>CAKXYN010000002.1:27195000-37195000 GCA_935064755.1 Tragelaphus eurycerus
TTTTAAAATTTTTCCTTAAAGAGATTTAAGCTGTAGGACAGTGTAACTCTTGAACATTACCTTGAGATTTTTAAAAAATATTATCTTACTTTTTTAAAATTTCAGCATATATATAGTTGCCAAGGAAATTCAATAAAACATTTCTTAACCGGACAAAATCCAAGAGATGAAGAATCCTGTGATGCTTTAACCAACATTATCATGTCATATCTTTAGGAATATGACCAATATACTTGATAATAAAGGCTTTATTTCTATAATAACATAAGTGATTAGAATGCATTGAGCTCAATACAAGATTCTTTTAAACTAAGATGAGTATAATTGGTTTTAGAATCTTGAATCAAACCCATCTAGTATTTTTTTTTAAGAGTTGTATTATTTATTTATTTATTTTTAATTAAATTTTTTTTTGCTTAACTTTACAATATTGTATTGCTTTTGCCATACATCAAGATGGATCCGCCACAAGTATACATGTGCTCCCCATCCTGAACCCTCCTCCCTCCTCCCTCCTCATACCATCCCTCTGGGTCGTCCCAGTGCACCAGCCCCAGGCATCCGTTATCAGGCATCGTACCTGGACTGGCGACTCGTTTCAGATATGATATTATACATATTTCAATGCTATTCTCCCAAATCATCCCACCCTCTCCCATTCCCAGAGTCCAAAAGTCTGTTCTATACATCAGTGTCTCTTTTGCTGTCTTGTAAACAAGGTTATTGTTACCATCTTTCTAAGTTCCATATATATGCATTAGTATACTGTATTTGTGTTTTTCTTTCTGGCTTACTTCACTCTGTATAATACACAATGGACCATCTAGTATTTTTTAAATAGATTCAAATAGTAAGCAGGTAGATGATATGTTTTGGGCTTCCCACGTGGCTCAGTGGTAAAGAATCCACCTGCCAATACAGGAGATGCGGGTTCAATCCCCTGTATAAGGAAATGGCAACCCACTGCAGTATTCTTGCCTAGGAAATCCCATATGCAGAGGAGCCTGGCGGGCTACAGTTTATGTGGTCGCAAAAGAGTTGGACACAACTTAGTGACTAAACAACAACAAGATGCAATGTTTTACTTGTTTCTGATTTTAAATTCTTAAAATTCAAGAATTAAAGACAGGTAGGTGGAAGAATTAAAAGGTAGTACAATCATTAAATATTTACTTGAAGGACTAAAATGAAAGACGGACAATACCAAGTGCTGGTGAGGGTGCAAAGCAACTGCTACTCTCATTGTTGTGGCAATGCAAAATGATATTGCAACTACAATATTGTACAGTTAAGCAAAATAAAATTAAAATAAATAAATAAATAAAAATAAAAGCAAGTTGGGAGTTTCCTGTAAAGTTGAACATACACGTATCAGAGGACCCAATAATCTCACTCCTAAGAAAAATAAAAATATATCACAAAGACATCACCAACATTTAGAGTAGTTTTATTCATATTGGTCAAAACTGAAAAGAATCAAAATATCCATCATTAGTGAACGGATAAACAAGCTGTAGTACATTCATACAATGGATTATTATTCAATAATAAAAAAGAATGAACTATAGATACTTGTAATAACATAGATACATTATAAAAGCACTATGGTAAGTATAAGAAGCCAAACTCTCCTGGTTTCATATTGTATTATTTCATTTATATGACCTTCTGGAAAGGACAAAACTATAGGAGCAGAAATTGGATTAGTGATTGCCAGGAGCTGGAAATGTAGGCAAGGTATTGCTTGCAAAGGGGGGTGAAGGGACTCTCTGATGTGATGGAAATGTTCTATATCTTATCTTGATTGTGACTGGTTGTGGTTACCCAGACACAACTGTCAAAACTTGTCAAACTATTACACTTAAAAATGAAATTTATTGTATGTAAATTTATACCTCAATAAATCTGACTTAAAAATAAAACAAAAAGGAGTGAAAGTGGAAAAAGATCTCAAGAGTAAATTAGGTGACTCATTTCTACAGAAGTCACAAACATTTATTTTGGAACCACTGACCTGTACAACCCAAATGCCTTAATAATTTAGACTAGTGAACTAAAACCTTTTCATCTGAAAATGAGACTTTAGTCTACTTTTTAAGAACCATCTATTCTAACTCTGATAAAAATGGAAAACTATGAAACACCAAAATACCTTAAAAGGGAGATTACTTTTCTTAACATTTTATCATTCATAGAGTTGAAAAAAGTATCTGATATAAATTATATAATCTGAAGATAAGAGTGAGTGAGCTGCTCTAAGACCTACAGAAATAAGGCACTTTAGTTCAATTAAATGATTTCCCTGCAGGCAATGTCTTTTCAATCTGAGCTAATGACATCATTTAAGGAGGATGGTCCATTTAACTAAAAGGATCTTTTACAAGGCAGACAGACAGAAGGCAATCTAAGAATATTTGCAAGGACTTTCCATATTTCAAAATCATAATGGTGAAATGTCTACATAAAATTCTTAAAGTTAGATATTAATCAATACGCTGCAGAAATAATTTCATGAAAAAGAATGTAATAAAGCTCTTAGGAAGTTTTCCCATTATTTTTCCCTTTAAAGAAACCAATTCTTTTCTAATGGCAATTAGGCTACTCCAGACTAACAATGACATGGAGTTTCTAGAAATTAGAACCTTATTTCTGAAATGCCAAACTTCTTTACCTACCTGCTGTTTCTAGGATAATCTTCCCTAGGTCCTACTGGCTTACTGTCATCTGACTTTATATTTCTGCATGTGAAATAAGCAGAATTGTCAACCATCTTGAATTAAACTAGGTTGACCAGAAATTAGACTGTTCTCCAAGATGAGAAATGGCTCCTCTCCAAGATGAGGAACCCTCCAGAGGGCTCTTTCTTTAACCCTGTGACCTAGAATCAGAAATTGAAAGTCTTAACTGGACTACCCTGACATGAAAATTCCCCATAGTTCAGGATCCAGACAAGAGAAAGAACTGTGCCACCATAGCCTGGGGAGAAGACAGGTGACTGAAATCACACACTGGATGAAATTCATCAAGTTCCCAAGGAAAGATTTCTTTTTCCTAATTCTGGGTTTTAAAATTATTTTTCACTCAACAGTATAAACAGTAATTACTATCCTGCATGCCTTGGCAAGTAAGTTGAACCAATAAGGGCAAGAGATAGAACATCTTAACCCTAAATGAGGGACATATAATCTAAGTTATAGAAGCATTTCTGCCACTAACAGTTGTGTGACCTTGGATGAGTCATTAACACTCCTTTGGTTTCCTCATCTGCAAAATAATCTCTGAGGACACTTCCAACTCATACAGTTGATAATTCTCTCATATATCAGAATAAAAATGGTTCATTTTTCAAAGCACGTGAATAAAATATCAAGCTACTAGTAAATGAGTCAAATTTTACACTTGTGAATATTGAAAGAATAACAACATTGGAAAACCATAAAATATTATTATTTTAAAAATAAATAAATAATAATATTAGAAAACTACTAGATCATTCAGATATAACCTAAATCAAATCCCTTACAATTATACAGTAGAAGTAAGAAACAGACTTAAGGGACTAGATCTGATAGACAGAGTGCCTGATGAACTATGGACAGAAGTTCGTGACATTGTACAGGAGACAGGGATCAAGACCATCCCCAAGAAAAAGAAATGCAAAAAAGCAAAATGGCTGTCTGAGGAGGCCTTATAAATAGCTGTGAAAAGAAGAGAACTGAAAACAAAAGGAGAAAAGGAAATTTGAATGCAGAGTTCCAAAGAATAGCAAGGAGAGATAAGAAAGACTTCCTCAGTGATCAGTGCAAAGAAATAGAGGAAAACAATAGAATGAGAAAGACTAGACATCTCTTCAAGAAAATTAGAGATACCAAGGGAACACTTCTTGCAAAGATGGGCTCAGTAAAGGACAGAAATGGTATGGACCTAACAGAAGCAGAATATATTAAGAAGAGGTGGCAAGAATACACAGAAAGTAAAAAAAAAGTGAAGTCACTAAGTCATGTCTGATTCTTTTCGACCCCATGGACTGTAGCCTACCAGGTTCCTCTCTCCTTGGATTTTCCAGGCAAGAATACTGGAGTGGGTTGCCATTTCCTTCTGCAGGAGATCTTCCTGACCCAGGGATTGAACCCAGGTCTCCCGCATTGTAGGCAGACGCATTACTGTCTGAGGAAGAACTATAAGCGACCCAGATAATCATGATGTTGTGATCATTCACCTAGAGCCAGACGTTCTAGAATGTGAAGTCAAGTGGGCCTTAGTAAGCTTCACTACACAAAAGCTACTGGACGTGATGGAATTCCAGTTGAGCTATTTCAAGTCCTAAAAGATGATGCTGTGAAAGTGCTACACTTATTATGCCAGCAAATTTGGAAAACTCAGCAGTGGCCACACGACTAGAAAAGCTCAGTTTTCATTCCAATATCAATGAAAGGCAATGCCAAAGAATGCTCAAACTACCACACAATTGCACTCACCTCACACGCTAGTAAAGTAATGCTCAAAATTCTCCAAGCCAGGTTTCAGCAATACATGAACCATGAACTTCCAGATGTTCAAGCTGGAAGCTTTTAGAAAAGGCAAGGAACCAGAGATCAAATTGCCAACATCCAATGGATCATCGAAAAAGCAAGAGAGTTCCGGAAAAACATCTATTTCTGCTTTATTGATTACGCCAAAGCCTTTGACTGTGTGGATCACCACAGACTATGGAAAATTTTGAAAGATATGGGAATACCAGACCACCTGACCTACCTCTTGAGAAATCTGTATGCAGGTCAGGAAGCAACAGTTAGAACTGGACATGGAACAACAGACTGGTTCCAAATAGGAAAAGGAGTATATCAAGGCTATATATTGTCATCCTACTCATTTTATATTCAGAGTACATCATGAGAAATGCTGGGCTGGATGAAGCACAAGTTGGAATCAAGATTGCTGGGAGAAATATCAATAAGCTCAGATGTGCAGATGACACCACCCTTATAGCGAAGAAGAACTAAAGAGCCTCTTGATGAAAGTGAAAGAGGAGAGTGAAAAAGTTGGCTTAAAACTCAACATTCAGAAAACTAAGATTATGGCATCCGGTCCCATCACTTCATGGCAAATAGAATGGGAAACAGTGACAGACTTTATTTTGGGGGTTCCAAAATCACTGCAGATGGTGACTGCAGCCATGAAATTAAAAGACACTTACTCCTTGAAAGAAAAGTTATGACCAACCTAAACAGCATATTAAAAAGCAGAGACATTACTTTGCCAACAAAGGTCTGTCTAGCCAAGGCTATGGTTTCTCCAGTAGTCATGTATAGATGTGAGATTTGGATTATAAAGAAAGCTGAGCACCAAAGAATTGATTGTTTTGAACTGTGGTGTCTGAGAAGACTCTTGAGAGTCCCTTGGACAGCAAGAAGATCCAATCAGTCCATCCTAAAGGAAATCAGTCCTGATAGTCATTGGAAGAACTTATGCTGAAGCTGAAACTCCAATACTTTGGCCACCTGATGTGAAGAACTGACTCATTTGAAAAGACCTTGATGCTGGGAAAGATTGAAGGTGGGAGGAGAAGGGGACAACAGAGGATGAGATGGTTGTATGGCATCACCAACTCAATGGACGTGAGTTTGAGTAAATTCTGGGAGTTGGTGATGGACAGGCAGGCCTGGTGTGCTGCAGTCCATGGGGTTGCAAAGAGTTGGACATGACTGAGCAACTGAACTAATGAACTAATATTGACAGAATTTTGAAATCTGAGAAGTCTAGGCTAGGCTTTTGAAGTCTGAGAAGTCTAGGCTTTGAAAACTATTAATTTGCCTGGCTGTCAGGAAATGTGCCTGATCTAGGAAAAGAGAAACCCAGAAGAGAGTTAAGAGATTGGTTAAGTGTCTAAGAAGAATTTGATGTATTAACTGATGCTATTTCATCCAATCCTTCTATCCAGAAATGATCATAATAAGTTAAAAGCAAAGAAGAAAATTTTCCAAAATCATCTGATTCTATAATCAGTTGAGCTGCTATCCCTTCAAAAGCTCAATTTTTTAAAGTTGATCATTTTTTTCTTTGGGGGGGCAATGGTATATTTCATATTCTTCTCTATTTTTTGATACAGGCATTAGTAAAACCTGTATTTTCATTTATAGAAACTACAGAACCAATACATATTATCTATAATAATTTGCTTCATACAATCCTAGGTGTAGGGAGAAATAGGTAAAAGAGTAGACAAAACAAGTCAATCATAAATAGATAAATGTTTCTGTCCAAATTAAAGATATTTTACTATATAAACAGAAAAAGTCCTAAAGGATTATGAGAACCACAGAAATTCAGTGCTATAGGATTTGTAATCAAATTCCCCCATCTTTGAAACTTGGGCCAAGTTCCTTATCCCTTGTGACAGATACACTTCAGTAATTATATACAGCCACAAAGGAAGAATGTAAAAGATTCAGATTCTGGTCCTTTCCAGTAAATAATTTATTCCTTTTGATGAATATTCTAATAGCAAATCATACCACTTTTTCCCACCATAAAGCTCTAAGGTTTTTTAATAAGATTAAATTATCTAAGTATTAAATATTTTAACCTTATCTTAGATCACAAAATGGATAAATTCATAAGGAGACTTGTGAATTTTTCTTCATAAGTACCTCATTTCAATAACTTTAGTAGTAGCGTGATTCAATCAACATTTATTAGCAAGATACAATTTTCAGTTCTCTAAGTGAAATAACATAATTATAATCACCTCAAATCCATTTTGGAAAGAGATGAAGTATTAACAAGGTTGTGTCATTTATGCCCCCATCTTCTGTTTAGATTTACTAAGTAACAACCAGATAATCAAGATATGATCCCATAAAAGATAGACGGAACAGTCATCTATAGAGTACCACTGGAGAAACCTAGGAAGCTACTTAACTCATCAAACCAAAATCTCTCCCACTACCCAATGGCTCTTACTTCATTAGTCCTTCATTGTCCAGGGTTATTAAGGAAAACTCCTTTGTTAAATACAAAGCAGAACATAAAATATGTGGGCCAGTGAGATAACAGGTTAAGATTCAGTGGAAGGAGGTTAGAAAAAGGTCTGAAGAGATGGAGAGAAAATGAGACATTTTCATGTATAAGTAAGAAGTGTTAAATTAGATTTCCTTTGCTGCTTTCCAACTCTGAAATTTGATCATTTATTTTTCTTAAATCAACACTACAAATGATTAACAAGGAATAAATTTTTATAATATACATGATGATGTTTTAGAATCCTTAAAATATAATGAATGTTTAATAAAGAAAAGATCATGCCAATGTTAAAAACGAGCAAATACATGACAAGTCAACTTATAAAGCATACAAATAATTAGAAATAAATGAAAATATCACAACTAGTCATAAAAGAAATACAATAAAGTTATATATGTCATGATGCCTGAAAAAATTGGAGAAAGAAGAAATGCACATTAAAACAACAATTAAATACTATTTTGGCAAATACTTTAAAAACTAACAACTAAAAACCTACAATATCATGATGTTTTCAGTATACAATATGGAAAAGTCAGGTTATAAAACAGTACATCAAATATGAAGTCAGATGTGTACAGAAAATGTCTCTAGACTGATATATACCAGAATTTTAGCAGGGATTATTTCTATTACTAATGATTTTCTTCTTCTAATGCTTACCAGTTGTGGTGATTTTAAAATATGTTCACAAATCCTTTGACACTCCTCCCTTCAAAATGTAGACTCTAATCCCTTTCCCCCTGAATGCAAATCAACTTCAATGTTTTGTTTCTAATGAGTAGAATGTAACTGAAGTGATACTATATGACTATAGCTTCCACTTGACTCTTTCTTTAATCACCGGCTCTGGGGGAAGAAGTCTATCATTTCATGAGGATACTCAAAACAGCCAATGGAAAGATCTACATGAGGAAGAACTAAGCCCTCTGACAACAGTCACATGAGTGAGTTCCCTTGAAAATGGATTCTCTACCATCAGTCAAACTTTCAGATGACTGTGCCCTAGTTAACCTTTTGACTATAATATTGTATGAGACCCCAGGCCAAAAAACACAATGTTAAACTGTTCCCACATTCCTGATCCACAGAGAATGTAAGAATAATAAAGTATTTATTATTTAATAATAAACAAAATGTCAGTTTTAATTCCAGTCCCAAAGAAAGGCAATGCCAAAGAATGTTCAAACTACCACACAATTGCACTCATTTCACATGCTAGCAAAATAATGCTCAAAATTTTCCAAGCTAGGCTTCAACAGCACATGAACTGAGAACTTCCAGATGTTTAAGCTGGATTTAGAAAAACAGAGGAAGCAGAGATCAAATTGCCAACATCTGCTGTATCACAGAAAAAGCAAGAGAATTCGAGAAAAACATCTACTTCTGCCTCACTGACTACGCTAAAGCCTTTGACTATGCGGATCACAGCAATCTGTGGAAAATTCTTAAAGAGATGGGAATACCAGACCACCTTACCTGCCTCCCAAGAAACCTGTATGCAGGCTAAGAAGCAAGAGTTAGAACTGAACATGGAACAACAGACTGGTTCCAAATTGGGAAAGGAGTGTGCATCAAGGGTGTATATTGTCACCCTGCTGATCTAACTTATATGCAGAGTACATCATGAGAAATGCCAGGATGGATCAAGCATAAGCTAGGATCAAGATTGCCGGGAGAAATATCAATAACCTCAGATATGCAGATGACACCACTCTTATGGGGGAAAGCGAAGAGGAACTAAAGAGCCTCTTGATGAAGGTAAAAGAGAAGAGTGAAAAAAACTGGCTAAAAAAAAACATTTAAAAAATGAAGATCATGGCATCTGGTCTTATCACTTCATGGCAAATAGATGGGGAAACAATGGAAAGAGTGACAGACTTTATTTTCTTGGGCTCCAAAATCACTGCAGATGGTGACTGCAGTCATGAAAGTAAAAGACATTTGCTCCTTGGAAGACAAGCTATGGCAAACCTATACAGCATATTAAAAAGCAGAGACATTACTTTGCCAACAAAGGTCCGTATAGCCAAAGCTATGGTTTTTCCAGTAGTCATGTATGGATGTGAGAGTTGGACCATAAAGAAAGTTGAGCACTGAAGAACTGATGCTTTTGATGTTGGAGAAGACTCTTTGATAGTTCCTTGGACTGCAAGAAGATCAAAACAGTCCATCCTAAAGGAAATCAGTCCTGAATATTTATTGGAAGTACTGATGCTGAAGCTGAAATTCCAATACTTTGGCCACCTGATATGAAGAGCTGACTCATTAGAAAAGACCCTGATGCTGGGAAACATTGAAGGCAGGAGGATATGGGGACAACAGAGAATGAATGGTTGGATGGCATCACCAACTCAATGGACATGAGTTAGAGCAGGCTCCAGGGGATGCTGAAGGATAGGGAAGCCTTGCGTGCTGCAGTCCACAGAGTCCATAAAGAGTCAGACATGATTGAGCAGCTGAACAACAACAAAAACAACATACATGTTTTAGGTAATTTTCTGGTGGTGATGGCTTAGTTGTGTCTGACTCTTGCTATCCCATGGACTGTAACTGTGCAGGTTCCTCTGTCCATGGGATTTTCCAGGCAGGAATATTGGAGTGGGTTGCCATTTCCTTCTCCAAAGAGGTAATCTGCTATGTAGCATTAAATAACTACACATCTCTATAGGGTTGTGATTAAAATTACAGCCTTTGCCTTATTCATAAAAATTCAAAAATGTAGAAACAACTCAAGAGTCTATCAATAAGTGGATAAGCATTTGTTGGCATAGGTTAGCAATTCCAAATCTACCTTCTTTGAATTATCAGATCAGATCAGATCAGTCGCTCAGTCGTGTCCGACTCTTTGCGACCCCATGAACCGCAGCACGCCAGGCCTCCCTGTCCATCACCAGCTCCCGGAGGTCACTCAGACTCGCATCCATCGAGTCAGTGATGCCATCCAGCCATCTCATCCTCTGTCGTCCCCTTCTCCTCCTGCCCTCAATCCCTCCCAGCATCAGAGTCTTCTCCAATGAGTCAACTCTTCGCATGAGGTGGCCAAAATACTGGAGTTTCAGCTTTAGCATCATTCCTTCTAAAGAAATTCCAGGATTGATCTCCTTCAGAATGGACTGGTTGGATCTTCTTGCAGTCCAAGGGACTCTCAAGAGTCTTCTCCAACACCACAGTTCAAAAGCATCAATTCTTCGGCGCTCAGCCTTCTTCACAGTCCAGCTCTCACATCCATACATGACCACAGGAAAGACCATAGCCTTGACTAGGCAAACCTTTGTTGGTAAAGTAATGTCTCTGCTTTTGAATATGCTATCTAGGTTGGTCATAACTTTCCTTCCAAGGAGTAAGCGTCTTTTAATTTCATGGCTGCAGTCACCATCTGCAGTGATTTGGGAGCCCAGAAAAACAAAGTCTGACACTGTTTCCACTGTTTCCCCATCTATTTCCCATGTAGTGATGGGACCAGATGCCATGATCTTCGTTTTCTGAATGTTGAGCTTTAAGCCAACCTTTTCACTCTCCACTTTCACTTTCATCAAGAGGCTTTTTAGCCCCTCTTCACTTTCTGCCATAAGAGTCGTGTCATCTGCATATCTGAGGTTATTGATATTTCTCCCCACAATCTTGATTCCAACTTGTGTTTCTTCCAGTCCAGCGTTTCTCATGATGTACTCTGCATATAAGTTAAATAAACATGGTGACAATATGCAGCCTTGACGTACTCCTTTTCCTATTTGGAACCAGTCTGTTGTTCCATGACCAGTTCTAACTGTTGCTTCCTGACCTGCATACAGATTTCTTAAGAGGCAGATCAGGTGATCTGGTATTCCCATCTCTTTCAGAATTTTCCATAGTTTATTGTGATCCACACAGTCAAAGGCTTTGGCATAGTCAATAAAGCAGAAATAGATGTTTTTCTGGAACTCTCTTGCTTTTTCCATGATCCAGCGGATGTTGGCAATTTGATCTCTGGTTCCTCTGCCTTTTCTAAAACCAGCTTGAACATCAGGAAGTTCACGGTTCACATATTGCTGAAGCCTGGCTTGGAGAATTTTGAGCATTACTTTACTAGCGTGTGAGATGAGTGCAATTGTTCGGTAGTTTGAGCACTCCTTGGCATTGCCTTTCTTTGGGATTGGGATGAAAACTGACCTTTTCCAATCTTGTGGCCACTGCTGAGTTTTCCAAATTTGCTGGCATATTGAGTGTAGCACTTTCACAGCATCATCATTCAGGATTTGGAATAGCTCCACTGGAATTCCATCACCTCCACTAGCTTTGTTTGTAGTGATGCTTTCTAAGGCCCATTTGACTTCACATTCCAAGATGTCTGGCTCTAGGTCAGTGATCACACCATCATGATTATCTGGGTCTTGAAGCTCTTTGAATTATAAGCTTGAGCAAATGAGTAAATACACTAAGATTGATGAATGCTTAGTCTCTTACTACTAGAGAGGGGAGTTACAAATACGTAAAGGAAGAAACCCAGAATGTGGCCTGTGGTGTTGGACTGGAATTGGGCTTACCAGAGTGAATTAATGCTTACTGGTAGGGAAACAGATAAGTAGATGGATCAGTGGGTAGGTGGATGGATAGATAAATGAATGTTTTAGATACCTATTGCAAGCTACCTCAAAACTTAGTAGCTTAAAATAGCAACCATTTCATTATCTCTCATAATGTGTTAATCTCATAGTTTTCTGTTTTGACATCTGAGGCGTTACTGATTTTAGAAAGAGTGCCCCTCAGCACTAGCCAATTCCACTGATGACTGGCTAATTTCACATTCAGATCAGATCAGATCAGTCGCTCAGTCGTGTCCGACTCTTTGCGACCCCATGAACCGCAGCACGCCAGGCCTCCCTGTCCATCACCAGCTCCCGGAGGTCACTCAGACTCGCATCCATCGAGTCAGTGATGCCATCCAGCCATCTCATCCTCTGTCGTCCCCTTCTCCTCCTGCCCTCAATCCCTCCCAGCATCAGAGTCTTCTCCAATGAGTCAACTCTTCGCATGAGGTGGCCAAAATACTGGAGTTTCAGCTTTAGCATCATTCCTTCCAAAGAAATTCCAGGATTGATCTCCTTCAGAATGGACTGGTTGGATCTTCTTGCAGTCCAAGGGACTCTCAAGAGTCTTCTCCAACACCACAGTTCAAAAGCATCAATTCTTCGGCGTTCAGCCTTCCTCACAGTCCAGCTCTCACATCCATACATGACCACAGGAAAGACCATAGCCTTGACTAGGCGAAACTTTGTTGGTAAAGTAATGTCTCTGCTTTTGAATATGCTATCTAGGTTGCTCATAACTTTCCTTCCAAGGAGTAAGCGTCTTTTAATTTCACATTGGTAACACCTTATATCTCAAGCTTGACTGAACTCCCTTATTACAGCCCCATCATACACATGAATAACTCCAAGCTTTGGTTCATGTTGTTATATCTCCACATAAGTCTACTAGCACACTTCATTTTTATGCTTCTAGATCTTATAGTATCTGTGAATTTTGATTATGAATACAAATGCACGTGTGCTCAGTCACTCAGTCATGTCCGACTCTTTTGTGACCCCATGGACTACAGCCTAATAGGCTCTTCTATCCATGGGATTTTCCCAGCAAGAACATTGGAGTGGGTTGCCACTTCCTCGTTCAAGGTATCTTCCTGACCCAGGGATCAAACCCACAACTCCTGTGTCTCCTGCATTGGCAGGTGAATTCTTTACCTCTGAGCCATTTGGGAAGGCCATAAATACAAATATTCTATTATATAGTTAGCTATCGAGCTGACTATACACAAATTCCAGGCTAGACCCAAAGAGAGCTTTTTAAACAATGTACTTAAATGAATTTGTCTTTTTACCTAAATGTGGTATTGGAAAGAGAAACTGGTTAGTTGACTTCTGGTTTAAAAAAAGCTAACCATATATTTTATAGTTTATATTATATCACTATTAGCCTTTGTTGTTCTAATAGTGATGTAATATAAACTATAAAATATATGGTTAGCTTTTGTTCTCAGAGAAGGCAATGGCAACCCACTCCAGTACTCTTGCCTGGAAAATCTCATGGACGGAGGGGCCTGGTAGGCTGCAGTCCATGGGATCGCTGAGTCGGACACGACTGAGCGACTTCACTTTCACTTTTCACTTTCATGCGTTGGAGAAGGAAATGGCAACCCACTCCAGTGTTCTTGCCTGGAGAATCCCAAGGACAGCAGAGCCTGGTGGTCTGCTGTCTATGGGGCTGCACAGAGTTGGACACCACTGAAGTGACTTAGCAGCAGCAGCAGCACCAGCAGCAGCTTTTGTTCTATAGTTTCTAATGTATATGACCACAAGCAGGGAACTTGTCTACCTTTGTGTTCTCCTTACAGGATAAACATTAATACTTATTATATCCTTATGGAAGCATTTTCCTTGGAATATTCACATATTCTAGGTTTTCTTATATTTTCTTAATTTAGCTCAAAATTTTGTTACTTAAAAACTCTACTATAAAATAATAAAATAAAATGTCTACCATAAAAGTACAACTCTAATGCCAATTATATAATATTGTACCCTTATTAAAACACTATTAACTATAAAATAAAATTCAACCATTAAAAGGCAGATGATGTTAAACACCAGAAAAAGATATTTAGTTACTGAAGTAACAAAAGAACATCTTGTAAAGTAATCTCACTGTAAGGTAGCCCCACTGTATAGACCCCTAAAGACTACACATTGTATAGGCATTTTCACAAGATACCACTTTCCTATTTTTGAGGGAGGAATTATCATGCCATTTTAGAAAAATAAATCAACTCAAAATTAGCTATTTATTGTCTTATCCATTTTAAAAATATTTTATACTGGCCAGTTTCTCCCAATGCACTTTGAAGTTGCCATCCCCTATTCCCCAGGCATTTTGTACTTTTCTTATACAAATTGATTTCACTATTAATCTAAGCAAAATTATGTTAAGAAGAGAAATCTTCCATGGAGAAAATAAAAATTATCTACTTTTATCCTACGAGTTTTAGAATAGTCTACTGTATAGATTACCACCATTCTCTTCTTAACAAAATAATAGGTGATTATAGCCTTAAAATAAAATATATTTTACTAATATCTATGTTAAGTAATATGTTTTCATATCTATCCTTCCAGAAGAAAGAATTACATGGGAAAAAAAAAGATTCCTAATCACTTTAAAACTCTCTCACATAACTGAAAAAAATTCTTTTTTTTTTCTAAAGCAGATAAATAATAGGTTCTTAAATGACTCAAATTTTACAGTTGTTAATACTAACAGACTCTTTACAGAAAATATAGATGTGTGAGAAGATTACATTTCATTAATTGGAGTGAGGAAGCTAGAGACCTGGTAATTGGTTTGGTCACTCGGTCGTGTCTGACTCTTTGTGAGCCCATAGTCTGTAGCCCTCCAGGCTCCTCTGTCCATGGTATTTCCCAGACAAGAATACTGGAGTGGGTTGCTATATCCTTCTCCAGGGGAACTTCCCGATTCAGGGATTGAACTGGGGTCTCCTGCATAGCAGTCAGATTCTTTACTGATGGAGCCACCAGGGAAACCTCAATAGTAACAGACTCTTTACAGAAAATATAGATGTGTGAGGAGATCACATTTCATTAATTGGAGTGAGGAGGCTAAAGTTTGGGACCTGATTTTAGGGAGGCAGATAACATTTTTCTAGGAACACAGAGTCTGCAGTAAAAGAGATTCTGGTGTGAATTCTGGTATTCCCACTTCCTAGCAGCAAAATGGGTCCTACACAAGCATGTTGTGAGGATTCAAAATAAAACATGGGAAATATCCAGCATACTGCCTGGTACATAGAAGTCCAATAAAAGTGCCAGATGAGACATCTGACCTTGAGAAGCCAACTAACCATTCTAAGTCTTAAGTGTTCACCTGCAAGATGAGGAAGTACCACGCTACATGACTTTCTAAGTCCCTCACGGAACCAAAAGACTATATAATTCTCATGGTTAAAAATCAAGAAATATGAATTTGACTTCTTCATCTGGACATCAGGTGTACCATTAGATTAGGAAAACAATAATTCTTCAAAGTATTTTCAGATTTATAAAGAAAATTCACATAATCTCATTTGGGCTCCAAATAACTCCATTGGCCTCAAATAACCACATGATATTATTACCCTTCTGTTCAGTTCAGTTCACTCACTCAGTCATGTCCGACTCATTGCGACCCCATAGACTGAAGCACACCAGGCCTCCCTGTCCATCACCAACTGCCAGAGTTTACTCAAACTCACGTCCATTGAGTTGGTGAAGCCAATCCAACCATCTCATCTTCTGTTGTCCCCTTCTCCTCCTGTCTTCAAGCTTTCCCAGCATCAGGGTCTTTTCAAATAAGTCAGTTCTTCGCATCAGGTGGCCAAAGGATTGGAGTTTTAGCTTCAGCGCTTTAGGATGGACTGGTTTGATCTCCTTGCAGTCCAAGGGACTCTCAAGAGTCTTCTCCAACACCACAGTTCAAAAGCATCAATTCTTTGGCGCTCAGCTTTCTTTATAGTCCAACTCTCACATCCATTCATAACTACTAGAAAAACCATGGCTTTGACTAGATGGGCCTGTGTTGGCAAAGTAATGTCTCTGATTTTTAATATGCTGTCTAGGGTGGTTCTCGGAGAAGGCAATGGCACCCCACTCCAGTACTCTTTTGCCTGGAAAATCCCATGGACGGAGGAGCCTGGTAAGCTTCGGTCCATTGGGTCGAACAGAGTCAGACACGACTGAGTGACTTCACTTTCACGTTTCACTTTCATGCATTGGAGAAGGAAATGGCAACCCACTCCAGTGTTCTTGCCTGGAGAATCCCAGGGACAGGGGAGCCTGGTGGGCTGCCGTCTATGGGGTCGCACAGAGTCGGAAACGACTGAAGCGACTTAGCAGCAGCAGCAGGTTGGTTCTAACTTTTCTTCCAAGGAATGAACTTTAAAAAACCCAACTGGTTTGGTCCAGTCACAAAGCTAGTATCAGAGATTTCATTCCTTGCCTGTCATCATCCAAAGTACATGTTCCTAAATACTACTAGCCTGTAGGTATTAGTGCCCCATGAGAGAAAAATCACATGCTTTGGAGGAAAAAAGACCTAAATTTCCTCCCTAGCTTCACCATTACTTGCGTGTGGTGCTTAGTCACTTAGTCATGTCCAACTCTCTGTGACCCCATGGACTGTAGCCAATGGGATTCTCTAGACAAGAATACGGGAGTGGGCAACCATTCCCTTCTCCAGATCTTCCCAAATCAGGGACTGAACCCATGTCTCCTGCATTGCAGGTAGATTCTTTACTGTCTGAGCCACTACAGAAGCCCCTACTTGCTGTGTGGTGTTGGACAAATCACCTAATCTCTCTGGGCCATAGTTTCTTCAATAATAAAATAATAATTCACCACACATGCCACTGAAATTTATTGATGTATTTCTTAAGAGATTTTACCTTAAAGATCTAAGGAAGCCACATGAGCATGAAAATTTCTGCTGAGCAAATGATAAAATTCCACCATTTTCCTCAATTCTACCAACTTGCTCCTTCACTACTCCTATATCCTCCTAAGCTAAAAGAAGAGCCAGAAACCTTTATTTGTCCCTGTTTATCTTCTTCACCAACAAGAACCTATGTGTAAAACTTGAAGTCCAAAAAGCTATCACTTTGTACTTCTTATATTGACAATGGGAGATGGAGGGACGAACCTAGTTAATAGTACAACTGATGCCCCTATCCGCAGGTGACAATTGTTATAATGTCCCACTAAGAAAACTAACTTTTACTATGTACCCTCAAATAAGTAATTGTTAATAGGGGAAATGACACTTGGCAATAAATGCCACCTAATGATATAAGTTTCGGAGAAGGCAATGGCACCCCACTCCAGTACTCTTGCCTGGAAAATCCCATGGACGGAGGAGCCTGGTAGGCTGCAGTCCATGGGGTCACTAAGAGTCAGGCACGACAGAGCAACTTCACTTTTCAGTTTCATGCATTGGAGAAGGAAATGGCACCCCACTCCAGTGTTCTTGCCTGGAGAATCCCAGGGACGGGGGAGCCTGGTGGGCTGCTGTCTATGGGGTCGCACAGAGTCAGACATGACTGAAGCGACTTAGCAGTAGCTATGATATAAGTTAATACATACAAGTAATTTTAGTATAGTAGATTAGAGTTTTAAAATCCCATTATTGAAACTAGTATTTACAAGACAGTTTAGTAATTTAAAGAACATTTTCCTTATTACATCAAAGTCCCATAATTTACCTTATAAATAAAATGTTCATAAAAGCTATAATCTTGATTTATATAATACCAAACTCACGTCCTAACTTTGGCAATTTTACTTGCAGGCATGTTAATTTTTTAACCAATTTAAACCCATTCTTAAAAGTATTTTCCATTTCCTCCTAGAGCTCCAATTTGTTTTTAAAGAAATCGTTTCAAAGATGTTAACTGAAATAGCAAAGGGACAGCTGCTTCTTACGATGGGGCATATTACTGCTTTGCAGTATCAAATTCTTCAGCCTCATTCCTTTTCCCTTTTGGGGGCTCTAGTTTGCCACTAAAGTGGCTATTTATTAGTAAGTAAATATAGTGATAAGAGTATTTACCCATATATACTTAATGTATGTGTTAATGTCTGCACTTGCTTTAACTTTCCCTGAATCCCAAAATCAAGATCTGTTAACTGGAAATTTTCACACCAGTGCACTTTTTTGTTGTTCATTTTAAACTACAGAAGTTTTCATATCTGTCAAGAACCTTAGGAGACAAAAACAGAACCTTAAGCTGGAAAAAAATAATATGTCCTAACCATATCACAGAATATAATCTTATATTAACCTTAAAATGTTAACCTTATATTAATCTTACATAAGTACCATCATTTTACCAAGAATTATGTCAACAATTTATATAAAATAATGGATTTAAATTGTGTATGTCAAAATATATAGGCTCAAATGTTTTTTGCATTATTTCTTTAAGGCATATAGGTATTTTTTAATTATAAAAAAATACAAGAGTAAAATTAACATCATCTATGGTCATATCACCTTTTATATCATCCTCTTTAAAATCTTGAAACTTAAGTCCTAACCATATAGTTTGAATGAGAAAAATCATGTTTTTAAAAAAGAATTTTCTGGTCCTGGTTTGCCAGGATCATAAAACTCAGACTGCCCTTCCCAAATTTATCTTGTCTCACTTGTTTCTTAACTGCTGGTTCATAAATACCTTTGTTCACTCTTAAAGACACATTTTGTTCTGCAGATTCATTGCTATGAGAAATACGTTCCATTTCTATACTTACATCTTATTAGAATTTTAAATTTGACTTCTAACCTTATATAAACATTAGTTTTTAAATTTTACAAAGCCTTTAAAACTCTACTAACAATTTATCTTTCAACATTATTTGTTCAATTTTTCTGTAACATTAATTGTATTTGGAAGATATAAACACCCAGAGTACAGATATATGTAAATACATATATTAGGGTCAGAACTGATTTCCTATCACTGAACCTGCTGGGCAAAAAAAAAGTAACAGTATGCAATTGTACTCATGCTGTGCAAAGCTCCATGCTAATATGCATATTAAAATTCTAACACATTGGGGTTTTCCATGCTTATTTATACTGTGCATACAATCTATTCTATACTTATTCAAAAACTGTTATATGCAGGTGAAAATTTTTAAAGCCATCAAACAACAAAACTGGCTATGAGCTTGCCTTCTATTAGAATCTCTTTTGTCTGTCAATCAACAATAAAGTATTATTCTACCATCACAAAAGGAAAACCTTTGGAGGCAGTAGAGGACCATGGGTTGCACAAATGTGCAGTTGCTAAGAAGCAAATATGCCTCTCTTCTAATCAAATAGCCCAGCTCAGCAATGCCGCTGGCTTGGGGCAAGAAGCAAATTCCACCAGCCACAAACTTAGAAACAGTCTTGAATTATTTGTTGCTGACCGCTGGCTGAACCCTTCCTGATGAGCACCATCACCATTAGCCACTACTCAGTGTATTCCATCAACCAATGGCAATAGCAGCATGCTACAGCTCAGGCTACAAGAAATTGATCAAACAGGGTAATGAGACTATTTCTTCACGGAGGTTATTTTAAATGAATATAAATATTTTCTTTCTACATAATTTGCCACAGAAAGGTCACTGAACTCCCTGTGATTCCAAAGAAAAATGCTTTACTGTCCCCTTTACATATTTGAGTTAAGATAAAGCCAACAAACAATTCAGGGCATTTTTTGATATTAGGGGCAAATTCTAATGAGCTGGCATTTGTGACAACAGATTAGCTGCAATATTTTAGCTTCGCATTACATTATAGCTAAAAACTGATCAGATATATAAAGATAAAATTGATCATGATTTAACAATTAAAAACATTTATAAGAGTACATTTTTGTTTGAAGAAAGACAATTAATCTCTAATGTAGGTGATTGTGAGAACATGAATCATATATATGTCTTCTTAGCTGAAGTTATTAAAATTTGATATAATTGCTGTAAATAATTTAGTGAAGAATTCATTTTTCTATAGCCCACCTCCTCCTGCTAGACGGTAGAATAAGATGCATGTTAACTATCCCAGTTAGCACATGAATCATTGCACTGACATCTGATTAAGCTCTTTTTACAGAGTGACATTTATTGCTCTTTTTCTCTATATACTTTAAACTAAAACAATTATAAACAACTGGATTTAATATTACATGACCAAATTACAGCAATTTAGCTGTGTATTTTCTCTAACATAAAATGAAAATGTTCTGCAAAGTCCAATTTTCAGTTAGTAGACTTCTACCTTTGTTGCTATTATAATAATCCCTGCTGAATCACTATTTAAGAACTTTATAAACACCCACATACCATCAATAGTAAGAATGTGAAGTAAATACTTCTAACATATGAGCATTCTGTAATTATTATAACCAACATAGATTACATAATATCTAATTACAAGTTTACACTCAGTAGAAACATTTTTATATGAATGGACACCTCTAAAAACTCTCTAAAACATATCTTGTGCCATTAAAAATGAATGCAATCTAATACAATACAGTAAATACTTGTCAAAATGAACTGCTTTATATGCAGATTCTTTAAGAGTTTCAGCAATAATTTTTGTTTATGATCTTTACATCAGAAACAAATAGGTCAGATAATTCTTTGCCTTCATAAAAAATGTTTAGTTTACAATGTAATATGAAAAAAATGTTTCTGTGTATGGAAATGTGTGCTTAGGCAATTTTTTTTAAATTATTGAAACTCAAATGTGCTTTCAATATTATTTTTAAAAAATCATTTATGGATGTTATTAGAGATGAGACTAAAACTACCTCATCTACCAAAATATACAAAATGTACACAAATGGCCATTTTTTAAAAAGAGGATAAAGCATCACTGGATGGAGTAAAACTATCTCATCTACCAAAATATACAAAATGTACATAAATGGTCGTTTTTTAAAAATAAGATAAAGCATTGCTGGATGTTAGAAGGTTATTTATGCCACTGATAGGGATTTCTAAATATTCATTATTAGGAAATGATGGCAATTATAACAGGATTTTCAATACACATTATAGTAATTTTTAACCAGAGATACAAGGCTTTGAATGAAACAGAAAACCTCCACAATTAAGTTTAAATTAATCTCTCTTGGAAAGGAAGGCCACCAAAGAACTAGACAGAATACAACACAGACAGGAGAGGCTCAAGGCTTACACATATTTGCTTAGGTGCATTCTCTTCTCAATAAAATTTTCCCATGCTCTAAGAAATGGCTAAAGAAGATTCTCTAAATAAAAATCAATAATTAGTTAAAAGAAAATTAGGATCAAATAGCATGAAACACCCTATCAGCTGTCTAGCAATATGACAAATTCAGCAGCAACCACAAAGAACCAATATAACTTCTGGTGCCAAGGAGCCAGATGGTACTGCTGGAAAAAATTAAGTCTACAGATTGGCAGCTCGACCCTGTGATTATTGCCCAAGGGAGGACAAAGTGGAAGAAGAGCGGGAGGTTCAGTATGATGGGGATAAATCAATTATCACTAACTCACCACATCCTTCCTATCACACCCTAACAACGGATTCTAAATACCAAACCAGTGAACTGTTCAAAAGTTTAGAGAGTCTCAACCTTAGTTGGGAATGATAAACCAATTTATAGTAAAAAGTAAAACATAATCTCAGATTTTCATCATAGACCCTAGAAAAGTACACCAATAACCTAATCCACAGACAACAAACACTAAAGTATTTTAGTTATAGCTTTGTTGTGAAAAATAAGGCTATATTTTCTATATTTTTATTTTGTGTTACATTCAATGATGACATTTGTTAAAATTCTGTACGTTTTCCAAAAATAGAATTATGGATAATGGTGACATATGATTGTCTCATGACTAAATAACTGACCTACGTGTTCTGTAAAAAATTATTTATTTTTCATACACACCCAAAAAAGTACTTCCCACTTTGTGATATCTAAAGAATGCTAAAGAAACAGTAACATCTCAAGACACGTTCAAAGTCAAATTATGACAGGGAAAAGACAATGTACATTGTCAATTTATGTAATTACTCAGTTAAGTCATACTTTCAAAATGTAAGACAGTTATACACTCAGTAACGTCTGGCAAAGCTTATGCTGAGGGAGCTTTTTTGCTTTTTTATTACTATCTTTCCTTGGCCTTTCATCACCTAATATATACAGCTGCTTTGTATTACTCCAGCCTAAGTAAAAAAAAAAAAAAAATAGATAAGAAAACTAAGAATATTAAAACAGTAAAAATAAAAAATTGATTATTGCTATTTTTAAATCCTAAAAATATACAATTTTATAATATAAATATGTGTTGATTCATTTAATATATGTTACCAATGGCATAGATAGATGGCCTTTGGATTTAGTCTCAAAACCCAATCAATGACAGATCAATTAGATTTCATTAATAAGTAAATTTGATAAAGCAAAAACGCTTTTTAGTTAGTTTGTAAGTATAGAAGCAAGGACTGAATTTACACAGCTTCTAGAAAAGGATTAGTCAAATCACCAACCAGTACACACTAATTTGATCAATGTTCACTGAAACCTTTTCTAATACATTTTCTAGCATATTGCAGAAGGATAGGGAATGAATTGCTAACATGAGTTGCCCAATGCACTATGTGAATCCCTGTTGTGGGCAATGACAGCCACAGTGATAGAAAAATTAATCTCAAAGGACATGACCTACCTAAACGATACCTAATTGACGTTTCCTATATAACTAAACTTGTGTATATATATTTCCAATAGCTTGTTTGAAATATTGTTGTAAAACTTAAAATGGACATCACCATTTCAACTTCTGTGAGGATACATTCCATTGATATATAGTTTTTGGAATAAATAGCTGTTCAACCTTAATATTTCTGTACTAAATAACAGACTAGCAATGTTTATATAGCCTCAGAGGAATACAGCTAGTTCACAGAAGTGTCTGCACTTACACAGGTCAATGGGTTCCTATACCTTTAAAGATTCATAAAAATACAATAAAATGCCTTTCAAACTTAGTAAAAAATGTCAATAGAAAAAATAGTTCATGATGAGAGACATTATATAAAACCTCAATGGATTGCAAGAGCAAGAAATTTATTGTGAAAATTTTTTAAACTAAAAAAGTTACTAGTAAATAAAATCCAAATATTTTATATGTAATAGCAACACTAACTTTTATTTAATATATTTTTTATCACCCAAAGGATAACTTTACAAATATCAGTATCAATTCCAGTTGATACAGTTCAAGACAACAATAGTTCAACTTTAATTGTATTTAATTATGAAATGTAGCTATATGATACAAGTTTTTTTTTTTTAATATCTAATAAGCTGATTTTAAAAATAGAGAACAACTTTCACAAAAATATTATTTATCCACTTACAAAATAGGATCCAGTAACAGGTATTATCAAAAGTTACCTCCTAGTACATTTAAAATGTAATTTTAATTATAAAATTTGGTCTTAGTTTTACTTTGTAGTAGCCATGTATCTATGTTTTCTGGTCATCAAGTATGCAAATATCAAGCCAAAGAAGGAGCCATTTAGAATGTCAAAAGAATCCACAGTTTGACTGCACTGGTACTCATTATTTATCTGACAAAATAACCCAGATAATGGTTCTCAAGGCCACGGTTTATTTTGATAAAATTCATATGCTACTGTTTCATTACTTTCCTATTGTCTGAAAATAGGAAGCTAAATGCAATTTCACTCAAATAAAAAAGAAATGGATCACTGAAATTTAACATAGGTTGTAACAAGTGACATTAAAGTGCCTGCCACATTTATTTTTAAAAGTTGAATACTAAATTATTAAGACAACCTTAGAGTTATCTACTCATTTTTTAGCTATTGAACAATACAACATGATTAATGAAATATCATCTAACATAAACTATCAAATTTTAATTCAAACATGAGTTAAAATCCAAGAGAATTTCACAATATATACAAACATCAAGTCATTAAGTTGAACTCCTGAAACTACTATGATGCTGTGTGCCAGTTACACCTCAATTAAGAAAACTTCCAGAGAAATTAGAAAAGAACATGCATCTCAATGTTCATAGCAGCACTATTTAATACAATAGCCAAGACATGGACGCAAACTAACAGTCCATCAACCCATGAATGGATAAAGATGTGGGGTGTGTGTGTGTGTGTGTGTGTGTGTGTGTGTGTGTATGTATACATATATAATACTCAGTTCAGTTCAGTTCAGTCACTCAGTTGTGTCCGACCCTTTGCGACCCCATGAATCACAGCACGCCAGGCCTCCCTGTCCATCACCAACTCCCAGAGGTCACTAAGACTCACTTCCATCGAGTCAGTGATGGCATCCAGCCATCTCATCCTCTGTCATCCCCTTCTCCTTCTGCCCCCAATCCCTCCCAGCATCAGAATCTTCTCCAATGAGTCAACTCTTTACATGAGGTGGCCAAAGTACTGGAGTTTCAGCTTTAGCATCATTCCTTCCAAAGAACACCCAGGACTGATCTCCTTTAGAATGGACTGGTTGGATCTCCTTGCAGTCCAATATTACTCGGCCATAAAAAAATGAAATAATGCCATCTGAAGCAACATAAATGAACCTAGAGATTATCAAGATTATCATACTATGAAGTAAGTCAGAGAGAGAGAAAGACAAATATCATCTGAGATCATTTATATGTGTAATCTAAAAAATAATAAAAATGAACTCATTTACAAAACAGACTCAAAGACAAAGAAAAACTTATGATTACCAAAGGGGAAAGGAAAGGAGGGTTAAATTAGGACTATGGGATTTTCAGATACAAACTACTATTAGGTGTAAAACAGATAAACAACAAGGTCCTACTGTATAGCACAGGGAACTATATCATTATCTTATAATACACTATAATGGAAAAGAAAATTCCCAAAGAAAATATATACTAAAACAAAGTTATTCATCTAATCACTTGGTCATCTTGTGACATTAAAGTAGCCAAGAGCCAACAATGGGAATCTGAAGCTCCAATACTTTGGCCACCTGATGTGAAGAGCTGATTCATTGGAAAAGACCCTGAAGCTGGAAAGACTGAGGGCAAGAGGATAAGGGGGCAACAGAGGATGAAATGGATGGATGTCATCATTGACTCGATGGACATGAGTATGAGCAAACTCTAGGAGATAGTGAAGGACAGGGAAGACTGGTGCTGCAGTCAATGGGGTAGCAAGAGTTGGACATGACTGAGCAACTGAACAACAACAACAGTGGGAAAGTCCTGTGTTCCAGGTACTTATCCTCACAGCAATCATATGAGATACTACAACTGTCCCTATTTTTATAAACCAAGAAAGCAAGGCTTAGAGCAAAAATAATTTTTCTAAAGTCAAAATGTCAAACTAGGATTGAACCCAAATACATGTCAGTGCACTTCACTATAATTTTGATCCTTGATACGATAAAGTACAAATTTTATCCTCTTTAAAGCCCTTCAAAATTTTGTTTTCTAATACAAGAAATATATCTCATCTACCTTGAATAATGCTTAACACTGTTTAGGCTGCCAAGGCAAAACATAGTTAATAAATATGGTTCCTTAATTACAAGGAGAAATATAATTAGACAATAAAAATAAAGAGAAAAGAAAAGCCTAAGAACATACCAGGATTCAAATGAATGGCAAAGAAAACTCAAGAAAAACGTATCCTCATATCTATATAATCACATGAAGGAATGAAAGTAGTTAATGACTTCTAACATTCTGTAAATTAAGATCATATGTTTAGAAGCAAAAAATAACAATTTTTCTGGCTTACCAGGGAGGAAACTTGGGGCAGATGACTCTATTCTGAGCCTCCTAATCTATCTCTTTCTACAATCTCAGGCAAGTCTTATCTTTCTCGTGACATTCAACATGTTTAGGCAAATAAATCAATGAGTCTCCATATCTCTATCCCATATCTCAAACTCTCTCTTAACATTTCTTTGAATAAATTTCTCAATACTCCTTCAAGTTTAACAGACTTCATCTTTATAGACGGCATTATTATATGGCCTTGAGAAAAGAGTGTAAACGTCAGGATTCACTTCAGGTCTAACAATGAAATCCCACTGTTGGTTCTTCCCCATACTGCCTCTGAGTACATTCTCTCCCTTATCCCTTGCCTCCATCATCAAAGTGACCAACAAGCCTCTAGTCAGGTCTTTTCCAGGCATGTACTCCCAAGAAGGGTATACACTCCTGTCCCTCTTCTCCACTTCCCACCCCGCCCCTCACAACAAGCCAGTTTTATTTGTCTTCTGATACATTACTTATGGGCTTCCCTGGTGGGTCAGTGGTAAAGAATCCACGTGCCATGTAGGGGACACTGATTCGATCCCTGGGTCAGGAAGATCCCCTGGAGAAGGGAATGGCTACTCAATCCAATATGCTTGCCTGAAGAATTCCACAGACAGAGGAACCTGGCGGGCTACAGTCCATGGGGTCACGAAGAGTCAGACATGACTGAATGACGCTTTCACTTTCAAAGTACTAATACGGAGAGACTTCCAGGATATATTAAATTTTAAAAGGAAGACACAGCATCTGCTTGCAATGGAGGAGAACTGAGTTTGATCCCTGGATGGGGAAGATCCCCTGGAGAAGGGAAAATAGCTACCCACTCCAGTATTCTTGCCTGGAGAATTCCATGGACAGAGGAGCTGGGTGGGCTACAGTCTGTGGGGCTGCAAACAGGTGGATACAATTGAGCAACTAAACAACAACAACAATCCATTATCTACTTTCTTTATACATTAATACCTTTGTTAAATATGACAACTGGTGGCTCAAAGAAGCAGTAAGTTGGTCCTCAATTACCCAGTTGTCTTTGTATTAGGATAGAACTAGAATTATTCTTGGAGGGAAACTCGAGTAAACTCGGGTCATGAAACCCTCAGTCTACTTTCATGTGTAGGTGTACTGATCTTCTACATAAGTACACAACTCCACAGGGATGGCAAACCTTTTCAGTAAATATTCTGGGCTTTGTGAGATATACAGTCTCTATTTTAACTACTTACTGCTGCTACTGAAACAAAGAATGGCCACAGACAATAAGTAAACAAATGGGTGTGACCACATTTCAACAAAA
The DNA here is from genome assembly GCA_935064755.1 of Tragelaphus eurycerus. Classification (NCBI taxonomy): domain Eukaryota; kingdom Metazoa; phylum Chordata; class Mammalia; order Artiodactyla; family Bovidae; genus Tragelaphus; species Tragelaphus eurycerus. The sequence goes on from CAKXYN010000002.1 coordinate 27,221,737, forward strand.
AATTATTTATAAAAATAGTAGTTGGCCAGTTTTGGCATATGAGCCATGGATCACCAATCCCTAATCTAGGCCTACTGGAATAGCACTCCATCCCTTTACCCATCCCCACTTTCCTTGACCAGATCAAAGTGATTATTCAAAGAAAGCACATGACCTAAGCCAAGGACTTGTGCTACAACTATAGAGAGGTCTCTCCACTGGGGTTGCTAAGCTGGGAGAAAATATCTAAGTAGCTGCTAGTGGCTCAGATCAGATCAGATCAGTCGCTCAGTCGTGTCCAACTCTTTGCCACCCCATGAATACCAGCACTCCAGGCCTCCCTGTCCATCACCAACTCCCGGAGGTCACTCAGACTCATGTTCATCGAGTCAGTGATGCCATCCAGCCATCTCATCCTCTGTCGTCCCCTTCTCCTCTTGCCCCCAATCCCTCCCAGCATCAGAGTCTTCTCCAATGAGTCAACTCTGCGCATGAGGTGGCCAAAGTACTGGAGTTTCAGCTTTAGCATCATTCCTTCCAAAGAAATCCCAGGGTTGATCTCCTTCAGAATGGACTGGTTGGATCTCCTTGCAGTCCAAGGGACTCTCAAGAGTCTTCTCCAACACCACAGTTCAAAAGCATCAATTCTTTGGTGCTCAGCCTTCTTCACAGTCCAGCTCTCACATCCATACATGACCACAGGAAAAACCATTGCCTTGACTAGACAAACCTTTGCTGGCAAAGTAATGTCTCTGCTTTTCAATATGCTATCTAGGTTGGTCATAACTTTCCTTCCAAGGAGTAAGTGTCTTTTAACTTCATGGCTGCAGTCACCATCTGTAGTGATTTTGGAGCCCAGAAAAATAAAGTCTGACACTGTTTCCACTGTTTCCCCATCTATTTCCCATGAAGTGATGGGACCGGATGCCATGATCTTCGTTTTCTGAATGTTGAGTTTTAAGCCAACTTTTTCACTCTCCACTTTCACTTTCATCAAGAGGCTTTTGAGTTCCTCTTCACTTTCTGCCATAAGGGTGGTGTCATCTGCATATCTGAGGTTATTGATATTTCTCCCAGCAATCTTGATTCCAACTTGTGTTTCTTCCAGTCCAGCGTTTCTCATGATGTACTCTGCATATAAGTTAAATAAACATGGTGACAATATACAGCCTTGATGAACTCCTTTTCCTATTTGGAACCAGTCTGGTGTTCCATGTCCAGTTCTAACTGTTGCTTCCTGACCTGCATACAAATTTCTCAAGAGGCAGATCAGGTGGTCTGGTATTCCCATCTCTTTCAGAATTTTCCACAGTTTATTGTGATTCACACAGTCAAAGGCTTTGGCATAGTCAATAAAGCAGAAATAGATGTTTTTCTGGAACTCTCTTCCTTTTTCCATGATCCAGCAGATGTTGGCAATTTGATCTCTGGTTCCTCTGCCTTTTCTAAAACCAGCTTCAACATCAGGAAGTTCCCGGTTCACATATTGCTAAAGCCTGGCTTGGAGAATTTTGAGCATTACTTTACTAGTGTGTGAGATGGAATGTGAAGTCAAGTGGGCCTTAGAAAGCATCACTACGAACAAAGCTAGTGGAGGTGATGGAATTCCAGTTGAGATATTCCAAATCCTGAAAGATGATGCTGTGAAAGTGCTGCACTCAATATGCCAGCAAATTTGGAAAACTCAGCAGTGGCCACAGGACTGGAAAAGCTCAGTTTTCATTCCAATCCCAAAGAAAGGCAATGCCAAAGAATGCTAGTGGCTGGGAGCCATTTAAAAGGAAACCAAAGGAAGGAAAGCAGGATACTCTTGCAATTTGAACACTCACCTGAGTCCAGGTGAGTACAAAGCAAGACTCTAACTCTGTCCTCCTTCAATAGGCAAACCAATCAATTCCCCTTTCTGCTTTTTGCTTAAACTCGTCTCAACTGGGTTTCTTTTCTGTACCATGCACTGAAAGAGTCCTAGCTAATATATCCCTTTACCAGGTTGTTTGACAAATCTGAAACACTATTCCCTCCATGTTGCACATATCAGAAGCCTTCATGTTCTCCCAGACGTGGCTCAGATGCCACCTCCACTACTAAGATTGTCTTCATTCCAACCATATTTATCATCCTCTTTCTCCCTGTATATGTCCTGCAGTAGTGATTATACCAGTCTTCCTTGAATCAAAATTGTATTTACATCTCTTTCCTCTGCTAATTTGAAAAGCAGTGAACATGTCTTAATAATCCCCCAATCTAACAAAATAGATGGTAAAATCTGTTGAATTAAACTTTTGTTCCATGTAGCACTCTACCTAAAATATATAACATTGTTACCCTCTTTCACTGCCTGTATTTTAAAAAATCAATTCTTCATTTCTTAAAAGACACATTTTATTTTACAAAGAAGTCCTACTGTAAGCATATTAGAGGTTTATAGCATGCATTTATCCCATGACAAAGGTCCCAGGATACCAATATCAAAACAAGTTATATTCAATGAAAGAAATATATGTGTATTTCTTTTTTCCTATGGTAAGACATTTTACTATTTTTTTGATATTATATATTATTTTTTATTAACTTCCTTTGATGTTAAAAAAAAAAAGTGATGGGTATGTTCAAAATAGCATGGCTTTTTTCTGGGCTCCAAAATCACTACAGATGGTGACTGTACTGTTCCAAGAACTTCCAGATGTTCAAACTGGATTGAGAAAGGGCAAAGGAACCAGAGATCAAATGGCCAACATCCACTGGATCATCAAAAAGGCGAGAGAGTTCCAGAAAAACATGTACTTCTGCTTCATTGACTATGCCAAAGCCTTTGACTGTATGGATCACAACAAACTATGGAAAACTCTTAAAGAGATAGAAATACAAGATCTCCTGACCTGCCTCCTGAGAAATCTGTATGCAGGTCAAGAAGCAACAGTTAGAACCGGACATGGAACAACGGACTGGTTCCAGATTGGGAAAAGAGTACATTCAAAGTTGATCAGACAAGAACTAGAAGTAGTGTGACCAAAGTTATTATGGTAACTGGCATGTGTGTGTTAGTAGCTCAGTTGTGTCTGACTCCTTGAGACCCCGTGGACTGTGGCCCGCCAGGCTGCTCTGTACATGTACTTCACTAGGCAAGAACACTGGAGTGGATTGCCATTCCTGTCTCCAGGGGATCCACCTGACTCAGGGATCGAACCTGGGTCTCCTGCATTGCAGACAGATTCTTTATCATCTGAGGCACCAGGGAAGAAAAGATACTAGTAAGTGGCTGCCTCTGGAGTTTGGGCAGGGTGGAAAAGGAGACTTCTACGTTTTATTGTATACCCTTCTAATGACTTTTATTTTTAACCAAATGTATGTGTCTTGTAAGTAGAAAAAAACTAGTCCAATTTTTTAAGTAGCATGGCATAAAAGGATCAAAGGAGCTGAAGTTGTCTTCTAAGTTGGATATGACAGTTAAGAGACCTAAAACTTTTTGAGTCTCAGTTTCCACAACAGCAAAATAGAGAAAATGTCTCCCACATGAGGCAGTTCTGAGTCAGCTAAAGGAAATAATGTACATGAAGGAATTGGTTCAGTGCCAGACTTCAGTTCAGTTTAGTTGCTCAGTCATGTCTGACTCTTTGCAACCCCATGGACTGTAGCACTCCAGGCCTCCCTGTCCATTACCACTCCGAGTTTACTCAAACTCATGTCCATTGAGTCAGTGATGCCATCCAACCATCTCATCCTCTGTCATCCCCTTCTCCTCCCATCTTCAATCTTTCCTAGCCAGATTTATTTCTCAATAAATATTAATTAAAGGATCTTCCTGACCCAGGGATCAAACACAGGTCTCTTGCACTGCAGGCAGATTCTTTACCTTCTGAGCCACCAGGAAAGCCCATGACTAACACACAAATATGGTTTAATCCCTTTTTCTTCCAAAAGATGCTACCCCAACCACCAGCACAGTCACCTCTAATGAATCTGTCTCAGAGGAAGGGAGCTCTCTTTGGAATTCTGTGCCAGGCTAGAACACTGTCCCCTAAAATCAAGTGGGTCAGTCTATGGTCTTAACCTTTGCTTTTGAATATTGAAACTACTATTAATTCACACTTTGGGACAGGTTGCAAACAGGAGACACAACTGAAAACAGGAAGCTGTACATTGTGACTTCCACCAAATAAAGACTGCAGACCAAATTCAAATATATACATACATATATATACCAAGGAAGATAAGTCTGTTATGTGTCTAAATCTTTTAAGATACAGTATTCTGCAATAGCCAAAAATATCTTTACCACAGCCAAGTGTTGATATCTAAAGATCTGTGAGGGGGAACTGATCTCCCCTGGGTTAAGCTATTCCTCTATTAACATGCAAACATTCCTGGGGGTAATCTATCAGAGCCTTTTCAATGTACTTAACCGAGAGTTTGATTTGAGAGGGAAATAGATTCAGAAATGGGACAACTACCCACAGACAGTAGTGTTGGGAAGGGGCCCTGTACAGTGAGTTCAGGGACCACAGAAGAGTGCAGGAAGTAAAGAATATTTTTACCTACTTCTAGGGATTGTTTCCCCTAGAAAGGGGCCTTCGGGGAAGGCCATGGCACCCCACCCCAGTACTTTTGCCTGGAAAATCCCATGGACGGAGGAGCCTGGTAGGTTCCAGTCCGTGGGGTCGCTAAGAGTCAGACACGACTGAACGACTTCACTTTGACTTTTCACTTTCATGCATTGGAGAAGGAAATGGCAACCCACTCCAGTGTTCTTGCCTGCAGAATCCCAGGGACAGGGGAGCCTGGTGAGCTTCCGTCTATGGGGTCGCACAGAGTCGGACACGACTGAAGCGACTTAGCAGCAGCAGCAGCAGGGATTGTTTGGTGCCATGCCTACTACTCATCTCCAGGTTCAGCCCAAGTGCAATGGCTCACCTTTCTTTCCAGACACAAAGGCCAATGTAACCAATGCAATTAGAAAAGAGCTTCTCAAACTTTCATGGTACCTGGGGCTGTTGTTTAAGTGCTAATCCAGATTCAGTAGGTATTGGTGGGGATAGAGATTGAGCGTTTCTAACAAGCTCCCAGGTGACACTGCTGCACTTGGTCTGCAGTCCATTGTTTGGGTAGGGAGGGGTTAAGAGAAACCCTTTCTTTTCAATGCAATGTCTATTACACTAACCCTGGCTCTTATCAACACCCTCTGAACCAAGAGCAACAATATTTTAGTAGGAGAAGAGGCAAAATACAGTGGTTTTGAGAGTAGAGCCTGGTTCTTCGAGTCAGACATGAATTCAAATTTCAGTTCTGCCACTTATGTGACCTTCACTTAATGTATTCCTGAGTTTGCTCCGTGGTCAAACAGTGATAATATCTACCTCACAGAGATGCTGTCACGGTTAAAAATAATGTTAACAGCTTACAGAAAAACCCAAACGAACTTTTTGGCCAATCCAATAGCAAAGCATTTAGCTTGCTACCTCCATGAGATGGTCTCTTTGCCTTAATTCATCCAACAATTAACTGCCAGGACAATCTCCCTCAAATATGCACTCATTACATCAGTCTATTGCTTTAGGCCTCTCTTAATTTGGGACTATCAAAGGTGAACTCCTTAATTTGTTACTCGGCTTTTACTGCCCACCATTTGCTTACCTCTAAGACCCCCTCCACTCCTTCCTATTCAGCATCACTTCTAGTTATTACCTGCTCAAGGAAATCATCTCTGTGCCACCACTACCTTCATCAAGCATTTGGAGATTCAGGGAACATCTAAATAATCACCTAGTCCAAATTCTTCATTTCACAACTCAGAAAATAAAAAGCCAAAGAGGCTGAGTGACTTCATCTTGACAACAAAATTATTATCAGTGAGTACAAAAACCTGGTTTTTGGACTTATTCTCTGAATGTTCTCCCACTTTCTCTCTAGCAAACTTCAGGAATCATGTAAAGCTCACTCAAAAGAGAAAAAAAAAGTCCTCAGTTTACAACTGACTCCACAACCTCTCTAAATAAAGGCATAAAGTTTATGTTTTGTTTTATTCAACATGATGCCAAAACATATAACCGATTCAATCAACAAATAAGGGAAGAAAATCAATGAAACCAACTATTTGCCCTGGCATAGACCAGATCAAATAGTATTTTAACACATACTAGTTACCACTTTTGGAATCTGCCTTGTTAGAACGTAAAGATTCTTAAAGAGATGGGAATACCAGATCACCTTACCTGCCTCCTGAGAAATCTGTATGCAGGACAAGAAACAACAGTTAGAACCGGACATGGAACAACAGACTGGTTCCAAATTGGGAAAGGAGTATGCCAAGGCTGCATATTGTCACCCTGTTTATTTAACTTATATGCAGAGTATATCATGCGAAATGCCAGGCTGGACAAAGCACAAGCTGGAATCAAGACTGCCAGGAGAAATACCAATAACCTCAAATATGCAGATGACACCACACTTATGTCAGAAAGCAAAGAAGAACTAAAGAGCCTCTTGATGAAAGTGAAAGAGGAGAGTGAAAAAGTTGGCTTAAAGCTCAACATTTGAAAAACTAAGATCATGGCATCCAGTCCCATCACTTCATGGCAAATAGATGGAGAAACAATGGAAACGGTGAGAGACTTTATTTTTAGGGGCTCCAAAATCACTGCAGACGGTGACTGCAGCCATGAAATTAAAAGATGCTTGCTCCTTGGAAGAAAGTGAAGAAGTGGGGCTTTCCTGATAGCTCAGTTGGTAAAGAATCCTCCTGTAATACAGGAGACCCCCAGTTCAATTCCTGGGTCAAGAAGATCCCCTGGAGAAGGGATAGGCTACCCACTCTAGTATTCTTGGGCTTCTCTTGTGGCTTGGCTGGTAAAGAATCTGCCTGCAATGTGGGAGACCTGGGCTTGATCCCTAGATTGGGAAGATCCCCTGGAGAAAGGAAAGGCTACCCAGTGAAGTGGCTCAGTCGTGTCCGACTCTTTGCGACCGCATGGACTGTAGCCTACCATGCTCCTCCATCCATGGCATTTTCCAAGCAAAAGTACTGGAGTGGGTTGCCATTTCCTTCTCCAGAGGATCTTCCTGACCCAGGGATAGAAGCCAGGTCTCCTGCATCGTAGGCAGACGCTTTACCGTCTGAGCCACCAGGGAAGTCCTTCTTGAAAGCAAGCGATGACCAATGTAGCATGTTAAAAAGCAGAGACATTACTTTGCCAACAAAGGCCCATCTAATCAAAGCTATGGTTTTTCTAATAGTCATGTATGGATGATGAGAGTTGGACTATAAAGAAAGCTGAGCACTGAAGAATTGATGCTTTTGAACTGTGGTGTTGGAGAAGACTCTTCAGAGTCCCTTGGACTGCAAGGAGATCAAACCAGTCAATCTTAAAGGGAATCAGTCCTGAACATTCCTTGGAAGGACTGACGCTGAAGCTGAAACTCCAATATTTTGGCCACCTGATGCAGAGAACTGACTCATTGGAAAAGAAAGACCCTGATGCTGGGAAAGTTTGAAGGCAGGAGGAGAAGGGGATGACAGGGGATTTAATGGTTGGATAGCATCACCAACTCATAGACATGAGTCTGAGTAAGTTTCAGGAGTTGGTGATGGACAGGGAAGCCTGGCATGCTGTAGTCCATGGGGGGTCACAAAGAGTCAAACATGACTGAGTGACTGAACTGACTGACTTGTTAGAACTACATTGCTGATTGCCTTATTTTAGGTGCCTATCTTCTTCTTCTAACTAGATTAGAAGTCTTTTGAAAATAGAACTTTATTTTCTTCATCTTTGAATTTCCCATTGTCCCACCAAGGTTTCCTATTCCTTTTATTCATGAATTGTGTACATAACCACTAATATATCGTATTAAAGATGCATAATTTTTTATAATGTTGAGTTTTATTATTTTTGCAATATTTCTTAAATAGCCCACTTCATTATAGTCTTATTTGCCTACTTTGTTTTATAGTGAGGTATTTTTTCATTCAATGGCATAAAAGTTAAAAAGATGACTCTCAATGGTTCTGTTTTTATTTTATTCATATATGTCTTTGTATCATAAAAACATTTTACATCTGTGTATACCTTATATATTCAAACTCCAAAAGATGATGCCGTTATAGTGCTGCAATCAATATGCCAGCAAACTTGGAAAACTCAGCAGTGGCCACAGGACTGGAAAAGGTCAGTTTTCATTCCAATCCCAAAGAAGGGCAGTGCCAAAGAATGTTCAAACTACCATACAATTGCACTCATTTCACGTGCTAGCAAAGTAATGCTCAAAATTCTCCAAGCTAGGCTTCAACAGTGTGTGAACCGAGAACTCCCAGATGTTCAAACTGGATTTAGAAAAGGCAGAGGAACCAGAGATCAAATTGCTAACACCTTTTGACTTCCCTGGTGGCTCAAACAGTAAAGCGTCTGTCTACAGTGCAGAAGACCCGGGTTCAATCCCTGGGTCGGGAAGGTCTCCTGGAGAAGGGAATGGCAATGGGGGCCTCTCTGGTAGCTCAGATGGTAAAGTCATCTGCCTACAATGCAGGAGACTTGGGTTCAATCCCTGGGTCTGGAATATCTCCTGTAGAAGGAAATGGCAACCCACTCCAGTACTCTTGCCTGGAAAATCCCATGGACGGAGGAGCCTGGTAGGCTACAGTCCATGGGGTCACGAAGAGTCAGACACAATTGAGCAACTTCACTTTCACTTTCTTTCACTTTGGATCACAGAAAAAGCAAGAGAATTTCGGAACATTGACTTCTGTTTCATTGATTATGCTAAAGCCTTTGACTGTGTGGATCACAACAAACTGGGGGAAATTCTTAAAGAGTTGGGAATACCAGGCAACCTTACCTGCCTCCTGTGAAACCTGTAGACAGGTCAAGAAGCAACAATTAGAACCAGACATGTAACAACAGACTGGTTCAAAATTAGGAAAGGCGTATATCAAGACTGTATGTTGTCACCCTATTTATTTAAGTTATACGCAGAGTACATCATGTGAAATGTCGGGCAAGCCAGAACCAAGACTGCCAGGAGAAATATCAATAACCTCAGATATGCAGATGACACCACACAATCCTTATAGAAGAAAGTGAAGAGAAACCAAAGAACCTCTTGATGAAGGTAAAAGAGGAGAGTGGAAAAAACTGGCTTAAAAGTGAATATTCAAAAAACAAAGATCATGGCAGCCAGCTCCATCACTTTATGGCAAACAGATGGGGAAACAATGCAAAGAGTGACAGACTATTTTCTTGGGTTCCAGAATCACTGCAGATGGTGACTGCAGCCATGAAAGTAAAAAACACTTGCTCCTTGGCAGAAAAGCTATGACAAACCTAGACAGCATATTAAAAATCAGAGACATCACTTTGCCAACAAAGGTTTGTATAGTCAAAGCTATGGTTTTTCCAGTAGCTATGTATGGATGTGAGAGGTGGACCATAAAGAAGACTGAGTGCTGAATCATTGATGCTTTTGAACTGTGGTGCTGGAGATGACTCTTGAGAGTCCCTTGGACAGCAAGGAGATCCAACCAGTCCATCCTAAAGGAAATCAGTCCTGAATATTCACTGAAAAGACTGATGCTGAAGCTGAAGCTCCAATACTTTGCCCACCTGATGCGAAGAGCCGACTCATTGGAAAAGACCCTGATACTGGGAAAGATTGAAGGCAAGAAGAGAAGGGGATGACAGAGGATGAGATAGTTGTATGGCATTACCGACTCAATGGACATGAATTTGAGCAAGCTCCAGGAGACGGTAAAGGACAGGGTAGCCTGGCATGCTACAGTCCATGGGGTCGCAAAGAGTCAGATACAACTGAGTGACCGAACAACAATACTTTATATCTCCAAACACACAATATTGAGTGTAAAAATATGTTTTCTATTTTTTATCATTTCCCCAAACTATAACCCCTCACTTCTACCAAAGTACTTGAAGCTAGACTATACATATTACAGAGGACTAAAAAAATTATTGTTCTTATACTACTATAACACAAGCTAGCAAATGGTATATTAAAAGAACCACCAGGGCTTCTCTGGTGACTCAGTGGTAAAGAATCCACCTGACAGCGCAGGAGACATGAGTCTCAGGAAGATCCCACATGCCAAGGAGCAGCTAAGCCCACTGGCCACAACTATTGAGCCTGTGCTCTAGAGCCCAGGAATTACCACTCCTGAGCCCACATGCCACAACTACTGAAGCCTTCATGCCTGAGAGCCCATGCTCCACAGCAAGAGAACAGCATGCAAGGAGAAGCCCGTGCACCACAACTAGAGAGCAGCAATGAAGACTCAGCACAGTCAAAAACAAATAAATACAATTGTAAAAAAAAAAAGTAAAAAATAAAAATAAAAACACAAGTGCAACAATAGGTTATGTATACAAAGAAATGTGTAAATTATAAATTAATCTAAATTCTCAAAATGTAGATTAAATTACATAGCATGATTTTTAGTATCAAAAACCACATGACACTGTAGTTGGAAAACATTTACCCTAGATGGCCAGTTACTGAAAGAAACTTGTTGGACTTCGTTGGTGGTCCAGTGGTTAAAACTGCACTCCCACTGAAGGGGTATGGATTTCATCCTTTGTTGGGCAGGAGCCCATAGGCTTCTTGGCCATAGAAAAGAACCTTGCTTTTCCTGGTTTTAAACATTACTTACATTCTATTGGAACACAGAGAAAAATAACACATCTATTGCTTGGCTTTTATAAGACCTGACTAGTGCTACCCCTAAACTTTACATTAAAAAAATATATATATTCCTCAAAAGATGGTGTATAATGTGTAAAAATTGACACACTAAATCTAGATTTACAGCCACTAAATCTAGCTGGCTGTAGATGCATTATGAGAGTTCATTATTTATAGGCATCATAGAGATAATCAAAGCAATAGTTTGGAATAAATGATTTATATGCTTTATAAATTCAAATTTTCATATACTGATTTTTCTTAAAGTAAAACTATACGAAAAAATGAGAAAACATATTCTACTATTATAAATGATGATCAAAACAGCATAGCCTTTTTTCTTAATCCGAAACTTTTGAAATAGTTGCATACCTAAACAAGTATTTTTTCATACAAACCTATGTTCTTATAATGTCCACAGTTTTTAGTAACCTCTATTACTTGGGAATTTTTAGTTAAGAAAATACCAGGACAATGAATGACTATTTTCTATCTTAAGCTTCATTTTGTCTCTTTCTATATTCCCGCCCTAGAGGTTCCAGATTCTATCCACAAAGTGATTATGGTCTAGGACTGAATCAGATTTGTAACAAATGTCCACTGGGATTCTTCGACCTAACATCGATGGGCGAGCCAATACACGTCTTCTAGCTCACTGAATCCTTTCACCTTACCTTAGGGACTTTCCACGCTACACAGTTAGAAGCTTTCTTTCACAAATAATGGAAATGAATGAAAAATGGTTTCAGAATAGAAAAACAGAAACCCAAGTCATTATATGGTATCTAAAAGCTACCCTGCATCTACTATCTTACTGCCTAAACAAACATTTTAACATGTATGATAAAGGATAGTCTAACGTCTTAAGTTTCATTATTTCTAATTTTATATGATTACTGACATGCATCATTTCTATTAACACTTCAATATATCCAGCCATATGATAGCATTAAACTAAAAGTGACCTACAAAAGCCTAGAAATCATTATGATTTAAGTTTTGCAGAAAAAATAACAGCATAAAGTTAATAAAATGAAATTTCTAATAAACATAATTTTTATGTGTTACCAAATCAAAACGAAACTAACAGCAGCCATGAAATCATTTATGAAATGTATTTCCCTCAAAAAATAAAAAGTGTTTCTAAAGAGAGAGAAGAAAAATTACAAAGTACAATATTTTTTAAGCTACAAGCTTTACGGAAATCTGTCACCATTTATGTTACAATTCTGCTCATCAATAAGGTACTTTTTTTCAAAGAACCATTCGAAAATCAATTATATCAACTCTTTTGTATAGAGAAGCAGCACACCTTTCAGGCAACTAGTATTAATGAGTAGACATGACTATAGAATCTCCATTTGTTTCTCTGACAAAGCCGTGGCTACTCTAGTCGCTCATTGAAACTCCATTAATCTAGTGTACCAAGGTCCAATGCGAAAATCAAAACTCCATCTAACCCTTTATCAGTTCACAATAACCTACAAGTGAACTCTGCCTGTTAGCATGCAGCAAGTTATGATTTTGCTATCAATCAGGCAGTTGGCCAATAAAAAAAAAAAAAAAGGCAGGCTGGAAACAGTGTGTCTGGCAGGGTTTGAAGACTTTGTTTTTGTTTTCTGTTTTCATTCCCTTTCAATTTCTATAGGGCGTCTGGACCTTGTGAGAATATGCATTATTCTCCTTGGCTGTGATTTAATTGCTACCAGCAATCAAGTCAAAGCATCACTGAAGTGTGCTTGAATTTCATTAGAAGATATAACTTATGCTACTTTCCTACAGTACCTAATAAACCATAAAGAAACCAAAACACATATGGCTTGAGGGAATAACTGGAAAATTAGGTAGCCATTTGGGAACTGACTGAACTTTTGAACCAGAGGAACAGAGAAAAAGAAATATTAAAGGAGAAGACAGACTTAGAATGCACAGAGATGTGCAGGTTTGACCTTTTCAGTACCTTGAAAATTACATTAGCATTATGAAAAATACATACCATGTTTGGAGTTTATAATCCATCAAAGTTGAGATACTTTGTTTAGTGCCTACCATAAGGTAAAAGTCAAAAGGACAAAACAACAATCTGATTTGACAAAAGGCCTTTTGGTGACCCATGCTAATTTAGTTACACTTATTGTTAAATGTATTATCATTTTATAATTAATATATCATTAGACTAAGGTCACACAATGAAGGAAAATTTATTCAGCAAAGGAAAGAGAACACACATAAAATCTAAGTTGCAGGGAGAAAAAACTAATATGATTAGATAATATTTTAGAGTGGAAATTAAAAGTTCAAGTAGTAGGAGAAAATATAAAATCAAAACTAGCACTGTTTATATACCAGAAATGAATAATACTAGAAGTTAAATTTTCAATCTAGGAATTGCATATATAAACACTGATGAAAATGCAATATTTAACAAGCTAAAATTTAAATGTTACACATAAATATAATTTATTAAACAATATTCAAATATTGACAATGCTTTAACAGTAAATCTTCCTGTGCTATTAATATATTTCCTGTATATCTGGTTATAAAAACAAACATGATAAATTATTTACCCATTAAAAAAATAATCATGTAAATGCACTATACAATAGCAATTCACTTTTCCTAACAAATCACTGGCTCTCACAGATATTTAATTGTTGGATTTCTAAGATTGTTATTTTTTCAAGAAGGTACATAATGCTCTCTTGTACATCAAAATATTTATGCTATTTTGAGAAAGCCTGAGCATATATAGTCTATGAATATATTTGTATGTGTGTATATATATATATATTTTCATAAGATAAATATTCTTCATATATGTATACATACAAACAAACTCATTTCTGTATGCTTACATTTTACAGACAAGCAAAACAAACCATTGTAATGTGTCTGAAAAATACCTCAACTCAAACAATAATTCATTGTTTTGCCTGAAAGTATTACTTCATCAATGATAAAACATTTTCTAATAGAAATGATTTTGAAGATATGTTAGAAAGGGTAATGCTCTGTTTCATATACTAAGTGTAACTGAAGAGAAATATGCATTTAAAAAAATAGAACCTATAAGAGAAAGAAATTCTTTCCTTTTAAAATCAGATATTAAATGTTTGCCAAAATGTAAAATTTGACACAAAATGGATATGATTATTGTTGCTACACATTGTACAAAGTTCTGCATATAAAAAAAGATTGTGTTGTTCTGAATCAGTGGTTAGAATGTTTATCACTTATGCATGTACTTGACTTATCCCTGTTCTGCAATAGACATAATTTTATACCTCATAAAAGCAATTTATGTTTCCAAAGGGAATAATCTGGATAACATAAAATGTGGAGTGCTCTGCTGCAGGAAGCATATTTTCATTCAGCAATTGTATTTAGAGATGGAACTGCACAGTTTGATCATCATATAGTGGCAGAAGGCATTATTCATTTCTATGTCTATGTGAAACTTTGAGTGCCACAAATTAATATGCATGGGTAATTTATCAATATGCATTCTTAATTTGTAACTATATATCACCCTCATAGGTCTCTATAGTTCAGATGCACTCGACTGGGTGGCACAACAAAGTACATAATACGGTAAAAACAAGTTTCATAACTTTGGAAGTTTTTAAAAATTACTAAGAGATAAAGAATTAATTTTATTACCATTTCAATTAATACAAAATACTATAATATTACTGTATAATATGGGATATTTTTAGATGATAATTAGAAAAATGAAAATGTATATAAAAGAAGCATTCGATAAAAACTTGTCTCGAGAGAAGGCAATGTAGGAATAATTAATTTAATATTTTATGAACTCATTTTGTATGAAGTTTTCAGGAAAAAAGAGATCAAAAATCTTTTTCATTATTTATAAAATAAATAATACAACAAGTCATTAAGCAGCCCAATAAAATTAAGCAAGAATCTGATAATATTAAATTAACCAACAAGTATACTAATAATATTTATATGATGATATGATACAAGTACTCCCCTCAAAATTCAAGTACAGAAAATTTTCTAGGAGAAGAAGGAACTACATACTTAGGAAAACCACTAGAGAGAGCTCTTCTGTTCCTTAAAAGGTTCTGGTAAAGGTAAGTTAACAGCAGCTTTCTGACAAGATTACCACCTTTACCTATTGCATTGTTTTGTGTTATGAGTGTCAAGAGGTATAGTCTATGGGAAAATGTAACATACCATCAGAGGGAGCTTCATCATCTTTATCATATCTTTCTGAGGCTAATGAAATACTGTCTGGAGGCCCAGCAAAAGGGTCATCGTATTCTTCTCCATCTTCTGCATCACCTATAAAAGAATCAGAGATAAAAGAATGGATGCACATTATAACTGAACCACTCTGCTGTACACCTGAAACTGACATAACACTGTAAATCAACTATACCCCAATATAAAATAAAAAGTAAATTTAAAAATACTATTTAAAAAACAAACAGAAAAGAATCAGGGAAAAGTCTTTTATAATTTAGCCATCTTTAAAGAGTGTTACTCTGTCAAAGAGGTAAATGGTACTATTAAATTCAGTCACTTTCATGGAAGAACAAAGAAAACTTTTTGAACTAGGTAAAAACAGATCCTATTTTAATGTATATCTGTTGTAATTTAGATAAAAGTAATAGTTTTTGAAAGTCAGTATACAACTGCTTCTTTCTGTTACAAAAGGGAACAAGTTACAAAATTATTATGGTCTCTACAAAAATGAATATAAAATACTAGAAGCACGTTAAAACATGGTATGTATCCAAAACAAACAAAACCAAAATAACAATAACAGCAACCAAAAAAAGCATGGCAAGCACAAGAAAAAATAATTCAGTTAATTCCATTTACTTACTCAGTAACTGCAAAAATGATGAGGAGAAATTGATAAATCGAAGCCGTATGAACATTTTACATTTTCAGTAAAAATTACACAATTACATTTGAACAGATTAAAGATACTCAGTTGCATTTTTAAGAGCAGGAATCTTTTACAGAAAAACTGCTTTAAAATCCATATAAACCTTTAAATTCAGACAATGTGATTTACAAACTAGACACTTTCAATTTTTCATTCAGTGATATGCTATTTTTTTTTATATTCTAGCTAGGTTTCTAGATGATTTCCAAACCTTAGGCTGATTGGGTGAAGTCATTTAATCTCCACAATAAAATCTTGTGGTTTGGGTTTTTCCATATATTCATTTAGAATAATTTTTTAAAAGAGTGATTCAAACATTTACTATATACTAGCCATACCTAACCACTCATTCTTCATCCATATTCAACAAAAAAAAAAAAAGTATGCTTAATATTGTATCAATGATTTGTTAACAATTCAAGCTACTTGTTAGAAATTCAAGAGAAAACCAGCCACCTCAGGTATTACCTAAAAACCACAGTGAAAAATCTTCATAGGAACCCTCGATTGCCTACAGTGCCACTTTTTAGATCACAGTTGCTGGGCAGATCCAGATTAAAGCTACTGGGCTCTCCAAAATGATGTCTGTATTCTCCGACATCCTTCTGATGGGTTGCACCCTACTTTCACCGTATTTTGGTAGAGAAAATAGCCTCTTTCAAGACAATACTTTCAAAATGATAAAAATAAATATTCGTATCTATTTTCTTAAAATTCTGACATTTTATCAACATTTATCATCCCTACCCTGAAAGTAAAGATAAGGACATCTCCTACCAAGACAGTAAGAGCAGACTATAGAGATGACTACCTTATTGTCCTTAGTACACCATTACATGCACCATACATGGTGATGCTTCTTTCCCAATTAGAATTCCAAGAAACATGTACAAATACTGCTCATTCTTCAGATCTTAATTTATCTTTCTTTCAAGATGATCAAAGTACTTCTCAGAACATTCAGTGATCCTTTATAATATTTCTCTTATGGAATGAAGAGTGGTCTGATTTAAAATATGAGGTAAGACAGAACCTCATAAAATTCTAGTAAAAATATGTTTGAACGTGAAATGATAGCTCATGGAATACACAGGTGTAAAGATCACAAAATTCTCAACTGTTCAAGATTGTTAGCATATCCTTCTATTCCTAACAAAGTAAGAATTTTTATGTTATAACATTTCTAAGGTATTTCATATCATAAACTATAAATCTTGCTGTGAAAAAAAAAGTATTAGGACATTTCAACCACATCTCCATAACTTAGCAGTTAGCACATTACACTATTAAGAATATATAAATATGACAATAAAGCTAATGATTCATGGAAAGAATCTGTTTAAAAATTCAGATGCTCAGGCTTAAATCTACTAAATTCTATGTGGAAATAAAAAAAATTTAAGTTTTAAAAAATCAGAATTAGCTTATTATCCTTGGATGATATCCATTGTATATTTTGTGTATATATCCATGTATGTACACATACACAGCAAAAAGATCACTATTAAAGCTATAAATACAATAATATTTAATATAAGGGAAGAATATTCTATACAAATTAGTCACTGACATGTTAAAGACCTCTGTGGGTTTTATTTTTGGTTTTGTGTTTTGTTTTTTTTTAAAGAACAGTTTTTGGATTGTAAAGTGAAATTATCTTCAATTTCCCCATTCTAAGAACTGCAGTTCATTTCATAGGTTGGATTCTTAATTACTAAGATATTTATATTTATCTAAGACAAAAATACATTACATACTGCTATTGGCCTTATTTCTTCCCTCCCAGCCCCCTTACTCCCTTTTTTAAGCTTCCCTTGAATTTAATTCAGAAAGTAAAGAAGATGAATCTCTGTGGTATGTGTACAGGGTTATTCCCTTTTTAACTTGCATGTAGTTGAAAAAATACATCATTTTTCAAGATGGTCTTCATGTTACTGTTCTTCCAGTGATGATTTACCCCTTTTCCCTGACTCTAATTTTTTTCAACTCAACAAACAGCAGCTATATTATAAGGGGCCTTAATTGAACACAGGGGTCGCTGTTGAGTAGTACAAAGCATTTCTTCTCCCCAGGGGCTGAGTACTTGCAGCTATACCTACAAAAGACTTCAATAAATTAAAAGGAAAATGTTCAACTTGTGTTTGTGTAATAGAAAACTGAACTCCAAAGCAACAATGAGCATCAGGTAAACGTATCCAATACAATTTACAGACATAATTGAAAGCATTACAGCTAATCAGACAGCTAAAAGAAAAGCTTGCTCAAATGAAATGTCTACAGAATCATTAGTTGGCAGCCATTCTATTACAATCACACATAATGTCAGTGGTGCCTTGAGCCTGTGCCAATGACAACAGCATAAATTTTGCATCTCATTTCTATGGTCATAAAATTAATGATCAGTTTAAAAATACTTCTTTGTAAAAGTTATTGCGCAAAGAAAAGACATGAATGTGTCCCTGTTATGTACTCAGAAGGATAATTATAGGGTTGTTGCTCATTAATACTGTTTCTTGTTTCCCTAGAAAAGCATTTGATTTATCCCACAACTTTCAAAAGTTTAATTAACGATACAAAGTTAACAATCTAAAAGACAATGATCCAAGACTTCTCATCCTATAATTTCATTGGTGAGTTAAACAACACAGCAAAATCAAGGCTTAATCGTACCACGGCAACATATTTCTTTGGAAAACATTTTTAAATTTTTAATAGTTGGTTTCAAATCACTATTATCCCTTCTTTTTAATATAGCTCCATGATCAATTAATGTTTTCCTAAATGCCTGGAGATAAAAGCCCATGAACAGTCATGATCTCTCCCACCACAAAAGGTGATTTAACCAATCCACAGCTTGTTTTAGCAAATATAGTCCTATTTTAGACATAATCAGGTAAACATTAAACTAAATAAAGTATCTAAAATTCAGATGATAACCATTCCCTTTCATAGAAAATGAAAGACAAACTCAGTGGGGGAAATTACTTGAATGAAAAATATTAATTTCTAATTTTCTACTTAGTTCATGTGTCCAAAATAATTTCTCAGGTAATAATACACAGCTAAATAGACATAATTAAGCATTTAACTTGTCACTTCTTAAGGGAATCTGTAGTTTAATCCTTGAAAATTTGGAAGATTTGATTCACCACAAGTAAGATTCACTCCACAACTCTCCTACCACACAAGGGCTAATTTATAGCATGCAAATATGAGGCAGTTTTAAAGGAAGGATACCATTCCTCAAGACTTCAAATTCCTACCTCTGAAATACACTTCTACTGCTATAGGCCTCCAAACTCAAATATGCTTAACACATTTGTATAAGGCCAGAGATGGGGTGGAGGAACTGCGAGTTATTTGTGCAGATTTCACTGGGGAGCTAACTTTCAACAGAACATATACTATGTTAGGAAGGGTAAGAGTAAGGAAATTTAACAGGATCCAAAATGACTCTTCTGCTGTTCTGAAGGATTCCACCAGAAACAACTAAAATGGGTCCCTTCCTACCTAACCGCCTTGTTACTCAAAAAAGCAGTTTAGTCTGTTAATAAACTTAATACCACCAATGAGGTCAAAGAAAGTTGCTTTCTCAGTAAATCTATTCATATTCAACATCAGTGGAGTTTTAGGACAAAATCCACTCAATAGTTTTAATTTAAGGAAAAATATTTTAAAGGAGAAAGTGAGTTTTTAGTTATGACATCTAAAGGGAATTGAAAACAATATATTCACATATTTTAAAGCTGTAGACATCAATATTTGAAAAACATTCTCTTGAAAATATTTGTCTCATGTTAATAATGCATGCCCTTCTTTTAGTAATTTATGGTTTCCTTGAAATTTATTTAAAGATTGAATTATAAATCAAGATTTACTAAATCTTCTTGATAATGAAGTTGAATCTGAGAATACACATTAATATAATATTGAACACTATGTGCCATGCATAGCTATCTTCACATTATCTTAATCATTCTGTAAAGAAAATAACAATACCAAAATCATCACTGGAGTCAAACAAGCCTAATATAAGGACAAGATACAACTACAAGTAAAACTTTTTTATTATATACCTAATATGTATTAGAAAATTCTATTTTATACTCAGTCGACAACACTGTTTACTCAAGTAGTAATGTAGTTCAAGTCACATTTAAGAGTGCTATGACCTTGTCATGTGGCAGAGAACAAATTCTAAAACAATCACAATTCTAAAATTAACATAATTCTAGGGCATTAAGCCTGTGTTTAGGAGTATACTTTATATTATGAGGATATATTGCAACAAAGAATAAAAAACTATGGTTAGATAGTTATGTCATGTACAATATCTAAAGGTTATAAGAAGAGATGTGACAGGAAAGCAAGGAAGGATGACAGACATCTGTGTACATTAGAGAAAGTAACAAATCATTTATTCAAGATGAATAAATGTGAATTAATTCACTTTATTTAAGAACGCTCTTCCAGGTCCTTTTTTCTCCCAGTATTAAAATGGTACTTAACCATCATGTAAAAAACAGCACGTGAAAAAAATAGGAGTATAAAGGTAAAAAAGGAGGAAAACAGCCTTTGGTCACTTCACTGTGACCCCATATTGACCTGAGAGAGAGGAAACAGCCAAAAGGAATTCTGCCCAGGTCTCCTTAGATAAAGACAATCCAAAAACCCCAAGAAGAAAATGTAAGGAAAAAGAAGAAAAACAGCATTATCAAAATATACTTAGATGAACTAAATTTATTCAATACAGAGATCTATTAATGAATTCTTATTTTTAAAAAAAGATGTATTTTGAACAACTGCTTATTCAACAACTAAGCCTGTACTAACATCTCTTTAATATTTCTAACCAACGACACGAGTAGTCTTTTTAGAACAGCTGAATTATACTTTAAGGGCAGAATGGCATAAAATTACTTAGCTTCTCATATTTCTCCAAGGTATAGATCTAATTTATCCACAGGCTTACTTTTGAGCAGGCACTCTTGGTGATTAGTTAACTCAATACAGCAGTATTGAACTACAAATGACTTATTCAGAGGAAAATGATTATGGGGAATCTCTGAATTCTGTGTTATTTGAACTCGTATTCTAGGCTCATTTTTCAATTTTTATCAAATACTATATAAACCTCCATTCTCTTTAGAGACAAAGAATGTATCTCAGTAATGTAATTTTAATATCCACACACCTGAACAAGTCCTAAACCAGAATACCAAAGGGAAAATTCCTATCCCATTATTGAATCATATGCAATTCTGCAATGACTTTATACTCTCACATTTTCTTAGCTTAAAAATGTTTAATGTACAAATAATGAAGTCACAATGAAAGTCCAATAGTCACTAGAACAAAACATGTGTTTAAAGAAAAAAAGGCAGAATCTGATATGTAATATTCCCCTATAAACAGTGCTTTGTATAAAAGTTATAATTAAAATGCATAAATGCATTATTTCTATACTCAGCTAAGCAAAATGCAACATGATTAAACCCACAGTTTAGGATTCGTTGTAGAGTACAAATAAGTAGGCATTTGTGGAGAGAGGTTTCCTGCTCTTACCTTTATTTAATAGTGTCTAAAAATTTAACATGAAAAAAAAAACCTCTTATTTCCTCCAATCACAACAATCTTGATGACAATGTGAAAAGAAACTGTGGCTTCCTTTTAACTGTTTGATTTTAGGTTTGTCTGCTTAAGTACTTGGTTTATTGAAACTGTCATTACTCTCTCACTTATCAGTTAGCAGAGATATGAGTTACTCTGTGGTATCTGCTAACTAACCCCAGTTAGAAGATGCCACACTGCTCCTCCCAAACCCAGAGCCTAGCTCCACATAGTTAACTGACCTCATGTTTTGACCCTCATACCAGCATCCACAGGCTTCAGGTCATGACCCATGAATTAGCATCATGGAAGTAAGGGCCATACCAAGTTTCTCTTACAGCACTGAAGACGTCAAAGGTAGAGACATCCTATGCCTTTCTAAACTTGGTTTTCAGTACACTCAGCAGCTGTCTCTCAAATCTAAAGGAAGACAATCAGCTTCCTAGCACTCTCACATATTTCCAAAAAAGGAAACTGAATTACCTTCTTTGAAAATGTCTACTGCATACATTTATTCATCTCAAAAGAAACAAGAATAATAAAAACTAGCATGTGAAACAGATTTTACTCATGTTCTCAAACAAAAATTGATAGTTTTCAAAACAATTATCCTTTAGAAATGTCACCTATGAGCACTCAGCCACAGGCCCTCCTGTTCCCATCACCACTATAAAGTAATCTCTACAGGATTAAATGGTGTTGGGTTGGTATCTTCCCTCTGCCTCACCAAAGTCTTCCATGTATAACTGAAAGTTATACAAATTAGGTTAACAAATTTCTGCCACAATGAACCCCAAGAACCACAAAACCTAAGAATGTTAAACAGATTTCTATATCAAAAGACTGTGCAGGGTAGATTCTAGATAAGCTTTTTAATTTTATTCTCAGCAGGGGGAGCTAGCACTCTCATCTTGAAAGTCTAGGTATACAACATGGAAATTTAAATTTTTGATTCCAACTATCAAATTTCAGCATGTGTCAGATTTTCCTATTGAAAATCTCTGCAAGAGAAAAAAAATGACAGGTTTAACAAAACTTGAAAATTTACCTTTGTCTTGAGATTCCTGAAGATAACTGTAAAAGAAAGCAATAACATTATATTTTAAAATAAAGGTTAACAAATCAAAATAAGATCTAATCAGTGGCAATGATTCAAATCTATTTTAAAATCTATACTATGAATATATATTTAAAGAAAAAAATTACTTCCTATCCTGAAATGGTAATTCCAAAAGGCTAATGAATTTATACTAAAGATATTTTTAAAGACTCAAGTTACAGTAGTAAAATTAGAATATATTGTTAATATGTACAACTTAAATTACACTTATTCATTTGAGTATCTGGAGGTATTTTCCATATTCAGGTTAAAATTCTCTACCTACCTAAACCTTATCAGTGAAACCAAATATTTTCTCAAATAATCAAAATGAACAGTTGAATTTTGCAAAAATACTTAGAAAAATAGATAATCAAGAGCCTTCACAAAAAAAGGGTATTACAATAAGCATGTCTGTTTTTAAAAATTATTATAGTAGAAATATAGTTTGTCCTTTAAAATTCTTCAATTAGATTAGAATCTAAAAAATTTAATTCCACAATTATCAGTCCTTCATTAAAATGTTAATTACATTCATTCTAAGTAAGAAATAAGTAATAAAAGGCAAGTAAGTGACTTACATAGACTTTACATCTTTTATCTTCTTAACAAGGGCATCTCTCTTTTCCTTTGCTTTCTTGGATAAATTTTCCCCTCTCAGTATGTCTGCTACAAATGTTTCAACATCTAAACCATGAAATATAAGAAAAAGGACACAAATTATAGGAAAGAATCATTTTTTTGTGAAGACAAATAGGATAATGATTGTTTCTACCCATAAGTGTTAATATCTATACAATTTGTTAACAGTTATTTATCAGTCCAAAGCATAACAGTTGAAGTATGCTTCAAACACTAAATTGGACAAATCTGTTCACCACTTAGCTAATAAAATGTACATGTTCTACTTATGCTTAGCACAGCGAATGCTATTTGAATGTTTGGCATCATTAAACCAGGAAGAAACATGCAAGTTTTAATAAACTATGGTGCCCCATAAACAAATTCTCTTGTATAAAAGCAAGCACAGAGATTACATGCATACGTTACTATCATTTTATAGTATTTTATAAGTTCCTGTATGAACAAGTCATTCACAATATTATATCAATAAAAGCTAATGTCTCTGGCAAAGGCTGCTTTTCCCAGTATAATCAATTTTCAGTCATATGTCATGCTAACCACTTTAAAGGAAAAAAAAAATTCCTTATTCTAGCCAAGACTTCCAAATCAAACCCTCCTCTTAGGTTCCTACCTGCCCCACCCACTCTGGCCAGCTATTCTCAAATAAAAAAAGATAATCAGTTGCGTGATTTTGTATGTTCCTGCATCCTGTCTTGGCATTACTACCTGGAAATACTTCTTTAAATAAAGGAAAAAGTGGCAAAAATATATTTATCCACTATTTTAAAATATAGTAACCAACAGAAAAGATTTCTATGGCCTCATGCAACATTTTCACATAGCTTCTTTTTTTAATTTAATAAACTTTTTATGCTGCTTTCTAATTCTAATATGCAATGCCATCTAATTCTTACTGGTTTGATTTTATAATGGCCCCACTCTTACTGTTCATGAAATACTGTACAACTTTAACTTTATAATCAGAATTTCAAATCTCAATGAGATATTTAATATAGAGGATACCATTAAATTTTTTCAGTAGGTATGCCTATAAACCACCCATATTTCATATTGAAGAGATGTGTATATGTTCTATTTTCTTTTTATTTAACTAATTTGTCTCCTAACTCACACTGATAAAAAGATGATATCAAAACATACAATAATATTATATTCAGTCAATCAAAGCAATATAACAGTCTTTCAACTGTACTTATAATTAGCAAGTTAAAACCTAGTATTTGAAATAGATGTTACAATTGATTTTAAATTCTTGATTACAAAAGTACCTTGATCCAATGAGCAAAGCTGATTAAACTGTTATTCTACACACTCGTAATAAATTATGTAAAGGTGAGTTTTCAATAAATCAATATGACAAGTGAAATAATTAAAATTTAGTCTTGAAATAATTTTTTTTAAATAGCTCTCTGGTTTGAAGTCCATTACTGACATGTTAAAAGTAAGTATCTAAAAAAACAAAAGCAAAATGTCACAGCTTCTCTTTCCTTGAGCTGTCCATGTTTCGAAGAGGGGGACACAGAGACATAATCCAGTACCAGTGCAAATTAGACCCACACCTTTAAATGACTTCAAAACAACCAGACTTAGAAAAAAGCACTCTCTTCCCAACTCTAAATTTTGTACCCAGAGGAGTAAGCAACCTCTGGACATTCAGATTATTAGCTGAAATGGAAAAAATCATTGGCTTCTCTGAGATGACTCCAATAAATCTACTAAGAGTGAAGTTAGAGGAGCAGCACCTCTTACTCCAAGTACACTCAGTACCTGGGAGAATCACTGGCATAATGACTGGTAAATAGTGTGCTTAATTTAACTTTCACTCAGTATTTGTCTTTAATTTCCTCATCCACACAAGTATTTAATTGCCTATTTTACGTTTTC
Organism: Tragelaphus eurycerus; assembly: GCA_935064755.1. NCBI lineage: Eukaryota > Metazoa > Chordata > Mammalia > Artiodactyla > Bovidae > Tragelaphus > Tragelaphus eurycerus. The sequence goes on from CAKXYN010000002.1 coordinate 27,246,561, forward strand.
ATTATACAATCTAAGTTTAAACAAACGGGATCTATTTTCTATCTCCGGAAGCAATAACAGAACGAATTGCAGCCCAAGAGTTATTCCTTTACAAGGTCTTTTCAGTTCTATAAAAATTCAGAAAACAAAAAGCTGTGTAACGTTCTATATAGTGTTTCCTAACAGTGCTGAACTGAACTGAACAGTGCCAAAATTTTTTTAAATTATTGAGGCTATGCTATTTTATGAGGAAATACTTGTTGAAAGAGTTTGAGACTGCAGGAAGAATATGCCTCGTTTGTTTTCTTAGGGGGAGGCGATTCAGAGATTGCTCAAGGGGAAAATTCGGTATTTTTTAGAGTAGTCAGGGTATTTATTCCTAAATTTATGCCAGAAAAACGGTTTAAGGCAGCAAAAAAAGATTTAATAAACATTGATTTTTAAAGATTATTTCACAAAGGAGATATGAAAAGCATAGAACCTGCTTTGGTCCCCTCTCCCTTTTTTTTTTTTCTTTTTTTTTTAACCAAGTAAGAACTTCAAAGTGGAAGTGATTCCTGCAATAATCTTAGTCTGTTGGTGCCCACAAATTCAACTGGTTTTCAAGTTTTTGAAATCTTTTTTTCTTCTTCTTCTTCTTTCTTTCTGAAAATCCATAGAGTGCCCATTTATTTTGAAATCGAACTGAACCAGCCTCTCGCAGACATAGGCGACCCCGTGGACGTGCCCGCGGCCTTCGCCGAGCACCGACCCGCTCCCACGGCGCAAAGACAGAGTGGGTGCTGAGAAGTTTCTTCGGCTTCACCGTGAGATGCTTGAGCTCCGCAGTCCGAGACACTCGGAATGTTAAGCCCCAGGGTTCCCGTCATCAGAGCTGGGAGCAAAGAGCACTGGTTTGGGGCAGCGCTCTCGCTAGACAAATGGGACTGGATCTGTGACTTTGTAGCTCAGAGCCAGGGTTATATTTCAAAAGCCAGCAATAAAAGTCCTAGGCGAATCAAGCACTTCTCTGGCAGGTTGGAAAAGAGATCTGAAGCTTTTTATTGTGCTCTGAATAGCCTTGCAAACGGTAAACCAGCAAGCCCTCTCCTGCCTTCCTTTAGGGGTCGTGTCCCTCTGTTAATATGTAGATTTTACCGACTCCAGACTGCCTGTAATTCGGGGAACAGCCGTAATTCAATTACAAGAAAAGGTCAGCCTGCGTCTTCGCTGGCCTCTTGGCCTGGTGAGTTTGACAGAATTTCTCATTCTCAGAGGAGGAAATCTTGGCTCACTCGCGTACTCCGCGGAAGAGGAGAAGCTTAGGGACCCACCCGGCCACGTGGAGAAAGCGCAATTCCGGTGCCCCCTAAACACCGGGTCAACCCCTATCGCCGCTCTGCGCAGTCACCTAGACCGCAGGTCAGCGCCGCCTGCAGTTAACCCCATCTCCATCCGCTTCTGTCCCCAAGTCATCATCAAGGAAAAAGTTACTCAGCCAATACAAATGTGGTGGTGATTTTTGCTCCTATTACACCTTAACACCGTCAAGAGTAAACCTGATCTCCCAGTATAACTGTAAAGATATGGGGGAGAGGACCCTGAAAATAATCTGATTTGCGACTGCTCTGTAGATAAATGTTAAGGTCTGAAAACAGAATTAAAAGATGATATCATGTCTTGGCTCAGCAATCCTCAAACAGTTAAGTAAGAAACCTCTCAATAATCATCTCAATCCCTAACAGGCAAATACTTAACACACACCAAATCACCACATGGTAATCCAATTTTCCTTTTTTTTTCTTTTTTCTTCTTTCTTCTCTTGTACATAGGACCCCCTAGAAAAACTGCCACTCATCTCCCCACTAGAGCCCCAGAGGCTAGGACAGGTATCTAATACACACACACACACACACACACACACACACACACACGCTCACCCCAACAGTTTACTACCAATTTCCATACTGATTACAAAGTGAAAAAGTGAAACCACACGAGGTTATAACCGTTTTTAAATTCTTGCAAACTATAAACTGTCAGCTTCTCCAAGCTAAGTACATAGCACAGGTTCCTACTCTTAAACAAAGCCAGGGTTTGACCACTTGTCTTCACATCCTCCACCAGCAAACAGCCTGGAATATGACTTCCAGACTGGTGAGTGTAAACAAGTCACAGAGGTAACACCTAGTGTGTCTTCTCCCTAGTCCCCCAATCAACCAATACTTCACCTCCCTGGGCAGGCATGCAAGTGTGCAGACACACACACACACCCTCTGTGATGGCCTGAACTGTACAGGAAAGAGAGATGCAAGAATTAGACTGAATCCACCACCACGTGCTCAGCCCCATATCAACAAAATGAGTGTGAAACCAATCAAACCATACCCCCATGCCCCAGATGGCCTCACGACTTAATTCCACAACTTTCTCTACTTTATGAATTGGACCAAGTTCCACTTAGTATTCACTGAGGTGCTATCACTAAACTTAATGTGGTAAGAATTCCAGCCTAGAATTGAAGTTGGCACCAAAACAAAAAGAGAAGATTTTCACCTCTAGTAAAGGAGGGTATGGTCTTACCAAACACACACTGGTGAAAACATAAAGTCTGTTAAACTGGGTACATGTATACCAATTAAGCTCAATGCCCAAAGTTGGGAAATGGCTAATTGAAAAGTTATTGATTTGTCTAATAAATGTCTTTCTCTTGATTACCCAAGCACTTTTATAGGTAATGGTTGAACTGTGGACTTTTCAAACATGGAAAAAGGGACATGAGCAAGCACAAGAAGTTCTCACACTATGATAAGTAAAACATACCTGAGTCTTACCATCCATTCATCTGACAAAACTTTCAAAATTGGCTCTGGAGGCTAAGTGATTTATTTTGATAGAAAACTGGACTGTTGAAGAATAGAGATGAACATTTTTTGCCTCTAAAAGATGACTCTTGATAAATAGCACTTTAAAATGATCAAAATCTTATTTTCAAAGAAGCCACAGTGAATAAAACATTAATCCGAGATTTACACTATATTCACCATTAAGTAGCATCTATTGTAATGTATTCACTATGTGATTGAAAAAGAAATGTAAACTCAGTGGAATGAAAAAGATAGACTTAGCTTTAATTGAAAAAGACAAACTAAGTGAATAATGAGTATATAAAAACTAGCCTATGCCACTTTTATCACCCATATATGACACTTAATCTTAAATTTATGAGAGAACTGAACTGTGTTTCAAATCACCAGAGGCTCTTCTTACTTTATTGTTTCCACCTTCTTTCCAGTAATGCTGGATAAAGTAGAGCTAAACTCATTTAGAAATTTTTAAATTTTTATACTTCTCCTTTTAAGTATATTTAAATTTCTTTTTTAAAAGAAAACCAGTGATAATTTGGATTGAGTAACTATAAAATTATGCATACAAGCATACTATCAAGAGCTTTGTTTAGTAATCTGAGATGAAAATACTTTAAAAGGAAAGTCTTGGGGGAAAAAAGCCAATCAAAAATTCCTGCCAAGAAAAAGTAGAATATTGTATGCTTAACATGGGCAAATAATTCTCCTAACATCACATCTTAAGTCATCTCTGGTATGTGACCCATATAAGAAACAATCAGTTTCTCATCCCTTGATTTACAAACATATATTCCTACTTCTAGAAGAGAAAATCTTAGAAGTGTCATGGACTGATTTCACTGTAAGATCAAATGTTCTCCTATCAACTTTAATCTCATTAGTTATTACTGTCAAAATGGGGCAGGCTTGTTCTTGCTCTATAGAAAAAAACCAGGTGCTAAGGAAGTAGGTGACCACTGGTGACTCAGTAGGTGGCACTATTCCCTTAATACATACTTGGCCAATGCCCCAGAAGGAAGTTACGGGGCATGAGATATACAATAAATGATTTTCAGAAGACAAACAAAACCAAAATGTTGACCAAATTGTAAATGGAACTTGAAATGTAGAAATCAAACCATAGTATTCTTAGCATTCAAAAAAAAAAAAAAAAAAAAAAAAAGGTCTACCTATATCTCAGCTGAATTGCATTACTTATCTAGTGTCCCTAAAGGGATTATCAATTATGTGTGAAGGTTTTTAAAAATGTCCTAGAAATTCCCAATAGAGGAAAATGCAATATTTCTAATCAAGACTGCCAAGTGAACAAACTCTCAGGGTCACTTTGCAGACACAGCTCTCGTTGTTTGTTTTGGGTTTGATTTTTTTCAGAGTACATACTGACAACCACCATTTTCTTCCTTCAACACTGGTTTCATTTTCTATCTCAATAAAAAGAAACTAGCATTTTCCTACAGCTTTCCTTTTTAAATGTGCTGTCCTAATACAAATGAATGAGAATATCAGACTGCAAACCAGGAACAGACCAGTATTTAAGGGGAGATTAAACAAGATTGGGGGGGGGGGTTAATTCCTCTCACTTTCTTGCCTGCCTGGAGGAAAAACTCACATAAATCAAGATTATTCTTGCTGTTCATCCTAGTCAAAATATTTGGACGTGGGAGAAGATTATATGGACAAAATTTGGGATTATCCTTTGTTTCTATTTATCCAAGCTAAACTTGTTCTTCCATTGCTGTGAAAAAAAAAATTAAAGGTTGCCTGTATTGCATGTGGCAGTTTGCAACTTGCTTTTAACAAAAATCTGTATGTTTTTTTCTACCCATAGAACAAGAAAATAATTCAACACTTTTTATTAAAAGTATAGGTTTTCAACATTGAATATACTGATTTCATGGAAATATAAATAACTACCAACTATATAACCACTTTCTAAAGTGCATCATCAAATGTGAGTTAAGAATGATAACCTCTATGGATTTTTGCATTTCTACAGCATTTTTTTAAGGAAAGGAATAGGAAGGAGGGGGAACAAACATTGAAAAGAAAGACTAAAATTACTATAATCAGAAGGAAAAATAAAAGAGAAAGAAAATAATATATTGATAAGAATACATTTGAGCACCTACCTCTATCAAGCAGTTGAAATGTCAAACATTTAATACCTCTGAGTGACATAATAATTTGGATAAAGGGAACATAGAACATAATGGGAGCTATCCAAACATTTTTTTGATAAGCATATCTTTTGCTTTGATTCTTTCTTTCTGAAGGGATTTTAAATGCTTGAAAAGTTTCGTTCTTTATCTTTCCTGCCTTGGAATTCTAACATAGTGCCATGCATTCTAAGAGCACTCAACTGTTAACTACAACCACCACTGCCAACATGTCCTTAGTTTCAAAGAATGAACCAGGTAAGCCAGCAATATCTTTAAAATTCAAACCAATGCCAACTCTTCTTCTATAGTTTTAATAATTTTAAATCTAACCATACCCTATTAGTCAAACACTTGAATAAAACGAAATGTGAATAAAACTGATCTCACTTATTCTTTAAAACTTCTCTACAAAAAAAAAGATTTTAATTAAAGTCAGCCATAACACATTAACTACTTTTCTTCAAATGGCTAGTTTAAAAAGAAAACTGAGAAACATTGGTTCACTTGTTTCATTTCTTTAAAGTATATCTCATCATAGATATTTATATTTCCTCATAGCCATACCTCTTGAAAATACAGTATAAGCCAAATTTGTCATTGCTAGAACTTTAATGTTTTAATAGTTGTTCTTAGTATTTCATGTGTTTTAATATGTGATTTACTTCAATAATGTGAGATACTGAAAATGTCAAGAAGATTATTTTTGAAATGCTAATTTCATATATTATGTATTATCTGACTACAGAGCAGAGAAATGGCTAAAGTATATACAAAGTTAGCAATGGCAGATAATTTAAGTATTATTTAATTCTGAGCTTTCAATTAAATTACACAAGGACTACATGAAGTACTTGTAATCCATGGGGATCAGAAAATAAGAGTCTCATAACCTATATATATCATACTATCTACAAATTAAGCCTGTGGATCCAGATTACAAACTGTCTACTGTGGAGCTGTCAAGCTTTAAAAGCATGTATCCAGGGGTCTATGCTTTACTTCTTAAACTCAAAAATTCAGACCTAAAATATCCTGAAAATGGTGACTTCTCTTTTTAGAGTTATGATAAACAGTTCTCCAACCTGGTAAAATAATATTCTAAGCAAGGAATCCCAGCATGGTAACAACAAACATGTTAACTGTAGTAAAACAAAATCAGCACTCACTTGAAACTCTCATAGAATGGAATAAAAGCTGCTTTGACTCAGTCCCTACAGTTCTTTCAGTATATCCCATTAACGAGCATTTCTTAGAGTAAAACACTACCCCACCACAAATGCATTCATAACACTGCAATCATGTTCACAAAACATGTCTGCATTCATACACTATTAGTTTTATTTTCTCTAATAGCATATTAAGAGATTTAGTCTCACAGTGCTCTAACAGTAACTACATATAATGCCACATTTTAAATATTGCTTTAAGAGTTAAAATAAGCAAACTGTATCATAGGCATCTAAGAGAAACTTTTAACCCACTTTTTATTGACCAATATTGAAAGATACTTAAACCAAAAATTTTAGATCAAAATTCAATATTCAGAATTCTGATGTACAAATGACAAAGTGAATAATGGGAAGAATTCCAGAGCATCAGAATAGGTAAAATTTTTGCTACCCCAGAAAAGGACGTATTTTCTACGTTGTGCAGAAATATAAGTTTTTATTGGCCCCTAGCGAAAATATACATCTCCCATACTAGATAACGAAGTAGCAGTGGATTTGTAACAGCCTTGAAGAATGCATCTTTAATTCCTAAGTTCCTACAAACAGCCACTTAAGACTGAAAAGGGGAAGATGGGGGTGCAAATACGAAATACTGTACATTCATTGTCACAGGAAGCTACACTTTTAACACATCCTTCCTTTTTTGTCGTAGCATGTTACTCAGGCTGAAGACAAGTGGTCATTTGAGAGTCAGGCCCCCTTTGAAAGTCTCAAATATGGGCGGGCTGAATGTTCAAGAAAAATGGGAGTTTTAGAAATGACAAACCCTGTGGTCCTATAACCCCTAACTCCTAACCCCTGTAGCTCAGAAATCTCTTTCTCTTCCATCGGCCAAAGAACTAGTTCTTTGACTTCTCTCTCCTTCCCCATCTCTTTCTCTCTCTGTGACACACACACACACACACACACACACACACAGTCTTCACGACACCCTGATCGCGCGCCACACACACACACACAATCTTCACGATACCCTGATCGCGTTAGTACAGCCCACCAACAAGGGCTTCCCCACCATCTCGCACCAAATTTCAACACACACGCCCACTCCCATTCTCATATCCCACTTCCCCACTCCCAGTCCCGCTCCCACTGGGCAGGAGGCGTGCGGAGAGCCAGGAGGGAGGGTAGAGACTCCGAATGCTTCTGTCCCCGCCGGCTCGCCGTCCCCGCGCCCCCGCCCCCGCCACATTACCCGCCCCCTTCCCGCTTTTTACCTGCCAACAGGTTCCTAATTTCCTCGGGGAGGGGGTAGGGAGAGGAGGTGCTGCTGGGGTTGGGCATGTTAGGGAGCTCGGGGCGTGAGGGGAAAGGACCTGTGCTGAAAGGGGAACCGACCCGCTAGGGTTGCGGCTGCGATCTAGACTCGGACTACCCCGGTAAGGACAGAGGGGCTAAGAGTCCGGACACTGCCAAGCCGAGGCTCATAACAAGGAAGTCACTGAAGCCTCAGCCACAGCTGCTGGACTCTCGGCCCAGCCCCGCCCGGCAATTCGGGGCGGGGAGGTGGGAGGGACGGGGAGCGGGGAGGAGGTCCGAAGCGTCCGAGGGGCCTTAACTGCGCATGTGTAATCCCTAGGTTTTCCTTGCCTCCGAGAAGAGCCTCAGGGGAGGCCACACCCACCGCTACGTGGAGCGGGAGGAGGAGCGGCTGGTGGGAAAGAGCGGACTGGGGCTGCATCACCTGATCCAGCGCCTGAAGCGCTTTGCGGCCATTTTGGTCACTGGTAGCGGCGCAAGTGCTGACCATTTCTGCACTGTCCCAGAAAATAAGGACTCTGCGTTGCGTCCGGGTTTTCTGATTGAGAGACTTTCTAGTTTTAATCAGTCCCGCCAAGGTTTAACACTTTGCGCAGTACCCCAGATGAAATTTTCGACCGCCCTAAACTATTCAGGCCTTCTTTGTCCGATTGCATGATGGCATCAAAGTCCCATCTTCCGCCAGTCCTCCCTGAGAGGCCAGTCCGGAGCTGCTCCAGAGAGCGCTCCGATTGGCCCTTACACTACTCTTCTACGTAATTCAGATTTGGAGGGTGACTGATCTCCCCTACTAGGAAGCACAGATAGTTGTAGTTACAAACAGAAATAGATAGTACTGTGCACCTATAAGCATCAAAGAGAAAATTGCTATAATTCCATTAAAACGGAATTATAAAATTTGTTCATTGCAACCTTATCGTTTAATCATCAGATACTTACTGAGTATAATCTCAGTAAATTTACAGAATTTAATCATCAGATACTTACTGAGTGTCTTCTAACTCTAAACCTTTTACAGATTTTCTCTAAAATGCAAGATGACACGTTCTGGTGCCTTTATAGTGTGTGTGTGTGTGTGTGTGTGTGTAGAAGAAAATAAATGTTTTTTTCTTCAGATAGGAAACGGAAGATTTTATTGTGGCTCCAATCGCAATATAAATTGTTTATTCCTCTACTGTCCAACCTTCACTAGATCAATGGTCCTTAAACTTTAGTTTGCGTTAGAATCACAGACAGAACCTATTACAATGCAGTATCAAAAGTCCCACTCCCAGAAATTCTGATTCCGTTTAGGATGGAACCTGATTGATTGCATTTTAAACAAGCCCCATTGGTGATTCTGCTACTATACACCCTGTTTATTTTGAGAATCACTTTACTACCTTTGAGCTCCTATAGGACACAAAATGTGTCATAACTTACCTTTCATCCACACCTGGAACCCACAATCTGACACAGAATAATGGCTCTATTAATATTTCACACCAAATAAATCTCACACAGTAATAAAAAATAAAGTAGTCAAATACAAGTTATTTGTGTATAATTCTCTAAGAAATACACCAAACACTAACTGTGAAAAGTGAAAGTTGCTCAGAGCTGTCTGACTCTTTGCAACCCCATATAGTCTGGGCCAGAATACTGGAGTGGGTAGCCTTTCCCTTCTTCAGGGGATCTTCGAACTGGGGTCTCCTGCATAGCAGGTGGATTCTTTACCAACTGAGCTAACAGAACACTAACTGTAATAGAAAAAATTAAAACATTTTGGAGTTCTCTCAAAACAAAAACCAACACAAAAACTTTAGAATTGTAGTATAACATGTAAAATAACAAAAAGACACCCCAAAATGGAACCTGAAATTCCTATTCAGAACTGTGATGAATTATAGAAAAACCGTTGAAAATCAGAATTCTTTTTGGTGGAGGTAAAAGGGGATAAAAAGTTATTTTACAACATAAGTCCTCCAACTTCAAAGAATTGAGAATTATTATTCTTAAACTACCAAATTATTTTCCTAAAGAAGGAAAAAACAATTTTATTGACATATATTAGTGAGGATTCTTCCTCCTTATACAGCTATCACACACAAGTCTTTGTCTTGTCACATTTTTTTTTTTTCATTAAACCAGGCCTCCAAATGTTCTTATCCTTTGTTTCCTTCTGATAGAACTGACCAGATTTTTTTTTATTCTTGGGTCTCATTTATTTATTTACACTCCATTCATTGCACAAAGGAATAGAGGTGATTTACTCTTGTATCAAATAGACAGCTTTCTGGAGTGGATCAAATGGACACTGTCTACACTACTCATTATGACAAGTCATTCTTGTTAGTGAGAGACAGGAAACTATTAAGATTGCCTTAAAATACATAGCATCTAGTAGTCCAAATAAAAAAGGCAATAACAGAAAATGGACTCCGTATAAAACACATTTTCCCTATTTAGGAAACCATTCTTATACACAGCTTTGTGATAGATTCACTTGGGCAATGCTTTGTATACTCTATCATTTTTACTGTTTATTGTTAAAGTTACTGAAATTGATTATAAGACACAAAGAAAAATAGAGGCTAGAAGTAATATATTATTTCTCCTTTCCAAATGTTTCCACAACAAAAAATAGGAAGGAAATCAAATTATACTTTACATTTTAAACTAGTCATATTAGGTAAAAAGGAATAATAAATAAAACTTTAAATCTCAACCTGAGATTCAACAGCTTCTCTACCATTCTGCAGGGGCTAGATTCTGGAAAAATCTCAAGATTTGACTTCTCAAAAGTACATCTTGTAGTTCAGAGAAGGGGTGTGTGTGTGTGTGTGTACATATTTCCTTATTGCTAAAGCTAACCCCCTTCCTTACATCTTTCAAATTTAACTTAGCTGAATAAGTATTTGTCCACAGGCTTAGTTTTAAAAGAATCTAAATGAACAATGAAGAAAAAACAGTGAGCTAAAACAATTTATGTTTCCCTGCCTCTCATCTTTATCTGGCTTTCATAGGCATGTGGAAGAAAAATTGTAATTTGTAAGAAAAGGGACAGAGAAAGCTTCTGACACAGACATCAGAAGGGGGACGGGGAATGCCCCCCAGCTAGTCTTATCAAGGCCTTATATACTTTTTCAGACCCACTCCCACAGCATACATCTTAAATTCCCAAAATTAGAACGAAAAACATAAAGATCTTACCAGACCCACTCCCAAAATATACATTTTAAAATGACAGGATTAGTCAGAAGGTTCTTGTTAAGGATAAACATGTTCTTGAACAAGATACATTGTTATATTGACTGCGGCTGCTGCTAAGTCGCTTCAGTTGTGTCCGACTCTGTGCGACCCCACAGACGGCAGCCCACCAGGCTCCTCTGTCCCTTGGATTCTCCAGGCAAGAACACTGAAGTGGTTGCCATTTCCTTCTCCAGTGCATGAAAGTGAAAGTGAAGTCACTCAGTCGTGTCCGACTCTGCATGACCTCATGAACTGTAGCCTACCAAGCTCCTCCGTTCATGGGATTTTCCAGGCAAGAGTACTGAAGTGGGTTGCCATTGCCTTCTCCACTGCAGCTGCTAAGTTGCCTCAATTGTGTCTGACTCTGTGTGACCCCATAGACAGGAGCCCACCAGGCTCCTCTGTCCCTGGGATTCTCCAGGCAAGAATACTGGAGTGGGTTGCTATTTCCTTCTCCAATGCATGCATACATGCTAAGTCACTTCAGTTGTGTCCGACTGTGCAACCCTATGGACAGCAGCCCACCAGGCTCCTCTGTCCACAGGATTTTCTAGGCAAGAATACTGGAGTAGGTTGCCATTTCCTTCTCCAAAGTTATATTGATTAAGACAAAGCAATGTAGAAAAGAATGTTTGTCCAACAGACCCCTTTCTCCCTCTCGGGGGCTCTGGAACCCTTTCTCCTTCTCAGGAACCCTGTACTTTTAATCAACCTGCCTAGGAATTGACTCTCTCAGCACTGTATTAGTTATCTGTTGCTACATAACAAAACTTAGCTTAAAACAAACATTTAGTATCTCACTAAATTCTCACCATTTCTGATGGTCAGGAATCCATGATCAGTAAAGGTGGATGGCTCTAGTGACAGTCAAGCTGGTTGCAGTCATTTAAAGACTTGTCAATAGCCAGATTAGCTTTGAAGAAGGTTCACCCACAGTACTCTTGGTTGGAGCCCTTCATTCCTCTTTGATGTTGACAAAAGGCATAAGTTCATCACTACATGGACCTTACGGGGCTGGTTGAGTGTCTTCTTGACCTGGTAAGTGGCTTCCCCCAGAACAAGTGATCCAAAAGGTAGCACAATCAAGACAGAATCTGCTGTGTGTTTATGAATTAATATCAGAAGAAGCATAATTGACTACTGCCACATCCTGTTGGTCACAGAGACCATGCCTGGTATGGAAGAAAAGGCTGTGAACACCAGGAGGCAAGAATCACTGAAGCCATATTGGAAGCTGGCTATCATAATCAGCCCTTTGGTTCCCAATGATTCACACCTATCCCAGTGTATAATACACTCATCCCTTCCCAAAGCCCTGTGCAGAGTCTCTTCCCATTACTGCATCAGTTCAAAGTCCAGAATCTTATCTAAATCAAGTTCAGGTGTGGATGATGCTTCTAAAATAAAGCTCCTTAAGCATAGTTTTCTTGATCTAAAGACCTATCAAGTAAAATGACAAGTCATCTGCTCCCCACATAACATACAACAATGGGATAGGCGTAGGATAACCACTATAGACATACCTGTCCAAAGAGGGTGGGAATGATAAGAAATATACAGAGATCACTGGTGCATAGCAGTTCTGAAGTCACAAGTTCTTTGATTAGGACAACATCTACTCCCACCTGGATTAACTTTTTCAGAAATCTCAGTTCTGCCCTCTGAATCATTCTTCTTTTTTCATGAAAGGTAGTCTAGTCTTCATCTGAATAGTTTTCTCAACCAGCCTCCTGCCAGTGGTCTTAGTGAATCCAGAGACCTCTTTTCATTTTGTACTGTCACTATCCCAACTTCTATCAGGGTTCAATCAGAAGAAGCAAAACCACTAGAATGGAAATAGATAGATAGATGGATAGGTAGATAGACAGATAATATAAAGCAATTTCTTACAGAGATTTGAACCTACACAATTCCAGATATTCAAGCGGGTTTTAGAAAAGGCAGAGGAACCAGAAATAAAATTGCCAATGTTCAATGGATCGTCAAAAAAAACAAGAAAGTTCCAGAAAAACATCTATTTCTGCTTTATTGACTATGCCAAAGCCTTTGACTGTGTAGATCACAATAAACTGTGGAAAATTCTGAAAGAGATGGGCATAACAGACCACCTGACCTGCCTCTTCAGAAATCTGTATGCAGGTCAGGAAGCAACAATTAGAACTGGACATGGAATAACAGACTGATTCCAAATAGGAAAAGGAGTATGTCAAGGCTGTATATTGTCACCCTGTTTATTTAACTTATATGCAGAGTACATTATGAGAAACGCTGGGCTGGAGGAAGCACAAGCTGGAATCAAGATTACCAGGAGAAATATCAATAACCTCAGATATGCAAATAACACCACCCTTATGGCAGAAAGTGAAGAAAAACTAAAGAGCCTCTTGATGAAAGTGAAAGAGGAAAAGGAAAAAGTTGGCTTAAAGCTCAACATTCAGAAAGCTAAGATCATGGCATCTGGTCCCATCACTTCATGGCAGATAGATGGGGAAACAGTGGAAACAGTGGCTGACTTTATTTTTTGGGCTCCAAAATCACTGCAGATGGTGACTGCAGCCATGAAATTAAAAGACGCTTACTCCTTGGAAGGAAAATTGTGACCAACCTAGACAGCATATTAAAAAGCAGAGACATTACTTTGCCAACAAAGGTCCATCTAGTCAAGGCTATGGTTTTTCCAGTGGTCATGTATGGATGCGGGAGTTGGACTATAAAGAAAGCTGAGCGCTGAAGAATTGATGGTTTTGAACTGTGGTGTTGAAGAAGACTCTTGAGAGTCCCTTGAACTGAAAGGAAATCCAACCAGCCCATCCTAAAGGACATCAGTCCTGGGTGTTCATTGGAAGAACTGATATTGAAGCTGAAACTCCAATACTTTGGGCACCTGATGCAAAGAGCTGACTCATTTGAAAAGACCCTGATGCTGGGAAAGATTGAGGGCAGGAGGGGAAGGGGACGACAGAGGATGAGATGGTTGGATAGCATCATCAACTCTATGGACATGGGTTTGGGTGGACTCTGGGAGTTGGTGATGGACAGGAAGGCCTGGCATGCTGCGGGTCATGGGGTCGCAAAGAGTCAGACACAACTGAGCGACTGAAATGAACTGAACTGAACTGAATTGTGGAAGGTGGTTAAACTGCCTTTGTAAGACTGTTATTTTTGCATCTAATGCTGGAGCTTGAACCTGAAGTCCAACAGAGAAGAGTCAGGAAGGGAAGATGAAGGCAATTCACGACAAACTGGAATGCAGAAGCATGGCTTATGAGGACAACTTAAACCCCCAAGTTAGCTGCCTCTGACCTTGGTATTAGTTATGCCCTGCGGAAGATAGGATCCTTCATTGCAGAGTTAAACACACTGGACTTCTGAGTCAGAGAGCTGACAGAAGGATCCAGCAGAAGGTGGAGCAATTGCAGATCTGGCTGTGCCCTCAAAGTAATGAAGTGAGCCAGAAGATAAGCAACAATGTCTGTGAGCCACAAAATAATATGTATGTTGCTTCCCTTACCCTAACCAGAAATAGACAGAAAAAGGAATCCCAGGAAATAGAGGTGGACAGATTGCAAAGCCACGAAGCATACACTTATATTTATAAGAGTGGATTAGATAAAAGAAGCAATTGAAATTTTGCCTTTATTTTGCAGCCTAATAACATTTTTAAACTTTTTAAACCTTTTATGTCTTTTAAGTCAAATAGTAAGAGCTTTTTCAAAGTTTTTAGAAATGAAGACTTGCTTTTTATTTTCTAAATTTTTAATTCCTGTCTTCATTTGAATATTCTAGGACTAATAGGTATGAGTTTATCATTGTGAGGCAGGCAGCATGAAAAAAAAAATCATATTCTCACCGGAATTCTGGAATATGAAATCATAAACTGTGGAAAATTCTGAAAGAGATGGGAATAACAGACCACCTGATCTGCTTCTTGAGAAATTTGTATGCAGGTCAGGAAGCAACAGTTAGAACTGGACATGGAACAACAGACTGGTTCCAAATAGGAAAAGGAGTATGTCAAGGCTGTATATTGTCACCCTGTTTATTTAACTTATATGCAGAGTACATCATGAGAAACGCTGGACTGGAAGAAACACAAGTTGGAATCAAGATTGCTGGGAGAAATATCAAAAACCTCAGATATGCAGATGACACCACCCTTATGGCAGAAAGTGAAGAGGAATTCAAAAGCCTCTTGATGAAAGTGAAAATGGAGAGTGAAAAGGTTGGCTTAAAGCTCAACATTCAGAAAACGAAGATCATGGCATCTAGTCCCATCACTACATGGGAAATAGAGGGGGAAACAGTGGAAACAGTGTCAGACTTTATTTTTCTGGGCTCCAAAATCACTGCAGATGGTGACTGCAGCCGCGAAATTAAGACGCTTACTCCTTGGAAGGAAAGTTATGACCAACCTAGATAGCATATTCAAAAGCAGAGACATTACTTTGCCAACAAAGGTTTGTCTAGTCAAGGCTATGGTCTTTCCTGTGGTCATGTATGGATGTGAGAGCTGGACTGTGAAGAAGGCTGAGCACCGAAGAATTGATGCTTTTGAACTGTGGTGTTGGAGAGGACTCTTGAGAGTCCCTTGGACTGCAAGGAGATCCAACCAGTCCATTCTGAAGAAGATCAGCCCTGGGATTTCTTTGGAAGGAATGACGCTAAAGCTGAAACTCCAATATTTTGGCCACCTCATGCGAAGAGTTGACTCATTGGAGAAGACTCTGATGCTGGGAGGGATTGGGGGCAGGAGGAGAAGGGGACAACAGAGGATGAGATGGCTGGATGGCATCACTGACTCGATGGGTGTGAGTCTGAGTGACCTCCGGGAGTTGGTGATGGACAGGGAGGCCTGGCGTGTGATTCATGGGGTCACACAGAGTCGGACACGACTGAACGACTGATCTGATCTGACCCTTAAAAGATGTGGGGACTTCCCTGGCAGTCTAGTGGTTAGGGCTCTGTGGTTCCACTGCTTGGGACACCAGTTTGATCCACTGACATGGGACACCAGTCAAGGACTAAGGTCCCACAAGTCACAAGGCGCAGCCAAATAAACAAAATAAAATAAATTTTAAAATATAGATGTGATACAGAACCTGACCTGAACCAATAGGTTCTGATAGATATGACTCACTAACTTGTCTTTTGAATTTTTAGGTCACAGTCACTAAATCCTATTAGTATAATTTATGAATTTAACAAGATAAGGAAACTCATTCTCTTTTGCTTTCCATCTCATTTGTATACACACAAACATACGCTGAGGCATTTTGTTACTCCAGTCAATCATTTTAATATAAGAAAAATAAGCAATTTTATGTAGACTGGATTTGAATTCTTAACAAAATGCTACATATCTTTCAGTTCAGTTCAGTTCAGTCGTGTCCAACTCTTTGCAACTCCATGAATACCAGCACGCCAGGCCTCCCTGTCCATCACCAACTCCTGGAGTTCACTCAGACTCACATCCATCGAGTCGGTGATGCCATCCAGCCATCTCATCCTCTGTCGTCCCCTTCTCCTCCTGCCCCCAATCCCTCCCAACATCAGAGTCTTTTCCAATGGGTCAACTCTTTGCATGAGGTACCCAAAGTACTGGAGTTCCAGCTTTAGCATCATTCCCTCCAAAGAAATCCCAGGGCTGATCTCCTTCACAATGGACTGGTTGGATCTCCTTGCAGTCCAAGGGACTCTCAAGAGTCTTCAACACCACAGTTCAAAAGCATCAATTCTTCGGCTCTCAGCTTTCTTCACAGTCCAACTCTCACATCCATACATGACCACTGGAAAAACCATAGCCTTGACTAGACGGACCTTTGTTGGCAAAGTAATGTCTCTGCTTTTCAATATGCTATCTAGGTTGGTCATAACTTTTCTTCCAAGGAGTAAGCATCTTTTAATTTCATGGCTGCAGTCACCATCTGCAGTGATTTTGGAGCCCAAAAAATAAAGTCAGCCACTGTTTCCCCATCTATCTGCCATGAAGTGATGGGACCGGATGCCATGATCTTCGTTTTCTGAATGTTGAGCTTTAAGCCAACTTTTTCACTCTCCACTTTCACTTTCATCAAGAGGCTTTTTAGTTCCTCTTCACTTTCTGCCATATCTTTTTAGTTCCTCTTTCACTTTCTACATATCTTTAGGTTTATACCAATTAGGAATAAGGTAAGGGAACCATCCATCCCTTTTTGGACTTGTCAGAGGCTACCTGATTCTCTGCCCAAGTAAAAGCCCTCTTTTCTCTGTTTAACTGAAATTGGTTTCCCTTATCCAGACTCTCAACACTCAGATACCTTATGATTGTAAGGTCAGTCCTGATAAT
Source organism: Tragelaphus eurycerus (assembly GCA_935064755.1). Lineage (NCBI taxonomy): Eukaryota > Metazoa > Chordata > Mammalia > Artiodactyla > Bovidae > Tragelaphus > Tragelaphus eurycerus. The sequence continues at coordinate 27,263,590 of CAKXYN010000002.1, forward strand.
CTCACTCGGATTTTATATTCTATCTAGTAAGGGTTCTGAAACCAAGTCTTTTACCTTGTCTACTTTTAGTAGAAGGACATATTTGTCTTGATTCCTTCTAGCCCTCATGGCGGAGAAGGCAATGGCAACCCACTCCAGTACTCTTGCCTGGAGAATCCCATGGACGGAGGAGCCTGGTAGGCTACAGTCAATGGGGTCGCAAAGAGTTGGACTGAGCGATTTCACTTTCACTTTTCACTTTCATGCACTGGAGAAGTAAATGGCAACCCACTCCAGTGTTCTTGCCTGGAGAATCCCAGGGACGGAGGAGCCTGGCGGGCTGCCATCTATGGGGTCGCACAGAGTCGGACACAACTGAAGCGACTTGGCAGTAGCAGCAGCAACCCTCATGGACTATGGATTCTGCCTTACTCTTACAATGTTGATTTACAGGCTGGAATTATATTCCAGGTGGATCTCCAAAGAAGTTCAGTTCAGTTGCTCAGTCATGTCCAATTCTTTGCAACCCCATGGACTGCAGCACACCAGAGAATAGATGGACACAAATCCCTCTCTGGCCTTCTACTGATCAGGCTTGACCCCGGAGTATGGTCACTAGGAGTATGCTAAGAAAATGCTTATTCTTTTTTACTATGTAAAACATTTGAACTGTTTTACTACTCTGTGGTTTGTTAAGGTTATCCTGACTCTGAGCAGGTACATAAAAAGACAAGAACTTTTGATTCTTCCCCTTAATTCTTGTCATCAAATCTCTACTTTCTACTTCAGAGGTCCAGTTGAGTGACCTTGAAGAGAGTTATGCTTAACCTGAGATGTAGTATGCCAAGTCATTGATGAAATTTAAGCATCCCCAGTTCACCCTGTTCTCAAGCATGATCCTGATGTGCACTCCCTGAAATTCTACCAGTTAGAGACTTGGCAGAGTTATCTGTTCACTCTCTAGATTGATTTTAGAAGTCGTCATATATACTACATGAATTGAGCACAATGTGGTTTGTATGAACAATAACAGTATTTTAGAATTCAAAACATCCTGAGAGAGGGCAGGCTACTTACCAAGGAATAGTTTCAGGACTGGACATGTAAAGCAAGCAATGTTTTCATGGTCATATTTTATGCTGTATGCCCTCCACTTTCTTTAGGATAGCTCTGGTCCCCACCACATCCTTACCAACATTTAATGAGAAGACAGTCTTGTAGAATAATGAAACTGAAGAACATAACTGCCTTAATTCTTAACTTTGATGGACTCATATTTGAACTCTGATTGAAATAATCAGAGTTCAGTCATTGACTCCATATGGACTATTTACTCAATTTTCTTTACCCTTACCCATAAAAATTATTTTTGTTACAGGAATTTTATTTTATTTTTGCTTTGTTGATGCAGCCATTAAAAACATGACTTTAGATGAAGCATAATTTTCTAATACATTTCTAGAAATCATTTTATAGCTAAGTTGGCAGAAACTTTAGGACATTAAATAATTAGAAACAAGCCTAGGTTTCTTTCTATATGTCAAGACAAAATAGTATATAGTAATCACAGTCTTTCCTCTTATTATAGTACATTTATTCTCACTAGGCAATTTTAAAATACCAAGCTGTCTTCAGCAACAGTAATTCAGTGGGTTTGTGCCTAACATATTCATGAAGGGCTTTGATGGATTTGATAACCATAAGCAGCTGTTAACATTAAATTGCCATTTAATTTTTTCAGTGACTTTCAAAGTTGTCAATATTAAACAGGCATGTTTTATCAATGATTATTTTGAGATCAATAAGAACAAATTAAATAAAAATTTAAAGGCTCAAACAAATTCTCCTTTTTTTCTGTAGTGTTCTACTATTAGTAAACAAATAAAAATTTTTTACAGAATTTTAAGCACTACCTTATCATATTTACCAAGAATTTACATTGTATATCACTATATTCAGATATTCTTCGATTCTTTTCCACCTCATTCCCACCCATTTAATTTTTGTTCCATTTTCATAAATCTTGACTTTGGTTGGAAAAAAATAACCTGGAAAAGTACTGGGTAGATCCACATAAGTATAATGACCTTAACTGTAGTGACAAAAAAAGTAAGCATATTTGTGCTCATTCTCCTCCAAGCAGGTAAACAAAACTTATGGAGTTTTGCTGTTATTATCGTTTTAATTTTTCCAACTTTAATCAGATATAATTGACATATAACATTGGGTAGGTTTAAGGTGTACAATGTTATGATTTGATGTATGTATATAATGCAAAATATTCACCACAAATAAGTTTAGTTAACATATCAAGGCATGTGCTTCTTAATGCTCTAGACACATTGAAAAAGCATTATTTATTTATAAATAATTGTAAGACAGCCAGTAAAATAAACATAGGTGGAGAATAAGAACAGGAAAGAGGAAAACCCAAGATCTCTATTATATCAGTTAGCTATTGCCAGAAAAATTAAGCATAAATTCTCAAAATTCACCAACTTAATTCTCAGAGATCTGTTGAGTGGCCAACAGTTAGATAAAGGCTACTTAATCCAGGCTGAGTTCAGCTAGGACTATTCAGCTCTATTCCACTTGAATCAGTCTTGGGCACGTTCTTATAACAATGACAGAGGCATAAGAGAGCATGCCCAGAAACATAAGTACTTTTTAAGCCTTTGACTGAATCGAAACTGCTAAGATCTCATTGGCCAAAGAAAATCACACGGTCAGTCCCAGAGCCAAGAGGTGGGGAAATACTCCTTAACCACAAGTGAGAAGACAGTGCAAAATTACTGCAAAGGATATGGATGTATAGTCCTATTTTGGGGATGGGAATGAAGAGTTGAAATAGTAACCCATTCTACTACAATGAAGTAGGCAGAATAAAGGCTGTCACCTAAAGACTTCCACATCATAATCCTTAGAACCTGTAAGTACATTACCTTACATGGCCAAAAAGGGATTTTGTATAGGTGAATAAATAAGGATCTTGAAATAAGGAGATTATCCAAGTGGATAATCCAAATGTAATCCCTAGAGTCCTTATAAAAGGGAGGTAGAAGTGTCAGAGTAAGAGAAAGAGATGTGATGTCAGAAGCATAGAGATTTCAAGATGCTTTGAAGATGGAGGGGCCACAAACAAGGAGTGCAGGTGGCCTCTAGAAGCTAAAAAAGGCAAGGAAAAAGATTCTCTTTTGGAGCCTCTAGAAGGAATACGACCCTGCTGACACCAGCCTAATGAAAGCCGTTTCGAACATCTGACCTCCAGAACTGTAAGATAATACATTTGTGTTATTTCAAGCCCCTACAAATACATTTATAGTAATTTGTTATAGTAGCAATTGGAAACTAATACATCTACAAAATCCATTATCTGAATAAGAGATTTCTAAATCATCAATAGAACCAGTATACGTAATCTTCAGTTCAGTTCAGTCACTCAGTCGTGTCCGACCCTTTGCGACCCCATGAAGCGCAGCACGCCAGGCCTCCCTGTCCATCACCAACTCCTGGAGTTCACTCAAACTCACATCCATCGAGTCAGTGATGCCATCCAGCCATCTCATCCTCTGTCGTTCCCTTTTCCTCCTGCCCCCAATCCCTCCCAGCATTAGAGTCTTTTCCAATGAGTCAACTCTTCCCATGAGGTGGCCAAAGTACTGGAGTTTCAGCTTTAGCATCATTCCTTCCAAAGAAATCCCAGGGCTGATCTCCTTCAGAATGGACTGGTTGGATCTCCTTGCAGTCCAAGGGACTCTCAAGAGTCTTCTCCAACATGACAGTTCAAAAGCATCAGTTCTTCGGTGCTCAGCCTTCTTCACAGTCCAACTCTCACATCCATACATGACCACTGGAAAAACCATAGCCTTGACTACCAACTAAATATCACTTTAGTAAAAAAAAGCTATTTGTAGAACATACACAAATGCCTATGACTTTAGTTTCCTTATTCCTGTATACAACTGTTAAACAGTTCTTCATACATCACACATTCCCTCAGCAAATACTACTAAGATCATGACTTAAATCCCAGGCTTGAATAATAAATCCTGCCTGACAGCATCACATTTACAAAGGCAGTAACTACAGCAGTCCAGCCTTAATGAAACTCCCTGGGTTTCTTTCCAGTTTCAAATTCATGCCAGTCTGCCTTCCAGTCAGTCTGCTTCTTAGATCTCACCACCCACTCACCAAACTTTTTTTCAATGCAGCACTCATATTCATTCCCTTACTGAGAATCTGAGGTCAGAGGGTACTAATTCCTTTATTAGAGGTACAGAAATCTCTCAAGTTCTCCCTGATCACCAAAATGGTTTCATTTTTCCTTATTTATACTTTGAGTAAAATTTCTGTAGGTGAGGTTTCAACTTTATTGTTTAAGATAGCAGCATCTGTGTTCCAGGCAGAAAGATGGGGAAGTGTCAAAGAAGAGTGACAAAAGACAAGTACTAGCCTTCTCTTTGGGAAGGCACTCAGGCTGCCACAGGACAGTTCCACTTACATCTCACTGTCCAGAACTTAGTTACGTGGCATCACTAGCTGAAAGGGTTCTGAACTGAACTGAAGATTACGTATACTGGTTCTATTGATGATTTAGAAATCTCTTATTCAGATAATGGATTTTGTAGATGTATTAGTTTCCAATTGCTACTATATTTATTCGGGGTAATCTCATGAATTCTAAGCTCAGAATTCTATTAGTCTGTAAGAAGCCATTAAAAACTGACAAGTAGTCTGCCACAAATGTTGCCTATGATTCTTCTTACTGAATAACAGCAGAACAAAATTTACATCAGCACTAAACTTTGAAATCTTAGAGAATTTCTTTAAAAAAAAAAAAAATTTAGGGAATAGCTCTCCTTTCCACTTGTCACATGCTGCTAGCACCTTTGCTCATCTTCTTTCTCATGTGTGTTAAAGTCTAGTGTCTTGGTTCTCCACTTCACAAATGTAATTGTGGCATTTTCTGAACTTGAAAGATTAGCAAACTGTTTCAAACTCCAGATAATGAGAAAGTTAATCTACATCTGGTTGAGTGGGATTTTTTGTTGTTGTTGTTTTGTTTTCCTATTTGCCAGGAAGCTCAGAAATGGGTTTGCAATATTTTTAAAACTAAATAATTAAATTATTACTACTGCATTTTCTTAGAGGGTCTTAAATGTAGAATCTATTCTCTGTTAGCTAAAAGCAGAGCATTAGCTGATCAACTAACCAAAGAAAATCTATTAATCATAAATTTAACTGCAATTGATTTGAACTTTCACCTTTTCTTAATAGAATCTAGCTTTGCATTTTTTAATGTATTATGCAAAGTGACTGGATAAAAATGTTGTTTGTAAAAATATATTTATTTATTTATCAACTGAGCCACACAACTCTCAGGTTCTCAGTTCTCTGACCAGGGAATGAACCAGGGCCATGGCAGTGAGAGCCCAGAATCCTAACCACCAGGCCACAAAACATTTTCTTTTAAACTATAAAACAAAGTTATGAAGTTTTTTACATGAAAATGTAATTCAGTGCTACTGATGAGAGACAATTCAGGCCTTTAGTATACTCAAAGTTAAAGTGGAACTTTCCAGCATGAAGTATTTTCAGAGAACCAAACTGAAGCAGAGATTTTAAACATCTTATTACTGCCATATTGTTAAGGCTGGTATTTTGTTAGATTGGTTTTAATTTCTTCTTTTTTTCCCCCTTTCCCCTCAAGATTTTCCAAAAATTCCTGTAATAATAGATTCTTTTGGAAGGTTATTTATCACTGTGCTAATGAAGATTTGGGAGCAGTTTTTGCTCTGGTTCTCTTGTTGCCCTCCCTGGCATTAGCAGCTAGAGTGCAACTTGAAGAAATTTGAGATGGAAAGATGTAGACATTCTCTTAGCATTCATAGAGCTATTAGGCTGACCAGAGGCATTTTTATTTGAACTTTCACAACCTATGCTAAGAATACAAAATTTGATGATCTGTGTTGAAACTGTTCTCATGGGACACTGAGCCCATTTAGAATAGGTTACATTCTAAAATAAAAAATTAAGACTGAACTATGTAACTGATTGGTCACCACTTGCTCTTAGGAATAAAGACAAACATTAATGATTCACTTCCCTTTAAGTGTTCCTCCTTCAAAAAAAGCACAGTATTCTTTATTTTAAATTATTCAATTAAAAATGATAATGTAACATTCTCAAGCAAAAATTATCAGACTAGTATAAAGTGAAAAGCAAAAGTACCTTTCCCTAATACTATTCTGAATTTCAACAGGGATTTCCAAAATGCCTTCTAAAAGGTTTGTACTAATTTACATTCCACTATTACTTAAATATAAATAAATATACTTAATAATTCTTTATTCATTTGCTCAGACCCTTTCCATATTTACTGGTTATTAATCTAATTTAGTTTCACAGCTTTCCTATGAGATCAACATATTAATCTTCCAGTTTTACAAATCAAAAGACAAAAATAAAGAGACTCTAAGTTGCTCAACAGTAACTTTATGTTGTTTTAGGAACTGAACTTAAACTTCCTACTTTGTGATAACACTATCTAGCCACTGACTCTCCAGCCAGTTGGGAAAGAAAAAAAAGAAAAGTCTACAGAAAATTATTTTTAAATGTTTGAACATTGAGACCCTGATAAATATCAAATATCACCCAACTAATCTGGTCACCTAATATTTTTCTCTGACTTTGTGTAAAAGTCATATTTATGACCATTTTGGTATCCTTTCCATATATGTGTCAGTTGGGACTCATTAGCCCACAGTTATGAAGATTAATAAAGGTATTCACTAATAAAAGGCATATCATCCTGGAAAAAATGCAGTTCCTATATTTTAGAGATTCTAGGAAATGCTTTATCTTCAGTTTCGTATCTTACCACAAAATCTCTGTGGTGCCTAGGCAAGCACTCTGCCTAGTTGTGTATTGCTGCTTGAGAGACAAAAAAGCAGCCTTGGTGCAGAGCAGTTCTGACTCTGGAAATGTCAGTCCTGAACTCAAGTGTGACATTCACTCTGAAGAGTATCCCAAAACTCGCTGAAGCTTATATGAGAATTGAAGTTACTTCTCTGCTCTCTCATACAAAGCTGATGGCCAAACTATCTCTCCTAACGTCCCTTAGGCTGTCAAATCAAATTGGACCCATAGTTCTCACTCAAGGGCTTTAAAAGAGGCTTTTTCCCTGCTGCTATTACCGCTTAAATTCACACTTGGCCTTCACAAAAGTGACTTAGGACAGGAATTCATAGTACAGGGACACGTTTGAATAAGAAAAATGGATGTCCTCTTTGTTGAACTAAATAATAACCCTGTTCTAGTAATAGGTTTAGAACTAGGTTGTCCGATTCCCATTAAATTTAATTCTCTAGGTCTAAATGTCCAGGACTGGAACTATCTTTGTTCAGCTGATGTTCATCATTTTTTGCAAGGCTATCTGTGGATGAGAAATGAAAATGTTAGGTAAACATCTTAAAGGCTAAAAATAAATCTGGTTATTTTGGGAATATTCAGGTAACAAATTCAAATTCACTTTGAAAGTTTGAGGTCATGTAGGCACAACCTCTACAGCCTATGAATATGTAAGAAGCAAGAAAAAGACTGAATTTAGAGACTGAGCTTTCATATCAATTTTGTTTAGTTTATGAAATTTCTTTTTTCATTAACAGCTCTGTAGTCTCTCACTTTGATGCCTCTCAATCGCTTTTATTAAATCCTGATGGTTTCTGCAGAATTTGGTTAGGCTGGATTCAAGGTATCCAATGAAGATTTAGCTTTTCTGGTTTGTTTGCTTGTCTAATTGTACATATGAATAAAAAGTAGCTTTCCTGGCAGAACTTGGGATAAAGTCAGAACAGACTGATGCGTAAATGAGCAGATGGGAATCTGACCTTGTCTGGATGAACTGGGAAAAAAAAAAAACAAAACCCAGTATCCTGATATCAAGCCTTCTTGATATCAAGTATTTTCAACCTTAACTCTGTCTTGTATGGCCTTGGATAAAAACAGCAAGTCTGGAATTTCAGTTCTGTCAATTTATGGAGGAATTTGGGCAAGTTATCTACCCTGAGTCGCGGTTTACTCTTCCTTTCTAAGAATGAGATGATTGTTGAAGGAGTTGCAAATTGTATTTGTTTGTCTGGCACATGACAGGTATTCTGTACAGTTATACCTCACGACTGATATTGTGTTTTGCTGTATTTCACTTCACAGAAAATTTTTTTTTTTTTTTAACAAATTGAGAGTTTGTGTCAATCCTATAATAAGAAAGTCTGTCAGCACCATTTTTCCAGCAGCATTCACTCACTTCATGTCTCTGGATCACATTTTGGTAATTCTCACAATATTTCAAATTTCTTCATTACTATTATATTTATTATGGTGACCTGTGATCAGTGATCTTTGATGTTACTATCACTGCAGATGGTGACTGCAGCCATGAAATTAAAAGACGCTTACTCCTTGGAAGGAAAGTTATGACCAACCTAGATAGCATATTCAAAAGCAGAGACATTACTTTACCAACAAAGGTTCGCCTAGTCAAGGCTATGGTCTTTCCTGTGGTCATGTATGGATGTGAGAGCTGGACTGTGAAGAAGGCTGAGCGCCAAAGAATTGATGCTTTTGAACTGTGGTGTTGGAGAAGACTCTTGAGAGTCCCTTGGACTGCAAGAAGATCCAACCAGTCCATTCTGAAGGAGATCAATCCTGGAATTTCTTTAGAAGGAATGATGCTAAAGCTGAAACTCCAGTATTTTGGCCACCTCATGCGAAGAGTTGGCTCATTGGAGAAGACTCTGATGCTGGGAGGGATTGAGGGCAGGAGGAGAAGGGGACGACAGAGGATGAGATGGCTGGATGGCATCACTGACTCGATGGATGCGAGTCTGAGTGACCTCCGGGAGCTGGCGATGGACAGGGAGGCCTGGCGTGCTGTGGTTCATGGGGTCGCAAAGAGTCGGACACGACTGAGCGACTGATCTGATCTGATCACAAAAAGATTACAACTTGTTGAAGGCTCAGATGATGGTTAACATTTTTAGCAATAAAGTATTTTTAAATTAATGTATATACGTTGTTTTTTAAGACCTAATGATATTGCACACTTAATAGACTATAGTATAATATAGACATAACTTTTACATGCCCTGGGAAACCAAAGAGTTCATGTCACTCACTTTACTGTGACATTCACTTTATCATGACGGTCTGGAACCGAACTCAAAATATCTCCAAAGTATGCCTGTAAATCAAGAGTTTGATCAAACTCCAGGGAAGCTGAGGCACTGCAGTCCATGGGGTCACAGTGAATTGGATACAACTGAGCAACTGAATAACAACAAAAATGCCTGTAAATAGTAACTGTGGAACTAGTCAAAAAATAGTTAAACATTATCACACTGCCAGCTGAGACATGAGACAGACATTTTATCACTAAGTCTCTCCTATTAAACTTTTTCAAGGGGTCTGGAATCATAGAAACATGTGAACTGGTCTAAAGTTCATAAGGAGAAGAAACTAGGAAGTTCATTCATCCGTTCAACAAATAAAAGCAAAGAGAAGAACGCAAAGATGTCAGTCTATAAAGTCTCATACATATATCACCATATTGCACAGTAGAACAATATACATGCCACATGATAAATTGAGTTAAAGTTCTATGGAACTTTGAGAAACAGAGTATTTCTTCTAGCTGAATTATGAGAAAATATTACAGGATCCCCCCCACTACCCAAGAGTAGAGTATTCCTATGAAACCTTTCCTAAGCCACAGTTGTGTAAAGCAAAGACGCAATTATCTTAGGACACATCTTGCTAATGGAGGCAAAAAATAAACTGAAATAAAGCACAGATGTTCACAGACACAGTTCAAAGCTATGGCGGCCTGATGCAGAGATGTTGAGTGTTGTTCCTGGGGAACTCTCACTGCCTGGGGTGTGCACTGCCTTCATAAAGGGTGACTGTGAAACACATGACACACATTATTTTTGATTTTTGCCTTTTTTCTTTGGTAAAATGTAAAAATCCTCTTTGAATTTCTTTCTGTCAGCAAAAACTGGTACTAATGTAAACCTCTCATAAAAAGTGTCATAATGTGAATTTTCAAAAGGTAGGAGAGCTACTTGTGTTTGTAGAAGGTAAGTAAGCAGGATGGTGGTTTAGTCGCTAAGTCTTATGATCCCATGGACTGTAGCCTGCTAGGCTCCTCTGTCCATGGGATTTTCCAGGCAACAATACTAGAGTGGTTTGCCATTTCTTTTTCCTGGGGATCTTCCCAACCCAGGGATCTAATCCATCTCCTGCACTGCAGGCAGATTCTCTACCGAGTGAGCTACCAGGGTAGTCCTTTAAGCAGGATGTTAATGAGTAAATAGGCAAAGTGTGTGTATAAAGTATCATGATATTCAATTTCGATAAAGCATGGCATGAATAAAAGACAGTGTGAAATAAGACAAAAAAGGTAGATTTGGACCATACTGAAGAGGCATTAGAAGGCCAAGCAAAGGAATTTGAGATATATATATATATATATATATATATATATATTTTTTTTAAGCAAAGGGAGAATATTACTGATATGATAATAGCTTTACTAAGAGACAGTTCATCTGGAAGCTTTGTGAAAGAGAATGCAAGGAAGAAATATCAAATGCAGCTAGGAGACTGCAGTGATACTGGTGAAAGATTGTGATGTGCCGATTTAAGGTAAGAACAATGGGATAGAGGGAAAGGAGTGGATTCAAGAGTTGGGGCAACTAGAAAGTACAAAGTCTAGCAAATATGCTGTTAATTAGTAAAGAAAGGAGGGTAACACAGTATAGGTATTTCTCATTCCTTATTTTTGTTATCACTGTAAAAATGTATGTTGTCTGATTTTGCCTTTATTTTCATTTAAAAAATATTTTAACCTTATGTTAATTAAAGTGCTTAATAAACATGAGATGTTTGAGATCATGATGATGATTATCTCATTAGGAATTAAAATAAAACTTACTCTTATGTTTGACTTCTCTGTTTAATTCTTCCTAAGAGTACCAAACTTGTTTCAATCCTATAAGATGGTTCTCAATTCTGGCTACTCGTTAGAATAGACTCCCCTGAAGAACATTTTTGAAATTCTAATACCTGTGCTCCAACCCTGGACAAATAAATCAGAATCACTGGGAATTAGACTTGGGCATCAACATTTTCAATTTTAACCTCCCCACTGATTCCAATATGCAGCTTCAGTTGACTTTGCACCCCTGATCTTGAGTAAAGATAGACTGTTGTCTCTAAACAGACACACTTGCTCACATTGCTCTTTATCCATTCATTATAAAGCTCATCAAGTGCACACATTCCTGAATCTCAACTGAGGGGCAGTTACCCAGAATCCCCTGACGCTCAGTATTCCTTGCTGGTCTTCTCCCACTCCACACCACTCCATCTCACAAAAGTGAATAATCCCAATTCCTATGGGAAGTACAGATGTGAGAAAAATCAATCTGAAGTTAATGTCGACACCACTGATAGCAGAGTGCAAAGACAGAAAGAACATACATCCTTGGTGAACTGAATTATTATATCAACCCAGAAGCCTAATCTACCAACTGAACTTCAGGTTACATGAACCAAGAAATTTTATGTATCATTCAAACTATTTTGTGTTGGAGTGTCTGTTACTAGCAAGAGTACCATATTATACTATCAGTCCTTTAAGCTCTTAAATAATTTTAGATCTTAACTGTTGATATCAGATTTGAAAGAAATGACAAAGTACAAGCCTGAAATGTGAAACCTTTTATAGGGTACCCAGCAAGAATATTCATACCTTAGTGACAAACACTTGGGCTGTAAGTACTGCACAGCTGTGAAAACCTGGACATTGAAATCTGATATATGTTCCAGCTGTATCCTGACCATTTGACTGTGTTCTTTTGTTTTAGCAGCATAAAGTATATTACATGAAATTTTCTTATAGTGTTATTTCAAATTATTTTCAAAGAAAAAAAAATTCAAATTCTAGGCTCTGAATATGCCCTTGAAATGTAATCACACCTATACTGTTACCAGAAACTACTATTATCTATTAAACCTTACTTGCTGAGAATACATTGAAAATCTGTTTCTTCAAAAGATGCTTCTAAAGATATAGGGAAGCGTGAAAAAACGGGAAAATATATTTATATTTGCTTACATATACATCAAGAAACTCTGTAAGCAAGAAAAGTATCAATGAACAATGGTTCATTCCAAGGGGAACAGAGAGACTGGACAAATGAGTATGCTGGGAGGAGATACAGCTATAAACATTTTTATACTCTTTAGTCTCTTAAATAATGTGATTATATTACCTATGGACAATTTTAATTATTGTCCATATCACTCGAATAAAAATTAATTTTAAAATTCTAAAATATACTTTTTACCATAAGTACCCCCAAATTAATTGATTATGCTGCCATCAAGAACCCACCAACATGAGAAATTCTACCATCTCCATTCAATGACATATTACACTTTTGGCTAAAACAATACTAAAGTGAGACATTAAAAAGTTTTTCTGTGAAATGCTCTTCTTAGTGATACAGATCCATTTCTATTCAGTTCAGTTCAGTCACTCAGTCGTGTCTGACTCTTTGCAACCCCATGAAACGCAGCACACCAGGCCTCCCTGTCCATCACCAACTCCCGGAGTTCACCCAAATTCATGTCCTTTGAGTCGGTGATGCCATCCAATCATAGCATCCTCCGTTATCCCCTTCTCTTCCTGCCATCAATCTTTCGCAACATCAGGGTCTTTTCAAATGAGTCAGCTCTTCGCATCAGGTGGCCAAGGTATTGGAGTTTCAGCTTCAACATCAATCCTTCCAATGAACACCCAGGACTGATTGCCTTTAGGATGAACTGGTTGGATCTCCTTGCAGTCCAAGGGACTCTCAAGAGTCTTCTCCATCACCACGGTTTAAAAGCATCAATTCTTCGGTGCTCAGCTTTCTTTATGGTTCAACTCTCACATCCATGACTACTGGAAAAACCAGAGCCTTGACTAGACAGACATTTGTTGGCAAAGTAATGTCTCTGCTTTTTAATATGCTGTCTAGGTTGGTCATAACTTTCCTTCCAAGGAGTAAGCGTCTTTTAATTTCATGGCTGCAGTCACCATCTGCAGTGATTTTGGAGCCCAGAAAAATAAAGTCAGCCACTGTTTCCACTGTTTCCCCATCTATTTGCTGTGATGTGATGGGACCGGATGCTATAATCTTAGTTTTCTGAATGTTGAGCTTTAAGCCAACTTTTCCCTTTCCTCTTTCACTTTCATCAAGAGGCTCTTTAGTTCTTCTTCACTTTTTGCCATAAGGGTGGTGTCATCTGCATATCTGAGGTTATTGATATTTCTCCCCGCAACCTTGATTCCAGCTTGTGCTTCATCCAGCACAGCATTTCTTATGATGTACTCTGCATATAAGTTAAATAAGCCGGGTGACAATATACAGCCTTGAGGTACCCCTTTTCCTATTTGGAACCAGTTTGTTATTGCATGTCCAGTTCTAACTGTTGCTTCCTGACCTGCATACAGATTTCTCAAGAGGCAGGTCAGGTGGTCTGGTATGCCCATCTCTTTCAGAATTTTCCACAGTTTATTGTGATCCACACAGTCAAAGGCTTTGGCATAGTCAATAAAACAGAACTAGATGTTTTTTTGGAACTTTCCTGCTTTTTCAATGATCCAGTGGATGTTGGCAATTTGAACTCTGGTTCCTCTGCCTTTTCTAAAACCAGCTTGACCATCTGGAAGTTCACGGTTCACGTATTGTTGAAGCCTAGCTTGGAGAATTTTGAACATTACTTTACCATCGTGTGAGATGAGTGCAATTGTGCAGTAGTTTGAGCACTCTTAGGGTTTCTTTGGGATTGCCTTTCTTTGGGATTGGAATGAAAACTGAGCTTTTCCAGTCCCATGGCCACTGCTGAGTTTTCCAAATTTGCTGGCATATTGAGTGCAGCACTTTCACAGCATCATCGTTTAGGATTTGAGATAGCTAAACTGGAATTCCATCACCTCCACTAGCTTTGTTTATAGTGATGCTTCCTAAGGCCCACTTGACTTCACATTCCAGGATGTCTGGCTCTAGGTGAGTGATCTCACCACTGTGATTATCTGGGTCGTGAAGATCTTTTTTGTATAGTTCTTCTGTGTATTCTTGCCACCTCTTCTTAATATATTCTGCTTCTCTTAGATCCATACCACTTCTGTCCTTTATTGAGCCCATCTTTGCATGAAATGTTCCCTTGGTATCTCTAATTTTCTTGAAGAGATCTCTAGTCTTTCCCATTCTATTGTTCTCCTCTATTTCTTTGCACTGATCACTGAGGAAGGCTTTCTTATCTCTCCTTGCTAGTCTTTGGAATTCTGTATTCAAATGGGTATATCTTTCCTTTTCTCCTTTGCATTTCGCTTCTCTTCTTTGCACAGCTATTTGTAAGGCCTTCTCAGACAGTCATTTTGCTTTTTTGCATTTCTTTTTCTTGGGGATGGTCTTGATCCCTGTCTCCTGTACAATGTCACGAACCTCCATCCATAGTTCATCAGGCACCTTGTCTATCAGATCTAGTCCCTTAAATCTATTTCTCACTTCCACCATATAATCATACATTTCTATTAGGACAATCAATACATTAAGCAAGCTCACAAGTGTCCTGAAACCATACAGAGGAAACTCTGAATGTTCAAGATGATGTAAAGCAATCCATAAAGGGAAAGGAGACATGGTTAAAGATGAACTCAAGGAGATTGAGTTGGCACTCTAGCCTAGAATATCTGAAGAATGAGCACAATTTACAAATTTTCCAATCAACAACTAGATGTCTTACAAATAGCACATGACTATTGATTGCATACAGCTCATTAAAGGTTGTTTGAATCATTGTCCTCCAACTTGCCCCAACTGCCATTTCAAACCAGATCTTGTTCTTGACTTTCCCATCTCTAGGGATAGAAAATGGAGTCCAATTCTAATAACAATAATAACAATGCCAGCAAAATGTGGTCCACTGGAGAAAGGAATGGCAAACCACTTCAATATTCTTGCCTTAAGAACCCCATGAACAGTATGAAAAGGCAAAAAGATAGGACACTGAAAGATGAACTCCCCAGGTCGGTAGGTGCCCAATATGCTACTGAGATCAGTGGAGAAATAACTCCAGAAAGAATGAATAGATGGAGCCAAAGCAAAACAATACCCAGTTGTGGATGTGACTGGTGATGGAAGTAAAGTCTGATGTTGTAAAGAACAATATTGCATAGGATCCTGGAATGTTAGGTCCATGAATCAAGACAAATAGGAAGTGGTCAAATAGGAGATGGCAAGAGTGAACATCAACATCTTAGGAATCAGTGAACCAAAATGGAATGGGTGAATTTAACTCAGATGACCATTATATCTACTACTGTGGGCAAGAATACCTTAGAAGAAATGGAGTAGCCATCATAGTCAACAAGAGTCCAAAATGCAGTAGTTGGATGCAACCTCAAAAATGACAGAATGATCTCTGTTCATTTCCAAGGCAAACCATTCAATATCACATGAATCCAAGTCTATGCCCCAATCAGTAATGCTAAAGAAGCTGAAGTTGAAAGGTTCTATGAAGACCTACAGGACCTTTCAGAACTAACACCAAAAAAAGATGTCCTTTTCATTATAGGGGACTGAAATGCAAAAGTAGGAAGTCAAGAAACACCTAGAGTAACAGGCAAATTTGGCCTTAGAGTACAGAATGAAGCAGGGCAAAGGCTAATAGAGTTTTACCAAGAGAACACACTGGTTATAGCAAACACCCTCTTCCAACAACACAAGAGAAGACTCTACACATAGCCATCACCAGATGGCCAACACTGAAATCAGATTGGTTATATTCTTTGCAGCCAAAGATGGAGAAGCTCTATACAGTTAACAAAAACAAGACTGGGAGCTGATTGTGGCTCAGATCATGAACTCCTTATTGCCAAATTGAGGCTTAAATTGAAGAAAGTAGGGGAAACCACTAGACCACTCAGGTATGACCTAAATCATATCCCTTACAATTATACAGTGGAAGTGAGAAATAGATTTAAGGGACTAGATCTGATAGACAGGGTGCCTGATGAACTATGGATGGAGGTTCGTGACATTGTACAGGAGACAGGGATCAAGACCATCCCCAAGAAAAAGAAATGCAAAAAAAGCAAAATGACTGTCTGAGAAGGCCTTACAAATAGCTGTGCAAAGAAGAGAAGTGAAAAGCAAAGGAGAAAAGGAAAGATATACCCATTTGAATGCAGAATTCCAAAGACTAGCAAGGAGAGATAAGAAAGCCTTCCTCAGTGATCAGTGCAAAGAAATAGAGGAGAACAATAGAATGGGAAAGACTAGAGATCTCTTCAAGAAAATTAGAGATACCAAGGGAACATTTCATGCAAAGATGGGCTCAATAAAGGACAGAAATGGTATGGATCTAAGAGAAGCAGAATATATTAAGAAGAGGTGGCAAGAATACACAGAAGAACTATACAAAAAGATCTTCACGACCCAGATAATCACAGTGGTGAGATCACTCACCTAGAGCCAGACATCCTGGAATGTGAAGTCAAGTGGGCCTTAGGAAGCATCACTACAAACAAAGCTAGTGGAGGTGATGGAATTCCAGTTTAGCTATCTCAAATCCTAAACGATGATGCTGTGAAAGTGCTGCACTCAATATGCCAGCAAATTTGGAAAACTCAGCAGTGGTCATGGGACTGGAAAAGCTCAGTTTTCATTCCAATCCCAAAGAAAGGCAATGCCTAAGAGTGCTCAAACTACCACACAATTGCACTCATCTCACATGCTGGTAAAGTAATGTTCAAAATTCTCCAAGCTAGGCTTCAACAATACGTGAACCGTGAACTTCCAGATGGTCAAGCTGGTTTTAGAAAAGGCAGAGGAACCAGAGTTCAAATTGCCAACATCCACTGGATCATTGAAAAAGCAGGAAAGTTCCAAAAAAACATCTAGTTCTGTTTTATTGACTATGCCAAAGCCTTTGACTGTGTGGATCACAATAAACTGTGGAAAATTCTGAAAGAGATGGGCATATCAGGCCACCTGACCTGCCTCTTGAGAAATCTGTATGCAGGTCAGGAAGCAACAGTTAGAACTGGACATGCAATAACAAACTGGTTCCAAATAGGAAAAGGGGTACCTCAAGGCTGTATATTGTCACCCGGCTTATTTAACTTATATGCAGAGTACATCATGAGAAATGCTAGGCTGGATAAAGCACAAGCTGGAAATGTGTATTAAAATGTACATGCAGATGAGCCTTGGAAGATAATATACAAGTTTTAAGATAGTTGTTTGTTAAAAGTTGGATGAGTAGTGGGTTTTTTTCCTTTCCTCTAGGTTTCTTTCAATCTTATCTTTACCTCATGCATTATTTTAACCTATACTAGCATATAGATCATATGCATAACAAGATTTAACATATTGGTAAATTAAATAAGATTGCAGTTTATGTCTCTCTCATATTACAGTCCAAATATAAGCCATGGAGAATGGAATGATAAGCTGGTTCTGGAACTTATATCTGGAACTGATATGCTTGTTCCAGACTATGTTTCTACCTGGAAATTCTATGACTAAGAATATGAGAAAGGGATGTTTTTTGCTTCACTACTCCATATTTTCCCTGAGGGCATGTAAACAGTTGCTTGCAGGTAGTTTATTTTTCAACATATACACACACCCATGCTCAGTCATGTCTGATTCTGAGACCTCATGGACTGTAACCTGTCAGGCTCCTCTGTCCATTTCCCAGGCAAGAATACTAGAGTGGGTTGCCATTTCCTCCTCCAGGAGACCTTCACGACCTAGGATCGAACCTGTGTCTCCTGGGTATTCTGCACTGCAGGCGGATTCTTTACTGCTGAGCCACCAGGGAAACACGTGTTAACTGCAAGCTCTCTACCCATCCTTATCTAGTAACTAGTTCCCTAAATCGATGATGCACTGCTTCTTAACCAAGCAGATACTGCTCTTGTCACCAAATTCAGTTGTATATTTTCCATACAGGTGCTGGTGGCAAAGAACCTGCCTCCCAGTGCAGGAGGCATAAGAGACAGCGGTTTGACCCCTGACCCCTGGGTCAGGAAGATCCCCTGGAGGAGGGCCTGGCAACCCATTTCAGCATTCTTGTCTGGAGAATCCCATGGACAGAGGAAGCTGGCAGGCTACAGTACATGGGATTGCAAAGAGCCAGATACAACGGAAGCAACTTGGCACCTAACAGCACAAATGCTCATCTAACTGGCTCTTAAGAGAGATCTTACTCAGGTCTCTTCTCAAATGTTGCCACCTAGGATAATGTCATTTGTGAACTTCCCTATCTAAAGCAGCCTCTTATCCAATCACTCTTACTTTGTTTGATTTTTTTCATAGTCTTTAAAAGCATTTATTTGATTTTATCATTTGCCTTCCCCCAGTAGAATTTAAGTTCCATGAGAGCAGATATCATTTTAAACTCTGTATCCTCAGAAACTGGTTTATAGTATCTATCAGAGTGCCTGCTTCACAGGAAGAGGCCAAAAAATGTTGAATGAATGAATGGCAAACACTGAAGTAACTCTAGTGTTGAAAGGGCCCAGTAGGGAAACAAAAGATAATTGATAATTAGCAGATATAGGCCTCTGACATTTTCTTATTAACCTTAGAAAATACCAAGTGGGAAATAAGCTGTTTTGCAAGCTAATGGGGAAATATTTGATTGTTATCTAAACTCATTTAATCTTGGAGGACTGATTCAAGGTGCAGGCAAATGCTTCTCAAACGGAATAGTATACCACTCAGACCATTAAATCCCTTCATCCAAACTCCTGGCCAGCTTGTCTTTTTTTAGCCCTCAGAGTTCTAGGTCACAGCTGATGGTATTAACAGAAATCACCAACTGGGGCCATAATAATGAATTTAAAATTCATAATAATAAAATTCAAAAAGAATTTTAAGTGAATTGTTATTTCCCTTTCTTGCAGCCTGAGTACAATACCCACTGAATTCAAGGGTACAACCCAAGGGTAGATCTATGGATGAGAATAAAAGTGCTGCCATCCAAAAGGGAGATCTTGTTTTAAATTCAGTTCGCTAAATTCAACCAAATTTAGCGTTATGTGAATGTGTAACAACAGTTCTTGATGTCTGCGTTATAGATAAGCCAACAACAAATTCTTTAAATATGTATTGGAGGTAACTCTAGCAAATGTAAAGCTAAATGAACACAACTGTGAAGAGATATTCTTCCTGCTAAATGATCAGCAATCGTATCTTAGATGCTATACTTCCTGCTAAAGTGTGAGGGGATGTTGGGAGCTGCAGAGAGTATCTAATGTTAATATTGCTAATGGATTCTTGTGCTGAAAGCATGTAACATAATTCATTACACATTATATGACTTCCTGGCATGGCACATGGGCCACTTGAAAGTCGAATTATTTATATGTTATTGACTCAGGCTACACAGAACTTCAGCTACTATATAATCATTGATTTAAGCAATCTTTTCTTGAGACAATAATTTTTTTTAAAGTTTGAGGATAAAACAACCACCAGTTTTAAAAACAGAAGTCATTATTTTCCTTATAAACCAGATGTTCCTCTTGGGTTGCGCCTTAGCTAATGGCAGGACAATCCTCCCAAGCAGTTAGAGGTATCCATGGTTTTTCCCACATTCCCAATGTCCACAGAGAAGCTCACAAGTGCCCTTCTCTTCTTTCAACTAGGTAACGACTAACAGCCTCTTCTCTCTCTACCAACAGCATACAACTTGAATCCCTTTCCTATGGCATTCCAGGTACAGCCCAATCTAGATTTATTTCACTTTCCAGTATTACCTCTCACTACAAATGCCCCAAGAAAACTTGATTCCTAAATAAGTTACAAATATTAGGATCTCTGTGTCATTGTTCACACCGTTTCCTGACTGTCCAAATGCTGAAATACTATCCCCTTCCATCTGTTCCTTCTTCCCTTTCATCCTCTTGTGCTCAGCTCAGTTGCCACTTTCTTAGTAAATTATCCCAATAGAAACTCCTTCACAGGAGTTGGAACTCCTTCCACCTTGCTTCCATGACATTTTGCGTGCTCAGCCATTTTAGTCGTGTCTGACTCTGTGACTGTAGCCTGCCAGGCTCCTCTGTCCATGGGATTCTCCAAGCAAGAATACTAGAGCGGGTTGCCATGCCCTCCTCCAGGGGATCTTCCCAACCCAGAGATCGCACGGCAGGCAGATTCTTAACCACTAAGCTGACATTTTGCTTCTTTATAATAAAATTTTAAATATTACTATTGAGACCTCACTATGTGCCAGACACTTTGTTAAGCAAGCATTAACTCATCAGTTTCCCAGGTGGCTCTTGTGGTAAAGAATCCACTTGCTAATGCAGGAGATGTAAGAGACGCCTGTCTTGGAAAGATCCCCTGGATGAGGGCAAGGAAACTCACGCCAGTATTCTGGACACTACTGAAGCAACTTAGCATGCATTATTATCCTACCTTACAGAGGCCTCTACAAGGTTAACTTGTTTAAAGCCAGGCAGTTAGCAAGTGGGGAATTGGAATCCAGCTCTTCTAATCCTAGAGACACGCTCTTTTTGAGCATTCTGACTGATACTATAATTAGCATTCATAACTCTGTCTTTCCATTAAAACTGTACACTCCTTGAAATGTGGGGTTGTGTCTTTGCAGCTGTGTAGTTCCAATCTAGCATTGTGTTTTGTGCATAATAGCTGCTCAAATTCCTTAATGAATTAACAGAAAAGAGGATGCGGAAGTCTGACAACACTTAATAGAGCATAGTTTTCTTACACCACTCTTTTCTTTCCTACTACTCATGTCCCTAGCTCATTATACAGATTACAAAAACTGCATATAATCCATAGAGCAAAACCTGTGGCTATCTCAGAGCTCTGAGACCCACATCAGCTGAACCGTCCTGAGATTTTAAGTGGTAGAAGCCCTACACAATGAGCCGCCTAACACGGGCTCAGCACTTGAGAGTCAGCTAGAAATACGACCACAGTTTGAGCTCATTTCCACACATCTGGCAACGGTTTTATCTAAGCTGCAAGTATCCCAGCCCTCCAAGCATTACTACTATAATGTTTATTGAGCAATAACAATTGCTAGATGCAATTCAGAATGTTGAATTGAACATCATCTTTACCCAGGAGACTGGCAATTTAAATTCAACAGACCTACAGAAACATCTCCTGCCGATACATGTATTCAATAAGCAATGCAGCAGTATTCCTCCAGTGAGTCAAAGCATCCCTGGATACTGAGTGAGACACTCAACAAAGATGCATTAACTCACTCAGGCTGAGAAAAGAGCATTTAGTGTGCTAGAGAAGTGACTTGTTATACAGACCTTAGTCCCATAGAAGTTAGTACAGTTTCTCAACGTGATTAATGCTCTAACACAGTTTATGATGTGAGATCAAAGATGTAGCCAAGACTGGCCCTACAGAAAAAAAAAAATGCAAAAGAACTAGAAATATAAATCTCACCTCTCCTAATAGCATCACCTTCTGCTTTCTGGTATGTGCTTTTATTTCACAAGGTCCATCCCATCTCTAGTTTAACTAATCTCTGCTAAACATTTAACTGGCAAAGAGCCAATCAATGCATTATGTTTTAAAGTTAAATTTAATTTTGATCAAAGTAATTCACACACATCATTTTAAAAGTAAAACATGACAAAAAGCAGTCCTCTAGCCCACTCTTTCCCAATCCCTACTTCTGTTTCCTTGTGGTAACCACTTTCAGTTCTTTTAGCCATTTCTTGTGGTGTTTACATCAACTTTGTAAAAAAAAATGTGTTTATACAGTTATTTCTTGATTTTTAAAACTTAAACATTATTTGCTTCCTTCTGTGGGAAGGCAATGGCACCCCACCCCAGTACTTTTGCCTGGAAAATCCCATGGACGGAGGAGCCTGGTAGGCTCCAGTCCATGGGGTCGCTAAGAGTCAGACACAACTGAGCGGCTTCACTTTCACTTTTCGCTTTCATGCATTGGAGAAGGAAATGGCAACCCACTCCAGTGTTCTTGCCTGGAGAATCCCAGAGATGGGGGAGCCTGGTGAGCTTCCGTCTATGGGGTCGCACAGAGTCGGACACAACTGAAGCGACTTAGCAGCAGCAGCAGCAGCAGCAGTAGGATAAATTACCTGTCAACATATCCCATGCACGCCTCCCAAATATACATGTATTTCCCCTCTGCCATCTTCCCAACATAAGTACAACATACTCTTAGGTTAAATCTATAATTGAAGCTTACCTAATTATGTATCTATTAATATTGTTCACAGCTCAGTCATGTAATATGATTATAGTTCTTGATCAACACTTTATTTCCTAAATGTTTATACTTTCCCCTGTTTTTGGTTGCTTACTTTTCTATACACCTATTAACAGCTCATTCTCAAACGCTCCATTAGAACTAAAATTCCTCTCAGTGTAGTCAAACACCTCATGTAAGCTGTGGGTTTAATTTGTTTCTTGGAGACCTCCCTATAGACTCCTCTGTTCTTTCACCATAACCTAATTGTTTTTGAGACTGCTGGACACGTAGCACTGGGGCTGCCCTGAGCCGTCATCGAGAGAATTCTCTTTGCCTCCCTCCTGTGTCAATAGATTCATCTTTTTTTTTTTTAATTTCATGCCTTCCTCTCTCTTATTTTACTTAGTCTTTCATGGAGCATATCCTTCCTTTTTTTTTTTTTTTTAAAGGTACAGTGGCAGTAACTCTGTGGAGACTTCACATACCTGTAAATGCATTTACCCTCAAAGCTATAGAACTTTAGTTTGGTGAGCATTTTCTCTCAGAATTTTTATGGCATTTATCCACTGTTTTCTATTTTTCAATATTTAATAGAGAAACTGAGGGCCAGTATAGTTAGTCAATGGTAAAACCAGGTCTCAAGGTCACATCTCTCTAATTCCAAGCCCAGGAATATTTATCCCCTATAATACTCAGTCTCCACTTACTAAAGTATAGAGGGAGAAAATGGAACTACTTCCAACTATTTGAAATTAGATAAAGGGCTCCTTTGTAACCTAAAGCTTGAGTCAAAGGAGTGAAGTTATAATGGTAAAACAATAATGATACATACTTTATTTGATGTGTGTGTGTTTGAGGGGCACGTATGTGTGTGTATCAAGTCGCTTCAGTTGTGTCTGACTCTTTGTGACCCCATGTACTGTAGCCCACCAGGCTCCTCTGTCCATGGAATTCGCCAGGCAAGAATAGTAAAGTGGGTTGCCATGCCCTTCTCCAGGGGATCTTCCTGACCCAGGAATCAAACCCATGTCTCCTGCAGCTCCTGTATTACAGGCGGATTCTTTACCACTGAGCCACCAGGGAAGCCTTATTTGAGAGACAAGATCCCTCAAATCATAGGGTACAACTTCTAATTCTACCCAATGTGCCAAGCTGGTAGCATGCCCTGAAGTTTCTGGGGACTCCAGAAAGTAAGCTTTGGAAGGCAATTCTCCATGAGTCTCTCACATTTCTACCTGTCTTATAAGTAGAAGCACTAACTGCCTTTGTTCCCAACTACATTTTTCAGAAGGTATGTGCAGCAAATATCCATGGGAGATATAGATCACATATCACTCTGAAGCAAAGGGCAGATTTGCTCTCAGCCCTGGAGGACAGAAATAATGTCTCCTGGAGGAAGAGGCAAACATGCCTACTACCATTGTAAACAGTTTGGGTTCCTAAACTCAGGATACTTCTCACTGCATGTGTAGATATCACCTGATTCTCTTCACATTGCCCAGCAAGAGTCAAGGCTCAGGCAACAGACACAAATGCTGATACTCTGG
This sequence comes from Tragelaphus eurycerus, assembly GCA_935064755.1. NCBI lineage: Eukaryota > Metazoa > Chordata > Mammalia > Artiodactyla > Bovidae > Tragelaphus > Tragelaphus eurycerus. Next base: position 27,287,448 of record CAKXYN010000002.1, read on the forward strand.
CTACTGCTAGTGCTATGAGTCATAAATTGTCCTTGGTTTCTGACCCAGGAATATCATATCTTCTGCCGGTACCCATGAAACTGGCTGACTCAATTGTTAGTTTCAAAGTAGGATAAAATTCAGATCCTTTTCAGTTATTGAGAGAGAGAGATCCAAAATATATAGGAGAAATATTTGGGTGAATATGACCTCCGAGAGCTGGTGATGGACAGGGGGGCCTGGCGTGCTGCAGTTCATGGGGTCGCAAAGAGTCGGACACGACTGAGCGACTGATCTGATCCGATCTGATGAATTTAAAAGAATTTCCTATAAAAAAATTTTGGCTTGGGAATATAGAATTCAAATCCAACTATAGAATTCAGTTCAGTTCAGTTCAGTCCCTCAGTCATGTCCAACTCTTTGAGACCCCATGGACTGCAGCACGCCAGGCCTCCCTGTCCATCACCAACTCCCGGAGTTCACTCAAACTCATGTCCATTGAGTCAGTGATGCCATCCAACCATCTCATCCTCTGTCGTCCCCTTCTCCTCCTGCCCTCAATCTTTCCCAGCATCAGAGTCTTTTCTTTCTTTTTTTTTTAATCTTTAGCAATTTTATTTTTTTAATTTAATTTAATTTTTAACTTTAAAATATTGTATTGGTTTTGCCATATATCAAAATGAATCCACCACAAGTATACATGTGTTCCCCATCCTGAACCCTCCTCCCACCTCCCTCCCTCTACCATCCCTCTGGGTCATCCCAGTGCACCAGCCCCAATCATCCAGTATCGTGCATCGAACCTGGACTGGAGACTCGTTTCATATATGATATTTTACATGTTTCAATGCCATTCTCCCAAATCATCCCACCCTCTCCCTCTCCCACTGAGTCCAAAAGACTGTTCTATACATCAGTGTCTCTTTTGCTGTCTCATATACAGGGTTATTGTTACCATCTTTCTAAATTCCATATATATGCGTTAGTATACTGTATTGGTGTTTTTCTTTCTGGCTTACTTCACTCTGTATAACAGGCTCCAGTTCCATCCACCTCATTAGAACTGACTCAAATGCATTCTTTTTAATGGCTGAGTAATACTCCATTGTGTATATGTACCACATGTATATCCATTCATCTGTGGATGGACATTTAGGTTGCTTCCATGTCCTGGCTATTATAAACAGTGCTGCGATGAACATTGGCGTACATGTGTCTCTTTCAATTCTGGTTTCCTTGGTGTGTATGCCCAGCAGTGGGATTGCTGGATCATAAGACAGTTCTATTTCCAATTTTTTAAGGAATCTCCACGCTGTTTTCCGTAGTGGCTGTACTAGTTTGCATTCCCACCAACAGTGTAAGAGGGTTCCCTTTTCTCCACACCCTCTCCAGCATTTATTGCTTGTGGACTTTTGGATCGCAGCCATTCTGACTGGCGTGAAATGGTACCTCATAGTGGTTTTGATTTGCATTTCTCTGATAATGAGTGATATTGAGCATCTTTTCATGTGTTTGTTAGCCATCTGTATGTCTTCTTTGGAGAAATGTCTATTTAGTTCTTTGGCCCATTTTTTGATTGGGTCATTTATTTTTCTGGAATTGAGCTGTAGGAGTTGCTTGTATATTTTTGAGATTAGTTGTTTGTCTGTTGCTTCATTTGCTATTATTTTCTCCCATTCTGAAGGCTGTCTTTTCACCTTGCTTATAGTTTCCTTTGTTGTGCAGAAGCTTTTAAGTTTAATTAGGTCCCATTTGTCTATTTTTGCTTTTATTTCCAATATTCTGGGAGGTGGATCATAGAGGATCCTGCTGTGATGTATGTCGGAGAGTGTTTTGCCTATGTTCTCCTCTAGGAGTTTTATAGTTTCTGGTCTTACATTTAGATCTTTAATCCATTTTGAGTTTATTTTTGTGTATGGTGTTAGAAAGTGTTCTGGTTTCATTCTTTTGCAAGTGGTTGACCAGTTTTCCCAGCACCACTTGTTAAAGAGATTGTCTTTAATCCATTGTATATTCTTGCCTCCTTTGTCAAAGATAAGGTGTCCATAGATGTGTGGATTTATCTCTGGGCTTTCTATTTTGTTCCATTGATCTATATTTCTGTCTTTGTGTCAGTACCATACTGTCTTGATGACTGTGGCTTTGTAGTAGAGCCTGAAGTCAGGCAGGTTGATTCCTCCAGTTCCACTCTTCTTTCTCAAGATAGCTTTGGCTATTCGAGGTTTTTTTGTATTTCCATACAAATTGTGAAATTATTTGTTCTAGCTCTGTGAAGAATACCGTTGGTAGCTTGATAGGGATTGCACTGAATCTATAAATTGCTTTGGGTAGTATACTCATTTTCACTATATTGATTCTTCCAATCCATGAACATGGTATATTTCTCCATCTATTAGTGTCCTCTTTGATTTCTTTCACCAGTGTTTTATAGTTTTCTATATATAGGTCTTTAGTTTCTTTAGGTAGATATATTCCTAAGTATTTTATTCTTTTCATTGCAATGGTGAGTGGAATTGTTTCCTTAATTTCTCTATTTTCTCATTATTAGTGTACAGGAATGCAAGGGATTTCTGTGTGTTGATTTTATATCCTGCAACTTTATTATATTCATTAATTAGTTCTAGTAATTTTCTGGTGGAGTCTTTAGGGTTTTCTATGTAGAGGATCATGTCATCTGCAAACAGTGAGAGTTTTACTTCTTCTTTTCCAATTTGGATTCCTTTTATTTCTTTTTCTGCTCTGATTGCTGTGGCCAAAACTTCCAAAACTATGTTGAATAGTAATGGTGAAAGTGGGCACCCTTGTCTTTTCAAATGAGTCAGTTCTTCACATCAGGTGGCCAAAATAAACTATAGTGTAGGAGTCAATAAATTAAATATACTTGAAATTTGGCTTCAACAAGCTACATATTTTTGTAGTGCACCTAAAATGCCTCTGTGTTTCTTATTAGTATTCAATATTTCTATGGTCAAGTGTTCTCTATTTTTTTCAGAGTTCTTCACAAAATATTTATTTCCTAAGACATGACCATTTGGGAGGTAGCAGGAAAAAAGATCTCATAATTAACTAAAGTCTTTAAGGGCTATTTTTATTATTTCTGTAGACCCAAAACACAATAAAATCTCTCAAATGTCTTAACTTAAGCTAAACTGTAATACCAGGAAATATTTGCTGAATACATGGCCTGATCTGCTTTGGGGATCATTAGCAACACATATTGAATGCATTAAAGAATGTGAATTGAACTCTGACCTTATAAAGTGCTTTATGATCAGTATTACTGCAAGTTAATCATCATCACATCACATGAAAACTACCCAGAATAAAACACAGTGTCAAGAAGGAAATACCTCTTTGCCATCATGCAATATACAGTTCTGATCCAATAAGAAAGAACAGTTCAGAGTTTAGAGTATATGAAAGCAAATCCCTAAAACCTTGTAATTCTAAAAAGTTCATTTATTGTGCTGTCAGCTCCCAAAGTCGTTCTGGTATACAGATCACCTAAGAGAACCATTGGAAGTCTGATGGTCTGTGATGGACCAAAACAGCATTATGACGAACTTCTGCCAGAGCTGCAGAAAAGGGGGAAGAACGTAGATTGCAGATTTAGGAGAATGCTATTCAAATTCTGGCTCCACTCTGACCAGTCATGAAGCTTGTGGTATATATATTTTTCTGAGCTCAACTTCCTTGTCTGAAAACGGGCTTTGGTTATAGCCAACACCATCATTTTGAGGATCACAAAACAATGGTATGCGCACATGTCTGGCACATAAAATCCTCCTAATAAATATTCATTGAATCCAAATTGCAGAGTAGACCTGGAACAGTCCTAAGTTTTCCAGATTACAATGATATAAGATCCTCAGACTCTGTCTTCTTAAAATGAGACAATTTTTCCTTATATCAAGTGTTTCCTTAAGTAGGCTATGAGGAAATAGTTAATGTTTCTAAACCAGGGAATGAGAGCTTAAGGAAAATCACTCTAATGGCAAAGAATAAAACAACTTGGTGGCAGTTAGAGAGTGCAGCAAGAAAGACCAGTTAGGAGGCAATTTAAATATTTCAGAGCACAGGCATCAGACAGTCAAGTAATGGGGATAGTATTGATGAACCTGATAGGAAGTAAAAAAAAAATCTCTGACTGGTGATTAACTACTCAGGGAAAGAGTTTAACCTTAAGATGATAGTGTGTTTATTATACATTAGTCCCAGTAACCAGTTCACAAAACAATTCTTTCAGGTAGAAAAGTTGATATTTTTACCTACTGTTCCTAATAACATGTATCTAAAAATGCATCTTGATTTAAAATACTTTTAAGTAAAGTTTATTTATTTATTATAACAAAAACTCCTAAGTTCTGAGGGAGGGGAATAGAAAAGTTATTGTGAAAGGACAAGATATGGAGTTTAGTGAAACAAAGTCAGTGTTTTGGCTTCAGCTTTTAGTTAATAAACATGGTTTAGTTTATAAGCATGTTAATAAATTTTTACACAATTAAAATAGGAAATGGACTAAGAATAGGAATACAATGAGTTTTCTGTTACAGGTTTGTATGACTGCCCACCAGTTGCAGGGAATCATGGCTAACGTTTCAGGTTATACAGGACAGAAGAAATCAGCTCATTATTTGTCTCACTCATGACTGGAAACTCATCCTCTCAAATATTGCCATGATTTTCAGAAAGCAAGACCATGTAGGTTTGCTATCTCAGGGGCTATTAAGAAATATTGGGTGGATATTACTAGACTCAAGTGCTTGTTTGCTTCCTTCATTTTTCTCTTTGCTGACCAAGGGAAATTACAAATCATTATGAGCAACTGTGCCATCATTACAGATTTATGAGAGAAATAAATGACTTCGTTGATGGGTTTAAGGGTATAGAAGCCTTAAGTAGATGCTTTCTACAAAACATTATTCCATTTCTCACTCCCAAATCTGATCTCTAGCAAACTCTCTCTTTCCTTTGGAACCACTAATCCTGATGCAGAGAAAGCAGCTTTTTTAAAAGTTTGTTTCATATAACCTACTACTACAATATAAAATTCGCCAAAGAAATCATAACTGTATTTGATATTCATTTTCTTAAGGGCAAAGTAAGTTTCATGGAAACTGCCAGCTCCCTAATGATAAAACAAGGAGTACAAAAGCTCATGAATGGTAAACCATGCCCCCCAGAGTATGACAGTTTTAATCGGCTGTATCTCAAACAGTGAGGAATAACGAAACATTTTTAAATATGGAATTCTCAAACAGAAACTGGGAAGAGTTCCGCCTAACAAGATCCAAAGAAACATATTTCAACTGAATGACTATTACGCATGGTTGTAGTAAATTTTTACACAGTCTTGATCGTATAGCATAAGAAAGCCAGTGATTTGTAAGGCAACCGATCAAGCTTGCCAACAAAGCCAAGTCTTCTCATTATTAGAATAAACATGAGAGAAATTGATTTGAAAAGAGGAGTGTGGTAGACTGCTCCTTTCTGCTGGGTCCTGTTTCTGACCCAGAACACACACAGTTCTGTTTGTGCCCTCCAAGAATCTGTTTCCCCACTCCTGTGTAAGTTCTGATGGCTCTATGGTGGGGTTAATGGCTATCTCCTCCAAGAGGGCTTATGCCATACCCAGGTCTGCTGCACCCAGAGCCCCTGCCCCTGCCCTTCCCCCTGCGGCAGTCCACTGCTGACCTGCACCTCCTCAGGAGACACTCAGACATAGTTCTGTCTCAGTCTCTGTGGGGTTTCTGGGTCTGGTACACACAAGTTATGCTTGAATCCTCTGAGCATCTCTGGCAGGTAGGGGGTTTGATTCTAAAGGTGATTTTGCCCCTACTACCATCTTTCTGGGGCTTCTCCTTTGCCCTTGGATGTGGAGTATCTCCTCAAAGTTGCTCCAGCATTGCACAGCTGCCACTCCAGCGTTTACCATCTTGCTGAGGCTTCTCTGCCCTTGGATGTAGAGTATGAACAAAGCAGGGTAAAGGCTAATAGAGTTTTGCCAAGAAAATGCACTGGTCATAGCAAACACCCTCTTCCAACAACACAAGAGAAGACTCTACACTTGCACCAGATGGTTAATACCAATATCAGATTGATTATATTCTTTGTACCCAAAGATGGAGACGCTATATACAGTCAGCAAAAACAAGACCAGGAGCTGACTGTGGCTCAGAACATGAACTTCTTATTGCCAAATTCAGACTTAAATAGAAGAAAGGCGGGAAAACCACTAGACCATTCAGATATGACCTAAATCATATCCCTTATGATTATACAGTGGAAATGAGAAATAGATTCAAGGGATTAGATCTGATAGACAGAGTGCCTGAAGAACTATGGATGGAGGTTCATGACGTTATACAGGAGGCAGTGATCAAGACCATTACCAAGAAAAAGAAATGCAAAAAGGCAAAATGGTTGTCTGAGGAGGCCTTACAAATAGCTGTGCAAAGAAGAGAAGCGAAAGGCAAAGGAGAAAAGGAAAGATATACCCATTTGAATGAAGAGTTCCAAAGACTAGCAAGGAGAGATAAGAAAGCCTTCCTTAGTGATCAGTGCAAAGAAATAGAGGAAAACAATAGAATGGGAAAGACTAGAGATCTCTTCAAGAAAATTAGAGATCAGATCAGATCAGATCAGTCGCTCAGTCGTGTCCGACCCTTTGCGACCCCATGAACCGCAGCACGCCAGGCCTCCCTGTCCATCACCAGCTCCCGGAGGCCACCCAGACTCACATCCATCAAGTCAGTGATGCCATCCAGCCATCTCATCCTCTGTCGTCCCCTTCTCCTCCTGCCCTCAACCCCTCCCAGCATCAGAGTCTTCTCCAATGAGTCAACTCTTCGCATGAGGTGGCCAAAATACTGGAGTTTCAGCTTTAGCATCATTCCTTCCAAAGAAATCCCAGGACTGATCTTCTTCAGAATGGACTGGTTGGATCTTCTTGCAGTCCAAGGGATTCTCAAGAGTCTTCTCCAACACCACAGTTCAAAAGCATCAATTCTTCGGCGCTCAGCCTTCTTCACAGTCCAGCTCTCACATCCATACATGACCACAGGAAAGACCATAGCCTTGACTAGGCGAACCTTTGTTGGCAAAGTAATGTCTCTGCTTTTGAATATGCTATCTAGGTTGGTCATAGCTTTCCTTCCAAGGAGTAAGCATCTTTTAATTTCATGGCTGTAGTCACCATCTGCAGTGATTTTGGAGCCCAGAAAAATAAAGTCTGACACTGTTTCCACTGTTTCTCCATCTATTTCCCATGTAGTGATGGGACCAGATGCCATGATCTTCGTTTTCTGAATGTTGAGCTTTAAGCCAACCTTTTCACTCTCCACTTTCACTTTCATCAAGAGGCTTTTTAGCCCCTCTTCACTTTCTGCCATAAGAGTGGTGTCATCTGCATAGCTGAGGTTATTGATATTTCTCCCAGCAATCTTGATTCCAACTGTGTTTCTTCCAGTCCAGCATTTCTCTTGATGTACTCTGCATATAAGTTAAATAAACATGGTGACAATATGCAGCCTTGACGTACTCCTTTTCCTATTTGGAACCAGTCCGTTGTTCCATGACCAGTTCTAACTGTTGCTTCCTGATACCAAGGGAATATTTCAGGCAAAGATAGGCTCAATTAAAGACAGAAATGGTAGGGGCCTAACAGAAGCAGAAGATATTAAGAAGAGGTGGCAAGAATACACAGAAGAATTATACAAAAAAGATCTTCACGACCCACATAACCAGGATGGTGTGATCACTCACACAGAGCCAGACATCCTGGAATGTGAAGTCAAGTGGGCCTTAGAAAGCATCACTATGAACAAAGCTAGTGGAGATGATGGAATTCCAGTTGAGCTATTTCAAATCCTAAAAGATGATGCTGTGAAAGTGCTGCACTCAATATGCCAGCAAATTTGGAAAACTCAGCGGTGGCCACAGGACTCGAAAAGGTCAGTTTTCATTCCAATCCCAAAGAAAGGCAAGGCCAAAGAATGCTCAAACTACCGCACAACTGCACTCATTACATGTTAGCAAAGTGATGCTCAAAATTCTCTAAGCCAGGCTTCAATAGTACATGAACCGTGAACTTCCCAATGTTCAAGCTGGTTTTAGAAAAGGCAGAGGAACCAAAGATGAAATTGCCAACATCTGTTGGATCATCAAAAAAGCCAGAGAGTTCCAGAAAAAACATCTATTTCTGCTTTATTGACTATGCCAAAGCCTTTGACTGTGTGGATCACAAAAAAAACTGTGGAAAATTCTGAAGGAGATGGGAATACCAGACCACCTGACCTGCCTCTTGAGAAATCTGTATGCAGGTCAGGAAGCAACAGTTAGAACTGGACATGGAACAACAGACTAGTTCCAAATAGGAAAAGGAGTATGTCAAGGCTGTATATTGTCACCCTGCTTATTTAACTTCTATGCAGAGTACGTCATGAGAAACGCTGGGCTGGATGAAGCACAAGCTGGAATCAAGACTGCTGAGAAAAATATCAGTAATCTCAGATATGCAGATGATACCACCCTTATGGCAGAAAGTGAAGAGGAACTAAAAATCCTCTTGATGAAAGTGAAAGAGGAGAGTGAAAAAGTTGGCTTAAAGCTCAACATTAAGAAAATGAAGATCATGGCATCTGGTTCCATCACTTCATGGGAAATAGATGGGGAAACAGTGGACACAGTGGCTGACTTTATTTTTCTGGGCTCCAAAATCACTGCAGATGGTGACTACAGCCATGAAATTAAAAAACCCTTACTCCTTGGAAGGAAAGTTGTGATCAACATGGATAGCATTTTCAAAAGCAGAGACATTACTTTGCCAACAAAGGTCCATCTAGTCAAGGCTATGGTTTTTCCAGTGGATGTATGGCTGTGAGAGTTGGACTGTAAAGAAAGCTGAGAGCCGAAGAATTGATGCTTTTGAACTGTGGTGTTGGAGAAGACTCTTGAGAGTCCCTTGGACTGCAAGGAGATCCAACCAGTCCATTCTAAAAGAGATTGGTCCTGGGTGTTCTTTGGAAGGAATGATGCTAAAGCTGAAACTCCAGTATTTTGGCCACCTCATGCAAAGAGTTGACCCATTGGAAAAGACTCTGATGCTGGGAGGGATTGCGGGCAGGAGGAGAGGGGGACAACAGAGGATGAGATGGCTGGATGGCATCACCGATTCGATGGACGTGAGTTTGAGTGAACCTCGGGAGTTGGTGATGGACAGAGAGGCCTGGCGTGCTGTAATTCATGGGGTCACAAAGAGTCAGACACGACTGAGTGACTGAACTGAACTGAACTGAATTTGTTCAAAGTCACTTCTATTGTACACTTCAAGGGGCCACTGAGAAAAAAGAAGTAAATCATGTTGATCTGGCCTCCCAGTGCAGGGAGTGTGGGCTGGGGAGCTAAAGTCCCACAGGCCTCATGGCTAAAAGACCAAAACCCATAAAACAGAAACAATGCTATAACAAATTCAATAAAGGCTTTAAAAATGGTCCACGTCAAAAACAAAACAAAACAAAACAAAAAAAACCTTTTTTTAAAAAAAGAATATATTTTAATTAATAGATTACTTTCAACAGGCCTCAGGACCTTTCTACTTGCTCTTCTGTCTGTCTGGAACACTCTTCTCTCACACATTCCCATGCTTTCAATGTCCCCTTTTGGTGATGCCCTTCCTGAGCACTCTTATTAAAATATAAATTGTTTCCTTTTCCCTTCCCTGCTTTATTTTTCTCCATACTTAAAATCTTCAAAGGTACTATATAATTCACTTGTTCAGCTTACTATCTCCCACTCCCTATTAGAATGTAAGTTTCATAAAAGCAGACTTTTTCCTCTGTTTTTCTCATTGCTGTATCCAAACACTCAAAAGAATGACAGGTTCGTGTTAGGCCCTCAATAAATATATTCATTGAATGGAGGAAGAAATTATTTTGTTGTTTCACTATTCTTTGGTATCATATTAGCAGACACTTGGGGTTTTCATTGCCAAAAAACAAACAGAAAATGTGACTTAATGTAGTATCCTGTTCACAACAGTATTCAGTACTGCCAAGCAGAGGTAAAATTTCAATATGAATCAAGTCACTTGCTCAGAGCATCTTAAGCAAATAAGAGAACTCCTGCAAAGCTCCTAAGATGATCAACTTGGGTACCAAAACATAAGATATCATCACCTTTATCTTAGTGTTCATAACCACAGTATTACAACTGGGCCACAAAATTATCTATCTTCCTAATTCATACCTTGACTAAATCGATCACCTCACAGGATACAGAGTAGTAAATTCCACAAGTTGGCTATACACTGAGTGAAGAACTCTTTTTCTTTGCACTTTTTAAATTGTAAATTCATATCAGCCATTAATTCTGCAGCATGAGTGACCCTTGTCATAATAGTTGGAAGATATAAAATTAAGTAAATTGAGCTTTCAATAAGGATGTCATGTTAGTCATTTTGTATGGTCATGCTCCATTTGTCATGTGAACATGTGGCTGTATCAGAAAGTAGGAATAGCTAACTAATTATTTTCATTTTAGGTTTTTACCTTCATGGGAGGATAGAGATTAAGGAGAAAGGAAGAAAAGATAAACAAACAAGGGACACCTGAGACTGTCCAGATCATGGACTGCCATCATTCTACTTGAGTTTTGTTTTTTTTAATTGCTATGGTCTAAGATAATAACATTTGGACTATAAAGAAAGCTGAGCGCCGAAGAACTGATGCTTTTGAACTGTGGTGTTGGAGAAGACTCTTGAGAGTCCCTTGGACTGCAAGGAGATCCAACCAGTCCATTCTGAAGGAGATCAGCCCTGGGATTTCTTTGGAGGGAATGGTACTAAAGCTGAAACTCCAGTACTTTGGCCACCTCATGCGAAGAGTTGACTCATTGGAAAAGACTCTGATGCTGGGAGGGATTGGGGGCAGGAGGAGAAGGGGACGACAGAGGATGAGATGGCTGGATGGCATCACTGACTCGATGGACATGAGTTTGGGTGGCCTCCAGGAGTTGGTGATGGACAGGGAGGCCTGGCGTGCTGTGGTCCATGGAGTCGCAAAGAGTTGGACACGGTTGAGCGACTGAACTGAACTGAACTGAACTGAAGATAATAACATAAAGGAAATTGATTCAATCAGTTTAAAGGTTGAATTTTTCCTGGGTAATCATAACAAGCATTTGACTACTTCTATTCCTTAGGTTAGAAGCCAATGAAAGAGGAAGGGATTTGCTCTTGACAGAATCTTACTCTTAAGGCTAAGATCATCTTTAAAACCTATTAACAAAGTATTTTCTAATATCATTACTGCATGGAATTTAGGCGTGTGCATCATTTTTCACAGGCTGTAGTCCATTTCATTGAAGTGCCTAAGGTCAGCCAATAAGGGCAGTTTGCTGTGTGCTACATGATTAATCAGGTTGGGGGCTTCAGTAGCACTAAGCCTTGGAATAAACTGGGATTGTCTGTTTGTTTAACTTCAGTAATTCAGGAGAGTAATTCAGTGTTACTCACTGTACTAATTACAAATTTTGGTATGAGCATAAAATGCTCCATTATTTAAGGTTAGACTACCATTTAACTCTTTTAAGGATAATACACAATTTTAATACACAGCAAGAAATGATGGACATAAGATGTCAAGAAGAAAAGCCTTTTCCACCTATGGTTTTTAGGGAATGAAAAGTATGCATGCTGATAAGCAATTAATATTGCAAATGGCAGCCTGCAATTCATAGGGTCACAAAGAGTTGGACATGACTGAAGCAACTTAGCACACATGCATAATATGTTTATCAGTATCTATGCATGCTGATACACATGCGTTAGGAAAAAAATCACCATAGCTGGGAAGGATTTTACAATTATACCGTACATCATGAAGATTTTGCAGAAGAAATGTGGCCCTGAAAAGTGATACATTCAAGACAATAGAGCTACTCAGTGGAAAACAGGTCAGCTATAGGGCTGGGTTTCATCAATGGCCAACAATTCTGCCTAGGTTACAACATTCTGAAAGAGGAGGACCCTCTGATAATCTGTGGCCAAAGGCTGGTCATTTTAAGATTTCATTCCAGGCCCTATTTTCCCAAGCCATGAGAAATCTGTTTCTCTTTCTCCAGGTCTGGAAAACTAGAAAGACTATTTCACCTTGGGCTTGATCAAGGGAAAGCAACCTAACAAATTTACAAGGAAAGAGTGGCAGGGGTGCTGCTTCCCCTGTGATTCCCCTGCTGAGAGATGAGTAGAATAAAGTATTTTCAGCAGTGTACCCTTTGAAGCATATGACAACACTGAAGAGGATGTTGATCTAATATATACTATTAGAAAATATTATTTCCCCAAACATATGATTGTAGCTTTCTTTATATTATGGAACATAATTATAACTTTAGGTCACATATTATGGGTCTGGCCTGAGGCATGGAATCACGCCACTACAAATCTGCAATTACTAATTCCCTGTTCTTTAGAGATATTTTTATGCTTTGTGTGTCATTCTGTCACATGGAGTGTGTTATAATGAGTATATTTATGAGTCCAGCCATTGGCAGTGGGAACTGATATATTATGTAGCCTTGCACCTCATGTGTAGCTGAATTATAACGGAGACCTTAGAAGCCAAGAAGTCTGTGTTCAGAGAAAAAAAGAATTTCAAACATAAACCATGTTCTTGGCACTAGCCTCGAATACTGGACATTCATAACCCACAAATGCCCAGACTATAAATTTACAAGTTGCATTAATATGGCAGTAAAAGTCACTCTTCTGAAAGCTGCACTTGTAAAATATTTATAAATTCACATGGTTGTTCCTAGCAAATAACTACATCTGTCAGTTCTGTCTTTTTGTTCCCAAAGCAGCAGGGTTGGTTGTCCTATGTAATTCACAATATGTTCATAAAAAATTATTTTGGAAAAAGTAAGATGGAAGATATTTTGTTCTAAGGGAAAATATATCTGCTCCTCCAACAGTTTGGTGTTACTATTTGATCTCCTGAGATTTTTTTCTCATCAAGGGTTTTTCTATGAACAAGTTTTCCTTTTATTGGATTTATCTAGTTTCCAAATTAGCAAGCTAACTCCTGTGGAGCTGTCTCAAAAATTCCACATTAATATGTACAACATAGTGGACTTTGCCAGTCTCAAGGTCAATATGTGTCAATGTTACACCATGAAGGAATTTTCAATGTATATTGCTATCTCCCTATAATATTTAGGAGACCCTTTCCATAGGGGGCTCTTAAGATAGACCTGTCTAGACTGTTTATTTTTTAAGATGGGAGAAAAATAAAAAGATATGACACCTGATTACATTTTCTTATAGGTCTATATCATCTAGCATTATTCTTTTTGCCCACTATCTGAAAAACACAGACACACAAAACAATTGCCCCCCAAAATCATACCTACTAGCAAAGAAGCTGAGTACTTGACAACAAAATGTGCTATTTTATTTGTGCTTTTATTTATAATTTTTACTGTTCTCTAGCTGTTTCTTCCCTTCTCCCCCCCCAAAAAAAGACTTAGATTATTTATAATTGAAATGTATTTGTTATCTAGATAGAAGAGTTATAGGTGAGATCAAAGATGTAAAACACCACAAAGTACTATAGGCCTGAACTTTTTCTGAGTAATCAGACCCTTGAGAATCTGGTGAAAACTTTGGGCTCTTTACCCAGTATGTACACACACACACACAATACACACTTTTACAAGCACATCCAAGTGTTCAGAGACCACCAATACCATTTCACAGACCACCACAGAGGAAGGGGGAAGAAAATGTGTGTCAAGAAACCGGAATAAAATTATCAGTATAACTAAGCATGGAATTTAGCTCTAATCTTTGTAATCAAAGGACAAGAGAGACCCCATGGGTTGTATAGATCTCAAGGTTTAATAGACAAACACACACCAGGTTTTCAGGAGACATATTTTAAAAGAAATTTAAAGGTGGATGGATCTCTGATTAACTATTAAATATTCAATGAAAATTGTCTTTAACAGCTGTTTTGCAAAGGTGCAAAACTATTTTTCACATAGCCATTTTTACATTGGTCCCTTAATAAATCTTGAGGATGTTCTTATTAAATAGTAATTTTTATGAGCAGTTCCACCAACTGAAAACCTATGTGTCTGACCAGACATAGCAGCAAACGATTTTCCTCCAGAGAAAGCGCCAGTATTCATAAGGCACAATGTACCTGCAGGCCTTGTCTTAGCTACAACGTAGAAGTTGCAACATCAGTGGGGTCTCCAGGGAAACTGTGTGTGGACTCACCCACCCACCTGGTGGGCTTCATGCAGGAAAAAGCGACTGTAAGCAACGCACCAAGAAATACATGACTTTAAAAGGCAGAAGTATAAGCTATAAATAGATTACACTGGGACTGAAGTCTTGCCTGGTTTTATTTCCACCAACTGCAAAGAATCCTTTGGTTTTTCAACCATAAGGTTGTTCTGGTCAGGCATATTGCCTGAAAATGGGAAGAAACTGATTCTATACCAACTAGTCCACAACAACAAAAAAAAGAACTGACTGGGGAAACACAAAGCTAAGGAAGGAAGAGGATTATTAGATCACTAGATGGAAATGAATTGCCTATTATTTTGATCCACAAAATGCTATTCTGGTGATTAGCAACCCAAATCATATACTTTTTTTTTTTTTTTTTCAAAGAAACTGTCATATAAGCTTCTTTAAAGCACTATGGGAATGTCTTACCAAGCCAGAAGAGCAAAATTTCTTGTTAAGATGTTCAAGGCAGAAAGACTTGGAATCATTTGTATAAATAAGATTAAAATAGCCATTGTTTTCCCCACAAATGGAAGAGGGAGATGGGGGATTTACTTCTGGGATTCAGTTAATTTTGTACTTGGTATACAGAGTATATGAAAAGAGTTTCCAACATTTAGGCTTGTTAGAATATATTCATACCACTGCCTGGGACATATTCAGTGGCTAGAAAATTCTAAGCATGGCAGCCTTTCTCCAGAACTTTCTTTCGAGTGACATCTGGGGTGAATTAAGTTTCTGTTCAGTCCTGGCTTTAGTTACAGATGTGGAGGTGTAAATGTGCTTTCCGGGAACTGTAGATTATATGGTCATGATGTAGACCACTTTTATTAGGAGCTCAAGTACCGCATTTCCAGAAATATGAAGAATGACAGCAAGGAAAAAAGCCTTTAGAGCTTAAATTACAACCACATCTAATGAACTCAGAGGTGTTTTTCACTTACTAGGGTATTGCTTTTCAACTCCTATAGCTTAAATGAATCTAGCCATCATAACAGTAAATATGGGTTCCAAAGGTATCCCAAGAGGTATCATTAGTCACATATTACATCCTTTTCTAATTTGTACACTTTCCATGTTTCAGGGTTTCACAGGACTGCTGAAACCTCCAGAATTTCATGTTTCCCTCAGCAGTCTACAATAACCCTTAGTCTGAATGACATGTATTATTTCCTCAGCAAACATGTGATGTGGGGAGCTTAGTAAAAGATTTATTATACGAAACGGCTCAATGTTTTATTTCCTCCCTTAATTGAATACATTATTGCTCTGTGTTTAGAAATGCTGTGCTGATGTATTACATCCCAGAACAACTATGCACATGCCATCTGCAGCAAGAAGGTTTATTAGACTACAAATCAGGATACAGATGTTGGAGGGAAAGCTATAGATTCTAAGTCATAATACATTACAGCACATTTTAAATCTATAAATCATGATGTTCCAGCAGGTTTTTTTCTCTTAAAAACATTAGATATCGGTACTTATGAAAATGAAGGAACTAGAAGCCCTCTCTTTCATCATATGTGTATGATAGGTAAAGTGAGAGGCTGCTAAGGTGGTAGTTATGTCCCTGTAGATGGGAAAAAGGACTACGTAACTTCAAAAGAAAAATCTCACCTTCTTATTCCTTAATACTAGTGTAACAGATCCATATTTAAAGTCAACATTCTGGAGCAAATAAGCAGATAAATCTGGGTGTGCAAATGAACACATCTTTATTGATCTACTTCACAAAGTTAGATTTTCGTCTATTTATTCAAAGAGCACTTACTGAGTACCTGCTACTTACTAAGTGATACTATGTTCCAGAATTTTATTAAAATAAGACCCGCTTGTATTATTTTGATGCAGGATGAGCTGTTGAATTTGCCTTTCTTTCTGCAGCTATTTCAAATCCAGGCCTAATAGTGGACAAATTGTCTCCAGAAAGTTTCCAAGAATAAACCAACTACTTCATTGGTCAAAAGGATTAACAGATGAAGCTTAGCCAGTACAACTGAGATGATTGCTTTCCTGAAAGATGATGTGATTTTCTTCCATTAGATTCTCAAAAATATAACTCAGTTGTAACAATCTTAAATAAATAAAATCCAGGATGTTCACACTTTCAGGAAAGATTATTGTTCTGCAGATCTATTGATCTTCTGCACATCTTAAAGCATCAGGGGGAATCATTAGCCACACTTTGTTCTGGTCTACTTGCTTGTCATCCGAGGCTCTCCCAGCTCTCTACAAATACATTTGCACTGTTTCATCCTGCTTATTCTATAGATAATAAAGAACTAACATTACTGGCATTCACAACTGGGAGGCTGATGATTTTTAAAAATTAGGTTATGCCTTTTAAAAAATGTGTAGATTTTCAAGACAAAGTATTTTTCTCTTTCCCTGAAAATATTCAGAAAAGAGTCTGCCTTTGATAGAGTAGCACAGGCAAGGGCAATGATTCAAGAAACTGCTGTAAAAATACACATCACCAGGAAAAGGAAAACATGTTTCTTCCTATTAAGCAGAGTTGAACAGGTAAATTTTATTAACTATATATTATATTTGTATGACAATTAAGTTGAATGGCAATTAAGTTGCATGGCATGATCACATACACAATCTCATTTGCCATATGAAGGAGTTATGTACTCACTCATTCATCAAATATTTCATGAATGCCTACTGGGTGCGGGCAGCTTCAGATCAGATCAGTTGCTCAGTCGTGTCTGACTCTTTGCAACCCCATGAATCGCAGCACATCAGGCCTCCTTGTCCATCACCAACTCCCGGAGGTCACTGAGACTCACATCCATCAAGTCATTGATGCCATCCAGCTATCTCATCCTCTGTCATCCCCTTCTCCTCCTGCCCTCAATCCCTCCCAGCATCAGAGTCTTCTCCAATGAGTCAACTCTTCGCATGAGGTGGCCAAAGTACTGGAGTTTCAGCTTTAGCATCATTCCTTCCAAAGAAATCCCAGAGCTGATCTCCTTCAGAATGGACTGGTCGGATCTCCTTGCAGTCCAAGGGACTCTCAAGAGTCTTCTCCAACACCACAGTTCAAAAGCATCAATTCTTCAGCACTCAGCCTTCTTCACAGTCCAACTCTCACATCCATACATGACCACAGGAAAAACCATAGCCTTGACTAGGCAAACCTTTGTTGGCAAAGTAATGTCTCTGCTTTTGAATATGCAATCTAGGTTGGTCATAACTTTCCTTCCAAGGAGTAAGCGTCTTTTAATTTCATGGCTGCAGTCACCATCTGCAGTGATTTTGGAGCCCAGAAAAAGAAAGTCTGACACTGTTTCTACTGTTTCCCCATCTATTTCCCATGAAGTGATGGGACCAGATGCCATGATTTTCATTTTCTGAATGTTGAGCTTTAAGCCAACTTTTTCACTCTCTACTTTCACTTTCATCAGAGGCTTTTTAGTTCCTATTCACTTTCTGCCATAAGGGTGGTGTCATTTGCATATCTGAGGTTATTGATATTTCTCCCAGCAATCTTGATTCCAACTTGTGTTTCTTCCAGTCCAGCATTTCTCATGATGTACTCTGCATAGAAGTTAAATAAACAGGGTGACAATATACAGTCTTGACATACTCCTTTTCCTATTTGGAACCAGTCTGTTGTTCTATGTCCAGTTCTAACTGTTGCTTCCTGACCTACATACAAATTTCTCAAGAGGCAGATCAGGTGGTCTGGTATTCCCATCTCTTTCAGAATTTTCCACAGTTTATTGTGATCTACACAGTCAAAGGCTTTGGCATAGTCAATAAAGCAGAAATAGATGTTTTTCTGGAACTCTCTTGTTTTTTCCATGATCCAGCGGATGTTGGCACTTTGATCTCTGGTTCCACTGCCTTTTCTAAAACCAGCTTCAACATCAGGAAGTTCACGGTTCACATATTGCTGAAGCCTGGCTTGGAGAATTTTCAACATTACTTTACTAGCGTGTGAGATGAGTGCAATTTTGCGGTAGTTTGAGCATTCTTTGGCATTGCCTTTCTTTGGGATTGGAATGAAAACTGACCTTTTCCAGTCCTGTGGCCACTGCTGAGTTTTCCAAATTTGCTGGCATATTGAGTGCAGCACTTTCACAGCATCATCTTTCAGGATTTGGAATAGCTCAACTGGAATTCCATCACCTCCACTAGCTTTGTTCGTAGTGATGCTTTCTAAGGCCCACTTGACTTCACATTCCAGGATATCTGGCTCTAGGTCAGTGATCACACCATCGTGATTATCTGGGTCATGAAGATCTTTTTTGTACAGTTCTTCTTTGTATTCTTGCCACCTCTTAATATCTTCTGCTTCTGTTAGGTCCATACCATTTCTGTCCTCTCTACCAAAGAACGTAAATAAGACACATTCTCAGCAAGCTTACTATCTAGTTGCAGAGTAAGATGGAAGCCACTAGATCATTCTGACATGTTGTAATGCAGACACGATGAAGTACTGGGGCAATATGGGGTTGCTCAGATAACTGGTATCAAAGCCTCATTTTATAGAAAAGGAAAATGTTCAGTAGTATTAAGAGTATAGGGTATATACTATGTTAGTTCAGTCATGTCAGACTCTTTGCAACCCTATGGACTGTGGTGCACCAGGTTCCTCTGTCCATGGGATTCTCCAAGCAAGAATATTAGATTCAGTTGCCCTGCCTTCTCCAGAGGATCTTCCCAGCCTAGGGATGGAACCCACATAGTTTTAACAATTAAGTGAAAAACTGTATTAAAATTCTTAGTCAGCCCATAGTAAGACTTCTATAAATATATTACTGAATGGATAGCAGGTAACAGTTAGGAGCATGAGCTCTATCAAACTTTTAGCCCAGATCTCAGCTGTAATACTTCTTAGCTGTGTGGCCTTGGGAGAGTAATATGATCAAGCTAAATTTCAGCTTCCCCAGGGCTAAGATGCTAACACCAATTGTAACCATTTCCTAGAGTTGTTATTGTGAGAATTTATTTGTTTTACATATTCAAAAAACCCATTTTCAACCATTATCATACATATTCAAACTACCATTTATCCGTGGTAAAGAGCAAAGCTGGGAAGAAGTCCAAAAACTTTTTTTTTTCTTGGCTATTCCCTGCAGGCTGTGGGATCTTAATTCCCCAACCAATGATCAAACCTGGGCCTATGGCAGTGAGAGCACTGAGTCCTAACCACTGGACTGCAGGAGAATTACTTGAATACTTTAAATCATGCCAAACTTCTAGTTGACTTCTCATAAAACAGAGATACTGTAGCCTAAAGAGTGAGATACCCTTAATTCTCATTATATGGAAGAGAGCTGCCGGCGAAGAGTTCAAGGTAGGAGAAGGCAGACAAGGATATCTGGCATCTTGAAGAGGTGGAACCAGCCCAAAAGGAGTGGGCCCAGAAGAGAGGGAGATATGGAGCCTGGTGAGGTGGGAGAATGGGGCTTGGATAGGGATTGGAGTGGAGAGTGGCTTCAGAAGAGAAGAGGGATATGTCACCCACACTTCTTGTACTTTTTCTAGCACTAAATGAGAGATAATCTTTCCAATATATTTGACCCATATTTTGCTAAATGAAGGGATTACTTTTTTATTAAGTAATTCTTAAAATGTTATGACTAGAACCTAAGTAAGAGTTGGACTGTGAAGAAAGCTGAGCGCCAAAGAATTGATGCTTTTGAACTCCGGTGCTGGAGAAGACTCTTGAGAGTCCCTTGGACTGCAAGGAGATGCAACCAATCCATTCTGAAGGAGATAAGCCCCGGGATTTCTTTGGAAGGAATGATGCTAAAGCTGAAACTCCAGTACTTTGGCCACTTCATGCGAAGAGTTGACTCATTGGAAAAGACTCTGATGCTGGGAGGGGTTGGGGGCAAGAGGAGAAGGGGATGACAGAGGATGAGACGGGTGGATGGCATCACTGACTCGATGGACGTGGGTTTGAGTGAACTCCGGGAGTTGGTGATGGACAGGGAGGTCTGTCTGGTGTGCTGCGATTCATGGGGTTGCAAAGAGTCAGACATGACTGAGCGACTGAACAGAGCTGAAATGAACTGAAGTTAAGAGGACCCTAAAGAGTTCAGTAATGACCTTTGGAGATGTCTGGTAGAAATATATGCTTTTCTTGCTCATTTGGATTCTCACAAGGAAACTGCTGGGCATGAAACCGAGGCAACTATTGCTCCATGTTAGGTCTTATGATACTGAGAGGGTTTTCATATCTGTTGTTTTTCATTCATTTTTTTTAATGAGTGATTTAAATGTTTCTTCTCTACATAATGGGATAGAAAGTAGCTGAAAAAAGAGTCCATTTATGGTCCCAAAAGTGAACATGACCTAAGGATATTACCAATAAGAGCAATAGTAATGTAATTATGAGAATTCCATTGTCTGCTTAGCAGTGGCTACTATAATAATCCCTCAAAACACCTTGCTTTGTTATTTTTGAAATATGTCTTCTTTTGATTGGGAAGCAATAAAGAAACATGGTTTAGGGGTTGAAAGGGGAGTTCAAGTAATTTAATCCAATCCCATCCTTTTAGAGTTGGCAAAACTATGACCTTTAAACACTTAATTGCTTTGACAGTATTTAACAGTCGGATTAAATAAAAATAAATAAATAAAAAAGGGCATTTCTGCCTTAATTCAGAAATAAGAGAACAATAATAATTATTGTAAATTGTGATTGAACATTTACAATGGGTCAAACACTAGTTTCACATGTATTATTTCTTTCCTCCCTCGCAACAACCCTGTAAGAAAAGTTCTATTGTAAGAAATTCCCCTGGTAAAAAAAGTCCCTGTTTTGCCAAGAAGGAAACATGAGCTCTAGAGATGTTATTTTACTCACCCTAGATCACACAGATAAAAGAGCCAGAAATTAATAAAAATCCTAATGAAACCAAGTCTGTATGAAATCAAAGCCCAAGTCCATAATACTAACACTGCCTGTGGTGACTCAGTGGAAAGGGTGCTTGGGTTCTAGTGCCAACTTTATTAATAACTTGAAATGCAGTCTTACAAAGTCATAGCTTTCTAGCTCTCAATTCCTAATACTAGAAAGAGGGGTTATTTATGTTCTGTTTGTCCCATAATTGTATGAGTAAGATGAGATAATAGATATTAGAGTTATTTTTAAAGTATTTTACAAATGTAAGGAGACATCTAAAGCTGGAGAATAAAACAGTGGTGTACAAAGAAACATTTAGCTCTCTACAAGAAAAAAGTATAGATTAAAAATATACAAATAGCTCATACAACCCAACAACAGTAAAACAAACAACCCAATTGAAAAATGGCCAGAAGACCTAAAGAGACATTTCTCCAAAGAAGAAATACATATCGCCAACAGGAATACAGAAAGATGTGCAACATCACTAATTACTAGCAAGAAATGCAAATCAAAATTATAGTGAGGTACCACCTCATGCCTGTCAGAATGGCCATCAAGTCTCCGAATAACAAATTCTAGACAGGGTGTGGAGAAAGGGGAACCATTCTACACTGTTGGCAGGAATATAAGTTGGTATAGCCACTACAGAAAAGAGCATGAAGGTTTCTCAGAAACCTAAAAATAGAGCTACCATATGATCCAGCAATCCCACTGCAGACATATATCCAGACAAAACTGTAATTCAAAAAGATATATGCCACTAAGCACAGCACAGAACAGCAGCATTCACAACATAATTATTCACAACAGCCAAGACATGGAAACAACTTAAATATCCACCAACAGATGAATGCATAAAGAAGATACGGTACATATATACAATGGAATATTACTCAGCCATGAAAAAGAATGAAATGATGCCCCTGGCAGCAACATGGATGCAACTAGAGACTATATGCTTAGTGAAGTAAATCAGAGAAAGAAAGACAAGTACCATATGATATTACTTATATTTATGATCTAAAATATGACACAAATTAACTTATTTATAAAACAAACAGACTTAAAGACATAGAGAACAGACAGGTGGTTGCCAAGGGAAGGGGGTGTGGGAGAGGGATCAATTATGAGTTTGGGAATAACATATATACACTATTATATATAAAATAGATCAGCAAAAAGCTCCTGCTGTATGGCACAGGGAACTATATTCAATATTCTGTGATAAACCATAATGAAAAAGAATATTGAAAAGAATGTATATATAGGTATAACTGAATCATCTTGCTGTACAGCAGTAATTAATACAATATTGTTAATCAACTAATACTTCAACTTTTTAAAAAAGGAAAAAAAGAAGTATAGGTTAACAAAAGAAAGTCAATCCATTTACCTATTAACATTTTTACTCATGAGTGGGCATGGAAATGTTACCTGTGACCCCAGTATGAAAGCTGTTGTCATGTAAGAACAGGGAGCTTGGTCTTCTGGATAACTAAGATACATCATGATGGGATTCAGAATTAGACCTCAGTTTATCCACAACACAGATAGCTCCAGCTAGCTTCCCTACAGTAGGATTTGTCAACCTCAGCACTTCTGACATTTTGGACTAGATAATGCTGTTCTGTGCATCACAGGATGTTTAGCAATATCTCTGACCTATACCCACTCCATGACAGTAGCATCCCCCACACAAATTCCAACAGCCAAAAATACCTTTTGGTATTGCCCTTAATGGCATTGCCCTTCCCCTGCTCAACAGAGATCATGGCACAAGAACATTATCTCAAGGTAACTCCACATTAATGAATGTGAACTGAAGAGATAAAACAAATAAGCATGCTGTTTTAAATAAAAAGAAATGATGACTAGAAAAAATATGCCCAAATAGTCAACTAACACATCATCAACTTCCAAGGTGAAACCAGTCAGTACAAAATTACAGTGCTGCACAGCAGCAATATTAACAAGCAGAGAGAAAAAAAGAGACTAGCAGACAGAAAATAGTCCAACAAAAAACAATGACTTCCATTTTGTGAAAATGAAGGAGAGTTTTTAAACAGATTTATTAATGTACAATTACATATCATACAACTAACTCATTTGAAATGTACAATTCATAGAGTTGTACAACTAACACCACAATTCAATTTCAGAACAGTTTCAGAGAATGAAGGAGTTTTAACCTGTGATTACATGCTGCCAGTATAATGGGAATCCTTATATTAGAGATTAACAAAGCATCTCCCCAGAAGTAAACATCCTAACCAACAATCACCAAGTGGCTGAATAAAACTTGAGCATTGTTTCCTCTTTGAGTGGACAGTTTCCTGTGAAAAAATATATACATTGCCTCTCCCCTTTTATTACTCCTCTAATAATATTGATTATGATGTAGGCCAGTTTATTGCATTTAAGAATACTTACAGTAAAAAGTTCTTTAAATTAGGGCTCTTTGTCTCTAATTGATTTTGTACATTATCACTGAAATGACTCATAACTATAGCAGCATGTCCCTGGTAGCTCAGTTGGTAAACAATCCGCCTACAATGCAGGAGACCCTGGTTCGATGCCTGGGTCGGAAAGATGCGCTGGAGAAGGGATAGGCTACCCATGCCAGTATTCTTGGACTTCTCCTGTGGTTCAGCTGATAGAGAATCTGCCCGCAATTTGGGAGACCTGGGTTCTATCCCTGGGTTGGGAAGATTCGCTGGAGAAGGGAAAGGCTACCCACTCCAGTATTCTGGCCTGGAGAATTCCATGGCCTATATAGTCCATGGGGTTGCAAAGAGTCGGACATGACTGACTCTCACTTTTCACTTTCATAGTAGCATGTCTAAGCTAGTTCAGATCTTTGGCAGTAATAACACAATTCTTTTAATGCCCAAGTTCCAATAGGTAACCCTTAGAAAAAGGCATTTATTGTTTGTTCTGCTAGCAACTGAACCAGTCTTTGCATATTTGGATGCATAAGCATGCAAAATGGAAATTTTTATTCTAAGTTATGTGCTATACTTTGCATACAGAACAAAAGTTGTTTAAATATATGTGGGGAATTCAAATGTATTTCCTCCATGAAGAAAATAATCTTAAACAAGGGTCTAATTTGAGATTGTATAGAAAAAAATAAGACATCCCTCTCATAGGCTGTTCAGTCCTATCCCCCACTGCACCCCATCCCAATCCCCTGGTTAACAAAATGTTGTCACAGTACTTGAACATGATGCAATAAGAATGGCATTTCAACAAACAATGAAATACTAAGAAATTCCCTCCATACGAACAGGTTATTCATTTATTCCTAAATCAATAAGCCAGTAAAAGCAAGATCATATTTGATCTGGCAAAACCTCCTGTGCTTTTAGAGTCTATGAAAAAGGAAAAGGAAAAAAAGAATTCTTCTATATGTTTTATGTATAATAAGAACACTCACTAAAAGATGTTTATGTATGATGATGACAGAGTAGTTAGATTGGTTCATTGCTTAGCATTGGAAGGGCAGTGCCCTCCAGTTTTCCCCCAGTTCAACCTTAAATAAGCAACAGTCCTTTTAGTTTTCAATGTACAACTTGGCTCACATCACACCAGGAATTACTTTTGTATGAAGGCTGCCACAAAACAATTACTATGGAACGCTCCACTGGCAGTTAGAGCCAATACAAGCTATTGCAAGCAAGTTATGCAATTTAAAATAAACAGCAAAATATTGAGTGTGAAGAAATGTTAATCAAGTATGTCCATCTGACTGCTGTAACTTTAAAACATGCAGAGTAAAGCTAGTTTTTTGTCAAAGTCACTTACTATTCAGAAAAAGCTTTTCAGCTTCAACAAAAATATCCAAGAAATAAAATGAGGGCAAAAGTAACATTAAAGTAGATGTGTTTTAATTTATGCCATTTGTAAGAGACTTTAAAAAAAATAAGAAGCAGGGTTTTCAGTCTAATGTGATTCCTAAGTCTTTATTCTTCTCTATGAGCTTCCCAGGTGGCTCAGTGGTAAAGAATCTGCCTGCCAACGCAGGAGATGTGGGTTCAATCCCTGGGCCAGGAAGATTCCTTAGAGGAGGAAATGGCAACCCACTCCAGTATTCTTGCCTGAAAAATTCCATGGGCAGAGAAGCTTGGAGGGTTACAGTCCATGAAGTCTCACGGAGTTGGACATGACTGAGCACACATGCACAGAGGCGATGTACTGATAAGTCCAAGGGCTTCAGAGAAAGAAGACACAGGACTCCCCCACTATCCCAAAGGAGTGCATCCCTATGAGAGCATTCTTAAGCTGAAACGGCATAAATGAAAGCAGCAATTACGTTATGACGCATCTTGCCAACAGAGGTACAAAATAAATTGAGATCAAGCACAGATGCTCACAGATACAGTTTGAAGCTACAGCAGTTTGATGCTGAGTGTGGTTCCAGGGGAAGGGGCTTGGCCGTGCTGCTCTCACTTAGGATGTTCGCTGCCTCTGTAATGGTTCACTACAAGACAAATGCGGACCCCTATTTTTGTTTTTCACTTTTCTTGTAAAAGCAGAAATCCTCTCAGATTTCTTTTGATTAGCAAAAACAGGTGCTCGTGTATGTCTTTCATAAAAGTGAAGTGGTATAAAGCAAACTTTCAACAGCAGGGCATACCTGTATTTAGAAAATGAATGCTTACCCATATCATCAACATTTCTTTGAGAACTAATGGGCTATTATTGGAAGACATCACTTGTCCCCCAGACAGCTGCTTCATGAGAATGCTTCAGAATATGGGAACTCTTCAATTTGGATTAAACTGGGGCATTATGCAAATCAAAACTATAATGAGGTACCATCTCATGCCAGTCAGAATGGTCATCGTTAAAAAGTCTACAGATAACAAATGCTGGAGATGGTGTGGAGAAAGAGAACACTCCTACTCTGTTGATGCTAATATAAGTTGGCTCAGTCACTGTGGGAAACAGTATGGAGAACTACCATATGATCTAGCAACCCAACTCCTGGGCATATATCCAGGCAAAATCATAATTCAAAGATACATGCACCCCAATTTTCATGGCAGCACTAATTACAATAGCCAAGATATAGAAAAACCTAAATGTCCATTGACAGATGAATGGATAAAGAAGATGTGGTACATATATACAATGGAATACTCAGTTCAGTTCAGTTCAGTTCAGTCACTCAGTCATGTCTGACTCTTTGTGACCCCATGGACTGCAGCACACCAGGCCTCCCTGTCCATCACCAACTCCCAGAGGTCACTCAGACTCACATTCATCGAGTCAGTGATGCCATCCAGCCATCTCATCCTCTGTCGTCCCCTTCTCCTGCCCCCAATCCCTCCCAGCATCAGGGTCTTTTCCAATGAGTCAACTCTTTGCATGAGCTACTCAGCCATAAAAAAGAATGAAATAATGCCATTTTCAGCAATATGGATGGACCTAGAGATTATTGTACTAAATGAAGTTGGACAGAGAAAGACAAGCACCATATGATATAACTTATATGTGGAATGTAAAATATGACACAAATGAACTTTTCTACAACACATAAACATCAGCTCAGATCAGATCAGTCGCTCAGTCGTGTCCGACTCTTTGCCACCCCATGAATCTCAGCACGCCAGGCCTCCCTGTCCATCACCAACTCCTGGAGTTCACTCAGACTCATGTTCATTGAGTCAGTGATGCCATCCAGCCACCTCATCCTCTGTCATCCCCTTCTCCTCCTGCCCCCAATCCCTCCCAGCATCAGAATCTTTTCCAATGAGTCAACTCTTCGCATGAGGTGGCCAAAGTACTGGAGTTTCAGCTTTAGCATCATTCCTTCCAAAGAAATCCCAGGGCTGATCTCCTTCAGAATGGACTAGTTGGATCTTCTTGCAGTCCAAGGGACTCTCAAGAGTCTTCTCCAACACCACAGTTCAAAAGCATAAACATACAGACATACAAAACAACCTATGGTTACCAAAGGGTGGTGTGGAGGAGGGATGGAGTGGGAGTTTGAGTTTAGCAAAAGAGTGGATAAACAAAAGGTCCTACTGCATAGCACAGGGAACAATATTCACTTTCATGTGACAAACCATAATGGAAAAAATATAGAAAAGAAAGTATAGGGAATTCCCTGGTGGTCCAGTGGTTAAGACTCCATGCTTCCACTTCAGGGGACATGGATTTGATCCCTGGTCTGGGAACTAAGATCCCACATGCTCTCCCCCAAAAAAGGGAAAAAAAGAATGTGTTTGTGTGTGTGTGTGTGTGTGTGTGTGTGTGTGTGTGTGTGTGTGTATAACTGAACTACTTACTATACACCAGAAATGAACACAACATTGTAAACCACCTACACTTTAATAAAAATTTTTTAAGAAGCCCTAAATAACCTGGGCATTATATCTTCAGAAAGCCCTTGTTATATATACATATGCTAATCTGTAAGGATTAATACCACATGCTAGATATTTAGTTGAGCCCTCTCAGTCTCCATTATATTCACCTTCTATTTGGGGAGATTAGGCAGCTAATCTGAAGAAGGCGATGGCACCCGACTCCAGTACTCTTGCCTGGAAAATCCCATGGATGGAGGAGCCTGGTGGGCTGCAGTCCATGGGGTCGCGAAGAGTCGGACATGACTGAGCGACTTCACTTTCACTTTTCACTTTCCTGTATTGGAGAAGGAAATGGCAACCCACTCCAGTGTTCTTGCCAGGGAGGCTGCTGTCTATGGGGTCGCACAAAATAGGACACGACTGAAGCGACTTAGCAGCAGCAGTAGCAGCAGAGAGCTAATCACATTTCTTGAGCAGAGACTCCGGAGTCAAAACCTGGCCTTGACACTTACTAGTTGTGTCACTCTGATCAGTTTATACTTACACAGTAGCCTTTCCCAAGACACTGTGAGAAATACTTAACAATGACAGACACAGAAGTCAACTTTATTAGAAATGTAAGAACAAGATGATGGGCTGGTAAATTCTAACAGGGAATTCGAGCAATCTACAGTTTCCAGGTGTTTGTGGCCCTAGGCAAAGAAGGTCAGCTTACAGTTTCTCAACTGCAAAATAAAGATGATACTAACAGTACATACTTCAGTGGACTTTTAGGAGGATTAAATTAGATAAAGAATATGAAGTGCTCAGCACAAGCCTGGCACACAATAAGACCCTAAGAGCAATTCCCACCCCCATACCCACCCCCTGCCACGCTTAGGTGCCTATGATGCTCTGACAGCAGAGAGACAATGAAAAAGGGATAGGAAGCCACTCAAGGCAATGGGGCATTTCCTGGTTGAAGAACGCTTTATCTCTAATTTATAGTGAGAAGATAAAGAACCACATAAGACTGTGCAGTGAAGGCACCAGAGCACCATATTGTCCAGGAACATCTCTCTAATTTAATGAGACAAAGTTTTGTGGATCACGCTGCATTAAGTTTCCAGGAGTGCCCCTCCTCCCTGCCCCCACCACCAATCTGGGTGTACGGTCACTTTTGGATCCACTGGCACATGGGCCAGGTACTGAGCCTTGTTTACGCTACAACTATATCTTCTCTGGTAACAAAGCTACTACTTGTATTCAGGTTGTTAGCGGAAATCCTTTGATTTCAGGAAGTTTAGGCCCCTACCTCAACCACAAGGAATGAGCTGAAACTGTCTACTTCACTCACAGCAACATCCTTCCCTTTCTTCAGAGATTGGTCCAAAAGTGGTCACATGATCCAACCCTGGTCAATGAGACACTGTTTAAGTCCACTAGGGAAGACTTTTCTACTAAAAGACAAGACTTCACAAGGAGAAAGTCTCCACCTGTTCACCCTTTTCTGTCCTAAACATGCATGTGGTGGTTAAAGCCACAGCATTTATATTCTGCCAGGAAAATGACGAAGTTGGCCCAGAAATCACTGGATAACACAGTCAACTGCCTATCTCCAGACTTTTTGTTAGGTAAAAAATATGAAATCCTTTAGGCCTCCACAGATGAGTTTTTTATCTCTTAACAGCCAGATGCATGCTGATACATATCAGTGCTTCCTCTGCTTATTTCTTAACTCTTGCTCAAACACCTGAGAGATGAAACCCACAGTCCCTCAAAATGCTGAACAGAGACTTAGCATATGACCCAGAAATCCCACTCCTAGGTATATACTCAAGAGAAATGAAAACATCTGTCCATGCAAACTTTGCATAAATGCTTACAGCAGCATTACTCATAGTCACCTGTAAATGGAAACAACGAAAATGTCTATCAACTGAGGGACAGATAAACAAAATGAGGTATACCCATAAATGGGATGTTACTCAGCAATAAAAAGGAATGAAGGCTGCTTCTGGGAAAATGACAGAGTAGGAGGCACCAGAAATCTGTCTCCTCACCTAGACAACAATTACAGTGGCACAGTCTACCTGATATAACTACTTTAGAACTCTGGAGTCTATTGAAGGCTTGTAACATCCAGAGGAAGACTGGAATTACTTGGATGGTAAATTGCAGTTAATTTCAACTCTTAGCATAGTAGTAGCTACCTATCTCTTTTCACTTTCATGCATTGGAGAAGGAACTGGCAACCCACTCCAGTATTCTTGCCTGGAGAATCCCGGGGACGGAGGAGCCTGGTGGGCTGCCGTCTATGGGATCGCACAGAGTCGGACACGTCTGAAGCGACTTAGCAGCAGCAGCAGCAGCAGCTACCTATCCAACACCTCTCAGCCCAGTGGCAGGCAGCTGTGCAAGTGTTACTTGAGCAACTTACTTACAGTTGTTGGGTTCAAGACAGGCCAAAGAACCTTGTCCTCCAAATATCAGGAATCTGTGCTCCACTCAGTAATCGTTGCTTCTGATCACAGAGGTGCAAAGAGGTGGTTACCAAAGTTGCTGCACCTTCCCCCACTGTTATAAGCCCCTCTTCCCTGGCTGATGTGACTTCCAGAGGGGTGGGAGGGCAGCTAAAGCCAGTGCCTGTTTCCCCCTTCATTTTTCTTTTTCCCTTTCTGGGAGTCAAACATTGAAGAGTAGGATATTCAAAACCCAGCTGCATACACAGGTGAAATTAGGAAGTCACTGTACATGCCCAGGGGAAGGCTTAGTCTCTGAAAAGATCTGAGAAAACCTTAAGTTTACACCTCAGGCTGATCCATAGAACAGACACGGATGACAACAATTAAAAAAAAAAAAAAAAAAAGAATACCCTTGGGATGGGGGAGACTCTGATTTCCAGAATCTTCTCATTTTTAGGTTTAAAAATTCAGTTTTCATTTAAAAACCACAAAGCATACAAAGAAACAAGAAAGTATGGCCCATTCAAAGGAATAAAATAAACCAACAGAAACTCTACCTGCAAAAAGCAGATCTACTAGACAAAGATTTTTAAAACAAAACAACTCTCATAAAAATGCTCAAAAACTAAAAGAAGACATGGAGAAAATATAGAAAACAATATATAAACAAAATGGAGATATCAATAAAGCTGTAGAAAACCTAAAACAAAAAACCAAAAATAAAATTTGAAGCTAAACAGTACAATAAACTAAAATGAAAATTTCACTGGAGGGACTCAAAGGCAGATTCGAGTAGGCAAAAGAATCAGTGAACTTCAAGATAGGAGAATGAGAATTATAAAATCTGAGTAACAGAAAGAACAAAAAACGAGGAAAAGTCAAAACAGCCCGTGGTTGTGGGGTGCATCAACCAGAGCAACATACTTATTGTAGGAGTCCAAGAGGAGAAGAGAGAGAGAGAAAGGAGCAGAGAGAGTATCTGAAGAAATAATGGTTAAAAACTTCCCAAATTTGATGAAATATGTGAATATAAGCATCTGAGAAATTCAACAAATTCCAAGTAGAATGAATTCAAAAAGATCCACACTGAGACATTATACTCAGGCTGCTGAAAGATAAAGAGAGAATTTTAAAAGCAAGAGAAGACACTCATCACATAAAAGGGGTCCTCAATAAAATTATCAGCAGATTTCTTTTTTTTATTGGAAAAAATTTATTTTTATTTTTTTAATTTTTAAATTTTTTAAATTTAAATTTATTTATTTTAATTAGAGGCTAATTACTTTACAATATTGTATTGGTTTTGCCATACATCAACATGAATCCACCACGGGTGTACAAGTGTTCCCAATCCTGAATCCCCCTTCCCATCTCCCTCCCCATACCACCCCTCTGGGTCATTCCAGTGCACCAGCCCCAAGCTTCCTGTACCCTACATCGAACCTGGACTGGTGATTCATTTCTTATGTGATATTATACATGTTTCAATGCCATTCTCCCAAATCATCCCCCCTCCCCCCAACACAGAGTCCAAAAGACTGTTCTATACATCTGTGTCTCTTTTGCTGTCTCGCATACAGGGTTATCATTACCATCTTTCTAAATTCCATATATATGCGTTAGTATACTGTATTGGTGTTTTTCTTTCTGGCTTACTTCACTCTGTACAATTGGCTCCAGTTTCATCCACCTCATTAGAACTGACTCAAATGCATTCTTTTTAATGGCTGAGTAATACTCCATTGTGTATATGTACCACAGCTTTCTTATCCATTCATCTGTGGATGGACATCTAGGTTGTTTCCATGTCCTGGCTATTGTAAACAGTGCTGCTATGAACACTGGGGTACACGTGTCTCTTTCAATTCTGGTTTCCTCAGTGTGTATGCCAAGTAGTGGGATTGCTGGGTCATAAGGCAGTTCTATTTCCAGTTTTTTAAGGAATTTCTACACTGTTCTCCATAGTGGCTGTACTAGTTTGCATTCCCACCAACAGTGTAAGAGGGTTCCCTTTTCTCCACACCCTCTCCAGCATTTATTGCTTGCAGACTTTTGGATCGCAGCCATTCTGACTGGTGTGATATGGTACCTCATTGTGGTTTTGATTTGCATTTCTCTGATAATGTGTGATGTTCAGCATCTTTTCATGTGTTTGTTAGCCATCTGTAGGTCTTCTTTGGAGAAATGTCTAGTTCTTTGGCCCATATTTTGATTGGGTCATTTATTTTTCTGGAATTGAGCTGTAGGAGTTGCTTGTATATTTTTGAGATTAGTTGTTTGTCAGTTGCTTCATTTGCTATTATTTTCTCCCATTCTGAAGGCTGTCTTTTCACCTTCCTTACAGTTTTTTTTGTTGTGCAGAAGCTTTTTAATTTTAATTAGATCCCATTTGTTTATTTTTGCTTTTATTTCCAATATTCTGAGAGGTGGGTCATAGACGATCCTGCTGTGATTTATGTTGGAGAGTGTTTTGCCTATGTTCTCCTCTAGGAGTTTTATAGTTTCTGGTCTTATGTTTAGATCTTTAATCCATTTTGAGTTTATTTTTGTGTATGGTGTTAGAAAGTGTTCTAGTTTCATTCTTTCACAAGTGGTTGACCAGTTTTCCCAGCACCACTTGTTTAAGAGATTGTTTTTAATCCATTGTATATTCTTGCCTCCTTTGTCAAAGATAAGGTGTCCATAGGTGTGTGGGTTTATCTCTGAGCTTTCTATTTTGTTCCATTGATTTATATTTCTGTCTTTGTGTCAGTACCATACTGTCTTGATGACTGTGGCTTTGTAGTAGAGCCTGAAGTCAGGCAGGTTGATTCCTCCAGTTCCATTCTTCTTTCTCAAGATTACTTTGGCTATTTGAGGTTTTTTGTATTTCTATACAAATTGTGAAATTATTTGTTCTAGCTCTGTGAAAAATACTGTTGGTAGCTTGATAGGGATTGCACTGAATCTATAGATTGCTTTGGGTAGTATACTCATTTTCACTATATTGAGTCTTTCAATCCATGAACATGGTATATTTCTCCATCTGTGAGTGTCCTCTTTGATTTCTTTCACCAGTGTTTTATAGTTTTCTATATATAGGTCTTTAGTTTCTTTAGGTAGATATATTCCTAAGTATTTTATTCTTTTCATTGCAATGGTGAAATATCAGCAGATTTCTTATCAGAAGCTTTGGAGGCCAGAAGTCAGTGGGCTAATATACTCAAAGTGCTAAAAGGAAAAAGCAAAAAACAGACAAAAAAAACTGGTAACCAAGAATCCTATATCTGGCAAACTGAAAAGTGAAAGTGTTAGTCACTTAGTCATGTCCGACTCTTTGTAACCCCATGGACTGCTGTCTCTGTCCCTAGAATTCTCCAGGCAAGAACACTGGAGTGGGTAGCCATTCCCTTCTCCAGGGGATCTTCCTGACCCAGGGATCAAACCCAGGTTTCCTGCATTGTAGGCAGATTTTTTACTGTGTGAGCCAGTAGGGAAGCCCATATCTGGCAAAACTATTGTTTAAAAGTGATGCAGAAATTAGAACATTCTCAGATAAACAGATGGAGAAGACCCACTCCAGTACCCTTGCCTGGCAAATCCCATGGACGGAGGAGCCTGGTGGGCGGTAGTCCATGGGGTCATGAAGAGTCGGACACAACTGTGAACTTCACTTTCACTTTTCACTTTCATGCATTGGAGAAGGAAATGGCAGCCCACTCCAGTGTTCTTGCTGGAGAATCCCAAGGATGGGGGAGCCTGGTGGGCTGCCATCTATGGGGTTGCACAGAGTCGGACACAACTGTAGCGATTTAGCAGCAGCAAATAAACAGAAACTGAGGGAGTTTGTTATCATTAGACCTGCCCTGCAAGAAATACTAAAGAAAGTCCTGCAGAGCTAAATGAAAGGACACTAGACAGTAACTCAAAGCTGTATGAAGAAATAAAGATCCCGGTAAACACAAAGACAATTACAAAAGCTAGTATTGTAACAATGATATGTGATTCCACTTTTTGTTTTCTACATGAGTTAAGAAACTAATACTTAAAAAAAAATTATCAGCCTGAAAGTGAAAGTGATAGTAGCTCAGTTGTGTCCAATTCTTTGTCCCCCTATGGAGTGTAGCCTACCAGGCTCCTCTCTCCATGAAATAGGCAAGAATACTGGAGTAGGTAGCCATGCCCTTCTCCAGGGGATCTTCCCAACCCAGGAATCAAACCCAGGTCTCCTGCATTGCAGGCAAATTCTTCACCATCTGAATAACCAAGAAAGCCCAGTTATTAGCCAAAAAATTAGTATTATTATAACTTGTAACCTCCACATATTGTTTTCTACATAATTTAGGAGACAGATGCATTAGAAAAATATTAGTTTGTTTTTTGTCACATAATACATAAAGATGTATTTTATAACATCAACAACCAACAGGGGTGGGGATGAATATATTAAAGAAGTATAGTTTTTGTATGTGATTGAAGTTAAGCTGATATAAATTCAAATTAGAATGTTATAAATATAGGATGTTAAATATACTCCCCTGGGTATCCACAAAGAAAATAGCTAGAGAATATACACAAATGAAAATCAGAAAGTAATTTAAGCATCTCACTACAAAAAAAATCAACTAAACACAAAATAAAACAGTAATACAGAAAATGAAAGCCAAAAAAGTTATAAGGCATATAAAGAACAAACAGCAAAATGATAGAAATTCCCTCATATTAGTAATTACTTTAAATGTAAATAAGCTGTTTATTCAACACAGATTAGCAGAATAGATTAAAAACAAAACATAGCAAAACAAACGTGATTCAACTCTATGATGTGTACAAGAGATGAAGGAGTTACAGTTTAATGGGTTTAGAGTTTCAGTTTTGAAGATGAAGAGTTCTGGTGATGGATGGTGGCGAGTGTTGCATAGCAATAAGTGGTACTTAATATCACTGAAATGTAAACTTTAAAATGGTTAAGATAGTAAATTTTATGTCATGTGTATTTTACCACAACAAAAAAAAATTGGGGGAAAAAGAAACAAAGTACTGATACATAATACTGCAACACGGATGAACCCTGAAAACGTCCTGCTAAGTGAAAAAGTCAAACACAATCAACAACAGCTTGTATGATTCTGTTCATATGAAATGTCTAAAACAGGTAACACAGAGGCAGAAAATAAATTAGGGGTTGTCAGGGGCTAGAGGGAGGAGGAATGGAGAATGAGTACTAATGGGGACAAGATTTCTTCTCAGGGTGACAGAAATGATCTAAAATTAGATAGTGACCATCATTGCACAACTCTGTAAAGGTACTGAACACCACCAACTGTGCCCTTTAAAAGGATGAATTTTATGATATGTGAATTACAGCTCAATAAGTCTGTTACATTAGTAGAACAAAAACAAAAAAACCTTTTCCCTCTACAATTTTTTCAGGGTTAGAAGACTATTATAAGATGAGGCTGAGATGGAAACTTGGGTCTTCAGCTTCATCCCCCAGTGATTTTCCTCCTATTCAACCACTCTGTCACTGCTGCTCCCAGGCACTCACATGCTCCATCAACCCACGGAAAGAGTAACAGATACAAAAGCAGCAGAAAATCAAGTACCCTCTAGAGACCAAGTCTGCCTGCTTCCAGAACAGCTGCCTCTCTCTGCCTTGGCTTTGTCTTAGGACAGCGCTCTCCTCATAAGTTACAGTAAGGCAAATATGAAATATAAAATGTTTTCATCTTGTCCATGAACTAAAACAAACAAAAAATTTTTTTTCCTTTGACATTTAAGGCATTCTTAAAGACAAAGGCATGCTGAATTAGGTTTCACTTTCTTACCATTCAAACCATATCACTCCCTTTGTCTTCTTATTACTGAACAGAGAAAATACCTTTCTTCCAAAATATAAATGTGTCATTGCCATGTTCCTTTTATATCCTAACTTTCAGAGCTGCTATACACTCCATCTTTGCTTTTCAACAACTAATCCTCAGTCTAAAGGGGGGAAACAAGATAATCCCTTATTTAAATGATCAATAGGAGGGAATTAGTCCAGAATAGCAGACAACTCTCACAACTCCATCATTCAGAGCTTGCGCAATTTTTAAAATAATAGTTCAGAAACAGAAGAGCTTCCCAGGTGGCACTAGTGGTAAAGAACCCGCCTACCAATGCAGGAGACTTAAGAGATGTGGGTTCTATCCCTGGGTGGGGAAGATGCCCTGGAGAAGGAATGGCAACCCACTCTGGTATTCTTGCCTGGAGAATCCCAGGACAGAGGAGCCTGGCAGGCTACAGTCTGTAGCGTTGCTAAGAGTCAGACACGACTAAGCACACACGCACCTCAGAAGCAGAAATATGTTATTTTTTTAAAAGCAAGTTTTCTTACCTCTCCTAGGCTTCTGGCATGGATATATCTGTTGTTGAACCCGTGCAGGCACTTCACAACACATTTTCTCATTTCATTCTCATTACACTTCTCTCTGTTGCCTTAGGAGACTTCTGGTCTGGGACAAGGGTCAACCAAAGAAAAAGAGGGTGGTCAACTGAAGAATTAAGTAAAACATGACTGCTCCAAACTATCTTCCTTTTGGTTTGTTACACTGCCGGAAATCCTACCATTAGGTTTTGAAGACTCTTCTGTCTGGTTTTAGAAAGTAGATCCTCCTGAAGCCATGATCAAACATGACCTCAGTTTATAGATTCTGAGAGCTCAGACTTAAAAGAAGTGGGGTAAGGATAGGCAGGTAAAACCAGAGAAACCAACGCTGAATCCAGCATGTTGGACCAAGAGACTGGCCCCATGTGCCACTATATGATCACGGGTCACAACTAACTCCTAAAAGACCCCAACAGGTCTGCACTCTCCAAGGACAAAGTGGTTTTTTTCAAGGTCCCTGGTTTTTCAGATACTTTATCTCCTACCTGCTAGGAGTTCATTCACTGACTTCTGACAATAGACTGTATTATGTAAAAAATACCGTCCATCCCCTCAGAAGGCTCAGAATGTTTGAGTAACTTTCCCAATATCACAGAGTAAATGGCAAACCAGGATCTGAACTCTCACAAAGTTGCTGTTCTTAATTACTATTCAGTATTTTCCCCTCTATACTAATTCCAAGCAGAGTTAGGAGGTAACCCCAATAATGTTTTGCGTTCAGTACTCTCAACCACTTACTTTACTTTCCAAATACCATTTCTACAATGCCTTCCCAAACCTAACTTTCAGACAGCTTTCTTTATACTAAGGTAAAAAGTGGCTAAGTTGCTGGCTTTTCCAGAATATCTTCAGTTTAATAGAAACTGGTAATTTAGACTAAAACAAGGAAAATGTCATCTTAGAATTTCAAGTATCACTGAGGATTGAGTCTAGTCCTAAGAATGACTAATTGGATTTAGAAGAAACAGCTTAAGCTTGGGAAATATGAAAGACCCTACAGCAAACCAAAACATATTTTCAGCATTATATTACTATAAATAGAACTTTAAATCATCAAATGAATGGTTTCAAGAACTCATAACACAGACAAACCATTTGGTGGGATATTTTATCAAAAATGTGAAAAAAGCAACATTGCTATGATACTTCAGAGGAGGATACAAAAAGAATGGTTGCTAGCTGAAGGTTTTATTCTTGATTTAAAGAAAGGAAAAAAGGGAAAAAGCCTTGCTTTTTAAGTTATTCTCAGTCTACTTCCCTGACAAACCTGTTTGATGGGCATCAGGGACCTGGAGCAGAGCTTCCAGGGAAAAAGTAGCCATCATTCATGCTTCATTGGATTTCTATGACAGAATGATCACATTCTGTAGAACCTGGCATAAGCACATCATTATTAAGCCTTGCTTTAGCATTTCTTAACTGATCATGGATGCTGTCGTCCTTGGTGGCTCCTCTCTGCTGGCACTGTTTGTAGTTATTTGACCTTTTCTCAGTGGATAATCCACACAAAAAGCCCTAATTACTTCCCCAGCTTTGACCAGCCAGCAGTGTGAATAATCAATGACACTCATTTAGGTATTGCACAATCAGATGCTTATGGTGTTTAAAGAACATTTTTCCATTGACCTGCCACAGCTGTAGGACAATTACAAGGAGTAAAGCTGCTGTTGTAATCACAAGATGACCAAGTGACCTTGGGGTTTAAAGTTGATGACTGGAGCCTTGACTAGGGCACAGTTGTGATACAGAACATACTTTGGGAGAGAACGGAGGCATCATTGTATGCTAATGTGACATGCTAAGCCCCAAGAGCAATGTTCTGAAGTATTGACAAATCGAAAGACTCGTATTGGCAGGTAAAATTCAGTATTTGTATCCATGGCTTCAGTTACTTCTTCCTATTATACATAAAATAGTGAATATATAATATTAGGAAAAAAATTGAATTCTAGCCATACTTTTTTCCCACACTTTTCCTTAAAGTAAACATGAAAATAAAACTGAAGCAAAAAGATTTCCTATTTAATTAGGTATTTAAAGATTCCTAGGATATTAAAAACTTGTAACATATTAAAGTTACAATAAATCCTTATCTACTCTCAGGCCAAATTTCCCACAGAAAAATTACTAATAAAATTTCACTATTAAAACGTCTGTAGTTCTTTGAAATTATGATTAATTACTAAATTACATAGAAAGCTGAATTTTAAAGTAAGTTGCAGGAAATAGAACGTGACATTTCCAAGAGTGTGTTCTTGGAAACACTTACTCCATTGAAAATCCTTTGTAAACAAGGATTCATCATCTAGTAAGTTCAGGAAATACAGTTTACAATCTTCTCTTGAAGGTTGAAAATGCGTGTTAGCATATCAAAGTTTCTGGAATATGCTTCTCAAGACAACTTTGGGTAATTCTAACAAACAGGGGTCTTTTTCCTTATCAACATCTTATACGAAAATTGAATTTGTAAATACTGGTTCTTGGCTCAGAATGTCAACGAATAGACTTTTACTTTACTTTTGAAACTTTCATAAGATTTCACACTTATTTGTTAAAAGGAACACCAAGTAAAATCAGTAAAAACAACAAGGAAACAAATTGGTATGGCAATGTAACAGTTATGTTCTTGACATAAAATATGAAGGAAAGAAAGTATCCTAAACTGAGAACATAACAGAAGAGAGTTTGGTTGTGGAAAGGGTCCCAGGTAGGAGAAGAAAGGGAAGGTCAGAAGCAATGGCAAGACCATCCTCTCCTTTTCCAAACTTGAAGGCTGTCCTGATTTAATCTGGCAAAAGAAGGGAAACCAGCTCATCAGCATGCAACTGATGATTTACTCAGCCTGCTGTCAGCGACAGCGCTGTCTAAAGACACGGTGGAGAATGAGGAAAAACAGGCAAAACCCAGTCGGTAAGCCGAGAAGACAAATCACTGAAAAAACATACACAGCAAAAAGACTACACATTTGATGGTGTGATCTCAATTAATCCCCAAATCGCTAACGCTTTCATGTTTGGTGCTCCTGGGATGTATGATTCAAGTTTTTACTGATATTGGCAGAATTCGATTCATAATGTTTGTAAAGAATGAGCTGTTGTTTTAAACATTACTTGTAGTTTCAGCAGGCATCGCTGCATTTTCCTTTAATGAAAGGCATGCTGGGGTAATATTTATAACTCTTTCCTCATTCATGTTTATTGCTTTGTTAGAAATGGAGACCTATATTTTTCTGGGTTTGGCAGTATCACAGGATTAAGGCAGGTCTTGTTCCTTACTCTGCAGTACTTTCAAGGACCTAGTAACTCTGTGCAACTTGTTCCAGCTTTTATTATGTCTGGAATTTTTTCAGACTTTCAAGATCCACTGATGTTCTTAAGAATTAACATGTTAAACAGTAACATTTTTACCCGTTTCTAAATTGTCAAGGATGTGTTGTTGTTATTGTTGTTCAGTTGCTAAATTGTGCCTGACTCTTTCGACCCCATGGACTGCAGCACGCCAGGCTTCCCTCTCCTTCACTATCTCCCAGAGTTTGCTGAAATTCACATCCATGGAGTCAGTGATGCTATCCAACCATCTCATCCTCCCACACCAGGCAGCTTGCTGGATCTTATTTCTCCAATCAGCGATTGAACCGAGGCCCTCTAGACTGCCAGGGAATTTCCTGAAAGTAATCCTCTAAATTGAGTGCTTTGTATTTTCACTGTATCCTGTTCCTCCTTAAACTATCTATTCAATATAGGGTATATAAACATGTTGGGCTTCCCAGAATCCACCTGCAGTGCAGGCGAAACAGGAGACGTGGGTTCAATCCCTGAGTCGAGAGGATCCCCCAGAGGAGAACATGGCAACCTACTCCAGCTTCTTGCCTAAGGAATCCCCATGGACAGAGGAACCTGGCGGGCTACAGTCCATCACAAATAGTTGGACATGACTGAAGTGACTGAGCATGTACGCACACATATAAACATGTTAAACATGTAACCAGGTATCTGCAGATAAATCAATTAAATTTTCATATCATTCTCTTTAGCATAAGACAATATCAGGTTTACTGTAAGTATCAAAATAGATATCTCAGGAAAAATTAAAGCCATAGTGATAAACATCATCTGAACCCCATTAATGTATAATAAAAATTAATCTTAGCCACATTCATTCAGCTGAGAAAAGAATTTCAGCCCAGAATCAAAACTGCAGGATGGTCATGTTGAAAGAAATGTTGCCCTACATTTGTGTCTTCTTGGTGTTGCACCATCCAAATTTGTTGGACAGTATTTGGAAAATCTGGAAAAGGACACCTAATTTCATTTTTTTCTTCTTTGATTAAACTACTCTATACAACAGAGCAGCTTCTACATTCAGGATGAGTTACTGCGTGATTAAGAAAGCAATTCAAAGGAATGCTTCTTAGACTGAGAGCAACTTAGCAACTCATTATTGTTCATATTCTCAACAAACCATTCAAAACTTTCTTGACATAAACAAAATTTCCTTTTTCTAATCAGTCAGCATATCTGAACATTAAAGCCTGTTTTATTTTCACAGAGTTTTGGCCACTTTTATAAAGTTAACAGAGTTTGGGAAAGCTGCTGAAAGAAAGCGTCTAATGATGCAATAAGTTTGTTTACCAAGTATTTCCAAGAAAAGATTTTGGTCAGTCACTTGGGTGTTTTATCTATAGGATGCCAAAAATCTGAATGCCACAAATATATTCTTGCACATTTGATAAATGCTAAAATTGGACTGGTTAAACTATACAAAATATTCACAACATTGTTTCCTATAAAACTGAATTCCAAGTTCCAGTTCAGCTTGCCAAAAACAAATCTCTGCTCATCCTTTTGGCTGAGAGTCTATCTCATTACCTAGTCAGACAGTTCCTTCAGCAAGAGGCAGGTATTCTTAAGAGCCAGTTACCTAACTCTAAATTTGGAAAAGAGAAGGAAAATCTTTAAGGCATGTACTCTCCTAAGATAATACAAAAAAAGAATAGATAATAGCTCCAAACACTTAATAAGTATTTATTTCCTTAAAATTAGTCGTTGTTTCATTAAATACACAAATTAAAAGAAAATCATATTTTTATTTAATTATTAAACAACCACAATTACTTCCTAATGAGTGTACCTGTTCGCCACTGCACATCTCAAACCTTGGAATCCAACTGGACACTACCACCTTCCTTACCTGTTCTACACTGATTTTCACATAGGACTCGCTTCTTACTACAACAGTGTACAAAAACCCAGCTTTACAAAGCTATGACATCAAAAAAAATCTAGCATGAGCTAATGTGTGAACTATTTCAAGCTAGCATTTTGCCTGGTATCCAAAAGATGGATGTCAAGTAGCCCTGGACTGCCCTTAAAAATGTAAGATATCCTACAACTCTCCTGGGAGTTTACTGTACACCCCAAGGCACTGTAGTGTCTAGTTTGGGAACTGTGAGTCTAGACTAATAACTCATTTTACAAATTAGCAAAGTGAGGTCAAGAGTAATTAAAGAACTTTTCCAAGATTATATATCTAATTATAAACTAAGTCAAAATAAGAAGTTGAGTTTAAAATACTGAGAATTTAGCCCATGTTCTTAGATTTAATTAAATGCCACAGATCTTGAATCTGAAGAGTAAGCCCATGTATATGGAACTTATTCCCAGGACATTCCTATCTTTGCTTCTACTGCTAGATAATCTCCAACATATAGAGAAAGAAACAAGGCCTGAAGAGGGAAGGGACTTGCCTAAGAGAATAGAATTAATTAAAGGATCAAAAGTAGCACCTTGTCTTCAGACCTGTTGCCTGGGGCTTTTTTATTGGGTTATCTAAAATGAGGGTTATATTTTTCAGACTCCTCTGCAACTAGATATAGCCATATGATTAATTTCTGGCCAATGGGATATAATTAGAAGCAATGCATGTAATTTCTGGAAAGTGTCCTTAAAGAGAGTGTGTGTGCTCTTCTACCTGATGAGTAAAATGAAAACAAATTGATAAAACTGCTGAAATGCTGGAATATACCGAAGGGAGATTATACAACTTGGGAAGGATTAGGGGATTACTTGATTATCACATACAGAAAATTAAATGAAAAACGAGCATTTTTTAAAAACTGGGGTGTAATTGGTCTACAGTGCTGTATTAGTTTCTGGTGTATAATATAGTAAATAAGCTATATGTATACATATACCTGTGTGTGTTTCTATTCCTGCCCTGCAAATAGGTCCACCTTGTACCACTTTTCTAGATTACACATAAATGCATTAATATACTGTATTTGTTTTTCTCTTTCTGACCTACTTCACTTAGTATGATAGATTCAAGGCCCATTCATTTCTCTACAAATGACTTAATTTCATTCCTTTTTATGATGAGTATTATTAAAATAAATTATTTTTAAATAGTGATACAGGAAGAAAAACTATTATAATTTACTACATGGTTCAGCTATGTGAATAGCATTTTTAGTCATAATAATGTAGGCATTGCATTAAACAAAATTACAATATAATTATATGAAGAAAACAGGGAAAGTAGAAAGGTTTCAAACAGGAATGAGAATACTGATGGCAAAAAGAGAGAAAAATAAATTCTTATCTTCCACAACGGTATGTCAATGCTGCTGCTGCTGCTAAGTCGCTTCAGTCGTGTCTGACTCTGTGCGACCCCATAGACGACAGCCCACCAGGCTCCCCCGTCCCTGGGATTCTCCAGGCAAGAACACTGGAGTAGATAGGGGCTAAAAATCAAGTCAAGAAGTATCAGTATAAAAATAAGTGACATGAGGTAAATACCAAGAGAAACATCCAAAAGGTGATTGACTCTGGTAACTGGGAAATGGAGTCATAGCAGGAGAAAGGGAGGGACAGATCTGCTGTTAATCCAAGTAAGGTCTGCAGAACTACTTAATTTTTTAAACCATGTGCATGTATAACCTTGATTCAAATAAGAACTAAGTTTGATATATAAACGCCTAGAAGAAAATTCCTCGCATAGATTTCTGATTGTTTGGCTTGCTTTACCAGCTACGTTTTTCAAATAATGTTTATGGACACACCAGATTTGAAAATTTTAAACTGTTTAAGAAATAAATATTTTATCTTACTTACCAACACAGGATTGATAAGTAAAAGTGAAGGGATTTTTAAAAATTATTTCTAAAGTGCTCCAATTTCCTTCATGCCGTTCTATACAATTTACATCATTACTACTGAGAACTTATCTAAATACTAACCACTTCGCTTGATCACATAAATGTACTTAAAAGATCTAATGGAAGGATGTTTATATTGTGAAAGATAATATGGTAAGATAGTTAATGTAAGAATAAGCTATCTTATTAAATAGTTATCCCAAAGAAGGGCATGCACTAAGTACTTCTGCGTACTAGCTAAAAATGTAAACAAATATAAAATGAACACATTAGTGTTAAAAATAAATAAAGCAATGAAAATATTGCTAGTGATTAGACACTCAACATATCCCAAATTTGTTTTTCAGTATTATCATTCAAAGTCAGTCAAATCTGGCACTTACCTTTTAAATGTCCTAGATCTTGTCTGAATTGTACAAAGGGCTTTTGAGAATTTATACTGATGCCTGACAGCCAATTTAAAGCTGGCTTAGTTCACAATTTTATTCCTTAATATACTCACACTTACTCTGTTTTTCAGTTTTAACACTCTCCATCCAAATGATGATCAGTTTGTGGCAACTAGCAT
The DNA here is from genome assembly GCA_935064755.1 of Tragelaphus eurycerus. Classification (NCBI taxonomy): domain Eukaryota; kingdom Metazoa; phylum Chordata; class Mammalia; order Artiodactyla; family Bovidae; genus Tragelaphus; species Tragelaphus eurycerus. The sequence goes on from CAKXYN010000002.1 coordinate 27,331,488, forward strand.
TTTAGCCAGGGAAATGACTTACAAACTATTCCCTTTTGCATCTACTTTCTAAAGAGGAAAAAAATGCTATTGAGTTTAATACTAACTGTAGTTTAAAATTATGCCTTGAATTCATTTATAAAATAACTTTGAAAAATTAGAATGGCTAGGAGTATTTACCTGCATCCCTAATTAGACTAGAATGGCTTTCTCTAAGACTGCAGTCAGTTCTCTGTGTTCTAAATGAAATGTAGCAATTGCTTCTCAAATCACTGTCATGAGAGCATTATGTAATTTTATCTGTCTATATTCTATTCCTGTTTTATGTTATTGTTATATGGGAGCTCTACAGAAGTGTATATTCTATCACTGCAAAGGCCAGATAAAATAGTTTAACTACTACATCAAATTGGGGAATTAGATATATAAATTGTTTGCTGCTGTCTATAGATTACGTCTGTAAAAGATAAAAGCATTTTTCTCCTGTTAGAGAGAACACACCCAATGCCTTCTTTGCCCCACAAATAAATTATCTTTTAAGGGACCAGGTGCAATAGGCAAAGAATTGGCTGTCTTCCCAACATAGCTTTGAGTTTTGATTTCTAAATGTACTTGTCGAGTTAGGAATCACAGAAATGCAGAATTTAAAGACCCAGTCATGAATTGTCTCTTTGCACCTTTTGCCTTAAGGGATAGAAAAGGCAGGGTTAGTGCTTTAGGAGAAGTCACCTGCATGGAAATGAATTTAATTGCTTTTAGAGTGGATCTCTCTGCCATAGCAGGTGGCTCTGAGAATCCTCAGTTGTCCCCACTGATCCACATCAGTGTGAACATAAGAGAAAACTATAATCTGGAAATCAGGTTAGACACACAGGCAGCTCTCCAGCTTTGGTCCAAATGCAGGATGAACATGGTTCCACTGGAAGCATTTGTGTGGCGTGATTATTAATATCTGGCAGATGACCAGTGCGATAATGGCCCATACTTCTCCGATCAGTTAGGAGGCAATCCCTGAAAAGTGTAGGTCCGCATTGGTGCAAGACCTTTAAGTAGAGCTGACCCTCCAGAAGTATTTTTTAGTTGATATACTTTTTAACTCTGAGAGGCCGGTTCCAGAATACTCTTAGGAGGAGAATAAATTTTTAACCAACTAGGAAGTGGCTAACAGCGGAGGAGTATTGCTCAGAGAAAGTAAAACTACCCTTCACTCTGGTTTGTGTGCTTCCCACCATTATGTCTTCTACACTCCTATGCCTAGCATGCTATAATTCAATGAGAAAATGCTTTTTGGATTCTGCTTTCTTAAGGAAGGCAGTACGATCCCATGCTTTACTGATGGGTTAAACTCAGGTCTATCTCCTGAAGTGACTAATAGCAGTCTCTCAGAAAGCTATTATCTTTTAGATACCGGTCAAGCTGGAAGTTGAAGAATGAGACAGAGCCTTTGCATTTGTTGTTCCCTGACCCAGAATGCTCTTCCTATAGCGAGTTTCTCATTCTTCAGGTCTTTGTTGAAATGCCACTTTCTTAAAAATGTCCATCATGACCCCACTTTATAGATTCCTTCAACCTCCATCTCTACTTGTTATTTCATAGCACTCAGTTTATCTCTTGTATGAAATTATTACAGCCATAGTTATTTTAATTGTGTGCTTTTCTCTCTTGTCTCTCTTCTACTCTGAAACTTTCCCTACTGGAAGCATCATGAAGCACTGTATTTCCAGCACATAGCAAGTACCTGGAACACAGAAGCTCCTGAATAAAATTTATGAATGGCTACTAAAAATTACAAAAGGAACTTTACTTAAAGTTTAACAGATTTAAAGTATTTTATTTTTGATCAGTTAATCAGTTAGCTTTTACCATATTATTCGCCTATAACAACTCCAAAAAAAGCCTCAGGATTTAAAAGAAGAAAAAGTGTTTCTTGTTCCCTTATTTATTTATACATTTTTTGGTGGGTCATCTCATTTTCATGGCAGAGGGAAAAGAGCAACAGCTACTAGTAATATAGTGTGGCTTTTTTTTTTTTTTACTTTATTTTATTGAAGTATAGTTGATGTACAATATTGCATTAGTTTCAGGTGTCTACCAAAGCGATTCGGTTTTATAACATATATTTTTTTCAGATTCTTTTCCTTTATAGGTTTCTACAAGATATTGAATATAATCCCCTGTGCTCTACAGTAAATCTTTGTTATTTATCTACATACAAGGTATCTTAAACTAAGATCTAGCAAATAGCACTTCTGCTTACAGAAAGACATTCCCCTATAATAGAAGTTGCTATGAAAAATAATACAGTTGACCAAAATACCATATTACTCAGAAACTCACTTACTAATAATCTGTACCCTAAATTTGTTTATATAGCTGTCCTTTCACTCTTTATTCACTGGGTTTCCTGAATTACAAACAGTCTCATCAGAGATGCTACATATGCTAAAAAATAAGACTTGTTAGTGAATAGTACTTTTATTCTCTTGTCTTGCCTGAATAACTCTTTGCAATTGCTGGGTCATAGCCTGAGTATTCGGGGAAGGCAATGGCACCCCACCCCACTACTTTTGCCTGGAGAGTACCATGGATGGAGGAGCCTGGTGGGCTCCAGTCCATGGGGTCGCTGGGAGTCAGACACGACTGAGCGCCTTCACTTTCACTTTTCACTTTCATGCATTGGAGAAGGAAATGGCAACCCACTCCAGTGTTCTTGCCTGGAGAATCCCAGGGACAGGGGAGCCTGGTGAGCTTCCGTCTATGGGGTCGCACAGAGTCGGACACGACTGAAGCAACTTAGCAGCAGCAGCAGCAGCCTGAGTATTTCCTAGGTATTTACATCTGCATAATAGAAAGCCACTCCAGTGCTCTTGCCTGGAAAATCCCATGGATAGAGGAGCCTGGTAGGCTGCAGTCCATGGGGTTGCAAAGAGTCGGACACGACTGAGCGATTTCACTTTCACTTTTCGCTTTCATGCATTGGAGAAGGAAATGGCAACCCACTCCAGTGTTCTTGCCTGGAGAATCCCAGGGACGGGGGAGCCTGGTGGGCTGCCATCTATGGGGTCGCACAGAGTCGGACACGACTGAAGTGACTTAGCAGCAGCAGCAATAGAAAGCCAAAGGTCTCCAACTCCTAAGTTACTTCAGTCTTCCAGGACCAAAGGAAGCTGGCATGAGCTTCCTTCCCTGGGAAAAAAGTTCTTCCCCAGTCAGAGTAAATGACTGGGACAGATGAAGAGAGGTCAGTCCTTTTGGGGACATTTAAGTAATAAACCTCATCTTATACAAAATGCATTACTTTGAGGCTCACTACTTACATAAACTAGTGTGTGTTCAATTTGGACAGCTAACTTAGGAATCTGTCTACCTCTACTCCTTAATTTCAATACTTACAATAGATTCTTCAAAAAGTTTTCAGCATTACACTGGTAGAATTGTCAAGGGATGTTTCCTACCCATACGCTTTTTCAGTAAAATCCATTTTGGCTATGAGATGCTTGCGCACATTTGGGAGGATCCTGAGATATACCAAATATAAACTGTGAACAAGGCAAACCAAAATGATTAGCCAGAGAAACCTGGAAGAAATTCCTCATAAAAGTACTTCAAACTGCCACAAGGGTGCAGCTCAAGGACTCTCCCTCTGAGTCTGCCCATGTGCCTATGTGCCTATCAACCCATACTGTACTCTTTTCCTCTTAATAAACACTTTACTTGCTTCACTACTTTCCATCTTTGTAGGAATTCTTTTCTGCATAGCCGAAGGGCCAGGGCCTTTGTCACTGACCAGTGGCCTAGTGATTAGGATCTGATGCTTTCACTGCTGCGACCCAACCCCAATTTCTGGCTGGGAACCAAAGCCACGCTTCAAGCCGTTACAGGCCGAGGCCACCCAAGATTAGAATTGCTAAGATTGCCGATTTAAAATGAAAGTTTTGAAGTATGGTTTTAGCCAAGGTTAAAAAGAAAATTAAAACTGAAATAATTCTCAGCTGTGAACTTCTGTGTTGAAAGGCTGTATCTTTTTCGTGTCCTTCTTCCAAAATGGGGTATCATGTAGAATTACACCCTGCAGAATATTGTAGGTGGTACTTTTTCTACAATTTACTAATGATTTTCCTGGTGGGCTGCCGTCTATGGGGTCACACAGAGTCGGACATGACTGAAGTGACTTAGCATAGCATAGCATAGCATCTCAGTGGCTCAGACGGTAAAGCATCTGTCTACAATGTGGGAGACCCAGGTTTGAGCCCTGGGTTGGGAAGATCCCCTGGAGAAGGAAATGGCAATCCACTCCAATACTATTGCCTGGAAAGTCCCATGGATAGAGGAGCCTGGTAGGCTACAGTCTATGGGGTCATAAAGAGTCAGACACAACTGAGCGACTGCCCTTTCACAGATAATTTTCTTTTAGGAATTATTTACAATATAAATCAGCATTGTAAGGCTATGCGTACATTTTTTTAAATTAAAGATACATGTGTGGATGGGAAACATTTTTCAAATTATGTGAATTCTATCTATTTTGCATTGTGAAAGCTACAATCATATCATTCAGAAGAGTAAGAACAGAACTTAAGATCAAAATCTCTCCAGTTCCACAGATGTCTCCTATAGCCAAAGCCAAAGAGAGTGATTACCATCTCACTGAGAATTTCTCTCTGTTTATGCTTCCCTCCTCTTCCCAGGTATTATTATCAGTTGCCTTATTTCCTTATAAATCTCATTTTACAGATTTTAGTTATTTTTATTACCTACCACTGAGCCTGGGAAAGTCTTCACTTCAGTTTTAACATGAAGGCTTATAGAAGAAATAAAAGTATGCATTCAGCATACAAACAAAATATGTTTCTTTTCACAAGGTTTTTATACTGAAATTAAAGAAAATTCTTACTTTCATATATTTGGATTTGCATAAATTCTTTGGAGGAACTCCAGAGAGGAATTATCTCTTCACTAAACTTCATTTTCCTCAATATTTAAAATATGCAAGGAAAGAAAGCAACGATAACCCCTAGTATAAAAGAAACAAAATCAGGTTCATTTTCTGTTCTTCTTTAGAGACAACTGCATCCATTTTTGATCATTTTAGTACCTGCCATGGTTCAATCAACTTCTCTAATAGTTGTGGAATGTGAAATGTCTACATAGATTGTGGGAGACCTTTTTTTCCCCTAGAGTCTATACCAGATGAAAACAAGGTGATATGTCCCTGCATGCTGCTGTTGCTAAACTGTGAGCAAAATAAAAGAAAAAAGACTGATTTAAATAATACATCTAAGATGCTTGTTGAGTGAAATGTCAAGTAGATTCATGTCTTGTCTTGTCCATCATCAGCCAATCAATGACTCTTGAACCTGGGATGACCAGGTCAACTGGCTACCACTGCAACCTAGTGGGAGAGAGAATGCATAGATCACCTCTCAGAATGACAATTACTATGCGAAGCTGTGGTAAATCCACAAGCCCTAGTCATTGTCCTGCTTAGCAAGAGGCTTCCTAAGCTCCCACAGCTAAATACCAACCCACTCAGATCTTGACACAGGGGAAACAAAAACACCTTTGGGATATCTACTCCCTGGTGACCCAGGTCTGATCTGAATTGAAATGAATTTCCCTGCTTAGAACAAGTTTGAAAAAAAAAAGAAACAAAGAAAAAGGATTAAAGTAAACGAAGCCTTTGAATAAGCTGTGTGCTTTCCTTTGCATATAAATGACTATGAATACAGTCAATAGACCGACTTGCCACCTTCCTCCCACTTCCACCCATCCCGGTGACATTTATTTTTTAGTTACTCAGACTAGAATGTCATCATAATAAATAAATCCATCATATTCCTTTTGCGATCAATACTAGATATTTATTGTTAATTTGTCATGCTTTCATATGTGTACTTGTTATAGCCTGTAATCCTTAAATTTGCTCTGGAGATTTGGAGATTTCATCAAATCCCCAAGATCAAAAGCCTAAAAATTTTGTTTGCATTTACATGTAAAGCTTACAAAGTTCTCCAGGGGAAATGGTGGTAAGAGCATTCTTCAAACTCTTGTTAATTGTTAACTGTCAAAGCCTGAGGGTGAAATCTCAAAGGTTTGTTTTAACAGGAGGAAAAAACATGACGTTAATTTTAAGTTTTCGTAAAACTCAATGGTGAACATGAACAATAATTTTTCTCATCAGCTCATTTTAAGATATAAGTGTAACTGCTAGTCAAAGCTAAAAGAGTATATAAAAACATCAACTTGTTTTCTCTCTCTGAAAGATGGATGTATAGTTTGCCTGCAGGATCCTAACTGCCGCAAACTAAGTGGGAAAGCTGGTATTTTAAGTACATTACTTTAAATCAATCAAACCTCCAAAGAAACAGCAGATACTTTGATCATCCCAATAGTGTTGAAAAATAATATGTAAAATTATACTACCATATATTTATCCCTTAAATTAGCAATGAGCTGAATGACAGAGGTATAAATCACATTTAAAAATCTTCCTGTTTTACCAGAGAATGACTAAATTACCAACGATACCATCTGAAAAGACAATCCTAAATTAACTCAATAAAAAGATCTACTATTCACCATCTGAGATCACAAGTTCAAGTATATCATATACTGTATCAATGTTATTTTATATGTTATTATTTTCTATAAAAATAAAGGTGAATTAGTCATTTCTAAAAAGGATGAAAATTTGCTCTGACATTTTCTAAGTCAATGGTTTTTTTAAAAACCTCATTAATATGATAAAAGATGAGAATTATTATAGAGGACTGTTACATGAACACCTCTCAAGAATATTTCAGTCTTTTCATGAGTCCAATGCTAGAGTTCATATATGATCCATATCCCTATCCTAGATAAGGAAGACATCCTCTATATACACAGGCTTCAGAACTGGCAGGATTTTTAACAGAAATTAACCATCTTCTGCCTTAAAATATTCAACGATAATGATGGCTCTACCATTTTTTAATCTCCAGATCAAGTTAACTAAGAAATTAATACTACCAAAGAAAAACATAAAGACAATTTTTTAAACTGCAAGTCTTGTTTTGTTTCATTTAAAATAGTAGACTAGAAATATTAACTTTCATCTGCTGCTGCTGCTCAGTCACTCAGTCGTGTCCGACTCTTGTGCGACCCCATGGACTGTAGCCCACCAGACTCCTCTGTCCACGGGATTCTCTAGGTAAGAGTCCTAGAGTGGGTTGCCATGCCCTCCTCCAGGGGATCTTCCCAACCCAGGGATTGAACCCAGGGCTTCCTGCATTGCAGGCAGATTCTTTACTCTAAGCCACCAGGGAAGTTTCATTCCTAAACTTTCATTTAGGATGTAATAAAAAGTGACAGAATTTTGTCTAGTTTACTTTCTAATATTTCCTGTATATAACATATACTGCTTATCTAACATTTCCCATTTTATACTTCCTGAAGAGACTGGATCAGTGCCATTTCATGCCTACAGATTTTCAGTTTCTAACACTTAAAGACTAAACGACTTCAGTGTCTAACACTCACTCAATGATGCTCAGTTGTGCTTTTAGGAGGAACAACTATCAAAAGGAAATTCATTTAGCAACTTACTTCCTGTGTGTACATTTGTCACTTGCTTTCCTTATATTTTCTTTAACTGTTTATTGCACTTAGTAGAAATACTTTTACCATTTCCACAGGTTTTTCTCTGATTGGCCAGAGTTGTAACTTTATTCCTGGAAATGCCAGTCAGGGGAATAAGAACACTTCCAGGAATATAACCCAAATGAAGTGATTTGGCCTAAACACGGGTGGTTTAATTGAGTGTGTATAGGCACAGAACATTTCTGAAAAGCAGTGTGAATATTAGTCTTCTCAAACTGCAATTTCAAAGTAAGATGCTATTGAAAATTTACAAGCATATTTCCTTAGTTCAGTTTCACTATTTTAACCCTCAGTGGGGGATGGAGAGAAAGGGAAAAGTCATACACAGACTGTAAAAAGGCTAATAATTTTACTTCAATTGCTCCTGTCTTTTAGAATTTACTATAACCCACAAAAACTCTTCTCTGAGGAAAGGCAACTACACTGATTTAAATTTATAACAGTCATGATAAGGAAATCTTTTTCACCATTTGGATTCTTCAGGGCCAATAAGGCACTAGATTTGCTGCTGGTAGTCATTTCAGTTCAGTTCAGTTGCTCAATCGTGTCTGACTCTTTGCAACCCCATGAACCACAGCACACCAGGCCTCCCTGGAGTTTACCCAAACTCATGTCCATTGAGCTGGTGATGCCATCCAACCATCTCATACTCTGTTGTCCCCTTCTCCTCCTGCCTTCAATGTTTCACAACATCAGGGTCTTTTCAAGTGATTCAGCAGCTCTTCACATCAAGTGACCAAAGTATTGGAGTTTCAGCTTCAACATCAATCCTTCCAATGAACACCCAGGACTGATTTCCTTTCGGATGGACTGGTTGGATCTCCTTGAAGTCCAAGGGACTCTCAAGAGTCTTCCCCAACACCACAGTTCAAAAGCATCAATTCTTTGACGTTCAGCTTTCTTTATAGTTCAACTCTCACATCCATATATGACTACTGGAAAAATCATAGCCTTGACTAGATGGACCTTTGTTGGCAAAGTAATGTCTCTGCTTTTGAATATGCTATCTAGGTTGGTCATAACCTTCCTTTCAAGGATTAAGCATCTTTTAATTTCATGGCTGCAGTCACCATCTGCAGTGATTTTGGAGCCCCCCAAAATAAAGTCTGACACTGTTTCCACTGTTTCCCCATCTATTTCCCATGAAGTGATGGGACCAGATGCCATGATCTTAGTTTTCTGAATGATGAGCTTTAAGCCAGCTTTTCACTCTCCTCTTTCACTTTCATCAAGAGGTGTTTTAGTTCCTCTTCACTTTCTGCCATAAGGATGGTGTCATCTGCATATCTGAGGTTATTGATATTTCTCTCGGCAATCTTGATTCCACCTTGTGCTTCTTCCAGCCCAGTGTTTCTCATGATGTACTCTGCATAGAAGTTAAATAAGCAGAATGACAATATACAGCCTTGATGTACTCCTTTTCCTATTTGGAACCAGTCTGTTGTTCCATGTCCAGTTCTAACTGTTGCTTCCTGACCTGCATATAGGTTTCTCAAGAGGCAGGTCAGGTGGTCTGGTATTCCCATCTCTTTCAGAATTTTCCAGACTTTGTGGTGATCCACACAGTCAAAGGCTTTGGCATAGTCAATAAAGCAGAAATAAATGTTTTTCTGGAACTCTCTTGCTTTTTCCATGATCCAGTGGATGTTGGCAATTTGATCTCTGGTTCCTCTGCCTTTTCTAAAACCAGCTTAAACATTTGGAAGTTCACGGTTCACATATTGCTGAAGCCTGGTAGTGGTGAGGGGCAAAAATGTAAGCAAAAACAAACTTTTTCTCCATACCTCTACAGTTCAGGGATATTTTCGGTGCATAATGCAATTCTGTATAAGATCTGAATGGTGGAAATTTGAATAAATTATGTGAAATTTAACTTCAGCATTAACTGAATTTTGTTGTTGTTCAGTTGCTAAGTCGTGTCCAACTCTTTGCGACCCCATGAACTGCAGCACACCAGGCTTCCCTGTCCTTCACTGTCTCTGGCGTTCACTCAAACTCATGTCACCACTGAGTCAGTGATGTCATGTCATCCAACCATCTCATCCTCTATCATCCCCTTCTCCTCCTGCCTTCAATCCTTCCCAGCATCAGGGTCTTTTCCAATGAGTTAGCTCTTTACATAAGGTAGCCAAAGTATTGGAGCTTCAGCTTCAACATCAGTCCTTCCAATGAATATTCAGGGTCGATTTCCTTAAGGATTGACTGGTTTGATCTCCTCGCTGTCCAAGGGACTCTCAAGACTTCCAGCACCACAATTCGAAAGCATCAATTCTTCGGCACTCGGCCTTCTTTAATCTATTATATTCTTTGAAAATCAATTGTTGATATAGAGCTACTCTCAATCACATAAATACTTCAATAACCAGAACATTCTATTTCTTTTTTTCTTCTTTTACATTTTATTTTTTAAATTATGAGGGTATGATAACAGAACATTCTATTTCTTAACTGCCTGTGCATGTACTAAGTCACTTCAGTCATTTCCAACCCTTTGAGACCCTATGGACTATAGCCCCCAGGCTCCTCTGTCCATGAGACTCTCCAGGAGAGAATACTGGAGTGGGTTGCCGTGTCCTCCTCCGGGGGATCTTCCTGACCTAGGGACTGAATCCACGTCTCTTAGATCTCCTGCACTGGCCACCTGGTAAGCCCTTTAAACTGCCTATGTCCATGGAATTTTTCAGGTAAGAGTGGAATGGGTTGCTATGTCCTTCTCCAGGGAAATCTAGAGTTTCTATTAGTAATTAAATGATCCTCGAAAGTTTGGTAGTTGATACTCCAGCAGAATTCCTCTTTTTCTCTATCATTTTAGTGTATTTCTTGAGATGCTGCTTCTGAGATTATTACTTGTCTTGTACCACAAAGGTTTAGGATTCTTCTCTGATGAATCATAGAATTTACCAAAGTCCTGGTTGCTAAGATTCCAAATAGTATTAAACATCAAGCACTCTGAAGTTTCACTGATAAAAATGCACCAAAAGGGAAGCAAATTAATTATTTTTACTATCCTAAATAAGAAAGACAAAACAGTCAGATCCTCCATTCTGCTCACCCTTGGTATCCAAGCTCTCTATTGTGAATGACTCCCTCAGGACACCCACAAACGGAGACAAAGTTGGCTCTAAGAGCTGTTGAGATTAAATCAAAGATATTTTTTTCTTCCTAAGACCTCCATAGAGGTCTTAAATGTAAAATGTAAACTTTTTCTGAGGAAAAATGTAAAATAGTTCTTGTTCTGAGAATGAAGACAATCACCCAGAGAGAGCAGTCTTGTTCCTGTGCAAGCGTCTATAAAGATTTGAAAGGGCCAGCCATGGTTAGGGAGAATGGGACAAGAGCTTCCATGGAGGAGTGCTACTCAGCAACATCCAGTCTTGAGAACAGAATTGTGATGTACTGTTCTTTGCGCAGTTGTTCCATATAATTGTTATCTCACAAGACTTAAATTGTAAGCTAAATATATTCATTTCCTACCGCTGCTGTAACAAATTGCCACAAATTTAGTGGCTTAAAACAACACAGATTTATTCTTTTATAGCTCTAGAGGTCATAAACTGTGAGTCAACTTCACAGGGCTAAAGTCAAGGTGTAGGACTGGTTCCTTCCGTAGGTTCTGAGGGATAATCTATTTCCCTGATTTATCAGCTTTTAGTGGCCACCTATATTCCTTTGTCGGAGAAGGCAATGGCACCCCACTCCAGTACTCTTGCCTGGAAAATCCCATGGACCGAGGAGCCTGGAAGGCTGCAGTCCACAGGGTCGCTGAGGGTCAGACACAACTGAACGACTTCACTTTCACATTTCACTTTCATGCATTGGAGAAGGAAATGGCAACCCACTCCAGTGTTCTTGCCTGGAGAATCCCAGGGACAGGAGAGCCTGGTGGGCAGCTGTCTATGGGGTGGCACAGTCGGACATGACTGAAGTGACTTAGCAGTAGTAGCATATTCTTTTGTGGCCCCTTCATCTTTGAAGCACATCACTCCAACTTCTGCTTCTCTCCTGTATCCATTTTATAGACCCTTTTGATCACAATGGGCCCACACTGATAATCCAGGATAATGTCTCCATCTCCAAATCCTTAATATAATCACATTTACAAAGTTCCTTTTGTCATACAAGGACACAGTCACAGGTTTCCAGGCTGAAGGCACTGGACTTATCTGGGGGTGATTACTCAGCCTACCACACTAGGCTAGCAACGTCTGAACTGATGATGAGGTTGTGGAAGTGAGCTGGATTCTCTCGTGTGTGTAGCTCTAAAGCCCTATCAACCACACCTACATGCTTCTGGGTGTGTAAGGGGCAGACACTGGAATAGGCCTTTTCTATATCTTCGTAATTCATGGTAATCAACAAGGGGATAAAAGATGTGCAGCAAAACATATTTGAGTTTAAATGAAACTCCATCAGAGATAGAATATTTTATGCTATAATACAAACATTGTAAGGCATAGGCCAGAGACAGAATGTCATTTTAAACAAGTGGTGTTTTAATCATAACATCTACTAAAGGAAGAAGCTAATCCTAGGACAAAGATGAAGTGTCAGTCTGATTATTTTAAGAATTAAATGAGATAATTTACACAATACACCAAGCTTAGTGTCTAACTTAGTAAATGCTCAAAAATGTTAATTATTATAATTTCTTCCAATACTCCAACAGATGAAGGCTTATTTTAACGCGATAGATTAAGACTTATTAAGAAATTATCATATTTTTTCCCAATACTCTCAATAGATTAAGATTATTTTCTTTCCCTGAATTTGCAATGATGAATCTACATAGAATTCTTTCCTTGTCTCACAAACACTTGCATTACTACCCCGCAAAGAGGGTGCAGACTGTGAGCTGAAGGAAATCTCAGAAGACAACCATCCCCAGTAGACTACCAGCACAAGCTTTGACATGCTTTTCTTTCCTAAACTGACCTCTTTTCCTGGGTTAAAGTTGAGTAGCCGGGCATTAGCTGCTGCTTGGAAAAGTGCTGAGTGGCTGCTGTGTTTTGTCAGCGGTGCTCAAGGCCAGCCAGACAATGTCAACATGGCTCCTTCTTTTCCACTCGCATTTGGCAAATACTTAACATTGTGATACTTAGAAAGGTGGAAAGTGATGAAAATGCATAGTTTTTTCTATGCACATCATATCATACACCCACTTAAAAGGCCATTTTCCCCATAGTTTGTTGAGCTTAGTAGAAATAGCAGTGAAAATCACAAAAGGAAACCATCATCTCTCTGAAAGGAAGTCGAGTCTGGCAGCCAAATTTATGAATTAATCTATCTGCTCCCTATTCTCCCACTAACTGACTGGTAAAAGGCTAACTGGTATGTATTTCCCATCTGTCAAAAGGGGGTAGTCATAATTATCAAATAAAAACGGAATAAAAGATGCATCTTTATTAACAAACAGTAAATAAAAGGTGATTTCCTTTTGGTAGTCTTAGTTTGTCCTGACCTGACACAGTTTAAGTTCATGACTGGGCTTGATGGACTTGACTTTCTCTCCCCTCACCATTTTGAACCCCCAAAAGTCTTTGACCTTAACTATACACTTTCATTTTTTAAAAACCTTGTGACACTTTTCAGCAAAGGCAGGAAGAAGCAACCATCTCTCATTCTCCTTCTTCCAGAATCCCTTTTTCTTCTCTTAGAAGACTCCTCTGGTTCCCTTGAATCCTGGCAGCCTAGTCCTTTGGTGCTCTGGTTTGCCTTCCAGGCACTGCTTCTCTCTCTATCTGTTATAATCTGACATGTATTTATGTGAGATACAAGATAGGCATAAAGAGGTGTTTGTTAAACTCCATTGTGAAATGCTCCTAAAATATTTTATAAATGAGACTAGCCTTGTTAAAATGTTTTGTCCTCTAAGTGGTGTGATATCTAAATATCCACATCTGAATAAGCAAGAAGTATAAAGTTAGGGCAGAAAAAACTAAGATTTGGTCTTCTTATTGAAAATAATAACTCCCTGTTATCTGAACAACTGTCACTTGCAGAAGGTCAATAAAAATATTTAGACTAAGGTTTAGATGAAAATTGTTAACTACGGAGTGAAGACAAGGAAAGAGAGACCAGGTCATAAAATAGTCAAGAATTTTAAAAGTGAGGATTAGAACTCCCTCTTCAAGGTTATCAATTCAATGGAGGTTTGGGACAAGATAAACTGTCTCTGTATGAATTATTATCCTTTCAGAGAGTGATTACTCTATTAAACAGGTTAACCACCTAATCCAAACTCAGATACAGGAGGATGAATCATTAAGGGGAAAAATAAATATGTGTGAAAATGAAAAATATACATATATATATATATGAAAATGTCAAGGTACAAGGGGTGGGAGAATTAATAAGTAACACAAACAGAAGGATAAGGTAAGGGGGACAATATTTATTATGTCAGTTTAAAGACAAAGACCTATTAATATTTCCTGCCCAAGGCTTCAAAATTATTCTCACTCTCCTATAATCTTCTGGCTTCAGACAATAAGATTATATGTACATATACAACCATCCAGTGAGACAATTGGGTTACACAAAACATTTTCCTACTTCCTCTAGGGCTTCCTAGCACTGCTTGAAATCTAATAGGAGCAGAATGTTATGAAGGGGAATGAGTTTGTACAGTCCACTTCAGACTTAATTTCATACAGTGTATTTAAAATGCTCTTGTAATTTACTTGAACATCTACATCCACTAGGTAATAAAGAGAATGATTAATATGTAGTGACTAAGGAACAGAAAGGGAACTAGCACCCCGAGTCATGGCCCCTAGTAGAGTCAACAAATTGCAAGGCAAATCATTAATATTCCCCTGCCCCTGCATGGCCAACCTCACATTGAATAAATTTTCTTTTATGTATATTATAAAACAATGGACATATAAATTTAAATAAATTTAAATTTCTTAAATGACTGGTTTCTTAAATAAAATGGCTGTCACAGCTGTATGAATGTAGACTTGTATTCAAAGTCAAGCACCCCTATCAGATCAGATCAGTCGCTCAGGTGTGTCTGACTCTTTGCAACCCCATGAATCGCAGCACGCCAGGCCTCCCTGTCCATCACCAACTCCCGGAGTTCACCCAGACTCACGTACATTGAGTCAGTGATGCCATCCAGCCATCTCATCCTCTGTCGTCCCCTTCTCCTCCTGCCCCCAATCCCTCCCAGCATCAGAGTCTTCTCCAATGAGTCAACTCTTCCCATGAGGTGGCCAAAGTACTGGAGTTTCAGCTTTAGCATCAGTCCTTCCAAAGAAATCCCAGGGCTGATCTCCTTCAGAATGGACTGGTTGGATCTCCTTGCAGTCCAAGGGACTCTCAAGAGTCTTCTCCAACACCACAGTTCAAAAGCATCAATTCTTCGGCACTCAGCCTTCTTCACAGTCCAACTCTCACATCCATACGTGACCACAGGAAAAACCATACCCTTGACTAGACGAATCTTTGTTGGCAAAGTGATGTCTCTGCTTTTGAAATATGCTATCTAGGTTGGTCATAACTTTCCTTCCAAGGAGTAAGCGTCTTTTAATTTCATGGCTGCAATCACCATCTGCAGTGATTTTGGAGCCCAAACAAATAAAGTCTGACACTGTTTCCACTGTTTCCCCATCTATTTCCCATGAAGTGATGGGGCCGGATGCCATGACCTTCATTTTCTGAATGTTGAGCTTTAAGCTAACTTTTTCACTCTCCACTTTCACTTTCATCAAGAGGCTTTTTAGTTCCTCTTCACTTTCTGCCATAAGGGTGGTGTCATCTGCATATCTGAGGTTATTGATATTTCTCCCAGCAATCTTGATTCCAGCTTGTGCTTCTTCCAGTCCAGCGTTTCTCATGATGTACTCTGCATATAAGTTGAATAAGCAGGGTGGCAATATACAGCCTTGACGTACTCCTTTTCCTATTTGGAACCAGTCTGTTGTTCCATGTCCAGTTCTAACTGTTGCTTCCTGACCTGCATACAGATTTCTCAAGAGGCAGATTAGGTGGTCTGGTATTCCCATCTCTTTCAGAATTTTCCACAGTTTATTGTGACAGTCCCAAATATTTTTTCCAACCATATCTCTCAGCACTTGCTGATAAAAATTTTCTACTCCAACCAGACTAGCATACTCCCTGTCCCCATGCACATTCCTATCTCATTCACGTCGCTCAGTCATGTCCAACGTCTTTGCGACCCCATAGACTATACAGTGCATGGAATTCTCCAAGCTAGAATACTGGAGTGAGTAGCCTTTCCCTTCTCCAGGGGATCTTCCCAACCCAGGGATTAAACCCAGGTCTCCCGCATTGTAGGCGGATACTTTACCAGCTGAGCCACAAAGGACACCTGGAAAATAAATGGATGTCATCCTACCTCAAACAATTAGAATTAGGTATCATAAAACCTTAGCACTGGATGTGATTTTTTTGGTCATTTGGGCTAATTTTCTAACCTAGTATGTTCCGAAAAGTGAGCCAACCTAGACCTGAACACCTATTTTTTTCTACTTTTTCAGCCTGAGCATTATTGTCATTCAAATTATCTTCAGGAGTAAAGAAAGTAAAAGGAACTTGGAGCCTTACATTGAAGAATTCCTGGTTAATTACACTAATAGAATAAGGGATGTGAGACATCTGTGTTGTGATGAGCACCCCTAGAGCCCAGATCTTGATTCTAGTACTATTCTCCAATAAAAGGAACCAGGGCTCTTTGAAGAAATGGCTAATTCTAAGACTGGGTCAGGAAATATACAAGATGAGCCTAGAGCATCTGACAGTGCCAGAAATTAAAGAAGTGCTGAAAAAAAAAAAAGAAGCCATAATGACTGGGTACGTCAAAGGGCCACAGGACCAACAACCAAAGATAGAACAATCTGAGCAACAAAATAGATAAACAGCACTGGATTTTAATCCCTAAAATAAAATAAATGCTCATGTGTGTGTGCTAAGTTGCTTCAGTCGTGTCCAACTCTTGGCAACCCTACAGACTGTCGCCCGCCAGGCTCCTCTGTCCATGAGATTCTCCAAGCAAGAATACTGGAGAGGGCTATCATGCCCTCCTCCAGGGGATCTTCCCTGGCCCAGGAATCGAACCTGAGTCTCTTATGTCTCCTGCATTGGCAGGTGGGTTCTTTACCACTTAGCGCCACCTGGGAAGCCAAATATTCATGAGTCCGTGTTAATATAAAGAAATGATTAAATAAATGAAAATAGATATCATGATTAAAATAATTCCCAATAGTTTATGTAAATTCTCCACCCTCAAAAAAGCACAGCTCCCTATTCCTTAAGTGTGGGCAGCACATGTTGACTTCCTTCCAGGGAATACAGTATGGAAAGGGGGATAAAGAGAGAAACTAGATAGTACAGAAATCTGACAAATACTGCCTCCACCAGGTGATGAGGACTGTAATCAACAGTGGTAAGTCATGACGATAGTTTATACCCTTCATATGACGTGATCAAAGTGGCGTCTTTCCTCTCTGATCTTCCATCAAATACATAACCCCAGTCTAATCATGAGAAAAATATCAAGAAGTAATCCCAGTTGAGGCACTTTCTACTAAGTACCTCACCATTACTCCTCAGAACTGTCAAGATCATCAGAAACAAAGAAAAAAAAAAGTCTAAGAAGTTGTCAGTCAAAAGAGTCTAAGGAAGAGACATGACTAAATGGAATATGCGATCCTAGATGGAATCCTAGCACAGCAAAAGGATATTACAAAAATTCTAAGGAAACCTGAATGAAGTGTGGACCTTTGTTAATAATCATCTATCAATATCCATTCACTAATTGTGACAAAGGTACCAAAGTAATATAAGATGCTAATAACAGGGGATACTACCTGCAGGGTACATGGCAATTCTGTCCTATCTCTGCAATTTCTCTATAAATCTCTCAAAACTTTATTTTAAAAAGTCACAGAGGTAGTGAGGAGTTTGGAGAGATGTGTGGGTAGTGGGATGGAAAACAAAAAGAGGATGGAAATATGGGGCCTGAAGCTAGTTGGAAACCATAGGCATCCCACTTGCAAAGTAACCTAGGTTCACCGGGATTCTTCTCTACATGACTCTTGCACCCCTCCCGATTCCACTCCCAGCCTACTAACTTCTTGGTATTGGTCTCACTCCTGGGAGGATGCTTCTCATAAATCGGCCACCCCATGGTTTTAAGGAAAAACAGAGCAAGGGGACAAGTTCAAGTGTTAAGAAGCAGCAGAAATATCCTCAGAGTCCTTCCTTCCCTCCTTCTTTCCTTCTTTCCTTCCTCTTGTCTCCTTCCTGTCTTCTCTTGGAGAAGAATAAGTTAAAATTATCATTTTGAAACTTGCAGATATGTGACTCAGTCAGAGTTTAACCAGGTAAACAAGCAACCAGGAGTATTCGAAACAGAGGAAATGGGTACCACAAGTGAGAGGAGAGCTAAGATGGAGCTGGAGACAGTGAGGCAGCCTGAGACAACCAAAAGCAGGAAGCCCTGCATGACACTCTGCCGCTCAAGACCTAGAGATGAGGTAGTTCCTGAAGGCTGGGGAGTGGGGTCACCTCGTAGAAGCTAGAACCACAGCTGCTAAGAGATGTTGCCCCAGGCAGAGGGAAGAGGAAAATGGGACAGCTTCTTCCGCTTGCCCTCCAGTCTCCTGCTTCCGCTCCAAAGCCAGCGGAACAGTGAGCACAAGTGTGCCCTCCAGTAACATAGGCCAACCTGAGGCAACCAGCTTTATGCAATATGCTACCTTTTAGAGAGGCTATTTCTAGGCTCTAAAATAATTTATATTACTTCTAGTTGGATGCATAATTAGATCTGGGCAAAACCAGCAGATTGTTCAGGTTTTTTTACTTGGAAATTTCAAAACCTTTTTTATAAGCACCTACTAGAGTAAACATGGATGGTCATTCCCACTTCATAACTGGAAGGTTGAAATAGAGCTGTTTTATGAGACCTCAAAGAAGGTCAGTCACTGGACTAGGGGAAAGACAGAATCTGTTTTATTTGCAGCACCAGTTTCTGTTGTTTCACCTTTTCTCCCTTTTAATTATGCACAGGATCACTGGCAGAGTTGAAAATAAAACTGGGAGCCTAGTGTCTTGTCTAATAATACCATTCTTCTGACAAACTCAGCTTTGGAAAAGAGTGGTTTGATTGTTTCCTTTAAAGCTAGGATTTTCTCTAAACAAAGCAAAATGTTCACACATTGTAAAAAAAAAAAAATATATATATATATATATATATAAACAGAGGAGCCAATACTTTGTAGTATCTGCTAATGTTCAGTCACTATGGATGCAGGGATCCAAGACTCAGATGAAAAGACACTTCAAATAAGCAGGTGGGGGTGGGGAAGAAATATTTAGCAACTTTGGAGAATATGTCTTGTCTTTCCAGGAGTCTTGTAGCCTCGAAAAGGCAACCCACTCCAGTATGCTTACCTGAAGAATCCCATGGACAGAGGACCCTGGAGGACTACAGTCAGGGTCGCAAATAGTCAGACATGATTGAAGCAACTTAGCGTGCACACATACAAAGGTATTTCTGTACCCGAGAAGTTCATTTGCCTCCAGGGACGGTCACAGCCTCGCATTCTGTATCTTGTGTCACTGGATCAACTGGATTCTGGCTGCCTCAATGTTGCCCTGAGAATCCAGGAGAAGTTTTGATGCTCCTTAATTTGGGGTTGAAGCTGCTCTTGTCTGCAGCCATCCTGAAGGTTTCACATGGGAGTCTTCTCTACTCTCCCTGGGATCATGGGGAGTGGGACAAAGGGGAATTTGACTGTTCCAAGGACAGTGGGATGCTGTAAATCACACTGGAGATTTGAGAGGCTATTAGATTCCTGGGGTGAGGGTAACAGGTGGCAGTGGTAGAAACACAACCTCTGGGAAGACAGCATGTTTTACACTTCCAAAGGTCTCTTCCTTTGGTGATAAATATCTAGGTCAGAAAGAATTTAAAATGAAATCAATAGCAGTATTGCAACCCAAACCATACTGCTGATCCAGAGTAACTAGAGCTCTTCTACCTCAAATTTAGTCCTTTCAAAACACTGTCCTCAGAACACAAAGTTTAGGCAGAAAATTATGGTACAATCTTAATATAAGGAGGTATGAATAATTTTTACACTTCTCAAGATAGTTTTCAGCTTAATTTCAGAATCATGACACACCAGTGCAAGTTCTATAAGACTTGAGCTCCATAGATGCTGAGTACAAGCATTGACTCAAATTAAATTGGAGTAAAGCATACAGACTTTTTATCCTATTATGAAAAGATGTGGATTAATTTTAGTTCATCTAGGCAAGGATAATTTATTACATTTATCAATGTTACTGTTTTATGAAATTCATCCAAAAGCATATCAATCACTTTAACCAGCAGTTTATTTTGTAAATTAAGCTTAAACCAAAAGTAAAGTTGCCCTTGAACTTATAATAAAAGCTTTATTAATAAAAAATCTTTTGATGTGATATGAAAATCATTGTTTCATTATCTTTTTTTCCTGAGGAACTTCCTAAAATGAATAACAGCTTCATCTGCATTGGCAAGGAGGAAACTGCAAGCTTCATCAAGAGTAAAGCTTAGTTATTACATTAGTTGCTTACAAATATTTTAGAACAAGCATTACTTCAGCATTTCAGTATTGGCTAAAACAGCTTTAATATGCAAGACAGGATGTAGGATGCTTAGCTGATCCAAATGCCAGTCTATGGATTTGAAAGACTAAAGATCACATCACTAGAAGGTTGACAGAAGTGACACTTCGCAAAGTGCCAATGATTTATGCCAATGTCTTGCTTGATGATACTGTTATAGACAGCACTGTCATTAAAAAGTCCCTGCTGACTTCCTTCTACATTTATGGTGCACAAATTATAGGTGAGCCCAAAAATCGAACCCTCCCTGCCTTTAAGATTTCAATGACCATGTATTTCTCATTTAGGTTAGTTATTGCATGTACCCTCCTTTCCACCTTTCTACCTGCTTCTTTATTTCATCTATAAACATGCAATGAGAAGGAAAGGATTTTTATTCATCTTGCTAAGAAATACACACACATTCCCTGAAAGCTCTCACAACCATAAACTGGAAGGGATATTTTTCATGTATCAAAAGTCTTTTATAGTCTCTTCTTATTATGGAAAAAAGACACCAAGCACAATTTTTAAAGAGCGTATTGGGAAGCACAGCTATGGAGCAAACTGTCAGGAATACTATGGCTTGACCTTTAGCAATGTGTATCATATTCCATCACTGCATGGGGACTTGGGCATTTCTAAGACAGCTCTTAAAACAGCAAAGAACAGATGCAATTATTTTCTAAGTACTTAATTTTAAATGTTTTCTGCTAAACTTCTGCTTCAAATATACAAATATTTACTGTGTGAATATGAGTGAATTTTTAGAAATATTCTGAAGGCAATTTTTAAATGGCATTGTTTTCAAATCGCATTTATAGAGACCAATCATTTTATCTAGTACTTGGAAAAAATACTCCAAATTTTATTAGCTTATCTCAATTTATTAAAGTGAAGTCAAGATTAAAGGATTTCTTTTCAACACGGATTACAATAGCTCTACAGCTTTTTTTTCCCTCTGAAAAATAGCAGACAAACCCAGAAACATTTATGTGTGCTTAATTTGTTTGAAACAACTATTTTATGTTTTTACGTCATAGGAAAGCAGATAACTTTGAAAATACAATATGAAAAGAAACTGGCCCAAAGGTTTAACTGCAACTCTGTTAGTCAGATTTTTTAGTGTTGGTAGTGTTCTTTTCTTAGTACACTATTAAATTTTTCTAAATGAAAACCACCAAAGATAATTTATAAAACAAGAAATACCTTTTGATTTTTTGGAAAAAGGAGATGAAATAGAAAGCTCAACCTAAAATAACTACACAACAGTATAAAATCAAGATGTGCTTTTCAGAAAACCAACCACAATGAGAATTAAGATACACATTACTTTCTGTTTTGCTGGAGTCCACAATGGCTGATAGCAAGGAGACAAAGGAAACAAAGCTTCGGCCAAAGGGACTGGACATTAGGGACTGCTCCAACCCCAGGGACTATCCGTGGCCAGTGGAAAGCTGAGACACCTGTCTAAGCTGGCTCACGGGCTGCAAATATCAGAGGTAGGGCAGGCAGACCATCATAACGTAGTGACAATGAGAGTGGGGACAAATGCCAAGTGCTCGCTCCAAAACAAGTGTTATAAAAATGTTTACCGTTTCATTATACAAATAGTACATTAATATATCCTCCTTATTAAAAAATTTAACATAACCAAAAAACCTAAAACTTAAGTCAACCCTCTGGATTCTCCCTTTTAAAAGTCCATAGACTTATCAGAAGTGACTGAATCATCAACAAGATAAAGTGAAGCGAAAGTCACTCAGTTGTGTCCAACTCTTGGCGACCCCACGGACTATACAGTCCATGGAATTCTCCAGGCTAGAATACCGGAGTGGGTAGCCTTTACCTTCTTCAGGGGATCTCCTCAACCCAAGGATCGAACCCAGGTCTCCCACATAGGAGGTCTCCGGGTTTCCAACACAGGAGGATGGTTGAACAGATTACGGTATATACATACCAGAAAGTATTGTATTATGCAACTTTAGAATGATATTGGATTGGGGGGGCGGGGGTTGTTGTTTTATTTTGGCCTCACCACATGCCTTATGGGATCTTAGTTCCCCTCACCCCTGACCAGAGATTGAACCCAGGCCACCACAGTGAAAGCATTGAGTCCTAACCACTAGACTGCACGGGAATTTCCAACATAGTTTTTTTTTCATGCTCTAACATGGAAAGATCTCTAAGACATACTGCTGAGTCAAAAAACAAATTAGAGAATGACATATACCTTATGATATTATTTGTGTAAAATACATCATTTATGTAAAACAATATTAACACTCATCTTTGGGAATCTTCCTGTGGATCCCAAATACCTATGTGTGTCGCCATCTTTGACACATAATCGTAGATCATCTTGTTATTTGTTTTCCAGTGTCTCACACTACTAATTTTTCATTTGAGTATACTTCAAAAAACCCTCCACAGCACCAAATACATCCAAGAATAAGCACCCAGTAAATACTATTTAGACATATACTTTTATGTCTAATACCAGTGACAAAGGGTGACAGCTATAATTCTTGTAAGCTCACTTCAACAGGCTTAGAATAATGTGAGATTCACCGTAAATGCATATTCATCATATTCATTCATTATTTTTTCACCTTTTAATAATAGAAAAGCAATTTTTGTTTGCTTGTTTTACAACGTTCAGAGCTGTCATGAATAAGAAAGGCTGCTGGTCCATTTCCCACTTACTGATAATTAACAACAATATACAGTACTTAGCAAAACTATTTTAGTGTCTTTTACTCATTTTATTCTCTGTGTTACATATTCACTATGTGGCCTAGGAGAAGAAAATTTTAAAATTAATTGAAGAATTAATTAAGATTTAAAAAATTCTCACACTGGTAATTTGTACCTCCTTATAAGTATTTGCCTATGGTTTAAAAGAAAACATACCCATTATCTTTGTCTTAGCTAAAGTATAATTTCACTGTATCCATTAAGAAATGGCACTTGATCATATATAGAACCTGAATTAAGTCATGGAGTGAGGTTTTTGCCTTAAAAAAAATCTTACTACTTTCTCAAAACACCTCAGCTTTTTTCTTTTTACTGTAACAATCCAAACTTATAATTATCCTTCTAACCTAAAGGAAAATAAAAGAATAATGTGTTTTGTACCTAAATTCTATAAAGCCTACAGTCAATATGTTTCACACTGTAATAACTGCAGATAATCTGAAAACATGGAATGACCCCATGAACTGTAGCATGCCAGCTCCCCTGTCCATAGGATTTTCCAGGCAGGAATACTGGAGTGGGTTGTCATTCCCCTTTCCAGGGCATCTTCCTGATCCAGGGACAGAACCTGGGTCTCCAGTACTGCAGGCAGATTCTTTACCTTCTGAGTCACCAAGGAGATTTACTGTAATCCAAAAGCATCATGAATGGTTACCTTGTGTAAATTATCAAATTTTAGTTCCGTGACTCAGAACTTACTGGATCATCTGCAAAAAACATCTTTAAAAATCATCTCAAAGTTTATACTTTCTCTGCCTTACATACTGTGCTATTTCAAACAGAATAAAATAAAACCTTCTTAGTCATAATCAGCCTCTATCTAACATCCTTGTTGTAACTCCAGCTGTTCCCTCAAACCCACCACATGCTCCAGTCATACTACATTTCTCACTTTTTGGGGGCACTTTCTCCCCAAACAGGTCTTAGCACATGTTATTCTTTCTATCCAGAATGCCTTACCTATTGTTCATGGCAGCTTCCCAGGGATCCTTTCAGAGCAAGCTTTCATGACACCACCACAGAGGAGCCTTCCCTACTGCCACCAGGCAAGGAACTTTACCACATGCTTTGCACTTTTCTCCTCAGCAGGATTTACCTTAAATACTATGTTTATATGATGATTAGATTGATGGCAGGGATGGTGTCTTTGTCATATTTATGTTTCCAGAAACTAATCACAGCACCTACCTCAAATAGGTGCTCACTAACTGTTTATGGAATTGACAAGTGACCAGATAATCATGATGGTGTGATCATCAACCTAGAGCCAGGCATCCTGGAATGAGAGATCAAGTGGGCCTTAGGAAGCATCACTACGAATAAAGCTAGTGGAGGTGATGGAATCCCAGTTCAGCTATTTCAAATCCTAAAAGATGATGCTGTGAAAGTGCTGCACTCAATATGCCAGCAAATTTGGAAAACTTAGCAGTGGCCACAGGACTGGAAAAGGGCAGTTTCCTTTTCAATCCCAAAGAAAGGCAATGTCAAAGAATGTTCAAACCACCACACAATTGCACTCATCTCACACGCTAGTAAAGTAATGCTCAAAATTCTCTAAACCAGGCTTCAACAGTACGTGAAGTGTGAATTTCCAGATGTTCAAGCTGGATTTAGAAAAGGCAAAGGAACCAGAGATCAAATTGCCAACATCTGCTGGATCATGGAAAAAGCAAGAGAGTTCCAGAGGCACATCTATTTCTGCTTTATTGACTATGCCAAAGCCTTTGACTGTGTCACCACAAACTCTGGAAAATTCTGAAAGAGACGGGAATACCTGACCACCTGACCTGCCTCTTGAGAAACTTGTATGCAGGTCAGGAAGCAACAGTTAGAACTGGTCATGGAACAACAGACTGGTTCCAAATAGGAAAAGGAGTATGTCAAGGCTGTATATTGTCACCCTGCTTATTTAACTTATATGCAGAGTACATCATGAGAAATGCTGGGTTGGATGAAGCACAGACTGAAATCAAGATTGCTGGGAGAAATATCAATAACCTCAGATATGCAGATGACACCACCCTTATGGCAGAAAGCGAAGAAAAACTAAAGAGCCTCTTGATGAAAGTGAAAAAGGAGAGTGAAAAAGTTAGCTTAAAGCTCAACATTTAGAAAACTAAGATCATGGCATCTGGTTCCATCACTTCATGGGAAATAGATGGGGACACAGTGGAAACAGTGTCAGACTTTATTTTTCTGGGCTCCAAAATCACTGAAGATGGTGACTGCAGCCATGAAATTAAAAGACGCTTGTTCCTTGGAAGAAAAGTTATGACCTACCTAGACAGCATATTAAAAAGCAGAGACATTACTTTGCCAACAAAGGTCTGTCTAGTCAAAGCTATGGTTTTTCCAGCAGTCGTGTATGGATGTGAGAGTTGGACTATAAAGAAAGCTGAATGCTGAAGAATTGATGCTTTTGAACTGTGGTGTTGGAGAAGACTCTTGAGAGTCTCTTGGACTGCAAAGAGATCCAACCAGTCCATCCTAAAGAAAATCAGTCCTGACTATTCATTGGAAAGACTGATGCTGAAGCTGAAACTCCAATACTTTGGCCACCTGATGTGAAGAACTGACTCATTTGAAAAGACTTTGGTGCTGGGGAAGATTGAAATCAGGAGGAGAAGGGGAGAACAGAGGATGAGATGGCTGGATGGCAACACTGACTCAATGGACATGAGTTTGAGTAAACTCCAGGAGTTTACTGGAGTTTATGGACAGGGAGGTCTGGCGTGCTGCAGTCCATGGGGTCGCAGAGTCGGACACGACTGAGCAACTGAACTGACTGACTGACTGATGTTTCTTTTCATTTCTTTTCAGTGTTATTGTCCCAGCTCACTCAAGATAGATCCCTGGATGGCTACAGACAGAAAGGTGCAGAAGCCCAAGGGGCTTAAACTGCAAGCCCAAGGGGCTTAAACCGAGACTAACAGGAAGACTTGGCCAGTGAGCAGGAAGTTTGCAAAAATAATTTGTTTCTTTCAAAATGCAACTTATCTCCACAACACAAAGGGTCTCAGTTAGTTGACAGCCTTAAAGACAAAAGTTCTTTATTCCATGTTACATAATCTGCATTGAAAGAAGAACAATCTTGGACTCTTAATCTTAAAAATGTAAGTTTTGCTTTGTTTGAAAACAAAATAATAGAGAAAACTAAGCTGAGGGAAAGAGCCAAGAAAAAGACTCTCCAGTTATCTGGGAGTTAAACTGTTTCAACTTTTCACACTGCTTAATAACAAATAAAATTCAAAAGAACTAGCAGAAAGAGCCCCCTCTCTTTTTTTTTTTTTTCACTTAGATAGTCTATCCCTAATAAGAATATAAATAAGTTGTCTTCTACACTGGTTCAAACTGAAGCTTTCAGTAGCTTGAGTGCAGACAGCTAAGAGTTCACTGCCTGCTTTATTCCTCCATATCTCTAGCAGGCTCAGAGGCTTTTGTTTACAAGTATGACCTAAAATCTTCAGGAACATTTGGGAAATCTGCTTTAACCTGTTAGCAAGTGTTAAAGGAGCACTTCTGGAAAAAGCACTTCATGAATTTATAGAAAGGAGGCTAGGAGCAGGATCGTGATCAAGTTAATTTGCCATAAAACTAATGAAGATTACTCTTCTAGTAATGTGCTTATAATGTCATAGTGAAAGTGAAAGTCGTGTCTGACTCTTTGGGACCCCATGGACTATACAGGCCATGGAATTCTCCAGGCCAGAATACTGGAGTGGGTAGCTTTTCCCTTCTCCGGGGGTTCTTCCCAACCCAGAGATTTAACCCAGGTCTCCACCACTGCAGTAAAACTTGGAAACATAAGATACATATCCTCAGTAGACTTTCCTTCTCTCACACTTTCTCTCAAGTGGGGCTATCTTAGAGTGGCCACAAACATTTTGAGACCCAAAAAGAAGTTACGTTAGTGATACACTTAGTGTGGGCTTCATGAGATATTTATGTGATTTGTAGTCACTTTCATGCATGCCGCTGCTTAGTCACTTCAGTCCTGTCCAACTGTGTGACCCTCTGGACTGTAGCCCACCAGCCTCCTCTGTCCATGGAATTCTCCAGGCAAGAATACTGGAGTGAGTTGCCATGCCCTCCTCTAGGGGATCTTCCCAACCCAGGGATCAAACCCAGGTCTCCTGCATTGCAGGCAGACTCTTTGTCACTGGGCCACCAGGGAAGACCAGTCACTTCCGTGTTATGTGCTTAGTCATGTCTGACTCTTTGCGACCTCATGGACTGCCACCAGGCTCCTCTGTCCATGGGATTCTCCAGGCAAGAATACTGCAGTGGGTCACCATTTCCTTCTCCAGGGGATCTTCCCAGCCCAGGGATTGTACCCGAGTCTCCTGTGTCTCCTGCGGTGCAGGCCGAGTCTTTACTATCTTAGTCACTATGGAAATTCTACCACTTCCATGTATTGATATAAGTAAGTTAACACCTGCTATTCCCAACATAAGAATGGCTTTCAGGAATCCATTAATAACTGTGCAAACTAACCCAATACCAGGATACAAAGGTGCTGGACCAGATGTTTCTCCATATCTTTGAATAAAATGATGGAGGACACTACTGACTGTTCCCCTTGCATTGTGTCTTCTGGGCCTTTGCTCTTGTTATTTCTCCTACCCTGCCCTTCCTTACTTCCTCCAATGAAAATCCTACAAAAGATCTGCTCAAATGTCATCTCCTCAGTGGAGCCTTCCCGAGTATAGAATAAATCTCTCCATCTGTTTTTCATTCTATTTCTTTTATGTATGTCTCTATTTAAAAACTAACAAACACTAAGTTATATTTTAATTATTTGTGAACATGACTATCTCTTCCACTAGATTATAAATTCTTGGAGGGCCAGAAAATATCTTACTTAACTTTGTATTTTCCACACCATCAACCATGGTGTCAAACAATAGTGCCTAGAAAATGCTGATGCAAACTTAAATTTCTAAGTTGATCTGTTCTTTTGTTAACATGAAGCTGAACATATTTATTTGCCTCATGCACTATTTCTGTTGTTAAAACAGGTTCTTCCACAAAGATAAAAATATTGAGACAGATAATACATATATATCATTGATATGTAAACAATTAAAAATCTAGTAATCTAAGTCCTAGTATCTTCATAAAATGAAGTTCTAGGTAGTAAATTAATCTTTGCAAGACTAAGGGCTTAAAAGAAGACAGAAAAGACCACTGAAGGTCACAATTTGCATATTGATCTAACTGTATGCTTATTCTCTTACAAACACATAATTAACTTTGCTTTTATTGAATTTTGGTTCTAAACCAATTTTATTAGTCATAGTTTCACTGGTAATTTCAGTGAAGTGTGAGAGACAGATGTTAGTTAAGAAGCTAGCATGGATACTAATCTATCTGGATAATAGATTTAATACATACTGAATGTATTGCTTTGTAGGCATTAGATTTGATCAATAGCTATGCTCCCTTCTTATAATATTTCTTGGGGCAAGAAGTATTTCATGATTAAGACTAAATTTAATCTAAAGGTTACCATACAGAGGAGATGTACAAATAAGCCATAATTAGAAGCACCAACTATCTGGTATGAAAGCAGGAGAATTAGTTACAGTAATATAATCTCTCCCTAAGTTTTGGAGTTTTAAAAACTGTTTTTTCTATAATTAGTGACAGTAGTAGAAAGTGCACTGAGTTGGGAATCAGAAGACCTAAGCTGAGTCTTGGCTGTGCCATTTATTAATAGCTCTCAGTTTTCTCATATATGAAACGATGATATTCAAGTACTAACACTTGTTCTGCCTACTTTATAGGCCCATTTTGAGGAATCATTGGAGCTCATCCATTGATTCATGAGCATATATTTAGTACTTATGCCAGATAATGGATATTAAAGAGATTTGTAGTACCCTTGCCTGGAAAAGCCCATGGACAGAAGAGCCTGGAAGGCTGCAGTCCATGGGGTCACTGGGAGTTGGACACAACTGAGCGACTTCATTTTCACTTTTCACTTTCATGCATTGGAGAAGGAAATGGCAACCCACTCCAGTGTTCTTGCCTGGAGAATCCCAGAGACGGGAGACCCTGGTGGGCTGCCGTCTATGGGGTCGCACAGAGTTGGACACGACTGAAGCGATGCAGCAGCAGCAGCAGCAAAGAAATAAAGGAGATCATTCGAGAAAATATTTTATTTGGGTACTTAATATTAGGATACGAAAGAGAAATGTGAAGCTTTTGAGATAACTTACAGAACAGAAAAATTACTGTCATTTTAATTGGTACAAAGCCCAGCCTCCATTGCTGAGGCAAAAGACAAACATTTCAGCATTTTCTCCCTAATCTAACACCAATGCTGATTAATTCAACATATGTAAGAAATTCTAAGTATATGAAAGTATGTGTATGTATATGTGTATATACCATACACACAAATATCCAGAGCCACACTCCAAAGCCTCCGGACTTACATAAGGTTGAATTGTAAGGCACCTGCTGTCATGGAATTAAAACTGTACCAGGCTCCAGTGGGAGAGGAAAGGTCAGAGTCACATTCAGGATGCCTTGGGAAGTCCAGGACATCAGCTAATCAAAAATATTTATACAGCACACCCATTCGTACAGTTAGTCCTAACTGCTAGAGAGAAAAACAAGCAGGAAAAAAAAAAAAAAATAGTCCCTAGCCTTGAACTGCTCACAGTTCAGCTAAATATCAGAAAAGACAAAATAAAATGTCTTCATAAATATTCACAGAACAACCCAAGTACAAATGAACACCATATTGTTCAGCTTTTCTCTTTCTTCAGTATCTCACTTGGGCCCCATCAGAAAAGTCCAGAAAATCTACTTTTCTAGGAAGAAAGGGGACTTACAATATGCTGATCATTAAACTGAATGCTTTATTTGAAGAAACACACTCATGGATCTTAAATAAGTTTCCCAAACAAAGTCATAAATCTGCTCAGTAACATAGCAGGTTTCAAACCAATATCACTACTGGGCAGATACATTGAGAAGACCAGAATTCGAAATGACACATGCACCCCACTGTTCACCGAAGCACTATTTACAATAGCCAGGGCATGGAAGCAGCCTAGATGTCCAACAACCTAAATGCCCAGTGAACAGATAAAGAAGTTGTGGTACATATATGCTATGGAATGCTGCTGCTGCTGCTAAGTCACTTCAGTCGTGTCCAACTCTGTGTGACCCCATAGACAGCAGCCCACCAGGCTCGGCCATCCCTGGGATTCTCCAGGCAAGAACACCGGAGTGGATTGCCATTTCCTTCTCCAATGCATGAAAGTGAAAAGTGAAAGTGAAGTCGCTCAGTTGTGTCCAACTCTTTGGAATGCTACTCAGCCATAAAAAGGAACAAAATTAGGACATCTATAGAGATGTAGATGGACCCAGAGTCTGTCATACAGATGAAGTAAGTCAGGAAGTGAAAAACAAGTATCATATACTAACACATCGGGGAAGGCAATGGCACCCCACCCCAGTACTTTTGCCTGGAAAATCCCATGTACGGAGGAGCCTGGTAGGCTCCAGTCCATGGGGTCGCTAAGAGTCGGACACGACTGAGCAACTTCACTTTCGCTTTTCACTTTCATACGTTGGAGACGGAAATGGCAACCCACTCCAGTATTCTTGCCTGGAGAATCCCAGGGACAGGGGAGCCTGGTGGGCTTCTGTCTGTGGGGTCGCACAGAGTCGGACACGACTGAAGCGACTTAGCAGCAGCAGCATACTAACACATATATGTGGAATTGAGGAAAATGGTATGCATGCTCAGTTGTTCAGTCAGGTCCGACTCTTTGCAACCCTGTGGACTGGAGCCCACCAGGCTTCTCTGTCCATGGGATTTTCCAGGCAAGAATACGGGAGTGGGTTGCCATACCCTGCTCCAGGGGATCTTCCCCACCCAGGGATAGAATCCACATCTCTTGCAGCTTCTGCATCGGCTGCTGCTGCTGCTGCTGCTAAGTCGCTTCAGTCGTGTCCGACTCTGTGCGACCCCATAGACGGAAGCTCACCAGGCGCCCCCGTCCCTGGGATTCTCCAGGCAAGAACACTGGAGTGGGTTGCCATTTCCTTCTCCAATGCATGAAAGTGAAAAGAGAAAGTGAAGTCGCTCAGCCGTGTCCGACTCTTAGCGACCCCACGGACTGGAGCCTACCAGGATCCTCTGTCCATGGGATTTTCCAGGCAAAAGTACTGGGGTGGGGTGCCATTGCCTTGCATCGGCAGGCAGGTTCTTTACCACTAGCGCCACCTGAGAAGCCCAGGTGAAAAATGGCGTACATGGACCCATTTCCAGGGCAGAAATAGAGACACAGACATAGAGAACAACATGTGGACACAGTGGAGGAAGGGGAGAACGGGATGAAGTGGGAGATTGGGATTGGCATATATACACTACCATGTGTAAAACAGAAAGCTGGTGGGAACCTGCTGAAAAATCACAGGGAGCTTAGTTCAGTGTTCTGTGATGACCTAGAAAAGCGGGATGGGCAGGTGGGTGGGAGGGAAGCCCAAGAGGGTGGGGATTTTGTGTGCATATAGCTGATACACTTGGCTGTACCCTAGAAACTCACACAACATTGTAAAGCAATTGTATCCACCAAAAGATGTATTTATATATAAATGTCATGATAACTGAGACTTGCTTTAAAATACATCACCACCACTTCTCCCAAATAGTGAGAAGGACAAATGAAGCAAGATTGGCCACATGTTATAATTTAGTGATGCAGAATGAGGGGTACATAGGGATCCATTATACCATTCTCTCAACCTTTATTAATATTTGAAATTTTTCATGATAAAAGAGTTGTTTTTTAATGTAATGCCTCTACATGGCACCTGGCACATCAAAAATTCTTAACAAACATACGCTGAGTAAAGTCCACTAATAAAAGGAAAACACTTTGAAATTCCAATGTAGTAGTTGCAGTAACCACTGAAAAATTATATTCTCTTCCTGGGGGCCTTTAGTGTTGTTTTCTCTTATACATTATATAATTTATCAACCATACTGTTTTCTTTTGTGATCTAGAGATCCCATCAAAGAGTGAAAGGAGATTTGTATATCTATATCAATAATTAACATTATAGAATGCCCACTATATAAACACACAGCGCTCTAGTGGGATCTTTATAACATACAAGACAACAGTCAAGAGTTATCTACTCAGATAAGAGTTACCTACTCAGAAACATCTTTATGACACCATAGGTGAAAAACAAAAATTGTTCGCATATATAGAAAATAAATTTCATCACATCTGTGTTTATTACCACAAGTTCTAATTCTACTGCACTTCTTATCTCTGGTTTTCTATATTAATGCAAGTGAGCCTGCTGTTACTATATATGCAAAACCAAACCATACTCACTGAACTGTATTTCAACTTTTAGAACTAAATACTACTTTTGAAATGATCTGTCACTCATGACTATGATTTTTCACCATATTCATAATTTATTCCTTACACCCAATGTGGCCATTCAATTTTCTGAACTACTTAATAATACACAAATATCTGTATCACTTATAAGATGAATCAAGTCTAGAGACCTGGTGTACAGCATGATGAATATAGTTAATAATAATGTATTATATATTTGAAATTTGCTAAGAGAGGAGTCTCAGTTCTTCTCATCGCACAAAGGAAACTAGGAGGTAACATATGTTAATCAGTTGGATTATGGTAATCACTTCACAGTGTATCAGATCAGACAGATCAGTCGCTCAGTCATGTCCGACTCTTTGCGACCCCATGAACTGCAGCAGGCCAGGCCTCCCTGTCCATTACCAACTCCCGGAGGTCACTCAGACTCATATTCATCGAGTCAGTGATGCCATCCAGCCATCTCATCCTCTGTCGTCCCCCTTCTCCCCCTGCCCCCAATCCCTCCCAGCATCAGAGTCTTCTCCAATGAGTCAACTCTTCGCATGAGGTGGCCAAAATACTAGAGTTTCAGCTTTAGCATCATTCCTTCCAAAGAAATCCCAGGGTGATCTCCTTCACAATGGACTGGGTGGATCTCCTTGCAGTCCAAGGCACTCTCAAGAATCTTCTCTAACACCACAGTTCAAAAGCATCAATTCTTCGGCGCTCAGCCTTCTTCACAGTCCAGCTCTCACATCCATACATGACCACAGGAAAGACCATAGCTTTGACTAGGCAAACCTTTGTTGGCAAAGTGATGTCTCTGCTTTTCAATATGCTAACTAGGTTGGTCATAACTTTCCTTCCAAGGAGTAAGCGTCTTTTAATTTCATGGCTGCAGTCACCATCTGCAGTGATTTTGGAGCCCAGAAAAATAAAGTCTGACACTGTTTCCACTGTTTCTCCATCTATTTCCCATGTAGTGATGGGACCAGATGCCATGATCTTCGTTTTCTGAATGTTGAGCTTTAAGCCAACCTTTTCACTCTCCACTTTCACCTTCATCAAGAGGCTTTTTAGTTCCTCTTCACTATACGTATACTATAACATCATGCTGCCTACCTTAAATACATACAATTTTTATTTATCAAAAATAAAAAATTTATTGCCTCCCCGCCAATACAATATTGTAAAGTTAAATAAAATTAAATTAAATTAAAAAATAAAATAAAAAGTTTGAAATATATGTAAGGCAGTCTTTTAAGAGTTTATTGTTATCATGCACAGATTAAAAAGGAGGCTTGTCCCAAATAGGAAAATCATTCTCTCCTAAAAGAGGATAACAGAGGCCTTATTCCAAATTTAAATTTGGTGAGAATTTCATCAGGTAGAATCTAAATTGCTTTAGACTTTAGGGAGTAGAATGTGTGTGAACAAAACACTTTGTCTATCGTAGAATCTGGTATCAATATTTCTTTCTTCAGTTTTGCTTTTTGAACATTAAAATATCCTTTTGATTTAAGAAACATAATAATGAGATGCAATACACTAACCATAAATGGATCCTAGTTTGAACGAAAACACCATCAGCATTTGGAAGACAAAGGGAGAAATGAGAATACAGATGGGTTATTAGGTAATACTTGGGTTTTACTGTTAATTTCCTTAGGTGCAATAATGGTATTGTGGATAGGTAAGAAATTTCCTTACTTTTAGAAAGTGTTGAATTTATTTAGGATTGAACTAAATACTTCATGATGTCTGAAACTTTATTTGAAATGGTTCAGATAGATATAGGTAATAAGGCAAAATATTAAAAATGAGTGAATCTAAGAAGAGAGTATACATTCTTGTATGTTTTTAAATTTTTGAAAATACAAACTTAAAGAAAAGCTCTTTTTCATACTTTACTTAGACATGCTGAAAGGGTGACCTAGGAGAATAACGTATGCAGACTGATGTACCCTTTTGACCTAGAAGTGTATTTTTAAAACCAGGTTACTTACTGACTTACTGCCCAAGGGTTCCATAGCTGGGGAATACACAATGAGAAATCAAGCCCATCACAAAGGTATCAGTGATGGTTATCATCACTTCAGCAAACTGCCATACCCTCAGTACACAGTGCCCTCAGCCACCATCTCCAGATCAATATGGCTATCAATGACGGATGGCCAAAGCAGCCCCATCCACTCAGGTCATTCTTAGTTCACATGGTCCAAAAGGATTTAGGAGTCTTGTGTCATTAGACATCTTTAGAAAACAACCTAGCCATTAAAGGCGGAAGCAGAGTAATGTTGTATGTCAGACAGCACACTGTTGACAGTTTAAATATACTCAGAAAGCTTAAAATGTGTTGATTTTCTGTGTGCTACAATTGCATTTTTACTGGCGGAGAATGTATCATTAAAATGTAAATGCATGTTGAAAGCAAAGCTATAAAAAGACTTTCTGTCACAAGCCATTTCTAGACACACCATAGCTAAGAAGAAAAGGTAATATTGTTCAGCAATGATTTAATCAAAATTGTAATTCCTTTGGAAAGGAGTAGGAACTTTTGGTCCAAATATATTTTTTAAT
Organism: Tragelaphus eurycerus; assembly: GCA_935064755.1. Lineage (NCBI taxonomy): Eukaryota > Metazoa > Chordata > Mammalia > Artiodactyla > Bovidae > Tragelaphus > Tragelaphus eurycerus. The sequence continues at coordinate 27,366,425 of CAKXYN010000002.1, forward strand.
GTGGTTTATACTTAACAGAATCTGATTTGGGATGCACTTAGTTTGAAGACAGTACATAAACAGGTCATCTACTCAAAAGAACCTTTGCAATAACATTTCATGAGCACATCAACAATTTTCTAGTCATTGAAATATTAACATCTTACTAAATAATCTAATATTAATCACTCAGTACATCCCTTGAGTATCACCTCTTCTGCCCCAAAAGTCATAAATGCTCAAGCAGCACAGGGAAATAGTGATGAGGCCCTACGTATACTACAAATAAACACCTCTTTCCTATTTCAGTCCTTAAATAAGCTTACTCACAAGTGATTGGGATAGAGGTAAAAACAGTTCTATGAACAGTCACCACATTAGTTATGGATGCATAGGAAAATCCATTTTAACTAATTGAAAGCAAGACCTTGAAATACATTTAGCCATTTATGTTTATAACGTACAAATAACAGATTTATTACTATCATGGGGCAAATTACTTCTTACACAAGTACTACTGACTTAGCTATCTGAGGGCTGGACTTGGCCCAAAGTGTATTGACTCACAATATTTTCCTTCATGGCAAGATTTCCATGAACAGTTGCTTTAACTTGAAAAACAGACCCAGAGTTGTTGAAGGAGGTAGAAGAAAGAGATTCAGCATTGGTGAGCAATGTAGTCACTGAATACAATGACCTAGTTCTGGTCAAGGAAAAAGTCACAAATACTCCATTTAGAAAGAGTACGTAAACTTTTTTTTTTTTTTAGAAAGAGAGAAAAATAATTTCTTTAGGGAGAAACTTCCTTCGGGCAAATCTCAAAAATAAATGGTAACATTTATATAGTAGTCGCTATAATGCTTCGTCACTGACAAGAGAGAATTCAAAAAGCAAAGAATCTTGGCCTCTGGAAAAAGCAATGGGAAACCTCTGGCTTTTAGTTTAATTTTTTCGAGCTAGACCGTGAAAAGTTTTCTAAAACCAAGTGTCTTTTGAGCCTCCCTTCTCCACCATTAAGAGCAACAAATACAGCTGTGCAAACAGCAGGAATGTGTGTTCCTGTGGTAAGATGTGGGCCCTGGCTCTTCCTGGCAGAACTCTCCAGCAGACATGTGCCCAATCCTCTGAATCAGCAGGCCCAAAGAGGGATTGGAGATGTTGGCAAAGGTAAATTCCAGCCTCAGACAGTAAAAGAAGACATTAGGCCAATTGGTGGGAATTCTTGGGCAACTGAGGTGAAGTTTCTGATAGCTGGCAAGAAAGGAAAAGACTGAAAGCTGTGCAATTAGAGTTGCAAAGAACACAGTCTGAAAAGGCAGGAAACACTACACTTTTCTTATTCATTTTTATACCTGTTTCTCTTTTTAGTCCTTCTGCCAACTCTTTTTTTTTTCCGCTGGTAAAAACATGGATTTTGGACCCATTGCCAGGGAATGAATGTCAGTCATGAATTAGTTGTGTGGTTCTGGAAACTTATCTAATATTTCTAAACTTCAGCTTCCTCATCTGTAAAATGGATAGAATGATACTTAATGGACTGTTGTGAGGCTGGAATATGATAAACTAAAAATACACAGCAGGTGTCTGGCTCATAGCAGGTGCTTTAAAATGTGTTAGCACCTTTCCTCTCCTCCTTCTTTTATTCTTGTAGCCTATATTTCTAACTTTTTTTTCACATCTGCTAGAACTTGGGGTCCTTTACTTCATTATTCATTTTCTGTGGGTCAGTGACGTTGGATAAAGAAAGATTTCCCAGTTCCTAAAGTAAATGGGATATTCACTCACAAGAGCTGAGGGCCTTCATGTTTATCTGATTCCCAAAAGACTGAGTTTCCTGTTGATCTGATGAATAACATGATGAATGAAATTTTCATAACAGGAAGTTTTAGGTAATCTGGGGATTAGAAAAGAAGAATGCCTGCCTCCTCTTAATCAGCGGGTGTTATAAACTTGGATTCCTTTGCAAACAATGAGAAAGCAGTTAGATAGAGATGCCAAAATACTGGACAGACTTCAGTCCAGCCTGAGACCTGGTGCAAGCTGTGTCCCCTTCCTGTGCAACAATGAGACCTGGGCTCTAGGGGATTACTTTCTTAAAAGCAAGTTTTGGCACTTCCCTGGTGGTCTCTTGGCTGAGGCTCCATGCTCCCAATGCAGGGAGCTTGGGTTCAGTGCCTGCTCAGGCAACCTGATCCCACATGCCATAGCTAAGAGTTTTCATGCTGCAATTAATTGAAGATCCTGCGTGCCGCAACTAAGATCCAGTGCAGCCAAATAAGTAAATAAATAAATATTTTAGATTAGAAAGATAAAGCAAGTGTCAAGAGCAGAGAAAGAAGTATGCACTGCATCCATAAAGAATAAATTCTGCATTCAAGATGAATTATAACTCAAATTCCAGCATTTTTCCATTTTGAACTAGCAATACAAGTAGTGTGATATGTTTTGTTTTGGAAGGGAGCATCAAAGGAACCCCAAATTCATTTCAGGAAGCAACTACAGTTTAAAAGAAAAGCATAGGAGAGGAGTGAAAGGAAAGAGGAGAGAAAAGGAAGCACCTACTCAACAGGACGTACTCTCTCTCTCTCTCTCCAGGCCTCTGACAGAGCCCTCCAAGAGAGTCCCCTTTCTCTTGGCTTTCTGGACACATCTCTAGTCTATGACTCCTTCTCCTGTGCCCTCCCTGATTCATCTCCTGCATCACTCCTTGTAGTTCTCACTTTGCAAGCTTTATCTGAACAATTTTATTTATTTCTATGGCTTCTCCTACCTTTTCTCCCACCAGGGATTCCCACTAAGGTGGCTCAGACAGTAAAGAATCTGCCTGCAATGCAGGAGGCCCGGGTTCAATCCCTGGGTCAGGAAGATCCCCTGGAGTAGGAAATGGCAACCCACTCCAGTATTCTTGCCTGGAGAATTCCATGAACAGAGGAGACTGGTGGGCTACATGGAGTTGCAGAGTCAGACACGACTGAGTGAATAACCTACACTTTGAATAATGATGACTCGTAAATACACATCTTTAAACCAGTTCTCTTTTCTAAATCCCACAAGCCAAATTGTCCACACCAAGCTGGCTTGTGACCACATCTAAAATCAGAAATGTTTTCTTCCTAAACCTCTTCCCACCATTCACACCCTATCTACCAGTTCTCAAAGTCAAAGCAGCTCTGAACTCATTTTTTATTATCCTTCTGCTTCAACTCACAAATCCAGTCTATTACCAAGTGCTAGTGATTCTACTTTCTGAAGCTCTCTCACATCTATACTCTTCTTTAATCCTACTGTCACTGTCTTAGATAAAGCTCTCCTCATCTCCCACCTAGACTCCTGACTTCTCTCTTTCTGGTATTTTTTCTGGACAAAATTTGTGCCAGAGTGATTTCTCTAAAACAGAAATCTGATACTTTCTCTTTTAATAACCTTAATAACCTCTGATAGCTCCTCTCTGTCTCCCAAAATAAAAACCCAAATCCAAACAAGATGCATAACCTTGCCTCAGTCATCTTCAACGTATCCATCTCTTGTAATTCCCCCCACTACATCCCACAACTCTTATTTCAGGCCCTACAATTCAGCCACACCAAGCTGCCTACCACTCCCCAAACACATGATCCTGGATTTTTTGCCTTTGCATGTTCTGTTCCTTCTGTATGAAATGCTTTTCCCTGCCTCCACATGCTTTAAGATTAAGCTCTAACGTCACTCTTCTATAAAGCTTTCCCTCACTGCCCAATACATTACTTATATCTACCTGCAGGATCCTGCAGGCCCTTTATCTGGGCACTTTCCAGATATACTAGAAGTACCGGTTTATATATTTGTTTCCCTGGACAAATGAGACCAAGATTGCAAGCTCCAATAAAACAGGCATGAGCTCTCATTTCTTTTGGTGTCCCCAGCTGTTCACTAAACATTCAACAAATGCTAATGGATGTCAAGAGAATCAGCTTTCCACACAAAGAAAGAACCTTAGGACCCTCCAGGAAGAGCTACCCTTTCCCAGAGAGAGCTCTTTGGGCCCATGTAGTCTTGCCCTGTGTATCAGCCCACAGCTGGAATGAGTTCAGAATGTTTCCTTCAGCTTAAAAGAGGGACTGAGAGAGGGTAGCAGAGACAGGGAGAAAGTGAGGGAGAGAGGGATAGATGAGCACCCCTATGATAATTCATTGTACTTTTCCCACATAGAAAAAGACCTTATTCCTTGCTTCTAACATTGAGGAATAAACAGAAAACCTTGCCACAGTGCTCTATATTTTTAGTAGATACTTAAAAGCATCTGAACAAACGAAGAACAAATGAATCTACAGATAAATGCTATCTGGTTGGTAAGAAATTTGCACAAAAAACAAAAAACTGAGCTTATCATTCACTTTAGGTTTTCTTTCTCCAGGTGTGTGTGTGTGTGTGTGTCTCTACCTGTGCCTCCCTTTCTCTCTTTTCTTTATTTAGCTGAGTTCATTTCCGACAAGCACGGAAAAGTCAGAGTGGCGACCAGGAAATGTTTTGAGCTTTTGGATTCAGATACCTTGTGGAAAAGTACATTTGATTTACAACTACAACACATACAACTGGGTATCTTAACTGTAAATCTAATGTGACGATTGTTCCTTTAGATATTTCCTTAATTTTTTGTGAGTATTAAATACATATCCTTTAATGACTATAGGTTCTAACCATTTCCAAATGACTGATTTTCACTGCCCTGCTACTATACATTTCCTTTATGTAAATAAATAAATATTTCTAAATTGCTCCATTAGCATGTAGAAAAACATTTGCTATTTGCTTTTAAATGACTTTAGGGGGGTTATAAGCACGTTGCCCAAAAATGAGCTTTATAACAATTCTCTAGGCATTCATGTTTGAAAATGTAATATTTATATGGTAGAAATTATAAGATTAAAACCCAACAAGCTTCTATAAATTTGTTCTTTTAAAATATAAACTATTAAAATACTTTAGGAAATACAAATGCAACTGCTTTAATTCCAATTCCATATCAAAGTTCTCAGGATTTTGCATTTATATAGAGCAGAGTTCATGAACTCCTACTAACCATGTTAACAATCTACTAGGTTTCTAAAGACTCAGCAGGGGTTAGAATTAGAAGGCTCTGCCATCAGCATCAATAACAGAGGCAGTGACACTCAGAGGAGGTTTTCACTGTGCTCTCCAAAGAGGGCTCAGCACACTCAGAGACCACAGCCCATAAAGAGGTCTCTGGTTAGTAACTCCAAATACAATCTGGAGAGACACATTATTTCCGATTTTATTTTTAAACAGTGATAGTCTTTTTAAAACTACATCTATGTGTGTGTATGTATTTTGTGTGTACATACATAAGTTCATCACAGTCATACTTATTTTAAAAGGCCTTAACCACTTAAAAGGAGTTTCGAGTTCAGTCTTAGTTCTGATTCACAAGGGAAAAGATGTGAACAAAATCACAAATGTACCTCTGGGAGGCAAGAGAGTGGTTTAACTCCTTAATTTAAGATGGAAACCTATTAGACAGATGACTCAAGCATTTTGGTGTGGCCTGGGTCCAAGGCAGGTGGCAAATCAGAGACACATAAAAACAAAGGGAACACATCTAAATTTATAGATATACGTTAGAGGCTAGTTTCAAAGCAGCTTTTGAAATAAATAAAACTTTGTACAAAATGAATTTGCTACCTATGGATTTTCATGGGCATGGAAACATATTTCCCCTCTTCCTACCTCCTTTTTTAAACAATTTTCACCCAATTCCCTTTCTTCATATCCTTGTTCACAAAAGCCTATCTTTTTTTAAAACTGGGTTGTTGGGGGTTGGTTAAAAAAAAAAGCTCAAGAAAGGGCAATATTCAAATCTTAAGTCCACATCAACCATTAATCTTCTGATATTTTTCTCTTCTTCCTTTTTGGAGGGCCAAATAGTACAGAATATCTGTATCTTCTGTTGTTGCCTGCAGCAGGAAAACAGTGTCTAGCATTCTATCACTTGGTCATGAAGCCAAAGGAAACATGACCTCTAAAGCAATGCTTTCTGTGGTGGAATCAGCACTGATCACATACATGATTTGCATTCTAGTCTTCTGGATCTTCAGTTTTTTGAAATTTCAAGTATTATAAATCTGTATATTTATAATGCCCAAACTTGTTTCCCTTTCAGCTCATCATCATTCCAGCAGTTATTGCACACTAGATAAAGACTTTTGTGAGCTTTTATGTTGTTCTTGCTAATGCTAATATGCTAAGTCGCTTCAGGTGTGTCCGACTCTGTGCGACCCCGTCCCTGGGATTCTCCAGGCAAGAATACTGGAGTGGGCTGCCAATTCCTTCTCCAATGCATGAAAGAGAAAAGTGAAAGTGAAGTCACTCAGTCATGTCCGACTCTTAGCGACCCCATGGACTGCAGCCCACCAGGCTCCTCTATCCATGGAGTTTCCAGGCAAGATTACTGGAGTGGGGTGCCATTGCCTTCTCCGTGTTCTTGCTAAGTACTCTCCAATTACACTAGATAATAAACTCAATTTTTGACTCTTTCAGATAAAGCTAATTCACTAAAGCCAAAACTAGTGATTTCACAATAATCTCAGTTTTATCTGTCCCTGATTCTAAGAAGCTTATCCAGGGAGCTAAATTACCTCTTTCCTAAATTACCACATGGACATATTCTGCCTTTGGAAAAAGTGCTATATTATTCCCATCTATGGACAAGTTATTTATATCTGAAGACATTCAATCTAGTCTTTCCCATTCTATTGTTTTCCTCTATTTCTTTGTATTGATCACTGAGGAAGGCTTTCTTATCTCTCCTTGCTATTCTTTGGAACTCTGCATTCAAATGGGTATATCTTTCCTTTTCTCCCTTGCCTTTCTTTGCAAATAAATAGAGGAAAACAATAGAATGGGAAAGACTAGAGATCTCTCCAAGAAAACTAGAGATATCAAGGGAACATTTCATGCAAAGATGGGCACAATAAAGGACAGAAATGGTATGGACCTAACAGAAGCGGAAGATATTAAGAAGAGGTGGCAGGAATACACAGAAGAACTGCACAAAAAAGATCTTCGTGACCCAGATAACCACGATGGTGCAATCACCCACCTAGAGCCAACATCCTGGAGTGCAAAGTCAAGTGGGCCTTAGGAAGCATCACTATAAACAAAGCTAGTGGAAGTGATAGAAGTCCAGTTGAATTATTTCAAATCCTAAAAGACTATGCCGTGAAAGTGCTGCACTCAATATGCTAGCAAATTTGGAAAACTCAGCAGTGTACATGGGACTGGAAAAGCTCAGTTTTTACTTCAATCCCAAAGAAAGGTAATGCCAAAGAATGTTCAAACTACCACACAATTGCACTCATCTCACATGTTACCAAAATAATGTTCAAAATTCTCCAAGCCAGGCTTCAAGAGTACATGAACCATGAACTTCAGGAAGTTGAATCTATATTTAGAAAAGGCAGAGGATCAGATCAGATCAGATCAGTCATTCAGTTGTGTCCAATTCTTTGCGACCTCATGAATCTCAGCACGCCAGGCCTCCCTGTCCATCACCAGCTCCCGGAGTTCACTCAGACTCACATTCATCGAGTCAGTGATGCCATCCAGCCATCTCATCCTCTGTCGTCCCCTTCTCCTCCTGCCCCCAATCCCTCCCAGCATCAGAGTCTTTTCCAATGAGTCAACTCTTCGCATGAGGTGGCCAAAGTACTGGAGTTTCAGCTTTAGCATCAGTCCTTCCAAAGAAATCCCAGGGCTGATCTCCTTCAGAATGGACTGGTTGGATCTCCTTGCAGTCCAAGGGACTCTCAAGAGTCTTCTCCAACACCACAGTTCAAAAGCATCAATTCTTCGGTGCTCAAACAGCAAACTCTGGAAAAATCTTAAAGAGATGGGGATATCAGACTACCTGACCTGCTTCCTGAGAAATCTGCATGCAGGTCAAGAAGCAACAGTTAGAAACAGACACGGATCAACGACTGGTTCCAAATTGGGAAAGGAGTACATCAAGGCTGTATATTGTCACCCTGTTTATTTAACTTTTATGCAGAGTACATCATGAGAAACGCTGGGCTGGTTGAAGCACAAGCTGGAATCAAGATTGCCGGGAGAAAGAACCTCAGACATGCAGATGACACCACCCTTATGGCAGAAAGTGCAGAACTAAAGAGCCTCTTGATGAAAGTGAAAGAGCAGAGTGAAAAGCTGGCTTAAAATTCAACATTCAGAAAACTAAGATCATGGCATCTGGTCCCATCACTTCATGGCAAATAAATGGATAAACAATGGAAACAGTGAGAGACGATTTTGGGGGGCTCCAAAATCACTGCAGATGGTGACTACATGGAATTAAAAGACGCTTACTCCTTGGAAGGAGAAGGCAATGGCACCCCATTCCAGTACTCTTGTCTGGAAAATCCCATGTACGGAAGAGCCTGGTAGGCTGCAGTCCATGGGGTCGCTAGAGTCGGACATGACTGAGTGACTTCACTTTCACTTTTCACTTTCATGTATTGGAGAAGGAAATGGCAACCCACTCCAGTGTTTTTGCCTGGAGAATCCCATGGACAGAGGAGCCTGGTGGGCTGCCGTCTATGGGGTTGCACAGAGTTGGACACGACTGAAGCAACTTAGCAGCAGTAGCAGCAGCAGCACTCCTTGGAAGGAAAGTTATGACCAACCTAGACAGCATATTAAAAAGCAGAGACATTACTTTGCCAACAAAGGTCCATCTAGTTAAAGCTATGGTTTTTCCAGTGGTCATGTATAGATGTGAGAGTTAGACCACAAAGAAAGCTGAGCACTGAAGAACTGATGCTTTTGAACTGTGGTGTTGGAAAAGACTCTTGTGAGTCCGTTGGACGGCAAGGAGATTCAGCCAGTCAAGCCTAAAGGAAATCAATCCTGAATATTCATTGGAAGCACTGATGCTGAAGCTGAAACTCCAATACTTTGGCCACCTGATGCAAAGAACTGACTCATTGGAAAAGATCTTGATGCTGGGAAAGATTGAGAGCGGGAGAAGAGGGCGACAGAGGACGAAATGGTTGGATGGCATCACCGGCTCCTGGACATGAGTTTGAGCAAGCTCCAGGAGTTGGTGATGGGCAGGGAAGCCTGGCGTGCTGCTGTCCATGGAGTTGCAAAGAGTTGGACATGACTGAGCAACTGAACTGAACTGAACATTCAAACTGACAAAGAAGGAAGTTAGAGAGAGAGAGATAAGTTAACAGAAATACACAGGGAAAAATTTACCAGAGCCAGCAATTTTCCCCATTACTTTCTTTTTATATTCATTGTGACTATAGTCATCAGTTTAGTTCAGTCACTCAGTGGTGTCCAACTCTTTGTGACCCCATGAATCGCAGCATGCCAGGCCTCCCTATCCATCACCAATTCCCGGGGTTCATTCAAACTCATGTCCATCGAGTCAGTGATGGCATCCAGCCATCTCATCCTCTGTTGTCCCCTTCTCCTCCTGCACCCAATCCCTCCCAGCATCAGAGTCTTTTCCAATGAGTCAACTCTTCACATGAGGTGGCCAATGTATCAGAGTTTCAACTTTAGCATCAGTCCTTCCAATGAACACTCAGGACTGATCTCCTTTAGAATGGACTGGTTGGATCTCCACGCAGTCCAAGAGACTCTCAAGAGTCTTTTCCAACACCACAGTTCAAAAGCATCAATTCTTCAGTGCTCAGCTTTCTTCACAGTCCAACTCACATTCATACATGACCACCAGAAAAATCATAGCCTTGACTAGATGGACCTTTGTTGGCAAAGTAATGTCTCTGCTTTTGAATATGCTATATAGGTTGGTCATAACTTTCCTTCCAAGGAGTAAGCGTCTTTTAATTTCATGGCTGCAATCACCATCTGCAGTGATTTTGGAGCCCCCCAAAATAAAGTCTAACACTGTTTCCACTGTTTCCCCATCTACTTCCCATGAAATGATGGGACCAGATGCCATGATCTTTGTCTTCTGAATGTTGAACTTTAAGACAACCTTTTCACTCTCCTCTTTCACTTTCATCAAGAGGATTTTTAGTTCCTCTTCACTTTCTGCCATAAGGGTGGTGTCACCTGCATAGCTGAGGTTATTGATATTTCTACTGGCAATCTTGATTCTAACTTGTGCTTCCTCCAGCCCAGCTTTTCTCATGATGTACTCTGCATATAAGTTAAATAAGCAGGGTGACAATATACAGCCTTGACATACTCCTTTTCCTATTTGGAACCAGTCTGTTGTTCCATGTTCAGTTCTAACTGTTGCTTCCTGACCTGCATATAGGTTTCTCAAGAGGCAGGTCAGGTGGTCTGGTATTCCCATCTCTTGAAGAATTTTCCACAGTTTATTGTGATCCACACAGTCAAAGGGTTTGGCATAGTCAATAAAACAGAAATAGATGTTTTTCTGGAACTCTCTTGCTTTTTCCATGATCCAGCGGATGTTGGCAATTTCATCTCTGGTTCCTCTGCCTTTTCTAAAACCAGCTTGAACATCTGGAAGTTCACCGTTCACATATTGCTTAAACCAAACTGTTGTCTGACTAAGTTTTTGACAATCCCATTTCTGTTGCAATGTCCTCCTTAAGAGGAAATACTATACTTTTCCCTATTAATTTGCTCTTGCTGCTGCTCTTGCTGCTAAGTCACTTAAGCCGTGTCCGACTCTGTGTGACCCCATAGACTGCAGCCCACCAGGCTTCCCCATTCTGGGATTCTCCATGCAAGAACACTGGAGTGAGTTGCCATTTCCTTCTCCAATGCATGAAAGTGAAAAGTGGAAGTGAAGTCGCTCAGTCGTGTCCGACTCTTTGCGATCCCATTGACTACAGCCTACCAGGCTCCTCCGCCCATGGGATTTTCCAGGCAAGAGTACTGGAGTGGGTTGCCATTGCCTTCTCTAAATTTGCTCTTAGAACTGAGTTTTTCCCCCTTCTCTTAATGTTAGTATTTTAACTTCCCTGGCAGTCCAGTGGTTAAGATTCCACCCTTCCAAGCAGGGAGTGTAGATTCAATCCCTGGTCAGGAAGCTAAGAGCCCACATGCTACATGATGTGGTCAAAAAATATCAAGCTAATATTAGTATTTCAACAAAAAAATTTGCTCTACTCAACTATGAACATTTGTTCATCATGTCTAAAAATGCACTTTTATCATGGTTCAGTTCGATTCAGTTTAGTCGCTCAGTCATGTTCGACTCAAAAACACCTAATGTAAAAGTTATCATTTTAACCATTTTTCAGTAGACAGGTTCAGAGGCACTCACACAGCTGTGAAACCAGCACTACCATTCATCTCAAGAACTCTTTCCGTCTTCCTAAATGAAATTCTCAGTCCTTCCTCCCCTCCAGCCCCTGGCAACCACCACTCTACTTTCTGTCTCTGTGAACCAACAACTGTATTCACCTCATATAAATGGAATCATACAGTATTTGTCTTTTTTGAGATGTCACCAGCTTACAGTAATCTCCTCAAAGATCATCCATATTACGTGGCATGTGTAAGAATGTCCTTCCTTTTTAAGGCTGGATACTATTCTATTGGATGCATACACCACACTTTGTTTATCTATTCATCTGTCCATGGATACTTGGGTTGCTTTTGGCTCCTGCGAATGACTGCTATGAACATGGGTGCATAAATAATTGTGTAAATCCTTGCTTTCTCTTTTGGGTATACACCCAGAAGTGGAATTGCCGGATCATATGGTAATTCTGGGCTTCCCTGCTGGCTCAGTGTAAGAATCCACTTGCCAATGCAGAGGACACAAATTCAGTCCCTGAGTTGGGAAAATCCCCTGGAGAAGGAAATGGCAACCTACTCCAGTGTTCTTGCCTGAGAAATCCCTTGGCCAGACGAGCCTAGCAGGCTGCAGTCCACAGGGCCACAAAGGAGTTGGACACGACTTAGCGACTAAACAACAATGGCAATTCTATGTTCAATTATTTTCTTGAAACATCATACTGTTTCCATAGTGGATGCATCATGTTACATTTCCACCAGCAAATGCACAAGGGTTTCAATCTCTCCACAACCTCATGAATACTTGTCTTGAGTTTTTTTTCCTCTTTTAAAATAAGTCACCCTAATAGTGTGAAGTGGTATCATCTTATTGTTGCATTTCCCTTTGATTGTTGATGTTGAGCATCTGTCTCTTCACGTGCTTAGTGGCCATTTATATATCTTCTTCAGAGAAATATCTATTCAAGTTATTTGCCCACTTTTCAATCAGATTGGTTTTGCTGTTACTATGGTGGATTGCAGAAGTTTTTCATATATTCTGGTCAGATGTATGATTTGCAAATATCTTCTCCCATGCTGTATGTTGTCTTTTCATTCTGTTGAGGGTGCCCATATTATAGCTTTAAGTTTTAATATTCTAATGCTACAGATTTTTGTTATTTGTAAGTTTAAACATTCTCATTTTTAGACTTAATCAGTTTTATAAAGCTTGAGTAACAAATCTTTAATTTTATGTTTTTCTTTTGATCTCTCTGAAGACATAAAACAAAAAAATATTGTTAAATTATTAAATATTAAAATTCACAAGATTAAATAAATATGAACTCAAATAAATGTTTAAAATGATATTTTTATAAGTTAATAGCATTTTACTTCTAAAATTATTTAAGCATAAAATGGCACTAAGACTTTTAGAACAGCTTCTTTTAATTGGAGAATCTAAGTAGTGAGTATATGGGTAAACTATACAATTCTTTTGAGTCTTTGGCATGTTTGGAAACTTTCACAGAAATTACTGGAAAAAAATTGGGCCAAGAGATATCATTTAATTATGGCAAATTAATAAATATATTTTTTAAAAGCTAAGCACTCTTTTGAAAAATGTCTATTCAGACATGCAGATGGCCAACAAGTACATGAAAAGATGCTCAACATTGCTAATCATCAGGGGATGCAAATCAAAACCATGAGACATCATCTCACACCTGGTAGAATGGCTATCACCAAAAAGAACACAGATAACAAATGTTGGTGAGGATGTGGAGAAAAGGGAACCCTCCTACACGGTTGGTGGGAATGTAAATTGGTATAGCCACAGTGGAAAACGGTATGTACATTTCTCAAAAAACTAATAATAAAACTACCATATGACCCAGCAACACTGCTTCTGCATAAATATATTTAAAAACACCCCACTAATTTGAAAACATAAATGACTTTATTGTTTAACATGAATACATTACAATAATCACAACTACAGAGCCAAAGTGAACCTAATGTAGTTGGTTCACACTTTCAGAAAAACTGGACTGCTAGCCTGTGGAAGAGTAATAAGCCAGTGTTCAAGTAGACTGCATAGGAAGACATAACTTGATTTCTTTCACCATGCATATGAAATCTTTAGGTTCAAGAATAATAAGAGCAGATTAGCGAACAGACTTGGGGACACAGGGGATGAATTGAAAGAATGGCATATGGTATTTACATATGGCATATATAGACTACCATATGTAAAATAGATAGTGGAAAGCTGCTGCGTAGCACAGGGAACTCAGCTCAGTGCTCTGTGATGACCTAGAGGGTGGGGGTGAAGCTCAAGAGGGAGCAGATACACATATATATATATAGCTGATTCATGCTGTTATAAAACAGAAACTAACACAACATTCTAAAGCAATTATACTCCAATTTAAAAAACAAATTAAAAATTTTTTAAATAAGATACTCACTTATGTTTCTGAAAATGTCACCCTCAAATATTCAAATTTTTTTCAAAATCTATAATATTATTAAACATATTTGAACGTCAAATATTTTTCCAGGGTTGTTGGTCAAATTTTTAAAAGAAAAAAAACTTTGCATTGGTAAATAACATTTTTTTTTATTTAAATAAAAAAATAACATTTTTTTTATTTTTAAGATTATTTAAATAACCTTATCAGTCTTCACAGAGGAGAAAATAAGTTAGCTGATTTCCTTTCCTCCAGACTTACTTAGATTTCACAGTTACTTAGAACTTTAAAATGTTTTTCTCAGTTAAATTCAGAAAAGTTTCCCAAAGTAACAAAGAATACAAAAAGAACCCTGAGAAATGCTGGACTGGAAGAAACACAAGTTGGAATCAAGATTGCCGGGAGAAATATCAATAACCTCAGATATGCAGATGACACCACTCTTATGGCAGAAAGTGAAGAGGAACTAAAAAGCCTCTTGATGAAAGTGAAAGTGGAGAGTGAAAAGGTTGGCTTAAAGCTCAACATTCAGAAAACGAAGATCATGGCATCTGGTCCCATCACTGCATGGGAAATAGATGGGGAAACAGTGGAAACAGTGTCAGACTTTGTTTTTCTGGGCTCCAAAATCACTGCAGATGGTGACTGCAGCCTGAGCGCCTTGGAAGGAAAGATGACCAACCAGAAGCAATCACAGCAGAGACAACACCAACAAGGCGCGGCGATGGATGGAGGAGATCTTTTGAACTGTCGGGACGCCTTGGACTGCAAGAAGATCCAACCAGTCCATTCTGAAGGAGATCAATCCTGGAATTTCTTTAAAAGGAATGATGCTAAAGCTGAAACTCCAGTATTTTGGCCACCTCATGCGAAGAGTTGACTCATTGGAGAAGACTCTGATGCTGGGAGGGATTGAGGGCAGGAGGAGAAGGGGACAACAGAGGATGAGATGGCTGGATGGCATCACTGACTTGATGGGTGTGAGTCTGGGTGACCTCGGGGAACTGGTGATGGACAGGGAGGCCTGGCGTGCTGCGGTTCATGGGGTCGCAAGAGTCGGACACGACTGAGCGACTGATCTGATCTGAAGCTTCTTACAATTTCATTAACTCTAGATGTTAAACAACCTTGCCATTTCTAATCATTATATCCATAGAACGTACCTTTTGAAGAGGCTTCTATAGAAAATCAAGGCTAGTGAAATCTGATTGCATGAGATCTCAGTTTCCTGAGCAGAGACTAAACTCAGGCCACATAAGTAAAAGCGCTGGATCCTAATCATTGAACCACCAGGGAACTCCACCTTAACCTCTTTTTCATATCTGACTTATTAATATCCTCACTCAGGACCAATATTTATAAATCTGAAGCCAATATTTCTTTGATATTCCTCTCTTTTCATCTGGCTCTTTAAAAACAAAAGCACATAAACAGCCATAACATAAAATAAGAAAGGAAAGAAAAAGAACCTTTTGAGTTTATAGCTGAACATCAACTTTAGTAATTTTATGTTTTCTTCCTTAAACATGCAATTCTGAAAATTATTTGTAACAATAATGAGTTAATTGTTATCTTCCATTTAATTATCAATCCATACAGCTGCATCTCTGTAACACTGGTATAAATTACACTTGTGCATTTTCAGGTATATTTCATTTTTTTAAGTTCAGTGATAATTCATAATATCAGTTTACAAGCTATTCTTTAATAACAGAGGTTAACCATGGATCCATATCAAAACGAAGACATAAAATCCCACATATATGAGTATTAACCTTAGACAGTCTAAGATTAAATTGCTTCTTGATCATGTCATCAAAACAAGCATTTAATAAGCTCTTAAATATTATATGTTTAAGATACATCATTTCTATTTTAAATACTTTACCTCTTACTGAGATTTTTTTATTTGACATGTGTCCAAGGTACAAAGATAAATCTTCCCTCTTGCTCCTTGATAAGATGTCAGAGCTTACTTAAAGGTTTATAATAGAGCTATTAGACTAATTTTTTTTCTATTGCAAGTTACTTATGAGAACTGGTAGCAGCCTGTTGAAAGAACTTTACCTGCGGATAATAGTCCTTATCTCACCTCTATCTATCATGCTATCAATTTCTTTATTATAGGAGTTTACCTTTGGGCAGCTCATGCACCAGCTGTCAATCTGTCCTCACCCTGAGACTTTGTAGCAAACTAAGCTCAGGTGTATTGAAGCTTTACAAGAATAAATTGTCTTCCTTTGTTCTCCAACTAAGACAGGTGTATCAGTATGCAAGCCTCTGGCACTCCAGATGTGCTCCATCACAGTGCAGAGCCAGAACTTTTTTATTCTTGTCTCCTAGGTCACGATTCTTCATCTGCAGATTTCCTAGACTTTACTTCTTGTCCTAATTTTTACATTTGCCCCTCACCCCTCCTCACTAAAGGCAAGTAAAATGGCAGCTTTGCAAGGACTGAAACAATTCCAATATCCATCAATAGTGGACTGACTAAATTATAGTACTCCAGAAAATGAAGTAATAGGTTGACCAAAAACTCCATTTGGGCTCTTTGGTAAGATGTTATGGGAAAACTCAAACTTTTTGGCCAATCCAATACTATGTTTGTTGAAAGAAAGAAAGAATGTTCTCAAAGTACTAATATGGAGCGGTTTCCAGGATATATTAAATTAATAAAGGAAGACAAAGAATAGTATCACCTTTTGCATTAAAGAAGAGAAAAACATTCATAATTGCTTCTATATTCATAAAGAAAGTCTGAAAAGACACATTAAAAACAAGTCATTGGTTCCTGGGGCTGGGGGTGTGTGGGAACCAGACACAAGGAAAAGAGAGTGGGAAGAAAAATTTTCATGATATACCTTCCTATACTTTATTTTTTAATTATATGATTGTATTGCTTATTCAACAATTTAAATAAAAAAGAAATAGTAGCTTTATTCACTATAAGGAAGCTGAAAGAAAGAAGGAAAATATTAAGAGAGCCTCATTCTTAAACTATTAGAACAACAGTTTGGTGAAGAGAAAATAATAATTACCAGGGAAAAGGAAAATAAAATTTAGAAAAGCATCATTGAAAGAAGCTAGGATTGCTTTGGCTGAAGAACATGCTAAACGATCTCTGAAATTATCTACTAATTGATTTGCATCTATGTTTTAAAAGTGAACAAAAAGCATTTTGAAGAATTACATTATAAGCATTTCCTTCTATTTTCTAAAAGACAGCCAGCCCATACACTGCCTCTTTCACATCTCTGATTCCAAAGGCAGCCAGTGAAACAGGAAGGCCTGAGCCCTGGAGTAAAGCTTAGGAGCCTAATGCCATCTCCACGGCTCAGTGCTGTGTGGCTGAGCACATTATTTAACTGCGTGGTACCTTGTTTCCTCATCTGGGCAGTGGGGATAAGAATAGAATCCACCTCATAAGATCCCTGTGAGGATTACTTTACACACAAAGGCACATAGAACAGTGCCTGCCTCGCCTTAAGAGCTGTGTAAATGTTTGCTTTTTAATCTCTTCTTCAACTCTTTTGCTGTTTATCTTTCTTTGTTGCCTCCTTGGCCTAATAACTTATTCTTTCCATTAACCCTTTGTTCTTTTTTACTCTGCTTGCCTTCCTCTTTTCTTTTTAATAAAAGGATGCAGTCACTAAAATTTTCCCATTGAGTTTCTGGGACAAGATCATCCCAAAGAAAGTCATTCATAAAGGAAACAGAAAGTATAGTGTTGGCCAGGGAAATTCAGGCTTAAAACAGTGGCATAAAGTCAATTCCTTACATTGCTGTACTGCTCTGTAAAACTACATGTTAACTCATTTGGTCCTCACAACAACCCTCTGAGACCATCAGGGCAAATAAAGAATAAAGAGCAAAGGAGGTTAAAAGGTTTGCCTGAGGCTAAAGTACACATCAGAAGTTAGTGAGGATGTCTGACTAACTCAGTTCAACAATTTATTGAACACCTGCTAGAGCCTGGGTACTGTGCTGACCTCCACATTCCAAAATGCTCTGCGCTTCAAAGAGTTTCTGTGACATAAAGCATCTCTCAAGACAATCATACTACTTAAAAGCTACCACTATATTATTGCAAAAGATCTTGGGCTTTGGATAGCTGGCAAACTCAACTACTCTATTCTCATCTCCAAATGTGTGCCCCATACCACCAGTGGATTGTAAGGGTTAAATGAGAAACTAAATATAAAAGAAGTCTGTAAACTGTAAAGTTCCATAGCAGATAAAAGTTATTGTTATCTGATTTAGCAGTGGAAAGCAAGATCAAACCTAGGTGGGAAAAAAAAAAAAAAAGAAGAAGGTCTGAGAGCAAAACATCCCTAAGTCCCCAGCCTTTAAAAGACCTCCCAGGGAGAGTAGCAAGATTACAGAAACTCACACTGTCTCCCCTGCAGAGGGTACCCACTGAGCCAACAGGATAGACTGCCGATTCTAGCAAATGTATTCCCCTCCATTTGTTCCAGTTGGTGGCAGGAGTTGAAGAGGGGCAAACCAGACAGCTGGTGCGACATGAAACAGAAAGATCTACATTTTACCTTTAAAAAAAACCTGTGGGAAATAGTGGGAGAAGGAAAGAAGCAGGCAAGTGCTTGGGGCATTTCAGCTGATAAGTGAGAGAAAGAGAAGCTACTCTGAGACAGATGCAATCCACACCCTCCATCTGTAATCACAGAGAGGCTCACATGTCAGAAAAAAGTTTGTCCTCCCTCAGGGTAATTGTGAAAGCTGTCAATGTTCTAGCCATGAGAAAACAAAAAATCTATATAGAACATCCCAACATGTGGAGGCCTGATATAGAGCTCAGAAAGATATTCTATGGGAGTCTGACTCTTGCAGGCTTCTCACTTGGACTGGGAATGTAGGCATGAGGCATGCTTCACCAGGGAGGGCAAAAGATGTCTGAACCTGCTAGGAGACAGGCCTGCGGCTTATGATTTAGGAAGGCAATAGAGAGAGGCACTTAAGTAAGCCGATTGTCGTCAAACCACTTGGGTTCAAAGCCCAATTTCTCTGCTTATGTACTTAACCTGCATGACTTTTCAGTTGCTTAACTTTTGCTGCAAAATTATTTAATTTTGCTAAGTTTCAGTTTCCTGCTCTATAAAATGGGAGCCAATACCTTTCTCAGGATGCTGCAATGATGAAGTAGTATGTTTATAAAGCAATTATGAAGTGTGCACTTAGTAAGCAGTCAATAAATGTTGGCTCTTGTTTCAAAAAACCAGTTTACTAGTTAATCTTGGTTCCTGTGGCTTCAGTTCAGTTCAGTCACTCAGTCATGTCCAACTCTTTGCGACCCCATGAATCTCAGCACGCCAGGCCTCCCTATCACCAACTCCCGGAGTTCACCCAAACTCATGTTCATCGAGTTGGTGATGCCATCCAGCCATCTCATCCTCTGTCGTCCCCTTCTCCTCCTGCCCCCAATCCCTCCCAGCATCAGAGTCTTTTCCAATGAGTCAACTCTTCGCATGAGGTGGCCAAAGTACTGGAGTTTCAGCTTTAGCATCAGTCCTTCCAAAGAACACCCAGGACTGATCTCCTTTAGAATGGACTGGTTGGATCTCCTTGCAGTCCAAGGGACTCTCAAGAGTCTTCTCCAACACCACAGTTCAAAAGCATCAATTCTTCGGGCTCAGCCTTCCTCACAGTCCAACTCTCACATCCATACATGACCACTGGAAAAACCATAGCCTTGACTAGATGGACCTTTGCTGGTAAAGTAATGTCTCTGCTTTTGAATATGCTATCTAGGTTGGTCATAACTTTCCTTCCAAGGAGTAAGCGTCTTTTAATTTCATGGCTGCAGTCACCATCTGCAGTGATCTTGGAGCCCAGAAAAACAAAGTCTGACACTGTTTCCACTGTTTCCCCATCTATTTCCCATGAAGTGATGGGACCATATACCATGATCTTCGTTTTCTGAATGTTGAGCTTTAAGCCAACCTTTTCACTCTCCTCTTTCACTTTCATCAAGAGGCTCTTTAGTTCCTCTTCACTTTCTGCCATAAGGGTGGTGTCATCTGCATATCTGAGGTTATTGATATTTCTCCTGGCAATCTTGATTCCAGCTTGTGCTTCCTCCAGCCCAGCATTTCTCATCATGTACTCTGCATATAAGTTAAATAAGCCAGGGTGACAATATCCTGCGGCTTAGAGGACAGTAAATTAGAGTGAAAGAAAGTAAAAACTTTTCTGTAGCATCAAACAAAAGAAACATAAGAACAGAACTTGCATATTCACTGGTGACTGAGAAAAGTTTCAAATGTTTCTGTTTTGTGAGCTAACAAATTGAATATCTGCACAGAAAGGCAGCAAATCCCAGTGTCCCAATACCTAAAATCAGCTCTGGGTTTGTATTCCAGCTCCACCTCTCCACCTTGAACAAGTCATGTATGAGTCAAGCTTCTGTCTATTCCATATTTGTGGATGATAGCAAATAAAATGAAATAGTATCTACCTCATAATGTTGGAGTGATGATAAAATGGACAATGCATGTCTTAGTACGTTCCTCAGTACAGTCCCTGGCATATGAAAAGTGTTTAGTAATTAACAAATATTATTACTTCCTTCACTGCGAAAGAAGAATCAGAGGATTGTAGATTAAATTTAAAGCCCACTTTTTTGAGTAGAGAAAGCAAAATACACTGCTTATCAGGAATCATCTCTTACTCTGTCAGAAGTAACTTTCTCTTTTAAGACAAATTTATCTAACAATCTCTCCTAGGAAGAAGTAATTTACCTGGGGTATCAGAATACTTTTAATTTGATTCACCATATGGTCTTGCTGTCTTCATTATACTTTAAGTAAACTAAGCAGAAAATTTATATGAGATAATAGAAAATTTTGAATTTTCTCCAAGAGCTATGATTAATATTCTGTTCATATATATGTATTGCTATTTTATAATTGAGTCATAGTCCTGAAAGTAATAAGACAAGTGTCTCAAAAATTCTAGCAAAAATAGGGAAATCCCTGGTGGTTCAGTCTGCACTCCCAGGAGTTTTTGCTGTCACTGCCAAGGGTGTGGGTTCAAACCCTGGGAGGAGAACTAAGATCCTGCAAGCTGCTTCATGACCAAAAACTAATAAATAAATGAAGAAAAATTCTAGCAAAAATAAAACAAAACACATTTGATTAAAGATTTATCAGCTTTACAAAAATTCATTCTGCATTTTTTTAAAGTTTGCCAGTTCAGTAAATTACA
Source organism: Tragelaphus eurycerus (assembly GCA_935064755.1). Taxonomy (NCBI): domain Eukaryota; kingdom Metazoa; phylum Chordata; class Mammalia; order Artiodactyla; family Bovidae; genus Tragelaphus; species Tragelaphus eurycerus. The sequence continues at coordinate 27,387,319 of CAKXYN010000002.1, forward strand.
GTAGCAGTAAAATTTTTAAATGTAAGACCTACAAGACCTTTTAGAACTAACACCCAAAAAAGATGTCCTTTTCATTATAGGGGACTGGAATGCAAAAGTAGGAAGTCAAGAAACACCTAGAGTCACAGGCAAATTTGGCCTTGGAATACGGAATGAAGCAGGGCAAAGACTAATAGAGTTTTGCCAAGAAAATGCACTGGTCATAGCAAATACCCTCTTCCAACAACACAAGAGAAGACTCTATACATGGACATCACCAGATGGTCAACACCGAAATCAGATCGATGATATTCTTTGCAGCCAAAGATGGAGAAGCTCTATACAATCAGCAAAAACAAGACCAGGAGCTGACTGTGGCTCAGACCATGAACTCCTTATTGCCAAATTCAGACTGAAAGTGAAGAAAGTAGAGAAAACTACTAGACCATTCAGGTATGACCTAAATCAAATCCCTTATGATTATACAGTGGAAGTGAGAAATAGATTTAAGGGCCTAGATCTGATAGATAGAGTGCCTGATGAACTATGGAATGAGGTTCGTGACATTGTACAGGAGACAGGGATCAAGACCATCCCCATGGAAAAGAAATGCAAAAAAGCAAAATGGCTGTCTGGGGAGGCCTTACAAATAGCTGTGAAAAGAAGAGAAGCGAAAAGCAAAGGAGAAAAGGAAAGATATAAACATCTGAATGCAGAGTTCCAAAGAATAACAAGAAGAGATAAGAAAGCCTTCTTCAGTGATCAATGCAAAGAAATAGAGGAAAACAACAGAATGGGAAAGACTAGGGATCTCTTCAAGAAAATCAGAGATACCAAAGGAACATTTCATGCAAAGATGGGCACAATAAAGGACAGAGATGGTGTGGACCTAACAGAAGCAGAAGATATTAACAAGAGGTGGCAAGAATACACAGAAGAACTGTACAAAAAAGAGCTTCAAGACCCAGATAATCATGATGATGTGATCACTGACCTAGAGCCAGACATCTTGGAATGTGAAGTCAAATGGGCCTTAGAAAGCATCACTACAAACAAAGCTAGTGGAGGTGATGGAATTCCAGTGGAGCTATTCCAAATCCTGAATGATGATGCTGTGAAAGTGCTACACTCAATATGCCAGCAAATTTGGAAAACTCAGCAGTGGCCACAAGATTGGAAAAGGTCAGTTTTCATCCCAATCCCAAAGAAAGGCAATGCCAAGGAGTGCTCAAACTACCGAACAATTGCACTCATCTCACACGCTAGTAAAGTAATGCTCAAAATTCTCCAAGCCAGGCTTCAGCAATATGTGAACCGTGAACGTCCTGACGTTCAAGCTGGTTTTCGAAAAGGTAGAGGAACCAGAGATCAAATTGCCAACATCCGCTGGATCATGGAAAAAGCAAGAGAGTTCCAGAAAAACATCTATTTCTGCTTTATTGACTATGCCAAAGCCTTTGACTGTGTGGATCACAATAAACTATGGAAAATTCTGAAAGAGATGGGAATACCAGACCACCTGATCTGCCTCTTAAGAAATCTGTATGCAGGTCAGGAAGCAACAGTTAGAACTGGTCATGGAACAACAGACTGGTTCCAAATAGGAAAAGGAGTATGTCAAGGCTGCATATTGTCACCATGTTTATTTAACTTATATGCAGAGTACATCATGAGAAATGCTGGACTGGAAGAAACACAAGTTGGAATCAAGATTGCCGGGAGAAATATCAATAACCTCAGATATGCAGATGACACCACCCTTATGGCAGAAAGTGAAGAGGGGCTAAAAAGCCTCTTGATGAAAGTGAAAGTGGAGAGTGAAAAGGTTGGCTTAAAGCTCAACATTCAGAAAACGAAGATCATGGCATCTGGTCCCATCACTGCATGGGAAATAGATGGGGAAACAGTGGAAACAGTGTCAGACTTTGTTTTTCTGGGCTCCAAGATCACTGCAGATGGTGACTGCAGCCATGAAATTAAAAGACGCTTACTCCTTGGAAGGAAAGTTATGACCAACCTAGATAGCATATTCAAAAGCAGAGACATTACTTTACCAACAAAGGTTCGCCTAGTCAAGGCTATGGTCTTTCCTGTGGTCATGTATGGATGTGAGAGCTGGACTGTGAAGAAGGCTGAGCGCCGAAGAATTGATGCTTTTGAACTGTGGTGTTGGAGAAGACTCTTGAGAGTCCCTTGGACTGCAAGAAGATCCAACCAGTCCATTCTGAAGGAGATCAATCCTGGAATTTCTTTAGAAGGAATGATGCTAAAGCTGAAACTCCAGTATTTTGGCCACCTCATGCGAAGAGTTGACTCATTGGAGAAGACTCTGATGCTGGGAGGGATTGAGGGCAGGAGGAGAAGGGGACGACAGAGGATGAGATGGCTGGATGGCATCACTGACTCGATGGATGTGAGTCTGAGTGACCTCCGGGAGCTGGTGATGGACAGGGAGGCCTGGCGTGCTGCGGTTCATGGGGTCGCAAAGAGTCGGACACGACTGAGCGACTGATCTGATCTGATCTGATCTGAAGCACATCAGAAAACATAAATACAGTTGATAAAAGTTTCTGAATGCCTACTACACCAGACACTCCCATCTGTTTTAAATATATTCACTCACTCTTACAAAATTCTTTCATTTATCATCTACATTTCACTTAAATTTTCCCATGATCTGATATTGCAACCTGATTGAATCAGTTAAAATATTAAAAACTCTGTTACTCTAAGAATTTGTAACATTTTCCATCAACATTCTGCTCTAGTTTTATGTACTGGATCTGTGCTGTGGGATGTAGTAAAAATTGTCTGCCTTCAGCAAAATGAACAGCTGAAGTGCCCTGCTGCCTGACAGCGCTTGTTAGGCCATGATCTGCTGTGAACACACACAGTACTAATGATTGCCTTTCAGCTGCCTCAAAGAAAGCCTTTAAGTGGTTCAAACCATGTGAGTTTGGTCATGTTATTGCTGTCCACTTGCTAAGTCCTGTCCGACTCTCTGTGACCCCATGGACTGCCTCACGCTAGGCCTCCCTGTTCCTCACTGTCTCCCAGTGTTTAGTCATCCAGTACCCCAAATGAGCCCAATATTTTAGCACCATGCTTGGGGGTTAACTTATAAATGGGGTGAAAACAATCCTACAATGTTTATTTTTAAAGAAAAGTACCATTACAAATTAATGCTTTGTGCTTTACTAAAAGCCAACAACAAGATAGAATGAACAATATTTTTTAACAAAATCTAACAGAGCCTGGGAAGAGGACATATATTTAAAACAAACAAACAAAAAAACCCCACAAAATCATTGTTTACTTAACTAAAATTTATTCTTCAAATATCTCCTCTTACAGTAGCCTCACATCTGTGTGCTTGCTCTATCTGGAACACCCTATCTCACCCCTTCTCCCCCTGCCTCTGTTTCCACACCATGCCTTCTAAAAATCCTTTCCAGCCTTGCACAGCCTACTCAGAGGCTCTCCTCTCCCACCTCCCCACCCATAACCACTCCCTGGCTGGAAGAAATCTGAGCACTACTCATTCTTTGGAAAATAATTTGACAATATTCATCAACGGCTTTAAATTTTTTAATTTTTTCTTAATCACTAGATCTAGTTATCAACCCTAAGGAAAAAAATGGAATAATTTTTTTAAAAAAGGAATGTAAACATGGAATAATTTTTTTTAGCCATGTAGTGGGATCTTAGTGCCCCAATCAGGTACTGAACCCCCACTCTTGGCCATGAAAGCATGGAGTCCTAACCACTGCACTGTCAGGGGATTCCTCACATAGAATAATTTTGAAAACACTGTTGAAATATTATTTATAATAATTAAAAATGCTAAATAATTCAGACATCCAACAAAGGAGAATGGGTAAGTAAATTATATTTGACAATAAAATATTATGCACAAATTTTAAATCATAATTATTTCAGAAGATGTCATAACAGACAACATGAAAAATGTTTAATATGTACCATTAAAAGCAAAAATGAGTACCAAATTGTACATCTGATTTAACAAATATGTAAAAGAGAAATATCTACTCACACACAAAAAAACTGATTAGAAGGAAGTACTCCAAATCACTAATAATGGTTATTTGGGAGTAAGAAGATAACGAGTACTTTTTCCCCTCTTTATATTATTTTGTATTTTCCAAACATTGTACAATAAGTACATATCATTTGGAAAAGAAAAATAAACTTTGAACAGTAATTAGAAAGCTACATAAACACAAGCCATTAATATTGTGCCCTTAGATCACATTACTTCATTGCTACATTAATGTATAGGTTCTAGGATTGGTCATTTTCTTAAATAAAATGAAAGTAATTAAATTAGGCTAGGCTAATTTAAGAAACTCAGTTTTCTTGCCTGGAGAACGTCATGGACAGAGAAGCCTGGTGGGCTACAGTTCACAGGGTGGCAAAGAGTTGGACAAGACTGAGTACTTGTGCACCAAGGCTAGTGCAAACAACCAAGAAAAAATTTTCAATCAGATTGATTCAACCTGTACTCAAAAATAATCTGGATAAGTTTAACCAGTGAACATAAAAGGTCATTCATCCCCTTTTTGTTACTCAGATATCTTGTCAACCAGTTTGAGGACCTGTCTTCTAGTTCATAAATGTTCATGTTATCTTCAGAGTATTTTAGAATCCAAAGCTACCTTTTACTTTCTCTTCTGAACCTTGTCCTTTAAAAAGTTGTTCTGTTTAAAAGAATCATCTTTGCCCACTGTTTGGCAAATTTAAGTGCTTTTCTGGGTTACCATCAAATGCCAAGGTTAACAAGATTTTCAAAATAATGTAGGCTACCAAATGTTTCCACACTGGGGAAAACAGTTGTTTGTTTGTTTGTTTTACTTTTTTTTTTTTTTAATTTTGCTTAACTTTACAATATTGTATTGCTTTTCCTATGCATCGAGATGGATCTGCCACCAGTATACACGTGTTCAGAAGAAAAGAAAATGCCCAGTTTCTTTGGTCATAAATCTCATTCCATAAAGTCATTATTTGGAATATGATTTTATGTTACCTTAAATATAAAACTCAAAACAGGAAGGTACCCCCGGCCGGAGATGTGGTAGGAGCGGCCCCCACGACAAGCCCCTTCCCTGGGCCGCCAGCCTGTCACCCGGCCCATGGCGAGCCCGAGCCTGGAGCCGCTTCTGGCGCTTGGCCTGCCACTGCTGCTGACTCGCTAGGGCCAGGTCAGAGGGTAAGTTTCTACAACCTCTACAAGTGTGAACATCACCATTACGCCCTCTGGCCCCAGCCCTGGTTCCAGTGGAGCCCTGTCACAGGAGGCAACCACCGCCATCATCGTGGTTTTCTCTCTCCTGGCTGCCCTGCTCCTGGCTGTGGGTCTGGCCCTGCTGGTGCGGAAGCTACGGGAGAAGAGGCAAACGGAGGGCACCTACTGGCCCAGCAGTGAGGAGCAGTTCTCCCACGCAGCTGAGGCCCGGGCTCCCCAGGACTCCAAGGAGACTGTGCGGGGCTGCCTGCCCATCTAGGTCTCCTTCCTCTACCATCACCATTCCTGGTTGTGTGACCTTGGGAGAAGGCAGAGCCCTCTCTGGGCAATCAAACCCACCCAGTCCAGTGCTTAACAATAGAAGGGAAGAAGGTGCTTCTAAGACTGTGCCCTTGATGGCAGGTGACACTGAGGCTGCTCACTTTACACATGTATCTATATAGTGGGTGGTGAGATATTATAAGACCTTCCTGTGGGCTGGTAGGAGTAGGAATTAGCCCAGATGAAGGAGACTCCTACAGGGCACATAGGCTGTTTGTTGGGAGAGGAATTCTAAGTTCTCAAGGACCCTAGGGGCTGGGAGGGCTTCCTGGAAGGGAGGGGCTTTTAGCTCCACCTAAGAGCCAGCCTGAGGTTGCCTCAGGAGGGGAGGTGGTGAGTGGTGTGGGTTTCTGAGCAAAAGAGGGCTCCCAGATAAACTTATCAGGAAAATCCAAAAAAAAAAACAAAACACCTTAAAATATTCACTTCTCATTTTTCAGGTACTTTTCATGCACTTTTAAAAGCATATCTCTTAGTGAAGGTTGTAATTACCATCCTCTTTCAAGTAACATCTATAACTAATTTAATTTACTTAGAGAATAGTTTTCACTGAAGAAAAAAGAAATTTAGCCTTGAATTTATTCTGAGTCTAAATCTTCCTTTTAGAGCACCTGAATAAGAGAACTACTTTATTTGATGATGCCATTGATCCTTCCCAAGTTAATTTTGTTAACCTGCTTTTTCATTGAATTTGTCCACTCACATCTAACTGACCCAAATGCCTTATCAAGTGCCCAAATCAGGTCAAGGATAAGAGCTGCCAGTGATGCTATTTTAAGAGGAAACAGAATGCACTGAAGCTAGACCAGGCCCTATTCTGTCAAAATGCACCATTTCTTTGGCATACACAAGTTATGGTTCACCAACAGGAGAAATGGTGAAAAGTTAACAAACTAGCTCATTCCTGGAGAATAGGCTGGCTATTTTGTCTATGAATATGCACTGAAAACTTTTTAAATGAAAACATGGTTAATGTGGGCTTCCCAGGTGGTGCTAGTGGTAAAGAATCTGCCTGCCAATGTAGGAAGGAGACTAAGAGACTCTGGTTTCATCTCTGGATTGGGAAGATCCCCTGGAGAAGGCCATGATAATCCTACTCCAGTATTCCTGCCTGAAGAATCCCATGGACAGAGGAGCCTGGCAGGCTATAGTCCATAGGGTCACAGAGAGTCAGACAAACTGAAGTGACTTAGCATGCATGCAGGCATGGTTAATATATGAAACTGTATATTTTGATTCACAACTAGGGGCTTTAGAAATTATATGCTACCTATAGATAGTCATCTATTTCTTTCAAGGACAATAAGTGTGTCTTTTTTACTCCTTATATCCAGTATCTAGCATACTGCCTGCATATAGTAGGTACTCAATAAATATTTGTTAAACTTGTGACACAATGACATAATTAACTGACGAGCAACTGCCAAGTTGTATCGTCTTGCAATAGTGTGTGTGTGTGTGTGTACACACGTGCACATGTGCTCAGTCGTTTAGTCACGTCCCACTCTTTGCCACCCCATGGACTGTGGCCCACTAGGTGCCTCTGCCAGTGGAATTGTCCAGGCAAGAATACTGGAGTGGAGTAGCTCAGTCTCTCCATGTTAAAAAGCTGAGGTCAAGGGCTCAGTCCCCAAAAAGGTCTTTTCGCCTTGATCTACTCACAGTTTCATATCTTGTTACATCCAGTCATCTCCCTCACGATGCATGAAGAATCAGACAAGCAGAGAAAGAGAAAAATAGTTTTTAACACAGTTCATCATTGTTATAAAACAGATAATTTATATGAAGTATTTATTTAGAAATTAAACTGATCTTTGTACAGTTCTTCTGTGTATTCTTGCCACAAAAAAGATCTTCACAACCAGGATAATCACGATGGTGTGATCACTCACCTAGAGCCAGACATCCTGGAATGTGAAGTCAAGTGGGCCTTAGAAAGCATCACTACGAACAAAGCTAGTGGAGGTGATGAAATTCCAGTTGAGCTATTTCAAATCCTGGAAGATGATGCTGTGAAAGTGCTGCACTCAATATGCCAGCAAATTTGGAAAACTCAGCAGTGGCCACAAGATTGGAAAAGGTCAGTTTTCATTTCAATCCCAAAGAAAGGCAATGCCAAAGAATGCTCAAACTACCACACAATTGCACTCATCTCACACGCTAGTAAAGTAATGCTCAAAATTCTCCAAGCCAGGCTTCAGCAATACATGAACCGTGAACTTCCAAATGTTCAAGCTGGTTTTAGAAGAGGCAGAGGAACCAGAGATCAAATTGCCAACATCCGCTGGATCATGGAAAAAGCAAGAGAGTTCCAGAAAAACATCTATTTCTGCTTTATTGACTATGCCAAAGCCTTTGAATGTGTGGATCACCACAAACTCTGGAAAATTCTGAAAGAGATGGGAATACCAGACCACCTGATCTGCCTCTTGAGAAACCTGTATGCAGGTCAGGAAGCAACAGTTAGAACTGGACATGGAACAACAGACTGGTTCCAAATAGGAAAAGGAGTATGCCAAGACTGTATATTGTCACTCTGCTTATTTAACTTATATGCAGAGTACATCATGAGAAACGCTGGGCTGGAAGAAGCACAAGCTGGAATCAAGACTGCCAGGAGAAGTAACAATAACCTCAGATATGCAGATGACACCACCCTTATGGCAGAAAGTGAAGAGGAACTAAAAATCCTCTTGATGAAAGTGAAAGAGGAGAGTGAAAAAATTGGCTTAAAGCTCAACATTCAGAAAACGAAGATCATGGCAGTTGGTCCCATCACTTCATGGGAAATAGATGGGGAAACAGTGGAAACAGTGTCAGACTTTTATTTTGGGGGCTCTAAAATCACTGCAGACGGTGACTGCAGACATGAAATTAAAGGACACTTACTCCTTGGAAGGAAAGATATGACCAACCTAGATAGCATATTCAAAAGCAGAGACATTACTTTGCCAACAAAGGTTTGTCTAGTCAAGGCTATGGTTTTTCCAGTGGTCATGTATGGATGTGAGAGTTAGACTGTGAAGAAAGCTGAGCGCTGAAGAATTGATACTTTTGAACTGTGGTGTTGGAGAAGACTCTTGAGAGTCCCTTGGACTGCAAGGAGATTCAACCAGTCCATTCTGAAGGAGATCAGTCCTGGGTGTTCTTTAGAAGGACTGATGCTAAAGCTGAAACTCTAGTACTGTGGCCACCTCATGCACAGAGTTGACTCATTGGAAAAGACTCTGATGCTGGGAGGGATTGGAGGCAGGAGGAGAAGGGAATGACAGAGGATGAGATGGCTGGATGGCATCACCAACTCGATGGACATGAGTTTGGGTGAACTCCGGGAGTTGGTGATGGACAGGGAGGCCTGGTGTGCTGCAATCCATGGGATCACAAAGAGTCAGACATGACTGAGTGACTGAACTGAACTGAAACTGATCCTTAAATTAATACAAACTAATATTTGACCTCTGTCTCATTTCATTATAACTGAAATAATTTGTCACACAGTTCTATTTCTGAGGACAATAATTTTCTTATGATTGCTATGAAAAATCATTTAACTCAAAACATTTCACTAATTAAGGGACTTATATTTTTTAGACAAAGAAATTTCAATAATATTCTTTACAAAATAAGTAATATAAACATATACAAGACATATAGCCTAAAAATAGGACCGCCAAATAAACTTCTGTCACAAATGAAGCCTGTTTCAGAAGTTCAAATACTGAAGAGTTTTAATTTGTATTAAGCTCTCACTAGCTTTGATTCAATAAAGCCAACCAGCTTCTGTCTGTACATTTTCTCACTGTGCAAGTGGAGATAATGCTGCTTCTGCTGCTGCTGCTAAGTTGCTGTCATGTCTGACTCCTAGTGACCCCATAGACGGCAGCCCACCAGGCTCCCCCGTCCCTGGGATTTTCCAGGCAAGAGTACTGGAGTGGGGGTGCCATTGCCTTCTCCGGGAGATAATGCTACTTACTGCTTTATAGGAGTGCTGTGTGAATTAATTGGTTAGTGTTCTTAAAGCCCAATGTGCCAAATGTTATCATTACTTTGCATTGTATATCTCTTTGCAATTATCTGCCACCTTAAAATTCTATGGCTTCGAGGTTGCTTCACTCTTAGAATACTTTAAAAAAGGGTTAAGGAAAGTTCAAGAAGGAATTTAAAAAACACTTGGGCTAAGTTAGGATGAAAGAAAGAGAAATTTGGAATCTGGCATATTTAATTTCATACTTCTTCTTACATCAAGTTACAGGCTTCTTAGACTAAAAACCACTGAACCATTTTAAATGGGTAAATTGTATGGTATGTAATGATATCTCAATAAAGCTGTTAAAAAATAATAATAAGGCCAAATCCATAATTATACCAAAAAAGTTATATACTCCTTGAAAGAGATCATTATTCTAGAAGAAAAATTTCTATCCACACACATCTTGGGATAAAATGCTATACAGTTTTAGGAAATCAAATTACAATAGAATTAAGCAGTTAAATTACAGTGATATCATTTATCTCTAATAATTTAATTATTAATTAAAATCAGTCAGTCAGTTCAGTTTCTCAGTCATGTCCGACTCTTTGTGACCCCATGGACTGCAGCATGCCAGGCTTCCCTGTCCACCACCAACTCCTGGAGCTTGCTCAAACTCATGTCCATCGAGTTGGTGATGCCATCCAACCATCTCATCCTCTGTCGTCCTCTTCTCCTCCTGCCTTCAATCTTTCTTAGAACAGGGTCTTTTCCAATGAGTCAGCTCTGAGCATCAGGTGGCCAAAGTACTGGAGCTTCAGCTACAACATCAATCCTTCCAGTGAATATTTAAGATTGATTTCCTTTATAATTGCTGGTTTGATCTCCTTGCAGTCCAAGGGATTCTCAATAGTCTTCTCCAACACCACAGTTCAAAAGCATCAGTTCTTTGGCGCTCAGACTTCTTTATGTCCAATTCTCACATCCATACATGACTACTGGAAAAACCATAGTTTTGACCAGACAGACCTTTGTTGGCAAAGTAACATCTCTGCTTTTTAATACAGTGTCTAGGTTCCCTCGACGGCTGCGACCTGCGCACTAAGTGCGGCCAAGAGGAGCTACCCCACGACCGAGGTCAGGAAGGGCGGCGGTGAGGAGATACCTCTCCTCCAAGGTCAGGAAGGGCAACGGTGAGGAGAGTCCCCTCGTCCAAGGTAAGGAGCGATGGCTGTGCTTTGCTGGAGCAGCCAGGAAGAGATACCCCACGCCCAAGGTAAGAGAAACCCAAGTAAGACGGTAGGTGTTGCAAGAGGGCATCAGAGGGCAAATACACTGAAACCATACTCACAGAAAACTAATCAATCTAATCACACTAGGACCCCAGCCTTGTCTAACTCAATGAAACTAAGCCATTCCCGTGGGGCAACCCAGGATGGGCGGGTCATGGTGGAAAGATCTGACAGGATGTTGTCCGCTGGAGAAGGGAATGGCAAACCACTTCAGTATTCTTGCCTTGAGAACCCCATGAACAGTATGAAAAGGCAAAATGATAGGATACTGAAAGAGAAACTCCCCAGGTCAGTAGGGGCCCAATATGCTACTGGAGATCAGTGGAGAAATAACTCCAGAAAGAATGAAGGGATGGAGCCAAAGCAAAAAGAATACCCAGCTGTGGATGTGTCTGGTGATGGAAGCAAAGTCCGATGCTGTAAAGAGCAATATTGCATAGGAACCTGGAATGTCAGGTCCATGAATCAAGGCAAATTGGAAGTGGTCAAACAAGAGATGGCAAGAGTGAATGTCGACATTCTAGGAATCAGCGAACTCAAATGGACTGGAATGGGTGAATTTAACTCAGATGACCATTATATCTACTACTGCAGGAAGGAATCCCTCAGAAGAAATGGAGTGGCCATCATGGTCAACAAAAGAGTCCGAAATGCAGTACTTGGATGCAATCTCAAAAACGACAGAATGATCTCCGTTGGTTTCCAAGGCAAACCATTCAATATCACAGTAATCCAAGTCTAAGCCCCAACAAGTAACACTGAAGAAGCTGAAGTTGAATGGTTCTATGAAGACCTACAAGACCTTTTAGAACTAACACCCAAAAAAGATGTCCTTTTCATTATAGGGGACTGGAATGTAAAAGTAGGAAGTCAAGAAACACCTAGAGTCACAGGCAAATTTGGCCTTGGAATACGGAATGAAGCAGGGCAAAGACTAATAGAGTTTTGCCAAGAAAATGCACTGGTCATAGCAAATACCCTCTTCCAACAACACAAGAGAAGACTCTATACATGGACATCACCAGATGGTCAACACTGAAATCAGACTGATTATATTCTTTGCAGCCAAAGATGGAGAAGCTCTATACAATCAGCAAAAACAAGACCAGGAGCTGACTGTGGCTCAGACCATGAACTCCTTATTGCCAAATTCAGACTGAAATTGTAGAGGGAAAACCACTAGACCATTCAGGTATGACCTAAATCAAATCCCTTATGATTATACAGTGAAAGTGAGAAATAGATTTAAGGGCCTAGATCTGATAGATAGAGTGCCTGATGAACTATGGAATGAGGTTCATAACATTGTACAGGAGACAGGGATCAAGACCATCCCCATGGAGAAGAAATGCAAAAAAGCAAAATGGCTATCTGGGGAGGCCTTACAAATAGCTGTGAAAAGAAGAGAAGCGAAAAGCAAAGGAGAAAAGGAAAGATATAAACATCTGAATGCAGAGTTCCAAAGAACAGCAAGAAGAGATAAGAAAGCCTTCTTCAGCGATCAGTGCAAAGAAATAGAGGAAAACAACAGAATGGGAAAGACTAGGGATCTCTTCAAGAAAATCAGAGATTCCAAAGGAACATTTCATGCAAAGATGGGCTCGATAAAGGACAGAAATGGTATGGACCTAACAGAAGCAGAAGATATTAAGAAGAGGTGGCAAGAATACACAGAAGAACTGTACAAAAAAGAGCTTCATGACCTAGATAATCATGATGGTGTGATCACTGACCTAGAGCCAGACATCCTGGAATGTGAAGTCAAATGGGCCTTAGAAAGCATCACTATGAACAAAGCTAGTGGAGGTGATGGAATTCCAGTTGAGCTATTTCAAATCCTGGAAGATGATGCTGTGAAAGTGCTGCACTCAATATGCCAGCAAACTTGGAAAACTCAGCAGTGGCCACAGGATTGGAAAAGGTCAGTTTTCATCCCAATCCCAAAGAAAAGCAATGCCAAAAAATGCTCAAGATCAGATCAGATCAGATCAGTCGCTCAGTCGTGTCCGACTCTGCAACCCCATGAATCGCAGCACGCCAGGCCTCCCTGTCCATCACCAACTCCCGGAGGTCACTCAGACTCACATCCATTGAGTCAGTGATGCCATCCAGCCATCTCATCCTCTGTCATCCCCTCTCCTCCTGCCCCCAATCCCTCCCAGCATCAGAGTCTTCTCCAATGAGTCAACTCTTCGCATGAGGTGGCCAAAATACTAGAGCTTCAGCTTTAGCATCATTCCCTCCAAAGAAATCCCAGGGCTGACCTCCTTCAGAATGGACTGGTTGGACCTCCCTGCAGTCCAAGGGACTCTCAAGAGTCTTCTCCAACACCACAGTTCAAAAGCATCAATTCTTTGGTGCTCAGCCTTCTTCACAGTCCAGCTCTCACATCCATACATGACCACAGGAAAGACCATAGCCTTGACTAGGCGAACCTTTGTTGGCAAAGTGATGTCTCTGCTTTTGAATATGCTATCTAGGTTGGTCATAACTTTCCTTCCAAGGAGTAAGCGTCTTTTAATTTCATGGCTGCAGTCACCATCTGCAGTGATTTTGGAGCCCAGAAAAACAAAGTCTGACACTGTTTCCACTGTTTCTCCATCTATTTCCCATGTAGTGATGGGACCAGATGCCATGATCTTCGTTTTCTGAATGTTGAGCCTTAAGCCATCCTTTTCACTCTTCACTTTCACTTTCATCAAGAGGCTTTTTAGTTCCTCTTCACTTTCTGCCGTAAGGGTGGTGTCATCTGCATATCTGAGATTATTGATATTTCTCCCAGCAATCTTGATTCCAACTTGTGTTTCCTCCAGTCCAGCGTTTCTCATGATGTACTCTGCATATAAGTTAAATAAACATGGTGACAATATACAGCCTTGACGTACTCAAACTACCACACAATTGCACTCATCTCACACGCTAGTAAAGTAATGCTCAAAATTCTCCAAGCCAGGCTTCAGCAATACGTGAACCGTGAACTTCCAAATGTTCAAGCTGGTTTTAGAAGAGGCAGAGGAACCAGAGATCAAATTGCAAACATCCGCTGGATCATGGAAAAAGCAAGAGTTCCAGAAAAACATCTATTTCTGCTTTAATGACTATGCCAAAGCCTTTGACTGTGTGGATCACAATAAACTGTGGAAAATTCTGAAAGAGATGGGAATACCAGACCACCTGATCTGCCTCTTGAGAAATCTGTATGCAGGTCAGGAAGCAACAGTTAGAACTGGACATGGAACAACAGACTGGTTCCAAATAGGAAAAGGAGTACGTCAAGGCTGTATATTGTCACCATGTTTATTTAACTTATATGCAGAGTACATCATGAGAAACGCTGGACTGGAAGAAACACAAGTTGGAATCAAGATTGCGGGGAGAAATATCAATAACCTCAGATATGCAGATGACACCACCCTTATGGCAGAAAGTGAAGAGGAACTAAAAAGCCTCTTGATAAAAGTGAAAGAGGAGAGGAGAGTGAAAAGGTTGGCTTAAAGCTCAACATTCAGAAAACGAAGATCATGGCATCTGGTCCCATCACTACATGGGAAATAGATGGAGAAACAGTGGAAACAGTGTCAGACTTTGTTTTTCTGGGCTCCAAAATCACTGCAGATGGTGACTGCAGCCATGAAATTAAAAGACGCTTAGTCCTTGGAAGGAAAGTTATGACCAACCTAGATAGCATATTCAAAAGCAGAGACATTACTTTGCCAACAAAGGTTCACCTAGTCAAGGCTATGGTCTTTCCTGTGCTCATGTATGGATGTGAGAGCTGGACTGTGAAGAAGGCTGAGCGCCGAAGGATTGATGCTTTTGAACTGTGGTGTTGGAGAAGACTCTTTTTTTTTTTTTTTTTTTTTTTTTTTTCCCTTTTTTTTTATTATTATTATTTTTTTAATTTTTCTTAACTTTGCAATATTGTATTACTTTTACTATACATCGAGATGGATCCGCCACCAGAATACACGTGTTCCCCATCCTGAACCCTCCTCCCTCCCCGCTTCCCACACCATCCCTCCAGGTCATCCCAGTGCTCCAGTCCCAGGCATCTGTTATAGGGCATCGTACCTGGACTGACTCGTTTCAGATATGATATTATACATATTTCAATGCTATTCTCCCCAATCGTCCCACCCTCTCCCAGTCCCAGAGTCCAAAAGTCTGTTCTATACATCAGTGTCTCTTTTGCTGTCTCATAAGCAGGGTGATTGTTACCATCTTTCTAAATTCCATATATATGTGTTAGTATACTGTATTTGTGTTTTTCTTTCTGGCTTACTTCACTCTGTATAATAGGCTCCAGTTCCATCCACCTCATTAGAACTGATTCAAATGTATTCTTTTTAATGGCTGAGTAATACTCCATCGTGTATATGTACCACAGCTTGCTTATCCATTCATCTGTGGATGGACATCTAGGTTGCTTCCACGTCCTGGCTATTGTAAACAGTGCTGCTATGAACATTGGGGTACACGTGCCTCTTTCAATTCTGGTTTTCTCAGTGTGTATGCCCAGCAGTGGGATTGCTGGGTCATAAGGCAGTTCTATTCCCAGTTTTTTGAGGAATCTCCATACTGTTCTCCATAGTGGCTGTACTAGTTTGCATTCCCACCAACAGTGTAAGAGGGTTCCCTTCTCTCCGCACCCTCTCCAGCATTTATTGCTTGTGGATTTTTGGATCGCAGCCATTCTGACTGGCGTGTAATGGTATCTCATAGTGGTTAAAAATATGGAACGCTTCACGAATTTGCGTGTCATCCTTGCGCAGGGGCCATGCTAATCTTCTCTGTATCGTTCCAATTTTAGTATATGTGCTGCCGAAGCGAGCACTGGAGAAGACTCTTGAGAGTCCCTTGGACTGCAAGGAGATCCAACCAGTCCATTCTGAAGGAGGTCAGCCCTGGGATTTCTTGGAAGGAATGATGCTAAAGCTGAAACTCCAGTATTTTGGCCACTTCATGCGAAGGGTTGACTCATTGGAGAAGACTCTGATGCTGGGAGGGATTGGGGGCAGGAGGAGAAGGGGACAACAGAGGATGAGATGGCTGGATGGCATCACCAACTCGATAGATGTGAGTCTGAGTGACCTCCGGGAGTTGGTGATGGACAGAGAGGCCTGGCGTGCTGCGATTCATGGGGTTGCAAAGAGTCAGACACGACTGAGTGACTGATGTGATCTGATCTGATATGAGGTTGGTCATAACTTTTCTGTCAAGGAGCAAGCATCTTTTAGTTCCATGACGGCAGTCATCATCTGCAGTGATTTGGGAGCCCCCAAAATAAAGTCACTCACTGTTTCCACTGTTTCCTCATCTATTTGCTATGAAGTGATGGGACCGGATGCCATGACCCTCATTTTTTGAATGTTGAAGTTTAAGCCAGCTTTTTCACTCTCCTCTTTCACTCTCTTTAAGAGAGTGATCTTTAGTTCCTCTTCTTTCTGCCATAAGGGTGGTGTCATCTGCATATCTGAAGTTATTGATGTTTCTCTCAGCAATCTTGATTTTAGCTTGTACTTCATCCAGCCTGGTATTTCGTTTGATGTACTCTGCATATAAGTTAAATAAGCAGGGTGACAATATACAGCCTTGATGTACTCCTTTCCCGATTTGCAACCAGTCCTTTGTTCCAATTAATTATAATAGCTACATATTTAATCTGATTGATCTCCTTGAAAGAAGATTCAAGGAGAAAGAAGATTGAGTCTATCTTGACCTAAATGAGCCCAGATCCAATAATGCCTATGTTTGCTTTTGCTTTTTTTCTTTGAAGAGAAATTCTTACATGAACAGAATGAAATTTCAGCCAAGTTAATAATGACAATAGAAGTAGTAGTAGTAATAGTTACATTTTATACAGTGATTTACCCAGTGATTTACAATTTATACAGTGATATATAACAGTTACATTTATACAGTAATTTACAATTGAACCAGGTAGGAAGAAATGTAAAGGATCTGACACTTCACCCGTTTTGCACACTAACAAGTCAGTCTGCCATAGCTTCGTGCTTGCTGGCAAAAGACACAAAGCTCATGGATCAGAGACAAAAATCAATTTATTAACTGCAGAATAGCAGTAGCCAGAGCATTATTTTCTTGTGCCCGTTCTCCAAGCCCCAATCCCAACAGCAGGATACAACAAGGCCTGGAGACAGCTGTGCACACACCGGGTTCTGTTAAAAGAAGGGCACCTTGAGCTTCCAAAACCCCAATCTTTTCCTTCTTCAGAAAGAGATACTCTCTCTTCCCAGGCTGTTTCCTATAGCACCATTCTCTTAAAAATAGTCCTCAACAAAAGGTTGGCAGTGGCTATACTCATAAGACATGCAGAAATGTTAGAGAACCAAGGAGAATGACATGCTAACACCATGTACTAGGGTGACCATGTATTTTGGTTTGCTTGGGACAAGCCTGGTTAATACCTATTGTCCAAACTTAATTATACTTAATTGTTAATAACCTCTTTCACACTCACAAGTGATCCAGTTTAGACAAGAAATTATATGGTCACCACAAATTAAAATTCTGAAGGAATTCCTCTGCCTGGTCAGACCTCTGATGATCTCACAGTTAAGGTTTAGGTCAACCAAATAAGAATGGAGGTCAACACCATATAAAAAAAAATTAACTCAGATCTTGAACACAAGCGTTGAAACCATAAAACTCCTAGAAGAAAATACAGGCAGTAAGCCTCTGATATTTGTCTTGGCAATATTTGGGGGGGCGGGCAGGAAGTGGGAATCTGACACCAAAAGCAAAGGCAATGAAAGCAAAAATATACAAGTGAGACTACATCAAATGAAAAAGCTTCTTCACAGCAAAGGAAACCATCAAGAAAACAAAAAGGCAACCTAATGAATGGGAGAAAATATTTGCCAATCATATATGTGATAAGGTAAAAATATCCAAAATATATAAAGAACTCATATAACTCAATAGCAAAAAGGCAAACAAACCAATTTTTAAATTGGCAGAAGATCTGAACAGACATTTTTCCAAAAGAGACATGCAGATGGCCAGAAGTACATGAAAAACTGCCCAGCATCACTCATCATGAAGGAAATGACAATCAAAATCACAATGAGGTGTCACCCCACACCTGTTAGAACAGCTATCATCAAAAAGATAAAGTGTTGGTGAGGATGCAGAGAAAAGGAAAGCCTAGTGAACCGCTGGTGGAAATGTAAATCGGTGTAGCCACTACAGAAAACAGTATGAAGATTTCTCAAAAAATGAAAAAAAGAAGTATCATATGATCCAACAATTCCACTTCTGAGCATTATCTGAAGGAAACAAAAACACTAACTTGAAAAGACATACACACTTCCATGTTCAATGCAACATTATTTAGAACAGCCAAGACATAAAAGCAACCTAAGTGTCCATCAATAGGATAAAGACATTGTGGTTTATATATGCAACGGAATGTCATTTGGCCTTAAGGAAGAAGGAAATCTTACTATTCCTTACAACATTGATAGACCCTGAAGGCATTATGCTAAATAAAATAAGTCAAATGGAGAAAGACAAATACTCTACGATCTCATTTCTTGGTGGAATCTTTTAAAACAAAACAAAAAAATTCATTGATACAGAGAATAGACTGGTGTTTGCCAGAGACAGAAGGAGTGGTAGGAGAAATGGTTGAAGGTACTCAAAAAATATGAAATTACAGTTATAATAAGTCCTGGGGAATGTAAATAATTAATAATACTGTATTTTATATTTTAAAGTTGCTAAGAGAATAAATCTTAACAGTTCTCATCACAAGAAAAATCATAACTATGTGTGGGATGAACATTAGTAGACTTATGTTATCATTTTGCAATATATACCAAATCATGTTGTATACCAAAAACTAACACAATGTTATATATCAGTTAATCTCAAATTTTTAAAAAAGAATGGAGGCCAAAAAGGTGAAAGTCAAATCATGTATATCACTTTAAAAATCACTACATGAAGGGGACTTCAAGTACTTATCTAGAAAGAAAGATTATTTCAGGAAAAATTAAAAGCTGGTTTGAACATTAAGTCAAGCTACTAAAAGTGGCAACTAAAGCGTTCACATAGCTCATAAAACAGTTATATTATTTTGCCTGAATTCTTGTACATCTTCGCTGAAAAATCTCAACTGATTTTTACCCCAAGTATTCCTGAAACTGAGAAATAATTTTCTACCTCCCATTTCATCCAGTGTATTTCAGCCACATCCTTTCAATCCGCTCTTGCCAGATTTCCCTTCCTCTCTCACCCTTCCAGTAGCTCAAGCTGTTTGACTTCAACTACATTCCACTCTTGTTCTCATCCCTTTGTCCTACTCTCTCTTGGGCTCAACTCTGACCCGTGTCCCTACAATCAATCTTGACCTCAAACAACAACGATTTAATGAGTTTTAACTCAATACTATAGAACCACGTTCAATTTTCTTCTTCTGACTAGTCGAACTAGCAAAGTTTTGTCAGTTGCACTTTGGTCTTAGTCTAAAGGATGGTGTCCATCAAGAGCTCCACTGATGTTGAGTGAATCCTAGATGGTCTCATTCCCTGAATTTGAGTTGGCATGTCAGTTCCTGGGGGCTGTTACCCAGACAGGCTCTTGTCAGGGCCTGTAAGGGAAGAGAACCCTAAGTCCTGAGGAAAGTATTCAAATACCACAGGCTACTGCATTCCCTGTACCTGTGCTTTCAAGCTTGTTGAAGACCACCATTATCGGCACATGAGACTTTCAAGACACAAACAATTTTGCTGGTAAGTCTTCCACGTCATATACCATGGAGTGCCCATCAGCCTGGCCTTCCTCTTTAGACCCTTCCAAACTCTCACAATAATGACCATTTCAAAAACCTCAGTTCAGTGAGTTTTGCTCCTTTCGCACCTTGCCATTTCTGCCCCAGGTGGCCTGTTCATGCCTGACTATTCTAAAACATTATTGAGAATTTCTGCATTGCTGTTCTCCTTTTACAATTATATCTAAAGAATTAATTCCATGAAAAAAAAGAATTAATTACATGATTCTAGTGGGTTCTCATTATGAAGTCAAGAAGGTTTAAAAAATAGTCTGGAGGGAGGTGGGAGGGGGGTTCAGGATGGGGAACACGTGTACACCTGTGGCAGATGCATGTTGATGTATGGCAAAACCAATATAATATTGTAAAGTAAAAAATAAACAAATAAATAAAGAAAATAAAATAAATAGTCTGTACTTCAATATAATAACAGTATGTGAGAGATTATTAGAATGCTTGGACTCTGTTTATGAGTTTATGAATTTTCAATTCATATGGTCCTTAGGGAACTACTAAAATCTCAATGTAAAATAAAATTTGAAAAAATCTGTAGTAAAAATTATATGTATATTATGATTGCAATTATGTAAAATAATTATGATGTGAGCAAAGCCTAAAAGACAATCTACAAACAGCAATGCCCTTTAATATTATTTTTTGCATTACTAATGTATTTTATTTTCTTGCAGGTGAAGAGATGTTTATAAAGAATTGCTTTTAAAGTACCAGATTTGAACAAAATAGTATTTGTGAGCAATGCACTTTATACACAAGTGAATAGTTCAGTCAGAGTAATGTGATTATGGAATTATTTTCTCTTAAAAAAATCTATTTTCACGCTTTGATAAGGAAATGGAAATTATAATATTTATTTATCATAAGACAATACTTTGCAATATGCTGAAATAACTCAGTAAAAAAATATTGTAGTTATCCATGCTTCCTTTTTAATGAGCTCTTCCTGAATCAAATTTTGTTTAGCTGTGCATTGATTTAAAACTTGTCCCCTTTCATATGCACATATGTGTTTTCCACAGATTCTGAAAGGTTAACAACTGTCATATATCATTATATACTAACAGTGTGGTCTAATGGATAAGACCTGAATCAGCAATCTTAGTATCTTCCTCTTAACTCTATGACCTTGGCAAGCCATTAACATGATCATCCCAGTTTCTTTTTCAAAACGAATAATAGTAATTGTTGAATTAGGAAAATACCTATAAAGTTTATTAACAGCCTTTAGTGAAAAATGAGAAATGAACGTAAATGAGTATACTATAAAGACCCAGTTTAGTCTGTCTACTTTTCTAATACATGAAATTTTAATTTGATAGAAATGTGTTCTTGGATTATAACTAAGATTATTGGCTGGAATGTAAATTAGACTGTTAGTACATTAAAAACATATTAATAAATATCAGAATAATATTTTGACATAAATTTTCAATAAGAGACATAGTATGACATGTAAATATATATAATTCTTTGCATGGCCCAAAGATAGGATTTACAATTGTAAAGAAAAAGAAAAAAGTTGTAAATAAAAGAATTAATTGGTAACTGCTGCTGCTAAGTCGCTTCAGTCGTGTCCAACTCTGTGCAACCCCATAGATGGCAGCCCACCAGGCTTCTCTGTCCCTGGGATTCTCCAGGCAAGAACACTGGAGTGGGTTGCCATTTCCCTCTCCAATGCATGAAAGTGAAAAGTGAAAGTGAAGTCGCTCAGTCGTGTCCGACTCTTCACAACCCCATGGACTACAGTCCATGGACCCCATGGACCTCTCCATCCACGGGATTATCCAGGCAAGAGTACTGGAGTGGGTTGCCATGTCCTTCTCCAATTAATTGGTAAAGATGACTGTTAATTAGCAAATGGCAATCTCAAACTAAAAATTTTATACTTCCTTTCAAATGTATAGTAATAATTTCACAGATTCACATATCACTGTGATGATACTCTTACTACTTTTTCACAAGTAATTGAAGAAATATTGCAGCAAAGATTAATTACCATTCTATTGTCTAAAAGTGTACCTTCAAGCTGTTAAATGAGTGAACAGAGATCTATTATGACTTTAACAAGAACATTATTCTCCATGGGGATTACGGCCATTAACAGTAGGAAATGCGTCATTTAAAGACATTAAAATTAAATGGAAATGTTTTTACCCATTTAAATAAAAGTCCTTGATCTTTACTTCACAATAAAACTTGCTTTCATTTTATTCAAGTGAGTTTATTGTAGGAGTTTATTCAATTTTATTGTAGGAGTTTATTCAAAATTTTCCTGGTCAAGCCATTTTAGATGGGTTTTATACTTATTAATCTCTATATTCCACTTTCTTCCATCTCCTCATTTTTTAAAAGGTAAAATTTGATTGCAATTTCCAACCCAATGCTTTTTTATAGTTATAAAAATACTCCATTCTCTATAAAATGTTTAGAAAGTACTGAAAATTATTAAGAACCAGAAAAAAATCACCTACAATTTCCTCAATCTAGAAACTACCCCTACTACTTTTTTGACACAGTTCCTTTTGATCTTATTTTAAAAATTCACTTTCCTATCTGCATTCACATTTAGATTATAAAACACATGCAACTTAACTTTTTTATTATTTTTAATCAAAGTATAGTCAATTTACAGTATTGAGTTTCTGGCATAGCGATTCAATTATACATATACATTATTTTTCATATTCTTTTCTATTGTGGTTTATTACAGGCTATTGAATATCCTTGTGCTATACAGTAGTACCTAGTTGTTTATCTATTTTATATGTAGTAGTTTGTATCTGCTAGCCCCATACTCCTAATTTACCCTAGAGCCCATGCTTCTCAACAAGAGAAATCTTCACAATAAGAAGCCTTTGCACTGCAACTAGAGAGCAGCCTCTGCTCACTGCAACTAGAGAAAAGCCCATGCAGCCAACCAAGACCCAGGACAGTCATAAATAAATAAAAACTTTAAAAAAAAGATATGGCATATACAATGGAATACTACTTAGCCATAATAAAGAATGAAATACTGCAGCAACATGGGTGGATCTAGAATTATCATAAGTGAAGGAAGTCAGATGGAGAAAGAAAAACACCACAAGACATCACTTACATATGGGATCTAAAATACGACACTAATGAACTAATTTTAAATCAGAAACAAACTCACAGACATAGTAAACAAACTTATGGTTGCCAAAAGGGAAAAGGGTTGGGGGAGGGATAAATCAGGAGTATGGGGCTAACAGTTACAAACTACTACATATAAAATAGATAAACAACTAGGTACTACTGTATAGCACAAGGATATTCAATAGCCTATAATAAACCACAATAGAAAAGAATATGAAAAATAATGTGTATGTATAATTGAATCGCTTTGCTGTATACCAGAAACCAACACTGTAAATTGACTATACTTCAATTAAAAATAATAATAAAGTTAAGTTGCATGTGTTTTATAATCTAAATGTGAATGCAGATAGGAAAGTGAATTTTTAAAAAAAAGATCCAAAGGAACTGTGTCAAAAAAAATAGTAGGGCAGTTTCTAGATTGAGGAGATTGTAGGTGATTTTTTTCTGGTTCTTAATAATTTTCAGTACTTTGTAAACATTTTATAATGAGAATGGAGTATTTTTATAACCATAAAAAAATCATTGGGTTGGGAATTGCAAGCAAATTTTACCTTTTAAAAAATGAGGAGATGGAAGAAATTTCTTCATATATGGTCAAATAGAAAAAACGAACTATTTAATAGTAGATGTACATTGATTCTATTTTTGCTTTTGTTTTTTAATAACAAATCCATAGAGACAGAAAGTAGAATGGTAGTTACTGAGGGGAGGGAGAATTGGGGAGTTGTGTGGGTATAGAGTCTCTGCTTTGCTAGATAAAAAGTTCTGGAAATCTGCTATACAATGTGAATATACATAATACTATTGAACTGTACACCTAAAAATAGTTAAAATGGTTTTTACCACAATTTTTAAAGCATTATATGAAAATTGGTATATGTATGAGTGTGTATCAGAATAAAACACCAAATTGTTAAAATACCAAATTGTTTTCTCTTAGTAGTAGGGAAAGAGGATGATCAGGAGGGAACTTTTACTTTAAATATTTCTTTGTAATTTGAATATTTTCAGTAAGCCAATACTACTTTTACATCTTTTTTTTTCCTTCATCTGGGGTAAAATCTAAATCCATTTGTGGTTTCTTGATCCTAATTGCTATAACTTCCAATGAAACAGTAATGAGCTAAATCACTTGTATCCAGTTTGGCAGTCAATAGCAGCATGCAGCCTGCAGATCAAAGCAAGACTGGGAAACATTTAAACACATGTATTGTTTCCTTCATGGCATCTGGTTCCATCACTACATGGGAAATAGATGGGGAAACAGTGGAAACAGTGTCAGACTTTATTTTTCTGGGCTCCAAAATCACTGCAGATGGTGACTGCAGCCATGAAATTAAAAGATGCTTACTCCTTGGAAGGAAAGTTATGACCAATCTAGATAGCATATTCAAAAGCAGAGACATTACTTTGCCAACAAAGGTTCGCCTAGTCAAGGCTATAGTCTTTCCTGTGGTCATGTATGGATGTGAGAGTTGGACTGTGAAGAAGGCTGAGCACCGAAGAATTGATGCTTTTGAACTGTGGTGTTGGAGAAGACTCTTGAGAGTCCCTTGGACTGCAAGGAGATCCAACCAGTCCATTTTGAAGGAGATCAGCCCTGGGATTTCTTTGGAAGGAATGATGCTAAAGCTGAAACTCTAGTATTTTGGCCACCTGATGCGAAGAGTTGACTCATTGGAGAAGACTCTGATGCTGGGAGGGATTGGGGGCAGGAGGAGAAGGGGACGACAGAGGATGAGATGGCTGGATGGCATCACTGACTCGATGGATGTGAGTCTGAGTGACCTCCGGGAGTTGGTGACGGACAGGGAGGCCTGGCGTGCTGCGATTCATGGGGTTGCGAAGAGTCAGACACGCCTGAGCGACTGATCTGATCTGATCTGATCTTAGTGTTTCCCTCAGAAGTAACCTGAACTTTTACACCAACTTTCCAAAGTATTGCATAAAGAAATGATTATAGTACTTAAGCAATCAGATCAGATCAGATCAGATCAGTCGCTCAGTCGTGTCCGACTCCTTGCGACCCCATGAACTGCAGCACGCCAGGCCTCTCTGTCCATCACCAACTCCCGGAGGTCACTCAGACTCGCATCCATCGAGTCAGTGATGCCATCCAGCCGTCTCATCCTCTGTCGTCCCCTTCTCCTCCTGCCCTCAATACCTCCCAGCATCAGAGTCTTCTCCAATGAGTCAACTTTTCGCATGAGGTGACCAAAATACTGGAGTTTCAGCTTTAGCATCATTCCTTCTAAAGAAATTCCAGGATTGATCTCCTTCAGAATGGACTGGTTGGATCTTCTTGCAGTCCAAGGGACTCTCAAGAGTCTTCTCCAACACCACAGTTCAAAAGCATCAATTCTTCGGCGCTCAGCCTTCTTCACAGTCCAGCTCTCACATCCATACATGACCACAGGAAAGACCATAGCCTTGACTAGGCGAACCTTTGTTGGTAAAGTAATGTCTCTGCTTTTGAATATGCTATCTAGGTTGGTCATAACTTTCCTTCCAAGGAGCAAGCGTCTTTTAATTTCATGGCTGCAGTCACCATCTGCAGTGATTTTGGAGCCCAGAAAACAAAGTCTGACACTGTTTCCACTGTTTCCCCATCTATTTCCCATGCAGTGATGGGACCAGATGCCATGATCTTCGTTTTCTGAATGTTGAGCTTTAAGCCAACCTTTTCACTCTTCACTTTCACTTTCATCAAGACGCTTTTTAGTTCCTCTTCACTTTCTGCCATAAGGGTGGTGTCATCTGCATATCTGAGGTTATTGATATTTCTCCCCGCAATCTTGATTCCAACTTGTGTTTCTTCCAGTCCAGCATTTCTCATGATGTACTCTGCATATAAGTTAAATAAACATGGTGACAATATACAGCCTTGACGTACTCCTTTTCCTATTTGGAACCAGTCTGTTGTTCCATGACCAGTTCTAACTGTTGCTTCCTGACCTGCATACAGATTTCTTAAGAGGCAGATCAGGTGGTCTGGTATTCCCATCTCTTTCAGAATTTTCCATAGTTTATTGTGATCCACACAGTCAAAGGCTTTGGCATAGTCAATAAAGCAGAAATAGATGTTTTTCTGGAACTCTCTTGCTTTTTCGATGATCCAACGGATGTTGGCAATTTGATCTCTGGTTCCTCTGCCTTTTCTAAAACCAGCTTGAACATCAGGAAGTTCACGGTTTACATATTGCTGAAGCCTGGCTTGGAGAATTTTGAGCATTACTTTACTTAAGCGATAAAATGGAATAAATGAAAGATATAAAAACTACTGGTGTTAATCTCCAACATGTATAAATAGCTCACATCAAGGTAAGTCAACATCAACTTTTAAAATAGAACTTTAAAATTAGAAGGAGTATCAAAGCAGTCATTTCTTACTTTTTGGTGTGTGTGTGCTTAGTCATTCAGTCATGTCTGACTCTTTGCGACCCCATGGATTGCAGCCCACTAGGCTCCTCCTTCGGAGAAGGCAATGGCACCCCACTCCAGTACTCTTGCCTGGCAAATCCCATGGACGGAGGAGCCTGGTAGGCTGGGGTCGCTAGAGTCAGACACGACTGAGCGACTTCACTTTCACTTTTCAGTTTCCTGCATTGGAGAAGGAAATGGCAACTCACTCCAGAGTTCTTGCCTGGAGAATCCCAGGGATGGGGGAGCCTGGTGGGCTGCCGTCTATGGGGTCGCACAGAGTCGGACACGACTAAAGTGACTTAGCAGCAGCAGCAGCAGCAGGCTCCTCCTTTCATGGGGATTCTCCAGGCAAGAATACTGGAGTGGGTTGCCATACTCTCCTCCAGGGGATCTTCCCAACCCAGGGATCGAACCCAGGTCTCTCTCATTGCAGGGAGATTCTTTACTGACTGAGCAACCAGGGAAGCCCAAGAATACTCCAGTATTGCTTCTCCAGAGGATCTTCTGGACCCAGGAAGCAAACCGGCATCTCCTGCACTGCAGGTGGATTCTTTACCAGCTAAGCTACAACAATTTTTAACGAATTGATGATTCTATTAGATGGTGTTTATTTTCCTTAAAGCCTTATTTGGGAAAATAGCACATTTGAAACCATACGAGTTCTCCTATTTTAAACTTTTACAAGTGTATGAAATCCAAAAGTTTAGAAATAATTGTCCTAAAGGTCATCTAGAGAAAAGTATATATTTAATTCCATAGGCAACTAGAATGGTCTGTAAGTAACAGAATGGTAAGATTGGAGCAGTATATTTGTGATAGATTAGAGGCTCATTGGGAGAAGGCAATGGCATCCCACTCCACTACTCTTGCCTGGAAAATCCCATGGATGGAGGAGCCTGGTAGGCTGCAGTCCATGGGGTCGCTAAGAGTGGGACATGACTGAGCGACTTCACTTTCACTTTTCACTTTCATGCACTGGAGAAGGAAATGGCAACCCACTCCAGTGTTCTTGCCTGGAGAATCCCAGGGACAGAGAAGCCTGGTGGGCTGCTGTCTATGGTGTCGCACAGAGTTGGACATGACTGAAGCGACCTAGCAGCAGTAGCAGCAGCAGAGGCTCATTATTTGTTGACAACTCCTTAGATTGTCAACAACTCCTTAGATTTTAGCAAAGGCAATTTAGTGAAATGTAAAAAGCTAAAAATATATAAATAGGAGAACCTATTGCATTGAATAATTTAATACAGAAAATATGAAAGACAAATAGAATGACTAGGATATGTTTCAGTGGTTCAAATCATTTCCAAACACACCCACATGCACACACACACTCATATTCAGTGGCAATATTGACATTTCACAATCAACTCAATACATTATGTACACCCTGTTCAACAGTGCTGTTCACTAAGCCAAGTAAAACAGTAAGTCTTGAGGTGTTACCTCTAATTTTTTCAAGTCAGTGAGATATTATTTAATATTTTTGTAAGTGGAGTTAGTAGTGCCCCAATTTTAATTTTTGATGATGACATTGACCCAAATATAATTTGTCACTGCCTTGGCTTTCTCAGAGTAGGCAGTAAGAGAAAAAAGGAAGACTGATAAATTCTTACTTATTTTGGATGAATATACCAGGAGCAGTCCTACAAATAATGGGATGAATCACTGGATTGCAGAAGACAGCATCTGCCAAAGTTTCATTTTAAAAAGCTAACATTTCTATAGCTCCCTTTGTTCTTCCTTTGCTGTAGGGCAGATGTCTCACACTATTTGGAACATCAAATCAGGACTCAATAATTTTACTGTCAAATTGACAGCTTCATTTTTATTTCTCTTCTAAAATATGTACATTACCTTTGATTTTCTTCTTGTATCATTTCTCTACTGAAAAGCTGCTTCTTTTAATTTTTTTCTCTTTACACAAAACTCATCAAGTTATCTCCTCTGGGCTTTGTGATTATACCCTGAACACATTTGTTTATAAACATGAACTTCTGGATATTATATTAATATAAACTATTTGATTCCAGCCTTGATCTTCAAGGAAACTTTCCAGGGCTTGTGGTTTCTTGTGTGAACCTGCCTGGAAACTACCAACATTTGCCCTTCGGAGCCAAGCCTTTATCTTTAGCAGTAGTTCATAACCTTGATGGCATTAGAATCACCCATGTGGCTACTTTGGAGGCGGAAATGGCAACCTACTCCAGTACAGTATTCTTGCCTGGAGAATTCCATGAACAGAGGAGCCTGGAGGGTTACAGTCCATGGAGTCACAAAGAGTTGAACACAACTGACTGAGCATTTATGGCTTCTTAAACATGTGGAGCCCAACTTCAACCCAGTTTAATTAACATGAGAAATTCTGGCGATGGCACCCGGGCATATGGATTGACAGTTTCTAACTTTCTCTACTTTGCCTGAACTGAGAAACACTGAAAAAAGAGGTAGAAATTAACTAGTATTTCCAAAGTTATCTCATTAACTTGTCATTATTTCTTTGTATATCTGTCTCCTCTGTTAGAGTTTGAATCCCTTGAAGATAGTATTTGGTATAGAAGATTTTCAATAATTTCACTTTTTGAAAAATCCAAACTCTTTACCATGGCCTACAGGGCCTGATGTGACCTGCCTGTCCACCCCATAACCACCCCCCTCACCCCTGAGTTTCTTGCAAATATTCCCAATTTATTCTTATTTCCTGGCCTTTGCATTTATTATGCACTGCCCACCCCCCAACCAGAAACACTCTTCTCCCAGTCCTTTATTTATATGGCTCTATTTCATCATAAAGTTCTCTGATTTGTCCTTAGAAAGTCCTTTCCTGACCAACCTATACAAAATAACCACTCTCCCCACAGTTTCTATCATCTCTCACCCTTATTTCCTTCATGTTACTCACCTCTAAAAAAAATTAACATTCTTATTTATTATGTTCTTATTTATTATTTCCACATACCAATTCCACTCACCCCATATTGGATTCCAAATTTTCTAAAAGAGTCTGACCTTTGACTTCGTTGCCATTACAACCCCAGAGCTTACTGTAGTTGGACTGAATAATAAAATAATAAATATTTTTGAATGAACATTGAATAAGCATGTAAGTATGTAGGGCCACCCAAGACAGACGGGTCATGGTGGAGAGTTCTGATATAACATGGTCCACTGGAAAAGGGAATGGCAAACCACTTTGGTATTCTTGCCTTGAGAACCCCATGAACAGTATGAAAAGGCAAAAAGATAGGACACTGAAAGATGAACTCCCCAGGTCAGTAGGTGCCCAATATGCTAATGGAGATCAGTGGAGAACTAATTCCAGAAAGAAGAGATGGAGCCAAAGCAAAAACAACACCCAGGTGTGAATGTGACTGGTGATGGAAGTAAAGTCCGATACTGTAAAGAGCAATATTGCATACGAATCTAGAATGTTAGGTCCATGAATCAAGGCAAATTGGAAGTGGTCAAACAGGAAATGGCAAGAGTAAACATTGACATTTTAGGAATCAGCAAACTAAAATGGACTGGAATGGGTGAATTTAACTCAGATGACCATTATATTTACTACTGTGGGCAAGAATCCCTTAGAAGAAATGGAATAGCCCTCATAGTCAACAAAAAGAGTCCGAAATGCAGTACTTGGATGCAATCTCAAAAACAACAGAATGATCTCTATTCATTTCCAAGGCAAACCATTCAATATCACAGTAATCCAAGACTATGCCCCAACCAGTAATGCTGAAGAAGCAGAAGTTGAATGGTTCTATGAAGACCTACAAGACTGTCTAGAATTAACACCCAAAACAGATGTCCTTTTCATTATAAGGGATTGGAATGAAAAAGTAGGAAGTCAAGAAACACCTGGAATCATAGGCAAATTTGGCATTAGAGTACAGAATGAAGCAGGGCAAAAGCTAACAGAGTTTTGCCAAGAAAACTCACTGGTCATAGCAAACGTCCTCTTCCAACAACACAAGAGAAGACTCTACACATGGACATCACCAGATGGTCAACACCGAAATCAGACTGATTATATTCTTTGCAGCCAAAGATGGAGAAGCTCTATACAGTGAGCAAAAACAAGACCAGGAGCTTACTCTGGTTCAGATCATGAACTCCTTATTGCCAAATTCAGACTTAAATTGAAGAAAGTAGGGAAAACCTCTAGACCATTCAGGTATGACCTAAATCAAATCCCTTATGATTAGTCAGTGGAAATGACAAATAGATTCAAGGGATGAGATCTGATAGAGTGTCTGAAGAACTATGGATAGGGGTTCATGACATTTTACAGGAGGCTGTGATCAAGACCATCCCTAAGAAAAAGAAATACAAAAAGGCAAAATGGTTGTCTGAGGAGGGCTTACAAATAGCTGTGAAAAGAAGGGAAGTGAAAAACAAAGGAGAAAAGGAAAGATATACTCATTTGAATGCAGAATTCCAAAGAATATCAAGGAGAGTTAAGAAAGACTTCCTCAGTGACCAATGCAAAGAAATAGAGGAAAACAATAGAATGCGAAAGACTAGAGATCTCTTCAAGAAAATTAGAGATACCAAGGGAACATTTCATGCAAAGATGGGCTCAATAAAGGACAGAAATGGTATGGACCTAGCAGAAGCAGAAGACATTAAGAAGAGGTGGCAAGAATACACAGATCAGATCAGATCAGTCGCTCAGTCGTGTCCGACTCTGCGACCCCATGAATCGCAGCACGCCAGGCCTCCCTGTCCATCATCAACTCCCGGAGGTCACTCAGACTCACATCCATCGAGTCAGTGATGCCATCCAGCCATCTCATCCTCTGTCGTCCCCTTCTTCTCCTGCCCTCAATCCCTCCCAGCATCAGAGTCTTTTCCAATGAGTCAACTCTTCGCATGAGGTGGCCAAAATACTGGAGTTTTAGCTTTAGCATCATTCCTTCCAAAGAAATCCCAGGGCTGATCTCCTTCAGAATGGACTGGTTGGATCTCCTTGCAGTCCAAGGGACTCTCAAGAGTCTTCTCCAACACCACAGTTCAAAAGCATCAATTCTTCGGCGCTCAGCCTTCTTCACAGTCCAGCTCTCACATCCATACATGACCACAGGAAAGACCATAGCCTTGACTAAGCGAACCTTTGTTGGCAAAGTAATATCTCTGCTTTTGAATATGCTATCTAGGTTGGTCATAACTTTCCTTCCAAGGAGCAAGCGTCTTTTAATTTCATGGCTGCAGTCACCATCTGCAGTGATTTTGGAGCCCAGAAAAATAAAGCCTGACACTGTTTCCACTGTTTCCCCATCTATTTCCCATGTAGTGATGGGACCAGATGCCATGATCTTCGTTTTCTGAATGTTGAGCTTTAAGCCAACCTTTTCACTCTCCACTTTCACTTTCATCAAGAGGTTTTTTAGTTTCACTTCACTTTCTGCCATAAGGGTGGTGTCATCTGCATATTTGAGGTTATTGGTATTTCTCCCAGCAATCTTGATACACAGAAGAACTATACAAAAGAGATCTTCATGACTCAGATGACCGTGATGGTGTGATCACTCACCTGGAGCCAGACATCTTGGAATGTGAAGTCCAGTGGGCCATAGGAAGCATCACTACAAACAAAGCTAGTGGAGGTGATGGAATTCCAGTTGAGCTCTTTCAAATCCTAAAAGATGATGCTGTGAAAGTGTTGCACTCAATATGCCAGTAAATTTGGAAAACTCAGCAGGGCCACAGGACTGGAAAAGCTCAGTTTTCATTCCAATCCTAAAGAAAAGCAATGCCAAAGAACATTCAAACTACTGCACAATTGTAGTTTGTGCAGACTACAATTTGTAGTTTGTGCAGTACTACTACTACTCAGACACTTACAAAGTAATGTTCAAAATTCTCCAAGCCAGGCTTCAAGAGTACATGAACCATGAACTTCCAGATGTTCAAGCTGGATTTAGAAAAGCCAGAGGAACCAGAGATCAAATTGCCAATATCTGCTGGATCATGGAAAAAGCAAGAGAGTTCCAGAAAAACATCTACTTCTGCTTTATTGACTATGCCAAAGCCTTTGACAATGTGAATCACAACAAACTGTGGAAAATTCTTCAAGATATGGGAAACCAGACCACCTGACCTGCCTCCTGAGAAATCTGTATGCAGGTCAAGAAGCAACAGTTAAAACTGGACATGGAACAACAGACTGGTTCCAAATCAGGAAGGAAGTACATCAAGGCGATATAGTGTTACCCTGCTTATTTAACTTATATGCAGAGTACATCATGAGAAATGCTGGGCTGGAGGAAGCACAAGCTGGAATCAAGATTGTTGGGAGAAATATCAATAAACTCAGATATGCAGATGATACTACCCTTATGGCAGAAAGTGAAAAAGAACTAAAGAGCCTCTTGATGAAAGTGAAAGAGGAGAGTGAATAAGTTGTCTTAAAATTCAACATTCAGAAAACTAAGATCATGGCATCTAGTCCCATCCCTTCATGGCAAATAGTTGGGCAAACAGTGGAAACAGTCAGAGATTTTATTTTGGGGGCTCCAAAATCACTACAGATGGTGACTGCAGCCATGAAATTTAAACATGCTTACTCCTTGGAAGAGAAGTTATGACCAACTTAGACAGCATATTAAAAAGCAGAGACATTACTTGGCCAACAAAAGTCTGTCTAGTCAAAGCTATGGTTTTTCCATTAGTCACGTATGGATGTGAGAGTTGGACAAAAAGAAATCTGAGCACCGAAGAATTGATGCTTTTGAACTGTGGTTAGAGAAGACTCTTGAGAGTCCCTTGGATGGCAAGGAGATTCAACCAGTCCATCCTAAAGGAAATCAGTCCTGAATATTCATTGGAAGGACTGATGCTGAAGCTGAAACTCCAACACTTTGGTCACCTGATGTGAAGAACTGACTCATTTGAAAAGACCCTGATGCTGGGAGGGATTGGGGGCAGGAGGAGAAGGGGACGACAGAGGATGAGATGATTGGATGGCATCACTGACTCAATGGACATGAGTTTGAGTAGGCTCTGGGAGTTGGTGCTGGACAGGGAGGTCTGGCATGCTGTGCCCATTGTGTTGCAAAGAGTCGGACATGACTGAGCTACTGAACTGAACTGAACTGAATAAGCATTTGAATGAAGAAAGCATCAACTCAGCAGACTGTTCAAAAGTCAGGACTTCTTGGCCTATGTTTTAGTAACATCTTTTTGATATTACTTTCTTATCACTTTGTTTCCCTTCAAAAACGTGTCAATAAATGTATTATTCCATTTATAAGATTCGTTCTTTATTTTAAATCGTTGCATTAGATTTTTCTGTAACTTCCTCCCTTTTTTGCCCAGATTAACTTCTGTTTCCTAAAGTCATCAAGAAACAGAATATGGAAAACCACATGCCATCCTGCTGTAGATTATTGAGATCTGGAGGCTGATTAATTATTAAGATTATTCATTCTGCAGTACTATAGTCAATCATGTTGTTGGCATCTTTCTAGAATTACCTTTATTTCATTGTTTTAAAAATAGAAATAGTCCTAACTTATTTAAATTTATATATTAAATATACATAAATGTATATATTAAACTTGAATTAAATTACTATACTTTCATTTCCCTTCAACAGATAATGTTTGAAAGTTAAAATTTCAAATCTTAAAGTCAACAGCTTTTAGAAGGATCAATTTCTAATTCTATAGTGAGATCTGGTATGGAAAGCACTTAAAATATAAAAATTCACTTTATAGAGGAAAGAATTCATCTCTTCCATAAAGCAAACTTTAGCTAAATAACTCATGTAAGAAACA
Organism: Tragelaphus eurycerus; assembly: GCA_935064755.1. Classification (NCBI taxonomy): domain Eukaryota; kingdom Metazoa; phylum Chordata; class Mammalia; order Artiodactyla; family Bovidae; genus Tragelaphus; species Tragelaphus eurycerus. The sequence goes on from CAKXYN010000002.1 coordinate 27,421,277, forward strand.
AGATAGAAAAAAATATTAACAAATTATAGTCAGAGTAAATGAATCATCATGTGGTATCTATTACTATTTACTATTCTGTAACATAAACCACTATTTTTTTTCAGTTGCTTATATTTTTGATCACACACATCAACCCTAATCAAATGATCATGGAAAGTGAAAGTGAAGTCGCTAAGTTGTGTCTGACTCTTGGCAACCCCGTGGACTGTAGCCCACGAGGCTCCTCCACCCATGGGATTCTCCAGGCAAGAATACTGGAGTGGTTTGCCATTTCCTTCTCCAGGGGATCTTCCCAACCCAAGGATAGAACCCAGGTCTCCCGTATTGCAGGCAGACACTTTAACCTCTGAGCCACCTTGCAAACAATGGTAACAAAATTCAAATTTTATCTTAAGAGCGATGCAGTACCATTGAGGAAAAGGCAATGGACCCCACTCCAGTACATTTGCCTAGAAAATCCCAAGGACGGAGGAGCCTGGTGGGCTGCAGTCCGTGGGGTCACTAAGAGTCAGACACAACTGAGCGACTTCACTTTCACTTTTCACTTTCATGCATTGGAGAAGGAAATGGCAACCCACTCCAGTGTTCTTGCCTGGAGAATCCCAGGGACTGGAAGCCTGGTGGGCTGCCGTCTATGGGTCGCACAGAGTCGGACACGACTGAAGCGACTTAGCAGCAGCAGCAGCAGCAGCAGTGCCATTGAGGGGTTGGTTCTTAAGCAAGGAGAATATTATCAGGTTGTGTCTTAGAAATTTCACTCCACTGGATGCTGAATGAAATAGAAGAGATCAGAACTAAAGGCAGGGAGAACTATTGATCTAGAATTTGATAGTGACAACATGTGTGTGTGTAAAAGTTGCTCAGCCATGTCCAACTCTTTGCGCCCCCCATGGACCGTATAGTCCATGGAATTCTCTAGTCTATAATACTGGAACAAGCACCCTTTCTCTTCTCCAGGGGATCTTCCCAACCCAGAGTCAAACCCAGGTCTCCCACACTGCAGGCAGATTCTCTACCAGCTGAGCCACAAGGGAAGTCCAATAGTGACAATAAACATGAAGAAAAACAGATTTAAGACAGACTTAAGGGGATAAAACAGAACTTAATCATTGCCATTTACTATATCCTCTCCCCTTTTATTTATACTTTTTGTGTATTTTACATAAGAGGAGGATGTTCAAAGTTTGTGAATTAAAGTTTCACATTAAAGACTGATGGAAGTAATATCTTATCGTGCTCCCTGCTCATCCCCAAATCTTGGAAGAGTTACAGAAGCAAAGCTATAACCCATTCACAGAATATTGATCAGATAAAGCATCAGAATATTTGACATGTAATTTCTTTTGTTCTTTTTACAATGTCCTTGTTACAAATTTTACATAAGTTATTTTTCTAGGAATTTCTAGAAAAGAAAACGATCACATCAAAACCTTGAAAAAGAAAACTTCCTTCCCATAATAAAAAGACTGAAGATGATCAGACCCACACATGTGGCAGCTATGGTATGCTGCTGCTGCTGCTGCTAAGTCCCTTCAGTCGTGTCCGACTCTGTGCAACCCCATAGACGTCAGCCCACCAGGCCCCGCCGTCCCTGGGATTCTCTAGGTTATCTAATACACAAGTAACTTATAAGATACAAGTTGACAAACAGCAATACTCTTGTTTGTCTGTACAACCAAAGGACCATGGCAGGAGCCTCCCTAGGCTCCTCTGTAAAAGATATAATGGTTTATAATGGTCTCCAGGCCCTTTATTTTCTTTCCTGCCCAAGACTGCCTGACCAAATCCAAAATATACCCCTAGCTCATTTTAACTGCCACCTCTCTGCCCTGCAGCTGTCTCAGATCCCAGAATCTGTAAGTAACAAATCTTTTCCCCTACAGAATTCCCATATTTCTTTTATGACACTTCATGTACTACTTTGTGTAAAGCTCTTATCTAAGGTAGACTATAAGCTACTTGTAACCAGGATCTTTATCATCCCTCCTATGCCGGGGACTTAGCATAGTGCCTGGCATGTAACAGAATCTCCATACATATTTGTCAAATGAATAAATCAATAGCTATTTCCAGCTGCTCTTTCCACCTCTGCCTTGTTTCACCTAGATCAATAGCAATGGAAATGCTGCCAAAGATCAAAGCCTCATGGGGATCGTCTGAATTATAGGTTCAGGGAACCAGTTTCACTGGCAACTTTGTACAAATTATATCGGCTATTTCACTTAAAGAGATACTGCTAAACCACGCCTAAACTTTTAATTATAGTCTCTCAGACAACAATCCCAATGGAATATTTTAGCATAAAAATTCTAACCACAAGTTTCTCTTCCCTGCTGGCTCAGATGGTAAAGAATCTGCCTGCAATGCAGGAGACTGGGGTTCAATCCCTTGGTTGGGAAGACCCCCGAGAAAAGGAAATGGCAACCCTCTCCAGTATTCTTGCCTGGAGAATCCCATGGACAGAGGAGCCTGGTGGGCTACAGTCCATAGGATTGCAAAGAGTTGGGCAAAACTGAGGAAGTGAGAAATAGATTTAAGGGACTAGATCTGATAGAGTGCCTGATGAACTATGGATGGAGATACGTGACATTGTACAGGAGACAGGAATCAAGACCATCCCCAAGAAAAAGAAATGCAAAAAAGCAAAATGGCTGTTTGAGGAGGCCTTACAAATAGCTGTGAAAAGAAGGGAAGTGAAAAACAAAGGAGAAAAGGAAAGATATACCCATTTGAATGCAGAGTTCCAAAGAATAGCAAGGAGAGATAAGAAAGCCTTCCTCAGTGATCAGTGCAAAGAAAAAGAGAAAAACAACAGAATGGGAAAGACTAGAGATCTCCTCAAGAAAATTAGAGATACCAAGGGAACATTTCGTGCAAAGATGGGCTTGATAAAGGACAGAAATGGTAGGGACCTAACAGAAGCAGAAGATATTAAGAAGAGGTGGCAAGAATACACAGAAGAACTGTACAAAAAAGATCTTCATGACCCAGATAATCACGATGGTGTGATCACTCACCTAGAGCCAGACATCCTGGAATGTGAAGTCAAGTGGGCCTTAGAAAGCATCACTACGAACAAAGCTAGTGGAGGTGATGGAATCCCAGTTGAGCTCTTTCAAATCCTGAAAGATGATGCTGTGAAAGTGCTGCACTCAATATGCCAGCAAATTTGGAAAACTCAGCAGTGGCCACAGGACTGGAAAATGTGTTTTCATTCCGATCCCAAAGAAAGGCAATGCCAAAGAACATTCAAACTACTGCACAATTGCACTCATCTCACATGCTAGTAAAGTAATGCTTAAAATTCTCCAAGCCAGGCTTCAGCAATACATGAACCATGAACTTCCAAATGTCCAAGCTGATTTTAGAAAAGGCAGAGGAACCAGAGATCAAATTGCCAACATCTGCTGGATCATCAAAAAAGCAAGAGAGTTCCAGAAAAACATCTATTTCTGCTTTATTGACTATGCCAAAGCCTTTGACTGTGTGGATCACAATAAATTGTGGAAAATTCTGAAAGAGATGGGAATACCAAACCACCTGACCTGCCTCTTCAGAAACCCGTATGCAGGTCAGGAAGCAACAGTTAGAACTGGACATGGAAAAACAGACTGGTTCAAAATAGGAAAAGGAGTACATCAAGGCTGTATATTGTCACCCTGCTTATTTAACTTATAAGCAGAGTACATCATGAGAAACGCTGGGCTGGAAGAAGCACAAGCTGGAATCAAGATTGCCTGGAAATAAATATCAATAACCTCAGATATGCAGATGATACCACACTTATGGCAGAAAGTGAAGAAGAACTAAAGAGCCTTTGGATGAAAGTGAAAGAGAGTAAAGAAGTTGGCTTAAAGCTCAACATTCAGAAAGCTAAGATCATGGCATCTGGTCCCATCACTTCATGGCAAATAGATGGGGAAACAGTGGAAACAGTGGCTGACTTTATTTTTCTGGGCTCCAAAATCACTGCAGATGGTGATTGCAGCCGTGAAATTAGGCGGTCACAAAGAATCAGACACGACTGAGCGACTGAACTGAGCTGAACTGAACTGAGTGACTAATACTTTCTACTTTCTTTCAATCCCCACATATCAAACTATACATAAGAAAATGGTTCAAGATAACCAGACTGGGGTGCCTGTATTGAAACCCAAGTGACTATTAACATTAAAATAAACTTTGAGCTTCACATTCACCTTATAAGTGGTTTCTAAGGAAAGCAATTTCTAGAAAAGAAAACAATCACATAAAAACCTCAAAAAAGAAAACTTCAATCCCATGATAAAAAGACTGAAGATGATCAGACCCACACATGTGGCAGCTATGGTATCTTTCAGATGTCTAGCCTGCTTCAACAGGAAGCTAGACAAACTCCTGCCCATGTAGGCCTAGAATATACCTATTTTAAAAATTCCTTTCTTACTATATGGAATGCTGCAATCTTTCAGTATTAGGAATATAATGTAGGCCTGGTACTGAGTTAGAGATTTGTTTCTGCGGTTTTAGGAGAAAGGAGTTTAAGATCCTTAAACCCCAGAATACTTGGATTTATAGCTGAATCATTTCGATTTGTATTAAATAACAATAGCAAAACAAGGCTATTAAAAAGGGGGCATTTGATACTGAAGTATTTAGGGATAAAATGGCATGAATTCAGGATCTCCTTTAAAATATCTCAGCAAAGGTGAAAAGGAGATAATAGGTGAATAAAATGACAAAATCTAGATGGTGATTTAATTTGGGTAGTGAGTTTACAGGGGTTCATTACACCACCTTTCTACATTTGTGTATGTTTGAATTTTTAAGTATTACATTATTGTAAAAATAATTTTAAATTAAAAATTAAAATCCAGACAAATTGTGCCCAGAGTCCTGAATCATCCTTGAGAACTGCAGGGTGTGTTGCATTATGGGTCACCTCAATTTGATTCTAGACTCATGTCTTTAAAGCTGACTCTCAGCTTTGATATCATTTGTTTCATGGGGAAAAAAAGAAAAATAAAGTGCTTTCAGAGAGCCAACTGGACCTGTGGCCCAGAACACTGAAACATAGCCAAAATTTCAGGATGGTTCTTGACTTCATATCTCCCCCTAGATAACTGGGAGTCTGTGACATCCAGGCTGGGGCTAGAAGAACAGGAGTAGACATTTGCTTAAGATTTCCTCTGGCTTGTGACCCTAGAACAAGGAAGATAATTTTCAGAAAGAAAGCTGAGACCAAGCAACACAATCCCACCAAAGCAATAAATTGAGGGGGACGGGCACAGACTGAGACAAAAACAAATGGGAGCTGATGGAGAAATCAGGAGCAACTGGTTGGAACAGAAGATGCAAGAAAGCCTCCGAGACCCAAGTTTTCACACCCAGAGAAGGGCTATGAAGGTACTAAGCTGTCTCAGATGAACAGTAAGAATAATATTGTAGAATCATCATTATTTTAACTATGCTAGTGAAAAAAATTCATTTGTCAAAATGAAAATCAATTGACATCAGAAAGAGAAAAAGATCATGTGGATTTTCTATCCTGTTACACCTTTTTTGCTTCTTTAGACCATGAGGTGAAAAGGGTGGATTAGCAATCAGCTTCTACCCCAGTTCCTCTCTAGTGTGCCTTCCAGTTGTGCAGAGACTAGAAAACTCAAAAGCAGATTTCCCTACATTCCCTTGTAGCAAGAGTTCTGGAATCAGGACCCATCAAACAGATGCAACTGTATGAGATTTGGAAGGTGGAGGGAGATGAGAGCAATCACTCGGCTCTTGCTTTGCTAGCTGCTGACAAGTAGGATTGTGGGGGGAGTGGTCAGAGGGGGGACATGTTGGGTTTTTCTGCAGCATAATCCCAGTGTGCAGTCACAAGATCTGTGAGGCTGTTGTGGGCTGTTCTTGAACTCCACAGTTCCATACTGATTCCCCATCTTCCTGATCAAACAGCAGCTAAAATTTCACGCCAGTTCAGCAGTTCTGGGAGTCACTCCTGCAGGCCCAGCAATGTGCTCACAACTCCAAACTTAAAAAAACAGACTACTCACAACTTCAAACTTAAAAAAACAGACTACTCTATACTTAAATCTCTCCTTAAAAGAGCAAAGTGGTTTCTGCTTCCTGAAATTGAACCATGAAATAGTCTACTTCTTAAAGCATTACAGGTTTGTGATGATAAACAAGTCAAGCCAAATATGAATTCCATTTATAGGGAGGGGTCATTTGGACACAAATTATAATACCCATAAAAGAAAAAGCACTGGGGTGTGTACAAATGAGCAAAGCAGCAAAACATACATATCTCTGCAGCAGCTGATAGGGTCTTACTCTTCTATCTTTGTCCTCAGGTAGAAGGGTTTCACTTTATTTTTTCACTTTCATGCATTGGAGAAGGAAATGGCAACCCACTCCAGTATTCTTGCCTGGAGAATCCCAGGGACGGGGGAGCCTGGTGGGCTGCCGTCTCTGGGGTCACACAGAGTCGGACACGACTGAAGCTACACAGCAGCAGCAGCAACAGAAGGGTTTCCATGAGGCAAACTTCCCTAATGCCAAGCCATCCATTTAGAAGTGTTAGCCAAGTTAATGAGGTTACTGGTCCTCACTTGTCATTTCCCCATTGTAGGCACTTAGACACAATGTGGAATATTAATAAATTGAATAGGTTACCAAATACAGTGGTCTCATCAAGATGGAACTGTTTATAAGAGATTATGAATCAGATTAAAATCCTCATTTGTCACAGAGCCAGGGAGGTAATACTCTTCCCTTAGCCACAGATCCCTCCCACTTTTCAGAAAACTAATTCTATAAACCCAGATTACAATATTATTAGAAAACATTGCCAATTGGAGTATGCAGATCACTACCTGCTTCTCTCATTAAGAGCGCAGCAAGGAATAATAACCATGAAATATCCTGGGGAAAGCACAGGCCTGAAAGTGAATAAAGCAGTTAAATTTGGAGTCCTGTCATGGCCCTGGACCCACTCCAGTGTTCTTGCCTGGAGAATCCCCGGGACAGGGGAGCCTGGTGGGCTGCCATCTATGAGGTCGCACAGAGTCGGACACGACTGAAATGACTTAGCAAGCAAGCATGGCCCTGGAGGGAAGGTAATTCAGCTAAAACTTGCTATTTGTGAAGATCTGACTCAAAACCTGCACCATTTTTCAGCACTGCAAGTAAGACACAGAGGGCTTTCTTCTTTTTTCCAGTGGAGTCAGATGGGAGCCCAGCTCTGTCCTGTGTTTAGCCCTGCCTCAAAGACCTCTGAAAGACCTGGAGTCCAGTCCCTAAGTGCTGCTGCAGTGGGACTTTCAAAGTGACTCTGGAAAATTCTAAAAGCAGGGTCAGTTTGTGAGCTGCAGCGGTCTTTGACAAGCTAAAAATTAGAAAAAAATTCAGAGAAACAGGATTTTTTTTTTTTTTTTTACGACTTTTATTTATTATTATTTTTTTATCAAGAATCTCTTTTATTGATTATCAGAAACATTACAAACATCTAATATGAACAAATTGTAACATGACAGTGTTTAGTTTGAACGATTAATACATTTCAGATATAATATTATACATCTTTTTATAATTATTTTTTGTGACTAGGGCTTGCCTCTCAGCTCAGTTGGTAAAGAATCTGCCTGTAATGCAGGAGACCCAGTTTCAATTCCTGGCTCAGGAAGATCCCCTGGAGAAGGAAACAGCAACCCACTCCAGTATTCTTGCCTGGAGAATCCCATGGACAGAGGATCCTCACAGGCTGCAGTCCACAGGGTCACAAGAATTGGACACAACTTAACGACTAAACCATTACCACAATTTTTTTGTGAATAATTGTTAAGTGCATTTTACACCTGGAAGAGATTGTACATATATGATATTTGTATTTTTACCAGTTGATTGTAAATATTTTAGTAATTATATATATGCTAATAATTTATCTTTTTTAAGATGTTATTGTTCTTCACTTGCTAAGTCGTGTCCCACTCTGTGTAACCCCACAGATTGCAGCATACCAGGCTTCCCTGTCCTTCACTATCTCACGGAGTTTGCTCAAACGCATGTCCATTGAGTTGGTAATGCCATCCAATCTTCTCATCTCATTTTTTAAGGTGAGTGTATCTATTTTTCATGCATGAGAATCTGAGGGGAAAAGTGTTACAAGAGAAAACAACAGAAAACTCTCCACTTTATTCATTGAAAGCTAATGCAGTAACCTACATTCCTGTTGCTTAGCTCCTCCAAATGTCTATCCTCTTACTAACAATTCTGCTTTATGAAAATAACTGTTTCACATGGCATTTTTACAGCAAGGGAGCATGACAGTCAAGCCTAAATCCATATTCTGCAGCCCTTGGTATGCTTGGTGTGCTTCCCCTAAACTATCATTTTTAACCAGGCTATAAAGATTTAACCAAGAAATTTAAAATGCAAGCAACTTGTAGGGATAAAGAGCTACCAAAAACAAAACAAAGGCTAAATTTTACCATAAAATGCCATTTGTAATTTTAAGCACTTTAGAATATGTTTTTCCACCACTGTAAAATTAACTCTTGATGTATGTATGTATAAACCATATGCATACTCAAGTACAAGTATTTGAAGACATGGTTAAATTAGAATATTTTAAATACAATAAAAACTTATTAATTGTTCCTCTATAAATCTTAACAAAGCAGGGAGCCTCTAAAGTCAACATTAAACCCTGAGAAATTTATTTCATGGAGTTGGCATGGAGTTGGCATCCTTGTCACCTATGTGTATATCAGCCCTTGCAAGTGATTCTGCAGTTGCCTCACAATGGGGCCCTCCAAGTCTTAGATATCTGATTCCTGTGCTCTGCAACATATCTAACTCCTGCATCCAGCAGAGCTCAGGGTCATTCTTAGGTCACAGTGGTTAAAGATGGCTGTCAATTAACTGCATGGGCTGCATTTCAAGTCTCCTTTATCTCTGTCATATTGATGATTCTTAGTGATATCTTGGGAACTTAACCACACTATCAATATGCATCTTAATGGTGTGTTTTGTAGCACCAAAGTGACTGTATTTAAAGCGCAGTGTGCTGTATTTGAGTCTGTTCTGCTTTGAAAGCTAAGAACTGGAACAAATACACACTTTTGTCTGAATAAACCATATGGTTCTACGTTGCCTTGCAAAGTTTTTAAAGGGGGGTTGTAATAAAACAAGTTGAAACTAGCTGATTTTGCCTTTTCTCAGTACAAAAGTAATTATTATTCAGTCAAAAAATATGCAGTGAAAAGAATAATTGCATAAGAGAACAATATGATCCTGAAAGTATCCACCTTGTGTTTTTATTTTGATGAATACCCTTTTGGATCCTTAGGCCTGCGCAACTTAATGGTTGTCACAATTCTCTATGACTAAGGAGAAAGATGAGCCTTAATTGTAAATTTGCACATGCTTTATTGCCAATGCAATGGCATGAACACGTTTAATAGGATTGTCATTCCATTTAATTACTCCAATTTTGACATGGACCTACCACAGATAAAATTGATGGCATGGGTTATGAGCACTATAAAAAATCACTGCTTTCTCCTCAAGGGGTGAGTATTAAGGTGTTCTTCCATATTCTCTACAGCTATCTGCATTAGGCAAAGGAAAAATAAAGCATGGTAATAGGATACCCATCCTCAAACTTCTTCCTTCCAAACTGAGATATGACTGTGACATGACAATGATGCATGGTCATTTTTTTAAGCTTGCCTGGGTAAGATCTGTGACAGTCATAGAAAAATAAATAAATAATGGGTCAGTGGACAAAACTAGAAAAGTTTTCTCCCAAATGAATCCTATGTTTAATTTCTGACATATTTGCTATTCCTCAGCTTTTTCTCAGCAATATTTAATGATACTCATTATACTTTTGCCTGAAACAAGTGAATAAATATCTCAGGAACTAGGCACTAAGCTTAAGATGTGTACAGATGAACAGGAGGTATGACATGGCTATGGTAACAGTCATTGTCATAAATTCAAAACTGACAACAAGAGGAAATCAGCAGCTCTATTCAAGAGAGAGTGGTGGTGAGGCGCCTGGCATCTTGGCACATGTAGCTAAGTGGGAAGCTGCCAGATATTGGCTGGAAGAGCATAAAGAGCTGGCTTTCCCTTCCACAAGTTGAGGGAAGGGCTTTAACAGCACAATATCAATGTTTTATTTGGCCATATTAAACTGTCTGCTACTTTAGTTCATTTTCTAGTTTATGACTCACTGAAAATAGGAGCTAGTATCTTCTTAAAATGTCTTCATAAGCCTCCTTTCCCAGCCCATGGAGAAAATCTAAGTTTCTAAGTAAATCTATAAATCGATTACTCAAATAGATGATGAATCAAAGCATTTTTTTTTTGGTCTTTTAAACTTGAAACTGTCATTGAAAATAAGCTCATATTTATTTGGCTATTGATCAAGTAGAAATCTTCAATAAAAATATTCTGCCATTTGGTTTCATCCCAAGCTTCCTTTGTCTTTCAGTTAAGAAATGGTTTTATGCTACACTCATAGAATGAGATATTCAGAGAATTAAATCAATAGACTATAAATTATATGTAAAAGAAAACATCAGGTCACTGCCCTGACACAACAGATTTATTATTAAAGTAGGCAACTCCATGGCAATTCACTACATTAGTTTTTATAAAGTAAGAGACAGGGAGAGATCAATGATAACTTTGGCTTACCGTTGTTTTTAATGGTTCATTTATAATAACTACTTATCTCCTATTATTTTAGCTTGCTATAATAATGTCAAGCCATGAAAAAAAAAAGATAATCACCATTATGGGAATATATATTTAATTCACATCTGACTGACTATTCCTTAATCTGATTCATGTATTTGTAGAGTAGCCAGAAATATACTAAAATGCATAGTGATTCTTAGATACACATAAAAGCTCCATTATATCAGTTACATTAGGTTTAGAGTACAAAAAAATCAGGCAGTTTTGGGTGTACGTTCATAGGTGTGTTATTAGATGAACAATCACATTGCAAGGCCCACCCACAGCCCACAAGCTCAAATCTGCTGTGCTAGCAACATCAAGAATAATAGCTGATGGGGACTTCCCTGGTGGTCCAGGGGTTAAGAATCTGCATTCCAATGCAGGGGATGTGGGTTCAATTCCTGCTCAGGGAACTAAGATCCCACATGCAGCCGGGCAACTAAGTCAGCATGCTGCAACTACAGAGGCTATATGTCACAACTAGAGAGAAGACTGCACACCCAAAACAAAGACCCAATGCAGCCAAAATTAAACAAATAAATAAAAAACTTTTTTAAAAAAGAGTAACTGCTGAATCCTAAAAGGACCCTTCAGCTTCACTATGTTTCCTAGAAAACTATTGACAATATAAAGCCAGTTTTTGCTGCAGACATGCATATGGACCCATACTCCATTTGTGGATTCTCTACATTTGCTTTACCATTCTTCAATAATTATTACTCTGATTTCAGTTGAGGTTTGATACAGGCTTCTAAAGGCCATCTCAAATGAAGGTGGAATAAACTCATCTATTTCTTTCAATAAGGCTGAAAGAGGGGGATCCCTAGCAACCAACTGCCCAGATATTTTCTCCCAGGGAAAATGGGATTAAATAAATATTAAAAGAGATGAAGTATGATTGAATCAGGGAGGCAAAGCTCACTACCACCACTTTTACTTTTTAGTGACACAAAAATGATTGAAAAAAAAAAACCCTCACGTCTTCTTAACACACATGGTAGCTCCACCACTGCTTATCCTTGCTGGTTGTCTTACTACTGATCACTCCAGATTCTCCACATGTCTGAATTGCACTACTGGTATTGCACATGCAATTTAACTCTATTTAAAAGTAATGATAACTAATATCCAGACTACAGAGAATTGTTAAAACTCAACAATGAAAGACAATTCAAAAATGAGCAAAGGACTTGGCACATATTTCTACAAAGAAGATATACAAATTATCAGTAAGTACATGAAAAGATGCTCAATATCACTAATCATCAGGAAAATTTAAATCAAAACTACAATGATGGAAGCAACCTAGATGTCCATCAATAGATGAATGGATAAGAAAGCTATGGTACATATACATCATGGAATACTACCCAGCTATTAAAAAGAACACATTTGAATCAGTTCTAATGAGGTGGATGAAACTGGAGCCTATTACACAGAGTGAAGTAAGCCAGAAAGACAAGCACCAATACAGTATATTAATGCATATATATAGAATTTAGAAAGATGGTAATGATGACCCTATATACAAGACAGCAAAAGAGACACAGATATAAAGAACAGACTTTTGGACTCTGTGGGAGAAGGCAAGGGTGGGATGATTTAAGAGAACAGCATTGAAACATGTATATTACCATATGTGAAAAAGATCACCAGTCCAAGTTCAATGCATGAAACAGGGCACGCAAAGCCAGTACACTGGGACAATCCTGATGGATGAGATGGGGAGAGAGGTGAGAGGGGGTTTCAGAATGGAGGACATGTGTACACCCATGGCTGATTCATGTCAATGTATGGCAAAAACCACCACAATATTGTACAGTAATTAGCCTCCAATTAAAATAATTAATTAAAAAAAACTACAATGAGATACCCCTTCACACTCATTAGGATGACTACTATTTAAAAGTCCCAGAAAACAAGTATTGACAAGGATATGGAAAATTAGAAATCTTGTGCACTGTTGGTGGGAATGTAAAATGGGATGTAAAATGGGACAGATATCAAAGAGATGTCTGTATGTCCATGTTTATTTATGGCAGCATTGCTCATAAAAGCCAAAACATAGAAGTAACACAAGTGTCCAATGATAAGTGAATTAATAAGCAAAATATGCTAAATACATATAATAAATACCACTTAGCTTTAAAAAAGAAGGTACATGGGTGAAACTTGAGGACATTATGCAAGTAAAATAAGCCAATCAGAAAAAAACAAGGACTGCATCATCTCATTTATATGAGAGCAGTCAAAATTATAGGGACAGAAAGGAGCATGGTGGTTGCCAGGAGCTGGAGAGAAGAGAGGAATTGGAGTTACTATTCAGTGGGCATAGAGTTTCAGTTTTCTAAGATGAAGAGTTCTAGAGATGGATGGTGGTCATGGTAGCACAACATTATGAATGTATTTAAACCACAGAACTATATACTCAAAACTTGTTAAGACAGTAAATCCTATGTTATGTGTATTTTGACACAATATAAAAATTGGGGGGGGAAAAAAGGGTATGGTACTCTAATCTACAACTCTCTATAAAGGCTAAAGCATAATTGACAATTCCAAGTGTTGGCAAGAATGTGGAGTAATTAGAACTCTCATACATTGATGACGAGAGTGTAAATTGGTACAACCACTTTAGAAAAGTACTTGGCAACATACATTAAAACTAAGTGTATGCCTAGCCCATGATCCAGCAATTACACTCTTAAGAAAATATCAAAGCAATATGAGTGTACATTTTCACAAAAGACATCAGCAAGAATGTTCAACTTTCCTCAAAATAGCCAAATGTTAGAAACAACCCAAATGCCATCACAGTAGGATGGATAAATGAAATGTGGTATATTCATACAATGGAATACTATACAGTGATTTTTTTTATTTTTTATTTTTTTGGTTTAGCAATTTTTCTTTTTTTTTTAATTTAAATTTATTTATTTTAATTAAAGGCTAATTACTTTTCAATATTGTATTGGCTTTGCCATACATCAAATAAAAAACTATTATTATTAGTTGTAACATGAGTGAATCTTATAAGTATTACATTAAGCAAAAAAAAACCATTATACTACTGTATAATTCCATTTATATTAACTACAAGACAGATAAAATTCACACATTGGTAGAAGTCAGAATAGTGAGAGGAGGGTACTGACTGGAAAAGCACAGGAGAGAAGCTTTTGGGGTGCTGAGACAGTATTATATCTTGATCTAGGTGGCAACTATACAAGTATATGATGAGTCTTAGAAGCATTACGGAAAAAAGTCAGACAGAAAAGTCTACATAGGCTATGATTTCACTTATACATTTTGGAAAGGGCGAAACTATAGGGATAGAAAACAGATCAGTGGTTTCCAGGAACATAGGGTGGACGGAGGTGACTGACTTGCAAAGGGACACAAAGGAACTTTTGGGGTTGATGGAAATAGCCTATATCTTGACAATGGTGGTGCTACATGACAGAATACAGCTATCAAATTTCATCGAACTATATATTTTAAAGAGGTTGAATCTTCTTATAGCTGCTGAAATAACTTTCTAGGCCAAGATGGAGCCACTCCTGCCTGGGATGCTATGTCAGCAAACCAGAACTTAGATAACTGTTGTGTCTCCATGACTGTTCCACTTGACCAGAAGCTTAGTGTACCCAGTCAGCCAACTCCCGAGGGCCAAGCAAACTCTTGGCCTTCTCATCCCAAACAAGGGTGACTATGTGGCCCCAGCGAATCATATATTTTCTATTTGTCTCTTCCTTGTTCTTAATTCTTTATCCTGTTAAAGCATCCATTTTGCAGTTCTCCAAAAGGAGAATATTCACTTCTTGAACTGTTAAATAAGTTTATTTGTATAACTTGAGTTGTCTTTTTAAATTATTTTCTAACATTACTAAATTATAATTCAATACCTACTTTAAAAATATTGAACAATCTGTACACTTCAGATTAGTGCAACTTATACACTTACTATACTAAGTATATTTTATGTTTCAATAAAAAATAGAAAAATTTAAAAATTCTAAGTAGAAGTTAAGTGGGTCCTAAGACCTGTGTTCCAGTCCAAACCTTGCTACCAGTTTGCTGTGTCAAACACTCAAGTTGTTGCAACTAAGTAGAAACAGTATTATGTCTGAAACGAGCCCTGAGATTCACACCAGCTCACATCACCCCAGAGAGGAGAAGTGATCTGTGGTGTGCCACACAGCTACTCAGTGTGGAGCCAGAAACTAAAAACTAAGATATCTGACTCTCAAGCTCAATTCCAGTTAAAAGGATATTTTAAAAAGAAAAGAAAGAAAAGTCAAACTGATCATCTGGCACTGCATAAGCTGCACATTTTCAACCAATTGCACAGCACTGTGTCTCTGTTGGTATATATTTGTGCTCCACTTCCAAAGATACTAAGAGAAGGAATCAGAAGTTTGCAAAGTACCTTGAGCTATTTAAGCAGCTCTACCTGAATAATCTGAGGTATCAGAGATCCTTTGATAACAGCAATTTACCATAAAATGTAGAGGATGGCAGTCCCCATTTAGGGAGCTCCAACTCAAAATCCAGTCTTGGCATATCCCCTACATGTCCAGGGCCACCTCCAAAACCGCTTAGTCAGTCACACAAAGTACCCAAACTGCTCTACTCCTCAGAGAGTTATTTTAGGGTATAATCTAGGTTGGATGACCCTTAATCAACTCCTACGAAAATGTAATTCCTCTGCAACAAAGTCAACTTGTTTACATACACACACATACAGATCTTAACAAATCTTACAAAGCAGTGTTCACATACCCCATAGTGTACAACACTGTCCTAACAAAAACACAAACATGAATGGCATGCCATGCTCCTCTCTAAAACTGAGACATTAAGGAAGTGCTCAATCAGTGACCCCTAGTTCCCCTTTCTGTGCTCTGCTTCTACCTAGATGACCCTTTGACCTCCCACCCTTTCCTGCCACCTCTAAGGCCAGAGCACCAACTTCTCTCTAACTTCTACTCCACCCCCACACCTTCCTCACCCCCCAATCCTTGTCAAAACAGAAAAGGCTCTAGTATCAGTTATTTACACTTTTTGACTGATTGGTTACACTTTAGCTTCAATAAGCTTCGGTGGGTATGTTAATTCAAGCAGCATTTACATATACTTAAACCATTTTACATTTCATTGTATAATGAAGCATAAAGTATTTTGAACTTCTATTTAACTTTAGTAAGCAAGTAAGAAAATATTTTGCAAACACGGAAGAACTTGGAGATCACACTCTGTGGACTCAGCCTTGGTAAGCCATGAGCCACATTAGAATAGCTGAGAGGCTATAGAAAGAACCCAAAGAATTTTCCCTGAACCCACTCACTCATTCACCCATTCATGCATTCAGCAAACATTTATCAACTGTCTACCATGTACCAGGGATTGTACAAGGCAGAGAGAATGATTAATAAGATACGGTCTTTATCTTGGAGTAATTTACAAAGAAGAGTAACAGACTGGTTAAAAGAATTTAATGCCCCAAAGTAGGAACTGCTCTAACAAATAAAATGCTGAAGGAGGATGATTCACTCTTCCTGGGGCAGGTTTCACAGAAGACAGACCCATGAGCTCAGCTGGAAGGAGTCTGACAGGTCACAACGCAGAAAGGGGGCAAAATGAGTTCCCTGAATCTTTTAGCCAAGTATATTGGGGAGATGGGAGGGGACTGGTAACCTTTTTTGTGCAAGGAGCATTGAAAGCAGGAAGGGTCTCCTGCGGCCACAAACAAAGAGGACTTGGGCTGTGGCAGCAGCTGGGCCCCTTCCTTTCATCTCTAGTCACCTGACCAGGCCAGTTGATGATAAGCCAAGATGCCCTGAGCCACTCAAAGAGAAGGACAGGTGCAAGGACTGTCATACAGCTCCACACTCAAGCCACACTTATAAAAATGTGATTTCTCTATCAGGACACATCATTGAAACATAATTTTATCCACATTCTTTAAGTTAATTACTATTTGGGGGCTTCCCTGTTGGCTCAGTGGTAAAGAATGCACCTGCCAATGCAGGAGACATGGGTTTGATCCCTGATCCAGGAAGATCCCACATGAAACTAACAGAGCAACTAATCCTACACACCACAACTATTGAGCCTGCGCTCCAGAGCCTGGAAGCCCCAACTACTGAGCCCACGTGCCTACAATGCATGCTCCCCAACAAGAGAAGCCACCGCAGTGAGAAGCCTGCACACTACAACTAGAGAGCAGCCACCACTAATGAAGACCCAAACAGTCAAAAGTAAATAAAATTATTTTTAAAAAATAGTTACTATTTTGTTTTGCTCTATTTCGGTCCTTAGAAATTCAAAGCTTTTGTTAGAGTCAAATTTAAGTTAACAAAGAAAAAAAAGTTGGTAATCAAGTAATGCCCTTGCTTCAAACTGGTTCCGATTAGAGAGTGTTAGTTATTCAGTTGTGTTTGACCCTTTGTGACCCCACGGACTGTAGCCCACCAGGTTCCTCTGTCCATGGAATTCTCCAGGCAAGAACACCAGAGTAGGTTGCCATTCCCTTTTCCAGGGGATCTTCCCAATCCAGGGATTGAACCGAGGTCCCTACATTGCAGGAGGATTCTTTTACTGTCTGAGCCACGAGGGAAGCTCTCTTCTGGTCCCTAACTATAGCAGCTAAAAGTTTATTTCTGGGCACTTGCTGAAGACAGAGAATTCATCCCCTAATTTGAACAAAGCCAGGTGCACACCCACAAGACCCAAAGCTGCCCATGCTCTTTGCTCAATTTCTTGGCCTGAACAAATTTCTTAGACCTTTAAACTCCCTTGTTCCAAAATTTTCAGGTGAATAGGTTGTGTCATGAAACATATTTGATGTTATCTTAGTCTGTATCTAATATTTTTGTATCACAAATATTTTTCTAGAGTTCTAAAACATAACCCTCAAACCCTTATGTTATTCCAATTCTGATAATGTAAGAATGAATATTCATTCTTTTAACATTTAGCCAACAGTGATGCAAATGATAAGTTATCCCCCAAAGACCCATTCTCTTTTTCTTCCATTTTAGATGGCTATGGGAACCACCCAAAGACAGCATTTTCCAGTATCCTTTGCAGCTAGGTGTGGCCATGTGACTAAGTTCATCACAATAAAATGTGCCACTTATAAGTCACTTGTAAGTGACTTGAAATTATGTATGCCACTTACAAGTCACTTACTTTGTAGGAAATTGCTTGTCTTTCACTTTCCCTCTATTACTCTTCCTAAAAACTGAAATGTGAAGGTAACACAGCTTCAACTATGAAGGAAAGACCTAAGGAATGTAGGAATAGCACAGTGGAGGAAACCCAGCTTGTGAATGGCTTCATGAAACTAAAGCACACCAGCAGTCTGAGCTCTTACATTTTTCTGAAAATTTACATGCAAGAGAATTAAATTTAGCCACATTTAAACCACTGTATTTTTAGATTTCTTTGTAACAGCAACTTAGCTAGACCATAGTTAATATAAACATTCATTCAATGTCCATTGAGCATTTACTATGTGACAATAACAGTATGCTGAGGAAACATAAAGTAATGAATGGACAGAAAAGCTCTCTGGGCATAGGTCACCATGGTCTAGAAGAAGAGACATATATGTGTGTGTGTGTGTGTGTGTGTATCTGTGGGGTTGCAAAGAGTTAGATATGATTGAGACTAACACTAACTAAATATATATATTTAGTTATATATATATATTTTTATTTTATTTAGATGGGCTTCCCTGGTGGCTCAGACAGTAAAGAATCTGCCTGCAATGCAGAAGACCTGGGTTCAATCCCTGGATCAGGAAGATCCTCTGGAGAAGGGAATGGCAACCCATTCCAGTGGGCAGAGGAGCCTGACAGGCTACAGTCCATGGGATCGCAAAGAGTCAGACACAACTGAGTGCCTAACACTTTCACTTTCATATTTATTAAACATATTTGTATTTATATATATATTTTTTAATATATATTTTTAGCTAAGGCCTCAAGATCTTAGGAAAAAAATCGGACAACCTTGATTCCAGGTTGCAAGTCCCTGAGACAAGAAAGAGATTGGTTCTTTGTACAGAATTCAAGGCAAGTGAACAATGTGAGTAGTGTGACATTAGTAGGAAAGGTTTTCCTAAAGAGATACCCACATATATGTATTGCTGCATAGATATATTAAATTATCTTGCTTTTAGAGTTGTTCCTAACTCTATGTTCTTTTTTTAAAGCAGGTTTGTTTTTTTTTTAACTTCCTCTAGTCACTCACATATTTCAGCACTGGATCACCTTGAAACCATAAGAATCCTGTCTTACTTGGTAGCATCCCTAGATTCTATCTATAGACTTTTCCCCAAATTAAATCCTCTTTTTCCTAAGCACACGACTTCACCAGGATCTGTTCCATCTATCTCATCCTTCATTTTCATCCTTTCTAACTCAAAAAACCCTAAAAGCCCCAAGTTTATACAATTCTGACCCTCTCCTCTTTCCATTCTCTTGGTTGTCACAGTCAAATAGGGGGCATGAAGCTTATGTTGCATTTCCCCTACATCTTGTCTTCTCCAGCAAAGGTCATTATAAAACCTTAGCATTTGACTCAAATGACATGTTGATCACAGTCCCAACCAGAATTAAAGGCTTACTCTCAAGTTGCACATTTTGGGGAGAAAAGAATGTCACCTGCAATTACTCTGCAAGACTTTTACAATAAAATCCTAAAAGTTTAAATGTATGACTAAATTCTAATAAAAATATTAATTTAAAGTGTTATATAACATAAATCAGGTTATATACTTCATTATGATTTGTAAACTCTTGGAAAGGAGATGGCATCTTCTCTCTAAAATTTTGCATCATCTCTGAATAAACATTTTAATTAATGAAGGAGCAGAGTCATAAGACAGGATTCAATAGAAGGCAGCAAGAAAGAAACCAGATGACAAGAGAGCAGAAGTTCCATGTGGGAGGAGGGATGGAGGTCAGGAAGAGGTGAAGCCAGAGGAATTCCTGGAGCCAGGAAAGCAAAACTAGAGGTATTCTCAAGGGCACCTGCAACTAATAGGTTCTGAATCCCTCACCTCCCCCAATTATAGATGCTCAGTTAGAGACTGCATGGGGTGCCTTTGTGTCATTGTCAAATAGGAAAGAAAAAATTAGAGGATGAGAAAGAGGAAAGGTAAGAAAAAGAACAATGGCATGAGTCAAGCAAGTCAGGAGAAAGAGTATATACAATGTTACTAAGAATGAATCCTCAGGAATCAGACTGCAAAGTTGAAAAATAAGTGTTATTTGATTTTCTATCTGGGTGACCCCTCCTCTCAGTTCTTCCTTCTTTAAAACAGGATGGGGTATATCTATACCCCATAATGTTGTGGAGAGGAGTTTAGGGAGACAATCCAAGTAAAGTGCTTAGCCTATGCTATGCTAAGTCACTTCAGTCGTGTCCGATTCTGTGTGACCCCATAGACAGCAGCCCACCAGGCCTCCCCGTCCCTGGGATTCTCCAGGCAAGAACACTGGAGTGGGTTGCCATTTCCTTCTCCAATGCATGGAAGTGAAAAGAGAAAGTGAAGTCGCTCAGTCATGTCCGACTCTTAGCGACCCCATGGACTGCAGCCCACCAGGCTCCTCTGTCCGTGGTATTTTCCAGGCAAGAGTACTGGAGTGGGGTGCCATTGCCTTCTCCTAGTGCTTAGCCTAGTGCCTAGCAAAACATGAGCCATCAACACGTGTCAGCTATTCTCCTACATATAGGCTCAGCCTCAGAATAACTACTCAAGGCAATAAGATAGGAAAGCTGTAAAATAAAATAGGAAATAAGTTCTGTTCTAAAACTCAATTAGGTAAATTTCTATTTTCTTGGTGGACAAACAAAAGGCCAACTTTGGCTCTTTTCATGTACTTGTTCAGATTTCACAAGGTGAAAAGGGTGTGTTAAAAAGAGTCCAAAGCTGGCGAAGGAGAGAAAATGGGATTAAAAGAAGTTGCCATCTGGCCATCTTACATAGATACTCTCTAACCATATAGTCCAACTTCCCTCCCACAATCCCAGGCCATAGGTCACAATCTCTAAAAAAATTCAAAGCACCATTATTTGCTATGTCACATGGCACATTATCAGGATTCTTCTTTATAAGCAACAGAAACTAACTATTGGTTATTTAATTGGAAAAGGGACACATGGATAGCTCAGAAAATTACTAGGAAGACTGGAAATCAAACTTGAAAAATGGAATATTTGGCAGCCAGAGCCAAAGCTAAACATCCATACAGCCAGTCTGGTGAGACAACTACCCTCACCACAAACCCTGATGCCACCAAGCTACTAGGCCTGACTGCTGCTGGATACGATCTCCCGTACCTTCACCATGGTTATGTTGGAAATAGGAGAGGAAATGGAGAAAGTAAGGATTTGGCCTTTTCTGGCTCATAGTGAAAAAGTCCCTAAACATAAAAGGTTCACATGCTGGCCAATCCTACTCAAAAAAAAAGGGAGGAGGGGGAGGAAGGAAAAGGAAGAAAAATATCTTATATAATAAGTAATGATATTTTCATTGTTTTACCTAAACATCAAATAAAAATTATACCACATAAACACAGATGTTTATGATATAACATAAGAGGGAAAAAGTGGGCTTCCCTGATAGCTCAGTTGGTAAATAATCCACCTGCAATGCAGGAGATCTGGGTTCGATCCCTGGATTGGGAAGATCCCCTGGAGAAGGGAATACCCACTCCAATATTCTGACCTGGAGAATCCAGTACTTTTCCAGTTTCCACTGAAACTCCAGTACATTGGCCACCTCATGTGAAGAGTTGACTCACTGGGTAGCAAAGAGTTGGACACGACTGAGTGACTTTTACTTCACTTCACTTCAAGACGGGGATAAGGAGAATTCAAAATTGTGATAGACAATAATTGTCTTTAAGTAAAGTATGTGGTATGCTCAGTCGCTCAGTCGTGTCCAACTCTTTGCAGCTCTTTGGACCACCAGGCTCCACTGTCCATGGGGATTCTCCAGGCAAGAATACTGGAGTGGGTTGCCATGCCCTCCTCCAGGGGCTCTTCCCAACCCAGGGATCGAACCCAGGTCTCCTGAATTACAGGTGGATCCTTTACTGTCTGAACCACCAGGGTAGCCCAAGTAAAGTATGGATGAGGTCAAACACTGAACTATAGAAAAAACCTGTATTTGGAGGAATGTGATGGTTACTGGGTTATTTTCTTTATTAATAATTGTATCTGTATGCTATTATAAAACCATGCTATTTCTTTACTGCTGCTAAGTCATTTCAGTCGTGTCTGACTCTGTATGACCCCATAGACGGCAGCCCACCAGGTGCCCCCGTCCCTGGGATTCTCCAGGCAAGAACACTGGAGTGGGTTGCCATTTCCTTCTCCAATGCATGAAAGTGAAACGTGAAAGTAAAGTCGCTCAGTCATGTACAACCCTCAGCGACCCCCTGGACTGCAGCCTACCAAGCTCCTCCCTCCATGGGACTCTCCAGGCAAGAGCACTGGAGTGGGGTGCCATTGCCTTCTCCGATTTCTTTACTAGGCTATGAGTATTATAAGCAAATCATCGTTTTTCTGAGAGCTTTAATTCTATCAAGAATAAAACCCCAAATAGAAAATTAACTTTTCTCTATGCATGTGCATAATTATATATTTTTAACAGAACTAAGATCATTCATAGTGTACATATAGGCTTATAACAATCTGACACTAAGCTTCTAAAATATAAACATCTTAAATCTGAAATTAATTTCAGTTCAGTTCAGTTCAGTCGCTCAGTCATGTCTGACTCTTTGCGACCCCATGAATCTCAGCACGCCAGGCCTCCCAGCATCAGAGTCTTTTCCAATGAGTCAACTCTTCGCATGAGGTGGCCAAAGTACTGGAGTTTCAGCTTTAGCATCATTCCTTCCAAAGAAATCCCAGGGCTGATCTCCTTCAGAATGGACTGGTTGGATCTCCTTGCAGTCCAAGGGACTCTCAAGAGTCTTCTCCAACACCACAGTTCAAAAGCATCAATTCTTCAGCACTCAGCCTTCTTCACAGTCCAACTCTCACATCCATACATGTTCACTGGAAAAACCATAGCCTTCACTAGACGGACCTTTGTTGGCAAAGTAATGTCTCTACTTTTGAATATGCTATCTAGGTTGGTCATAACTTTTCTTCCAAGGAGTAAGCGTCTTTTAATTTCATGGCTGCAGTCACCATCTGCAGTGATTTTGGAGCCCAAACAAAGTCTCACACTGTTTCCACTGTTTCCCCATCTATTTCCCATGAAGTAATGGGACCAGATGCCATGATCTTTGTCTTCTGATTGTTGAGCTTTAAGCCAACTTTTTCACTCTCCTCTTTCACTTTCATCAGGAGGCTTTTTAGTTCCTCTTCACTTTCTGCCATAGGGTGGTGTCATCTGCATATCTGAGGTTATTGATATTTCTCCCAGCAATCTTGATTCCAACTTGTGTTTCTTCCAGCCCAGCGTTTCTCATGATGTACACTGCATATAAGTTAAATAAGCAGGGTGATAATATACAGCTTTGATGTACTCCTTTTCCTATTTGGAACCAGTCTGTTGTTCCATGTCCAGTTCTAACTGTTGCTTCCTGCATACAGGTTTCTCAAGAGGCAGGTCAGGTGGTCTGGTATTCCCATCTCTTGAAGAATTTTCCACAGTTTATTGTGATCCACACAGTCAAAGGCTTTGGCATAGTCAATAAAGTAGAAATAGATGTTTTTCTGGAACTCTCTTGCATTTTTGATGATCCAGTGGATGTTGGCAGTTTGGTCTCTGTTTCCTCTGCCTTTTCTAAAACCAGCTTGAACATCTGGAAGTTCATGGTTCATGTATTGCTGAAGGCTACCTTGGAGAATTTTGAGCATTACTTTACTAGTGTGTGAAATGAGTGCAATTGTGCAGTAGTTTGAGCATTCTTTGGCATTGCCTTTCTTTGGGATTGGAATGAAAACTGACCTTTTCCAGTCCTGTGGCCACTGCTGAGTTTTCCAAATTTGCTGGCATATTGAGTGTAGCACTTTCACAGCATCATCTTTCAGGATTTGAAATAGCTCAACTGGAATTCCATCACCTCCACTAGCTTTGTTTGTAGTGGTGCTTTCTAAGTCCTACTTGACTTCACATTCCAGGAATTCTGGCTCTAGGTGAGTGATCATACCATCGTGATTATCTGGGTTGTGAAGATCTTTTTTGTACAGTTCTTCTGTGTATTCCTGCCACCTCTTCTTAATGTCTTCTGCTTCTGTTATGTCCATACCACTTCTGTCCTTTATCGAGCCCATCTTTGCATGAATGTTCCCTTGGTATCTCTAATTTTCTTGAAGAGATCTTTAGTCTTTCCCATTCTTTTGTTTTCCTCTATTTCTTTGCATTGATCGCTGAGGAAGTCAAGGTTAGTCTTAACTACATTATTACTGCCACATGTGAGAGTAATATGAGGCTTCAACACATGAGAATTAAACACATGGGCTGTAAATTTCAACTTTACTGACCACTCACTACATAATGGTGAGAAACTTAGAGAACTTCTCTAAGCTTCAGTTTCTTGATCTGTGTGTGGGTTAGTAACTCAGTCATGTCCCACTCTTTGCAATGCCATGACTGTAGCCTGACAGGCTCCTCTGTCCATGGAATTCTCCAGGCAAGAATATGGGAATGGGTTGCCATTGCCTTCTCCAGCAGATCTTCCTAACCCAGGGATTGAACCCTGGTCTCTTGCATTGCAGACAAATTCTTTACCATCTGAGCAACGAGGAAAGCCTGTTCTCTATCTGTAAATGGTGATAATAAAACTGATATCATGATGGCCAATAAAGACATGAAAAGATGCTCAACAAAGAGAAAGATGATAATCATAGAAAAATGTAGATCAAAACTACAAAGAAGTATCTCCTCACACCAGTTTGTATATATACCTACAAACAATAAATGCTGAAGAGAACATGTACAAAAGGTAACCCTCTTGCACTGATGGTAGGAATGTAAATTGATACAGCCACTATGGAGAACAGTATGGTGATTCCTTTAAAAACTAGCACTAAAACTATCACTTGACCCAGCAATCCCACTACTGGGCATATACCCTGAAAAAAGCATAAATGAGAAAGGAACATATACACCAATGTTTATAGCAGCACTATTTACAATAGCTAAGACATGGAAGCAACCTAGATATTCATCAACAGATAAATGTATAAAGAAGATATGGTACAAATATACAGTAGAATATTACTCAGCTATAAAAAAGAACAAAAATTTGTCAGTCCTAGTGAGGTAGAGCCTGTTATACAGAGTGAAGTCAGAAAGGGAAAAACAAATACAGTATATTAATGCATATATATATGCTGCTAAGTCGCTTCAGTCGTGTCCGACTCTGTGCGACCCCATAGACGGCAGCCCACCAGGCTCTGCCGTCCCTGGGATTCTCCAGGCAAGAACACTGGAGTGGGTTGCCATTGCCTTCTCCATTGTGTGAAAGTGAAAAGTGAAAGTGAAGTCGCTCAGTCGCGTCCGACTCGTAGCGACCCCATGGACGGCAGCCTACCAGGCTCCTCCATCCATGGGATTTTCTAGGCAAGACTACTGGAGTGACTTGCCATTGCCTTCTCCGGCATATATATATAGAATCTAGAAAAGATTATATTGATGTATGTATTGATGAACATATTTACAGGAAAGGAATGGAGATGCAGGTACAGAGAATGGATTTGTGGACACAATGAGGGAAGGAAGAGTGGGGCGAGTGAAGAAAGTAGCACTGACATATATACCATGTGTGAAATAGATAGCTGGTGAGAAGTTGCTATATAACACAGGGAGCCCAGCCTGGCACCTGGTGATGACCTAGATGGGTGGGATGGAGGGAGGAGAGGGAGGGGAGGGACGCTCAAGAGGGAGGGAATATATGTATAATTACTGCTGATTTGCATTGTTGTATAGCAGAAACCAACACAATATTGTAAAGCAATTTTTCTCCAGTTAAAAAGAAATTTTAAAAACCTACATCACAAAGCTGTTATGAAGACTAACTTAGATATAATACAAATAAAATTCTTAGCTCAGCATCTGGTACTAAGAAAACGAATAATAAATATTAACATAAAAAGAATAAGTTGTCACAACTTGCTAAAGTCTGGATCTCTCTCATAGAAGGAGTGTGTATATATTAATAAGATAATGAATTGCAAATTAAGTACTTATGGTTCATAGGAACCAGAATGCTCTCAACTCCATGGTGCCTGAATCAGGGAACAACCAAGGAGTTAACGAGCCATCTGAGTGGCTTGGGCAGGGCAATTAAGAAGCCTGATCTTTTCTTGATTTTGTCTCTGTTTCAATAAAAAATTTCTGAAATGGAAAAAATAAAATGGATCAGCCAGTTCTTTATCCATGGGATAGGAAGGATCTGAGCAGTCACCTTTTCTGTAGGATTCTAGGAAGTAAGCAGGAAGGAAGAAACCCTCTGGCTATATATCTAGTTATCCAAACCTACTTATTCTTAATAACTTTGGGATCTTCAGCAATTAATTATTATTGAAATTAATTATTATAATTACAATATTTAACATAGTAATCATTAATGTTATTAAATATATCTAGCTTGAGATTAACTTTTGCCTGCCAGTTTTAATACCCACTTAAGTACATATTAAAGATATATGTAAATATTTTTTCTTACCACTAGTGCTGCTAGCACCTTTCTGGGCCTTGGGTTCTTCACCTGAAAGTGGAAAAACCAAGTTAGATGTCTAAAGGGTATGACACGACTAAGCGACTTCACTTTCACTTTTCACCCTCATACATTGGAGAAGGAAATGGCAGCCCACTCCAGTGTTCTTGCCTGGAGAATCCCAGGGACGGGTGAGCCTGGTGGGCTGCCATCTATGGGGTCGCACAGAGTCCGACACGACTGAAGTGACTTAGCAGCAGCAGCAGCAGCAATGTCTCTTCTTACCTTATATTCTATGATTCAAAACTAAATAACATCAGTAACAATGTAATGTTTGTAATTATGCCAAGCCCTTGCTCACTTATGGAAGTTAGAAAAGAGGAAGTAAATTGTAGCAAATGTAGCACTTTTCTACATACAACTCAGGCTGACTTCATGCAAATTGAGTTTTGAGAATAACTGGCTTCTAAAGATTAGCTCTGGAGAAGGAAATGGCAACCCACTCCAGTGTTCTTGCCTGGAGAATCCCAGGGACGGGAGAGCCTGGTGGGCTGCCATCTATGGGGTCGCACAGAATTGGACACGACTTAAGCGACTTAGCATAGCATAGCATAGCAAAGATTAGCTCTCTTTAGGCTTCATAATCGGGGAAGGCAATGGCACCCCACCCCAGTACTTTTGCCTGGAGAATCCCATGGACGGAGGAGCCTGGTGGGCTCCAGTCCATGGCGTCACTGAGAGTTGGACACAACTGAGCGACTTCACTTTCACTTTTCACTTTCATGCATTGGAGAAGGAAATGGCAACCCACTCCAGTGTTCTTGCCTGGAGAATCCCAGGGACAGGGGAGCCTGATGAGCTTCTGTCTATGGGGTCGCACAGAGTCCGACACAACCGAAGCGACTTAGCAGCAGCAGCAGCAGCAGCAGGCTTCATAATATATGCCTCTAAATTCTTGTTGAATCTGGTTCCTCTTGTTATTCTCAGTCAGCAAGTGGTAAGTGGTAAGATAACAGGAGAAGTAACCTCTATGGGTGAGGATGTATTATTATTTTCCTTTTCTCTTTAATGCAAATTGTAACTGGATTTTTGGTATATAAAATAAACAAATGCAAACTGGGGTGTGGAACATCATGCATTCAAATGTTTCCAGCTGTATGGATGTTAGCTTTCATAGAGACAATACATCCATAATTTACATTAAATATTTTGAATTTTGTCCACATGTTAGGCATGCCACAGACATAATTTGTGAATACAAGTGGTATCTTTCCTTGCAAATAATTTCCTTAACCAATTACTGTAAGATATGAGGGGAAAAAATTTTTTTATTTTTAAATCAATCCTCTCACTGACTGAATTGTTAAATTTGACCTCTCTTTAGCTTTGCTTTCATTCAAATATTTGCCATTTGGTAATTTTCCCAAGCATGTACAGCCACAGTTTGCATATACATCTGATATTAAAGTTTCCCAACTCTCTAATTCTTTACCAGTGAGTAATCATCCACGCTAGTACTTGTATCAAACATTGATAATCTGATAACTCTTTGCAGAGGACTTATGTGGTTAGCTATCTGGAGAAACAATACAACAAAATGGATAAGAATTTAGGCTCTGGATTCAGTGGACAAGTCACTTAGCATCTTAGAATTCTCCATTTCCTTGTCTGAAAATCAAAATAATAAAATACTTCCTTCTCAGGGCTGATTAAATGAATTACTGTCTGTAAAGTATCTGACATAGGACCTGGCTCAGGGTAACCACAAATAAACACCAGATTTACAAAAATCTGAAAAATCACATAAATTTTACAGAATAACTTAAAAGTCAACAAAAGCATACATCTTATTTTCTAATTTAAGAATCTCAAAGCACAGAAACAGTAAGTATCCTACCTAACCCTACTGTGAAGGAGAAAGGAGTAAACCCAGGTGTCTTGAATTCCAGTCCAGAGCACTTTCCGAAGAGACTATTTCATCATCATTAAACGTCAAGAGCCCTGCCCTCAGGAAGCATAAGATGTCTTAGGGGGAGTCAAGACTAACATACAACTCTGGTTAGTTGTTCTATAACAAAAGATGGAGTACTGAGGTACTCAGCTGAAAGAGTGGGAAGTGGTTCAGGGAACCTTCTAGAAAGAAATGAGACCAGAAGCAAGGCGGGGTTGAGCAGAGAAGTACTTGTCTCTCTAGGAACATTCACAACTGAGGAACTGTTTAGAAACTCACCACACCTGCAAACCCCCACCTCTACCCTCAAAGCATCTGAATTAAACCAGAAAGGGAATTAATATATTACTCAGTTAAATACACTTTCAAAATCTGGAAAGAGGAGACAGGCCGGGAGTAAAGTCTCCCTCCGCTTTCAAATCAAAAAGGTGAAGCCTAGGCTTCCGATCTGGGTTTCTTCTCCTCGGGGAGAACGTCCTGTCCCTCACCCCAGGTGGGTTCGCGGGCAGGACACAAGGCCCTCACCTAGGCCACGAGAAGTTAGGCGGCCGCCTGTGGCATCGTAGGCCGCAGCTCAGCCCCTGGGACTTGCTCAGGACCCCAGACCCGGGGGTGCTGGTTGGGAAAGAAGGAGGAGAATGACGGCGAGATGGTCCCTAGAGGCACTGCGGGGCTCTCGGCCGCCGCAGGGGACGCGCCCCGACTCCCGCGGCGGTCACTGTCAACCCCGCGGGCGCTCGGCCGGGATCGGCAGCGCCCGCACACCGCGAGACCCGGCTGCTGCTGCCTCCTGATCCGCGTGAGTCCCGCGAGGACGCGAAAGGCAGCCGCGGCGTTCGCTCCGCACCTCAGAGCGAGAAGGCAAGGAAGCCGAGGGGGGAAAGTAGTAGTAGCTGTGACGTCTGGGCTCTCTCCAGCCCCCGCGGCCCGCGGAGACCGGACGGCAACCCCCACCTCCCTGGCCTCTGCCAACCCGGTCCCCAGAGGCCAGGTCTCTGCGCCCGCGATACTCTCCCAGAGGTTCAGACGGCTGCTCCCTGTGAGCCCTGAAGCAAGGACCCCATTTGCTCCTCAGAATGGAAAATTCCTGTCCAAGAACATTGCTGACATTGGGTGGAGGCGAGGGAAGTGTCCCTACCATCTTAAGTCATTGCTTTCTGCCTTTACGTTATGGGTCTGGGCGATTTTTCTTGTAAAAGGCCGCAGGTCGTAATTTGTGAAATGTCAAGCGCGGCTAAAACGTTTCCCGACTTAAAAAGAAAAAAGCCATTCAATAATTTTTCATTTATTTTCTGTTGCAAACAGTTGCTTAGTGCTTAGAAAAAAAACACCTAAAAACCAAATAACCACCCAAACCTAAAAGGAAAACGTAAAACAATCTGATTTCTATTGATTAGCCCTGTGACTAGACGTTTTACAAACACATTTTTAACAAGAAAAATATAATGGGATGTTTTTAAAAATGGAGACATTTTAGATGTGTCTGGAAATGTTGAAAAAAATTGATCTTTTCATTCATTTGAAATAAGCTAAAAACACAGTCTTTCTAGACTGTTTTGCATGATATAACGGACCGTAGGCTAGAGTCTACTGAGCAGCTTTACTTGATTGATACTTGGTTTTCAGTTCTGCAGCCCGAAAGGCAGCTATATTGGATAATTGGCTTTATTTAAAATAAGGCTCTAAAACGCTAGGGATTCCAGTTCAGTCCTTCAAACACTGACAGTCATAGATGTCTCTCTAGGCAGCATGTTCTGCTGAGATCAGAAGGACCCCACTGAGGAAGGAAAGCGAGGCATGTTGTGATGCAAGGAAACCTGATGTTAATTGTTTGCTCTTAGAGTGTGTGCTTGTGTGTGTGTATCTGTGTCTGAATTTTAGGTTCATGAGTGAGTCCTGGAGAAAATTAAGAAATTTGGACCAGAACCGTTTAGGAGGATATGCTGTGCCACAAAACAAACAGAAACAAACAAGCGCGCGCCACACACACACACACACACACACACACACACAAAGTCAGGGTTAAGACACCCCCTGCAATGTTCCTGCATCTCTAAGCCCTTTCGAGTGATACCTCTTGCAATTTAAGGGAGGTTGAACTTGGGTTCAGGCAACTCCTCTTTCATTTACTCTTCCCTAGTATAGATTTAAAAACAACAAAAATATACGTATGTTGAACATTGCCTGCTCTACCTCTATTTTTATATTTTAAGAACACATGTGTTTAACAGCAAGTAGCCCAACATTGTGTTGTTCAAACAAGATGGCAAAAACATTCCATCTGCCATACTGGAACATTTGTTTCAAAGATTCTGTTATCCTTATGGCCTCAAAAGAAAAAAACTTGACTGAGTGTGTGGTTGGTAAGCCAGAAGTAAAAAAAATTTAAACAATATCCAGCCTGAAACTAATCATATTGAATAAAATAGGAAGAAACAAAATTAGGAATTTAGAATTCAGAGCACTGACCTCAGGTGCTAAGCCACTCTGGTTTTCATTTAAGAAGTAAGAATATTGATATTATGGGCTCTGTGGCAAATCAATACACCTTTGGGTGATTTATCTCTCTGATTCATAAAATGTGAGTTTGGGTAGATGGATTTCTTTCTGTTCCGGTCACCTAGGTACAAGAATTCCTAAGACAGAACTTCTAGGTGTACTCAGAAACGAAGGCAAAAAGGTGATTATTTACAGCAGAGGGTGTAAATACTTTTACTTTGGTCAAAGTTAGCTGTCTAGTGAGTAGCTTATCTAATAGGAGCATGCTAACTCATGTTCTTGTGTGTATTGAAAAACCATAGCATTTCTGAGAGAGTTATTGTTCAGTCCCAACCAATATAACAAAGATACTGTTCATGTACCAATTTCAAAATTTTAAAACAGAAGTGTTGCCTGTCATTCAAAATAGTAAATTAAAGACTCAGACTCCTACTTGGACTTCAACTGCAAGGATGATTATTCTTCAGGAAGAAACACAATCTGCAGTGACCGTTTTTCTTCACAGACGTGCTCAGCCATTAGAAAAGCTTAATAAATCCCTATTTAGTATGCATTTATGCAGTGATTACGTGAACTTCGACCTCTGAAGAGCTGTAGCAATTAGCTTCAGTGTCCAGCATCTTCTCCCACCATTCCCCACTGGCTTCCCTGGGTCTTCCTTTCTCATCTCAGCAGTTTGTGTGCTAGAAAACATACAGTTTTAAAGTTGACTTTCCACCTGAGGTATTTGATTCTGCTCAAGTCACTTCCCCCTCTGTTCCCCCCACTATTGTCTAAACAGCCATCTCAGATGGATATTGGGGCTCTGATCGTTGATATTACTCAAACGCAAATGGATTTCAATTCAATCTTGCCCTGTACTTTTGCAAAGAAGATAAACTCTAATGGCCCAAAGAGTTTCATTTCATAGCTCGTGGCATCTGAAATAAATCGGATCTTTTCTGTCAGGCTAATTTAACATTTTTAAAATATTCAATGTAATTTAAGTCAAATGAAAGCTAGTGGCTTGGCAGAAAGCTAGAGGAGGTGGCAGGAGGGCCACAAAAAGCCTGTCTCCATGCGCTGCACCCTCACCACCCGCCCCCCCCCCCGCCAAAAAAAAAAAAAAAAGCCAGGAAGGCAGAGGAAAGTGTTTTAAGTTTCTAGTAAACACCGTTTAGCAAAAGAATAATAGGAAAGTTATCCCTTTCTCAAAGAGGGATGGAACTATAATTGTTGCCTTTAGCAGAGAGCTCAGATAAACCGCTGGGACTCATTCTAAAGTGACCCATCACTGCATTCATCTCTTCTTGAACTTTCAGTGAACCTGAGATTAAACAGGGCTGAGCAGCTAAGCAGTTTGTTGTTAGCAGCCTTTTCAACAACCCTTTCAGACTGAGTAAATATTGATCGGTTTGAATCTGATTGCCCCAGAGGAAAACACCAGGGCATCTGAATAGCCTCCAAAAGTAAACTTTCAAAGGTGAAGCCGAGAACAGACTTGAGAGTCACAGCAAAATTTCAACTCAGTCCCATTTGAGGACACCCTGAATTTCTGGAGTACTTTGAGTGAAGATGAGAGAAGAGAGGAAAAGCATTTGAAAAGTGGAATTTTATACTGCGATTAGCCCAAGTCCGTAAAATTTATCAGTAAAATGTTATTTTCTATGTTCTATCCTCTGTCATTTCAGTTACCATGGCTGTCATTTTTTTCAAGGAGCTAACTGTGCTCCTCAGAGACCTAAACAGAAAAAGAGAGACCTTGAAATAAGATGTGTTAAGCGCCTTTGATTTAATCGATAGGGACAACTAAAAAGATACAAATGTTTTCCTCGTTGAAAGGTATATTAATGCTTCCTAAATGCATTGCTTGTTAACCGATTTATTCCATGACCTAGAGAAAGCTTGGGATGTTTTGCTGTAATTCATTGTTCTCCTCTCAGCTACATTAAAACAACCCAGCACCTTGAAGATTGGAATCTCTGGGATTCCAGTGGGTCGGCTCTGCTTTTAGATATTGAAATCTCGGTGGTGGCATGCAAATGACACTTTAACACATTAAAGTATTTCAAAACCAGCCATCTGCTTTGCTGTGTGGTCTTATACCAATAAACAAAAGATACTGTATATGGCCAGGCGGGAAATGAAAGGAAGAGTTGACTGACTTTGAAGTTCTCTTCCATCCACTTGAAGTCTTTTAGAAGCAACCCCAAAACCCAGGAGCGGGGGGGGGGGGGGGGGGGGGGCGGGGTGCTGCCGGGTATCGGGTGCTCTTGATATGGCTGCGGCAACCGCGCCTGCAGAGTCCAGGCTTGCTCCCTTTGACAGGGAACTACAGGAAATCTCAAGGATGCTCTAGGAGGCCTGCAAATTATAAACTTTTGTAGGATTTCTCCCCTCCCACCCTGAACCCCAACCCATCCTTTGTAAAACACCCTTCGGAAAGGAAGGAAGTCATATGTCTGTATTTGTTTGTGATGCTGTAAAATTTCTACTCTGCTCTTGAGGCTAAATTACAGCCTCCAAAACTGTGTGAAAGTAAAGGGAACGTGGTAACAGGTCTGGGAGGAGGGTCACTTAGAACTCTTTCCTGGCTTCCTCTATTTGAGAGCAGCAGATGCAAGTGTTGGTCAGAAGCAACTTGAATATTGACCAACTTCAGGGCAGCTTCCACAAGTTCACCTGGAAGAACCTGTTGAACCTAGAGAAAAAAAATTTTTTTTCTGGGTTACATGGGATGAAATTAGAGCGGTAGACCCTTTAAAGCCATGAGGGCTGTGAAATCAAAGCTGAATCTGATGGGAATGAGATGTGTAACCTAGAAGGAATTGGCAGCAGGGGTTTAAAAAGTGACAGGAAGGAGTGGATATTGACAGGAGGAACTGGAAGAGGGATGCGGGGTTTGCTCAATACAGACCACACTGAGTTTAAACAGTGGAATATTTTGGCACACTGACAACCCAAAAAGAAGGAAGAGGGGTGGGGTAGGGACCTCATCCACAAACAGCTTTATACTGGAGCTAATTAAATGTGAATCTCTTGGTTCACTGATGTGAGGAAAGACTGACTGAAGAGTTTCAGCTTTTGAAGGAGATTCTGTTTATATATATGTCAACATTGAGTTGGAGGTGAAAAGGTTAGCACTTGACCCAGGAAGTATCCATGTTTATTTCAAAAATAGATCTGCTTCATAAATTTCTTCACCATTCATTTTTTTTTCCATGATGAACTTTGATTATGATATAGCAACTGCTGGAAGTATCCAAGTTTGTTTCAAAAATAGATCTGCTTCATAAATTTCTTCACCATTCATTTTTTTCCATGATGAACTTTGATTATAATACAGCAACTGCTGCTCTTTTAGAGAAAACCAACCTATTCCATAGACAGTGTTAGGTGCAATTACACTCATAGGGGAAGCTTCAGCTACATGATGAAAAGCTTTTACTTTTTTTTCCTCAAGAAAAGGCCCACCTCTTTGAAAATACACACCACGCTTCTCCCCTTCCCCACATGAAATGAGCCAACTTTGGAGAAACCAGCAAATTGTAGCCATGCTGAAGCATATCTGAAACTTGAATATATTTATTACAGACATCTTAAGACCCGTAAACTCTGCTCTGGATCACACCACCCCGGGATCCCAGAGCTGTTCATGATTGTACAGGAAATGGGAAATATCACAAAAGGATAACTGATAGAACTCAGTGTGGTACTTCAGGAACACCAAAACATTGTGCGACATGCAAAAGACTATTCACGAATCACACAAAATATACATTCATTGTGCCATCTATCACATTAACAATTGAGCTGAAAATACATCATATCCAGCTGAGATAACTGTGGAAGGAAGAAGCTGGTTTGAATAATACTTTTAGGTCCCAGATAATCCAGCACAAATTTTGAATAGAGTGTGGCCAGAGAAAAAAGAAAGGGGTGGGAATGGGGAGAGATTTAGCCCAGGAAGCAAGGTTTCTGACCCTTGTATTCTGCAGGCCTTCTTAACTCACTGAAAGAACAAACTGAGACTACCCTCTGAGGCATCTGATTGATTTTAAGTGAGAACTTTTATTCTTTAACCTATAATCACATACAAAGTTGTACCAGCTTTGAGAGTTTGCCCACCCTGTTTTAATCTAAACATTAATCTGAACATTTCTAGAAAATCTGTATAAAGATAAATCTTTCAGGACAAAGTATTTACAACCAGCAAACTCACGCACATGGAATTAAATTAAATTAAGGGATGAATTAATTGTGTAAACACGCTTATAGAGAATCTCTTCTTCATGAGCTCTTAGACTCTCCTCTCTCTCCAGCCTACTTTCAGGGCAAAGTAGGAGAGAACTGTAAATATACAGATAGATAAAAGATGAGAGGCCTCCCTCTGATATATTTCTGCTGGCAAAGGAGACTATTTTCCAAAGGGCATCTGAAAGGAGCAGTAGGTTCAGTCGAAATCTCCTAAAAGTAGGGATATTAGGGGCCATCAGAAAATTGATGCTGGCACTCAAGCTGCATTAGGGAGCTAACACCCCTTTCCCCCTCCCCCCATCAAGTCTCTCATCTAGAATTCTCTGGAAACACATTATCCCCAGCCAGGAGTTCCCCAGATAGGATCAGAAAGGAAGAGAGAGATTGTAAATGGAAAGGAAGATAAGCTAAGAATGTGCTTTGGGTAAGAAATCCCAGCCTGAGGAGTAGCCCTGGCTGCTGAGTGGAGCTGGGGCAGCCTCAGTGGGAGGTAGGTAGAGTGTCTGAGGTAGAAGAACCCGGGGAAGGAACGCAGGGCGAGGAGCTGGACTTCTCTGAGGATTCCTCAGCCTTCTCTTCACTTCCCGTCGGAGTGGCTGGAGAGATGGGCAAGAGACCCTCCTTTTCTCGCTTCTTCTGCTTCATTCGGCGGTTCTGGAACCAGATCTTCACCTGGGTCTCATTGAGCTGCAGGGATGCGGCAATTTCCACCCTGCGGGCGCGTGTCAAGTACTTGTTAAAGTGAAACTCCTTCTCCAGCTCCGTGAGCTGCTTAGTGGTAAAGTTGGTGCGCACAGCATTGGGCTGACCCACGTAGCCATACTCTCCAATTTTCCCTGGGGGCAATGAGAGGAAAAGGTAAAAATGTTTATAATCATATCAGATTCCCTACAGGCTTCAGAGCAACCTTCAGGTAAAGGGGGGAATCAAGACTTTCTCAACCTAATCCGGGCTTGGGAGGGTGAGTGATGAGGTGTAAAGTGTTGATCTGAAGTCAACCATTAGCATGGTCAGACCGTGATTAATGGAGCCTGGAGATATTAAGAGAATGCCCCTACACACACACACACACACACACACACACACACACACACACACACACACACACCCCTACCCACTTCCTACTTCCTAAACCTCTAAAATTCAGCCCCTTGGAAACACAACAGTCCCAGATGCTCCTCTGCCCCCAAAGCACCTGGGCACTCTCCACACCCATAACAGAAGTGGGAGGCCAGAACTTTTCTTAAGAAAAAAAAAAAAAAAAAAAGATTAACTTCCCTTGGAAACTAAGCATACCAGCTCCTTCCAGAATCATAAAGGAGCATTCACGGAATGGCAAGACTGACCTGTTTTGGGAGGGTTTCTTTTGACTTTCATCCAGTCAAAGGTCTGTGCTGGAGAAGAGGTCTCTGACGCAGGGGAGCGACAGGCTTCTTGGTGGCTGGCGTGGAGAGGGGACAAGGAGTTATTATACGTGGCTAGGGCCAGGCTCTGGTGCTCTTGTCCATATGAGTGGTGAATGTACTGAGGCGAGCCCACCGCGCCCCCGGCATAACCCTGGTGGTGGTGGTGATGCTGGACCATGGGAGATGAGAGGTTTCCAGAGTAAACAGCGGGAGCGCACGAGGGGTACCCACCACTTACTTCTGCTTCCTGATTTAAGGCGTAGGGGCTGTAAGGCGCGCCGAAGTTCTGCGCGCCGTAGCTTGGACCACAACTCGAGTGGGAATAGGACACTCCCAGGTTCCCAGAAGTCTGATAGGTGGTCGGCTGGGGGTGGTGATGGTGGTGGTGGTGGTGGTGGGGCGGGCTGATCTGCACCCCCCTGCCCACTAGGAAGCGGTCGTCGCTGCCACAGCTGTTGGCACTGACCGCGCACGACTGGAAAGTTGCAATTCCGTGGTCGGAGGGGTAGGCTCGCGCTGAGCAGGTCCCCGAGTCGCCACCGCTGAGGATGGGGTATTCCAGGAAGGAGCTCATTCTTGCATTGTCCATCTGTCACTGAGTGACCGGGTCCTGCGAAGTCCTGGGTGACCGTGCCAACTTTCTCACTTCCTCCATGGGGCCCGAGAAGAAAAATGATATGAATGTACAGTGTACAAGAGGGGGGGCGGGAGGGCGGAGGGCGCTACGGGGAGCACGTGATTCTATCAGCCAATGGCGGAGCCTCCTGAGAAAGTTTGTTGGCTCCTGCAGTGATGGATCACCGTTTCAGTGGCATTTAAATCCCCGGCGCTCCTCAGTCTAGGTGACGCGCAGTCGCCCCCCCAGGCAGCCTGGGCGGCAGCAGCAGCTGCGGCGGCAGCAGGGGCAGAAGCGGAGCACTAAGGCGAAGGGGAGCAGAGGCTGCTTTCTACGCGCGCCGACTCCGATCGCCCTCCCCCCTCCGGGAGGTGGGGGCTGGAAGGCATCCCCCGTCACCGCCCCCCTCCCCACCGCGCCCAGAAAGATGAACTGGCAAAAGGTGAGAAGCACGAAGGGCTCCGCGATCTCTCGGGCTGGGAATCAGTGGGGAGGAGGAGCTCGCTGGGCCGCCACTAGCACACTGGCCGAGCCCGGAAAGCCAGGAACTGAAAGGGTCGCTTTCCCGGCTCTTTCCCTTCCGTCCCTTCTATGGTGCCTTGAGGAGGGCCGAGAACAGTGGCGTAGGACAGGGTTAGGCCACCAGGTCTCTCAAGTCGGGATGGAGAGGGAAGTACGCAGAGGGCTGGTTCGGAGGAACCCGAGTGGGCGTGGAGGGAACGAGGGCAAGAAAGGAAACTTCCCTTCCTCAAGGAGAGTCCTGAAGCCTCCTTTCCTCCCGCCCCCCCCCCCCCCCCACCCCCCCCACACACACACACCTCCCCACCCTTTGGCTATTAGTGTGGCAACCGAGAGCTTCTGTAATTCGACGCCCGGGAGGGGGGGTGAGCCTTGGGAGCTAGGCTTGCTGGCCAAGGCTGGGGGTGGCCCGGCTCTTCGCCCTCCCTCTCTCCTCGCTCTCCGCCCCTTTCTCCTCCCCACTTAGCTTTGCTCCGGGAGCCCTACGGGGAGCAAGTCCGCCGCTGGATTTTGAGGGGTAGGAGGAGGGGGGAGAGAGATGACGATAGCGGACGTGGCCAGCGTGGGGGCCGGGCCCTGCGCTGCAGGCCATCTGCCGGCTCCCTACGAACCAGGAGCCTGCAGGCTCCCACCCGGGCCTCAAAGGGTGAGACCACAGCTCCGGCGAAGTACGATGAACTCCTCTTCCCCACCCCCACAAAGTTTCCCCACCCCTGCAAAGTTTCTTGTTTTCTGGAGGGGGACGTTAGAAGTGGTAGAGCTTCTTTTATCTACCCTCCCCCCCATTCAAGTGGGGGTGGGAGCTGGCAGGTGGGAGGGGCGGGGGACAGATGGCTGATGGTGGACGGGACATTCTCTTCTTCCCCAGTAACACCTCCTCCCTTTTGTAACTGACTGTAGTTCCTTGTGTAAACCTGCAAGTCTACCCCTAAAGAGACACGTGCAAATCTGAGCGTCATCCCTGAACAGCGTTCCTGTACTCCATCACCTTCTTCTTACCCCGATGCCCACGGGGTCGTTAATTGCTCTTTACTATTAGGCCTCGTGTCAGCCTTTGACTTGTAGAGAGAAAAAGCCAAAAAGAGGCGAAGAATTGATGCATTCTTAGTTAAAAGAAGTCCAGACATCATACAAGAATTTTGCAGCCAAGGCTGTACAGATATTACTCTGACCATGTTCACCACATGGGGATCCAACGGATCAAATTTATCTGATCGTGTGTGGCTTTGGGGTTCCCACTCCCCTCCAGCTTTCCCTCCCCGGTTAAAAGAAGGAAATTTTGCTTGAGGCAGGCACATTTCAGAGGCGTTAGCCTTTCAGGTCTCTGTGTTCTGTTCTCCACCTATACAAGTTCCCTCCTAATCTGTCTCCCCAAGAGGGAAAACGGACAGACATTTGACTGTGGATTTCCTCAGAAGCAAAGGCGCATTTTTTCCTAAACATTTCCTTTTGAAAGGTATTTTCCTGTGACCTGTGACCTATCCCCAATCATAGTTAAGAGGGAGGCCCGGAAAGGTCACTCCTGCCCACCCCCCACCCCCCACCCCCGCCATTTCAGCACCTGGAGAACCTCATCCTGGAGAAGGGAAAAGGCAAGGAGGCCCTCCTGGAGGTGGCTTCCTTGGGAGTGCCAGGCGTCCAGCCAGGGGGGAGAGAAGGGGCTCTTGGGGGGAAGGAGACAGGATATTAGGGGGTCCAGGCTGGCTTTGCGGACGACCTGCTCTTCCAGCCGAAGCTCGTCGGTAGGTTCTGGCCCTTGCCTCACTCCTGTCCCTTTGTTGGCTTACTCGGCCCGGGTCTGCACGACCCCCTCCGCCGCAGGGCTCACACCACAAAGTCACCCCAGTCTGCAACCTCTCTCCTTCCTCTGCTAGTTCTGGGGCCTCTGAGCTCCTCTCTCTCCACCTCTCTTCCTCCCTCCGGGCTTCTTTTCCCGGCCTTCGTGGGTGGAATGCTTTTCTTGGGATCACACATAAGCTTTCGCTCGCACACAAGTTCGCTGCACAGCGGCGGGCTACCGACCCGCCTCCGCGCATCGCTCCGGGCAGGCAGGCTCCCGCAGCTGAGTCGACTCCGCCCAAGCTGGTCGCTCAGAGCGCCGCTCTCCCGACGCGGCTCACAAAGGCAGCCTGCTCTGGCCTCGAGCCCGGGGGCTTCCGTAGCGCGGTTCCTTCCCCACCCCCACGAAATCCCAGGGCTCGTTCCGCCGGGTAGGAGACCCGAGGTCCGTGGGGCAAGTAGGCCAGCACCCCACGACTCGAGCCAAAATCTCTTAAACCGCCCTTGAAGACTGGATGAAAGGCGAGCCCGGTCCCTTGCAAGCCGCTTGTTAGGCTCAAAGCGCCTTTCATGGCTCTACTAGAAAGGAAAGGAGCGAGGAAGAGACAAAACGCCGCCGAGGCCCGGAGCTGTTCATGGCATCCGCAGCTCAGCCAAGCTGCTGTTGTTTTAAAAGAGCAATAAAAATGAATTATGACTAAACGCCTTCTAACTTAATGCTTTCGGATGGGGATCCCCGGCAAATACGTAAGAGGATTTTTATTTGTGCATGTGTTCCTGCAATTGATCTCTTTGATGACATTCTCATTCATAGAAAGCGTTTGATTTATGAGTGGAGGATGAATCGCAAACAGCAGCGGCTTAGCCCTGGCCGCGGCCCGGCCGCCTGCTCCGCTCCACTCCGCGCCGAGGGCAGGAGACCTGCCCGGGTCCTCACTCGCCTCCGCCGCTGCCAGGATTTAGGGGGCAAAAGGTGGGGGAGGTAGGCAGTAAATCCGTGGAGAAAGATCGCGATTTCCTCATAACTTCCAATCCTTTGCTATTAAGAGCCGGGTTCTTAAATCAACCCACCCCCCTACACATGTTGCTTACACTCTGCGTTTTCTCACGGTAAGTAGCCATCAGAACAGAGCTCAGTAAAGGAAAAATAAACATGGGGAGACATAAGAAGGGAGAAAAAAAAAAGAACAGAACAACCCAGCAACATCCCTAGATCACATTTTATTGATATTTCATTTAAAGTGCTTTTTCTTTCTCTAAAAACTGAGTTAATCTATAACCTGGGGTGTAGAAACACTCCACTTTAAATCTCATCTTGCTAACTTGACTTCAAAGCTTTAATGATCCATTATTTGCCATGTAAACAGATTTAAGAATGAAATATTGATTTTTCTGACCCTGGGAAAAAAAAGAATCCTAGAATGACTGAACCAGAGGATTGGAAAGAACACTTTCTGAAGTGCATTTTCCAGCTAGTAACCATTGTTTTGTTTTATTTTTGTTTTTCTGTTTTAGACCTGTTTGCCTGGACCCATCAACAGCTGGGAGACTAATCAACCACACTGAAAATGTTTTGGAATTTGTGGGGGAGGGGGTAGGGATATAGATATTTGAAACAAACATGTATAAATAAATGAATTGTTGATAACTTAGTTATTGACCTGGAGACTGGTAGCTTGTTAAAGAAACTCCATGTTCCTCCTTCCTGGAGTTGGAGGTTTCTGTAGGCACTTTATTTCCCCACTTTCAAAAGCTTGGGCTTGGCCCAACTCAGGCTGCCCAATCCTGTTTCTACT
Source organism: Tragelaphus eurycerus (assembly GCA_935064755.1). NCBI lineage: Eukaryota > Metazoa > Chordata > Mammalia > Artiodactyla > Bovidae > Tragelaphus > Tragelaphus eurycerus. The sequence continues at coordinate 27,462,505 of CAKXYN010000002.1, forward strand.
GCCAATTTAAATCTATGGCTTGAACCTCTTTGTTGAAAACCTAATCCATTCCCTTAAAAAAAAAAAAGCAAAACACACTTCTCAAAAGCCCTAACCCTTTTCTGGCTTTCCTTATTGTTGCTGTTTCTGTCTGTTGAAGACTTTGAACATGCCCATTCAATAAATATATTAAAATTGGAAAAGAAAGTGGATTGTGACCAGAATTTTATTTACCAAGTTAGACTAAAAGAGGAAAAAGAAACTGTTATGAGCCTTGAGAAAGAGGGGGAGGAAAAAAAATAAGAAAGCTACTTATAGCAAAGGAGAATTTATTCTACCAAAAATACGCATGACAATGCACCCTAACGTAATACAAAAATAAAAAGAAAGTGAAGATACAATTATATGATCACTTTCTTGCAGGCCTCATATATTGCTTTCAGGAAATCACATAGAGGGTTGTTGGATTAGATTTAAAACAACTAAAACTCCAAAATAGTCTGGAGAAAAGATGACTCTGAAATTGGGTCAAGGGAATCACTAAACAGAAGAATCTTCCAACATTTAAAAGAGGGAGAAGGTAAGTCAAGAAGAAAATAAAATAAAAATTAGAATAAAGGAAGGCAAAACCACCTGGTCAAAGGGGTCTTTTTTTTTTTTTTTATGCTTTGTTTTGCTTTAATGTTTTTAGTAATTCAGATGCTGCAAGTCAATTGTGGTGAGTGTATCTGTAAAAAAGTCAAAGCTGTCAGCTGAAATATCTACTGGACTGTCGAGGGAACCCGGCAAACTGGGCGAGACTGCATCTGAAAGCTGCAGGCAGGAATCTGTGGAAAAAACATTAAAGTCCTGCAAAGAGGGGACCTCGAGGGCCTCGGGACTGTCATTGTTTAGGCCAGAGCCACAGTTCTGGCCCATTGTTGACAAGCAGTTAGGAACAGTGGGTGACTGGTGCTGAAAATGTTTCAGATTTTTCTCATTGCTGGTTAAAGGCGAAACTGGGAAACTTTGGGAGTCGCCATTGTGTCCATTGGAAGCCTGCTGCTGAGAGAGGGCATTTTGCTGAAAAGTGTAACCTTCCCTCTCCAGAAGGGCCCCAGAGACGCTGAGGGCTTGCTCAAAGAGCGACTTCTCTTCCTCGTCCTCGTCCACTTTCTCAGAGTCTTCGAGGCTTTTAAATTTTCCTTCGCTGTTTTGGTTCTCCTTGCACTGGGTCTGCCTCTTGTGCTTCATCCTCCGGTTCTGAAACCACACTTTCACTTGTCTCTCAGTCAAGTCCAGCAGCGCTGCAATTTCCACCCTTCGGGGTCTGCAAAGGTACTTGTTGAAATGAAATTCTTTTTCCAGCTCTAAAAGCTGCGTGTTGGTGTAAGCAGTTCTCAGGCGCCGAGAGCCCCCGCCGCTGCCATCGGCGATTTCCAGGGATTCTGAGGAAAGGGAAACCAACAAGAGACACACGCACAGTTGGAGGTGGAGGGGTCCGAGCGGGGTTATTCCACTGGAGAATAAATATAGCAGAAAAGATCAACTGCAACAAAATGGCCGCCCCTGGATGCAGTAAAGCTATTGTGCTGCCCTTCCTGGGAGCCTAGCCTGGGGAGACCCCATCTCTTCCACCTCCATCAGATTCCTGCCTGTAGCTCCCCCCAACCTCTCCATCCGGGAGCAAACTTTATATTAGCCACACCACAATTTATAATTAATGCATCAGCTGCTTAGCTGAGCAAGAGCGATCTATCACTCTTCATTACTGTCAAAAAGCCAAACTCTAGGACAACTAGACAAGAGGAGGTCAGTTCCAACTCAAATAAATCATCCCACATTACACAAGTTAGGGAAAGTTCCCCCACCCCCTTCTTAAAAATATATATATGTCTCATTGTGGATCCCTTGTCTCCACATCAAACCCACTCCTGAGCCCACAGGGGAAGGGAAAGCAGCCAAGCATCTCTCCCTCTCCCCCTTCTCTCCCGGCCCACGCTCCCCTCCCCCATAACCGCTCTCAGGGCAACCCAGAAGGGGAAGAGGGTCCCAGGACCTGGGGCCAAGTCTTTGGACTGACCTTTGTGGCTGAGGCAGGCAGGGCCGGTGGCGGCGGTGGCCGAGGCGGGCGGCAGAACGGTTTTCTTGGCCGCCTTCTTCTCCTTCATCCAGGGGTACTCGGGCGGCTGCAGGGCGCCGGCGGGCACTGGGCTGCCGCGGCTGCCCGCGGGGCTCGGCTTGGGGCGGCCGCCAGCGCCGTGGCGAGGGTGACTGCCCGGGTTCAGGCTGGGAATGGTCTGCTCAAAAGGAGGAGGAATCAGTGTCGAGTGTGAAAGCGTCGAGGTCTTGATTGATGAACTTTGAAATGTATCAGCGACAGGGGGAAAAGATGTCAGGCACTCAGCGAGCGACGGCTGGCTATTGATAAAACCAATCTCTCGCTCAAATTCGTAATTCATGGCCTTCTCCTTGGAGCCCCCTCGGAGAAAAAGTTCCCTCTTCTGGAGGGGTTTGGGGGGGCAAGGCCCAGGAAAAAGGCGAGCGCAGAGGGGGAAAAAAAAATCTATCATAGAAGATCGCTGCTGGGGTGTTTTTTTTCTAATTCACTGATTACAGCCGTATGGGGACCGCGCTACTATTAAACTATTGAATTCATGGAGACAAGGTTGAAATTGGACCGAATTGGCTGTCACATGATTGCTTCTGCCCAATGACAATTTGGGCTTTAATCAAAAGAAGCCACTGTCTGTTTGATTGATCCAAAAAAGTCGGGAAGGAACGCCTCATTGGGGGCCAGCGAGGCTTTATTTACACTTTTTTCAGGGCAAAAATACATATACGTGGGTGTGGGTTGGGGATGCGTGGCAGTGCGTGAGGGCGAAGGTGTCTGCCTGCCTCCTGATCCACACGGAGGTGGTGTGTGCGCCTGGGAGTGTGTGTGAGTGTGCGAGTGCTGAGCCCCGCTGCCGGTCCCTCCGGCGGCCGCCCTCTGCCTCCCCCGCACACTCCGCGCATTGTTTGGGACTGTCGGGAAGACGCCTCGCACCTCACAAATCATTTAAGCACCTCAGTCTGACGCCTGCAGTCATTAACAAAGTAATCCATTAATCTTCAAAGTTTTGACACCCGAGGGCCACGCATCCCAGCCACACAAGTTCTGCTAAGGCAAGAGGAAGAAGCAAAGGGAGAGGGGAGATGAGACGGAGTAAGGGGCGTCGGGGACAGAAAAAGAGAGAAGGATTATTTAGGGGGCTCCTCCCTTTTATTTCTCTTTTCCTCCTCCGCTTTTTCTAAAACCAGTTCCTGGATCTCAGAACTGATCTGCCTCTGTTTTCCTTCCCGTCTTTCCCTCTTTTCCTCTTTTTACCCTCTTCCGTCTTCCTCCCTCCCTCTCCGCTCTGTACACCTCTCCTCCCCCCACTTCCCTCAGGCCCTCACCCCACCTCCCAAAGCCCAGCTCGTAGTCCGCGCCCCCCGGACCCCGGACCCCGGCCCATTGTTAGCCGGCTTTTCCACGACAGCTTCGCATCTGGCTCCAGCGGGAAGCGGAAAACGGGAGGCGGCTCTCCAGGCTTCCCGACCCTCCTGCGCCATCAACTTTTCAGGAGTGGCTCGAGAAAGATAGAGGCATGTGCCAAGCGAGACAACAACCCCAGATCCATGTGCCCAAATCCCTGTAGCCAGGGCGGCGGCCAGCCAAAGAAATGCCGCCCCGAGCAGGCGCGTGCGGCTCCTGGCATTCTGGGTTTCATACCCGTAGGGCTCGGGTGCGGTAAGTATTTCTGATTTCGAGGAAGTCTGTTGGAAGTTAGCAGCACGGAGGGAGAAGGCGCTTGCTTGTTCTTTTTTTTTTTTTCTTTTTCTTCTCCTTCCCTTCTTCTCATCCTTGTCGCTTTGATGGGGCTTGTTGATTCAGATGCAGTGAGTGCTCCTTGGCAGCCAGAATCGTCTCCTGAACTGTCCTGCTTCTTGGCCACCAGGAATGTTTGCACTCGGGGTCTGTTGTGGGAAACAGCAACGCGGGTGAGAGAGGGCGACCCAAGGAGGAATTATAAAGGTTCTGTTTCTCTGTTCACTGTCTTTTTTTCCAACTCGGAGACTTGAGACCGAGCGCATCTTGGACTGTGCTGGAGGGTTCAAAAGATAACACCTTTAGATACCAAACAATAACTGCAAAAATCCACCAAGGCAGGAAAAGGGAAGAAGGCTGAGAGAGCAATATGAAGGTATCTCTTTTCCCCCACACCGAGGATGATGATTCGCTTTTGCTTCTTTGAAATGGACCAAGTGATCAGACTCCCCCTGGCCGGCAGGCATCAGTGGCAGGAAAATAAATCATTCTGATGGCCAGGGAGAGAGAGATTATTGGGGAAGAAAAATCTACGTAGAAAACAAGGCTGACCAAGCCACAAGGACAGGACTCCATCTCTGAGGCTGGCATCAAAGAGGGCTTGGGTTGGAAATTAGAAAGTGGCCTCCGTCATTCACTAGCCCAGAGCAATGCCTTACAGATAGAGATGCTATTTTGGAAAATGTGAGTTTTTTTCAGTTTTCTTGCTTTTATTCCAAACAAAGCTCTGAAGGAAGTCTGGGTGCGATCAATCTTGCTCACCAAAAGCCTTGACAGCTTCTGGCCCTTAAGAACACATTTCAGCTTCGAGCTCTTTCCAAGATCAAATGTGGCTGAGCAAAGAGGAGAGCAGGAAACGCAAGTAAACAAGGAAAACTAGTCTTTTTAAAGATATTTTTGGCAGCAGAGTTAGAGGGCTGCTTTTAGGAAAGGTGCTTTGCGGACTCTGGGATGGTGACTTTTGGCATTTGCTTTTACCAGAAAATATTGAAGAGTTAAGGGGAGGGGGAGTGCGGAGAGGAAACAACGCTGCCCCCATATCGCTGAGGCTTTGTCAGGGGCTGCGTGGGTGAGAGCTTTCTGCTCGCCTCAGCGGCCTTAATTCAAATACCATCTGGAAGAACCCCCTCCCCCAGCTTTTTTTAACCACTCAACATTGAAATCTTCCCCCAGTCTATTACTTTAACTCAGGAGGTATTTTAATACATATTTCTTTTTAATATCTGGAAAACGGGGGTTGAGATTGATATTTTTTTCTCTGAAAGTCAAAATGAATGTCTTGACTGGCAAGATATGGGAAATCATATTGGGATCTCACTTTAAAAATCTGCCCTGAGGGAAGGTGGACACCTCCAAACCAGTTCTTCCTCAGCTAAAGGGTAGATTTTAGAAACTATAAATAGTGGTATCTCTGAAAGATTTTTTTTCTCTCTGGATGGGTGGCTTTCTCTCTCTCTCTCTCTGCTTTCTCTTTCTCCCCTCCCCCCACTGTCCTGTATTCTCCCAGGTAATTTTACACACTTCTCTAAAATTATTACTTAACAGAAGACTCCCTTGTCTGCTCAGCCTACTGTATTCATATCTGAACAAGCAAAAGGGTGGAAGCTACAGTCCTCACTGGAGAAAAAAGACTGGTTTTCCAACTTTTCATTTCTGAGTTGCGCCATATTTCAGCAGGGATGTTGGAGCTGGGTAGAGAGCAAAATCTACTTCTTCCACATCCTAAAATCTTTTGAAAAGAAAAAAAATAAAATAAATATAGCAGGAGCTCCAGGACAGATTTGGGGGAAGCACCTCTATCAGTGAAACATCCAGCGCTTTACAGCTGCCTGGCTTTGCATCTTCCCAGTCTTTTTCTTTTCTTTTCTTTTTTTTAGACTTCAGGAGGTTCCCTAAAAGCAGCTCCTCCAGGCCCAGTAGGTACCCCTAAAATGGCTCCATTGCCTGTTTTGAAAGCTCATCTTCAGGAGTTTCTCAGGGGAAAGATAGAGGCCATGATGATGTATATTTTGGATTGCAAACAAAATGGCGACATTTCCCATCTCTGCCTCTGAAAGATACAATCCAGGGAGATGGGGGCTATATTTCTCACATCAGATGCTCCTGATACCCAGACACAGGTGGTTCCTCACTTCCTGCTTTGGAGGGGGCAGTTGCTGATGGGGATGCAGTTCCGAGGTTTGCATTTTCTGATTTTGGTTTCTTCTCTGAGCAATTCTTTAATCTGAAGATGAAAATATTTCCCTTTCCTGTGCCTGCCTTTGCCTCTGCCAGCCAGTCAGTAGGCAGCCCTCCTTAAATCCAGCAGTAGAAATATAATGTTTAGCTCCTGTAGCACCAAATAAAATAAGTACTTATAAAACTGCATTTTTATTAGAAAGATACCAATCTCCTCTCTCTCTCTCCCCCTCCCCCTGGGCCATAAAAGGAAAACAGGGAGGGAAGAAGGAGAGGAAATAAATCCAGAGAATGCCAAATCCTATATTCCGGGGAAGAAGCCAATGCTAGGACTCAGTCTATGGAAGGACTTGAGGAGGCTCCTCGGAGTTCAGCCGTTCTTTTGCTGGAGTCGTGGGTGAACCATAGTCTCTTTCGAACTGCCCCACTCCCAGGGCGATTTTAGCTGTGCGGTAAGGAACAGCGAAGCATCCGCGGAGCGTTGGGTTGCTCCTAGAAAATACATCCTCAGCGCAGCCGTCGATTCCCCGAGTTAAGGCATTAGCTGGTCCGCTTTGATCCGAGAAAGATCGTGGAGAAGTCAGCCCTACCTTACTCCCTGGCGGGGCTGCCGGGTCACCTGTGCGCCCCACTCCGCGTCTCAGCCAGGCTGCCTTTGTTCCTTCCGCACTCAGCACTCCGCCGCCTCTGCGCCCGCGGCTGGCCACGGTGGCAGCTGGGAACCGGGCAGCCCAGCGGGCTGGCAGCTCGGCGTTTCCAGAGCGGCCGCCGCCAGAAGCTCCGGCTGCCTTCCCTGAGAATTCGCCGCGCTCCTGGGCGAGCCGCTTGGCCAGGCCTCACGCCGGAGCGGGAGGGCTGCCGCGGCCTGCTCCTCCAATTCGCCTCCGCCGGGACTCCATGCAGACCCTTATCTTTGGCCAAAGAATCTCTTCTGAACACGGATATTATTCAGAATAAACTTTATTTTTTTGTTGTTTTGTTTCTCAGAATGTGAGCAGCAAGGAATGTAGAACTTTCAAAACAAATCTAGCATTTTTCGCGTTTACAGATTTTTTTTCTCAGTTTCACCGGATGTTACAAACCTAAATCACTGTTTTCAAAAGCTGGATCCTCTCTGGTATTATTGCATCATTACCATCTTTATAAAGGAATTATATTTCCCTTTCGAATATAATTTTTTTCTATGTACGCCAATACACCATTGAACAAAAGGCCCAAGAAACCTTCTGAACAATCAGGGTACAGAATTTCTTTAATATAAATACAGACGGATGGGGATAAATAATATTTAAAACTTATTCAATGCTTGCAAAAAAAATATAAATAAATCTGACTTCACCAGCATACACACACGGAAAGACGTACACTTAGTCATCCTTGTACAGGGAGCCCCTGTCTCAAAGCGCCTTTGATTTTTTCTCACTCTTTACAAGAAGTGCAATACAAAAAAAAAAAAAAAAACTAAAAATTAATTGCTTCCCCTCGGGAGCCATAATGTACGAACAAATTCACATTGAACAACTCGGCTAGAAAATTTGTTCATATACCCTGTTTCTGATCAAAGAGTAGAGAAGGTAAAGGGTGCGAGGCCAACGGCCCAGCGAGGGGCGGGAGCAGATACATATCGCTACTGATACTGACAGCCATTCCAGCAACCAAGATTGCTACGTCACATAAACCATAAAAACGTGTTACCAAAGAAAACAAAACGGGTGGGGGGAGAGCGGGGTGGGTGGAGAAGAGAGGAAAGGGAGGTGCAGAAAGAACCTTAAAACAAAAAAAGCAAATGAAGAAAGATGGTGTGTGGGGGGGGGAACTCTCCTGGCGCGCAGCCCCAAGCCCACCATCACAGATGGGTGAGCTTGGGGGCTTCCTGAATTCTTCCCTGAGAAGGATGGTGGGCGGTAAGGTCCGTGTAGGTTGGATGCGGTTCCCCTGGCCCTGGCCCGTGATGGTGACCGCTACCCAGTGGCCCAGCGCCCCCGTAGTCCATGGCAGCCGAGGCAGTGTGGGGGAGGTGAGTTAGGCCAAAGAGGGGTGGGCCAGAGTTGCTCATGGGCTCCACATAGCTGCCCCCCACAAAGACGGGGCTTCCCTGTAAGTGTGGAGTCCCATAGCTGCCGTTGCCCTGCAGGCCATGCGCGTGTGGATCATAGTCGGGTGTGCCCCCCGCGCCCGCCCCTGCCGCCGTGTAGCGTTTCTGTGGAGGCGGCGGTGCACAGCTGGGCAGGGGCGCAGGGTAGGAGGCGGGGGGTAACCCATAGGCGCCCTGAGGGGGCTTGGAGAAAGGCGGGGGCGACTGGGGCTCGTATGGGACGCTGTTAACCAGCGAATGCATAGAGTTCAGATAACCGCCAGGGCCGGGGGGCACGGGACTGCGACTTGGGGACTGACCCCCTGATGACGTCAGCATGCCCTTGCCCTTCTGATCTTTCTTGTATTTCATGCGTCGATTCTGGAACCAGATCTTGATCTGGCGTTCAGTGAGGTTCAGCAGGTTGGCCATCTCCACCCTGCGCGGCCGGCACAGGTAGCGGTTGAAGTGAAATTCCTTCTCTAGTTCCACCAGCTGCGCGCTTGTGTAGGCCGTGCGCGCCCTCTTGGATGCTGCCTGCCCAGGTGGGCTCTTGTCACCTGCGCAGCTCTCCCCTGTGAGATCAGAGGAGAGAGGAAGAGTGGCATCAGGGGCTGCCCCGCCCAGCCCCTGACCTAGCCAGTCCCCTCCTTCCTCCAGGGCCCAAAGATCCCTCCATCTATCAGGGTCCAGAAAGAGGAAAAGGACGTAGGTACTATTTTCTGTCCTGGTAGGGAAACAGTGTCAGCAGTTTCTCACTGACTAAAGCTGCAAGTCATAAGCCTCTCCAAGGGGGCAAGGAACAGAAAAGCAGAACACCCTGTTTGCATTCCTACTCTGTGTTTCCCTTCTGGAGCTATTCAGTTTCTGGTTCATTTCCTGATCCTTTGCCCTATCAGACTACAAGCTCTCCGTGGGCAGGTCTCATTCTGTTTATTCCCTTCACAGTAACTGGAATGTGGGGCACCTAATACACACTCAATAAACCTTCCCTCCATCACTATCTCACTGAAGGATTGGACAGTTGCCTCCACTGGCCTCTTATTTAACCTGTCCAGTAAAGAGAACTGGAGTGGAAGCTCCAATCTGGAAGGCTTTCTCTGGCCAAAGAAGGAGATCCCATTGAAAAGAGATCCTGTTTCTGGTGGGGAGGCCCAGGCATCTGGTGCTGGATGCCATTAATTAGGGTTCTTCATGTCACCAAGCAGCATGCCCCAGCTATGCCCACTAATCCTGACCCTCCTTTTCTCCCTGCTCCTCATCCCCCCACCCTCACCCCTCACCCCCCACCCCCGAGCCACCTCATTCCTAGCTCCTAGCTCCGGATGGCTCCAGATGCTCAGGTTCAGAACAGAGCACTAGCAACTGGAGAAGGCAGTGGCACAGGAAACCAAGATGCTGGGACGCACAAGACCCAGAGCCTGTCCTGGAATCTGGTTCCAGGAGGACCATGTGGTTCCCATTAGGATGACAAGGCTGAATCCCCTCCCCCAGGAAATCCCTGGAGACCTTCATTGTACTAAGTCTGAGCAGGGCCTTCCCAGAGGTAAGGCAGCCACTCCATCTGCTGGAGCAAAAATTAAAAATAGGTTCTGATTATAGGCAGACCATTGACTCTGACTTGGAGGCCTGCTTTTATTCTGCCACATTTCGTTGTGGGGTAGGTACCACTGTTTCATTAGAAATAAGGAGCTGTGCTAAAAAGAGAATTAGTGGTGCCCATGTCTGTTCTGCCCAAAGGTCCTAACTCTACAAAGAGGTATTCCAAAGTCACTAGGGCCCACTTGCTCTTAGAGAGATCCAGAAAGACTCCCATCAAGTCTCCCTCTAGGGTTTCCCAGGCACACAGAGTCCAATCATTTCCCTAGTTGCAAAGACTCTGGAAACCTTTGAGGGTTGGGGGAAGGAGGAGCAGTGAATTCTGGAAATATTCCAGCGCTCCCAGACCCTGCTGGCTGTGGCTGGAGGTTGTTGGGGGGGCTGGAAGCCAGGACGGAGGGCCCTCTTGTGCAAGGCACCTCTTTACCTGAGCTGGAGCCGCTGGTTTTCTGCTTTGTATTTTGCCGAGACTCTTTCATCCAGGGGAAGATTTGTTTGGCCACTGTGGGCGAGTTGAGTAGGGGGGCTCTTGGCTGCACTGGCGGGGGTGGGGTTGCTGCTGCCATTCTGAGGTGGGGAGACTGAAGAGGGGGGCGGGGGGCGCGGCAGGAGTGGGTGCAGGGAGCTGCGGCGGGGCTGGAGGCTGCGGTGGGGCAGGGGGCGCAGCCTGAGGTGGCGGTGGGGCCAGGGGCGGCTCGCCGAGAACCGGAGGCTGGCTGGGCGGACCGCTCAGGGTGCGCAGACAGGCCTCGCTCAGCTCGTGCGCCTTGGGGTGGCTCCCGGCATTTGCAGGCGACTGGAGTGAACAGGCGGGTCGGTGGTACTCGCCATCGGCGCCCAACGCTGTGGATGCCGGGTACGGCTGCTGATTGGCATTATAACCAAACCCGTTGGCTGCCTGGTAAGGGTAGCCACCGTAGATCGCCGAACTGTCGTAGTAGGTCGCTTTTTGCATCGCGTTGTTTCACGATCTTGATCGCACACTCTGACAGGGGCTTGACACCCGTGAGGGCGCACATTGGCACGCCCCCGCGGTCACGTGACGCTCCGCAGCCAATGGCCGCCCCGCGCAGACCTGGGGGGCGAGAATCGCAGCGCCGTGAGGGCTCCGCGCAAATCCATCTTACTCTCAATAGCTAAGTGACATGAAAGCCATAAAAGAAAAAGTGGTCAGCAATATTTAGCAGCACGACTTGGCCCCGGGCGCAGAGAGCCGCGCTATAAAAAGCCGCTGGAATTTACTGGCAGCTACAAATATTTGCTTAACTTGCGTCTGGAGTTGGGGGTTTTCCAGGGAGAGAGGAGAGAGAGAGGTCGGGAAGCCGGGGCTGGAGTTCAAAAGGAGAAAGGCCTGATGGGCTAGAAAGGAACAGGATTCGAATCCCTTATTTTCCAGGGAAGAAGAAACTTGGGGTCTCTGCTCCTTGTATTCCTCCCTCTGGAGATCATGGGGAGGGGCAAAGGAGAGTTTGGGTCACCAACGTTTCCTCCAGTATTTTAAGACTAATATTTGCCAAAAGAACCATGACGCGGGGTGACTTCCCATCCAGGCCCTTCTTGGACCTTTCAGCACCCAAGAGAGGTACGCACAAAATCTTTTCAGGCAATAGCCCGACTGGACCCTTGTTGATTTCAGAAGCTGAGCTTGTCAGACAGTTAATCTACCCTTGTGTAAGGATATGACCCACCTCCTCCAAAAGAGACCTCTGTTGTCAAGAGGGGGAGAGAAAACGTTGGATGGAACATTCCGGGTGGGAAGAGACAGACAACAAGACCCTCTCCAGAAAGTAAAACTCAAATCTTGAACAGTTCTTTACTCCTCCCTTTCCCTATTTCTCAGGCAGGTCCCAGCAGACCACTCCCACCTCTTTCCCCCTGTTACAGAAGTCCCCAGACCCTCCTGCCCTGGACTTTCTGAGGTCCTGTTATTCAGGACAACTATCAAATTCTACCTGTTAAAACATGATGGATTAGAGGAAAAAAAAAAAAAAACCATCAGGAACCTGAAAAACCAGCGTCATCTCCATGACCACCGCTTGAACTCTCCTTCCAACTTAACGATAATAGGTTCTGTCTTAGAAACTGCTATGTAATTTGATGTATGGGGGTCATTTGGCTCCGGACGAGGGATGGAAGCACAAGCCATAAAATCCTGCCAGAGTTCTCTGATCTTTGTGTGCTGTTATTGTTGTTATGTGCTACTTGGCCTATTTACCTGCCTCAGAAATACAAAGTAAAGGACAAACCTGGAAAGCTAAAAAGCAACTGAAAGTCTTCTCAACCCCTTTTCATTTAAAAAGCATGTTGTAAAAGTGAAATCTATGTTTTATGTTTTCACCTTTGCATGGTCAACCTCTAGCTCTCAGTTCAGAAAACTTTCATGTGAGTTCATATAGTCACCCCACCACCACCACCACACAATGAGAATGTTAGTCTCTGACCATTTAAGAAAATTACAATAACAAATTCATGAAGAAAAGGGTTTACACTTCATACCTCAACTATGTGTATTTGTGCCCTGGAGTTATTCAAGATTTCCAGAAATAGCAGACCCTTTGTTAACTAGAAAAAAATTAGTGTAATAAGCATCTACCAGTGAATGATTATAATTTTGGTTTTAATAATAGACTCTTTTGGATTTCATTATTAAACCAACAATCTGACCACCATCTGGAAAACAGGCACAATTAATTTTCCAGAACCACAATTAAAAATTACAGCATCCCTTATCCGGAGTTATTGTATGTGATCTTGAGCCTGTAGGGTTTCTCTTTTGGAAATAGATAGGAAGCTACAGATCCCATGATCAAAAGTAAATAAAGGATAAAATAAAATTTAAAACAGAATAGCAATTTAATGTCTCTGTTTCCTGTTCTTTCACTGAAAATAGTTCCAATTACATTTGGCAGTGTTAATGTCTGCCATTATAAATTTTTAAGATACTGAGCTTGTATCTTTGTAAAATAAAACGTCAGGTTAAGAAAATTACTCCAGACACTTGAACAGAAAGATATTAGATAAAACAAAATTAAGCTGATCTTGAACATGCAATATTTCAAGTGACTTGCTAATCCATTATCAGAGGCTACACCCGCCTGCGGCTTACTTAAGTCTTTTCATCAAGTTATGCATTGCCTTGTAAAATAATTTAAAATACCTTTAAACCTCTAAGAGCAAACAACAAACTCCATAATCTCAAAATGTGAACTCACCCACCAAAGCCCTTCCTATTGTTTGAGGCCCACCTTGGGGCCCACACAATCCACAAACCTCCTCTCTACCCCAACCCAGCCCCCAAAGTTTGCAACCTGCTAAAGAAGTTGGAGATTTGCCAGCCAAGAAACTTTGCTTGGCACCCGCAAGCAAAGGTTGGGGATGGGAGGAGATTCCTCTGAAAAGCTCCTTTTCTGGAGAATAACCCCCAGGTGCAAGAACTGAAACAGAGTTGAGGAGGCTAAACTGACTGCAGGAAAGCAAGCCCTATTGTCTCTCTGGAAGATTTGCCCAAATTCAACCTCCTTCCTTCAGACACCGCTCTCTTTTTCCACCCCCCGCCCCTTCCTCGGCCTGCCCTCACCCCGAGTTCAAACAGGAACGGCGGGTAAGAGACCCCGCGTCCCCTCGCCCACCCCCTTCCTCTCCTTCCTAACCCCGAAAAGTTGAGGCTGGGCTTGGGAGAGGGAAGAGGTGGGGGCGGGGATGGGAAAGCGGCCTGAACTCGAAGTGTAAGGGTATCAGTCACTGCCGGGAAGGAAGCTCCGGCTTGTGAACTCTTCTTGAACCGAGATTTAAGTCTGCAGCCATAAATCACCGAGACGTAAACTCCACCATTCAGCGCTGAGAGCGGCCGGTTGGAGCCCTGCTTACCTTAACTTCTGACGAGCTCGGGCGCAGGCTCGGGCTCCGGCCCCCGGCCCGGCTCGGCGGCCCGGCCGGGTCCCCTTGGCGCGGGATGGGCACCGACCCTCAGCATCGGCCGAGACGGCGGGCGGGAGAGAGACCCCGAGGCCCGGACGTCGCGGTGCAGAGCGTGGCCGCCTCGCTGCTCCGGCACGGCTAGCCCAGGGCGGACTGGGGCGGCTCGGACCCCCCCTCCCACCCACCCCACCCACCCTCCCCTCCCCCACACCCCCGCCCCCTGCCCTTCCCGAGGGCAGCAGCCGCGGCCCGGAGATATGCGCTAGCGCGGTGCGGGGCTCTGCCTGGGCTAGTGGCACCGACTTGGGTATGTTTCTTATGAATATTACACGCGGAGCAGCGTCTGGTCGGGGGGTGCGGTGGGGGTGCTGGGGGCGGGCGGGAAGGGGAGGCCGAGGCGGCCGGGTTGGGGGGAGGACGCCGCCGGCGTGGGGGATGGGGCGGAGGCGAGCGAAAGGGGGAGCTCGGCAGCGGGCGGGGGGGGAGGGCAGTCTCCCCCCAACCCCCAACGCCCTCCCTCTCCCCGCTCCTAAGCGTCACTAAAGTCCAGGAAAATTATGCTAATGAGGACAAACGGCTCTCACAAAGGGGCTCTCTTCCTGGGCTCTATTTCTTTGGAATCCGTTTGAGAAACTACCTTACCCCATGCTCTGAACATTTTCAGTTGAGGGGCAAAGGGAAGAGAACCAGGAGAAGAGAGTTCCCCAGACTTTGGGCAGTTTACCTCACCTCCCACCCCCAAGCTGAGAACCTCAAAGCCAGTCTCTAGGGGCTGGGACAGGGCCTCCTTTCTTGGGAGTCCTCCCCCAGAGCCAACTGGGCTCTCTGGTTATATTTTTTCAGGTGGAAATCCTTGAAATCCTGGCGGCCGGGAGGGAGGTAGCCTGGGGGAGATACGGTTTGTCCAGGCAGTAAAACGGGCCGCTCTGGGCTCAGGTACACACAAAGGTGTTAGAATTCTAGGTGTCCAACCCTTCTGTACCCATTTCACAGTACAAACACGCCGCTCACTCTCGGGCTAAGATAGCTCCGACCCCAATAGGAAACCGCGTCTATATTTTCTGCCCTATTAGTGGCAGATGGGGACGCTGAGCAGAGGAAAGGCCCAATATGCCCAGTAATATTGCCAAAACTTTAAGGAGGATAGTCTTTGTCCCTCCTAATGCCTCCCTCAACTTCCCAGATTCGGAAGTGAACTCTGTCAGGATATGTGTGTGGCAAAAGAGAGAAATGGAGCATTCGTGCAATTCCAAGGTGTCAACGGCCGGTCTTTCTCAAAGGAAGGTGTTAAAAATATAAGTAGTATGTTTAAACTGTCAGGGAGCCAAAGTGTCACCTTAGAGCAAAAACAAAGCCAAGGGAAAAGGGAGAAATCAAAAAGCACTCCGGGCCAGGGTGGCCTCATGCATACCAATGGTTTTTGTCATTTATGGCTGGGCAAGATTTATGACTCGGCGCCCCAAAGCTGTAAACAGAGCACAAAACAGCAAACACTTGCTCCTTATGGCATACTGCTGCAGCGCGACTTGAAAGGGGGAGCGAGGCAGCGTAGGAGGCAAGAGCCTGCCGCAAAAATCCGCTCGGCGGCATTTTCTCTTCAAACCGGCTGGGTCGGATGTAGCATTTGAAGAAAGAAGGCGTGGGTCAATAATCAACCCGCACTTTCTCCTCCAAACTGCTGACGCGACTCACCGCCTTCTCAGCTAAGCCAGCTGCCGGGAAGGCCCGCTCTCCGTGAGAACCTGCCAGGGGAGGGGATGGCCCGGGGCGCCGAGGTGAGGGCTAGGGGACCCGGGACGCATACCTTTCCGCCGGCGCCCAGAGAGACCGGGAGCCGCCGAGCAGGGAGCCCAGGGAAAGATGGGGCGGGAGCTTGGGCCAGGACCTCCTCTGGGCAGCGGGCAGAAGTGGGGCTCGGACCTCAAGACTAGGGTCTGGCGACCTGGCACGCAGACTGCTGGGGCCCAGGCCTTTCTGCTAAAATCCAAAGGACTGACCTTTGGAGCCAGGCGGGTGAATTGATTAAAAATAATAATGTATAATAGCTGAAGGATTTTTGTTTGTTACTGCTTTTTTAAAAGGAAAATATCGCCTGTCGATTTCAGCCCCTACCCAAGCGCCCTAAATCCCGCAGCCATTCACCCGGCTCCACCAAAACCACTGAGGTTCTCTCTGGGGAGAGGACCCCTTGGCTCCCCCAGTACTCTTAAGCCCTGTTCCCTGCCCCCATCTCTCACCCATGAAGACTAGAAGAAAACATATTTTCAGCACTAGAAGAGTGTCTGGAACATCAGAAGTGCCCTGGTGCCTTTCTATCCTTTACAGAAGTCTTTATGAACTTATCTGTGAGAGCCTGTGGGTGGCTGTGCAGCCAGGGAGGAAGGTGGGGAATAACTGTTGGCTACAAAAGGCACAGAAATCCCAGATTGGGGAAGAAAATCAATGAGGAAATAAGCTTGCTTCTGAGGGTGAGGTTGGCATTTTGAGGGTAAAGGGGGAGACTAGCCTTTATTTTTTTAATGGCTATAGTTTAGCTATGATGGAGTGGCTTTGGCTCTTTCCATGTGGGAAAAACCAACCAGTTCTCTATAAACACCTCTATTGGCTTCTGTCTGTGTACACTTTTATACAGAACCAGCTCGGCAGTCCATCCTTAGATATTTATTCCACTTGCTGGCACTGAAGCGACAATAAAAAGATGCATTTAACAAACCTCTATTCCTTCTCTCATTCTTTCTAGTGAAACTATATTATTTATGAGTCTTTAACTGGGTCAAAAATGCGCCAGAACTGGGTCATAAATCATATGAAATGCTGACAAGTAATTGAACAGCAATTAAAGCTTACATTTTATTTCCAAGGGGTGTTTTAGAGCACTTGAAACGGCCTCAGTTAAACACGGTTAGTGCCTGGGCCAGTAGCGGGGAGGGCTGAAGCAGCTCTGCTGTCTGGGGAAGTAAATCTCACTCAAGTAGGGGAAATTTGATTTTATTATTATTTTTTTCCCCCCAGTGCAGAAAGTTTTGGGTTTGTTTTTTTGTTTATTTGTTTGTTTTTAAGTCAGGACACAGATCCGATTCCCAGCTCCTTTGTAGGCATCCCTTTTCTCTGCTCCAAGAACTTCAGCAGAGGAAAGTGAAATTTCCCTCACCTTTTTAGGGAGTTTCCATCCTTCCTATGGGGTCCCTAAAGCCCAATTAGCTCGGGCTTTCCCAGTAATTTGGAAGCACACTATTTAACTCTTATCTGCCCCCATTCTGACTACAGCACCGCTCCTGGGACTCTGAAGATATCTGCCTCTGCTTTCTGCAGACTTTGCTTTCAGACTTCCCTCCAGCCCAGGGCACACCGGCCAGTTCTCCCAATTCTCCTAGCCGGCTGGGGGTGAAACAGGGGGCGCCCCAGCCTTGTGTCTTACAAAGCTCAGCTAGCTCCAGCTCCCTCCTTTCTCTGTCTCCTGAATGTTAGAACAACAGAGCTTCTGGGCATTCAGCATGCTTGCCCCCAGCCCAAGCCTCTCCTAGATTTGAGCTGTCCTTCTCCACCCCTGTTGGGGCAGAGGGTACTCGGGCAAACAATGGCTAGTCCTCAGGGTCTGCCTCTTTCAGTCTGGCAAGTGGGAAAGCTCGTGCAACCACCCAGCACTGAACAAAGTGGCCCGAAGCATCATCAATAAAATGGCAGCGCATCTGGACACTCATTGATTTCTCTCCCCCAGCTGCTCTGGCTGTCCAGGTCAGCCTTCACTCTCCATCCTAGCCAGCAAACACGGCTAAACAGGGAGCAATTCCCCTTCTCCTTCACTCAGCCCCCACCCTCTCCAGGCAGTTCCATCCAGCGAGCTGTGAGCTGCACTCGGGCCACCTTGGCTGGAGCCGGCAGTGCTCCCAACACTCGCGTCCGCCAGGGGCTCAGCTTCTGGGACTCAATTCCCGCTGCAGTGGACAAAGCCACTCGAGTGTTGGAGGCCACCAGGCCCACCTAGTAGCCCCCAAATGCTCTTTCCTTTACACCCCCCAACACTTGCCAGGGAATTAAATGCAGTCTGAGGCGCCACTGGGGATCTTTCAAATGCTTTCGATTCTAAGGGAGAAACAAAGGAAGGGAGCCGCTGAGGGTCCTGTCCATGAACCAGGGTCTCCTCACCTGACCTTTGTCTCTCTCACAGCCATAACTCACTCCAGATATGAACAATCAACAGAAATACCTTAAAATAAATTCCATTCTCCCGGTGTGGCCTGGAGTCCCATCGGCTAGCTCGCCCAGAACCGCTCCATGAGCGCTGAAAACTGCAACCCGCTAGGAGAGCGCTCTCCGGAGAAGGGGAAGAAGGAGGAGGTGGGTGCGTGGGGGTGGGGGAAAGCTCTCGCTCTGTAGAGAATCTAGAAAACGTAATCACAGGCAAAGCCTGTCTGGGTCTCCGCTCCAAATGCCACAATAATGCGCTGTATTATGTGCTCACGTGGTCATACGTCAACTTAAATCCTTTTATTTGAAATAGGGAATCACTGAAGGAACTACGTTTCCAATCAGAACATTTAGCTTTTAAGGAGGTGAACTGGGGGACCTTGACCAGCAATGGGGAAGTTTTATCCAGGACAGTAGGACACTGGGGCATCTCCCCCCATCCCAACACGCGTCACACAAGGCCACTTAGCTCCACTTACATTTCTGTACACATGAGTCAGCACAAGGGAAGAGCAATTCTGTCCCCATTCTCACAGTCTGAAGAACTTTCCTTACAGTCTCCCACTCACACACAAGCTGAACCCAAAACACCCAAGCACTCCAGTCTCCCCTGGCCAACTGGCCAGTACATCAAAAGGCAAAAGGTGCTGGCCCTGTTTCCAGAAGAAAACCCAGTACTAACTGGCCTCTTCAGTGGACTCCCTAATGGCCTGCCATTGTATGGAGTTTGCTAACACCCACACCATACACCACAGCCACTGGAGAAACCCAAAAGGCCCATAATTACCTGACAAAAGGCCGAAGCACCTCCTCCAAGTCCAGCTGGTTTTGTTTGATAGGAGCCCCCTACAAGAGAGATGCTTGGCTCTAGAGTGGTGGGTCAGGGTTTGCAAAATCTGGAGGTACCCAGTGTCCAGGCAAAATCTGCACTTACACATTTCCTTAGTGCATAGCTGAGTGATACATGAAATTATAGGCTTCTAATGATGAAAAATGTAAGGGGAAATGATCTAATTGTCTCTGCAAGAGAGGGAAAAAAAAAAGAACCAATGTTTGCTGGCATCCCTTGAATTAACCTACAAGACAATCTAAGACCCTTTCTGCAGACAAGTGTGTCCACTCTCCTCCAAGACAACTCTGTGTCCACCATCAGAAACTAAACGAGACCAACTCTGTTCACAAGGAACCTGGCATTCTCCCTCCTCATCCCACTCGAACTCCTGCCTTCTGCTTGGGGGCTCTGTCCACTGACTTCAACACTTCACGTTCTCAGAAGCCATCTAAAAACTCCCTCTTTTCAGGTCTTTGTTTCTAACTTGGGGAATGCTCTGAGGTGGTAAGATCCTCATGCCATATTCTTTTGTTCCTTGAGAGTGGGTCTTCAGCTGGATATGACTCTCTAAGCATGAGGGCTCACTTGTAGCAGCTGCAGAAAGCTGTGCATGGTTCTTTCCCTCCCCTTCTCCCCTGCAGAGGGACAGAAGGGGCCTGGTGAGAAAATAAGGCCCTCAGCAGAAGCCTGGTCATGGGGGTGTCCAAATGAGAAGGGCAATAAAAAAAGGAGGCCTAATTCCTTGGAAGTAAGTCCTGGCCTAAGCTGGATAAGGTTCTGTCTATGGGACAGCTAGGAGAGAACCCCTATGTGAACCTTCCCAGCTCTGACCTAAGTCACAGGCTACAAAGTGAGAACCCAAAGCAAAAACCAGCTTCTCTCAGGTTTGGGGGGATAGGGGTCAGGCTCAAAGGCTGTTTTCAAAAGCACTCTCTCGTTTCCCAAGGACTCAGACAACTAATACACTGGCCTCTGCTCCCCTTACCCCATCCATCCGTATAATTTCACCCTAAGCTCTCCAGATAGCCTGGCAAACTCCCTTCCTTGCCAACTAAAGTTTCTGCATAGGCCTTCAACTCAAAAATGAGAAGAGGCCCCCTTTAGAACTCTCAGAGCAGTCTGGAGCAAACCGAAACTCCGAGGCGATAAATCAATGAGAGAAGTCTTTGGTCCTGCTTCAGAGAAATGCCTTAACGCCAGCAAGGCCCAGCAGCATCTCAGCTTCAGCTAGGAGCCTCTATACCTCTATTAACAGCCCAGTTAATGCTTCAACTGCTGTTTAACAATTAACATTAACGACTTGGAGTGGGATGGGGTGATTGGGTGGGATGTGAAGGGAAAAATCTGAACAAGTCAAAGGAAGTTTAACTTTTGAAGTGAAAATGGCTTCCCTAAGAGTGATCTTGGTCTGGCCAAGCCCCCAGGGAACCAGCAGCTGAGAGTCCTCCTTCACCACTCTGAAACCCACTTTCCTGAAGCAAGGCTATGGGTCTTTTATGGTTCCGTTTTGTTCCAGAGAACAAGAATAGAGATGCTCAAGTATCTAGGCCCAGGTTGGGAAACCCAGCTGCCAATTCCCCCTTTACGGACTCCTCCACTCAACCTGGCCAGGGACACAAGCCCTAGATCCATGCAATGGAGCCAAAATAGCACAAAGTTGTCTTAGAAGGAACAAGTGACCAAGGATACAGAGCTTTAGTCAATATTTGCAAGGCTGTTGGCAGATTAGCTATATCTGTATTCAAACACTGTAATCTGATTTCTCCATCAAAAATACACTTAACATTTTTCTCCCTTTACTTAACTGTAGTGGTTTTTTCTATTCAGTGTCAGGTAAGGCCCTTAGCCCACTGTGTGTGGGGGTGGGCGGGGGGTGGGTGGGGGGACAGGTTATAGATCATTATTTAACATGAGATATTTCCTGTGGGTGCAACTACAGTACAAATGGGCTCCAAGTTCTCTTGGATGTGTATTATCATTTTATACACAAGGCCACAGACCTCTGCAACTATTTACACATGCGGTGGTTCTGTTATGTTCTGAAATGCAAATCCTAAGTACATCTGAGTTACAAATTCCTGAAATGCTCTATCTATACTTGGAATAAATAAACATACAGTAGCTGAGAAAGTACCAGCTTTACTATTACTCTGTTTACTTCCTATCTGATAAAGTAATAATTGTGTCCAGAACACCTTATCAGCCCTAGAGCATCAGTGAATAGTGTTTCAATTAATTAACAACCTGATATCTATTGTAGGAGCAGATTTTAGGGAAGACTGAGGCCTAGGGAATAGAAGATTTAAAAAAATCTCAGCAAACTTTTAAAAATAAATAATTCCTAAAAGAACAAAGCAAATTCATTCCTTCATCCCAGGCTTTTGAAAGCTATTCCAGCGGTCCCTCCCCCAAATAGGCACGAAATTTATGGATCTTTTACAAGGTAATAAACCACAGTAATTACCTCCCTGCATCCCAAACTAAGAGAACAAATTAAGCCAGAACTTGGAAAGAATTTTAAAGAGTTTTCTCTTGTTCTAAATAGGAAAAGAAAACGACGAGACACAGAAAACCCGTGCTTTTCCCACAGGAAGATCAGTGGATCAGTCCGGCTAAAGAAACCGAGAAGCCCAGCTGCCAACGATGGTCTACACATTTGAAATACAGCAACTTCTTTCTTGCCAAGGAAAGGCAAGACGATAGGAGAAACTACAAAGCGTCGAGGCACGTTTTCTGCGCGCAGAGCTGAGGCTGACCACACCGGCTGAACTCCCAGGCTCCGCAGGCGCCGTGAACAGTCCACAAGGAGAGTGGCCCACGCGGCTACCGCCGCGCCTTTGGCCTCTACTGGCTTTGGCCCTGCTGTTCCGTGGAGCGGTTCGGTTCGTCTGAGGCATGCCCGAAGGAACACACACACCCTTCTGAGCCCCCCACCCGCCCCTGCCCCCGACGAACACACATCTTTGGTTTCTGCAACCGCCCCTCCTGCACGAAGCCGGTCTGGGGTAGAGCTTTGTCGCCGAAGCCCTCGCTGGCAGGGCGCGCAGCTGAGGGGAACTCCTCCGAAGTTATATATTGACCAGCACCTCTTTCAATACTGACCAGCTGCAAGGAGTGGCAGCTGCCAGGGAAAGTAAACTCCTTCACCGGTGCGAGGGCCGGCACGGTGAAGAGTTGGGACGCAGCGCTTACCTCGAAAGATGTCCAAGGCTGAAGCCGAGAGTGTCTCCAGCTCCGGGCGCTCAGGGACTCCCCGTTTCCGGCATCCGGCGGCTCTGCGGACAAACAAACAGCAGAGGGTGAAGGGCGGCCGCGGAAGAAGGGAGTTGGAGGAGCAGAGTTGGAGGCGCCGGCGATGCGGGTGCCCGGGTGGCCCCGGGGGTGAGGCGGACACAGAAGAGTCGCCAGGACACTCGCCCATGTGGCGCACTCATTGCTCGAAAGGTTCCGGTCTACAAATGGCCTGAAGGTGGTGATTTATTTTTGTAAAATAAATACATACTCCATCTCCGCACCCACACTTTTTTTTCTTTCTTTCTTTCTTTTTATTGCGGGGGTGGGGGTGCAGGCGGAGGAAGACGGGAAGGTGGAAGAGGCTTTCTGTTGGTGCCCTCCCTCTGCTGCAAGAGCTGCTCTCGCACCTCAACTTGGGAGTGTGAATGCACGCTTTATTTTCTTCTGCTAACAAAGGGAAGCCTTGCCTGGGAGCATTCAATCACCGGCTCTCCTGAAACCTCACTAATAGTGTTCATTTCTGTTTGGCGCGAAATCAGACTCCGGCTCAGTCCATGGGCCAGGGGCAGTGTTGGAAGGTTTTGTCTTCTGGTTCATTCAAGCCCTGAGGCGTCCTCTCTCTCGGTCCCAGTGGGCTGGCGGGATCACCATAGCACCCAGTCCCTCTGAGTAGGCTAGCTATGGTCGCTGGAAGTGGGGGAAGTGGGGGAGGACGCAGGTATTAAACAATACCTCATCTGGGGACCCTATCCAGCCTCCCTTTACACAGCAGCAGCCAGTCCCTCTAGGCCCTAACTCTGCTGCTGCCGCCTCCCTCCAGATAGTTGCAGCTCTCTCTTGCTCTCTAACTGGCAAATGGTCAGCCAGCTTTGGGGGGATAGGGGGAAGACACTGAGGAGGGGCAAAGAATCCTCCTGGGCGCTGGGTCCCTGGCTTAGAGAAGTTCTCTGCTGGGCTGGGACTCTGAGGTCCAGTTGCTTCCACAGCCCTGTTCCTGTCCCACTATTCCTTCACCCAGGTCATGGCAGCCTCCTTTCACTCTAGCCTGCCCAAATCAGCCCCAGTGGCTGTCCTGCATCCATGCAATCCTGCTAAGAGTGCCAAAAGGGGCTACCAAATAGCCCACAAGTCCCCTGACCCTCAGGCTTCATGGACCCCTAACACACTGAACAAGTGGGTGCACCCCAGCCCCTAATTGCTTTCTGCCACCACCTCGACCTGCAGCCCCCAGTGTCCATCAAGCACTTGGAACTCCAAATCCATGCTGGGCCCCTTTCCTCTATTCAAACTTGTCCTCTGTGTCCCCAAAGGGAGTGCTCCCTGGCCTTGGGGACAGTGGCCTGACCCTAAGCAAGGTGGGGCTTAGCTACCCTGCAGTTGCCACTCAACATAGTCCCACAAAGATCCACTATGCCGCCATCCACCGCCACCCACCCATCCCCTGAGTCTTAGGAGCGTTGTAATTGTTATGGTTATTATTATTGTTGCTGTTTCCTTATCCCCAAGTCAAATATTCATGGCTGCCGTTTCACTATAAATCGTTCAGACTAATGAGTCACAAAGAGAGGCTGCCCAGGTCTCTCCCCGGCAATGGCTGCCGCTGCCGCTGCCGCTGCGGCCTCTCTCTCCGGCGTTTTTGGCGCTCGCTTGCTCCCTCGCTCGCCGGGCGCGGGTGATTTATGAACACCGGGAAAATTGAACAAAGCCGCGCGCCCGTCCTGTGGTATCTCTGCAGCCTTCCCCAGTGTGAATCAGAACATTACCAACTGTCTGAGCATCAGTCCCACTTCATCACGAAAGCCAAGATGTGACCGCAGAAATCCCGAACCCGAACTCACGTTTCCCCGGTCGCGCCGCGCTCCCCAAACTCGCAGAAACGCTACGGAAAAAGCCCACGACCCAGCGTGGGTCGGCCAGCTCCGGGTCCTGCCCGCTGACGGCCTCTCTCCACCCCTCCTAAGCAGTTAAAAAGCTTTTGGATATAAATCTGAGGGTGTGTGTTTTTAAAAATCAAATAGGAAGTTGGGGGACTCACTTCTGAGATTCATTCCTAGTGAGGCCCTGACGACTCCGATCCATTCCTGACGATCCACATTAATTATTTAATGAGTCACGTGACCACAAAGATTACAATTTCAATATCTCCCTGGGACAGGCGCTACACCTTTATCTGCTGCAACCAGGGTCCTTGTTTGGCTTTTTTTAGTTCCCAAGCCTCCAGAACCCAGACGCCCTTGACAGGCTCCGAGGCAGCAATCACCTACAGAAATCTCAGGGCTAGCATATTAGAAATGGTCATTCCAGGACTAGGAGAATTGTGGACAGTCAGATGACCTGACATCCGTTCCCTCCTGAGTCCAGAGGTCAACCCACCTGTCTTAGCACACTGGCTACAGCAGTTTGGTTATATAATTTCCCCAACTGCTTTGGTTGGGGAAAGAAGCCATCAGGCAAGAAGCCACCCTTGTTCCCTGGCCCCTGGACACCTGAGGCCCTCCCCTCAGTTTCAAGTGAAGCCCAGAAGCACATGTCCATTCCAGGCAGAAGAGGCTTCTGCAGAGAAAAGATGTCTGTATACTCACCCCATCCAAGATGAGACCAAAGACTCTATTCAAGCTACAGACTGATTAACATAAAGAACATAAAAGGGAAGCATTCAGCTGCCTCAGTTTCCTTATTGGTAAACTGAGAAGACTGAACCAAAATGGCATCCGTATCTCTTTCACCTTGGACATTCTTTCAATCAAGTAATCTCTTTTAGCCCCAGGAATCAATCACAGAGCGAGTAGGGCTGGCCTGAAAGTGGGGATAGGGGAGAGTGGTTACTCCTGGAGTTTGGGGCCTCGGGAAGAAGAGATGCCAGAGTTCCAAGACTGAAGTTTCAGGCTAAAACGCTTCACAGCAGCCCCTGCAGCCTCCCTGCTACTGTCAAGGAGACAGAACACACTCTCTTCCTTCTCCTTCCCAGCCCATACTCTGAGAGACGAAGCAGAATTATTCTCAGGCTGGTGTATAGTACAGAGAAGGGGCAACAGGAGCAGCTGTTGGGAAAGGTGAGACTGAGTTCTTCCATACCGGACCGCAGCTAGGGATGCAGAGACTAAGGAAATACAAAGAACCAACTCATCCACACCGGAAGTCCCAGGTTTCTGTTTGCTACATAGATTCTTTGGGGTTTTCTTTCTTTCCATTTCAAAGAACCGTTGATCTGTTTCTATGTTGAAAGGGTGGTAGGACAGGCAGTGGTGAGAAAAGCAGCACAGTTTGGAAGCTCAAGGTATGGAAAGGGATAGAGGCAGAGAGAGTGATACCCACTCCAAGGGGAGGAGGCTGAGAGGTGGGGAGAATGTGGGCATCCTGGGACAGCTGAATATAAAGTCAGAGATGCTGTCTGGAGGGCCCACTCACCATATATCAAGGTAATCTTCCCAGGAGCTCCATCCTGGGTATTAAGTACTCTACTATGCCTGTCACAGTTGAATTCCTGCTGTAATAAAACACCAGGTATATCGTAGATTTCAGCAAAACTAGGAAAGAGAGCCTGCAAAGTGCCATTTTTCTTCAAGGGGGATAGTGTTAAGTACTTAATTCAAACTGTGACCATTAAAGTGTCTCCAATCCGATTTAGGTTGATTTCAGATGTTGACAAAACTTTTATCTTAGGAGTCATGCACAGTGTGGCTCTGTGACTAAAACTTATGAGTGTGTTTTAGAGGGAAGAAGGGAGAAAGAGAAAAAGAAGAAGGGAACATGTTTAAGGGTCATTTTGGTAGGAGACTTACAGAGCTTACACAAAATACTGTCTTTAAAGGTCAAGGGTTTGTGGGGCCCATAGGGTTCACGTTAAAAAAAAAAAAAAAAAAAAAAAACAATTAATGAGATAGAAAATTTGTCCTCTGGGTGAACTCTTATGGTTGCCCTAGCAAGGGGCAGACAATGCAGGATTTTGAAACACAAAGTGAGATTTTCTAAGCTGTTATAACAAGCTCCCTTAAAGACCAAATCTGAAGCAGGTAAATCACTTGAAAAAACGAAATAATCATTTGGATCACTGTGGGTAATTTTGGCTTTGTAAACCTGACCAATGCCTCAATAATCAAGACAGCTTGGGCAAAAACTGACATTCCGTCAGGGAATATTAGAAAAACAATCTTGATCTTCTCTCTCTTTTTTTTTTTTTTTTTTGGATAGATTAAGAAAATCTCCTTCCACCCCCAAACAAGTGCCTCCATATGAAGTTAATGAATGCCCCCATATCCCTCCTTTCCTACCAAGGAGAAACATAAGAATTTACCTTAAATGATGATAATCTGCCAATTGAGGTTTTGCAGCTCGACACTCAATTTCCACCAAGAGTCTAGGCATTTTTTGAGCAGACAGCCAAGATGCTGAGTCTTTGCTCGAGACCACATTATTTGCAAGAAGATCCCTTGCTTCTCCACAGACTTTTCCCAGAGAATGCCTTTCAGAATTGCTGTTGAATTACAAAGAAGTATTTATTGTATGAGGTGATTAATGATTCCTGGGAAAATTGCTATTTTCAGCATGATTTAATTTCGTTTTACAAGTGCATGTAGTAGGGGGAGGGTTAATAAGTTTTTGCGGCAGTTGCAGGGCTTCCAGAGCTCCCTGGCACCCTTTCACTGTTCACACCTTATAAAATGCACTTTATGCCAGGTTTGGCCTGACATGGGAAGGAATGTATTTGTTTGCTCCTGAATTTTCTTGGGGAGAGGAGGAGGCCCCTCAGAGACTGGTGTCCACTTTCCTCTAAGATCTGGTTTGTTCCCAGGTAGAAAACGGATCACCCTTGCCTCTGGCACACACACCAGTTGAGGAGGAAGGTCTAACAGCATTGACCACTGGCTACAGGTAGTCAGCCTCTGATGGAGAAATGCGGTTAAAACTCCTTTGATACTGCAGAGGTGGGTGAGACCCCTTTCCCATCTCTGCTAAAATTATTACATGAACTAAAAACCATACTCATTCAAGGTCAGGTGATGGTTCTTATATTCTGGGATTAGGGGCTGTTGGTTTTCTCAATCTTGTTGGAGAGTACTCCCTTCAGTGACAATCAAGTTAAATCCTCTTTGCTAATTTGTAAATGAGTAAGCAGATACTAGGGCTATGAAGACTGAGAAGTGGGGTTTGATTTCAGCCTTTTGAATCTAGATTTCTAGGTTGCACAGTGTGATCTGGTGATATTTAAGGTAGATGTCCCTAGTTCAGAGTTTGGCTTTCTTCCAACACTTAATACGCCCAGATCTACCTTGGTTAAGGTGTCATTATGCTTAAGGTGTCATTATTCTTTCCTCCGAAGAAACTTTGGACGGTATACCAGAAAAATTCAGTTTATTTTTAAAGGTCTTGCTTGGAAAAAAAAAAAAGAAGAAACGAAAAAACAAACAAAAATCCCAAGTTGCAGTTAATGAAGAGAACCTTAAAAATGGCCAAGCGACAAAAAGCAATCTCAACTCTTTGCACAAACTATTTTTTATCTCCAGGGAAACAGGCAGATTAAGTGT
This sequence comes from Tragelaphus eurycerus, assembly GCA_935064755.1. NCBI lineage: Eukaryota > Metazoa > Chordata > Mammalia > Artiodactyla > Bovidae > Tragelaphus > Tragelaphus eurycerus. The sequence continues at coordinate 27,489,864 of CAKXYN010000002.1, forward strand.
GAAGGTGCAATAAATACCAAAGGGACCACTTCTTTCCAAGTGTGCTCAGAGTTCAGCATGTAGAACAGCTGCAGAAACTCGTGGGCCTGCCGCACTGCACGGTTTCACCTTTCATTGCAGAGAAGGACACGTTTCTATGCCTTACAGAGACTTGAAGCTTGAAAGCCTGGCCAAGTTTGGGAAGAAGAGGAGCCCTCTCAGAGCTCAAGAGCTTTCCTGCTCTTTGGAACTTTTCCCACAGTGGGTCAAACTTGACAAGAGTTCAGCTCAAGTTGAACAAATTATGTGAGCAGTCAGTCCAAGTGAATACAACCGAAACCATCTACAGGATTTTTACATGAAAGGTCAACCATTTTAATTGAGAGAACTTTTCTTTAATTAAAAGTAGGAAACACACAAATGTCTTAGAAATTTGTTTTTTAAACAGTTTATTCTTATAACATGGCTTTCTACAGAGCCACACCACAATTTGTACAGCTGCACATGGGACTAAATGCACTCTCCCTTCCAAGATTGTGCCTCAGAATTAGACAATATCTCCGTAACAATATTTTAAATAAATGAAAGGAAGGGAAACTAACATGTGTCACATCTACCATCAAGGTCTATACATTTTTGAGAATTAAATAATCTTGTGAGGTCCACAGTGGCTACTCATTTATTCAGTTCAATACAAGCTTTTATGAGCTGCCTTAATGAGGGAGGGGAAGGGAAGGAATGTAGGAAAAGGGTCTGTTTTCTTCTGCTTGCAACAAATGTACATGTTCCCAGTCAACATGAGTTGTGTGACTGGCTTCAGCCATCTCAAAAGTATTTGATGCCAAGTGGTCCTTCTCAGGTACCCAAACCTGGCAGCCTTGTCCAGGCCAGCAGGTTGTTCCACCAGCCAGCATCCTGGTCATTGTCTTCTCTTCAGTGGCAGGCAGTTCACACACTTTCTTCGTTTTATCATCCTTTTCTCCACGTTGAGTTTTGTTTGGGGGTTTGTTGTAGTCCAGATGGGGCGGGTGGATGGGAAAAGAGGCACAAGAGAGGAGAAAAGCAGGTGAGGGACAGAACTGGTCTAGAGCTCTGGAAGATTACACAGAGGAAGGAGTGAGTGCGGAGGCTCCCTGGTGGGGGTGAGGATGCGGATGCGGGCTCTGAGTTTGTGGTTTTCCTGGCGGGCCTGCTGAAGCCGAGCCGGAGTTGGAGGATCGCATCTTAGTGTTGGGCAGTTTATGATCTTTCTTCCACTTCATTCTTCGGTTCTGAAACCAGATCTTGACCTGGCGCTCAGACAAGCAGAGCGTGTGGGCGATCTCGATGCGGCGACGCCGGGTCAGGTAGCGGTTAAAGTGGAACTCTTTCTCCAGCTCCAAGACCTGCTGCCGGGTGTAGGCGGTTCGGGAGCGCTTGGGCTCCCCTCCATTATAACTGGGGTTGACTGAAAGCCCATAACCCCGAAGAAGAAAGCCAAAGAAGAGGGAGTGGAGGAGAGGGAAAGGAGGAGGAAAGAGAAGGTGGGGTGGGGAAGAGCAATTGGACATCATCATTATATAATAACCTGACACCAAGTTCACGCAAGATACATAAAACGGCAAAGAAAATGTTTCACAGGCTATTGACAACGGGAAACACCCGAGAGCCATAAAGAATAGTGCTGGGCATTGGGGCTGAAGAAAAGCTTCAAAGACACATGGCCTGAAGCCTCTGCCAGGGCAATTAAATTTATGGGGGCTATAATTACTGCCCTAACAGTTTGTCGTCTCGTAAATCTCCAGATAAAGGGACCCCGGGTACAAAAGGGTTCTCACACTGGAATCAGGCGGTTGGCTGGCGCTCACACACCCACATCCCACTGTAGCTTGGGGCAGTTGGGTGCTCCCCTCCCGAGGCCCTCTTCCCCTAGGGGCCTCTCCCCCTGACCCCCGCCCCGACCCTGGAACCCGGCTCAGTCCCAGCCCACCCTTCCGCGCCTCCCCAGCGGCGCCACGTACCGGCGCTGACATGGATCTTCTTCATCCAGGGGTACACCACGGGCTCCTTGCCCTTCAGGCCCGGCGGGCTCTTGTCGGCCAGGAGCAGCGGGCACGCGGGGGCGCTACCCCCTGACGGGACGCCCGGGGTGGCGGGAGCCGCCTCGCACCGCCGCGGGGGCGCGGGGGCCGCCGCACGATGCTGCGGGGGAGGAGGCGGCAGGACGTGGCTCGCGTGCAGGCCGTGCGCGGGAGCCTTGGCGTGCGCCGGGGGCTGCTCGGGCTGCGGCGGCTGCCCGGGGCTGGCGCCACCGCGGTAGCCATAGGGGTAGGCGGTGTCGGCCGCCCCATGCGCGGGGTAGAGCGTGGCCGCGGGATAGGAGGACTCGCGGGCGGCCCGCGGCGCGTAGTAGGAGGCTGGGGGCTCGCGACTGCCGCCCGCGTGGGAGAGCTGGGGCTGCTGCTGCGGCGGCGGCAGGTGCTGGGCCGCGGGCGCTGGGGGCTGCTGATAGCCGGGGCCCCCGCCCGGGCCGCCGTCTCCGCCGCCCGGGCCGCTGTGCTGCGCGTACTCCTCGAAGGGAGGGAACTTGGGCTCGATGTAGTTGGAGTTTATCAAAAACGAGCTCATGGTCATTAATTTGTGAAGTGCAAAAATACTAATTTTTCTCGCGTTGTCGTTTTTCTGGGCTCGCCGAGGCCCCTCCCCCTCCTGCCTCGTTTCCCATCCCCCCCTTCCTCCTCTCCCTTCCCCTCCCCCGCTGTCAAGCACCCACCCCCTCCCCCCTCCCTCCGCCGCCGACGCCACCGAAGTTCGCGCCGCTCCTCCCCCCCCCGCGCGCGCGCGCCCTCTGTCCCGGCCGGCGCGCATTCCGCCCCGTACCTCCACGTGACCCGCCCCCCCACCAATGTGCGCGCCGCGCGCGCGGACCCGGATCAGGAAGCGCGCGGACGGGTGATGGATGCTGCTGTCTCACAGAAGCCGAAGCGAGGGAGCTGGCGCTTTGGTCCTCCAACCCCTCAACTTTGAGTCCCGCTGGCAGTTCGGGGCCCACAGGCTTCTGGTTCTCTCGCTTGCTGGGACCGAGCCCTACGCCTGCCCTGGTCTAGGCCTTGGGGCAGTTATGCGGCCTCGGCCCAGCGCTGACTTCGGGTCCCAGCCTAGCTTGTTTTGGAGTCCTCCAGAGTTCGAGGCCGCCTAGGGGAGGGAATGGCGTGGGGACCAAGGCGAGGGGGGTGGTATTCCGTTTTTCATCCTGGCCCCGGAATAAAACGAATGGAGCCAACAGACCTGTTTTCTCACCAACTGATTCCTTCCCCACGTCGTGCTCACCGCATCCGCGCCCGTTGTACCTTGTTTGATAAGCCAGGCAGGAGCCAAAAAGGGTGGGTGGGTAAGCAGCTGAAGGAAATCGGCCCCTAGATTTGAAACAAGACTATTCCAGTACAACCGGATGAGCTTTTTTTTTCCTTTTAGAAGCAGAATTGATTTGGTTATTTCCTAAGAAAAACAAGAATTTCCTAATAGCGTCTCATTTGATGGAAGTGTCGACTCAGAATTCAATATGCTCAAATGTAGTAGGTGCGATTGTGAGAAAGTGGCCCAAGGGTGGGGATAGAAGCGACGATGCCTTCGCAAAATCCACCACTGAGACCAACAATTTCCTACTTCAGAACAATCTCGAAGCAAAAACAAGCGAAGGATAGCATAGGCATTGTGTCGACAGGTCTTTTCCCGCTAAGAATTTTGTTTTGTCTTTGGGTGTTGCTTTTCCAGGCTGTATCTGACGTTAAAGTTATATTTAAAGATAATCTATAATTTCTGAATTGCTGAAAATTAGCATATTAACGATGTCAGTAGCTCTGGAAAGTGGAGAGAGAGGGCTGTTGCCTGCCATTTGGTAATTGAAATTTGATGGGTAAACTAATTACGCCATTATTAACAAATAAATTACTTATTAATTCCACCTAATGTTGATCTTTGAAGTAAATACTGATGCCTTACTCGCAGTATATACTTTCCCTTTCCTTTTCTGAGTAATAGTTCTGAGTAATAGACACACCTAGATCCTCTTTTCAGCCTAGATTAAAGCAGTGCAAAGTACCATAGTCACCATTCTAAAAATACTTTCATACTGGCATGCAAAACAAGTATTTTTCAGCTGGTGCACCTTAGTTGATTTTTCAAAGAGCAATATAAACAGCCTTCTCACAACAGTCTGGAACGCAGACAAGGAAAGTTATAGCCTAAGCCTGGAGACACTTCAAAAGGAATGTCAATTCTATTTTCATTTATATGGGTTACTCATATGAGTTACTAAATGCTGGAATATATCCATTTGATGGATAGTCTTTAATGCCTAGCCACATAAAGCCTATTATATGGGACTAATCTTTAAACTAACTTAGGAAAAGAGGTTAAAAAGGGGATCATGTTAGCTTTCTAGCTGCAGTCATCCTGAAGTGGTACAAAGAGGTTTTCCACATTTGAAGAGAGTTGTCCATCGACATGGGCATCCTAAAAAATTTTTTACAAATGAAACCTAAGCCACAGACAGAAATCAACACTGAGTGTAATCTTTAGACATCCTCTTTAGACTCAATGGAAATATCTAGCCTGTGATAGAACTGCCTAAACCAATATCTCTGGGCCGCAAGGAAAAATAATATATACATATGTATACTATATAACATGAATAATATATACATACATAAAGTAATTAGCAAAACTGCTCACTGAGCTTCAGGGAAGAAAAAACCTGACCAGGAAATGTTGCCTCCCTCCTCGTGTCATCAGACTAGGGTTTAACCATGTCTGTTCAATATTATTTACAGACACTAGAACACAAAATTCATGTTGTTTAGCCTCAGAACCTTCTACCCAGTTCTATTTAAAAGTATTAAGGAGGCTCACGCACTGTTTTGTATATGGTTAACCTAAACGAGTTAACTGCGCCTGTGTTTCGTGTGGCTCTATTCCTTTAGGAAGAGGGGCATAAACAGAATCCCCCCAAGGCCTGTAACTTGTCTCTGTGGTTCCTATCATAAACACAAACGGAGCCAGGACCACCAAGTGTTATCTCGCACACCGACATTTTGACATTTTACTGCAAGATTTATGGCTGTAATAAACAATCTCAGTAGCTTTTTTGATCCTTCCACAATCTCTCTTTGCAAGCCATAGCATCATTCCACTGAATGAAATAATCTTTTGAAAAAACAAACAAACAAACAGAAAAATCTCTTGCCTTCACATGAGATTCAAGACACCAACATAAAGCCAGGAAGAAACTAACTCAATTAATAAATAAACAAGTTTACCGGCAGAATCTTGTCCAAAAAAGGATTGGATGCCCTGAAATCAAGCAGAGTGGGAGCATACTAATCTTCGCACACCAATTGGCTCCAGTCCCAAGTACGGTGAAAGCGTTATCCTTTTCTTGGGAAACTGGTAAGCATAGTTCCTCATTTCCATGTGCAGGGATAACATATATTCCTAACGAAAGCTTTCTTAAAATCCCATTAAGTGAAATAACTTCATCATGTCCTCAAATCCCAAATGGAGAAGGAAAGCAAAGGGAGTCCCAGGGAGAGGGAGGGTGAGAGGGAGGCAGTGTTTTGCAGCTTAGTTTGAATTTGATTTGAATTATTTTGAATATATTTGGAACAGCCTTCCCTCTTGAATGCAACCCTGTCCCAAGTTTCAAAGTGACCGAACAGTGACACCGTGTGCATTTTGTTTCTTATTAATCTTACACATTGACAGTCTTTGTTAAATCACAAGGCGCGCCCTTCACCAGCCGACATTTTCATATTTGTTAGACGCGCTGACCTGAAGTTCACCTCGGCCTTGGACTTTGCGCTTCTAAAAGGTCTATACAGTGCCTTTTAGAGAGCAGGGTGCTTTGCCCAGGTCACTCCTTCTCAGGGAAAATCAAGGCAGGGGCGGAGGTGGGGAGGAAGCAAAGGAAATGTAAACGTTATGGAATGTATTGACTGTATTTGTCCTTTGTTCTCTAGAGCTAGAGTCCCTCAGACTGTTCGCTATCTGAAGCACGTCTCTGGAGCGTTCAGGAGGACTGAATTTCAGAATGCCTGATGGTGGCATTTGAGGGCTTCCCCCCACCCCCCACCTATACTCGACAGGATTTTGGAGAAGCAATACTTTATCAGCCATTTGATAATCAATTGTTTTGGGGGTAGTTTCCTTAACAGTAGTAGTTTATACTAATGAACACAACCCAGGCGTAAGGCATATGAAACTCATATTTGGATTAGATATAAATTTTAAGCAGGGTTGTGTCAGAGGCCTAAAGATTAAAATCCTCCAAATTAAAAAAAAGTAAGCACTCTAAATGCGATAACTTCTGCAGGTACCTTTTCTTTGACTTGAAAAACTAGCTAAGAGGTGTCTGTGATTTTTTTGAAGCCGACATGTTCCTAAGGTGTGGGACGTTTTTAACCAATAACAAGGTTTTCTCTAAGAGACACATAATTGTCTTTGTGAGGAATACAGGGGGTTTCTGCTTTCTTCATCTCACTGGCCCAGATGTGGTGAAGTGTTCGCTGCTGTAACAGCAGTCACCACAGTTGTTCCCTTTCCTCTGTTCTCATCTGGCACACCCCCATTTGGCTTCAAGCTCTTGGCCAGAGTGAAAACTTTACACATTGCACAGTGGAAACAATCTGACTACTTCCAGGAAAGCAGTGTTTGGGAAATATTTGCTTTATACCACTGAAGTTACCTGGCACCAGCAAATCCAATCAACCAGATTATAGTGGGATGATCTTAAATATCCCTGCAAAGATCTATATTCTGAGTAGTTGAATTAGCTTATCTCCAAAGTTAAAAGAAAAACCTAGGGAAAAAAATTTCATCTTTCTCTTCTGTTTCCCTTCATAGATTACTTGAAGATCAATACATAGAAAAGGAAACCAAGTCCCCCAGAAAATAGATGCTAATGGCACCAGCACTTAAGGTTAATATAGGTGCATGAAAAATAAAATATTGTTTAGCTCTCCAGCTGCAACGCACACACGAGGCATGGTTCCAGTTGGCTTCCCTCGCACACTATTCCCTTTCTTTCCTATTCTCCTGCCCTCCCTCCTTAGCTTGCTTCCCCCTCCTTAGCTTTTATTCCAAATGTATTTTTAAGGAATATTTTCTGGAGAACAGAAGTCTGTCACAGTGGTCTCATGAAGTGATCTGGCATTTGTGGATTCCACCTTCCAAATGGCATATTTACAGTTTATTCACCCATAAATTGTAGCATTTCTCTTCCCTTCAGTGTACGGTTAACAATAAGCATAAAGAAAAACGTTTGACGACAGGAATATTTTCCTGGTACCAATAAGCATTTTCTCATTGGTGGGGAGGTAGAGGGGTTCCACTTCCTTTCTCCCCTTCCCAGCTCTTAGCATTTAGTAAGTAGAAGTTTAAGAAAAAAGCATTCTGTGCTTGAAAATGGCAAAGGATACATTTTGCAATCAGTGCCTGTGTTTGCCCTTGTTTTCACACTTTTTAGGGATCATATAGGTACTAAAAAGGAAAAAAAAATAGCCCATCAACATGACAGTTTTCAAAGAGAGGAAGTTTCCTTCTCCATTCTTTTCCCTCTGAAGGTATGATGGAACATTGGCAACGTCCTACATAATTTTTTTAAAGGTCCACTGAGTTTTCAGCTTTTTTATTCTGAGACAAACCCACAGATTCCTGGATTCTCCAGCATCTAAGTGTTGGTGTTTCAGTAATCTATGCCTATTTACCTGCTGCTATTCCCTTAGAATGGGGGTGATAATTCAAGATGAAATACGGCATGTATTACTCTTGAAAAGAGGAATTTTCTATCCTTTCCTTCGTAATTGAGGTCATTCAACCACTAGGGTTCACCTGGAGTCCATACCGTGATACACGCGTCACTCCGAGCCATTTTATCTTTTGTGCTGATAGTCAAGATCGCAGCTCTAACATTGACATCAAACTCTGTCTGGGCAGATGACTAAGAGTGCTGCACAACGTAAACTTTTGACCCTCAACTTTTTGACCTGCAGTCACAACCACAAAGATACACAAATCTATGCCTCTTCTTTCAAGGGGAAGCGCCCCCCACAACCAGAGGAGCCCAGGGACGCCCTGCTTCTGCCACTGCCTTTTGGAATAAGAGACCGAATTGGATATTTTTGTGTATTTTTAACTGTATTTCCTGTCGAATCGGCCTCCTGCCTCCTTTTGTCATCACTTAAGTAGGAATGAGATTATTTTAAAATCACTCATCATTACATTTACTAGGAAAATTTGAAGCAGAAGACTTTTTCGAGGGAACCCTCGCAAAAAGTGAAAGAAAAAAGAAGATGGGGAGAAAACAGGCAATGGAAGCTGGAGACTTTTCCTTTATTTAAAAATAAAGATGCAGCCCTAATTGTTGGGAGAGCTGGCCCAGGCAGGAGAGTTGACTGTGAACTTGTACTAAAGCGTGCTCTGCTGGCGATTCCTAGGGTGTGCAGATTTATCTTCTCTGCATTTACTTAACCCGGCAGTGAACTGCACGGGCGTCATTTGTTAGGCGATGACAGACTTCACCTCCAGCAAGGGCTGCTTCACAAAATCGCAATAATTACCCAATAACCTTCATAACAAATATTATTATTGAAAAGACCGGTTTGTGGGGAGGGGAATTGGTGGTGGAAAGGCAGCTTTCTTTGCAGGAAAAACACCAAATAAAACAGACCTAGGCAGACCTTCCAGTCCTGGGGTTTCGAATGGCTAGGACTGTGGCTCCCCCTCTCCTATGTGGGTGGGAGCCTAGGCAGACCCCCTCAGCCCAGTCTGGAAGCCCCGTGTATAGTTTCGTCATTGTCTTTGAAAAACGTTCTGCCTTAGAAGCCAAAGGGATGGCGCCCACACCGTTCTGCACTCTCCATGGTGGGCAAACCTCAGACAGACTTTAGAATGAAGGTGGGAGACAGGCTTTGAAGGGCATCTTTTAAGCTAAAAGAATTGTTTTCCTCTTTAATAGCCTATCTTTCAGGATGTAATTTGCTCTCCCCTCATTAATTGTTTGGATATAATACTCTTCACATCTCAACAACTGAACATGACTCCGTTTCTAGTAGAAATTTTTGTGTTGTTCTCTCAGAATGCCAACAATGAAGCAGGGGGATAGAGTTGGGGGTGGGGAGGAATCTTGGCATAATATTGTGAAATTAGACCATGGAAACCCTAATAAACCCCTAAGTAAGTGTGACCAGAAGCTTCCTATTATATTTATACTTCAGGAAATATTGTCTCTTCAGCCTGTAGAAACAAATGGGCCCCGGCACATTTCAGATGCCTTCTCCTTTTACAAGGCTAGGATCACAGACAGACACTGCAGCCATCAGCTGAGGCTAGATGTCTTCATAAAGCCCTCAGTGTGACAGATTTTTTTCCCTAGGTAAGTTCCTCTGCAAAAACAACCCCAAAAGAATGCATAAGAAAAAAAAAAAAAACAACTTTATCTACAAAACAAGCAGATAACCAGCCATCCTCTTTATGATGCTTCCTATGAAAATAGGAAGAAAAAAAATTCCTCCAATACTGCTCACATAGGTCTGACTGGATGCTGTATTTTTTAAAGTCGTTTAACCCCATGTGCGTTGGCCTGCTCTCTTAAACTCTGAAGTTTTATGATAATTACAATAGACAGAATTAAGCAAGCTGACAATATTTATAGCCCATATATTTTTTTTAATGCATGGGAAAGATTCCCCCATATTGTGTGATACTGGTCCAGAGCCTTTCTGCCCATTCCCACACCCCAGGGTGGGATGTGATCACGGAAGTGGTATGAACACTTCTCCAGGCAAGTTACCTAAATGAACCTGTCAGGAGCACTATCCCTCTTTTTTCTGCCACTAATTTTAGTCACCAAGAAATCACTCATGCAGGATCACCAAATGAATAAAGTAGAACCTTAACCCAGTGTTTTCCATTAAAGAACCTGAAACTCAGAGCAGCAGAACAAAGACTCCAGAATTCTCACAAACACATAATAAAAGAGAACCCAAATAATCTGGTTCTGACTAAGATACAGACCCATCTTCCTAACTGCTGAACTATCAATGCTCACTTTAATAGGTTACATGAAAGGACTTCAGAGATTCGCCTTCCCACTACTCAAAAGGAGTGGGACTTGTGGGAGGGTTTCAATTTTTCAAAAAACTTCTGAGGTTTTGCTTTCTGGACCTCTGAGTTTGGGGACATCTGTTGGACTTAGGTCGAGTGAAAGTTGTCTCTGCCCAATAAAATTTGTGGAAATTCCAAATTACACATTAAATGTTTCCACTTGAAGGACTTTACTTTACAATCAGCACTTGCAGAAAATTTCCCTAAGGAGAAAAGCATTTGGAGACAGAAGATCCCAATTTCTGTTTCATTTCTGGACTGGGGGATTTGGCTTAGTTCTTCATCCAGGATGGGGAAAATCTGCTAAATCCCTTGTGGGTACCCATTCAGAGAAAGGACCCAAGTCAGGCCACAGGGTCCCCAGTCATGGCTTTGCCACTGAAGAATGTAGGGGGCTGGGTCCAGAAAGGGTGGCTGAGACCAAGCTGCAACTGTACCCAGGAAAAATTTATCTCACCCATTGGTGCAATATTGGGAACTGTTTTGGAAACCATAGATTATGTAAATTTCCTGGGATCAAACAGAAAGAGCAGCTAACAAAAGAAAGGCGGAAGTCTCCTACTGACAAACGACCAATTTCTCCCCTAAAGTACCCTTTATGATGTGTGAGGAAAAACAACCTAATGGCTCTGGGGGCTTTTAAGTTGGGCCTTGAAGACACTTCTATTTCCCCCCAAACTTCAGGGCACAGTTTGCAACAGTTTGCCTGTATATTGAGGGGGAATAAATTTCTCTAATCTTAAGTGTTATCTAGGGAGATGACTAAGTTGCCTTTTGAGGGTCCTGTGCCTGGATGGTTTAATTCTGCAAAGGAGGAGAGGAAAAGGAAAGAAGAGGGCGAAGAAAGGCACGGCGGAAGAAAAGAAAGCTCTGTAACTCCTTTCATTTAGACTGGGGATTCAAAGACTAAAGTTAAATCCGGCCATAAAGTTTATTGCTTCAGACTCACAGGCGGGTGAGAACAATTTCACCGAAATAAAAAGAATGTGCAGGCAAACAAGATTCAGGGCCTCATCCCGGGTGCGGGGGGGAGGAGATACTGAGCCCTCCCCTCAGGTGGGGACCTATGGTCCCCAGCGTCCCGCGGGTGCCCGCGGCCTGGCCTCAGCCTGGCAACCCTGGGGCCCAGCCTGGAGGTGTGCCCCGCCGGCCCCTGCCACCCTCGGGCTCTACCGAGCCGGCCTGCGACCCGGCCCCGAAGGCCGTCGCCTCGATTCAATGCTGCCAAATGACTCCAGCCCGCGAAGACGTATTGCCACAGCCCCGTAAGGAATCCCGCCAGAGTCCTCCTCGGCCCTGCTCGGCCTTTTCTTTCAAACTTCCCAGCGCGCCCGGGCGCAACGCGGCCTCGGCGCCCGCGGCCCGCGCCCCCCGGGGCTCCCAGCCCCCACCCAGGGCTCCGCAGACCCCGCAGAGCCCGGCCAGCCAATCCCGGGATGGGGGCGACCCTGCCCAGTCTCCGCACGCAGGCCCACTCACACACAAAAATCATCTTTTTGCACGCCAGCGAGAGCAGCGGAAGTCATTAACATCCGCGCTGGTGCAGCAGTTAAAGTTAGGCCTGGGGATGCGGCGCGGCCACAGGCGCCTTGCACCGTGGTGCCTCCGAAGCTGGCTCCTGGCTCTGCTCATTTGAGCCGAGGGAAAGTCTGCTCTCCCCTTTGGAATTCTGAGGCAACCCCAGAGTTAACTGAACCAGAGAGAGAAAGAAAGATGGAGAAAGAAAGTTTTCAGAGTACAAATAAACTTGAAAGCGCTCAGGGGACGAGCTTACCTTAACTCGGAGGTAGCCATTTTTCAGAGAGTTTTGAGAACTTGTGGTTTGGGCACTTCTGGACCTAAAATTGACAATTTGAATGACCGGGCGGCACACGTAGCCTGCAAAAGAGTCAAATGGAGTCCAGCGTCAGTGAGATTATATGTTATGTGGTATATAATGTTGGATGTCAACTCCCCAAAACCATAAAACTTACTTTAATGGCCCCACGTGACGTTTTATAGCCAGTGAGCCGATCTGTCTGTGCTATGGATGATTTTACGATCTAATTCATAGACAAAACCCTATTCATTTGGCACCCAAATGTCATATAGCCGGAACTGGGGCTTATAAAGTTTACTGTTTTATAACTTTTAAAAGGAAAGACGGCATCAGTGTAAGCAGTCGGTAAATGTGCAAATCTCTAGTTGCTGCTTTAGCTGCTCTGAGGAGTTTCCCACTCAAGCTAGGATGGGGTAAGTACCTTCCATTTGTAGCAAATTAATTGTAGCATAAGAAGCCAACTGGGTTCAGTAGGGTGAGGAGTGGGAAAGGGTGCCTGGGTGGTTTAGGGGTAAAGGGGTAAAGGGCCACAACTTGATACAGCAGCCTTTTCAGCAAGTGGAGGCCTAGGATGGCCTTCAGAGAGAGGCAGCAACTGTGTGGGCCCCTGAGGGCCGCTAACAAAGCCCTGGGGTTTTTCTCCTTTTTCTTTTTTTTTTGTACCCAGCCAGTTAACTTGGTTTCCTCAGAAATGGGCAGGTTAAACTCAGGCTTTGCAAGCACCTAAGGCTTTTTTACCTCCTGCCCTGAACTCTCTGCTGGGTCAGAGTTAGGGAGGCCGCGGGTCAGGCTGCTGATTTGAGGTCCCCTTGCACAAGCAGGCTGCTCAGGTAGCCACAGACTCGCTGCCTCCCCACATCAGACAGACAGACAGAAGAGCAGAAAGAGCCGCTTGCTATTTGGCACAAACCAGACCAAGAGAACTTACAATAGAAAGTTTATTTTTTGTTTCCAGTCAGTATTTTTTTCCTTAAAAACAAATACCAAAAAAAAAAAAAAAAGCTGATCACAGTTTGCTTAAACAGCCAGACTTGGACAATATTTGTAACTTTGTTCACAAAAACATACATCACTGAAGCTGCGCTTATAAGAGCCACTTCCAGAGTTCGTGCAAAGGGTCCTACAAAGGCACGCAGGGACACACCGCTCAGAGTCACAGTTTTCGTCACAGAGTCACTAGTCACTACACGTCGAACAAGTTAAGTTGTGTCTCATCAAGTCACCTCTACAACAGCATTAATTACACAAGGAATATAGGTAGTTTGAATAAAAATATCTTTAACAGCTTGGAGCTATTGGGACAGGGACACTTCCACTCACATGCACAGTTAAACGAGTGCGACACACAACATTGGCACTAAACCAGGTCGAAGGGGACTTTTTCTGTTTTTTCTCTTTTCTTTTTTGTTATAGTTACTTCAAGTAACACAGCTTGCTTCATATAAATAAGTTAAAACATCTATTTTTTTTTTTTTTTCAAGACAAAGCCATTCAGGACAAAGAGATGAACAGAAAGCATATCTACTTATACAGGCGCTATAATGGCAATAAACAGGCTCATGATTAAAAGATGAATTAGAGCAACGAGAACAGGGCTTCTTCACAGAAGGAACACAAGGGAATTTCAGAAAGTCACCTTAGTACTGACACTACGCGGGATCCGCTAATACTGCTCAGTACTTTAAACGCTCAAATACTCAGGGGCGGAAGGCCCCTCCCGCCGCCGCCATGCTCATGCTTTTCAGCTTATTATCTTTTTTCCACTTCATTCTCCGGTTTTGGAACCAGATTTTAATTTGTCTCTCCGAGAGGCAAAGAGCATGTGCTATTTCAATCCTTCTTCGGCGGGTCAGGTAGCGGTTGAAGTGGAACTCCTTCTCCAGCTCCAGGGTCTGGTAGCGCGTGTAGGCCGTTCGGGCCCTTTTGCCTTCCGGCCCGCCTATGTTGTCTGCAACAGAAAAGTCAGGGGTTTAGCTACCCACTCCTCAGCCTCTGGCTACCAAAAAGTCTGCCAGCTGGAACTGCCAGGGTCCTGGACATGGAACAAGGGAAAAATGCTCAACAAGTCCTCCCTCCTCGCCCGTCCACCCACCCCTCCCGAATTTCCTTCCCTCTTCCTTCCTAGAGAGAAAACAATACGGTTTGTACTCTGGAAATAATCGGCCCATCCGAGGTTGAAGCCGCTCCCCGGAGGATCGCCCTGCTTTCCCCCGTCCCTCTCTTGCCCTTTGGACCTGCCTCTGGCGTCCCGAGGCAGGGTACAGCCCTCTCAGGCTGCCCGACACTCAGACACTCACCAAAGCAAGGCCCTTTTCTGAGCGCCCAAGTGGCCTCCAGGTCACCCTCAAAGTTCAGCCCCGCGAGGCGCCTCCTGTTTCAGCTTGCACGCTTGGGGCGCCTGCTTTCTTTCTTTCTTTTTTTCCCCCCACCCCCCCCCCCCCTTCTTCTTCCCTTTCCTTTCCTGCTCTTCCTCCTGCGCCCAAACTTCAGAATCTCGCCAGCTCTCGCCTGGATGATTCCCCCACACACACACACAAGCCCCTTTTCGGGGACTCTAATTAGTAACGCTGTTTCCCCAGCGTAGCCCTCCTCATAAATTATCCGCCCTGACAAGCCCGATTCACGGCCCCTACTGCCATCCTCTACCCCTCTGCTCCCTGCTCGACTGGCCTGACCCGTCAGTGCGTTCCGAGGCGCTGGGGTTCGATATGTTTTTGTTTTTCCTTTTCCCCCTCTTTCAACGTCTAAACTTGCCTGGCCAACGGCCCCTTTCCCCCCAACCCCCAATTCGTGAGCGCCCAGCTCTTCAGAGAAGGAGGAAAAGGGAAGGCAGGGGAAGGAAAACGGCGGGGAGAGGCTCCACCGGGTTGGGAGAGGGGAAACCAGGAGAGAGACCGGGAGAGAGAGGGCGGTAAAGGAGATGGGAGGGGGACCGAGAGTCGCACCCCCGCGGCTGGATTTAGGAAAAGGCTGGCTTTACCATGACTTATGTGCAGCTTGCGCATCCAAGGGTAGATCTGGGGTTGGGCGGGCGGCGCCGGGCTCGGCTCGCTCTGCGCGCTCGCCTGCTCGCTGCTGGCGGGGGCGTCCTCCTCGGCTCCGGACGCCGTGCCAACCCCCTCTCTGCTGCTGATGTGGGTGCTGCCGGCGTTGGCCGAGGCGCCGCTGGAGTTGCCCAGGGAGTTTTTCCCGCCGTGGTGGCTGTCGCTGCCGGGCGAAGGGGCCACGGCGGAGCAGGGTAGCGGGTCGGGCGGAGGCGAGTGCGTGGACGTGGCCGGCTGGCTGTACCTGGGCTCGGCGGGCGCCGCGCTGGCGCCGGCCGCGTAGCTGCGGGCGCGCTCCCCGGAGCCAAAGTGGCCGGAGCCCGAGCGGCCGACGCTGAGATCCATGCCATTGTAGCCGTAGCCGTACCTGCCGGAGTGCATGCTCGCCGAGTCCCTGAATTGCTCGCTCACGGAACTATGATCTCCATAATTATGCAACTGGTAGTCCGGGCCATTTGGATAGCGACCGCAAAATGAGTTTACAAAATAAGAGCTCATTTGTTTTTTGATATGTGTGCTTGATTTGTGGCTCGCGGTCGTTTGTGCGTCTATAGCACCCTTGCACAATTTATGATGAATTATGGAAATGACTGGGACATGTACTTGGTTCCCTCCTACGTAGGCACCCAAATATGGGGTACGACTTCGAATCACGTGCTTTTGTTGTCCAGTCGTAAATCCTGCCTGATGACCTCTAGAGGTAAACTCGTGCACTAATGGGGGAGTTGGGTGGAGGCGAGAGGGGTGGCGCGCGCGCCCCAGGCGCGTGCCCGCCGCCCGCCGCCGTCGTTCAGTCGGACTCGAGCGCCACCCGCTGGAGGCAGAGCGCATCGCTCCGCTTCCGACCCGGGGCTGCGAGGGCCGGGGTCGAATTGAGGTTACAGCCCATTATGGCAAAATTATTGCATTTCCCTCGCAGTTCCATTAGGATGTACCAATTGTGAGGCCGTCAGCTGCCGATCGCGTGCCCGGCGAGGATGCAGAGGACTGGGGGAAGATGGTGACTTGAATTTTATTTACAACGACTTTATTTCCCCGCTGTGTAGCCCCTCTTATTTTTGTGGCGAGATTGGGGTCGGTTCTGCCCGTCGTGCCGACAGCTCTGAAATTTGAAAATACAGATATCACCTTCGGGGGAAGGGGGGAGGCCATTTAGCCAATTGGAGAAATAAATCCTACCCGCAGCAGCAGTTACAATTATGGCTCTGTTTTTTCGAGCGCGTGAGGGGCAGTGTCCCTGCCGCTCTTAAATGACAGGCGTCTATTAAAGATAGCTTTTGTGTAGTGTTTCTCCGAGGCGAGGTCAAATTCCATACACTTTTATAACCAGAGTCGATTTTTCTTGCGTGTAAATATGGTTCTCCTGTCATTAGTTTGCTATTTGATTTGCTTTGAGTATCCAGCTTGGAGAATCTTCACCACCCAGTCCCTTTCCTCCAGCCAACCCGGCCCCAAGTCGGAGGGTTCTCCGTGAACCCAGAGAGTGGGCCCAGGCTCCTCACAGCCACAGAAGCTGTTTGGGGCTGGGGATACGTGGGCCGAATTATTAGGGTCTTGCTTAGACCTCCAGGAGTAAAATGAGGGCGCTAATGAAAGCATTTTGTGGCAGTGCCTAGTACCTTCGTGGTTATCTTTCTGGGTTCTGAAAGACGAAAGTAAATCACAAATATAGCCTAAAGGCGAGGCAGGGGAGTCTCCCCGATGGAGGCCAAGCATCTCAGGCGCCCCTGGCACGTTTGAAAACCAGGACTCTCGCTGCTCCCATGGCTCTGGGCCGTCTCCTTAGGTCCTGAAAGCTGTTGTGGTGGCAGCGCCGGCGCTATTGGAGGTGGGGAGCCGGAATCCGGAGCTCAGAGCCTTCGGGGAGCCCAGTCGCTTCCAGGGCTGTGAAGTTCCACCGTGCCCAGGTTGGCTCGGCTGGGCTGAGGCTGTTCCTTTTCCACGGACGTTTGCGCGCGGGGCCGAGAGACAAGGCTCTCTCGGTCCCCCTTTGTTCCTCGCGCGTCTTCCTGTCTGGGGACGGCCTGGAAGGCCACAGCAGAGCTGGGGCCCCAGACGTTAGGCCCCCTCTTCCCAGTGGTCGGGGTTGATTTAGTGATCAAGATCTCTGGACTTGGCGAGGAACTGAGGCGGAAACGCCCAGACACCAAAACGGGCTCGATCCCCGGGTTCTTTCCTCTCCAGCAACCCCGCGACCCGAGCGCAGGGGCGTGCAGAGGCGCTAACACAAGAGCCGGGGACGGATTCGGGGCGGGCCCGGAGATCCGGATCCGGCTTGGGCAGCCTGGGAGATCGGGACTGTATGTGCAGTGCGCCTCGCTCTACCGCTGGGATTGGCTGTGTGGAATTTTTTTTTTTTTTTTTCTTCCTTGTAAGAAATAAATGCTCAGGCGTTTGCAAAGCGCCGGACTCCCCTGAAGCTTCGAAAGCCCCCCGGATGAGAGCAGGAGGGAAGAAAAGTTGAGGAGCAGGCGAAGGCAAGGGGGCAAAGCCAAGGGAGGTTGCGGCGCGGGCCTGGTCCTGCTCAGGCGTCTATTCGCCTGCCTTTGCCTCAGCGTCCTCCCCGCTGGGTTGTGTGGAATTGATGAGTTTATTTTCCTTTTTCCACTTCATGCGTCGGTTCTGGAACCAGATCTTGATCTGGCGCTCGGTGAGGCAGAGCGCGTTGGCTATTTCGATGCGGCGGCGCCGCGTCAGGTAGCGGTTGAAGTGGAACTCCTTCTCCAGCTCCAGCGTCTGGTAGCGCGTGTAGGTCTGGCGGCCTCGGCGCCCGTGACTTCCATACACAGCACCTGCAGGCAGAAATGGCCGGACGCCAGTAAGCCAGGATCCAGGCAGCCTGACCAGTCAGCCCTGAGCCCCGCGCCCTGGCCTCGGGGCTGGAAACCACCCGCCTCTCCCACTATGTCTGGGGCCGAAAGCGGACTGGATGGGAGAAGATTATTTCATACCAAGCGAGATATTTTCCACCTAAAACGACTTAGGGTGGGAAATGATTGTTTTTGCAAAATCTGCTCAGTAAAAATATTACAAGAAAAAAGAATAGAACAGCATTCTTACATCCGGGCACCTAAGTCTGTTTTGTGGGGGTACAGTGTGTGTGTCTGGAAATGATGGGTATGGAACCCTGTGAGTAGGGTACACACTCCGAATTCACACACCGACCTCTGTGGAGTTATTACTGTGGTCAGCACTTTAGGACACAATATACTTTTTGGAAAATTTTAAATGGTCAGCCCTCTTAGATCTTCGCAAATGCCTTCCCATTGTATGGCCCTTCTGAGAAAAGCAGAGCTCTTGAAAACACAAATTAATTTTAAAGCAAAAGACTAAGTTTTAAAATCCGCATTAGGCTCCATCCTTCTCCAAGAATTCCCTGTGGAATTTTGGAAACCAGGGGCAAAGAGATGGAGATATGGGCCATCTGGGGCTTCTAGAATGTAGGGCTGTGATGGGCTATCTATTCTGATGCCAAAAAGAACCATGGGTTGGGGGCTCCCCCAAGTTGGGTGTGTGAGACTCAGGCAGGGCCTCAGAAGGAGGCAGAAGTTGGCTGTGAGTGAGCAGTTGAGTGGAGGGGGGAGGGGGGAGGAGGGAGCAGAAAAATCCTGAGGCCGGGGATGTGGCCCTCCAAGGCTTTGGGGAGACACTGCAAGGGGCCAAATGAGGGCCTCTTTCTAGATGGGTTTCTGAAGGGCAGAAAGGTGAGGAGACAGTGAGGAAAAGAGGCATTCTCAGGCCGGGTGCAGAAGGCCATCAGGACTAGGGGGACTGAGCAGGGTATTACCAAGGTGCAGAGTGGGCAGGCACACTCTCCCATCCAGCCTTGCTCTCTCTTCAGATTGCCCCTGTCACTGGGTCTCACACAGTGTGGAGTGACCCCCCTCTACGCTCCCCTAAGGTGTCACCTTACATGGGCACTTGGGCCCTGCCTTCACTCTTTCACAGCCTGATTGTCCCATTGGGAATGGGTTGGGTTTTTTATTAAAACAAACAAACAAAAAAACACCTCTTTTTTAAAAACCAAAGAAACTTTGTTCATTCTTTCCTCCTTTCTTTCTGCGTCCTCTTTCTACTCTGTCTCTTCCTTCCTTCCTTCTTTCCCTGCCTCCTTACCCCTCTCCCTCCACACTCTTTGAGGGGCTGCAGGGAAACACCTTACCCGCGCAGGAGTTCATCCGCTGCATCCAGGGGTAAACAGGACTCGTGTACTTCCGGTCGGTGCCTTCGTCATGGAGGGCTTTGCCCGGCACGCTGCTGCTGTCGGGTTTGTACTGCTGCTCGGGAGAAAAGTGCAGGTACTCCCCAGGGCCCCTCTGTTTGCCACTGCCCGAGGGCGAGGCGCCACTGAGGTCCTTATCAGAATAGAAACATGAGGCCCCGTACTCGTAGGATGCCCGGTTGCAGGCCAGGACCGAGTTGGACTGTTGGTAGAAACAAGGTGAGGTGTACGTCTTGTCCGGGAGGCTCGACGCCCCGTACGAGGCCGGGAAGGGCCTCAGCGCGTCATAGCCGGCCGGATAGAGGGGCAGCTGGCCCAAGAAGGAGTCCTGGCCGCTGGGCAGGCTCCCGGGGAAAGTGGGATTCACAAAATAGGAACTCATTTGCGCGCCCCTCTGCAGGACTGTGATTTGTTGTGTATTAGTACATCTGGCTATAACTATTAGTAGTCATCGAACTGGTTTGTTTCTGGATGGCCGAACGCCAAAAGCGACAGCAGCAAATCGCACCAGCTGACGCGGCGGCGGCCAATGGGAGCGAGCGCCGGAGCCCGCTCCCCGGGGACCGCGGCGACCGAGGCAGCAAAGTTACAAACAGCCCCCAGTCCGCCCGCCCGCCCGGCAGATTGATGGGCGCGCACAACCAACCCGCCCGGCTCTCTCCCCCAACGCCGGCGGCGGGCACAGCCCGGGCAGGGGCGTGCGAATCGGCCCTTGGTAGGGGCACTAGTGTCCCGGCGGCCGCAAAGGCCCAAACAGGCCCGCTCTTTGCTCCTTCCCCTTTTGCCTTGTTGGATTTTGTTGGTTTTTCTCTCCAAACAGGAAACCTGACAGTCCCGCGCCGGGAGGGGCGGTGACAAGGATGGCTTTACTCCGGCGGGCCTGCCCTACCGGCAGGGCCCTGAGTTTGCCCCTCCCCCTGCACTCCTCTCCCCGTGGGTGCGGGTTACCGAGATGGAGAAGGGATCTGAGAAACCAGGCTTTCGCCCCAGTTCTTCTCTCCTATGCCTTAGGAATCGGTGCATCATCTCCTTCTCTCTTTCCCCACTCCCACCAAGAGCCTGGGCCTCGCCACCAAAGGGAAAGGCTCACCTCGAGCCAACCAGGACTAGGACCAGGCTAGTCTCTTCCCCTGCCGGCCCCCTACTCCCGCGTACAACATGTCTCCTTTGAGTCTCCAGAGGCCTCCTTACAATGGCCAGCTATTGCCTGGCCTCAAAGAGCGCGCACACACAGGCGCACGCGCGCACACACACACACACACACCCCCCACAAGCTGTGAGCCCTGCTCTGGGTGCCTCTGAACCCAGGAATGCAGAGGCTGGAAACCACTGGTTTCAACAAGAAAGGAATCTACAGAGGAATAGCTGTGAGACTGAGTTCCAAAGCCAGCCTTAGGACCCCTCTCCTGCTCCGGGGTGGGTGGCAGAGACGAGACAGGTCCAGATGTGGAATTTCTGCCCTCATTTCAGAGATGCTAGTGACCCAGGGTGCCTGGCTCAACCCAGCAGAGAGGGCAGCTCTGCTGGCCCAAGGCGGTGGCAATAATGAATGTGATTGGTTTCTGGGTCACCTGTCCAAAGGGCACTGTCTTGGGATATCCCCTTTTCCTGCCTTTTCTGGGACTTTGGGGGAACCTACCACCCACTGTGGCTCCAGAACCAGAAACAGTTGTCTCCCCAGGTCCAGAAATTATCTGAATTGCATTTACTACAGTCGCAGGCCTGGCCTTCCCCAGACAGGACATGAAAAGCCTGTCCTGGGCTATGCTCTCTTGCCTGAGAGCTGTGCCTTCAAGATAGTTGACTTTTACAGTGCATAGATCAATCTCATTTTGTAAAATGTGGTATCATTCCAGTGGCATTTTTACAACTGTATTTGTTAGGCTTGTAAAACCCTTGAATTAGCTTTAAAGTCCTCAATTCTGTGGAGCTTGAAGAAAGACTTATTTATATGATTTGGTTGAATTTCTGGAGGGTGTTTATAAGATCTGTAAAACTGGTGAATGCAGGCTGATGGGGTTCACAACTGGGGGTGCCAAGGGCCCCCTAGAAATCTGGCAACGACTTCCTTAATCTCTTCCTTGCTTTTCAATTTTTTCCCCTCACTTCCCCCAAGGAAAAAAATTTGAGAAAAGACTGGGCTCTGATTGGCCTCCCCAGAGACTATGGTGCATCCTTGAAATCAGCTGCTGCCCACTGAATGGGGGCTGCACCCAGACGCCTTCTGCCTGCGCCCCAATCAATTGAACCTGGGAAAGTTTCTCTTTTGCATATATAAATAAGGGCCTGGTAGGAGAGGATATAATTTTAACTTGCCCTCAAATTTCTTTAGGAAAAGGATCTGATAGGTGAAAATTAAAACTCGAGAGTTGAAATTTTTAAAGGGATTTTTAAAAAGCTGTGTTAGGAGAAAATGTTTGAGTTGTTCTTTAAACAATGCCATCAGATGACAGTGATTTCAAGCAAGTTATTAAGACGAAAATAATCATTTGGAGATGTTGATAAATGTTTATATTTATAATTTCTGCTTTATTCCTCTAGGTTCCACATAGTGTTGGGGCTGGGGGCAATTTACTACTATTATTAGTATCTGTTATGGTTTGACCTGGATTCTTGATCTAATCATTGTCTCGGTCAACAAAATAGTTGATCTGTTAGCTAACAGCAAAACAGCGTATTTCTAGCTTCTATAGGCACTAAGATGGAAAAAATATATTACACTGAAATCTCTAGGTGTTAGCCAAGGCTAGTACATATCATGTTGGCAGCTGCCCAATTTATTTCTCCAACCAGCATTAGCTACATATATATATATAGAGAGAGAGAGAGAGAGAGAGAGAGAGAGAGAGAGCGCCCGCGTGCGCGAGAGCGCTCCTTTCAGGCAAGAATAGAAGCCCCAGACGCTGGAGGGAGCCTCTCCTGGGAAGGTGAGAATGGCCACCAGGGCTCTTTCCTCGGTCAAAGCCACACAGAAAACCCACTTACCTTTCAGCTGCTCTTCAAGGCGGACGGGATGGTGAGCAGAGCCTCACATTTCGCCCTTTCCCTGGGCTGCCCACTGAGCTCCTCGACCTCCGCGGGTGTGGAGGGAGGCCTGCTGTCGTGCGGGGGGCTCCTTCGGGGACCCCGCGCCCACTGGACTCGCTGGCCCAGGCCAGAGCCCATAGCACACAGGTGCGGCCTCTGCCTGTCACAGGCCCTCGCGTGGAGCCAAAGCCCGCCTTCCTTGCCATAGCCAGTCAGGCCTGCAGGCCCCAGGACTACGAGCGATAGCTCCAATTTCTAAATCCCAAAGCGGGCGCGTTTCCCGAAACCAGCGTGCACCCCCGGGGCGCCTTGGAACGCGCAGTTTGGAGAGAATCAGCCATGACGTGCCAGGCGGCCTGTGCGACCAGTCTCCATGGTTGCTGGGTGGGAGCAGGACCCGAGTCTAGTCAGGCGTCCAGCTCCCGTCAAGAGCGGTCAAGGCGGGGGAGGTTCCCGGCCAGTCAGGCCCTGGGAGGCCGCCCTTCAGGTCCTCCCTCGCCCCCCTCTCCTAGGGTTGCTTGGAAATCTCTGAGGGGCCCGCGCAGCAGTCGCGCCAGGCTGCACGACGCGGGACTGCTATTGGCGTCGGTTCCGGAGATGGCCACAGCGTGGCAGCAGCGAGCGCCCGGCACGGTCGCAATAAATTATCTGCCCGCGGCAGCCGCAGTCAGGCAGCCCACGGCCCCGAGATGCAAATACGCCGCTTTATCCGCCCCAGCGCATCCCGCCCCACCCCCGGCGCGAGTGGAAGTCCCCAACGTCCACAGACCCTTCTCAAGTATCGAATGCATACCAAGGAATTATCTTAAGGTGGGGAAAACAATAACCACCAAAATCAAACAAACAAACAAAAAGAACTCGGGCCCAGAACCGCAGGGTCATTTCGCTGTCGCAGGAAGCTACCAGGACAAATCTGGTCGAGGTTCACCTAGGCCAAGTCAGCTCTGCGCCACGGCGCTCCTTCAAGCCCACGCCCGCCGCACCCTCCACGCCTCGTCCCAGGTGGCTGCACAGTCCTCTCCCAGCTCTCTCTGGAGACCGGGAGCGCCGTCGCCAGTCAGCCCGCTGCGCCGAGGTGGTTGGGGGTGGGAGGGTCCCCCTATCGCCCAGACTGGGTTTGTGTCCTTCCTTCAACCTTAGCTGCGGCCCCTGCCACTCACAATAACACCACTACATCCTCTGCACCAAAACTTCCCGCCAAGCAACACCCAACAATTAACCCCATCCTCTCCTTCAACACAGAATTCCACCCACGAACCCGTTCCCTCTCCCCCCGCGCGCTCCAGACATCTCTCTCATCGGAAAACCACGCGAAGCGAAGCAGGCACTCAGCAGAGGACTCTGGCTGAATTAGTAAGTTTTTGGTTTTTTGCTTATTCTACCTTTACTCTCTAGAAACCGCTTCCCAAGGAATAGAAGATACTGTGATAAAAACGCCTGTCGATGAATTCACTTTGCCTTCCTCTCTTACCATCTTCCCACCTCAGGAACTGTCTCCAGTTATTGGGGGGATTCAATCCGGCCAATTGGGTCATGAACGAAAAAAATCCAAACCCAGGAGGCTGGCGGGGAACGCAGGGTGCAGGGTCATTTCCTTTTGGGGGCTCTGCGAGGTCGTTGGGGAAGGGGAGACAGACGCCCTCAGCTGCTGCTGCCCAGTGCCAGGGAGCTATGGCATGGAAGGAAGGAAGACACCGACTGCCAAGGTGAGCACGCGCGGGAAAGGAGAGGGAGGGTGTGTGTGTGTGTGTGTGTGTGTGTGTGTGTGTGTGTGTGTGTGTGTGTGTGTGTGTGTGATGGGGGGGGCTGCGTGTGTGATCAGGTGAGTGGGTGGGAGAGGGTTAGGTCTGCCCCCTTTCAGCGCCGTCCTGGGGTGCCCCCTCCCAATGCTGCCGGCGCCCGCTGCCTTCTCACCACCTTTGCTCCTATCTCCCCACGTGTCTCACCTTCAGATGGCGGTTCCCAGAAGCTCCAGTCCCTCTGACAGCTGTCGCTTGGGCAGCCCGGGGAGACGAATTGTCCTTCGTGGTGCTAGAGGACGCAGGAAATTAGCCAGGTTGCGAGTTGCAAAGCGGCCGCCGCGGCGCCGGGAACTGAGCACACCCCACCTCCAGCGGGAGCGGTCGGGCCGGGCCGGGCCGGGGCCTCGGCCTCGTCTCGCTCGCCATCGCTGGACAAAGCACAGCCGAGCCTGGCTGGAAGGCTGAGCTCCGAAGCAGGCAGGACGGAGCGGAGCAAAAGAATGCGGCTCTATTCTCGCAAGGGAAATTATAAAAAAGTTCATGTTCACGGTTCCCATCCACATGACCGACAGCGGCCAATGGAAGGGCCGAACAACTCATAAAGTTGTATTGCAAAGTTGTAAATTTTCATAAACAACAACGGATTTATGACCCTTTCCCCATCACTAAGAGGAGGCAGCTCCTACACCGGCGCCATCTTACCACCGAGGCGGCCCCGACTTGGGGCCGCAGGTTTTACACACCCAGTTGTGCCGGGGGTTTATTAAAAGAGTAATAAGAAGCCGGTCCAACCCAAGCAGGAGACGGGAGTCGAGGTCTTCGCCCGCCGAGCTGCCACTGTTATGCGCTGTCCCCACCGCCCCTCGCCCCTTCCCCAGCTCCTCATTTTTCCGCATCCAGACGCCCCTGCCAGGGTTTCGGAGCGGGATCTGCGGCCAGTGCCCCTTCTACCCCTTAGCTTCAGTGCTGGGTTCTGGGGCCACCTCGCTTTTCCTGAATGTGGGGCTGGGGGCGGCATCAGAGGCCCTGAATCTTGCGTCCTTTCCTGGGCGGGTTCAGGGCTCCTGGGGAATTCGGAAATAGTCGCAGGATGATATACCTTTTGGAACCCACTCTATAACCCTAGAGGAAAGGGTGGAATCCATGGAGGGTTTGGGGGAGGTTCATAGAATGGACTATAATGTATCAATCGAAGATTTCCGTTTTCAAGGAATCTGGAAGATGTTTGTATACACACCCAAACCAGACAAAAATCTCCACACAGAGAAATGTACATGTACAATTATGGACACACAGAAATGTGTGCACACAATTATGAACACAGAAATACATACAATTGTGGACTCACAAAAATAGACACACAAAGAGGTACACACACACCTATATAAATCTCCATAGCGATCCACGCAAAAAGGGATTCAACAGGCTTATACACTAATACATGGCACCCAGCACTTGAACCCTATCCGTCCTTCCATTTTTGCTGTCCCAAAGCCCCTTTGGCCATACAGACCTAGCCAGGGCTTTGCTCTCCAGACATGCTTCATCCTCTCATCCCCAGCACACTGCAACTCCCAGATAAGGCAGTCCACAGTTCTTTGTCATCAAGCATCTTTATTTTTCTGTTACATAAAACACTGTTAACTGGGCAAGATGGGAAGTGTAGGAAAATGTACCTTCCCGTTCCTGGAAGCCCAGACTAGAGCTGAGAGGGATGAGGGGGACACAAGACAACACAGGAGATGAAGGGCACTGGCGAGGGCATCAGTCCCCTCACCAGCTATAGAGTTAGCTCAAGACAACACACCATGCTACAAAGCCACCCCATTAACACATCCTTCCCAAGTCAGGACACTGCCTTACAAATGAGCTCCAAGACTATATAAATGACCAAAAAAAAAAAAAAAATCGTGTTCAAATATACAATATTTGCCATTGTAGGAAAAGTCAGGATACACATATTCAATATGGCTGGACAGTGGGACACAGGGGCCAGGGGAGGGGCAGGGAGGCTGGGAGCATCTCTGCGGTCCTACTAAGCAGAAGCAAACCCAGAGGCCCAGGCAGCTAGCTTGGGAATGCTCCAGAAGGAGGGGATGATGGGCCTGAACATGAGGTGCCCAGACCAAAGAAGGAGGGATTCTAGATTGTAGCACTTAGAATGCTTTGGAATAAATATATTATTTTTCCATTTAAATAGAAGCCAATGCCCTGGTCCCCAGATCCCAGCGCCTTCTCAGCGCAGCCTCCGGGACCCCAAAGGCTACTAGCCAGAAGCAGCAGAGGCCTGGCCGAGGAGGGGAGAGGGTTCGGCACTAGGTAGCAGGCGAGCCAGCGAGCACAAAATAGGTAGTTTGGGGCGAGTAGGTAGTACTGAGAATCAGGTCCTTGCCGGTACCGGGGGAGGTGCTGGGGGTCTGACAGTGTTGGGACACTTCTGGGCTTCCTGGGAGTGGAGGCCCTCTGGGGCTGGGCCCATAGGTAGTTTGGGAGTGCCTCTCCCGGAGGAGGCCTGTGCTAGGTAGTATTTTAACCGTGCCAGCGCAGAGCTGGTCGGCCTGGGGTTGGGGGTGTCTGTTAGGGGTCCTCAGAGGCAGAGGGGATACCCAACGGGACCCAGTCTGGTGACTGCTCAGTCCAAAAAAAATTGGGAGCTGGAGTGGGTAATAGGGTAGATTGGGTGCAGGTTGGGGAGTGGGTTTTTGTTTGGTTTTTTTTTTAACATTTTTTTTTTTTTTTTTTCACTTTTGTAAATAAAATCAGTCTCTAAAGACGCTTTCCAGACTGTCTGGGGCAGCCGGGCCTCATTCCTCCTCCTCCTCGTCCTCGTCCTCGTCCTCCTCCTCCTCGTCCTCGTCGTCGGCCTTGTCCGCGGCAGCGGCGGCGGCGGCTGCTGCAGAGGCGGCGGGCGCGGCACCCTCGGGGGCGCCGGAAGCGGCCGGACCCTCCTCCTTATGCTCTTTCTTCCACTTCATGCGGCGGTTCTGGAACCAGATCTTGATCTGGCGCTCGGTGAGGCAGAGCGCATGGGCGATCTCGATGCGGCGGCGCCGCGTCAGGTAGCGGTTGAAGTGGAACTCCTTCTCCAGCTCCAGCGTCTGGTAGCGCGTGTAGGTTTGGCGGCCCCGCTTTCGATCCGGCCCTGCGAGCAGACACATGGACACATGGACACACGGACAGACAAGCCGACAGGGACACAGGCCAGGGCATCAACCCGGCTGCCATTCAGAAGCGCGCACCTCAATCCGGGCCCTGACCCAGGTCCGAATCCCCCTCCGCCCTGCGCCCCCAACCTGAGCTGGGGGAGGAGCGGGAGTGTTAGCGGAAGACCCCGACTGCTGTGCCAGACGCGCAGGCAGCTCTGTGAGGGGGGAAGGCGCAGAATCCCAACTTTACAACCGCTCTTTCCAGCCGGCTAGGCTTCCACAATGTCCTGCTTCCCCCTGACAAAGGCAAATTGTAAATATAGAGTGTGGGCAAGTGGGAGACGCTGCGCTTTTGCTATTCAAAGGCGAGCCAGCCGCTTCCCCGCCTAGCTAGGCAAGTGGGAGACCCTCTCCGGCGGCCCTCACTCCAAGGGCGCCTTTCCTCCCCAGCAGCCCGCGCCCCAATCCCCAGACCTTCCTAGGGCACTGGGCTCTCTGTCTCCACTCCCACCCATCCGTCCCTCCCTGTCTTTAAATGGCCCCTGGCACAGGGGCGCATAAGGGACCCAAAAGGGTTTGGCTCTCCCTGCTTTTGAGAAGAAAAGCCAGGCTGGAAGGAAAAG
This sequence comes from Tragelaphus eurycerus, assembly GCA_935064755.1. Taxonomy (NCBI): domain Eukaryota; kingdom Metazoa; phylum Chordata; class Mammalia; order Artiodactyla; family Bovidae; genus Tragelaphus; species Tragelaphus eurycerus. The sequence goes on from CAKXYN010000002.1 coordinate 27,517,606, forward strand.
GAGGAGGGAGAGAGAAGAAAGGGAGGGAGAAAGAGAGAGGATACGAGAATAGCGAACAAACCAACTTAATGTTGAGATTCCAAGGCAAATAGAGTTAAATAAATTTACGAGGATCGAACCCATTAATTGGGCCATAAAAAGTTTTATGAGCCTCATTTACATACAATGCTAGGAGCTCTCCATGCTATGGCGCCTCGGCTCTAATTAAAACCAGAAAGGCAGCGCCGCCAGGAGTCAAGGGGCTGCCGGCTCGCATCCGCCTTGTTCCGTGCTCCGCGCCCCCAGCCCGGCGCTCCCAGCTCCCAGTCCGCCCGCCCACCCGGCCCGCCTAGCGGCTGCGCCTACCTGAAGACCGCATCCAGGGGTAAATGCGGAAATTGGCCTCGGCAGAGCCGTGCAGCGCGCCTTCGTCTGCTTTGTCGCAGGCGCCTTTGGCGAGGTCACTGCAGAGCCCCGGGATGTTTTGGTCGTAAGAGGCGCAGGGCAGGTTGCCGTAGGCGTCGGCACCCAGGCCGTAGCCAGACGCGAAGGGGTTCTGATAGAGGGGGCTGTTGACATTGTACAAGCCCGGTACGGTCGAAGGGAAGGCGCCGGCGGCCGCCCCGTAGCCGCTTCTCTGCGAGTTGGGCGCAAAGGAGCAAGAAGTCGGCTCGGCATTTTGGAACAGAGAAGCCCCCGCCGTATATTTGCTAAAAAGCGCGTTCACATAATACGAAGAACTCATAATTTTGACCTGTGATTTGTTGTCCGGCAGCTTTCAGTGTCGGTTTTACGAGGTAGCGTGATATATGATAACATTACACCCCCAGATTTACACCAAACCCCATTTTCTTTTGGACGGAGCTCGCCGCAGCACGTGACCGCCCACATGACCGCCTCCGCCAATCTCAGCCGCCCTCACAGGTGGTCTCGCTCGGCTGGGCCCGCGGCAGCCTAGAATGGAAGGGAAAGAGGCTCAAATATGTGGCCAACGAATCTGTCCGCGCCCGGCCGGCCTGGCGCATCCCACGGGAAAAGGACTCCCAAGGCGCCGCGTGGAGGCTCCGCTCGCCGCCAGCCCGGACCCCTGGCCGGCAAAGGCCGCGTGGAACCGGCCGGGCGCAGTCCCTTCCTTGCTTATTCCCGGACGCTAGACCAAGCTGGCGGGTCCTCCCTGCCCCTCGTTTCTGCCCACTCACCCAACCCAGGGAGGGTCTCTGCGCTCCCAAGTACCGGCCCTCTACTCGGCGGCCAAGCGGACAAGTTTCAGCTCTGGGCAAATCGACTCTTTGCCTACGTTCCCCGTCCCAAGTCCAGTGGGCCAGAGGCCGAATTAGACTCCGATCCAGATGGGGCCGGCGCAGCGTCGCTTTCTGCTGCAGCAAGAAGGCCCCCGCTGACTGGAACCATGTGGTTGGAATAAAGTCAAGGTCTCCCAGCTTCCTTTCCTTAATCGGCGGCGCACTGTTTATCCGCCTAAAGGAAACAGTGAAATATTTATCTATTAATGAGCCTCATTTGCCAGTAGATTTATTAACGTGAGGTTTCCCTCCCTCCTCCCGAACTCCGCTGGCCCGTCAGGCTCTGTGCGTTCTCTCCTGGGCACCTGGCCGGCCTCTAGCAGCCGAAGACATGCGTGGACACTCTTGTGTCCTCCCTGCAACTCTTGGTTCCTCTTCGCTCAAACGGAACCAAATCTCTTTCACCCGGCTTGTTGGGACCTCAGGCCCACACCTTTGCAGGTGCCAATGTTACTATAAGGTTTCTGGAAACCTGCACTGGGGACATCCCTGGGCCTTGTCTGCCTTCTCTTGGGCCCAGATGCCTGGGAGCCAAACATGCTTTAGAGCCAATTTGAAGAGAAGAGAGGCCCCAGGGGCCTGGGGACCACAACCCCTATGTTTCTCCATTTCTTTTGGAGACCCCCAAACAAAAGAGGAGACCCCCCTCCCCTTTCAGACTTTCCCAAAAGGCCACCCAGCTCTGGCAGCTTCACCTTTCCAAGGACTGGCTTTACTTTTCCAAGACTGAAGCAAAGTAGTCTCACTCACTCCCACCCAGGGCCCCCACTCTAAGACCTTACTTTCCCAAGCCTCCAATCTCCGGCGCAGGGTTGGAGCACCCTAGAGGGAGGTGGGGCGACCCCTTCCCCTATATGCCTCATAAACTGCCCAGACAGCGATGGAAGCCCAGCGGCTGGGTCAGTACGCCTTTTACTGCTCAGCTCGATTGCACACCATAAACCCGACCTCACAATGGAATTGCCCCGGAAATTCTCCTCTGAGTTATAGAGTTTGATTCCTTGTGTACAAAGCACTTCCCATCACTTTCAGAGGGTTCAGGCCGTCCCGTTCACCGTACGCTCTCAGGGGGTCCCAGAAGCACAAAAGGTGACAGGAGGGTTCACGCTTGGATGAAAACAGAGTCCCAGCTCTGGCCTAGTGGACTGCCTGAGGCATAGGTGGGGAAGTGGGGGTTGTCTGAGCAGGTGGGTGCCTGGTGGTTCCCCCTGGGGGCGCAGGGGCCATGGTGTGGCAATATCCAGGGATGCCCTTTATGGAGGACCAGGGTGACAGTGTGTCCCCGTTGGGGAATGGAGGGGGTAAGACTGGTAGGAAAGAAAAAAACAAATATTCCAAATAGCATTACTTTCTGGCAGGAAATAAAAACCTAAGAAAATTAAAGAAAGACCAAACAAACAAAAAGGCTAGGAGATCAAAGAAGCGGAATTAGACAGCTTTAGACCAATAAATTGTTCCTCGGGTGACACAGAGCAAGATGCAAAGAGAAAGACCGGCTCCGCCGCCGCCGCCGCCGTCGTCTGTCTAGACTCCGGGGGCTGGAGCAGCCAACAGCTATGGCGTTTGTAGTAGAACCTGCCCTAGTGGGGCGACCCGACAGACCGAGGGGGAGCGATTTCTGGGAGCACAGGAAAGGCCCCGTTCCCAGGCAAGGGGTCTGGGAGCCCGTGCCACAAGCTCATCCCTGCCCGAGTTTTGTCGGGAGCAGGTCCAAGCCGTCCTGGCAGAACGCACTGATCCTCCTCCTGGGCCAAAGAGGATCCAGATACTGCCAGCAAGGCCTCAGTCTTTCTGGGCCCAAGTCAGCCAACCCGGCCGAGCCCCACGGGTGCTGAAACCTCTCTTTCGTTTCTGAGCTTCTCTCTCATCTCTTGCCTTCTGCAGCGGGGTTTTAAAACGGAAAAGCCAGACACCACCAGGCTTTCAATATGGCCTCTTTAAAAGCGTGTTCTTGAGCCTCCGGCTTTCTATTTATTTGGCCGAACAGACACATGCGCTGGATTAAATGTGATAATATTCACACAAATACTCGTTGACGCTCAACCTGAAGCAGGCCACGTGAAGGCGGGTTTCTTATCAGCCGAGTGGTCTTTAGATAAAGACATTTTCCTAGGGCTCTCCTGGAGCTGGGGTCCTACCTACCTAGCAAAGTGTTTCCCTTGCTTCTCTTCACCAAAGAGTCCTCAATATTGAAATCCTTCTAAGAAGATAAACTCAGCTCTGGGGCGGTGAGTGGAGCCTGCTAGGAGTCGGGCGGCTGAAGATTTTCTTCTATAAACGTTGCCACACGCACCCCGCGCTCGGGTTGCGCGCCTCTTCCGCACCCAGTGCGCAGTCTTTCATCGCAACTCGGACAGCGACTCATCCCTGAAGAGTGCATAGGCACTCCGGAGGACGCGGGGTCCAGTCTGTGCGTCGCCAGGACACCCGCCGGCCAAGGGCAAGAGAGGCCTTACCCCGGGCAGTCCATGAGGCCTCTGAGTTCCCGACAGGCTTGCACCTACCTGGGGCCTCCGTGACCAGTAACCACCGATCTGCTCCTTCGCCGTTTATTTAAAGTTACATAAATCGAGCTTTGTCTCTGCGGCTTGGAGACACACGGCCACGAGCGACTCTTGGGGAAGCTATAAAACCTCTTTCATCAAAGGCTGTGAAATTTTATGTATTAAGTAAGGAAATATAATGAAGGCGTGGGTCTGTAATACTAACGTGTGTGTATATAAACAGAAAAGGGACGGGAGAGAGACACACGGATAGTGACGCCCAGGAGAGATGTCAGCCAAAAAAACGCAGTACCGGGTTTTACAGCGTGTACAGCGCCGAGATGTAGGTTGTAAACATTTTGTGGGCTTGGCGGAGATTATTACAACCCAAATAAACGCACCGCGTGGCGTATTCACAGGGCTTAGGAGTGCTTCGGAGGGGTTCCCTGTTTGCTTTGCATTTTCCTTCTGAAATCCTTCTGCACCCGGGGCTGATCCTCGAAAACGCAGGAACGCACCCGGCCTCCTCCTGTTAGGGTCTGAGGCATATACCCCCGCCAAGGGTCGAGGGTTGGCTCGAATGAGTTCCCTCCCTCCCCCTCCTCGCCTCTTAAGCTGGGGACGGACGCCAGAGTAGCCTTGGTGCCTCCACTACCCAGGAAATTCGGAGGCGAGAGAAAGCAAGGGCGGCTTTCACCACGTGAACTCCTGTCCTAGAGCTGGGGTGTAAATATAATTATTTTAAATATCATGTATTTTAGAATAACCAAAGCAGTTCCTGGTCCGGGTCCCAGGATTCCCCATCCTTCCAGACCCACACTAGACAATTACGAAGAATGCCTTTACGCCCAATTCTCAGCCGCCTGATTGTACCGTGACGTTTTTAAGGCGGCCGAGTCCCGGGGTCCTGGCTCGCCTGCGAGTGCTGACTCTCCCTGCACCGGGACGCAGCCTTCGAGGGGGGTCTCTCTTGTCGCCACAGGACCCTTGGCCACTGTGTATGCCCTCTGCGCGCCCTCTGGAGGGTCACCAGGTCCACGGGCTGTAGGCCTTAGTCCTGGTGTCTGTCCGCCGGTCGGTCGCGTTCTCCGAGTGTTGTGAGGCGCCGAGGCTTGTCCCAGGGTGGGAACGGTCACCCTAGATCGGTCCCCGCGACTGGAGCTACCGCCCCGCAGCCTCGGGACAGCGGCAGCACCGCAGCGCTAGGCCCCCTGCTCAGGATGGGGAGCGGAGCGAAGAGGGCGCGACCTGTGCCGGTCAGGCGAGACCCCGCCACTTGCTTTTTTGTTTCCCAGCGAGGCTTCTGGCCATGCGTGAGCGGCACCGAAAATATACAACCGCCGTTCGCTCAAACCTGGGGCTCCCATTCCAGAAGAGCTTGAATCAAGTCGACATCTTAGGAACTTCCCGGGGTCGCTGCGGCTGGAGATGGCGGCGCTGGTGCCTCTTGCGTGGAGCCATACTGCCATCTGCTGGCCATTCCTTGACACTGCAGCCCAGCCCCGGCCTGAACTTCGTCAGCAGCCGCAGCGAGTCGGGGGTACCACTTTCCAAGCCGGGCAAGGGCCCATCCCCGGGGGGTCTGCACGGAGCCCGGAATCTACACTGCCGAAAGGGCAGTGCCCATAAAAAAAAGAGCTGTTTCCGCAGCCGGTTTATCGGCGGCAGACAGAGCCAACAAATGAAAGGGCTTTGGTGGAAAATCTTAATTGGGGCTGGACAGTTGTAAACCCATTAAGGGCCGAATTCCAGACAGTTCGCAGACCCGGCCTTTATGGCACACCCTCACTGCCCATTCTTTGAAGTTTCCTCTGTCTGCAACAACAGAGGGCGTCCCAACCCGGCGGTACGGTGGGGGTGGGGGTGAGCGGACGCCCCATCCTCCGTTGTCCCCTTTCCCCTTTTCCGCGCCCAAACACAGATAACTTTGCAGAAATCGAGGGCGGGGGGCGGGGAGGAGAGAAAAGAAAAGTGGGGTAGGAGGCTGAACCCTCCGCCACATCTAGAAGGCGCTCGGGCCTCCGAAGTTGTGGCCGTTCCCCCCGCAGCCCTTTACACCCCATAAACGGTAACAGCCCTCATTTTCTTTTATGGCGCTCGGGGCTGGTCGGTTGCCTGGGCTCTGCCTCTGTCAGGACTTGTGCTTGGGAGAGGTGTTCGGGGCGGGCCAGCCTGGCAGGATGCGGGGGGCGGGGTGCGGGGGCGCAGGCAAAATCCAGTCCCCTGGGAGCCGCCAACTGTCCGTGCCCGCGGCCACGTTGGGGAGGCCGGGCTCCAGATTCCCTCCTGGTAGAGGCCTTAGGAGGCAGCTCTCGGTTCTGCCACCGCCTTCCCAGCTCTCCCTACCCACCCTGCCAGGGAAGATCCAGGGCCCCCTCCAGTCACGGTAGACCCGGGTTTGGGGAGTTCTTGGGGCGCCAAAACGAAAGAATGGCCATTCCCAGCCACTGGACAGCCGTAGGTGACATCCCAGACCGGCCAACTTCTCTGAAGCCTCCCCGCAGTCCCGCAACAGGACACAAAGCCGGGAGCAGGGCCTCTCCACCCCTTGTTATCCACTCTTCCTCTGCTCGCTGCCTGCAGTCGCCAGGCAGCCGGCGGGGGAGGCAGGGCGGAGGGCCGCCTGGGTCTGGCTGCGGCAGGTTCTTGCTCCCAAGCCAGAGACACAACTGAGCTCTGTCCTTCATTTCAGCCGGTCTGCCACCCCCCAGGCTACTTAGGCTCCCCTTCCCCGGATAAGAAGGTGCAAAGAGCTGACCCGCAAAAATTAGAAAAGAATCAATATATTTTATTGGCAAAAAGTTAAATATCATTTCAACACAACGATTTGGTCAGTAGGCCTTGAGGTAACTATTGCAAAATATACAGTGTGCGTTCAGCCTGATGGAAACCCCAGATTCATCAAGGATACAAATCTACAGTAGCCCAATGGCGGTTTCATAGTGTATAATTTATTATCAATAAAATTAACTCCATTACAATAAGCATTCATTTTTCCCCCAATTAAAATTAAACGTAAACCATAGGTAGTAACCATCTGCACATACGTAGTATAGCTCCAAATTTCCTCACTGTTTGGTGCAAAAACAATATTCAAGCTTGTTTACTTTTTAATATGTGGATTATATATATACAATGGACAAGATAGGTCTAGAGAGCATGTAGAAACTAAAATGTCTGCATTTCAAAAATGGAGAAAACCATGAATCTGTGCATCCCGGAGAACGCTTTCTTTTTTTGTTTTAAAATTTTATGTCACTGGGAAATCCTTACAGCTAGTTTACAATCAAAGGTTAACAGCCTAGACATATTCCACTACAGAGCTATACTCTATGCAACTGCTTTCTCCCCTCATAAACAACCTGAGTTCAAATCGAATTCTAGCTTTCACAATCACAACGGGTGCATCACCCATCACAGAAGTTTGAGTCACAAAACATAATTACCACAATAAAACACAGTATTCAAGTATCTGGGCAGATCGCTCTGCCGCACAAAGAGCAAATTAAATTAACTACACACAGTCTAAAAACTATACAGCCCGCCGTCAATAGTTGTGCATTATAAAAAGGTAGTTTTTTTTGTTTGTTTGTTTGAAGTCAGGAACAGGTAGATTTTTTTTTTTTTTAATATATACAAGCTAGCACATAGAGCCATCAGCGCTAATGCCCCCGCCTTTTTTGTTGTTGTTGTTTTAAATCTTATAGAAAATGGAAAGCTTACAATACCTCCTCCATCAAAGTGGCAGGCCAAGGAACCAGCCTGAACAGGGTTTGCCTAGGACATGAGACCTGGAGTTTCCAACCCCTTGTTTAGGGTGGTGGAGGCTGGGGTGGGGTGGGGTTGGGTGGGGGTAGAAAAGGACGGGCAATTCTTTCTCTCTAGCTCACTCTCTCTTTCTAAATGAACTCGAGTCGCATCACTCGTCTTTTGCTCGGTCCTTGTTGATTTTCTTCATTTTCATCCTGCGGTTTTGGAACCAGATCTTGACCTGCCTCTCCGTAAGGTTGAGCAGTCGGGCCACCTCGTACCTGCGGTCCCGGGTGAGGTACATGTTGAACAGAAATTCCTTCTCCAGTTCCAGCGTTTGGTGTTTTGTATAGGGGCAGCGTTTCTTCCGCGTGGAGCGAGCGTGGAGCCAGTTGGCAGCCGGGTTACCTGCGGGTGGGGGACAGAGAGGGGGTGGATTTAGGAGGTGAATAAGCACACCCACCCCCTCCGCTGGGGGCTAGGAAAACTCCTGGGGTCTTCAGCCAAAGTGCAGAACGCTGCTGAACTGGTTAGGGAAGGCAGCCGAGCCTCGGATACAATGGAACCCTGGCAGACAGACGCAGGGACGGTCACTTACAATTGCACGCAGGAAAACCCGGGCTCCCCCCACCTACCCCAGACCCTTCTTTCTCCTCCTCTGTCCTCCTTTCCCCTCCTCTGCTTCCTCCCACTCTCCACACGTTGTGTAAGAAGTGAAATTTACAAACAGATCTCTTTCTTGCCACACAGGAGGAAACCACGCTGCCATGTGTTCCTTAGCAAGCTTAATATACTATTCTCCCTCTCACTGACTCTCTTTCCTTCCCACCTTTCCATCTACTCTCCCCATTCCTTATTTTGACCTCCCTGGAAGGCTGTGGGAGCTGGCCAGGCCGGTATGGCGCCCCTAGGCACCCCAAGGCCGTAGATCACTTCTCCAGTTTATTTGAATAATCTAGCACGGGGACCCTCGCGTCCAGGTCGCCTGCAGCCGCATCTTGGGCAGGGTTTACGCCGCCACTGGCTGAAGCAAGAAGTGGAGAGAATCGGCAGTCTTCCCCAGAGTCCCGGGTTAGGCTGCCCGGGCTGCAGTTGCTACCGCCGCTCCCGGACAATCTAGCCGCACAAAAGGCTTCCTCTGACGCGTCGCTTTCGAAGAATCTCGCCCAGAGTATCTCTGTCTTGGTCCCGGGCAAGCCAAGGAGATGGTCACCAGGTCTCGGGTCGTCCCGCAGCGCCTGCCCCGCCCCCTCTCCTGGCAGCCGCTGCCTCCCCTCCCCCGAAGCCCGGCAGGCCGGCTTGTCACTGCTTTCTGGACTTGGGGGGCCCCATCCGAGGAGGCTTCCTAAACAGCAACTTCTGGCTCCCGGCCTTTGCTCAGGAGGCTCCCAGCGAAGGCGAAGGCAGGCTCCGGAGAAAACTGGAGGGCCGGCAGATCCGGGTGGCCGGCGTGGAGGCGGTGGCCAGCCTGGAAGGAGGAGACACTTACTGGGATCGATGGGGGGCTTGTCTCCGCCGCTCTCATTCTCAGGATTGTTTTCGGAGAAGGCGCCTTCGCTGGGCTGTTTTTCTCTATCAACTGGAGGAGAACCACAAGCATAGTCAGTCAGGGACAAAGTGTGAGTGTCAAGCGTGGGACAGTCACCCCTTCTGGCCGACAGCGGTTCAGGTTTAATGCCATAAGGCCGGCTGGAGGGCAAGCCCGCGAAGGAGAGCGCGCCGGGCGTGGGCTCCAGCCAGGAGCGCATGTACCTGCCGTCCGGCGCCGCCGCCGCCACGGGCGCCTGGGGGTGCACGTAGGGGTGGTGGTGATGGTGGTGATACACGGCCGCGGGCACTGCGTTGGCGCCCGCCGCGTGCACCGCGTTCCACGAGGCGCCAAACACCGCCGCCTTGGACTGGAAGCTGCAGGGGCTGAAGTCGGGGTGCTCGGCCAGCGCCGCGGCCTGCCTGGGGGGCTGGCCCAAGGCTCCCGGCGCATAGCGGCCTGCGCCCAGCTCATCCGCGGCATCGGCGCCCAGCAGGAATGAGTCCACGTAGTAGTTGCCAAGGGCCCCGGTGGTGGCCATCGCCGTGCCCCGCGCCCGGCCGGCCCGGCCCGACCCGCGGAAATTATGAAACTGCAGATTTCATGTAACAACTTGGTGGCACCAGGGGGGGGGATGTACAGTCACCTAATAAGTTGCCGGCGCCCGCGCCCCCATTGGCCGCGCGCGTCACGTGCCCGCCCGGCAGAACAATAACGCGTAAATCACTCCGCACGCTATTAATGGCCCGGTGTTTTGCAGTCATAATTTTTATAGCAAAAGCCATATGTTTTTATGCAAAGGGATCGTGGCGCTCCGCGATCGGGTTTGTTTTAATTGTGGCCAACGAAGATTAAAAGATCAAATCTGGCCTTGCCTCTGTATTCCCTCCCCTCCCACCGCCACCACCAGACACACACTTCTTAAGCGGACTATTTTATATCACAATTAATCACGCCATCAGCAAGACGCGGGTCCCGCGCGCTAGTGCGGCCAGCAGAGCCCCTCACATAAAATTAGACAATAATTGAAGCCATAAAAAGGCAGCCAAATCGCATTCTCGCTCTACTGTATTTAAATCTATATTTATGATATTTCATAAGGAGTTGTTCAGAAGCCACACAGGCTGGTGGGAAGTTAGGAACGACCAACAGATTCGTTTGCCTCCTCGTGACTCGCAGCTGTAAAAATTTACGAGGACTTGGAAAGGTTAAATTAGACTGTTGTGTTTGGTTGGCGAGCTCCCTGTAAATAATCCTTGCGATCCCTAGAGATGCGAGTTTACCCGGGGCTGGTCGAGAAAAGTCAAATTCAACGCAGTATCCGTCCCAGACTGAGCCACCACCACCTCTGCCGGAGCGCGCTGGACAGGGACAGGCCACAGAGAAGGCAGCACCAATTGTGAACTCCCCTCCGGCATCTGCCCGAGTGGAGCGCAGGGCGCCCGGGCAGCTCCCAAAATCGCCGCTGAGCCTCCAGCGAGGGCCCCACCGAGGAGCGGTCAGGGAGAGAGTGGCCAGTCTTCCCTGGGGCCACGGATTTGAGGACAGGATTATGCCGTGGGCTCGGCTCCATCTCCGCGTACACGCACGACCAGCGCGCCCCGCTCCCGGTCCACCGGAATCACTATCCACACCCCGGGCGGACCCAACAGGCGTCCCAGCCGTGTGTTCCGACCTTGGAGGCCCTAACGCTGAGCTCTGCAAGCCTCGTCGCATTCCCTGAACCCGAACTGCGAAAAAACACGAGGCAGGATCAATGAAAGGCGAGTTTGCTGGCGAAAAAGCAGCTCCGCCTAAGAGACCCCCTTGGCTCTAGTAGCTGGGAAGCCGGCACCGGAGCGGTTAGCCTCTGGGCCCCCCCCCGTATGAGTCCTTCTGGGCTCCTTCCTTTCTGACCACTATCCCGGACCCGCCTTGGTTACCCACCCGACCCTCGGCTCGGCAGTTACAAGGCCTAAAACTCGGGGCTGCAGATCAAGTCCAGGGCTAGAAATTAAAACAGGGAGGGGCACAGGGCATTGACTTTTAATCCTATTTCTTAGCTTGGCCAAATTGAGGAAGCTATTTCTTACTCCTTAGAGTCTTTCAGAGGTAAAAGACCTCGGCCTGTATGTTAATTGGGGAAAAAATCAAAACAAAACCTACCCCCAATCCGAACAGAAAGAGGCGACTCCTAAAAGGGGGTAATTAAATTCACGTGTGAACATTGTGCCTGCAAAAGTGTGTTTCTCATTAGCCCTCTTCCCTGGCGGCGAGGGCGGGCGGCATCGGTCGCTTCCATCTTCTATTTTTCCTTCATCCTCCCCAACAGTTCCAGTAATCCCCCCAAACCCTGATACATCCCTGTCCCAGGCGAAAACTCCCAAATGCCAGGCTTTCCAAGAGAATGAGGCTGCGGAGCCGCGCAGAGAGCCACCGGGTGCCCCTTCCTCTGCTCGCGCCGGAAGAGGGAAGTGGCCGACACAATGAACTCCGACGTGGCCGGTCCAGACCGCCTCAGCCCCCTCCTCCCTAATATTTTCCTTTCCTTGTAAATTCCTCCGCCGTATCCCCACCCCCATCGCAGCCCAGGGTGTCCTAAACATCGACCCCTTAGATTTTCATTAAGAAAAATTAACTCTGGGGGAAACCTTCACTCCTAATTGTAATTGTCTGCAAACAGGCTGGACACGCCTGGTTACCTTTTCCATTTTTTTTTTTTTTGTAACCAGAGAAGACACCAATTATTGTTAGTAATGTTTAAAATAAAACAGGCTATGTTTCTTTAAATAACCTTAGACTTTCCAAATAGAATGGCTTCTAAATAATTATCCGGCGTTGAGAATTAAGCAGTCCTTACTGGTGCCAGGAAAAGGGGGAAATCACAAAACTAAATATTATTCCTATTTAGCCCACAGGTTTGGGGGACAGAATATTCAGGCTTTTGTGTTTGCTTTTATTTTGGAGGTGAAAGAGATTATGTGTGCATAAAGAAACAGTAAATGGGTGTAATTACAAACAGCCTTTTCTAGCCTGAGAGTTCAAAAACCTTGGCCTCCAAAACGAATCCACTTCTCAAGTCCTGAAAAATGGCAGAGAGGAATTGAGGAGAATGCCCTGTGACAGCCTCTCCAATAACAGGAGGGCAGGCTGGGCAGTGAAAATAGTTTCTGAGCTGCTGGAGCTGGGAAGGGAAGCACCGTTCGGTGTGCTTGAGCCTGAAGGCCCGTAGGCGTGTTGGATTCCCAGGGGTGGAAATTGTTTTCAGTTCTCGGTAATGAGAATGGCCCCACTGGCTTCAAACCGTGGCCTACAACTTGGAACGCGGACTCAGTGTCTAGAATTTAGGCCTCCTTTCCCCTATTATTTGAAACACACTGGCACTGGAACGGTTCCCTTCTCTAGTACTGTCCCCACAAGGATGTCATATCTAATATCCTCTGACCCTGATAGAAGCTACTGGCAAGCAAACAGCCAATCTTTGCCCTAGCGGGGCTCCCTTATCACGATTAAAGCCGGAGCCTGGACCAGCAGGCCAGGAGAGCAGAGGAAGCTTTGTGGCAGTTTCCTGCGTGTTGTCCCACCGAGCCTGGCTGAGCCCAGGACTCAGCCTCATCTCCCCAATGAAGTCAGCGGAGGCCGCCTTGCCCTCGGAACGGGCACACAAAAACGACGTGAATTCCCCCAATCAGATCGCCTAGGCTGCCGTTCAGGACCCGCGGAGTAGGAACGCCAGGCCGCCGCCATCCGGTCGTGATCATAACCGAGGCCTTGCCTGGGCCACGGCACACCAGGCCGAGATCCACAGCCCTAGACAGCCGCGCCCCTCCAGCTCTTCCTCAGCAGATTCCCACCTCTACTTGAACGCGCATGGAAAAATAAGACACCCCCCACCCCGCTCTCCCCAAACAAGCCCTGTATCTCTCCCTCGGGTTCCTCCCAAAGGAATAGTTGGGGAGGAGACAGAAAGAAAGGAAACTGGACACAGACTGAAGGTGAAAGAAAAAAGGAAGGCGTAAACAAGAAAAAAGAGGAAGGAAGGAGGGAAGGTATGAAGGAAGAAAGAGTCAAAGGCAACTCTCGGGAGAAGACAGAGGTTTACAGAGAGAAGGGTAAGTGACAAGGCCAGTGTCCCAGCCCCTGTCAGCCCTGTCCGCTTCCTAGTTTAGGCTGAATCTCCACTGGCAAAGCGATCTTTCCTCATCTGGTGCCCCGGATTGGGCTAGAGGTGCCCCGGCCTTGCAGGAGAATGGCAGAGTCCCTGGCCAGGCGCAGGCCGGGAGCAGGAGAGGCCCAGGACAGAGGCGTGCGCCCCTGACCTTGAATGGCCCGGGGCTCAGAATTCCTACCACGCCCCTGGCGTCCGCGAAGGAGCAGGTAACCTGACTGTACCTGCTCCAGGCCAGGTAGGGGGGTAGAAGGGGGATGAGGCCGGCAGCCTGGCAGAGCGTTGAGGAGGCAGGGTCCAGGCTCCTGTGCGGGATAAACCGAGGTTGCCACCGCAGGCCTGGCACGACCAGGGGTTGGATGCCCCGCCCGGCCTGGCCCGGCCTCCGCGCGCACAGGTACCTGGAGACGATTTCAACTGAAGTAATGAAGGCAGTGTCGTGCTGTCGAGAGAAAGGTGGATCCCAACAACAGGAAACTACCTAAATCACCGACCAGTTCTGTTGCTGCCCGCTTGGCGCTGCCTCGCCCGCCGCCGCCGCCGCCGCCGTTACTGCCGCCGCCACCACCGCCGCCAAGTGAGAACCCTGAGATCGCGCCTGGCCTCTCGCCAACCTGCGTCCGCCGCTGCCCCTGAGGCATCGCGGAGGAAGAAGCCACCGGCCCCGGTAAGGTAAACCTGGGAGAAGGAAGGTAAAGGAGAGAGGAAAATGCCAGGAGGAGAGAAAGCCAGAAGAGAGGAGGGAACGAGCAGCGTGCGCGCTTGTTTCCCAAATCTTGCAGCTCAGCGAGCCGCCGCGGCGCCGAGCGGCGGCGGCAGCCCAAGGCGATTCGCATGCGCCAGGAACAGCTCGGAGCCGGGCTCCCTGTCTGGCCTCGGCCTCCCGCGCTCGCTCCCCGCCACTCGTTCTCCCCCTCTCTCCCTCCCCGCCAGCCAGCCAGCCGGGGCGCGCGCTCCCGCGCCCCCTCCCCCTGCTGTCGCGCCCCCCCCCACCCCCGCCTCCCGCGAGCAGGAAACGCGTGGCCCCGCCGAGGGCGACCAGGTGGGGTAGGCCGTACTGGGGGCGGGAGGACTCATGTAGTCCCGCCGCGGTCTACCTAACCGCTGCCGCGGACGCTAGTGACCCTCTGTGGGCCCATCCTGCTCCCCGGAATCCTAGGCTGGGGGTCATCGAGGACCAAGAGACCCACGAAATAGCCAGCCTCTGCGAACCTCCCAGGGGGCTCCCGAAACAAATCCTGTTTGGCTTCCTCTGTCTATGCAGCTCCCCTCTCAACTGAAACCACTGGTCCAAGACAGCCACAATCCAGATATACTAGCAAGTCATAAAACTGAACAAAAGCCGACAAACCTTAAGGCACCAGGGCTATAGGGCCCAGACAAATTACGACCGTCTAGGTAATATTTAAATAGATGCCTAAAGTAATTGCAGGGGGCGCGGGCTAGTCCTCCTGTTGTAAAAGCGGTGGACGGGATAAAGTGGAAGGTGAAGATAAGAAGTCAAAAAAAGAGGTAAAATTAAAAAGCTTCATTCCACAGCTTTTATTCTTCTATAAGAACATAAACATCATCTTTTTTTCCACGCACAGCAGCATTACAATATTAATTTATTCTGATTTAAGATTAGAAGTAAATAGAACTAGAACTAACATTTATAATAATGATAGAATGCATTTGCATAAAACAAGATTGGCAATTTTTCATAATAATAGACATTTATACAGATTTGTATTTTATAGTTTTTTCTTTTTCTGCACCTACAGGTTTGACCCTTTTATGCATGTAACTTCACAGTATAAAGGAAACCCAGCAATGTCTCCCTTCTCTAGTCTATTCCGCTTGCTCCAGCCCTCCTCGGCTTCTGTGAATTTTGGAGAAAAGTGGGGGAAGGGGGGGACCTCTGCAGACTAGGGAGAATTGTGGTGTGCTTGTCTTATGTTACCAGTGGTAACAATTATTTAATGACAAAAAATGCACTAAATCTGCATGTATAAACAAAACTACATTCTATTATTTATCTACAGCCAGAAGGACATGGAAATTCAAAGTAACTGAAATAATTTAGTCCCACAATGCAAGACCTTACACAAACTGGAAGAGATGTTTCCTTCTCCTGGTCATTTCTTCTTCTTTTAAAGCTGAGCTATCTTACAGGGGAAGGAAAAATGAATCTTTCTGACTTTCTCAATTTTACCAATCAGCCAAAGTCAACCCTTTTGCCAACCTGCATGTACGTTTCTGCAAGCCCTTCTCTTTGCCAAGGAAAAAAAAGAAAAAAGAAACCCAGGGGCCTGTGCCCCCTGATTAAACACAGCCCTGCACTCCAGGCAGGCAAGCCCGGTGGCGGCTCCTTGCACCATTGACCTCAGGCCAGACACCTCAGCTGCCTACAATGGGACCTCCGCCTTCCGGCTAGGTTGCTGGCCTCGCAGGAAACCAGCTGCACCCGGAGGACAGGGGCCATTTCAAGCAGTGGAAGCCCGAGACAGCAAACCATCCCAGTCACCACTTGACACTTAGGACAGCATCTCTCTATAGAATTTTAGCACTATATGGCTTTTTCCCCCAGAAAACGACAAATAAACCAGCACCAAGCAAACAAAGAAACAAAAAGTCAGAACAAACCAGCCCTGCACAGATGTAACGGCCAGCGAGATGCGAGTGTGGGAGGGAAGAATGGGGGGCTCCCGCACAGGTGCGAGTTCCTGGGCAGAGCCGAAGACAAGAGGGAGGAGAACGGTTCTCTGGACACGAAAAGAACCACATTGCCTGGAGCTTCATCAGGAAAAATTAAAGTTGGCTGTGAGCTCCCGGATCCGGTTTTCTCGGTTCATTTTCTTCAGTTTCATCCTGCGGTTCTGAAACCAGATTTTAACTTGTCTGTCCGTGAGGTGGACGCTGCGGCTGATCTCTAGGCGCCGCTCTCGAGTAAGGTACATGTTGAACAGAAACTCCTTCTCCAGCTCCAGCGTCTGGTGCTTGGTGTAGGGGCAGCGCTTCTTCCGGCCGCTCTTTGCAGTGAGCCAGTTGGCTGCATTTTCGCCTTTGGAATTGCCTGGCATTTGAGAGAATAAAGAGGGGAAGGTTAAATCGAGGCCATGCGGGCTGCACGCAGTGGGTAATTCGGGTCGTCTCTACAGTATGAGGGATGCCCTAAGTTACCCAGAGAGAGTTATCCCTTCCCCCTCCACCCCTTTTAATTTGCCCAGGGAGAGCAATTCCTCCAAAAGTCATGTGTAAAATCGAGTGGGCCTCCCATCTACACCTACTCTCTTACATTTTCCTCCACTTTTTCCCCCAAACACCTGTTTTAGCACAAAGCTGCCAAGCGCTTGCAGAAGGAACGGACTGGGAGGGCAGGCTGTATATCTTGAACTTAACGCCTTTTTTTTGTCTCTCGCCCCAAGGCAGACAAGCATTTCCTGCAACCCCCAGGCTGGGGGGACAGGGGTGCTCACTTGGAAGTGGGGAGGGGCGGGCAACGTGGCTGTGTCTCACTCCAGCCCCGTGGTTACCCAAGGCCTGTTGAGAGGGAGAAGGGCATAGCTGGGAGCTAGAAAAGGCACAAAAAACTGATTGGGGTCAAGGGCCCTCCCTCACGTCTCTCGAGGAGCCAGGGACGTGCAGTCTGGGCGGTTTCGAGTTCCAGGGGAAGCGAAATGACCCCTCTCTGACTCTCAGATCAGGGCCCAGGCGTCCGGGACGGATCTGGCTTTTCTTCTCCCCGCAACGAGGATTCCCGCCCCTCAAGCAAGTTTGAAAAAAGCAAGGGGGATCGTAAACTCGAACTTCGCCGGTTAATGGGCTTATTTATTGGTGCTGGCGGCTGCTTATTTTGGATGCCTTACAAACATCCGCGCTATCTGCGGGCGAGCCACTTTTCCTCCCTCCCCCCTCCCCCCCGCGTGGGCCGCGCCTCGCAGGCTGGGCCCAGACTCGGTTTGGGGTGCTCTGGGGCACGGAGAAGGGCATGCACAAGAGGGGAGTTGCTCGCCGGTGTCCTCGGCTCCAGTCGGAGTGAGGGGAAGCGAGAGCAGAGAACGTCGCGGTGTGGGACGCTAAGCCGGGACATGAATTTTTTACTGAGTCCCCACGCCCAAATATTAGAAAAGCAAGTTCACAAGGTCAGCCTGCCTGCAGCTCGGGCCAAGGCCGGCCGGCTGCTGTGCGGACTCCTGGCTCTCTGCTCCTTCCCTTCTCTGGGTCTGCCTGTCTGCCAGCCCGCCTGACTGCGGAGCCCTTCAGCGCGCCCTGCTTACCCAGGGAGTCCTTCTCGGGCGAGGCTTTGCTGCTCTCGGAAGGGGCCGGGGAGAGCTCCTCCGCGGCCGAGGACGACGCGTGCGCCTCCTCGTCGCCCTGCGAGCCCCCGCCGCCGCCGCCACCGCAAGCCAGCGTAGGGGGCGGCGGCGAATCGAGGGCTCGCTCCTTCCGGGCTGCATCCACCGAACTGGAGGCGAGCGCGGGTGGCGGGTCGAAGCCGCGCCCCGGGGGCTGAGCGGGGAACGGGCCGGCGCCGAGCTGCGGCGCGCCGCCACCGCCGCCGCTGTAGCCCTTGGCAGTGCCATAGGCCTGAGAGAGGCGGAAGTAGCCGGGCACTGGCACCCCGCTGGAGGTACCCAGGGTGCAGCCGTCGGGCGGCGGGCCCCGCGGGAAGGGGGCCAGCTCGGCAGCGGCGGACGAGCCTTTGGGGCATTTGTCAGCAGAGTCGTAGAGGCAGTAGGAGCTCTCCTCTTTGATGTTCTGCGCGAAAGAGCACGAGGTGGCCTGCGGCGGGGGCTGGGGTGGTTGCGGTGGGGGCGGCGGCTGGGGCTGCTGCTGCGGCGGCGGCCCTTCGGGCTGCTCCATACGGCACGACCGGGGCGCTTCCAGCCACAGGTCTATAGGCGCCGGCGCGTAGCCGTGCGCCCCGGGACCCAGGCCCCCGCTGCCACCACCGCCGCCCGGCGACGCCGCCTCATTGCGCTTGCCTCCCAGAGCCGGGAAGATCCCGCAGCTCTGCAGCCCATAGGGCAGGTCGGCGGCGGACGGCAGGTAGACCCCGCCGTGAGCGTAGTAGCTGCCGCCGCCGCCCCCAGCGCCGCTGCCACCACTGCCAGCCTCGCCTCTGCCGGAGCTGATGAGCGAGTCGACCAAAAAAGAGTTCGCGGCGGGGCTCTCCGAGCATGACATTGTTGTGGGATAATTTGGCGAAGGGAGCAGATAGCCCTTTCTGGCTGACATTTCTTGTGCAAAACATGCTGAATACGATTAGCAATCCCCCCGCACCGCGGCGGGCGCCCGCAGCCAATCCTGAGCCAGAGTTTCCGCGCGACCACTCCCAGTTTGGTTTCGTAGGCGCGGGGCCGCTCTCCGAGGGCGCCCTCCGAGCCCGCGATTGATATAAATATGTAATCTGTATTGATGGGCCGCAGGACGCACACCCGATACCTCAACCCAAAGGCCAGAAGCGACGGGGGCTGCCCCAACATTGCTGGTGGGGGGCCTGGCCCCTGGGCTCGCTCCGCCCATGCCCGGACGCGCGCCCTCCTTTGGGGTCTGTTTGAAGGGCCCCTGGGCCCCATGCAGTTAACAAGTGGGGTGTTTATGGTGCGCACCCCGGCCCTCTTTGGGGGCTCCCTGTTTTAATTTTTCGAATCAGCCACCAGACTTGGGTGCACTCTTAAAACACTAAGCGGGGGTGGGGGGACCTCAGTGCCTCAAGTTCTTCCCATTCAGCCCCAGACCCGGAGCTCTATCCCAAGGTGGGGACCTAGTCCTAAAATCACCAGGATTTTCCGAAATCCAGAGGAGATTGGAAGCTGGCAATCGCCACTTCTTTCTAGCATCCCTCACCGAACTTTCCCCAAAATGTAGTGCCCTGGCCTCTCAGCCCCAAACCCCTCCACTCCTCCTCTGCCAGTGGGTTGATCCAGTTAGGATCTTTGCCCATGGTGTGCTCACCTGGCTTGCCTTCTCTGCAGCTCCTGTTGGTGAACCTTGGTGGGCTGGCATCAGTGGGGGGGTCGAGGCGACTGACAGCTTTGGCTGAAAGACTTCCCCACCCTTACTCCAAGGCCAGAGCCAGGTCCAGTCACCCCACAGCCACATCACCCTTGCAGCCTCCAAGCTCACACGCCTTTAGGGGGAAGTTAAAGAAGTGTTGATCTTGAGGGTCTTTGGCTTACCCAGAGGGGAAGACCTGGAGGGGGAAACTTGGGTGGGGTAGGCCAATGAACACCTCTGCCACCCAATTCTCCCTTTAGCCATGGCATTTGCAGCGGAGGCTACAAGAACCAGTGTCACCACACTCCTGCCTCTGTCCCCTCCCCTCCTCCCCCCTCCCCTCCAAACCCACGGATGGGGCAGCCCTCACTCCCGTGGTGTGAGCATTTTAACGAGGCCCGCGGTGAGGAAATCCGTTCCCTGTGAGGCCTGCTGGGCTTGTGGCCCAGTTATAGGCGCGTTCGGAGGCCAGGCCCTTTGCTCAACAGACACCCAGGCCTTCTCCTTCCCTGGTCATAGGGACCGCGCTCTTGATGAACTGGAAACGACCGGCCTAGGGTGCTATCCCCCAAGTGTGGGCCTCATACATGTCTCAGGAAACGCGACCTTTTCCGGCCGGATCCAGGGAGCCCAGGAGGTCGCTGCCTTCTCCCGGGCCTGCGGGCTAGGGCTAGAGCTCTCCAGGATGCCCCAGGCCTGCCCGCTCCGCCAGCTCTGGCCCCTGCAGCGGGCTTGACGCCGGCATCCCGGGAAGCAGACCGCTCAGGCCTCGGCGGGCGGCGGCGGGGAAAGACCCTTGCATCCCAAGTGATTTGCCAGGCACTTGGCCTTGTTCTTCCCAATATGAACCCAGTCGGAGGAGGAAGCCGAGCCTGAGAGGACCCAGAGAGAGCGTACGGGAGAGCAGGCGGCAGAACCCCGGCGCTGGCTTCTTTGATACAAGCACGCAGTTGCGGTCTCTGCCGGCAGCGGCTGCTCGGCTCGGCGCGCAGCACCCGGAGGCCGCGCCACCGCTTGCGCTGCGCTTCAGCCACTTCTACCTTTGCACCCCGCGGAGTCCGACTCCACGGACTGGGCCTCTGGGGTGCAGAAGAGAGGAACAGAGAGAAAAAGAAAGGAAAAGAGGAGAGGACAGAGGGAGAGAAAAGAGAGAGAGGTAGAAAAGGAGAGCGCCAACTCGCTCCAACTCGACAGGATCTTGAGGCGGCGGTAGCACCGCCGCCGAATCAAGTGAGGGGTCGGTGCCGAGATCAGGAAATGTCCTTCGCTCTCCATATTGCTCAAACGCCTCAAACGCACAAGGCCAAGGCAAATTTTCATCAGGCTAGGCCCACGAAGTCAACGAACTTGAGGACCAGAAGTTTCCGAGTAAGGCAGCCTAGGACCTTTCCCCAGATGGGCTTGGTCCTTACCCAGCTTGTCAGGAGAGTGAAACTGACTGGGACTGTTGTGTTCAGCAGTGCTACTGGGAAATGCTACAAAGCCAAGGACTGGCTGAGAAGGGGATTTTGCCCCTTAGTACTGTTCATGCCTCTCAGGAAATTTCTGCCCAGAGGGGAAGTAGGTTCAGAGCACAGGAGAGGGTCCCTTGAGAAGAATGAGCCCCAGCAGGCAAGTGGGCCAGGACTGAGTGCTTTTTCAGTTAAACTGATGCAGAAAGCATCTTCCCAGGCCACAGGTTCAGAAGGTCCAGTGGCCACAGGAGAAAAATGCTTGAGATAGTGGAGGCTAAATAAAATAAAGTGAAAGGCAATCATCTAAACTTGTCTTTCTTAATATTTTTGAAAGTTGGACCCCTTTGGTAAATCTAAGGCCATGTTCTGACTCTTACCCTGTGAAAAATGCAAATCTGTGCATTCCCACAATTTGACCCAGTCATTTTCAAGGAATTCACAGACTCCCCCTGAAAGCCTTTTCCTTGGCCTCTCCAGAATGTTCCAAGACTCTGGGAATTCAATCCTTGCCAGTTTGACTGGTAAGACAAGCTGGGTTCCCTGCTGTAGGCAGCTCAGGGCCCATCTAGTCAGAGCTCTGTAGGGTGGCCAAATGGCCTTCTAGGCTGAATGGGATCCAAGAGCATGCACGCTCCAACCAAGGTTACAAATATCAGTTTGGTGCCGTGTCTGTTATGAGAAGGCCGGCGCAGCTGAAGAGCAGAGAAGGTGGAAAGCTGGCTGTGGGCTCACAGACCATGGCATTGGCACTTGGGTCTTCACGGACTTTTGGGGAGAGTTGGACGTTTCTCCCTAGCATCTTTTACCCCCTTCTAATAAGCCAAATGGGATGTTGAGTTTGTGCTGTTTCTTGCTTGGAAAAAAAAAAAAAAACAACAGAATACGTAAGCCAGTGTGGGATCTTCTCTCTGGTCCAGGTCTGCCACTCTACCTCCACTGCTGAGCTGAGAGCGAGAGTGAATGGAGAGCCCATGGGTGCACTTGGGACACAGATTGGCTTGCCCCGCTGGTTTGGACAAGAAGATATCCACACAGCAGAAGCTCAAGTCAAATGCCTGCTGCCTTCTCAGTTAGTCTCGGAGCTCCCAGCATCCCCCGACCGCCCCCAAGGCTCCACACTCCCCAAACTGTAACACCGAGGTGTTAGCTTCCTCAATAAAATATTCCATTTATTGATCATCTCAGCTTTCCCAGGGTTCCCCACCCCCAAGAAATTAAGAAAAGCAATTCAGTGGTCGGCTTCTGGACACTCTCTCCCTCTCGCCCATTTGCCTTCTTTTTCTCTCTTTCCTCGTCTTTCCCAGCTGCCGAATTTCTCTCTTGGTGGTCAGAATGCCTTTGACCTAAAACTCTCTAGTGTCTGCCTGCTTCAACCAGGCCTGTGCAGTTGCCCGGGGCCCACATTTTATTTAGGAGTAAATATTGCTCATTTCTACCTGGTTCATTACACCCCATTCAGCTATGGAGCTGAAGTAAATGCCAGGCTAGTGAAATAAGCCCTCTGTTGAGAATTACCCTGCAGTTTACCAAACAGTGCATTTCCTCTCCTGAGTAGGCCCTTGCAAACTATGAGAAATAATAAACTGTTATTACAAAAAAAATTCTTACAAAGAATACCACGTACTGAGATTGAGATAGCCAGTAAACAATTCATATCTGGAGGTTGCTCTCAGTGCTTTCTGGGCGCAGTATTATCTGATCGGCTGTGGAGTGGAGATGCAGTCCCGGACAGGGAAAATAAATGCTACTTTGACATATTCGGCTTTAACAAAAACTCTGGGCTTTTTCAATTCATGTATTTACCGCATAGTTTAAATTTTGGAAGGAGCAAAGTCCTGATTCTCCCATTTGTCTTTAAGAATGTCAACATTTTCAGGGATACAATATTTGATGTGTCTTCTTAGAATCAGTCTATCCCTAAGCAACCTGCTTAAAAGTTTTTTCCAAATCCAACCACTAAACTGACCCTTCTCTCCTGATGGGTTAAGTGTTGGAGACTTTTTTCGTACACGCCTCACATACACCCCTCAATTGCAGTATCCTCAGTTTTGTCTGTCATAAAGTTTATGATGCCTCTGGCCTGGAAACGATATTAGGAAAAGCTCAGGCTGCAAAGAGCACTGTGTGGGCGCCCACTCCTTGCTTTACTCTGGCAGAGTTTGAGAGACCATACTCAACAAAGACTGGTGACTGTGATCGGCAAAATTATACACTCATACACAGTAGCATCTACTTTCTCTGAGATTCCCCCCACCCCACCCACTCATGCATGGTATATTTGTAAAAAGAAAATAACTATTTCAAGAAACTAATGAAAACACACTGGAATGAAAAATTTAAATATAGAAAAAGAGGGAATTTGAGTTTGGCTTCTGAAATGTAAGTGACATGATTATTTTTAACTTGTTTTATGACAACTCTGATGAAGAGATTGTTTGATCAGAGTTTATCTTCACTGCCAGCCTTGAGGAAATGTATAGGTATTTACCAATACAATTTTTGCACGTTTGCAAAATATGCAAAATATCTCATTTTTACATCTAAGAAATTGCTGCAAACCTCCAGCCAGGTTTATAGCAGTACAGTCCAAATAAGCAACACAGGTTTCTCTGGCAGCCTCAAAAATATAATGCAACTTCTCCGAATTGGCCTTTTTTGAAACAAAGATTACCTCCAGTCTGTTGGGCAAACCTAGAGAACGCACCTAGTAGGAAATCAGCTACTTCCCTGACTTCTGCCCCAGGGAATAAGCCCGCCCCAGTGACCACAGTCGCTGACCACTTCATTGTTTCGAGGAGAAACTCTATTTTCCCCAGTCCCGCCATCTCCTTTTTTTCCCCCTCTTTTTTTTTTTAGCCACCATAAGCTGGTATGCCAGCACACCCAGGAGGATGCTCCCCATCCCTGGTTCATCCCGTTCTGAGTATTTCTACAAAATCTAAAGATCGCCTTCAGTGAAATGCTGGCGCAGAGAGTTAAACAGTCAACTTCTCCACTGGGGCCTCCCCTGCTTTCCAACCTTAGGAAGCTATGGGAGAAGGGGGTGGGGTGAGTTGAGCGCCTATAGCGTCCCCCCGAACTCACACACCCAGCCACTTTCCCCAGCCCTGCTCAGATACCCTGCCCCGCTCCCGCCACAGCCAGATTGAAATTGCTAAACTTGTGGCCTCTTACCTTGACACATTTCCGAAATCACTGCCAAGGGACAGCTGGCTTCTCCGCGCCGCGACGCCTGCGAGGCCTAGAGAAGGCGCGTTGCTTTAAATTACAACACCAACCACTTCTTGAAGGTGAGCCCCCTTTTTTTTTTGATACGGAGGAGAGCGGGACAAGTGAAATAAGGTAACGTGCTGCTCTTAGTATCAGAAGCGAACAAAGGCCAAGAATCGCGCTGGGGTTCCCCGCTCCCCGGCGGCTTTGACATTGATCGGAAGTGCGCCATCTCGTGGCGGCCAAGCGCCTAGACCCGGCCCGAACTCCGGCCCGCAGCCGGGAGAGGAGAGTAGTCTCAAGGCAGAGACAAGGAGAGAATGTGCCCAGCCCGCTGCTAAAGAGATCTCATTTTTACATCTAAGAAATTGCTGCAAAACCCCAGCCGGGTTTATAGCGGCGCATTCCAAATATGCAAATTGGCCGGCCCCGGACGGGTTTACGACCACATTGTCACAGCCATCGGAGGATGGGCTTTTATAGGGCTCAGAAATCAAACCCGCGCCCGCTCGCCGCCGCCCGCCCTCGAACAGTCCTCCTGGCTAGACTCTCCCTAGCAACTTGTGAGACTTTGGTTAATCTTTAACTGTCCCAAAGGAAGTCTTTCCTTAAATCCTGGGCTTCCCTGTCCGCTCCCCTCCCTGCCCCGCAGAAGAGTCCTTGTTCACCTCTGTGTGTCTATCAACCTAGACATTCATCTCGGAGTCTGTCCCATTCCCCTTTGAGCTTGATTTCCCCAGTCGCGCCAGTTAGACAAACACACAAACAAATAAACAAAGCGGGGATCTGGGGTCTGGGGCCTCTCCAAATTCCATCCCCTCTGCTGCTCTCTCTGATCCTGCCTGGGTGGCTAGGGAGAGAGAATGGGATGGGGTGGGATGGGATGGGGTGGGGTGGGGTGGGGTGGGGGGTGGAGGGTGGGGGTGGGGGTGGGGGGGGAGGGGGGGGTGGGGGTGGGGGTGGAGGGTGGGGTGGGGGTGGGGGGTGGAGGGTGGGGGTGGCGGTGGGGTGGACAAACAAAAGGCACTGGCCTTTCACCCTGCCCCTCAAGGTTATGGGTGATGTCCAAATTTAAGGCAGAAGTTCAAAGGCAGGAAACAAAGAAAACCAGCATCTTTCTTTCCCCAAAGGGAAAAGGCAGCCTCAGCTGGGAGCTGGGGAGAAAGTGCCCTTAGATACTCCTGTGAGTCTGCTCTTTGTACCCAGACCAGACTCCCCCTTGCTAAAGGGCTCCCCAGGGCACCCTAGAGTGTTTCCACTTCAGGCCTTCTAGTCTGAAGATGAGTGAGCCCAGCCTGGGATCAGACCCATTGGCCACCTCAAGTCCCAGGGCTTTCTCCCAGGGCTGGGTCAGTCTGAGGGGATGAAGTCCCATATTCCAGGCCCTGGGATACCCCATTCCTGAGACCCCACTTCCCCAAAGGACCTAGCCATTCACCTTGACTTCCTAAGCCTGGCTTCTAATGGAGTTAAACCCTGAATAAGCCACCTCCCCACCTCCTCAGGGGCCTAGAAACTTGCCTCTTTCCTAAGGGGGGTAGTGGTGCTGGGGGTTGGGGTGACATTTGGCAGTAAAAGGCGAGTAGGGAGAGGAATGTCACACCAGGACCCAATACTCAAGTTTCCACAGTCTTTATTTTCCTTGTGCCATGTCGCCTATATACATGCTGCGACTTACGCGGTGGGCTAAAACGGAGGACAGAGCATTACTCCCTTTATACGCAGAGCCACCAGACGCTTCTTCACATGGGGAGGAAGAGATTTAATGGGAGGGTGTCTACCTTTCTCAGCTGAGGTCCCCAGACCCTGACTGGCTGAACTACCTCAGAGTATCTCCCTATGCTTTTCAAATATTGCAAAAAATTAAAAAGACCATTCCCAACACCCTTCCCATCCCCTCCAATACCCCAAAGGCAATCAACTAATGGCAAAAAAAAAAAAAAAAAAATCAAACAATATAGGTTATGGTTCCTTTATTTACAAGTCTTTTGAACACCATCCCTGTATGAAGCGTACATTCAAATATTTTTAGCAGTGAGTGAGTTTAACCGTGGAACACTGTAAACAGATAGAGCCTTTAAATATTCTCTTCATCATCTTTTCCCCCCTCTACATTGCATCTTTTAAAATTCACTTTGGTTCTTGCAGGGAAATATATATATATAATATAATATTTATCTTTTAAAATAATTCCAAATCACTCTTGAGCTCTTGGAAGGTCACCGAAAGCTTCCAAGCTCAGTTCTGGGGTGGTGAAGGGCAGAGTGCGGCGTGGAAACTGGGTGTTTGGGGGACTCAAGCCCCTCATAGCTGGGGACTGCTGGCCAGGCCCACTGCTTCACTGAGCAAATCCAAGCTTGAATTAAGTGTGGCACAGACTTTGCCAAATTGCCGCACTCCACAGGCATTTCCTGGAGGGATCCGGGGGCCAGCGGCCTGGGTGCAGCCTCTAGGTTTTTTGATGTCTTCCACCTCAGGGAATGGTCTGCTCTGCCACCAGGCTTTAGGCCCAAAGTGACAGGCCAGACGAAGACCCTTGTCGGTAGGAAAAACTAGGTGGGTTGCAGAAGGCAGTCGACTGCTAGAAGCTCGGGCCTAGGACAGTTCGGTGAGCGGCTAGGAAGAGTGGAGAGCCAGTGATGCCACCTGGGATGGTAGATTAGTTTTCCCCTCAAGGATCAACAGCTCTCTCCCACCTTGCATCGACCTCTTAATCCAGTCATTTTTCACATTAGCTTTGGAAAGCAGCCCCAATCCAGACATCTAGGAATCCTCCCCTTTCCTTCTGCTCCTTTTCCCAAACTGAATTGGGTTTGGCGATCTTGACACAGGGGTCCTAGAGGTGACCAGGCTCCATGTGGAGGGTCCTGGGTTGGGATCATTTTCCCTGGGGGGCTGGGAAGGGGGCCCAGTCCCTGATGGAGACCACACCCAGCCCATAGCTATAGCAGTCTCCAAAGGTGAACCACCAGAGGCCCCAAACCATTCATTCTTGTTGATGCACAACTCTCTGAATCATTAGAAATCTTAACCACCACCGGGCGGCCTCCTTCCAGGCTGTCTCGGTGTATTGCCTTTCCTCTCTTGCACATCTCCTTTCTTGAAAAGTCACCATTTGCCTTGACCTTGTCAAGGGCAAAATCTGCATATAATCTCCTGTGTATGAAGCCCCCCACCCAGGTCCAGCTGGCTGGAGCCTTTAGAGAAGCGGGTTGGCCGAGTAGTACTGTAAACGGTCTCTGTTAATTTTTTTTTCCTTCATTCTTCTGTTCTGAAACCAGATTTTGACCTGACGGTCGGTGAGGTTGAGCATGCGGGATAGTTGCAGGCGTTTCTCTTTGTTGATGTACACACTGAAGAAGAACTCGCGCTCTAGCTCCCGAATCTGGTACTTGGTGTAGGGGCAGCGCTTCTTTCGGGTTCGTTGGCCACCTGTGAAGGCCGAAAGAGGCAGGGAGTGAGCCAGGTGTTACGGTTGTAATCCATCCCAGAGCCCCAAGTAAAGGGAAAGGGCTGGGCTCAGGGAATGGAAGCCCTGCCTCAAGCCCAAGCAAGGTCCCCCAACTAGGTCCCTGCCTTCAGGCTCTTACTGCCGGCTGGGGGAGATGCTGCGGGAGGAGGCTCAGCTCCGGATAAAAGCCAGCTCCCTAGATAGGCCCCCAGGGAAACTGCTTACTCTGCTCCGGAGCAGAAAGGAGGGTTCCTCACTGCAACAGGCGAGTTAGTGCCGTGGAAACCGCTTTCAAAGCAGCGAGTGGGGGTTGCCGGCTGCCTCCAGCCCCGCCAGACTAAACAAACAGCCGCCCGCGACCATTTCACCTTCCAGCACCTGGGCGGCCGAGTCCCGAGGCAGTAAAGGCGGCCCCAGCCCCAGACTTTACCGGCTTCGGCGGGACTCGGCCCTCGTTAACATCTGGGGGCAGCTGCCGAGTCTTTGTCAGCCTAAGTCCTGGCCATCAGCTCCTGACTCCCCGGCCAGCCCCCTGGCTTCCGCGGGGTGGGGAGGGGGTAGCGGAAGCCCCCTACTCCGGGCCTTCCCTAAGGACCAAGGCCACCCAGCCATCCTGGTGCTCTGGCAGGGCTGGGGTGCTGTCCCCGATAGGCTGGAGGACGGAGGGGTTTCCCAGAGCTTTGGGCAGGCTCGACTTGCACCCCTTTCAATAAAAAGCCACCAGACGTAAAGAAAAAACCCGCTTTTGACAGACTGAATAACAATTGTAACATGCAGTCGGACAGAAGGCAGCACACGTAATTGCCATTGCGCCCAAGGAAAATGGCTTCCTTTGGACAAAAAGGCCAACTTTGGGTTAATTTGTTTCTTTTAATATATTGCTCGAGCTGAGCGGGCTATTTTATCTGTTAAACACGCTACTAGAGCCATCGTTAAACAGCGATGCCTTTGAATCCCGGCCGGGACTGGAGTCCCGGCGCAACACATGGCTTTTATAAAAATCTCCGGATTACCTCGCTATCAAAGGCTCCCGAACCCTTGCAGGGAGAATTTACAGGCGCCCACCTCCGGCTCCCCAGCCCCGAGCTGGCCCCGAGCGGGGTCGAGCTGCTGGGCTTGGGAGCCGAGAAGGGAAAAAAAGGGGGAAAGGGAGGTTTTTTGTTTTTTTGGTTTTTTTTTTTTTTTTTTTTGCAGGCATGCCTTGGCCGGTGGGTATTTCACGGCCAATTTCAGCACTCGCCACGTGATCCCGCCTTTTATAACAAAGTTTTGTTGGGGGAAAACCTAAAGGCCCTTCATAAACCTTATATGCTTATAAAACAGCATATAAAAATTTAACAGCGGTGCTGCGCTAGATTTCCAACTCCCCTTTCATAAAGCGCAGGGCGCGCTGCCTTTTATACGTACTGGAGCCGCCGGCCTTGTCCTCAGTGTGGCCGGAAGACGACTCGGGGCTGCTGCTGCTCTCGGGGCGCCGCCGCCGCTCCTTTTCCTCCGCCGCCGCCGCCGCCTCCCGGCAGCCGCCGGCGCCGCTGTCCGAACTTGAAGTTGCCGGCGTGCCCGTGGCCGCTGCCGCCGCCGCCGCCGCCGCGGAGGTCGCCACGGCCGCCGGGGGCCCCTTCTCGGCGCTCTTGTCCCCGGGGTAGTCGGAGGAGGCGAGGTTTTCCGGGGTGCCGTAGGCCGTCTCGAAAAACTGGTCGAAAGCCTGCGGCAGGACGCCGTTCCTGCCCACGGTGCTATAGAAATTGGACGAGACGGCGGGGGTGGGGTGGTGGTAGACGTTGGCCGAGCTCTTGGCCAGCACGTCGCCAGGCACGCCGGCCGCGCTGGGCGCCTGCAGGCAGTCTCTGTGCACGAGCTCCTCCGCGGAGTAGCAGTGGGCCAGATTGCCGCGGGGGTGCCATTTAGTGGCGGGCTCAATGGCGTATTCTCTGAAGGTCACTTCGCGCACGGGTTGGACCTGGGGCAGGTTGGAAGAGTAGGAGTATGTCATTGGGCGCGAAGACGGGGTCTGGGGTAGAAAAGAAGGGAGGCTGGAGAAATCTGGACCCGAGACGTAGTAAGTACAACTTGGCAAATACATGTTAGAGGAGCAGGGACCACGCTCATCAAAATCCATCATTGGGCTACCTTGGGCTCTCCGCAGTAGCCGAGCTTAACATGATTCTCCACTGCAGCTGCCTCTTTGAAGCGGATCCGTGAAGTAGAAATTTGGAGACGTAAGCTGACGTGGAAATCTATCCCCATCCTTAGCAGGGAGGTGCTGGTCATGTGACCCGATGTTGAAATTGACAAGCTGCGAGCGAGTCCGGTTTTTTTTTTTTTTTCCCTTTCCTTTTTTCACCCCCTCCCTCCCCGGCTTCCTTTCTTTGTAGCCACCTCAGGGGAAGCAACAGATCGTCACTCGGTGTTCTCACCGAAAGCACGTAATCGCCGGTGTAACTCATGTTGGCTGGGGGGCCTCCCGGCGCGCGGCGAGGCTGGGTGCTACCCCGTGCCAATTGCTTGTGCTCAGCTGCACGGTGCTGGCCCTTGAGTGCGCCGAGGGCGGTGAGAGAGCTCAACTGCCACCCACCTCTCCCCGGGTGAGGGATGCCACAGGCTGGGGGTGGCCGGGTGGGAGCTCGTCGCTGCGTGGCCCGTGCGTGGTCTTGGAATCTATCCGCCTGGAGGCTCGCATTCGCACCTCCTTCTGTGCTGTCCCCCTCCCACAGGCTTGCTCTGGAAACCACCTCTGCCTCCGATCCTGGCTGGACCCCCTTCGGGGCCAGGGTTCGCAGCCGTGGATGTGACTGCCTCGTGGCTTGCCCGATTTGCACGGTGACTTGATTACACGCTCGCATTCATGGTCACTTCCGAAGCGCTTTAGGGCCTTCCGTCCCTAAACCGCCAACAACCAGGGCGGCTTCCCCCGCGGTTTGTCAGGGATCCGCAGGTCCCGGAAGGG
The DNA here is from genome assembly GCA_935064755.1 of Tragelaphus eurycerus. Taxonomy (NCBI): domain Eukaryota; kingdom Metazoa; phylum Chordata; class Mammalia; order Artiodactyla; family Bovidae; genus Tragelaphus; species Tragelaphus eurycerus. The sequence goes on from CAKXYN010000002.1 coordinate 27,547,838, forward strand.
CCTTCGTCTCACCCGGGATCCACCTCCCTTTCATTCTCCCTGCCGGCCTCCCTCACCCCCACGCCCTGCCCTTGGAGAAACCCGCTCCGTCTCGCTGTCTGCGGGGGTTCGGAGGGACTCAACAGAGCCAGAGACGCGGGGGCTGCGCCGCTGCTCACTGATCCGCCCGCCGGGTCTTCCGGAGCTGAGGACTCGGGAAACCATGCGGTTGAGGCGAGCCTTGGGCGGCTTCACAGGCGCTGACATCCGAGGAGACTACTCCTGGGTATGCTGCACCTTCCCGGAGCCCACATCTGAGCTCCAGAGCTGCAGGGAGAGTGGTGGGCAATGAGGAGGGGGCGAGGGCCCGGGAGCCGTGGCTGAGAAAGAGGTAACGCGCCTCCTTTCCTCTGCAAAGCTTGAGGGCCAGGGATGTGCAGGGCAGAAACTCAAAAGGACTGAGGCCTTTCCTGCCACTCATCCCACGGAAGAGACACAATGCCAAAGAAAAGAGATGTCCTTCCGAAACTCCCAGCACCTTGGATGAAAAGAACGCTTTGAAAAGGCTAGGTCCGAACTAAAGATACAGAGGTCATGGCGGCTAGGATGAGTATAGGTTTCTTGGGAAGAGGAAAGACAGAAACTTGAGATGGTGAAAACTGCTTGCCATCCTTCAGGACTGAATGAACAATATTCGGGAGAAGCAGAAGAGGAGGGCATAGAGCAGCCAGGCAGGGCCAAGAGCTGGGAGGGGCCCAGCTCTGAGGCCTCCCCACACCTATCTTCTTGGAAGGAACTGGATGCCGCTGAAGGAAAGTTGAAAAATGAAAAAGGATAACCTTTTCCCTTTCCCCATCCAGGAAATAGCTGAAGGTATTTATATATCTTGGGGAGATTTAGAGTATAAATTCTAAGATCTTTGGTATTTAAGTGTCAACATCGATTTATTTATTTATTGCTGAGCTGACTGTAACTGACTCGATAACAAATCTAATCATGTATTGCACTGGAAAAGAAATTTCTCATTATGTATTTTCTCCAAATGATGGCCCACCATTGCATTTGAATACCTGCTGTAAATATCAATAATATCAGGTAATTACTCTGTAGTGGAGTAAACTAATTTATTAGCATTCATGTTTATGTGGCTCCTACCTCTCTCCTTTACAGGGGTTGCGTATCACAAATCAAACTACTGGGACACATTGGTTTAATGAACTCTTTATTCAGGATTTGCTGCAAGAACTTCCATGCCCCTTGAATCCCTGAGAGCTGAACTTAAAAATTATTTGTGCATCTTCAGCTGACATATTTGTCCACAGTGGCTTGTGCAGAGGGCAGTATCGGTGTGAGTGAGAAGGTCTGGTGGGAAAGAAGGTCGTTTGGGAAGGGTAGCTTGAGACCTCTTAAAGCTGGGATTCACAGTTGCAGGATTGCCCTGCAGCAAAAAAAAACCCTTATATTTCCATCGGCGACCAACAAGGCAAAATATTTATTTCTCTACAGCATTTCTTTCTTGAAGACTGAATATAAAAGGGGGAAGGAGAGGTTTTCAAACAGCAGTATTTAAGTCATACCCAGGCTGATTTTGGCTCTTTCCAACTCTCTCCCAGCAGCCCACCCAGTCCCCGCCACCCCGACCCTCGAACAAAAGGAATGCTTGAGGGGTTTCAGTGACTTTGCCATAACAAAGGCGCCACCACTGCGGGGCTTGCCCCGCCCCTGGGTGAAGGCAAACAAATTCTTGCACTTGTATTAGGGCTTTTAAGACTATAATTGAGCCCGGGGGCGTCTAGGAGAAGCGAAAACAGTTCTAGACAGACCTGGGGTTTTATAGCAGTGTTGGCAGTCAACTTCAGCTTGTGCCTGAGCAGACCGGCAGCGGTGGCCCGCCAGCGGGGGACGCCAGGCTATCAACCCTGGCTGCACACAGCCCCTCTCCCAATTAGATCAGTTTTCCCCTTGATGCCAGGGAGAGGGGGGTCACCGCAGAAAGGCCGGTATAGGGACCTTCTCTTCCACAGAACCAGTGCCTCCCACTTTCTTGAGAGCCGAGCTGAGAGGGTGCTGGTCAGTCTGGATCCCATGGGTGTCTGCAGGAGACAAAGGCGAATTCCCGAGGAGAGGCAGGGGTAGGGAAGGTGCTCTGGGAGCCGATGGCAGAACTGAAACGGGGTGCAGGTAGGGTCTTGCAGCCTGGAAGGGGGCAAGTGGGGGCGCTGCTGTGAAGACAGTTGAGAATAAAAGCTTTTGATGCCAGAAGAAGGGAAACTGCCTGGAGCGGTGAATGCTTTTTAGTTCTACAGCAGGGACAGGAGGGGGTACTCAGATCCCCAATGCTGTCCACGGTTCCCAGCTTTGCCTGCTTCTCCCCCTCTGGCCTGGAATATACTCATGCTGTGAATGTTTTTTTGGGAGGAGGTGTTCGGAGGTGGGCGCAGCTCTGAGGATCAGACCAAACCTTGGGGAGGCAGAGCTTTTGGGTCCTTGGTTTTAACTTTGCTCTGAGCCTAATTGACTCTTCCACTTTGCAGGAGTCCCAACAGCCAAGTTGAGCCCACCCGGCTTGAGAGAACACCCGATGGAGTATAAGTCTGCCCTGGAAGGCCAAGTGCGAGTTGTATTTTTTTTTTTTTTTTTTTTTTTGAGGAGTCCAAGATGGGCATGGCTGTGACATTGGCCCTGGAGACTGATTTCCCACGAGCTGTTCTTTCTCAGAAGCTCCACAGTGCAGGACACTCTTCAGCGTGTATTTCCTTTTATCGTCAACCCGGAGCCCCATGGCAGCTAATGTGAGAGGCCAAAAATGTTTTGGAGGAAGAAAAACAAAGGCAGGAAGTGGCGGCGGCCTGATGGTGCGTGTGTGTCTGCGGAGAAGGGAGGGAGCCATTTCAATCTCTTCTTGTTTTTCCAAACTTCAAGGTCCAGGCAGCCCTAGCAGGGCCAGCCCGGCACTCCCAGTACAGCGTTTGGAGATGGCCACCCGGACAGGAGAAGGCTGGCGCCCAAGCCAGCCTCATCAGGCGGAAACGACTAACGAGGCACTTTGCTCCGCAGAGCAGACCAAGTCTCTCCAAACTTCATTTGATTTGGCCCTAAAAGTCAGGGATTGGGGGATTCTGCGACGCCTCCCAGACCTTCCTCGGCAGGCGGGCTGAGTGCGCGCCTTGCCGGGGATTCTTGAGCTCTGCACTCCACTCCACGCCTCTTCCCAGGCGGGATATGGGAATAAAGTGTGTCCAGGTGCATCTACCCAGCACTACCGCCTCCCCTTCTTCTTGCAGCCGAGGGGTCTGGGAAGCAGCTGGAGGGTGCCTGCTGGCAGTGCCCAGGCTGGGTAACCTTGGCATGGTCAGTGCGCACCAGGGCAAAGTGAGCCTTTTCACCGGAGTTATCCTGTGTGTTCATGTGTGTTGTAGGGGTGGGCGGAGAGTCATTTCCACCATAGTCATTCAAGGGAGATGAGCAGAAAGGACCGTCACTTGATAGGCAGCCTAACAACTGTTCACTCCAAGGGAGGATAGAACTGGGGGGCAGGGAGTGCCCCCAGACTTTGGGCTTCTCATCCTTAACTGATCATGCTCCTACGTTGCCTTCTTCTTTGGGACTGATTTGGACTCTGGCAGCAGCTCATTGTCCCTGAATCTGGGAATGCGAAGTCTCAGCGCCTGCACTTGCAGCCCTCAGACTGCTCAATGCATAACCCTTAAAATGAATGCCAACAGCAGGCTGCTCACTCACTCCATTTCCTCTCTAACCATCGTCTGTCTCTATCTCTCTGCGGCTCCTGCTTGCCAATGACCCGCCCTGCCCCTTTCCAGCCAAGTCTCCCTTTTTGTGGCCTCTTGCCTCTTCTGATACTTCCCCTACACTGAGCCAGAGCTGAGGTGCCACTGGAGGGCACTCGGTTCAGAAAACACAGTTTCTCTGGAAGCTGGTTAGGTTCATGACTCTTCTCCGAGTTCAGGCCTCCACCAGGGGTCTGAATTGGACCTCTCACCTCCTTCTTCTGAACATTCTATTCCAAGGCCCTACCAGGCTCTTTTTCTCTCCCTCCCTCTCTCATCAACAGTCCCTTCTTCTCTTCTTGGAACTCAGCTCCTGATTTTCTAGGCCTGGCAATCTTGGATGGCAGCTGGCCTGGGAGGGTGCAAGGCCCACCTGACAGACCAAAATTCATTTCCAAAGATCTCTGGTTGTTTGTGGATCACATAAGTTACCTTTTTAAAAAAAAAAAAAATTCTGACCTGAGCCCCTACTGTCCTCTGTTCCCAAATGTCACACCTGTTTCTAGAAAACCATAGCAAAGACTGTGGCAACCCTTGCGCACTGCACACAGGTGCAAGAGCCAGCTGGAGGATCCAGGATGAAAATAGCTATCAAGCCCTTCACAGGGTTGGAGGCCAGGTCCCCATTTGAGGGCTTTTTTGTGTCCAAGTGGGAAATACCCTGGAGGTACATCTGTCTTCCTTGGTAAAGCCCAGGAGATCTCCTAGAATTTGTTCTTAGGAAATGGTCTATTGGCAGATCATGGCCAACTTATCACATTTCAAGACACTCTCTAGAGGAGACACTGAGGCTTCAATAAAATATTCAAGAGACCTCCTTCTATCACTAAGGATGCGGGGGTTAATTTATCTCCTTGGCTGGGAGAGGCACCTGTTTCCCCCCTCCCCCAAGCTCTTCCTCCCTTCCCTAAAGCACAGGAACAGGTAATGCCTTGAACTTGAACTTACAGTTGACTCTTTTCTGACTCACAGTTTAAATCTCCAAGGTCCTTAAACATCTGAAGAAGTCCACGTCCTTCTCGTGACTAGTGAGGCATCAGGTTTAGCAGAGGGTCTCAGACAACCAAGCAATCTGGTTACTATTTAGTTTAGTGTGTCCCAAAGTGATGGGAGAAAGAGGGTTACTTCCTTTGAGAAGAACTATTTTTATTTTTATTGTTGTGGACTCATTAAAAATTTTTTTCCCCTACTGAGTGGGAACAGATGAGGGGGTGGGGGCTGAAGGGCAAAGCCCTGGTTCTCAGTGTCTGCCTTCCATTCTCCCTGCAACTTCGCCCCAAACCCCAGCCAAGTGTATCTGTAAGAAAGAGGACAAAAGGCAGAGGGCAGCCCAACCCAAAGGCCAGCTCTGGTCCTGGGGTGGGGATGGGAGCGTGTCTTAGTCCTGATCACTGTGGCTCACAGGAAGCTCCTATACCCCAAGCTTCAGCTACCACTGAGGACAGTTCCCCCAGGCTCCTCTGGTTCTACTCAGCCTGAATCCATGGCTCATATTCCAGGCTGGAGCAGAGCTAGCCCCTGCCTCCTCAAACCCTGCCCTAGGAGTCTCCCCCATGGGCCCTAATACTCAGTTCTGTGATGGTACCTATTCACAGACAATCCTTCTGCCTACTGTCCCCTGAAGACCCTGCTCCACACATGCAGCCCTAGGGATAAAACCCTGTTTTTCTATATGCTGAGGAAAAAAAGACAAAATCAGTCATTTACAAGGCCTCTTTGATTCATCTGGAGCAATAAGCTCAGAGAAGGACCAGATTTAAGCGACTGATCACTAGGCCTGAAGTCATGACCTGCTGCAAGAGGGCAATGGACAGAGGGAAGGGACCCCCACCCCTTCTCAGCACAGTGAAGGGATTGTGGGGTGTCGGGCTGGGAGTCAGAGAGTTTTACCTTTGGCAGAGTGCACCTCACTTCGTGGCCCATATTTTAGGCAGGAGAAGAAGCACATGCAAGTTCTCACCAAAGGCCTGCCGTGTACTGAGGGAGCAGACCTGGACTCAGGGGCCTCAGGAGAGGCTCCCAGCAGGCTCCTTGCTTCCCCATCCTATTCTCCGCCCACCGGGCCTGGTGGCCCCTGCCAGGTTCCCTGTCTCTCCCAGAGGTCAGAACTCAGATCCAGCCGCATCCACTCTACTGAGCTTGCAGGTTTTGCCTCTCACCCGGGCTAGGCCTCCGTGGGCTCAGTTCTTCGGGACTCGACGGGAACAGAGCCTGGGCCACCTCTGGCTGTGCGAACTCCGCTTCAATATGGCTGGAGGCGAAGGATTTGGTCACCAGGAAAGGGCTGCCTCCAGTCCGCGATCTCCGGTTATCAGAACCCGCCTGCAGCCGGCCGGTTGCGTGTCCTGTGCCTTCTCGCGGCGACCAGCCCTGGCCGTGGAGACGGCGGTGGCGCGAGAGGAGAGTGCTCTCTAAGCTGCCAGGAGGGGGGTTCTGAGGTTTCCAACCTCTCCCACCCAATAGCAGCCCAGACACCCACGCATGCCCCTCAACCGGGTTTCCCCTCCATTTTGTGCATTGTCCGCAGACCCGCAGCCAGAACAAAGCTCCCAGCAGCGGTCTCTCCATCGCCTTCGCGAGCTCTTGTCCCTATCTCCCCTGGGCCAAAAGGCTCGGAGCTTAAGTCAAGTGGTCTAAGTCCACCCCTCCACCACCGCCTCCCATCCCAGCGCCCTCTTCTCTCCCTTAGCCCCTGTCGCCCTCAGCCAGAGCCAGGGTACTATCTCTGCATGCCAGTCGGGCCTCTGCCCGTGCCAACCTCCCATGCGCCCCGTCCTGGCCTCGGACTGCGGGCAGCCCCGGACCTACAGCCGAGTCCAGCGCGGCCGAGGCACGGGGCGCAGCGAGGCCGAGCCTGCTTTCCGGCCCCGGAGCGGGAGACCCGAATTAGGCCGCCTGGGTCCGCAACGTGCCCGGCTCGCTCTGGGTTCCCTCGGATCCCACCCCACCCATCAGGCCGGGGCTCAGAAAGCGGAAGTATTTGGTGGAGAAAAACACTGTTTCTTTTAAGCCCGTCTCAGAACCCCTTTTAGAGCAAATGCTCCTGTCAAGTTTTATTTCCCGTTGCAAACCACCTTCCACGCTGCCAAGAATTAAGACCGGGAGAGATTAAATACCCGATTATTCTCGTGGGGAGGGAGGGGGCGGGAGCGGAGAAGAGGGACCCGCACCAAGACTTTCGTTGGACTCGGTTTGTCCGCATCAAATAACGCCCAGCGAGACCCGCGAAGGCCCGCGCGGGCGGCGGTGACGTCAGCCTGCAGCTGCGGGGCGCCGCGCGGGACTGGGGGGCCTGGGCCTTGACCTCGGCTAGCGTCCCGATGCACGCCCCCTCCGGCCACTGGCCGTCTGGGCGAGGCAGGCTCTCTAAGGCTTTGCGCCTCCATTTTGAGGAGAGTGTTCCCAGCGACGCGCGGGGGATTCTGAGCCTCCCCGGCCCACGAGGGGCGCGGCATCGGGTGGCTTCCCGGGTCCGCTGCGGCGCCTCTCCCGCGCGTCCTCGGTCCCTGCACCGAGGGAGGGGTAGGGGGCGGCCCCCGCGCCGCTGCACGACTGCCGGCCAAGGTTCGCACATCCCCAAGGCCTCGCCAGTGATGACCGCTTCCCGATGGATCCAGCTCTTCGGCGGCGCGACGGAGCCAGGCAGAAATGAAATCAACTGTGGCGAGGCCTTGGCTGCTTCCACGGAGTTTTTCTGTGCCAGCCTTTTTTTTTTTTTTTCTTCCCTTGAAAATCAAATTAAAAATAGCAAACACCTTTCAGACATTGGTCAGGCGCTAGGTAGATGCGCTAAGATTTAAGCAGCCGATCAGTAAGTGGGTATTTTCATAAAGAATGAAGCCGGCTGTTATTTACACGGCGGCCTGGTGGATGAAGACTTAATTATTGTGTGCGTGTCCTAAACCGAAGCATAAATCTCCCCAGGCCTTTTGGATAACGTTACATCTCTGCTTATGAAAAATGGGATGTGAGCAACTCGCTGCACATTTCTCTGATTCTCCAGATCTTGGGCTGCTGACACGCATTCGATCAACTTTAAAAGAATGCGCATAAATCAGCGAGCCCCTAGCGTCTCCTCCATAGAAGTTTGCAAATCCGGAAGGGCGCCTCTGAACCCACCGGGTCTGGGGCTTAGCAGTCCCCGGCAGGCTCCGTCTCCGCTACGAAAGAAACTCGGGAATTCGCAGACGGGAGAGCGAGAACCCGCACCCTCACCCAACCCTCCAAACACACTCAGCAGGATGTAATCCGCACATATATTATACGGTGAAATGTGTCATTAGCTACCCGCACACATATGTTATCACCCTCAGCTGAATTTCGCTGCCTCGCGAAGTTTTAAGAAAATATCTCAAATGGGTTGAATTTTTAAAAAGAATAATTTTCTCACCCTTTCTTGAAAATTTTAGTTTTCTGTTAAAAAAAAAAAACACACCAGTTTAAATAGATGGCTTAAGCTCTGTATCAGGCATAAATAGTAGTGAAATGCAAAGTGGCATTTTACAATCATCCACTTAAAATACCTTAATAAATTTGACAGTATTAAGAGCAGATGGAAAGAGTAGTTTTTTTAAGTCCCATATTTACAATTTTAAAAAATAGTTACATGACAGTCCATTACAGGATTAAAAATCATTGTTAATTTGATAGATGGAAATGGTGTCTAGTTGTTTCCATATTATAATTTCTTACTCTGAAAGTGTATCCCTTTTGGGGAAAAAAAATATACTTGGATCAGGGATTCAACAACGCTATCCCGGTGTCTGGCATTATTACTCCTATATGGTGGCTGGCATCCTCCTGGATGTCTATTTTCTAAAGGTTTAGATTAATTGCTATTTGGGTATTAGGGAACCATCACACTCCATGCTTACTTCAGGTTATCTGGTAGGTCCATGAGAATTTTAAGTAAAAGGTAAAATCAACATTATCAATAACTGTTTCAGAAGAAAGAGAAAGAGAAAAAACAACCTCTGAAATATCTTGTCATTAATTTCAAAAACTGAAGGGAGAAAAAAAAGAAAACTACTTTACCCAGAGTTCCTGCAGTGGCGATGGCTTGTGAAAAGGGTGGTATTCCTGCTGCAGAGCTGCTGTTGGCCTTCTTCCTAGGCCTGAGGCTCAGAATATTTCTTACATCTAAAGAAAAATATCCCCCATCAACAGAAGAGTCCCCTTTGGAGCTGTTCGTAAACACACAGTTTGATCCAGCTTTGAGGGGATTTTCCACCACTTTAAACATTTTGGGACAAAGTTGTTACTTTGCCTTGGTGGCAGCTCATTTAGAAACGGAGTGCTGTAGAACAAGATGTGGGGAGGTTGATTTGAAGCACCATTTTCATTTGTTTCCACAAGTGGAGTGAAAATCCTCAGGGCAGCAAAACTTGATTGCACTTCACAAGACCATTCCATGTGTACGTTTCAAGACCATGCTGTTTTTAGACAGCTTTGGAGATTCTGTCTATAATTCTCCATCTATAAAGGAGTTCTAAGTCTTCAGGTTGGAGAGGTTTCTGTCAGCGTCAGCCAAGTTTGTTATCAACTGATATTATTTTCCATATAATGATGAATAAGATTACTCAGTTCACAATTACTTTCATCTTAACATAAAGATAAAATTCACCTCATCTCAAAATTTTGCATCCTAAAGATCTTGGTTCCACCAACATTTCAATGCATATATGCGCAGCATAGCATGTTTTTGACAAAAACATCACCTTATGTGTATATTAAATATAGAAACATACATATGTATTAGTTATGAGTCTACACACAACATCCAATGTGTCATTAGGGGTCAATAAGTAGTAAATATGATTGTTATTGCCAGCATAGTTTTGATGGTGGTTGTTAATATTAAATGTATATATTTCTTCCATAAATCAAATGGCAGCTTAGAAAACATCAGTGTAAGATTGCACACCACCCAGGCACAGCACTCGACTCGGAGCTATCCAGGATAACTCTCCTTCTGCATCCATATTATGGTCATTTTATAGATAAAAGATCTTTAAGCTCTCCATACTGACCTCTTAAGAGGTGAGTTTCTTTGAATTTCTGAAATGTAACTCTAGAGCTCTAGAGTTAGCAAGGCATCTGAAACTTTTTATTTACCGTATAGATCCCTTACAGCTCTAGTTAGGATGGTAGACCACCTTGGAGGGTGAGGGCCAAGAAAGAAAGGTTATTTAAGAACACCTCTTAGACTGTAACAAAAATGTACAGCTTTAAAGCAGATCTGCAGAAATCTGATGCAGGGGAAGCTGCTATGAATACAAATCAAACTCAGCCATTAAAGAAAAGGAGCAAAACTTCATCATATAAGGTACATTTTGGACCTCAACACTCAAATCACCTTAAATTACACCATCTTGGGTCATCAGTAATTAACGATACTCTATCTGTACAGATTCTACAAATATATATACAAGCACACACAAGCAGTAATATGCAAATGTATACATGTATACACATATGATATATATTCACATATATACAGGCACATGTATAACTTACATATATTCAAATTTGCTTCATCTGGTGCCAAAGAAATGAGTACTAAATCTCTAAAACAAGGAGTCAAGGAGGTAAGACCTTTTGATTCCCTTGAAGCTAAAGAATTACAAGGAAGCTTGTCAACGCGAGGTGGCGCCCTTGATCTACTAATCCAGCTGAGGCCAATTCATGAGCTGTCAAAAGTCAAGGTCACAAATTGTCTTTTTTCATCAAGGTCAAGGTTTAAGGCCTTTCCTAGTCCTGTCATTTCAACAAATATCAAAACCTGCCCTTTCAGACACATGCAGACCCAACAGCAGATTTTAAAATACGACAGCCTGGGCATCACTGATACTAAACAACTGGTTTTCATTTTCCACAGGGAGCCTGGGAATTTATACTATCTCCTCCTCCTTTCTTTTCTCTTCTTTTCAGAATACCTGATACTTTAACCTTCTTAAAGCACTTATCTAAATTTTTGGGATTTTAGTTGTGAGGGATTTCGCCCTTTGCTTAAAAAATTTGTAGCAAAAAAAAAAAAAAAAAAAGCTGAATAATAATAGAAAATAATGGTCCTTGGTTTGTATAGGACAAACCACCAGCTCCTTTTCTTTCTGCGAAGTGCATGTTTGGCATAGGAAAATAATGACTATTTCCTTCAGATTTTAATGACAGTGTCTATTTTATTAACATAATTAATACCACTATATCAACTATCTACAGGTCTAAGCCTTTTTTAAACTCTTATTTTTAGTAGAAATATTTGAAAAGCAGGTGCACAAATACATTTTCACAGTGTGCTGAATGTCTTTATTTACAAGATAGCATTTTATAGTGAACAAAATGAATGTGCTGGTTGAAATAACTGCTTGATTAAAAATGTGCTGTGAAGATGAACCCCTAAACTTTCTAATGCAGTCTCATTACACAAACAAACAAGGAAAAAATACTAATCCCTTAACAGATCAAAAATATAGGATGTAAACATCTAAATGTCTTAGGGGAATGGATTTCCATTTTGAGTTTTCTAAAAAAAAAAAAATTATTTCTCTAGCCAATGTTTGTAAATATCAATTTATGTGAAAAATTAATTGTATTCAAACCAAAGGCCACCATGTTAGGGTGGAACCTCTCAGATCTGACATAAAGTGAATTCTGTGAATTATCTGATGCTTTAAATATTTTTAAATGTATCAAATCCTTTGAAAAGTAGATTATATTGGGGCAGAAAATATTGTCCAAATGCCACAAAAAAGAACTTGTCATAAGCAATTAAAAATTATTATCAGAAGGACATTCCAAACCTGGGGTTCTCCTATGGCCTCAAAGGCTCACTCCGATGGTTGTATTTACTCCCAAGACAAACGATCCTCGATCCTCGGAAGAGCTTTCTCTCCCTTTGCCCCTTCATAGTAAATAGTCCAAGATCATTATTTCAGTACCTTCTTCTCCTTTCCTTTCTAAATCTATACATGACTTGTTTTGCAGAATATACAACAATAGTAGGAATTTCACTAAGATTTACCTGAGCAGTCACTTAACATGCAAAGGGGATGGTAATGGTGACCCAGAAGACAAGCAGATGTTTACAACAGCCTCTTGCATTTGTAACCAACTTTCTGATCATTGATCATTATCACATAACATAGTGTCCTAAAACATAACGGTCACATAAATACTTACAAGATTTCAGTAAAAGGGTAAACTTATCTGAAATTGCGTATTTGGGGGGGCTGATATTTGACTCTAGAGTCTGTCATTTAATGGTCTGTCGGAGTTGGTGGGAGAACTGGCAGTCTTTATCATTTCTTTAAGTTTTAAAAGAATTGTAGATTCCACGGGAGAAAGAGATCCCCCTTAGAAAAGCAAAATGCCAGTGTCTCTCTCTTTCTCTTTCCCATTCTTCAATTATTATTAGCATTATAACCATTATCTGGGCAAAGCAACGAGTTCTGAAGCATTTCTTCAAGTTGCCCTCTAGCTCCACTTTTAATCCATTAACTAGTGGTCTTGAGTTTGTTGATAACTTTTTTCTCTTTGACCCTCCTGTTCTGGAACCAGATTGTAACCTGTCGCTCCGAGAGATTCGTCGTGGCTGATATCCGCCTCCGTTTGTCCTTGGTAATGAATTTGTTTGTAGCGTATTCCCGTTCGAGTTCTTTTAATTGCACTTTGGTGTAAGGGACACGCTTCTTTCTCCCCCGCCTGTAGGAGCTGGCGTCTGAGGGATGCGAGACCACGTCTGGAAGATAGGGAAGAAGGCAGTTAAAGAGGGATCGGATCCAGGCCAGGACACAGGCGATAGCTTTCTCTGAGCTACCGCCTTGCAATGCCCGGCTGCCCTTTGCCACCGCTGTACAATCCAGCCCTTCTGCCAAAACCTGGAGGGTCAGTGGGGAGGGTGGGAAGTTCTGCACTGAAATGAAATCGCCGAGATCCAATTACTACCCCAGCCTGGGCCACTCTGCCCGCACAGCGGCGGGGCTTCGCTTGATCTCCTGGCCCAGCGGCTCAAATCTTAGCGTCCAGGCTCAGGGGACAACACTTTCATTCCTGATTCCTTTCTATGTTGCCAAAGCGCCAACACTTGTTGCTTCTACACTGAAGACATTTTTGAGAGAATGAATACGGGCAATTTGATAAACCATTTCCAGGTCAATTTCCCATCCTTAAAGTCCATGTCAGGGGCTGGCGAGGGCGGAGCGCAGAGGGCGAAGGAAGCCAGCGAGGGTCCGCATGAGCTTCTTCCCAGCCATCCCTCACCCAGGGAGAGCCAGGACCAGCCCAACTCCAGGGCAGTGAGGGCAGAGCCAGCCTGCCAGGGTCGGGCTCCCAGGGGTGCAGCACCACTAGGACAGGCCAGGGAGAGAGCAGAGGGGCACGAGGGTGACCCAGGAGCGAGCAGAGGAGAAGCTGGGGCGGAACCGGAGGACCGGGGCTGAGAAGGGGGCGCCATTTACCGGGCAGAGTGGACTTCCAGAGGTGGGGAGGCTGCGCCTGCTCTTTGGGGCAGTACATTTGGCCGTTCCAGCCGTTGGGCAGCGCCCAGGGCTGGTAGCTTTCCATGGGAAGACCCAGGGGCTCGTGGCGCGACTCGCCGGGGCCCCCGAGGCCCGGCACCACCGGCATATCCAGGTAGCCAGGCACGGGCTGGTGGTGGTGGTAAGGCCCGGGTGCGTAGCCCTGGTGGTAGAAGGCGAACTCCTTAGCGCGGGAGCTGAACTCCTCGGCCGCGGGGCCGGCGGTGTCCATGTACTTGTCCGCGAAGGCAGCGGCGGCGGCGGCCGAAGCGGGCTGCGCGCACGACTTGATGGCGTTGGGGTGCGGGCCCATGCGCGCGCAAGGATAGTAGCCGCTGCCGAAATAGCCGTAGGGCAGAGCTGCGGGCCCCGACGAGCTCTGCGCCGCCGCCGAGCAGGGACTGCACTGCTTGGCGGCCTCGGCGCCTGCTGGGCCCGCGGGGCCCGGTCCTCCTGAGGACGACGCCGCCGCCGCCGCTGCTGCAGCGGCGGCGGCGGCGGCAGCGGCGGCGGCGGCCGACGGGGGCGCCTCCCCGGGCGCGCTGCTGTAGGCGGCCGCGGCGCCGGGCGCCAGGGGCGCCGGGTGCGCCATCAGGTTGCGGCACTGGTTGGCCGCGGCCGCCGCCGCCGCCGCGGCAGCCGCCGCCACCGAGAAATTGCCCCCCGCGGCCGCAGCCGCCGGGTGGGGGAAGCCCCCGCCCCCGGCCCCAGCCGCCGCCGCCGCTGCCGCCGCCGCCGCCGCCGCCGCCGCCCCTTCCATGTTCTTGTTGAGCTCGTCGGCCACCAGGCCGCCGCCGTTGTCGTAGAGAAACATGACGGTGGGCTCGATCCAGCGGGGATGGAGGAGCACGGAGGCTGTCATAGCACGAGCCGCATGGAGAAGACCCCAGTGGCGCTGTTTTAAAAAGCCCCCAAGAAGTGAAGAGCGCGCGGCGCGGGGCCGGGGCCCGAGCGAGGGGGGCGGATCGCGCCCCGCGGGGTCGCGCCAGGCGGCCGCCCATTGGCCCGGCCCCCCCTTCCTCCCGCTCCGCCCACGGCGTATGCAAAGCGGGCGGCTCCAAGCCGGGCTCTGCCCTGTACACTCGCCGTCCCCACCGCCGCCCGCGCCGTCCCCAGCGCCAGCGCCCGCCGCGCGGCCGCGCACCATTCACCCAGGGGAGAGGCGGGGGGCGCGGTAGGGTGGGGGCGGAGGACACAGCGGGCGGGGAGGGGAGGCAACGGCGACCTCGTCGCAGTTCGCTTTCCCTTCCCCCTCTCCCAGTGGGGCTCGGAGCGGCATACGGCGGGGAGGGGACAGGGCGGGATGTTGGGTGATGACCTGAGGCGGTGGGGACAGGTCAGGTAAATCTGCGGGCATCTGGGGACGGTAAAGTAGCGCGGCGCAGACCAGGCTGGGTGTTTCCTGGGGCCTCTGGCGCCGTTTTCTTTACAGGTATCCGCGCCCCTTTCTGCAACGAGACGCCCGCACCGACACTTGCGCTTTCGGCTGTCGGCTTCGACAGCATCGCGATTTGGCTCTTTCCGGGGAGCCGTGGCGGGGCGTTTGCGGATGCGCCTGGCTCATGAGTCCCAGGACATTCCACTGGAAAGCTCGGACTGCATGTAGAAGCTTTCTTCCCTTCTCTGTCCACAGTGTTGGTGGGCAATCTCCTAGACTCGCCCTTAGGCCCCTAGGCTCAGAACGACCCATCACAATCACACACGGACATAAGCGCATACACAGCCAAGTGTACTTTGGTGCCACACTCACACGTTTATATACAGACTTTGTTCCTCACTTTGTCCCAGTAGCAACTCTTCTTCCTCCAGAAGCTTTGAGATGGAAAGACCGATTTCTGAGCATCGTTATTCAGTGCTCCCTTGTCTCCAGCCAGCCTGGCCTGTCTTGGAAGGCGTTTAAGAGGAACAGGCCCCAGCTGGGTGCCGAGTTGGGACTCTCTTCTGGGGTTTAATGAGGCTTCACAGAGCCTGGGCCGGAGCTGACTCTCCAGGCACCTGGGCACTCGCTATCACACTCTGTTTTGGGACAAGAGAAAGAGACTCTTTGGGGCCATTTCATATCTCCCTCCCCACCTTCCCCAGGTAGGACTGGGGAAGAGCACTGAGTCCAGCCGGCAGAGAGGATGCCTGGCCCTCCTCTGTCCATGAACCAGCTGAAGAAGCCTTTTGCCCTCTGTGCCTGGGAAATGCAGCCCTTTCCTGAGAGCACGGTGGGGTGTTGATGCTGGAAGAGCCAAGCAGCCGCCACATTTTGGTGAGGAATTCTGGAGTCCTGTGCCTTTGGGATCATATACTTTCATCTCCGATTGTGAATGTTGTGAGTTGCTCAGATGCCCAGAAAGGGGACTTGCGTTCAAAGTGAAAGTGGGTGCATTCTATCGGGACATGAGGGTTGGGAAGAGTGCTAGACTCCCATCCCAGGCAGACTGGTGAGCAGCCAGGCTTGGACCTGCCTCCTGTTTCAGCTTGCACACTCAGCCCTAAGCTCAAGGCACTGTGAACATCCCCACCCCAGTCTGCTCTCTAAAGTTTCTGGTCTTCCTGAAGTGTCCAAACCAAGGAGGCTGAGCTCCGGCTTTTATTCACCCTGATCCCGGGTTTGCGCGGACCAATGTAAGTGTTGCCCAATAAAACCTTCTATGACCCTCCCTCTCTGCCATACACATACTCAGTGTGCCCTTTCCCTCCTGCCTTTTTAGTAGCTCCGGGTAAATATTGATTTGCCCCCAGTTTACCTCCTCCCTGACTTGGCCATTTGCAGCCTAAAGAACCAGCCCCTGTAGGGACTTGATTTTTGTGTTACTTTCCGGTCTCGTTCACCCCCCTTCCTTCCTCCAAGTGGCATTGTAAAACTCATGATGACAAAGAGACAGGGTAGGGTTTGAGGCCCCAGTTCCCAAGGACTTGAGGGCTGTTTTACATACAGGTCAGACACGGCTGGAGGCCAAGGTCAAGTTGAAAGTTGCAGTCTAGCCCTGGTGAGAACTGCCCTGCAAGCCTGGAGACTCCGCCAGCTTCTAAAGGAATACCGCCCACCTCCCCTCACTCCTGATTCCTTTTTCCTTTAGAATTCCTCCTGTTTCTGGTTCCGTTTGGTTACCCAGGTTTTTTTTTGTTTTGTTTTTTACTGCCTTCTCGGAGTTTTGGGGGCAGTGTTTACAGACTCTTCTTCTCTGCCTCCGCCCTGCTCTTGGCCCGAGCTTCGTGCCTCTTCTGTTTTCTAGACAGACCCAGAAAAACGAAATCACTGCTCCGAGAGCCCCCACCAGCCGGCGCCTGTGCCAGCTCACCTCTGGTCATGGCATGGCACATCTGCCTGCCGGTGCACGCCGCGGCCAAGGCCAGCTCCTCATTCTTCCCTCACTCTCCCCAATTCGCCGGAGATCAAGCCTTGAATGCAGAGGAAGGGCCCCAGCTCCACAGACTGCCAAAGCCAACTGGGTCCCTCCTCACCAAAAATGGTGAGACAAGATTTCATTTTGTCTGCTGAGGAGCCCCAAGCAGGTTTGTCTGGGAGGGACGGCACCGAGGGGAAGACTTTGGGTTGCATCTCGAATTAGGTTTTGCTACCCAAGCTTGGTGACCCCGCTAAGGAAGGGCTTCAGGCAGGCCTGAATTATTTATTGCGCTTTCAGGTGGATCTTTAGTGATCAGGTTATAGGGATATTTTTTTTTCTCTAAATATCTGTATCAACTTTTGAAAACTCTTGAGATGTGATTACTTACGGGGAGGCAGCCTGCCTGTTTCCTTCTTGTCTTAGATCTCAATCTACATGAAGTGATTTTTCTACCAGACAACTTAGTGATGTCCTGGCATGCCTTCACTGTTTTTAAAAGTCTGCAGGTCCCGTTAGATATTGAGTTACATCTAGTGGAGATGGTTTACAGAATTTGGATTAACTCTGTGAATAATTTTAGTTTTCCAGAATTTCTCCTTACTTTGAAGAAAACCTCTTTCTCTCCCTCTTCTTGTTCATTGCTGAGGGACCTAAGAGATGCATTATAAGTTCCCAGTATTGTTTCTTAGCCTCTTAGTCCTCCAGGCAGCCACCAAACCAGCTTGCTGGAAAAGGAAAGGTCGGAGGGCAGTGAAGAACTGGAGAGCCTTCTGGGAAGCAAGCACAGACTCTTTCCAACGGCAAGGTCAAGATTCCCTTGCCTGCTCAGCTCTTGGGCCAGACCCTCTGAACTGTCCATCTGCTTTTTTTGTTGTTGTTGGGGGGGCATCTACCAGGCTCAGAAATTCCTGTGGGATTGCGGGGAGATGCCTCAACTTGAATCCTGGCAATGACAGTTTTATCCTCAGACCCTTTGTAGCCTAGGCTGGGCAGCCATGGCACCCATTGGGTTCTGTAAACAGCAGATTCGTGGCCCATTGAGCAAGAGGGTGGCAGAGTGGAGGTGGGTTTTGCCCCGTGCTCACTGGTTTCCTTTAGAGGGGCCCTCAGTGGGCAGCAATGGCAAGATCAGAGGCCAGCAGCTTTTGTTCCATAAGTTGCCAGATCCTTTCTCTTACCAGCCCCTTGGCAGACATGGCTTCAGACCTTCTAGGGCAGGCTGGGGTTCCCTGAGGGGTTTTGGTTGCTCTAGAGCTGAATAAAAATACCCTGGCTGGGTGTTATTTGGGGGGAGGTGTGATGGGGGGAACTCGCTGCCAGCCTGGGCCATGAAGCCCTGGGTTCCCAGGGTTGGAAGAGAAGAGGACAAAGGGAAACCCAGGTTTTAATCGAGTTTGATTTTCACTAGCAAATGAAATTTACCTGCTCTCACTTTAACTCGGAGGAGGCTGTCAGCACTGCTCTCTGGCACTATTTCTCTGCATCCATCCAGCATTAGGATAAACATTCCTGGGTTGGTTTTAAAGACACTTTGTATTTCAGGATATTCATGTGTTTCTAATGTATCCAAGCAGCTTTACGAGCTGCATTTGCAGAACATCTTAACCCTCTCTCTCCCAGGGCACAAGGGATATGGGGCTCAGAGATAATGGCAAAGGAAGAAAGACCTAGAGAATGGGAAAGGGCTGAGGAGCTGAGGCTAGCTAAGAGAGAAAGAGAGGAAGGAAAAATACTTGAACAGGACAGCACTTCTAATACTGTAGTCAACTGGACATTTTGGGATGCAGGTGAGGGACAGCTTTGTTCATGGTGGGTTTTGTGGAAGCTGAACTCTTCCTTAAGGAGAAAGGGTAGGTTTTCAAGAAATTTGGGCCAAAGCTGGCCAGTAGGCAAAGAAATGGCATGTCCTGAGTCACTTGCTCAAGCTTTAGGGTTTTTTTTTGTTTGTGTATTTTGTTTGTTTTTTTGTATTTGACACATGAATAAGGCAGCACAAGGCCCAAGGTGATAGGAACAGTGTCTGGCTGTGGGAAGTCACTTGGCATTATGGTGACCAAACGCTAACATGGTGAAAATGGAAGGGTGTGCAAGGTCTAAGAAAATCCACAAAGACTCGTACTTTGTCTTGAAAAACGCCCTCATCCTGTGAATTTTGAGGAGAGTAAGGTTTTGGAGGCAGCAGCTCTGCCTGGTGGGTTCTTGCCGGTACCAGACCTTCAAGGCCACCAGTGCCCAGAGCGTTAGGAAGGACCCCACTTCCCACACTGCCCTTTCCTAGTTCTCACAGAAAGTCCCTGAGCAGGGAGAGGGGCGCCATCCCCGTTTTAGAACAATCAGTCCCAAGTCTCCCAGGCTCCCTTGAGGACCCTCTGCACAGCACCAGGCAGCCAGTGGCGCCCAGACTCCGCAAGTTTGGTGCAAACTTGGAATGAAGGTGGTGTTCCCGCCTCTGAGACCCGCCGCCTCCGGGTTCAGGATGGGTGGGTGATTCCGCCAGTGGAGGTGGCCTGGGTGACGACGAGGTTGAGTGCTGCCTGCCCCCGACGCTGCCGTCGCTGCCCGGCTCTTGACTGGACCTGGAAACTCAGCCTCGGCTTAAAGGACCGAAGCCTGCGCTAGAAGCAGGGAACCCGGAGAAGTGCTCCTCGCAGGGAGGAAGCGCCTTCGCGCTGTCCTCAGCTGGCTGGCAGACTCCGGGACCCACGCCGCCAGGGGAGTGAGCTCGCCGTCACCCCGTGGGGCCGCTGAGAGAGCGCAGAACGGCCGAGGAATCCCGGGAGGCTGCGGCGAGCGTGAAAGAGGCAAGAGATCTCCGTCCCGACGCTGTCCGTACGGCCTTGCCACAGCCCAAGAGAAGTCCCACCCGCCGGCCCCCACCCCCTTCCTCGCTCAATGCTCACTCAGGCCCCACAACGAAACAGGAAATCGGCTCTTGCGGGGGGTGGGGGGTCTGTGGATTCATTATGTCAACAAATACACTGAAGACATTCGAACGTTTGAAGGAAACAGGGGCTTGGACAGTAAACCTGGCCCCGCGGAGCCCCCATGCTTTCTCGCCGAGAAACCGGTGCAGACGACCAGCGGCCACGCGGCCTGGGCCCGCGGGAGTTCGTTCCTCCCCAAAGACTCTCAGGTCCCTGACCCGGGATGCAAATTCTTAACGCAGGCAACTAAGGGATGAAACTCACTAGCGCAGCCACCAGAAAGGGGAACTCAGAACAGAGAGATGTGATCAGACTTTTACAGGCAAGTTGTATGCGGTAATCATAAGGATGCGTGTGCCTCATAAGGCACTCAGATTCGCGCATCAGTGAACACGGACATCCAGTGTCCTGTGGGTGAAACACAGGCATCCTACCAAGTCCTGAGGAAGAATAGTTCACCCTGTCGGACCAGTCTGGTGACATATTTCGGGGTGGCTGGCGTCTCTCTACCCTTGCTGATTTTTCCATCCACTCACCATTCCTTTACTCTCCGCCGTTTTCCAAATACACCTGTCCCCAGGGGAAGGCAAGCCCCCAATGGCATTTACCTGATTTGGATGTTCTCCCCAGAAACTCCGGCTGGCTCTGGGGGCCGCGCCAAGCCAACCAAAAACGCCGACATTTCTTGTGGCTCAGCCGCTGCTCCTTTGTCTCGCTGCTCTGGCCCCTCTCGGCCCAACGCTCAGGGAAACGAAGCAGCTCAATAAAAACTTTTGATATTAGTTTTTATGGGTATTTACACTCTGTTCAGAGGAGCTGAGTACGGAAGCTCCATTAATCAGCCCCCAACCTCGGGTTTGGATGCTCAGTTTATGGGTTGAGAAAGGGAGATTGCCGGAAAGAAAGCGTGGGGATGGCCGGCTGATTCCGGAGAAATGAAAAAGGGAGCAAGGTCGTTTACCATTCTTGAAAAACGAAGATTAAAAGGGTAACTCCAGGTGCTACCCGATGGACTACGTTTTTATTTGAGCCCCCTGGCAGGGATAATTTTTCCACCTTTGCCTAACACATTAAAAAAACTTTTTATTATGGAATTTTCCAAACACACAGAAAAGTACAATGAACCCCTATATATCCAACTCTTAGTTTCAACCCTTATTATCATTTTGTCTTTCATGTTTCACTGTTCACTTCCACTCTTTTCTTTTACCTGGAGTTTTTAAAAGTAAATCCCTGACATCACATCATTCCACTCCCAACATAGGATTTTGAAAATAAATTTCAAGTTTGAACAAAATTACTTAACAAAAGGAATCCTTCCTATGTCTGAGGGTAAGAGGTCAGTGTGTTTGAACTTGAATTGTTCTGATTACAATATAGAAAGAACTTGAGGGTCCACCTGAGAGAAATCTAGATAAAGAAGGAGGGTGGCTTGTGGGGCATCTTGCCTGAATTTTTATGTCTCTTCATCAAAAATACGTATGTAGACACTTGTTACCCTTTTCCATAAGTATATCATCCTTTAATTGAAGATTTCTACTGCTGCATCAGGACTTGGGGGAGAGATGAAAACCATGCCTCCGTCCTTTCTATGTCCTAAATTGACATATATTTCCTTCTTACTGGGAAAATAACCATTTCTCATTTCAACACACCTCCTCCCCTTTTAGAAAGCAAAGAACGATTTCTAATGACTAAGGGAAAGGTTTTCTGGGTTGATATATCATCGCAGTAACCACAGTTTTCAAGAAGAAATTCAATTCTGTGTATTTTTTAAAAATCTCAACAGTAAAATATTTTTTAAAAAGAAGTACTAGTGGTGTCGTAGCTTGGTTTGTTTTAATTTGGTGGTCTAATTGACAATGCACGTGATCCTCCTCTGAAACATGATTTAACTTAAAGAGTTGGCAATTTTAGAAAGCAAGAAGGTAAAAATGGAAACTAGCAAACCATTGAATCTGAAAATCCTGCACCAACCAGTTACTTAATAAATTCTAATCCTACTTGTCTCAGTGGATATCAGCCACCCTTTCTGTGGCAGAGTATTGGGTTATTTTGCATTTGGAGTGTTTATGGCTCCTTAACGTTTTTTGAGGAGTTGTTAAATATCTGGGACACTTTTCCTCGGGGATATTTCTATGCTAATAATAGATGCTAAAATGTTAATGTATGCTAAAACAACTCCTTATTACATTAGAAAAGAACTATTTGGGTAGACTCATCAGGGATGTGTAAATTAAACAAGAGAAGAAATTATGTGCACAGATTTTTATATAACTTTCTGACAACCCCAACTAAAGCTAGCAGAAGCCCCTGGTGACACTGACATCGAGTCCCTTTCCTGCAGCCTGAAGGTCATTAGCAAGATCAATCCCTGCCAGGTCTACTGGGCAGCTCCTTCAGGGCTCCCTGGTCTCCTGATTCTAGGATGGAGTTCACCATGGGGGTTAAGGTTCCGGCAAGGGTCCGGGTGGAGACTGTGGAAATGGGAAGATTCAGAGGAAGGGGGAGAAAGGAAGAAAGATACTGCAGCAAAGCCAGGAGACAGAGGAAAGGGGAGATGGGAAGGTGCAAAATAAAAAGTAGGGAAACCATGTGTGTTTGTGTGCTCAGTCGCTAAGTCATGTCAGACTCTTTGCGACCCCACGGACTGTAGCCCACCAGGCTCAGATTCCGTCCATGGGATTCCCCAGGCAAGAATACTGGAGTAGATCGCCATTTCCTTCTCCAAGGAAACCATAATTCTCATCAAGAAGTCAAGCCATGGCCGCCCAAGTCAGGCCCGTGTTTTTAAAGCTCCACAGAAACCGGTTCTCTGCGGAAGCCTGACTTCCCCCAACACCCACCCCCCCGACACACCCCACCTCGCCACTAGTATGGAAAAGATGCTTAGGTTGCAAGTCTCCCTGCAATTTCTTTAACTTCACAAAAATAATCTGAGCTTTCTAAAACTGATTAGAGTCCAGAGTTAAATGTGGGCATAACCTTCTGACCATAGGAAACCCAAGCAAGGAATTCTGGCTGATCTGCACTGCCCCGTGATGGGACTTGAGCCATACTTGGGACAACCTCCCGAGCCTGCTAGCAATTACGTGCTCTCAGTCACTTTTAAAAAGGCCATATTTCTTTACATTTCTAGGACCTAATGTGGGGTTATGTCGGGTCATGGGACCCTTGGCTGGTGCAAAGTAATTTGATGTCACTGAGAGCAAACAGACTCGTTTGTCACCCAGAGGAATAGACATCCCCACGGGTCTGAGCTGGGAGCAGAGCAAAGCAGGCTAGCTGGGGCTGTGGGATCCAGCCATGGGTCTAGTGCTGACTTAGCCAGGTGGGCTGGGAGGGGGGCTGTCTACATTGTTCATGTAGGTGCAGGGGAGTAAAGGGTCAGCTCTGTTCCAAGCACACACATCAGCTGGTAGAGCTTGCATGGGACCCAGATTGTTTCAGGCCCTTGGATCCTAAGTTCATTTTCTATAGGATCCAAGTCTCAGTTTTTCATTCCCTAAAGTTAAGGCTGGTTATATCAGCAGCAGTCCTTCCCCTTAAACCTCACTCCACTCACTGCTGCTCTAATGGTCTGTATCAGTTTCAATAAAACCTAAGGTATTCTCTACCTGAGGAATAAGATTCACCCAGCTAAGAGGTATGAAGAGGAGAAGGCAGAAAGAACCATACCTCTTATACTCCTTTGGGGATGCTCTTCAGGGAAGAAGATGCACTTCAGTGTGTGACAGGGCTGGCTAACACCTTGGTAAAGGGCTTCAAAGCATTTGCCTATGATGATATCATCCACTGTTTCTAGTTACTTTCATTTTGGTGGGGGGGGGGGGGGGGGTTGGTGTGTGTAGGGTAACACAAAGCCAAAGAACAGGGTTCCCTAAGCCCTCCTGTGAGAATCAGGGAGTGTTTAAGCCCTGGAGTATAGTAAGCTGGGCTTCCCTGATAGCTCAGTTGATAAAAAAAAATCTGCCTGCAATGCAGGAGACCCTGGTTCAATCCCTGGGTCTGGAAGATTGGCTGGAGAAGGGATAGGCTACCCACTCCAGTATTCTTGGGCTTCCCTTGTGGCTCAGCTGGTAAAGAATCCACCTGCAATATGGGAGACCTGGGTTCGATCCCTGGGTTGAGAAGATCCTCTGGAGAAGGGAAAAGGCTACCCACTCCAGTATTCTGGCCTGGAGAATTCCATGGACTGTATAGTCCATGGGGTCACAACGAGTTGGACACGACTGAGTTTGGAGAAGGCAACTTGATTGGCAAAAGGAGGGAGGAGGCCATTTTTGACAGCTCTGGAATGAGCATAAGATGGGGTCTTCCTATTGAGGGCAACTCTCAGCATCATCTCCGTCCTCTCAGGCCCCACCCCAGAGGGCCTGGAAAGTCTATCAGTGGATCCATGAAGTCCCAGGATTCACACATAGAAATGTGACACATACACATGCTTTGTCCTTCTGTATCATTGGAAAGTATCCTGAGGCTCCTCCTCCTCCCTAGTAATTCTTAGATGATGTGTGCCACAATCAGTGGAACAAAAGGGAAAACTTAGATCCAGCTAAAGTGGTCAGCCATAAGGGCCCAAGGAGAAGACCCTGATTTAAACAGGTGAAGATACCAACAGAGAAGCTGTAATTGGCATCTCTGAGGAGGAGGCCTGTCCAGAATCTGCCTGTCTTTCTGCCCACCTCCACGTTAGGGAGAGGCACTGGTGCAGCTGGGAGAGCTAATATAAGAGATGGCACTCATAGTGGGGTTCATTCTCCCAGGGTCTTTAAAGGCACCAGGTCCTCCATAGAAATGAGACAGTCTGGGCAAGAAGAAGAAGACGGAGCTAGGTGCAACGGCTCCACAACACAGATGCGGTGAGAACACACTGCATCTGGCTGTGCACCTGGGCAGCCGGGCTCCTCAGTTTTGCAGTGTGCCTGGCCACCACCAGCAGGTGTTGAGGGTGATGAGAGCTCAAAGCAGGTAAATGGGTGGGACGGCCTTCAGGGGATCTGCCTCCCATGAATTCTGCCGCTGTCTGTAGTTCCCAGAGTCACTCAGTACCCTGGAGAACCCACACATGCACTTCACCACTCTATTGGCTCTGGGTTCAGGATCCCTAGTAAGGGTTGAATGAAAATCAGAGGAACCTGGGTCCAAGTGGCCTCAGTTGGTTGATGAGGACCAGAACCTGGAGACTGGAAAGCCAGTGAGAGCTGGACCTGTCCTCTCCGAGGTAGAAATAGTGTCTCGGCACTGAGTGGGATTTCTGCCCTGACTGGAAAACTTTGAGATAGTCGCCTGCTTCAAAGGCACGGCCAGGGAGAAAGGGTCTTCTCTTTTCGGCCCTCCCACCCTCACAATTAAGCAGTAGTCAGGATCGCGGCAGGCAGAGGCCAAGGATGCTCGCGAGACGCCGCTGCAATTGCGACCTCTTCCCACTAGATGTCTTCCCAGTTAATCGGAATTGAAGGGCGCTGTCTGTTCCCCAGCCCAAGACTCGGTTTCCCCCGCCGCTTTTTGAAGTCTGGAGTTCCGCTGGGAAAGCAAACCTTTTTTTTTCTTTCTTATGGCCCCCCGCCACGACCCGTGCTCCCAATCCTGGCTGTGGAAATCCATCAGAATTAAACGCTGACTCCCTGCAGGCCCGCGTTGGACCCACTCATGGCATTGGAATCCTTTTATGACCTTTGATATGTTTAAATGACACGGCAAGGTTGAGGACACACCTCGGATTAAATGTTAATCGGCTGCCGTCAAGGTCACCCAGGTGGTAAATGCGTTTCCTCCGACGTCTTCTGGCAGACACTGTGGGGTCCAAGGTTTGGGGCTGAGGTCCCACTGTACCCTCCTCCCTCTGCTCAGACCTGGGTGGGGGCCAGGACGAGAGCCATCCCATTGGACCTCAAGGAGGACTGAGGAAATAGTATCCATGGAGGCAGACACCCAGGGTGGGCTAATGACGGGAGCACAGTTTTTATAGCTATTAGACAAAATAGTTAAAAATTCCAAGAGGCACTTCCAATTTCCCCTGACTCCAGAGAATAGTTGTAGATCAAAAGTCATGGTCAGTGTCTTGACTATTTCCCCTAGCATGGTTCTGGTCACTCAAGGAGTGACTGGGGTTGCTGCTAATGATGGGTGGTGAGCCAAGTTAGTTGATTGTTTTGCAGGTTGCCAAGTCCTTTAGAGGTATGTCAGGATCTAGAATCCAGGCTATAATGACCCTTCCCCGTGCCAGGCCACACAAAGTTAGCATGAATGTCAGCTGGGTTGAGTCACTAGGGCTGAACATAACTTTCTGAACCAATACGTGTGTCATCGAGAATTGTCTTGGACAGTTACTTAGGGAAAAAATCCAAGGCCAGGGCAGCATGCATATTGAGGGCTACCAGTGTGGTTTAAAAAAGGAGGTGCGTATGTAATAAGAGCTGGAAGGATAGTTAAGCCACCAATAACAGCAGCTTCCTATGGAGTAAACTGGGTGCCAGAGGGTCAGATGGTGAATTCATTTTTTGCTGTAACTTCTCTTGTATTGTTTGCAATTTGTACCAATTTCATGTGTTAGCCAGTGGGATAGCACTTGTCAGGAAACAGGGTGCCCTGTTCATCTCACGGCCAAACATGCCTGTAGGAAATTCCCTTCACATATCAACCTAGATTTGTACTCAGAGGAGACATTGAAATAAGACACCCCAAAACTTAGACTTTACCCCTACAGGAATCTACTCAGATTCCTATCACTTGAGAGGGATTCTCAGGCCTTTCTCTGCTGTGCTTGCCCTAACCTGGAATTGAGCATACCAGCCCAGGATATAAAGTCCCAGCTGTACATAGCAACAGGAGAACCCCATGGTCTCAAAACGGACTGAAGTCTTATCTTCAATTTTCCCCCAAATCTCCGTGCGCCTGGGGGTTTGTAGACAAAAACCCATCCATGCTCCTTCAGTTCAGAGATTCTCACAGCCCTTAACCATGGTGTGAATAGTAAATATCCTTTCTGTGTATATTTGGTTTGTCAATTTTTGTTGCTGAGGGTCAACAGGCTCCACATACTTAACCAGGGTGTTGACTTCTTGAGTTAGAGACAATAATGTTATCACTGACTAAAGTTAGTTTTAAAAGTGCTTCTTCATGGAGCCTTTTGGGGGTTAGTAATTCCCTGTATCTTGATCTGGGTAGTAGTTATACAAGTATATACACATATAAAAATTCAATGAGCTGGGCGCTTAAGATTTTTATGCTTTACTATATATGTAAGTTATATGGCAATAAAAAAAATTTTAAGTGCTTCCTCATAACAACCTGTGAAGTAGGTCCCGTGGTTATTATAATCATCTCCATTTTACAGACACAGCAAGTAAGACTCAAGGGAAGCTAGAACATTCCCTGGCCTTGGTGGGAGAAAATAACCACTCCCAGCTTCCTCCTCCCAATCTTGCTGCTTCAATAGGGAGCTCTTTTCCAGCAGATTTCTCCGGTAACAGGAACCAGTCCCATCTAAAGACACCCTTCTCAGGATGGTTGCGAGGTGGGGGAGGTGATCACCAGCTCCTTCTCCAAAATGTTTAGCCTCTGAAGAGGAGAAGGATGGGGAGAGTAGGGTCCAGAGGCTGTAAGGCCTAGAGGGCCCCACTTACATCCCTCAAATGAGGAAGGCGGCCTCCGGCTGGGAGCCTATTTTCTTCTCCCTATTCCAGTCACCCTTGCCCAGGCACAGAGCCCTGGGAGCCCTCCCGCATTGCGGGACACCTCTCCAGGAGTCTGCACCCTCCTTCCCAAACACAGAGCGCCCCCTCACCTCAGGCACCTTTTCTCAAAAGTACCAGAAGGGATGGGGTGGGGGTGCTCTAAAATTATGGTGGCTGCAGTTTAGATGGCTGAGGACATAGAAAGCGGTTGTTATTTATTCCAGGCACAGTCGCAAAAGGCTTCCAAAAATATCGAGCCGAGATATTTTATTGTTCAGGCTGTCTGCAGCCTGTAATTATGCGTTCAAGATGTTTAATGTGTGCAAATGCATTAGCCGCTTTCGCTGGTGAAAACCCTAGCTGGGAGCGGGGGAGAGGCAAGTCTGGAGATAATTATGTCGTACAGTCGCAAACATTATTCTGCTCTTACTGTAAACGGCTTCAGCCACCTTTACGAGAAGCCAGGAAAACTTGGAGAGTGCCTCGTAGCGTTTATGCCGGCAAAGTGGTTTCTTTCTTTCGTTCTTTCTTTTTCTCCCGTATTGTTCGAAGTGTCTATTGGGCGGCGTCTGTGCCAAGTTCAGGGGCGCGCCAGAGAGAAGGCGCCGGCCGAGGAGCGCCCGGAGCGGCCCGCGCGGGTGTACAGAGCCCGGGGCCCTTGGAGGCCGGGCCTGGCGCGCGGGCCTAGCAGCCGGAGGGGCTGGGCTGGTGGCCTGGAACCCTGGCGGCCGCGGACAGCCCCCAGCTTGGGCAGGAGCGAGCGCTGCAGCTCTTCCCGGCCGTTCGGGTCTCATCTGCACTCTCCGCACCTTCCCATCAGGCCACGATCCGCGCACCCGCAACACCCCTGCGAGACTGCTCCATGTGGAAATGTGACCGCTGGGCAGAGGCCCTGGGCCCGTGATCCCTTGCTGGGGAGCGGTGCGGGTTCGGCTCTCATCGGGCTGACCCGGGGTGAACTGGCTATTTTGGGTCCCGGGTGCTGCGGGGCCAAGAGAACAGCTGGGATGGGGGACCCCCTCCCGGGCCGGCACGTCCGCGCCCCCATCCTCACCCGGCCCGGTGGCGCCAGGGCTCTCCGGGAAATTGGTACAGGGCTTGTGC
Source organism: Tragelaphus eurycerus (assembly GCA_935064755.1). Lineage (NCBI taxonomy): Eukaryota > Metazoa > Chordata > Mammalia > Artiodactyla > Bovidae > Tragelaphus > Tragelaphus eurycerus. The sequence continues at coordinate 27,576,165 of CAKXYN010000002.1, forward strand.
TGGCACCTCCCACCGCGCGACATGTACATCTCGGTCCCCAAATCCAGTCAGCGGCTCCGCCAGCCGAGTGTGAGTGACCAGCACAGGGGCTGCAGTCCAGGACGGGGACCGGCCCCCTTAGGGACCAAGGCGCACGTGTGCAAGCCAACCACAGCCTCGACTCCCCAGCTTTCTATTTCAGCTTAGGCTTTTAGGACAAAAACAACAAGGCCGCCGTGTGGAGCAGCAGGAGCGGCTCTGGCCAGAGTGCCAGGGTTTGGGTGCACCTCTGGCAGCGCGATCCCAGGAAACCCCTGAAGCACGGCCTTTTGGGAGGCGGGCGGGGGCGGCTGCAGGAGGCTCCTCTTTTGCTGGAGGCCGGCAGACGCCCTACGGGAATCACTGGGTCCTGGCTCGGTTAGTGCAACATTCGATCTCGGGCTTGTGTCCTCTCATTTCTCCTTAGGAAACCAGATTTTGAAACTCATTTTTGGCCGCTGATTTAAAACAAAACAAAACGAAAACATTGGGCGTTCATTCCATCTTATGGGACACGTTAGAAAATCCGTGTAGGATCCAGCATGTATTTTCTAAGACCTGGCAGCGCTGTTGCCCACCAGCCCCGGGGCATGGAGAATAGGCGGGTGTGGAAGGATCTAGAAGGATGATGTAATCCCATGAGGGGAAGTACAAAGAGAAGAAAAACAAAACCCAGGAGACATACATGGTTTCCTTTTGCTTCAAATGCATCATCCAAGAGGAATCCCTTTGGGCTGCACTTACTTGAGCTCAGGAGTCTGGGTCCTTAGGTCTCCCAATATTGGGCAAGGTGTGAGCTTCCCACCTCTCCCTTGAGGGTGCAGGCCCTTGCTAAGGGAGATGGAAGGGAGAAGAAAAGCCTAGTGGAGGTCCTGAGTGGCTGCAACCCCAAAGTAAACTCCATGACTTGGATGCCTCCACATAATAAAGTCGTCATGACTCCCAGACTTGGTTAATGATGCAGCAGCTAGAAATTTGGGGACAGCAAGAAGCTGGCAGGAGATGCGGATAGAAGCTTTCATAGAAGCTTTCAGACTCTCCTTGTTCTTCCTGTGTCTCCCTTTTGCTCTCCTATCTTTACTCCACTTGAGGGTCAGACCTCCAGGTACAAGTGACTTTGCTCCCAGACCCTACTTGGATGAGATGGAGAGACTGGAAAGTTTGAGGAGGGGTCTCTCATTGGTGGTTCAGACCTCAGAGACTCCAGAAGTGGTCGCAACCTATCCCCCCACCCCCCAAAAAAAACCCTACAAACTTAACCACATTCAGCGTCCCACAAGGTTGTGACCTGGAGAGCCTAAAAATGCCATCTTCTAACCCAGAGGTTCCTGGTTGCCTGAGAAGCTAAGCAGGAATTTTGCAAGCAGAAGGGAACAGGGAGGGGAAAAGCCATGGTTTCTGCTGATTTCCTTAGTCTAAAATCAGTGCTTACAGAAGAAGGAGGGCACATGTCCTGTTCTGCTCTCTCAAATGTAATTTTTCTTTCTCTCACATGAAACTGAGGGTTTCTAAATGCCTTCACAGCAATTTGATATTTGATCCTTCCCATGGGAAATGAATCTGATCATGGCCTTCCTTGCTCTCCTCCTCCTCTGTTCTTCAGCCTCCTCAGAAGAGCCCATAGAAACACGGGAAGGCCCAAGGAGAATCTCTTGCTGCTGGAAATGACACTGCATGGGACCCAGAATCCAGAGATGGTGAGTGGTTTCTCTTCAAAGCTGCCTGGGTCCTGGGGCTGGGGGGAGGTTGGGCTGGGCAGCCAGGGGGCCTCCCTTGCCACTGCACCCAGCCAGGAAAAGGGGTGGGCTCTCATGAAAATGGGTGAATATAGGGCCACCTGGAAAAATTAGCTTTCTCAGCTCTCTAGATCACCCAGAGGAGGAATTCTCTGGCTGGGAGTGATTGTTGCCAATTCCAGTTTCCAGATTTGGTTTTCCAGCCCAGGAAAATTGGGGCCTTGTTTAAGTCTTTTCCTAGAAGTTATATACTTGCTCATTCTTCGGCTGTTTTCTATTAGCCAAATAGAGACTTCGCATGAGATAATCTAGGTTTCTCCCTGTGACCTCTGAAACATATAATTTGGGGGAGATACTGTATTTAAAATGCCAATCCCCATAATGAGCCCAGCTTACCAGTATGAGCTCCCACCCTCCCCTTAATGAACAGAGCTGTTGAGAAATAATTTCACTTTGATCTAGTTTGTGACCTGATTTTTTGGCTTAAAGAAGACTGGGCAGCTAATTGGATTCTTCAGTTGCCTTTAATCTCCACCTCAACACTTGGAACCTGACCAAGCTGAATTAAATCAAGTCTGATAAACAAGAATGGAGCTGGCTCCCAGGTTAACAGCAGCAAGAAAATCCCCCCACCATGGTGGGGTTTAATGATCACAGCGTGGCTGGCACCTCACAAAAAAAACATGAGGCTGTAGGCCCCCAGAACCTGCAGCACGGAAGTCTTCAGAATCCTTTCCCCTTCCCTCCCAACACCCTGGATGTGGTTTAATTAGAGAGAGAAGGCGGGGTAGAGGGAGGTGGGGAAGACAAACTTACAGTTGGTGAGAGAGGCAGGGTTGGGGGGTTCATCTCAAAGGGAGGCAGGACGTTGAGGAGACTTTGTCCCTGGGAGAGGAAGCAGGCTGAGCCTTTGAGGGCTGGACAGTAAAAGATTGCAATTTGAATTTCCAACTGTGTTCCAAGAGTGAGGGGGTGCAGGAGGGAAATAGGAGATGAGGGGCAGGGTTATGCAGCCTGAGGGGCTGGGAATCATGGGTTTTGTTTAATCTTTTCAGATGCCAGGATTTTGTGTTCTGCAGGCAAAGCAGGAGGAAGGAGTATGTTGGGACCTCCCCATTCTTAGTGTGGGGCCCAAGAAAGCCTTCTCTTGGGCTCCTCCCCACCAGCCCCATGCTCCAATTTGTTCTCTGCCTAGGTTGCTGGAGAATTCTGAGGGATTACTTCCTCCAAGGCAGTGGGTCTAAATCTAGGCACTATTGACATTTTGGCCTGGAATATTTTTTGCTGTGGAGGGTGTCTTGTGCACTGCAGAATGTTTAGCATCGTCTCTGGCTTCTACCCACTAGATGCCAGTAGACCCTACCCCAGTTGTGACAATCTAAAATGTCTGCAGACTTTGCCAAATGTTCCCTGAGGGTCATAATCATCTCTCTGTGGAGAATTACTGATTTAGGCCTAGGTGAAACAGGCATTTCTGGGGGGAAAAATGGAGTGCTGGGGGGGGGGGGCTCAGTTCTTAAAGTGCTAACACAGTAGATTCCTTTCCTACAGTAGTAGGAACCTACTGTGTTCCCCTTTTGAGTAGCAAAGAAAATCACACTTTCTTTCTCAAAAAGAAAAAAAAATGGAGTGCTCGGCTTGAAATGATCTTTGTAGGATTCCAGAGAGCTGGGGAAGCAGGATGGGAGCCAGTCTCTTCTTTTTTGGCCTTCTAGCCAGCTGGGTCATGAGCACCTTCGCAGGGATGCCTTGAACCTCCACTTGGAACACCTTCATGAAGCCTTTTAGAAGCCTATAGTTTCTAGAGCATATAATCCAAACCATTAGACTTACTGAATCCAGGACAAACGTGTGTGTGTTTTAGATGCTGGAGGAAGGGGATCAGGCCTCACCTTTTCAGGCAGACTTGAGTGAAAGAAGGGTTTCCTAGGTGGCACTAGTGGTAAAGAAACCACCTGCAATGCAGGAGACTTGGGTTCTGGGTGGGGAAGATCCCTAGAGGAGGAAATGGCAACCCACTCCAGTATTCTGCCTGGAAAATTCCATGGACTTAGGAGCTTGGCAGGCTACAGTCTATGGGGTTGAAAAAGAGTCGGACATGACTGAGCACTAAGTGAAAGAAAGCTCCTTTCCTTGTCATACCTGGTCTTGAAGTGGGAAATGGCTGAGTTTTGTGCAACCTGTGCTATTGATGCTCTCAGGGAGTGGAGGGCCTATTTCAAGTGTGGAAGTGGGAGTTGGTCTCTTGTGATGCTGGTGGGCAGATGCTTATCCGGTGGCTGCAGCCATTGCTTCCCTCCAGGTCTGAGACCTAGCTGACCTGGCCCAGCAATGTCTTCTGATCTAGATTTTCTAGAAACTGTAAGGTCCAGGAAATTATGAGTTTGGCATTATTTATTGGATATTTGGCATTATTATTCTAATTCTGATGGGAAATAATTTTAAAAATAAGAATTTTTATCACAGTTTGGCCTGTCTCTCTTCTTCCCCCTTCCTCTTTCCCTCCCTCCTTCTCTCTACCTCCCCTTCTTTCCTTCTTTCCTTTCTTGTTTTCCTTTCAGAATGTGGCCATGCACATATAACACAAATGAAGGAAAGTAAAGATTTAGAGAGATTAGTTTATTCCCAAGTACAGTTCTATCAAGATTAAATATCAATAATAAGACCAGGGTTAAACTAGGTGATCCTTGTGCATATTTTTACCACAGGTATCCTGGGTCTCTTTTTCAGAACAGTTTACAAGCATTTAGGGCTAGCTAGACACTTTCATGCATTGGAGAAGGAAATGGCAACCCACTCCAGTGTTCTTGCCTGGAGAATCCCAGGGACGGGGGAGCCTGGTGGGCTGCTGTCTGTGGGGTTGCACAGAGTCAGACACGACTGAAGTGACTTAGCAGCAGTAGCAGACACCTTTAGGAGTCAGGGTCTCCAGCTGTATTAAGCTTTAGGTATGTGACAAAAATCACTGAGTGCTTACAGAGTGCTAATTACTGTACAAATATGAACTCATTAATCTGCCTAACAACTCTAGGAATTATTATTGTCATCATCCTCATATCACAGATGGAGAGACAGAGACACAGCCAGGGTAAGGGGCAACGCCAGGACTGAACTCAAGCACTGGATCTGGGGGCCGTGTTTTCAACTGCTAATCTGCTGTCTCTTGTTACTGTACTGTGTGCAGACAGGGGCCCAGGGGACAGAAGCTGGAGAGGTGGGCATCTCTGTGCTAAGCAGGTAACCACTGCTCTAGAAATCTTACTCTCAGCTTCAAAACCAGGTTCCCTGTCAATAACATGTCTATTAATAAAAGCTTTTCTGATCATTGAAAGTAAGTTATGGGAAATGTAATGCATATCCCTGGTATTTACTGCTTCAGGAACACAGGAGACATAATGAAGGAGGGAAGGTTGTAATTGTAGAAAAACATCAATTCTAGGAACAGAAATCAATGGCAGCCAGAGACGTTCTCCCCAGGTTTCCGGCCCTGCTGGTGGCCCCTCCACCAGGCTCCATAGAGGCAGGAACCCCCCAGAGGAGGTAAGGGGCCTGTTATAGGAGTCATCAACCTGTCACCACGGCTAGGGTGAATATGGCTTCTGAGTTGGGGGGAGGGGGTGGAGGCTTAGTCTTTAGCACCGCCAGCTTCAGAGAAAGAGGGGAGGGCGCTGTGAGGTGGGGGTTGGGAGGAAGAAGCTAGAGGTGGAGCAGGCCTTCTCTACCTACCGCCCTGCCCCACAAAAGACATTTATTGGGCTGGCAAGTCTCCGTGCTAGGCACCACTTGGCATTTAACATGAGCAAGGTGGTACTCATTCTCCAACAGCCTTAATAAACTGTAAGTGTGTGCATGTGTGAGTTTGTGAGAGAAAGGTGGGTGACACAGCTACATCAATGTTCACACTGAAGGTTGAGATAAGGACCCAGGGACAGCATGCCTAGTGTGCTGAGAGGTATGGGGGACTGAAGGCTGGGGCAGGCAGCAAGGAGGCTGAGTGCTTGTGCCAGGCCTAGAGAGTGTCTCTGATCCAGGACAGGCAGAGAGAGAGGGTTTTGCGAACAAGCACAAAGGGCAGTTTGGCTAAGGTTGGGGGGGCTAAGGAAGTATTGTCCAGTACCCACTACCTTCTAAATGCCATGATTTGCAGGGGTATCTCATTTCACTCTCATGCCCAACCCTCATGAATTGGAGAGGGGTTCCAATCTTACAGATGAGAAAAGTGAGGCAGAAGGTCCATGACTCATGCTAGGTCCAGGGCTGGGTGGCCAAGGCCAGGATCTGTGTGACCCAGGAGACCCTCTCTCAGCCACCCTGAGCCAGGTCCATAGGCTTGTGTAGTTAAGTCGTGGTCAAGGGGAGCCCAAGTGGGAGGTTTTTGTTTGTGGTCTAAGAAAAAGCTGTATTGTTCTTACATTTCTGTACTTTCCTACTGCTGCCATCACAGCCAATGGATGATATCCAATAGTTCTGGGAAGCTGGGGCTTTTTTCCCCGAGGCTGGTCAGACGGCGGCACCGTAGTTCGGAGAAGGGGACAAGGGCGCGGAGGGCGCGAAGGCGTGGGCGGACGGACCGGCACAGCCTGCAGGACCGCGGGCCCGGCGAGCAACCGCGGGAACGCGGAGCCGGGGGAGCCCCCGCGGGCCAGGCGGAGCGCAGCGATGCCTCCTTCCGTCCGCTCTGGTCGCGTCTTCGGAGATCGCTCGCTGCTGCAGGCTGGAGAGCCGCCTCCGGCCGCCCGGCTTCTTCCGGCCAGCCTCGCTCGGGACTGTGGCGGGACCCCGCCCGCGCGGCGGCGAAATCGAAATGGGGCAGTGATCCACCCTCTTCCGGCTCGGCGTCAGGAACCAAGGCTCCCGGCCCCGCGACTTAACCGTGTGACCCGGCCAAGATCCTGGAACGTCTTCCAACCTGTGAAGAAGGGTTAATAATGACGACACTATCAACAGTATCCTACGAGTCTGCTTACCCCACGTAATGGGATTGAACGCGATCCTTTATTCAATGAACACAAACGCGATGTTCACCGACTATGTAACAGGCACTATGCTGGGCTCCTTTCATTCTAAACTATTTTTCATTTGTGCCTTTTCGGATAAGTTATATTGAAATACTACGTACAAAAAAGTGCATAGTATTACAAAGTACCTGTGTAACCTGCAAGAGATCAAGAAACAGATGTAGCACCTTACTACCCTCCCCCGCCCCCACTATCCTGACAATAACACCAACAAATAGTTATTTTCATTTGACGAAGAAATGATACTGTTAAAGGACACTGCACAGAGGCAGTAAAATGCTACCATCGCCAAAGTTAGGTGCTATTGAGCTGGAGTGGCATTTTTCTGAGCACCCCTCTCTCCTGGATCTTTCCAATGGGCTGGAAGACTTGATTTCTCATCCCCAAAACACCTAGGCACCCTCTTGTGGTCTCTGGGATTCTTCCATGCAATAAGGGGCTTGGTTTCCATTCTGAGGACCCTTCCTTCTGCAGCTAATGAGGGTGGCGTGGGTTTATCTCAGAAACGATAGGACAGATTTGGAGCATGGCTTGTTGTAGTATTTATTAACACAGCAAATATTATTAATGTATTCATAATAACAACACATTTTTGAAGGTGAATGTCACCAGCCTGAGGCTCACCATAAAATGTCAATTAGGTTTTACTGCCTTAAAAAACAACTGGAGATTTCTTTAGAAATCTTTAGACAAGGGTTTTTAGACAAGTGTGGCAGCAGAAATTTCCTATTAAACAGTTTTCTCAAGTACCACTGGGTAGTGGATGGACCAGTATTGAAACGGTCCGTCTTCAGTGTTACAGTATGCTGCTATGAGTTCCAGTCTAAATATTGTTAACAGTAGGAGTCATGGGGTCTCTAAGGCCTCCCCGCCACATGTTCATTTCCTGTTAAGGTGATGGGTAAAGGTTTAGTTTCCCTCTCCCGGCTGCCTGAGGATGCACTAGGACAGTGCCAGGAGCAACATCTTTAGATATCAGAAATCCTTATCCAGCCAAACTGAATCCTTTATGCTACCAGCTTTCTCCCAAGGGAGCTAAACATTCTCTGAACAGGGCCGCATCAGGGATGGAGAACAAACTCCTTACATATGAGTGGGGATTTACAATTGACAAGGCCCTGGCCATTTCTCTCTCTCTTTGGTGGGGTTTATATGAATATTTCCTTGAATTTTGTTTTTGTGATGATGGAAAGGTATGAAATTTCAAAATTGTTAATTCTGAAGGTGACTCTGGCTTTCATTCTGGTGTCAAATAGATTTAGGTTCAAGTCCCCACCCTACTGCCTACTTGATTTGTGACCTTAGGTTAGCCTGCTCACAATTCTAAAATTGTTTCATCAACTCAAAAATGAATATGATGTTACCCAGATAACCCATAAGGCTGTTGTAAAGTTTAAGTTTTGTGATATAGATAAAGCAGTTAGCTTAGTGCCTAGAATATAGATGTAATAGTAATTTTAATTATATAATATCAATGTTGCTATATAATGTAATTCTCATAGACATGGTAGAAATCATTCTAATTTTATAAGCAATAAAATAGGAAATATTGAGCCACTAACATATGCTACATCATGGATGAATCTTTAAAAATTATGCCAAGTAAAAGAAGACACAAAAGATTAGCTATTGTATGATTCCATCCATCTAAAATATCCAGAAAAGGTAAATTTTTAGTGACAGAAAGTGGATTAGTGGGTGCCTCAAGCTGGAGGGAAGTAAGATTAACTGTAGGTCATGAGGGATCCTGGCAGGGCCAGGGGGATGAAAATGTTTGAAAAATGATTTATTGTGATGGTTGCACCACACAGTAGAGTTACTAAAAATCATGGAATCATACACCTTAAATGGGTGAGTTTAATAACATATAAAATATACGTCAGAAAATTTGTCTTAAAAACTCAGAGACTATCACAGAGAGGAAGAACAGAATACAGGTTTCCAACCAGGTGTTCTGTGAAAGTGAAAGTAGCTTGCTGCTGGTGCTTTGAACTCACTTCAGTCTGTCCGACTCTGTGTGACCCCATAGACGGCAGCCCGTCATGTCCAACTCTTTGTGACCCCACGAACTATATAATCCAGGGAATTCTCCAGGCCAGAATACTGGAGTTCCCTTACATACTAGCTGTTCCCTTCCTAAACTAGTGGATCTTCCTAAACCAGGAATCAAACCAGGGTCTCCTGCATTGCAGGCAGATTTGGTATTTGCCTTCCATTGGGTAGGAGAGAGAAGGAAAACAGCAGGGGAGAAGCTATTGTTAGAATCTCCATTAAATCAGTGACGGAGCTAACCAAGACAATTAAGAGAATGTGGAGATGGCAGTGTCTTAAGGAGGGGAGAATGAAGGAAGCATAAGCTTTCCTAGGGGATATAAGAATAGGCAACAGTTGTGGGTAACTTTTATTAAACTCAGTATTCTAGCGAGCATTATATTCTAAAGCTATATTCTCAGTATTCTAAAGAGCTTAGTGTTCTAAAATCTTTATATATATATATACACACACACACACACACATATATAAGCTTGTTTAAGTTGCAAAACACTGTAAAATGGGTAATATTATGTCCATTTTTGAGGTGATGAACTTGAAACCCAGAGAAGTTAAATAACTTGACTAAAGTCATAAGTTAATATATGGCAGAGTCAGGATTAGAACTGGGGTAGTTTGTTCCAGAACACCTGCCTTTTATACTGATGCTATTAATGCATATGAAAAGGAGGAGAAAGATAACAGGGGTCTGACCAGAATCTTGGCTTATGTGTGTGAGTGTGTGATTTTGGTATATTCTGAGATTTTTGCCTAAGGAAATATGATGTTGTTTTGTGTGTAACTACGAATCACAACAGACATCTTGATAGGGGTGGATGCTCTTGGCTTATTGCTGCTGGGTGCCATTTTTCTATATGAATCTTTTAAAAGGCCAGACAATCCCTGCATTTCTGCATGTTTGAAGTGTGGCCATGCTTATTTCCCATAATATGAATGGAGCTCATGTTTCTGGGACAATGTTCAGATTGATTTAAACAATCCCAGAGTCACATCCCCCTCTGCCAGCTCTTTCACAGTATCCCTCCTTCAGCCAAGAGTGCCCTGACACTCTTGGCTGACAAGATGTGTCAGGGCACTGAGCAGGACAAGATGCTCCAAATCTTGTCCCTGGAAATCCTATTCAACTTTCTGAGATTATTTCCTCTAGAAATTATGAAGGCTTTATGGATTAAAAAAAAAATTTTTTTTAGCCCCGTATTTTAAAGATCTACTTTCATGGTTTACTGTATTGAGAGAGAATATGTGCTACTAGAAGATAAAATTACACAGAACTTGAGAAGTAAGGAGGATTAAAAACTTCATTGCTTTCAAGGGCCAAAAAATACTATACCTAATATTTTCATTTGAATAGATTAAGTGGAAATAATATTCTCATTTCTTTTATTCTTGCAGTTGAAAAGGGTTAAAAATTCTTTGCACATATGAAACAAGCAGTTTATAGGTTATAATGAAAGGAATGCAATTTCCTTGGATACTGTACAGGGAGGAGAAGAGGCTGAAGGGAAAAATAACACTAATGAAACAATCAGTAATGAAAAGTGATAACAATCTGGTGGTCTGGAGATGAGGAAAGTCTACGATTTTTAAAAATACCTTTGTTATTTTTTGAGCATGGGAAATGCAAAACTAATGCATGCTTATGTAAAAAGAAATCAAAATTTGAAGAAATATGTAATGTGGTAAGTTAATGCCTCCTCTCATCATACCTCAAAGCTAAACAATGTCTAGATGTATGTGCATATAAAATATACATATGCTTCCTGTATAATCATCTATAAGAAACCAATAATCACATCTGAGTGAGTTGCAGAATTTACTTAAAATTTCTTTCTGCACCTTAACAAAGGAGTAATCATACCATGTCATTTTTTAACAACTTATTATTTTTTCATTTAATGTAAATTTAGACCCATTTGCCTGTGAACTCACACTTTTATAGAGTTTTTCCATTACTTGTTCAATCAGTTTATATGTAGTTGGATGGTTAGGTTGTTTCCACTTTTTCATTATCTCTGAAGTGATGCAATAAATATTTTTGAGTGCATTGTGTAGGAAAATTTTCAGGAAGTGAGACTGTGGAGACAAAAGGAGTAATAACTACATTCACAGCTATCAAAATTACCTCGAAAGAGGTTTTAAATGTTTGTATATTTATTTTTATGTTTTGCCAGTAGCTTGAGGGTGAGTGTCCTTGTACGCTGTTGTCAGTCTTCAAAGATCCTTTGCACAAACTGAATCAGTAGAAAAATAGGTTTTTGTGTTTGAACTTGACAGAGCTCTGCCTCTGTAAAGGACTGGCTGGAGTAGTGAGGGACCTGGAAAGAACATCACGTCTGGGTACACTGGGGTGTATCCAGAGGAGGGGCCCCAGTAGTCACGGTGTCTGCAGGGCTCCCCACAACTAGAGGTGTGGGACGCGACGGATTGGAGCCGAGGCTTTCTGGCAGATGGAGAGTCCCTGTTGAAACCGGCAGGAATGCGCTTGCCCAGCCCACTGTTGCTCCAGGGTCGAATTTCCTTCCGACAAATACGTGGCGTCGATTTGGGGGTTCCTTGGCCGCTTGGCCCTTTCCCCACCATCCGCAGCCAGCCGGCGCCAGGATGCCGCTTCCCAGGGGTTCTCGGCGGGAGCAGCGGTGCCCACCCCTCGCCAACCTGCCCCTAGCTGCGAGTCGCTGAGTGGTGGGCTGCGCGAGCCCAGCACCTGCCCCAGGCATTGTTGGCACCGATCCCGCGCGCCTCCGCGGTGACCGGACCCTGGAGGCCTGGTACCCGCAAGCCAAGGGTTATTTCCTGCCCCCTACATCCTCTTTCCAACCGCTACTGGCAGACCACCGGGGTTAGAAGCAAACAGGCCCAGGCTGACCCGGATCACTGCAGGTGCACCAGGGAACCAGGCTAAGGTAGGAGCTCAGGCCAGACTACCCAGCTCAGTCTTGGCCAACACAGCCGTGTTCTCCACGTGGGGGACCCTCCATCAGCTGGGCTACTGGCCAGGTCCCCACCTAATCAGTTTCTTCCTCCAATCAGTGGACTACAGAAGTCCCCCCAACTGGACTAGTAGGGAACTTCTGCCCTAGAATCATCAGCTAGTACAGACTTTCATAACAATTCGAATTAGCTGCCAACATGTAAAAACATTTGCAAATGAAATATTTGGCAATACTATTAGCTGATGCTAATCTGGCATCCCAGTCTCTGCCATCCTCAATTTCTTAATATGACCAAGCCAACTCTCTCCACTGCTACTACTAGGCATCAGTGTGTGACCCCTGCTGGGGTTACAGAATGTTGTGGTTGGGACACTCTAAATACAGATCCCTTCAGCTTCCTCTGATACATGGTGCTGTGAATTTGTCAAGGTCACCAGTGTGTGGCAGAGTTGGGACTGCGCTCTATTTACTGACAAAGGTCCAGAGGAGTGAAGTGACCTGTCCAAGGTCACCCAGCCAGGCAATGGCAGGGGCAGTACTAGAGTCCATTTCCCTGACCACTGGCCCACTCTCTTGACTGCCCAGGAGCCTCAGTACCACATAGTTATTGGCCAAAGATCCTGCACATGACCCTGACCTGGGCTCTTGGCTTTTGACCTAGTCATTGGTTAGACTCTATCCTACAGGCATAGATGGAAACAAAGTTTCCCTTGCTACCATCTATGCCTATAGAATGGAGACAATCCCTAATGGCTGACGTGTCTTATTTCCACCTTTCAGGGGGTGGATTCTTGTCTAAGAAACATCACAGACCCATGGGCACCAGCTTTTCCTGGTGCACAGGTCTGAAAACAGACCTGGCCGGTACTACAGTGATTCTACTTGAATGTGCTAATCTGATCCCACTAGAACCCACTGTCTAGCCATCAGGGGGATTTCCCCAGACTTTTAAACTTGCCACCTACAGAGTGGATGAAGACAGCAAAAGCAAGAGCCATGTTATATGGCCAGCCCTGTCACGATTCTGCGTTCTGTCCCCCATTTTTCACTGGGGAGCCAGGAAGAATTGGTCTCATAGTGGTGAGACTCCCTATCATAAAACGAACATAGGGAAACACGGTGGGTGAAAAGGGAATTGTTACAGTTAATAAATAACTGATGTGGAAAAGGAGAAAGACTTCTGAAATGGTTTCTTATTTTACTTAAGAGCATTTCCCACCCAAGACTAAAGCACATAAAATAAGCCAGAGACCCTGATGTCCCTCCATCAAAGATATAAAAATTTGAGGCATTTATGTTAAGTTAGCATATGGAGTATCTATCGGTAACTGCGTTAGCTCTTCAAACATATCCTCTTACCTCCTTAGCAGAAAGTGAAAAGCTTTTTACAAAACCTACATTTTTGCATGTGAGAGGCTCAGTTTGGATTTGAAATCACTCACTCTATATGAAATTACCACCCCATTTTAATAAGGTCCAAGATGTTTAATAGCTCACTTAAGGTTTCACAGCAAATTGAGAACAGAAATAGAAATAGAAGGATTGGCTGTTTTTCTCAATTGGTCTCCTGAGAATGGCTTGTTCATTTTCATTGTGTCTCCAGAGAAACTTCTCATTTGCCATCTTCACAATCCCTCTATAATATCTTACTTAGTGATCACTGTGTAGGTAAAATTATTTTTTTTAAGTGGCATATTGTACATGTAAAAATAATTAGGTCTCTGTTGTACTCTAGCAATTTTTTCTTTGGTTCAGCTGCTTGCCTGGAAAAAGGTTTAGGGTAGCCTGAAGTTCTCTGAAGATGTTTTATAATTTGTCAGTAGAAAATCTCTCACACACATGCATACATCCACACCCTTTATCACAACTCTGAAACCTTGGGAAATTTACAGTTTCTTATAAGTCTCTCCTTTCTTTCTATCTCTCCACCTCCCTCCCTCCCCTTTCTTACTCTCTCTTTTTAATTTGGAAAACAGAATTCCTTCATTTCCCATTCTCCTGGTGTGGTGCTCCATGATGTCAGAGATCCAGGCTTCTTCCACCTCATTGCTCTGCCATGTGTAGGTCTGGGATCTCGGTAGACAAGCTCCAGGCAGGACAGAGAAACAGTAAACATGACTGTGTAAGGGTTTATGCACTTCTGTCTTTTAGGAATAGTGCCTGGAAGCTGCCACATAACATTCTGCTGACATCACTGGGTCAGAATTTACTTCCAGAGATATCCCTACTTGCAAGGGAGGCAGGGCAATGTGGTCTTTAGATGTGAGAGCCACGTGCACTGCTGAATTTTGGAACTCTTTCATGACAAAAGAAGGGGAGAAAGTTAGCAGTCTCTGTCACAGTCACTCTGTAACTGTTATCCTCTGTAAGAGGATATGGCACACAGCACGTCCATGTGTGCTAAGTCACTTCAGTCGTCTCTGACTCGCGACCCTATGAACTGTAGCCCACCAGGCTCCTATGTCCATGGGTTCTCCAGTCAAGAGTAATGGAGTGGGTTGCCATTCCCTCCTCCAAGGAATCCTCCAGACCCAGGAGTCAAACCTGCATCTTTCATGTCTCCTGCTTTAGCAGGCAGGTACTTTACCACTAGTGCCACCTGGGAAGCCCCAGGGTGCACAGTAGGACCCCAGCAAATATTTTTTAGATTGAGTTTATCTTTTGAGGATTTCTGAGACATTCACCAGGAAGACTAATACTGGAACCTTCTGCTGGGCATAGGGACAAAAAGTTGGGAGTGGAGGCTGATGAGGAGGAATCAAATAGTTTTGCTTTCCAAATTGGCTGTACCCTTAAGCCAGCCATCTGGAGAAAGGAGAAATCTTTGTAATGTACTTCCTCCACCTTCCAACATCCACTGAAAACACTGCCCAACATGGCAGCCTCCTTGCATTTCTTATACAATCCATCTCCCACAGATATCAAAGAAAGTCCCATGCCACCAAAACTCTATCTCTTCCCTCAAACTAGAAGAGAGACTGTCAGGAATCGTTCTCATTTAGCAATTTATTTTTTTTTAATATTTATTTTTATTTATTTGGCTGCACAGGGTCTTGGTTGTGGCATGTGGGATCTACCCCAACCAGGGATCAAACCCAGGCCCCAGCATTGAGACATCAAGTTTTAGCCACTGGACTACTAGGGGAGTCCCTCATTTAGCAATTTATTGTATTTGCGGCATTAAGCCAGTGACATTACTGTAAGGCACTGGGTGCAGAGAGGTCTTGGAAATCCACTCATGTCCTGCTCTCATTTCCTCAATCCTGCTTCTATGCCTGCCCCTCCCCTGCCCCAGCCTTCCTCTCACCTACTCTCAGAACACTGGTAAAATGTTGTTGGGTCGCTAAGGACTGAGAGGTGATGGCTTAAAATGGGACTCCTCCCAGAGGGTGTGCTCCTTAATAAGCAGAAGAAAAACCTTTATGAGTCCAAAGATTAAGAGCTAAAATGGCAGGCAATAGGGCTCTATCTGGGCTAGTAACTGCAGGAAGATGACCAGGCAGCTATTGTTTATCCACATTTTATGGGGAAGCTCCTGAAGGTTAAGCAACTTGTCCTAGCCCACTAGTGGTGGAGCCAGAACTGAACCCTATGTCTCTCTAGCTCTGATTGCAAGTGGCTGCCCACTGGTATATCTGCCCTAGGCGTGGAGCATTTGCTTCACTCATCTTTCTTTCATTGCACAAACTTACAAAACTCCCTTGGGCTTATAGTCAGGGAAGTAACACATCACAGTAGTAACAGCTAAATTGAAACTTACTACAAGCTAGATACTCTTCTAAGTTCTATATAAATAAAACTAACGCATTTTATCCTCATATGACCCCATTTTATATATGAAGAAACCGAGGCTTTAAGAAGTTAAGTAACTTGCCCAACATTACTCAACGCTATAGTGAATGTCAGAACTGGAATCAGAACCCAAGCTGTCTAACTTGAGTCTGGGCACTTAAGTTTTAGGCTAAATTACCACTCTAGTTAAGACGGCAATCAATAGTGGTTCCCTATTATTATTTATGTATTATCTGCCTATACCTTTAAACTACCATAAAGGGGAAATTCCATCATCACACTAGGCATGTCTTGATTTTTCTTCTCCCTATCCAAGTTCCCAGTGAATAGAGTTATAGAAAGGACTCAGGAACCTGGATGCCATCTGTGATGTTACCGCAAAGATGGTACCAACCAGACAGTTTCTTTACTTCAGTTACACATTTACCATCTCCATATTTGTTTGAACTCCAACAAGTGCATGAATGCACCTTAGTTTTGCTGTGTAATTTTTTCTGGGAAATGTTAGCCATCATGTGAGGAGAAGGGCATATCATACAGGTTCTCTGGGCACCATTCCCCTTTACTTCACATTCACTGCTGGTTCTCACTCACCAAGAGTATCACATTGAGTAAGGAGAATGAGAAACCCGTAGGGTGAAATACGGGCACTTCCCTGGTAGCTCAGCTGGTAAGGAATCTGCCTGCAATGCGGGAGACCTGGGTTCGATCCCTGGGTTGGGAAGATCCCCTGGGAGAGGGCATAGCAACCCACTCCAGTATTCTTGCCTTGAGAATGCCCATGGACAGAGGAGCCTGGCAGGCTACAGTTTGTGGAGTTAGAAAGAGTCTGATACGACTGAGTGACTAAGCATACAGCACAGGGACACTGAAGTGAGTATCCACCATAGGCCAGACACTGTGCTAGGCCCTTTCCACTTGGCATCTCATTAAATCTTCAGGACAGCTCCATGAGGCAGACCTCATGCCATCCCTTAGATCTAATGTTCTGCAGCTTTGGTCTGCACAGGGTCATTGGAGTAAGTGCCAGAACTGAGGTTCAAGCTCAGGTTCATCTGGCTCCAAGTGCATGCTCTTACCTTGAAACCAAGTGTCTTTGAGCACCAGAAGTCTTGGCTGGGTGAGTTTGAGAGCACTCCTCCACTACTGATTCTGTTCCCATAGAAGTTACAGGTCATCTTCTATCTTCCCAAAGGTCTTTTGGGATCTCTCTTCCTCCTGGACTCAAAATTCAGGCCTCATTACACTCCTTCTTCCTCCTCTCCTGCTGGATCAGACTTCAAAATCTACATCCATAGTGAGAGTGAATTTATAGCTGTTGGAAATAAAATTTGGTATTTGCAAACCTGGGTTTCCTCCCTGGCTCTCCCTTTGCTATCTGTGCGACCTCAGGCCAGTTGCTTAACCTCTTTATGCCTTAGTTTCCTCTTCTGTAAAATGGGGAGACCTGTATGTTCCTCTGAGACTTGTTGTGAGGCTTGGATGAGAGCATGCATCATGTCCTTAGCTTAGAGCCTAAGCACACAGGCTTTTGTTCTTTTCATTGTATTGGGAAAAGATTAGGATTGTGATGAAAGGAAGATTCTAATAAAAGGAAAACTGGTCAATTTTTGGAGGTAGTCTGGGTTCAGTTGTGGTTGGGCCATATTCAGGATTAAAAGTATAGTCTGTGTGTTGGCACTCGGGAAAGCATAAACTCCTGCCTCAGGCCTAAGATCAGGACAGAGTTACATCCTGAGTATGGGTTTCTTTGGCCCTTTCCATGCCTATTTTTAAAACTGACCTTTCTTTCCTCTTCTAATTCTTTCCAAGAACAGTAAGGCTGACTCCAGAATAATTAGGAAAACATTCCAAAGTTGACATAATGCCAATAATGGAAGTTATGAAAGAACTTTAAATCCATTATAACAAAAACATGCACCAACAGCACATTATATTTTGAATAAT
This sequence comes from Tragelaphus eurycerus, assembly GCA_935064755.1. Classification (NCBI taxonomy): domain Eukaryota; kingdom Metazoa; phylum Chordata; class Mammalia; order Artiodactyla; family Bovidae; genus Tragelaphus; species Tragelaphus eurycerus. The sequence continues at coordinate 27,593,661 of CAKXYN010000002.1, forward strand.
TATAAATTGTCAGTAGTACTTTACAATTGTCTGGCTTTCTTTTGAGTGTCTGTCTGTATTGCCAGGCTTTAAGGATGGGCAGGGACTAAGAATAATTCATTCATTCTGTAGAATTCTCTGCAAAATTGATGTGTTTGTCTGTGAAGTGCCTGAGACTTCACATGCTTATTGAGGCCCTATGACCTTGGTCAAGTCCTCTGAACTCTCTGGATCTTTGCTTCTTCAACTGGAAACTGAAAAGAACAACTCTGGCCTCTTTGATGTCATTAGAGAGCTGGGCGGAGAAGGCAATGGCACCCCACTCTAGTACTCTTGCCTGGAAAATCCCATGGATGGAGGAGCCTGGTGGGCTGCAGTCCATGGGGTCGCTAAGAGTCGGACACGACTGAGCGACTTCACTTTCACTTTTTCGCTTTCATGCATTGGAGAAGGAAATGGCAACCCACTCCAGTTTTCTTGCCTGGAGAATCCCAGGGGCAGGAGAGCCTGGTGGGCTGACGTCTATGGGGTCACGCAGAGTCGGACACGACTGAAGTGACTTAGCAGCAGCAGCAGTAGCAGCAGCAGCAGAGAGCTGGGGAGGTGCGAACAAAATGCTGGACACAGCAGTCTTTCAAAGCAACTTAAGTGAATAGCTAAGTGTCAAGGATTAATATGATGATACATGTATATGTGTCTAAAGTGAGAATGAAAGAAAAATTAAGAAGCAAAACCAAAGAAGTCAAAAGGAGCAACCGTATTCCTTGCTTTGCCATTCATTAACTAAGTGATTTGAGGGGAGGCACTTAACTTCCATGGGTCTCAGTTTCCTCATCTGTAAGATAGGAATTATAGTAATAGCTGTTCTTCCTATTATACAGAATTATTGTCAAATGGGACTGTGGGTGTGAAAATGTTACCTAAATAAGAAAAGGCCAACCACCTGTTAGTTGTTATTAATATTAGAAGTAGTAATGCCTGGTGAAGTTGCAGTATTCTTCACAGGCATCCAACTAGTTTAGTCTTCTTTGGAAATGAAATCAATCCGTTTAGATCCTAGGGCATGATCTGTTGGCTTCCACAGGCAGGGGTTGAATCCCATGAGTAGGAGACTGGCCTCTAGCATCACACTGTTGGACTTAGATCTCACCTCTGTCACTAACAGGATGTGTGTGTGATTTTGAGTAAGCATTTAACCCTTCTTAACCCCAAGAGAAACTTGGTTTCTCTATCTTACCTCATGGAGTTACAAGGACTAAACAATATAATACATGTAAAGCATTTACAGTAGTACCCAGTAAACAAAGATATTTATGGCTATCTTTATTCTTGGTGGCACTCTGGCCTCATGATGCCTAATTTATAACATTAGTTGTATATTTATCAAATAACATACTAGAGTATGTCTGATACTAGAAAAATCTGAATGAACAAGTGTTTGTATCTATAGTTAAATGGCTAGGCCTTTTGATTCCTACTAAAGCTGCTTGCTTTTAACCAGCTACCACAGCTGCCTAAATCACCATCCTGAGAAATCTGGAAAGAAAAATACTTGTATACATCAAGACAGGAGGTGCTGGCAAACCCTGCTGAGTCTCTGTCCATAGTCCTTGGGGGGCCCATAGAAAACCTATTGCTATGCCTCACCTTTTCTTGTCCCCAGTTACTCCTGTGACCTTCCTTTGCATTCTATCTGTTCTCTAGCAGGATAGGGGATACCCATGGAAGATCTACTCTTCCCCACTCTAAAGCCAGCAAACCAATCACATCTCAAGGCCTTTGATTCCTTTCTGTGAAGGAAATGTCCGGGTAGGGCAAGATTTCCACTCTGCTCCAGCTGTTGTACTTCCAAGGTAGTTTCTAGTACACCAGTGAGTAAGGAATGTCCTTAGGCAATAGATGAATGAGATGAGTGAGGAGCTAAATTAGATAATGATATCATTAGGTAGTAAGTTAGTGCACAAAGAGACACATGGAGGTCATAACGTGTAAAGAATAAGGGTGAATAAACATGGGTAAATGAGGCATAAAGCTCTGCACCAGAGGCTGAAAAACAAGTCAACTTAAAAAAAGCTGTTCCAGGCAGAGTGAAGAATCATGGGAACTTAGAAACCAGGGTAATGGAATCCATAGGGCAGCAGTTCTTAAATTGGAGTGTGCACCAAAATCACTTGGAGGGCTTGTCAAAATGCAGATTGCTGCCCACCCACCCCCACCAGAGTCTCTGGTTCAGTAAGTCTGGAGTGGGATGGAGAATTTACATTTCTAACAAGTTTTCAGGTGATGCAGAGAGCACACTTATAGAAGCATCTCGAAGGTAATCTGAAAAGACTTGCTGCCAGGAGAGTTACTGCTCAGAACCAAGTGAGGTTCAAAGAACCCCTTGAAGTCTGCAGAGACAGGGGTGTCCAAGGGGACCCCCTGGGCTTTCTGTACCACAACAAATTGGGTGGATTCTTGCTTTTGGGGTGTGATTTGCTCGTACTGGTTGACCAGGGGAATCCATAAGACACCCTCACCTATGTGACCCTCCTTTAGGTAAGCTTCGACTGGTTGAGGGGAAATGTTCTCTGCCGGCTCTCAAAGGAGTGGGGAGGGTAGCATCTCAGAGTTGTTTGCTCTTTCCAGCCTCTCACGGTAATAACCGGTCCCTAGAAGACAAGACTAAGGGGCCGCGACCTGCCACCCATTCCTCCTGGGGTCCAGCTCGGAAGGTGGGCGCTTAGGGCGAGGGGAGACTCCCTACCGAGCGAAGGTGGGCTTCAGGGATGGGATTTGGGCTGCCGCCCCCCGCAGAGTCGCGGGATCGGAGCCAGCGGAGATGCTGAAACGAGTCGCGACTTCGTCCTCTGGCGATCGGCAGTGGGGGGCGCACCAAGACAGCAGTTCAGGAGCTGCGCTTTGTCACCACGGCGGCCAGGGGAGGGAGCGGAGGAGGGCTCAGAAAAGGGTCAAGGGGACAGGACCGGGCGGTTGACCGGCTCTCCGGCCGGACAGGGACGTTCAAAGGCTGCGGGCCACACTTCGCACGGCCCTGCGGGGAAAGGAAAAGACTGAGATTCCAGTCCTGGGCCCAGACTGCGCGGGCACTCCTATGTTGGGCCTTTGACACCCGGTTCTCCGCGGCGACATTCCTTCTGCTCTTCCTCCACTACAACAAACCCTTGATAGCCTGTACCCCACCTATGAAACTCAGCACTGCAGGGAAGTGGGCACCCTCACTGGCTCGCTAAAAGGTTTCTGAGCCGGGAACGCACAGTCCCTCCACGTCGCGGCGCCCTCCGGCCCTCCGGGTTCTTAGCCAACCTTTTTACTATGCGCCGCTCTTCTGAGACTTACGGTAACAGCTGAAGCTGGCTCAAGCTCCTTGCTCAACCTCTGCAGTGGCGGAAGCAGCATCCATCCATTCAGCCTGAGGAGCGTGGCTGCTGCCGGGTCCTTCAGTCTTGGCCGAGGCACTGCAGTGGTTTATCTGCGGTGTCAGGGGACGTAGTCCTCGGCCCTGGGGGCTCAGTGTTAACCTCACAAACAGAATCTGACGTTTGAAGGCTGGACGACTTGGGTTAAAATCCCAGCTCCGGCCACTTCCCAGCTGAGTAACCCTGGGCGAGTTCCTCAACCTCTCTGAGATTCAGTTTTCCCTCCGCACATCCGGAGGAACTGTACCCCATCGGGACTCCCTAAAGCTCAGTTGGAGGAAGGGGCTAGTCTGGGTCGGGAGGGGCTCTATAAAACTCAGTCCCCGTAACTTCTCACACAAAGGTTTTTCCATTTCGGAGGGAGCGGCTTAGCCGACCCAACTGGTTGGACTTCCTAGCGTGCCGGCGGTTCCCCACCCCTCACCAGGGAGACCGGCTCCTCTGTTCGCATTCCGGCGCCACGGCGTCTCCTGGCCTGACGAAGCCGAGAAGGCGGAGAGGAAGGGGCTGCAGCCTCCTCCTTGTCCCGGGAACCGGGAGAGACGTGGTCAGTGAGCATACAGAAACAAGAGACTCACAGGGAGACCCATAACGGGAGAGAGCGTTTAGGGCATTTAAGGCTAGTTAAATCGTAGAAGACAGATCCCACTGGGTAGTGACGCCACCAAGATAGGGGTCCTCCGGCTGGACCACCCAGATGGGTGCCTCAGTAGGCAGGCTCCCTCTACCAGCACCAGGGTGAGGGGTGGGTGTGTTCCACTGCGGGGAGGAGGGGAGCTGTCAGGCTCTTCTGGTCTTTGGACCATCCAGAAAGTTTGGAAATGGTTTGTACCCAGTCAAAATTTATTAAAAACAATACTGAAGGACTATTATCCCTTCCCTTCTCCTTCCCAGAAGGGACTCCATAATAACCATCCAGTTCCTTTTCCTGTGGCTCACCCTTATCCAGTTCCTTTTCCTGTGGCTCACCCTTATCCCAAGGGAAGGTGAGCCCAAATGAAGTCCTGCCTTTAACAACAGAAGCATTAGACCCACCATTCTCTCCACCCAGATGCCACCTCCCAGGTCTGGTTTTGAATGGAGGCCTGTGCAGAGCCTGGAGGATGTGGGGGCAGGCTGAGCCAGTCCCTGAGGTTTTGGCCCTTGGGCAGTAAATGCTGGAAGACAGTTTGACAGAGGTAGCTGCCATTTAAGGGAAAACATCTGGTAAAGCCATACCTCCTTATCAGAGGGATTAGGCAATTGTGTCTGAAGTTTGGTGGCTCTATTTGGGCTGTAGAGGGCATGGGAAACTGAAGGCTAACTTCAGTGTCTCTGTGCATTTTTCTGGAGAGAGGTTTGCCAGATACGTGGAGGCCATAATGCCCTAGATGTTAAAACTGGCTAGGTAAGCCTGATGAGTTTTGCTCCTTTTCAGATAGTTGCTCAGGGCCTCAGTGGATTGTGATGGTCAGAGAAACCAGACTTTGTCTCTCAGCGTCTCCAGAATCACCTGCTGCAATGACATTCTTATTTGGAATTCAGGCCCTGAAGACTCTTCCCACCTGCAGTTAGTCTCTCTTACCCCATACCATGAAGGGTGGCTCCAGCCTCTCTGTAGGTCATACATAATCCCCACTTAGCCTCTGATTCCTTTCTTAAAAGAAGGAATTTCTTCTTTTTTCTTCTTTTCTTAAAAGAAGAAGAGGCCTTCTCTAGAACAAGTTTCCAGATGACTTTGGGCCATTTTATTCCTTACTTTTCTTCTTCATGCCTAAGATGAGTGGTTAGAGGTTAGTTGCCTACAGCTCTCCCTGCTCCCCCACCTCCCCTACCCCAACACACATTTTTCCTAGCCCCTGTGAATTCAGCTTGGCAAAAGTCCACAAGTGGAGGTTTTGGAAGGAAAGGCTAAGAATATGATGCCTGGCATTTTCTAATAGCTCCAGTTGTTGTGAGTGTGGTCCTGAAGTTAGAGGGATGGGAGATGAGTCATTTTTATATGAGCCTCCTCTCTGTGCTTCAGAAAGTAGGAGTGATTCACAAGATCTTCCTTAGTTTTGTTGTGACAATGAAAAGAGCTAATACAAGTGAAATGCTCCAACAGTGACTGCTTCTATCCTGTGGGGTTTCTAGACTTCCACATGCAGTTTCTCTTTGCCCTCCTGGGAAATTATGGAGAAACAGGGTGAGGACAGTTTAGATATGTGAGTCTTTGAGCCTCCTGATTCTGAGGGCAGGTGGATAACCTCTCTGTGAGGCCTCTGAACCCAGCTTGACCCCAGAAAAGGGTGGGAGGTTGTGGAGGCTGCCTTACGGAGTGTTAAGGCACTGTCAGATGTTAAGTTATCCCTGCTTGCCAGGGAGGGACAAGGACTTGGAAGGAGCACTAGTCCAGGGCCCAGTGTTCAGCCAGGCCCTGGCCATGAGTCAAGACCACTGGTCACCCTATCTGTGTGGGAGAAAAGGCACTGCTGCTTGCTTTTAAAGGTTTAAGAGTCAAGGAGAAATGGGCATCAAAGCACTTTGTAATGAAAGCAAATTTCAGGACAGTAATGGTGAAACACCCCCCTACCCCCTGCCCCGCATACCATCTCTGCTAGGATAGGGGAGGGGGCCTTTGGGGTGCTTGGGTGTTGGAGAACTGTGACCAGAACATGGGCCCTTCCAGCTGGTAGCTTCAAGAAGTAAGCCTTGGGCTTGGGGAGGTCCTCCAGCTCATGGATGGTTAGGTGGTGGGTGCTGCGGTTCATGGGATTGCAAAGAGTTGGACACGACTGAGCGACTGATCTGATCTGATAGGTTGTAGGCTGTCCAGGGCTTGCTGCCACTAGGCTCAAGCCTATAGGAGCCAAGGGTTGACAGGTGTGGAAGCAAGAGTGACTGCAGCACTGCCTGGCTCCAAGAACATGAGGAGCAGGTGTCATGGGCGGGTGAAAACATCTGAAGACATCCAGTTTCCTGTCCTGGGTGCCTGGCCATTGGCTCCAGGAGTACAGAGAGAAGGGGGTACTTGCTCAGAGTTCCGGAAGCCACAGGTTCTGCCTGCCTGAAGGAAAAACTGTTTTGTGGCGCCCCACTGCTGGCTCACGACCACCAGCCCCCTCTGCAGGGTGGGCAATGGTGAGGGGGAAATGGGCAGGGATGGAGGGGGGATGATCTGCCTCCTCATTCCCCAGAAAGGCCGACCGCTGGGCTTCTGAGATCCAGTTGACCTTGCTCCCTGAGGAGCACATCTTGCAGTGCCTCTGTGCTCTGGGTTCGGCAGCTGCCAGGGAGGAGATGGGGACCGACCGCCAGAAGTCTCCTCACCTCCCACTATTAACGCGGTGGAGACCACCGCGCCGGGAAACTTGGATGGCCACAGCCCGCGCCTCGGCTTGGAAGGTGACCGAGGGACCCAGATCACTGACGCGGCAGCCCGGCGACGTTTACTGTTTAAAGGGAAGCTCCCTTTGCTCTGACATTTCACCAAAGTGAGAAGCAAAAACATTTTCTTGATTAAAATTTTGCCCACACTGAGGTACCCAAGTCAGCTCCCGAACCCTATTCCTCTTCCCACGTCTCCTCTTTCCTTCCTTTCGGCCGGAACGCGTGCCTGCTGCCAGGAGGCCCAGCATCCAGCTGGAGAAAGTACTCAGGGCCTCAGACTATCTTTCCGAGCGGGTCCGCTGGCCACTGAGGCGTTCCCTAACCCCTGCCCCAGCTCTCCGGAGCCGGGGTTTTCTCGGGAATCGAAGAGGCTCCTGCGGATCGGCGCGTCTGGTGGCCCTGGCCGAGCTTCCGATTCCATTTAACACAACCCGCGCATCTTATCTCCGCATCGCCTCCCCGGGGTTCCCACCCACCCTCTGCCCAGCCCAGCCCAGCCCAGCCCGGCGGAAGCGGGGCCGCGAGCTTTGAAGTCCAGAGAATTTCAATCCCAGAGGAGCCGGCTGGACCTAAACCCCCGCCCCAGCGGGGGAGGGGACAGCAGGCCCGCAGACAGGAGGGGGTTGTCCCTCCCGCCGCGGGAGGTGAGAAGCGGTGGGGGCCCGGGCCGGACCCCACTTAGGCTGCTATCACCCCCTCTCTTTTATGGGGTCGCCCAGGCCTCGGCGACGCGCAGGTTTTACTCTCTGTGAATTTACCTTTCTTCTGCCGCATAGGGAAAAACCTCCATGATACAGTGATAACCACGCTATTAAAGTGCCTCCCCGTAAACCAAAAACAAACACTCCTTCCCAACACTCCTCCAGAAAACCCCAACTAGAAACGGTGCTCTTATCGAGCCTCCTGTTTTCTTCTTCCTGTTAAAAATTAGACCTCTCTTCATCTGATATTAATGAAAGATGCTTTTGGAAGAAGTGATATTTGGTTTAAAAAGGAAAAAAAATTTTTTCTCCTGCCACCGAGGTACGTTAAGGCGCCTAAAGACGGGAAAATTGAGACATTTTGAAAGAGTGGAGGCAGGAGTCAGGAGAGGGATGAAGGCGTCCCTGAAGCTTCAGATACGAAGCCCAGAAGAGGCAGCCCCATCCTGGAGAGGCTGAGCCCGGGGGTCAGCCTCCTTCCTCCCAGGACGCTAGGGGAAGTCCGGCTCCGATGGGCCGGGCCCAGGAAAGAGACGCAAGTGGCACCTCTTGATCTCTCAGATCTCTCAATCCTACTCCTCTTTCATCTCACACGGAAAACCCGGAGGAAAAGAGGATCAAACATAGAGCACTCCCATTGAATGCAAAGCTGGGGGCGGGGCGGGCAGCCAGGGGGTCCCTCTGAGGACCCGGCCTCGCCGAGGTGAGCGCAGCGGGGGGGCTGCTGTGAGTTGGCCGAGGGCTGCGGAGGATAGAGGAAGGGGAGGCGGGGAGCGCCTCAGGCCCAGGGCTGGAAGGGCCCAGAAGAAGGTGAAGGATAGTGGCAGATCTAAACGCAGACGCTAGTGGCTCTACTTTGACAGGAAGGAAGGAGCAAGCCAGGTGTTCCCTCAGGCTCTGCCTACCAGCTAGAGAGGACAGGGCACCACGGAATCCTAGGATGACTCTCCGCCAGGGCACAAGGCTCTGGACTCTGACCACCTCTGAAATATTCTCCAGGACTTTGGGGCCGGCAGTGGTCAGCACCTGGTGACTCTGGGAGTCCCGGGTTTGGAAATGTTTATGAGAAGCTTCCCTTCCAGTTCCCTCTGCACACCCGACCCCAAGGGGAGGTCAGTGAACTGTTCTTATCAAGTGGTGTGGGGGGTGGGGGGGGCATGTGGAAGGCAGAACTTGAGAAGGGAACTTCTGTTTTTCCTCATTTCCTTCATCACCTCTGGAAGCCCACAGATAGGAAGATTGAGGCAGGGGGGAAGAGGGAGAAGAGTTGAGAAAAAGAAAAAGGAGGAGGAGAGAAAAAAGATAAAGTTAAAAATACTTAGTGATAGAGGGACTTTTCTTTAGAATTTCAGAAGTTGGGGCTTTGTCTTGGAACGTACAGGAGGAGGGGCAAAGCAGCCTTTTGCAGCCATCAGCTTAGCGCTAGAAGCTCCTATAAAGGGGCAGAGAAAGTCTAGTGGGAGCGGTTGCAGAGCAAAGAAGGGGCCTGCCTTCTAGCCTCAGCAAAATGAGAGACCCAGCCTGCCTACCTAGCCCCAGCACACTCAAAACTGGCAAGGGGTCAGTTTCCTAATGAGTTCCACCTCCCCTGGAAGCAGACCTGAGAGGGAGCCTGTGGCTATTCCCCAAGACATTCGGCACTACTCACACACCCCCAGCCCTGCCCTGGAGGTCCCCCTCTGTCTTCGACGACTGATGAGAACTCCAGTCACTTTTACTTCCGTGGCATTTTCGATGCCTTCTCTCTCTTCGATCCCAATGCCACCCACTTTTGGAGCAGGGGACCAAAACCCTGGGGTAGGGCACTAGGGAGAACCCCATTAGATAACCCTCCATGAACCCCAATGCCGTGTACTGGACTTTCTCGACCCCTGCCCCAAATCTCCGGGTAAGAACAGCACCTTCTACCAGCTAGGAGCCTTTGCCGCTGCCGCTGTGGGGGCCGCATTTGCCAGAGCTTCTTAACTCCCAAAAACCTGTTTCGGAGGAATTCGTTGACTCTGAACGAATACATTAAAATACAGGCAAGAAAATAAACAAGGCCACCCTCTACATACCTGAAGTGCAGGCGAGGCCCCAGCAAATGGGAGATTTCTTCCTTGAATAGCCATCTGGAGGTGAAGTCCGGCTGTGGAAAGCTTAAGGTCACCTAGATTGGGAGAGGGATGATGGGGGTGGGGGGAAGCGAACATTTGGAGTCAGCAGCCAAAGCCGTCTTTAAAGGAAAATATTAAGACATTTATCTCTTGCCCCTTGGGGAAGAAAAATGGCAAAGTTCTCTTTTGGTTCCTAGGAGGAAGGAAACAGCTGGGGGTAGGGGCTGGGAGGAGGTGGGAGGAAAGGAGACCTCAGGCTCAAGCTGTCCAGACAACTTGCGGGGGAGGGAATACGCTTTTCGGTAGCTTGTTAATGAAAAAAAAAAAAAAAACTTAGGAGCCGCGGCGCGGTTAGCTCACCAGGGACAGACGGTTGTAATAATAAGAGAAGCGAGGCTTGTCAATCGGCCTTCACACTTCTAAAATGCAGTTTATGGATTCTCTCATCAGTGTTAGAACAAGGCACCAAGTTAAGAAAACAAAAGCCCAAACAAAAACAAAAAAAATTTATATATATCAAAAGCGTATTCAATTACCGAGTCCCGCAACCCCTGCGGAACTCGCCGCGTTAAGCTCCCTTTTCTTCCTGCGGAATTCCATTTGCATCCCCTGTGCCTGGGTGTCTCCCTCTCTCTGTGTGTGTGTCTCTCTGTTTTCACACTCTCCTCCCCATTCGAGCGAGGCCCACACCTGGCGCATCACTGCCGAGCCATTAGCTGCGGGTCTCCTTTCATCTTCGCTGTGGCAGACGTTTCTATTTATCCACTTGCGCTCACCGAGTGGCGTCACCAGCGGTACTGTAATGACGACTGCAGCAGGAGGATGACAGCTTAGAAAGAAGAGGGCAATGGGGCTTCCTCCCAGAGGCGGTGCGGCACAGAGGAGCGCTCGCATCACAAGGTGACCCCAGCTCCCCACCGCCACCGCCGCCGTCACCGTCGACACCGCGTTCCGGCCGCTCCGCGCCCGCCCAGTCGCCTGGCCTCTTTCTCCCTCCCGCAGCCAAGATCTGCCGGACCGCTGGGGACCCAGGGAGCCGGGGGGCTAGGAGCTCACTTGGGGCTTTTCCCCCTCCCCCCTCCGAGAGTCCGGGATGGAGAGCCGAAAGGACATGGTTATGTTTCTGGATGGGGGTCAGCTTGGCACTCTGGTTGGCAAGAGGGTCTCCAATTTGTCCGAAGCCGTGGGCAGCCCGCTGCCCGAGCCGCCCGAGAAGATGGTGCCCCGTGGTTGCCTGAGCCCGCGGGCCGGTCCTCCGGCCGCCCGGGAGCGCGGCGGGGGGAGGCCTGGAGGAGGAGCCGGTCGACGGACTAGCAGGCAGCACTGCGGGGCCGGGCGCCGAGTCGCGGGCAGCCGGGGCCGCGGTGCTCGGCCCCGGACCTCCGGCTGCCTCCGCCGACAGTCTCTCTGGCCAGGGGCAACCCAGCAGCTCAGACACCGAGTCGGATTTCTATGAAGAAATCGAGGTGAGCTGCACCCCGGACTGCGCCACGGGGAACGCCGAATACCAGCACAGCAAAGGTAGCCACCGCGCCCCTTCTCTCCCCCGGCCTCCCACCGCGCCCACCTTCCACTTCAGCTCTAGAGGAGAGGAAGACACTCTACCCCAGGGCGGGGTGGCTGGGGGAACCCACCTGAACAACTCATCCCCCGCTATCTGCGCCCCGGCGGGGTCTCTTTCTCTGCTCTGGCATTGGCGGGACTGAGGGTGACAGCTGTGCTTTGGGGGAAGGAGGGAGACGCAAGCCCTGGGCTTGAGGGGGATTCAGAGTACACCCCAACCCCCCAGAGCTTTGTGGCACTGCTTCAGCTGCGCGGGGAAGACACTTTCTCCCGGCGTGGGAGAGATCAAACGAGGGTCCAGGCAGTTTGTGGCTAGCAGGGTGTAGGGCGCATCCAGGCGCGGAAGCGGAGTCCATAAAGGACCGTAAAATTGCGACCGACTAGGGCCGACCAGCGGCTGTGGCCCTCCGACCAGTTTGCACGTCGGTCAGAGGTCCAAATTACCTTGTCACTTCCCGGGCTCGGTGGCGCCAGGTCGGAAATGGTCCCAATGGTCTAATTGCCTTTGGTCTCCGGTTGCATTTGAAAAGGCAGTGCTCCGGCCCTCCCCCCATTCACCTTTCCTTCCTAGTCCCACTTCTTCACCCCAAGGAAAAGAGCGGCAGGGGGCAGGAGCCCCACCCTTCCCTGGGTTTCAGCTCAAATTGGGGGGTGGGGGTGGGTTATGTGGCACTGCTATAACTGGAGAACCCCTCGCTGACCAGGGGCTAGTGAGGAGGTGGGATGAATGATCAGGAAGGGAGTCTCCCTGAGAGGGGTGGAAAGCTAGGAGGAAGAGCCCACCAGCAGACACTCCTCCACAAAGCTGTGCCGGTGGGTGAGAAGACCCTAGTGTGGAAGAAAACTCACCCCCTGGCCTGGGCAGCCAACACCTTGCTGAGAACCCACATCCACCCATTGCCATCTAATCCACTCAATCCAGACTAACCACAGCATACCCTCAGAGTAACCCATACTCCATTCATATATAGTCAGGCAATAGGACACATACACACTCCTGGGCCATTCCCACAGCACTCGCAGCCTAGTGTACATTCCCACACCTGCACCAGCCATCTGGCACACAAAGCAAGGAAACTCAGTCCCTGCCCAACATCCAACAATGCACCAGGACCCAAGTTCACAACACTCCAGCACAAAGGGGCATCTCAACTCACTTGACTGTCAGATATGTGTATCCTTGTGCTCTCCTGTCAAACATGGGCAGAAAGTTCAGAGTGGCTGCATCTGTCCGTGCCCCAAGGCAGGTGGCCAGGGCACCTGGGGTTTTTGTACCCAGCAGGCCTAACACAGCAGCCCGGCCAGGCCTAATGGCTGCTATGTGCTCATCTGAATGGTGAGCCTCTGTCCTCCATTCCTGGATTCTCAAAGTCCCTGCCACCCTAGCAGAGGTAGAGTCTGGGGCTACTGAGAAGATGGGGGATGTCCCTTTCCATCACCCCCTCCACACACATCAACCAAGACCTACAGCCCCACATCAACAGTGTCTGTATCTGTTGTGTGTTCTGTGTGTGCTTATACTCGACTCCCTGAACAGGGCCTGGCTCTGAGGCACTGGCCAGCAGTCCCAATGGCAGCAGCGAGACTCCCAAAAGCAATGGCAGCGGTGGCTCCCAGGGCACCCTGGCCTGCAGTGCTAGTGACCAGATGCGACGGTACCGTACTGCCTTCACCCGGGAGCAGATTGCACGACTGGAGAAGGAATTCTACCGGGAGAACTATGTATCCAGGCCTCGGAGATGTGAGCTGGCCGCTGCCCTAAACCTGCCGGAAACCACAATCAAGGTATGAGCCACAGGGAGGGGGGGGATGCACCCAGTCAGGAGGAAGTAAATACCACCTTCTTAAATCATGAACCAGGAAGTAGGGCCTGGAATCTCTTTACAGGGCAGCTAGGCCGGGAGTGTCTAAGCCTGGTGCAGGAACCAGGTGCATGCAGATTTGCCCCTAGGGGAGACTCTCTTTCGTGGCCAAATAAACAGCGGGGATGAAGTGCCTGGGCAGGTGACAAGGAAGTGTTTCCAGGGAGAGCCTCAGGAATGGGACGTATTTTGAGGGGATCGCTGCCTGCTGCCTCAGAGTACTTTCCCACCCACACTACCTTTGGGCGTCCTGGCAGCGCGGACTGAGGGGAGGAGGGAGAGAGCCTGTCTGCGAGGGATTCCAGATCCAAGGGGGTGGTGGTGAGATCTGCCCGCGCCCAGAGGAACTCCTCTTCGGCTCTTCCCTGTGCTACTCGCACCGTCGCCCGCGGTGGGACGGGACTTGTGGGTTCTGCGCACCGGGCCGGGCGCCGCCGAACCCGCTCCTTTCCTCCCCGCCCGCCAGGTGTGGTTCCAGAACAGGCGCATGAAGGACAAGCGGCAGCGGCTAGCCATGACGTGGCCGCACCCGGCCGACCCCGCCTTCTACACGTACATGATGAGCCACGCGGCGGCCGCGGGCGGCCTGCCCTACCCCTTCCCGTCGCACCTGCCCTTGCCCTACTACTCGCCGGTGGGTCTGGGCGCCGCGTCCGCCGCGTCCGCCGCCGCCTCGCCTTTCAGTGGCCCGCTGCGCCCGCTCGACACCTTCCGCGTGCTCTCGCAGCCCTACCCGCGGCCCGAACTGCTGTGCGCCTTCCGCCACCCGCCACTCTACCCGGGCCCGGCGCACGGACTGGGCACCGCGGCCGGCGGCCCGTGCTCCTGCCTCGCCTGCCACGGCGGCCCGGCCAACGGGCTGGCGCCCCCGCGCCGCTGCTGCCGCCGCCTCGGACTTCACCTGTGCCTCCACCTCCCGCTCGGACTCCTTCCTCACCTTCGCGCCGTCGGTGCTCAGCAAGGCCTCCTCCGTGGCGCTGGACCAGAGGGAGGAGGTGCCCCTCACCAGATAAGGGGCCGCCCTCGGGCAGCCGGCTCCAGGAAGCCCGTGGGGACCCCTCGGGGACTCAGACAGCATCCCTCCCCGCCCCAGGGGCACCGAGGGGAAAGAAGAGGTCCGCCTAGGACCAGCGGGACTTGGTTTCGAGCATCGAAATGCCTGGGAAGGAGTCCTGGCTGGCGCATCTGGGGAGCAGGAGTGGGGTTGGGGAGGCCGAGCCTGAAAGACCTTCCTCTGGGTCGGCCCCTCTTTGCCATTCTTCACTGCCCTGACCTGGGCTTGAGGCCGTGGCTCCAAAGCTTAACAAACTTAGCAGCAACAGCAACCAATATCAAGCCCCTTAGCCCCCAGCCCCCAACCGTTTTCTCACCCAGACCCCTCCCCCATGCAAAGGCCAAGCCCATGCAATGGAAAGGGAAATTGCTGTCTCTCTGAACAAAATGCTGTGTATGCAGAGCAGGTAGAGATTAATCTTTGCCAGCTTTTCCAAGGCATGGCAAGGGGCTTGTGGATGACAATGCACCAGCCATCTAGGGGAGAAAGGGAGATGATTTACTACCCTCCCAAAGAAGCAAGGGGCTCTCCGGCCCCCCTGGAGCCTCAGTTACAGGATATTTTCTGATTCTGGCATCTACCAGCACCTGATCTCTTTCCTCTTTCCTGGCTTCTACTCCACTGTAACTTCATCTCCACCCTCACTTTTTGTGTACTGTGGGCAGGGAAGCTGCAGATACCCTTGGGTCCCCTGGCAACTTCTCCCAAGCCTCTTCTCCTTGGGCCCAGCACACACCCTGATTAGCAAGTGATGTGTGTGAGGAGGGTTTTTGAATGTTGAATGTATAATAATGATTACCATGCCGCTGGCTGGCCATGGAGCCCAGAGCAGAGCTGTTAACAAGGCGCCCAGGGAAGAGCTTAGGGAGCAGGAACCTCATCTCCCTCCCTCCATATCTGGTGGCAAATTAGATGCTATTTCCAGCCCTTTTTCTTTCATTCACTAGGAGCTTTCTGGCCCTTCTCTTTGCATTTGGCATTTCACACCCATCTGCCTCCCAAGCTGCCATGGGGCTTGACTTTCAGAATACTAGCGGGAGCCTTCTGCTGCTTCTGGGGACTTTGTCTCTCCCCTCCTCCAGGGCTTGTTTGGGAACCACTCCCAAACTCTCACATCTGTAGTCCTTCTTGCAGCCAGTTTTTGAGGGATAGGAGAACTTGTACCCCCACAAAGGCAAGTTTCACCCTGACTGGGAGGGAGTGGTTCTTCCTGTAGGGACTGAGTTTGATTTGGTTTTCCTTTGAAGCCCAAAGAATTTGCTGTTACAATTTGTTGACCATATTGCAATAAAGCTGGATATGATTCTCACTTTAGCATTTTAAATCTTTTGGTAGCAGGCAGTTTGTTAACTCCTTTTGAATTATTAGTTCAACTATAGCCTTGGGTAGGGGAGGACTCAAAGAGGGTCTCCCAAGCCTCCATTTGGCATTGGCAGTCTCCAAATGGACATTTCACAGAGGTGGAGAAGGAGGAGCTGCTGTGAGGTGCATATTTCCTTAAATTTTGTGCACGCTAGGAGACTTGGCTCAACTGGTCCAGCAGAGTGCGGAGCCCATCGGGGACTCACCCTCATGAGTCCTCTCCATCTGCTCCAACGCTTTGAGGAAAGGGGATCCTGGACTCTGGTCTCTGTAATCCCATCTCTACCCCAACCCAAGGTGAAGACAAATGGGGTGGTGGGAGTGGAGGTGGAGCACTGCAGAGAGCTGGGTTTGCTGGTCAAGCTGAGTCTGCATCTTATGGTGAAGGGAGAGGAGGGAGGACTCCTAAGTTGGAAAGAGAGGGTTTGAATCCTTTTCAAACTGTAAGTCATCTCCAAGGATGGAATTCTGGGCTGGTCAGGGCAAAAGGACAGACAATCCTGAATGGCCACCTCATTGTCATTCTCTGTCCCTATAGGAGAGCCACTGTGGCTGCCTCTGAAGTCATGCTCAAGCAGGAGGGAGATGGGTGTCCTCAGCAGGCTGGGAGCTCTGGACTGTATGGGTTCAAGGGTCCTCTGCCCGTGTACCCATGGGCAGGTGAGGGTCTCCTTAATCAGCCTTCATCCCTCCTGGGACTTTAAAGCAAACCCTCTCCAACACAGTACTCTGTACCCTCCCAAGCAAATTGTTGTGCTGAGGTTTCCAGCATCCTATCTGCCACTCATTCCGTTCCCCTAGCCCTGCGCAGCTCCCCCTGCAGTTGGAAGCTCCCGGTGCCAAACCAGGCAAATTTCTGGGTTACTTCGCATCGGGCCAAGATTGCTTGCGACAGGTAAATGGGCTGCAGGCTGCCGTAATGCCAGGCGTATTTTCAGTTAATAGGGAGGGAAAATGAGGTGTCTGCAGCGATATTGGAAAGTACAAGATCGATGATCCGGCCTCGTGTCCAATCAGCAGCCTTTAATTGACTGTATTTTCTGGGTAATTGAGCCTCTCTTCCTCCAAATTGAAGTGGAAGATATAACAATACATCTTGCCAGGAGGAATTACTCATTACTTCATAATGAAATTTCCCTCTTGCCAAGGTTTGCGGTTTGGCGCTAGGCACGCACTACTCACACTCCCTTGCAGACCCCCGCACCTAAAAATAGACTTTTCCCACCTGCACCGGAAGCAGCATCTGGCCCAATTAGGTGGTGATCGTTGTAGTGGGGGCTGGGGTGGAGATGATCTTAAAGGCACTGCGTCCTCCGCAGCCTCTGTCTCTTCATCTGTAAAATGAGAAGGCTAGTCCAAGCAAAAGGGCTGACATGGTATTATTGTTTTCATTTTTCAATTTTCCGACCGTCTCTACTTAGTTTCCCTCCGTCTCAGTCCCCCCTCCGTCTCAGTCCCATTTTGCAGGTGGGAAAACGGAGGCTCTGGCCTCATACAGGTATTAGTGACTCATGTAGCTAGAGGCTCCCAGCTTCGGTGGCTTCCCCTCCCATGCCTTAGGCCTCTTTGGGGCCCAGAGTCCACGGTTACCCTCGTTAAGTCTGACACCTCACATTCGACTCACACTTTTCCTAGGCTCCTCAACATAGTTGGGGACCCAGCGGGGCCTGGGAGCGCAGACGTGCGCTCAGACGCCGTCCTTTTGGCCCTGGAAGAATAGCCACCCCGTAGCCCGAGTGCGCGCTCAGCGCAGGCAGTCGCCGTCTAGTTAGCGAGTGATTGATTGCCTTATTAAAGCGTGTTCTTGTAAGTGTGACCAAACTGATTGCATTGCATATGTTTGGGATAATGCTCATTTTAAACAACAGGATAAAGAGGATGAGCTCGGCAGAGCCTCCGAAGAGGAAATGATTCCGGCCAGCAGCTCCCTAACTCTGGCATTAAATTGCCCGGTTACATAGCAAATCACTTGGCTTCTCCACCCTTGTCCGCATGTTTCCCCCCTTGGCCTGCAGTTTGATTGTATCCCCCCGGTGCTGTCTGTCCCACCAATCATTTTTCTAGTGACTATGTCGGCCCTGCTTTCCCAACTGGGAAACCCGCAGCTGCACATTCCACACATCGAGTCCCTCTGCCCCCGTTCCGGGCAGGGTGAGAAGTGATTCAGGATGCGCCCTCTCAGTCCAGGCCTCCCAGGGGGATAGGGCCCTAGACGGTCGTGGCTAAAGGGAGCTTTGGTCCCCGCCCCAGTCGCGTGTCTCCCCACCCCCAGCCTAGCACGTTCCTGAAAGTTTAAAAGATTCTTTTGTTCCCCAGGCTTTTCCCGCTCGGTTGCTTCCATTATTCCCCAATCGAGGAAACACCTGCAGCCTTCTGTCGGCCGAAGGGCGTGGGTGTCACTGGCGGACAGTTGTCGGGGATGACCAGGGGATGGCATTCTCCCAGTGGAAAGAGCTTTTCCTTCCTAGAGTCCTCTCTAAGCACCCTCACCCAGAGTGAGAGAGGGAGTAGTGTCAGTGAGTGAGGGCAGGAAAAGGAGTTTGGGCCCCCAAATGGTGATTTTCTTCTAATTACTCTGCCCCCCACCCCAATCCTTACGGCTAGGTTCTCTTTCTGGGCCTGTTCCCTAACAAAGAAATCCTCAGCCGGCCTCCACTCACTCCAGTCGACTTGCACGGGAGCCAAACTGTTGGCAGACTGAACTTCCTAAGGGACACCTTTCAGGTACACTGGAATTCTGATTTGTTCAAGATGATGATGGTTATCAGGATAAGTCAGAAACGATGCTACCCTTTGGGGTGTCATTTGTCAGTGTAGTCACACGGATTCGTTTGCAAGACCCAGCTAAAGCAAGTCCGGATAAGCGACTTGATCCAAACGGAAAAATTCTTCCATCGCTCAGCTCCTCCCTGGCTCACTGGGGGGGGGGGGGGGGGCAGACACATCAGTGCATTAGGGTGAAACCAAGGCCCAGCTCACCATTTGTGCCGGTTTGTGGACCCCGAAATGTTAACCCTGAGAAGGGAAA
The DNA here is from genome assembly GCA_935064755.1 of Tragelaphus eurycerus. Taxonomy (NCBI): domain Eukaryota; kingdom Metazoa; phylum Chordata; class Mammalia; order Artiodactyla; family Bovidae; genus Tragelaphus; species Tragelaphus eurycerus. The sequence continues at coordinate 27,612,076 of CAKXYN010000002.1, forward strand.
AAGCTGACTACAAAACGCAAGCTACCGTCTACAAAGCAAATAGAAACACAAAGTCCTTTCCAAAATCGCTTCCTCAGCAAGTAAGTGTGTGATATTCTGAGCAGGAGCAGGAGAAAGATTGCCACTTAAAAATAACATGAAAGCATTAAGTAATTATTTAAAACAAGGCTGTTTAGAAAAATATTTGTATTTATTGCAGCTGCTCAATTGGCCTCGTTAAAGTCGGCAAGCATTTAAATTGTGTTACAATCTCATTTAAATCCCTCTCCGTTCCAGCAGGCTGAAGAGCTTGAATAGACCAATCACTTCATAATGATGATGAATGAGAAATTAATTCAGATACAAGCAAGACAATTTAGGCCTTCATCTGTTTAAATAGCCTTCCAATATTATTCGCGATCGCGGGTCACAGATTGAATCAATTGTCCAATCTTGTGAAAGTCATATCCTTGCATCTTCATCGAGATTATTTATAGCGCAGTGAGGGCTGCTGAAAGGTATACGCTGTTAACAGGGACAATTACTTAAAGGGAAGCGTTTATAAAATGGAAAACAAATGCCGGGGTTAGTAACAAATGGGATCAAAAGCAACCATTCCAATCTGGCTCCTCGAGGGAAGCTAGCAGGCGCGGCCTCCGCAGGATGAAGGGCGCCGAGGGCTCGGCCTCTGGCCTCCCGCCTCCCAGGTGAGGCCCGGGCTTCCCGGTACGCCAGCCGGCGCTTTGGCTGCCGTAGCGACCCGGGGCCAGCCTCGTCCCGGTCTTCAGGTCTGGCGGGAAGCCGCGGCGAAGGTCGCCGCGGCTCAGCCTCACTTGGGCATCTAGAGGCGCCGCGTCCGCAGACGCCAACCACAGGCGGTGCTCTTTGTGCCGGGTCCTGGCCACGCCCGGGATTCACCCACCAGCTCTGACATGCTTTGGCCTCGGCCGCAGAGGTTGGAGGCCTCGCCAGGCACGGGACTAAGGGGATGGACTTCTGGACTTGGCCTTGGGTCCCATTTCCACGGGGCCTGTCGCCCCGCCGACCCTGGGCCAGGGGTCTCCTCCTGTCCTGGGTCCCTCTCCGGCCCGTTTCTCCCAGTGTCCTCAGGCCTGCAAGTGGCATCCAGCTCCGCAAAGAAGAGCCAGTTCCTTCCTTCCGCCGTCGAAGTGCCGCTCTTCGCATCTTGAAATAAACCCCGAGGGACCCTGTCCCCTACGTTGTCTGCCTCGCGTCCCCAGTGCAGCCCATGAGGCCGAAACGACTCCCGGGTGACCTGTGCCTCCCCGAGGTGTCCGCTTCCCTTTCCTGGGCCGGGTTAGGCAGAGAACCTGAACAATGTGCGCGGTGGTAGGGTGGGTTTGTTCCCCCAACCCCGCATCGGTCCAGGCGCGTCTGGTGTGTGCCGCGTCTACACGGTCTCTGTTTGCGGGCCCAGGGGCGACCGAGCCTTTGCAGGCGGCGCTCTTTGGGGATAAATGTGCGGTGGGCTCATGTACCGAGCCTTGAGTAGGAGGGGAGAGCGAGAGGCTCCCAGTGAACCCAGAGAGGAGTCCTCGCGGTACCGCACCCTCGCCACTCCCGTCTGCGTCGAAGTGCTTTTAATTTTATTTTTTATTCCTCTGTATTTCTGTGTTTTGAAACAAAAGCCCAACTAATGGATTCCTGGCGCTCTGAGGACCCACTCCCGGGAGCGACTTTGATGTATTGCTGTCCAATTAGTGCCTTTAATTGGTGTCCTTAGGGACAAACTGGCCCGGAGCTGGGACACAGCCTCCTCTCGCCTCTCCTGCACACTGGAAAGGTAAAATTTATAACGCACTGCAGCAATCCCTTGAGAGAGCGAGCGAGGAAGGGAGGCTGGGGAGGAAGGGAGAGATACAGCTCCATCTTGCAATTCCCAGACCCTCTGGGCGCAGAGGTCCTGGATAAGGGCCCAGATCACCCGATTTCTACAGTTTCCTGACTCCCTCGCGGACCTGGCAGGAGGGCACCGGCTGAGTCGCTGAGGATTATGAATTTGTTCGCAGAAAAGCCAAGGGAGGGCGCATTGTCTGTAGAAGCCCACCCCATGTGGTCTCTCAACTCTTTAATAATGGCTGTTTGTTAACAAGGATGCGGAGGTTAAATAATCTGGGTGGAAGATTAAACACGCCTCATCAAGGCGCTAGGAGCAGAGTCTCACAGAGACCTGCACCAGAGTTGCTGGGCTTGCTGGAACCTGGAGGAAGGTGGGCATGAACCGCCTGCAAGGAGCTCAGGGGTAGAGGAGGAGGGAGGGTCTAGGTCCCCCTTTCAGGGTGTTTCCCTGAAACACACAGTCAGCACAGACCCAAACTCTTGTAGTGTTGAAGACCAAATCCCATCTAGGAGCCAACCCCATTGAAGTGTGGATGTCAAATCCTGCAGGGAGAATCTGCTGGAGATCAGAAATGGAAACCTGAATCTGAATCCAGGGCCCATTTTGAGGAGTGGCGGCTATCTGCTGCCTTCCAAGTCTTACAAACTCATACCTCTGGGAAGTAAGGGATATTTGTATCCACATAATCCAGAGTGAGTTGCACTGGGTTGGAAAGCAGAAGATGAGACTTCTAGCTTGTACTCTGCCCTTAAATAGCCGTGTGTCTATATTACATTATTTTCCTATTTTATAAAGTAAACAGGAGGTAGGGCTTGATATGCTATGCTATGCTAAGTCACTTCAGTCGTGTCCAACTCTGTGCGACCCCATAGATGGCAGCCCACCAGGCTCCCCCGTCCCTGGGATTCTCTAGGCAAGAACACTGGAGTGGGTTGCCATTTCCTTCTCCAATGCATGAAAGTGAAAAGTGAAAGTGAAGTCGCTCATTCGTGTCCGACTCTTAGCGACCCCATGGATTGCAGCCTAACAGGCTCCTCCATCCATGGGATTTTCCAAGCAAGAGTACTGGAGTGGGGTGCCATTGCCTTCTCCGGGGGCTTGATGTAGATGATGTATAATTGTTCTCTTTCTTCCCTCAAGTTCTCACCAGAGTTAGGGAGCTGAGACCCTTCTCAGATACTCTGCTTTGGAAGGTTCAGTCAAGGAGGATTTTATTCAGCAAATATTTGAGAGCCTGCTGCTGCTACTGCTGCTAAGTCGCTTCAGTCGTGTCCGACTCTGTGCGACCCCATAGACGGAAGCCCACCAGGCTCTCCCGTCCCTGGGATTCTCCAGGCAAGAATACTGGAGTGGGTTGCCATTTCCTTCCCCAATGCATGAAAGTGAAAAGTGAAAGTGAAGTGTCTGACTCTTAGCGACCCCATGGACTGGAGCTTACCAGGATCCTCCATCCATGGGATTTTCCAGGCAAAAGTACTGGGGTGGGGTGCCATTGTGCCAATTACTGTGAAGTGTGTATGTTTTAACTGTGACAGCATAATATCAAATTGTATATTCCTGTGTGTGTCATTCTCAAATATAATCTTGTGAAGGAAGACAAGAGAAAAAGAAGTAGAGAGAGAGAACTGAATAGAATGTGTGTGGCACAGGAGATGGTGACTGCAGCCATGAAATTAAAAGACACTTTCTCCTATGCAAACCTAGGCAATGTATTAAAAAGCAGAGATATCACTTTGCCAACAAAGGTCTATATAGTCAAAGCTATGGTTTTCCCAGTAGTCATGTACAAATACGAGAGTTGGACCATATAGAAGGCTGAGTGCCAAAGAATTGATGCTTTCAAATAGTACTGGAGAAGACTCTTGTGAGTCCCTTGGACAGCAAGGAGATGAAAACAGTCAATCCTAAAGGAAATCAACCTTGAATCTTCATTGGAATGACTGATGCTGAAGCTGAAGCTCTAATACTTTGGCCACCTGATGTGAAGAGCTGACTCATTGGAAAAAACCCTGATGCTGGGAAAGATTGAAGGCAGGAGGAGAAGGGGATTACAGAGGATGAGATGGTTGAATGGCATCACCAACTCAGTGGACACTAAGCAGACTCCAGGAGATGGTAAAGGACAGGGAAACCTGGTGTTCTGCAGTCCATGGTGTTGCAAAAAGTCAGACATGACTGAGTGACTGAACAGCAACATAGGGTAGAGAGATTGGAGAATGCAGGGAAAAGGAATCAGAAGTGGAGGTCTTTGAGATGGTGGGAAAGTCAGTGAGGATGAATACCGCAGAAGCAGTTCCTTGATGGAGAGTACTTTCAAGGGACCAGAGAGAAGGTCCTGAGATCTGACAGCCAATGAAAGATAAACAGTGGTTTCAGAAGTTAAAGTTCCACTCTTAACTAATTTCTCCAAAATATCACTGTCTGAGTCCACCAAACAGGGAACTCAGCTGCTGGGTGGGGACCCTTTAAGCTTCTGACTGATGGATATCTGGGCTCAAGATGGCGATGGGCAAACCCTAGGTTGAGGTTTTCCTTCAAATCAGCAATAACTGTGGCTCCTACATTCCTCTGCCTTCACTGGGAAAGTCCAGTGACCAGACTTGTGGTACTAGGCTGCGAGGTTGAGTACCTAACCTTTATTGAGTACTTAGGCTTCCCTGGTGGCTTAGCCAGTAAAGAATCCACCTGCAATGAGGGAAGGTTGGGAAGATCCCCTGGAGGATGATCCCACTCCAACCCACTCTAGTATTCTTGCCTGGAGAATCCCCAAGGACAGAGGAGCCTGGTGGGCTATAGTCCATTGAGTACTTGGTCTCATGCACTTACTGTTCTATGCTTTCTATGCATTATTTAATTAAACTCTTACAACAACCCCTTGAGGTGAATACTATTATAACTCTTGTTTTACAGATGAGGAAATTGAAGCACAGAGAGCTAGTGACCTGCCTGTGTCACACAGCTGGTAGATCAGTCTGATTCCAGAGTTCTCATTGCTGATTGCATCATTAAAGCTGTCTTTGTGGTGTAGTATGGTGGCTAGTAAAGTAATGCTCAAAATTCTCCAAGCCAGGCTTCAGCAATATGTGAACTGTGAATTTCCAGATGTTCAAGCTGGTTTTAGAAAAGGCAGAGGAACCAGAGATTAAATTTCCAACATCTGCTGGATCATCGAAAAAGCAAGAGAGTTCCAGAAAAACATCTATTTCTGCTTTATTGACTATGCCAAAGCCTTTGACTGTGTGGATCACAATCAACTGTGGAAAATTCTTCAAGAGATGGGAATACCAGACCACCTGCCCTGCCTCTTGAGAAACCTGTATGCAGGTCAGGAAGCAAGAGTTAGAACTGGACATGGAACAACAGACTGGTTCCAAATAGGAAAAGGAGTATGTCAAGGCTGTATATTGTCACCCTGCTTTTTAAACTTATATGAAGAGTACATCATGAGAAACGCTGTGCTGGAAGAAGCACAAGCTGGAATCAAAATTGCGGGGAGAAATATCAATAACCTCAGATATGCAGATGACACCACCCTTATGGCAGAAAGTGAAGAAGAACTAAAGATCCTCTTGATGAAAGTAAAGAGGGGAGTGAAAAAGTTGGCTTAAAGCTCAACATTCAGAAAACTAATATCATGGCATTCGGTCAAATCACTTCATGGCAAATAGAACAGTGGAAACAGTGTCAGACTTTATTTTTCTGGGCTCCAAAATCACTGCAGATGGTGACTGCAGCCATGAAATTAAAAGACACTTGCTCTTTGGAAGGCAAGTTATGACCAACCTAGACAGCATATTAAAAAGCAGAGACATTACTTTGCTGACAAAGGTCCATCTAGTCAAAACTATGTTTTTTCAATAGTCATGTAAAGAAGTGAGAGTTGGATTATGAAGAAAGCTGAGCACTCAAGAACTGATGCTTTGGAATTGTGCTTTTGAATTGATGCTTTTGAACTCTTGAGAGTCCCTTGGACTGCAAGGAGATTCAACCATCCCATCCTAAAGGAAATCAGTCTTGGGTGTTTATTGAAAGGACTGATGTTGAAGCTGAAACTCCAATACTTTGGCCACCTGATGTGAAGAGCTGACTCATTGGAAAATACCCTGATGCTGGGAAAGATTGAGGGCAGGAGGAGAAAGGGACGACAGAGGATGAGATGGTTGGATGGCATCACCAACTCAATGGACATGGGTTTGGGTAGACCTCGGCAGTTGGTGATGGACAGGGAGGCCTGGCGTGCTGTGGTTCATGGGGTCACAAAGAGTCAGATACGGCTGAGTGACTGAAGTGAACTGAATGGTGGCTAAGGGCAGACTGAGTGTATTTCGCCACAAGCTACTAACATCAAAAGTGGGCTCTAGATAAGGGCAGCTAGCGTAGGAGGCACGATGGACTCAAGTCTGCAAAGAGCATGACTCTATTCTGCCTTCCAAAATTACCAAATCCAATTTCTTTGGTGGATATGCAGTGAGCCATGTAGTCCAATGAATATATCAATATTCATTGAGCACCTACTCTATTGCCATACCAGACTTACGTTTACATCGTATTTTCTCCTCCTCCAATTTGGGGCTGATGTGGCTTTGATTGTGTTTTTAATCTATTACAGCTGTACAACTTCCCTTTCTCATAAAGTTATAGCTTCACCTGGAGCCATGAAAGATGATATGGCCTGAATGTGGTGCTGGGGTGTGGAAAGGCAGTATATCAGATACTCCATTAGCACTCCGAGCCCTGCCTGACCTAGCTAGTAATATCACCTGGGCTAAAAGCTGACTCAAAAATGGGGAGAGGATATATGTATACCTATGGATGATTCATGTTGAAGTTAGACAGAAAACAACAAAATTTTGTAAAGCAATTATCCTTCAATAAAAAAGAGGGGGCAACCAGGAAGTCCAGTTGCCGCACCCAAGGGGGCAAGCTTTTTTTTCATAATAAACTTGTAGTTTTATTCAGGTTTGATTTTAACAAATGTGTCGGGGAGAAGATTTGGTTACGGCAGTTTGGTAAGAGGATAAAAAAGAATTCAAACTTGACTCTAGAAACATACTGATTTGAATGGCTCAAAGATTTTGAAATTGTAATATAGAAAAGGAAGCATATTTGGCAGTTCTGTGATAAAAAAAAATTGTACAGACCTAACAATAAGGTATATATATCAATCAAGGAAGATTAAAGTCTGAATAGAACATAATTGTTATTATATATAAAGAAGGATGCAGTTCAGTGAAGGAACTGAAAATAGTTACATAACTGGATTGGGAAATGACAGAAAGGAACGTGCTGCTGCTGCTACTACTAAGTTGCTTTAGTCCTGTCCACCTCTGTGCGACCCCATGGACAGCAGCCCACCAGGCTCCTCTGTCCCCGGCATTCTCCAGGCAAGAATACTGGAATGGGTTGCCATTTCCTTCTCCAAGGGCAAGCTTTTGATACTGGGCTACTTAATTACGGAGGTGGAGCTCAGTAGCAGAAGGACAAAAGCTGAAGATGCATTAGTACTCAGTAGCCGGAGGTAAAATATAAAAGCTACGGAACTGACAAAAGAAGTTGATGCAAAGAGGGCAGGACAAATAAAGCTCTCAGACTTATTAAGCTGATGATATTCAGGTAGGGCTACAGTCCAAGAGCTTCAATTTCACTTTTCACTTTTCACTTTCATGCATTGGAGAAGGAAATGGCAGCCCACTCCAGTATTCTTGCCTGGAGAATCCCAGGGATGGGGGAGCCTGGTGGGCTGCCGTCTATGGGGTCACACAGAATCGGACACGACTGAAGCGACTTAGCAGCAGCACAGTCCAAGAGAGGAAGCCTAGAGGAAAACATGACAGGAGACAGAAAAACATGGCTGAGACTTAATTGCCCCTGTCCTTAGTCTATAGTAAAAGAACTTTTTTTTTTTTTTTTTTTAAGCTGGGTAAATGGCCACCCTATGATAAAGGCTACATTTCCCAGCCAGCAAGATGTGGCCATGTGACCAAGTTCTGGCCAATGGGATGTAAGCAGATCTAATGAATGTGACTTAGCAGAAGTGTCACTTTATTGTTTTTAAATATATATGATGCACTCAGGTTATCTACTGAGTAACCCAAGTTTTAGTAGTTTGGATATACTGCATAACTGGAGTCCCCTTGATATTTCAGAGCCAGAAGTAACATCAAGATCATTTAGCCAAACTACTTTACTTTTCAGGTCTTTCACTTTTCTCTAGGTAAAATAAGCCTTGTATGGCTATCGTGGTTTTAGAACAGACACAGGATGTTATATAGGATATATGCCATCTCTAGTCTTGTTTTATTTTGATGCCAAGGCTGGAGTGACTGCACATTCCTTTTGTATTTCTCTTGGACAATTCTAAGTCCCAGCATCAAGTCCAGATCCAAAAGCCAAAGCTGCTTTACTTAACGGCACTTGAGGAACTTCATTGGAAGCTGGTATTCTAACTGTACATCTCCAAGTTTAGCAACTGAAGTTAGTGAAATGCCTGGTGCTAAGAAAAACAGAATAATTGGGCATACTGTCTCCTAGATGTTACCCTGCTAGCCATCAGGAAGGAAGTGCAAAGGAGGAGTTTCAAGTGGCACTCACAGACTCCAGAAGGTAAGTTTCATGTTGACTTCAATGTGCCTACAGAGGGCAGAAACTTTGAAGAGCCCCACCAGCTTTTGTTATCTAGATGACCAGATCTATCAGGTCAGGTGACTTTGAGAATCAAGATTGTTTAAGATCAGAGATAATGTTTGGGGATGGTGGCAACTCTGGAAGAAATATGTATAAAAAACTGTCTTGCATCTCCAAAGAGAATTTCTAGAATTCCAGGAAAGTGATCTTAGCACTGCCTGAAATAGGGTCTGTTTCTGAACTTTCATGATATCACTGCAGATGAGCCAAAAATTCTACTTTCTTCAGGGAGAAAAAAAAAATGGTTGTTTTATTTTTTCAGCAATTGATTTAGTTTAATACATACATAGTATTTCTTGAAATACCAGAGACACCTTGGTAAGGATGTCTTCTCTCAGCTGCCACAGCCAGAGACTTGCATTTGCTGGGATGTCTGGATCAGATCAAAGGAGATGAAAAAGAAAAGAAAAAGGAGAGTGGAGTATAATCACAAGCCTTGGCAAACCACTCAAGTAATAATGTCGATTGGTAAAAACAGGAAACACTACTTGAGGTGGAGACTCATACTTGGGTTTGACCTCATGGAATAAAGCGTACAAACTCTTAGTCACTTAAAGGTGACCTAAAGTACAGTCACTAATCACCCCCCTAGATTATACTGATGACTCTACCCCAGATCTGATAATCTTTTAATAGATTAGAATTATTATTTTGGCCTGGTGAAAAATCTTACTCTTATTTTATTTATAACAAGTTTTTTTGTAAAATCTGATGAAGTGTCCTCAACTGGTCTCATTGTATTTCTCCATCTTTGGAGGAACCAGGATTATGGGTATACAAGTGGGAGCACTGCAGTAGCTTAGATGACTTAAAGTGACTGTCTATTTGAGGGTGGACATTTAATGGAACTTTCTTTTGTATAAGATTGCCTCTCTCTGGTTTGAGAGGTTTACATAGGCTCTAAGAAGCAGCAGCAGAGTTTTTGGCTCTGTTTGTGGCATGTGCTGGTCTCCTGAACTATTTATGGGACCGTCTGGGTCAGACTTAATTCTTAAGCTTGGCATTATACCTTCCTATGCTGAACTGAGGTTCAGATCTACTTCCCTTGACCCCTGTATCCACATTACTACCCAGGAATGCTCTTCAAATCAGAATCTCTACCTTATTAGAATGAGTGTCACGAAACTTTTAAAAGGTTATTAGAAGCCTTTCAAGAGGCAGTTTCTTCTGAAGGATTGATATGATTTTAACTGGGTGCTATTTTAACACCGTACTTGTACTTCCAGATGTGTGGTACGGGTTTGCCTAGTGATGGAATAGTGCTTTACATCAGTGATGATTTTGAAATGGATTCCTACTTCTGTGATCAATTGTGGACCCCTTAGTTTTTCTCCTCATCTGTGAAGTGAAGTCCCAGTGACACATAGAGTTTAGTTTGGCCCTTTTTCTACAATGTGATTTTTAGATGCTGTTCCTAAGAAATTGCCTCGACTTACATAGTGAGTGTTTAAATGCTTTGTTGATGGACAATCTCATTGGTTAAAGAAGTAGCCTTGGTTATTGGCTAATAAACATGGTTTAAAACAACCTCTGTGCCTTATTCCTTCCTTCCTTCAAAGTCAATTATTCCAATTTCAAGACATAGCAACACATTCTTGGAAGAAGGGTATGTGAAATAGCCTCATTTTTGGCTTGCACTCTACTTTTAATCCTGTTCTTCAGGCCATGTCTCATCTCCAGTTAAGTCATGAAATACAAATGAATAGCATCGGGACCTAACAGTGCTGTATCGACAGGTAAGGATAATTGATTTCCAGAATTTTGTTATTTGGTATAGTACAGTAAGTAAATTGGTGTATATATTGATTTTATAAAAGGTGAAAATTTCTTTAATTTGACTTATGTCAGAGGAAAATGTATGATTTGAGAAGCTAAAAATGAGCTGAACTAAAAGGAATATTCATGTAAGAGGGTTAAATGACTTTGAGAGTGAAACCTTGGAAATTCCCTGGTGGGCCAGTGGTTAGGACTTCATGCTCTCATGGCTGAAGGCCCAGGTTCAATCCCTGGTCAGAAAACTAATATCCCACAAGCTGCATGGCACAGTCAAAAAAAAAAGGTGAAATCTTATAAGAGCATCTCATTTCAAATATTTTATAAGTACTAGTTGTAAATATATGAAGAATTGATATGCTGCTAAGTCACTTCAGTCGTGTCTGACTCTGTGCGACCCCATAGACGGCAGCCCACCAGGCTCCCCCGTCCCTGGGATTCTCCAGGCAAGAACACTAGAGTGGGTTGCCATATCCTTCGCCAATGCATGAAAGTGAAAAGTGAAAAGTGACAGTGAAGTCGCTCAGTCGTGTCCGACTCTAGCGATCCCATGGACTGCAGCCCACCATGCTCTCCATCCATGGGATTTTCCAGGCAAGAGGACTGGAGTGGGGTGCCATTGCCTTCTCCGAAGGATTGATATAAGTTGACTTAATTTTATGTGCTTGGTGGGGGCATGAAAAAGCTTCACTAAAATAAATTGTGTATTTTGAACCATACTTTGTTAGTGGTTTTTGTTACAATTTTGGAACTATATCCTTATATAAATGTCCTCCTAATACATACCAGAAATCCAGGATTAGACTTCTGGCATTCATGTCAAGTAGTATTCTTTATGCTTAGTCTCTGTGCATTTACTTCTCCTACTGTCTCTTTACAAGAAGAAAATCAAATGAACAATCAACCTGATTTTCATTAAAATTCCCATTAAACAACACTGATCCCTGTTCCTTGTAAATTCATTTCTATGCACTGAACTTTGCTATTGCTTGAGAATCATTTGAACACTTTAGCTGGGACAGAAGTTTGAACAGTTTCTAAAACAGCTCAAATGGAAGTAGATCCAGATTCATATGAAATACTATTACTCTGAAACAAGAGAGGTAACTTGACTAGTGGAAACAGTGTAGGCTTTTAAAACCAGGAAAGCCTGAGCTCAAGTCACCTTTCACCACTTAGTATCTGGGTGTGAAAATTAACCTCTTAAACCCAGGGTCTTCTTTTAGGAAGGTACCTACCTAGTTCCTGTGTAATATGGAATGTCAAACTGATAGCACTGCCGCAAACTTCCTGCCTGCCCCCAAAGGCTGAGTGATTGGTGACACATCCTCCCAACAATTCCATCACCTGAAGATAAGGTAGGAAGCTTTGAAGTGCAGACTGTGTCAGCAGGAGTAATCTTCCCTGGAGCCGAAGTATGCCTAAAACCTTCCTGGAACCAGAACTGCAAAACTGTATCACTAAGAAGATAAGTTTAAAATCATGTTTGGATCATTTTGAATTTTAGGTATATCAAGGTGATGTGAGGTACTGCAGCTGGAGCTAAGACTTTAGAGGTTCTGGTGAGTTATTTGGTGAAGAATAAGAAAAGCCAAGCCACTGGCATAGGTCAGGGCCCAGGAAGCTCAGCAAACAGGGACACTTTCTGTATATGGGAAGCCTTTCTTCCCTTTTCTCAAGGATTCTGAGATAAATTTCAGAGGGTCAGATTGGGGATTTGGGCCATTGGAACAATTTCAATCTCATTCTGTTCCAGCCCTATTTCTGGTTTGGAAAGACACCTCTCCTTATTGCCTTCTCTCCACACACAACTAGATCAGTGTTGTTCAAACTCTGAAATATTTTTCACAGTAAGGAAAAAAAAAAAAGACATTTTATATCACAACCCAGTACTCCCCCCCCCACCCAAAACAAAGCTTTGCTTAAACAATATTTATACTTACTCATGAACTCTGATGGTTTCTTTTCCATTCCATTTAATTCCATCCCATTCCAAAATATGCTGGTGGTAACCCACTACATTTCTTGACTCATTCAAGGGCCTTGATCCTCTGTTTGAAAAGACTAGCCTTGGCTCAGTGGTAAAGAACTCACACAGAGTTGGACATGACTGAAGTGACACAACTGAAGTGTGCGACCCCATAGATGGCAGCCCACCAGGCTCCCCCGTCCCTGGGATTCTCCAGGCAAGAACACTGGAGTGGGTTGCCATTTCCTTCTCCAATGCATGAAAGTGAAAAGTGAAAGGGAAGTCGTTCAGTCGAGCCCGACTCTTAGTGACCGCATGGACTGGAGCCTACCAGGCTCCTCCGTCCATGGGATTTTCCAGGCAAGAGTACTGGAGTGGGGTGCCATTGCCTTCTCCAGAAGCAACTTAGCAGCAGCAAAACTTATCTAAGTGGGCTAACTCAGACCCTTTTCCACGACACATCTCATGCTGCTGCGTTGCTTCAGTCGTGTCCGACTCTGTGCGACCCCATAGACGGCAGCCCACCAGGTTTCCCCATCCCTGGGATTCTTCAGGCAAGATCACTGGAGTGGGTTGCCATTGCCTTCTCCATTGTGTGAAAGCGAAAAGTGAAAGTAAAGTTGCTCAGTCACGTCCGACTCGTAGCGACCCCATGGACTGCAGCCTACCAGGCTCCTCCATCCATGGGATTTTCTAGGCAAGAGTACTGGAGTGGCTTGCCATTGCCTTCTCTTGACACATCTCATAGATGCCATTTAAAAATAACTTTGCAGTGAGATCTGTTCACTGAGGTAGATTTTCCTGGTCCAAAGCAATGGAATTATTCCACATGCCTACTCTCCTTCTGTCGGAAAGATGATGGAATGTTCCCACACTATTTTAGAGAGCCCTGGTCCATGGAACAGTTTGTAAAAATCATCCCATTTAGAACAAAGAATGATGACCTGGACCTTTTCCTTGTCATCTGTAGATTACGTTGTTGATAGAGTCTATTCTTTTGGCAGATTTTTTAAAAATGTCAACTATGAAACAGCAGGCAAAGGGATATGTGAGGGAACTCAGAGAAGGAGGAGGAGGGGAAAGGGAGGAGAAGAAAGAGGGGAAAGGGTGAAGGAAGGGGAGGAAGAGAAAAGGGAGAAATTCCTGTAGATTTCTTCATTGAACCCTAACAATGGCCCTGTGAAGTAAGTATTATTGGCTCCACTTTACATGTAGGGAAATTAAGGTGCTGAAACTTTTGAAACTCCCATTTTATTGGCTGACTTTTCCTTTATTGAATCCTCTGAAAGTCTCCAACAAATTTCTCATTGATTACACCATTTTTGGACTGTAAGTGAAAGTGAAAGTCTCTCATTCGTGTCCCACTCTTTGTATACAGTCTATGGGATTCTCCAGGCCAGAATACTGGAGTGGGTAACCTTTCCCTTTTCCAGGGGATCTTCCCAACCTAGGGATCAAACCCAGGTGTCCTGCATTGAAGCTGGATTCTTTACCAGCTGAGCTACCAGGGAAGTCCAAGAATACTGGAGTGAGTAGCCTATCCCTTCTCTGTAAACATCCTGCCAAGAAGTCCTTTTCTCTCCCCATTCCTCTACCTTCTCCTCACTTGCCATGTGTAATCCTAGAAAGAATACAGCCAATTTGGAATGAGATGTATGTGACATCTCACCTCTTCCACAGAAGAGCTGTATGGCTCTCATTTGCAAAATGGAGAAAATATAATGCCTGACTCTTTACTTCTCAAGTAAGTGGAAATGTACCAATATTCGTTTTGTATTTGTCAGAAAATTTAGAAACGAACAAATACATTATTGGCTAGAATGTGAAATATGCAAACCGTAAGAACACAAGGACTGCAAAGAATATTCATGGCTTTGGTGGACTGTTTTGAACTCCTTCCTCAGATCTTCATGATCAAAGTCAGCCTCCATCAGCAGGGACACTTAGTAGAGGAGTCTGAGCACTACCACACATTCTACTGATATCTGCAATGAGTAATGAGAGTAGTGATCAGTATGATAGTTCAAGTATAGTAATTAAGGAAAGTATTTTGTTGTAAAAGCCTAGACAAACAAGACCTACCTTCATTTCAGTTTTTGTTTCACTCACTCTTCCTCTGCCTATCTTTCACCCCAGTGGCTGATTTACAGACTGACCTTTTACCAGGACCAGTCTTCACTTGCACTAATACTGTCTTGGGATGGGAGGAGGGTGGATACTGTGGGTAAATGCATGTTCGGATTTGCTTTGCTTTCAAAGGTGGACCTGATTTTCTCTTTGTCTTTCTGACTAGTTATGACTCATAGCCTAGCTGAACTCCAGGCCCTTGAGATCCCAGGCAGGGTGGAGTGGTGTGTTATTTCTCTGCCCATGCAGACTTCCCCAGCGTCGACTGGCTCAGCACTAGGGTTGAGAATGGGAAAATCAAGTTCCATAGATGTGGTTACCATCTCTATGGATACTGATTTTCAGGGATCCTCCTTCCTCACAAACCCAGATCCCACCTCTTATAGAATTCATCCCCAACTGAGTGAAAATGAGTGTTGAATTCTTCACCCATTTTCTGGAAGCTTCTTTTAAATTTCACACTGCCTGTATCAACAAAGCCACCTACGTATTTCCAAGTGACAAGTAAGAATTTTTACCTTTGAATCCAGTTCAAATTTAGATTACAAGTATCAATAGAATCTGTTCATTTTGTACTGAACAGTGTAAATAATAATATACATGAGTTTTATTTTGTTCTTCCCAGATTAAAAAAAATTTCATATGTATTGATCTTTTTAAAATTTGCCTTTTGGCACATACATAATGATACTTTAAGCTGAGTTTCATTATGGGTGGGTTTCAGGAAACACCTGTGCTCCTTAAAACTCTGTGTAAAATTGTTTGTACCGATAGACGTATACATTTTTTTTCTGGGGGACAGGACAGTCTATCAGATAGTCAAAAGAACTCTAAACATCTTTAAAATTTTAGTAAATTTGCATTATATTTTTCCCACTACTCTAGAAAAACATTTTCTCTGGAGATATGGGTGATGTCAGTATGTTACCAGAACGATGCCAGGGTTCACCATTTTAATTTTTTTGTCTGCATTGGATCTGGTTGTCCTTGTAAGCGGTTAGATCAGGATGTCTCTTAGCATGCAGGCAGTAGAAGGCTTTTCGATAACAAACAATAGCAAACAGAGTCTATTGATATTTGAATAAAACAGTACTTTAATTTCCATTATTCTGTTCGATGTATGTAGTGGGAGGAGCCAGATAGGTCATTCTCAAGGTGACAAAATGTGGAGCATGTAGAAAATCAACAGTTCCAGATCTCACAGGAGAGGGAGGTCTGATACATGCTGGGGTTAGAGTTAGTCCTCACTGTCGCTTTTTAAAGCTGATTTAATGCAGTTACTAAAATAGCAAACATTTACTGAGTGCTTACCACGTGCCAGATTCTGTCCTAAATGGTTACATGCATTATTTCATTTAATCCTCTCCATGGCTTATGAAATAAAAATGGTTGTTCTTATCTGTGAAGAAGGCTGAGCGCCGAAGAATTGGTGCTTTTGAACTGTGGTGTTGGAGAAGACTCTTGAGAGTCCCTTGGACTGCAAGAAGATCCAACCAGTCCATTCTGAAGGAGATCAATCCTGGACTTTCTTTGGAAGAAATGATGATAAAGCTGAAACTCCAGTATTTTGGCCACCTCATGCGAAGAGTTGACTCATTGGAGAAGACTCTGATGCTGGGAGGGATTGAGGGCAGGAGGAGAAGGGGACGACAGAGGATGAGATGGCTGGATGGCATCACTGACTCGATGGGTATGGGTCTGGGTGATCTCCGGGAGCTGGTGATGGACAGGGAGGCCTGGCGTGCTGCGGTTCATGGGGTCGCAAAGAGTCGGACACGACTGAGCGACTGATCTGATCTGATCTGATCATTTTACAGATGAGGATACTTAAGTTAGATGTGGAACCAGAATTGGAATTCTCATTGCTATATATTCTGTTGCCTCTATTGGCAGTAATTGTACAAACACCTGAAGTTGTATATTGTTTTACCTGCTGTTCAGTTGTGCACCTATTTTTCATCTATTCCTCTGCATAATCTTGCTGTTATGAAATAAATAGTTATTGAATGTTTTTGATGGGAATTAGATATAATTATCATTTCTCCTTGGCGAAATTCTCCTTGGCCTGAGAAAGTGAGGCTCAGAAAAATCCCTGTAGTTTTCGAAAATGCCTAGTAGCAGAAAATGAGAAACCTGGAATTTGCACCCAGGTCCTGTGACTCCAACTCAGCAAGCTTGTCCCTGAATCATAGCCTGTTATAGATCACTCTGATCTGTGTTTTAGGAGAGTGATCTCCAAATATTAATATTTGGGAAAGTTTTTGAATGGTCAGTTGATTTCTGTAGGCACTTGGTGGTGTCCAATGATAGCAAATAAAACTAGATGCTAGATTTGGTTTGGTCATGATCTCCTCACTCATAAGAGCAAGAAATAAGTACGTAACGGAAAAGAAAGAAGTAAGCATATTTCCTTGCTCGGTATTTGTACTGCATAAAAAGGCCTCTGAAAACTAACTGGATGAAAGAACCTAATTTTCTAAATTTATCTCTATTTGGAGTGTTGTGCTTATTATGCCATTACTCTTTCTGTTTTTGTGTTTAAAACATTTTCCTCTATTATTAACAACATTTATCTCTCATCACTGAAGATAAGTGACCCACGAGAGAGGCAAGAGCAAGATTTGTGGAATCTTGTGAAAGAGAAACATGACAAATATTTCATAATAGAAAGATACCAAGAAATGAAATTCTTGGACATCCAGGGGAGGTTGCTATGTTAACAGACTTTTACTTTAAAAAAAAAAAGTGCTTACAACAAATCTACTGAGATTTTGTAATTATTCTTATTATTAAAAGATTTGAATTACATCCTTGCAACTGATGCTGAAATTGCTCAGCGACAGATTTTCAAGATGCTGTACTTTACACATAGCACATTCAATTGATTTTCTCATTTTTAGATATTATGGTTTAAATGTTTCTTAAATGCTATGCAGAATACTGAAGATTTCAGCAGACAGGGATTTTATTCAGCATGGTATATATGCCCCACAATTGGGCTTCCCAGTAGGGCCATACATTTCTGAAAGAAACAATTAGTTTTGAGTAATTAGTTACAGAAGGTGCAAAAAGGTATCCCAAAATGTCAAGGCAAAGATGCTTGACAATTAAGTGCAAATTATTTAACAAAGATGCCGTGTGGTAATACAGTATTTTTGTAAATAGCATTTTGATGTTTCATGCCATTTGACATTTTTAAGATACTAGGCATAGTTTCATATGTGTGTATAATACACACACACACCATTTATTACTTTTTTAAAAAGTTAACTGATATTTTAAATTATAAGTGTAATACATGTTCATGGAAAAAAATTAAAACTATGCAAAAGACAGAAGAATACAAGGGGAAAAACAAAAGTCCACATCCTTACTTCTTCCAATCCTCAGTTCTACTATCCAGAGGTAAACAATGTTAAAATTTCCTGCCATCAAGGTCACTGTCATATACACATATGTCCTTTTAAAACTCTATACAAATGCTTATAATACTATTCTACAATTTTCTTTAGTAAACAATGTCTTAAACTACATTTTTGTACATCTGTACATGTAGACCACGTTCATTCTTTTTGATGCTGCTTCACATACCATTTTAAGAATGTATTTACTAACCAAATTGATGGACATTTTAGTAGTTTCTAGGTTTTTTTTCTTTCCTTTTGCAAAGCTATCCATAAAGATGTTCTTTACATCATTATCTATCCATTCATGTGCAGGTATAATGCTGGATGGTTGAGTGATTTCCTAGAAATGGAATCTCTGGGTAAAAGGACACGTACGTTTTTAATGAACTAGTTTTATACATTTAAGAAAACATGTGCATGAGGTAAAAAAAGTCAATCTGTACCAAAAGTAAAAAGCATAAATTCCCTTCTCAAGCTCTGACCTCCCCACCAATGATGCTTAGCAGTTTCTCGGTATCCTCATAACATTAATATGTATTTTATGTAGATGCATTTAAAAAAATACAAGTGGGATGATTCCATATTGGATATGTTCACTTTACAGTTGCTAGGTGCTGTGAAATTGCTTTTCAAAAAAGATGACGTCTGTTAACATTCCCATCAAAATTGTGTGAGGGTGCCTCTCTACCTCCACTGTCTTTGACAGCAACCTTGGATGGCATCACACTTTTCATATTTTGCCAATATGATAGACTAAAATGGCATTAAAAACATTGAAATTTGTATTTCTTCATTTATGAGTGAGATGGAGCCACATCTGATTGACTTCCTTACTGATTTCTGTCCTGTGGCACTCATAATTACATACGCTTGTCTCTGCCATTACTTGAAGCAAGACATCCATTCTGTTCCTTGGTAAGATGCTGTATTTCTTCCTGGTTTCCTCCAACCCTCAAAACAAGACCTTTAGATGAGACCTCGGTGCATTCCCCTTTCTCTGTTTCCTTCCTCTTTCAGATGAGAACTTTGAAATATTGTCTTCCCTCTCCATCCCTCTTCTGTTCTTATTTCCTAGGTCAGGCCAAGGTATTTAGTAATCTTAGCTCTAGACTATCATTTCTTCAGATGGAATATGGGAGGTGGTACATTCTTTGAATCCTTTCATATGTGTAAATATTAATATCAACCTTTCACCTCAACAGGAGAATGATATCTTGAAAGACTACAGCATTCTTAGGTTGTAGCTTCTGTTTCCTCAAATACCTGTAATGTTAGTTCAATTTCCTGTCTTAGGGATAAGTCCAGGGTCAGTCTGTCTCTTTTGTGAGCTACTTATTCTGTCTAGAAGCTGTTAAGCTTTTGTTTTTATACTTGGAGTTCAGGGATTTTACAGTGATTTTCCTAGGGGTGTGTCCTCTATCACTGAGCCTGCTGGTAACTTGGCGTGCCCTTTTAATCTGAGACTAAGGAACGGTTCCCCACTTGTTTAATTATCATCACTCCCCTATGTCTTATCCCACGCCCCCGCCCCCCCCCGCCCCCCCCCCCCCCCGCTTTTAAAACTCCTATTGTTTACATAATAGATACCCTCTTGGTCTTTTTATTCCTAATTTCTACCTCTTTGTATTTTGGTTCTGTTCCTTGATATTTCTACCGTTTGGCCTCTAATTCATACATTTGTGGTAACCAGCCATCCTCTTCTTTAATTTGTCTACTAATTTTTTAAATGGAAACATCAGTCTCATTTCCAGAAAATTATTTTGTGCTGTAACTGAATCTCCTTAAGTACTTTTATTAATTTTTAGGTAGAATTAAATAAGAGAATATCTAGATAGACCCTCACTTTTGCTGAGACCCAGTGAAGGTTCCTAGATCTTCTTATGGTCACAGTACAGATAAAATCTTGGCCACTTAACCACCAGTCCACTTTCTTCTCTCTACTGGGCTATTCACAAGAAACATTTTTGGCGCGGTGTGGGGCGGGGCGTATGGCTGGGCGAAGGGTGGGCCGCCTGCAGGATCCTGGTTCTCTGCCTGTGTGCTAAGTCGCTGCATTCGTGTCTGATTCTTTGTGACCCTATGGACCATAGCCCGTCAGGCTCCTCTGTCCATGGGATTCTCCAGGCAAGAATACTGGCATGGGTAGCAATGCCCTGCTCCAGAGGATCTTCCCAACCCAGGGACTGAACTCGCCTCTCTTAGGTCTCCTGCACTGGTGACGTAATGCAGAAGGACATCAGCATTAAAATAGATTAAATTAAAGAAGGTTCTTTAACCTTCTTTACCACTAGCACCAGGTTCTTTACCACTAGCACCACCTGGGTTAGTTCCCTGACCAGGGATCAAACCCTCACCCCTTGTCTTGGAAGCTTGAATTATTAACAAGTGGACCATCAAGGGAGTCCCCACAAAAAATAGTTTTGATTATGTCCAAATAAATCCTGTTCTGAAGATCAGAAGGTAAGGCATTTATATACTCACTTCAGTAGCACCTATACAGAAGGTAAGGCATCTATTTCTGTTGCTATTTCTAAAAGCATGTAGGGTAATATGTTTAAATTCATGGACAGACAGTGGAAGTAGTCACATGGATTTGTGCTATGAGAATAACCCTGGACAGGACTACCACCAGGAAGTTTCTCATTTCCTTCAGGTACTCCTTCCTAAATGTCACCAAATTTCTTTCCAACTTGACTCCTAGCTGTGACTCAGAATTATCTCTGTCCCCTCCAGTAATGATTTGAACCATATCACATGGCAGGTGAATGAAAAAGACACAAGTTTATGGGGCAATTATTCTTAAAAGGCTCCTCATTCAAACTAGTTTGTATGGCTTTCCTGTCAGCCTGCTAATAATTACTGTGTATGAAAGTTATATAAGGCAGAGTAGAAGTAGGGTGTGGTAAAGATTATTGAATGATGGGAAGGGACTGGTTTTTTCAGTGGAGAAGAATGAACATGCTTGTTTTGGGTCCTTTGCCAGATACATGTCTGTCTCCTGAATTATTGTTAAACTTTTATTATTATTATTTAGCATCTTGAGTGCTTATTTTATTTTTGTTATTTGATACCAAGGTAGAAAGGAAAGATTTAAGAAATTTCTCATGCTGTTTAATAATGAGAAAATGGAAGCATTAAAAAGGTATCATGTAGTGTCTCTTGGAGCCAAGAAGGAAAACAAACCACTTACTTTGCGCTATTACGTCCTTTCTTACTTTCTGAAGTTCTTTATGCAAGAGGTAGAACATATACTCTTTATATAACCTCTAAACTCAAGTTGCCACAGTCCCCTCCTACTCAGATTTACTGATGTTTTCAACTCTTCTTTCTCTTTGCTATTTTTATGGATGAAGAGGAATTCTTTCCTTCTCCTCCTAAAGCCAACTTGTTCAGACTTTCTGATCTAGAAACAACAAACTGCCTTTATTCTTTAAGCCATTAATAGGGAGCTAAGTTGCTTTCTGGAATTCTCTTGCTTTGTCCATTATCCAGCGGATGTTGGCAATTTGATCTCTGGTTCCTCTGCCTTTTCTAAAACCAGCTTGAACTTCTGGAAGTTCACGGTTCACATATTGCTGAAGCCTGGCTTGGAGAATTTTGAGCATTACTTGACTAGCGTGTGAGATGAGTGCAATTGTGCGGTAGTTTGAGCATTCTTTGGCATTGCCTTTCTTTGGGATTGGGATGAAAACTGACCTTTTCCAGTCCTGTGGCCACTGCTGAGTTTTCAAAATGTGCTGGCATATTGAGTGCAGCACTTTCACAGCATCATCTTTCAGGATTTGGAATAGCTCCACTGGAATTCCATCACCTCCACTAGCTTTGTTCGTAGTGATGCTTTCTAAGGCCCACTTGACTTCACATTCCAGGATGTCTGGCTCTAGGTCAGTGATCACACCATCGTGATTATCTGGGTCGTGAAGCTCTTTTTTGTATAGTTCTTCTGTGTATTCTTGCCACCTCTTCTTAATATCTTTTGCTTCTGTAGGTCAATACCATTTCTGTCCTTTATCGAGCCCATCTTTGCATGAAATGTTCCTTTGGTATCTCTGATTTTCTTGAAGAGCTCCCTAGTCTTTCCCATTCTATTGTTTTCCTCTATTTCTTTGCATTGATCACTGAAGAAGGCTTTCTTATCTCTTCTTGCTATTCTTTGGAACTCTGCATTCAGATGTTTATATCTGTCCTTTTCTCCTTTGCTTTTTGCTTCTCTTCTTTTCACAGCTATTTGTAAGGCCTCCCCAGACAGCCATTTTGCTTTTTTGCATTTCTTTTCCATGGGGGTGGTCTTGATCCCTGTCTCCTGTACAATGTCACGAACCTCATTCCATAGTTCATCAGGCACTCTATCAGATCTAGGCCCTTAAATCTATTTCTCACTTCCACTGTATAATCATAAGGGATTTGATTTAGGTCATACCTGAATGGTGTAGTGATTTTCCCTACTTTCTTCAATTTAAGTCTGAATTTGGCAATAAGGAGTTCATGATCTGAGCCACAGTCAGCTCCTGGTCTTGTTTTTGCTGACTGTATAGAGCTTCTCCATCTTTGGCTGCAAAGAATATAATCAATCTGGTTTCGGTGTTGACCATTTGGTGATGTCCATGTATAGAGTCTTCTCTTGTGTTGTTGGAAGAGGGTGTTTGTTATGACTAGTGCATTTTCTTGGCAAAACTCTATTAGTCTTTGCCCTGCTTCATTCCATATTCCAAGGCCAAATTTGCCTGTTACTCCAGGTGTTTCTTGACTTCCTACTTTTGCATTCCAGAGTCCTATAATGAAAAGGAAGCAACAGTTAGAACTGGACATGGAACAACAGACTGGTTCCAAATAGGAAAAGGAGTTCATCAAGGCTGTATATTGTCACCCTGTTTATTTAACTTATATGCAGAGTACATCATGAGAAACGCTGGACTGGAAGAAACATAAGTTGGAATCAAGATGGCTGGGAGAAATATCAATAACCTCAGATATGCAGATGACACCACCCTTATGGCAGAAAGTGAAGAGGAACTAAAAAGCCTCTTAATGAAAGTGAAAGTGGAGAGTGAAAAGGTTGGCTTAAAGCTCAACATTCAGAAAACAAAGATCATGGCATCTGGTCCCATCACTTCATGGGAAATAGATGGGAAAACAGTGGAAACAGTGTCAGACTTTATTTTTCTGGGCTCCAAAATCACTGCCGATGGTGACTGCAGCCATGAAATTAAAAGATGCTTGCTACTTGGAAGGAAAGTTATGACCAACCTAGATAGCATATTCAAAAGCAGAGACATTACTTTGCCAACAAAGGTTCATCTAGTCAAGGCTATGGTCTTTCCTGTGGTCATGTATGGATGTGAGAGCTGGACTGTGAAGAAGGCTGAGCGCCGAAGAATTGATGCTTTTGAGTTGTGGTGTTGGAGAAGACTCTTGAGAGTCCCTTGGACTGCAAGGAGATCCAACCAGTCCATTCTAAGGAGATCAGCCCTGGGATTTCTTTGGAAGGAATGATGCTAAAGCTGAAACTCCAGTACTTTGACCACCTCATGCGAAGAGTTGACTCATTGGAGAAGACTCTGATGCTGGGAGGGATTAGGGGCAGGAGGAGAAGGGGCCGACAGAGGATGAGATGGCTGGATGGCATCACTGACTCGATGGATGTGAGTCTGAGTGAACTCTGGGAGCTGGTGATGGACAGGGAGGCCTGGCGTGCTGCGATTCATGGGGTCGCAAAGAGTCAGACACGACTGAGCAACTGATCTGATCTGAAGTTGCTACCTGAGCTGAAAGCATTTTTACTAACCCAGGGGCTCTTGTAGGGTATAGGTGAGAGCTGGTTATTTGGACTAGAGTGTTAGTGCTGAGTACCAAGTTCATGCAGATTACTTCATGATCAGCTCTGACCTCTCCTTCTTTGTCTCTCTTACTCTCTCTTGCACTCTCTTGATTGGCAGTTCCATTTGCTTGCAGTTTCCTCATGTCTAAACATTCCAGGAGTCTTTAGTTTCCAACCACTAATTAGATACATTGTCTATCCAATCTTCCCATAATTGTTGCAACAATACTAAGTCCACCTTCCACAGCTCCATTCAAGAGCTGACAGCATCCTGATAGTCACTGTGAACAAACCTAAAGTGATTCAGCCTTGCATTCAAGATTTTTTGCCAGAGGAACCCAGTCTCCTTGTACAGTCTCATGGACTTGTTACTCTTGAAACATACTCTTTGCTTCAACTTCAGGTTTGTATGCAGTTGCTATTATATTATATATATATATATATATATATATATATATATTCTAAACCCCATTATATGTATTTTTTAATGGTAATAATCATTGTAATTGGTTAAATTTTTAAAATATTTCTTTCTTTCTGTGCTGGGTCTTAGTTGCAGCATGCAGGATCTAATGCCCCAATCAGAGATCGAACCCAGGCCCTGCAATGGGGGCAGAGTCAGCCACAGCTGCCGGACCACCAGGGAGATCCCACGATTGCTTAATTGATCTCTGCTAATTCCATTTCTCTTTGGCCTGTCTCTCCAACCAGATTTCAGACTTCCCAAGTGCATGAGTAAGCAATATATTCTTCTGATTTTTTTTTTTTTTTTTTTTAGCTCATTGACACAGTCCACATTTACCTCTCTGCCTACTTCCCTCACTGCTGTTCCCAAGCTGCTCTCTCCCGTGCACTAACCAACCACTTCACCCCCAGATCAAAGATTTCTTTCAGTCCCTTTCCTATTTAGTCTTCTTCTCTTCGCTTTACTCTGAGCTCCTTGAGGAGAGAAACCGCGTCTTCCTTCTCATTGTATATCCACTCTCCATCAGAGTGCAGGCATTTAACAAGATTTCAACATTAGGAAAATGCAGTAGGTGATTAACTGATACTTGTCTAATAAATCACCAAATAAAACAATGAGAATCTTGCATTAAATCTATGTATCTGGCTCCATATAACCCCCATATCCTTTGATTTCACTCTTACATTCACAAAATTTAAGTACTAATAAACACCATTTTCTTGTTTTTTTACCACAAAAATTCCAACATGTTCCCCATTATGGTGTTGTATTTGATAACCTTTCTAATTAGCATTACATTTTAAATGCTTTTAGAATGCCCCATTACATATTTATCCAATAGTCCATGACAATTCAGATATGTAATTGCTGTTATGGATTACCTGGTTACCATCATTAAATAATTAGAGAGACTTAAACATGTGTAATGCTAATTAGAAAAGTTATCAACTATGGGCAGTTAAGATAATAGGGAACATGATGGTTTTGTTTGGAACTGCAGTAAAAAACATGGCTACAGGCATATAGGCAATTCTTCTGTGAATTTAGTGCCCTCAGAAGCAAGGAATCACTTTATAATGAAGAAGTCAGCACAGCAGAAAGTGACTTCATGATTTGTGTTTTTGTTTTTTTTTAAATTTTTGTCACTCTGTTAATAACTGACCATGACTGCCAAAACAGTTCTCCTGGAGTGTACCAGGGGAGCACAAGAGGTCAAGCCATGAGCAACACATGGCTAGAGAGAGCCACTTTTCTGCCCTCTTGAAGGGTTCCTGCCAAACTAGCATCACTCTACTTCTAGCCCTGCTATCATAGCCCTAAAATCTATTAGGCCTCTATTGAACATGTTCTATTAAGCGATTGTTTTTTTTTTTCTTTCCTTACTGAAAAAATTGATGAGTGCCTTATTAAGAAGTCATCCAGGATTGCCCTCAGTTCTCACAAAGCCTACTTGACCCTGACTATTGTTTTAAGCAGTTCCTGGAATCTTGAAGAATTATTGTAGCATAAAAGCAGGATAGATTCTCTGAAGGAACACGACATGGTTTGGGAACATTTCATTTTTAAAGAACTAATACTTCAGTATCCCTTAGTGGTAAGAAGTAGGTTTGGTGGAGTGGTGAGGAAGTAAACTAGCTGTTTAAATGTCATTTCAAAAACATATATGAAACAATACGCAAAATTTGCATGTGGGTGCTAAGTCGCTTCAAGTTATGTCCAACTCTTTGCAACTCTATGGACTGTAGCTTTCCAGGCTCCTCTGTCTATGGGGATTTTCCAGCTGAGAATACCAGAATGGGTTGCCAGGCCCTCTTCCAGGGGATCTTCCTGAGCCAGGAATGGAACTCGTGTCTCTTATGTCTCCTGCATTGACAGGCAGGTTCTTTATCACTAGTACCACCTTCTTAGGAGGAGGACTAGCACTTTCACCAGATTTTGTACACAAGCCTTTTGGTCAGCTGTGAAATAAATGCACATTACATGCCAGGTACCAAGAAACAGTTCCATGTAAGAGACTTACAATGTTTTATGCTTGCTGCTGCTGCTGCTGCTGCTAAGTTGCTTCAGTCGTTTCCGACTCTGTGCGACCCCATAGACGGCAGCCCACCAGGCTCTGCCGTCCCTGAGATTCTCCAGGCAAGAACACTGGAGTGGGTTGCCATTGCCTTCTCCATTGTGTGAAAGTGAAAAGTGAAAGTGAAGTCGCTCAGTCACGTCCAACTCGTAGAGACCCCAGGGACTGCAGCCTACCAAGCTCCTCCATCCATGGGATTTTCTAGGCAAGAGTATCTATGCTTAATAGTAGCCAAAAAACCCCAAAAGCTAAAATCAGTGGTGAAACAAACATTCCCTTATAGCACTTTCTCATCATTATATGGCAAAGAGCTGTGGAGATGTCAGCCCCAGCTCATCATTGTCCATCAGAGGCCTGTTGGCTCCCTTGATCTCTCTGGAGTCTTGGGAAAATAGAGAAGAGGGTGGGGTTTATGCCTGTTTACCACAGAACATTCCAGAGTCACACTGCCACCTTAGGAATCAGGCAATCATGATTTGTTTTATAAAGCCAAACTTTTAGGTGGGTTTGAGGTACATCTTGCTGAAATAGGAGTAATTGACCTCTGAGATGACTGCAGAGTGAGTCATGTCAGTAGTTCAAATAGACACGTGAGAAGAAAAGTGAATGTGTTCGTTGCTCGGTCATGTCCAGCTCAGTGCGACTCTATGAATTGAGGCCCGCCAGGCTCCACTGTGCATGGGACTCTCCAGGCAAGAATACTGGAGTGGGTTGGCATGCCCTCCTCCAGGGGATCTTCCCGACCCAGGGATTAAATCCACCTCTCTTATGTATTGTGCATTGGCAGACATGTTCTTTACCACTGGTGCCTCCTGGGAAGCCCAATATAGACCATACCTGTGCTCTATTTGCCCTTTTCCCTCTCAATCCAGTCATAATTGGGAACCCAAATTGCCTCTTCAGTCACTTGAGTTTATCATTTGATTTTATTCAGTCTTGATATCAGAGCCTGAAAAATTTCTGACTTCTTCACACATGGAATTCAGAAGGTGATCAGCAAGGTAAGATGGTAGATTTAGCAGATATTTTCTCTTTCAGATGAAGTAAAAGCATCTTCATATATTCTGTATTTTCCTTCAATTGAATGCCTGTTTAGATGTGGCTGGACAGGTTTATCCTGCCCTATTCAAATTGGAAGCTATTTTCATTCTTTTATTCTCTTAATTTGGCAAATGTTTGTGGCATGCTGCTGTGCTGTGTGTGTGGTGGTGGGCTGTGTGCTGTGAAAGAAGCAATGAAAGACTGCATATGGCCTGTGCCCTGGGGCCATTGGAGAAGGAAGGCTTATTAAGGGAAATTTAATAATGTAAGCATTGAATAGCAGTTCAAGGCCATGTTAAGGGAAGCCTCACAGGCTGTGATCATGATATTTCTTTGCATGAGGTGAGACTTGAACTGAGTCTTGAAGAAGGGCTGAGAGGAAGCAAGGAAGACATCTCCAAGTGGAAAAATTGGTGTAAACAAAGGTGTAAGGAATGCAGTGCGTGCAGTGTGTGTGTGTGTGTGCGTGTGTGCGTGTGTATAAGGCCATGTGTTTAAAGCAGAGGAAGATAAAACTAGAAAGGTAGACTAAGAACAGATCATAGGAGACTTGGAATTGTGAGGGTACTTAAAACTTGATCCGGTAGCTAATGTAAATTATTAGAAAGGTTATTGATGGGTTGAAATAGGAAATCTGACATTTATAAAAGCATCTATGATGTGCCAGGTTCTGTGTGGGTCCTTTATTTACATCAACAATTTAATCTTAAAATAACCTCTCCTGGAAGCATCCCCATTTTTCAGTTGGAAAAAGCCAGTTAAAAATATTTTTATTAAGGACATTATGTACCTCCTGATAAAAGTACAAAAATCATTTATAGAATATTCTTGCCCAAAATAGAATTTCTATGTGATCAAAAACACCACTAATAATTTATAGAACATACAGAAAACAGAGAAGCATGTGAAATGATACTTGAGATGCAAACAACAGAATCCAGAATCTGAGAAATGGCAGAATTGAAGAGGAGTTTATTTGAGAAAATTTCAAAAGAAGAAAAAAATAGTATGATGAACTCCCTATGTATTTATCACTCAGCTTCAGCAATTATCAATTATGGCCAATCTTGTTTCATCTTTACTCCCCGCTTTCCACCAGCCACTGATTATCTTGAAGGAAATCCCAGTTGTCATACTACTTCATAAATATTTCAGCATGTCTTTAAAAGGTAAGGACTCAAAAACCAAAACCACAATACTTTCATAGTAATTAATATGACTACAGTATTAATTACTATTAATCTAATATTAGTTGAATTGATAGTAATTGTTATTACTACAACTATTAATAATTCAACTAGTATTAAATTAACCATAATTCCTTAATACCACCAAATAGGCATCATTCACACTTCCTGGATTGTCTTATAAATTAGAAACAAATAATTTCTTTTGTTTCAATCAGAAACCAAATAATACCTATATATTGAAATTGCTTGCTATCTCTTTTTGAAATCTCTTGCTATCTCTTTTCATTGAGAAGCGCCTCTTCCCTCTCGTTTTTTGTTCTTGAAACTTCTTTGTTGAAGAAATCAGTTTTTGTTCCTAGAGTTTCCACGTTCGAACTTTGCTAATATATCCCCTTGTTCAATGTAGCATGTTCCACTGTCCCTTGACTTCCTATAAACTGGTAGCTGTCTCAGATTCTGAGTTGCTTTTAGCAAGGATACAGATAGTGGTTTATATCTTCTAATTTAAGCAATTCTACAGCCAGGAAATGGAGAAGCCCCAGAGTTTCACTGAAGTCTCTCTTGTTCCAAAACTGTGCTCTGGGCCTCTCTTCCTATTGCCTTGTAGGATTAATCTGGCAGAGAAAAATAGGAAGAATCCACAGGAAGAAGGCTGGGCACAGTGAGACTGATTCATTTCAACATTTAAGTTCTAGACACTCCAACCAAGCAAGAAGAGAGCAGACAGCTGTTGTAAAGACCCAGCCATGCAGTGATGAAGAGTGTGACCAGACAGTCTTATCTCTCTGTGGAGGAAGGTACAAACCACAGGATCTTGTAATATTTTGCTTCTTGCAGTTATGTTCTAAGAGGTTCCAGGTGCCTGGTTATGCAGAAATGTTTAGGTTTCTGTGATTTTTGAATGTTCTGCTGAACTCTGGGGGTAAAGGAAGGATGAATTACCCAGATTATTAATAGATAACTTTGATCACTTTTAAAATACTTTTATTTCTTTGTTCTGCCCTTTTCCAAAAAGGATTTGAGATGAAAAATTTTTCTTGTAAAAGTGCATATTCCTTTTCAGATAAGAACACTGTATGTTCATTAACACACATACACACACCTCTACCTCAGAAATATTTAGCATAGAAACCTCATATGACAAGGCTTTGCTGGTGGTGGAAGGAAGGGATTACCCGGAGCTGACATTTAGTGCTAACTTGTTGTGTGTTTGACTTTGTCATATATTCTATTTGTAATCAGAAAAAACCCCAACTAATACAGATGAGATTAAAAATAATTATAAAATGGAATCATATTGAACATTTATTCTTGTTTGTTTTTTTTTGGTTGATAAACATGCATTCTTTTACAACTTCCTTTTTCATTTAACAATCTATCTTTGGAAATGGCATAGTTATATAGGCATAGGTATTAGTTACAATAATTATTTATAAAAATGTAAAACATAATATAATATACATTCATATAATTATTAGCTATTCTTATATAAACTACTAAATACTATTATATGATTATATGATTCTAAGCGATGCCTATATATAGTTACGGTATATTTTCTAATTTAAGCATAAATTAGAAAAATCTAATAGATAAAAAGATAATATAGTTACTGTATAT
Source organism: Tragelaphus eurycerus (assembly GCA_935064755.1). Taxonomy (NCBI): domain Eukaryota; kingdom Metazoa; phylum Chordata; class Mammalia; order Artiodactyla; family Bovidae; genus Tragelaphus; species Tragelaphus eurycerus. Next base: position 27,642,085 of record CAKXYN010000002.1, read on the forward strand.
AGACATTGCTTAGAAATTATAATCATGAAGGTGAAAAATTAAAATCACACCTCTTATTAATTGATCAGCAGGTCGCTAGGAGTTGGACACGACTGAGCGACTTCACTTTCACTTTTCACTTTCATGCATTGGAGAAGGAAATGGCAACCCACTCCAGTGTTCTTGCCTGGAGAATCCCAGGGACGGGGGAGCCTGGTGGGCTTCCATCTATGGGGTCGCACAGAGTCGGACACGACTGAAGCGACTTAGCAGCAGCAGGAGCAGCAGCAGGAGCAGCAGCAGCAGCAGCAGCAGCAGCTTTATATATTCATTAGGACAAATAATTGGTTTGCTCCTGCCTTAATCCTCCTGTTTATTTGTCCTGCCTGTACCCACTGCCTAGATTTGGCCCCAAAGTCAGTGGTCCAGGAAGCACTGTAGCACATGAACTTTTTTAGGCCACATTTCTATTGTGGGCAGAGGTCTTTCATTTTTTGCATCCATAGACGAGGAGATAGGATCTTCTTTCCAAAAACCTAAAAAAAGATTTCCAGTGCAGTGTATCAAAGGAAACATTGTGACAAGTGGACTTTATTAATCAAGTATCTGAGTGCACAAGAATTGAAGTGAGCACTGAGGTTCAAGCAAAAATAAGAAGCCGAGTGACTGCCCTGAAATTCTGAAATACATATTTTCCTTAATAGCCCATGGCTGAAGCAAAGCTCTCTTAACTTTGATGGTAGTCTCATTGCCTTCGAGTTCATGTCCCCTCTGAATCACCAGGTTTGGAGGGGATGCTGCAGCACAGACTGATCATTGAGTTTCTGAATTCATCTGTGCTTTTCTCAAATGTGGTGCACAGGCCACAATGCAATTAAGCACCCAAACTGCCAAGTTCAGTTTCTGAATCCAGTATATCTCCCTAGGTCTGACCTGCATTTTAAGGACACCCACTAAATATACAGTTTGGATGTATAATCTGCTTATCTGTCATAGGCACTGATACCAAGTATATCTTATTTTAAAATAAAGACCAGACATCACAGACATGGAACTTACAATATAATTAATTAAGCAAGTACTAATAAATGCAAAAAAAAAAAAAAAAAGCAAAACCAAAATAACCCTGGAAATTGAGCTCATACAAGCATATTTCTGCCAGCTTGGATTTTACTTTAACACATTATCTGCAATGGTTTTCTCAAATGGAGTGCTATTTACAGATATCTGCCAAGCCTCATCAAAACAAACAAGCCCCTATAATAAGAGTTAGCATATAAAGTGAGGCTGAACAGAGAAAAATCTTTTCCCCAGGGCTCTCTTTTATCAAACAACCCTGCCTGAAGAATAGAGGGCAGTGTTTTATGTTTCAAGTGGACCATATGGCATGATATGAGTGCACTTTAATGACTTATTAGCATATTCTTCCAACTACGTTTTTCCTAGTTAAACCAGCTTGATAAAATCCGAATTTTAAAATATTTGCATGAAACCTCCTGGAATAAACAAGATTTGGTTATTTGTTTACCCTTGCTTGAAGATGAAAGAGAAGTCAGTTGATCCTTCATGACATGAAAAAAATCAGATCAACCATCTCCTCTCTAGCCCTTTTGAGTGGAAGATTTTTGGAATGTCTACCACATTATTCAGACGTTTTGGCTCTCTATGGCATGAAGATTCCATACTCTACCAAGAGTCTGTGCTTTAAAATTGCTTACTCTATCTTCTGTGACCTTGATCTTTCCTTTGTGGGGAATGAAATGCTCAGGCTGAGATCTTGTTTGTTGCCTACTTGCCTCATTAAAAAGCCTTTTAGCATTTGGGGGAGGACAAGGCACTAGATCAGGGCCTGGGACTTAACGGCTTTTTATTGTGGCTTGGTTAGGGGGCTATGTGAATCTAAAGTCTCATCATGTCTCTGCTGTGACTGCTTGAATGGTGTGAGGAGGAACACAATGGACCTGTCCACACAATCTAGGCAGAGACAGCTATAGGGTCCATATGTTCATGCACACGCTGGAGCATTTTTTGTTCTCTTCAGATTTGTCTAAGTGTAAATGTCTCCTTTTCTCTCCTTCCCAAGTTAGTTCTTGTTGCTTTCTGTGGACCAGGATGCTCTTGGTGGAGGTTGTCACTGACCACATAGGATGAGGGTGACAGTCTTGGTGATCCCACAAAGGACTGTCATCTCTGGTACAACCACAATGATGTGGGTGTGTGAATATGGATTTCATTCCAGGAAACTTGTCTGTTTTATGGCAGATATTGCCACAACACCCTTCTCCCTAGTTATTTTCCAGTTAGAGGTTGCCCTGTGACAATATTATGGCCAATGAAACGTAAGTGGAAGTCTGTTGGATGCAATTTTTGGCAAAACTTTTGCTTTTCTTGTATAAAGAGAGAAGGGCTTCTTAGCTGACCACCATCTCCTTGAGTGGAATGTAGATGAAACAACTGGAGGTGCTGCAGCTCTCTTGCAATTATGAGGTGACAAGCAGCAGGAAAGAGGCCAACACACTAAATAGGTGAAACAAAAACACTGATTAGGAAACTGAAGCCATAGTGGCTAAATGACTTGCTTAAAATCAACTAAACAAGTCCTCTGACCCCAAGTCCTGAGTTCATTCTTTGTATGTTGTTAGCAAATTGAAAGGCAATACGTCTTATTGTACTCTTACTAAATGTCAGACCTTAAGCTAATATTTTAACTGTTACTTTATTTAACCTTTATAAAAACTTGGTAAAGTTGTGCTATGGACTGAATTGTCTCCCCCACCCCCCAATTAATATGTTGGAAACCTAACCCCCAATATGACTGTATTTGGAGATAGGTCTTTAGAGGGGTAATTAAGGTTAAATGAATTCGTAAGGGTGGGCCCTAATCACATAGGGTGAATGTCTTTTTAAGAAGAGTCTCCAGAGAATTTATGCTCTTTCTGTCTCTCTCAATCTCTCTCTCTCATTCTCATTCTCTACATGAGAACATAGAGACAGGGCAACCTTTTACAAGCTAGGAAGATAATTCTCACAAGGAAATGAACTGCCTAGCACTTTGATCTTGGACTTCCCATCCTCCAAAATTTGAGAAAAAATTTCTGATTAAGTCCCCAAGTCTGTGATTTTTTTTTTTTTTTTACAGCAACCTGAGTAGACGAAACAGGTAGGTACTATTATTATGCCCCATTTGCAGATAAGGAAACTGGAGCTCAGAAAAATTAAGTTATTTTGGGGGCCATATAGCTTGTAAATGACAATAATACTTGAGAACAGAGCTTGATACTATTTCTGTAAAGAGCTAGGTAGTAAGTAGTTCAGGCTTTGTGGGCCATATGGTCCCCGTTGGAACTATTCAGCTCTGCCTCTATAGTGTGAGAGCAGCCACAAACCACATGTGAATGAATGGGCGTGGCTCTGCTTTATCTGAAAGCTTTATTTACACAGTCAAGTGGTAGGCTAGATTTGGCCCAAGGTCTAGCCCATTGTTTACCAACCATTCTTTAGAACAGCATTAAAGGTACCATGCTTTCTGAATTAGATGCACTGGATTTGAATTCTGCCATGGTGGGCTGCCGTCTATGGGGTCACACAGAGTCAGACACGACTGAAGTGACTTAGGATAGCATAGCATAGCATGTAGCTTTAGGCACGTCCTATCTGCTTTATTGACTATGCCAAAGCCTTTGACTGTGTAGATCACAATAAACTGTGGAAAATTCTGAAAGAGATGGGAATACCAGACCACCTGTCCTGCCTCTTGAGAAATCTGTAGGCAGGTCAGGAAGCAACAGTTAGAACTGGACATGGAACAACAGACTGGTTCCAAATAGGAAAAGGAGTACGTCAAGGCTGTATATTGTCACCATGTTTATTTAACTTATATGCAGAGTACATCATGAGAAATGCTGGACTGGAAGAAATGCAAGTTGGAATCAAGATTGCTGGGAGAAATATCAATAACCTCAGATATGCAGATGACACCACCCTTATGGCAGAAAGTGAAGAGGAACTAAAAAGCCTCTTAATGAAAGTGAAACTGGAGAGTGAAAAAGTTGGCTTAAAGCTCAACATTCAGAAAACGACGATCATGGCATCTGGTCCCATCACTACATGGGAAATAGATGGAGAAACAGTGGAAATAGTGTCAGACTTTATTTTTCTGAGCTCCAAAATCACTACAGATGGTGACTGCAGCCATGAAATTAAAAGACGCTTACTCCTTGGAAGGAAAGTTACGACCAACCTAGATAGCATATTCAAAAGCAGAGACATTACTTTGCCAACAAAGGTTCACCTAGTCAAGGCTATTGTCTTTCCTGTGGTCATGTATGGATGTGAGAGCTGGACTGTGAAGAAGGCTGAGCGCTGAAGAATTGATGCTTTTGAACTGTGGTGTTGGAGAAGACTCTTGAGAGTCCCTTGGACTGCAAGGAGATCCAACCAGTCCATTCTGAAGGAGATCAGCCCTGGGATTTCTTTGGAAGGACTGATGCTAAAGCTGAAACACCAGTATTTTGGCCACCTCATGCGAAGAGTTGACTCATTGGAGAAGACTCTGATGCTGGGAGGGATTGGGGGCAGGAGGAGAAGGGGATGGCAGAGGATGAGATGGCTGGATGGCATCACTGACTTGATGGATGTGAGTCTGAGTGACCTCCGGGAGTTGGTGATGGACAGGGAGGCCTGGCGTGCTGCAGTTCATGGGGTCGCAAAGAGTCGGACATGACTGAGCGACTGATCTGACCTCTGACCTGATCATCCAGGCCCCATTTTCCAAGTTAGAGTGCTACTGTCTGCCCTGCCAGCCTACCAGGGTCATTGTCAGGATCTCTAGATGGAGAAGGGCTCTGAAGAAGAGCAAGTGCTTAGCAGGTACAATTTGATACCAGTATAATTTGATACCCATATAGTTCAGAGTACTTCTGGAAACTCCACCCCAGGCAAAACATCTTTGGTTTAAAGACTGGAGTCAACTGAGGCTGACCTGGGTGCCCTCCAGGGAAGGTCCCTCCTCCTTTCACCAGGGGGCTTTGGGTGCAGTTGACCCTTGGTCAGACTCCAGGCTCCCTGGCATGGAGAGCTCTCTTTGGCTTTGAGCCTGCATCTTCCATGACTGAGTTGTTTATTTGAACTAAGGATGGATAGGGAGGGGTGCCACAGGGGGTTGTGATACTCCTGGTAAGGCAGAAATGAACCAGCCTGGGTCTCTGGAGTGCACAAGTCTAAAAATGAAAATGGATTCTGCTATCTTCCCCACGCCTTGAGAAACCAGAAACCAGACAAAAATCTGTTGCTTTCTTCCATTCTTGATGTTTTCATTTTCTGAAATATTATTTATTCTTTAAGGGAGATTGTATGTGCAATCTCTGGCCTCTGAAAATTTTTTTGGTCTCTGAGAATTTAGGATGCTAACTTCTTTTAAAAAATGGAGAAGAAAGGGGCATAAGAAAATTCTTAAAAACATCTTGGGGATCAGAGAGGGTTTCTTTTAAATGTTGAAATGTTTCAGAATGCCATTCAAAGGCCTTTGGATTTGAGCCTCAACTATTCTTTCAAGCTTCCTCTCCAACTGCATTCCTGATCTGCCCAGTGAGCACTCAACCTGGATTTCTCATCCTGGCTGGATCATGCGGGTTAACGTTCCAGCCTTCACCAGCAATTCCTCTCCCTGGAATGCACTCCCATTTTCACCTGTTGTCCCTGTATACATTCTCTTCCCTCCAACCAACTCTCCTGGCAACTCTTACTTTACCTTTGAGAGCACTCTCACAACTAAAGCCAGCTTTCTCACCTTGCCCTGTGCAGTAGGACTGTCCCCTCCCTCTACCCTATCCCCACAACACTTCATGTAGATCTCCAGTTCCACCCTGAATTTTATTCATCTATTCCTCAGAGTTTCTTGTGCATGTGTGTGTATGTCACTCAGTTGTGTCCCACTCTTTGTGACCCCATGGACTGACTGTAACCCATCCAGCTCCTCTGTCCATGAAATTCTCCAGGCAAGAATACTGGAGTGGGTTGCCATTTCCTTCTCCAGGGGATCTTCCCAGCCCAGGAATTGAACCCTGGTCTCTTGTATCACGGGGCAGATTCTTTACCATCTGAGCCACCAGGGAAACTCTTCTTACTCATCAGATCAGATCAGATCAGTCTCTCAGTCGTGTCCGACTCTTTGCGACCCCATGAATCGCAGCACGCCAGGCCTCCCTGTCCATCACCAACTCCCGGAGGTCACTCAGGCTCACATCCATCGAGTCAGTGATGCCATCCAGCCATCTCATCCTCTGTCGGCCCCTTCTCCTCTTGCCCCCAATCCCTCTCAGCATCAGAGTCTTCTCCAATGAGTCAACTCTTTGCATGAGATGGCCAAAGTACTGGAGTTTCAGCTTTAGCATCATTCCTTCCAAAGAAATCCCAGGGCTGATCTCCTTCAGAATGGACTGGTTGGATCTCCTTGCAGTCCAAGGGACTCTCAAGAGTCTTCTCCAACACCACAGTTCAAAAGCATCAATTCTTCGGCGCTCAGCCTTCTTCACAGTCCAGCTCTCACATCCATACATGACCACAGGAAAGACCATAGCCTTGACTAGGCGAACCTTTGTTGGCCAAGTAATGTCTCTGCTTTTGAATATGCTATCTAGGTTGGTCATAACTTTCCTTCCAAGGAGTAAGCTTCTTTTAATTTCATGGCTGCAGTCATCATCTGCAGTGATTTTGGAGCCCAGTTGGTACTTAATACATACCAACGGAACACAGAATGAAAGCAGCTAGGAGTAGAGAAAAGCAATGGCTTGGGAATAAAGAAACTCTGGTTCCCATCTCTCCATTGGGAGCTAAATGGGGTATATTAGGCATGAGAAAGTGCTTTGTAAATAAAATAAGTCACGCACATTCAAAGTAATTCTTTTCTTTTCAGGATCAGTTCTGTTTTTTGCCTTTACGCTGCTTACCTTTAATTCCTAATTGTGTAACTCCTAAAGAAAGATCTCAGTCAATGAAATGGTGATTTGAGAACACATCAGTGCCAGTTATGCTCTTGTGTCTCCAAAGAGAACTGAATCTTCCCTGAGATTCAGAGGATTTTATTTCTGGCCATGTCCTCATGTATTTCTATTTCCATGTTCTAACCTAATACCAGACTCGATTAGCATGTCAGCATGAAGAGAGATTGGTCTCTGAAATCTGATCCTGGTGGACTCCATCCCTAGCTTCATCTCCAGACTGTGTTTTCTGGAACCCTCCTCCTGATGACTACCCGATTAGAAGCTGCTGCATGTCCTCATCTCCTTAGCCATATTTTCTATGGTCACAAACTCAGGGGACAGCAATGCTGGCAAATCTCTCTTAATGTGCCTAATTAACTTGCATATGCCAGAGACAGGAGCCTGTACTATTTATGGCACAGAGAAGTGAGAAAATGTCCCCTACCATGGGTATCAGGTAACTAACGCAGTCCTGCCAAAGTTTGGTTGTGAAACACGAAGCCTCTGAAACCTGTTGGTGTTAAGTGCACACCAAATATTCAATCCAGACATGTTGTGCTTGAGCTATTCTGGGGCTCATAAACCTTTCATCAGAATCAGAGGTGAAATATTTGGCCTTATTTGTAAGTCCCATATTTCTAAAGACCTTGGGGGCTCATTTAGTATTCCCAGCAGAAAGGTCACAAGGTTGGTTTTCAGAAGTCCTGGTTTAGTGGAACTGATGACTTCAAGCAGGAGATACTTTCATGATTTTCCAGGAACCAGCACCTCACTCCTCCTGTGTGTTGCCTACTCTGGTCCCTTTCCCTCTCCCTAGACAACCCCCTCCACCACAAGCCCCCTAAACACAGGCACTGTTGTATAGGGCTGTTCAGAGCTCTTACATTTTCTGACCAAAACACTGACACCTTTATTTAATGGTAATATTAAGGAAGAAGGTTACTCCTTTTAAGGCAAACTCTGTTACAAAAGGCTTTGAAAGTTGTGATTTTTATTGGTGGAGGGGTTACCTAATTTTATAGAAACCTGAAATCTAAGGGTTAGAAGGGTCCTTTGAGATCATCTAGTCCACCCTTAGTTTTCCAGGTGAATGGACTGAGATCCACAGAGGTAAGGTGACCAACTCAAGAGCTCACAGCTGAGCCATAGTACGTCTGCCCTCTTACGTATCAGCTCTTGGACCTCAGGCAAATGATGTAACCACTGATGGTCTCTGTTTCCTTATAGAGATTCTGAGGATTGGGTGAGATGATCCACTCAAAATAACTGGCACAGTGCCTGGCACAGAATCAATGTACCATTTTCCTAGATTCCATATATATGCATTAGTGTATGATATTTGTTTTTCTCTTTCTGACTTACTTCACTCTGTATGACAGACTCTAGGTCCATCCATGTCTCTACAAATAACCCTGTTTCATTCCTTATTGTGGCTGAGTAATATTCCATTGTATTTATGTACCACTTTTTATTTATCCTATTTCCAAGGCAGAAATAGAGACTCAGACATAGAGAATGCTCATGTGGATGCGAATGTCAGGGAAGAAGAGGGTGGGATGAATCGGGAGACTGGGATTGACATATACACACTATTATGTATAAAATAGACAGCTAGTGGGAAGCTGCTATAAAGCACAGCTTGGTGTCTGTGAAAACCAAGAAGGGTGAGATAGAGGGAGGATGAGAGTGTGGTCCAAGAGGGAGGGGATGCTGATTTGTACAGCAGAAACTAATGCAGCACTGTAAAACAATTGTATTCCAATAGAAAAAGTGAGTGTGCCAGCTCAGACTTCCAGGAGAAAAGAGTAAGAATTTGTATTCTCCCCAATCCTTGCCAGTGTTTAAACTGAAAATTTTTGTGTTTTAATTATTACACATTGAGCCTTTCCTCATTGCAATTTACAGCCATTTTTTAAATTTATAATTTAAAAAATTATTTTTATAAAAGTAATATCAGATCAGATCAGTCACTCAGTCGTGTCTGACTCTTTGCGACCCCATGAATCGCAGCACGCCAGGCCTCCCTGTCCATCACCAACTCCAGGAGTTCACTCAGACTCACATCCATCGAGTCAGTGATGCCATCCAGCCATCTCATCCTCTGTCGGCCCCTTCTCCTCCTGCCTCCAGTCCCTCCCAGCATCAGAGTCTTTTCCAATGAGTCAACTCTTCGCATGAGGTGGCCAAAGTACTGGAGTTTCAGCTTTAGCATCATTCCTTCCAAAGAAATCCCAGGGCTGATCTCCTTCAGAATGGACTGGTTGGATCTCCTTGCAGTCCAAGGGACTCTCAAGAGTCTTCTCCAACACCACAGTTCAAAAGCATCAATTCTTCGGCGCTCAGCCTTCTTCACAGTCCAGCTCTCACATCCATACATGACCACAGGAAAGACCATAGCCTTGACTAGGCGAACCTTTGTTGGCAAAGTAATGTCTCTGCTTTTGAATATGCTATCTAGGTTGGTGATAACTTTCCTTCCAAGGAGTAAGCATCTTTTAATTTCATAATATAGTACTGAACAAAAAAGAATTCAGAGCAAAGAAACCATATACAATGAAAAGTAAGTCTGCTCCCATTTCTGTTTTTCTTTCTACCAGGGAAGGTTCCTTATTTCTTTATTATTTCTTATGTAACCTTCCATGGTTGTCCACGTGATTACAAACATAGATGCATGGTGTTTGTGTATGTGTGGGTACATATGTACATATATATTTATATACTGTACTCCTCTGGTGGCTCAGAGGTTAAAGCATCTGCCTGGAATGTGGCAGACCGAGGTTCGATCCCTGGGTTGGGAAGATTCCCTGGAGAAGGAAATGGCAACCCACTCTAGTACTCTTGCCTGGAGAATCCCATGGAGGGAGGAGCCTGGTAGGCTACAGTTCATGGGTTCGCAAAGAGTCAGACACAACTGAGCGACTTCACTTTCACTTTCACTTTCATACACTTAATTATCCTATCTGTGCTGTCTGCATGTTGGTGTTTGTACTTAACAAAAGGCCTTGGAGGTTGTTTCAATTCAGGATTATTAGTATTTATTTCATTTAAAAATGTCCAATTAAAAAAATCTATATTCCACTTATTTATGTCTTTGTTCCCTGGTGGCTCAGAGGATAAAGCATCTGCCTGCCATGCGGGAGACCAGGGTTTGATCCCTGGGTTGGGAAGATCCCCTGGAGAAGGAAATGGCAACCCACTCCAGTATGCTTGCCTGGAGAATCCCATGGACAGAGGGGCCTGGCCGGCTACAGTCCACGGGGTCGCAAAGAGTCGGACACGACTGAACAAGTTTACTTCACTTCATGAAAACAGAACATGTCTATTATCCAGCTTCATGCCTGATCTAGATATTCACTTCTAGTACCCTACTTTGAGATGCCCTGCAGTGAGGTGCCTCTTGACTTCTGTTTAGGGCCAGGCTCTTCTAGCCAAAGCCAAGCAGTTATCCAGGTAATACAGACAGAAAGTCTTTACCTAGATGATTGTTGTAAAAGCATATATTGGTAATGACAATGACAGAAGATATAGCTGAGAAGTGTTTTGTTGGCTTACAAAGGATGCAGAAGTATTACTTTGATGTTAATATCTGCTATTATCAAGCCCTTACTATTGCCAGACCTTGCATTTTATGTAAATTATACTTTTATTACTCTCAGTATTTCTATGAGGTTAATATTATCATCACTCCCATTTTATAGCTATCGAGACTGGGCTGGGGCTCATGGCACTTAAATAACTGATCTAGGGTCTCATGGATGTAAAAATTAGTAGACCCTGGATTTAAACTCAGGTGAGTGTAACACCAGCACCAAAGCCCACTTTCTAATGTCTGCCATAATGCCTCCACATACACATCTATAATTTAATTCAGTTAGTGATAAGAGGATATATTTTTAAGTATCGGAAATATTAATAATTAATTAACATTAATTTTTATAACCATGCTGGTTATTAGATATTTTAATACCACTCTAACTTATATGCAGAGTACATCATGAGAAATGCTGGCCTGGAAGAAGCACAAGCTGGAATCAGTCAAGATTGCTGGGAGAAATATCAATAACTTCAGATATGCAGATGACACCACCCTTATGGCAAAAAGTGAAGAGGAACTAGAAAGCCTCTTGATGAAAGTGAAAGTAGAGAGTGAAAAAGTTGGTTTAAAGCTCAACATTCAGAAAACGAAGATCATGGCTTCTGGTCCCATCACTTCATTGGAAATAGATGGGGAAACAGTGGAAACAGTGTCTGACTTTATTTTGGGGGCTCCAAAATCACTGCAGATGGTGACTGCAGCCATGAAATTAAAAGACGCTTATTCCTTGGAAGGAAAGTTATGACCAAGCTAGATAGCATATTCAAAAGCAGAGACATTACTTTGCCAACAAAGGTCCTTCTAGTCAAGGATGGTCTTTCCTGTGGTCATGTATGGATGTGAGAGTTGGACTATGGAGAAAGCTGAGTGCCGAAGAATTGATGCTTTTGAACTGTGGTGTTGGAGAAGACTCTTGAGATTTCCTTGGACTGCAAGGAGATCCAACCAGTCCATTCTGAAGGAGATCAGTCCTGGGTGTTCTTTGGAAGGACTGATGCTAGAGCTGAAACTCCAGTACTTTGGCCACCTCATGCGAAGAGTTGACTCATTGGAAAAGACTCTGATGCTGGGAGGGATTGGAGGCAGGAGGAGAAGGGGACGACAGAGGATGAGATGGCTGGATGGCATCACTGACTCGATGGATGTTAGTCTGAGTGAACTCCTGGAGTTGGTGATGGACAGGGAGGCCTGGCGTGCTGTGATTCATGGGGTTGCAAAGAGTGGGACACGACTGAGCAACTGAACTGAACTGAACTGAACTGAGCTTCCAATTTTACTCATTGCTCCCCCAAATCTGACTGATATTCTAGTTAAATTGAACCAGTCTCTCCTACCTAAAAATACCTTGTGCTTTCCTGTACTAGTATATACTTTGGTTTATTGTGATCCACACAGTCAAAGGCTTTGGCATAGTCAATAAAGCAGAAATAGATGTTTTTCTGGAACTCTCTTGCTTTTTCCATGATCCAGCGGATGTTGGCAATTTGATCTCTGGTTCCTCTGCCTTTTCTAAAACCAGCTTGAACATCAGGAAGTTCACGGTTCACATATTGCTGAAGCCTGGCTTGGAGAATTTTGAGCATTACTTTACTAGCGTGTGAGATGAGTGCAATTGTTCGGTAGTTTGAGCACTCCTTGGCATTGCCTTTCTTTGGGATTGGGATGAAAACTGACCTTTTCCAATCTTGTGGCCACTGCTGAGTTTTCCAAATTTGCTGGCATTGACTATGCCAAAGCCTTTGACTGTGTGGATCACAATAAACTATGGAAAATTCTTAAAGAGATGGGAATACCAGACCACCTGATCTGCCTCTTAAGAAATCTGTATGCAGGTCAGGAAGCAACAGTTAGAACTGGTCATGGAACAACAGACTGGTTCCAAATAGGAAAAGGAGTACGTCAAGGCTGCATATTGTCACCATGTTTATTTAACTTATATGCAGAGTACATCATGAGAAATGCTGGACTGGAAGAAACACAAGTTGGAATCAAGATTGCTGGGAGAAATATCAATAACCTCAGATATGCAGATGACACCACTCTTATGGCAGAAAGTGAAGAGGGGCTAAAAAGCCTCTTGATGAAAGTGAAAGTGGAGAGTGAAAAGGTTGGCTTAAAGCTCAACATTCAGAAAACGAAGATCATGGCATCTGGTCCCATCACTTCATGGGAAATAGATGGGGAAACAGTGGAAACAGTGTCAGACTTAGTTTTTCTGGGCTCCAAAATCACTGCAGATGGTGACTGCAGCCATGAAATTAAAAGACACTTACTCCTTGGAAGGAAAGTTATGACCAACCTAGATAGCATATTCAAAAGCAGAGACATTACTTTACCAACAAAGGTTCGCCTAGTCAAGGCTATGGTCTTTCCTGTGGTCATGTATGGATGTGAGAGCTGGACTGTGAGGAAGGCTGAGCGCCGAAGAATTGATGCTTTTGAACTGTGGTGTTGGAGAAGACTCTTGAGAGTCCCTTGGACTGCAAGAAGATCCAACCAGTCCATTCTGAAGGAGATCAATCCTGGAATTTCTTTAAAAGGAATGATGCTAAAGCTGAAACTCCAGTATTTTGGCCACCTCATGCGAAGAGTTGACTCATTGGAGAAGACTCTGATGCTGGGAGGGATTGAGGGCAGGAGGAGAAGGGGACGACAGAGGATGAGATGGCTGGATGGCATCACTGACTCGATGGATGTGAGTCTGAGTGACCTCCGGGAGCTGGTGATGGACAGGGAGGCCTGGCGTGCTGCGGTTCATGGGGTCGCAAAGAGTCGGACACGACTGAGCGACTGATCTGATCTGATCTGATACTTTGGTTCTAGAAATGCTGAAAAAAGTCATGTTAGCCAGTTCCGTTTTGCAACAAATGTATATAGAGGGATTACTAGGTCCCAGTAACAAGGAACTGGGAATGATGGAAAATTCTAGGATGTGGCTTTTGTCTAGTCTCTGTTCATTAGCTCAGTCAGTAGACTTGAAGGACTCCCTTCTTCATTGCATGTTTTGCAGGACACTTCCCTCTCCATTATTTTATTTGCTTCCATCTTTTCTCATTTTCTTCCACCTCCTTAACCCAAAGTAATACTCTCATTTTGAATTTTTCTCCATCCTTATCTAAGAACAGAATGGATACTGGTGATGGGGAAGTGGAGGAATGAAGGAAAGAACTAATTTGGCTCTGCATGAAAATGTGAAAGATGAATTTTGTTGTCAAGAGGTAACTGTGTGAATATAAGATTGCTAGGGGAAAAAGTGTTCTTCATTCTTAAAGATTTGGAGAGCACTGTGAGTGAGAGTTAATGTGTGCTGTGGGAAGCTAAGTGTGTGATTCAGCTGGAGCTTACTGAACGTTCTCTTATAGCCACTTTGGTCTGTTTGTTACTTGAACTTAGCTGGCATCCTTTTCCTCTCCAGTTCAAGGTTTCTTACAAGTGGCACTTATTGACATTTTGGGCTGGATAATTCTTGATTGCAGGGTGCTGTTCTGTCCATTATAAGATGTTTAACAGCGTCCCTGGACTCTTCTCACTGAATGCCAGTAGTATTCTACCATCCAAATCTTAATGTCAAGCATGTCTTCAGGTATTGCCAAATGGCCCTGAGGGAGAGGGGGCAAACTTGCCCTCAGTCGAGAACCACTGCTGTAGCTGTTCCTTCTGCCTGGCACACTCTTCCCCTTAAAGGGCCTTATCCATACCCTCTCACCTCCTTCAAATCTCAGTACAGATGTTACACCACTGAGGCTACTCTGACATATTTATTTAATCATGCAAACTATTCATCTCTTAACCACCTGTATCCCTTACCCTCCTCTACTTTTTAATTTTCATGACTATCTAATGTACCAAAAAATGTACTTATTTTTCTGTGTTTGTATTTTTCTCACTCAAATGTAAGCTCCTTGAGAGAGCAATTTTGTTCCCTGTTACTTCCTAAGCATTTAGAGCGGTTCCTCACCCACTATTTAAAAAAATAAAAATACACATGCAATGATCTCCAGTGAAAAGTTTAGCCCTTACTTCTGTACTCTGTGCTTCCAGTTCTCTTCCCCAAATCATGTAACCATTTTTTTTGTAGTTACTAGTATATCCTTCTGGAGTTTCTTCATGCAAAATCAAGTAAGGGGGAAGGTATATTTCCTATCCAAGTTTTATTCTATTTTCTTTTTTACCAAAAGTTGGCATACACATACAGCTGCTCAGCACCTTCTTTTTCATTTAAACTTATATGCATTTTGAAAATGATATTTTTGTCTAGGAAGATTTTTCTCTCCTGTTTGAACTTTTCCTCTCTGTGCTTAAAACTTGAAGATCTACAGTCCTGGAAACAGTGACCTGACTTCCTTGTCCTTTAACAATAACAACAACAGAACTTGATTTGCCCTTTAAACTTGAATTCAGATTTCAGTCACACCCCAGCAAAGTCTCAGCCAATCAGAGGTCTGCCTCCTTGCTCCTTGCATGAGAGCTACTCATTGACTCAAGTCCATATGTCATTTGATTATTTTGGATTATATGGCAAGCTTTTTTTTTTTTTTTTTTTAGTATAAATTAAATTAGTTCCCTCTAGGACAGGGCCAAGCATTGGTTCTTCTTGGAAATCAGCCAGTCTGTGAGGGGATGCAGACTCTGTTGATTCGGACCTTCGGGCAAGAATCCCCTGGGGTGTTCGTAGGCAGCCTTTCAAGCTGTGACCACAGAAGGGAACCTGGGTGGGACAAGTACCTTGTGCAGCTTTGACTGCACTGGAGGTGACCTAGACATTTGTTTACAACTGGCTCCTCTGAATGTCAGTGCAGAGAGAGTGGCTCTTTGCCCTGTTTATACATATACTGAGCCTCCGGTAAGCCTGAAAAGCAACTTAGGAGTCTAAATGTTTGAAAAGCTCAGGAAGGAATATCTGGTCTGGTGCCAGTGGTGTGACTCTGTGATGGGCACTTCATCCCTTGGAGGCAAATTAATGGTGTGTGTTTTGAAATTAAGCACTTGGTGATTATTACAGTCTTAAAACATTTAGCTCTCAACTTATCAGACTTCAATGTATGACATTTCACCATACATTTCAAAATACAGCCGTTAGCCAAAATGGCTGTATTTTTTAAAGAGCTAAAAGATAAAATACATACCAACCTTCGAAACTATAAACAAAGAATTAGAATGACAGATCACTACTGTTATCTTGGGTGTACATAAGAAAGATCCTCTTCTCATTTGGGAGGGACATGTTCAGGTCATGGTACATTGTTTTTCTCTCCTTAGTTCCAGAAAGGTTAACAAGAAGTTGCAGCAGGCAAAAAGAACAGCTGGATCATGCATCTTTCAAAACGGAAAAACTCGTGCCTTAATCATGGATGAACCCACAAGGAAATACTTTAGAAAAGACTGAATTCATCCATCCTTTCATACAATATGCAATCTAATCAGCACTCTGAGAAAAGCAGAAAGGAAGGATTAAAAATAAGAGTCTGTGTTTACTTTTGTCTGGGATCCATGGAAACGTAGGTTTATGACTTGACTTGGACTGTCATAGTTAAAATAGATTGGATTTCACAAGGTAAGTGGTGGACCATGGGCCCTGTAGAGCGACAGACAATTAATTGCTTTTCTCTTCTCAAGCTTGGAAGCTGCACTAAGCTCTCAGAAGACTTCTCGACTGCACAGTGGCCAGTGGTGGCCATTGCCCTGCCCTTTCCTACCCTCCACCTTCACAGTCACTGACTCCCACAGCAGAATCACAGTCAGGTCTCCAATAACCGTATTTAGTTATCGTTTGTTGGGAAGAGAGACACTCAATAGTTTGGGGGTTTTTTCATTATTTTATTTATTTTTAATATACAAACGAATACAGTTTATTTCAAGCTTGAAAGTGATATTCTATTTCTTTTTTGCAATTTGATCTCAGATTTTCAATTTGCAATGTGTTTGGGGGGAAGAGTCTAGTACTCTTCTTTTTAAACAGTTTATTGAGATATAATTCACATATTATATAGTTCATCCATTTAAAGTATACAATTCAGTGGTTTTTAATATATTCACAAAGTTGTGCAGCCACCACAAAAATGTAATTTTAGAACAGTTTCATCACTCCAAAGAGAAATCCTATGCCTATTAGCAGTTATTCCCTATTTCCCCCACTCCCCTGTGACTGGCAGCCGTAGTCTTCTATCTCTGCGGATTTGCCTATTCTGCACAATCTCATATAATGGAAATCATTCAATATATGGCCATTTATGACTGGCTTCTTTCACTTGGTCCATGCATGCTGTAGCATGTGGCAGTACTTCATTTCTTTTTATTACTAGGTAATATTCCATTGCATAGATATGCTGCTGCTGCTAAGTCACTTCAGTCGTGTCCGGCCCCGTGTGACCCCATGGACGGCAGCCCACCAGGCTCCCCCTTCTCTGGGATTCTCCAAGCAAGACCAATGGAGTGGGTTGCCATTTCTTCTCCCATGCATGAAAGTGAAAAGTGAAAGTGAAGTCGCTCAGTCATGTCTGACTCTTAGCGACCCCATGGACTGCAGCCCACCAGGCTCCTCCGTCCATGGGATTTTCCAGGCAAGAGTACCGGAGTGGGGTGCCATTGCCTTCTCCATAGATATACCACATTTTATTCACTCATTCATCAGTTAGTGAATATTTGGATTGTTTCCACTTCTTGACTATTGTGAATAATGTAGTGATTATACATGTACAAGTTTTTTTGTGGGTTTGTGTTTTCATTTCTTTTGGGTATGTACCTGCAGGTAGAATTGCTGATTATACGGCAACTGTACTGCTGTTTGATTTTTTATATAGAGCCAGGGGTTTCTGTCAGGACTTGTGTGAAGAACACATATTTGAAAAGGCAGAGAAAAGTCTTATTTCCAGACTTTTAAAAAGTGCTAAATGAATACCATAATCAGCTAAATGTGACTTTTGATGATTATTAAATTGAAAAATATGAGGCAAAAAAGAAGTTAATTAAACACTTTCATTATTTGAGCCTTAAAGGTTTTATTTCATTGGACTTTATTTCATTGACCTTAAAGTAACTTCATTATTTGGGAATCTAAAATTAGGTTTATTTTTTTCCATTTTTTACTTTTCGCCTGTGTTTCTACCACTATTTCACTGCAACTTCCCCTAATGATTTGTGCCATGACTGTCAATATAGAAGAAGGTTTATCCGATTTGCAAAAAAGAAGAAGAAAAGGAAAACACTCCTTTTCCAACAGTGGTTTTACATAAGTGTGAACATATATTTCACATTCTGGTAAGGTACACTATTACACTAATCTAGCTGAGTCTTTTCTTAGTCATCTACCATCTGGTCTGTATACATTGAGTTACACTTGAATTCTAGTTAAACCCAGCAGACCCATCTAACCACTCCTAAGGTCGAAATCCAGATATGAGATGCTTCACTGCTACTCAACTTACCAAAGAAGGCTGAGTTCAACCAGGGTCCGACATTTCTGGGGTGGAATCTAGGAAATGTCAAGCACTTTCTTATAATACTGTGAGTAAAAGACTCTTGAACTCCTGGTTTGCTTTGATCCAATATGCCACACCAGCCCACGGCATGAAGAAAGCAAAAATCTGACATGTTAAAGCAGAACTTTCAAGACTTTGAAAAGGGCTGTGGAAATAATTTTCTTTCCTATTTTAATGCTTCATAACCCTGATTATAGTTATAAATAATTCTTATTTTTATCTAATGAGGCTAACATCATGTATGATAGCACTTTATCTGAGAAGGCATAAAAATAGAGCAAGAAACCATTACTAACAATGCAAAGGAAATTTGAAAAATCAGCAAAGTTTAAAATGAAACGTTCCTAGTTGATGTCATGTGCTACTTGCCTAATGATAAAGGTAGCACATGATTATAACTCAATCCAGAGCACTTCTTCAACTTCTTCTGTGGTACTGCAGGCCTTGGGTGACTCCTTTGTATATATCTGGGCACAACTTGCTTCTGGGGATGTAATGCTGCTGCTAAGTCCCTTCAGTCATGTCTGACTCCGTGCGACCCCATAGACGGCAGCCCACCAGGCTCCCCTGTCCCTGTTCTCCAGGCAAGAACACTGGAGTGGGTTGCCGTTTCCTTCTCCAATGCATGAAAGTGGAAAGTGAAAGTGAAGTCGCTCGGTCATGTCTGACTCAGGCTCCTCCATCCATGGGATTCTCCAGGCAACAGTACTGGAGTGGGGTGCCACTGCCCTCTCCTCCATCCATGCATAACTACTGGAAAAAACATAGGTTTGGCTAGATGGAAAATCATGTCTGCCTTCTTAGAGTACAACATCTCTTACTGAGCATCCACCTGTGGTTCAGATTTCAATTATGACACATTTTATTCCTTGGAAGGTAGCACAGTGTACTGAGAAGACAGTCCACACCCTGGAGTGGAATTACCTATATTAAAATCCTGGCTTTGTGCCTTAACTAAACCTGTCTCCTTATCTGTTAAAAGAGAATCGTAGTATCTACTTTATAGGGTAGTTGAGAAAATTGAATAAGATCATTCACATAAAGTGCTTAACCTAGTACTGGGTACATAATAGATCCTCAACAACATTAACTATGGGGACAATAGCTTAAATCTACTTCCTTAGATTTCCTTTTATTTGTTCTGTATGGCATGTCTTTTTGGATAATCAGATCAGATCAGATCAGTCGCTCAGTCGTGTCCGACTCTTTGCGACCCTATGAACCGCAGCACGCCAGGCCTCCCTGTCCATCACCAGCTCCCGGAGGTCACTCAGACTCACATCCATCGAGTCAGTGATGCCATCCAGCCATCTCATCCTCTGTCGTCCCCTTCTCCTCCTGCCCTCAATCCCTCCCAGCATCAGAGTCTTCTCCAATGAGTCAACTCTTCGCATGAAGTGGCCAAAATACTGGAGTTTCAGCAATAGGATTAAGCAAATATGATGTCTCTCAGATACAAAGATACAGTATGATCAAGTGAATATGTGTTTGGAGTTATTAAGCAAGCAGTGATTGTAAGAGGCTGGAGTCAGGGACTTTGCTGAAATAGAGTTCTTTGTATTTAATTATTATCTATTACATTCTCTCTCTTTTTACATCATCTCCTCAGATTCCTCTTTTTTCCTTGACTTTTTATGGTCAAATCTTGCAGCTGAACATACCTCTAATTCAAGAAATAGTTATTGAGGGCCAGCATTGAACATAAAGATGAATTAGAATGCTTAACACTCTTCTTCATCTTCATTTCTATTGCTTTCCCTGACATTCATGCTCTTGGGAATTCTTACTCAAATGGTAAAAGGACTTCTTAACTGATCTTCCTTACTCTTCCTCCCACCACTCAAATCTGTCTGCCAGATTATGCTTCCTAAAATTCAGCTCTGACTACATATATCAGCAAAACCCACTATTATTCATCATTATGAACCAAATAAGTTCAACTGTCTTATCTCTAGTGTGTAGGGTCTTACACTATGGTGTCACATTTTCTTCTCTGTCTTCTCCCTTCTGTTCTCCATTGCCCTGACCATCATCTCTTCCTCTCTGGCAGGATTTGCAATTCCCTCCTAAAATGGGTCAAAACCTTGACCATTCTTTAACACCAGGAATAAAAAAATGTCACTAGTCTAAGTTTTTCCTGGTTTACTAAGACACGCAAAGGCTCTCCCTTCCCTGAGGCTCTAGATCAGATCAGATCAGTCGCTCAGTTGTGTCCGACTCTTTGCGACCCCGTGAATCGCAGCATGCCAGGCCTCCCTGTCCATCACCAACTCCCGGAGGTCACTCAGACTCACATCCATTGAGTCAGTGATGCCATCCAGCCATCTCATCCTCTGTCGGCCCCTTCTCCTCTTGCCCCCAATCCCTCCCAGCATCAGAGTCTTTTCCAATGAGTCAACTCTTCGCATGAGGTGGCCAAAGTACTGGAGTTTCAGCTTTAGCATCATTCCTTCCAAAGAAATCCCAGGGCTGATCTCCTTCAGAATGGACTGGTTGGATCTCCTGGCAGTCCAAGGGACTCTCAAGAGTCTTCTCCAACACCACAGTTCAAAAGCATCAATTCTTCGGCACTCAGCCTTCTTCACAGTCCAGCTCTCGCATCCATACATGACCATAGGAAAGACCATAGCCTTGACTAGACGAACCTTTGTTGGCAAAGTAATGTCTCTGCTTTTGAATATGCTATCTAGGTTGGTCATAACTTTCCTTCCAAGGAGTAAGAGTCTTTTAATTTCATAGCTGCAGTCACCATCTGCAGTGATTTTGAAACCCAGAAAAATAAAGTCTGACACTGTTTGCCCATCTATTTCCCATGAAGTGATGGGACCAGATGCCATGATCTTCGTTTTCTGAATGTTGAGCTTTAAGCCAACTTTTTCACTCTCCACTTTCACTTGCATCAAGAGGCTTTTGAGTTCCTCTTCATTTTCTGCCATAAGGGTGGTGTCATCTGCATATCTGAGGTTATTGATATTTCTCCCAGCAATCTTGATTCCAACTTGTGTTTCCTCCAGTCCAGCATTTCTCATGATGTACTCTGCATAGGAGTTAAATAAACAGGGTGACAATATACAGCCTTGACATACTCCTTTTCCTATTTGGAACCAGTCTGTTGTTCCATGTCCAGTTCTAACTGTTGCTTCCTGACCTACATACAAATTTCTCAAGAGGCAGGTCAGGTGGTCTGGTATTCCCATCTCTTTCAGAATTTTCCACAGTTTATTGTGATCCACACAGTCAAAGGCTTTGGCATAGTCAATAAAGCAGAAATAGATGTTTTTCTGGAACTCTCTTGCTTTGTCCGTGATCCACCGAAGGTTGGCAATTTGATCTCTGGTTCCTCTGCCTTTTCTAAAACCAGCTTGAACATCAGGAAGTCCAAAGTTCACATATTGCTGAAGCCTGGCTTGGAGAATTTTGAGCATTACTTGACTAGCGTGTGAGATGAGTGCAATTGTTCGGTAGTTTGAGCATTCTTTGGCATTGCCTTTCTTTGGGATTGGAATGAAAACTGACCTTTTCCAGTCCTGTGGCCACTGCTGAGTTTTCCAAATTTGCTAGCATATTGAGTGCAGCACTTTCACAGCATCATCTTTCAGGATTTGGAATAGCTCCACTGGAATTCCATCACCTCCACTAGCTTTGTTCGTAGTGATGCTTTCTAAGGCCCACTTGACTTCACATTCCAGGATATCTGGCTCTAGGTCAGTGATCACACCATCGTGATTATCTGGGTCGTGAAGCTCTTTTTTGTATAGTTCTTCTGTGTATTCTTGCCACCTCTTCTTAATATCTTCTGCTTCTGTTAGGTCCATACCATTTCTGTCCTTTATCGAGCCCATCTTTGCATGAAATGTTCCTTTGGTATCTCTGATTTTCTTGAAGAGATCCCTGGTCTTTCCCATTCTGTTGTTTTCCTCTATTTCTTTGCATTGATCGCTGAAGAAGACTTTCTTATCTCTTCTTGCTATTCTTTGGAACTCTGCATTTAAATGTTTATATCTTTCCTTTTCTCCTTTGCTTTTTGCTTCTCTTCTTTTCACAGCTATTTGTAAGGCCTCCCCAGACAGCCATTTTGCTTTTTTGCATTTCTTTTCCATGGGGATGGTCTTGATCCCTGTCTCCTGTACAATGTCACAAACCTCATTCCATAGTTCATCAGGCACTCTATCTATCAGATCTAGGCCTTTAAATCTACTTCTCACTTCCACTGTATAATCATAAGGGATTTGATTTAGGTCATACCTGAATGGTCTAGTGGTTTTCCCTACTTTCTTCAATTTCAGTCTGAATTTGGCAATAAGGAGTTCATGATCTGAGCCACAGTCAGCTACTGGTCTTGTTTTTGCTGACTGTATAGAGCTTCTCCATCTTTGGCTGCAAAGAATATAATCAATCTGATTTCGGTGTTGACCATCTGGTGATGTCCATGAGGCTCTAGAGCACACCGTAACTCTGTTTCCAGCTTTTTAGGACTCTGTTTTATTTCATAGACATTGAGGTAAGACAGAAAGGACTCCTGGACTGTAAGAAGAGAGATTCTGAAATGTACTTCTAAGGAGCAAGTAGGGAATTTAGTTTTCTCTGGAAACTTAAAGACAGGAACATATATTTCAGGGAAATTTTTTATAAGGTCCTGTTCTGCCTGGAAGTCAGTCAATGAACTAACATCTGCCAAAAGATTTGGGTAATTACAATTCTAGTAAGTTTCTGGTGATAGTTTAAATTCTTTGAGACAGCATATGCCTTTAGACAAGAAGAGAGAATATTAGCATGGAGTCTCATGCAGGAGATTAAAGACTACCTGCATGTATTTTTCCTTTGCCAAAGGAAATAGTAATCAGGAGAAACCCCTGGAGGAGGGCTTGTTTTGAGATTCTCTGTACCTTCTTGCATGCTAAATTGCTTCAGTCATGTCCCACTCTTTGTGACCCTATAGACCATAGCCCACCAGGCTCCTCTGTCCATGGGGATTCTCCAAGCAAGAATACTGGAGCGGGTTGCCATGCCCTCCTCCTGGGGACCGTCCCAACCCAGGGAGTGGACCCGTGTCTTTTACGTTCTACCTGCACTGGCAGGGTTCTTTACACTGACCTTTCCCACCGCCATGTCAATCTTAGGCCTGTCTGTCACCTTCCACCAGAATCAGAGAGAACTTTCCCTGTGTCCCTTTCCTTCAGGGATAGGTTGTAAAGCCATCTCAGATTCTGAGCTAAACTATCAATCATATTATGCCTCTTGTGCTCAGTGCGTCCAACTCTTTAGCGACCCCAGGGACTGTAGCCTGCCAGACTCCTCTGTCCATGGATTATCCCAGCAAGAATCCTGGAGTGGGTTGCCATTACCTTCTCCAGGGAATCTTCCCGACCCAAGGATGAAACCCGTGTCTCCTTCGGTCCCTGCATTGGCAGATGGACTCTTTTACCACTGAGCCACCTAGCAAGACCCTATCAGTCATATATCTTGGCTCAAAGAATAACATTTATTCATCTATAATTGTAGATTTATTTATTCCACCTTTTAGTTTTATTAATTTTGTTTTGTGTATTTTGAAGTTTGTATGAAAAGACACATGTGAATTTAGGATTGTTACATCTTTCTGGTGAATTGATTCTTTTATCAATTTGAAATATTTTTCCCTATCTCTGGTAATATTCTTTGAAGTCTACTTTGGTAGTGAGGCCACATCATTTTTTGCGGTTGACATTTGCATAATAATTTTTTTCCATCCTTTTACTTTCAACGTCTTTTAGCCTTTATATTTAATCCATGTCTCCTGTATATAGTGGATTCATTGAGTCATTTAAAAAAAATAAAATCTGATAATCTCTGTCTTTTAATTGCAGTGTTCCATTCATTAACATTTAATGTAATTATTTATCTAGCTATATTTATTTATCTTATTTTCCTATCTGTTTTCTGTTTGCTGGTTTTCATAAAGAGCTGCATTTGAATAGGAAACTCGTGGATACAGTGCTTCTACCCTTATTTGGTAATATTTTAGAATATCTTAGCCCATGAAGTAAGGGGTCTTTCTGATATTACTCAAATGTTGCCAGGTAAACATTTGAGTTTTTGCCTATCAGTTAGGAAATGCCCCAATTATTTAACACGTAAGCCATTTTCAGTTTTATTTCTGTAAATGGTAGCTCAGATACCATCTTCTCCCATGTCTTTCACATAGTTTGGGCTGATATAATACAATGGAGTTCCACAAGAAGGATAATTGAGTCAAAGAGTATGAAATAAGTGTATAATTAATGATGTACATTACTCTATTGTTTTCCAGGTGGGTGGTAGCAATTTACTATGCAACTAGCAATGCATGAGAGTGCCAATTTTGCCATACCTTTAGCTGCATTGGATATTTCCATGTAATATAAAAATTATTTACAAATTTAATTATACCTTAACTTTGGGGATTATATTTAGTATATCCTAAATTTTGTATGTTCTGTAAGAATCTCAGAGCAATATGGGAAAATATAAATAACTATTATTTTGAGAGTTCTAAAGAATGTTTTTACATAGGCAGAGTGAAAAATTCTAGAGAAGATCCAGGGAGACTAAAAAAATTCCCTGGTTGATTCCTGAAGAACACAATTGCTTCTTAATAGATCTTTCTATCTCCTCCTTTTCAAAACCTCATGCTAAATCTATATTCTGTTTCATTCTAAAGCATTGTCTCAAAAGGAATTTGGAAGATGCAAATTTTGATGCACCTAAGAAACAACTATGTGCTTAGAATGGTGATTGGTCCACCCCGACATCAGGGAAAAATAAAAATCTTTGCTAATTAGGTGCTTTTGTAGTAAGGAAACATAATGATTTCTACTATGGAATTGAGTATGAGAATTTCTTTCATTATAAACTGCAATTTTTTGTTATGTGAAAGTAAGAACTAATTTTATTTTCAGATCAATATATGGTGTGATGAATTAGTAGATGTGAAATGTTGGACATAGTATAAAATAGCAAATCACACTGATTGAGTTTGGGAGCATCTGTCTAATCAGACCACATGGCTATGGCCAGGTTACACAAAGCACATAGGTTGCTGCTCTGGAGTTTTCTGGATTGTAGAGAAATTCCTGATTGAGACAGGCCTCTGAAAAATCACAATGGGACTTTGAACAAATGCTTTCATCTCTCAGGCTTGTCTCATAAAATTGGTGTGGTTCTGAAATGTGTTTTCTCAAAGGGTGTAATGCGTATTTGCTTTTTGTTGGGTGGGCTGAGCCAATAATGATTGCAATCGATAAGAAACCCTTTCATCACTTGAGTTTTATGATACTGACTGTAAGGGTCTCCTGACATGAGATGAACTCAGTTAAGTTTTATTGGTAATTTGCCAGATATAAGTCATGAAATGTACTAAGAGGAGTTCAGAATTCATTTTCATCTTCACCTATTGAAAGCCTCCAGAGATTATAGGGGACCTAAGCCCATTTCCAACCTGGTCAGCATCTGGGGGTAATAGCCTACACAGTCGGCTCCCAACTGTCCAGACCAGTTCTCACAGGAACATTGACTGGCACAGATTTTCTGTCTGAGCTTTATTCCTCTCCTTTGCCTGTCTTTCCTCTAACTGTTGCCCCCCTCCAACCCCTGCCTCTCCACATACACACTCATATACCCTATCTAGCTGCCCCCTGTAAGTAGGAGATAGTCTGCTTTGATGGTGTTCTAAGCTCTAGCCATCTTCATGAAGCTTAAAAAAATTCATAAAACATTCTTAAATTATTTTTGAGTTGTAGTGATGCTTTAGATCTGTAATTTCACTTAAGTCTTACAATGATAGTTTGAGAATATAATAATTCTTTTATAGAGGAGGAAATTGAGGCTAAGCAAAGTTAAGCAACTTGCCAAATGTCACGCTGCTATTTTACTTGGTAGATGAGGGATACTGGACACAGATCTAACTTGACTTCAAAGTCCATAACCTTTCCAGATACCACGTTGGCTTCCAGGGAGCACTAGGTAACTGAATACTTGCTTTAACCCTGCCTAAACCACTGAGTAGGTGAATTATCCATACTATACATGCTCAGATGTTGGCAATTTGATCTCTGGTTCCTCTGCCTTTTCTAAAACCAGCTTGAACATCAGGAAGTTCACGGTTCACATATTGCTGAAGCCTGGCTTGGAGAATTTTGAGCATTACTTTACTAGCGTGTGAGATGAGTGCAATTGTTCGGTAGTTTGAGCACTCCTTGGCGTTGCCTTTCTTTGGGATTGGGATGAAAACTGACCTTTTCCAATCTTGTGGCCACTGCTGAGTTTTCCAAATTTGCTGGCATATTAAGTGTAGCACTTTCATAGCATCATCATTCAGGACCTGGAATAGCTCCACTGGAATTCCATCACCTCCACTAGCTTTGTTCGTAGTGATGCTTTCTAAGGCCCATTTGACTTCACATTCCAAGATGTCTGGCTCTAGGTCAGTGATCACATCATCATGATTATCTGGGTCGTGAAGCTCTTTTTTGTACAGTTCTTCTGTGTATTCTTGCCACCTCTTCTTAATATCTTCTGCTTCTGTTAGGTCCACACCATCTCTGTCCTTTATTGTGCCCATCTTTGCATGAAATGTTCCTTTGGTATCTCTGATTTTCTTGAAGAGATCCCTAGTCTTTCCCATTCTGTTGTTTTCCTCTATTTCTTTGCATTGATCGCTGAAGAAGGCTTTCTTATCTCTTCTTGCTATTCTTTGGAACTCTGCATTTAAATGTTTATATCTTTCCTTTTCTCCTTTGCTTTTCGCTTCTCTTCTTTTCACAGCTATTTGTAAGGCCTCCCCAGACAGCCATTTTGCTTTTTTGCATTTCTTTTCCATGGGGATGGTCTTGATCCCTGTCTCCTGTACAATGTCACAAACCTCATTCCATAGTTCATCAGGCACTCTATCTATCAGATCTAGGCCCTTAAATCTATTTCTCACTTCCACTGTATAATCATAAGGGATTTGATTTAGGTCATACCTGAATGGTCTAGTAGTTTTCTCTACTTTCTTCAATTTCAGTCTGAATTTGGCAATAAGGAGTTCATGGTCTGAGCCACAGTCAGCTCCTGGTCTTGTTTTTGCTGATTGGATAGAGCTTCTCCATCTTTGGCTGCAAAGAATATAATCGATCTGATTTCGGTGTTGACCATCTGGTGATGTCCAAGTATAGAGTCTTCTCTTGTGTTGTTGGAAGAGGGTATTTGCTATGACCAGTGCATTTTCTTGGCAAAACTCTATTAGTCTTTGCCCTGCTTCATTCCTTATTCCAAGGCCAAATTTGCCTGTTACTCCAGGTGTTTCTTGACTTCCTACTTTTGCATTCCAGTCCCCTATAATGAAAAGGACATCTTTTTTGGGTGTTAGTTCTAAAAGGTCTTGTAGGTCTTCATAGAACCTTTCAACTTCAGCTTCTTCGGCGTTACTGGTTGGGGCATAGACTTGGATTACTGTGACATTGAATGGTTTGCCTTGGAAACGAACAGAGATCATTCTATCGTTTTTGAGATTGCATCCAAGTACTGCATTTCGCTGGATCATGGAAAAAGCAAGAGAGTTCCAGAAAAACATCTATTTCTGCTTTATTGACTATGCCAAAGCCTTTGACTGTGTGGATCACAATAAACTATGGAAAATTCTGAAAGAGATGGGAATACCAGACCACCTGATCTGCCTCTTAAGAAATCTGTATGCAGGTCAGGAAGCAACAGTTAGAACTGGTCATGGAACAACAGACTGGTTCCAAATAGGAAAAGGAGTACGTCAAGGCTGCATATTGTCACCATGTTTATTTAACTTATATGCAGAGTACATCATGAGAAATGCTGGACTGGAAGAAACACAAGTTGGAATCAAGATTGCTGGGAGAAATATCAATAACCTCAGATATGCAGATGACACCACTCTTATGGCAGAAAGTGAAGAGGGGCTAAAAAGCCTCTTGATGAAAGTGAAAGTGGAGAGTGAAAAGGTTGGCTTAAAGCTCAACATTCAGAAAACGAAGATCATGGCATCTGGTCCCATCACTACATGGGAAATAGATGGGGAAACAGTGGAAACAGTGTCAGACTTTGTCTTTCTGGGCTCCAAAATCACTGCAGATGGTGACTGCAGCCATGAAATGAAAAGACGCTTGCTCCTTGGAAGGAAAGTTATGACCAACCTAGATAGCATATTCAAAAGCAGAGACATTACTTTACCAACAAAGGTTCGCCTAGTCAAGGCTATGGTCTTTCCTGTGGTCATGTATGGATGTGAGAGCTGGACTGTGAAGAAGGCTGAGCGCCGAAGAATTGATGCTTTTGAACTGTGGTGTTGGAGAAGACTCTTGAGAGTCCCTTGGACTGCAAGAAGATCCAACCAGTCCATTCTGAAGGAGATCAGCCCTGGGATTTCTTTGGAAGGAATGATGCTAAAGCTGAAACTCCAGTATTTTGGCCACCTCATGCGAAGAGTTGACTCATTGGAGAAGACTCTGATGCTGGGAGGGATTGAGGGCAGGAGGAGAAGGGGACGACAGAGGATGAGATGGCTGGATGGCATCACTGACTCGATGGATGCGAGTCTGAGTGACCTCCAGGAGCTGGTGATGGACAGGGAGGCCTGGCGTGCTGCGGTTCATGGGGTCGCAAAGAGTCGGACACGACTGAGCGACTGATCTGATCTGATCTGATACATGCTCAGATGAAAGATTATATGTAGAAAGTGTAAGTGGATACCATTAATATGTGATGTGATTATTTGTTGAAAGGTCAACAAAAACATCTAGGTCCAAGGATTTCCTGACATCCCTGCAGGACTTCTAAAAGTGTCTTTGTAGTTAACTCTTTGGGGTGATGGTTCTGGCTCACCTTACTTCTTCTATCTCCATGATCCTTGGCCAGAACCAATTTACCTATAGTCATACTGGGCCTAGTACCTAGGGCCCATGATACTTTTAGAAGCCCACAAAAATGTTTTAATTTCTTTCAAATCAGAAGAAAAAAAGTGAATAGAGTCTAGCCTGGATTATATTAATCTTTATGTCAATTCAGTCACAAAATAAAATTTTTAATATATATAATATAGTTTTAAATATCAGTATATTTTAAATGAAAGAAACAGCTCATGAAGGCAAAAGTGCCTAGAAGTCTGCGAAAGTTAAAAGGCAGTGCTGACCTCAGCTCCTCCTGGCTGGGGCCATCGCTGCATAGACTGAAGTCTGCACTCCAGGCCACAGGCCCCACTCTCTAGCGGGGTTTGGATGTCAGGTTGCTGTGAGCTAGGGTTGGGTAACCAGTCATAACCAGTCTAAGTTGATTTGTGGGCTCTTGTGTATGTCCCTGCTTACCAAGTGTGACCTGAGACTTCTAGCCCACACTTGCTCTGTCTGAACACTTCTCTCCCCAATCTTTACCTGTTAACTCCTGTTCAGCCTTTGAGATAGCTTAACTATCACTTCCCTAGAAAGTCTTTCTTGACATCCTATTCTCAATCTAAATTTTGTACCCTTGGTGTAGTCTAGAGCATCTTGATTGACCTATGAAGTGCTTGCTACACTCCATTGCTGTGTTTATTTGGCTTAAGATCTATCTTCCTCTGTTACATCTATGCACCTTCACTAGCTGTCTCTGTTATCTACCCCAGTGCCTGATACTTGCTAGAAGCTTGATAAATATTTATTGAATGAATTACTGATTGATTAAATGTCTTCATGGCTGACCAAGTCTTGTTTTCAGTGGTCCAGGGCAAGCTCTGGGCCATGTCCATACAACCTTCCCATGCCTTCCCATCGTGTTGGAATTCCCATATGATGGAGTTCCAACACATTGAGTTCTAGCTTGCTTGGTTAGCTTGAATAGCACCCCAGAACCCCTGAGTTTAGGGCTCACCCTTCCATAGTCAGAGATTAGACTGACACTTCCACCTGGACCAGAGAACCATATTTAAAGTTTGGCCGGTTTACGTCTGTGATATAGGCTCAGATCTTTGGAAAGCATGACTAGCACCCTCCTAGGTCCCTGAACTCTGATCTGAATTCATCCCTTGTAAGCTCTATTTCTCTACTGGGATATGGATTCTGCTGGGCCCCAGATTCCTCTTCCTTTTCCATGGCCTCTGTGTCTCTATAGGCTTCATGCTGATGCCCATCCTCATATAAAACAGAAGTTACAGAAAGCCTCAGCTGAAATGGGAGAGGTTTATATGTTAAGCCATTATTAACCATTAACACCAAGTGATTTTCTTTTCTGAATTCTTGTAATTCAGACAAAGCAGAGGAAATATGAGAGGCATAATCAATACTTCAAAAATTTTTCATTATGAAATCAATGAATATTCAGTGTTGGAAATTTATAATATAAAATAAGCAAAAGAAAGAAAATAAAATATTCAATAAATATTTTTCTTTTTGCTCACCTATGTTTTCAGTTTTTCAACATTGAATATGGATTATTTTTATAATAAGAAAAAAGTTGTTTTTAATTTTTAAAAAGTTCAAGAAGATATATTCCAAAATGTTAGCAGCTTTTGTTTCACAGGATAGTAGGATTGTGAGAAATTTAAACTTTCTTCTTTGGGCTTTTTTTCTTCCAATTTTTATACAATGATAACCATGCTATTTTTATGGTTGAGATGAAACAATTTCACAATAAATATTATAAAAATTAATTCCACTACTCAGAAAGAATTACTGCCAATATTTTGGTGGATATGTCTATGTCTCCTATAGAGAGACATATAGGTGGGTTTCCCTATGTCTAGATACAGTTTTTAAAAAATGGTTATAGTCACATTGTATTGAAGCCTTATTTTAAAACTTACCCACACATCTTAAGCATCTTTCTACATCATTAAGATTTTGTCCACAAAATCAGTTTAAATGACTGCCTAGTACTCCACTGTCCAACTATTACATATTTATTTAAACAATTCACTGTTATTGGACACTTATGTTGTTTCATATTATCATCATCATTAATAATACTAATGACTATTTTCTTTGAGAAAATTCCTAGAAGCAGAATTGCTTGATCATTTTGTTTTTTCATGTGCCTTTGTAAGGCTTTGTGTTCACATTGAAAATCCAAAATTATGGTTCTGTTGCTGGAGTCACCCTGAGGGGAACTTGAATGAAGTGAGGACCTGAAAGGGAAAAGGAGAAAATAGTGTGATTATAGAGGACCACAAGTCTGGGTTGGGTAATGAGGATTGTGTAAACTGTAACAAGGTAAATACAGGTAAAGCCATGACAGACTAGGATGAGGCAAAGAGTAATGTTTTTATTGTGAATGCCTGTACTCGTCATCCAAAATCCAAAATTTCTTCTTGGCTTGGACTCTTTTGTCCAGGCTCTTCATTTGAATTCCTGATTGTGTGCTCAGTCTCACTGCATTTTCAATGTCTCTGTCACTATTGCTTAAGGCCTCATTTCAATTTAAGTTGGGTCTTGTGCGTTCTGGGGGACACCACTCATTGCAGCTTATGAGTTGTACTGCCTGTGCACTGCACAAGTGCACAACTCCTTGCACAGCTATTGCTCCTTTGCATCTCTTTGTTGTGGTTCTGCCTTTTTGTTATTTAGAAGAGCCCTTTATTCTCAATCTTTTGTCCAGGTCCTGGATTAGCTTTTCACATAAACTCCCATACTGCTCCCATTGACTTTAGAAGGTTGGTGCTGTTACGAATGTAACAGAGGAGATTTATACTCTGGATGGAAATTTGGGCAAGAAGTTCCTTGAAACTCAGATGATCTAGATTTCCTACAAGTCTCTTTGTTTGCCTTGGGAACCAGCTGAAATCAGAAGCATTAAATATAACTGATCTTAAAATACATTAAAAATAGAAAAAAGGATCCAAGTACCTGGTGTGCAATCCAACTGCCTCAAATACTAAAACTTTATGTTCATCCATAATATTTTCCTCTTAGAATAAAAACATCTGAATATAATAGTAAAGCAGCAGGGACTCACCAAAGAGTGAAGTTATCACTTGCCTGCAGGAGAGGAGACATTTAAAAGTACTCTATTCCTTGTGGCCCTCTCTATTATAAAATTTTCATGATAAATCCATCCCCAGCTAATGCCTAGGGTGATTTAAATATACCGCAGCAGAGTCTCTGGTGGTCAATAGAGGGATAATGAGTTGTAGAACTACCAAAGAGAGCGGAAAAATCTTCTAAGTTCAAGCTTTTTGTTCTTTCTGTTTGAAGCTTTTTGACACATTAATTGCAAAGGAAAGGAATAGATGAAGAGGAAAGGGAGGCAAAGAGACTAAGTGAAAAGACTGAGTCTAAGCTTTTGTGCTTATATCCATAAATACCAAGTAGTGTGTTAAAATTTCTCTACAATGCATAACATATTCCATGTTGAATGTCCGAATGGAACTTTTCTAACACCTTCCAATGTTGCTCATAAGCAAAGAAGTGTATTTGGCACGAGGAAACATTTGGGTATATTTTGTGAAGTGGGAGATAATAGGAGTCACCTCTGAGATCTGCCTGCACCACTACGTGTGCATATGTGTGTGTGCACACACAAACACACACATGCGCGCACACACACACACTTGCAGTTGTTATGACTTTCCACTTCTCTATACTTTTAAGTATATTAAAAGACTTGAGATTGGAAATCTTCCTTCCCTCCCCTCTCATGTCTCTCTTCTCTTTCCCTCTGTAAATACAATCACTGATTATAATCAACTTCAGAGCACTTTTCTTTTCAAAACACATTGACAATGATGAAAAATTTACTTTTCATCTGTGGCATTTTATGTGTGAGTAACTCTAAATATTCATCTTTGTCATATATTTATGAGTATTTGGAAATAGACATAAAGAAAGAAGTGGCTTCCCTGGTGGCTCAGACTGTAAAGAATCCACCTGCAGTGCAGGAGACCCAGGTTCGATCCCTGGGTCAGGAGGATCCCCTGGAGAAGGGAATGGCAACCCACTCCAGTATTCTTACCTGGAAAACCCCATGGAGGTCTATAGCCCATGGGGTCGAAAACAGTCGGTCACAACTGAGCGACTAGTACTTTCCCTTACTCTTCATAGAGAGAGAGATAGGAGATAGAGAGAAAGAAATAAGGAAGAAAGGGAGGAAAAAAGGAAAACGACAAAAAGAATAATCGCTTAAGCACTGGAACACACTAGTTCTTCATAAAAATCTTCTATATTTACCACATTCTCTGAATGATTTTAAGAAAAAATCTCGCCCACTACTCTCTCTTCTCTGGAACTCTGTTCTGTGTACTCAGGCTGCCTTGATCTCACGGTATTCCCACGTGTGCGTGCTAGGTCGCTTCAGTCGTGTCCGACTTTTTGTGATGCTATGGCTTGTAGCCCACTTCTCTTTATCTCTGTTTTAATTATGATGTGCTTTGGCATGGTTTTCTTGTGCTTGGGGTTTATTGAACTTCCTATATCTGTGGGTAATGAAATTTGAAAAAATTTAGTCCTTATTTCTTTACATATTTTTTTCTGCCTGCTCCCTTCTTCAGGGATTCCAGTTTACATGCATGTTAGGCCTCTTGAAGTTGTCACGCAGTTCACAGATGCTCTTTTCTTTTAGTGTTTTCTCTTGGTATTTCATTTTAAATAGTTTTCACGAATCCTTCCTTCTGCCATGTCTAATCTGCTATTAATGCCATCCAATGTACTTACATCTCAGATGCTGTCATTTTCATCTCTAGAAGTCTGGTTTAGATCTTCTCTTCTTGACACATGATGTTTTGTGCTGTCACTTGTTAAAGACTTATTTTGAAATAATTTTAGACCT
Source organism: Tragelaphus eurycerus (assembly GCA_935064755.1). NCBI lineage: Eukaryota > Metazoa > Chordata > Mammalia > Artiodactyla > Bovidae > Tragelaphus > Tragelaphus eurycerus. Next base: position 27,675,876 of record CAKXYN010000002.1, read on the forward strand.
AAAGGTGACTTCAAAGACAGTTAAGTCCCTTGGAATGATTTGATCCTTTCAGGTTTTGTTTTTAAACTTTTTTAGGTGAGACCAGAGCTTTAGTCCAGGGCTACTGTGGCCCACTACTGAAGCGAAACACTTCAGAGTACTCTACCAAATGTCCCATGAATTGTGAGCTTCTCTCTCCGGCTGGTGGAAAGAACTATTTCTGGTCCTGAGTGACTTCCAGAGATTGTTTCCTCTAATCCTTCATGTGCTTCTTTTCCCAACCTCACGTAGGTAAGTTTCCTGATCGGTACTTAGTATAAGTCCATGCTCAAGAGCATTTCCTCTGCAAATCCGTGAAGTTCTCTCTTCTCTGGTACTCTGTTCTGTGTACTCTGGCTGCCTCGGTCTCTCTGTATTCCCATGCCTGCATGCGAGGTCACTTCAGTCGTGTCTGACTCTTTGTGATGCTATGGGTTTTAGCCCACTAGGCTCCTTTGTCCATGGGATTTTCCAGGCAAGAATACTGGAGTGGGTTGCCATACCCTCCTCCAGGGGATCCTCTTCACCCAGGGATTGAACCCACATCTCCTAAGTCTCCTGCATTGGCAGGCTGGTTCTTTACCATCAGCGCCACCTGGGAAGCACTGACTCCACACCCCCATCCTGCCCCACCTGTATTCCCAATTTTCCCCAATGCAGGGAGATTTGGGGTTTTTTCCCTGGGTTTTCCCTGCCAATGCAGAGGGAAGTCTGTAGGCAGTGGTAGACTGAGGTAATTTTAGGACTCATTTTGTATGTTTCCCATCTTTCATGGCAGAGAAGGCAATGGCACCCCACTCCAGTACTCTTGCCTGGAAACTCCCATGGACAGAGGAGCCTGGTAGGCTGCCGTCTATGGGGTCGCACAGAGTCAGACACAACTGAAGCGACTTAGCAGCAGCAGTAGCAGCATCTTTCAGGGATTGCTATTCTTTGGTATTTTATGCCCAATGTCTTGAAAACTATGTTTTGCACTTTTTTTTTTGCTTCTTACTGTATCACGGCCAAAGAAAAGTCTCAGTAAATGTAATAAATATTTGTTGAATGAATGAATAAGCTTTGTATCCTGTCCTGTGGTGGGAGTTCATTAAAATGTTTTTACTGAAAATTGTTCTGTTCTTGGAAAGTTAGATCAGGAGAGAACAGTAGTTCCTAACGGCAAAGAAGTTGTAATTATTTGACCATTTTGTCAGGAAACGTGGCTTTAACAGATGACCTCCAACCATTTAGTCTCTTGTCCTTGCACCCCTATAAAGATGGAAAATCCCAACAGCTTGATGGATCCAGTTTGGACCACATACTCTTCCCTTGGCTTGAGAGTGCAGTGTGCCACAGTTGACAGTCCTATTGAAGCTGCTTGCTGTGACAGGAAGGTAAGGTGCCAAAAGGAAGCAGGGATGCTCTGTACAAACAAAGGAGATGGATTCTGTGCAGCCAAACCAATAAATGTGTCTGGTCAGTAGTCATTTACAAAGATGTTTATTGGATTTTTTTTTTTTTTTTTTTTTTAGTACTGAAATCTTATTGGCTTCTGATACCATGAACTTGCAGGTAAATGACTGCTGATTACTTTGCATTGTATTCTAAAGCATTTCTAATGGTATCATTCTCAGATGATTGATGCTTCATCCTATTATTAGGAGAACTTACATATGCCCTGCTACACGCACTTGGCTTCTTTTCTAAACCTCTAAAAATGCTCTTATACCTAATGTATTTTGGCAACATGATGGCTACAAGACAGGGCAAGTCTAGAGTCCTCTGGTCTGGGAACCAGGCTAGGTTGGGTCAGGCAGAGAGCATGATGTGGGGGTAAGAGGCTTTGAGTGTGAAGGTTCAGAAAGAATAATTTGAAAGTTGTGTGTGTGTGTGGAGTTGGAATACAGAAAGCATGATTAAGATCTAGGCCTGGAGGGTCTGCAGTACCCATACAGGCAGACTGATGAATCACAGCACGTGTGGGCAGAAACAGAGACTAAACATACAGATCCAATCCAAGTTGAGCTTAAAGGAATAAACAGAGAACGTATTCTCTAACTTCTAAAAGATGAGGGACCACAGGACACTGTTTGTACACATGGGAAAACATACATAGCACCTGAATTGCTTGTGACCTTTGAGGTGGGACCATTTGTTCCCCAATAGCTAATGATTAGGGCACTGATGCTTTGTAGATTCCTTACAGTTCTAGCATCTGTTGTTTTGTTGTTGTTTTTTTTTTTTTTATAATAGCTTAGTTGGTCCTTAAATTTGTGCATGTGGAGGGACATCTGGAGGTCACAGTGCTCCTTAGGAAATCTCATAAAGTATCGATGTAGCAAAAAATGTAATTTGTGCTAAACCACATATCACTTTATTTGGATTCTTGTAAAGACATGTAGTAATATGTGTCAGAGATTTAAGAAAATTCAAGATTAAAACTCAAAAGTAAGAAAAACATGCAATTATCTGGGTTTTTTTCTTTGTGAACACAGAAAAATCATAATCTTTTCCTTTTTCATTAGTGGAATACTTTGATTTGACTTGTATAACACTGGGGTTCTGTGTATGACTAGATGACAAGGACATTAGAGGTGCCTGCCTTTTTATTGAAGAACTTTTAATTGCAATATATTTACATATTGTATTATTAACAGTTACTGTGTATCCACAGTTCACCCCTTGCACTGTTTGGATCCATGTACTGCTGAAGCTGTCTTTAAGAAAGAACTCATTGCCCAGCTGTAAGGAGTGTGGTCAGCTGACAGCTTCTCATTGTTCATTTGTTCAGGTCTGCTTTTGAGCTGAGGTCATGCTCTTCTTAAGGTGACCCCAGTCAATGACTCTTTAAAATTAATCAATTTTTGGCTGCATTGGATCTTCATCGCTGTGCATATGGGCTTTCTCTAGTTGTAGTGAGCAGGGACTATACTCTAGTTGAGATGTGCAGCCTTCTCACTGTGGCATCTCTTGTTGCAGAGCACCAGCTCTAGGATGTGTGGGCTCAGTAGTTGCAGGTCATGGATGCTAGAGTGCAGGCTTCAGGAGTTGGTGCATGGGCTTGGTTGCTCCTTGGCACCTGAGATCTTCCCAGACCAGGGATTGAACCCATGTCCCCTGCACTGGCAAGTGGATTGTTAACCACTGGACCACCAGGGAAGCCCCCAGCCAATGATTAAATAAGACTTTTCACAAAGACTTAGTCATGTCTACCTATCATGGAATGCCTCCAATGAGCAACATTTGCTCTGCAGCCCCCAATGAGCTGGTAGATTCTTTACCAGCTCTGCTGATTGTCTGACAGCTCCTCCTGCCAGTCCTCCATCTCCCCATTCCTCGCCAGTGTTCCGATTAGATCAGATCAGATCAGTCGCTCAGTCGTGTCCGACTCTTTGCAACCCCATGAATCGCAGCACGCCAGGCCTCCCTGTCCATCACCAACTCCCGGAGTTCACTGAGACTCACGTCCATCGAGTCAGTGATGCCATCCAGCCATCTCATCCTCTGTCGTCCCCTTCTCCTCCTGCCCCCAATCCCTCCCAGCATCAGAGTCTTCTCCAATGAGTCAACTCTTCGCATGAGGTGGCCAAAGTACTGGAGTTTCAGCTTCAGCATCATTCCTTCCAAAGAAATCCCAGGACTGATCTCCTTCAGAATGGACAGGTTGGATCTCCTTGCAGTCCAAGGGACTCTCAAGAGTCTTCTCCAACACCACAGGTCAAAAGCATCAATTCTTCGGTGCTCAGCCTTCTTCACAGTCCAACTTTCACATCCATACGTGACCACAGGAAAAACCATAGCCTTGACTAGGCGAACCTTTGTTGGCAAAGTAATGTCTCTGCTTTTGAATATGCTATCTAGGTTGGTCATAACTTTCCTTCCAAGGAGTAAGCGTCTTTTAATTTCACTGCTGCAGTCACCATCTGCAGTGATTTTGGAGCCCAGAAAAATAAAGTCTGACACTGTTTCCACTGTTTCCTCATCTATTTCCCATAAAGTGATGGGACCAGATGTCATGATGTTCGTTTTCTGAATGTTGAGCTTTAAGCCAACTTTTTTACTCTCCTCTTTCACTTTCATCAAGAGGCTTTTTAGTTCCTCTTTACTTTCTGCCATAGGGTGGTGTCATCTGCATATCTGAAGTTATTGATATTTCTCCCGGCAATCTTGATTCCAGCTTGTGCTTCCTCCAGTCCAGCATTTCTCATGATGTAATCTACATAGAAGTTAAATAAACAGGGTGACAATATACAGCCTTGACGTACTCCTTTTCCTATTTGGAACCAGTCTGTTGTTCCATGTCCAGTTCTGACTGTTGCTTCCTGATCTGCATACAGATTTCTCAAGAGGCAGGGCAGGTGGTCTGGTATTCCCATCTCTTGAAGAATTTTCCACAGTTGATTGTGATCCACACAGTCAAAGGCTTTGGCATAGTCAATAAAGTAGAAATAGATGTTTTTCTGGAACTCTCTTGTTTTGTCCATGATCCAGCGGATGTTGGCAATTTGATCTCTGGTTCCTCTGCCTTTTCTAAAACCAGCTTGAACATCAGGAAGTTCACAGTTCATGTATTGCTGAAGCCTGGCTTGGAGAATTTTGAGCATTACTTGACTAGCATGTGAGATGAGTGCAATTGTGTGGTAGTTTGAGCATTCTTTGGCATTGCCTTTCTTTGGGATTGGAATGAAAACTGCCCTTTTCCAGTCCTGTGGCCACTGCTGAGTTTTCCAAATGTGCTGGCATATTGAGTGCAGCACTTTCACAGCATCATCTTTCAGGATTTGGAATAGCTCCACTGGAATTCCATCACCTCCACTAGCTTTGTTCGTAGTGATGCTTTCTAAGGCCCACTTGACTTCACATTCCAGGATGTCTGGCTCTAGGTGAATGATCATACCATCGTGATTATCTGGGTTGTGAAGATCTTTTTTGTACAGTTCTTCTGTGTATTCTTGCCATCTCTACTCTCTAATAAACATTTTGTACTTTCTCTCCCTCTTGGCAACTGCTTCTGAGTGAACTGATGGACAAGTGCACAGATCATAAGTGTACAGCTTAATGCATTTTTACAAACTGAACACACTCATGTAACCAGAACATTATGAAGACGATTATAAACAGCACCCTAGAAATCTCGTTGTGCTACCTGCCTTCCAGTCATTACCCCTCTTCTAAGGAGTAACCACGACCCTAACTCTTTTAACATCCTAGATTAGTTTGTCCTAGTATTGTACTTTTGGAGAAGGCAATGGCACCCCACTCCAGTACTCTTGCCTGGAAAATCCCATGGACGGAGGATCCTGGTAGGCTACAGTCCATGGGGTCGCTAAGAGTCGGACAGGACTGAGCAACTTCACTTTCACCTTTCACTTTCATGCATTGGAGAAGGAAATGGCAACCCACTCCAGTGTTCTTGCCTGGAGAATCCCAGGGACAGCAGAGCCTGGTGGGCTGCCGTCTATGGGTCGCACAGAGTCAGACACGACTGAAGTGACTTGGCAGCAGCAGCAGCAGTATTGTACTTTATATAAATGAAATTTTAGAGTATCACTTGTGTTCAGCTTCCTTTGCTCAAAATTATGCAATCTTTTAAATTCTTTTAAGTATATAATAGTTGAGGTGTAAGTTTAAGAAAGCATTTTACTTTTTCATCTTTATATTCTGGTCACTTTCTTTGTCTCTTTGTTTCTCTCTCCTCCTCTTACACACACACCCACACCCCAAACATGATGAATCTTTTCCAGTTCAATTTCCAGTCTGATGTAGAATATATATGTGACAATAGCAAAAATTTCATAGGATGTTCAAAATACTAATTTAGTAAAATTATGATGTGATGGAGGGCTTTCTGGATGGCTCAATGGGTAAAGAATCTGCCTGCATTGCAGGAGACAGAAGAGATGTGGGTTTGATTTCTGGGTTAGGAAGATCTCCTAGAGAAGGGAATGGCTATCCACTCTCCATGGATAGAGGAGCCTAGTGGGCCATAACCCATGGGTCACAAAAGAGTCAGACATGACCGATCAACTAACAGTATACCACACTATAAGACACGCTGGAATTGTCTATGCCTCTGTTTGTCTCATGCTTACCAAGTTTCTCTAGTTTAGCCTCCACTAGCTCTTAGTCTGGAGAAGGCAATGGCACCCCACCCAGCACTCTGCCGGAAAATCATGGACAGAGGAGCCTGGTGGGGCGCATGGGGCGCTAAGAGAGCAGAGAGCGACCTAACAGGGGAAGGCAACCCACCCACCCACGCCGGAGACAGGAGGGGAGCCGGCGGGAGGGACGCTGAAGCAACTTAGTAGAGCTCTTAGTCATCAGGGATAGATCACCTTTTAATACTATTACAGAGGACAGTGATTGCTTTCAAATAACTACCAATGGACCATCGATACCATGTCTATGTGAAGCAGATCTTTCCTGAGTTTTACTTTAATCAATTCCCCAGCTCTGCTCTAGAGAAATGAGGGTCTTATTACACAATTCTTTTTGCTCAATTCTAAAGACATTTCTTCACTCATTAACTGCCTCCTAGTTTAATCGCTTCTAGAAAAACTCCTCTTTCTCAAGCTGCTTGATGGTCGAGGATTTCACTCTTTGTGTTTAAAGAATTTCCACCTTTCATTTCTTATTCCCTACCCAACTTAGGAGCATTCTTGAAAATAATAAAAGGAAATTTAAAAGCATTTTTCATTCTTGAGTATGTACACTTATAATTATCATAGAGTCCTCTGGTGAGAGGGTATCTTCCAGGGTGTCTTTACTTATAACTCTGTTGTTAGTGGGATTATTTTTAAGCTATCTTGGAAAGAGAATTCTGCATTTCTCCATGGAGCAGAGAATATCTTGCTACAGATAGCTGTGCTTTTATATATGATTTTTTTTTTAAACTCTTGAAAACAAAATGTTGGTTTAGTATTGTAAGCCTTCTCTTTCCAACCTTGTAAGTATTCCCAAACATTTATGTTAGATAGACAAATGAGATCAGGGTTCTTCCTAGAAAATAATTTTTTTCTTAATGCAGTAATATTGGTCATACATAAACTCTTCATTGGCTTTCTTTGGGGCCTCAAATGCTGCACTGTTCAGAGTAACCTTCAGTAGAATGAATGAATTGATACGGAATTCCCTGGCTGTCCTGTAGTTAGGATTCCACACTTTCACTGCAGGGGGTATAAGGGGGTTCAATCCCTGATCAGGGAAATAAGAGCCCCCGTAGTGTGGCCAAAAATAAATAAATAAAAAGGATGAATGAATTGATGTAAAGGCCTTGTGTGTTTATGTTTTAAAATTTAAGTAGTGACTTCAAAGAGAGGGGTAAATGATGTAAATTTTTCCCCAAGATTTTAAAAGGTTTCTGTTTTTATGACTCACTAGTAGTAGAATCGGAGAAGGCAATGGCATCCCACTCCAGTACTCTTGCTTGGAAAATCCCATGATGGAGGTGCCTGGTAGGCTGCAGTCCACAGGGTCCCTGAGAGTCGGACACGACTGAGCGACTTCACTTTCACCTTTCACTTTCAAGCATTGGAGAAGGAAATGGCAACCCACTCCAGTGTTCTTGCCTGGAGAATCCCAGGGATGGCGGAGCCTGGTGGGCTGCTGTCTGTGGGATCGCACAGAGTCGGACACAACTGAAGTGACTTAACAGCAGCAGCAGCAGTAGTAGAATCTGTTATGAAGTGAATTACGTGTGAATCTAGATCACTTCTTTGAGATTTGATCTGAGAACAGTAATGAAGTTTCATAGCTTTTAGCAGGGTTATATGTAATTAAATATACTTAAAATATAGATTCTTACTGTTTTAGAACTATGTGCAATGTGCTCAGTCATGTCCGACTCTTTTGCAATTCCATGGACTGTAGCCTGCCAGGCTCCTCTGTCCATGGAATTTTCCAGGCAAGAATATTGGACTGGGTTGCCATTTTCTTCTCCAGGGGATCTTCCCAACCCAAGGATTGAACTCACGTCTCCTGCATCTCCTGCACTGGTGGGCGGATTCTTTACCACTAGTGCCACCTGGGAAGCCCAGGTCATTATAAATGACCTTAAAAATAATCTAAGATAACTCCCTCTCCAACCTGCACACTTTTACAGGTGGGGAAACTGACCAGTTCAGTCGCTCATAATGTCCGATTCAACTCTTTGTGACCCCATGGACTGCAGCACGCCAGGGCTCCATGTCCATCACCAACTCCGGGAGCTTGCTCAAACTCATGTCCATTGACTCATGATGCCATCCAACCATCTTATGCTCTTTCATCCCCTTCTCCTCCTGCTTTCAATCTTTCCCAGCATCAGCGTCTTTTCTAATTTTCCAGTTTGTTGTGATCCTCACAATCAAAGGCTTTGGTGTAGTCAATAAAGCAGACATAGATGTTTTTCTAGAACTCTTTTGCTTTTTCTATGATCCAACAGCTGTTGACAATTTGATCTCTGGTTTCTCAGCCTTTTCTAAATCCAGCTTGAACATCTGGAAGCTGACAAGAGAACCGGGAAATTACTGACCATGCCACCCAGCTGAACAGCCCTGGGGTTTTTCATGTTGTCCGTACTTTAGGAACTCTGGCTAAACTAGACCATTGTTCTCCAGAGATTATCAGTGTTACAACCTCAAATTTACATATGTTCAGTAAAGAAATGACTGACATCTGAGGGTCATCTCATCCACCTCAACACTTGAGGTTATTCTAAGCTATTCCAAGAAGTTTCTCTGTCAGTGTCCATGAACATGCATTTAAAAATTCATCCAACGAAACTGTGCTAGATAAACCAGATTTAGGACCTGCTTTTAGGTCCAAAGCCTTTGACTGTATCAGTTTGGGTCAATCGCTTAGTCGAGTCCAACTCTTTGTGACCCCATGGATCGCAGCACGCCAGGCCTCCCTGTCTATCATCAACTCCCGGAGTTTACCCAAACTCATGTTCATTGAGTCGGTGATGCCATTCAACCATCTCATCCTCTGTCATCCCCTTCTCCTCCTGCCTTCAATCTTTCCCAGCATCAGAGTCTTTTCCAATGAGTCAGCTCTTTGCATCAGGTGGCCAAAGTATTGGAGTTTCAGCTTCAACATCAGTCCTTCCAAAGAATATTCAGGACTGATTTCCTTTAGGTTAGACTGGTTGGATCTCCTTGTAGCCCAAGGGACTCTCAAGAGTCTTCTCCAACACCACAATTCAAAAGCATCAATTCTTCAGCACTCAGCTTTCTTTATAGTCCAACTCTCACATCCATACACAACTCCTGGAAAAACCATAGCCTTGACTAGATGAACCTTTGTTGACAAAGTAATGTCTCTGCTTTTTAATATGCTGTCTAGGTTGGTCATAACTTTCCTTCCAAGGAGTAAGCGTCTTTTAATTTCATGGTTGCAATCACCATCTGCAGTGATTTTGGAGCCCCCCAAAATAAAGCCAGCCACTGTTTCCACTGTCTCCCCATCTATTTGCCATGAAGTGATGGGACTGGATGCCATGATCTTAGTTTTCTGATGTTGAGCTTCAAGCCAACTTTTTCACTCTTCTCTTTCACGTTCATCAAGAGGCTCTTTAGTTCTTCTTCACTTTCTGCCATAAGGGTGGTATCATCTGCATATCTGAAGTTATTGATATTTCTCCTGGCATTCTTGATTCCAGCTTATGTTTCCTCCAGCCCAGCGTTTCTCATGATGTACTCTGCATAGAAGTTAAATAACCAGGGTGACAATATACAGCCTTGACATACTCCTTTTCTTATTTGGAACCAGTCTGTTGTTCCATGTCCAGTTCTAACTGTTGCTTCCTGACCTCATACAGGTTTCTCAAGAAGCAGGGCAGGTGGTCTGGTATTCCCATCTCTTGAAGAATTTTCCACAGTTGATTGTGATCCACACAGTCAAAGGCTTTGGCATAGTCAATAAAGCAGAAATAGATGTTTTTCTGGAACTCTCTTGCTTTTTCGATGACCCAGTGAATGTTAGCAATTTGATCTCTGGTTCCTCTGCCTTTTCTGAAACCAGCTTGAACATCTGGAAGTTCACGTTTCATGTATTGCTGAAGTCTGGCTTGGAGAATTTTGACCATTACTTTACTAGTGTGTGAGATGAGTGCAATTGTGTGGTAGTTTGAGCATTCTTTGGCATTGCCTTTCTTTGGGATGGATCACAATAAACTGTGGAAAATTCTTCAAGAGATGGGAAGACCAGAACACCTGCTCTGCCTCTTGAGAAATCTGTATGCAGGTCAGGAAGCAACAGTTAGAACTGGACATGGAACAACAGACTAGTTCCAAATAGGAAAAGGAGTATGTCAAGGCTGTATATTGTCACCCTGGTTATTTAACTTATATGCAGAGTACATCACGCGAAATGCTGGGCTAGATGAAGCACAAGCTGGAATCAAGATTGCCGGGAAAAATATCAATAACTTCAGATATGCAGATGACACCACCCTTATGGCAGAAAATGAAAAGTAACCAAAAAGCCTCTTGATGAAAGTGAAAGAGGAGAGGAAAAAGTTGGCTTGAAGCTCAACATCAGAAAACTAAGATCATGGCATCCGGTCCCATCACTTCCTGGCAAATAGATGGGGAAACAGTGGCTGGCTTTATTTTTAGGGGCTCCAAAATCACTGCAGATGGTGATTGCAACCATGAAATTAAAAGACGCTTACTTCTTGGAAGGAAAGTTATGACCAACCTAGACAGCATATTAAAAAGCAGAGACATTACTTTGTCAACAAAGGTTCATCTAGTCAAGGCTATGGTTTTTCCAGGAGTTGTGTATGGATGTGAGAGTTGGACTATAAAGAAAGCTGAGTGCTGAAGAATTGATGCTTTTGAATTGTGGTGTTGGAGAAGACTCTTGAGAGTCCCTTGGGCTACAAGGAGATCCAACCAGTCTAACCTAAAGGAAATCAGTCCTGAATATTCTTTGGAAGGACTGATGTTGAAGCTGAAACTCCAATACTTTGGCCACCTAATGCAAAGAGCTGACTCATTGGAAAAGACTCTGATGCTGGGAAAGATTGAAGGCAGGAGGAGAAGGGGACGACAGAGAATGAAATGGTTGGATGGCATCAACGACTCAATGGACATGAGTTTGATTATGCTCCGGGAGTTGATGATAGACAGGGAGGCCTGGCGTGCTGCAGTCCATGGGGTTGCAAAGAGTCAGACATGACTGAGCGACTAAATGGAACTGAACTTCAGGGAATGCAAAATCAAGAGCAGTTGCAGTGATCACAACAGGATGTGAAGAGTGTGATAATAGAGGAAAGTTACAGAGGGACCCTTAACCCAAACTTGAAGGGGCCTTGCCAAGACGGGCTAAGGAATAAGCTGAGTGCTCAAGTCCCAGAGTAACACCTATAAGTCTACAGGGAAAAGTGATTTTAGATTTACCATGGGGAAAACCAGAAAGGAAAACAACAGAAATGGAGAATTGGATTGAGGTTAAAAATACCAATAAGCACCGGATGGGAAGTCTGGAAACCCACATTATCCTGCTGGTTCTGTCAGTAACTGGCTGTATGATATAATCTGTCTCTCCACCCCACGTTCTTTACCTGAACAATAAGGACTAAAGGATGATATCTGAAGTTACTCAGACTCTGGCATCTGAGGATTCTATCAGTCTAGGCAGCTCTATGCATTCATGTTTGTTACTTGAGGAAATATAATTAATAAAGTTTCTGAATTCTATCCCAACCTGATGAGAAGTAGCTAACTAATGCATAAAACTCATTTAGAGAGGCATAGGCAATGCAGACCTCCCAGTTTCTTCCTTTTCTTTTCTAAGGGGAAGGAGAATAAGTATTTGTAATTTATTGTGCTTCGGGTATTTCATTTAATCATAAAAATAATACTACAGGCTAGGTATTATTATTATTTTCATTTTACAAATGTGGAAACTGGGGTTCACATGATTTGTCACTTATTGTTCTATACACAGGGAACGTGGGGGTGCTGGGATTGGTACCCAAGTCTGTAGCCAGGAATCCATAAAAACAAGTTCAAGAAAGAAGTATTTTATGTAAGATTTAACGTGAATCTTCATAGAATTCCATGAATACAGCTAATAAAAGGACCAGACCTCACAAAGTCCAGAATTCTTGGGCATTTCTGGATCCAAGGTGGTTCTTTTTTTTTTTTTGCAGGGGAAAATGGACAAAGGAAAGGATCAATGAGGGTGGGAGGGAAATGGGAAGAAAGAAGGGGAGTGATGGTGGGGAGGAGTATATGTAATTTCTTAACCAATGGCTTTCTGTTTTTAATCACAAAGAACACTTAAAAAAAATCATGTTGAATTCATCCTATATTAGGAGGTTTGTTCTCGAAATGAAAAGTTCAGGAAACAAAAAGTCCAGTTTGGGTGTCCTCATCTTAGGCACATCTTGGTATTTTGTATTGGTAGGTCTATCTTTACCACAATATATTATTTAGGACAGGATCACATTTGTCACCTCTTCCTCCCTACTACCCAAAGTGGTACCAAACCCATAAAATTGTCAATAAACCTTTACAGAGTGAACAAATAAGTCTTTTTTTTTAAACTCTCCTGAGTGAACTGAATTTTTTGAGGCTCATAAGTAAATATGTTTTGCTCTTTACTTTGTCTATTACAGCCAGATTATATGAGTGGGGTATTAAAGTCTCCCACTAATATTGTATTGCTGCATATTTCTTCTATCATATTAATTAATGTTTGTCTTAGATATATCAATGCTCCAATGTTGGGTGCATATATATTTATAATTGTTATAACTTCTTTTTGGATTGTTCCTTTAAGTCGTTATGTGTAACCTTCATTGTCTCCTTTTCAGGATCTTTAAAGTCAATTTTATCTGATATAAGTATTGCTACTCCTGTTTTCTTATGGTCCATATTTGCATAGAAAATCTTTTTCCAGCCCTTCATTTTCAGTCAGTATATATCCCGTATTTTAAGGTGGTTCTCTTGTAGACAACATATATAAGGGTCTAGTTTTTGTATCCATTTGACCCATTTTAGTCTTTTGGTTGTCTCTTGTAGACAAGGTACGTGGGGGTCTTGTTTTTGTATCGATTCGGCCAGTCTTTGTCTGTTGATTAGGGCATTCAGCCCATAAACGTTTAAAGCAATTATTGATAAATAAGATTTACTTTATTGTTTTGGGTTCGAATTTGTACACCCTTTTAGTGATTTCTATCTAGAGAATGTCCTTTAGTTTTTGTTGGAGAAATGGTTTAGTGGTGCAAAATTCTCTCAACTTTTGCTTATCTGTGAAGCTTTTGATTTCTCCTTCATATTTGAATGAGATCCTTGCTGGATACAATAATCTAGGCTGTAAGTTATTTTCTTTCATCACTTTAATTACGTCTTGCCATTCCCTCCTGGCTTGGAGAGTTTCTATTGAAAGATCAGATGTTATCCTTATGGGGATTCCCTTGTGAGTTATTTGATATTTCCCCCTAGCTGCTTTTAATATTTGTTCTTTATATTTAATCTTTGTTAATTTGATTAATATGTGTCTTGGGGTGTTTCACCTTGGGTTTATCCTGTTAGGGACTCTCTGGATTTCTTGAACTTGAGTGGTAATTTCCTTCTCCATTTTAGGGAAGTTTTCAACTATTATCTCCTCAAGTATTTCCTCATGATCTTTCTTTTTATCTTCTTCTTCTGGAACTCCTATGATTCGAATGTTGTAGCGTTTAATGTTATCCTGGAGGTTTCTGAAATTGTCCTCATTTCTTTTGATGCGTTTTTCTTTTTTCTCGTCTGATTCATTTATTTCTAGGATTCTATCTTCTAATTCAGCGACCTCGCCTGCCCGCGACCGGTGCACATTTAATGAGCGACCTCGCCTGCGCGCGACCAGTGCACAATTTAAGAGCGACCTCGCCTGCCCGCGACCGGCGCTATGGAATGAGGTTCGTGACATTGTACAGGAGACAGGGATCAAGACCATCCCCATGGAGAAGAAATGCAAAAAAGCAAAATGGCTGTCTGGGGAGGCCTTACAAATAGCTGTGAAAAGAAGAGAAGCGAAAAGCAAAGGAGAAAAGGAAAGATATAAACATTTAAATGCAGAGTTCCAAAGAATAGCAAGAAGAGATAAGAAAGCCTTCTTCAGTGATCAATGCAAGGAAATAGAGGAAAACAACAGAATGGGAAAGACTAGGGATCTCTTCAAGAAAATCAGAGATACCAAAGGAACATTTCATGCAAAGATGGGCACAATAAAGGACAGAGATGGTGTGGACCTAACAGAAGCAGAAGATATTAAGAAGAGGTGGCAGGAATACACAGAAGAACTGTACAAAAAAGAGTTTCAAGACCCAGATAATCATGATGATGTGATCACTGACCTAGAGCCAGACATCTTGGAATGTGAAGTCAAATGGGCCTTAGAAAGCATCACTACGAACAAAGCTAGTGGAGGTGATGGAATTCCAGTGGAGCTATTCCAGGTCCTGAAAGATGATGCTGTGAAAGTGCTGCACTCAATATGCCAGCAAATTTGGAAAACTCAGCAGTGGCCACAAGATTGGAAAAGGTCAGTTTTCATCCCAATCCCAAAGAAAGGCAATGCCAAAGAATGCTCAAACTACCGAACAATTGCACTCATCTCACACGCTAGTAAAGTAATGCTCAAAATTCTCCAAGCCAGGCTTCAGCAATATGTGAACCGTGAACTTCCTGATGTTCAAGCTGGATTTAGAAAAGGCAGAGGAACCAGAGATCAAATTGCCAACATCCGCTGGATCATGGAAAAAGCAAGAGAGTTCCAGAAAAACATCTATTTCTGCTTTATTGACTATGCCAAAGCCTTTGACTGTGTAAATCACAATAAACTGTGGAAAATTCTGAAAGAGATGGGAATACCAGACCACCTGATCTGCCTCTTGAGAAATCTGTATGCAGGTCAGGAAGCAACAGTTAGAACTGGTCATGGAACAACAGACTGGTTCCAAATAGGAAAAGGAGTACGTCAAGGCTGCATATTGTCACCATGTTTATTTAACTCCTATGCAGAGTACATCATGAGAAATGCTGGACTGGAAGAAACACAAGTTGGAATCAAGATTGCTGGGAGAAATATCAATAACCTCAGATATGCAGATGACACCACTCTTATGGCAGAAAGTGAAGAGGGGCTAAAAAGCCTCTTGATGAAAGTGAAAGTGGAGAGTGAAAAGGTTGGCTTAAAGCTCAACATTCAGAAAACGAAGATCATGGCATCTGGTCCCATCACTACATGGGAAATAGATGGGGAAACAGTGGAAACAGTGTCAGACTTTGTCTTTCTGGGCTCCAAAATCACTGCAGATGGTGACTGCAGCCATGAAATGAAAAGATGCTTGCTCCTTGGAAGGAAAGTTATGACCAACCTAGATAGCATATTCAAAAGCAGAGACATTACTTTGCCAACAAAGGTTCGCCTAGTCAAGGCTATGGTCTTTCCTGTGGTCATGTATGGATGTGAGAGCTGGACTGTGAAGAAGGCTGAGCGCCGAAGAATTGATGCTTTTGAACTGTGGTGTTGGAGAAGACTCTTGAGAGTCCCTTGGACTGCAAGAAGATCCAACCAGTCCATTCTGAAGGAGATCAGCCCTGGGATTTCTTTGGAAGGAATGATGCTAAAGCTGAAACTCCAGTATTTTGGCCACCTCATGCGAAGAGTTGACTCATTGGAGAAGACTCTGATGCTGGGAGGGATTGAGGGCAGGAGGAGAAGGGGACAACAGAGGATGAGATGGCTGGATGGCATCACTGACTCGATGGGTATGAGTCTGGGTGATCTGCGGGAGCTGGTGATGGACAGGGAGGCCTGGCGTGCTGCAGTTCATGGGGTCGCAAAGAGTCGGACACGCCTGAGCGACTGATCTGATCTGATCTGATCTTCTAATTCGCTAATCCTATCTTCTGCCTCTGTTATTCTACTATTTGTTGCCTCCAGGGTGTTTTGGATCTCATTTATTGCATTATTCATTATGTGTTGACTCTTGTATTTCTTATAGGTCCTTGTTAAACTTTTCTTGCATCTTCTCAATCCTTGTCTCCAGACTCTTTAACTGTGATTCCATTTTGATTTCGAGATTTTGGATTAATTTCGGTATCATTATTCGGAATTCTTTATCAGGTAGATTCCCTATCTCTTCCTCTTTGGTTTGGTTTGGTGGGCATCTATCCTGTTCCTTTAGCTGCTGGGTATTCTTTTGTCTCTTCATTTTGTTAAAATTGCCAAGTTTAGAGTGTCCTTACTATATTCTGGTAGTTTGTTGAATTCTCTTTATTGAGGCGGTTTATAGGTCTTTTCAATATCTGATCTCTGCCCTGTTACAGAGGGGGCGGAGATGAACACCCAAATCTAAACCAGCCAGGTTCAGGCACTCAGATAATCCTCAGAAGCACAGACTTGGTTGAGTCTGCGTTTTATGCCCTTCCCAGATCCGAGTAGCGCAGGTGATGAAATGTTCATCGAGCGCAGCTGCTGTGACTTATCGCCTCCCCGCCGCTCAGTTTTCTGGGTATACAAACAGCGTACTTTCTCAGGCAGATGTTGACCATCCAGAGCCCCAAGAAGCGTGAGTCAGCACAGAAACCTACTCACAGTTCCGTAGACAGTGTCTCTCTAGGGCTGTGATTGCCCGCCTCCGGCCCTGGCTGCCTGTCACCTGAGTGGGATGGCCTGCAGCCAGCCAACTCTGTGCAGCCCTTTGTTCTGTAGGTAGTCCTGGTGGTGTCTTAAGTTAGGGCTGGCTTTTGATGTAGTAGATAACCGACAGTCTGGTTATTTCGCTCAGATAGCGCTGGAGATAGCCAGGCCAAATCCTTTCTCAAAGCAATGCAGGCCTTGCCGCTCCTCCTAGCCCAGCCCCCGCTTGCCAATAGCAAATGCTGGTGTCCGCGCCACTTCTCCGCAAAAGGAGTTACCGCAGGGCTCGTTTTCTCGTTTTGAAGACAATGAGTTGTCTTTCTAAGTGCCTGATGTCCTCTGCCGGCATTCAGAAGTTGTTTTATAGAATTTATTCAGCATTCAAATGTTCTTTTAATGGATTTGTGGAGGAGAAAGTATTCTCCCTGTCTTACTCGTCCGCCATCTTAGCTCCTCCCCCTCAAGGTGGTTCTTACAACCCAAGGACCAAGAGTCTTGGATCCTTACTCTGTTGTTGTATCTCCGATGTGATCTGAGTATCTGGGTATCTATTGCTTTTTGTCTCTGATTATAGCAGGCTCCAAAATGCTTACTCTTTTTATCTATTTTATCTTTTAAAAAAATTCATAGTTTTTGCTTTCTCATAGTTTTGGCTTAATCATAACTTCAGCTTGCCAAGATCCCTCACAGCCCTACTCTACTTTCCTCTCATAAACTCTATGCTACTTTATGGCTTCTTTCTCTATATTCTTTAAATTTCCACTCCGTCTGCTAACTGCCTACATTACTCTATGTTTCCCAAACAAAATTATCAAGGGACAGGCCGAGCTCTTCTTTCATGAGAGCCATGTGAATCTTCCCCAGTCTCCAAACACACCCAGAGCAAGAATGAGTGCCTGACTCAGAGAAGACAATTCATTGGCTAGCCAATGACTTATGACAGAGTTTGGAATAAAAGTACAAGTAGGGTCTATAACTCATTGCCTGAAATCTTATATTTTTTTAAGGAGCAAGTCTATGGGAGTCCACTCAATCTATTAATAGGCAAGCTGAAAGAACAAGAAAATTAATACCTCCCAAAGCAGTGTTCAAAGATGAATGGGGGTTTGGCAGACATGTTCCTGAGTTACTCCTCTTAGGAAACCAAGCTGTGGTCCACAATTCTCCCAGGGTTCCCCAGGAAGATTGAGTTCCAGTTGCTGAAAGTGACAACTGATTTGATAAAGCACCTCATATTCGCTCCCTTCCCTTCTCTGACTCATTTCCTACCCCCTATTAGCAGTTCCTGGGATCACTTTCTAAGTAACTACTTGTCTTTAAATCCTTGACTCTGGTTCTATTTCTGGGGGAACACAAACCAAGACCCTCCCTTTTTGTGTGTGAGGGGTATACATCAATTAACATCTAAGGCGATGGCACCCCACTCCAGTACCCTTGCCTGGAAAATCCCATGAACGGAGGAGCCTGGTGGGCTGCAGTCCATGGGGTCACTAGGAGTCGGACACGACTAAGTGACTTCACTTTCACTTTTCACTTTCATGCATTGGAGAAGGAAATGGTAACCCACTCCAGTGTTCTTGCCTGGAGAATCACAGGGACAGGTGGGCTGCCGTCTCTGGGGTCGCACAGAGTCGGACACGACTGAAGTGACTTAGCAGCAGCAGCAGCAGGCTCTGAGCATGAGATGGCTGGATGGCATCACCGACCGGATGGACATGAGTTTGGGTGAACTCCAGGTGATGGACAGGGAGGCCTGGCTGCTGCAATTCACAGGGTGGCAAAGAGTCAGACAGGACTGAGTGACTGAAGTGAACTGAGGCTCTGAGCAATGTTGATCTAAAGTACCCAGGAATTAGGGAAGGTGACATTTATCTCAAACTAATTGAATTTCCTGAAATTTGCAGATAGAAAAATGAATTGCTCAAGTATTTTTGATTCAAGGTGTTATTCACTGAGAGTAATTCAGCTTACATGAGGATCTTTGGATCTTTGTTATTGTTACCTGTTTGTTTCTCTCACTGAAAAATATGTACATTGTATTCTTTCATATCTTCTTAACATCTCAAAAGGAAGATGTGTGTGTGTGTGTGTGTGTTAGTTGCTCAGTCATGTCTGACTTTTTGCAACCCCATGGACTATAACCCACCAGGTTCCTCTGTCCATGGGATTTTCCAGGCAAGAATATTAGAGTGGATTGCCATTCCTTTCTTCAGGTTATCTTCCCGACTCAGGGATAAAATCTGGGTCCCCCACATTGCAGGAAAATTCTTTACCATCTGAGCCACCAGGAAGCCCAAGGAAGGCCTAGTAGAGCATTTTTCTTGGTATGACTGTAAATCCTGGTTGTGTTTTTGACATTGGATCATCTTAGGTGTCAATTTTAGGGACTCTACGAGTTACCATAAACATCTCTGTGATGTTAAAAAGAGACAGAGAAACAGTGTGGTCTGTCAGTTTAAGAATTTTCTCCATTGTAAAATCTAGAATCGTAATGGTTTTCCAAGACAACTTTTATTATCCAAAGCTTTTAACTAATAAGTTTACAACCATTTTGTTGTTCTGATCTCCAAATTTTAATTACATGTTATGACTAAGAAACTGAGATGATTTTATTTTAGGTCTTTGAGGTGCTTTCAGATCAAGCTAGAAGAGGATTCTCATTTGAGGAAAATAAAACATATTTTTAAGGAAGCTGGAGCACCTCACAAATGTAGTATCCTATTCCAGTTAAACAATTTAAGACACATTCAACTGGTTATAGTAAAACTTTAAACACCCCTGAATTGAGATATGTATATGAATGTATATAACCTGTTCATCCATATAAATTTTGGTAGGAGATGTTTGACAGCAAGTAATGGAAAAATTCCAAGTCAACTCTCCTGAAGAATAAGTACATTTTATTTTCTTGTATAACAAGAAGTCCTGAGAGAATGGCTGAGGGTTGATGTCAACTCATTATTAAGGACCCAGCTTCGTTGCACCTCTCTGTTATCCTCAGTAAGTTGGCTTTTTTCTTAGACTGACTTTGCTCATGGTCATGTGACAAGCTGTGGATTAAAAGAAGGGGAGCATTTCTTGCCATGCTTCTCTTTTTAAAATCAAGGAAACTTTGTCGAAAAGGCTCCTGGTAGGCTTTCTCTTGAATTTCATTGGCCGGAACAGCATCACATGCCCTTTCCTAAATCAGTCTCTGGAAGGAGATGGCCTGACCTATTCCGGCTTTATCTATGAATTGTATAGGAGAGTGCTCCCCAGACAAAATCAGGGTTTCCTCAGCAAGGAAAGGCAGTGTGGTTAACTGCTGGGTAGACAACCAGTCAGGTCTGCTATTATCTCCCAAACTATTGGCCTTGGGAGGACCAGAGTAAATGAGTAGCAGTTCTTAAAGCACTTTGTTTTGTGACATTTTGTGAGTAAAGAAATACAACCCATAAAAGGATTACCAGTGATGAACTGTCATGAAAGATGACTACTGAGCATCAAGCAGCATTCAGGAGTGGAATGATTTGGAGAGAGAAGACCTAAATTTATTTTCTGATTTCAACAGTAACCATTGTGACCCCAGGTGATGAATCAACTTCTGAGTCTTAGTTTCACTATCTGTACAATGGAAATATTTTCTATCTCACAAGGACCTCAAAGTTTACAGTGAAGATTAAATAAAATTGGGTGCAAGGGAGAGTGCTTTGTAAACAATTAAGATCCATTTATGAGAGATGTTTTAAAAGAGAAGCAATAATCTGCTGTTTATATAGACAAAAATATCCATGCTTGGCTCTAAGGGAAAGCACTTGGAAGAATTCCAGTGTATGAATAGATTTTCAGTGAAACAAAGCTGATTTATTAACAATCTCAACAAAGTTAAACTCTTCAAACTTTTTTTTTTAAGTTAATACATTCAGGAAGGGATTTAGATGTACCAATGTGTCACCTGTCCTTCTACTTCTGGGTTTAAGAAGGGGTATATTGGCCTGGGACTAATTAAGAATCATGTAGACTTGTATTTTGACACAGTTAAGCCTGGAAACTAAAGGTCTTCACCATCACCGCAGGCTTGCTATCTTCATTATGACCAAGTTCACACAAGGTCCTGTTAGCTCCTAAGAAAGCTTGATCACCTATTTAAGTTCTAACTAGCTCAAACCCACACACATCTCCAAATGGTCTACCAGAAAAATATTATTTTCCTAACTAGTAAGTTACTGTGATCTCAGTTTCTCTCCCTGCCCCCTCATCCCTTCAGAGCCTTAATCTTTCATCTCTAGCCTTGGACCTGAACTCCAGCAGCTCATGCTGAAGGAGGCTCTGTTGACCTTGAGCTCGAGAATTTGTATGTGTTGTAACACAAATGTCATTAAAATATAACATTTACCTGCTGAGAACAACATTATACTATTTATGAAACTGTATGATTCTTATAACTAAACTCAGCAAGATTTTATTGCTCTTCCCACCTGTAATCACAGAAGTGCTGACTCAACATTCTAGAACCACAGCTTACTAATATGCAGTTTCACTAAAGTCTGCAACTAGTCCTTGTTTTCCCATCGTTTCTGTTTAACCTTTTTTTTGTAGTTAAACAACCCTTTTCTAAAAGGTTATTATTAATTAAAGGCTCAAATTAACACTAAGAAAACTTTCATGTCACAAATTCTCACTGCCTCCATGATTAGAAAAAACTATATGTCTATTTGGAAAACTCAGCAGTGGTCACAAGATTGGAAAAGGTCAGTTTTCATCCCAATCCCAAAGAAAGGCAATGCCAAGGAGTGCTCAAACTACCGAACAATTGCACTCATCTCACACGCTAGTAAAGTAATGCTCAAAATTCTCCAAGCCAGGCTTCAGCAATATGTGAACCGTGAACTTCCTGATGTTCAAGCTGGTTTTAGAAAAGGCAGAGGAACCAGAGATCAAATTGCCAACATCCGCTGGATCATGGAAAAAGCAAGAGAGTTCCAGAAAAACATCTATTTCTGCTTTATTGACTATGCCAAAGCCTTTGACTGTGTGGATCACAATAAACTATGGAAAATTCTGAAAGAGATGGGAATACCAGACCACCTGATCTGCCTCTTAAGAAATCTGTATGCAGGTCAGGAAGCAACAGTTAGAACTGGTCATGGAACAACAGACTGGTTCCAAATAGGAAAAGGAGTACGTCAAGGCTGCATATTGTCACCATGTTTATTTAACTTATATGCAGAGTACATCATGAGAAATGCTGGACTGGAAGAAACACAAGTTGGAATCAAGATTGCTGGGAGAAATATCAATAACCTCAGATATGCAGATGACACCACTATTATGGCAGAAAGTGAAGAGGGGCTAAAAAGCCTCTTGATGAGAGTGAAAGTGGAGAGTGAAAAGGTTGGCTTAAAGCTCAACGTTCAGAAAACGAAGATCATGGCAACTGGTCCCATCACTGCATGGGAAATAGACGGGGAAACAGTGGAAACAGTGTCAGACTTTGTTTTTCTGGGCTCCAAAATCACTGCAGATGGTGACTGCAGCCATGAAATTAAAAGACGCTTACTCCTTGGAAGGAAAGTTATGACCAACCTAGATAGCATATTCAAAAGCAGAGACATTACTTTACCAACAAAGGTTCGCCTAGTCAAGGCTATGGTCTTTCCTGTGGTCATGTATGGATGTGAGAGCTGGACTGTGAAGAAGGCTGAGCGCCGAAGAATTGATGCTTTTGAACTGTGGTGTTGGAGAAGACTCTTGAGAGTCCCTTGGACTGCAAGAAGATCCAACCAGTCCATTCTGAAGGAGATCAGCCCTGGGATTTCTTTAGAAGGAATGATGCTAAAGCTGAAACTCCAGTATTTTGGCCACCTCATGCGAAGAGTTGACTCATTGGAGAAGACTCTGATGCTGGGAGGGATTGAGGGCAGGAGGAGAAGGGGACGACAGAGGATGAGATGGCTGGATGGCATCACTGACTCGATGGATGTGAGTCTGAGAGACCTCCGGGAGCTGGTGATGGACAGGGAGGCCTGGCGTGCTGCGGTTCATGGGGTCGCAAAGAGTCGGACACGCCTGAGCGACTGATCTGATCTGATATGTCTATTACCATGATGATAAATATTCATGAATGTCTTTTAAAATTTTGTAGGTATTTTAAGTCAATTTCACTTTCTCTGAAGATATAACAAAAGAAGTCTTTGATGTACTGACATGATTTTTTCCTTATTTCCTTATCCCCTACTCTGGCTTATTTATATTTTATTTTATGTTATACACACACACACACAAATTTTCTTCCATGTATCTGTCCCTTTTTATTGGAGTGTTTAAGTGATTTTGTGTTTCTCTTAAGGTCCTTTCAGATCAGATCAGATCAGATCATTCGCTCAGTCGTGTCCAACTCTTTGCGACCCCATGAACCGCAGCACGCCAGGCCTCCCTGTCCATCACCAGCTCCCGGAGGTCACTCAGACTCGCATCCATCGAGTCAGTGATGCCATCCAGCCATCTCATCCTCTGTCATCCCCTTCTCCTCCTGCCCTCAATCCCTCCCAGCATCAGAGTCTTCTCCAATGAGTCAACTCTTCGCATGAGGTGGCCAAAATACTGGAGTTTCAGCTTTAGCATCATTCCTTCTAAAGAAATTCCAGGATTGATCTCCTTCAGAATGGACTGGTTGGATCTTCTTGCAGTCCAAGGGACTCTCAAGAGTCTTCTCCAACACCACAGTTCAAAAGCATCAATTCTTCGGCCCTCAGCCTTCTTCACAGTCCAGCTCTCACATCCATACATGACCACAGGAAAGACCATAGCCTTGACTAGGCGAACCTTTGTTGGTAAAGTAATGTCTCTGCTTTTGAATATGTTATCTAGGTTGGTCATAACTTTCCTTCCAAGGAGTAAGCGTCTTTTAATTTCATGGCTGCAGTCACCATCTGCAGTGATTTTGGAGCCCAGAAAAACAAAGTCTGACACTGTTTCCACTGTTTCCCCATCTATTTCCCATGCAGTGATGGGACCAGATGCCATGATCTTCGTTTTCTGAATGTTGAGCTTTAAGCCAACCTTTTCACTCTCCACTTTCACTCTCATCAAGAGGCTTTTTAGCCCCTCTTCACTTTCTGCCATAAGAGTGGTGTCATCTGCATATCTGAGGTTATTGATATTTCTCCCAGCAATCTTGATTCCAACTTGTGTTTCTTCCAGTCCAGCATTTCTCATGATGTACTCTGCATATAAGTTAAATAAACATGGTGACAATATGCAGCCTTGACGTACTCCTTTTCCTATTTGGAACCAGTCTGTTGTTCCATGACCAGTTCTAACTGTATTTTCAAATAACCATTTATACTGCGTTACATCCTGATTCCCCCAAAACAAGAGAGGGGGAATAAAGAATGCCACGTGGAAATGGACAAACAGTTCACCTAATCCCATTTTCACTTTGAACTACAGTTATTAATAACATGAACACAGTTAAGCTGAGAGGAAGGTATGAGAGCAGCAGAAAAAGTTAATTGTGTACCAGATAGTGCTGTGTTTATATGTCATAAACTAATTGTTAGTATGTTGAGGGCATGTAAAGTATCCTCCTGACTTCAACTGTGGTATGCGTGTATGTACAGAAATGTAAGAATTGATAGAGTTACCAGTCACTAATACCACTGTAAAACTGATCTCTAGAAGTTTTACATCATTTAAAATTTTTTTACTAAGCTCTTCACTTCAATCATACCCTGAAGCAGTTATTTCCACAGGTTAATGATGTGTTATATAAAGAGCAATTTCCTTTTTATTCTTGGTGAATTTGCCTTTTAATTTCATTTAGCAACCATTTTGTCTTACATGATGGAATAGCATAGATTTAAATGAACTCTCCAAAGATTGATAAAATCGATGTCTGTTCACCAAGCTTTGAACTATACTTCAACCTTATAAATGAAATTTGCTGTTTTCTTTTAAAAGGATCATAAAGAATATTTGATTATTTTGGTAAAGACGGGCTTCCCTTTGTAAAAAAGATGGTATATTATGGAATGACATTTATAACCTAATGTTATTCAGATAAAATGGGGAAAAAAAAGCCCAGCAAGACCTCAATGAGGGAAGCAAATCTGGAAAATAAGGAAATCTGAAAAAATATAAGGCATCTATCTTCATCTTGTTTTGTGGGACCTTGTCGTTACCTGCTGGGGAACTCTGGCAAGTCTGTTCAGACAGAGGCTGGCAAATGCATTTATTAATCACTTCAGGAAAGATGAAGAATGCCTTCAAAGACAACACCCTCTCGTTGGCTTCACAGAATCTTTTAAGGTTTTACTGTTATTAAGATTAAATAAGAGATGGGCAATAAAGATATAGGAGCAGAGTTTATTATGAGAAAAAGTACACATTAAGAATCGGGCTCCCCCACCACTTAGTTCAGCACTCTGTACACATTCTTCCATTCAGATTTTTTTTATTGTTGTTTGCTTAGGGAAAAAAAGTCCCTGGTGAAAGAATGTAGGCATGAGTACATTAGCTGCCTCTCCAGTGCTCTGTCTGCTGTGCGGGCCCACATACCCCTCCCAGGTTTGTAGTTGTCTGCTGGTCAGGGTTGTAGGCTGCTGCTGGCTGCAAACCAATCTTCTCCTGGCAAATAAAGGAGTCATCTGCCAGCATTGTATTTGTTGGGGCTCTTCTGAGCCAATCAGGACTGCCCTGGATGGAGGGGACAAGGAAAAGTTTATAATAGGATCAGTTTTGTTTGCAATTTGTTTCTAATAGATGCCAATAAGCCAGTTAACTAGGCTCCAGTTAATGGACATTTTATTGTTTCTCCCCCTCGTTGTGCACATGACCTCTTCTTAGAAGATCTGCTTTGCCTAAAAACATGGATTTGCTGCCTGGTAGCTGGAGGGCTCTCTCTGCTCTAGAAAACTTGTTCGCCAGCCCCGGGCTGCAGACCAGGCCAAAATACTTTGATCATCCTGTCAGTGGGAAATTTACAGCAACATTCGGGCTTTTGTTCCATGTGTATTTCTCCAAATATAATATCTCCCTCAAGAAATCAATGATAAGCTGTTAAACTAAAGAGCATGGTAACATCCACAGAGCAGTAAATTAATGGTCTTTTGTGGATAGATGGTTACAGATTTCATCATAAAAAATGGATAAAAGATTACATATCACACAGAGCGAAACTTTTAATAACTCAACATGACTTTTCTTAATGGGTTTTATTCATTTTAATCATTATAGTGTCAATGATGATTATAGCCTTATTAGATTGTAGTGATTGAGGGGACTGTTTATGAGATATTGAAAATCTCAGGCTGCTCAGAATAGCCCAGCAGCTTGTGTGGGTTTGATGTGTAACTTTATCTGGAGGAGTAGGGCTTGTCAGGGAGAGTTTCAATTAATACTTTTACTAAATTGCTCCTGTCTTTAGTGACCTAGGTCACAGATGACTTAAGAATTCCACAACATCAGCTTTTCAAAACAGTTGAGCTGCGGCAGTGTAAATCAAAGGAGGTTCGGAGTGAGTGTGTTGTGTTTAAATAAGGTGGGCCAGGAAAGGCCTTGGGCAAAAGTGGCCTAAGTCCCTCTGCCTCATTTTGCAGCCAGGAGAGTCCTTATTCTGCCTGATGGTGCCTCCCCAGAAAGGAGGTATCTTAATAACAGGATATAAATTTAGCCACAAGAATCTTGAAGGTTAAATTCTCAGTTTTTCCCTTAATGTCTGGACACATGATTAAAATGAAAGCCAGGACTCTATTAGTGATTAATAAGGTGTTAGTCCAGAGAAATGCCCCAGGACCCTGTCATCCTAGGAAAATTATTGTAATAAACGTGCTAATGCTATTTCTTAAAAAAAAAAAAAAAAAACAAAAAGGACCCTACAGATGAATACCTCCAAGGGAACCACGGTCATAATACTATCCAGCTGATAGCCTCAGGATTTAGTATTGATTCTCCAGAATGTCTATTTCTGTTACAAACAATTCTGTCACCTAACAATTATTTCAAATGTTCCACTATAGTGAAAATCATGTATAAAAGGTCCAGGAGAAGCTGCGCATCATGGTGTCATAGCAGGCGGCGTGGTTTGCATTAGGCTGCCTCTTTTAGTAACAGTGTTTTGGGGGGAAAGTGACTTAACTGTCCCAACCTCCATTTTGCTGTCAGTAGAAGTTGGAATAACACCTGTTTTGCTTATGTCTTTCACAAGGTGATTAAGAGAATTAAATAAGCCCACATTTGTGGTTAAGAAAGCCTATGTTTTCAAGTTAATCTTTAGAGCTCCACTAAGATCTGGAGGCCAGATCCCTGGCATACATACAGGGATCATCATATATGTGTGCTAAGTCACTTTAGTCATGTCCAACTCTTTGCAACTCTATGAACTGTAGCCCACCAGGCTCCTCTGTCCATGGGATTCTCCAGGCAAGAATTCTGGGTGGGTTGCTGCGCCCTCCTCCAGGAGCTATTCCCAATTCAGGGATCAAACCTGTGACTCTTATATCTCCTGCATTGGCAGACAGGTTCTTTTCCACTAGCACCACTGGGAAGCCCAATCAGTCACTGAAAGTGAAGTTGCTCAGTCGTGGCCGACTCTTTGCGACCCCATGGACTGTAGCCTACCAGGCTCCTCCCTCCATGGGATTCTCCAGGCAAGAGTACTGGAGTGGGTTGCCATTTCCTTCTCCAGGGGTTCTTCCCGACCCAGGGATCGAACCCGGGTCTCCTGCATTGCAGGCAGACACTTTAACCTCTGAGCCACGAGGGAAGCCTAATCAGTCACTAAGCCCAGTCAATTCAAATTCCTTACTGTGGTGGTTTGAAAACAGATTCCCAAATTCTTTGACATTTTTCCTATTGAGAGGTGAGTCTATGTCTCTTTCCCTTGAGATTTGACTTCTGTGACTGTTCTGACCAATGAAATGTGAAAGTGTCACCATGTGACTTCCAAGGCTAATCCATAAAAGGTGGTTCAGCTTCCATCTCACTCTTTGGAACTCATCATCAAAAGGCCTTCATGTTGTGGGAAAGCCCACACTAGCACATGGGGAGGAACCACATAGGCCCTGAGGCAGAAAGAGACAGGGACTCTTGGCCAACTCTCACCTACTTTGCCCCTCTGCTTTTGAGTCTCCAACCACCATTTGACTACAGCTATGATAGGTCCCTGCCTAGCTATACTGCCTGGCAAGCCCTTCCCAAATTCTGACCTTCAGAAAACATGAGAGGTGATAAAATCATTGTTGTTGTTTTTAGCCACAAAGTTCTGGGGCAAACTGTTACAACACTAGCTAGACTACTAGTTCAATTCAGTTCTGTCTCTCAGTCGTGTCCAACTCTTTTCGACCCCATGGACTGCAGCTCGCCAGGCTTCCCTGTCCATCACCAACTCCCAGAGCTTGCTCAAACTCATGTCCATTGAGTCAGTAATGCCATCCAACCTCCTCTGTTGTCCCATTTTCCTTGTGCCGTCAATCTTTCCCAGCATCAGAGTCTTTTCCAATGAGCTGGTTCTTTGTATAAGGTGGCCAAAATATTGGAGTTTCAGCTTCAGCATCAGTCCTTCCAATGAATATTCAGGACTGATTTCCTTGAAGATTGACTGGTTGGATCTCCTTGCAGTCCAAAGGATTCTCAAGAGTCTTCTCCAACACCACAGTTCGAAAGCATCAATTCTTCAGCACTCAGCTTTCTTTATAGTTCAACTCTCACATTCATACATGACTACTTGAAAAACTGTAGCTTTGACTAGACAGACCTTTGTTGGCAAAGTAATGTCTCTGCTTTTTAATATGCTGTCTAGGTTGGTCATAGCTTTTCTTCCAAGGAGAAATTTCATGGCTACAGTCGCCATCTGCAGTGATTTTTGAGCCTCACAAAAAAGTAGTCTCCCACTGTTTCCATTGTTTCTCCATCTATTTGCCATGAAGTGAGGGGACTGGATGCCCTAACCTTAGTTTCTTGAATGTTAAGTTTTAAGCCAACTTTTTCACTGTCCTCTTTCCCTTTCATCAAGAGGCTCTTTAGTTTTTCTTTGCCTTCTGCCACAAGGGTGGTGTCATCTTCGTATCTGAGGTTATTGATATTTCTCTCAGCAACTTTGATTCCAGCTTGTGCTTCAGACAGCCCAGCATTTTACATGATGTACTCTGCATATAAGTTAAATAAGCAGGGTAACAACATACAGCCTAGATGTACTCCTTTCCCAATTTGGAACCAGTCTGTGTTGTTTCATGTCCAGTTCTAACTGTTGCTTCTTGACCTGCATACAGATTTCTCAGGAGGCAGGTCAGGTGGTTTGGTATTCTCATCTCTTTAAGAATTTCCCACACTTTGCTGTGATCCACACAGTCAAAGGCTTTGGCGTAGTTATTAAAATGGAAGTAGATGTTTTTCTGGAACTCTCTTGCTTTTTTGATGATCCAATGGATGTTGACAATTTGATCTCTGGCCTCTGCCTTTTTGAAATCCAGCTTGAACATCTGGAAGTTCATGGTTCATGTATTGTTGAAGCCTAGCTTGGAGAATTTTGAGCATTACTTTGCTAGCATGTGAGATGAGTGCAATTGTGCAGTAGTTTCCGCATTCTTTGGCATTGCCTTTCTTTGGGATTGGAATGAAAACTGACCTTTTCCAGTCCTGTGGCCACTGCTGAGTTTTCCAAATTTGCTGGCATATTGGGTGCAACACCTTAACAACATCATCATTTAGGATTTGAAATAGTTCAACTAGAATTCTATCACCTCTACTAGTTTTGTTCGTAGTGATGTTTCCTAAGGCCCACTTGACTTTGCACTCCAGGATGTCTGGCTCTAGGTGGATAATCACACCATTGTGGTTATCTGGGTCATGAAGATCTTTTTGTATAGGTTTTCTGTGTATTCTTGCCACCCCTTCTTAATATCTTCTGCTTGTGTTAGGTCCATACCATTTCTGTCCTTCATTGTGCCCATCTTTGCATGAAATGTTCCCTTGGTAACTCTGATTTTCCTGAAGAGATCTCTAGGCTTTCCCATTCTATTGTTTTCCTCTATTTCTTTGCATTGATCACCAAGGAAAGCTTTCTTATCTCTCCTTGCTATTCTCTAGAACTCTACATCCAAATGGGTGGATCTTTTCTTTTCTCTTTTGTGTTTAGCTTCTCTTCTTTTCTCAGGTATTTGTAAGGCCTCCTCAGACAACCATTTTGCCTTTTTGCAGTTCTTTTTCTTGGGGATAGTTTTGATCACTGCCTCCTGTACATTGTCACAAACCTCCATTCATAGTTCTTCAGGCACTCTATCAGATCTAATCCTTGTAATCTACTTGTCACTTCCACTGTATAATCGGAGGGGATTTGAATTAGGTCAATACCTGAATGGTCTAGTGGTTTTCCCTATTTTCTTCGATTTAAGTCTGAATTTGGCAATAAGGAGTTTATGATCTGAGCCACAGTCAGCTCCTGGTCTTAATTTTGCTGACTGTATAGAGCTTATCCATCTTTGGCTGCAAAGAATATAATCAATCTGGTTTTGGTATTGACCATCTTGCAATGTCCATGTGTAGAGTCTTCTCTTGCGTTGTTGGAAGAGGCTGTTTGCTATGACCAGTGCATTCTCTTGGCAAAACTCTGTTAGCCTTTGCCCAGCTTCATTTTGTACTCCAAGGCCAAATTTACCTGTTACTCCAGGTATCTCTTGACTTCCTACTTTTGCATTCCAATCCCCTATAATGAAGAGGACATCTTTTTTGGGTGTTAGTTACAGAAGGTCTTCTAGGTCTTAGAACTGTTCAACTTCAGCTTCTTCAGCATTACTGGTTGGAACATAGACTTGGATTGCTGTGATATTGAATGATTTGCCTTGGAAATGAACAGAAATCATTCTGTCGTTTTTGAGATTGTACCCAAGTACTGCATTTAGGACTCTTTTGTTGACTATGAGGGCCATTCCATTTCTTCTAAGGAATTCTTGCCTACAGTAGTAGATGTAATAGTCATCTGAGTTAAATTTGCCCATTCCAGTCCATTTTAGTTCACTGATTTCTAAAATGTCAATGTTTACTCTTGCCATCTCCTGTTTGACCACTTCCAATTTACCTTAATTCATGGACTTAACATTCCAGGTTCCTATGCAATATTGTTCTTTACAACATCAGACTTTACTTCCATCTCCAGTCACATCCACAACTGGGTGTTGTTTTTGCTTTAGTTCCGTCCCTTCATTCTTTCTGGAGTTATTTCTCCACTCTTCTCCAGTAGCATATTGGGCCCCTACCGACCTGCGGAGTTCATTTATCAGTGTCCTATCTTTTTGCTTTTTCATACTGTTCATGGGGTTCCCAAGGCAAGAATAATGAAGTGGCTTGCCATTCCCCTCTCCAGTGGACCACATTTTATCAGAAATGTGGTTAGGGTTAGACCACTAGTTAGCAATGCTAAACAGACCACTTAGCATCCATCTCTTTCTCTGACTGCCACACTGTGTCAGACCCTTGTTGCCTTGCCTGGCCAGTGGCTGGCACAGAGGAGGACTAATGATCATTTTGGGCTGAAGGAAAGCCAGCTCCATGAGAATAGGCTTTGTGGGCAAGATTAAGATCTTAAATCTATTTAGACCAGAATTTTGTGATAAGCGATTTCTCCCTACATTGTGAAACTACAGATCTACGATACAGATATTAATAAATCCAGCAACTAGCATGAGACACATGCCTCCATCAGAAATGAACAATAAAGAGAATAGTTTTTTTTTTTTTAATGAGTATTATCAAATCCTACAAGAATGATATGTCTAGAGTTGGTTCAGATCCCCCCACCAGTTTACTCTTTTTCTTATCTTATCAGTTGAAACCAGACCAGTTACTCAAGGTTTTCTCCCCAAAGGGCAAAACAAAGATTGTTTTACAGTTTTCTTTTCATGCCAGTTAATATTCCCCAGTTTCCATTGGAGACATTAAGGTTTTAACTTCTGTTAATCCTTAGACAACACTAAAAGGATTCAGAAAGATTCTGATTTACACAGTCAGTGAGAAACAGCCTTCCAATTCTTATTGCCTTTTATGTGTTCCATTTTTCAATTTTATCTATTGGAATGTAAAATTTCAGCTCTCTTATAAATTGCCTACTAATGTTTAATTCCTTATATCATTGTATTGTTACCAGATAACCACAATTGCTATGTGGAATAATACAGAAGAT
Source organism: Tragelaphus eurycerus (assembly GCA_935064755.1). Lineage (NCBI taxonomy): Eukaryota > Metazoa > Chordata > Mammalia > Artiodactyla > Bovidae > Tragelaphus > Tragelaphus eurycerus. The sequence goes on from CAKXYN010000002.1 coordinate 27,707,647, forward strand.
GCATTAACTATCAATAGACGAGGACTCGAATAGATAGCAAAAGTAATATACATGAAAAATAGACTGTCAAGCAATGTCAGCCTCAATGAGCATGAATTTACAGTCGTGTACAGTAGCCACAATGGCTCTCACTGTTGATTCATCCTCTGATTACTCTGTTTGCACTGTAGACAAAATGGCCTAAATGAAGACCAAGATAATAAGTGAACTATCTATCACCTCTTTTTATTTTTATTCCAAGCTAGAATTGGCAGAGAAAGAACAGTAAATGGAGATTCCTGCTGGTTCTGTGTCATAGGACTCTTTAAAAAACACCGAAGGCTCCGTGAATTATTAAAGACAGAATAGAAAGTAGGACTTTGCAATTTTACTGAAACTTTATGTCAAGTTCTTTACCCACACCCCAACCACTATAATCTCAGGGTACAGGTTTTTGTTGCTGTTGTTTAGCAACTATCAGTACAAGAATGTTTGCTTTCAGTAGATTGTAGACTGGCCAAGTCAGGAATTAATGAAAGAGTCAAAAATGGAAATAAATATTGTAGGTACAGGCTGAGAACTCAGAAGAATATTTTCAGTTACTCAGAGAATTTCTCGTTTTAGGTCCTCTTTAAGTAATTTTACCACAGAGTTGTCAGGTCTTGGAGGTCCCACAGAATCTTAAACTCACCATAGTTATGAGAAAACTTGTTATTATATTTTTTCTTAACCATTCTACAATACAACAAAATTAACCCCATTCTTTTCACTTTGATTTTCTTTCTTGCCTTAATGGCATTATAATTTTCCCACTTACTGGTGCTCCTAACCTTACTGCCTGCTTCATTGTCCACTTACAATATTCAATCATTGCTGAAAGAGACATTTTCCATGAAGCAGATGAAGCTTTAGTTCAGGGCTTTTCTTGTGCACGGGTCTCTGGCAGCAGCCCAGCAATGTGTTTTTGTAAAAGCGTATGTTTTTTGTAAAATTGGGGAAAATAAGATATTTCAGCTGATGTTTCTTTCCACTGTGCCCTCTCCTCAGCCACACTTGCCCTCTTGTCAGGTGCCAAGTTGGAGACTGGACAAGAGGGTTGTCAAATTGAGCTTGGGGATTCATTCATTTGGGTTTGATGGGACATGTTTATGTGTTCTGGAGGCACTTCTGTTTATATTTAGTTAGTGCAAGTTGTCCCAAAATAGGGAATGCCTTCCAGTATATTCCTTCTGCCCAGTATGCTGAATCATTGATCTTATAACATAAAGAAGCCAGGCCAGAAGTGCATCACGCTGTGTGGGTGGGGAGGAAAACACAATGTGAATGTGTGGAATCTTTCAGTTGCCAGGCATATAAGGTTGTAAGCTGAGGAGTCACTTCTCATCAGCACCTGGTCAACATAATAGTTGTCTCCTATCAAAAATGTACTCTAAAATGTAGTATGCAATTACGAATCCACCATACATTTTCTTTTCTTCTTTAAAGAGAACACATAAACAGCCTCATGAAAGTGAAAGAGGAGAGTGAAAAAGGTGGTTTAAAACTCAGCATTCAAAAAACTAAGATCATGGCATCTGTCCCATCACTTCATGGCAAGTAGATGGGGAAACAACGGAAACAGTGACAGATTATACTTTCCTGAGCTCCAAAATCACTGCAGATGGTGAATGTAGCCATGAAATTAAAAGGTGCTTGCTCCCTGGAAGGAAAGCTATGACCAACCTAGGCAGCATATTCTTAAAAAGCAGAGACGTTACTTTGCCAATAAAGGTCCGTCTAGTCAAAGCTATGGTTTTTCCAGTAGTCATGTATGGATGTGAGCTGCTGCTGCTGCTAAGTCACTTCAGTCGTGTCCGACTCTGTGTGACCCTGTAGACGGCAGCCCACCAGGCTCCCCTGTCCTTGGGATTTTCCAGGCAAGAACAGTGGAGTGGGTTGCCATTTCCTTCTCCAATGCATGAAAGTGAAAAGGGAAAGTGAAGTCGCTCAGTCATGTCCGACTCCTAGCGACCCCATGAACTGCAGCCTACCAGGCTCCTCCATCCATGGGATTTTCCAGGCAAGAGTACTGGAGTGGGGTGCCATTGTCTTCTCTGATGGATGAGAGAGTTGGACCATAAAGAAGGCTGAGCACTGAAGAATTGATACTTTTGAATTGTGGTGTTGGAGAAGACTCTTGAGAGTCCCTTGGACAGCAAGGAGATCAAACCAGTTAATCCTTAAAGAAATCAGTCCTGAATATTCATTGGAAGGACTGATTCTGAAGCTGAAGCTACAGTACTTTGGCCACCTGATGTGAAGAGCCAACTCATTGGAAAAGACCCTGATGCTGGGAAAGATTGAGGGCAGGAGGAGGAGAGGGCAACAGAAGATGAGATGGTTGGTTGGCATCACTGACACAGAGGACATGAATTGAAGCAAACTCCGGGAGATGGTGAAGGCAGGGGAGCCTGGTGCACTGCAGTCCATGGGGTTGCAAAAAATAGGACACGGCTTAGCAACTGAACAACAGCAATATGAATAATGAAAAATGGAGTTCATCAGCCTACTTTTGTATGGCACAAACTGATAGCAGGTCTGTAAATATTAGGTTCATCTTTAACAATTTACACATAAAGGAAACTTATTAGAAATGTTTTGCAACTTTAAACAAGCCTAAAAATTTACATAACAGCACTAATAATGAGTTATGAGCCAAAAAATTTTAAAACTAACATTAATAGAAAACAAATTTTGGTCACCCATGCTAAAAGAGAGACTGAGGTTTCTTCCTAGTCTTTTCATAGAAAATTGTATTATAAGATATTGGCCATATGAAGATGCAATCCAGTGTAGAGCCAAAAATGTACAAAGATAAGAATTCTAGAGGTTTGTCAGGCAGTTCATTTTTAAAAATATGCTTTTTTGTGACACTAGTGGTGTTTGTCAAGTTTCCCGATTTTGTGATTTGTTATGATTTTTTCTCATTCTAAATAAATGTTCACACTTATGGTTTAGTTGCTAAGTTATGTCCAGCTCTTTGCCACCCCATGGACTGTAGCCTGCCAGGCTCCTCTGTCCATGAGATTTTCCAGGCAAGAATATTGGAGTGCATTGCCATTTTCTTCTCCAGGGGATCTTCCCCACTAAAGGGTCGAACCTGGGTCTCCTGCATTGCAGGCAGATTCTTTACCAGCTAAGGTACCAGGGAAGCCCAGTTATTAGCCCCAAAATTAGTATTACTGTAACTTTTATACTTAACACTTTATTGTTTTTCTTTATAAAAGAATCATATAAGCTTCTTGATTATATGAACTTCATACCCACCTAACCTGACTTCATCCTGACCCAGCCCTATGAGTTCCTCCTCCATGGTGTTTCTTTCTTTCTTTTTTTAAATTATTTATTTGGCTGCGTTAGGTGTTAGTTGTAGCACGTGGGGTCTTTGTTGCATCATGCAGATCTTTCATTGCAGCTCATGGACTTTCTAGTTGTGGCACACGGGCTCAGTAGTTATGGCACATAGGCCTATTTGCTTCATGGCATGTGGGATCCTAGTTCCCCAACCAGTGACTGAACCCAGGCCCCCTTTACTGGAAGCACAAAGTCTTAACCATTGGACCTGGATCACCAGAAAAGTCCCTCTCCACGGTATTTCTTGACTCTGTGCCATCTTTCCGTTTTTCACAGACATCACCTTACTTCAGACACCATTTTTTCTTGTGTTATAATCCAGCAGAGGAAGTACTTAAAGTGATTCTCATAGCATCTTCTTTTCCTTACTCATCCATACTGCTTTCTCATATCAGATTGCTCTTATTAATAACAACAATAAGTACAATTTGTGCAGTACTTGTTAGGTATCAAGTACTTTATATATATTGCCTTTAATTCCCACAAACACCCTAATAAGTAGGTACGACTACCATTGCAGAGATGAGAAAATCAGGTCTCAAAATGCTTAAGGCACTTGCCCAAGACCACAGAGGTACCACAGGACAGAGGCGAGATTCAAACCCAGTTTCCCCAATTCTGTCTGCCAATAGCATGCAGCCTCCCTCTTTTCTAAATGTTTATCTCCCCTCACTGATTGCAGAAATAAACCTTAACCTTTAGCTCTTCCCAGTAAGATGCTGGTCTCGCCTTCCAGGTAGGTGGATCACCTTTCCTGTTTACATGCCCCAAGTCAGCCAAATGGGATCCTTGATGGTGCCCAGGTATAGCACACCTTTTCCTTGACGCTGAACTATGGTAACCCCTTCTCAACTTTCTGGAGCCCTTGCATGCAAGCTTCCATGCCATCTCCAGCCTCCCAAATGGGTGTGATAGCTCCTCTTTAGGTCACAAAGAATCTTGGTTTTGCTGTTAGAGATTATATCACATTTTACTTCTTTTGATTTATAGGAGGAATATGGGTGCTCATCTGTACATTGTTGCAATCATTTCATTTTAGTTTACTTAGTTCACTTAATGCCATAGACAATTTCCATATTTTTCCTCACAGTCAATCATTTCCATTTTGAATGGCTACCTTTTTATTTGATGTGAGTTATTTAAATATTGCTCTATATGTAGACTTTTTTGTTTCAGTGTGTGTTTGTGTTTTTATTGTTGTTGCTGTTTGTTAAAGTCAGCATTGGAAAGATTGGAAAGCAGATTTCTTTCCTCTATGGCATTATTTCCCCAGGATAAAACTCTAGACATGGTCTTATAGGATCAAAGAGAATGGGCATTTTATGACTCTCATGTCCCTGTTGCTTTTCAAAGGTTTGCATAGTTGACATTGTGATTGGTAGTACAAGATTGTACTAGTTTCACCTTACAGCATTGGGCGGTATTTAATTTTCTGTTTTTGCCATGAGCAGGTTGTTCCCTTTGATTTTTTTTTTTTTTTTTTTGAGATTGAGTGTCTTGAAATTGGAGTCAGAGAAAGGAGGGAAACCAATGAATTATGTGAATAAAATTTCTTTAAAATTTAGAAATTTTAAGATGAACTGTGGACGGAGAAAAGTTTGTGAATAATTTGATCCAAATTACAGAAATAATTTGACCCACAAATATATCAAAGTTTTCAAAACTACATGATTGTTACCTGATAACCAGGCTCAGTTGGCTGATTGGTTGGCTATTTACAGATGCAAATATGACTATGCCAGATGTGTAATTGGACAGCCACTGCCAATTAAAGGAGGCAGCAAATTGAAGGGGTCTGGGAGATAATTGATTCTCCAGATTAGTAACCCAATTGGTCAAAATTACAATACCTGTTGAAGTTGTTTTAAATTATGCTCTAATAGTAATTAGAGGCTTTGCCTCATGTTCTATGAAATATTTTCTCTTTCCCAATGAAGTATTAAGGGACTGGTAATTTAGGCGAATAAATGATGATTGCCTGATCAAAGTCATTAAATTAATATAAAATGTAATGGTAGTAAATTCTCCAATAAAAGAAAATGGTTTTAATATCTCTATAGGGAGGTAGCCAAAAATACATTCTGCAAATATTTGGATATATTTTTCATAAGGTCCAGCTGCCCATTCCATTTTGCAGGTTTTCTTGATAGGTTCATAGACCCATTTTTTTCTTTTACTATGGCAATAAGTAATTGTGTCTATTCCATGCCTTTGTCCTACTTAATTGCCACTTTATTGTTCCCGAAGGGCAATCGGACTAAGACTGAAAAAGCTGAATTTAAAATGACTAATAAGAATTAAAAGAAGGAGCCCAGAGATTGCAGAACCATCACAGCCTGATGCTATTTTCTACATTTATATTTTAAGATAATTAATGAGAATCATGCATTGTTGAGAGAGTTGAACTGTGTTTTCTCAAGATCTAAGCTTTAAGAACCATCTATTTACTCTCATTTGTGACATAGCATATTCTGATGTTCTCAGATACCTTTGGCTAACCTGTCCCATCTAACAGTAACATTTATTTGAAAAATAAAATTACCTTGATGTGTTGAGCTGTATTCTTAAAGGAAAATGAATCTGAATAAGAAATGATTGCTTTCCCCACATACTGAGAATTCCACTTCATGTGCAGCATTTAGATTGTGATAGAATTTCTTGTATCTTTTAATTGTGGCTCCTGGTTGCTTTATAGATGAGGAGACTATGGCTCAGTCTTTGTCTCCTAAAACAGAAATCTGGAGAGCACTCACTTTTTCACTTAAAAAGAAAAATGACTAATTGTAAGACTGAGTTCTGCAGCAATAATCTTTAGCATAAGTGGAGAATTTGGCTGCCATGAACAAAAGTTGTAGTCAAAATTGTTCCTGGGACTCTTGAATAAATATAACCTAAAAATATAACCCTTAACTGCTGTGGAAACAATGTAAAAATTGAACATGATTTTTGGAATCTTTTTTGACAAGGAAGTTTCTCCTGGATCCTGGGTAAGTGGACTGGGAAGGAGGCTGCACTTTTTGTGTTTAGAACTTACCAAAAGTTAGTGAATCTGAACTTTAATCACTGCAATTTCAGTTGGTCTGCCCCAAGTAAAGCACAAAATCCTGTTTTAAAGGGGTGAATAGATGCTTTAAAAATGTTTTCAAAATAAATGTTCTGAATGTCAGTTTGGTCTCTGGGTTAAATTGCCTCTAAATTATCCAGTTCTAAAATCGCATTTCAAAGCTTCGGGAAAACCCTGTCTGGGGCCTGTCTAGACCTCAGAATTGGCCTGGTTTGTTTTAAGGTTTCAACAAGGCCTAGGCCTTCTGCGTTTGCCTAATGCCAGGGGAGAGAGGCATGTGTGAGACGTGATACAGATTTCTAAGGTACTGTTGTGGTTTTTTTTTTTTTTTTTTTCATTATACTCTATGTGGAAAAATAATTTAAAATGTGATATCATGGTATATTTCTGGAATTGCATCATTTCTTGGCTTTAGAGCTTCTTAAGTGAGGAAGGGCAGTGTGGTAGATGACAACCAACAAAGTGGGATCAGAGACTTGGCTTCTAGTCTGACACCATCACTAACCCACTAGGACTTTGGAGAAGTCATTTAATCTCTCTGCGCTTCATTTTAAAAATGAGGACATTTGGAATATAAGCTCCCTTTGGTCTCTGGTTCTATGCATCTATGATATTACAAAACGTGCTGACAGGTTTTCTCAATTTTATTGTATGCTATATGTTTTTACTGGAAAACAAACCAACAGTTCACCTCTAATTATATACCAGGCAAATCTAAACCGTAGAATGGACATGCAGCTGGGCAGTTGTGGGTTAGTAAATAAGGGTTTATGGAGATTCGGAAGTCCATGCTGTTAAGGCACCAAGCCAGTTGGGGTTATGCATCTGTCACAATTGCTGTGACGAAAGAGTCTAACTGAATACATACTTTTAAAATGTAGACAGGCTTTGGCTGTTTTTTTCAAAAATAAAGATTTGGCGAGAACTACAAACATTGATCAAGTCAATTAGCTCATACCTTAGCAGTTCTGCTTTGCATGCATTTGACAGAGTGGAACATTCATAAATAGGTATATTTAAGTCCCCATCAGGGCTGGATTGTGTAATAGTCTGGCACGTGTGACTTGGACATTTCTTTAATTACTGGCTCATGTAGCACCTGCATTACAAGTCAAGCACTGTGGGTCTGGTGGGTCCAGCTCACGCTGAAGGGATGACGGGTGCCACTCACGTCTGTTGCCTGATCCTTTGAAGTTGGACAAAGTAATCGAGTTAGTCACTGGGGATGGACCACTGGGCATCCTACAGGGCCCCGTCATTCTGGCCAACAGAGATGTTCCCTCAAACAGCCAAAGCCATTTACACATGAGTTCCTAGCACAGCATGATGCTCCTATTTCTGGTAGCTCCATCCTAGTGTGGTTCTTGCTGTGTGAGGAAATCTCATTTAGAGAGAGATGTATTTACTGTCTTTACCTAGGGAAGATATTGTTGTTGTTCAGTCACTAAGTAGTGTCCAACTCTTTGCGACCCCATGGACTACAGCATGCCAGGCTCCCTGTCCTCCACTATCTCCCAGATTTTGCTCAGATTCATGCCCGTCAGTTGGTGATGATATCTAACCATCTCATCCTCTGTTGCCCCCTTCTCCTCCTGCCCTCAATCTTTCCCAGCATCAGGATCTTTTCCAGTGAGTCAGCTCTTTGCATCAGGTGGCCAAAGTATTGGAGCGTGAGCTTCAGCATCAGTCCTTCCAATCAGTGTTGATTTCCTTTAGGATTGACTGGCTTGATCCTTGCAGTCCAAGGGACTCTCAAGAGTCTTCTCCAATACTATGATTTGAAAGCATCAATTCTATGAAGTCTTTTTAGGTAGTTGAGAAAAAACACTCTTCTGTCTCAAATAATAGGTATTGAATGGACTAATCGGTTAATTGTTAAACTCTTTTCTTTAGACCCATTTGGTGATGTGAATTTTCTTAAAACATATCCTTGAACCTCTGTCTCATAAGAAAATTGGCTGTAGAATGAAAAGTGAATGAAGTCTGTGAGAAGTGTTTTACTTTTGTAAGAAATTGAGGCACAATTCACATAACATAGAACTAACCCTTCCAAGGTGTTAAATTCAGTGGCATTCAGTGCATTCACAGTGTTGTACAATCACCACTTTCTCCCTAGTTTTCAAAGCTTTTTCATCATCACCAAAGAGCACCTCAAACTCATTAAGTGATAACTCCTCATTTCCTCTTTCCCCATCCCCTGTCAACCACTAATCTACTCTCTGTTTCTGAAGATTTGCCTCTTCTGAATGTATTTTAGGTTTTGAGAAGGTATTTTTATTCCAAAGTATTTAGCTCCAAAAGATATGAAGGAAAAGAGTATGGATCTGAAGAGAGAACGTTCCTTTGACTATTAAATATTTACCTGTCAGTATCTCCGGCTTCCTTCCCCCTGAATTACAAGGCTTCCTTAATAGCTCAGGTAAAGAATCTGACTACAATGCGGGAGACCCAAGTTTGACTCCTGGATGGGGAAGGTCTGCTGGAGAAGGGATAGCCTACCCACTCCAATATTCTTGGGCTTCCCTGTGGCTCAGCTGGTAAGATACACCTGCAGTGCGGGAGACTTGGGTTTGATCTCTGCGTTGGGAAGATCCCCTAAGAAGGGAAAGGCTACCCACTTCAGTATTTTGGTCTGGAGAATTCCATGGACTGTATAGTCCATAGGATTGCAAAAAGTCAGACACGCTGAGAAACTTTCACTTTCAGAGCACAACAGGCTGCCTACCAGCCAGGAGAGAAGAATGATGTTCATATAGATTTCCAGGAAAGACATAAATAGGGCCTAATAAAATGATTTGAGTTGGAGTTTAGCCACATTCAAGGGTTAATTCATGGGGATTATGAACAAAGTGAGGAATGTGCTCCCCAGCTTCCACCAAGTTATCAATGTCATAAAGGATGGCCTGAGTTTCCTAACCTCTGCAGAAGGATGCCCTTGTGCTCCATCCAGCATACTGAATCTGTAAAGTGCTGAAGAAAACTGGACTCTCTGCAAGGATGTAGTCTTTTATTCACTCCCTGAGAGTTTGGTGCTTAAATCTGCGGGGAACTTGGAAGTTCAATCTTTTGATCTCACATCTCCCAGGGAAGGGGTTCGGTTAGCAAGCCCTGTGAAGGTGGCATTCTGAAGCTTCAAAAAGCAGAAGAAGATATCATCTACCTTTCCCCCTCCTAACTCGGACAGTTACTAATTTTTACAGTTGAAGTGAAAATATTTCTATACAGGTGCAAAATAAAAAAAAAATCATGGCCCAACAAGAGCAGCTATGTGGCCTTGTTTTTTCATTAAGTATTTTATAAACCTGGGAACTCTAGGAATGCTAGGCTGGGAAGAGAAAGGGAAATGAGGAAAATAGCAAAAAATGGAAAAAGGTCTTTTTATCCCTCAGGCATCATTCTTCAGTGAGTAAAAGAGTTTCCAAATACCTGCCTATGTTCCAGGAATATTTAAGAAATCTTAATAAACTCACTCCTATTTCCTTATTCTTCCACAGCCTAGTCATTTTTTCCTCTCTAGATTTAAGCACCAGTTTGCACGGAATATGGAAATGCATGGGTTTCATCCAAAACCTGCTATTTCTTCAAAGGTGAACTCTTTCACTACTCACATAAAGTAGCATTGTACATAAAAAATATTTTTTAATTTCTAGTCCATGGGTTTAAAAGTTTTCTAGTCCATGCCTTCTCCCACTAATGTTCTGCCCAGGTAATACAATAAATGAAAACATTTATTCATTGCCATCCAACTTTTAAAATTTGGCAACAGTGAACACTCACTGAAATCTGCTCTATTGCACAGGGCATAAGTGGCTACCCTGGTGGGTCAGTGGTAAAGAATCTGCCTAGCAATGCAGGAGGCTCAGTTCGATCCCATTTTTGCACAAGGAATGCCACATTTTAATTTGTGTGGCTGGCCTGAAGGAAGGTGTGCAGGGGCAGTGTTGGGGCTGGAGGGCTGTGGCTGGAACTGTAAACCTTTAAAGCTACAGATTTTTAAAAATGACTCTGAGTTCTTCAAAGCTTCCTTCTTTTTTCTCAATAGTTTCTCTTCATACCAAATAGCATGTTTCTCCTCCAAAGCACTTTCCCCCACTCTGTTTCTATGAGATGGGCTCATTTTTCAAGTGAGAACAAAAGCTCCAAGGAGTGGCTTGCACTTGTCTCTTAGGGCTACTACAAGGGCTGAGAACTCACGTTCCTCTTCTTTCAGTAGAGCTGATCTGGTTCTCATGAACCTCATATTTAAGTTTGTATTACAGGCCGCTAATAAACTTTATATAAAAAATATTTTAAAAGAACAATAGCCAAGTAAATTAAAAACAAAAAAAGTATTGTAAAAAGGTTAAAAAAAAAGTCGTTTGGGTAACTTTTTTTTTCCAAAGGCCTAAAACCACCATCTGATATTATTATAATTTGAGGCACCATCAGTCATCTCTTGCATTTGTTGTCATATTTGTAACCATGGAGTTTCTCATCTCAGAGCTATAATACTTTTTATAACTGTAAGTGGAAGCTGTTGCCTAGGTTTGATTTGTTAGTTTTCTCTTCTGCCGTTAATTTATTGGTTGGTTCTACATATTTTACAAAATTCAGCCCTTGAAAAACAAGCCCTGGCAATTTAGTGCCATATACACTTTAACACTTAAGAAATGGCTCGATGTGTTTCATTTATATTCTTTATTATTCATTTGACTTACAAAGTATATAGGCATGGAAATTGCCTGTCAGTTTTACTACTGAAAGCTCCAGCTACTCTTACTTAAGATTAAAGTCGTTCTTTTTATAATCACTCACTTTCCTCCAGCAAAATTCTCTGTGTGGGGGGAAATCTTCAGTAGAGAAGGATTCTATGTGGACTTCCAACCCTTTAACCTAGATTATAGTAGGATGTTAAGTCAGGAAATGACATATCGGGGCAGGAATCAGTTGTGCTCCCTCCCAAGTCTATTTTAAAGCACTTTCCATTTTAAATATAGCAATAAAATATCAGCCTCGAAATGTCTGATAAGGATAAAAGCAATAGATCCAAATCCAATCTAAATCTGACACTGCCAGGAACAAGAATTCACATTGGTAAGTCAGGACTCATTTATGGGGCCATAAATGGGTGGGCCAGCTATAATTTGGGTATTAAACTTGTAAAATATATTGATGGTGTGCAAGAGCTAAATAAATAATTTACTACAAGAAAATTGGAAATCTTTACATGGTACTTAATTGACCAGTAGGTCTCCCAGATTCTTGATGGGTCTTTGCTTTGCATTTGTGTATTTTTCACAGGCTAGATTTTTCTTTTCCTCACTTCAGTTTAATTTCCCTCTGCAGTGAATGATCAAAAGTTAGTGCATTTCTGAAAACACACACAATTTCCATTTAAAATTCTACCAATCCATTACATGTCTTTGACAATTTCATTTACCTTCTAGGAGGATAAGTGTACCACACACTTGGGCTATTCTGGAATTAGACAAATTTCTTTCTGCCCCCCAAAAAGTTACTTCAGTATTGCATCTCAGATTTCTGTTCCATGCACAGAATGGGCGTGAGGATTGGGTTTCCATGAGATACTTTAAATAATGTACTGTAGGGCTTCCCTGGTGACTTAGTGGTGAAAAATCCTCTTTTCAATGCAGGATACACAGGTTTGATCCCTGGCCAGGGAAGATTCCACATGCAACTGAGCAACTAAGCCTGTGTGCCACAACTACTGAGTCTGTGCTCTAGAGCTGGGGGGCTGAAGCCACTGAAGCCCTCTCTCCCTAAAGCCAGGCTCCACAACAAGAGAAACCACTGCAATGAGAAGCCTGCACACCAAAACTAGAGAGTAGCCCCTGCTCACTGTAACTAGAGAAAAGTCTGCATAACAAGGAAGGCCCAACACAGCCGTAAATAAATAAATATTTTTAAAAAGAATGTACTGTATTCTTTCACTTGGTATTTTGGGGAAATGCTGAATGAGGAAAAAAAATGACAACTCTGTCATGGCCTCCTACACATCTATGAGATGCTAAGTACAATTGACGAAGGGGAAGGAGAAAAAAATAGGGAAACTCAAACTAAAGTACTGTGGATGGCTATCCACTCCAGTATTCTTGCCTGGAGAATTCCATGGACAGAGGAGCCGGGCGAGCTACAGTCCATGGGGTCACAAAGGGCTGGACATAACTGAGCAACTAACACAAGAATAACAACAACAAGGGGTTAAAAGGAAGACAAAAGCAGAAGCATGGAGTGATGACAAACAGGATTCAAGAGCTATTTATATATGTGTATCTGCTGGATCATGGAAAAAGCAAGAGAGTTCCAGAAAAACATTTATTTCTGCTTTATTGACTATGCCAAAGCCTTTGATTGTGTGGATCACAATCAACTGTGGAAAATTCTGAAAGAGATGGGAATACCAGACCACCTGATCTGCCTCTTGAGAAATTTGTATGCAGGTCAGGAAGCAACAGTTAGAACTGGACATGGAACAACAGACTGGTTCCAAATAGGAAAAGGAGTATGTCAAGGCTGTATATTGTCACCCTGTTTATTTAACTTATATGCAGAGTACATCATGAGATACGCTGGGCTGGAAGAAACACAAGTTGGAATCAAGATTGCTGGGAGAAATATCAATAACCTCAGATATGCAGATGACACCACCCTTATGGCAGAAAATGAAGAGGAACTAAAAAGCCTCTTGATGAAAGTGAAAGTGGAGAGTGAAAAAGTTGGCTTAAAGCTCAACATTCAGAAAACGAAGATCATGGCATCCGGTCCCATCACTTCATGGGAAATAGATGGGAAAACAGTGGAAACAGTGTCAGACTTTATTTTTCTGGGCTCCAAAATCACTGCAGATGGTGACTGCAGCCATGAAATTAAAAGACGCTTACTCCTTGGAAGGAAAGTTATGATCAACCTAGATAGCATATTCAAAAGCAGAGACATTACTTTGCCAACAAAGGTTCATCTAGTCAAGGCTATGGTCTTTCCTGTGGTCATGTATGGATATGAGAGTTGGACTGTGAAGAAAGCTGAGTGCCGAAGAATTGATGCTTTTGAACTGTGGTGTTGGAGAAGACTCTTGAGAGTCCCTTGGACTGCCAGGAGATCCAACCAGTCCATTCTGAAGGAGATCAGCCCTGGGATTTCTTTGGAAGGAATGATGCTAAAGCTGAAACTCCAGTACTTTGGCCACCTCACACGAAGAGCTGACTCATCAGAGAAGACGCTGATGCTGGGAGGGATTGGGGGCAAGAGGAGAAGGGGACGACGGAGGATGAGATGGCTGGATGGCATCACTGACTCGATGGATGTGGGTCTGAGTGACCTCCGGGAGTTGGTGATGGACAGGGAGGCCTGGCGTGCTGCAATTCATGGGGTCGCAAAGAGTCGGACACGACTGAGCGACTGATCTGATCTGATCTAAAATGAAAGTGAACACATTATAAACTTACCTATCTTAAAACTAGGGCTTTCCAGGTGGAACTAGTGGTAAAAAACAAAAACAAAAACATTTGCCAATGCAGGAGACAAAAGATGTGGGTTTGATCCCTGGGTCAGGAAGATTCCCTGGAGGAGGGCATGGCAACCCACTCCAGTATTCTTGTCTGGAGAATCCCATGGAGAATCCTGTAGCCTGATGGGCTACAGTCCATGGGGTCACAAACAGTCAGCCATGACTGAAGCGACTTAGCACACACACAGCATCTTAAAGAGTAAGAGCTCACGTATGTATACAACAATGACATGTTTCAAAGATGTGCTGCTGCTGCTGCTGCTAAGTCGCTCTAGTCGTGTTCGACTCTGTGCGATCCCATAGACGGCAGCCCACCAGGCTCACCCGTCCCTGGGATTCTCCAGGCAAGAACACTGGAGTGGGTTGCCATTTCCTTCTCCAATGCATGAAAGTGAAAAGTAAAAGTGAAGTCACTCAGTCGTGTCAGACTCTTCGCGACCCCATGGACTGCAGCCTACCAGGCTCCTCCGTCCATGGGCAGTTTTACTAAATGAGAAAACTGAGGTTGAGGAACTTGGGATTTGCACAAAATAATTTGTATAGTAAATAATTAGGTTGGAAAGACACCTGCTCCTTGGAAGAAAAGCAATGACAAACCTAGACAGCATATTAAAAAGCAGAGACATTACTTTGCCAACAAAGATCCATATAATCGAACCTATAGTTTTTCCAGTAGTCGTGTATGGATGTGAGAGTTGGACCATAAAGAAAGCTGAGCGCTGAAGAATTGATGCTTTTGAACTGTGGTGTTGGAGAAGACTCTTGAGAGTCCCTTGGACTGCAAAGAGATCAAACCAGTCAATCCTAAAGTAAATCAATACTTATTGGAAGGACTGGCACTGAAGCTGAGGCTCCAACACTTTGGCCACCTGATGCGAAGAGCTGACTCATTTGAAAAGATCCTGATGCTGGGAAAGATTGAAGGTGGGAGGAGAAAGGGGTAACAGAGGACAAGATGGTTGGATGACATCACTGACTCAATGGACATGAGTTTGAGCAAGCTCTGGGAAATGCTGAAGGACAGGGAAGCCTGGCATGCTACAATTCATGGGGTCACAAAGAGTTGGACATGACTGAGCGACTGGGTGCCTAATTCCTCCACATCCCAGATTGGCTCTAGTTCGAAGGGTCATTTTGTGCTTTCAGCTACAAGCAATAGAAAGGCCAACTTAAGTTTAAACAATACAGAGTTACCCTGGCTCGTATATTGGGAAGGCCAGAGAGGGTGGGCTTCAGGCTCGGTTCCATCCAAAGTTCAACTCTATTTCTCTGCAGTCCTTTCTCCTTGGGGCTCTTCTGGGTTCTGACTTTGGCTTCTGGCTGGCTTTCCTCAGGGCTGCACAATGGTGGTCAGTAGCAGTGGGGGCAGCAAGCTCCCTAGTTCACTTCCAACAGCAGGACGGTCTGATTTCCTCATTGCTCTTTCTTAAAAGCAAGCTAGAACTTCCCTAGAAACTTCCATAAACCCTTTTCCTTTTCCAGAATTGAAGCACAGGGCATTCTCCATCAGCGATGGAACAAGGGCTGTGAGTAGACAGTCAACAGAATTCCTCGGCAGTTAAAGTGATTCTGGTAATCAATAGATTTGAGAAAATCTGTGTTTGTCATGGTCCAAGGCAGCAAAAAGGGGTTATTTTAGTTGGTCAGAGGGACTGACCAAATACTAAATTCTGTTTTTTCACTGTCTCTTATGTGTTTCCTTATTTTATTTCCCTCTTATCCCTTATGGTTTCTGTTTGCACATGTCAAGACCTTGGACTTCTCACTGGCACAACAATTGTACACCCCTCTTAGGTAGGAAACCCATTGGTTTGGCGTAAGCATCTACTCCCTCAGAGGCCCAAACTTAATTCTATGCTAAACCTCATTTTAAAGAGAAAGCAAACAAGGAAGTTAGTCATATGGAATACTATACAGTTCTGAGGAAAGGTAGATGAGAGTTCATTGTTTCTCCTGAAGTGGTGTCTGGCAGTCCAAAATACTCCCAAATGTGCTGAAAATTAGTTTATAAGCAATGTGTTTTTCTTCTACCAAACTACTGTCCCAGCCACTATTCCATTCAAGACAGTAGGACCATATAATGAACACAATCATCTATTCTCCCTGAGAATTACCTTATTTAACAGTACCTACTATGAAGCTTTTATTTTTTGGTCTGGAAGATTCCTTGGTGTTCCAGATATGCTGAACCTTCCTTACAGCAGGCACCTGCCTCTCACCCTGAAAGCTAACAATACTGGTTAGCTATAAAACCAGACCGGGTCACACACACTGGGACCCCATGAAGCAGATCCTGCAATACACGGCACACACACTCAGAGAGCAGTATTTCAAACAGCACTCATTGGAGATGCTGAGGACAAGAAGGCCGGGTAGATAATGATTAGTACTTTGCATGCTTTCCATTGGAGGAGTCATGGAAAGAAGGGGAAGTACTTTCTCTACAAGCATCTGGTCTATGTAGGTAATAAAAAGCAAAGAACAGAACTCTAAACCCCAAATGCTATGCTTTTAAATGAGGCTTGAGACTTAGTTACTCATATGTGACTGGCAGGACTGGTTTCCAAGGCCCTGTGCAAAATGAAAATGTGGGCTCCTCATTAGAAAATTACTGAGAATTGTAAGACAGTGACATCAGAGCATTGAATCAAGCATGGAGCCTTTTTAAGTGTGGTCCCTATCTGCCTGTGCATGTCTCAGGCCATGTAGCCAGCTCTGGTGACTATCTTCAAAGTGACAACAAATTCTCTATCACTATTTACTGTATATACTTCTTAGATCTAAATAGTAATTTTCTTTGAAAGAGCTCAGAATATGGAAAACTAAGTTGCTTGGATATTAAGAACTGTTTTAAATAAGGAAAGATTTAAGAGAAGCACAGATTGCATCAATAAAATTGTTTTTGCTCTTGAGTCAGTCTTGGTTTGCTAGACTCACTCCTGGTTGAATTCTGCTTTAATCCCTGAACAGCCTCAGGTGAATCACTTAAGACTCAATGTCTTAGTCTCATTTTATGTAAATTGGGAAGAATTCTAGTAACTACCTTATTGGTCTCCTGTCAGGATTAAATGCAACATTGAAAATAAAGTGCCTAACATAATGCCTGGCTCATAGTAATTGCTCAATAAATATTAGCAGTGTAATTATTCCCAGTTCCCAGAGAGAAGGGATGGTTGAAGACTGAATCCTCCAAAGATGACTTAGGGTTAGCAGGCTCAAGCTCTGTTATCTTTCCTGAGCCTAGTTACCACCAGAAAAAATTTTATGTGTTAATTTTTTTTCCTAATAATATACTTTTAAATTGTAGAACATTTTAGAAAAAAAAATTTAATGACATTTACCCATGGATTTAGAGAAAGAAATGGCAACACACTCCAGTATTTCTTGCCTGAAAAATCCCATGGACAGAGGTACCTAGGGGGCTGCAGTCCTTGGGGTCATGAAGAGTTGGACATGATGGAGTGACTAAGCATATGCACACCCATGGATTGGTCATTCAGGTATAACAACTGTGAGTATTTAATATATTTGCCTGAAAATTTTTACTGCATATTTATTTATAAAAATTGAATCCTATTTATGTACAGTTTTATATCCTGCTTTTCAATCCATGACTCATTCTGCATAGCACCCCATGACACTGTGACTAATCACCTCATGTTATTAAGTGGTCTTCAAAAAATTTTATGACAGCTTCATTCCACATTGGGCAGGTGTTCCACAATTTATTTTTTCCCTATCTTTTAGAATTTACCAACTTTTCACTATTATACATCATGTTGCTCTGAATAACTATATGCATATATCCCTGGTCACTCTCTGATATATGTCCTTAGAGAAGTATTCTCTCTTAGAGATGGGTAAGGAGTAGGGACACATGTCAGCCTCTCGATATGTACTTCCAAAAAGATTATGCCAGTTTCTCTCCCACTGGATGAGGATGGAGGATTCTACCCCTCCTAAAACCTTCACCAGCATCTAGTAATATCACAGCCACAAACCTTCTTTACCATTTTATAGGCAAAAAAAATTGATCATTGTGTTTATAATAATTCATTTGCTTTGATCAATAGTGAGGTTGGACATGTTTTCATCCTTATTGAATATTTGCCTTACTTTTCGTGAATTTTAAGTTCACAACGTTGTCAATTTTTCTACTGGGAAGTCTGATTTGTGCCTTTGTATAAAATAATAAAAAGTGGTTGAACAGGGATTTTAAGCCTAGGTGGTGTGACTCTAGAATCGACATGAGTAACTCCAATATCACATTGGCTTTAAATAAACAAATCTCTATTGATAACCTACTTTCTTTTTGTACTTGATATAATTCCTTTATTCTATCTCTCCAAATAAATCCAGCTGCTCTTAGACTTTTCTCCAGGTCTTACCATCCAACTATTTTTGTTTCCATTAGCCCGAGTTCAGCAATAAACACAATCAGGAGTCTATTTCTACATTGTTTGACTCCTGGGTTATGACTTGGCCTTATCCTTATAGTCTGATGGACTTAATCCCATTTCTGGGATTAAGAAATGGTTTAGTTGTTAATATTTGTCTGACTTTTTGTGACTGTGTGGACTGAAGCCCACCAAGCTCCTCTGTGTATAAGATTTCCCAGGCAAGAATACTGGAGTGGGTTGCCATTTCCTTCTTCAGGGAATCTTCCCAACCCAGGGATCAAACTCACATCTCCTGGGTCTCCTACTTGGCAGGTGGATTCTTTACCACTAAGAAGCCACCTAAGAAGCCTGGGGTTATTACTTGTGCTAAGGCAAAACTGTCTACCTAATTTGGGTGTAGACTCCCTCAGGAAGTTTTTTCAAGTCCTACCTCTTCAAGACTAGCAGTCATTTCCCTCCTATTCTCTGCTCCTGTTCCCTCCAGGCAACACACTCTACTCAGCAGTTCACATTGGATAAAAACTCAGCAACTGTTATTCTTGAAGCTGCTATAAAAGTCCCCAGTATAATGTGTACAAAAGATTTTCCATTATTTAGAATAATTTTCAGGTTAATTTACAAAGACTAATCAAAAGATACTATCAAAATGAAGTCAAGTCAAATGAACCTCTTTGAAAAACTTAGAATTCAAGGACACCAAAAGAAATGGGATTAAACCCTTCAGACTATAAGGCTAAGAAAAAGTGCTTTTATCCTTACTTTCTGGATAAAATTCCAGAGCAATTCTGGGCATGAGATTGGGGAATGACAAAGGGATTGCTCCCATCCAAAAGGACACCTATTGTTTTCTTTGAATGAAGCTTTTTGCTAATTTGTTCTGAACCATCCCTAGCTATCATTATAGTCTGTGTCTAGTTACACATCTTCTCCTCTCTCTCAAGCCTTCTCTGATGCCCCTCGAAATTTGGATTAGGTGTCCACCTCATGCTCTCTCCCCATCTCATACTTGCCTATTCTACCTAACAGCATGGCCTCCATCCTCACCCACTTTGCAGGTCCTTGTGGGCAATGACCTTATCTCACCCTTCACTGGATCCTAGTCCTACCATCTAAGGGGATTTATTCACTGATGCTCATTAAATATTTAGTAAATGAATGAGCGAGTCTCTGCTAGTTGGAGACACTGCTTTTCATTTACTTTTTCATTTCTATAAAAAGGCAACCTGACTCCTATGTTGGTGAACATAGAGTGTTTTTGTTTTTTCCTGATTTCTCTCCTTTAATTAATGGATCATGAAAAATCACAAAGACCTATTAAAAATGAACTGGTTCAGAACATCCCTCCCCATTGTTAGCAGCTCCCAAGGATTCTGCAGGGCCCTTTCCCGAGGTGCTCCCCTTTCCTCCCTGATGTCTCCAGAACCTAGTCCTGGAAGAATTTTGTTGAAGAGATAAAAAAAAATGGTGTGCTGCTGGATTGCTCTTTCTACCCGGCTCCCAGCCAGGCCTTTTCCTTCTTCAGTTTCCCAGTGATCCAGCTGGTGACTGCTTCCTGCCCCCCTGCTATGCTGGCCCAGGGCGGGGGTGGGGGGTTGAAGGTTTTACTGTTCTTCAGTAATCATGCAGATTAACAGCTGCCTGTTCAGTAGCTCAAGGCCTCCCTTAAACTGAGATGGCTGGGGCCACACATTCCACAAGCAGTTGGAAACAGTTCTGCCTTGGCTACCTTATTATGAGAAAGTGACTGTGACTGGAGGAATAAAACAGTGGTTTTGGTGTCTTTTGTTTCATGCAGCCCATGAAGAAAAAGGCAGCTTTGTATCCCCGTCCGTGCTTGGTTTGGGCAAGCAGACCCTCTGTGATCAAGTCCTTAATTTTCTCTCTCACCGCCCTCCCTGTTACCTGCAGCGGGATGTCTTGTTTGTAGGTAGCATCCTTACCATGCCCACCCGACCCAGTTGCTCTGAGACCCTGACTCAGGCTGCTGAATTGAGTATTGTATCCACTTGGTCTTTCTTAGAATTGTACACAGTTCATCAGCCTGCTATGACCTTCCTTCCATTAGTAGCAGTGGCTGAATTTTGTGATATCCCTTTCTTTTCTGCTTCGGAGGTAATTTTGAGGAATACGTGGAAATCTACATCTCCTGCTGGTCGACAGGCATGAGCTGGTACTAGAGGCCTTGCGGTTGATGGGGTATTTGATTCTTTTTCATTCTGATTAAGCCTCCAGAGACTCATAGTCCAAACATGAAGGACAAATGGATTTTAAATTAGTTCTTCAGGTCCGAAAACTCTGGCTGCAAGTACAGAAAGGTTAATGGTCTTGTAGGCATTTTTACTTGCACCTCAGTTTTACAGCTTTGAGTCTTATGTGAGCCTATACGTGCTTCCCTTTCACCAGAGATATGAGAGAACTAAATCCAGAAATAATAGATATATTTTAAAGAAAGACAGGTAACCTGCAGAGAGACTGAGGTTGTTTTGACTTCTCTGCATCAGAGCAAGCCCACTCTCAGTAGGGCAGAGGAAGACATGGGAAAGCCCCGTCTTGGTCTGTAAGTGTCTAGACAGCACAGAATCAAAGGCTGTCAACCTTTCTCCCTATTGTGAGATATCCACTCAGGGGAAATGGTCCTGTTGCTTTTTAAAAAATAGGAATTTCTGAGGAGTGAACATGTATTAAATAAGGGAAAAGTCCATTTGCTGATCTTGGTGTGATATGTGATTACTCATTCAATATTGGAAGTGGTAGAAGTCACTTGTAAATAGCATATATTAACAGTTAAGCATGAGATGTATGATTTCCTCAACTAGTAGCAAAGAAAGTGATAAAATAGCAGATACTTGATTAAAAGAAACTCAAATGAAGAAGATAAATAACTGTAGCTGAAGTTGTAATGGTCTTCCCTGTATATCACCATCAATCTTTCGGTTCAAATGAAGATTTGAATGTACAGCTACCAGAAATTCCAAAATTGAAAGTAAATTTTCAAGTGCCAGGATGAAATTTCTTGCAATAATATATAATGTAGTAGCTCCATTTACTACTGCAGAGATTATCAAAGTCTGTTGTTGTTTTTAATGGCGGTGTGTCTTAATAGCAGTGTGCTTTTATCTCTCTGATGGAAAAATGGCCCTAAATCTGCCTAAAATAGCCCTACTGAGCATATTTCACACCTCTGCACAAGGCACTGGGGGTTTCTATGGGAGGAGTCTGCTTGCTTGGGTTGAAAGAGACTTGATTTGGAAAGAGGGGTGATTGTCAAAGGCAGTAGGTACTTGCACTCAATTAAGGCCGCAGAGAAGTGCTGCCCTTCTACCACCTTCCTCTAGGTCTTGGGGGTAGCAGTGGATTAAAGGTGTTGTTGAGATGGTGGAAGTAAAGAGAAAATAGTTTATCAAGTTGAAGACTGAGTGCTAAGTGGAAAAGTTTTACCGTCAACCAGAAAACCTGTGTCCAGCCTGTTGGGGGATGAGGTGTAAGGAGTGGGCAGAAATAGGGTAGGTCCTTCAAAGTCAAACATCATGAACTTCTCTGTGTCATTGGACAGCAAAGTCTCTTGAGTGTTGTTTGAGGGCTGCTGGTGTATGAGCTGGTCAGTGGGCTGGCCAGACGTGGTCAGCTGCATATGCAGGGGCCTCGGTTTTGGGATATGGAGATTGGGATATGACACATGGTATCCAGTTGCCCCTGCTTTGCACGTGACACCCGGGTCAGGACTGTGTGGCCCCATCAGCTCTGCACCAATATCGGCAGGTTCATGGCTAAGTCAAGGTTTATCAGTGGCCAGAGTACTAAGGAGATAAAGAGAGGATCCTATACATATGTCCTTTTGGTTTATGATACTCCTTTGACCATTTCTACATTGAGTCACAAAGAAATCAGGAACAAGCTGTTTGATCTGGTCAATTTGCTTAGCTTCTCTGAGCCTCAGCTTGCTATTTGCTGATGACCCTTCCCTCCCATCCCCCAGCCTCCAGCCTCCAAGTGTGATTCCTTCTTCTTGTATTTCTTCGCAGACACTACTAACTCCTCCAAACACTGGTCAACTCATTAAACTGGATAATTTAAAAGGTGATCAGTTGAAAAGTCAAGATGTGGATTAGGAAGCTACCTATTTGTTAGTGTCTTCAATTGGAAAAAAAAGCCATTTATCCTTTAGAGCAGATGAAAAAATGCATTAAATTCTGTGATCTAGAACATTTATAATGCATCTGACCACAAATTGTAGGACTCACTGAAATGACATTTAAATCTCACAGCACCTCGAGACTGAGCCAATACTAGTGAGGAATGTAGCTAAGAGACTGTGTTTCATCCTTGATCTGAGGTTTTCTCTTTTAAATACAATCTTGATAATGATTTCCCATGTACCTCCTTCCTTTCTCTGTTGCCTTAACCTTGAAACTTGATTTGATACCCACTGGGCAATACAGATTGCAACTTGACTAGATGGGATGGAAGAGAAGGGTTTGCAGCTGTAAAACAACCCTGTTTTTCCATTTCAGATAGAGGGCATCTCTAAGTGGGACTTTGCTGGGTGCTACTCAAGGTAAGGATCAAGGAAGGGTCATATTCCCAGTCCCCAGCTGGGTGAACCACCCCAGGGGACCCTAGGCAGCACACTGCTGAAGCAGAAAGGTGGGTCTGCCCTGCAGGGTGGTGGTAAGACTTGCAGGACACTGCCTGCAGAGTTGAGTCATTGGATGGGAAAGCTGGACAGAGGGGCCTTCAGGGCTCCCAGGTAGAGCACAGGGCAGTTCTCTCGGTGCTCACCAATAGTAAACTAGTAGCAGTGTCTTTAAAGAAGCATGAAAGAGGCTTCAGTTCAGTTCAATTCAGTCGCTCAGTTGTGTCCCACTCTTTGTGACCCCACGAATCGCAGCACACCAGGCCTCCCTGTCCATCACCAACTCCTGGAGTTCACTCAGACTCACGTCCATCGAGTCAGTGATGCCATCCAGCCATCTCATCCCCTGTCGTCCCCTTCTCCTCTTGCCCCCAATCCCTCCCAGCATCAGAGTCTTTTCCAATGAGTCAACTCTTCGCATGAGGTGGCCAAAAAAGAGGCTTAGAAAGAGGCTTACTAACTTTTAATAGAGGGTAGGTTTTTGCCCTAATGCTAAAAACACATTATACTCTAATTGTCACCTTTATGTTTCTATTCAAACTATCACCTATTTTCTCCATCGTTTCTTCTTTCTTACAGCCCCATCCACAGTCCTCCATCTGGGCATCCTGAGACAAAATTATAGTGTGGGCAGAGCTTGCCCATGGCAGGCCCAGGACTCTGTGCTGCCCTTCATCTCTCTGCTCCCCATCCTCAGGGCCCAGGAAATACCCTCAGTGACTTGTTCTCCAGGGGGTGGTAGAACAGAGGCTGGGATGAACCACCAGCTTCCACTGCAACTTCTGTCCTTTACTACAAAGCCTCCAAAACTCTGTGTCATGGTCTCTCCATATATATTAAGTGATAATAATCCTCACTCAGTCAGTAGGATGTTTTCAGCAATGAATAACAGAAAATTCAAGTCAAATATCTTCAACATTCAGAATGTTTACTGACTCCCAGACAGGAAGCCCAGGCTAGGGAGGGGTTAAACCAGCACCACAGCTTTCCTTCCCATGTGAGTCACATCCTTCAGCTAATCTGGAGGTGGAGGCAGCAGTCCCCAGCGGAGAGAGACAGGGTTGCCTCTGGGAGGTGTCCTGAAAGAGCAAGGTGAGCAAGAAATTGCCCAGCTGCCTGGAAAACCTGTTCTTGAGTTTCAGTAACTTGAACTGAGTCACGTGGGGAGTGGGATCACCCTTAGACCAACTGGACTCACCTGTAGATCTGGGTCAGGTAAGCTGGGAGGGGAGGGTGCTACAACAAAATCTGAACTCCTATTAGAAAGGGGCGGGGGTTAAGGAGGCCAGGGCAACATCAGACATTGTCTGCTTCATGTGCTTCTCTGGATGGTCTGAGCCCTCCACCCCATGAGTCCCCCCAGAGAAATAAAAGGAAAAAAGGGATGATAACATACTTGCGCCTTAAAATATTAAGTTCATATAAGGGAAAGTTAAAAAGTTAGCACTGTCAGGCTGTAGATGATTTGTTTTAGGGGAGCATCCAGCCTAATAGGAGGTTTTAGCCTGTAAAGGTCCCAGCCTTTAATGATGAGATTTAGTTCCCTATGTGCAGTCATGGGCATATGTTTGGGATGTGAGATAGACTTCCAATATCTGACTGTCATGGCTTGTATAAGAACCTCGGATCAGCCTGGCTTTCCTTGGCATTCTGGAGCATATCTACACCATAGCATAGGAGCTGGAATGGCCATGCCTTCTGTGGGATAACCAGTGTCATCAAATGATGCTCATCTTAAGAGGAGGCAGTTGCTGCTGTGCTTAATTTATACCCACATCTGAAGATGTATCTTGAAGCTAAAATTTTAAAACTTGTCCAGAGACATCAGGTTGTGTCACCTTGAGTTCTCTTGGAGAAAAGAATGCAGAGCAAGCCAGTGCTTATTCCTGTTGGTGGGTGGTCTTCCAGAAGCCACAGATGGCTGAGCCACGCCCCAGGAGTTTCTGATACAGGAAGTCTGGAAAATTTGCACCTTGAACAAGTTTCCAGGTAATGCTGATGCTCTGGTCCAGGGACCACACTTAGTGAACCACATCCCCTGACCTAGGGGATGAACAATGGAGTGTGATTTGTAGCAAAGGAAAAAGAAAAACAGCAGCTTTCTAAATGCAGTTGGCTTCATCCCTATTCTAGCTTTGTTCATTATTCTCAATATGTTCCCCCACTCCTGTTCATTAAAGTGTCCTAGGTCATTCGTTCATAGAAGGATCCCCTTTTTTCTTGAGCTCCTTGTGGAAGAGTAATTGATTTATAGTCTGTAGTCTATGAGGAGCTCAAGATTTTGCCCCCATGGCTGTTTATAATGTACAAGAGAAAAATCGAGTTCCTAGAGGTGTTAACCCTCTCCGCAATGATATTCAACACTGGAAAGCACCAGGAAGTCCTGAACAGAAAACCTATACAGTGGCTCTGGAGAACTTGTAACTAATGGGCACTTGTAAATCTAACAGGATTTCCTACTGGTGTGAATGCCTTGGGTAAAATGCTCATTAAACTGTCAGCTCACAGAGAGGTGTTGCTCCTGGGAAGAGGGTCACAGCATCCTGGGGAGGAAAGAAGTCTCCCCAGGCCACCAGGGTCCTTCCCTCCCCTGATCACTCACCACCCACTTCAGACTCCTTCCAAAGCCCTTCAGAGGGTTTTTACAACTTTGTACCAATTCCATCAGGAAATTATTAATTTTCTTCAATCCAAACTATATATTCACTTTGTTGGCTTTTTCTTCTTGTTGAAGAAGATCTCTTCTATGGAAATTGAGAATAGCTAACCACTGTCCATGGTAGAACAGTACTTCCATACTTAAAACCAGTTTGTTTCAACACTGAAAAATATTAACGTTTATTTTTATTCAAATAACACTTGCACATCAGGAAAAAAAATTATATAGCACAAAATGGTATATAATGAAAACTGAGTTTCCTTCCCATCTCTGGCCCCTGGGCCAACTGCCCAGAATTAACCTCCAACACTTCTTTTGTGTGTACTTACCAGAAGTTTTCCAAACACGTATTTGTGTACACACACACATTCACGCACGTATTTTTAAACTTAATGATACATCTTGGATTCTCTTCACATTAGCACATATACTTCTTTGTAAGAATATATTATAAATTATTTAATCAGTTCTTTATTTATGGTATTTTGTCATTTCCAGTTCTAAACTTCCGAACAATGTTATAGATGCATCTTTGATTATACTGGCAAATATAAGATTTCCTAAAGCAGAGTTGTTGGGTCAAACGTTTTATGTATTTTTCATTTTGGCAGATTTGGTAGCGGTTACACCAATTTTTACTCCCTTCAACAATGTTCAAAAGTTCCAGTATTTTGCTATATACTAAACAATGTGTTAACAAAAGTTCCAGTATTTTGCTATATACTAACAATGTGTTAACTAAATTTTTTTGGACTGATAGGCAAAAATAATGTAACTTCAGACCTATAATTCACATCTCTCTCGTTGTACTAATATCACTGAACATCTTTGCATATGTATGAGATCTTTGACATTTCTTGTTCTTTGAAGTTTGTTTATATTCTTTTACCTATTTTTCTATTGGTTGTTGACACTTTTCCTTTAGCTTTGTTGGTTATCTTTATATATCAGAAATTAGCCTTTGTCATATATGTTGTAAATTCTGTCATGCAAATTTTAAGTTTTTTCCCCCCACAATTTGTCATTTCCTTTTTGATTAAAATTTTATTTAGCTCAAGGTGTTTTATGCTATGGAACAATTTCTTATTTTCATAAGAAAAATGTAAGTTAAATGTAATCATGTTTTTTATTGGTGACCCCTGGGTTTTACGTGATGCTTAAAAGAGAAAAGACTTCCCCCATCCAAGATTAGTTTTTTAAAAGTTCTTTATTTTCTTCTAGTAATTTTGTGGTTTAATATTTATTTTAGAATAAGGAGAGAGGTATGGATCCAACTTTATTTTGCTTCCCTATGGCTTCCTATTGGTTCCAACATGACTTACTGAATAATCTATTTTTAATTTAATGGTATGAAGTGTCACTGTGATAATAACCTAAATTCCCATTTGAACTTGAGAATCTTATTTGTGCAATCTGCATTTATTCCACTGATTTGTATTTCCATTTGCCAGAATCTCATTATAAGAAATAATGCAACTTTATAATGCATTTTAATATCTGGTCGGACTAGTATCTTCCATTATTTTTATTTTCCAGAATTTTCTGGCTATACTTACTTATTCACTTTTTCATACAAGCTTGAAAATTAGTCTGCCTGAAATTTAATAGTATCTTGTTATTTCTATTGAGACTGCATTGAATTTATAGGTTAATTTAGAGAGATATTAAGTCTTCCCACCCAATAAAAGAGTTTACATTTCTATTTATTCAAATTTTCTTTTGTATCCCTTTGTTAAGGTTTTAGTCATCTATAACTTGAATATTTTTGTTAGGTTTATTTTTTGATATTTTTGCTTCTTTATTGTAAATGGATATTATTTTCTAATTAATGTGTTTTTTTGTATCTTATTTTCATATCCATCAATTTTATTATATCTATTTGTCTACTATAATTTTGAGTTGAGTATCTTTTGTATACTCCTCAAATAATTTTACTTTACTTACTCTTTTTAAAAGATATTTTCACTTTTTATTTCTTTCTCCTGTTCTATTGAGCAGGAGAATATGATTAGAGATGATTAGAATAATGTCAAATAATGTCAAATTTCAGAGAGGTTAGTGCATACACTGGTCTTCTGATTTGAACAGGAAGGCTTCTAGGGTTTCCTTGATCAATCAGTAATGATTCATGCTTTGGTTAATGATCTTGTTATTTTGTTAAGATATTTAGGATGCATCCATCAATAATGTTTTGTTAAATCTGCATACAAATTAGAAATAAATGTAAGGTAATTCCATGACTTTTCAGCATCTATGGAAGTAATTATAATTTTTTTCTTTTGATCTATCAATATGGTGAATGATATACATTAATAGCTTTTTCCACTATTGAATAATAAATAACCAGCTTTATTCAGTATTTACTGTGTGCCAGACACTGTTGTAAGCACTTTACATGTATTAATTCATTGAATCCTCTCAATACACTATAATGAGAAAACTGCAGCATAGAGAAGTTAAATAATTATGTGTCCAAAGTCCAACACCTGGTGAGTGAGAGCTGGGAACTGAACAGTCATTTTACTCCTGAATCTATGTTTTCAATAGCTATTCTCAGCAGCCATCTTTTAATTTCTCATTAGGAAGTAGCATCCTCTTAACCTATTGCTGAATTCTGCATCCTAAAATTTTAGTTTTTTCCCCTTGCTATTGATAGATTAGTTTGGACTATAATTCTTCTTTTTGCATGTGCATGTTATCTTTGTCAGGTTTTGGAACTCCAAAAATTAATATGGAGGTTTTTATTCTTTTGCTGTGACCTGAAATAATTTAAGTAGTACTGGAACTGTTTTCTGTAAAGATTTGGTAGAAAGCATTCTTAACGCCTATTAAAGTGTTTAATTTTGTTGCTGAAGGAGGGAATGAATTTTTTATAAAATGTTTTCCTATTTTTCTATGATAATTCGTCATTTAGATTTTCTACAACTCTTACGGTAGGTTTTTGGAGAAGGCAACGGCACCCCACTCCAGTACTCTTATCTGGAAAAATCCCATGGATGGAAGAGCCTGGTAGGCTTCGGTCCATGGGGTCGCTAAGAGTTGGACACGACTGAGCGACTTCACTTTCCCTTTTCACTTTCATGCATTGGAGAAGGAAATGGCAACCCACTCCAGAATTCTTGCCTGGAAAATCCCAAGGACAGGGGAGCCTGGTGGGCTGCCGTCTCTGGGGTAGCACAGTGTCGGCTACTACTGAAGCGACTTAGCAGCAGCATGGTAGGTTTTAGTCATTTATATTTTTCTGAAAACCATTCATTTCATCCAGATTTTCAGCCAATTTTGGTAAGTCTGAGCAAAGGAGTATCTCAGAATTGTTTAAAAAATTGCATATATCTATCAGTTCCTCACTTACTATTTTCATTTTGCATTGTTTGTCCACTTTTTCCCTTAATTATATTAAAAAATAGATTTATTCTTTTGTTTTGTTTTCAGAGAACAAGCTCTTGGATTTATTTGTTGGTCCTTCATTTTATTTAATTTTCCCCTCTTTATCAGTGGTTACTTCTAATTTTGTACAATTTTGTTCCACTTTTTTACTTGACTAGATTGGCTCACGATTTGTTTTTCTATTTTATTGTTTTCTTTGCTTTATCTTTATTTCTTTCCAGGAACCATCTCTTAGATCTATTTATTAGCTGCACTATTTTAAAAATTAGTTCCTTCTGCTTTTAATATAGGTATATTTTATTTCTTTTTAAAACTTGCTTGCCTGATTGACTGCTTGTGTTTTTTTATCTTCATTCTTTCCTGTTTAACAATGCTAGTAAGTAGAACTATGCTATGAGAGGAGATATCTCAAAGGTTCTAATACATAGTTCTTGCATTATCAATATTTTGGAGATAGTATGTTTTTTATTTCTTCTTTGGACCAAGAATTGAGAGGGGAGGTTAAGACTTCTTTGTCTTTGATTAAAACATTAATTTGCAGCTTAATTGCACTGAGCTCAGAGATTGTGACATGCAATATTTCTATTTTTTGAAGTATATTGAGATTTTCCTCTGTGGTTCGACTTTTAGAAATATGGCTATTTTTATCAATTGAATAATAGGCTTATTCTCTATATTCAAGGTTTAGGCATATATAGATGCAGATATACACACACACGTTTGTGTGCTTACACATACATGCACACTGTGGGATTTTCAATAGCCTTACTAACTTGACTGTTTACTTGATCTGTCATGGACTGAGAAAAGTGATTTAAATTATCCCACTGCAATCACCTTTTTATATATTTCTATTTTTACTTACTGCAGTTTTTCTTTTATGCATTTTGAAGCAATGTTACTTGCTGCATGAAAATTCACTATATTATATGAGTATCATTACAAAGGGTCTTTTTTTAATATAGTATTGTCCTGAATTTAATATTGGTTGATACTATCATGGTTCTTGCTGTTTTTTTTTCTTGCACTTAATTTCTACATCTTTGCTAATCCTTTTACTTTCAACCTTTCCAACCTCATCAATTCCAAGATGTATTTCTTGAATGTGTTATAAGGCTGTTATAATTTTTATCCAATTTGAGAGTTTTTTATTTTAAGTGGAAGAGTTTTCTCGTTTATACTTACTAATAAACTCTATTTGATCTTAATTCTATCTTATTTCATGATTCATTATTTTGGTCTTTCTTTTTTATCTTTTCCTATATGGTCTAGGTTTTCTTGCTTTATGTTCTGTGGTGAGTGAATGTATTTGCCTTCTGGTAATTCTGAAGACTGATATTCTGAGTTTTGCTATTCTAATGATACCCTAGTAACTTTTAATAATATACTGAAAACTCTTCTTGATTTGTCAACTTCAAATAATGTATTTTAATAGCACACTGTAAAAATAAGGAAATTAGCAGGACTTTCTCTTGCCCTTCATACCTTCCTGCCTTTGAATATTAACTCCCTTCCCCTATTGTAGTACATCACTATCACTAGTTTAGTTCTTCTTGACACTAATCACAATGTATAATTACCCTATTTATTTATTAATTTAATTATTTGTTCTTCAGCTCCCCCAGTGGACTATATAATGCTTGAAGCCAATGAATTTTTTTATGCTTTTGTGTGATCCAGAAGAGGTGACACAATTACAGAACAAGAGCCAGCATTATAAGAGACCTTTGGGATCACCTCCCCCAACTCTCACTTTACACGTGAAGAAACCAAGCCCTAGAGGATGGAGACACTCACCCTATATCATAGAGCTAGTTGCGACAGGAGCTGAGCTAGAACTTAGATCTGCTCACCCAAGCTTCTTCCAAAATCCCAGTCTCCCTCAAAATGCATCACACAAAGTTTCATTCGAACACTAGGGGAAGGTTCACACTTAATTGCCAAATCAATGTGGAAAATACTTTTTCATTATGTCAATTACTATCACTCAGTGTCTTCTAAATGACATACTTGAAAATAGCTCCATTATAATGTGCAATTGAAAAGGACTGCCATTTCATACATCCACAATAACCTCGTAACTATTTACAGATACATTCTGAATCTCTGGACATGTCTTGACTGAGGAAGCCTGAGAGGAAGACCACCCTCATTCTAAGCTGGGAATCAAGATTGTAATAAGTGACACATTCAAAGACACTTAGAATGGCCAGAATTGATTCCAGAAAAGAATCTCTGTTTCCTGGCAACCAGCTCAGTACTCCCTGAAGGGCACTTTGAAGAAAAGCTCAATCAATGGAAGGGTCAAATGTTTTCTTTTTCAAATATCCATTTTGCATGTAATGGCTGCTCTGTGAAGACTTTATGGGGTGTTCGCTTGTTCAGGAGAGGTAGGGTCCTTCTGAGTAAACACATGTGCTATGGGTGAGAAATTACTGCAACTGAGTTTATTGGCATTTCTTAGAGCATACGAGTTCAAAGAAAATTATTACAGGTAAGAGCTCTGTCCATTGAAACACCACTGTATAGATTATATAGTGATATATACGGTCAGAGAGACATCCAAGAAAAGCTCACTACAGAGCTTGCCAATTCTGAAGATCAGCCTTCACAGGGATTGGTAAATCTTTCTCTTGACCCTAAAGCCACCTGCTTTGCCCTGATTATTTTTTCAATCTGACTGAGATCTCCCTAGTGGAAATGAATGGAATATAGAGAGGGTACTGTAGTCATATAGTCCTTGGTTTGAACCAGGTTTTTGCATGGCCCTGAGAAATCCACTTAACTTTGCTAAATTCTGCTTTCTCTAGATGTGGACAGAGTGGAATAACACTATTTTAGAAGGCTGATGTGATACTTTGGTAGGATTACATGAAGTAATCTGCCACTTGGTATGAACTTCACTTGACAGATTTATTAGTTGTCAAAGATGGACATGGAGGTGTGGACCAAATGGAAAATGGAGGACTAAGTAATGTTGAATTATATTTGTGCCCAGAAGCTTATGTTAGTATCTCTGTCGGCTCTCAAAACTATATTAAGCATATATATGATAACTCTTTAGGACTTGGAAAAATGGGTTTCCACTGAACAGGAGGAAAAGTGGGGCCACCAAGAAGTACAGTCATAAACCTCAATCTGCATCAGTCACTGGTCAGCTCTATGTATGAGCAGCTCTTACCAGGGGCACTATGGTACCCTGGGGGCTACCTTGTGAGTATGAAGGGGATTCACAGATTCCTGGAGCCTCAGTACTTTAGAGAGTTCTCTGTTTCTGACTGATATAACACATTTCCCTAAACTGTCCGTTGCCACACTGCAGACATGCATTCCCCTATCCATCGCCATTATTACCTTGTGTATGAGTTAGACAGAATAGGTCAGACTTTTAGAAGACAGGCCCATGAGGCATAACCCCAAACAGAAACAGTTTGCATTTCTCTCTCACTCAGCTCAGGTTATGGAGCGCTTATATAGTGTGCTAGACTCTGTGAGTTCTGGATGAGATGGACATGTAGAATCAGACTCAACTTGTCCAATGTAGAACTGGAATAACAGAAGACCATGTGGTGTTCACCTTGGCCAAGTTAACCTGGACCTCAGTTTCTTAATGTATATTAAAAAAGGAGGTCTTGGCCAGGTGATTCTCCAAGAGCCATTTTACTTCTCTGATTTTTATTTATATATGAAACTTTATGCTAAGTTCCTTAAAAGAAGCAAAAAATAAACCTTAAAGGATAGAGGGATATAATAAGAAACAGAAACATTTAAAATGATTTTAACATCTTAAATTTCCTCTCTAAAAAAATTTAAACTGAATCAATAATGATGGCTTCATCCAAGAAGCCAGTTTTAGCTCATTGTGGAAGTGTCCCAAGGGTCTCAGCTGTCCTTTCCTTCTTTTCTTTTTGCCCCTTCAAAGTTTTCCATGTAGATTTTTTTTTCCCTTCCCCTGCTGTTGGATGTTTCCTTCATGCTGTTTATTGCTTGTGTTAATTCACTTTTATTTGACCCCTCACATCATCCATCAAATTCTCACATGGCCATTACAATATCATTGTTTTAGTTGAGGTCTCAACAGCTTCAATCACTCTACAGCCAAAATTCCTACAACTCTTGCTACTCTTTTTTTCTTCCTTCCTCATTTGGCTCTAGCTCTTTATGGGTGATATTAGTGTTTTGAGGTCTTCCTCCCATTCATCACCCATCTTTCTCCCTGCAAAATCTCAGCTTTCAAAAATGAACAGAGTGATAATGCAGTAGGCACTATTATGCTAAGAATACTGGGATTTTGTTTATTAAAGAAGTGAGGCTTCAAGTCATAATAGATACGAGTTTTTCTTTTTAAAACATTACATTCAATTAAGTTGTGTGTGAGCTAGGCTCACAGCCTATGGTTTATATTGTTATAAGCCACAAATGAAATAAGGATTATAAAACACACTGAAGAGGAAAATGCAGCTTGAGAATATGATGCAAGTATTAATTCAAGACATTTAAAGTTTTTTCTATTAGTCTCTTTATAATTAAAAGCACAAGCTAAATGAAAGAATAGGATAAAAGGAGGAGGATGTTTTAAAGAGCCAATTTAAGGTAATTATTGGACAGTCCCAGTTTTGCCCAAAGTCATCTCTTCTCATTTGTCCATCTATCCATCCAATAGCTTGGGCACAGGAAGGTCAGGTTGTGCAGTATACAGAAAACAAGTTAGATATTGTCCTTTCTATGGAGCTTTTATTCTAATGTTATTTAGTCACTAAGTCATGTGTGATTCTTTTGTGACCCCATGGACTGTGGCCCGCCAGGCTCTTCTCTCCATGGAATTTTCCAGGCAAGATTACTGAAGTGGGTTACCATTTCCTTCTCCAGGGGATCCTCCAACCCAGGGATGGAACCAGAGTCTCCTGCATTGTAGGTGGAGTCTTTACTACTGAGCCACCTTGGAAGTCCTTTATTCTAATGTGTGCTTAGTCGCTCAGTCACATCCAACTCTTTGCGACTCCATGCACTGTAGCCCACCAGGCTCTTCTGTCCAGGGGGATTCTCCAGGCAAGAATACTGGAGTGGGTTGCCATGCCCTCCTCTAGGGATCTTCCCAACCCAGGGATTGAACCCAGATCTCCCACATTGCAGGTAGATTCTTACTATCTGAACTACCAGGGAAGCCCAAGAAGATTGGGCTTCTTCCCAATCTTCCCAACCCAGGAATTGAACCAAGGTCTCCTGCATTACAGGCAGATTCTTTACGAGCTGAGTTACCAGGGAATCACTATTTATTCTATAGTGGAGACCATATTTTTGAAAAGGTTAACAAATATATGAACTTAATAATCTCAAAATGTGGTAAATTCTGTGAAAAACAGTGGAGGAGGAGATCGTGGAGAATATTTGGGGAGTTTTAGGGTACTAACATCTGAGTAGGTGGCATTGAGTGAAGCCAAATGATGAGAGAGAAGTAATCATGCACATATTTAAAGAGTGCTCTTTTTTTAAAAAAAAAAATTATTTTACTGAAGTATAGTTGATTTACAATGTGGTGTTAATTTCTGCTGCAGAACAAAGTGATATATATATATATATATATATGTATGTATGTATATCAGAGAAGGCAATGGCACCCCACTCCAGTACTCTTGCCTGGACAATCCCATGGATTGGAGGAGCCTGGTGGGCGGCAGTCCATGGGGTCCCTAAGAGTCAGACACGACTGAGTGACTTCACTTTCACTTTTCACTTTCACGCATTGGAGAAGGAAATGGCAACCCACTCCAGTGTGTGTGTGTGTGTATATATATATATATACATATGTATTCTTTTTCAGGTTCTTTTCCATAATGATTTATCACAGGATTTTTAATATAGTTACTTGTGCTATATACAGTAGGAACTTGTTTATCAGTTCTGTATATAATAGTTTGTCCCGAACTCCCAATTTATTCCTCCCCCACCACTACCTCCCTGACTTGGGCAACCACAAGTCTTAAACAGAGAGTACTAAGTGGGAAATATTAATGATCTTTAAAGGGAAAATGAACTTCCACCTCAGAAACTAGTTTTTGAAAGGGCTTTAAGAAGATGAGGAGAGAAATGACCAGTTAGGAGACAGTTTTGTAAACAAAACTGTAGCTTCCAGAATACAAATCTTTTTGTAACAGGAGGGGGGCAGGCTCAGCTGTTAGCCAAAGGCAGTTAGCGGTCCCACTCAGCCATTGATTATTATCGCGGTGAGCCCCTCCCCCAAAAGAGCAACCCGCGAGTGACCGTTAGCGGTCCGCCTCAGCCATTGGTCAGCTTTGCAGTAGGCACCGCCCCCTTCTCTGTATAAAAGGAGCCCGAATTCAGCCTGAGGGAAGATGGTTCTCTGAGAGACTGGTCTGCCATCTTCTCTGTGTGCTAGCTTTGTGGTTACAGTCGTTATTCCTTGCTCCAACAACCAACTTGCTAATTTATTGGCCTTTCCTGTGGGGAGCAAAGCGAGCTTGGGCTGGGTTATCACTTACAGTGACGGTTTCTAAAGTCAGAGATGACATGAGCCTGACCCCCAGGTAACCTCTCTGTTCTCTCCTCCTCCTTGTGGCTCCTCAGTCACTCTGACATCTTTGCCGTTCCCTGAACATTTCAGTCCATCTCAGGGCCACCAGACATGCTCTTCCTCTCTCTGAAATGCTTTTCCCCCAGAGTCGTATTTCTTGCTCTCTCATTCCTTTTGGGTCTTCAGTCAAATACCACATTTCTACCGAGGCCTTCTGTGGCCATTCTATTTAAACGTGAACATCCTGTTCCTGCCTAGCTTTATTATTTTTTTCCATAAAACATATTATGATATACATTTTATTCTTTATTAGCCGGCCATCCCTTAACATTCTATGTAGGTTCCATGAAGGTAGGGAATTCTGTCAGCTTTGTTTAGTGTTGAATCTCCAGGATCTACCTAGAATAAGGCCTGACATAGAGCAGGTGCTCAATCC
Organism: Tragelaphus eurycerus; assembly: GCA_935064755.1. Taxonomy (NCBI): domain Eukaryota; kingdom Metazoa; phylum Chordata; class Mammalia; order Artiodactyla; family Bovidae; genus Tragelaphus; species Tragelaphus eurycerus. Next base: position 27,743,637 of record CAKXYN010000002.1, read on the forward strand.
CTGTCTGTTAAGTAAATGAAATAATAAGTGGTCATATTTGAATATATATAATATGAATGTAATTATATAATTATATATAATACATAATATAATTCTATATAATATGTAATATGAGTATATATAATATAGAACTAAATCTCTATTATAGTATTAAAATTATTATACTTCAGGCTAACTATGATAAATAGAACATATTTGTTTATCTCTGTTCCCCCCTGAAATTGCTCTAAAAAAATATAAAAGGCATAAACTCACAAGGGCTAAGACAATGAGAGGAGACAGTAGCAGAAAGGAAATTTCACCAAAATTTTCATGACAGTCTTATTTTGCCAGTCTGGGAAAGCTGAAACATAAGCCTGCAGGGGAGAAACAAATTAGATAGAAGTTATTTGTGCCACAGATCCTTAAATTGGCTCAGGATTTGGAGGCATCTTATATCCCCCCACCCCCCTGCATCTTTCTCAAGAAGCCACTAGAGTATATACACTACCAAATGGGAGAAATTGAGAAAGAAAAGCCTAGGATTGAGGAAACAGGACTCTAACACAGGAGACAGGTAAAAGAATTTCCAGAATGAGAGTGAAGAGAAGTCCTAGCCTGACAGATGGTCATCAGGCATAGGCAGCAACCAGTCCAGACTATAGGAGACAGACAAAAGACTCCAAGGTGGACATCTTTAAAAAAGAAGAAGAAACTGAAAGACAACCTGATATATTTGAACATACGGAGAGATTTTACAGTTCTATCAGATTTTAAGGAAGGTTCAGTTAGTTTATAGGGACATGGAAAACTAAAAATATGAGAAAAGAAATGATTAACTCTGAGGAAAAAAAGCTATTAAGAAAAAAAGAGAAAAGAAATGGAATTATGGTCAACTTAGGTGGCACTAGTGGTTAAGAACCTGCCTGCCAAAGCAGGATATATGAGATGCAAGTTCAATCCCTGTTTCAGGAAGATCCTGTGGAGGAGGGCATGGTAACCCACTCCAGTATTCTTGCCTGGGAAATCCCCATGGACAGAGGAGCCTGGTGGGCTACAGTCCATAGCATTGCAAAGAGTTGGACACAATTGAAACAACTTAGCACATAGTGGCTCAACTGTGAATAGTATTTATTCATCACAGTACTACAATTGAGAGGCTGAGGGGGGCGGGTAAGTCTTTGATGTGTGTGGGGAAGTAATCGTATTAAAAAAAAAAAACAACAGTATCTTAGTTGGAAGTCAGTAGATATTATCTAAAACTGAAATACCAAAAAATAACAGAAACATATTTAGAAATATGGAGATGAAAACAAGAAGTGGTTAAAAATTGAAAATGACTTCTGGAAAGCAGCATTAAGGGTAGGGAAAAGTAGAATAGGAACTGAAATTTTCCTTTACAAACCCTATAAGCCTTGACTTTCTAAGCAATATGTACATGTTATCAGATCAGATCAGATCAGTCGCTCAGTCGTGTCCAACTCTTTGCGACCCCATGAACTGCAGCATGCCAGGCCTCCCTATCCATCACCAGCTCTTGGAAGTCACTCAGACTCACAGTCATCGAGTCAGTGATGCCATCCAGCCATCTCATCCTCTGTCGTTCCCTTCTCCTCCTGCCCTCAATCCCTCCCAGCATCAGAGTCTTCTCCAATGAGTCAACTCTTCTCATGAGGTGGCCAAAATACTGGAGTTTCAGCTTTAGCATCATTCCTTCCAAAGAAATCCCAGGGCTGATCTCCTTCAGAATGGACCGGTTGGATCTCCTTGCAGTCCAGGGGACTCTCAAGAGTCTTCTCCAACACCACAGTTCAAAAGCATCAATTCTTCGGCGCTCAGCCTTCTTCACAGTCCAACTCTCACATCCATACATGACCACAGGAAAGACCATAGCCTTGACTAGGTGAACCTTTGTTGGCAAAGTGATGTCTCTGCTTTGGAATATGCTATCTAGGTTGGTCATAACTTTCCTTCCAAGGAGTAAGCGTCTTTTAATTTCATGGCTGCAGTCACCATCTGCAGTGATTTTGGAGCCCAGAAAAATAAAGTCTGACACTGTTTCCACTGTTTCTCCATCTATTTCCCATGTAGTGATGGGACCAGATGCCATGATCTTTGTTTTCTGAATGTTGAGCTTTAAGCCAACCTTTTCACTCTCCACTTTCACTTTCATCAAGAGGCTTTTTAGCCCCTCTTCACTTTCTGCCATAAGGGTGGTGTCATCCGCATATCTGAGGTTATTGATATTTCTCCCAGCAATCTTGATTCCAGCTTGTGTTTCCACCAGTCCAGCATGATCTGCTTCTCATGATGTACTCTGCATATAAGTTAAATAAACATGGTGACAATATACAGCCTTGACGTACTCCTTTTCCTATTTGGAACCAGTCTGTTGTTCCATGACCAGTTCTAACTGTTGCTTCCTGACCTGCATACAGATTTCTCAAGAGGCAGATCAGGTGGTCTGGTATTCCCATCTCTTTCAGAATTTTCCACAGTTTATTGTGATCCACACAGTCAAAGGCTTTGGCATAGTCAATAAAGCAGAAATAGATGTTTTTCTGGAACTCTCTTGCTTTTTCGATGATCCAGCGGATGTTGGCAATTTGATGTCTGGTTCCTCTGCCTTTTCTAAATCCAGCTTGAACATCAGGAAATTCACAGTTCACATATTGCTGAAGCCTGGCTTGGAGAATTTTGAGCATTACTTGACTAGCGTGTGAGATGAGTGCAATTGTGCGGTAGTTTGAGCACTCTTTGGCATTGCCTTTCTTTGGGATTGGAATGAAAACTGACCTTTTCCAATCTTGTGGCCACTGCTGAGTTTTCCAAATTTGCTGGCATATTGAGTGTAGCACTTTCACAGCATCATCTTTCAGGATTTGGAATAGCTCCACTGGAATTCCATCACCTCCACTAGCTTTGTTCGTAGTGATGCTTTCTAAGGCCCACTTGACTTCACATTCCAGGATGTCTGGCTCTAGGTCAGTGATCACACCATCATGATTATCTGGGTCGTGAAGCTCTTTTTTGTACAGTTCTTCTGTGTATTCTTGCCACCTCTTCTTAATATCTTCTGCTTCCGTTAGGTCCATACCATTTCTGTCCTTTATCGAGCCCATTTTTGCATGAAATGTTCCTTTGGTATCTCTGATTTTCTTGAATAGATCCTTAGTCTTTCCCATTCTGTTGTTTTCCTCTATTTCTTTGCACTGATCGCTGAAGAAGGCTTTCTTATCTCTTCTCGCTATTCTTTGGAACTCTGCATTCAGATGTTTATATCTTTCCTTTTCTCCTTTGCTTTTCGCTTCTCTCTTCTTTTCGCAGCTATTTGCAAGGCCTCCCCAGACAGCCATTTTGCTTTTTTGCATTTCTTTTCCATGGGGATGGTCTTGATCCCTGTCTCCTGTACAATGTCACAAACCTCATTCCATAGTTCATCAGGCACTCTATCTATCAGATCTAGGCCCTTAAATCTATTTCTCACTTCCTCTGTATAATCATAAGGGATTTGATTTAGGTATTTTGATGTAAATAAAAAATAATAAGAGTAATGTATGATTTCTTGTTAATCTCAGGAGAAAGATCTTGAAGTAAGACATGTTTATGTTGGAATACTTGTAAATATAGAAGATACAGGAAATATTTGTTAAATGATAAGTGAATGAATGAATGATGAGAGTTGTCACAAGTTCATTTAAAAGTTGAGAGTACATCACTGGAAGCCAGTGAAATGATGAGCGGCCTTGCATAGAAGACGATTTAAGGAAGCCCAGAAAAGATATGAATTTGTGTACCCCACCACAATGGAGCCCCAGGGTTTCTGCTCAGTTTAACCTATTACACAGTGTAATGCTGGCAAAAATTGCTCATTTCCATAGAGCTGACTTCGCAGATTTAAAAAGTCCTGAATGGGAAATAAATATGCTGCTCTTAATAAATGTCTAGTTAAGGTAGAGTTAATATAGTTAAATGTGAAAGTGTATGAATGATATATTTTAATAGCATTCAGAGCACATTTCAGCATCAAGATAAATGCAAACTTGAAAAAAAAACTCGAACATCCTCTAAACACATTGCCTTATCATAGCAAATGATAAATTACTAAAGAAAAATGTTATTCTGCAGTGTTTTGAAGATTAAGTAGAGTATGAGTGAAATTAACATTGTGTATAAGTGAAGCTGTGACTATATCATGTCAGGATGGTAATAAAATTGCAAAGGGGAGAGAATTAGAGTTTTATGCCACAGAAATGGAAGTAGTTTTCATTTTAATTGTTTTTCTTTAAATGGATTGTTTCTGTAATATACTACATTCTTTCCAGTTCACAGATGTTCAGGAGGGATAAAAGAGTTATAAAATATTCTAATGTGAGCTTCTAAAATAGCTTTTTTGGAACAGAAAAAGAACAGCCTAAAGAATTCAGGATTTTTAAAGTACAGTAAAGCATTCATATTGCAAATTTAGTGATTCGCATTTTGTGATATGGGAAAACAAATGGACTTTTAACTTTTATGCCATAACTGGCCTTTTAGTCAAATAAATCAATTTCATCTATGATATTCCACTTTTTAAGTCGGGTGTCTCTCTACAATTCAATTTCTTTCTTCCTCATCTCATCTCCTGCTAGCAGTTCTTTATTCCTGGTGTTAGAAGTCCCCCTTTTCTCTATTAGATAAATGGGGTTCTGGTCTTCACCTGAGCTAACTCAGCAGGATGGATGTATTGTGCCAATGTCGGAGGTTCCCAGCTATCCACTCTATCCCCCTCAAAGTCCCTTTCTCCCTCCCCTCAACCTGTAGCCCTTACCATGGACTACTCAGCTCATCTACATCAGCTCCCAGGGATGCTGTGTTCCTTGCCAGTTCTCTATTTGACTTTTCTTTTCTGCTTCTTCATATTTCTTTTCAGAGAGCCATTGTTTTTCCATGATTCTAAAGCTATTTGTATCCTTGTGCTGTGTACAAAGGTTCCTGTTAATCCCAATGGCTCTGCTTTTCTCTTACCATCATAATTGCCTTTTCCTCTGGCCCACATGGTCAGAGCCTCATTTATATGTCCTGAAACAGGGATCAGCTGCCTTGGGTGGGTTAGAGTTCTGTAGGAGACTAGCCTCAAGGTTAAAATGCCACTTTAATCACTTATTTAAACACCACCAACAAATATTTACTAGGACCTACTATGTAGCAAGTACTATGGTAGGTTTATAATGTTGAACAAGATAGGATCAGCTCTGGCCTTATGAAGTTTAAAATCAGGTGGATAAAATATGCATTAAACATACAATTGAAATGAATTCATCATGAATCCATGAATTCCAAGTAACATAATGCTAGGAGAAACTACAGGATGCTATATGTTCACATAACTAGGATATCTGACCTAATAAGGGGGTTAAGAAAAGTTTCCTTGAGGAAACAACATTGAAATAAAGAGCTAAAGAATAATTGGAGTCAGCCAGGGAAAAGTAGAACTTTGTCCGTAAAAGGAACCTGAGAAGCCAAGGCCTTAGGCAGGGCAGACTGGTGTGTTTCAAAAAACCAAGAAAAGGACTGAGAGGCAGGAACACAGGCAAGGAGAAGGTACAAGAATGAGGTGGGAGCCTGTGAAAGAAGCAGATCATGTAGGCTGGTACCCAAAGGGCAAGAGGAGGCTTAAATGGAAACATGATTGGTTCAGATTTGACCAGACTGACATTATGCCAAATGGATTGGAAGGGCATGAGTGTGGATGGGGGACTTCTACTACAGTCCTCGTCCATATTCAGATCCACTGTTAATCCAGGGCTTCCTGTGATCCTGCTACTCTCACACAGGGCGACTGGGGGAGTTAGGGTGGGGCACGGCACACTAACTCTCTTGAGATGCCTTGATGAGGTTTCTCATCTAATAGGAATATGGCTATTAGAAGATTCTCTGTTTTTCTTTGGGCATTTCTCTCATTTCTCAATGTCTGATCAGTGATTGTTTTAAGCTTGCTTCTGCTTTCCTAGTCTTGACCAGATCCATCCTGTAGAACATAAAGCTCTAAAGTAGCAAAGAACTGGGTGCTCGCCCTTATTTAGCATGTGGGTCATCTGATTGTCCACAAAATAGTTACCCTTGAGGTAGGGAAATGTGTGCAATTTTGAATGGACAAACAGACTGGTTCCAAATAGGAAAAGGAGTACGTCAAGGCTGTATATGGTCACCTTGCTTATTTAACTTATATGCAGAGTACATCATGAGAAATGCTGGGCTGGAAGAAGCACAAACTGGAATCCAGATTGCCAGGAGAAATATCAATAACCTCAGATATGCAGATGACACCACGCTTATGGCAGAAAGTGAAGAGGAACTAAAAAGCCTCTTGATGAAGGTGAAAGTGGAGAGTGAAAAAGTTGGCTTAAAACTCAACATTCAGAAAACAAAGATCATGGCATCTGGTCCCATCACTTCATGGCAAATAGACGGGGAAGCAGTGGAAACAGTGTCAGACTTTATTTTTCTGGGCTCCAAAATCACTGCAGATGGTGACTGCAGCCATGAAATTAAAAGACGCTTACTCCTTGGAAGGAAAGTTATGACCAACCTAGATAGCTTATTCAAAAGCAGAGACATTACTTTGCCAACAAAGGTCCGTCTAGTCAAGGCTATGGTTTTTCCAGTGGTCATGTATGGATGTGAGAGCTGGACTGTGAAGAAGGCTGAGCGCCAAAGAATTGATGCTTTTGACCTGTGGTGTTGGAGAAGACTCTTGAGAGTCCCTTGGACTGCAAGGAGATCCAACCAGTCCATTCTGAAGGAGATCAGCCCTGGGATTTCTTTGGAAGGAATGATGCTAAAGCTGAAACTCTAGTACTTTGGCCACTTCATGCGAAGACTCGACTCATTGGAGAAGACTCTGATGCTGGGAGGGATTGAGGGCAGGAGGAGAAGGGGACGACAGAGGATGAGATGGCTGGATGGCATCACTGACTCAATGGACATGAGTCTCAGTGAACTCTGGGAGTTGGTGATGGACAGCGAGGCCTGGCGTGCTGCAATTCATGGGGTCGCAAAGAGTTGGACACAACTGAGCGACTGAACTGAACTGATTCATTAACTACATTGTCAACATTATTGACAAGAAAAAGACCAGCGATAGAATGAGACATTAAAGAAAAACACAAACACACATTTCCATTTGCCTAACTGGAGGGTTGTATTTATTTGGTTTTAAAATTCCATCAGACCCGCCAGAAGGTTAGGATGACCTACCCCTCCTATCTTCCTCTGCACAGCCCAATAAAAACAGATTCACTGTGGGAAGCAACACTATTGGATGATATTTTAATTTCTATCAACTATTTAGAAAAATGAGTTATTTTACTCATCATGCTATGTATAATTTTCAGCATCAGAGTATTTTCTAATGTTTACCCTGTAATTCAGCACTTAATATCACCAGGTAAAAATACTTTCTGACTATAAGGGCAAATTCCTTCCTCCCTCCCTCTCTTTTTACCTCCTTTCCTCCTTTTCTTCCTTCTCTCTCTCTCCCCTTCCATCAGTAAGTATTGTTTATGACATTCAAAGTATTAACTTCACTTAAAGGTAAAATTTGAATGAAATTAACAATTTCGACAATGATTCCAGCATTGTCCTAAAATGGCCCAATACTGCCTTGTTCAAGTCAGATGACGTCCTAACCACATAGATTTTGCAACTGCAAGTCCTGTCTAGTGTATTTATTTCAGTTTACCTGGGCCTTCTCTACATGTGTGCCTTCTTTAGAGGTGTATGAGAAAAGATATGGAGAAGGAAATGGCAACCCACTCCAGTGTTCTTGCCTGGAAAATCCCAGGGATGGGGGAGCCTGGTGGGCTGCCGTCTATGGGGTCGCACAGGATCGGACACGACTGAAGCGACTTAGCAGCAGCAGCAGCAGAGAAAAGATAGAATATTTGGGTGGAAAAGGAGAGTTTATTCTGTAGAAAGAGAGGGAGAGAAGGTGACAATACAGCTCTACACAACAGACTCAAAGAAAAACTAGGCACTGTGTGAACCACCAAGCACTGCAGTGTGTGGAGCTCTGGTATACATAGGCAAGTGAGGAGAGATTCATCAGGGAGAGAAGGTGGGAGGCAGCCGGACACTTAGGGGGGTAGGCTCATCGAACATGTCATCGTGCTTGACTAGGGCATCGCTGCCTCCCTGACCAGCAATGGAGGTGCTGACTACACCACACACACCCGCTTTGGGCTCTATTCATTTGCACATCTGTTCACCCACCATGGGCTCAGCAGACATTTATTGAGCACTTCATATGAACATGTCATTGAGATAATCACAGATCTTTTTATTCTTGTAGGAGCGTAAAGTCTAGCAGGATGAAAATAGATTGGATAAAGAAGGGGTCCTAACAGAGCGACATTGGCATGGTTGCAGAGAGAAAGGAAGATTTCATTCTGATTGAGTCTGAGGTTCAAATATGGGAACTACATGCTTTAGCCATTAGGTAAGATTATGAGATATGAAACTATAACATACGCCTGAGGTATATGTTAACCCTTCATATCAAATAAGCCTAACATGAAATTTTAACCTTAGAAAAATTAGGTAGGACTGTTACATTATGAATAGGCGCCCTGCTATATAAAAAAGATTCTATAAATAACAAGTGTGTCTTAAGTCACTATGACGCTAACAGAATTCTTAGAGATGGGAATACCAGCCCACCTGACCTGCCTCCTGAGAAATCTGTATGCAGGTCAAGCTGCAGTCCATGGGATCGCAGAGTCAGACACGACTGAGCAACTGAACAGAAGGCATAGACTTAGATAAAAGACTTGAAATGTTAATATATCTGTGTGAAAATATGGTTCAAGCTACCAACATGTCATTGCACATGACTTTTCATAATATTTCTGTGAAAGTAAAAATTCTCAAAAAGTTCTTCCTTTGGTTCTTTTCCCTGGTTGCATCTTAAAATCATATGCTGCTGCTGCTAAGTCGCTTCAGTCGTGTCCGACTCTGGGCGATCCCATAGACGGCAGCCCACCAGGCTCCGCCGTCCCTGGGATTCTCCAGGCAAGAACACTGGAGTGGGTTGCCATTTCCTTCTCCAATGCATGAAAGTGAAAAGTGAAAGTGAAGTCGCTCAGTCGTGTCCGACTCTTAGCGACCCCATGGACTGGAGCCTACCAGGATCTTCCGTCCATGGGATTTTCCAGGCAAAAGTACTGGGGTGGTGTGCCATCGCCTTCCCCGTAAAATCATATAGGGAGCTTTTAAAAAAATCTCAGAGCCCAGGACATACCATCAGAATCTTTTGGAAATAAGACCCAATAATCAATAGTTTTTAAGCTCCCTAGGAGAAGGCAATGGCATCTCACTCCAGTACTTTTGCCTAGAAAATCCCATGGATGGAGGAGCCTGGTAGGCTGCAGTCCATGGGGTCGCTAGAGTTGGACACGACTGAGCAACTTCACTTTGACTTTTCACTTTCATGCATTGGAGAAGGAAATGGCAACCCACTCCTGTGTTCTTGCCTGGGGAATCCCAGGGATGGGAAGCCTGGTGGGCTGCCGTCTATGGGGTCACACAGAGTCGGACACGACTAAAGCGACGTAGCAGTAGCAGTAGACAATTCTGGTGTGTGACCAAAACTGAGAACCACTACTTTGGGAATTGCTTCTCAAATTTTAATGTGCATAGAATCTTGTTAAATGCAGATTCTGACTCATTAGGTCTAGAGTGGGGCCTGAGATTCTGTACTTCTAACAAGTTCCCAGGTGGTAGTGATACTGCCAGACCAAAGCCCACACTGTGACAATGACATTGGATCTAAATCTTGTGCACCAGAGTATCTGGGGGAGCATCTGATTTGACACTGGGGACTTGATTTCTCCAGATCTCCTCATCCTAGAGTACAAATGGAATTATGTAACAACAACTCGAATTCTAGTAGCTCTTGTTTAAACCAGTTCTTACAGGTATATAGCACCCCTGCCCCCCTCCCATGAAAAGAGACCCAGTAAATGTGTCCCTTGATAGTTATTGGGTAGGGGGGTGGTCTTAGGAAGGTCTTACATGGCCTCACAAATGTTTTCCCCCTTCTCTTGATTAGCTTTGTTTTCCTGAGACCCTACTCCTTTGCTCCAATCAAAGGACCCACAATTATTCCAATGGGAGCTACAGCCAGTAGACAATTCTAGATCAAAGACACCACCCTGTCTTCAGAATCCCTTGTCCCAAACTACTCTGGACAGCTCCAGGGATGAGAGCTGTTTTTCCATTAAAATGATTTCTTTTTCAGGAGGACCCCCATGGCTTACTGTGACTGTTCTGTCTGAATCCTTGCTCATTTTCAAGTAGGCACCATGGACAAATCAAGTTTTGTTTTTAGAAAGAACAGAACAGGTCCAGTAAAAAAAGGAGTGCTGAGAGGAGATGAACCATTTGTGGGAGGAGTTTATACCAAGGAGCACTATAGCCACAGTCTCCATAGCAACAGGAGCACTTATTGTGATTGCTGACCAATGGGCTATGCTGGGCTAGGAGGGCCAGACTCCCTGGCAGTGTGTCAGTGTTGGGACTTTTGGATGTTTCACAGACTGACTGTCTCATGCTAGAGTGGCCTTAGTTCTAGGGCAGTGGGTGGGCGGGGTTCCTCATCAGTGAAGAATTCTGTGGTTAGAGAGGCACCTTTCCCTTCCTCTGTGATCCTCTGTGATCATCCAACCTCTCTATAACCCCCTCTCATCATTTCTCCAAGTTAGTTTTGCTCTCCTTGTGTTCCATTACCATCTTATACTACTACTACTGCTACTAAGTCGCTTCAGTCGTGTCCGACTCTGTGCGACCCCACAGACGGAAGCTCACCAGGCTCCTCTGTCCCTGGGATTCTCCAGGCAAGAACACTGGAGTGGGTTGCCATTTCCTTATCCAATGCATGAAAGTGAAAAGTGAAAGTGAAGTCGCTCAGTCGTGTCCGACTCTTAGCGACCCCATGGACTGGAGCCTACCAGGATCTTCCGTCCATGGGATTTTCCAGGCAAAAGTACTGGGGTGGGGTGCCATTGCCTTCCCCGTCCCATCTTATATGTGTATCATATATGTGTTTATACTTTGTTACTATAAAACACAAAATTATCTTATCCTTTACCAAATGCACATTTCTTTTAGTTATCTTAGGGGTAACTAGCCAGTCAAGTGACCCTAGTAATGATTTTAAATGCCTCCCTGTGACAATTTACAACCATTAAGAAATACTAGCATAGTGTCTCTTAACGTTGTAGTATAAAATAGCAAATCCTGGGAAAATTCAATGAGGCCTAGATTTCCAAGCCCTCCTATAGACATTTATGCCAAATGGGTCTGTGACATTATATGGCTCACTCTTTTGCACATATTTCTATTGTTTCATAAGTAAAACTCTCTTGAATTCAAGTATCATCTGCTTTCCAAACAGAATGGAAGTGCAAAGATCCCATAAAGTTTTATCTTATGAAGCAAGTAGCTTGATTGATACTATGTTTAATTATTTTAGCATAGTTTAAGATGTAGGAAAGCAGAACCATACCTATTGCAAATCACCACCTCCACTACCATTGATGTGTGAAAACCCATGGTTTTCAAACGTACAAACTAAATTAATGCTAGACCCTTCATTTTACAAAATTTCTCTTAAATGTTGTATTTCTAGGATGCATTCACATCAAGGCAGCTTTTCAGCAGTTAACCTCCTATACACTATGAAGTATGCATGCCTCTCATTCTGCACAAAACCTTTTTAAATCATGCAGTCTGGATTTAAATGCTTTTCATGGAGAAGAAAAATCCCATGTTTTCACATTTGTAATCAGAGGTTAAAACAAGATCGAAAATCATCTCTGAAGACAAAAAAATTTAGTCCTGGAGAGCAAACAATAACATACGATGTTTGCTAATGTTATAGTATCTCTGGCAGAGAGGCAACAGTTCAGAGGCTGTTGCCTCTGAGGTTCAGGCTACAGCCAGGGCTTGCTTGAGCATACAGGTCCCACTCTTACTGGCACCTAATTTTCTTGTCCTTAGATATGATAAGATATGTCCTTAGATATGTCCTAGAATGACAAGGTGGTTGCTAATCCTATTCAAAAGCAGAGACATTACTTTGCCAACAAAGGTTCACCTAGTCAAGGCTATGGTCTTTCCTGTGGTCATGTATGGATGTGAGAGCTGGACTGTGAAGAAGGCTGAGCGCCGAAGAATTGATGCTTTTGAACTGTGGTGTTGGAGAAGACTCTTGAGAGTCCCTTGGACTGCAAGGAGATCCAACCAGTCCATTCTGAAGGAGATCAGCCCTGGGATTTCTTTGGAAGGAATGATGCTAAAGCTGAAACTCCAGTATTTTGGCCACCTCATGCGAAGAGTTGACTCATTGGAGAAGACTCTGATGCTGGGAGGGATTTGGGGCAGGAGGAGAAGGGGACGACAGAGGATGAGATGGCTGGATGGCATCACTGACTTGATGGATGTGTCTGAGTGAACTCCTGGAGTTGGTGATGGACAGGGAAGCCTGGCGTGCTGAGGTTCATGGGGTCGCAAAGAGTTGGACACGACTGAGTGACTGATCTGATCTGATCTGATGGGGTGGACATCACTACTATCAGCTCACCCTCACTAGGACCTTCCCCACACCTGGTAGACTCACCCAATCAGGCCTAACTGGTGTTCAACAAGGCACTTCTGGGCTAGAGAGGTCTTAGCAAACCATGCATTTCAGTCCCTTTGTTTACTATGGATGAAAGGCAAAGAACTTGCCCAGAATCATAACTGGAGGCTGGTGTTGAGACTACAGGCTTGAGTTCTTGGCTTCTAGTCTTAGACTCTCTCTCTTTCTGCCTGTTACCATAACTCTGCATCTCTTTACCTCTAAAACGGAGTACTCCTTATTAAACTGCTAGTTAACCTGTTCATTAATACTGACCATGGAAAACTCTGGGTCCTGAGCTTCTGATGCAAAAAACTGACTCATTAGAAAAGACCCTGATGCTGGGAAATATTGAAGGCAGGAGGAGAAGGGGACAACAGAGGATGAGATGGTTGGATGGCATCACCGACTCGATTGACATAAGTTTGAGCAAGCTCTGGGAGTTGGTGATGGACAAGAAGTCTGGCATGCTGCAGTCACGTGGTCGTAAAGAGTTGGACATGACTGAGGAACTGAACTGAACTGAGCTGAACTTCTACAGCCATAGCTTGGGTTCATCAACTGGGAACACAACAACAAACCCCAGGCTTCCACAGACTCACCTGCTCCTGAACCCAGACCCCTGGGCTCTTAGCTGGGGTCGCAGAGCTCCCTAATTCACTCCCAGTACAAATCTTAACCTTATACTTCAGCTTTTGCATTAACACTGCCTTGATTTCCTCCAGGAACAAGCAATAGCTCATGGAGTGTTTTCTGTCGGCTCTACATGGTTCCAAATCATAGCCCGTGGCCAGGAGAGCTGCCAGCTCCCTCAACAAAATTGGGAACTTTGTGGACCCCATGAGAGGCCTTATTTATTACATCTCCCAGAGAAAGCAGACTGGGGCAATAATCGTCAAAGTAATATTTACCCCTTAATAACTGCCTATTTTTATACCAGTGTTAGAGGTTAATAGCAGTGTTATTTACTCCTCTGCCAAAAAGAACTGAAGGATGTGAAATGTGGCAGTCAATAAAGCTGAACAGTCAGATAAATAACATTCATATTATTTCCTGACAAATCCTTCTGCAACCCAGGGATATAAATAACCCTAAGAAAGCAGTTCCTGCATTACAAGTTTACTGATGTGTAAAATGTAATTTTAAAAAGAGCTGCAAACCCTAGAAGCATTGGATTCTGTAACTATATACTCTGATAACACTCAGGATGTATGCACACACATGTGTGTGTGAGTCCTCTGGGAACACACATGCATTCTCCAACATACTTACCACCACGTATCCGTGTGGATGGTGTCAGTGCGTGTAGTTATTGCCTCTCATTTCCTCTCTGCTTCTGGAATATGCACTCCTCTGCTTTTTTCCTACCTCACTGGTGGCTTTTTCTTAAAATCCTGCTCTTATTCTTCATTTGGAGCACACAGGAGCTCTGTCCTATTCCCAGGTTTTCTGCTCTGGCATCTTCCTAGGTGAACCTATCCATTCTTATGGTTGACACACAAATGTGTATCTCTAGCTCTCAGTCTCTTGGGGCTTGAACTCCAATATTAACAGGCTCCTTGACATTTCCAACTGAAAGTATAGTAGGCATCTTGGCCATGGTAGGGTCATAGTGTAGCTCTAATTTCCACCCCCAAACTGCTCCCCATGCCCCTACTTTCTACTGTCTTCCCCACAGTAAATGCTACCACTTCCCATGCAGTTATTCAATTTAAAAACTAAGCACCTTTTTAATCTGATATTCACCTGTAATTCACAAACAAGTTCTATAAATTTTCCCTTCAAAATACATCAGGATTTACTTCCATCCATCTGTCTTCTCTCTGTCTTCACCACTGTCCCCCAGTCTACATGTACCATTTATCTGACTGCTTTCCCAGATTCTACTCCAGCCCCCTCTCATTCATTCCACTCTCAGCATAGTAAGCTTTTAAAATATGAATTCAAATATCTTTCTTTGGCCTGCAGGCCCTGTGTGACCTGACCCTGCTCCTTCCTCCCCTCCTTTCCTGCCCATCTCCCCTTCTTCTTTGTCCTCCGGCCACAGTGTGCATTTCTTTGATCCTCCAACAGATCAGGCAACCTCCTTCTGCCTGGGGTACGCTGGAGCTGGTGTTCCTATACTGGCTCCCTCTTGTCAGTTCATGAGCAGGTCCTCTCTGGTGGCTGGCCATCTAGTCCGAATAGATGCACCAACACCCATGTCACAGCATTCATATCATCATTACTGTTTTTCTCATAACATCTACTATTTCTTGAAATTATGTTGTTCCTAGATTTGCTTACGTGTTCATTAGTTATCTCCACCAGAATAAAAGCCTCATAAAAGCAGGACCCTTGTTTGTCATCTTCACCACTGTATGTCCAGTGCCTGGGAAACAGCCAACCATATAGTAGGTGTCTGTACTAATGTCCTAGGACTGCCATATAAAATGTACAACAGATCTAAATAAAAGCAATTAATTTTCTCAAGTTTCTGGAGGCTCTAGATGAGGGTATTGACAAGGTTGGTTTCTTCTGCAGTTTCTCTCCTTGACTTATAGATGACCACCATCTCCTTATGTCTTCACATGGTCTTCCCTTTATATATGTTTGTGTCCAAATGTCCTCCTCCTTATAAGGACACCAATCATATTGGATTAGGAGCCACCCAAATGACTTTAACTTAATTGCCTCTTTCAAGGCTCTATCTCAAAATAGAGTAATATTCTCAGGTACGGGGGTTAGGACTTCAATGTATAAATTTTGGGTAGGGACACAATTCAGTCCATAACAGCATCTAATAAAAAATAACAGTGATCATCATGAAAGCTAATATTATTGAGACATTATGTATTAGATGTTGTTTTTAAGTACTTTCCCTGTATTATTTTAATCTTCACTATGAAGATTTAAGAATGTCACCAATCAGTTCCATTTTCCAGATGAGGAAACTGAGACACAAAGAAATTAGATGGCCCGCTCTAGGTCACAGGTTAAAAGTGGTGGAAACTGATTCTGGGACCTGTGTCCTTTTCAACTGCCCTACACTGCTCCCCTGTGTTTATAAAGCTCTATTGAATGAACCAGTGAAGAGGAAGCAGGCATGGCAATCAGTGGGCTGTAAGTGCACAGACGCCAAAGGCAGCACTTTAGCCAGGAATACTTATTTATATCTTAGGCTCCTAAAAGTGATTTGAAGTAAAATATCTTAATGATCTATACAATATCATTAGTAAAATAGAAATTAAGATCAGAAAATCAGGAGGAAAAAAGAAACTTAAAATCATGAAGACAGAGTTATTGAGATTAAATGTCAGTTGTCTTTGAGCTTCCTTAGTTCATTCCAAGAAAGCCTACCAATCCCCTAGAAAGATAAAAATTATCCTGTAGCTAAATTCTAAATACATGTTTCGTGTAGACTCTTGCATGATAGCCATATTTAAGTGACAGAAAATGGTCTTTCATCAAACTCAGGAAAAAGAACACCTGGATTTTACTTTATAAGGTGCTCCATTTGCAATATCTTGAAAGGATCCACATACTTTTTCTGCACATCAATGACAATTCTGTGACCTCGTTCATTCTCAGTTTACTAATCCATTATGAGTTAGGCCCAGCAATTCCACAGAGCCCTCACTGACTTTCCTACCAATTAGGTGGAAGAGCTTGGCTGCATCTCCAGCAGAAAGTCTCAGAGGGCATTTATCTTGGTGCTGAAATGCTAACCACAGGGAAAGTCCCCATTTCCAAGAGAATGGCTGGGTGTTTGCAAAGGGATGAACGCTTTTCTTTTTTAAATTAAAGTGGAAGTAGAGTATTGGGAAGGCCAGGGAGATTTGCTTCTCCTTTAAAATCGGTTCCCCCAAGAAATAAGTCAGATACAACTTCCAGCAGCAAATCAGAATTTGACAATGGACGTTGCCTATAAAACCTCCTGCATAGGGCCTGGCATGTAGTAAGTAGCACTCAATAAGTATTCATTATTGTATTAGTGCCTTAAGAGAAGTGTTAGGAACTCTAATGTGTTCTCCCTAGTATTTTTAGTAATAGAGACACACACACGGTGATGGGGGGAGAAGAGAGAGGAGTGAAGCCGGGGTGGTTATGGAGATCTGATGGCTCCTCCTCTCTTTTAGGACTTGGGAGTCCCTAAAAATCAGGGCAGACAGAAAGATGAGGCATGGTAGGGAAAGAGGGGGAGGAAAATACAAAGACTGGTATGAGCAGGCTGACTTGGAGATTGACCCAGAAAGGCTTAGAACTCTTAGTTGTGAATATCAGTCTTTAAAAAACAAATACCACTGAAGAATGATGTTTGTGGTATGGCAGTATCCCATACTGGAAATTTCAGGCAACTATGTTGGCATCATGTAGCACATCATCATTGTCTCTTCTGCCTATTTCTGAGAATAGAAAGACTTGGCTGAAAAAGCTCCTCACATCTCCATCAGTTTATAATCAGTGAATACAGTAAGTGCAGGGGGTTGATGACTGTTTGCAGAGTATGTAATTTTATATATCTTGTGGGAGAGGTTGAGAGGATTCTGTTTAAAAAGGCTGCCCTAATAAATGATTTACCAGGGCAGCCAGAGATCAAAGAAATTGCTCAGAAATTGCATCTCAGGGCACCTAAAATTGTAAGTTTATGGAAGTCCTCAGAACCCCAAACCTTTTATGACTTTTATATTAGCTAACCACTAAATTTTCAAAGCAGTGTGACTGCCATGGGTTTTAATGAGAGCTGCATGCTCAACCCCTCATTCCTTTAATAAATATAAGGGTGATGCTGCTGAGAGACATTTTGAAAACATGGCAAGTGTCATGGAAGATCTACCAGGAAGCAAGACTCAGGCTGTATAGCAGAAATGTTAAATTCTGACAAGAAAAAAAAATCGACTCCAAACAAATCCCAAAAACCTTGTAAGAAGATAACAGGAATTCTGCCTTGGATGCATCTCTTAGCTGGAGTCTGCATGTAGGAGTACCATGAAAGAGGCTAAGTCACTCTGGAGATTGGAAACTGAATTTAGTGATGTCAGTCAGGCTGGGCACTGGTTGCTCCTGCTCACTGTTTGGCAATCAGAAAAGTTCCCCCAGCATCCTCAGGACTTCAGAGAGATTCCCCAGAGTTAACTGGTGTCCCTTGTCCCAGACAAGCCATAGTCCAGTCTGAAAATGAAGAACCAAAAATAGGTTGCCTACTGGTTCTCAAAATGGGTTCCAGGGACCCTTTGGAAGGTGGTCCCTGAGACCCTTCCAGATGGTATATAAGGTCAGAACTATTTTCATAATAATACTGTTTTTTTTGTTTTCATTCTCACATGAGTGACCACCAACAGGACTGAAGGAAGAACTACTCAGCTGAACATTGTTCAGATTTTTAGAATCATGAGCAAGTAAAATGATTGTTTTAAATCACTAAGTTTTGAGATGGGTTGGTTTGCAGCCAGAGATAATTGGAATAGGCATGTCAGAGATGCATACTGATGCTGGTAGTATTGGTGACATTGACTGGGGATCACTAACTTTTTTCAACCACATAGAGACTGAGTCTGGGTGTCACTAGGGAAGATGAGTAAAGGGGTTATTCACAGGGACAGTGATCAGAATGACTGATTTCCTGACATGTTCAGAAATCAAAAAGTGAATCGCTAAGAGTACCTTGGACTGCAAGGAGATCCAACCAGTCCATTCTGAAGGAGATCAGCCCTGGGATTTCTTTGGAAGGAATGATGCGAAAGCTGAAACTCCAGTACTTTGGCCACCTCATGTGAAGAGTTGACTCATTGGAAAAGACTCTGATGCTGGGAGGGATTGGGGGCAGGAGGAGAGGGGGATGACAGAGGATGAGATGGCTGAATGGCATCACTGACTCGATGGACGTGAGTCTCAGTTAACTCCGGGAGTTGGTGTTGGACAGGGAGGCCTGGCGTGCTGCGATTCATGGGGTCGCAAAGAGTTGGATATGACTGAGCGACTGATCTGATCTGATCTGATCTGAAGCTCAGTCATGGTTTCCCCTTCATGGACAGAGATAAAGGTGGCTACTGACACATGAAGGAGATTTCTTCTGATGAATAAGTTTGAGGAAATTCATAGCAATGATGATGAAAAGGATGGTATGAGAAGGATGGTGATGATGATAAGGATGATAAAGGTAATAGGGGCGATGGTAACGATTGTATAGTGAAAATGGAACCTGGTCCTGGGACCCCAGTCCTGAAATAAGAGAAATGTCTCTTGAGGACAACACATTGTGATGGGAAGGGTGCAGACTTTGGTATCAGAAAACCTGGTCCCTGTCCTGGCTTCACAATCTTGGAGACGTCATGCCTCCTACCTGAAGTTCAGTTTCCTAACTGCAAAAATGTGAAGAACTGTATTCACAGCTCTTCCCCCTGACAAAGTTTTCATGAGGGTCAAGTGAGAGAGTACATGAAAGTGCTCCATAAACTGTAAGCTACGATGCAAAAAGGAAGAAGATGAAGATAAGAAATAAGAGATTGTTGCTGAAAGGAATCTTCCTTGTACTTAAGCAGTTCTAAGAAAACATAAAGCAGATGATTAAAGGCCCTTCTGCAGGAAATTTTTAAGTTTGCTTGTGGAAGTTACTGAGCTTGCTGACCCACATGACAGCCAGCCAGGGAAAGATGATGTGCCTTTGAAAATAAATATAGGTTCCACATTTCCCGAGTTCTAGAGAATGTAGCATTTTCTATTCTATTTCCCAGCATTACATATAAACCAGTCAGTACTTTGTAGATGTTCAACACTGTGCTAGAAATTGGGAATAAGAGCTGAGGAAGAAAATTAGCTCCTTTTCTTGCCTGCTTGTGGTAGGTAGAATTGTGGCCCCTTAAGAGATCAAATTGCCAACATCCGCTGGATCATCGAAAAAGCAAGAGAGTTCCAGAAAAACATCTATTTCTGCTTTGTTGACTATGCCAAAGCCTTTGACTGTGTAGATCACAATAAACTGTGGAAAATTCTGAAAGAGATGGGAATACCAGACCACCTGATCTGCCTCTTGAGAAATCTGTATGCAGGTCGGGAAGCAACAGTTAGAACTGGTCATGGAACAACAGACTGGTTCCAAATAGGAAAAGGAGTACGTCAAGGCTGTATATTGTCACCATGTTTATTTAACTTATATGCAGAGTACATCATGAGAAATGCTGGACTGGAAGAAACACAAGTTGGAATCAAGATTGCTGGGAGACATATCAATAACCTCAGATATGCAGATGACACCACCCTTATGGCAGAAAGTGAAGAGGGGCTAAAAAGCCTCTTGATGAAAGTGAAAGTGGAGAGTGAAAAGGTTGGCTTAAAGCTCAACATTCAGAAAACGAAGATCATGGCCTCTGGTCCCATCACTACATGGGAAATAGATGGAGAAACAGTGGAAACAGTGTCAGACTTTGTTTTTCTGGGCTCCAAAATCACTGCAGATGGTGACTGCAGCCATGAAATTAAAAGACGCTTACTCCTTGGAAGGAAAGTTATGACCAAACTAGATGGCATATTCAAAAGCAGAGACATTACTTTGCCAACAAAGTTTCGCCTAGTCAAGGCTATGGTCTTTCCTGTGGTCATGTATGGATGTGAGAGTTGGACTGTGAAGAAGGCTGAGCGCCGAGGAATTGATGGTTTTGAAGTGTGGTATTGGAGAAGACTCTTGAGAGTCCCTTGGACTGCAAGGGGATCCAACCAGTCCATTCTGAAGGAGATCAGCCCTGGGATTTCTTTGGAAGGAATGATGCTAAAGCTGAAACTCCAGTACTTTGGCTACCTCATGCGAAGAGGTGACTCATTGGAGAAGACTCTGATGCTGGGAGGGATTGGGGGCAAGAGGAGAAGGGGACGACAGAGGATGAGATGGCTGAATGGCATCACTGACTCGATGGATGTGAGTCTGAGGGACCTCCGGGAGTTGGTGATGGACAGGGAGGCCTGGCGTGCTGCAGTTCATGGGGTCGCAAAGAGTCGGACACGACTGAGCGACTGATCTGATCTGAAGATGTCCTAATCCCTGCTGCTGCTGCTGCTGCTAAATCACTTCAGTCTTGTCCGACTCTGTGTGACCCCATAGGTGGCAGCCCACCAGGCTCCGCCGTCCCTGGGATTCTCCAGGCAAGAACACTGGAGTGGGTTGACATTGCCTTTTTTGTCCTAATCCCTAGAACCTGGGAATATGTTAGGCTGTGTGGCAAAGGGAATTATGGTTGCTAATTAGCTGACCTTAGGGTCGGGAAATTATCCTGGGTTATCCAGGCAGGCCTCAGTGGAATTATAAGCATCTTTAAAAGTGGAAGAGGGAGGCCTGAAAGGGAGAAGCAGAGAATTGTCCATGTGAGAAGGACTTAGCCTAGTATTGCTGACTTTGAGAAGATAGAGGAAAGAGCCATAAGGCAGGGAATGTGAGCAGCCTCCAGAAGCTGGAAAAAGCAAGGGAACAGATTCTACCCCAGAGCCCTTAGAAGAAAGAAGATTCTACAAGCACCTTGGTTTTAGACTAGTGAGACCCATCTCTTACTCCTGATCTCCAGAACCCTAAGATAATAAATTTGTATTGTTAAAGTCCCTACTTTTGTGATAATTTGTTATGGTAGCAATGGAAAACTAAGATATTGCCCCACAGTCTCTGAAGCAAACCACCTTTATGGGAAGAATTTTAGTTCCATCTGTCATGATAAGTTCAAAGACCTAAACCAGTGGGCAACAAGCAAGGTCTGCTAATTTCCCCATTTTTGAAGCTACAGTTATATGTATACACAGGAAGTAGTGTCAGTACCAATGGCCAAGCTGTATACAACTTACCATCTCACACTGATGTATTGACTTATCTGCTTTATATCTGTCTTTCCCTCATGTAAGATATAAGCTTTGTTAGGTTCACTGCTATAACTTCAAAGCTCAAAATAATTCCCGGATCACAGTTAATGTTCAATCTAATTTTTTGTTAACAAATTCACTTATTCAACAAAATTTTAAGACTATATGCATCAATACTAGAAAATAAGTTCAATGAAGGCAGAGATTTATATCTGTTTTGTTATCTGGTTTTTTATTTGTGTGCATAGAATAGTACCTAGCACTCAAAAAACGTTTATGGGATGGAATGAATGAATGATTTAAAGAATGAAACAAAAAAGCCCCTGTACTTCAGGAGGTTGTAGTCTAGTGGACTTTGGTTTCAGATTCATCAATATAGCTACCTACACCAAAACTGGACTTGCCTTCTTTCTCAAATTTTCCAATAATTTTCAATGATTCGCCGAGTCGCTGTATTGTGGGGGAGGAGAGTGAAGGCCTGGAGAAGAGTTAGGGAGATAAAAGGGGATTCCATGTCGATGGTATTTTTGTCAGATAATATGAGGACTTGTCTAGACATTTCTTTTCTGACACAGTTTATTTCTATTTTTGTTATTTTTACAAATGTACATTATTTGTAATTTGACTACAGTATATGCTCATTGTAAGAGAGTCAAGAATCAATAGAGCTTTCTGACTCCTAAGGTCTGCTCCAAACCCCCTCAAAGTTCATGGCTATTAAGAGTTTGGCCTATATACATCCCCTTCTTCAAATATCTTATTGGATGCCTCATTTTCAGAACTGCTTAAAATAAGTATAGCATATTTAAAAGCAGAGACATTACTTTGCCAACAAAGGTTTGCCTAGTCAAGGTTATGGTTTTTCCTGTGGTCATGTATGGATGTGAGAGCTGGACTGTGAAGAAGAATGAGCGCCGAAGAATTGATGCTTTTGAACTGTGGTGTTGGAGAAGACTCTTGAGAGTCCCTTGGACTGCCAGGAGATCCAACTAGTCCATTCTGAAGGAGATCAGCCCTGGGATTTCTTTGGAAGGAATGATGCTAAAGCTGAAACTCCAGTACTTTGGCTACCTCATGCGAAGAGTTGACTCATTGGAAAAGATTCTGATGCTGGGAGGGATTGGGGGCAAGAGGAGAAGGGGATGACAGAGGATGAGATGGCTGGATGGCATCACTGACTCGATGGACGTGAGTCTGGGTGAACTCTGGGAGTTGGTGATGGACAGGGAGGCCTGGCGTGTTGTGATTCATGGGGTCGCAGAGTTGGACACGACTAAGCGACTGAACTGAACTGAACTGAGACCTCAATCTTATCTAAAATTGCTGAGGAAAATAGTTTAAAAACATATACTAAAAATAATGTAAAAGAGAACTATGTAACAGAAATCCCTAGATGGGAAAAATCATTTTTAAAATTGCTGTGATTTGTACAATAGCTGATTTTCCCATGCTCTATATTTTTGTCCCTTTAAAAATTTTCATATCTTGAAATTACTTGGAGCCCCAAGGCTATTTGCCTGAGAATGAACAAATAAGCTTCTATTACTGTTAAAAAAAAAAAAAACCCAGACTTTTCCCAACACTAAACAGGAATGATATTTTTGTGAAAAGTTGAATAAAATACTTTGAAAAACTTTGTAGAAATATAAGGAGGTAAGGTTATGAGTCATTGTCTATAATCTAATGATTTCTCACCCAGGATTGACATTGGACCCCTCGAGAAGATATGTCAGCATACTAGGACCAAAGCCGAGTCAATAACCTTATGGCTGTCCTTGAACCTCTCTCATTTTTAGTCCCTCTTAACTTTGTGTTGGTGCAATATTTAAAGGCCAACTTTATACTATAATAATAGTTAATATTTGTATATCACTTACAAAAGTTTACAAAGCAATTCCCCACCTATTATCTTGTTTTACCTTTGAACTTCCCCAGAGATGTGTGTTACCACTCTTGTGATGACTATTAGCTCCCATGACTCAGATGAGAAAACTGAGGTTTAGGGAACTTGAATGACTTGCCAAAGATCATATGTTCCATAGCAGCAAGACTTCTGCCTTTAAATCTCTTGCCTTTTCCTAGAAGTAATGTTGGCCCCCAGATAAGAAACTTTGGGTCATAATCTCCTGTTATCATCAAAATCCTCAATAACTTGTAGGAAAAAAATTAAACAATGTATTTTATATCATTGCATTTCTCTTTTTTTGCAGCCAATACAAAGTGCCCAAGATGTCTCTGCTGATATGAGGAATGAATTTGCTTGTAGGAGAATAGTGAGGATGTACATGTGGCCATCTCTGACTCCAAGCCCTGACAGGGGCCCTGGCCAGTATGTTTGATGTGAATCCAGGGCCATGAACTGCCCTTTTGCTCAAGAGGGTGCTGGGGTTCCCCACAGCATATTTGCCAACACCACTCACCCCAGCCTCCAGCCTCTCTCTTTCCCTGGCCTGCTGTCTCATTGCTCATACCAGCTGCAGTGGGCCAGAAAGGCAGACGAGTGAAACTGACACTCCAGGGACCTTCCAAGACTCTGTTGAGTTTAACAGCGGGTCTGGAAAAATGAAAGGCCTATGGGTAGGACTACTAGACCCTCCTGGAAGATATGTTGGGCTTTGAGCATCAGGTGGTCTGGCTCATGAGCTACATCTGTGTGCATGGTTGAAGTAAAGCACCACGGGAAAGTCCTGCAGCAAATGAATCTAAGATAGGGTCCGGGGGAGTTGAATTTGAATCCTGCCTCTGCCACCAAATAGCTAGAAGCTTCCTAACCTCAGAGATTCCCTTTGATCTTGGAGGTGAGATGCAGGAGCATTACCTTCTACATATGGTATATAAGGTTGTTATAACAACTCAATGAAAAAAAGTTTGTAAAAGCACTTAATAGTGCTAAAGTACTAAAGCAACATCTGTTTGGGCTTTGTTTTTGCAGTTGGTTTGTCTTCCAGATAGAAATCTCTGCCCGTAAAATCTTCCACAGTAAAGGGACACTGATACAAACACGTGGCTCCCCTCCACTGTTTCATCATCTATGTGCTCTTTCAGACAGCTCATCATTTTCTTCTCCCTTTTTCCTACACCTATTGGAATCCTTTCCCTGACGATTTATCTTAGTAAAATTAGTTCCTCCTAATTGGCAATGGCACCCCACTCCAGTACTGTTGCCTGGAAAATCCCATGGATGGAGGAGTCTGGTAGGCTGCAGTCCATGGGGTCACTAAGAGTCGGACACGACTGAGCGACTTCACTTTCACTTTTCACTTTCCTGCATTGGAGAAGGAAATGGCAACCCACTCCAGTGTTCTTGCCTGGAGAATCCCAGGGACAGAGGAGCCTGGTAGAAGGCCGTCTATGGGGTTGCACAGAGTCGGACACGACTGAAGCAACTTAGCAGCAATTTTAGCAACACAACTCAGATTGCAACTCTGAATGTTAATAAAGTTGAAGTTCTATGTCCAAGATTGTATTTTTGTCCCCCTATATGTAATTTCCTCTATATAATTTCAGAGTTTTTATTTGGGCACATGGCTGCTGAATTAAAGATCACATTTCCCAACCTTCCTTGAGGGGTCATGTGACTAAGTTCTGGGCAATGGGAGTGAGCAGAAGTGATGTGTGTAAACTCTGGGACTTACTCTTAAAGGGAAGGAACATAACCTCTTTCCCCTCCCCTTCCTGCTGCTTGGAATGCTGATGTAGCTTGGGACAACCATTTCAGACCACAAAATGGAGGGCATGTGTTAAGGATGGCAAACAGGACATTAGAAGCAGCTTGGGACCCTGACCCTGTTGAGCCATCCTACCTTTGTCATAAGAGACAAAATGAATTTCTTTCTGGTTTAAGCTATTATGTTTGTAGGTCTTTTGTGATGGCAACTTGACATACCTCATAACCTGTTTTAAAGAGGAATACTTTGAGGTCTACAGCTTCAGATTTTTTGAGTTTGGTAAATTCCATGTCTGTCCCAAATGTCTGTCCCAGATCCTGGTCTAAACTAGAAAAAACTTAGATGCTTTTCTATGACTTCCTCCTTCTGCGTTAGTGTTCACCATTATTATTAAAATTGTTGTTGTTTCCATCAACATTGATTTAAAGAAACCAGGTGAAACGATACATTTACATACACAGCTAAGTCCCTTCTCTGTCCATCTGAAACTACTACAACACTGTTAATCAGCTATACCCCAATACAAAATAAAAAGTTTAAAGTTTGGGGAAAAAACAGGTGAACTGAGCCTGAACAACAACAACAAATAGGTAAGTTGGGATTCATCAAAATTAAAAGCTATTGTGCATCAAAGGACATCATCAAGAAAGTGAAAAGACAATCTACAGAAAGGGAGAAATGATCATTTTTCTGATAAAAGTCTAGTATCCAACTATATAAAGAATTTTTACAACACAACAACAACAAAATAAATAATTAAAAAGAGCAAGGAACTTAAATAAGCATTCGTACATTTGCTTCCAGCACTTGAAAAGATGATCAACTGCATTAGCCATATGGAAATGCAAACCAAAACCACAGTGAGATGCCATTTCATGTCCACTAGAATAGCTGTTAACTTTTTTTAAAAAGGGAAAATTAGCAAATGTTGTTTAGGATGTGGAGAAACTGGAATCCTTGCACATTGGTGATGGGAATGAAAATGATTCAGTTGCTATGGAAAAGTTTGTTTTTCTTTACAAGTTAAGCACAGAATTACTATATGACCCACCAATCCCACTCCTAGGAATACTGCCCAAAAAACTAAAACAGGTACTCAAACCAACACATATATACACCTGTTTATAGCAGGGCTATTCATGATAACCAAGAGGGGGAAACAATTCAAATGTCCACTAAATGAATGAATGGATAAACATATGTGTGTGTGTGTGTGTGTGTGTGTGCATGTGTGTGTGTTTTCAGTTGCTCATTCATGTCCCACTTTTTGTGACCCCATGGACTGTAATTCACCAGACTCCTCTATCCATGGGAGTTTTCTGGCAAGAATACTGGAATGGGTTGCCATGTCCTCCTCCATGGGATATTCCCAACCCAGGCACTGACCTCAAGTCATGTCTCCTGCAACTCCTACATTAGCAAGCAGATTCTTCACCACTGTACCACCTGGGAAGCCCACAAGAGAGAGTCAGCCAAAGAAAGGAATGAAGTACTGATACAGGCTATCGCACGGATGCACCTCAAAAAACATTGGGCTAAATGAAAGAAATCAGACACAAAAGGGCCACATATTGTATGATGCTATTTATAGGAAATATCTAGAATGGGTACATTCATAGAGACAAAGAGTAGACTTGTGGCTACCAAAGCCTGGTGCAAGAGGAGAATTGGAAGTAACTATTTAATGAGGTTTCTTTTCAGGGTGATGAAAATATTTGGGACTAGATGGAGGTGATGGTTGTACAACATTTGAATGTACTAAATGCCATTGAATTAACTTAAAAATTAAAATGATTCATTTTATGTTATATGAATCTCACCCCCATTCTTTTTTTAAATATCCATGGGGCCCCAAAGCAGTAGTAGAATTGCTTGTTTACAGAAAGGTGGCCGATGGTACTGGGGTCTGCTTGAAACAAGAGTCTGAACCATCTGAGCAACTGGATAGCTAATGAGCACCTCTTTTCCCCTAGAAGCAAGCACTCCTGCTCCTATTTCTCCCAGTCATTCATTAGGCTCCAACCTGCTACTAGTCAGGTAGCATTAGCCATCCAGGTACACAGGGAACTAGAAGTCTCTTGCTCTTCCTGATTCCTTATTTATTAGGGTAATGAGAACATGACTATGGTTCTGAGGCAGAAATTCCAAGATGGATATTTAGGGTGTATTCAGGTGCAGCTGGTCCACACGGGGTGGACTGAGGGACCCCTACCCACAGGTCTGGGTCTCTCACCCACAAGCCCAATTTTGTCACATCCTTGCTCTGTATTCTTGAGAAAGTCAGTTACCCTGTGACCTAGTTTTCTCACTTTAAAATAGGACTAGATAACATTTTCCTTAATTAATTTCAATATCCAGAAACTAATTGTTTCTCAGCACTTCCCTTGATACCACCCTGGTTTGAGTCACTGTCATCTTTTCCTTGATAAATGCAGTGGTCTCCTAACTTACCTCCCTCCTTCTGCCATTGCCTTCTTCCCAGCCTATTGTTACACTGCCAAAGACTGGTCCTTTCAAGCAAAAGTCAGACTGTGTCATTCTTCTGCTCAAAGCCCTCCAGTGTCCTCATCTTAGTTAGGGTAAAACCATGTCTTCACCTTTAAGGTCCTACAGGATGGGATTCTGGCTTCCACCCTGATCTTATTTCTTACCACCAGCTCATTGCTCACTTCACTCTACATCCAATGATCTCCTTTCTGTTCCTGCCTTGGAGTCTTTGTACTTTCTATTTTCTCTACCTGAAAGGTTGCTCTTGTCCTTACCCCCTCCAGGTCTCAAATTCATGTCCATTGAATTGGTAATGCTATCTAACCATCTCATCCTCTGCCACCTTCTTCTACTTTTGCCTTCAATCTTTTCCAGCATCAGGGTCTTTTCCAATGATTCAGTTCTTCACATCAGACGGCCAACATATTTTGCTTGCTTCTATTTTATTTTAAGGGCGTCCCTGTTGATTCAGATGGTAAAGAATCTGCCTGCAATGCAGGAGACCTGGGTTTGATCCCTGGGTCAGGAAGATCAAGGAAGAAATGGCTATGGGCTCCATGGGTTTGCAAAGAGTCAGACATTACTGAGCGACTAACACACACACAACTTGTCTCCTACTGAAATGTAAGTTCCACAAGCTATTTGGCCTACTACTATATCTGGAGTGCCTAGAATAGTGCCTGGAAAATAGTAAGTGATCTATAAATATTTACTGAATGAAAGAACAGGTTCCTTCGAAGAGCAAGAAGGACAATGAATGTGAAAACACTGTACAAAGGCATAGTATTTTTTATTTGTATCAAAATGTAATGTGCTTTAACAAGGTCTACACTAGAACGATCCATGATATTTGGGGGAAATAAATAACAAAAATTAAAAATTTCACTATTCAAAAGACTTCCAGAAGCCCCAAAGGATATTTTAGGACCTGAAAGAGCCTCTGTTTTTAAGCCTTCGTCATTAATAATCTTCCCAGAACCCATTTCATCAACCTTAATGGAATGGGCTTGAGATGAGCAGCTTCCTGATATGTGTGAGTCAAAGGAGACTGGGTATTTCATAGCCTGTGTGGGATTTTATGAACATATCAAATTGGCACTTTATTTGCTACTGCAAAAATTAAATTAGAAATGAAAGTAATTTGGTTCAATGAAAAAAAAAAAAAAACAACTCAAAGTAGGGGCGAAAAAAAGGCCAAATCGCACAGAGGTCAGGATTGCCAGGAAGGTTTTCTTCTTAAAGTCTTATAAATAGAAGGTAATTTCTAAAATGTCAAGGGTTTCTCGGCTCAATTAAAATTATTTGTAGCACAAATGGTTGAGACCAGGGAGTACTTTAAACCATGGAAATGCAGTTACAAGAATAATAAGTAACTAGGTTATTGTTGTTTAGGAGAAACCTTATTTAAATGTTGAAGAATTTCAATCATGTCGGATGCCAGAAAGGGCCAGTTATAAAGGGAAGTAGAGCTGTTTTCCCTCAGATTTCTTTCCCCTGCTTCCACTTAGAAATAGGAGACTGCCAAGAGCCATTTTGCAATCGAAACAACTTCATTTCCCATGTCCATTTGGAAGAAAGAGCTATAACTCAACTAATACACATTTAGGACAGGTTGGGGAACGGCTGTGATGCTGCAGCCCTGAGCTCAGAGCATATAACTTCTTTCTAAATGTGTTTTGGACTCCATGACTGTCATCTACTAAAGGATGAATTTTGCAAATATTATGAACTTATCCATTTGGGAAGCAAAAACAAATATCGGATAGACCCAGCTTTTGTCATAGATAAATAGTTCTTTACATAGCAAGCCCAGGAGTGTTCACAGCAACCTTGCAAAGTCCAATGAAGTGTCAGTTCAAGCCAGAGGCATTATCATTTACTGTCAACGTAGACTGTCACCACTTATGGCCATAATCGGAAAAATTACTGATGATTGATACTGACGGCAATGATGATTACTCTTGCAATAAGCTTAATTAAAATAATGAAGTGCTACTGAATGTGACTTAATTGTGGCACGGGTGGGATAATGTGTACATGCCACAAGGAAGTCACCAACCTGTATGACATTCATATTTCAGTCCTGACACAGCTGGGGAGCCCCGGAGACACTGTGTGTGATTTCCATGGCCCCCTCCCTTCTCTCTTCGGCCCACAGCTCCTCATCCTTCTTGTACACATAATTGTTGGAATAAGTGCAATGGCAAGAGTTCTACTCGTTACTCCTTTATGCTGCAAATAGAGCTCAGCAGATGACTGGGACTGTCTCCTCTTTATTGGCCTTCCTGTAGAGCTACTGACCAAACTGCACGGGGATAACAAGTTAATCTCTGTTCTTCCCCGCCACTAGTCACCCACACAAAGAAAGGTGAGGGAAACCATACAGAGAGAAATGCTTCTGACCTCCTGGAACACCAGCTCTGAAAGCCGACTCTCTGGCTGGCCCCTACCATCAGTTCCTTTTTCTTCCCAGAGCTTTTTGCTGCTTTCTTTTCCTCTGTTTCTCCTGGACTTGGGGTGTGGGGGAGATAGGAGGAGAAAGAATAAAAACCTTGGAGGGACTTTTAAACCACCCAGAAGGTCAACCTCAAACCCAGTCCTGTGTCCATTTCACGTAATTGTTGAAGGCCTTAAAAACACAAACAGCTCTCATCCACAGTGGGAAGATCAAAGAGACATTTACCCACTTGCTTAACTTAGAAAAAATAAAACACCCAGTGCAGATTGTGGGCTTTTAACTATCTTGCGGGACCAAAAACTTAATCAGAGTGCTGAGGACTATAAACATGTAGGAAGGGAAGCAGACAGTCATTAAAATCTGATTATGAGGCCAGCAGTGCTGATCGGGCCCGACTGCCAGCCTCCCTGCGGAGGGATCGGCTGAAAGAGAAAGGAGTGTGATGGAAATCAGCCTCGAGCATCTTTCCTGCACATTTAGAAGAATGTGGAGCCATAGGGGCCACTACACCTTACCTTCTTTCAGGAGAAAATTTGGCCTCAATGGTTCATGGAATTGTTTTCCCTTCTGCTCACTCACAAAACATTCATTGTATATTGATCATAGGAAAACAGAAAAATGCAAACTCTCCTGTAGCATATCATAGCAACTTTCTCTGGCTAAGTGGAACTGGGATTTGTTTCATTTGTTCATTCAGCAAACATTTACTGACCATAATCTATATGCCAGACTGTATTTTGGGTGCTGAGGACATAGCAATAACATGACAAAGATCTTTGCCCTGATTGGGCTTATATCCTAGTACAGAGAGATGCATAATAAACACATAAGCAAAATATATCGGTTGCAGAAACGATGTAGACAAGGATAGGAAGTGTGAAGGGAGGGCTGCAATCTTAGAGAGACAGCCAGAAAAGACCATACTGAGAAGGGACACTTGAGTAGATACCTGAGGAAGTGCTTCTTGGAAAAACTAGGATTGGAATCAGGAAGCTATCAGGACAAGTTCTTAAAAGAAGGAACAAGAGTGATATGTATGGAATGCTACCCCATGACAGGGCTTCCTAGATGGCACTGCTGCTGCTACTGCTGCTAAGTCGCTTCAGTCGTGTCCGACCCTGTGCGACCCCATATATGGCAGCCTACCAGGATCCCCCGTCCCTGGGATTCTCCAGGCAAGAACACTTGAGTGGGTTGCCATTTCCTTCTCCAAAGCATGAAAGTGAAAAGTGAAAGTGAAGTCGATCAGTAGTGTCCGACTCTTAGTGACCCCATGGACTGCAGCCCACCAGGCTCCTCCATCCATGGGATTTTCCAGGCAAGAGTACTGGAGTGGGGTGCCATTGCCTTGGCACAGTAGTACATAATCTGCCTGCCAATACAGGCGATATGAGAGATGGGTTCAATCCCTTGGTCAGGAAGAGCCCTTGGAGTAGGAAATGGCAACACAATTGACTGGAAAATTCCGTGGACAAAGGAGCCTGACAGGCTATAGTCTATGGTGTTACAAAAGAGCTGAGCACAACACCACAACACCACAACACCACAACACCCTGTGACAGGCACAACGTTGGCCAGTTTACCTATACTATCTCTTAATTTAATAGTGACTTATGTTAGCACTCATTTAATTGCAACAAATTAGGTGATCAAAGCTAAATGCACTTAGGTCAGTGCCTAGGGCTGTCTGTCGTCCCAACTCTGAAGTCCCCTGGAGCCTATCAAAACAAATGGCTCTGGAACTATATTCCCATAGCACCTTGATCACACGTCTATTACTGTGTTAGGTATCAGCTCATCTGTCTGTCTGTCCATCTATCCACTCACACAAATGTTTATTGAGCACCTGCTCTGCCAGGTACCCTTTGAGACCCAAGGTTTGAGATGTAAAGAAATCTAGCTGGGCTTACATCCTAAGCATATTTCCCTTCTCCAGGGGATCTTCCCAACCCAGGGGTTGAACCTAGGTCTCCTGCATTGCAGGAGGATTCTTTACCAACTGAGCTATCAGGGAAGCACTACATTCCAAATAGGGATCTGGAAAAGAAAATAACTAAATACATGTCGTATGGTCATAGTGCCAGGGCTTCCATATCTTGTTCCTGAAACCCCAAAACTTGCTGTTGGTGATGGAGCTAAAGGAACTGAAAAACACCTCCATCCTTCCTAGGATATACCTCATTTGCAAATATAGACAAATTTCCATGAGGCTACCTGGGAGGAAATACCAGGAAATATAAAGGTTGACTCCCATGCACACTCCCCTAAACTGGAATATGTAAAATAAAAAGTCAAAGATCATTCCAAGGAGTGATGTTAAACTGACAAGAGACCCTGTGGGTTTTACTGGACCTGTTTACCTGGTTTGTCCTATTCTCTCCAACCTTCCCATCTGCCAAGACTTCAGGGATGTATTGGCTTTCATTTCCTTGAAATAGTTAATCTTTGCAACCCAGGTTCCAAATGGGAGGTTTAAACTGGGATCAGCTTACTCTATGAGCAGGTCATTTAAGAGCTCAATCTCATCTTTGAAATATAGATTAGCCAGGAGAGTATGAGTTCAGCATTTCTGTGTAATGTTGTTTCATTGATCCTGCAGGCCAACTGGACATGGCTTCAGACGGATACCTAAAAATTAGTTTTAAAACTTTCCCATCTTTTAATATTTTATAACCTGTCAGAAAATCAATTATGGACTCTGCCCCCTTTCAACGCTTGGTTTCATAGGAGCTGATGTTTAACCAAAGTGAGGTTCTTTCCTCTCCTTTACAAAAAGCGACAGACAAATTCAGAGTGAAAGATGACTTCAGGGAAATTCTTGGATTTGTAAAGATTTAGAGACGAATTGAATAGCTATGACCTGCCAAGTCCAGAGCTTGGCTCTCTCTCTCCAGTGCAATAACCAGATTCTGGTTTCCCTAAACCCTGGGAAAGATCGGGGATCCAGAGGCTAGTGCTATGGGGACCCAGGCATAATTTGAACTTGTCAAATATCTTGATATATTTTTTTAAGCTGAGTGAACCACAAAGTGCTTTATCCAAAACCCATCCCTCCTTTTAGGCACACACGTACACATGGAACATAGTCTTTCAGATTTAAAAATATCTTTCTATTTTTTGTAACAGAGAAGGATTTAATGGAAAGAAAAACATTAGGAGTCATGCTGAAGTGATTTTTATTTTCTTCTTTACCTTTTCTATACTCTGTAAAATTTCTAATATAAAAATGTATTGTTTTTTTAAAATGAGAACTTAGCAAAGTTACACCAATGTAACATCAAGAAAGTAGAGTTAATTTCAGTATCAAGTTAACAATAAAAATTCCAACTTCCTTATCATGGGAGCTATTAAAGAAAACACATATGAACCAATTTCTACTGAATGGCCAAGTACATCAAGATGAACCATAATTTGTCCCATGAAAATATTAACATTCATAATTTAAGAAATTAGGGGTGAGGAAGGAAGGAGGAAGAGATAGAGAGCAGAAAAGATAAAGTCCTGAGGTAGGAGGAAAAGAAATAAAAAGAAGAGGAGATGAAAAGTCAGAAAAAGAACATAGACTGAGTCAGGTGGCTGAGGAACCAATAATGTGTTGGGTTCAATAGGGAAATTCCAGCTCACCTCATACCCACATTTATCGCAGTGACAGCAGGAGCCATGGTACAATAATCCTCATCCCTGGTAGAAGCTATGGCACCAATGAATGCTATTCTTTAAGTGAAAGTGAAACCCTTGCTGTCTTTGTTATACTGACATTTAATAACCAGAAGAGTTCTGGGAGAAAGACACCTAAGGTAGCTGCCTTTGGAATAGTGGCCACTGCTGCCAGAAAAGGGATACCAGTTATCTGCCTCTCTTTCCACTTTCTAACAACTGTGGCCTGAACTCCAAAATTCAGAGGTCTGTCATTAGTTGAGTCTAAAAGCCTGGGAAAACCCCAGTGGTGCTAGTGGTAAAAGAACTCTCCTGCCAGGGCAAGAGACATAGGAGAGTGAGTTCAATCCCTGGAACAGGAAGATCCCCTGGAGAAGGAAATGGCAACCCACTCCAGTATTCTTGCCTGGAGAATCCCATGGACAGAGGAGCCTGGCGGGCTACAGTCCATAGGGTCACAAAGAATCAGACACAACTCAAGCAACTTAGCATGCATGCAGTAAGGGGGAACAGAGAGAATAAGAAGAAAGAAGAAAGAAGGTAGAAAGATGGCAGATGGAGAAAGTGGGTTGAGTTGGCCATAGTGAATCACAGTAAATGCTATGCTATGCTAAGTCACTTCAGTCGTGTCCGACTCTGTGTGACCCCATAGACGGCAGCCCACCAGGCGTCCCCGTCCCTGGGATTCTCCAGGCAAGAACACTGGAGTGGGTTGCCATTTCCTTCTCCAATGCATCAAAGTGAAAAGAGAAAGTGAAGTCGCTCAGTCATGTCAGACTCTTAGCGACCCCATGGATTGCAGCCTACCAGGCTCCTCTGTCCGTGGGATTTTCAAGGCAATAGTACTGGAGTGGGGTGCCATTGCCTTCTCCGGAATCACAGTAAACAGTTTACCTAAAAGATTAACAAAGAATACATTGGATTTCTGCTTTGTGCCTACCTGGTTCTGAGAACTCAAATTCTTTCTTGGTTATCACATTTGCCAAATTTGCCAAGTCCCTGAAATGTGTTATCAGGTAAATTAACCATTTTTTTTTTTCCAGCAAATAGAAGCAACCATGTTATTTTCTTAGTCCCATTTGGCAATGACATTTCATACTGAACAGCGGAAATGTCTAAATATCCTCCTACTTATTAATTACAGAGGTGCCCAATGTAGGCCTCACTCTCAAATCCACCTCTCACTAGCAGCAAGAGCTTGAGCAAGTTATCGTACTTCCCTCCCTGAGCTTTATCACCTCTGAAATGCAGAAGACATTATAATAATAGTACCTACCTCTCCAAGTGGTTACAAGGGTCACTCTTATTAGTGAAGGTGAAACACTTAGCAAAGTGCCTGGCATGAATTTAGAGCTCTGTTTTAATTTCGATCATTGACAGACATTTTTAGTACCTGTTATGTGCCAGGCACCATGCTGAACACCAGGAAGAGAAAAGTGAAGATGTCTTTGGAGCTTACATTCCAATGAAGTCATAATAAAATCATGACAAAAATAGCAGTAACAGTGGCAGCTAGAATTTATTGGGAGTGTAATATGCAAAACCTAATTTGATCTTCATACTAACCTTATGAGGTGCTGTGCTGTGCTTATTCGCTCAGTCGTGTCCAATTCTTTGCAGTTCCAAGGACTGCAGCCTTCTTGGTTCCTCTGTCCATGGGGATTCCCCAGGCAAGAATGAATACTGGAGTGGGTTGCCATGCCCTCCTCCAGGGGATCTTCCCAATCCAGAGATTGAACCCAGGTCTCCCACATTGCAGGCAGATACTTTACCAGCTGAGCTACCAGGGAAGGCCAACCTTACCAGGCTTATAGGAGAGGAATCCATGGACTTAGAAAGGTTAAGTACTTTGATCACACGGCATAGCCGGTGAGCGGCTGAGCCAGGACTAAAGCCAACTGACACGGGTCCTAAGTTCTAGGTCTTAACCTTGTATTTCTATCATTTTAGGGGTATATGGGCTACTTGCAAATAACAATCATGGTTCTGGGCAACTGCACATCCACCTTGTGTCTCCACCTGAAAGCGTCATTGCCCTGTTTCCATTTCTTTTATGCCAGGCATTGAATTTTGGGGGCTTCCCAGGTGGTGCTAGTGGTAAGGCACCTGCCTGCCAATGCAGGAGATGTAAGAGGCATGGGTTCAATCCCTGGGTCAGGAAGATCTTGGAAGAGGAAATGGCAACCCACTTCAGTATTCCTGCCTGGGGAATCCCATGGACAGAGGATCTTGGAAGGCTACAATCCCTGGGGTCACAAAGAGTCAGACATGACTGAGCACGCAAGCACTTACTGAATTTTTTGGTACCACCCATTTAATGTGATAACATAAAACTACTGGGTGTAAAACATCTTCCCGACTGGTCAGAGGAACAACTCAGCATCTGAAAGAACATTTAACACTGTTCAATTCGGCCTTCATGCTGGGAGACAAGCGCACATCTCGAGGCCTACCCTGAGCCAATCACTGGAGAAGGGTCTAATTGGTTAATCATATAAATTACAATCACTTAATCATTTTAATCACCATCAGCCAATTAGCTCAGAGTTATGGGCTCTGAGGTAACAGTTATGCAAATGTTTGTTCCACTGTAGGCTATTAACAGCCATATTTCCTCCATCAAGCAGACAGAGACTAATGGGTGGTGGAGAAAAAGGAAAGTGAGCATTTGTTCAGTTTAAACTTCTTTCCTGTTGGGTTATAATGAAGCGTTCAGTGGGGAGAAGCACCAAGCACAGTGATTTCTTTATTTTCCTCATTGTGAGTGTGCCATGCAGACTAGAGGGAAGCTCCTGAGGGCAGTGTAGGGGCTGGAGGCAGGAGGATGGACCAGCTAAAAACTTGCATGGGTCTGAGTTTAGCACGCTACTGCCAAGAGGAGTGGATTTGCTGGTTGCTTAGGGTACTATGGTGCTGCAGATAAGGAAACTGAGGACCAAAATGGGGACACAACTTTTACTGCTGCCTTTCCTCCACTAAGCAACTGAGAATGTCCAACAGTAATTCAGGGGGATTAGCTCAAGTGTGAACAGAGCATCTGTCTATATTTTTTCATTACCACCTATAACAGTAATAATTACTTTATAATAACAATGAAGTATATATAACACCGCTGAAAAGATAGGCTGTGATCAGTGGACCAGAAATTTTGAAGGATCCTTGTGGTGATGTGGGAGTAGATGTATTCTATACGTCCAGTCTCTGGTTTAGTGCCTGGTATATGATAAGTGTTCAACAAACACTTGTGAACAGACAAATTATTAGTGGTTAAATGGAAACTCTTCAGGAAATAAAGGGGTTCTCATTTTTCAATGTGAATGAGCTCTGCAAATATGTATGTATGTGTTAGCATGCCCACAATGGTTGGCCTCTGTGGTAGCCTTCTGCTTGCTTTTATCCCATGTAGTTCCTGCTGTACTAGAGCTTTCTGTTGAGGGGTCAATGGAGTGGACCGGCTTATTTGTGAGCCCCCCATTATCATATTTTCAGGAATGATGACAATGAGAAACAAACAGAATTGCAAAGACAGAACTAATTTTGTAAGGTGTGTGCAAGAAGTGACATGGTTTTAGCCCTTAGAAAGCCCATTTGTGACTATGGCAGTCTGCTACTGTTCAGTAGCTAAGCCATGCTTGACTCTCTGCAGCACCATGGACTGCAGCACGCCAGGCTTGCCTGTCCTTCACTATCTCCTGGAATTTGTTCAAATTCCTGTTCATTGAATCAATGATGCTATCTAACCATCTCATCCTCCACTGCCCTCTTCTTCTTTTGCCTCCAATCTTTTCCAGCATCAAGGTCTTTTCCAATGAATCAGCTCTTCACATCAGGTGACCAAAGTATTGGAAATTTAGCTTCAGCATCAGTCCTTCCAGTGAATATTCAGAGGTGATTTGCTTTAGGATTGACTGGTTTGATCTCTTTGCAATCCAAGGGACCTCAAGAGTCTTCTCCAGCATCATAATTCAAAAGCATCAGTTCTTTGGTACTCAGCCTTCTTTATGGTCCAACTCTCACATCCATACATGACTACTGGAAAAACCATAGCTTTGACTATATGGACCTTTGTCAGCAAAGTGATGTCTCTACTTTGTAACATTGTCTAGGTTTGCCATAGCTTTCCTTGCAAGGAACAAGAATGTTTTAATTTCATGGATGCAGTCACCATCTGCAGTGATTTTGCTGCTAAGTCACTTCAGTCGTGCCCGACTCTGTGCGACCCCATAGACGACAGCCCACCAGGCTCTGCCGTCCCTGGGATTCTCCAGGCAAGAACACTGGAGTGGGTTGCCATTTCCTTCTCCAATGCATGAAAGTGAAAAGTGAAAGGGAAGTCGCTCAGTCGTGTCCGACTCTTAGCGACCCCATGGACTGCAGCCTACCAGGCTCCTCTGTCCATGGGATTTTGGAGCCCAAGAAAAGAAAATGTGTCACTGCTTCCACTTTTTCCCCTTCTATTTACCATGAAGTGATGGGACTGGATGCCGTGATCTTCGTTTTTTGAATGTTGAGTTTTAAACCAACTTTTTAACTCTCTTCTTTCACCCTCCTCTTCATTTTATGCCATTAGACCTCAAATCACATCTGAGGTTGTTGATATTTCTCCTGGCAATCTTGATTTCAGCTTGTGATTCATCCAGCCTGGCATTTCACATGGTGTACTCTGTATATAGGGCTTCCTAGGTGGTGCTAGTGGTAAAGAACCTGCCTGCCAATGCAGGAGATGTGAGAGTCTGGGATTTGATCACTAGGTCAGGAAGATCCCCTGGAGGGGAGGGCATGGCAACCCTCTCCAGTATTCTTGCGTGGAGAATCCCATGGACAGAGGGGCCTGGTTGACTATACTCCATGAGGTCGCAAAGAATCAGACATGACTGAAGCGGTGGCAATATACAGCCTTGTCCAATTCTTTGTGACTCAATGGACTGTAGCCCACCAGACTCCTCTGTCCATGGGATTTTCTAGGCAAGAATACTGGAATGGGTTGCCATTTCCTACTCCAGGGCATCTTCCTGACCCAGGGATCAAACCCGCGCCTCTTAAGTTTCCTGCATTGGCAGGCAGGTTTTTGTTTTTGTTTTTTTTACCACTAGTACCACCTGGGAAACCCATTATGGCAGTCTAGTCTCTATTTAAGGAATACCTCAAGTGATCCTGAGACTTTGCCTGTCTTTGCTGGTTAATTAAGAGTGGGGTTGGAGTTGGACCCTTCCCCTCCCCTTTACCAAACACACACAAACACACCATGTTTGTTACAAAATCTTCATCATTTATTCAATAGTTTATATTGAACTGTTGAATTTCTGTTATGTGCCAGAGATCATGCAAGGGACCAGGCAAATAGCATCAAATTGGCAAAACACGGTGTGATATGATGACAAAGTGTTGCCAAAGGATAGGTCAGTTCTTGAAAGCCGATGGAGTTTTGGAGAACTTCCTAAAGGAGGTGGTGTTTGATTTGGAGAAAAATAGAATAGAGATGGAGATAGGGAATTTAGAGGAGAACATTAATTTGGCATCACACTTTATGGTATGTACATGTACGAGAAATATCCATGTCATTAGTGTAATGATAGTTTTTTAAAAAAAACTTTCTTTATTTTCCAACTTAGTGTTTTTTAAAGCCTAAAGGGAGTAACTGGCCTTGTTTGAACTTGTATACATAGATGGGGTCCAGAGTTGCCTTACCCCTAGGCTGGTGGGTCAGTAGAGGTTTCATGGTAGCTTCTTGTTTGACCTGAGCAGATGACAGCTCCCTGTTGCTTGCCTTGCTTTAAAACTTCCTCAAACAGGGAAAACGATATTTACCTAACCTACCAGTGTTGTGAGGAAAAACATAAAATATATGGCAACACACTTCAGAGAATGAGGAACTGCTCTAAAAAGTGCCTAAAGGTGAGTATGCTTGGGTTAGTGAGACACAGAAAACAATGGGTAGGAAAGGAAAATTCAACAGAAATCACATACAGGGGTTTTAAAGATTTTCGTCCTTCCTTTGTAAATGTAAATAGAGCATTTACAACACTCTATTATTGAATTTAGATTTTTTCTTGCACTTAATTAGTCAAAAGCCAGGCAAACACTCTCTGAAATCCTCTTACAGGTTAGACACTAGCCAGGGTCCATACTTGAAAGGACAGAGTGATTGAACCATTTCCCTCTTTGATTACTTCTCTGTTTTCCAGGTTCTGGACATATAGTTTGTACTATATACATTTGCCCTTGTAACGCTGAAGTCATTTTGTTTGTCTTTGGGGGTCTCTCCACCTTCACCCACAAATATATATCCTGGAGAAGGAAAAGGCTACCCACTCTAGTATTGTGGCCTAGAGAATTCCTTGGGGTTGCAAAGAGTCGGACACGACTAAGCGACTTTCACTGTCACTTGGGGGTCTCTCCACCTTCAGTTCAGTCACTCAGTCGTGTCTGACTCTTTGCGACCCCATGGACTGCAGCATGTCAGGCCTCGCTGTCCATCACCAACTCCTGGAGTTTACCCAAACTCATGTCCATTGAGTCCGTGATGCCATCCAACCATCTCATCCTCTGTTGTCCCCTTCTCCTCCTGCCTTCAATCTTTCCCAGAATCAGGGTCTTTTCAAATGAGTCAACTCTTTGCATCAGGTGGCCAAAGTATTTGAGTTTCAGCTTCAACTTCAGCCCTTCCAATGAACTGATCTCCTTTAGGATGGACTGGTTGGATCGCCTTGCAGTCCAAGGGACTCTCAAGAGTCTTCACCAACACCACAACAGGTTCAAAAGCACCTTCACTCTCAAATATATATAGATTCCTGACCTCCTGGGGAGCTTGTTTAATGAGGATATTTTGGCAAGATAACTCTCTTAAGAGATCTGATCAAATTAAAACAGCAGACTCAAAACTGATTCCAACTCCAGGATCATGAGGTGAGTTCAAGGCATATGCCCAGTTTGATTCAAATTCCTCTTCCTTTTCCTGGCTCAGGATGGAGTTGAAACTTACCCTAGTCCTTTCCTAGACTCTAAGTCCAGCTTGATTTATATAATATATGATGTTTTGTGTCCTAGTTTGAGTTTCCCTAGAAGGAGACCCAGAGACAAGGATTTGAATGCAAGTAATTTATTTGGGAGGGGTAGGAAACACTGGCAGGGAGAGGGAAATATTACAATGAGTGGCTGGAGCTGAATCTGTGAATAGTATAGGATTCAGAACTAGACCCCCTAGATGGCTGGTGAACCCAATTATTTAGATGCCAACTCCAGTCAGTTATTGGTTGAAGGCTGCTGGAGGAGGGGTTGTTAGTTCCTGGCAGAGAGCTTGGCTTAGTTCCAGAAAGAGCCCTTGGGTTTGGAGATACAAGGACTGGCAGCTCCTTCCTCTTAAGAGCACACTGATGCTCCAACTGAACAAAGGAGATTTCCCTGCTTTTTCTTTCTACTACAGCCTCTCTACATTCTTCAGACACCCCAGTACTTTCATAAATATATACCTTTACATATAAACCACTCAATTCAATACAACAAATAACTGAGTTCTCACTAAGTGTACTGGGCATGGGAGATACATGGACAAATGGCACAGAATCTGCCCTTAAAGAAGACTTGATTGACCAGTATCAATCCAGTGCTTCTTAGACTATAACAAGCATATGAATCCCTGGGGATTTTGTTAAAACACAGATTTTGCTTTAGTAGGTCTGGAGCAGGGCCTGAGATTCTGAGTTTCTAGCAGGCTTCTAGGAGAGGCTAATGTTGTTGGTTCCCCAGCACTTTGAGGAACAAAGCATTCTGTGCATCAGACTGAGTCATGGCAACTGTTTAGATGGCTCTATCAACAAATAAGTCATAGCCTGATTCCCTTACCATGTGTGGACTTCACCCTGGTCTTCTTATCCCCAGCTGTGTTTGAATTCCACTGTGCCAGCCTCCCAGCACAAGTGAACTGAGGGCAGTCAGAGTTATCTTACCATTTTTCTGGGGTGTGGAACAGACATGATGGTGGTTTCAGTCTGGGTGCTGATGTTTGGGGGGTGACAGGTAAGGCATTTCTATACATTGCACTGGTACTAGAGTCAGGTTCTCAGATTATATCATTTTCTTTTCCACTGCTAGAGACAGTTAAGCACATTTTCATTGTCATGTCTAGTTGAGATATTTCATAAATCTGCGGGGTAATCATTTAGAATTAAAATTCTTTCCCACTAAAAAGTGTTCATAGAGGATATGAAACTTAGCAAAATGTAAAGGCTTTCCCCACCCCCTACATCATGAATGTGCTTCCTCAGCAACTAACAACTTTCAAATGATCTGTCATACTTTGCATAATTAAATCACAGTCTCAATGACAGCGAATCATTGCAGGAAGAGCTAGACAGCACTAACAGAACATAAAGTACAGAGAAGGAGAATTTCTTGGTTAGTAAATTTGTCTTACATCAGGCTAAGTACTCCCTTCCAATGAACAGAGATGTAGGGAAATAAACTCTCAATTTAAATAGACTGAAAGAACATTTCTAGAGCACCAACTGTGGGTGATCCCCATCCTTGAGGAATCTACAGTCTTATCAAGAACAAGAGTTCAACAACAAAATAGAGTTCACCTTTGATGTGTCAGGAGCACCATCCAGACAATGATAAGTACGGATTGGTTATCATAAGGGTCATTTGAGAGAGTCACTTTAAAATACAACTTTTCATGTCCACTTTCCTAACACTCATCAGCTACTGAGCAACATGATTTCTTCATCTCTTGGAACTTTTCTTCCTCCAAGACTTTAAATTCAGATTTGGTTCCCCATCACATCATTATATTGCTATCTACTTTTCCTGTACTCTACCCTCACTAAGCATCACCAGGGCTTCCTATCTTTTTAGATGAATGTATGAATTTGGAACATACAGGAATATAGACTTTGGAGCCTAACTTTCTGGGTTTGTGTGAACTTGGATAAGTTACCTAATTACTCTGTTACCCTCATCTGAAAAATGAAGGTAACAATGGTATTAATACTATTTTATAAGGTTCCTATGAGGATTAAGTGAATTTGGTAAA
This sequence comes from Tragelaphus eurycerus, assembly GCA_935064755.1. Lineage (NCBI taxonomy): Eukaryota > Metazoa > Chordata > Mammalia > Artiodactyla > Bovidae > Tragelaphus > Tragelaphus eurycerus. The sequence goes on from CAKXYN010000002.1 coordinate 27,786,392, forward strand.
AGAATTTGGTAAAAGAACAGTAGCTGGCTCATAATCATTAAGCATGTGTTTGCTTAGTCTTTGCTCATTATAATTACTGATCCTTATTTTCACAGTTCTTCTCCAGCTGCATGGCTTGTTTTCTCCTGACCAATGGCAGTCAGCCTACCATGCCCACCTTCATAATGTACAGCTCTGGAAACCCCTGGAGTTGGTCTTTTCCTTCCCCACTGCTAAAATGTCAAATGTCATTAGAGAGGATGGGATCATAAACCCTCTCGGTGTGTCTGTCAGGCTCACTATGATCTCCATTCATGGGAAATGTCACCAGTACACAGAGAGTGGTGGACTTACAGCCTTTGTGAGCCCTTGTTCTATAGCTATAGCTGACTGGTCTATGAACAGACCACTGACCTATCCTGAACACAACCATTCTGTCTCCCAGGAAGTTGAAATTGAAACAGAGGTCTTGATTTGAGCATTTGATTGCAGAACTTTAGAGAGAGGGTCCCTGATGTTTTGATGCTGAGGCTCCTAGCATTGCTCTGGCTCCCTCACTTCTCTTGGCTTCTGCTGAGATACTCCCATGTCTTTCCAAGAAATTCCTTTTTTCTCATTTGACCATTTCTACTTTCCACATGCAAAGGAATCTCAACTAGGGCTGTCAAGAAACAATTACAATGAGTTCTTCAAACTCATGCTATTTAATCTCAGATAGTCCACCACCACAGCTCAGCACTTATTCATTCATGTCTTTTTTGACTCCCTGGAAAATTCTCCACTGCAATAACAGTCAGAAATCCACTCTACTCAGGATGCATTCAACCCTCCACCTCTTCCTCACACCTACTCTTCAGTGCAGAAGTTCTCAACCCTGGCTATATATTGGAATCACCCAGGAACCTGAGAAATACCAAGCCTGGGTCCCATCCCCAGAAATTTTGATGTAACGTGTTCAAGAGCAGCCTGGGTTACTTGGATGTGTACCCAAAGTTGAGAATCACCCCCAGCCAGACCAAGACTACCCTACCCAAACTTATTCAACAGACTTGCACTTACTCCCACAGTTTCCCCTTCCTCTGGTCCTTTTCTCTTTCCTTCCAGGCTTAGAGGATGATATGTACCAGCTCTTGCAAAGGCCTCCACTGATGAAGGTGGCCAGTCTCTATACTATGTTAATTTCCCCACTCTTCTGCTTCTTCCCTGTTCCTCCAGCCAAGCTCTTGGAATGCAGCCTACATTCCATCATGTGTTAAACCAAATTAGGACGACTGAAAAATAGATTTACCCTTCAGTACATCACATACTTGTTTCTTAATTATCACAATTAAGAGTTTTTAATGAGTGGAAAATATGCAATAATAATAATAGTGAGCAAATAATAAGAGTGCTTACTATGTAATACCGGGCACTGTACTATGCATGTCCCATCCCATAGGTGTATATCTGATCTCATTCTCAAAACCACCTGGTGAAGTAGAAGCAACTGTTGCCACTTTATAAATGACAAAATTGAGAAATGGAGAGGCCAAGTAGCTTGCCCAGAAACACAGCCAGGACCTGTGTAGCTAGGATTCAAGGGGCTTAATAACAAGCATTTAGTAACAGCCATTGTTTTTTATTTAAGAAACTTATCTGTGTCTGTTTTAACTAAACAGTTCTCTACATATGGTTAACTTGGAGTCTGATTTTTTAAATGGCAGTCTGACCAGAATTTTAAAATTAAGACAAAAATTAAACAGCTGCTGTCCCTTAGCCTACAGTCACTTATTTCTGTAGTAATAGCCTTTTTGTTTTTTTTATGGGAATGAAAATGTGGAAGGGTAATTGACAGCATTTTATAGTCTGTGTGAAGGCCAACAATTGTCTAATCTAGCCATGTCATATGCTAATATTGATTAAGTTCAATGCTGAGAGTTTTCAGCAAAGGAAAAAATTCAATCTATTCATATCAGCCTAAGAGGGACCATTCATGGGATGCCTGCTGTTTGTGACTGACGACTGCTAGGGCAGACACGGGGTAAGGCAGTTACTCTGTGATTATTTTCGACTTTCCTTCAGAAGTTGCAGTAGTGCTTGCTGGGAGCACTCTTTGCTGAGCAGTCTGTGCAGGCCAACAGTGGAATTACCAGCCAAGCACCAGCAGGCAAGTGAGGCCACTGCTGCTCCCACCATCATAACCAGCTCACCCAAGTGACAAACAGGCCAATGCTACCACCTGGGCTACAGAAAGCAATTGACTGCTGCTCAGTTAAGCAGAAATGAGACTGTCACTCACTGAGGTGGAGATGTGAGAACTGTCTTTTCTGGTTCTCAATAGCAATTTGTGTTTTGGAAGTTATTTTACAGTTGTAATTACAAAGGGAAATGAAGTCCGCTTTGGCAATGTTACCAGGTGCTCTTCCTTCCATTATGACCTTGATAAATAGGCCCCCAGAGCCAACACTGGCTGGTCTGTTAACTGGTTCTATTACGCAAATACAGGATTGAAAAAACACTATTCAACTGAGGCAGCAGCTTAAGACCCAGGGAGGCGACTGTCCTCATTCAGACCATTAGGTGACTCATATATTATCTTTAAACTCAACAACATCTTTTTAGACCAAAGAAAGCAGATTCTAATCCAGAATTTTTGCTTAAAAGTTAGATCTCATGAACTAAGATAAACTTAGGGTCATCAGCTGAACTAGTCTATGAACTTGTCTCTAGTCCCAGAGAATTACCTGGGACAAATAGGATTGAATCGCATGACAAGCTCTGATCTCAGGTTGGCTTCAGGGAGAGCAGAACTCTTCTAGTGTCTTCTGCTAATTTCTACTGCAGGGTAGGTCCCTTCACTTTTCTATGCCCCTTTTTGCCTTAATGAAGTTTCCTAAAGGAGGACTGCTGAGAAAAATGCTATGGAACAGACCAGAGCAGAGTCAGGGTTCCTGACTTGAATGTTCTAAGGGACTTGAACAGCCATGCCGTCTTGTCCTCTCTTTGACAGTGGGGAGAGACTGCAAGCCTGGAAGGTAGAGTGAATACCCCTGGCCACATGGTCTGTTGCAGAGCCAGCTAGAGAACCAAGTCTTTGCGTTCCAGGCCAAGGGCCTCTTTAGAAAAGTCTTAAATGCTGTATGGAATCCAATGCAAAAAATCATAACTTAGTGCTTCAATTTGACACCCAATGGGTTGGTTGCACAGTGTTTACTGCTTGTATCTCAGAAATAGCACTAGCTTGAGATCAAATGGTCACCATTCCCTCTTGAAATGGACATCACTGCCATGTCTGTATTAAAGAAGGCACCAGTGATATGACATTTATTAAGCTTGGACCATCTGCCAGGTGCTGCCCTGATCAGTAAGCTTTCTGATGGGATTCCCATCCACCACCCTCCTCAGATAAATGAGTTGAGTGGAATCCTTTTATACCCTTCTGGCTAAAAAATTTTTTCCTCCGAAGCACAGACACAGCAACGGAACTAACCAATGAATCTTCATCTCCCAAGTACTTCAGAAACTCTACACCTCCGGTGGCCTGAGCAAGAAACCACTTGCAATGAGTTGGTTTGGTGTGCTAAGAGCTAACCCTCTGACCCTTGCAATAAACAAATAGTAAAGTTGTCTTTTGCTAGTCAGTACAAAACTCCCTCTCACTGCTCTAAAAACCATTTGGAATTGGTCCAGCTTACATATCTGTTGGATGTTTAAGAAATAGATTAAGAGGTCAGCAGGGAAAACGAGACATCTCCAGATGGTTGTCTAAATGGACAATGGTAAGAAGAAAGGAGTGGTGTGGAGTGGGAAGTTGAGCGGGGGTTGACTGTGCTGAAACAGAGAGGAACTAATCAAGACCACAGAATCACAGAAGCCTAGAGTCACCAGGTGAGGGAGCCTGTGATAGGATTCTTCCGTTGAGAGTAGAAGAAAACCCAAGTCAGTGGAATTAAACTATATTGGGCAGTACTTCTTAAACTTTAAAGTACACATTAATTACCTGGGGGATCTTATTAATATGCAGATTCTGACTCAGTAAGTCTAGGGTGGGGCCCAAGATGCTACATTTCTAGCAAGTTCCCAGGTAATGCCAATACAACTCCTCAGACCATACTTGCTAGGTTATTTGTTAAGCCATGGTCCTAACAAGACAACTGGAGAAGCAAGCTTTAGGACTCCCTTATCCAAAGGTTCTGTCTGGTCCTCAAGAATCCAGTTTCTTTCCATTTCTCTGCGCTGCCAGCTACAGCTTTGGCCAGAGTCAAAGGATCCTTCACCTACTGCTCAAATGACTTCCAATCATAATCTGGGCTGCTTGCCTCTTCATTCTCATACAGTAAGTGAGAGATTGTTAAGCAGAGCTCTGGAAGTTCACCCCACTGGATCAGTTCAGGTTGCATGCCCACCCACAAGTTGGTAGCTGGTCAGATGAATGAGATATAAATTTGTCAGGACTCATCTCTCAAAGTGGACAAAGGAAGAGGTTCTCCTGAAACACAAGAGCTTCATGGGCAAAAAATGGCCAACAGATTTTAAAAATTGGGTACGCAAGAGGGGCATGAAGGTATGGATGCTACGTAGCCAATCAACAGAGACTTTGGTTATGATAGTTGGTGAAGAGTGGGGGCCCGGCATTCTTTGCCAGTCTTGGGTCCGTTGATGACCTGAAGCTTCTACTCTGTTTGCAAAGTAATGTCCATAAAGGGTCCTAACAGTGTCATACCCCTACCCCTAACTCCTCACTTATAATCCATTCATATTTCATGAGTGAAGTGTGTTTTCTAGTCCCCCTCTTCTACATTATGGACCTCCCTCCTTGCCCTTACCATGTCTATGGCACTGTTGCAAGATCCAAATGTTTTCTTGGGGGAACTCAGTAAAATGCACCTACCCTCTGTCTCACTTTCCAAGGTAATAACTAGCTGACCTGATAAACTAAGTGATATGTGTATGTGTGCATTCTCAGTATGTCAGATTCTGTGACCTCAAGGACTGTAGCCCACCAGGCTCCTCTGTCCATGGGGTTTTTCAGGCAAGAATACTGGAGTGGGTTGCCATTTCCTCCTCCAGATGATCTTCCTGACCCAGGGATCAAACCTACGTCTCCTGCATCTCTTGCATTGACAGGCACATTCTTTACCACTGAGCCACCTAGGAAGCCCTGATATCATGTGTGCCCAACAGTAAATGTATTGCTTCTCCCAGAGGGAATATGGTGACATTTTTAACTTACATTCTCTGGACTTGCAGCATCCAGAGTTAAAGGACTAAGGCCAACAATGAGATTTCAGGCATTGTGACAGACCTCTGGGAGAAGACATTTTTTGGTAACAGAGCTTTTGGAGCCCCGTAGGCCATACACATCAATAGCTATGTATTCTCACCAAGAGATAATGCTAGCCCAAGACGGATGGGAAAATGACTAAGAGTTTAAATGCTGTTTCTCGTAGGGGAGCTTTCTCTAATTGCAGTGCACGCACACACACACTCACAAACACCCCCCTCCACTACTACCACCATAAGGTAAAAAACATGCTGCTTACACTTATGTTTAGAACTTAACTCCAACTTGCTGCCATTTTTGTTTCTCTTCCCCATATTGTAAGTTCCTTGTACTTGGTACAGTGCAGATATTGAATAAATTTATGTGGCAAGCGGAGCTGAAGTAGTGAGGCAGTCGTAAACCCACACCAAGATTCTTATTGTGACTGCTCTCCTAGAGATTCTCTACAACAAGCAAAGCAAGCATACCACCAAGATTCATTTCACTTGTTTTTGAAATTGAAAGATACTATTCAGATCAGATCAGATCAGTCGCTCAGTCATGTCCGACTCTTCGCAACCCCATGAACCGCAGCACGCCAGGCCTCCCTGTCCATCACCAGCTCCCGGAGGTCACCCAGACTCACACCCATCAAGTCAGTGATGCCATCCAGCCATCTCATCCTCTGTCGCCCCCTTCTCCTCCTGCCCCCAATCCCTCCCAGCATCAGAGTCTTCTCCAATGAGTCAACTCTTCGCATGAGGTGGCCAAAATACTGGAGTTTCAGCTTTAGCATCATTCCTTCTAAAGAAATTCCAGGATTGATCTCCTTCAGAATGGACTGGTTGGATCTTCTTGCAGTCCAAGGGACTCTCAAGAGTCTCCTCCAACACCACAGTTCAAAAGCATCAATTCTTTGGCGCTCAGCCTTCTTCACAGTCCAGCTCTCACATCCATACATGACCACAGGAAAGACCATAGCCTTGACTAGGCGAACCTTTGTTGGTAAAGTAATGTCTCTGCTTTTGAATATGCTATCTAGGTTAGGGTTAGAAAGATACTATTAGGAGTGATCATTTCCAGCTATCAGGGGATACACTCCAGAAGGGGGAAGCAATAACACAATCAAGGATTGAGAACTAATAAAATCTAAATATAGCTTGTCCCCATATTTACAATACCCTTCTCAAAAAAGGAAGGAAGGGAGAGAGGGAGGGAAGGAGAGAAGAAGAAGCAGAGGAGAAGAGAGAGGGAGGGATGAAGGGCAAGGGAAGGGAAGAAACTGCTGGCAAGGTGAGTACTTTGGTTACTGAGCAGTGGGGCTGACTGCTCAGTTATTTTCTCTTGCTGCATCAGTTCTCACAAAATAGTCAAAATTAAAGATTAAAAATGAGAGTCTTTTGAGGATTACTCAATATTGTCTGTAGGTTCTAGTAAATCTCCATTTGGGAAATAGCCGAAGCAGCCAGCTGCGTTAGGAGTCAGACACTGCAAGCCCTCCTAACGGAGGCTAGAAGTGCCATCACAGAGAGTTTCCTGTGTAGTCACCGTCATCAGCTCTGACACAGGACCACTTTGTTTTGCACCCAGAGGAACCCTGTACCAAGGGGGAGTTAGAGCAATCTTGGCTCCCCCAGAAATCTTCCACTTTTCATTTTTTCCCCAAACTGGCAAGAAAACTATTTAGATTTCCATTTTTAAAAGTGCTAAGTTTTCCTTAACACTAGTTTAAATGATTGGATATTGGACTAATAAAAGAATAGTTTCATGTATAAGTTGAGCCTGTAAAAAACTTTTCCAGAATCTGCTTCCATGGTAAGTTGTAAAAGCTGCTGTTTTACTCAGAGAACCACTAGAGGTAATTTTCAGTTCCTTAGATCTGGTTGAAGAAGTAAAAAGAGTGGGGAAGGAGATATTTTTAGTTTCCTTTACTTAAAATGGTTAATATTCTATTGGGAAAATGACATAGGAGATCAAATGATTTTATATAGCTCCATTGTGAATGTACGTTCTTGAACTTTCAGCATCTGCCCTGGAAAACAGAGATGGGGGGTTTGGAGAAGTGGAACAGTGGGAAATTTCCTTTTTCACCTGCAAGAAGCTTATCTTCAGCCTTATCTGCCAAGGAAGGTATGAGGATGAGGCCTTCATCTTCAGGGAATGCTTAGAACTTTCTAGCTATGGATACAGCTGTACACAAGAGAGAGGTCAAGTATAACTTCCTATGAAAAATTAAAAGGGTTAAAACCCAAAAGAGAAAGAAAAAAAAAATTAACGAAGAAACGAAGAAATGGACACCAAATTGTTATAGAGGCCTATTTTCAACTCTTGCTTTCATAAAACCACATTCTAGGATGACATTTAATAAGAGGAAAGAGCTGAGTTACTTGACCAGAGGTTTGGGCCATGGTGCCATTTCTGCTGTTCACTGCTGTGTGCCTTTAGCAAAACCGCTTAACCCAGGAGGACATCCAACTAATCCTGATTTTAGCCCTGAAAGTCCTGAGCCCCTCAAAACTTCTCAGTCTCAGGAACATTAGGCTGGCTTTTCACTCTGCTTAACCATGCTGAGTCTTCTTTTTACTCATGTAAAACAAGGAAATTGGATTAGATCAACCAAGTCCCACGCAGCTCCAAGTAAAACTGGTTACCTTAAGTTGTTCCATTATTTTGTTTATTTACACATACTTGGGTGACTTTACCAAAGGTCTGACGAAGCTTATGTGGATAAGCAGTATAAAAAAAAAAAAAAAAAAGTAGACTTTACAACCAGACTCACGAAAACATCTCGAATAGAAAAACAAGACCAAGGTTAAAGTGGTAACATAGATACACTGCCATTTGATCCAATAATTATTAAAATGGAGTGGCAAATCTGGTGCTGAGATACCTGGCAGTCAAAACAAGAGGGAAAACATAATCTATAATGTGATACATGTTATCCATGAGGGAAGTATCAATTTCTCAGGAGAATAAAAGACTTTTCTGGGATTTTGTCTGAAATTTACACATGCATCCTTATGTAGAAGACACCGAATCCTGTCAAACACTGCACTTAACAATATCCTGAGGGCAAATGCAATAATGACTGTCAAACGGCTGTTTATTGAGTGTCTGTCAAAGTAAGCAGAGGATACTATACCAAAACAAACTCAGTGGAAACAATCCTGCCAAAACAATATGGTACAAGATGATATTTTTGAAGTTGGCTTAAAAAAGAGAAAATCTACATAATCTAGAACACTTGGTGTACTACATAGCCATCAAACAATACTCCTTAGATTAATATCTTTCAGCCAGACTTCTTGGTGTACAAAAAGCTAAGATTGTAAATCATGGAAGAGACATTGAAGCGTGGACCTCAGATAGAACCACTCCAAGAGTCCACTGTCCATGGCCTTGTGGGAGGCCACCCCCTGGGTCCCTTTCCTCATGTTTTCTCCTCCCCTCACCCAACCCCCACATTGCAGGCCCTTGTACTTCTCCGACGTGAAGCTCTCAGGACTAGTTCCATCCCTCTTTTTGAAAGATGGAATAAAATATTAGCCCACAATGTACAGATGAGATCCTCCTATATTGTGTCCAGAACTATTTATCACAAAACCTTTAATTCAGAATTTGACTTAGATTTATCTTTAAATAACTGTCTGTTGAAGTGTTTTTGTCCTCAGTGAGCTCAAACTCCCAAGATCAAGTATGGTAGTCTTTGCAGACTAACAGGCTTTCTCTGAATAGTGCCTTGTGGGTGGGAATTTTGGAAGACAAATTCCAAATTCCAAATTTTTCCATGGCAATTGCCAAGATTGGGAACTTTTGTTTTTCTTATACCTGCACACAGATATAAAGACAGGGAAATTAAGAAATTGGAGGCAGGTCAAAGTACATGAACATCTTGCAGAAGCAGGGTCCTTTTTAAAAATTACCTCTTTTGGTTTTCTCTTGCTTTTATTATTGTTACAAAAGTGCATGCTTATAATTAAAAATTCAAACAATAAAAAAGGGTTAAAAGTGAAAAATAACATTTCTTTTCCCTCAAGGGAAGATATATTTCTTGTATATCTGATGCAAAAATGATCAAAGATGGTCCACCAAGGCTCCAAAAGCTGTGCTGCTGTGCTTAGTCACTCAGTCGTGTCCAACTCTTTGCGACCCCATGGGCTGTAGCCCGTCAGGCTCCTCTGTCCATGGGGATTCTCCAGGCAAGAATACTGGAGAGAGAAAAAAAAAAGAATACTGGATAGGGTTGCCATGCCCTCCTCCAGGGGATCTTCCCAACCCAGGGGTCGAACCCAGGTCTCCTGCACTGCAGGGGGTTCTTTACCATCTAAGCCACCAGGGAAACCCAAGAATACTGGAGTGGGTACCCTATCCCTTCTCCAGGGGATCTTCCCAACCCAGGAATCAAGCTAGAGTCTCCTGCATTGCAGACAGATTCTTTACCAGCTGAGTTACTTAACAAATAACACTACTTTTCTTTCAAAAAGTAGATACAAGCTATTGACTGAGTATAAAGTCATGGCTGTCAGTTGGATTTCAAATCAAAGCATGCACTTTACCACTTCGTAACCAAAAGACGCTCACTTAACAAAGTCTACCTAACATAGGTGGCCTAATATTAGGCTAACATGGGTAGCCTAATATTCATGGGTAGCAGGTGAAATATTCCAGAAGGAAGAAATGTGTCTTGAGTAGTTAACTAGTAAAGGCAGAAATTCATTAGGAAATCCAATGAAATTCAAAAACCTATAAAACCATCATGTGTAGAAATTTAGGTTTTCTAAGATACAACTTGATCTGTCTTCATATGAGATGGTAGATCTGTTAGATTCAGATTTTTTAAGTTAATGGGATTCTTCAGGTGGTTATAAGTTCTAACTGTAAGTTATAAACTATATAACTTCTATATAGTTCAGGTGGTTATAAGTTCTAAAACTATATTAAGGTTATTGGGTATTGAAAACTGGAGTATGCTGCCGCTGCTGCTGCTGCTAAGTCGCTTCAGTCGTGTCCGACTCTGTGAGACGCCATAGACAGAAGCCCACCAGGCTCCCCATCCCTGGGATTCTCCAGGCAAGAACACTGGAGTGGGTTGCCATTTCCTTCTCTAGTGCATCAAAGTGAAAAGTCAAAGTGAAGTCGCTCAGTCTTGTCCGACTCTTAGCTACCCCATGGACTGCAGCCTACCAGGCTCCTCCATCCATGGGATTTTCCAGGCAAGGGTACTGGAGTGGGGTGCCATTGCCTTCTCCGAAACTGGAGTATAAATGGCACCACATTCAGCAAGAAGAAAGTAATCTAACTTCCTCGATTCTTGCCTCAGTTTTTTATCTTTATTGGGTCCTTTTGAGGGAATCAAGACAAGCATAACAGGAATGTCTGTTCCTCAGTGTCAGTGGCAGCTGGAATTCTGAAAGCCTGAGAGCTGGAAGCATCTGTAGGTTCTTCTCTCTCATGTCTGGAGGTTGATGATGACTGCTGGCTGAAGGCCCAGGTGGATCTGAGGGTCAGAATACCCAGACATGGCTTTTCCGTGTGGCTTTGGCTTCTTGAAAATGTGGTAGGAGGGGTCCAAGGGCAAGTGTTCTGAGAGAATGAGCCAGGTGGACATTATATCCTTTTTATGACCTATCCTTGGAAGTTATATGTTAATATCATCACTCCATTGGTGGGCAATCAAACTAAGATTTTAGGGAAGGGAATACAGACCTGGAAAAGCCTGCTGCTGCTAAGTCGCTTCAGTCATGTCCAACTCTGTGTAACCCCATAGACGGCAGCCCACCAGGCTCCCCCGTCCCTGGGATTCTCCAGGCAAGAACACCGGAGTTAGTTGCCATTTCCTTCTCCAATGCAGGAAAGTGAAAAGTGAAAGTGAAGTCGCTTAGTCGTGTCCGACTCTAGCAACCCCATGGACTGCAGCCTACCAGGCTCCTCTGTCCATGGGACTTTCCAGCAAGAGTACTGGAGTGGGGTGCCACTGCCTTCTCCCATATCTATGCACTGCTGGTGCTAAGTCGCTTCAGTCGTGTCCAACTCTGTGTGACCCCATAGACGGCAGCCCACCAGGCTGCCCCGTCCCTGGGATTCTCCAGGCAAGAACACCGGAGTTAGTTGCCATTTCCTTCTCCAATGCAGGAAAGTGAAAAGTGAAAGTGAAGTCGCTTAGTCGTGTCCATGGACTGCAGCCTACCAGGCTCCTCTGTCCATGGGATTTTCTAGGCAGAAGTACTGGAGTGGGGTGCCATTGCCTTCTCCGTGGGTAAGTCTGTGGACCTCCATCTCTGGGTGGAGAAATGTCAGGTACACTGTAAAAGGATCACATGGGATGGGATAAATGTATCAATGTTGCCATCTCTGGGGAATGCAATCTGCCATACCATCCAAGAGAAGAGAGTAAATTCCCTAAAAGCACAAATTATCAAAAGTGGTAAAGCCAATAAAGCTCTTGATAATTTGTGCTTTTAGAGAATTTACTCCTTTGTTCAAAAGAGCAAAAGGGTGTCCCTGATATTCACCCCACTGTTAACTCTTGTTATCTGTGGGATTACGTTTGATTTTTCTTTTATCCTTTTATAAGTTTCCCACAAAAAATGTGTGATTGATTTTGTAATTTGGAAACAAAGCTATTTTAAAACACTTTTATTGAGATATAACTCATGTACTTTACAACTCACCTGTAGTACAATTCAGTTGCTTTAGTATATTCACAGAGTTGTGCATTCATCATCGCACTCAACTTTAGAACGCTTTTATTACCCCAGAAACTCTATACCTCTTATGTGTCACTTTCTCAATCCATCTGCATTCTACAACCCTATTTTCTATATATATAGATTTGCCTAGACTGGACCTTTCATGTAAATGAAATCATATAACATGTGGCCTTTGTAATGGGCTTCTTTCATGTAGCACAATGTTTTTAAGGTTCATACATGTTATGGAATGCATCAGTACTTCTTTTCCTTTTTATTGCTTAACAATATTCCATTGTATGGATATATCACATTTTATTTATCCATTCCTCAGTTGAGGGACATCTGAGTTATTTCTACTTCTTGGCTATTATGAATAATGCTGCTATGAACATTCATTTACAATCTGAGAATGGACACATGGTTTCATTTCTGTCTAGGAGTGGAATTGCTTAGACCATATGGTAACTCTCTTTAACACTTGATGAAGCGCCGTAATTTTTTCCAAAGTGGGTGCACCATTTTACATTCACACCAGCAGTCTATGAGGGTTCTAAATTTTCCATTTCCTTCTTAACATGGACTATTATCTGTCTTTTTTACTCTAGTCATCCTACTAGATGTAAGGTGACATCTCATTGTCACCATGAATGGTTAATAATTTTGATCATTTTTTCATGTGCTTGTTGGCCATTTGTATTAATACATCTTCCCAGGAGAAACGTTATTCAAATCCTTTATTTTTCAATTGGGTTGCCTTTTTAATGGGATTGTAGTAGTTCTTCATTAATTTTAGGTAGAAGTCTTTTTATCAGATATATGATGTGCCAATTTTTTTCTCCCACTCAGTGAATTGTCTTTTCACTTAATGATGTCTTTTTTAAAAATATAATTTTATTTATTTGGCTGTGCTGGGTCTTTGTTGCTGCGCAGACTTTTCTCTAGTTGTGGCAAATGGGGGCTTCTCTCTAGTTGTGGTGCATGTGCTACTCACTGCAGTGGCTTCTCCTGTTACAGAGCAGTCTCTAAAGCGTTTGGCTTTCAGCAGTTGTGGCACGTGGGCTCAGTAGTTGTGGCTCCCAGGCTCCAGAACATAGGCTCAGTAGTTGTGGCGCACAGGCCTAGCTGTTCTGCGGCGTGTGGGTTCTTCCTGGACCAGAGATCAGACCCATGTCTCCTGCACTGGCCAGCGGATTCTCTACCACTCAGCCACCAAGGAAGCCCCTTAATGATGTCTTTTGAAGCACAGAAGTTTTTCATTTTGATGATGCCCAATTTACCTATTTTATTTCGTTGCTTGTACTTTAGTGTAATATATGTTTTTTTTTTTAATTGTATAATACAAGGTCACAAAGATTTATTCCCATGTTTTCTTCTAACAGTTTTATAGTTTCAGCAATCACATTTAGGTTTGATCCATTTTGAGTTAATTTTTGTGTATGATGTGAGGTAGGAGTCTAACTTCATTTTTTGGCATGTGGATATCTAACTGTCCACGTATAATTTATTAAAGAGACTATTCTTTTCCCTGTTGAATTGCTTTGACACCTTTGTGAAAAATCAATTGACATAAATGTTTATTTATGTTATTTTGTTTATCAATTTTACTAATTTATTTATACGTCTACCCTTATGCTAATACCACAATGTCTTGGATACAACAGTTTCGTAGTAAGTTTTGAAACTGGGACACGTGAGTTCTCCAACTTTGTTGTCCATTTTCCAGATTGTTTTGGCTGTTTTGGTTCCCTTGTATTCTCTTATGAATTTTAGGGTCAGTTTGTCAACTTCTGCAGAGAAGTCAGCTGGAATTTTGAAAAGGATTGTGCTAAAGCTAAAACCATAGATTAATCTGTGGAATATTGCCATCTTAACAATACTACATCTTCTGATCCATGAACATGTGATGCTATGCCGTTTATTTAGGTCTTTAATTTCTTTCAGCAACATTTTATAGGTTTCAGAGCAGGAGTTTTGCATGCAAAATATTGTTGAATCTGCTAAACAATAAATTTTTTTGTTAAATTTATTCCTAAGTATTTTATTTTTTCTTGGTGCTATCACAAATGTAGCTATTTCCTTGATACTTTTTGTTGGTTCATTGCTACCATACAGCAATACAGGAGAGTTTTGTGTGTTGATCTTGTATTTTGCAACCTTGTTGAACTTATTTATTAGTTCTAATAGTTTGTTTTAGTGGATTTTAAGGATTTTCTAAAACAAGATCATGTCATCTGTAAATAAAGATGATTTTATTTCTTTGTCTTCAATCTGTATAACTTTTATTTCATTTTCTTGCTTAAGTTCCCTGGCTAGACCTTCTAGTATAATGTTGAATATAATATTGAATATAAGGATGGACATCCGTGTTTTCTTTTTGATTTTGGGGGAAAATCATGCAGCCTGCTGCAGTCCATGGGGTCGCAAAGAGTCGGACCTGACTGAGCGACAGAACTGAAATGAACTGATGATATTCACTTTAGCTTTTTCATAGATGTCTTTTATCAGATTGAAGAAATTTTCTTTTATTCCTGTTTGTTGAATATTTTTATCAAAAATGGTGAATTAAATTTTGTCACAAGCTTTTTCTGTGTCTATCAAGATGACTATGTGTACATGGTTTTTGTCCATATTCTATTGATGTGGTGTATTACACTGATTGATTTTCAGATGTTTGTGTTGAATTCCTGGGATAAATGCCACTTGAGAATAAGGTGTGATCTTTTTTATATATTGCTAGTATTTTGTTGCAGAGAAGTGGGGTGGAATGGCACCCCACTCCAGTACTCTTGCCTGGAAAATCCCATGGATGGAAGAGCCTGGTGGGCCACAGTCCATGGGGTCGCTAAGAGTCGGACAAGACTCAGTGACTTCACTTTCACTTTTCACTTTCATGCACTGGAGAAGGAAATGGCAACCCACTCCAGTGTTCTTGCCTGGAGAATCCTATGGATGGGGGAGCCTCGTGGGCTGCCGTTTATGGGGGTCACAGAGAGTCAGATACAACTTAAGCGACTTAGCAGCAGCAGCAGTATTTTGTTGAGAACTTTGGGGTCAATATTCAGGAGAGATATGGCTCTGTAGTTTTCTTTCCATATGATATTTTTTTGTCTGATTTTGGTATCAAAATTATAGTGCTTTATAAAGTGAGTTGAAAGTCTTCCCTTCTTTCTTAATTTTTGGAAAAGTTTGTGAAGAATTCGAATTGGTTACTCTTTATATGTTCAATAGAATTAGTCAGTGATGAAATCTGGGCCTGGGCTTTTCTTTGTGAGAGGTTTTTGATTACTAATTCAATCTCTTTACTTATAGGCTTAGTCAAATTTTCTGTTTCCTTCTTGTGTAAATTTGACAGTTCATTTCTTTCCAGAAATTTAATGGCAACCCACTCCAGTATTCAAGGCTGGAGAATTCCATAGACAGAAGAGCCTGGTTGGCTATAGTCCATGGGATCTCAAAGAGTTGGACACGACTGAGTGACTAACACTTCCTTTAAGTCATCTAAATCATTGGCATACAGTTGTTCATAGTATTCCTTTATAATGCTTTTTATTTCTGTAAGGTCGGTAATAATACCCCTCTTTCATTTCTGATTTTTAACAGTTTGAGTTTTCTCTCTTTTCTTGTTCAGTTTAGCTAATAGTTTTTTCAGTTTTTGTTGATCTTCTTGAAGGATCAACTTTGGGTTTCATTGTTTTTATCTACTATTTTATGTTCTCTATTTCACTAATTTCTGCTCTGGTCCTTTTTATTGCCTTCCTTCTGCTTTCTAAAAAAGCCATTTCTGAGTTATTAAAAAGAAGAAAAATTATTTATCTAATATACTATTGGTGGCCATTTGGACCATTTCCAGATAGAAGCTACTATGGGTAAAGTTGTATGAACATTTTTAACATGTATTTATATGAATATATATTTTCATTTCCCTTCGATAAATGTCTAGAGAAGGATTAGGAGTGAAGTAGGTGTGTGCTTAACTTTTTAAGAAACTGTCAAACAATTTTCCAAAGTAATTGTACCATTTTACATGCCGACCAGTATCACCACACCTTCCCAACGTCCAGTGTTGTCATTCTTTTTGTTTAACCCTTCTGATAGAAGTATAGTGATATCTTCTGGTTTTAGTTTACATTTCCCTGATAATCAATGAGATTGATCACCTTTTCACTCCTGTCAAAGTGATTACTCAAATTTTTGTCCTCATTTCTATTGGGATGTTTGCCTTTTTCTTGTTGATCTGAGTTCTTTATATATTCTGCATATGAATCATTTATGAAATAAATTATAGTACTCAAATAGGGTTCAGGACACACTGCCCTAAAATATGGCATCTTGGCATATTGAATATTTAAAGTTGAAGGAATTTGACAAATGGCATGTGTAGGAAGGACTTTCTGATCTCCCCCTGAAGCAGGTTATAAAACCCCTCATGCTGTCATGTGAGAGATGGTCTCCCAATATCCAGAGGAAAGGAGCATCCTTATCTCCAAAGATGAAGGAACACAGAGAGGAAGCTGAATGAGCAGGCCTTGCTAAGTCTCCCCCAGTTTACTGTACTTACTTTACACCCTTTGTCTTATCATATCTTTCCATAGCTCTCCACCCTTCATCAAACCTAGCATAAAAACACTCATATTTAACCATTTCCTCATGTCTCCATTTCTTTATGAAGGCTCTTGAGTCATGTAAAACATATTAAATAAAATTTTATGCTTTTCTCTTGTTAACCTGTCTTTTGTTACAGGGTCACAGTTAAGAACTTAAAAGGGTAGAGAAAAAATATTTTTCCTCCCTTACAGTACATTCATACAATGGACTACTAGACAGCAATCAAAGTGAATGAACTATTGCTATATACAGTTATGTAGATAAACTCACAGACATAAAAATGAGCAAAAAGGGGGCATTATAAAAGTGTACATGCTGTGTAATTCTATATGCAGAAAGTTCAAAAACTGGCAAAACTAACCTACTATGTTATATAGAAGTCAGGAGAGTAGTTCCTTTTAGGATACTGGGTATAACTTAGAGGATGCATATGGGGACCTCTGAGGTCTTGGTAACATTCTATTTATTCTTCAACAGGTAACTGGTTACACAGGTGGGCCAACTTCATGAAAATCTATGGAGTTGTCACTTTGTAGTTTGTATACTTCTCTGAATGTTATACTTGAACACTTTAAAAGAAGGAAAATTGTGTTCTTGAAAAAATGTGATAGTTACCAAATAATTGGTGTTACTAGCAGGTTCTTTGCTTTGACGTATTTCTCACTTATTATATTAAGGTGCTTTTTTCCTTTGCACTATTTTCCTTGTGCATACTTTCTTTATATTGTAAGACTAAAAATTCATCTAATAATAGGCCAATAGCAGAGTTTAATTTTTCCTTTGCTCTGGACTATAGACACCTTGGCAAATAACACAACCTGAGTTCCCAAGGGCTATAGGATTATAAAATCTACCCTTTCCCCATCACCCCATAATGCTGAATGCAGTGCTCATACAATGAAATGCTGCAGCCAACACCACTGTACCTGCCCCTTAGGAATTCATTGTAAAAGGGTTTCACTGTACTTTGTAAAGCAATTTGGAATCCTTCATGATGAAAGGTTCTATATAAAGAAGGTAATATAATGGACTTGGCTTTCAACTTCTTTCATTTAAGCCTTAACAGAAACATGAATCTACTATATTAGCATCATAAACCAATAGGTGCTATATAAATGGTGAATAGAAATATTCTGGGTGAATAAAACTGCAAATATAGCTATGTATTAGCTAAGTGCTTTACAGAGTATTATGCAAATGAGGATTAATAAGGCAATTATACTTAATTAAAATAATAATAATAATAATGCTACATTCTTCTAGTTCTCTTGGCACCCATTGACTCAATTATTTGGTATGTGTCTGCCTCCTAAATCCCAAGTCTAAATGCAAATGCACAGAGCCTACTGTATAGCAAAAGAAATATTTTGTAATAGCCTATAAGGGAAAAGAATCTGAAAAAGAATATACACATATACATAAATTTTATATATATATATATATATATATATATATATATATATATATATATATATATATATATATATATATATATATATATATATATATATAATGTGTGTGTGTTCCCTGGTGGTCCAGTGGTTAGGCTTTGGTGCTTTCACTGCAGTGTCCTTGGGTTCAATCCCTGATCAAGGAACTAAGATCCTATAAGCCACAGCACAGCCAAAGAAAAATACAAGAGAAATTATATATATGTATATAAATGGATCACTGTGTTATACACCTGAAACTAGTACAATATTGTAAATAAACTAAACTTCAATTAAAAAATTAAAAAACACAAATTCACATGAGATTCTTCTTTGGAAGGAAACAGTCTTCCACTGAGTAGATACCAAACAAAAGCTCCAGCAAGTTAAAAGGGATGGAGACAAAGGAAGCCTCTCTCACATATTTAAAGAGCCCATAGTACTGGAAACAATTCTTCCAGGCCTTAGAAAATATGTAATACTGCCCAGAGTTACTTTACGCTTCTCAGAATTTTTTTTGGAGATTAGATTCTCCAGTGCTTCCCAACACTATGATCATCATCAGGTCTTATATCATCAAACAGTTGCTGTGCTTCACCCCAAAGAGTGATAAGCAGAAATACCCGACATCATCCCTATGTGGCATCTAAAAAGTAATTAGAATTCTGTTGATGAAAGGTGTGTTAATATGAATCATAAACATCATACTGTTCTTTCTTTATAACATTTTTGGGGAATGACTGGTCATCCCTACTTCTGTAGAATCTGTAGTCCAAACAAAAATTTTTTTTGTGGGTCTTCAAGTTCAGATTTACAGAGAAATGTACTAAATCTACAACTATTAGTTTTGTATGTATGTCAGATGAACTCAACTTTATGGGTGAAAAAAGGCATTTCTATTTTGACCTCTTATCATTGAGCCTTACCCTGATGGGAGAGAGCACAGTAAGGCTCTCACTAGAAGCCAGTTTTCTTGCAGCCCCAGCCTTCTGCACAAAATGATACAAATCATCAGTTCTTTTGCAGAAAACTTCAAATTTTATTTTGAATATGCACAAAAATTTGAAAGAGCTTGCACAGACTCAGGATGCTAAAGAGAGGATGGTAAACAGCTGTTTCCTGTCTCATTGAAGATGGAGGGGGGCAGACTTAACTCAAGTGGGAAGGGTGGGGTTTTATGTCTCTTGCAGTGAAATGTGCAAGTGCCATACCCCAAGGAAAGCCTAGAATGAATCTCATTCTTATTTATATTCCTTTTGGCTGCAGCATCACAGATATTTTACAAGAAATAGCATATTCTATGCAAGAATGTTCTTGTCTTAAGGTTGTCTAGTGGGTTCTAGAACTCTTTTTGATAAGGAACACTTTGTTCCAGGAAATCTTAACATGAAACCCCAGATAGAAAACAAATTAAAACCCTCCAAGGGGGACCCTCAGCAGTCTGTTTTCTCAGTTCTAGTCTAGTGGAATCCCCCACGTGAGGTCATTATTAGTTAGATCCACACACTCTTCAGTGAGGTCTTCATGGTGAAAATAGGACCTAAATCAGGCTTTGCATGGTCAGTAGACTATGCCTGGATAATGTGTCTCCTTCAGTTCAATGCAGAAAGTTAAATCACTTCAGGCATGTCGAGCAGAAGGAGACAAAACAGAGGGAATTAGGTGCCTATAGTTTCACTGGAAGGGCCAGAGGAATAAGTCAGGGGGTCTTCAGGCCATGTATTTAGCTCTGAGTTCACACTACAGTAGTAGTCCTGTGGTTAAGACTCTGTGCTTCCAATGCAGAGGGGCAAGGGTTCCAGTCCTGGTCAGGGAACTAAGATCCCACATGGTGAAGCATGTCAACATATTTAGGACTTCTCTTGTGGCTCAGCTGGTAAAGAATCTTCCTGCAATGCAGGAGACCTGGGTTCAATCCCTGGGTTGGGAAGATCCCCTGGAGAAAGGAAAGGCTACCCACTCCAGTATTCTGGCCTGGAAAACTCCATGGACTGTATAGTCCTTGGGATCACAAAGAGTCAGACACCACTGAGCGACTTTCACTTTCATATAGAGTTGTGATGCAGAGGTCAGGAAACTCTGCCAGGAACTGTACTGCCACCAATCTGGCCACTCCAGAGCCACCCAACATGCATGACCTATAGAGCTGGGCTGCTGCAACCAGTGTCAGTGTGTGCGTTAAGCAGCATCACTGCAGAAAGGTAACATCTACCTCTTCCTGTCTTCTAATCTTCATGCAAGAGCATCTCACTGCAGAACCTAAATCAAATCCAGAACCACACCTACAAAACCATCTAGGAATAGAGCGCTTAGCCTTTTTTTAGCTTCATGACACAAGAAGGAACCTAGACAAATCTAGGATCCGGACTGGATCTAGACCAGAACTGAGGAGAGGCAGTGTTTGGGAAGAGCCTGAGCAAAGATAGAGCTGATGCAAACTAAAGGACAAATTCTAGGTCAAGTGGAAATCTGCAGCCTCACTGTGAAATCAGTAAGAAGGACTTATCCACTCAATGGATAATGGAAGGCAAGGATCACTTTCCAAATAAAGTTTAAGAATAGCCCAAGCAATCTTTTTTAGGTTGGGTTGAGATACAGTATTTTATTTCTTTCCTGTTTTATAGTATAAGTGATCTAAGTTCATTGTAACAATATAAGAAAATATATTGACCCCAAAAGAAAAATAAAAGTCATTCATAACCCCACCACTGGGAGATAATCATATGTTAGTGAATCTTTTTCCAGATATTCCAGTATTTCGTTTACTATGATAACATAGGTTTTAACTTTTTTTTACCTTATGAACAAAACTTTCCACATTAATAAATGGTCATCTAGTGACAATATCAATATGTTACCAGCTATACTGTCAGTAGTATTTTGTTATAGGAATGTCTCATATTTTATTTAATAAATACTGTATTTAAAGCCCCTCTTTGTTGGACATTTCAATATTTTAGATTAATAGTGATGGAATGAATAGAAAATGCAATATTTCAGAGCAGTAAATGCAGGGGTTGAATTGTGAGGTGCTAAAAGCAAAAATATCAGTGAGATGGGAGATGTAGCAAAGCTCATAAAGTATTAAAGCTGGAAAGAACTTAGAAGTTATCTTTGTCCATCTTCCTCATTTAACAGATGGGTGTACATCAAGACCATATTTCACCCTCTTCATCCCAAACTCTTTAGTCCTTGTTCTCCATCTTTCTTTCCTGTTTCCTAAGCCTTGGGTACAATTCACACCAAGACTCAAATCTAAACAGCAGCCAACTGAAAATATTACTTAAAGAACAAGATCAACAAAAATCCAAGTTATTACAATTCAATTCAGTTCAACTCAATTCACCTAGCATTTATTAAGCGCCTTCTCAGTAGTCAATGCAGTGTTTGGGGAGAAGGGAACATAAAAATAATTCAGATAACTGACCTTACCCTCAGAGCATCTACTTTCTTACCTCCTTTGATGAGAAGGAAGCTTTGAGGTGTGTTAAGAAACCTGCCTGTCTTTTAAGTGGGAATGGCCTTGAGTCCCAGACAATTTCCTCCACAATTTCTTTACTTCTTAGGTTTCAGTTGTAAAAAAGCAGGAAAGTGAGAAGAAACTGTATAAGTTTTTCTATTTTCCAATACAAGAACATTTAAGACATGATCTCTAACATTTTTCTTGTCTAGAAATCCTTGTCTTTTTACTTTTTAATAAAGCAATAGGCAGTTATCCCTTGTGGTTTGTAGCTACAGTTCATTATCAGAGGAACACTCGGCTTTTAAATGGTGCTAACACTGAAATCCTCTTCTCTTGTCCCTTTCTAGTTAAGATTGCCTCGTCTTGATCCTCTCTCTCCACATATTGATCACACATTGCCTGCTTCAAAGTGTTCACTTAATCATTCCACTTTTTCCAAAAGAGTAGCTAGCTCTTAATATGCTGCAGGTTTCCTATTACACTTCCTTTGCCTTAAAAATATCTTGAAAGAATAAATCTGACAGTAAAGAAACTCCCAGACAAGAAAAAGCCTTCCCACAAATTCTCCCAAATGGAGTTGGGCTGTAAGTGGAGAAAATGCAGCACTAACATTCACACACTGTCTCTGAGCTGCTGGACCCATACATCCATGGTCCAACTCCACCGATGATGGTGAGCCTCAACCTGTAGCTCCCTTGCCACTTGTCCCACACCTTCTGAGATGTCAGCTGAATGCATTGGAAGTTATTCAGGGATAATGAATTCCAAGCATGGTATAAGATCTGGTCATTTTGCCCTGTTTTTCTAGTATTCCTTCTGTTTAACAATTTGTAGCTTTTCATTTTTTTGGTCAGAGTAATAGCTCTTAAGCAGATGGTTGTAATCAGTCCCCAGGTCTCAGCCTTGGAGGGAAGCTGGATGGAAGACTCCACAAGGAATGAGGATTCTGTGACTCACTCTGCTCAACCTCAGGGCCAAAAGTGAGGGAGCTCGTTGCTCTCAACCAGCTCTTGCGTGAGTAGTAAATGTCGATAGATCTGTCTTCATTTGGTAGGGAAGATATCCATAAGAGGGAACATGAAAAATAGTATGGGCCAAAATTATATTTACAGGAGCCAAACTCATGCATGCTTAGAATCAAGATTCTGAGTCTAGTCCATTTGTCATTCTTTTTATGTCCAAGTTTTAGCAACAGGATGTTTTCAAATAGTTTACATTTCTCTTGGGACATGTTCCCTAACCAAATGTCATACTAGTGTTAGCCGGGAGTCATTTGGACTTGCTCAGTTCTTGCTTCCAGCCCCATGATTTAGGCTATTTATGTAAGCAGACTCCTGCATTGAAGATAATGGGGTTTTCTTGTCTGTCCATAAGGAGAAAAGTTATTAGATCACTGGGAATTTTAGAGTATGTTATTAAATCCTCGGATGTTAAACATTTCACTTACTTGGAACACACACTTGATAGAAGCAAACTTCAGCTGACATTCAAAAGCATATTTGATGAAAATGTCAGTGCTGATATCTATTTTTATTAATACTATTTTATGTAATGCTATTCTCTAAGGAAATTATATTTATCAGGCCTTTCCTTTTTCCTCTAAACCCTTTTATTATACTCCAAAATATCTTTTTTTTCCTGGTTACAGAGTGGTAGATCTTTATTGTGAAATATCTGGAAAACATCAAGAAGTATAAAGCAAATGAAAAAGTACCTATAATTCTTCAATTCTGGGCTCTTCAATTTTTCCAAGATAGTCAACAGTGAACATTATTTGAAATCTTATAAAACTTAAAAAAATTTTTTTGAATTGAATATTTTCCAATTTAAGCCCTGATTCATTCTTCTGCTAGAAATCTTGCCCTAAAATATCTAAATGACTTTATGTCATACATCAAATACAGCTTAATTCTAGAATGACTCTTTTTCAGGGAAGTGGACAAGAAGGTATGGGGTTAGCCTGGTTCCTTTCACAGGAGTATGGTTAAGCCACTATTTCCTTTTTAATGTAGTATTCTGTGAATAAAACCTAGAATAATTAAGCAGCTGAGGAGCTCACCTAGTTAGAAAATGAAGTCTCAGCCTCGGCTGCAAGGAGTTCTGGGCAGTGACTGTTAGGAGCTAGATATACTGCTGCTGTGGGCAAAATGGTGTTTCTGAAATGAGGGGCAGGGAGAGAGTGAATACCTGGTAGGCAACTAACCCTGTCTGGTGAGGAACTGTTACTCGTAGAACCAGCTGGGGAAAATCTGAGACACTAACCAGAGATCTCTAACCCCACAATCCATAAGTTTTGAGTTAGGTGGACTTATTATGCCCACTTTTCCATATAAACCTGAAACTAGATGAGCAAGGCAGTTATGTTTTAGAATTGTTCAACATGAGTAATGAAAGATAAAGTAATATTCTTTTAAGAGAGCACATGGAGTTTTTACTGAACCATCCATGTAGATGTATTTATGACTAAATTCACTTCCTATCTCCAGCCAAATTTCTGGAAGTAAATTCTTGCCAGATACAACTATGCTAAGATCCATGCCAAGAAATGCTTATTCTAGAAACAGTAGTTTTTCACAAAAGAAATTTCTAAAATGAAAAATATACCCTGGCTGATAAACATCAGATAGGGGAAAAAAAAACCTTATGCATTTAATTCAACAGATTATTATATTGGTATAACTTAATTCTACAGGTTTGTGTATAGATGTAATTTTAATCTTGTAGTATATCCTTCATTTAATGTGCTTCATATGTATTGATTCTAAAATTCTTTAAAGTGAGATTTCTACAGTTTTTTCTTAGATGTGTATCTTCTGATCTCTGTTTTAAAATAAAGGCATTCTTCAGCTTTTACTTTTCATACCCACCATTTTGAACCAATGCTGAGAACTTGCTAATTACTCATCACCTTTCCATTCTTTGCCTTCATTTTCCTCTTATTACCTTAATTCACTTATTCTAGCCTATCGATTGAGAGAACAGTCTAGAAGCATAAAGGACATATTATTCGGAACAACAGCTGTCACACAAGGTTTTGTTTTACTGCCTTTTTGCCCTTCCTCACTCTTTTGTGCAAGTGAGTGGCTAATTGTCCAGAATTTCTAAGATCTGGGACTTAAAACTCCACTGTCTCCAGGCTGTACCCATTACTGAATGAGATAACTACGTTTGGCAGAGAGGTGCATAGAACCGTTTTGATGGCAGAGAACATTAATTTGCAACCACCACTGCACAGAATGAAGGAAATGCAACTGCTGTCCTCCTGGGAGAAGCCACTTAGGCAAGAAAATAAATAAGAGGATTTTGATTATATTAGGAACTCTTATGCTTGTATCCCAGGAGGCTCCATCTTTAAACTCATGTCGTTTCATGTTTACACAAAAATTATAATGGAAGAAAAAAGGCTCAGAGCTCTCTGGGCCAGCATTTCACATTTTAAAAAATGTATCCATGTTCTATGGGGATAACGCAAGCCACCACATGCGTTTATCCATTATTTCATCTCGTTCAATGAGATAACAAATGTAAAGGGCCTGGCCATAGTTGGCCACCTAGAAACATTCTTGCTCTTCCCTTCTGCCTCTCTCCTTATATCTTGTTTCCCCTGCTTCTTGTCAGAAGTTATTTCTGAGAAGAATCCAGAATTTCAGCATCTCTGTGCAGTAGTTGGTCATTGCCAATGAACACACACACTGATGTTGGGCATCAAGCTCTCCGGGTCCCACTATTTTCTGTGTGCATTATGGCTGGCTCTTCATTGCTGGGTGCAGAGAAGCATTTTCACCCAAGTTGCATTTACCCTATCTACTACTTGTGGAACAAATGGAGTGTTGCTCTACTGGAGGAAGAGATATGCATGTGAATAGCTTAATAATACTCTGTGCTATACCCTGGGTGATAATACTATAATGATACTAACTATTATTAATACCAGGTCCGTCTAGTCAAAGCTATGGTTTTTGCAGTAGTCATGTATGGATGTGAGAGTTGGATTATAAAGAAAGCTGAGCGCTGAAGAATTGATGCTTTTGAACTGTGAAGTTGGAGAAGATTCTTGAGAATCTCTTGGTCTGCAAGGAGCTCCAACCAGTCCATCCTAAAGTAAATCAGTCCTGAATATTCATTGAGAGGACTGATGCTGAAGCTGAAACTCCAATACTTTGGCCACCTGATGGGAAGAACTGACTCATTGTAAAAGACCCTGATGCTGGGAAAGATTGAAGGCAGGAGAAGGGGATCACAGACGATGAGGTGGTTGGATGACATCACCAACTCAATGGACATGAGTTTGAGTAGACTCCGGGAGTTGGTGATGGACAGGGAGGCCTGGTGTGTTGCAGTCCATGGGGTCACAAAGAGTCAGACATGACTGAGCAACTGAACTGAACTGATTATTTATATAGCTAGTAATTATTAGCACTTCTTAGATGCCAAACACTGTGCTAGATATTTTTCATACCGGGTATACTTATTTACTGAATGGGCCCAGTGAACTAGGCTTCAATCTAGAAACATTTTTATTTATCTCTTTCAAACACGGTCTGTCAGAACTTTGACAATATCAGATACCTATCTTTCCAGCTCACTTGCGATGATATAACCAGTCTCAATTTCAGTTATGAAAAAATCCAGACCAGACTAAAACAAAATTTCAGACTCAGGTCAGGTTTAAATCTGCCTGGATCCCTCATGGCCTCCCAGTTCCAGTCTACAATCCCCATGAAGGCCAGCTGTGCTAGACTTCAAGAGCTGCCCCACACTTGTTCAATATCCTTCTCTCTTTATTTAAGCAAGCTGGCAACCTTACAACCAACCTTCCTGACTAGAAGAAGATGGGCAATAAATTCCGAACAGAGCTTTTGAGAAACGAGACACTTTGGCTGCTGCGGTCACATTGGCCACCACTCAGTTCTTCTGGTAGTAACTGGCTGCCTCTCTCTCCCTTTCTCTCTTAGACAGCTCATGCATGGCGGCGTCATGATTTCTTAACTAACATCTTTGTTTCTGTAAAGGGATGTTGAGGCTAAAGTTTTGACTGGGCACTAAGTAAGAGAGGGGGAAAGGGGACTTATTTACTTATTTATTGGCTGCCCTGGGTCTTCTGTTGCTGTGTGCAGGCTTTCTCTAGTTTCAGCATGCAGGCTTTTCATTACAGTGCAGGGCATGGGCTTTAGGTGTGTGGGCTTCAGTCATTGCGGTATATGGGCTCAGTAGTTGTGGCTCATGGGCTTAGTTGCTCTGAGGCATATGGAATCTTCCCAGAGCAGGGATTGAACCCGTGTCCCCTGTGTTGGCAGGCAAATTCTTAACCACTGGACCACCAGGAAAGTTCCAAGGGGATTTTTTGAGGAGGATATCGAACTGTGGTGTTGGAGAAGAATGTTGAGAATCCCTTGGACAGCCAGAAGATTAAACCAGTCAATCCTAAAGGAAATCAACCCTGACTATCCATTGGAAGGACTGATGCTGAAGCTGAAGCTCCACTACTTTGGCCACCTAATGCAACAAGTCGACTCATTGGAAAAGACCCTGATGCTGGGAAAGATTGAAGGCAGGAGAAGAAGGAGATGACAGAGGATGAGATGGTTGGATGGCATCACTGATGCAATGGACTTGAGTCTGAACAAACTCCAGGAGATTGTGAAGAAACAGGGAAGCCTGGTGCGCTGCAGGCCACAGTATTGCAAAGAGTTGAACATAACTGAGCAACTGAACTTGAAGTCACTCAGTCATGTCCGACTCTTTGCGACCCCATGGACTGTAGCCTACCAGGCTCCTCTGTCCATGGGATTTTCCAGGCAATAGTACTGGAGTAGATTGCCATTTCCTTCTCCAAGGGATCTTCCCAACCCAGGGATCGAACCTGGGTCTCCCACATCGTAGACAGACGCTTTACTGTCTGAGCCACCAGGGAAATCTGAACAACAAATCTGAGCAACTGAACAACAACAAATTTTGTTGGAAAGACCCATACTCGTATCTTTCACCTCAAGTGAGATGAGGCTGCTGGGCAAATTTAATATGTAAACCTCATGAAATTCACTTCATCCCCAGCCTTTTCTCACACAGTCTTTTGGGATCATGATTGTTGGGTCTTGGAGGCCCCTCTGTAAATCCCGTGTGGTGTGTCTGGTTCTGCTCTTTCATGTGGGGTTACTTATCACCTCACATCCACTCCAGAGATTCATTAGAAGCTCAGGCAACAGGATAAGCCCCCTCCCACATCCTGTTGCACAAATATTACCTAACTTGATCCTTACAACAGCATGCAGAGAGAGAGAGTAAGATTCTTGAATTACACATGAGGAACTGCAGAGAGATTAAATACCTTACACGGGATTACATACTCAGTAATGCTATTATAGGAATAAAACCCAGGTTGGTCTGACTCCAAAGTCCATTCTTCCCACTGCACCCTGTCAGAGAAGAAGGGGAAAATATTACAGAATAAGCAGAGCTGTGAAGGGTGAGCCTGCAGTATCTGTACCTCTGATGGCAAGTGCTCCCATGGAGCTGCAGATATAGGGAGCAGGTGGAGATGGTGGGAGATGGGTCCATAGAGGGAGGCTGAGGCCAGACCCCACTGGAGGGCCTCGAGTATGTGAAATGCTCAGAAAAAAGGGCAGGGGGAGTTTGGACCCTGCCAGAAATAATCAGACTCATTCAAGTTTTTAGCAGGTGACTCCCTCATCTCTCTGCCTCTGAGATCATCCAGGTGGTCGGGTGGCGAACAGGTGGAGGGGAGCAGGACTGCAGTGAGAAGCATATTGTAACCATCTGAGCAAGAGGAGCAAGAGTCCACCAAGCAGTGCTGGTGGGATGGGAGAGGTGGGGCTGGAGCAGGAGCCAAAGCGGTGCCCATAGGGCCTGCTAGTTCTCCCCACATACACAGAGAATGGAGCCAGGAGAGGAAAGAGCGTGGGTGCTATCCAAGGTGCCCTGGAAAAAAGCAGATCTCCAGGCTTCCCCAGGCAGCTCAGCCCAGCTGGCTCACAATACACAGAGGTGCTGAGCTCTGCAAAGGGAAGGTAAATGCTCAGCAAAATGCATCCCTGCAGCTTTAGATCGGGAAGGCCCAAACATGTGTGTGTAGTGGATTCTCAGGCTGCTAACAGTTAACACTGATATGACCTGTGGAGAGTTCAGAGTGATATGTAAGGGCTACCTGTGAAGCTTGGCAGTCACTTGGAGAGTTTGCAGATTGAATGTGGACTTGCTCTTCGCTTCTGAGAGTGTGTGTATGTGCGCACATGCACGTGTTCATGTATAAATTGTCTTCTCTCCACATTCAGCAGACTGGTTTCCCTGCCTGAGTCAGGTCACCTGGCAGTGGCTGGAAAACTCTATGCCAAGCATGAAGCCTTTCATTCTAAATCAGCTTTTGCTTCTAAATGAGTTTCACAAAACAGCATCCATTAATCAACATCTTGTTTGGCCATGGATCCTTTCTGCCTGCATTAGGTGATGTCGGAGCATCTATCGGGGGCTCCCAGATGAAGTTCACATTTCTGTCCCTCCAGCTCTTCATGAACTGCCTGCTTCTTGACCTTTCAGCCTCATCTCTCACAATGCGGATCTCCCTAGCTTGTAGTCTTTCTGAACTTACAGTTGATACCACATGCTTCTTCACACCCAGGAGCAGGGGCTACATTTCATCCTTTCTGCTTGAACTGTCCCTCAAGCACCAGCGCTGTGAGCCCCCCTCCCTTCATCCTGTAGTTCCAACTCACCTTCCATGCTCAGATATCTCTTTCAAGAAACTCTCCCTCACTTACTGCTCTGAGTTTTCTTCGATGTTCACATGGTTTTATCACGACACCTTCATACTGTATTTTTAAGTATTTTTCATTGATTATAAAAGGTACTCAGGCTTACAGTACAAAATTTGGAGGAGGCCAAAAAGAACAAGTCTGCTTCCTGGAGAGCCCCACCTGCAATGGTAGCAATCTAGAAGATGCATAGACAGCCCCCCTAACTTGAGTCTCACTCATGTCTAGATCACAGACAGTAGCACCTTGAGCAGAGACCATGACTTATACCTGTCATAGCGCTGACCTCTCTAGTATGTAAAACACTCTCAAATATATGCTGTGATAAAAGAATTATAATGAACAGAGAGGGCTGTGTGAATATGAGGAGTTCTGAGTAAGTAAGCATCAGCTGAGTGTTGCCAGCTATTGAGATTAAAGGCAAGACTGACTGGTTCTCAAATTTCAAGTCTGAGAAGCTACTGGGAGCTGATGTTAATTTTGTGGAAAACTCGTTTGATGTTCAGTTCAGTTCAGTCGCTCAGTTGTGTCCGACTCTTTGCAACCCCATGAATCGCAGCACGCCAGGCCTCCCTGTCCATCACCAACTCCCGGAGTTCACTCAGACTCACGTCCATCTAGTCAGTGATGCCATCCAGCCATCTCATCCTCTGTCGCCCCCTTCTCCTCCTGCCCCCAATCCCTCCCAGCATCAGAGTCTTTTCCAATGAGTCAATTCTTTGCATGAGGTGGCCAAAGTACTGGAGTTTCAGCTTTAGCATCATTCCTTCCAAAGAAATCCCAGGGCTGATCTCCTTCAGAATGGACTGGTTGGATCTCCTTGCAGTCCAAGGGACTCTCAAGAGTCTTCTCCAACACCACAGTTCAAAAGCATCAATTCTTAGTCTGGTGCAAATGTTGCATTTGAACTGTGTCAGAATCTTCAAGGAAAAATGTCTGATAGGTAGAAGGCATATAGAACCAGTTCTTGTGTATGAGACAGTTTGAAGATAGATATTGAAGCACTATGGATTCACACAGAAGTACTAGTTGAACCTGTGAGAATCAGGAAAGGCTCAGAGTCAGAGTTTTTTCCTTTTTAAATTTAGAAATAGAAGAGAAGAAGATCCATTAAATGATGGTTCCTTGATTAAAGAAAGAGAGAAGAGGAGGTGCACTGAAGGGAGAGAGAAGGGGTCAAATGTATGAGGAAGAGACTCAGTATGCTGCAGTATTCCCATGGACAGAAAGAAGAAAATGTCAATAGTGAGTTCTTCATGTTAATTTGGCTCAAGTCGCACTAGAGCTGTACACTTAGTTGTCTGTGCCACAATGCATGTATGGTAAAGGACACAGAGGTGCTGCAGGGAGCAGGGCAAGCTTCAGGGAACAATGACTGATATCTTCAGAGAGAAAGGAAAATAGCAAGATGCTGGAAAAGAGGAAGATCCAGTGTACAACAGGAAGCTCTTGGAAATTAAATAGATGATAATAGAGATTTTTAATCTTTTTAATCTTCTAACAGAATTAGAAGACAATTGACTAACTCTTCCATAAAAATAGTACAAATAGGGAGAAAAGAAAGTTGGAGAAAATAAAGTTGGAGAATCAATTTAGGAAATCTAATTTCTGAAAGATAGAACAGATAAAACGACCAGGGAATTATCAAAGAAATTATATAAAACAACTTTCCTGTAGGATGTTTTCAGATTGAATAGGCTCCACAAAGGCCCAACACAATGAATACAAATGACTCACAACAATAATATTGATAGATATCAGTGACATTGCAGAGTTCTAGGGATAAAGAATAAAAGTTCTGAGAGACAGACAGAGAGAGAAGAGATCACAAGCAGAACTAGGATGGTATCAGACTCTTTAGTAGCAATACCGGACGTTAGAAGATAATGGAATTATGCCTTTGAGGTCCTAAGAGAAAATAATTTTCGAGCTAGAATCTCATACCCAACTGAGCTTTCAATCAAAGTAGATGGTGGAAAAAGACAAGATCTCAAAATGTATCTCCCATGTGTCACTTTTCCTTCTTTCTTTCTTTTATCGGCAATGCCCCATGACTTGCAGGACATTAGTTCCCTCACCAGGGGTTGAACCCAGGCCACAGTAGTGAAAGCACCGAGACCTAACCACTGGCCTGCCAGGAATTCCCCATGTGTCACATTTCAAAAAGTTCCTAGAGGATACATTCCACCAAAACAAGGTAGTTAAGAAAGAGCAAGACATGAGATTAACGACATTGTGCATGCTAACTCGCTTCAGTCATGTCTGACTTTTTGAGACCCTATGGATTGTAGCCTGCCAGGCTCCTCTGTCCATGGGACTTTCCAGGCAAGAATACTGAAGTTGGTTGCCATGCCCTCCTCCAGGGGATCTTCCCAACCCAGGGATCAAACCTGCAACTCTTAAGTCTCTTGCACCGCAGGCAAGTTCTTTACCACTAGCGCCTCCTGGGAAGCCCTTAACTATTTTAAGGTATGGTTCCTTGTGTCAGTAACAACAAATAAACAAAAATTAGAGGATCCAACAGAGAAGAAAAGAAAAAGCAATTTCCAGGATGGTAAGTTGTGAGAATATGAGAAAGCTGAATCCTGATCTTCCACAGCAGGAAGTTAATGGGTAACAGCTGTAACTGAAAAAAGAAATAGCAGTATAATATTGTTATTTAGAAATATGAAGGTAAATAACAGGAGGTACAGGTAAAGAAATGAAAGGAATTTCCTGGGATCTCATGGATGAAGAAATTAGGGGCAACAGTTGGGTGGGGAAAGGGTTGCTGTTTTTCTTTAAAAGTTTTGTAGCAGTCGATTTTTAAACTAAACACATTTATTTATTACTTTCATACAAATTAAATCTAAATTAGTAAAAAGTCCACGAATATGCCAGTAATCATTTGTAAACTGTGCATAAAAATAGCCCTCTCCCCTAGACTATTAGAAGTCATCTTTCAAGAGAGAAGGCAAGGCCCTCTGATTTGTCTGTCTTCTGCAAATGGCTTTTGAGCAAATTCTTGGGAGCCCATCAATCTGCCAATTAGAAGAAAATGCAAGAGAAACAGCAGGAATCAGGTCTGCAAGGAAACAATTACCATCCCATAAAATTATTGCCTTTACCAAATTAGAATAAACCTGTCAAGGGAATGTTTAACTATTTTTATGTAAAAATCAAAACGGTCTGACTTCAACTGTCAAACAGACTCTTCCAACTTGTCTGTAACAAAATGCTCCCTTTGTAAGTCGTATACTTCAAGTTGCATTTGCACTCTGGGGAGATGGAGCTGCCAGCTCAGGAATCCAGGAGCCTGCATGGGGGCCTGAGGTGCACACAGAATGGCCGGCTCGTTTAGTTGGCCTGGCAGTTGCAGCAGGATAGGTGGATGTTGCTCCTGCAGGCAAACTACAAAGTGAAATATCATTGCGCCTACCTCACTGATCAATAAAACAAAATAAAAAATCTAGCTTCTCCATTTGGATGAGAGGCAATTTTCTGTGGCTTCTCACATTTGCTATAATTTTACAAATATGTTTCCCCCAAACCACCAGATGAGGAAAATTGGTACAATACTAGTTATTTTTATGGGCTGCCTCATCCTTTAGACAAAGTATCTCAGATCACTTTAAAGTGCAACGGCAGAATGGAGAGTGTGATTTATAGAGCCTAAGGGACCAGAGCTCATGCTGCAGAAGTAGGAGGTGGCCCACAGTGGACCTGGGAAAAAAGAGGGGCTGAGAGTTAGATGTAACCACAGTTGCTTCCCCTTGCCAGGACAGAGAGAGATCTGTAGCAGGAGTGACAGCTTCACTCTTAGAGTTGAGGAGCTCATCATGGAGGGATGGGCAGAGTTAGAAGACAGATGAACACCAACAAGGGTTGAAATGCTTATAAATCTCTCATCACACTTTTTAGAAAGAGCTTGATTGAGATATAATTTACATGTCATAAATTCACCCACTTAAAATGTAAAATTCCATGTTTCTAAATATATTTATGAAGTTACATAACCACCAATCAATTTTAGAAGATTTTCATCACCTCCCAATAAAACCCAATTACTGTCCTGTTTCCCTCCCCACATGACACACAGTCCTAGGTGACCACTATTCTACCTTATGTCTCTGTGTAGTTGCCTTTTAAAACCAAACATCTTGTATAAACAAAATCATATAATACGTAGTCTACTGTGACTGGCTTCTTTAATGTAGCATAATTCTTTCAAGGTTCATCCATGTTGTAACATGTATCAGTACTTCCTTCCTTTTTGTGGCAGAATAATATTTCATTGTAGGTATATACCACATTTACTTATCCATGCATCAGTTGGTGGACATTTGGGTTGTTTCCACTTTTTGGCTACTAGTCTAAGATCATGGCATCTGGTCCCATCACTTCATGGGAAATAGATGGGGAAACAGTGTCAGACTTTATTTTTGAGGGCTCCAAAAT
Source organism: Tragelaphus eurycerus (assembly GCA_935064755.1). Taxonomy (NCBI): domain Eukaryota; kingdom Metazoa; phylum Chordata; class Mammalia; order Artiodactyla; family Bovidae; genus Tragelaphus; species Tragelaphus eurycerus. Next base: position 27,820,009 of record CAKXYN010000002.1, read on the forward strand.
CACTGCAGATGGTGACTGCAGCCATGAAATTAAAAGACACTTGTTCCTTGGAAGAAAAGCTATGACCAACCTAGACAGCATATTAAAAAGTAGAGACATTACTTTGCCAACAGAGGTCCATCTAGTCAAAGCTATGGTTTTTCCAGTAGTCATGTAGGGATGTGAGAGTTGGACTATAAAAAAAGCTGAGTGCTGAAGAAGTGATGTTTTTGAAATGTGGTGTTGGAGAAGACTCTTGAGAGTCCCTCGGACTGCAAGGAGATCCAACCAGTCCATCCTAAAGGAAATCAGTCCTGAATATTCATTGGAAGGACTGAGGCTGAAGCTGAAACTCCAATACTTTGGCCACCTGATGCGAAGAGCTGACTCATTGGAAAAAACCCTGATGCTGGGAAAGATTGAAGGTGGGAGGAGAAGGGGACGACAGAGGATGAGATGGTTGGATGGTATCACCAACTCAATGGATTTGAGTTTGAGTAAGCTCTGGGAGTTGGTGATGGACAAGATAGCCTGGTGTGCTGCAGTCCACAGGGTGGCAGAGTCAGACATGGCTGAGCAATTTATACTTTCACTTTCAATATCATTAATACTTTAGAGAACATGTGTATATCAATTTTAGTGTGAATATATGTTTCCAATTCTCTTGGATAGTGGGTCATATAATAACCCTATTTAAATATTTGGGGAAGTTTTCAAAAGCACCACTTTACATTTCCATCAGCAATGTATGAAGTTTCTAATTTTCCCTGATCCTTGTCAATGCTTGTTTTTACCTGTCTTTTTAATTATGGCCGTCCTAACGCATGTGAAGTGGTATCTCCTTGTCCCAATAATTTCTCATTTTTAATTTTGTTGCTACACTCTCATGATATGTGGGCTTTAATGGCCAGTGGTTGTTTTATTAAAACGCCAAGACTGAAAGGAAAGGATCAATAAAGAACTCTTGAACTTTAGTGCACCTTTTAAAACCATCCACAGACCCCAATGTTTGGAAGAAAAATTACCCAATGCTTGGAAAGGGTAAACATGGGTTTAAAATAAACTATATGTTATTACTATTCATTACACACCATTACTTATTGAGGACATATACCACCAAAGGACCATGCCAAGTGCCTTAGAGGAAATGAAAAACACACAGGCTCTTGACCACCAAGGATTTGTAGAATTCTGGAACTCATAATGATGGCAATAATACTATTTGCACACAACTTTACAGATTATAAAAGGCTTTGAGACCTTAACTCTGGGTTGTTTGGGTATTTTTTTCCTTAGAAACTGAGAGTTAAAGCAGCCAGGAGGTCTGTGACCTCACCCCCACCCCAATAAGACAAGGGACCAGGGGCATACTAGGAGGTAGAGGTACCATGGGGAAACACAGCAGGGGGACCCTCTCATACAAGGCACACTTGGGGAGCCCCACAGTGCAGGCAGCATGAAGAGCCAAGAAGGACTGATAGCTGGGAAGGAAGTCCAACCATGCTATGACACCATGGGCAGGAGAAGCAGTGGCATAAAGACATGCACAGGTGGAGGTGTCCAGACAGACCACAGAGGACTGGGGACCAAAGGCCAGGTGCTTGGGCACTTATCTGAAACGGCTTCATGAGTGGCCACTAGCTTTCCCAGGCCACCTCTACTTCCTAGCAATCCTGGCTCATCTGTGAATTTTTCAAATGTGCCTCCGATTCCTACCTTTGTGTGTTTGTTCTATAGGTTGTTTCCTGAAACGCCCTCCTCCAATTCCTACACAGCACTGCCAAAAGCAATTACTTATCAAAAACCTTTTGCCTTCTCACCATCACCTATACCAAGATGACCAAAACATGGCATTCAATGCTGTTCCCAAACTGCTCCAGCCTCCCTTTCCCAGCTTCTCTGCTTGCATCTTCTTCCCCTTGCATTTGCCATTTCCCCCACATATTGCACAAGTCTTCCCTGACTCACCCAGGCAAAAGCGATCACCCTTTGCTTGTGTTCTCTCAGCCTTTGCTTTATGCCATCATTGGTGTGTTACAAAGTTGTGTACATTTCAGTTCCTCAAGTTGTGGGGTCACTTTAAGCAGGGGTTCTGCCTCATTCATCTGTGTGTTAACAGTGCCAAAGGAGGTTATCCAAGTGGAAATGTCCAAAAGGTAATGTATGAATGATGGATGGATGGATTAATGAACAAATGAACTCATACAAAATGTTAGACCAAACCTGGAAATATTTAGGAAAAAATTTGCCTCAGACAAAATGTTATGGCTAAGGGTTAACTTAATCTCAACATCAGATCAGAACAATTGGTGAATTGTTCTTTTGTATATACCTTTGTTCTCCAGAAAACCTAAATAAACCTGCTTTGATTAGAGCTCTTTTTTGATTAGAGTTTGTAAAGGATATAGAAGTATCATTCAATGCAAAAATGACAAAATATAAGTGAAAAAAAATGAAATGCAAGCATGCTTTTACTTCACAGTGGTCATCAATATCAGTGAGCTAGAAGAGCAAACAGAAGCATAGTGTCTGAGCCTGTACTCTCCATTATAGTAAAAGTGCTTTAAAAGTGTGCGGGGTAGTCATACTGGCCTTTGTGTTGATTTTCTAAGAAATGCAACAATTACAATTAAAAAGTGAGTGAAAGTCACTCAGTCGTGTCTGAGTCTTTGTGACCCCATGTACTATACAGTCCATGGAATTCTCCATACCAGAATACTGGAGTGGGTAGACTTTCCCTTCTCCAGGGGATCTTCCCAATCCAAGGATCGAACCCAGGTCTCCTACATTGCAGGCAGATTCTTTACCAGCTGAGGCCAAGGGAAGCCCAAGAAATGCAATAGACTCGTACATTTGTGAAACAACTGCACAGTATCAGAGATACATTTGGTGGCATACTCTGTCCTCAGCAAGTAAATTGATCTCTATAGGAGAAAATACAATGAATTAAAGATGGCTGCATGTTCTTTGCCACTCATTTCATCAAGAGATGGATCTATATCCTTTCACCTTGATTCTGGGCTGGCCCTCTGACTTTCTTCATCCAACAGAAAGCAGTAGAAATGACACTGTGTAATTGCCAAGGCTGAGCCTTGAGAGGCCTGCAGTTTCTGCTCTTGTATGCTAGACATGTTTCCTCTTGGAATCCTCACTATGCTATGAAAAGCTCAAGCCATATGGAAAAACTGGATGGAGGAGAACTAAGGTGCTCTGGTCAACAGTCCCAGATGAGCTTCCAGCCAACAGCTAGGACCAATTGTCAACCATTTTGGTGAGGCAGCTTAGAAAGTCCACCCTGGTGAAGCTCCTAGATGACTGCAACCCCATCTAACACCACACAGTGCAGAAAAACCATCCAGCTGAGCCTGGTCAACCCTCAGAATTATGAAAGACAATAAACTATTGTTGTTATTTTGAGTCATTAAGTTTTGGTGTGGTTTGTCATCCAGCAAGAGATAACTGAAACAAACCCTGGTTCAGAACTGGGTAGGTTGAATTTACTGGAAAGTGAGACCAATTCAAAATACTTCTCAGCCCTAGGAATACCAAAATTGGACAGAAATAAGACTTTCTGCCTCTCAGGCAATTCCCAAGAGAAGCAGAGCTTAGTTGGCTCTGGGAGAATTAATAAGAACAATGCAGTAAAGTGAGATAAACTGTGCTTTGTCAGCAGTGTCACTAGCTAAGTGTACAAACACTATTGTGCCATTAAAGTAAGCAATCTAATTACTACAATATGTACGAAGCAAAATAATCAACTTTCAGTTTGATGAGAAGAGTATATAAAATCAGTAGCTATAAACAGCACAGTGGAATCAATAAAGTTTATGAAAATGGCATTAGTTTTGTGTGAATGTGAGGAACAAATGCATAACATGTCGTGTTCTTAAGAAATGAGAAGAGGGCCTTCTGTGGTCTGAGGCCACATTCAGAATAAAGAGCTGACATATACCTATCTACTGCTTGATTTATTTCGATTATATCCAGGACTCTCAGGTTTATTCTAGTTTTTTAGGTTTTGCATTTGTCCAGACATCTGTTGGAGAAGGCAATGGCACCCCACTCCAGCAGTCCTGCCTGGAAAATCCCATGTACAGAGGAGCCTGGAAGGCTGCAGTCCATGGGGTTGCTGAAGGTCGGACATGACTAAACGACTTCACGTTCACTTTTCACTTTCATGCATTGGAGAAGGAAATGGCAACCCACTCCAGTGTTCTTGCCTGGAGAATCCCAGGGATGGGGGAGCCTGGTGGGCTGCCATCTATAGGGTCACACAGAGTTGGACACGATTGAAGTGACTTAGCAGCAGCAGCAGCAGCAGTCTGTAACTTGAGCCAATTTTGCCTCCAGTGGACTCCTATTATCTATGTCCAGCCAATACTGCTGCTGTGAAGCTTTGTTTTATTTCTCCTACCAATAATTAATCATTTTTTTCACTGTGTCCTAATGATACTCTTTACAAGTTGCTAAAATAGCACATATCACATTGTTTCAATTTCTCATTACATGAGCTTATTGGGGGCAGGGCTAAGCCTTATTTAGGTTGATGTGCCCTCTAATGGGTAAGAGCTGGTTCTGGGCACATAGAAAGGCTACACAGTGGGTGTTCAGTATTCAAATGAATATGGATGGATAGAAAGAATGGCTCCCAGAGCCGATTTCATTGATGGAATTCATTGGCTATCAAATGAACATGAATGGATAGGTGTGTGGATTTCCCTTAAATGATGACTTATGGAAAATTCCAAGAGTTGGAAAGATGGGAAAGAAAGTTATGTGATGGCTTGAGAGTTTCTCTATAGGAAGAGGTGGCTCAGATGGTAAAGAATCTGCCTGCAATGCAGGAGACCCCGGTGCAATTCCTGGGTCGGGAAGATCCCCCGGAGAAGGAAATGGCAACCCACTCCAGCATTCTTGCCTGGGAAATCCCATGGACAGAGAAACCTGGAGGTCTACAGTCCATGGGGTCGCAAAAGAGTCGGACACGACTTGGTGATTAAACCAAGCACGGGAGTACTGTTGGAAGGAGAGGTGGAAGAACCCACTTAGAAGCACATACTCTTTCAATTTAGATTTCATGTTTATTTGGAGCAGATTTTGGGGTACTCACTCCTTTGTATAATTACTGAAAAGAGTACTTGCAAAATAAGTGTGATTGGTTCTCAAAAGCTGACTGGTTGGTAACAATATCTAATGTGCCCAAAGAAGGCAACTGGGACTGAGAACAAAATTACCTGATTGAGGTCTGAAGCTCTACCACTGGGGCAATAGCAAGAAAGCATTATAATTTTACAGCACCAAGCATAGAGATCTCTGTAGATGGGGTCTCTCTGCCTTCCCAAACAGTTTCCCAACCATGACTGGGCTCATCCCTTTTCCTTGGAGACCTTGATTTGATTGATTGGAAGGCAGTCTCCAGAGTATTTTCTAAAATCTTTCTGAGCGTGTCTAATGGACCATTGGATTAGAAACCATTCATTGCTCTAGAAGCTTGCAGATACAATGACAAGGACCACAGTACTTTCAGGATGCTCTGGAAATAAAAACACTGTCTACATGTGAAGAGAGCCACATTGTATATACATTAATTGAGCTGACATTTATTGAGTGGCTATGAGGTACCAGGCCCCACATGAGGGGCTCGGAAACAACGATATGCAGTGCTCATTGTGTTTACATAAGTCTCGTTGGGGTATTAGACATTAACTAATAAACACACATATAATTACAAATTGTGACAAGTGCTCTGGAGGAAAGGACAAGATGATGTGATACAAGATAATCCAGTTTAGCTGGAGTGGAGCAGGAAAGGGAAGCGGAGAGCAAGTCTCATTTAGGTTGAGATCTCAAATACAATTCAGTGATACGTGTATTTGAAGAGTTGGAGGTTAACATTAGGTTGAACCACATGAAATTACTAAGATTTAACCATTTATGACCTACAAAATGGCAATTTCATACAGTTCAACCTAATATAAGCATGTAATCTGAGCAGGGACCAGGGAGAGGAGGCCTGGGGTGTTCTATTTTCATCAGAGCAGGGACAGATGGCTGCAAGATTAGAGGCAACTGCTGCAAAGGGAGGAAAACTTGCAGCCCCACATTATAAAAGTAGCGCTGGAATTTGAGCAGTATACTGAATGTTTATAGCATCCTTTGATTTTAAATACCCATACTTGTTCTCAAATCACTGAATCAGTGTTTGGAAAAAAATCTAAACTTCTGTTATCTCCCCTCCTTCTAGAAGAGAAGTGAAGAGGTGCTGTTGTTTAAAGTTTAGTTCTTGGGTACAGTGCATTTCTGAACAAATCAGTGGCTCCCATCACCAGGTAACACAGCGGTGGACAATGTGGTCCAGTTACCATGACTGCATAACAACCCCCCCTAAACTTAGTGGTGTAAAGAAACAACCATGTAGTATGCTCATGGATCCCAGGTATCGAGTGTTGAAAAAGTCACAGTGGGGATGGTTATTCTGTGCTGTAATGTGTGGGGCCTCATTTGGGAAGATTTGGACTGTGAGGGATTAGAATTGCTGGAACTGGAGGATCCACCTCTCACATGTATCTACCTCCCCCACTGGAGGATCTTCACTCCCTTGTCTGCTGCCTGAGCTGGGATAGATGGTAGGATGGCTCAACTGGGATGCTGACTAGACCACTCCCCAACAACTTGGGCGTCTCGCATCCTACTAGCTAAGTTCTTAGAGGAAGGTCTCAGGAGGGGGTCTTTGCAGAGTGAGCATTTCAAGACCATATCAAAGCCAATTCGACTTTGACCCTGTTTCAGAAATCACAATGAATCTCTCTGCCCCATTTCATTGGTGGACACAACCATGAGCTTATTCATATCTAAGCAGGGGGAGCAAAAGAGAAAAATTCCACCTCTCAGTGGGAAGAGTGTCAAGGTCACATTGCAGAAGAGCATGGGAGATGGAAGATACTATTACATCCATCTTTGAAGATACAATCTGCTGTGACATGGTTAGAGAACAACACCCAGAGAAAATTTCATGATGGGCCAGGTAATGACTTCGCACAGGGTAGGTGGGCCTGGGCACAGTGAAGGTGAGAGCGAACTAACTCTGTTACAAGAAAGTGCTGACTCTACCAAAAGGAGTTTTCCACTTCTCTTGTGATAGTGTACAGAACAATGCTGGTTTTTCCTGAGAGGATGGACACATGCACACTCAGTTTAAAGAGAGACAGAAGCCTTCTGCTGGCAGAGCTAGGATTTTGCAGAGCATGTTAGAGGGAAACAGAGTCTTGCAAAGAAATCAAAGGCTCAGTTTGATAAGATTTTTTTCAAGAGAACTGCAGAAGCAATAGCTGAGATATAGTGACTGAAGGCAAGAAGCAGATGTCAAGATTTAAGGCATCTTAGACTGTAGCCTGGAAAGAAGGAGCCAGTGGGATAAATACCCTGACCTTTCTCAACTCCTGCCCTTTGATCTCTTGCCAGCGCCTCCCATTGGCCAAAGCAAACCAGCAGCTGGAGGGCAGGAAGCCTGGGGCCAGGCAGCCCCAGGAGGCCAGCTTTTTGAGGTACAGAGCTCTGTGGAGATGGTGGAGGTGAATCCAGAGTACAAGCCCTGAATGAAGGAGCACACTCAGAGTCTGTGAACCAGCCTCTATGATCACCTGGACCAGGGAGGTCTGATCTGTAGACCCAACCTAATTATTACATTCAAGGTTCCACAGCTGAGACGAACAAAACTTAGGTAAGCATTGTTCTTGTTTTGTGTTTGAGGCTGAATTTGGTCTGTGTGTGCTAATGCTGCAGAAGCATTCCAAAAAAATACCGTAGGTGAATACATGCAGGAGTGTCTGTGTGCCCCATGTTAATTATTATAAGTCAGGGCAGCAAGGGGGTTGTATTAGTAATGCACTACTTAGTAAAACCGATTATATTAAAACCCCAACACAATAAATACACAGCAAAGGATACTGTTCTGTACAGTAAGCAGCAATGACACATTTGGGGACTGAAGGAATAATTTGAGCGTAATATTTAGGTAGCACATTTCCAATGATGCATAGCCAGGATTTCTAGGGATGTGGAAGAAATAGGGAGGGAGAATCCACAGGAAGGTGGGCTGCAGGGGAACATGACCTTGGTCCTCAGCTGGGAGACAACTCTGTGGTGAGGGCTCTGATGATGAGGAGGAGCCTGTCTCTTGGTGACTTGGCCAACTGTCCACATCAAATCGCATTCTCACTCCTGCCATCTGGCAAACTGGATGTGACTTTTAAGAAGCAGAGCATCAAACTCTGACTTGGCCCATTTATTCTTTTCCAAGATGTCAGTTGCTGACATATTTGTAGCCAAATAGGGGTATCTTAAGGCTGCAGAGAGAGGGAGGAAGCCTGGCAAATGCCAGGAAAGTGAAAACCTTGCCTGGACAGCAGGAGAGGTTTCTGAGTGACCTTCAAAAGCCCGACTCAGCACCCACCACTCACAGCCCTCCCTGCTTCTGAAGGGGAAAGGTGCCCATGTAGAAATGTGCCTACACCACACGGGGCTCTGTGAGCTCCACCACTGGGTTGCTGTCCAGTGCAATTTAACTTTAGCCTGGGCCCCAGGAGCCGAATGGAGGTGCCCAGCCTTGAATGTGAGGCTCTGTGGCTTTCAAGAGGCTCCATGTATCCTTAGGGATGGCCCGTCTGCAAATGACCAGGCCATGACCCCCTTCCCCTTCCACGTAACCTGTTGAACTGAGTCAGCATCTCCATGGCACTGGGGCAGTACTCATGCTAGAGGCTGGTCACCTAGTGGACAGTGATTAGACCCTGAGTCAGGCAAAATGAAAACACAGGGCACTCAATCCTGGTGTGCAGAGGCCAGTGGAGTGGAGAGGTCCCCTGACTGAAATACTGGGGACAGACTCCATACAGTTATACATGCCTACATAATTGTTCACAGGCTTCCCACAGAGGCCAGAATTATCACAGAAGTACATACGTTTGATGCAGAGAAAATGAAGGAAATGAAGGCCTCAACCAAAGCAGTAGGGCACTAAGCAGTAAAATAAAAAGTATAAAATCCAGCCACCCACCCACCCATTGCTTGGGGGCCTGGTTTCCTCTAGTGGATACTCACCTGGGCTGGGAGTCCTATAGATGACTGCACGCCTCTCTACCTCTGAATCCCACTTCATATTGGGCATATTTGCCCAGAAGGAATGCATTTGTCCTATACAATTTTTTTTTTAATTTTTATTTTTTATTAAATTTTATTTTGCTTAACTTTACAATAGTGTATTGCTTTTGCCATACATCGAGATGGATCCGCCCCAAGTATACACGTGCTCCCCATCCTGAACCCTCCTCCCCCCTCCCTCCCCATACCATCCCTCTTGGTTGTCCCAGTGCACCAGCCCCAGGCATCCATTATCAGGCATCATACCTGGTCTGGTGACTCATTTCAGATATGATATTATACACATTTCAATGCTATACTCCCAAATCATCCCGCCCTCTCCCGTTCCCAGAGTCCAAAAGTCTGTTCTATACATTAGTGTCTCTTTTGCTGTCTCGAAAATAGGGTTATTGTTACCATGTTATTGGGGTACATGTGTCTCTTTCAATTCTGGTTTTCTCAGTGTGTATGCCCAGCAGTGGGATTGCTGGATCATAAGGCAGTTCTATTCCCAGTTTTTTGAGGAATCTCCATACTGTTCTCCATAGTGGCTGTACTAGTTTGCATTCCCACCAACAGTGTAAGAGGGTTCCCTTTTCTCCACACCCTCTCCAGCACTTATTACTTGTGGACTTTTGGATCGCAGCCATTCTGACTGGCGTGAAATGGTACCTCATAGTGGTTTTGATTTGCATTTCTCTGATAATGAGTGATGTTGAGCATCTTTTCATGTGTTTGTTAGCCATCTGTATGTCTTCTTTGGAGAAATGTCTATTTAGTTCTTTGGCCCATTTTTTGATTGGGTCATTTATTTTTCTGGAATTGAGCTGTAGGAGTTGCTTGTATATTTTTGAGATTAGTTGTTTGTCTGTTGCTTCATTTGCTATTATTTTCTCCGATTCTGAAGGCTGTCTTTTCACCTTGCTTATAGTTGTCCTATACAATTTTTAAAAAGAAATACATTTTCCTTTTAATGAGAACCCTGTAAGCTTTACTCGGAGAAGGCAATGGCACCCCACTCCAGTACTCTTGCCTGGAAAATCCCATGGACAGGGGAGCCTAGAAGGCTGCAGTCCATGGGGTCACTGAGGGTCAGACACGACTGAGCGTCTTCACTTTCACTTTTCACTTACATGCATTGGAGAAGGAAATGGCAACCCACTCCAGTGTTCTTGCCTTGAGAATCCGAGGGACAAGGGAGCCTGGTGGGCTGCCATCTATGGGGTCGCAAAGAGTCGGATACGACTGAAGCAACTTAGTAGTAGTAGTAAGCTTTACTTGACCCCAAAATGCAGTGGAGGTCCCAACCCAGGTACCATTTCCTCTGGACTCTGGAGTGTGAATAAGACCCAACTTGCCAGCACCTCCTTTGTGCAGGTCCCTGCTAGATGGTTAAGAGCATCATTTCACTTAATCCTCACACCTTCTGAGCTGTATTTTATTTTTAGCCCCATTTTACAGAGAGGAGATGGGTCCAAAGAGGAAAAACAAGTCACCTGTAGTCACCTGGGCAGTGTGACTATCACTCCATATACCTCATACTCTAACATATGACAACAAAAAGTTAAAAATCCAAGATTCCATTTCTTGACTCCCAAAGTTCTGCTTTTGAATTCAGTGACATGACCCTGCACTCCAAGCCGTGCAGGGTGGAGACTGAGCTCAAAATCCACCGCCCATGGGCTGGACCTGGGTGCAGGCAGGGAGAGGGCACTGCTGCCCACCACTGTCCCCAGCATGTACCTTTCCCTGGTCCAAGCTGGATGTTTCCCAGGTAAGCTGCCCCCGTGAGAAGCAACTTCTTCCTGGCAGATCCAGGCTGTGTTTAAGCAATGGGTGCAGACTAGGCCTGCTCCTGCAGGTGGGGTCTGTCCTGGCAGCTGACAAATGGTGTCAGGATACCCCCTCCTCCTGGTCCTGGTCATCGGTGAGTGGGGAGGCAGGTGGTTGTCTCCACCAGGCGAGTCCTGCTTGGGTCCATGTTCAGGCTTCCTTGTACCTTCTCCCAGTGGAGAAACTGTATCCTTTCATCAATCTCTAAAGAGGTCCCTACCTGTTTTAACAAGAGCCAATGCTGTCCAGGCTATTTGCAGAGTCTTTACAAATCTTTGCTTTAGAATCCCTGGAGAGAAAGAAAGATTCCCTAAACATCTTTCTCCCTCACCTTTGAAGGGGCTATCATCCAACATCCTCTCCACTTTCCTAAACCAAAGGAAAGACATTCTTTGCAATTCCTCTAATTAACCGTTTGTTTTATTTTTCAATATCTGGTGGTTGATTTAGCTTAAGGTCCTTAGAGAATTTAAACTACATGGCTTAAATAAAAGCAGCTGGAAAGTGGAGAATGTTGCAGCAGAGTTTTTCCCTCTCTTTTTAATTGGTAGCAGCACAATCTGTAACAAGGTGAGTCTAATTCCATTCTGCTGAAAGAGGAAGAAAGTTTTACTTTTATTATCCTTCCAAGAATATCTAGCAAATCGGCAGGGTTGGTAGATTTTTTTGTGTTTTTTCCCCTCTAATATAATGAAAAGGAGAAAAGCCCCAATTTCTTTCCATTTCTGAGGAATCATCAAGTGTGGAGGTCAAATGAGGAGATAGACATGTTCCTTGCATGAAGTCTTTGCCTTACTCTGGAGTCCTGATCTTGGTATCCATTTTATCCAGGAGCATGGGCTGGCTGCACTGTGCCCAGCCATTAAAGCCAGCCTGGTCCTGCTCCTCTTGGAAGCGTGAAGTGCATTCTCTCCTCCAGCAACTGCGACAGCTCCCTATTGGGGACAGGTGGGTCTCTGCTTTACGTCAGTTGTTTCCTTGACCTCTGGGCCAGTCAATTACCTGCTTTCAAGGCCTCCCTTAAGCCTCACCTGCTCCATGAAGCTTCCCCAGACTAATACAAACTCATCCGACTACTCCCCTTGTGTGAACTCCACAGTCCTGCACTGTTGGGTGTAATTCTCCAGATGTGACCACAGCAGCATAGGCAGCAAGCTTCAAGCTTTCACAGACCTGTTAAAAACCACTGTTTATGTAGTCTCAGTGCTCTTATACTGGTCAATTAAAAAGCAACTAGATACAGCCTTAATGGAAGGCAGCTTAGTAATAAGAATCAAAAAACTTTAAATTTCACTGGGCCTTTGACCTACCAATTATACCTCTAGGAATATATCCTCAGAGAAAAATTATATATGAAGAATGCTCATTAGAAGTATTTATTACTTCTAAAATTTGGAAATAATCCAAGTGTCTAACAACAGGAAAATAGCTAAATAAATTATGCTATGCTATGCTATACAGCAGCTATACAATGGACTAGTCTACAGCCATTAAAAATATTACATATAATATTTAATGACACAGAAAGTTATTCAGGTTTTTTTTTTAAGTAGAAAAACAGACTTTAAATTAATGGCAAATTTTACTTTTAATCATACAATATACATCTTTGATTTATAAAATCTAATGCTATTTTATATTTTTACTCTATTGTCATTGAATTAGCTGTTCTTTGTTCCTTTGAATAGCAAAAGAATTGCCAACAAAACTGCAGAAAATCACTTCTGCCTGGGGCAAATTTAGGGGTATATAGCCATTCAAGGAGTCTTTCTTTGTAGTTCATCTACCTTCGCCGACTTTATTAGTTAGAGCCTGAGGCTTGATACTGCCTCTGTGTGTGTGTGTGTGCACACATGTGCTTAGTTGCTTCAGTCGCGTCTGACTTTTTGAGACCCTGTGGACTGTAGCCTGCCAGGCTCCTCTGTCCATGGGACTTTCCAGGCAAGAATACTGGAGTGGGTTGCCATGCCCTCCTCCAGGAGATCTTCCCAACCCAGGGATCAAACCCGCATCTTTTACGTCTCCCTCATCGCAGGCAGATTCTTTACCATTGAGCCACCTGGGAAGCCCCAGGATATTGTCTATTGCCTGGCAAACCAAGGCCCAAGTGAGAATGAAACCTGATGTCTTCCTGAGTAAAGACCATACTGCATCTTCCCTGCTAAGGTCTAATTTTGGTCAAAGGGTGAAAGCTGGTATTGAGTCAGGTCTACGGTCCCAGTTCACAAGATAATATTTTAATTTGCCTTTTGTCTCCTCACTTGTATTGGTGAGAGCTGCAGCTACTGACTCCTCTTTTGAGTTTCTCTCTCTCTCCCACACACACTTCTGTTGCTAGTGCTCAGTTTCCCAGCTACTGGAAAGAGAATCTAACGTTTCTTTTTCAAAGGTCAAGTCTATAAGAGTTATTAATTTCCTGTTTGAGCTAATTTGAAGAATAGCCTTCAGAAAGGAGACAGGATGAGGTGGCATTCTATAACAGTGCCTCCCTCTCCAGGGCTCCTGATGAACAGAAGTGGGTCTTGGGAGGTGAATGCAGCAGTGTCAAGGACCTCAGGGCATAGAACTTCATGGTTTCTGGCTTCCCAAGGAAGCTTCAGAAACAGTGGGTTTTCTATGCTCCATAAAGCCTGCCTCAGTAACTTTTGGACACTGATGGACGGATGAGTGCCATAGAATTCATGCTTTTTAGAGAACCGGAGTTTTTCTTTGCCATGCCGTGCAGCTCACAGGATGCCAGCTCCCTGATCAGAGAATGAACTGGGGCCAGGGCAGTGAAGGCTCAGAATCTTAACCAGCTAAGCCCCTAGGGAACTCCCTAGGCAATTGGGGGTTTCTAAGCCTGGCGGGGAGGGATCCATCCTACTCCTATCACAATTCCTTCATCTTTTTATGCAAGGAAGATCTGCCAGACTCCACTGCTCATGTGAGTACCAGCCCCAACTATGGCTCAAAGAGGATTTTAACAACACTTCTATGCCCCCTCCCTCAGGCAACTTTTTAATAGTTCTTTCCCCATCCTAACCAAGCTTCCAAAGCCAGGGGATCAAAAGAAATAAAGGCTCTGGGGGATAAGACTTTAGAAATCGAATTCAATTCAAATCACCTTTGTTGAATTCTTAGGGCTGCATATATGACTAGGACATTGTATTTTCTAAAGAAACAGCAGTCTTTAGTGTAATAACCTCAAGATATCTGTCATATGCTTTTTGGGGAAAAATAGCACATATATATACATATATATATATGATAATACCATTTTTAGACAAATAAACACATCTATGTATAAGTAAATAATAGTATACACATTTAAAAAATTTGTAAGAACACAAAACATGCTGTTAATATAATTAAAAAGGGAGGACTTATTTTATTTTATGTATTTTGTTTTCTTTTTTTACAAGCAAAAATTACTTCTAAATAAAGATTTAAATTTTTTGAAAATAGAGACTTTGGAAGAGTTTCATGAAAAATAAAATTATAATGAAATACACTAGAATACTCAGAACTTTAAGTTATTTTAGATTTAAAATTCTGTAATTGATTCATTTTTTTATTCATCCCATACATATTTTTTTTTTGCCTTTTATTTTTTATTTTATTTTATTTAACTTTACAATATTGTATTGGTTTTGCCATATATCAAAATGAATCTGCCACAGGTATACATGTGTTCCCCATCCTGAACCCTCCTCCCTCCTCCCTCCCCATACCATCCCTCTGGGTCATCCCAGTGCACCAGCCCCAGGCATCCGGTATCAGGCATCGAACCTGGACTGGCGACTCATTTCATATATGATATTATACATATTTCAATGCCATTCTCCCAAATCATCCCACCCTCTCCCTCTCCCAGAGTCCAAAAGACTGTTCTATACATCAGTGTCTCTTTTGCTGTCTCGTATACAGGGTTATTGTTACCACCTTTCTAAATTCCATATATATGTGTTAGTATACTGTATTGGTGTTTTTCTTTCTGGCTTACTTCACTCTGTATAATAGGCTCCAGTTTCATCCACCTCATTAGAACTGATTCAAATGTATTCTTTTTAATGGCTGAGTAATACTCCATTGTGTTTATGTACCACAGCTTGCTTATCCATTCATCTGCTGATGGATATCTAGGTTGCTTCCATGTCCTGGCTATTATAAACAGTGCTGCAATGAACATTGGGGTACACGTGTCTCTTTCAATTCTGGTTTTCTCAGTGTGTATGCCCAGCAGCATCCCACACATATTTTTAAACATCTCTGTTCTCAGCATTTTATTACTAGGAGATTTTAAAAGTTAAAATGGACTGGGTCAGGGGAGGGTAGAGGGAGCAGAAAAGAACCAAAAAGGAAGGCCAAAGAACTAGAAGACAAAGTCCTTATGCTTAAACTTAACAAAATTCATTGCATCCAAGCATCAATCCATCCCCTCAGTGAATATATACTACTTGCAAGACCCTTTGCTAAGTACTTCAGGGTATAAAGAGGTTAGATAAATCACTCCCACCTGTAACAATTCTGCCATCAAGGCCCTAGAATGTTTGCCCTATGCCGTGGACACCGTAGTGCACCTCCCAAAGCCACCTTCATCAGAAGATCCGAGTTCCAACGCCTGGAAGGCAGCCTTCAGTTGTCAGTTCCTTCAGGGATGCCCTCAGCTCCAGAGGGCCGCCTGCCCAAGTTCTGACCTCTCCCATGTGGCTGATACCCAATAACTGACTCTTACAGGAGTATAAAGGCCCAGGCATCTCAGCCCAACTTGGGAACACTCTAAGGGGATATTCTACATCCAGAGTGCCTGTGGAACTGGCTGAGTCTATTGCCAGGTCTGCCTCACAGCTTGGCTTCTCCCTCTATCCTCTCCCATTTTCCACAGGTGATGATATCAAAGGCATTCCTTAATAAACATCCTTTTCATTAAATTCCCTCTCAGAGTCTGCTTCCTAGGGAATCCAATCTGCAACACACTAGCCCTATAAAATCCAATATTTATAGAAAATGTTAGAATAAGTCAGATTCGTCTACTTAGCACTAGTCTGGCCAGGGTAGTTACAGAAGCAGTATTGTGTAGGGCAGGGGTAGCAAACTATTCTGCAAAGGGTCAGACAGTCGGGCTTTGCAGGCCACAAAAAGTTTCTGTTGCATAGTCTGTATGTGTGTGTGTGTGTTTAAGATGCAAAAATCATTCTTAGCTCACTGGCTGTAGAATAAACAGGCTGCCTGCCAACAGATGGTAGTTTACTAACCCTGGTGTAGAGCATTAAGAGCACAGACTTGTTAGGAGATTGTTCTCCAGGGGTCTCTCTTATTTTTCACATCTAGCAAAGTAGAGGTGTGAATAACATTGTCCCACACTTATCTTTTTAAGCATTTTGTATAGCTTACAACCTGGGAAGGTACAGCATCTCCCTCTACAGAAGAGATCAGGCGTACTCTCCGCCTACTGTAAAAGATAGCCACTTAGGTGACACGGAAAACAGAGTCCATAAGTCTCTCTTGGCATCAAGCCCATTTCATATTTTTCCAGAGTGTGCTATGCCTCCTTCCCCACCCCCTTTCTCATGTGTCTTCATGAGGGAGCATGTTTCTGTCCCCCCTGTCCCCATCAAGAATCTCTGATTTAATGTCAGTGGAACCCTAACAGAGTAAAGAAGTATAGACCACGGTACTGTAGAGTGTGTGCAAGTTTTATAACTTATGTAAAGTGAATACACTGTTATTTGTAAAGTGTAGGCCTACAAATACAGGTAAAGAAATACTTTGCTAAGGTCCCAAAGCTACTCACACCTTCCCTCAATTAACTACACAAGAGGACCCATTTGGGCTCCTTCCCAGAACTCCTCTGGAACCAGAACCAGTTTTCAGGGCAGGGTGAGCAACACCACCAGCACCCCTTTCCTGATTTAAGAAATCGAAAACCTGGAAGACTGGTCCTCTTCATGACGGGCCGGTGCCTAATCAGTGGTCCAGCGGAATTCCCGCATCTGCTGGACCCCGAGGCCTGTGCTCTTTCATATAATACTGTGACCTCGCTAATCATTTCTGATCGTGGGTCTCTAGCCAGGCCGAATCAGGATCACCTGGGGGAATTTTTAAAAAATGTGGTTGCCCAGGGCCCACCCCAGGACCAAGTCAATAAGAAACCCTGGAGATCAGGTCTGGGCATCTATGTTTGTTTTTGTTTTTTTTTAAAAAAAAAAACATCCCTGGGGTGGTTCTCAAGTGCAGCAGTGTTGAGAGCCACTGATCTCTCTGTCCCTGGGAAGACTAGTTCCTTCAAGACCTGGAACTCGCCCACAGCCCCCAAGCACAGAGGGGAAGGGAAGGCTCACTGGTGCCCGCCTGCTCCACTCTAACCCCAACACAGAGCAGGTTCACTGGCTTCCTGGGTGTCTGGGAAGCTGCCAGTTCTGGGCCTGCCCGCTCTGGCCAGGGCCCTGGAACAGAAGACGCGAGTCCATGCACCGCCAGTGGCATTCAGGCTACCACCTGCCAGGAACATTCTGTGGCTTAATATTTCTGTCAAGAAGGTGATCAATAAAAATAGTATCTGCTCGACAGAAAGAGCAGCTATTACAATGCCACGATGCCAGGGGTGGAGGCTGGGGGCTGGGAGCTTACTCGCAGGGCCAGACAGAAAGAGGCCCCATTTGGGCTCCTTCCCAGAACTCCTCCGGAACCAGAACCACTGCTCTGACTCTGCAGTTATTCTCTCTTCGTGCCAAGTAGGACGCAGTGCAGGGTTCTGGGAGGGATGCCTGTCAGGCTTCAAGGATTCCAAAGCCCAGCATCCAGCAGAGGGATATCTAAGCTCCTTGGCCGCATCCTCCTCCGCCTCCCTCCCAGCCCACCTGGTGGTCATTTCACTGCTCATTAGCACCTCCTCCAGAAGGTGAGAGGTTGAGGAGGTGAAACTCAAACCCAGACATCCTCCTGCCTGTTAGCAGCGCTTATAAAAGCCTTGACAGAGGCGCAGATGAAGGCAATTGGCAAGAACCCCAGCCTCAGGCATCCCAGTCCCACAGATGCCCGGGGCCTGGCATTTACTGAGCACTTCCTGTCACCACCAGGGCCTGGTGTTTGCTGAGCACCTCCCGTAACCACCAGAGCAGTAGCTGATGGTGTGGGAGGCGCTCGGGAGTCTCAGAGGTACTTTACCTCTTGGGCTCATCGCTTCAGAAGCAATCCTCCAGCAAGCCTGTGATATGTGTACAGTTCTTGTCTTGACAGATCTGGAAGCTGAGGCTGGGAGAGGCCAGTGAAGCCTGTTCAGAGGTCACACAAACCACAGAGAGGAAGTCTACCAGGAGTGTGAATTCAGACGGAAATCAGAGTCCAGATGCTATACGCCTTACTCTATCCCTCTGGTTTCCTACCATTCACTCTCCCTGTGAGGTTCAAGGTCCCCACTCCCAAGGGATTTCTGATCCAACAGGAAAGGAATGTCATTCTCAGGTTAAAATTTTAAAACCCTCAAAACCCAAAAGGAAAGTAATGTGTGAGAGTCATAGCTGCTGACAAGAAGAGAATGAGGAGAGGGAGCTTGAAGGGGCAGCATCGGAGACCTGTTTGGAAAGAGTATGGCATTTGTATGGATGGAGATCAGAGGAGATTCTAGGCAAGGACTGGGGAGGAGGGGGTGGGAGGAGGGGGCGGGAGGCCCTCCAGAATGATAGGGGCCGTGGTCAGGTGAGCAGTGGTGGGGCCAAGGCTGGCCTGGGGCAACCGAAGCGCCTGCGGCTGCCTGGCAACCCCAAAGGCTGAGCAGGTCAGGTCCAAGTTGGGACTATGCTTCAGGAAGGCCGCAGGGACAAACATGGGTGGAACAGGTTGAAGGGAAAATGCACAGGAAGCAGGATCAGTCCCACTGCCCCCATGGTCCAGACTGAGCCAGGAGGGAGAAGCTGGGAGAAAAAAGCGGCCCAACAAGCAGAGAAATGCCCTGCAGAAAGAATCATCTTCATTTATGGAGCCTGTAACCAGCTCCAGGGAGTGCCTGTAAAACAAGGCTACTGGGCTTCCATGAGGTCCGGTTACCCTGTTACAGCGTCAAAAGGGTTATTAGTTTTTGGTCCTCAGATGGCTGATATATCTGTTCTGGGATTTATAATTTTTCTTGGAATACTCAAGTTCCTGGAATTCTTAAAGATTTTAAATCCTTCAGTAATAACTTTTAAACATTAAAATTTTCTCCAGGAGCCCACCTCTCAGGTCTCTCTCCTTGCCTGCCAGTCAAGAGGCAGCCTTTATGTAAACGACTTGCCCCCATCAAGCTGATCCAAGAGTCCAGTCCATAGACTGGCCAGTGACTTATGGGTGGCTGGGAGCAAAACATTGAACTGGACTAATCAGATTCTAGCTCTTGAGAATTTGATCTGGCAAATATAGAGGAAATTAGGCACCGATATGAGCTGAAGTTGAAAAGATGTGATGATGGAACAAAGAACGGGGGAGGGACCATTATGGGCAAAGAGGAAGACAAAGTTATGAGGCAGCATCTTGCTGCTGCTGCTGGTAAGTCGCTTCAGTCGTGTCCGACTCTGTGTGACCCCATAGACGGAAACCCACCAGGCTCCCCTGTCCCTGGGATTCTCCAGGCAAGAACACTGGAGCGGGTTGCCATTTCCTTCTCCAATGCATGAAAGTGAAAAGTGAAAGTGAAGTCGCTCAGTCGTGTCTGACTCTTAGCGACCCCATGGACTGGAACCTATCAGGATCCTCCGTCCATGGGATTTTCCAGGCAAAAGTACTGGGGTGGGGTGCCATTGCCTTCCCCGGAGACAGCATCTTAGGTCCATGTATATCCCATCAGTAAATCCTCTGCTTCTGGAAGTCTGTTTTTCACTCCCAAAGAATACCTCCTCAAACTAAAAACCTACTAATTACATCCTAACCACAGTATCCCCTAACATAGCATGGGCTGGGCCCTACTCAGACACCAGCTTTTCTCATACCTGAATGTACAGACTCTGATTCAGCAGCTCTGGGCTGGGGCTGGGCTTCTGCTCCCAGGTGATGCCATTTCTACTGGTCCCAGGTCCACAAGAACGAGATGACAGGTAACTGTTGTTGCTTACTTGGGAAGAAAGAAAAACCTAAATCAAAGCCAACAAGACAGATTTCCATCCTGTCCAAAAGATAAGCAGTAAAGAGGTAAAGTCAGTGATACTTTCTAGCCCTCTTTTTCCTTTCTATTGCATTTAGAAATAGAGTGGATGTAGATGGTCAAAATACAGGACCAAGGGCCTCTGACGTTTCAGTGTACTATAATATTTGAAGCAATCATTTAAAAAAAAAACAGAAGTCTTAGGTTTTTAAATAAATCTGTTCTCTGGCATCAGTAAATTCCATCATTTTGCTAAATGGATTGGTTTTGAAAAATTTTTATGACACAAGAAACTGTTAGAGTTCACCAGAAGGTAGTATGATGGAAGTTGGCAATCATTCTAAACTCAGCAAGAATTCCCCGCAGTCCAGTGGTTAGGACTCCGTGCTTTCACTGACGACAACCTGGGTTCAATTCCTGGTTGAGGAACTAAGATCCCACAAGCCAAGAAAACAAAAAGGCTTATATGGTCTAAACTCAGGAAGTAAGCTTCCTGCTGCATCATTTCCAACAATGTTGCTTTCCACTGATGCTAAGTCTGGGATGTGTGTTTTGCTATTGAGATTAGATGGCTAATTCTTGATTGATGCAGACCTCATTTTCCGTGTACATATTTTCCTGTTTTAACTGCAAGGTGGATTAAACTGCACACCCTCTTCAAATACCTAAAAGCCCCACTGGAGCAGAGGTTAATAGTGAGACGGGAAGTACAGGGAAGAAAAGGGGTACGTTATGGAAAATATGAAAGCCAGCCTTGGAGCTGGTTTAATGAAATCAAAAAGCATAATATAAATATGTGAGCTCTAAAAATATCCAGTAGACTACACACTTACTTATCTGAAGCGGAGAGAAGGAGGGCTTTGCCTCAGTGGTATTATCATCTGGGTGAGAATCTTGGGCAACGGGTCTTTTAGTCCATTATGGTTTGTGAGCATTTACTGCCTGTGATAAGCTGGGAGCCTCACCATGAACTTTTAGTGCTTCAGGTAGAGTCATCACAGCTTTCCAAACTGTAAATTACTTTAGCAACTACTCTGGACAGACCGAAGTAAAGCAGGAGACTCAAGCTGAGAGGACCGTTTCTTATTCTCCCTGTGTCCTGGTGCTTATCTGCATGGGGCATTTGGGTAAAAGCAGGCTTTCTGCCATCCCCCATCCCTAATCTGAGCAGCCTTTTTAGTTGGATTTTGAGTAAACTTCAAAGCCCTCTGTCAGTCATGCAGTACGTGGACATGTGAACACAGCTCACCATGACGATAAACACAAGTGCATACTGGAGGCTTAAGCACATTTCACATTTTTAAACTACTTCTCTTGGCCTTACTAATCTACTTCTTCACTACTCAACCAACTCGTTGAATCAATCAATAACAGGGTCTTTAATCGATAAGGTTGGTACAAGGGTAAATGCTTTAAAATTTCACTAAGATAATGAAAAAGTATACAAACTATATAAACCAGACCTTTCACGTCTGGGACACAAAATAATTTTAAAGATGTTACATTGATCATGTCCTCTGGATTTGAAATCAATGTGCCTCGTACACTACAGTTTTCCTGAGGAGACACCTGGACAAAATATTTGAAAATGGAGCTGAATCGTATTGACTATCTTCCATGGGTCAGATGCTTTATAGATACTCTTTCATCTCATTTATTTCTCCCCAAAGCCCTCTGAACTGCTTTTCCATTACAAAGTTAAGAAAACTAACTTTAGAAATCTTAACATGCTAATTGTTGGCAATGCTGGTGTTTCCATGTACGTCTGCCACTGTTCTTCCCCTTTCCGGGTATCACGCCAGATAAAGGCAGTCCTCTCTTTACTGCTCT
This sequence comes from Tragelaphus eurycerus, assembly GCA_935064755.1. NCBI lineage: Eukaryota > Metazoa > Chordata > Mammalia > Artiodactyla > Bovidae > Tragelaphus > Tragelaphus eurycerus. The sequence goes on from CAKXYN010000002.1 coordinate 27,841,886, forward strand.
CTTCTCCCCTATTCCTGACTCCTGTCTTTTCCTGCCTCCACACCGTGGTTCTGTTTTAGTTTCCATAGCTCTATCGTCTACTCTAGGATCATATTTGTCTGCCTAAGCACAGTCATTTGTGCTTCCTCTCCAGGAACTAGGAGGCTTCTAGGTAGCTAGAAGCAAAGACGGATGGATAATCTTCACTGGCTGTGCTGTGCCTCTATTCACAATTTAACAGATGTAGGGAACAGTCAGAGGTTCCTATAGTTCTGTGGTAGCTCTTCACACCTTTCTCGCATCTCCAAAGCCAAACCTCTTCACCAGCTGACTCCAGGCCTGGCAAAGCTTGACTGGAAAGAGCCTGAGGAAGACGATGATCAGACAAGGCACTGAACAACTTGTCAGTACTATGAAACAAGCTAAGATGGAGGGGTATGCTTATAAATATATCTCTACGTGCTGAAACAAACAAACGTTTCATTGTCTCTTAAAGATGCATCCCTAGGAATGAAATGACCAGCTCAAAGCATCTACTCTGTGAAAGCACTGTGCCATGCACTGCACATATCTTGTCTTTTTAAAGCCTTTCAACACTCCCATGAGGTAGGTACTATTATCATCCCTATTTTAAGATGAGAAAATGGAGACTGAGGGAGGCTGTCACCTTTCCAAGGCCACACACTAGAAGATAGTAAAGCAGGGATTCAAACTCAGACCTGATCTCCTTATGGCCCAACTACCTTACCTCACTATTGCTGTGTTAAAAGGTGCAGAGGATGAGTGGAATGAAGGATGGCTTTCCATTCATTATTTTCAAAAGTTAGATTATAAGTTTGTAAAATAAAGATGGGGTTTTAAACCTATTTCAGTCATGTATGTGAACCCAGGAAAAAGAGACTAAGCAAAGCTTCTGACTTTCTGCTACAATGGGTTTTTGTGTCCCCTAAGCTTGGTGATTAGCCAAGCAGCATTTCAAACTAATGGGCCTATAAGTCCAATTGAAGTGCTCACCTGCCAGCATCCAGACACAAGTCACTCTGGGACACCGACTGAGTATCTGCTATAGGTCAGAGCCTGTGCTAGTGGCTTTAAATGTGTAACTGGCTGTTTAGAGGGACTTTTCCTGATGCCGTACAATTGGCCCTGGGGCCCTTAAAAACAGGGGCTAAGTGTTGTTTCATACTCAGGAGAGCTTCTGGAGCTGGGCATGGGGCAGCACCCATACAGTACCCCAAGGCTTCCAGAAACTGGGCAAACCAGCCCCACTTCAGCCAGTCCCTTCCCTCCAATTGCTCCTGCTCAGAGTCCACAACAGCAGAGCCCATGGGCGCTTTGGCTTCAGCTCTGTTCCTGGTGAGCCAAACAAAGGGGAATGTCAGAGTATTACTAATAAAAATTGGGGAAGCTTATAACAGAAAACTGGTATCTCAGCAACTTGCTCATTTATTCATTCATTCTCCCTACACATGCTGTATTTAGTGAGTCTATACTGTGTGCCAGGCACCACACTGGATGCTTGGGACACACGTGACAACAACGGCTCTTGCCCACATGGAGCTCCACCTGGACATCTGCTCTGGCACTAGCCGTGCTGGTCTGCCTCAGGCTGGCCTGAGCTGGGAAGAAGCGAACTGGAGAGTGATGTCTATAGAGAAGAGCGGGAGAAGGAAGGGGAACAGCCTGGCTTCCCACCGTGGGGTGTCTAGGATGCAGGTGTTGCTCAGACTCCTGAAAACCAGGTTCCTGGAGCCTTCTTATCAGTACTCACATAGAGGGTTACTCTCAGACAAGCATACCTGCCTGGAAGAGGCTGCCAGGTATATTCTCATGTGGAACATGAGAGCGATGTAGAAAGGGTCAGGCTGGAAGGAGACTCTTCCTATGAAGGAATACTGTGGGGGTGTGTATGGGGGATGGGGGTGCCGGAATGGAGGAACCGCAAGGCCTTCCAAGGCCCTGTATATGTTCCCTTGAGAAATACAGAATGCACGTGAGTCAGCTTTCCTAAGGAGTACAGGTGTCTTGTTTGGCCTCAGCTGGATTTCCCTGCAACCCTCTCCCTAGCAGTCTTCACAAGCAGGCACCTCAAGACCTTCTCTTCCTCCTCAGCCTAATCAAACCCATCTGGAGAAACAGAGGGCATGGCCTCCCTTTACACCCTCCATCCATCTGAATTAGCTGGACAGGACCTGGAGTCCTGGCCAAGTCAGTATGAAATTGTCCCCGGCCTCTCTCCTAACACTTACCAGAGCTGGACCATTTTTTTTTTTTTCAGAGTGGAATGTCTCCAAGGTGACATTTATAGGAGTGTGCTGATTAGGAAGCAGGGTAAGGCTGAGGTCCTTGGCCTTGACAAGGCCAGACATAAAGGCTGAAGGTTATTATTTAAACTCAAGTTCCCAACTAAGCAAGTTAGTGTCGCCAATGTTTACAATACTTAAAAAACATCTCTCATAAGCATAAGGATGCTGCTGCAAGCCAAAGAAATAGACCACTGCCCACCATCAATTCACTGCCTTTTTGGAAGGTCACAAGTCAAAACTTTCAATATCATTTCATTTTCTTTAGGGACTGTTTATTTTCCAAGTAATCCTTTGTCTCTACTGAGCTGTCCATTTGTTATTTATTCAAGGATCAGAGTAAGCAAAGGTTTTCTTTTGACAATTTCTTCACTCCAAAAGATATTCTTGATTACTGATAGCAAGGTAATTACTTATTATTCTGAAAACCAAAAGTAAAAGTGCAGTTATACTGATCGGAGGATCTTTTCTCTCTGGGAATATCAGTCTTGCCCACCTCTCAAGCAGAAGGCTGCTAACTAGCAGATTTTATTTAGAATGTGTGCTTAAACTTGCCCAATTCTTTTCCTCTACTGTTCCCATTTCTCCATAATGGTAGGCTCTGGAAGGTAGGCTCCATGGGATCAGGGCTTTTGTCTGCCTTAAGCACTGGTGGAGGGAAGCCTGGTCCATAGAATACAGCCTGGCTCCAAGGAGGTCCTCCAGAAACATTGGTAGGTAAATAAATATCTGTGGTCTGAGTCTGCAGTCCAATGTTACCTTTTCTGTGATCATTCAGATTAATCCTCCTTTACCTCTCAAATAACATAGAAAGGGAGGAAAACCTTTTTGTAACCTAATTTTAAACTCATAACCTATGTCCTTCATTATACCCTTCACCATTTAGAGCAAGCAAAATAAGTCTTAGGTCATCATTTTCCCATTAGCTGTGGACAGAAAGTGTTCACTTTATATGAATATTCTTTCCCTTTCCCACAAAGTAATTACCTAAGATTTCTAGCTTTAAAAAAATGGTGTAATTTCCAACCTGGAAACAGCATTGCTCATTAAGGTTGAAAAAGTGACTGGGGCTTGCTGAATCCTATGCAAATCAGTCCTGATGAGCCCTTAACTAATCTGTTTACAAACCAGACCTGCTAGACAGGCCTCACTGATTTTCTATCAAAGCAAAGCACTGCTCTTTATGGGCATCTGGCTGTCCCTGAATGGGGAGTTTAAACATAGACTTTTTCCTTCAAAGTAAGATCAAAGGCTTTATTACTCTTAAATGAGTGCATTATTTCCACTTACTACCTTCTTGTTTGCAATTTGTGTTTATTAACAGCACTGTCTCAGGTTTACTTTGTGAATTACTCGTTTCTGAAAACAGTATGGCAGTTTTATGGACCACAGTATACATTTGTGGAGATTATGTAGCATATAATACATAGAATGGCCCATCAGATAGGACATTAGGCAAAGAAAATTCTCCACAAAGATGACAATACCTGACCATGCAGAATTCATTTATGATTTCTTCTTCTTCTTTTTTTTTTTTAAGAGGAAACCATCTGGCATAACACGGCTAACATTAAGAAAAGATTCCCCAACTCTAAAGAGCTGGAGATTAGATAACTCTTTGACTGCCTTGCGGAGAATTTTCTTTGAAGTTTTCATTTTATTTCTTCCGAAGAGAACAAGCACACCAAGCTGTACCATGGATGAGGGATGCCATCGGTACTGTTCCAGGAGAAGCACAACCAGATAGAGAAGAGAACAGACTGTTTCCAAAACCCGAAAATGCCAGCGTGTGAGTAGTAGCACTGCGGAAACCCCCTCTTTCAGAGAGCCCTTCAAGCCCGCAGTCTCCCTGGGGCCCCTGGCGGGAGGACAGGCGTGTCTGCCCTCCTTGGTCCTAACACGGAGATTAGAGCCTTGTCCTTCACTCCCTTCCTCCAATTCATCTCAGGAAGATGAAGCTGCCAAGAAAATTGCATCTTTTAAGATTTGTGGTGACACAGGAATACAAGCTCAAGGGTGTCACTGACCTATAAAAGGGGCCAGACTAAACTGCTATGAGTGCAGTGCAACTCAGGGAACAGGCAACCTCGGAGGGGGAAGCTTTTAACGCCACTAGTTGGACGAGCCAGAAATTAAATGGGATGGCTGGGAGAGGCCATAATCAGGGATCAAGCCACTGTTCAAAGTCATATCAGTTTTTAATAGTGGAGTGTTGGTTGGTTTTTTTTTTTTTTTTTTGGACACTGAAGCAAGCATAAATTCACAAGGATAAAAACACACTGTCAGAACCCCACGGTCAGATCCCAACCAACCCAAATGAGTTGGGCTGAAAGTGGAGAGGCAGACAACAGAGAAACTAAACCATCGTAAATCTCTTTAAAAGTCTGTTCGTGCTTATCACTTTCTAAGCGTCCTTGATGGCCCAGGTCTGCCATTGCAATATTGAAAAAAAAAAATCAGCATGCATTAAGCACCATGTCAAAAAAAATTCCTGCACACACAGACAGGATCAGAAATTACATTAGAGAGGCTAGAGAAATAAGACATTCATACAGCAAAGCTTCAAGCACGAAAATTTTTATTGAAGATATTATGACTCCTACAACTCAAAAGAGGAAACTGGTTCTGAGAAACAGCGCATTAGGGTATAACTGCACAATAAACTATGTTCTTAATGAACGTTTGCACTGTTATCTGTAAGATGGTACACATATTTGTGTGCAGAGGCACAGAATACAAAGACTCTCTCCTTCTTGAGCAGTTTGCTTTATCTTTCATTCCTGGGTAATGTCTGTCTCTTGACTGGCTTGTTAATGTTAACTGTTTGCATCTCCCTTGTCTAAAATATGGACTTTTCATCTCTGAGACAAAGGGTCAATTTTAGGCAAGAGTAAAAGACAAATAAATGAGTTAGGAGTTAACTAGCAGAGCATACTTACATTAGCACAATAAGCTATCAGGTCTCCCTAGTCATCTTGGCTCATTAAAGAGGCAAAACTAAATCAAGCAAGGAGAATGAATCATGTTTGGCACTTACAGAGAGCAGGCTTGGGGTCAGGGTTAAGGTCATTAAAAGGAGGAGAGGGGAATGAAAGCTACATTTGCTCTTTGGGGTCTCTGAGATTGGAACTCAAATGTGAAATTTCTAGAGAAAGGCTTCAAATTGTCTAAAATTACCATAGAATATTTCAAGTTCCAGCCACAAATGGAATGAAAATTGAATGCAACAGGCACAAAACAAATGTGAAAGAACAGTGAATTTGATATCATCTGAGCTGTGCTCAGAGGGGCTGAGAAGCACCATCTGGAGGCGAGTTAACCATTTCAGGGCACAAAGCTGTATCTTCATGGAGTCAGGAGTCATCATCTACCTTTAAAAGGCCCAGACCATTCATTTTTATGAGGAGAAGTGGCAACAATTATGCCCAATATCCTCTGACTTATAGGGAAAATAATGGAGGATTCTTTATTTTCTGATTTGACAACTTCAGTGAGAAGTTTTCTACTGTAGGGTCCCATCTGGTCCTGAAACAATATTTGTTCTAACCTACAAGAATCCCAACTCTCAAGCATTTTAGGCATTTATCATTTTTAATGACCACAGCAAATGCCAAATTTTGTCCTTTTGAAGATAAAATGCTACACTCAAAAAGTCATGGGATTTACATATACAGCCAAGGCTGAGAAACACACCCCAAATCTGCCCTTTGATTTTATGAGTCTGGCTGTGAGGAAGGTTTCCAAAGTGTTTCCCTCTGCCAATGTCATTATTTTACAGAGAGGCCTGCCAAAATGCAGCTCAGAGCTAAGCTCAGTGTGTCAGGCTTATTCAAGGGGCTCATTCTAGACGAGTTCTCTTGCCATCTCTTTACCAGGCATGACGGACTATCATTAATAAAAATGTATTGATCTCTGAATCTATTCCCAGCTATAAAAAAAAAAAACCCTAATAAATAAGATGCCTATATGAGCAATAAATAATCCCTGACCAGACAGAGTCCAAAAACTGTCAGAAGCACATGCCTTACATTTTCCTAAACCCTTAACTAAGAGGAATCAGAAATTTAGAGCTAAAACAAACCCTGGAGATCAGTGTAATGCCCTCGTTTTAAAGAGAAGGAAACTGATCCATGATGCTGGACAGGTGAATACTGACCCAGGTCTCCTTTCTGCCAGCCAAGGGCAACTTTGGGAAACAATACACTGAGGCACTCCCTACAGGCTGCTCGAAAAGTGCTTCGGCTTTACTGTATCTTCCTATTAATGTTCTCCAAGAGTCGAATTCTAGTCTGAATGAAGAAGTCATCATCCCTTTTAGGTATTCTTGAATTATTAAATGATGAATACAATTAAATAGTAAAAGGTCATCTTCAATCTCTCTGCCACTGACGAGAGATGATTCCCCATGCGCACTGGCGAGATAGACATGCTGGTTTATGGGCCTGACACTTTGCATGGAACGTTACAAATCTCTATGATGTCCTTAAGCTACCACTTCAATTGAACTGAAAGATGGCTAAAAACCCCACTCAGGCAGCCAACTCCCCATTGGTTGGCCGTTTGAGAATGCTCAAGGGGGCAGTTACTGTGGCTGAAGCTGGTGGTAACCTGTGAAGTTTCCCTGAGCAGCAGCAGGCTTCTGACAGTAGCCCGGGTAGGATTTATGCACATGGATAATGCAACCCCATTCTCTGCCCTTTCTCCCCCAACCCCCATAGGAAGCGGATAGATCACACGCATTTCAGAGTGCTTAGAAAACAAGTCAAGATCAAAATCCCTGCAATAAGATTGGCCAAGGGTAGACCCAGACCATATGGGGTTCCCTTAGATATGGACCCAGCGGTGGCCTTGCATATGTTCTCTCATCATGGTTTCAGATCACCAGGATAGCAAAAGAGTCTCTGAAATACCTAACTCTTCAAGGATCCCTTGAATAAATCAAACCTGTGTTATTATGAAATTCACCTTATGCCTCAAGGTCTAGGCTGCATGATAAAAAAAAATCACATTTGGAACTGCTGTACTCCATAAGGTGGAAGATGTGCACGCTTTACCTGCATGCAAGTTGATGTTTAAAGTACATTAACATGAGACTAAAGCTTGCTACCAAAAATGCATATTTTGATTGCACAAGCTCTTAGGTCAAATATCATAAGCTAACCTTTTGACTAAGAAAATTTTGTAAAAGTTCCACACTCTGCAAGTGTCTAACAAACTGCATCATTTATAACCCAAAGGAAAATAAACTTGATCCGCCAAGGAAGAATCTTTCAGGAAAAACTTCATGCAGATCAGTTAACCTAACACAAATGCAATGCCGCTGCTTCCACTCACTCGGTCTTCTATTGAGCTCTTATTTGATGCCAGGTGCTGACCTCAACACAGGGACTCAAAGCTGAATAAGATACATTCTGTGCCCTCAAAGACCTAACATTCTGTTTAGAAAACAGATGAGCAAACCAGCAAACATAAAGTAAGAGGAAAGTCCTATGATGTAGGCTGGATCAACAAAGAGCTATAGAAACAGAGGGGAAATGACTCAGCCTGAGGTGGGCAAAGAAGGCCTTTTAGATGATATGGTGCCTGTGCCAATGGGTCAGGAGTGTAGGAGAAGGGTATTTCAGGTGAAGGAAGCAGCATGTGCAAAGGTCCCGAGGTGTGAGAAACATGGCATGCTTGGGAACCGGCAAGTGCTGTGGTTCACAAGCTGGGGCCCACAGGGTGCCATAGAGGAAACAAAGGGCAACAGTGTTGGTGAAGACAGGAGTGAGGATGAAAGGCCTGAATACCACACCAAGGGGTTCAGGCTGCATTTGAGGCTCAAAGGTGTTAAAGCGAAAGTGATAGTCACTCAGTTCTCTTTATGACCCCATAGACTATACAGTCCATGGGATTCTCCAGGCCAGGACACTGGGGTGGGTAGCCTTTCCCTTCTCCAGGGGATCTTCCCAACCCAGGGATAGAACCCAGGTCTCCCAAATTGCAGGCAGATTCTTTACCAGCTGAGCCACAAAAGGTGTTCTGCAGGGGAATTTTAGCCTTCCACTTCTCCTGCAGTGGGGGAACAAACAAATTGGGGAAGAACCAGATTGGTGGCTAAGAAGCAGCTGCAAGTCTACAGAGTCAGAAAGATGAGTGGTTGCTTAGAGTTTTGGGGTTAGGGGAGGGAGAGAATGGCAAGTGACTAAGTGAGATTTGGGGGTGGTGGTGATGGAAAACAGGATGGATTGTGGTGATGACTAAGGGTCACTAAATCATACATTTAAAATAAGCAAATTTTATTGTACGTAAATTATACCTCTGTGAAGTTCTTAGGAAAAAAAGAGGTAACCACAAAGAAACCTAAGTATTTTAGACAGGAATCCATGAGGGTGTGAAGCAGGTACGAGAGATTTAGAATCTGCTTTGGAGAATGGGTGGAGAGAGTCACAGGGATGCTTCCTGGGAACCTGGATGGATAGGGACAAGAAGAAGCAGGTCAACAGGAGAGGATGTGGAGCTCAGGTTTGATACACTGAATTTGAGGTATTTATGGAACACCTGAGCAAGGCTTCTCAGACTCCCCATGGACACTAGCATGCATTAGTTTACTCCTCTTCATGGCCAGTCTTCCACGGTATGGATATACCACGATGTGTTTATGCAATTGTCAGTTGAGGGATGTTTGGATTACTTTCACTTTTTGCATATTATGAATACGGTTGCTATAAACATTCATGTACAGGTTTTTATGGAGATGTATATTTTAACTTTTCTTGAGCACTTTCTAGTAGAATCACTGGATCACGTGGTAACTCCATGTTTAACCTTTCAAGGAACTGCCAAACCATTTTCCAAAGTGGATGCACCGTTTTACAATCCTGGCAGCAATGTTAGGAGGGTTCTACTTCCTCCACATCCTCGTTAACACCTGCAATTGTCCTTGACTCACGTTTTGTTTCAAGTTTCCAAAAGAGCACTTACTACTAAGCTACACTATTGATGATAACTTTGTAGATGAGAAAGCTGATGATCAGGAAGGTGACTGACACAGGTAACGCTTATAGGTCACTGAAGTCCTTTCCAGCACTAATATTTATTCTGTTGAAAAAAAAGGCATAATTTTTAATTATACTTAATTGTAGTATTTAACTGCAATACTACTCTATCCTTCATATAAGATGCTGGCAGTTTGACACATGATTTTTATGCTGGTTTTTAGTTTTCAAAGCTCCATCCATGCCTCTACCTTTCTCCTCTCACTACTCAAAGACACCACTTAGCAAGTATCCTCTTTTGTGCATCATTACTTTACCCCTCTGTGATCATTTCACCTCCATCAGCATAACCCTATAACACCTCCCATCCTAAAAATATAACGAAACTTCCTTTGACCCCATGTTCCCTACCAGTATTTATCCCATTTGTCTGTTTTCTTTCTACAGCAAAACTTGAAATCTATCTCCATTCATTTCTCTCTTCCCATTCCCAATCTTATTTCTAACACTCCACCAAAACACTTGTCAGAGTCAACAATGACTTCTATTTTGCCAAATCCAAGTGACTAATTCTCATTCCTTATATTACTCAACTTGTCAGTAGCTTTTGATACAAATGCGCATTCTCTCCTTATAGTGAGTCTTCATTTGGCTTCTGGGACACTGCTCCCATTTTTCCACCTACCTTACTGGTCACTCAGTCTCATCTGCTGGTTCTGCCTCATGTTCCAACCATTAAAACCTAGAGTAAGACGGGGCTCGGTCCTTGGACCTGCTTTTTCTCCACTTAGATGTCTATCATAAACTCCTGATTTTTTCTCCTATACCTCTCCCAATCCTCCCTAAATTCTTCTCCCACAATCTTGTTCTCATAGTACATGGTCACACCTTTCTTCCACCTTCTCCACCAACCTTGGAATCATCCTTGACTCCATTTCTCTCTCCCCATCCATCTTTATGTTTAGAATCTGACCACTTCTTGCTTCTTCCATCTTCATCATTCTGGTCCCAGCTACCATTATTTCTCACCTGGATTATTACCATTGCCTACCTGGTCTTCTTGCTTGTACCCTTTCCCCAGTAGTCTATTCTCCACACCACAGCCAGAGGTATCCCTCTAAACCAAAATCTTTCATGTACTGGCTGTGATATTGTTTGCAAAATGGTCCTGTACTGCCCCCTTCTCTGTGTTCACATTTTATGCAACCCCTACCATATTGACTCAGGGCTTTGCTAGGTGGCCTGCTTTAACCAATGGGACAATACAGCCATAAAGCAAGCAGAGGCTTGAAAAAAGCTTGTTCACTGGGACTTGTCCTATGTTGCTGCTGGGAACCTTCTGCCACCAGGTCAACAAACCTGGATCTTCCCCAAGGATAAGTGACAGAAGCCTGAATCATTCCAGCTGTCCCTGCTGCATGAGATCAAACCACAGTTGCCAGCTCCAAATGAGTTAGCCCAGTCAGAAGAATAACATAGCCCACCTTGAGAATCTTAAAAAATAATAAATGCTTGTTATATTAAACCACTAAACTTAGCAGTTTATTGGTTACCTTTCACTTTTGCTAACTGACATGCTACGTTTCACTCAGAATAAAAGCTACCATCCCAACATAGCTTCCAAGGTCCTACACGATCTGGTTTCCCTCAATCTGACATTTCACAATTCTGGCCTCCTTAGTCCTCATGTATCTTATGCTGTCCTAACTCAGGGCTTTTGCACTTTCTGTTCCCTGTGCCTACAATGTTCTCTTCCCAGCTATCTATATGGCTTGTTCCCTTGCTTCCTTCCTATCTCTGCTCAAAGGCCACACTGCCCTTACCTGCCTAATAAGGTACCCCTATAGTCCCCATCCATCTCCCTCACCCAGCTTTATTTTTCCTTTTAGTCCTTATTATCACCTGACATACACATTCAACACTTATTTCTTGTCTCTCACACCTCTCCACATATACATCTAAGAGACACCAGAATTTATGGTCTACAAGGGCAGGGTTTTATGTTTTGCTCATCACTGGAGCCCTAGCACTTACAATAATGCCTGGAATTTTTGATCACCAGGAAAATGATGAAAGTAGCAGTACTTTTGCTAAATCTGGTGTCTAGGTATATGGCCTGGAGTATTTCTAGGGGCTGTGATGGGGGAAAAAAGGCAACTGTGCTGCCTACTGGGACATAATTACATCTACTGCAGGACAAATTCCTATAGCACCCACGAGCCAGAAAACAAAGACTCAGTAAGGATGCAGGCAGAGGAGAGGATGGGGGCTGCCCACTGGCCAGTTCACCTTCAGTTCCTTTTGACTGGCCCTCCCTTCCCCTCGTCCCATCCTTTCCCCATTAGTCGACAACACCAATCTGTCAGGTCATTTGACTGTTCACAAAAAGGTTAGGAAGACACAAAAACTCCAAGGAAGTATTATCAGCATAGAAATTTATTTGAATTCAAAATAATATGGTTATATTTAGGATAATGTAATAATTATCTAAAGCATATATCATTGGCTCTGAAACAGTTCTAAAGAAGTCATTCTTCCGAAGTCAAAAAATATGTAGTAAGAATGTACAAGGAAGCAAAAATATATTAAAAAAAAAAAAAGTTTGCTGAGTATTGGGAGTTGTTACAAGAGGGGCACACCGAGATACTATAACAGGGTCCAAATTACATAACATGCAGCAAGGCATTCTCTTGCTTTATCAATTCTTGGAAAATAAACCATAACCTCAGAATGCAAGACCACCACCACTGGGTTAACAGGATAAACTTCCTGAGGGACACAGGGAGTAATTCACTATACTTTCCCTTTCCCTAACTCGTTTCCTCATACCAATTTCTTTTCCTTCCGAGGATAGGTTTTATCCTGTTGAAAAAAATTGGTCTTATTTGTGAAAGTGAAAAGTGGAGTAAATAATATCCTGATTGAAGTAGGCAACGTTTCAGCTGAAGATGCTCAGGAATCAAACTTTTGGAAAAGGTCAGTTGGCTAGCTAGCAGAGACCATCAGTGGCTTGCAGAAAAGGAAAAAAAAAAATTCAGGTACTAGGTGTTTTCTAAATAGATAAAAACAATAAGCAGTTAAAAATGGGTGAAAAATCCCAGGGTTTATTGTGACCTAGACAATCAAAAGCAGACAGGTGACCTCTGATTAAGCCCATTTACTTGTGAAGTGAGCTATAAGTGGCTCCAAGAGAGTTTGGTTTCCAACAGTGTCCACAGCCAAAGGCAAATTCAGAATGTCTCCTCCTCTCGTAGAAACTGGAACACAGATGAGAAGTCTTTTTTTGAGTAGCCTTTTGCACACATCATCCTGTAGATCTGATGGGCCTGACTGCCCAGAAGGATTGGGCTCTTCGTGCTGGTAGCAGAGTCTTGTGCTAATCCCAGATCCTAAATCAAACAAGGGTGGAGGGAATACATTGAGGCTGTGCAGTTAAGGCTCACTTCGGAATTGCGGCTCCTAATGCTTGGGTTTCAAATAAGAAAAAATGAAATCTGAAAAAATAAGATGCTTATAAGGATGATGTTAAGTTACGTGTGTGTGTCTGTCTATAAATATTTGATAAGTGCTATCCTACAGCTACAAAACTGCTCCAGTGACAAACCTTGATTTCTGAGTGTCCTCTCCACTCCTCCACAAAACCTTTCTGTTTTGACTCTGGACAGGTATGTTCCTATCCAGATGAGACCACATAGAGAAATGCTTTTTCACATCTGCATAAGCCTGTAAGCCTAAGACAAACCCCAATATGAAATTAAGCATGATGAAATTATCAATGATGAAAATATCCATTCAATCTCTTAGCACATATTTAAAAAATCCTGTGTGCTGGACACTGTTCTAAGTGCTGGTGATACGTAGTCATAATAAAACCAAGTCATTATTCTCAGGAACTTAATGTCCAGTGTGGAAGACAGACAGGAAAACAACTGCTGAACTTCCAGATAATGACAAGTGATGAGGAAAAATAAGCAGGGTAAGGGGTCAGGAAGTCATACATAGCAAGGGGTAGAGTGGAAGGAAGAGAGTTCTGATTGATGAGATGTTTAGGGAAGACCTCCCGAGGTGAAGACACTTGACCTACGATGTGAATGTGAGGGGGCAGTGAGCTATTTGGAGAGCTGGGGGAATAAAGTTTCAGGCAGGTGGAAGAGCAAGGGAAAGGCCCCGCAGGAAGCATAGCTTGGATGTTCAAGAAACAGTAAGAAGGCCAATGAGACTGAACTAGAGTGAGCAAGAGGCTGGGGAGGGAAATGAACCTGGGGATGGGCAGAGGTGGAACAAGAAAACTTTAGGATGTTTGGTGAGAAGGCTGGATTTTCTTTCAAGTGCAATGGACAGTCAGCATCACATCAACTCTTTAACATCTCTGAGAGCTAATGCTTCATTCTGAGAGTTTTGGGAAACTTATGGTTGTTTAAAAATAGACAAAAGCTAACATTATAAATTTTTTACAGTTAAACTGTGGTGAATGATATCTTCTACTAAGAATAGAATCTTGTCCCACCTTGAAATATGTAGGGTAAATGGAAGACAATGAAGGCATGGATAATTGAAACAATATTCCCCACATTTCACTTTATTTGTGATTATATAAGAGCTGCACAAGTGGCAAAACTGACTGGACTGCCTTTTTGCTGTTCCATCCTCTCTGCCTCACCGACAGGAAAGCCAACAAGCAGTGAAAAGAGGGGCAAGAGCAGGACCATTTGTGTTCTCTGAGGAACATTCTTGATAAATGAGCAGTTATGGATACCACTCCAAGGAGGAAATTATTCAAAGAAAAAAGAAGGAAAGTTTAAAGAATGGGTTAAATCTCTAGCTGCTTGGGTATGTATGATGCTATAGGTAGTTAACGTGATTTTGTGCTTACTTATATATTTTCACATGCAAACACATAGATTTGGAAAATCTACTTAACCTAAAACTCGTCTATAGCTACCACTAAAAAGCAAGGTTAATTATTACTCACACATTTAACAAATGTGGGTGAATAAGCTACATTATTGCTTATACCCAGACAAGCAGATAAGCCTCTTGTCAACATCATTTTGCTGCATATCTGCAAGATGCATTTATTTAAAAATGACAGAAAATCTACATACAAAGACTGCCTGTAATTTTTAACTTAGAAATATAACTAGAATACAAAAACTTAGAGTAAACATATTGAGGAGAACACAACATTATTGAGAAGGAAAGTGTATTAGAGGTTTTCAAATGGGCAAGTAAATATCCCAAATAAGAGCTAATAAAACCAAAAAAAGGAAGCTAAAATAGCTTTGCTGGCTGCTACCTCAGAGGACAGACACTCTAAAAAGAGAAAGGTGATTTAGTCTATAAAACTCTAAGTGGCTTGTCTGTCCTGAAATGTAAGAAAAGAAGGCATCCTTTGAAGTCTGAAACATGTAATTTAAAACAAACGAATGTCCCACTTCACTAATCAAATAAAAATATTTATGAATTCATGAGCTCAGTGGGTGGTTCAGGGGAAAAAATAAAACAACTGCAAAAGTTTTTAACAAATTAATGAAGAACCAAGTCATTGCATTTTACAAGGAGACAGGTACACCAAGTAACCACAGTGGTCATGATATTCCATAAGTTGTTTCGTAGAGGCCACCAGAAGCAGACTTTTAGGTTGAGGAGTTTTTGGATGTTCTAATTATGTTCTGATTATATACACACCCTATATTAGAATTTTATGATGTTAAGAAATACACATATAAGCCTCTACTTTAAGAACACACTAACATTATCTCCCCCAACACAATGATATCTAATAGCAGTCAAGCAAAATATCTCCTAGTAAGTTAAGGCCTTGTCATGGTGAAGGGGCTTGCATAACTCAATGAAGCTATGAGCCATGCCACGCAGGGCCACTCAAGATGGACATGTCATAGTGCAGGGTTCTGACAAAACATGTTCCACTAGAGGAGGGAATGGCAAACCACTCCAGTATTCTTGCTCAGAGAACTCCATGAACAGCATGAAAAGGCAAAAAAGATATGACACAAAAGGAGGAGTCCTCCGGTCGATATGGTACTGGGGAAGAGTGGAGAGCAATTACTAACAGCTCCAGAAAGAATGAAGCAGCTGGGCCAAAGTGGAAACAACGCTCAGTTGTGGATGTCCCTGGTGGTGAAAGTAAAGTCTGATGCTGTAAAGAACAATATTGCATAGTAACCTGGAATGTTAGGTCCTTGAGTCAATCAAACTGGATGAGATCAAGCAGGAGTTGGCAAGAGTAAACATCAATATTTAAGGAATCAGTGAACTAAAATGGATGGGAATGGGCAAATTTAATTCAGATGACCATTATATCTACTACTGTGGGCAAGAATCCTTTAGAAGAAACAGAGTAGCCTCATGGTTAACAAAAGAGTCCAAAATGCAGTACTTGGGTGCAATCTCAAAAACAACTGAATGATCTCGGTTTGCTTCCAAGGCAAACCATTCAACACCATAGTAATCCAAGTCTATGCCCCAACCACTAATGCTGAAGAAGTTGAAGTTGACTAGTTCTATGAAGACCTACAAGACCTTCTAGAACTAACACCTTTTGAAAAAAGATGAAAAAGATGAAAAGATGTCCTTTTCATTATAGGGGACTGGAATGCAAAAGTAGGAAGTCAAGAGATACCTGGAGTAACAGGCAAGTTTGGCCTTGGACTACAAAATGAAGCAGGGCAAAGGCTAACAGAGTTTTATCAAGGAAAGACACTGGTCACAGCAATCACCCTTTTCCAGCAACACAAGAGACAACTAACTCTACACATGGACATCACCAGAGAGTCAATAAAAATAAGACTGATTATATTCTTTGCAGCCAAAGATGGAAAAGCTCTATACAGTCAGCAAAAACAAGATCAGGAGCTGATTGTGGCTTAGATCATGAGCTCCTTATTGAAAAATTCAGGCTTAAATTGAAGAAAGTAGGGAAAACCAGTAGGCCATTTGGGTATGACCTAAATCAAATCCCTTATGATTGTATACAGTGAAGGTGACAACCATCCCAAAGAAAAAGAAATGCAAGAAGGCAAAGTGGTTGTCTAAAGAGGCTTTACAAATAGCTGAGGAAAGAAGAGAAGTGAAAAGCAAGGGAGAAAGGGAAAGATACACCCAACTGAGAGCTTCCCAGGTGATGACAGTGTTAAAGAACCTGTCTGTCAATGCATGAGATAAAAGAGACACAAGTTTGATTCCTAGATTGAGAAGATCTCCTGGAGGAGGGCATGGCAACCCACTCTAGTATTCTTGCCTAGAGAATCCCATGGACAGAGGAGCCTGGCAGGCTACAGTTCAGAGGGTCACAAAGAGTTGGACATGACTGAAGTAACTTAGCATGCACACATATCCAATTGAATCAAGAGTTCCACAGAATAGCAAAGAGAGATAAGAAGGCCTTCTTAAATGAACAGTGCAAATACAGGACAACAATAGAATGGGAAAGACAAGAGATCTCTTCAAGAAAACCGGAGCTATTTAGGAACATTTCATGCAAGGATGGGCAGGATAAAAGACAGAAATTGTATGGACCTAACAGAAGCAGAAGAGATTAAGAAGATGTGGTAAGAATATATACAATTACACAAAAAAGATCTTCATGACCCAGATAACCATGATGGTGTGATCACTTACCTAGAGCCAGACATCCTGGAATGTGAAATCAAGTAGGCCTTAGGAAGCATCACTACAAACAAAGCTAGTGGAAGTGATGGAATTCTAGCTGAGCTATTTCAAATCCTAAAAGATGATGCTGTTAAACTGCTACACTCAATATGTCAGCAAATTTGGAAAACTCAACAGTGGCCATAGGACTGGAAAAGGTCAGTTTTCATTCCAATCCCAAAGAAAGGCAATGCCAAAGAATGTTCAAACTACTGTACAATTGCATTCATTTCACATGCTACTAAGATTATCCTCAAAATCCTTCAAGCTAAGTTTCAGTAGTATGTGGACTGAGAACTTCCAGATGTACAAGCTAGGTTTAGAAAAGCAGAGGAACCAGAGATCAAATTGCCAAAATTTGCTGGATCACGGAGAAAAGCAAGGGAAATACATCTACTTCTGCTTCACTGACTATGCTAAAGCCTTTGACTGTGTTATCACCACAAACTGTGGAAAATTCTTAAAGAGATGGGAATACCAGACCACCTGACCTGCCTCCTGAGAAATCTGTATGCAGGTCAAGAAGCAACATGGAACGACTGGTTCAAAACTGGGAAAGGAGTACAACAAGGCTGTATATTGTCACCCTAGTCATTTGACTTATTTGCAGAGTACTTCGTGTGAAATGCCAGGCTGGAGGAATCACAGACTGGAATCAAGATTGCTGGGAGAAATAACAATAACCTCAGACAGATATGCAGATGATACCACTCTAATGGCAGGAAGTGAAGAGGAACTAAGAGCCTCTTGAAAGTGAAAGAGCAGAGTGAAAAAGCTGGCTTAAAACTCAACATTCAAAAAACTAAGATCATGGCATCCAGTCCCATCACTTCATGGCAAACAGATGGGGAAATGATGGAAATAGTGACAGATTTTATTTTCTTGGGCTCCAAAATCACTGCAGACAGTGTGCAGCCATGATATTAAAAGACGCTTGCTCCTTGGAAGGAAAGATGTGACAAACCTAGACAGCATATTAAAAACCAAAGACATCACTTTGCTGACAAAGGTCCATATAGTCAAAGGTATGGTTTTCCAGTAGTCATGTACAGATGTGAGAGCTGGACCATAAGGCTGAGTGCTGAGGAATTGATACTTTCGAATTGTGGCATTGGAGAAGACTCTTGAGAGTACCGTGGGCTGCAAGGGGTCAAACTAGTCAGTCCTAAAGGAAATCAGTCCTGAATATTCATTGGAAGGACTGACGCTGAAGCTGAAGTTCCAATCTTCTGGCCACCTGATGCATAGAGCCAACTCACTGGTAAAGACACTGATGCTGGGAAAGATTGAAGGCAAAAGGAGAAGGAGGCAGTAGAGGATGAGATGGTTAGATAGCATCAGTGACTCAATGGATATGAATTTGAGCAAAATCAGGGAAATTGAAGGACAGGGGAGCCTGGCATGCTGCAGTCCATGGGGTCACAAAGAGTCTGACACAACTTAGTGACTGCTGCTGCTGCTGCTGCTAAGTCGCTTAAGTCGTGTCCGACTCTGTGCGATCCCACAGACGGCAGCCCACCAGGCTCCGTCCCTGGGATTCTCCAGGCAAGAACACTGGAGTGGGTTGCCATTTCCTTCTCCAATGCATGAAAGTGAAAAGTGAAAGAGAAGTCGCTCAGTCGTGTCCGACTCCTAGCGATCCCATGGACTGCAGCCCACCAGGCTCCTCCGTCCATGGGATTTTCCAGGCAAGAGTACTGGGGTGGGGTGCCATTGCCTTCCCCCAACTTAGTGACTGAACAACAACAAACTTAGTGACTGAACAACAACAAATAGCCTCATCTGCCCAAGCAGGTATGACTGCTTTCATCTGTAGCATTAACGGGGATTTTTTTAACCTCTATCAGTTTCTCAACACAAGTCTCATCATCTCTAGTGTGTTTCACTAACAGCTCTCTGAGGTGATGAAAGCATTTCTGTGTAAATTCTCTCATTTTAAGCAAAATTCAGAAGTCTTGTTCTTTGTAAGGGAAATGACAATTGCATTTTACAGAGAAAACAAGGGCAAAAGAGAACAATGTTCATATGTTTTACTACTGAATTGTCTTATGCTACCTTCTACTATCAAGGAAATAATTTTCAAGGACCTCAGAGGGACAGATTCTTCCTGGGCAGGGATACTAGAGCAAATAGTGGACGGAAAGGTGTGACACAGGGTCAGCTGCAGCTGAGACCCACGATAAAGCCAGCACTGCTCACAGGCCACTTGGTAGCGGCTTCTTCAATTGCAGCCATTAGTAGTACTTGGGAAACCAAATAAGCTAACAGGCCACAACCTACTTCACACAGATACAGAAAGAAAGCAAACTGGGCACAAACGCGGTTCTTTCACTCTTCTGTGTCCTGGTAACGACCCTGCAGCTTTGTGGAAACAATGCACTTAAGGAGCTACTTTCTCCAATAAAAGTAACATAGCGCACTACATCAATAAAAGCCTGTGTGGAAGATGCCCAAGCCGAAATACAAGGTACAGACTGGCATAAAAATAAGTATTTTCTTAAATGAAACATGAGGAGAAATGAAACTACAAAATCCACAAAATAAGAAACAGTTTCAAACCTGGCTTCACCCAATCAATTTTCAAATGAGCTGACAATGTGCCAGGGCTCGGGCTGGAGGGAGAGGAAGCACTGAGGTAGGCCTGGGGCAGGCGCAGGGCTGCCGGGAGAGAGAAACAAGGGGCCAAATGAGTCCCATGTGGCTAAAGCAAAGGAGGGGAGTGGGAAGCAGAGATGAGTCAGGAAGGAGAGCAAAGGCCTTTAAGAAAACGTGCAGAGATGGACTTTAACCTACAAGCAACTGGAAACCACGAAAAGAGACTTAACAGGAAAGACGACATAATCAGGTTTTTACATTTTAGGAAGCCCACTCTTTGCCATGTCATGGAAAATGAACTGGAGACGATGAGAATGAAAGGCAAGGAGTTCCAGTTGAGGGCTGATGTGTCAGCATCCAAATGAGGTTCAGCCAAGGCACTGGAGGTGGTGGAGAGGGCAAGTGGATAAAGTCAAGGCACAGTCGAAAAGCAGAATGCATGAACATCATGGGGAATGAGCAAGGGTGACCTGAGCACCATATCCAGGTGTTCGTACTATTACTTTGGTTGAAAAGGCCAGGGTTGTGGGGAGTGAGAACAGGACAATGCGCTACACAAAAATCTGAAAGTCTGTTTGTCTAAAAAGTATTTTCTAACGTTGAAATCACAAATGAAAGAAGGCTGATAATTTGCTTTTCAAATGACTTTACACATAAACACATATTCTTAAAGCAGGAAGATGTATACAGAAATCTAGTATCATGAGAAAGATCCTCTCTTCTGTCATACGTACATCTAATGTCGTCATATTATTAGCCATCAGAAAATGCTTACTGCTTCCATTTCTAAGGACTTGGTAAATGACTATAAACAAGATTATAAAATATAGGAAGAACAAAATTTTGCCGACTCACATTACAAACAAAGCCAAGGACAAGAGAAACATCCTAATCTATTCTCATCCAAAAGACCAGGATTAAAAATGAACAAGATAGGGGTTTTTATCCAAGCTAAGTTTGAGCTTATTTCCTGTGAGTGAGTTGCTATTTTAGTCATCTTGCCTTCTAGGATAGAGGTGTGCTTTGTTACAAGCAGGGAGGAGGGGGTCGGGTGGGGTGGTGAGCCCTGGGGAGGGAGGGAAGGAGTGGCAAGGCAGGTGGGTGGAGAATGATGGAGGGAAAGATGGAAGGAGAACAGACCATGAAACATTTCCCGACTCTCTTGGGTAGTCACTGCATTTCCCATACCTTCGCCATGAGTGTTGTTCCGAATCCGCCCTGATAGTTATTAGCCGAGGGAACTCCATCCATCACCCCAGGTACAGGATTATAAGTGTCACTTGACCAACATCGTCCTGAGCTCATATTTAGGATTTTAGCCAAGAGTTTTGGGTCAAGCCCTAACCTGTCAAAGGTCAAAGGAAAGAAGTGTTAAATGTCAAAGTGTACAAGTCACATGTGACTTATTTACGTATGAGGGTGCTCCATCTTCTCTCTCCATTTATGATGTCTTGAAAAATCAAAGCAGATGGATGAGTGAAGAATCCAATCTTAAATTATAGGGTGTTAAAAGCTAGTGAAGAAACACTTCTGAGCCAGGACATTCTACACTAAGAGAAGACCTGTGCTACCCTGCTTTTAAGAAACAATATATAATTGCATAAAAAGTGTTGCTGGCTTATCATACACATAGGTTTTCTAGTCTTTTGAACATTATTGCATTTATGCGTCACCTAAGAACCTTAAGCCAAGATGATCATCTAAAGTCTTTACTTGCAAATGATATATTTCAGAAAGAAATACGGACAGATAAGCTACATACCATGGGAGTCTATATATCATTTATGTGTATGTTTATTCTTTTAGCTCTTATGAGAATAAATGCAAGAGATGAGTCATGAGCAGTAAAATGAGCTTATGAGAAGTTATCATTATAAAAGAGGACATTTCTTGCTGTAAACTTTTCCTTATTTATTAAATCTTCATTAGACCATCTTGCTTATGAAGCAAGTCTGCATAGAGCTGTGACATATGCTATCTATTCAGAGGCATGCATTATAGTTCTGGGTCAACTGCTGATAAGGTTACTGATCCTGATAAAACAAAGCCTGCCCAAGCGGAAACATCATTTGTTCTATCACTGAGCTGATGGCATAAACGGCTGTTCAAATGTGGACCCAGGAAAAAAAAAAGAATTAAAATGCTGTACTACTTTGATTTCAAGTATCTTAGTGCAGTCTGGGAAGCAGTTTTGCTAAGTATCTTTTAATCAAGTTTCAAATAAAACTTTCTGCTTTTCCTTAAAACGAATCCGTTCCAGAATAAACAGATTAAAAAGAGACACATAAATGTTAAATGAATTGTGTATTTTGGCATGCTGCTTATTACCTGTGTATTGAAATATATCTGTTTATTTCCAGGGTGGAATATAACAACCAGGAAAACCTTTTTTCAAATGCTCAAGTTGGGTCGAGGGCTAATGCCAGGGATGGGTAAGGACTGTTATATAATCATACAACTGTTATGTAATCAGACTTTCAAGGAGCAACTATGATTCAAGGAATACGATATGGCATGCCATCTACACGAATTCACATAGTGGGCCATGTTATAATGAGCAGTTTTTACTAAAATATTTTAACAGATAAAGATTCCATTGAAGTCAGCTGTTCAACTGTACTCTGCTGGAAAGTAACCTGACAGTTTCATTCATTCTTTTATAAAGATCCAAGTTTGTTACATGTATAATTTGCTACTGATGCTGTCTTTCTCTTTTAAATAAAATCAGGCTATCAGGGTTCTATGGTAGCAGATGACCCAAAGACAATGCATTTAGGAAATAACTATGAAAAATAAAGTCACAAATGAACAATGAGTTAATCTGCTGTAACTGCAAATATATTTTCTAAGCACAAATATTGTGTTCTATGAGCAGGGGATATTTTTAAAGACCCCCTCCTCAAAACACTGCTTTTCCCTTCCATTTGAAATGTAATTCAGGCTTCCTAATTTAAATTTTCTTTTAAAATGGCTCATCACATTCTGAGCAGCAGAGATACGCCCCTGCTTACCAGCCTGGACTCAACAGTGCCTCACAATGCTCTTTATTGCTAAAGAAATTCATACTCTGTCTATAATACTCACCAAATGGGAGCACAGCTTATTATCTGTCGTAAAACCCTACATTCCATTTTGCTTGAATGTTCAAGGAAAAATACTGGCACTGATTTATGGAACTCTCTTTGGTGAACATGTTACTATTCAGAAGCACCCTGAGGGGCACACCAAAAAACAAGGTGACAGTTGTCACGTGCTCACTTTTCAAATCTGATGCTTCCCCATCATGCTGATACCCTTTAGGAGATGGCTGCTCCCTCTCCGCTCCTCCCCAAGGCATCCCCCCCACCACCACCAACAGCAAAGTGTATCATTAAAAAGAGCAAGTTAGAAGTGTTTTGCATTTCATCTTTCTGAGGATTCTTTCACTGGCATATATATAACTGACAGCTAAAATTAGACATGATATTAAAATCAGTTACTGAAGTCCTCTGTCTTCCACTGTGCCCAAGGCTTGTAATGGTCTGCAACCAGCTAGAATACACAGTAATTGTCATTCAGGGAGTCTATCCTAGAACGTCATGCTTCACTGGAGAAGACTGAGTTTCCATTTGAAATCAACAAATTAATCCAAGACAGGTATCTGAAAGGGCAAGTTTAATAGGAAGCAGCTACTGGGCTCTCAACCATGATAAAATGTTATTGCTGTTTCCCTGTAAATTGGCTGGGAACATATGATACTTTCTGCATAAGAGCCCCATTGCTGTTCAGGAGATATACAGCTCAAGCCATCAAAAGGATGACAGTCTGTCAGTCCCCATAATAACTTGCCACTGGATGTGGTTCGAGAGTACGCGCGTGCATGCATGTGGCTTTACAATTGCTGGAATGTTCTCTGATATAAACAGAGAATGAATTCATTGCTTTGACCGCATATATAATGCAACTCAAATAAACGTCACTGTGTCAAATCTACTCACCTTTAAAACACAAGAATTTTAAATGAACTTTTGAGAGAAGTAAAAATGATGCATAAACTGTAAGAAAAATTCAAGAGAAGCTAAGTGTTTGCCTTCACTGTAACCAAGGCTTTTAAAGGCCAAAAAAGTTTGCTCACTTTATAGTCTCTGTAAGTATCTATATTGTCTGGTTTATATAAGGACACAGCAAACGATGTCCCTAAACTGAGACGTGTGTATCACAGGAACCGATCTGGAAATGAAACATCCGAGACTAGGTCAATTTAAATCAATCATTCCCTTATTCACCAAAGTTTATACAGACTTGCCAGCTAACAAGAGGCTGTGCCTGCCCTCCAAGAGTGGGCCAGTTAGGACATCCACATAGTAACATTCACCTAAGGCAGGGGGAAGAGCTTTGCCCACCTCCCTCCCTCTTTCCTCTTCATTCACCTGACAAATCTTCACTGAGTGCCTACTATGTGCCATGAATGAGCAGACAAAGCTCACGGAGCCTGCATTCTGGTTGGGAAGACAGGCAATAAACAAACAAATAAATATATAAGGCTAGCCAGTTAGAAGCATTATGGAAAAAAAAAACGTTAATTGTACGTTAAGTACAATTCAAATACTAACCACCACCATCACGTCAATAACTGCCATGTATTAAGCACCTACTATGTGTCAGGAACTGTTTTAAAAGATTGACATGGGTGAATTTATTTACTCCTCACAACAGATTACGGGGCCTCCCTGGTAGCTCAGATGGTAAAGAACCTGCCTGCAATGTGGGAGGTTCAATCCCTGGGTTGGGAAGTTCTCCTGGGGAAGGGAATGGCTACCTCCAGTATTTCTGCCTGGAAAACCCCATGGACAGAGGAGTGTGGAGGGCTACAGTCCATGGGTTACATAGAGTTGGACACGACTCAGTGACTAACACTTTCACTTTTCACAATAGATCCTATTATTACTGTGGATAGATACTCTTATTTTTGTCATTTTATTGATGAGAGAAGTTTAAGTTGGTGCCAGAGCTGGGATGTGGTCATCAACAGGCACCCAGACTCACCACCCTGAGTCTCACTAGGTCATATGGGTAGTCACTTAATCAGCCATCAAATTTGGTCAAACCTTTATTATAAACCTTTGCCCATATGTTTTATCTATTAGGATATACAACTGAGAGGTTACAGTCATCACTTAAACAAAAAGGCAACACCGTCTCAGGGCAGTAGCCAAGAAGCTAAAATTATGCTAGTAGGAAAGTCTTCATCTTAAACAGCCTTCCATAAGTTTAACTGTTTTAAGCTTCTTTTGGTGGAAGGAGACAATATAGCTGTTGCTAGAGGGCCCTGGGCCCTGGTGGTAATGCAAATAACTTGTTACACCACCCATATTGGGGAAAAAAAAAAGAAAACCAAACAAAAACACAATTTCTGGTAGAAGAAAAATGCAAACAAAACAACAAAACTCATATTACCAACCTTATTCTTATGTGGTGCATGGGAACAAAATCTCTCTAAGGCACATAAGGCATTTTTAGTACTGTAAAACTATGCTCTGAGTCCTAAACAGAACCCAATTAGAAAGCAGAAAGGTCCAGTAAAAAAGAATCTCAAAATATGTTGTATACCAATGCTTTTTACGCTTTACTTTTTTAAATAGCATTTAAACTTTCACTGACATCCATAAACATTCATTGTAAAAGATCATATAGGGTCAATAAGAGTTTAAAACTATAAGGTTTTATTCTTCTATTCAAAAAAGGAAACGTCAGTGTTTCAGAAAAAAACACTGCCTTATGAGAATGAAATTAATCAGAAATGATCACTTCATAGGAACAAGTGACTCAATTTGTAAATGTTGACATTAATGCTCTAGAAAATTTTCACTTCAGAGTGAACAGAATATAAATGTGGCTGAACCACTTTGATGCTATAGTACTTTGTGGGAATTTACTACTTGGGAATTTATGCTTGCTGATGCCAATTTTCTCTTTCACCTTGCAAAGCTCAATAAATCGTGGTTGCTCTCTATACTCTGTTAGAGAACAATCCTGTCATTTTAAACCATGTCTGTAAACCATGGAGAAAAGACAACAGCCGAAGCAATCATTTTTAGGACTTTCAAACCACTGAGAATCTCTGTAAGATAAATTGATAAAATCCTAATGTTATGAAAATAAACAATTCATTAGTACAATGTAGAGTACCACAAACTTATAGATTATTAATATTATAGCACATAAGTAAAAATAATGAATTCCTGTTTTGAATTCAGACATATATGTGTGTGTATATACATATATAAATATTTCATTTATATACATATAGATCAATAATAGTAATATACAGCTTTGGGAAAATTAAACACTGAAAGCTTAATATTTTCCAAATATTGTTTTTATCACAGTGAATCAAGGCCAACGATAAAAGATTTATTGCTTTTGCTCTTAGTACTTGCTTGAGATTTTATCTTTTTTTTTTCTCTTTGATAATAAACTTACTCTAGTAGCCAATGCATACATTTTGTTCATTTGATTCAACTGATTTTCATACTACTCTTTATTAGCTGGCCTTTGGAGTTAGACTTCCATAAGCACTTACTGTATAAACATTTCATTTTAGAACGATCACCTAGTAAGAGTTTTGCTAGGAAAACATTTGAGAAATGCTATAAGATGCCTAATGAACAATCTGATCCAGTGATGCTGAAAGTAAGAAGCCAGAATATAAAATAAACTGGCAAAAATAGAGGGAAATTTTGGTATCGTGTAACCTAGGCTTTTACTTTTTTAATTATATACTCATTTATATCCAGAAAAACAAAAATAAAATTCTAAAGCTGAAAATGCATACTAATACTCTAATCCTGTTGTCAATACCAATAATTTTGTATGCAATTTGGTTCCAGAAATTTACACTGTCTCCCTCCACAAAATTAGTCTAAAGAATGGACATGAAAACAAGTTACTAATAACTAGTTTTCCAATTATGATAAGTGACCCATAGCCTAAACTAGCTACATTACAGACACAAAACTCTGAAAAGCTTTCTATATACTATTAGTTTTATTAAGACTTTGTACAGATATGCCTTACCATCTTACAGACATTCAATTTTGAAATGTAAATGGTACAGGATATTGATAAACCAATTAGCACTGATGCAAAGCAAATTCCTCTTTTATCTCAATTACAACATGACAACTTAATAGGTCAAGATAGTTTAACATCTGAGACAAGGGCAATTCAATAAAACAACAGCATCTTGATATGGTAATTAAGAGGAAATGTGAATCCATTACTGTGTTTTAAAAGATATCTCAAGTCCTTTGGCTTTTTTATTACTTTTATCAAAAGCTATGATATGAAACACTACTCTGATTTATAATATATTTGGCAAGCAGTTCTGGCAAATGTGAAGAAAACACTTGAATAAAAGCATCTTTCTCATTAAGAATTTTCTAAAATAAGAAATATATATTATATTCATGAAATACAAAACATCCAAAAAATTAATTAGGTGATTAATCATATTTAGAATTCCTAACCCAAAAGATTAAAGACTAAAATTAAGGCATTAACCTTAAGCATTCTAAAGGATGATCCTCATCATAGGAAAAACTGAATTCCTAAATCAATTTCAGCAAAGTATGAATGCCATTTTATTTCAATGAAAAGATATATTTTTAATGTAAAGTAAGGATAATGTAAAACCCTAGGCAAGTTAAAATGAAGAGTTATGTTATGCAGTCTTATGAATGCCATCTAGTTTATCCTGAGAATAAATAACCAAGAGCCCTTTTAGTGTAGATACTGGGGACTATATTTTAAATAAATACATAAAACCAGTCACATGGTAGCCTAACACTTGAATTCACTATACATTAAAACTGTATTTTATACAAATTTGTCCTACACTGCCAAAAATTGTTTAAATTTTTATAGTAAAAGTGTTTCTTGCATTGTGACATAATAGAAGAAATGGAGCTCCCAATATAAAAAGGATAATGTAACTTCAAATATACAGCACAATACATTTTATGGCTTAGGGCAAAGAATATTCATGCTCTCCAGGGTCCTATTGGTTGTCCAATAAGCAAAGTCTATTAAAGTTCAATAATGAAATACTTTCAAAATGTTTCTGGATCAACTCATTTATCTCTCATGAACATTTGTTTTCAGCATCAGGAAATCAAATTGGAAAGCTCGTAAAAATTGTTAGTATATGAAAATGTACTATTCAACAAACCTGATTCCCAGATTCATAGCTTCAGCAGTTCCAATCATACTAATAGCTAACAGCAAGTTGTTGCAGATCTTCGCAGCCTGAAAACAAATTGAGTACATATTAAATATATTTATTTTCAAGCCGTAACTCACAGGAAGACTTCTTCACCCAATTCTACATGTTTCTAAAAGTAAGAGCATTCAACTGTTGATTCTCTCAAGCAGGAAAAGGCATTTGGTGCTGCAAACCTCCATCCAAGCCTAGCACAAGCTCCCAGAGCTGATGGGGGTGGGGGTGTCTCTTGCACCAGGGAAGAACCGTAAAGTGTAGGTGACCGAGTTACTCCCATGGGTGCAGGCACGACAGGGAATACTGACCGATGTGTCAGGAATGGGGCTGACATCCTAACCGGGGAAACAGTAGTAACACACTGAATGAAAAGGTGGTGAACAAGCAAACACCACTAAATGGTAAATTGCATGGGAGAAGCTGTAGACAGAGACAGTAGGAGTTCAGAGACACCAGATCACTGAGGGCAGGAGCAGAAAGGAAGTGAAACCTGAAACCATCTCTCAGGTCAGGCAGGATTTAAATAGGTAAGAGAGGGAAAGGAGGAGACCAGGAGAAAAAGTAAATATCTCATACATAAGAGAATGAGATATTCTTGAGAACAGTAAGGAAACGGATTCCTGGGCAGTGGTTTTAAGGAATGGGAAGAAGTAAGACTGGGTCAAGAGCTACGGAAGGTAGAAGAGAGTGTCCGAGTTTGACATGGTAGGAAACAGAGATCTACACAAAGTGTCAGAACTGGAAACTCTACAAGGACACAAACATCTTGATTAGTTCTGGCTATAGTGTTGGCAGAGGGGTAAACCCAGTGTCCAGAGATCCACTAGGCCCTGTGAGCAGTAAACAAGGCAAGACACAATGAAAGACTAGACCAGGTAATGTGTGGACTGAACTAGAGAGAGAACACTGAGAGCCACTGAAGCTAGAATCAGAAACTGGAGACTGGAAAAGGGAATGGAGACAATAGATGTATCTAAGATCACAGTATAGTCCTGAATATGATAAAACAAAAAAAGGGACCAGTGACCAGGACAAAGCATGAAGAGGAGTGTGAGTGTTGGGTGGGAGGGGGACAACCTGTTTGATTTCAAGATTCAATGTGATTATTCACCTTTATCTGACTAGAAAAGTCACATAACACATTTCTTAATGAAAAAAAAAATTTTTTTTAAGTTAAAGTGCATACATTACTTCTACCCAACAGTACTACGAATAGAACTGTGGCAAGCAATTACAAAGTTAGAGGGCAGATAACAGCAAATCAGACAACATGAGCACTTCACAAAGAAGCCATTTTAAGGATAATTTCAGTGGTTGCTGGGGCAAATATGTCAAAGTCTGAAATGAAGGAACTTTTCACATCTTTTTAAATTAATTGGCTGATCTCTGCTTACTTCCAGTAGGAATGATGGAGAACTAATTTTTTCTAATTTAAGAAAATCTGAACAAACAAAAAATCCATAGATTGAACAGAGTAAGGCAAAATCAGACTGTCATCAGGAAAGAAATAATGAACATTAGCTGATTTTACATCATCAAATCAGTGTCAGTGATGTGAAAACGTTACCTGCCCTGTCCCAACAGCTCCACAATACACCACATTGGAGCCCATGCACCCCAGCAACTCTTGGGCAGCAGCAAATTCTTCTTCGACTCCTCCTACCATAAATGTGAGGTTCCCCGACCGAGCAGCTCCCACACCTGAATGGTTTGGGCATAAAGGGATAGAAGCAGAGGGATACATTTCTTCAAGTGTTTAAGTAGATTATAAAATCAGAGGAAATTCCAAACCAAATCAAAAACCTTGCCTCCAAGTTGTATTTGTATCAGGCATAAACCTCTCCTGGAATATTTGAATTGTCAAGTATAAAGAAGGTTACTCATAAGCCAAAGGCAACACACAGATTCAGTCGAACTCAATTCATCTCAAGTTTTTTTGCAGGATCAAGGAGTATCAAGGGAATTTGAAATGTGAATTTTATTATTTCCATGCATCTCTTATTCTCCTGAAAAACCTATTCAGTAACAGTGTGTGAAAAAGATGACCTGTACCCTGACCAGTACCTGTGCCACGGGAACAGCCATGGGGTCAGCTGCCCAGGTTTGGATTTGGGGTCTCTGGCTCACTCATTCCCTCTCTGCACGCTATCTACAGATGAGACCGACAAAGAGAGGGACTTGTCTTTTTTGCCCATAAACAAGTAGGCATTTCAGATGGAAAAATTCTTTTTTAAGGTAAAGAAAACAATTGCTTAGTTAAACTGATTATTCTGATGTGCACTTTCTAGCTATTACTTGATTTTTCTTTTTCCTCCTGCTATACAAGCATGCATACCTAGAAGATTCTGTGGGTTCAGTTCCAGGTCACCCCCGTAATGTGAATATTGTAATCAGGTGAGAGTCACATGAATATTTAGATTTTTCAGTGCATATAATATTTATTTTACACTATTCTGTACTCTACTACATGGGCAATAGCATTATGTCTATAAAAACAATGTATGCACAATTTAAAAATTCTTTATTGTTAAAAATGCTAAGTATCACCTGACACGTCAAGGTTACCACAATGTTGGTTCTTTCTGTTAAATAAATATTTAATTTATTTATTATTGAAGTACAGTTGATTCACAATGTCTTGTTAATTTCTGCTGTAAAGTGACTCAGTTACACATACATATATTCTCTCTCATTATGGCTTATCACAGGATATTAAATATAGTTCCCTTTGCTATACAGTAGGACCTTGTTGTGTACCCATTCTGTGTTTAATGGAAAAACCCAATATTTGTAAAGAGCAATATAACAAGGTATGCCTATATACCTTTTGGGCAGTTCATTCCTAGTGATATGATGGGAAGAAGAAATAAACTATATCAATGGTTTGGCCACTCCTCAGCCTCTCAAAGGTCTGAAGTATGTTCACTAATGGAAATGACTGGAGAAGCAACTTCTACTTCAGCACAGAAAATATGGCCTAAACTTGTCTTAAAAAGGAAGTAGGGGGAGCTTCACTCATCTATATTATTATTAACTATAAAATAAAACTAAGAGTATTATTTATTGCCTTTAGCATTAGAAAAAAATCTTAATTCATAATTTTCAGGTTAGGTTTTGTTGTTCAAAACCAGGGAAGTATGTGAAAGAACGATATTAGTATAATTTTTGCCTTTACAACTTATTAATAGTATAGCTAGGAATAAAGAAACTGTAACTATTTGTGCTATGTATCAAACCTGGCTATTAGACTAGACAGCTGCAAGTAATGGCCTACTTTTAAATTTGATTTATTCAATGAAATACAGGTTTTATACATGAAAAGCCAAATGAGGAGATCTTTATTTCATTCTAATGGTGAACGTTTCACAAACTGATAGCCCTTCTATTTTACAGTTCATGCTATTTTTAACTAATTATTAAAAGGAAGAGAAGTCAGCATTATGTTAGCCAAACAATCTAGGAAGAAGAAGTGCCCACGTGCTATGAAAGTCTGAGATGCTTACATATGATTAAATTACATTATTTTACAATATTTTCAGACACACTATGGAACTGATTATGTACAAAAAACCCAATTAGAACAAATGCTTTTAATTAGCTTATCATTTGTCATTTGAACATTCTGATAATGGTGAAGTTTAAGTGACTGTTATTTTGTTAGTTTCTAATTTACTTCACCAAGATGGTGGATCATTAATGTTTTATAATCATTTTGCTCAATTTCTATGGCTATTTTAATTCGAACCACATAACCACCCTTACTCCAAATCCTGTTGATCTGACCAGGAGAAATTAAGCAGACGATTTAAGTCAAAGCTTATAAACAAACCCAGCACTATCCATCATAGGTCAACAGCTTTGTATCTAGATTACAGGCTGCTAAATAGCTTCAGAGAGTCATTTATTAAAGGAAAATTAATGCTGACAATGGTTCTCAGCTGGTTAATCTTTTGACAAGTGTACTTTCTCACTTGTTCAAACACATATTTCAAAAAGAAGAAATAAGTTACTTAAGAGAATACCATGAAAGAAAGAATAATTCATCTTTTAATTTTTAAGTCTGTGGTATTTCCACTCTTTCCTTCTCTCATTATGTGATGTAATTACTTCCGACCTCATCATTATCTATATTCCAATGTAAGGGTCTGACCAAACTGGGTAATTCTAAAGTTTTGGCATTCCCTGGGACCATATTCTAACTTTCCACATGTATTCCTTTAACCATATGTCACTATCAAGCATAGTCCTATTGCAATGACAAAATTAAGACGTGGTCCGTCTAGTCAAAGTTATGGTTTTTCCAGTAGTCATATATGGATGTGAGAGTTGGACTATAAAGAAAGCTCAGTACCGAAGAATTGATGCTTTGGAACTGTGATGTTGGAGAAGATTCTTGAGAGTCCCTTGGACTGCAAGGAGATCCAACCAGTCAATCCTAAAGGAAATCAGTCCTAAATATTTGTTGGGAGGACTGATGCTGAAGCTGAAACTCCAATACTTTAGCCACCTGATGTGAAGAACTGACTCACTGGAAAAGACGCTGATGCTGGGAAAGATTGAAGGCAGGAGGAGAAGGGGACAACAGAGGATGAGATGGTTGGATGGCATCACCAACTCAATGGACATGAGTTTTAGCAAGCTCTGGGAGTTGGTGATGGACAGGGAAGCCTGGCGTGTTGCAGTCTATGGAGTCACAAAGAGTCAGATATGACTGAGTGACTGAACTGAAGTTATCGCAAAATAAATGCAACCATTTCAAGTTTTGAAATAACATAGAGACAGCTGGAACTCTAAAGCTGTATAAGACAATCTCATGGATTTCAGAAGACATTGTATATATTTTTATGTCTATGAATAATAAACAATAACTTTATTACTCTGCCATGCGTTTTAAATCAGATCCACTCGCCAAAATAGGAAAATATGGACTATATAACTAGGCAGCTATTAGACTATTGGGAGTATTTATTTTACCTTATATTTTAGTAATTGTATTATGTATACAAAACCGAAATATGCCCTATGCTTAATTTTATTACAGCATTTATACACCTTATTAAAACCTTTGACTTTCTTACCTGATTCCTCCATGACACAGTAAATCACTTACAAGGGGAGCATTTGGGTCATGCTTATGTCAGTACTCCATTATCCATCACATTCACAGATAGTTGTTCAGTAAATTAATTCATGAGCATGGTACAAACAGTAAAGGATCTGGAGATGAAATACCTGGTTTGGGGATGTGCTGATTATGTTGTTATAAACAAATTATAAACAAATTACTTCACTTCTCTGAGGTTCTGTGTATAAAAGAGGAAAACATTAATAGCTTTTTCAGAGTGGTTTTTTCTTCACCTATATAATATCTTGAGTCCTTCCCTATTTGGTTATCTAAGCTGTCTGCTCCAGTATAATTTTAGCCTCTCTGGCTTAATAGTGGCTGGCTTGAGCCAATTCTATAAATAATGGAAGCAGGCTGGTTGAAGTTAAGAACTACTAAAGTAGTCCATAGCCAGTGACATTAAGATTACAGTGAAGACCTCTTGTAAAATCTTTCAAAAGCAACACAATGTGGGAAAGTGACAAGAAAGCTGCACTCGTTTGGTCTTATTCATTCAACAAAATTAACCTACTAAAAATCAAGCCCTGTGCTAAGCCCTAGGGTGACAGATGAATAACACATGTTCCCGACCCTAAGAAGCTGTTATACACTTATGAACCAGCCCCCTCTCTCCTTAACCATCACTAAACCTGGGTTGAGTCATCACTGTCTCTCACCTGAATTATTGCGACAGCCAGGTCCTACCTGATCTCTCTTCAGCTCTTGCTTCTAAAGCCTATTCTCCATACAACAGTCAGAGGGATCCTTTTTAAAATATAGCTGACCCTTGAATAATAGAGATGGGGAGCACTGACCCCCACCCCAATGCACCTGAAAATCTAACTTATGGCCAGCCCTCTGCATCCAAAGAGTGAACCAATCATGGGTCGTATAGTACAGAAATAATTATTACTGAAAAAAAATCTGCACATAAGTAGATCCCCTGTTGTTCAAGGGTCAACTGTATAAATCTAGTTCATGGTTCCTCCCTCCTCTCCAACCTCCAAAGTGGCCCATCATTCTCAATATCAAATCCAAAGTCCTACAAAGCGGTACAAGGTGTGGTCCCTGGCTACCTCTCCTAGCTCACTTCATACCATTCTCTTCAGCACTCCCTGCTTTTCAGCACCTGGCCTCCCAGTTGCTCTTGAACCAGGTCAAGTAAGTTCCCTTCTCAAAGCCTTGCACTTGCTAGTCCTTCTTCCTGGAATGTTCTTTTCCTAGGTATTTAATACTTGTTTCCTTTATTTCATTCAGGTTTTTTCTCAAAATTCACCTCTTTAGACAGGCCTTCCTTATCTCCATAACATAACCATCTAAAATGACACCCAGCCACTCTCTAACCCTTTTCCAGATTTAGTTTTATTCACAGCACTGATTACCATCTGTTTATGTTAACACCTCTATTTATTTGTTTCTGATCTGAATTCCCCACATTAAAATTAGCTCCAGGAGAGCAGCAACTCTGGCTTATTCACCCTGTATACCCAGTGTCCAGTCCATAAGAGATGCTAGTAAATACAGTATGTGTTCCAGAAAGAGAAAGGGGCAAAGGGAGAGCCAGGAAGTGAGTGACTACAGTACATGCAAGAGCTGTTCCCATAAACACACAAAGCATTTGTCGTTCTAGAAAGTTTTTCACATGTAAAGTGAGATGATTACACAAGATTATCACTGAGTTATTTTTAAGCTTTTGAAATTCTGTAATTCTGGATTCTCAAGTTCATACACATACACTTTCCCACATCCATCATATTAACACACAAAACTGAAGCAGGTTTCATTTTATGCAAATAATATATAAAAAGTTTCAGATTAAAGAGTTAAAAAATGAATTTTTTCATGTAACGACAGTAATTAATTCTGACAAGCCTAAAGACTTGTAGTTGCCTTTGATGGTTTATCTAACGCTTTCCTGTGATGATGTCATCTGTGTTTCTCTCCTATGACCCTAGGATCAGAAAAACTGAATGCATTGGTACAAATGAAAAGGCAAACGCCCAAACCATTCAAAATGGGTGTCTGACCACCCTGCCTTTAAAGTGATAGATATCTATCACTTCTCTTGGTAGCAGTCTGATTTCAGTCAACCTTACAGTGGAGAAGCACTTTAATCCAAGACCCTAAATCACCCCTCCCCTTTATAAGAAAGGGATCACAGGGAGCCTCCATTATCTAAGCTACCTTCCTTCTTTCCTTCCTTCCACTCCTACTTATAGTTGACATAAAAAAAATGTGATCATCCGAAATCCATTCCTCAGAAGTTCTCAACCAAGAAATGCAAAGAAACAGTCCTTGCACCCAAGGACTTTGACAGCTAGTGTTTGTGGCACTGTGTGGGTGCATGTGGATGGAGACAGGAAAAGAGGTAACACAAATGCAAATATAAATAATAAAAGACTGTTAGATGCAAGCTACAGGAGAGGTATACACACAATTGCAAGAAGTTCAAAGAAGAAAACATCAGCAGGAAATATCTATCAGTCCTTCTAACAGCTTGATAGATCTCGGTGCTAGGTACAAAGATTCAAGGAGTAAGCATATTTTCTAAATGAAAAATTGGGACCTCTTTTTTGGTATCAGGAGAATATCTGAAATACAACTGTTCCAGAAAGTCCAAAATGTAAGGTCATGATAGGTATAAAACAGTCTTTGCTCTCAAAAAGTCTAACAAATAATTAGGAAAAAGAGACACACACTCAGAAGTAAATGCCAAAAGGCAGCATCACATACCACGTGTCAGATGGATGAAGACAATCACCACCAAATACCAACTTCCCCTTTCCTTCTATTTTTCAACCTCTATCATCAAAACAATACTGATTCTCAGAGAAAGAGTGAAAATCAAATAAGAAATTGATCTCAGATAGTAACGGTCTTGCTGTCAACTGTGGGTAGGCTTATGAAAACTCTGATAAGAATACAAGTATTCTGAACCCATTTGTAAATTGTGTTCAGAGCAGTTTCAAGTAATTTGAGCATGTAATTTTGCTTGTTTTATATACAAACAGTGAATTCTGCCTGTTATCTAAATGTACATAATACCCTACCTTTCTTCACAACAGATTTGAGCTTGCTTAGTACAACGAAACAATCAGAAAACTTAAAATGAGAATTAAGAACAAATACCAAAATGAAACTGTAAGATTTCACAATGAATTTCAAATACAGATATCAGGTTGTGTTTTATTTTGCTTTGTTTTTTGGCAAACCCTATTTGGGAGAGGAATAAAGCAGTCTCAGGGAAAATATAACTTTTCCTTGAACTAAGTTACATGCTTAAAACATTATCATTTGGAACTTTATGCAAGAGACAGTAAATAAAGTAATGGACAGTGCTCTTCATATTTTTACAAAATAGTAGTGATAATGTTTTTCAAGGTAAACTGAGCTGAAATTCAGTTCCTTCTTTATATCCTTTTCTGGCTAACCTTAGTCTTGTACCTGTCATATAAGTCAATATTAATAACCTCATTCTAATATTTATGTTTATCCTAATCTTTGGCATTTTTTTTTGACAGAAGAACCAAAATGGGCTTAAGTCTCAAGTCATGCACCAACATGAATATAACCAGTAGCTAGAGACATTAAAACTGTTTCTTACTATTTCTGTATAGTCTCACAGTTTCTTTTTCCATTAAGGAAAAGCTATTTTTTTCTGAAGTACTTAAATGTTTGTTTCTGCAAAAAAGAGAACTTCATAATTCACTGTATCTTCCCCCTCTTCTTTAGTTACAGGAAGCAATAACTTTCTGTTTCTCTTCTTTCTCCGTAACTGGTTTCTGAATTTTTTTCTTTGTAATGAACTCTAACCACTTCTCTGGTTTCCTCACCTATCCCTGCACCAAAATGCACCATGCAGTGCACACTGGAAACCCTTTTCAGTGGCTGTCACATGCAGCGGCTTCTCGTGCATCCATGCCTCTCCTGGGCGTTCCTTCTTAAGAAACTTTCTTCTCCTTCTTCTTTGCCTGACTAACTCCTGCTTATCTTTCTAGACTCAGGGGACTTCTTTGATGGTCCACTGGCGAAGACTCTGCACTCCCAATGCAGGGGACCTGGGTTCGATCCCTTGTCAGGGAACGCGTGCTGTGACTAAAATCCAGTGCAGCCAAATAAATAAATAATAAATAAAATAAGTATTTAAACAAAGATTCATCTCAGGTTAACTCTGAGAAGCAGTGAATGACCACGACCCCCTTTTTCTATTATTGTGACATTCCTAGTGATATCTCTGATAAAGCACTGATACTAATCAATGATTTTTCTGGGGTCTTGATAAGATTATTATGGGCATGAGCTGTTTGAATCTTAGCATCCCGCATGTGTCTGATAAATGATCCCTGGCTTTTTAGGAGATAAGCAGAGAAGAAATAAATGATTAATAAAATGACCAAGAATACTAAGACAATGTTTTCTAACTTATTAAATAACACAATGTTTTTTACTTTGGAATAGCATGATTCTCCACATGTGATAATGGCATTCTCACTTACTGCTGAATAAATATGCATGCACATAAGTACACATGTATGGAGATACTATCATGAAGACTTGAAAAATGAACATGTGATCTGGGTTAAGTGACCTGGAGTGAGGGTCACACCACTTGGACCACTTACAACACTTTTCAATCTTGGTTGCTCCATCTGAAAATGGTAATATAAAAACACTTGCCATACTTAAATTTGAAACTCAAATGAAAGAGTATATTGGAAAGATACTGAACACAGTTTCTACCCTGGTGTTACAAAAAATTCAAATATAACAAAAAGCTTTGGCCTAACAGCAGCAAAGAACTGAAATATGGAATTTAGCCTTAATGAGAAGCTGAACCAAGAGTTCAGCTCATAATAAAAAAACTATTATGCAAGCATAGACAACTTAGAATAACCATTTATAAGTCACAAATAAGGAGGTCATTTTCAATCCAATGGCTATTAGAAAGAAATCTTCAAAAACCAGAGAAGGGAGAGATTGCAATCTAAAGAGTACAATCGAGTTAGATTTGTCTTCAATACTGTAAAAATCCTGCCACCAAAGCATTCTCATTGATATATAGCAAAATGTAGTAAATCACTTAATTTACTCAAAAGAACTTAAATGTTTTAACCAGTCTGCCATCAGAAGAGATCAAGAAGAGGGCCAATGGGACTCGGGCTGCAATGTGAGCCGTCTTTAAAATGCAATTGTTCTAATCATTTTCTACAGATGCAGCCTCACAAGGGGCTGCTGTCACAGGGACCATTTACGACTTGTTATGGTGTCTCTATTGTTTACCAGCGACATTCGCTGAAAAAGGCGACAGCTGGGACAGAAAGCTGCTACTCAACGAACAATATAATCCCGTGAAAGTAATCAACAAATTTAAGGGTGTTAATTAACTTTACACTTTATCATGTTCAATTAGTTGTCCTTTCTAGAAAAGATTGCCGTGCACAATCAGTTTAGAGCGTGCCATGTTTGATTTGTAAGTGATCACTGTTTCTGTTTCAGAGCCCATGTCAGATGTCCTCTTGGGTTTTGGTGACACAGATGAATGGCTCTGCACATGTTAGGGGGTGATCTGGTTTAACATAAGCCAGCATAACATAACCCCTTGTTAACACTATTGCTGGCATTATCCAAGCTGGAAACAGAAAAGCAGAAACATTCACTGCACTATTCTGGAGTTGGATAAATGAAGTTTAGTTCTTCCTGCAATAAACACAGACACAAATACATGGAGAAATAAGCAATTTTTCATCATTATTTTTCAAAATAAGACTTGTCTTTCAGGGGCATGTTTGGGATCATTTCCTCCCAGCAAGATCTTGAAGCTCTGCTGCATTATGCACAAAGCACCAGTGTCTCCTCAGCCTTTACATAATGCAGACAGCCTTCTCCATGGCAGGTGAACAAATGCTAGGATGTGTTGTTAAGTACTAGCTGGTGTTAAATTCTAGACTGTGACTTTCAAATCCAGATGCCCTGTTTTATGTGTGGGAAATCTTCAAGTGACTGTATCAATCTATGAACATAATGTGTTTCTCTCTTACCTTGAATGCACCTGTTCTGACATGCTAATAGTACAAGGAAAAGTTCATGATACAGTGACAGTATATTCAGTATCATATTTTAGTGGAAGTCACTGCAGTTCCTCTGAACTGATAAATGGAGCTTTGTATCAAAATATTTCATAAGTCACTGAATCAGTGAACAAAACCTGAAACAGGTTTGGCAGGAGGTGTCCATCGATAAGAAAACAAAAGCAAGGGACATGTTTCTCTTAAAAGAACAAGTAAAAACCATTTACATAGGATTTTGAAACATCTTCATAAAGCTGCACCTTGCTCTTTTAGACTCTTTCCTATATAATACAAATTAAACACATCTAAATAAACTACAGCTGGTTAGCTAGTTATAGACACACAAGGACAAAGCTGAACTTCTTCAAAACAGAAAAGTTGTTAACTCTGAAAGCTAATAATGTCCTAAGTTAAATATTAAAGAAGGAAATTATAGGCTCTATCTGAAACAGCTGAAACCACAATACACGGCAGCAGAAAACATTAGTTTTCTGCAGAAGATCTGCAGGGAGAAGGGAAGCGGTCGATAGATCCTTAAATTGGAAGCAATAGCCGTTCTTCTATCCCAAGTTGGCAGCTGCTACATTTGCAGACCTGGTTCATTATTTACCCATAATGACCATCAAGCTGCAGTCAAAGTCAGATCACAACAA
Organism: Tragelaphus eurycerus; assembly: GCA_935064755.1. Classification (NCBI taxonomy): domain Eukaryota; kingdom Metazoa; phylum Chordata; class Mammalia; order Artiodactyla; family Bovidae; genus Tragelaphus; species Tragelaphus eurycerus. Next base: position 27,881,493 of record CAKXYN010000002.1, read on the forward strand.
CTGTCAGCAGCTCTTTTAATTAGCCTTGTTTGAATTCAGATAAATATCACAATAGACCTGCTTATGCTGAAAGAGCAACAGAACGTCCCGCATGGAGCTGGGCTGGTCTCAGGACCAATGCACTACAGAAGCCGTCACACAGAGTGGGGATTTTTATAGGGTGGGGGTAAATCAGAGAATGAAATGGTTTGCTTTTATTTTGAAAATCACTTTAAAAACCAATTCTCTGACAGTCACCTCAGATCAAGAGGGTGTATAATGTTGGATTTGCTATGAAACTCTAGGCTCCTAAAAGCTACATATCTGGAGCCCAAGGAGAGCCCAAGGAGAAAGTTAATGATGTCTTCAGAGATTGTGATTTTCAAAACTCCATCTTGCAGATAATATGTCTTTCAGTTTTAAAAAAAACAAAAACAAAAAAACACTTTTAAAAGCCAAATAAAAAATCTTGCATTAAACAGCTTGAAGCCTTTGTCCTTCTGTTTGCTTTCTTTAGAAGTAGCATAATTTGCAAGTTTTCTGTGATAGGAGTCAGATTCTTCCCTATACACTTTCTACACATTCCTTGCATTCGGCATTAACAATCACAAAGGATAGCAAGGCTAACTCGGCAAATTCTGAGTGATCCCAATCACTGCTGTATTTCACAAACCTCTGAGGTTCCCTTCTCCTCCAGTTCACTTGAGAAGTAACACAAGCACATTCACCCACCTTCTATTTTAGAGAACTGATCGTTCACCTGAGTTCTGTTTTAACTTTGGGGAAACGTAAAAGAAGTGACGACCGACAGAGAAGGGAGAGTAGAGAATAAGGAGGAAAAAGCTAAAGGCCAGGTGATAACCTGGCAGCAAATCAGAGCCAACTCAGGATAGAAACTAAAGATTAAGAGAAAGCCATGCTAATAAGTTACCCTCCGCTAACTGGAAGGAATTATGGTCTCCAGAACCCACTGGGAACTCCTTGAGACCCTGGAACTGGGGGACAGGCACAGTTGAAGAGGTGGCGCTTCCGAGTGTGCGCCAGTCTCAGTCCACTCTGTCGTGCTTTCCAGCCCTTTGGTTTTTCAGTACCCTTTAGCACCATTTCGATTTTGCATAGTATCATAGTAAGAAAGGGTAATTATCGTATCTGCATGATGATCAAGAACATACTGCTGTTTACACAGGGTTTAGATCCCATTTACCATTTCCTTATTGAGTAGAAAAACAATACTACAGGAAGTAATAAAAATTATTATATTTGTGGTCAAGTACTAAAACCTGCAGAAGAAAACTTTTACTGAATACTGTGAGACCAAATATGTCGTCAAGGCAACTAGCGAATGCTGACCATGTAAGTGGTACGAGAACTCTTCGCCTGGTTTCATGAGAATGAAACATGGCAGGAAGGAATGCTTCTTGCTCTACCTTTTTTTTTTTTTCCTGAAAGTAAAGAATAAGCCATATATATCATCCTATCATAGATGACAGCCTTCTCCCTCCTCACCCCTTAATACAAACTATGCCGACACTCACAGCCAGCCACTTTATTTTGTTCAGGATGCTGAGTATTAAGTCAACTTGTCAGTCCCAGGTCTAGCTCAGTGTATTTGAATTAGAATTTATTCTGTAAGAATACCAAAGAAAACCTCACATCCAGTTGGATGGCTACTCTAAGACAAAACAGAACTATAACAAGCAATGGTCGGAATGTGAGAAATTAGAACCCTGAAACACTGTTGGTGGAAATAAGAATTGGTGCAGACATGCAATAGAGTATAGTTCAGCTTAAAAAAGGAAAGAAATTCTAACACATGCTAAAACATGAATGAAAGTTTAGGTCATTGCACTAAGTGAAATAAGCCAGTCCCCAAAGTACAAATGCTGTATGAGGTACCCAGAGCAGTCAAATTCACACTGACAGGACAGAGACGGGCTTCCGAGGGGAAGAGGGAAATAGGCAGTTGCTGTTTAATGGGTGTGGAGCTTCAGTTTTGCAAGATGAAAAGAGTTCTGGAGATCAATGATCATGATGGTTGCAAATACTACTGAAATTTACACTTAAACTTGGTTAAGATGGTAAATTTTATGTTATATGCATTTACAACAATTAAAATTATACTAAATAAGTAAATTAATTAAAATAAAAAGCAAAGAAAAATAATTTTTAACTGGTGGTATTCTGATGCTCTTTTGTTGATTGTGAGGGCTACTCCATTTCTTCTAAGGGGTTCTAGCCCACAGTAGTAGATATAATGGTCATCAGAATTAAATTTGCCCATTCCTGTCCATTTTATTTCACTGATTCCTAAAATGTCGATGTTCACTCTTGCCATCTCCGGCTTGACCACGTCCAATTTACCTTGATTCATGGACCCAACCTTTCAGGTTTCTATGCAATATTGTTCTTTACAGCACTGGACATTACTTTCTCCACCAGTCACATTCATAACTGAACATCATTTCTGCTTTGGCCCAGCCTCTTCATTCTTTTTGGAGCTATTTCTCTGCTCTTCCCCAGTACCGTATTGAACATGACAAACCTAGACAGTGTACTAAAAAGCAGAGATATTACTTTGCTGACAAAGGTTCATATAGTCAAAGCTATGGTTTTTCCAGTAGTCATGTATGGTTGTGAGAGATGGGCCATCAAGAAGGTTGAGCGCCGAAGAACTAATGCTTTCAAATTATGGTGCTGGAGGAGATTCTTGAGAGTCCCTTGGACTGCAAGGAGATCAGACCAGTCAATCCTAAAGGAAATCAACCCTGAATATTCATTGGAAGGACTGCTGCTGAAGATGAAGCTCCTATACTTGGCCCCCTGATGCGAACAGCCGACTCATTGGAAAAGACCCTGATGCTAGGAAAGATTGAGGGCAAGAGAAGCGGGTGGCAGAGGATGAGCTGGTTAGATAACATTATTGACTCAATGGACATGAGTGTGAGCATGCTCCAGAAGACAGTGAAGGACAGAGAAGCCTGGCGTGCTGCAGTCCACTGAGTCACAGAGTCAGACACGATTTAGTCAGAACAACAATTTTGATATTCTCACATACTGCAAAAAAAGAGTGTTTCAATGATATGCTATTAACTGTGAGTTTTACAAATCATTAATGCAGTTATGTAGAGGGTTTTACAAATCATTACTGCAGTTATGCAGAGAAAACTAAGGAAAGTCATACTAGTCTTACAAATGTCTACTTTAAAAACACATAACAGTTAACAGGAAATAAGTAAACGTACATATTTGAGCCAAATGGGTAAAACTAGGGTCCTCTAATTTGCAGTATTATGCTCATTTCACTAGGCCAAATTGCCTCCCCAAAGAAAAATGCACAAATTCTGATAAGAGGTCACCCAGGAGTTAAGATGAAAAAAGACTAATCAAAGCACAAAAACTAGGATCAAAAAAAAAAAAAAAAAAGAACTGGTTCAACTAAAAGCATAGGCTAAACTAAAGAAGCAAATAATTTTAAATCCACGTGGACCAGTACTTAAACTATAAACAAGGGAGTAGGGGGGAAAACCCAGTATGTTATACATGCCACGTACATACATGCTGTCGCACATAAAAATAGCACCTAGTGCCTTGAGATGGTTGAGTTAAGGGTAGGTACGTGAAACAGGAGAGACTATAAAGCAAAGCGAAATGCCTTCAAGATTCAGGAGAAGGTAATAATCCCAGGATAATACTACTTGGAAGCAGAATGATGGTTATCTGGTTTGCTTAATTATGAAACCAGATTTGGGCCAAAAGAAGAGGGTTTTAAATCTGCCTTTGTGTGAACTGTAAAAACCCTCCAGGGCAAAAGCACCCAGAAAAGGAGAGCCCCTTTGGGTGAACAAATCAGAAAAAGGCTTTACCCTAAATGGACAGAAGGAGGTGAGACCACCAATACTGGCACGTGGAGAATACACTGAATTTCAGCCCCAATTCAGGTCTCCTCACCAGGAGACAGCCTGCAGAGGGGGACACAGCAGCCTTGGGAAGACACACCAGACCTATATTCAGGCTCCAGTTCTGACAGGATGGGCTTCCCTAGTGGCTCAGACGGTAAAGCATCTGCCTGCAATGCAGGAGACCTAGGTTCGATTCCTGGGTTGGGAAGATCCCCTGGAGAAGGAAATGGCAACTCACTCCAGTACTCTTGCCTGGAAAATTCCATGGACGGAAGAGCCTGATAGGCTACAGTCCATGGGGTCGCAAAGAGTCGGACATGACTGAGCGACTTCACTTCACTTCTGACAGGACAGTGCTATTTTGGGCAAATCAACCACTTTGGGCTTTAGTGCCCTCTTCTATAAAATGAATCTCATCTCCAATTTTACTAATCTGTGAAAATGACAAATCACTCACAGTTAATTTACATATCCTCTCAGCATTATTGAACTCCTACCGAAATCCACAGAACGGGGCAAGGCAACTTCAAGACAGAGTTACAGTCCTTGGGCCCCCAAACCTTCCAGTCCAAAACACAACAACTGAAAAATATCCAGTCTAATGAGCTCAGCTGGAAATGGCAACCCACTCCAGTGTTCCTGCTTGGAGAATCCCTTGGACAGAGGAGCCTGGTGGGCTACAGTCCATGGGGTCGCAAAGAGTCGGACATGGCTGAGCGACTTAACTTTCACTTTCAAACCTAGACAGTGTATTAAAAAGCAGATACATTACTTTGCCAACAAAGTCTGTATAGTCAAAGCTTTGGTTTTTCAGTAGTCATGTATGAATGCGAGAGTTGGACTATAAAGAAAGCTGAGCACCAAAGAATTGATGCTTTTGAACTGGGGTGTTGGAGAAGACTCTTGAGAGTCCCTTGGACTTCAAGGAGAGCAAACCAGTCAATCCTGAAGGAAATCAACCCTGAATGTTCTCCATTGGAAGGACTGATGCTGAAGCTGAAGCTCCAATACGTTGGCCACTTGAGGCGAAGAGCCAACTCATTGGAAAAGACCCTGATGCTGGGAAAGATTGAAGGCAGAGGAGGGGACGGCAGAGGACGAAATGGTTGGATGGTACTACCAACTCAACGGACATGAGTTAGAGCAAGCTCTGGGAGACGGTGAAGGACAGGGAAGCTGGGCATGCTGCAGTCCATGGGGTCAAGGAGTCAGACATGACTGAGCGACTAAACAACGAGCTCAGCATGTTTTGTCCTCCCAACCTTCCTCTCACACAGACCCCAAACTGGTTCATTTCTCTGTGCATCCTTCCGCAGTTAAGGCATTACTACTATCTGTATGTGTGCTCAGTTGCTAAGTCGTGTTCAACTCTTTGCGACCCTACAGACTATCGCCCACCAGGCTCAGACTTTGTCCATGGGATTTCCTAGGCAAGAATACTGGAGTGAGTTGCCATTTCCTTCTCCAACTATCTGTATACACTACCCATATACACTAGAAATCCCTGGCAGTATTTCTCAAGGCCATTTCCTTAGAACACTACTTCTACAGGATATTATTGCATGTTTAGTGATATGGTTTTGTTTCTGGCCCCTGTAAGCTTTCCCATTCTCCTTCTATTAACAAATCCTCCCTCTCTGGCCTAAGGGTTGTGCTCATACACCATAAATGTACCCCACTCTCAGGAAAACAGTACCTAGTCCATGGGGACAAGGAAATTCAACAAAACCAAGAGTCCTATCCTAGGTTGCTAAGATTGCTGAAGGCCCACATGGACAGTTTCTGCAGTAAAAGATTATGAGGCTGACAAGCAAAAAAGCACAGCAGAAACTAGCAGATAATAAAGACAAATAAAGAGTGTTTCAGCAGCATCAGCTGCTCAATTCTAGTCACTAAAACCCTGGTTCTTGAAGCTCTTCTTTCAATTTGAGAGTTGTCCCATAAATTTCCTACCCCGACTCCCTCTCTTAAACTAATTAAAGGCTTTATGGTCAAACACATACTGGCTTAAACAAAGTTAAACAGATAACTAAGAATTTAAGGGTTTATTTTAATATGAAAACATGCACCTTGAATAGTTCCAAAAGGGTGACCAAAAAATGTATCATTTCTTACATTTATTTGAATACAAAAAAAGAAACCTCCTCAGAATTAGTTTTCTCGGAAGCTGTCTCAGGAAATGCTACTTCAATCATCTGATTTCTTTTTAACTTTCTATATCCAGCTACTATTTTTTGTTAATTCTGATCTGAAATTTCTATTCTGGTTAATATTTTCTCATTGTTTTCTCTCCCCCTATGTTTAATCTTTTTGAATAGCTTTTATTTCTTACTTTCTAAGCACTGCACAGCCTATGGGATTTTAGTTCCTGCCAACCAGGGATTGAACTAGGGCCCTCTGCAGTGAAAGCTGACAGGGAATTATTTTTTTCCCTTTTTAAAAAAGATATTTGGATATGTCTCTCATAGGGAGTAGACAGCTGAAGTTTTAAAAGACAATCTCAAGAAAAATGAACTTAGCTAGCTTATATGTATTACAATTAGATTTATTCCTAACATAGTTTTTGTGTTTACTTTCATTTTTCCTAAAATTACTTTCTTCCTATTCTTTTGCCTCCTGTTGGACTGATAAACATTTTTAAATATCTTTTCCCTGACCAGTGGGCTTTGGAATCTATAAATCACTTTTCTATTCTTCTAATGGGAGTCCTTAAAAATTTAACAGATATAAAATTAACTATAACATCTTCCAATAATATCTAAAAGTTTTCAGTGTTTCTATTCTCCTCTCAAACATAGTGTTGAACCTTAGCATGCATTAAGCCAGAGAATACTCACTGGCTTAATGAGTATTATGTAGTAGAGGATATTAATTAGTAGAGAATACTACTCCCTCACTATACGCACACCTCAAATTTTATTATTGTCCACTTTTAGCTTTACTTTTTAAACACACAAAAACAGGCTTTTTTAAACAATCAATACTTAAAGTTTGATTTGATTTTTTAGAAACTACTTATTTAGCTATGCCAGGTCTTAGTTGCAGCATGCGGAATCTTTAGTTGTGGCATGTGGATCTGGTTCCCTGACTAGGGATCAAACCCAGGTCCCCTGCATTGGGAGCCTGGAGCCTTAGCCACTGAACCACCAAGAAGTCTGATACACACACACACACACATACACTCACACATATATATGCACACGCACGCACACACACACACACACACACACACACTGGTTGCTCTGGGCTCATGGCTTCTGGGCCTTCAGTGCAGGCTTTCTCTAGTTGTGGTGCGGGGCCCACAGGCTGTTGCAGCTCGTGGGCTTAGCTGCCCCACAGCATGTGGGAATCTTAGTTCCCCGACCAGGATCAAACTGGCGTCCCCTGCATTGGCAGGTGTATTTTCAACTACTATACCACCAGGGAAGTCCCTGTGATATGATTTCTAAAATCATCTTGTGTTTGTGGTTCATTTTAAAAAAATTAATGTTTTTCCGAGTATATAGTTGCTTTACAATGTAGTGTTGGTTTCTGTTCTACAGCAAAATGAATCTGTTATATGCATACATATATCCCCTCCTTCTCGGATTTCTTCCCCATTTAGGTCACCACAGACCACTGAGTAGTTCTCTATGCTGTACAGTAGGTCCTTGTTAGTTATCTATTTTTATATACAGTAGTGTGTAGATGTCAATTCCAATCTCCCACTAACATTTGTCATTTTGTTTTTTCCATGGTAGCCATCATAATGAATGTGAAATGGTATCTCATTGTGAATTTGCATTTCCCTAATAATTAGTGAAGTTGAACACCTTTTCATGTGCTTATTGCCCATTTGTATACCTTCTCTGGAGAAATGTTTAACTCAAGTCCTAGGCCCATTTTAAAACTGGGTTGCTTTCTGCTATTGTTAAATTCATTTTTCAAAATGTGTTTTTATTTTTGCTTTGAAAATAAGAAAAAATTAGGAGTTCTTTCCTATACTCATCTTGCTTCCTTTTAATATACTTTCAGAATTTATTCAAAATTTGAATTTGCTTTCTCCTAGAAGTCCTACTTTAGCTGCATCCCAGTTGAATATATTTTTTTCTTTATGGTTGAGTATTATTCTTTTGCTCTCATATGATTTCTTTGAGTAAAGAACATGAACTCTTTAGAAATGTGGTTTTAAATTTCAAACATACAGAAATTATTTTTGCTATTCATATCTCATTAAATTACATTGTTGTTAGACAATGAAATCTGTAAGCTATAAATTCTTTGGAGTTGGAGACTTGCTATATAGACTTGCCTTATACATGTGGTCATTTTTAATACTTTGTCCATATCTTTTAAGAAATACATTTCTTCAATTTCTAGGTATAAAGTTCAAACTTGTTAATTGTGTTATTCAAATTATTGCATTTTAAAAAATTGTTCACCAATTGCTTAAAAGAGGTATACTGAAATGTCTCACTATTATGGTGGACAGTTATCAATTTCTCCCTATGGTTGTCTTCTTTTTTGCTTTATATATTTTTAAGGTTATTTTGTTAGGTGCAGTACGTATGTCTTTTAAGTAGGTCTGGTGAAGATAAAGTCTCCTAGTTTTCCTTTAGCTGAGAATGTCTCTATTTCACTTTCATTCCTGAAAGATATTTTGCCATATATAGAATTCTGGTCTCAGCACTAAAAATGTTGTTCCACTGCCTTCTGGGCTTCATGGTTTCCCTAAAGTCACTCATATCACTGTTCCCTGTAATGCATCATTTTTCTCTGGCTACTTTCAAGATAATTTTCTTTCTCTCTGGTTTTCGGCAGTTTGTTTATGATATATCTAGGCATTAATCTCTCTGAGTTTATCCTGTTTCAGGCTTGCTGAACTTATTGGATTTATAAGATTTTCTTATGTCAAATTTGCAGCACTTCCAGTCATTTTTTCCTTCAAACATTTTTTTTTTTTTTTTTGCACCACACTGTCTCATCTCCTTTGGGACTACCAATGGCACATACACCTTTTGATGGTATTTCATAGGATCCTGAAGTTCTGTTCATTGTTTAAAGTCTTTTTATCCTCTGTTGTTCAGAATGAATAATTTGCATTCATGTCATTTCTATCTTCAAATTCACTGACTTTTTGTCATATCCACTCTGCTTTTTTTTTTTTTTTGATCAAGAATCTCTTTTATTGATTATCAGAAACATTACAAACATCTAGTATGAACAAATTGTAACATGATAGTGTTTAGTTTGAACAATTAATACATTTCAGATATAATATTATACATATTTCAATGCTATTCTCCCCAATCATCTCACCCTCTCCCGGTCCCAGAGTCCAAAAGTCTGGTCTATACATCAGTGTCTCTTTTGTTGTCTCGTAAATAGGGTTATTTTTTACCATCTTTCTAAATTCCATATATATGCGTTAGTATACTGTATTTGTGTTTTTGTTTCTGGCTTACTTCACTCTGTATAATAGGCTCCAGTTCCATCCACCTCATTAGAACTGATTCAAATGTATTCTTTTTAATGGCTGAGTAATACTCCATTGTGTATATGTACCACAGCTTGTTTATCCATTCATCTGTGGATGGACATCTAGGTTGCTTCCACGTTCTGGCTATTGCAAACAGTGCTGCTATGAACATTGGGGTACACGTGTCTCTTTCAATTCTGGTTTTCTCAGTGTATATGCCCAGCAGTGGGATTGCTGGATCATAAGGCAGCATAGGAGGAAAACATAGGCAAAACACTCTCTGACTTACATCACAGCAGGATCCTCTATAACCCACCTCCCAGAATATTGGAAATAAAATCAAAAATGAACAAATGGGACCTAATCAAACTTAAAAGCTTCTGCACAACAAAGGAAACTATAAGCAAGGTGAAAAGACAGCCTTCAGAATGGGAGAAAATAATAGCAAATGAAGAAACTGACAAACAACTAATCTCAAAAATATACAAGCAACTTCTACAGCTCAATTCCAGAAAAATAAATGACCCAATCAAAAAATGGGCCAAAGAACTCAATAGACATTTCTCCAAAGAAGACATACAGATGGCTAACAAACACATGAAAAGATGCTCAACATCACTCATTATCAGAGAAATGCAAATCAAAACCACTATGAGATACCATTTCACGCCAATCAGAATGGCTGCTATCCAAAAGTCTACAAGCAATAAATGCTGGAGAGGGTGCGGAGAGAAGGGAACCCTCTTGCACTGTTGGTGGGAATGCAAACTAGTACAGCCACTATGGAGAACAGTATGGAGATTCCTCAAAAAACTGCGAATAGAACTCCACTCTGCTTTTAAATACATTCTGTGGGGTTTTTCCCCCCAAATTTCTGGTTATTGTATTTTTCAGTTATAAAATTTCAATTTGGTTCTTTCTTATAGCTTCTATTTCTATACTTCTTGGAACATGGTTATGATAGCTATTTTAAAGTCATTGCTTGATATGAAACATCTGGGTAATCTCAGAGTTGGCATCTTGATAGTCTTTTTCACTCGAGAATTTTTCAGATTTTCCTGGTTCTTTCTATGTTTCAAGTTAATTTTTCAACGTATCACAGACATTTGGAATATTATATGCTATGAGACTCTGGGTCTTACTCAAATTCTATGAAGAATATTGCATTTTGATTTTTGTCTGTTTGCTTTATCAGACAATTGACTAGGTAAGGGTCAAGCTACAAACTGCTATTTGCTTTTTGTGCATTGTAGTTTCAATGTCAGTTCGGTTTTCAAAGTCTCAGTGGTGATATTTGAATTGTACTACGTGTGCATGTCTGTCTATCCCATAGTGAAAGTGAAAGTGGAGTCGCTCAGTTGTGTCCGACTCTTTGCAACCCCATGGACTGTAGCCTACCAGGCTCCTCCCTCCATGGGATTCTCCAGGCAAGAGTACTGGAGTGGGTTGCCATTTCCTTCTCCAGTCTATCCCATAGTTAAGTTCTTATAGTTAAGTTCTTAAAGCTTTTGGTATGCTGTTTAGGGAGAGGTCCACGCTGTGTGGTTCTGGGATGGACCCAAAAGTGCACACAACACTAAGGGTCCCTTTTTTTGAGTCCCTTCCTAGCTGTGAACTCCTGCCAGCCCCAACTCACTGATACTCCAGTACCCCCACTTCCAATCTTCTCCCTCTTCTGGTCCTCTGGCTATGTGCATGGGTCCTCAGTCGTGTCTGACTCTTTGCAGCACCATGGACTGTAGCCTGCCAGGCTCCTCTGTCCATGGGGTTTTCTAGGCAAGAATACTGAAGTGGGTTGCTATTTCCTTCTCCAGAGGATCTTCCCAACCCAGGGATCGAAATTGCATCTCCAGTATTGGCAAGAAGATTCTTTTATTACTTGAGCCATCAGGGAAGCCCCATCCCCGCTACCAATCCTCCCCCTATTCTGGTCCTCTGGCTGTAAAGTCCTGCAATTCGTACAACTACGTCTGTCTCTGGGTACCAGGAGCAGAAGAATAAAGAAAGTAAAAAGCAAGGGGAATTTTTCCACACTCTTTGGACCACAGTTTCTGTGGTCAGAGAGATGGATTTCCTTCCTAAGATCTTTAAGAATCTGTATGCCTGCTGCTGCCACAAGAGAACTGCAGTTTCAGAAGACTTACCTTTTAAATAAGCTCTGCCCATGGCAGAGCTGGGAGGAAAAAAAGAATTTCTTCCTCTCTGTTTCATGGGGCCTTTCTTTCTGCACCTTGGACTAGAAAGTACCCTTTCCTCAGAACTTTTTGTTTGTACTCATGCATAGCTTCAGTTTTGAGCTGTCTTTGAATCCAGGCTGGGAGATCTGGGGGTGGGGAGGGGTGTTAGGTGGATTCCTGTTTTTTGTGGATTTATGTCAATCTTGGAAATTCTTAGACATTATCATTTAGACCATTTTCCCCCATTATATCTGGGAATTCCAATCAGACACATTTGACTTTTTCTATACATGTAGTCATGCCTCTTAACTTTCCTATTTTTCATCTCCAAGTCTTTCTGTAATACATTTGGGTGATTTCTTTAGATCTCTCTTCCTATTTACTGGACTTCCCTGGTGGCTCAGATGGTAAAGCCTCTGTCTACGATGTGGGAGACCCGGGTTCGATCCCTGGGTTGGGAAGATCCCGTGGAGAAGGAAATGGCAATCCACTCCAGTACTATTGCCTGGAAAATCCCATGGACAGAGGAGCCTGGTAGGCTACAGTCCATGGGGTCGCAAAGAGTCGGACACGACTGAGTGACTTCATGTTCACGTTCACATTCCTATTTACTAAATCTCTCTTCAGCTCCCTCCCAAATGCCCTTTAACTCATCTATGAAGTTTTAAATTTCGATATTTTTTCCCCAAATTTGAGTGATTGATCCTTCTTGATACTCTCTCGCTCTTTGTTCATTTATTTTTAATTCTATGTTTGTCATTTTAAAATGTTTTATATATAGTAATTATATATATTGTTTGGGGGGTTTTAGTATCTCTAGCTCTTCAAGACCAAGAACTTTAGGGATTTGTTTGTTCCTGTTAATTCTTGTACTGGAAACTTGCCTTATGTTTTAGATATATATATATATTTTTTTTTTTTTCAGCTCGTATTTACTAAGCTGAAAGTGAAAGTGAAATCGCTCAGTCGTGTCCGACTCTTTGCGACCCCATGGACTGTAGCCCACCAGGCTCCTCCGTCCATGGGATTCTCCAGGCAAGAATACTGGAGTGGGTTGCCATTTCCTTCTCCAGGATTTACTAAGCTGAATACTTGTGAAGTCCAAGAGGTCTGGATTGAGTGTGATTCAATCCAGAGAGGATTTTCATTCTTTCTGTGGCTGACAAGCCCTACCAGCCTTACCAACTCAGAAACCAAACTTACTGTTTGAGTGTTTCCCCAACTGGGTTAGTTGCTTAAATTTGAACACTATACCTGAGATCAGACCTACTGTTACAAAGATTTGGCAGGAAGAGCAAGGCTGATATATTATGCAAACTGTCAGTTCAGTTCAGTTGCTCAATCATGTCCAACTCTTTGCGACCCCATGGACTGCAGCATGCCAGGCTTCCCGGTCCATCACCAGCTCCAGGAGCTTACTCAAACCCATGTCCATTGAGTTGGTGATGCCATCCAACCATCTCATCCTCTGTCGTCCCCTTCTCCTCCTGCCCTCAATCTTTCCCACCATCAGGGTCTTTTCCAGTGAGTCAGTTCTTCATGTCAGGGCCAAAGTACTGGAGTTTCAGCTTCAGCATCAGTCCTTCCAATGAATATTTAGGACTGATTTCCTTTAGGATTGACTGGTTGGATCTCCTTGCAGTTGAGGGACTCTCAAGAGTCTTCTCCAACAACACAGTTCAAAAGCATCAATTCATAGGTGCGTAGCCTTCTTTATGGTCCAACTCTCATATCTATACATGACTACTAGAAAAACCATAGCTTTGACTGGACGGACTTTTGTTGGCAAAGTAACGTCTCTACTTTTTAAAATGTTGTCTAGGTTGGTCACAGTTTTTCTTCCAAGGAACAAGCGTCTTTTAATTTCAAGGCTACAGTAACCACCTGCAGTGATTTTGGAGCCAAAAAAAATAAACTCTCTCACTGTTCCATTGTTTCCCCATCTATTTGCCACGACGTGATGGGACCAGATGCCATGATCTTATTTTTCTGAATGTTGGGTTTTAAGCCAGTTTTTTCACTCTCCTTTTTCACTTTCATCAAGAGGCTCTTTAGTTCTTCACTTTCTGCTGTAAGAGTGGTGTCATCTGCATATCTGAGGTTATTGATATTTCTCCCAGCAATCTTGATTCCAGCTTGTGCTTCACCCAGCCAAGTTCATTCATTTCTCATGATGTACTTTGCATATAAGTTAAATAATAAGCAGGGTGACAATATACAGTCTTGAGGTACTCTTTTCCCGATTTGGAACCAGTCTGTTGTTCCATGTCCAGTTCTAACTGTTGCTTCTTGACCTCCATACAGATTTCTGAGGAGACAGGTCAGGTGGTCTGGTATTTCCATCTCTTGAAGAATTTTCCAGTTTGTTGTGATCCACAAAGTCAAAAACTTTGGTGTAGTCAATAAAGCAGAAGTAGATGTTTTTCTGGAGTTCTCTTGCTTTTTCGATGATCCAGCGGATGTTGGCAATTTGATGTCTGGTTCCTCTGCCTTTTCTAAATCCAGTTTGAACATCTGGAATTTCACAGTTACCACCATAGATAGTGTGGTTTTTCCAGTAGTCTTTAATCGACTTTATCAGCAGGGATATTATCTACAGACCACCCTTTTTCCAGAGGATACGGCTTCTGGCTATTTCAGCTTTCAGGAAGTAGGGGAATATGAGGCAGGGGTCAGCTTTCCCAACTGGTGTGAGCACAAGGCCTCGTTTCCCATTACGCTTTGATTCTTCCTTCATCAGTATTAATCCCTAAAGCTCCTGGTTCCTGAAATCAACATTTGCCTCTGGGGCAGCCAAAGCTTCTGGATTTATTACTGTGACTTCAGGTTACAGGCATATCCTGTTTTATTGAGCTTTGCTTATTGCACTTCTCAGATACTGCAATATCTGAGGGCTCTTTTTTTTTTTTTTTTTAACAAATTGAAGGTTTTTGGCAATCCTATGTTGTCAGATGATGGTTAGCACTTTTTATAGCAATAAAGTATTTTTTAATTAAGGTATGCACATTATTCTTTAAACATAATGCTATTGCTCACTTAACAGACTATAATATACTATAAACATAACTTTTATATGCACTGGAAAACCAAACAATTCATGTGACTCACTTTATTGCACTGGTCTAGAACTTAACCCGGAGAAGGCAATGGCACCCCACTCCAGTACTCTTGCCTGGAAAATCCCATGGATGGAGGAGCCTGGTGGGCTGTAGTCCATGGCGTCGCTAAGAGTCGGACACGACTGAGCGACTTCACTTTCACTTTTTTGCTTTCATGCATTGGAGAAGGAAATAGCAACCCACTCCAGTTTTCTTGCCTGGAGAATCCCAGGGGCAGGAGAGCCTGGTGGGCTGACGTCTATGGGGTCACGCGGAGTCGGACACGACTGAAGGGACTTAGCAGCAGCAGAACTTAACCAGCAATATCTCGGAGATATGCCTGTATTATTAAATTATTTGATCACTGAGGATTTCTCTTATTTTTTGAAGTATCTGAAATGCATTTAAAAGTATGTTTGTTGTAATTTATCCTGCACCTAGGTGTCTTATTTTAACATACCTAATTCACTATACTGCCAGAAGCAGATAGATATGTAAAAAAGAAAACAGAACATGTCCTTAAATGTCAAAGGCACGATTGATTTCCATGTTATTTTTATGCTGAGATATCTTTAATTCTTTTATGATAATAAAAAAAGGTTTTATCTTTACCATTAGCACCTGTGTTACACTAAAAATTTATAACAGAATGTTGCTTTTATGGCATCTACTTTTACAAGTAAAATCTAGAAATTTTATCCAGGTATAGCAGCCAATCAAATTTATGAATATTTTTCATGAAAGTAATCTAAAAGAAAACATTAGATTTGGGGAATCTCTAGATTACTCTGTGTTTCTGTTTGGTTTACATTTCATAAAATATATTTACTACACACAAATCAAATACTTACAGAATATTTCCTACATAGAAGGAATTCACTCTTGGTTCTTCAGAGTATAAAAAAAATAATTAAGACCCAATTCTTGCTCAAGTTAATTTTTGTGATCCAGAACAAGGATTACTCCATTATAAAATTAATCTTAATACAAAGACAACTGCCATAAGAAAAGCCAAAATGTTCAAAATTCAAAAGAAAGAAATGTCACATTCATTTGTGGAATAAAACTAGGAAAAGAGAGTAGGAGAATCTTCACTAAAAAGATCAGTGCAATATCGGCCATGAAAGATGATTAAGACTAGGATATGCTAGCAGGGAAAGATGTGGGACAAAGAGAGAAATTCTAGGACAAGTGAACTACAAAAGCAAATACATAAAGGTATAAAAGTACAAATCTGTTCAGAAAATAATAAGCAGCTCAATTTGAAATAATTAAAACTCCAGAAACTGACCCTCACTTAATAGTCCTTAAATATACCATGCCCTTTTGCAATTCCAAACCTTCAAAACTATCTCTTTTTCTTAAAATACCCTCACCCAACTATAAAATACATGGTAACACTCATCAGCTCACAAAAATAACTGACTTTGAACTTATTCAATCTGATAAATCCATATAATCCAAACTATATCATCATCTCATCTTGGAACTTGCGTATACAACTGTTACAGCAACTACAAATATGCATTGTAACAGGTTACTTTTTCCATGCCCATCTCATTGCTTTTTCATTCTGCTAATGACTTCCTTTGCTGTGCAGAAACTTTTTAGTTTGATATAGTCCTACTTATTGGTTTTTACTTTTATTGCCTTGCTTTTGGAATCAGATCCTCTAAAAAAAAAAATCACCAAGACTGATGTCAAGGAGCTTACTGCCTATGTTTTCTTTTAGGGCTTTTATGGTTTCAGTTCTTACATTTTGAGTTAATTTTTGTCTATGGTGTTAAGATAGCAGTCTAGTTTCATTTTTAGGCATGTGACTGTCTCAACATCATTTATTTAAGAGACTATCTTTTCCCCATTTTATATTCTTGCCTCCTCTGTCATATATTAATTGACCATGTATGCATGGGTTTATTTCTCTGCTCTCTATTCTATTCCATTGATCCGTATATCTGCTTTTATGGCAACACCATACAGTTTTGACTACCACAGCTTTGTAATAGTTTGAAATCAGGGAGTGTGATGCTTCCAGCTTTGTTCTGCTCAAGATTACCGTGGCTACTGGAGGTCTTCTGTGGTCCCATACAAATTTTGCTGCTGTTCAGTTGCTCAGTCATGTCTGACTCTTTGCAGCCCCATGGACTGCAGTGTGCCAGGCTTCCCTGTCCTTCACAATCTCCCAGAGCTTGCTCAAACTCATGTCCACTGAGTTGGTGATGCCATCCAACCATCTCATCCTCTGTCATCCCATTCTCCTCTTCAATCTTTCCCAGCATTAGAGTCTTTTCCAATGAATTGGCTCTTCATATCTGGTAGCCAAAGTTTTGGAGTTTCAGCCACAGCATCAAATTTTAAGATTACTTGTTTTGCTTCTATGGAAAATGCTATTGGATTTTTGACTGGAACTGAATCTATAGATTGCTTTGGGTAATATGGACATTTTTAACAATATTAATTATTCAAATCCATGAACAACATAGAATATTGTTCCAATTATTTGGATCGTCTTCAACTTCTGGGCTTCCCTGGTGGTTCAGATAGTGAAGTGTCTGCTGCCGATGCAGGAGACCCAGGTTCGATCCCTGGGTCAGGAAGATCCCCTGGAGAAGAGGATAGCTACCCATTCCAGTATTCTTGCCTGGAGAACTCCATGGACAGAGGAGCCTAGTGGGTTACAGTCCATGGGGTCACAAAGAGTCAAACACAACTGAGTGACTAACACACACACAACTGTTTTCATTAATGTGTCAACAGTTTTCAGTGTATAGTTTTTTTACCTTCATTAAATGTAGTGACAGGCACTTTATTCTTTTTAAAAACAATTTAAAATGGGATCGTTTTCTTAATGTACTTTAGGTACACTGTAAAATGAACACCAGATTTGAAGACTTACTACAGAAAAAAAGGATGTAAAAATACATCAAAATTTTTACATTGATTACATGTTTAAAAAATGTTAATATTTTAGATATTCTGGCCTAAATGAAATATTATTAAATTCTGTTCCTGTATTTTAAAATACTTTTTAAATGTGACTACTAGGAAGTTTTAAATTATCCATATGACTTGCATTATATTTCTATCGGACAGTGCTGTTCTCAGAGTCTAAACCTAAAATTTAAAAATTTTGAAACTGCAGCACACTATAAACAGAAATCAAGAGGAAGAACTTGTTTTATAGAAAAGATGAGCCTGACTTAGAAAAAAAGAGTTTAACTTAAGGAGTTAAATTAATAAAAATGCAGGTTCAGAAAGTAAAAAAACTGTGACGGAAATACAGAATTAGGAAAACATTTCAGAGATGAGCTACTTGAAATCTTAGAAGAGTAAGTGAATCCCACAGGAAAATTTAGAGCCCACAACCTAGAAAGAGGAGGAAGAAGCAGTAAGTTGATTTTCTTAAAGAATAAAAAGGGCTGGCATCCTGGCTGGTATTCCAAGCTGAATCTCTGAAATCATTTCCCACAGAAACATGATACTTATCATAATTTAGGAATATCCTGTGTTGACTACATTTGATAGAAAAAAGGACCTAAATATACTAGAAAATGTTGTTTCCAAGGAAAAATATATTCCAAATTCAAACAGGTAATACTTTATTTTACCTTGTTATAAACAAACACTCTGCAAGTTAGCGTCTATCATAATAAAGTGCATTCTTTATTCCTCTAATAATATGGAATTTATGTATGTATTCAGCCACTGGAAAGACTAATTGAAAAGAGCTGGTTCAAGTTCAAAATGCATATATCCTCTTACTTTTACAAATTTTTATAAAACCACAAAAATATGTATCTGTTTAAGCAAAAGATTGTTTTTTAACTAAACTCTCAATCTCTTCAAGATAGAGCAATGCAAATATGAGGAGAATCATTTCAAAGTATAAAATACATTTTCATTTCCCTCTCCTTTAAGTGATATAATAAAGAACTATTTGTACCGAACAAAGAATTGTTTGTATTTTAGGACTTCTGATTTATTGGCCAAGAATTTTATTCAAGGACTCTATATTGAGTCGAGGCAAAAACACAGGTACACAAGCCATTACAGCGCAAGGTGAGATGGTAAGTGTTCTACCTGCTATGGCAGTTCAAAGGAAGGCTCACCACTACTGAAGGAGAATATCACAGAAGGTAGCACCTATGTTGGGCGTATTGTCTGACAGATAGGAAATGAGGAAGAGATGAAAACTGTAGCAAAGGAAAGCATAAACAAGAAATAGAAACTTGAGTAAATAAAAGACACAATTAAGAAATGGTGAATTGTTCAGTTTGGCTAGAAGTTAAGGCATGTGAAGAGAAGTAATAAGAAACAACAGCAGGATAGTTAGCTTGCTCCAGACTGGAGAGCCTTGAATGGCAGGTTGAGAAGACTGGGCTGGTCTGGGTGAACAATATATTAGGTTTGTGCCTTGCATAGACTGAAGCAACCCTGAGAACTCTGAGTGAAAACAGGTGGCACCGCCTACCTGTGAATGCCGAACCTCAGGTACAGAGGGCCAACTGTCTTATGCCTTTTATATAAGAGACTTGAGCACAGAGGAGTTTGATATCCACAGAGGGTCCTGGGACCAATCCCCCATGGATACCGAGCACCCAGCAGCTGCCTAGCATCAGGGGAAGTAAAGGCAACATGAAGCAGAGGAAGTCTGAGTAGCAAAGGACGGATGTACCTGTTTCTGGGCAGAATGCACAAAATTGTTTTCAAGAACAGAAAACATATCTGCATGTGTTCCGGTTTTCTCCCCATGCTTAAGAGGCCTCCTCCTGGGCAACCAGCCTAGTCTCTAAGGAAGAAAACAAATTTATATCACATGAGCAAAGAAATTTGCCTTTTCCTGAATGGATTCTGGGCTGGACAGGTTGAGGAGAGACATCTGCTTGGAGCAGCAGTGGTGGCAGCAGAGCACACTTGCTCACATGCGTATGGTTTTCCCTTCGCAGGTTTGCTGGGTCCAAGTCACCCACGCTGGGATTCCTTTAACATATGCAGTTAAGAGTCAAATTCTATTCCTCACTTACTCAAGGCTGGAAAGCTGGCGAGTAAACAGTCACTGAGTTAATCAAGCAGTTGATTCACAAAAAGTAGACCAAAGAAGGGAGGAAGGAAACCAGGTTAGACAGAGCAGAGAACAGAGATGGGATCAAGAGAAACCAAGAATGAAGCATGAAGATTTTAGACAGGCAGAGGGTGGACTGGATCAGAACCATTACACCTGTGATCACATAAATGTAATTTTCATTTACAGTGAAACTTTCCTTTCAAAAGAACTTTCTGTTCCATGAAAGGGGTGAAGGTGGTAACAAAGTTAATTACATCTCATAATTAGTAATTAAGACTAGATAACAAAGGCTTTGGCAATACTTCTCTAATGATGGAGGACCAGCATCTGAGAAATATAATAGTATATTAGCATAACCACATATGCAAAATAAATAGAACCACTGCCACAGTTAACATGGCATTGAAGGATTAAATATGAATTCATAATTAGAAAAACCCACACTGTAATTTATTGGCTTTCCTGACTGTTCTGGTTCATTAAAAGTTGATTACTAAACAGTGACCTCTAGTGGCCTGTAATTTTCTAATGCTATGTTTCTCTTTGAATCAGCAAGAACCTATTTATTCTAAATAAGGCTGTTACTTTGAAAATGTTAATATTCTTTTTCCCCATAAAAGGAAATATTTATTACCTTCTGTCCTTAAGGTACATTCTGTGTTACAAATACAAAGTGCTTCTGCACAAGTGACACATATTCATTATTAAATTATTACTGAGCACCTATCTATAAGACCGTTGAGCTGGGTGTTTGGGGTGTTTTATTAATATCTGGCAGCTGAATTCATTCATTCTATACTATCCAATCAGAAACTAAGTCAACATTAATACAAGAGTCATGCTACTATTCACTGCCTATATACACATGGGACATGTGAATATTAATGTGCATATTATATGTATAAAACATTTGAATTTAAAATTCAGAGACTAGTAACGTCAGAGTCACTGAATACTAAACTACTGAAGTTTATCTTAAAAGGCAGCTGACTAGCAGCTACTTAAAAATCTAGCCCTTTTCTTAAAAAAGAGGTGTGTTTTTTTTTTATAATGACACTTCTCAAGAAATCTACTCCCATAGTACATAACTAAGCTTTCCAAGTACCATCTCTCCCTTAAAATTAATATATCTTTTAAAAATATTCATATGCCTACAATTTAAAATTAAATCCAACTTAAAAGTCTGTAAACATTTGCTTTTATTACTTGCTACCCAGGCATATTCACTCTTCAAACAAGTTTTCAGAAAGGTTCACTATATGAAAAGAAACTTTGGGTGTGTTATTTACAAAATTCTATACCTCTTTATCTCCCCAAATCAGTCAGAGCATTTTAGTCCTCTAAAATAGCGGCAATGCTGCAGCTTCCATAGAGAACGTGATTAAGCCTCCAATAAATTTAAGATGCAAACAAAAGAAATATATACCTCCTCATCTTCTATTTCTACAGAACACATGGATGTGGGGGTACCATGATGATTTAATACAGTAGCTGGATAATGAGTTGTACCTTCTGCAACAAGCGAATCACCATTTAATGCTATTATCAACAGTTCATGACCCACCAGCAAGAAATGTCAACCTGATTAATCTAAACACTGCTGACCTCAATAAAAAAAAAAAAGCAGGGGGGAATTTACTCCTGTTATTAACATCTACTGTTCTTTAGTATGAACATACAGAAAACAAATCTTTAGATGAAAACAGTATTTTTAGAAAATCTGGTATGCAAATTTTACTAAGTGAAAGTTGTCAAGAGTTCTGAAAAAGGAAGAGCTGAAGACAATACTTAAATATCAACATTTGTTACAACTATGGGAACTATTGTTTTGGAAATACCTGATTTTATAATTTCAATATATGTTATTTTAAATATTTGCTTTATTTTCTTAGACAGCATTATAACCCAGGGCTACAGTAAGATGTCATTTTGGTTTTAAAGTTCACTGTTAAACTCTTACTACTTATACACAAGTTTCTAAATTAAACCAGAGATAAGCTGAGAATAATCTAAAGATACAGATATTGGAATGCCTATTTCCTCCCATGAGCATAAGGTTCAAGACAGCTGGTACAAAATACTCACTTTCTTGGTTTTATGTCAGTAATCCACCTGCAAATCAGCCTGTTTCTGTTTTACACAATGGGAATTTTTGATGGAATATAAATTTGAAAGCTTTGAATTTCAGAAGAATATTTAATGCTGTTCTTTTAAGATTTCTATGGGCAAACACCCTACTATCAGGTTTTGGAAAGGCTCATTAGATCATAAATTGGACAGCTGAGTTTTGCTTAAAAATTTTTTTCATTACAATATGTCAGGTTTTTAATATCTACAAAAAACAAACAAACAAATTCAACTACTACTTCTTTATACCTGGTTGAGACTCTAAGGAAAGCATCTGAGAAAGACAAAAAATCAAGATTCTCTACAAGTGAATGCCAACTTTTTTTTTTTTTTTCAAATCAAGCTCTGTATGGTAACCAAAAAGGTTTAACCTTATATCAATAGGCAAACAAATTCAGAATGAGAAAAATTCCATAAGATAACTTGATCTGGACTCCAAAAATGACATCATGAAAGATTTTTTAAAGGAAAAATTTGGAAGGCTGATGAAACATGACCACCAAACACAATATATGAACCTTTATCAGCATGCAGATCACAGGTAAAGGAAAAGCCCAGTTATTTGGGGAGTAACTGAGAAAACCTGAATATGGATTCTATATTAGATGATACTGAATCAATGTTAAATTTCCTGGATGTGACAGCAGTATTCAAGTTATACAGGACGATGTCTTGGTTCTCAGGAGATTTATGCTAATAGTTTTTAGATAGAGGTAAATGCTTCAGCCAAAAAGAGTAGGATGGATGGGATAAGGGTAGGGAAGGGATGTATGTATAAATATGTCTGACTTGTGCTGTTGGCAGAAACCAACACAACAGTGTTAAAATTTTTAAATATAAATTTAACTTTAAAAATAGAGAAAAAAGAACAAAGTCTCAAGGGAAGAACCTACAAATTGAAATTAAAAATAAAACACAAAATTGTAAATCAACTATACTCCAATAAAATAAAAAAATAGAATAATAGCACTGATCCACCTATAAATGGTGTCTTTGTATACTCATTATTTAGAACTGTTTCACAAATTCTACTTTTACTGTCTTTTACAAAGGCAGGAGGTGACAGAGGGAAAATTCTCACCTAAAGACCAACAGAGATAAATATTTGTACCTTGATTTACAAAAGATACTTTCCTGAAACATCTGCATCAAATTTCTACAAATGGAGCAATCCTTCATTAATTTACACTATTATATTGCTGAGTTACTTTGAATCGCTACTGTTACAATCAGCTTTACATATGTGTTTTCTGTCCCTGGTAGCTATGAGTCCACCCTGGCAATAGCTTCCCAAGTAAATGACTAACCACACCAACGGTATTTGTTCTAGACTATCTACCAGGGCATACATATAAAAACTACGTGAGTTTCATTTTAAGTTTGTTTTACAAATAAAAATTCAACTGCCAAAAAAAGAAGCGAGTATCATTATCCGAATATTATTTGATTGACATCGGTAAGGAAGCAACGCTCAGGGACTGTTTTATTACATAGCGCTATGCTACTGAGTTACAGTCCATGAAAATCCACAATGCTTTGCTACGCTGTTGTTCAGTGGCTCAATCACACTTGACTCTCTTCATGGTCTGTAGCATGTCAGGTTCTTCTGTCCTCGATTATCTCCCAGAGTTTGCTCAAATTAATGTCCACTGAGTCCATGATGCTATCTAACCATCTCACCCTGATCCCTAATGCTTATTCCATACTAAACCACACACATGTACATTGCTCATGTACATTTTCCAAACACAAAAGAGTCTGAATAGCCACATTTCTATAAATTAGGATTTAGAGAAAAGAGATACAGAGCCAAATTTAAATATATGTGGCTTTTTCCTATGACTTTTCATGAAACAGAGGTATCATGAAAATAAACACTTTTATTCTCATTTTAAGGAAAGAAAAGCAATCAATTACACTGAAAGCCAATAAAGAATACTTCTTCATTTTTAACTGAATGAAGATCTCTGTCACAATCTAATTTCTTTTTATAACATTTACCTTAATGTAATTTTATATCATTTAAATTACACTTGAAGGTTTATCCTTACTGTTTCTCTAATCTAGAAGGTCTTCAGTGCCTGGATTAATGTTTTGTCCCACAGTGGGTGTTCAATAAATGCTGGGTAGGTAGATTAATGAATGAAGCTGTTACCAACTCTTATTAATTTTAGATTTTTTTTAACCACAATTAAACTCATTTTTTTTGCTTAAAAAAAAAAAAAGAAAAAAGAAATGCAATCAATTAGATTATGGCCATACTAGAATCTGTCTCCTTAAGAGAAAACGTGATGGAGCTCTAAGCTACGTCTTCTGAGCAGCAGTACTGGGTAAAAAGGAACAGGGGTTTGGATTTAAATAGATCCACTCATTTGTGAAACTGTCACCAATTAAATCCATATGAAAAGGCTTGAGCACTCAGATATCAGAAAAACCTCAGCTCTCAGTAACCAAAAAATATCCAAATAACTAGAATTACCTGCAAAAAACAAATTCTAGGAAAAAAATTTCAAATGAGCATATTTGTAGGAACTCATTAGAAACCTCACTCAACCAATATTTTTTTGGTGAACAGATCTGAACTTCTAATTAAAAAGCACAGAGAAAGCCTATTTATTAGGTGTGTATGTTTTGTCCTTTTCAGAACTTATAGTTTATATCTTTTTTCTTTCTAGAAAAATTTATTCATTCACTCATCTATCCATTCAACCCAATGGATAGATGGATGCATGTCTACTATGTGTTAGGTACTGTTACAAGTACTAAACAAAACAGAACAAATATCTGCTCTCATGGAGCTTATATTCTAATGGAGTAGTTCTCAACCCCAACTGCAAAGAACAGCTTCTAGAGATTCTGATTTACTCAGGGAGAAAGCAAGAGGGGTAGAAATCAGGGCAGAAGTACAGAAGTTAATTTTCGACAAAGCCCTGAGGGCTCATCCACTGTGACAGGAGAGAAGGCAGAGCACATGCCTCAAGTAGCATGGAGGTTAGGAGAGGCAGTGCTGGAATCACGTGCAAGTTCTCTGATGACTGTCTATTTCCTCAATGAAAGTTAAGAAGGAAGCTCATAAGATGACATTGGGGAAGGGTCCTAGAGGTCTGAAGAGAGAAGGGAAGCTATGAAATAATTATTTAGGCGATGAAAAGCGTGAATGAATTAAGCAAATGAAAAATTGTCAGTCTTAAGGGCCCACTTGAGATTAGTGATAATTTAAAAGTGAAACCAGCCCAACATGGGCATCCTTTTACTCCAAGCATGTTCAGCTTCTCAAGGGCAAATGAAGGGCAGAACAGGATGGAATAAATTCAACAGAGGGATGTTTAATCATGTACCACAGAATATAAACTAAGAAAAGTGAGGACTGGAGGAGGATAGGGATAAAGAATAGGCTGTTTTATGATTCTCCCTCAGTTCTGACTCCATCAGGCACAGCCAGTAACTATATTGCTTATCTTCTCAACACTTGAAATTCCCTTGTTTTAAAATTACTCAATTCTTTTTCTTTTACAAATGGCAATTTTCTTGAATACCACTGTTTAGGAATTACCAAACATAACCTATAATGTTAGTCTCTTTCACAGTTCAAGAGAATTTAGTATTTGCAAATTTTTCAGTATTTGAAAGGCTTCCTGGTGGCTCAGCTAGTAAAGAATCTGCCTGCAATGCGGGAGACCTGGGTTCAACCCCTGGGTTGGGAAGATCTCCTGAAGAAGGGAACTGCTACTTCAGTATTCTGGCCTGAGGAATTCCATGGACTGTATAGTGCGTGGGGTTGCAAAGAGTTGGACACAACTGAGCGATTTGCACTTTCAGTATTTGAAGACCAAGACCCAGAATATCAATCTTCCACTCTCACTGAAAAAAGAGAGAGAAAGAAAGAGATTCTATTACAAGAAGACATCTGGGAAGGAGAGACCAAGGCAAATAGATTTGGTTTTTTGTGGTTTCTTTGATAAAGGCAGATCGTTATTTATCTTTTATATTAATAGCATTTATTATGCTTAGTGTGAATATCACATGTTTCACTGCAGAAATAATTAATGTATTTGATTACCAAGGGTGGCCCTGGACCTTGTTAGGGATGTTACATAATATATGTAAGTGTATTGTTTATTTAACTTATATGCAGAGTACATCATGGGAAAGGCTGGACTGGAAGAAACACAAGATGGAATCAAGATTGCGGGGAGAAATATCAATAACCTCAGATATGCAAATGACACCACCCTTATGGCAGAAAGTGAAGAGGAACTAAAAAGCCTCTTGATGAAAGTGAAAGTGGAGAGTGAAAAGGGTGGCTTAAAGCTCAACATTCAGAAAACGAAGATCATGGCATCTGGTCGCATCACTTCATGGGAAATAGATGGGGAAACAGTGGAAACAGTGTCAGACTTTATTTTTCTGGGCTCCAAAATCACTGCAGATGGTGACTGCAGCCATGAAATTAAAAGACTCTTACTCCTTGGAAGCAAAGTTATGACCAACCTAGATAGCATATTCAAAAGCAGAGACATTACTTTGCCAACAAAGGTTCGCCTAGTCAAAGCTATGGTCTTTCCTGTGGTCATGTATGGATGTGAGAGCTGGACTGTGAAGAAGGCTGAGCGCCAAAGAATTGATGCTTTTGAACTGTGGTGTTGGAGAAGACTCTTGAGAGTCCCTTGGACTGCAAGGAGATCCAACCAGTCCATTCTGAAGGAGATCAGCCCTGGGATTTCTTTGGAAGGAATGATGCTAAAGCTGAAACTCCAGTATTTTGGTCACCTCATGCGAAGAGTTGACTCATTGGAGAAAACTCTGATGCTGGGAGGGATTGGGGGCAGGAGGAGAAGGGGACAACAGAGGATGAGATGGCTGGATGGCATCACTGACTCGATGGATGTGAGTCTGAGTGACCTCCGGGAGTTGGTGATGGACAGGGAGGCCTGGCGTGCTGCGATTCATGGGGTCGCAAAGAGTCGGACACCACTGAGCGACTGATCTGATCTGATCTAATCTGATGGCATTGTTTTTCTAAAAAATTTAAAATAAAACTCATATGGTTCCTAGAGTTTCAAGTAAGGGATTATGAACATACAGTGATATTTTTCCTTTTCATATTTTATAGTCAGGAACCCAAACTTTTGGCTTGGCCATGCAGTTATAATAACTCACTTCCATTTACTCAATGATTATGACGTATCAGACACTGTGTTTTATATGTTATTTTAACACTGGGGAATGAGACTCAGAGATCATGAAGTTTATAAACCTGTATCCAGGTTTTCCCCTTCCTCAGAATCTCCCAAAGTGAGGAGCAGGGCTGGCTTGTTCCTTGTATTCATCTGGTTGTATTCACTTCTCTTTTATCAGAGGCAGTATATTATAGGGTTCAAAGTATAAACCTCACAGTCAGCCAGACATGGGTTTGAATTTACTCCACCCTCACAAATGACTAAAGACATGTTCTGTAACATCTCTGTTTGACCATTTCTGCCTCAGTAAAATGAGGGCTGTTGTGAGGATTAAATGTAATAATGTCTGTAAAGCATCCAGCTATTTTACAAAAGTACCTGGCTGGGAACTTAGGTATCTGCAGCTCATTAAATACTTGTTTCCCATACCCATCTTTACCAAAAAGCATGTGTATGGTGCTGTTTACTTTTTGTATTACAGCTATTAGTCCAAAATTTTTTCACAGAAGATGACAGTCACCTGAAATGCTCTTGTTTTCAAAGGACTGTTATTTTGACTTCAAGGGAATATTTTACTAGCCACTGAATGTCACGGACACACTGCTACCATACAGAATTTTACAATTGAGAGAAATGTTATATTAGAAGGAAGTATATATATGGGACAACGATCATATGCCAGGTACTATTAATTACCTCACTTAATTCTTTCAACTAGCCTGCTGCTGCTAAGTTGCTTCAGTCATGTCCAACTCTGTGCGACCCCATAGATGGCAGCCCACCAGGCTCCACTGTCCCTGGGATTCTCCAGGCAAGAACACTGGGGTGGGTTGCCATTTCCTTCTCCAATGCGTGAAAGTGAAAAGTGAAAGGGAAGTCACTCTGTCATGTCTGACCCAAGGCCACCAGGCTCCTCCGTCCATGGGATTTTCCAGGCAAGAGTACTGGAGTGGGGTGCCATCAACTAGCCTAAGAGGTAGCTATTGTCCTTATTTTTAAAATAAGGGGAAAATATTCAGGTTAGGTAAGCTGGTTAGAAAAGAACAAGATGTTTTCATCAAAAGCCAGGAGGAAACAGTATCTCAGGATACACTTTAACATTCTTACAACTTTTTTAGAACTTTTTCTGCCTTCTTTCCCAGTGAAAACTGCTTCATAACTGTTATAGAATACACTTGATATAAACATTATACACATTTTTTTTTGCAAAAATGGAATATTGTATATATTATCTTATAGCCTGCTTTTCTTACCTAAAAAAATATTGTAAAAATTTTTCATGTCAAATATTTAACATTTTGATGCATATTATGCAATCTAATCAATTCCCTCCTATTGGACATCTGGGCTATTTCCAAGTAATAATTATTTTAAACCAGTGGTTCTTAAACTTTCTGGTCTTAAGTATTATTGAGTATCTTTAGCTTAGGTGGATTATATCAATTGGTACTTACTACATTAGAAATTAAAATTGAGAAAATGTAAGAGTATTTATTAATTCACTTAAAAACAATAAACCCATTACATAATATTAACATTTTTATGAAAAATCACAAGACTTTCTAAAGCGAAAAAAAAATTTAGTGAGAATAGTAGCACTGTTTTATAGTTTCTCAAATCTCTTTAAATCTAGCTGATTAGAAAGCAGCTGGATTTTCATACCAGATTGAGTGCAGAAGCAAATATATGTTGTTTTGGTTGATATATATAAAGAAACACTGGCTTCACATGGGTATGAAATTGAAAAAGGGAGGAGTGTTTCAAGAACCTTTTCAGATAACTGTGGATACTTTTCTTTGATATTAAACCAAAACTTTGAAAACTGGTAGTTTATTAAAGGCCAGCTGCAGGGTGGAATCTAAAATTGTTATCAATGAACTTTTTTCAGTCTGTTATATTAAAATCTATCTACTTAATACTTTGAATGCATCTCTTATTCAGGATAGTTCTCATTATATAACAATCTCTTGGAAAATAAGGGTTCCATAAGTTATGCATATCTTTCAAATTACCAATATACATTATTAGAAATTCACACTCTTTAACAGCACCACAAACCTCTTCATAATAGTCTTTAGTGTTAAAGAGCTGTCAGGCTTGTAGAATCAGGTTTTCTAAAATTCTTATTTTTGCTTGAAAGATTCAATATTATTACTGGCAACAAATATTTGAAGTAACAGGCTCACTCTGTCCTTTTTCTGTAAAATGTCTTATCACTCATTCTTTTAAATAAAAATGATAGTCCATGGAAAAGCAGATAGTTCATCTGGCAACTCAATCACAAAAGAACTTTTCCTCAAAACAATCTATTGTAGCAGAAGTGTTTACGCATGCTTTTCATTTTATCACACAGATTATTTTTAAAAAATGTATTCAAAGATCAAGACTTAATTTGTATTGCTTCAAGGCCATTCTTAAGTAAAACTGCATGCAGGTGGCAATGAAGAACACAATTCCAGTGCCTTGATTCATGTTGGGGGCCAGCACTTTTACCCACAATTCCTTTTGCACTGTATTAGTATTAGATCAATATTATTAGTATTAGTATGAAAATAAATACTGACCTCATGGCCACCCCCAGGGTCCATGGATTGCACACTGAGAAAGTGTTCTGAACAACACTAAATGTACATTCTAAAAGGTAAATCTTTATATATATTCTGAATGTGTGGGGATACATTCTTAGAATTACTAGATAAATTATTTTACATAATTTTTTTAAGCTTTTGATGCATCCAGCCAAATTGCTCTCTGAATTGGTTGTAATAATTTCCATCCCCAATAGCAATTAATGAGGCTTCATATTTCCTCTGTCTTAGCTGAAAACAGACTTTCGTATCTTTGCTTATTTGAAGGTTAAAATGGTAATCTTTTGAACTGTTTTTACTACCATAAAGGCCAAGGTGCTCCAGTATGAATTGTGTTGTTTCATTAGAATTTGGTTGTACTGAAAGTACAAGAGCCTGGGGCCTATAACAGCAAATTTCTCGTTTTACTGAAAAACGCTTCTGAGTTTTCCCGCCCTTAAAAAAAAAAAAATTGTATTGTCTAGTTACATGATTTTTTAGAGTTAAGTGCTATAGATGGCAAAAATCGCAATTTAAAACTACAGATGTAAACTTTATTAATAGCAAGCACAGAGCTGGCCTTCCTCTATGTTCATTCTAATATAAGAAGACAGGTGGTTATATAATTCTTATACATAAATGCAGCTCACCTGGACACAGGAAAGGAGTGGCCTGAACAAACTGACCTCATAACAGTTCACTCATTTTCTCTGCAGCTTATTCTTAAAATATGTCGCTTTTTCTTATAAGCAATAAATCCAAGATAGATCATTAAACTATCACCTATTCCCCCTCCCCCAAACAAATATGCCCTGGTGGAAGTATGCAAAGACAGCGGGGAAAACATAAAAAACAATGTTCTCTTTCATCTCAACTGACAGTCAACATGTGCTCTCAGGAAGGTGGCCAACTTGGTTTCAAGGTTTTAAGAATATGACATAATTCAGAATGACCGCAGCCTGGAGCAAATGTGTTTTTAAAAAAAGAAAGAAAGCAAGCCTGTCCTCTTCGAAAAGGAGGGGAACGGCTCTGGAAGGCATTCGCTTTGGGGCTGCAATGGTGACCACCTCTACTTCCCCAGGACAGATTTCTTCAGCTTAACAACCCTCACTGGTGACTTGTGACATTCTCCTGCCAGTCCCTGCAGGTCCCATACCCTGACAGGCCATTATGAAAAGGCTCTCCAACAGGGCCACGGGCTGTCAGAAGCCACCAGCTGGCCTGCCACAGCCCTGCAGTCGCCAGGGTCCAGCTGCCAGTCTGGGCGGTGCTGTCCATGCTGAGCAACGTGCCGCCCAGCTGCTGCGCGGTCATGTCCATCTGGAGCTCGCTAGCTAGACAAATCTCTGTGCCTGTCAGATCTCTTCGGCAAGCCTTGTTATGCAAATTCAATTACTCAAGTGTGCCCTATTACTGCTGGCTAACTGCTCCTAGAACCAAGCTCACACTGACAGTCAGTTCACATTTTGTGCTCACCAAAAAGTACCTCATTTATTCTTGCTTTGCTATTCCCTTGTATCATTAAAGCTGAACAGCCAAAGTCCACAGTATTCTAACCTCTCTGCAGTGGGCTACTGTGCTCCACAAAGAACTCAGAGGAAAATTAATTACAAAAGGGAACCTTCTAATCAGACATGAAGTGGTGTTAAAGCTACAGCCTCCCTACACTTGACAAGGATGATTTTACTACTAGAAATATGAAATTTAAATCTTAATGACCTAAAGGAAAATCTAGTATAAGAAGTTATACTGGGCCAAAAAAAAAAAAATTATTAGGAAAAATGCTGCAGTGGTACTTTGGCTAATAGTCATTTTTAAATGAAAAGGAAAGAAGTGACAAATTTCATCAGGTACAGTTCATGTGGAGGGCTCACTGCCTTGGCTACGTGCCTCCCTCCCCTACAACCCTCCCCAGCCAGGCACCCCCCAAACGTGCACACCCTCCCCCTCCTCTGCCTGCACCCTTTTCATCTCCCCTCTCTATTTGGTTTCTTTCTCTTTTAATACCTCTTTTTAACCAACCAACAATCTGAAAATCATTTGGGGTGTGAGCATTCAAGAGCATTTAACTATTTCTAATCCTTTCAATACCTGAGAAAAGATTCCCACCGGGCTAAAGCTATAGTTGAAAAAGTCTCACCCAAGTAACATCATTATAAAATCGGACAATTTTAAACAAATGAGAGGGTAAGAGAGAGAGATGAGCATATCAGGTAGTCATACTTCCAAACTAGCGGATTCCATGGTATGAGTATGGCAGTTCAGGAGGGAGAGGGTCTAAGTAAATATCTGTTTATGAATCATGCAATGATACAAATACCAATAGAAATTTAGCTAAAACAGATATTGCAGAGTGACAGAATGATATTTGGACCTCGGTCCCCAAGGAATGTTTCTAGAACAGGAATGTTTAAGATCTCTATTCTGAAAACAATTCAGTGTTGACTGCAAAACTGAAAGAATGAAAAGACTGCTGGCCAGGCACAAATCACATTTAAAATGCACTTCAGGTTTAAAGCCTAAACACAAGGGAGGAAGGGTGTTTTTTTGTTGGTTTGTTTTGCTTCATTTTCTAAGTAAGTAAGGAAATGAGGGAAGATGGTCCAGGATAAATGCAAGGCAAGAGATTTTGGTAACTATAGTATTTTTAATATCAGTCGTACAGTATTTTTATATCAGTATATAAGTATTTTAAATATATATAATAAAAGATACAGTACTTTAAAATATATCTCAAAATCATCTTGTTATCTGATAAGATGATTTAATTCATAATTCTTTAGTTTTGCTTCTAGAAATTACTAACATTTCATTAATGACATCTGAAGAATCAACACTCTAAAAGCAAATTATAGGGAATTCCCTGGTGGGCCACTGGTTAGGACGCCTCACTTTCACTGCTGAGGGCTCCGGGTTTAATTCCTAGTCAAGAACTAATTCCACAAGTTGAGTGGCACAGCCAAAAAATAAAAGCATTTAACAAATTAAAAAATGAAAGCATATTATATTCTCTATTTTTATTGCTTTACCCTGTTCTTGATCATTATTTTATTTCACAAGAAGCACAGACATAAAACGGCATATGCTCACTCTGGAAATTCAATGGTTTTATGAACCAATTAATATGGTTTTCATTTCATACAGTATTTCACTTATACTTCAAAATAGCATATATGCACTCTCACCACTTTTATACACACCCAGAAAAGCCGAGGCTCACAGAAGTCAAGTAATTTTCCCAAAGCTACACCACAGGTGCTGGAAACAATGCAACTCAAACCTGTCTTCAGATTCCTAACATAATTGTCCTTTTCACTATGCCCAACTCTCTTTCATACTTAATTAAATATTCTGGTGCTAGACTACAGTAAATTGGAATTTCCTTTGTATGCAAAACCATCTACAAAGCAAAAATACTGGTGTCCAAACATCTGAATAGTTTCTTCTTGATTCTTTCAGAAGTATAAGGCACAAATCAAAGGTTTCCTACAGAACCAAGTCAGCAAAAACCATAACAGACCTCTGGTTTGCAGATTTTAAAAGGAACATCTGCTATTACTTAACTACCACCCATCTGATCCTTTTAGAGCTTCACCTCTATCTACACCTCAGCTGCAGAGCATTCTCAAAGTATCTCTTAATTCCTTCATAATCCCAGATAAGGATCTCACTTAATTCTGTAAACTAGCAATATCAATTTCTTCCAAGTCTGGGCGTAATACTAGCACCTAGAATTAGAAAAGTACCTTCTTATCACACATAGAAAACACACCAGCAACAGTTAAGTGAAATTATATTTCCAGCCTTTCACTGAGGCACTCTGCTAGTATCAGCGCTTGAACAGCTCTCTCAAGTGACAGAGAAATGGTTAACGGGAGGAGAAAACAGCTCAGAAAAAGTGCTAATACTGCAAGAGAACTGCCGTAGTTTTCCTTTCGTAAGTGACTTAAGTGATAACATTATCATATTTTGGTATCAAATGGTCTTACTTAAGGTTAATTTTTTTAAAAAATAAGCTTTGCTTTCATCTTTTATGACTGGAAGCACTACACAAATTTGATTAACTGAGTACCATCAAAACTATCATTTAAGATTCTTCACAAACCTTAAGTCTCTCCCTGAAAGTGTAAGTCTGGTGAGGACCTGAGCCCCCTCGGCTCACTCAGATATCACTGAGCCACTGCCAAGTTCCGACTGCCTCCAGTGAACAACACAGGCACTTTCACTATTTAGTTTTACTATCTGCAAGCATTTATAGGTTACATAGTATAAGGCAATTTCAAAGATGGTATTTTCTACAAAATATATTATCTGCTTTCTTGAAACTCAGTCTAACAACTTGTTAGTCTAGATAAAAAGATTTTTTAAACGAAGTCATAAGCTTTTAAAAACAAAACATTGTTTACTCCCCAGTCAAACACAAATGCTTTTCTGAATGCAGTAATTCTAGAAGAAACTTCATGGTGAACGTCTTGCCAATTTGGCCCATCTCATCTCCTGCCACTTTCCCCTCCGTTTACAACCAGCAAAACCAAAATTTAGAAATGTCAAACTGCCATATTTCAGAAAAAACACTGTGCTGTTTCAAGTTTCAGTGTCCTTCCAAATGCCACATTCCCTTTGACTGTTCTCCCCCGGCAGATTTCTGTTTATCCTTTAAAATGTAATTTAGACCTCCCCTATTCTAAAAAACCAATCACGAGATGCCTCCAAAAGGATCAATAACTCTATTTTGCATGTTTTGTATGTTACATTTGATACAGTATGTTGTTTTATGAATATATATCTGCCTCATCTATTACATTACGATGACTTTGAGGGCCCCGTCATCTGTTTTCCAGGCACCCAGCAGAAAACACAACACAGAGGAGGTGCTCAATAAAATTTGCCTGATAAAAAATGCTTAAGAAGAAATCTGATGAAGAGAGACTGGATTTTCAGATCAGGAAACAAAAAGAGTAAAGATGCAAAGAACTAGAGGACAAAGATAGAAACAATTAAAACCAACTCCTGGGACAAACATAATTTTCTTTATTCAAAAGCTGCACCTCCACTTGGCTTCCCCCAATCCTCTGAGTTATTCTTGGTGAATTTTATACACTGACTCTTTGTAATGCCTAAATATAAGATACTTTTAGGAAAACAACCAAATAAACAATCAATTAGGTTGCCATTTTCTCTAACTCCACAGCCACAACTCTAGCTCAAAGTACCATCCTCCTGTGTCTGGCCTATTGCAATAGCTTCCCAATTAGTCTCCCAGTTTTGACCCTCACCCTGCCTCTAAAATATTAATATTTTTCACACTATAACTATGTGATCCTTTAGAAATCCAAATCCAATCATGCTGCCTCCTTGCTTAAAACTTTCAAAGGCTTTCCATTCTCCTTAGCATAGAGAACAAAATGAGTGGCACCACTGAAAAGGTCTTGATTGTTAACCCCCGACCCCTCTCTTCAACACTGTCCAATATGGTGCTTCCCTGCAAATGTACCCACCCTCAGCTTGGAATCTTCTTCCCCTGTGCCTAGTTACTTCATTACCTTATAAAAGATCACAAATCAGAAGCTACTTCCTCCAACAAGAAAATCTCCCTATTTATATACTTCTATAAACCCAGTTTATCTCCAATGTACAATACTAGTAAGAATACTGTACCACTTTCTGTGATTCGATGACCAACATCTGTCTCCCCTCAACTAGATTATAAATTTCATGAGGGCAGGAACTGTACTGGTTATGACTGCTCGCTTGCCAGTGCCAAAGTTAAGTGTCTGACCCATACTAGAAATGTAATAAACATCTGAGGGAATGAATAATGAAAGCACCCATTAAAATAAAAGTAATGGAATATTTTCCTAACAATTTTTTTTCAATCTCCCTCAAATCAAAAGCTACCACTCTACCATCAAATCCAAAAAACCCTTCTCATTAATGTCAGTGACATGACAAGGGTGCCTGTTACCACACTTCTGCTATTCAAAACTGTTCTGGAAGTATCAACCAGTGTCATTCGTTATGAAAGAAATAAAGACAGCTGAAACTTGGAAAAGAAGCAAAAGTATTATTTTAGAACTGGAAAACCCAGAAGAACCAACTGAAAAACCACTTGATGAAACAGTAAGAGAACTCAAAAGGGAGGTGGAACTCAAATTAATATATAGAAATCAATATTTGTCATATTTATTAACAAGTTAGAAATATACAAAAAGAAAGGGCTCCATATTTGCCAACAAAAATAACAAAGATAAAAAGACTTTCTGAAATAAATTGCATAAGAAATATTTGGTGTACAAAAAGAAAACTTTAAAATCCTAATAAGAGACATAAAAGAAGAAATCAATAATGTGTAAATCTTACTGTTCAAGAGCTTTGTAACTATATCAATTTCTTTATAAATTCATCCATAAACTCAGTGCAATCCCAACCAAAATAATAATAGAATGTTTTGGGAGGAACATGATAAAATGCCACTCGTGTCTATACGAAACAATCAATAGGCCGAAGTAGTTTGGAAAATTCTGAAAGGGAAAAAAGACCAGTGAAAGACTAATCTTCTAGATAGGAAAATAAAGCAACAGAGAGTTAAAAGGTCCTACGTAGGAAAGACTCAACAATGAAGTATCAATAGAAGAGTACACAGAGCTCAAGATGAGAGTATTTGAAATTAATGGGAAAAGATGGATTTTCATTAAGTGAATTAACAACAACAACAAAAACGTAATCTCCACCTCTACCCTCATTCTCTCCCCCACAAGTCTAAATGAATCAAAGATTTAAATTTTTTAAAAATGAAATCATAGAATAACTAAAAGAAAAATGTGTATAATTGTTTTAAAATTTTTTATAATCTTGGAGAGGAAAAGCCTTTTTAAAAAAGACATAGGGAATTTCCTGGCAGTCCAGGAGTTAGGACTCCACACTTTCCCTGCTGAGGGCCTGGGTTCAATCCCTGGTCAGGGAACCAAGAACCCACAAGGAGCATGGCAAACAAAAAAGAAAAAGAAATGGGGCATAAAACTCAGAAGCCATAGGTAAGATTGACAAAATCAATTACATATAAGTTCAAAACTTCTGTATTTCAAAAAGTACCATATACAAAATGAATAAAGAAAGGACAAACTGGCAAAAGATATTTGCAAAGTATGTATCTCCCTATGGGCTTCCTTGGTGACTCAACAGTAAAGAATTAGCCTGCCAATGCAGGAGTCATGGGTTCGATCCCTGGGTCAGGAAGATCC
This sequence comes from Tragelaphus eurycerus, assembly GCA_935064755.1. NCBI lineage: Eukaryota > Metazoa > Chordata > Mammalia > Artiodactyla > Bovidae > Tragelaphus > Tragelaphus eurycerus. Next base: position 27,918,284 of record CAKXYN010000002.1, read on the forward strand.
CTTGGAGAAGGAAATGGCAACCCACTCCAGTATTCTCGCCTGGGAAATCCCATGGTAAGACAGGCTGGTGGGCTATATAGTCCATGAAGTCGCAAAACAGTCGGACACAACTTAGTGACTAAAACAACATATCTCCCCACACATACTCACACTCATTGAAAAAAACATAGCCTCTCTAAGAGTGTGTATATATGTGAGTGCTTGTGTGTTTTCTCAATTATGTATTCCCAGACTTAGTATTTAAAACATGGTAGATGGTCAGTAAATATTTGCTGAATAAATGAATGAGCATTTGACATTCATACACATCAATTAGAAAAGATCAATGCCTAGCACAGTGCCCAGTACCCTCTAAGTACTCAACAGATAACTGCTGAAGGAATGAATCTAATACAAACATGCCTAAAGAACAGGAAGAAGCAATCACTGGAAAAAAGAAAAACAAATAAAGGGTCAATGAACATTCCTAAAATGCTCAAACTCATAATTTAAAAAAAAGATAAAAACCACAGTATGGTATTTTAAACTATCAGATTAAAAAGGAAATGTAAAGATATTGTTGGCAAGAGTGTGAATAAATACTTTTCCTACATTGTTGGTGGAAGTACACCTTTGGTGAAAAGACTGGCAGTGTCTAGCAAAACTGAAAAGACACATACTCTTTGACCCAGCAATTCCATTTCTTAGAATTTCTCTGATAAATCTGCATATACATGAAAAGACCTATGTTCAAGAATATTCAGAGTAACTTTTTCGTAACAGCAGAAATCTGTCCAAACAATAGAATACTTTGTAGTAACTAAAGTGTAAAATAAATCTATTACATATTAAAAGAATAATTACATAAAACTTAAAAAATTGCAAAAAAATCCCTTTTTGTTTTTTAACAAGTGTACATATGCATATACACGCAATAAAATATTTTTTAAATATTAAGATGCAGTCTTCAATTATGATATACAGAAGCTTTAGGAAGAAATGGGAGTCATTTTGTTTTAAAAAACTGATGAAAAATAAGTAAAAAATAGAAAACAAGGCAGGAATAAAAGTACACAGAGGAAGATCTTAAAGAGACAGAAGTGATAAGAAAACTCATGTCTTTGTGAGTCCATATTTATGACTCATATCCTTACTCCCAAAAAAGATTTGAGATAATTGGTAAGATGACACAAACACACAGATCTTAAGCACTAAGAATAGGGAAAACAGGTCTCTTGTGTTCACCACTGTTTTACTAGTGCTTAGCAGCAGATAGTAGGGACTAAATAAATATGTGTTAAGTTAAAGCTACAAATGAGAATGGAAACCATGTGGAAGAGCACGCTGGAGAAAATAATGATTACTACTGGGTACATTAGCTCTGGGTCTCCTAGCAACCTCAGAAAAAGAAAAAATATGATGCTGTGAGTCAAAAATCTTCCGACAGGTATATCATGGTGGGAGGTCCCTTTTGCATCCTCCACTTCAGAAGCAGTAACCACAGTTATTTTAAAGACTTGTGTGAACTCCAGATACCACTGAAACCACCCAGTATTCTGCTTCTTTCCCCCAACACCAGTAAAAAGAGGGGCTTAAGACTGTGGATACTCTTATTATTATGCTTTGTTATGCTATTCCTGACTACTGAAGCTATGAATATTTAAGAGGTAGAACATAAAAGGTAAAAGAGCTGGAAGAGGGAGTCTCGGATTAAAAACTACAATCTATTTTTAACTTTATCAATATAAGGTAGTATTAATGCAAATAACTGAAATGTGAGGATAATAATAATTTGCAAATTGCCCCCACAGACTCGGTAGAAGCTTCAACTTTACTCCTAGTTTTGATCATAGCCAATCTTGAGAATCATCCAAGAAAGAAATAAACTATCTTCACTTTTCTTTTTTTTGGCCGTGCTGCACTGCTTGAGGGATCTTAGTCCCCTGACCAGGGATATAACTCAGACCCTCAGCAGTGAAACTGTCTTCAAATGTCAGGTCATTTGGTTATAATCTCCTACGCGTTTTTAGTAACAAGTTTATTTATAAGGAGGATTCAATCAATGAAAATTTATTTCAATTCAGCAGCCAGGTCCAGCAGCCAGTATCTTCCAGTGTAGATAAATTCCAGATCAGATCTGCATAAAAGCTAGAACTACACAATTATCTAAAAACACTACTATTTGTATTAATCAAAATTAAACTAAAAAAGTTGTAGCCGAAGAGGGAAACGCCTCTTAGAATAATAGAAACATGCACAAGGAAGTCTTTTTAACAATAAAACTAAGGCTAGCTATGCAATAAAAGACTTCAACACTATCTTGTGAATAACTTTTCTGTGAACGCAAGAGAAAGGCACAACTGCTCTGCGTTCATTCTTCTTTTATAAAATAGGGACAATCCTACATTATACAGCCACCTCTTCCTATAGGCTCTGAGAAGAAAGGTTGGGCTATTTTTACCACTTACTTTACTTCAGACAAAACTGATCATCATTTCTAGCTTTTATTCCTAATCCTTCTTTTTTAAGGGAGGATGGAAAAGTCACAAGCATCAAAGAGAAGCACGCATTATTACTGTTGATCTGCGGACAGGCTTGGCATTCAACAGTGTGAATACTCAGATTCCATTTTCTTCAGGAAACTGAAACAAATAGTAATCTTTCCAGATCAAACTTCCACCAAGCAGTTTTAGTACAACATTTATCATACCTAGCAAAACCACCAGAGGACAAATCCAACTGCTACAACAAAACAGAGGAAGATAAAGGTCTCCAAACACTTAACAGCACTTTCCAAAAAAAGGGCCATAAACCTAACACCACTGAAAGAGAAATGCAATCTGCACTCTGCAGACCTAGACAGGAATTGCTTCAATACTATCTTTTCCTCTCTTCCTCGCCATAAAAACTACCCACCCCTAGTTGTGATGTACAGATCTACATCCCAAGGCTCTTAGGAGATTAGGAACCCATAAGGACCAACAAAGACAGGAAACAAGGACTTCTTTCCCACACAAGCTTTTCATTTCAGTAACTACGTAGAATGAACACTGAGAAGAAAAGCAAAAACTGTGCCCACTTAGAAGCATATCCAAGACAGTGTGGGTACAACGCAAACTGGACATACATAACATGACCATCCCTGTCAAAGGTTAGGTGCAGAACACCTTAGGAGAATATGAGATTGATACCATCCATTTTAGATCATTACTGAGAGGGAACCATTTAGGAGCCCTTCAGAAAACAAACACCATATTCAAAGATCTGTGTTCAGATAGGATATATATACCAAGAAGAGTCAAAGCTCTGATTCGGGGTCCAAGGAAAAAGTTAATTAAATGCCTTCCTCAGGTTTAATTTAAAGCATGGTTAAAAGGAAGGAACTTTAAGAAATTTCAGTAGAAAACACAGGAAAAAGCCAGATGCAATTAGATAAATTTTTCATCCTGAACTTTTCGAATTCTTTACATTTATACTTTTAATTAGTTTTTTAAATTATGATTAAAATTAAGGAGAAAGGATAAAAATGTAAATAAAATTAAACAGCAATTATTGAAAAGATTTTTTTAAGGAAAGTTTTAAATTCTTTTCTTTTTCAAAAAAGGTTTATATGGAAAAATTATAAACAGATGCTTGCCTCTTTCTTTGTGTACATTGTGATATCATCATATAAAAAACTCAAGAACATTTAAAATTCAAGCATAAATAAAAGGAAGGTCTATCATCTTCATTTTTGTTGCCAATGGAAAAAAATTCAGAGCTAATTTACTATAAGATGTGGAGCGCATAACAGAAAAATAACCTCTTACTTCTTAGACGTTAAAATTTTGCTTTGGCAGGATAAGGGAGAACAAGCAGATAAAGATGCGTATCCACACACATACACATCTATGATTCTCAAAGGAAAGTTAGCGGGAAATAGTAAATGGTTAGGTCGTGAAACCACAAACAGCTCATTTTCACAGTATCTTTTCCCAAAACTTGTTCCCCAGTTGTGACATTTATACCCACATGACACACACAACAAATTAAAAGTCAACAATTCCTTATTTTGGAATTTTATTTGAAGTTTATTCTGTTGCTCAACTGTACTGCAAATATACTTAATAAGGGGTAGACATCAAAATTACTATTTCAAAACTGTTTTGCTCCTGTTGCTAACGTTATATCTACATATAATTGGTAAGATATACAAATGCTGTAGTTCTCCCACTGCAACAACAAAACAGAATAGGTATTGTTCCTTTAGGCTCTGTACAATTCCTTACCTCATTACTACGGTTTTCCCATATCACCTCCCCTATGAAAACACTGTCCCATGTTCACGTTAGCATACTTCCTGAAATAACAGCAGTTCATTCGTTCAAAGTCATAGCCTCCATCTTCAAAAAACATATCACCACTTAAAACTGATGCACAGATAAAGATCAAGAATTGCTCATTTTTGCCCCATGAAGAATCTCAATATCATAGGCCACTTTGGTTAGAAAAGATAACATGACTGAAGCCAGGCAAAGCTAATCTTGATCCTGCCATTATCGGATGACCCACTAAAGGTCCCTTCCAATACAACCAACAATAGGAAAAGAAAGCAAAACCACAGAAAAATAACATTTGACTTTCAGTTTTCATCATTATCCAGTTGGATGATTTTCTGACCAGCAATAATAATTATTCACTTGGAATTTCACCCCAATAAAGATCAGGGTCAAAATATCCTTAAGAAAAATTTTTTCCAGAAATTTCTTGCCAGTATTCTCTACTCTGCCTTTTCTATCCTTAATATTCATAGCAATCCATATCGTAAGCATTTCTGGGGAGAACTGGATAATCCTTAGAATAAGAACAAACTGAAACAAAAGAAGCTTCACACATAACTTCCAAAATAACCTGGGAAGACTACAATACTCTCCTTCAGTGTTCTGAGCTATTCGTTAACAAGAATGCTGGTCTATTTTTTTCCTGTTGAACACACCAGGATAAAGGGAAGAAGGGCCACTCATCATTCTTTTCAAACTGCTGCCAATCATGCCTGAAGCTAGATCTATGAGGATGAAACCAGACATATCACACTTGAAATTCTCACTCTTAGTATATGCAAAAAAAGAGATTAGGTGAGGTTCAGTTTGTATTCCCCACTCCAGTACTCTTGCCTGGAAAATCCCATGGATGGAGGAGCCTGGTAGGCTGCAGTCCGTGGGGTTGCTAGAGTCGGACACGACTGAGCGACTTCACTTTCACTTTTCACTTTCATGCATTGGAGAAGGAAATGGCAACCCACTCCAGTGTTCTTGCCTGGAGAATCCCAGGGACAGGGAAGCCTGGTGGGCTGCCATCTATGGGGTCACACAGAGTCGGACACGACTGAAGTGAATTAGCAGCAGCAGCAGCAGTTTGTATTCCAAATATATGCTAGCATATCACATTTCAACACACTTAATCTTTACAAAATTCAAATAAAAATTGGAAAGTAAAATATAATAAACATATTTTCCTATAGCTTTCGATGAAACCTATGTTTTATACTTAAGCTATGAGGAGTATGGGTTTGTTTGTACCTCTCATTTTTTTAACTAATGTGAATTATGTTTAGAAAATAACTTCAATAATAGAATAAAACTACTGAAAGACAGACACACTCACATACCACACACGACTCTTAAAGGCCTTCTGCAAAAGCTGTTGGGACAGATTTTTTTAATAATATTACTGAACAACTGTGCATATTGAGAGGGTATAAAAATATGACAGGATAAAAACCATTAACTCCCAATACATTATAATTCTTTCAGTTAAACACATGATGATAGCTATAATGTGAAATTAGACTAAATACTGTACTTTATTATTATTGAGCAATAAACTGATACACTGTTAATCACAAGGCTTAATGTTGAGTACTATAAACATACTAAAAAAGGTATACATGCAGTTAAACATTATTTTTGTAAAGGCCAATTTTTGGTGATTAAAAAGTTGTAAAAGTATACTTAAATATTTTTTAAAATAAAAAATTTAAAACACAAGTTGAAAGAGTGAACATATATAAAACTGTCTGTGTACTCATACTTCAACCACAGAGCTAAAAAGATATCCTCTGGCATCTTTTAATCTTCTTTCCAAGGAAGTTATTTTAGAGGGTTTAAAACTTCTGGCTTTCACTTCTGGTTCTGCATTTTCTTGTCCCTTTTATTCTTGTCATTGACTAGATTCAAGCATAGAAGACCAAAACCAAAACTGATTTAAATTATTGAAGTTTTGTCTTTTCAGCTGGGTAATAATTTCTTCTATATTGGGTGGCAGGGGAAGGGGGAAGTCACTGAATGGTGATATCAATGGAATGTGAAAAAGTATTTCGCTGATTTCTTTTTTGTATTATTAAAAAAAAGGCTTTTTGTTATTCTAGCAACCAAAGAAATTCCAAATTTGAAAGTGCTACTCCTTTCATAATAAAACCCTCTACCTAAAATGTTTTCTTGCTATATCAGGCTAATTCTTATAATAATTCCAGTTTGTCGTATCATACCTTCCAAAGTGAACCTCAACTTTCACACTAAAAAAAACTGAGGACAGCCTGCATTTCACGAAGTTGCTATAAGGATTAAATGATTTAACATATACAAACCACCTAGCATGATAGCCAGACACACCAAAGGTACTTAATAAATATTACCTGCCTTCTAAAAATTTCTGTATTATGAATTTTAAGGAGGTTAAATATATTTTGAATCCACTTATTGATAAGGCTATGTGCTTTCCACTTCATTACGCTTCACTGCATTAAGATTGTCAGATTTTTTCCAAGAAAGAGGGGGAAGGGAGGTAGCAGACACAAAATGAAACAGAAGAACATAGATGGCATTGTCCTTTCATTTTCTTAAGTATTTTTTAAAATACACTTGACTTTTTATCGCTCTTATCTATTTTTCCAAGAAAGTTTTTCTTCATCTTTTTGTGTAAGAAATCAAGTCTAAGCTGACAGTCTATGCCAAAAGTGCACCTAAAAGTGAGCGTGACGTATCTTGGTTGCTGAACATTTTACAGTTTAAGGGCCTCATGCAATTCTTTGAAAAAAAAAAAAAAAGATTGAAGAGTACAGAAACTAAACCTCCTCTCACAGTTATGAACTGTTTCACACCCCTTGAAGGTTTCCCTTCATTAATTGTATAAGCCAACATACGTTCTCCTTCTTTACTCTCAACCCCGTTGTTTTCTAAGCCACAGAATCCACTGATGACTAAACTCTTCGCATTCCATTTCACTTCTCAACACCCCCTCTCTACTTCAACACCCGCCCACCCCCAGGAGATGCCAGCATTGTTTGTGTGGAGTTGGAAACAATACACTTCCACTGCTGCTTGATTTACATCAGATTCGGCCAGACCTGGGGAGCAGTGTGCGGTCTCACCGCCTTCTCCTTCTGTTTCCCCCCTCCCTTTTAAAAAAATTTAAATTACTCTTTTTAATTTAAAAACTTCCGGATGTTTTATGACCTTGGCAGCTTTACTTTTTCTCTGGAAAGACTAAAAAGGTAAGCTTAAACAGTTTTTGTCAGGTTAATGTCTTTTCTTTTTTTTACACGGATATATGACAACCAGAATCCATAGTGTTAAAACTGCAATAATAATGTTGCATTTTACCACACTAACTCCTGTTTGGCACAATTTCACTGGTTTTTGTAGCATAAATATGCAAAAAACAAAAACCGTTACATAACAGTGAAACTGGCTGTTCTCTAAACCTGTTTGTCAGCAGCTACATGTGCTCCTGAGGATATAAAAGGATTTGATGCTTGCTTTTGCTATTTCACTCTTTATTTTACAAAACCATACAATATTATACATGTAAATACAGTAAATCATTGTTTCCTTGACCCATATTTACAGAAAAGCAAAAACTTCTTTAATTTTAAAAAATCTAATATTAAAAATACTATGAAGTCTAAAAGTCAGTTTTCCTTTGAAAGCCCACATTAACTGTCTGCTCATCAGCAAAGTTACAGTTAAAAAAATTTTTTTTCAGATATCTGAAAAAAATTAAGTATGTTAAACTCTATAATAAAATTTATAATTAAAGCCATCTTAGAGATTGAAATCCTCAGTTTCCAATCAAGAAAATTTCACAGAATTAAATATTTTATCTAAAATCAAATAAGTTAAACATGTTCCATCAATATAATTTAAAAATAAGACATGCAGACACTCCCCAACGTATGCAAATGATACAAATAATCAAGAATCACAGTTCATCCATTTAAATTTTAAAACACTTCCATCTATGAGACTCCAAAAGTACGAGTACACGGTTTTAACTGTCTACTTTCTACACTACTTTTTCTTCCCTTCTTATCCTAGCTCCCTCTAGACCCCCAACATATACATAAAATAGATCATTTAAGCCATTGGTATTTGAGAACATCGCCCCTCCTCCTCCAGTTAGACAGTCTTGCCTTTTATATCTATGTGAAGGTTCCCATGGCAACACTCACTCACACCAATACTATTTCCAACTGAAATGAAAGAAGCCAAAATCTTAATGCTTCATTACTAAATTACACACACCCTAAGAGTAAGGATTTTTTTCTATCATTTTTTAATGAAAAAGTAGATTTCTAGAATTTCAGCAAAATAAGTCATTTAACATTTTAGAAATAAATAAAAAAACAGTCATTGTAGGTAATTACATATGCATATTATTACAGGAGATTTGCATGTGCTTATTCTTATTACATAAAACTGATATACTGAGCCAGGAGGCTGACTCAATTATAATTATAAATAGTATAATTTTTACTAATTCAGCTTACTGTATCAAATTCTTCTCCCTGCCCCCCCCCCCTTAATGTTGGCTACATAGCTCACAAAAACCCTGGTGAGAAATTCTAACAAAAAAAAAAAAAACAAGAAGCAATTCATGGACAGCAGGAGGCAATTCCAGAACACAGGCACAATCTATAAAGAAAAACCACTACAGCTTTTTGATGTTAAATAAGTAGAAATATCAGCATACAACAAAGCCAAGAAGCAAACTGTTGTATCAAGTTTAAAAGTAAAATATTCAGTGTTAAGTGTCATGCACACCTTTTGTCAAGTTTCAAATATGAAATTTTCCTTATTTTTAAAACAAAGTTTTCCTGATAATACTGAAGGTTTGTATGTATTTAGTTTTAGTAGAACACACATTACAATCAAATTATTCAAAATATAGGGAAGGAGAGGGTTGTGTTGTGTTTCTGTGTGTATATATAAAAGCAGGAATATCAAAGTGGGAGGTCAAACACTTAATTTGAAAACATACACATTTCTTTATCAGGCTGTACACACTAAGAAGCCACAGAGGAAGAGGTGAGAATATAAACTGAGTAACATTTCATAAAGCATTTAGTAAATAACCAAAGCTAAGCATTAAACATCTCTCTGTACAGTGAACACATTTTTTAAAAGGATAAAAATCAATAGAATGTACACTGAACCTTATTTATTCTGACAAAATATTGCGGCACCTGAATACTTGTATCATACAATTTTTTTCTGAAGAGTTTATTAACTTATTGGGTTCATAAACATAGACATTAATATATTTTAATGAAAGAATCTTTTTTATTAAAATTTATAATGAGTCTTCTTTTTCCCTGCTTTTACATTATCACTGCCTTAAAATGGGCTTGACTCAAAAGACTATAAAGACTCCCTCAAAATCAGTACAGGAAACTGCAAGAATTTACTTTCCCAAAAACAGTTTTTAAGACATGAACGTGAACTGCCTAATGAATCTCATAGTTAGGCTTGTGAAAAGGACCAACTTGCACGTTTCAGAGGTCCTTCCCTCTTTTTAAAAATTCCCATACAGTGAAACCTGCTGACACCACTTTTATAAGGCCTGGGGTGGGTGTTGAGGGGAGGAGGGCACTGATTTGCCACATTGTGGGGGTGAGCAGATTTTTGCAACATTTGTGAGGGTTTTATAGGCAGGATCCTCTCTCCAGGATTTAGACAAGTAAAACAAAACCAAAAAAATATCCAACTGCTAAATGTTCATTTTATTAAAAAAAAAAAAAAGGTAATCCTCTGCAAATGTTTTAATTTACTTTCATTTCAGTATTAACTACCTAAACGCAAATACTTGCAGTTCAGAAATCTTTTCAGTTCTTTGGAGAGTGACATTTAATCAACCTTGCTATTAGATGTATTTTTAAGCTAACTTCAAAAACAAAATCTAGAGAAAGTATTATGACCTCTCCTGAACAAAAAGAATGTATTTTAAAATCCTCCCTTTATCACAAGCCGGTTTGGATATAATGCCACCTGGTGGCACAGAAAAAAATTTTTTTAACGAGGCTTAGATTTTTAGAAACTGAGCTGTTCTATGAAAACACCAACCACCCCTTCAGACTCCTCTACCTTCCTCCAAAATAAGTTATTCATCCTGCCGTTTAATAATGACGACTAATTTTTATTTTAAAACTTTAAAAAATTTAAAAGCAATTAACTGCATGTGACAATGTCCTTAGTGTTTAAATATCATAAAGGAAGCCAAATATTTTTTCTTTTTTCAAAAACCTAAAACTGTACCAAAGCTCTAATTTTTAAAAGATGAAATACTTAAGAATTGGGGGTGTAGGGATGGAGTAACCGAACTGCTTTGTAAAATTACACTGTATAATTAATTCCATGGTAAGAATGTTTTTATGGTGTGTTTTGGTGACCTTTTATTACCATCAAGTTCACAATGCTGGTGGGCTGCCTTTTAATCCCTCCGCAGACAAAGGCCCTAAATAAACACAGATCCCTTCCTGGGAAAAAGTCCACTCTGGTTAAATGGTAAGGAAATGAGTAAATCATTAGTAATCTTTAAAGCCAAAGCTATAAACTCAAGTTACCTTAAGTTGAAATGAAAGTGTCCTGCAAGAGTTTCAAAGTTCTGTCACAGATAGAAATCTCCAGCTCTTGACTCCAGACTAGGCGCCAGCTGATAAACAAACAATTTAAGTCAAGAGCTGGAGAATTCCCAGCTTTTTCATTTAATGGCTTTGGCCCAGAGTATTTATTGCCTCCAGTTTTATTCTCACTTAGCTCTAAGAGGAAATTTAAACTCATCATTATCTTAAAGCCCCATATGGGCAGCAGTCAGCTCACCTGATAGAGCTCCTCTTACTCGGTACCAGGTTTGAGTCTCTACTAGAAGTGATGTAATAATGTAAACTAATTAACTAGTGTTCGGTTGACTTCTTAACAGGCTACATAAATTGTGTTCAATATAGTTTACATTCCCACTTGGGGTAGTAACGATTCCAAAAAATTTAATTCTGCAGTTTTATTCCAAACTACCAGCTAAGATGGAGAAGGACAATGTCAGCGCTCTCAATCCCCGACACGCACCCACCCAGCCTCCCTCACCTCTCACTCTCACCCTTGTCCACCAGCCCTTGAACATTACATAAAGCAACTTTTCTGCATAAAAGTAGGCTATTTCTATTAACTTCAAAATACTCAGTGTTGCCGGATCTATTTCCCAACAGAGCAGGGTGTAAGATTTAAGATGTAAATGCCCAATCATGAAAAGTTGTTGATTTTATACGAGTACTAGTAAGAATATAAAAGTACAGCCCAACTAAAGCCCATAAGATACCATCAAAAATTTCTAAATGCTGTTTTTAAGTGTTTGCTACTAAAGATTACAGATCTCAAAGCCAGAACTACACTGTTGCTTCTATTCCGTCCTCAAAATTATCATTTATTTTGAAAGAAAAATCTCATCTCTACTCAGGATTTTATGTCAAAATAATTCAACTATCTGAGTGTTTGCAGATATTTCACAATTACAATAAATCAACTATCCTTCTTCCTCTAGCCGCTTATCTAATGAAAAAAACGCTGCAAGAAAATTTTTATAGCCTAAGGTAAAGGGTTAATGTGGCATTAATGCAAAGAAAAATTCTCTCATTTCTTAATTTTCAGAAAGTTTTATAAACCTATCTTGGCTAGAAAAGCAAATTAACTATTTCAGTTGTCTGCCAAGATTATTTTTCTACTTTTACTATATGTACATAGTACATTAACATTTTTTCTTTTTGGCCACTTGAGAACAAGTATTACCCTCACACATAAGAATTAGTGGAAAAGAAACATAATTAATGATAAAACCACTTGTATGCCTGCCCTCATATTGTGTTTCACAACTCCATAAGAACAATGCTGTCTTAGAGACTGCAATGGATAAACATTCTGAAGACCACAACTAATAGGCAACAACTTAATTTATAAAAAAAGATGTCAGGTGCAAATCTTAAAATTCTTAATACTCTTTTAGAATAGAGTCCATACTTCTCCCTTGCTGGATATAACCTGAGCTAAACACAAAATAACAACAAAAACTCTCTACCTTCAGGTCAATTTAAACTACTTAACGCAGAAGAGAGATGGTGAGTTGGTTATCAAACTTTCATTGGCCTGTTGGGAGGATGGCCTCCAAGAAATGTGCATGTAAATTTAAATTTTTCACAATTAAAATATCCCAAAGAATGTAAAATAAAATAGAACTGTATGACAAATATATACAGAGAAGATATTGAATTCAATGTAATATACTTTTCATCAGCTAATATTATCAAACTTTAAGAAAATCAGACAACTATAAAACTGCAAATAAATCTGGTAACAGTTTGTGATGACAAAGCCCTTGTCAAATTCTTAATTCCACTGCCTCCTCTCACTTCCCCCCAATAGCTATCCAGGGATCACAAGCAAAACAAAATAAAGACATATAATACATCAGGGGTACTGGAATTAATTTCATGCTGCTAAGGAATCAATATATGTTAATGAAAAATAAATTATATATGATTAATCGACTTAGATTTTTTTACCAAATCTATTTCACCTTTATATAAACACTGCTAGGCAGTTCTAAACTATGTGACCAGACCCAATTGTGTCTGGTCTGACTTACATCCTGAATGGCAATTAAAGGACATTAAAAATACCCCAGGATTACTTGAGGCAGGACCCCTGCCTTATCCATGCGCTTTCCAACAGAACCATGTGAAGAGAACACAGTGTCCCTCCACCACAGGGTAGAGCCTGGCAAGAGCAACTCTGGTAATAGTTACTTGACTGCAAATTGAGATGCAGTTAAAATCTGGCCTGCAGATTTGGAGATGAGGGAATTACAAACTGCAAGCGAGTAAATTCTTAAAAATAAACTAGGTTGTTGTTAGCAATAATAATTATTACCAACAATAACTGATAGTAATAATACGAACACTCAATGAAGTGATCACCCTGCATTCTCTATCCCATTCCTCCACTATTTTCTTAGGAGACAAATTATTAACGCTGCCTCAACCATGTTATCTTGGGCAGTGAGTCAGCAGTCTTCTCTAAACATGTTAAGAACTCATTAACACCTTATATAGGGACTCTCCACAGCAACTGTTGTAAGGGAGTTTCAGACATGCCAAAGAATGTAAAAAGAAGCTTTTATGGGCACCTCTTCTTTGGGACTAATTTCAAAGAAATCCTTGGAATTTATTTACCAAACATCTCTGAACCACTTTGTGCGAACTGGAGAAAATCCCAGGCAAAATGTACTCTCCAGAGACAGAAGGGATACTTAATGGATACAGGGTGATAAGTAAAATTATGGGTAAATGCAAATGGATAACAAAATTAACTCATTTCTGGGTATACTGGTACTGATGAATCTTATGTCACTTCTAAAGAAATAGATTTATCCATTAAATCAAGTTAAAGAAAAATTTAATTATTTGAGTTACTACTAAAGTTTTAAATACCATTGAATCAGACCAAGGAGAGGCTTACTTTAGCCTTTTAAGATAAAATAATCCAAGTCTCTGATACAGAAGTCAATGCCACAAAGTACTTCTAAGTTTTATAATAAAAAATAGAAACTGATCATTTTAAAAGAACTAAAAATCATCACAATAATACAATTCTTTAAAGGAAAGAACCCATGAAAATGAATTATCTGAATCATGTTAAACCAACTTATTTCAAAACATTAAAAACAATATTACAGAGGTAAGACTAAAATTCAACAATGAATACTGTACAAAATACTTGTGCATAATCAAATAGCTTATGAGAGCACCAAAGACCTCCTATGATAGCTCTTCCCCCCAACACACACATTACAAACCACGGTAAATTAAGTTATATGAAATTTGGTAAAAGAATTTGCTTTTGGACAGAAATAGCAATGTTTCAGCCCAAAGCAAAATAAAATTGCCAAGCTATAAACCTCTCTAAGAAAATGTTCTAATGGAAATGCCAAGAGACCCTTAACCATAATGGTGTGGTGTTAGGTGCCAAAACATAAATAAATTTTGTTTTTGTGCTCCCTTTACCATAAATTAGATACAGGTCGAGTGGAAAAACAGTAGGTATCCAATTCAGTGAGCGGTAAAGGCCAAGACTTGCACATTTGATTTTAAAAACAATAATGGAGTCTATGTGAGACTTTCATTGAAGAATTAAGCAATCAAGTCTAGCACTCTAAGAGAAACTCCTTAATAGGTCTTGTGCTTACTATTCCATATTCTAAGAATACCTCAAACAAATTACTAAAATTTAACCCAGCCAAGTAGAGTATAAAATCTGGTTTCCTGGTCGGGAACTGTTATAGAAACATATACACACAAGTTCAACTATTTAATTTTGACATTAATCCTAACCAGGGCAATACAATTTAGCAAATCAATGAGGCTGGCCAGCACAGAAAGCCTTGGGCTATCTACAAGAGCCATTTCAGAGTCACTTCAACTCAAGGTTTCTGTGCAAACCTACAGACATACTATGTAATCAGTGATCTTATTCTTCAATTATTCAAGCACAGTTAAATGCTATAATTATGCCCTTGGCACAGAAAGAACAGTATTTAGATACCAATTACAAACAATAGTTTTTAATTTGCTTTATATCTAGCATTCATTATACGAGAGCTGATCAAACCGGAACTAACTCTGGTAGCAGACCACACCCCCCACCAAAAAAAAATGCATGTGTCCAAAATGGTGTCACTAGACAACACTTCACATTAAAGGATTACAACTTTCATAAAGATGTGATTTACACAAGACAGATAAACAGATTAGGGCATCATACTTATGAGGCCAGTCATGGCTAACAGACAGAGATCCTGGTTAGTTTTACTGTAATAAACAAACTATTAAACAAATGCTAATGCTAAGTCACTTCAGTCGTGTCCGACTCTATGTGACCACATAGACGGCAGCCACCGGGCTCCCCCATCCCTGGGATTCTCCAGGCAAGAACACTGGAGTGGGTTGCCATTTCCTTCTCCAATGCAGGAAAGTGAAAAGTGAAAGCAAAGTTGCTCAGTCGTGTCGGACTCTTAGCGACCCCATGGACTGCAGCCCACCAGGCTCCTCCATCCATGGGATTTTCCAGGCAAGAGTACTGGAGTGGGGTGCCACTGCCTTCTCTGTCAAGAGAGTATAGAAAAAAAGAAAGAAAGTGAAGTAGCTCAGTCGTATCTGACTCTTTGCAATCCCATGGACTGTAGCCTATCAGGCTCTTCTGTCTGTGGGATTTTCCAGGCAAGAGTGCTGGAGTGGATTGCCATTTCCTTCTCCAAAAACAAAGGCATGGTATTAGACATATAGGGAATCAATATACAGGTGATCCAGTTTAACTAACTCCAAGTGAAACTACCTGCTAAGTCCTAGCAATACAAAGACAAATGTTCCACAAGCATACCAAGTTTGTTCATGCCTCAGAACAAGTAGAGTACCTCTTACCTTACAGAGTACCTCTCTCCACTGAGAACAGTCTACCCCTGGACCTGTGTGTTCAGATCTCTGCTTAAATGTCACTTGCCCAGAGAAGGTTCCCTGTCCACTCAATGTAAAAGGGCCCTCCCCTTGGTCTGTCTCCTTAACTGTTTACTCTGTGTTTTTTCCTTTATAGTACTTATTATTAAAATTATTCTTGTTTGTTTATCCTCTCTATTCCGATCAAATCATAAGCTCCATAAGACAAAAGATGCTGAGTATCTTCAAAGCTCTATCTCTAGTACCTAGAACATACCTAGTACATAGCAAGTACTCAATAAATGTTTACTGCATGAAAGGAAGAATGAAGCATGTCCCTTGCAATCAAGGTCCCGTCAGCATAAAAGAGAATATTAGAATATATGATCAGAAAATAGTATATAACACTGTAAGAATTATATATAAATACAATAATTTAAGTATAAGACATTCCACTGAAGAAAAAAATGAAGACCTTCACTTTTATTTTTAAGTTCCAGGCTCTCTGGAACTTAAAAGTAAAAGTGAAGTTCTTTCAATTTATCAACAGAAGTACAACAGAAAATGAAACCGAAGGTGGTAGAATTATATGAACTAACCAATTTCCTTTCTTCCTTGCTTAAAGAGTATTTACTAAAAACAGTCAAATCTAATTCCAAATTCCAATGATTCTCCTTGGGTCTGTGAATCATCTACAAGGTTTCCAGCTGATCTTTAACATAAGTGTTCCAGTTCCAGAACTTAAAATCCTTCACTAGCCTAGAATCAGGTGTATGAATCAGATCTGGTGTTACCCTCTTTTTCAATATCCAGAAAGGTCAAATTAAGTATTAATACCCACCCCAGATAGGACAAAGAGTAGGAGAAACACGTAAGAACTTCATCAGATCAGATCAGATCAGATCAGTCGCTCAGTCGTGCCTGCCCAGTCCGACTCTTTGCGACCCCATGAACCGCAGCAGGCCAGGGCCTCCCTGTCCATCACCAGCTCCCGGCGAAGGCGGGCTACCCACTCCATATTCTGGCCTAGAGAATTCCATGGACTGTATAGACCATGGGGTCGCAGAGTCGGATACGACTAAGTGACTTTCACTTTCTATACTCAAAAGGGTTTGGGATATAAGATTCCTTTACAAGCCCACTAGGTTCTTTATGAAAGAGAAACTGATTTAAATTATTACATTTCATTATTTTTTAATTCCAAAGCCAATAATCATGTTTAATAGGAATAAAATTGCTATTTCATTGTCTATTGCCATATCGCTATAATTACATATGTGTATATATGTATGCACATATGTATGTATATGTGCATATATATTTGATTACACAGTAACTCTTAAAAATTTGTAAATTATAGAAAATCATAATCTTGCCATTCTAAAATACCTAGATATCCATATTAGTATTTTATATAATATTAAGCTTTTAGAATTTTATTAGCTCCCTGTCCTCTGATTTAGATTGTGGTAAAATTTATTTATAAATTTTCTAATATTAAGCTATCTATACACACATGAGATAAACTGAACCTGGTTGCAGTGTCTGGTCTCGTTCACACACAGTTGTATTTCATTTGTTAATGTACTTTATAAAGTTTTTACTTCTATATTTATGACTGATAAAGACCTATAGTTTTTCTCTCTCATAATGTTCCTAACTGGTTTAATTATCAGAGTTATACACATCTTACAGAATGATTTGGGAAGCATTTCCTCTTTTCTATTGTCTAGGAAAGTTCATATAAAGTTGAGATGGAATGCTCCTTGAAATTTTGGTTAACATTTGGTAAAATCACTTGGGCCTAGTATTTTCCTCATGAAATCATTTTCTCTTTTTTGCTACTTCTTCAGTTTCTTTAAAAGATATAAGATTATTCAGGCTAATTATTTCTCGAGTCTGTTCTGAAAAGTTAAAATTTTCTAGCAATTGATCCAGCCCTACCCACAGCTATCTGGATCAAAAATTCATAGCTCTTCAAAGCTATAACATCCTTTTATCTGAGTTTAGAACAAGCATTGTCTTTTGAGAGGGCTAAATAACATAAGTCAGTTTTGGTTTGTTTTTATTTGTAATGAGGAAACAGAATCTGCAATAACTCTAAAAATAATTGGATTATCTTGGGTACCAAAAAATCATAATTGTTACTTCTGACAAACAGAATAGGTATGCATCTATTTTAGCTACCACTTACCACCAGAAACAGGGGCATCCATGAAAACTGCTCCCATTTTTTCAACTTCTTTGGCCAGTTCTTTTGAAACCATAGGATCAATAGTACTGGAATCTATTAATAGTGAGCCTTTCTTCACTTTTCTAAGTAAACAAACAGAAACATAGTTTTTTTTAAAGTACAGTTTTATAGTTTTAAAAACATAGTTTACAACTCTGAATAAGTCTTTCATGCAACTACTTACAGAATCAGAATCTGCTAAAAGCTGCCAGATATCAAGGAAGTCTCTGGTATAAATATTAGAAACATTGTTAAGGACTTCCTTGGTGGCTCAGTGATAAAGCAGCCGCCTGCCACTGCAGGAGACATGGGTTAGATCCCTGATCAGGGAGGATCCCATATGCCGCAGAGCAACTAAACCCGTGTGTCACAACTACTGAGTCTGTGCTCTGCCACAAGAGAAGCCATCACACTGAGAAGCCTGCACACCACAACTAGAGGGTGGCCTCGGCTTGCTGCAGCTAGAGAAAAGCCTACATAGTTACAAAGACCCAGAGCGGCCAGAAATAAATTATATTTTTTAAAAGCTCGTTATTAGAACTGGTTCAAAATCTCAAATTCATTTTCAGATCAATTACAGTTCAAAGTAAACTCAAACTATTTCAAACAAACCAAAGTAACCTAATAAACTGCATGGTATAAATTCTGGTTTCACGTGAAATACACATTAACCATAATAATGTAGGTTAGCTAAGATGTAAGCAATTTAAAACACCTATTAACTTTAAAGGGGCTATTTGCTAAGATTTAAATTTTTGTTTGTAAAATAGCTGGGTCTCTTTAAAAAGTAATTTACTTGTCTTTAACAAGCCATATTGCAAATTTCACATATCCATTTTATTTCCACTAGGTAGAAAAAATATAAGCAATTAAAATTTAGCGATTTGCTTTAGAATGGCATATTCTTTAATAATTGTAACTTTGTAAAGATAAAATAAAATATCAAACAGATACTAAGGAAAATATAGGAATAGACCTAAAAATCTCAGAGTCTTCTTGTTCTTTATGGTAAATTTATATATATACATTAGTAAAAGGGGGAAGCAGTCTTTTCATTATCATATTTTACATCAATATTTAAACGGCGTTCTTAAAGTAAAGGCTTCCCCTGTGGCTCAGCTGGTAAAGAATCCTCCTGCAATGCAGGAGACCTGGATTGGATGGATCCCCTGGAGGAGGAAAAGGCTACCCACTCCAGTTTCTGGCCTGGAGAATTCCATGAATATATAGTCCATGGGGTCGAGTGGCCTTCACTTTCACTTTAAAGTAATAGTTTTGTTTGCACTCTAAATACAGACTATATACCCGTCGAGTTCCCTTACAGTATATTATCTATGCTATTGTCACTAGCTTGGAAACTCAGACCTAAATTATAATTTTTTTAAAGGGCTATGGCTAACCTTCCCAAAGTTTTTACTACAGATAAACTAACCTGCAAGACATTTAATCATAACTATGATTGGAAAATTAAAACTGAATAAATATTAAAGGGGAAACAGAAAACCATTGCTAAAACAATTAAAAATGTTTTTTCTACAGAAAAAAAAATAGCACATAAAATGCTTTAAGCAACAATTTTTGACATATGAATTGATCTGGTCTAAGTGCAGTAAATGAGTATGTTCCATAGAAAGGAAATAGCATACTCTATTATAGATCACTCCAGGATGTATATACCCTAAAATATGACAATTAAGTTTACCAGTCTTCTGTGATATTAGTATTTTTAAGATCTTAAATCTTTAATCAAATGGGAAATCATTTCAAAAACTTCACATGCAACTGGGTGTGGGGAAGTGATCCTGACCCAGAAGAAAATAAAGAACCACCCATGAGAAGCAAATTACAGTTCAGTGTAAAGCCAAACTCCTTCAAAGCACTCCTTAGACAAAACCACCCTGGTTGGTGGCCACCATATTCCTAATAAAGGATATTAATTAACATAGGATTTTGTCTACACAAAGTTTTTAGTGACTTTTCCCTGACAGGTAAAGCAGGGCCATAATTGGAACAGACTACGTAACAACACAGCTAGGTCACCTTAGGACCACACACACTGTGGGCCTGAGGGCTTCATCCAAAATGAGTATCTTTCAACCTTCTCTGAAATCTAAACATTTATCTTATCAGTTTTCTGTCTAATATTCAAGTGTCTTTTGCTTCTAAGTTTGCTAGTTTTCCAAAGCAATTCTGTTTCCCAAAACCTCAAATTCCATGCATTACAGCTTCATGAAATTAAAACCCTTTCTTTCAGCCCTTCATGTGTCTACTGAGCTTACCAGTTTGTTCTAGCTCTCTGCTATTAACTCAACAATGAAACAAGTTAGGTACAGGAATCAGTAAGACCAGAAAACTAAACTGAGAATTCAACCACTGGCATCCTAATATAACCACAAGGGTCTGGCAGCAGGCATCAATTAACCACAAGGTTCTTGAAGCAAGGCACTGGGTAGGAAATGCTGGCCTAAATAATATATCATTCAGGGAGCTACTGCTAATCTTTAATTCCAGCTTCTTAAAGTTCTTACTACAGATGAACTAACCCAGAGGACATACAGTAACTTTTAATTTCATAATAAATTTTAAATAATAGTGTTCTTTCCAATGCTTGGTTTTATTTTTCATAGAAATCTTTTCCTGAATTTCTATAAACCATAAGAAAAGTATGCTTGTAACATTTGTGTACAGTTTAAAGTCAAGTTTTAAAAAGTCTCTTAAAACAGCTTACCAATGAAAGTGTAAGTTTAACGCAAGAGTTAAAGGAAGAGAAGCAAAAAAAAATTCATTCCCAAAAGTCACATACTTGACTTCAGTGAAAAAATAAACCCTTTACAATGAGAGAGAAACCACACTATTCACTTTTAAGACATAAGAAAACAGTACAAGAAGACTTAACAAACATAACTGTAATTTCACAACTGTTCTAACAAATGTGAAATACATAAACTATCATAGAAAAAATATATCTACAGTTGAGAAATACATACTTTAGAATTCCATTTGCTCCAGAATACGCTTCTATCGCATTGATGCTGGTGGGCAACATGGTAATAATTCTGTCAGCTTTTTCAGCTACATCTGCTGGGGAAGACACTACCTTTAAAAAAAATTGCAAAGGCACATTATTTAAATCAAATGCTTCTAGAGCACAAGTAGGACCCACTTTTTATGCATGCCTGTAATAGTAACAGTGAATAAAAACCAATACTTGTTTTCAAATGACAAAAAAAAAAAACCTTACTGCCTAAAATAAAGAGTCCACTCCTTATACACATACAGATGCAGTTTCTATGGAATCACATCCACTGTTTACTTTTAAAAGTGTGAAGTGAGTTGAGGGGGAAAAGGGCAAAACCCTACAGTCCTGGGAACAGACACACTTCTCATGGATTCCTCCAACTTGAACTCTTAAAACAGCATACTTCTTGTAGATGCTCTAAGAAAAACATTCTAGTATAACAGAGCTGGTAGCTGAAGTACAGGATTCACCAGTTATTTCATGAGCAGCAAAATCCCCAAGAAAATTCTCAAGCCCCTATTACCACTATCTTCCAGCCTCTATTTTCAAGAGAAAAAAAAAGAAAAATTAAGCCTTTCATTAAAGTCAGAACAAGGACAAGCATGAACTGCACTGACTGAGACCACCATGAAAGTCTGAGAGCGTGAGCTGCCAGGACTCCTGTGGAAACCATATTTACAAGGAAGACAAGCCAACAGGCATCAAAGTACACCCTCTCTGCAACCCTGACTTCTGCTTTAACAATGACGATGAACATACCACACAGGAAAGCTGCTCTGTCCATCCTCTGAACATACGTGCATACAAGCGTGGGTGTCTCTGCCCTCACTCACATCCCCCACATCCTCTGCTCTCTCGCATACATATACCATGATACACCTGACCAATTTGGTCAGCCACCAAAGAGGCCAAAAGAGACCAGGAAATCACTTCTTGACTAAAACTCCCCTTTAACAGAAAGAATCCATCACCCCGTCATAAAAGTTCCTGTCCAAAGCTTTTTTTCCTTTTATAAAAAAGACAAAGGATTATCAAGAGGATAATCAAAGATTTCTCCATAGGATGATTTACTTATGCATTAGCAACAAACGTATTTTCTACAAGGAAATGTGAACTGGCACATAAGCATCTTGGGAATGGGAGTGACTGTTTTTCATGCAGTGGAAGTATACAAAACGTTTTCTTTTTGTCTTTGATGTACAGCTGATGAAAGAGTGCGAAGCCAAACACACTGTGCAATCTAAATATTATGAACTAGAAGCAGTTACATTTCAATTTTCCATAAGAGATTATCAGCTTCTAAATCAAAGTCTACATAAAGGAAGTTTTAACAGAATTTCCTATGTTGTACTTCAAAATTTCAGACAATCAAGTGTCCTGTCACTTTGTGTGTTAACATTAAGTGAAACATCACAGACTCTAAAAACCAAAAGAAAAAAGATAGTCTCTCTTATTCTAAAGGCAAGACAGTATTTTCAAGTCTACAATGCAGCACATTCAACAACATGTATATTTTGATATATAGTAGGGATCTGCCACAAATCATTCCAGAAAAAACATTTTTTTCCATCCAATGACAAAGAAATACTTAAGTTAGGTGAAAACCTTTCCTACACTCAAACAAATAGTGAGATATGAAAAGAAGCAACTATTTCCTGGCAAACAATTCAAGTTTATTCAAGCAAAAAAAAAAGTTCAGTAAGATGAGAAGATAAGAAAAAGAAAGGTTGTAGGAACTGTAATTCCCTACTTCTTGACTGTGTCAAGAATATGGGTTACATGGAGAGAGCCCCACCCATTCACCCTACTTAAATGAAGTAATAAACACAGACAAATGCTGGTGTACCTTTCAGTGGCCTTCTCTTCTATCGCAGCTCCATCTCGCTTGATCTTTCAGGCCCTGAGGTCTAAGAGTCAACTTCAAACTTTCTTGGGAATTGAGTCTCTTCCACTGAAGGAAATTCAATTCCATCTAGATAGCTCCTTGAGACGTGCCTTCAGGGACCCTGACGATTAGCTCACAAATCTAGGAATACTTCACACCTCCAAGCTTCTCATGTTCATGAACTGGCATTGCCAATTCATACAACTGCCAAGTGCATGGGGTGGCCAATCAGCCCCCTGCATCCTTAGCATCTGCTTCTTGGGATGCTTGGGTTGCCAGAGTACTGCTAACCCCTCAATTATAAAGGAAAGTAATGTCAAAGCTCACAGGTCCGGAAAAAACACACAATGATAGTGATAGCTGGAATGTCACCACTCTACTGGCCACAACTGCTCCATATCTAATGACTATATACATTCGGTACATTAAAACAGTCTCTAATTTGCACTACAGAAAAGGCATGTTTATTAGACAGATAAGACAGACATGTGTGTCCAGTTATTCAAATCATCTTGCCTTCCATGTGATGACTTCAACACTCTGAAATAATTGACTAACAAAATTTGGCCACGACTCAAAAGCTGGCAGGAAAAAAATAAACCTTATTGCCAATCTGACACTAACCACAAAAGCCTTTAGGAGCCAAACTAATTAGAGTCCCTTCAATTACATTTGCTAATTGAATGGATAAGCACATACAGACAGCATGGATCGGTGAAAGGAACACTAATTTAGAAGGCAGAGACCCACGTTTAGTTATTGCTCAGCCACTAAGTCGTGTGTGCTTTTGTGCAAATCACTTAACCTCTCTGACTTCAGTTTCTGAACCTACAAAATAAGAAAACTGACTCAGGTTATCTTTAAGGGTTTCTACCTGCAAAGTAGAAAGACAACTCTGGCAAGGAAATTTTTTCACATTGAGTAAATTTAAATGCTAGGAAGGTATTGCCTCTGTGAAAAAGGACTGATAGGACAGGAAGCATGTGCAGTGACTCAGGACTCTTCTGCACCTCCACATGTGTGGGTGGTCACTGATCTGGCTGACTCGGACCATGGTTTTGCTCTTTCATGCCCATTCCAGAAATTCTTGACAATTTCAACCGCCTCCTTCTTACACCACTGTGAATTAAGATGACCTTACTAAAGGGCAACTCACTCCAGTATTCTTGCCTGGGAAATCCCATGGACAGAGAAGCCTGGTGGGCTACAGTGCATGGGGGTCACAAAACAAACACAGCTTAGCAACTAAACAACAACAATTTTTCCATTATCTCAATTTTGATTATAGGAGATTGGTTCCCTTCAAAATATCTAGTTTTTAAGCATTTCTGCAATCAGATTCATCCATATGCTAGTAAGTACAATGGCAAGTGTACAATATAAAGAGTAGATGACTGGACAGATGGAAGACAAAATCTGCTTTGCTGGGTGGGGGGGCGAGGGATGATGGGCATCAGGGTCCACAGTAATCTGAAGTAACTGTGGATTTTTTCTACAGTTACATTACTTTCCTTTTTACATTACATTTTACATTACATTTACATTTCCTTTTTACATTATCAATGGAAGGAGACAACAATTAACCTAGCTATTTTACATAAAGAGAAAAATCTCACTGTCTCTTCTAGACAAAACAGTCACATAAGTCAAGCTCTTAGCAGTGCTTCCAAATAAACTAAGTGGGACAGAGATATTTGCAAAGAAACAAGATGAACATGACCTTGGTTAAACATGCCACTCTATTTTCATCTTTCCAAGTAGAAAAGCATATTGTTGCTTAAAAATTGTACCACCCTTAAAAAAACTGACTGAAACGGTTGTGCCTACATCTTGAAACATCTGGTCAACAATGATGAAGCCCACTCAGCAAGAGGCTTTTAAAGTTCCCATTTAACGAGAACTGAGTGGATGCCAGATTAGATCCCAAGAGACTTTCTTAACCAAACATGTTCAGCCTTATAATCTAGGAACAACAAGATGGCTTCCAAGTTTTTAGAGAGAATCCAATTAAGCCTCATTCAACCGGAAAACTCACACAGAAATGGTTGCATAAGTCTCAAGACTTTTGGCACCAATCAGAGGCATCTCCAAGGAAATTCCTAGACAATGAAAATGAAAATAAAGCACAAGTCATATGCCCCTGATACTAATGCTTAAAAAGAGAAACTGCTATCTTCTGTATCCAGGACACAAGGCACTCTGCAGAATATATTTTTAAGCAGGGATGCGGTCAAATTCCTCTTTGTCTCCTAATTTGGTTTTAACTTTTATCATCATTCTTTGATTTAAAAACATGTCTAAATTCTCTTCCAAGCAACTCCGGACTCAGTGACTCAGTCAAGACAGTGGCGCACTTCTATGTGTGATATTGGGGATGAAGATTTGGGAGAAATACAGTATAGATACTAAAGCAACAACCATAACAGTAGTAATAGCAGTGGCAGCAATAATAGCACTTCCCATGTGCCAGGTTTTCTAGAACTAAAACGAAGGTACTATTACTATTGACATTTTATGAGACACTTTAAGTATTGATAGAAAGACATTAATCTGTCTAAAGTCACTCAGAGCTGAGATTTGAGACCAGACAGTAAGGTTCCTAGGTTTGTGCTTTTAAACCACTACATTCACCATTTATTGATTCATAATTTCTAAAACCCAAAGGGCTGACGATTACCAGGGTTACATTCTTATAATAGATGCTATAAGTTGCAAAGATGCATTCAGGGTTAAACCTGTAGCCCACCAGGCTCCTCTGTCCATGGGATTTCCCAAGCAAGAATACTAGAGTGGGTTGCCATTTCCTCCTCCAGGGGATCTTCCCACCCCAGAGATCGAGCCTGGGTCTCCTGCACTTCAGGCTGATTCTTTATCAGCTGAGCCACCAGGGAAGCCCAGGTTAAACCTGAGCTTTATTTCCTTTATTTCCAACAGAAATAAAGACATAACAAAGGGTTACTGCAAGAGGAAGGCATAGGTTTTTTTTTTTTTTATGGGAATGACCACAAATAACATATTAAACCAGTTGTAAATGTCCCAATTCATTAACATGTAAAGGTACAAATATCCTTCATAACCCAGTAGCGTTTTTTACTACTAGGTACAGCTGGAAGGAAACTCTCCAGGGTGGTCACATCCAAAGCACTTTTGCACCTGGAGCTACAGGTGGCCACCTTGCACCTTAAGGGGAGGGAGGAGCTGGGCTGCAGAAAGGGGAGCCAAGACACAGACAGAAACAAATCTGCTTACATCTGTACCTAAAATTCAACTATGCTTAGGTTCAGACTACTCCCCAACTCTTCAGTTACATGAAACAACAAATTCTCAGTTTTTGCTTTTTAAAAATTGAAGAAGCACTTCTTCAAGATGTTCAAAGATCTTTAAAACCAGGTGATTGCTTTTTGATCCTCCAGATACGTCTAGTTTGGTACTTTCTCTTCCTGCAAATTTCCTACTGAAAGCACAGTTGACATTAGAAATCAACTAGCCATGCTTTCCACAAACTTTGAGGGAAAAAAATTATGTTTCCTTTGGCTGCCATTTCATGGACTTCCCTTGAGATAATAACATTAAGGGAAGAAAGGGACATCTGTCCTTAAAATGTAAGCACCAACTCAAATATACTCTGAATTTTTAAATTCTTAATTCATCCATTGTACTACTGTGGACAATAGCCAGAGGTTTCAAGGTTTTCACCTGTATTTTCCCATCTAATCCCAAGTCTTATCTTCATCTTTTAGTGGTAAAATGAAACTCATTTTTCCCTTTATCAAACATTTAAAACTAAATATAGCTATGAAATAATACTAACATTATAACATATCAGATGTCATTCATCCAAATTAACACTATCTTTTAAAGTAGGACTCAAGAAATCACACTTGTTTGAATGACACTGCCACTGTTCAAAATGGTTTTTAAGCCGCCAGCATAAATCATTTATCAACAAATGTTTTCATTTTATGATATTTATGAAAGAATATTCCCCCTCAGGCCCAAAGCTTTTTTACTTTTCACCCCTCTTCCTTCATTCATCTAAATTTCAGGTCCTCCAGCCCTCCACTGCTGTTACAATCAATACACACAGGACTCCTTAGGGTCAAAAGACTCTGAGGGGAAGCAGAGATAGAATGTGGGAAGAGAGAAGCCTGCCTTCCAGGCTTGCCACCTCAGACTGAAGCATCCACAGAACCTTTCCCATCGCGGGCAGTGGTCAGGGGTGGGAGCTGCAGGCACGAAGCTAGGACATGTCTTCACTATTCACTACTCTGGGAGAGGCAGCTACCCAGAATCCAACGTCTGTCCTTCCTCATACCCACTTCAGTGTCTCAAGGAAGACGGAAAGAATGGAAATCTAATGACTGAGCCTGTGCCCTAGAACCCTCTGATTTCTATTCAGGAGTCTGAGAGATCTTGTCTACATGACTTTCATTTCAGACTATAGCATTTCTGTTCAAAGGTCAGCAAACCTTAAAAGCAATATTTATGTAGTTTTCTATGAGAAATGAAATGGCTCTTAACAGTTACTTATTATTTTTCCTCTCAAAACCTGCTTCAGCACTTCATTATTGTCAAAATGCAATTTTAATAGAAACTCCCTCCTAATTTTAGTCTGGCTACCTACGACACATCTAAAACATTGCCACATTCAATCTGTTTTATTCTCCACAGCACTAGGTGGACTGTTAGACATACTGGTTCAGTCCAGTTCAGTCGCTCAGTTGTGTCTGACTCTTTGCGACCCCATGGACTACAGCAGGCCAGGCCTTCCTGTCCATCACCAACTCCCAGAGTTCACTCAAACTCATGTCTATTGAGTCAGTGATGCCATCCAATCATCTTATCCTCTGTTGTCCCCTTCTCCTCCCGCTCTTAATCTTTCCCAGCATCACATCTTTTCCAATGAGTCAGCTCTTTGCATCAGGTGGCCAAAGTATTGGAGTTTCAGCTTCAACATCAGTCCTTCCGAAGAAGACTTGAGAATTGAGACATACTGGTACTCAATCTCTATTTGTTGACCTAATGCAGAAATCTCTAGAAACTAGAGAGGGATGCTCAGACCCAAAGTATCAACACTCATTAGGTGAACTGCTGTTGACAAAAAATACTGCCATCATTGTAGAGCCTTCCACTTTTAAAGAAAACTGCTCCTTTGTCTCCATTATTCATCTGGATAAATCCTGCTTGTTCTTGAACTATCTGCCTACACTGCTAGTCTTCAGCAAACAGCCCTAACTGCCCTCTCAACCAATGTAATGCAGGTTTTTTACTGAAAATTGAGGAGACGCTACTTTTTCTTTTCACATCGAAATTTGGAATCACATATTTGTGTGATCTGATTATCTAATACCTCCTGCTGGTCCACAAAGGCAAAATTTTAACTATTTTGTTCTAGGCTATAATACCCATACCCAGCACAAAGAAAGTACCCAAGAAACATCAGTTGAAGTAACAAATAAATGAAGGTCCTATCCCTTGTTTTGCTAGGAGAGTCTAAGGTAGCCTTAATCTGCAGTGATCGAAGTAACTTCTCTTCACAAAGAAGTAAAGAGACTCTGACACTGTCATGTGAATAGAGAGCATTAGAAAAGGAATTAGAGCTCTGCACAGCAGAGGGGAAACAAAGACTTCTAGGAACTAACTTAGACCTAACACACATAGTACTTACCATGCCAAGCATGACTAAGCTTCTTACAAATATGAATTCATGTAATCCTCATACCAACTCTCTGAGAAAGGTTGTTATTATTATCCTTAGGAAGAAACAGAGATACAGAGACACTAAATATCTGTCCTGGGATTGCAGACACTAAGTGGTAAAGTCATGTTACGGTTCCATTTCCCGTGGCTGCCCCAACAAGTTCCCATAAGCGTGGTGGCTTAAAACACAGAACCTTCTTCTCACAGCTCTGGAGGCCAGAAGGACGAAATCAAGGTGGAGGCACCACCACGCTATCCCCACAGAAGAGTCCTATCTGCCTCTCCTAGCTTCTGGTAGCCCGGCTGCTCCTTGGCTTGCTGCAGCATTAACTCGGAAGTCAGCAAGGACCTGCCACAGCCTGCCCTCATGTCTCTCTATAAGGTTGCTCATCTCTGCCTTTAGGACCCACGTAAAGTCCAAGAGGACCTCATCTCAAGATATACAACCTAACTGCATCTGCAAAGACCTTGTTTCCAATTAAGGTCACTGTCACAACTACTGGGGTTAGAATGTGGACATTTATCTTTTTTTCCAATAACTTTATTGTGATACATAATTTGCCCACATAAAGTATATAATTTGATGGTTTTCAGGGTATTTGCAGATATGTGCAACCATCATAATTTTAGAACTTTGTATCACTTCAAGAAAACAATCCCATATCCATTAGCTTTCTCTCTCTTGTGCCTGCCCCTCTTTCCCACCCAGCACTGCTGCTGCGTCGCTTCAGTCGTATCCAACTCTGTGCGACCATAGATGGCAGCCCACCAGGCTCCCCTGTCCCTGGGATTCTTCAGGCAAGAACACTGGAGTGGGTTGCATTTCCTTATCCAATGCATAAAAGTGAAAAGTGAAAGGGAAGTCGCTCAGTCATGTCCGACTCTGAGCGACCCCATGGACTGCAGCCTACCGGGCTCCTCCATCCATGGGATTTTCCAGGCAAGAGTACTTGAGTGGGGTGCCATCGCCTTCTCCGCCCACCCAGCACTGCTGCTGCTGCTAAGTCGCTTCAGTCGTGTCCGACTCTGTGCGACCCCACAGACGGAAGCTCACCAGGCTCCCCCGTCCCTGGGATTCTCCAGGCAAGAATACTGGAGTGGGTTGCCCTTTCCTTCTCCAATGCATGAAAGTGAAAAGTGAAAGTGAAGTCACTCAGTCGTGTCCGACTCTAAGCAACCACAAACCCACTTTCTGTTTCTATAGATTTCTCTGTTTTGGATTTTCATGTGTCACTGCCTCATTCCTATTTATGGTGGAATAATATTATCATTGTATAGGTATACCACATTTTTCTTATCACTGATGGGACATCTAGGTTGTTTCTGTCTTTCGGCTATAATGAACAATGTTGCCACTCATATACAAGTTCCTGTGTGGGCATGTGTTTTCATTCTCTTTCACATATACCTAGGAGTAGAATTACATTCTCATCAGCAGCATATGATAGTTCAATTTGTTCACACTTGTCATCTGACTTTGTGATTCTAGCCAACGTAGGGGGTGGAAATCTCATTGTGATTCTGATTGCATTTCTCTAATGACAAAAGATACTGGCATCTTTTCATGTGTTTATTGCCTGTCTGAATAACTTCTTTGGGTAAATGTCTATTCAGATCTGTTGCCCATTTAATTGAGTCACTTGCTTTCTGTTTGAGTTGCACGGCTTCTTTACACATGCTAGATACAAGTCCTTGTCAGATACATGATTTCAGTTCAGTTCAGTTGCTGAGTCATATACGACTCTTAGCAACCCCATGGACTGCAGCATGCCAGGCCTCCCCAACCATCACTAACTACCAGAGTTTACTCAAATTCAATTCCATTGAGTCGGTGATGCCATCCAACCATCTTATCCTCTGTCATCCCCTTCTCCTGCCTTCAATCTTTCCCAGCATCAAGGTCTTTTCAAATGAGTCAGTTCTTTGCATCAGGTGGCCAAAGTACTGGAGTTTCAGCTTCAACATCAGTCCTTCCAATGAATATTCAGGACTGATTTCCTTTAGGATGGATTGGTTGGATCTCCTTGCAGTGCAAGGGAGTCTCAACAGTCTTCTCCAACATCACAGTTCAAAAGCATCAATTCTTTGGCGCTCAGCTTTCTTTATACCCAACTCTCACATTCATATATGACTACTGGAAAAACCACAGCCTTGACTAGACGGACCTTTATTGGCAAAGTAATGTCTCTGCTTTTTAATATGCTGCCTAGGTTGGTCATAGCTTTTATTTCAAGGAGTAAGAGTCTTTTAATTTCATGGCTGCAGTCACCATCTGCAGTAATTCTGGAGCCCAAAAACATAAAGTCAGCCACTGTTTCCACTGTTTCCCCATCTATTTGCCATGAAGTGATGCGATCAGATGCCTTGATCTTAGTTTTCTGAATGTTGAGTTTTAAGCAAACTTTTTCACTCTCCTCTTTCACTTTCATCAAGAGGCTCTTTAGTTTTTCTTCACTTTATGCCATAAGGGTGGTGTCATCTGCATATCTGAGGTTATTGATATTTCTCCCAGCAATCTTGATTCCAGCTTGTGCTTCATCCAGTCCAGCATTTCGTATGATGTACTCTGCATAGAAGTTAAATAAGCAGGGTGACAATATACAGCCTTGATTTACTCATTTCCTGATTTAGAACCAGTCTGTTGTTCCATGTCCAGTTCTAACTGTTGCTTCTTGACCTGCATACAGATTTCTCAGGAGGCAGGTCAGGTGGTCTGGTATTCCCATCTCTTTCAGAATTTTCCATTTTGTTGTGATCCATACAAAGGCTTTGGCATAGTCAACAAAGCAGAAGTATATGTTTTTCTGGAACTCTCTTGCTCTTTCGATGGTCCAACGGATGTTGACAATTTGCTCTCTGGTTCCTCTGCCTTTTCTAAATCCAGCTTGAACATCTGGAAGTTCATGGTTCACGTACTGTTGAAGCCTGGCTTGGAGAGTTTTGAGCATTACTTTACGAGCATGTGAGATGAGTGCAATTGTGTGGTAGTTTGAGCATTCTTTGGCATTGCCTTTCTTTGGGATTGGAATGAAAACTGACCTTTTCCAGTCCTGTGGCCACTGCTGAGTTTTCCAAAATTGCTGACATATTGAGTGTAGCACTTTCACAGCATCATCTTTTAGGATATGAAATAGCTCAATTGGAATTCCATCACCTCCATTAGCTTTGTTGGTAGTGATGTTTCCTAAGGCCGTCTTGACTTCACATTCCAGGATGTCTGGCTCTAGGTGAGTGATCACACCATCATGATTATCTGGGTCGTGGAGATCTTTTTTGTACAGTTCTTCCTTGTATTCTTGCCATCTCTTCTTAATATTTTCTGCTTCTGTTAGGTCCATACCATTTCTGTCCTTTACTGAGCCCATCTTGGCATGAAAAGTTCTCTTGGTATCTCTAATTTTCTTGAAGAGATCTCTAGTCTTTCCCATTCTATTGTCTTCCTCTATTTCTCTGCATTGATCACAGAGGAAGGCTTTCTTATCTCTCCTTGCTATTCTTTGGAACTCTGCATTCAAATGGGTATATCTTTCCTTTTCTCCTTTGCTTTCACTTCTCTTCTTTTCACAGCTATTTGTAAGGCTTCCCCAGACAGCCATTTTGCCATTTTGCATTTCTTTTTTTGGCAGATGGTCTTGATCACTGTCTCCTGTACAATGTCACAAACCTCCGTCCATAGTTCAGGCACTCTGTCTATCAGATCTAATCCCTGTAATCTATTTGTCACTTCCACTGTATAATCATAAGGGGTTTGATTTAGGTCATACCTGAATGGTCTACTGGTTTTCCCTACTTTCTTGAATTTAAGTCTGAATTTGGCAATAAGGAGTTCATGATCTGAGACACAGTCAGCTCCTGGTCTTATTTCTGCTGACTGTATAGAGCTTCTCCATCATGGGCTATAAAGAATATAATCAATCTGATTTCAGTATTCACCATCTGGTGATGTCCACGTGTAGAGTCTTCTCTTGTATTGTTGGAAGAGGGTATTTGCTATGACCAGTGTGTTCTTGTGGCAAAACTCTATTAGCCTTTGCCCTGCTTCATTCTGTACTCCAAGGCCAAATTTGCCTGTTACTCCAGGTATTTCTTGATAAATGATTTGCAAATATTTAATCCCATTCTGTGGGTTATCTTGTCACTTTCTTGCTGGTGTTCTCTGGAGCACAAAAAGTTTTAATTTTGATGAAGTCTTTTTTTATTATTATTATTTTGTTGCTCATGATCTTGGGTATCATACCTAAAAGTCCTTTGCCAAATCCAGTGTCATACAGATTTACCCTCATGTTTTCTTTTAAGAGTTTTCTAAGTTACTTCTTTGGGGGGCTACTATTCAACCTACTGTGTACTCACTTAACTATATTATCTATCATAATAGATAACTATTATTTACTTCCAACAAATTTCATGGGTGCAGAACAACACATTAAGTAGGGTGTAGTATATAATCATTACTGTCCTGACATCATCTAATCCAAAAGAAATCTAAGCATTTTATTGTCTAGTAGTCTAGGTTGTAGACAGGTTGCTGCTAAGTTGCTTCAGTCGTGTCCGACTCTGTGCAACCCCATAGACGGAAGCCCACCAGGCTCCCGTGTCCCTGGGATTCTCCAGGCAAGAACACTGGAATGGGTTGCCATTTCCTTCTCCAATGCATGAAAGTGAAAAGTGAAAGGGAAGCCACTCAGTCGTGTCCGACTTCCAGCGACCTACCAGGCTCCTCCATCCATGGGATATTCCAGGCAAGAGTACTGGAGTGGGTTGCCCTTGCCTTCTCCATGTAGACAGGTTAACAGGTGCTTATTTCAGAATCATCAAGGAAGACATCACAAACAAATACACTTAAAAATGTCTCGTACATAATACATGATATAATTAAAAGAGTTAAAACTCCAAAGTCAAAGACAGACCTTTGTTCAGATCCTGGCTCTTGCCATTCACTCACCGTGTCACCTTGGGGATGTTATTTAACTTCTCCAAGCATCAGTTTCCTGAAAATACCTCTGTTGCGAAGATAAAATTAGATAATATGTACTAAATATTTAGTAAGAGACCTGACACATAGTAGGTACTCATTAAATATCGTTTCTTTTCTCTCCCTTTTAAAATTTAAATGTCTCCTTCACTCAAGTATAAGTCTTATTCTTAAGGTAACCTTCTTTCACATCGACCCAAAATTAGCAACACTAAAAAATTCAGAATTTTGTTAGGGAATGCCTCACATTCTTCAGAGTATGAGGCAATTTAGGCAGAGCATCAGAAAGCTCCAGCAATCTGGGAAGCAGCAGCAAAGAGATTCACAAAGGGATGATGAACGTTTCAGTTCTCCACAGGCAAGTTGTTCAGTGCTACAGGAACAGAGGGAAGAGTAAGGGCATTAGAAACAATCTGAAAGGCCCTAAGCATCTGGCTTGCCAGTCCATGGTAAATCAGCTTCCATTCAATTTCTACCTCTCTATTACTAGAAGGGGTAGGAAGAGGAATTCATGGGATTTTTCATAAACACACACACACATGAAAACTTCTGGAACATTAGTCTCCAAAATGCCAAAAGAATTTCCTATTGTTACTTTGATTAAATTCTGTATTTAATAGATATTTCCTCTGTTTAGAGATAATGCACCATTGCTATTTTTACAAATAAATACATAAACTATTGGAAAGTGCCAACATTAAATAGATGTTATCTCAAAAAGTAATATTCAACTCCTGAAAAAAACAATTAATTCACCCCAGACTGAATATCAACTTGGAACTCCTGTCCACCCTTAAAGATGGTAAGGGCCAACCTGTCCCAGAACAAAGAACTGATCAAATCTCTCCATCAAGTCTAACCCCTAAGCTACTTAAGAGCATCAGTAACCTGCTGCACTGGTAGCACACTGTCAACATTCAGAGACTATATGGGCATAAGCAGCTGCAACCCTACCCTGAAAAGTTCCAACATGATACTCACACATCCTCAGACAACACTGCAGCCACCCTCATCTGGCACACAAACCACAAGGGGGAAGGAGACAGAGGATATCCAGTTCTACAAAAGGCCTCCAAGTTACCTAAACCTGCTCTTTGCATACACACTGCATCTTCTCAGTATTTATTTTCAAGTCTGTTATCGAGAAGTTTATTTGTTCTCTAACTGTTTTCTATATTTCTCAGTATTTTTTAGTATTCACCCAGCTCTGGGATTGCATCTAGCTCTCAATTACCACTCTAAACCTTGTACAAGAAGAATTTCCCACGTATCTTGTGGGGGAACCTCTAAATTTGGTTACTAGTACACAGTCTCCCGTGTGTGTGTGTGTGTACATGTATTTTACATATTATATAATATATACATATGTAATCTTACAGATAAAGAAATAAAATTAACAATGAGTTAACTTTACAAATCCATCATGTTTACTTCCAAGCAGCTATTACTTACTTGAATGTCAAATATCAAAATCTGAAAAACATTTTTAAACATCAATATCTTAAAAGAAATTTAAGAAAAGGCCTTACCTGTTCACCTGCATCTAGAAACTCTTTGCATGCATCAGGGAACACATCATAAATAATAAGTGGATAGCCATGTTTCATGAGATTTTTTGCCATTGGATTCCCCATGTTGCCGACTCCAATGAATCCAACTGGAGTCTTAGAAGCCATTGACCTAGAACACACTGATTTCAACACATTATTTTTAACAGGAGCAGACAATGTTTTATTTTAAATATTTTAAATATTCACTTCTGAATATACAGTTCTCTAGGAATACTCATAAATTTTTCTACCTCTACAACATCCCTTTACTATTTTAACAATAAACTTAATAATGTTACCATGTACCTATTATTTACGTTGCCTGTTAAGTGAAGTATCCTAAATTCTCTTATCTATATTATCTTCTTTAAAAATGTATACAAGAAAACTGGAAGTATTCAATAAAACCTGTATCTTGGACAAGCACCAAGAATAAAAAAACTTTTGGCTTCCCACCTTCACATTTATTGAAACTACTTCCTCCAATGGTATAAAAAAACAATTGAATAAAATGTTAAACCCAGAAGAATGTATTTCAACTTAAAAGTCACCAGTTTATAAACAGGTTACTAGGTGAGACCAGGGGGACGCTTCTATGGGCTTTCCATGAAAACGGAAACAGTCTCAGGACTTGGGCTAACAACTCCAGGCACTTTCAGAGAAGAGACATTTTCACTCACAGAAAAAGAAAACTGTTCTTAAAAATCTGTATATAGCTTCTGATTTTATTTTCTTTCTTTTCATAAAAGACTTTGTGAAGTCACACTGAGGCATACAACTCAAGGTAATGCTTTTTGCAAGACAGCAGAGAAGCTCCGCATCAGATGGTGTTACTAATTCATTCAACAAGTATTTATTGCATGAAGTTCTATGATATGGTCCTTGTCCTCCAAAAGTTCACAGTCCAATGAAAGAAGAAAGCAAAATAATTCCACTTGCCTTTTCTATCATTTCCCAGCTTTATTATTTCTTTTTCTTTCAAGGACTCCAGTTTTAAAACTGTGTAGTGTTTAATAAGGACTTCCCTGGTGGCTCAGATGGTAAAGCGTGTCTACAATGCGGGAGATCTGGGTTCGATCCCTGGGTCGGGAAGGTTCCCTGGAGAAGGAAATGGCAACCCACTCCAGTACTCTTGCCTAGAAAATACCATGGACAGAGGAGCCTGGTGCAGGCTACTGCCCATGAGGTCGCAAAGAGTCAGACACGACTGAGTGAAAGTGTATAATGTCTAATCACAGTAATGTATAAGTGTATAATGACTAATCACACTTTTTAAGTTTCAGATCCTCTCAACTGATGGATCCCTGCTCTTCCTTCAACTTAATCTCAGTGTAATGAGATTTCCTAAAAGCAGATTATTTGAAGCCCTAATGCTTAAGAAAAAGAGGTCATCTTGGGTCAGAAGCATGTTTAATTCCTACGAACTCCACGTCTGTCTCTACCATTTCCATTAAAGATGGGTGTGCTTCCTGCGCATCACCACCTTACTAGTGCTCAGTTTCACATGCTGGGCATGACAGGAGTCCTGTGCCTAACTTTCTGGTTCACAAGGGGTTTAATGACAGAGAAATGACTCCTCACTGAATTTTTATTTTGATATTAAGTATACTTTGTAAGAGAACTCTCATAAATACTAGTAACTAGTGTGCCTGACTACTGTGTTAAGCTTGAAAAGGTATAATTTAACTAAAAACATTAGAAACTAGAAATATTATTATTTAAATGCAGTTAATTTTAACAGGCAACTCACTCTAAGTCCAACAATAACTATGGCAAAGTAGAACCATGGTTTATTTACACACTCAGTAAACACGAAGCAACCATTTATACCATATGCCAGATGCCATCAAAGACACAGATGACATACAGTCCTTGCTTTCAACCAGCTTAAAACACAAGAAGACAACCAGGTACACTAAAACATGAAAGCAAAAGATAAAGTATGAAAAACAATGCTGATACTAAAGGAGAACTGGAAAAAAACAGCATGTGACCTGAGTACTTGAGGATGGGTAGGCTTTCAAATGGAATGAGAGTAGAAACAAAGGGAGTTCCATACAAAAAAGCAATGAGTATGCATATGAGTGTATGCAAGCAAATAGGCAAGTCAAGCAAACATGAATAATAAAAGTTAATAGTTGTGGCAATTTTATTACATGCCAGACACTGTACTAAGCACTTGATAAATAGCACTGTCATTACATCCCATCATTAAGCCTATCTTCCAGTTCAGGTCCCTGACACTTAGTTTAAATAAAATGCACAGATTCAAGTTGTTGTAATGCCAAGATTCAGATTCAGCCAATCTGACTCTAGGTTCTTCATTTTTAACTGCCATCCACTCTTCCTACAGGACATACACAGAAAGAAAAGAGCAAGATTAAGATTGAAAGAAAAAAATGCAACCATAACATGTCTGGAAAGTATGCTATAAACAATTTGACTGTATTTTGGCAACCCACTCCAGTATTCTTGCCTGGAGAATCTCATGAACAGAGGAGCCTGGTGGGCTACAGCCCCATGGGGCTGCATAGTCAGACACCATAGAGCGACTAACACTTTCACTTTCTGTAAGCAAGTAGTGGTACCACAGACTGACTGCTTGGTAACCCCCAAATTTCTATGTTGAAAAAATAACCTCCAATGTGAGGGTATTTGGAGGTGGGGCCTTGAGGCAATGATTATTAGATCCTGACAGAAGAACCCTCAGGATGGCATTAATGCCTTTACAAAAAAGGCCGCAGGGAGCACCCTTGTCTCCTTCCACCCTGT
Source organism: Tragelaphus eurycerus (assembly GCA_935064755.1). Lineage (NCBI taxonomy): Eukaryota > Metazoa > Chordata > Mammalia > Artiodactyla > Bovidae > Tragelaphus > Tragelaphus eurycerus. Next base: position 27,956,184 of record CAKXYN010000002.1, read on the forward strand.
GAGGACATAGTGAAAAGATGGCTGTCCTTGAACCAAGAAGTGAGCCCTCACTTGACACTAAATATACCAACATGCTGATTCTGGACTTCCCAACCTCCAGAACTGTGAGAAATAGTTTTCTATTATTTATAAGACACCCAGTCTGTGGTATTTATTTATAGCAGCCCAAACAGACTAAAACAGGTAGTTACTGAAAGGGCTGAGCGAGATAAATGACTGATCAAACCCATGCTTTAAAAGGAGAGAAACAGAGCAGCAGTGTACAAAAACTAAACTTTAAGAGCAGCCTGGAGGCAGAAAGACCAATATAAAAGTGACTATCTCAAGTCTCAGTCCATTCCAGCTGTTGTAACAAATAAACCATAGATTGTGTGGCTTGCTGCTGCTGCTAAGTCGCTTCAGTCGTGTCCAACTCTGTGCGACCCCAAAGACGGCAGCCCACCAGACTTCCCCACCCCTGGGATTCTCCAGGCAAGGGAGTCTGTATGGCTTAAATGATAGGTATTTATTTCTAACAGACCTGGAGCTGGGACAGTCCAAGATGAGGTAGGCAACAGATTCAGTATCTGTGAGAGCCCACTTCCTGGCTTGTAGATGACCCATTTTCTTGTATCTCTGGAGAGCAGAGAGAGAACACAGGCTCTCCTGCCTCTGTTTAGGACACTAATCCCATTCATGAGGGCTCCAACCTTATAACCCAGTTATTTCCCAAAGGCCTCAGCTCCTAATACTATCACAGTGGGGATTAGGATTTCAACACATGAATTTTTGGAGGGCTGCAAACATTCAGTCCACAGTTAAGTTCAGAACTAATAAAGGGCGGTGCCATAGAAAATACAGATATGAAAAATATTTCAAATATAGTAATAAAAGGACACAGCAATAGTCCTCATTATAATGTAATAATGGAAGAAATACTGGAAGAAAAGACTTTAAAAACAAAGCAATAAACTATCCAAAACACAATACAGAGAAAAAAGAATTAAAAAAAAAAAAAGTCAGTGAGCTGTGAGACAGCTTCAGTCAGCCAAATACACAACAAAACTGGAATCCTCAAAGGAGAGGAAAGCAAAGTGGGGACCAGAAAAGTATGTGGAGAACTAATGGGAAAATTTTCCAAATCTGATGAAAACCTTAAACCCCACGCATCCAAGCTCAAGAAACATGAAAAAAACTGCAACAAGACATGTCATAGTCAAAATGTTCAAAAGCAACCAATAGAAAAAAAGCATTACATACAGAGGAGCAAACATAAGAATGAAGGCAGATTTACTGTCAGAATCAAAATGAGTGAGAAAATAGGAGAGCACCATCTTTAAAGGACTGAAACAAAAAATGACTGTCAAGCTAGGATTTATCTAGCCAGTGACAGTGTACAATTATAGAAACCTGCGTATACAGGGGTATGAGGAAATCGGCAGGAAAGGGGTGAATGGATATGTTCTCTATCTTGATTGTCATGATGGTTTCCCACATGTTGAAACCCATCAAACTCTCCATGTTAAATATGTGTAGTTTATTGTAGGTCAACTATATTGCAATATAGCTGTTTTTAAAAAGTCAACATGTTCACAAAAAAACAACCAAGAGAAGACATTCCTCAGTCCAAAGATACTAAAGTGATATATCAACCAAATGCAACATGTGAAATATGGATGGATCTGGATTGGGGAGGTGCCAAGGAAGCATTAAGACATTCTAAGGAAAATTATGAAATTTTATATATAAGCTGTACATTAGGATGATACCAGGGAAGTTCTAATTGCCTTGTTGTTGTTTAGTCACCATGTCGTGTCTGACTCCTTGCAACCCCACGAACTGTTGTCCGCCAGGCTCCACTGTCCATGGAATTTTCCCAAGCAAGAATACTGGAGTGGGTTGCCATTTCCTTTTGCAACCCTGAGCTAGGGATCTTTACATCTTCCTGACCTAGGGATCGAACACACGTCTCCTGCATTGACAGGTAGATTCTCTACCGCTGAGCCACCAGGGCAGCCTGCTAATTGAGATAGTGGTAATTTGGTTATGTAGGAGACAGTTCTTAAGAGATTCACGCTGAATCATTTAGGGTTGAAAGTGTCACGGCTTCCGCATTTACTTTCAAATAATACAGGTGGGATATGAACATGTTTGGAAAGAAAGAAAGCAAACCTGGCAAAAGTGTAACAACTATCGACACTAAGCAAAGAGTACATAGATGTTCGTGGCATTATTCTTTCAATACTTTATGTTTAAAATTTTTCATGAAAAAACACCGGGGAAAAACTTACCAAATCTATATACAAAAAAAAATCAAAAACATGACCAAACACAAATAACTAGGAAGGACACTTGAAACACAAGATAGAAATAGGGCTATTTTACTTTATATGCAAATAACTTTAAAAGCTTTAAGAAAAATTTAAATAACCCATTGTTTTAAAGTATGCCAAAATCACAAAAATGAGTTAACAGAATATACCCAAAAAAAACTTTTAAAAAATGTTCAACTTCTGTCATAATTAGAATAATGCAAACAAAGCAATGTAGTATCATTTTCACCTATCAGCTGGACAAATGTGTTTCTCTGATAAAACGCACAACTGGTTATTCCTGATAAAAATATATACTCTTGTACACAGTAGAATTGTATTTTATGTCAACCCTAGACAGCAATTTGAAAAAAAGATCTACATTTGAACCTCATTATAAAATTTAGATTTAAAATATGCATACTCTTTGAAATAGGAATTACATTTCTAGGAACATATACTATATGTAAGGGGTCAGCACACTTTTTCCTAAAGGGTGAGGGGTAAAGAATTTCAGTTTGGGGCCACAGGCCTCTGTCACAACTATTCAACTCATCCACTACAGTTTCAAAGCAGCCATAGACAATATAAAAACAAGTGCTTGTGCTTATTTTCCAATATAGCTTTATTTACAAAAACAGAGGTTCAGCTGTTGGGCCACAGTGTGCTGACTCCTACTACATAAACTCTGAAAAACACAAAAATGTAATTTACTATAGGAATGTTTGTAACAACAGAAAAATTATAAATAACTAATACTGCAGATGGTGACTACAGCCATGAAATTAAAAGACGCTTACTCCTTGGAAGGAAAGTTATGACCAACCTAGACAGCATATTAAAAAGCAGAGACATTACTTTGCCAACAAAGGTCCATCTAGTCAAGGCCATGGTTTTTCCAGTAGTCATGTGTGGATGTTAGAGTTGGACCCTAAAGAAAGCTGAGTGTTGAAGAATTGATGCTTTTGAACTGTGGTGTTGGAGAAGACTCTTGAGAGTCCCTTGCACTGCAAGGAGATCCAACCAGTCCATCCTAAAGGAGATCAGTCCTGTGTATTCTTTAGAAGGACTGATTTTGAAGCTGAAACTCCAATATTTTCACCACCTGGGGCGAAGAGCTGACTCATTGGAAAAAACCCTGATGCTGGGAAAGATTGAGGGCAGGAGAAGGGGACGACAGAGGATGAGATGGTTGGATGGCATCACCGCCTTGATGGACATGAGTCTGAGCAAACAACGGGAGTTGGCAATGGACAGGGAGGTCTTGGCATGCTGTGGTTCATGGGGTTGCAAAGAGTCGGACGTGACTGAGCAACTAAACTGAACTGAATACATATTAATAGGACATTTAATTTATATAACTAAATATACATTAATAGGGCCCTTAATATTTCATAGAAAATCAACACAATGAAATATTATGTAATGTTCGTAAGAACATGGTCTATCTATCTATAAGTATAAGGGAAAAATCTCCAGGATATGTTAAGGCAAAAGAGCAAGATTCAGAACATTATATGTAGTAACATAGACTGTTTGAGGAGAAAAAAGGAATTGCTGTTTAGTTGCTAATTTGTGTCTGACTCTTCTGAGATCCCAGGGACTATAGCCCACCAGGCTTCTCTGTCCATGGGATTTCCCAGTCAAGAATCCTAGAGTGGGTTGCCCTTTCCTTCTCCAGGTGATCTTCCCAACGCAGGGACCAAACCCGCATCTCCTGCATTGCAGGCAGATTCTTTACTCCTGAGCCACCAAGGAAGTAAGAAGTCAGAAAAAAGAATACACATGCATTAAATTTTTTTCAAAGTTCTGTAAGATACATAAGAAACAGTAGTTACAGCTAGAGAGTTGGACTGATGGCACAGAGTTTCACTTTTCATTCTATCACCTTTTGAGTTTTTACCATGTGCATATGATAAAACAACTTTTATAACTACTTCAAGCTGGTTTTAGAAAAGGCAGAGGAACCAGAGATCAAATTGCCAATATCCGCTGGATCATGGAAAAAGCAAGAGAGTTCCAGAAAAACATCTATTTCTGCTTTCTTGACTATGCCAAAGCCTTTGACTGTGTGGATCACAATAAACTGTGGAAAATTCTGAAAGAGATGGGAATACCAGACCACCTGATCTGCCTCTTGAGAAATTTGTATGCAGGTCAGGAAGCAACAGTTAGAACTGGACATGGAACAACAGACTGGTTCCAAATAGGAAAAGGAGTATGTCAAGGCTGTATATTGTCACCCTGTTTATTTAACTTATATGCAGAGTACATCATGAGAAATGCTGGACTGGAAGAAACACAAGCTGGAATCAAGATTGCCAGGAGAAATATCAATAACCTCAGATATGCAGATGACACCACCCTTATGGCAGAAAGTGAAGAGGAACTAAAAAGCCTCTTGATGAAGGTGAAAGTGGAGAGTGAAAAAGTGGGCTTAAAGCTCAACATTCAGAAAACAAAGATCATGGCATCTGGTCCCATCACTTCATGGCAAATAGATGGGGAAACAGTGGAAACAGTGTCAGACTTTCTTTTTCTGGGCTCCAAAATCACTGCAGATGGTGACTGTAGCCATGAAATTAAAAGACGCTTACTCCTTGGAAGGAAAGTTATGACCAACCTAGATCACATATTCAAAAGCAGAGACATTACTTTGCCAACAAAGGTTCGTCTAGTCAGGGCTATGGTTTTTCCTGTGGTCATGTATGGATGAGAGCTGGACTGTGAAGAAGGCTAAGCGCCGAAGAATTGATACTTTTGAACTGTGGTGTTGGAGAAGACTCTTGAGAGTCCCTTGGACTGCAAGAAGATCCAACCAGTCCATTCTGAAGGAGATCAGCCCTGGGATTTCTCTGGAAGGAATGATGCTAAAGCTGAAACTCCAGTACTTTGGCCACCTCATGCGAAGAGTTGACTCATTGGAGAAGAGTCTGATGCTGGGAGGGATTGAGGGCAAGAGGAGAAGGGGACGACAGAGGATGAGATGGCTGGATGGCATCACTGACTCGATGGATGTGAGTCTCAGTGACCTCCGGGAGTTGGTGATGGATAGGGAGGCCTGGCATGCTGTGATTCATGGGGTCGCAAAGAGTCGGACACGACTGAGCGACTGATCTGATCTGATAATAAAATGTGCCCTGGTGGCACACAGTTTGTTTAATAATGTTATATGAATGAATTACTAACTAGAGAGAGGTTTCATCAAATGGGGATAAAAATCAATGCTAAAACAAAAGATAATGATAAAATGGATCCAGCAAAGTATTAATTTAATTGGTACTGCAGCAACTATTAAACAAACATTTCAGGTTTACTCTCCAATATCCTTTCCTCCCAGACCTAGAGTCAAGCTCCACGTTATCTAAACTACTTATGTACTGCCATCTCTCTGCAACTGACTGTTCACAGACTGGTAACACTGAGTAAAAGATTTAGAGAGGCTCTGAAAAATATGAACATGTACTAGGAAATGAAATAGAGATTAAAGAAATGATTGTATCTAATCAGCAAACCTCTGTGATTCTCAGTACCACCACATAGGAGGAAGAAATAGCCAGAAATTTTAGCAAAGTTAAACTCTAAATTGATAGCTGTAAATTTACAGGTTATGACCTCTTTCTCCAATGGGACATGGACAAAATTACCCATATCTTGTTAACACTGTCAACCCAAATCAGGCTACTCCAAGTATAAAAATGCAAAAATTGGTAAGAGGTTAATTATTTTATATTTCCAAAAGTTTTTTTTTTCTTGCATCAAAGTAATTCATTGTAGAAAACTGGAAAATATGAAAAAGGTGCTTCCCTAGTGGCTCAGTGATAAAGAATCTGCCTGCCAATGCAGGAGACATGGGTTAGATGCCTGGGTTGTGAAGCTCCCCTGGAGAAGGAAATGGTGACACTCCAGTATTTTTGCCTGGAGAATCCCATGGACAGATGAGCCTGGTGTGCTACAGTCCATGGGGCCACAAAGAGTCAGACATGACTTAGCAACTGAACAACAACTAATAAAGTCATAAGGGAAAAAGTTAATTTCACTACACAAAAATAAAAAGTTAGCTTTTGTATAGCCCGACCCGTCTTCTGAATGCATTTTTTACATTACATCATGAGACATGTTGTATATACAACTTGGTGTCCTACTTTATTACATATTATGTCATAATCATTCCTTTTGCTTTAATGCTAATTATTACTACACTAAGGACAGTAACTCTAAAAAGGCCTTTATTATTTGGATCAAGTTATTTTAGAAATACAGTTGACCTCTGAACAAGTGGGTGTTTTGTGATGCTTCTCACAAAATCCAAATATAATTTTTGTAGTTGGCCCTCTACATCCATGGTTCCAAATCTGCAGATTAAACCAATTGTAGTAAAAATTCATTGAAAAAAATCCATTTGTAAACTGACCCTTGCAGTTCAAACCCATTTTGTTCAAAGGTCAATTGTATTTTCCTTATGCAATTTTAAGGTCAACTTTTGGTCCCAAGGTCATGTGCAGCTTCTCAGAGCTTCATGTGCAACCCTAGAAGCTAATGCAAAGAGAAAAAAATGCCATTAGTCTTATATACACAAGGAGTTATGCTGTTTTAAAAGCAGATTTCATACACACACAGCGTCAATAATAAAGAAATGTATTCCCATTTTTGACTATAATTCTGGCTAATTTTCCAATTCCAGTTTTGCTCAGGTGGTCACTTTAAGATGATCTGTTACAAATTTATTTTTACTTGTACTTGTTAGTGAATCACAATGGCTGTAGAGGGTCAACATCTGTAATTTTTTTGTCTGTACAAAGAAGTCTGAAACTAAATTTAATCGTCTTTTAAGATAAAACACAAATCTTACTTTTATTAAATGGTGATGCAATAGTAATATATGGCTAGTTTAATGCTTCTCATTTTTTAATTTCCTTTTTAATGCTTTAAATATTAAAATTAAGATATGCTATTAACCAGTAACTACTAGATCTTATTTTTTTCAAACTGTAAATAACTGTACAGATCTTTATAATATTACCCTTCACATGATATAAACATGTTAAACATACCATGGAGACAAACAGCCTACAGAATTTAGAACACTAAACAATGTTACTATTTGAACATGGCTGTTTTTCTTAATGTCCCTAGACTCCAAATTGGCATGTAATTTTTAAGACTCCAACATCAAAAAATTTAACACTTTTGTAGTAAATTAACAAAAACATTTAAAACAATTCCAGAGTAAGAATACTGAAGCATTTTAAACAATCATCACACACACAAAAAAAAAAATTCAAAATCTGTCATATATATTATTACAATGTATTTGGGTAAACAACATTATATGCCAAAGTAGTCTATCAACGTTTCAAGGTAGGCCTTTCCAGTCTAGAGAAGCATTTATTATAGTCAAAGGCCCCTGACTCCTCTTCCATGAATTTTAAGAACTTTCGTCACTCTAAAAGGTACTTCAAGGGTTCATTAAAATATCATTAGAACACCTTGTAAAACCACTAAAGAGCACATATGTCTTATTTGACTAATCAAAACTGAAAGAACCACACATTCATCTGAAAACTGGTGCTACATTTACTACTGCAGAAAAGTTTTTTTTTTTTTTAATATCTCCAACCTGGGAGGCATTGTCTGTAGTTCAATAGATGTAGATCAAGCAGTGGTTACACTCAAGTTTGACAAATTCTGTGAGTTTGTATCTTATTAGTGTGATTCTGTATCAGACATCTGTTTTCTCTCATCACAGGGAGCTTTCTTTTTTCAAACCAGAGAGGAAATCCACTCTTCTGCTTAGGTTTTTACTGAGGGATAGAAAGGGAGTCTGTTAAGAACTCAATTCTCAGCCTGCTATATTTTTTTTTCAGTGAGGATCAGAAAAAAATTAATACCAAGGCTTTCTCAAAACTCTCAAGTATGAGAATGTTAAACAGTGCACTGTCAAAACTAAAAAATTTTACAGGAAGACAATGGCAGAGTCCGGGCAAACCAACCAATTTTTCAGTTACACAGGAATCCTGCTGTAGAAGAAACATGCAGGAATCAGGAAGAACCAAGGACTACTTTCTAGGTCCTGTTGTAATATACGAAATCACTTATCCGAGAGGCTTCAGGTTCTTTCCTCTGAAAAATGAAAAGACTATTAGTTCTCTATGGGTCTAAAAAAACCTGTTTCTTCCTAAATCGATGGTTAGCTTCCATAAGTTATAATGATACGGAGGGTGGAAGGTGACGGAAGCAGGACAGCTTCAGGCCACAATTTTAAGGACACAGAAAGTATTCTGGTTAATAAATTGACAGAATTGCCATCTTCAGGTGGCACTGTTACAGAGAACTTGGAGGGCTTGGGGGAAGGGGAAGGAGCCGCCTGGCCACCCAAAGGTGACTTAAAACTTTGCTGGAAAGACTGATCATCTGGTTTGTATAGACTCCATTTGTGTAAAAACATCTGAAACAGTTAAGGTAGTTTAACAAAAATCAGATCCTGCGGCCAGACGGCGCGCCCACCCGGGGCGTTGAAAGGCCAGCCAGCGCTGCAAGGCCAGGGGTCGCCGGCGTGGGTACGGGGTCGCCCGTGGGGCTGGGGCCTCCAATTGTCCTCAAAGTCCTAACTCTAAAGAGGCACGAATCGGACCCAAACACTCCTCCCTTTATCCCAAGCTCTTCGCATTACTAAGTCCCAGAAGGACGCTAAACCCTATTCACATAGATCCAGGTGGGGAGAGTTGGGAGACGCACTGGCGGCGCGAGCTGCGGCCGCAGAAGAGCCTAGGCCTTGGAACCAACCAAAATGTTGGGTTTTAAGCCCCGATCTAATCGCAGCGCCTCCGGTGAAAAAACCTCTTCCGATCAGGGAGCGAGAAGCGGGCGACTGGAGGAGGGACGGGGGAAGAAGGAGCGAGGTCCTTACCCGTTGCAACGCTGGCCACTGCCGGAGGCTGCCGGCGGCTCCAATACCGGAGGCCGGAGGCGGCTCCACGGAGCCGTAAGGAGGCTGCCATGCTGCCCTCGCCCCGCCTCCCCACAGTGACCTCCGCGGCTCCCGGCTCACCCACTGACTGGCAGAGTGCGTGGTACGGCGGGCGGGCTCGGCTGCGGCGTGGGGCCGCTGGCGCACGCGCTCTGCTGCTCAGGACGGACACCTACCCGCGAGGGGAGGAGCACGGAGCCGAGAGGCGTGGCCCGGCGGGACAAGCGCCGTCAATCACCTTACAGACAGGGAAAGAGATCAATCAGAAATCCCAGGTCTCTCCGCCCTTTGTGAACCACCAATAGAAGGGCGCATACCTGCTCCCTGACCCCGCCCCCAAGTTCCTCCCTTATTTACGGACTGCGGGTTGGAGTCTCCTTGTTTATCAAAACGCAGAGGGCGTGTGGGAGGCGGTGGCTGTCACTCAGCGCCTCGCAAAACCCCTGCCCCTCAGAACTGCCTCTTCGAGTGTTGTAACTGCACGTGTTGCTTCAGTGCAGACAAGGACGGAACTTTGGCTCGCAGCAGCTGCTGCAATATTTAAACAAAAGCAGAAATTCCCATGCTTTCCAAGAACAGTGATCCCTTTTTAACTTCAATTAAACGTGGGCCTCTTGATGTTAGCATTTGTGTTTTTAGTGTCTATTCATTGCACAGAAATCTGCCATGAATGCAGTAACTTTATCAGACTCAGTTGATTTTAATTTGCCGAATAGTTTCTCCATAAATTTGAAAAATTGTAGGAAAACAATACTGTTTTCTTCGAAGTATAGAATTGCTAGGAACTGGCTTCTCAAATATATATTTCTCTAATGTTTGAAAATTCTGCATCCATTTCACTTAAAGAAAGCTGAGCGCCAGAATTGATGCTTTTGAACTGTGATGTTGGAGAAGACTCTTGAGAGTCCCTTGGACTGCAAGGAGATCAAACCAATCAATCAAAAAGGAAATCAGTCCTGAATATTCATTGGAGAGACTGATGCTGAAGCTGAAACTCCAATACTTTAGCCATCTGGTTCAAGAAGCCAACTCATTGGAAAAGATCCTGATGCTGGGAAGAATTGAAGGCAGGAGGAGAAGGGGATGACAGAGGGTGAGATGGTTGGATGGCATCACCAACACGATGGACATGAGTTTGAATAGGCTCCGGGAATTGCTGATGTTCTGGGAAGCCTGGCGTGCTGCAGTCCATGGGGTCGCAAAGAGTCAGACACAAATGAGCAACTGAATTGAACTGAAAGGCAAATGAAAGTGCAGAAAGTATGTTTGTGTGTCAGAAAGGAGATTTATTCATTCTTCTATCTGTGCTTGGTGTACATATTTGAATCTCTGAAACCTTTGGCGATGAGTACAGGGCTTCACTTCCTCAATGACCCCATGGAAGGTTTGGGAGCCATGGACACCCAAAACAAAGACTTGCTGCTTTTTTTTTTTTTTTTTAATGGAAAAGTAGTACAGAAGGAAGGGGCTTCTCAGGTGGCACTAGTGATGGAGAACCTGCCTGCAAAGTCAAGAGAGGTAAGAGATACAGGTTCCATCCCTGGGTCAGGAAGATCCCCTGGAGGCAGCCCACTCCAGTATTCTTGTCTGGAGAATTCCAGGGGCAGAGGAGCTTGGCAGGCTACAGTCCATAGGGTTAGAAGAGTTGGACAGGACTGAAACGACAGCACACCACACTTACAGAAGGAAAGAGAGTGAGAATAGACTAGGGCAATAGAAACCATTCCCCTGAATTCATTTTATTTATTCATTTGCCTAGGTTGTTTTTACCCAACCTTTTGATCTAAGTAGCAGAATCAACAGATTTGACTTTTTTTAACCTCCACTGTAGCCACACACAGGAGTTCAAAGTATCTAAAGGAATTGGATGATTTCCAAGTATGCTCTCTCAGGGATCTTGGCATGGTAGCAGTGTTTCCAAAAACTGGTACAGAGTGCAAGATCACTATTTGTAACTGATAGAGAAGCAGTTCCTTTCTTTGACTTTTTCTCCACCCCAGCCCTCTACTCCACACAAACCAAAACCAAGAAAAGGAGGAAGATAGGAAAGAAAACATTATTTCAGCCATGGAGACAGTCTCCTAGATTTGGGTCCCCACCCAAATCTACTTACTAGTTTCTGGAGCATTTCCTACCTGATCATCTATTGCTGGTTTATTTAGGTTTCAGCTTGAATAGACCGCCTGCAAACGATGAACTACAATTATTAGTGCTACAAACAGTGTAGCACTACAGGTTTATATAATTGTTGACATGCAGTCTGCCTTTCAACTATGTAAGCTTACATAGCAGAGGTATTTAGAAAACAGGCCCACATATCAATTGATCTCCCAACTCCTTAATTCCCAATCCTCTTGAGACTTTATATCCAATCAGATGGATTTTTGTCGTTTTTATTGTGAGCTACAGTGCTTGTTTCTCTAAATTGTTTGTAGGACTCTCTTCTCAGAAAATTAATGTTTCTTTACAAAAGTCTCCTCTTATGAACTGCTTTCTCCTAGGACTGAAAGGAAGAGAAGAAATAACTCAGAAAGAAGAGGAAGCAGACCTAAAGTTGCACATGAGGGCTTTTTAATTTTTTAAAAAACAAAATGAATGTGCTGGTTTTGAAAAGGGACTGAATGGCATTGAAAGTTTGATTCGTTTTGCTCAACTAGAACCAGGGGTAAGTTATAATTTCTCCATATTCCTACATTATGTAGTTTAATATAGTTTCTCAAAAGCCCCGTGTTGCTTCATAAATTAAGGCTCTGAGATTTTCATAGTTTTCTCATAAGCACCTTGATTTTTTAAAGTAACTATTCCTATTTAAAGGTGCTTACAGATCTTAATGTATCTGAAAAAACAGTTACTCCTGTGGCTGGCTTTACTTGATTGCCCTCCTGATATTTTTGCTAGAAAGGCCCTGTAACTTCTCCCTAAGTCACTGCCGTGTAGTTTTGCTTGAAATTGTGTTTTAGTGCATTATACGATCTTTACTTCTGCTTCTGGGAAAATGCAGTAGATGTATTTTTCTCTTTTTCTCCCACACAGTACAACTGAAAACTCTGGACATTACGTCTAAAATAAACATACTGAGACCAAGTCCCTCTAAAACCAAATTCCCTTGGTAGGTCTATGATTAATCTCTCTATCCAGAACTTTATTCCGTTTCTTATCCTGCTCCTATACCCCTCAAGATTGAGGAGTGTCAAAGAAAAAGGGGGAGAAAAAGGGGAGTTGAAACTGATCAGGACCCTGAGGGGTCTTCCCAGGTACAAAAGCCCCTGCATGTCCCCCATTTCTTATCTGAAAGGAAAAAAGTCTTTTGTTTCCATGGCCTTCATTGAGTTCTAAAGAGCAGGCTCAAGCAGTTAATGAAGGATTAATCACAAGAATCCCTCCTAACAGGACCTTGATAACAACCTGATGCATATCTTTGAGTTGCTCTGCTGCTACTGCTGCTAAGTCGCTTCAGTCGTGTCCGACTCTGTGCGACCCCATAGACGGAAGCTCACCAGGCTCCCCTGTCCCTGGGATTCTCCAGGCAAGAACACTGGAGTGGGGTTGCCATTTCCTTCTCCAATGCATGAAAGCGAAAAGTGAAAGTGAAGTTGCTCAGTCGTGTCCGACTCTTAGCCACCCCATGGACTGGAGCCTACCAGGCTCCTCCATCCATGGGATTTTCCAGGCAAAAGTACTGGGGTGGGGTGCCATTGCCTTCCCCCAATAGAATCTAAGACCTTCACCCAGATAGAGGATGGTGACTTACGTGCTGACTGCACGCAGGTAGACCCAGACTGGTCGGAATCAGAAAGTTGAGATTCCTGAAACGTCATCCTCACCATCAACTGATGTGAAGGTCCACAAGCTGATTATGCATTCTACAGCCTTCTCCCCTAATACTGCCTTTAAAAACCCTGTCTGAAAGCCATCAAGAAGCTCAGGTGTTTTGAGCATGAACTGCCTGTTTCCCTTGCTTGGCACCCAGCAAATAAACCCTTACTTTACTGCAAACACTCATTGTCAGAGTTTGGTTTTCTGCACAGTGGCACACAAGTCCTTGCTCTATAACAATAAGAAGACTCTGAAAAGTGAATAAAAGAAGGCATATTAGCTAGAGACCTCAAGATCCAAATAGGAACACAGAGGCAAGTTCTTGGATTTTCATTTAGCATTTTATATCACATACTGGGTACTGGAGAATCCCAAAACCAGAAACCCCAAATAGCCAAGAAGCACAAACCCAAATGCCCCAGTAAAAGACGACTCTTGTTAGCCAAAGGGCCAAAAAAGGGGAAGCCTAGCAAGATAGAAAACCTTTAGAAAATAACCACACTGCTGCAGACAAATACTGTATAATAAAAACCTACAGCCCCAATCGCACTCACACCAGTAAAGGCCAGGTGAGGAACCAACTTCCACACCCATAAGGCCATAATGAGACACCCCAACATCTTAACAACCCGATCTCTCTACACTTCAGCTCCACTCATTTGTTTCAGAGAAAGCCAAGTAGAGAGCCAGGATTTTTCCCACTGCTGGATAGTAACAAGTACCCATTCACACATTCTCCCCTATCCCCAAGATGTTGTTGGAAACCACATGGTGAGCCTTCCACCCCCACCTGACAGTCAGAGTCAGAGGGGCCGTGTGGAATGACTGGACTTCCTCCACCATCAGAGGTAAAGAGGCCACCATTCACTGCCATAGTGTCAGTGGAGGCCACCTAGGGAACACTCCTACCCTTCTAGGCTAGGGGCATATCAGTGGAAGCCCAGTGGGGAATTGAAACTCCCACTACCACTTAAGAGCAATGAGGAGCCCCAGCCCACCCCCACCCCCACCAATAGGTATCAACAGAGGCAAAAAATGGAGCCTAGATTTCTATCCCCACCTGGCATTAACAAAGACAGTGCCCCCCTCCATTCCCTCACCAGAGCAGTGTCAGGAAAGCCAGCTAAAAGAGGGGATTAAAATAAGATCCAGAGTGTCACAATACCCAAAGCATTCAGGCTTCAATCAGAATTATTCATCATACCAAGAACCAGGAAGATTGCAAACTAAAAAAAGAAAATGTCAATACAAAGGTGACAGAGAAGTTAAAATTATTTGAAAAACATTTTAAAGCAGCCATCAAAAAATATTTCAATAAGCAGTTCAGTTCAGTCGCTCAGTCGTGTCTGACTCTTTGCGACCCCATGAATTGCAGCACACCAGGCCTCTCTGTCCATCACCATCTCCCGGAGTTTGCTCAAACTGATGTGCATCGAGTCAGGGATGCCATCCAGCCATCTCATCCTCTGTCGTCCCCTTCTCCTCCTGCCCCCAATCCCTCCCAGCATCAGAGTCTTTTCCAATGAGTCAACTCTTCGCATGAAGTGGCCAAAGTACTGGAGTTTCAGCTTTAGCATCATTCCTTCCAAAGAAATCCCAGGGCTGATCTCCTTCAGAATGGACTGGTTGGATCTCCTTGCAGTCCAAGGGACTCTCAAGAGTCTTCTCCAACACCACAGTTCAAAAGCATCAATTCTTTGGCGTTCAGCTTTCTTCACAGTCCAACTCTCACATCCATACACGACCACAGGAAAAACCATAGCTTTGACTAGACAGACCTTTGTTGGCAAAGTAATGTCTCTGCTTTTCAATATGCTATCTAGGTTGGTCATAACTTTTCTTCCATGGAGTAAACGTATTTTATTTTCATGGCTGCAGTCACCATCGGCAGTGATTTGGAGACCCCAAAAAGAAAGTCTGACACTGTTTCCACTGTTTCCCCATCTATTTCCCACGAAGTGAGGGGCCCAGATGCCATGATCTTCGTCTTCTGAATGTTGAGCTTTAAGCCAACCTTTTCACTCTCCACTTTCACTTTCATCAAGAGGCTTTGTAGTTCCTCTTCACTTTCTGCCATCAGGGTGGTGTCATCTGCATATCTGAGGTTATTGATATTTCTCCCGGCAATCTTGATTCCAGCTTGTGCTTCATCCAGCCCAGCATGTCTCATGATGTACTCTGCACAAAAGTTAAATAAGCAGGGGGATCATATACAGCCTTGACATACTCCTTTTCCTATTTGGAACCAGTCTGTTGTTCCATGTCCAGTTCTAACTGTTGCTTCCTGACCTGCATACAGTTTTCTCAAGAAGCAGGTTAGGTGGCCTGGTATTCCCATCTCTTTCAGAATTTTCCACAGTTTATTGTGATCCACATAGTCAAAGGCTTTGGCATAGTCAACAAAGCAGAAATAGATGTTTTTCTGGAACTCTCTTGCTTTTTCCATGATCCAGTGGATGTTGGCAATTTGGTCTCTGGTTCCTCTGCCTTTTCTAAAACCAGCTTGAACATCAAGAAGTTCACAGTTCACATATTGCTGAAGCCTGGCTTGGAGAATTTTGAGCATTACTTTACTAGCATGTGAGATGAGTGCAATTGTGCAGTAGTTTGAGCATTCTTTGGCATTGCCTTTCTTTGGGATTGGAATGAAAACTAACCTTTTCCAGTCCTGTGGCCACTGCCAAATTTTCCAAATTTGCTGGCATATTGAGTGCAGCACTTTCACAGCATCATCTTTCAGGATTTGAAATAGCTCAACTGGAATTCCATCACCTCCACTAGCTTTGTGTGTAGTGATACTTTCTAAGACCCACTTGACTTCACATTCCAAGATATCTGGCTCTAGGTGAGTGATCACACCATCGTGATTATCTTGGTCGTGAAGCTCTTTTTGTACAGTTCTTCTGTGTATTCTTGCCACCTCTTCTTAATATCTTCTGCAATAAGCAGTTAGAATACCCTTAAATGGGGCGGGGGAGTGGGGGAAGGGCTTCCCTGGTAGCTCAACTGGTAAAGAATCCACCTGCAATGCAGGAGACCTCAGTTCAATTCCTGGATCAGGAAGATCCCCTGAGAAGGGATAGGCTACCCACTCCAGTATTTACAGGCTTCCCTGGTGGCTCTAATGGTAAAGAATCTGCCTGCAATGTGGGAGATCTGGGTTTGATCCCTGGGTTGGGAAGATCCCCTGGAGGAAGGCATGGCAACCCACTCCAGTATTTTTGCTCAGAGAATCCCCATGGACAAAGGAGCCCAGCAGATTACAGCCCATGGGGTGGCAAAGAGCCGGACATGACTGAGTGACTAAGCACAGTAGCACAGTTAAAAAAAAAATAAAAAATATAACAAAGAAATAAATGAAAATTTTAGAATTGAAGAATGTAATAACTGAAAGAAAAAAACAAACCCTCAAAGAATGAGCTCTACAGCAGAATAGAGAAA
Organism: Tragelaphus eurycerus; assembly: GCA_935064755.1. Lineage (NCBI taxonomy): Eukaryota > Metazoa > Chordata > Mammalia > Artiodactyla > Bovidae > Tragelaphus > Tragelaphus eurycerus. The sequence goes on from CAKXYN010000002.1 coordinate 27,972,702, forward strand.
AGAATCAGTGAGCAAGAAGCTGCTGCTAAGTCACTTCAGTCATGTCCGACTCTGTGCAACCCCATAGACGGCAGCCCACCAGGCTCCCCCGTCCCTGGGATTCTCCAGGCAAGAACACTGGAGTGGGTTGCCATTTCCTTCTCCAATGCATAAAAGTGAAAAGTGAAAGTAAAGTCACTCAGTTGTGTCCGACTCTTAGTGACCCCATGGACTGCAGCCCACCAGGCTCCTCCGTCCATGGGATTTTCCAGGCAAGAGTACTGGAGTGGGGTGCCATTGAAGCCAGAACAGTAGAAATTACCCAATCTCAACAACAGAGAAAAAAATATTCTGAAAACAAAACAAAACCTTGGCTTCAGGGATCCATGTGACAAAAGATCTAACATTGATGTCCTCAGAATCTGGGAAAGAGAGGGAAAAAAAAGCTTTCCCCCAAAAGACCCATGCTATCTAATCATTTTACATCTGTCTGCAAGCTATTTTCTTACTCACTCACCTCCACCATAAAATGATACTGTCTCTCTTGCCAGATCACTTTGAACCACCAAGTTTTCTCTTTCTCTCTCCCTCTCTCATTCTCTTTCTTTTCCACAACAATAAATAAGAAGTCAAGAAAATGATAAAGTCTGGTTAAGAAACGATACCTAAAGGTACCTTCAAAAATTTTAACAGCATCAGGTTTAGCTGAATGAAGGAGAAGCCAAATGGTAGCAGTCTGGTTGATCATGGCATAAAAGAAGTCTAAACATAGACAAACCAGGATCATTATGGCAACTCTTGAGTTATCAAAAACCCAGGCTCATCTTTTTGTTTTACTGTCTGCCATTGGTTTCTGGCTTCATGCTTACTTCACCATCCAAGGCGACTGCTGGTGGTCCCACATAAAAGAAAAGGAGGAGAAAAGGTAAAGGAAAGGAATATGCTGGTGGACGGTCATTTTCAGAATTCTTCTTTATAAGCCACTCCATAATTTCCCTTCCCCACTGGCCACAACTTAGTCACTTAGCCATTCTTAGCTGCTTTTAAAAAATTGGCATCAGAATGCCTTTTGCACAAGTCATGCATTCCCCAATATCCATGTCATGTGCTCATATAACCTATTGACCCTTTCGTGACTTTGCTTCTATATCCAATATATCAATTATAACAAAAATAACAAAGGTTTTTGGTTTTGCCTTTGTTTATTTAGTTTTGCTTAAGGCTATAATTACCAGAGACCCATGACATAATTTTGGTAGCCTTCAGTCACTTTGATGTTTCTTGGATTATTTCTGTATGGTCCAATTCATCTATGAAAACCATAAAGCTGTGGTTTGGAGTCCCAAATGCATATTAGAACTTTTCCAAAATACTAAAGCCCAGGGCTCAACTAAAAGTAATTTCTGGGGTGAGTCATTGAGCATTTGCCTTTATTTTTTAATTTTCTCAAATAGTTCTGCCACAGAATGAGCATTGATAGCGGCTGCCTTATAAGGTAAAGCTATCTAAGACATAAGAGATGTTCAGGAACTAGTCATGCTGGCAATGACAATGGGCATAGGGAGAAAAGGACAAGTAGGAGAGACGTCTGGGAGGCGAAACGTATAGTACCTGTTACTTCTGAAAACTGAAGGAGATTTGAAAGAAAGGGACTTCCCTGGCAGTACAGTGGCTTAACTCCTCGCTTTCATTGCAGGGGGCACAGGTTTGATCCTTGTTTGAGGAACTAAGATCCCACATGCTGCATGGTGCAGCCAAAAAAAAAAAAAAAAGAGAGAGAGAGAGAGAGAAGTGATAATCGAGGTAGATTCCTAGGGTTTGACTTGGGTAACTGGTTAGACAAAAATGCCATTTCCCACAACAGCGAACTAGGTTATTTTGAGTTTGAAGTGGATGTGTCCAGGGGCAGTTGGCCAGATGGAGAGTTGAAGTTAGACATATATATTTGGAAGTCATGGGCTGATAATGATAATGAAAGTCATGAGTGTAGATGGGGTCCCTCCGAATATTTCTAGAGTGGATAAAAATCCTGAGAACACTCTAGGGAGTGGAAGAAGAATTAGAGCATATAAAAGAGCAAGAGGGAGAGTCCAGAGAAAACAGGAAATGAGGACAGAGAGATGTCAGAGAAGTTAAAATAGAACAGTTCAAAGAAAATATTTCCAATGCCAGTGCTTATCAAGTGAGAGATACCATAAGCACAGAAAAGTCTCTGTAGGCTTTTGCAACTAAGAATTATTGTTGCCTTTAGTAAAGAAGAACATTTGCAATGAAATGATAGGGCCAGCTCACAATACACTATGGGACAATGACAGATGGCAAAATGGACAGAGACGATGAATATTGCCTTTTTTTCCCCTAGGAAATTTGGCCTATGAAGGAAAGGAGAAACTAGAAGGAAGTAAATTCCGAGAATTTTCTTTTATTGAAGTATAGCTGGTGTATAACATTATATAAGTTTCAAGTATACAACATAGTGACTCACAATTTTTATAGGTTTTCCTCCATTTATAGATATTTAAAATGTTGGAAATATTCCCTGTGCTGTGCAATATATCTTTGAAGCTTATTTTATACCTAGTAGTTTGTATCACTTAAATCCCCACCCTTATATTGCCCCTCCTCCCTTCCCTCACCCTGCTATTAATCACTAATTTGCTCCCTGTACCTGTGAGTCTGCTTCTTTTCTGATATATTCATAAGTTTGTTTTTTTTTTTTAGATACCACATATAAGTGATATCATAAAGTATTTTTCATTCTCTTGCTGACTTACTTCACTTAGGGTCAGATCAGATCAGATCAGATCAGTCGCTCAGTCGTGTCCTACTCTTTGCGACCCCATGAACTGCAGCACGCCAGGCCTCCCTATCCATCACCAGCTCTCGGAGGTCACTCAGACTCACATTCATCGAGTCAGTGATGCCATCCAGCCATCTCATCCTCTGTCGTCCCCTTCTCCTCCTGCCCTCAATCCCTCCCAGCATCAGAGTCTTCTCCAATGAGTCAACTCTTCGCATGAGGTGGCCAAAATACTGGAGTTTCAGCTTGAGCATCATTCCCTCCAAAGAAATCCCAGGTCTGATCTCCTTCAGAATGGACCGGTTGGATCTCCTTGCAGTCCAAGGGACTCTCAAGAGTCTTCTCCAACACCACAGTTCAAAAGCATCTATTCTTCGGCGCTCAGCTTTCTTCACAGTCCAGCTCTCACATCCATACATGACCACAGGAAAGACCATAGCCTTGACTAGGCGAAACTTTGTTGGCAAAGTGATGTCTCTGCTTTTGAATATGCTATCTAGGTTGGTCATAACCTTCCTTCCAAGGAGTAAGCGTCTTTTAATTTCATGGCTGCAGTCACCATCTGCAGTGATTTTGGAGCCCAGAAAAATAAAGTCTGACACTGTTTCCACTGTTTCTCCATCTATTTCCCATGTAGTGATGGGACCAGATGCCATGATCTTCGTTTTCTGAATGTTGAGCTTTAAGCCAATCTTTTCACTCTCCACTTTCACTTTCATCAAGAGGCTTTTGAGTTCCTCTTCACTTTCTGCCATAAGGGTGGTGTCATCTGCATATCTGAGGTTATTGATATTTCTCCCGGCAATCTTGATTCCAGCTTGTGTTTCCTCCAGTCCAGCATTTCTCATGATGTACTCTGCATATAAGTTAAATAAACATGGTGACAATATACAGCCTTGACGTACTCCTTTTCCTATTTGGAACCAGTCTGTTGTTCCATGACCAGTTCTAACTGTTGCTTCCTGACCTGCATACAGATTTCTCAATGCTCTCCAAATCCACCCATGTTTCTGGATTCCAGTGACTTGCCAGAAATGTTTAAAGTCGTGGAGTTAAGAATTCCCTGGTTGTCTAGTGGTTAGGACTCCACATTTTCACTGCCCAGGGTGCATGTTCGATCCCTGGTCAGTGAGCTAACATCCCTCAAACCATGGCATAGCCAGAAAAAATAAATAAAGTAAGGTTCACAGAGTCAACATATTCTCTCCCTATTGGCAGACCTACATGGAACTTAGAAGGCTGCTTCATGAACATGAAATCAAACACGGAGAAACCAATGAATCAACTGTCTCGTGAATGCCCCTTTGTGATTGTAGTGACAGGAAGTACTCAAAATCCGATGCCAAAATCTATGTTTATCTTCACATTAAAAGTGGTATTGCAACTGGGACCAAGAAAAGGTCAAAGACTGATGTTAAAACTTCCTTTTCCCTAGAGAATGGGCAGTTCCAATATTTCCCTCTGTGATTCTTTGTTTCTTATCCCAAGGGCTAGTCCAAGAGAGTGTTGCTTGCCTTTAATGAGATTTTCACCTATTTTGAAAGAAAAGAAAATAATATCTCTCTGGATTAGTGGCCTTTATGGGAACAATTGTGTTTGTTCTGAGAATACTGCATTTATTCTTTTTTATGGCAAAACATCTTTTCCTTTATGCCATGATGGTGGCAAGAGACTGGTGGATCTTTTTCACACTTGTCTTTGGTAAATTGAAAAGTTAGCAGCACTTCATTGGGTCCTCTTTTATTTTTTTTAAACTGACTCATAAAACCTAAAGGCCTGGAACTACTATCCTATCCACCTACAGAGGAACAAACACTTTGCTTTGATTGATATGTTCTTAAGATATGATAATGATTTCAAACTGGTTACACTGCACATTCAAGCAATCTTTCGGGTGATTCATTTTTTATTCATTTTAAGGCTAAATTCTTAGAGGTTTTATTTTATCTCATTTACAAGTTAACAGGGCATATCTTTATAGTCCTCACGTATTTAGAACATCCTGTAAACTCACTTTCTAAGAACACAAAAAGTATATCTTATTACAATAATAACATCTACCATTTCTTGAGCATATACTATATACCAGGCACTGTGAATTCTTTATATAGATTAATCTAAGTAGCCCTTTTATAACTCTATGAAGTAACTGTAATTATTATTTTCATTTTAAGATGAAATCATTAGGACATAAAGAGATTATTAATCTGTCCAAGATCACATAACTAGCAACCAAACCTAAAACTAAAAGCAGGCATCTGGTTCCAAAGTCCATTTTCATATTATGTCTCTTGAAAAATCAGAGGCTGTCTTCTCATTGGGAAATTAAACCTTGGTTTTATATGAGATAGTAAAACTAATGAGGCACAGTATATTTTTGAATATTTGACTTAAAAACGTTCAATGCTAAACCTAATTCACCCTAAGCATAGAAATACAAAAGTAACTTGCATTTTCTAGGATAAAAAATGAAAGTATTTCGATAATTCCCTTTATCCCTTTTTAATCTTCTATTTGTGAACATTTTGTTCCTAAAATAACTTCTGACTGCAGCTTTATCAAGAACAGTATCTCTTAAGAAAGACGTTTTTCCATGTGCTGATACTAGTTTTTTGTTTTATTTTGTTTCAGCAGAATTCCTCCTTTTAGCCTACTCTGTCATTGTGGCTGGGACAAGACCAGCCTTTATCTCTCTATTCCCTTTTCTGGGACATGGCCTTGGATTCTGTTCAAGGAGGGTCCTGCCTCTGATTTGTGTGTCTTTCTGCCATGCTGAATCCTCCAAAACTTCCTTGGCCTTCTTCCAATGACTTCTTTCCCTTTCCAAGTGGGTATCTTTTGAGAAGTCTGTATCATTTGCCTATTTTCCCTGTACCATGAGCCTCAGCTTCTGTGCTTTGGGTCTCCCAACCACATTTTGCAATATTAGGTGTAGCAAGAGATTCCACTTCTTACTCTCTTAAGAGAGAAAATCAAACCAAAAATCATTTACATTCAAGTCTTCCTCTAGTGGGTTCTTGTATTACATCATGTCTCATGGGGTCTCCAAGACCACCTCTCAGTCATACTCATGGCTATGATTGATTTCAGCAAAAAGAAACACAGCAAAATAGCAAAGATAAAGGGGACATGGGGCAAAGTTCACAGGAAATCAAGCACAAACTTCTAAGAAATCTTTGCTGGTGGAGAGAGACAGGACATACTTAATGCCCCAGCATTTTACACATGTATTAATAGAATGTTATCTACCAGGGAAGCTCATTAGAGACCCTGTGCCCAGAGTTTTTATTAGGAGCTGGTCACAAAGGTACTCTGCCTAACACAAAATTCCAGACTCCAGAAGGCATTCAGCATAAACTGCATTGTTGGTGTGAACAGCCATTCTTATTAGTTGTGCTTGTGTGCTCAGTCGTGTCTGACTCTTTGTGACCCCATAGACTGGGACCCACCAGGATCCTCTGTCCATGGGATTCTCCAGGCAAGAATACTGGAGTGGGTTACCATTCTCTTTTCCAGGGTATCTTCCCAACCCTGAGGATCAAACCTTGATCTCCTGCATTGCAGGTGGGTTCTTTACCTGCTGAGCCATTGAGGAAGCCCATTCTTATTAGTTAGGTTGGAGGAAATCTTTCCCAAGTTCAAATTCCCAGACATCAGTCAAGGGCCAAGCTTGTAAGGAGGGCTTCGAAAGGATAGCACTCAATCTGCTATGTTAACTCTTTTTTTTTTTTTTTTTTAAATAACTCAGTTCAGTTCAGTTCAGTCAGTCGTGTCTGACTCTTTGCAACCCCATGAATTGCAGCATGCCAGGCCTCCCTATCCATCACCATCTCCTGGAGTTCACTCAAACTCACATCCATCGAGTTGGTGATGCCATCCAGCCATCTTATCCTCTGTCATCCCCTTTCCCTTCTGCCCCCAATCCCTCCCAGCATCAGAGTCTTTTCCAATGAGTCAACTCTTCGCATGAGGTGGCCAAAGTACTGGAGTTTCAGCTTTAGCATCATTCCTTCCAAAGAATCCCCAAGGCTGATCTCCTTCAGAATGGACTGGTTGGATCTCCTTGCAGCCCAAGGGACTCTCAAGAGTCTTCTCCAACACCACAATTCAAAAGTATCAATTCTTCGGCGCTCAGCTTTCTTTACAGTCCAACTCTCACATCCATACATGACCGCTGGAAAAGCCATAGCCTTGACTAGACGGACCTTTGTTGGAAAAGTAGTCTCTGCTTTTCAATATGCTATCTAGGTTGATCATAACTTTTCTTCCAAGGAGTAAGCGTATTTTAATTTCATGGCTGCAGTCACCATCTACAGTGATTTTGGAGCCCCCAAAAATAAAGTCTGACACTGTTTCCACTGTTTCCCCATCTATTTCCCATGAAGTGATGGGACCAGATGCCATGATCTTCGTTTTCTGAATGTTGAGCTTTAAGCCAACTTTTTCACTCTCCTCTTTCACCTTCATCAAGAGGCTTTTTAGTTCATCTTCACTTTCTGCCATCAGAGTGGTGTCATCTGCATATCTGAGGTTATTGATATTTCTCCCGGCAATCTTGATTCCAACAACTGTTGGCATACAAATAAAGATCTGGTAAAACAGGTCTAAGCCAAAGTTCTTGAAAGCCAAGAACATGAGGCTGGAGCTTCCATACATAACTGTCAAGTCCAAAGGCCTGCACTGGACAGTGAATGAGAAAAAAAACAGAAATAGGAAACCAAGCAAGTGGGTTTGACTGAAGTAAAACCCACTGAGGATTTTGATCAGAGGTGATTGATCCCAATGCTACCCAAGGGATGCCCAAGGCTACCCCTCCTGGTCTGTAGCTGAGTTAAATGCTTGAAGGTGTAGAGCCAAGATGCAAATGTTCTCCAGGTGCTCCCACAGCATGGCAAGGATATCTTAGGGAAGAAAGACTGAGACTGGTCATTGAGGTGTCTGCTTGTCTTGGAAAGTCAGTGCCATGACATTACTTTGTTGCACGCCTAAAAGTAACACATTGTAAATCAACCATATTTCAATGAAAAAAAAAAAAAAAAGTTTAATAGCCATGTGACAGTGCAGCTCAAGAGAAGGCCCAGGAGGTCACTTGGAATCTGACTACGGCCAGACCAGTCAGGAGGTTAGACATGCTGTGATGTACTCTACCTTTTAGTAGGGGTAATAGAGACTGATGCCTCCAATGCCACTGTCCCAAGAAAATGTCTGGGCAGGTGTCCTGATATATGCTCAGTGTTTTCATACAGACTAATGCCACATGAGGGTCTCCTAGGTGATGCTAGTCATAAAGAACCCCCCGGCCAATGCAGGAGACATAAGAAATGTGAGTTCGATCCTTGGGTCAGGAAGATCCTCTGGAGGAGGGCATGGCAACTCACTCCAGTACTCTTGCCTGGAGAATCCCATGGACAGAGGAGCCTGGTTGGCTACAGTCCATGGGGTCTCAAAGAGTCGGACATGACTGAGGCACCTTAGCACCTGCTCATGCAATGCCACATGACCTTAATTAGAATAGAAAAGTAACTCCTCACGTGAAGTTCACATTTAACCCCTAAAGGCATACCTCAGAAAGACAAAGCACTCTTAGGAAGTTCAGAATGAAGCCTCGAACAGCTATTGCCCTTAGAAATTAAGGGCAAAGCTTAATTCTTCCAATGGTTAATTTTAGGTTTGAGTGTGTTTTGAGGCCAAGGAATCAGAAAGCTACCCTATCTTAGAATGTCCATTCAAAACCCTTTACAGTCCTGCAACCTCAAAAGGATTGGTAAACCTTATCCAGTGCCACCAAAAGGAAATTTCTGCCTCTGTCCATGCTCAGCAGAACTCTGGGAACACCCAGACACTGTGAACTGGAGATCAGGAAGGCATCCTATGTGACTATAGCCAGTTATATGTCCCAGTAGACAAATCTTGGATCCAGGCCTTTCTTCTGTGCCAGGATGCAAGCTGAGAAGGCCACTAGGGCCTTTTCAAGAGAACTAATTTGATTCATTAGGGACTCTAATAGTCCCATATGCAACATAACTTCTTTCATTAATAAGACAAAGACAAAGGATACTGTCGGCCTAAAGATAAGTCAGTGATCCCCAAGGAGCTATTATTCCTTTTCCTGCCCCTAAGCCTGTTAGTCATGCAATTTAATCATAAACTTCCTTTTTCTCTGTGTCCACCTCAGAGTGAGGGGGCTATTGGTGAAAAGTTTATATATCACCTGTGCCTGCTCACACAGCACTGGCCACTCAACCATGCACCTGCAAGATGCCCCTGGATCACACACCTGCAAAATGCAGTGGAACAGTACAAAGCACCGAATAGATTTCTTTCCCCTTGGAGGGGCACAGACTTGTAGTCCTTCCACAGGCATTTCAAATCCAGATCCAAGTCTACTGGTCATCATCTCTAAACTCATGGCCAAGAGACCATGAACCAAATACTGGGCTATTTCAGTTTTAGGCCAACTTAATAGGGCAGTTAACCCTAATAGAGCAACCTTCACACTATGTAACTTTTCTGATTCTGTTCAACCAGTATTTCAATACCCACTGCAATTATGGGTTTCACTCCAAGTAATTCTCTGTTACTCACTTTGATCACCACTCCAGCAACCTACCTAGAAGAATTTCATGAGTTCAGGAGAAGCTTCAGGCTTTTTGAGACCTGCATGATTGGACTCTGAAGTCTGAAATATGGCTAAACGATATTGTTTTGTAGATGATTCTCATGAAATTTCAGCTTTGTTTGCACTCTGCAGTCCTTCAGAAATGTCATCTTTTGCTAGGCATATTACAAAAAAACAGATAAACCAGAATGTTCAGGATTGCTGTCCCTTCCCTTGAGAATTGGTTAGGTTCTAGAAGAGACAGAATGTCCACAGTATTTTAACTTGATCCCCTTATTAGCAAGGAAATATCTGCTGCTTATTTAATCAGTTTAATCAGGCTTTCTGTAGGTTTCTTCCTGTAAACTTTACATTGTTTCCTTGCAGCCAATCAGTAGTAAGGGGAAGTTAAGCCTAATGAATTTCACTTTGGAGTTTGTAATCATTGTGCATACATTATGACGAGCTTATTCTATATTCTCTTAAAGCCTGATGTTCTTGAATAATATAGTCCTATTTCCCTGAGGGTTGTATTCTAAAGAATTGGGTAATCTAACAAATGATCTATTCTATATCGAAGGGGAGAGTTCCCCAAAAATTATATCTTTTCAAAGGATATATCATGACCATTATGGGCAGGCTTTACTTTGTTGCTGCAAAAGATAAACTTTTTTCTTTGACAGTAATTTTATGAGTTAGGATAATTTTATGAAGGCGTAGTAAAAAGGCATTGAGGAGGATTAGGGTGGGAGTAATGGTCATTAGTTTTCCTGCAAGACACCCATTTCCATTTTCCTCTCTCCCCTTCCTAATAGCATCCTAATTTGGGTACTGGTATGACTCTTTTCATGTACGTCAGGGGAAACCGGCACACCCAGCTCCAGAGAAAAACTGTTTTGAATTAAGGATAATACCATGTCCCTTCCTATAGTTACTGGTGCTGGAACCCAGGCCTAGGCTGGCCTGTTCACAGCACTCCTCTGGCCCCAGGGACTGGTTCAGGAAGAACATAATAAACCTGTTTGTGCTGATAAGAAATGAGAAGAGACATGAAGAAACTTCTGAAAAAGAGTTTTCCTTGTTCTTGTAAGAGAATCACAGGAAGAAATGCTCTTTCTTTAGACATTGAGGAAAGCTTATACGAAGGTAGCATTTTGCCGTAAGAAAAGCCAGTGTAAGGATGGATCCAGCAAACTGAGGCATAATAGTTCTGGCAGGCTGGACTAGACTGAACCTGGTGCCCACCTTCTCTAGACTTTCATTATGTGAACCAATGAATTCTCAGTTACATGAGCCAATAAAAACTAAGTGGAGTCTGATTTTCTGTTACTTTTGGGGGAAAGTATCATAACTAAAAAGGTTGAGTTAGTTTTAATTATGTTTCATTTTCAAAATATCAAAATATTTCAAGGCTTAAGAACAATTTTTATAAGTAAGCATGTGGTAAAATTCAAGCAGCATAAAAGGACAAAGAAAATGTCCATCTCATTTCAGAGTCAACTACAGAATAAGTTTCACATATATAAATGTGTGTGTTCTTGTTTCTGCTCAGATAGAGGCACAATGTGTACATTGTTCTAACATCTTGCTTTTTGTACTTTCTATATCCTGAAGTTTACTTCAAATCATAAAAATAGATTTATTTCATTCTTTATAAAGGCAGCATGGTATTCTATTGTATAGATGTACCATAACTCCTTTAACCAATTCTAATTTTTTGCCACTATAAATAATGATGAAATGAACATTCTTAAATGTAAATATTTGAACAAAGATATGAATATAAATCTGAGGATAAACTCCTAGGGTGGAATATCTGGGTCAAAAAGTATATACATACTACATTTTAATAATTATTGCCAAAATAGAATCTTTTTAGAAGGAATGTTTGATAATTGCTATTAAAATATAAAATGCATATTTTTTGATGTTCATATTCAAATACATTCTTTTTCCTTGAATTTAACCAATTGCCCAAAATTATAGTGCATTTTAGACTGATTACTATTTAGACCACAACTTTATTTCAGTTTTTCTGGAGTTTTTAATTTATTTTTTTTTCTTTTGGGAAAAGAAATATACCTTTTTCACCATATCTAAATATCTTCCAACACCTTATTTATTCTATCTACAGTGTGGAATGTATTCTTTTTTATTACAGATATTCTTTTTGGCCCCCACTGAGTTCTTACTCTAATTTGGAAAGACATTTCTATACCTGCAGTGCTCGCAGTCCTTTGGGATTTCTGTTGGCTGAAGCCTGGGTTAGGTCTGTGTTTTCTGAACTCCAGCTCATTTTCTTTCTATTTTCCCTGCCTCTTGTTTTTTCTCAAGTACATCAAGTAACTTCCTAAGAAAGGGAGTTTCTGAGTCCTAGAATATCTTTGGAGAAGGCCATGGCACCCCACTCCAGTACTCTTGCCTGGAAAATCCCAGGGACAGAGGAGCCTGGTGGGCTGCAGTCCATGGGGTTGCGAAGAGTCGGACACGACTGAGCGACTTCACTTTCACTTTTCACTTTCCTGCATTGGAGGAGGAAATGGCAACCCACTCCAGCGACTTAGCAGCAGCAGCAGAATATCTTTACAATGGGCCCTCCCTATCTGTGGTTTTGGCATCCACCATTATGGAGGGACAACTGTAAGGGACTTGAGCATCTGTGGATTTGGTGTCCCCAGGAATCCTGGAATGAACTCCCTGAAAATCAACAGATGACCATATCTTGTTTTATTGCTTACTTGACAATTTGACTCCAAGTTTCCAACCTCAGAAAATCTCTGAGGTTTTACTGGACAGATTCATTCCTACTGCCACTGCAGCCCCTCCTGGTTGTATCTGGGTTGTGGCTTCTTTCTTTCTGTTTAATCCATCACATGATTCCACCGCTTTTCTGACTTTCATACAATTTTAAAAATATTTCATCCATTGGTGATTCTCTTCCTATTCTCTTCATTCATGTGATTTTATTTCCCTTTTTGGGTTTTTGCTCTTTTACTATTATTTTAATTGCATCCAGAGCAAACACATGTGTGCAGTTTGCCATTCAAGTGGGAAGCCTCTCCCTAGTCCTTTTTATTTTTCAGAGTCTCAAAGTAATTTTATTCATTGTCATCATACATAAGAATTCACTTGTCTACTTTTTCCATGAAAAAGTAGCTCATGATGACATCTAACCTCTTATATAATTATATAAATTGAAACTATTTGGTTGGAAACAAAATGTCACTGTCTAGAAATGTTAGTCACTTAGCACTTCAGGATGGTTGTAAAGTATTACCATAGATGTCATAGGAATTCACTTGTCTTTACCAACTTAGTACTCAAGAAAACAACTGAATGTGTATTCTATTAAGCATGGGTAACAAGTGAAGTTTCTGTGGCATTGATGGAGTATGACTCAGGATAGAACTGAATTGCTCTGGAGCTAAGTGGGTGTAAGTGGAATGAAATGATGTATTATTTATATTTTGTAATTATTAGCAATTCACTGTAAACATATAACCTACAAGCAATAGTATGATTGTAAATAATAGTCAGCTCTTATTGAGCAGGTCTTCTCTGGTGGCTCAGCTGATAATCTCTGCCTGCAATGCGGGAGACCTGTGTTCAATCACATGGTTTTGAAGATCCTCTAGATAAGGGAAAGGCTACCCACTCTAGTGGTCTGGGTTGGAGAATTCCATGGACTGTACTGTCCATGGGGTTGCAAAGAGTCAGACACGACTGAGCAACTTTTGCTTCACTTATTGAGAAGGAGAAAAAGAGTGTGCATATGTATATGTTTATGATAAATTTTTATAAAATAGAGGCTGTTTAGCATAAGTTTACAAACAATAATAAAATTTACAATACATTTATTGTAACTGTCATATACCCAATGTATTTTTACACAATACATTTGCCAAACTTTTCTATCTATAGCCAACATATGGTTGCAACTGAACTATGATTTGACAAACGTATATGCATCCCCTTTGCTAACTCTTTTCCTGATAAATCTATCATTATTACATCTGACATATGTAGTCATTTTTTCATATTTTTGCTTAACAATGAGCTTGCAAAATTCTTAAAAAGTTAACAACCAGCTCTGGCAAACTGGCACACAGGAACTCCAGGACACTTATAAACTCCATTTAAGGGGATCAAAATGAGGACCCCTCTATTTTCATTATCCAAATTGTACTTCTCTGATATCATGAAAATATCATTTTTCTCTGTAATCCCCACTCTGACCATTCCCCATTTCCACCGTACAAAATCTGTACACCTCAGTGACTAAGAGGTTTGACCTACTTAGATCACTTACAGAAGAAAAAAACAGAAATTCAGCTGGTCATCCAAGGTGGTGTATTCAGTTCAGTCATTCAGTTGTGTCCGACTCTTTGCGACCCCATGGACTGCAGCATGCTTCCCTGTCCATTACCAACTCCTGGAGCTTGCTCAAACTCATATGTCGATTGAGTCAGTGATGCCATTCAACCATCTCATCCTCTGTCGTCCCCCTCTCCTCCTGCCTTCAATCTTTCCCAGCATCAGGGTCTTTTCCAATGAGTCAGTTCTTTGTATCAGGTAGCCAAAGTATTGGAGTTTAAGCTTCAGCATCAGTCCTTCCAATGAATATTCAGGATTGATCTCCTTTAGGATGGATTGGTTGGATCTCCTTGCAGTCCAAGGGACTCTCAAGAGTCTTCTCCAGCACCACAGTTCAAAAGCATCAATTCTTTGGCACTCAGCTTTCTTTATGGTCCAGTTTTATACATGACTACTGGAAAAACCGTAGCCTTGACTAGACAGATCTTTGTGAGGTAATGTCTCTGCTTTTTAATATGCTGTCTAGGTTGGTCATAGCTTTTCTTCCCAGGAGCAAGGGTCTTTTAATTTCATGACTGCAGCCACCATCTGCAGTGACTTTGCAAAATCACTTTATTTTCCAAAAATAAAGTCTGTCACTGTTTCCATTGTTTTCCCATTTATTTGCCATGGAGTGATGGGACCAGATGCCATGATCTTAGTTTTCTGAATGTTGAGCTATAAGCCAGCTTTTCCCTCTCTTCTTTCACTGGAAAATCCCATGGACAGAGAAGCCTGGTAGGCTACAGTCCATAGGGTCGCAAAGAGTCGGACATGGCTGAGTGACTTCACTTTCACTTTTCACTTTCATCAAGAGACTCTTTAGTTCCTCTTCGCTTTCTGCCATTAGGGTGGTGTCATCTGAGTATCTGAGGTTATTGATATTTCTCCTGGGAATTTTGATTCCAGCTTGTGCTTTATCCAGCCCAGCATTTCGTATGATGTACTCTGCATAGAAGTTAAATAAGCAGGGTGACAATATACAGCCTTGACATACTCCTTTCCCGATTTGAAACTAGTTGGTTGTTCCATGCCCAGTTCTGACTGTTGCTTCTCGACCTACATACAGATTTCTCAAGAGGCAGGTCAGGTGGTCTAATATACCCATATCTTTAAGAATTTTCCACAATTCGTTGTGATCCACACAGTCAAAGGCTTTGGCGTAGTCAATAAAGCAGAAGTAGATGTTTTTCTGGAACTCTCTTGCTTTCTCTAAGTGATTCAACGGATGTTGGCAATTTGATCTCTGAAACCTAATAGGCCACGTAGATACAGTAATCAGCAAAAGACAGAACGACACAAATAAGTAAGGGCAGCTACATTATAAAGAGGACTTGGACTGGTATTCAGAGATTTACCTCCACTGCAGGTAAATCTGGGACAGGGCGGCTCCCAGTGACATAATACAGGAAATTCCACCACCCAGGAGGTGGAGTATTAGGCTGGGCCTAGTACTTTTGCCTGGAAAATCCCATGGATGGAGGATCCTGGTAGGCTCCAGTCCATGGGGTCGCTAAGAGTCGGACACGACTGAGCGACTTCACTTTCACTTTTCACTTTCATGCATTGGAGAAGGAAATGGCAACCCACTCCAGTATTCTTGCCTGGAGAATCCCAGGGACAGGGGAGCCTGGTGAGCTTCTGTCTATGGGGTCGCACAGAGTCGGACACGACTGAAGTGACTTAGCAGTAGCAGGCTGTTGCTGACATCACAGCCACATGATGGCACTATTGAAACATAGGTACTGCAGCTGCCTCAGTACCCCCCCCCCCCGCCCCCCCGCCCCCCGCCGCACATACCACCCCCACCTCAGCTTGCTCCTAGGTATGCAAAGCTTTACAGAGAACCAACCTGTATCTCCTCTTCAAATCTAGCGTCCCTCTCGTCTTTGACACACTGTTCCTTTCAACGCAGGAAATTCTATCAATGCAAACAATCCAATGCACGGTCTGCTTGCTAAAAGTTACATAACAGGCCCTTCCAGTGGCATCTGTCCCAGCAAGTTCTGCTTGTTGGCCTCTGGTTTTTAAACTCTGTCATTCTTATGTCTCTGGGAGCCATCTTGTCTCAGATTTACCTGTGGTGCAGGTCAATCTTTGAATACCAAAGATTGAATTGGTATTGAATACCAAAGGTCCAAGTCCTTTCTATAATGTAGCTGTCCTTACTTATTTGTATCTTTCTAGAAGTCTTTTGCTGATCACTATATCTATGTGGCCTCTTAGGTTTCATTCCACATTAGACGGCAGTGGAAAAACTCCATTCTTTATCATCTTCCATAGGAAATTTAACAAAACTCAGCACTTTTGGTTTTGGGCAAATTGTCCCCAGTTTCATGTAAATATCCCAGGGAAGGACTCTAATTGGCCCAGCTTGGGTCATGTGCCTCCCACTGGGTCAGTGTGTGGTCAGGAGGACGGGAGTATGACTGACCAGACCTGTATCACTTAGCAGCTTCTATGGGGGCGGGCAGTATGGGTGGCAGCCCAGAGCTGCATTGAATAAGAAAAGAAGAAAACTCCAAAGGAAATGGGGAAATCTTACCTAAAGATGAAAGACAGAAATGCTCAAAGAACAAAAGCAACAAATATCACTTTTGGTAGAGATTTGACCATTCCTCATGGCTAGTTTTTCCTTTTTTGGGTGTTTTAACAATTCCTAGGGAACAACAAGGAAAGGTATGCTTTACAGGAAAAAAATTGTAAAATGGAAACATATTTAACACTAAGTAATGCTGAAGGATTCACTTTGAAGCATTTCTGTGAAATATTAGTTTATATATTATGAAGTTTAGATTTTTGTACAATTGATGTTCTCAAAGTGAGGCACAAGTTTTGCATGCTTTCAAACCCTATGACATGTGGTATTTAAATTTTCACATATTGTGACAATATTTTAGAACCTTCAGTGGAAACATTAAATCAAAAGGTACTTTATTCTACTTGAATGCATGTGTGTGTGTGCTCGGTCATGTCCAACTCTTTGTGATCCCATGAACTGTAACCTGCCAGGCTCCTCTGTCCATAGAATTTTCCAGGCAACAATACTGGAGTGGGTTGCTATTTCCTACTCCAGGGATCTTTCTGACCCAGAGATCCAATCCATATCCTCTGCATTGGCAGGTGTATTTTTATTACTGTACCACCTGGGAAGCCCTTAAGCAGAGACAAAAAAGCAAATGATCTCACTGCTGTTTACTCATCACTATTCTAGCTTTATGATTTCATACTGTGTAGTATATTTCATCTCTTATATATTCTGTATCAAAATATGACCTAAAGGGGTGGGTTGGGGGGATGGAGGGAGGCTCAAGAGAGAAAGGATATATACTTAAAGCTGAGTCACGTTGCTGTACAGTAAAAACTAACACAACATTGTAAGGCAATTATCCTCCAATTTTTAAAAATATGATTATATTCTATATCAAAATATGATTGGAATGTGAGCTGCTCTGATAATAGGAAGTATAGATAAAGTAGTTCCATTTGTCCTACTGAACTTCTGAGTAGGAAGCTGGAAGATACAAGACTGGAAGACTGTCTTGTATCTTGAATCTTTGCACCACATGTACTTTTCCAAAAAGTTGGTTAAAGTAGCCAACTTCAAACTGGGTATTCATGCTCCTAGGATAAGAAAACTTTCCCCAAACATATGGTGATTGGATAGTTTTAATACAGTCAATTTCCAGTTCTCAACTTCCACAGGTCTGTTTCCTGAGAGCCCCCTCCTAAGGCCTGCCAATGTCTCCCTTTACATATTCACCTCTCCCACCTCAGAGAAGACAGACACATCTCTCTCCCTACCTGAATCTTACCTTGGTGCGTTGCTCCAAGCTATAAAAATCTTGGAACCAACTCAAAAGGAGACAAACAGGCACTGCATCTGAGAAGGCATCCTTCCATTCCCTAACCCCCTTCCCCAAAAAGCAAAGAAAGTCTCAGTAAAAAGTACTAAAGTGTTATTTTACCTCGGTAATATCCCTTGCTAAGTCTCCATGCCTTCTCTGTCTTCTGACTCTTTTACATGGAATTAGGCTTCAGAAGGATATCATCTCAATCATTTAAATTTTAAAATGACAGAGAGGTGCTTCTGTGGTGGCTCAGTGCTAAAGAATCTGCCTGCCAGTGCAGGAGACATAGGTTCAATTCCTGTTCCAGGAAGATCCCACACGTGGAGCAACTAAGCCTGTACACCACAACTATTGAGCCTGTGCTCTAGAGCCTGGGAGCTGCAACTACTGAAGCTCGAGTGCCCTAGAGCCTGTGCTCCCAACAAGAGAAGACGCTGCAATGAGAAGCCCCCATACTACAACTGGAGAGTAGCCCTGCTTACCGCAACTAGAGAAAAGCCCATGCAGCAGAAAGGATTTAGCACAGCAGGGGGAAAAAAGATAAACAGTAACTCTGATTTAGCTGATTGGGTTGACAATGAAGACTGCCTTCAAAAGTCTTATATTCAGGGCTTCCGTGGGGGCTCAATGGTAAGGAATCTGCCTGCCAACGCAGGAGACACGGATTCAATCCCTGGTCCTAGGAGATCCCACATGCTGAGAAACAACTAAGCCTGTGCATCACAACTGTTGAGTCTGCGCTCTAGAGCCCGGAAACCCAAAACTACTGAGCCTATGTGCTGCAACTACTGAAGCCTACCCTAGAACCCGGGCTCTGCTACAAGAGAGGCCATGGCAATGAGAAGCCTGCACACCACAACTACAGAGTAGCCCTCACTGGCCACAACTAGAGAAAAACCCACACTGCGGTGAAGACCCACCATAGCCAAAAATAAATAAATGAATAAAACTCTTCTTAAAAACTGTTACATTCATACATTTGACTTATTCTATTTAAAAGCAGAGACATTACTTTGCCAACAAAGATCTGTCTAGTCAAGGCTATGGTTTTTCCAGTGGTCATGTATGGATGTGAGAGTTGGACTGTGAAGAAGGCTGAGCGCTGAAGAATTGATGCTTTTGAACTGTGGTGTTGGAGAAGACTCTTGAGAGTCCCTTGGACTGCAAGGAGATCCAACCAGTCCATTCTGAAGGAGATCAGCCCTGGGATTTCTTTGGAAGGAATGATGCTAAAGCTGAAACTCCAGTACTTTGGCCACCTCATGTGAAGAGTTGACTCATTGGAGAAGATTCTGGGAGGATTTGGGGGCAGGAGGAGAAGGGGACGACAGTGGAAGAGATGGCTGGATGGCATCACTGACTCGATGGATGTGAGTCTGAGTGAACTCCGGGAGTTGGTGATGGACAGGGAGGCCTGGCGTGCTGCGATTCATGGGGTTGCAAAGAGTCGGACACGACTGAGCGACTGAACTGACTGACTGACTGACTGACTGATGAACTGAGTGAGCTAAACCTACGGCCTCAAGAATTTGATAAAAACAAAGTTAAAGTATATATTCAAATTACAGTACACCAGGAAGTACATTCTTTGCAATGATATCAAGTTAAGATATTATAAATCATTTTTAGATATCAATGTAAAATGTTCAAGGGGCCATATGTTTTTCAGACTTCATTCAGGATTACATCTGCAAAGAGTTTTGAAGACCTGCACTTTAACCAACAACCACCTCAAGTAATTTAAACTCTTCATTAGGAAACACTGCTGTACATTAACTACAGCTATAATTAACTATGAAAAACATCCCATTTAAAAGAAGGATGTAAAAGAAAGTAGCATCTTAGTAAAAATCCATACTTAACTAACCTAACATTTTTCTTCTGTTGATTTAATTTGTTTACTCTTGAGTTTAATCAACTCTGGGTTTCTCCCAGTTATATATAGAATTTGGCCTGAGGGCATACTAAATCTTTCCATCTCCCCATCTTTCAGCCTTTTTGTTTACGCTGTAGGTGGGAAGTGGTTGGTGTTTAAACTCCATTTCCCCCATATTTAAGCCTATGAAGTCTATATCTGTGCCCCCACAAGATCAAAACTTTCTGATTACAGTTCTCCTGCTGGTGGTTTTCCCTCCTCCACTAAATATCAATGAAGAAAAAGAGCAATTTTTCCAGACTCCAGCGGATCCCATGACTGTTTGGACCCCATGAAAAACAAAATTATGAAAGCACTACTAACTCTGACCTTCCCTCTTCCACCTCGTAGGAACTTTTACCACAATATGATGCAGAATTCATTACTAAGGTTTGATTCTATTAAACTGCCAGACAGACTTACTGACCCAGAGCCAAAATGGTTTTTCTACTACCAAAATTTTCCTTCCTGTTTCTAATAATTGAAAAAGGTTGAAACATATAAAGAAGTTGTAAATCCTTAGCAGCACACTTTTCTCCACAAATATACCCTCTTACTCATTAATTAGCAGCCAGCTGGGAGCAACATCTAGCCAGGACAGAGAGACCCCTGAGAGCAAGAGTGAAAGAGAAGAGGTGGCCACCGAGGGCCAAGGGAGCTGTTTGGAGAGTATGCCAGGGCCAAACTTCCTGTTGTGCAAGCTTACCTCTGACCAGCCCAGTCCCAGAAGACAAGGCCCTCTTTAAGCACCACATTTAGCCTGGCATAACCTTGGTTTGGGGAGAAATAGCAAATTCTTGATATGCATTGGGAATAGAAGGTTAATTTTAATTTCATTTTTCTTTGTTTAATATTTATTTTGGATCTGGACTGTGGGCACAACCCTTAAAATAACAAAGTGGCCCAACTCTATCTTTGAGTAAAGAAGAAAAAAAAAAAAAATGAAGAAATCTATCTCTCAAAAAAAATACTATAGCTATAGATTTTGAAGGATTTCTCTTACTTTCTCTTATTTTCACAGTATTTTCAATGTTATGGTTGTTGCGTCTATATTTTGCATTTATATCCTGTAAAGATTTTTTTCCATCCAATGTTTGGGGAGTAAAAAATGCCACCTTTTTTTTTTTTTTTTTTAAAGAAAATAATCCCCAAAAGGTAACTACATGTTCCCTGTTGTGACAGGAACATTTTCTAGTCTCATCACCTGATACTGCAAAGCAAGATAAACAATTGTTAGTGATGAAAAGTCAAAGTGTTAGTTGCTCAGTTGTGTTTGACTCTTAACAACCCCATAGATTGTAGCCTGCCAGGCTCCCCTGTCTGGGATTTTCCAGGCAAGAATACCAGAGTGGGTTGCCATTTCCTTCTCCGGGGCATCTTCTCAACTCAAGGACTGAACCCAGGTCTCCTGCACTGCAGGCAGATTCTTTACCATCTGAGCAACCAGGGAAGCTGCGTTAATAATGAGAAGGTAATAAATAAGCAAAATCAAGAAGATGTGAATTCATTATTCATAGATGATTGCAATGGTAAGCTTGTTACCAAGAAGAAAAGACCTAATTATGTATGTAATATATTTTTAAATGATAAACTAACCATTGATTTATAGAGTAACTCTTGGCCAGCTCAGATTAAATATAGATTTAACTGCAGGTAAGCACACGCACAGGCTTCCCAGGTGGCGCTAGTGGTAAAGAACCTGCTGGCCAATGCAGGAGACATGAGACATCCATCCCTGGTTTGGGAAGATCCCCTGGAGGAGGGCATGGCAACCCATTCCAGTATTCTTGCCTGGAGAATCCCATGGACAGAGGAGCCTAGCAGGCTGTGGTCCATAGAGTCGCAGAGTGGTACACGACTGAAGTGGCTCAGTATTAGGCAAGCAAGCACGTGCACATCCACGTGAGAAAAGAATCTTCTTTGAACCATCTCTTACTAAGAACGACATTAAGATCACTGAGAATTCACGAAGACTTTGTCCACCCAAAATCTCGAATTGGTCAGTTTTGAGACAATCCCTTACTAGTTTCTTTGTAGGAATAACCTTACATTTCAGTATCAACATGGACTATTGATGATTCTTTTGCAGCCTCCCTCCCCACCTCAAATTCCCTCAATTCCTCACTGAGTACTGCTAAATTAAAAACTTCTGGTTTCCCTAATCTTCTAAAGTTAAACTAAAGAATATTAAACTATTTATGGTCTTTTTCAAAGCACAAAATCTAGGTTTTCTCTAAAGAGTAAGAGGAGGATGCATCAGAAAGCAAACTGCAAACCAGGGGACTGACTGAATATTGTAGTAGGATACAAGATGAATTATGGCCTGAGAAAGTAGAGGCAAGGAGATAACACACAGATGGGGAAGGTATTTATTTTGTTTGGAAACACAAACTTATTTGATGAACTTCTGATCAAGATCAGTGGAGAGAGTTCACTCAAAAGCAAAATCCTGCCCACCTAAACCACCTCCTGCCTCTGCAACATAATAGACAGAATGCTTAAGAAATTACATTTAGAAGACACCTCCATGCTCCAAAATGAAATGGGTAATGTGGGAGATAAAATGATATATTTCTATGTGTGCATGGAGAAATAAGAAAAATTATAAAGTTAACTTTATATCTTTTGACTTGTAGAGAAGTTCATGTAAGTCATAATGTTTTTAATAGGATTCAGTTTCACAGAAAACAAGCAAACTCAAAAATCACTCTCTCTCTCTCTTTTTCAGCCTTTGTGTGTGTGTGTGTGTGTGTGATGAACAAATCACATAGGCTTGGTCCCACTACTATATAATTTGTGCGAGATGCATATCAATTTTATTTATTTAAATTTTTTTTTGGCTGTGCCACTTGTGGGATCTTGGTTCCAAGACTAGGGCTTGAACCTCAGCCCTCAGCAGTGAGGACTCAAGAGTCCTAACCACTGGACCTCCAGGGAATTCCCCATGTTAATCTTTTAACATGTTTATTTAGACAGATGGCAAGGATAGAATGGAGAGATGAAATTAGTTCTTCTTTATATACCTTTGTTTTGTTTCATTTGTTAAACCAGCCTGGATAAATGCTGTAATTTGAAAAGTTCCAAATTAAGGAAGCTGTAAAAAACTACATGAGGCTGAGTTTCACATAGTTTCTAGATTTAATCGTAAATTTTATACTGGTTCAGGATTCATTTGTAAATTTTCTAAATTTTATCTACTTATAAAAGTAATCAATATTTATTTTAGGAAGATTGAAAAATGCAGAAAAACCATGTACACAATAAGAGAATAAATGTCATCAATAATCCCAATTCCCAAAGAGAAACACTATGAATATTTCAGTATAATTATCTTTGGTCTTTTATTTCTATGTGTGTTTTATGTGTTTGTGCATTTTTTTAAGTTGCATATTGTACGTATTCCACTTTAAAAAAACTTATCGAAAGCAAGTTTTCCCATTAACCAAATATTCTTCCCTAGCAGTGATTTAGTGGCTACCCCGTATACTATAAGTGTCATTTAGGATTAGATTTGGCTATAAAAAAACTAATAGTGACTTAAACACAAAAGTAGGCAGATCACAGATAGTGAACTGGCTCCAAGAAGTCAAGGCTGGCTACATAATTGTGGGGCCCAGTTCAAATTGAGAATGTGGGTCCTCCTGTTTAAAAAGTAGAGAACTCTGAAACCATGCCCCACAGGGTTAACAGAAACTGGTGACTAACAGAAACTCTTGAGCTTGTCTCATAGAACAGCAGGTAAGGGAAGAGCTTGTTAAAAATCCCTCTGCTTGTAACCTGCTTTGCTGAACTGTTTTAATTATTTTTGACTCCTTAACCACTCTATAGATAACTCCTTGCTATTGTAACAGGAGATCAAGAAACTTAAGTTTTTCAGAAACTCGAAATCAACTCTTGTCCCATTTAAGCCAAGGAGACTGGTTAACACCATCAACCCTAAAACTGGCCCTGCTCAAGTATCTGATAAATGACCGTTGGATGTCAAAGGGCCCAAAACTCCACCCTCAAATCATGCTGAATATCCCATTTTCAAACGTGTATCTCATGAAGAAGCATGTAACTCTCATATGGCTGCCCAAGATGCTAATTATCTCACTTTGTCCCTACATCCAGTCACCTTTCCCCACACATAAGACCACCCTGCTTCTTTTACCCCTTAAATATCCTAAGCCCCTCGCTTTCAGGGAGGCAGATTTAAGATTCAGATTTGAGATTTGTTCTCTTGTCTCCTGACTTGGCTGCTTTATGAATAAGCCCTTTCTCTGCTACAAACCTCAAAGTCTCAGCATAAACTTGCTACTCATTGGGCAAACATTAAAAGTACTAAAACACAGTGGGGACTTCCCTGGCGGTCCAGTGGTTAAGACTCCTCCTTCTTCCCCATGAGGTATGGGTCTGATCCCTGGTTGGAAAACTAAGATCCTGCAAGCTTGGGATAAAGTCTCCTCCCATCCCCTGACAAAAGATTGTTTCCTTATGAGATCTCTGTCTTGATTTCTTATGGAGTTTTTTATTTTCTTTTTAAAGTCATCCTAAGTAACAAAAAGATAAAAAAAAATTAAGTTATTATTATGCATTTTACCCTTCATCTTTATATTGCATAATGCCAACTTAAATGCAAGTATAAGGGACTTCCCTGGTGGTCCACTGGTCAGGGCCCAGGTCCTCTGCCCTAGGCCCAGTTTCCATCCCTGGTCTGGGAACTATGACCCTGCAAGTTTCTTGCATGGCCAAAAGAAATGTAAATATAAGAACATTAAATTGTTGCTCAAAGTGAAATCAATTGTTTTCATTACATTTCTTTATTTTTTATATAATTTAACTTATTTATTTATTGTTGGTTGTGCTGGGTCGTCTTTGCTGTGTGGGTTTTTCTCTAGTTGCAGAGAGCAGGGGCTACTCTCTAGTTGTGGTATGGGGGCTTCTCATTGTGGGGGCTTCTCTTGTTTTAGAGCACAGGCTCAATAGTTGTGGTGCACAGGCTTAGTTTCTCCGCAGCATATGGCACCTTCCCAGATCAGGGATTAAATCCATGTGCATTGGCAGGCAGATTCTTTACCACTGAGCCACCAGGGAAGTCCTTTATTACATTTCTTGATATACACACCTTCTACTAGCACTCTACCTTCAGCTGATGAGTACGAACTACTGAAAGGAAAAGGAACTTTGGGTTTTCTTCCCTTTTTCTTCAGTGTCATTTTCAGGATAATTTCTTGACTATCCACAACTTCAACATAGCATGAGTAAGGAATAATACAATAGGGACCCTGGTTTTCATGTTTCTAGGAAGCCAACGCCTTGTTTTTAAGTAGCAAGTTCTGGTTCAAACCAAAAGTGTAACCTCTAAAGGCTGTCAGGGCCCCGGCTTTATCAGTTGTAGATTTAACACGCTTTCTTTGGACTCACTTTGAGTCTTGCTGAATTCTAGCTCGTTGTGGAACCACAGGATATCTGAGTTCATGGGGCTCATGTAAATGGGGCAACAAGGACTAGCATCCAAGCATACTGCATGTAACCCTCTTTCTCACACACATGCTCCATCATTCTATCAGACCTCATTTACAAAGCACAAGTTCAAAGTCACAATTATTAAGAATTTCAAGATAGCGACAATAGAAAGTTAGCCAACGCAGAGTCCTTCTGAGCAAGGTCCTTTGTAACATCACAGCTTCCATGCCCATGAAGCCGGCATGTGTGCATTCCAGTTTGCTTCAGTTGTGTCTGACTCTTTGCAACGCTATGGACTGTAGCTTGCCAGACTCCTCTGTCCACGGGATTCTCCAGGCAAGAATACTTGAGGGGGTTGCCATTTCCATTTCCACATGAAGCTGGCATGCTCCACCAAGTTTGCAAGATGTGGATTTCTTTTCTCTTTTTGCTCCTTCATCCTCTGTGTGGGGCTTCCATCCTCAATGTCACCTCATGATCCAAGTGAGCTGCTAGAGTCCAACACCAGAAGAAAGGAGAAAGGGAGAAGTGCAAAAGGATCAACTCTTCCTGAATCAGTGCTTTGAAGGAGTCTTTTCAAAAGCCCAGCTCTGCTTCTACCTCGCTAATCAGGACTTAGTCACAAGGCTACATTTAACTCACAGGTCAGCAGCTAGAAATGTAGATTTTTTTTCTGGGTGCATTACCACCCTGAATACCTGGAATGAAATCAGGTTATTACTAAAAAAATAAATAAGGTTAAAGGACAAGGGTGGACAATTAATTGTTCCTGCCATGGCAATTTAAAGATAATTTATTTAATCTAAACTTAATTTTTATTTATGTGGGTTGTTTCTGATTTTTCACTACTATTAACATCATTTTAAAACTTTTAAATTGCAATATAAGTTTAAATTTTAAACTTACTCTAATTTTTAAAAAAATATATTCCTCAACAACAGGGAGGCTTTCCCTGATGGTGCAGTGGTGAAGAATCTGCCTGCCAATGCAGGAGATGTGGGTTCGATCCCTGGGCTGGAAGATCCCATGGAGGAGGGCGTGGCAACCCACTCCAGTATTCTTGCCTAGAGAATCCCATGGACAGAGGAGCCTGGCCGGGTACAGTCCATAGGATTGCAAAGAGTTGGACATGACTGAAGCGATGCAGTGCACACTCATGCAGATGACAAAAAGCAAAAATGATATAAGCAACTTCTGAAGACTGTTGACTTTGTGAAGATCACTTCTACCTGAATCAGTTTACTGTCACTATCTGGATACTTTATATCATTTTGTGTTCATATTGTCTGTTTCTAATACTAACTATCAGGATGTTTCTAAACTCTTGTCTTAATGTTAATGAATTTCTGATATTGAGTATCTGGATGCATTGTGTCATCTTGAATTAATATAATCTATTTGAAGCTTGCCAGAATACAAAACCTAAGTGAAAACTAGGTATTGTTCATTTTCCCATTAGCATGTGCATAGCATGTAATCAAGCTGTTCTTTAGTTGGTGAAAGCTAGTTGTCTGTTCAGTGCTAGTAAGTTAAGACTAAAATAACTTGAATGGTCTTAGTTCATTTGTTTGTTACATCCTTGCCAAGTTTATAAAATTATTTCCATATGAAATTTTAAAAAAAGAAAGGCTTTACTAGCATCCAAAACACTTATTTGGAGTAAATAACTGTGAAAAAAATTTTATCAGCCAATTCTTAAATGACAAATTGTAATTTATTAAAAAGAACAATGTATGCATATCCGGGTTCTAATGTGAAGTTTTTTTGAATGAATTTGGGTATAATTAAATTTCAGAATTGGAACCATTAAAATCTGAGTAATATGAGCAAACTAATATTTATAGAGTATCGTTCTACACTCTAACATTTTGTCCTCCCCATATAAATATCTCGGTACATGCACCATCTGAGTGTATAAAATTAAACTACCTGAACACCTTTAAAAAATTAGAGTAAAATGTAAAAATGTCTATAAAAAGAAATTCATTAGAGATTTCAAAATATCCGTAAGTGCTAAATAAGGTTTCCAGAAATCAGTGATTATGCTGAAACGTGTCACAAGGGGAACTGTTAACAAGTGTTACTTTGCCAATGGTAGGAAGATTGCCAACCTTTAATTGGCTTTAAAGTTGGTGTTCTATCAATGGTGTATTGTAAAAAGCAATAATGCCCACATTTATGATTTAAGCTTGAAATGGGAACTCTAGATTTGACTAAATGTGGCAGTATGCACTAGTCCTTCTAATTAAATATATTCAAATGCTTGCCTTTTAAATTTGATTAGGATGTTTATTATCATGTTTCTATTAACAGCAACAACAAAAGATGTTTGTCTGCAGTTTACAATGTACAATGACCAGTCAATCCCCCTCTTGCAGGGCTACGCATTAACTGTTCTGTTTTAATGGAAATACCAAGAATGGCTCCATTGAAGCTGCTGGGCAGATGGAATTCTACTGAGTTTTACAAAAATCTGGCATGGCATTATTCTCTGGATTCTATAAGGGAAGGTGTCCACATTAATAAATACCAATAAGATATCATATTATTATCTTTAATAACACTCTAATATCTTTAATATTACACTCTGTCCCTTGGCTTCTGGATTTCTAACTGAATTCCTAATTTACCTATTAAAACTGACCCTCCAGCAGGGCATGAGAACTTGTGAATAAAATTATGTGAACAAACAAATAGAGAGTAAACTTCCAGACCAACCATTAAGAGGGGAAAATTCCAACAGAAAAATCACTTTCAATATTCGTGAGGCTTCAGAGAGTGGGGAAAAGATCCAGTAAGGATTTCCCAGGGAACCCTCAGTATAGTATTTAGTATTCAGTTTTCAGCTGATTATGTGTGTGTGTGTGCGTGCACGTGTGCTCAGTCGTGTCTGACTCTGTGATCCTATGGATTGTAGCCCCCCCCCCCCCAGGTTCCCCTGTCCTTGGACTTTTCTAGGCAAGAATATTGAAGCAGGTTGCCATTTCCTACGCCAGGAGATCTTCCTGACCCAGGGATCGAACACTCGTCTCTTATATCTCCTGCATTGGCAGGTGGACTCTTTACCACTGCCACCTGGCAAGCCCATTCAGCTGATTACTCTGACTGATTTGTTCTACTGACTTGAGTGGTTTTGTGGATTAGGGAGAATTTACAACTTTTCTGACTCTTGCAAGCTACCAATTCATCAGACTGCCTTTCTATACCAGTCATGTATTTTCCACTCTCCTATTCCTGCTACTCCCTGTGACATTGCACACTCTGTATTTTAGCTCATTGGCCATTAGAAACCAGCAAGGCACATGCAGTGACCACAGCTATAAGCCCCCATAGCAGACACTGTTGGCTGCCTTCCCAAGGTCAATTTCCTTTCCCTTGTCTTCCTGGCTGGCAGAACTGTCTCCCACAGCAGAGCAGAAAATACCAAGTACTTGTATTCTCAGCCTCTCTTACAACCTCAGCTCTGGCCTGTGATGTAAGGGGAAGTCTCCTGGGAATTTCTGGGAAAGAAGAAAAGAAAGAAAAGTTTCTCCCCGCCTCTCATCCCCAGCTTTTTTGTTTTTTAATGTGATTATGTGATGCTTGGTGCCCAGGAGGCCAACTTGTGACAAGGAGGATAAAGATCAAGAAACTGCAGGAAAGTCAGCTTAGAGCTTTCTGGACTTCTGTTGTGTGATAAAAATAAGTTATTTTTAAAGTCACTTTTAACTTTACTTCTACTTGGAAGCATCTTAACTAATATTTACTCAAAATCACATACAGTTTGCCAACACAAAGAGACTGGCTCTGAGATGATTCAAGTTGCCTTTCAGACAGTTTATAATATCTACTTGGTTACTTCTCAACCCAGTTTCTTTGATGCAACAGAAAAGCAGTCTTCAACCAAAAATGTACATACCACTTATCGAGATTTAAGTAAAATCTAATTAGAAAAATGCAATTTTTCTCCTTGATACATTTGCAAACATAAAGTAGAATGTCTGTGGACATAAAAATATGAATTTAAGAAAAGATATGTGTTTATTTTATCATTGTGGATAAAATAGCTTGTGTAATGCAAAATATGAAAAGATGAGATTCACAGCTATTAAGAACACCAAAAGTAATGATAAGAAATTAAAAAGAAAACAGGATTGACTTCCACATTTTGTTCACACAATTCACTCTAATATAATCACAAAAACCAAGAAATTAAATATAAATATTTAAACCTGGGGTTTTGAGTTGATCTCAGGAATGTTAGCAAATGGAATCTTCTGCATCTATTCTCAGCTAGAAAAACTGGCAAAAAACCCCTACTGTCTCTCACAAGCATCACAATTATTTGTTTAGGCAGAAGAACAAAATGTAGAAAGGATGTTAAATGTTTTGTGGGGGTTGACTTCAGAGATAGTTACGTCTATCCTGAGGCTGTTATTGAATTAATTTGGAGGGTAAATATAACACCTTGACTAAATCACCTTGTTTTATCTTCTCTCTCTTCATAGCCTGTTCTTTAATATGGAAAATATCACTGGAATCTCCCTTGTGAGCTTGGAAAATCTGAGTTAACCCCAAGCAATCTATAATCTTATATCAGTTATGCTTAGGCTCAGCTGTGGTTAACAGCTTAATATAGGCTTAAACATACACTGTTTATCATCTCTCATAAAATAAGGTACAAAATAAGGTACTAAGTGAACACGCTTGCAACTAGAAGATGAGTAAAGAGTCCGACACGACTGGCGGACTGAACAAGTTCTGGAGACTGAATTCATAGCATAGTGATTATAGTCAACAATACTATATTACATACTTCAAAATTGCTAAGAGCCTACGTCTTAAATGTTCTCACCCAAAAAACAAATGATAATTATGTAACGGGATAGAGGTGTTGGCTCAAGGTATGGTAGTAATCATATTGCAATATATAAATTATCAAATTAACGCCCTTAAACACATTAAACTTACACAATGCTATGTTGTTGTATGTTAATAATTTTTAAAAGTCTAGACATGTCAATTTAGGGCTGGTGTAATGACTTCACAAATTCATCAGGGATTCAAGCACTGCCATCTGCTGAAAAGTCATTTTACGAGAGGAGATTGGGAGCCGGTGTCTACTTAGAAGGGCTTCTCAGAACCAGTGGATTTCATGTTGAAGGCAAACGTTAATTGGTTCTTATGAATGTCAGAATGATCTCCAGTGGCCTGCTCACTCACCAGAATAATTAAGTAGGGAGAGAATGAACTCTTAGCTGGATATAAATGTGCCTTGCCTATTCCAGCCGTGTTTAGGGCAGATGATGTCTTCTCACATAAGGTAGGGTTATATAAATAAAGTGTTAGATTGACTATGTATTTTATTCATACTATTTTTATGTTGTGCAGGTGAGTTCCTAGAATATTTATTCCTGTGCATATTAATTGCATTTCTAAAAACTTTGCAGATTTGAAGACACAATTTATTAGTAAATACAGTCTACAACAACAAGTAATGTTTTTCAACTGTGAGCATATAAATTCATCCTTCCTTGATACTTTTTCATCATACATTTCAGAAGTGCATTCTCAGTGTTTGGCTGGAAAAGCTCCAAGATACTGCTAAAATAAAATTATTGAGCATGAATATGATCTTCCTATTATAAAATATAAAATTCCACATGTAATGACAGCCCATTTACAGAGACAAACTAAAGTTTTATGTAGGTAATTGAGAAATAAGTGATATCCCCACATATTATTTCTCTAGTGTTGAATAAGTACTTTGTGATTGTATACAGGCCTTCTGGTTATTAAGTAATAATCAATTTTCCACTAAAGACAATATATGGCTTTTATGCATCTAGGTGTTTTTTGGTCATTTAAAGCTTACTGCTTTACTTTTAGCTTTTGCATTTTAAACCACTGAAATAGTTTTATGAATTATGTCATAAATCTTTACAACACTCCTTGGAGCTATATTGGAAATCAGTCATAATCTTTGGGGAACATAAGGTTAATGTAATGTATTTATATTTATTAATGTAAATATTCATGTGTTATATGTAAAATATACACATACCCTGAGTATGCTAAATTCTTAACATTTTTACATAGATATAGGTTAAGTAACAAAGCCAAATAATTGAGGATAATTTATGCAATTTTTGCCATTAGGGTCTCATGTGTAAAACTTCATGTTTATGAAGGTCTAAAGATACTGATGATTAAGTTTATATTAGACACATGCACAAAACACCACTATATCTTTCCTATGCATATAAATAAATAGAAATAATCTTGAAGAATGGATGCTTAATTAATAACAATGAATACTTCTGGGGAAGTAGGACTGGGAGGGGGATGTAGATGGTTTTCTGAGAGGACCTGAACTTTAACTACAATATATACATCACTTATAATTTTAATAATTAAAATAGTTTTTTACAATGAAAATGTTTAATGCAATTGATTTTCCTGTTTGCCAAAGAAAATTGTTAACAGTTATTTGTCAGGAGCATCACCTGAGTCCCTGTAATCTTACATCAGTGCTTGTGACCCTAGTCACCCAGTACATGATTTCTGTAGACTTTTCCCACCACAAAGGAAAGGCTATTATAGAGATTTGTTCTACATTGGCTTGCCTACAATAGATAATGGCCAAGGAATAATAACTGATGCATGCATCCCTCAAGGCTCTGTTTGCAGTTTTGTTATGAATAATAATCTGGGTTTAAGAGTTATGTATTTTATGACTGCTTCCATTCCCTTATATTAATATTCTCTCCCTGGCCCTTTTCTACCTTTATTCTTTTGGTACCTTAGGTTTCAGATTTGGAAAGGACTCCAGGGACCATCTAGTTCTTATCTAGTGTGTAAATTTTCAATGAACTTCTCAGCCTCTGGTATTATATGCAAAGCATTGCAAAGACTCCCAATTATTCTGCTTAAACTTTATTCTTTGTTCTTTCTTATCCTAGTTTCCAGTGTCACATAGAGCAAACTAAACCTCAAAACCAGGTGAGCCAGATTCAGAAGCTCAACGCACCGCATCCCCCTGGTACATTTTAAGGAGCCTCGGCCACACCTGCTATCCATGAACCATTCATTGTTCAGACAAGATGGCAACTTGAGGGGCATTTAGCCATCCTCTGCCTGTGGATCCACTTATTTAACAAATATTTCAGTTCCTATTATGCAGCAGAAATGGCTTTATTTTGCAGAAGGGACTTTGGCTGGAAACAAAGGGGGCTCCAGCTCTAATACATGAATGTAAAATGTAAATCTATTAATAGTTGTTCAAATTATTTGCCTTTAACCGACAGGTTTCCAAGAATAATAAATGCAGGGAAACTCTGCTTAATCATGTGACTGGAAATGGCAATAAAGATGGACCATAATTAGGAAACCAGGTCCATAAATGTGTCATTTGGACTGCTATCTAAAGTGAGTAGGAGGTTTATCAGGGTTCAGCATAAACAGGTGACTGATGAATCACAAGTTTGAGAGCCACTGGTTTACAGAGTAGGTTCTATGTGGGTGCGGAGAAAGCAATGGCACCCCACTCCAGTACTCTTGCCTGGAAAATCCCACGGATGGAGGAGCCTGGTAGGCTGCAGTCCATGGGGTCGCTAAGAGTCAGACACGACTGAGCAACTTCACTTTCACTTTTCACTTTCATGTATTGGAGAAGGAAATGGCAACCCACTCCACTATTCTTGCCTGGAGAATCCCAGGGATGGCGGAGCCTGGTGGGCTGCTGTCTATGGGGTCTCACAGAGTTGGATACGATTGAAGTAACTTAGCAGTAGCAGTCTATGTGGGTGAAATACTATGTAAAAGAAAGTCCCTTTTGATCTTTTGATATAAATTGTCCACTTAATTGATCATGTAAGGTAATTGTGATATTATAAACAATGGCACCCCACTCCAGTACTTTGCCTGGAAAATCCCATGGATGGAGGAGCCTGGTAGGCTGCAGTTCATGGGGTCGCTAAGAGTCAGACACGACTGAGTGACTTCACTTTCACTTTCCACTTTCATGCATTGGAGAAGGAAATGGCAACCCACTCCAGTGTTCTTGCCTGGGAGAATCCCAGGGACAGGGGAGCCTGGTGGCTGCCATCTGTGGGATCACACAGAGTCGGACACGACTGAAGTGACTTAGCAGCAGCGGCAATGATGCTGTTGGCCATTACTTATTGTGTCTGTGGTACTGTGGGTCAATATCCACCCTGAGTACTTAACATTCATTTTCTTATTTAATCTTCAAAGACTGTTGGGGAGATTTCCTAATTATCATTCCATAAAGAATGAACCAAAGCCTGGAAAGATTAAGCACTTGGTGTTAGTCATTTAGTACTGAAGTTTGAGCATGGGTCTTTCTGACACCTGGCTAGAGATGAGAAGGATGTGGTTTACCTACTCAAACATGAGCCATATGATTTGGGGGAAAGTGTGATGAGTGGCTGACTTTGATCAAGTCCACTACCTGGATTTTGGAAATGAAGATTTCCTTCAGAGAAGAGCTGGATGGAAATAGTCAGCTAATCCTGGGATGTAATAATGTGTCATCATACTAAGGTCTCACGGTCTAGATGCCAAGCTAGAACTTTAAGAAGACAAGCTTCACCTGTGAATGGATTGATAAGTTTGACCTGGTTTGTTCAAATTAGTAAGGCAACCTGTTAGATGCATTCAGGTATGAGGAAATAAACCTTGTCTCTCTGCGAGGGTAAAAGGTATGTGACAAAGAATGGAGAGAGGAAACATAAATATAAAGGAAGACAGTGATGGTTGGTTTTGAAACTGCCCAGCATTGTTTTCCTGCACTGAATAATGGTAGAAAGAGCAAATGCCTTCTGAGTACTTACCATATGCAAGCATTTATGTGAGCACATCACAACTATACCAAATATGTGCAATATAGATGAAAAAAATAAGGCTCACAGAGAAAAAGGTTTTAGACTCAAAAAAAAGGAAGTGTGCTAATGCTGTCGTGTCGACTGTGAGTCACTAACGGCCCTCCTGTCCCTAGATTCTCCCAAGAACACTGGAGTGGGTTGCCATTTCCTTCTCCAAGCATGAAAGTGAAAAGGAAGTGTAGTCTATTTCTTAATTGACCGCCTCCTGGGGTGCATTGCACTATTTCTTAATCCCCCATTGTTCAACCAGGATTGAACAATGGATTCCAGGATTTCCAGCCCTCCTTTGACAAGGCATGCAGATAAAGGTCTCCAGAGAATGTGGATGATCTGAAGCAAATTTCTCTGGGCAGGACTCTGAGAGAGGGGGTAAGCACAGTGGTTGAAAGCCTGACACTGTCTAGCTGTTGTGGGTTTGGAAACCTGTGCTTTGTTAGCCTGACTATCAGGCTTTGTGTTTTCTGTGCTTATGTCTCTTTGTCTTCAGTCAGGTTCCTTTGGAAAATTCCAACCTGTTTTGCTGAGCTGAGAGAAACAATGTTCTTGTTCAGTCCTGAGCCACAGAGCAGGGAACAACACTTCTCTGTCAGGGTGGAGGAAAGGATGGAATGGGATGGAGGCAGCATGGGGAGAATGGTGAATATCAAAGTGAGAGAAGCCTGAGAGGGAGCCCCATGTGCACACATGCACTCCTGGGTCCTTTGCTCTTCTGTGTGTGGTGGCAAGAGGGAGAGAAGGGAAAGAAGATAAATGGCCTTTTACTTACTTAAACTATTGTGCTCCCTTGACTGTGGCTGTACTTTTGGAACAGGCGTCCAATAGAGCATATACAGGGGTTCTTTGGGGGTCTCCATCATTGACCTCTCCACTGTTTATTCCTCTGACTTGGGATAAACTAGCCTGAAGTATGCTGAAGTCCATCAATTCCTTCTTTTCTCCCATATGACCCTAAACGTGTTGCTGGTGTCCTCTTGCCCCACAAGGAGACTTCTCGAATAGGGTACTCACAAGATAGCTCCAGCCTGCCTATCTTTTTAAGAACTACTTATTTATTTGGCTCCACTAGGTCTAAGTTGCAGCATGCAAGATCTTCAGTCTTCATCGAAGCATGAGGAATTTTTAGTTGAGGCACGTGGGATCTAGTTCCCTAACCAGGGATGGAGCCTGGGACCCCTGCATCAGGAGCATGGAGTCTTAGTCACCGAGTGTGGAGACTTTCTCACTTATCAGGAAAGTCCCAAGCCTGATAATCTTTTTCAATGTACACTTGGTCAAAGAAAAATCCTACATCGTTGCCATGCCTGTTGGGAATCTGACTAGTTAAAAAAACAAAAACAAAAACTGTAGTTTAATTGATGCTGTACCGTCTAAGTCTAAAACCGTGCCATCTTTGAGTACATTGGCTATACTACTTTAGTAAAGGAGCAATTTACTCCTCGACTATCCATTCTGTCCTCCTTGTCATCACACCCAGTGTCTTTTCCTCTGGTCAAACAGATACAGAGGGCAGATTATCAATTCCAGGGCATAATCACAACTTCAGCTGGAAATCATCTCCCTTATTTTTGCAGGCACTTCCCAAATGTGTGAGTCTCCCTGTGGTTTTTTTAGTGTCCTCCTCTCTTGGGTTGGGTGGGCTTCCCAGGTGACTGAATGGTAAAGAATCCACCTGCCAATGCAGAAGCCATAGGAGATGCAGGTTCAATCCCTGGGTCAGGAAGATCCCCTGGAGAAGGAAATGGCAATCCATTCCAGTATTCTTGCCAGAATAATCCCTAGGACAGGGATTTGCCTGGGGTTGCAAAGAGTCAGACACCACTGAGCACACAGGCAGCACGCACCAGTTGGGTCGGGTAGGGGATGGGCAAAGAGGAAGCAGAAGAAAGCATGGTAGAGAGAAGGAACTCACAACCCTGGTATTTCTTTTAGACTCTTTGGTGACAGGGTGAGAGCTGGAGAAGCAATCTAACCCTTTTTTAGCAAGTTCGTGGGCCCACATCTGAAGATTTTTTCAAAACTGAAGGTAGAAAGTACAAGCACTTATCTTCCTCACTTTCATTACTGTTGTCAGCTTTGGGGTTTTCCCAGTGAGCAGAGGCAGCAGGAAAAGTCTTATTAAAGGTTTGATGTGTTTTAATCCAACAACAAGGGTGCAGAACTATGCTTCTTGCAACTGTAGGTCAATATGGAACTAAAATGAAATAGGGCTGACAGTCCAGCCCATAGTGGCTATTAAATCAGTGGCAGCCATTATAGCTCAACAACCTCAAATTTTAAACCTGTAGGGCCAATTCCAGAATTCATAAGATTTGGGGTTTTAAAATGGTAATTCTATGTATTATATAGCACCCCCAGGGTCTCTGGAGCAAAACCCTCTAATCAAGTACATTAATACTTCTGCAGTAAAACATATAAATAGTCACAGAAACGCGTTTACGTTAAGACTTTAAATAACTTAATGTCAATGCAGGTGATGATTTGCCACTAAGTGAATTCAGATCGCTATAAGGTTTTGGCATCAAATGAGTTGTGAACAAATTGTCAGCTTTTAGAGTTCCTTAGATTTCAGTTTCTGATAAAAAGGTTGTGGACTTGAATTAATAATACAAGTTGTTTGTCCTGGGAACTGAAAACCAAGTCACTAGACTCACTGCCTACTCCCAACAGTGCATTATTGATCTGAGCCTTTACAGAATAAACTGTGCTTCATTTGACCCATTCGTGTTTTACCTACTAGCAGAAAACAATGCCCTTTCTAAGTGTGTCAATTGTTCTACCTCTCTCTGGTAAAAGTACTTGGTGTGTAGCAGACAGGCCTCTTGGATGACTATAACAGTACAGAAATTTATTAAATGGTGCCCTGCTGCTTAACAAGCACTAATACAACTCTGAAACATGCCTAATTATAACTATGGAGTGTCAGGCACAAGGCTGAGTTCGTTGGAAATTCTATCCACTTTAAAGAGCATAGAGTACACCCTTAGTTATTAGTCCTTTTAAAGTATTACATTCTGGCTACTGTTGCTTGATTATACACACCGTGGACTTTGACCAAGCTCCTTCTACTATTGAATGGCTGATTAAAACAAAAAAAAGTTTAAATAAAGGTAGAATAAAAACTATAAATTTAATCTAGAGTCTTCAGATTTCTTACATTTATTGCTGAACTTGAGATATTTACTATCAATTAATTGACTTATTTAAAATAATACACTGTAGAAATCTTCGTGTTAGGCTAAAAATATTTTTAGTATAACTTATTAGAGCAATAAGAGGTATTTTTAGCACAATGTCAAAAATGCCCTAGAGCTTTAGAATTGAAAGCATATGTACATAACTTCTGCATGTTTGGCATGAAATGTAATTTTTAAGAAATACATGAGATGTGAAACACTTAATGCAGAATAGTATTTATTGCAATAGGAAAGGGAATGCCATCTTCAAAAGTTACATAGGCGCCTACATAGGTATTGATAAATAAAATTTTATTCTTTGAACTGGATTCAAGGTAAGTGGGTATTTATTATTATTTATATTTTTGAATGCCTGAAATATTTCATGATAAATATACATGTACAGTTTGTATTAATTTTTCTAAGCTAGGGCAAAATAAGCACAAAATATGCTTCTGTGTCAAATATCTTGAGAATGATAACTATTTACTATTTAGCCAAACTTTTATGGATTTGCTTCTTGATGTTTCTTCATGCTCAGCATTCTTTGTAGGAATTAGTTGGCAGATAAACGGGAAGGCCTGCAAAGAAAGTGTCTGTGGAAAATGATTCCATTTGGAATATGATTCCACTTTATTCTTAGAGGGAGGTTGAAAGCCACTGTGATCACACTCCTGCCCCTTCAGTTGCCTCTGGCATTTCCCCTCTAGCCTTACCTTTGTATGTTACAGAAGTTGGTCATTTGTCTTGCTATCTGCATTTTTGGTTCTGTGCTTCCTTTCTCATGGAAACTATTGAAAATAAGGCATCATTATTACATGAAAGAGGCTTTTTTCCAGAATCCCAGTCTTTCTCCCATAAAAGTTTATATGCAAAAAAAGCCAGAGTCCACATTAGTCAGCCTTAACAAATGTGGGAACCTAATCATGGTTCTGTTTGGTATGCAGAAAACTCTTCTTGGAAGCAAATGCTAAACAAACATATATGAAAGTGCTTATTTAGCACTATTTACACAAACTTTTTACATTTAACATTATATTAAAATTTTGGGGGTCAGGAATTGCACTTCCGCCATCTTTCCAGCCCTCAGACGTGCGCGGAAACGCTTCTGGAAGGAACATCGCGATGGCTGCCCAAAGAGAACTCCAAGTTCAATTCAAACTTGTTTTGGTTGGTGACGGTGGTACTGGAAAAACTACATTCGTGAAGTGTCATCTGACTGGTGAATTTGAGAAGAAATATGTAGTTACCTTGGGTGTTGAGGTCTATCCTCTTGTGTTCCATACCAACAGAGGACCTATTAAGTTCAATGTATGGGATACAGCTGGTCAGGAGAAACTTGGTGGACTGAGAGATGGTTACTATATACAAGCTCAGTGTGCCGTTATGTTTGACGTAACATCAAGAGTTACTTACAAGAATGTGCCTAACTGACATAGAGATCTGGTACGAGTATGTGAGAATATCCCAATTGTGTTGTGTGGCAACAAAGTGGATATTAAAGACAGAAAGGTTAAGGCAAAGTCAATTGTCTTCCACTGAAAGAAGAAGCTTCAGTACTATGACATTCCTGCCAAAAGTAACTACAGCTTTGAAAAGCCCTTCCTCTGGCTTGCTAGGAAACTGATTGGAGACCCTAACTTGGAGTTTGTCTCCGTGTCTGCTCTTGCCCCGCCAGAGGTGGTCATGGACCCAGCCTTGGCAGCACAGTACGAGCATGATTTAGATGTTGCTCAGACAACTGCGCTCCTGGATGAAGATGATGCCCTGTGAGAAAGCAAAGCTGGGGCCCAGCGTTGGAAGTCGAGTTTTATAGGCAACTGTCCTGTGATGTCAGTGGTGCAGCGTGTTTGCCACTTTATTACATAGTTAAGCAGAATATGTGCTTAATCTTTGGATGCTGAAGGAGATGGATGGGCTTTGGAGTGAATGTTGGAGTAAAAAAAAAATACCTTCATTTTTTGGAACCTGCATATTTAGGTGTTTTGGAACACAGTTGTTTCCTCCTTGAGTTTCAAATACAAGACTGCTATAGTCACATGACAATACTGAGAGGGGGAATCTTGTTTGTTTCTGTCATTCCCATTCCTTTTCATTTAGAATCAGAATAAAGTTGTATTTCAAATATCTAAAAAATAAATAAAATTTGAGGGGAGTGGGAGGGACATTCAGGAGGGAGGGGATAGGTATACTTAATGCTGATTCATGTTGCTGTATGGCAGAAACCAACACAACAGTGTAAGGCAACTATCTTCCAATTAAAAACCAATTAAAAAATAAAATTTTGTTTTCCTTTTAGATACTGTCCCAATAGCTATATAACATTCTGTTACGAGTATAGTTCAGATAAGAAAAGTCTTTAATATCATGTACATATGGGTTGGGCTTCCCTGGTACTTCAACAGTAAAGAATTTGCCTGCCAAGGCAGGAGATGTGGGTTTGATCTCTGGGTCGGGAAGATTCTCTGGAGAAGGAAATGGCAACCTATTCCAGTATTCTTGCCTGGAAAACTCCATGGACAGAGGAGCCTGGCACACCTACAGTCTATGGGGTTGCAAAGAGTCGGACACAGCTTAGTGACTTAACAAAACAACAGTTACGTTTGCAATAAGATTGTTCTTAGAATCTTGGGAAAGTATGTTTATTTTTCCAAAGAGAAATATGCTAAACTGGAAATCCTCAAACAAGCTCATGCTTTTCAAAATCTGTTGCTTTGTGAAAAGGACATCTAGATTCTGTTGCTGGCATTTACCCTCTGCCTGTGGGCTGGTCTTTGTGGAATGAACAGCTTTAAGGCCTGCTGACTTAGTAGCTATTTCTCCTTTCAACCTTAAAAGAGATGTGGAGAATACCAGGAGGGGAGCCAAGGAGGAACAAGAAGTCAAAGTCTGCCAAGAGTGCCTGGAAGACACTGTTGTCATATTAAACAGGGCAAAGGGAACTAGGAGCATGGATCCTGCAAGTTCTTTGTGGTTTGGGGAATGAAGCCAGGACTCTGGTTTTCTTGGCTCTATGGACTGTAGCCAGGTCAGTTTCATATGAGTGTGCATGCCTAGTCCTGAGAAACATGGGTCTACAGCTATCAGGAGCCGAGAGTAAATTCTGCTCTATATACTGTTCTGCTCTAAATACTGCTACTATAAAAGCAATCCAAAATTATGCTCTTCAAAGCATGGGGTGGTTACATTATCTCCAGGAAAAAGAGGCTCCATGTTCCATAGGAGAAAGGCCTTCTGAGGAAATGACATTTGTGCAGAGACTGGCATAAATCAAGGAAGTTTGTTATGTGGCTATCTAGAAGAACAACATTCCTGGCAGAGGTAACAGCACATGCAAAGTATATTCTGAGACAGAAGTACATTTACCTTATTTGTTTACTTTTTATTATGGAAAATTTTAAGCATATACAAAAGTAAAAAGAATTGCATAATGAACCCCACGTATCTATCACCCTGCTTCTATACCTCCAATCAATTTACTAGTCTCCCTCAACATATTGGATTATTTGAAAGCAAATCCAAGACATCAGATAAATATTCGGTATGGATTTATAAAGGTGAAAACACTTTACTTTGACTTGATACTACATCGTTAACACACAAAAATTATCAACAATTCCTTAATATCATCCAGTATTCACTAGTGTTCAATTTCCCCATACTGGCTCATATATATTTTTGCTAATTGGTTTGTTAAAGTCAATTTTTAAATGAGGTGATCTGGAATGTCTAAGAATAGCAAGGAGGATAGTGTAGCTGGAAAGAATAGAACCCAATAAACAGCAAGTCTCAGCCCATTAAAGTAAGTGAAAGAAGGTGAGCAGAGGTTAGTTACCAGGAGGAAATGAACAGGCTGATCCTGGCTGGCAGCAGTGCACAAGCTTCGGTTTGTGTTTGCCCCGTTTG
This sequence comes from Tragelaphus eurycerus, assembly GCA_935064755.1. Lineage (NCBI taxonomy): Eukaryota > Metazoa > Chordata > Mammalia > Artiodactyla > Bovidae > Tragelaphus > Tragelaphus eurycerus. The sequence continues at coordinate 28,013,610 of CAKXYN010000002.1, forward strand.
CCCAGTTCCAGAAGAAGCCAACTAGAAGATGAGATGCCCCACCCCTGAGGTCCCTGAATTCTTTGTTCTCAGACACTCCTCAAAGTGGCCAGACTGGACAGAACACCAACTTTTGTGCTCAGCACTAAACTGGGAACCTTTCTACACCAGCTCTTAATTCTCACAATAACCCTGCAAGATACTAATTCTTACTTGTAAAACATGAAACTAAGGCTCAGAGAGGTCAAGTGTCTGGTATGGTGTAGAGAATAGAATTGAGCACTGGCCTTGTGGTTCCAAAGCTGGTCTTTGCTTTCTGATATTATGTATTATATATGGATTTGTTTATTGTCTGTATCTTCCCCAACCAGAATATAAGCTCCGTAAGAGCAAGGATCTTGTCTGTTTCATTCACTGTGATCTTCCTGGGCCTAGAGAAAGTACCTTGAGTGTAGGAAAAATACCTGGCATGTAGGAGAGATTAAAAATATTAATTCAATGAGTAAAGTACATGTTATATACCTTGAGTCTCACAGGAAATGCTTTTACAAGAATCAACTCTACAAATTTCAGGGTCTTCGTGGTGCAATATGAGACTTTCTACTTTTTGTCTACTTCTTTCAGTTCTTGCTGCATCCACAGCACTGGAATGGCTTGGAATGTCATCACGGGTGGGCAAGGTGAAGAAAGCTCTAAATTGATCCCAAAAGCGATATTATTTTATACCTACTAGACTGGTAAAAAGGAGAAGGCAATAGCACCCCACTCCAGTACTCTTGCCTGGAAAATCCCAAGGATGGGGGAGCCTGGTGGGCTGCAGTCCATGGGGTCACTAAGAGTCCGACACGACTGAGCGACTTCACTTTCACTTTTCACTTTCATGCATTGGAGAAGGAAATGGCAACCCACTCCAGTGTTCTTGCCTGGAGAATCCCAGCGATGGGGGAGCCTGGTGGGCTGCCGTCTATGGGGTCGCACGGAGTCGGACACGACTGAAGCGACTTAGCAGCAGCAGCAGACTGGTTAAAAAGAAGGTCTGAAAATATTAAATGTTAGTGAGGATGTGGATTGACAGGAATTTTTATATGCCACTGGTGAGAATATGAATTGATACAATCACTTTGAAAAAGTTTGGTACTAGCCTCTAAAATTGAACTTGCTCATACTCTGAGACTCAACAGTTCCAACTCCCACTCCGGCACTCCCAGACCTTATTTCTAGAGAATCCATAACTATTACCAACTGACACATTTACAGCAGCCTGGTTCACAATGGCAAGAAAATAAATAAAATTTAAAACTCACTAAGGAACCCAGGTCAGGAAGCAACAGTTAGAACCGGACATGGAACAACAGACTGGTTCCAAATAGGAAAAGGAGTATGTCAAAGCTGTATATTGTCCCCCTGCTTATTTAACTTATATGCAGGGTACATCATGAGAAACGCTGGACTGGAAGAAGCACAAGCTGGAATCAAGATTGCTGGGAGAAATATCAATAACCTCAGATATGCAGATGACACCACCCTGATGGCAGAAAGTGAAGAGGAACTAAAAAGCCTCTTGATGAAAGTGAAAGTGGAGAGTGAAAAGGTTGGCTTAAAGCTCAACATTCAGAAAACAAAGATCATGGCATCCGGTCCCATCACTTCATGGGAAGTAGATGGGGAAACAGCGGAAACAGTGTCAGACTTCATTTTTGGGGGCTCCAAAATCACTGCAGATGGTGACTGCAGCCATGAAATTAAAATGCACTTACTCCTTAGAAGGAAAGTTCTGACCAACCTAGATAGCATATTCAAAAGCAGAGACATTACTTTGCCAACAAAGGTCCGTCTAGTCAAAGCTATGGTTTTTCCAGCAGTCATGTATGGATGTGAGAGTTGGACTGTGAAGAAGGCTGAGCACCAAAGAATTGATGCTTTTGAATTATGGTGTTGGAGAAGACTCTTGAGAGTCCCTTGGACTGCCAGGAGATCCAACCAATCTATTCTGAAGGAGATCAGCCCTGGGATTTCTTTGGAAGGAATGATGCTAAAGCTGAAACTCCAGTACTTTGGCCACCTCATGCAAAGAGTTGACTCATTGGAAAAGACTCTGATGCTGGGAGGGATTGGGGGCAGGAGGAGAAGGGGACGACAGAGGATGAGATGGCTGGATGGCATCACTCGATGGACGTGAGTCTGGGTGAACTCCGGGAGTTGGTGATGGAAAGGGAGGCCTGGCGTGCTGTGATTCATGGGGTCGCAAAGAGTCGGACATGACTGAGTGACTGAACTGAACTGAAGGAACCCAAATATCCAAGGACTTTAGAGGGAATTCATAAGCTTTGCTCTCATCAAGTACAATACAGATGAATCTTTGAAACACATTCTTGGGTTAAAAAAAAAAGTAAACACATGAAGTTATAGAAGACTAATTCAATATGATATTTTAATAAAAAACAAAATGATACACAATTTAGAGATACATGCATATGTACCACAACTACTTTGTTGTTGTTGTGAGTTTTACTTTATTTAAAATTTTTTAATTTTATATTGGCTGCTGCTGCTGCTTCTAAGTCGCTTCATTCGGGTCCAAGTCTGTGCAACACCATAGACGGCAGCCCACCAGGCTCCTCTGTCCCTGGGATTCTCCAGGCAAGAATACTGGAGTGGGTTGCCATTTCCTTCTCCAATGCATGCATGCATGCTAAGTCACTTCAGTCGTGTCCGACTCTGTGTGACCCCTGTGGACAGCAGCCCACCAGGCTCCTCTGTCCACAGGATTCTCTAGGCAAGAATACTGGAGTGGGTTGCCATTTCCTTCTCCAATTTTATATTGGAATATAGCCAATTAACAATGTTGCAATAGTTTCAGGTGTACAGCAAAGCAACTCAGCCATACCACACTACTTTTTAAGCATAGAAAAAATAAAACACAAAAATTGAAAACGGTGGCTATCTCTGAAGAGGAGACAGACAAAAGAGGTTGGAGAGGAACATATGAGTAGATGCAAAAAAACCTACCCAATAATGTTCTAGTTCTTAAGTTTGGGTGGTGTGTTCATCACTGCTTACGAGAATACTTTACATTTCAAATCTTAGATATAAACGATGTGACTTCTTTTATATGTATTGGCTATCAAATAAATGCAAAATCAAGCCAGCCAGGCCTGGATGGAGGTGTGTGTGAAGGCACTGTGTCTGTCATCCTCACAGCCATCTGCTGGCTACTGTCAGGGGCGTACTTGGGGCATCTGGAAGCCGTTGTTTATTGCACCATGGGTGCCATGAGGTGAGGTGAATCTCATAAGTGACAAAGAAAACATTTACTTGAACTTGGAACTCCCAAGTACACATCCAGTAATTGTGCACCAGAGAGAAGACTTCATTCAGAGAAAGTGTAATTTATTTGTATTTAAACATTCCTTTACTGTTTGACAATGTGGTGATCCCACTGAGAGGTACCAGGAATTCAAATGTGTTCTTTTATAAACACTTTTCTTCATGCCCATCGTGTTACATAAAGCTGCCAAAGATCATGCCTTTAGATTCACTTAGGCTCTTCTCCACATACAAGGAGGTACACAAATGCTCAACTGCACATGTGGAATTAATGTGTCTGATAACACTTGGCCTCATATGAGAAAAGTCACTAATTTCATCACTCTTTCTAGAAGTTTCAGGAGTCCTGGCAGCTCTTGCAATATATAAATGGGGTAACTTCATTTATTCTAATTAAGTGTCAGAAATGAAAATCAAAAACACACATTAAGATTTTCCTTTAATAAGGAATGTTAACAACATGTGACCTTAGCTGTGTGACAAAGACAGTACTTGTACTGCAGTCTGCGGTGTCAGACTCATGCGGAGAGTATTAAAAGTGCTCTGAAAAGGAAATTTCTTCATTATTTTTAATGATAAGTTTTAGACAAGAAAAATCTATAACTAGGCTTACTTTCTTCCTAATGAAGATTTATAAATCACCCAGAAGATATAATCAATGTAAATAAGCTAGTCATTTAGACACTTTGGTTTTTTGGTTTATATTTATAATGAAAGTGTCTTTATCACATGAGCTCATGCTCTCTGCAACTAGAGAAAAAGATCGCACACAGCAACAAAGACCCAGCACAGACAAATAAATGTGTGTGCTCAGTCGCTCAGTCGTGTCCAAATCTATGCGATCCCCATGGACTAGGCTGCCAGGCTCCTCTGTTCATGGAATTTTCCAGGCAAGAATACTAGAGTGGTTTGCCATTTTCTACTCCAGGAGCTCTTCTCAACCCAGGGATTGAACCTGCATCTCTTACATCTCCAGCATTGGCAGGTGGACTGTTTACCACTAGCTTCACCTCGGAAACCCTGCCAGATAGATAAAATACTAGAAAACCAAAAAACCTCTTAATCGAAAATATCTGAGAATTGAAAACTAAGCTGGGAAATCTTAGGATTATGGTGATCTTATCATGGGATCTTTCAGTGGACTGGTGGGGTTTAAGCATACTCCATGGTGTGAGGAATGAATGGTCAGTGAAGAAGTGGAGATGCAAGGTTAATGAACACATACAGTATGAATATTAGCTCAAAACTCAAGTCTGTAAAAAAAGTGTTGGTACATTCTACCAATTCAATTTCTATTGTGAACCTGTCAATGCCAGTTTTGTCAGGATTTTGGAAGATTACTCAGTACTAAAATAGAGCAGGGGATTTTTGGAGACTCAGGAAGGTTAGATGGGCTGGTGGTTTCGTCCACCTAGATATACCCTTCCACATTTCTCCAGCCCAGAGAAATCTGTGTCTAGATTGGTGGAGAAAGATGCCCCCTGCTCTTCTGCCATTTTATTCCTCTGCTCCTTTTCAAGGCATTTTTCTCCGTGGCTTAAATTGTCTTTCCATCTGGAGGCTTGAGATTTTGCAAACAAATAGAAAACTTTTCTTTCTATATCCCTCCCCAAGGCAATAAAACTATAGATTTGATAGGAGGCAAGATTTTGGAAATTGGCAAGTTATAGAAGGAGAAAAACGGGCTTAAAAAATGGGTTAGCATCTCAAATATATTATCTTGTCATATAGATTGGCCTTTAAAGAAGTTAAGTTGGGAAGGGAAGAGAGAAAATAGCGTGATGGCTGGGAGAAGACAGGGATAAAAGAAGGTTCACCTGGAATGAGTGTAACTGTGATTTTAAAAGCACAGGAGGGTCCCTTATCTAAAGAATCTTCCCCATGGATGCATAAAAACCTACTATAACATGCTCATTTCTTCATGCTCAAAAGTTTTATTTTGAGAATCTCATACTTGGATTAAGTTTCTCATAGTCACAGAGATTAATTTATTGACAATCAGTTTTTTTTTTTCCCCCTGACTAGACTGTTGCCTGAGGGGTGGGGGTTGTTGAGTCTGGGAAGGGTACCTGAAAAGGTGGGGGAAGTATGGAAAAATAAAGATTTAGGAAGGCGAATTTTGTTGACTATCAGCTTGTTAGAACTTGCTACATCACACAAACCAATCACAAAAATCAATTTTCACAATTTACTAATAAAATATAAATCACTTTATAAAGATGCTCAGCATAAATACTTATCAATAAATTCATTTTTTCCTTTTGTCCTCATGGCAGGATCACCATGGCCATGGTCTCTTCTGGGAATAAAGTAATTTCTTTTGTCTAGGAAACCCAATGCTAAATAGCAATAAATCATCATTAATTGGATTCTGCCATCTAAACTATATGTTACAGAAGAAATTCTAACCTTTATGCATCATAATTAACATCAAGTAGCAGTCCAAAACTTCAGTATAACAAAGAGCTACATGGCAATGGCTGGTCAGAACTAAATTAACTCACTGAGGAAGTACTTAGGGAGAAGGAAAAATAATCTAGGTCTATAGGGAGGCCTGGCATGCTGTGATTCATGGGGTCACAAAGAGTCGGACACGACTGAGCGACTGATCTGATCTGATTTGATGAAACTAAAGAAAATGTTATAATGGTTGCATTAACCTGTATCCAATCAGTAGAGAGAAACCAGAAAGTGATTTGAATAGAGAAACTTTATTGTAAATAATTATTAACTATAACAGGGGATCATAGTAACTAAGCTAGTGAGGAGTAAAGAGAACTCTAAAGATGCTAAGAATAGCAGATATAAGGAGCAGACACTATGCCCATGACTGAGATACATATTCCAGTAGGAGGACTTTCAGGGCTGAAACCCAGACCTTAGAGAGGCCATGGCTATGGGTCACTGAATTAAGAAGTCCCACAGAGAATCTCACAGAGAAGACCCTGTGTTACTGAGGAGATAGAACTTGCTGGAAATTCACCCTCTGGAACTTGCCAAGGATTTACCTTCTGGACATCTATGTCAAACTTGCTGAAAACCTGCCTTATTCATCTTGCTGGAAATATGCCTTTTGGAACTTGCCAAAATCTGCCCTCTAGGATCAGAGGAAAGTTATTCATGAAGAAGTATGTCACTGCAGGCACTCTGCCTCCAAACTGCCCAGATGGGAACGCTGGGTCTGGATGTTACCAGCTCCCATGCACTGGAGGAATCAACTGACAAAACCCCCTGCACTGCAGGAGCTGAACACTGGCAAAATTGAGTGGGCTGCAGAAGCAGGACACTAAAGTCATATTTTTGGAAAGAGCCTGCTGAGAGGGTATATGGGAATGAGGAAGCAGACTCCTTTCCTCCTGTAATTCCCCCCTAGATCTTCCAAATGTCAAAGCTCAAATCATTCCAGCTGGCAATGGGAAAATATTGACAGGGCCTAATAAAACAGGCTGAGAAATAGCTGAGAAAAGAAGAGAAGCGAAAGGCAAATGGAAAAAGGAAAGATATACTCATTTGAATGCAGAGTTCCAAAGAACAGCAAGGAGAAATAAGAAAGATTCCTCAGTGACCAATGCAAAGAAATAGAGGATAACAATAGAATGGGAAAGACTAGAGATCTCTTTAAGAAAATTAGAGATACGAAGGGAACATTTCATGCAAGTATGGGCACAAAAAAAGGACAAAAATGGTATAGCGCTAACAGAAGATATTAGGAAGTAGAAGATATTAAGAAGAGGTGGAAAGAATACACAGAAGAACTATACAAAAAAGATCTTCACGACCCAGATAATCACAATGGTGCAATCACTAACCTGGAGCCAGACATCCTAGAGTGTGAAGTCAAGTGGGTCTTAGAAAGCATCACTATGAACAAAGCTAGTAGAGGTGATGGAATTCCAGTTGAGGTATTTCAGATCCTGAAAGATGATGCTATGAAAGTGCTTCACTCAATATGCCAGCAAATTTGGAAAACTCAGCAGTGGCCACAGGACTGGAAAAGGTCAGTTTTCATCCCAGTCCCAAAGAAAGGCAGTGCCAAAGAATGCTCAAACTACCCCACAATTGCACTCATCTCACACGCTAGTCAAGTAATGCTCAAAATTCTCCAAAACAGGCTTCAGCAATACGTGAACTATGAACTTCTAGATGTTCAAGCTGGTTTTAGAAAAGGCAGAGGAACCAGAGATCAAATTGCCAACATCCACTGGATCATCGAAAAAGCAGGAGAGCTCCAGAAAAAACATCTATTTCTGCTTTATTGACTATGCCAAAGCCTTTGACTGTGTGGATCACAATAAACTGTGGAAAATTCTGAGAGAGATGGGAATACCAGACCACCTGACCTGCCTCCTGAGAAATCTGTGTGCAGGTCAGGAAGCAACAGTTAGAACTGGACATGGAACAACAGACTGGTTCCAAATAGGAAAAGGAGTACGTCAAGGCTGTATACTGTATACTGTTAAGTAAGCTCTGGGTATTGCTGATGGACAGAGGAGCCTGGCATGCTGCAGTCCACGGATTGGCAAAGAGTTGGACATAACTGAGCAATTGAACTGAACTGAACTGAGTGAAACAGGAGGGAAGGGGGCAGGACACAACATGTAAAAGAATGACATAGCCATAGGACATGATGAAAAGTGATTAAAACCAAATAGGTGCAAAATGGTGCAAGATTTCACTTCCAGTAACACCTTGAGCCTCATTACATGCTCATTGTAATACATTCAGTCCAGTTCAGTTCAGTAGCTCAGTCGTGTCCGACTCTGCAACCCCATGAACCACAGCATGCCCGGCCTCCCTGTCCATCACTAACTCCCAGAGTTTACTCAAACTCATGTCCATTGAGTTGGTGATGCCATCCAACCATCTCATCCCCTGTCATCCCCTTCTTCTCCTGCCCTCAACCTTTCCCAGCATCAGGGTTTTTCCAATGAGACAACTCTTTGCATCAGGTGGCCAAAGAACTGGAGTTTCAGCTTCAACATCAGTCCTTCCAATGAACACCCAGGACTGATCTCCTTTAGGATGGACTTGTTGGATCTCCTTGCAGTCCAAGAGACTCTCAAGAGTCTTCTCCAACACCACAGTTCAAAAGCATCAATTCTTTGGTGTTCAGCTTTCTATATACTCCAACTCTCACATCCATATATGACTACTGGAAAAACCATAGCCTTGACTAGATGGACCTTTGTTGGCAAAGTAATGTCTCTGTTTTTTAATGTGCTATCCAGGTAGGTCATAACTTTCCTTCCAAGGGGTTAGCGTCTTTTAATTTAATGACTGCATTCACCATCTGCAGTGATTTTGGAGCCCAAAAAAATAATGTCAGCCACTTTTTCCACTGTTTCCCCATCTATGGGAACAGATGCCATGATCTTTGTTTTCTGAATATTGAACTTTAAGCCAACTTTTTCACTCTCCACTTTCGCTTGATCAAGAGGCTCTTTAGTTCCTCTTCACTTTCTGCCGTAAGGGTGGTGTCATCTGCATATCGAGGTTATTGATATTTCTCCTGGCAATCTTGATTCCAGCTTGTGCTTCTTTCAGCCCAGTGTTTGTCACGATGTGCTCTGCATATAAGTTAAATAAGCAAGGGGACAATATACAGCCTTGACATATTTCTTACCCTATTTGGAACCAGTAACACGGAATGAAGCAGGGCAAAGACTAACAGAGTTTTGCCAAGAAAATGCACTGGTCATAGCAAATACCCTCTTCCAACAACACAAGAGAAGACTCTATACATGGACATCACCAGATGGTCAACACTGAAATCAGATCGATTATATTCTTTGCAGCCAAAGATGGAGAAGCTCTATACAATCAGCAAAAACAAGACCAGGAGCTGACTGTGGCTCAGACCATGAACTCCTTATTGCCAAATTCAGACTTAAATTGAAGAAAGGGAGAACTACTAGACCATTCAGGTATGACCTGAATCAAATCCCTTATGATTATACAGTGGAAGTGAGAAATAGATTTAAGGGCCTAGATCTGATAGAGTGCCTGATGAACTATGGAATGAGGTTTGTGACATTGTACAGGAGACAGGGATCAAGACCATCCCCATGGAAAAGAAATGCAAAAAAGCAAAATGGCTGTCTGGGGAGGCCTTACAAATAGCTGTGAAAAGAAGAGAAGCGAAAAGCAAAGGAGAGAAGGAAAGATATAAACATCTAAATGCAGAGTTCCAAAGAATAGCAAGAAGAGATAAGAAAGCTTTCTTCAGTGATCAATGCAAAGAAATAGAGGAAAACAACAGAATGGGGAAGACTAGGGATCTCTTCAAGAAAATCAGAGATACCAAAGGAACATTTCATGCAAAGATGGGCTCGATAAAGGACAGAAATGGTATGGACCTAACAGAAGCAGAAGATATTAAGAAGAGGTGGCAAGAATACACAGAAGAACTGTACAAAAAAGAGCTTCACGACCCAGATAATCATGACGGTGTACTCACTGACCTAGAGCCGGACATCCTGGAAAGTGAAGTCAAGTGGGCCTTAGAAAGCATCACTAGGAACAAAGCTAGTGGAGGTGATGGAATTCCAGTGGAGCTATTCCAAATCCTGAAAGATGATGCTGTGAAAGTGCTTCACTCAATATGCCAGCAAATTTGGAAAACTCAGCAGTGGCCACAAGATTGGAAAAGGTCAGTTTTCATCCCAATTCCAAAGAAAGGCAATGCCAAAGAATGCTCAAACTACCGCACAATTGCACTCATCTCACACGCTAGTCAAGTAATGCTCAAAATTCTCCAAGCCAGGCTTCAGCAATATGTGAACCGTGAACTTCCTGATGTTCAAGCTGGATTTAGAAAAGGCAGAGGAACCAGAGATCAAATTGCCAACATCTGCTGGATCATGGAAAAAGCAAGAGAGTTCCAGAAAAACATCTATTTCTGCTTTATTGACTATACCAAAGCCTTTGACTGTGTAGATCACAATAAACTATGGAAAATTCTGAAAGAGATGGGAATACCAGACCACCTGATCTGCCTCTTGAGAAATCTGTGTGCAGGTCAGGAAGCAACAGTTAGAACTGGTCATGGAACAACAGACTGGTTCCAAATAGGAAAAGGAATACGTCAAGGCTGCATATTGTCACCATGTTTATTCAACTTATATGCATAGTACATCATGAGAAATGCTGGACTGGAAGAAACACAAGTTGGAATCAAGATTGCTGGGAGAAATATCAATAACCTCAGATATGCAGATGACACCACCCTTATGGCAGAAAGTGAAGAGGGGCTAAAAAGCCTCTTGCTGAAAGTGAAAGTGGAGAGTGAAAAGGTTGGCTTAAAGCTCAACATTCAGAAAATGAAGATCATGGCATCCGGTCCCATCACTACATGGGAAATAGATGGAGAAACAGTGGAAACAGTGTCAGAATTTATTTTTCTGGGTTCCAAAATCACTACAGATGGTGACTGCAGCCATGAAATTAAAAGACGCTTACTCCTTGGAAGGAAAGTAATGACCAACCTTGATAGCATATTCAAAAGCAGAGACATTACTTTACCAACAAAGGTTCGCCTAGTCAAGGCTATGGTCTTTCCTGTGGTCATGTATGGATGTGAGAGCTGGACTGTGAAGAAGGCTGAGCGCCAAAGAATTGATGCTTTTGAACTGTGGTGTTGGAGAAGACTCTTGAGAGTCCCTTGGACTGCAAGAAGATCCAACCAGTCCATTCTGAAGGAGATCAATCCTGGAATTTCTTTGGAAGGAATGATGCTAAAGCTGAAACTCCAGTATTTTGGCCACCTCATGCGAAGAGTTGACTCATTGGAGAAGACTCTGATGCTGGGAGGGATTGAGGGCAGGAGGAGAAGGGGATGACAGAGGATGAGATGGCTGGATGGCATCACTGACTCGATGGATGTGAGTCTGAGTGACCTCCGGGAGCTGGTGATGGACAGGGAGGCCTGGCGTGCTGCTGTTCATGGGGTCGCAAAGAGTCGGACACGACTGAGCGACTGATCTGATCTGATCTGTTGTTCCATGTCCAGTTCTAACTGTTGCTTCCTGACCTGCACACAGATTTCTCAGGAGGCAGGTCAGGTGGTCTGGTATTCCCATCTCTCTCAGAATTTTCCACAGTTTATTGTGATCCACACAGTCAAAGGCTTTGGCATAGTCAACAAAGCAGAAATAGATGTTTTTCTGGAGCTCTCCTGCTTTTTCAATGATCCAGAGAATGTTGGCAATTTGATCTCTGGTTCCTCTGCCTTTTCTAAAACCAGCTTGAACATCTAGAAGTTCATGGTTCACATATTGCTGAAGCCTGGCTTGGAGAATTTTGAGCATTACTTGACTAGCGTGTGAGATGAGTGCAATTGTGCGGTAGTTTGAGCATTCCTTGGCATTGCCTTTCTTTGGGATTGGGATGAAAACTGACCTTTCCCAGTCCTGTGGCCACTGCAGAGTTTCCAAATTTGCTGGCATACTGAGTGAAGCACTTTCACAGCATCATCTTTCAGGATTTGGAATAGCTCAACTGGAATTCCATCACCTCCACTAGCTTTGTTCGTAGTGATGCTTCCTAAGGCCCACTTGACTTCACATTCCAGGATGTCTGGCTCTAGGTCAGTGATCACAGCATTGTAATTTTCTGGGTCATGAACATCTTTTTTGTATAGTTCTTCTGTGTATTCTTGCCCCCTCTTCTTAATATCTTCTGCTTCTTAATATCTTTTGTTAGGTTCATATCATTTCTGCCCTTTATTGAGCCCATCTTTGCATGAAATGTTCCCTTGGTATCTCTAATTTTCTTAAAGAGGTCTCTAGTCTTTCCCATTCTATTGTTTTCCTCTATTTCTTTGCATTGATGGCTGAGGAAGGCTTTCTTATCTCTTTTCTATTCTTTGGAACTCTGCATTCAAATGGGTATATCTTTCCTTTTCTCATTTTCTTTTCACTTCTTTTCACAGCTATTTGTAAGGCCTCCTCAGACAGCCATTTTGCTTTTTTGCATTTCTTTTTCTTGGGGATGGTCTTGATCCTTGTCTCCTGTACAATGTCATGAACCTCCATTCATAGTTCATCAGCCACTGTTTATCAGATCTAGTCCCTTAAATCTGTTTCTCACTTCCACTGTGTAGTCATAAGGGATTTGAAATAGGTCGTAGCTGAATTGTCTAGTGGTTTTCCCCACTTTCTTCAATTTAAGTCTGAATTTGAATTTGGCATTAAGGAGTTCATGATCTGAGCCACAGTCAGCTCCCAGTCTTGTTTTTGCTGACTGTATAGAGCTTCTCCATCTTTGGCTGCAAAGAATATAATCAATCTGATTTTGGTGTTGACCATCTGGTGATGTCCATGTGTAGAGTTCCTCTTGTGTTGTTGGGAGAGGGTGTTTGCTGTGACTACTGCATTCTTTGGCAAAACTCTGTTAACCTTTGCCCTGCTTCATTCTGTACTCCAAGGCCAAATTTGCATGTTACTCTAGGTGATTCTTGATTTCCTACTTTTGCATTCCAGTCCCCTATAATGAAAAGGACACCTTTTTGGGATGTTAGTTCTAAAAGGTCTTATAGGTCTTCATAGTACTGTTCAACTTCAGCTTCATCAGCATTACTTTTTGGGGCATAGAATTGGATTACCATGATATTGAATGGTTTTCTTTGGAAATGAACTGAGATCATTCTGTCATTTTTGAGGTTGCATTCAAGTACTTCATTTCAGAAGTTGCCTATGATGGCTACTCCATTTCTTCTAAGGGATTCCTGCCCACGATGGTAGATATAATGGTCATCTGAAACTCCATTTCATGGAGTTGCCTATGATGGCTACTCCATTTCTTCTAAGGGATTCCTGCCCACAATGGTAGATATAAAGGTCATCTGAGTTAAATTCCCCCATTCCAGTCCATCTTCGGAGAAGGCAATGGCAACCCACTCCAGTACTCTTGCCTGGAAAATCCCATGGACAGAGGAGCCTGGTAGGCTGCAGTCTATGGGGTCACGAAGAGTCATATACTTACTGAGCGAATTCACTTTCACTTTTCACTTTCATGCATTACAGAAGGAAATGGCAACCCACTCCAGTGTTCTTGCTTGGAGAATCCCAGGGATGGTGGAGCCTGGTGAGCTGCCATCAATGGAGTCGCACAGAGTTGGACATGACTGAAGCGACTTAGCAGCAGCAGCAGCAGTCCATCTTAGTTCGCTGATTCCTAGAACGTCAACATTCACTCTTGCCATCTCCGGTTTGATCACTTCCAATTTGCCTTGATTCATGGACCTAACATTCCAGGTTCCTATGCAATATTGCTCTTTACAGCATTGGACCTTGCTTCTATCAGCAGTCACATCCACAATTGGGTGTTGTTTTTGCTTTGGCTCTATCTCTTCATTATTTCTGGAGTTATTTCTCCACTGATTTCCAGTAGCATATTGGGCACTTACAGACCTGGGGAGTTCATCTTTCAGTGTCCTATCTTTTTGCCTTTTTACTGTTCATGGGGATCTCAAGGCAAGAATACTGAAGTGATTTGCTGTTCCCTTCTCCAGTGGACCACATTCTATCAGACTTCTCTACCATGACCTGTCTGTTTTGCGGGGCCCCACATGGCATGGCTGCGTGGCACAGGAGCTAATGTAATACATTAGCATAAGCTAAATGACATAATCAGTAACACCTTGACAGTTGGAAGACAACCATCAATAATCAAAAAGTGAGCCATGGTTCAATTCCTGGAAATCTCTGCCTCCTTCCCCAAAATAGTTGGAATAATCATCCCACTCAGTATTCTGTAAAATTACCCAGCCCCCCAAAACTAACTATCCCATATTTCAGGGTCTCTTGCCTTCTGAGATGGCCCACAGTCTGTCTGTGGAGTGCGTTTCTTTCTAAGTCCACTTCTTACCTATCACTTTATCTCTCAATGATTTCTTTTTGTGATGAGACATAAAGAACTGGGGTTCATTAAGTCCTGAGACCAGGTGTGCAATCTCAATGAAAGGACCATGGGTTCAAGTCCCAGTTGGGATTCTGGCTGGGTTCAAGTCCCCAGCCATGGGTTCAAGTCCCATCTAAGGTGCACAGTTTCACAAGTGCATGTTCACAGAGCAGGTAAAAGGGAAAATTTAGAATCAAGAGGCAATGAATTGATAATTTACACAGCAATAATCTCCAAATTCCATCCTCTACCCCAATTTTTAGGCCTCTCAAACATGTTTTATGAAGCAGGCTGGGTATCAATCAGGTTAATAGCCAAACTCTCCAGTTACATGCAAAATATAAATTCCTTTTCATGGATCTCTTGAGATATAGCAAAATCATGGGATGTGAGCAAACACCAGGTTAGAATCCATGGGACGTGCATAAATATTATGGTGGACTTGTCTGTCTGGAGCACATTATGCACATTATGATGTTAATGCAACCTTTTTTGGTGTGATGAAGCAGCTTTCAGAACAAGTGGTTTATAGGACAGGTGGGAATGATGGAGTCTCATATAAACAATTCTTTTTAGTGAAATATTTGGCTATGCTGCTGCTGCTGCTGCTGCTAAGTCGCTTCAGTCGTGTCCGACTCTGTGCGACCCCATAGACGGCAGCCCATCAGGCTCCCCCATCCCTGGGATTCTCCAGGCAAGAACACTGGAGTGGGTTGCCATTTCCTTCTGTAATGCGTAAAAGTGAAAAGTGAAAGTGAAGTCGCTCAGTCGTGTCAGACTCTCAGCGACCCCATGGACTGCGGCCTACCAGGGTCCTCCGTCCATGGGATTTTCCCAAGAGTGCTGGGGTGGGGTCGCCTTCCCCGGGGGCCGGCCGACCTGTGCCACCCCACAGACAGAAGCCCACCAGGCTCCCCTGTCCCTGGGATCCCAGGCAAGAATACTGGAGTGGGTGCCCCTCCGCCGTATGAAGTGGAGGGCGATCGGACGGCAGCTCCTGGGATTTTCAGGCAAGAGTGCTGGGGTGGGGTGCCATTGCCTTCCCCGATGTTTGGCTATGGAGGTGAACAAAAAGGCTGTACTTGGAGGGCAATGTGAAGCTGGGGAATTAAAAACAATTTTCCAGGTGGCGCTAGTGGTAAAGAACCTGCTTGCCAATGCCAGAGAGATGCAGGTTCAATCCCTAGGTCAGGAAGATCCTTTGGAGGAGGGCATGGCAATCCACTCCAGCATTCTTGCCTGGAGAATCCCACAGACAGAGGAGCCTGAAGGGCTACAGTCCATAGAGTCACAAAGAGTCAGAAAGAACTGAAGCGACTTAGTACGCACACATGCAGGTAAATTATAGAGCCTTGAGCAAGTGGAAAAGACAAGGGAAAAGATCCAGTGGAGATAGAGGGCTAGGTTATAAGAGAGATAATGTAGAGTTCCTGAGAAGGCGGGAGGGGACAGGATCTGTGGAACTGAAAACACATTTGGGCCTAAAACTTTGATTTAGACTTTGTTTAAATTACAATTTTAGAAGATGGTCTTAGTAACATTTTATTAATTAGTAAATAACTAATAATTAATAAAATAACTTTATTGATTTTAATTATCATTGCTATGTAAAGTGACTCAAAGAATAAAGATATGTGATGAAAAACACAGAGAAATGGACCTTGTTGACATAAGTGCCTTAAGAATTCAAAGTATTGTGCTAACAATTCCTTTTCTCAGTAAGATAAGGAAGAAAGGTTAGAGATTATTTACATACCAGTGACCTCTCCCTTGCACAGGGAACAAAGAATATTGTTACGAGCCAGATAGGGCAAAGGTCTTACTAAAGTATAAACCTCTGCAGGCTCTGTTCTTTAATATCATAAATTATATAGTTTCTCAATATTACAAATTACATAGTTTCTCTTTTTGATAGTGTAAGAAACTTCTCAAAACACTCAATTTTAACTTCAAAGGTTTTGCTTAGTATTCCCAGACAAAACTTTTAGTGGTAAAGCATATGATGACCACAGAGTCTGTAAATGTGTTTGTTTGGGGAAGTTGCTCTTAAATCTGCAAGATGAAAAATTAAGGGCTTTTAGAGTATTGGAAAACATGTTCATGAAATGATAGTCCATGGACTCTGAGTTGGATAATGAGGGAAGTATTAAAAGGAGAAAGCATAAAGAGATACTGAGGTCTCTGAAAAATAGTTACAGTGGCTATATTTGTATAAGCAAGTTAGAGGAATAGGAAGTTTTCATCAGAGAGCAGGATCCTGGATCATGAAGGTGAAAGAATGGGTGATGGTAAGGCCCAAGGTATGAGCGTGGAAATAGGTATCTGGACTAGAGTGGAGGAGATTATTAGAGATGAGGGATTCATGAAATTTTAAGGTCAAGGTGTTACCCTTTTAATTTTTTAATGTCATCCAAATAAACATGGAGGGGCTTGGAATAGAAAGGGAGGCTTGTGCTCTTGGTAATAATCTTCAACGAACGAGGTAGAGTGACTTGGAGATCAGCATGAAACCGTTTGCAATTCTGAAGTGGTTTGCCATTCTCTTCTCCAGTGGACCACAGTTTGTCAGAGCTCTCCATCCATCTGTCTTGGGTGGCCCTACACGGCATGGCTCATAGTTTCATTGAGTTAGACAAGGCTGTGGTCCATGTGATCAGATTGGTTAGTTTTCCGTGATTGTGGTTTTCAGTCTGTCTGCCCTCTGATGGAGAAGGATAAGAGGCTTATGGAAGCTTCCTGATGGGAGAGACTGACTGAGGGGGAAACTGGGTCTTGTTCTGATGGCGGGGCCATGCTCAGTAAATTTTTAATCCAATTTTCTGTTTATGGGTGCAGCTGCGTTCCCTCCCTGCTATTTACTGGGGCCAAACTATGACGGAGGTGATGAAGATAATGGCAACTGCTTTAAAAAGATCCCATGCATGTACTGCTACATTCACTGCCCTCCAACCCTGCAGCAGGCCACCACTGACCCACCCCTCCGCTGGAGACTCCCAGGCAAGTCTGGGTCAATCTCTTGTGGGGTCACTGCTCCCTTCTCCTGGGTCCTGGTGAACACAGGTTCTGTTTGTGCCAAGAGTCTATTTCCCAATCCTGTGTAAGGTCTGGTAGCTCTGTGGTGGGGTTAATGGCAACCTCCTCCAAGAGGGCTTTGCCATACCCAAGTCTGCACCCAGAGCCCCTGTCCCTGTGGCAGTCCACTGCTGACCCGTACCTCCACAGGAGACACTGAAACACAGTTCTGTCTCAGCCTCTGTGGAGTCCCTAGGTCCTGGTGCACATAAGGTTTGTTTGAGTCCTCTGACCTCTCTGGCGGGAATGGGGTTTAATTCTAAAGGAGAAATCGCCCCTCCTACTGTCTTGCTGGGGCTTCCCCTTTGCCCCTGGGCATGGGGTATCTCCTCACAGCTGCTCCAGTGAAGTTCAGCTGCCGCTTTAGGGCCCACCATATTGTTGGGGTTTTTCTGACCTTGGATGTGGGGTATCTCCTCATGGCCACTCCAGTGCCAGGCATGCCACTCCAGCTGTGAAAAGAAGAGATCAGATCAGATCAGACACTCAGTCGTGTCCGACTCTTTGCGACCCTATGAATCGCAGCACGCCAGGCCTCCCTGTCCATCACCAACTCCCGGAGGTCACTGAGACTCACATCCATCGAGTCAGTGATGCCATACAGCCATCTCATCCTCTGTCGTCCCCTTCTTCTCTTGCCCTCAATCCCTCCCAGCATCAGAGTCTTCTCCAATGAGTCAACTCTTCTCATGAGGTGGCCAAAGTACTGGAGTTTCAGCTTTAGCATCATTCCTTCCAAAGAAATCCCAGGGCTGATCTCCTTCAGAATGGACTGGTTGGATCTCCTTGCAGTCCAAGGGACTCTCAAGAGTCTTCTCCAACACCACAGTTCAAAAGCATCAATTCTTCAGTGCTCAGCCTTCTTCACAGTCCAGCTCTCACATCCATACATGACCACTGGAAAAACCATAGCCTTGACTAGGCGAACCTTTGTTGGTAAAGTAATGTCTCTGCTTTTGAATATGCTATCTAGGTTGGTCATAACTTTCCTTCCAAGGAGTAAGCGTCTTTTAATTTCATGGCTGCAGTCACCATCTGCAGTGATTTTGGAGCCCAGAAAAATAAAGTCTGACACTGTTTCCACTGTTTCCCCATCTATTTCCCATGAAGTGATGGGACCGGATGCCATGATCTTCATTTTCTGAATGCTGAGCCTTAAGCCAACTTTTTCACTCTCCACTTTCACTTTCATCAAGAGGCTTTTGAGTTCCTCTTCACTTTCTGCCACAAGGGTGGTGTTATCTGCATATCTGAGGTTATTGATATTTCTCCCAGCAATCTTGATTCCAGCTTGTGCTTCTTCCAGTCCAGTGTTTCTCATGACGTACTCTGCATATAAGTTAAATAAGCAGGGTGACAATATACAGCCTTGACGTACTCCTTTTCCTATTTGGAACCAGTCTGTTGTTCCATGTCCAGTTCTAACTGTTGCTTCCTGACCTGCATACATATTTCTCAAGAAGAGAAGCGAAGAGCAAAGGAGAAAAGGAAAGATATACCCCTTTGGATGCAGAGTTCCAAAGAATAACAAGAAGAGATAAGAAAGCCTTCCTCAGTGATCAATGCAAAGAAATAGAGGAAAACAATAGAATGAGAAAAGTTAGAGATCTCTTCAAGAAAATTAGAGATACCATGGGAACATTTCATGAAAGGATGGGCACAAAAAAGGACAGAAATGGTATGGACCTAAAAGAAACAGAAGATATTAAGAAGAGGTGGCAGGAATACACAGAAGAACTGTACAAAAAAGATCTTCAGGACCCAGATAATCACGATGCTGTGATCACCCTCCTAGAGCCAGACATCCTGGAATGTGAAATCAAGTGGGCCTTAGGAAGCATCACTACGAACAAAGCTAGTGGAGGTGATGGAATTCCAGTTGAGCTATTCCAAATCCTGAAAGATGATGCTGTGAAAGTGCTGTACTCAATATGCCAGCAAATTTGGAAACTCAGCAATGGCCACAGGACTGGAAAAGGTCAATTTTTATCCCAATCCCAAAGAAAGGCAGTGCCAAAGAATGTCAAACTACCGCACAATTGCACTCATCTCACATGCTAGTAAAGTAATGCTCAAAATTCTCCAAGCAAGGTTTCAACAGTACATGAACCGTGAACTTCCTGATGTTCAAGCTGGATTTAAAAAAAGCAGAGGAACCAGAGATCAAATTGCCAACATCTGCTGGATCATGGAAAAGGCAAGAGAGTTCCAGAAAAACATCTATTTCTGCTGTATTGACTATGCCAAAACCTTTGACTGTGTAGATCACAACAAACTATGGAAAATTCTGAAAGAGATGGGAATACCAGACCACCTGACCTGCCTCCTGAGAAATCTGTACACAGGTCAGGAAGCAACAGTTAGAACTGGACATGGAACAACAGATTGGTTCCAAATAGGGAAAGGATTACGTCAAGGCTGTATATTGTCACCCTGCTTATTTAACTTATATGCACAGTACATCATGAGAAACGCTGACTGGATGAACTGATTGGAAAAGACCCTGATGCTGGGAAAGATTGAAGGCAGAAGGAGAAGGGGACGACAGAGGATGAGTTGTTTGGATGGCATCACCGACTCAACAGACATGAGTGTGAGTAGGCTCTGGGAGTTGGTGACGGACAGGGAAGCCTGGCGTGCTGCAGTCCATGGGGTTGCAAAAAGTTGGACACGATTGAATAACTGAACTGAATTGATGAAACCATTTACCTCGGACTTGAAGTAATGTGGTAGGACTATGTGTTAGTCACTCAGTTCAGTTCAGTCACTCAGTCGTGTCTGACTCTTCACGACCCCATGAATCATAGCACGCCAGGCCTCCCTGTCCATCACCAACTCCCGGAGGTCACTCAGACTCATGTCCATCGAGTCATTGATGCCATCCAGCCATCTCATTCTCTGTCGTCCACTTCTTCTCCTGCCCCCAATCCCTCCCAGCATCAAAGTGTTTTCCAATGAGTCAGCTCTTCTCATGAGGTGGCCAAAGTACTGGAGTTTCAGCTTTAGCATCATTCCTTCCAAAGAAGTCCCAGGGCTGATCTCCTTCAGAATGGACCAGTTGGATCTCCTTGCAGTCCAAGGGACTCTCAAGAGTCTTCTCCAACACCACAGTTCAAAAGCATCAATTCTTCGGCGCTCAGCCTTCTTTACAGTCCAACTCTCACATCCATACATGACCACAGGAAAAACCATAGCCTTGACTAGACGGACCTTTGTTGGCAAAGTAATGTCTCTGCTTTTGAATATGCTATCTAGGTTGGTCAGAACTTTCCTTCCAAGGAGTAAGCGTCTTTTAATTTCATGGCTGCAGTCACCATCTGCAGTGATTTTGGAGCCCCCAAAAATGAAGTCTGACACTGTTTCCACTGTTTCCCCATCTATTTCCCATGAAGTGATGGGACCGGATGCCATGATCTTCGTTTTCTGAATGTTGAGCTTTAAGCCAACTTTTTCACTCTCCACTTTCACTTTCATCAGGAGGCTTTTTAGTTCCTCTTCACTTTTTGCCATCAGGGTGGTGTCATCTGCATATCTGAGGTTATTGATATTTCTCCCGGCAATCTTGATTCCAGCTTGTGTTTCTTCCAGTGCAGTGTTTCTCATGATGTACTCTGCATATAAGTTAAATAAGCAGGGTGACAATATACAGCCTTGATGTACTCTTTTTTCTAATTGGAACCAGTCTGTTGTTCCATGTCCAGTTCTAACTGTTGCTTCCTGACCTGCATACAAATTTCTCAAGAGGCAGATCAGGTGGTCTGGTATTCCCATCTCTCTCAGAATTTTCCAGTTTATTGTGATCCACACAGTCAAAGGCTTTGGCATAGTCAATAAAGCAGAAATAGATGTTTTTCTGGAACTCTCTTGCTTTTTCCACGATCCAGCCGATGTTGGCAATTTGATCTCTGTTTCCTCTGCCTTTTCTAAAACCAGCTTGAACATCAGGAAGTTCGTAGTTCACGTATTGCTAAAGCCTGGCTTGGAGAGTTTTGAGCATTACTGTACTAGCATGTGAGATGAGTGCAATTGTGTGGTAGTTTGAGCATTCTTTGGCATTGCCTTTCTTTGGGATTGGGATGAAAACTGATCTTTTCCAGTCCTGTGGCCACTGCTGAGTTTTCCAAATTTGCTAGCATATTGAGTACAGCACTTTCACAGCATCATCTTTCAGGATTTGAAATAGCTCAGCTGGAATTCCATCACCTCCACTAGCTTTGTTTGTAGTGATGCTTCCTAAGGCCCACTTGACTTCACATTTCAGGATGTCTGGCTCTTGGTCAGTGATCACACCATTGTGATTATCTGGGTCGTGAGGATCTTTTTTGTACAGTTCTTCTGTGTATTCCTGCCACCTCTTCTTAATATCTTCTGCTTCTGTTAGGTCCATACCATTTCTGTCCTTTATTGAGCCCATCTTTGCATGCAGTGTTCCCTTGATATCTCTAATTTTCTTGAAGAGATCTCTAGTCTTTCCCATTCTGTTGTTTTCCTCTATTTCTTTGCATTGATCCTTGAGGAATGCTTTCTTATCTCTTCTTGCTATTCTTTGGAACTCCGCATTCAGATGCTTATTTCTTTCCTTTTCTCCTTTGCTTTTTGCTTGTCTTATTTTCACAACTATTTTTAAGGCCTCCCCAGACAGCCATTTTGCTTTTTTGCATTTCTTTTCCATGGAGATGGTCTTGATCCCTGTGTCCTGTACAATGTCACGAACCTCATTCCATAGTTCATCAGGCACTCTATCTATCAGATCTAGTTACTCAGTAGTGTCCAACTCAAAGTGACCCCATGGACTGTAGCCTGCCAGGCTCCTCTGTCTGTTTAATTCTCCAGGCAAGAATATTAGAATGGGTTGCTGTTCCCTTCTCCAGGGGATCTTCCCAACCCATGGATTTAACCTGGGTCTCCTGTAGGTATATTCTTTACCATCTGGACCACCAGGACTGGGGCCCAACCAAAAACCCTGCTTTGGAGTTGAATTCATGTGGCTGGATGTTGAACCCAGTCAAAACTGAGTTCTTCCAACTCAGGTCTTCCAACTGAGATGACAGACCTTGTTTTAGGACCTAATGAAGCTCAGGTTCTTGATGTCTCATTGCAGGAAGAATTCAATGAGAGACAAAGTATTAGGTAAGATGTGGGTTTACTCAGAGAGACATACATTCCACAAACAGAGTGTGGGCCATTGCAGAAGGCCAGTGCAGCCTCTACATGTGGTGGGATTAGGTTTTATAGGCTGGGTAATTTCATAGGCTAATGAGTAGGAGGATTTTTCCAACCATTTTTAGGACGAGGGGGGAGATTTCCAGGAATTGAGTCACAGCTGACTTTTTGATCTTTGATGGTGAGCCTTGGAATTGTCATGGCACCTCTGGGTGTATCACTTAGCTTGCTGATGTGTTACAATGAGCATATATTGAGAATCAAGGTCAGGTCAATGTTGGCTTGTCTGTCATCTTGGACCCATTTGATTCTAATCAGTTTATGTTGTGTCCTTGGGCTGTGTCATGCTTTCAAAGATTGTGCCTTGCCCCCTTCTGTCCTGTTTCAAGCAGACAACAGCAACAACAAGGGGAGAGGGAATTTAACTTGTTGGCATGCAACTCAAAGGAGCAAAGTTTTATAGAAACGTTTGGGAGAGTAATGATAGGCAAACTATAAGGTGTGAGAGAATATCACCTATCTCCTAGCATAGGGTAGAGGAAGTATACACCATGCTACTTTAGAGTGTTTGAATTTTCTGTTTATCCAAAATCTACCATTGTTCAAATCTTGTCTTTAAAAGCACTTTTTTAAACAAAGGTTTACATATCTATCAGTTTTTTAAGGAAAGGATAGTGTTTAGCAATGGGTACCTTTAATACCAACGTAAGCCATTGTTTCAAAAGATGAAGACAATTCATTTTACATGCTTTCAAAACCAATAATGATACTTCTATAACACGCCTATGTGAATTTATTCATTTCTAATTTTCAATCCATGTTGTACCACCTAATTGTTCCATTTGTTCCCATTTTTAGATTTAAAAAAAGATTTACTTATTTATTTTTATGGCTGTGCTGGGTTTTTGTTGCTGTGCTTGGGCTTTCTCTAGTTTCCCCAGAGCTGGGGCTACTCTTTGGTTGCAGTGCACAGACCTCACATTGTGCTGGTTTCTCTTGTTGTGGAGCATGGACTCTGGGGTGCTTGGGTTACAGTAGTTACGGCACGTGGGCATGTGGAATCTTCCCGGAGCAGGGATCAAACCCATGTCCTCTGCATTGGCAGGTAGATTCTTAACCACTGGACCACCAGAGAAGCTCTTCATTTGTGGCCTTTTAGTTATTCTCTCTACATAAGACCTTTCAGATCCTGTTACTCTTTCAGAGCTTAGAGTCCAGTTTTTTAGCCAAATAATAGCAATAATAATAATAATTACCAATCTTTCTTTCCACTTTACTTCTAGGAGTTCATTTCCTACATATCTAACACTTCACTGTCCCATCTTATAATATCATGACTAGATTTAAAACAGCTTTAGGGAAGAAACTGTGGATTTTTCTTTGCTTTCCTCAGAGTATATATAGTATTAACATAACCAAGAGCACATAGTAAATGACCAAAAAGCACTTATCAAGAAGCATCATGGCGTGGTGGGAAATGCAGAAACTTTGGGAGTGATAAATTTGAATTCAGGGTAAAAAGGCTTTGCCCTTTTAGGGATTATGGGCAAGTTATTTAACTTTCCTGAAGCCATATTCCCCTGCAAAATGAGGATAAAAATTTACAGGTCATTGTGAGGAATGGAGACAACCTAAGGACCTGTGCAGTGACTGGGAAGCACTATGTGCCCCAGAGACAGTAATTATTATGACTTGTGAAAAATCCTCTCCCTACTTGACTCCTCTGCCCAGGCTCTTATATCCTGACTTGACATTTTCTTCCATGTCTTCAACAAAACCATACTTAATAGTCTACATCTATCTCTACCAGGAGCAGTGTGTTGTTTACACAAGCGTCTAATGAGTTCTAACAACTCTGAATATCTTATTTTATACTTTTTTATACTATATTTTGGAGAAGGCAATGGTACCCCACTCCAGTACTCTTGCCTGGAATATCCTATGGATGGAGGAGCCTGGTAGGCTGCAGTCCATGGGGTTGTGAAGAGTCGGACACAACTGAGCGACTTCACTTTCACTTTTCACTTTCATGCATTGGAGAAGGAAATGGCAACCCACTCCAGTGTTCTTGCCTGGAGAATCCCAGAGATGGGGGAGCCTGGTGGGCTGCTGTCTATGGGGTTGCACAGAGTCGGACACGACTGAAGTGACTTAGCAGCAGCAGCAGCAAGCAGGGTGACAGTATACAGCCTGACATACTCCTTTTCCTATTTGGAACCAGTCTGTTATTCCATGTCCAGTTCTAACTGTTGATTCCTGACCTGCATATGGGTTTCTCAAGAGGCAGGTCAGGTGGTCTGGTATTCTCATCTCTTTCAGAATTATCCACAGTTTATTGTAATCCACACAGTCCAAGGCTTTGGCATAGTCAATAAAGCAGAAATAGATTTTTTTTGTTACTGTCTTGCTTTTTCCATGATCCAGTGGATGTTGGCAATTTGATCTCTGTTTCCTCTGCCTTTTCTAAAACCAGCTTGCCCCCAACCAGAAAAGCTGAAGAAGCTGAAATTGAACGGTTCTATGAAGACCTACAAGACCTTTATTTAGAACTAACACCCCAAAAAGATGTCCTTTTCATTATAGGGGACTGGAATGCAAAATAGGAAGTCAAGAAACACCTGGAGTAACAGGCAAATTTGGCCTTGGAATATGGAATGAAGCAGGGCAAAGGCTAATAGAGTTTTGCCAAGAGAACGCACTGGTCATGGCAAACACACTCTTCCAACAACACAAGAGAAGACTCTACACATGGACATCACCAGATGGTCAACACCTAAATCAGATTGATTATATTCTTTGCAGCCAAAGATGGAGAAGCTCTATACAGTCAGCAAAAACAAGACCAGGAGCTGACTGTGGCTCAGATAATGAGCTCCTTATTGCCAAGATCAGATCAGATCAGATCAGTCGCTCAGTCGTGTCCGACCTGCGACCCCATGAACCGCAGCACGCCAGGCCTCCCATCCATCACCAGCTCCCGGAGGTCACCAGACCGCATCCATCGAGTCAGTGATGCCATCCAGCCATCTCATCCCTGTCGTCCCCTCCCCCGCCCCATCCCCCCAGCACAGAGTCCTCCAGAGCAACTCCGCATGAGGGGCCAAACTGAGTCAGCAGCCATCCCAGAAATCCAGGAACCCCAGAATGGACTGTTGACTCTGCAGTCAGGACCCAAGAGTCTCCCAACACCACAGTTCAGCATCAATCTCGCGCCAGCCTTCCACAGTCCAGCCCACCCAAACCACAGGAGACGCCGGGACCTGTGAATTTCTGCTTGAAATGCTATCAGGTTGTCACCCTCCAGGAGGGCGGCGCAGTCACCACGCAGTGACGGAGCAGACAAGTCGACCGTTCCACTTTCCCCACATTCCCAGCAGTGATGGGACCGATCCGATCTTGTCTGAATGGAGCTAAGCCAACCTTTCACTCTCCACTTTCACTTTCATCAAGCCAAATTCAGACTTAAATTAAAGAAAGTAGGGAAAACCACCGCACTGCAGTACTGTTGCCTGGAAAATCCCATGGGCGCAGGAGCCTGGTAGGCTGCAGTCCATGGGGTCGTGAAGAGTCAGACACGACTAAGCGACTTCACTTTCACTTTTCACTTTCATGCATTGGAGAAGGAAAGGGCAACCCACTCCAGTGTTCTTGCCTGGAGAATCCCAGGGATGGGGGAGCCTGGTGGGCTGCCATCTATGGGGTCGCACAGAGTCCGACATGACTGAAGCGACTTAGCAGTAGCAGCAGCAAAAACCACTAGACCATTCAGGTATGACCTAAATCAAATCCCTTATGATTATACAGTGGAAGTGAGAAATAGATTTAAGGGCCTAGATCTGATTGATAGAGTGCCTGATGAACTATGGACTGAGGTTTGTGACATTGTACAGGAGACAGGGATCAAGACCATCCCCATGGAAAAGAAACGCAAAAAAGCAAAATGGCTGTCTGGGGAGACCTTAAAAATAGTTGTGAAAAGAAGAGAAGTGAAAAGCAAAGGAGAAATGGAAAGATATAACCATATGAATGCAGAGTTCCAAAGAATAGCAAAAAGAGATAAGAAAGCCTTCCTCAGTGATCAATGCAAAGAAATAGAGGAAAACAACAGAATGGGAAAGACTAGAGATCTCTTCAAGAAAATTAGAGATACCAAGGGAACATTGCATGCAAAGATGGGCTCAATAAAGGACAGAAATGGTATGGACCTAACAGAAGCAGAAGATATTAAGAAGAGGTGGCAGGAATATACAGAAGAACTGTACAAAAAAGATCTTCATGACCCAGATAATCACGATGGCGTGATCACTCACCTAGAGCCAGACATCCTGGAATGTGAAGTCAAGTGGGCCTTAGAAAGCATCACTACGAACAAAGCTAGTGGAAGTGATGGAATTCCAGTTGACCTATTTCAAATCCTGAAAGATGATGCTGTGAAAGTGCTTCACTCAATATGCCAGCAAATTTGGAAAACTCAGCAGTGGCCACAGGACTGGAAAAGGTCAGTTTTCATTCCAATCCAAGAAAGGCAATGCCAAACAATATTCAAACAACCACACAATTGCACTCATCTCACATGCTAGTAAATTTTACTACTTAGTGGTGTCATATTCATAATTTGTTCTGAAAAAAAGAATTAAGTTGATTATAGAGTCCTGCCCCACGCCTTATGGGATATTATGTAATATAGGTACACTTCTCTAAAATCTGAAGTATTCTGAATTCTGAACTTCATCTGGCCCAAATCCTTTTATGAAGAGATTGTGGATCCATATATCCCTTATATCCCTTGTACACTGTTATACATACAAGTTTTAAAAATTCAATTAAATACTGAAGGGACATATATTTATCCTGCTGGGAGAAACATTGTCTTAAAATTCATGGGATCATTATTAAAGGGATTAAAGCAAGTTAAAGTTACTGAACTAATACCTTCAAGGGGAAAATAAGGTTTAAAAATTCAAGAAGTTATTAAAATTAACAAATTAAAAATATGCACACAAAAAGTACTTTCCAATATGGCTTTTATTAAAGGTGGGCATACTGTTTTTCTGATTTCATTAATACATGGTAATACATGCAAATAAGTGGCGTGATTAAAAAATATGAAGAGTGATACTTCTGAAAAATTACATTTATAAAGTTCACTGCTGTATTTACATTTCTTTAAAATTATTTTTTACATTTTAAGAGACACAGACTACTACTAGAAGGTTGCTACCAGTAATGCCAGTGTATACTGAACTTATCACAACATTTTCATCTGCAAAATGAGATTGGTACTCATCTGTAAAGATTCTTCTGAAATCTGTCATCAAGTGTGATATACAGAACCATACCAAGTTCAAAGATTTCAATATATAGGAAATAAATCAGTCGGCAGATAATCAGACATTATCTTAAGTATATGGAAGTAAAATATACTGAAGAGGATTTTGTATCTTCTCAATTTAGGAGATGCTTCAACATTTGACTTGATCTCATTTACTATTCGGGGAAGGCAATGGCACCCCACCCCAGTACTTTTGCCTGGAAAAGTCCATGGACAGAGGAGCCTGGTGGGCTCCAGTCCATGGCGTCGCTAGGAGTCGGACACGACTGAGCGACTTCACTTTCACTTTTCACTTTCATGCATTGGAGAAGGAAATGGCAACCCACTCCAGTGTTCTTGTCTGGAGAATCCCAGGGACGGGGGAACCTGATGGGCTGCCGTGTATGGGGTCGCACAGAGTCGGACACGACTGAAGCGACTTAGCAGCAGCAGCATTTACTATCCCTTCTTCATGGTGATGCTGCAAATTTTATCAAGAGCTTTACAGCAATGCAGGAATATAAGGAATTAGAACAGAATGTACTTGCTTCCGTGGAGTTAGGATTTAAACTGAATACTCTTAAGGCGGTAAGCTATATAACAAAGTGATTTTAGAAATTACAACTGGACAGAGAATACAGAGCAACCTACATTCACGCACACAGAATAACAGGTAACAAAAGTAGTTAACTCATAGAACTAGGTCACTGCTGGAACAAGAGGAAATAGAATCATAGAGCACTAGAACTGAAAATCTCCTAGGAGAAACCGAGATTTTACAGAGAACAAAATCCCTTAGTTAAGTAAGCACCGGACTGGTCTACCACCAGGAGTTGGGAAAGTGCCCAGGAGCGAGGGGCTGCAGCAGCCCCAAGCGCGTGGTCCTCATTTGCTTCTACGATTGTCTGCTTTCCGAGTCACAGAATAACTGGGTTCGCTTACATTTATAAACATCCAGGCAATGACACGGCATTAGTCCCTATATCTCTGGGCTACCATTTCCACTTAACTGGTAAGTTAATTTCAATTAAAATAATAATTAAAACGTCAAAAATGCATTATCTAAACGGACCCTGTTTGGTTGCCACAGGTATCTGAAAGCGGCGAAGCGGGAGAAAGCGGAGGAATAGCCGAGCTCCGGGAACAGGCCGTTTCGGGTTTGTTAGGGTCCATGGGGTCGCTGAGGGTCGGACACGACTGAGCGACTTCACTTTCACTTTTCACTTTCATGCATTGGAGAAGGAAATGGCAACCCACTCCAGAGTTCTTGCCTGGAGAATCCCAGGGACGGGGAAGCCTGGTGGGCTGCCGTCTATGGGGTCACACAGAGTCGGACACGACTGAAGTGACTTAGCAGCAGCAGCAGCAGCAGGAGCCTACTGTCCGCAGTTAGGGCGGCTAACCGCCGGGTGCGACCAGATTGATATTTCAGCGGTTAGGCCAGACCGACTCCTCGCGACGTCGGCAGCGGAAGAGGCGGGTCCATGGTAGGAAGTGACGTTCCACCGGCTTTTGGCCTGTGGGGAGGTATAACCGGTTGGTAGAGGGAGGCTGTGGTGGCGGAAGAGGTTTGGAGGCTGATGGCGGCTGAAGCTCGGAAACCTCTTTAACACTCTACTGTTCCCGAGAGTTCCTCACTCGGTAAGCGCCTCTCCAAGCCCGCTCCGGCGCCCTGCGTGGGGTGGACGTCCCCTGGAGCTCTGTAGGGGCTCGTGATACGCCCCTCAGTTCTGGAGTCTTCGGGCCTGACTGGTCTCGGGAATGGTCTCCGTGGTGACGATGCTGCCGAATGACGATGCTTTCCTTCCCGAGGACAAACCTCTTCCCGGACTGTGATTGTGACGGGAGTGTGGACAACTTTGGTTAGCAAAGGAGTTGGAAAAAGGGGCGGGGGGCCGTCCCACACCGCGGGGAGGCCCTGGGATAGGCCTTGGCGATTTAGGGGAGCCGTGTGGGGTGTGGGCCCTTTGGGGACGAGTAGCCAGGGACCCCCGGAAAAGAAAGTGCTTCGGCGGAGGATCTACTCTAGGGTGAGTGATTCGTGGGTAACTTCTGGGCTGCTGGGGTAGGTAAGCTCAGGAAAACATCTAGTCGTGTCGAAATGGGACACTCAGGTTTGCCCTTGCGGAGTTAAACCCGTGTTTTGGTTTGAGTCGCCAGTAGATTAGGAGGCGGGGACTCCGTGCGCCGCGGGCCGTGGGCGGAGTTAGCTGTTTGTGCTCGATCTCCAAAGTCAACTGGGTTGTAGAGTTAGTGAACGCTTTTCTTGTCTGCTTATAAATAAAGGACTGTCACGCCTTGTGCTCGAAGGGATCTTAAATCTTCCGAGAAGAGTCATGTTTGTCTTTGCTTAGGCAACTTGTCCTGATTTCACAACACTCCGTCCCAACACCCCAGAGGTCCGCAGGTTGTGGACAAGCCCCGACAGGAGCTCGTCATTTTGGGGAATCTTAGCTAAGAGATTAGTATGCGCGTGTGTGTGTGTGTGTGTGTGTCCTGATAAACATATTACCTTATTGGTAATCATTTTGTTTGAGAACGCCGTGACATTTGATTTTCTACATGTATTTTAGGTTTTACGAAGTAGTTATGAATCCCTTTTGTGTCCTGGACAGGAAATTCTAAGTTTTCCACTCGCTAGTTGTAGAATAGCTGCATGCAGGAATTACTAATTGTAATTTTGGAGCCCAATTCCAAAAGCATTTAAAGAGATTATTAGAGTAACATGTAAATGTAAAAACAAAGTGGGCTAATTACCCTAGGAGTGCTGTTCGGGTATGGAAAGGGGCCTTCATTTTGTTCTTATCAAGGATAAAGTTGATTTCTGGAAAGAATACTTGATTACGTTTTCTAGTCATTCCATTGTTAAATTGCACACCGCTGTTTATACAATTATGGCTGCAGCCATTTGCGTAGAATTAACTGGTAAATATCCTCTATTTAACAAAATAACAGATATTTTGTAATTCTAAGTTTCGACCTCTTTTAATGATAAATATTTTTGAAAGGTCTTAACCGTGTTCCCTTTTTACTGCTTTGGGGGCATTGCCTTACATATGAAGTTTATTGGATTGCATTCTTTTGGAATTTCAATATTACTAAGTAAAATTTTGGCTATATCCACCTCTGGCCTTTTAACGTTTAGTTTGTCTCAAAAACTCTTACAGGATGGTAAAGATTCCCTCCCCTCTAATATAATAAAAAGTCAGTTTCACAGCTTTTTAGAAACCACCATTTAAAACAAAGTTAAGTGGTGTGCATGACACCTGGCAGAGTGTAATAAGTAGTGGTACTCAGCTGTAAGAGTTCTGGAGATTGGGAGGACTGTTAAGTGTGTAAACTGACAAATTGTTGGATTTGCTTCTGCCTTCCAGAAGGATCGCTGATAATTCTTTTCTGGTCTGTAAGCCAGCTGATATAGTCTTTGAGCTGAACTGTGAGTAATTGGAAGCAATTAGAATATTAGCTGTAGTTTTTACTTTCAGATACTCAGTTTCTTCCCGAACTGTTTGGAGATAAGTTTGAAAGTTCATATATAATTAACTGAAAATTAAAAAAAGTTTTTTTACTAAGTATTTCAACTACTGTGTGTAATGTGTTTCTATTGGAAGAGGTCATATGTGAGTTTTTATTACTAGTCTTTGTCTACTTTGGATTTACTAACTTTTATTATGGAAATTTTCAAAATACCCAAAAAGAGTTTAAGGACTCACTATTTTGCTAATCTTGGTTTATCACCCCTGGAATTTTTTAAGGCAAATCCTGGACATCAGGATATTTTACCTATAATTTATCATCTTTAACTGGTAAGGACTTTGAAAAAAATACAATCACCATAATAATAGTATCACCTAGAATAAAATTATCTTATTTCTTTTTGAATTCTAAATGTTAGAATTAGCGAATTATATAAAATATCCAAATTAGAAAGTTTACTTTTCTGTACATTTAATGCACAGAAGTTCTTGGTATGGTCAATTTCCTACTTTATTTGATTAAGGTTTACACATTTTGGGCTAGTTAAGTAAAATGAGTATCAGAAGTCACTGGAAAAATGCTAGCAGAAAAGCCAGATCAGGCTTGGGCTTGAAAAAGTTCCAAGAGGAAGAACGTAACACTGATGTTCCCCCGCCCTCAGTTTATTTTAGCTACTTACCTGAGGGCCCACTGCATATTGTCTGTTATTCCTTAGATATTGATTTGTCCTCAAAAATAACAAACATTGGATTTTAGACCAAAGACTTAACAGAGTTAAGTTTACACCATAACACTTAAAAGGAATCCTAGAGATGTTAGGGAATAAAGTAGAAAATAGGGAAGAGGGCACTGCAGACGGCATGTAAAAGTATTTCAGACTTTGTTTCCCAGCCAGATATGTCTTTTTTCTTTTTTTGAACTGTTCTCATGTATTTTTAATTTTTTACTTATGTAACATTGGTTTATTACATTAGTTTCATGTGTATAACATATTTCTAATTGTGTATATACTACAGCTTGTTTACCACCAAAAATATAGTTTCCATCTGCCAGCATACAGTTGATCCCCTTTGCTCTTTCTGTCCCCCTTACTCCTGTTCTTGGTAAGTCCAGTTTGGTTTATTTATTTATTTTTTGTTTGCCATGTTTGTAGAGGTGTACTTTATAGAGAATGGGAAACGAAATTTGATATGGTAAAGCTATTCCTACTTTTGTGGTAGGCATTGTATTTCCTCTCTCCAGCTGAGGCTGAGTTTATTCTTTTTCTCATGCTATCAATGAAGCTACACTTCCCAAACACTACCACAAGGTGATGCAGTGACTTTGCACATTACTTCCCCATTGGATGGTGTGTGGGTCTGTGTGTGTGCCTGTGAATCATTGTGATATATTAACATTCTCAGTGAATTTTAACGATTTTAAAAGATTTACCATCTTTTCACTCCGTTTCTTATCTGTGTGAAGAATGAAACATAAACTGTATGGGAAGTAGATATCTTACTGTTTAAAATGGGTCAATTCATGTAGTTACATTCAGATAAAATTCATCCTTGTTAACTTTTTTATGAGTAGAAGTTATATTGGAATTAAATTAATTTAAAAAGTAATGAGAATGAAGTGATTTCTGTAAAAATATTTCTGTAGTTATAGTCAGATTGAAATGTTTAAAAAGGTTAGTGTTGGAGAGAGATTAATGAAGGTTATTAATGGGATAATTGCAAATTATCTTACTCTAAAGATTTATAAGCATCATGAATATATTTAATATCTGATAGAGTTTTGTATTAAAAACTTGAATTTTGGGGAGAGAGTTTAAAAATGAAGTTTCTTGCTAATGTGTTTATTTAAAATAATGAAAATCGTACGTTAAATATACTGGTAAAAATTCAGTCAGTTGAGTTAAAAGTTGAAGTTCTTTTAAGTCCTCTTTTCACACATAACTTATGAGTAAAGACTGTAGTGTGTGCTTTTTAGTCCCTTTTGATACATTTATAAGCATATATACACATGTACATACATAAATACATATGTGTATTGTTGTTTTAGTTGCTAAGTTAAGTCTGACTCTTTTGCAGTCCCATGGACTGTAAAAGACCAGGCTCCTTTGTCCATAGAATTTTCCAGGCAAGAATACTGGTGGGTTGCCATTTCCTTCTCCAGGGGATCTTCGTGACCCAGAGATCGAACCTGTGTCTCCTGCTTTAGCAGGCAGATTCTTTACCACTGAGCCACCTGGGACACCCACATATGTGTATATACCTTTATGTTATTTTACATCTTAAAAACTTTTCAGTGAAGTAAAAGTCTAATTCTTGATTTTTAAACGCTCTTGTAATTGAGGTTAAACAAAAGTTTAACCTCCACTACCTTGTTGTATAACATATACTGCTTTGTTGATTTAGTTTACTTTAGGAAACATATTTAAGTTTTATGAAAAAAGTTTCATTCTTAAATGACTTTTAATGTACAACATGGGAAACTCACCCTAAGCTAACTTTGTTTTCTTCTTGCTGAGTATCTTCCTCAGAGAAACTTAAAATACTCACTTTCTTCGTAGAAAAACATTACTGATTCACTTGTCTCAGTTTTGGTAGTTGTATCTAAGAGTTTGGTTCAGTTAATTTAGCTATAGTCTTTCTCATGGGTTTTTTATAACAAGTAGTGAACATTTTTTCAAAACTGGAATCAAGGGTTTTTTGTTTTTTTTTAGGAAGCCACTAAACTTGAAAGGAGATTATTATTAGTGATTTCATTGACATTATGGCATCCCTTTGGGCCCAGGTTTGCTCAGACTATTCAAAGAAACAAAGTAATGAACACTTATTTTAGGAAGTTTCTAGTGTTGTGCTACCTTTTCATTTTCCTGAATTCTTTAGGTTGCCAGCTAGAGACTATTGACTGTTAAGTCTTTCTGTGAAGTAGGGTTGTTGGTAATAAAGCCTTTTTGTTAGTGCATAGATACAGGAAATTTACTACTGAATGCATTCTCTTTACCTTAGAATCCTGGCAAACCTCAGGTGGGAGAGGCTGATAGACATCCAGCCTGGTATTCTGCCACAGTGGCTTTCAGGTTCATGAATGACAGTCTCTTTATGGGATGTCCAGTAGTATAATGTATATCCTATAAGTACAAAGCAATATCTTGACCATAACAGAAGCAGAGAGGAGACAAAACGAAAATTGGGCGTTTTCTGACGTGTTATTTCAGAATTTTAAAGATGAGCTTTAGTATTTCAGATCAACAAAAGAAACGTGGAAAAGCATTTTGTCTTAGATCTTCCTAGAAATAAAGACTTCTTAGTAATTGTTAAAACATGAGTAGTGTTGAGAATTCGCTGGTAGTTTACTGGTAAGGACTCTAATGCTTTCACTGTCTTGGCCATGTTCAGTCCCTGGTCCAGGAACTAAGATCCTGCAAGCCTTGCAGTGTGGCCAAAAAAAAAAAAAAAATGTGATTAGTGTTACTTCTGTAGAAACTTCATGGACTTGTGAAGTAAATTAGAATAATTTGGTTAGCAAATGTCTGAACCCGGTTTTTCCCGTTATTACAGAGATTCTTGTTTTGATGACTCAGAAGCAAGTGCCATTGTGTCAGTGGCAGTGTTTCCTACATGGTCCTGTAGAAACAACGGCTGAAGTGAGTCTGACACACTGTAGAGATGCATTTTTTGAGTAAATTATATCATTTTTTCAAATGTAGAGCAAATAATATGGAAAACATTTAGGTTTTGAAGTTTTTTTAGGCCACTTTCACCATTCATCTGCTAGCAAGTGCTAAGTTAGTGAGCACTCACTGAATCTATAATAGATTCTCAACAGTATGTATTTCATTGACACTGTATATTTAAAAATACATGGATTTTTAATCAGTAACTGTATGGAAAGGATACAATAATCCTGGAATCAAGATAGAATGCAAGGGTAGAATTGGTGAAGGTAGAGATGAACAAATAGGCCGAACCATTTCAAGTAGACCAACTGAGATTTTTACATCATTTGAGAGATTTGAACAAGTGTGTACCAGAAGCCCAAGAAGACAGCCCAGGTCTGGGAATCTGTGAGAGCTGCTAATGGAGACTTAAATTGATGGTTTGAGTCATAGTCTAAATAGCATTTCTCTGTGCTAGCTGTAGAAAATCCCATGGATGGAGGAGCCTGGTGGGCTGCAGTCCATGGGGTCGCTATGAGTCGGATGCAACTGAGCAACTTCACTTTCACTTTTCACTTTGACACAATGGAGAAGGCAATGGCAACCCATTCCAATGTTCTTGGCTGGAGAATCCCAGGGACGGTGGAGCCTGGTGGGCTGCCGTCTATGGGGTCACACAGAGTTGGACACGACTGAAGCGACTTAGCAGCAGCAGCAGCAGCTGTATACAGGATTAAGATTACTTTGAAGTGAAGTGAAGTCGCTCAGTCGTGTCCCACTCTTTGCGACCCCGTGGACTGTAGCCCACCAGGCTCCTCCATCCATGGGATTCACCAGGCAAGAATACTGGAGTGGGTTGCCATTTCCTTCTTCAGGGGATCTTTCCAACCCAAGGATCGAACCCAGGTCTCCCACGTTGCAGGCAGATGCTTTAACCTCTGAACCACCACTTTGGGAGGCTTAAAAAAGAATGTGTATACACGAACTTGCATGCAGTGCCCAGGTCCCAAAAAGTCATTGTCTAAGACCCCCTAATGATTCTAATATGTAGCCGGGGTTCAGAAAAGCTGGGGATCATGAATGTGGGTCAGGAATGCATGACACAGGGGTTGACTAGGCTCTAGGTTATAGGAGCCTAAAACCTAACGTGGAGGGTTGCAATAGGTCAGATCAGAGAGGAAAGTGATGCAAGTTCAGGGGTTCAGCATAGAAACACTGCTTTTGGTTTGCAGGAGAAGCAGAGGGCTAGGCTTTGCAGGAGAGGTGAAAGTTTGGTTTTTAAGT
Organism: Tragelaphus eurycerus; assembly: GCA_935064755.1. Taxonomy (NCBI): domain Eukaryota; kingdom Metazoa; phylum Chordata; class Mammalia; order Artiodactyla; family Bovidae; genus Tragelaphus; species Tragelaphus eurycerus. The sequence goes on from CAKXYN010000002.1 coordinate 28,049,771, forward strand.
TTTTTTAACTCGTTGAACTTTCTGAACCATTTTGTAAATTAATTACTTCCCAGTTTGTGTTTTTATATTTAATCATATCTAAAGGAGTTCCAGTATTTAAGAAGAATGTCTTTTCAATAATTCTCTGAGAATATCCATGTAATTTACTTTTAAAGCTATATATTTTCTCAAGGTATGAGTTTTTTCTTAGTTGGTATCATTAAATATGTACAATTTACTTGTTTCAGATTCACAATGACATCCTTTCAAGAAGTTCCATTGCAGACTTCCAACTTTGCCCATGTCATCTTTCAAAATGTGGCCAAGAGTTATCTTCCTAATGCACACTTAGAATGTCATTATACTTTAACTCCATATATCCATCCACATCCAAAAGATTGGGTTGGTATATTCAAGGTAAGAGAACTTTCTGCATATTTCTTCCATGTAGGCACTCTTTATTTTCTTCTTAAGAGGTTCACAGTTAGTTTATACTTGTCTTAGCTCTACGTTAGGGATTATTTTTATAAACGTCAAATGTAAAACATTATGCAAACTTGAAATATTTAACAGTGCAGGGTAGTGTACAACAAATGTTAGGAACTTCAGTTCACTAGACTTGCCTCTCTGTCATCAAAAGGTTTGACTTAAAATTCTTTTCAAATTTTTTTCTCCCATTTTCTCCATTCCTTACCTTAAAAAAAGTGATCTTTTCCTTTGGGTTGCTATATCATTTACGGTCTTGTCATTTGTAATTAATTTTGTACAGCTCTACAGCTGTGTTATTATCTTTTCTGTTGTCCCACATTGTTAAAATATTCCTCATATTGTCCCATGCTTTAATAAGAGTATTCTGTTTTACATGACTAGTAATTTCATTGATGGCAAGAGTCCCAGTTCTAATATTTTGCCATTATGTGTTACATTTAGTTGAAAATTACACTGAGATGATCATTACAGTGGTGGAAGTTTTTTGGCAGTTTCACGTCTTCAGAATGTAATGGAGAACCAGAAAATAAGAATGTGCATTGAGCAAAGTAATGCTGTTAATGTACAGGTAGTAAAACTTTTCTCTTGGGTTATTCTAGATTCTCCCTCGGAAGCAATTTTTGTTTTAGATATGACTTGTTAAAACCAAGACCATTAGGTATTGAAATTTTAATTGTGTGGTCTGTATAAGTTAAACAGTAAAGTAGAAAGAAATAAAAGTAGCTGCTAGAATTAGGTACACTGAGAGTATCAAGTAGTGAAAGTCTGGCCTAATAGAGTGAAGAGGGCAGAAAAACTGTATGGGACAAAACAAAGTTCTGGCATTTAATGATATTTCAGTACCTTTTTGAATCTCTCATGCCTTGGCGTTGCTGGATTGGTGAGTTGTTTACTTTGTTTTCTTTAGGCTAGTCACAATCCAATATGAAGATACATTCATTGTAAGCTTGTTATGAAATCAATATCATTTTTAATTTTATGTAAGAGATGAATAACAAGTTAAAGACAGTAAGAATTGGTATTTTCTTGAAGAGTGAGACAGAGGAAGAATAGAGCAGGGAAATGAGATTGAGGGAAGAAAAGGGCATTCCTGGCAAGAAAATGGCATAAGCAAAGGCACAGGGGGTGGGAATGTTAATGAGAATGAGTTAGTGAAGTGGAGGGAGATGAAGTGTCAGTCTTTCCATGGAAGACCTTCAGTGTTAAGCTAAGTAGTTTGCAAACTTTTCATTATGTGCAGTGAGAAGTCTGCATATGTCGGCTGATGGATGATAAATTGTATTTCAAGAAGATAAATCTTTACTTTTTTTTTTCCAGACTACTTATTTTTGTCTTCTGGTCCCCCCCTGCCCATTTTTTGTTAATAACCTATTGTTTACGCCAAAAGTTTATATGACTGTCTCATCAGATCCAGCCAAACACAATTGTGTCAGTTTTACTGCCTGTTTCCACATTTTTAATATCACTGCTGTAGTTCATGCTCTCCTTATCTCCTTCTAAGACGATTGCAGTAAGTTTCCTGTTTTCCCTGCTTTCATTCTTAATGCCACTCCTCCATTTTATCTGTTCTTCAAAATGCTCTATATATAATAGAAAATGAAAATCTGAACATATCTTCTTGTTTAAGTGGCTTTTCATCCTCTGTAGGATAATGCCAAGACCAAATAACTTAGGGTGCCAAATAGGGCTCCTTTATAAGACCTGATTTATAGCTTCCTTTTTTACATTGCCTGCTTATTTTTGGCTTTCATATTGCTAATGTATTGTCTCTTGTGCACTCCAAGGACTGTTAACTCTTTTTTAAGCAGTAGTACTTACATAAATAAATAAAAAATAAATTTGAGTAGAATACCCTTTCCATCTTTTTGCCTGGATGATACTTACGCAGTGGGAAGTTTAAGCATGTAGTAAAAACTTCAAACTGTACAGGAAAACTCAGGAAAAAAAAATCATGTTTTAATACTTTTACCTAGCAATAAGCATTGTTAACATATTGGTATATATCTGTAAATAATAATTATACTTCGTCTGTAAAAAGTCTACACATATGCTGTTGATGCATTGTGAAATTCATGGAAATGTTTCTAAATATTTACCATTAAACAGTCCTTAATACAGACTGTATTTTTTAAAATTTTGTGTCCATTTATTTTATAGGATAAGTTCTTGGAAAAGGAATTACGATGATTATGGCATTGAATGTTTTTAAATACTTGATATGTACTGCATATTGCTGTCTAGAATGATTTTGATGGATATATTGACAAGGCAGGCAGGGAGAAAGTGCCTAGATCATAACTATAAGGGGAAGGAATGAAGGGAAAGTGTGTTGTGTGCTTCAGAAGATATTAATTTAATTTTCCTGGGACAGGTACCAGTTTTAGAAAATGAATGGGAAAAGTTTGTTTTAATATTTAGCTGAGGAATGACTTTTAAGCAGAGAGTAATAGAGTTTAGAAGTGAACTTTAATCTTACAGTGCTGAATAAGATAAATGGGAATTAAAATGGTGGCACAGAGAATGTTTAGACCATCTTAATTTCTAGGTGAGATAATGCAGGCCTTTGAGAAGGGGATCAGTTGTGGGTAATAATCCATAGGAAGCATGTATAAGGTTTGTCAGCAATTAACTGAATGTATTGTGACTGAAACTCATTCATTAAGTATCCTCAGTGAGGAGGAGCAAGGTCGTGTGCTGAGTTGGGATGAGGAGTGGGGCTGTAGGTGGGGATCCTGAGTATGGAGAAGATTTGGTCTTGCTACTGTGGAAGAATGGGGAATTGGAGTAGGTTAACCAGGAGATTGTTGAGCAGCTATTTTGTGAGTTTGTCTAGAGATTGAGCACCTAGAATTGAGTGAATTCCAAAAGTGGGTATTATTCACACTGAATTTGGAAAGAGAAATCAAGAGGGCAAAGGTTACCAGCATGGTTTTAGGTGCATTACTGGAATGGTTAACTGACCATAAAGTCCAGGTTGGGTAGGGGAATGAGTGAAGCCAGACTAGGGATGTAGACTGGGGTGGAGATTTTCATTTTTTCCTTTCAGGTTTTCTCCCTCTTCTCTAGTGTTGGTTAAATTATAACTAAAACATGTAGCATGTTTGTTTATTCTTTATACTTTGCAAAGATCTTTCATGAGAGCATTATACTCAACATTTTGCAGGTGGGGGAACTGAGGTCCAGAAAGAAGTGTCTTGGTCACTCCAAATTAAACTTTGGAGCTAACGTTTGAACTACATGTAAACCACGTGTAAAACTTCAAGAATTGTTCTTGGCAGTTTGGTTAAGTGAGAGATCTAGTTTTTCACAGTTAACAACAGAATTCCTAAAAAGTCCTGTGTGCATTTTATGAGTGATAGGATTGAAGTTAAAAAAAAAAATACAGGAAAAGATTGAGAACTATACATGATGTCATATCTATTATCAAACCCAACATTAACTGCAATAAAATATTTAATATGTCCCATTATATTTGTTTTATCATCATCAATTTGATTGTATAAGTATTTTTAAGAATTTATATTTAGGCTATGCTTGGTACAAATTAAATTAACTTATAATTAAAATAATTTGAACTAAAGGTCCATGAGACTTTTTTTTTTTTTAACTGTAAAGGAGTTATAACAATTCTCATGTTTCAGAGATACTATTCTAGTTGTGGAAATTGGGAGTGCAGAGTGATTATGTCATGTTGTCCAGAGTCACATAGGCAAAACCAACCTTCCCAGTAAGGTACTATTCTCACTGAAACCTTACTGACGACCAGATTAAAAAACTTTAATTTCCTGGTATGGAAAGTGAAACTAAGCAGTGATTTTGTACTTGAATATCTTGTTTCAAGTTTTTCCCCTCTTCTTTGTTTCTCTTTTCCTTTTCATATTTGTCTTCATTCTGCTTCTTCTGTCTTCTTGCCCTGTCTCCATTCCAGTCCTTTCTTATTTTTTGTTTTTTAAAAAAAATTCTCCTGTTGTAAAAATTATCATAATTTTAGATAACTTGGAACAAAACAAGGGATACAAAAGATAAAAATTTAAGATGGCCAGCAGTTCCATCGCCCAGCTATGTACATGTGCTCTAAGTTGCATTAGTCAGTGTTTGACACTGTAGCCCACCAGGCTTCTCTGTCCATGGGATTCTCCAGGCAAGAACACTGGAGTCTGTTGCCATGCCCTCCAGGGGGTCTTCCCAACCCAGGGATCAGACCCTAATCTCCCTATTAAGAGTGGTTACCATTATTAATGTTTTAAAAGTGTTTCCTTTCAGTCTTTTTTTTTTTTTTTCTTTTAACTAAAGGGCAAATACTTTAAGTCTTTTTTGAATGCGTATATTTTGAAAATAGTTGAAGTAGTAGTATATGGGGTTGCTGAGAGTTGGACACGACTGAGCGACTTCACCTTCACTTTTCACTTTCCTGCATTGGAGAAGGAATGGCAACCCACTCCAGTGTTCTTGCTTGGAGAATCCCAGGGAGGGGGAACCTGGTGGGCTGCTATCTACGGGGTCGCACAGAGTCAGACACGACTGAAGTGACTTAGCATCAGCAGCAGTAGTATATGGTGTTCTTAATGTCCTGAATTTTTCACTTATGATTGTAGCCACTTTCTCAATAAGTAGCTCTGTAACATATTATCTGATGCAGGGACATTTATGTTGTTTATGATATGATATTTCTTAGAATGAGCATTGCATCTCCCTTGGTGTATCTAGGCATTTTTGCAGTTCTTTTAAAAAAGAAGGACCTTTACTCTTGTAATGATTTTTGAAAATTACAGTATATACAAAAGAAAGAAAATTAATACCCTTACAAAGTGTACCCTCATCTTCCCCAGAAATACATGTTGCTGTTTGGTGTATGTTTTTCTAGAATTTAAAAATTCATAGGCTCATTTTTAAACTGTTTTTTAGGTTTTGTATTCATCTATACATAATCAGCAAACTTGAGTGCCTTACCTGCTTCATGCCCTGTGTCTGTCTCCATCTTTATCTCCCCCCACACCAGTCCCCACTCTCTCTGTCTGTGCAAGTGCTCTCTGTGTGCTCTCTTTCCTAATGTTTCTTTCTTCTGAGGTTTCTCAAGAATTTATTAATACCTGTATTTTTACTTGATAAACTTGTCCTTCTGATCTTCTTTACATTTGCTTTCAGAATTTACTAATGATTAATACCAACATGTTTTTCTAAAATGTTAATCCTATTTAAAGGAAACACACTTGCCATTTTTTTCTTTTCTGTTATTCTTGTTTAATTTCCTTTTTGCTCTTACTTTGCCAGTTGCATTAGTAACAGAAGAATGATGTCCAGTACTATTGTTAATTCCCCAAACTGGACTAAATAGTGAAATATCTGTTGTTTTGGTTCTTTTCTAAGCATAGATAGGCCCTCTTAACTGGATACAAGTGTAGCTCCTAAAAGCAATATGTTTTGACAGTTGTAGGTAACTGACTGCCCCATTGTTCTAAGTATCATCATAATTCTCTCTGCCATTTATCAGTGTTATAAAATTTGCTGTTATCAACTCTAAATGTGATAATTTTCTTTATGCTTGCTGCTAAGGGACTAAAAGACAAATTCCCTTGCATTTCAAGGGATTGGACTCTGCACTCCAGAAATCTGATCAACTTTACAAGATAACCAAAAAAATCAGAGAGAAATAGTGTGTGCCTTGGACACTGTGGTGTGATTTTTCTAATTTGTTTACTGTTCTTACCATGAATGCATGCATAATTTCTAGATGTCCAAATTCTGTTTCTTCCAGTTTGTCCTTCTATCATGTGTGCAAGTTTAGATGTTAGACATAACTATCCTAAAGGGATCTGTACTCTGTCTTAACAGATTGAGAGACTTTTACATTATTTTTTTAAGTATTTGTGTGACGTGCACCTCACGTAACTCTTGTTCAGTTTTTCCTTCTCAAAAGGAATTTAAAGTATAGTCCTATATTGCTGATTTTTATATTCAGATTGAGTTGCATCTTGCCCCAATTTCTTGGTTGGCTTAGCGTGGGATACCTGTGATGTTTTAGAGCATGGCCTGCCACTCCCTTGAGTTGCCCAGATTTATGCAATAAAGGAAAGCAAAAGTATAAGTTAGCATTGTAGTTACACAATAAGAAACAGCCTGAATTACTGTGATTCAGTTAGAAACAGCAAGGACCAAACCACTTAACATATCTCTTAAACATTTTTCTTATGTGGTAAAAGATCTCACTTCCCCATTAATGTTTTTCTTATCATGAAACACAGGTAGAAACAGCATTTTCCACCTTTACCTTACTGTTTCTGTCTTTTGTCAACTACATTTTATTTAGGAATAGTATAGTCACTGACTGTTGGAAGGAAGGAGGTGGAATTTCAGCAAGTATGAGAGTATATCCTACTAGAGAAGAGTGAGTAGAATCCTAGTGGTAAAGAGCTTTGAACTTTAATGAGAGTATTTTATATCCTGCTAGGAAAAGAGTGAGTTGAGTCCTAGGGGTAAAGAGCTTGAACTTTAGGTTTAGAGCCTGACTTTGCCGTTTACTAATTTTTTTTTTCCCCCTGTAAGTTCATTTAGTGCTTTAAAGTTTTAACTCAGCAGTTAACAGGAATTTTTTTTTAATCTGAAAAAAAGAAAAATATTTACATCTCAAATACAAAAGAAAAATTTAAAATTATTCTTGGTTGATCTCTAAAACCCAACCACTTACAAGCCTTTTTTTTTTTTTTTTTTAAACCAACCCATTATTTCTACTCAAAATGTGCATCCTGTGTACTTACTAAACATTTACTTGCACTTGCATTTTATATGTCAGGTCTACTTTGATGCAGAGCTTCTTAAAGAAGCACTAACTGAATGTCCAGTGAAGTCTCATGTTTTTTTGGAAAACCAGTGCTGCTACACAGTTTCTACATTGGCTGCCAAAGCTGAACGTGGGTGTGGGCAGCTCTTCGAAAAGTTCAAATCCTTCACCAGATTCATCCAGCAACTCTTCCTTGGTCCAATTACATGAGGTTATTAGAAAAAAGCCTTTCACTTTCAACACTCTGGAGAGAGATTTCAAATACTTCCTCTCCTTAATTGTATTGTTAGGATTAAGGCTTATAGCATAAAACGTCCGTCCCTTTGTCAATACAAATATGAAACCCAGACAACTTTGTGGAAGGGTTCAAAAAATCTTCTACCTTCAATGTAATGTTAGATAAACCTTCTTTCTCTATAATACTTCCAGAAAGCTGTATTGCAGAAGGAGAGTAATCAGTTCCAGTAACATCTGAGAAATCACATTTTGCAAGTTCAACCAGGTAAACGCCAGTTCCCAGTATCAAGCACTGAAGCATCCAGTGGAATCTTGTGTTTCTGCATCCACCTTATTAGTCAAGTCCTACTCTCTTTTCTAAACCAGATTTCTTCTTTGTCTCCATATTCTTGGAAAGTTTGCAGTTCTCTCTTATAGACAGCCTCCCAATGCTCTCGGGTTCCCAGAGCAGATGGGACGAAGCCCTCCCCTCCTACTAGTTTCTTAATTTGTAAGATAAGGGTAGTATTTTTTCAAAAACAATAAATGTATTTATTACTCCTGTTCCCTGTGCCACTTGAATCAGGTATATATAATTGTGATATTAGCAGTTCTGTGTGTCCACCATCACAAATATATGGCTCACTAAGCATGTTTTCTAACCACCTGGTCCAGGTAGAGCCTCTTCAGGTAGGGAGATGTTTTTCAAAAAACATGTAGCTCTAGAATAGTATTTCTTTCCAGACTAGCATATGGACCAGCATGGGGACAAAGAATGCAAGGTTTAACTTGTACCAGGTTTATCTTTTGGGGAATACTTCAGATGGGCTCTTTTTCAGGAGATGTTAAAAGCAGTGGGAGATAGGGGATGAGGGACAGAACATCTTAGAGTTAAGGTCACTGTCCCTAATAGGTTATGTGTCCTTGGTTATTAATGAATAGTAACATTTCCTGGACACTCACGTGCCCCCATTGTGCCAAGTGTCTTTATAGGGCTTACCTCATTTGATACACATATAAGCCTTTGAGATTGTTTGTTATCTTCATTTTAGTTATTTTATGACTGTGCTGGGTCTTGGTTGCTGCACAGGTTTTTCTCTGGTTGTGGAGAGCAGGGGCTACTCTGTAGTTGTGGTGCATGGGCTTCTCATTGTTGTGCCTTCTCTTGTGGAGCACGTGCTTTCTGGTGTCTAGGCTTCAGTAGTTGTGGCTCCCTGCCTCTAGAGCGCAGGCTCAGTAGTTGTGGCGCGTGGGCTTAGTTGCTCCAAGGCATGTGGGATCATCCCTGAACCTGTGTCTCATACATTGAACCACGAGGGAAGCCCTGTTACCTCCATTTTAAAGACGAGGCAACAAAAATAACTTGTCTGAAATCTTATAACTAGTAAGTGATCTTTTTCAGCAGTCCGACCCTACTTTCTGTGCTGTTAATTACTACAGCATAGAGTGCTTGCAAAAACTACCTTTTATGGCGTGCCCATCTTGGGTCAGGCACTCTGCCAAGTGCTGCTTTTATGTTTATTATCTAATTTAATCCTTCTGACAATTCTGAGAGAAAAAAACTGAGCCTTAGGTCAGGGAAGTCACTTAAACATGATGGTTTCCTTAAGCTTCTTTGAAATGTTTTTGACCATAACACAGAAAAAAATAAAAATTCTGTGATTTGACCCAGCAGAGTTGCATGCAGATACATACTGAAACAAATTTTCATCAAGCAGTACTTAGCTTACATGCACTCTGATGCTTTCTAATTCTTTCTAATTAAAAAAATAAATGTGGGCATGAATTACTAAATTGAATCACCACTTACTCTACTGGATTGTGACCTACAGTTTGAAAACACTCCTTTAGAGACTAAAGATAGTAATACAAGATTCTTCCATCTTCAGTAGTCTGGAATATCCAATCCTAGGTCAATCAGAATTATAGAACATATGTGTAATCAAACCCTGTGGATGATGCATTATTTCTCGTGTGTGCACAGTCACATCGGACTCTTTGTGAGCCTTTGAACTGTAGCCCACCAGGCTCTGCTGTCCATGGGATTTTTTCAGGCAATACTGGAGTCGTTTGCCGTTTCCTTCTCCAAGAGGATCTTCTTGACCCAGGGATTGAACCTGAGTCTCTTGTGTCTCCTGCATTGAAGGTGGATTCCTTACCCACTGAGCCATCATGGAAGCCATGATATACTGGCAAATGTATATCTATTTTCTGTTTAAAACATATCCAATATTACCACAGTTCATCTGGAAAATTTCATGTTGTTAGTTGGAAATATTTTAGAGATTGATGGGATATAGGTGGTTATTTTGTATGTGTGAACACCTTAGGAATAAAAGTAAAAATAAGTTTTACAAAATTTACCATGCCTGTAGTCAAGACTTAGAGAGACTAGTAAAATTTAATTAATGGATTTAAGGAAGAAGGAGAAATCTAATTTTAAAAAAAGCACTTAAATTTGAGGCATAAAATAACTTTTAAAAACTTACCATTTAGTGAAATCAAATTTTAAATGAAACATAAGTTTTTATATTTTATCATATGTGTACTAAGATTTTCCATGGGAAATTGGATATCAGATTGCATTTTAATACATAGAAGTTCTACTATTACAGATTGTTATAGCAGTAGGTTATAGCTTAATAAAGAATTATAATAAAAATTTGATGTGCTTGTTAAAATGCCTATATTTGTAAACATATTAATGCATGCTTTAATTTCAGGATGCAGTAAACAATATGCTGTAAGATATCACTCATATTAAGCCACTTACTTTATAATATCTACTTTTTGTTGTTCTCCTTTAGGTTGGATGGAGTACTGCTCGTGATTATTACACGTTTTTATGGTCCCCTATGCCTGAACATTATGTAGAAGGATCAGCAGTCAATTGTGTGTTAGCATTTCAAGGTAAGAACTGAAAACAGAACTCAGTGAAATTAGATGTTTTATTGCCATTAAAAATGTTGTACCCTGTTGTAATTATCTGCTTAGGTGTGTCCAGTGACTAAAGTTAAATTAGTGTCTGTCTTTATCAAAAGTCATAGAATGTAAATATCTGGTGACAGTCTCATGATACTTTATGTAGACAATTAAACGTTGTTTTCCTTATTTCTTCATTGAAGTCTTTTGATCACTTTTTTTCAAATGAGAAAATAATGCTGTTACTGGTATTAGATAGTAAGATTAAAGGTGAGAAAAATATTGTGTATGAAAATTACAAAGATGATTAATGGGATTTATAGAATAGAAATTCTATAGGGAAACATGAATGAACATGAACGTGAAGTCGCTCAGTCATGTCTGACTCTGCGACCCCATGGACTGTAGCCTACCAGGCTCCTCTGTCCATGGGATTTTCCAGGTAATAGTACTGGAGTGGATTGCCATTTCCTTCTCCAAGGGATCTTCCCGACCCAGTGATCGAACCCGGGTCTCTCGCATCGTAGACAGATGCTTTACCGTCTGAGCCATCAGGGAAGTCCATATAGGGACTATAGGGAAAGTTGCCTATAAAAATGGATGTGAATAATACAGAATTCATTTTGTCTTAGCTTGGTGTTAGATACAGAGTTTAATAAATATTTTGAGGAAGATAGACCTAGTATTGTCCCTCCCCACACATTCCACCTTCACAAAGGTGATAGCTAGAGCTCCAGCATCCCTTCTGTGGCCATGAGGTAGAAGGCCAAGACAAACACATAAATGTTTGTCTTAACATGCCTGAGCTCCCAAATCAAGGTCAGCTGGCAACTGCCTTCAGATTTCTTGCTATGTTAAAAAAAAAACCACAAAAAAAACCTGTTGCTTTATTTTTTAAAAACAAAACAACAATTTTATTTAGAAATCTGTAACAATTTGCTGCAGAGTGATTTTTGCATTAAAATTAACTGACTTCAGATCTTATTAAAGCTCTTTCTTAGTCTTATTTATATTGTGGACTGTTTTTGGTCTGGGGAAGCTAATGGACTGTCTCAGTATAATATTTTAGTACACATAAAGTCATCTATATTGGTGTAACAGCTTATTTATTTGTTTGTCTATTAATATCTTGGTTGCTTCCAAGTTTTGGTAGTTGTGAATAAAACTGGTAGAAACATCCATATACAGGTTTTTGTGTGGATGTGTAAGTTTTCAGGTTATTTGGATAAATATCAGAGTATGATTGCTGGTATGGTGAGAATATATTTTGAAATATATTCTTCCCATGTAGCACTAGTGGTAAAGAACCCGCCTGCCAATGCAGGGGATGTAAAGAGATGTGTGTTCTATCCTGCATTGGCATGTGGGTTCTTTACCACTAGTGCTACATGGGAAGAGAAGCTTCTCTTTCTGAATTTCCTCTAGAGGAGGACATGGCAGCCCACCCCAGTATTCTTGCCTGGAGAATCCCATGGACAGAGGAGCCTGATTGGCTACAGTCCATAGGGTTGCAGAGAGTTGGACATGACTGAAGTGACTTAGCATGCATTGCTAAGAAACCATCAAACTTTTTCCAAAGTGGCAATATTTGCATTCCCACCAGCAATGAGAGAGAGTTGTGGATTATATCTTTGCCAGCATTAGGTGTTGGTAGTGTTTTGGCTTTTGGTGGTTTATGTTTTTAAAAAAGCTTAACGAGGTTTATCAGTTGGCAATGTGATCACGTATAGCTTGCATATATATTAGTAGAAAAAGTTTCCTTATGTACTGTGACAGGAAACACATATTCAGAGGATACAATTTGTACTTGTAATAAAGACAAAGATTTAGGTCTTCATAGATGTTTTCTAGATTAAGAAATTTACAAATTATATATGTAGTTTCTTTTAATTCATGGCTTTTTTTAATGATCAAATTCAAATGTGTATATTGGAACTGATTTTGTTATGAGATATTATACAAAGTTGTGGCTTTATTCCAGTAATTGTTCATGTGATTAGTTTTCTTAGAATAAGAAGCTTAACGGAGTTTGTTATCGTGACTAACGAATTTGCTTATTTATGACAGCAAAAAGTTTAAAAGCACTTTGAAAAAAAGAAATGCATCCAGTTTATTTCTGTTTATACTGTAAAAGGATTTTCTTGGGAGCTAATTTACATGTTTTTGAAAATTCATCATAATTTTTACTTTGAAATTCAGAAAGAGAAGCTTCTGCTTGCCTAGGACTTGTTTGTTATATAGTGAACTCAAGATAGAATCATGAAAAACTTGGTTATATAATATTAGAGGTAGAAGGAATTTTAAGCATAATCCAAATAATTTTGCTCATTTTGTAGAGTAGTGATGAGAATCCTGAACTGCAAAACTCAAAACAACTAATAAAATATGCATAGGTATAATTGTTTTCCTAAATGAACCCTTATTTATTTACTATAATTTGATTGCTAATGTTACAGGCTATAAAATTTGACTTGGAATTTGGTTTTTACATTTTCCTGTTTTCAGTGTTATTGATCTGATGAGATCTATTTCTACGTAGCTTTAAATCTCAACTCTGAATAGCTATATTTTGTGTCTTAAATGGTATTGAACCATTTGTAGATTTTTTCTGTACTGGTCTTCATTGTTTTGCACGGGCTCTCTCTAGTTAGGTGAGCAGGGAGGGGCTATTGTTTGTTGCAGTGTACAGGCTTCCCGTTGCAGCGGCTTCTCTTGTTGTGGGAGCACAGACACTCTAAGAGAGGGGGCTTCAGTAGTTGCAGCACGTGGTTCAGTAGTTGTGGCTTGAAGACTCTGGCGCACGGGTTCAGTAATTATGGCACGTGGGCTTAGTTACTCTGTGGTATGTGGAATCTTCCCAGACTAGGGACTGAACCTGTGTCCACTGCACCACCAGAGAAATCCTGAGCCATGTTTTCTAGTGAGTTACTTTTGTGATATTAAAAAAAGCAGACCTTGAATATCTAGTCTGTAGATAATGCCATGATACGAGAGCTGCTTGCTGCTGCAAGTCGCTTCAGTCATGTCCAACTCTGTGCGACCCCATAGACAGCAGCTCCTCTGTCCCTGGGATTGTCCAGGCAAGAATACTGGAGTGGGTTGCCGTTTCCTTCTCCAGTGCGTGCATGCATGCTGAGTCGCTTCAGTCATGTCTGAACCAGAGCTGCTTAGTCAAACTATATTTTTGTTTTCTGTTTAAGCTTTTAAAGTAAATGTAGTAGCCATCTGCAAAGTTACTCAGCCACAGATTAATAAATTTAGTAGAGTTATTAAGAGGATGGAGTTTTTAAAACTTCAAAAATTTATTACTAGATAAATTTATTGTGGCTTGCAGAATGTTAGTTCCCCAACCAGAGGTGGAACCCGTGCCCTCTGCACTGGAAGTGTACAGTCCTAACCACTGGATCCATAGGGAATTCTCTGTTATTTTTAAAAATAACTTTATATTTTGAAATAAGTTTAGATGTACAGTTGGAAAAATAGTATACACAATTTTCATCTACCCTTCAGCCAGCTTCCCTTAGTGTTGACATGTTGTATAACCGTTTATATTTTTTTAAAAAACAGAAATTTAACATTGGTATAACACTATTGACTACAGTAGTACAGACTTTATTTAGATTTCACTAGTGTTTCCAGTAGTTTTCCTTTTTTCTGTTCCTTGATCTAGTCCATAATCCCACATTGTATTTGTCATATCATCATCTTCTCCAGTTTGTGATAGTTCCTCATTCTGTCCTTGTTTTTCATGACCTTTCATTTTTGAAGAGTACTTTTCAGTTTTGTTTTGGTAGAATGTTCCTCATTTTGAGTTTTTCTGATCATTTCTTGTGTTTAGATTGAGGCTATACATTTTCAGGAAGATTACCATGAAAGTGATGTATTCTTTTCAGTGCATTGTACTAGAGATTACTTGATGTCTGAATGTCTAATTTCTAGTAATGTTAGTTTTGATCACTTGGTTAAGGTGATGTCTGCTGGGTTTCTCTATATTAAAGTTAGTGTTTTTCTCTTTGTAATTTAATGAATATTATGGGGAGCAACTTTGAGATAAGCAAATGTTGTTTCACCTCTAACTTTGACCCATTAATTTAGTATTCATCAGTGGATCTTACCTACAACAATTACTGTTGTTGTGTTTGTCTGATGATGCCTTTTTATTCTCATTTCTTGTACATTATTACTTGGAATTATTATGTTAGGAAGAGTTGTCCTCTTCTCCATGGATTCATGGAAATTTATTCTTCTGTGGGATAAAGTCTAATGTAACCATTTTTTTTGTTGCTCAAATTGTTTTGGCTTTTTTGGCTACTAGATGCTCTATTAGATGGACTCCCGTGGTTTTTGACATCCCCCTCCCCCAGTTTTTTTGAGAACTTCTTTCTTATTTTCAAGAACCACCAGATATTTAAGGATAATACTATATTTTCTCTGCCTCCCCATCCCCATGGACAAAGATCAGCTAATTTTTAAAGAAGGAAGTTAAGTGAAATCGATATCATAATAATAAAGGCTAAAATTTTCAAGATATGAAGTAGTAATAGGCATAGTGAATACAGATTTCTGGGTTGAAATCAATATTGAAGATAAGGTGAATAGATTGATCTGTGTATTTCATTTCACTATCATTGAATGCTTTTTTCAAGTCATTCTGGGAGATTTCAAAATTTTGATATTTATTAATAATCTGCTCTTAGCATTTCTGACAGAGAAGGCACTGGCACCCCACTCCAGTACTCTTGCCTGGAAAATCCCATGGACAGAGGAGCCTGGTACGCTGCAGTCCATGGGGTTGCTAAGAGTCGGACACAACTGAGCGACTTCATTTTCACTTTTCTCTTTCATGCATTGGAGGAGGAAATGGCAACCCATTCCAGTGTCCTTGTCTGGAGAATCCCAGGGATGGCAGAGCCTGGTGGGCTGCCGTCTATGGGGTCGCATAGAGTCGGACACGACTGAGGCGACTTAGCAGCAGCAGCATTTCTGAGGTTTATGTGTATGTGTTCAGTGTGTCTCACCTCTTTGCAACCCCACCAGGCTCCTCTGTAGGTTGCCATTTCTTCCTCCAGGGATGGATGTTGCCTATAAAGCATATATGTAATGGTAATGCAGAGCATACTGTGGAGGATTTTTGAAAAAAATTAATTCAATTTTTATTTATTTGGCTGCACCAGATCTTAGTTGCAAAACACTATATATTTAGTTGTGGCATGTGGGATCTAGTTCCCTGACCAGGGATCTAAGCCAGGTCCCCTACATTGAGAGCTCAGAGTTCTAGCCATTGGACCACCTGGAGAGTCCTCTGATTGATTTTTTTTTTTCTTCTTTTATCCCTTTTTACATGTAAAAAATACCATGGGAGCTTTGGAGAGGAGGTAAAGATTAATTTTGAGCTGTAATCCAGCAAAATTTAAGAGGGTAGCACTTGAGCTAAAGAAGAAAGGAACAAATATTGAAAACATTTGTCAGATAGTGGGCTAGATGGTATACATAATCCATGATTCTTTGAAGCTTTGAGATAGCTGTCTTCAGATCTCTTTTACAGATAAGAAATAGGCTCAGGGAGGTTAAATATATAATAATTAGTGGTAGAGCTGGGATTCCAGAATAAATATTTGTGGTTCCAAAGCTTATTTTTGTTCTGCACAAGTAGACCTCATCCTCTTTTTGCCCTTACACAATTCACATGTGTGGTATATTCCTTCTGTTAATATCTCTCCTTTGCATTTAATTAATGTCATTTGAGAGAACATTTCTTTAATTGATATATTTCTACCCCTAGTCCTCCTAGGTTTTTATGCTTACTCTTTCATTGTTCCTCCTCCAGCCTCTTTCTCACTGAAAACTACATACTTGACTCTCCCAGATGAATTGGTTTTATCTGAGTGAAACTACAGGGAAAGAATATTCTGAAAGTATAATCTTAGACGTAAGATAAGAAAAGTATGGCATATTTAGGGAAGAAGGAAGAGTCTGGTTTTGATAGACGATTTATGAAGGAGGAAAGAAAGACATCTTGAGTGTCTAGAAACAAGGTCAGGAATAAGAGGAGATGGCAAGATTTGTTAAATACAAATAATTTTATAACAGTAAATTTTGTTTATACTCCTTTTAGGATATTACCTTCCAAATGATGATGGAGAGTTTTATCAGTTCTGTTATGTTACCCATAAGGGCGAAATTCGTGGAGCAAGTACACCTTTTCAGTTTCGAGCTGCTTCTCCAGTTGAAGAGTTGCTCACTATGGAAGATGAAGGAAATTCTGATATGTTGGTGGTGACCACAAAAGCTGGCCTTCTTGAGGTAGGTACCAACAGTGACTGATTGATAAATTTACATTATGAACTATATTTTTTGTTATGAACTGTGGCTTTAAAATAGTGTTAAAGACAAATCAGTCGTTGCTCAATTAGAAGCAGAGTTCTTGTTGGTTGGCATTTTAAGAATTTTCAGGTTGTCCAAGAGTATAACCTGAGAATCAAATGCTTTTTAACTAATGAACTTAAAGTATATTTTTTGTCACAATTATGTTACTGATTTCACTGTGGCAGGGACTGTCCCTAGGCTTATTAGTATTTTGTGAATAGTATATAGATTCGCAATAAGTAATTACTGAGAGAATTTAGACCTAAAACTCCTAATGTTCCCTTACCCTAACCTTTCTCCTTTAGGGATCCCTAATCTGTTGATTGTAGAATAGTATAGATGGGGTAGAGCTGATGGGAAAGCAGTATAAAGCAATAATGTGTGTGTGTTAGTCACTTAGTCGTATTTGACTCTCTGCGATCCCATGGACTGTAGCCAACCAGGCTCCTCTCTCCATGGAATCATCTAGGCAAGAATACTGGAGTGGGTAGCCATTCCCTTCTCCAGGGGATCTTCCTGACCACGGGATCGAACCCAGGTCTCCTGTATTGCAGACAGATTCTTTACTGTCTGAATCACCAGGGAAGCCCTTGTAAAACAGTAAGTCTAACTGTAATTGGATGTGAACCTTATTTCACTATACTCCAAGCATGCTCTATCCCAAATGTGACAGTGAAGCATCCTGGTCTCTTAATTTAGGTTGAGCATTTTTAGAATGATTTCTTTTCCTATCAAATGAATAAGCTGGATTAACCATAATTTTTAAAAAGTGAAAAATCTTACTGTTTTTATTAAATATTTTGGAGTCATTTCACCAAAGGAAATTTACTGTGTAGAGGTGTAAAAAATGCCATGTCTTAATTTTTAGTACTTACTGAAAAGGAAAAAACTAGAACATCATTCATATTTCAAGATATTTCTCAATATCTTTACCCTAAACCTAGCAAATTAGAATGCTATGTTTGAGTTTCTGTGAAAAAATACTTTAATTGGTTCAGTATACATGTTTGATTAATTAATTTTTGATTAATTTACATTCCTAGTCTTATTCTTTATACTCACATGGATTTTTATATGTAAATCTCTTTTATGTCTTTGATTTTATTTACCTTCAAAAACAAACTGCAGAAAAAAGACTAGATCATGGATACTGTACAGTTGAACTAAGAAAGTTAGAAGGAACCTATAACTTGTATTGTGAATTTTTTCATGTATTTCCTTCCTCCTTCCAGAAATTCCTCTGTTATCTTAAATAAAGAAATGTAACTTTTATAGGGTGACTAAAACATTTTGTGGTGACGACTGCCTGATGATCAAGGTTTTTAGCCTGGTATTTGAATGCTAGTCAAAGATGCTGAAATAGGCCTAGCTCTTACAAAGAATGCAGTGTTTATATTGGAGTTTTTTGAATACTTGTTAGACCACCCTGATTTCAGAAGACCTCCAACAGAAAAGCAACAGGCATTTTGGCCTCTACCTCTCTTTTGTGCTCCCAAGTAAATTGGGACATTGCACAGTTTAGTTCTCTTTTTCCTACTCTTAAAATGTACTTTGTACTTTATAGAGAAAATTTAAATTTCTGTCTCTTAGGTAAATGTTTTTGAGATAAAGTATTTATAGTCTGAACAATTTTTTGACAAATCTTAAATTTCCACATTCATGAAAATCTTTAATGAGTTTACTAAAAATGCACCAAATTAATACAAGTGTGAGACATTATTTAGGGCACTGTTGGCATTACAAATGATTGAGTAACGGTTCTTCAGTTTGTGAACCTTGATGATGGGATCTTAGGTACTTAAAAAATAGATATTTTGGGAGTAGAGTGGGTTATTTTAAGTATGGACTATCCATTGTGTGTGAGAAAATTATTGTTAAATTTCTTAGCTATTTATTTTATTTAAGAAATTAATAAAGACGCTTACTCCTTGGAAGGAAAGTTATGAGCAACCTAGATAGCATATTCAAAAGCAGAGACATTACTTTACCAACAAAGGTTCGCCTAGTCAAGGCTATGGTCTTTCCTGTGGTCATGTATGGATGTGAGAGCTGGACTGTGAGGAAGGCTGAACGCCGAAGAATTGATGCTTTTGAACTGTGGTGTTGGAGAAGACTCTTGAGAGTCCCTTGGACTGCAAGAAGATCCAACCAGTCCATTCTGAAGGAGATCAATCCTGGAATTTCTTTAGAAGGAATGATGCTAAAGCTGAAACTCCAGTATTTTGGCCACCTCATGCGAAGAGTTGACTCATTGGAGAAGACTCTGATGCTGGGAGGGATTGAGGGCAGGAGGAGAAGGGGACGACAGAGGATGAGATGGCTGGATGGCATCACTGACTCGATGGATGCGAGTCTGAGTGACCTCCGGGAGCTGGTGATGGACAGGGAGGCCTGGCGTGCTGCGGTTCATGGGGTCGCAAAGAGTCGGACACGACTGAGCGACTGATCTGATCTGATCTGAAGTACGAGACTGTACTTATTAGGTGATAGCTTGCCCTGTGCACTTAGGAGTGAAGTGTCTGCATTTATGTTTCAAATGCTTTAGCAAAAAAAAAAAAAAATTACATAAACTTACATATCTATGTATTTATAAAATTAACATGGCAAAATAATTATTCAATTTAGATTATGGGTGAATGGAGGTTCATTGTAAAATATTAACCATTTTGTATGCTTGAAAGATACCAGAATACAAAGTTGGGGGCAGGAATTGGACTTCTTTACAATTTTATCTAATTTTAGTTAAAATTTTTTGCTTTTTCTGCTTAAGAGTCAGTGAACTCTTTAGAAAGTATATGTCAATTAAATGAATCACTGGGAAATAGTAGTTCTTTTATAATGTTTCTGTCATACTGGGTCAAGGTGAATCTTTAAGCTGCCAGGAAGTTTAGAGCCCAAAATAATTTTTTTTTAAAAATAGAGTAAAAAGAAATTCAGTGAATACTTAAACTTTTCTCTTTTGAGAGCATT
This sequence comes from Tragelaphus eurycerus, assembly GCA_935064755.1. Classification (NCBI taxonomy): domain Eukaryota; kingdom Metazoa; phylum Chordata; class Mammalia; order Artiodactyla; family Bovidae; genus Tragelaphus; species Tragelaphus eurycerus. The sequence goes on from CAKXYN010000002.1 coordinate 28,069,491, forward strand.
TACTCTAGTCATTTTCATTTAGTCTGATGGAAGAGATAGATGGGGCATTTAAAAATTTTCCAGCTCTTTAACTTTTGTAAGAGCCATTTTAGTGTTTAAATAATTAGAGTTTGTTTCCACGACCTTGGGAAATTAACTTGCAGTGTACTGGGGGAAAATGTTTTTATGTAGCTAAATGTATAATGCTTCTGTTGTGAGTCTCCATTCTTCTTCCCCTGTTAGAATCAGACAACTTGCTGAACAAAAAATATTGACCATATTGTTTATTTTCTATTTTAGGTCCCTTAATTTGGTAATTTTTAGAATACTTGAGTTCCTGAACTAAGTTAACTATTAGGGTTCATGTAAGAGTCAGTTATGTTGTTAAAGTCTGCATTTTTTCCTAAAATTTGCATTTACTTATAAAGTTTGTTTTAATTTACCTAAATAGAGGCTGTTTTGTACAGACAGAAACTTATTTCTTAGTATCTTATTTAAATTTATTATTAATCGGAGGATGATTGCTTTACAATATTATGTTGGGTTCCACATATATCAGCATGAATCAGTCATAGGTATACATTTATTCCCATCTCCCACTCCTAAGACCTCATTTAAAGAACTCAAAGTTCATAGTAATCCAACAGGTGAAGGCCTTATGTAACACACAAGGAAATTCTTAATAAATTCAAGCGTTTCCATTCAAGAAGAGGTACATGTTTTTCTCATTGATTATTACCCAAGATAAGAAAAGCCCAGAATTGCCACTTTTCATAGATTTCCATTCAAGAAGAGGTAGATATTTTTTACCTTTTTACCCCAAATAAGAAAAGCCCAGAATTTTCACTCATGAAACTAAATATGCCTTGTTTTTAGTACTGATTTGAAAAGTGATTAGCAGGCAACTTCATAATAAAATCATTACTTCTGCACCTGCCTTCTAATAATGTTTTCTTCTTTGCCCAGTCAAAAATGGTTTACATTTATGATTCATAAAAGTTTTAAAAAATTTTAATTGGAGGCTAATTACTTTACAATATTGTGGGTTTTGCCATACATTAACAGATTCATGAATTTTTAACTGACGACAAAGGAGTTTGATTCATATGAAGAAGATAGTTTGTAAAAGTTCTTTCTACAAATTTCTTCACTATTTTTTTTGAAATGGAAAACTGAATTTGTAATATATTGTAGGACTATAAACAACTTGAGTTTTCTGTTTTATAGTTGAAAATTGAGAAAACCATGAAAGAAAAAGAAGAACTGTTAAAGTTAATTGCTGTTCTAGAAAAGGAAACAACACAACTTCGAGAACAAGTTGGAAGAATGGAAAGAGAACTTAACCATGAGAAAGAAAGAGGTGATCAGTTGCAAGCAGAGCAGAAGGTTAGTTGTGTCCTGTGTAACTGATTGGAGTTATACTGTCTGAAATCCACTTTTTTAAGAAACTGAACCAATGAAAATGAGTGAAGATCCCATGTTGAAAAATATATTTGGATAGATATTTGTACAAGGATAGGTCAGATCCTGTCAACCTTCTGCCACAGCCTCTTTTATGTTGTGAATGGTTAAAATACTTTTGAGATTTTCGGTATCAGGCTTGTGACATAGTCCTTGACAGCTGTTTCTAGATGCTTTACATCTCATTGTAGAATACGTGATTGATCTTGGGGAGGTGGCTTAGAAATATAATTAGGAATGATAAACACTGAATAAAGGGAAGAGTAGAATAAAGTAGTTAAAATTACTTTTTAAAAATCAGAATTCAGTGAAATAAGCTGTAATATTATAATTTTGAAATCATTGATGTGAGAAAGGCAATGCTGCTGCTAAGTCGCTTCAGTCGTGTCCAACTCTGTGCGACTCCATAGATGACAGCCCACCAGGCTCCCCCGTCCCTGGGATTCTCCAGGCAAGAACACTGGAGTGGGTTGCCATTTCCTTCTCCAATGCATGAAAGTGAAAAGTGAAAGTGAAGTTGCTCAGTCGTGTCCGACTCTTAGCAACCCCATGGACTGAAGCCCACCAGACTCCTCCGTCCATGGGATTTTCCAGGCAAGAGTACCGGAGTGGGGTGCCATTGCCTTCTCCGGAGAAAGGCAATAAATTATCCTAAAAACCACCTAATTAAAAAAAATTGGCACAGTCTTAAGCTAAGAAAAAGTTTAAGCATAGAACAGTGTAATTTAGGGATAAAAATGGATTTAAGACAATAGTCAAAAACAATGGAAAAAGCAGTCACCTAGTAATTGACTTGTTTATTTAATATTTTCATAAGAAAATTTATTGACAAACTTGCACAGATTATGGTTATATATGTATATCACAATCTTACTTACATTGTTACTAGTTGGAAATGCTTATTTATGCTCATTGACAGGATTGACCTGTTGTTCCCTAAGGATGGAGTCTGTTCCACTCTTTTTTTATTTTTATTTTTATTGTAGTATAGTTGATTCACAGTGTTGTTTTAGTTTCAGGTGTACAGCAAAGTCAGTTGGTTATGCATATATCTACTTTTTCTTTCTTAGATTGTTTTCCCATGTAGGCCATTACATGGATATAGTAATGTATATGTCTCAACCTCTCAATTTATCCCCCTCTCCCAGTTATTCTTTTGTGCAGCAAGACCTAGAACAGTTGCTTAATAATTGTTAATTGAGCCATTTTATACTCTAGTGGAGTGATTGTATATTGTACAACTGAGCAGAGGTGATATACAGATAGGGCTCAAACAAAAAAGATTACTTTAACCTTATTCTGTTTGAGGATTGCTTGAATTAGAGGGTAAACATAATATCAAGCAGTGTGTACCGTTGTTTATTTCCTTATGGATTAGTAGCTTAGTTGTGTCTGACTCTTTGCGACCCCATGGACTATAACCCACCAGGTTCCTCTGCCCATTGGATTCTCCATGCAAGAACATTGGAGTGGGTTGCCATGTCCTTTTCCTTGTCTCCTTATAAACATCTGTCAAGTCTTTTGTCCTTATTACTATTAGCCTTTTTAGTTTAAAATACACAGTTATTCTCCCAATTTTATTCCTGGGGAGTAACTGCAGTCCTACAGTAGGGGTAGATACTCTGATTAAAGAACCATTTTGGGGGCGAGGGGGTGGTGGGAAGGATGGTGGTGTAACATGTGGAATCTTAGTTCCCTGACCGGTGATTGAATCTGTGCTTCTCTCAGTGGAAGCTTGGAGTCTTTTAACCACCTCCAGGGAATTCTAAGGAACCACTTTTTAAATTTGAACTTTTTAAGCAGGTATACCCAAGTATTATAAATGTTAAAATCTCATTATATGTGCCTAGCTTGACTATTAGAACATCCAGGTAAATTTTTAATCCAGTTGTTGTATCTCTCTTGCTGTCCTTTGTATAGTTCTAACCCTTTTCTTTCTGTTCTTCACATATTTCTCTTGCTGTTACCTGAATTTGGCAGTTTTCCAAAATGGCCCATTACAACCTGTACTTAACCGGTGAGATAAAGAATACCCTGAAGTATGGCCTTTGATGTTAGACTCTGTTCATCTTGAAATCCAAAGGGAAGAATGGATGATTTAGAGAGTAGGAATGGCAGAGAGGCCTTCAATTGTGTGAAATTACTCATGTACATCAGACCATTTTTCTAGTTCAGTTGAGTATTACCTGAAATTTAATCAGTCTCAGGTTCTCTCTGCTGTCCAGGTGACGGGTTAAGCACTATAGATAAGACTAAAGATTATGTTGACAGATGTGGGTTGAGAAAATGATAGACTGAGGTCATGGGATTAATGAAGCAAAATTTGTAGGAGATTGTGGCTAAGGTACCCAGAAGAAATCTTTTGGAAGTTTATGGCAACTCACAAATCTTGATGACAGTCACCCATCATGAAGGGGACTTCTTCCTTACTGCTATTCTTCCATTGGAATATACAATCTGGGAAGATAGATAGGTGGAAGTGATTTTTTTTTTTAAGTTATTCTATAGAAAATGGTGACAGAAAGACTTAGAATGATATTTGTTGCATAATAGATTCTCACTAACTTCAGCTAATATTGTTGTATTAATTTTCATAATCAATGAAGAAATAAAATAATGTCATCCAAGAGGAGTAAGAATCGACAACATTTTCCCCAGATTTTAAAAGCAATGTGTGTATAATGTTATATACAAACAATTCTGAGTTATATTTTGGCAATTGCTTATTTCCAAATAAAATGATATGCTTGCTAGGAGAGCTACTGCCTCTTTGCTGCTAGTCATGGGGCTTCTAGTTCTTTATGAATTTGCTTTTTACTTCCAAAATTATAGTCTCCATCTTAATCAGGCAGGCCTGCTGGGCAGTTAGAAAAGCTCAGAAACTTTTAAACCTGAGTTAGTTGAGTGACTTATAAAATCTGTGACATTTCTTGGCACCTGTTTAAAATCTGGTGTGAAATCTGGTTTAAAATCCATGGTATGAATTGTAATAAACAGTCTTCGTATAATAGTTTTAAAGTATGAGTATATAAACTGCTGAATATCTGAAGGACTATTAAGATAGATCATTTATGCAATGTACAAAATATGCACATCTATAGATATTTAGATTAGTGGTTGCCTGGGACTGGGAAACAGTGACCATAAGTAGGTAAAAGGTTTTTTTGGGGGGTGATGAAAATGTTCTAAAACTAGGTTATGGTAATGGTTGCACAAGTCTGTAAATATATGAAAAACCATTAAATTGTATACTTTTGGAACTAGCTTCTTGCACTTACAATGCTTTCAGGGTTCACCCATTTTATAGTATGGATCAGTATTTCATTCTTTTTAATGTCAAATGATATCTCATTAGCTTTCCTGATAGCTCAGTTGGTAAAGAATCTGCCTGCAATGCAGGAGACCCTGGTTTGATTCTGGGTTTGGAAGATCTGCTGGAGAAGGGATAGGCTACCCACTCCAGTATTCTTGGGCTTCCCCTGTGGCTCATCTGGTAAAGAATCCCCGTGCAATGTGGGAGACCTGGGTTCGATCCCTGGGTTAGGAAGATTCCTGAAGGGAAGGGCTACCCACTCCACTATTCTGACCTGGAGAATTCCATGGACTACAGTCCATGGGTTGCAGAGAGTCTGACATGACTGAGCGACTTTCACTTTACATTTATTAGACTTATGTAAAAATTAGCAGTTTGTATATTTATTCATTATGTTCTGGTTTTTGTTTTGAAGTGCTGGATATATATTTGAAATTAGAAGATTGAAAACTGAGGCTCAGAGAACCAATGCTCCTGAATCCTATTTTTCAAATAGGACTAAAATGGGCTATGGCCCTGTTAAGTTTTCTAATTAGTTCATAATCTTTTGGTGTCCCTATGAAGGGAATGTTTTCATAAAATAAATTACATTCTTAACTTGAATATTGGTAATTTAAGATGTCCTTCAAGATATTTTGAAACAAATTCTTTTGGGTGGCACTCAAACAATATGGTGGCTCAGAGGCTAAAGCGTGTGCCTGCCCTGGAGGAGACCTAAGTTCCATCCCTGGGTTGGGAAGATCCCCTGGAGAAGGAAATGGCAACCCATTCCAGTATTCTTGCCTGGAGAATCCCATGGACGGAGGAGCCTGGTGGGCTACAGTCCACGGGGTCGCAAAGAGTTGGACACGACTGAGCGACTTCACTTTGAAACAATATTGCTTAAACAATATGAGGAGCTTGTTACGAACTCTTGTTTATATTCATATTGTTTTGATTCTTAAGTTTCACAAATTAGGTAGGGTAAAGAATCTGCCTGAAATGCAGGAGATGTGGGTTTGATCCCTGGGTCAGGGAGATTCCTTTTGAGAAGGAAATGGCAACCCGCTTAAGCCTTGCGGGCTACAGTCTATGGAGTCACAAAGAGTTAGACATGACTTAGTAAACAGCAAGGTGTAGGGTACCTTGAGATGTTAGCAGGCACTTGGGAGTTAGCATAAGTACACGAGTGAGAGAACGTGAAAGATCTCTCATAATGGCTCTGTCTAGTGTGGACCTCTTCAGTTCAGTTCAGTTGCTCAGTTGTGTCCGACTCTTTATGACTCCATGAATCACAGCACACCAGGCCTCTCTCTCCATCACCAACTCCCAGAGTTCACTCAGACTCATGTCCATCGAGTCAGTGATGCCATCCAGCCATCTCATCCTCTGTCATCCCCTTCTCCTGCCTTCAATGTTACAAAACAACATCAGGGTCTTTTCCAATAAGTCAACTCTTCTCATGAGGTGGCCAAAGTACTGGAGTTTCAGCTTTAGCATCATTCCTTCCAAAGAAATCCCAGGGCTGATCTCCTTCAGAATAGACTGGTTGGATCTCCTTGCAGTCCAAGGGACTCTCAAGAGTCTTCTCCAACACCACAGTTCAAAAAGCATCAATTCTTCGGTGCTCAGCTTTCTTCACAGTCCAACTCTCACATTCATACTTGACCAACTGGAAAAACCATAGTCTTGACTAGACAGACCTTTGTTGGCAAAGTAATGTCTCTGCTTTTGAATATGCTATCTAGGTTGGACATAACTTTCCTTCCAAGGAGTAAGCGTCTTTTAATTTCATGGCTGCAGTCACCATCTGCAGTGATTTTGGAGCCCCCCAAAATAAAGTCTGACACTGTTTCCACTGTTTCCCCATCTATTTCCCATGAAGTGATAAGACCAGATGCCATGATCTTCATTTTCTGAATGTTGAGCTTTAAGCCAACTTTTTCACTCTCCTCTTTCACTTTCATCAAGAGGCTCTTTAGTTCCTCTTTACTTTCTGCCATAAGGGTGGTGTCATCTGCATATCTGAGGTTATTAATATTTCTCCTGGCAATCTTGATTCCAGCTTGTGTTTCTTCCAGCCCAGCGTTTCTCATGACGTACTCTGCATATAAGTTAAATAAGCAGGGTGACAATATACAGCCTTGACGTACTCCTTTTCCGATTTGGAACCAATCTGTTGTTCCATGACCAGTTCAAACTGTTGCTTCCTGACCTGCATATGGGTTTCTCAAGAGGCAGGTCAGGTGGTCTGGTATTCCCTTCTCTTGAAGAATTTCCCACAGTTTACAGTCAAAGGCTTTGGCATAGTCCATAAAGCGGAAGTAGATGTTTTTTTGGAACTCTCTTGCTTTTTCAATGATCCATTGGATGTTGGCGATTTGATTTCTGGTTCCTCTGCCTTTTCTAAAACCAGCTTGAACATCTGGAAGTTCACGGTTTATATATTGCTGAAGCCTGGCTTGGAGAATTTTGAGCATTACTTAACTAGCGTGTGAGATGAGTGCAATTGTGCGGTAGTTTGAGCATTCTTTGGCATTGCCTTTCTTTGGGATTGAATGAAAACTGACCTTTTCTAGTCCTGTGGCCACTGCTGAGTTTTCCAAATTTGCTGGCATATTGAGTGCAGCACTTTGACATCATCATCTTTCAGGTTTGAAATAGTTCAACTGAAATGCCATCACCTCCACTAGCTTTGTTCGTAGTGATGCTTTCTAAGGCCCACTTGACTTCACATTCCAGGATATCTGGCTCTAGGTCAGTGAACACACCATCATGATTATCTGGGTCATGAAGATCTTTTTTGTACAGTTCTTCTGTGTATTCTTGCCACCTCTTCTTAATATCTTCTGCTTTGTTAGGTCCATACCATTTCTGTCCTTTATTGAGCCCATCTTTGCATGCAGTGTTCCCTTGGTATCTTTGATTTTCTTGAAGAGATCTCTAGTCTTTCCCATTCTGTTGTTTTCCTCTATTTCTTTGCATTGATCGCTGAGGAAGGCTTTCTTATCTCTTCTTGCTATTCTTTGGAACTCTGTATTCAGATGTTTTTATCTTTCCTTTTCTCCTTTGCTTTTTGCTTCTCTTCTTTTCACAGCTATTTGTAAGACCTCCCCAGACAGCCATTTTGCTTTTTTGCATTTCTTTTCTAAGACCATGGGGATGGTTTTGATCCCTGTCTCCTGTACAATGTCACGAACCTCATTCCATAGTTCATCAGGCACTCTATCTATCAGATCTAGGCCCTTAAATCTATTTCTCACTTCCACTGTATAATCATAAGGGATTTGATTTAGGTCATACCTGAATGGTCTAGTGGTTTTCCCTACTCTCTTCAATTTCAGTCTGAATTTGGTAATAAGGAGTTCATGATCTGAGGCACAGTCAGCTCCCAGTCTTGCTTTTGCTGACTGTTTAGAGCTTCTCCATCTTTGGCTGCAAAGAATATAATCAGTCTGATTTTGGTGTTGACCATCTGGTGATGTCCATGTGTAGAGTCTTTTCTTGTGTTGTTGGAAGAGGGTGTTTGCTATGACCAGTGCGTTCTCTTGGCAAAACTCTATTAGCCTTTGCCCTGCCTCATTCCATATTCCAAGGCCAAATTTGCCTGTTACTCCATTTGTTTCTTGACTTCCTACTTTTGCATTCCCATCCCCTGTAATGTAAAGGACATCTTTTTTGGGTGTTAGTTCTAAAAGGTCTTGTAGGTCTTCATAGAACCGTTCAACTTCAGCTTCTTCAGCGTTACTGGTTGGGGCATAGACTTGGATTACTGTGATATTGAATGGTTTGCCTTGGAAACGAACAGAGATCATTCTGTAGTTTTTGAGACTACATCTGAGTACTGCATTTCAGACTCTTCTGTTGACCATGATGGCTCCTCCTCTTCTTCTAGGGGTTCCTGCCTGCAGTAGTAGATATAATGGTCATCTGAGTTAAATTCACCCATTCCAGTCCATTTTAGTTTGCTGATTCCTAGAATGTCGACGTTCACTTTTGCCATCTCCTGTTTGACCACTTCCAGTTTGCCTTGATTCATGGACCTGACATTCCAGGTTCCTATGCAATATTGCTCTTTACAGCATCAGACCTTGCTTCTATCACCAGTCACATCCACAACTGCGTATTGTTTTTGCTTTGGTTCCATCCCTTCATTCTTTTTGGAGTTATTTCTCCACTGATCTCCAGTAGCATATTTGGCACCTACTGACCTGAGGATTCCTCTTTCAGTATCCTATCATTTTGCCTTTTCATACTGTTCATGGGGTTCTCAAGGCAAGAATACTGAAGTGGTTTGCCATTCCCTTCTCCAGTGGACCACATTCTGTCAGACCTCTCCACCATGACCCGCCGGTCTTGGGTGGCCCCACTGGCATGGCTTAAGTTCAGTGAGTTAGATAAGGCTGTGGTCCTAGTGTGATTAGATTGACTAGTTTTCTGTGAGTATGGTTTCAGTGTGTCTGCCCTCAGATGCCCTCTTGCAAGACCTACCATCTTACTTGGGTTTCTCTTAACTTGGGCTTGCGGTATCTCTTCATGGCTGCTCCAGCAAAGCGCAGCGGCTGCTCCTTACCTTGGAATAGGGATATCTCCACACCGCCGCCCTTCTCGGCCCTCCCCTGCGCAGCCACCGCTCCTTAGACGTGGGGTAGCTCCTCTCGGCCACCACCCCTGACCTCGGACGCGGGTAGCTCCTCCCGGCCGCCGCCCCTGACCTCGACTAGGGTGGGTAGCTCCTCTCCGCTGCCGCCCCTGACCTCGGACGTGCGATAGCTCCTCTTGGCCGTTCCTGCGCCGTTGCAGCCTGGCACTCTCGGCCGATGCCCCTGATCTCAAAGGTGGGGTAACTCCTCTTGGCCGCCTCCCCTCGGGCATGAGGTCCTCCCGGCTTCTGCCCCTGACCTCGGACGTGGGGTAGCTCCTCTCGGCCACGCTTGCGCCCACGTTTAGTGCGCTGGTCACAGCCGCCCTTGCTTAGTGCACTGGTCGCTTAAGTTAGTTAATTGTCTTAATTGATGTGATAAGATTTTTTAGTTATCTGTTTAAGATGGTAAAGAATCTGCCTGCAAGGTGGGAAACCTGACTTCAGTGCCTAGATCAGGAAGATCCTCTGGAGAAGGGAGTGACTTCCCACTCTAGTATTCTTTGCTGGAGAATTCCATGAACAGAGGATCCTGGTGGGCTACAGTCAGTGGGGTTGCAAAGACTCAGACATGATTAAGCAATTAACACTTTGACAATACCCATTGTACTTTAATAATTATCAGTGGTGCTTAGTGACTTATGCTATAAGTGGGTGTTAACCTTGGTTAATATCATGAAAACTGTTTGTCATTGGTGTAACAGTGGAAAGCAAGATGTGTAAAAAAAAAAAACCAAAGTGACTAATTTTCAAGTTCTCCTCACTTTCATTGCCTGCCCTCTGGTGGAGAAAGTCCTGAAATCATCCCACAGAGTGTGAAAAGTCCAAGAGAAAAGTTAGTAATTGTTTAATTTAGTATTTAATAAGTTTATTGTATGTTACCATTTCAGGTTTAGTTTTTATTCTTATAAAGTTTGGAGGGGACAAATGGATTAAAATTTTAAGGATAGATTTCTTAGAAATATACAAATTTGTATTTCTGATTATGTTTCTGTTTCTCAAAATATTTTATTATTGTTTCTAAGGCTCTTACTAAAGTCTCACACAGTTTAAAAACGGAAAATGAAGAATTTAAGAAGAGATACAATGATGCTACGTCCAAAGCTCTCCAGCTTGAGGAAGATATTGTGTCAGTGACTCATAAAGCGATTGAAAAAGAAACTGAATTAGACAGGTATTTCTAATATTTTAAAAACATCTTCATGTTTTAAAAATGTTTTAAGAAAGTTGTTTATGTTAATGTTATTTGACTTTAACTCAGTTTAAAGGACAAACTCAAAAAGGCACAGTGTGAAAGAGAACAACTTGAATGTCAGTTGAAGACAGAAAAGGATGAGAAGGAACTTTATAAGGTAATTTATTCCTTACATTTTTATTAGTTATCTTTTGCTGTGTAGCATATTGCCCCAAAACTTAGTGTTCAGGAATTTAGGAGCAATTTAGTTGAGTGGTTCTGGCTCAGTCTCTTGTGTAGTTGCAATCAAGATGTTGGCAAGGGCTGAAGTCTGCTAAAGGCTCTCAGTTAGAACTGGGGGATGTGCTGTCAGAGTGGCTCACTTACATGACTTTTGGCAGGAGGTCCTTCAGTTTCTTGGAATGTTGCCTCTTCAGTAGCTGTTTGAATGTCCACACAATATGGCAATCAACTTCTCTCAGAGTGAGCCATACAAGGGAGAGGAGGAGGAAATCAATGCATTTTATGACCTGGTCTGCAAGTTGTGCACTGATGCTTCTTCTTTATCTTACTAATTAGAAGCAAGTCACTCCAGCTGATACTGGAGAGGGAATTAGGCTCCACTTCTTTAAGAGAGGACAATCAAAGGATTTAGGATATATTTTAAAACTACCTCATTGTTATATATATAGTCCCTAAAAGTTTTCAGGAAGTTTAAGTTACTGATGTTTTAGATACTTAGCAGGTAATAAGGTATAATAAGTATACCAGGTATAGCAAGTGTAATAAGTCAGAGATTTTTAATGGTAATAAGATAGCCGTTGATCAGGATTTGTGCAACTCATTTTCCCCTTTAAGAGTATACAAATGTTAGGATTAATTTATTTCAGTGATGATCATATTTTAGTTTGCCTTTTGGAAATATCTAAGAGACTGATTTTAAAAAAGGATTCTATAGACAAATCTTCACCTTTTAGAATCTTTTCTCCTTTCCTGTTTAAGCAACTCTAAAATAGGATAGTGAGCGTTAGTTGTCAATATTGTGGATACATATTGGGACTTACTTATTTTAAGGGTTCTTAGGCAGTTCTTGAACGCAGTTCAAGATTAGGAATTTCAAGAACATTCTGAGTTAAGTATTACTTGGATAGATTTAATCTCTTTATTAGAAGAGAACAGCACTCATTTATGAGAGTCTCATCTCAATTTGTACTAAAAATGTAGAATATGATTTATTTATTGCCAGTACGTTTTCCCCTCCTTCTTATTAAAAAATAACTATTCACTTATTTATATCTGTTGATAAGCTCTGTGCCATCATTGGGTACCCAAGTGTGAAATTCCAAATCTTTTCTGAGAATCACCTCTTTTTTTTCTTCATTTTTATTGAGATACTATTGACATACAGTACTTATAAATTTATGGCATAAGCATACTGGTGTATATCATGGAATGATTACCATAATAAGTTTAGTGAACATTCATCATCTCATATAAATATAAAAGATTTTTTACCCTTGTGATGGGAACTCTAGGGATTTATTCTCAATAACTTTCATATATAACTTACAGTGGTGTTAATTTTAATTACTGTGTGATATGTTATATCCCTAATACTTACTTATCTTTTAACTGGAAGTTTATACCTTTTGATTAGTTTATCTAACACCCCCTCCCTTCACTCTCTGTCTCAGGTAACCACAAATCTGACCTGTTTTTTTTTTTCTATGAGTTTGTTTTTGAAGTTTAATTTGACCCACACAAAACTATATTTGGTTCTGGGTGCATACATTCTGATTTTATATTTTTATACATTTCAAAATGATCACCACAATAAGTCTAGCTATCACCTGTCACCATACAAAGGTATTGCATAATTATTGACTATATTCCACATGCTATATATTTCATACCTGTGACTGATTCTGTTTTTATAACTGTGTACCTGTTAATCTTCCTCACCTGTTTCTCTAATCCCCCAGCCAGCAACCACTTGTTAGTTCTCTTCATCTGTCATTCTTTTTTATGTTCATTTGTTCTGTTTTTTAGATAACACACGTAAATGAAGTAGTATGGTATTTGTCTTTGATTTATTTCACTTAGTCCTTCCATATTGTTGCACATGGCAAAGTTTTTCTTTTTTTATGGCTGAGTAATATACCTGTGTGTGTGTGTATACATACACACAGCATCTTCTTTATCTTTTCATCTATTGATGAGCACTTAGGTTGCTTTCATATCTTGGCTATTGTAGATAATACTGCAGTAAAAATAGGGGTACTTATATCTTCTCAAATTAGTGTTTTGTTTTCTTCAGATAAATATCCAGGAGTGGAATTGCTGGATCATATGGTTCTACTTTTTAACTTTTTAAGGAATTTCCCTACTGTTTCTCCATAGTGACTGCACCAATTTACATTCCCACCAGCAGTGCAGAGGGGTTCCCTTTTCTCCACATTCTTGCCAATACTTGTTATTTGTTGTCTTTTTGTTAGTAGCCATTCTCAAGAAAGACTGAGATGAGGTGTTTGATTTGTATTTTGTTGATGATTAGTGATCTTGAACACGTTTTCATTTGCCTGTTGATCTTCTGTATGTCTTCTTTGGAGAAATGCCTGTTCAGGTTCGCTGCCTGTTTTTTGATTGGGCATGTTTTTTTGATATTGAGTTGTATGGGCTCTTTGTATCAGATCAGATCAGTCGCTCAGTCGTGTCCGACTCTTTGCGACCCCATGAACAGCAGCACGCCAGGCCTCCCTGTCCATCAGCAGCTCTCGGAGGTCACTCAGACTCACATTCATCGAGTCAGTGATGCCATCCAGCCATCTCATCCTCTGCTGTCCCCTTCTCCTCCTGCCCCCAATCCCTCCCAGCATCAGAGTCTTCTCCAATGAGTCAACTCTTCGCATGAGGTGGCCAAAATACTGGAGTTTCAGCTTTAGCATCATTCCTTCCAGAGAAATCCCAGGGCTGATCTCCTTCAGAATGGACCGGTTGGATCTCCTTGCAGTCCAAGGGACTCTCAAGAGTCTTCTCCAACACCACAGTTCAAAAGCATCAATTCTTCGGCGCTCAGCCTTCTTCACAGTCCAGCTCTCACATCCATACATGACCACAGGAAAGACCATAGCCTTGACTAGGCGAACCTTTGTTGACAAAGTGATGTCTCTGCTTTTGAATATGCTATCTAGGTTGGTCATAACTTTCCTTCCAAGGAGTAAGCGTCTTTTAATTTCATGGCTGCAGTCACCATCTGCAGTGATTTTGGAGCCCCCCAAAATAAAGTCTGACACTGTTTGCACTGTTTCTCCATCTATTTCCCATGTAGTGATGGGACCAGATGCCATGATCTTCGTTTTCTGAATGTTGAGCTTTAAGCCAACCTTTTCACTCTCCACTTTCACTTTCATCAAGAGGCTCTTTAGTTCTTCACTTTCTGCCATAAGGGTGGTGTCATCTGCATATCTGAGGTTATTGATATTCCGCTCTTTGTATAGTTTGCATATTAACTCCATGTTGGTTGGATATATCATTTCAGATATCTTTTCCCATTCAGTAGGTGTCCTTTTCATTTTGTTGATAGTTTCCTTTGTTGGGGAAAGGCTTTTTAGTTTGATGTAGTACCATTTGTTTTATTTTTGCCTTTGATTCCCTTGCCTGCAGAGGCATATCCAAAATTTTTTGCTAAGACTGATATCAAACAATCTACTGCCTTTGTTTTCTTCTAGAAGTTTTATGGTTTCAGGTTTTACATTTAAGTCTTTAATCCATTTTGAGTTTATTTTTACATATATGGTGTGATAAAGTAGTTCAGCTTGATTCTTTTGCATGTAGTGTCTAGTTTCCCCAACACAGTTTGTTGAAGAAATTTTCTTTTCCCTGTTGTAATATTCTTTCCTCCTTTGTCATAGGCTAATTGCTTATATAAATGGGGTTCATTTCTGGGCTCTGTGTTCTATTGATCAGTGTGTCTGGTTTTGTCCACTACCATACTGTTTTGATTACTCTAGCTTTGTAGTATACAAAGTATAGTTACTGTGATATACTGCATTAAAAAAATAAAGATTATGATCATTCCAGTAGATGCAGGAAAAGTTGTTGTCAAAATTCAGCATGTTTGTGATAAAACTTCTCAACGAAGTGGTTAAGAAAGAACATACCTCAACATAATAAGAGTCATATACAAGGCACAGCTAACATCATAATGTACTCAGTGGCAAAAAGCTTGAAAAATACTTCCTCAAACATCAGGAACAAGACAAAAATACCCACTCTCATCACTTTTATTCAGCATAGTACTGGAAGTCATAGCCATCGTGATCAGACAAAGTAAAGGAATTCAAATTGCAAAGTAAGTAGTAAAACTGTCACTGTCTACAGATGATATTATACAGAAAATCCTAAAGATGCCACTGAAAACCTGCTGTTCATCATTGGGTTTGGTCAGGTTGCAAGATAGAAAAATAATATACAGAATAATAATAATCATCTGCATTTCTGTATACTAACAGCAAACTCTTGGGGAAAGAGAAATTAAGAAAACAATCCCATTTACAGTCAAAAAGGATAAAATGTCTAGGAATAAATCTAATGAGTAAAAGCCCTGTAGTGAGAAAACAGACAATGATGGAAAAAAAAAAATGAAGGTAACACATATGGAAAGATACACTGTGCTCATGGATTGAAAGAATTAACATTGTTAAAATGACAATGACAAATGACACAATCCACAGATTCAGTGCATTCCTATCAACATATCAATGATATTTTTTCATAGAACTAGAACAAATAATTCTAAAATCTGTATGGAAAAACAAAAGACCCTGAATAGTCAAAACAGTCTGGAGAAAAACAGCTGGAGGTATCAGGCTCCCTTGTTTCAAACTATACCACAAAACTACAGTTGTCTCCCTCTTATTTTGGGGGTTGGTTAATTCTTTTTTAATCTTTAAAAATTTTTTCTTTGAAAATTAAAAAAAATCGAGTCTACTCCCTACCTCATTGCAGAACATAGAAACGTTTTGCATGTTTATGGATTATACCCATTCTGTTTCTTGGAACAACCATCTTCAGAGCATGAGAGAGAGAGAGAGAGAGAGAAAGAGAGTGTGTGTGTGTGTGTGTGTATGAGAGAGAGAGAGAGAGAGAGAGAGAGAGAGAGAACAGGAGATAAAATAGTAAAGACTCACTGATGGATGATTTTATGGTTTGACTCTTCAAGGAGTAGTGCCCAAATAGAATATTTGGTTTTTGAACAGATTTTGTGAAAAAGGGAAATATTAATAATACTGATATCTAAGGAAAGTTGCAGCCTGCAGTTGCATACAGTATTTTAAAAACTACTTTGAACTGCAGTTTAAATTTTAAATATACTTGTACTCTTTATAATTTCAGTTATAGAATTTGATTTACATATGTACTGTGAATAGCGGCAGCCAGAGTTCCTGGGAGAAATCAATATAGTTGGGTTAATTAGTCAATAAATATATTTTTAGGCACATAGGAAGTAAATGACATAGTACTTTTTCCATAAGCAAGAAATTTAATTGCTTAAGGTGTTGTTCTTGAATGTACTTTGTTTTTCTTGAATCTGGTCATGCCTTTATATATGAATATGCCTGTAACATGTTTCCCCAAAAGAACAACCAAATTCATTTGTAATTTTAAAGAGAACTAATGTAAAATTAGTAAAAGGGAAGATTTTAGACATCAGGTAATTTTAGACCTTAGAATTAATCTCTGTGGAAAACTAAAACAATAGCAAAACTTAGAAAAGTTGTGTTCTGCTTCCATATACTTGGATAATCATTTGGCAAAATTTGCTTTCCTGATTCCTTGCTTAGTGAAGTCTTTCTTTTCCTTGATCATATTTGGGTTAGAGATAAATACTGATACTTTAAATTATTGAGTAACTTAGGCTGTGGAGTTAGAAAGAATATTCTTGGCATTTTCAATCACTGTTTCAGGTACATTTGAAGAATACAGAAATAGAAAATACCAAGCTTGTGTCAGAGGTCCAAACTTTAAAGAATTTAGATGGGAACAAAGAAAACATGATTACTCATTTCAAAGAAGAGATTAGCAGACTACAGTTCTCATTGGCTGAAAAGGAGAATCTGCAAAGGACCTTCATGCTTACAACCTCAAGTAAGGTAAGTACTTTTGCAATATGCATTTGAAGATTTTAAAGTATTATCCCTGTTAAATGTATACAGTGTGGTTTTTATTTTTACTCTTTACTCCCCTCAACTTCTGTTTTGGAAAAAGTTCAGACTTACAGAAGAGTTGAAAGAACAGAAAATTGCATACATATATCCTTCAGTATTTCGCCACCTTTATCTCCCCTATTTATATGCCCCCTACAAGCCATTTGAAAGTCAGTTGTAGGCATTGACATTTCATCCTAAATATTTTTGAAAATATTTCTCTCTTATCAACAGTTACATTCTTTTGTAGATCCATAATACCTAAGAAATGTCACCTAAGAAATTTTATATTGATATGATAATAGTCATACTTGTATATGGGGCTTCCCAGGTGGTGCTAGTGTTAAAGAATCCATCTGCCAGTGCAGGAGACTCAAGACGTGGGTTTGATCCCTGGCTTGGGAAGATCCCCTAGAGTATAGGAAATGGCAACCCACTCCAGTATTCTTGCCTGGAAAAATTCCAGGTCCAGAGGATGTTGGTGGTCCATGGGGTCACAGAAGAGTTGGACACGACAACTCGCGTGTGCACATGCAGGCACACACACACACATATTTAGTCCACATTGAAATTAGTCCACTTATATTGTAAAACCTTTAAAATTTTTTGATCTGGTTAGTCAGAAATCATACATTAATGATTATTGTTATATTCTTGGTCTGCTTTACAAAACAGTGTCCTTAAACCTTTTGTCTGTGATAACATTGATAGTTTTGAAGAATTCAGACTTGCCTGAGAGAGTGATCTATATTCTAGTTTGTCTATTGTTTCCTCATGACTAGATTCCAGTTAGATGTTTTTGCCAAGAAGATGTTTTGTACATTCTGTTGCAGTTACATCAGAAGTCATATAATACCAGTTCCTTTCTTTCTGATGATGCGTTTAATCTGTTGTTTGAAGTTATGTCTGCTTATCTCTCCATTACGTTGATGTCTTTCCTTCTTTGTGATTTATTGTATAATCTCAGATAATACTTTGAGATCATGTGAACATCCTACTCTGCAATACTCTTTGACCAGTGTTTTTTATACTTTGATCCTTACGTGTAAAAGTCGTGATTTAAAAAAATTGTCATTCCCTCTATGTTTATTAGTAGGTATTCTTTTATAATGAGGTGGTTCCCTTTTGTTCTATTCCTTTTTTTTTTTAATCACTATAGACTCCTTGATTATTTTTTGTTCAGTATATTATACATTATACATCATCATTCTTTTTTATACTTGTCCTATAGCTAGGGGGGAGCCTTTTCAGACCTACATTTGTATCTTTCTGATATATTCCACCTAATACTTTGAATACTTCCTTGTTTTGTGGTTAGAACTTTGTGTTAGGTTTTAGTTTTAGGTTCAGACCTAAATCTGGTATTGCCAATTTCTCCAAAGCCTAATTTTTTTTTTACATTCGAGAAAGGTATTGCGAAACCAAGAACTGAATCCTTTTGCTACTTTGTGCTTTAATTAGGTATTTTAAGTCTTAAATTTATATTGATGTCTCCAATTCAAATCCAGTACTTCCTAGGGGTCTTCTTTATCTTCCTCCTTTCCATACTTATGTATACCTTCTCCCAGCTTCCAAAAGTAAAAGTGGAAGTCGCTCAGTTGTGTCCGACTCTTTGCGACTCCATGGACTGTATAGTTCTCCCGGTCGGAATACTGTAGTGGGTGGCCTTTCCTTTCTCCAGGGGATCTTCCCAACCCAGGGATGGAACCCAGGCTCTCTTGCTTTGCAGGCAGATTCTTTACCAGCTAGGCACAAGGGAAGCCCAAGAATACTGGAGTGGGTAGCCTATCCCTTCTCCAGTGGATCTTCCTGACCTAGGAATTCAACCGGTATCTCCTGCATTGCAGGTGGATTCTTTACCAACTGAGCTATCAGGGAAGCCCCTGCAGCTTTCAAACGTTATATTTATTCATGTTGTTTAACCAGCTTCCCTGGTGGCTTGGATGATAATTTTCCTGCAATGCAGGAGACCTGGGTTTTGATCTCTGGGTTAGGAAAATCCCCTGAAGAAAGAAATGGCTACTCACTCCAGTATTCTTGCCTGGAGGATCCCATGGACAGAGGAGCCTGGAGGGCTGTACAGTCCGTGGACCAGCAAAGAGTCAGACACAATTGAGTGACTAACACTTAAACTTTTTCAACTAGCTGCACACACCATTAGTTTCAGAATTATTATCTCAACACCATTTCTATCAGTATCTCTGCTAAATAAAAACTAAGATTTTTCCAGATTTTATATTAAAATATATTTCACTAAGCACATAGAGAGTTCAGTCAGTCCAGTTGCTCAGTTATGTCTGACTCTTTGCGACCCTGTGGACAGCAGCATGCCAGGCTTCCCTGTCCATCACCAACTCCCGGAGCTTGCTCAAACTCATGTCCATCAAGCCGGTGATGCCATCCAACCTTCTCATCCTCTGTTGTCCCCTTCTCCTGCCTTCAGTCTTGCCTAGCATCAGGGTCTTTTCCAGTGAGTCAGTTATTCACATCAGGTGGCTAAAGTATTGGAGTTTCAGCTTCAGCATCGGTCCTTCCAATGAATTCAGGACTGATTTCATTTAGGATTGACTGGTTTGATTTTCCTTCAGTCCAAGGAACTCCCAAGAGTCTTCACCAATACCACAGTTCAAAAGCCTCAATTCGTTAGCGCTCAGCTTTCTTTATAGTCCATCTCTATATTGACAGGGGCTCTGGGTGCAGCAGACTTGGATCATACAGCGTGTGGCATAAGGATGTACAGAGTACCAGGTTTAAAAGTTACTTGAATTAATTTTTTTAAACATTTATGTTAGGCATTTGTAATACAGTTCAGTTTTTTGTTTTTATTCTCGTAATCTTTTGTTTAATTTTATTTCTTGAATATGTAAACTAGTTGTATCATTCACAAGTCAAAATGAAATTAAAAACTTATTTTTCCTTAAAAACCCTTTCTTGTGGTGGGAGGAAGGTTCAAGAGGGAAGGAACATTATGTATACCTGTGACTGATTCATGTTGATGTATGGCAGAAACCAACACAATATTGTAATTATCCTCCAATTAAAAATAAATTATAAAAACCCTTTCTTACCTGTTTTCATAGGTAAAAATTTTCATTAGTTTGCAATATATCCTTTGTGTTTGTTTTTACAAAAATAAACTTAGGTGCATGTGTGTGCATGCACATACCCTTCTCTGTCTCCTTTCTTTAAGTGAAAGTGGCTCAGTTGTGTCCAACTCTTTGTGATCCCATAGACTCTATACAGTCCATGAAATTCTGCAGGCCAGAATACTGGAGTGGGTAGCCTTTCTCTTCTCTAGGGCATCTTCCCAACCCAGGGATCGAACCCAGGTCTTGCACATTGCATGTGGATTCTTTACCATCTGAGCCACAAGGGAAGCCCCCTTTCTTTAAAGGGGGATATTGTTTATACTCTTTTTCCCTTTGCTTTTCTTCATTGAACTATATATAGATGGGAAATCATTCTCTATCAGTTCATAGAGCTCTTCCCACTTTAAAAAAAAAAGGGTATATAATACTATGTTATATAAATTTAATTTTATTTATTCATTATAATTGGAATAGGTTTATGTGGTTTTCAGTAGTTTGCTATTGAATACACTCAGATATAGTTAATGTAATACCTAAAACATCAGATATGCATGACATTTAGGATTAATGGTTAAGATCCTAGTTACTTTTCAGGGTATTGAATGTAGCAGATTGCAAATGGAAATGTGAAAAGTATCTTTGATGGTTTTTATTTAATATTTGCTAAGATACTGCTTAAGCAAGACTTCTATGAGGAAAAACGAGTAAAAATATATGGAGAAAGTAATTCCTAATTGTTAAAACTTTTTAAAAATGTGTAAAAGCAATACAAGATCATGGCTATTAAAGAAATTCAAGTAATATGTGAGAGTACAAGATAAAAGTAACTTGATTTCCCAGATATATCATTATAGAATTTCTAATTTTCTTAGAAATCTTAATGTTTGTATAATATTTATACTTTAACAAAAATGTGACTACATATAGTGCAGTGGCACCCTACTCCAGTACTCTTGCCTGGAAAATCCCATGGATGGAGGAGCCTGATAGGCTGCAGTCCATGGGGTTGCGAAGAGTCGGACACGACTGAGCAACTTCACTTTCACCTTTCACTTTCATGCATTGGAGAAGGAAATGGCAACCCACTCCAGTATTCTTGCCTGGAGAATCCCAGGGACAGGGGAGCCTGATGGGCTGCCGTCTACAGGGTCGCACAGAGTCGAACACGACTGAAGTGACTTAGCAGCATAGTGTTACAGAAACTTTAAAAATTGATAGACTGTCCTGACAGCTTGCAGTATGAGTACACATGAAGATCTTCCTCATTCATTAGAACAGTTTAGTAGGTAATCCCCTAGTGGTTCAATGGTTAGAACTCAATGCTTCTCCACTGGCGGGACCCCAGGTTTAATCCCTGGAACTCAGATCCTACAAGCTGCATGGACAGAAAAAAAAAAGAGTACAACAGCAGCTTTGTAATCTCTCTTTTTATTAAATAGCTGTATAGTATGTAATGGAAACAGTGTCTGACTTTATTTTTTGGGGCTCCAAAATCACTGTAGATGATGACTGCAGCCATGAAATTAAAATATGCTTACTCCTTGGAAGGAAAGTTATGACCAACCTAGATAGCATATTCAAAAGCAGAGACATTATTTTGCCAACAAAGGTCCGTCTAGTCAAGGCTATGGTTTTTCCAGTGGTCATGTATGGATGTGAGAGTTGGACTGTAAAGAAAGCTGAGCGCTGAAGAATTGATGCTTTTGAACTGTGGTGTTGGAGAAGACTCTTGAGAGTCCCTTGGACTGCAAGGAGATCCAACCAGTCCATCATAAGGGAGATCAGTCCTAAGTGTTCATTGGAAGGACTGATGCTGAGGCTGAAACTCCAATACTTTGACCACCTCATGCTAAGAGTTGACTCATTGGAAAAGACTCTGATGCTGGGAGGGATTGGGGGCAGGAGGAGAAGGGGACGACAGAGGATGAGATGGCTGGATAGTATCACGGACTAGATGGATGTGAGTCTGAGTGAACTCCGTGAGTTGGTGATGGTCAGGGAGGCCTGGTGTGCTGCGATTCATGGGATCGCAAAGAGTCGGACATGACTGAGCGACTGAACTGAACTTATGTAATGTTTTTTAGTTGTGTACAATCCTTAGGTATTATAAAAGCATGATGCAGTAAACATTCTTGTGCAGGTATTTAGGCACATGTATAAGTCTGTGGAATAAACTACTCAAAGGACAGTTACCAGTTTGAGGTTTTGAATTTTGATAATTAATTCAAACGCCTTTCCAAAAAATTAATATATCAACAGTGTATGACATATACTACTGCTAGTAATGGCTGCATAGGTTTTCATTTTATGGAGGGTATATCATAGTTTATAACAAAATTCTCATTGTTAGAGATTTTTTATTTTTAATAATTTTTCATAATCTTAATATTTTACTTGATCCCTGCCAAACTAACCCTGCCAAACTAAAGCTGTATTTAGGAACTCATGAAAATAAAATTCATCAAAAGCCATGTGTTTTTCAAAGGTGTTAATGAACGTTTCAAAAACCTGATAAAGGCTATATCACTTGAAGATAATAATGAGCCCACGTATTTGCAGATGTGCTAATTTTCCTAAACCATCGAAATATTAGAGTTAATTGGTTTTCAGTCTTAGTTTGAAAGAAGAGGAATGGTATTTGTTTTACCTTCTTGGACTGTTGATGAGTTGAACATTTATTTCGATGCATAATAGCTATTTAAAGAAATTCATACCTTTCTCCAAATTTCTTTTTTCTTTTGTTTAAAATATTTTTATTTTTTATGGATTAGAAAATAGTTCCAATGCTTTTTCCCCTTTCTGGCATATAGAAACTGATAACATTTATATATTATCTTTATTAATATTATACTAGAAAGATTTTCTTCACCCAGCATTACATAAATAATCATATACATTTCCTTCTAAGGAGCTAACAATTTAAAAACAGAATGGTTGCACTCTTTATGAGTTTATTTCTATAATAAAAAGGAATGTTGGAATAAGCTAGATTTATTGAGCTCATATTGTCTTGTTTATATTATAGAAAGTGGCAGTTTTAACTTTTCAAAGATACTTTTAGGTTTGGAGAAAGGTGCTAATTACAGGTTAGGTCATAGGAAACATTTTTTTAACCAAAATTTTTAGGGTTACAATGAAGTTTTTATAATTACTGTTATTAGTTATTATAAAAAAGGAGGGTTGGTAGTTCTAGGTGGAGAGATTCTGAGAGACGGAAGCCTCCATTTGAGCCTCTGTTCAGCCAAGACTGTAAGCATTGGTTACGTTGCTTGATGTCCTGTATTTCAGTGTCCTGAATTACACATAGTGATAGTATTGATAGCCAATGCATAGGGTTGCTATATGCTATGCTCTGCTAAGTCACTTCAGTCGTGTCCGACTCTGTGTGACCCCATAGACGGCAGCCCACCAGGCTCCCCTGTCCCTGGGATTCTCCAGGCAAGAACACTGGAGTGGGCTGCCATTTCCTTCTCCAATGCATGAGAGTGAAAAGTGAAAATGAAGTTGCTCAGTTGTGTCTGACTCTTAGCGACCCCATGGACTGCAGCCTACCAGGCTCCTCCATCCATGGGATTTTCCAGGCAAGAGTACTGGAGTGGGGTGCCATTGCTTTCTCCGGTTGCTGTATGCTGCTGCTGCTAAGTCGCTTCAGTCATGTCCGACTCTGCGACCCCATAGACGGCAGCCCACCAGGCTCCCCCATCCCTGGGATTCTCCAGGCAAGAACATTGGAGTGGGTTGCTATTTCCTTCTCCAATGCATAAAAGTGAAAAGTGAAAGTGAAGTCGCTCAGTTGTGTCCGACTCTTAGTGACCCCATGGACTGCAGCCTACCAGGCTCCTCCATCCAAGGAATTTTCCAGGCAAGAGTACTGGAGTGGGGTGCCGCTGCCTTCTCCCATATCTATGCACTGCTGCTACTAAGTCGCTTCAGTCATGTCCAAATCTGTGCGACCCCACAGTCGGCAGCCTGCCAGGCTCCGCCATCCCTGGGATTGATTCTCCAGGCAAGAACACCGGAGTGGGTTGCCATTTCCTTCTCCCGTGCATGAAAGTGAAAGGTGAAAGTGAAGTCGCTCAGTCGTGTCTGATTCTTAGTGACCCCATGGACTGCAGCCTACCAGGCACCTCCATCCATGGGATTTTCCAAGCAAGGGTACTGATACATGGGGGTCTCTGAAACAAAGTCACATCTCAGATTTTTTTTAGGCTTATATATGGAGAAGAGGGAGGCAGAGGATAAGATGGTTAGATAGTATCACTGACTCAATGGACATGAAAGTGAGCAAACTCTGGGAGATAGTGAACGACAGGGAAGTCTGGTGTGCTACAGTCCATAGGCTGCAAAGAGTTGGACCCTACTTATAGCAACTGAACGAACAACAACAATACTTCATCTCAGTCATGAATATAAAAGCAATGTTTAATTTAAAATTTTAGATCTGTTGAAATAGAAGTAAACATTGTTTCTGCTTCTGTTTTTTACTTGAATGGTTTAATTATAAATACATTTATCTGCCTTTCTTCAGGAAGATACATTTATTTTAAAGGAGCAACTTCGTAAAGCTGAAGAACAGATTCAGGCAACTCGGCAAGAAGCTGTCCTTCTGGCTAAAGAACTTAGTGATGCTGTAAATGCGCGGGATAAAACAATGGCAGATCTGCATACTGCACGCTTGGAAAATGAGAAAGTAAAAAAGCAGTTAACTGATGCACTGGCAGAGCTTAAACTAAGTGCTGTGAATAAAGATCAGGTAAAGCCAGTTAATTTTGAATTTCCATTTTGGTCAAAAACTCATTATAAGCTTATGAAAGAATGATTTATGCTAAAGTAATTGAGGTCAGATTCCTGGTCACAGAATTTTAAATTTTCATTCATTTTCTTTAGTCATTATAACTTCTTCGGTTGAAATTAATGCAAATTTTTAGAAAATTTTCTGTAAGCAAATTCCTAATGGTTAGTAAAAACTGCTTTGGTAACAGGTATATATTGTTTTGTTTAGAATTTCTTATTTACTTGCAGCATAAAATGATACTGTGGTTATTTAACATAGTAATGCTTACTTCTCAGGAGGTAGATGATTCTTTTCTAGTTTTTTCTTTAGTAAACCTTAGTCCTTGGAATATAAAGCTAAAATTATTAGGATAGCTAATGTGACTCTGCAGCCAAAACTCCAAAACAAATAACATTAATTGACAAGAGAGAAAAAAGTGAAAATGAAGTTGGATTTACTACCACATTATGAGATATGAGATTTTTATGTTTCTCTTAGAGAAAAAGTTTGTTTGTTTCCTAGGAAAAGACTGATACACTGGAACATGAACTGAGAAGAGAAGTTGAGGATCTGAAACTTCGTCTTCAGATGGCAGCAGATCATTATAAAGAAAAATTCAAGGAATGCCAAAGGCTCCAAAAACAAATAAATAAACTTTCAGATCAATCGGTAAGTGTAATTCAGCATAGTAAAATAATTCCTTCATCAATATTTTTGTTTGAAAATTAGACTTATAATATTGTACCTTTTGAATATAATTTCTCTCTGCTTGATGTCACATTATTGGCCCAAAATTATTGTGATACATTTTTTTAAAAATTGGTAATTTTTATTTGTTGGAGAAATAAAATGTTCTCTTGTAACATTTAGTCAGTAAAGGGATGTGTGTAACTTTTAGACTTTGACCTTTAAGACAGCAATAGCTTTGTGGACTTCCAGGATTTATTTATAAGATACATAGTTACTGAAGGGGAAGGATAGATGTACAACTCATTTAATAGTTGATTGTTAACAATTTTGAATAGGCTAATAGCAATAGTGTCTTCACAAAGAAAATTGGGAGTCAGCAGAAAGTGAATGATGCCTCAATAAACACAGACCCAGCTGCGACTGCCTCTACTGTAGATGTAAAGCCACCGCCTTCTACAGGTAGAAATCTTTTAGACTTTTTGTATAAAGTGTTCTCTGCCTTGAAAAATATTTATGCTTGTTTATACTGCCTGTTTCATGTGTAAGAATTTTAGGGAGCTTGTAAAAAATTCTTGTAAGTCAGGGATTGAGGCAAAGGGAAAGTAAGGTCTAAAAGTCATCCATGTGGATAAATATACAAAATATGAGTGTAAACTCATGTTTATCTTTGTGAGCATGTTCTCAAGTGTTAATTAAATGAGCTGGTGTTTTTAAGTGCAAATGCTTATAGTATTTGGTCTGTAGGAAAAGAGCTAAGAATTGAAATTTTAATTTTAGCTAGCTAAAATAGCAAAATTTAAAAATAATTTTTAATTAATATTTCCCTAAATGTGTGGAATTTTGAACCATTTATGGCACTTTAATTGTATAGTTCTGTGGATGGAAACTTAAAAATCCCTTTAGTTCTATTCACATTTCTTTCTTGCCTTGTTTTTGTTTTGGCTGCTTCAGGTCATTAGAGTACTTTCCTTGTTAGTACACCTGTTGGTGGATAAGTTAAAATTTTTATTAGCTTATTAACTTTTAGAACGGATTAGAGAGACATAATAAGTACATGAACAGCATGAAAATTTAAATTAACTCCAGGTTTTCACTTTTCCTAGTGTCTTTTCTTCACCTTATGTTAAAGTTAACACAATAACAAAAATAAATGCTGCAGTATATAAAAGTATATTTAATTGTGTAATGTTTGGGGCAGTTGATGTTTTAGACTTAATAAATATATTGTAAGTTTTGTATACTATTAAATGTTTAGATTCAACTGCTGTGGAAATAGGATCCTACCTTTCATTTCTATATGGTATTAATAGATGTACCGAGAAAGGTGTTATATTGACTTAAGACTTACTGAATAGTATGAAGGATTAGAAAAATGGCTTAAAATCTTTTCTCAAAGAATGTGGCTTTCCTATATATCTTATATAATAAATATATAAAGAACAATTTTTGTGGCATTTTAGAATATTTTTAGCTAGCAATTTTTTTTCTTTATTGAATGTGAACTTGATTCTAGCCAAACTGTAGTGAAATTCTCATCTAATGTTTATATTGTTCCTTCTTTGTTTACTTAGCGTATGAATAGATGGTTTTGAATAAATGTTTTAAAATAGATGTTTTTCTCCTTTAGGATTCCATTTATTTCACAGTATACTGACCTTCAAGTCAGGAAGCTAATATATGGAGCAAAGTAATTTTTAGTAATCTTATTTTCTGCCTTGTTACAGCTGAGACAGATTTTGACAGTCTAACTAAGGCACAAGTCTCTGAAATGACCAAAGAAATTGCTGACAAAACAGAAAAATATAATAAATGTAAACAACTCTTGCAGGTAAGCTCATTCCTTGTAAGGAAGAGATTTATCAAATGTAATGGCTTAGCTTATCTTTATTGTTTTGATTGGGTATCCCAGAGTTTGTTTCTTTCTCTGGTTTTTTTAAGGGGGGTTGCGGGAGGTGGCTCTAGGACACACGGGCTTCAGTGGTTGTAGCACATGAGCTCTGTACTTGCAGCGCATGGGCATAGTTGTCCTGAGAGCTTCCTGCACCAGGAATCACACTGGTGTCCCCACTGAGCCACCAGGGAAGCCCTCAGAGTTTCTTTACCCTTGTATCCTGATGTTTAGTTTCACTCTTGAAGTGGGGGGTGTTCTGTATACCTATTCATGTAGGCATGTGTGTAAAATCATGATCTAGGGAATTCCATGGTGGTCCAGTGGATTCGGTCTTGGTGCTTTCACTGCTGTGGGCATGTGTTTGATCTGCAGTAGAGGTACTAAGATCCTGCAAATGTTACATTGTTGGGGGGGGGGGTGGGGAAATTGTGATTGTTTTCTGTTCCCCTAATATCCTTTTCTTGATAATGGGCAAGGGATTAATTGATGTTGGATGTTGTCTGTCTTCTAAGCATATATGAAAAATCTCTGAGCTGCATAAAAGGAAAAGTACTTTTTTTTTTCTATATATACTCTAATAATGGCAAAGACTTTCACCACATCCTAAAGTGAGTAGATTTGTAAAGTGGGAAAAGGGAATGTTAACCAAGTGAATGGTTGCCTTTACTATTATTTATTTTGATTCTATTACACTGTAATAGTTAAACATTTAAATTTTGCAATTGTCCTAGTAGCATTCACTCTGGAGTATATAAAGGACAAAGGGAAAATGCTTCTCATTTATATCCGATTTGGGGAAGGGAGAAAAGGTGTTTTGTGTAGTATGTGGTTTTCATTTGTTCAGTTAAATATTTTTTTCTGTGTTTGTTTCTCTGTACATGTGGAGAAGCAAGGGGTAATTTTTAGAGCCGTGGAATGAAGTTCATATATTAGCCCAGCGTTACTATAGTAATTGGGCTTCCCAGGTAGTAGTAAAGAATCCACCTACCAATGCAGGAGATATAAGAGAGACAGTTCAGTCCATGGGTCAGGAAGATCTGAAGGGGAGGACTTGGCAACCCACTCCAGTATTCTTGCCTGGAGAATCCCATGGACAGAGGAGCCTGCTGCTACTGCTGCTGCTGCGCAGTCGCTTCAGTTGTGTCCGACTCTGTGCGACCCCAGAGACAGCAGCCCACCAGGCTCCCCCGTCCCTGGCATTCTCCAGGCAAGAACACTGGAGTGGGTTGCCATTTCCTTCTCCAATGCATGAAAGTGAAAAGTGAAAGTGAAGTCGCTCAGTTGTGTCCAACTCTTAGCGACCCCATGGACTGGAGCCCACCAGGCTCCTCTGTCCATGGGATTTTCCAGGCAAGAGTACTGGAGTGGGGTGCCATTGGCTTCTCCACAGAGGAGCCTGGTGGGCTACAATCCATAGGGTCACAAAGAATCAGACAGGACTGAAATGACTTAACACACTACAATAATTAATGTAAAATATTTTATGTTACAATCTTAATAATAGTTTAATGTAATCCTTTAATAAGACTTTAAGCTGAGCATCTTTGTTGCTTCAGAAGATCCTTTTGTAGGGGATTGATTACCCTTGAGGTCAAAATAGTTGTTTATAAGGGACTAAACTATTTTTCAGTAAATTTTGGATGAATATTTAAAAAAACCTCATTGTATTATCAAAAGGAAGATAGAATTTTTTTTCCAGCTAAAAACTTGTGTGTTGTAGTACAATTGAAATTCAGTAAACTGCACATATTTAAAGTCTGCAGTTTGTTTAGTTTTGCTGGATTTATAGTTGTGGAGCTATCACAATGTCAGGCTAATGAACATTTCCACTACCTTCATATCTTTTTTGTATCCTTTTGCAACTCATTGCTCCCTCTTTCCCCTTTCCTGGGAAACCGTTGGCTTGCTTTCTGCCACTGTAGATTAGCCTACCTTTTGTACAGTTTCTATAAATGGAATCATGTGGACTCTTCTTTTCCTGCCCCCTTTCATCACAGTTATTTTGAGACTTATTTATATAGTTGCCTATTATTGGTAGTTCATTCCTTTTTATTATGAGAGTTCATTTTTTTGCCATTTAAAAAATTGTTTTCGTCTTATTATTGAGTTGTGTTCTTTATTCCAGATACAAATCCTTTGATATGTGTGATTTTATCCCTGTCTATGTCTTGCCTTTTTTTTTCCTTAATGGTGTTTTTGGAGAAGGAAATGGTAACCCACTCCAGTACTCTTGCCTGGAAAATTCCATGGATGGAGGAGCCTGGTAGGCTAGAGTCCATGGGGTCGCAAAGAGTCGGATACGACTGAATGACTTCACTTTCTTTCTTTCTGTAGTTCCTTTTGGAGAAGGAAATGGCAAACGACTAGTGTTCTTGCCTGGAGAATCCCAGGGACGGGGGAGCCTAGTGGGCTGCCATCTATGGGGTTGCAAAGAGTCGGACACGACTAAGCAACTAACATACACACAATGGTGTTTTTAGAAAAAGTTTTAGTTTTGCTGAAGTATAGATTCTTAATTTATTCTTTATGTATTCTTATTTTCTAAGAAAAAATTTACTAACTGAACTTGTAATGATTTTTTTCTTGTCTTCTGTTAAGTTCTGTAGTCTTAGAGTCTTTTAAGCCTGTTATTTGTGAATGGTGAGTTGTGGTACATACAGTAATATTCAGTTGATCCAGCATTATTTGTTGAAAAGACTTTTTCTTTATTGAATTGCTAAAAGCATAAAGCATATTTCTTTCTTTTTTAATTAAAAAAATTTTTTAATTGACTGTGCTGTGAAGCTTGTGGGATCTTAGTTCCCTTAGGGAGCGAACCATGCCCCTTGCAGTGGAAGCACGGAGCCCCAACCACTGGACCACTAGGCAATTTCTAGCATAAAGCATATTAAACATTTTTTTCCTTAAAGATGAAATTGACCAAGTTACCTTTTCATCTTGCTTTAAAACTCCTTTCCTTTAACATTCTAAGTTGTAGAGAAGAGCAGTGTTTAAGAAATCTACCTAGAGATTGTCTTGGTCAAATCAGATCAGTCGCTCAGTTGTGTCCGACTCTTTGCGACCCCATGAACCGCAGCACGCCAGGCCTCCCTGTCCATCACCAACTCCCGGAGGTCACTCAGACTCACATCCATCGAGTCAGTGATGCCATCCAGCCATCTCATCCTCTGCCGTCCCCTTCTCCTCCTGCCCCCAATCCCTCCCAGCATCAAAGTCTTTTCCAATGAGTCAACTCTTCGCATGAGGTGGCCAAAATACTGGAGTTTCAGCTTTAGCATCATTCCTTCCAAAGAAGTCCCAGGGCTGATCTGCTTCAGAATGGACAAGTTGAATCTCCTTGCAGTCCAAGGGACTCTCAAGAGTCTTCTCCAACACCACAGTTCAAAAGCATCAATTCTTTGGCGCTCAGCCTTCTTCACAGTCCAGCTCTCACATCCATACATGACCACAGGAAAGACCATAGCCTTGACTAGGGGAACTCTTGGTCAGGAAACCCCAATTAATATCTGGAAACAGTTGCATTATAAATATGTGATTTTTATTACCTCCTGGGCTTCCCAGGTTGCGCTAGTGGTAAAGAGCCCTACCAGTACAGGAGACATAAGAAATGCAGGTTCAGTACCTAGGTTGGCAAGATCCCCTGGAGGAGGGCATGGTAACCCACTCCAGTATTCTTGCTAGGGAATCCTGTGGACAGAGGAGCCCGGCGGGCTACAGTCCACAGGGTCACAAAGAGTAGGGCACAATTGAATTAGCATGCATACATGCTTGCTTTACCTCCTTTGCAAAAGTAATCTATGTTTATTGTGATATCTTAGGCATTACGGAAATAAAGCATCAGATCAGATCAGATCAGTCAGTCAGTCGTGTCCGACTCCTTGCGACCCCATGAACTGCAGCACGCCAGGCCTCCCTATCCACCACCAGCTCTCGGAGGTCACCCAGACTCACATTCATCGAGTCAGTGATGCCATCCAGCCATCTCATCCTCTGCCGTCCCGTTCTCCTCCTGCCCTCAATCCCTCCCAGCATCAGAGTCTTCTCCAATGAGTCGACTCTTCGCATGAGGTGGCCAAAATACTGGAGTTTCAGCTTTAGCATCATTCCTTCCACAGAAATCCCAGGGCTGATCTCCTTCAGAATGGACCGGTTGGATCTCCTTGCAGTCCAAGGGACTCTCAAGAGTCTTCTCCAACACCACAGTTCAAAAGCATCAATTCTTCGGCGCTCAGCCTTCTTCACAGTCCAGCTCTCACATCCATACATGACCACAGGAAAAATACCATTATGATCCCGATCCCCAGAAATACGAGCTATTACTGGTTTGGTTTATTGAATTCCCTGGCAATCCATAGGACTCACCTTTTACTGCTGAGGGCCAGGTTTCAATCCCTGGTCGGGGAACTAAGATTGTTCCCACAAGCTGTGCAATGCAACCAAAAAAATTATGTTTTTATCTTTTTCTACATAGATATCATATAAAACTGTGTTAAACAACTTTTGAAGCAAAAATGGAATTATACTGTATATTCTGTTTTGGAACTTGATCTTTTCAATTAACATATCTTGTAATTTTTCCTTGTAATTTGTAGATCCGTTTGTTCTTTTTCAGTAAATACATTCTGTTCCATTGTATGAATATAAAATGATGTATCCAGTCTTACAATGACAGGCATTTTGGGTATTTCAAGTTTTATACCTTTACTATAGTGTTATAGTAAACATTCAGCCCAAGTATGTTTGTATAGATATTGGCTGTATATGAATTTAAAATCTTTTAGTAATTATACTAATTTCATTTAGGATGAGAAAACAAAATGCAATAAATATGCTGATGAACTTGCAAAAATGGAGCTGAAATGGAAAGAACAAGTGAAAATTGCTGAAAACATAAAACTAGAACTAGCTGAAGTAGTGGACAATTACAAAGTAAGTTTAATATTTATATAACTTGATACTTCTGTTACTTGTGAAAAGTGATACTTCTGAAAAGTGCTGTCTATAATTTAGTCTAAAGTTTAAACATGGGTAACTGAGATAGCATTTTCATAATATAGATAAATATGTACTATGTAAGTTATGTTGAATATAGTTCATTAACTGTGAACTGAGAAAGTTATTACCCATATGCATTGTGCTTGTGGCTTTCATTTTGTGTATTCATATGGACATGACTGAAGCAATTTAATACTAGCAACATGGCTATTAAAATTATGTCTCTAAATCATGCTTAGATTTTAAGATGAAAAGTGATTATGTCATAATCCTTGTTCACTTAAAATGGTTTGTGAAATTATTCTAGAGCTTTGGTGTTTTTCTGGGAGTATAATAAGATATGATCAATAATCTTAAAAATTTATGTAAAGGTTTGAAAATTTTTAACCAAAATGGGTTACTTCTGATTATTAATAATTATACAGGCAGATTCTTTACTGTCTGAGCCATCAGGGAAGCCCAAGCAATACAGTCTTAAGAAGACTATTTTTGCTGAGGTAACATTAGGCAACAAACAAGACTGATTGGTAAATGATGTTTGTAAAAATATTGGGAAAAAAATCAGTAGGCTGTCTAATTAAGTAGAAAAAATATTTTCCCTCTAAATAATAAAATATAATCTTATATATTTTAAGGCCTGTGCATGTGTGTATACTTTGCATTTTGTGGGTGTATGATTAAAGGCCTAGAAGTTCTAAATGATTTAAATTTGCCCTGTCATAGCTAATTGTACCTGTAATCTAATTTTTAAATACAGCACTCTTAAAGACCAAAAGTTACTTTGTTTGAGGTGGTACATTATAGGCTAAAGTAATTTTAATGGTGTTCAGTTTCTGTTTTTTAAATTTATTTATTTTTAATTGAAGGGTAATTGCTTTATACAGTATTGTGTTGGTTTCTGCTGTCCATCAGCATGAATCAGCCATAGGTATACTGCTGGTACTTTTTTATCTTCATCTGCTATCAGAATGAAAATTTGAAACTTCTTTCATAAGGTTGTTACTGTATTTGGGATCCCTGTGGGTATTGTTTTTATTACCTGGCAACTTCCCTTACTGTTAAAAAGTGTGAATACTGAATTTATACAGAGCAAAATATTTTTGCAGATTGACTGGGAAAATGATTTAATAAATATTTATCAAAACCTGTTATATATAAAGCACTGTGTTAGTTGTTATGTGTTTGGTCTTGTTCAGTTATCAGTCGTGTCTGACTCTTTGTGACTCCAT
Source organism: Tragelaphus eurycerus (assembly GCA_935064755.1). Taxonomy (NCBI): domain Eukaryota; kingdom Metazoa; phylum Chordata; class Mammalia; order Artiodactyla; family Bovidae; genus Tragelaphus; species Tragelaphus eurycerus. Next base: position 28,102,913 of record CAKXYN010000002.1, read on the forward strand.
GGACTGCAGCACGCCAGGCTTCCCTGTCCTTCACCATCTCTTGGAGTTTGCTCAAACTCATGTCCATTGCGTGATGCCATCCAACCATCTAATCCTCTGTTGTCCTTGTCTCCTGCCTTCAATTTTTCCCAGCATCAGGGTCTTTTCAAATGAGTCAGCTCTTTGCATCAGATAGCCAAAGTATTGGAGTTTGAGCTTCAGCATGAGTCCTTCCAATGAATATTCAGGACCGATTTCCTTTAGGATTGACTGGTTTGATCTCCTGCAGTTCAAGGGACTCTCAAGAGTCTTCTCCAACACCACAGTTCAAAAGCATCAATTCTTCAGCACTCAGCTTTGTTTATGATCCAACTCTCACATCCATACATGATTACTGTAAAAAACCATAGCTTTGACTATATGGATCTTTGTTGGCTAAGTAAGGTCTCTGCTTTTTCATATGCTATTTAGGTTTGTCATGGCTTTTCTTTCAAAGAGCAAGCGTCTTTTTAATTTAATGGCTGTAGTCACCATCTGCAGTGATTTTGGAGCCTAAGAAAATAGTCACTGTTTCCATTGTTTCCCCATCTATTTGCCACGACAGAGGGTGAGATGGCTGGATGGCATCACTGACTCAATGGATGTGAGTCTGAGTGACCTCCAAGAGCTGGTGATGGATAGGGAGGCCTGGCGTGCTGCAGTTGATGGGGTCGCAAAGAGTCGGACACGACTGAGCGACTGATCTGATCTGATCTGATCTGAATGCGGCCAGCTGCCATGATCTTAATGTTTTGAATGTTGAGTTTTAAGCCAGCTTTTTCTCTCTTCTCTTTCACTTTCATCAAGAGGCTCTTTAGTTCCTCTTCACTTTCTGCCAGTAGAGAGGTATCATCGGCCTATCTGAGGTTACTGATATTTCTCCCAGCAATCTTGATTCCAGCTTGTGCTTCATCCAGCCTGGTATTTTGCATGATGTACTCTGCATTGTGTGGGTGATCATATAAAAATGGCACAATGCTATGCTTATAGAGTTTATAATCTAGTAGGGGTTGCTAGACGTGAAATAGTGATACGATTCTTTCACATTCATGACCTAGGTAATCACCTTTCAAACCCATGGGAAGCTAAATAATACTTTTATTTTATGAATAATAAATTAATGATAAAAATCAATGTTCAGATAAAACACCATATTTATGGCTGTACAACTGGTAAAGGCGCTTGATTTTTTTTGTTTAGTGCCCTGCCTATTATTTTGTGCTGTTTAGACACAAACATCCATTAGCCAGGGCAAAGTGTAATGAAGTTCTACATAAACTACAAGTCTAAGTATGTTAGGGCTGTTTCCAATGGAATGTTTAGGAGTTAGACACTATGGAGAAACTAGACCTGTGATACACAGATGAACTGTACAAAAAAAGGTTTTAATGGCCCAGGTGACCATGATGGTGTGATCTCACCTAGAGCTAGACATCCTGGAGTGTGAAGTCAAGTGGGCCTTAGGAAGCATTACTATGTACAAAGCTAGTGGAGGTGATGGAATTCCAGCTGAGCTATTTCAAATCCTAAAAGATGATGATGTTAAAGTGCTGCACTCATTATGCCACCAAATTTGGAAAACTCAACAGTGGCCACAGGACTGGAAAAGGTCAGTTTTCATTCCAGTCCCAAAGAAGGGCAATGCCAAAGAACGTTCAAACTACTGTGCAAATGCACTCATTTCACATGCTATCAAGGTAATGCTCAATGTCCTTCAAAGGAGGCTTCAACAATAAGTGAACGAAGAACTTCTAGATATGCAGGCTGGATTTAGAAAAGACAGAAGAACCAGACATCAAATTGCCAAAATTCGTTGGATCATGGAGAAAGCAAGGAAATTCCAGAAAAATATCTGCTTCACTGACTACGCTAAAGCCTTTGACTGTGTGGATCACAACAAACTGTGGGAAAATTCTTAAAGAGATGGGAATACCAGACCATCTTATCTGACTACTGAGAAAACTATATGCAAATCAAGAAGCAACAGAACCAGACATGAAACAACAGATTGGTTCAAAATTGTTAAGGAGTACTTCAAGGCTGTACATTGCCACCCTGCTTATTTAACTTCTGTGCAGAGTACCTCAAGGGAAATACCAGACTGGATGAAGCTCAAGCTGAAATCAAGATTTCCAGGAGAAATATCAGTAACCTCAGATATGCAGATGACACCTCCCTATTGGCAGAAAGTGAGGAGGAACTAAAGGCCGCCTAATGAAGGTTAAAAAGGAGAGTGAAAGCTGGCTTAAAACCCAACATTCAAAAAACTAGGGTCATGGCATCTGGTCCCATCACTTCATGGCAAACAGATGGGGAAACAGTGGGAACAGTAACAGATTTTATTTTCTTGGACTCCAGAATCATTGCAGACAGTGACTGAAGCTATGAAAATAAAAGATGCTTGCTCCTTAGAAGAAAAGCTATGACAAACTTAGACTGTATTAAAAAGCGGAAACATCATTTTGCTGACAAAGGTCCATCTAGTCAAAGCTATGGTTTTTCCAGTAGTCATGTAAGGATGTGAGAATTGGACCATAAAGAAAGCTGAGTGTTGAAGAATTGATGCTTTCAAACTGTGGTGTTGGAGAAGCCTCTTGAGAGTCCTTTAGACATCAAACAAATCAATCCTGAAGGGAATCAACCCTGAATATTCATTGGAAGGACTGATGCTGAAGCTCCAATACTTTGGTCACCTGATGCGAAGAGCCAACTCATTTGAAAAGACCCTGATGCTGGGAAGGATTGAAGGCAGGAGGAGAAGGGGTGACAGAGGATCAGATGGTTGGTTGGATGGCATAACTGACTCAATGGACATGAGTTTGAGCAAACTCCAGGAGATGGTGAAGGATAGGGAAGGCTGGCCTACTGCAGTCCATGGGGTTGCAAAGAGTTGGACACAATTGACTGAACAACAACAACAAAGACCTGTCAAAGACCATACAGAAAGGGAGGATAATAAACAGAGATGGTGAGAGAAAGGAGCATCTTTCTAACAGATGGAAAAGAATTAATTCAGGTTTGGAGGTCAGAAGTAGAGAGCATAATCTGGGAGCTGTAACAGTCTTGAGTAATAGGTCTTTAATATCTGTAATATCTGTGATGGAGCAGATCATTGTGAAAGATAGGTTGAATCCAGATTTTAACTGTTTGGAATGTGGGTGCTATTTGCTGTTAAATATTTTCTAGGAGAAAAAGAGACCCAACCAGAGTGGGTCTTAATGAAAATAATTTGCTGGCATGGAGAGGATTTATAGGTGGGAAGGATTTTTGAAGGTAAGAAAATTAGGTATAGATATGCTTAGAATGAGTTGATAAAGGACCACCTCTTTTGAGTACCTTCCCCAATCATCATCCATTGCATTTATCAAGGAAAGCTTTGAATCTTAGGAAAGAACGCATGTGGCACATAAGTTAATATTTGTGATTTAGTCATATGACCATGATAGTTGAAGGCACAGAAAAAAGCGAGTTTTCTGAAAATTCAGAGAGAAGAAACCAAAGAAGAAACTGCAGAATATTTGTAATTGTGAAGAAGTGTACTTTAAAAAAAGAGCATTAGAGAATGACAGTGTTGGTACCATGTCATAAAAGCCAGGAGAGAAGTTTTAGGAGTGAGGCACATTCATAAAAAATGACAAGTAATTCAGGGACTTCCCTGACAGTCCAGTGGCCGGGACCACTGCAGGGCATGCAGGTTCAGTCCCTCAGCAAGGATCCAGGTTCCTGCATACTGCAGAGCGGCAAAATAATAATAAAATAATCTTGAAACACGTCAGAAAAACAATAGTGACAAGTTCAGAGATAGCAAAGAATAAGATCCAGCTCTTGAAGGGTAAAGAGAGGGTAGATGATGAAAAATAATAATGATCATTTCTTTCTCTCCTCAGCTTCAGTTGGCAGAGAAAGAAAAAGAGATAAGTGGTCTAACTTCATATTGGGAAAACCTCTCCAGGGAGAAGGTACTGAATAATGTCCTTAAAAAATTTCATACGACACTGAATGATAATACAGCTTTTTGAAGGGACATAACAGTTTACAGTTGTATGAGGGTAATTTTTTCTTTTTAAGTTAAATGAAGAAAAGACAAACAGGTAGAAAACGCTTTTTAGTTTTATAATATTTTAAAAATATTTTGATAGAAAAATGTTTAGTGTCGAAACTTAGTTTGACTTCTGTTACATAGTTTGGATTTAACGAATTTTGGTTTTCTTTTGTAATTTTAGGAGCTGTTTAATAATTTCTAGCATAACCTGACTGAGCAACTTCCCTTTCACTTTTCACTTTCCTGCATTGGAGAAGGAAATGGCAACCCACTCCAGTGTTCTTGCCTGGAGAATCCCAGGGACAGGGAGCCTGGTGGGCTGCTGTCTCTGGGGTCACACAGAGTCAGACACGACTGAAGTGACTTAGCAGCAGCTGCATAACCTCACCTTCAGACAGAACATATGGTTTATAATATAAAATGTACTGTAATGCAACATTTCTCACAGTAGGGTCTAAAGGGTCTTGTTATGAATGATAAAAGACACTCCTATCACTGAGAAAATTCCAGAAGTTTTAGGAGGTCAGTGCCAGGAATTGGGGACAAGACCAAAAATATTTTTTATGTTACAGTATGCATTTATGTATGTATGTATGTAGTTATGTATGTACAATCTTCCCTCTGTGTCTTTGGGGGTTGGTTTCTGGAGCCCCTCTAAGGATGCCAGAATCCATGGATGCTGAAGTCTCTTATGTGAAATGGTGTAGTACCACTGGCCCTGAGTATCCATGCATTCTGCATTGGCTGATTCGGAGGGCCAACTGTATTTTGAGTTTATATTTGGGTATTTATGTTCACCTGTATGTTCATCTAATCTGATATTAATAGATACCATTTTCCTAATTGGTACTCATCAATATGAGCTCTTTTTAGTAGTGTGATAAGAATTTTTTGCTGTTCACATAGTACCAGATTTGGTCAGTGGGAACACTTTCAAACTGGTCCCTGGTATGCCCCAATATCAAAAGGATGGTGTTGGTTTTTTTGAGCACTTAATTTTTTTCTAGCGTTGCAAGATATTCTCATATGTTTATTTCATCACTCATCTTTGGAGTTGGCCATTTTTTATAAGAAAGAATCTGAAATTAACTTCTCCAAGGAGTTCTGGTTGCTTATCATTGGGAAATGCTGTTTAGAGCCCAGAATTCAGGCCCTGTGTATGTATATTCATTATTCCTGGTGCCCATTGCTTCTGGATCCTTTCAGTGCCAGAGCTGAGAAAGGTTTGTATTTTAGATATTGTGAATTCTAGTCCAACTCAACTAGTTCTTCCTTGCATTTTTTTTAAAGGCATTTTTAATAGAAGTTATTGCAGTAATATCATCTAGCTACAGAGAGATTATCAGGATGAGGATGTTGGTTGTGTTATTATTCTTGTTTTGCCATGCCATCTGGCTTATAGGATCTTAGTTTCCCAATCAGGGATCAAACCTAGGCCCTGGCGGTGGAATGGTAAAATCCTAACCACTAGATTGCCAGGGAAATCCTCCTTGTCTTCCTTAATTCCTGTTTATACACCTTTTCCTCAGTGAGAATCCTGTGCCCAACGGAGTCAGCACGTTTAATCTATTTGGTAGTTCCAGTATCTCACATAAAACAGTTTCAAAACTGCTAGAGCTATATCCATTAAGACAAGGAAACCCGTTAAGAGTAGAATTCAATTCAAGATTGCTTGCAATTCTTCCCTCCCCACCCCATCCCTGGGTTGTCAGTATATTGTTTGAATGTTGTTCGCGTTAGTTCTCACTCCCTTACCCTCTCATCCTCCTCCCTACCCTCAGTATATGGTAACATAAAATGACAGATGGGTTAAAAAGATTTCTGCAAATGAACAATGGGTTGCGCTGTGTGTGCTTAGTTGCTCAGTCATGTCCAACTCTCTGCAGACCCTTGAACTGTAGCCCACCAGGCTCCTCTGTCTATGTTTTCCAGGCAAGAATACTGGAATTGGGTTTCCTATTCCAGGGGATCTTCCCTACTTAGGGAGTGAACCCATGTCTCTTGTGTCTCCTACATTGGCAGGTGGATTCTTTACCACTAGTGCCACCTGGGAAGCCCTAAATGGTGGATTGAAGCTAATAAAACAATAGGAGCACAAATGAAGAGTAAGAAAACAATTTTTTATTTCTGGTATGAGTTTTGGTCAAGTGTATTTCAAAGTTAAAGCAATGATGACCTAATTAGATTTGACAGGAAGTTGACAAATATGTATTTCAAATGCTGAAGACCACTTTGTGAAATATGAATTTACTTAAGTAATTTTTGGTAAGAAACCCAACTCCTAAGTGTATTTTGTGCTTGGAGTTACTAGCTAATGTTGGAGAGAAGCAGACAAGATACTTTATTTTTATACATTTTACATATATGAAATATGTTTCATATATAAAAATATAACACAAAATTATATATTTACATATAGAATATATTTTATAGTTTTGTAGTTTCATATGTGATAGTGAAAGTGCTGAATGGTTATAACCATCTGTACATTTTGCTGAGCAACAGATGGCTCAAATCACAGAAAATAATATATAGTGACTTATTAATTATGCTGTAGTTTAAATAATCTTGCAAGACTGCAATCAGCCTGTTAGATGGGGCTCTGTCACCTCAGTATAGACCTACTTCTGAGCTCACTTGTTGCTGGGATACGTTCCTTGGGGGTTGTTCAATAAGGGCCATACTTCGGACTCTGCCATTTTCCAATCTTCCATGAGGTCACTCCTCTCTTCTCTCTCTTTTTTTATTCCTCTTCCCTCTGCTCTGTGTTTGACAGAAGATTATTCAAACCACAGGCAGGTAACCTTTAAAAATGTAAAGTTGATACTTTCCTTGCTTGAAGACCCTTATGGGCTTCCCATGTACTTGTGCATTTAAGATAAATGACAAAATTCTTTTTTGTGCTTTGTGACTTGTAGGATCTTAGTTCCCTGACCAGGGATTGAACCCATACCCTTGACAGTGAAACCATGGAGTCCTAACCATTGGACTACCAGGGAATCCCTCCAAAATTCTTAGTATAGATTATAATCTTTTATATGACTAGCCTCTCTCTCTAGACCCATTTTAAGCCACAGTTTGTTTGATTCTTTATTGTAGAATTCCTCTTGGTAGTAGTTCTGAGTCTTAAGCTTGCATCAGAATCATCTCTATAATTTGTTAAAGCACAGCTTTCTGGTTTCTACAAATCAGAATATCTGATTTGTAGGTCAGGGGTAGGGCTTGAGATTTGCATTTCTGACAAGTTGCTGCTGATGGTGCTGGTCTGGAGACTGCACTTTGAGAACTCTTAGAGTCACTCAGGCCTTAAAACTCATGAGTTGCTTTTTTGTTTCAGGGCCCTTGTTCGTGTACTTTGCCAAGAATATTCTTGCCTACAATTCTTTGGTAGTGAACTGTAAACTAGGGAAGTCCCGGAAGAATTTAAACATATATAAGAAGAGAATAATGTAATGAACTCTGTTGTATTTTTCACCCAGCAATCAACAGATATTACTTTATGGCCATCTTACCTGTTCAACCGTTTCCCTTCTATCTTAACCCAGTGGTATTTTTTTCAAGTATATCCCCAAATTTTTAAATATTTTCTTCTAAATATTTAAGTACTCTTTCTTTACTCTTTTCATGTGCTTCAGTTCAGTTTAGTCGCTCAATCGTGTCCGACTCTTTGCAACCCCATGAATCGCAGCACGCCAGGCCTCCCTGTCCATCACCAACTCCCAGAGTTCACCCAGACTCACATCCGTCGAGTCAGTGATGCCATCCAGCCATCTCATCCTTTGTCATCCCCTTCTCCTCTTGCCCCCAATCCCTCCCAGCATCAGAATCTTCTCCAGTGAGTCGACTCTTCGCATGAGGTGGCCAAAGTACTGGAGTTTCAGCTTTAGCATCATTCCTTCCAAAGAAATCCTAGGGCTGATCTCCTTCAGAATGGATTGGTTGGATCTCCTTGCAGTCCAAGGAATTCTCAAGAGTCTTCTCCAACACCACAGTTCAAAAGCATCGATTCTTCGGCGCTCAGCCTTCTTCACAGTCCAGCTCTCACATCCATACATGACCACAGGAAAAGCCATAGCCTTGACTAGATGGACCTTTGTTGACAAAGTAATGTCTCTGCTTTTGAATATGCTATCTAGGTTGGACATAACTTTCCTTCCAAGGAGTAAGCGTCTTTTAATTTCATGGCCGCAGTCACCATCTGCAGTGATTTTGGAGCCCCAAAAAATAAAGCCTGACACTGTTTCCACTGTTTCCCCATCTATTTCCCATGAAGTGATGGGACCGGATGCCATAATCTTCGTTTTCTGAATATTAAGCTTTAAGCCAACTTTTTCACTCTCCACTTTCACTTTCATCAGGAGGCTTTCACATGCTTAGGGAGAACTTTTAATTTCCATTTCTCTTCTCAAGCCTAAATTGACTTGCATTTTTCATGTTTACCAACTTTGCTCTCAGGGCTACCCTAGTAGCTCAGATGGTCAAGCATCTGCCTGTAATGCAGAAGACCTGGGTTCGGTCCCTGCTCCAGGAAGATCTCCGGGAGCAGGAAATGGCAGTCCACTCCAGTATTCTTGCCTGGAGAATTTGGAGGAACTTGGCGGGCTATATAGTCCATGGGGCTCACAAAGAGTCAGACACGGCTGAGCAACTAACAAACAAACTAGTTTTGCTGTCAATGACTTACTTCATTTTAAGGCCACTTACCCTATTTTAAGGTCACTTTATAGGTAAAAATTTAACATAAAGTCTCATCTTGAGTACTCCCAAGGGATGACAGTCAGCAAAACCAGCTAAATATTACTTTACAGATGAAGATTTTCATCCTCACATCCTGTGTTAATATTTTTGGTTGATTTTGTTTTTTTAAACCGCTCTATTGAGGTGCAGTTGACATATGATAAACTTCACCCATTTTAAGTGCAATGCAATGAATTTTGGCAAATATATAGTTCTGTAACTATCATTATATTCAAACTATAGAATGTTTTATTGATGCACATATATGTGCTCATATGTACTCAGTTCCTCCAACTACCCCCAGTCCCAGACAACCACTGATCTACTTTCTTTTACTTTACACTTTTACTTTTTCTAGCATTTCATAAAAATATGATCATACAGAATTTATTCACTCGTTGATTATGGACATTAATCCTTTTACTAGCTGATGGACGTTCAAATTATTTCTCATGTTTTGATTATGATTAAGACTGCTATGAACATTCTCTTACTAGTTTTTCTGTGGATATGGCTTTTGTTTTTCCTTTTTTGAGTATATACTTAGGAAGGGAATTGCTGGCTTGTGTGGTATGTGTATGATTTTAAGAAACAGATTGTTTTCCAAAGAGGCTGTACCACTTTGCATTCCCACTGCAGTGTATGAACATTCCAGTTATTAGCCCTTGGTATTGTCAGTTTTTAATTATAGTCATTCTTTTGGCTATGTAGGGTTGCCTTGTTACAGTTATAGTTTAATTTCTTAGTACTAGGGTTTTCTTAAATTATTATTATTTATTAATGTTAACCGTAAAAATTTTTTTTAAATTGAAGTATAGTTGATGTACATTATTGTGTTAGTTTTTGGTGTACAGCATAGTGATTCAGTGTTTTTGCAGATTATATTCCATTATAGGCTATTACAAGATAATGGATGCCCCTATGCCCCACAGTAAATCCTTGTTGTTTATTTTATATATAATAACTTGCATCTGTAATCTTGTACCCCTAATTTGTCCCTTTCCTTTGGTAACCACAAGTTTTCTATATCTGTGAGTTTGTTTCTTTTTTGTATGTACAGTTGTGCATATTTTTTAGATTCATGTGTATATAAGTGATACCATATAGTTTTTATCTTTGACTTATTTCATCAAGTGCTTGCATATACACATACACAGCATCTTAATCCAGTCATCTGTTGATGAGCCTTAGGTTATTTTCATGCATATCTTGGCTATTTAAAATAGTGCTGCTATAAATATTGGGGTGTATATATCTTTTAAGATAAATTTTTTTTTTTTCCTCAATAGTCCTTGATGACTAACGTGATGCTCAGTATCTTATCTTGTGCCCGCAGGCCATTCATATATATTCTTTTGTGAAATGTCTGTTCATATCTTTTACCTAATTTTTAAAATTGGGTTATCTTTTTTGGTTTTTGGTTTGGAGTTTTAAAAAATATATTCCAAATCCAATTTATTTTGTTAGATATTTTGGAAATACTTTATCCCAATTTGTGGGTCATCTTTTCATTTTTAAAAGAAACTAGCTTTTGAAGAGCAGAAGCTGCTAATTCTGAAGTAGTACAGTTCAGCAATATTTTTCTTAATGGTTCAGGCTATATCTGTCCTATATGGAATTTTTGCCTAACCCAGAGTTACAAAGATTTTTCTCCTATTTTTTCATCTAGTATATTTATATTTTCAGCTCTTAAGTTTAGATTTATGATTTATTTAAAATTAAGTTCTGTGTATGGAATGATAGTCAAAAAATTTTTATTTATATGCAGATAGCCAGGTTTGTTTTTTTTTAGCATCAGGTGTCTAAAAGAATGTGTTTTCCTCCACTGAATTATATCTTCATCTTTGAAAATTAATTGGCAATGAGTATGGATATATTTTTGGGATCTCTTCTGTTTTATTTATATTAGGGTCAACATACTAAAGTCATCTGAATTTGGCTTGTCTGTTTTTGTAAATGAAGTCTTATTAAAGCACATTGCCATGTCCATTCACTTCTAGGTAATTGTCTGTGACAACAGCAGAGATAGATTTGTGTAGCTGTGACAGATTGTGTTCTACAAAGCTGAAATGTCTACTGTTAGACTCTTTATGGAAAAAGTTTGCCTATGCCTGATCTATTATTTATACTTATGCCCAAATTACTCAGTTGCTTACTATAATGTAAGGTAACCACTGTCACTTCAGTCGTGTCCGACTCTGTGCGACACCATAGACGGCAGCCCACCAGGTTCCCCCTCCCTGGGATTCTCCAAGCAAGAACACTGGAGTGGGTTGCCATTTCCTTCTCCAATGCATGAAAGTGAAAAGTGAAAGTGAAGTCGCTCAGTCTGACTTTTCGTGACCCCATGGACTGCAGCCTACCAGGCTTCTCTGTCCATGGGATTTTCCAGGCAAGAGTACTGGAGTGGGGTGCCATTGCCTTCTCCCATTGATTACTGTAGCTTTTATAATAAGTTTTGAAATCAGATTGTGTTAAGTTTTGAGGTTCTGCTTTTTAAAAATGAGCTGTTCAGCACTTCTGTGCTTCCATGTACATTTTAGAATCAAGTTTGTCAATTTATACAAAAACCTGCTGGAATTTTGAATCTGTGAATCAATCTGAGGGGAAATTAATAGTATAAAAATAGGTTTTTCAGTCCATGAATGTGATATATTTCTCCATTTGTTGAGCCTCTCTTCTGTATCTCTCAGTAACGTTCTTTAGTATATAGACCTTGTACATCTTTTGCTAAATTTATTCCTAAGTATTTAATTTTTATCTATTAATGATTTTTAAAATAAAAAGAATTTTTAAAATTTCATTTTTCAGTTGTATGTTGCTGACAATACAATTGGTTGATATTTTTTTTAATATTGACCTTATATAGTGCAGCCTTGCTAAATTAACTCATTCTCCTAGTTCTAGTAGATTCCTTAGGATTTTCCCACTTCTATGATCATGTCATCTGTTAATAAAGATGGTTTTACTTCTTCCTTTCCAATCTGTCTGCCTTAATCTTAACACTGTTTAGTACCTCCCGTATAATGTTTCATAGAAGTGGGTAGCAGACCTTCTTACCTTAATATTTGATCTTAGATAGAATCACTTAGTTTTTTTACCATTAAGATTCACTGTTGGTTTTTGTTAACTTCACTTTATTTTTTTTAAACCATAAATGCATGTTGGATTTTGTAAAATGTTTCTTTGTAAATTTATTGAAATGATCAGTTTTTCCTTTAGTCTGTGAACATGGTGAATTGCATTGATTTTTGTATGTTAAACTAATTTTGCTTTCTTGTGATAAAATCCACTTGGTCATGATATATTATTTTTTAATATTGAATTTGATTTCTTAAGTTGGGGATTTTTACATTAGTATTGACGAGGGTCTGCAGTTGCAGTCTACAGTTTTTCTGTGATGTCAATGGTTTGGATATCAGGATAATACTGGCCTTATAAAAGTAAGCTGAGAAAGTGTTTTGGTAAGAATTTTTTAATCCTATATTAATATAGGATTAATATATTTTTTAAAATGTTTGATAGAATTTACTAGGGAAGTAGTCTGGGTTCATTTTTGCTTTATGATTTTTAAATTGTAAGAGATTCATAATTTCCCCTCAGCTCAATGAAAAGGGTACTTTAATCGGCACAATTTGAAAATATATATTGGGCTTTGTCTTGCTTTCTAGTTTTGTTAAATGTGGAAGGGACATGTATGAGAAATTGAGAACCAGCATTTCTAACTGTATACTTTAAATATAATAGAGAAATCATTGTAATATTTTGGCTAAGTGTTTAAGCTTTTCTTGTTATAAAATACTCAGTTGCTTTGCTTTTTCACCTACTTTTTTGTTAATTTTAGGAACATAAAAGAAGTGTAGAAAATCAAGCAGAAAGGAAATTGGAAGGTCAGAATTCCCAAAGTCCTCATCAGATCTCACAGTGTCCCAAAACAAGCTCAGAGAAAAGTGGTCATGTTCCTGCAGTGTCAAATACACAACCAGTTCTGCAGTATGGTAATCCTTACGCAACACCAGAAACAAGAGGTTATTAAAACTTCTTTTGTTGACATTAGCCAAATCCAGAGGTTTTTTTTTTGTTTGTATCTTTGTGGGATTAGAGAACTGTTCTGTTGGTATAATCAACTCTAATAGAAATCCTGTTTTGTAACAAGCAGTTTTAATGTTTAACTGGCTTCATCTAGAAGTGATACACCGTGAATGAGGAGTCTATTTGCTTATTACACATAGTTTAAAGGTCATTTGGGTTAAAAAAAAAAACATATTTTGGATACACTAAAATGGTTCTTTATATTCTGTTCATCCTTGCAATAGACAGGGATTCTAATTCTAGGACCAGGCAGGGATTCTAATTCTAGGACCAGGTTTTACCCTACCTTTCCAAAATTTTTATTTCAGATGGAGCAGATGGTGCTTTTTACCCAGATGAAATCCAAAGGCCACCTGTGAGAGTACCCTCTTGGGGACTGGAGGATAATGTTGTCTGCAGCCAGCCCGCTCGAAACCTAAGCCGCCCTGATGGTTTAGAAGACCCTGAGGATAGTAAAGTAAATTGAATTTCCATTTTCTGAGCTCGTCTCTTTTATTTTTGTCTGGTGTAGAGAGTTACGTGTGTGTGGGAAGAGAGAATATGTGTGCTTGTGTGTATACATGATTGCTTGCTTCATCTTTTTGAATAAGTTTCAGAAGGATATTTTAGGATTGATTTGGAGAATGATATCAGAATATTATAGTTATAAAATAGTTTAATTTTTTTCTAAAAATTATGTTCATTATAAATCTTCATTCTCCCAAGAATCATTTTTTTATAATTTTATTTTTGTGCTGGGTCTTCGTTGATGTGAAGGCTTTTCTCAAAAAGTGGCACGTAGGTGCTACTCTCTTGTGGTGGTGCCCAGGCTTCTCATTGTGGTGGCTTCTATTGTAGAGCATGGGCTCTAGGGTACTTGGGCTTCAGTAGCTGCAGCACTTGGGCTCAGTACTCATGCTTTCTGGGATCTAGAGTACAGGCTCAATAGTTGTGATGCATGGGTGTAGTTTGTTCTGCAGCATGTGGGATCTTCCTGGATCAGGGATCAAACCTGCATCTCTTTCATTGGCCGGTGGGTTTTATACCACTGAGCTACCAGGGAAGCCCCCAACCAACATAATTTCATCTTAAAATTTTTTTTAAAAGTTGAGCCGCAGTTGACCTGTAACATACTAGTTTGTGGTGTGCAACATAATGGTATTTGTGTATACTACAAAATAACATAAGTCTAGTTAACGTCCATCATCTACAGTTATAATTTTTTTCTTTGTGATGAGAAGATTTAAGGTCTGCTCTCTTAGCAACTTTCAAATATATAATACATTATTAACTGTAGTCATAGATGGTTTAATCTTAATTATCAGCGTAATTTACTATATTCTTTTGATTATAGATGTTCTAGATTGGAAGAAGCAAAGTGTTAATGACAATACTATCCTCTGGTGTGCATCTTTTCAGTTTTGCACTTCACTAATATATCCCATTTTAAATTATAAGGTGAACTCTTTGTTATCTTTAGCTTAGAAAGAGGAAGAAGTGTGCGTATCATAGTTTTTTAGAGAAATACTCTTGTAGACATCATTTGTATTTAATCTTGGCAGCACAATACTGATGGACTGATGGTAATTGAATCAGTTTATGTAGTATGACATTCTTTTTTTCATTTAGGAGATTTCTTTACCATTTAATAGATAGACCTTTTTCTTATAGCAGCTCTTGTTGGATTTTCTGTGCATTAAGAATTTAAAAGAAATGCTTTATCGTGCTCTTTGCAAGTACAGTGGTATCATGACCTGTTTCTCATTTAATCTAGTTTGCTGCATTTAATTGCTATTAACCTTTGCAGAAACTGATCAGTGTTCAGAGAGGCATGATTTTAGCCCTAGAGCTCAACACCCATAATGGAGAAAAATGTATTTCTCTCTCCTGCCTTTTGGCCTCCTGTGTCCATTACTGGGAATAATTAGGAAAACTGTCAGAACTTTTGTAGCCTATTTGAAGTCTAGAGTATTATCTTACTGCTTTTTCACACCTTCACTTCACATTTTGCATATTTAATCTGATCATTCTTGGCACAGATGTTACATGTGACAAGCCCTTCTCTACTGTAGTCATCTGCTTCAGTTTAATTAGCAGAATGTTCTTTCTGATCTGTGTGCTTTGCCCTCCTGCAAACCCATGAGAAACAGTGTTAGAATCTTGTGCTCGTTTGCTGACATGCTTAAATTTGATAATGAGATAGAAGGGCTCTTAATAGGCACATTTTGGTAATTGTATTTAGCTATTAGAAAAATTTTCACATTAGACAAACTGATTTTCATTATATTCAGATCTGTTTTTTTTTTAATTCTTGTCATTACAACAACAAAAATCCCTTGCAAATGAAATATTTTATTCGTTTTAGTTAGAATAAAGAAAGCAGATTTGAGTTGACCTGTTCCTTTTCTCTGGTTCTTTGCTCTTGGAAGTATTTAACAGCCATGGGACCTAGCACCTCTGAGTTGGGGCTGAAGCAGCTACATTTAGAGGCCTCTCTAGTTATATTGCACCATATCCCCCATACTGCCATAATTCCCTCCCTTCTGCACCAAAAACTTTTGTTTCTATCAGATCAAAAAGCCTTTTATGACTTACTCCCCTTTACCTAATAGTTGTAATAGCAGTAACTGTAACACTGTAATTATGATGATGGTGATAGCTACAGATATTTCTGTAGTTTTGACAGCTAATGTTTTAATATATTAACTCTCCATAGCTGTCCTATGAGGTAGGAACTGTTACTATTTCTATTTTAAAATGGAGGAAACAGATATTAACTGGCTTGCTTCAGCTCATACAGCTGGTAAGTGTACTACAGCCTCATTAGTTGGACTGTGGAAGCTGTGGTTTTACCACCTATCTATCTAAATCAGAGGTTCCCAAACTTTCTCAGGTCATGGCACCTTCAGCATCTCAGTAAATTTTTTTTTCATAGAAACCTCATAGGCCAAAAGAACTACTAATGATTTCCTAACAAATGTGTAGTAATTAACCATTAAAAAAAATACACATGAAAGAAAGTCATATTTTTCTTAAATAACCTGTTCCAAATGGGATATATGTGGCTGTTGACCACCAGATGACTTCTCAAACCTTGAAATCAGATTGAAGCCATTTTCATTTTCTATTTCAAAGTGGTTTTCACCAGGCACCTGCTTTATATCTTAGCAACTGCCAAAATCTTAAGGATAAGATGTCATCAAAAGGAACATAGCACTGTCTAATGTTGAAACTATGAGCTGTCTTGAACTAGTTGTTTACATGGTATCTGACAATTAGAAAATTAAAAATAATCCATAGTACCTCTGTGAATTTGCTTTGGTGCCCTAGCCTTCTGCATACTTTTTGGAATCATTGTATAAACCCTTACTACCCAAAAATATTATTGGATCAACACCATTGTCATCTCCTAGGAACTTGTTAGAAATGAGGAATCTTTACCTCCACTCCAGATCTGCAGAGAATCAGACAAAATCTTGTAGTGATCATATGCTTAATAAAGTTTGAGTACACTAGGATGTTTAGACCAAAGTCCATCAGGCAAGGCTGAATTACTTTAACACACATCACTTTCCATTTGTTTTCATGTCTTTGTAGAATGTGTTTCCCTTCCACCCGTACTAGCTTTACTTCCTTCTCTTCTATGTCTGAAAGACTGAGGCTCACACATTTTATTAATGTGTACTTTGTTGGCAGCTTTCTACATGAATCCTTCACTGTCAATCTAGTATGCAGTTTTGTTGGCAGCTACCATGAATCCTTCACTGTGAATCCCCCAACTGAAGAGAGAGAATTTTCAGACTTTTTTTTCTGATGAGCTTTTTAGTTTTTGTTCTCAGAAGGATCTGTGATTTTCAAAGGAGCTATGTGAAATGGTGTATCACCATGATTTTGATTTCCTTTTACCTGGTGGCTGATAATGTTGAACATCTTTAATATACTGTTGGCTGTTTGTATATTTTCTTTGGGAAAATACCTATGTCTCTTGGCCATTTTAAAATAGAATTATTTGTCCCTTGCCAGATAGATGACTTAAAAGATTTTTCCTCCCATCTGTGGGTTGTGTTTTCATTCTTTTTGGTGGTATCTTTTGTAGCACAAAGTTTTACATTTTGATGAAGTCAGACTTACCTATCCTTTTTCTTTGCTTGCACTTTTGGTGCCATATCTCAGAAACCATTGATTTATCTAAGGTAGATCTAGCTTTTAATTTAGGTCTTTGATCCATTTTGAGTTAATTTTTGGATATGGAAAAGAGTAACATTTTTGTGGGCATTCTTGTCCATTATGGTTTATTACAGTATATTGAATATCCCTGTAGTATACAATAGCACTTTGTTGTTTATCCATTCTGTATATAATAGTTTGCATCTGTTGGCCCCAAACTCCCAATCCAGCCCCTCTCCCTGCTATGGCGACAAGTCTATTCTCTGTGAGTCTGTTTCTGTTTCATAGATGAGTTTTATTTGTGTCATATTTTAGTATTTGTCTCTTTCTGACTTACTTCACTTAGTATGATAATATCTACGTCCATCCGTGTAGATGGAAATGGCCACTCTTTTTATGACTGGCAGTTGCAACCCACTCCAGTATTCTTGTCTGAAAAATTCCATGGATAGAGGAACCTGCGGTTGCAAAGACTCAAACTTGACTGAGCAACTGAGCACTACTACATATTGTGTGTGTGTATATATATAGTGTGTATATATACAGTAGAACATTATATATAATATATATTTATAATATATTCTATTATGTGTGTATATATACATCACCTTTATCTGTTCATCTGTCAGCGGACATTTAGGTTGTTTCCATGTCTTGTCTATTGTAAACAGTGCTTCTATGACTATAGGGGTGCATGTATCTGAGAAAAGTGACAATTGAAAAGTAACAGAGATCTTATAAATATTATTTTCCTTTTTAAAAATATCTTTATAGTTATAAATTCAGTTGATATTCCTTCACTGACCTATTACAGGAAATGGATGTTTGTTGTTGTTGTTCAGTTGCTAAGCTGTGTTCAACTCTGTGACTCCATGGACTGCAGCACAACAGGCTTCCCTGTCCTTCACTGTCTCCCAGAGTTTGCTCAAACTCATGGAAGTTTGGAGGAGTTTGAATAGTAACATCTCATGAAAAGAGGATGTTGACCAATATAATAATACAGAGTTACAAGGGATAAAGATAAACATTTATTTAAAACTTTATGTAATAGTTACCCAGAGTTATTGGTACTCTGTTCTTATGTGTTGGTTTTGGCCTTAGCAGATGTTTCTTAAAGGATGTTTTTGAGCTAAAGTAATAATTATCAACTTAGTAAAAGTTCTATTAGGTGGTAGATCTTTATTACTAGTTCCTTAACAGCTCAGTGGTAAAGAATCTGCCTGCCACTGTAGGAGATACGGGTTTGATCCCTGGGTCAGGAAGGTCCCCTGGAGAAGGAAATGGCAATCCATTCTAGTATTCTTGCCAGGGAAATTCCATGAACAGAGGAGCCTTGTGGGCTATAGTCCATGGTGGGGCGGGGGGGCGGTTTTTGCAAAGAGTTGGACATAACTAAGCACCTAAACAAACAATGATACCTAAATTATTTCAATTAATAAAGGTTGAGAAATGCTGATTATCTGAATCCTAATGATTCAAATGGTGTAACTGGGTGCATATTGATGGTTTGATCACGATTGCAGTTTTTATTGTGGTTGAATACATATAATGTAAAATTTGCCATCTTAACTTGGCAAAACTTAACTATGTATTATTTTGTAATACGTGGTTCTATAGCAGTAAGTACAGATGACCCTTAAACAACGTGGAGGTTAGGGGTGCCAACCCTCAAGGCAGTTAAAAATCTGAGTATAACTTATCGGTCCCCTGTATTTGCACTTTCTCCTATATCCATGGCTCCACATTCGAGGATCCAGCCAACTGCAGATCATGTAGTACTGCAGTATTTACTACTGAAAAAGTCCCACATATAGGTGGATCTGTGCAGTTCAAATCCTTATCGTTCGGTGGTCAACTGTATATTCATATTGTTGTGCCAGTCTTGAGAACTCTCTTCATCTTGACAAAACAGAAACTCTATTAAATGGCAATTCCATTCTTCCCTCCGCTTCAGCCTGTCAGCTGTCAAATTTGATTATTCTAGTACCTAGGGCTTCCCTGGTAGCTCAGCTGGTAAAGAATTCACCTACAATGCAGGAGATCCTAGTTGGATTCCTGAGTCAGGAAGATTCCCTGGAGAAGGGATAGGTTACCCACTCCAGTATTCTTGGGTTTCCCAGGTTTCTCAGATGGTAAAGAATCCTGCAATGTGGGAGATCTATGTTTGATCCCTCTGTTGGGACGATCCCCTTGAGGGCATGGCAACCACTCCAGTAGCCTGGAGAGTCCCCATGGACAGAGAGGTGCCTGGTGGGCTACAGTCCGTGAGGTTGCAAAGAGTCGGACATGACAGAGCGACTAAGCACAGCACAGCAGCAGATACCTCATATAAGGAGAATCATATATAGTGTTTAACATGTCTTCAAGATTCATTTATGTTATAACGTGTCAGAATTTCCTTCCTTTTTAAGGCTAAATAATGTATGTGTACACCATGCAGTGTATGTATATGCCATGTTTTGTTAATCCACACATCCATTGGTAGACATTTGAATTGTTTACACTGTTAGGCTATTGTGAATAATGTGGATATGACCATAAGTGTACCAATACACCTATTTGAGTTCCTGTTTTCAGTTCTTTTGGACATATACCCAGAAATGGAATTGTGGTCTCCCGCATCGTACACAGGCGCTTTACCGTCTGAGCCACCAGGGAAGTCCATAGACAGCAGCCCACCAGGCTCCCCTGTCCCTGGGATTCTCCAGGCAAGAACGCTGGAGTGGATTGCCATTCCCTTCTCCAATGCAGGAAAGTGAAAAGTGAAAGTGAAGTCTCTCAGTTGTGTCCGACTCTTAGCAACCCCATGGACTGTGGCCCATCAGGCTCCTCCATCCATGGGATTTTCCAGGCAAGAGTACTGGAATGGGATGCCATTGCCTTATCAAAGCATATCACGAGTTTAATCTCTTAGACAATAAGATACATTTAAATCATACTAAATTCAAAACACAATCATGATCATAAAAATATAATTACCATGACGTGACGTGAAGTCGCTCAGTCGTGTCCGACTCTTGGCGACCCCATGGACTGTAGCCTACCAGGCTCCTCTGTCCATGGGATTTTCCAAGCAATAGTACTGGAGTGGATTGCCATTTCCTTCTCCAAGGGATCTTCCCAACCCAGGAATCGAACCCAGGTCTCCCGCATCGTAGACAGGCGCTTTACCGTTCACGTCACGTCATGGTAATTATATTTTTATGATCATGATTGTGTTTTGAATTTAGTATGATTTAAATGTATCTTATTGTCTAAGAGATTAAACTCGTGATATGCTTTGATAAGGCAATGGCATCCCATTCCAGTACTCTTGCCTGGAAAATCCCATGGATGGAGGAGCCTGATGGGCCACAGTCCATGGGGTTGCTAAGAGTTGGACACAACTGAGCGACTTCACTTTCACTTTTCACTTTCCTGCATTGGAGAAGGGAATGGCAACCCACTCCAGTGTTCTTGCCTGGAGAATCCCAGGGACAGGGGAGCCTGGTGGGCTGCTGTCTATGGGGTTGCACAGAGTTGGACACGACTGAAGTGACTTAGCGGCAGCAGGAGCATGCTTTGATAAAAAACAAGAATATTTTTATACACTAGATTTTGAATTGAGCATCCTGTAAGAAGTTTTGGGTTTCATGTAGGGCCAGTTTGCATTAGAAAGAGCATTATGGTGATGGGTCTAAAGGTATATGAACAAGTAGATGGCTTAGGCCTTTGTAGATTAAAATTCTATTGAAAATATTTTAAGGAAAATTTAATTATTTGCAATTGTTCATAAATACATTTCAGTGTGGTATTAAGTAGTTTTGTGAAAATACCTAGGTACTTATATTTTAAAACCTGCTATTCAGAATCCTTTTGAGTTGACAACTTTCAGTGATAAAACTTGATTATTTTAAGTGAAAGCTTTCTAAACTAGAATACTAATAAATTTGAAGTTTATTAATGAAAAAATCAGTATTGAACGATGTCCTCACATTCTTTTAATGTATATAGAAAAGCTGCATGACGCAGGGTTGAAATCCTGTTGGATGTTTTTGGTTGTTGCCTGCCTTTCTCTTTTTTACCAGTAGCCATTTTTTGTTGCTGGCAGTGAGCCTGCCTTAATAGCCTCATTTCCCTAATATGTTGTATATAAGCTAGTATAGTTTGGAGATCAGATCAGTCGCTCAGTCGTGCCCGACTCTTTGTGACCCCATGAATCGCAGCACGCCAGGCCTCCCTGTCCATCACCAACTCCCGGAGTTCACTCAGACTCACATCCATTGAGTCAGTGATGCCATCCAGCCATCTCATCCTCTGTCGTCCCCTTTTCTTCCTGCCCCCAATCCCTCCCAGCATCAGAGTCTTTTCCAATGAGTCAACTCTTCACATGAGGTGGCCAAAGTACTGGAGTTTCAGCTTTAGCATCATTACTTCCAGAGAAATCCCAGGGCTGTTTGGAAATACCCAAGCTCAATGAGTAAAATGGAGTAACTGTATTTGTGAGTGAAAACTTGGTCCTTTTGCGTTACAAGACTGCCAGGGACTATATTATATTAATGGACTCCTCAGATTTTATTACATAACCTATTCTCTGAGTAGTGGTTTCTTATTTCATGAACGTCTCATTCTATCTAGAATTCTACTTGAATCCCTCTACTCTTTTATTCTGGTAGAAAATAGAATAAGAGAGTTATCCTTACCAAATTATATATGGCTTAGAAAATATAAATTGCTTTTTTTTATCCCCTTGTCCACATTTTATCAGTTGGGTTAACAGGTCTGATAGGTTGGTCTGAATCTAGCACCTTTGCATCAGACTCTATTGTTAGCTGATTCATGGAGGCAATAAATTGGTATAAGCTGTTCAGTTCAGTGGCTCATTCGTGTCTGACTCTTTGTGACCCCACGAACTGCAGCACGCCAGGCCTCCCTGTGCATCACCAACTCCCGGAGTTCACTCAAACTCATGTCCATCGAGTCAGTGATGCCATCCAGCCATCTCATCCTCTGTCATCCCCTTCTCCTCCTGCCCCCAATCCCTCCCAGCATCAGAGTCTTCTCCAATGAGTCAACTCTTCGCATGAGGTGGCCAAAATACTGGAGTTTCAGCTTTAGCATCATTCCTTCCAAAGAACACCCAGGGCTGATTTCCTTTAGGATGGACTGGTTGGATCTCCTTGCAGTCCAAGGGACTCTCAAGAGTCTTCTCCAACACCACAGTTCAAAGGCATCAATTCTTCGGCACTCAGCTTTCTTCACGGTCTAACTCTCATATCCATACATGACTACTGGAAAAACCACAGCCTTGACTGCTGCTGCTCCTGCTGCTAAGTCGCTTCAGTCGTGTCCGACTCTGTGTGACCCCATAGACGGAAGCTCACCAGGCTCCCCTGTCCCTGGGATTCTCCAGGCAAGAACACTGGAGTGGGTTGCCATTTCCTTCTCCAATGCATGAAAGCGAAAAGTGAAAGTGAAGCCGCTCAGTCGTGTCTGACTCTTAGCGACCCCATGGACTGGAGCCTACCAGGCTCCTCCGTCCATGGGATTTTCTAGGCAAAAGTACTGGGGTGGGGTGCTATTGCCTTCCCCAAGCCTTGACTAGATGGACCTTTGCTGGCAAAGTAATGTCTCTGCTTTTGAATATGCTATCTAGGTTGGTCATAACTTTCCTTTTAATTTCATGGCTGCAATCACCATATGCAGTGATTTTGGAGCCCAGAAAAATAGCTATTACTAGGGAAAAAAAAAACAAAAAACAAAGGTAGTTATGAGATTTTTGGCTCCATTAATATATTTGGTACCAGAAGGTTGTATTTTATTATAAATATCCCTCTTGAAGAATTTCTAAATGTAGAATATGAAGAGACCTTTCATTATGTTTTTTCTTAAATAGCATTTCAAAATTTAAAAAATTAATGTATTTTATATATGAGAAAATTTTGTTCACTATCTTATATGTAGTTGTTTAAGCAGATTCATGTTTCAGGTATTGTTACTGGAAGGCCTAAATCTGGCAGCCAGAGTAATGTGGCACAGAATCACAATTTACCTGTCATACATATTAAGCTTAGGAGATTCAACTATGCATCATCTTCCCTCTTTGTATGTTTAGATTTTAAAACTGGATTTTAGTTGGACTTTTAATTTTTGAAGTATGCGAAGTACTTGTCCAATATTCCTCAGCTTCTCAATCTCCTATTAGATTACTAATCCTGTTTTTCTTTTGCTCAAGTATAGCCTAAGGGAATCATTTGCCAACAGAAGTGTTTTCTCAGGTGAAGCACATGGGCGGGGGAGAGTGGGGAGCCTTGTGTTACCCCAGCCCTCCGACCCGTTTCAGGAGGGGATAATTGTCAAGAGTAACAGCGTGTTCTGCCATCCTCGCCCTTGTTGATGTAGCAGCAGTGTGCAAGTCTGTAAATTGACCATTGGGATGCAGGCATGGAAATCCAAACCAGCATTTTGTTTTTGATCTCAACTCAGATTTACAGGGTTTTCAGCAGGCTACCTTGATAATCTGTTCATCAGGTAGTTATATATTAAAAAAAAATTAATCTGATTATTTTACAACAGGGTTTTTGAGACCTGTAGTTTGGTGCATTGCTTTGCTTTTAACACGGTTTTCCAGTTGAATTTTCTCATGTATTTGGCAACAAAATACACACGCAAACTTCATAGATATTGCTGGTTTTCCTTTAATTTCTACGTATTGTACAGTGGATGTATATTGTCAAAGATCCTGCCTGTCTTACACACTAGTAGGTATTTAATGAGAATAATAGGAAAAGTAATATAGTCTTAAGATTTTTATGAAAGTGGCCAATGTATGGATGATAAAAATGCAGTAAAGTTACCTACATATAGGTCAGAAGTCTATTGATCTTCATTCGTTCACACACACTGGTGTAGTACACTCTCCATTCCACTGAATATTGCTTTTTATTTCACGGTAAGACTTAGTCCACAGTGAAATACTCTGTAAAAACAAATTACTTTCAAACTTCTGTTTACAGGAAAATCTGATGATAACAGAAGTAAAGTTTTTTAAAGTATAATCTTACTTCTTTTATACAGTGCTTGATTAAATTGAGGGACTTCTGTTTGGTTTCACTTTTCTCAAAAGTTACAAAAATTGTTCTTTGCCTAGGAAGATGAGAAAGTGCCCACTGCTCCTGATCCTCCAAGTCAGCATTTACGTGGGCATGGAACAGGCTTTTGCTTTGATCCCAGGTAAGTTCTCTTTTTTCTGTGTAGAATTGGGATTACCAGTGGTTCTCAAGGTATGGTCCTTGAAAGTTTGTTAGAAATGTGTATGATTCAGACCTCCTGAACCCAAAATTCTTGTCGTGGGGCCCAGCAATATGTATTTTAGTGTGCCCCTGCAGATGGTGCTGATACATACAGTCCTTTGAGAGCCAGTGCTGTAAACTTTGTTGGAGAAGGAAATGGCAACCCACTCCAGTATTCTTGCCTGGAGAATCCCAGGGACAGGGGAGCCTGGTGGGCTTCTGTCTGTGGGGTCTCACAGAGTCGGACACGACTGAAGTGACTTAGCAGCAGCAGCAGCAGCAGCTGTAAACTTTAGTTGTTAAACTGAGTGAGCGCTGTTGGGAAATTACAAGCTCAATTAATCTTTATAGTTTTACAAAAGGCATATTCTGTTAGTTAACAATTGAAGAATTCTTGTCACTGAGCCTCATTTCACATAATTGTATTTTTTCGATTTGATAAGGTTTTTGTCAATCTAGTTGTAAAATAAATTTAGCGGCTTTATAAGTAGGTTACACAGTTGTCAATAGCAAGCTTTTAGGACCAAGAAAAAAAGAGGTTCCTGAAGTAACTGAAGAGTTTCAAGGTAAGTTAAGCTGATACTGATATTAACTAGATAAATGCAGTCTTGCCATATCTGAAGATTACTGCTGTTAGAAATCTTATCAGACATGTAATTCTTTCATTTTATTTCCTCAAGCTTTGATGTTCAGAAGAAATGTCCACTCTGTGAATTAATGTTCCCCCCAACTATGATCAGAGCAAATTCGAAGAACATGTTGAAAGTCACTGGAAGGTGTGCCCAATGTGCAGCGAGCAGTTCCCTCCTGACTATGACCAGCAGGTGTTTGAAAGGCATGTACAGACCCATTTTGATCAGAATGTTTTAAATTTTGACTAGTTACTTTTGTATTAGGAGTTAATAATACAGTTTAACAGTTGAAAAAAAAATCACCTCAAATAGAGCACTAAGGAGACCACAAGGTGTCACTTCCATGTACCCTCTAGCGCACTTTTTGACCAAGAGCTACTTTGAGTTTGGTGTTACTAGGGTCAGGGTCAGTCTTTGGCTTATCACTACCAATAAATGTAATTTTAACCTCTGTTAGTCTTACCTGCTTAGGAAATTCTTGTGTGTTTGTATATTTATTTCCCATTTTGCAAAATTATATGAAGGAAATAGGGATTATTTTAGTGTTAACCACACTGAAAAAAAATGTATAGTGTTATTTAGCAGAATATTTACAAGATTGTTGACCTTGTTGCTTAAGCATGACTGTTAAAAATTATGTAGTAAAAAGAATTTATCATAAGTCTTGCAAAGTAATTCTTTGAATACAGAAACTGCATAATTTAGCCTATGAAAAAATTTTTTAACCCTCTTTAGAAAGGGAGCTGCATGTAGAATGAGATCACGTTTGCAAGATTGCAATGATAGCAACTGTCCTTTTATATTTGAGATGTTTGCTTTAGGAATAGAAAGCATATTTTGCTAATTTTATGACTGAAAAACTTTAGAATACCTGAATAATTATTTTAAAGCCATCCTAAAGTTGTATTTCTGTCTGATGGGGAAATGGAACAAGATATGTTGGTGTATTATATTAAATGATCTACTGAACAGTGGTGGTTGTGGCATAAAAAATCACAGAAAATGTATTTCTTTTTTTCCTCATTTTCCTGATAAGAGTATAACTTAAAAAAAACTGTTCTCAGTGATTAAACATGTAATGCATAAACCGAAATCAAACTAATGTATTTTTTGTCTTTGATGTGTATAGTATTAACAAAGTGGACACTAAATTTTTAGAGGTATGTAATTTCACTCAAATCTTTTTGTGATCATCTTGAATCTCTTTTTGGTCCTGGGTCTTAAATTTTCTGAAATATAGTACTCCTTTAGAATATAAATGTTAAGAATTTAAAATACAGACTTTTTGATTTTTCTTTTTGTAGTTATTAAAATACTTAAGCTTAAGCATACTAGTTATCTAAGATATGAACCTAATAGTATAGTGGCATTATGAAGTGCTATATGTAAATTGTATATACACCATCTGACTTGTATTTGTGTATCATTGAACTCCTTTAAAAGGTTTGAGTCCAGGGCAAAACAGTATTAGACAGTCAGGTGCCAGATGTTAGGACGTGGCAGATCTGGGATGCTGTTGTGAGGAATCCACGTTTTAAGCTTCAGGATAGGTTATAGGCTAAGCAGAATATATTCAGGTAAAATATGTTCAACAGTAGGAACAGTTAATTGTAGACCATGCTAACCTAAAAGCATACTTTGAATAGTATAGACTACTTACTACCAGTGAAATAAAATTGTTCATACTAACCTAGTTTTAGGTAGCTTCTAGCCCCAGGCTTATAAGTAGTGTACTATTGATAGGAAAAAACGTGATTCATGCAAAACATCGATGACATCTACATGTGTCAGCTGAATCCAAATGGGCACCCTAAAGGCAAGGTACTGAAAGGATATTTGTTTCTGTGTTTCTTGGGGCAAACTGGATACTGGCCTTGATAATGGATGCTAATGAAAATAAAGAGCCATGTTTATTTTGGGTCAGAGGCAGTTTATTTTAAATGTGATTTCATTTACAAGCAGCTTTTCTTGACAGGAATTTTAGTTGCCTTCAGTTCTAAAACAAACCTCTGTTGCTTTCAAACGTAATGTGCTCTGTCCTGAACAAAACATATGAAAATATAATTTAAAGCACAGTTTTCACAGACACAATACAATACATTCACTATACACGGTATAACAAAATATTCCCATCCTTACCTGTTTAGTAATACTGTCACAATGAATAATAGAAACTGGAATTTGTTTTATAGTTGAAAGAAATCTAACATGCACAATGACTAATGACTGTTTAGCAGTTGAACTACTGACCCAGCCTATAAGTTTTTTGCACTAGAAGGAGCAAAGCTAGATGATAATTGTTGGCGTAAAAAAATTTTGGTCAATTGTAGGTAGATATGAAATAGCCAAGTAGGGCCTTCTTATGCACCAACTAGTTGCTTCTCATGTCTGGATCACCCTTTAACACAAGGGTAACACTGTACGTTCAGGACCAAGACTACTCAAGAGATCTGAGGAAATTTTTAGAGGGCAGTGTCTTTATAAATACTTTTAATTCCCTCATTATGAGGGATTCACAACTTAATGATATAGAAGCTTACCCATCTGGCTAACAGAATTATCTTCCTTTCAGAACATCTGAAAAATTGAGGAGGGACACCTGCTTCCTCCCATCTGTAAGACTTTCAACAAATGCAAACACAGGAAGAAAGTTATTTTTTATAAGCATTTTGAGTTTGATTTTCACCAGTTTTGTGGGCAGTTAGCCATCTTAAAGCAATTTTTATTGCATAATTAGGCAATTGGTAAACTCATGTTTAAGAAATAGCACTTGGGAGAAATGAACACGCAAGGCATGATGGTATTGTTGGTAAGAAAAACTTCAGGAATGGTCCAGACGTAGTTACACTCTTAACGGGTCATGTATTATTCACTCTTTGACCACCTGCTGCAATAAGCACTTAATTGTCAATAAGGCTCAATTTCATATTTCAGCAAAATGTCTTATAAAGCTAAACAGACGTTTCCAATGAGAATACAGTCATCTACAATGTGATGGAAAAAAGTGCTTTTAAAAAAATTCTAAAAACACAATGAGCGTGAACAGGTGATAGGGGTCTTAATAAAATGTTCCCGTTTGAAACGTGCTTGGAATTTTCTTATCTGCAACCCACAGGTTGGGCAGTGGTTGCAAGAATTGGCAACACATAAAACATTAATCTGTTGGCAATAGAGAACTACAAAGTGCTTTAAAACTTCACCTAAAGATGAAGATAGAACTAAATTTTACACACAAAAAATTTGCACTTAAGTATTTCAAAGTGTTTCCTAACAGATTTAAGGGGAAAGTATTTAACTAAACTAGTATCTTGGTCCACAGATATCAATAGGCATAAATTGAATCCCTTGCACCCAGCAGGCACTCAATGAATGTTAAACTAATGAGTGAACTGAATAGACTTTTGTACAAAAATGCTATTTTATAACTCTAAAATGATAAGTCAGATGGCAAGACTTTCAGCCTTTTAAAGGGCAAAAGGATTTGCACAATAATATAAAACACAGAAAGCACACCCTTTATGTATGTTATTTAAATATGAAAATATTTTTAGCATATTATGTTAAACATTCTTATTTATATTTCCATTACCTAAAGTCTTTCTACTCACAAGTACTAACTCCATTATGTAAGGCATGGCAACCAGTTGGATAATGAAGGTATTATTTTGGTTTTGAACACAATGAGTTGATGTGTTGAAAACTTCAATCACATTATAATCTTGGGGGAAAAAACCTCAGTGCTAGCCCCTCCTCCCCCCTCCCCAGTTGATATCACTGCAATACAACTAAACAATATGCAACATGCCCTCAATTTTAATCTTGGTTTGGGGAAAATGTGCTGAAGAACCTAGAGCTTTTTGTTTTGTTTAGCACCTTATATCAAAGTAATGAAAATGGGTATGATGATTACATGTGCAAATGTACAAAATCATTAACTCTACAAAGATACATCATTCCAAAATTACAGAAAAAATTTAAAGCATGCATTTAATTCTTTTAAAGGGTTGCTGAATGCTTCCCCTGAAAAAAGGTGGCTGTTGTCAAAATCAGCAACTGCTGGTGAGGATTTCTTGGCACAGTTACGACCAGCATGTTATTGCTGCATCTTCCTGATAATCTCAGCCGACACCGGGGGATGGAAATTGATTGTGTGATGCCGCAGGCCCTGAGCTGTCTTGTAACTCTTACCACAACGACATTTGAATGGTTTACGGACACGAATCTGTGTTCTGTGACCATTCTTAGCATGGTACTTTATGCCATTCACATTCTGTGGAGAAGACAAAAATAGCATCTGTTAAATGGTGTCACCCAACTGCCTGATGGGGGAAAACCTTAGTGTGGGTCTGACTGCAACTGGACCTCTCTCAGATGGCAACTGTATACAGAACAGGCTTTAGTTAATTCCAGCTATGACCAAACCAGTCCAGTGTGTTCACTGTGGTCTGTGCCCCAAGGCCATTTCAGGTAGGCGTCAGTTACTCTGAAAGTACTGAGTTTGAGTTTTACATAAAATACATAGTTAAGACTCATGGACTGTACAGGCATAGTTTTGTCTGAAGAATGTTGCCAGTGAACAATTATATAAATCTATGCAAGATAGTGAAAACAAAAAAAAATCTAAAGAAAGAAAACAAAGGTTAGGGTAATAAAAGTTCAAGATGTATAAATTCTTGACTGGAAACTCAGCATGTCTTGCTCCCAGCCAATCATGATAATTCCTACCTTAGAGAATTTTTGTTCTTTTTCTGCTCTGCATTAAGCCTGTATCTCTGCCCATTTAAATCCTGCCCCAGTACAGTTGTGTGTTGTTAAGCACCTGTGGTCAGACAGGACGCTGCTTTTATTTATGTACTACATTCCAAACATATATTGAACTTTGAAAATGTCAGTTTATGAAATTCTTAGCAACAGAAGACTTCCGAACTTCAAATTGGCATATAAATCCTAAATGATACGTGAAGTATCTGCATGATATCTGGATTTCTGTTCGTTGGTTTTGCTAGCTCACATTGCACATTCTATTTAAGACTTCATGCCTAGAATCACTATATATTTAACCAAATTACTTTTCCTTTATCCCAATTAAATGGCAAGTAAACAGACTCGGGGCATTTAGTAAACTGATGGAAGGTTTATGGAAGAGCAAATGGCAGAGGTGGTACTAGAACATAGACCTTAACTTTCAGGTCAGCTACTGTCAGGTTGAGCAGTAGGGGGGAAGAAAAGGCTTGAGTTGTTGAGCATTGATCACTGGAAGAGTGGGCTATTTTTCAAAGTATTACCTGAGTGTAGGCCCAATGAGCCCAGTCCTATGCCCAACTAAAGGATTCCAACATAACCATCTTCTATTTCATAGGATGCCCTTGTTGAGCTCCCAAAGAATAGGAACAAACTGCTGTTGTCTAATGAGCATCAAGCACAATGCCTGGCACATAGTATCTGAGTATATTTGTTAGAACATGCTTCATTCTGGAAGAAATTGAGAGATTTGCCATGAAACAAAATATGTTCAGTGGTTATCACTATATTTCCCTATTGGAGATGCACCATGCACATTAATTCTTTTTAAAAGTCCTATGGAAGAGAATTGATGCTTTTGAACTGTGGTGTTGGAGAAGACTCTTGAGAGTCCCTTGGACTGCAAGAAGATCCAACCAGTCCATTCTGAAGGAGATCAATCCTGGAATTTCTTTGGAAGGAATGATGCTAAAGCTGAAACTCCAGTATTTTGGCCACCTCATGCGAAGAGTTGACTCACTGGAGAAGACTCTGATGCTGGGAGGGATTGAGGGCAGGAGGAGAAGGGGACGACAGAGGATGAGATGGCTGGATGGCATCACTGACTTGATGGGTGTGAGTCTGAGTGACCTCCGGGACTTGGTGATGGACAGGGAGGCCTGGCGTGCCGCGGTTCATGGGGTCGCAAAGAGTTGGACACGACTGAGCGACTGATCTGATCTGATCTGATGGAAGAGAATCCTTTTGACACTGTGTAACCCAAGGGCGACAGATAGCAACCAGTTGTCTATGCTTAAAAAAATCTTGTAGGCTGTCTGCTGAGTTGAAGCTCAAGGACAGACAAAACTTCTTCCCTGAAGGCCCAGCTGTCAGCCTTCTGCCCCTTCAGCCCTTGTGGGTCTTGCATTAATCCCTGCTTTTGGGGTGAGGAAGCCCTTCATTTGCCTTCTAGAGGCATGCCAGCAACTAGGAGATTGCCATGGTAGGGTGTGGAGAGAGCAATGACTGTGCAGAATCCGACCCATTAAGAGAGACCAACCCCTTGCCACTCCAGCTATCCCACCAGGAGCCCAGGCACGTGGGTAAAGAAGCCAACCTGTGTATCTAGCCCCCAGCTAGTACCCCACTGCAGTGGCATGAGAGACCCAGGTGAGAGCCACCTAGCTAGGGCCAACATACAAATATAAGCATTGTCTATCAGCCCAATAGTTAATGGAGTACCTCAGGGTTGTTGCTTCCTGTGGATGAGGAGTTACTAAAACATTTCACAGGGAACTTGTAAGAAGGATCATTATAAATCCAGGTACCCCTGTGTGTTTAGCAACTCCAACAGGACCAGAACTTAAGATACTCCATTCAGGCTGAGGTGTTTGTTTGTTTGTTTGCTTGTTTTTAATAAGTGAGGCAAGGTGTGAAACTAGAATTGCTAAAGCCATGAGAAACCTGTCTATTGTGAATCCAGATCTGGAGTTCAGCAGGGGAAGGTCATGTACAGAGTTGAGGTGATTCCAATAAGGTCTGTGGTCTGTACCCAGCTTGAATGTAAATGCTGTGTTGTGTGTGGCTGTGGGACTGATAAATATATCAACTTTACTACTCTGGAAAAATCAGGAAGCCGGCTACACGTGTGGAAATATGGCAGCTCTGGGTTGACCAAAGAGCCTAAAATAAACTACCTTACCAACTCTCTCTGTTGTTGTGACTTAAAATGTTCACAGGTGTCATGGGACAACCTTATCACAGATGTTAGTTCTATCTCTAATCAGATGTAACATTTCCCTATCTGTTCATTCACAGATAACTATGGGAACTTCACTTTCCAAGACTCAAAAGCTTTGCTGAAGCTCCTAACTGCAGAGATCCTGAAATGAGTTTGGTCTTTCAAAAATAAATAAATGTCAGGCAACTTGAAATTCTTATTAAATCCTCTGATCTCTGAAAAGGAGAAAGGATTAAGCTCTGACACAGCAAGGAACGTCACTAACAGAACTTTTCCTCATGCCAAGAACTTGATATCTACTGTCTTATTCAGCACCAGGTTTTAACTAAAAATTGACACTGAGAGAAGCTGACTTGACCAGATCACGAAGCTGGTAAGCGACAACCGAAATGGGAACCCAGGGATGCTTGGCTCCAGAGCCCCTATCTCCCCTGGAGTCCACACACCTAACGTGCTGCTATTAGCAGAGCCAGCTGGTAGTCCCTGAAAAATTCTTAAAAGTTGGGAAGGGCTAGGACACTCAGTCTGGAGAAAACTGTCTATGGCTTAGTGATCTGACCCAGGAAGGGGCACGGCATAAGGTACAGAGGAGGACCTGAAGTGGCACTGGTTCTTTTCCATGCCAGGAACTTCCTGCCTGCTGAGGGAACTCACCCAATCGAACAAGAAAATTCTCCAAATCAAATCATGAGAGCTAAAGTTAGGACACCACACATTGGGCCACCATGCCTTAACTATTTGATCTCTGTCAGTGTTCAGGCTTGTGTAAGTACATTATGTAATGTGTACCATATAAAATCCTAACTTCCAGTTTCTGTGAACCTTTATGTCCTACACAAAGGAGAAGATGAAGTCATTTGGGTATCTGATGTGGAAGAAAGATGAAAAAACCAAAGCTGGGCTTGGAGATGGTCAAAGTGTTAGTTGCTCTGTCGTGTCTGACTTTTTGGGACCCCATGGCCTGTAGCCCGCCAGACTCCTCTGTCCGTTGGATTTTCCAGACAAGAACACTGGAGTGTGAGCCATTTAAGTTAAAGTTAAAACAGTGAAGGCATGTGGAGCAGCATGGTGACACCCCACCTGCCCCAGAGACGGCACTGCAAGTCTTCCTCTGTCATACTTGACACAGCAGCACATGGGGTGTCCAGGGCAAGTCGGGGGAACCAGGTCTTTTTCTCCCGTGGTTATTACTGTAATCTGTGTTCAGTGTAGGTAATTGTAGACATTGAGAAAGTAGAAGCATAAGAATGTATAACAGAATCATAGTTTAACAGGTGTTTCAATATTATTTGCTGTGTATGTATATGTGTATATATATAAATATACACACATACAGATTGGATTCCTTCATCAATATTTTTTGAAAATAGCATAAATTTCTAGGAAAATTATGGAACTGAAGAATTTGGACATTTTTAAAAGCTCTATTTTCTGCCAAGTTTTATCCAGAAAGGTCAGTTATGCTCCCACCAGGGCTTCTAGGGGGACCCGCAGCAGAGGCAAGGAGATTTAGATCCACCGAAGGGGAGAAAGGCTCAAGTGTCCTTCCTGGGAAAATCTGGAGCTACATGTGTGCTTGACTGTGTATCTACACAGGTGCCAGAGACCAAGCTTTCTTTATGCTCCTGAAATGCTGTGTTCTCTGTGTAGCTGAGGGCTCTTTCAGAGAAACTGTGCAGAACCAAGGTGGATGGAATCACCTTGTACTCCTGGCCTGGAATGTGTGCGAGGAGCACAGAAGAATGAGTCGTGTTGTGGCTTTGGGGTTCCATTGGTCAGTGGGGAGCCCACATTGCCCCCCTCTTCCCCCATGTATTTTGTCTTTATCCCTTTATCCTTAGGGTATTTACTTAATGTTCTGGACATGAGCTACATGCAGAAGGGTCTTTGAGCTGTAAGCACTTGGGCTAATAAGGTCATAAGTGCCCCGCCAGTCGTGTGAACAGATGAGGTAGAAAGGTGAGATGACAGAACTGTAGGAAGGGGGAGAACTTCAGTCTGGGAAGCTGGTAAGGGCTCCCACAAACATTTGAGCTGTGCTTTGAGAAATGGGAATGAAATGAGGAATGCTGACAGGAGGAAAAGGGGGCATTTAGAGGCAAAAGAATGAACATGGGAAACCACTGTACTGCTGCTCCTGTGCCCTACTCTATATGAAGTCTGGGGAGTTAGATGCTTATCTTCCCTCAGTTTTGCAAATGCCAATGAAATGGTGAGAAGAGCTGATCCTGAGCCAGTGCCCAAGAGCCTCGTGGATGAGAACCCCCCTGCCAATAGGCAGGGCAAGGAATGAGACATGTCTGAAGGTAGCCGTGGGGATGAACAAGATGGCAGCCCTTGTGGATTCTGCCTGACACCACAGTGCACTAGCTCATTATGCCCTCCTCTCACCAAAATCCAATCCAACAACCATGAAGTAAATAACTAGAGAACACCACTGCCCTGCAGCCAGTAACTTCCCAGGAGAAAGAGTGAGACTGAAGAGTTAGATAATATGACTACCTTTACCTCAAGCAGCTGGTTAGGAGAAGCAGTTATGCATTTGTTCCTGTCCCATGCACCATTACCTGGTATTCTGGCCCAGGAAAGGAAACTCACACTTCCCTCATGGAAATCACGAGCACAGTTGCCACCCATGTCATTTGCCAGTCTGTGGTACTGAAACAGGCAGCCTCTATAGCCCAAGTTTCATGCAATTTTCTTTGGGCCTTAGATGGAGAAAGAACACTCCCCCAAAGCCCTCATCGACCTAGATGCAAACAAACTGCAGGAAGGCAGAAACTACTGGAAATGCAAGAAAAATAGAAGCAATAGAGTAATGACAAGAAAATAGAAATGACCGGGGAAAGGGATGGAAAAATGGAATGAAGCCAGAGGTGGCAAAGAGAGAAGGCTTCATCCTCTTTGGCCAAAATAAAGGGTGTAGCTTACATTCCACTACCTCATTTTTTGTTTTTCAGTCAGTTACAGTCTGGGTTATTACTTTGCTCCCCGTTTTAACTTAGCTGATGTGTAAGACACCCCTAAAACAGTGTTTGGATCCTTGAGAGAAGGCAGCAAGACAGCGGAGCACGGTGCACCAGCTCCCGAGAAGCATGGAGGGCAGGCAGGATACAAGAGCAGTGTCCTTGTCCAGCTTCCTCCATTTTCACAAAGAGAAAGAAGAGAAAATCTCTTTCTGCAAGCAGAGCTGTCCTCTGGACAAGTAGCTTCTTGAACAATCCCTTGGGCTCCTGGCTTCCTGAGGTAACCATTTCCTTCTTTTCCTACCCCCACTCCACTACCATGATGCCTTCTGACCCACAGGAATGTATGCATGCCCTGGGGACACGGCACAGTGCATCAGGACATACTCATGGGACCTCACGTCTCCATCCTGGGGCTTCATCTGGACTTTCCATGATCAACATTTAACCGTGTTCAGAGTTGGTGAAACCCTGAGCCACTTACCTGTGATACATTTGTGTTTTATGCTTTAATATCAGGAGCAGGTATAAAAGTACTGAAATAATCTTGTGTGTGTGTGTGTTCAGAGACATATTGAAGAGAGAATAATACAGAAGTGCTTATGCTATCATATTTCTCAAGCCTTTCTTTAGAAACAGTCACTCTGCTAAGCTTTGGGGAAATTAGCATCTCATCACAGGCACTGAATCTGTTTTTGATTTTTATTTTTCTCACAGTTGGATTTAAAGAGCTGCTAATGCTTCATGGGAAAGTTTGCAGATTTGTTTTCTTGTAATGTCCTCTGGACCCGAATGTGTGGGCGTTTCTCAGTGTTTTGTCCCTTGGGAGTTTTTCTCAAGAGAGAATTTAGTGCCCCTGGCTCCCCTGACACCCAGAGTCAGGCCTGCAGACACAGGTTTTGGCCGTCTACAGAGACTTTGGAAAATACCAAAGGCCCCCTTTTTCCTCATCTCTTCATGCCATTCGGGGGAAGTGGGCAAAGGCTTCCTCAGCTGGAAGAAAATAACCCTACAACATTTTCCAAAAGAGCTCTGTGAACCGTCTGTAGACTTTTAACACTTCAAAGTGGTCTCTGTGAACCACCTGCAGAGCCAGCCACAGGGAAAGGTGTTTGGCAAACAAATAAGTGACACATTTGATATTCTGCCTGATTTGACATGAATTTGAAGAATATAAAAAACATGATCCTCCCACAACAACAAAAAAATCTCCTGACCTATAGTTCCCACACAGATCAGCAAAGGGAAAAACCCACCCAGAAACCAGAGCTAGCCCTGACCTGAGGGCAGCCATACACCCAATCAGCTCCACAGAGGGAAGCACCTCTCCCCAGACTTGACTGACACAGGGCTTGCCATTTTCTATCCGGTTATGCCAAGCGAGAGGGTATTTCTTTTACCTTGTATCTCTTTTTACATCCAGGAACCGGGCAGGCAAAAGGCTTCTCCTCCCCTCCATTCATGCACATGGAGCTGAGGATGGCTTCAGAGCTGATGGCACTCTCTGTGGTCCAGGACTCGTCGCTATCTGACTCCTCATAATCCACCTCCTCCTCGTCGTACTCGCTGCCTGCGGGGCCAGAGCAGAAATGCAAGGAGCGTCAGGAGCATCCCTGATGCCCTAACCCTAGGACGGGAGGCATGGCAGTGAGGGGACAAGGGACTGCAAGGGCATCTAGTCCCGAGGACAGCCCTGAGGGGGAGGGTATCTGTTTTCCCATCAGCCCAGGGTTCATGGTAAGAGTTAGCTGGGCAAGAACATGAATGAAATTCTTCAACAAAGGTGACTGCAAAGATGCTGAAACCAAATATAACCGACCACGACAGACAGACCCCTGTCCCAACACACACATGCACATACACACACACAGGATACACATGACACTTCAATGAACAGAATCCTGTCCCCTTAGTTTTCATGCTTTATCACCACAGTAAATACAAAAATCTGTGGCAGGGGGTTACATTTTACACTTATTAGGTATTTACACTTTAGTGGGAATTCATTTCTGATCTTTTCCTTTATAAGCTGAGCTGGGAATACCATGAAGAAATGTGGCACTAAAGGGGGTTACCCCAAGCTAGGGAGCAGGGGGCTGAAACACCCAGAGCTCTGAGGGCACAATGTCATCATCAGAATGCAGGTCCAGCTAGGGGAAGACCCAACAATTCCCTAGTGCACCTGTCCCCAGCGAACAGCACCTGCCTTTCAGAACACACCACCTTTCCTGGGAGGGAGGGCCGGCTGAGCCACCGCAGCACAGAGCTCAGACGCACGCCGGGATCCCCTTGTACCCTGAGGTTAAGAGCTCTGCTCAGAACTGAATTAAAAATCTGCCTCACCAACTTCTGCTCAGCATGGAGGGGATGGAGAACCACTTCAACAAGCAACCCCCTCCCTTTTTTTTTTTAACGAGGTCTACAGCCATTTATGTGGAGTTTTTGCACAATACAATCCTGAAGGACATAATTCTACAGATCATAAACAGTGTAAAATAATATGTTGACAAGTTCTAATGCATTTACAAGCCTCGTGGAATAAATAGGAATTATAGCACAACATTAATAAGAATTATATGGTAGCAATTACAGTTGTGAAATTCATGCCCCAGGTGTGAAGCTAAATTGCAGCAGGGGCCTGCCTGGGTGCTCACCATGGGCTCCCTCTGCTGCATCAATTATTTCAACACCAAATATTGGCACTTTTATTGGGTTTCATTTTAATAGGCATTAATAAGATTGTTTGAAGAGCCAGTCAAGCCAGGAACAAGGACGCCAGCATGAGGTGAACAGTTAAAAGGATCCAGGAAGGGAGGAAGGGACCTCAAGGTGAAAGAGGGCCTCGTATGTTTTAGGCATGTTAGATGCATCGTCTCTTTTAACCCCCTGGTGACCCAGTGAGGCGAGGATGACTGTCACTCTCATACACACAAAGAAACTGAGCACTGTGTGGTTCAAGAGCTTACACATTCTCAATTAGCGATTAAGGGAGTCAGTTTTCCCCAGGTGGCATTTTCCTGGCCTCCAATGCCAGCAGCTCTCTGGGGGGTGGGGGGAGGGGGTGTTTCTCAACCTTCATGTTTCTGGTCCTCCACTATCTACCACTCAGAATTCAAAGCAGCCTGTTTAGAAACTCAGGTGGTGCAGAAAAAACAACCAGGCCAAAATGAGGTGTTGGCATTCAGTGTGGGTTTCAGTAAGCCCTGCTGTGTTTGGCTGGAGACCCCAGGGATCAAGACAGCACAGGGGTGCCACTCTCCGAGGCCCTGAGTTGGTCTGTGAGCAAATCTCAGAATGCGTTTTTCAGTAGGGCGCCGTTTAGGACATTTTACTCTTAAACAAGTGCCACATGCTGCTGTCCTTTCAATTGCTTGTTAGAAAACTATAAATGCTGTTTCGCAAAGCTCTTCCAGTAGGACTTGAGAAAGTGAGAATGACTAATTTACCCATCTAATTGGGCTAACTTGTTAACCTGAATACTGAAAATTGCACAACATTTACAACTGGGGGCATAGGGGGTGGGAAAGAAAGCCTCAGACCAACCGAGGGCTTAACGAAGCCCAGCAGAAGATAGAACTTCAAAACTCCTCAGGATCAAAAGAGGGCCAGGCCCAAGGGATTGACCCTGTGGACACAGCTGCTTGGAAACCACACAGCATCCAGTCCCAAGTGTTGCAGGAAGGGGGACCACGAGTCACCATCCACGTCAGGATGCCTTTGCGAGTATAGGTGTGCTCACACACCAGAGAGTCCTCTGGGTGCTTTGTGAAACTGCCTGCCTGGCATGGGGATCGAGAAGGATTTGTTTCTACTGAGTTCTGTTCTTTGTGTCTGTAACACAAGCTGAGCAGTGCACGGCCCTGGGTTCATGCCTTGGCTGGACAGTCAGCTGAATGACTACCTGGCCTCTTCTTTCTCTTCTGTGAAATGGGGGAAAGACTCTTCCCTTCAGTTTAATTCAAGGGTTAAAATTAACGTTAATAAAGCACCTGGCACAGGAAGCCATAGTGAGTGCTCAAAAAAACAAGACAGGACCTCCCCAGTGGTACAACAGGTGGGAGTCTGCCTGCCAGTGCAGGGGACATGGGCTCCATCCCTGGTCCGGGAGGATTCCATGTGCCGCAGGGCAACCAAGCCGGTGTGCCACAACTGCTGAGCCAGCGAGCCCGGAGCCTGTGCCCCGCAGTGAGAGAAGCCACTGCAGTGAGAAGCTCGTGCACTGCAACAAACAGAAGCCCCTGCTAGCCACTAGAGAAAGCTCTCATGCAGCAGTGAAAATCCAGTGCAGCCAAAAATAAAAACGAAGACAGTATAATATCGCTTTTGTAATACTACTACCCTATAATATTACATGTAAAATGATACTATTTTTTAGAAAAGCCTGTTGTGAAACCAAACAAAAAACATGAAAATTCGGAGGTTTGGGAATCTCCAGTAGAAAAACTACAAGAAGGAGTCCATGTCACAAGAGAGGCATGGTACTCCCTGAGGACTGTTCATGCAGACACATCTACAGGGGCCAGGCTGGGAGTCCATGTGATCCATGGTGCTGCCACAGATAAGCTGTATGACCCCAGGCAAGTGTAACCTCTCTGAGCTTTAGATTCCTCATCTGTAAAATGGACTGATAATACTACAACCTCTTAAGGTTGTTGTGAGGGCCAATTGAGTTCCTGCTTTTAAAAGGATTTAGAACAGACTGAACAACAACATTTACTATCACATTACTGTGTAAAACAGATAAGCAAATAAAAGGATGAGGATCAAATAGTTTAATCAGTTCAGTTGCTCAGTCATGTCCGACTCTTTGTGACCCCATGGACTGCA
Organism: Tragelaphus eurycerus; assembly: GCA_935064755.1. Taxonomy (NCBI): domain Eukaryota; kingdom Metazoa; phylum Chordata; class Mammalia; order Artiodactyla; family Bovidae; genus Tragelaphus; species Tragelaphus eurycerus. The sequence goes on from CAKXYN010000002.1 coordinate 28,142,605, forward strand.
GCATGCCAGGCTTCCCTGTCCATCACCAACTCCCAGAGCTCACTCAAACTCACGTCCATCCAGTCAGTGATGCCATCCAACTATCTCATCCTCTCTGGGCCCACTTCTCCTCCTGCCTTCAATCTTTTCCAGAATCAGGGTCTTTTCCAGTGAGTCAGTTCTTTGCATCAGGTGGCCAAAGTACTGGAGTTTCAGCTTCAGCATTAGTCCTTCCAATGAATATTCAGGACTGATTTCCTTGAGGATTGACTGGTTGGATCTCCTTGCAGTCCAAGGGACTCTCAAGAGTCTTCTCCAACACCACAGTTCAAAAGCATCAATTCTTCGGCGCTCAGCTTTCTTTACAGTCCTACCCTGACATCCATACATGACCACTGGAAAAACCATAGCTTTGACTAGATGGACCTTTGTTGGCAAAGTAATGTCTCTGCTTTTTAATATGCTGTCTAGGCTGGTCATAACTTTCCTTCCAAGGAGCAAATATCCTTTAATTTCATGTCTGCAGTCACCATCAGCAGTGATTTTGGAGCCAAGAAAATAAAATCTGTCACTGTTTCCATTGTTTCCCCATCTATTTGCCATGGGGCCGGGTGCCATGATCTTAGTTTTTTTAATGTTGTGTTTTAAGCCAGCTTTTTCACTCTCCTCTTTCATTTTCATCAAGAGGCTCTTTAGTTCTTCTTTGCTTTCTGCCACGAGGGTGGTGCCATCTGCGTATCTGAGGTTATTGATATTTCTCCTGGCAATCTTGATAGTTTAATAAATATACATAATAACATGAGAAATATTTTACTTAGTAAGTGTAAAGATTCCATATCTCCCTCCTCCACCTTATGGACTGTCTTGTGTACCTACTCTGGAGTCCACTGCCCTTCAGGCCAGCTGGAGGGGTCAAACAGGCCCATCACTGCCAGCTTTGAGGCCATCACATTGAAGTGAGCTTTTGGATTGTTCCAGGGAAGCAGGATGGGGTGCTAAGGAATGCATATGCTCATTCATTAACCCTGATCTTGGCTGAGCAGGTGATACTGGAGGCGTGTGTGATCTCTGCCCTGTCAGTCTAGCAGAGGTGGTGCTGGGCTCCAGCCAGCAGATAGGAGGACCCAGAATCAAGTCAGGCTCCTGCTTCTGAGCTGAGCCCTCATCACCCAGAATCCATAAAATGTTCATTTCTGCAGCATTTTCTAAAGAAAAAAATTATAAAGCATTCCTCTGTGTAAAAGAGGAAAAAGACCCCCAACACCCATTCTTGTAGCTGGGAGTGATTGGGGCAGGTAGGTGTGAGGAAAGCAAGCGAGTCACAAGAATAATTCACTCCCTGGGCCCAGAGCAGGTGTCTGGGGATGGGCTGGCAGGTGTCCTCTCAGAAGCAGGGCTGGGGAACAGTGAGTTGGTGAGTCAGAATTTTGCAACGAGAAGGAACTTGACAAGCCCTTGATTCCACCCTCAAATTAACGTGGCAGAAGTGAGAGGTGTTCAGCGGTTTATCTCACAGGTCTCTTTCTCCAGGGCTGCTGGCTGGGGACTCCAGCAGGTAAGTCTGTGCTGTGGCACGAGCACTGGTTCATCTTCATCTCTCCACCCCCGCCCCTTCCTTTCCACAAGACAGCTCTAAGCCTTGGCAATGCCAACTGAAAAAGACAAGTGCTTAAGCACAAAACAGAAAACCTGCCACAGGCCAGCAGCTCTCCCCAGGCTGACTCTTGAAGGGTCGAGAAGACGGCATTCTCATGACTAAAGGGGAAGCCTGAAGGCCTTCAGTAGGAAAAGCAGATGAAAACCCCACAGCCGTGGCTTCTTTAGAGCAATGGCAGCTGTTCTTCCAGAAGTGCCAACCTTCCCCCTGGGCTATTGCACCTGAGAAGGCTGACAGCACAGAGACCAGAACTGCAGAAACAGCGCCCTTGTATTTTAAAACAAAAACCGACTGGGTGAGATCTCTGATTTGGATGAACTTGCTCTCAGAAGAGACAACACCCGCAAAGATCTGCATCCCAAGGACAAAGGTCAGAGGACTGGGATGCTCCAGGAATGTGCCAGGGGGATTTACAGTGGGGATTCAGCCAAGCAATTATTCTGTTAGGATGATTACTGTTTTCACTGATGCTCTGGTTACATGGCTTTGAGGCTCTGCCCAACCCCAGTTCTCCCTTAAGCACTTTCATTTTTACTGCACTAATGGGCACAATATGAAGCTCTGAGGGATGCATGATATCCAAAATGCTGGGCTTCTTTTTTTTTTTTTTTAATTTGGCCTACTTTTGCTTTAAATCATTTGTTCCTTAACTTCTAGCATATACTTCCATACCTAAACTTACCTGTGCCTACTCGATTTCTTTTAATAAAAATTGTAGCTACCTAAGAATGAGCAAATTTTGTTTTGACACTTGCATTCTGGAAGTGGAAGGAGTTAGGAGATGCCTTTGTCATTTAGGTGGTGGTGGTGGGGTGGCTCCTGTAAGCCTGGAGTGTGGAGATGTATTTTTAATGGAACCAACCTTTGTTTCCCCAGTTTCACAAAGGGGAGAATTGGGGTTCAGGAGGTGAGGGACCTGTCTAAGGTCACCCAGTTAGAAACAGGCAGACTGGACTGGTACTGGAGTCTTTGGTTTCAAAGTTTGTTTTTTAATTTTGAATGGAATATCCCTGACTGACAGAAAGATGTGACACACAGAGCGAGGCCCTGGAAGCACTGAAGAGGAGCGGGAGGGAGTCCAGCATGGGGTGTGGGAAGCACAGGGCTAGTCTCATATGCCTGAGGGTGGGGCCTGCCCTCCTGGGTGTTAGCATTCCAGTGTTTCAAAGAAAAGCCCATGAGTTGATTTTTTTCAGGCTTTTCTTATTTTTCAGTTCAGTTCAGTCACTCAGTCGTGTCCAACTCTTTGCGACCCGATGAATCGCAGCACGCCAGGCCTCCCTGTCCATCACAAACTCCTGCAGTTCACTCAGACTCACGTCCATCGAGTCAGTGATGCCATCCAGCCATCTCATCCTCTGTCGTCCCCTTCTCCTCCTGCCCCCAATCCCTCCCAGCATCAGAGTCTTTTCCAATGAGTCAACTCTTTGCATGAGGTGGCCAAAGTATTGGAGTTTCAGCTTTAGCATCAGTACTTCCAATGAACACCCAGGACTGATTTCCTTTAGAATGGACTGGTTGTATCTCCTTGCAGTCCAAGGGACTCTCAAGAGTCTTCTCCAACACCACAGTTCAAAAGCATCAATTCTTCGGCGCTCAGCCTTCTTCACAGTCCAACTCACATCCATACATGACTACTGGAAAAACCATAGCCTTGACTAGATGGACCTTTGTTGGCAAAGTAATGTCTCTGCTTTTTAATATGCTATCTAGGTTAGACATGACTTTCCTTCCAAGGAGTAAGCGTCTTTTAATTTCATGGCTGCAGTCACCATCTGCAGTGATTTTGGAGCCCAGAAAAGTAAAGTCTGACACTGTTTCCCCATCTACTTGCCATGAAGTGATGGGACCGGATGCCATGATCTTCGTTTTCCGAATGTTGAGCTTTAAGCCAACTTTTTCACTCTCCACTTTCATCAAGAGGCTCTTTAGTTCTTCTTCACTTTCTGCCATAAGGGTGGTGTCATCTGCATATCTGAGGTTATTGATATTTCTCCCGGCAATCTCGATTCCAGCTTGTGCTTCTTCCAGCCCAGCGTTTCTCATGATGTACTCTGCATAGAAGTTAAATAAGCAGGGTGACAATATACAGCCTTGACATACTCCTTTTCCTCTTTGGAACCAGTCTGTTGTTCCATGTCCAGTTCTAACTAACTGTTGCTTCCTTACCTGCATACAGGTTTCTCAAGAAGCAGGTCAGGTGGTCTGGTATTCCCATCTGTTTCAGAATTTCCCACAGTTTATTGTAATCCACACAGTCAAAGGCTTTGGTGTAGTCAATAAAGCAGAAATAGATGTTTTTCTGGAACTCTCTTGCTTTTTCGATGATCCAGTGGATGTTGGCAATTTGATCTCTGGTTCCTCTGCCTTTTCTAAAACCAGCTTGAACATCTGGATGTTCATGGTTCACATAATGCTGAAGCCTGGCTTGGAGAATTTTAAGCATTACTTTACTAGCATGTGAGATGAATGCAATTGTGTGGTAGTTTGAGCATTCTTTGGCATTGCCTTTCTTTGGGATTGGAATGAAAACTGACCTTCTCCAGTCCTGTGGCTACTGCTGAGTTTTCCAAATGTGCTGGCATATTGAGTGCAGCACTTTCACAGCATCATCTTTCAGGATTTGAAATAGCTCCACTGGAATTCCATCACCTCCACTAGCTTTGTTCATAGTGATGCGTCCTAAGGCCCACTTGACTTCACATTCCAGGATGTCTGGCTCTAGGTCAGTGATCACACCATCGTGATTATCTGGGTCGTGAAGATCTTTTTTGTACAGTTCTTCTGTGTATTTTTTCCACTTCTTCTTAATATCTTCTGCTTCTGTTAGGTCCCTACCATTTCTGTCCTTTATCGAGCCCATCTTTGCATGAAATGTTCCCTTGGTATTTCTAATTTTCTTGAAGAGATCTCTAGTCTTTCCCATTCTTTTGTTTTCCTCCATTTCTTTGCATTGATTGCTGAAGAAGACTTTCTTATCTCTTCTTGCTATTCTTTGGAACTCTGCATTCAGATGCTTATATCTTTCCTTTTCTCCTTTGCTTTTCACTTCTCTTCTTTTCACAGATATTTGTAAGGCCTCCCCAGACAGCCATTTTGCTTTTTGCATTTCTTTTCCATGGGATGGTCTTGATCCCCGTCTCCTGTACAATGTCATGAATCACTGTATAATCATAAGGGATTTGATTTAGGTCATACCTGAATGGTCTAGTGGTTTTTCCCACTTTCTTCAATTTAAGTCTGAATTTGGCAATAAGGAGTTCATGATCTGAGCCACAGTCAGCTCCTGGTCTTGCCTTTGCTGACTGTATAGAGCTTCTCCATCTTTGGCTGCAAATAATATAATCAATCTGATTTTGGTGTTGACCATCTGGTGATGTCCATGTATAGAATCTTCTCTTGTGTTGTTGGAAGAGGGTGTTTGTTATGACCAGTGCATTTTCTTGGCAAAATTTTATTTGTCTTTGCCCTGCTTCATTCCATATTCCAAGGCCAAATTTGCCTGTTACTCCAGGTGTTTCTTCACTTCCTACTTTTGCATTCCAGTCCCCTATAATGAAAAGGACATCTTTTTTGGGTGTTAGTTCTAAAAGGTCTTGTAGGTCTTCATAGAACCATTCAACTTCAGCTTCTTCAGCGCTAGTGGTTGGGGTGTAGACTTGGATTACTGTGATACTGAATGGTTTGCCTTGGAAACAAACAGAGATCATTCTGTCATTTTTGAGACTGCATTCAAGTAATGCATTTGGGACTCTTTTGTTGACCATGATGCCTACTCCATTTCTTCTTCTGAGGGATTCCTGCTCTCAGTAATAGATATAATGGTCATCTGAGTTAAATTCACCCATTCCAGTCCATTTCAGTTAGCTGATTCCTAGAATGTCGACATTCACTCTTGCCATCTCTTGTTTGACCACTTCCAATTTGCCTTGACTCATGGACCTGACAAGGCATCATTAAACAATTTACAAATAACTTTCACCAACATGAGAATTCCTAAAAGAAAATTAATTTCATCTTGCACGGTCACAGGTCGGCATTGGCAGCCACTAATCTTTCTCAGGTTGAGTTTTCCATTGTCATCCTCCATGGCTGCATAGTCCCCACTGTGGGGGCTGGAGGTGGGCAGGACAGTGACTGACAGAGGTACTTTTGTGGGGTGGCCTCAAGAGCTCATGCCAGCATTTCATTTGGGGAAATGAGCAAACCCAGTGGACAGGATTTCAGAGGGCAACTATACCCTACAGGACTGTGGGAAGAGTCTGCCTGGGTGTCAGCCAAGGAAGTAAAAAGTTGATTTCATGAGTTACATGAAAAGACAAGGGGGTCCAGAGTGGCTGTGCACACTCATATCCATATCCACCAACCTGGACGAGTCCCCTTCATGCCCAGGAGCCAGCTGAGTGCCTTATCTGCCACAAGGACCACCTTATATCTAGCCCACTTCCCTCCAGACTCTGCCCACCACCTCTGTCCCCTGCTCATCTCTCTGTGATGATGGCCCCAAACCCATTCTAGCACCTATAGTGTTCTCGTTCTTTGTATTCATAAACAGAGTGACACAGATAAAAACAAGTCAACCTTTTCCAGAAATCCAATATGCCACAATTTTAACTCAGATCGTTAACATTCATGCACAAGTTCAAACTGCAGTGACGGCAAAACAAAACTCTCTTGGGATGTCAAATTCTGGCAAATACGTTAGCCAAGTGTTGCCTTTCTGCCTTACAGAATTATAATTAGCTTTAATTGGTACCGACCCACTTCATATGAGCTGAAACAACAACAGTCTAAATGAACTGACAAGTGATTACAATGGAAGACACACTTAGTGGCTCAAGGGACCATCGCCAAGCCTCAAAAATTCTTGACCTCCTTGGTCCACCATCACCGTCCTAAGGGCAGCTGACCCTTATTGGGGGCACACTCATTTAAACCTCACAACAGCCCTATGAGGCTGATCCCTACTACAATATCTTCATTTTATATACAACGAAGGCTCAGAGAGGCAGAGTGCCTGTCTAAGGTCACAAAGCTCTTCCATGGCAGAGCAAGGGTTCTACTCTAGCCGTCTTAGCTCTAGAGCTTGTCTTCCTAACCTGCCTATGGTCCCACTAACCTGAATCCACCCGAATGGAAGTGCACATCTCTCAGTATGTTCAAACCCATGTCACTGAACTCATGGTGGCCTTAAGAGTACCTGGCACACCCAAGTCACACAGTATGTATTTGTTAAACACACATATGAAAGGCAAAGATGAAACAGGCCTCCTGACACCAGGTCACTGCTTTCTAGCCACATAGCAGGGCTATGTGTGGACGCTGCAAGTGGTGAAGGCATTGTGGAGACGCACATGCGGCTGTGTATCTGACATCCAGGGTCTGCCACTTCAAGACAGATGAGATGCACAAGTCCAGTCCCCTGTCGCCTTCCATTGTGTTGATTTTCGACAAAGTGAGAACCACGAGTTGATGATGTGGTCACAGGCAGCCGCACTCCTGCTGGTACACTGGTAACAAGGGGAACACGGGAGGGACGCGGAGGCTGCCACCCCTAAACTGGCCAGGACCGCGCAGCCCTGACTGCCGCCCAGCCACCATGACGTGACTGCCATCACTGAAGGGCTGAGCAGGGCTCGGAAGCTGTGACCCTGCTCCTGGCTCCTTCCTCGTCACTCTCACTCAATAGCCCTTAACTGAATTAAGGTTAAGATCTATGGAATCTTAAGCTCTATAGAAGCCTTAGGGTTAAGGTGATGGAAATCAGCTGCTTCTAAAAACTGGGTGTTCAGATTTTAAAACCACCACCAAGCAAGGGTATGCTATGCTATGCTATGCTAAGTCACTTCAGTCGTGTCCGACTCTGTGTGACCCCACAGACGGCAGCCCACCAGGCTCCCCCGTCCCTGGGATTCTTCAGGCAAGAACACTGGAGTGGGTTGCCATTTCCTTCTCCAATGTATGAAAGTGAAAAGAGAAAGTGAAGTTGCTCAGTCATGTCCGACTCTTGGCGACCCCATGGACTGCACCCTACTGGGCTCCTCCGTCCGTGGGATTTTCCAGGCAAGAGTACTGGAGTGGGGTGCCATTGCCTTCTCCAAAGCAAGGGTAAGAAATCCTCTATTTGAATAGGCACATTTCCAGAAAAAGATGTAAAGGGAAAACCAACCTTTTTTCTTATCAGTGCTTTCTTATTTTGCCTCCGTCCTCTTCTTCTTTCTCCTTGAGGCTTCAGAGAAACCTCTGTTCTCTCACCCGCTCAGTTTGGAGTCAAGCCCCTGCAGTTTGTTCCTGACTGAGTTTTGGTACCTAATTCCCCAGCTCTCCATCTTGGTGAGAGGAGAAACAAACTACCCCCAAAGCACAAGAAAATATCTTGTCTCCTTTATTGTTCTCATATTCTGGCTATTTTTCAGGGAAAACAAAATGAACAATAAGAAACAAGGACGTCCCTTCAGTACTGCAAGGATCTCGGTGACATCATCGCCCCATCTCCCACATCAGCTCTGCTATTTCACTTTTGGGGGAGATTAAACTGGCTCTTTCCCCTGAGCCTTCCAGTTGCTGCTCGAGATTCACTGAGATTTAACATAAAGGTTTCTTGTCACAACAGGCAACTCTCAAGACCTATTTCTGATGCAGAGTCCCAGTGTTTTCAAATTGTGACTCCTAAGTGGGTCGTGAAGTCATTTTTGTGGGGCATAATTAGAATTTTTTTTTTTTAAAAAATGGACAGAATGGAATAGAAAGTATCAGAATATAAGATGTGTTTGTAAAACTTGTTTCAGGTGTGTGTCTCAGTGTAAACATTCTTCTGACTACATGTCACAGTAAGAAAAGCGTGAAGCCATTTTTATCCACCTGTAACTAGGCTAGTAGAGCTTCTTTCTACAAAAACCAACATTCATTTCTAGCGGGGGGGGGGGAATCAAACAATTTTTAACTGATATTTAAATAGGGTATAGAGAGGCTGAAATAGAAGAGAAAGGTCATTTTTGGTGCCTGCCAGTAAGGCACTGTGTCAGCTAGCAGGAACCTACAAACGAAAAGAGGAGGTGGGCTGTTGGCAAGCCGACCGCAGGCCCGCCAGGAGGACACAGACAAGGTCTCGCCGTGAGAGTGACAGAGGAGTATCACGGACAGTATGAAGACAGCTCTGCACTGCTGCAGGCATCCTTCTGGCCCGTGCCACTTCTCACTCTTTTTGGATATTCTCTACGGAAGCCAATCTTTGTTTGCAGGGTGGGTGAAATCTAGTTCTAAGAAATGGTCCCAAGTCACCCACTGGGCTCTTTTAAAAAGGGTCCTATAGCACACCCTGGACTCTCTTACCAGTTGTCATCAGGTTGCCAAACAGAATAGGTTCTCTGAGTTTCAAACCTTGCAGCTGAGCTAAGAAGGGCTGGCCAGCAAGCAAGTGCCTGTGAGGGGTGAGTCTCCAGACTCAGACAATCAGGCCTGCTCAGTCCTGTCAAGGAGGTGCAAGGAGCCTGGAAGGGGGTGTGGGTGTGTCCAAGGGTGACTGGCTTGTCCTGCCTGTCACCCTCTTGTGTCTCCTGGGAGATGGCTGTCAGACTGTGGGTTCCTCAAGGCGGGGCTGTTCTAACTGTCCCCAGACCCCAGTACCCAGCATGGTGTGCACCCTGAGCAGGGCTCCACCAGTCCTTGTGGGATGAAGGTATCTACGGCAGAGGCCCTGAGGACTGGAAGGATGGAACCACCACATGACACAATGCACACAGGGATCTGTATGTAACATACAGACTCTGTGCTTCATAATTACGCTTATGTAATACACACTACAATTTGTATATAACAAAATAAGAGGAACACTGACAATGCCATTAGGGATCACAATCTGTACGATGCACATATACAACAGCTCTATCTCCCGTTAAACCTGATGAATACAACTACGGAAACCAGCTGGATCCCAGCCAGAGGCTGCGTTGGGGCAGGTAATTCAGGGACTTGGGAGCAGGCTGCCTGTATTAGGATCTGGCTCTGCTATTACCATCTGGTGCCCTCTACCAGACTCCTCCGTCCATGGGATTTTCAAGGCAAGAATACTGGAGCAGGTTGCCATTTCCTCCTCTTGGGATCATCCCCACCCAGGGATCAAACCCTCATTTCTTGAGTCTCCTGCATTGGCAGGCAGATTCTTTACCACTGTGCTCTGGGAAGCCACCCTCAGACTCAATTATTCCACCTTCAACTCATCTGTAAAATGGAAAAACACTGGAACTAACTTCATAGGGCTGTGGTGTAGATGGAGAAGGAAATGGTGGTCCACTCTAATACTCTTGCCTAGGAAACCCCATGGACAGAGGAGCCTGGCCTGCTATAGTCCATGGGCTCACAAGAGTTGGATAGTAGACTTAGCAACTACACCATCACCACTAATATGTATAAAGTGGTTACATTAATTTGTGGCATACAGTTCTGTATATTGGCTCTGGATGGTATTATTGTTTTGATAAGTAATTTAAAACTGTCTAGACTTGAAAGAAATGACCAGGTATGGACAAAGCCAGTGAGAAATCATCTGGTTAGAGTCATCTGTCTAAAATGCATGGACAAAAATGCCTAAGATATAGTTTGCCCTTTTAATACAACGGATGAGAATACTGCTTTCTCATGCTGTCAGAAATAAACAAATGGCTGATTCAGGGTTATATGGTTGAACTTATTTTTCATTAATTCACCCACAGCCCTGGAGACCTGGGGGTGAAAGAGACACGCAATCTCTCTGCCTTCAAGGTGCGCAGTGAGATGAGGGCCCCCCAGTGGCTCATTTCTGCACTGTGGGTTCCTGCAGCGAGGGCGTGCCCTGCTCTCAATAATGTGAATTCTGGAAACAATGGGAGCAGAGGACTGTCTTTCTGAAACAAGTGCAGCCTTCTCTGTGGTACAGAGGCACTTGCCAGGGCTGGTTACAGGAATGGTGTTTTCCTTTCTAACACAGATTTAATGCGTTATATGTACAAGCAGGGTGGATATTTTTATGCCAAGAGAAAGCTCAGAGGGTAGGGTTGGGAAAAGGAGGATGATGGACATCAAGAAGAATGATGCAATAATCAAGATAAGAAATAATTAGGGTCCACTGGCAAAAACCAGTTTCTGCTGCATCAGAGTAATCGTCTCTTTCAGACCTAGCCGAGGACGTGAAAATGCGCCACCACAAAAAATATGGTGTGCTTCTCTGGGGAAGAATGTCATGAAGAGTCACTGAAAGTTCACAGGAATCTCGGAGATCTCCCATAAAAGCTTTGTTTCACACTTTGTCCCATGTGGAAACTACAGCCTGGGCCGCATGAAAAACGAGTTTTATGAGAGCACTTCTGATTTTTAAGAAGGCTATTTGGCTTCATAACAGGGCAGCTTCCCGAGAGCCCCGGGATGTCATTTTTACATATTGCACATAGCAGGCTGCCTCCATAATCGTCAGGGCCACACTTAAATCTGGTGAAATGTTGCTTGAGTGGCAAACCTCGACAAAAGCGATTGGGAGAAACTGCAGGGGCAAGAACTTCCCGGTCAAAGAGATTGTGTTAAGTGTGCTATAAAAAGTAGTCTGACTTTTTGCATGAGGGTAAGGGGTCGAGTGAGACGAGGACAGCACGGCTTCTGCTTCTGGCATTTTCCATTCCCTACACGATTATTACCCAGCTTCTCCTGGGCCCCAGTGCTGCGGCAGGCCTTGAAGTCCAAGGTCGCAGAGTGAGCATCCAGTGACCTTAATGATGCTTTCTCCTCTATTTCTATTTTTCTGGCAATATCTCACATGACCATGAGCACACACTTTGGAGCGCAACAGCCTGGATCCCAATGCTACCTCCTTCACCAACTGTTCACTGACCTTGGGACACTCGCTCAAGTTTTCTTTGCCTAAGAACCCACATCAGACAATTCAATGAATCAACATACATGTAAGTGCTTAAACCAGCGCCTGGCACTCGGCACTCTGTTAGTGTTTTCAGAACCCCAGGAGCAGCAGGGGTCTATGAAGTTGCCTGGTTTCCCCTGCCCACTCTCACTCTTGCGTCCATGGCTGATTCCTGCCCTGTGGGTTAGGGACCCTAAAGCCCAGCCCCGTGTTCCACGCGGGGCTTCCTCCTGCCCTCCTGCCTCTCCTCCCGGCCTGCTCTAGCCTGTGTGTTGGCCACCTGGTCACTGTCCACTAGATTCACCTTCCCTGTGTGCTGTTGTGGGTCAATCCCTCTGTACTCCCTTCACTTTGGACAAGAATGTGGCCCGCCATGGCCTGGCAGTGGACTCCCATGGCTACTCTGTTCTAGTCCATCCTACAGATGTTCTGTGACAAAGACATGATGCCACATCCCTGGAAGGCTGGCTTCCTTTCAGTTGATCAGAGTTGACTTCAGAAGGGGCTCTGAGTTCTCCCTGTTGCTGTGACGTCATATGCATTAACTTTGGCTGCGAGGGGCTGCTTGGTGGCAGGAACATGGTTCTTAGACTCAGAAGCCAAAATTCAGATCCTCTTTGTGGGATCCCAGGGAAGGTACCGGTCTTCTTTAAGCCCTGTTACCCCACTTGAACAAAGAGGCCTGCAGCAGGATCAGCCTGACAGTGTGGTGAGGGCTGAGTTGGAACACAGAAAAGGCTTTTCACAGTGCCCAGCAGAGGACGAGCTCAGCACAAACCTGGCCACCCGACCTCTTCCCTCCTTGTCCAAAACAGAGGTGGTGGGCTCCTTCCCCTCCTCCATCCTTGCCCCTCCCAGGGTCACTTCAGGGTTCCCTGGACACAGGCATTGTTGTACAGAAATCCTACACATGCAGAGTGCTTCCTCTCACTGTGTTTACAGTAAGTACGTCACGCTTAACCGAATGATGCCATATAAGCGCCACATGGTGATAAACAAGATGTTTTCCCATGGCTTAGTAACAAGACTAAGGGTTTATTATTAGACATCTATTGATAGTTGAAAACAGGAACAGTTCTGGCCTAATAAACTACACCTATTGGGCCCCGGACAGGCTGCAACAGAACAAAAGATCTGTCTGCTTGGCCCAAACTCACATGGAAACGTGACGGATGATCTATTTACAGTCCGGATTCCAAAATCATCAAGCGCTTGAATTCTATTGTGCCTGTTACTGGTCTGGATGGGAATTTTTAATATAATGGATGAGGATGGACCAGGGATTTCTGAGACCCTAGACGGCTATATCTTGAAGGCACCAAAGTGGACACGCAGAACTATGGCATAAACAGACTCCTCCCCTTCCCCTCTAGAGTCTCCAAGACAGACCATCAAACTGCAGCAGAGGCTTCTGTGTGGGTGGCTTCCTTGTGTGCAAATCCCATGGACAGGGTGGGTGCTGAGAACTGCTTCTGGCCCATTTTCCAAAATGATTTGGGACAGAGCAGGTCAGGAAGACGCCCCACCTGCCATTTTCATGTGGGAGGAAGGCTTTGTCCATAAAAAACAAAAAACAGAAACCCAGTGACATAAGATACCATCTCACTGTCCTTTTGCCATTTATTTCATGTTTACAGTTAGGAAATGGTATTTCTGTACCGAGATCTGATCCTCTATGCAAAATAAAGGAAGACTTTATTTGGAATTTCTGTATTTTGTCTTCCGAGGCCCTCCACAAGCTGGCCCCAGCCCTCTAGCCTCATTAAAAGAGCCCCCCACCCCAACGCCTGCCCCCAACCCCCGTCAGCTTCTCTCCTCGGGAATGGCAGGAGGTGTTTTCACGGCCCTAACTCAGCCTCTCCCTCAGCTCCTGCCCTACTCCCTTGCTCTGGTCTCTACCTGCTCCTGTTATGAATGCCTTCTACCTCTGCTTTAAGTTCCCAAAGAGCCTGGGCTGTTTGGAGCTTCTCTCCTACACCTCTAAGTCCTGAGTGTACCGTCTGTACTTACTTTCCGACTGACTTTAAAACACTCAAGCTTGGCCTTTATAAGCTGTCAATGCTAGGTCATAAAAGAATACCTTGCAAGACGTTGCAAGGATACCTGGAAATGACCTCAGGTCTTTCGTGCCCATCTCTCCTGTTACGGGGACATCACTGAGGACAGATGCACTGAGGCTAGGGGGAGGTGATGTGTCCTCGGTCACATACTTAGCAAAGGTCCAGGCAGGGGCAAAACTCCAACAGCCAGGTCCTGGACTCCTCCCCCGACCTCCCCAAGCTGATATCCTGTCAGTGGCTTGCCTGAGTTAAATATATGGAAAACCCAGCATTTGCAAGCCAGGCAACAGAAACTTCCATCTCACAGGGACCATTCATGATACTGAAAGAGCAAGTTCTGGAAACTACAGGTTGAAATCGATGCTTCTGAGGTAGTTTCAACAAGTCCACATGACCCCCAACCATGATCTGTATACACAGATGCAGAATCACAAATATTCAAGGAGGAGGAGGTTGACACACTTTTCTGTAAATGTCACTCTAATGTCAAGGGAAAGATGAAGGTAAGAATGTTCAATTCTAAGTTCTCACGCCACTGAACAGCTTTACTGCCCCATCCTCCTCCTCCGTTATGGAGTCTGATTTGTAGCTGGCACTAAATCCAGATGATCCACCCTGATGGATCATCCAATCCAGATGATCAATCCAGGATGGATTTTTCAAATCCATCCTGGCCCGGAGGCATAAGGTCGACTTCGGAGAGGCAGCCAGTGCTGTGTGCCAAAGGAGGGTGATGTTTGCAAACGTGATTATTACAACCCTAGCCAACCTCCCATTTTTCAACTCAGGTCTACTAACTACTTCTTCCCTTGAATTGGTTTTCCTCTATCAGGAGGATGTTCCTTTTTATCTAAAGACAAACCAATGACTCTTTGCAAATCCCATAAGCCATATGTCATCCACAGATTTCCTAATGGGATAATCCACTTGTCACAGACTATAAAGGAAGCATTTTCCAGTGGCCTAAATGAGGATTAATGAACTAATATGCAGCGGACCTTTGGGGAGACACAAGAAAACCTCTGGCGTGGGCAACGTCATCAGAACCCAAGCAACCTGAACACTCTGCATTTACGAGAGGCCCTTTCAGAGAACTTCAGAGGCATAACTTTCAAGTTTTAGCATTCAGGAGAAACACATGGCTATTTTTTTTCTAAAAGGTGAAAATAGGGAATTCCTTGGTGGTTCAGTGATTACAACTCCATGTTTTCACTGTAGGCGGCCTGGGTTTGATCCCTGGTTGGAGAACTGAGATCCTGAAGCTGTGTGGTGCTCTCTACACCCATTGCCAGTAAATCATGATGAGTTTCCATTTGATCATCTGAGGCAGAACCACGACTTCATACATTCATTCTGAAACCCACCCCAAAAGATCGGCACCATCATGTCATTTACGTTTGTGGTTTCGCTTTCTAAACTTTTTGGCCAACCCAATACAAGGTGAAAGTTTAGAAAGCGAAACCACAAACATAAATGACATGATGGTGCCGATCTTTTGGGGGTGGGTTTCAGAATGAATCGGAGAAGGCAATGGCACCCCCACTCCAGTACTCTTGCCTGGAAAATCCCATGGATGGAGGAGCCTGGAGGGCTGCAGTCCATGGGGTCGCTGGGGGTCGCTGAGGGTCGGACACGACTGAGCGACTTCACTTTCACTTTTCACTTTCATGCATTGGAGAAGGAAATGGCAACCCACTCCAGTGTTCTTGCCTGGAGAATCCCAGGGACGGGGGAGCCTGTTAGGCTGCCGTCTATGGGGTCACACAGAGTTGGACACGACTGACGTGACTTAGCCTAGCCTAGCCTAGCCTTCAGAATGAATGTATGAAGTCGTGGTTCTGCCTCAGATGATCAAACGGAAAGTCATCACAGGCATGTGCTCTGTCAGCAGGATGCACTTGAGAAAATGCAGCCGAAATCTGTACCTCTAGGGTCTAAAGCCAACTGCTGTCAGATTAGGGCACTGGGTTCTGCTGAGGCCTTCTAGTCAGAATGCCGCAGACTCTGGAAGTCATTCTGCATTCTCATATAAACGTTCCCCCACAACCACTCTGGGAGTTGCAGAAAAAGTTCTTTCAATAATGAACAGCCGTCTGTTCCACAGAGTACAGGAAAAACATGATAAACCGAGTCACACACCTTGGCTGTAAACATATTCTTACACGAGATTTCTACAACTTCATATAAAGAAAATGCAGGCTCTTAACCACCCGCAGAACTACAACAACAACAAGAAAATGCACAAGGTTTCCTGCAATTAAGCGGCAGTGTTTTACAGTGCAATTTTATTTATACCTGAAAGAGAGTAAATAAATATATATATAAAAGGTCGCATAGACCCCTCCCGCCCAAGGCTTATTCTGCAAATTAACTTTGCAGCCATAAAACCCGTGCCAGCTGGACTCTTTCCCCTGGTCCTCTGTGGCACAGGCAGCCAAAGCAGGTATACAGCCGAGAAAAAAACAAAGTCGGGCATTTTCCACCCTCAGCCAGGGATGTTAATTGAACTTTGGCTCATGTTTAAAGATTTCTCTCTTCATGTTCAAGAAAGAATTAAAAACAGTTGAGCTGGGGGAAAATGAACATCTGTTACTGACTTACACTCACAACCACAATGAAAAACATTCATAATTAAAGCAATTTTGCATCCCTCCTAGTTAGACCTGTAATGTTGGGTTAAAAATATAAACGTGGAGGCCCCTCATTGTCTTCGGGGCTCGCTTCTTACGGCTGCTTGTAAAAAAGGTAGTTTATGCTGGGTTGAATTTTTTTTTTTCCGCTGGAATAACAATCTCAGGAAACAGATTTGCGTAGAAAGATACGGGATGACAACACAGAGCACCTACACAATTGAGCCCCATTTTATGAAGCTATGAAACAGTAGTCAAGAAGTGTTTTATATTTGGGAGTTAAATACACTTTACGGCTGTGTAAAAAACCAGAGCCATTTTGGGCCGAACATAAACATTCCAATGTCTGCGAGGTTTACTTCTGTTTGAGCCAGTGGGCAGGTTTCTATCAACCGGGAGGGATTCGTGGGTGACGCAGAACAGTGCTGGAAAGTCTTCCACATCAAGTCATTTCCCGTTCAACATGCAGAAACTTCATCAAGAAAACCAAATCTATTTCCATACCCTCACGCTGGCTATTGAAAAAAAACCTCCTCCCTGAGAAATCAGCCCCCAGCCTCTTTGCCTCCAAGTCATCTTCCTTCTGCTGCTTAGTTAACATTCCCTCAAAGAGCCTCATAATATTACTCTTGTTTGACAGCAAGAGTTGCCTCTCTTATTAAAAATGTTTCCCCACTGCCAAGTCTATTAAACACAAATTCCTTAACCTAGCATTTAAGGTTCTTATACCCAGATGTATGCTCTGTGAGTCCAATACACCAATCATATTAGTGTGGAAACCATCACTGGTCCCCAAACCATCTCTGTGTTACCCAGCTAAGTCCGGGATCTTGGAATACACAACCCCCACCCTCTAACCCTTATCTGTACTCATCCTTAAACGCCTTGCTCCAAAGCGACTTCCCCCAGGTAATGAAATGCTAACTGAACTGTTGCCAAGTAAAGGTGACTTCTCTGACCACTATAAACGTAATTTAAGGCTCTCAGGTTCAGGGTCTGATAGGAACTTTATTTGCACACTCATCTTCCTTTGCAACTAGATTTTTATCTCCCTGAAGACATTGATCTTTTTTCACTCATCTCTGCATTCCCTGCAGACCTCAGCACTGGATCTGCCAGTCATAGTCATTAGATCCAGCTCCCTGGTCTTCTAGAGAGTTGGTATAACATTTTTAAATTCTTGTCTGATATACTGCTAAGGTATATGCAGATACTTTGGGTTAAGTATTATATGGACTAAAAATCAGTCATCCTTGCCTTCATCAACATAACATGTAATTTGATCAAACAGGTTTGTCCGGCGTGCAAATATAATTGGAATGGCCATTTTAGTTTGTCCCTTTTCTTGGTCAGGGTGAGAAGAAATGAAATGACATTATTTTGGAATAATCTTAAAACACAGTGTCAATGAGCTTATCTAAAAGTTCAGCATCACTTTGCCTGCTAAAGGTCTAAGGCCACTGCTCAAGGGGATTGGTCCCATCTTGCAGTGTGACTGTGGGCTCAAGCCAGCTCCCTCACCACAGAATCCAGCCCAGGAGAGGAGATGAGGCCAGGGAAACCCCAGGGAGAGGGGTGGAGAGGGCAGAACGCTGTTATATACTTAACAGAACATGGAGCTTTTTCTGAGGTTTTGGAAAATAAGTCTGGACAGTCTTCTCTCAAAGTGGTATTGATTCAGCACACCTTTCCCTTCCCTTGCCACCCCCTCAGGGATGAAAACCAGAAGTGCCGAGGGAGCTGCGATGTTATTCCTGGCCCCGATGCGCGGGAAGGGCCATAAATCTCTCACAAAAGCCCAGGCTTGTGGGATTTCCAGAACCAACCCACAGATTTATGAGGACCAGACCATTCAGACAGATATCAGAGTCTTGGGTTCTTAGGAAAAACATGAATATACAGGAACATTCCCGTCATTTTGGGAAATACCTCTCTTTCGAGGATTCCCCACTTATTAGGATATGCCCGACACTGTGGGAACATCATCAAAACAGCACAGCCTGAATCAGGCCATCAGCAAACCTTTAGTTTGAGAATGATCTATCAGGGGAAGTGGCTTGTGATTCACTGGGGAAGGAGAGATGGGAGAGATGGTATGGGCAACACAGGTTTTACATCTGAGCGGCAATATGGCTCAAATGGCCTTCAGATCATCACGACTGGCCCTGGCAACTAGGAAACAGCAGTGGTTTGCAAATGATGTCCCTGAACTCATTGTGGGCTAGCAGTGCTAAAGTTACCTGGAAGCTGCTGAAAGCTGCCAATTTCTGGCTCTATTTCTGGAATTTGGCTCAAGAAATCTAGGGCAGGTATACCAGGAATCCATATTTTTAAGATTCTCCAAGGTCACTAAGAAAGTCAGGGAACTCCTGAAATATAGTGTACCATGACAGAAGCGGATGGTGGGTGATTTAAGGTCATGTTTTGATTCTAAGGGCTTCCCTGGTAGCTCAGATAGTAAAGAATCTGCTGGGTCGGGAAGATCCCCTGGAGAAGGAAATGGCAACCCATTCCAGTATTCTTGCCTGGAGAATTCCATGGACAGAGAAGCCTGGTCCATGGGGTCACAAGGAGTCAGACACAACCGAGCCACTTCATTTTCTTTTTTCTGATTCTAAAAGAGAATTCTTGCTTGTGCACCACCCTAGAAAACCTGCTCCTGTGCCCCAACCCTCAACCCAGGAAACGGTTCCACCATCCATTCAGCTGTTCCAGCAAAGAAGCCAGGAGTCACTCCTCTCTTTCCTCCTCTGGATCCTCATGCAAGTCCTCCAGGCTCTATTCCAATGTATCCTGAGTCCACCCATGTCCCCTCATTATTCTGGTCCCGTTATTGCCACCTCTCCTACCGCTTCGGTAGATATTCCCAACCCAACATTCATTCATCTGTCAGAATAATCTTTTAAAAATATAAAGCCAACCACGACAGTCTCCTGCTTAAAACCCTCCAACAGCTTCACATTACACAGCTGGGCAAACTCTTGTCTTCTGGGCATTTTTCTCCCTCCCCACCCATTTGAACCAGCCAGCTGAATATACCCTCTTCTTTTTCATCTGACTAGGAGGTACTTATTCTTAACACTCACATTGGCTATTATTCCCTCCAAAAAGCCTCCCTGTGACTCCCCACCCCAAGGCTGGTACACACCAAACTTGACTCTATTGGGCAACCTGGCATTCTGTGCAGATTTCATCATCTGTCTCCTGAAAAATAATATTCTAGGAGCAAAGGAGGTCCTTAGCACTGCTGAAGGGCACATAAATGGATTATAGTCCTATATCACATTGTCAGGAGTCGGAGAGAGGACAGCCCACAGGAGTGGGCTTTGGAGAAAGGCAGACCTGGATTAAAATCCAGATACCCAATCTTACTGTGTGCCCTTGGGTAAGTCAGTTAACATCTCTGAACGTCTGGTTTCCATTCATATATAAAATGGGAATGTGAATAACATGCTTGGCAAAGCACCCAGGAGTCAGGAAGATCCCCTGGAGGAGGAAATGACAACCCACTCCAGTATTCTTGCCTGAATAATTCCATGGCCAGAGGAGCCTGGTGGGCTCCAGTCCATTGGGTTGCACAGAGCTGGACATGACTGAGCAACTGAGCATGCACACGAAGCACGCACACATTCTAGATGTCCTGAAGCAGTGACTAACATTGCATTCTTACTCCTCCAGGCGGGCACACAGAGCTAACTCTAATGCCCCTCATCAGGCTGGTGTAGACACCTGAGGAGCTCTCTTCTATCTGCTTCCGTAACTGATTTTTCTTTCCATAAACTGTATCTCTGGATTTGGCTTCCTCCTTAGGTAATCTGTTTTAACATTGTTTCTGAAAAACCAACTGCACAGGACTTGCTAGAGTTCAGTTACGCCTAGGCTTAGGAGAGATCTGAGGGGGCTCAGGACACCCCTGCCCGTTCTGCACCACTCCCTCCAAAGCGTGTGTTTCCATTTTCCAGTCTCATCAATGCTGTTGTCGTTAAGAGCTATCAAAACTTTGCAAAGTCCCGAAAATGGTAGAGCACTGGATTTGAAGTCTGAATTTTTTTCATTGCTCTCTGGGTAAGTGACAGCAGCTTAGTTTCTTCAAATGCCAAGTATTAAAGTGCTTTTATCTCACTAATTAATAATTAGCTTTGGCAAGCAAGAAAACTAAAAGGCACAGTTGGACTGCTTTCAAAAACCAACTGCACAAATAAAAGCCAGGAGTGTGTCCTGGATTTAAAATGCAAGGCGAGGGTGAGGCTGTATAGATTCCAACAGAGCAGAGATGCGGAGCGGGTGTCTTCCTGGGGATGATGGAGGCGGTGGGTGACCTTCCATCCCTCTTCTCAGATAGAGGTCTGTGCACTTGTGTGAAGGGCAGATTTCCACAATGAGCACTCTATACTGAAAAACCCTCCAAGGCCAGAGGCAGGCTTTTCTATTACTGCTCTGTAGCTTGGAAATCCCAGCTAGCTGATGACTTTATGGGTTTGTACGGTCTAGACAAGAGGGTTACTCTTTGGCAAAATTGCTCCGGGGGAGGCCCCTGTGAAAATTCCCATCCAGCTAATTACCATTCAGAGGGCAGGCTACCGGGAGGGCGCCAGCCTCTGGCAGAGGCTGCGGTTGGAAAGCCACACTCCTGGCTTTATCACTGGCTACGTTTACTTTCCTCCCTGTCAAAACAAGGACAGGAAAAGGGAACAAGAGTGCTACTGAGAGAGAGCAACTCGGGGTGCTGGGGGAGAACAAAGAATGAAGGCTGCCCAGAGCTATGACCGAGAGAGCCGTGCCTTCACTAAGGACAGGGAAACGCCAGCCATCTGTCTGCTTTTACAACAATCATTTCAGCTTTCTCAGCAACTTTGAATCTCTGGAAGTGAATGAGTAAAGACACAATGGTCTGAACTGGGTATGGGGTAAAATGCTTCCAAAAATAGAGATTCACAGCACTAAAACCCAGAGGAGCTCACAACTATTTTCACCTCAGCTTTTATGGGACCCAGAGAGGTAGGTGGTGGTACCTGTCCTTCAATACTTGGAAGACATCATTTTCACCTACCGCAGGAAGGGGCCGAGGGAAAACACCTGTCTAGAAGCCCCTGGGTTCTGATTTAGCTGACAAATAGGGAAAGGGGAGGGGAGGGGGAATGGCCTTCTGTGAAGGGAGATCAAGCCTGCACTTGGCAAGGTTCTCATCCAAAGGCAAGAGCGCCTCTGCTGGGAGGTCACCTCCAGAAGCCCTTCCAGACCACACCCCTTCCCGCAAAAGAGCCTGCTTTCCTGTCCACATCCTTCCTCACTCATATCTTCACTGTGACACAGTCTCTTCTCTCTTCCCTTCAAGTCCCTCAGGGCATAGACTGTATCTCTTTCCACCTTTACTTCGCTGAGGTATCTAACGATGGGGTTGCAGGTTGGGCGCTCAGTTACTGTCTAAGATGGATAACTGATCAGAGAGAAATCTCCACCCCCACAAAAGCACACAGAAACATGGTTTTTCCCCCTCTTTATGACTAAGCTCTAGTGAAGGACCTTGTGTTCTTTCTGAGGATGGTGAGTCTGGGAACATTCCAGAATCTGTAGGCCCAGAAGAACTGTATAGCTATGGTTTGATGAAGTCTCATGAACAAAGAACTACGATTACAACACAGCTGATGATCAGAACACACTCAGCATTTTGCTGTGGCTGGAATGTGAGGAAGATGCACTGGACTGGAAATCAGGAAGGTTGGGTCTTGGTACTTTTTTGATCCATTTGGCCACACGACCTTGGACTTTACACTACACTTGTATGAAGTGGTGAATCTGGATAACTGGATTTCAAATTTTCTGACCATGATTCAATTAAAAAAAAATCGCAACTCAGAAAATCACACACACACACACAAAACTGAAAGTTTCCTCAGACAGTATTTATCCTTACTAAGTGTGCAGCACCCTATTTTCTGTTTCTTTCTTTCCTTATATTAAAAAATGCTGGTCATAACTTATAAATTGCAATAGCCAAGATGACCTTGACACATATTTCTGGTTCTAAAATTCCACAGTGTTAAGATCTCATGCTATCTTATGCCATGGTTTTTCTCCATTGCTTCCTTTCACCAGAAGGAGTTTTGGGCAGTAAGCATCTCCTAAATTCAGGGGTGTTAAGGAACGACAACTGATGCAATGAAGGTGTCGCATCACCCACCACTCTCCAAGGGATCCTCTGCCCTGCGGTGGGGGAGGGGCGGGAGTTGCTCTCTGACCATCACTTTAAGGGGAGCAGGAAGTCAAAGAGATCCCCTTCCAACCAAGTCACAGAATCTCTGTCCTTTCTTGGCAACAAGTTCTAGAGTGGTTTGAGGCTTCGCCAGACTTAAGACATTTATTTTTACCAATTCCTTTGTCAGTCTTCTTTTGACTATTCTGAGGGCATTTGTACTGAACACAAAAGACTATGGAGATGAACATGTCAAAGCAATACTGTTGCTTTGTCACTGAAAAAACTGAGGCCATTCAGAGTACTTCACAGGCATACACGGTGAGCTTTTATCTTTAATACTGAAGTATACTTGATTTACAGTGTTATGTTAATTTCTGCAGTACAGGAAAGTGACTCAGTCACATACACATTCTTTTTCATATTCTTTTCCATTATGTTTTATCACAGAATATTAAATACAGTTTCCTGTGTTATACAGTAGGACCTTGTTTATCTGAGTTGGTTTTTCTCATGATTATATTTTTACACTGACCTTGATCCCTCTGGGCCAAGCCAGAAGGAAAGGCAAATCTTTGGGAACCTGATTTGTACTACATGAGTTTACCAGATCTCCACCATCTCTTTCCTGAGAGATTCGAAGGGGCTACATTCAACCAGCCTCAAGGGCACAGTTCAGGGCTCAAGGATGGAGCCAAGTGAATTGGCTCACAGAGCAATCAAACCCAGGACCTCAGATTTAATCCCAGGCTCTGGTCCTCTGAGCCAGCTTAAGTCCTGGAGCTCCCATGGGTAAGGGAAGATGACTTACTACCAGTCTGCCAAGAACCGCCATGCGGGACTTATTCTGTTCACTATGTTGGTCTGTCAATGAGAAGAGTCAACAACAACTATTAACCAGGCGCAGGCACCTAAGTAACAATATGGCTTATTAGGTTAATAAATTCAGGCCACTCAGAGCACTTTATAGACAAGAATCTGAAATATCACTCAGAAGGAGCCACAAATTGCCATCTTCTAGATGACGAAAGATGTTCCGAAAAAAATATCCATTCATTTTTCAGCCCTGTCATCTTTCCAAAATGTACTATTATATAATAGAAAATACAGACTAAGTGAACAGAAATTCTAGGAGGCTGTGAGATGTTATTTTTAAAGAGGCACAGCTACCATGAAAATGAAGCTACTTTCCAGTTTATAACATAATTCATTTCCCAGTTTGTCCTTCTTGCTTGGCAGAAAATGACAATGTCCATTACTATGCCACATTTGTAGCTTTAGATAAAGAGCTTTTACATGGCAAAGGAGAAGCTTTCTAGTCTTGGCAAATCTTCCTTTTTTGATGATGCCAGGAAATAGGTCTTTATTGCGAGCCCTCACCTCCCCCCAAAAAAGAGAAAAAAATCCTTTTTGGAATATTTATTATTCATTTTAGGAAACACAGCCCTATAGATTATTTACAAATGTGTTAACTGGATTCTACTAAACTTTTAATTTGCAATTTACTTGCCAAGTACTATGTATTAGTTACCAATGGTATATTTATGTTTCTGCAATGCATGCTTATTATATAGTTATTCCAGAAACTGATTTATTAAAAAATTTTTTTAAATCCCAATTTTTATATTTGCAGTTACTTCATAATTTTAATTTTATGGTTTTAGTTTCCAAAAAGGGCTTATTCATCTCCTAGGGGGAAGAAAAAAACTTCCAGGCTGAGGTGTGCTGTCCACAGGTGGTGGTGGGAACCCACCTAGCCTGTCACAAACATCCCCAGGCAGGCGCCCTCTGGCAGTTCACTCACAACTGAGCTGTAACATTTTAATTATATGCTTTTAAAGTTAGTCATTTGTCAAGTTTTGTTAGTCTTACAAAAACAATTTAGGTATAACATAGAATATTCTAAATTATATGCATGTATATTACTGAAACCAAGTGGCTTTAATTAAACATTTTTCAAAGCCTGTTTCCTTTTAATGGCAGTGAAATACTGTTGGTAGCAACAGCATGCTGTGCCAAAATGAACTTCACCAAGGTGAATTTTAGGGTGACTGTCAACACAATAATGGCCTACAAGTTTATGCAAAGTTCTTAAATTAGAAAGTGGCCATTTAAGGGTGTCATGGGGAAGGGGGGCGCTGTTCAAGATATAGGATCATGACTGTGCTTCAAAAGCGTTATCCTAAACTGAATGCCAGGCACTGGTCCTGGCAATTGTTCGAGCCTTGGAGTAACACAATACACTTCTGCCTGGCAGATAGAAACTGGAAAAGGGTGGTTAACAGAAAAGCGTGTCGAGGTCCTTTCCACCCCTGAGTTTAAGATTCTAAGCAACTGTTCTCTTTCTTCTTTTACCTTTTTAAAAAAGGATTTATTTTTTATTTTTTGGCTTTGGTGGGTCTCTGTTGCTGTGTGCGGGCTTTCTCTAGTTGCAGGGAGCAGAGGCTGCTCTCCAGTTATGACGCACAGCCTTCTTCTTGTGGTGGCTTATCCTGTTGCAGAGCACAGGCTCCAGGTGTGCACGAGCTTCAGGAGCTGCAGCTCGTGGGCTCTAGAGCACAGGCTCAGTAGTTGTGGCCCATGGGCTTAGTTGTTCCGCGGTGCATGGGATCTGCCAGGAATAGGGATCAAACTGGTGTCCTTGCACTGCAAGATGGATTTTTAACCACTGGACCACCGGGGAAGTCCCCTATCCTTGTCTTTTTTTTTTTTTTTTTAACATTTTAAAAATTTTATTTTAAAAAGTTTTTTTTTTTTTGGCTGTGCCCTGTGGCTTATAAGATCTAAGTTTCGTGACCAGGTATCAAACTTAGGCTCCCTTCTGTGGAAGCACGGGGTTTAATCCTGGACTGCCAGGGTTAGAACTGCTTTCAAGTTAAACACTGTGATGAGGATTTTCACTAGGATCGTTATACAGCATAGAAAGAGCTTGAAATATCTTACATGGAAAATATCATTTCCACTATTTGGTATAAGAGAAACCCACTTTACACTTATTTCATCTTGTTACTTGAAAATATTTTAATTTTGGAAAATATATCTATTTGAAAACTAAAAATCCTCCCAGACCCAGGCTTCAAAAAGATATATCTTAGTTGGTAGGCCATTGACAGATGCCCTGTAGCTATTTTACTCAAAGCTATTTTGACAAGAGGAGAAACAGTTTCCCTGAGAGTGACCTATTTGGGGGTCTGTAAGCATCTGCAACACCTTGGCTACCTCTTTTATTTTTTTGCCTGTAGAAAATAATAATGATTGGGTATCTAGGTAGAAAACACAGCAAGCACATCATGATTAGATCTCAAATTCCTACACAGTGGTCTCCCAACCAACTTCAGTTTCTTGGGGTGACTTGTTATGTTTTATTCTTCTATACCAAAGAGAGCCTGAGTTGGCTAGGTTAAAAAGAAAATTCAGTCCAGTGGAGTATGAAATACATCTTTGATCTGTTGAGATCAAGCTAACTTGTTGCTGCTTTGATGACTATACATTAACACCAGCATCCCGTTTTCCAAGGAGTGAGTAACTGAGTTTGGTGGTAAGAGGCTCGAGGTGCACAGCCAGCATCCTCTCCTTGCCAGGTATCGAGTCCCAGCAGATTATTTCTCCCTTCCTGTCAGATACCACTTTGCTTTTAGTGCCTTTCCAAGGACTTTGAACAAAGCCCTGAGACAGATCCAGGGAGATTCTGTACCTGGATAGTCTTTTTAGCAAGAACAAATTAGCTTAAAGCATTCTCTCTGTTTTTTTTTTTTTTTGCAGATTCTGTCTCTAATGCTGTGCAGCTGGGTGCACCTGGGGATCCCTTTATTGTTAAAAGTAGACCCACATGGAAAAGACATTAAAATCAGTTTGCTGCTGTGATACCCACGAAGATGAAAGGGCTTCTCTGATTTTAATATGCTGTGTGTTAGATGGGAAGGAAAATGAAAAGGCTTCTTTGGAAACACACACATTTGGCTGGGCTACGAATTCATCAGGTGTTAAATCCCTGTCAGCTTCGCAGCAGAGGTGTGTGGTAGCACTGGGTGTCTGCTTGTTTGTGTTTTCAGTGGAATCCGTGCCGTTTTCCATGCTTACAATATGTGGCTCTCTTTAGCACTCCTATTTCGGTTCTGGTACTTGCTTCCAGAGGAAAATTAGTCAAAGTGTGTACTGATGGGAGCTGGCATACGAATGAGCTCTGGACCCTAGCTTAAAGAAACTGCATTCTTTTGGCGGGTAGGGGGTGTGCCCTTGAAAATAACTTTATCTTTTGATATTTCTTGACATTTTTGGGCTAGTGCAGAGACCCCTACTGGGACATAGAGTAACAATGATTGAGGGCCAAAACCACACCGTGAACTATGTTTCTAGCACCAGGTGAAACATGCCTAAACATGATGTAAAGACTGTCAAGATTTCTTGTGGGAATTCTTAACTGTGGACATATTATTTTTGTTGAATGTGATTAAGCAATAACACAGTTACAGTAGAGATGAAATTCAGGTTTATAATTAAATGTGAATGGTTAAGCATGGTATTGCTAAAATGGCAGGCCTCAAAAATATTGTCATTAGAAGATAAGTTATTGATGGCGTTACTGCAAATTCTAAGTCTGAAGATAAGCTGTATTAACTGGCTTCCCATTACAGAAATGGAGTTCATTTAGAGTTCCGGAGGACATCTAGGGGCTGAAACTGGGCAGTGTTAGTTTTTAAAAACTAAATTTAAATTAAAAATTTAATTTTTCTTTCTTGTAAAATTCTGTCTCATGGAAAGCATTTTGGATCTGGAAGATCCATACGCTATAATTTTCTATTAGAAACATTTTTAATCATCAACTAATTCTAATTGTTTCCCAGTGTCTGGGAACTAGTTCTTCTTCATTTAATAAGTGTAGTAATTGTTTTTACTTGACCGCACTATTGTTTCTGCAGAGTTTGAAAGCTGAGAATAAAGGATTTCACTGTCTTTCTTCAATGGAGAGGAAATTCCAGAGATTTTCTTCTTCAAACTACTGCATGTATTTACTTCCCTTTTTCTTAAATGGCTTGTTTACAGTAGAGGAAATGCTCTCTGCTCTTTCAGGGAATGAGTGGACGTTGTGGGCTCCTTTTCCTCATTTCTACCTGGGCCAACAATTTTTTTTTTAACTGAGGTAAATACAATGCATAGATTTTATGTGCCTAATTCAATGAATTTGATAAATGTACACTTTTGTGTAACCAACATCTCAATCAAGATATGGACTATATCCATCAGTCCAGAAAGTTCTCTGGAAGGGAGAGAACTTTTTCTTCCTGTTCTGAGAGTTGACTGCTGTTCAGATTTCCATTGTTACAGATCAGCTATCTCTACCTGAATTTCAAATGCACTGTTTTGTGTCTGGTTCCTTTCACTTAGTATAATGTTTCTAAGACTCATTCATGGTTTTTTTTTTTTTTAAATCACTAAATTCCACTGTACAGATAGATCACAATTTGTTTATCCATGCACTTGGAGACAGACTAGCTAATTCTCAGGGCTACTGCAAATAACGCTATCCTGTACATCTTTGCACCCATCTTTTGTGGACATATATTTCCATTCCTCTTGGGTAACTACGCAATGAGGAACTGCTCAGCCAACGTCACTTGTTTCTGAAGCCCTGGAGAACCTTTCTGAACGAGAGGTTTACGGAGAGACAGTATTAACGTAAGGAGCTGTTTCCATCCCTAACTTTACCTCATTAATCCTCATGGGAAGGTAGGCATTCTCTCCAATGCATACATGAGGAGCCCGAGGCTTGCAAAGGTTTAAGAACTGAAGAATAAAATTTGAATCCAGATCCCTCTGATGCCAAAAGCTCTCATCACTTTACCTCTGTGTTCCCAGAGTTTCAGAAGATGCTCCAGAAAACTCCGGGTTTCCATAACTACCCCCTCATCAACATACCTGGGTCTGCTTATGAATCCCCCAACAGTCCGTAACAATCATGCTCTAACATTGTTTGCCGCCAATCACTTCCCCCTGATCTCACCTGATTCCAACTCTTTAGGAATTTACATTGACTTACAATTTCTAAGACATTTTGTGGATGTAAATATATTGCTTATAACTGCCTTAAAACAGTATGGAAAGAATTGCCCCGTGAGTACCTCTATCTTATCTAACCAATAATCCATGCTAGTAATTTAGTCCATCTGCATGTATGCCATGTTCATTAAGTATCTGCTCCACATGTGTATAACCTGCTTCTACTAAGAGACGTAAATTCTAATCCATAAGGGCTATACCTTCTGCTTTTTTGTACTCCCAGTACCTGGAACAATGATTGTAACAAAACAGATGCTCAGTAAATTACATGAACTGAGAAGATGCCCAGTCTTGGTGCTCTGGGAAACAGTGGCCACTCAACTGGGGATGACTGAACTTGGGCAAGGTTTCATTTAAATGAGCCTCAATTTCTTTTGTCTTTAAAGTGGGGTAAACAAATGGTGATTAAGTTTCTGTGAACTCTAAAGATAAAATCTCCTAATATAGATTGGCACTGATTTGATTTGCTTTCTTCAAGTCAAAAACATGTTTTGTTTGGGAAGGTCTCTTGCAGGTGGTGTAGTTGAGAAAAATACTTGTAATTACTATCTTGTTGCTGCTATCCTACACTTTGAGTTGTAAGAGATTATAAATAAGTAGCTGCATAAGACGGTGGGGAAGGAAGCAAAATTAGTGACAAGACTGAACCATAATTCTCAGGAAGCAGGATGAAGGTTTTACAAGCCAATCAATAAAGAAGATGAAAGGACAATGACTGGAACAAAGCAGTATATAAACAAACAAGAAAACAAGTCATAGGCCAGGAAAGGGTGTGTTGGTGACCCTGAATATAATGTAAGCCAGATAGGAGAGCAACATGAAGTCATTCTCCAGCTTAAGTAAACACATTTATGTGAAAAGGGAAATATAAATCAAGGCTATTTTCTCAATGGGAAGAGTTTAGGGAATGTTTTTTAGGCACTGTCCAGATATTCATCTCTTTAGGGCAGAATCCATTAGAAATACCAAATCCTGGCCTTAGGAATTTATTATAAGTAGGTCACAAAATTCAGTCAGGCTAAAATATTTAGCTTTCCTCCTTTTCCACTGTTAAATAGGACAGGATTTATCTCTGAGATTTTCTCTTCTGTTTCATTCTTTTCTTTGGGGTGGGGATGGGGGAATTATGCGAGTTTAGACCTTACTTTAGTTATCTTTTATTCCTTGAGATTTTCTCCCTTTAGTAAGGTTGTTTAGGTTTATTTTCTAAAAATAAAGGGACTGGGGGAGAGTTCACCTCAGCTCCATTCAGACAGAGCTTCTAAATGTTGAGCTAAATTTTGTCAGTTCTATCAGTTGTATGGCAGTAATTTCCATCTTGAGGGTAAAATTAATACTTTACTTTTTAAAATGATTTTGCTGTTTATTAGCAACTCCTGAGAACTGCGAAGTTATAATTTGAGTAACTTATTACCAAAGCCGTAAGGGAATGTTAAAGGTCTACTATCATGCCAAATAGCAGGAGACATAGGAATATGAAACGAAACAAATGTACAATAGGAATTTAAATTACAGATTAACAGATATAATTTGCTACCTCATGGTCATTACAGGCTGCTGAAACAAGAAAACAAAAAAAAATTGGTTTAATTTCCTTGGGTACCTTTCTCTGGTTTAATACTTGAATTTTTCCCCCAAAGTGGGCCAAAATATATATGCAAATATTTTCCAGGAGAGACTATGCAGTGCTATTATAACGAGAAATTCAGCCAACTCTTTCCACAGCTTCTCCATTAAGACATAAGCAAGCATCTGTTCAGTCCCATTGGACTCACGTTTGGAGGCTAAGCAGGTAGATTACAGTAACTTTTCTCCAAGCAAACTGGAAATAGGCTAGCCTAGGCAAGAAAACACATAGCTCTGACAAGATGGGACCCAGCATTTAAAAGCAGTGGTTTCCCACCTCTGGCTGTAGGTCAGAATTCCCTAGCAAGAGCTTTAAGAAAACTCTCAATGCCCGATCCATCAACTGAGTAAGAGTCTCGGAGTGGAGCCCAGGCAAAGGGAAGTTTAAGACTTTCCACCATGACCAATTTCAGGATGAGCTTTAACAACTGGTCTGCAAGCCTGAATAGTTAACAACTGACTGCCTGGAGTCAGCTCCAACTCACCCTTGGAAAAAACCTTGAGTAAACTAAATCGATTAAGTTCAAGTTCTGATCTGCTATCTGAATGGCAGAGTGGGTTAAAAGTGAGGGTTACTGTGAATAAAGGTAAACCACAGTTCTAATAACTTAATCACTTTTGTGTTTTGGGTTTAGAAGTGTCAAGTTAGCAACTGAGGCAGCTAAGTGGCTGAAGGTCTAAAGAGTTTTTAAAAAGGTATTAACATTACCATATGTAAATTAGATAGTCAATGGGAGTTTCACATATGACATATGGCACCCAAAGTAGGTGCTCTGTGACAACCTGGAGGGATGGGGTGGACAGACAGGTGGGAGGCGGTTCAGGATGGAGGGTACACAGGTATGCCTATGGCTGACTCATATTGATGTGTGGCAAAAAAACATTACAATGTTGTAAAGCAATTATCTTTCAATTAAAATAAAGTTTTAAAAGGTATAAATTTGTACATGGGAATTAATAATGTTGTTTCAGTGGGGCTGGTGCTAGGATTAAGTAATCATACATAAAGCATACAGCAAGCATACATAGTAAAAAAATCTAGGTTGCCTTTCCTCAGTAATTATTACTACTTTTAAAGGAGAATGGTATGAATTGTTTTAACACTTTATTTTCAGTGAATTCAATCACGTTTATCTTCACTTTTAATATATATGTTTTTAAGTATAGCTGATTTACAATGTTGTGATACTTGAATTTTTCCCCCCAAATAGGCCAAAATATATATGCAAATATTTTCCAGGAGAGACTATGCAGTGCTGTTATAACCAGAAATCCAGCCAACACTTTCCAGCAAAGTGATTCAGTGATACACACACACACACACACACACACAGATTTATTTTCAGATTTTTTTTGGTATAGGCTATTACAAAACACTGAGTATGCTTCCCTGTGCTACACAGTTGACTGTATATTTTATACATAGTAATCACATATATCTTTAATTCTTTATGTCTATAATTTAAATCAGGGGTTGGTAACTACGGCCTATGGACCAATCTGTAAATAAGGTTTCACAAAAACTTTCAGTTTTATAGAACACAGAATGTCCACTAGCAGTTCTATAGCTGCTTTTACTGCTATGGTGGCAGAGCTGAGTAGCTCAAACAGAGGCCCTTCATAAAAAAACAATGTTGACCCATGATTTAAACCATTCAGAGCTTTTCTTAAACAAACACCAAAAAATACATTAAAAAAGAATACAAAGCAACTAAAGACAGGAAATGAAAAAGTTGAGAAAAGAAAATTTCTCTAGAGTTTTAGAAATCACAAAATAAATCTTAATTTTAAGAATTCCAAGACATACTTGAAACTCTATGATCAAACTGAGATCTGATTCTGTCTAGTCAAGACGGTATATTTTAAAGAATACTTTATAAATGAACTTTCCTGCAAGATGACTATTACTTCTGCACCAGGAATGCATCTTGAATATGAAACTTGGAAGAGTGAATTTAGGAGGTAGAAACATGGAAAATTATTTATAACCTGGCAATGAAAGTGACTGAAACCACATTAGTCAGGCAAAATAAGCTGATCTCTCTAACTACAGGTAAAATAACATTTCAAACATTGAAAAATGTACACAATCAAAATTGTACAGGGTAGGGGTTTAAGAAACCATTTCCCCTGCTAATTTTTGATGTTTACATGGAATGTTCTTCAAGCAGCAAATAACTTACCAATGATCTTGACAGATTGAAAATGATACATCTTTACCACAACATAAATTAATTCTCTCAGCGGGAAATTGCTAAAATAGACAAGGTGTCAGAAAGATTTCTTTATGTCTGAAGGAGAGGAAATGATTCCATTTCTTCCAAACATTCTTACATGAAAAATAATAAACTCTCACTTTTAAACTGTCTCTATTTTCATGGGGTTCTAAAACTCCCATTACTAATTGGGGTAGTCATAGTTATCTGGTACTGGCCATGAGTCAATCCTTATTAAGTCAGGTATAAAACATACCCAGGTATAAAACTGTCCCCATAATTCACATGACATATGAATAAATATTCATAGAAATACTCAGAAAAGAGAATCGAAGAATCACACTACATTCTCACGGCATTCCTTAGACTTACCAGTAAATGTTAGCAGGAATCCTGGAAAGTAAATCTTCACAGAAAGAAATGTAAGAGAAACATGGTGGTCTATCTCAGGGAAAGGAAAAATGCCCACACAAATGAACTCAATTCATTCTGAGAATTCAGAATGCTCTCCAATTCTATTTCTGAAACAGCTAGTTGAAAACTGGACCACAGGGATGAACATTTACTGAACGTTTAATGCACGTGTATGCTATCACATTTAACTCTCACACTAAAACCTAAATAATGGGTATTACCAGTGATCTGTAAGGGGCAAAGTTCAGGTGGGAACTCTGTCTGCCTCCAACACCTATTCTGTGTTCAAAATGCCCAATCCTGATGGAACACAGGGTACCCTCTCAACCATGAGCCCCCCGAGATGCCCCTAGAAAAAGAGCTCCTATAATCAGAGTGATGAGTTAAATCCTCCTCTTGGAGAGTAACAATGTATTATATTAAAGCCCTGTATTGAATAAACTAGTTTACCTTTGTCTAACCCATCACATTTTCCCAAACTTATTAGGAACTCTTCCTCAACTTCCATTTTGTGAAAGTCATATTCTGAAGCACACTTTGAGAAACAGGACTGCCGCCACCTCCCTTGATGGGAGCTGGATAAAAGAGAAATACATAAACTCTAAGAGAAAATAAACATTTCCATCCACCATTAAGGGGTGATACTACTGAGGGGGTGATGGCATGATTATGAATGGCTTCTTTCTGCTCTTAGAATTTTTAACAACACCCTCAGAGCCCGGGCCCTGCAGACCTCCTTGGCCTCATCTAACAAACACCTCACCACCACCTGGTCGACCTTCAGTAACTTGGAACCTGCCAGGTTCCCCTTCATGGAGCCTTTGAAAAAGGCTGTCCCCTTAGCTGGATGCTCCTTCTCTCCCTCTTGGGGAAGTCTTTCCTGATTCTGTCAAACCTCTCTCCCATCACTGAGTTACAATGTTATAGTTACTGGTGTATTTCTTTGATGAATACCTGTCTATACCCCTACAGGAGTGTGGGGAAATATAATCTCTGTTCTCAGATGGGAAAAAGAAGAGGAGGGACTTTTCCAGCCTCTTTCTACCATCTTCTATCACTGACTAGTGGATCTCTGATTTGGGAGAAGGTTCTGTGCTGCTCAGTTCCGTGCCTGGGCACACGCTGGTCTGCTCCTACAAAGGCAAGCTTAGGAGGAACGTTCGGGAATAAGTTTAACTCAGGGAAGACAACCTAAGAAGTCAGTTGTTACAGGTCCTAGCTTTATTCTGCAGTTTAGCCTTATGCAGTAATAAAGTTGATTTTACTTTTTACCTTTGAGTCTTATTTTTCAAATTGCTTCCATTTGGGAGGTGAAGACAAGAAAAGAATGTTCTTGTTGGCCCCCTAGAATGCCAACATCTTCTACTTGGCCTCAGCGCATCAGAAAGAACATGACTGGTCTCCTTGGGTTCACTACTGTAACTCAGGCCTGGTGCTAAGAGGGACTCTAAGTTTTAAAAATTGATCATTCTATCACAGAAAACCTTTTAAACAAGCAAAACTAGGGAGAATAGTATGATGATAACCCCCTATGTATACATCACCCAGCTTCAACAATAATCAACACATGGCAATAACACAATCGATCTTGTTTGATCTATTTCTCCACTTAACTGAAGCAAACCCAAGACATTGCATCACTTTATATGTAACAAATGGTAAAGGCTTGAAAACATGTCTATAAAACCATTATCACATGCACATTATAAATGATAACTTATTAACTCTATCTTTAATAATAAATAGATGAATGAATCAACAAAGGGTCAAAGAAGAGGTGGATCTCAAGCAAGATCTGTGCCCGGCCCCCAATACAGCATGCACGCATGCACGCGCGCACACACACCCCCCTTAAGGGCCAACCTACTCACCAGTCGGGGTGCTGCTGCGGAATGAAGAGGAGGGTGTGATGGGCGGGGTCACTGGGGGAGTAAGGCTTCCGCTGCTGTGGCGAGGTGGTGTGGACACATTCCCTCGAGACACGGAGCTGGACAAAGTCAGCGAGAGCTTTGGCTGGATCTTCTTCTTCAGAGACTCCTGCTCTCGGCGGGCAGCATCCGTCATGAATCTGTAAGTGGAAGAGACCATTTGTGAATAACCCATCTACAGAGCAGGAGGAATTATGACTGCTAACCTGAGTGTGACACATGCTCCACCCTGGGGTAGGGACTTGTTCACAGGTCAGTCCCAACTTCAAAAACTCAGAACAGCTGCCCTGTTCCTACAAGATAGAATTATCTTCTAGCTCCTGAAAGTTCTCTGGGCCAAGCCTCTGTCCTCACTACAGTGCCTTCAGCTACAGGACTGCCTGCAAGGTCCTCTCAATCCTCAGAAAGTACACCTGCTCTCAAAGTCTCCCAACCACTGTCAACTAGAGAGGACTTCTTCATCTGCAGGTTGGCAGTATTTATTGTTTGTGCCACTGAACATACATGGCTTCATGAGGACTCTGATTCTTTTTTGTACTCTGGATTCTCAAACAGGTATCTAGCTTTTTAACACTTTTTTGGTTGCTTAAAGGTCTTGTCTCCCCAGCTACTAGCTGAAAAGAAAGGACTTAAGTCCCTATAATCATTACTAGCATGCTGCCAAGCACATCTTAGCATACATTTATCAAATGACGAACAATTCTGCCCAAGAAGATTCAGTAAGAGGGAACAAGCACAGTACAAGGAAGATCACTGAGAAAGATCTGTTTATGTCATGATTTTATTACTCACAAAAGGGAAAGGTGACTTCTTTCGATAGTTTCACTTTGGAAACTTCAAAGTTACATTCTTTCAACACTTCTCTTAAGTTAGTAATATTCAAGCTTTGTTCTTTTCTCCCTGTTTAATCTAGCATTTTATGAATTCATATAATGAAATTCAAAACCACTTATGAAGTGGTATTTCCTCCCTAAACAGCAAATGTTGACTACATTTTTTGAAAATTGGGATGGAAAGTCTAGTGAATAGAGTTTATGAAAATATTTAGGTAAAAAAAGCATACACTCACGCCCACCACCTATGCTAAAAACCAGATCATAACTATACCTCTCAAGTCCCCTCTGTACCCCACCCTCCCATCAACTATGTTTTGACTATTTTAATACAATTCATCATAAACTAATACCATTGTGCTTGCTGCTGCTGCTAAGTCGCTTCAGTCGAGTCTGACTCTGTGCAACCCCATAGACGGCAGCCCACCAGGCTCCGCTGTCCCTGGGATTCTCCAGGCAAGAACACTGGAGTGGGTACCATTGTGCTTAGACATGTATTTTACCCAACACATTTCACAGTCTGCTTACAGAATTCCTTTATATTCGTCTTCATTACACTACGGCATTTTAGAAGTCAATAGATAGTTCTCATGCCTGGGTAAAAGTTTCCAGTTGCTCAAACACACAATGAAACAGTATTACAATAGTGTTACTATCTTAAAATGTCTACTTTTACACTTGGAACATGGATGGCATATTTCTTGAAGGGCTTTTGCAATATAATCTATACGTATAAGCTGGATTTTATATGTTGAACCAAACTATAATAAAGCTGTATGCTTTGTCTTGAGCGCTTATGTTTTTGTGCTACAAGATGGTGTTGACTGAAAAGGGAGAAAGGAATGACAATGCAAACCACAACTGTTTGCACTCGGCAGCCAGGTATTCATTTATTTTCAGATATAAAGTTGGTTCTATTGCTCTTAAAACTGCTTTTTCCTCTTCTCATAAACCTCTACACTTAAAATACGGACTATAAAGTAAGGAACTAGTGCTTTCTTTTATTATTTTAAGTACAACTGCTAATTGCATAATGCTGAGCTTCTTCAGGTGGGTACACGCAGTGTGTTAGGGAGTGGCCAAAATCACAGGCTAAGCATGTTGCTTGTTCTAGGAAGACCAAGTGTTCTTTATGTTGGTAATTCAAGTTAGTTTTTAAATAGTAAAATATATATATATATAGATAGATAGATATGCTATGGAGTAGAATGAAAAACATCTTGCATCTTAGTTAAGAGCACAGGACTTGGAGTCAGGCAAGCCAGTCTTCAAATCCTGGCTGTGCTACTTACAAATGTGACTTAAGGCAAGTCAATGATCCTCTCTAAACCTCAGCTTTATTCTCGGTAAAATGGGACAAGAAATTGTGTAACAGCTAAAGGGCCAACACATCTCCTTTTTCTTTCTGCAAGAGGTTTTGATTAACTCTGGTAACCTGCCAAGATGGTAAATCAAAGATGCTACTGGGCAGCGCTGCTTATAAGACTGACCTCCTGACTGGTAAGTGGCGTCTGGCCTGGGAGGAGCTAGAAACCATCTATCCATAGCTGGTAGGAAGCAGGAGCCTTGGGGTTCCGGACCATGGCGATCCTGCACCTGAACATGGCCCCTGCAGGGAATGGGGATCATGCCCAGGGAGTGTTATAAAAGCTTTGATTCCAGGGAAGCTCCCACCTCTGCCCAAGGGGCACCTTCTACCCACATTTGGACAGACTGCCATTGTGTACCAGCGAGAGCTTCAGAGAAGGCGTGACGTGGCCCTGCTGGTGGGCAGGCACTACCTTTTATCTCTCTGAAAAGACCCAGAAACCATGACAGTCCCGGATCATCTTGAGAGTCTGTTCATGGTCAAGGAAGGTCACTTGCTGGTGGACCGGCCAACAACAGTGCTGACTTCTGAGGATATTGTGAGGATTAAAAAAGGCAGCAGTGCCTGTCATGTAGGAAGTGACTTTGTTACAGAACGCTTCATAAATGTGGTTTTTCCTGTACGTTCCGTCTATCTCACTCAAAGTTTCTTGAGGACGCGCTGCATGTTTATGACTCTGAAAGCACCACGTTCATGCCTCATGCATAGCTGACGGGGAATCAGGTCAGAGAGTGCACAGAGTGTCAGAAAGACAGTCTTGCAAGAGAGAGAGACCCAGAGAGATAGAGGTTAGCAGTGTCTTCTCTTACTCGGGTAAAAAATTATCAATAGCTTATGGTTTTTATTGTAAAATAAATACTCTCCTACAGCTCAGATATAAAAACAACTATAAACAACCACAACAACGTGCACACACATATCCCTCACCTTCACCCCCTCATAGGTTTGTTCAGCTACGGACAGCTATTTATTTTTGGCTTGTATCTGCTAAGTGCTTTCTAGAAGCGAGAACGAGGCACCATGTTAAAAGCATTAAACATGAAACTCATAAAACACTTCTGCCAATCCTTCTCTCCCTCCACCCTCCCTCCTTCTCCCTTGGATTGGTGGTTATGAACTTGCAGCTATACCCATAAATCAAGGCAACCTCACTATACCAAGATACACAGCTGCAGAATTTATTCCCGGTGACAACATACACACGGAGGGGCATAAAAATGCCTGTAGAACACTGGATAAAATTCACCAGTTTCTCCCTGGTGGTTTTGCACTGTTCCTCTTTCACTTATCACCCATGACTTTACCTATTTTTTGGAGACTTATTTAAACCCTGAACTTTTCCAGCAGTGTTCCATCAGTATAGCTGTTTGTCAAAAGATGGGTGAA
The DNA here is from genome assembly GCA_935064755.1 of Tragelaphus eurycerus. Taxonomy (NCBI): domain Eukaryota; kingdom Metazoa; phylum Chordata; class Mammalia; order Artiodactyla; family Bovidae; genus Tragelaphus; species Tragelaphus eurycerus. Next base: position 28,180,839 of record CAKXYN010000002.1, read on the forward strand.
TTCCCAATGGCAAAAAGTGGAGACAAGTTAATAAAAGGACCTGATGAGGCAGAATGAATAAAGGTTGTCTGTGACTGTGGTCTAGACTGGACTCAAGTAAGTTGGCTCTAAGCATTTTCCACCTTCAGTGGCAGCTACACTGCGACATCCTTGAAGGACCACAGCACAGACTGTTCCATCATCGGGGTTAGACACGTTCTCCTGTATTCCTAGAGGAGATGGAGGCTTGGGAAGTCACACTACCCTGCAGGCTGATGAGTTTTTCCCAGTGGATTCTGACATGATTGGTGATCTTTCCCAAAGCCCTGAGTAACTGCAGCCAACATGGGGTTTAGAGCAGGAAGGAAGCTGGGTGAGATAGATCACCTTGTCTCGCCCCCTCATTTTTCCTGGTAACTGGGAAATGAGGTGAAGGGGCCTGTGCAAGGTCACTTTGCTGGCTGATGGCAAAGCTGGTTTCTGAGAAGTCAAGCCTTAGGACTGAATCAAAAGCTCCTGCTCTGCCAGGCTGCCTCCTGCACATCAAAGAGCTCTGAGCTTTCTTGTTTTTGCTGCAGAGTCATGGTTTTCAAAGCTGAAAGGGGTTAAAGAGCTGAAGCTTAGGGCCTGGGAAAATGCAGGGGTTTACTTGTTGGAAGTGGGGCAACCATTAGAGTTGCTGAGAGTCTTTATTCTCTCAGCATCCAAGTTCTGCTGTGTTGCGCCCCTAGGTTCTTGGGGTCTTGGATTTGTAGCCTCACTGGGCTGTGATATGGGGAAGGCTGGCTGTGCCCACCTCCCCGAATTCTGTCTGCTTTGCAATGGGAACTGTTTTGGTCTTGTAGCAGTAGTGTGCTAGTGTGGGCTCATGCTGGCTTGTGAGAGCTGATCATTAAATTTTTAGGGGTTTAGGCCATTTGTTAAATATACCCATTATCAAAAATTAAATCATGTGAAGTTAAAATTAAAACAAGTATATTAAAAACAAAGATAATAATACTCAAGATTTATTAGCTCTTATTATTTTCTTCCATTTTACTATTATCTATGCTATTGTGGTTATTTACATTAGTAAAGTTGTATTTGTTTGGTAGAATTACTATATGATGCTATACAGCACATTACTTCCCTACTCTGTGCAGTGATGTAATGTTGGTAGCCTGAAATTGGCCACGATGGAGTATTTACACCATGGAAATTGGCAAATATTACAAATTGGGGTTTTTCCCCCGACCCCGTTAACTGTTAAACATTTACCAATATATGTACAGTTATTATTATTATTTTAATGTGGGGGTAAAAGCATTTGAACCAGGCTCCTTGCCTACCTACTAAAGGAGCTAATCAGGGAAGCAATGAAGGATGGATAAGTAAAGTTTCTTTTCCTTTTTAAAAGTATAAAAATAAGACCTCTCATTAAAGAACACTTACAGAAGATTTTTCATGGATTTGTCACTTGTGCTTAAAAACATTTAAAAAATCTGGTAGTACACACACAAATTGACTGTAGATATTTTAAAGCACAGTTTAAGGAAGAATAAAATGACAATCCATGTACTTACTACTCAGCTTAAGAAAAAAATTTTTATCAGAACATTGGAAATTTGCAGATACAACTACAGTTGACTTTTCAGGGTATTTTCCTTCTGGTATTACTTTTCTACACATAAAGAGAACTGGATATTTCTTAAAGGGAAAAAAAAAAAGTCACTTGAGGGTTCATTCACTGTTGACTAACAGCCTGGAAATCTGTGGTCAGGCAAAGTCATGTTTTCATTTTGAAACTGAAACTGCCATAAGATTAATTTTAACTCTCCTACAAATCAGAAATGCCCAAGTTACTTTAATTTAATATGGTCATTTGTAGTAATATTTGTTATTGCTTGGGGAAGTACATATTCCTTAAGTAAATTTTCAAGACTCCATTATAAATCTTTTAAATCCTTAGACCACAATGTTCATTCAGTCTGACATGTTAAACGTGGAAACATGAATGTAACACCACAGGGGGAAAATGTCAAATTGCTGGTCCACGGAGACCAGTTTCAACCACAAACTCAGGAAATTTACAGAGTTGGCTGGAGCTTGGGCAGGTCCCCTGCTGCACCTCACTCTTGGGCCAAACACCTGAGCCCAAGTATCTTGCTGGTGCAAAACCACTCGGCTTCCACCGACTCTGGAGAACCCAGCGATGGAAGTGACCACTCGAAACTCGAGTCTCAGAAGAACTTGAAAAGGTTCCAAGGTCTGAGATGCAGGGTGTGGTTTAATTGTTATTATAAGATGCTGGGGAGGGCGTGTGGTCCAGACGCCCCAAGCTGTGTGTCAGCGGGCTCACTCTGGGGTGAAGAAGCGGGTGACCTCCAGAAGGCCCAGTGCTCCCCTTGTTCTGCCCCTGATTTTTCTTCTTGTTAAAAACTGAGGAGTTTCAGTTTTATGGGTAAAAGGAATATATCACCTCTAGGTTCCTTCCCGGCTCCAATAGTCCATGATTTCAGCAGCAGCATCGGGCTGTGTTTCCCACTTTTCTTTGGCCTCAATCTGTTATAAGAAAGCTTGTACACACATATGTATAATTAGGTCCACAATCTGTAATTTTGAAATCTCCAGAGCTCTGAAAGTTGGGAAATTTCTAATGTTCGACAGCGAAATTCATGAGGAAACCAACCGTGATGTGAACTACATAAAAGCTGTTCATGTGCTTTATTTATTGTATTTAGTGTGAATATTCATATACTTCACTGAGTAAACATAAATGTGTTTGATTACATGGGGCTGCCCTGGGCCCTGTAGGGAGAATTATCTAATAGGCAGTATTTGCACCGTATTGTCTTTCTGAAATCAGAACAATTTTGACTTGTGCAACATGTTTGGGTGAAAAGATAAAGAAATTTTATGTTAAGCATCTGAAACAAAAATTTCATGAAATAATCCTTATGATATGTTATACACTCTGATATTTTTCTATTCTATTTCATTTTAACCAAATATCCTGGTCACGACCTCCGCATTAATTTCTTAACAGGTGATAACCTGTAGACTAACTGGTGATAGACTACAGTTTGAAAATATTCGTGTAGCAGAAAATATTTGTGTAGCAGTGGGCTTTGAAGGGAGACTGTTCAGATGCTAATTTCTCCCCTATGTTCTCCAGCTGTGTGACCTTGGGCATGTTACCTAATCTCTCTGTGCCTCAGTTTTCTTACCCATAAATGCTAAAAATAATAAGGACTGCTTTACAGAATGCAAAGATGAAGTGAATTAATACTTCACTTGGAACAGAAAGCACTTGGAACAGAGCCTGGCACTCGGGTGTTTGACACACATCATGTGAATGATTCTTGTTCAGGAAATCCTAACTCACAAATCTTTCATCTCTCAATGTAACATCAGCGATTTACTGACATTTTAAGAGTTACTTCTGAGCTAAACTATTGAGTATTATAGGATACGTACTGCCATCATGAGTTCTGATTCTGAAAGCAATGAACCACCTTCACTGATTCTGCATGCATTGATTAAATGACTGCTTCCATCATAGGTAAATTTGAAAAAGGTGGTAACAGTAACCAGAACACAAACAGAAAGCTCCTCTCCTTTAAGGACAACATGCTGGAAGCCAGGGCATCTATAAAGCCACATGCCTCCTCTACTTTACTTCTCCCGCTTAATTTCTTGAGAAGAATCCATGGTAGAAGGCCTTTCTAGCAAGCCAGGCAATGGGAGACAGAGCTACTTGATGCAAAGACTTCTTTCTACGCAATGCAAGGCTGCCCTTTACTTGGGAGATTCATACAGCTACACCAGGCTCAGATGTGGCTCACAACCAGACCTCTGTACAAAGCACAACATCCAACTACATCATTTGAAGTTCAAAAGCTTTGTTCTGCCTTTTCAGTGGCCCTTTGGGCATTAACATTTTTTTGGTGAAAACAAGTTTGTGAAACCAAGAAGGCCTCTGAGGAAGGCCATGAGGAGCTGGCAGACAGACCACGATTCTAAGTGCTCTCCAATCTGCTAACTCATTGCTCCAGACAATGGGATCTCTGACCTGACAGGGACAACAATCAATCTTTCCAGTGAAGAGAACTAAGGGGTTTTCCTTTTCTCCAACAATTACGATGCAAAATTCAGGACAAGGATGGACAGAAAGCCAGTCAGGAAGCAGAATGGTCCATGCTTGTGCTTGTGCTTGGTCGCTCAGTCATTTGTGACCCCATGGACTGAATGTAGCCAGGCTCCTGTGTCCCTGGGATTCTCCAGGCAAGAAGACTGGAGTGGGTTGCCACTGCCTTCTCCAGGGCATCGTCCCAACCCAGGAATTGAACCCAGGTCTCCTGTATTGCAGGCACATTCTTTACCATGTGAGCCACCAGGGAAGCCATGAAGGATCTGTAAGGCATTCAAATTAGGTTATGGGAATGATGGGTATATTTTACCATGTGGTCCACATGTCAGAGGATCTGGTTGTTCTAGGTCTCAAAGTAATGATGGGTTTCCAAACACACACCTGCTAATAAATTCATGGGGCGGCTCCTCTCATTTTAGCAACTTCAAGCCTCAGTGAGGTTGAGGGGTGTTTCGTTAGAACAGCTGGCAAGTGAAACATGACCTGCTGGCAGCAAGTGGAGTGACTGCTTATCTGTGACCCTTGATTAAGAAAAGGACTTTTACTGGTGATTGGGAGAAATTAATAAATAATAAATGTTCTTTTCAAAGACAAAAAATAATGTGGACTCCCAAATAACACTAATTTCAGAGTACCCAGTAATGTTTGAATATGTTTCATTTGTTTCATTTCATGTTTCATTTCTCATCTCAGAGCTATTTCTGTCTTCACCATCTGAGGCCTATGGGATGGATTCTGAAGCTTCATAAAAATTTTTGCAGTGTCACCAAAACTCAGAGCCTCTTTTAATATGCTCTTAAAAATTTAGTGCAAAATAATAAAACTAAAAGTAGCACCACAAAGGAGATCCAACTAGTCCATCCTAAAGGAGACCAGTCCTGGGTGTTCACTGGAAGGACTGGTGTTGAAACTGAAACTCCAATACTTTGGCCACCTGATGCGAAGAACTGACTCATTTGAAAAGACCCTGATGCTGGGAAAGATTGAAGGCAGGAGGAGAAGGGGACGACAGAGGATGAGATGGTTGGATGGCATCACCAACTCAATGGACGTGAGTCTGGGTAAACTCTGGGAACTGGTGATGGACAGGGAGGCCTGGTGTGCTGTGGTTCATGGGGTCGCAAGGAGTTGGACACGACTGAGCAACTGAACTGAACTCAGCACCACAAAAAAACCCTACACTGTCTGTTCAGATCAGCTTAGTACTTAACTTATGAGGGTTTTGTGTATCTGTGTGTGAGATTTCCATCTGATATTCACAAGGGTTGTGGGCATAATTTGTGAAGTACCCAGCCAGTGAATCAGATTTTGTTCTTGGGTATCCAACCAAAACTGACAGATTTAAATGAGACACTTCCCACATACCCTGCCCCGCCTTCTCTCCTAAGTTTATATCTGACACATGCAGGAGGATATAGTTCCTGGACTTGGAGGAGTAGTTCCAGTCTAATTTGCACAAGATAAATTAACTCCAGGGAAAGTCAATTTTGTATCAGCTAATTTATAAGAGCAGCTAATTTATAAGAGTTCACTGTATTTTGGGGGACAGGGAAGAGAAGAGAAAAGAAAAAGACAAAAAGTGATCTTACTCTCATCTACTCTCTTGACAACTATATTTTCTTTTTCTTTTTTTAAGGGCAGTTACAGTAGAGGCTGAATGTTCTAAAACTTTAAAAATAACTAATAAACTAACATTCAGTTGTCCATTTTTATTGCCAAGTGGCATTCCTTATCTAACTACCATCTACCTTTACTAGCTACTCATTAAAAAGAAAAGGCCATAGTAACATAAAATATAGAAAGGACATAACCCTGGAATAAAATAATCCTTTCATGAGAAAGACTGTCATGAGATTATGATAACAATAGAACAGAGAGGAATAAATTTACTTAAATTTTTTTGAGATGCAGAGAAGCTACAATATAAAGTTTAGTTAATTATTATTTTGTAATCACATCATATGTGCACTGTAATACACTGTTTATAATATGTGGCTTATAATTATTCTCTAGGTATGTTATTAAAAATATCCAACCTTATCATATCCTTTGCTAAAATTCAGTTTCAAGGAATGCTGACTACAATGGAACTATTAATATTAAATTTAGAAGGAATCATTTGCAATATGCTGGCACACTGAAAGAAACCAAATACAAGAGCATCCAAATCCAGGAGTTTCTCCTTTCCAAGAGCTGGGAGAAAGGACACACAGAGGGGCTGGGTGCCCCTGCTCCAGGGCCCCACACACCCTCGGCAACTTGGAAACTGCAGACCAACAGAAATACCCTTATGAACATCGTCATTCAGAGACTAGCAAGCTGTCTCTGAATACTACTTAGGAACTATTATTTTTTTAAACCAATAATCTCTTTCCTGGAATTTTAGCACTCAAATGAAATTCATGCACCAAGGCTGAATAACTGCAATAATGAACAAAATCTCATCCCTGAATACTACTACTTTTTATATGCCCAATAAATACTGGGTATTTTCTCACAACTAAAGAATAATATAGTTAATCTATTATTCCTTAATGAAAGCTCTGGTTCAGGTTCTAGCAGTCATGACCTAAAGTCACAGGTCAGCATAAATTATCAGTAAAGCAATTAATTTTGATTTACTTTAGCCTGAATAGAGTAAACCATGGTCTCTTTCATCAGCAATGCCAAGAATAAAAACCACTTCTGAAAATGACGCCCACAAATCTTTGGTTCAATGGCCAACTGGAATATCCCTCTCTTGGCAACTCTCTACCATCCTTTCCATTCCTTTCTACTCCCATCGAATTGGAAATGACTATGGCTATTTCTTACACATGGTTTTCATTGCTAATTTGACATCCGTGTAAAAGCCAATGAACAAAACAAAGAAAGTTGCATTTTATGAGGTTTTGTGGTACGAAACTACAAATAGCGTTTGAGTTTCCTTGTTGTGCCTCCTCTGGAAGTAAATTAAATGAGTTATTGGAGGCTTCCATGTAAACTGCTAATGAGATGATGAATAACTCTCCCCCTAAACTGAGAGGTTTAAAAACTAAAGGGAAAAAAAAAATTTGATTTAGGGTCTCTGGAGTATTAGTTCCAGTATCATTAACAGCTGTGAACTCAGCCTGGTTGAAAGTCTGGCTTCTGGGAGCAAACTCTTAATCTGATTTAGGTATTCAAGGGCAAATTATTTACCCTTGCTTGTCTTGGGATCCTCATTTATACAATAAAAGTAAGTCTAATGCCTAGCGCCTTTAATCTGCATGCAACACAAGAGACAATGGGTTAGATCCCTGGGTTGGGAAGATACTCTGAAGGAGAAAAAGGACAACCCACCCCAGTATTCTTACCTGGAAAATTCTACAGATAGAGGAGCCTGGCATGCTACAATTCATAGGGTTACAAAGAGTTGGAAATGACTGACTATGCACACATGTAAACTCTAACACCTACCTCATGGGGTTTACTGTCAAGATCTTTTGTCAAGATCTTGTTGGATAAAAACATGAAAAGCACTTGGCTCAATATCTTGTTGCACATATGTCAGGAGTCTGCTCAGAGTCTTGGTATTTCCATGGGTGTTGGCCCTATGCCCCTGACTCTTACCCAGGAATTATGTTAAAAATGTAACAACCACCTAATTGGATAATTCCTATGTAAGAGGCTGGCTTCCCTGGTGGCTCAGAGGTTAAAGTGTCTGCCTCCAATGTGGGAGACCTGGGTTCGATCCCTGGGTCGGGAAGATTCCCTGGAGAAGGAAATGGCAACCCACTCCAATATTCTTCCCTGGAGACTCTCATGGACGGAGGAGCCTGGTAGGCTGCAGTCCACGCGGTCGCAAAGAGTCGAACATGACTGAGCAACTTCACTTTCACTTATGTAAGAGGTCATTTGTGGGGGTAATCTATGCAGTCCAGTCTATCTAAGATGGTCCCTGGCAGGTATCTAAGTCTGGGGTGAAAAGTCTGTCTCGGAAGAAAAGCAGTTCTCTGACCATCCACTTAGGCCACTTCTTCTGACCAGCTGGGCTGGGTGACAGTCAGCATTTGGTTAAGACAAGTGACTTGGAATGAATCTAGCTCCAGGGGATGGGGTGAACTAGAGGGCTCTGGTTATGGAAACTTTGGGTTGAGAAAGAGGAACACTTGAGATGAAGGGGACTCAATGTCAGAGATCTCACACAGTGAGGGTTTGTTTATGTCGAAGATGGCTCGTACAGTGTCTCTGCTGCCATTTACAAGCCACTCAGCCCCTAAAAGCCATTGCAACTCCATCCCGGAGCTTTTCCCTCTGCTGGATTCAGCCTCACAATCTTATCATCAGGTCCTAGGTTGACACTCTGCCCTGATTATGCTGCTGCTGCTAAGTCGCTTCAGTTGTGTCCAACTCTGTGCGACCCCATAGATGGCAGCCCACCAGGCTCCACCATCCCTGGATGGTGGATTCTCCAGGCAAGAACACTGGAGTGGGTTGCCATTTCCTTCTCCAATGCATGAAAGTGAAAAGTGAAAGTGAAGTCGCTTAGTTGTGTCCGACTCTTTGCGACCCCATGGACTGCAGCCTACCAGGCTCCTCCATTAATGGGATTTTCCAGGCCCTGATTATGGTGATATGTAATTTGAAAGTCTGTGCCATTTCTGACTTACATACTTCCCCCAATATCCACTGGTATTTCCACTAAGATCCTAGCTGAGGCATATCCAAACTCATTTGGTACATCATTACCCATCCTCAGAGAATCAGGGAGCAATGACGGCAGACAATAAACATAATAGCTGAGACAGAAAGCTGACTTTATCCAAGACAAAAGATGTCCCTAAGTGAGGAAAGGATATTAATCACACGTTCAGATAACTGCATGCATTCGTGAATACAATTACAGGGCCAACAGCTCACTGAAATTTATTTTCGTGTTTATGTCACTCAGTGTCAGACCAACATTGCTCAGGAACAGGGTGGAGTCATCAGTTTTCTTTAATGGATTAATTCACTTAGGCAATGAAACTACTTTGGAGGCAAATTCAGCTCCATACATGTGTTGTGCCTTTACAAGTACATGCCTGAGGACATCACAAGGTTACAAGACTTCAAGTTTCATGGGCTGTGGAAGGTGATTTTTCTTTCCTTTTGCTGCAAGAGTTAAGCTGCTTCTGGACTAAAGGGTTTGGTGTTCGCTGTTTTCTAGGAGATTTGTACTCGAAAGGTGCATTTAGGTATTTGGTTCTTCAGTAAGTACACACACATTTGAGGACTTAATAACCATTTTAAAAACATCACAGGGATATGAACGTCTGTGTCTCTTCTTCCTGCTTGATTTAACCCAAGGAGTTTGTAAATATACTTGGTAAACTGTAAACTGTGAGTAAATGCTGGGGATGAAGAGGATGAGGGGGTTGAAGATGATGACAATTAAAATTTTTTTGCATTAGAGATCATTTAAAAACACACAAAAATAGAGAGATTGGTATGACGAACTGCCACGTTACAACATTTTGCCATCTTGTTAAACTTTCTCCCCTCCCTTCCTTTTTAGGCCACGATTATAATCCTTCACGTATTTCTTATCCATGTTCATGTGATTACTTGAAAAATATATACAGATAAAATAACTGGAAGAAGAATAAAGCAGAATGGAAGAGAAAGAGAGAGAAAAAAATTTCAACATGGTCCCTGGGCAATATCTAATGAAGATTCAAAATGAGAAAGATGGTTGGTGACATAACTGCCATCTCTCTCTGACACAGACACAGCTAAACTATAATGCTTGCAAAGTTTGAGCACTATTATGCACAATATATATAATACACACTATTATACACACGCATATACATATATATATGTTGAATGACACACCAAAGCTTTATTAATATGCAAGGTCTGAGCCAATGGCCCCCAACTCTCGGCTATAGGGGACCTATTATAGTGCTGAATGGTGTGGTGCTTTGAATATCATAATGGTACTTCTGGTGTCCTTTAAATTTGGGAGGGAGGAAAAGGGAATAATGCAAAATTACTAGTCATCATTGTTTCAAATTAATTTGTATTTTACAAGATCACCTAATCACTTTTCTCTCACATGTTCCATCCCAAACACAGACTCTACAAATTATTTGGGGAAAAAAATACAGGGTGTGTGTGTGGGGGTATGTGTTTAAAATTTTCAAGAATGTCACTGTATTCAACTGCTAATGAAGTGTTTCTTGGAGGGGATTCCAGACCTTCTGTGGATTTACAATGAGCAGTCTTTATTTGCATGCCAAAAGCATGCACTAATCCATAGCATCAGCTGGCTCCCAGAAATACATGTGCCCCCACAATCCTGTTTATCCTGCTGGTTTATTTAGCAAAGCTTTTCTTCACAGAGAGCACAGGTCCTCATTTCAGGCTGGCCAACCTGATTATTCCCAATCCCTAATTAGTGTAATTAAAGCTTTAATGGATTGCAGCCAGGATATAAACCATGCAGCCCCCCTTTTAAACTCCTTGCTTGATGAGTGTGCAGGCCTGCTCCATGGCAGAGGGCTTCCTGTGGAGGCACTGAGGCCCTGCTCTCCGGAAGGGCCTGGACACCTCTGCTCCCAATGCCCCGGCCATTTCTGATCCCCAGGAAGTCTCTTCGTCAGGTTCACACTCACAAACCGAACTGCTCCCCACCCCTACCCCTCCAGGATTTACCAAAGTGAACCAGAATCTGTCTCAGTGTTTCTACAGATGCTAGCCACTAACGTAGAAGAACAAGTCTAATGTCTTAACTAAAATACTTCCCAGCAACCTAGGAGAGTCTTGTTACTAATAGATCCTGCAGAGCACTCCTGTATTAACCTGCTTTCAGAGTACTGCCAAGAACTTTTCCAATAACTGAAACCCAAAGGTCTACAGCTTAAACCCACAGCACTTTTAGGTGTTTCCTACAATGTGTAAACTAAGCCACAATGGCTCTGGTGAGTTCACATCATCTCCGCTTCAGATGGATATCTGGACATTGATACTGGAGAAGAGAAAAGGATTTACAATAGGGGAGGGGGAAGACTTTTTCAGTACAAACTATGCTAGGTGCCTTGTAATTATTGGGTTGGCCAAAAAATTAGTTCAAGTTTTTCCATACGATGTAATGGAAACCCAAATGAACATTTTGTCCAGCCCAAGGATACTACTTACTGAATCCTCACAACCACCTGTTCCGAGATTATTATTAGTCCCATTTTAATTTGAACTGTGGTGTTGGAGAAGACTCTTGAGAGTCCCTTGGACTGCAAGGAGATCCAACCAGTCCCTTCTGAAGGAGATCAGCCCTGGGATTTCTTTGGAAGGAATGATGCTAAAGCTGAAACTCCAGTACTTTAGCCACCTCATTCGAAGAGTTGACTAATTGGAGAAGACTCTGATGCTGGGAGGGATTGGGGGCAGGAGGAGAAGGGGACGACAGAGGATGAGATGGCTGGATGGCATCACTGACTTGATGGACGTGAGTCTGAGTGAACTCCGAGAGTTGGTGATGGACAGGGAGGCCTGGCGTGCTGTGATTCATGGGGTTGCAAAGAGTCGGACACGACTGAGTGACTGAACTGAAGATAACAAAATTGAGCTTCAGGGACAACAGAGCCAAATCATTGGAAAAGATGCTGATGTTGGGAAAAATTGAAGGCAGGAAGAGAATGGGCTGACAGAGGATGAGACGGTTGGATGGCATCACTGACTCAATGGACATGAGTTTGAGCAAGCTCCAGGAGATGGTGAAGGACAGGGAAGTCTGGTGTGCTGCATGCAGTTCATGGGGTCACAGAGAGTCAGACACAACTTAGTGACTGGACAACAACGACATCAGGTAGTTTTCCCAAGGACCCACAGCTATTAAACTGCTTAAGGGAAGATATAAATAAAAATGCTCAAGATCTGCGATGCCCAACCCAATAGCCATTAACCCTATGAGGCTACTGCTCACTTTAAATCTGGCTTGTGTGACTCAGAAACTGAATTCCTGATTTGATTTTAGTTAACTTCAATGTAAATAGCCACAGGTGGCTAGTGGCATGGAAACAGAACATTTCCATCATCACAGAAACTTCTGTAGCACAGTGCTGAAGTAGCTGACAGAAGTTCATTTCTGCATATGCTGGGTTTGAAATGGTGGCGGGACATCCAAGGGGATAAACAAACAGGTAAGCAACCTAGACTTAGGAGTCATCCACCCAGGAAAGCAGGAGAGCCTGCAAGGAGGCAGAGAAGGCACCAGGGTTGAGAAGAGAAACTGACGGTGGGGGATGCCTACCATTGAGATGGCATGAGGAAGAGGAATCTCCAAAGTCACTGAGGAATGGAGTTCCTATACCCTTTTCAGGTTTAATAATTTATTTCTCCTCTTACACTTTTACGTAAGCATTTAGACAACAAATATTTTGCTTAAGAATGAAGATCTGCCTTTTGTAATAGAGAAGAACATTTCTTTATTCACATGATGGTTTGATGCAAAGACATCAGCCCTTTGAAAGATGATCTCCCGCTCAGAGCCAGGTACACTAGTGCAGAAAAATGTGAGCCCAAGAAACAGCACTCCACAGCTTTCATGCTATGGAGGAAGTGGCTCAAATTCAATTCCGAACTATACACAAATTTCCTGAATAATGAGATCCCAACAACTTGTTGAAATAAAAGCTCTGAAGTTCGTTGCTGTGAAAGGACCTTCACTATGATTTTTACTTAAACCTCCCTTTCAGTTGCCTGGCGGAGTCTTCATGAAGTTATCTGATCCGGTAACTTTTCTTACTGTGTAATCAAATTTATCCACAGAGTATAAGTCTAATTTTTTTCCTTGTTGGGAATGAAAAGTCCATTCACAACGGCTTTAGTAAGGAGTTTTACTTTGGTAAGATCTGAGACCAAACTTTCTTTTCCCTTGGAGAGAGGGTGAGACACACCTTGGGCCAGTCTATCCCATATTCTTCATCCTATAAAAATGATAGCGTTTGGAACCCCCACTGACTTCAAGAGGGAATTTCTCACCCACCTCTGTAGTTGTGTGGCTTCCCTGGTAGCTCAGCTGGTAAAGAATCCATCTGCAATGCAGGAGACCCCAGTTCGATTCCTGGGTCGGAAGATCCCCTGGAGAAGGGATAGGCTACCCCTTCCAGTATTCTTGGGCTTCCCTGGTGGCTCAGCTGGTAAAGAATCCGCCTGCACTGTGGGAGACCTGGGTTCGATCCGTGGGTTGGGAAGATCCCCTGGAGGAGGGAAAGGCTACCCACTCCAGTATTCTGGCCTGGAGAATTCCATGGCCTGTATAGTCCATGGGGTTGTAAAGACTTGGACACGACTAAGCGACTTTCACTTTCATGTAGTTGGAGGTGGGTGATGCACAGCGGGTGGAAGGAGAGGAGGCAGTGGGAAAGGTATGAGCAAGGTCATAAAGGTGCCTGCTAACATTAAAGTTAAAACTAAAACAAAACCCTTGAAGTTTAGAGTTCTGAAAAGCCCACTAAAACATTTAAAACTTTTTCCCCTGTATAATTTACAATGAGGCTTTGGTGACTCTTCACAGTTCCAAGTGACTCTAAAACACACAACACAGAATTGGAGAGAGAGGAGTTCTGGGGATTGAAACGCAGGAAGCATACAAATAGAATGGCAGCGTGGCCTACTAAACGGGGGAAAAATCTGGAGGATGCCAAAAGGAAGCTCCCATCCTCCCCACCCTCACTCCTGACTGTTGTGGGTAGTGTTTGCAGCCACAGTGCTGAATTCACATACAGCTGGCTTCTGCCTTGTATATGCAACTAACCATGCTTTCTGTGCGTCTGCATCACTCCCTGGGAGAACATGAGGAGTTTGAGAGGAGATGGTTTCTCTTCCAGGATACCTAGGAGCCATTAAGTGGGTAATTCACCTAATGGAACCCCAGTTTTACTTTGAAAGAGTTGATCCATCTCTTGAGGTTCCCCAAGAATGTGTTTCATCAAGCCTAATGGGAGGTCATTACAGAGGGACGTATATGATTTTTTTTTTGGTAACCAAATTGATTTTTCTGATTCTTTTTAATTTTAAAATTTCCACCACCACAATGGTGCATTATTAAGAAAAAACAAAATAATTAGGATAAGGTCATGCCTTTTGGGCAAGCAGGACAGGTGAGGAGAGAGTGGTCACTTCTACGGCCTGGCTTCTCTTGCTCTCTGCCTGTAGGCGGAGGAGGGACGTGAACAGGGAGACCCCCTCATGGACAGTGCAGGATGGGCGAGACCTGGGAGACCTCCGAAGGGTACCGAGGGTGCTGGATGGTGGGTGTGCTTCCTGCACTAAAGATGGAAACCACTTGCTGTCCCCTTCAGACTGCATCAAGGTTCAGCTCAAACTCTTCCTCCCTCCCCCTCCATCTCCTGCCTGAAAATTCCAGGTGCCCCGTTCCTCTTACGTGTGAGCAAAGAGGTACTTCGGCCACTTTAATTCTAACCTGCTCTCCTTTTTTGAAGCCTGATTTCTCTCATTTGTTCTTAGTGAGGTTCTGACTCAGCAGGGGCTGTGGTGCAGAAAGACCAAAGAGGGAACTGCAGAGAAGACTACCGCCGTGTACTACCTTATTAGCTCTACCGCCTGCTAATCACATGCCTGTGATCAAATTCTTAATTTCTCTGGGTTCCAGTTCTCTTATCTGTGAACTGGAGGTATTACTCATTTATTTATCTCCACCAGCTTTGGAAGAATGAAAGGTAGTTTCCTGGGATCCATAAAGAACAGTAAAACAGAATGATGGATAAGAAGGGCAGAGAGGTAGGGCACACACGAGGGATGCGGCGCAGGGTCAGGGATGTGGCTGAAAGGAACGGGGCTGAGGACACCCTCTGACACAGCTGCCAACGTGGGTTGGCTGTTCCTGAAAATCTTTGCAAGTTGGAAAACTGTCAACAAATGTAGGCTCCCAACATTTTCAGCAGCTACTAAGCTCAGGACTACGTGCTGCAATTCTATTTAATAAGTGTGTATGGAGGTACAAGTGCTGAGGGAGACATGGAGAGGAGGAAGCCAGGTCCTGGCTCTCCAAGGCCTGCCAACAGCCTGGTGGGGAGCGTCTAGGGGATGGCACAAGTGACATTACAGCAGAGTGTGGGCGGCATGTCAGACCGGGACGAGGCTCCGGGCAGAGGCCGTGTAAGGTGGGTCAGGGTCTGGGTACTGAGACTTGTGTGCAGGCCCCCTCAGTGTCTGCTTTTAGATCTGTACGAATTCTGTGTATGTTCTATTTTCAGTCTGCATCTCTCTCACATGTTAATAAGTATAACTGCCAGGAAAGCAGACCTTCACGTCTTGCTGCTGCTGCTGCTGCTGCTAAGTTGCTTCAGCCGTGTCTGACTGTGCGATCCCACAGACGGCAGCCCACCAGGCTCCCCCGTCCCTGGGATTCTCCAGGCAAGAACACTGGAGTGGGTCTTATTACGTCTCTTATTAAAATGTAAAATCCTGCTCGCCGGCCAAGGATAAGAGCGGCATAGTCAACACTGACCTCATCATTCTTACTCCATCTCCTATATACATGTACCACTTCTCAAAAACAACCAGATAATACTTTTCTTTTCACACAGGGTTCTCTGAGCATCTTTAATATACCTGTTCAACCCGGACTCCATCTCACGCTCAACAGCCTCACAAAAAGCCTCTGGACTTTCTAAGACATGCAGTGCTTGTCTTCCTTTTAGAATCCTTCTTGCCCCCTAGGTTTGTTGTTTTTTTTTTTAATGGAACCTATTTTATTTGGGGGCAGTAACAGTAGTGCCATTTACTTTAAGAATTTTAGTTGGTGAAGAAATGAGCCCTAGATCTTAAAAGCACGGATTAGACTAGCCTCAGTAACCAGTAAGATGGGCCACCACCAGCCATTTTACTTACAAACTGCTGTTAAGAGTTTACTATCAGGATGATCCCTTCAAGCAGGCCCCTATTAAAAAAATAATCACCATCTGCTCAATTCCCTTTTTTTTTATTAAACTGGTCATTAATTACTGGTTTAACAACTAATTTCGTCTGGGTTTTATTGAGTAATTAAAAAATAAACAGGGGAGGGTATCAAGCTTCCTGCATTGCTGAGGGCAGGAATTCTTCATAATGCTATGTTTCAAAGGGGGCTGTAATAAACCACCAAATTCCATTTAATATGGTAATTATAATTCTCAAAATTCATCCTTCCTGTGGTTAACGAGTGCCTTCTTTCAGCTTAGCTCAGCCTGACTTCAGCCTGGGTCATTAAATAGCAAACTAGTTTTCGCGCACTGGTAACAATAGATCTTTCATGGGTTATTGCCTAATTAATTGAGGTGCATAATTTGATCGCTACAACTTTTTAAAAATTTCATATTCCAGGTATCATGTAACAATACTCTATTATTGTAGAGTAATTTAAAATGGTATGAATTTTAAGATTTTGATTAGACAAGGTTTATGATCCTCCATAACGTAAAGTGCAAAGTTTTACCAATGTTTTTCGACTAAAATATTTAGGTTAAAACATTTGCAACAAGTCATTAATTTAATAACATGCTCATCCAAAACAAATCATAACTCATTTTTTTTTTTACTGCAAAAGTAATTGAGTAATGAATAATGAAAATCATCCCACTGAAAAGGGCAGTAAATATGTTGACTTTATTATTAATACTCAATTTTGGTTAATAAGGTAGTTATTAAATTTGAAACATGATGGACTTGATTTATTGACTTATTCAAGATAACAGTGATATATCTAGTAAATACCAAAGTTCTTGCAAGAGAAGATCTGATCGTGAAACAAATGAATTCAATTGAAACTTCAGCTCCTTTTAAAAACTGTGCTGTGCTTAGTTGCTCAGTCATGTCCAGCTCTTTGCAACCCCATGGACTGTTACCCTTCAGACTCCTCTGTCCATGGGGATTCTCCAGGCAAGAATACTAGAGTGGGTTGCCATGCCCTCCTCCGGAGGATCTTCCCAACCCAGGGATTGAACCCAGGTCTCCCGCATTGCAGGCAGTTTCTTTACCATCTGAGCCACTGGAGAAACCCTTTTGAAAACTATTCAATCTCAAACCTCTTATCCCTGTATCTCACATGTTCCTTAAGAGTTTTAATTGTGTATGTACATACACACACATGCACAGGTATGAGCGAGGTGGGGAGGGGTCCTAAGACAGCTTTCCACATCATTCAGCAGCCTGCTGAACTGGAATTCTCTGGTGAACCAATATAGGTTAGGTCACTCTTATGTTCTACCCAAAAGGAGTGCATAATAAACTGCCAAGAAGAAATTAGTTACACCTAAAAGGTGGTCTGTAGCCTAATACTCAAACATAACACTTCAGTGATGGTTCAGGGGAAAGAGAAAAACACCCACTCATTAAATGTAAAGGGCACTAGAGGAATGTGTTTTTTAAACTCTTGTAAATAGGATTATAGTTGATTCTTCAGTTATTCACAGTAGTTATGTTCTATAAAGTTCCTGCAAACACTGCATTAGTGAGTACACAGCCACTGTGTTGCAAGTACTAATTTTGAGTTACAAAGAAACTTTAGTGAGTAGACAAGTTCGCAAATATGGAATCTGCAAACGATGAGAATTGACTGGACCTTATACCACAAGGCCATATTATTCATTGACCCATGCACTATAGTTGCTTATCTGCTCTAATTCTTTACAATTACAGGACAATCTTAGCCCTATTATAAGCCTTTTGGGCAATGACATGGCCCAGAACACACATACTTTATTTAATAAACCCTGAAAATTTTCTGGGAATTATCAAGTTTTAGAAGAATTGGAACAGTATTTAAAGCTTCAAGTAATATATGTTTTGAGAACATTTCAAGTTCTTGTCAAATATTTTCTTATTTCTCTGCATATTTCAGAGAGGGGCCTTCATTTCCCACTAAGAGATATTAAGTAACACCCTGTGTTTGTCCAGCTCTAAATCAACAATGATATTTTTGATATAAAAGACTTAATAAACGATTCTTGCCTGTTACCTTCATGGGAAGGATCAGATCAGATCAGATCAGATCAGTAGCTCAGTCACGTCCGACTCTTTGCGACCCCATGAACTGAAGCACGCCAGGCCTCCCTATCCCCATCACTAGCCCTTGGAGGTCACTC
Source organism: Tragelaphus eurycerus (assembly GCA_935064755.1). NCBI lineage: Eukaryota > Metazoa > Chordata > Mammalia > Artiodactyla > Bovidae > Tragelaphus > Tragelaphus eurycerus. The sequence goes on from CAKXYN010000002.1 coordinate 28,199,037, forward strand.
AGACTCATATTCATCGAGTCAGTGATGCCATCCAGCCATCTCATCCTCTGTCGTCCCCTTCTCCTCCTGCCCCCAATCCCTCCCAGCATCAGAGTCTTCTCCAATGAGTCAACTCTTTGCATGAGGTGGCCAAAATACTGGAGTTTCAGCTTTAGCATCATTCCTTCCAAAGAAATCCCAGGGCTGATCTCCTTCAGAAGGGACTGGTTGGATCTCCTTGCAGTCCAAGGGACTCTCAAGAGTCTTCCACACCACCACAGTTCAAAAGCATCAATTCTTCGGCGCTCAGCCTTCTTCACAGTCCAGCTCTCACATCCATACATGACCACAGGAAAGACCATAGCCTTGACTAGACGAACCTTTGTTGACAAAGTGATGTCTCTGCTTTTGAATATGCTATCTAGGTTGGTCATAACTTTCCTTCCAAGGAGTAAGCGTCTTTTAATTTCATGGCTGCAGTCACCATCTGCAGTGATTTTGGAGCCCAGAAAAATAAAGTCTGACACTGTTTCCACTGTTTCTCCATCTATTTCCCATGTAGTGATGGGACCAGATGCCATGATCTTCGTTTTCTGAATGTTCAGCTTTAAGCCAATCTTTTCACTCTCCACTTTCACTCTCATCAAGAGGCTTTTTAGCCCCTCTTCACTTTCTGCCATAAGGGTGGTATCATCTGCATATCTGAGGTTATTGATATTTCTCCCGGCAATCTTGATTCCAGCTTGTGTTTCTTCCAGTCCAGCATTTCTCATGATGTACTCTGCATATAAGTTAAATAAACATGGTGACAATATACAGCCTTGACGTACTCCTTTTCCTATTTGGAACCAGTCTGTTGTTCCATGACCAGTTCTAACTGTTGCTTCCTGACCTGCATACAGATTTCTCAAGAGGCAGATCAGGTGGTCTGGTATTCCCATCTCTCTCAGAATTTTCCAGAGTTTATTGTGATCTACACAGTCAAAGGCTTTGGCATAGTCAATAAAGCAGAAATAGATGTTTTTCTGGAACTCTCTTGCTTTTTCCATGATCCAGCGGATGTTGGCAATTTGATCTCTGGTTCCTCTGCCTTTTCTAAATCCAGCTTGAACATCAGGAAGTTCACGGTTCACATATTGCTGAAGCCTGGCTTGGAGAATTTTGAGCATTACTTTACTAGCATGTGAGATGAGTGCAATTGTGCGGTAGTTTGAGCACTCTTTGGCATTGCCTTTCTTTGGGATTGGGATGAAAACTGACCTTTTCCAATCTTGTGGCCACTGCTGAGTTTTCCAAATTTGCTGGCATATTGAGGACAGCACTTTCACAGCATCATCTTTCAGGATTTGGAATAGCTCCACTGGAATTCCATCACCTCCACTAGCTTTGTTCATAGTGATGCTTTCTAAGGCCCACTTGACTTCACATTCCAGGATGTCTGGCTCTAGGTCAGTGATCACATCATCATGATTATCTGGGTCGTGAAGCTCTTTTTTGTACAGTTCTTCTGTGTATTCTTGCCACCTCTTCTTAATATCTTCTGCTTCCGTTAGGTCCCTACCATTTCTGTCCTTTATCGAGCCCATTTTTGCATGAAATGTTCCTTTGGTATCTCTGATTTTCTTGAATAGATCCTTAGTCTTTCCCATTCTGTTGTTTTCCTCTATTTCTTTGCATTGATCGCTGAAGAAGGCTTTCTTATCTCTTCTTGTTATTCTTTGGAACTCTGCATTCAGATGTTTATATCTTTCCTCTTCTCCTTTGCTTTTCACTTCTCTTCTTTTTGCAGCTATTTGCAAGGCCTCCCCAGACAGCCATTTTGCTTTTTTGCATTTCTTTTCCATGGGGATGGTCTTGATCCCTGTCTCCTGTACAATGTCATGGAAGGATAATTACAATTTAATCTTATGAGTAATGTATAATAACTTGATCTAGCCTTGGAGTACAAAATGAAGCAGTGCAAAGGCTAATTAAGCTTTGCCAAGAAAACAAACTGGTTATAGCAAACACCCTCTTTCAACAACACAAGAGACAACTCTACACATGAACATCATCAAATGGTCAATACCGAAATAAAACTGATCACGTTCTTTAAAGCCAAAGATGGAGAAGCTCTATGTAGTCAGCAAAAACAAGATTGGGGACTGACTGTGGCTCAGATCATGAGCTCCTTCTTTATAGCAAAATTTAGGCCTAAATTGAAGAAAGTGGGAAAACGACTAGACCATTCAAGTATGACCTAAATCAAATCCCTTATGATTATACAGTGGAGGTGATGAATAGACTCAAGGGATTAGATGTGGTAGATGGAGAACTATGGATGGGGATCTGTAACACTGTACAGGAGGACATGACCAAAACCATCCCAAAGAAAAAGAAATGTAAGATCCCAAAGTGGTTTTCCCACTTTCTTCAATTTACGCCTAAATTTTGCAATAAGGAGCTCATGATCTGAGCCATAGTCAGTCCCAGGTCTTTCCGTTTTTGTCCTGCATTGTTCAGTTAAGAACTATTAGCTGAGAAAAGATGACAAGCAAAAGGCAAAGAAGAAAGGGAAAGATACATCCACCTGAATGAAGAGTTCCAGAGAATAGCAAGGAGAGATAAGAAACCCTTCTTAACTGAACAATGCAAAGAAACAGGAAAATAGAGTGGGAAAGACTAGAGATCTCTTCAAGAAAACAAAGGGAATATTTCATACAAAGATGGGCTCAATAAAGAACAAAAACGGAAAGGACCTAACAGAAGCAGGTGAGATTGAAAAGTGGGAAGAATACACAGAAGAACTGTACAAAAAAGGTATTAAAGATCCAGATAACCATGATGGTGTGGTCACTCACCGAGAGCCAGACATCCTAGAGTATGAAGTAAAGTGGGCCTTAGGAAGCATTACTGTGAACAAAGCTAGTGGAAGTGATGGAATTCCAGCTGAGCTATTTCAAATCCTAAAAGATGATGCTGTCAAAGTGCTGTACTCAATACATCAGCAGATTTGGAAAAATAAGCAGTAGCCACAGGACCGGAAAAGATCAGTTTATACTTCAATCCCAAAGAAGGGCAATGCCAAGGAATTTTCAAACTACCATACAATTGTGCTCATTTCACATGCTAGCAAGGTAACATTCAAAATCCTTCAAGCTAGACTTCAGCAGCACATAAATAACTTCCAGATGTATAAGCTGGATTTAGAAAAGGCAGAGGAACCAGAGATCAAATTGCCAACATCTGCTGGATCATAGAGAAAGCAAGTAAATTCCAGAAAAACATCTACTTCTGCTTCATTGACTATGCTAGAGCCTTTGACTGTATGGATCACAACAAACTGTGAAGCATTCTTAAAGAGATGGGAATATCAGACCATCTTACCTATCTCCTGAGAAACCTGTAAGCAGATCAAGAAGCATCAGTTGAAACCGGACATGGAACAATGGACTGGTTCCAAATTGGGAAAAGGGTATGTCAAGGCTGTATACTGTTGCCCTGCTTATTTAACTTCTCAAATATACCAGATGGTATCACCCTAATGGCAGAAAGTGAAGAGGAATTAAAGAGCTTTTTGATGAGGGTGAAAGAGGACAGTGAAAAAGCTGGTTTAAAATTCAACATTCAAAAAACGAAGACAATGGCATATGTTCCCATCATGTCACAGCAAAGAGATGGGGAAAAAGTGGAAACAGTGACAGATTTTATTTTCTTGGGCTACAAAATCACTGCGGAGCTTGGGCTCCAAAATACACTGCTGACTTTAGCCATGAAAAAGATGCTTGCTCCTTGGAAGGAAAGCTATGACAAACCTAGACAGTGTATCAAAGGGCTGAGACATCACTTTGTCAACAAAGGTCCACAGAGTCAAAGCAATGGTCTTCCCAGTAATCATGTACAGATGTGAGAGCTGAACCATAAGAAAGGCTGAGTGCTGAAGAACTGATGCTTTCAAACTGTGGTGCTGGAGAAGTCTCCTGAGAGTCCCCTGGACAGCAAGGAGATCAAATCAGTCATTCCTAAAGCAGATAGAACCTGAATATTCATTGGAAGGACTGATGCTGAAGCTCCAATACTTTGGCTACCTGATGCGAGGAGATGACTAATTGGAAAAGACCCTGATTCTGGGAAAGATTGAGGGCAGGAGGAGAAGGGGACGACAGAGGATGAAATGGTTGGATTGCATCACTGACTCAATGGACTTGAGGCAGAATAAACTCTATGAGACGGTAAAGGACAGGGAAGCCTGGTATGCTGCAGTCCATGGGGTCACAAAGAGTCAGACATGATTTAGCAACTGAACAACAAGGTGAGTTGAAATTCAACTAATATTTTTCAGTTGTTATATGAGCACTGGGCCAGAGATCACAAATTGATGCTCTACAGGATGCTGACTCAAGATTTAAAAGGTGAGATTCAATGTGGCAATCCAGATTTCCAGATTCTCTTGGAAAATCAGCTGCTCTGGCATTCAGTTCAGTTCGTTTCAGTTCAGTCACTCAGTCATGTCCGACTCTTTGCTACCCCATGAATTGCAGCACGCCAGGCCTCTCTGTCCATCACCAACTCCTGGAGTTCACCCAAACTCATGTGCATCAAGTTGGTGATGCCATCCAGCCATCTCATCCTCTGTCATCCCCTTCTCCTCCTGCCCCCAATCCCTCCCAGCATCAGGGTCTTTTCCAATGAGTCAACTCTTCACATCAGGTGGCCAAAGTATTGGAGTTTCAGCCTCAGCATCAGTCCTTCCAATGAACACTCAGGACTGATCTCCTTTAGGATGGACTGGTTGGATCTCCGTGCAGTCCAAGGGACTCTCAAGAGTCTTCTCCAACACCACAGTTCAAAAGCATCAATTCTTCGGCACTCAGCTTTCTTTATAGTCCAACTCTCACATCCATACATGACCACTGGAAAAACCATAGCCTTGACTAGACGGACCTTTGTTCGCAAAGTAATGTCTCTGCTTTTCAATATGCTATCTAGGTTGGTCATAACTTTCCTTCCAAGGAGTAAGCAGTCTTTTAATTTCATGGCTCTGGCATTACTGAGCCTAAATTTTTACACAGCAATGAGCTGAGGCAGAGAAGCAACCTGGCCCCAACATACAGAACATGGGCTCTCAAATTCACTCCCCGTTTTTCTAGTACCCAGCCGGCTCTACTCACTTATACACATCATCCGTTTGATATTCTTAAGTACCTTAACTTTCAACCCTTTGCCTACATAGGCAAAACTTCAACAACATTTACTTCCCAACTATTTACTAAATGGTCTTGCTTTCTGGGCTTCCCAGGTGGCTCAGTGGTAAAGAATCTGCCTAGGAAGGCAGGAGATGTGGGTTCTATCCCTGGGTTGGGAAGATCCCCTGGAGAAGGGAATGGCAACCCACTCCAGTATCCTTGTCTGGAAGATCCCATGGATGGAGGAGCCTGGGCGGCTACAGTCCATGGGGTTGTAAAGAGTCAGACATGACTAAGCACACACAGCATGCTTGCTTTTTGAAACTAACCGGCTAAGTTTCCTTCCAATTTGGAGAACTTGAACTGGTAGGAAAACCAAACAGACCAAAAAGTCACCAGTACATCCATGAATTTCAACAAGGGAAGGCAAGAAATAAAGCTTTAAAATGTGCCAAGAGGAGTTTGGTTGGCAAGGGCCAACACAAATGGGATTCCTCTTTGAGGGTGCTGCACATGTGCGGGGACAGACGGAAGGTGAAGAGCCACAATACAAGACAGTATTTGCAGGATGTGCTGTCTAGGAGGATAGTGCTTTAATTATCTGGACACAAGGAAGTGGATTCACTTTGGGAAGAGTTTTTCTTGTACTGTTAAAACAGTTGGGCAGAGAGGGCCTCTTTGAAAATATTAAGATCCTGTGATGGGTTCTGAATGGCATTAAATAGTCCTTCAGGGCTCATCTACCCCTCGGAATATGTATAGATCTACCTGCAAAGGGGCCAGTTGGCATCAATGTCCTGGGTTTCACAATTGATTTGGTTGACACACTCTCAAGCCTGTTCTAAGGAGGGTCTGGCTATGCAGCAGGGTGAGCAGAGACTGACCTGCTGATGCTCCAGTGGACCACGCATTTGAGCTTGTGGGCTCTCGTTTTTTAATCTGGAGCGCTCCCTAACACTGAGTTGACTGTGTAGAATGAAAGAAGCAAATTTTGACATATGAATTGACATAGCTGGAGAATCAGTGAGTCAACAGGACTGCCTGCAATGCCAAAGGGGATCTTGGACTAGAAAAAAGTTGTAGGGGGCAGTGATTCAGATTTCCCTGATCCCCAAAGAAGTTGCCTCCTGAGGTCTGTGGCAAAGCAGGGAGATCACTGCTGGGAAGATACAGTGGAACTTTTCTTCCACAGCTAGGGTGCTGTTTGCTGCAAGTCACCTCACTAATGCAGAATTTCTTATCTACAAAAATGTTGGCTAAAGGGCAGTTCCAGGTTGTTAGTTAATTAGCACTGAGGACTCAGTTTCCTCCTCTCTTTTTGTTTGATCATCCTTGGCAAGTTGGATGCTCACCTTCTTGTTGGAAGAATGTTGCAGTATCTTCCTGTTATCAAATCTTTTCCTGGAGACAGTCTTGTTTTTAAAAATTGAATTAAAGAGTGTTTAAATTCTATAGTGTTTTACAATTTTCAAGTTTCACACACATGATTTCAGATAATCCCGTAATATCCCCCTTTCTGCCTACCCCAAATACTCCCGTCCAATTCCTTCTCCTCACTGGTAACCTCTAGTTTGTTCTCTATACTCATGAGTGCTGCTTTTTCATTTCATTCACTAGTTCATTAGTTCACTAGTTCCAAGAATCTGCCTACAATGTGGGAGACCTGGGTTTGATCCCTGGGTTGAGAAGATCCCCTGGAGAAGGGAAAGGCTACCCACTCCAGGATTCTGGCCTGGAGAATTCCATGAACTGTATGTATAGTCCATGGGGTTGCCAAGAGTCGGACACAACTGAGTGACTTTCACTTTCATGGACTGTAGCCTAACAGGCTCCTCTGCCCATGAGATTTTCCAGCCAAGAATACTGGAGTGGTTTGCCATTTCCATCTCCAGAGGATCTTTTCGACCCAGAGATCAGAAAGGAAACTTGAGTTTATCAAGCTATGATCAGCTTGCATAAAAGAGGTTTATTTATTTATTTTTTTAAAGGCATGCATGTTTGCTGAGTTGCTTCAGTCATGCCCGGCTCTTTGTGACCCCATGGCCTGTAGCTGGCCAGGCTCCTCTGTCCATGGGATTCTCCAGGCAAGAATACTGGAGTGGGTGGCCATGCCCTCCTCCAGGGGATCTTCCTGACCTAATGACCTAAGGATCGAACCTATGTCCCTTGCTTCTCCTGCACTGACAGGCAGGTTCTTTACCACTGGTGCCACCTGGGAAGTCCCCTTTTTTATGGGGTACACCAAGTGTTGTCTTTTTCTAATGACTACACAGAAAGATGTGGCAGTCACTGACATTGTTCCCTAACTATCTCTGGCTCTCTCGTTTCTGGCACATAAGGCATGGCCATATGACTTGATCTGGCCAGTGAAATATGCATGGTAATGACAATTCACAGTGACACTTCCTCTTGCTGTAGTGATTACAGAATGTGTGTCAAGATAAAACTTTCCTAATGAGTCACAGTGGCTAAATACACTGAGCAAAAAATTAAACTTGTATTAAGTCACTAACATTTGGAGATTATTTGTTAAAACAGTATAGTGAAGCCCATCTTGATAAATACGAAGTACATACAAACTTTATACTGCATTTAAATTACTACTATTATTTTTAGCTCAAACATCCTTTCTTTAAAAACCCTAACAAGGAATTCCCTGGTTGCCCAGTGGTTAGGACTCGGCACTTTCCCTGTGGTGGCCTGGGTTCAATTCCTGGTTGGGGAACTAGGATCCCAGAAAGCCATGGCACGGCAAACAGATCAACACCCTCACTATCCTTCAAGCTTTGGCTCAAGTTACATTTTCATTTTGACTCCAGCCAACATGTATCTCACGTGGATGCCAATTCCAACTATAAGAAAATCACTAAGTACTTGGTTATTTTATAATTACTCATATACATTAATGTCACTTAACTGATTAGAGTGGAGATTTTTGAGGGCAGAGATCATATCACAGACATCTTTACACCCTCTTGACGAAAGGAGGGAATTTAGCAGCTACAGATAGAATCTAACTAAAGAATGGAGCTGTCACTAATTTACAGCATTTGAACTTTTCCATTATTTGCACATGATCGGGCAGTTTTTGAGCATGTTTTACCTATTCATGTTGGAGTCACATTGGAAATTTAAGAGCAGAGTTGCAAACAACCACATGGTTGCTTATTGCATGGTTAGACTTCTTACCACCTATGGAAATTTCCATTTTCTCTGAACAGTTTGATTATATATTGACCTGTTCACAGTATCTTTCCAAAATGAGCAAGCAGAAGAGAAAATAGTGGTGATAGTCTAAAGGGAGAAACCAGCTAGTGGGATTTAAGATTCAGTGAGCTCTAGTGTGGGAGTGATGCTGATCACTGAAAAGGAATGCTTGAGAAGTTTTCAAGTTTCATTAATATTAATAATCTAAATTTGGGACTTTGCAAAATCACCTGGCTCAGCCCTCTGTCTTAAGAGTTTTTTGCTTTCAAGAACACAAAGTATTATAGTTCTTAAAAGCAGATGTTAAGAAGCTGACTGCAAGTTACCTCTTTAGTTAATGATGGAGGTAGTGAAATACAGATCCACTCAACATAGGTGGCAAACTAGCTCATCAGGATGGAACATAATATTATAGTCTGCAGAATTACAACTTCTGAGCTCTCAAGAGAAAGAAGTATTTTGGACCTGGCCCCAAACTGTGAATAGGAACTAAAATGGGGAAATCTGGGGGACCAAACCAATGAGGAATAGAGATCATAAGTCATGCTCAAATCTGCAGTGAGAATTAAAAAAAATCTATCATTTAATTTTTCAAAGGTAAGTAGATTTAATAGGTCAGAGGTGGCACCTAAGAATGTGCATTTTAACAAGTTCCCAGGCAATGCTGCTGTTATCGGTTTGAGAATCACTGAGCTTAGACTACTGAGATGCAAGCATGCCAACAATGCTTTAATGCTCTTGTAGTAGCCTATTTTGTGTTTAAAATATAACTAGTGCTAGACAGAATAGAGCAAGCATGAAGATACATTCTGTGGTAATATGGCAACAATGCAAAATACGTCTTTGCAATAACACAAAATATAATAGCTTTATAGTAACTACAATAATACCGAGTTTGCTGGAAAACAAAATAGGTTTGGGTGAAGTCTTAGAAAAGGAGGAGTAAGCTCACAAGGAGTGAATTAGAACCAGTTGAACTGAGATGGAGGAACTTAAGAGTTTGTTATACGAAGTAAAGTGTTAAGTCAGAAAAAAAATAAAATATCAAAAAAAGCAAAATGGCTGTCTGAGGTGGCCTTACAAATAGCTGTGAAAAGAAAGGAAGCAAAAAGCAAAGCAGAAAAGGAAAGATACACCCATTTGAATGTAGAGTTCCAAAGAATAGCAAGGAGAGATAAGAAAGCCTTCCTCAGTGATCAATGCACAGAAAGAGAGGAAAACAATAGAATGGGAAAGACTAGAGATCTCTTCAATAAAATTAGAGATACCAAGGGAACATTTCATGCAAAGATGGGCTCGATAAAGGACAGAAATGGTAGGGACCTAACAGAAGCAGAAGATATTAAGAAGAGGTGGCAAGAATACACAGAAGAACTGTACAAAAAAGATCTTCACGACCCAGATAATCACGATGGTGTGATCACTGACCTAGAGCCAGACATCCTGGAATGTGAAGTCAAGTGGGCCTTAGGATGCATCGCTATGAACAAAGCTAGTGGAGGTGATGGAATTCCAGTGGAGCTATTCCAAATCCTGAAAGATGATGCTGTGAAAGTACTGTCCTCAATATGCCAGCAAATTTGGAAAACTCAGCAGTGGCCACAGGACTGGAAAAGGTCAGTTTTCATCCCAATCCCAAAGAAAGGCAATGCCAAAGCGTGCTCAAACTACCGCACAATTGCACTCATCTCTGCTGCTGCTGCTAAGTCGCTTCAGTCGTGTCCGACTCTGTGCGACCCCATAGACGGAAGCTCACCAGGCTCCCCCGTCCCTGGGATTCTCCAGGCAAGAACACCGGAGTGGGCTGCCATCTCCTTCTCCAATGCATGAAAGTGAAAAGTGAAAGTGAAGTCGCTCAGTCGTGTCCGACTCTTAGCGACCCCATGGACTGGAGCCCACCAGGATCCTCCGTCCATGGGATTTTCCAGGCAAAAGTACTGGGGTGGGGTGCCATTGCCTTCCCCGGCACTCATCTCACACGCTAGTAAAGTAATGCTCAAAATTCTCCAAGCCAGGCTTCAGCAATATGTGAACCGTGAACTTCCTGATGTGCAAGCTGGTTTTAGAAAAGGCAGAGGAACCAGAGGTCAAATTGCCAACATCTGCTGGATCATGGAAAAAGCAAGAGAGTTCCAGAAAAACATCTATTTCTGCTGTATTGACTATGCCAAAGCCTTTGACTGTGTTGTTGCTGCTGCTGCTGCCAAGTCGCTTCAGTCGTGTCCAACTCTGTGCGACCCCAGAGACGACAGCCCATCAGGCTCCCCCATCCCTGGGATTCTCCAGGCAAGAACACTGGAGTGGGTTGCCATTTCCTTCTCCTTTTCTTTGACTGTGTGGATCACAATAAACTGTGGGAAATTCTGAAACAGATGGGAATACCAGACCACCTGATCTGCCTCTTGAGAAACCTGTATGCAGGTCAGGAAGCAACAGTTAGAACTGGTCATGGAACAACAGACTGGTTCCAAATAGGAAAAGGAGTACATCAATGCTGTACATTGTCACCCTGCTTATTTAACTTATATGCAGAGTACATCATTAGAAACGCTGGGCTTGAAGAAGCACAGACTGGAATCAAGATTGCTGGGAGAAATATCAATAACCTCAGATATGCAGATGACACCACCCTTATGGCAGAAAGTGAAGAGGAACTAAAGAGCCTCTTGATGAAAGTGAAAGAGGAGAATCAAAAAGTTGGCTTAAAGCTCAACATTCAGAAAACTAAGATCATGGCATCTGGTCCCATCACTTCATGGGAAATAGATGGGGAAACAGTGGAAACAGTGGCAGACTTTATTTTTTGGGACTCCAAAATCGCTGCAGATGGTGACTGCAGCCATGAAATTAAAAGACACTTACTCCTTGGATGGAAAATTACAACCAACCTAGACAGCATATTAAAATGCAGAGACATTACTTTGTCAACAAAGATCCGTCTAGTCAAGGCTATGGTTTTTCCAGTGGTCACGTATGGATGTGCGAGTTGGACTATAAAGAAAGCTGAGTGCCGAAGAATTGATGCTTTTGAACTGTGGTGTTGGAGAAGACTCTTGAGAGTCCCTTGGACTGCAAGGAGATCTAACCAGTCCATCCTAAAGGAGATCAGTCCTGAGTGTTCATTGGAAGGACTGATGTTGAAGCTGAAACTCCAGTACTTTGGCCACCTGATGTGAAGAGCTGACTCATGTGAAAAGACCCTGATGCTGGGAAAGATTGAGGACAGGAGGAGAAGGGTATGACAGAGGATAAGATGGTTGGATGGCATCACTGACTCAATGGACACAGGTTTGGGTGGACTCTGGGAGTTGGTGATGGACAGAGAGGCCTGGCGTGCTATGGTTCATGGGGCGGCAAAGAGTCAGACACGACTGAGTGACTGAACTGAACTGAACGTATATATGGGATTCTCAGGTAGTGCAGTGGTAAAGAATCCATCTGCCAGTGCTAGAGACACAAGAGACTTGGGTTCAATCCCTGGGTTGGAAGATCCCCTGGAGTAGGAAATGGCAATCCACTCCAGTATTGTTGTCTGGAGAATTCGAAGGAGAGAGGAGCCTGGCAGGCTACATGGTCACAAAGAATTGCACACGACTGAGGATGCACACACGTAACCTAAACACACACATACAGACTCTAGGAAAACAGTCCTGATGAACCTATTTACAGGGCAGGAATAGACATGCAGACGTGAGAACAGACTTGTAGACACAGTGGGGAAAGAGGACGGTGGGATGAATTGACAAAGCAGCACTGAAACATACATATATTACCATAGGTAAAATAGGTAACTAGTGGGAAGCTGCTATATAACACAGGGAACTCAACCTGGTACTATGTGACATCTTAGGAGGTTGGGAGGGAGACTCAAGAGGGAGGGGATATAGGTATACTTATGGCTGATTCACACTGGTGTATGGCAGAAAACACAAGATTGTAAAGCAATTATCCTCCAATTAAAAATAAATTAAAAAAGAAGGAATGGGCTCAATTTGCTCCTGCTTGATTGTGGGGACTAAGACTCCAGAGAGTTTAAGAGGATTCAGGACTTCAGGAAGTCAATTTTACTTGTGTTGTGTGTTTGCCCAGTCTCGTCCGATTCTTTGTGACACCATGGACTGCAATCCACCAGGCTCCTCTGTCCATGGAGTTTTCTAGGCCAGAATACTGGAGGGGGTTGCCATTTCCTTCTCCAAGGGATCTTCCTGACTCAGGGTAGATCCACCTGCTTTGGTGGGTAGAATCTTTATCACTGTGTCACCGTGGAAACCCTAATTTTACGTTAAGACCCTTATTAAATAATTAAACACAGCTCATGCATTCAAGAAATACAAGTCAGAAATAGGCTTTAACTTTAAACATCACTAATGACAAGGTATACACAGGAAAACTCACTCCCTATTTCCAACAGGTGAATTTATGCCAAGTGAAGTCACGTAATTGATGGCACCTTAGAATCTTCCTTCAATGCCACTCTTAAAATCCAAGCCAACTCACAGGGTAAATGCCTTAAGGGAAGCACCTCTGGTACCTGAGGAACTAAAAGACCTTCGCTCTGACCTAAAACTAGTCCACAGTATCGCAAATTATATCCAAGAGTGAAGACATTATGGTCATGTTTTCATATACTTTCATATAGTGAGCTTTTTCGGAGCTTCAGCCTCATTTGGCAACTGATGCCTCTTGGGGAACAAAATTACTTCCATCATTAAAACTTCATCAAGTAATAATTTTATGACAGTTGTTAACAGAAATAATCGTAGTCAACAAGTACAGTGTGATCGATTTGTTCTTGCTATCTCAAGAGAGTCATTATTTAGCTCTGATAGACCAAATCAGGATAGTATTTAATGAATTGCAAACTGCGTATCAACGATCCAGGCGGGTGTGTTTTAATTTGCTTTAGGTTTAGCACGTTCTGTAACTGTACTATATATGAAGGTCCGCTTCAAAAATGAGTTCTCACAGAACAGCCAAGTCTAAATGATGATGTGTCATATGGCATGCAAATATTTTTCTGCTCTCCTCTGCTTCCCTTCCTGACACCAAGGGTGGGCATGGGGCTGTTCTAATGAAACATAAAATGAAATTCTCTTACGACGGGAAAAAAAGGAGCAGGTATGTGAATAAATATGATGGCGCCCCCTCTTTCATTGTCAGCAGGAAGTCCCTTCAGCCCTGTTCAACCTGCCTCAGTAGCACAGGACAAACCTTCCATTAGATTAATACTACCCCCCTTCATTATTCTACCAACAACAGAATAAGACAGAACCTGCTCAGGCAGATTAATATAATGATTGAAGGGAGAATATATGGTGTAATACAGAGAGGTCTAAATACCTGTAAGTGGAAAAAAGCATAAATGACTATTTTAATTAATTTCCTAATGTAAAACACAGCTGCAGTAATGTTGGCAAGTCTCACCCGGCTGCTTTAAATTTGTGACATGAAATCATGCCACTTAATTAAGTCTTAATGCACAAAAATATGTTTTATTTACTTTTTATGGAATATCAGCATTTAAAGCTTTCTATTTATTTCTGTAAACGCTTTATAAATTACTTGAAATACTGAAAAAAAAATCAGACTATTAATCGGCAGTTACAATGTCCCCAGTTTCAGTTTCAATAATGAAATGCCTTTTTGGTGGGCTCCTGCTGCCATGTGAACTAGCTCTAGGCTATTAAAGTAATGAGTCCGGACAGAGTCATCCGATCTCAGGCTTGGTACAAAACTCAAGGAAAAGGACTTTGCCCACAATTCCTAGTCTGTTTACCAGACTGACTGTTGGAGCATTATAAAGTCTCTAAGCTTCCCCTTCCCCCTTCTGGAAAGTTTTTTTTTTTTTTTTTTGCCTTTTTTCCAAGTATGAGCTAGGGAAACATGGTATTATGGAGCCCTCTGCAGGTCAGAAGTTTTGTAGGCGTTTAATCACAAGATTTTTCTTAGAGTGGCAGTAAAGGGGAAACCGTCCAAACTATGCACATTGGAGCTCATTGAAAAGTTGTTCATCTCAAGGTCAGGCTGATGCTGACTCTTTCAAAAGGGCACTTTTGTCAACTCATTTAAGGCATGGAGCCTTGACCGAAACATTTCTGCAGGCCCCTGAGAACATAATAACGTACTGCAGAGTATTGGGGGCAGTATCATCCTCCTCATCGTCACAGTTCGTAACGATCATCCATGAAGAATACAGGGCTCTAAATAGTTCATTTGAAAAAACGTTAATTTCTAGCACATCTGGGTTTTTAAGGCCAGGGAGAAGAAACCAGGAGTTAGTTACACAGATAAACATCATGATTTCTTCAGCCAAGTTTTCATTTTAATGAATGAAATTTATACCTAGCAAAACTCAGTAATTTCTCAAGTGTTTTAGGAAACTTAGTACAATTTTTTGGAGAAGGCAATGGCACCCCACTCCAGTACTCTTGCCTGGAAAATCCCATGGATGGAGGAGCCTGGTGGGCTGCAGTCCATGGGGTTGCTAAGAGTCGGACATGACTGAGCGACTTCACTTTCACTTTTCACTTTCATGCATTGGAGAAGGAAATGGCAACCCACTCCAGTGTTCCTGCTTGGAGAATCCCAGGGACGGGGGAGCCTGGCGGGCTGCTGTCTATGGGGTCGCACAGAGTCGGACACGACTGAAGCGACTTAGCAGCAGCAGCAGTACAATTTTTTACAGGGCATTTTATATTGTTTTAAACTTTTTGGATGGAGCAGATATAAATCACTACTCAAAGAAATCCATGTGTAAAGATAAAATAAGAGGAAGTGCATTGAAGACAGAACAAAATAAAACAAGCTCTCGTTTTCATTGAGACAGTACTTCTCAAACCACATTTTATGTGGGTTATAAAATATTCTCCAACTCAGCAAAATAAGCAACAACTTTTAATAGGAAATTTTTTCATAACATTTTCAAGTCAGCAAAAGTACAGACAACTTTTAATAGTGTTTTTTTTTTCCCTCCTCACAATGGTCAAGAGAGTATTAATTTAAATGAGGACACATTTAAACAAAACATTTCCTTCTACTGCATTTACTCTGTGGCAGTAACTCATATACCTCCTGGAGAACCCAGAGATGCATGTTTCTAACAAGTTTCAAAGTAGGTGGGGCTGTCTCCTCACAGCTTCTCTCCCTGGCAGGAAAACTGTGCCTGGGAGCTAGGACAAGAAGAATGAATGGGGACTGATAAGATGATGAAAAGAACCTGATATTCCATAAGTTAAAATGTCCTTCCTCAGGACTTGTACGGGGGAAGGCAATGGCATCCCACCCCAGTACTCTTGCCTGGAAAATCCCATGGACGGAGGACCCTGGTGGGCTGCAGTCCATGGGGTTGCTAAGAGTCGGACACAACTGAGCGACTTCCCTTTCACTTTTCACTTTTATGCATTGGAGAAGGAAATGGCAACCCACTCCAGTGTTCTTGCCTGGAGAATCCCAGGGATGGGGGAGCCTGGTGGGCTGCCGTCTATGGGGTCGCACAGAGTCGGACACGACTGAGGCGACGCAGCAGCAGCAGCAGCAGCAGGACTTGTAATTGGGTTAACAGGATCTATCTGAAAGACGTGTAGGGAGTTAAGAGAAGGCAGTACTCTGGGGCAAGGACTAAGGACCAAGGTCGCAGTTGTTTGCAGCAAACCTTTAGATGATTCTCAGAAGTTTCTGGGAGACTCTGAGGACAGTCTAACTAACCCACCATGCATTCTCTGGTCATCGGACTACCTGCGGCTGTTCCCAAGGATACATACCCCTCATTGGAGGTTTGTCTCCTCTCCTCTACTCAGTGGTGTAGACAAGCTCAGTGAAGGATAATGTCAGCAAAGGTTTTGGTTCCAGTACAACTCCTCTTCCAAACACAGACCCAGAATGAATACGTTGGAGTTTTGAGCTTTGTTGAGTTCCGAAACAAGTGCTCTCAGCATGAACTGTCAACAGCCTGAGTTAAAATAGGGCAGCTGCTGGCTCCTGTGGAACCATCTCCACACTCCCCAGCCCAGCCTCACAGAGCTGAATGTCAGACATGACTTTACCAGGCCTGGAATCCGGCTGCCAAGCTCAGCCTCCTTCCCTGGGCTTATCTCCCACCGGGAGGCTGTGGCTGACTTGATGAAACTGCACGCTTCTCAGCAGATGCTGGGCTGCCGGCAACAGGAGCAAGGCCTGGCCTGGCGCCGCCGACATTTACAGTCATGCCTCCTGCCCCTGCTCCCCGGCCCCGACCCCCCAGCCCCAGCCTGCATGCAGACTTGCCCCACTAGGAGAGGACAGGTGATGAGGATTAAGCCGAGCATATTTGCATATCCTCGGCGTGGGGAAGGAAATTAACACCACAGTGACATGATTTAGTGGGTGAACTTAAACCCGAGAAAGCCCGAGATCCCTTTTGGAACACCAGGAGGCTGAGTGAACAAGATGGAAAACGCAGCACATCTGGTGGGGATGGGCCAGTCCAGGGTTAATGGAAGAAACAGAAAGAACTGAACCAGCTTGGGTCCAAAGTGCTGCTTACAACTCACCCACAAATTATGAGTGGGCTTTACTCTTCTCGGACACGAGAAATGACTCCTTCACCTCCTGCTTGTTGGCTGGGCGGGTGGAGGGATCGTTACTGATCATTATCACTATCTGTCCAGGTAGCTAGCTATGGTACAGCCTTGAGAGACACTCAATCACACAGCCCACTGTGTGCCTGCAGCCAAAGTCAGAAATGGTCTGACAATTGGGTACTTTAGAAACTGAACATTTCATGGAATTTTTTTTTCACTATACTAGGAGCATGAAGTGGGGAAGGCAATGGCACCCCACCCCAGTACTTTTGCCTGGAGAATCCCATGGACGGAGGATCCTGGTGGGCTCCAGTCCATGGGGTCGCTAAGAGTCGGACACGACTGAGCGACTTCACTTTCACTTTTCACTTTCATGCATTGGAGAAGGAAATGGCAACCCACTCCAGTATTCTTGCCTGGAGAATCCCAGGGACGGGGGGAGCCTGGTGGGCTTCCGTCTCTGGGGTCGCACAGAGTCGGGCACGACTGCAGCGACTTAGCAGCAGCAGCAGCAGCAGGAGCATGAAGACATCTTAAAAATTTCTCATGAAAGATTTTAAAAGAGAAAAAAATAAATTAGCACCTGCTAAGTGTATTTTCATTGTTCTAAGCCCTTTTCTTTTGGGAAGGCCAAAAAATGATTTTTTCAAAATGATTATGTAGACAACTGTGTCATCTGATAATAGAAACAAGCAAGAAGACAGCTAACGTTATTTTAATTTGCTTGCCATATGAAGCGGGGAAGGCAATGGCACCCCACCCCAGTACTCTTGCCTGGAAAATCCCATGGACAGAGGAGCCTGGTAGGCTCGTCCATGGGGTCGCTAAAGTCGGACACAACTGAGCGACTTCACTTTCGCTTTTCACTTTCATGCATTGGAGAAGGAAATGGCAACCCACTCCAGTGTTCTTGCCTGGAGAATCCCAGGGACAGAAGAGCCTAGTGGGCTGCCGTCTATGGGGTCGCACAGAGTCGGACACGACTGAAGCGACTTAGCAGCAGCAGCAGCAGCAGCAGCCATATGAAGATAAATGAATGCCACTAAAAGTTTCTCATTTTCATGAAGCCAATATGGTGCTAGGTGCATTCTTGGGGCAAATCAGCAAAAGCTGCTTTACCTTATTATTTTTTTTTTTTTCGCTAAGACAGCAGAGAGTTCAGCAAAAATCTAGAATCACTTAGGACACAAACACCACACCACCCACCGTGAGCACAGAATTTGTTTGACCAACATGGAACGTCTAACCATAAAGTAATCAGATTAAATTTAAGACAAACGCCAGAGCACATATAAGATAAGGCGCTCATCTTTAAAGCCACTACCCGAGGCGGCCGTATGTACATTTACCACTGTGCTGTCACTTCGCTATGCAAAAATACTTAAGACTTCCTCTTGAAGACAACCTTGGAAAATGCCTGGAATCCTGTAGAATATTGCTGAGGGTGGGGACTCTGTACCAGAGGCCACCTGTAATCAAGCCTGGAGAATAAGGTGGCTCCTGAGGCCTCAAGAGTAAAACACACAAGGCAGAACTCCCCCAAACTAGGTGTGGCTAAATACACATCTAAACCTCATACAAGGATTGGAAATTGCCTTTGAAGGCCATTCTAAAAGAGCAGCTGCAAGCATGTTTTGAGCCACAGGAGAATCACTGAAATACACCTACCAACACCTCCCAGTGTGATGCTTCTCAAGGATGACACTTGTTTGGGTGTATACATGCTGGTGTGTGTCAGAGGATAAGCGAAACAGCTATCACAGGAGTCCTTAAAAATCACTGAGGCCTCTCCTACATCTATGAACCTCTACTGAGCTTCCCGAGAAGCAGGTTATCTTTCTTCTGGCAGACACTGAGCATCTTGATAACAGTGTGTGCGTAAATACAACTTTAGCTACAAGGACGGGTATACTCGAAACTTCAGAAACTGAAACCTAGGGAGGATGTGAACTGCTGTGTGTGTGTCAGAAGACAGTCCCAAAGGGGAGTGATGTCACCATTAGGGCAGGAAGGGTGTGGACAGATGACCCAGGCTCAAGATGGAGATGGGGGCTTGTTTGAGCACAGCATGTGACTGTACTCCTATGTACCCAGCTTTCTGAGCAGTGCTTGGTTTGGTGGGAACAATGGCTGAGTCTGGGGTGATGAGGCTGGGCTACTGCTGGTGTCACATGGGGCTCTGCCTTGGTGTGAGCTGCACCTGGACCTGAGGGCTCACTAACAGCAGAAGACTCGTCCCTGGACAATCTGTGTATGTTAAGAACAAACCTGACTTTCTGTGGGTGCTCTCCCAACTCACTAGAAAAATTGATAGGCATCACCATTTCAGCACTCTGGCCTCACTGTTTTGTCGTCTTCTGTCATTTATTGCACGTATTAGGCATTCCACAAATATTTGTCCCCACAGACTAAGATTTCATAATCCTCACAACGTCAGTGACATAACCAGGAAAAGTGTTCTAAGACCCATTTTTTATAGACAAGGAAACTGAAACACAGAATGGCTAAGAGGGTGGTGCTTGTGGACAAGGAGTTCAAGGATCCCTCCAGGCTGGTGCTCTTCCCAGTCCATTCTGCACTGGGGACAGGAGGCAGAGTGGCAAGATGTAACACAGAAGTAGGGTTTCCAGAAAGGGGGAGAGGTCCTTCATTTTATAATGGACATACTTCTCCATTTAATCTTTAGTGTTGCCAGGGTCAAAGAGTTGGGTGGATTCTTTTGTAAACTGCTTCAGCTGACCCTCAAGGTCTCCTAGAAGTTGAGAGAAGTGGGGGCCTAACTAGGAGTCTTACTCCATCCTTACCCTCCAAATACTCAAAAGTGCTGAGTAGCAGAGGCTGCTCCATCTCCTTCACAGTTTCCCAAGGCTCCCCAGCAGCAATAGCTGCATCTTTCTTCTGCTCAGTTGAGAATTCCTTGTGGAGTGCCCACTTCAGTGCTCTCCACTGAAATTCTATTTATAGCATTTAGTCTAGAAATGAATGATGGAGTTCATACTATTAAGAAGGTCCTTAAGAGGCATGTTCAATGAAGCATGGGCTCCAGAACCATTCGGCTTTGTTTGAATCCCAGTTTGATCATCTCTTTGTGTGATGATGGGCAAATTTCTTAACATCTCTAGGCCATTTGTAAAACGGTGGGTAACAGTACCTTTCTTGTAGGACTGTTGTAAGCATGAAATAATTTAACAGATGTCAAGTGCTTAGAAAACAGTGGCATGTGCATACACACATACACAGGCAGACATATATATATATATAAGTGCTCAAATGTATTATAGTATTTCTATGATCACAGAACCACATACCGCCTTCAACAAGTGGTAGAATTTTAATGCCCCTTTTCTCTCTTTTTCCAACTGTAGGTTTCCCTTTTGTCTGAAAGTAGAGGTTCCTATGAATGTAAGCAAACAGCATAAATCAAAGAAGAATGACCAAAGGGCACATCTTGCAAACGAATGCACAAGATAAACAGATAAAGCACAAATGCTCACAGACGTAGTGCACGGGTGTAGTGGCCTGATGCTGAGAGGCTGAGTGTAGTTCTCAGGGAAGGAACTTGGGGGTCGTGCTCTCACCGCTTGGGTGTGTACTGCCACTGTTAACAGTCGGCTGTGAAACACATGTTGAACCCTATTTTTGCTTTCCTCCCTTTTTCTTAAAGTGAAAATCTTTCTTAGATTTCTTTTGGTGAGTAAAAACAGGTACGAATGTAGATCTTTAATAAAAGTGAAGTGGTGCAAAGCAAACTCTCAAAAAGTAGGGGATACCTGTACATTATAAGCCCACTGAGGGCAGGGACCATGGTGTTTTGTGCTTAGTCGCTCAGTTGTGTTCGACTCTTTGCAATCCCATGATCTGTAGCCTGCCAGGCTCCTCTGTTCATGGGGATTTCTCAGGCAAGAATACTAGAGTAGATTGCCATGCCCTCCTCCAGGGGATCTTCCCAACCCAGGTCTCCCTTGTTGCAGGTGGATTCTTTACTGTCAGAGCAACCAGGGAAGCCCATGGTATCTTACGCAGAGTCATCAATCCATATTTCTGTCGAATAACTCTCTCAGAAGAGTACCTGTATTTTTAAAAGTAACTACAGAGAAAGGTCACAAAAACAGCATAATTCTTAATGCGGGATTTGGAAATACTATCTGGGTAGGGGTCCTCGGCACCCTTTAAATCATCCCAAATGCTAATTAGTATTCTACAAGAAGGTCAGAACCAATTCTGAAAGTGAGAAGTTTCTTCCCCAGAATCAATTTTTAGGGAACCTACAATGAAAACGTCTCATGTTACACGTTACAGATAAAATGAAATAATTATTGCATCCATGAGGCTCACATGCAACATGAAGTCATATAACTTCTTGTCCACATTATCTGAATAGTTCATTTGTATTTATTTAATCATGTATTTACTGAAAAGCAACACAGACTTATACCAAATTGTGTCAAATGGTATACGTGATTGTTATACTTAAAATGTTCAGATTATTTTGAACAGAGGGATTTATTTTTTTCTCATAGCTTTTGGAAGTCCGGACCTATCTGGTTTCAGTTAGGCAACAATCTTCGGCCAGCATTTTCTGGTACATTTGAAACTGTTGAACAATGAAAAGTAAAAACACGTAATTGCCAGCACAGCTTAAGCCTAATGCAGATATAAACACAGTTAAGAGCACTTTATTTAGGTTCTGCTTTATTATTCTTAACTTTCATAGTAATTTTGAATCACAATGCATTAACAAATTTTTATTAGGTTTCCCAATGGAAAGCCAGTTGCAGGCAAGGACTTTTATGACTCTCACTAAAGAACGTCGCAATTGATTTTCGATTTACCTTTCAACACAGAAGAAAACAGCATTGGTAAAAGCATGGTTTTGGACGTTCTAATTTAGTGTGCTCTAAAGGACACTTAATTCCTTCCTGTGCTCTTTGCTAGCGCCCTCCCTAGTACAGCACGATTACTTTCCTTAACTATCTTTGAGCTGTAGCCATCCACAGAGCATGTGGCAGTTGGCAAAAGGAGGGCAGAGATGGGGCTGGTCGGAAGGGCCCCAAACCAAGCAGGGGTGGGGGGATATATATGCAAGATTTGATTTAAACTGGCAGCCCAGTTTTCCTGCAACTTAAAAGTATTCTAAGCAACCTCTCCCTCTGGACTCTTCCTCAAAGCTCACAAATAAAGCGGTCTTCCAGAAGCTGACTCCTTTAGAGGAGCTGCTACATTCTGTTTGATGATTTATTTAGCACTTTGTATATTTCTCTGTGATTTAGGGTCGTGTGGCTCCAGCGGGCAGCCAGGCATTGCCCGGTGGCCTGTGGGATGACCAGCATATTGTCTGCTGTGGCCAGCACAGGGAGGGGACGGAAGTAACAGCCACCCTGGAAACTGCGGTGGCCTGAGGGCCAGGGAATGTCTCCGCAGCCATGTGGTGAAGACCCAGGCTCGTGGCAGGAAGTGAGGGGCATTCTGGAATCTTCAATGAAAACACTCACTACGGGGGGACAGAGCAGAAGAACCACTTTGACTAAATAGGACATTAACCACAAAGAAGTTCCTAAGCTTGCCACCTTCAAACACTGGCTCATTGACTATAAGAAGAAGTTTACGGGCAGAGGAATATAGTGTGCAAGAGAGTTCAGGCGTGGGCTATGTGACCACGGGCAAATGGGTTAGCCTCTGTGTCTTAGTCTCTCAAAATGGGACTTATAATACTTGTACACCAGAGGGACGTGGTAAGGATTAAATGAGATTTCACGTATAAGGCTGTTAGCAAAGTGCATCGTCAAACCAGTCGATAAATTATTTTTTCAGCTGTACTGAGTAGCTTATGGGATCTTAGTTCCCTGACCAGGGATTGAACCCAGGCCCTTGGCAGTGAAAGCACAGGGTTCCAACTATGGGATCACCAGGGAATTTCCTACAATAGTAATTTTTAAAAATTCACACAGTATATAAGAAAGAAAGCCTGAAAAGATCTAGGTCAAAATAGCAGCAGCAGTTATCTCAGGCTGGTGAGATTACAGAAAAATTTCTTTGTATGTGCTTTTTTTTTCTGTATTTTCTGCATTTTTCAATAATAAATATGTAATACTTTTTGATTGGTACAAAGTTAATACAATACTAAAGCATGTCTTATATAAAATAATAAAGAAATGATTACAAGAACAAAATGAGGAAATGTTATTGCAAGCCTGACATCTGTTCTCCTGGGCAGCCTCTGGAACACTGAAGTCTGGTCCTCTGTTTTCTCCCAAGAACTTATCTCAAGCGGTTACTCTGATGTTAATGGAACACGGTGCTCTCTCAGGGATACCAAAATGTCAATACAACATATACATGTTCACTCTTTGATAATTCTGTTGGGTTTGAAATATATTTGATAATATTCACTGATAACATGTTCACTATTTGATAATTCTATTGGGTTTCTTTAAAGAAAAAGAAAAGATCAAGCTTTACTTCATGAAAAAGGGAATTAGTCAGTGGTTTTCTACAGATGCTTTCATTAAAACTTGATATTGCAGATGGTTGCTCAAGCACCAAGAAAAGGTTCATAAATCTTTGTTCTGCACTTATTTTTTAAGAAAACATTTATATCTTACCACTGAATACAAACAGTCCATCTAATTTTCTCCTATAAACTGAAAGACAACTTTTTGAAAAAACAAGGACATGTAAAGTGTTGAGAAGTATATGCTAGCAATGAACACAGTTGTAACCAGGGCAGTGGCCTGACATCCAACACCAGCATCTTGGATCCTCAAATACATGTGAAGAGAAATCTGAAGTCTATCACTTTGTTCTCAGAAAAACAAAGCAGGTGTTAACAATCACATCTGTACAGAATGTGAAACCAGACCTAAGAGGATTAAATAACTTTGTCTACTGTTCCTTGGGCAAGTTGTGACAAAGCAGAATTTCTCAGCGTAGCACGAAATCTCCGTTTTCTGGATGGCCATCTACAATGAGATTAGATATAGGACATGGATCTGCAAACTTTATCTATAAAGGGCCAGAGAGTAAATATTTTAAGCTCTGTGGGCCGAATGATCTCTGTTGTAAGTACTTAACTCTGCTATGATGGTGTGGGGGTGGCAATGGTGGATTTGTTAATAAGTGGCTGTAGCTGCATTTCAATAGAACTTTATTTACCAAAACAGGGGGTGAGCCAGATATGCTTTACAAGCTTTAAGTGTGCTGGTCCCTGGTACACAAAGAGAAAAACTATTAAATTATAGTCATTATTTTAAATAATAGTCTAAAAGAAAAGCACACAAGACTATCATACGATAAGAGTAAACTCTGCTTGTGGGTCAAGACAGATTTGGGATTCTCTTGTACAACATACATGTGTTTGCACATGATGGTGAAAATCACGTTTGGGTGATCGACCTGGATATGCTCAGCAAGAATTCTCCCTGCCTCACCACAGGCTGAGTCCTGAGCAGAAACTCATCTGATACACAGTAAGCTCTGGTGACTTTTTAAGAAGCAGGTAAGGGAGCTTATGATAAGTCTAGGGAAAAGCGGGCAAGGACAGAGAAGAGTTCCCAGGTATGAAGATGAGGAAAGAAAGCAGAAGAGAAAAACAAGGTTTGGAAGAACATTTGGAGTTGGAAGTGACCACAGAGTTAGGTACCTGAGGCCTTTTCTTCAATCATTCTCAAGTCTGGATAAAATGACGCATGGATTGTGTCAGTCCACGGATAATTAGCATGTTGCTTGTAGTAGCATAACCTTGGCTCTATGGCCAGTCACAGTTAAGAAAAGCATTGCTGTCTGACAGGTTGTATCATAATGTACTTTATGATGGTTACTGCTATGTAAGATCACAGATACCATCATCTATAACACAGGTGCAGGTGGGGAAAGGGCATGTGTTATGTTCTTATTCATCTTTTAATGTAGCCTGAAACACTAAATGAAACTCGTGATTTCCAACACAAAATGCAGACTTTTTTTTAAAAAAAGAAGAACTTTAAAAATGAAGGTTTTAGTCACACATGGTTTATTCAAAATCATTTTAATGTGTAGTGATTTACTGCAAACTCATCTTCTCTTTAAATAGCTACAGTGAGAGCTAAATCAAGACCAAAAATGAAAAATGAAGTCTTTCAAGATGTGCAAATGAAGATAGTAACGATACATTTAACAAGTCTCCTCATACAGTCTCTTGCAAGCCTAAAGCTTGAATGATTTTATGACCATTTCACCGTGTGGCCATCTGTTAGACTACTGAGAAACAAGTTTTTTTCTCCTAGCTTTGAAGTTCACATATGAATTTACATTAAATATTTATTATTCTTATTTATGCTGATTGTGTTTTTGATATTCTGGGATAAAAATCAACAGGCTGAGCTAGAGATATGCAAATCTGAACTCTAAGACCTGGTAAAGATGGTATCTGATACTCATCGAGCATCTCACCAGGCAGGCCAGGTTACAAATGTTACCAAGACAGACACACTTCACAGCCCTGTGATAAGTATATTATTATTTCTATTTTCAAATAAAAGAAAGTGGGCTCAGAGGTGTCAAGATGGCCAGGGTGATCCAGATCCTATGTAATAATGTGGGACTCAACCCTGGGCCTGCTTCTGCCTCCACAATCTGTTATGCTACACTTCCTCCTGCAAACGTGATAAATTCTAAAGTGAGCAAATACCAACCAAAGAAAAAGAATGATTTTTTTTTTCTAAATTCATAATACTGTATTCTTCACAGATCAGATCAGATCAGTCGCTCAGTCATGTCCGACTCTTTGCGACCCCATGAATCGATAGACTCCTTTAAAAAAATTCCCACACCTATTCCGGTGTAAGAATAAACGAGTATCATGAGGGCCTTTGAAATCTTAGGAAGAAATGTCTTTATCCACATATCATCAAGGGATGATTAAAATCTTCCCTGTATTGTCTCTTCTTCACAGCTCAGATAACTTTTCTGGGGAGAATCTTTTATTATTTTTTTTTAATGCTTAGATTTATATCCTTATTATCCCTTTTCTCTTTTTTTCCTCTTGCTTCCTACTTTGGACTATTCAGAATCTCTCTTCTTGTTCTTTTCCTTAATATCCCTAGAGTTAATTTTAAAATTTCCCACACACATTTCCGTTGACTTCCCTAATTAAAATCTTTTCGGACCATCAATGATGTTCAACATGAACTGCTTGTACTCAAGTGCTCATTTTCTCATTGATCTGGTCTTCTTTATTGGTTTATCACATGTGTATAGATTTCTGGCTGCATATGGTTAGATGAGCTTTTGTAGGCTAACCTGGGACCCTGGTCACCGTATTTAACACTTTCTATGGAAAGTGCATTATTTCCTAAGCAACTGATTTCCAAACAAACATTTAGGATCCAACCTATTTCTAAGTTAGGACGTGCCAGTACACTGGAGGTACATAAAGTGGAAGGTGGCATTTTTTCCCTCCTGGGTTAGCCTTCTATGGTTATGCTATTCACAGAGTTCTCACACAGCCACATTCCCATGGGTTAAGAAAGAGCTCCTCCCAGTTCTCATGTGTTAACGAAGAGCTCCTCCCAGTCCTGACCATGGGGAATGATCAGTAAGCGGATTCACAGGCACAGAAAAAAGCCCAAGGCGTGGTATGGGCCAAGCGAAACCCACACTTTTATTTGAACTTGGTAAAATGCAGGAATACAAAAGCAGAGACCAAATTGTCACCTTTTAAAAACAGACCATCTTTATCCCTCAAAACCTGACCTTCTTTCCTTCATATCACACCTTAATTTCAACCAAGTGGTGGCAGCTATCTGCTCTAATTCCCAAGAAGACACTAAGTTTGCAAAAGCATATACAATGAAAAATTCATCACTTAAGTGCCTAAGTAATATACTAAAAGGCATCATAATCTTATTTTGGTGCTTGTTTTTGGCTACTGCTTTTGCTCTAGGAGCTCTGAATGGAATTCAATTCCACAAACACTGACTTTGAGTCCTTATTTGGGGTGGCCTTGGGGTAGTCATAGGTTAGACAGTAAAACAAACTGCAGTCTCTCACCTCAAGGAGTATACAGTCCAGAGGATGAGGAAAAGTACAGAGAAAATATAATTTCAGGCATATATAAATATAGCAAGGTTCTTAAATGCTCCTTTCAAACACTTTCATTTTTGAAATTTTACTGTTTGTTTTTATAAACACACCCAAATTTTCATTCAAATGATTTGTCAAATTTTCATTCAAATGATTTGTCTTTTACACATGGCTCAAAATGTTCTTGCTAAGAGTAGGCCAAAGAAGATCAAATACTTATTAAAATACTCTGAAAGCAGTGGTTGAGGGGGTAAATTAAATGTAAAGATAACATCAAATCCATAGTCTAAGTAGACATGCGATGCAGCATAATAATTTTGAATTCAGACAGAGAAAGCAAAAATAAGAAACAATCATTAACTGACCAATAACTACTAAACAGATGTTTCTCCAAAATAATACTTGAAGCACTAAGAAAGTTAAGAACTGGCTGAAATGCAAGCTCCAGAAAACCAGCAGAGCGGCTTCTACAGTAGGAAATAAGTTACATTAAAATCTCTGCCGGACCCTCCGTTGGGACTCTCCAGCTTATAAAAAACACATGAATATTACAATGTTTTGTGTTTAGGAAAAGGTACCAAGGAAAACAAGTAGTCTGGCTATAGATACAGAAGAATCACATTTACAACAGTAGAGTCATTCTAGCAAGCCATATTTAACTAAACATTCTTTATGACCTGGGTGCTTGTGGATAGACTGTATTTTTGCACACTTGTGGACAAGATGTTGGCTTCATTTTACAACCAACATCTTGTCCACATCAGGGGAGCTTTCTCACACAGACACGCATACCATGTGGACTACCTGCTGAGTTCTGGCAAGCTTGGCAGACTGCAGAACATAATGGGAAGGCCGTTGAAGTGGAAAAAAAAACCTTCCTGGGAATTTTTTAAAGTGGTTAGAAAAAAAAGGCATAGCGTTTCCTAATGTCCCACACTGTGAGTTGGCACAGGGAAGATAATCCAGGAAATGAGACGCAAAAACTGTCCACAGGTTCCTTAACGCGAGAGGCATTCTGCAAACAGCCAATATGAAGAATGCACTTCTCTTTAGGAAGTTAACCACTTGAAAGTTTAACTTTTTAATTAGCCACATGGAAGTTGAAAGAGCTGGAAATCGTCATTGATTCCACATGGAGATCTTAACAGTTGCGTTCCCCATTCTCAGAAGCCAGCATGCTCATTTGATGGGCC
Source organism: Tragelaphus eurycerus (assembly GCA_935064755.1). Lineage (NCBI taxonomy): Eukaryota > Metazoa > Chordata > Mammalia > Artiodactyla > Bovidae > Tragelaphus > Tragelaphus eurycerus. Next base: position 28,227,198 of record CAKXYN010000002.1, read on the forward strand.
TTCATTCAAAGCAACCATGTTGGAGACGTATATTCACTGGGCAGTGTTTAAGAATTTCAGTTAGATAAGGAATATAAGGTAAATGTCATCTAAGTGCAATATTTTAGTTTTCTATTGATACTTTGGTGTAATGCTTTCCTCCAGTAAATTATGTAGCAAACCAAAGCAGAAAGTAAATCCTCATAGCTCTTACGTTCAAAGCCAAAAAAAAAAAGGACGAAGAAATGCAATAGCACCACCTAAAGGGCATTTAACTCCAATGAAAACTAAACCAGTTAGAAAAGCTGTAAGGACTAAGGACTTGCTCTGCCTGAAGGTGCAATGGGTTAAGACCGCTGTGACAAATGCAGTTTGACAAGTATGTTGTGAGGTAGTCTCTGGAGAAGTTATATTCTGGTTCTATATCACATATGAAAACTGGACAAAAAAAATCAGTGCAAGCCACAGAAAAGATCATTTTGTAAAATTTAAAACTTGGTTGAAATAACTCAAAAGGATGACAGACCTAAATATAAGAGCTAAAATTATAAAACCTTAGAAGAAAACACAGGAGGAAACCCTCCTGATCTTGGGCTAGGTAATGATTCCTTACATATGACAAGGAAAAATAGATAATTTGACTTCATTAAAAACTAAAAACTTATGTGTTGAAAACAGCACCATCAAAAAACTGAAAAGACAATGCCCAGAATGTGAGGAAATATTGGCGAATCACATCACTGATAAGGGACTAGTATCTAGACTATATGAAGAACTCTTACAATAAAAAGACAAATAAACCAGTTTTCAAAATGGGCAAAGGATGTGAACAGACATTTCTCCAAAGAAGGTATACACATGGCCAATAGGCATTTGAAAAAATGCCCAACATCATTTGTCATTAGGGAAATGTGAATCAAAACCAAAATGAGATTCCACTTCACATTTGCTAGGATGGCTATAATCAGACAGACAATAGCAAATGTTGGCAAGGATGAAGAGAAATTGGAATCCTCATACATTCCTGGTGGGAAAGTGGAATGGTGGAGCTGCTTTGGAAAAGTTTGGAAGATCCTCAAAAATGGCACTGTACTACAACTGATGAATGGATAAACAAAATGTGTTGTGTCTGTATACCAGAACATTATTTGGCACTAAAAACAAAGTGCTGATACATGCTGTAATGTGGATAAACCTTGTAAACATTATGCTAAGTGAAAGCAGCCAGACACAAAAGGCTACATGTTATGACTTCACTTACATACAATATTCAGAATATGTACATGTAGAGACAAAATAGAGATTGCCTCAGGCTGGGAAATTGGGGGGAATCAAGTAAAAATGAATGTGTATGTGGTTTCTTTAAGGGTGATGAAAATATTATAAAATTAGATTGTGCAATGATCATATAGTTCTGTGAATAAAACCACTGAAGAGTATAAAGAGATGAACTATATGATCTGTGAATTACACCTCAAGGAAGTTGTTGAAAAGATTCTGAGTTTTCAACTGCCACTCACCAGCAAAATGGAAGGTATTATTTATACAAACAGTAAAACTGTTATGGCCTTTGTGATCGTGTAGTTTCCAAGCCCCTGTTACCACGTTATAGGGGAAGACCCAGTTACAGGTGGTGTGGTCCCACCGCTGTCAGCAAAAATGGGGCCAGAAGCTGGGCTTCCTTACTCCATCAGAACTGGGGTGAGAGAGAGCGGTGGGGCGCCTGGGACACGACATTTAAGGGGGCGTCACCCTCAGAGCCTCGTCTGCCTGGCCTTGCCCTGGTTCTAGACACACTCCTTTCACATTACTTCCCTGGGAAAGTCAAAATGAGAACATCTGTACATACGAATACTATTGTTCAAGCTTCAACCCTCATTCCTCATTTGTTTTTCCTACAAAAGTCATTAAAGAAAAACACAAGTTTTTTTTTTCCTTTTACTTTAGGGAAAAGAGAGATGACCCAAAGAACGAGAGGTCAGGCAGAGCTTGGAAGGAAAACCAAGTGAGAAAAATCACAGGCTTGCCAAGAGGACATGTTTCCTCGGATGACTTGAGCAAAGAATACAGCTCGTTTTAGCCATTTCCTTTAGCACAGCTTGTGCAATACGTCTCCCACGGCCACCAGCTCAACCATCATCTGTTAACCACCTCCTCATGTCTACCCCAGCAAGCTTGATTTTCACTGGTCGAGCAATGCACTATGAGTGCAATGATAAAAGGTGCCCATTATGAAGAGTATGGCTTATCAGTGCATGTGCTCTAATTGTTACAGTGAAAATGTGGAGTTACTGCGGCTCAACAATCCCGTTTTCATTTGCACATTCAAGTATTCTCTCTGACGCCAGCTCAGGACACACACTTTGCTTTACGTCTACTGCACAATGTATTCCTGAAAGAATGTGTTAGGCGTGCAGTTTTCTTTCGCCCCGTGCTTTAGTTCTACCTTGATTCTGGTCACGGATGATGGGCGGAAGGATGACAGTGCTCTCCCATGTCTAGCCCGACTGTCTATCCTGCCTGTTGATGGCACAAAATGGCTCAGAAGGCCGGCCTTTCTATTTACACGTTATTTATTGGCTATTGCCCAAGATTCTCTGTTTATTACCCCCTCCAGAATGAACTGCAAGCTTCAGCTAAACATTCTTTCACACCACTTCCCACTTTAATCACAGCAAATATTTGAAATCACAGACAGGCTTGGTAACTCCAAGTACAAGGATCCCATTACACAGCAAGTTAAATAGATGCCCAGCTTTACTGTTCCAACATTTAGTTTTGCTTCATCTATTCTCCCAGATGAGCACTTCCCTCATTCCTAAGTCTTCACATAAGGTTATGCCAACACTGCTAGGATGTCTTTGTGCACTTAATCTGGTAACAACTAGAGTTTGCTGAAGCCTTGCCAACCGGACTTTATGGGTATACCTCTTAGAGAGCAAAGCGATTTGGGCATTAGGAAGAAGGCCCATGTACCCAAGCCATTTATTCCACAGAGAAGCAGTAAAGTTTAATGGTTAACAAGAACTACAGGGGACTTCCCTGGTGGTCCAGTGGTTAAGAAGCTGCCTGCAAATGCAAGAGACATGGGTTTGATCCCTGGTCTGGAAAGATCCCACATGCCGCAAATAAGCCCCTGCACCACAACCACTGAAGCTCATGTGCCTAGAGCCCGTGCGCCACAACGAGAGGAAGCACCGCAACGAGGAGCCTGTGCATCACAACTAGAGGGCAGCCTGCACAGAGCAACAAAGACCCAGGGCAGCCACAAATAAATATTTTCTAAAAAAACCCAAAGATGAAAAACTCACAGACAAGGTTTGAAACCCCACTTCACCACTTACTGGCTCTGTGCACACTTCTTATCACAGAGCTGCCTACTTTCCGTAACTAAAAAACACAAGCGCCGATATAACACCCACTCTATCTGGCAATCGTGAGGATTAAATAAGGTAAAGGGAGGAGCTATTTTTTGGTTGTTGAACTTTTGCCTTTAGGATGTTTCCATCACGTACTCTTACTTTGGTTTGCTCAGACGTAACCAAAATAGAATCCCTCTCTTTCAAGAGCATATAACTGGAAAATAAATCACTGACTTGAAAACACTTAAAAATCACTAGACTTACTGCTTACAAATTTTAAAAATTAAGAATTTCTTAAAAAAAATTAAAAAATTAAGCAATAAGTGCTCTCTCTTGTTTTTATGGATATGTAACAATAGAATCAATATGCTATGAAAAAGGTTTATATCCCATTTGGAAATCTCATATACCTCACTGAATAGGACTGTACATTAACACTTGGGTGTTTTTTCTTTTTTTAATCTCTTTATTTCTTTGGAATTCAAAGGCAACATGCTGCTGCTGCAGCTGCTGCTAAGTTGCTTTAGTCGTGTCCGAGTCTGTGCGACCCATAGACGGCAGCCCACCAGGCTCCCCTGTCCCTGGGATTCTCCAGGCAAGAATACTGGAGTGGGTTGCCATTTCCTTCTCCCAAAGGCAATATATCTTGCCATAAACATCCAAACATCACAGAATTATCTTTAATGTAAAGAGGAGAAGTTCCCATAGTCCTATCCCAACCATTGTTAGTTGCTGGGAAACATTCCAGATTGCATTTTCCTGTGCATTTTCTTTACCAACTTAAAAAAAAAAAAAAAAAAAAATATATATATATATATATATATATAGATATAGATTGTAAATTTTTTTTTCTTTTAAATTCAGCATCCTGGACATCCTTTTAGGTCAGTACATGTGGATCTACCCAATGGCTTTAAATAGGATGAAAAGTGAAAGTCTAGTGAAACTGAAAGTTGCTCAGTTGTGTGCAACTCTTTGTGACCCCAAGGACTACACAGTCCATGGAGGTCTCCAGCCAGAATACTGGAGTGGGTAGCTGTTCCCTTCTCTAGGGGATCTTCCCAACCCAGGTCTCCTGCATTGCAGGCGACTCTCTACCAGCTGAGCCACCAGGGAAGCCCTTAAATAGGATGGACACACTCAACTGACTGAACCAATCTCATATTGAAGAGCATTTTTGGTTATTTTAGGTTTTTCCATCACAAACACTTTCACTGCCAAATTCTTAGCAGATTCACAGCCTGAACTATTCTCTGGACATTTAATAAAGTTTCTTCCAAGTTTCACCATTATCCTCTGGAAAGGCCACACGCATCCTCAAGTGAACTTTGCTATTTTATGTCTTTCTCTCTTCAGAAGTTTAGGTTACAGTGTCCGTAGGCATATGGTTTGTTTTGTTCTAACTTTTCAACGTTCACTCTCCTGTGAAATAAATACAAAAAACCAGGGCATCGGTATTTATGTTACAATGCTCTGAAAACCTGTCTCTCTGTCCTGGCCCTTCCATCCATTCAGTAGTTCCATTCAGCAGTTCTGTGCTCTGCGGCAGTTTCTGTGGAGGTTCAGCACCTACTAAACTCAGCTTCACCCCTCACTGGTGCTACAGCCTTGGGTAAGTTACTTTTCTCTGGGCCTCAGATACTTCATCTCTGAAATGGGGATAATACAGAGGTGAGGATTACACGAATTAACACAATGCACAGTGCTCTGAACAGTGCCTGGCGGTATGCGTCCAATTAATAGTAGCCATTATTGTTAACAGTTGTGCAGTTGCTTTTAAAGATTATATTTTGAAGACCTGAAAACACCGATTTCTGCCCCTATGTGGGGAGCATTTCTCACTCTTGTTTTTGTAACAGCATTCTGCCTCTTTCATCTCCATGGTTGTTTAATTGGAACCCAGATGCTTGGGCTGTATCTCTCAAACGCCCCTGGTGATGCAAAGCCAGGGAGCGGCTGGCCTTGCAATACGGCTGGAGGAGCACAGAGCAGACCTTTCCACTCCAGAATAACTAACGAAATGCGACAGTTAGAGATTCATTACTTGGGGGCCTTGGGAGCTACTTGGTTATCAGGAATTCACTGCTTAAAATACTAAGATTCCTGGGATGAAGAACATCCTTTAGTTATCAGCTCTCAGCTTAGCCAAGATGAGCTGACAGAGAGCTAAGCCAAAACAGGTGGAAGTAATGACCCCAGGGATGGGGAAATGCAGAACTGGGTGAGAAACAGCCTAGAAGCCCAGGATGGGCGGGGGAGGGGGCAGTGGGGAGCGGGGGCGGAGCAGGACAGGAGAGAGAGCCTCAGCTACATTATAGGGGGCAACCCCCAGGTTCTGCCTCAGCCTACAACATGCTGAGAGCGCCAAGCCAGGCTTAGGGGCCCCTGGATCCAGAGAGCAGGGGACAAACCTGGAGTAGAGGGCCCTGTGCCCTGTCCTGCCAGCCAGGTAACCATAGCCTCGGGCCTATTTCCTCCTCCCTCGAAAGGCAATTTCAGTCCTGAGCAGCTTCAGACAAGAAATAAAGGTAGCCTTTTAAAGTAGGATGATCCTGCATGCAACGCCACAGGCTAAATGTCACCTTGCCATCAGCTACTCTGACACGTTTTCTTACATCTGGCCCTCACCAGAGCAGCCTGGGTTTACTTACTCATTGGCCTGGCTCCCAACTTCATGAGAAACTCAGGATTCAGATCTGTGTTCATCCCTGGATTCCCATCATGTGTCTATACACCATGTTTATTAAGATGGATAGATTGGAACTGGGGGCTCTGTTATTCTACATGTCTCTAATTAATCCTGTCAATTTCTAGCTAAGGTTGAAAGCCTGATCTGTGGCCACCATGGACAATGAGGAGGGTTTAAGGACGAAGGCTGATGGGAAGGTCTGAATGCAGGTGTGGTCGGGACCCCCATTGTGACAGCACCCAGCAGCTCCATCTCCTGGGAAGAAGGAAGGCTGCCTTCTGCCACTTTAACCTCCTGTCCACCTGTGCTCTCATCTGCTTGCAACACCAAGCCTAAGAGTGTGATGCCCTCTTTGTATCACTGAAAATGAACCCTGAACACAAGGTCCTCTTGAAAGTTTCTATTTGCTAAGTTCCCTAGGAAGGCTGGGAATAAGGCAACACCTCTTTGCCGTGGCTAACCAAACGGCTGCACACCTTCCACAGGGCCCGCTCTTCTGCTTCCCCTTGCAGCCAGCCTCCCTCTCGCTGAACTCCCAACGTCTGGATATTGAAAACACCCTCAGCCTGGTTCCCTCACTCTTTTATGTGCCTTTTCTGTGAGCTGGGACCCAGCTCAGCACCCCTGCATCAGCCCAGTTCGCTGTATTTCTACAGCCTGTGTTTCTAATACACAGCAGAGCGTTGCCAGTAGCCCTGTCCTGGGCGTCCCCCTCCATCCTTCTGCAGAGAAGGACCACAAGCACAACTGAGCTTAATCTAAGCTCTCTGATGATGGCGGTGGCTTGGCTGAAATCCCTCAAGTCTAACGGCAGCGCGGTCGGTCATGCCAACGATGGTCCACGGCAGCCACTGGCTGCTGGTCCTCGGGTGGGGGCAGGATCTCGCTGGGGCTGCCTTGGTCTAGGGTTTTCCACCAATGCAGCAGCCCTTGAAATTAATTTTCTATTAAAATTTAAGCCTCTCAGTCTGATAAACAAACTGCACATTTGCTGTGGATTCTGTATCTGACCTTTTACACTGGTTTTGTCAACAAAATTTACTGTATTCATAAATACTAATGTTCTCATTTGGTTCACTATCTTTAGTATACTGTAAATTATCAGCAAGTACATAAATGTCTTGGCCTGGTAATATAGTGGCCTGAAATGACTTCCTTTTTCCTTTAAAGATGTTGCATGTTTTAATGGTAGGTGTTTCTAATTAACTTGAAGTGCCATAAAATGCCCATGTATGAATCAAAGACAAGTGAGTTGCATTAAATTAAAAGTGCAGTATCTGACTAATGCTAACAAATTAGGCATGCCTTCAAGATGCACAATTTCTCTGTTTGGAGTTGTCACCTTATTAATGCAGGGATATCAAGGCTCCTAGAGCAGCCGCGCCAAATGAGCCTTTCAAAATTAATATCTTTGGCAATCAATTAGGAACACAGTTTCAAGCTTTAAAAAGACTTCCACTCGGGCATCTTCACAGAGCACCCTCTTTCTGCTTCCTTCATAAATGAGCTCGATTTGGGGATCTGATCTTTTTGCCAATATAAGACCAAATGAGCACTGTAAATATTGAAATCAAATGTTACTACTTGGCCTAATTTTCTTTCAGCCTGCAGTTAATCTTTATTCAGCCTTAATGAGTATTTATTGTGTGACCCTGACAGCTTGCTACTGCTGTGATAAATTATCTGACTCAAGTCCGATTAAAAATGCAACCCTGAGTGCTAATTATCTCAACAGACCTGCTTAATAATAGCATTTCTTGTCAATTATGGAATCTCAGCATGGGTGTCAATAGGAACAAATGCCCAAGCCTACCTTCGATGCTGACTTCCCATAATGCCCTTTTACTTGCCATATGTAAATCAGAGCGCTTTGTACCTGTGGTGACCCTTTATTAGCAAACTGTCAAAATGATAAAACTAGCCACAGCAAAACTCCCACCACCATACAATTAGGGGCTACAGTTTAGGACAACAGGAGGTCAATCAGACAGAGCTAATTATGATGCATCTTACTCACGGCCTGTCCAGCAGGAAGAATTAGCTATTTTTTGAAATTTATGCGAGGTTAAGCATGGCCCACTGGAGAAGGCAATGGCACCCCACTCCAGTACTCTTGCCTGGAAAATCCCATGGATGGAGGACCCTGGTGGGCTGCAGTCCATGGGGTCACTAGAGTCGGACACGACTAAGCGACTTCCCTTTCACTTTTCACTTTCATGCACTGGAGAAGGAAATGGCAACCCTCTCCAGTGTTCTTGCCTGGAGAATCCCAGGGATGGGGAAGCCTGGTGGGCTGCCGTCTATGGGGTCGCACAGAGTCGGACACGACTGAAGCGACTTAGCAGCAGCAGCAAGCATGGCCCACAGGAGGGAAGTTACTGGAAAGTCGGGACTGGGGAGGTGGAGGCAGAGAATTACACAATTTGTTTTCTACAGTTGTGCAGGGTGTCTGGAATTAGATCTGAGTTCAATTTCAGTTCCGTCACGTACCTGCTGTGACTTGGAAGAAATCACTTCAACTGAAAAATGGAGCCAACACCATCTACCTCATTGACTGGGGGCTGGGGTAAGGATTAAGAGGTAACAAGTATAGAGACACTGAGCAAGGTCCGATCACATGGTGGGTGATGAATATCCATTTACTTTGTCCTGTTTGCTTTTCTTCCCATAACCAAGGTAACAGATAGTAACAATAGCAACAAGTAACATTTAAAATGACACTCTCCCTAAATGCCCTGCACAATGTCTTACATGCACCTGTCATTTAATCTTCCTCCTTTACCACAGTCAGAATTGAGGAGAATAATGGGGATCCAACATACGGTGCGGGGCATACAGTCAAGAATATTGGGGTAACTTGGGCTGATGACTTGTGGGGTGATCCTTTTACGTGTGTACAATGTCACTTTCTTGTACACATGAAACTAATATTGTACATCAAATTTATGCCAATTAAAAAAGAAGAGCTGTAGCTATCCCCATGGATCATTTAGTACAGCCTCCTGTTTATAGGGACAAATGCCTTGAACTATTCAAAACCGAAGATGAGAAGCTCCTAAAGATTATCTCAAACACTTTCAACCTAGCCTGGCTGAAAAGTCAGAGAAGCACCGACTGAACTGAGCATTTACTCCGGGCCAGTCACTGCGGGGAGTGCTCCCCTTTGTTTAATTCACACAATGTCCCTCTCAACAGCTTCCCTTTGGGGACTGGGAAACGGGGTGAGAGAGGTGAGATGACTTGCGCCACATCCCGTAAATGGCAGGTTGCAGAGCCCAGGCCTGAGCTGAGAGTCAAAGCCCTCACCTCCCCAAACAGGAGGAGCCCGGATGCAGTTTATGTTCCTCGACAAACGCTTTCAGTAGAGAGGATGGAAGAGGCCGACACCAGCCTGAGCGTGTTACACTACACCGTTATGTGGCAATTTAATTATAAGGAACGATAAATAATATGTGCCTTTTTGGTTCTCTGCAGTGACAAACCGCAGAGTTGCAGGGCAGGGATCCTGTCCGGAGACCCCAGCTCAGTCTCTTTGGGGGGGCAGGGGTGCCGGGGAGAAATGTGAGAGGAGTTATTGTTTCATCACGTGACTTCAAGCATCTGCAGCCTCAGTCGGTAATTTTGGGGGTCACAAGCCTCCCCTCTCCTGGCTTTTATGACTCCAGGGAGGCTTGCTCTTTCGAGGAGAAAGCCATCACTGTTCAACTGGCCACGTCACCGCCTTCTTGCCTTACCTGCCTGCCCTTCCCAGGCTGACCTCCCAGGAGCCTGGAGCCGTGCAGGGGTTTCTGAGCACAACCTGAAACAACTTTCTTAAAATATGCTCTGACATTCCCCAGATTAGAAGGCACCATCAAGGCGAACCCCTACTGCAATACAGATGCTCACGTTCCCTACATCTGGACTATCTGGTCTGTGTGGAGGGGACAGAGAAACCTGCCCTGTTGTTCCTGAGGGGCCAAGTGATGTCTTCCTGTGGCCACACCCAGGGCTGGCCTGCTGGGAGCGTCCAGGGCTGTGGGAAACAGTGCCGAGAAAGGAAGGCGGTGTCAGGCCTCACCGCGCCAGAGGCTGTGCGGCTGGCCGGCTAATGAGGCCCAGATGAGGGTCTCGGGGCGACAGATCCGGGGAGATGCAAGAAAGGAATGTGATCATTTCCTTCTGAAACGTGTTCCTTCTTCCCCAACACCTCGGCCCTGTTTCATTACTTCCTTCACAGATGATCTCAAATTAGGAAGCCAATCTTTCCCCTCGATAGGATGCCAAGTTAGTGCCATGAGGGCGTAAATCAAGTGTTTCATCAATACCGTGTGGGCTAATTTTCTTTCTAGCTCTTGACACCAGTGTTCACTGTTTCCCCATAAAGTAAGCATGCCCACATTTTCTTTGATGAGTTGCAGCTAATTGTCATTTGGGGTGAGATACAAAGCTCTTCCTCTAGGGTGCTGGTCGAGGCTTAATACATTCCACAGAGATACATGGTGGCCTTGTCTGCCACTTCCTAAAGCTTCTCATCATCCTGTTCTGTCCACGTAAACCCAATTTCAGTTGAGAACAAAACCTCCCCGGGCTTAAGTCTGTCTCCTGATCATCACATGTCCTGTGATACCTATGACACCATGCAATGTTGATGCGGAAACTGGAGAAAGAAATGGCAACTCACTCCAGCATTCTTGCTGGGAAAACCCATGGACAGAGAAGCCTGGTGGGCTATAGTCCCTGGGGTCGCAAAGAGTCAGACACAAGTTAGTGACTAAACAACTATGACGCCATGCGAGGTTGATGTGGAAATTACTGTGTGCCTCTTCTCCCCTTGGGGTGTCCTGAACATCCATTCAAATTTCACACACCCTCAGGGTGTCCTGAACATCCATTCAAATTTCACGCAAGGTTTAGCAGGAACTATGGAAACACATCCGCTGTAGACAAGTTTAGCATGAAAGTTACTGCCCCTGTGGGCAGGGTCCTATGCTCTGGTACCATTTAACTCCCTCTGAACACTCCAAAGAGAAGTAAATCTTTTCAAACACATTAGTAATAAGGAATGCAAGATATGCACCCAGTGTGCTCAGGGAGTCCTACTTGCATCCTCTGCATTCCAAACTACTCTATGCATGAGTCCAGTTCAATAGAAGTATGGCCCGAAGGCCAAGTCCACAGTGCGTGAGGTTTAAACAGGCCTCTCCTTGCCTGCAGACCAATCCCTTAATCTTCTGGGTATCCGGCCATTTGCCATTTGGCTTCTTATTTTGAAGGATATGCCTGTCGACACATTTCTACTGAAAAATCAAGTAATCTGACAAACAAACTGTGACTTACGCGGTGGACTCTCATTTGTTTTGTATGTGAATGCCAGATTTGAGCTGCTATTATCAATTTTTTCATTTTATAATGATGACCACATCTTAAAAATTAATTACGCCTGCTATTTGTTTCATATCCTGGTCTCAGGCCAACAATATAGTTCCTTGAATTTGCCTGAAACATATGGATGCAGGATTTCATTTATGGTTTTTGGTAAAGTCACGTTCTTCCAAAAATCGTGCATGGGTCACATGAGAATCTTGGGTGCTGTCATTTGCCCGAAGCTGTTTCCATTAGCAACGACATTCATAACAACACATGTCAGCAGTTAGCGCCCCAGCAGAGTGAATACAGCCAGCCCCAGGGAGCTTCATTTCTATTTTGGGGCCTCGCTGTCCTTCCAAGGGGCAGAAAAAGCTTTTGGAGAATTTGTATCCACAGTAAGAAACCCCCTGCCTAGTTTCTGTTTCTCCAAACCATGCTTTTTTTGGGGGAACCCTATCGATAATTAGCTATGAGGTTATTACATTTTGGATTTCAAGAAATAATCTATGACACCTCCCCTTTTTGCATTATCACCTTAAAACTATCACAAGACCTAAAAGAGAACAGTCCTTTCATCTCAGATTTTTGGGGGATGTGTTTGAGAATCCATTTTGGTACTTCTGGGGCACTGAGTTATATATTTTTTTAAAAAAAGCTTTTTAAAAAAATCTTTTTGAATCAGAGCTTAAACACACAGCTGTTGGGCACAGTGTTTGAAGACAAAGGAAAACAAGAAGGTATTATTTCAAACAACTGAGTGTGTGGGCACTGGCTTTATACAAAGTTATGATGGTGCTTGTACATAAAATAGTGTGGAAGCCTAGTGGGCGAGCCACTCCTGCCACTCATTTTCTGGATTGTGTAAGCACTCTCCTGAGGATCCCCACTGAGCTCCTACGCAGTGTCTCCCAACTTCCAGCTTTGAAGGAAACCAGCAGGGCCCTCTGCACCTTCCCTCTCAGCCTCAGGGCCTGTGGCCACTGAAAGTCAGACTTTTTCAGCAATTCTTCCTCCTCCTCTCAGAAATTACCATCATTTCCCCGACCAGGTCTGGTTACACTGGTCAGTTCTTTAATGGTTATTTTAGTCCCTCCAGACCAACACATCTCAGATGCCTGGTCCATCACAGAGCCCTGGCTAGGGGTCCTCAGGATCAGCAGCGTCAGTATGGCCTGGACCCTTGTCGGAAATGGAGACTCTGGACTCCAGTCCAGACCTATGTGGTATGCATGTAGTTTAGGTTTGAGAAGCACTGGTCTGGAACTGATAGACCTTTCTGGAAAGTGATTTCTCAGACTTTACTACTCATCAAGGAATCTGGGGCAGTCCTCAGAATACTGGCAAATCCCACCTTTCAAAATCTCACAGGTGGTGTGTTCATTTTACTTGGTGAACAAGGAGCTATGTTTACATCTAAAGTAAAATAGTCCTTCTGTCCAGAAGGGAAGTTAAGTTTTCTAGTTCCTACACACATCGAATAAGGATCCGTATGCAACTACAAAGCCATTTTGGGATCCTGCAGCGACTCCTCTTCAGCATCAGCTGGCAGGGACCAGGAGGCAGCTGCCTCTGTTTTACTTGAAGTAGTTCTATTGGAAAGAAGAGGTGAAGAGTCTCCAGGGGTCCCCAAATGTCCAGCTAAGTCTCCTTGAGAAAGTGGAGTTCTCAACGTTTCCTAAAGCCATCTAGGAAGACTGGAACACACAGGCCTGGGCTGCATGTCTCCCTTAGAACAAGGCCTCCTGAGGTCAGAACCTTGGATGTGTGCTTTGAGATCTCCCTAGATGATTCAGAGAGGGATGGGAGCCACTGTTCTAGGCCACTGAGTGTCTCCAAAGGTGGCCTGAATGCTGTTGCTGTTTAGCCTCCATCACAAAGATTTAAGGACTTTCCTGGCAGCTCAGATGGTAAAGAATCTACCTGCAACACAGTAGACCTGGGCTTGATCCCTGGGTCAGGAAGATCCCCTGGAGAAGGGAACGGCTACCCATTACAGTATTTTTGCCTAGAGAATTCCATGGACATAGAAGCCTGGAGGGCTATACATAGTCCATGGGATTGCAAAGAGTCGAACATGACTGACAGACTAACACACACACACACACACACACACACACACACACACACACATTTATACACAGATTTAGGTGAGGTAGAATTGTGATTCCAAAGCCAAGAAGGGTTTTGTTGACTAAATGTCAGTCCTTGAGGTTGTACTATATGCTTAGTAAATGTTGGTTTATTTATTATGCCAATAAGTGTGGACAAAATATCCCTTTAATTCATAAATATGTGCTACCTACAAGTGCCACTAACCTAAGAGGGGAAAAAAGAATTCAGAATATTCTGAGTAGCCATGCTATCTATGCCCACTGCATTTAATCAGAAATGGTTCTGCATCTTTTGCTTTCCGGAAAATTTGGTTAAACTCTAGATCACTTGAGAGTGGAATCCCAAAACTGTTTTCCCTCTCTGAGGTGAAAAGAAAAGCCTTATGTTGGTTACATGTGCTGTGTTACCTAGTAAAGCAAGTGATAGTATGCATTTTGATTATCTTTAGAGAGTCTACATTTTTCTTGCTTTCTAGTAGGGTAGATTACTTCATCACTATGCCTGAGGATGTGCAAATGTCATACACTTGCAAAAATAGTTTTAAATGCTTTCAAATGCTTCCAAGATTAGAATAATTGTCTTGTGTTATTTTGCTCTCTGTTGACAGTTCAATTTCATTTCATCACAGGACGTACTCTTTCCGTAATGAATTTATAACTGCTACATCACAGTAATTGCCCATAAAGAACACCACAATAGGAACAATTAGTTTCCTAAAAATCTACCCCTCACAGTAACTAATTTTTGTTTTTCATATTTGTACCTCATAAGAGCTTCTGCTCCTTTCATCAGATCAGATCAGGTGCTCAGTCGTGTCCAACTCTTTGCGACCCCATGAATCGCAGCACACCAGGCCTCCCTGTCCATCACCAACTCCCGGAGTTCACTCAGACTCACGTCCATCGAGTCAGTGATGCCATCCAGCCATCTCATCCTCTGTCATCCCCTTCTCCTCCTGCCCCCAATCCCTCCCAGCATCAGAGTCTTTTCCAATGAGTCAACTCTTCACATGAGGTGGCCAAAGAACTGGAGTTTCAGCTTTAGCATCATTCCTTCCAAAGAAATCCCAGGGCTGATCTCCTTCAGAATGGACTGGTTGCATCTCCTTGCAGTCCAAGGGACTCTCAAGAGTCTTCTCCAACACCACAGTTCAAAAGCATCAATTCTTCGGCGCTCAGCCTTTTTCAAAGTCCAGCTCTCACATCCATACATGACCACAGGAAAAACCACAGCCTTGACTAGACGAACCTTTGTTGGCAAAGTGATGTCTCTGCTTTTGAATATGCTATCTAAGTTGGTCATAACTTTCCTTCCAAGCGTCTTTTAATTTCATGGCTGCAGTCACCATCTGCAGTGATTTTGGAGCCCAGAAAAATAAAGTCTTGACACTGTTTCCACTGTTTCCCCATCTATTTCCCATGAAATGATGGGACCAGATGCCATGATCTTCGTTTTCTGAATGTTCAGCTTTAAGCCAACCTTTTCACTCTCCACTTGCACTTTCATCAAGAGGCTTTTTAGTTCCTCTTCACTTTCTGCCATAAGGGTGGTGTCATCTGCATATCTGAGGTTATTGATATTTCTCCCAGCAATCTTGATTCCAACTTGTGTTTCTTCCAGTCCAGCATTTCTCATGATGTACTCTGCATATAAGTTAAATAAACAGGTGACAATATCCAGCCTTGACGTACTCCTCTTCCTATTTGGAACCAGTCTGTTGTTCCATGACCAGTTGTAACTGTTGCTTCCTGACCTGCATACAGATTTCTCAAGAGGCAGATCAGGTGGTCTGGTATTCCCATCTCTTTCAGAATTTTCCACAGTTTATTGTGATCTACACAATCAAAGGCTTTGGCATAGTCAATAAAGCAGAAATAGATGTTTTTCTGGAACTCTCTTGCTTTTTCCATGATCCAGCGGATGTTGGCAATTTGATCTCTGGTTCCTCTGCCTTTTCTAAAACCAGCTTGAACATCAGGAAGTTCATGGTTCACATATTGCTGAAGCCTGGCTTGGAGAATTTTGAGCATTACTTTACTAGCGTGTGAGATGAGTATGAATCTGTTTTAATACAGCATTGATTTCTTGACATTTCATATAACTTAGTCAAGTCCCCACTTTGATCCTTTTGATCTCTGATGATCTTTAAAGGAACGAAACAAAAAACTATAAAATTCTAAATGTAGCAAATTTACTCTCTTTTCTCCCAGCTCCTTCTATTTGGTTATTTACATCGCTGGTGACATATGGTAATAAATTGCAATTACCATCCACTCTTCACTGTGGATCAAAGCCTTGGAATGCTTGATGAAAATTTATTAGGCCTCTGCCCACTGATTCCCACCTGGCCACTCACAGTACCCATCGCCAGTGCTGCCTTGGGCTGGAGACGGAGGTTCTGAAGACTAACTGCTGGGCATCTCAGCTGTCCAACCCTGCTTCCACCCTCCAGGGCTGACCTCCACTTGCCTTCCTATTTCTCTTTCCTCATCTTGCCTAAGCCAACCTGCAGCACAGGTTGCCAAGGATACCAAAAAGCCTGGGAGAATGTGGGGGGTGGGTGTGGCTCACAGAGGTCTTTCTGCTGGTAACAGTGACTGGTGCTGCTCTGCTGGTGGGCAACAGGCAGCTCACTGATGTAGGATAGTGGGCAACTGAGGGGACCAGGGGAGGCTGGGCAAAGAGAGCAACTCTCTGAGGGGCTTTACAGGGAAACTTATAAGATGCAGGGGTGTTAACATCTGTGCTCCGTTTTGGGCATTTTACTTACTACTTCTTGCCTTGATGCTTCAGCTTTTACCACAAAGTAAAGTTGCTCAGCCGTGTCTGACTCTTTGGGACCCCATGGACTGTAGCCTACCAGGCTCCTCCATCCATGGGATTTTCCAGGCAAGAGTAGTTGAGTGGGTTGCCATTTGTTTCTCTAGGGGATCTTCCGGACCCAGGGATCGAACCTGGGTCTCCTGCATTGCGGGCAGATGCTTTTACCATCTCAGCCACCAGGGAATCCCAACAAAGACATCTTTTACCACAAAGATGGTCAAATAAAAACTATACGCTGGTTATTTGGTAAAATTTATACAGAAGGCAGCTGTTTCATTTTTTCCCCTCACAGAAGTCTCATCTAGTCAAACAAACTTGTCAATAAATATTACAATCTTCAAGGTGCAAATGAAGCACTTTTTTTCTACATTAACTTTTCCCATGACATCACAAGGCCTATGGAAAAAGAACCCAAGCAGAACCTTAGTGAGAGTCTCTAATGATCTCTGGAGTGATGGCTTGGCATCTGCATATGCTTATATTGTCAAGGGGTTGAAATGAGCAAAAATGTCCCATTTAAAAAATATATCTATTTATTTATTTGGCTGTGTCACGCAGGATATTTTGTTCCAGCACATGAACTCTCTTATTGTGGTGCATGGAATTTTGGAGTGGGCAGGCTCAGCAGCTGTGACGCCTGGGCTTAGCTACCCCCTGGCATGTTGGAATTTAGTTCCCGGACCAGGGATCCGAACCTGTGTCCCCCACACTGCATGGCCAGCTCTTAACCACTGGACAAGCAGGCAAATCCCCCAAATGTCCCATAGTCTGAAGACAGGCTTCCGATAACATCTGAGCATTTATGGCCAATGACTACAGTGATGGTCTGTATATGCTGGTAATCTACAAGGGCTTGTAGATCAGATCAGATCAGATCAGTCGCTCAGTCGTGTCCGACTCTTTGCGACCCCATGAACCGCAGCACGCCAGGCCTCCCTGTCCATCACCAGCTCTCGGAGGTCACCCAGACTCACATTCATCGAGTCAGTGATGCCATCCAGCCATCTCATCCTCTGTCGTCCCCTTCTCCTCCTGCCCTCAATCCCTCCCAGCATCAGAGTCTTCTCCAATGAGTCAACTCTTCGCATGAGGTGGCCAAAATACTGGAGTTTCAGCTTGAGCATCATTCCTTCCAAAGAAATTCCAGGGCTGATCTCCTTCAGAATGGACCGGTTGGATCTCCTTGCAGTCCAAGGGACTCTCAAGAGTCTTCTCCAACACCACAGCTCAAAAGCATCAATTCTTCGGCGCTCAGCCTTCTTCACAGTCCAGCTCTCACATCCATACATGACCACAGGAAAGACCATAGCCTTGACTAGGCGAACCTTTGTTGGCAAAGTGATGTCTCTGCTTTTGAATATGCTATCTAGGTTGGCCATAACCTTCCTTCCAAGGAGTAAGCGTCTTTTAATTTCATGGCTGCAGTCACCATCTGCAGTGATTTTGGAGCCCAGAAAAATAAAGTCTGACACTGTTTCCACTGTTTCTCCATCTATTTCCCATGTAGTGATGGGAAATTGGAAGTGGTCAAACAAGAGATGGCAAGAGTGAATGTTGACATTCTAGGAATTAGCGAACTAAAATGGACTGGAATGGGTGAATTTAACTCAGAGGACCATTATATCTACTACTGTGGGCAGGAATCCCTCAGAAGAAACGGTGTGGCCATCATGGTCAACAAAAGAGTCCGAAATGCAGTACTTGGATGCAATCTCAAAAACGACAGAATGATCTCTGTTCGTTTCCAAGGCAAACCATTCAATGTCACAGTAATCCAAGTCTATGCCCCAACCAGTAACGCTGAAGAAACTGAAGTTGAACGGTTCTATGAAGACCTACAAGACCTTTTAGAACTAACACCCAAAAAAGATGTCCTTTTCATTATAGGGGACTGGAATGCAAAAGTAGGAAGTCAAGAAACACCTGGAGTAACAGGCAAATTTGGCCTTGGAACACGGAATGAAGCAGGGCAAAGACTAACAGAGTTTTGCCAAGAAAATGCACTGGTCATAACAAATACCCTCTTCCAACAACACAAGAGAAGACTTTATACATGGACATCACCAGATGGTCAACACCGAAATCAGATCGATTATATTCTTTGCAGCCAAAGATGGAGAAGCTCTATACAATCAGCAAAAACAAGACCAGGAGCTGACTGTGGCTCAGACCATGAACTCCTTATTGCCAAATTCAGACTGAAATTGAAGAAAGTAGGGAAAACTACTAGACCATTCAGGTATGACCTAAATCAAATCCCTTATGATTATACAGTGCAAGTGAGAAATAGATTTAAGGGCCTAGATCTGATAGATAGAGTGCCTGATGAACTATGGAATGAGGTTCGTGACATTGTACAGGAGACAGGGATCAAGACCATCCCCATGGACAAGAAATGCAAAAAAGCAAAATGGCTGTCTGGGGAGGCCTTGCAAATAGCTGCAAAAAGAAGAGAAGCGAAAAGCAAAGGAGAAAAGGAAAGATATAAACATCTGAATGCAGAGTTCCAAAGAATAGCAAGAAGAGATAAGAAAGCCTTCTTCAGCGATCAATGCAAAGAAATAGAGGAAAACAACAGAATGGGAAAGACTAGGGATCTCTTCAAGAAAATCAGAGATACCAAAGGAACATTTCATGCAAAGATGGGCTCGATAAAGGACAGAAATGGTGTGGACCTAACGGAAGCAGAAGATATTAAGAAGAGGTGGCAAGAATACACAGAAGAACTGTACAAAAAAGAGCTTCACAACCCAGATAATCATGATGGTGTGATCACTGACCTAGAGCCAGACATCCTGGAATGTGAAGTCAAGTGGGCCTTAGAAAGCATCACTAGGAACAAAGCTAGTGGAGGTGACGGAATTCCAGTGGAGCTGTTCCAAATCCTGAAAGATGATGCTGTGAAAGTGCTGCACTCAATATGCCAGCAAATTTGGAAAACTCAGCAGTGGCCACAAGATTGGAAAAGGTCAGTTTTCATTCCAATCCCAAAGAAGGGCTTGTAGATAGGTTCCTTTAACTTTCAAATTATGGAGGAATATAGCTCTGTCTTATCAGTATAAATGAGATTATATTGATATTAATATTAACCAAGCTTGAGTCCTTCCTGCAAGCTATATCCCATCTTTTTGGTGATTACAAACAATAAAGAGACTCCTGGATTTAAAATACCATACTTGAAGGTAGTGGTTGACTTTCGGAGCTCTGTTTTTGAATATTTCTCGCCTAAACACACACTGTAATTGTGTCAGTGTTCTACCCTAGGCTAGCAATGAGAAAATTTGGTGATTAACATCATTAACTACCTGCCCTTAGAAGACATCCATTTTCAGAATAGCTGGGAGGCTATGACATATGCTAAAAGGTGCACCCACAGATTTACAAGGCTAGATAAGAGGCTGTGTTCAAGGGCCCTGTTGTCACTTGCAAAATATCCCATGAAGGGTGCTCCCTCCATCAGTTACATCCTCTGATTCCTTATCTGGATTGTTACTCTTTGTTTCTCCCTCCCCACCTGGAACTCTCCAACTCACAGTCAGGAAAATTCTTCAGAACATTATTCCATATCAGGATTCTGGGAGGTTAAGGAGAACTGGGAAGGAAGGGGGTTTTTATACAAGGCAATTCTCTACAGAAACATCCTGGCTGATCCTCGACTGCCATGATCTTTTGGCTACTTGTACTGATCTGCCACTGCAGATTTTTTTTCCTCTTTTCCCCTCATTGATAGCTGAGGTCCCCCTACTGCTGGCTTTCAAAATGCATGGTAAGTCCCAGGATCCGAATTACACATGGGAAAATGCTACCGTGCTTTCACTGGGAGGCCCATTTTTGCCACATGGGTCTCGACCTATAAAATGGCTCTTGTGGTCGTTTTAACATTCTGCCTACTTGACAATGCCAGTCTTAAAGAAGCTCCACCTCATACCTCTGACAGCTTCACAGAATGTATGTCAGGAACCTCAAGTTTCCTCTTCAGATTCAGGCAAAACTCTTTCCTTATTGCCTCCTCCACTCCAACTTGTAAACGTCCCAGGATTCTTGGTTGTAGGATCCCTTCCTGTTTACTGGGCACTCAGGGTCTGACGTATGTTAGAGACACTTCCCTACTCTCCGAGACACTTCTGACACAGCCTCACCACCCCCTACTCCAACCCTTTTTGTTAGACACCAGAGTCCATTTGAGTTTCACAGACATCTGTTAACATTCTTAAGGCTCCAGCCTTCACAGTACCATCATGAGCACAGCAAATGAGATTATGTATACCAAAATGCTTTATAATCTGTCAAGTACTACAGGAGTGGTTTCTTGGGTCAGCCAGATCTCAGAATGCAAGACTTTTTTTTTTTTTGTAGAGTTGTTGAGCCTATCCAGTTTAAAGTCACAGGACACCCAGATGCCACCCAAGACAAATGACAGTGAATCATCTACAGAATAATATGCAAAGCTGCCTAATTTTCAAGATGGTCTAGTGTCTTTAGCTATGTTTGGAGCCATCTCCTTGGAACTCCATGCCTCCCAAGAGGGGCTGGGATTATCCAGTAACCCCAACCAGTGCGGTGAAAAATACATCTATCCAAGACTATCCATGAATGGCCACTATAGTGCTCATCAGAGGTGTAAGTCTAGGTCAGCATACTTTTTTACTAACAAATGGGCTTTTTATAATAATAGTCTCAACAATCATCAATATACAGGGATTGAAAACTACAGATCAAACACTGGGCTGGTGTTTATGAAGCCATTCTAACTTCAAACCAAACTCAGTTAACAAAACCTGAATTCTGTATTGTCCTACTGAGTACTCACTATGTGCTATGAACGATACTTCATTTAATCTGGTCCTTGGCCTGCAAGACACTGCACAGAACTACACCCAGTAGTCATCACTATGGTGTTGCAGTTTAGTCGCTAAGTCATGTCCAATTCTTGCAACCCCATGGTCTGTAGCCCGCCAGGCTCCTCTGTTCATGGGATTCTCCAGACAAGAATACTGGAGTGGGTTGCCATTTCCTTCTCCAGGGGATCTTCCTGACCCAGGGATAGAACCCAGGTCTCCCACACTGCAGGCAGATTCTTTACCAACTGAGCTACAAGGGAAGCCCATACATTAATTATCCCAAGGTCAATGATAGGGTGACAATAATTATAAAATCAATGCAATAATAAGATTCTATTAAAAATGCACTGATGGCATAAACAGTCTGAACTTCAATCATAGAAAAGATATTTCTCTTGCATTCAAGACAACTCATCCTTTCTAATTTTCTGCAAATGTAAAATTAGGCTACTACATTTTCCTTTAAAAATTGTGTTTAAATTAGTGTTTGTATGTGTTCTATAGCCTTGCCCATTCTTTTATGACAGTAACGTACCTAAATCAGACTATTTCCATTTACACATCTGACTCAGGAAGCTTGGCTCAGTGCCTGGTACACTGTAAGGGCTCAATAAGCAGTTGTTTTTCTTAAGCATATCTTCTCTGTTTAAATATGTTCTTTCATTTTAATCTGGGTGTGATAACTTTTGTGTAAGAATACTATTCTAGTACATGCTCTGATGTCTCATAAGGCTCTTTACCCTGCATTCCTGAGCTCTGCTAAGCCCTAAGAATACTATTACCCTAATAAAATATCAAAGTCTCTATTTAAAAGTGCAGTTTTTCCCAGGTTCTGGAGCATTTGCTACCACAGTACATGAAAATAAAAACAAAAGCACAAATTTGAGACGCTAATGCATAAGCTGTTTGCTTACTTTTCTGATTCTGGTTATCTTCTGTGGGCAACCATGCTTGCTTTGTCTCTACAAAAATCTAAATGTGCCCATTTCTGCATAATGAATTACTTCATTCTGCAAACATTCTGAATCCCAATATTCAAGTTTCTCAAGAAATGCTCGTAGAATGGAAAACTGGGGAATGATGAGGCAAGAGGGGTGGGCATTCAAAGCAACTACACTGCCAGCAGTTCAACCTAACAATGGGTTTGTGGCTCAGTTCTTACGGTATAACTATGAGTAAGAAAACAGCCTCTGCCTTCAAGGAGCTCCAGGTCTAGTGAGGAAGGCAGGTAAACATAATCACTGCACTCGAGAGGGAAGCAGCCCTTAGCACAGAGGAGTTATAAACTGTAAGTGTGGGAGGGTTCAGTGAAGTCTTTTGGGAGAAGGTGGGTTTTGAGGAATCAACCAGAGTTTATTAGATAGAAAGGAGGAATCAGGGCATTGATCTCGGCACCCAGTGAAATGGTTTCTATGGTTTACCTGTGTCACCAATCCACGAAGGGGCCCCTTCCCACTTTCCCTAAGATTAGGGTTTGCCAACACAGACAGGACCATGAGCACAGAATTACACTCTAATCCACTGATTCTCTGTTACATTCTTTCACGGGTCCCATAAGTGAAACCAACAGCTGAAATACAGATCTGGCTAAGAGAAATCAAATCCCCTTAGGCCTTCCCAAAGTGGCAGAGCTTTAGCTGGGAGTGGAGCTGTCTCTCTGGACCGTGAATCATTGAGGAAAAGGAACTAGAGTGAACTGTAAGCAGCCACGGGGCTGGGAGAGCTACACGACAAGCATGTTCCTTTTTGATTAAAATCAGATGGTATGAACTTTAGTCTGTTTTCTTCTCTTTATAAGCACGGATGCAGAAGTGCATTTAATGCATGTTTAAAACGTGTTCAGGAAAAAACACATTATGATATCCTTATTCTTATAAGAGTATAAGCATGGTAGGGATTTGAAGGCACCTGCTATTAATATTCAATATAAATCTTACCTATTTGATCCCTTAAATGTTACCAAATGGAACCACATCCTGATCAACAGACGACTTCATAATATTAAACAAAATCATCTTTAGCACAGAGGGGGAAAAAAAAAAAGCACAGCTTCTTTTTGTGGCTCCGAAGGCAGTAGCATGGGATATTAGTTACAGTATTAGCACAATCCTGAGCTTACTTTATTTTAAAAGCATGGAACAAATATTTGATGATGCCTCAAGTT
Organism: Tragelaphus eurycerus; assembly: GCA_935064755.1. NCBI lineage: Eukaryota > Metazoa > Chordata > Mammalia > Artiodactyla > Bovidae > Tragelaphus > Tragelaphus eurycerus. Next base: position 28,250,517 of record CAKXYN010000002.1, read on the forward strand.
CTACCAAACTCAAGTTTTTCCAGCTGGCAAACCACAGTCTGCAAAGTTAAGTCATACAAGGCCATATAGCCCCATGTACTAAAATACTCCCTGCCAATGGGTCATTTTTCAAGCCCCTCTAATCCCACATGTAGGTGGATAAATTTTAAGCTTGAACAACATTTTCAGGTGTGGGCTTTGTGTTAACTTCAGCCAAGAGGTAAAAACTGTCCAAACCTAATTCTGGCATTCATTTGGAAGGTTAACATTTGAGATTAAAATTTATGTGTATAAAAAGGATTTACAAACTGAAAGGTGAACCTAAAATGTGCTGTTTTAGTCACCAAGGCAAATGACAAATCCAGCCCTTTGACACTGCACTCAGCTGAAGTGCCTGCAGTTTATTGCAAGCTCAGCTTTGAGGGTTGAGAGGGAAGGAGCAGGCTTCAAAAGCTTCTGTGGTTTGACTGGGGTGCCTGACCTCAGAACTGACCTAACCAGAAGGGTCCAGATCCCAGGAATCTTTAAATAAGGCTCTAATTAGGTGACCTGTACATACACACCCATGTTGCTGTTGGCTAGAACAGGGAGGATTAATAAAGATGAATTTTGACTTGAACAACTAGAAAACAAATAGACTGAAACTGATGTTTAAAACCTCATTACAGATCAGACCAAAAATCTGTTAAAACGAAATCCCACGAAAACATCCATTTAAGTTATGGGCTGAATTTGCAAGAGGGCTTCCCAGGTGGCGCTACTGGTAAAGAACCCGCCTGCCAATGCAGGAGACACAGGCGATGTGGGTTCAATCCCTGGATTGAGAGGATCCCCTGGAAGAGGGCATGGAAACCCACTCCAGTATTCTTGCCTGGAGAATCCCATGGACAGAGCGGCCTGGCGGGCTACAGTCCATGGGGTCACAAAGAGTCGGACACAACTGAAGTGACTTAACATACACTCAGTGAAATGAATGCTGTTTCAATGACCTGGGGAGAAGACTGTCCTGGATGATCATAACGCACTCAGCTTCTCACCAGAGATGTCATCAGTGAAGCTACAGTGACAGCATTACCGCTGCCCCAGAGTGGCGAATAAGGTAGTACCCCCTGATGCTTGCTGCTGCAGCTGGTGGCTCTCAGAACCTCTAAATTCTGCCCTGCCCTGGTATCCTGCCACGCCCCTATGTGCAGTGTGTGTGCTCACCCTCAGCTGGCCCCTCTCAGGCAAAGATGAGGCTTTAAATTTCTAACTGCTGACATCCTAGAAGCTCCTGACAGACATTCTTTGTCCCTCTCTGTTAGGAATCCACCACAGGGGCCCACCCTTATAGCTCCTGTTGGGTAAACACATTGGTCTGTGGGTGCCATCGTGTCTTCCCTGCTTCCCGTCATTGACTTTCCACCCCAGCTACCCTGCACAGCCTGGCTGGGGGCGGGTGAGGTCCCAGTGATTAAAGGCAGTGTTGACAAAGATGTCCCTGGAGAAGCTCAGCGCCCGCCGCCCTCTGTAGAGGGATGCTGGTCATGGGATGGGGCATGGTGGGCAGTGAGCATGACCACTGAGTCCAGGGAATGCTTCTTTAGGATGGTAGCTTTTATGGGTTCTCCTTGTCTACCTGCAGCATCAATCCTGTCCTCCACCCCCAACCTCCTGCCCCAAGAAGTCCAGCTTAATGATTCCAGCAATCTTTCACTGTCGTGACAGGTCAGCCAACATGTAAGGGCCAAATCCACTCAAAGAAAGGTGGTTTGGGGTGCTGAGCTGCCACGTATAAAAGTGACCACCATGTGGAAACTAAATGCATGAACTCGAGGCCTGAGGGTGGAGGACCAGACAGGCTCTGGTCACAGATTGCAGGCTCGGCTGCAATCTGTGAACAAGATCACTCTCACAGCACCACTCCTGACTTTCTGGGCTCACACAGGACTCTCTTAATTGACTTCTTCTAAATCCATGACAATTAAGGGGCTTGGCCAATAAATTCCTGTGGTTTGGCCTCCAAACACTTCTTAAAACACATATTAGTCTTTTACATATTCAACGCCCGTCTCTGCCAGATTTGTGAAGTAATAGAAAAAAGCAGTAATAACTAAAACACATCCTTTGTAGCTCATATGAAAAGGAAGCCAACTGCGTTCCCTGCGTTCAACATATTTTTTTTTTTTTTTTTAGAAAAAGAGGTGTAATTTATATCATTTCATTTATAATGGTGCTAAGTTAATGCTCTTGGCTGCTTTTGACAGAGACCTTTCCAATGGGCCTGGGATGATTTGTTTCCCTGAAACGCTTTCAGTACTCAAGGACTCTTAATTAGCTTGCTAGAGAGTGTTTTCCTGATGGACACTGCCTCCCCAAAGCCCCATAAGTTTCCTGGCTTCTAAAAAAGAAGAAGAAGGTGACTCAGATTCTTTGAGCTACAGGTTCTCTGTGGGTGAGGAACAAACTGTTGTTTTGTGAACCTGGGTGAGACTGCATTGGACAGGCTTCCTTTTCTACTCTCTGCCTCCTCCCCTTGTTCCTGCTCAGTGATTTGACTGCATTTTTCATTTTACAAATGATTGTGAGGGTGTCACTAAAAGGCGTGATTTTACATGAAAATGTCAGCTTGAAATGGTACTAACACTTGAAGCCACGACTAGGAATGATTTTGCCTTAATTTAGCACTCCCTGAAAGCATTCTATAGTCAAATATGTGAGAAACCCCTAGGCTAACAAGGCTAATCAGGTATCTTTAATGAAAAAAAATTCTCAAGAGTTTTAAAATTTATGTTGTGAACCTTTCAAGCTTGCATTATGAATAAGTAACTACAACACACACCATTTTCCAAACTTGCTTGACCATAAAATCTTTCTTCTGAAGAGTACCTCATGGGATGAGTGAAGACCACATTTTGGGACATGCTTGCCTATTTGGGGACCTAATGGAGCACTGGAAGAATGAGCAGAACTTCTGTTCTGACGGGGCAAGTGCATGTAGCGTGGATGGACTGAGAAAGGCCTTGAATCAGGTGCAGCAGATCTTTTTTTTTTTTTAAATGGGAAGAAAGAAGGGGAGTGATGGTGGGGAGGAGTATATGTAATTTCTTAACCAATGGCTTCCTGTTTTTAATCACAAAGAACACTTAAAAAAAAAATCATGTTGAATTCATCCTATATTAGGAGGTTTGTTCTCGAAATGAAAAGTTCAGGAAACAAAAAGTCCAGTTTGGGTGTCCTCATCTTAGGCACATCTTGGTATTTTGTATTGGTAGGTCTATCTTTACCACAATATATTATTTAGGACAGGATCACATTTGTCACCTCTTCCTCCCTACTACCCAAAGTGGTACCAAACCCATAAAATAGTCAATAAACCTTTACAGAGTGAACAAATAAGTCTTTTTTTTTTTTTAAACTCTCCTGAGTGAACTGAATTTTTTGAGGCTCATAAGTGAATATGTTTTGCTCTTTACTTTGTCTATTACAGCCAGATTATATGAGTGGGGTATTAAAGTCTCCCATTATTATTGTATTGCTGCATATTTCTTCTCTCATATTAATTAATGTTTGTCTTAGATATATCAATGCTCCAATGTTGGGTGTATATATGTTTATAATTGTTATAACTTCTTTTTGGATTGTTCCTTTAAGTCGTTATGTGTAACCTTCATTGTCTCCTTTTCAGGATCTTTAAAGTCAATTTTATCTGATATAAGTATTGCTAATCCTGTTTTCTTATGGCCCATATTTGCATAGAAAATCTTTTTCCAGCCCTTCATTTTCAGTCAGTATATATCCCGTATTTTAAGGTGGTTCTCTTGTAGACAACATATATAGGGGTCTAGTTTTTGTATCCATTTGACGCATTTTAGTCTTTTGGTTGTCTCTTGTAGACAAGGTATGTAGGGGTCTTGTTTTTGTATCGATTTGGCCAGTCTTTGTCTGTTGATTAGGTCATTGAGCCCATTAACGTTTAAAGCAATTATTGATAAATAAGATTTACTTTATTGTTTTGGGTTCGAATTTATACACCCTTTTAGTGATTCCTATCTAGAGAATGTCCTTTAGTTTTTGTTGGAGAAATGGTTTAGTGGTGCAAAATTCTCTCAACTTTTGCCTATCTGTGAGACTTTTGATTCCTCCTTCATATTTGAATGAGATCCTTGCTGGATACAATAATCTAGGCTGTAAGTTATTTTCTTTCATCACTTTAATTACGTCTTGCCATTCCCTCCTGGCTTGGAGAGTTTCTATTGAAAGATCAGCTGTTATCCTTATGGGAATTCCCTTGTGAGTTATTTGATGTTTTTCCCTAGCTGCTTTTAATATTTGTTCTTTATATTTAATCTTTGTTAACTTGATTAATATGTGTCTTGGGGTGTTTCGCCTTGGGTTTATCCTGTTAGGGACTCTCTGGATTTCTTGAACTTGAGTGGTAATTTCCTTCTCCATTTTAGGGAAGTTTTCAACTATTATCTCCTCAAGTATTTCCTCATGATCTTTCTTTTTATCTTCTTCTTCTGGAACTCCTATGATTCGAATGTTGTAGCGTTTAGTGTTATCCTGGAGGTTTCTGAAATTGTCCTCATTTCTTTTGATGCGTTTTTCTTTTTTCTCGTCTGATTCATTTATTTCTAGGATTCTATCTTCTAATTCACTAATCCTATCTTCTGCCTCTGTTATTCTACTATTTGTTGCCTCCAGGGTGTTTTGGATCTCATTTATTGCATTATTCATTATGTGTTGACTCTTTTTTATTTCTTCTAGGTCCTTGTTAAACCTTTCTTGCATCTTCTCAATCCTTGTCTCCAAACTCTTTAACTGTGATTCCATTTTGATTTCGAGATTTTGGATTAATTTCGCTATCATTATTCGGAATTCTTTATCAGGTAGATTCCCTATCTCTTCCTCTTTGGTTTGGTGGGCATCTATCCTGTTCCTTTAGCTGCTGGGTATTCTTTTGTCTCTTCATTTTGTTAAAATTGCCAAGTTTAGAGTGTCCTTACTATATTCTGGTAGTTTGTTGAATTCTCTTTATTGAGGCGGTTTACAGGTCTTTTCAATATCTTATCTCTGCCCTGTTACAGAGGGGGCGGAGATGAACACCCAAATCTAAACCTGCCAGGTTCAGGCACTCGGATAATCCTCAGAAGCACAGACTTGGTTGAGTCTGCGTTTTATGCCCTTCCCAGATCCGAGTAGCGCAGGTGATGAAATGTTCAGCGAGCGCAGCTGCTGCGACTTATCGCCTCCCCGCCACTCAGTTTTCTGGGTATACAACCGGCGCACTTTCTCAGGCAGATGTTGACCATCCAGAGCCCCAAGAAGCGTGAGTCAGCACAGAAACCTACTCACAGTTCCGTTAGACAGTGTCTCTCTAGGGCTGTAATTGCCCGCCTCCGGCCCTGGCTGCCTGTCACCGGAGTGGGACGGCCTGCAGCCGGCCAACTCTGTGCAGCCCTTTGTTCCGTAGGTAGTCCTGGTGGTGTCTTAAGTTAGGGCTGGCTTTTGATGTAGTAGGTAACCGACAGTCTGGTTATTTCGCTCAGATAGCGCCCGAGATAGCCAGGCCAAATCCTTTCTCAAAGAAATGCAGGCCTCGCCGCTCCTCCTAGCCAAGCCCCCGCTTGCCAATAGCAAATGCTGGTGTCCGCGCCACTTCTCCGCAAAAGGAGTTACCGCAGGGCTCGTTTTCTCGTTTTGAAGACAATGAGTTGTCTTTCTAAGTGCCTGATGTCCTCTGCTGGCATTCAGAAGTTGTTTTATAGAATTTATTCAGCATTCAAATGTTCTTTTAATGCATTTGTGGAGGAGAAAGTATTCTCCCCGTCTTACTCATCCGCCATCTTACCTCCTCCCCCCGCTAGGTGCAGCAGATCTTAAAGGCACTAAGCAAGGACCAGAACCTTTATCTGGCTCTAAGAGCTGCCATGAAATCCAGTGTAGGAGGTGCTCTACTGGCTAACACGGTCCCCATCTGGATCTACTCACTACCTTTGGCATTCCCTTGAAAGCATACAACCAGGAAATCATGTAGAACAAGGTGTCTTCCGACTCTCATTTCTCTCACTGATTCTGTCATGTGTCCCAAGATCCCTACTGAGATCAAGATCTTTGGAGTTATGATTCAGGCATTCAAAAAATAATTTAAAATGGAATGCTATCAGGGTGGGTAACATATTAATATGGCTGTGATTGTGCTCTTGTACCCTATAAATTCAGCTCAGTTGCTCAGTTGTGTCCAACTTTTGCGACCCCATGGACTGCAGTGTACCAGGCCTCCCTATCACCCACTCCCAGAGTTTACGCAAATTCATGTCCATTGAGTTGGTGATGCCATCCAACCATCTCATCCTCTATCGTCCCCTTCTCCTCCCACACTCAATTTTCCCCAACATCAGGGTCTTTTCAAATGAGTCAGTTCTTCGAATCAGGTAGCCGAAGTATTGGAGTTTCAGTTTCAGCATCAGTCCTTCCAAGAATATTCAGGACTGATTTCCTTTAGGATGGACTGGTTGGATGTCCTGGCAGGCCAAGGGATGCTCAAGAGTCTTCTTCAACACCACAGTTCAAAAGCATCAATTCTTCGGTGCTCAACTTTCTTTCTAGTCCAACTCTCACATCCATATGTGACTACTGGAAAAACCATAGCTTTGACTAGATGGACCTTCGTTGGCAAAGTAATGTCTCTGCTTTTTAACATGCATAGCTTTTCTTCCAAGGAGCAAGCGTCTTTTAATTTCATGGCTGTAGTCACCATCTGCAGTGATTCTGGAGCCCCCAAAAATAAAGTCTCTCACTGTTTCCATTGTTTTCCCATCTGTTTGCCACGAAGTGATGGGACTAGATGCAATGATCTTAGTTTTCTGAATGTTGAGTTTTAAGCCAGCTTTATTTATCTGAGATCCCATAGAGTCAAGGCTGTATAAGAACAATGGCAAATATCGCTTTTGAGTTTTAATAGAAATTAAGCCATTTGTGGATGGGAAGTGTGTGCTGATGATTCAGTTCTGTTCTGTCCCGAGTTTGAATTTTCCCTCCCTGCTCATCTAGGTGTAAAGGTCTGCTTGCATCTGACACACAAACCTCTGAATCTCCTGGGTAAGTGAATTTAAATTTAAATCCTCAAGGCACTCCTCCTGTGACCTTCAGGAACACTGGTTAGGACCTGAATCAGTTGGCCATATTTGCTCCTAAAATTTCTAGATTTTGTATCCTAAATACTAGGCTTCACATGGCACTGCAGAAGTGGTGTTTAGTGCTTCCTTGTTTCATATAAAAAATAAACCCATTTTGTGCTTTTTTATTTTCTAAGAAATGGTCACACAAGGAATGATGCACAAGGTGGTCTTGGAAGAAGTGACATCTTAGGCTTGTTTACTTTATAGGGATGCTTCTGCAGGATTTCAAGTCATGACGCTGGTATAAAGTGTTGTAAATTTCCAGAACATTGGATATAGTTGTATAAAAAATGGATGAATAAAAACTGACTCAAAAATAAATCCAAATGGGGTGCTTCAGGTTATGTGGAGTACTATATTCTCCTCCCTAGGCCGGCTCTATTGTTGTAATGTCCTACCGTCTAGAAGAGCCTCATATTTTAAGACACTACCTTAAAAATACTCGTGCTCTATACCCAGACTATCGCAATTATGCAGTAAGATTAATGAATTCCCAGGCTGTTTCTAAGAATTTAATGGCTTCTTAATAGAATAGGGTGCACACACAGCTAGACTACTATGACAAATCATAAAAGCTTCTTAATAAGAAACCTCAATTAGTTAATTAAAATTTGCTAATTGAAAATTCTAAGACCAGCATGTAAAATATTCCAGACCTCCAGATACAGCAATAAAACACGTATCTAACACACCCGCCAGACAAGTCCTACGTATCTGTGCAGCAGGAGACCACGGTCAGTGAAATAAGGAATGAGAGGATAGGTCATCACACAGAAATCTTGAGAGTGGCCTAATACATCAGGAATGAGAATTGGAAATTATTATTATTTATCACACGGAGCAGGTGCAAGGAATGGGGGTCACCTTTCTTAATCTACTCATATGTATCTACTCCTCTTATTCTTTACAGATTCATTGCTCTGCAATGGCATATAGGCATGTTTAAGAAATAATGCATGAGTTTTACCAGTTTGATATACTTTCACATTTCTTGATGTTCTGAAAGGATGCATTTGATATTCAGGATAGTTCTACAAGAAAAGGCTTAAAATACACATCAAGGTGGCTGAAGCTTAGTTTCTGTTAAAGAGCAGTTCAAATGTTGTAAGGGAAGAAGTGCCTTCTAAAGCAAGTAGATAAAAAACATTTTTTGAAATGCCCTGCAACCAGCTCCAAATCAAGGGGCAAGAAGGAAGAGTGACAACAGAGCTATCAGATACAACCACCATCAGCAGGTCAGCCCAGTGTGCATGCAGGGTGTCGTTCCACCACCCGGCAGGCTAGACCATATGGCTCATCTGATGCCACCCTGCCAACAGCTCTCGTGGAACCCACAGCCCAGCCTCGGTTCTCCAATACTCTCTTGTTGTGAACCTGAGGGTCCAGTTCCATGTGACCCATTATTCACCACAACTTGTGAATAATGTCAAATGTTTTCGATTTGCACCGAATCTTAGAATTTGGTTTTTCAGTCCAGCCTGCATCAGACAGACCCACCCTGCTGTGTCTAAGTCAGGTCTCCTCACAAAGAATTTTGGGAGAGAAGGGGGAATGGATGATGATAGGGTGGGTTGGGGGAGAGAATTGGGCAAAGAACTGAGTTGCTACTTGCTACTAGAAATCAGTGTAGTGTTGATAGAAACAGGATTGTAAAAGCAGTAACAGGAAAAGTGAAAGAGTGGTGGCAAAAGAGTGACTGTAGTAGTAATACAAATTACACCAGCAAACATTTGGGGAGATGGCGATCGAGTGTTCACAACTATATAGACTTATTAGTTTTCATTTATTATCCTCATGATACAGATGAGAAAATTGTGGCTCTGAGGTTATAATCTAACCTAACTGCCACAAACTGTAGAGTTAAGATTTTAATTAAGATGTTTCTGATACTTTGTAGTCATACTCAGGGTCGTCTGGACAAATCTCAGGAAATACCTCTGAGCCATTTATTCTTCCATTCCTTTTACATGGAATATTATTCTCTTTCCTCACTAGCTGGCCAACTCCTATGTATACTGCAAAGCCCAACTTACTTCTCCCTCTTCCATGAAGCTTCATTGATTACTTCAATTCCTTTGAAGTCATAGCATCGACCATTTGGGCTACTAGGCACAATGCCCTACTCTGCATTTTATTTAAGTTTCCATGGATGTCATCCTTCCTAAGCATATGGACCTCATTTTCTAGTTTTTGTCTCCCATAAAGTACTTAACATTTATAGGCATATATTATTTTTATTTTACAGATGATAAGGCCAGATGACTCCAATCAGTGCTGGAATGTAAGGAGGGTCCAAAGTGGGGGTTGGAGTGCAAATACTGTAACCTCATCATCTACTTTACTCAGCTAAAAATGCATTTGAATCCCTCAATTCTTCTCTGAAGGCATACATCTGTGAGCAACTTTCTAACAGGAATAAAGAAAATAAATTTCAGAACCTAAATTAGGTTCATTAGATTCATATTTATTTAACTCAACAGCCTCTTCATTGGAGATTTTTATATAATTAACAATCCATGCACCTCTTTTAAACCACAAAGTACCCCAAAAGTCCAGCAGTGGCAATTTACTTCTCTGGGGAGAGAACCTCTGGTTTTACATGCTAATTTTTAGCCTGTGTATTGCTCCTTTTTGGGCAGTGGTGGTGGGAGTAGGAGTCGGAGGGGGAGGTTGCTGCACTTATCTTGCTTATGACATTTCTGTAGATTATAGTCATTTGGGGATAACCTATGATGAACAGCATGAAACTTGGAAGAGGCCTGGTATTAAATGTGACAAGGACTGGTGGGCTCAACGGTTTCAGGTGGGCTTTGCCGGTGTGGTCTGTGGCACACGAAGTAGTATACTGTGGCCTGAGGTGCACGCCAGCCTTGCTGTGCACACATCCTGGGCAGCAGAGAGAGCTGAGGCTGCTCTGGCTGTCCTAACAATCGTGGGTTGGTGATCTGCAGAATGAATCTCTGAGGAGCCTGGTAGAAAGTACAGCTGCACGAGAGTGAAGGAGAAAGCTGGGCTTCCAGGAGAGACCTGGGAGGCTATCAGCACCTTTTCACCTCAAACTGTTCCCCCTGCTCATGACCTGGCAGAAAAGCCTGCTGGGAGGTGAGCACTGGCGGAAAGTAAGCAGAAAAGAAAGAAATCGTAAGGGTTGAGTCCCTGGGAGATCCTGAAGGCAGGAAGAACAGATAACAGGCACAGCTTAGAACCAGAGGAATCACAAAGAAGTATGACAGGCAAAAGACAGCTGGCAAAAAATTAGGGCATCACAACGGGAGCATGAGAGAGAAGGCAATGGAGCAGTCAACTGTGTGGCTAAAACCTCTGCATCAGAACAGAAACCTGGCATTGGAGGACTGTCTTCTGTGGGAAACTGAGAGGAAAAAATGCCAACTATCAATTATATAGTGCTTACTATTGATATATGCCAGGCACTGTTCTAGATGCTTCCATGCATTATCTATCAGTATTTACAACAGCCCACAGGATAGCTATTATGACCCCTGTTTAACAGATGAGGAAAACTAAGACACAGAGAGGTTAAGTAACTTGACCAAGGCTACACAGCACATTAGAGGGAGAGAGGAAATACCAAGTCTGTCCCCAGAGGTGTTCTTAGTCACTCAGCTCTACTGTCTCCCACAGAGAAGTTATATGTGGTGACTTGTACGTGTGATGTAACCAGCTGAGGCAGGACTCTCAATTCTGACTGCTGTCCGAGGCCGGTATGTGAGAGTAAGCAGCACAGGAGTGACTTGGCCCCAATGACTGCCCTGAACCACCTCATAACTGAGAGAAACTGTTTTTAGTCTGTCACCAGACACATGCTCAGGAATGCTGGTGATGACATTAAACAGTTTATTTTTCAGGAAAATATTCCCTGCAAAGAAAGCTGACTGTGGGAGCTAATGACGGCAGGAAAGATGGGTTATTGCATGATTATAGAAGAATTCACTCTTGGATAAAAAGACTGGAATGCTGGCTTGGATCTTTGATATGGACGTGTCCATTAGACATTTTATATAGAACAAGGAAATGCTATTAAAACCCCAGTAGGAGCCTGAGCCAGGGGAATGCTGTACTTTAATCATAAGCCTGGATGATGTGATTTAAGAATCTAGGGATTCAGGATGCTTGCAGGATCTCTCCATCATGGGTACCAAAGATTTACTGTAATCACCCAGAAGCAGAATGCTGTGCTGGGTCGGTGTGAAAGACCCAAGTTCAAATCTCAGCTCACTACTGGTGAGCTTTTCAGCTTCAGTTTCATTTATAAAATGAAGGTAGAATATCAACCATAATAGTAGAATATTTAAATAATAACTGTAAACCTTTCTGCTTTCCGCACATCAACCACTGGTTGATATGAATTCCTGACAGTCTTCAGGAATTCATGTCCCAAAACTTAATTTACCACAAAATGGACTGTCTCACTTATTGAGAATTTACCAGATACGAGACAAGTGGCATAGAAAAGGAAATGTGTGGCAGTGTGTGTGCGCGTGCTAAGTCACTTCAGTTGTGTCCAACTCTTTGCGATCCCATAGACTGTAGCCTGCCAGGCTCCTCTGTCCATGGAATTTTCCAGGCAAGAATACAGGAGTGCGTTGCCATTCCCTGCTCAATACGTGGCAGTAAGAAGTATCAAATAATTTTTCTTGAACATGTTCTGATTGTGAATGTGCTTAACTTTGTTGACCCTATATTAGAAAAGGGTGAGAGTGTTCATGGAGGTATCTGGAGAATTACCATGAGGCCCAGAGCCTCACATGTTAAGAATTCAACTGGCTCTGATGACTGAGTGGTTCACAATCTTCCCCAATCCAGAGTCAAGACTTGCTTTTCTAAAAACAGAAGGCTTTCGTACTAATCCTGAAATCTCCAAGGGAGAAGGGAAACCAAAGGGATCAGAACTGGTGGATACAAGTTATATTTGGAATCCCATCCTGCATGCAGAACTAACAAATCCACAGAAGAAGGCAGCAGGCTTTGCGAGGCCATAAATTAATTACCTTTAATGGCCAGGCTTAGGGTGAAAGCAAATAGACAAGCAAGCACTTCTCTATCTGCTGTCTTCATTATGGCATTTAGCACTAGGGTTAAAATCACTTTTAATCAGCCAGAAAGGCAGTTGTTTTTTAAAACGGTAACATGCTGAAGAGAGAATTTCCCCTAATATTGTAGAGAATTTGAACTTTGGCCCTGGTTGTGGAATAATCCTACATACGCCAACCTGGAATAAACTGCAAATCTTTTCTGTCCCCTTTAAACCAATAGGCTAACGTTCCTCAAAGGTGAACATAAATGATTCTCTCCGCCATCTTTTTAAAAACATCACTATACAGGGTTAGCATTCACTTTTTAAACTTAATAAACTTAGCAAACTGAAGCACAGTGAAGTTTTCAGAACTGGGAATTCAAATTCCAAAGTACATCATGCTTTGAAGTGGGATTCTTTGGGGTTGAGTTTTTGTAAATCATGGTGAACACAGTAAAGACTGCAATTTTTCTGGGGAATATATTCTCATACAAAAAAGGTCTTAATGATCTGGATAACCACACTAGAGCCAGACATCCTGGAGTGTGAAGTCAAGTGGGCCTTAGGAAGCATTTCTATGAACAAAGCTAATAGAAGTGATGGTATTCCTGCTGAGCTATTTAAAATCCTAAAAGATGATGCTATTAAAGTGCTGCACCCTATACATCAGCAAATTTGGAAAACTCAGTAGTGGACACAAAACTGGAAAAGGTCAGTTTTCATTTCAATCCCAAAGAAGGGCAATGCCAAAGAATGTTCAAATGACCATACAACTGTGCTCATTTCACAGGCTAGTAAGGTTATGCTCAAAATCCTTCAAGCTAGGCTTCAGCAGCATGTGAACTGAGAACTTCCAGATGTATAAGCTGGCTTTAAAAGAGGCAGAGGAACCAGAGACTAAATTGCCAACATTCACTGGATCATAGAAAATGCAAGGCAGTTCCAGAAAAACATTTACTTCTACTTCACTAACTACATTTTGGCTGTGTGGATCACAACAAACTATGGCGCTTTCCTGCTGCTGCTAAGTAACTTCAGTCGTGTCTGATGCTGTGCAACCCCATAGACAGCAGTCCACCAGGCTCCCCTCTCCCTGGGATTCTCCAGGCAAGAACACTGGAGTGGGTTGCCATTTCCTTCTACAATGCATAAAAGTGAAAGTGAAGTCGCTCAGTCGTGTGTGACTCTCAGCGACCTCATGGACTATAGCCTTCCAGGCTCCTCCATCCATGGGGTTTTCCAGGCACGAATAATGGAGCACAGCTTTCCTAGAAATGGGAATACCAGATCACCTTACCTGTCTCCTGAGAAACTTGTTTGTGGGTCAAGATGCATAACAGTCAGAACCAGGCATGGAACAACAGACTGGTTCCAAATTGGGAAAGGTGCATGACAAGGCTGTACATTTGTCACTCTGCTTATTTAACTTATATTCAGAGTACATCACATGAAATGCTGAGCTGGACAAAGCACAAGCTCGAATCAAGAATGTTGGGAGAAATCAACAACCTCATATATGCAGATGATACCACTCTAATGGCAGAAAGTGAAGAGGAACTAAAGAGCCTCTTGATGAGGGTGAAAGAGAAGAGTGAAAAAGTTGGCTTAAAACTCAATATAAAAAAAATCAAGATCATAGCACCTGGTCCCATCACTTCATGGCAAATAGAAGGGGGAAAAGTGGAAACAGTGACAGGTTTTATTTTCTTGGGCTTCAAAATCACTGTAGATGGTGACAGCAGTCATGAAATTAAAAGACACCTGCTCCTTGGAAAGCTATGACAAACCTAGACAGCGTATTAAAAAGCAGACACATCACTTGGTCAACAAAGGTAAGTATAGTCAAAGCTATGATTTTTCCAGTAGTCATGTACAGATGTGAGAGTTGGACCATACAAGAAGGATGAGCACTGAAGAATTAATGCTTTCAAACTGTGGTGCTGGTCAAGACTCTTGAGAGTCCCTTGGACTGCAAGGAGATTAAACCAGTCCATTCTAAAGGAAATCAATCTGAATATTCATTGGAAGAACTGATGCTGATGCCGAAGCTCCAATACTCTGGCCACCTGATTCAAAGTATCAACTCATTCAAAAAGATCCTGATGCTGGGAAAGATTGAAGGCGAAAGGAGGAATGAGTAGCAGAGGATGAGATGGTTAGATAGCATCATAGACCAAATTTGAGCAAACTCTGGGAAGTAGTGAAAGACAGAGGAGCCTGATGTGCTACAGTCTGTAGGGTCACAAAGAGTTGGACATGACTTAGCAACTGAACAACAAAATATTTTCAGGTATGGCATTTTGCAAACTTAGTTTCGATTGGTTAAGTCAATGAGAATTTTAGGAGTATAAAAATAATTACCTTTCTATCACAGCTAAATTTCAATTAACCCCAAATTTGAAATACTACATCTTGGTGACTGTGTGTTTCTACCTATTAAGAGGATCAGAGCTCATTTTTGGAGGAGAAAACACTTGTTCTGTATTTCATTTTAAATTCTGAATTGCCTGTCCCTGGTTCCCTCAGTTACTCCTATTAAGTGAAAAGGGTGGCGCGTCAGTGGCTGTCAATCCTGGGATCTTGCACAGGTTTCAACTGTGTCATAAACAATCCTATAAGTGACAGTACACAGACTGCTGTTGCTGCTAAGTCGCTTCAGTCGTGTCCAACTCTGTGCGAAAACGGAGACGGCAGCCCACCAGGCTCCCCTGTCCCTGGGATTCTCCAGGCAAGAATACTGGAGTGGGTTGCCATTTCCTTCTCCAATGCATGAAAGGGAAAAGTGAAAGTGAAGCTGCTCAGTCGTGTCCGACTCTTAGCCACCCCATGGACTGCAGCCCACCAGGCTCCTCTGAGTACATGGACTAGTGTTTGTAAATGACTCCATTTTTAACAAACTGAAGTAGGTTTAAGTCAGCCTCATGTGAACAGTACTTTCTTGTAAACATTGTTTAAGTAGAGAATAATGCCTACACATGAATACATTACTCATGTACACATAAAACAGTGATGGCAAGTGTGAATTTCTGTAGGGCTTCACCCAGACCAGGGGACCCCAACCTCCAGGATCTAATGCCTGATGACCTGAAGTGGAGCTGATGTAATAATAACGCAAATAAAGTGCACAATAAATGTAACGTGCTTAAATTGTCCTGAAACCCTCCCCCTCCCTGGTCCGTGAAAAAACTGTCTTCCACAAAACCAGTCCCTGGTGCCAAAAAAGGTTGGGGACCACTGACCTAGAGACTTCTCCCTGAAATGTTTTGGGGTTTAGTAAACATCTAAGTTTTCCCTTGGGAATGTATAATGAAGATAATCATGCAAATATGCACACTGGGACAGAAGTTGGAAACTCACTGGCAAACAGCATCCCCTTCTGAGAAAAGGTCATATGAAAATAATCTAAAAGGGAATATTGGCACAATCAAAGTCTGCTTCAGCATAATTTATAGTAATGAGAGCTTGTAAGCAGTCCTCATGACAAAATGGATGGCATGTTTCTGTGAATTCTACCCTATGAAATATTACGTGATTATTAAAAAAATTAGTAATTCTGAAGATGAAGCAACATGGAAAAAATGCTCACAAAATAACAGTTAAATGTGTGTCTCGATGACAACCTTTCATAAATGCCTATAAAATTAGAATGGGACACAAAACATGGAAAGAAATACATCAAGTATTGTGCCAGAAGGGTAGAAAATAAATGATTCCACTCTCTTCCACCATTTTTAAAGCTTACTCTAGGACTTCCTTAATAACTGAGAAATCCAGGTTTTCTTTAATGGTCTACACAGCTTGCTAAAAAAAAAATTTAAAGGAGCTAAGTAGGAGATGACTAAAGAAACCAAAGGAAAAAGGAACCAACCTCTTCTGGTGATCATGGATCCTACTTACATGGCTTGTTGGGTCACATTCGGATGCCAATGATGGTAACTCATAAGTCTGTTAGTCCTTAAAATATTGGCTAAAATGCTGAAGCTAATCTCAAGAAAATTCATTAAAAAAAAAAAAAAGGAGAGAGGGAGGCTTTCCCAGTGTATCTTGTGGTCTGGAATTTATCATGGTATCTGTGTCTGTGAGTGTGTGGACTATGTTCGCATGTGTTTCTTTTTTCTAACACTATCAGCATGAGAACGACAAGAAAGGCACTGTAGATTTTTCAGAAGAAGCCAAGACAGCTGTGACAGCTACAGGGTTTCATTTACAGGCCACTGACACTGCACATTTCCGTACATATCAGATTCAAAGGTTAAAATATGTACATACTGCGCTTCAGCATTAAATCCAAGCAAAGATCAAAACTCTTGACAGTACCAAAATGTTGCATTTCTTATTTTTTCACATAACAGTACACCTAAGATAACTTGGCTCTATGATTTTTTTTTATAACACAAATAAGTAAACAAAATGTCAGGCATCTAATAAAAATGCATCCGTTTTCTATGCAAAGTCTAAGATAAAGGAGGACTTGATGACTGGCATTCAGGGAAGATCTGAACATGTTTATTTTTATCGCCAATTGTCCTGCACAGCATAGATACATATGTTTTCCTTATAGCTAATGTTAATACACATAAATGCTTATCATTCAAGTCTTCTGACATCTCAAAACTACTGCTTAAGATGAATAAGGGCCATGAATCAAAACATCCTTAAATTTCTCCCAAATCTGACTATAAGAAGAGGAGGCAAGTGTATCTGTTTAAAAAATGTTATATTTCTACGCGACACATCTTTTTAGAGTACCTGTGAGTATATTTAGTATATGCAGGCTGATTAACCCTTCTTGATCTTTACTCCTGACAATAAAGCAAAGATCATTGTATTTTATAAATCATGAGCACATTCGAATTTGGTAAGTCTAAACACTAATGAAAAAAGAAAAAGGAAAACAAAGCCAAAAATCATAAATCCTTCCTGACTAGAAGGCATTCCTCTCTTATCCCTAAAAGAAATTCATTCCCTCACATCTTGTTTGAATTTAACTTCTGAAGTTCATCTTGTTCCATCTCTAGAACAAGTCAGGCGGCAGAGTATAAAGATATGACTGCATGAATAAAAACACATGACCAGTGTGGCCACTGCACACACTAAAACAAGATGGGACAGGAAAATATGAACTGTCAAGTGACATGTCGCTTGGACACATATGTTTCTGCAGTTTGTCATGTATTTCCAATTGGAAAGCTACTGGATGGATCTAAATTCTCCTTCCCCTGCAACTGCAAAACATGGAAATGTAATCAGGAGAAGCTAACGCTTTATGAGCAGCATGCTGGCATCACTTTTCAGTTCTAGAAGACTGGCTAAAAGAAAAAGTATTCAACACATTAACACTATACAGTACACTCAGGAACTCTACATGGAAGGGTACGACAAACACAATGCCAGGCTCTTCTGAGAAGGTACCTTGTACAGATGCTGGGTTTGAGTTTAACTTGGGAAGAGAGCATAATCCCCACCCACTCTTTCTTACAGCAGCCTTATATGATTTATAGTATTTTTATTGCAAATATAGTAATGAAACCTCACTTTGTGCAGATTGAAGTGGTGATGAGGGAATTGGGGTGGTTTGGTGATGGATGGAGGTGGAGAGTGAGATGCAAAATTCTATTCCTGTCACAAGTGAGAAAAACACAATTCAAGCTGACCCTGGACACAGTTATGTTCGTGGGCGGCAGTGGGGTGGGTGGGGTTGGGGAGGAGGGAGTAAAGACTCCTGGAAGGCAAGGGCACCCATGACATATGGAATGTGGCCAGGCCTGTAATGAGATGAAATCCATAAAACGCATTATCCCTTCTCTGAGCCTCTGTAAATACAGAGGAGAAGCAGGATAAGAGTCTGCCACGATCGTTACTGGTGGCCAAATCTCTCTGGTGGGAAAGGCAGGTTTATTTTCACGCTTTTATATGAGTTGAAGCTTTTGAATAAACAAAATTCTTCGGAAATTCTCAAGGGATGATCCTGACTGTCTGACCTTCCCGTGGTACCCTGCCTGGAAAGTCCTCTCTTAATGCCTTTTGGGGTTTGGGATTCTGATCTTGTATCTTCTGAAGCAGTGCAAGCAGTGAAAATGAGGTAGCAGCTTAAACTTCCAGCTGCTTAAGTTCAGAGGAGAGAAGAAAATGGGTCGGGACACCCAGGTTAACTGCAAGATGGTATAGATTGCACAATTCTAAGGAACTGGGCCAGTCAGGTTCTACATCAATCCCAAACAGAGATCTGAATAGGCCCAATTAACATTTCTTATTTAGCCTCTCACTTTAGACTTCTGCTCTTTTTGAGAGGATGGGAAGGAAGTGGGAAGCTAGTGGGAGAAGAGAGGCTGTTGAAAAGATAGAGGGCTAGAGACCTGGCAGCATACTTCTCTCCTTTCTACCCTCTGGTTCCCTATTCTTCTAGAACCCGTGGGATTTTCACAGACTGATCACAAACAGTGAGAAAGAAGGAACAAGTCTAAACACTGGAGGATCTTTACCCCTCAGGAACCATACAAACATTTATCCAGTCTTTCAGCTTCAAACACGGGACTCTATAATGTATATGAATGATTTGATCTTTGTTCAGTGAGGTCTGGGGCTATAAATCTTGGCTTCCAAGCTGGATCTCATATTCAGTAGCCTTTTGGAAGGGATTCCAGAAGACAACTTGGAAATTTTATACTTCCTTCATGTGCTGAAAAGACCCAGCCCTTTTCTGACTGTACCATGGCCCTATTACATGAAAAACAGGGGGCTATCACACTAGTCATTCATCAATACCATCTGCTATGTTATCCTTAATATTAAATTGGCAGAAGTTTTATTTTTTTATGATAATTCTTAATGCTAGCAAGGAAATAGTGAAACATTCTTGTTCACTATTGGTAAGGATTAAAATGACTATATCCTTTATGGAAATAATTTTACTGTAATTTACTGATAATTTACTGTATTGGTAAACTGTAAAGTGTTCAGTCTTGAATCCCATTCTAGAAACAAGTCAGATGTAATCATGGCATCACTCACAGCATTGAAAAATATAAGACCATCCAATGGTTCAACACAGGAAATGGATGAGTAAATTCTAGGTAGTAGTGCTGCCAAATGATTGTTTTAAAAAATATTTAGAGACTAAAAAATGCCCAAAATAAACTTAAGTGGGAAAAGAATTCTATGTATGGTATGATTCTGGAAAAATATGCACAAGCAACAAAAACTGGAAGAAAATACCCAGAAATACTAACTGTGGTTAACTTTGAGTGAAGAAAGCTAAGGTTTATTATCTTGTTTATTTTACTAAGCTTCCACTAAGATGATAATTTTCTCTTTACAAAAGTATTATTAAGATACTGAATCAAACAGATGAAAATTATAACAACAGAATATGCTTTTAGGTGGTTAAGATATTTAAGCTGGCAAAGATTTATAAAAAATTCTAATTCCCATTGAAGATAAGGAAGGGTAGAACAGACTCTTAGCATCCTACACTGGAACACATTTCTAGAGGAGGTTTTGCTGAAATTTATCAAAATTTCAGTTGTGTACATCTTCAGACTCAGCAGTTCTCCTGACGGACATTCATCCTAAGGAAATAACTACAGTAGTGTGCAAAAGATGTCAATTCTGGCTGTTTATTGCTATACTCGGAGAAGGCAAGGGCACCCCACTCCAGTACTCTTGCCTGGAAAATCCTGTGGACGGAGGAGCCTGGTAGGCTGCAGTCCATGGGGTCACTAAGAGTCAGACACGACTGAGCGACTTCACTTTCACTTTTCACTTTCACGCATTGGAGGAGGAAATGGCAACCCACTCCAGTGTTCTTGCCTGGAGAATCCCAGGGACGGGGGAGCCTGGTGGGCTGCCGTCTATGGGGTCGCACAGAGTCAGACACGACTGAAGTGACTTAGCAGCAGGGTAAACCTATGTGTAGACTAATACATACCCACGGTGAAGAAAATGAGTGCCAAAGAATTGATGCTTTTGAACTGTGGTGTTGGAGAAGACTCTTGGAGAGTCCCTTGAGCTGCAAGCAGATCCAACCAGTCCATTCTAAGGGAGATCAGCCCTGGGTGTTTTTTGGAAGGAATGATGCTAAAGCTGAAACTCTAGTACTTGGGCCACCTCATGCGAAGAGTTGAGTCATTGGAAAAGACTCTGATGCTGGGAGGGACTGGGGGCAGGAGGAGAAGAGGACAACAGAGGATGAGATGGCTGGATGGCATCACTGACTCGATGGACGTGAGTCTGAGTGAACTCTCTGGGAGTTGGTGATGGACAGGGAGGCCTGGCGTGCTGCAATTCGTGGGGTCGCAGAGTCAGACACGACTGAGTGACTGAACATACCCACTTTAATGATAATCTATAGCTACATTTATTAATATATAAATATTTCTACAATGAAATTTATTTAAAAAGGGAAGAATATAAAAATGGAGTACAGAGTATGGTCCATTTATATATTACACTCTTTATATGTGTGTACATGTAAACACAAATTTCACTGTGGAAATATTTATACATTAATAAGTAGAACATACAAAATCCTGGAAGAACATGGGCCAAAATCCTTGTATGGTGTGGAATGCTGTGTATGGTCAGAGAAGGCGATGGCACCCCACTCCAGTACTCTTGCCTGGAAAATCCCATGGATGGAGGAGCCTGGTAGACTGTAGTTCATGGGGTCGCAAAGAGTCGGACACGACTGAGCAACTTCACTTTCACTTTTCACTTTCATGCATTGGAGAAGGAAATGGCAACCCACTTCAGTGTTCCTGCCTGGAGAATCCCAGGGATGGGGGAGCCTGGTAGGCTGCCGTCTATGGGGTTGCACAGAGCTGGACACGACTGAAGCAACTTAGCAGCAGCAGCAGCTGTGTATGGTGGTGGAAATGTAAATGATGTTTCACTTCTCTTTTATACCATTCATTGGTATGTAAATCATTAACAACAAGAATGTATTGACTGCAACATTAAGATTTCAAAATGGTTTAAAGAACATTGCAACAAAAACTGGTAAACACACCTCCAGTTTAAGAAATAAAATGCTACCAACCCAGATGAAGCCCATTCTCTACTCCCTCCCAAGGTACCCCTGCCTCCAGAGATAACTGTGATCCTGGTTTTCATAGTTCCCTGTGCCATGCACTTCTTTACACTTTTATTATGTACCTCTGTATACCTAGGCACACTGTTTTTACTCTCAGGAATAAAAAGCTGTTCTCATGTTTTCAAAGAAAAACCTGACATAGTTGAGCCCTCCTGAATCATGGCTTTGGGCAGTGGGTCAAAACCACTAGCAGAAGAAGATGTATATGAGCCTCTGGGAGAGCAGTGGCGGAGACACTACAGGTTCCCCCGCACTGGCCACATCTCTCCCCAAGATATGAGTGGGAAGAGCTCAGACACACCTAGAGAATTCTCTGCTTGGGTCCAGATGGAGAAGACAGAATACAGTGATCCCCCTCTCATAGCTTTCTGACTGCCCATCCCTTCTTATAGTGGTAAAGGCATGGATTCAACAGACTCTCACTTTTATTTGTAAAGAGATGGACTAAAGTCTTCTTACCAGCCATTTCTGTGGATGCAAATCAGCCAGAGTGTTTTAAAACTACCTTATTATTGCATAGCAATCTGGAAAAACATAAGTGACAAAGCAAAATTTTAAAAAGAATCTAATTTTTTGAACATATGGATAAACACTTGAAAGATAAAAGCAGTTTGTTGATGAAATCTAAGTGCTATTTCTATTTTTAATTCCTGTTCTTATTTTAGCATTTTCATACACCAAAAATAAAGAGGTATCAAGGACCAAAGATAAGCTGCTCTCAATACCACCAGACAACCAGAAGAATGACTACAACTGATACGGTTGACAGTACAGTGTTGATGAGTAAACAAAGCAACTGAAGGCCCCTTCCTAGCCTGCAGGAGAGTGGTGCAGTTCAACTGCCAGTAAAAACTGTTTGGCTGTTTATAACAGCTTAATAATACATACTACACCGTGCATTAGCAATTCCACTTCTAGAAATACACCAAAGAGAAATGAATGCTGTAACCACAAAAAGACTGGTATGAGAATGCTGACGGACTCTCTACTTGTAATAGCCAAAGACCATCAACAAGAGAATGGGTAAGTTTAGTAATCAATAAAATGGAATACTATATAGACAGCAAAAACACAACACACATTAATTAATTCATTCATAGCAAGGATGAATCTCAAAAGTACAGGTTGAAAAAAGAAACCAGATACAATTAAATGGAAATTTAATGGAAGTCCACATGAAATTCCTGATTAATTTGCATTACTATAAACAGTGTTATTCTATACATAACAGAATGATCCATAACTCACAGTTCATGTAATAAACTTATGAATGGATGGGAAGAGATGACAGCCATGGGCAAAGCTCTTGTTATTTTGAAGGCATATCAGGTGGAATTCTAGAATGAGGACCTATCTTTTGTATTCAATATCTTTTGGGGGCTATAAGAATGCTGCGTGACCTATGGGAAGAAATTGAAGGGTTTACAATAGTTTTTCAGGTTAAAATTAAGATTTCTTTGACTTTGATATTATACGTAAGTATGTGCATGCCCCTTTAAAACTCCAGAAAATAAGACTTGATGCCTTAGTCCTAGAGAAATCTATGTCAAAGATCATAATATTTTTTAAAGGGTAAATGAGCTAAGAGCGTAATGTGCCTTTCTTAATTAAAAGCATTCCAGCTTTGAGTTTTCAAAAATATGGCTGCTATCTAGCAAAGATGAATGCAATACAGAAACCAGCTTTCCATCATACTTGTTTGGCCCAAGAGAACTGTACATCACTACTGTGGCTGGTGTTGAACACAATAAAATGGGCAATAAACGAAAGAGGCATGTTTGCATGGGCACAATGAAGAACGAGTCAAAGCAACTTGCCAGCTTACTTGCTCCAGATGAATCAGCCCTAATAATGACAATGAAAAAAAAAATCAGCTTTGCACCAACACTGGATTCTATTTTTCCTGGAAGACAAAAGCACAGAGGCACGTGCAGTTGACACACACTGCCAAAGAACACTGTGTGTTCTTTCTCTGGTTGTAGGGACAATGACACCAATTATCCTTTCCAGCTAACCTGAGTTTGGGCAAAAGACAAACTTGGATAGCATCTGACATAAAGGGATGGACATGCAATTTGTTCTGCTGAGAGTGTGCTTTTTCAAGAGGACGGAGTATTGACAGTTGCTAACCTCTCAACCTGAAATTAAAAAAATTCGGTTGGCTAGGCCAGGCACAGTCAGGACAACATGTACAAGATACTGCTGAGAAGGCAGGGACAACTCCAAAAGCCGGATTCAATTTGTGGTCCTGGCATGCTGGATCGTATCTCATTAGAGGAGAGAAGGTTGGCAAGAACTGATTGTACACTGGCCCCATCACCTGTGAATTACATGGGCCCGTGTTGTCATCTTAATGTGCATGGAAATTTCAGTGATCACAGAAAGGTGGACGCTCGGGGAAGGCTGCTCCAAAATCACTCTGCTTGTCTGACATCACGCGTACGGCCTGAGCAATCGAACGGTGCAGAGTGAACAGACTGTCAAGCAAAAGGTACTAACTGGCATCCAGCAAGGGAGAAGCATCCCTGCGACAGAACGAACAGGACTGCAATGACCAGAGATTAAACTACCACCTGCTCGGGGTAGAATGAAAAGTCCTCCTTGCTTGTGGTTTGGATTCTGAGACAATGACATAAAATACAAGCCAGCGTTTAAATTATTCAAGTCTGGTAACTGCACATGGTTTGCGTGTCCAACTGAAAAGCTCTATGTGAGTAAATTCTGAGCTGTCGGCTTTTTTTTTTTTTGTTTTTGTTTTTTGAGCATTAAATTTTTAGATGCAATGTGTGTGAAGCAAGACAAAACAGTTGGAGATGAGGAGACATGGGGCTTATCCTGGAACTGCGTGAATTCCATGTAGTTTTTTGAGAGAAACTGTCGGACATCTTTTTACTATGGTATCCAGGTAATCAGGAAGAATGATAAGACTACAGGACAAAAAGATCTGGGAGGTCAAACCCTGAGTTTGTCATGTATTAGCTGTGTGAATGTGGGCAAGTCACTGAATTTCTCTGACCCCTGTAAAAAATGAGGTCAGAGCAATTTTTGTAATAGAATCATGGCTCAATGGAATAAATGTATGATTCCAGAAGAAATGAGACTACTTTGAATTACTTGTGAAGGTTTCTTGTAAAAAAAAATTTCTATTACATACCTTTTAATTTTTATTGTTTGTGCCATGACCTACCCCACAGGGCAGTATGAGAAGTAAAATACATGAAATTCTTTAGAAATGCAAGATAATAGTATTGGGGTGGGCACCATGATGTACAAGAAAAGGCAGATGTTGGAAGTGCATCATTTTGGGTGCAAGCTCCCCTCTGAAAGCTACTTAGTAACAGTGACAACTATCTGAGATGTTCTTAACCTGGGGTC
Source organism: Tragelaphus eurycerus (assembly GCA_935064755.1). NCBI lineage: Eukaryota > Metazoa > Chordata > Mammalia > Artiodactyla > Bovidae > Tragelaphus > Tragelaphus eurycerus. The sequence goes on from CAKXYN010000002.1 coordinate 28,275,160, forward strand.
AGTGGACCTAAAGGAGCCATGGATAGAACTCAGGAGATCTTGGATAAAAAGAATATGTTTCACTAACTTTACTGAGACACAGCATTTCTTTCCATTATGAACAGAAGTGACTAATCATGGTATCTTTGCAGAATCTATGATTTTACATCCAAAGACGTCCAAGATACTTTTATATCACAGTATAATTGTAACACATATCTCAAAATACAGTTTATACTCATCACTAACCTGAAATTATATAAACTAGTCACCCAGTGCCTAAGTTTTCTTCAGTCAGTCAGTCAGTTCAGTCGCTCAGTTGGGTCTGACTCTTTGTGACCCCATGGACTGAAGCATGTCAGGCCTCTCTGTTCATCAGCAACTCCCAGAGTTTACTCAAACTCATGTCCATTGAGTCGGTGATGCCATTCAACCATCTCATTATCTATCGCTTCCTTCTCCTCCTGCCTTCAATCTTTCCCAGCATCAGGGTCTTTTCAAATGAGTCAGCTCTTCCCATCAGGTGGCCAAAGTATTGGAGTTTCAGCTTCAGCATCAGTCTTTCCAATGAATAGTCAGGACTGATTTCCTTCAGGATGGACTGGTCGGATCTCCTTGCAGTCTAAGGGACTCTCAAGAGTCTTTTCCAACACCACAGGTCAAAAGCATCAATTCTTCAGCGTTCAGCTTTCTTTCTAGTCCAACTCTCACATCCGTACATGACTAATAGAAAAACCATAGCCTTGACTAGATGGACCTTTGTTGGCAAAGTAATGACTCTGCTTTTGAATATGCTGTCTAGGTTGGTCATAACTTTCCTTCCAAGGAGTAAGTGTCTTTTAATTTCATGGCTGCAGTCACCATCTGCAGTGATTTTGGAGCCCCCGAAAATAAAGTCTGCCACTGTTTCCCCATCTATTTTGCCATGAATTGATGGGACTGGATGCCATGATCTTTGTTTTGTGGATGTTGAGCTTTAAGCCAACTTTTTCACTCTCCTCTTTCACTTTCATCAAGAGGCTCTTAAGTTCTTCACTTTTTGCCATAAGGGTGGTGTCATCTGCATATCTGAGGTTATTGATATTTCTCCCAGCAATCTTGATTCCAGCTTGTGCTTCATCCAGCCCAGCATTTCTCATGATGTACTCTGCATATAAGTTAAATAAGCAGGGTGACAATATACAGCCTGGATGTACTCCTTTTCCTATTTGGAACAAGTCTGTTGTGGAAAATTCTAAAAGAGATGGGAATACCAGACCACCTGATCTGCCTCTTGAGAAATCTGTATGCAGGTCAGGAAGCAACAGTTAGAACTGGTCATGGAACAACAGACTGGTTCCAAATAGGAAAAGGAGTACATCAAGGCTGTACATTGTCACCATGTTTATTTAACTTATATGCAGAGTACATCATGAGAAACACTGGACTGGAAGAAACACAAGCTGGAATCAAGATTGCTGGGAGAAATATCAATAACCTCAGATATGCAGATGACACCACCCTTATGGCAGAAAGTGAAGAGGGGCTAAAAAGCCTCTTGATGAAAGTGAAAGTGGAGAGTGAAAAGGTTGGCTTAAAGCTCAACATTCAGAAAACGAAGATCATGGCATCTGGTCCCATCACTACATGGGAAATAGATGGGGAAACAGTGGAAACAGTGTCAGACTTTATTTTTCTGGGCTCCAAAATCACTGCAGATGGTGACTGCAGCCATGAAATTAAAAGACGCTTACTCCTTGGAAGGAAAGTTATGACCAACCTAGATAGCATATTCAAAAGCAGAGACATCACTTTGCCAACAAAGGTTCGCCTAGTCAAGGCTATGGTCTTTCCTGTGGTCATGTATGGATGTGAGAGCTGGACTGTGAAGAAGGCTGAGCACTGAAGAATTGATGCTTTTGACCTGTGGTGTTGGAGAAGACTCTTGAGAGTCCCTTGGACTGCAAGGAGATCCAACCAGTCCATTCTGAAGGAGATCAGCCCTGGGTGTGTTCTTTGGAAGGAATGATGCCAAAGCTGAAACTCCAGTACTTTGGCCACCTCATGCGAAGAGTTGACTCATTGGAGAAGACTCTGATGCTGGGAGGGATTGGGGGCAGGAGGAGAAGGGGACGACAGAGGATGAGATGGCTGGATGGCATCACTGACTCGATGGATGTGAGTCTGAGTGACCTCCGGGAGTTGGTGATGGACAGGGAGGCCTGGCGTGCTGCAGTTCATGGGGTTGCAGAGAGTCGGACACGACTGAGCGACTGATCTGATCTGATCTGTTGTTCCATATCCAGTTCTAACTGTTGCTTCCTGAGTGGCAAACAGATTTCTCAAGAGGCAAGCTTTCTTATTTAAGGCCTTAAGAAGCACAAGTTACCATATCACAAGTTCATAATTTTAATATGTTGACATCTGCTTTTGAATATAATTGGTTTTCTTTGCAGTATTATATATTTTAGCTTATGCCCTTAAAAACACAATTTTGGGAAATAGTCCATCAGCTTTGCCAGCTAACTAGAGGAGTCCAAGGCACTAAAAAGTCCCAGAGCCTCCCTGGGAATTCATTTTCTTAGGGGTAAAAGGGAGAGTAAAGCTGTGAGGCAAGGTCATTGGGAGATTACAAATGTCAGAGTTAAGCACACTGCCCTGTGCCCTGTACAGAATATGCCCACAATATTGCCCAACTATGAGAAGCTAATCTATGATGAGCCAAGGGAAGTAATTTCCTGTGTTACATATTTCATTCTTTCTTAACACGATAATTTCAATAAAATTAGCTTTGGTCTTTTAAGGACATAAGGCTGATGCTTTCTCATGTTTTGTCTGTGTTCTCGTATTCAGGATGAATGGTCATTTTTGGTGTTTAGGGGCCCGGCTGGATGGCTCTCCTCTCTAAGTCTGCATTGCTATTGCTGGAAACAACCTCCGCATGGACCAGAGCTGGGTGTCTACTCTGTGAGGATGGCGAGGTCTTTCTGGGGACGTGGGGCTGACCCAGCTGCACTACAGTGAGCCAGCAGGCAAGGTCTTGGCCACGGTAGCGGAAATGAGAACAAGTTATTTAGAAACTGGGAACATGAAGCTATTTTAAAGCTTGCCAGTGAAGGGGCCTTCAAAGGAAAGACTAGTCTTTAGGCTCAGCATAATGAACCTCAATGTGAGAAAATTAAGTAATGTTTCAACTTGAGTCCCAAATCAACAGTCTCAGCAATATGAGAACATCCAGCAAAGGGGAGTGTGCAAGAGCAACGGAGGGAAGATTCATGGCTTTCTTAATTAACTCCAAGGTGCTGCACATAAGGGGAAAACGATAAATCAAGTAGATTACTGCCAGCGATCTGAATTTCCAAATGAAATAAGAGAGGTGTAGTGCCTTGAGTCATTTTGTAAATGTGTATGGCAGCGGGTGGAGGGGCGTCTCCAAGGTCATCCCTTATGTTAAAAATTCGCCACCATGCACAACAGTCCCTTGATCTCATCTCATACCATGGGCAAAGTACTTGTCATGCAGTCAGGTGTGAAGAGGCAAGAAACAGATGAATAAAACATATACTGGGAGGACATTGTAAGATACACACATTAAAACTATGACTGTAGACACACACTTATTCAAGACACATTCACTGACCACTTATGATGTAACAGGTCCTATTCCAGAAGCTGACGACAAAGTGATGACCAAGACAAAGTCCCTGCCTCCAGGGAGCTCCCATTCTCCAGGGGGGGCAGGTACCAACAACAAAGCAATTCATTAAACTGTGGTTTAAGGTGGTGGCAAGTGACATGAAGAACAAGAAAGCAGAGTTAAGGGCACAGGGACAGGCGGACAGGGAACTATTTTAGTCGGAGGCCAGGGAAGGCCTGCTGTGCAGGTGATATCTGACCAGACACCTGAAAGGGGAGGCTGGGTAGGAACTGTGTCAAGTTCTGAAGGGAGGGAGTGTGTCCCAGCAGAGGGGCCAATAGGGACAAGAGCTGGGAGCAGGACGATCTCACGGAGCAGGAGCTGTGCTGGTGAGGGGTAAGGCTGAGAGGTGGGGAGTACTCCATCACAGAGGCCTTGGAGCCACAGTGAGGAATGGCTCATTTTTACTCCATATGTGACAGGAAGCCACTGGCAGCAGAGAGGCAATCCGACTTAGGTTCTACTAACTAAGAAATACAAGCAAAGAATTCTTGGCATGTAGGATAAACAGGGATTAATCCATGTGGCAGCACTGTTATTAGTGGCAAAAACACAAACACATGCAAACAAATCTGGAAACTAGCTGATGTCCACCAATCAGTAGTGAAAGAGTTGTGCTGTTACACATCTGTATCGTAGAATCTTATGGAGGTATGAAGAGAGTAAGTTGGAGCTATCTCTTTGACCCAGAAAGATGTTAAATGGAAAATCAAAGAGGTGTGGGCAATTTATATAATTTATTTCAGGCTTTCATTTAAAAAATATTTATTGATTTATTTTATTTGGCTGCACTGGGTCTTTGTTACCGCATGTGGGATCTAGTTCCCGACTAGGTATCAAACCTGGGACCCCTGCATTGGGAGCATGGAGTCTTAGTACCACCAGGGAAGTCCTCAGGCTTCTGTGTTTTATAAAAACAAATGTTACCAACAACCAAACCCCTGTATACATGTCTGTACCTCAGTACAAATGTGATGGATACCCTTTATGACATTAACATTAGCTACTTTGGAGTAGGAGGACTGGTGGGGAGTTAGGGAGAGAAAAGAGAAGCTATTGATCTTAAATACATTTGTACACAAATTTAAACTTCATGAGTCAAGGTTCACAGCAAAGTATGTTGATGCTATAATTTTGGAAATCGACTTTAAAGATTTCAACAGTTCTTTCTGGAGCGTGGGGAACCTTCATAAAATCAGATCAGATCAGTCGCTCAGTCGTGTCCGACTCTTTGCAACCCCATGAATCGCAGCACACCAGGCCTCCCTGTCCATCACCAACTCCCGGAGTTCACTCAGACTCACGTCCATCGAGTCAGTGATGCCATCCAGCCATCTCATCCTCTGTCATCCCCTTCTCCTCCTGCCCCCAATCCCTCCCAGCATCAGACTCTTTTCCAATGAGTCAACTCTTAGCATGAGGTGGCCAAAGTACTGGAGTTTCAGCTTCAGCATCATTCCCTCCAACGAACACCCAGGGCTGATCTCCTTCAGAATGGATTGGCTGGATCTCCTGGCAGTCCAAGGGACTCTCAAGAGTCTTCTCCAACACCACAGTTCAAAAGCATCAATTCTTTGGTGCTCAGCCTTCTTCACGGTCCAACTCTCACATCCATACATGACCACAGGAAAAACTATAGCCTTGACTAGACGAACCTTTGTTGGCAAAGTAATGTCTCTGCTTTTGAATATGCTTTATAAAATAGGTAGCATTAAAAGTCAACCTTGAAGAGGACAACTCTCACAGCCAGGAAAGAGTGGAGAAAGAGGAGAATGCAGCAAGCTGAGAATGAAGCATGGAAGGTTTCTGTACTTGATGCTAATGACTGATACTTCTGACCCATCTTCTGATGGCAGCTGGTACTCAGGGTGGAGGCAGGCAGGGAGAATAGTGAGTTCTTAGGATAATCCAAAACAGGGAGTTAAGTGCCTCACATAAGGACGGTAGCAGGGGAATAGTTCAAAAAGGTCATGAGGATGCAGATAGCACAGATCTGGCACCTGGTTATTTGGAAATGGGAGTAAGGGAAACCGATGGGTAGAAAATAATAAACTTTAAGCTTCCTGGGGTGGGTGGGTGGGTGGGGGGGGGTGTGTGTGTGTGTGTGTGTGTGTGTTAGGCACTCAGTTGTGTCTGATTCTTTTCTACCCCATGGACTGTAGCTCGCCAGGTTCCTCTGTTTACAGAATACTCCAACACTGGAGTGGGTTGCCATTCCCTTCTCCAGGGGATCAAATCCAAGTCTCACACATTGCGGGCAGATTCTTTACCATCTGAGCCACCAGGGGAGCCCAGTGAATGAACAGGTATCACGAACAACATTATTAACCTGAAAAAGAGAAGCCATCTTGGAGGGAGTTGTGAAACAATGCGTCCAGCACTGGACGAATTGAACCTGCACTAAACACTCATGTACCAACGGGCAGGTAGAAATGAGAACTGGAGGAGACCTAGGACTAGGGGGTCAGAAGTCCTTTCCACAGAGGTGAGAGCTACACTGTAGGAATGGAATGAATGAATACCAATGCAAAAGCAAAGTACAAGGGATGAAACTTAGGGAGAAATCTGTCCGTGTGGCAAAGAGGCAGGAGAAGAACCAGGATGGAACACGTTAATGGGCACAAGGAGGAAAGGGTTTCACAAACAGAAAATGGACAAGGGCATCAAACCCGGTAGGCCAAACAGGGGAAGGTCTCAGGGAAGACGCCATATTATCCATGAAAAGAAAACAGAAATGGACAGGAAATGCTTAGGATAGATCAGATCTTAGGATACATGAAGTGTGACTAAATAAAGCCAGACATTAAGAGGTTTGAGGCCACAGAGATGAGAGACAGATGTGGAGTATAGGCTGTGGTGCCAGCTTTGCACGAGGGAGAGTAAGATTGAATAGAACATGGATGAAAAATCCAGATGAATGTGGAGATGGAAAAGAGAAGTTGAAACAGGATGCAGAAATGGTCTCCATCTTCTCAGTACAGGAACTAAGATCATCTGCTAAGGAGGGGACTGGGAATTCCTTTAGGAACGCTGGTACAATGGGCAACACTTGAAGCTGACTGTAGTTAAGTTTAGTTGTTCAGTCACTCAGTCGTCTGACTCTTTGCAAGCCCATGTACTGCAGCATGCCTGGCTTCCCTCCTTCACTATCTCCCATAATTTGCTCAAATTCATGTCCACTGGTTCGATAATGCTACGTTTACCAAGATGATGGTAAGTTTAGCAAGGTTTTAACTTGGGCTGAAAGCATTAGAGAACTGTCTTGAGGGTCCAGCTGAGGTTAGAACGGTTGTGTTTGTGGTGGGACACATTGTGCTGCAAGGCATGTTAGTGATTCTCAGCAGCGAGCCTGGGTAGCAAGGCTGAGGCTGGAGACAATGAGCGCGCAAGGTCCCTGGGAGGAGGGAATTCAACTAAACTGGTAAATTCCAAGCTGACACCCGGCAACCAGCCCAAATATGAAGGTAGGTAAGAAAGGAAGGGTTGAGATTCTAGAGGTCTCCAGATACATGTGGTACCAGGAAGAGGGCACAAAGAAGTGGGGGCACTAGAGACCCTGACCACAGGGAAATATCACAGTAGGAGATACTGAAAATATCTTGCTTAGGAAAAAGTCCAGGAAATGAATTTCTACAAATGAGGGGAAAAAGAGGAAATATAAGACTATTTCTAGCTGGTTTCAATTATCATTCAATCTCTTTCAATCAGTAAGTCTGAAGATTTTGAAAAAAATGTAATGTTGCTTTGAAATGGACTTAAAAGATGCACAAAAAGAACAGTCACAAATACTGACTGGTAGACATAAGAAAGACTAAAAAATGCCCTGGTATGATCGGAGTTGTATAAGCAGTCTGTTTTAAAATACTGATTGCCTTAACTGTAGATGATAAGTGAGTTATGCAGGGAGGCCCAGTACCTAAGAAGAGAATCATATCGCCCCGTTCTGCCGAGACTCACCTCTCCGACCGTGTGTTTTATGCCAGTAGCACAAGCTAATTCTGTTGGAGCAAGTCAAAATGTCACATAAAGGCTCTTTCCGGCTTCCCAATGTCTCCTAAGAGCACACGCTTCATGCAAAACACAGTGAGCGAGGCATTCAGATTACAGATATTACAAGGGAAATTTGGCAGGCAGCCATCATGGCTTTGTTTCAACTGACGTTCATAAAAACCTAGGCTAAGAAAATGGTAGCACAATGTCTGGTGTTTGAGATCTGACAGCATGCAACATGTTTACAGCATGCATTAGGCCACAAACTCCAGTCTGGGGCCTGGCCATGCAGCAGAACCTCAGATCTGGTGGACAAAGGAGGGAAATGGGAAAGCATGTCTTGTACTGTAATAAATATGACTGCTCTCAGAAGACCACAAACAGGTGGTTCCTCACACACACATACACAAAACCACTGCTTTCAGAAAGACTAAAAAAAGTCAAATGTTTCAGGCTTGTTTGTATAGAATAAATAGAAGGGCAGTACACACTTGGCCAATTACAACATTTTTTATGAGGTTATGACTGACTATAATCTGGCAGAAACGAGTCCAACTGCAACAGCAAGAGTGAGGGTTTGGGGGAATTAGGGGAGGTTTTGGAGTGGGAATGAAAGTGAGAAGAGGAAGAAAGCTTTCATTAAGCAGTTCAGAATCTGGTAGGAGAATTTCTTTAAAACAAACAAAAAAAGCATCCAGACTAATTCTGTTTTCATTCAAAACAACCTCTTATTTAGTATATTTTTCCTTTATGGTCTTGAACACATTTATAATGACTGCTTTTATGTCTTTGTTTCCTAAATCCAACATCTGAGCCATCTAAGGGAGGGTGTCTATTTACTGCTTTTTTGTTTTTCCTTGTCTAAGGGTAAGATTTTCCTATGTTTTTCATGTCTAGTAATTTTTTATTGTATATTAGACATTATGTATCTGTCTAATATCTATGAAGACTATTGATTTTTATTCTAGCAGGTAACTCAGTTTCAGGCTGATCATGCTGAACTTGTGTAGGCCTACACGTATGCTTTAACAGGGCCATGGAAAGCCCAAAGTGTTCTTTCAACTTTTCAGGACTCACCTCCAAACTGTCTCCTCTGAAGAGCTTACAGAGTCTTGATTTTAGGAGCAGTTAGAGTGTCTCTAGGGCTGGTCATACTCTAGGACAAAGTCCTTATTTCTAATGTGAGTCTTTCTGATGCCTCTTAAAAGACCAGGGGGCTAACAGGCTGCTGTTTCCATGCTGGCTAGAATGCAATGCCTACAGGACTGCTTGACCTCTGGTGCGGATGTTCCATTCTCACTCCTGGAGCTGCTGTCCTTTGGTAAGACACAGTCTTACCCTGAACATATCCACCCTCGGCCGTGGACTCATGAAGGACCCTCATCCAGACTTTTGTGGCCCCTTTCTGCACTGATACCTCATCTCCAGGCCCCTGTGCTACAGGTTCCAGCAGTTCAAGTTGCTCCAACTCTGTTCTCACTCTTTGGGTTCGGTCACTCAACTGCAGTAAGGCAACTGTCCTGCAGTGAGCCAGATGACCATGGGGATCACCTCTAAGTTTCTTTTCTCTCAGCAATCAACTTTGTCCTGCCTATCATCCTCGATGTTCTCCTACCGAGCCTGAAAACCATTATCTCATCCATCAGTCCAGTTGTTTACGGTGGAAGAACTAGCGATGGCCAACGTTTAGCATACGTTATGCTGTTCTCCATACGGATGCTGAATAAAAGTCGTCCTCCACTCCATTTCTATCACATAGCCCTCTCAATGCATGTGCGAAGTGGAGTCTCCTGGTGTCTGATAGAAGTGTCCCTAGAATCAATGATCTATTCCCTCTCTCGTTCCTTATACAAATTCATACTCATTCATTTAATAAACATTTACTGAGAGTCTACCATGAGCCAGACACTGTTCTGGGAGCTGGGGACACAGCTATGCACAGCTATGCACAGAAAGCATCCCTGCCCTTGTGGAACGTATTTCCTGGTGGGAACTGTGCTGGCCCTGCTCCAAAACTATGCTTCCTTTGCAGTTGTTCCTCTAATTACTGATGATAGGAAAAAGGGAGACTCAGCATGGGCAGAATATAAAGAATAATAAGACCTATTACTTACACAACACTTCCTATGTCCCAGGCCCTGCTATATGTTTTGTCCATACTGATTTCACACTCACAGTTAGCAAGGTATTATTATTAAAGTTAAGGACACAGAGGCTGAGACTTGCCAACCTGTTCACATAGCTCATGCAAGGCAGAGACAGCATTTAAACCTTATCTGTCTCACTCTTGCTTACACATTCTTCACCACTACATTGCTCTATTTCTAAGAGAGAGAGGAGAATGACATTGGAGATGGGGGTAGGAGAAACAAATATTGTTTTCAAACAAAAAAAATCTCTATTTTTAACAGAAGCCACCTAGATGTCTGGGAAGACTGACAGAAGCAAATAGATCACTATTCAAATAGGCACAGAGTAGAAGGCGATGGAGCTGGCACAGAGGTGAGGATTTTGTCCTCCTTTTCCCCAGTGATCACGCGGGAAATGGCAATGTCCTGCATTTTGAATCAGAAAAAGAACAGCAGACTGTTCTGAAAGGCTTCCCGGTTCCTTGGGGAAGCTGCTGATACAGGTGGAAGCGACTGAACTCTAGGAACCCCCACACAGCAGAACTACTCCCATCACATGCTTCAGGAAAAAGTACTCTGGGATCAGGTACATATGAAAATTATACCATCCCTCCTGGAGACTTAAAACGCAGCTCGGCATAGGAGAGGATCTGATTAAAGCCTGTAATAAAGAAATCTATGTTATTTAACTCAGGATTTCCCCAGATGGATTGACAGAACCCTTTTGTGAATAAATGAGCTTTGTCTGTGAGAGAGAGGGAGAGGGACAGAGAGAGGGAGGGAGGGAGGAGCTGGTTAACACCCATTGGAATTACTGCTCTAGGAACCCTATTTTAGAATTTGCTGTTTAATGGCAAATACTAAGCTAAAGAAAAATTAATTTTTAGAGGAGGTTAAACCTAACTACTACTGTGCCAAACGGTGCAGGGAGTCTTAAAGAGAATTCGAGTAGAGCTATAGTTCAGGAACGAGAGAATATTAATTACATTTTTATTAGGCAGTAAATGACAAGCACTGAGTGCAAGAAGGTACCCCTTTGTGCCTAGGCATAGATCAGCCCTGGGATTTCTTTGGAAGAAATGATGCTAAAGCTGAAACTCCAGTACTTTGGCCACCTCATGCAAAGAGTTGACTCATTGGAGAAGTCTCTGATGCTGGGAGAGATTGGGGGCAGGAGGAGAAGGGGATCACAGAGGATGAGATGGCTGGATGGCATCACTGACTCGATGGATGTGAGTCTGAGTGAACTCCGGGAGTCGGTGATGGACAGGGAGGCCTGGCGTGCTGCAGTTCATGGGGTCGCAGAGTCGGACACAACTGAGTGACTGATCTGATCTGATAGCATTCCTTTATAGTTTATACCAAAATGATACGCACATTTTAAAAATTAAATTTGGAGACTTCAATTATTTTAATCAAACTTTCTGGGGAGAAAATAGTATAACAGCCGTGGTCTTGTTTATTATTACGTCTTTAACTCATCCCAGTTACCCATTTCTGGAAAGTCACAAATTGTTAATAAGCTATCTTGTCACCTCAAGGCAGTTACCTGATCTATGTCACAATGACCTGAAGGAAACACGCAGATGCAGCCCAGGGCTTCTCATCAACCTTTGTAAGGAGATACCTGACTTCACCCTGAGGCTCACCTATCACCTTGCCTACTGGTAAGAGGAGGTAGAGGACAGTTTCCAGTGCCCTCATGGTGCTCTGCCCTTTCTGTTCTCCCAATCTAAGATGCGAAGGCATCCTTTGCCACTCCAGCTGAAGCCTGCTGGGGCAGCAGTGCCCTGCACACTTGAGCTAGTTTCTTGGTAACAATACACCCCTTAGGAGCCCCTAGTCTCTTCTCTCACAGCATTTTTTTGATTTCTTCTGTCTCCTACTGTTTTAATTTGATTAGGCTGTTACCCACCTATTGTCTACAGCACAGAAATTACTCTTATCTTTATGTCTTTCTGCATTCCCTCTGCTCAGCTGTCCTACCTGATTTTTTTTTCCATCATCAGTTTTCCAAATTCTCCTCTTAGTTTTCTAAGCTAGTACCTTCCTCTCTGATATTTCAACATGGAAGATTGTAGAACCATTAGGTACACAGGTTCTGGAGCCTAACTGTACAGGTCTGAACCCAATACTCCAATTTCCTACCATCCGGGGACCTAGGACAAGTTTAACATCTGAGTTTCAACCCGTGAATCTGTAAAATGAAGATCACCACAATACCTTCATGTGGTCACCGTGAAGATTAAATGAAACATCCAACGTGAAAAATGCTTAGCATAGAACTCAAGGCATAAAAACTTACGTTTGCTCTTTCTAGTATTATTTCTTCTATATTGTCTCATATCCAAAATCTAGCTTTTCTTCTTGCCCTTTTTTCCCTATGTGTATAAATATTATACAGACTAAGCAATTAGATTTCCTCTAACATGAACTTGTCACTGTTTCTCATGCCACAAAATTATAAAACTTCCGGTCTTTAAAACTCATATCCATCTTCCCCCATCCCCGCCAGCACTACTCTTACAACCCTAATTCATTTAATTTTCCTTTTTCTCATTAAACTATTTTTATTTTAAAATTTGCTCAGGTGTTATAATAGACCAGCTTGTAAAAGAATTACAGTTTTGTTCAACACATTATGTTCAAATGAGTAAAGCAATTTAAAATAGGTATAAACAAAGGCTCTCGAATTTCTACTCAGTTCTCTTTTTTTAATCCAAAAAGCTAGCTCCATTTTAGGAACCCTAACTCTGCAATTTCAGTCAATGTCATTGCCAAAGAGAGTTTCAACTCAATTTTGATGTGCCCCAAAGAACATTAGAGGTGCATAAACAGATATATGAGCAGAAAAATATTAATTCTTTTTCTGTCTTCACTGCATAGCAAAATTAAGATTTTATTTCCCCCTGAGGTAAAGGGGGAAAAAAACTCACTTGTTCAGTATTCTGCACTATTCAGTATACTGCTATCAAGCTGATGTTCTTTTACACTGCTGCTGCTAAGTCACTTCAGTCGTGTCTGACTCTGTGTGACCCCAGAGATGGCAGCCCACCAGGCTCCCCCATCCCTGGATTCTCTAGGCAAGAACACTGGAGTGGGTTGCCATTTCCTTCTCCAATGCATGAAAGTGAAAAGTGAAAGTGAAGTCGCTCAGTCGTGTCCGACGCTTAGCGACCCCATGGACTGCAGCCCACCAGGCTCCCTCCATCCATGGGATTTTCCAGGCAAGAGTACTGGAGTTGGGTGCCATTGCCTTCTCTGTCTTGAATCTCTCCTGACTTCATGTGAATTTCAGTATGTTTCCCTTTTGTATCAAAAGCCCTTAAGACTCCTCCCCAAGTTCAATATTTAAAAAATTGGAATATAGTTGATTTTTGATTTACAAAGTTGTGTTAGTTTTAATCGTACAGCAAGTGATTCAGTTACACATACATATGAGATATATATATATATATATATATATATATACTTTTTTAGATTCCTTTCCATTATAGGTTATTTTAAGATATTATAGTTTCCTGTGCTATACAGTAGGTCTTTATTTTATATATATCTTATATATAATATTTTATAAATAATACTGTTAATCTCAAACTCCTAATTTATCCCTGTCCCCCTCCCCGCAATTTTCCCTTTGGTAATCTTGTGTTCTATGTCTATGGGCCTCTTTCATAAATAAGTTGATTTATATCATTTAAAAATTTTTAATTGGAGAGTAACTGCTTTCCAATATTGTGTGAAGGTTTACTGTATAAAGATTTTCACATAAGAATATCATATGATATTTGTCCTTGTTTGACTTATTTCACTTAATATGATAATGTCTAAGTTAATCTATATTGCTACAAATATATAAAAACAGCATTATTTTTTATGGCTAATATGAGTAACAACTGAGGGACATTTAAGTTGCTCCCATGTCTTGGCTATTGTAAACAGTGGTGCTATGAACACTGGGGTGCATTTATCTTTTTAAATTAAGAGTTTTCTCCAAATATATGTCCAGGAGTGGGACTGCTGAATCATGTGGCACCTGTTTTTTGGTTTTTAGGGAACCTCTATACAGTTCTCCACAGTGGGTGCACCAATTTACATTATCACCAACAGTGTAGGAAGGTTCCCATTTCTCCACACCCTCTCCAACACTTACTATTTATAGATTTTTTGATGATGGCCATTCTGACTGGAGTGAGGTGATACCTCACTGTAGTTTTGATTTGCATTGCTCCAATAATTAGTAATACTGAGCATCTTTTCATGTGCCTGTAGACCATCTGTACGTCTATTTTGGAGAGATGTTTATTTAGATCTTCTGCACATTTTTTGATTGTGCTGTTTGGCTTTTTGATATTAAGCTGTATGAGCCGTTTGTATATTTTGGAAATTAATCCCTTGTCGGTCACATCATTGGCAAATATATTCTCCCGTTCCATACGTTGTCTTTTCATTTTATTTATGGTCTCCTTTGCTGTGCAAAGCTGTGCAAAAGCTTTTAAGTTTAATTAGGTCTCAGTTTTTATTTTTGTTTTTATTTCCATTACTCTAAGAGACGGGTCTAAAAAAATATTACTGCAATTCATGTCACGGAGTGTTCTGCCTATGTTTTCCTCTAGGAATTTTAGAGTATCCGGTCCCCGAAGGGTCCTTTTAGCATATTTTTCCCCTAAGGTCAGACTTGGCTTCCTTCTTGCAGCTCACCTTTGCTCAGCTCTCTTTTCCCACCTACCAGGTTTTTATTTATCACCTACAAACCAGTATCTAGAGTGTCTACCATGTTCTCAGTCCTATCTTATGTATGTGGCACTGTCCACAAAGGAATCCCCAGTGAGAAAGGTTGTTACTAACCTGGGCAACCGTCCATACACAGTCTTCTCTTGACTTAAAGATCACGACTAAATGCCTCAGTCTCTTACATACGTCTACTTCTCTGCCAGCAAGGACATGATACGGTGAACTCTCTGTTGTATCAGATCTCTAAATACAACGGTATGTCCAGTCCGACACATCCTCTCCAGATCTAACTTTCACCTTATAGCAAATAAAGGAAACAGGAACCTGCCAAATGGCCTCAAGGAGACAATCTAAAGGAAACCCTGAAGGTGACCCATCTCTTCAAAAAGTCACTGTACCAGATTAAAAAGAACTTGTGGGGACAAAACATCCAAGTGCAATGCGATGTGCTGGATTGGTCACTGGGTCAGATAAACTACAGTAACGGACTTGTTTAGATCATCTGGGCAAACCTACATATAATCTGGCTATTAGACTAGATGCAAATGTACTGAAAAAGTAGAGATCAGGGACAAAACTGAGCAGACTGCAAAAGAGTGAGTACAGCTTTTGGTTAAAAATCATATATTTATGCATTTATTTTTATTGAAGTATAGATGCTATTATGTAGTATTTTTAAAAAGCGATCTGAAAAATGTCTTCTAAGGTGTAACCACTAGTGATTAGTTGAGTAGTGGGAATGTGATATTTTAATAAATTTTTTTGTTTGCTTACATTTTCTAAGTCTCTACATTATGGCTATAATTACAAAGGGTTATTTTTTTAAATGGTTGAGGTTTTTTTTAAAAAAATTTTATTTTGTATTGGGATATGATGCTTTTGAACTGTAGTATTGGGAAAGGCTCTTGAGAGTCCCTTGGACTGCAAGGAGTCAGTCCTAAAGGAAATGAACCCTGAATATTCATTGGAAGGACTAATGATGAAGCTGAAGCTCCAATACTTTGGCCACCTGATGCGAAGAGCCAACTCATTAGAAAAGACCCTGATGCTGGGAAAGATTGAAGGCAGAAGAAGGGGACAACAGAGGATGAGATGGTTGGATGGCATCACCGACTCAATGGACATGAGTTTGAGCAAGCTCCGGGAGATGGTGAAGGACAACCCCATGGTGCTGCCGTCCATGGGGTCGCAAACAGGTGGACATGACTGAGCAACTGAACAACAGTAAAACTGGGGTACAGCTAACAATACCAAGATAGTTTCAGATGAACAGGGAAGTGACTCAGCAATACTGTACATGCATCCATTCTCCCCCAAAACTCCCCTCTCATCCAGGCTGCTACATAACACTGAGCAGAGTTCCGTGTGCTATATAGCAGGTACTTGCTGATTATCCATTTTAAATATAGCAATGTGTATATGCCCAGCCCAAACCTATCATTCTCCACGCCCCCACCCCCACAACTGAAGTTCAGTTTCTAAGTCTGTGAGTCTCTGTCTGTCTTATGAGTTCATTTGTATCATTACTTTTTAGATTCCACATATAAGGGATGTCATACAATATTTCTCCTCTGACTTCCTTCACTCAGCATGACACTCTTTAGGTCCATCCATGTTGCTGCAAATGGTATTATTTCATTCTATTTAATGGCTGAGTAATATTCCATTATATATATATAAAGGTTGTTTTTTTTTAAATGACTCATTTTCTCACAGAAGATTCATCTCAGAAAGTTCACACGCACTGATTACATCCTGGCTTTCTCAGATTTAAGCACATTCTTAACGCTTAACTATCAAACTCGCACAGTTAACGCTAAACTATCAAACTCAATTCGAATTCTCTGGTGGATATTTTGTCCGAGGCCCTTGTTCCTGCTCTTCACCTTCACTGAAATCACATCCAGCAGAGTATTTATTCCTTTAGTGAGTATAACACCTGTGTGATCAGCAGATCCCTGCTGCCAACCTGGCTGATGATACAAACAGGAAGAATGAATGTGAAAATCCACAGACTCTCATTAGAATAAGGCTTAGTAGCACACACCTTTGTACATACATAGATAACATATTTTACTCAAAGCACAATAACCATGCTATTAAAAAATCCTATTCAATACCATAATTATAAGGCTATCTTGTTCCTCAATATTACTATGCTATTTCACATACATTCCAGTCACGTAATTCTAATGTACACTTTACAATTTAGAAACTAAAGTCTTTTCAAAACCCATGCTAACCTCAGGAAACAGGTTTGTGAGAAATCCAGAAAAGCACATACATCTTTATATAATTGTATTTAATGTGACTTTGAAGGTGTTCCACTTAAAACATCCCCAAAGTTATGGGCACTGAAAAACTGTAGCTATTTTATCTCAGTTTCAGAACAGACTGATAAGTAGGAAACCCCAAGAGGACATGCAAATAGATATTTATATTAATGAATTCTTTAGAAAGCATGCTTCATAAAAGAACTTTAAAGTGAGTATGGTGACTCCAACCCAAAGCCCTCTCCAGACAACGTTTAAGTAATTAATTTACTAAAAAGGCATTAAAATGAAACAGTCCAGATAATTCATTTCCAGCTTTCTACCTCAAATCCTGAACCAAGGATCTGGCACGAAGAAACCAGAAACACTCTTTGCCTTATATAAAAAAGGGGCAGTCAATAGATATTCAAGCACCGAATTATGGACAGAGATTTTTTTCATTCTCCTTAAAAATTCACTTCAACGCTAGGTTTACTTTGCCTTTTTCTCTTGGGAGGTTGTGCGGAGGTTGTTGTTTTAACATAAGTTGATTTCAGGTTCTCTTCAAAAATCCCTGTCTCCTTAATTATTTCAGTTGGCTGAAACACCAAGTCCTCTTTGAGACCCGATATATAAGTTCTAAGTTCTCTGAGGTCGTGCTCACATGCTCAGTTTCAGTAAAAACTCATGCGACTGGACACAGAGGAGTCAGTTGAAAATGTTTTTCCTAAAAAGAGTTGCTACTATGTAACTTTGATCTTATTTCTATTAGTTATGTCCTGATATATTCTGATATTCCAACAATGTTCTGAATTCATACAGCAACTCTTTACCCCAGGTTTTGAAGTTTCACTCACATAAATCCATTAATCCCCCAAACTGCCCTATGAAGTCAAAAGAGCGTACTCTAACTCTGCATACAAAATACTTCCAGAATGAGCTTATAAATCAGTCATGTTTTCCGCCACATGAACAGAGAACTACAACCTGCCTCTCCCCAACAGAGAAATAAGAAAATTCCATATAGAGGTTGATTTTAAATAATCTCCTGTAAATATTTAAAGACTGAAAACATTTTTCCTACCCTGTTAAAAAGATACCTTTGAAAAATAAACGTGACAGATATGAGGTTGCTATAAATTCTGAAAATGGCTTACCTATTAATGTAACTGAGGGCAACATAGGTTGGCTGCTGTAATTCTTGTTTTTCTAAAACACGTGGATCTGTATCTGAAATAAAAACACAATTATGATTTTTCAGCTTTTGCATCAGAATATATGAGGCTACCTAACCTAACGTAACAGAGGCTAAATGGAGAAAAAGATTAATTTAGTAGACTACTTTTTAAAGAAACCTCAGTCAGCAAAACATAATCATTTGTTCATTCATTCATAAATAACAAGATATTGGATTACTTTTCAAGAGAATTCCAAACATCAACAGTGATAAAATGTCCATCTGTCACACAAACTCCTGCACAATCCCCCTCATAAATATTGGTTTTCACTGCTTACAGTTACAATGTTGGCATGGTTTTTGGCGGTTAATCGGCCTAAGAAAGAAAGTCTCTGTTAATTATGCTCACTTCAATGCTGGAACAAATTAGTTGCCGTTGGAGAGCTCCATCAATTTGAAAATCTACTGAGTATTGTTCATATTCCCTGAACACTTCTCTAGGTCTGGGTTCACATTCTAGAGGACAATGCTTCTCCTTCTTAATTGTATAATGAGTTTAACTTTTCTAGACTCTTGATCAGAAATTCTCATGCTGGTTCAGAATCCACAAACATCACATTCATCAGAGGGTTTTTTTTTCCTCCTTGAAGAGACAGAATTCAAAACCATAGCAACCTTCTCTAGCAGTGTTTCTCCAACACAACACAAAAATGCACTTTTACAACTATAGATATATTCTCAAGTTTCTCATGTAAAGAGCTGATTGAGCTAAATATACATAAAACAATGTTTCTATAGTAAAACTATAAAGAAACTGAACACATTTTTGTTTTCTTAGAAAAACGTTCAGACATTTCACACAGATTTCTTTTCATTACAACCTCGCTTAAAATGATCTCATTATTAGAACTCTTCCAGCTGCATTCAGCAATAACACCTTCTTTGATGTAATGACAGATGCTGTTTCCAGCACCTTTGTACAGAAAGTGTTTACTGCACGTGGTGGCTGTAAGATACACATGCTAACTTCAAAGTGTGGTAACAGGTGATGGGGGTAGAGGATGCAGACACAGTGGCATAGAGCAAGGGTGGCAAAATGACAGCATAGAAATCAATTTACAAATGCTTTCCACTCCAGACTAAAACCAGACAGTAGTGGCAATTTTATTCTTGCTGTTAAAGTTAAGAATCTCATGTTCAGTTTATTGTTTTTCCTATGCCAAGAAATTTCAGAGACATACTATTCAGAAATCCTGCTTCCTGGGTCTCTGCCATGGCAAGTTCACGAAAGCCAAATTCTGAAACAAGAGACAAAGGTTCTCTGAATGGCTCCATCAAGTCGGGTCTTGAGGTTTTTGGCAGCGCAAGTGAGAACAGATCAGTAATTCAGCATTTCCTCTGCCTATGATGATTACATATGCAACTGAGGCTGTCCGTAGATCACTGGACCTACAGAAATACTGTCTTATGAGCTTATTCCACTATCTTCCAAAAACCTAGGCTAGATGTATGCTCACATAGCCTCAAATTATGAGTGGTGAAAAAAAAAGGACATCCAGAAGCTTCCAAATACCTCTCCATAACAACAACAACAATACTATCTGCAAGCACCTCAGGCAGGATTCCCCTGTTTTTCTGGAATGCAGACTCCGTAACCAGCAAGGAAGTAGAACCTCCAGACAGATGTCCACCAGGCCTGAGACATCTTTCTCAGATTAATGTCTCCCTAGAAACCTGTAGGACATCCATGAAATCTTCACGTTCTTAAAACGAAATTAGGTACCTGGTGCCCACAGTCAGAAGTCTGCATCCATGCCTCTGAAGGAAAAGCATCAGGGGCCAGTCGAGAATAAACATTAGCTCCTTCACCCGCTTCCTGGCTGACTGGTGTGTGGTGATCATGACTCACCATTTTATGGGTTTAATTACACCAGGGAGCCTTCCACATTCAGTAAAAGTATAATAGCTGCCTTCATTATTTCTCCCTCCCTGACAGAAAAGGAACTGTCTAATGCTGAAAACCCTCCACAGGAGGGTTAGAGTGACAAGGGCATAGGGTGTTCACAGTAGGATGATGATATCCTTCTAGCCAAGACAGGACGTCATTTAGCAGAATGACCTGGAGAAGAGTAACTCTAGCTACTGGAGATGATGACTGACTCTACCAAGAACATCCTTAAACCATGTGCCACACTGATGAGATTTTTCTTTTTTTTTTTTTTTTGCATAAGTTGCTACAAGAAGAAATGTGATACGAACTGCAGGGGCTACAGTCCCCAGTTCTCCCAGGTATTTCTCTGGCTTGCTTATGGTATCAATGAAAGTGTGAACCTTGAACACTGGCTGTCACTGCCCAGAGGTAAAGTCCACCTCAGTAAATGCCCTGTGGGATAGGAATACTTGAACTTTTCATGGCTACACAATAAACCACTAAGAGATGACTTTTCTGTCTTATATCATCCCAGCACAGTCACAGATTTCAAGCAGACTGAAGGCTAAGAGAATTCAAATATGAAAATATACTCTGAAATACCCAAGCGATAAAAACCTAATGATTTACTTCAAAGTCTCTAACACACAGCGTCCTCTAGAGTGGACAGCAATGTGCCTCTTGCACCATTCCTCTTTTAGGGTAACAGCGTGAACATACTGCTCCACAGTTAAGGACGAGACACAAAGTGGAGCCTGCTGTAGCTCACGTGACCTGCTGTCCTGTGGCTTTACAGATTCAATTAAATGCCAAAAGGCTGGATGTCACAGCACCAATTCCCATGACTTCTCAAGCGGTGGAGAGAAAAACCAGGCAGATGGCAGGAATAAGAAAAGGACAACCTTCAGACCCTTCTGGATAGACCTAGAGTCCCACATGATGAAAGAAGGGCCAAGAGCACCCCCTGTTCAATGATGGAGGTATGTGTTCATCACGGCTGTCCCTGGTGTTGGGAACCATGGTGACCAACTGCCTGGATCTGGGGCCCGTGTCGAGTCTTTGGTAGCATTACCTTCAAACTTCCAGGAAAACTCAAGGTTGTCTCCTGAGTTAGTGGAGACTACCTGATGAGCTCAAGGGCTTTGGCTGTGCTTCAGCTAGTCTGCATTGTTGGGATTTTATATGCCTCTGGAATTATTTCCAACATAAGAAAGTAAAAATCCAGCTATACTGTCTCTCAGCAAGACTAACGAAGCCTCTCCCATCAATGAGCTACTTGTAGGCTGGGAGGCAGGAGTGAGGAGACAGGATGTCACACCCCCCAAGAAGGCCTTCCTCAAATTCTATATCCTCGAAACACTGGGCTCTGTGCTCAGTGTGGAGGGCAATAGTGGGAGGCCTGAGACGACATGGGTGGGAAGGCAACCCCTGAAGATAAGACCCTGGAGAGGCAAAGGCCCACCCAGCCAGATGAGGGATACTGAAGGTCTGGGATGAAAAGACCACTATTCTGTGGACTCACTTGGTAACAATTAATGGGCACGTCTGTTCTCAGTCTTCCCCTAACAGCTGAACTCACAAAGCTGCAGAGCCTTCCATGACAACCCTGGCTGAGTGCTGCACCTCTCCGCCCTTCTCTGCACCACCTCATCTGCAGCACTTATCCTGGTTCTGTGTGACCATACCACAGACTCTGGGCCTATCCTTTCCACTTCCCATGCTTCTCAGAGGTGAGCCACCTAACTTCTCTGCTCTCTCCAGCTCGCCAGCTCAGCGCCAGACATGTAGGAGATGAAGCATAATCATTATTAAATGGACATACTAATTTTATGATGTGAAAAACTGAAGACTTTTGGTCAAACATGGCAGGTGGATCAAAGGCATCTGTTTCCCTCACCATCCAAGGTCTCGTGCATGCGTGTTCAGCCATGTTCAACTCTTTGTGATCCCATGGACTATAGCCCTCCAAGCTCTTCTGTCATTTTCCAGGAAAGAACACTGGAGTGGGTTACCATTTCCTAGTCTAGGGGATGTTCCTGACCCAGGGATTGAACCTACATGTTCTGCATTGACAGGCAGACTCTTTACTACTGGCACCACCTGGGAAGCCCATATCCAAAGCCCCACTAAGGAAGAAATAAAGGAATTACAAATTCTCCAGGGATAGAAAAAAAATGAGGCAATGTCAGCAGAGAAGTGACTTCAACCAGTGTTTTGAAAGATGGAAAGCTCATACAGGAATGCAAGTGACCTTCCTCTGTACTCAAGGGAGTACAGAGGAAGCCACAGTCTCAAGTGCCCCCAGCTTGGGAGACACATGAGCCAGGAGGGGAGCCCCCTGCAGAAGCCCAAGAGGCCCTGGACTTGGAGGTGCCAGGTGCTGCCAAAGGCAAGGAAGGGGAAGTTCAGGGCTGAAAGCAGGAGAACTGTTTAAAAGGCGGATTATCCACACACAGACACTGAACCAGGAAACCAAGCACAGTGGAGACCAAGCAAGAGTGGTGAAAACACAGGGCTGAAAATAAGGAGGTTAAAGTAGAAATATACCTACTTCACTGGTCTTCAGAACACTGGCAGCCAGGCGGGAGGCTTCCTCTCTTGATTAAGCTAAGTGGGTGCAGAGATGAGATGGCCAGATGCTGACATCTGGCGATTCCCTGATTAAGTGATTTCCCTGCAGATAAGTCAACAAGTTTCATCCACGCCTCTATCCAGAGCCTCCCATCAGCTTTTTATTGCCTCGGTGTCTTAAATAGGAGCCAAGAGCAGTCAGGAAGGGTCATTAGACATAGGAGGGTAAGTCTTAAACATGAATGGGAGATACCAAAATAAATAAATGGTGGGATACAGGAGCAAAGGAGCAGACAAATTGAGACTTGGAAAGTTAAGTGACATGCCTATTTACACAAACTCAGTTAACAGCATGGCTAGGACCAGAAGCCCTGCATCTTCAGAACCATTAGGGCAGTATTCTGACCATTTAAAAGGCTGCTCATCCTCTGAAGTCAACTCGTTGCTACCATCCAGTTAACACTGGCCTCCATACAATCTTTATAGCTTTCTTAAAAGCCTGGCAAAGTTCTGTTGCAACTTTTCGATCCACTTTTAGGACTGAATTTTGATGAACCAACAGTTTACAAAGACCAACATTTAATTCACAGCTAGTTTATTTCAGCTGCTGAAATAAATATTTCTTGCTGGCAATAGTCCTTCCAAAAATAAAAATAAAATAATCCTACAATTGCCCATAACCAGCCTTTGAATGGATCAACTTTTCTTTCGTTTATAGACACGTCATTTGAAACTTTTCCCAAGCCATAATTTCCATTACAGGGCAGTCAGTGCAAATTACAGTGAGATTCTTGCCTTTCCAAATTCAATGTGAAATCCAGATGCAGTTAAGTGTTGCTGTAAACTTTATGAGTTAAATATCTCAAAGTCGGGGACACTGTGCAGTATAATAACACCATCTATTAAAAAAGCATCCATGTTCCCATTTGTAGCCTGAGTTTTCCTCCACAAGTGAATGAATAAACATTATTCAATCAAGAACCGTTTGGACAATGCTCCAGGAGCCTAATTTATAAACAAATACAGCATACTGTAGACTTTCCAGTTTCCGACATGGCCAGAGGACTAAAGTTATTAGAAATAGACCATTTGGACCCGAGTGCTTTCTAACTCTTCACCAACCCATCAAACTCCTACTGATGACTGCTTGAGAGTGGCAGCTATTTTTCCTGAGTAAAAGATGTGGAGCCTTATATGTATGACACTATCAAGTCCACACTCTTTAACCAAATTCTCCACCTTGTTACCTGGGACAAGAGAGACTGCCAGAGTCCATCACAGTTTCCCGGAATGCTTATGTAGCCCACAACCTGTACATCTGCATATAGCAGCCCTGAAGACAGGTCCTGGGGTTACACAACAATACAATTCTTCTACACAGGAGTAAGACCAAAACTTACTCTCATTTGATCTTACATGTTTGTATGCTTTTACACACAAATGGACGTGTCTGCTTTCCCCAGAAATGAACCTGATGATGGATCCAAGTAACATGTCATACAAAAGACCATAAAGGAGCTTCTGTGTCATTCATGCCTACAGGAAGAGCCTATAGCAGATATGTGGAAGAGAAGGGAGCTGCTGGTAGCTGAGGCTAAGTAACAAATGATAAGGCAGGGGAAATGATGCTCTTGAAGTCCTCTCTTGAAGGGTGTAAGGAAAACGGCTGTCATAAAAAGACCTTTCACTCCTTCTGCCTAAAATCGTTTGCCCAAGAAAGTCCCACTCATCCTCCAAGGTGTTGACCTATATACTACCTCTTCCATGCACTGTGCTATACGCACCTGCAAATCTGTCTTAGCACCCCAGTGCTCTGTAAATAGTCAGTGAACATAGGCTAAACAAACAAATGAACGCCCCATACATGCGTAACACAAAAGACACAAAGGTCAGCATCCAGCTCAGTCTGTTCCCCTATGAAGTTAGAAGGACAGGAAAGGAAAACAGACTCAAGTGTAAGTGACTGTCCAGCAGAGTACTTTTCACTGACATGAAAAATACATACCAGTAAACACAGATGTACAGAGGGAGAGAAAATAATGCAAAATTCAGAAAAATGGAGGGCAGGTATAAAGGGCTAATTTGGGAAGGATTCACTGATGAATAGGAACTGAGTTGGGTTTTAAAGGAAAGGGAGCTAGGCATAGGGAGTGGTTCATAGGTGAGGTTAGCGGATCCAAAAATGGCAAGAAGTGTGAAGCAGAAAGCACAGGTAAGAAGTCTATGGGTACTATGGAAAGGTAGCAGGGCGGAAGAGCCACTATTCCTTAGTTATAAGATATTCATAGAGATCCTTTAAAACAGAGGTTCTGAACTGTGGGCAATTCCCCCACCACCTCACCCCCTATCGTGATGTCTGGCAAGGTCTAGAGACAACGGGTGGGGGCGGTGCCACTGGTATTAGTGGGTCGAGGCCACTAGACCCACTGCTGAACATCCCTACAATGCACACGGACGGCACTCCGCTCCCCACAACGAAGAGTTACCTGGCCTAAAATGCCAACGGTGCAGGTACTGAGAAACCCCGGGCCAGAGCTCTATGATTATCATCATGATGGAGCTCTTGCTTCCAGACTTTTTTCCTCTTTTCTGTGGTCTAAATCAAAAGGCTGGTTAGAAGGCTACAAAATATATGGGTTGTTTGGACTTACAAGAGCTTGGACTTTCCTCACAAAGAACCTGAATTCGTTTCAAGAAAGACATACTGACCTCTTGTCATGCACTAACTACGTAAGGAAAATGTAAGTCAGTAGATTGACAACTGAGCAGCAAAGACCACACAATTCACAATCAACAATAATCCAAGACAGACTGGATTCTGTGCCAACCTAGAGGACTATACTAACTGCTGGAGAAACAAAACAGGTTTCTCAGGGAGCATCAGAGAAACTTCTTGCAAGGAAATTTTACACAATTCTTGAAACTAAATATACAGTCAGAAAAGGTGAGAAAATGGTGAATCAGAAAATGGTCTGAGCAGAAGCAGAAACGAGCAGAGATGGGGGCAAGAAGGTATGGCTAGAACTCTGCATGAAGAGTCTTGCAATTCAGATCAGGCCCATGTCCTGGAAGGTTTAAAATGTTCTCCAATAGAGAGCCTTAGAAGGAGTAAACTGATACGTTCCATGTTTTAGAAAAATAACTGGGGGGTGGTGTGGAAAATGGGGGGAAAATGGGAGAAAGAAGTATAAGATTTGGTGAAAGCAGAAATGGAAATACACAATTTTTTTTTCTTGTGTACAGAGCTGATGGCCTCATTACCAAAAGGAAGTAAACAGAAAATGAAAAAGGTTTGACAGGCAAGAAAAGGAGGTCTGCTTCTGATGTGTGGGCAGACATTCTGCAGAAGCAAGACGACTCAAAGGAAGAAGAGATAAAGGGCTCAGGACACAGATAGGGACTGCAGCACTGGAGATTCCCACCAAAATGCCACATTCCAGCAGGCACTGGAAGCAGACCATGTACCAAAAACCAAACAAAGATATACAGCAAAAACCTGGCCATCCTGAGTCAAAACTTGGTTATCACATTAACTCAGCCAATTCATCAGAAAGTACTGAGGAGGAAAAAAAAGAAAAAAAGAGTACTGACTGAGGACCTAGTACACCTCATAGAATTCTGCCAGGGATAAAGAAAAACCAGAGGCTGCACTGCATCTGAAACCAAGTAACTGGTAAACTTCACAAGGGAGTGAATATGAAAGACTGGGACGAAAAGAAACCCGAGTCCAAATAGTCCCCGAGTTTAGTGTTTTAAATGATTTGCTGCCCAAGTCTCTGAGGCTCACTATTGTAATTATCCTCCCATGGGAATCCCTGCTCCCACTTCTTGGTGTTGCCAAGAATTATAATGCAACTCCTCCACACAAGTCAAAATGCCGCCTTTCAATATTAGCTGTATAGCCTCTTTGTCTTAGTTTTTTTCTTTCATCTACAATTTTGATAAGGATAGTACTTTTGCACGAGGGTTGAAATGAGGATTAAATAAGCAATGTGTTAGGTGTAGGTACTAGTTGGTTCTTTAGCCCATAGAATATTTTGAAATCAAACTCTGCAGTGTTGTGGATTATCTTCATTTTATAGTCAGTGGTGGTATGATACACAGAAAATCTGAAAACTCATCATTCATATAATGTAGTGGGCTTCCCTGGTGGCTGAGAGGTTAAAGCATCTGCCTGCAATGCGGGAGACCTGGATTCGATCCCTTGGTCGGGAAGATCCCCCGGAGAAGGAAATGGCAACCCACTCCAGTATTCTTGCCTGGAGAATCCCATGAACGGAGGAGCCTGGTGGGCTACAGTCCATGGGGTCGCAAAAGAGTCGGACACGACTGAGCAACTTCACTTTCACTTTCTTTTTCATCAAGTAGTCATTTCCCCCTTTTTCCTTCATGAAAAAAGTGAAAGTGTTAGTCACTCAGTCGTGTCCGACTCTCTGTGACCCCGTGGACTGTAGCCTACTAGGCTCCTCTGTCCATGGAATTCACCAGGCAAGAATACTGAAGTGGATAGCTATTCCCTTCTCCAGAGTATCTTCCCCACCCAGGGATCTTCCCCAGGTTTCCTGTATTGCAGGCAGATTCTTCATCATCTGAGCCCACCAAGGAAGCCCCTTCTTCCTTCATAATGCTTAGGAACATGGCTGACTGGTATAAAGACTACATTTCCCAGCATTCCTTGAGCCAGGTGCAGCCCTCTGACTAAGGCCTTGTCAATAGGAAAGACTTCTGGGAAGCCCCTTTAAAGTCATGAGCCTTTCTTTGTGGTATTTTCCCCTCCTGCATCTAATCTGGATATGAAATAATTTGGGGAACAGAAGTCATACATAGCTAAGCAACACAACAGGAGCCTGGATCCCTAATCCCATGAGGCTCACCACCACTCTGACCCTCTCCAGACTTCCTAAAAGTGAAAGAAATAAACTCTTCCACTTAAGGCATTGCTATGTAGGGTTTTCCAGTTACATAAAGCCAAACCAAATCTGAACAAAATAGCTGGAATGCTGGTTTATTTTGTTGGACTCAAAGTTCTAATCTGAACTATGTAATATTTTATGTCTTGCCTTTTTTAAGATTCTTTAAAAATTAATATACCAGCTGATGAAAACAAAATCAGAGTAAAATCACACATCATCACACCATCTGTGGCTCACTCTTAGCCTGAGATAATTAAAAGAATGAGAAAAAGAAGAAGGGAAAACCATTATGTCAAATTATGGCTCCTCTGGTCGCTTTAGGACTTTCTCTAGAATTGGTTATTAGTGGGCAATAATGAAGCAAATTGCACATGCATATTACTTCTGAGTTGTGAACAATGCAACCAGCAGTAACCTTTGAAGCTGTCAGAATCTTTTCAGGCAAGCAATTAAAGTGAAAAATGAGAGTGTGCACAATTTCCATCACCCAATACTACATGTAATAACATCACCTACAAACACTGACATAAGAGTGTGACTTCGTCTGAATATTTATTAATGCAGATCTGTTCCCATTTGTTCCTTTTTTTCCCTGTAACCCATTCCATTCCCACTTTTTTTTTTTCACTTCTTTAAAGGGCAGCTCTGACATCATGAATTACATTTACCTGAAACCTACATGCACTATGACATCCCTCTCATCTTCACCTCAGGAAGGTTCCTTCCTAATCCCCCGACCAAAATACAAATTTAGGGCAAGCATGGATTCCAGAGACGAAAAAGTAGATAAGGAAGTAAGCTCCGATTAGGAAAATACAAAATCAAGATTATAATAATTAACATTAACAACTGATATTTACATGAGGCCAAATATCTGTCAAGCATTACATGCTAGGCACTGAAGGCCCTTCAGTCACCCATCAAAGTCCCAGTTCTAAAGTAGACCAGACTCTGAAGGATGACTTATATTGATCTATAATAAAAATGGGCTGATGTTTAATCTGACTTTCCGCTGAAGTGTAGAAATCATTCCTTGCTTACATATGTTTCATGATTTAAATACTTGGAAGGACTTTGAGAAAAGGCAGGAATAAACAGAGGTAAGCCACTTGGAATAGGTTTTTCCAACCAGAGAAGAAGTGTTGGAGTCTGAAGATGTGAGGCTTATGGGTCCTATTAGCAAGTCTGTCTCATATGGTTTCAGTCATTTCTATGCCATCAAGTACCTAGAGACCAGTGATTCTTTGTCAACTAGAACTGTTCACTAGTATCTGGGTAGCTTTCAAAAATTCTGATGCCTAAAACCAATCTCCAAAAATTCTAACATGCAATCAGAAAAGGGATGAAGATTTGGTTTAGAAAGTCATTAATCAGTTTTCATTTTCCCCCCAAACTAAAAAGACAAACTGTAAAACTGTAAACGATTTATTGAAAATAATTAAAAAATTTTATAAATAAATCCAAGTGTGAATTGACTTAAGGCTCAAGTCTTCACCACCCTCACCTCAATCTTTAAATTTTATAAAGAAAGTGCTAAGCTTAATGATTATATTGACTATTAGTATCACATATCTTTAAAAGCAAATCACAACCAACCAAACACCAACAATCCTTGAATTGTGAGCAATTTTTATCCATTCAATAAGAGCGTTCTGGCAAGCCCTCTTACTGGGAACACCCTCATCCCTTCCTCCACAACCTTTTATTTTTGGTCACTGATTTTCTTCACAGTATGTTCCTAAAATAGTAAGACTGCATTCCTTGAAGTATTCCATGGCTCAGAATTTTCTGTCCTTCACATTGGCCCCAACCAGTGCAGTTTTCCTTGTTGTTATTATTCACCTCACTTAGAAATCAGGTCATAACCAAGCATAATCGCTGTGCATTTTGGAAGCCAGTTAACGATTTGGCAAAAGGAATCGCCCTCATCACTTCTCATCTCCCAAGGAGGCAGAGGCAGGAGAGAAACAAGTGAACATCTGGACTTGGAGTGACCTGGCTGTTCTGCCTGAAAGCCATCAAACATAAGGGCCCACATCAGTTACAGTTCACTGGGGTGGATGGCTGATCTGCAAAGCTCTGCCTGGCAGGCTCCGGGATCCCTCACGGCGTCTCTGTGCCCAGATAGCAGCCAGAAACAGGGCGTGCAGGCTCCAGGGCCACAAAGGTCGTACAGATGTCAGGGATTCATTCCTCCCCGATCTGCATGGATTGTGCACTCCTTCTACTTGCTAATGAGGAGGGGCACATGCTGGGCTGTCCACAGATCAGTCTCGCTGATGGTGTGAATCTGGGCCTGGAAGGCCCTGGCACATGGCAGATGGCCCCTGGAATTCTTGGCTTCTGTGGAAGAACGTCTGGGAAGCAACTCCAGACTTGCTGCTGCTCTTTTTTTTTTTCCTCTCTCTCCAAGGCTTTCATTTCTGTAGCCAGGCAATATAATAATCATGGGCACAGTTGGCTACTTAACTCTGTGACCTGAGCAAGTTTCTCAGCCTAAGTCTCAGTTTTCTGACATGAAAGGCAGTGATTCATAGTTCCTACACGTTATGAGATTATTATGAGGATTAAAAGAGACAAGTGGCACAGAGCTTGTAGTGGCTGCTACATGGTAAATACTTAATAAACTATACCTATTGCAGGTAGTCAGGTCTGAAAGCATTTAGTGTTTACACCACTGGACTACATTTGTGAATGATCAATTGTTCTTAAGTAGCAGTGAGAACTTACTTGGTGCCACTAGTGGTCAAAGAGCCCGCCTGCCAATGTAGGAGACATAAGAGGCGCGAGTTTTATTCCTGGGTTGGAAAGATCCCCTGGCGAGGGGCAAGGCCCACCCACTCCAGTATTCTTGCCTGGAGAATCCCCAAGGGCAGAGGAGCCTGGCAGGCTATAGTCCACAAGGTTGCAAAGAGTGAAACACAACTGCAAACTAGCATGCATGTACAGCAATAATAACTGATAGTTAAAGGGATTATCATTGCTGGATGCCTACTATGAGTCCATGAAGAATGAGCTCCTTTCTCCTTTCTCATGAGCAATCCTCATGAAAACCCAGGGGAGGTACACCTCCTACCCCTTTCCCAAAGGAAAATATAAGACTCAGAAAAGGTCCAGATCACACAGCTTGGAGATAGGACTTTAGATCCAGGTGTGACTTCCAAGTGCAGCTACTTGACCCTGATCACCACCTAGTTCTGGAGAAAGGAACTGGCAACCCACTCCAGTATTCTTGTCTGAAGAACTCCATGGACAGAGGAGCCTGGCAGGCTAGAGTTCATGGGGTCGCAAAGAGTCCAACATGACTAAGCGACCTAGCACGCACGCACCACCTAGTTCTGTCACAATATTCAACAGCAATGTTCTCAAATTGCCAACTGAGCTTTTCTTATTTTTTTTTTTTCCCTTCTTCTCATTAAAATACTGGAATTCTTTGGAAGCACTGGAATGAAAAACACAAACTGTGATGAAAGCCAGAATCTGCAATGCAGGCTTGAACAGTAACTCACCTTCACCTCCTATTCTGTTTCTCCTCTGGATGACTGATCTTAAAGAACGTAAGATCTGGATCCAGAAGACCTGGATTCTAGTCTTCCTTCTAACCAGTTCTCGTTGTTTAGCTACTAAATCATGTCCAACTCTTTTGCGACCACATGGACTGTCGTCCACCAGGCTCTTCTGTCCATGGGGATTTCCCAGGTAAGAATAATGGAGTGTTTTGAAAAGAAAAATGGAGAATAAGCCACTTCCTTCTCCAGGGGATCTTCCCTAACTCAGGGGTCAAACATGCATCTTCTATATTGGCAGGCAGATTCTTTGCCTCTGAGCCACCCGGGAAACCAGCTAGTTCTAACTTATGGCTTTAAGCAAATTAGTTTTGATTCCTGTGAAATGATGGTGCACACTGCCGTCACAAGCTTGAGATAAGAATCACCTGTGAATTGAGCAATTCCAGTACAAACGCTAAGGCCCCACGTCCGGCTGTCAACCTAAGGTGGCCCTGCAGTTATTATCTCCCCAATAAGAATAACCCTATGCAACATTATTTACTTGTTAGTATCTTAAACAAATACTATGTGGGGAAGAGAAGACTTCAATTATACACTGAAACAGTGACCTGAGTTCTTTGTATAAAGGGCTTAGACTTCATCTGCCTTCATTCCTGAAGCTTAGCAAGCATGTACTTATGCACTTTCTCCTACAAAAGGACCTTCATCAGAAAGCTCTCCAACTGTGCTTCCCAAGAGTCACGTGTCTTGTCAGTGGAGACAGAAAACTTTCTGGCTAGTTTTCAGCTGTGTTTATTAAGCTACTCTAACTAGAAACAGTGTGATCAATTAACGTGCTTTAAAGATAAAAGGAAAGCCTTTCAATTTATAAACCAAAACACACTGAAATGATTCTATCACACATTCAAACCAAATGCAAAACTCCCCATAATGCTTAAGTAAAACAAGCATTATCAAAGTAATCGCAAGACATCGGATTCCTCAGAGAGGTTCAGGAGACTTCAGGGATTTGGTAAACATTACTATCAGCTGAGTTCCAGAAAATGGAACACAGGGAGGCTGATGGATTTTCTCAGCTTACTGGAGATGAGATTTAATACTCTAGACATGGATTCAATATAATAAAGATATTAAAAAAGGAATGCACAGATAATATACACTTTTAAAATAGATATGTTCTTTGCTGACTGTCTACAGCCATGCTGCCCGTCATTCTCTTCCCCCTTCAATTCACTCTACCCAAGGATCTAGCTCAGGGTGTTCTCAACATTTCAACATTGCTATACATATTTTAAATTGTAACCAGTACATCTCCCCCACAGAAATATACAGAAGGCTCACAAAACATTACTCAACTTCACTGTATGCAACCAAGATATTATTTCATTTTTTTAAATGTTGGGACAACCCACTAAATTGATTTTATGAACCATTCATGAGTCCCAAATAGTGTTATTTTTAAAACTGTAACTCTTGCTAAATTACAATAATAGCATGCATTAAGCCCACCCCACACTCGACTACTGTTTGTAAGACAAAAGATTTAGCTAACTATAGAAGATCCTTCCCAATTTGGCTCCAAACTCATCTTCCCAAGTTCTCTTCATAGAGCTCCTAGCTTCATCTCATCCTCTGCACACACTTAGTTCACACTCCATACTTTATGTTCTGATGATCCTGTTTGCCTCCCCAGGTTCACTGCCTGCCTTTCTTTGCCTTGAACTAGTCTACCCAGGCTCTCTGGCTAGGGCTGGCCAATGAAAAGTACCAGCAGGAAATCAGAGGGTGAAAGAGAGACGTATTCTGCTGATAAGCCTTTGTAACATAGGCTGCTCCCCCAACTTGGAACACTTCCTCCCAACCTCTCTGTAGCCATGCTCGGATTCATCCTCCCAAGTTCACTACATGGGGTACCTCCCCTCCAAAGTGCTCTAAAACCTACTTAATAGAATTCACCTTAGTACACACCTCTGTTAAGAGACTGAATTACACTTAAACTATCTACATCCCAACAGACTCAGATTCTCCAGAGCCACCACCCATTTCTCTTTCTCCCCAGCCATTAGTAAGAGGCTGGCCCATAACCGTGATCACTGAAAGGATCAATAAATTAGGGAAAGATAAAAGAACTGTTAATTATCAAATGACATCACAATTATATGCCAGGAAGTAGTATTTTCTAACAATGGTGTCTACAGAGCTACTTCATGGAAATTCCCACTCTGGGGTGACAGAGTCTCATACTCATGTTCAGTCGTGTCCAACTCCTTGCAACCCCACAGACTGTAGCCTGCCAGGTTCCTCTGTCCATGGAGTTTTCCAGGTAAGAATACTGGAGTGGGTGGCCACTGTCTTCTCCAGGGGGATCTTCCGGACCCAGGGATCGAACTCACGTCTCTTACATTTCCTGCCTTGACAGGCATATTCTTTATCACCAAGCCACCTAGGATGCCCAGGGTGATCTAATCTGTATTTTCTAAATACAACTGTTGGAAGTCAGCTCCAGAAAACTGCTGCTTACCGTGTGGTACACGAACTATCTATGGTGGGAACTAACTAGCTCCTTCACAATCCCACATTATCTAGCAGGGTGTTTTCTGCTTATTATGCTAATTACATCTTACTTGAAAGATGTAATTATTGCTGCAACCCGAAGAAATAATTAATGGCCAATTTTAGTGGGCAAAATATTCATTAATCAAGTCAACAGACAACAGACCTGCAGAGTTTAAGAAAGGTCCTTAAACAAGAGAAAAAAGATAATCACCTAGAGATTCCTCCATTCCATAAATACAGGTTAATCTATTCAATTACAGTCTCCTGCAAGTTTACCTTTCAGATTTACTCCAATGACTCCTACTGAAGTCTCAGTTTAAACTTTTGGGTTCTAAAATGTATTACCCAACAGAACTGTATTGCACAAAAAAGTGTGATACGGAGGAGAGAAACCTTTCATACCAGGTCTCTTGAAAATGTTGATTTGCTCAAGGATTCCTCAACCCAAATACCAGCCTTTGTTTTCTTACATGAAAGGCAGGCAGAGAGGTATCATAATGAGAACACTATTCTGTTTGCTGGATCTTTACACCATCTTTGTTCCTTATAAACACTCAGCCTTTTAAACACGAGGGAGAGAGGATATTTAAAATTCTTCTGCTGCTGCTGCTAAGTCACTTCAGTCGTGTCTGACTCTGTGTGACCCAATAGACAGCAGCTCACCAGGCTCCCACATCCCTGGGATTCTCCAGGCAAGAACACTGGAGTGGGTTGCCATTTCCTTCTCCAATGCATGAAAGTGAAAAGTGAAAATGAAGTCGCTCAGTCGTGTCCGACTCTCAGCGACCCCATGGACTGCAGCCTACCAGGCTCCTCTGTCCATGGGATTTTCCAGGCAAGAGTACTGGAGTGGGGTGCCATTGCCTTCTCCACCCTAGTAATAAGAGCCCAGGAAGTGTTTGTCAATGGAAAACACCACAGTGACCAGGGTCAAGATCAAACTCTACTTACTATTAAAAGATACTTCATTCCCCAAGACAATGGTCCTTTACACAAAATGATAAACCCATCGCCCTGTTTCCTACAGTTCTTCTCTTCAATGCCCTTTTATAATATTTATATGCTCAGATTTATGTCAACTGTATATTTACTAGACATGTTCCTCCATTACATTATAAGGGGCTTAAGGGACCAGGAGAGATGGGTCACAGAAGGCAGTATACAATAACTGACAGTCAAGTTTATTTTTTACACCAAAAAATATTTCCATGTTTTCATTTAATTTTAAATGCTAACAACCATATTCTAGCCTCCCCATGCTCATAAAGCTGTTTAACAGTCCAGAAAGAAAAAAATAATAATAATAATTTTGTTTTAAATAATGTTCACCATCCACATCTTAATAGTCTGGACACTGAAGCATTTTTCATTTAGAGTAATGATCTCCAGGAGTAAAAATAATATAATTATAACTGAACTACTTGGTCAGCTAAATCACAACCAGAAATGCACTGGTATGTATTTCATTCACTGTGTCAAAAATCTTCATTCTGGACCATCAACATAGCACTAAATTTTGATCTGTCATTGAAAACAGGTCGCTTCTATTTCTGGCTTACAGCAGGGTAACAGGGTACAGCAATTGGCAAAGACAGCTAATATTTCATATTAAATCTCCCCACCTGACCTTCTGAATCAAAAGTAGAGAGACTCATGAATAGGGAATTATTTATTACATAAACATCTCCTTTACGTCTTAAAAATAAAAAGCCTCTTAAAGCATGGAAAAAAAGATCAAAATCCTTGGGAAGAAAGCTGGTTGTTGATGGGATGGCCACTGAAGACCCCTGAGGGCTGTGGGCTATACTCCTCAGCTGCCTCCTCTTACAAACAGGAATGAGTGGGGAGCCCTCGCACTTGAGCAGACCATGAGACAAAGCCAGGACAAGCGTTTCCAGGGAAGGGAATCTGATGAAAGGGCATGCTGGCCACTCTAGATGTGGCCCTTGGTGGCCCTTTGCCACCGCCACGCAGGGAGCATGAATTACATGCACTGTAGGAGAAAACGACTCTCCTGAACTCCTCTACGACTCATTCTGAAATCACATGTGGATTCACCTTTCAACCACGTTTTTACCTTTCTTTACATAAAAACTTTGAGAAAAACTGCAGATATATCCTCGCCTTTACTACCCACCCCAGCCTAGGTAAAGTAACCCTCCCGTCTGCTCCCAGTGCACCCCTCCAGTCACCCCAACTTCACACTCACCACAAGCTCTGCAGCCGCCCAACTAGTGTTCTGCCCCACAAGGCCAGAGTTTCTCATGGTGGGGTAGGGGGAGCTTTACAAACTAGTTTACACCTGGGTACTCCTCGTGTGATTGACTTAATTGATCTGAGATGGAAGAGCCACTAAATGAAGGCACCTGGAGTTTTAAAAGCTTCCTAGGTGACTCTAATGTGCAGCCACGACTGAGAACCACTGCTGATTTGAGCTCCCTGAGGACATGCCCTGTGGCTGGCTCACCCTCGACCCGCCTCCTCCCGCCCCCTCCCCACCCAGCCCCACCCTGGCACCCAGCACAGTGCCTGCTCACTGAGTATTAATTGAATGAATATAAAATGTTGTCCAGTGATTGCAGAGTGAGGGTAAAGCCAGGAGAGGCACCGGCTCGCAGTATACACTAACAGTGCTCTTCAAACTGGATGTGCATCCGAGTCAGGTGGAGGGCTTGTTACAGCTCAGCCTGCCGGGCCCCATCTCTGAGAATATGCAACTGCAACAGGTTCCCAGATGACACAAATACTTCCAGAACCATCGCACCATAAAGGACGGAAGCTGCCTGATAATCTTAGATTCAGCTACACGTGGTAACATGTGACAGCTGGGGCTGTGTGGTGAAGGGAAGTGGTACTGTGGGTAATGTCACAGGGAGGGACTGCTGGCCAAGGACACCACCCCTCTGGACTCCCAACTCCCCCAGGGAATCTTTCATTTTCATGGCTTAAGTATCTGAATCATCTGTCAAGTGCTCACGCCATGGATTAAGGTGTGGCCAGCAAGAACAATAGACAGCATCAACATGTAAGTAAAAATTACAGAACACTTTCCTAGAAATATAGACCCATGATCAAATTTTCCCAGAGCACCACTGGCAGACTCCGGCCAGAAAACAAACCCACGGCTGCTTGTTAAATCAACTCAAGCACTAGATTCTACAGCTGTAAAAATACAGTGGTTTAAAATCCAAGCTTCTAATAGCCACCCAACTAGATGCTGTATTAGAATTACTTAGGGGTTAAAAAAAAAAATGCAAGTTTTCTTCAACTGCTCTTAGTTAAGAGATTTCTTTCTTAGGAGACAAAGGTAAGGAAGAAGGAAAATGCCCAGTGCATCACGTTTTCCCACGAGTGTACTGGTTACTGGTTCCCAGGAATGGGAAGGAAGAATGAATGCTCGCCGGCCCTTCCCACTGCCTTCCAATCACACAAGCCACTGAATAGCGACACAAATGGAATCGTGACAGTGACCTGGGCAGGGCTATTCACTCCCATGGCTAGTTACTGGTCCTCCGGATTCTGGCCAGCAGTGATAAATCTGGATGTCTGAAAACTAAATATTCGTGGGTTGTGAAAAAGCTAATCTGCAAGGAGTTTCTGAAGCAGAAGTAAACAGGAAACTGTGGCTTCTGAAAAAGACCTCTGTTATTAGGACGAAAGGGGCATGAAGGTAGAGGACTCACCTACACAACGATGATAAAGTCTTACATTCAACCAGAGTGACATCATGGCTCAAGAAAATGTCATAATGGCTAAATATAATGTGGTGTCCTGGATGGGATTCCACAGCAGAAAAAGGACAATCAGTTAAAAAGGACATCTGAATCAAGTATGAACTTTACTTAATTATCAGTTTGGTTCATAATTGTGACAAGTATACTATACTAAGGGCTTACCTGGTGGTACAGCGGGAAAGAATCCACCTGCAATGAGGGAGATGTGGGTTCAACCCCTGGGTCAGGAAGATCCCCTGGAGGAGCCTATGGCAACCCACTCCAGCATTCTTGCCTGGAGAATCCCATGGACAGAGGAGCCAAGGGGGCTGCAGTCTGTAAGTTCGCAGAGTCAGAAATGACTGAGTGTGCACGAATACTATACTAAAGTAAGATGTTCACTCAGAGGGAAAACTGGGTGTGAGAACACCTAACTCTGTACTGTCTGCAATTTTCCTGTCAATCTCAAATTATTCTACAATAAGAGGTTGTTTAGAAAAATTGGGACACTCTGAGACATTTGTTAAAGCAAGGCGGTACACACACGGGTAGATATCTGTTGCATTATTTTCTGTATGCTTAAAATATTTCTGAAATATTTCCTAATTCAAAATGTAGTTTGAAACTAAGAAAACTACACATACACATGCATCTCCAATCCCCATCCCACAAAAGGGCTGGTGTTTGTTTCAATGAGGATGCTATGCTGAAAGCAGGCCTGAAACACACCCTCAGCCACCAGCTCCCTCGGACCCCCTTTTGTCTGAGCCTCCTTGGACGGTTCATTCTATACCGTGGAGGGGGACACCCTCCCCCATCTCAGGAGTGCCCTCGGGGGAAAGCTGTG
Organism: Tragelaphus eurycerus; assembly: GCA_935064755.1. Taxonomy (NCBI): domain Eukaryota; kingdom Metazoa; phylum Chordata; class Mammalia; order Artiodactyla; family Bovidae; genus Tragelaphus; species Tragelaphus eurycerus. The sequence continues at coordinate 28,313,136 of CAKXYN010000002.1, forward strand.
AAGGATGTAAACTTGGTCCCACCTGCTCCCCAGGCTCCCAGCCTCTGCCTCTCCCCTCACATCCACCAGAGCCGTCCACATTTGATCTCACATTCCCACGGAGCCTGAAGCCCAGCTGGACCCCTTCATGTGTTACCTGCCAGCAGCCTTAGGATGTGGCTCTCCAAAGAGCAGAGGCTTGTTAACGATGACAGAAAAGAGTCTCTGAGCCCACAGGAGGGAAGTGAAAGGCGGAATTTCAAGGCACTGGGACAGACACGGGGCCACCTGCGTCTTATAGGGCCTGCCCAGATTCCTTCTTGGCTTCAGAGTGGACCGCATCTGGGCAGAGCTAAAAGCCCATTCCCTGTGCTCCAGTGGCCTAACTCAGCGATGATTCCTGAAGTTGTTAAAATCAACACACTGATTTCTTACATTGTTCAACCTCCAAAGGAGTTAAAAACAGGTGGTGGACCTGCTAGAATGGGAAGGTAGGATAAGAGGGGCTAAGAGGCCAAGACGACTCATAAACTGGAATCTAATCCCTGCAATAGTGGGGCATTCATGGCTGCCCACGCGTTCCTGAGGAGGGCTATTTTCGCTCAGCTGTTTGAATGCCAATACCAAGGAATGCGTGTGGCGGCCAGCCTTCTCCCGACGCCTCCACCTTGGGTCTCGCCCAGACCAAGTGAGTGAGGATGAGGGGAGGGAGGCCTAGAAGACATCACTTGAGAGTTGAAGAAGTAAAACTGAGAGCTTACTGGTTTGATTTCTAGACCAACAGCGTGTGCCTACTTGGTTCCTCCTTGTCCTTTATCTGTGCTATTACCTTATTTTCTCCACCTCCGGGAGTCAAATCCAGCCCTCCCCAAAGGGCCCATGACAGTCCTAAATGCAGCCAGGGGTTCTCTGCTTGCTTTTACCTCATTCATCCTTTCACTCCACAAATACCAACTGAACACCCTACTATGTGTGGGTACTACTCTAGGCACTGCAAATACAGCAGCGAATGAAATAGAGAAAAACCCCTTCTGCTCTGGACTTTATATTCTAGACAGGGAAAGTGTCAATAAGGAAATAAGTGAATATATACTAATCTGTCCACAGTATGGGAGACCTGGGTTCGATCCCTGGGTGGAGAAGATCCTCTGGAGGAGGGCATGGCAACCCACTTCAGTATTCTTGCCTGGAGAATTCCTATGGACAAAGGAGCCTGGCAGGCTACAGTCCATGGGGTTGCAAAGCGTCAGACATGACTGAGTGACATGTAGACTGTGCATCTACATGTACATGACATCAGGAAGAACAGGGGCAGGGCATCTGGGGAAGGTTCTGGTCCCTTCATCGGCACAGGAAGCACTATTATTACTCAACCTGCCAGACACCCTACATCCAAGAAGGACAGGGGTTTCAGGCTTCTCTGAACACAGGTTTGTACACCGAACAGGTAATCGATTCTGTTGAACAAAATAATTTATATGTTGCAGCCAAGTCCTGTTTTAGAACCTGAGACCTTCTGGGCATGGAGGAAAGTCAGGACAATGATGAGTGGGCGTGGAGCCATGCCCATGTCACATCCCTGCCTCCGGGGCAGCATCCACGATGAGACACAGTGAAGCAGCCAGACATGATTCCAGCACGCAGGATGTGTACATTTTAGTGGAAAAGACAGTCAACAGGAAATAATTTCAACCTGTGACCGCTTCCTTGAAGGGAACAAGCCAGGAGGTAAAACGGAGAATCTCAGCAAGGAGGTTAGGGAAAGCCTTTCTGAGAAAGTGATGTTTTAGCTGAGATGTAAAGGATGAAAGAAGCCAGCTGGATCAAGGGCAGGATAGGGGTGGAGGAGGAGGGGTTTAGAGATGCAGGGGAGGGGGAGGGGTGCAGGGATGTGGCTGGGAGAGGATGGAGTACAGGGGCGGGGGCAGGGCTGCAGGGATGAGGCTGTGGGGGCAGGGATGAGGCTGGGAGAGGACAAGGTGCAGGGGAAGGCACAGGGGTGCAGGGATGAGGCTGGGAGGAAGGTAGAAGAGTCTAAGCAGGAGAGCACATGAAATTTATATTTGAAGGTTACTCTAACAAGATAATCCCAGGATCAGGGTAACTACTTATCAGTTCGTTGGGACAATATCATTTATGCCTAATGCCTCAGGATGCTATTAATAGCACCCTATTTCACTCTCCAAAGTGTTACAGATTCAAAGAAAAATGATACAGTCATCCTCTCCAGACCCATTATTATAACAAACATGATCCACTGTTATATGAAACCGGATATTCTCTAGGTCGATCATGTCCCTCTCAAACCAAGAACAGAAGTCGATACAACAGATTCTATAATATCAAGTCAAGCCTGCCTTCCAACACCATAATTGATAAAAGGTTTTACTGTATCTTTTTTTTTAACAGGGAAAAAATAAAATTCTATCAACTTCCTTCCATGACATATTCCGTGTTCACAGCAGCCGCAGGGGGCAGACTTTTTCATGGATCAAATCAACAATTTTCGTGGCTCAGCTGGAGCTGTCTTCACTCTGTATGGACAAACAGGGTCAGTCCCTGCTCTCTGGGCTGAGATACTGTGAGCCCTGTTCTGGAAGAAGTCTGCCAAAGTCACCGCTGAGGAGCTCCAGGTTACATAACCTCTGTTTCTCTAACCTCTCCTCTCAGGTCTTATTTTTCAAATGTCCAGTCATCCCTGTGGCTCCTCTGTTCCTCCTTGCCAAGTTCTTCACACGGACACAGTACTTCTAAAGTTGTACGCCAGAAGCACTCTGCTATTTCCCCTACCAAATCTTTCCAGAAGATTCAAGTCTGTTCTCCACATCTGAACCGTGGGCTGGGAAACTGGAAACAGCCCTGCCACACCAAACCATGCCTCCTGTCTTGCTTTCACCTGTCCTCCTTGGACCAGACCACCTAAAGAGAGGATTAAGTGTAATCTTACCACGTCTAGGTTACAAAGGCATGCATGGGTGGCAACCTCTGGCCGCTTGGATTAGCCCCTGTTCTCAAATTCCATCTTAGAACCATAGTCAGGGTAGAGGCCACCTCAGTAATACTCTTTTCATTTAGCAGATTTATTTCAGGCTGATATAATAAAGAGCCCATAGAAGGGCTGGACCGAGTGCTGGATCATGGCACTGCCCTCTGCTTTGCCCTCCATCACTACAAGGAAATGCCACCGTTCTCTGATGGTTTTCTATTGACCTACGTGCCCATGTCTTTTTTGATCCCTCTCCTTAACTCTGTTTTGCTTCTTGAGGGCAGAGAATGTATTTAATAGGTCTTGATATTATTTGCAACATGGGACCTTCCACGTAGCCAGGACTCAACAGATATTTGCTGACCAATGTGGGCACAGGTTCTTCAGGCTCCTCCACTTCTTATGATGCAGACAGTCGAACAAGAGTAATGTCACCAACCATAACTGTGAATGGAGTATGCCTTTTAAAAATAATGAATCACTATGTTGTATAACTGAAACTTATGTAATATAGTAACTCAATAAAATGAACATTTTTGAAAGTAATGTTTCCAGGCTTTGGGAAGGCACAAGCTCATAGACGCAGGTTCAAATCCAGACTCTGGCACTTGGTTACTAGTGAATTGACCCTGGGAAGGGTATTTCATCTTCCTTCATCAGAAGAACGGCCGTCACACACCACCTTCTCTGAAGGCTGCAGGAGCAGAGCAGGGCTCCCACATATCTGTGGTCTTCCCTGAGCACTACTTTCCCTCTTGTGTATCCTTTGCACAGTTAACACAAGATCCTATTTTTTTTCTCTTGAGGTTAAGTTTTTGCCAAAAAATAGAGGCTGAGAAAGGAAAAAAACAAAACAAAACCCTAACAGTACCATGACTAGAGATACTTCTTCCCCCACCCTTGACTACTTTAAAAAACCATCCTGAGAAAGAGAGAAAACTATGCTGTTACTTATATCTTTTAGCAAATTTTGTAAAGTGCTGAGATGACACCAAAATGGGGGGAATTTCTGAGGTTATTCGTGCATAAGTAGGAGGTAGGAAAGTATTTACATTTAGAGAGAGAACTAAGAAAAGCCTCCTGATGAGGTGTGAACCAATGGAAAACTGCACAGGGAAAACTCATAGGAAAGGCAGTCTGTGGACTAACACCGCAGCCCAAGGAAACGGGCAAGGCGAGCCAAGCTCCTGGACTGTGTCTTCCTCTTTGGACTTAAATGCTTAGGGCGGCAGTTTTCAAGCAGACACCCAGGACTGATACCACACTGACATCTTGTGGCTAAAAGCATCATGACACATAGATGGCGCCAGAGCAAAATGGACCTGCTATTGCCACCATCTGTCATTCCACAGCCTTCAAAGAACTGCAATGTTTTCAAACCACAAACTCACTGTTTTCATACCACGGAAGCACAAGTGAGGAAAGGAAGCAGCTGCTGTATCAAGGAACATATATGCTGGGTGGCAGTTTAATTGTGATATTGGCATTTGTACTCCAATGTATCAGTTCTAATACCTCTGATGAATGTCACCGTTTTCAAATACCTGAAACTCTTGGGTGAGCACTGCTTCTTATCTGGCACCTGAGACTCCAGGTAGCAGACTTTCTGAAATACACGGATTACTTAAAAGCGAAATGAAACTGGCATTCAAATACCAACTATACCTCCCTCTCATGAAGTCTGAGAGAGGAGGGGAGGAAGCAGAAAAAGAAGCCAGTTCTTTGGAATTTCAATGTTACATTTCTCTTCCCAAGCATACCCCAGAGCTTTCTGGTGAAGGATGGAGGCCAGACACCATCTTGCAGAACCCCAGGCTGGACGGAGTGACTACAGCGTCCAAAGCACCTGGGGGCCCTGGTGCACCCCAGACAGTACTGGGGCCAAGAAGACGCGCTCACGGGTCCTGGTACCACAAACTTTCTGGCATCAAAGCACGTAAGTAGAGAAAGGACACCTGGGCCCCAGGAGTTCTGGTGCGGGACTTACAAGAGAGGCTTCCACGGAGGCAGCATGTATCTGTTAGAACAAGCAGCGTGGGCCACGTAAAGGTGGGCGTGAGGGCACTGACAGCAGGTGGTTAAGGCCACGGGCCGGCAATCAGACAACACCAGACTGAATTCCTGGGCCTGTCACTTCCTAACTATACATTTGAGCATGTTACTTGAACTCTCGAACTCTCGAACTCTTTTTCTTCATCTTAAAAGCAGGAATAATATTTTTCATGTTGTCGTTGTGACGAATCAATGAAACCATGTGTAAAAGTGATGGCAGCACACACTTCAGTTCAGTCCAGTCGCTCAGGCATGTCCGACTCTTTGTGACCCCATGAATCGCAGCACGCCAAGCCTCCCTGTCCATCACCAACTCCTGGAGTTCACTCAGACTCACATACATTGAGTCAGTGATGCCATCCAGCCATCTCATCCTCTGTCGTCCCCTTCTCCTCCTGCTCCCAATCCCTCCCAGCATCAGGGTCTTTTCCAATGAGTCAACTCTTCGCATAAGGTGGCCAAAGTACTGAAGTTTCAGCTTTAGCATCATTCCTTCCAAAGAAATCCCAAGGCTGATCTTAAGGACACACAAATGCTCATGACTGCTGTTAACAGCTGGGGGATGAAGCGGGTGCGGAGATGGGGAGGGAAGGCCACTGTCACCTGCTGATACCGGGAGCACGTGAGCATATGATGAACAAGGACATGAGTGGGGGGTGGGGGGTGTGTGTGTGGTTGGGAGAGCAGAGGTCACTGGGCACCAGGCTGAGGCATCTTGACCACTTCTTGCTTCCTCTGCTCCCAAAGTGTCCCTGAATCTTCGTTACTTTGTTTTTTTAATCTCTTTATATCCCTCCTCTTGAGAGGTTTGTTTGGCTTCTTGGCCGCACGGGCCACACCGCAGTGCACGCAGCAGAGGGTGGCGTGCACAACAGACGCTCCATAAGCATTTGGTTTGGCTTCCCTGATAGCTCAGTTGGTCAAGAATCCGCCTGCAATGCAGGGTCGGGAAGATCCGCTGGAAAAGGGATAGGCTACCCACTCCAGTATTCTTGGGCTTCCCTTGTGGCTCAGCTGATAAAGAATCCGCCTGCAATGTGGGAGACCTGGGTTCGATCCCTGGGTTGGGACCCCTGGAGAAGGGAAAGGCTACCCACTCCAGTATTCTGGCCTGGAGAATTCCATGGACTGCGTAGTCCATGGGGTCACAAAAAGTCAGACATAGTTGAGCAACTTCACTTTTACTTTCTTTGACTTGGCCCCTTACTGAGTTGGGCCACTTTTGGCAAGTTGGTTCCTTATCAATAAAATATGAATAAATAATAATCTGTGTCTCGTTTGGTGGCAGTGAAGATGAGATAATGCAGGTGATATGTGACATGGGACAGACTGGGCTCTCAGAACCACACTTGCTAGCCACTTATCTTCTATGAAATCCAGTCTTGAAGACCTACGGGTATGCTTTGGGTAAATCAGAGGGGACTGCATGATAGCACCACAAAAATATGTCTGAGGAATTTGTTAAGAAAACTGGGTTGTCATCTTAATTTCTCAGCATTATGTAACTTCTCAGTTCTTAGGCATAGTGCCGAACACACACCATAGCAGCACTGTTCTTAACTGCTTTTCCAGACAAAATCTTTTCACGTTTCCACCCCCAAAATTCAGTCGGCACCACCTCATTCTGATCATCCTAACAAATGGGTAAATTATGCCACAGTAAGATGGTTTAATTCCAACATCTGCTCCTACCTGCCATAGGTTCTAACACTAAATAGAGCAGGAAAACTTCTTTTAAAAAATAACATCTGTGGGGTTTTGGTCATAATGAAAAATGATGGTTATAGAAAAAGTGGAAAAATCTAGAAAATTATTGAAGTTATTCACCATCAACTACTGAAATATAGTCCAACTCGTGCTGTTGCTGTATTTCCTTTCGGTCTTCTTTGCATATATTTTTAAAATTCAAAATTAGTCTTCATTTTTCACTTATTATAATCCAAACATTTTAATATCTTGCTTTTCATAAAAAAATAACAGTACAAATTTAGTAAATAAACCTGCCTGAGATACTAAGAGCTACTAAAAGATACTGAGGCACAAGAGAACGTTAGCTGGTGATAAACAGTAAGTAGTTAATGGATACTGTACAGGGAGGAAGAAGATGAATCCTGCATCACTGGAAAAGTACTGCTGATAGAGTGGAGAGAGTGCTCTGGGTGGGGAGGAAGTCTAGAGTGGAGGTCAGAGAGGCCTGTTAGGAAGTGGTGATGGAATCTTTACCCAGCTTCCAGAGATTAAAGGGCTCACTTTCTTTCATCTGACATTCAAGGTCCCGAATCTGCAATTTGAGGGATTATATGATAGATAAAACAGAAACTTTGTCCTTAAGGGATTTATCATCTACAAGGCCACCACCATATCAGGGCACCAGAAGTACTCTGCAGCCCTTGGCAGAGATTTCACAGTCTAGATACTTTTCCTAAAGAATTGTGCCCAATTGAATCATAACTTGGAGTTCCTTCTTATAAGACGGCCAAGCATCTAGAGGCAAAGAAAGCCTAGGCCACAGAGAAAGTGACTGCAGCTACAGCCTAGAGTTTCTCTGGGTGTGACGATCTGGTCACGACAGGGTCAACCCCCCACACCCTCCCATAGCCCTCTGTCCTGACATGGTCTCAGCTGCTTACGGTGGCCACTCACAACTGTGACTGTCCAGGTCTATTCTTCATCACCTCGCTGCTGAAAAAAAAAATGCCACTAATGAGTGATAGTTTTCGCTAAGATATTCCATTTTCATTCTTAACATTACTCCAGCCAACCCCTTATTCCCTTTCCCTGGGAGTTCTGAGTAAAGAAGAGAAGGGAAATTAAATTTTCAGTGTAGATACACAGGCTCCGTACAGCAACATCACATCTAAATCCTTACAACCACCAGCATGAGAAAAAGATAAGGTTGTCCTCACAAAGCAGATGACAAAACAGGGAAAGGTAAACTGCCCTGCTTGAATTTACGCACGTGGCTAACCAGAGTACAAGAAGGCTTCCAACCCCACTGTGACACCAAGCCCAGCCCCATTCTACTATGTCATTTTAATTACACAGAAAGAAGAACAGGTCATTTGAAAATATACTGTCTTTCTCAAGTTGGAGGATATTGTGTGTGTTACAGAAGTCTGGTCAAGGGCCTAATTTGGGATTTAAGATTCTACTTTGATCTCATACCCTCAACTCCTAAACCTTCATTTCTGGTTTGGTGGTGCATTTAGTCTTGTCAGCACAGTTCTCACAGTACCGAAAGCTGGACTGAAATGGATTGATTTCTGTCTAGGTTTGGGGAAACCTAAATTCTAGGCCAGCCTTCCATAGTGGCCGTGGCTTTGTGAGAGATGGTGTGGGGCTAGAATTACTCCGGCCACACACACACTGTTATTATTTGGAGATTTGGCACTGAACTTCACCGTGGTTCTGCTAAGACACAGTGGGTTATGTATGAGTGAGTGATTCACGAGTAGGGTGATCATATAACTTATTGTCCAAATCGTCATGACCCCTCTGAGAGTGGAAGGGGACACAACACAGAATCCAGGTTGGGCCAGGGTGAAGTAGAACTTCTGTTCCCCCTGGTCAGGAGGAGCTCTCTTAGCCTCTAGCTTAAGGCCTAGATTATAGCAAGTCTAGAGGCTTGGCTGGTCTGGTCTCCAGGCTTACAAACTCATCCTGTTGCCAACAGTAACAGTGGCTTCTAAAGAGGAAGCTTTGGGAGTTGGGGGGTGGGCAGTGGGGAACCAAAACTACAAAAAGCATTCTTCTCTAAAGCGCAGAGCTAGCTTAAACCACCTGCCCTAAGCCTTGGAGGCAGGCTGTTTTCTTGCTGTATCTAGACCTCGGGCCAAGAGAATATCCTCCCCAGAGAGGGATATGAAAATAAGACAAAGGGAGTACAACACAGACACAGAACTTTTAATGTTTCGGGCACCAAAACTTTCAATGTTCCTGGGCACCTGTGGCCAACCCTGCTCTAGAACACATATCCACTCCTTGTCCCCTCAAGTCCCAGGCTGGAACACATCTAATGTACACACAAGATGTATGTTGAATAATGAACCCCCCTAGAATGTACTGGTGGTGAGAAATCCTCTGTGTCGTCGAATCCTGTTGACAACATTCATGTTAGTGCAGCAATAAAAAGTGCCAATGCAAATGCTATTTATTTCAAGTCTATTGATGCAAATGTAAACAGATTTTATAACTTGTCTATTTATAAAAAGAATAAATACAATGGAGACCCAGTAGCCTACCCCTAACACAGTTCTCTACCTAGTAGTCACTTACTTAAATGTTCTCTTGACTGAACAGAAACGAAGTAGAGCAAAGGGCCTCTCAATGCTTAGTGATTGTAAAGAGATGTCCGTGGAGTGGCTGAAGTCTCAGAAGCCACATATACCCCTTACCTCGGGTTTCCAATGCATCAGTCAGAACTGATTTGATTTGCCGCCCCAAGTGGGCTTTACACCTTCCCCCCTATTCACCACTGTGTGTTTTTCCATTACCTGTGTTTAAAAACAGACACTTTAACTTATGGGCATGCAGGGCTGGGGAAAGTCTCCGAGCCTGAGGCTCACCACAGTCCGTTCCCTAGATGGGAACAGCAGAGCAGGCTTGTCAGGGGTGGTGGCCTTCCTCCTGTCCCGGATGCACAGCCTCAATGGACAGGCCTCTTGACCCATCCCCATGCCAGTCTCAGGGGATGCTGCCACAGGGGCTCACCTGACAGGTAGAGCTACTCCCATAGTGAAGAAGAAAATAATTTTTCTTGGTGTCAGGCATTAGGAAAAAGTGCTTCCAAAATGCTGGGCCCTGGACTGTTTCTGATCTCTGATGAGAGATGAAGCAATGATGAGGACAGTCCTTACTTACAGTGTATACTCGCTCTGGGTTTTAACAATATCCCATCGTTTGTGAAATGATGTTGACAGTAGATATTACTATTTGTTTGGTAAATTTTCAACTGGCAAAATAAAAAGCATCATTATTGATGAAGTTTTTGGGTAAAATTTTGCTTGCCCACGAAAGGCAGAATCTAGGAAACATGGCCCAGGACTCCATTCCAGGCCTTTTGAACAGGAGAGAAATGACCATGGGGGTAGAGAGGCAGGGAGAACACCTGTTTCAGAACTCTGGTCTGTCCAGTGCAGGATAACATGGCCCTAAGGTAATACAAGAAGCAGAAGGCAGCCCAGGTGTCCTCAGACCTACTGCACAACAGGCTCCATGCTGACTCCATCTCAGATCATCCTCATAACTGCTCTGTCAAACAGATATGACATTTCCCATAGTACAGCTAGGGACACAAAGGCAGGGGCGTTGGTGCAAAGGACTCATGGAGGTGACACCAAGTACCTGATGGAGGGCTGGGCTCCAGTGCCAGAGACTGCTTTCTCTCCCTGCAGTGTGGGGTGGAAAGCAGCGAGGCTTCAGGCCTGGAATGAACCAGCACAACAAAGCTTCCAGGTTAACTGCTGAGTTGTGCAGGGAGCCTATCTCTATTGAAACTCGGTGACCACAAGCAGGTTACAGTGGAATTCTGTTTACTCTCTGTACTTGCCATCAGTTTATTTGAATACTTTATCTCTGGAAATGACCTTTATCAAAATAGGTTCAATATGAAACATCCATCTAATTTCATGTTACTCTTCAAAGTAATATTATTCAGGCAAATCTAAATTACCCAAGCAACTGCTGTCCTCATTTTCTTTGTATTACTTGCTCAGTCGTGTCCAACCCTTTGCGACCCCATGGACTATATAGCCCGCCTGGCTCCTCTGTCCATGGCATTCTCTAGGCAAGAATACTGGAGTGGGTTGCCACTCCCTTCTCCAGGGGATCCTCCCAACCCAGGGATCAAACCAGGGTCTCCTGCATTGCAGGCAGATTCTTTAACCATCTGAACCCAAACTGCTTGTCATCATTTCTAAAAATGGTTATGACAGACTAAAATAATTGTTCCTTAGAACTATCAAGAGTGGAAGTGGAAAGATTTTTAAAAATATGAGGACCAAAGAGTTGATCTGAGTATTATCTGCAGAGGTAACGTTATTGCTACTTTCCAAAATGCCATACACCACACTATGGCTGTTCTTAAGGGAACACAGCATTTAGTATTGGTATATTAATATTAGTATATGTAACTGTTGTGAATAATAGTAGAATTGTGTACCTCATTTGAAATGTCTCCTTTGTCATAACAACTCTGTTAAGTGTTGGGAATAAAATTAGGCAATCAATCATTCAACAAACATGCACTGGCTATCTATTAAATGCCAGCCACTGTTCAGGGTGATAGGACACAGAAGTGAATTAAAAAATACAGACAAAAATCTCAGCCATTAGGGACTTTACATTCTGGTTGGGAGTAGACAGGTGATATATAGTAAAAAAAAAAAACCTTTACTTCTTAAAATTATAATGGAAAATTTTTTTTAAATTGAAGGATAATTGCTTTACAGAATTTTGTTGTTTTCTGTCAAACTCAATGTGAATCAGCCATAGGTATACATATATCCCCACCCTTTTGAACCTCCCTCTCAACTCCCTCCCCATCCCACCCCTCTAGGTTGATAGAGCCCGTTTGAGTTCCCTGAGCCATACAGCAAATTCCCGTTCGCTATCTATTTTACACATGGTAATGGAAGTTTCCATGTTACTCTTTCCATACATCTCACCCTCTTCACTCCTCTCCCATATCCAGAAGTCTGTTCTCTATGTTTGTTTCTCCATTATTGCCCTGTAAATTAATTCTTGAGCGCCATTTTTCTATATTCTGTATATGTGTATTAGAATATGATATTTATCTTTCTCTTTCTGACTCACTTCACTCTGTATAATAGGTTCTAGGTTCATCTACCTCATCAGAACTGACTCAAATGAGTGTCTTTTTATGGCTAATATTCCATTGTGTAGATGTACCGCAACTTCTTTGTCCATTCATCTGTCGATGGACATCTAGGTGGCTTCCATGTTCTAGCTATTGTAAATAGTGCTGCAATGAACAATGGGATACATTTGTCTTTTTCAACCCTGGTTTCCTCAGGGTATATGCCTAGGAGTGGTATTGCTGGGTCATATGGCGGTCTTATTCCTAGTTTTTTAAGGAATTTCCATACCATCTGCCATAGTGGCTATATCAATTTACATTCCCAACAACAGTGCAACAGCATTCCCTTTTCTCCACACCCTCTCCAGCATTTATTGTTTGTAGATTTTTTGATGATGGCCATTCTGACTGGTGTGACGTGCCATCTCATTATGGTATTGATTTACATTGAACTGAACTGAATAATGAGCGATGTTGAGCATTTTTTCATGTGTTTGTTAGCTATCTGTATGTCTTCTTTGGTGAAATGTCTGTTTAGGTCTTTTTCCCACTTTTTGATTGGGTTTGTTTTTCTAGTATTGAGTTGTATGAGCTGCTTGTATATTCTGGAAATTAATCCTTTGTCAGTTGTTTCATTTGCTATTGTTTTCTCCCATTCTGAGGGTTGTCTTTTCACCTTACTTATAGTTTCCTTTCCTGTACAAAAGCTTTGAAGCTTAATCAGATTCCACTTGTTTACTTTTGTTTTTATTTCCTATAATGGAAAACTTTAATTAAAAATATTTTCACTTTTCGACAGTTTTCATGATATATAGAAACCCATATGAATGAGTGAATTTAACTCAGATGACCATTATATCTACTACTGCAGGCAGGAATCCCTCAGAAGAAATGGAGTGGCCATCATGGTCAACAAAAGAGTCCAACATGCAGTACTTGGATGCAGTCTCAAAAACGACAGAATGATCTCTGTTCGTTTCGAAGGCAAACCACTCAATATCACAGTAATCCAAGTCTGCCCCAACCAGTAATGCTGAAGAAGCTGAAGTTGAATGGTTGTATGAAGACCTACAAGACCTTTTAGAACTAACACCCAAAAAAGATGTCCTTTTCATTATAGGGGACTGGAATGCAAAAGTAGGAAGTCAAGAAACACCTGGAGTAACAGGCAAATTTGGCCTTGGAATACAGAATGAAGTAGGGCAAAGACTAATAGAGTTTTGCCAAGAAAATGCACTGGTCATAGCAAATACCCTCTTCCAACAACACAAGAGAAGACTCTATACATGGACATCACCAGATGGTCAATACCAAAATCAGACTGATTATACTTTGCAGCCAAATATGGAGAAGCTCTATACAGTCAACAAAAACAAGACTGGGAGCTGACTGTGGCTCAGACCATGAACTCCTTATTGCCAAATTCAGACTGAAATTGAAGAAAGTAGGGAAAACCACTAGACCATTCAGGTATGACCCAAATCATATCCTTTTGATTATACAGTGGAAGTGAGAAATAGATTTAAGGGCCTAGATCTGATAGATAGAGTGCCTGATGAACGATGGAATGAGGTTCCTGACAAAGTACAGGAGATAGGGATCAAGACCATCCCCATGGACAAGAAATGCAAAAAAGCAAAATGGCTGTCTGAGGAGGCCTTACAAATAGCTGTGAAAAGCAGAGAAGCAAAAAGCAAAGGAGAAAAGGAAAGATATAAGCATCTGAATGCAGAGTTCCAAAGAATAGCAAGAAGAGATAAGAAAGCCTTCTTCAGCGATCAATGCAAAGAAATAGAGGAAAACAACAGAATGGGAAAGACTAGGGATCTCTTCAAGAAAATCAGAGATACCAAAGGAACATTTCATGCAAAGATGGGCTTGATAAAGGACAGAAATGGTATGGACCTAACAGAAGCAGAAGATATTAATAAGACATGGCAAGAATACACAGAAGAACTGTACAAAAAAGATCTTCACGACCCAGATAATCACGATGGTGTGATCACTGACCTAGAGCCAGATATCCTGGAATGTGAAGTCAAGTGGGCCTTAGAAAGCATCACTATGAACAAAGCTAGTGGAGATGATGGACTTCCAGTGGAGCTATTCCAAATCCTGAAAGACGATGCTGTGAAAGTGCTGCACTCAATATGCCAGCAAATTTGAAAAACTCAGCAGTGGCCACAGGACTGGAAAAGGTCAGTTTTCATTCCAATCCCAAAGAAAGGCAATGTCAAAGAATGCTCAAACTACCGCACAATTGCACTCATCTCACACGCTAGTACGGAGAAGGCAATGGCACCCCACTCCAGTACTCCTGCCTGGAAAATCCACGGGCAGAGGAGCCTGGTAGGCTGTAGTCCATGGGGTCGCTAAGAGTCGGACACGACTGAGCGATTTCACTTTCACCTTTCACTTTCATGCATTAGAGAAGGAAATGGAGACCCACTCCGGTGTTCTTGCCTGGAGAATCCCAGGGATGGCGGAGCCTTGTGGGCTGCCGTCTATGGGGTCGCACAGAGTCGGACACGACTGAAGCGACTAAGCAGCAGCAGCAGCACACGCTAGTAAAGTAATGCTCAAAATTCTCCAAGCCAGGCTTCAGCAGTATGTGAACTGTGAACTTCCTGATGTTCAAGCTGGTTTTAGAAAAGGCAGAGGAACCAGAGATCAAATTGCCAACATCTGCTGGATCATCGAAAAAGCAAGAGAGTTCCAGAAAACCATCTATTTCTGCTTTATTGACTATGCCAAAGCCTTTGACTGTGTGGATCACAATAAACTGTGGAGAATTCTTAAAGAGATGGGAATACCAGACCACCTGATATGCCTCTTGAGAAATTTGTATGCAGGTCAGGAAGCAACAGTTAGAACTAGACATGGAACAGACTGGTTCCAAATAGGAAAAGGAGTTCGTTAAGGCTGTATATTGTCACTCTGTTTATTTAACTTATATGCAGAGTACATCATGAGAAACGCTGGACTGGAAGAAACACAAGCTGGAATCAAGATTGCCGGGAGAAATATCAATAACCTCATATATGCAGATGACACCACCCTTATGGCAGAAAGTGAAGGGGAACTAAAAAGCCTCTTGATGAAAGTGAAAGTGGAGAGTGAAAAAGTTTGCTTAAAGCTCAACATTCAGAAAACGAAGATCATGGCATCTGGTCCCATCACTACACGGGAAATAGATGGGGAAACAGTGGAAACAGTGTCCGACTTTATTTTTCTGGGCTCCAAAATCACTGCAGATGGTCACTGCAGCCATGAAATTATGACCAACCTAGATAGCATATTCAAAAGCAGAGACATTACTTTGCCAACAAAGATTCGTCTAGTCAAGGCTATGGTTTTTCCTGTGATCATGTATGGATGTGAGAGTTGGACTGTGAAGAAGGCTGAGCGCCGAAGAATTGATGCTTTTGAACTGTGGTGTTGGAGAAGCCTCATGAGAGTCCCTTGGACTGCAAGGAGATCCAACCGGTCCATTCTGAAGGATATCAGCCCTGGGATTTCTTTGGAAGGAATGATGCTAAAGCTGAAACTCCAGTACTTTGGCCACCTCATGCGAAGAGTTGACTCATTGGAGAAGACTCTGATGCTGGGAGGGATTGGGGGCAAGAGGAGAAGGGGACGACAGAGGATGAGATGGCTGGATGGCATCACTGACTCGATGGACATGATTCTCAGTGAACTCAGGGAGTTGGTGACAGACAGGGAGGCCTGGCGTGCTGCGATTCATGGGGTCGCAAAGAGTCGGACATGACTGAGCAACTGATCTGATCTAATATGAATTGCTTAAATTTATTTGTTTTAGTATTTATTTTATACTAAGAGCATTATTAACGCTGAAGAAGCTGAAGTTGAACAGTTCTATGAAGACCTACAAGACCTTTTAGAACTAACACCCAAAAAAGATGTCCTTTTCATTATAGGGGACTGGAATGCAAATGTAGGAAGTCAAGAAACACCTGAAGTAACAGGCAAATTTGGCCTTGGAATACGGAATGAAGCAGGGCAAAGACTAACAGAGTTTTGCCAAGAAAATGCACTGGTCATAGCAAATACCCTCTTCCAACAACACAAGAGAAGACTTTATACATGGACATCACCAGATGGTCAACACCGAAATCAGATCGATTATATTCTTTGCAGCCAAAGATGGAGAAGCTCTATTCAATCAGCAAAAACAAGACCAGGAGCTGACTGTGGCTCAGACCATGAACTCCTTATTGCCAAATTCAGACTGAAATTGAAGAAAGTAGGGAAAACCACTAGACCATTCAGGTATGACCTAAATCAAATCCCTTATGATTATACAGTGGAAGTGAGAAATAGATTTAAGGGCCTAGATCTGATAGATAGAGTGCCTGATGAACTATGGAATGAGGTTCGTGACATTGTACAGGAGACAGGGATCAAGACCATCCCCATGGACAAGAAATGCAAAAAAACAAAATGGCTGTCTGGGGAGGCCTTGCAAATAGCTGCAAAAAGAAGAGAAGCGAAAAGCAAAGGAGAAAAGGAAAGATATAAACATCTGAATGCAGAGTTCCAAAGAATAGCAAGAAGAGATAAGAAAGCCTTCTTCAGCGATCAATGCAAAGAAATAGAGGAAAACAACAGAATGGGAAAGACTAAGGATCTATTCAAGAAAATCAGAGATATCAAAGGAACATTTCATGCAAAGATGGGCTCGATAAAGGACAGAAATGGTGTGGACCTAACGGAAGCAGAAGATATTAAGAAGAGGTGGCAAGAATACACAGAAGAACTGTACAAAAAAGAGCTTCACGACCCAGATAATCATGATGGTGTGATCACTGACCTAGAGCCAGACATCCTGGAATGTGAAGTCAAGTGGGCCTTAGAAAGCATCACTACGAACAAAGCTAGTGGAGGTGATGGAATTCCAGTGGAGCTATTTCAAATCCTGAAAGATGATGCTGTGAAAGTGCTGCACTCAATATGCCAGCACATTTGGAAAACTCAGCAGTGGCCACAGGACTGGAGAAGGTCAGTTTTCATCCCGATCCCAAAGAAAGGCAATGCCAAAGAGTGCTCAAACTACCGCACAATTGCACTCATCTCACACGCTAGTAAAGTAATGCTCAAAATTCTCCAAGCCAGACTTCAGCAATATGTGAACCGTGAACTTCCTGATGTTCAAGCTGGTTTTAGAAAAGGCAGAGGAACCAGAGATCAAATTGCCAACCTCCGCTGGATCATGGAAAAAGCAAGAGAGTTCCAGAAAAACATCTATTTCTGCTTTATTGACTATGCCAAAGCCTTTGACTGTGTAGATCACAATAAACTCTGGAAAATTCTGAGAGAGATGGGAATACCAGACCACCTGATCTGCCTCTTGAGAAATCTGTATGCAGGTCAGGAAGCAACAGTTAGAACTGGTCATGGAACAACAGACTGGTTCCAAATAGGAAAAGGAGTACGTCAAGGCTGTATATTGTCACCATGTTTATTTAACTTATATGCAGAGTACATCATGAGAAATGCTGGACTGGAAGAAACACAAGCTGGAATCAAGATTGCCGGGAGAAATATCAATAACCTCAGATATGCAGATGATACCACCCTTATGGCAGAAAGTGAAGAGGAACTAAAAAGCCTCTTGATGAAAGTGAAAGTGGAGAGTGAAAAGGTCGGCTTAAAGCTCAACATTCAGAAAACGAAGATCATGGCATCTGGTCCCATCACTACATGGGAAATAGATGGAGAAACAGTGGAAACAGTGTCAGACTTTCTTTTTCTGGGCTCCAAAATCACTGCAGATGGTGACTGCAGCCATGAAATTAAAAGACGCTTACTCCTTGGAAGGAAGGTTATGACCAACCTAGATAGCATATTCAAAAGCAGAGACATCACTTTGCCAACAAAGGTTCGCCTAGTCAAGGCTATGGTCTTTCCTGTGGTCATGTATGGATGTGACAGCTGGACTGTGAAGAAGGCTGAGCGCCGAAGAATTGATGCTTTTGAACTGTGGTGTTGGAGAAGACTCTTGAGAGTCCCTTGGACTGCAAGAAGATCCAACCGGTCCATTCTGAAGGAGATCAGACCTGGGATTTCTTTGGAGGGAATGATGCTCAAGCTGAAACTCCAGTATTTTGGCCACCTCATGCGAAGAGTTGACTCATTGGAGAAGACTCTGATGCTGGGAGGGATTGAGGGCAGGAGGAGAAGGGGACGACAGAGGATGAGATGGCTGAATGGCATCACTGACTCGATGGATGTGAGTCTGAGTGACCTCCGAGAGCTGGTGATGGATAGGGAGGCCTGGCATGCTGCAGTTCATGGGGTCGCAAAGAGTCGGACACGACTGAGCGACTGATCTGATCTGATCTGATCTGAAGAGCATTATTTTGCAAAAGATTTTAAACAATATATTTAACTTGAAGTAATATCACAGACATCTTTTGTTAATATCCATGCTCCTGAAATATCTTGTTGTTTTTTTTTTTTCCTTACTTCTGGGGATTGGGGTGATTCAAGAGACTGTGCTAAATTCTTTTTAGAGGATTTTCCCCTGGAGGAAAATGGTTCCCAACACAGGATTTATCCTAGCAATGTCCTGCCAAATCAGAGTTACTTCCTATAAAACCAACAATGCATTTTTTTATGCCACACCATTAAATAATGAGGCAATGTTTTATTCAGAAAACTTTGGCAGAAGCTTATGAAATATCTTAAGAATGAAGGCAAAAGAGTCAGGATGAGGCAATGCAATCAACAGTGAGGATCTTAGGTATCACACTTGTTTTTTGTAGAGGGATTGCTAACAGATGAAAAGCAAGTCCTTTAAACATCCCCCCTTGAATAATCAGCTATCAAATGCTAACATGCAACAGAACATACTGGAATCATATGGGAAGTTACTACAAAGGCAACTGCTAACTTTGATTAGCCCAAAGAGATGCACCCAAGATAAAAATGACTACAAAACAAGACCTAAGTAAAGAATGAAAGGCTGAAGTGGGAAAGCCTATGAAATTCCATGGAAATAATTTGCTATATAAAATGAAAACCATTTAAAATTTTCAAACAACTGAGACATAAAATGTTTTTTCAACTTGTGTTCAGATCTTTTCTTACATTTTACAAGCTAATTATTTGTTGTAGTTGTTGTTCAGTTGCTAAGTCATGTCTGACTCTTTGCGACCCCATGAACTGCAGCACTCCAGGCTTCCCTGTCCTTCACTATCTCCAAGAGTTTGCTCAAACTCATGTCTATTGTGTCGGTGATGCCATCCAACCATCTCATCCTCTGTCACCTCCTCTTCCTGCCCTCAATCTTTCCCAGCATCAGGGTCTTTTTCTGTGAGTCAGCTCTTCGCATCAGGTGGCCAAAGTACTGGAGCTTCAGCTTCACCATCAGTCCTTCCAGTAAATTTCAGGGTTGATTTCCTTTAGGATTGACTGGTTTGATCTCCTTGCTATCCAAGAGACTCTAAAGAGTCTTCTCCAACACTACAATTCAAAAGCACCAATTCTTTGGCACTCAGCCTTCTTTATGATCAACTCTCACATCCATACATAACTACTGGAAAAACCATAACTTGGACTATACAGACCTTTGTTGGCAAAGTGATGTCTCTCTCTCTCTTTTTTTAATATGCTGTCTAGGTTGTCATAGCTTTTCTTCCAAGGAGCAAATGTATTTTAATTTCGTGGCTGTAGTCATTGATCTCAAGTGATTTTGGAGCCCTAGAAAATAAAATCTGTCACTTTTCATTTTTTCCCCATTTATTTGCCTGAAGTGGGACCGGATGCCAATGATCTTAGTTTTTTGAATGCTGAGTTTTAAGCCAGCTTTTTCACTCTCCTTTTGCACCCTCATCAAGAGACAGGTTCTTTAGTTCCTCTTCACATTCTGTCATGAAAGTGGTATCATCTGCATATCTGAGGTGGTTGATATTTCTCTCGGCAATTTTGATTCCAACTTTTGAGTCATCCAGCCCAGGATTTCGCAGATGTAATCTGCACAGAAGTTAAATAAGCAGGGTGACAATATACAGCCTTGTACTCCTTTCCCAATTTTGAACAAGTCTGTTGTTTCACGTCCAATTCTAACTATTGCTTCTTGTCCTGCATACAGGTTTCTTAGGAGACAAGTAAGGTGGTCTGGTATTCTTATCTCTCTAAGAATTTTTCAGTTTCTTGTGAACTACACAGTTAAAGGCTTGTAGGAAATTCAGCAGAAGTACAAAGCTTTTAAAAAAGAAATCAGTATTAACTTCTGTTATTTTCATTTAAAGTAATCAGAACCAAGCTTACTAGCAAGGTAAAGATTCACCTCAGTAATGACTGCAGTTCATTTCTAAGTGAAAAGCAAATCACAAGAATAAGGTGGAAGGTTCAAACTAGGTAATACTCAGACATATTCCCTGAAACTTAGATGTCTGCAGTCAAACACAGCCTTCCTGGTCAAAGCACCAACCTCAGGTTCTACATAGTTTAGAGCACTCTGACTTTTAAGACTTAAAAAATAGCAGGAATTAATAATATAGCCTGACCATGAAAGTATTAGGGTATAAAAGCATGCGAGCTGATGAATTCAGAGAACAAGAACAAGAACTCTGGAGGTTTTGCATCTCAGATTCAGATCTAAGCAAACCAGAAGGAGCAAGATAGCCCTTTAAGCAGTTGGCACAGGGTGGATACAGTTTTTAAAGAACTGAAAAGGAGTGTTCAGTTTAAATACACAGATATAGAATGCAGCCTCAGCCCTGACTGTAGTGTAGTCGACATTTTATAGGCTTGTGGAAGGCAGGCACGGAATACAAACAAATCAACGTGGACAGGAGTAAGAGATAAACAGTTTTAAACGTCTTGTACAACTAAGATGTTTCTGTAGCCAGGTTCACTGCGAAAAGGGGAGACTTGGAAAATTTCAGCCTGGCTACTCCAATTATAGGGCTTTATGAAACCACGGAAGATATGGCAGTGCCCTTCTGAGAAAGGCAATGATACTTTTGTGCAGGTAAATCTCCAAGGTGAGTGTGGCTTCTTACGCACAACATAGTATAAAAACAAGGGCTGTTAATCCTTTCAAGTTTTGGCTTTCCTACTTTCTGGAAGGGAAAGGGAAGATCTTGTCTATTTTACATTATCTGTCAGATTGAGACTTGAGCCATTAAAAAAAAAGTGCATGAGTTACTATGAACCTTTCTACTATTTATAATGTGAAGCACTGGTCATCAGTTACCATCTTGACTTTAAAAGTTTTTATTTATCTTTGTGTTGGTTTAAAACTTAAACTTTAAATAATGTCAGTCTTTTGGTTTCGGGGGAAAGGATAATAAAAGTTTTGATTTCTATTTTGGTCTTGACCAAAAGCATTTCATAAACATTTACGAAGAAGGTTGTCAAGTTTGAACTAAACTGCTCCCATGATGAAGATACAAATTTTCTTATGATATATCCACATGAGGATTTCATTCTTGTGTTGTGATTCATGCCAAGAAGGGCACAGTTATCCTTAAAAGTAGTCAGAGTTCACAGAGGTACCCAAGGTACCTCTTCTTGGCAAACTCTGGTTGTTCTCCATGAAATGTATTTACATCAAGTGAGTCCATAAACATTTCCTAGAATCCCTCCAATGGGTAAGGTGTGGAGCCTTCTAGAGCCATAGAGACATCCATCCCAGGTCTACCTTTCCTTTGCAGCCTTTCTCTATGGATGGCATCTTCATTCATTAGATCCTGAAAAAGAGGCCACACTTTGTGAGCAAGAGTCTTCAGAAGATAATGGGCAAGAGGGGCTGGGGAGGATCCCTGTGATGGCCATTTCCGCTTGTGCGCCCACAGTGACCATTCACAGAAAGCAAACACTGACATGTGGGGGAGGATGGATGCTGAGCAGTTGCTGGAGGGAAAAAGACAAGGCATTTTGTGGGAAGATCCCCTACTCCCAATTCCCTACCCCTTGGCCCCAGACTGCTTGCTTCTATGGGAAGCAGAGAGCAGGATGAATAGCTAGCGACCTTACGCAGGTTACAAGCACCGTGCTGTTGCTGCTGCTGCTGCTAAGTCACTTCAGTAGTGTCCGACTCTGTGTGACCCCATAGACGGCAGCCCGCCAGGCTCCCCCGTCCCTGGGATTCTCCAGGCAAGAACACTGGATGGGTTGCCATTTCCTTCTCCAATGCATGAAAGTGAAAAGTGAAAGTGGAGTCGCTCAGTGGTGTCCGACTCTAGCGACCCCATGGACTGCAGCCTACCAGGCTCCTGCGCCCATGGGATTTTCCAGGCAAGAGTACTGGAGTGGGGCGCCATTGCCTTCTCTGCCATCGCTGTAGAGTCCACCATTTTTGTGTTTATGTCTGTACGTATAATTTTTCACTTAGAAATTGGGCTTCTTCTCTCTGGTAAAGATCCCCTGGGGAGAGGCAGTTGTCTGTAAGCTTTGCCACCAGAGGGATTTGCAATGACAAAGAATCAAGATTTCTCCTTCCGTGTGGGGGCTCTTCTCTTCCAACACTCTGGAGTGTCTCATATTCAGAAATGCAGCCTGAGGGCTGGTTCTCTAATCTACAACAAATCTAAAGTAAGTTCTGGGTTTGGCCTCTGAAAGAGTTTATTCTGGGTATGTAGCACCAAACTACACAAAACACATCATTCACAACATGATTTCTCTTTCTTTCACATTTACCTTCTTTTTCCCTCTTAACCTGCACATGGGCACTGTGAACTTTCTAAAGAAAATCAATAAACAGTTTCCACATTTTGGATAAAAGCCAAAGACAGAAAATACCTATTCTTTGAGAAAATTAGATAAGAATGAAACAAACAGGCCTGTAATTTGGAAATTAAAAATAATGTTATTGGGCAATCTTTGTAAGAGTCACAAAGAATACATATATCTTTTAAGTTTGGGAATTAAAGAGAAAGGAAATATGTAGTTCTGCTGTGCCTTGCCGAAGGCCTTCTCTGCACCAGCATGTTTGTAAACAGCGTATTTCATTTTGCTAGTGAGAGTGACAGCTTGAGAGAATCAAACCCACTACCTCATTCACTGGATCCGGCTGCCTCTTCCATCTGTGATAAGTGAAACCTTACCTTCACTTTAATAAGAATCTGTCCAATATGTTTAGAATATGAGTCAGGGCTTTCCCTGAAGCAACAGAACTGTCTCTGTGCTTCATGCATTTCAAGCTAGGTCTAAAAGTCAACACAAAGAGATGGAATGTTTTAAATACTTAGGTTTGAATAACTGATCAAGGAGAGACGCCATGACCCGCTAAGGAGGAGACATCATCACTTAAGGGCCTCTTGGACTATCAGTGCTCTAAACAGACATTCTACCATCTCCCTTTGTGTCTCTGCTTTCCCACCCCAGGCCCAGCTCTTCTCAGCTCTCCACATGATGCTGAGCATCCTAAGACATTTTCTTTGGTCCCTGATTCCTCCCCCTCTCTATCTTCTAAAGCTGTGACTATGGCATCTTACCAGCTGCATTTAGCCCAGGACCTACCTAAGTTATATTGGATTAAACTAAAATCACTTAAGCACACTAAGTGGCGAACTCCTAGCTCATCTTTTTTCATTTTTATCCCTAGAGTAAAAGAAAGCTCTGGGTACTTAGTTGATAAAGCGTGGACTGAAGAAAAAATAAGGAGACTGTTGGACATTGGCATAGAACTTCTACTTTAGGATCAAAAGTTCACAAAAGTGAAAACATTTCCAAAGAGTTGAAGAGGAAGACTGGGCATGTGGAATGTGGAGCCTAGTACGTGCTGTGGGGCAATAATGAGAGACTGCCAAGACAGAGAGAGGATAGTGGGAAAGGCTGGGGATGGCAGTGGGTGCCAGGGCAGAGGAGGAACAGACAGTGGCTCTGATCCAGGAAACAGCCCAGGACTCAGAACTGGCTGGGCCTTGGAGATGCTGAGGCTGCACATGTAAGCCCCTCCAGCCACTCACAAAGTTATTTAGGGACCAGGACTCCTGGAAAAGAGAGGATATCCTACAAGTGAGCCCTTGGTGGCACGTGGATATCTGAGAGAATTACTGTAATGTGACCACAGGGTACCCCCCTCCCAACCCTGCCCAAGCTGATGAAGTCAAGAATACATTAGCCACAGGATTAATACCATCCTAAGGGTTAGAATTCTTTCAAATGCCACACTGCAATAATTTACCATTTCTAACACAATACTGTAATTCAGCTATACTTCAATGAAAAATAAATTTTTAAGAGTAATTTACCATTTCCTTTGTAATTTTGAAATAGCCTTGAACTTACAATTATGGTCCCTCTTCAAGGACTTTTAACTTTTTAAAAGATCAGCTAGTCTTGATGTATAAAGACTACCAATCTCTCTCCCCACAAAAGGATTCTCTTTCACTCATCTTTCTGAAATCAAACATGACAATACATAATAATTCAAATTATTTTGTGCTCTACACTTTAAGGCAAAACCGTACAAAGTTTATACACATCTTTTAAAAATGACTGATTCAATGATTTTGAGGAAATGTAATTCTGTTCTTACCAAAAAGTGTCTAAAGCCAAGCCCACCCTGGAGTCATACTGATGAGCTCTCATGGGGTTAAGGTAGGTTTTTGCTCCCTTCATCCAAGACCTAGATGCCCACCGGGGTCCCATTGCCTTTAAAACAAACAGCGGGGGGAGCATATTTTTGAAACACATCCTTTCAGTTTCTTTTGTGTCCAAATAAGTCTATCTCACTACTTGTTATTTTGAGAATTAGTAGCAGCCTCCGAGGGTGGTCAGTTACAACTGAAAATCGAATGTGAAAGAAGATAACTAACATATACACAGTGATTTGCAGTTTACGTAACACTGCATTGAATATTCACAACATCCTTGTATGGAAGACAGTCCTATTATACTAAGGCTGCCTCATTCCAAAGAGGATTTACAAAAGAGACCGACTTCTTGTCTTTAATTCGCAGATGAAAAAAATAAAGGCTGAACGGCCAAAGTGACTGGCCTGGGCTCACAGACCCAGGTGTGTGGCCAAGCTGGGATCTGAACTCAGGTCTTCTGAATTCAAATGCCATGAACTTTTCTAGGATGACATGCAAATGACACCATCATCCACCCCCCACTCCCTAACAGAAACACAGGGCTGGATGAAATATCAAAAGAGAAACCCTTCTTCCTCTATTCACTCAGAAAGGAATTTGTTACTGAGGAAAAGGTAAACATGCCACGGCCTCTGCAAACAAAGGGTGATTTTTTTACTAGCCTGTGTATTAATGAAATATCATCACAGCCAGTGAGACAGAGGCACTTGCAACACGAAGCAGAGGACATACAGCTTGAACAATGACCATCCTCAAATTGCAATACTGTATACATATATAAAAGAGAGACAGCCCCAATTTATCTGTTGAACAGTTGAAAAAGATCAGGATGGCATTAATCTCAAGCACAGTTTAAAAAAAAAGGCAAGAAAAGAGAAATTTATGGGATTAAGAAGAACATCATTGAAAATAACTTTTTCAGAATATATTTTCTGAGAGAATAAACTCTAAAAAGTAACCGAGCTACCCTATTAATGCATAGAACTCTTCCTCCTCATTGCTGATTTTGTTTTTTGTTATATTTGGGGGATGAAGGGGCCAGGAAGAATAAACTAGAGGGTAAGGTTTAGAGAGAAAAGTTATGACATGCTTAGAGATTGTTAGCCTGTGCTCATGAGACAGTACACAGAACGACAAAATGTAAACCAAAAAATATATAAACCAATACATTTTCCTTCTGGGGTTCCAAAACCCAGCAAAGCTTTCAACTATTATCCTGGCCAATTCTGTTTCAAGTCTAACAGCAACTGAATTCTTAAGGACAGACCACAGGCATGCATGACAATAAACACATCCAAATAAAGAAAGAAGAAAAAAATTAAAAGTACCTGTCAAATGCAATATCTTCAACAGAGTGAAGGTGTACTGTATTTTTGACAATTCAGCAAGATGACCATCTTTTTTTGAACTATGTAACATAAAAAAGTCAAATCAAGTCCCTTTAGCCCCTTTATAAGTAAATGTATGAGAGATGATCATTAAGGACCTTTGCAATTTTTCTCAGTAAATTACAATCATGTCTTTGTTTTGATGCATTAGTGTGTAAAAACTATGGGGGGGGGGGGGCAAATAAAATCTTCCCCAAACCAGTCATTTTAACATGTCACTGTTTGTAATAACTATGATTCTATTATATACTAAAGTCTACTGGGAAAGCAGCCCAGACTGGAATGAACTACAGGTTACAGCCTATTTGATAAATATTTATTAACAAACCAGACATAGTAACAAACTAAAATGTACCTAACCTTCTGCAATTTAATACTGTTTTTAGGGACACCCATACTATTCAAGACTATTAGTAAAACAAAGTTCTCCTTCTTGCTCCTTCTTGATCTGGTGTCATTGTCCTGGTTTATCTTTTGGGAACCACAAGGATGCAAATCTAAATGCAATGTCACTCTGCAGGCAGCTTTGGACTCAGAGAACATCTTGACAAAAACTCCACAGCTTAGAGGAAGCAGGATCATCTCTGGAGGGCACTGGGGCTTCCTCCTAGTAAGTACATTATTTGGGGGTCTGCCCAGACAGGAGAAGGAAGGAAAAAATACCTTCCTGACATGGGCCAGTGGGATTTATTTCCCTTTATTAGATGCCCAGAGATTTCTAACTCTGCTTTGGCACTCTAGGGTGTGGACTATCAGGGGTAAGGCTGTGTTCTTGGAGAGGACAGGGCAGTATAGTCAGGAACCAAGTGAAGCATATATGGAAAGAACATACACAGTTATATAGACATGAGAGTTGGACCATTAAGAAGGCTGAGTGCCAAAGAACTGATGCTTTCAAATTGTGGTGCTGGAGAAGGCTCTTGAGAGTCCCTTGGACTGTAAGGAGATCAAAGCAGTCAATCCTAAAGGAAATCAACCCTGAATATCCACTGGAAGGACTGATGCTGAAGCTGAAGCTCCAATACTTTGGCCACCTGATGCAAACAGCTGACTCACTGGAAAAGACCCTGATGCTGGGAAAGATTGAGGGCAAGAGGAGAAGGGGGCGACAGAGGATGAGGTGGTTGGATGGCATCACCAATTTGATGGACATGAACTTGGGAAAACTCTGGGAGATGGTGAGGGACAGAGAAGCCTTGTGTGCTGCAGTCCATGGGGTCACAAAGAGCTGGACGTGACTTGGCAACTGAACAGTAACAACAGGATTCTGTCTGTGGAATTCTTCAGGCCAGAATACTGGAGTGGGTAGCCATTCCCTTCTCCAGGAGATCTTCCCAACTCAGGAACTGAACCAGGGTCTTCTGCATTGCAGCAGATTCTTTACCGTCTGAGCCCCCGGGAAGCCCTGGGGCTAAGGTCAGGTTCATATTTTTACATCATTTTGTTAGGTTCATATTTTTATTTATTTACTTTTTGCAGTACTTGCAGACAAATGACCTATGTTCTTATGGTTTTCTACAGAAGGTGTCCCTGAGGCAGGGACTGGCACCCCAGGAAAGGACGGGGGTCCCCAGGAGGCACTTCTTGCCAAATGCAGATCAGAGCCTGCTGACCAGTGTGGCATTCCTGTCACAAAAGGCTCTGTTTTCTGCTCTTTGTGAACTTTCTAGAGACATCCAAACCTTTGTATAAATGTGCAACATCTTGCTAGAGCTTTTATTTGAGAATAAAGAATATATTGTTTAAAAATGCAACTTTTACTCAGCTTAATTCAACTGTTACAGGTCAACTCTAAACCCTTCAGTACACCTCCAGTAACGTGGGATCTTCTGCTAGGTCACTCACTCCATTTTTGCACAGCACTAGCGATCACATCTGTCTCCTGACAAAATGCCTCCAGTAACTTCTACTCATGATTCATTATTCTTTCAGGCACAGGCACATCTAAACTGCTTTACTAGGAATGAACAGGGAGATGTGGGGATTTTCACTTGCAATGTCACAATGCCACCATTTTCATTTGGAAAGGGCTTGAAACTCACTTGAGAATTCTTTTTTTTTTTTTCACTTGATAATTCTTACAACTGGTACTAAACAAAGGAGGGGGTGGGGTGAGGTGGGGGTGGGGGTGGGGATCAGAACTGATAGAGCAGGTCAACACCAGACAAAGAGCAGGCAGAAAGGGAATTTTCCATGCAAAGAAGATTGTGCAGATAAGTCATTTAAGGCCACAATCATTTTCTACCCCCAAGGTTACATTTTGTGTGTTCTCTTTCAGCTGAATTACTCTAATACTGTTTGTGTCCATGATTCATTTACCTAGCCAAAAATAGGCCACCAATGAGTGTTGCAGCTGTCCTTTTAAACACCAGATCAACAGGCTTAATTTAAATAAGAACACTGGCTACACAATGCCTAGCAAATAACCATGTGGTCCTATTAATTAATATAAGAGATTTATGCTCATTTTCAGGGCTTCTATGGTTCTAATACTACAAATCTATGCAGATTTAAATGTTTTACAAATGATTCATATAATTTTATTTGCCTAAAAGGACTAGATAAAAGAAGGAAAAGAGGAAAATGCTACTATGGTATTTGTTATTTTCTTTCAAACATTTATAAACAATGGACAATATTTGTTAAAAACAAAAGAACTTAACATCTGTTTTTTATAATATTGTTATTTCTTGTGAATATTCTGAATTTGAAATGCTTGTTCCGCAGAATTACTTGCAAATATCAAATAACTATAATTTCAAAAAAAGCAACGTGTACACTTCCTAACTCCAGTAAGTCCTTGATTAACTAAAAGCTGGAACCCAACCAAACAGAATTCAAATTACCTGGAACTTGTCCTTTCCACATGACTTTTATAAGAAAGTAGGAAATGACAAAAAAAAAACAGGTACCTATTTAAAACAAAAGACTTTGCTGACCACATTTAGAAGTCAGTATGTATCTAGCCTGTCTGTATTGGTACACAAAGTATTATACAAGAGAAACAAATGTTCACAATGAACATCTCTACCTCAAACCCTTCTGTGGAACAAAGCAGAATGTAAATAGAGAGTATCTTTTATCTCTGAAACTCTACTGCTTGGCACCTTGATTATAATTTCATACTGAAATATTTGTGTTAACAAATTAATAAACAATGGTAAGTTGGAGGCAAAAAGATTAAATTTTTATAGATTTATGACAGTGCAGTACACGGAATCACAATCAAGATCACAGAATCTTAAGGTTTAAAGACTCTGGACATCTGTCTAGCTCTCCTCAGCATAGGAATCCTCTAAGAACATTCTCATATTTAAAAACAAATAATTTAGTATCAAGTACTATACTGGACACACACAATCATCTCATGACCTCATAATATTATTGCGAGATAGACATAGTAATCATTAATCCTGCAAACAAGGACGGAAACGGATTCAGAAAGTGAAGAAGGGACAATGAGGAAGAAGAAAAAGAAAGAAATGTCACAAGTTGTTGCCAATTCTATTCTATGGACTGAGATCCAAGGATAAACAAGAAATAAATCAGAAAAGATGAAAATATGTCTCCCCTACCCCATGTCCAATGCACACTCCATTCCAAAATTAATTTACTGAGATATATGTAATAAGCCAAGCCAGTCCCTGGAATACAACATACACAAAAATGTTCGTTTCCTCTCTTCTCTGTATGTTATAGCATTGCTGCAACAGACAAAGCTATTTGGGATCTGTTCCCAACTCTGAAAGTTCAGGAATTATCACATAACTAGAGTTAGGAGGAATGCTAAAAGCCATTCCCCTAAGAATATCCAGTATAACTGTGTCTTTCATTTTAATTTAAAATTCAGTAAGTATGTTTCTTTTTTCCCCCAAGGAGATAAATAACTGGAATGACTGAATATAGCACAAAACACAGACAAGGGGAAAGGATGGCAGTTTTAACTTTGAAATTCACCATTCTTGTCAGTTAAAGTCAGACCTAAAGCATTAATTTATTCTGAAACATTAATTAACTGGAGCTTTTTTTGCATTTAATTTTCTCTGGCATTTTAGAATCTATTCTAAGCCCCATGGAAATGGCAGGTCTGATGTTATTAAAGTTAGCCTTTCAGAAAGTCCTCGAACTGAAGACTCCAACATATTAAAAAATGCTGAGAGTCCAGATAATGCAAATCTAAGTTATTATTAAAGGGTATTCTTTACACATTAAAAAAATCCTTGATTTTATTAAAACTGAATTCAACTTTTAGAAAGGCTCCCATTTTATACACTAGTTGGGCTCTTCAGACTCCTCCTATGAAACATCTAAAGCCCATTTCATTTCACTCATTCCATTCATTCATTCAAATATCTATTGTGTGCCAATTACATGATAGGCAGGTACTGTTCTGAGCAGGGCAAGCAAAGTCCTATTCCTGTGCAGCTTATAGCTTAGATTAGAAAACGACAAACAGCAAACAGATAAAAATATCTATAAGTGATGAGAACAGTAAAGGAAAAAAAAGGATAATATGAGCAAGAGTGATTGGGAAGAACTCTCTGAGGAGGAGCGTCCATGCCAAGCCTTAAAGGATGAGAAGCGGGGCACACAAAGATCTAGAGATAAACGGCTCAGAGGGACTGGAAGGTGTCATTGGGAAAGGGTGAGGCTGAGCTCAGTAGGACTGAAGGCAGGAAGGTGACAGTGACTGAGCCGCAAGGCAGGGGATGGTGTCCCCTGGCCCGAGACAGAAACACCTGGGCAAGGAACCAGTAGAGTGTGTGTGTCTGTTGGGGGGTGCGGGGGTGGGGATCAAGAGCTCCATTTCAGACATGTGCAGACACGCAATGCCCACTTAGAAGAATGGTTCAAATAAGAAAAAACAAATTATAGCAATTATATGATCATCCAACATTAAGCGAGGAATTTGGAATGGATGGTGCTAGCCACATTGGGTAGAAAACATTAGTTCTCTAGCCAGCTTTATTCCATCCCATGGGTCACTTCAGACACTCTATGTACTCAAGCAATATTTAGTGTCATATACCCCAAATTCAAAATAGTAAGCAAGTTATAAAACATCTATTAAGGAAAGAAAGCCCTTCTGGAAACCAAAACAGATGATTTCTGTTTTACAGCTATTGTGTGCTCTCAAACACACAAATTCTTTCACAGAATGCAAACCAACAGGTGCCCTAGACATATGTGGCACATTTTTTAAAAATTAAAATACATGTAATAGAAGTTGTGCAATAGAAATTTGGAGCAAAAGACTTCATTGTGGCTCCCAACACGAACTGTTGCTTGGCAGCGAATATCTGCTTGTATGTATGTTTGCCTGGAGCAGAGGGGATGCTGGCTGGCAGGAGGGAAGGAGACCCCACCCCCTCTCCAAGTCACAGCCCCGAATGACTGGACTTCCTTACTTGGGATTCTTTCAGCTCAAATGTAGATGGATTTGGTATACTTTTTTTTTTTTTAAGGTGACACAGACGTGGGAAAAATGAATCTAGACATCTTACTCAAGTGTAAAATTATGAGGCAGAACAAAATTCTGTGATGGCATCTACTTCCCAAGCCTTGGTCTCTGAAGCCAAGAAAATATCATTCCATCTTGTGTTTCTCCACTTTCCAAGACATTTTTGTGTCTGACCTTCATCAGCCTGAGGGCAAGAGAGACCTACATATTTCAGATTATTTGAATTTATGGATTATGACTATAATACACACAAGGGCCAAGAGTTTTGAATCTGAGGATCCTTGCCAACATTTAGGAAAGGGCTGCTTTCCGCTTTATTAACATCTTGAGGGAAGAGAATTCCTCTGTAATTAGCTGTCTGGCAGTACATAGGACTTAAAAACACATCTTGAGAACCTCAGAAACTGTATTTATCATACCTACAAATGCTAGTAAGGACCATGTTTCCTGAGAAACTCAAGGAATAACACTAACTGTTGGAGTTTGAACGGATGGCTCGTCTCATCCTACAGGAGGAGAGGACGTCTCGCTGACTGGGTGCCAGAATCCAGATCATCCCGTGAAGTGTGGCCTTCAAACTTGTTCATAGACCAATCTAAGATGATGGGTCCCCACAAGAAAGTAACGCCTTGGGTGCCTGAAAGAGACAGTCCTCATGGGGAGAGGTAAACAGTTAAAACCATGAGGAAGAATGCACTGAGGTCTCACAGGACGGGTTTTGAAGGATGAACAGGAGTTAGTCAGGTTAAGAGGGCTGGGAGACAAAGACAACATTTCAAAGAAGCAGTCCGTGGTGTGAGGATACAGACGCAAGACAGCAGGGTGATGTCTGGGGAAACGCAGACCCGCTGGGTTAGAGGACAGGATCGGGGGGCAGCAGGGAGGCGGGGAGGAGACAGGATCGGGGGGCAGCAGGGAGGCGGTGCTGGTGAATGCCAGCACCACACAGAAGGGCCCTGGGGGCATGGTGACACCCCTGAAAGAAATAAAGATGCACTGAAGAATTCTGAGTTTGGGGTGTGTTGGGAGTGGGGCTCCTGACATGATTAACTCTGCATTTTAGAAACAGCACTGGCAGCAGCTGGAAAATGGGGTGGGGTCAGGCTGGGAGCTCAGAGGTGCACCAAGCCTCATAAGATCAAGTAACAGAGATAATAAAAAATCAAAATAATAAGCAGCCTTTCACCTACCAGGCTTCCCTGGTGTCCAGTGATAAAGAATCTGCCTGCCAGTGCAGGAGAAGCAGGAGACATTGGTTTGCTTCCTGGGTTGGGAAGATCTCCTGGAGGAGGAAATGGCAACCCACGCCAGTATTCTGGCCTGGAGAATCTAACGGACAGAGGAGCCTGGCAGATTACAGTCCATGGGGTCGCAGAGAGTCAGACACGACTGAACAACTGAGGACATGACTGAGCAACTGAGCACATGGTAGGAGGGGGGCTTTGTTAACCCTGCCTTCCTGATTGTTTCATGTGTATTACAGCATATTCTACAATTAAGTGTGTGTATTTTCTTTGTCCGTCTAGCAGAAAGAGGCCTCTGGGGTGCTATGATCCTGCAAAAATATAAGGAGGGTGGGAAAATCCTGCGAAAGATTGGAGTTTTACTATATACTGGACTATTTAGAGTGGGTTCACATTAAGAAGCAGAGCTAAGTCAGTACTAGAGGCAATGAAAAGCTAGGAAACCAACATTCTGGCTAGCAGGGTGGACCACTAGCTCTCTCCATCCAAAAGATGTGCTCTCTGCATGCAAGAATCCCAAGTATTTTAAGTCCACCTCTTCCTATGTGATCTCCAGCCTTGACAAGTGCCACAGCCAAGCCAGAGTTTGACATGTCCTCCTTAAGCCCAACACCTCCCACCTCCACCATGTCAGCCCTAACTATTTCTTCTCCTTGAGAATCTTTGTCTATGAATGGGGGCTGCTTTATATTCATCTTTGCTCTCAAGGCCTGGCACATAACTCAGTGTTTAAGAAACACTGCCAGTTAAATACTGTTTTAAAAATATCACATAGCTACTGTGAAGAACAGCCTGGTAGGTCCTCAAGAAGTTACCCATAGAATTATCCTATGACTGGCAAGTCCATTACTACATATATACCCAAGAGAATCAAAAACAGGTATTCAAACAAAGACTTGTACACAAATGTTCAAAGCAGCATTATCCATAATAGCTAACAAGCAGAAAGAACCCAGATATCCACTGACGGATGAGTAAACAAAATGTGATTTACTTATGCAATGGAACATGCTGCTGCTGCTGCTAAGTTGCATCAGTTGTGTCCGACTCTGTGCGACCCCATAGACAGCACCCCACCAGGCTCCCCCGTCCCTGGGATTCTCCAGGCAAGAACACTGGAGTGGGTTGCCATTTCCTTCTCCAGTGCATGAAAGTGAAAAGTGAAAGTGAAGTCGCTCAGTCATATCTGACTCTTTGCGACCCCATGGACTGCAGCCCACCAGGCTCCTCCATCCATGGGATGGGGCATGACTCTGCCATAAAAAGGAATGAAGTTCTGATACATGCTGCAACATGAATGAACCTTTGAGAACATTATGTTAAGTGAAAGGAGCCAGTCACAAAGACCAGATATGGGATTCAACTTACATGAAATATGCAGAATAGGCAGACCCACAGAGGTGGGAAGCTGACTGGTGATTTCCAGGGGCCACAGGGAAGGAGGGAGAGTGAATGGCTTCTTAGTGGGTACAGAGGTCCTTTTTGGAGTGAGGAAAATGCTCTGGGATTAGATAGTGCTGACAGGTACACCACACTGTGAATGCACTAAAAGTCACTGAATTGTACACTTTAAAGTGGTTAAGATGGTGAATTTTATGTTATGTGACTTTACCTTAATTAAAAAAAAATCTTTGTAAATCTAATCTCACCAAAGACCCAAGTAAGCAAACCCTCTTAAACTCTGTGTGTGTGCTCAGTCGCTCAGTCATGTCTGACTCTTTGCAGCCCCATGGACTGTAGCCTGCCAGGCTCCTCTGTCCAAGGGATTCTTCAGGCAAGAATACTGAAGTGGGTTGCCATTTCCTTCTCCAGGGGATATTCCCAACCCAGGGATCTAATTCATGTCTCTTGGGTCTCCTGCATTGGCAAGATACTTTACCATTAGCACCACCTGGGAAGCCCTCTTAGCCTATACAAGTGCCCATCTGCTCTTCCTCCCGCCCTCTTTTCTCCATTTCCAGCTTGCTAGGAACCTGGGACAAAGTTAAGTCAGTTTCATCTGCAAAATGGGAGCTGCACTAAGATGATCATCTTATAACTTTTTCTGCTCTAACATTTGACAGATGATTTATTGGGATGATGTAAATCCTACTCATGGACACCCCCTAGCAATAGAGCTGGAACACGGATGAGCGTGCCTCTTCTTCTAAAGTGCCTGAGGCGTGCCAGCTGATGAGGTGATCTGCCAAAGAATTTTGAGTCTGTCTACATTCTTGGAAAGTTCAGCAAGATAGCAAGAGTTACAAAGAAAGCTAATAATCTATTCTTCTAAGGGGTTAAAAAAACCCACAAAATGTATTTTTCTTTGGTTTTTAATTAAAATCGACCTTTCTGAATCTATGGCTGAAGGCAGCTATAGTAATGAAAAGCGATGTCATTTGCTGGTGATACAAAGAGTGTGGCAGTACGATGAAAAAGGTTAGAATCATCACAGAATTCCTAGGTCTCTCCACACCACCCAACTGTCGGGGAGGAGAGTGGACGAGAAAGATACAGATTAAGAGACATTATTGTCACTCTTGAGCAAAAGACTGACCCAACCTTATTTGAAACTCATTGGAGTATCTTTATTCTTGGGAACTTAAGTCTCAGGTTTTCGTTTAATGTTCCCAACTGCTAGAAAAACAAGTAACTTTCAAAAAAAAGGGCTCATCGGCCTCTTAAATTCTGAATGAGGTGAGACCAATCCCTAGTCTAAGGAATATGAAGGAAGGAAGGAAAAAGGGTAGGAAAAGGAAGATGAAGGAGAGAATTACAGAGACCGAAAAGAAAAGAATTTGCTTTGCTTCTTCAAAAGTGGGGGCAGGATGTAGGGGTGGGGATGGTGGAGGCAGAAGTGCATCTACTGAAAAGCTGCTGAAAGGCTAAGGGCCTCACTCAGAGCCCGATTTCCCTAAAACCCAAAATTTCTTCTTCTGACTCTGCTTCAGCTAAATCCTTTCTTCAGGCAAGTCAATCCACGCTGAATAACAAGAGCTGCCAGGAAGGAAAAACCTTCTAAGGGACACTTAAAGAAAAGCCTCACTGAACTGAGATTAAACAGTTTCTTTACTACTATTTCTGTGTTCTGGATTATCCAAAACTCAGGGGTGTGGGAATAAGAAAGACCTATTGGTTTACCCAATATATTAATTGATCAATCAGAATGAATGCAGGGGTGGTGGCGAGATCGATGCTGGTAGAAATACCCCATAGCAGGGGTGGTGGGATTTTTAAACCATTTTATTAGCTTTCAAAATTACAAAATAGCATTTGCTGATTTTTTTAAATGGAAAAACCATTAAATAATTAAAAATCACACAGATGTGTGAAGTTAAGAAATGAATATTCCTAAAATTCTTCAAGAGATGGGAATACCAGACCACTTGACTTGCCTCTTGAGAAGACTATATGCAGGTCAGGAAGCAACAGTTAGAACTGGACATGGAACATCAGACTGGTTCCAAATAGGAAAAGGAGTACATCAAGGCTGTATATTGTCACCCTGTTTATTTAACTTCTATGCAGAGTACATCATGAGAAACGCTGGACTGGAAGAAACACAAGATGGATCAAGATTGCCAGGAGAAATATCAGTAACCTCAGATATGCAGATGACACCACCCTTATGGCAGAAAGTGAAGAGGAACTAAAGAGCCTCTTGATGAAAGTGAAAGTGGAGAGTGAAAAAGTTGGCTTAAAGCATAACATTCACAAAACGAAGATCATGGCATCTGGTCCCATCACTTCATGGGAAATAGATGGGAAAACAGTGGAAACAGTGTCAGACTTTATTTTTCTGGGCTCCAATATCCCCACAGATGGTGACTGCAGCCATGAAATTAAAAGACACTCACTCCTTGGAAGGAAAGTTAAGACCAACCTAGATAGCCTATTCAAAAGCAGAGACATTACTTTGCCAACAAAGGTCTAGTCAAGGCTATGGTTTTTCCAGTAGTCATGTATGGATGTGAGAGTTGGACTGTGAATAAGGCTGAGCGCCAAAGAATTGATGCTTTTGAACTGTGGTGTTGGAGAAGACTCTTGAGAGTCCCTTGGACTGCAAGGACTTCCAACCAGTCCATCCTAAAGGAGATGAGCCCTGGGTGTGTTCTTTGGAAGGAATGATGCTAAAGCTGAAACTTCAGTACTTTGGCTACCTCATGCAAAGAGCTGACTCATTGGAAGAGACTCTGATGCTGGGAGGGATTGGGGGCAGGAGGAGAAGGAGACAACAGAGGATGAGATGGCTGGATGGCATCACCGACTCGATGAACGTGAGTTTGAGTAAACTCCGGGAGATGGTGATGGACAGGGAGGCCTGGCGTGCTGCGACTTATGGGGTTGCAAAGAGTTGGACACGACTGAGGGACTGAACTGAACTGAATTGAAACTCCCCTAGGTTAATTACTACAAGCACTGTGATAGGGACCTTCTTTGACTTTGTCAATACACAGGCAATTATGTAGCTGCTGTGTCACATTTTATATCCACTTCTTACCGCTGTCTCCCCCTTGATGCACAGAGATCCCATTTAATTAGCACAGATCTTTAGGGGGTGAGCACTATAAACAGTCCCACTTTTCCAGGTGGGTAAAGTAACACTTGGAGAAGTAACTTGCTCAAGGGTAACCAGCTTGTGGATGACAACTCTGTTTCAGACCAGGGCTCTAAACTGACATCACCGTCTACGGGGTCACACAGAGTCAGACATGACTGAAGTGACTTAGCATCTATCCATGTCAGATTATACAAAATCAGCTTATTATTCTTTTCAATGGCTGCATGGTATCACAGATAAAGAAAATTCCAAATTTATTTAATTTATCTGTTCGTTTCCAAGGCAAATCATTCAATATCACAGTAATCCAAGTCTATGCCCCAACCAGTAACGCTGAAGAAGCTGAAGTTGAACAAACAGTTCTATGAAGACCTACAAGACCTTTTAGAACTAACACCCAAAAAAGATGTCCTTTTCATTATAGGGGACTGGAATGCAAAAGTAGGAAGTCAAGAAACACCTGGAGTAACAGGCAAATTTGGCCTTGGAACACGGAATGAAGCAGGGCAAAGACTAACAGAGTTTTGCCAAGAAAATGCACTGGTCATAGCAAATACCCTCTTCCAACAACACAAGAGAAGAGTCTACACATGGACATCACCAGATGGTCAACACCGAAATCAGACTGATTATATTCTTTGCAGCCAAATATGGAGAAGCTCTATACAGGCAACAAAAACAAGACTGGGAGCTGACTGTGCCTCAGATCATGAACTCCTTATTACCAAATTCAGACTTAAATTGAAGAAAGTAGGGAAAACCACTAGACCATTCAGGTATGACCTAAATCAAATCCTTTATGATTATACAGTGGAAGTGAGAAATAAATTTAAGGGCCTAGATCTGATAGATAGAGTGCCTGATGAACTGTGGAATGAGGTTCGTGACATTGTACAGGAGACAGGGATCAAGACCATCCCCATGGAAAAGAAATGCAAAAAAACCAAAATGGGTGTCTGGGGAGGCCTTACAAATAGCTGTGAAAAGAAGAGAAGCAAAAAGCAAAGGAGAAAAGGAAAGATATAAGCATATGAATGCAGAGTTTCAAAGAATAGCAAGAAGAGATAAGAAAGTCTTCCTCAGCGATCAATGCAAAGAAATAGAGGAAAACAACAGAATGGGAAAGACTAGAGATCTCTTCAAGAAAATCAGAGATACCAAGGGAACATTTCCTGCAAAGATGGGCTCGATAAAGGTATAAGAAATGGTATAGACCTAACAGAAGCAAAAGATATCAAGAAGAGGTGGCAAGAATACACAGAAGAACTGTACAAAAAAGATCTTCATGACCCAGATAATCACGATGGTGTGATCACTCACCTAGAGCCAGACATCCTGGAATATGAGGTCAAGTGGGCCTTAGAAAGCATCACTATGAACAAAGCTAGTGGAGGTGATGGAATTCCAGCGGAGCTATTTCAAATCCTGAAAGATGATGCTGTGAGAGTGCTGCACTCAATATGCCAGCACATTTGGAAAACTCAGCAGTGGCCACAGGACTGGAAAAGGTCAGTTTTCATTCCAATCCCAAAGAAAGGCAATGTCAAAGAATGCTCAAACTACCGCACAATTGCACTCATCTCACATGCTAGTAAAGTAATGCTCAAAATTCTCCAAGCCAGACTTCAGCAATATGTGAACTGTGAACTTCCTGATGTTCAAGCTGGTTTTAGAAAAGGCAGAGGAACCAGAGATCAAATTGCCAACATCCACTGGATCATGGAAAAAGCAAGAGAGTTCCAGAAAAACATCTATTTCTGCTTTATTGACTATGCCAAAGCCTTTGACTGTGTGGATCACAATGAACTGTGGAAAATTCTGAAAGAGATGGGAATAACAGACCATCTGATCTGCCTCTTGAGAAATCTGTATGCAGGTTAGGAAGCAACAGTTAGAACTGGACATGAAACAACAGACTGGTTCCAAATAGAAAAAGGAGTACATCAAGGCTGTATATTGTCACCCTGTTTATTTAACTTCTATGCAGAGTACATCATGAGAAATGCTGGACTGGAAGAAACACAAGCTGGAATCAAAGATTGCCAGGAGAAGTATCAATAACCTCATATATGCAGATGACACCACCTGATGGCAGAAAGTGAAGAGGAACTAAAAAGCCTCTTGATGAAAGTGAAAGAGGAGAGTGAAAAAGTTGGCTTAAAGCTCAACATTCAGAAAACGAAGATCATGGCATCTGGTCCCATCACTTCATGGGAAATAGATGGGGAAACAGTGGAAACAGTGTCAGACTTTATTTTTCTGGGCTCCAATATCCCCACAGATGGTGACTGCAGCCATGAAATTAAAAGACGCTTACTCCTTAGAAGGAAAGTTAAGACCAACCTAGATAGCCTATTCAAAAGCAGAGACATTACTTTGCCAACAAAGGTCCGTCTTAGTCAAGGCTATGGTTTTTCCAGTGGTCATGTATGGATGTGAGAATTGGACTGTGAAGAAGGCTGAGCACCGAAGAATTGATGCTTTTGAACTGTGGTGTTGGAGAAGACTCTTGAGAGTCCCTTGGACTGCAAGGAGATCCAACCAGTCCATTTTAAAGGAGATCAGCCCTAGGATTTCTTTGGAAGGAATGATGCTGAAGCTTAAACTCCAGTGCTTTGGCCACGTCATGCGAAGAGTTGACTCACTGGAAAAGACTCTGATGCTGGGAGGGCTTGGGGGCAGGAGGAGAAGGGGACGACAAAGGATGAGATGGCTGGATGGCATCACAGACTCGATGAACATGAGTCCCAGTGAACTCAGGGAGTTGGTGATGGACAGGGAGGCCTGGCGTGCTGCGATTCATGGGGTCGCAAAAAGTCGGACACGACTGAGTGACTGAACTGAAGGGACATTTAAGGTGTCCTCAAGTTTTGTTCTTTTTTTTTTTTTTTAATATTGTTACGATGAATTTCTATGCTATGGTAATAGAACTGCTAGGTCAAAAGTATGTTTTTAAGTTTGACTTAGATGCAATCCTTGTAAATAGGCTATGTAAATCCAAATTTCTAGTAAGGCTATGTAAGTGTGCCCTTTTCACCACACCTTCCCAAGTACCAGACATTATCGGTCATTGTAATTTTGGGGCAATGTGATAGATGAAAACTGAATCCAATAGCCGTTTTCCTTGATCATAAAGAAAGGTGACAGCATTTTGATGTTTATTAGCCATTTGTATTTCTTAGGCAATTGTTCATATCATCCTCACACTTTTCTATTCCATTGTCTTTCCATACTGATTTGTGGGAGCTTTCTATAAATTCTGAATATTAATCCTTTATCTGTTACACAGTTTCATGTGTTTTCTGCTGGTTGTCTATTCACTTAATCCTGTTTATTACAGTCTTTCACCATAATTTCAAAAAACTTAA
Source organism: Tragelaphus eurycerus (assembly GCA_935064755.1). Lineage (NCBI taxonomy): Eukaryota > Metazoa > Chordata > Mammalia > Artiodactyla > Bovidae > Tragelaphus > Tragelaphus eurycerus. The sequence goes on from CAKXYN010000002.1 coordinate 28,353,540, forward strand.
TTTGTTCGTTTTAAGACTTCAGAGATATCTGTCATGCTTTTAAATGCTTTCTCCACAACTATAAATATATATTGCTTTATTTTCTTCTAGGGTTTTATAGATTTGAAATACAGTGTGTGGCATGAAATAGGTATCTAGATACGTATTTTCCCAAAGAAACTGCCCGTTGACTTAATACTATGTATTAACTAGTCCATCCTTTCCTACTGATGTGAAAATTTTTTCTTTATCATGTATTAAATTCTAATGTACACATGGATCTATTTATAGATTTTCCACAGCATGTTTTAAAATCTAGGGGGATTGCTGGATCATAAGGCAGTTCTATTCCCAGTTTTTTGAGGAATCTCCATACTGTTCTCCATAGTGGCTGTACTAGTTTGCATTCCCACCAACAGTGTAAGAGGGTTCCCTTTCTCTGCACCCTCTCCAGCATTTATTGCTTGTGGACTTTGGGATAGCAGCCATTCTGATTGGCGTGAAATGGTACCTCATAGTGGTTTTGATTTGCATTTCTCTGATAATGAGTGATGTTGAGCATCTTTTCATGTGTTTGTTAGCCATCTGTATGTCTTCTTTGGAGAAATGTCTATTTAGTTCTTTGGCCCATTTTTTGATTGGGTCATTTATTTTTCTGGAATTGAGCTGTAGAAGTTGCTTGTATATTTTTTGAGATTAGTTGTTTGTCAGTTGCTTCATTTGCTATTATTTTCTCCCATTCTGAAGGCTGTCTTTTCACCTTGCTTATAGTTTCCTTTGTTGTGCAGAAGCTTTTAAGTTTGATTAGGTCCCATTTGTTCATTTTTGATTTTATTTCCGATATTCTGGGAGATGGGTCATGGAGGATCCTGCTTATGACCCAGCAATCCCACTGCTGGGCATATACACTGAGAAAACCAGAATTCAAAGAGACACGTGTACCCCAATGTTCATAGCAGCACTGTTTACAATAGCCAGAATGTGGAAGCAACCTAGATGCCCATCCACAGATGAATGGATAAGCAAGCTGTGGTACATATACACAATGGAGTATTACTCAGCCATTAAAAAGAATACATTTGAATCAGTTCTAAGGAGGTGGATGGAACTGGAGCCTATTATACAGAGTGAAGTAAGCCAGAAACAAAAACACAAATACAGTATACTAACGCATATATATGGAATTTAGAAAGATGGTAAAAATAACCCTATTTATGAGACAGCAAAAGAGACACTGATGTATAGAACAGACTTTTGGACTCTGGGACCGGGAGAGGGTGGGATGATTGGGGAGAATAGCATTGAAATAAGTATAATATTATATCTGAAACGAGTCGTCAGTCCAGGTACGATGCCCGATAACAAATGCCTGGGGCTGGAGCACTGGGACGACCTGGAGGGATGGTGTGGGGAGGGGAGAGGGAGGAGGGTTCAGGATGGGGAACACGTGTATACTGGCGGCGGATCCATCTTGATGTATTGTAAAAGCAATACAATATTGTAAAGTTAAGCAAAATTTAAAAAAAAATATTAAAAAAAAACAACTAAACAACAACAATATTAAAAATAATAATAATTAAAAAATAAAATAAAATAAAATCTAGGGGGGCAAACTCCCAACAATTATTACTTTTTAAATACATTTTGGGGCCATTTTTGCGTATTTATTCTTTTGTATGAACTTGAGAAGCAATTTGTCAAGCTTTAAAAAAAACTCTATTAGGATTTTACTGGAACTGCATGCGTTAAATTAACCTGGACAAAACATACTTTGTAGCACTGAGGCCAGGAGTTAGATGCATCTGTATTTATCAACATCTCCTCATTGCTTCAGTAAAAGTTCTACCGTTTGTCTCATATACATTTTCTAATAAGTTTACAGTCATATTTTTATAGATTCGGATACAAATATGAGAGATTGTTCCCCCCACAATATTGTACATGTGGTTAATGCTATCATATGAGAAAAGACTCATTTTTGTTGATTAATAACCTAATGATGAATCAATTTTATTGAAGCTTTAGTGCTTATAACTGACTGCTTCTAATACTTATCATATATATAGATGATCATATGAATGTTGAAAAGCTGGCTTAATACTCAAAATTCAAAAAACTAAGATCATGACATCTGGCCCCATCACTTCACCACAAATAGATGGGGAAACAATGGAAATAGTGACAGATTTTATTTTCTTGGGCTCCAAAACCACTGCAGATGGTGACTGCAGCCATGAAATTAAAAGACACTTGCTACTTGGAAGGAAAGTTATGACCAACCTAGATAGCCTATTCAAAAGCAGAGACATTACTTTGCCAACAAAGGTTCGTCTAGTCAAGGCTATGGTTTTTCCTGTGGTCATGTATGGATGTGAGAGCTGGACTGTGAAGAAGGCTGAGCGCTGAAGAATTGATGTCTTTGAACTGTGGTGTTGGAGAAGACTCTTGAGAGTCCCTTGGACTGCAAAGAGATCCAACCAGTCCATTCTGAAGGAGATCAGCCCTGGGATTTCTTTGGAAGGAATGATGCTAAAGCTAAAACTCCAATACTTCGGCCACCTCATGCGAAGAGTTGACTCAATGGAGAAGACTCTGATGCTGGGAGGGATTGGGGGCAGGAGGAGAAGGGGACGACAGAGGATGAGATGGCTGGATGGCATCACTGACTCGATGGATGTGAGTCTCAGTGAACTCCGGGAGTTGGTGATAGACAGGGAGGCCTGGCGTGCTGCGATTCATGGGGTCGCAAAGAGTCGGACACGACTGAGCACCTGATCTGATCTGATCTGCTCCTTGGAAGAAAAGCTATGACCAACCTAGACAGCATATTAAAAAGCAAAGACATTCCTCTTCTGACAAAAGGTCCATCTAGTCAAAGCTATGGTTTTTCCAGTAGTATATATGGGTTTCAGTGTTGGACCGTAAGGAAAGCTGAGTGCCTAAGAATTGATGCTCTTGAACTGTCGTGTTGGAGGAGACTCTTGAGAGTCCCTTGGACTGCATGGAGTTCCAACCAGTCTATCCTAAAAGAAATCAGTCCTGAATATTCACTGGAAAGACTGATGCTGAAGCTGAAGCTCCAATACTTTGGCTACTTGATGTGAAGAACTGATTCACTGGAAAAGACCCTGATGCTGGGAAAGACTGAAGACAGGAGAAGAAGGGGATGACAGAAGATGAGATGGTTGGATGGCATCAACAACTTGATGGACATGAGTTTGAGCAAGCTCTGGGAATAAGTGATGGACAGGGAAGCCTGGCATGCTGCAATCAATGTGGTCACAAAGAGTTGGACATGACTGGGCAACTGAATTAAACATATAAATGTTAGTATTTAATCCTATTAACTTAGTGAATTAGATTGCATGCTGCAATCAATGTGGTCACAAAGAGTTGGACATGACTGAGCAACTGAATTAAACATATAAATGATAGTATTTAATCCTATTAACTTAGTGAATTAGATTGGTTTCCTAATATTATACTGCCTTTATCCTCCTAGTTTAGATTAAGCCTACAACACTGCTGTGTATTATTCTTTTGGTATTCTTCTGACTTGGCTTGAATCTGTATTGATAAGTGAAATGGTTCCACATTTTCTTGGTCACATTCTTGTTTGGTTTGGGTAAAACAAGCGAGTTTGTACTATAAACTTTGTTTGCTTCCTGTATTTATCGACGCTTTAAAGGTAAATAAGTTGCCAGGACAAACGTCTGTATGTGGTATTTAGGAGAGAGGAAACTGGCTACTTTTCAAAAAACCATGAGATAGCTGGTTGGGATGGAAATGGAAGGATGAATGGTTGGATGGACGGATAATGGAAAAGTAACTTTCTTCTATGGTTATTTTCTATTCATACATACTTCCTAGTCAATTTTGATAATTTACAGTTGTTTAAAATTTCTGCTTCATTACTAAAAAGATAGGTGCATAGAAAATGCTGGTAAACCTTTGGTTATAAAGGTTTGCAAGAAAGGCTTGTAAACCCTTTCTTTTCCAATTAAGCTTCCCAGAGGTGTTCCTATTTTATCAATGTTTTCAAAGAAATGTTTTTTCAATTTTATTTATAAAGTCTGTAAGGATTTTTCCTTTTATCTTATTTTATATAATTTATGGGGAAAAAACAGAGTTATTACTCATGTTATTTTACTTTGGATAATTTTATTATTCTTTTCTCAAATATTGATTTGAATACTTAGTTTACTTATTTTCAGCAATTTTAAGTTTTTTTAAAAATATCTTTTAAAACTAATTTGTACTCTGAGAACTGCTTTGACCACAGCATATGGATTTCTGTATGGAGCATTCTCATCTTCAATAATTTCTAAATAGTCTGCCATTCTAATTATGATTTTCTTCTTTAACTTAAGAGTTTAAAAAATGAACACACAAAAAACTGTATATGAAAGTTCACAGAATCATTATTCATAATAGCCAAAAGGTGGAAATAACCCAAATGGCTACTGATAGATGAATGGGGAAGGGAAAGTGGCATGATCAAACTATGGAACATTATCAAGCTATAGAGAAAGGAATCATGTACTGATTCATGTTACAACAGGTATGACCCTTGAAAACAAGCTAAGTAACAGAAGCCAGATAGAAAAGAATACATAGTTTATGCTTCTATATTCCATGTGTATGAAATCTTTGGAGTTGGCAGATAAAGAAAGAAAAGAAGTAGGTTAGTGGCTGCCAACAGGGAAGGCAATGGCACCCCACTCCAGTACTCTTGCCTGGAAAATCCCATGGATGGAGGAGCCTGGTGGGCTGCAGTCCATGGGGTCATTAAAAGTCGGAGACGACTGAGCGACTTCACTTTGACTTTTCACTTTCATGCATTGGAGAAGGAAATGGGAACCTACTCCAGTGTTCTTGCCTAGAGAATCCCAGGGACGGGGGAGCCTGGTGGGGTACTGTCTATGGGGTCGCACAGAGTCGGACACGACTGAAGTGACTTAGCAGCAGCAGCAGTGGTTGCCAAGAGTTGAGGAGAGAGGTGAAGGAGAAGGAAAAGGGGTTCTAACTAACAGGAATCTTCTGAACTAACAGGAATGGAGGTTCTTCTGGAGGGGATGAAAATGTCCTGAAATTAAACAGTGTTTGTGGTGGCATAACTCTGTGAATATACTAAAGACCACCAAACTGAACACTTTCAAAGGGTATATTTTATGGTATGTGTATTAAATGCAACAGTTATAAAGAGTAATATTTTCAAATGTCCAAAAATATTTTCAATATGTCCAAGTTGTTAAGACTGAAAGAAGGCTGATCTGACATCTAGTATTATCATAGCTTGTTTGAAGAACGGACACTGCATATGGGGATTTCCCTGGCTTAGATGGTAAAAAGTCTGCCTGCAATGCAGGAGACCCAGGTTCAATCCCTGGGTTGGGCAGATCCCCTAGAGAAGGAAATGGCTATTCATTCCAATATTGTTGCCTGGAGAATTTCATGGACAGAGGAGCTTGGTGGGCTACAGCCCACAGGGTCAGAAAGAGTGGGATATGACTGAGTGATTAACACTTCCACTTTTCTTCATGCTACATATGGGGTCTAACTTTTGAAACGTATAGAGATTTTCTCTGTGGTTTGGTCTGACCTCAATTTTTGTGTTAAGCACTTGAATATGTGTTCTCTCTCTGTTGAATATTAATGCTCCTATTAAATAAAGAATTATTAGTATTTTCTATATGTTTTCTTTTGTTATTAATTTTCTGGACAGTTTCTGAGAGAAACATTATGATTATGCTTTTTTAAAAACTGTTAAATTTTAAATTTAACAGTAACTTACTATAATATCTCTATTATAAAACTTACTATAATATTTTACTCTAATCTAGTAAAATCCTGTATTTTCTCCTATGAATTGGCTTCTGAATACTAAGTTTTCTAGTTCCTTTTGGACACTCTTCATGTGTTTTATAACTAACAAATCTCCCTAACAACCCCCCTTCATCCTAAAGAGCTGAAAAAATGTCCTGGGATTCATATGTATAAACACTCACAAAGGTCAGTGCCACAAAAGAAAGTTGTAAATGACACAGGCCATCAATATTTAAAGCCTGCAAATAAGAACAATTAAAATCAACTAGTAACTCAGCAAAACAATAATCATGAGGAAAGAAATCACACCTAAAATCGATCTAGAAGGGCATTAGAAAACCTACCGTGTGATTTAGTGACAGAAACTGAACACTCTAGTGTGGCCTGGTGGAAAAGAAAAAACTACTGTCATTTTTTTTTTCTGTTTAGGAGCTAATGCACTGAATCTTTTAAATGGCAGGTTCACTCTGAGGGCAGGCCTCATGTGATGTTTAAAGGGGAAAAAAATTAACCTTGTGCACACCTCCTATATTCAAGATCATTAATGAAAAGCCAAAATGTTTAATTTGCTCTGATGTTTCTGCTTTCTGTCATTTTTGTATAGTTAACAGGATCATAATTTAAGTAAGTCACACATTGTAAATAACCTGGCTACATTATTCTCTCCTCCTTGATAATTAGACCACCTTTTGTTGCAAAGAATCCTATAAACCATTTAACCATGAGTGGCTGTAAACTGCTCGTATTAAAAATTGGGTGCTTCCCCTCCTAAGTTGAACTGCACCAAGGAAACTACAAACCTTTTCATCCCTACTTCATTTTCATTTTATTTGAGTCTGGAATCAATTTCATAATACGACAACTGAAATACAGGCATAAAATTTCCCTCTAAAAACTTCTGGGAGAAAGCAATCCCAATGGACATTGTCACTTAACATAAGTACATCAGGGTACATGAATGCAGCGTCCAGATGTGTAATCTACTCTCTAAGCCCTCACCTATAAATGGGTGAGGCTAAATAAATGTTTAGCCTGGTCTGAAATTGATGAAGCTGTTTGGCACAGCACGAACTGTGAAAGTAGTTTAAAAATTATGAAACAACAAATCATCATCTTTCCAGTTTCACAAGAAGAGCAAAGCAACATGCAAGCTATGTGTTTCTTGAGATCACATGAAATGCTATCAGTCAGGATGTTAAAATCAAATCTGCAAAAATCACCCTGACTTGCAGTCTTAGAAAAAAGGACACTCAGAAACAGGAGAAATCATTTTGCTCAAAGAAACAGGGACAAGCATGAAGACTATTTTCTTTGTATTGTAGTAAAAAAAAATACATAACATTAAATTTATCATCTTAAGCATTTTTAAGTGTACAGTTCGGTGGGTTAAATACATTCACACTGTTGTGCAACAGGTCTGTAGAACATTTTCACCTTGCAAAACTGAAACTCAGGATCCATAAAACTCTCTTCTGTCCTCTGCCCATTTTTTAATTGAATTTGTTTTGCTGTTGTTGACTTGAAGAAGTTCCTTATACATTCTGCATATTAACTCTGTTATCGGATATATAATTTGCACTTTATTCCATAGCTTGCTTTTTCACTCTCTTGATTGCTTCCTTTGATGTACAGAAGATTTTTTAAATTAGATGTGTCAGGTAGGAAGCTAGGCATGAGCAAGGAGGGGTGGCCTTGCAGAAAAGGATGCACAAGCTGATCTCTCAATCCATCACAGACACGCCCAGAAGAGGTCAGAGATATGCTACAAAAATAACCACAGAGAAGACTTTTCCAACTCCTGCACATGTGCTCTAGGCACACAGTGGATACCAACGAACCACAGGGGCTTCCTCAAGAAACCTCAGGCAGCTAGGAGACCAGGAAGGGTTCATAAATATTCTATACATACATCCATCTGATTATAACAGACTGAATTATGGGAAGACATGCACAAGAACTGGAGTGGGCTGAGAAGACCTGGGCTGAATCCATTCAGACCCGGAAAGATTTTTTGGGACCCTTCCCGCTCACCTTTCCCACCCCAATCCTCATCCACAGCAGCTCAGAATTAATCTTTTTTATCTGATGACTACAGCAAAAATAAAGAGGAAAAAGGAAAACCACTAATCTTCAAGCTCCTCCCAGTGTTAAAATTCAGTTCGGTAGGAATCAATGCAATTCTTTGTCTGTTTCTCTGACTTTCCATTCATGCCTTCCCAAACATACATTTCCCAAGTCCATTTGGAAAAGTAAACTTTTATGACATGAACCAATTAGGGAAAACAAAAGCTTCAAATTCCATTTGCCAGAGTATATATTTCTGCATACATTTAAACATACAAAACACTACTTCGATGCTCAGTCAATACCTTTTATCTAGAAAGCATTGCCCATTTGCCTTGGTATAAGTGACCACACAATAGTTACAGAAGTTGAATAAATACAACTTAGAGAATCAACCCTCTTATATTTGACCAATCTTAGTGGTCTTTTACAACAACCGATACACACATATTTAACTACTATATGGCAATGCAGTTACCAGCCTGGGAATAAAAATGGACCCCTGCCTGTGCATAAAAAGAATACTGTACAATTGAGAAGGAGATAGCAAACTGCACTGACCTGGGGCCCCCAGCTCCCTAGTCACACCTGGGACCCAGCGACCCCCTACGCTTGTGCACTGGCTGACAGGATCTCTATTTGTGGTTTGTTTAGGTAGGTCCTGGCCACACTAAAGCTACTTGTAAATATTTCTACTGTTTCCCTTTAGGAAACCCAGGACTTGGTATAAAATGTGATTCTCTCATGTTTGGGGCCATTAGGGTAAATGTGCTTCGTGTATCCCACTTAAAAAGTTAACTCAGGAAAAGGTGCAGACTCTGGGACACACAGTCTGCCTTTCTTCCTGCTGTCTGGTTAATGTAGCAGCTGGCTGCTCAGGGAGGCAGGGGAGGGAGATGGACTGGAGAGCTAAGACGGCTGGCTAGGTGGGATTTACCCATGGGCTTGGCCACCATCCTGAAATGGGCCACCGCGAACAGTGTCCACCCTGCCCTCTGAGTTCAAAGTCCCCTATACAGGCGTCGGTAATATTCTCTATCTCAATCCAGATGGTGTTCACATGTGTATGTCTATAATATATATTTATAAAAATAAGCTGGGTTACACTTAGGATTTCAGTATTTGGTGTCAATAAGACTTTGAAACATTAAATTTCAAAATTCTTCATACAGACTTAATAAATAACAGGGAGTTAGTTCCAAATCATTCCTTTTTGGGTTTTTCTCAACTAAACTTTTACAATTGACCAGAGCTTTCCAACTTCTAGTCTCTCTCCCTTCCAATTTCCTTTATAAGTCACACACATGAACATTTCCTAAAATCCAGATCTGGCCAAATCACACCCAAGGGTAAATATTCCTGATGGCTCACACAGCTTATCACTGTCTAGAAACCCCTAGTCTGGCACTAACAGCCCTGGTGCCAGATCAGCCACCCACACTGGCCCAACACACCCCTCGGCAGTTGTCCCTGAGCCCATCCTGCTCAGACTTCCCACTCCATGCTTTAATTCATGTTATTCCTTCTCCCAGACCTCCTCCCCCTCCACATTTCCTTTTCAGACTGTCAAAACCCTACCCATCTCTTGTCACATTGTTCTAGATGGATAATGCAATGGTAACAGCAGCAAATACTTGTTCATGATGAGTTTGCTAATAATGTTCTAATACAATTGTTCACATAAAATATAAGCTCCACAAAGGCAGGGCTCCTTATTTTATTCATTGATGTACCCATGGGGTTAAAACAGTGCCTGGCCCACTGTAAGTGCACAATTATTTGCTCATTTGATAATAACTTTCATGAATGAGAGACTGTTCCCCACATACTGTGCTTCACACATATCATATTCCTCAAAATATCCTTGCAGTATGTCTAACACAAGCCCCACAGTCTAGATGAGGAAATTAAAACTCAGAGGTATCATTAACTTGTCCGAGGCCTCCAGCTCAGGAGTCAGGACTCAGCGTCCTCTGCTTCTGAACTGTCAGAAAACACTGCAGCACCACTGTGACTGATCTTCGGACACCGCCGTTATGGAATGCACTGTCCTCTCTTTCTGGTCTCCATTCTTTTCTTCTTAGTACGGGGATGGGGAATGGTTTCTTTTTTAAATTTCTATTTTGTATTGGGGTACAGCCGATTATCAAAGTTGTGATCGTTTCAGATGAATACTGAAGGGACTCAGTCATATATATACATGTATCCATTCTCCCCCCAAACTCCCCCTTGTTCACATTCCTGACGAGCAGAGAGAGAGAGAGACAGAGAGAGAGTTATTCCATCTTCTCAAACACCCAGCTTAGAACTTCACAAAGTAGGGGCTCCATGAATATCCAGTGAGATACTGAAGGGTAGATGATACAGGGGGAGAGGGAGTATGATTCAGAGTCTCTCTAAAAACAAACAAACCTGAAGTGTGCCATAACACCTAAGCGAGCACTGAGGAGTAGAGGGAGCCCACACCACGCACCCACGACAGTAGAGAACAGCTCCGTGTTAGATGGGGCTCCTGGAAGTGCGAGTCTTTAACATGTAAAAATTAACTACAGGGCTCAAAGGGCAACAATATGTTGGAGGCAGCTTCATTTCTTGTACTATTTTGGGAAAAAATAAAAAGGATCTTTTTAGGCTGGACTGAAAGCATAATGTGAATGTGAGCATGAAGTTTCACAGACGAAGACATCATTCCAAGCATTTTACTCCATAAGAATCACATCCACCATATCACAAGTGCTAAACTAGTGGCTTAAACTAAAAGCAAGCACAGCTTATGAAATCAGAGAGATTTCTCCAGCCTTATCCTCAGAGGAGGCTCAGAATACTATATGGCACTGATCCAGAGTGACTGAGCATTACTCTTTTCTCTTTGTCTTTCTTATTCTAATAATTCCCAATACACTTTCTTATCCCCCTACTCCTAAAACCCTTCCCTAAGTCTGTAGTCCCTTATCTCCTTGTCTATAAATAACTTATGATGACAAATCAGAATACGTGCATCTCTAATTTGGAGACCACCTATGCCATCCTTTATTAATAAATGCCTATAACAATTTTGGGGTCTTGAAGGGATAGGAGTTTGAGCTGCTATTCTAGAATAGGTTAAAATGTTAAGTCACTAAATTTGTTTTTCAACACTTGAAAAAAAAACACACACTACCTTGGCTATTTTTCTTAATTTCTCAACAATACAAAGTAAGATTAAAGTTGGTTTCTAGTGAATCATCATGCTGTGACCCTCATCACTGACACACTCAAAGTCTAGTGGTTACTGTACACACCAAAGATTGAAATAGATTGAATTTTACTGATGACCCATGTCTTAGTTAAAAAAAAAAAAAAAGCTAAATAAATGAATGGTAATAATATAAGGAAGATTTCATCCTCATTATTATAAAAATACATAGAAAAAATGTCATCATGATCTAACCTATGTGTCTGACTCCATTACTTCCAACAAAGCTATTGGAGGTAATAGAATTCCAGCTAAACTATTTAAAATCCTAAAAGACGATGCTGTTAAAGTGCTGCACTCAATATATCAGCAAATTTGGGAAACTCAGCAATGGCCACAGGGCTGGAAATGGTCAGTTTTCATTACAATCCCAAAGAAGGGCAATGCTAAAGAATGTTCAAGCTATCATACAATTGCACTCATTTCACATGCTTAGTAAAGATTATGTTCAAGATTCTTCAGCAGTATATGAACTGAGAACCTATGGACGTACAAGTTGGGTTTAGAAAAGGAAGAGGCACCAGAGATCAAATTGTCAACATTTTAAGATCACAGAAAAAGCAGGGGAATCCAAGCAAAACATCTACCTCTGTTTCACTGACTACGCTATAAGCCTTTCACTGGGTGGACAACAATAAGCTGTTGAAAATTCTTAGAGATGGGAATAACAGACCAGCTTACCTGCCTCCTGAGAAATCTGTATGTGGGTCAAGAGGCAACAGTTAGAACCTTACATGGAACAACAGACTGGTTCCAAATTGGGAAAGGAGGACGCCAAGGCTATACATTGTCACCCTGCCTATTTAACTTCTATGCAGAGTACACCATGGAAAATGCTGGGCTGGATGAATCGCAAACTGGAATCACAATTGTGGGGAGAAATATCAATAACCTCAGATATGCAGCTGATCCCACTCTAATTGCAGAAAGTGAAGAGGAACTAAAGAGCTTCTTGATGAGAGTGAAAGAGCAGAGTGAAAAGGCTGGCTTAAAATTCAACATTCAAAGAACTAAGATCATGGCATCTGGTCCCATCAGTTCGTGGCAAATAGAAGGGGAAAAAGTGGAAGCTATTGACAGATTTTATTTTCTTGGGCTCCAAAATCACTGTGGATGGTGACTGTAGCCACAAAATCAAGACACTTGCTCCTTGGAAGAGAAGCTATGACAAACCTAGACAGGATATTAGAAAGCAGAGACATCATTTTACTGACAAAGGTCCATACAGTCAAAGCTACGGTTTTTCCAGTAGTCATGTATGGATGTGAGAGTTGGACCATAAAGAAAGCTGAGCACTGAAGAATTGATGCTTCCAAATTCTGGTGCCGGAGAAGACTCGTGAGAGTCCCTTGGAGAGCAAGCAGATCAAACCAGTCAATCCTAATAGAAATCAACCCTAAATATTCACTGGAAGGACTGAGGCTGAAGATCCAATACTTAGTCCACCTAATGTGACGATCTGACTCACTGGAAAAGACCCTGATGCTGGGAAAGACTGAAGGCAAAAGGAGAAGAGGGCAGCAGAGGATTGGATGGTTATAGCATCACTGACTCACTGGACATGAATTTGAGCAAACTCCAGGAGATAGTGAGGATCAGGGGAGACTGGCGTGCTGCAGTCTATGGGGTGGCAAAAAATTGGACATGACTTAGGGACTGAACAACAATATCTGGGTTTTCATGAGAATTAAATGTGAACTGATACATGTGAATCACTGAGAACATGCCTGGCTATAGCCAGCACTCCAAAAAAAAAGACTTCATTATTATTACTCTTAAATGGTGGTGCCACAATGAGACCTTACAATGCAGATGTTGACTTTCTGTTCCATAACATTGGTCCTTTGTATTACCATTGTGTAAATCAAACTCTACCAATTAACATTTCTGCCCATGTGTTTTTAGGAAGATTCTATGTAAGAAAGTACACAGTACACATAAATATATGCAGAACAGTGAATGGTAGAAACACTTCACAGACTACTCCAACTTATCCACTTTTGCCATTTAAGACCAAAGAGGAACACAATTAAATTAGAAGACCTAAATTTTAAAAAGACCCCAAGAGTAATTTTGATGATGTCGAATGGAGGGAGCTGGCTATTACCATAAATATAAAGGTGAGCAATCACATAGCATGGTGACGGGAGACTGGGCTGGACTTTGTTAAGTATGTTATCCCTTGTTCTTACTAAGCCTTAGGAGATACAGATACACAAATAAGAGGCATAAGAGTTTTCAGGCCCAGTGGAGACAGGGTTGCTGCTGCTGCTGCTGCTAAGTCACTTCAGTTGTGTCCGACTCTGTGTGACCCCATAGACGGCAGCCCACCAGGCTCCCCCATCCCTGGGATTCTCCAGGCAAGAACACTGGAGTGGGTTGCCATTTCCTTAGAAAGGCAAAAAGCCAATATATTACAAATAATGTAAAAAGGCTTATCCTATGCATGTCTTTAATCTTTTATTAATCAGAGACATGAGTTTTGTAAAAGAAGCATTTCTTGATTTCTTGACGTGCCCCTTTTAAAACTAAAGTGTCAAAATGAATCTATCATGAACTCTATTTTTACACTGTCAGCACTGATGGATTCTTCAGAGTAGACAGTGAGGCTTCAAAGCGAAATCACTCCTTTGATTTGTTTATCACTTTTCTTAACAACAACAAAACAGAACACCTTTAGCTCAACTGGAATTTGGGACTATGATAGATAAGTTTCTTGTGGCTCAACTCCCAATTCACTCTTCAGCCTCTCCGTAATAATGATCTTGACTCTAAGCACGCCTTGCAGTGAGTACAATGTTGAGCTTTGTCAGTAGAGGGCGCTGCAGGGACACTGCAGTGGTTCCAGCACACCATTTTTGCATCATTTTGGTCTCAGTGTTGCAAACACACCAGAACATCTGCTGTGCTCTCTGCTCCAGCCAGGAGAACAGAGCACACAATCCTTCCGGGACCACAGAGCAGTGTCCTGGGCCTACTAACCACCTAACAAAGCCCCACTGAACAGACCCTGTGTGCTGCAGTTCTTACACCCAGCAGCACCAGCTTGCCTGTGCCGAGAGCTGGTTTACGGCTAGTCCAGCAACTGTGGACTTCTGGGCCAGTGGTAGCCCAGACAACCTGGCAAACTTCCTGTATCACAGTGGGCTGCATCCCCTCTGTCTAAGGAGATAGGAACCTCAGCCTGGTGCAGGGGCCCCCTTTCAAGTCTGTCCTTCTTTGGGTACTCTTCTTCGGCTCCAGAGGACCATTAGAGTTTTCTTTATATCCTTATGGTTACTTTGCTATCTTAGTTTAATCATTCTTTATTTTAAACTTCCCCTATTTGAATGACTGTGGTTTACCATCACCTGGTTTGACCCAGACTGATATAGTGGTTGACTCTGCATTTCTGAATTCACATAGCCATGCAGATACTCTTTCCGAATCACAGACCCCTCACCCTAGTGGTTAAAAAAAAAAATGATCTTTTAATAATGTACACTGCCACTGAAATGTTGGTCAACCATGCTTCTCACATGTTTTGAAAATCCTTGAAAGATGCCAGGGAATATCTTCCAAGTTTATTATTTTCTTGTATCATATAAAAGAATTCTAAGCTCAGCACCACAACCTCCACAAGGATTTCAAGTCAAATGAATTATTTCATCCTCTTTTCACACCTTGTATTTTCTTTCTTTCATGATGAGGAGACAGTCTTTTGTTCATAATATCAAAATAATGAATAGAAGATTTCCTTATGCCTTATTCTGTGTGTGCTCAGTTGGGAAGTTGTGTCCAACTCTTTGTGACCTTCTGGACTGACTGCAGCCTGCCAGGCTCTTCTGTCCGTGGAATGTTCCAGGCAAGAATACTGAAGTGGGTTGCCATTTCCTCCTCCAGGGGATCTTCCTAACCCAGGGATCAAACCCACGTTTCCTGTCTCCTGCACTGGCAGGCAGATTCTTTTCCACTGAGCCACCTGGGAAGCCCAGGAATTTGAAGATTCTAATTACTTCCAGGGTAACAACTTGCATCTAAAATACTCAAAGTGCATTTGAAAATATAGATTGTTTGTTCACTTATTCAACCTTCTTTGAGAACCCAGTACTAGACCAATCCTAGCTAGTGGCTATGATCCTAGTAGATTAGCTACTGTGGCATAAAAAGATAAATGAAGCATCCTCCCTTCTCTTCACTGGGATAGGACCAGAAGAGGTGAAAAAAGGAAAAAGAAGGGACACTTAGTAGCAAAAACAGAAAAACTCCCCAATCCCAAAATTACCCTTGGAATCAGTAATAAACATTATTAAATACTTCTGAAGTATTACTGCTGCTGCTGCTGCTAAGTCACTTCAGTCGTGTCCGACTCTGTGCGACTCCATAGACGGAAGCCCACCAGGCTCCCCTGTCCCTGGGATTCTCCAGGCAAGAACACTGGAGTGGGTGAAGTATTACTAAACACCCGTATATTCAGGGAAAAAAAGAATCAAATATCTTCAAGAATAAAAATGTAAACATTTCATACCACATCCATTTGGACTTGAGTTCTTAAATGAAGAAACTGAGTTAAATTTAAAAATAAAACTACCTACAACATAGCAGCACTTTCTATACAAAAAGAGTTGGAGGCGGAGAATATAAGGTATGCTTCATTTGCAGTATTTCCTGCTATTCCTTGGTAATGGAAACAAGCAAATATCTGGGATTACAAAATTTTTTAGACATCCAACTCACCAAAATGCAAATAACTTGACATTTTACAACTGTATTTTCAGTAACATTTGAGATTTCCTGAGTAAATAGTTTCCAATCTATACGCGTCTCTCTGACATATGAGGGAGGCCTCAAGAAATGTCACCATCTGAAAGTTATCACAATGGAATTTCAAATGTAATGAGCTGCATCTCATGTCTGCGTAGAGAGCTTCAACAAGACTGCAAGAAATGTTCTATTCTTTCTCCCCCCAAATAATTCTAAAAGGTCACACCAGTCTAATAGTGATAGGAAACTGCCAAGAATTTTTTTAAAAAATTAGGTAACATAAATTATATTTTTTTAAAAATAGAAATGACTGAGACAGGCAAAATTTATATGCATCAAGAAAAAAAAAAGAGAATTTTCTAATATCCCCTCAATGACCAGAAAAATCTAGCCATATGTTCACTTATTTCCATTTTTTAATTTTAAGTAAGTTAATTTCCCACAAAAATATATTTCAACCCTCAGCATTTTCTACTTTAACCAGCCAGCAGGAAACCGACATAAAATTTAAAAAGAAAGAAACTACGTGAAAATATTATATTAAGCAAATGCTTTTCCTGCTCACCACATGAGCAGGACACAACATTTCTGGAAATGGATTATTAACTAGAAAAGAATGAAAAGAGATCGCCTGCTCAACACCACTCAGCAAAGAACTAGTTTTTAAAATTAAAAAACTAAAGCAAGGTATTTAAAAAAGTGGTTGCAAAAGAAATTCTGTGAAGTTTCAAACTAACCCAATGACAGTTGAGAAAACAAACTGTCACCAGAACAAGCCATTCAGCAGAGCTCCCTGTATTTTGTTTGCCAAACAAAATATCGTGAATGTGGGGAAACACAGGAAGAGATCTTATCACCTAACTCAGGCTCCTCTAACAGATTACGAAATCGAAGACCAGAGAAGTTTCTTTTCTTTAAAAGCTGGTGGGTCCTATGAACAGGTGGGATAAATAGGGTGCAGTTTATTGGGCAGCCTAAAGGCTATCCTGAATCATGTCATTAGACCACTGCACTGTGCATTATATCTAAGAATCTGAAGTTGGAAGGGCATTTATACATCATTAGCCCAAAATTGATTCAAAGTGCATATCTGACTTACACGTAGGTTACGATCTGTTACAGAACAACCGGGTGTCTATAACCCCAGAGCCTGGCAGATGGTAATAATGCAAATTAATTGTAGTGCTGGTGAGAATGGCCAAAGAATCAGACAACTCAGATAAGTGCTGATACAGAATCCTTTGGGAATAAGACGTAGAAGAGGTAAATTTTGAATAAGAGGAGGGACTAGAGGGGAGCCAGGTTTGGGTCAGAGACACTTGGCGTTTGGAGTTCTTGACAAATATAAGCAGAGTAAAAGCTCAGGGCAGGGGAGTGGGCTGAGCGAAGGGGGGAAGAGCCTCAGGAGAGCTTTCTGGAGGTGAAATGAGGGAATGGAAGAAACACGCTTTGTTTATTGCAGTTTCACAGACCCTCCCTGGCCAACTAGCAGACCGTAAATGTCACGATCCTATCTCAGCATGTGTTAAGGTCAGTGCAAGATGACTTACAAATTTTGCAACTATTCTGAAAAATTACCAAAAATGTTTTAATTCTTAAAATCCTGTTAGCTAGCTTAGTAAAATCACAACAGTTAGATGTGATAGCTAGGGGGGAAAAATCACCAAGCCATATTATGACTTTTTCTCCCTCTCCCAGGAAATTGTAAGTTATGTATGTCCTATATTTGTCCTCCTTTTAAATGGGAAAAAGCAGAGAAAATAAAACTGACATGTTTTATCTTTGTGTTAGCTATTCAGCCTGGGGCTATTTTTCTTTCTTTTCCTTTCCCAAACAGCACCTTTTAGATCTGACACCAAAGATGGAAGGACAAAAATAAAAAGGAAAGTCGAGCTCCATCAAACAAATTTTTACTTGTGACAAAAAATACTGGACCAGATGGACTGCAGACTTGCCAAGAGCACACAGTTAAATGTTCGCAGGAGGACTGCTAACATAAGCACGGAACTTGCTATTTCTTCTATCTCTGGTTTTGTTTTTATTCCAAGAACCAAGGGCTAAGAAATGCGGAGGAAATGACCCCAGGCAGATTCAGTCTTTTGCTTCGCACATTACCTAAGTTTTAACACCTTAGATGCACTGGATTCTAAGACAAACAACTACAGAACTAAATCTCCAAGGCTCTGGAGCTTCGCCAGAGGTATTTCAAAAATTGCTGGATACTTAACACTGCAAAGGCTCTGACACAGTCTGGGTCAGGGGTGGGAGCAGAGCATCAACGGCGAACGATGGAAAACATCAGCCCTGCAATGATGCTGCGTTCAAGCACCACGCGATCCCCGTGCAGAACAGAGCTACCGGTGCCCTTCAGCCTTTACGACACGACAACACTCCCCAGAGGGCTGCTGCTCTAGCTGGTTTTGTTCTTGTTGTTTTAAGACTCTAATTGGGAAAACCAGTGTGTGATTCTGTTTTATGACCCAGAGATGAATGGCCTTTTTAAGAAAGGTTTTTACCAAAAAATAAACCTACAAAATCCATCCAAAGATGGCCCCCACTCCTTTAAAGCCAAGAGAAGCAGCAAGTACCTCCGGAATCTTGGCCCAGAGCCAGAACCCATTCGGGATGGATGCTCCCGCCAGCCAGTTAACTCCTTTGCACCTGCCTTGCTCTTGAACACGAGGCTCCCTGCCATCCACCTCAGCTATGAAACCATCTGGATGACAACCAGAAGGCACTGCTGGAATCTGTGTCCACTTCAGCAAACTAAGTGGAGTTTTGTCATTTCCTAGGCCCACAGGAGATGGAGGTAGGAAGGGCTGGGTACAGACAAAATTGAATTGGAAGACCCATACACTCACTGATAATGTTTCCCTGCCACTTCAGTGTTAAGGAGGGGAGGCTTCCAGGGAATGAGAGTGTGGGCGCCGGCAGGGCTGATTTCTGCTAGTGCTGGCCGTTTAAGAAAGTGGAGTATTGCTCTCTCAGCTGGCAAATGCCCCTGTGCCCATATCCCCAAAGGAATCCTTTGCGGCTCTGCCCTCCCTCCCTGGGGCCACCTCAGCCTCCCCACCATCCACCAACTAAAGGAGCATCAACATCGAGGCTCTGGTCAGCATCTCATCAGGGGCTGCCCCTGCCAGGTCCGCTGTTAGGTAATCTGATGATTGCCCCTGGGACACTGTGGTGGACAGGTGATGGAGAATGGGTTGGGCAAATCTTGTTTTCTGCCCAGTCTAATAAAAACAAAATAAGGAGGATGGGCTTTGGCCACTTCGAGAGACTTAATGATGTGGAACCAAGTTATGGGAATCAGTGTGAATTAGTAAAATTTCAGTGTTAGAAAAGACTGGAAGGGGGCCTTCAGCAGGGGCTCTCTTCAGTCTCCAAGCTCAGCGGTCCCCGTTTCATGGGAGACAATTTTTCCAGGGACCAGGGCGGTGGTGGGGGTGGTTTTGGGATGATTTAAGCGCATTACAATTATCGCGCATTTTTTTCTATTATTATAATATCAGCTCCACCTCAGATCATCAGGTATTAGATCCTGGAGGTTGGGGACCCCTGTCACAAGCTTTACAGAAAAACTAAAAGACTTACAGTCACTCACTGGTCAGTGCTTTGGCCTTATCTCTCCCCTGGCTCACTCTGCTTCTCTTGAAGGTTTTTTTTTTTGTTTAAGGACAAACTATTCGTGTTAACATTCAAGGGTATCAGAAATTGGGCTAGGAAGTGAACAACATGAAATGTTTTTCCCTTAAAATACAAGAAGATTCCTAATTGCCAAGTAACTGATCAGTCAACACTTAGAATTTCCTGATGTATACAAAATGAATCGGTTCCTTTAGGTTGAACATTCCCCTTGTCATATTAATTACACTACTCATCTAATTAATAAAATGGCTCCTAAACTGCAGGAAGACAAACTTCCCTACAGACCTTGCCAATGACTGCTGTGCCCAACTGTTGCAATGCCATCAATTAATGAGATCTGACTACTGAAAAATTAAAATTTTAACCAAGGCCACAGGAAAATCTCATGAGCCAGGTAAGTACAGAAAATACAGAGGTTAAGCTTGAGGTTTCAAGATTCCTCTCCATATATACAACATAGAATGGGAAAATAACAGGTCAAGGAAATGTCATTTAAAAAAAAAAAAAAAAGGAAGAGAAAAGAAAAAGAAAACATGAGTCACTGATAAACAATCTGTTGACAACTTTGTTTAAGACTATAGTAAGTATTTTGGGGTATTAACAATTGCCTGTATTTCCCCTTGGAAGCACAGAAAAGCTGGCTCTGATAGCAAAGACAGATGGCCCCGGCCCTTAACTGAGTCATCCCTGGGTATGGTTTCAATACAGGGCCTGACATCATGGCAGCTGCACGGAATGAATGTCCTGCAAAATGTGATCAAGGCCTCCACTGGGAAAGTCCCATGGGATTCACTCTACTTCTAAGACGTTCCCAAGGGCCCTGGAAATCAGGTCCTCTGCTGTGTCCTCGGTTCAGATTCTCAGAGCAGGCGGGGTCTTCCACATCATTCACCTGCCTCATTTATCAAGACAAACGTGGGGAGCAGAGCCCCCGTGTTTGCATCAGGGTAACAAGTCAAGGCAGAGCTGGGAACAGCGCCCGGGTATCTGCACTCCCACCTCAGTGCTCTTGCCTCTTTATCTCACTGCCTAGTCGTCCCGGGGTCAGTGCAAACTGACATCTTCTCACCACCCAGTTGTCTTTACAAGGAGATTCACGCTTCGTGACTGTTACTTCTTAATCCAGGAATCTCAGTAGTAGACATAAATGTAATATTTGCATCCCATGGACTTTTCCTTGCTTTAAGATGGACATGAAAAATGGCAGGGACTTCCCTGGTGGTTCAGTGGCTAAGACTCCGCATAGTCCCTATGCAGGGGGCCCAGGCTTGATCCCTGATCAGGAAACAAGATTCCACATGCCGCAACTAAGAGTTTGCATGGTGCAACTAAGCATCCTACATGCCACAACCAAGACCCAGCACAGCCAAATAAACAAATAAAAAATTTTAAGAAACAAGAAAGAAAAAATGCAAATCCTACACTTTCCACATCACTAAAGATGGCCTTAGGGAAAAATGTCTCAGCCTCCCTAAGCATCTCCTTCTGGCCTGCTAACTAGCATGCAGACACAAAAGCAAGGTGAGTGCAGTCTGAGCAAACCTGAGTCATGCAGCTAGTGAGATGTACCAACAACAGGCCCAGTTTCATGGTACTATGTCACATTCAAAGTATCCTCAAAGCTTCTCCCCATGTCCAAACTGGAACCATGGAGGAAATAAAACTGTGCCTCCATATAGCCTATCAGGGCTTATGAAGACTCTGAAGGGGTCTGCCCACCTTGCAGATGACTCAATATTAGCCTTTGCTGCTGCCACCATGGAGGGGGATGAAGTCCAGGGCACCTGGATCATGTCTAAACTCAACTCCATCAGGGGAACCACAGCTACATGCTCTTACGATTAAGTTCTAATTTAGATCTCTGGAGTCTTTTCCCAGTCATTGTTTTCATCTTTGATGCATAACTATACAAACAGAGTGGGGGCGGAGGGAACGAACTTATTTTCAACCCAGCTGGTAAACTGAGACACAGGGGCCCAAAGCGCTGGATTCGGGTACAGCTTTCTCCCAGAGGCTCTGGGGTGTCCAGGGATGATGCTCAGCTCACAGCACTCCCAGTTCTGAGAGTGGAGGAGTTTGCACCCGACTTCACACCCTACCAAGTTTTAAGGAACTCATACCCAAAGCCCCGCCAGTTGAGCCTGTCCGTATACCTACCCTTGAGGCCTGCAGGCCTGGAATAAAGCCAGAACCCAGGCTCCTCACCTTCAGGTGCCCCTGCACCCCCTCCCCAGATGTCTGGCCCTCCTTGCGCACAGGGAAGCACGCCTGGGGAAGAGGTAGAGAGCAGAGGGCTGGCAGCCATCCTGGGAAAGGGGAGCTTTTCTGCTGCTCTCTCCTTGAATGTTCCTCACCCTCCAACAGCTGTGAACCCTTCCCCTCATTTATTTTCAAGCAATTAAAACTCCAGCTTGATATCATTAGTGTAATCTCTCCACACTGCATTTAGGGGGATTTTTCATCACTGAAGACTTCATGTATCCATCCCAAAGAGAGAGAGCAGTCTAGAGGCACCGCATACCCTCAGTAGAGTTGCTCAATTGGTTTTCATGCCTGAAAAAAGCCGAGCTGTTGGAAATTAGAAGTTGAAAACATACATGTGGCCACATTTTCCCCTCTCCTTTGCTTCCATGTCCACATGGAAAAGAAGAAAACCCGGAGATATTTGCAAAGGTTTTATGAAATATGAGCTTTGGCTAAGCAAATGTTTTTGAAAATATTTGGACCATCCAAATAGAACAGATGTTTTTGCAAAATTTTCCACCGTCCGGTTGCTGCAGTGCTGTGTGATCCTGCTTGATGTCCAGCCCCCAGGCAGGCTGTCAGTGGTCAGCAGAGAGGGCCAAGTCATCCAGCCCCTCTGATCCTTTAGAACAAGTTCTTTTTTTTCCCCCACTACCCCATTTGTTTTTCTACCTGCTAAAAGCTGTCTCTGGCATTTGAACAGCATGGAGGGCCAGGAGCAGAGTGTAAGGCAGCGGGAAGGCACTCAATTCCCTCCATAACATTCATTGACAAAGCCTAAATTTCACAAGTACAAGACTTATTTCTTACTACATCCTGAAGCATGAGAGTCATCTAAAATCCCCTATTAAAAT
Organism: Tragelaphus eurycerus; assembly: GCA_935064755.1. NCBI lineage: Eukaryota > Metazoa > Chordata > Mammalia > Artiodactyla > Bovidae > Tragelaphus > Tragelaphus eurycerus. Next base: position 28,376,136 of record CAKXYN010000002.1, read on the forward strand.
GTGAGCTCCTGGAGGGCACAGACTTGTGTGTTTATTCATCTTTGTCTGCCCAGCATTCAGCATATTGCACACACAGAGCAGACACTCAATAAACTGACTAACTGGAATTAAAAGCTACAAATACCTTTGTGGGAATAGGGCCATGACCAGCAGGCATCTTAACTAGAGCTGGGTGCCAGCTAAAAGCAAGATAAACACACGAAGCCTCCAGGGTGAATGCAGCTGCCTTACAGGGCATGGGGTTGGTTTTCCCACCTCCCGTATGTAGAGAAGCATCTGAAATGTCAGTGGGTTATGTGATGTGGTACAAAAGGCTTCACGTTAGATGCAGCTCGGAGCTAGTGCACAGGGTTTTATACGGTACAGGAAAGCCCCCCAAAATGTTCAGAGAAGAGTTTAGATCACAGCATGTTTCTCTGCAGCTTTTATCCACCTGCATGAAAATATAATACACCTTTAGCTGAGACACCTCCATCAATCACAACAGGAAAGTGTTACAATTTAATTGCTAAACTCAGATTCTTCTAAAAAATCCTGCCTCGACTGTCCTTTAAAACGTCTTTAATCCACTTCCCAAACAAACGTTTACTATGAAACTTTCACTTCTTTTCTTTCTCATGGGACCATTTGGAATGGCTTTGATTTTCCAATAAATATATTAATATACAAGTGTTACTGCTTTGCGTAAAAGTATTTTTAACCCAACTCCTAATCTGCCAATATTTCTGCTGACCCTTTCACTTACCGTTTGCCACCCACATACAGACCCACAGATGGACCTTTCATCCCGTGACAACACTTAGAGCTGATTAAAGGGTTCGGTGGTGGCGACAAAAATATGCTTGGTTTACAAAACGGGCAACATGGAAGGGCACATCTGCGACCAGAAAAGGCAGAAATTTGCAGAGGAAGCTGCTTTCGATTTGAGTGCCCGGGCTCAGAAAGAGAGAGGGTGGCCGGTCCAGATGCTCACATGGCACAGCGTCCGAAGGGAACCCATGCTTAATATCTAAGTAGTCTTTCTAATTTTAAAAACGCGGAACAAAACTACTACTAATGGAAAGGAACTGATTTTGACTTTTTTTTTTTAATCAGAAGATGAAAAATGTTAAAGAAGAAACTAGTGATCCTACATGTTTAACATGGCCGTCTGAAATCTATGACAGGTTTTGCATTAAACATATCTTCCATTTCACTTTTCCCTTCCACTCTATAATCCGCCAAAATAAAGAACTTCCAAGGAGATGCATGAAGCAAATACAGGTTTCTTGTATAAACCAGATCCCACCACAAACAGGGTGGATATACTTCAAGCACAGTTTGCACCTTAACCCTGCATCTGTTAGAACTGCCCTGGAGCACTAGCCCAGCTCTTTCATTTCAGTGAGAAAGTGTGATAATGTTGTCAGCCCAGGGTGTAAAACTGACTTGAAACGAACTGCTATAATCAACTTTTCCCAGACCAACTGAACTGTATGCATGGTAGTATGTAATAAATAATTAATGCAATTAAAGAAATGGCATGAGTGTACTACAGAATTTAATCTGTTCAAGCTGAAGAATAAAGTTCATTTAAAATAATGGTTACCATATTTACATACAGATATGACTATATGCAATTCCATTCCTAAATATCACAAAATAATTCCTCAAATTGGATCTTAATGTAAATTAGCATTGCTTCATCTTTGAAAATATATATCCCCAGACATACAAATTCTTGTATAAAAGTTTTATAAAATAGCCTAGAAATAATTGTAGAAATTGGAAAATAAAAGAAACAGAAAATAGAAACCACCCACAATTTAGCTCCCTCCACCACTCAAACACCCTGTGTTTAACAATTTAGAAGTAAAGATATAAATAATAGGGGCTGTTTCAAAAGGTTGGGATGGGGTTAAGGGATCAGGGGAGGATGAATTTATCATTTAAAATTTTTTATCATGTGCATGTATTATGATGAAACAAAAATACAAATACAGTATACTAACGCATATATATGGAATTTAGAAAGATGGTAAAAATAACCCTATTTACGAGACAGCAAAAGAGACACTGATGTATAGACCAGACTTTTGGACTCTGGGACCGGGAGAGGGTGGGATGATTGGGGAGAATAACATTGAAATATGTATAATATTATATCTGAAATGTATTAATTGTTCAAACTAAATACTGTCATGTTACAATTTGTTCATATTAGATGTTTGTAATGTTTCTGATAATCAATAAAAGATTCTTGATTAAAAAAAATAAATAAAAACAAAACAAAACAAAAAAACTAGTTTATACGCATGTACATACTTTTCCAGACTTGCCTCTAGGTACATACTTTTTTAAAGCTAAAATTGAGATTATATTGTATGAAGCACAGAAAAATATGTATTTAGGAAAAACATTAAGACAACTTCTCTCACCTTATTCCCCCTCCTTCCTAACCTGAGCTCCGTCCCAGTATAGAGATATGTGACTTTTATAATCAGTACTATTTTTGGTATAAGCAGGGGGGTAAAATGTGACCCGTAGTATTTCTTTCATGTGAAATACAAGACTAGTCTTTTCTAGGTTTCATTCATTAGAATGAGAGAAGATCTATGAAATCTGCTAAGTTTTTAAATGAACAACCAATGCCCAGAACAGTTACATATGCAGAGCTCATAAGCAGAGCCCGCACACCCAGACCTGGCTGGAGAGCTGGTCTGCGACTAACACCCACCCCAGCCAAGGCTGCTCTCACAGGGCTGTTTCACATCTGCAGTTGCTCGGACCTGTCCCTCGGGGTGGCGACTTCAGACTGCCCACAGCCCCTTCCCCAACACAGGAACACTCACAGTTGGCAAATTAAGTCATGGCCACATTCTCCCCACCAGACTTTTTGCATCTTGCTGTATTTCCATTTTAAATCAAAGCAATTGTTCTCTTAATGGTTTGACCTAAAGCAGTTTCCCCTCCACCACCACAATTCTGCCAGATACATGTAAAATTACCAAGGTATCCTCCCTTTTGAAGAAAACTGAACCCTCACCCCCTTCACACAGAAGCTACCTGTTTAAGTCTCTGACTTCCTGTCTGCATCCTGCTCCCTGCCTGAGGGGAGGCTGGCTGTCACCCCCTGAAGGATAACCACCATCTCGTGGCTGGTTTCAAAGTAACTAATCTTCCACTCACAGAAGGCCTTGGATTTGTGAATTCTTTTTTGAGGCAAGGAAGAGCAGGTTCAAAGACAACCTCATGACTGCATGGAAAAATGGGCTGATAGGAAGCAAAATATAATAAAATAATCATAATTGAAGAGAAATCGTATACAAAAAGGAACCCAAAAGCCACATAAATACCAGCATTTGTTGGAGCAGACGCTGAAAAAGAATAGTTTTCTTCGGTTAACATATCAGAAGTGATGCTTTCCCTAATATATCCTATCCTTTTGTTACACTTTATAATGATATATCTAACAGCATTATACAGGAGTTGCTCCTAAATTTCAAAATGCCTCACATTCACCCATGCAGTGCTGTTTTTTTCCTCCAGTCTTCTAGGGGATAAGATTTAAACTATTTAGCCCAAATGTACTACTTTGCCCCAGGTAAGTTAACAAGTCAGTGTCATAATGTCAGTAGAAGGATGATTAAACATTCGTTCAGGTCACTGAATGAGGCGTACTTGTGGCTAACTTTAGTAAATTTTTCTCTAATTTTTAACTTGTGGTAAACCACATATAACAAAATTTGCTATCTTAACCATTTTTAAGTGTACAGTTCAGTGGTATTAATTATATTCACAATATTGTACAACCATCACCACCATCTCCAGAACTCTTTCCATTTTGTAAACTGAAACTCTATAGCTATTAAATAATAACTCCCCCCACCCACTCCAGCGCAGGCAGCTGCCGGTCTACTTTCTGTCTCTGAGTAATTATTTCTTTCATAGGAATAATTCTAAAGTTTGAGTCATGGAATAGAGCTGAAACTTGAAATGGGATTTAAATATTATGCATAACATGCCAACAGGAAAGGAGTATTCCATATGAAGCAGAAATCTGAGCTAAAGAAGACCCAAAAAACAAAGAAATTTGTTGGGCTTAGAAAAATAGAAATACATATATGAGTCTCTGTATGTGTGTGTGTGTATACACAGTGAGAAAGATATTTCTAGTCTATAGAATAAGCTTCATATTTTTATGGAAAAAGATTCATGGCCTATCAAGTAATAAACATGGGAGAAGAAATGAGTTGTATGAGTAAGCTGCTGTTCAGCAATGAGGAGGTTATAAAAGAATATTTTCATAATTACTGTGCACTTTAAATTCTGCATACTAGTTTTATCAATGAGAGCAACCCTCACCTTCCCCACTGTGTGTGAAATTATTTTTCAACTGAAACTGAACTGACATTTTTATACACGGCCTCATTTCGGGACAAAGGCTCGCTCACTGGAGGACCCACTGTGAATCCCACGGGCCGGAATGAGACTTTTAAACGACTGGTAGAGTCGTTTATAAGAAATGTCATGAATAATAATAACAACTACTCCTGAATTAAATCCTCATTTTCTGGAAAAAAATCCAGAGTGAAAGGATAATGTAAGCCTGAAAGTAAAATCTGATTTTTAAAGAAATCTACTCAGACACCAAGCAAGGAGGAGAGGAGGGTTAAGGCCATAGTCTTTGGAGCTGATCTCGGTTCAAATCCTGATACCTCACTTCAAACTTGTGACCTGGTACATCACTGAATCTCTTTGAGCCTGCGTATCCTTGGGTGTTAGTATCTGTGGAGTGAGGCTTTTGGAAGGATCATCTGAAATGGCCTACGGAAAGCTCTCCCCCGGTGGGAAACTCCTCTCATTACTATATCCCAGCATCTCTGGTAGTAACAGAATCAAGGCTTCCTCCCTACTCCTCCTATTCCACAGAAGTCATTGATTTTCTTACAAGAAGTCATTAGCTTAACAGTCAGCAGATCTACCCCAAAAATATAAAAAAAATTATTGGTTAAGTAAGAGAGAAAATAATTTTAACACATATAAAGTAAAAAGCCTACTCTCTCTACCCAAATTACCCCCCACCTTTTTTACCATTAACCTTTTGATGTGTGTTATTCCAAACCTCTTCAGCACATTATAAGTGTATATATTATAGTTGGTTGGTCTTCCCCCTCAAAACAGGATCATACTGTACATTGCTATTCTGCAAATGACTTGCTTTACTCAACAATATATAATAGAAAATATTACTTTTAGTCATTTCCTAAAGTAAATATACTGTCTTTGAGCATTCCCCGTATTAATGGATATTTAGATGGATCCATTTTTTTTGCTAGAAAAAAAAAAAAAAGTTGAGCTAAGTGGTCTTGATTGATTTGAAACTTAATTCGACACTAGCTATCTTGATCACAGTGACAATAGATCATAAATAAGGTCACAATAACAAGACAAGAGAGATGGGAGGGAAAGAGAACTTTCATTGGCATTTGGAGTATTTTTTCTCTCTGACTCAAAAGGGAACTATCCTGGAGGCATGCCTTCTCCCACTCTCAGGGCAGACACAAAGCTCACATGCTTAAAAGTAAGTGTTTAGGATTCTAGACTTAGTTTCACTCAAGTGGCCTTGATTGGATGGGGTCCCTCCGCAGTATTAAAACTGCTCTAATTGCATTCTTCAAGCCAGTTGAAGGCTGACAGCTTCCGCTCCCCAGCTCATTATCAGGGCACTTCAAGGGGCTCCATTATGAGCAGAGCACCTGGTCCAAATTTATTTCAACGGCCCAGGGCAAAATGGGAAGGTGCTTAATGTTCAACCACAATGGTGACATTTTTACGAGATATCCAAGGTTCAGAAACAAATAAATGAAAGGTTTGAAAGGACCACGAACAGAAACTGTGACAATAAAAATTCAACATTAATATATCAATTTTAAACCATATACCACCCATACTCTTGGGGTGGCCAAAGGTTCAATGCATGCTAAACAGAAAGAAAAAAGAGGATAAAAAAAGCCAGTACCCAACTCCTCCCCTGACAGATCAAATGTTTTATTTCAGGATAAAAGAATGAAAGGTAGATACTGAATGCTGGTTAGGACAACAGAAAATTCAGCCAGAATCCAGAGTGTTAGTTTTAAATGCACTACGTCCACACCTTTTTTCTAGTTTGCTCGCACCATTGCTATCTTTCTGCCTTTTAAAAATCCCCTTTTGGAAATAAGATGCCTTATACAGATGTTTCTATGAGGAAAGACTGGACAGATACATATTTAGAGCTTTCTAATAGATGTATAATAGGAAAAATTTCCCAGGTAGATCAGAGAAGGTCCAAAGTAAACATTACAACCTATTGCATAAATCCATATCTAGAAACTTCTTGTCAAGGGGGATTTTGCTCTCTGTGGCTGAGTATTTGCAGAGGACTTAGTATGCAGACGACAACCAATTTTAAAACCCGAAACCCAGCTGCAGAGCATTAGTGAGCTCTACCCTCCACCGAGAGAATCTGTTTAAAGAAACCTTTAAAATAAATATTTGTATTCTTTTACTAAACACAACAATGACACTAATATTGGGATATAAGAAAATGATGAATGAAAAATTATCACATAGGCATTTTACAATGGGAATGCTGACTAAACTGGAACTATACAGATTTACTAAATGTTTAGTCTCTTAAGAGAAAAAGAGGAAGCTAATTAATCAATTGCACTCAGAAATTTTTTCAACTATTAGTTGCTTTTGGTATTGTAATTTTATCTTTTCCAAGCATTTTCCTTATTAAGCCAACCATACACATGTGCAAACATTAATTGGCCACACTATAAAGGCTTTAATTATTTTACTGATTTAAAAAGGCAATTAGGTAGCACCGATTTTTCACATATTGATTGTACCTACTCTGGTGTTCTATCTGAGTTCATGAATCATCAGGCAACTGGTATAACCACAGGCTGCTACTCGAGCCTTTTATTCTGTTCTTTCCAAGAAATGAATAAAACCACTTAAAATTAATTACCTGATAGAATCACCCTAACTACGAAGAAACAAACAAACAAAAAAAGGGTGGCAAAATCCCTTTAGAATACATTCTGTATGTGAGTCATCCAGCAAAGAATGTCACTTGTGTGACAGTTGGCAGGCCCTCCAGTGCTAGGACTTGACATTTGGGAATCTGACCTGGGTGTTCAATAGTGGGATTTTTGGCTCAGTTCTGATTCAGTCTTGCTCGTGCCATTACTGTGCTCTGTAGTCTCCTTCAAAACTGCTTAAAAGAGTGGAGGTCTAGGACTCCACAGGGAATTTCCAAGTTCACCAAGGAAACTAAAGTAGACATGTGGATTCTGTTCATCCAGGTCCAGTTTCTCCTTCACTTCATCCTCTCTCATTATCCTCCCCTCTTCCTATCCATTTTAGGCCCACTACATAATAGTAAAATAAACAGATATCACAATGATGCTGTTCATTGTGGTACTTGCAAGGTAAAACATCCCCAGCCTTTCCCATCCTTCTGCAACAGGACGACACGGCAGGGTCTGGAAGGCTGTATTACATGAAACAATTTGAGAACTGTTGCCACAGAACAGATGGTTTTTTAGCTTTTGTATACCCTCCTAGCTCGACTTTAGGAGCTCACTGGATTGATGACAATGCACCAGCATGGGCAGAGTGATGTGGTATGAAGAGACCTGGGTCCAGGTAAGAAGACATGACTGGATCCAACCACAGACAGCATTATTAGCTGTGCAAAATGAGTCATCCTCAAGCCTTTTTAGCTTTAGTTTCTCCACCTAAAGTAAAAGTCACTCAGTCATGTCTGACTCTTTGTGACCCCATGGACTATATAGTCCATGGAATTCTCCAGGCCAGAACACTGGAATAGGCAGCCTTTCCCTTCTCCAGGGGATCTTCCCAACCCAGGGATTGAACCCAGATCTCTCGCACTGCAGATGGATTCTTTACCAGCTGAGCCACAGGGAAGTCCACCTAAAAATGTGAATAATTATGCCTGATTTTACCTATAACAGAGAACCGCTGAAAACATCACACATGTACATGCAAACACTTTGTAAACTGGTGTCACAAAGGACAAACATTATTTCTGCAGAAGCCATTTCCTTCATTCAATCACCTGTGCTGCCCTCTCGTGGTGAGCAAGCTGCAATGCTACTCAAAAAACCAAGTTATTTTGTGAGCTGATGATTCCATTACTACTGGATTAATTTTATGTAACTAACACGATTACTAGCCTAGTAGAGAAAAGAACACCTGACATGGAATACACAATGAAAAGGACCTGATTGGATTTTTTTTACCTTGATAACACAGCAGAACCTGAATTTCAGTGACATAGAACAGAAAGGAAGTTTAAGGAAAGAATCCTAAATCTGAACAGTGACTCCAGAAATATACTCCTGCACATTTTTCTGCACCACTGGACAATGATAGAAAACTTTCTGGGAAGTGTAAAGCACTAGATGAGAAGAGGACTTGTCTCTGGAGATCAGTTGAGTCATGGCAGAGAGTCGCCCTCCCTCCCTAATATGAACATAGATATTCAAGCCAGTGGAACTGCTGACCAAATGGAGGAACAAAAAGCCATCGAACAACAGACCTTCAGAACTGGCAGGGACCTGAGATACCACGTCATTCCATTTTCTTTCTTTACAGTTAAGAAATCTAAGATGTGGATAATTGAAAAAACTGAGGAATTATCCAGGCCAGAATATTGGAATGGGTAGCCTTTCCCTGGAGAAGGCAATGGCACCCCACTCCAGTACTCTTGCCTGGAAAATCCCATGGATGGAGGAACCTGGAAGGCCGCAGTCCATGGGGTCACTGAGGGTCGGACATGACTGAGTGACTTCCCTCTCACTTTTCACTTTCATGCATTGGAGAAGGAAATGACAACCCACTCCAGTGTTCTTGCCTGGAGAATCCCAGGGACGGGGGAGCCTGGTGGGCTGCCGTCTATGGGGTCACACAGAGTCGGACACGACTGAAGCGACTTAGCAGCAGCAGCAGCAGCCTTTCCCTTCTCGAAGGGATCTTCCCAACTCAGGTCTTCCCAAAACCAGGAATCGAACCCAGGTCTCATGCATTACAGGCAGATTCTGTACCAGCTGAGCCACCAGGGAAGCCCAAGAAACTGGAGTGAGTAGGCTATCCCTTCTCCAGTGGATCGTCCCACTCCCAGGAACCGAAACCGGGGTCTCCTGCATTGCAGGCAGATTCTTTACCAGCTGAGCTACCAGGGAAGCCCGAATCTCATCATAGCACACACACCATCACACCAGACAGCCTCCTGCTTCCGTTCGCATCATGTCTGAACTCACAGCTCAAACTACATCTTTGTCTCCGTATCTCTGTGACACTTGAGAAATACTGAAAGCTACTGAAAAGCTAAAGGGAACAAAATAAAATACTGAGATTATCATCAGGAGAAATCACGGAAGCAGCAAGTCTCCAAAAAATAACTTGAGAGTTTATCCCTGGGTTGGCAAATATTAAAATAACACCAACAACAGTCAGTTCACAAGCAAATCAATAAAGGTTTGTTGATGAACTGTGTAAAGAAGCACTTAAGAACTTGGCTCCTTTCTAAAATGTTTAAATAAGAAATATTTAATTGTACTCACTATGCAGCCAGCTCTGTTTTAAATTCTTTATTTCTTATAACCTCATCATGACACCCAGAATGCTGCTAACAACCTTTATTCAAACTACATCAGTTTATAAACCACAGTGAGCAGCATGGATAAGACAAGTGATCTATTAATGAGGGGAGCTTACCAAGGTTCCTTAGAAGGAATTGAGTAGGTTGGTAAATCTGGGGAAAGGGCAAGAAAACCCAGCGGAGAACAGCACAGGGAGAAGCTGCTGGCCAAGCGAGAGTGTGCTCTGCATGCCTCTGCCCTTAAGGCAGCATGGATCACAGTTGGAACGGGACCAAGTAGGGGTAAGGTTTTGGGGACTTACTGTTCCCACTCCATAGCAGGGCTAGAACAGAGTGCTCCCCTCCTGTGATAATAACATTATGATGATACAAAACACATGCAGACAAATGGTACCTGGAAGACAGAGCAAGCCTGTTCCTTTCCAATCTGTGGGAAAGTCTGGGGAAAGGCATGGAAGAAGGGTCTACATCCACAGAGGATGCACATGAGGGGAAGAGACAAGAGCCGCTGAGTACCAGATGTTTGCACGGTTTTGTCATAACCAGCGCCAGTAAAGCTGGCTTAAAACTCAACATTCAAAAAACTAAGATTATGGCATCCAGTTCCATCACTTCATGGCAAATAGATGGGGAAACAGTGTCAGACTTTATTTTCTTGGGCTTCAAATTCACTGTGGACAGTGACTGCACCCATGAAATTAAAAGACATTTGCTCCTTGGAAGACAAGCAATGACCAACCTAGACAGCATATTACAAAGCAGAGACATCACTTTGCTGACAAAGGTCCATATAGTCAAAGCTATGTTTTTTTCAGTAGTCATTTATGGGTGTAAAAGTCGGACCATAAAGAAAGTTGAGCACCGAAGAACTGATGCTTCTGAACTGCGGTGCTGGCGAAGACTCTTGAGAGTTCCTTGGACAGCAAGGAGACCAAACCAGTCAATCCTAAAGGAAATCAACTCTGAATATTCATTGCAAGGACTGGTGCTGAAGCTCCAAAACTTTCGCCACCTGATGCGAAGAGCCAACTCACTGGAAAAGATCCTGATGCTGGGGAAAATTGAAGGCAGGAAGAAGAGATGACAGAGGATGAGATGGTTGGATGGCATCACCGACTCAATGGACATGAGTTTAAGCAAACTCCGGGAGATAGTGAAGGACAGGGAAGAATGGCGTGCTGCAGTCCATGGGATCACAGAGTTGGAAATGACTGAGTGATTGAACAAGTGCCAATGAGGCAAGTAATTGCTACATCCACCAGCTTGTTCTACCCATTTACTCTGGCTTCGGGCAGTTGGTCTGAGAGACTTAAGTGACCAGAAGGCAGTGCCCAGGCTCCTGGGTGAGCTGGTGGGCCCTTCAACACTTGTAGTGGCCTCTGCTTGGCCCCAGAGCCTTAGTTCCAAGCCTGACTCTGCCTAGAGAGGGACGTGGGACAAGAGATGAGGCAATGACGACAGCAGGAACTTAGTGAAACATAAAGGCAAACAAACGTGAAGTGCTCCAAGTCTCATGAAGAATTACTCAATATGCCTGTGTTTTTTGTTTCCATCTTCCCAAATAGGAAAAAAAATTAACACACATTGAGCTATCTCTATATATTCATATAATATGACACTTTCTAACAAAACTGAACTCTCATACTCTCTTGATAAGATCAATAAAGTAAAAGTCTATTAATCTATATACCTGACTGATGACAGGGTTGAGTAAGTATTTCCTGAAGAATCAATGACAACATTAAGGGGCTAGATAAGTTCATCTCAAAAGTTACTTTCAACCTAAAAATGGTATGTTTTCAAATAGCAATTATGTTTATTATTGAAAAGTCCCTATGCTGTTTTAGAATAATGTTTGATCATTATGAGAAAGTAAACTTTAAGGACTACTGAAGGATTCCTTAGACAGGTGCCCTCTGACAAAAGGAAGTGAGATTTAATAGAATTTTTCAGAAAAAATCATGCCAAAGGATCACCTCCCAGTGTCACCTGGGGGGAGGGAGGCAGGTGTCCCTGCAAACCTGGCCTCTCTGCAGCGCTCAATTGCCCTGACCAGCCTACCTCATGGAAATCCCCTGTTCCTGGCTTCATTTGTCTTTAGCCCATTCAGGCTGCTCCAACAAAACACCATGAACTTGGTGACTTATGAACAACAGGAATTTGTTTCTCATGATGATAAGAAAGTCCAAGATGACGATGTCGGCAGATCTGGTGTCTGATGAGAACCTGACTGCTGGTTCACAGATGGCCCTCTCTGTGGGGCTCCACCCTCATGACCTTATCACCTCCTAAGTAATACCCTTCTTTTTGGTGCTGGGATTTAAACATATGAATTTGGGGCAAAAATAAGCATTGAGACTGTAGCATCGTGGCTGTCCCACCCTTGACTGTTCCTTTTGCTCTTACGCAGGCTCCCTTTCTGTCTACCTCTGGAATGTCCTTGTCCTCGACGACTTTCCTGTGTGCTCTTCTCACTCCACAGTTCTTTCCTCCCTCGAGGTCTTCATTCGTATCTGTACAGTAATGGCCCTCGAATCTCTTTCTCTGGCTTCACCTGCCCATCAGACGTTTTTACTTGGTGACTCCCCAGGTTCCAGCATGTTCAAGACCGGAAGCATCACTCTCCTTCCTCTGCACCTGGTCACCATCCTCTGGTCCTCTCCTGGGTGAAAGGTACCTCTCCACCCAGCCAACCACTGGAGCTCCTCCCTGAGCCTCACCCCTCACAGCCCCAATCACGGAGGAGCCCCAGCATCCATTCTGGCTTCCAGGCAGAGCAACTATGCTTGGAACTTTGGCTCCGGTCCCCACAAATCTACTCCCTGCTCCACAAGGCAGCCAGGACCAGCTTCTCAAATGCTAATGTGATCACCTCTTCGCAGCTCAAAACCCTCTAATGCCTTCTGTGGCCCTGAAGAAAATCAAAACTCCTTAAACTCAGTTCAAAGGCCCCCAGTCCCAACCAGTGCCCAGGCCTCCAACCTCTCCCAGCTTCAATACTCTTCTCCCCTACTTTGCATCTGCTGTACTATTAGCATCATCCCACCCCAATAATCTCTTCCACAAAAGCCCATTCCCTCCTTCAGCTTTTCAGCTTCTGGGAAGTTTTGCCTGAACCCTTAAATCTAGATCAGGCAGCCTGTCTGGGTGCTCCCTCTGGGTCTCTTCATGTCCCTCAGGTCAACCCTTATGTCTAGCCTGCAATTTCCTATTTACTTCCTCCTGCTGCTGCTGCTGCGTCGCTTCAGTCATGTCTGATTCTGTGTGACCCCAGAGACGGCAGCCCACCAGGCTCCTCTGTCCCTGGGATTCTCTAGGCAAGAATACTGGAGTGGGTTGCCATTTCCTTCTCTAATGCATGCATGCATGCTAAGCTGCTTCAGTCGTATCCGACTCTGTGCGATCCCACAGACAGCAGCCCACCAGGCTCCTCTGTCCACGGGATTTTCCAGGCAAGAATACTGGAGTGGGTTGCCATATCCTTCTCTAGCACTCCCATTTCATCTGTTTATAAACTCTTGAAGGCTGTAAATTTTCAAAGGCTGTTGTGCCCCTAGAACCTAACAAAGATGTATCGCATAACAGGTGTTCAATAAATGTTACTGATGACATAATGATTACTATCTTACTCATGAGCACTGGAGCTCTGAGTTGTTAATACAAAGTGGAAACATCATGGGTTTTAGAATAAGACAGGCCTGGGTTCCTATCCAGCCCCACAGCTCACAAGCTATGTACTCTGTAAGGAAGCCTTCTAAATAAAGCTCAGTATCCAAAGCTGCAAGGACAAATAAACCATTTACTTCACAGGCTTATTGTGAGGATTTAAATACATAGGACACAAAATACCAATGTACACTGTATTATTTTTCATTTTTCAAAATTCAGTGCTATGAACTTGTTTATTACAGTGCCAATTAATGCTACTGCTGCCTCAACCTTTAGGCCATTGGGGAGGCTTCTGAAGTTTTTTTATGTGAGCAGTATAGTCTTGACCACTGACCCAATCCCTTCATTCAGGGCCCAGCATTATTACTCAAGTAAATCAGTCCATCTAATGCCTGTCACGGAGAAGGCAATGGCAGCCCACTCCAGTACTCTTGCCTGGAAAATCCCACGGACGGAGGAGCCTGGTAGGCTGCAGTCCATGGGGTCGAAAATAGTTGGACACGACTGAGCGACTTCATTTTCACTTCTCACTTTCATGCACTGGAGAAGGAAATGGCCACCCACTCCAATGTTCTTGCCTGGAGAATCCCAGGGATGGGGGAGCCTGGTGGGCTGCCGTTGGGGTTGCACAGAGTTGGACTCAATTGAAGCGACTTAGCAGCAGCAATGCCTGTCAACCCAAGAGTTAAAGGTATTGCTTCTGCAATGTACATTTTATGGTAATAAGTCTAACAATATAAAGAAAATTGTTCTTTCCCAGGATGATTGAAAGAGGGCAGAAAACAATTGAGAGTGTATTTTGATAAATATTTTGGTACAAAGAGTAGTGAAATATATGCCCGTCTCATAACTATCATACTGCAACCCTTCCTGCTGCCTGCAGAAGGTTCTGGACAAGCTCTCCCACTTTTTTTTTTCCTTTTAAAGGTTTATTACTGCCTTTAAAGGAATATTCTATCTTCCAATGGAAATCAAAGTAGGGAGAGACGGCTAGAGAAACGGAGGGAGCAAAGGAAGATGAGGAGATGGGAGAAAAGAAGGAAGAAAACCTAAAATGTGCCCAGCATTGTGGATTTAACTTGCTTTACTGATTTCACAGCACAACCAAGCCTCCTCATCTTTTCAAAAGACCAAAAACCTGTTAAAAAAAAAAAAAAAAAAGAAAGAAAAGAAAAAAAAAACCCACACACACATACTACAAAAAAAACACAAAACCCCTTTTGGTCAGGCTAACTAGTGGCTTTGGAACCAGTTACAAAACATTGTGAGATGACTTTTTAATTAAAACTCTTAGGTTATCCAACAAGTCAAGTAAATTGCGGCAGCTTCAATACCCACTTCAAAAGTCTGGGTTGTGACCACAGCCTCCCATCCAAGCCCCCACAAATTCCAACAGAGTTAATCCTGGCTTCCTGGCCTTTGCACTTGCAAACGGTAAGTACTGTACCCTAAAAACTGTCCTTTAGTCCTTCCCTGACATGACATAAGAAATCTCCAAACCGTAGGCTTACTCCACCTCCAGACCCCGATGATGCTGGGTGAGCATCACATTATGAGAGTCACATCTCACGAAATGGAAAAGGGCTGGCCTCTCACTTCAAAATGAGAGAAATGTATGTTCTAATTCAGAGAAGATGCTGGGCCTCTTACGGTGGCTCACTCATATTATACTTTTCAAAGCTTGCACTTTTCAAGATGTGTCCTAGAATTCTTATGGATTTTGACCTAAAACATGAATTTATAAGGCTAACTGGCATAAGATCTGAAACATATTAATACTGAGTGATTTTTTTTTTAAATGTCTTCTGATACGTACCACAGGCACAACCACATTTAAAATGTTGCCCTCTGGCTTAAAATAGATGATCCAACATCTAAGTAAAGATTATTGCCTTAAGAAAAAACTGCAGAAAATGAATGCTAAGAAACCCTCTGTGTTATTTAAATATTTTATCTTTAAAGTATATACAACTTGAATTTACTTGTAAGCAGTTTAGGTCTATCCAGAACTACAAATAGGTAAATGGAACACTTAAATTTATTCTTTTAGATATCTTCATCCCCCAGGACTAAAACCTCATATTCAAAATGTCATCCTGAGTGACTTTTTATGACCAAGTTATAAACCCCTCCAAAAACAGAGTTTACAATGGAAGTGTTGACATCATGTTAAATATTGCTCTGCAAACAGGGCCCAGTAATCAAGGCACATTATATTTACGAGGCAGGTAAAAGTCTGTATCCATTCATCACAGAGTCATATTGACAGACACTAAGGTATGAGGTCCAGCCAAATTAATGCACCCCATTTCTCCCATTACTGAGACCAAGAAGAAAATTTGCAGGCATTTGTATAATTGCAGGCATTTGACCGTTTTTTTTTTCCCCCTAGAAATCAAGGAAACAACCTTGCTAAAACATTTCATTTATTTACACCTGCTAGGGTTTGCCTCTGCACATCTGCAAGGTACTAGAGATTTTTCTTTCCCATAGATAATTCATGAGAATGACATACATTTGCACAAACACAGCCTTTGGTGGAGGTCCATTACAATCATGAATTCCATGTAGCCACTCACCTAACCTACACTGAGACTGCATCAAATTGTGATTAATTACCAAAGGAATATTCCTCTCCTAAATTATAATTCAACTTTCCTATATAAAACAATCTAAAATGTCAGCACTCTGGCTTTATGATATCATGCCATCCCAATAACACTGTTTTACAAGTAAATTCCTATTATATATTAATAAGGGCTGTTGGTGGCTAAACATCTTGCCTCCCTAGTAATGACTTGGTTGAAGGCAATTAGGGAAGCCAGGTGCAGCTGAGCTGGGTACTCATAAAAGTTTTTAAATTTTACTGTTTCCGTTTGATTTTAAGGGAGTGCATTCCACTCTGTCCAAATTAAAGAGGAAGCTATGTCCGTGTTTCAGCTGTTGTGTGTTCTGACCATTACCGATAACCTCCTTTAATATTTGTTTGCTCCTTAGAAACCAATGATCTGAGGAGTTCAAGTTTCACCCTGAACATCAATATTTCACAGCCTGTCAGTGGTTACACACACACACCCACACGCCCCCCCACCCCCACCCCACACACACCCCCACAGTCCCAGGGTAACAGAGCAGCACCTTCATTTAAGACTTTCTGGAGCAGCCCTGAGTAGTAAAATTGATGCATGAAAGAAAGAACTTTACTCACTTTGTTAACATGTTTTTGTTGTAATTAGCTTGGGTCAGTGGAGGAGACATCAAATTAAAGTTTTATGTCATAATAGGAGCGATGATTTTCCCATTACAAGAAAATCAATTTCCTTCTACCAACTACAAACACTACATAAAAGAATTAATAAGTGTAAAGACTTAACACATCTGAAGCAAGAGAAAAGGTTACCTCTGATGATGACAAATATCCTTTAGAAGTAGAATTTTAAAAAGAGTTAACAGCTTACCCACAGTAGTATTAGAAGGATGATATATTCTGGGAAATTTTCCTCCCAGAATGACGTGCAGAAAACACAGATTCCTTTATTTAACCTACTATGTTCTTTTCTCTGTACTCTGTAACTTACACTAGTTAGGTTAATTCCTTTTTAAAAATAGATGCATGCTATATAAACAATCAGTTATATGATATCAAATGACTGATTTAAATAAAACTTTTGTGTTCTGTTTTTTTAACAAGTTATATGGACATTTTATATAGCAGAGATCAGACAGACAAAAGTATGTGCCAACTGCTAATTCAAGGACCAACATTATTCCAAAAAGCTAGATAAACCCTGTTATGGACAATGAGTCAGGATCTTACTTTGATTTTAAAAACAAATGAGCTAGAACTATCCTAGGAAGTAAACCAGGAGAGGTGACTTGGTCCAAAGCACCTTTTCAAAGTGAAAAATGATATTCCATTTTATTTCAGAGGGTAAAATAAATATGATCACGTCTAAATGAGAACAGTTTTGAAAGTGATTCCTGTTTTTTTTCTTGGCTGTTTGGGGAGTTTTTCCTCTATTTCTTTTTATTTTTTAAGAAAAACCTATCTCTACCAGAACAGGATATAGAGAGAGAGTGATACAATACCACTTCAGAAAATAACATGGTTTGGAAATGCACCATTAGTTTGCATTAACAACTCATCTCCTCAGTTTCTGAGGAAAAAGCCACATAAAATGAAGTGCCTTTGCATACAGTTAACCATTGCTTGCTTCTTAAAGAAAATGTTACTGAGGACTTGATTACTTAGAATATTAGGCTTCAGAACATAACCATTTTACATGTGGTTTTTCAAACTGGCCATGTGTTTATATGAAACAAGGAATATGAAAATCTAATCTTCTTGTCTGTCAGATTTCCTTTTCTTTCCCTGACGAATGACTGCTCTCCTTCTGTTGCTGTTTGGTCGCTAGGTCACGCCTGGCTCTTTGTGGCCCTCATGGGCTGTAGCACGCTAGGCTTCCCTGTCCTTCACTACCTCCTGGACTTTGTTCAAACTCATGTCTGTTGAGTTGACAATGCCATCCAACCATCTCATTCTCTGTTGCCCCCTTCTCCTCCTGCCCTCAATCCTTCCCAGCATCAGGGTCTTTTCCAATGAGTCAGCTTTCTGACTGCTCTCCTAAGGAAGCATTTTTAAAAGAGAAAAAAAATGATCACCATTAGTATTCTCATATACTGTCTTTCTCCTCCCCAATTTGTTCCTAGTGGGAATGAAGGAGGTAAAGAGAGGGGGTTGACAAAGGGTCTTTATTTCTTCCCAAGCAATGACCCGGACAAGCCCGTTTCTCAGTGGCTCTCCCTGTCAATACCAGAACTACATCCAGAGCCTCATGCAGATTAGAAGCCCAACCCTGACAGAGACTTGAAACGCAAGGTAGGGGGTGGTCTGAAGACACACCCCTTCACAGGGCTTAAGGGCCATGCAGGGTTAACAGCCACTTGGCTACAAGCCGCTGGGAAAGGGCCAATAATACAGGAGCATGGCAGCCAAGAGCACCTCGTACTAAAACGGTGCTCCAGAAGCTTCACCAGTTCTTATGGTTCAGTTCTTAATTTTTCTACAAATTTCTCTCCCATATTACTAAACCGTTTTGTTGCTATTTTTGACTCAGAGATGTTCTCTTATCTGGAGCTAGCTTCCCAACAGGCTCCCAGGGTCTTATAAAGAAATTCAGCAACTCATTATAAATGTTGTCAGTGGCTCACTTCTTACCATCAGGGTACAACTAAGTTGCAGGAAATTAGACCTCGAGGCTCCATGGTGGAACACATTTTCCTATTTCCTAATTATAGAAGAAAATCTCAATTCGTTGCCATTTTAAGAGGGTGCTTCCTGCCAGGGAGATCAAAGTCAGAGGTAAGTGTGATAAAGTCTGGCCAGATTTAAGGAGCATCACCTCTTCCTATCTTTCCAAACCCTGCCCTACCATTCCCCAGAAGGAAGGTGCGGAGCAGTCCTCCAATACTCCTCTACTGGCATGCTGTTACGCTCACCTGCCAAACCATCGTTATTCCACTCACTCACTATTTGCATTTTGTTGCCATGTATTTGTTTATTGGAGATGGGTACTTATGTGAGTTTATATAATCTCTCTAAGAATACAGTGACTCTTAATTAAACTACTAAAGGGCTTGATTTCCATGTTAATTTCTTCTTCCTAGGTCATCTGACTTTATCATCTCTGAGGTAGGAAACTTGTCAAATTATTAGCACTGCATATACTCATGTTGTCAACTACCATCAACTTTCAACAAGAAGGAAAGTGCTATCTTATGACATGGTCCCCATTTGGATACGTCTCATCATCCCATTATATTCCAATGAGCAAGAGAGACTAAAGCAAAAATAGCGCTGGATATGTAGGGAAACAAAATAAATTTAGGCAGTTACATGCTCTTCCTTACACACATACGAACACAATTTGTCAAAACTATGCTTCTGTAATAAGAAAAAAAGAAGAGGTAAGAGAAACAGGAAATTCAATGGTGGAATTATACTATTCATTTAGGTCCCCAAGAATATAACCCCAAGCAACCCTTTATCCGTCATATGCCAATGTCCATCAAGAATAGGGCTCCAGAGCCAGCCTGCTGGGACTCTGACCCAACATCTTCTAAGAATATTGGGCAATTACTTCACATCTCTAAAATGAAGTTTCCTCAGTTGTCAGTCAGTTTAACGACCCTTTCTCATGGGCACACAGATTATTTTAGGCCTACAATGCTTAAATGTTTTCTATTTTGTCTGAACACAGAGTTAATAGCTAACTCATTATATATTTGAATCATCTCATTTGAGCACGCATCACTCTCTGAAACAGGTATTATTAATTATCACTCCCATTTCATAGAGGAGAAGAATGAGGCTTAGCTGCTTACAAGACCAATGACTCATGGAATGCAGATTGAAGTTATCTGACTTTTAACCAGGCCTCTTCATCCTCTGTCTTCTTCTTTTCCCATTCAAAGCATTCTTTTCCCTATTCCATAATTTTTTTTGTTTTATCAATAACTATGTTATTTAAAAATTAATTTATCATTTTTCTATCAGATGAAATAACATTATTTTTATATAATTTTGAGTTGCACTTTACTCTATCACCTAGAACTTCAATTTTTCAATATGTCTCAAATAGAAGTCAATATTTTCTTGACTATTTAATGTTTCCCTCTAACGATCATAATATTTTTTTTGGTTATTAAAAACTGCAGATGTTAAATTAGGTATTTATGAGGCATTTTCTCTTGCTCTCAATGTGCTACCATAACAATTTTCACCACTAAGAACATTCTTAGAATAGTTTAGATTTTTAAATTCAGGTATTATGCCCATTTAATCTACCTTTATAAAAAACAGAATAAGGTTTTAATTTCTTATGTGCTCTTAAAATCAATTTAATTTGAAAAAAAAAGAATCCTGAATGAAGATCTCACCGTAAATTTACACATTTAGGATCAAAGGAAAATTCATTGCACACAAAATTTATTTTTGGTTTTAAAATTCAGAAATACACTTTAATATTCATATTGCCATCAGAATAGTCAGTGTGTGGTCCAGTCAAGAAGATATTCTTTTACTTTAAATTACATATAAGGTCCTTAAATCCCACTTGACGGAACTTAAAGGACTCAGCTTTTATCCTAGCGTGCCCATAGGTCAAAACCTTGTAAAATCAATTTACAGCAACATTTCATGCAGTTCAAGTGTTGTTACTCCAAGAAAACATTTTGTGCTGGAATGGCTTAATTACACAAATACATAGCAACATTCAACTTCCAGTTAAAAGAAGATTTTGGAAACCTCTTTGATATTTTGTCCTCTCCTTTGGGGCGTATTTGGAGTATGATATATGACTTTGTGTATGTAAGTAAACATTATGTTCACATATATTTAAAGGATTCCCAATGGACAGGAGTTAATATTTAAACTATCAACTTTAATTAGTTTCAAATTACTATTTTTAATCTGGCAGGAATAATCTAACTTTTAACATCCCACTTTAGGGAAAAGAAATGGAGTCATACTAACCACTGCCAAAGTAGAAAAGGAAGAAAATAAAAAGATCTCTTTTTCAGAAATGACATCTTCATTTTGGCCTTCACTCTTCCGCTGTGGCTCAGCTAGTAAAGAATCTGCCTGCAATATGGGAGACCCCTGGTTCAATCCCTGGGTTGGGAAGATTCCCTGGAGAAGGGAAACTCTACCCACTCCAGTGTTCTGGCCTGGAGAATTCCATGGACCGCATGGGGTCGCAGAGTCCGACACAACTGAGCGACTTTGACTTCGCTTCATGATGATTGTTTAGTTAACATACAGAGCTAGACTCATCCTTGCTTGTATCCATGTGTTCAGAAACTGCTAAGAAAAATTGTTAAGAGGGGACATTGTTTAAACTACTTCACAGATCTGCTGCTAGAAATTTTACCTAGAAATTTCCATTCATAGGCAAATAATCAGTACATTCATATCATTTTAATCCCTTTATTAAAACATGTCTCTTGAACATTTTCTACATTGCCCATGAACATTTTCTAGTTACCATGTATATCTGAAGTTCATCAACGGCCACATCTTTTTAAAAACATTTTGAGTTGTGATGTTTCAATCTCTAACACCCCAGTCACCCATCATTACTTGCAATAAATGAATATGGTATGGCAAGCAAAAAAGTGCTGACTGAATAATTTCAAACTTATTTTCCTGAAAAACTAGAGTCTTGATCGGTCACTGCTTAGATTTCACCATTTCAATCTGCTAAAAATTTCTCCTGATATGTATGATTATTTCATGGGGCTAAAATCACAGGTCGTGGGCTCCCTGGGTTGTTTAGCTAAGCTGCTGAGTCAGGAGGACACGGTCCATCATAGAGCCCAGAGCACATTCCAGATGACAGGCGCTGCTTTCTTTTCAGGTGCTGTAGCGCCCCCCTGTGGCAATGCCTACAAACACGCAGATAACACAGATGTCTTTCAGAATGTCTCACTGACAATATAGCAAGAAGTGGGTTGACAGAAAGAGTAGAGTAGAGGAAGAATTCGGGCTTCCCTGGGGGCTCAGATGGTAATACAGGAAACCTGGGTTTGATCCCTGGGTTGGGAAGATCCCCTAGAGGAAGGCATGGCAACCCACTCCAGTATACTTGCCTGGAAAATCCCTGTGGACAGAGAAGCGTGGCCAGCTACAGACCCAGGGGGTCACAAAGAGTTGGACACGACTGAGCAACTAAGCACAGCACGGAGAATGAATTCAGCGCTCAGTAAAAAACTTGCAACTTCCCTCTCACTCTTCCATACCTCCACTCGCAAATATTTATCAAGTGCCACAAGCACATCACAAATGTAGAAACACCTGTGAGAGACCACGATTCTGGTGCTCATGGAACTTCTATTCCTGTACAGTGAAAACAAGAGACAGATAGGAATCATGTAAACACAGAGATAAGGTCATATTAGACAGGGATAAATGCCCCCAGGGAAAAAGCATAAGTGTCCAAAACATGGTAAATAGGCTAATATACAAAAATCAGCAATTTAATCTTTGAAACAGAAGTCAAACTTCTCTTTGAGGCAGTAGACACATTTGTATTTTCTACTTTTTTTTTAATTAAGAAGGAAACTAAAATGTCTGCCAAACCAACACCCATCCTTCCCTATCTTCCATTAACACACATCCCTATATTCACCCCAAATAAAGACTACATGTGTCAACCCAACACCCATCCCTCCCTATCTTCCGTTAACACACATCCTTAATGTTCACCCCAAATAAAGACTATGTGTGTCAGCCTCCAGGGTCCACAGCTGGCAAATGGAAGGGCAGAAACTGAAGGACCAGCTTGCCCAACATCAGAGGTCACGCTCTTTCCAGGCCCCATCTCTCAGGGCTGCCCCTGCCTATCATCTAAAAGCCAACAGGAAGCAGCTTGCAAGGCCTGAAGAGGCTCAGTCTGGCCTGGGCTTCTGTCTTAGAAACAGAAGCTAGCGTGTTTGTGACCCTACACACATCAGTAAGGTCCGTTTTTACATTGTGTATCTGTATGCTGTCGCTTGGTCGTGTCTGACGCTGTGCGACCCCGTGGACTGCCGCCCACTAGGCTCCTCTGTCCATGGGATTCTCCAGGCAAGAATGCTAGAGTGGGTTGCCATTTCCTCCTCCTTCCTGCCATTTCCTTCTTCCCGACCCAGGGATGGAACCTTTGTCTCTTGCGTGTCCTGCACTGGCAGGTAGATTCTTTACTACTGAGCCACCTGGGAAGCCATTTATTCTCATGTGCTAAAAAGCAGCCACCTGTCTTATAGCAATGTCACCAGGTAAGAATGAACCATTAGGCACAGAGTATTTGGACATCTCTGGAAGAAGGAAATAGGGACAAACAGACCCAAAGTCTGCTCCACCCCTACTTTCCTCACGTTTCTCCTCGTAGTCTTTAACGATGCCCTCTTTCTCCAAGGCCCTGGGCTTTCCAATCAAAATACCTCAGTGAGGCAGAAGAGAACCAATACCAGGAAATGTATCTGAAGTCCCATCCGGAGAGAAGCCCTGCCCAGAAAAACTGGCACCCCACAGAGGTGCACAGTCCTTATCCTGTGGTTTGGCTTACCCCCGACATCCACATGGTCCCGAGTCTGGCACTCCCCCTTGGAGAAGCTCCCGGAGCATTGAGGCCAAACTAATCAGACTAATTTTCAAGGCTTCACCAAGTTTACCCCACCCTTCCCCGTAACTCTTCATTTCTGTCCAAGTCCATCTCTTCATGCTCCGTCAAACGCACCATCATTTTGTGCACTCACTCCTTCTCTAGACCTCCTAGGTCAGATTCCCCACTTCAAGCAGTCCCCCGACTTTCTGTGAAGCCTCAACCTATCTGGCCTCCAGCAGACTCTCTGCTGCCTTTAAGGATGCAATGATGGTCCCTTCTCTGAACCTTAGCTTTTCATTGATACTAAGAGGAAGTCTTAGTTCCTGCTGCCATGACAAAATACCATAGACTTGGCGCCTTGAGCAGCAGACATGTATTTTCTCACAGTTCTGGAGGCTGAAAGTTCCACATCAAGGTGCCGACCAGTTCAGATCCTGGTGAGAGCCCTCTGCCTGGCCGGCAGACGGTCACCTTCTTCCGCGGCCTCACATGGCTGGAGAGAGCATCTCTTCCTTCTTTAAGGGCATCAACCCTATTGGATCAGGTTCCCACCCTTATGGTCTCATTTAACCTTAACACCTTCTCACAAGTCCTATCTCCAGGTACAGTCATGTTGGGGGTCAGGGCTCCAACATCAGAATTGCTGCTGGTGGGGGACACACAAATATTCAGTCCATCAGAGAGGGAGTGTGGAGTAAGAGGCAAGACACAAAGAGGGAGAGGGGCAGACAACTCGTAGAGAGGCCGCTTTAGAGAGAAGAGAGAAGGTAGGCACCACGTCTGCTTCTGGTGGATAAAATACTAGGAAGGAGAATGAGAGCGCCATGGGGTTGGGTGTGCTGAGAGGTTTTGCGATGAGGAATAACTTAGGTGTACAAACCAGCCATGTTATTTTATGAGCATGACAGTATGTAATGAGAGGCAGTCCTTGGTGTTCCTCTCTGAAGGTCACTGACGCTTGACTGGACCACATAATTTGGAAATCATCTTTACTCCCTTTTCATAAAAACAACGGAAATCCCTCATAGCATATTACTGAAAACCATTAGTATCCACTAAATGAGGAAAAACATCTCTCATCAAATTAAATACTATGTCAAGGGCATTAATGAAAAAAATTTACAGGACTGTGTTTTTCACACAGTCATGAGTATTGGTTGAAGGAGAAATTAGGGGGAAAAAATGAGTTCATAAAAGTGCAACTCCATAAAAGTTAAGGAAATTTTATTTTCTTACTAGAGGACAGTCAACAGAAGATTTTCAAAACTTTCTTGTGGTCAATTTTTTTCTTGTTTTAATTCTCAGATCACATCTCTCAAACACACTTAGAGTATTCTAGCTTTCCTCTGTGGAAATCCAGTGGAGGAAAGTCGACTACTGACAAAACCCTGACTTACACTGCCCTCTGCTGGTTCACTGGCCACATGTCAAGTTCCTTAGTTTACAAAGTTGCCAAAAGACAAGTCCAGTATTTTGAACCAGCAAATTCAAGCCTAATTACTGAAAACAAGTTGTGGAAAATATTACTAAGTGGCTTAAATACCATCTGCAGCACATCAGGCACACATTCCTAATGAAAAGGGCACATGTGCGGGAAGAGGTGGTGCCAGCTCACATCTGCTAACCTAATAGAAAAGGTTTTTTAACTAACTTTAAAATATGCTTTAAATTCACAATAACGCCTTTAAATTGCCCCCTTTCACACCTAACCCCTGCCATGCCAACCAAGTTTTCAGAAAACAAACAAAAAAAAAGTAAAAAAAAAATCTTGGTTTTACCACTGCATTTCAGCCTCTGCTTAAATCAGTTTGGCAATAAATAACTGCATATTACTGCAGTTTACAAAATTTATTTTTGAAGTATAGTCATTTTTTAAATTTAGAAGCTGCTAATTTGCCAGAATTTTAGTGGAAAATATGCCATTTGTTTCAACATACACAACATCAACGTCCATTAAAATGGTTATAGCATCATTCAAAAGTGTAAAGCATTTATTACGTGTTCCATCCCGTCTGACTCTTTTGCGACCCCATTGCAGCCAGGCTCCCCTAGGATTTTCCAGGCAAGAATACTGGAGTGGTTGTCATTTCCTACTCCAGGGGATCTTCCTGACCCAAGAATCCAACCTGCGTCTCCTGCATGGCACTTCTTTACCACTTCTTCACCTGGGAAGCCCAAAACACTTACTAGGTTGTCTTCAGAGAGCATTTTCACAGTTCCACAGAGCATTTTCCTAAGCCCAGCAAAAATGAGCTAAGCCAAATCCTCACCTCCAAGCTTGTTTCCTTCAACAGATGAAATAACATACAAACTGACACAATGAAACAAATAGCACAAGTGTATTGGAGAAGGCAATGGAACCCTACTCCAGTGCTCTTGCCTGGAAAATCCCACGGATGGAGGAGCCTGGCCTGGTAGGCTGCAGTCCATGGGGTCGCTGGGAGTTGGACATGACTAAGCGACTTCACTTTCTCTTTTCACTTTCATGCATTGGAGAAGGAAATGGCAATCCACTCCAGTGTTCTTGCCTGGAGAATCCCAGGGACGGGGAAGCCTGGTCGGCTGCCATCTATGGGGTCACACAGAGTCGGACACGACTGAAGTGACTTAGCATTACCTTACTTGAGTGCACCTGTGGTTTGCTCTGGTAAACAGAGCTGAGCAAAAGATGAGCAAAAAGCTCATTCCCTGGGAGCTGGATAGTTACAAAGGGCAGG
Source organism: Tragelaphus eurycerus (assembly GCA_935064755.1). Classification (NCBI taxonomy): domain Eukaryota; kingdom Metazoa; phylum Chordata; class Mammalia; order Artiodactyla; family Bovidae; genus Tragelaphus; species Tragelaphus eurycerus. Next base: position 28,402,325 of record CAKXYN010000002.1, read on the forward strand.
GCGGGAAGAAGTCAAGGGTGTCTAAAATTTGCATAAGGATGCCTCTGGAAGGAGATGGGTTTCCAAGGTAGCTAAATGAAGGGGGGAGGCTTGGGAAGCCCAGAACAAAGGGGCAACCACGGGCTGGGAGGTCTCCCTGCACAGAGGAATGGGGCGATGATGAGAAAAAGTAAGTCTCAGAAATCCCATGACTCCCAAAGGCCACAAAGGAACCTTCCTTACTGAAGTCCAGGACACCATGTGCTTTTCTGCACAGGCGTGACAGGCTCAGAGGCGTTCAAAGGGCTCCACACACAGGTGCAAGGTCAGCTCCATGTCACCGACCGACCTGCTTTCCAGGTCATCTTTGAGGGCTTAAACCTTCCTTCATGCAGATGGGCGATACCTGAAGTTGTCCCACAGTCCTTCGGTACATTTATTCATTTTAATCAACAGATATCTAACCATAACCCAAACCTCTTTACAAATATTAACACATTAAATTCTCATAACCATTCCATGTTTAACATAGGTAGTATTATTACAGTCTCAGTCTAACATATGAAGAAACTGAGGCACGCAGAAATCAATACTTTACCCAAGTTCACACAAGTAGTACGTGGCAGAGACGGGAATCAAGCTGAAGCATTCAGAGTATGTGCTCGTAACTGCTATGCTGTGTCTAAAAAGACCATAAGGCATGTTATGATCTCCAAGCAGAAAAAAAGACTACTGTATAGTCAGGATAGGATAAGTTTTGCTGAGGAAACAAACAACCCCCAAATCCTCAAGATTTGTTTCTTGCTCACACTACGTGTCCACTGAGCGCTGTCAGTCACCATGTAACAGGGACAAGGGGACGCCAGAGAATCTCATATCAGCAATTACAGTGCTCTTGCCCATGTGCCGCATCATTCATTTCCTACTTGGGACATGCTGGTTGGAACCAATCATACGGACCAGCCAGTTTGGTTTACCAATCCTATAACTCAGCCCCAGCCAAGGGTCTGGGAAGTGTGCCCTTCCTCTGAACCCAGAAGAAGGCAGAAGTGGAAATATTGGGCAAACCACCACAGAAGACTACCAGGAAACAATATACTGACAATTACAATAGTAATGTCACATTTTGGATTAACAAAGATGACATAACGGGCCCACTCTCAGTAATGGATTTGCACCCAACCTAGCAGCACCGGTGCATTTATGTATTCACTCAGCCAAAGCACTTACTAAATAGCACCTTTCAAACTAGGTGGGGAAGCCCACACACCTGCATGTGCAACAACAAAAAAACACAATATGACACGACACCAGCTAAGGGGAGGGAATGGGAACCTGTGGAAACAAGAAGATGTCCTAAAGGGGCAAGATTCACAGGGGTACACTGGCAGACACTTATACCCTCATACATACCTCTTCTCTAGGTGGGTACCAGGTCTGCTGCCTGAAACATTTCCTCTGTACTATATGACACTCCACCCTTTACATTCTGAATAGGTGATGGTAGGCGAGGACTCTTACAGGAGTATTTCAGAATCTCCAGGAGAGTTGGGCCAGTAGTTTTAAAAAGCATTTTCAATAAATCTGGATTTTTCTATTTGTTATGATTTGAATTATATAAATGAAAGAAAGTAAGGTTCAGCAATATCTTATTGGCTGATGGGAACCTCATTGTTTCAAAGGGCTGACACGTCAACCAAGTCTATCTTAGTATAAAGCAGTTCCGTCAGACTGCCTTCTTCCCAGTAACACTGCCCACGGCGCCCCTGCTGCCGGCTCCCTCCCATTTCCAGGCAGCAGGTGTTAGCAACCAATCCTTCTCTCAAACGTCTGACTTCATCAACTCTCTCCTCATTTTCAGGAGATGACTAGCCTTGCCTCCCACCACCATAAAGAATAAGCCACTAGATGACAATTCTTCAGCTCGCCGCCCCCTAACCCTGCCATTTACAGCTCTGTGACTGGGCAAGTTACTGGCCTTCAGTTTCCTCATCCGTCCAGTGAAAACGTCATCAGTATACAGAAACTACCTTTGGAGGATTAAATCAGTTACTATTAAGGAAGCGCTCAGAGCAGCAGCCAGCACAGTCAGTGCCGTGTTGGGCAGACGATCCCTTTGTGGTTGTCATGCTCATCAATCATCACCATCTGGTCCAGGTCCTCGTCACCTCTCGCTTGGGTGATGCAACCCCTTTCTAACTGGCCTCCCTGCCTCCAGTTTGCCTCTCTCTAGACTCCACAGCATGGCCAAAGTGACCTTTCTGAAGTGCAAGCCTAATCATACCTCTCCCCTGCTTCCAGCTGTGTCCTGTCCCTTCTCCTCTCCGAGGCTTGCAGTCTCCTGCCCTCCCTCCCCTCCCCACACCTGACCTTGCACTCCAGCCATAATGAGGTCCTTCAGGTTCCTCTAGTGCACCATGCTCTCTCCACTGCAGGCCAGTCCTCCTCCTGCCTGGCTGCTGGAATATTCCACAGTTACTCCTTCTCCCTCCTTCAGGTCCCAGCTGAAAAGTCCCTTTCCCCAGCAAACTCTCCCTGAGCCTCCAAGTCTGGGTTAAACGCCCATAGTAGGCACCAAAGAGAACCCTGTATCCTGCAGTTATTCAGCCACTGCAACTGCCTCTCAACCCATCTCTAGTCCCAGGAAAACAGTCTCTGGGCGCAGGGACCATTTTTATGTATTCAGCACCTAGCCAAGTGCCTGGCTCAGAAGAGATGCTCAGTAACTACCAAACATTAGTAAATAACCCCTGCTCAACCACAGCCTCCCTAATAAGAATGCAAATCCTGGTTTGTCATGGAACCGGGTTCACTTTTCATTTCAGGGTCCCTCCCCTTTAACTAAAGCATACCTAGATTCTAGCTTTGTTGAACATGGGAATGCCTTGAAATGTGTTCCACCGGGGATAAGAGGATATTAGGATTCTCCAATCAGCATTCGATGGCAGCAGGTAGTAGAAACAATGGTGGTAATGGGCAACAGCTAACACTTCCTGGACACTTGCAATGTGTCAGGCCCCACACTGAGGATACCACACACCACAGCTGTCTCACCATCAGGGCACTCCAAGGACAGCACCAAATCTGGAAGATCCCAAAAGACAAGTCCAACAAGGCTAAATGCTCCTAACTAAATGCCACCTGCCACCCCACACGCCCTCCTCCCTTCTCTCTCTCTGCCATGGTACTCAGCCATGAGCTACTCGAACTTTTCCTAATGAGCAAAAGAGCAAAGTTAGGACCATGACTGAGGGCTGCCAGCCCATTATTCCTGACTTTCCATTATTTCTGACAACTTGGCCAACGTGATCTAGAATAATGTGGCAAATATGCACATTCGTGGAACTGAAACTTGTCTCTTTTAAGAGTGCGGTGTACTCTGTCCAAATGTCCAGTGTCTTTTCCCTTATCCTATATTCAGCCAACAAAGTCCCATCTCCAACTTTCATTGCTAAAGGGACTGGGACTTTTTTTAACTTGTATTCAGGCTGACTAAAAAAAAAAATTCTATGAAATTTTCACTGTCTATTCACAACTTCCAGTAAGGCTAAAAGGCATTTTTTACAGCTAATAAATTCCAGTTTAGAAAGGTTAAATCTTCCAGGCTTTGGAACCTCACCAAAATGGAGGGAGAGGGGGTGTATATAACGTGGCTCAGTTTGTTAACATATTTTCAAAAGCTGCCCGGTGACAAAACCAGAACCACTGAACAAGCAGAGGGTCTTCACTTTCCTACCAAGAGATGTGGCCTTTTTTGCCTCTAAGATTTAGGTGCTCAGAGCTACGCTTGGCCGGCCTCAGTCCCAGGAACAGCCAAGAGAAGTTTCTGTGCTCGCTGAGGAGGAGCGGCACCCTGACATCCTGTTCTTTTTAATAGTTCTGATGATGTATATCCAAGCACTTAAAGTCAGAGTTCTGAAAGATGCTTGCTTTCTTCTGTTAATTAGTCTGAAACCCAATGTTGGAAGGAAGAGAAACGAACAGCATGTTCCACACTGCCAATTTATTAAAAGGGACAGACAATTTTTGATGAGAGGAGAAGCCCATCGGCTTTAGTAAACGAGAGGCAGACTACTGTCCATAAATCGTGTTCAGAACAAACTATAAACCGGGATTTAGAAAACAACACAGAGGAGCCTTTCTATAAACCACAATCCTTAGATGAACTCTGGGTTCAGAGGAGCAGCTCAGGGCCCGCCTAAGACTTCTGTAAAGCAAGCCACTACCAAGCCCCATGAAGGAATGGCTTCTTTCTCAAACTACTGACTGTTAGGGTAGAACTTATGGAGACATAACTAATGAGACAAAACTTTGTGAAGGAGGAGGTTTCCAGCTTATGAACAGGAACGGGTGCCTTCAGAGACACAGATGGGGGGTCTCAGACAGCACCCAATGCTAAGGATGGCCCCGCAAGTTTAATTTACTGTCCTGTTCTTCAGAGACAACAATGTAGAGGCCCATAAGCAGCATGACCGGTTTCTCAGGAAACAGTGCATCTGAACTTAATCCATCACAGAAGTCCCTTTCTTTTCTCATCACTCTACATGCAACACTAAAGGAGGATGAGGATGGTAAAGAAAACAGAGTCACAAGATCGCCAGCAATATGCACTCTTTTTAAAACCTCCTGTCAATATTCTGAACAGCCAAAGTCTCCCTGGAAGAGCAGGTTCTGAGAACAGCTAGACCAAGCTGGTGGAAAGTGATTACAGGACCACTTTAAAGCAGGTTTGGCGCACCTGTGTGGAAACACTGTGTTCTCTGTTGGGCTAAAAACCTTAAGTAAAAACTTATCTACTTCTGGATGAAGATAAGACTTTTATTTAATCTAACACTGATCTGGTGGTAGTAGTTAAGAGATTATAGAATCTGAGCAACCAGAGCTTCCCTGGTGGCTCAGTGGTAAAGAACACACCTGCCAAGCAGGAGATGTGGGTTTGATCCTTGGATCGGGACGATCCCCTGGAGAAGGAAATGGCAACCCACGCCAGTATTCTTGCCTGCGAAATCCCACGGACAGCAGAGCTTGGCGGGATAGTCCACGGGGTCACAAGAGTTGGACACGACTTAGTGACTGAACAGTAACAAATCTGAGCACCTAGAAGGAGAGTAATACTGAAGTGATCTGCATGAAGTGTGCGTTTTCAGTACTGCTTTAAAGCATGATGTTTAGTGACTTAATGAAGAGCACTGTCAATTCCAACAGCTTTACAGGTAACAACAGGGGCATCCTATCAGTGATAATGAGTTGCCTTTTTATTCTCATTGTGCATTTGGTAATATGCAAAATGAATTCTCACATTCATTTGGCAAATACCACCACTATGATTTAAAATGTAATTGATCTGATACACCTACCACCCTAGCTCGTCAACATTTTAACAACTGCTATGTGCTACATAAAAGCACTTCTCCAGCACAAATACCCAGCTGGATACTATATACTATATAGTATTTACAGTATGACACATTATGTATGTGTTTATTCTTCCCTGAGAAGTTTACCTAACAAAACTAATATGCACAAGACAGTTTGAAAAAGGAATTGCAAAAGGAACCAACAGTTAAAAGTTTAAGCCCATTCAAGGTGTGTATCTGGTGTACTTGAGAATCTGTTGTTGTTTTTTTTTTTAAAAAAAAGCATATTTAACTAATGGGTTGAAATGTCACTTTTTTAAGCCCGAAGGTATTAATATGACTAGGGATTCTTTTAGATGTAAAACTTTGTTTTCATCAGAGTAAACCTCAAGCAAAAAAGCCTAATTCATCTACATGAAGCACAGATGAATAAATGGCACCTCATCACACATGTCTCAGTGACTGGGATGAGGAGGGGCCCAGCACGAGCTCTCACCCACAGCCCCGCACACCCAGAGCCCCCATGAAGGCAGGCAGCAGAGGGGACGGTGTGGAGTCAAACATGAAAGCACAGCGAGACAGGAGCAGGACAGTGGGGAACGCTGTGGGCCTGGCTGGGCCGGACTGACCGGGTCTAAATCCACCCCAGCTCCAGTCCTGGCTGCACCATAACTATGAGCAGCTGCCCTTGTTTTTATCTCTCAGCGTCTCAACTGGGAACATGGACCTATCTCACAGGGTTGTTGGGAGAATTAAATGACATACTACAAATAAAATGCTTGGCAACAATGCCTGGCACATAGTAGGGCTGAATGCACATAGACTTTTCCCACTATTATCACTTCTATTTCTTGCTTAATTCCCATAGGTGATCCCTAGATTACTTATTACCATGATCTTGGCAAACTATACTATAGGTAGTCATGCACTGTTTTCTTTTAAGACCTAAAACAATATGGACACCATGATGGACACTCATTGTTCTTGGTACAAAAGGTTATGAAAAGATTATATTATACAACTATTATATATTTAGTACAGAAGCTTTTGCAAAGAATATGTCCACATATATGGCTGGAAAAAACTAGGACTATAACTACCAATCTGTGAGCATGGTCATCTGTGAGTAATGCAATTAATATTAATTATTTTACCTTTTTTTCCTTTTGCTCCTCTGTTTTTCTAATTTTTTTTTTTTACAAAGAACACGCATTCCATATTTATACAAAAAAATGAGAGACCAAAATTCTCATACATATAAACAACAAAAGCATAGGACACTGCTGCCAAGACTGTGAAAGTGTGCAGACATGTGCCACACCACCTCCAATGCAAAAAGCATGTGATGACATAAAAGGGCACACAAAGGCCAGGTGTGGCCAGAGCATGCTCCTGGCAGAAAGAAACTGAACTTGGCTTTGGGCCCTCATCCAGCTATTCCCCAGTCATGGACCCTGGTGAGTCATCTATCATGGCCTCAGTTTATGATCTATTGATAGACGCAGTTTTGACCAATCACAACAAGACAGGGAAGACCATTCCCTCCTACTGGAGAACTGAGATTTGGCTTGCAGCCCACACCCATCCTAGCTCTCCTCCCAGCTCTGTCTCCGTCTCCTTTGCTGGTTCCTCTCCGTCTCTTAACTGCTCATCATCCTAGGGCCCAGGGGTCACCCCTTAACCTGTGTTCCACTCTGTCTATTCTCATCCAGTCTCTGACTTCAATACCACTCATGACCTAATGATTCCTAAATGTCTGCTGTACTGACCTCTCTCTGAATTCCAGGCCTGAATAACAAAAACTACCCACTGGAGATAATTATCTGGAGATCTGGCAGGCATCTCAAACTCAACATGGCCCAAACTGAGAGTGTAACCTCCCTCCAGCCCTCAAAATATGCTCCACCCTCATTACAGCTGATGACAACACAATCCTTTTTGTTCTCAGGCCAAGAGCTCTGGAATCATCCTGGGCTTCTTTCTTTCCCTCATGCCCTAAATGCAAACCTCTAACTGTACCACTAAAATACACCTAGAACCCTACCACTTCACACCACCTTCAAAGCTACCACTCTGGTCCAGGACTATCCTTTTCAGTCTGGATTATTGCAGAAGCCCCCTAATCAGTCTCTCTGCTCCCATCCATGCCCCCTGCAGTCTCTTCTGAGCACAGCAGCTAGAGTGATACTATTAAAGTGTCAATCCATCATGTAGGATCTTCTGTACGACCTCTCAAAGGTTCTCCATCTCCCAGAGATAAAATGTCCAACCCCTTGTGTTGGCCTGTGGGTGCACCATCACCCCCAACTCCCACTACCCTCTTCTTCCCTCCCGCCAGCCTTCTGTTGAACTACTGAACAATTTGACACTTAGATCAACATGTGGATGCTATTACTATCATTACTATTATATTGAAGATATATCCCAAATCTTGCTAGATATGGTCTGAATTAGTCATGCTTGAAGTATGATTCCCTACCTCCCTTGTAACTTAGCTGTTTTAGTACAAAAGTTGGTAATGGGAAATTCCCACAGCATTAGAATTCTGTAAAAGATGAGGTTCACAGATCCACTCAATGTCTAACCCTACAAATGATTATCTTAATCACATTTTGTCTTCCCTTGGAGAAGAACATGACAAGAGAGAGGGGAGGTTAAACAATTAAGTGTGATCACTTAAGAGTCCAGAGAGCGCCTGATCTCCATTCATTGTGTATAAGAACCCTAATGATACAACCATGTCTCACCCAGGGTGGACTTCTGTGCACACTCTCAGTGTACAGAAACTTGGGTTGTGTTCAGTGATCTCCATGTGGAAACCAAGAGCATACAGAATACTCCATTAACTCCAGGAGATACAGAAAATAGTATGTTTTATGATGAAATACCCCAAATTACTTTCAGAGGCACCAAACAGGAATGACAAAGAGTTATATCCCTCTTTTCAACACAGATGCCTCACAGCCAGTAGAAAACTCAGTTGGAAGACAGATTTACTAACCTGTATTCCATCTTGGCTAGAATGACTGTTCTCCTCTTTATGAGTTCCAAAGAAACCATAGCCCTTCAGAGGCCAATAACAGTAGATCTTACTTGCAAAAGTAACATTTACTTACTGCAGCTAAACTGCAGAGCATTGTGAATCCTGGAGAGCAAGGTAATTAATCTAATTGAGCTGAACAGATAAGGGTTTTCAAGTGGATAAAACTGCATCCTGGGACACCTGAGCCCAGCAGCAGTGCCTGCTCCATTCAGGGAACCGGCAGAGGGGAGAGTAAGCCAGTCTTACCAAGCTCAGCCTTGAGTTTTCCAAGAGGATTCCCTCATCAGACCCTTCAGTGCCTTTGGAAAAAAAGCAACTTATAAAATTATATCCTATTAAAGACCTTAACATCAAAGTCAGAAAACTGACCGACTTAAGACTTAATCAGCTTAATTGTGAGGTTCTGCTTGTCAGCGGCATACCAAGCTTGTCTTGTTCCTTTCACATCATGACATTGAGGCTTCATTACCCAAGAAGTGGGAGGAAGGAGAGAATCAATCAGAAAGAACTACACAAGTTGCTACAGAGAAAAAGCTTTCACATTATTTGAGTGACTCACTCCTTGAGAATATTGCAATTCATACTGGTCAAACTTGGCTTCTTGTTCCTTCATTAAAAGTAAAACAAACAACAACAGAATAATCCCAATTATTTTGCATCTGGACTCTCTTCCAGAAGTAACAACGCAGTCCCAAGAAGGATCAGATGCAAGGGGAAACTGTTTTAAGGACGACACACAAGCACGTTCATGATTCATTCTGCCAAACCGAGCACACGTGGAGGTTTTCGGCAGGTATCAAGAATAATCTTCCCTGCAGATGGGGTCTAACACCTTACACTTCACTTCAGTGCATGACATCTTAATGTATTCTAGAGAAATGAGAGAAAAATAAATAAAACCATACTCAAGGATTACAAATACAGAAATTCCCTAGTATTGCTGACATGACATTTTTTTCCTTTACAGTGCTCTTTTTTCTTTTTCACTTGCTCTTAACTCCACACTGGATCTGATATTTTCAGCACACACAAGTTAGAAAATCTGGAGTTAATGTTCCAACAGGCACTCCTACCATTAGCCCCTCACAGAGCCTTGCACCTGGTTTGGTGTGCATCAATGCCCCCATAATGGCATGTCATCATTTCAATAAATAGAACTCAAGTGTTCCAAGATAACACCGGATTCTTGGGAGACTGCGTTCTGACACATGTGAATATCTCATTATACATCCAGGCCTCCTGCCAAGCAGAAGGAACAGAGGGATCACCGTCTAAACATAAATATCAAGGTCTCTCTTGCTCCAAGGAGCAAGTCCAGTATATTTGCTTCGTTCACCACATGGGTCATTTTCCCTCCACTGTAAAGAAGATTCAGCGAATTAAAGCTATGCTAGTTCAGCATGATGCCTGAGAATTTTATACAAACCAGTGAGGCAAATCACTTATGGTTTTCATACCAAGCATACCTCCGACTGGCTCCATATAAATATCCCTTTCAGCTCAGAACTCCATACGTACCACTATGAAATACTGCACTCCATATGAGCAGAGACAAAATCCCACTGACTCAGGAAATACAGGTTCACAGGCTCACATGTTCATCTTCCACACAGGCCCCTTGATTTTGGGGCTAGCACAGGCCTGGGACTGGAGAAATCTGAGGGTTTACAGAACTTTCTCAGCTGCTGACGGGTTTCCAGTTTGAGAAAGTTATTTAAATTATATCCCAGCGGCTTTATCTCAGAAAAGAGGGAACAGAGGTGACTACCAATTTTAATTAAGGTTTAAGCAATTCCAAATGACTCAAACTACAAACATCAAATTAATCTGTCACCTAAATCTCCCAGTACTACAGGTGTGTTTTATATTTGTCCCTAAAATATCACCAACCCACACACCTCCCACAAGAGTAAGTTTCCAGTTCTTATTGAGTAAAGCATCTTGAGGCATTTCTCATCCTGTGCAGAATTTTACAGCCAGTCTCTTAAAGCACTTCTGTATATTTTAAAAACCAAACGCATACCAAGCAAAGGGTAAGTCACAGAGCAACTAAGCCAAGTTGCCTGCAGAGAACAGAGGCAGTAGTCATGCTCATCCTTGTACACGAGGTGACCTATAGTAAAGAAAAGAGCTTTGGAGGGCAAAGAATCTTCTTATACCTATGGTCACTGTGCTCTGCACGCCACAGTGATGAAACCTCAGCTGGGGATGTGTTTCATGACATGCAGGATGAAACAGTCAGGGATACAGGCTCTAATGTTCCAACTGTCCTCTTAAACCAAAATTACACTGCAGCTGTGAAAGTGAGAAACCACCATCACCCACAGCAGACCAGCAGAGATGAGAAAAGATATGAGATTAAGAAAAAATGTCATCAAGGTCTAAACCAAGGAGGAATAAAGGACATAATGACCCCCCACAGGTTACAATATTATCAGAACAAAATGTCTTTCTAGAGTGGGTCAAAGGAAAGACAGCACAGTCACCATTCCCACTACTGGACACACACGTATAACTAGTTTACTGTCAAAGAAGGCATACAAAGCTCTCCTTTCCAGATCCTAAAACAGAACGAAGACGATTTCATAGGGGTAATTTATTAAACTAGCAGTGATCTTCATATTAAAACACAGGAGACATAAGACTAAAGGCTTTTTTCCATGACATCTCACCAGGCTAACCTCACTTTCCTTCACTAGACAAACGCATGCTCTCTGGGGGGAGGGGGTTAAATCAAGCCCTTCCCCCAGGCTATAGGGGTTCACTTGGGCGAGATGAAGTGACTTCTTCAGAGAACAAGCTTTTTCAAGGCAGAGGGATAGTTAATTTGAGAATACGGCTCACTTCAACTAGTTCTTTACACCATCTCTACTGCATCCACTTATCCATTTAAAAAACATTCATCCAGCACCTACTCCGTACCAAGGTCCTGTGCTCTCAGCAATGCTTCTTCCTAGCAGAGAGAGCTGTATCCAAGTCCAATTAAAAAAAAAACAAAATGAAAAAAAAAATAAATAAAAATAAAATAATCAGATCAGATCAGTCGCTCAGTCGTGTCCGACTCTTTGCGACCCCATGAACTGCAGCACGCCAGGCCTCCCTGTCCATCACCAGCTCCCGGAGGTCACCCAGACTCGCATCCATCGAGTCAGTGATGCCATCCAGCCATCTCATCCTCTGTCGTCCCCTTCTCCTCCTGCCCTCAATCCCTCCCAGCATCAGAGTCTTCTCCAATGAGTCAACTCTTCGCATGAGGTGGCCAAAATACTGGAGTTTCAGCTTTAGCATCATTCCTTCCAAAGAAATCCCAGGATTGATCTCCTTCAGAATGGACTGGTTGGATCTCCTTGCAGTCCAAGGGACTCTCAAGAGTCTTCTCCAACACCACAGTTCAAAAGCATCAATTCTTCGGCGCTCAGCCTTCTTCACAGTCCAGCTCTCACATCCATACATGACCACAGGAAAGACCATAGCCTTGACTAGGCGAACCTTTGTTGGTAAAGTAATGTCTCTGCTTTTCAATATGCTATCTAGGTTGGTCATAACTTTCCTTCCAAGGAGCAAGCGTCTTTTAATTTCATGGCTGCAGTCACCATCTGCAGTGATTTTGGAGCCCAGAAAAACAAAGTCTGACACTGTTTCCACTGTTTCCCCATCTATTTCCCATGCAGTGATGGGACCAGATGCCATGATCTTCGTTTTCTGAATGTTGAGCTTTAAGCCAACCTTTTCACTCTCCACTTTCACTTTCATCAAGAGGCTTTTTAGCCCCTCTTCACTTTCTGCCATAAGAGTCGTGTCATCTGCATATCTGAGGTTATTGATATTTCTCCCGGCAATCTTGATTCCAACTTGTGTTTCTTCCAGTCCAGCATTTCTCATGATGTACTCTGCATATAAGTTAAATAAACATGGTGACAATATGCAGCCTTGACGTACCCCTTTTCCTATTTGGAACCAGTCTGTTGTTCCATGACCAGTTCTAACTGTTGCTTCCTGACCTGCATACAGATTTCTTAAGAGGCAGATCAGGTGGTCTGGTATTCCCATCTCTTTCAGAATTTTCCATAGTTTATTGTGATCCACACAGTCAAAGGCTTTGGCATAGTCAATAAAGCAGAAATAGATGTTTTTCTGGAACTCTCTTGCTTTTTCCATGATCCAGCGGATGTTGGCAATTTGATCTCTGGTTCCTCTGCCTTTTCTAAAACCAGCTTGAACATCAGGAAGTTCACGGTTCACATATTGCTGAAGCCTGGCTTGGAGAATTTTGAGCATTACTTTACTAGCGTGTGAGATGAGTGCAATTGTTCGGTAGTTTGAGCATTCTTTGGCATTGCCTTTCTTTGGGATTGGGATGAAAACTGACCTTTTCCAATCTTGTGGCCACTGCTGAGTTTTCCAAATTTGCTGGCATATTGAGTGTAGCACTTTCACAGCATCATCATTCAGGACTTGGAATAGCTCCACTGGAATTCCATCACCTCCACTAGCTTTGTTCGTAGTGATGCTTTCTAAGGCCCATTTGACTTCACATTCCAAGATGTCTGGCTCTAGGTCAGTGTTCACATCATCATGATTATCTAGGTCTTGAAGCTCTTTTTTATACAGTTCTTCTGTGTATTCTTGCCACCTCTTCTTAATATCTTCTGCTTCTGTTAGGTCCACACCATCTCTGTCCTTTATCGTGCCCATCTTTGCACGAAATGTTTCTTTGGTATCTCTGATTTTCTTGAAGAGATCCCTAGTCTTTCCCATTCTGTTGTTTTCCTCTATTTCTTTGCATTGATCACTGAAGAAGGCTTTCTTGTCTCTTCTTGCTATTCTTTGGAACTCTGCATTTAGATGTTTATATCTTTCCTTTTCTCCTTTGCTTTTCGCTTCTCTTCTTTTCACAGCTATTTGTAAGGCCTCCCCAGACAGCCATTTTGCTTTTTTGCATTTCTTTTCCATGGGGATGGTCTTGATCCCTATCTCCTGTACAATGTCACGAACCTCATTCCATAGTTCATCAGGCACTCTATCTATCAGATCTAGGCCCTTAAATCTATTTCTCACTTCCACTGTATAATCATTAGGGATTTGATTTAGGTCATACCTAAATGGTCTAGTGGTTTTCCCTACTTTCTTCAATTTCAATCTGAATTTGGCAAGAAGGAGTTCATGGTCCGAGCCACAGTCAGCTCCTGGTCTTGTTTTTGCTGATTGTATAGAGCTTCTCCATCTTTGGCTGCAAAGAATATAATCGATCTGATTTCGGTGTTGACCATCTGGTGATGTCCATGTATAAAGTCTTCTCTTGTGTCTTTTTTTTTTTTTTTTAATAAAATAATTAAAAAACTAAAAATAAAAAAAAAAAAAAAACCAAAAAAAATAAACAAACAAAAAAAAACAAAAAGAAAAAAAAATAAATAAACCAAGTCCAATTAATTTCTTGATTGGATTAACCTTCCAAACCCTACACTCACGTTTACCTTACCAGCGATGCTAAATTCATTCAGTCCCCAAGGGCGCCAGCATCCTAGTTTCAAACTAGGAGCCTCTTCATGATGATCCTATAATTACACCTTGATGGCAAGAGGACCCCCACCCTTGGTTTCCGAGCTTCTCTCTCTAGAAATTCTAACCAGTTCCTGTTCTTTGTCTTCCCTCTTCCCTGCCAATTCTATCCTTTGCCCAAACATTCACTTACTCAGTATCTCATCAATCTAATCATCCCATGATGAGGTGCCTTGATCTACAGGAGCTCATCCCTTCCCTTTTTCAGGCAACTCCTACCTTTCCTACAGAATTCATATGAAAATGATCTAAGCACCTTCTCTATGTGTATCGATCACCTCCCCATGGAAAAGTGTCCATAGTGATAGCACTGACCACTTTGTAAAACGCTTCCAGTTACACCATCTCAATCAAATTGCCTCACCAACACTGTGAAATAGTACTTAACTCATTTTACACATAAGGAAACCAAATAATGAAGAGAGAAGCAGTCAAGACCAAAGAGATAGGCATCTGAGGCCTGGAATCTAAGGCCTAAGTGAATTTAAGAGTAGGATCTAGTAAGCAGTTGTCAGGAAAGAGCCTGGAACACACGAAGCAGCAAAGGTTCAATGACAGAGTATACGAGGAACACTTGCACACCTCATATGTTCAGTTAAAGGGGAAACATCCATCTGGTTCTTGAAGAGTTAGAATCTTAAAAGCAGCATGATCAAGAGGGGGAAAAATTGACTACAAAGATTATAAAGTTAAAAAGAAAAAAAGAGCAAGGATTCCAGGATTCTCAGACAAAGAAAGTGGGCTTTTGTCAACAAGACAAGAAAGGGACTTGTCTTCTGCCCAATGTCCCAAAAGATTAAGATATGGTGACGTGCCCACATGCCAACCACGCAGGTGTCCAACCTCTCAGTTATCTGGACTCACCCTCTCACCCACGAGCCTCACCTGGCAGGACCTTTCCATTCCACCCAACAGGTTTCTCCTTGTTAGGAGAACAGGAGAAAACACAATCCGTAGAAAAAAATTTTTTAAAGAATAGTGTGGGAAAATTGCTTATGATCTACTTGACAAGATGGACCAATGCTCTGATTCTCGTCTATAGCTTCCTGAAGGACCCTCTCCACCCTACCCTGCCCTCCCTGCAGTGGACAACTACATCTGATTAAAAAGTAGGGAACTGATGGTCAACCCCAGCCTAGTTTCTGTTAGATAACAATCTATATCAAAGTATTAATAGACAAAGGGATATTCTGCTATTTTTCTATTTAGATAAAAAATGCTATGTTGGCTGGATGGCATCACTGACTCGATGGATGTGAGTCTCAGTGACCTCCGGGAGTTGGTGATGGACAGGGAGGCCTGGCGTGCTGCGATTCATGGGGTCACAAAGAGTCGGACACGACTGAACGACTGATCAGATCTGATCTGATCTGATGTTTTTACTACCTGACGACTGGAGCTATTTCTCTTTAAGGTTTCACTGTGTCAGAATTTTACTTGTTTGTGTCTTCATTTGTCTGTTTATTCATTCATTAAGCTTTTCATTGAAGTAGAATGTGCCACACAGGATTATCTTACTTGCAGTATAGGTTTGTGATACAACATCAAACTAAGCCTTTAGAAAACATCATTGCTTCCTAACAGGTAACAGCTATACATCTTGGAGTCACAGTACTTCTTGGAAGAGGTTCCTCATTAGTAAATGCGGGATAATAGTTAAGTGGTTTTCCGAAAGCCAGAAAAAATGATGAAGCTGAAAGTGCGTTGTAAGTGTTACAGTGTGATCAGAAATGCATACCTATGGCTGATGCATGCTGAGGTGTGACAGAAAACAACAAAATTCTGTAAAGCAATTATCCTTCGATAAAAAAAATAAATTAAAAAGAAGAAAATAAGTGTATTTACCTTTAGGAAACTCCCCAGGAGCATGTTGTGTGGATGTACATGTGTGTTATCAGCAGCTGTGGCAGGAATGGCTTTGTGTCCTCCAAGGAGTATCACCATTAGCCAGGTACAATTCCCTCCCTGCAAGCATCCAAGTTCCAGGTAGAAACAAAATCTGGGGACAGCTGCCTAGATACCTGATCCCAAATAGTATGGATAGTATGTTGCTGCCATGCCAACATCTAATTTTCTATCGTTCCAACTCTAGGCCTCTTTTTTAACTTTGCCCTTGCTCCAAGAGCTTCAATAGTAAAGATTCCCTGAAATATCCCCAACCCCATGATTTTGGGATCGGGGCGGGGGTATCATCAACTCTACCTTCCTGGTAACCAAAAAGTAGCTGAGAGTCCCTTAAAACAAGGAAAGAACTTTCTGAAAGAAACCCTAGTGGCCTCCAATCTGGGAACTGAAAGGAGCCCAAAGTGAAGGAGAAGTCACATAACAACCAAAGGCAGTTTTATTAGCCTCATTCAATGAAGCAAAACGTGGACCAAAACACTCATTATTCAAACCAGATGCTGATTTTGTAACATTCACTTCAATGATGAACTGTTTCAATTTTCTTTTATTTCAAATATGTAATATAAAGCAGGCAAATCACTACACTAATAAAGGCACACTGGAAATTTATAAAGTCAGTTGAAAAAGAACTGAATGTAGGAAACCTGCTTTCAAAAGTTCATTGCCAAGAGCATTTTCTTTTTTAGTCATGTGACAAAAGAACTGCAATAATGGGTCTAAGACAAGATCAATTATGGGCAGCAATGAAATTACCCTTTAATGATGATTAGCCCCAAATCTTGATTGCTGCCAGTTCAAATTCTTTGGTCACGAGGCACACAAAGCACTGTGTTCCTCCATCTCAAACAACAATGAAGAAGGGGCCCTCAAGCTGAAGAGTCACATAAGACAAGGAGGCAGAGGAGGTCGACCACACAGACCCCAAGTATCTAAGAGAAAGCAAAGTGTTCACACAATGTTTACTAAGCACAAAAGTTACTTTTAAAAAAGGTCTGATGATGTGCCTTTTAAAAATGATGAGTCTCTGTCTCTTGTCTGAAGAATGAAAAGGAAAACAGATTTCAACTCCAGAAAAACAGGGGGCAACTCTGGCGAGAGATGCAGCTGAGTGGGTCCTAGGAGAATGTGGGTGCAGACTGTGCGGAGCCGAGAAAGGAGGCTTTGGCCTCGGGATGCAACCCCAGAGCTCTGGAAAGGAGGACAATACTCAGAGTCAGGGCTACTCAGAGTCAACAGACCACAGCTGTGTGGTTTCCAGGTTCTCAGTCAGGCTCAGTGAACTGCTGCTACCCTACAAACAATGTAGCCTAACCACCAGGGGCCACTTCCACTGCTTTCTGGAGATATAGCTAGAGCATTTTGGAGATGGAAAAGATCAACACAGTCATCTCACAAATGAGGAGACTCAGGACCGAGGACGTAGAATGAATTCTCGCGAGACTGACTAATGGTAAAGCCAGTTCTCCAACCACATGTCCTGACCCTTAGCCCCCTGCTGCGCCTTCTGATGATGGGGAGGCTCTGAGAAGCAGTTTCTAAGGACTGCTATTGTCCAGCAATCACTGCGGTCCATCACAACTAGGATAGGACACACTCCTCTTCTACCCTGGGTGTGCTCATTCGGTGATTCAACACCAGACAGCTGCAATGGAAAACCTACATCCTCACTGGAGCCATAAATCCAATTTACCAAAACCTACCATGGGCCAGGTGCCATATTAGGACCAGGGTTCACTCTCTTTACAATACTCACAATCCACCAGGAGGTGTTTATAACCTCATTTTACTGAAAAATGAGGCTTAGAGAGGTGATGTAACTTGCTTATGCTCACAGCGCTAGGTAAGTGGCAATCCTGGCTTCAGACAAGTTTCTCCAGCCCCTTAAAAACACTGTGCTTCCTACGACACCACCAGTCACCCAAGTTTTGCAAAAGGAAGTAGTCCCGTTCAACTGATTATGACAGCGACACAAGCAGCTCAGCCTAGTGAAAACGTCTGAATTTTTATACAAGAAACAAATGGGTCCTGAACAAAGGTAAGAAAACTTCTAAAATCTGGGTGTAAACATGAGTCTTTTGGTTACTTAGCTAAGGAGAGAAGTTTCCTGCAAAATTCCAATTTGTTTTCATCCTAAAATCTTCATTCCACAGATCCTAGATATTCTGTTTATTCTTCTTCTTTTCTCTTTCAAGCAGAAGCTTAAGATCCCACAGAAGAAGAGAAGGGACAACAGGAATCTTAAAAAGCAGCTAAGAGCCAATTGACAAGACCACAGGATAAGACAACTTCGTTATTATTTCAGTTCCCACCTTCCTGTGGCCAGCCAGCCTCCACCCACGCTTCCACCTTCTGGCAACCACCTGCCACCTGCACCTTCTGCAAGCGTGGGCACTTGGCCAGCCAGGAGATTTCTGCTCTCTGACTGAACAAACACCTCCTATCTTCCAGTCTGAACGCAACCCTGAAACAAGGACTCATGGTGGGTGTGGTGCTATGGTAGTTTGCAGTCTTCTGCCTGTAGGGAGGCTGGCCTGTTTAAAGCAAGAACATTCCAAAGAGGGCTTTTTTTTTTTTAAATTGGAGCATAGTTGATTTACAAAGTTGTGTTAGTTTCAGGTGTATAGCAAAGTGATTCAGTTATACGTATGTGTAACTGAATAATCCCTCTTTCCCCCTTTGGTAACTATAAGATTGTTTTCTATGCAAAGAGGTCTATTTTCAAGCAAGGGAAGACCTGCTAGGTTTAAATGTAATTTCCTCAATACACAGACCAAACAAATACAAGTGTCAGCCAGGTAAATGGGCACGGTGTGCTCTCAACAAAACATAACCAAACTCATTTTTCTAGTGACTTTTTGGAGTTTATTTACTGGCAGTTGCAGGTTCTGGAAATACAAAAAGGATGGGTTCTGCCTTCCAGGAGCCAATAGTGTGGTGAGGCTAACAATAGCCTTGAAAGGATGAATAGTGAAATCAGATGATGAGCCTGAGAACAGGAAGGTATGCCAAACACTGTAAGGAAATACAACAGAAAAACCAGGGAAGCATCATCAAAATGAGGCCACATGAATTGGGTTTCTAAGATGAGTGAGTACTCCGTCGTGTCCAGCTTTTTGCAACCCCATGGATTGTAGCCTGCCAGGCTCCTCTGTCCATGGGATTCTCCAGGCAAGATACAGGAGTGGGTTGCCTTTTCCTACTGCAGGGGATCTTCCAGACCCAGGGACTGAACCCACATCTCTCCTGCGTCCCCTGCATTGGCTGCTGCTGCTAAGTCCCTTCAGTCGTGTCCTGTGCGACCCCATAGTCAGCAGCCCACCAGGCTCCCCCATCCCTGGGATTCTCTAGGCAAGAATACTGGAGTGGGTTTCCATTTCCTTCTCCAATGCATTAAAGTGAAAAGTCAAAGTGAAGTCCCTCAGTCATGTCCAATTCTTAGCGACCCCATGGACTGCAGCCTACCAGGCTCCTCCGTCCATGGGATTTTCCAGGCAATATTAATGGAGTGGGGTGCAGGTCGATTTAATAACAATATCTTGAAGAACTTTCCACATCACTGCCTAAAAAGTTTCCATGTTCTCTTTAAATGCTACACAATATTCAATTGTATGGATGATTCAGTGTATTTCACCAGTCTCCTACTAATGGATATTTGAATTGTTTCCAATCTTTTCTATTACAAACAATGATCTAATGAAAAACCTGCCTTTATAGGCATTCAGAGGTACCTGCAGGGAAAAAGTACCAGAGCCAGATCACTGGGTCAAAGGGTAACTGCATTTTTAATCTAGATACAGCCAAATTGGCTTTCATAAGGGTTGTGCAATTGTTGTACTCATTTGTACTCGTGAGAAGCACAGTGACATTTTTTCCATATCTGATCAACAATGTATGTATGATTATCACACTTGAGAATTTTTGCCAATCCTATTAAGTAAAGGGCTTCCCTGGTGGTTCAGAGGTTAAAGCTTCTGCCTGCAATGCGCGAGACCTGGGTTCGATCCCTGGGTTAGAAAGATCCCCTGGAGAAGGAAATGGCAACCCACTCCAGGATTCTTGCCTGGAGAATCCCATGGATGGAGGAGCTTGGTGGGCTACAGTCCATGGGGTCGCAAAGAGTCGGACACGACTGAGCGATTCTCACTCACTCACTCACTAAGTAAAAAGTGCTGCTGCTGCTGCTAAGTCGCCTCAGTCGTGTCCGACTCTGTGCGACCCCATAGACAGAAGCCCACCAGGCTCCCCCGTCCCTGGGATTCTCCAGGCAAGAACACTGGAGTGGGTTGCCATTTCCTTCTCAATGCATGAAAGTGAAAAGTGAAAGTGAAGTCGCTCAGTCATGTCCGACTCCTAGCGACCCCATGGACTGGAGCCCACCAGGCTCCTCCATCCATGGGATTTTCCAGGCAAGAAAAGTGCTACATAATTTAAATTTGCATTTTTCTTACTATGTCTGAGTCTGAAGATCTTTTATTTGGTTTAAAGACAATTTCTTGTTCTGTGAATAATCTGTGTTCTTTGCATATTTTTCTACTGGTTTGCCAGTCATTTTCTTATTAATTTATAGAAGTTCTCCAGGTAGAGATTAGCCCTTGACCACTGTAAACTTCTTTCCTCAACT
This sequence comes from Tragelaphus eurycerus, assembly GCA_935064755.1. Classification (NCBI taxonomy): domain Eukaryota; kingdom Metazoa; phylum Chordata; class Mammalia; order Artiodactyla; family Bovidae; genus Tragelaphus; species Tragelaphus eurycerus. Next base: position 28,422,789 of record CAKXYN010000002.1, read on the forward strand.
GTTACTTGTCTTTTGAATTTGATTATTGTTTTTTTTTAAACCAGGTCAAATTTTTAAATCTGAATTTAGTCAAATTTATCAATCTTTTTCTTTTATGGTTTCTGAATTTTGAGTCATAGTTTATTTAAGAGGTTTAACTATTTACTTCAAAGTTAAAAGGAATTTACACATATTTCTTCCAGTCCTTTTACTTTAAGCAGATATGTATATTCATTTTTTTTAAATCCTAGTTAAAAATATCATTTCTCCACTTTTTCCAAATGAAGTAGACCATTTTAAGAATGACTTCCTGATTTCTCCCTTCTTTCTTTTCATAATTGTTTTGAATATCACACTGATCATCATATAAATTGAACTGTTAAGATGGAATTTATTTGAATGGTATGGGACATAGAACCAAGTTCATCTTTCTCTTGATAGCTACTGAGAAATGAAATATTTCCTACCATATCAACAAACAAGAATGTCACAGTCATCAGCGATTGCAGCCTTCCAATGTGGGCTGGTGAGCCCTAAGGGCACTCAGGAAGGAGAAGAATACCGGTCATCAGACTGCAGCCATCCCCTGCGGTGAGCCTCAAGGAAGTTCAGGATTGGAAAAACACAGGACAGCTGAGGATAGCCCAGGACAGCTGAGATGCCTATGAAAGGGGTGATTTCAGTGAGCCCAGACACTTGCATCTTCCCAAACATAGAAAAGTGCGGAATTCCTTAACTTGGGATATCTGGTTTTCCTTAATTAACAACAATCTTTTGGCTTTCAGGCTAACCTACCCTTTGTTGTAGAACTTCTATATAACCTGGCTCCTCTTCTCACCTCCTTGGAGCAGTTTTCACAAGGTCACTTGACCTGCTGTCTGCCAGGTTTGAAGTCCTAAAAATTCCCACTGAATAAAACATAACTCTCAAGAATCTGCCTGCATGCAGGAGACCTGGGTTCGATCCCTGGGTTGGGAAGATCCCCTGGAGAAAGGCATGGCAACCCACTCCAGTATTCTTTGCTAAAGAATCCCATGGACAAAGGAGCCTGGCAGGCTACAGTCTATGGGGTCGCAAAGAGTTGGATACAATTGAGTGACTAATACTTGACTCAACTTTTAGGTTGTGAATATTTTTTAAGTCAACACTACCCACCTGATCCAAGACCATATACTAAAAATGTCATCATTACCCCCATTGGAAACATAATTTTAAAATACTTTTGTATTTGTATAGGTAGCAGTCTGGATTTTTTATAAACTCATGTTTCTCATTCTCTAGACATTACAGAGGTAAATACAAGTTATGCTCCTCAATTATTTATGGGAACTGCCAAATTTTGTTAAACTGCATTCATACAGCAGGATTTTCCTCCCACATCATCAATACCTTTTCAGTGGATTCTTGACTTGAAGAGATAATTTTTCAGACTTCAAGCCCAGGAGACCAGTATCTCAAGTAACCCCAAGAGAATTGTTCTGAGGAGGTGAGGGGAGGAGCCAAGTTATATAGAAGTTTTGCAACAAAGAGCAGGTAGTCTGAACATCAAAAGATTATTGTTAATTAAGAAAGAAATTATTGTTAATTAAAAAATTAAAAAAAAAAAAAAGAAAGACCAGATATCCTAAGTTAAGGAATTTAGCAGTTTTCTATGTATGGGAAGATGTAAGAGTCTGGGCTCACTGAAATCACTTCTCTCATGCGCATCTCACCTATCCTGGTCCAGCATCCTGTATTTTTTCACATCCTGAGCGCCCGTGGAGCTCACCACAGGGAGTGGCTGCAGTGTGGGGAGCTGTTAGATCATAGGTAGCCTTCTTCCTGAGTGCCTTAGGACTCAGGAACTCACAAGAGAGGGCTGCGGCCACAGATGACTGTGACATCCTTGTTTACTGATATAGCAGGAACTCCATTTCTCAACAGTCTGAAATCATGTCACTGATCATTTCATTCATTTAATTAATATTTGCTGAGCACCCACAGGGTGCCAGGCACTATTCTAGAAATTGGGGACACAGCAATAAACAGGATTAAAAAAATATCCCTGCTCAATTTTGTCCTAGCCTGTTTTCTCCCTGCCCTTTACTGTACTTGTCCCCAAGACGGCTGTAAACATGACCTATAAATATTTATAGAGGTTATATGCTGATATATTTATATATTCAATGAAATCTAACAAGTTAAGTCTGACATCAGGAGTGAACAAGACAGATGATTTTCCATGTGTCCCTCTCTGGCCTTCCCTCACCTTCCCTACTCCAAAGGCCTTCTCCTTTCTTCGCCCTCTAAACCCTACCCATCCTGAAAAACATACTCTGTACCTTCAAACTCCATAAAGACTCCCTGGAGCATCCCAGCCAGTGGCAGGGGCCATCAGCTCCTTTCTGTCTTGCAACATCATTGACCATAAGTGTGAACGTACTTATGATTTTTTATGCTGTTTTGTTTTACTTTTCTGAGTTTAACCAAACTCCCAAATGGGGCAGAGGTCTCTGAGGACCACATGCATCTTTCCTAGCAGAATTCTGCAATCATACAACATGACCACGAAGGGAACACTCTGACTTCCAGTTCACCAACCCATCTTGCTACTTGAGGAACCTGAGGCATAGAGAGGTTAAGTCATAGTATCAAGTGCTATAAAAAAATGAATAAATATGAATGGCAGAATGGCAGGCATCCTGCCCTTTGCTCCACAGGGAGAAGATGATGTCTGAACTGATAGCTGCAAGCAGTTCCTTCCCCTTGGAATCCATGCATCTGTTTCCAAGATGTCTGACAATTTGCTGAGAGCCACTGCTAACCCAGAAAAGCTACCCCAACTGATGGATTTGCCCCATTCTGCACTGTAGCCCTCTTTCCAATTCCTTACTGCCTGAAGACTGCTGAAAACAACCAAACTCTAAGGCACAGATCTTCCAGATGCCAGACTGCTCACCCCTCATTGTGCCCCCACACCAATGAAATCCAGGGCTTCCCTATCTTGCCGTGTCAAGGCTATACTCTCTGCTCTGCCAGGGAGCTGCCCCTGCAGGAAGCCCAACAGTGGTCTGAAGGAGGTAGCTGGTTACCAGCAGGAGTACCCAGGCACAGGTAAAATGCAAACACAGTTTAAAACATCTACAAGTTCAAAATAAGAACCCTGGAATAAGTATTATTTGGAACACACTGGTAGAGTCCAGACGTCATCTACAAACCCATGAGATGTAACATGATGTACAAATGCCAGGATCTTTATCATAAGTTCTATGTCTGTTTCCTCATTATTCATAAGGAAACTCAAGGTGGGGGGCGGGATGCATGATGTTTTTCATCCCACTCCTTGTGCCTACTGAAATGGCAATGGGTTCTCAGTAATGTCTCCTGAATTTCCTCAAAGTAAAACACCACTTAATTCATCGCTTGAGCTGAAAAAAGTCAAATTTAACAGAAGCACAGTCACGCACATGTGGCCAGTGTAGATAAGAGCATCTCCTGTTTGTACATTTCTCTGTGGTGCCCTGAAGAACTGATAGTCTTAACTGGCCACAGATTATAAAGCACATGTTCATCAAATTAGACTGGAGGTAATTGCCCTTCAGATGTTATTTTAGACAGCTGGTCCATTATTCACAAGTAAATCTGTGCCCTCAATTTATAACAATCCTTCGATATCGTGGTCTTTTGGTACAACTGAATCCCATGATCTTGGAAGCCATCAATAGTTTTCTCTCAGGCCACTTCTGAGGACTGTGAGGTGGCAATAATCACATGGGAAGAAAATTCCTGGTTTTCAAAATCAAAGAATACTCCTTATATTTACAAAAACCTTTGGAACAGATTTCCTACCTAACAGCAGCTAACAAGTGGCCGTGTTTATGGCTATTTGCTAAGTCGCTTCAGTCGTGTCCGACTCTGCAACCCCAGACGGCAGCCCACCAGGCTCTCCCGTCCCTGGGATTCTCCAGGCAGTAACACTGGAGTGGGTTGCCATTTCCTTCTCCAATGTCTATTTAAGTAAATGAATTATTAAAAGCAGAAAAAAACATTCTAAACTCCAATTTTAAATCTTCTTTTACCTGATTTTAGTTTCTTTGGAGAAAGAAACAAAGATTCATGCCTGAGCCAAAACCAAATGACATATGAGTTCTTCCATCAGCGGTACAGGTGCCAGTCTCCTCTGATGTGCTCCCAACATTCTGCTCCAGTTTCTCTCCCATCCCTCCCTGCAGGCAGGACCTCTTCCACCCGGTCTGGACTGTGACCATGTCTGGAACATGCTCTGCAGCTCAGCTTCTGTGACTATCTGAAGCTTACTCCCAAGAACTGGGCCACTGTGACCTAGGTCAGCCTAACAGTAACTGCTGACCCAGACCATGGGCTCCAGTTCTGTCTAGTCTCTCCTTCCTGGAGCTGGGATTGGTTCAGGCAACTAGGGTGAGACTGGGCCAGCAAGCAGAATTTAAGGGGCCATTCCAGAACTGCAGAGGAGGAGGAAATAGGCTGAGAGACAGCTGGCCTGAGATGTCAATGCAGCCTGCCTTCCGTTAGCCCACTGGACCTGAACAGATGGATCGGTAAACTATTACTGCTTCTAAGGTCAGGTCTACTCTGGAGCACCAGCCACCCATTCAGTAACTGCACACATTTGTTCATTAGTTTGTTCATTTGTTCATTCATTCATTCTCTATTTAAATGAGCCTCAGCATAGTACAGTTAGGCAGACACAGCTCAATATTGCAAATCTACTACACTCCTAGTTAGCTTGAACACACTCAAGTATGAACTTCCATTAACTGGAACAACAGGATTTTTTCATAAAAGGATACTTCAGCCATAACAAAAACACCAAGTTATGACATTCTATCTAAAATTGCTTCTCCCCTTTCTCTATTAGAAGAAATTTTTAAGAAATACTTAAAAATGTCCAGTCAAGGCTATGGTTTTTCCAGTAGTCATGTATGGATGTGAGAGTTGGACTATAAAGAAAGCTGAGTGCCGAAGAATTGATGCTTTTGAACTGTGGTGCTGGAGAAGACTCTTGAGAGCCCCTTGGACTGCAAGGAGATCCAACCAGTCCCTCCTAAAGGAAATCAGTCCTGAATATTCATTGGAAGGACTGATAATGAAGCTGAAACTCCAATACTTTGACAACCTGATGCGAAGAGCTGACTCATTTGAAAAGACCCTGTTGCTGGGAAAGATTGAAGGTGGGAGGAGAAGGGGACAACAGAGGATGAGATGGTTGGATGGCGTCACCGAATCAATAGACATGATTTTGAGTAAACTCTGGGAGTTGGTGATGGACAGGGAGGCCTGGCGTGCTGCAGTCCATAGGGTTGCAAAGAGTCGGACATGACTGAGCGACTGAACTGAAAAATATAGATGTCACTTCTCTAGGAAGTCTTTTCCAACTTCCCCCGTTTTCCTAGAAGGCATTCTAGCTGTATCTCCCACTCCACCCTCCTTTAGTCTTTCCTTTAGTCACACTGGCCTTTACTCAGCCCCTGCCTTTCCTGTTAAGCTGCTTTCTGCCTCAGGCCCTTTGTACACAGTCTGTGCTCCTCAAGTGTTCCTGCTCACGTCCTAACTATGACCACCCCCAGCACCACAGTCCCTACTGCTCACCCCTTCAACGAGAAGCCTCACCATCTGTCAGATCTTAGCTGAACCAAAAGGCCATCCCTGATCCTCACCAGTTTTCACCCTCTTAGCATCACCTGCCTTCCCTCCCCTGTGCTCGTCAGAGGTGCTCTCTTAAGACTGTCATGCTATTTGATTAACGTCCATTCCCCCACTCTTTTAAGAGCAGGGACCGCGACTATTTTTATTTATCATTGTAACCACAGGGATTAGCACAGTGTTATACAGTAGGCACTCAGTAGCTGAACGAATGAATGGCTTTCTCTAGTATCTGTGTCACTAAATTCCAATTACCCAATAGTGTAGTGGGTCCAAAGCCTGGCCTCTGCCCACCTCTCCAAACCCAAACACTTTTCTACAATTCATTTAAAAAGGAAATGGACATTTATCCCTACTGCCTCATATATCCAGATACAGTAACAAGGATGGATAAGTATAAGGATCTTATGCGCCTAGGGCTGATGATTCTCACCTATTACTAAGGTCAGGCAGAAGTAGCCTTGGAATATATCGCAAAAGAGCGAAATAAGAACTAAAAATAAAGGGGCAGTTAGTATCACTCAGTGTTTCTGATCAACCCTGACCTGAACAGAAAAGTTATAACCAAAGAAGCCCACTTCCTGCCTCCTCTTCAGTTCCCTTTCCGTTATTCTGACCACTGAGGAGGACCCAAGTCAAGTGAAGACAGTCGTGTTCCAAGTGCAGTTTCTCAGTGAGTGTCTGTCCTTTAGTGGCTTAACTGTGTCCCCCCTGAAATCCGTATGTTGAAGCCCTGACCCCCAGGACCTCAGAACTTGACTGTGTTTGGAGATGGGGCCTTTAAGATGTGATTCAATGAAAATGGGGCCTCAAGATGAGCTGTAAGCCAGCGTGACCAGTGTCCTCATCTCATAAGAGATGACGATGCAGACACATGGAGGGAAGAGCATGTGAAGATCCTGGGAGAAGATGGCCACCTGGAGCCCAGGAGAGAGACCTCAGAGGAAGCCAGCCCTGCTGGCACCTTGAGCTGGGACTTCTGGCCTCTGGAGCCGTGGGAAAATAAGTGTCTGTTGTTTAAGCCTCTGGGTCTGGGGTGCTTTGTGATGGCAGCCCTAGCAAACTAATGCAGTGCCCAAGCAGCTCTTGCGGAAAAGGAAAGGGATATCTGCCAAGTACCCCCTGCCCGCCCTGCTCTCTACAGTCCTGGGTGTCATCTTTCCCCAGGGCTGTCCTCCCTTCTTTATTGACAAATGAGAACTCTGAGACACAGGGCCACAAAAGGGGCTGAGCCAGAATCGCACTCCAGGGCTGCTTCCAAATTCCATGTCCTCTTTTGCACTAGACCTTCAGATCCTACAGACCCAAATCAAGTAGAAAATGTGAAAGCAGATTCTAATGTGCTTTATTTTGTCCTTAGAAAATGGGCAAGACCACCATTTTAGTTGAAGAACCAAATGCATTTATATGCATCACCCAAATAAAGTGACTGAAATCCTGTGAAACAGATGTGAATAGGAGTTAATTTTGCTTTTTAATGAGCATTCTGACCAGATCAATACCACAAAAACGCTAAACTGCAAAACGTCATTACAATTTCAATGCAACTGTCCAGGTGATTGGTTCAAAGAGGCACTTACGGTAGCTAAGACGGTATTTTCTCTTCATAAGAACAGGAGTCTATTATGTAAAATAAAGTCATGAAAATTTTAATTGCACCGCTAAAGGACAGAACCTGGCCTAGCCCACAAACCATGGCAAACATGAGACACAAAACGTAGTTGAATGCTTAATCAGCTGTCTGTCACTTTCTGAATAGTGACTAATATTCTAATTATTAGTCACCACACTGAGAAGGTGCAATTATAGAACAGGAACGATGGCTTTTTTGTTGTTGTTAACCCACAATTTGTGAGGCCTTTGTAAAAATATGATTTAAGTCCCCTTAAACTATAGAGGAGAAAAAAATGATTAACAGTTAAAATTTGTGCCCCCCTTCACCGAAGCATTGGAGAAAAAAAAAGCTTTGCAGTTGTATTGACAGATATGACTAACAACTGTAATCACAGAAATAAATTTAGTAAAACGATAATTTATCTGTCACAATTTACCAAGGGGAAAAAGTGCGGTACAAGCAGCTGAATTGTGAAGTTAAATGAAAGCAAAGATAGAATCCAGTTTTTTAATGAAATGTAGAGCATTATTAATTGGTTTCCTAGCAACAGCCAGGCTAAAATTACTTAACATGTCTGCTCAATCATATGCAAATATGAGTGTTATCTCTTAAATGTTGATTTTAGTTGGTCTTTTCAGATGCAAATCCAATGTGTAAAATGAATGTAAATGTTGACAATGCTGATACAAACCCACCCCTCCACCCCCTCCCCGTCGCTTCCCCCCTACCCACAGCATTCTGGTGTTCAAAGCACCAGAGCTGAGGATCTTCCCTTTGGAAGGACTGATTGCAAGCAGCAGCCACCTTCCTTAGGCTCCTCCCTGTCTTCCCTCACCAATGCCTGCACCTCAAGGCGAGCATCAGAGATAAATAACACAATGGTATTGCTGGGCCTCACTGAATGGCACTACAATTATTTCTCATTAAATGATGGATTTAGTTTTCAACTTAAAGTTCAATGAGATGATGCAAGGGGCTTGCCAACCCAAGACCAAGGTTGGTCTCAAGTTTGATTTTGCATTTAAAACCAAGTCTTTAGATGACTCCATCCATCAAAGCCCAAGTAGACAAATTCCCTTCAAAACTGTCAGATAAGGCACTCTTCTTCAACTCTATCCAGTTTCATCCAGCAGCTTAAGAGCAGCCAGAGAACAACTATGTTCCACAGGCAACAGAGACACCAAGAAGGGGTAGAAAGCCCTTATAATCATCAATGGGCTCCAAAGCCACCCCAATAACACCCACTCCAAAGAAAAGCAATGTGCTTGCTATGCTTTCACTTACTCATGCAACAAATACTTAATGCATATTTACAATCTGTTAGGCAATGATCTGGGTGCTGGAGAAACAGCAGTGAATAAGAAAAAAAATCCCTGTCTTCAACTGTCTTAGTGCAGAAGAGAGATAAATAAATCAAGTAACACATACACAATAAAATTTCAGGTAGTGATAAAAAATAGGAAGAGGAAAAGTAGCCTAAAGAGGAGAGGCAGATGGGTGGGGCTGGGTGGACCACAGTAGATGAGGTCTCTCACAAGGGTGTCTTTTGAACAGATTAATAAAAAAGAAAGAAGCCAAGCACAGGTGGAAGTGGGGCTGAGGAACAGGATGGGGAGGTGATATGAGAGAACTGCTGCTCTGAGCCAAGTTTCCAGACCACCTGCTAACAAAACTGCACCCCTAAGCCCCTGCCTTACAGTATTTTAGGGACATTGCTGTGTCCAGCAGCACCTTAAGACTACACTTCAGGACTATAGATGTCTGACACATGTGGAAGAAAAAGGGGAGAGGCAGTCTTACTAAACCCTAAAAGTTCTTCCCTTTCTAGGTCAAGGCTCAGTCCCCTCCTGACCCCGAGAGTCTTCTGAGCCAACTGAAAAGGACATTCTTAGACCACCACCCCCCCAAACCCCTGGAGGAGGTGGAGTGAGCATTTTTGGCCAAAGTCCCTTGTCTAAAGCCTCCAAGGGATGGAGATTAGACAGTTTGTTCCAGACACCCCATCAAGGCTCCAGGATATTTCAGGCAATGATCATCAGCTCAGAACACATATTTCAAGAAGTTCTGATGCTTGTTTATGAAGAGAAATGATAAAGATTCTGTGGACAGCTTCATACTAGGCCAAGGATCTCCAGACTAACCTTACGGAGTACTGGGCCCAGAGAAATCTGGATAGATTCTTCTTCTAAACATCACTCTCCAGCCTTGTAATTCATGCCTTAAGTCTCTGAAGGCTTCAGAAGTTACTATTAAACACAAATGCCCTTAAGAGAAACACATGAAACCTTAGGTGTAGCCCATCTGGTGCTGGGGTGAGGCTTAGCCTGGGGTATATAAATGCAAGTGAGATGGGATCTAATCTAATTGGTTGGCCTGGAATGAACCTATTTCAGGAATGGCACAATTTGCAGAGCAGTTCTCATACTTGTCTGGGTGATACAAACATTTCACAGGCTTACCTTAAAGCATGTTAACCTACTCAATTGAATAGAGGATAATCCTCTATTTGCAGCATCTCATCACAGTTCCAGGAGACTATACTGTATTCTGAGTTAAAAATCAAACAGGCTGTACATGTTACCCGAGTCCTGGTCATTGATATGTTTTGTTTAGGCCAGTGTTTCTCAAAGCAACATCAGCAGTACCTGATGGGCTTATTAGAAATGCATCTTCAGAAGGCTGGGACCCACATTTATTGAATTAGAAATCTGGCAGTGGGCCCAGAAATCAGTTTAACAAGCCCTCCAGGTGATTCTGTGCACGCTAAATTTGAGGGCCTTCCGAGGCCAATTTAGCAAGATGGTGTACCTCCGAGTTTATACTTAACACTAACTTGCTGCAAATTATTTCAATCAACAGGAAACCAAGGATAGTTGCTCTGTACCTTCGGCACATTGGCACACATTCAAAATAAACACACTAATTGTGTGAATTCCTGACACAGTAACTTTTTCCAAAGAATGCACCACTCAGAACACAAGATGCTGATTTACTGATTTCTTAAGATAACCAATTGTTCTGACAATGAGAGAAATGAAAAGAAGCAAAGTCAGTCATTCCTTAGGCAACACGAGTTTAGTGTAGCCTTCTGAGAGAACACTGGGAACTAGTGAGTTCTCTAGGACTATCCTCTCCTGCTGGACCCATTCCAGCACTGGCAGGGCTCCCTTCTGAGCAACAGGCACTCCTCAGGGTGGAGAGAGGTCCTAGGAGCATTCACTGTAAATAGCCTAAAACCCTTGCCAAATGAACTGACTCCCCCTAATTTTTACATTTTAGAGAGAACATTCAATCTTCAGTGTCCCCAACAATAAAATTGATGTTATGTGGGCATGCATTCATTAAAAACTTTGACGATGAAAAAAAGCAATCTAGAAGATGCTTTAATCACTGTAAGATAAATATACATGAGGAAACCTGCAATCAGAAGGGGGAATCTCAGATTGGATTGTGCATGAGAAACACCTGTGGTGTGTGATAAAAATGCATGCTTCTGGGCCCCATTACCAGACATTCTGATTCATATGACTTGGGGGCCAGCATTTCGCCTTTTATGTAAGCATGCCAGGTGATTTTGATGCAGGGGTTTGTACTTAAACTACCAACATGGTCACTTCTCCAATTTTCAAGGGATATTAATAAGAGGTTTTTTACATGAGAAAATAAGCAATCCTATAGCAAGAGAACTACAAGTTCCTTTTTCTCTGTGTGCTCAAGCTGGAGTTGAGAAAGTTAAGGGAAAGTTTACACATATTTTAAACATTTTAATAAGTAATTTTTTTCTGATTACCAAAGTTAGACACGTTCATCGCAGAAAGAAAAAGGAAAGCAAAAGGGATAAAGCAAAAATACCCATAATCTCACAATCTGAGTTAACTTGGTACATTATATTCTTCAGATGACTTGCAGGGTGCTTACACAGACACACACACACACTTATTTTAAAAATAGTGGGATCCAAGTATATGTAGTTGTTGTGGGGTGTGTGTGTGTGTGTGTTTTACATCTAATAATATTGTCAACATCTTTTTACCAGTCCTTGATTCTTCTAGATATAAAAGACAGAATGTCTAAACATCAATTCTCTGTTGCTAAGAGGTTTTTTTTTTAAATCAAGGAATTAAAATTCTATTTATGTGGCCAGCACATAAATACAAATATTTGTGTCATTTGTAAAAGTATGCTAAAAATCTCATTATTGTTTTTATTAAGTGATTTAGCATTGATACAGAGTTTATTAGTAATTTTTATTAGTTCATTAGTTCATTTTAATGAATGTGTGCCCAATACGTGAAGGCTTCTAGACATATGTACAATATATAAATACTATAAGTATTCACTTTAATGAAACTTATTAGACCAAGGTTTTTCTCATTAATTCAAAAGGAGTCAAAAGGCTCTATTGGAACAAAATTGAGACACACAAAAAAATTTTAACATGCCCCTAGAGTCTATAAACTTTAATTCTATTCAACCAGGAAGTGGTCAAAACATAAATGCATTTCACAGAACACACTCCTCATAACTTGAAAGGTAAATTCTTACATGTTTTATAAACGGGGCAGAAAGAATATGAGTTTCTGTGACTATGCCACTTTCACACTGCCCTGCTGCTAGGTATCAGAGAGCTTTAAGGGCTTCAACACTTAGCAGTCAAGTGAAATTAAGCAAGCCTATGTCTTCTACGCTTGGGTTTTCCTACCTGGAAAATGAGGAGTGCTAATGAAGTATGTCTGTGTAACTGATTTCCCAAGAGTTTTCTGAGGGCCAAGTGGGATGATACACATTAAATTCTAAAGTACGGCTCCAGTGTTATCCAGAGCCTGTATCTGGATAGGCTCTCTGAAATGGGGCTGACTCCCCATTTCTTAGTCTACACCTTCCCATCATAACCCACACTCTCTCAACACAACAACAGATTGGACAAAACTGTCAGACCAAAGAATTAGGAATAACTTAACCTGTCAATACTTGGTCTAGTAACTCCTTTACGTAAAGCTTAATCAGACCCAAGGATCTCTGATTATGGTCATCAAAAGTCACAGTGATGTATTCTGGGCAGTTCTTCATGAATAAGTTCTCTGGGAGTGACAGTCAGGGTCCCACAGCAGGCTGATCAGCACACTACCTGGGGAGCTTATAAGAAACAAAGATCCCCAGACCCCACATCAGAGATTCTGGTAAGCTTTTAGTGTAACCACATAGGAAATTTTCTGATGCCTGACCTGTCACAGTAGTTTCTAAGCCAAATTATTCTTGACATTAAAAATTGTTCATTAGTTTCTATAAGATTCAGAACCCTAAAAACAACATGATTGAAGAGCATGCCACGACCTTACAAATATATTCACAAAGACAGAAGGCCCTCACAAAACTGCCTTCTAGCCACTTCAACAAAAACATCTATATAAAGGACTACCTGCACATGCACACTGAACTTTCCCCTTAGTACCAAGGTTGGGGAAATAACAAAGATTGCCACTTCCCTTCCAAAACATTTTTTTATTTTACCACAGGCTTCTCTGCTTACATAAATAATACCACAGTGTGCACTAGATGATTATAAATGGTTTAAAATATCCTGAAAATCATAATTATCATCTATTTTTCCTTCTCTTTTTCCCATAAGCAACAAGCCAAAAGGATAGACATTTGGCCCCTACCACCTGCTCTCTGCACATACTGACAAAGCTCTGGACACAACATTCTTTTATTCATTCAACAAATGACCCAAATAAGCATTTCTCAGCACCAACCACAAATCCACAGAGCATATCCTACAATTTGCATAGGAGTTCTGTTACCACTCTTTCAGCGAGTCAAATATTGCCTGATTTTTCTAACCTCAGGGTTGGAAAACTGGGCTGTCCCTCTGCCATGGGCATTCTGTCTCAAAACTTCCCTCTACTGTGGGAAAAGAAAGAGCACAGTTTTTGAAATGAAATACTGTTAAGTACCATTCTTGAAATCTGATGAAATAAAAACATGTCAACATATAAACTTCCAAATTTATTGTACTGAGCAATTTCACCTGGAACATACGGGTCAGACACTGACTACCTAAAATATTGATTTGAAAAAAAAAAAAAACCTCTTGGATCCTACTGCCCTCATGATCAGATATTGCTTGGCTAAAACATTCTTAGTTGGAATCCCAAGGAGAAGGTCATTATATATAATTTTCCTGCAACTGATGAGCTGGAATGTAATAAGCACTCATTTTGAAAAGATGTGAGTTACTGGTCACTTGGTTACCATTAGAGAATACTAACTAGGGTAAACAGAGTGTGGCAGCCTTGGCCTGAAAGACAGTGAGCAATGAATTCATTAGGCAGAAGAAGGATCAGCAAGGCTCGGTTAATTTATAATATTGACCACGACATGAAATCAAGTTGTGTTCCAGAACCAGAACTCATTAGAAGTGTGTGGGAGGGTTGTTAAAGGGAGCAAGGACTGTTTTGCTTACAAGCTTGAAGACTTCTGGGAACAAAGGATCAGGATACTCATAGTTTAGGGGAAACCAGGGCTGCCCGTAAAGATTTCAAGAGTGAACTTCAAGGACAAGGCAGGATTCTTAAGGGTGGTAAGAGAGGATTAAATAGAAGTTATAAAGTGAAGTTACTGTGAAGGCAGTTTGAGCTACACATAAGGAAGCAATTTCCAGCCATAATTTTAATTAGAAGCCCAGAATGATCTTCTGCGTAATGATGGCCCTTCATCATTACCATTATTCAGAATTACCCTGCATCCACATGCATAAACATAGAGTGAAAATGAAACATAGATGTGGAAGAAAGGTCAACCATAATCACATTTTTTTATCCTCCAACTGCAGGTGAAAATTTCCAAATAAAACACCCGAATATAGTTAGCTCTCAATTTTTAATCAATTTACAATCAATCGGGGCTTCCCTGGTGGCTCAGATGGTGAACAATCTGCCTGTAATGCAGGAGACCGAGGTTCAATCCCTGGTTAGGAAGTTTCCCTGGCGAAGGAATGGCTAACCACTCCAGAAATCTTGCCTGGAGAATTCCACAGACAGGCTACAGTCCATGGGATCACAAAGAGTCAGATATGCCGGAGAGACAACACTTTACAAACTGACAAACTCGGAGAGCCACCACTCTCTCCCACCCTCACCCCCAACCCATCTCTGACCCTTCACACTACTTCCAAATCTGAAACTTCCTGCTACAAAAGAATCTTCACGGATAGGTATGGAAATCTTGAAGGAATCTCTCGGTGGAGGGAAGGAAGAAGCCACACAAAGCAGACACTTTTAACCACTGAGGCAAATTCCAAACAAGCAAGGCTGGGTCTCATCTGTTCAAAACAGGTTATCCTCAAAGCCTCTCCAATAGTTTACTCCTCTTTATTTTACCATCTTATTCATTAAAACTGATGATTCGTTTGGCTTAACCAACACTCTTTTAAACATGCAAATAATTTTATAAGCAGATTAAACCCTATCAGTTATATACACCATGAACTAGGCTTGCTTTTTTTCAGCTATAATCGGTTGCTGTGAAGAAATGAGTTCTGATTGAGGACTGTCAAAAGGGGAAGTAAGGCAAAATTAAGTTTAGAAAATAAAGTGTTGCAGGGATAGAAGGGAAGGGGTAACACAATGGGGAAATCAAGTTAGAGTCATTAACACCTGTCGCCTAGATAAAAGGATACAGAGATGATGACACAGACAAAATGCAAATTGTATTTACTTTTTAAAATTCTGCTGGGAGGACCCAGGAAAGGAAATAGAAAATTTTCTTTTTTTCCTCGTTTTCATACCTAGCAGCAACTTGCTCTTAAGACCCAGGATTCAACCTAGTATGAACAGCACTGAAGTTTGACTTCAGCTTAAGATAAACCGAATTTTCTGCACTAGCCTCAAAACCAACCTGCTGTAACATCTCCTCACTCTAACCTCCCAGGACCCCACCTCCCCATTCAAACTCACTCACAGTGTTCCAGCTGCACCACGCTTCCTCCTGTTCCCTGAAAAGGCCAACTTGTTCCAATCTCAGGGCCCTGGCACTTGCTGCTTCCTCTATCTTCCCGCTGCTCCTTCTCTCTCTCTCTCTCCAGTCTTCCAGAGTCTTTCACATCACTCTGGTCTCAGAATGAATTTCACCTCTCCAGATGGGCCCTCCCTGACCCTAGCCAATGTTGTCCCACCTGCCACCAACAAAACTCAAGTGAACCTGTCCCTTTTTATTGGTCCTATGGCCTATTTGATCTGGTACCTAGCATATAGGCCTATCAGAAATGTTGTTCATTTATTTGTTTACTTTGTGGATCACCTGTCTTCCTCACTAAAAGCCAAATTTTCACCAAAGCAGGAGTGTAATTTCTCGTTCACTGTTCTCTAACCTGTGCAACGGCATGCAATAAGCACTCCACGAATACTGGCTGTCTCAAAAAGAACTTTAACAGACATATGAGACATGACAATTATTTTTTACATTAGAGATTTCACCATTATACAAAGCATCAAAGGCATACACAATGACAATCTCTAACTAAACATTTACAGTTTTAACATCCAGAGCAGGGTCTCTACAGTTGGTTTAAAATTTATCAGTTTTTGTCTTCTACTGAAGACACAGAACATGATCTTGTTTTTGAGAAGCACCAATCGGGGTCCAATCTAGAAGTGATTATTTAAAATATCCATATGAGGTCATTCTAGTTAGTTTCAAAACAGGATCCTATAGTGACAATACAAGTTTCAGGGTAGGGGACTTCCCAGGGATATGAGAACAGAGGATAGAAAAGGTGTGTGTGTGTGTGTGTGTGTGTGTGTGTGTGTGATAGAAAAGCATGTGTGTGTGATAGAAAAGCATGTGTGTGTGATAGAAAAGCGGTGTGTGTGTGTGTGTGTGTGTGTAGGTTTATAACTCCTACAGTATTGTCCAATCCATTTTTATGCTATCATTTATCATCTTCTATTTTGTATTACAGTTTTCAGAATACATTTGTATTCTCATGGACTGTAAGCCCATTTAGGGATGGGATTCACACCTGATTCCTTCTACCTCCCAAATGCCTAGCATTATGCTTCGTATACTGTAGGTGCTCAATAAACACCAAACAGATGTATGGATGATATTCCATTACTATTCAAAATGAAGCAAATGATGAGCTATCTTGTCTGCAAAGTAGCTATTTTCCCCACTGAGTAAGTGGGGGAATTAATATTTCCCTTCTACAATAACATCGTCAATTACCACTGAGAGACACAGACTGCTTGAAACACAAACCCACACTACACTGCATACGCACAGACACGGGTTTGAGTGAACATTAAATGTGAAAAGTTCTAGGCTCCATGTTTCTGCTCCCCTAAATGAAATACCCCTTTCTCCTCAACAGGCTGTATGCCTAACAACAGAATTGTGTTGCTACTACAAACGTGAACCGAAAAGCAGACGTTAGACAGAGCTTTCACCACGTGGCACAAAACACGGAGTTTAAGATGTAGGGGTTGCTGCATGTTACAAGTTTTACAACTGTCCTTATGTCAGCTAATTGCTTATAAGAGCAAACAGCACCCTGCCACGTGCTCAGAACCACATGTTTTGTGGCTGTTCTAATAAGAACTGGCTTGGATTTACAGCAAAATAACTTTACTTGAAACTTTGAGCCAAAACCTTATCTGATAAACACCCCCACACATGGACATCTGGGGACGGTATTGTGAGGCACTGCTCTGAGAGAACACAGAGGAGATGTTTTCAAGGGCAAAAGAGAGCTTCAAAAGAAGCAATTACTTTTCAAGTCTGATCAATAGCATAGAGCATGAACTGTAAAATGCCTCTTAAAAGACTCATTTCAGGCTGAGGTGAAGTGACATTTACAGCAACACCAAGAACAAAATACTTATAAACAAGCTGGTGGTATTCTGGCTAAGTAGGTGGTACCAACATAAAATTCTGTTTGTAGCTCCGTATCTAGGTAGAAGGAGGTTATCAGCAGAGTCATCTCTAGTCCTCTTCCTGTATTAACGTCTTGTGCTATTGTACTGGGTCTCTTTATTTTAAGCAACTCCATGTAATGAAGTTTCTGCAAGCGGCTGAGATTGGCAACGGCACAAATACCTTTTTCTATGCTCTGTTTTACCTCAGGCAAAAAAAAATTCATTCTTCCAAAATGTATGGAGAGCATCACCAATCTACAATGCTGCTATGGAAGCTATAAACACAACAGTGATCATAATCAGATTAAAGTTCACTAGGTGTCAGGTCCTGTGTTGAATAGTTTGCATTTATCATCACATGGAACCCTCACAACACCATGAAGAAGCTATACTCTTCCTAGTTACAGATGAAAGCACTGAACTCGGAAAGTCAAAGGTACTTGTCTGAGCTAGTCCAGCTAAAAATAAATGGTACAAATGGGATTCAAACCCAGACTTCCAAACTCTAAACCCAAGCCCTTATCCATCACATTACACTTTTTCTTGCTTTTGTGACCTCTTGAATAGGAAGTCAGTCCCTCTTGAGAAGGGGGAAGAAAAAGGAAATCACCTGGATGCATACAAAAATATAACCTGTGCCCCTCCAGCAAGGATGAGTCTAGAAACAGTCATGTGTTTACAATGGAGACAGAAACAACACTTGTGAGGTGGGTCTAGGCTGGGGAGCCTTAAGCACGGAGCTGAGTGTGTGGTGTGCTCTGATTGGGTGGTTCAAATCCACCAATGTTTAGAGAGCACCTGTAATACACTGGCCACTTCAATCTCCAGAATTTCAGTCCTTGCCTCCATGGATTTGCAGTTTAGTTGGGGGAGAGAGACCCATAGGAGTAATAACTAAAAACTGCACAATAAGAGCCAATACTGACATCAGTACCACTTGCTCTGGCACAGGGCTATGTTAGGTGAGGCGGACAGAGGGACTGCCAGGAGGGCTTCCCAGTGGTGCTGGATCTTGAGATGAGCTATGAGGGAGCCAGCAGAGCAAGGGGAGCAGCCAAGCCAAGGGCAGGAGGGTGGGCTGGGCCATCTACTCCACACATCTGCAGGAGATAAGGCTGGGGGCCAGAAAATAAAGATTAATGTTGCTTGCTTACTCTGTGATAGTGAAGTCGCTCAGTTGTGTCCAACTCTTTGCGACCCCATGGACTGCAGCCTGCCAGGCTCCTCTGTTCATGGGATTTTCCAGGCAACAATACTGGAGTGGGCTGCCATTTCCTTCTCCAGGGGATCTTCCCAACCCAGGGATCAAACCCAGGTCTCCCGCATTGTAGGCAGATGCTTTTACCATCTGAGCCACCTGGGAAGTCCCTAGCCACTCTGTGATAGGCCCTGTGCAAAAGCACTCTGCCACCTAAAAACCCACTGTGCTAGGTACTCTGATGCCCTCTTAGGGGTGAGGCTGAGGCACAGAGGGGGACAGTGACCACATGAAATTACACAGCAAAGTGGTGAGGCTGGGGGCGCTAAGGCTCAAGTCATCCCATCCCAAAGCCCACAGGAAGCTCTGTGCTGTGTGGCCTCATGAGCTCAGCAAGCTCCCGAGGTCAAGTAGGGGTTTACATGAGGAACTGGCAGGATAGAAACCACCTTATGGCTATAGGAAAAGTAAGGGGAAAGGGGTGGGTTCAGGGCATAAGGGCCGTCAACTGCTAAAATGCAGTAGTTTCTCTGTAGCCAGACTTTCCCACCTTATTGGTGGTTCCTCTGTTCTGCTCCAAGTCACCCTTCACAAACTTGTGGCATTCCAAGACACGAGGGTGAAATCTACTTGCGATAGGTGATCCACAGACAACCAGAAATACCTTTCCCCACCACTCCTCCCGGCTCCTCAACAGCATTTATCACCAGAATCAGAAGTACTTCCTTGTGAGTCCTTTTTCCCTGGCGAATGGTGAAATTTCAAATTATGCACAATTCATCTTTGCAAATCCCCAGAACATGGATAGCAATGCTTTCTGAATGATGCCTCCCCTTCTTCACCAATGCTGTTTCTGAACGGTCATCACATGTGTGGTGTCTGGAATGGAGCCAGGAGCTCAGGTAGCCAACTTTGCTCCTTTCAGACCACCTGGGTGATGGAGAGACTCGGTGACAAGCAAGAGAATATTATGTCACCACCTTGGGAATGAAGAGCAACGAAGGACCCACAGGGATACTGTTAGTCGTGTTAACCAATATATACTGGTTCTGAGAACACACTGGACATTCTTCTAAGAACTTTACAGGTAGGAATTCATTTAATTGTCATGATAACCCCATAGCGTAGATGTACTTATCACCCATGTTCCTGATGGGGAGACTGAGGCACAGGCAGGTTATACACCTTGCCCAAGGTCACAAAATCAGTAAGTAGTAGAGCCAAAATTCAACTCCAGGTTATCTCAATGAGCCCAGAGTCTTCATCACTTTCTACTACTTGCCTCCTGGGGGCTTCCCAGGGTGGCTCAGTGATTAAAAAAAAAAAAAAAAAAAACCCGCCTGCCAATGCAGGAGATGCAGGTTTGATCCCTGTGACAGGAAAGTCCCCCGGAGAAGGAAGTAGCAACCCGCTCCAGTATTCTCGCTTGGAGAATTCCATGGACAGAGGAGCCTGGTGGGCTACAGCCTATGGGGTCACAAAAGATCGGACGTGACTGAGTGACTAAACAACAACAACAACAAATTGCCTCTTAGGAGAAAAACTAAAGAGGCAAGAGCCACACTGTGGAGCCACAGCTATCACGTGCTACAAAGCAAGGTGATGGAACCTCTCTGTAGGACTCAGGCGTTCATTACAAGAAGGGAGTAAAAACTAGATAGAATAGCATACGTTTTCAAAATCCTGATGCTGGTAGAAGTCACAACAGAAATAAGAACCAGAAGCTACTTTCATTTCTGAGAACAAACCCATCCAAGTAAGAAAGGCGCAGAGAACACGTTAATAATGGCCTAAATATAAAGGCACAGCTTCAAATCCAACCTACTATTAATTAATTTATGTATTGCCACTAGGGAGGAGGCGGTTAGTATTAAGTTAGATTAAATTATGGAGAAGCTTCAGCATTGCTGTGACTATTTCAACAGTAATTATTAAGTTGCTATGCCTTCCCTCCCTCATAAAAACCCTTCATTCTCATTTTCCGAATGCTTTGCTATTCACCTGTCGTGAGCTTCTTTTGACAGGCATGACAAGCTTTTCATATTAAAGACACTTTTCAAAGACAGCAAGGAAATCTGATTTGTAAATCCTAGTAGGCTTTTGATCCAAACTGGTGCTCTAAAGAATATCTGTCTTCAGCTTTCTCTGAAGGGTCCTGGGTCTCACTGCTGAGCTGAGAGAGCACTTGCCGAGACCAACAGGCCCTGAAGAAACTATGGACGCTGGAAACAGGGAAAGGGGCACTGAATTAGAAGTCCAGAGGCCTGGGCTCACTCCCAGACTTACCACTTAGGAGATATGTGGATCTGCCTTCAGCTTTCCTATCTATAAAATAGACGCCCCCAGCTAACTACCCTCCTGGGGTTGGCAGGAGGCGCAAATATACACTGAAGCTGTCTGGAGACTGCAAACCACACAAATGTGAACTGATTAGATAACTAGTTAACTGATGAGTTAATTAACTAATTACTTGGCTAATTAATTGATTAATTTATTCATTGGTTAGGTGATTCACTGGGTTATGGTAGACCTAAAAAGGAAGGGCTGAGTTACTCCCCTGAGGGCCCAGCTCTGATGACCTCTTGCCCCTTGTTTCGGATTGGAAACAAACATACCCACTCCCTCTAATGAGCCATATCCTGGTTCAGATCCTGCCATAAAACACTGCTTTTTTGTGCTCCCATCAGTGCCTGAGGACCCAAAGGGCATCCAAGCCTGAAATGGTCCAATCTTTCAAGGAAAAGACCAAAGGGAACTCTTAGCAAGGTCCACTCATTCCCTTGCCTCTGCACTAATCAGAGGACCAGGGAATACTTATCTTCTTCTCCAGCTGCTCTGCCCTGAGTAATTCATTCTCCAGACTGGTCTCTGCCCTGAGTAATTCATTCATTCAGTACTGTGTTTACTGAGCATGCACCATGTGACTAGGCTCTGTGTGAGGAAGGACAAGGAAAACATCCTGCCCTCAAGGAGCTCAGAGTGGACCAGGAGGCAGCAGCCCTGTGGACAAAGTGGTCAGGAAGGTCTGCCCAGAGCACGCTGTGGGTGGGCAGATAGAGGCCACGGTCTTTCACGAAAGAGAAGGAGGTGGGGAGGGAGGAAAGAAAAGCTAAAGAGCTCCCACGGAGGTTGAATGAAGTCACTGTAAGTCTCGCGTGCCAAGTTCCAGATTCACTTGCAGTGAAGTCACTGCAGGTCCCTGGCAGAGAGCAAAGTGACTGAGGTGTTAAAACTGTTGTTTAGTCGCCAAGTCAAAATAAAGGAGAAGTGACAGAGACAGAAACACTCATGATGGTGTGTTTACTCCTCCCTCAACCCAAACCCCATGGAGATTCTGATTCAGTAGGTCTGGGGCAGGAGAGCCCAAGTATGTACTTAGAAAGTTCTCCCGGATATAGTATCTGGCCTGCAATGCTTTCTGTTGGTGCCTCCAACATGTTTCACATCATGGGAGAACACAGTAAATGATAATACTTCAACACACCGAATTAACAGAGATGATCTGGCAACACGTATAGGGACTAGTGGGGAAAAAATCCATTTTCTTTCTTTGTACTAGATTATTATAAGAAAAACAAAACAATAGGAAAAACACTGAACAGTGGATTTTTATAAATATTCCAAATATAACCTTTTGATATCACTAAATTCAAGAAGTTTACAAGGGCAGCCCTACAAACGATGTTCAAATGTAATTTGAACGGTTGTAACTTTTTGAATGTTTGTAGGAAATATTAAATTTTAACACAGTAAGAAATTTACAACCATGAATATGTGGTGACATGTGAAAGCCATTTGTGGCTCATAGTTTTAGGAAGCTCTCAGTTGGATGGAGGAGCCTGGTGGGTTGCAGTCCATGGGGTCACTAAGAGTTGGACACGACTGAGTGACTTCACTTTCACTTTTCACTTTCATGCATTGGAGAAGGAAATGGCAACCCACTCCAGTGTTCTTGCCTGGAGAATCCCAGGGACGGGGGAGCCTGGTGGGCTGCCGTCTATGGGGTCGCACAGAGTTGGATACGACTGAAGCGACTTAGCAGCAGCAGCAGTTACGTTATATTATTCCAGCTTTCAATTCAGGACAGAACAAAAATTCATAGGCTCAAAAGATGCAGCCACAGCCTGCATCCGGTTCCAGTGAAATCTTAAGCCAAATGTTAAACAGAAAGTTGATCTAGACACAGCTTAGAGTCATGTGACTTCTAGAAAGTTTAAGTTAGCAAACAAACTGAACACACAGCTCCTGTGTAGAAACCCTGAAAACCAGAAGACACGGTTTAAGAAAAGGATTTTTTAAAAGGCTCAGTTTTCTGAGCTCCAGAAGTGAAGTCAAAGAACTTGCCCTATGTTCTTTAGGTACACAGTGATAGAATGCCAGAAAATTCCTGTAAGGTGTTGGTAAGGGGCCAGCAACTACTCAAACCAAGCCAGTTCCCTCTGCAAAAAAGGCTGTATTTAGAGTAACATCAAGTGAATGCCAACAAGACTCTCAATTCAACTTTTATGTTCTTATATTATCTACAGTTCCAAGATCAAAATAGACATTTTCAATAAAGCATGCCTTAAGAACTGGAAGGCTTCATTATTATCGGGCATAGACTAAACTAATAACAATTTTTTTAAGTCCTGGTTTTGGTATAAATGTTCATATAAAGTAAGTTCAGCTGTTACTATGAACTTACCCTCAGAAAGATAACAGCAAGTTTCTGATGTTGGGTGCTTGAGAGATAATTTAAATATTTATAGTTCTCTTAATCTATGGCTTTCAGACTTCTGACCACAGCCTACACTAAGAAATAACTTTTAATATTTCAACCACATGGAAAACTGAAAAAAAAAGTTTCACAAATATTCTTTTCTAATTTTTTTCATTTTAAAAATAATACTTAAAAATTCATGCTGGTCAAGGAAAATTGATTTATAACCTATAACTGGATTATAGTTAAAAAACACTACAGTCAGAAAAATACTAGTTAGCTAAATTATAGTGTGTCTGCAGAGTGAAATACTACACAGCCATTTAGGTAACGAGGCAGTTCTACTACTGATATGGAATAATTTCCAAGACATTATTAAATGACAGAAATTTAACTTTCAAATGTTAGGGCTAAATTCCTAATGATGTTCAAATATTTTCCCCCTCTTCTTTGTCAGCAGGACAGTAAAAAAAAAAAAAAAAAAAAATCACCAGAAAAAAGAATGTCTCAGATGTCACCACCCATAAAAATTATCTGGGGAGTTAGTGAAATTCCTGGGTCTCATCTCCAGAGATGCTGATGTAGTAAGTTTAGAGTATGGCTCAGAAATCTGAATTTCTCATGTGTAGTGCCCCTCTAATGTACACACGTGCAACAATTCCTACACAGGTTCTCTGAGAACCGCCTGTGAAGTCTCCATGACAGGGGTTAGACCACAACGACAGGCCAGCAGCTTTGCAGTCTCTGAGAGCCAGGTGAGCAGCAGCTTCCTGAGGCTCAGGGAGCACCCATCTCCCAACCTCAGAAATCAGTTCTGGGCTTCCCTGGTGACTCAGTGGTAAAGAATTCGCCTGCCAACACAGGAGATTCGGGTTTGATCCCTATTCCAGGAAGATCTCACATCCCGAGGAGCCTGTGTGCCCCAACTACTGACCCAGCACTCCGCAGTGAGAGAAGCCGTCACCGGGAGAAGCCCACGCGCCACAAGCAGAGAGGAGGCCCTGCCCGCCGCAACTAAAGAAAAGCCCACGTGGCAATGGAGACCCAGCACAGCCAAAAATAAATAAATAAAATTATTTTTAAAAATTTAAAAAATACAGAAAGCTGAGAGGGAGGGGACATCTGTATACCCATGGCTGATTCGTGTTGATGTATGGCAAAAACCAGCACAACATTGCAAAACAATTATCCTCTAATTAAAAATAAATAAATGTTTTAAAAAAGAAAGCTGAATATGGCAGCTATGAATCAAAAAAGAAAAGAAATCGGTTCTAAGGGCAGTGGAGGATGCCCTCAGACTCCAGATGTCCTTGTCAAATACTCAAGGCCTAGCTACTGTGGGCATCTTTCCTTTTGTCCCCTCATCCCACCCCCATTTTTAGGTCCTAGCATAGACTAAGAGGCCAAGTAGAGAGGAAAACCCTAGTGTTGGAATGACAACGTTTTCGTTTCTGAATTCGCCCCTTCAAGCTGGGGTAACCGAGGGCCCTGCTAGCTCATGTGGCCCTGTCTGGGACTTAAAAGAAGTGCCTCTTCCTCTTGCAGGGGGGAGTGGAGATAAGTATGGCCAGCAGAGACCACGCTGGGTTTCAGCACCCTCAGTCCCTCCCAGGCAACCATATCCAACACAATCCACTGGACTGGTCAATCCTGGCCTAGGCTTGTTCTGGGTTCCAGTGATAAAAGTCCCAGGTACTGCACTGGGAGTCAGGAGAGCTTTCAGTCTCAATTTTACCTCCAACCAGCTACATGACTTGGACAGTCAGGGGCTACTCTGGTCTGCAGTCTCCTTAGAGACAGAGTGAAGAGTTTTACCTAAGCTGAGGTGTAACACGCTGGGTACAGCCTCCTTTTGCACAGCTCCACACCTTCCTTTTCCAGACCCCAGCTCGACTGAGACCCTTCTGCCAGAATCACCAGGCTTTGATCTCTGGTGTGCCTGGCCTTTGTTGTGTTGTATAACTGTTCCCTGCTTGGAGAGTTCCTTTTGACAGGTGTACACTGCCAACTTGTCCATGTCCTTCAAGTTCTGGTTTAAGGCTATCTGTATCTCTGGTAAAGACTTCTCTGACTCCCTCAGGTTCCACTATGTTTTGAACGTACATCCCTTCCTTAAAGCAGAATCTTACTGAGTTGTAATTCTTGGCCAATGTGTCTATCATCTCCCCGTTACAGGTAGGAACCACACTCTTTGAAGAGGATGTTCCTCTGACCACTCAGTACAGGTGTACACCATGCTCAATATTTGCTAGAAGAATTAATGAATAGAAAGGCTATCCTTCTACCCTCTAGCAATTACTGAAGTGTCCTCCTATATCGAGGAGAAGGGACATTACCCATGCTCGGCCTTTAGAACTACAGATAGATGGATCTTTTAAATATAAGAGAAAATAATATCTATTAAAGGAATCTATGATATATTCTCATCAATGCAGTCAGAGTAGTGCTTTAAAAACAAAAGCCATGTCTTATTTATCTATCTTTCCTACTAAAATGTAATCCCTGGAAAGGAAGAGTCAGTTTCATTCACTGCTGAATTCCTAGCACCCAAAGCAGCATGGGTGCGACCTAGCATGTACTCTGTTAAAAAAAAAAAAAAAGTGTTGAATGAAGAAATGAAAAAGGCTAACAAATGAACCTGTGCAGATTAAAGTTGTTAGGTGAGGGGATTAGGAGAAGAGAATGAACTTGGAAAGATTTTGCACTGCTAAGCATGTTTACAAATTGCTTTATAATCACTAATTAGCTTTAGTAAACCATAAACCACATCCCCTCAGACA
Organism: Tragelaphus eurycerus; assembly: GCA_935064755.1. Classification (NCBI taxonomy): domain Eukaryota; kingdom Metazoa; phylum Chordata; class Mammalia; order Artiodactyla; family Bovidae; genus Tragelaphus; species Tragelaphus eurycerus. Next base: position 28,448,638 of record CAKXYN010000002.1, read on the forward strand.
CAGGCAGTGCTATCCCCCAATTAGAAGATAAGGAAATTCAAACCCAAGGTCACACAGCAAATCAGCTTCAGTCCATGCTTAGCCCCTAGCTGGTAATGAGAACAAGATTAAAGATACTGCTGATTTGTAAGAGGTTGAAATATTAGAGAAAATAAAAGATTTGAAGGCACGGGGACCAGAAAATCTTTGTACATATTCTTAGAACACTGCATCAAAAGAAAAACAGACTGTTCTGTCTGGAATGGTAAGTTCTCAGTGTGTGTACACTACATTATTCACTCATCAATTTCCAAAGCCCCGAGTGGCAGACATTTGCAGGGAACAATGGGAGCCGCAGTGTTGTTCCAGAGTCTCAGGCCCAGGCTGCCAATCAGCAGTGACAGCACTCTGTCACCACGAGACTGGGGCTAGCTCACCACCAGGCCCTGCACAGGCTCTTTACAGAGAGGATGCAGCAGGTAGAAAGAGAAGAGAATAAAACAACAACTTAAAAAAAAGGAAAGCATTAAATCAAATAAACAATAGGCTGACATAATATATATATACACACACATAAAATCACAGTTTAATCACAGTACAATCATAGAGCAGCAAATATGCTCATTTATATTATAAATTAAAACCCCGAATATGAGGGAAAATGCACAGATGGCAAACAGTTCTAATTTTTCAATTTCAGGGTTTTTTTTTTAATTAAAATTGCATTTGCTGAAAAACTGACCTTGGTTTCCTAGCATTATGACTCATATAGTCCAAGAAGGGAGAATAAAATGTAAATTTTGATGGAACTTAGAAATTAATTTTGGTTGGTCTTTTTCAATTTACTTTTAATTCGTTTAAAATGAAATCTCTCTTCTGTTTAAGAAATTATTTTCCACTAAAACATAAAAACATCCATTCAATACTGTGGGAAGTAAAGAGGTCATAGTGAGTTTGCCCTGACTAATGGTGAATGAAGCAACCAAGGGAATTAGGGAAAAAGAGAGCCCCCACCCTTGATCCCCTGTAGCTGGATCCATATTTAAATCAGCAGAAGGTCCAAGGAAAAGGTAACTAAAATGTCCAGGGCACTGAAAGGTCTCCAAGCGAAGGCTGAAGCGCACAATCTCTGCTTCTCCAGGGCCTGAGGGTATGATACCATGAGGTCATGTCTTCCAAAATACCAGAAGCAAATATCAAAACACATCTGAGCACACTTTGAGATGGAGACAAGGGAAATCCAAAGCTGGGAGTGAATTATATCCTGCCCCTGCGGCTTAATCAATCACTTATTTAAACTCCACTCTGAGTAAAGTCAGATGAGGCACTTTTAAACTCTTCGGATGGTAGTTTATTGTAGGCATCCAACAAGCCATAACAATACTGAAAATAGTCTGGCAATAATTCATCCTCAAAGAAGCACGAAAAGTGATTTAAAGTTTTCTCCACATCAACTTATTTTTAACAGCTTTACAAAGTTTATATAAAATTTATCCATTTTAAGTGTACAATTTAATGAATTTTGGCAAATGTATACAGTTGTGTAAGCACCACCACAGTAAAAAAAAAAAAAAAAAAAAAAAGAGTGTTTGCATCACCCCCCAAAAGTTCCCTGATACCTCTTCGTAGGCGAGCCCCTTCCTCCATTCCAGTCCTAGGCAACCTGATCTGGTTTCTGCCACTGTAGTTATGCCTTTTCTAGAATTTCATATGAATAGAATTATACAGTATGTTTGTAGCCTTCTGTGTCTGGCTACTTTCGCTTAGCATAGTAGTCTGGAGAGTTATGCATTTTGCTGTGCGGATTGAGAGCCTATTCCTTTTCACTGCTGTATAAGTACTGCATGTTTTCCTATCACCTGTGTATCCTTCCTAGAAGCCCTAAAAATAAGCCTGGTGCAAATATCCCAAAGCTATTTCTTGATTTTCCTTGATTTAGTCCCTCAAAGAAATATCCACATGATGTTGGTCACTTGGCCAGTTACAAAAACTGCCTAGATGGCCATGTTATGCAAGCCAGGAAGAATTTAAGCCCAGAGGTGAAAATGACTAGACATGCTAAAGTAAAGAATGGGAAGATGGGAAGCCAAGACCCTGGTGAAATCTCTTGATGATGAAAGAGGAGACCAGCACATTAGGAAACACTATTTCCCCACTGATTGATCAGTATGTTGTGTTACAAAAAAAAACAGTGAGACACCTGACAGCTGCCACCTGTCCACTGTGAGGGGTACATGAACTACCCCACAGCACTGAAGATTCATGATTTTCGGGTGTTTCACATGAGTGAATTTTCAGATAACCGAAAATTTTATTTAGTGCCTTTAAGTACTAATCAAGTACCAAAAGTACTAACTCCACACCTTATTAAAGAGTCTACTGAACATAATTAAATATTTGATGATACACAATCATCATTATAAACGGTCTGACTGTTGTGCTAAGTTCCTGAACAGAGATGTTCTCAGGGGCTACCAAGTTTGGTAGACCTGGATCTCCCTATTCCAAAAAGCCCAAGACTATCTCCGTGTTTAAACAGCAGATTCCATCTTTCTATGTTACTTAGCACTCTGGATGCTATTGCTGTGTCCTGCTGCTAACTTATTACTATCTTCCCATTAAAAAATTAATCAAAATAGTTCCAGGATAAAAAAAAACTCTAGAGGGTAAGTATTGGAGTACTTAACCTTCCAAGACTTAAAAACTGTTCACAATTGATATATTTGTTTTACATAATTTTCCCCCTGTTTGCAAAGAAAAAAAGGTTTTTGTCACATCATAAAAGTAGTTGAGACACTTTCCAAGGCATTTGGAAAACAGAGAAAAGAAATCACTCATAACCTACTATTTGAACGACAAGTATTCACATTTTGGTAAACTTCCTTTTTTTCCCAGAACATCTGGGTTTCCCAAATATCTGTGGCATCTGGAATGCCGCTTTCATGACAACATTTTGTCAAGCATGTTTCTTTAGGTTGCTGCATAGCCATCATTTTTCTCGAGGCTGCACAGTAGAGCAAGTAAACATTCCAGTTATAGAACCAATCCCATGTCATTACTCATTCAGGATATTTCCAACTCTTTGCTCTTGTGCACAGACTTTGGTGAATATCTTTATGCACATAATCTAATCTCCTGACTTTTAGTCTACTCAGAGAGCATATCTGAGTATTATTGGGCTTGGGAGTGACTCGTTGGTATAATCAGAGTGAGGTCCAAGAAATGGTTTTCCTCATTAATTCATCCATCCATCTAAGCATTCATTCAAAACAAACATACAAAAACTTGCCAAGTTCCTAGGTGACGTTAGAAGTCTTTAGTAAAATAAATTAAAAGGGGTGAAACATGGTCCCTGCCCTCCATAAGCTCACAAACTAGCTTGCCACACTTGAAACAATCAGAAAGCAACAAAGGATTCGCTAAGTCACATTCACTGCCCTGATGACACATGCAGCTGAGCATGTGTGGGAGGAAAGCCCCCATGCCTGATGTAGTCAGACACAGATGGGTGAGGGGTCTTAGGACAGGCAAGGCTGTCCCATCCACTATTCCGCTCTGACACTAACAAAGAGGTGGTATCCAAACCTTTCCTACCAATTCAAAACGAAACACAGGAACGGTCTATCTTCTTCTTTCCTGGGATGAAGCACTGTCACTGCCATTTCTGGTGAATCTAGACCTTTCTTCTGATACCAGGGAGCATTTATACATGAGTGGGGCTGTGCAGTAATAAACAGCCTTCTTGGTGGGCTGCAGTCCATGGGGTCGCTAAGAGTCGGACACGACTGAGCGACTTCACTTTCACTTTTTCGCTTTCATGCATTGGAGAAGGAAATGGCAACCCACTCCAGTGTTCTTGCCTGGAGAATCCCAGGGGCAGGAGAGCCTGGTGGGCTGACGTCTATGGGGTCACGCAGAGTCAGACACGACTGAAGTGACTTAGCAGCAGCAGCAGCATCCTCAGACAGCTCAAGCTCAGATTTTCACAGTTGGAACCAGACAATCTCCCTGTAAACATCAAATGTCTACACAGATACATGCATTTTAAACAAACACCAGGTTTAAAGTCTGTTGCTTGTGCGGGAATGTATTTTGAAGCCAGGGGTTCGGGCTAACATTGCTTTTTTATTTCCACACTCTTACTAGCAGGATGCTTCCCCCAGTTTCTGACACTGAGCAATTCACCAGTGAGGGGGGACCTGCTGGGCCCATGGAGCCAAGGCCCCATATGTTCAAGAGATGGAGGGAGAGGGCAACATACCTCTTTGGCACTATTTCCAGTCTGATAGGCATTAAGGAAAAAGAAAAAAAAAGTTTTCATGCATTTGTTGACAGAACGAGAAAGGGGGTATGGTTGTCTCGTTCTGATTGTGACAATCTGAGCTTGGACTGTCTGAGGAGAGGCGGCTATTCATTGCCCACCCATCTGGGGTCTTCCCAGGTGGCACTAGTGGTAAAGAACCCACCTGCCAAAGCAGGAGACATATGAGATGTAGGTTCGATCCCTAGGTTGGGAAGATCCTCTGGAGGAGGGCACAGCAACCCACTCCAGTATTCTTGCCTGGAGAATCCCCATGGACACAGGAGCCTGGCAGGCTACAGTTCATAGCGTCGAAAAAAGACAGACACAACTGAAGCAACTTAGCGCACACATACACGAACATGTGATATGACAATGAGCTAAATAATTACTAATTAATTTGCCTGCTTAACAGTCATATCATTTTCTTCACACTGTCCATTTTCTCATTCCACTCTCTTTCCCACAGTTTCTTCCTCTGATGACATAAACACATGGTTTGTAAAAGTCTTAAAACACTGACTGGAAAGGCACCTTCCGACAGCAACCTCAGCAGTAAAGTCAAAGAGTGCCCATGTGAGACCATGAAGGTTGTGCCTTTCTCTGTGCCCAGAACCTGTCCCCAGTCTCCTCTGGGTCCTCGGGACAGGACTCGGTTTCCTCGAGGAGCATCTAGGCTCTTCAGGGAATTGAGGAAGCAGGATGAGTGTTACACAAGGGGGAGCTACTCGTTCTAACTGGTGAAGAGGCATGTCTGGGAAGCTCGGAGGCTCTGCTTGAGGAGCCCAGACAGACTTTCCGTCCTGGCAAAGGGTGGAGACAGGTATCCCAGGAAGAGCAAGCACAGTGAGCAAAGACATGCAGGGAACAGACAGGGAAACACCAACAGCTGGGCTGTGACTGGGCTGCTCGCAAATGGGGATTCCACAGAGCAGGGCTGTAAAGACAAGTGACAGGCCAAGGATGTCTATGTACCACTACCATCTTCCTCTTGTAAAAGAAACAACAGCCCAGTGCACACCCACCCAGGGATCTCATCTCAGCATAAAGGAGGCAAAGGATGCACTTAACCTGAAGAAACGCTCACACCGTGGCTCTGTCACTTTTGCTCATTTTGCTGCAGACCAGTGGACATGAGGCCCTGAGCTGGTCCAGGTCTGCATCTTCGGGCAGGATTACTAGAGCTCCGGATGGGGCTTTCCTCCTAAGAGGCAAAGCAGGTCATCAATGTCCTCGGTGGCGAGGCGTTGGAAGCACTCACGTAGGATCTGAAGGGGCAGGCCCGAGTGGCTGCACATGCATGAGGCCACCGGTTCCCCTGCAGTAGCCTGACAGCTGAAAGAGCAGACCCTGAGGTCCGAAATTCCACTAGGTGTATTGGGGCCTCTAGGCTGAATGTGAAGTATACTCAGGAACTATTTTAAATTACAGTGTGTGAAGTCAGTCTAAGGAGCCATTAAAAGTTCCTGGACAAAGAATCTGAACTAGAAGGAAGAAATGATTAAGTTGTAAGATTAACGGAAAAAGCGTGATGTAAATTATATACAATAATTAATGAATCACATAAACATAAAGAGAGACTGAAATGCATCCAAATATTAATAGCAATGGCCCTGGGAAGGAGGATTATCAATGTACTTTATGTTCTTATATGTTTTCTAAATTTTCTATAATTTATGTTCCCATTTTCTGTATCTTTTTCATTTTCTACAATCCATTTAAAACCTGAGGATAAAATATTTTTATTTTCAGTGCTTTGAGGTCTGAAACTAATTTTTTTAAAATCCTTCATTTCAAACTGTTATAAATGGCCACAATTTAGTAATGTTAGTTGTTCAGTCATGTTCGACTCTTTGCGACTCCATGGTCTGTAGCCCACCAGGCTCCTCTTCCATGTGATTCTTGAGGCAAGAATACTGGAGTGAATCACCATTCCCTTCTCTAGGGGATCCTCCCAACCCAGAGATTGAACTGGGGTCTCTTGCACTGCAGATTCTTTATCGTCTGAGCCATCAGGGAAGCCCACAATTTAGTAAAAGTTTGCAAAAATACTCTGTACTAGTTAAAAAAAAAAAAAACAACTCACTTGTGGCTCATAGTGACATATACTTATTACTTTTCTTTCTGCTTTAGAACATCTATCACAGTATTATTTTACTTATAGATTTTCCAAAACAAATCATCAGGCTCATGTCTTCATGTAGTTTCAGGCTGATGTGATGAAGTAGGAATTTCAATTTGACTTAATTATTTCATTATAAAGAGATGAAATTCAGCCAGATCTATTGATTAATCAGCTCATCTCTTACACTTTAAAAAAGGGCTACAGGTCAGCTAACAAGGCAGGTTTAAAATTACATGAATTACGTTTGATGGATTCATGACAGGGTTGCCAAACCTCTGTACAGGATTTTCCCATATTTGACCATATCACTCCAACAATTTTACTAAGATTCATCTGAATACCTAAACGTCTTACATTTAGTATAAAGTCCTAACAGTATGAACCCCCAGAATGGCTTTATTACTCATAAAACCTTGAGTCTAGTTCCTGGTATAAGTAAGCTGGTCCTCAGACCCTCAGTTACCTTATCCACCATTTACCCCACTATGGTAGCCACCTGTTAGCACATTATTTTCTCTCAAACTTAACCAAATTTCTTCTAATTTTACTTAAATGCTTAACTTCTGCAAGATACTTTATCCTATTTCCCACTGACTCAGAGGGAGGGGGAAAATTAAAGGCCACAGACGTAAAAAATAAATCATGGTTTAGTCTTCCTTTGTAAAAGAGAAAGGCAAAAATATAAAATTCTACTCAAGAGTAAATGTCATGCTGATGTATGGTACAGACTGACACACTATTGTAAAGCAATTATCCTTCAATTTAAAAAAAAGAGTAAATGTAGCACATTAATGAAGAATAATGGATGGAAGAGCAGGGATGGGGGAAGAGAGAGAACGAGCGAGGAAGAGGGCAGTAGTGTGAAAAGGGGGAAAAAATGATAAAGAGTAAGAAAGCACAAAAAAGATGCACAGATAAACAAGTACTGGGATATAAAGATTACTGGAATAGAAAAGGTTTTAGAAGTATTATGACTACATGCTTTAAAAAAATCTGTGTTGCATTTTCACAACAGACACAGCACTATTGTAGTTTCATAGTTTCTAGGAAGAATTTTTAAAATTATAAATCATATAAATGGTTTGTTGAGCTCTCTGGCTAAGTGCCAACTTCCAGAGGCCAACTCCCCATTTATGACAATTTTTCTTTTGATCCAGAAGCAAAGGTGGAGAAAAATGCTTGTGTACAGAACAGCTTGGGACTGTCTCCAACTAAACTATACAGCCCCCAGTCCAACATAACAAAAGAGAAGGAAGACCAACCTACCATGCAAGCCCTAGCACGCTTCTCCTATCCTTCCCTCCACCATGTCGGCTTGGTCTCATGCAGTACTAGTCCCTGGGAGCTAAGAGCTGCTGTGTGCACTTCCCACACCCCATGCCTCTGCACACAGAGTGAGCGGTGTGGAAACATCTGCCCTTCTCTACCATCTGACTCCTCCTCCTAGATCCTGCTCAAAGGTCACCCTTAAACTTGCCTTTTTCCCACTGACTTCCCCTCACCCAGCCCCTCACTCATCTCCACTGCAGCCCTATAAGCAGTATGGGGTCACCAGGAACCACCCCCCCACCCCACCCTGCCCCAGGAGACCCAAGTATGTTCACCTATGAGCACACAGTTCCAAGCGCAGTTATCAGCCAGGAGTAGGCTCCTAGAAAATGTTTCACTAAAATTGATTGCATAGCAGCATGCAGCTTTTTGCACACGTATCACAACATGCAGCTTTTTGCACACGTTGACCAAGAGCATCCATTTTACACTAAAAAAATGGTAACACTGTTTTTAAAAAAATCTTTTTTCCTGAAGTCTGCATTCAAATCAGGATTTAAAAAAAAAATACTAACTTTTCTATTGGGGATATTTTCATGATTAATATCCAGATTGCAGCTTTTTTCCCAAGACAATAAAAAGGCAGGAATCAAAAAAAGAGTGTTTGGTCAGTTCTAGATGAAGAGACCAGGAAACTCTGAGGCAAACCTGGCCTGCTATAATCTCTGTCTTTCCTCTCCCTGCCTTCATTGGTCACCCTTCACAGCAGTCTCCCCACCTTCACCCTCTGCAGCCACACTGAGCACATCTGTTCCCTCTTCTTGACAGACCTCCTCACATCCGGAACTATGTTCTCCTCACCAAGCTCAGGATGCCACACTCTCCTCTCTTCCTCATTATAGGGTTCCAGAGCCTTCATTTCTTTTTGCTTAACTGAATCTTAATTTTTAAAACTAAAATTTTAAATTTTAAAATTAAAATTTTAAATTGTTGTTCAATTTCAAGTATACAGCAAGATGATTTTTATATATGTGGGTATGTGAAGAAGGCTGAGTGCCGAAGAATTGATGCTTTTGAACTGTGGTGTTGGAGAAGACTCTTGAGAGTCCCTTGGACTGCAAGGAGATCCAACTGGTCCATTCTGAAGGAGATCAGCCCTGGGATTTCTTTGGAAGGAATGATGCTAAAGCTGAAATTCCAGTACTTTGGCTACCTCATGCAAAGAGCTGACTCATTGGAGAAGACTCTGATGCTGGGAGGGATTGAGGGCAAGAGGAGAAGGGGACAACAGAGGATGAGATGGCTGGATGGCATCACTGACTCGATGGATGTGAGCCTGGGTGACCTCTGGGAGTTGGTGATGGACAGGGAGGCCTGGCGTGCTGCGATTCATGGGGTCACGAAGAGTCAGACACAACTGAGCGACTGATGTGATCTGATCTGATATATATAATCTGAAAAGATATATATAATATATATGTGCATATGTGTATATATGTGTGTGTATATATATGTATGTATATATATACATATATTAATACATATATATATTTTTTCAGATTCTTTTCAATTATAGGTTATTACTAGATATTGAATATATTTCCTTGTGTTATATATAATCTGAAAAGATGTATATATTTGTGTATATATGTATATATAAGATATATACATATCTTATATCTTATATACATGTCATATATATCTTATCTTATATACATATATCTTATATATATAATCTGAAAAGATATATATAATATATATGTGTATATATGTATGTATATATGTGTGTGTATATATCTTTTCAGATTCTTTTCAATTATAGGTTATTACCAGATATTGAATATATTTCCTTGTGTTATACAGTAGGTCCTTGTTTATCTATTTTATATACAGTAGTGTGTATATGTTCGGGGAAGGCAATGGCACCCCACCCCAGTACTTCTGCCTGGAAAATCCCATGGACGGAGGATCCTGGTAGGCTCCAGTCCATGGGGTCGCTAAGAGTCGGACACGACTGAGCGACTTCACTTTCACTTTCCACTTTCATTCATTGGAGAAGGAAATGGCAACCCACTCCAGTATTCTTGCCTGGAGAATCCCAGGGACGGGGGAGCCTGGTGAGCTTGTCTATGGGGGTCGCACAGAGTCGGACACGACTGAAGCGACTTAGCAGCAGCAGCAGCAGCAGTGTGTATATGTTAATACCAAACTCCTAATTTATCTCTCTCCTGCCTCTTCATCCCACTATCCCGTTTGGAAGCCCTAAGTTTGTTTTCTAAGTGTATGAGTCTATTTCTGTTTTCCACATGTAAGGGGAATATGATACATATAATAATAATTATATAATAATTGTATTTTTCTGTTAGTATTATAATCTCTAGGTCCGTTCATGTTGTTGCAAATGGTATTATTTCATTCTTTTTATGACTGACTAATACTCCATTGTGTGTATGTGTGTGTGTATGTGTGTGTGTATACACACCACATTTTCCTTATCCATTCATTTGTTAAGAGCCTTCATTTCTTGACAGCCTTTCTTTGGAGACCTAGTTCATTCAATGTGACAAGCAGAATTGATGAGATCTAGGAATGACCAGTTGTCATGTACAGATGTTAGAGCTGGACCATAAAGAATGCTGAGCACTGAAGAACTGATGCTTTTGAACAGTGGTTCTGGAAAAGACTCTTGAGAGTCTCTTGGACAGCAAGGAGATCAAATTAGTCAATTCTAAAGGAGATCAACCCTGAATATTCATTGGAAGGACTGATGCTGAAGCTGAAGCTCTACAATACTTTGGCCACCTGATGTGAAGAGCTAACTAATGGTAAAAGACCCTGATACTGGGAAAGACTGAGGGCAGGAGGAGAAGGGGCTGACAGAGGATGAGATGGTTCGATGGCATCATCGACTCAATGGACAAACTCCATTTTTGAGCAAACTCTGGGAGATAATGAAGGACAGGATAACCTGGCATGCTGCGGTCCATGGAGTTGCAAGGAGTCAGGCATGACATAGTGATTGAATGACAACAAGCAATGATCTTGGTGGGGCTACCACTCACCACAGGGGGAATGCAATACCTCTACTAAGGGCAGTTTGGGAGGCCTGCAACAATGTGGGCTTATACTGAATTTGTGAGGAACCAAAAGCCCAAAATGTTTTTCCATACCATAGATCCTCTCCTGCTTCCCAAATACCCTCCCCCTGTCTCCTCCTAGTACAATCCATTCAGTTCAGTCGCTCAGTCATGTCAGACTCTGTGACCCCATGAACCACAGCACGCCAGGCCTCCCTGTCCATCACCAACTCCTGGACTCCACCCAAATCCATGTCCATTGAGTCGGTGATGCCATCCAACCATCTCATCCTCTGTCGTCCCCTTCTCCTGCTGCCCTCAATCTTTCCCAGCATCAGGGTCTTTTCAAATGAGTCAGCTCTTCGCATCAGATGACAAAAGTATTGGAATTTCAGCTTCAACATCAGTCCTTCCAATGAACACCCAGGACTGATCTCCTTTAGGATGGACGAGTTGGATCTCCTTGCAGCCCATGAACTTTCAAGAGTCTTCTCCAACACCACAGTTCAAAAGCATCAATTCTTCATCACTCAGCTTTCTTCACATTCCAACGCTCACATCCATACATGACCACTAGAAAAACCATAGTCTTGACTAGACAGACCTTTGTTGGCAAAGTAATGTCTCTGCTTTTGAATATGCTATCTAGGTTGGTCATAACCTTCCTTCCAAGGAGTAAGCGTCTTTTAATTTCATGGCTGCAGTCACCATCTCCAGTGATTTTGGAGCCCCCAAAAATGAGGTCAGCCACTCTTGCCACTGTTTCCCCATCTATCTGCCATGAAGTGATGGGACGGGATGCCATGATCTTAGTTTTCTGAATGTTGAGCTTTAAGCCACCTTTTTTACTCTCCTCTTTCACTTTCATCAAGAGGTTCTTTAGTTCTTCATTTTCTGCCATAAGGGTGGTGTCATCTGCATCAGATCAGATCAGATCAGTCGCTCAGTCGTGTCCGACTCTTTGCGACCCCATGAACTGCAGCACGCCAGGCCTCCCTGTCCATTACCAGCTCCAGGTTATTAATATTTCTCCCGGCAATCTTGATTCCAGCTTGTGCTTCCTCCAGCCCAGCATTTCTCATGATGTGCTCTGCATGTAAGTTAAATAAGTAGGGTGACAATATATAGCCTTGATGTACTCCTTTTCCTATTTGGAACCAGTCTGTTGTTCCATGTCCAGTTCTAATTGTTGCTTCCTGAACAATCATTATGGGACTCTAAAAGAAGTCCCCATTAAAACTTCACTATGGAAAATTCAGCAAGAATGCTGGGAAATCCTGAAAATTCTCAGTGCCAGGTCTTTTCAAAATGCAATGAAGCAAGTATATAAATGCAGCCCCTAACACAGTACAGGCTTCCCAAAATTTTTGGAAATACTGTCTTGCTTGACTTTCCTCTACCCATGAGGATATCTGGCCATATAAGGGAGAATCTGCAAAGCATAAACGAGCTTTTCCCACAGTCCCACAGTCAGAGCTGTCCAACAACAGAATGGACCAGAAAAGGGTTGATGTGCCCTTAATAACTGCAATGGTTAAGCATGGCAGTGGGCCATTTGTTAGGATTCCTATAGAAGAAATCTTATGTGGAGCTGCTGGGTAAGTTTGAGACCTCTAATGACCCTTCCAGTGCTTAAGATTTGATAATTATACAACCCCTTCAAGATCCCTGGGCAAACTTAATCTTATTTTCAAAACTCTGGTGCCCTGGAATGAGGGCAGGACTCAAACATTCATTCAACAATCAACCAACTAACCAAATCACATTCATTAACTATCTCCCCGATGCCTGCTCCTGTGTGTACAGGTGAAAACTGAATCCCATTCACATTCCCTGCTGCTACTGCTGCTAAGTCGCTTCAGTCGTGTCCGACTCTGTGCGACCCCATAGACGGCAACCCACCAGGCTCCCCTGTCCCTGGGATTCTCCAGGCAAAAACACTGGAGTGGGTTGCCATTTCCTTCTCCAGTGCATGAAAGTGAAAAGTGAAAGTGAAGTCGCTCAGTCATGTCTGACTCTTAGCGACCCCATGGACTGCAGCCTACCAGGCTCCTCCATCCATGGGATTTTCCAGGCAAAAGTACTGGGGTGGGGTGCCATCGCCTTCTCCATCACATTCCCTACCTAACTGCATTCTTTATTATTCCACTGTACCTTTAGGATATTGATCACAATTAATATTAGGTCATTATTTATGATTCCCTATGCCTATCTATCCGGGGAAGGCAATGGCACCCCACCCCAGTACTTTTGCCTGGAAAATCCCATGGACGGAGGATCCTGGTAAGCTCCAGTCCATGGGGTCGCTAAGAGTCGGACACGACTGAGCGACTTCACTTTCACTTTTCACTTTTCACTTTCCTGCATTGGAGAAGGAAATGGCAACCCACTCCAGTGTTCTTGCCTGGAGAATCCCAGGGACGGGGGAGCCTGGTGAGCTTCTGTCTATGGGGTCGCACAGAGTCGGACACGATTGAAGCGACTTAACAGCAGCAGCAGCAGCATGCCTATCTATCATTTATTAATTATTGTTGTTGTTATTGTTTAGCTGCTAAGTCATGTCCGACTCTTTTGTGATCCCATGTACTGCAGCCTGCCAGATTCCTCTGTCCATGGAATTTTCCAGGTAGGAAGATTGGAGTGGGATGCCATTTCCTTCTCCAGAGGATCATACCAACCTAGGGATCAAAACCACATCTCCTGCATTGGCAGGTGGATTCTTTACCACTGAACCACCAGTGAAGCCCTTATTAAGTATGGTACATAGTAATTTCTCAGTTTCAACATTTCTATAGCATCAATGACTATAAATACATTCTTTCTTAACTAAGGTAAAGTCTACATATTGAAATAAAAAATGGGGTTTCTATAATAGAAAAAAATTTCTTTCTCCTCAAAGAAAATATATACTCAGAATAGACAAAATATACTAGGGAGAGCAAGTGCCAAACATTTTTAAAAAGTGAATGTTTAGAAGCAGATACAGTAATCTATTTGCAACTGCTATCTGCCCTTGTTCAGTAAAACTAAAAATAAAATTGGCCTGTGGTTTACCAAATTTGGTTGCAAGTGCTTTTCCCACCAAAGCACTCTGCAATCACATTAATCACTAATAAAAATGATTGGAAGGGGGCTGGAGAAAGGCTGTAGTAAAAATACACTGTATATTTTCTGGAATGAAGGATGAAACAGAAGGTTTCACTTCCTGTTTCAACTATTTTAGCACCTTCTCATCTTACTCAATTTCAGGTCCATTAAAGGGACTGGGCAGTTTGGCCAAATACAAGAACTCATTTTGAAAGAAGATTAAGACCCACTTCAGTAATAAACTGTCTTCAGTTACTGCACACATCAGTCAAAAGTGAATCATTCACTCTGGGTTTAACTCATTCTGCAGAACTCTGGAATAACGCGCTCCTCATCTGATCGGGGCGTATGTCCATTTATTACCAAAACATGGTGCCACAGAGCCATATGCCTGTCATCCCTCCCCTATAAAGCGTGTTTTAGTTTGAGGCAAGAAAAGAAATTCAGATGGGAAATGAGTAATCTGGGAACTTCTTACAGCTCTCTGACCCACAGTAAGTAATCCTTTCTTCCCTTTTCAGAGTCAGTCAGCAAAGGGGCTGAATGCCGAAAGCAGGGTCTGATTGCTCAGGGCCATGCGACACATAGAACTGCCACCCAAATTTTGAATTCTCATGCTAAGAAATGATGAACGCCAAGAAGGCCAGCAGAAACCGCCACAGCCAGGCTGTGATAAGTCAGAATGTGTGTGCAAGTGTGTGTTTGTGTAACCAGAGAAGTATAAACACAAGCACCACTTTTAGAGGTTGTGCTACACGGCAGTCAAAAAGATGGTCTGTAGAACCTGAATACCTGGGTTCAAATTCTCATCCTCCCTCTTACTGGGGTGGACGACCTTGCGCACATCGACCTTATAATGGCTCAGCTTTCTCTCTGTAGGGTGATCATAAGGGTACCTAACTCGTAAGGTGACTGTGAAGGCTATTCAGGCTCATACAGGTAATGTCCCAAGTACAGTACCGAGCATACACAGACAGACACACCCCTGACAGACACAGTATTCATTCAACACAGATTGCTGCACGCTCCAGCAAACTGGTGTTGTGTGGCTGCCAAGAGCTATGCAATGATATACTTAAACACCAAATCACCTAAATCTTTCAGCTGGAGCCATGGCTCCTAACCCAGTCCTTACTTGTGAAAGGGTCTCTTGGCCCTGTTTACCTTGGATGGGCATCAAGCATCTGTTTTTCTCAGAATCTGAAAGTCACTGGGTCAAGGCTGTCAAGGCCCCTTTTCACACAGAGAAGTGAGTCAAGAACTAAGAACACTCTGTGCGGTGGTGGTGGTGGTGGTAGTGGTGGTCACCTGGCCAATGTCGAGGGGAGTCACTTTGTGGCTTTGGCAGAGTCTGCCACTGTCTGCTGGAATAAGCTCAGAGCCAAATTATGATTTGTCCATTTTGACTTGTGTACATTTTCTGAGTACAAGAGACTATTGATAAGGAAACTAGGTAAGAGGAGAAAATGTTTGTTGATTCCCCTGAAAGCACAAAATGCTCATTCAGTGAAGGGGGTAGACATTCACTCATTATAATTATGGATTAAGGCTACATCTTCTATAGCACTGATTCCCAAATACACATCAGAATTGCCTGGGAGCTTGTTAAAACATAAATTACTGGGTCCCACTCCCAAAGTTTCTGGTCTAGTCTAGGGCAAGAGAATTTGCATTTCTAATACACTCCCTGTAGATACAGCTGCTGCTGCTCTGGGAACCACACTTTGAGAACCACTGTTCTATATAACAAAAATACCTTCCTAGCTGTAAGAAAGTCAAGTTCAGAGCCTAGGACAGAGCACGTATGCAGGCTAAGTCACTACAGTCTTGTCAGACTCTACATGACCCTATGTACTGTAGCCAGCCAGGCTCCTCTGTCTATGGGATTCTCTAGGCAAGAATACTGGAGTGGGTAACCATGCTGTCCTCCAGGGGATCTTCCCAACCCAGGGATTGAACCTGCATCTCCTGTGGCTCCTGCATTGCAGGTGGATTCTTTATCACTGAGCTATGGGGGGAGCCCAGGACACAGCATACTAACAAGCAAAATAGAGAGTAATCATTCTCATTAGATACTTGTTGAATGAACATACAAGTGAGCAAGTCTTCCTCCATCAACACTACAGTTCCTATACTACCAAACACTGTATATGAATCAAAATAACCTTCAATATCCTTAAACAAACCACGATGGATTTTTAAAACAGAAAAAAAGACTGTAGCATACACACACCCCCGTGATGGTCTGCTAAATGGACCCAACATCTAAACCCTCCTTCTTTCTTTTAATAATATAAGTTCCAAAGTTTTAGCTTGACAAAAAGGCTGGCCCAGTTGCAAACTTCATTTCTCTATCTCCCTGCAGATATGTATGCCAAATAACAAGTTCCACTTCCCATAGGTTGAAGAATAGATGAGGTGAGAAGAAGGTGGCTTCAGCCATGAAGTCTAGGTGGATCAGACGTTGGGAAACTTCTGTAGAGGGCCAGACAGTAATGTTCTGGCACTGTGGCTCAGATGGTCTCTGTTGCAACTATTCAACTCTGCCACTGTAGCACAAAATCAAGCACAAACAATATGAAAATAAATGGGCATGGCTGTGTTCCAATAAAGCTTTATTTATGGGCATGAAATTTGAGTTGCATATAAAGTTACATCAGAAAACATTTTCCCAACCATTTAAAAATGTAAAAACCATTCTCAGTATGTGGTCCATAAAGAAACAGGGAACAGGCCAAATTTGGCCCATGGGCCATTATTGGCCAACCATGCCCTAGAGGATGATGAAGCAACAAGAGAAGGGAGATGTCCTGAGAGAGCCTCATGGAGCAGAAGTACTACCCATCCAAACAACAGTTAACTTCTGTTAACAACAGAGAAAGAGGCTTCTGACTTGTCCGAGTAATTGCATTTCAGGGTCCTTGTTAAAAATGTTTAGTGTGCACCAACAGACCATGCATCTACATATATAAAATCACATTTTGGTATGATAGAAATATTAGGACTATTCAAAACGAACAAAAAATTACAGGAATGGGAGAGTCTTTCTTTCAAAGCCCTGATGTAAGCTTAAATTCCATGTTTCCTTATAACCTTCCATAGTGGTAGAACTGATAGGCGTAAACATCTATCTTGGCGGCTGCAGCAGAGATTGCCCAATGTCTACTCTTCCCTTATTCCTTCATAACAGAACCCTGGATGATTTATTCTGCAGAATTACACTTCTCCGCCTCCCCAAGCTCAGCTCGGAATAGGGACTGTGGGCCTAAGGAGAAAGCACACACTCTCACACACACATAATTTCCAGGCGCTTTCCAGAACTCTCTCCAAACCATAGCTCACAAGGGACCAAGAGGAGGTAAATAGGCCCCTCCTTCCCATTAAGACAGCGGTGGCCAATGTAATATAAGCAGTAGCTGTTGGGCAGGCTTCCCAGAAAGCCCCTTTGGCCATCCTGGAAGCCTGGAAATCAGGAACATTAACTTGGGACCATGAGACAAAGAGGAAGAAAATGACCGAGATCTCAGATGGCACAAACATCCTGGGCCACTGAAGAACAAACTGAATCTAGAATTCTTTAGTGCTCAGGTGTCTCTTACCAGCAGCCAAGCGGGCGACAGAGGATGAGAGAGGATGAGATGGTTGAATGGCATCACCGACTCAACGGACATAAGTTTGAGCAAACTCAGGGAGATAGTGAAGCACAAGGAAGCCTGGCATGCTACAGTCCGTGGGGTTGCAGAGTCAGACACGACTTAATGGCTGAACAACAACAAATGTGATTCTAACTCACACAGGCCTCAAATTAGGTCCTATTTGTACACATGAGCAAAGACAATACCCACATCTGCAGAGTGCACAGCTCAGAGACAGAGAATTCTCAGATATATGAGAGCAACAATACACAGGGTTGAGTGGATGTCTTCCGGGGTGATCTGAGAAGGTCAACTTGTCTGAGGGTCCTGTCACCATCAGTTTACTCTGATCCTAAGTCATCTCCCGACTGGTCCCCTGCAGCTGAGAATTCAGTCTGATGTGGACACAGACTAGGACTAGTGGTATCCATCGTTCAAATGGGTGTCAGGGAACCTAGTTCCTCATTTTGGGTTTCCACTAATGGCTTTCGAACTTCCCTGGTGGCTCACATGGTAAAGCATCTACCTATAATGCGGGAGACCGGGTTCAATCCCTGGGTTGGGAAGATCTTCTGGAGAAGGGAATGGCAACCCACTCCAGTATTCTTGCCACCACCCCCGCCCCAGATATGCAGATGACACCACCCTTATGGCAGAAAGTGAAGAGGAACTAAAAAGTCTCTTGATGAAAGTGAAAGAGGAGAGTGAAAAAGTTGGCTTAAAGCTCAACATTCAGAAAACGAAGATCATGGCATTTGGTCCCATCACGTCATGGGAAATAGATGGGGAAACAGTGAAAACAGTGTCAGACTTTATTTTTCTGGGCTCCAAAATCACTGCAGATGGTGATTGCAGCCATGAAATTAAAAGACACTTACTCCTTGGAAGGAAAGTTATGACCAACCTAGATGGCATATTGAAAAGCAGAGACATTACTTTGCCAACAAAGGTCCGTCTAGTCAAGGCTATGGTTTTTCCAGTAGTCATGTATGGATGTGAGAGTTGGACTATGAAGCGCCGAAGAATTGATGCTTTTGAACTGTGGTGTTGGAGAAGATTCTTGAGAGTCCCTTGGACTGCAAGGAGATCCAACCACTCCATTCTAAAGGAGATCAGTCCTGGGATTTCTTTGGAAGGAATGATGCTGAAGCTGAAACTCCAGTACTCTGGCCACCTGATGCGAAGAGTTGACTCATTGGAAAAGACTCTGATGCTGGGAGGGATTGGGGGCAGGAGGAGAAGGGGACGACAGAGGATGAGATGGCTGGATGGCATCACTGACTCGATGGATGTGAGTATGAGTGAACTCCGGGAGTTGGTGATGGACAGGGAGACCTGGGGTGCTGCAATTCATAGGGTTGCAAAGAGTCAAACACAACTGAGCAACTGAACTGAACTGAACTGAATGGCTTTTGGTCTGAGACCAGCCTTCCCTGGCTGAAAGCCAGCCAGATGGTCACACATCCCTATGTGCCAGCCACTGCTCTGGGCCCTGGGAAACCACAGTGCACTTGGCAGTGCATCCCCACCCTTCATGAGCTCACATGCTGGTAAAGGGAACCAGTGAATAAGCAATACATAAATAATAATTCCAGTAGAGGTTAAGTTCTACACAAAATTGAACTGGGTAATGTGATAGAATGAGGGGGACGTGCAGGTTGCTATACTATCTGAGATGGAGAGAGAAAGCCTCAGAACAGCTGAAACTTGAATGATAAGGAGACAGATCAGATCAGTCGCTCAGTCGTGTCCGACTCTTTGCGACCCCATGAACCGCAGCACGCCAGGCCTCCCTGTCCATCACCAGCTCCCGGAGGTCACTCAGACCCGCATCCATCGAGTTAGTGATGCCATCCAACCATCTCATCCTCTGTCGTCCCCTTCTCCTTCTGCCCTCAATCCCTCCCAGCATCAGAGTCTTCTCCAATGAGTCAACTCTTCGCATGAGGTGGCCAAAATACTGGAGTTTCAGCTTTAGCATCATTCCTTCTAAAGAAATTCCAGGATTGATCTCCTTCAGAATGGACTGGTTGGATCTTCTTGCAGTCCAAGGGACTCTCAAGAGTCTTCTCCAACACCACAGTTCAAAAGCATCAATTCTTCGGCGCTTCATAGTCCAACTCTCACATCCATACATGACTACTGGAAAAACCATAGCCTTGACTAGACGGACCTTTGTTGGCAAAGTAATGTCTCTGCTTTTCAATATGCCATCTAGGTTGGTCATAACTTTCCTTCCAAGGAGTAAGCGTCTTTTAATTTCATGGCTGCAGTCACCATCTGCAGTGATTTTGGAGCCCAGAAAAACAAAGTCTGACACTGTTTCCCCATCTATTTCCCAAGCAGTGATGGGACCAGATGCCATGATCTTCATTTTCTGAATGTTGAGCTTTAAGCCAACCTTTTCACTCTCCACTTTCACTTTCATCAAGAGGCTTTTTAGCCCCTCTTCTGGAGCCGAAACAAAAAGAATACCCAGCTGTGGATGTGTCTGGTGATAGAAGCAAAGTCCGATGCTGTAAAGAGCAATATTGCATAGGAACCTGGAATGTCAGGTCCATGAATCAAGGCAAATTGGAAGTGGTCAAACAAGAGATGGCAAGAGTGAATGTTGACATTCTAGGACTTAGCGAACTAAAATGGACTGGAATGGGTGAATTTAACTCGGATGACCATTATATCTACTACTGTGGGCAGGAATCCCTCAGAAGAAATGGAGTGGCTATCATGGTCAATAAAAGAGTCCGAAATGCAGTACTTGGATGCAATCTCAAAAATGACAGAATGATTTCTGTTCGTTTCCAAGGCAAACCATTCAATGTCACAGTAATCCAAATCTATGCCCCAACCAGTAACGCCGAAGAAGCTGAAGTTGAAAGGTTCTATGAAGACCTACAAGACCTTTTAGAACTAACACCCCAAAAAGATGTCCTTTTCATTATAGGCTTGGAATGCAAAAGTAGGAAGTCAAGAAACACCTGGAGTAACAGGCAAATTTGGCCTTGGAATACGAAATGATAAGGAGACAGGGATGGGACAATTTAGACAAGTAACTACGGGCAGGGTCGAGGGGAATTCTGTACTACCATCACACAATTTTTCTGTAAATCTAAAATGGCTGTAAAATCATGATGCAATTTTTTAAAAAACCTAAAGAGAAACACTGGTGGAAGGAGCAAAAGCAAAGAGCTTGAGGCACGAAGGACACTGGTGTGCTGAAAGGAGGTGATGTGAGTGTGGTTGCAGCGTGGTTAGCACACAGGAGGGAATGACAATGATCTGAGAAGCAGCAGGTGTAGGACGTGGTGAGACTTGTAAGTATCATAAGGCATTTGGATATTCTCTTGTTGGAAAGGGGATGCTAATAAGCAAGGGGGCTTGATATGATTGATACTTTTGAAAGACCCTGCCTGCTGCTGCAGAGGACAAGCTTTAGGGGGCAGAAGAACTGACACAGAGGCAAGGAGACCAGTTAGGAGTCCACAGCATTGAATGACAGTGGCCTGGAGTCTCTGCTGTCGGGGTCCTCCCTGAATGACAGTAAAGAATCAGTTACACTTAATGAATCGCATCCTTCCTAGTGTGTATTAAAGAAAAGTCAAAGTGTTAGTTGCTCGGTCATGTCCAACTCTCTGTGACCCCATGGACTGCAGCCTGGCAGGCTCCTCTGTCCATGGAATTCTCTAGGCAAGAATACTAGAGTGAGTTGCCATTTCCTCCTCCACGGGATCTTCCAATCCCAGGGATCGAACCCGGGTCTCCTGCACTGCAGGCAGATTCTTTACTGTCTGAGCCACCAGGGAAGCCCACTTAATGAAGTGCATCCTTTGCAGTGTACACAGAGCCTACTATACTATGTATTATATAAAAACTGGGAGTCTTGAATCTTAGACTTCACTTCTAACACCTAAACAAACAAAAAAATTTACCTACAGCCCTGATACTTCTTTTATATAAAACATCATTAGGAAATAAAATTCTTTGACTTTAGAAGCTCTTTTAGCTTAGATTGTGATCTTTTAAAAGCAGCTACTTGAGATTTGTTTACAATGGCAGAAAGCAGAATTTAACAGAACAATGGGGTGATACTGCCCCCAAGGTGGTAAAAACTGGATCTCCAGTAGGGTTGAGGAACCTTACTCTTTATATATAAAGCACACATAAACACACAGTACAGAAACAAAGATACAGTATATTCAAGGTATTAAAATTCACGGGTGAAAAGAATAGGAGACAATGTCAAAAATAGTTCTGAGAAGGGGCTTCATGAAAAAAGGGCTGAGAAACACTGATTCACATGAATACCTCATCCAAAACAAAATTCAGACCAAACCCCTATGATCACTCTCTTATCCCCTTACCCTGCTTTCCTTCCCAGCACTTACCTACCTAACATGACACACACCATACTATGGTGGTGGTCTACTGGGTCTCCCAAATAGAATGTAGGGTCCAAGAGAGCACAGGCCCTGTTCACGGCTGTGTCCACAGCACTTAGAACAGGCACATGGGAGGTGAGGTTGAATGCAGACTGTTGGATCAGATGTTCCCAAAGGTTCCCTCTCCTGTAATGTTCTCTGATTCTAAGATGCCTTTAATAGCACTGTTAGCCACAAAGCATCACTTTTTGATCCACCCCAGGAGGCCATTCCGTGCATACCAAAATCATCTCATAAGAATGTGGTCCCCTTTATGACCCCCACTGCCCAGGACCAGCTGTGTTTTAGAAAGTCATTGGTATATTTATCAAAACAGCTCCTCGGTCAGAAACATCAGTGTAACAGAACCTCCTGCGGCATCAGGTGATGATGAACAGATGACAGGATTTCTGAAATTATCAGCAAGATATGGACCTTTATGACTCACATTCAGCCTCTACTTGTCAAAAGAGAGATCTTGAATTGTCTGGGAGTCTTTCTTGGGGAAGGAAGTTCTTGAGCTATCTATATACCACAATAATAGGCATAGAACCAAAGCATTTTTTGAACTGGGAGAAACCTCAGAAATTATCCACTCCTGCAGAAGAATACAGTTTCAGCTCTCAAAGTCCAAGTTGAAATTCTGGTTACTTTCTAGTGAGTGACAATGGACAGGTTTTTAACCACCCTGCGGCTCAGTTTCTTCATCTTCAGGTGCATGCCACAGGTGAATTAATTCATGAACACACTCAGAACAGCAGCAATGCGTAGGGCCCCTATAGCATTTAACAAATATTATCCATTCTCACTATAATCAGTTATGTGATTTTCACTTTTGTTAAAACTTTAAAAAAAATCCTTTAAAGAAAGATTTACCCAAAAGTTCTAATATGTAGGGGAGAAAAACCACTAGAGAGTTCTACAGAAATTTGAGAGCCCCAAGTAGCACTCCGAGAAGGCCAGTGATTAAGCCTAATGCACTTATTTTACTCCCCAATAAATGGAGACTCAAAGTTGAAGTGACTGGTCAAAGTCACACTAAGAATCCCATCTCAACCACTGACCCTCTTGCCCTCCTCATTTTGCAGAAAGGCCAGGATGTGTGTGCCAATGGAACTGCACTACTGTCACAGGAATGAGGGGTCACAGGTGACATGCAGAAACCAGAGTGCACAAAACAGCACTTGACCTTCATAGACAATCAAGGATGTTCACCATGTCCTGCAGTGCAAAGCACAAAGTCTCCCCGTAGAATCCCTAATGGCGGGTTATACAGCCCCTGCTTGACTATTTCCAGAAAATCCTTTGCTTTTCCTGGTAGCCTTTGCTACTGACTAGCTCCAGAAGCCAGAATTAGAAGCAGTATGCAGCTATCCTTTATTCTTGAGGACTCTCACCATTCCTAAGACAGTCAGATGAAGATTTTGGAGTCAACTTGACAAGGTCATCCTTACCAAACTTACTTAAGGTCCAGTAATAATAATAATAAAAATAAAATCGCCCTCACAGCCTTTCTGAAAGGGTCAAAAGAGAAAGCTTTCGATTGTGTTTAATAGTCCCCAGCACATCGTTGGAGCTCAATAAACTGTAAATCCAATTAATAATTATTATAACTACCCACTCATTAAACTACGGGACTATATGTCAGCTATTCAATGGAAAGGCAAAATTCTCAAAAGCAGACTTACTTGCTGATCTAGGGCAGGTTCAGAATTGTAATACTTAGGTCCTGCTGGGGGCTACATGTGCCAGCATTTCTGCAGCGACATGGAGTCATGCAATCAAGTTCACACCAATGGAACAGAGTGGAAGACAGGTTACCTTGGAGCCTTGGGCCATAACACATTGTATGTGCCCTGAACCACACTCTTTTCCTTTCCTCCAACATGAACACAAAGGGTCATTTTCAAGGAAGGATCCCAGGGAACCCAATGTGTACCATAAAAAAGGGGACTAGATGTGGGAGAGCAGAGAAATAAGATGGAAGGAACACAATGCTCTGAAAGACTATATGGAGCCGAGCAGCCTGCACGTCTACCCTTGAATCCTTATGTAAAAAAGAAGCTTCTTGGACCCTAATCTATGTGATGCTGGGCCTGTTTGTTATAATGGCTGAGTCTTTACTCTGAGTGACCCCTCACTGGGAGCAATGACTCAGCTGAAAATTTACAACTACTTTTGATCAGGCTGAAGGGTTTCCCAGGTAGTCCAGCGGTTAAGCCTCTGAGCTCCCAATGTAGGGGGCATGGTTTCCATCCCTGGCCAGGGAACTAATTTCCTGCAATGACCCCACAAGCTGCACATTGCAGCCAAAGTAAATAAATTTTTTTTTTTTTTAAAAAAAAAAGATCACAACCACCATTTGAGAAGCAACTCAAAGGACAGGACTTAGAAGAATATCAGAGAAAAAACCTTTAAATTTCTATGGCTTCAAAAGTCTTTATTTCAAGGCAAAATGTAAAAGGGAAAAAAGAATGACTGTTTGTAGTAACATTTAATCTGGTCCTCAGCGATCAGTGCAAAGAAATAGAGGAAAACAATACAATGAGAAAGACTAGAGATCTCTTCAAGAAAATTAAGAAACATTCAAGAAAATGTTCCTAAGATACCAAGAGAATATTTCATGCAAAGATGGCCTCAATAACGGACAGAAATGTTAGGGACCTAACAGAAGCAGAAGATATTAAGAAGAGGTGGCAAGAATACACAGAAGAACTGTACAAAAAAGATCTTCATGACCCAGATAATCACGATGGTGTGATCACTCACCTTGAGGCAGACATCCTGGAATGTGAAGTCAAGTGGGCCTTAGAAAGCATCACTACGAACAAAGCTAGTGGAGGTGATGGAATTCCAGTGGAGCGATTTCAAATTCTGAAAGACGATGCTGTGAAGTGCTGTGCTCAATATGCCAGAACATTTGGAAAACTCAGCAGTGGCCACAGGACTGGAAAAGGTCAGCTTTCATTCCAATCCCAAAGAAAGGCAACGTCAAACAATGTTCAAACTACTGCACAATTGCACTCATCTCACGCGCTAGTAAGGTAATGCTTAAAATTCTCCAAGCCAGGCTTCAGCAATACGTGAACTGTGAACTTCCAGATGTTCAAGCTGGTTATAGAAAAGGCAGAGGAACCAGAGATCAAATTGCCAACATCTGCTGGATCATCGAAAAAGCCAGAGAGTTCCAGAAAAACATCCATTTCTGCTTTATTGACTATGCCAAAGCCTTTGACTGTGTGGATCACAATAAACTGTGGAAAATTCTTCAAGAGAAGGGAATACCAGACCACATGACCTGCCTCTTGAGAAACCTATATGCAGGTCAGGAAGCAACAGTTAGGACTGGACATGGAACAACAAACTGGTTCCGAATAGGAAAAGGAGTACGTCAAGGCTGTATACTGTCACCCTGTTTATTTAACTTCTATGCAGAGCACATCATGAGAAACGCTGTGCTGGAGGAAGCACAAGCTGGAATCAAGATTGTTGGGAGAAATATCAATAACCTCAGATATGCAGATGATACCACCCTTATGGCAAAAGGTAAGAACTACAGAGCCTCTTGATGAGAGAGGAGAGTGAAAAAGTTGGCTTAAAGCTCAACATTCAGAAAACGAAGATCATAGAATCCAGTCCCATTACTTCATGGCAAATAGATGGGAAACAGTGGCTGATTTTATTTTCTGGGCTCTAAAATCACTGGAGATGGTGATTGCAGCCATGAAATTAAAAGACACTTACTCCTTGGAAGGAAAGTTATGACGAACCTAGACAGCATATTAAAAAGCAGGGACATTACTTTGCCAACAAAGGTCCGTCTAGTCAAGACTATGGTTTTCCCAGTGGTCATGTATGGGTGCAAGAGTTGGACTATAAAGAAAGCAGAGTGCCGAAGAATTGATGCTTTTGAACTGTGGTGTTGGAGAAGACTCTTGAGAGTCCCTTGGACTGCAAGGAGATCCAACCAGTCCATCCTGGAGGAGGTCGTCAGTCCTGGGTGTTCATTGGAAGGACTGATGTTGAAGCTGAAACTCCAGTACTTTGGCCACCTGATGCAAGAGCCAACTCATTTGAAAAGACCCTAATGTTGGGAAAGATTGAGGGCAGGAGGAGAAGGAGACAACAGAGGATGAGATGGTTGGATGGCATCACTGACTCGATGGACATGGGTTTGGGTGGACTCTGGGAGTTAGTGATGGACAGGGAGGCCTGGCCTGCCACAGTTCATGGGGTCACAAAGAGTCGGACACAACTGAGTGACTAAACTGAACTCAATCTGGTCCTTGGAGCTAAAGGCTTCATTGTAGAAGATACATGTCTGGATACAATTGAGTGGATATCGGTTTAAGTTCCTACATCATAAATTTAGTGTTGCTGCAGAGAGGGGACCAGAAACGAAACCATGCCTTTTGGAGGCTGAGGATTTAGTGAGGAGAAACAGAAACACTAGAATAACAATAATGGAATGCTGTCTGTAGTACCTGTCATGGCAGATAATAATAAAAGCATTATCAGCTCATATTTATTAAATGTTTAACATGTTCCAGACCCTGTGCTAGGACTTGCCACTTAGTTAACCTTCACAACAGCCCAACACGGTAGATATCACATTTCCCACTTTGCAAATGAGAAACACACACATTAGTAAGTTGCACCAAATCAAAGAGCAGTCCAATCAGAACCTGAGGTGTCCAATACCAGTGGCCACTCCCTCAGCCACAAGAAGGTGTGATGTACAGTGGGAGCACGGGGAAAGCAGGCTCCGGACTAGCAGGCCAGCCCTTTTCCATCCTCTGTGATGCTGACTCAGAATCAGGGGAAGAGAAGGAGCACCAGATCCACCCCACAACTCGATCCCAAAGCTTTCCTAAAGCTCTGTGTGCTGGCAAAGGGCATCACAGGAAGTGTTCCCAACCTTTGGATCCTTGCCAAACAGCTCAGGAACCCAAGATAAGCACAGAACATTGGGCCACCCAAATTGAAGCCTTTGGATTAAGTTACCTTCAGAATGGAAATGGGGTGATCCCTAATTAGGAGAGTAAATTTCCTGTTCTTTGTTAAAAATAATTTAATTGCATCTAAGTATTAATTTCTCCATCTGGAACACTTATGCCTTCCTCACTTGGGAGTCCCAAGGTATGCCTCCCATGACCTCTGGGAGCAACTTCCTACACAGATTATAATAATAATAATAATAATAATATATTTAATTATTATTACAATAATTATAATAATTATTATAGTTAATTATAAATTATATATTAAATTATATTTATTATTCATATAGTCATATCAATTATATTACTTAAATTAATATGTTGATTATTGTATTTATTTTAATTATATTAATTATTACATTATGTTAATATGAATTATATTATACTAATATATCAAACTAATGTAGTAATTAAAATATTTGTTAATTATTGTATTTAATTATAAATGTTATATTTAATTATTATAGTTCTTATTAATTAAAATAATTATAATCATTTTATTATTTTATACAGTATTATAATCATTTTGGGCTTTCCTAGTGGCTCAGATAGTAAAGAATCTGCCTGCAGTGCAGGAGACCTGGGTTCAATCTCTGGGTTGGGAGGATCCCCTGGAGAAGGGAATGGCAACCCACTCCAGTGTTCCTGCCTGGAAAATTCCATGGATAGAGAAGCCTGGAGAGCTACAGGCAAAGAGTTGGACATGACCGAGTGAATAACACTTTTCTTTCACATGATCATTTTAGGGAAAATTTATATACCTCTCTATACTAAATGTCAAACGCTTTTGGATATTTTCTATTTCTGATAAAAGATATCTGCAATAATGGATCACTGTTCACTCACATCTACCCTCCTCCCCTTAGGGAGGAATAAATTTCCTTTCCTATCAGCTCTGTGCCTGGCCATGTGACTTAATTTGACAGTGAAATGTTTACACTAGTATTTCCCCATAAGATGAAGAAGAAAAAAAAGTATAAAATATCTGTTTTTTCATGGTAGAGCTACATAAAATACTACCTTTCAGAATAAAAAAAAAGGAACTGATGGTGAAATAATATCTTCAGGCTCATGGTCTATATAATCTCCCTCAGTAATCGTTTGTCCTTCTGTCAATATGTTTTAAGTTACTGCTGTCAAGACCATTCTCTCCTCTTTTTACTCCACATCCCCCTTTCTGCCAACATATCCACTAAAATCTATGCAAGATTTCACAAAGCTCCAGAAGAAAAATTTTTTTTTAATCCATAGGTCCCCAAAGTTTGAAAACTACACCAAAGACTTTTTTTTTAACTGCATCATGATTACTGATAATCCTTCTGTTCACTTCCACTCCAAAATAAAACAGCAAACATTAAATGAATTTTACTCATCAAAAACTTTTATTTCAACACAGATTGAAAAATGTAAATAGAGCTTTTAAGTTTAAGCAAAAAGCAAACTAGATCTGAAGAGCTCTAGAAGCCAATTAGGGTTTCCTAATCTCTACAGGGTTTTGTAAGTGGAAATGGGATCCTTGAGCTATTTGGATGTTACAAAAAGCATAGTGGAAACTATAATCATAATAAAGCAACACAACATTCCACATCATCTTTGCAGGCTGCTGCTGCTGCTACTGCTGCTAAGTCGCTTCAGTCGTGTCCGACTCTGTGCGACCCCATAGACGGAAGCTCACCAGGCTCCCCTGTCCCTGGGATTCTCTGCAGGCTGGGATTATTTTAACTCCTTCGAGTGACGCTGGTTGACACAGGTCAGCATGCTAAGTCCCCTGACAACCGCTCTTATCCCATCTTCACTCTCTTTCCCCAGACACCTGGATGGCTCGTTCACCCCCTACTCCATTCAGGTCCCTTCCCACATGCCTCCCCCTACCTTATCTCAAATAGACCTCTCAGTCTCTCTCTCCAGACTCACTGTTTCTTCACAGCATTATGACTGTTTGAAATTATCTTATGTATGTGTTTGTCTGCTTCTCCCATGAGCATGGACTTTAATTGTGCCATACCCGTATAGCTGCTACTCATAAATATGTATCAAATATAAAAATTGAGAGTTTTAGCTGCTACTGCATGAAAATGCAAAAAAACAAAGCTTTTAATTACTTACCAAGTCAGGTTGATTGTTGGACAAAAATCTTTCAAGACTTGGAATTCTCAGGGGAGGGAGAAGGAAAATAACTAGAGACCCTCAGTAATAAAAGAGTTGCAAACCACTTTTAAATTCAATTATTGATAAGTCTCAGAAGCCTGGACCAGCTGCTTAACTATTAGATCCCAGCATACGCTTCAAAGGGGAAACCCAGTGGAAATACATGCTACAGGACTGAAAAAGATTTCAGTCATTGTCAGATACCATTTAGGAATCAAGTATTTTAAATGTCTTCTGCAATCAGTAAACAACTCAACTATTGCCACTCAAGCCTCTAAAACAAGGCCTATCCTGGGACTTTCCTGAGAAGCTTCCAGGATTTGCATATGTGAAATTTCAAGAACTATTATTAAAGAGATGCACAGCCACTTAACAAGAACATGGCATTCTGTTAGTCCTACAGTCATGTTCTTGGATTTCTTCATAAAAGCCCTACAAATCCCCTTTCAAATCATTCACAATAAACCATCACAAAAAATACATTCAAAGCCATCTCTTGTTTTTCTATTGCTTACTTAGTACAACATGAAAAAATTATGTTTTCGGTTTACATACTTTAAATCTCTCTAGATTCCCAAATTGTCTTTTCTCCCAAACAAAAAATTGTATTTATTAAACATGGAAGTCATTTTTCTAATCACATGATCTAACGTCTCAAAAACTTAGATCCAGACAAACAATACTAAATTAAGGCTGGTATATTTTGAAACAGCAAGAATTTGTGTGTGGAATGTTTTAACAGCTCATGGATTCTGACGACCATTCAGTATGACTTACTCAAACACAAATCAAAACTCTTATCAGGGAAATCGAATCTCATCAAATATCTCAAAGTAAAAATGCTTAAGAGAGAACAGAAACGTATAAGGGTATTTTGAATTCATCTTCTTCCATTGTATTATGAAAACAAAGAGGACATTAGAATCTGAGGACTGTAGCATTGGGAGCACCATCATGTATATAAGAAAATGGTACAATCCTATCAGTATTAACATTTACAGAGGGCTTCCTGATTGCCAGGCCCCTCAATGCATGTTTTTATTTAATCCTTATAACAGCACTCTGAGATAAGTACTAATTTTCCTCATCTCACAGAAGCTGAGGTCTAGAGAAACTGAATAATTTAGCTAAGGTCACGGAAGCAGTGGGACTGGTGGCAGCACCCTGACTACCCTACAGTAACGCCTCCACACAGCTCCCCCTAGAGACAATGAAGGGAACTCACTGGAGAGCTTTCTTTTCAGAATTCTGCAGAGTTCCAACAGCGACTGTATGTGTGGTACCTCACTGGTTCTTGGCTGCTAAGTCGCTTCAGTCATGTCTGATTCTTTGCGACTTCAGGGACTGTGGGCCGCCAGGTTCCTCTGTCCGTGGGGATTCTCCAGGCAAGAAATACTGGAATGGGTTGCCATGCCCTCCTCTAGGGGATGTTCCTGACCCACGGATCGAACCCTTGCCTCCTATGTTTCCTGCATTGGTAGGTGGGTTCTTTACCGCTAGGGCCACCTCATTACACTTTGAGATACATACTATTTACTCCACTTTAAAGAAAATAAGGTACAGAGAGATTATATACACTAATACACTTTCAGGGCTAAAGATCATTTTGTTTTTAGAATTTGGTATAAAAGAAAAATTTTAAATCACATTTAAAAAATAGTCAACCATTTCACACTTCCTTGCTGAAAAGAATGGTCTTCAAAGTTTACTCTGCATCACAGCATTCAAATGCACCCCATTACAAACACAAGGCCCATCATCACCATCTCCATGCAATGCTGTAGTTTTCTTGCACAATGTTTTAAAACTCATCTATATTAGTTACAAACATTCAAAGGTAAATTTCACATAAAAATCTTAATTCCTAATTTCCAAAAGCAGCAGTAATAATAATAATAATAATAGAACCTGTTGACAAAGGGCCTGCACTCCAATATGGTAGCACTTGGCTGCAGGTCAGTAGCAGCTGCCCTTTTACATGAAGCAAAATCATGGCATCCAGTTCCACCACTTCATGGCAAATAGATGGGGAAAACAGTGGAAACAGTGGCTGACTTTACTTTGGGGGGCTCCAAAATCACTGCAGATGGTGACTGCAGCCATGAAATTAAAAGACACTCCTTGGAAGGAAAGTTATGACCAACCTAGATAGCATATTAAAAGCAGAGACATTACTTTGCCAACAAAGGTCCGTCTAGTCAAGGCTATGGTTTTTCCAGTAGTCATGTATGGATGTGAGAGTTGGACTATAAAGAAAGCTGAGTGCCAAAGAATTGATGCTTTTGAACTGTGGTGTTGGAGAAGACTCTTGAGAGTCCCTTGGACTGCAAGGAGATCCAACCAGTCCATCCTGGAGATCAGTCCTGAGTGTTCATTGGAAGGACTGATGTTGAAGCTGAAACTCCAATACTTTGGCCACCTGATGCAAAGAGCTGACTCATCTGAAAAGACCCTGGGGCTGGGAAATATTGAGGGCAGGAGGAGAAGGGGACGACAGAGGATGAGATGGCTGGATGGCATCACCGACTCAATGGACATGAGTTTGGGTGAACTCCGGGAGTTGGTGATGGACAGGGAAGCCTGGCATGCTGCAGTTCATGGGGTCGCAAAAAGTTGGACACAACTGAGTGACTGAAATGAACTGAACTGAAGGGTTCGTCAGTCTCTCAGAGTTGCCCCTACTCCAGGTAACACAGAACTTGGTCAGTTCACTTATATGTATATTGCATCCTGAGGGCATCTGAGTTTGAGACTCTTAGGCTCTCTAGTTTGAGCACGTCTGCTCTAACTACATACCTGAGTTGGTATCACATCTTCATATTGGCCTATAATAAATGCCTGCCTCCAGTATAACTAAAAAGTACATCTATTAAAAAAATTACATCTATTTGAATGAACAACCCACCCTCCCCCCCAAATTTACAGTTCTTTAAAAGTCTTATTCCTTTCTCACACTCCCTAACCCGCACAATGTTCATTATTTCAAAAGCCAACGGGTTCCCAACCTTAGCAACATTAAGAATCAACATTATGAAGCTCACACCCAGACCACCTCTGGTCAAGCACACCAGAAGGTCTGGGGGTGGAGCCCAAGCATCCTTATTTATTCCAGGTTCATGCAAGTGATTCTGCTCCTGTTGAGCACTTCTTACTTTAACACTACTGCTAGTGTTCTTGCCTGGAGAATCCCAGGGACGGGGGAGCCTGGTGGGCTTCCTTCTATGGGGTCGCACAGAGTAGGACACGACTGAAGCGACTTAGCAGCAGCAGCAGCATACAGGTGTGACTTATAAATCAATAAGACTGATTTCCACAGGTGAGAATCACTCTCATCACTTTACATAACAACATAACATAAATACTTATGATCCTATCATCTTGTCTGGAGCGCTGCAGTCCATGGGGGTCGCAGAGTCGGACACGACTGAGTAACTGAATAGTTTTTCCAGGTTTTAACAAAATATCATTTCTTTATTCTAACATCCAAAGTGAAAGGCACATATGACTTAACATCTCTTGACCAAAATTTTTGGTCTGATATTTGCATACTTTTCCAGCAGACCTTTTGGTGTGGGTCCCTGAAAGTGCTAAAGTGAAGCCAACATATAAGTGGGAGTTTCCAGGCCTAGCAGAACATTGAAACATATTAATGAAAATCACACACTGTCAACCACTGTGTTGAGTTGGTGCCAAACTCCAGACATCTCAGGTCAAAAATATTGTATCAAAAGATCTATTTGATAAAGATCTAAAATCTAAACTAGCTATAGATTACATGGGGCCGTGAAATACCTGTGTGACACCTGCTGGGAGTCCTGAAGAGTCTCAGCCCATAGACACACCAGCCTGTCAGATACCCCAATAAGAGATGAGCTCAACACAGTCAGAGGCCTAGAAAAGTTCATCTGCAACTTCAGAGGTGATGGTTTTCCATAATATATATTTTTGTTTGATACCAGAGGGAACATGGACATAATTTATGCTTATTATCATGATATTCAATTTGCTTAACAGTAAGCTATATAAATACATCTCTACAGATTCCCCTGCTTTTGCCATTTCTTATATAATTATGGCATGTATTGAGAATCAGGCAGTTAAATTAGCATTCGAGAAACTTTCACTGAATGAGTTAGGCAAGAAAAGACGGTCTTCCATTTTTAAGCTCAGATACACTTCTGCACCAGCCATCTGAGGTCTGGTGACACAGTAACGTGACCTACAGCATGGCCTCTCTGTAAATGCCACCAGCGAAATGTCCAGCAGGGAGGGCTGGAAACACGCGCCAAGAGGCCAGGGTTCTGGCTCTTAATTCACAATGTTCATACAGCTAGGTCCGGTTAGGTATCATTGGTCCAAACAAACTTAAAATAATTCACATGAACATAATGACAGTATTTTAATTTTGAAAATCTAAAGTAAAAGAGATGTTTTTAAGTGTTAATAGTGTTATATGGTGTTTGAAAAGAGTCTTCCACTCCCAGATAAAAAGTATCAGTAAAGGAGAGAAAACTGGTTAGTATCTTTAGACAATTCAGTAACTATAATCATTTTAGAACTGCCAAGTTATTTTTTTCATTATTGTTACTGGGATGCTCATGGATCCTCCTAACATTTTCTTAGAAGCCTCAAAACATTTCTGTTTCTACCAAAAGTAGTATCTCCCCAGCCAGCCAGACAGTTCCCTTTGGAAATACAGCCATTCTGAATGTTAAGACACTTAGGTATACAAAGGCCTTCTATTAAAATGCAAATATTTTATAAAAAGTCAATTTATAAAGAGCAAGTACTAAGGGATATGCAGACACCAGAGAGCAAAGCTTGCCCCTCCCTCCCCTGAGCATTTTACTGGCTGTGTATATTGCGTGCTGGGTTATTTGGTCTCTGTCTTGGTCTGTGTCTTGCATCAAATGGGACTAATACTTAACTTCTAGACAATGCACATAAGGCAGCTAACCAGTGCCTCACTCATGGGGTGCTTAATTCTAGTAGATATTGTTACTACTTTATGTAAATAAGATTGTCAGAACTGTCCAAGTGGATTCAGGATTAAAAATCCAGTTCTGTCCAGCTTCACAGTCCCAGCTTCCCCCTGCAACCCCTCCTACCCCACCCCCACCTCCTTTATACTAAACCTCTCAGGCAAAGACGTGGGAGGGATGCAAGATATACTTCTGTCCTAGCATTGTTTTAGCCCTAGAATGTTCTAGGCAACCAAATATTGTAGGTAAAGCAAACAATGATACAACTAAACTTCACAATATCCTCAACTTGGAAAAAGACTAACCAAGTTCAATATCCAAGTGTAAAAATAAAGAAATGGATTTTCTCTTCCAATTTCCTTAATATAAATTATCCTAATTGCATAACTGGTGTTTGTGTGTATCATAAACATATACACATGAACAAATAAATATGTAAATCCTCACAAATGCACCCCTCCAGAGATGACAGTCTTCAGAAAGGTTTTTCACTGCCAAAGTTACCTTTGAAACTTATTTTCTATAGTGTGTGAGGCAAAGTACATGGGTGGTTATCATCAAGTATGGTGCACATAATTCTATATGCTCACTGTAGCGACATGAGCCCACACTACAGCACAAAGAAGAAAGGACCAATTATAAAGATGCTATTGTTTATTTTTTAATCTTATCAAAATAAACAAGCATTCTAGTCATATTTCATCAGTTAAGGTAATCAATTAATATGGTAGTATATTTAATTTCCAATTAGAAGGCAGCACTTCTAGGAAGAAATGTCTAATTCTCAGCTTGCTACGATGGTGAATTAGATATTCTATTAAAATTGTTTAGAATAGTAATGATTCTCTATCTGGTACCAAGAAACGTACCCAAGTTTTATGGGGCCTGCAGATTTAGACTCTGTTTATGAAAAAAATGCAACATCACAAACAAAATGCTTAGAAAAGTGATTATTTAGATTAAAAAGTTACAATAAAACCCAAAATTTTAAAGCTGACCTTACCAAAACATCACAAAACCAAGATCCAGAAAAAGAATCCACTATGTGAATCCAAAACACTGAGACACCACTGTAAGTACTTCTTTTGGGGCTGCACACACTGACTGCTTCTCATATGACAATGATTCATATTAGTGTCATTTCTATAAAGCGCAAACCACAAACATGGGTGATCAAAATGTATTTTAAATCATTGATAATTCAGAAAAGTTACTTTCAGCCTCATAGGTCCATTTTAATGCCATATAAATTTTTAGGATTGTTGTGCAATTTGTAAACACCTATTTCTTTCACATGTGAGCCGTAAGAATTCAGGGCATTCCACATCTTCTAGTGCATTGTCTACGTTTAAATGTTTTTTGTTTTGATAACACTCAGTAATGTTTGTTGTCACTGATGTGTGTGTGTACGAGTGTGTGTGTTCAATTGAAGAAGAAACAAACACAGAATTCTCATTAAAAACCATGGTGCAGTTATGAATGTGTATTTGCATTACTGGGTATATTCTTAACAGAAAGAACTTCCATATCAAATATACTTAAATAAGAACTGAATCTTTTACTTACAGTTTTATACATCTAATAAGTAGAAGAATTTTCCAGACTCGCTTCTGGCTCCAAACCATATTCAAACCATGTTTCCCCCAGCAGATGTCATGGTATAGACTCATGTTGCAATACTAACTCACCTCTACCATGTCGGCAGAACCCAGGTGAGCTGGAACCCTGGATGGCATTCCTGGGTAGGATGTCTAGGAATAACTTAACTAAAGAAAACTGTGAGCTGAATAAATACATTCCACTCAACCCAAACTACAAGTGTCTGCAATTCAAATCTTCCTTAGCTGTATCTCAGAAACACTCTAAACTCCACTGTCACCAAAGGCAAGAAGAAATGTCATAGAAGGGAAGCCAGAGTGAAAAAGGGTAAGTTACCTGCAATTGAAATTTTATGCCTTACAAAATTTACAAATTATGATGTTATCCATGAATGCATGCCTGTGTACACTGGTATAGGGTCCCTCCAGGCCCTTGGAAAGGTCTAGGTGGGCCCAAGCAATGTATGCAGAAATGGTAAAACATGTATTGTACAAGTGAGGGGCCCTGATGCTTGCAATTCATGAACTTCACAATGAATCAGTCTCTGTGGTCCCCATTATCGTTCATCATTTATCTCAGTCTGTACATGTCTGATTTCTCCAAACAAATTTCAATTCATTGGAAACAGGAAGTACAGTCTTAAGTACTATAGACAGAAAATACTCAAAAATGTATGTGGTAATCCTCACTATCCACAGTGATCTAGAGAATGAATATATTATATGATGCTGCTGCTGCTGCTGCGTCGCTTTAATCGTGTCCAACTCTGTGTGACCCCATAGACAGCAGCCCACCAGGCTTCCCATCCCTGGGATTCTCCAGGCAAGAACACTGGAGTGGGTTGCCATTTCCTTCTCCAATGCATCAAAGTGAAAAGTGAAAGTGAAGTCGCTCAGTCATGCCCGACTCTAGGGACCCCGTGGATTGCAGCCTACCAGGCTCCTCCGTCCATTGGATTTTCTAGGCAAAAGTACTGGAGTGGGGTGCCATTGCCTTCTCCGGAATATATTATACACACACACATAAATACACATATGTATATATGTACACATATGTGTGGTGTATATACACATACATGTAAAAACACATGTATCATTTATCTATGCATTTGTATGTTTTATATATACAGCATTTATCTATACATTATGTATATATGTTAATTATATATATGCATAATACCAAAGAAAGAGTGAGTCTTTTCAAGTTAACAACATGGTATCCAGATCTTGTCCTTTCAAGGAGGTCTAGCTCAGAAGAAAGTCACCATTAGAGCCTGGCAAACAAAGAACAGGGCTTCCTTGAGGAGGCCAATGGGTGAGCCAGGCCATCAAGAGACTTTCAATGCTCTCTGGTCCTGGACAGAGAGTCTGTAGTTACTGACCCAAAAGAAGCACTTTGACTCCTGCCAAAGTGCAAAGAAAGTTACTGGGAAGGCTTCATTCTTAAAGAGAATATCCATTAATCTGTTCCATGCTTGCAGCTGGACTTAAAAAAAAAAAAAAAAACAGGTGAAAACTACTGCAAGATTATAGTGCTTAGTGCAAGGGGAAAACAATTTTCTTTCAACTGATTTAGCATATTAAAGGAAAGTCTTTTTATTTTTTTTTATTTTATTTTGCTTAACTTTACAATATTGTATTGCTTTTGCCATACATCAAGATGAATCCGCCACAAAGTCTTTTTAAAAACAAACTAACTCTGACATTTGCAGTTTGATTTTCAAATTCTAAATAAAACAATGTTTGCTATTCCACACTTTAGCCAGATCAATATGGCTAACAGAACAAATCTATTACCCTGTCATGAAACGAAATGTATTATCTGCAATCCAGCAAGTGGATTCTTCAGTAGTACCCAGGCCATGTCTACACTCTTAAGATCTGAGGGCAAGGGTTAAGAATGTGGTGGGAAGAGAACATGTAGCCTCGGAGACGGAGAAGGCAATGGCACCTTACTCCAGTACTCTTGCCTGGAAAATCCCATAGACGCAGGAGCCTGGTAGGCTGCACTCCATGGGGTCGCTGAGAGTCGGACACGACTGAGCGACTCACTTTCACTTTTCACTTTCATGCATTGGAGAAGGAAATGGCAACCCACTCCAGTGTTCTTGCCTGGAGAATCCCAGGGACGGGGGAGCCTGGTGGGCTGCCGTCTATGGAGTCGCACAGAGTTGGACACGACTGAAGCGACTTAGCAGCAGCAGTCTGCCAGGCTCCTCTGTCCATGGAATTCTCCAGGCAAAAATACTGCAGTGGGTTGCCATTCCCTTCCCTAGGGGATCTTTCCAACCCAGGGATAGAACTCAGGTCTCCTGATTCTGAGCCACCAGAGAAGCCCAGGGTATGGTTCTTGTCTTTAAGACAAAAATTGGAAGAAAGGGAGGATTTTTAAGGGTTTCAACAGCATTATGTCCTGTCTCTGGGACCTAAGTCTAAATCTCAAGGCTTTTGGCTTCCAGACAGTCCTAGGAAAGCCCCTCTCAAGTGTCACCAGCCTTCTCCAGTCTGGAGGCTTCTTCCCTGTCATCAACTAAAGAACCGGTTTTTCTGAAAACAGCTGTCAGTTTGCTCTTCTAGAATTGTCAGGGTGGCAGATGTCACCAAAATATATGCATTATAATGGAAACTAGTTTCCAAAGAATATGGGAGCTTCTATAAAGTTAGTAGGTGGTAGGCAGAGTTTTCCTGTCTGTACATTTCAGTCACATATCAGAAAATGGACACTAAAAGAAACAATCAGAAGCCTGTGAAACTCAGGAGGAGTCAGTATGTTCCCTAGCAATTTTTGGTAAAGGGTGATTTGACTGTTTTCAGGAGACAAGTGGGCAAATGGAAAAGCCACTGAAAACAGTGCTTTGGAGAATGCCATGAAGCGTTTCAGTGATGGGTCCCCCACTATGTGGTCTATGCACATGGGGTATGTACCCACTTGTGTACACAAGCACTTAAAACTTCCCCCAACTATCTACCTGGGACCTTCTGGTGAACCATAGGAGGGAATAACAGGGCATCTTGCCACCAAGCTACAGGGTGTAGGCAAAGAGCAGGGCAGGCAGTGACAAGCCTTTCATTCATTCATTTATTCATTCAGTCATTCCTTCTCCCCACAGGAAAGGCCCTCGTAGGAATGTGCCCACAGGCCCAGGCACAGTGCCTCTTTCTAGTCTTGCATTTTTTTCAAGTAAGTGCAGGCCACAAGGAAAGGCCACGTTAGAAGCCGCTGGCCTTGACACCACTTCCCAGTCCACAGCGGCAACTTTTGCCAGCATCTAAAGTACCTCTGGCCACACAGAAGCACAAATGGCCAGAGGCCGCAACCCCAATGCTGGACTGTGGAAGGATGTCCCATTTCCCATTCTCAATCTGTCCTAGGATGAGTCTAGTGATTTTACATAGTTGTAGGTAGACACAATCCACGTCCTACTAAACTCTAATGCACACCTTCGTAGAATTCCAACATACTTGTTTGGCAAACACACAAAATGGCAAGAAACTGGATGACGTACATAATTGACTACTACTTGAGAAAATGAGTACTTTACACAAATTAGCTCATGTAATCCTCATCAGCTACTCCCTGGGGTAGATGCTGTTACTACCTTCATCAGACAGCAGAGGAAACAAGCTCAGTGTGGTAAAGTCATTTGTTCATAGTCAAATGGCTGATAAGTGGCAGAGGACCATATTCAAAACCAAGCAAGCTGGGTTCACTATGAGGCCCTCATATAATCTTCATCTCAAGGGTTCAGTTACTTTCTAAAGGAGGAAACAAGCCACTTTGGTCTGGAGGGGCAGTAGGGCCAGTACAGTCTAGTTCTTCACCTGTTTGGCAGCTTGGCACAAGGCTAGCTCTGCATACCTGTCTGAAATTCAGATTTCTGCTCATATTTACCAGTCATGGAAATTTAGGCAAATTAAATAATTTTTCTATGTTTCAGTTTGCTCACCTATAAAATAAGGATAAGGGCTTGCTGCCTATCATACACTGATCTATTTAATATACAACAGTGCTACTTTAAGAGAATGCAAATTTTTACCAAACTGTCCTAGGAGTCAAATTCTACATTGTTGATAATAACTACCTTATTTTTCTTTCCAGAGATTTTGATATTTATTAATTAGATGGTCTATGAATCTATGAAATGAAGCAGCATGCATTTATTACCCAGGTTTTGGAGATGAGGAAATTAACAAGTAGAAACTCACAAGAAACCTGCTGACATTCAGGGTCGAGAGCCACCAAGTCAGAGCTACAGCAAGCCACTATTAGTCAATGATACCCCATCTCCTTATGGAGCCCCAACAGGAAAATCCCAATCAACAATGGCAAAGCTGAAGAGCCTAACATCTGGAGACGGTTCTATATAACCTGCTAGTTTAGTACTATCACAAGAGTAACCGAATCCAGGAAAATCCGTGTTTCAGTTTAAGGTGTGCAGGCTACCTGGGGGCCTTTGCACTATCTGTTCCCTCTGCCTGGACATCAGTGGTCCTTGGTTGGCCTCATGGCTAACTCCTTCACTTCTGTGAAGATTTTGAATCACCTATCAGCTTCACAGTAAGGCCTATCCTGACCAACCAATTAAAAACTCCACATTTCATCTCCCAACCCACTTTAGCCTGCTGTAACAGGACTCTTTCCATACCACTAACCAGGATACTACATAATTTACATTTTATGCTGACTATTTATTGTCTATCTCCCACCACTAGGACACAAATTCCAAAAAGGTTGGGAAATTTGTTCACCAAAATATACCAAACGCCTAGAACTATACCTATTACAAATCAGGTGCTTGATATATATTAATGCACAAATAAAAAATGCAGAGATACTTTTACAAATGTGCCAAATAATCACATCTAGGAAGAATGATTTCTGAGACCAAAAGCCAAAAGACTCCACAGCACTGGGGCACTGGGATGCACAGACCAAGTGAAGTCCCATGAGTCTGTGACAAGACCTTCAATGCTATATTTAGTGCTCTTGGTGTTTCTATGATTTCTAGTTACCAACTCATCTTCACCTACCTAGGATGTGCATGTCAAGAGTGTTTTTACAAACTCAAGTATCTACTTACAGTAAGAAGCAAACAAATCTTGATCAGCTTTTTTCATCTCCAGGAAACAGAGCCAAGGTATGAATGAATGAATAGCAAAGCTGACATAGAAACACTTCACAGTTGCAGGGCAGTGAAATTTCTAGGCAATTTAAGTTGGGAGAAGGGTTTTAGTTGGGGTACTCAGCTTGTACACAGAGACAGGTGGTCCAGGACTGGACCAGCAATGAAACACAAGGAAGACAACAGGACCTCAGGTGAGGAATTCCTCTAGGAGAGAGGAGGAGTGCTAAAACCCAGGAAGGGGAAATCACACTTTCTTCAGCTCTACAGCCCCAAATCCTTGCTAACAAGGTTAAATGGTTAACCAAAAAAAGAGTTGAGTGTTTATCTGTAACAGCTACTTTCAACTTAATGCACTTAATCTAAACTAAACCATACAGTTATTATGAAAACTATGGGCCTTGTACACTAAAGGCCTTGAAAAATCTCTCATGCAAGAAATATGCCATATTCCCATCCATAAACCTTCATCTCATTACTGCTTAAGGATTCTGACTACCGGTTAAATGGCAGTAACTCAGAAAGGTCTTCAAGATGGACCTGCCATTAGGCACACCGCTAATGTTCCTGTGATTTCTAAATAACATGCTTCTTAAAAAAATTACAGGTAATATTATATTTTTTGGTAATCTTTTCATGAATCTTTTTACTGCAGCCACTTGATGACAAGAATATAGAACTGGTAAATCAGTCATTAAAAATAACAATCTCTCTCCAAAAATATATAAACAACCACAAACAATAAATTCCACTTAAAAATACCTGTAGTATAGAACTTTCACTAAATGCTTTGTCTGATGTATTTTCACTCATGTCTCTTCATTGGAAGTATATTTATATGATATTGCCTACTAAAATCAGATTGTTTTTATTCTTCTTGAAATCAGTTCTTACTTCTTTTTGCATATGGGGCTGTCTTTCAAAGTGAGGGGCTTCTCCTCACTTTAAGGTACAGAAGAGTTTCAGCTGGTTTCTTCACCCATGGAATTTTAAGTGTTTGTTTAACATTTACTTTCCATAAAGTTTTCTGGTTTCAAACTAATTTCAAAGTATAGTAATTGTTAGCAGTGCCCCAAAATTCACTTAAGCTATTGTTGTACATTTAACTGTTCAATATTTTCACAAAAGAAAAATACTAGCCCTTTGGAAGTGACCATCACTTAAAATTTAAATTTATAAAATTTGTAGAATCTTAAAACTCTCTTTAAAATGTTTGCACAGCACTAAAGACAATCTCTGCAAACTTAACTAGTGATTCACCAAGAGTTAGTTTCAAAATTATCTGATTACAAACTTAAACCCTCAAATAGTTAACTGTCTTTAACACATTTTAATAAATATAATTTATATTTCCTTTTAACTAGCTAGTCCAAGCAGGCAGGCAATGGGGAGAAATTATTACTTATAGTTTATTCTAAAATAAAATTACTAGTGAGTGAATGGGATATGCAATGACATCCCTCCCAAGGTTAGGAAATGTTTTTTTTTTATTATATATATATTTATATTATATATATATATATATAATTTTCTACTTATCATTGAAAGTAAGAGAAGAGACTTGAACTAATAAAACTTCCACTGTAGCTTTGTATTACGGGATTTTAAGTATTATTTTAAACTACTCATCATGAAAAATCTGATTTATTCCTTAAGCACCTTGAGTTATGCCTATTCAATCATGATGATGAATCAGCAAATATGCTACTCCATTAAACTCCTGCTTTGAAGACCACCAAAACTTGCCTAGCTTTTCTGTCACACCTTTATCAGAGGAGACAGCGAAAGCTATTACACAGATGTTTTAGAACTTTTTAAGTTTCAAAACCTGGACAATTACTCATCCAGATTATCTTTTGAAAGACGTTCT
The DNA here is from genome assembly GCA_935064755.1 of Tragelaphus eurycerus. NCBI lineage: Eukaryota > Metazoa > Chordata > Mammalia > Artiodactyla > Bovidae > Tragelaphus > Tragelaphus eurycerus. The sequence goes on from CAKXYN010000002.1 coordinate 28,491,249, forward strand.
ACAGACATTTTCTATGAGTATTTCCCATTCTGGACGTCCCATCATAAACCCATTCTCAAGCAGCATTCAATGCTTATTAAGCACGCACTGTGTGCACAGAAAGCATTATACTCAAGAGAAGGAGCATAAGGCTCGGCCTCATTTTATTCGTGTATACATAGACAGCAGTAGTGATTTATTCTCTCAACTTTGTAGAAACGTGAGCAGCATCGACATGGGTGAATCCACAGCATTCACTGGGAAATGATTTTCTGGGGGCAATTCACAGGTTCTCTGGATTAGACAGCCCCGTTAGGGCACCACGCGGTCCCTTTACCATCCAGCCCACATAGAACAACTCGTGGGCGCCGGCCACACCTTCCGCAGGTGGATGGATCGGCCGAGCCACACGAACCCGACTCATCTCTCCTCGGAGGGGCTCCGGATAGGAGCGTGTAAATGTGTGCAAGCTCTTGTGCGAATTAAGGACTTGTTGAAAGGCCTCCGGGTCTTGGGAAGGAAGAGAAAGTCGCAGCCCCGCAGGGCGCCCCCTCCCCCGCGGCCACGAAGTCCCCCGCGCCCCGGGCGCTGCGCAGGCCGCCGCTGCGGATCCTCTGCGCAGCCGACGCACCTCGGGCCTAGCACTATTTGAAAGGCAAATCTCAGAGCCGGGGCGCATTTAAATGCCCGACCCCGGGTCCCCGGGGGATGGCTCTCCTGCAGACGCAGCCGCAGGGGCCTCCGGGGCGGCGCGGCCCTGGGCACTGGGCGCGGCCCGCGGGCGCACCCGGGACCTCTGCCCGCAGCGCCTGGGCATCCGCGCCAGGCCCGGGCAGAAGCGGGCGCCCCCCAGGCCAGAGAGCCCTGCCGCCGCCGTGGAGAGGGGAGAGCGCCGGTCCTCCGCCCGCGGCCTCGGCTCCGGGCCCCCTCCCGGCGCACCACACCTAGCAACCGGCGCTGACAGGACGCAGTGGCGGCGGCGGCGGGAGGAGGAAGCGGAATGGCTGCCGCGGTGGAGCCACCCCCGCCCCCCCGCTCCCACCTCCCAGCGGCTGCAGCCGCCGCCGAGCCCTGACAGCTCGAGCCCGGGCGGAAGCAGCGGGCGGCGTGCAGCTCCCGCCCCCCGCCGCCCCGGGCCGCTCCGACCACCAGGGCCAACTAACTCCGCGCCCCTGCCCAGAGCCGGCCGGCCGGCCGCCCAGCCGGCCCCACCGCGCCCTCCGCCCGGCCCCGCCGCCGCATCTCCCCGCCGCCGAGTCCCTCCTCCCGCCGCCCCCGCCGCAGCGCAGCCCCACTCCCAACCACTTCGCCGCCGGCGCGCACGCCCCGCGGAATCCCCCCAGCCCGCCCGCCGCACCTCGGGGCGCCCGCCCCCTCCCCCACCCTGCTCCCCGCCCCCCCACACCGGCACCTCGCGCCTCCGCATCCCGCCACCCCCATGCCCTGGGCTCGAACACACCCTCCCCGCCCCGCCGCCGCCTTCCTAGCTCCTAACCAGCCCTGGCCATTCTGGGGTTCTCGCCCGGGCAGGAGTTTCCGCACGCCGGGCACCCCCGCCCACCCCCGGGCCATTTACCGATGTGGTTGTCCTCGATGTGCTCGATGAGGTCGGCCAGGGTGGGGAAGTGGAGTCCGCAGCCCCCGAACCGGCAGGTATTGGAGAAGAAGGAGGCGGCGGCGATGCCTGTCATGGTGCTACATCGAGAGCCCCCCTGGTGTCGGCTCAGCGAGCGCCGGGCAGGCGGGCGGAGGGAGGGAGGGAGGCAGGGTGGGGTGAGGAGAGGAGGGGCTGGGGGAGGGGGAGAGAGGCGGGGTGAGGGGAGCGGAGAGGACGGGACAGAGGGAGAGGGGGCGAGAGCGATGGAAGGATTGCGAGGAGAGACCGGGAGGCAGAGGGGGAGGCGGCGGCGGCGTTGGGAGCGGCGGGGGGAGGGTGGGGGTGGGGGTGAAGCCGCCGCAGCTGGGAGGAGGGACCAGGGCGCGCGGCAACAGCTGTGCGGCCCCAACCTCCGCCCCTGGACTGAGGCCTCACCTGGGAGCGCCTGCCACCAACTTTATCTCACTCGGCCTGCCCTTCACAGTTGGTAATACAAGCAATCAGTTTGGAGCCTCCTTGGTTATGTATATTACATTCCTGGTATATATACATCCATTAATTACACTTACATCCCTTCAATGAGAATTTAGGGAGTTACCCAGGCCCCTGTCGGGGACATTTGTTTGCACCTGGCCACCTGCTAGGTTTGATACTGACATTCACAAAGGATCCAGGAAAGGTAATTGTGTGCACCTTACTCTTTAAACCTTAATAAAAAAAAAAAAAAAGCCCATTTTCTCAGGAGGATTGTACTAATTGATTTTAATGAAGTTTCCCTCTAGGCCAGAAGAAAATCTTAGCTTTATTTAAATTTCAAAATAGAGTGCTTGATTGTCAAGTGCATTTGCCTGTGTCGTACAAGTGTACCACGTTTGTAATATTCCCTGCTCCTTTTGGGAAAACAAAAACTAAAATAATTTCATTTCCCCAAATTACAATACCCCACTGCCCCAACACAGATCTGCAAATTAACCCATGTGGCTTCCTGGGAGCAAAACTATCATAGCAGAAAGGATACCAGATTGGTTAAGGCTAAAAGGAGTAGAAAGAGAATCAAGGGACATATTTTCACCTAAAAGAGAAGAGATTCTTCCAATCAGTCTAGATTACACCATTCTGTGAGTATTTAAACCATAATGTGGACCAGTTAAGCACTTAAAGTTGGATCAGGTAGTTATCTGAAACCTCATTTTGCTAAGAATCAATTACCTCCTTGTCCCCACAATATTACTGATATTTTTACCTTTAAATCTGTTTTCTGATAGTGGTTTTACAGGTGCCTACATATTATCAGCAGTTTATGGTCTCACAGTCCATTTTTTCATTATGGAAATATACTGAATTTAGTATTTTTCTTCAAGACAAATTTCACTTATGCTCTGGTGCAGATACACAGAGAAATAGTATTCCCCTCTCCATAAAATAAACTATATTCATTTCTACTGTTTTTTTTCTAGTAGGATTCTTGATTCTTTTCATTTGAGAATTTAGAAAGGCGCCACAAAACGTTTTACAATCTGAGAGTCACAGTGATTGAGGGTGATGAGTGCCCTCACCCGTGGCATTTCCTCTTTTCTGGCCCCTCTCTTCTTGTCTGCCAGCTCACAGGGTAACAAACTTTTGTTGAGATGAGAGTTGGGTTGAATGAGGTTGGGGCAGTTATGTGGTTAAAGTTCAGTTTGGTGCCAAGAATGATTTCCTGGGCCCACTTGGGGGTGGAGACAGGGCCCGGGTGGGCCTGATAACGAGCCAGGGACCCAGTTGGCGGGAGACTGGACCGAGGGCCAGACAAGGGTCTAAAGAGCAGAATTAGAATTTTGGCAGCTGTGCAGTGCATTCAGCTGCCCAATCTGGGAAGGCCTTTAGCTACAGCAGGCAGAATACACACCACACCAAGTACCACCAACAGGGCAATGCAATGCAAATCCTTCAGCCAAAGTGATGCCAAAACAGCTTCCCTCTAGAGATGAGTGTTTGGTACCCCCACCATGAGGCAACTTTTAGGAAGCACTGAGAGCTTTGGAGAAGTAGCATCTCTGTCCTCTGGAGGAAAAACTGTCCATGTGGAATTACTAACTCTAGAGAGAGTGTGGAGAGACACAGAGGTAGTTCAGACAAGAGACCTCACAGACAGAAAGTGCCAGAAATGTGCAGGTAAAAGATGAAGTAAGGAGACTGATTAAAAATCATGAATGTTTAAGTCTCCAGTGTTTCAGTATTCCTAAAATAAAAACTTCATACGCCAAATTTAATAGAGTTTTTAAAATGGAACAAACCAAAATAACCTATAAAATGAATAAAAATGTTAATTTTTAAGATTAAAATTTTTTGTTTATCTATGGCAATCATTAATATTTTGTAAGGACTCAGTTTATTTTGCAAAAAATAACCTACCCTAATTCTTCATGTATGAATTGAAGCTCTGCTTTTATGACATATTGCCCATTCTATTTTTTTTTAAATCTGCACACTCTAGGCATTTCTGGCCTTTGTATTAGATACATAATCATAGTCTTTTAGATCTGGAAGATGCTCTGGCCAGCAGACTCTCTGATTTTGTAGATGTGATAAACTGAGGTCAGAGGCATAGAGTGAATTCTTTCCAAGTACACACAGCCAACTTTCCTCTCTGTGTTCTTAATGCATTCAGTTAAGGCATCAATAAGTAATTGAAAGACAAAGATATGGTAATACAGACAAACTTTTAAAAATGCCTTACAATGGCATGCTCACCCTTTTGTATTAGTTTGGCCAAAAAGTTCATTCAGTTAATGATTACATTAACTGAAATCATTAACTTGGTGAAAATGAAAACTGCATCTTTTATTTTTACTGAAAAACAACAGACTTTTTGGCCAATCCAGTATTAGGATTTATAAAAATGTTTGTTTCAAGGGTGTCCTTTCATATAAAGTCAGCCTAAAGGTAGAAGAATATATAGAACAAACATTTCAACCTGTTGGGTCCCAGAGAAGATGATGGCTGATCCTTACAAAAAAATATTTGTCTGCCTGATTTGAGTAGTGAAGATAGTCAAATGAAAGGGACAGTGAGAGAACTGAGGAGGCAGAAAGAGATGATGGTGATTGCAGACTAGAAGTGCTCTCTGGCTTAAGATCCCTTTCTCGGAAACCATTTGCCTCTCCCCAGATCTCTGTGCCTTCTGAAGAGAAGGCCCACACAAAATGCCCACTGCAGGCATACAGTGGCCCCATAGTGTGGTGCTTAGCATTACAAATGCTTTGGGATCCAGTAGCAGTCTCCAAAATCCAGCATGGCCATTGCCCATGGGATGGGGGCAGCTGCCAAGAAGGTGTGAATCCGTTGGTCTAACAGAGCCAGCCAAAGCCACCGAAGGATTAGGTTAATTTAGGGGTACACTGATCATCAAAAGTGTGCACTTCCTGTGTCCTGCATGGACATCTGTTAGCACTACAAGAGTATGTCTGTGAGCATTAGATCCTATTAACTCTCCATACTGCCTTCAGCTCTTAAGTTTTCTGGATCATTCTTCCAAGTTCCACTTAAGGAGCTTTTCAGGTTTACTGGACGTAAAGGCCTTGAGACACTTCCATTACTGCCAGCACTGTGTAGACTGAGTACATCATGAACCCAGGTAGGTCTTCTTCAGCTCACGCCAGTTTGACCACTTCTAAATGAATGATGCTCTCCGAAGACTCAGGCTTCCACTTCTGTCAACGACTACCTTTGCCTCAACAGGATGTTTTCTTGAGGTTCCCACCTTCTTCCAGGGAGGACAATGTCTATTCCAGGTTTTCTTGTTTAATATGCATGCAACCAAGTTTTCAAGTTCTTCGTACTGCTTGTATTCCAGCTCAGAAATGAATCAGTTTTATCTGCTTTTTTTGGTGATTAATTCCCATTTTGGCCCCTAGTGTCATTCTGCCTATAATTTAGCATTAACCTTAGAATGAGTAACAGGGGTTCTCTAGTTGGACACCAGTGACTAGTCCTCATGGGTGTTACCCTATATCTCTCTACGCTATGCTTCTGCCTTACTGACTGTATACATAGTTATGGCATTACATTTCTAGTTTTTTGTAAGATTTCTCCAGAATAAGGTGATAAAATACCCAGCCATTGACCGTCATTGTAACTGAGTTCCTGGATTTATTCCCCTACTGCAGTCTGCCACGTGCACCCAAATAATAGCTCCACACTCTGGTGGGATTTGGCCAGCCCAGTCTGAGGTTTAGATACGGTCATGAAAGCAGCCAGCCAATCACTATTTTATCCATTCCTGACATCTTGATCAAAAATCTATGCCAGGCTCCTGTTGTACAACTCCCAAAGGAATATTTATAGAACTGCCTGGACAGTGACTTCAAGATTTGTAAACCCTGGAGCCTGATCTGCCATGCAGCACATGGGGGATACAATTTGAATAAGTACAGCCTCTTCTCGTGAGGGAACGCCAAAGACTTTGCAAGTCCTCCTGAACTGGTTCCTAAAGCCTGCCTAGGGCAGCTCAGTGGACTCCACATATGTCCTCTTGGTTGCTCCGGTGTCTGCCATTTCCCTCCTTTCCAGCTCTGGCCACTCAGATGGTAACTCTTGTTGCTCTTGACTGTATTGGAGCCACTAAAGCACTAATGCTTGCATGAGACTGCACAGCCTTTTTGCCCAGAGATGCGTCTTTAGGCATCAGTGATGCTTATCCAGCAGTGCCCAGTATTGAAGATTTTCTATCCCTTCAAAGGCTTCTATCACCTTTTTTGTCCTAGCCTTTGGAGGTTTCATCAGCTTCCATAAGTACAACACTCTTCCTTTAGGACTCAGACAAGTATTGATGGAGAATGGATGAGGGGATCAGGTTGGGAATACTGCTCCATGATCTCCCCTCCCCTGCTGGAATCCTGCAGCGCCGGCCTGCACTGTGAGACTAAGCTTTCTATTCAATGACCTTCAATAACTGGATCTGTGCAGAAGTCTTCCAGCCTTACCTCCTGTAGTTCCCTCTTTACACCAACAGTTCAAGATGGATCAGATTATTTGTTTTCAAAATGCATTCACTGTACACACACAAACCAGCTTGCCTTTGCATGTGTTTTGTAGTCTGCCTGAAACAGCCTTCCCTCCTTCCCTCTCCCCTCACCAAACACATTGCAGCAGCTCATCCTGTCACCTCCTCCAGGAAGCCTTCCCTGCATCCTATCTCCTCTTTCTTCCCTGCTGAGCTACATGCTGATCATCTGTGTTCCACCTAAGCTCCCTCTGCATTAATTTTGACTGCTGGCGTACTGGTGTTCCTTCTCCTCTAGACCAGTCATTCCCAAAATTTTTAAATCAAGAACCCCACCAATAAAAACAAAATGTCTTTTATTTATAAATTATATATAGATACTACTACTCAAATATAGTATATATATTATAAAGTAAGTCAGATGCTTTCAGAAGATCCTTTTAAAAACCAGACATGGAAGGTCTAATATCTTCACCCCACACCCCAGAGTATTTTCTGGCCCACATCCTGGGTTGAATGCATTCCACCTTGGAGGTGACTGATCCTAGTCTCCATGAAAAAAAAGGCTATCTCTCACTGTGCCTGTACACAGGGCTCAGTACAAGTTGTATAGCGTATAACTCAGCGCTGTGATAAAGCAGTGCACTAAGACTTCAGTTTTCAATGCTGAAGCAATTTCCAACAATCTGTTACTGTTCTCTTATGCTACATCAATGAAAGTATTCAATCATCTCTCACCTTCTGTAGATTACAACAGTTATATCCCATGATCATGGCCCAACCTTTAGTGAGACCTCTTTTCAGGTCTAGCACAGTGTCACTGCCCTGTGCCCCTAACAGGCACTTATAAAATGCTTGTCTCATTGGTTTTGATGGCACTTGTTTCCTAGGCTCTGCTAATGCAGACAAAGCTGCTCAGTTGGACAGAGATAAGCAGGGAAGCATTGAGCCATGACATGAGATCTGACATTAGCTCTCCTTTTATTTCACTGACTAGGACCCCTTTCCCTTTCCCAGATGTTCAAGTTTATTATGATGATTATTTTACGTAACAATTACCACTATTCATCCAGTGCCTACTGTTGGGTCAGGCACTGTTGGACTAGATGTTCTAACACAGATCTGTTTTTAAACTCTATGAGATAGATAAATACATTATGCCCAGATTATGGATGAGAAAAAAAACAAGACCCAGGGAAATGAGGTAACTTACTGAGGTCCATAAAGCTAATAAGTGTTGAAACTAAGTTGTGAGCTCCAGTCTGTCTGATTCTAGCATCTTGGCTCTTGACATGATGTTCCTACTTGAATTGGGGTGTTCTTGAACATTTTCCTCCTCTCCCCTTGAATCTGGGGAGAAGTTGGGTTCTTGGCCACAGGCAGGATTAGGCCCACATACATCAAAACACTAAGATTGAGGGGCAAAATTGTCATACTTTACTAACTGTACTTAGGATTGGGTCCTGGGTGTCAGGACAGGATATTGATGATGGAGGGGGCCTGGGACCTCCAACAGGTATTGCAAAGCTTGGCTTGTCTTTTCCATTTCTGTCTCCTTTGAAAAGTTCGTTCATTGCTGTTGCCAAGCTCATTTACTGGCCTTAAGTACCTGATTTTAAAATTGAACTTTATAGGGAAGTAAGACTTTGAAAAGATACCCTTGTTTTGTTCTTCAGCCAGTTCCTGACTTATGCATTCATTGTGTGCCTTCCTGTTTATTTGGGGGCTGGGTAGGGGAACACAGGAGTCACCTATCATGTGGTAAGGTAACTCTTTTTGCGTTTGTCATGGTCTTTGCCTTTGTCTCCAGTCTGTAATAACTCTAATTAGGTTTCTTTTCATCCAGTTGTTTGGTGTAATTGTATTTTCTGTTGCAGTTTTAATTTCCCGAGTCATAGAACAGACTGCCTGCTGAACGCCATCTCAGAGGGCTCTAGAGTGAGTGAATGGGCTCAGTAGCTATGGTTCACAGCACCTGGGATCCAAGCTCCCCACCCCGGGATATCCAGCGTCCAGCACTGCAATGTGGACCACCAGGGAGATACCCTTCCCAATCTTTGAGTCTTCCCACTCCTGGGTTCCCACTTCAGGGTCACATTGCCTTGAAGGCATTAGTTCTCTTAAAAAATGTACTAAATAATCTAAACATTTTATATTACAGTTAATTTTTGTTGTCAGAGCCAACTCATGATTTCAGTCTTGTTTCTCTTTTCTCTTCCTATGCCATCCCCCTCTCTCACACTGTTTCCCAATTTTATAAATCTCCCACCATCCCCCACTTTGTCCCTTCACATCCACTCTGGGATTCCTTTTCGGGACTGATTCTTGAATAAAGCCTGTGAATGAAAAGTGTTTGGTACTGTATTTAAGAAAGTTGTACCAGAGAAGAGAATTTGAGAAAGAAACACAATAAAAAGGTAATTGGGAAAGAAAACCCAAAAAAGGTAAAAGCAGAGGTTGAAAAGATGTTTTCTATCTTCTCTCTTATGTACACCAAAGTCCTGCAGCAGAGGAATCCTCCTTTCAGACAACCCCTCCTCAGCCTCACACAATCAAATTTACATCTGGCTTATCTTTTTCACTCTGTGCCCTGGTCTAAAAGACTAATCAGAGGAAAGGCCCCCACCAAAGTTTAACATCAAAAAGAAATGCCAGCCCTGTCACTTATACAGGCCGTTGACCTTGGCTAAGTCAGCCATTCAATCTCTATGAGATTTCCTTATCTACAAGCTGGTTATAACAGTACAGAGCGTACCCAGCTCCCAGGGATAAAATGAGATACTGCATGGGAAAACACTAGAAACTGTAAAATATTAATCAAAGGTGAAACCTTATTGTTACTATTATCCTGTGTCCAGTGCTGCAGATGCTATGGCCTGAGGTCATCTCTTCTCACCAAATGTCCTTGGAATTCTTAGAGAACATGGTGGTACCATCTGGTACAGCAGAGAGGCAGAACTTTATGTTTCAGAAGGGAAGTTGGTATTTTAAATTGTCAACTTTTTATCAATACTTACGTAGGCATGTTAAAAGCAGGCACCCATTACTCTGGGAAAAGTTACAATAGGAGTCATTTTTTGTTTGTTCTGTTTGCTTAACTAAGGCTTGGGGCTTCAACTCTGCAGGTAGATGGGGGTCTTGCTACCAAAATGACTGGTTCAGGAGGGTGAACCCAGAAGATCTCAAGAGCTGTGCTTACATCAGTGGTTATCTAGATAAAGACCTGCTCTCTCCTCCTCTGAACACGTTACCCAGTTGATGCCAGCAGGCCTCTATGACCATGAGGAACTTCTGCCCAAGGATAAAACCAACTTGACAGAACAGAGTTGAGAGATTTCCAAGAAACTGAACAAGAGCTCTGATATAACTGTGCCTGAAGCCCACATTGGTCTTTGCATTTATACAAGCCAGTGACTCAACTTTATTTTCTAAGCCAGTTTGTGTTGAGCTTTATAGATACCAATAGAGAAGTCATTCTAAATCGCAGAAAGTTGGAAGGTTTCCAGAGAAGGGGTAGGAATGTCACATAGGGTTCAAGGATTTTACTGAGAGTAAAGCTACCCAAGTCTCCTAATCTTGCCTGCATAGGTTCACACTTGTGAGCTTGCCTCTGATGGGCTGAGGCAGTCGGCCTAAGATTAAACTGATGGTTAGAGCACCACTGGAGTGGCTATCAACACCAAGGCCTGCATTGTCATAGGAAAAGGAAGGCTGGAGTTATCTTAAAATGGGGGGATGGATAAAGCTGTGTCAGTAGGTTGGTGGTCAGGAGTATGGTCCACGAATATGCCTATGTTCAGTTTTAGTCAATGCTGCCAAACCATTTTCCAAAGTGGATTTACCAATTTATATACTCACCATCAATGTTTGAGAGTTCTCAGAGCCTCTTACTTTGACTTTGCCCACAGGCTAATAAATGAGATGTTCTGGCTTTACCAGAGCACACCCCTTTACAAATAGCAAATTAAAAGGTTGCTGCTAGAATAAGACACACCAAAAAAAAAGTACACACACCCACACAATCACACAAAAGCATACAAATTCAAGTAGCATAGTAATTTGGAGTGGTGATTTAGTGGTGAATACATTTTAATTATCTTCATTACGTTATTTAAAAAAACGTAAGTATAACCCAAGTGCCTGATTACCCACTGGATCAAAATTGTCCAGGGGTAAATCAGCACTGTGTCAATATTTCCCTTCCTTATATTTAGTTCTGGTTGTGGTGTGTGTGGCAAGTGAACAGGTGAAGAGTGATAAGAAAAACTCTTTTCTGCACAAGAGGCAGTCAGTCAAAAATGTTCCATTACATTAAATTATTCAATATATGTTGATGAAACAGTAAGATATCATATGGTGTCCGCTAACACTAGGAATTTTTTGCTAATTGTTGCTTAAAATAGCATTTCAGTTATCTAAAAGATTCATCAACTTATGCTTAACCAGTGGCCATAGCTTATTAAGCATGAAAGATTTACCTGAAAATGGTGAAGAGTTGACATAAATTTAACTAGCATATATTCTCATTTAAATATGTTTTTACTGAAAATAAATAAATAGGCAAACCAAAAAAAACTACAGATTCATTCAACTAGCACCTAATATACTCCTATGTTACCTTTCATCCTTGGAGTAAGGGGTGGTAACCCCATGAATTGATTTCTTTGTTCCCAAATCCAATGTCCTTCCGTATAGACTTGTCCTATGTGCTAGATTAGTGGCATGATTAGCAGTCAGTACTATCTGCTAGCCTTTGGGAGCTAATGAACAGACCTCAGAAAATCCTGCCTTCTTTCATGGCCTCATTCTTACCACCTCATTTTTGGTCATTTTCAGCAACTCACATTTTCATTCATTAACAGTCATCTCACCATAGAGACTTCTAGATGCCTAGCCAATAGCCATCTTCTCCTTGCTCCTTAGTAACAGATTTTGTCAAGGGAAACAATGTGTTCAAATTAAACCCAACATTCCCCAGTCTCCCTTGCAGATAGGGGTAGCCATGTGACTAAATTCTGGCCACTGAGATACAAGTGAATGTTGTTGGATGGGGATTCTAGGAAGGCTTTGATCCTGCACAGGGCCCTGGGAGGCTCCTGGGCACAAGGTCTTTCTGTGTCCCCCATTTCTTTGATTATAGGAAACAGCATTCATTCAGCCTCCAGACTTTCTCTGAGTTCCAATGGGCAGATTCAAGCAGTTGTTAATTAGGGAAGGGAGGGGATGCAAGGCCAGGGGGAACGAACTGTCAAGAGCAGCCGGGGCAAGGTCCTGGTTCCCCATCAACAGATACACAACAATATCTTTGAGCTATTTTGAAGATATTGAAAACCCCTCTAGGTGGGATAAGTTAATGATTAATGATGTACACTGCCCACAAGCATGTAGACCCCAGACCAGTTGGACCTGAAGGTTGATGATGTTGACTCCTACTTACTTCACCACCAACTCATCAAAATAATATCCATAAGCAGATCACACCCTCTCTGAACAATTACTATAAACCTTCTATCTTCCCCAAGTTGGGACACATGGTTTTGAGGGCATTAGCCTGCTTTTGCCTGGCAAAGCACTAAAGCTACTCTTTTCTACTTCACCCCAAGTTCTGTCTCCAAGATTCGATTTGGCACTGGAGTACAGAGAAGCTGAGCTTCTTAAAAATCATACGGAATCAATTGCTAGGCACCATTTTCACTTGGCCTTCTTCCTTTCACTTCTAAGAAGAACATGATGTGATAGCTGGAGTTCTAGCAGCTATCTCATGAATGTGAGGATAAGGGCATTCTAGGGGGATGATCTAGAACTACCACATTAGCCATGGATGCCTACTTCTGGAATTCTCATTTTGTGAGAAAAATTAATTCTTGTCTTATTTAAACCACTGCTTCTCTGATTTCTATTACTCATAGTCAAATGCAACTCTGGTATTCAAACTATTCATTTAGTGCAATCCTCCATTTGATTTGTTCAACATTTTATAACTGTCTTTGAACAGAAGCCATACACAACAGAAATGTGTACAGCTCATTCAGGTTCCTGGCCTGGATCATGAAAAATTAAACTTTAAAGGCCCCACCATGCTGATTTATCCACTATGAAACTGGGGACTAAGTGGCAAGGCAAGTCCTTCTGCTCTGGGGCAGTCCACAAGGCAGAATCAAAAGCTGAGTTCTGAGAGTTATCATAACAGAGGTCTCAGCCTATTGTCATGGCAGCAAAGATATATCCATGGCAATATGTGAGAACAGATATGAGACTTCCTCCTGTCTTTACACTGAGCCTTGTGGGCCTCCTTGTTTAATCAGGTCCCCTGAATCTAAATGTCAAGATCTTCTGGGAGGTATAAAATAATTCTATAAGGAGCCCACGGACGCCTCACTTCATCTGCCTTCCTTCACCTGGCCTTGGACTAGGGCTGTTTCTCCAGCCCCCACCCCTACCCCAATAACACCACTAGTGGAAATGTCCCTGCAGTCAGCAATGAACCTGATGACTGGGGCCAGAATCATTTCTACTCAATCTCTATTCCTCACTCCCTCCTTTTTCATTTCATTTCCCTAAATCATCATTTGATTAAGAAAAACCAAAATGTTTGCCAATAGAAAATGTTTACAGAAACCAACAAAAAAGGTCAATAGTATACTGAGACATTTCTGTAAAGTACAACTTCCAAAAAGCAATTTATAGAGGCACAAAGCTAAAGCAAATTGAAGACCAAGGCAGGAAAAGAAGAGAAGAAGAAATGAGTTCAAATTTAAACCTATAGAAACAAAGATCAGATTTGCAGTCCCAGAGGTGGGGTGTGAGGGAGGGGGAACGGCAGAAAGGTTTTCTAAAGGTACAAACTTCCAGTTTTAAGATAAGTTCTGGGGATGCCTATAGTGAATAATACTGTTATTTGAAAGTTTCTCATTGGAAAAGACTCTGATGCTGGGAGGGATTGGGGGCAGGAGGAGAAGGGGACAACAGAGGATGAGATGGCTGGATGGCATCACTGACTAGATGGACGTGAGTCTGAGTGAACTCTGGGAGTTTGTGATGGACAGGGAGGCCTGGCTTGCTGGGATTCACGGGGTTGCAAAGAGTCAGACACGACTGAGCGACTGAACTGAACTGAAGGGAATAGATCTTAAAAGTTCTTATCATAAAGGAAAAAAAATCTTTGAAATTCTGTCAGGTGATAGATATTAACTATACTTATTTACTGATCATTTCACAGTATCAAATCATTATGTTGTACCCCTTAAATTTATAAAACATGTGTATCAATTACTTCTCAATAAAACTGGGAAAACAAAGGCAAGCCGGACCTACCAGCCTGGCAAATAAATGAGCCCATTTCCAAAATAAGGACATTTCCTACATTCTGTCGGTTATGAAATTAATTACCTGAGCCATCTCCCTTAATACTACAGTTATTTTAGTAATCGTGTAGCTTTAAATTTTTCAGTCCCCCGTGGTTTCTGAAGCTGAGCCAAAGATAAGCTTTGCAAACTACATTTAACTCAAAGGCCACCTTAATGTGCATGAACTTTAAGGGGAGCTTTAGGAACTGTATCCCAGACCGCCAAGGTAGGTGTAGAGGCAAAGTACTGATGAGGAATGGAGCTCGTGCTCTGAGTCTGCCCCCATATAGGTCTCCTCCTCCTGACCCGACTGAGACAGGGAATCGCTGAGAGCCCTAGAACATCTTCCATTCCCACCAGTGTCAATGTCTGCTCCTGGCAGCTTTCCTGGAGAGTCCTCTGGCTTTTGTAGGGTCTCTGTGCTACCACAGTGCCACTCTGCTCTGGTCTCAGCCTGGAGCCACACCAGGCCCATCAAGGCCCCCTTCACCCTGGGAACACCAGCGACGGTGGGGAGTCCCAACAGCACAGGGCACCTCATACTGCCCCAGGAACTGTCCCCTCTCCAGATGTGCTTAGGTGGTCCCTTTTCTCTGGCTCTCACCAGCCCTCCTAGCCACACAGGAACTGTCACTGGGGCAGGCAGCAGGCATCTGGATCCCCTTAGTGGGGGCAGCTGAGCCCCTGACATAAGATCTCAAAAGTGCAGCTACTTAACATTTGAGTCACCCTCTCCTCCTTAACTTCAGTTCAGCTGCTAAGATGGGAATCATGGTGCCTTTGCTGCTCACAGCCATTATATCACTACAACCACAATTCCACTTTTCCCCATTACCTACAAGAGGTGTATGACCTGCAATGTCAGACTGGCCAGAGTTAAATCCTGCCTCTACTACTGAATCCCTGGGTAAATATGGCACTTGAGTGCTTTGCACCTCAGTTTCTTCATCTGTAAAATGGGGACAACAACAAGCCTGCCATACAGGACTGCTATGGAAATTAAGGGAGCTAACAATGCACTGTGTATATTAACATAGTGAGTATAACTGAGTTTTCCCAACGTGGTGACAAGCTTTGTTAACCCTCCCCAGGGAAGTAGTAGTGTTAGTTGCTCAGTTTTGTCCGACTCTGCGATCCCAGGGACTATAGCCTGCCAGGATCCTCTGTCCATGGAGTTATCTAGGCAAGAACACTGGAGTGGGTAGCCATTCCCTTCTCCAGGGGGTCTTCCAAACCCAGGGATCAAACCTGTGTCTCCTGCACTGTGGCAGATTCTTTACCATCTGAGCCACCAGGGAAGCCATAGAAATAAGTACTATCTGACAGATAAATAATGTGGTTTAGAAGGATTAAATGATTCAAGTGTTAAGTAACTGCGCATTTGAGGACCTCAGAGATTTCTCTCCTTTTCTCCCTTACTCTGAGAAGCCTTAGATCCCACAGCCTGGAGAAAAGTTGGTAACCTTTCTTCTCCAACTAGTATCAGGGCTTTCAAGTTGTTTCTCCACACTTCAAACTTAAACTGCAGATCCATTCGTTAGCCTTTCCCTAAAGCTAACTCCCTTCATCCTCTCCCAGTCCGGCTCCTTCTCTCTCCCAGGTGCCCCCAGGCTTCGCGGTGAAAACCTCCAGGGGATGCGACGTGCCTCCCCGCAGAGGGGGCAGCGCAATGCCGGCTTATAGCCGGCGGAACCGAGTGTGCACTTGTTCCTTTGTTCAGCTATGTGGGTGTTAGGTGATGACCGCACTTGTTTGCAGGAGCAGCTATGGGTGATTTCTTCTCTTCTGCAGTTCACACTTAATAATGAGCTGTAGCCTCACCACCTTCTTGGGTTTCCACTTTGGTTTTCCCCGCTCACAGAACTCAAATCCTCCTCTGACTTAGCACACCTCTGGGAAAGTATCACAATCTCCTACTTCTGATGGTCTTATTCTGGACAAGGAATTAGTGTCTATTTTTTCCACACTGACCTTGGAGCTTTTTCTCTTCCCTTCTGTTTGATGGTCAGGTTTGTCTGCTCAGGAGCACACATTAGCAGTTCTCACACCCAGCAGCTAATTGCTCATGTCAGAAAATATTACTTATCTACTCTTCCCTGTATATATGCAGAGTACATCATGAGAAACACTGGGCTGGAAGAAGCACAAGCTGGAATCAAGATTGCCAGGAGAAATATCAATAACCTCAGATATACAGATGACACTACCCTTATGGCAGAATGTGAAGAGGAACTAAAGAGCCTCTTGAGGAAAGTGAAAGAGGAGAGTGAAAAGGTAGGCTTAAAGCTCAACATTCAGAAAACGAAGATCATGACATTTGGTCCCATCACTTCATAGGAAATAGATGGGGAAACAGTGGAAACAGTGTCAGACTTTATTTTTGGGGGCTCCAAAATCACTGCAGATGGTGATTGCAGCCATGAAATTAAAAGATGCTTACTCCTTGGAAGGAAAGTTATGACCAACCTAGATAGCATATTGAAAAGCAGAGATATTATTTTGCCAACAAAGGTCTGTCTAGTCAAGGCTATGGTTTTTCCAGTGGTCATGTATGGATGTGAGAGTTGGACTGTGAAGGAAGCTGAGCGCCAAAGAATTGATACTTTTGAACTGTGAGGTTGGAGAAGACTCTTGAGAGTCCCTTGGACTGCAAGGAGATCCGATCAGTCCATTCTGAAGGAGATCAGCCCTGGGATTTCTTTGGAAGGAATGATGCTCAATAAAGCTGAAACTCCAGTACTTTGGCCACCTCACACGAAGAGTTGACTCATTGGAAAAGACTCTGATGCTGGGAGGGATTGGGGGCAGGAGGAAAAGGGGACGACAGAGGATGAGATGGCTGGATGGCATCACCAACTTGATGGACGTGAGTCTGAGTGAACTCCAGGAGTTGGTGATGGACAGGGAGGCCTGGTGTGCTGCAATTCATGGGGTTGCAATGAGTCGGACACGACTGAGCGACTGAACTGAACTGACTCTTCCCTGAGGTTCAGAGCCACCCACCTGCAAAAGGCCCAGAGAGCTTCGTGTGGTTTCTTTATCTCATCTGCCAAAGAATTTGGTGTGAAAATTGATTTTTTTATAATGTATTATGGTTTTGATAAGCACACTGTGAAAAGCAAGTCTCTCTTCTAACACTGACCACCCCTTCCCCAGCTTGCCCTTTCCCAGAGGAAGTTGCTATCACCAATTTTTTGTTTTGCATTCCAGAAATACATAGGACTTGGCGTACCCTTTGTAACTGAGGGGTACCATGATATACACAATGTTTTGGACCTTAATTTTTTTTTTCATTTAGTAATATGTCTTGGTGATCTTTCCATATGAAAACATACAGGTGTTCTTCATTCTTTTTAAAGGTTGCCCAGTATTCCACTGTGTATGAAGACACCTGCCTTAATTCCCTATTGCTGCTATAACAAATCATCAACATTTAGTGGCTTAAAACAACACAAATTAATTTCCTCACAGTTTTGGAGGTCAGCAGTCCAAAACTGGCCTTACTGGGCTAAAGTCAAGGTGTTGTCAGGGCTGTGCTCCATCTGGAGGCCCCAGGCAGAATCTGTTTTGTGTCTTTTTCATCTTCTGGAGGCCACCCCATTCCTTGGCTTATGGGCTCAGTCAGCAACTGTGTCGCTCTGACCTCTGTGTCTGTCATCGTGTCTTGTTCTCTCTGGCTCTGACCCTTCTGCCTCCCTGTATTAGGACTTGTGGTTACATTACGCCCATCTGGGTAATCCAGGAAAATCTCCTCATCTCAAGATGCTTAACTAAACTACATCTGAAAAGTCCCTTTTGCCACGTAGAGTAACGTGTTCACAGATTCCAGGAATTAGGGTGTGGACATCTTTGGAGGGCCATTATTCTACTTGCGTGTGTGCTAAGTCGCTTCAGTTGTGTCCAACTCTTTGGGACCCCGTGGACTATAGCCCGCCAGGCTCCTTTGTTCATGGGATTCTCCAGGCAAGAATACTGGAGTGAGTTGCCATGCCCTCCTCCAGGGGATCTTCTTGATGCAGGGATCCAGCCCTCGTTTCTTATGTCTCCTGCCTTGGCATGCAGGTTTCTTTACCACTCATGTGAAGAGTTGACTCATTGGAGAAGACTGATGCTGGGAGGGATTGGGGGCAGGAGGAGAAGGGGACAACAGAGGATGAGATGGCTGGATGGCATCACTGACTCGATGGATGTGAGTCTCAGTGACCTCCGGGAGTTGGTGATGGACAGGGAGGCCTGGCGTGCTGCGGTTCATGGGGTCGCAAAGAGTCGGACACGACTGAGCGACTGATCTGATCTGATCTGATCTGAATGTCACCTGCTTACCTCCATGTAATTTGCTTCCTCAATATGGAATTTTAGATTGTCTTTTGTTGTTATTATTAGCAGTAACTTAATGACTATACTTGTACATATGCCTTACACTGTCTGTAAGAATAGAAGCAACTCCTTGAAGATGAGTTACAATTTCAAAGGGGATGTGCATTTGAAATTTTAATATATCTTTGTCACTGTTGTTAAAAAAGTACTCGAGATACTTCTGAAGGCACTTGAGATACTTCTGAAGGCACAATTGTCGTAAAATCATTTAGAAGGTAATATAATTTCACTCTCTTTGGCTTCTTATCTATGATGGCTAGGACTGGGTTCTTGGCTTTAACAAAGGCTATGAATCTTGCGCCACAACTTCAAAAATAGGGACACAAATTAATGTGTTTGGCTAAACACCTAATATATAAAGCTGTAGCTATTTAAATGTAAAGTTAATCAAAATTAAGTACAATTAAATATTTAGTTCCTCAGTCACACACTGGCCGTATTTCAAGTGCCCAACAGTCACACGTGGCTTGAGGCCAGCACATCAGACAGTGCAGATATAGACCATTTCCTTCATTGCAGAAGGTTCCACTGGACAGTGGTACTACAGAGTGATCCTTTGATTGTCTATCAAATTAGAACCAACTCACTGCCTAAACCGCACTTAACTCAATTCCATTAATTCAGTGAAAATTAATTGAATGTCTACCTTGTGCAAAGCATAAGATGATGATTTTTGGGTAATATTTATTTTTATTTATTTATTTGGCTGCTGGGTCTTAGTTGTGGCACAAAGAATCTTCAGTCTTTGTTGCAGCACAAGGAATCTTTAGTTGCAGCATGAAAACTCTTAGTTACAGAATCTGGCATCTAGTTCCCTGACCAGGGATTGAACCCAGGTACCCTGCCTTGGGACCTCAGAGTCTTAGCCACTGGATCACCAGGGAAGACCAAGGTGATTTTTTAAAAAGGTCCCTGTCTCAGGTAGGTCAGAAATCAATGGAGGAAAACAGAAGTGTTTATTGGACTCAGCCCAGGAATACCAACTAACTATAACTGATAACAATTACTACAATAAGTTCCAAAGCAATTTAGGGGTACAAAAGAAGAACATACAGTGTGTGAGTGATCCTGAAGACAATAATTTAAAATCTATTCTCTCATCTTTAAAAATAGCTTGCTCATTGTCCATTTTTTCTAATGCTATTGAAATGTTGGTCTGTTCTTTGGTATTTTATTTGTAAATAAGAAAATTAAACATTTTAAAACCTCTTAATAAGGCATTATGGAGAAAAGATGATGGCATAGGCTCTGCAGCCAGGCTGCATGGGGTTCAAATCCAGACTTCACTGTTTACTAGCTGTGTGACCTTGGACATATTACTTAACCCCTCTGGGCCTCAGTTTTCTCATCCCTTAAATTAGTATATATGTCATAACATTATTGGGAGGATTACATGAGTTAACATCGTTCAGTGTTTAGGACAGGATCTGGTACTTCCTGAGTACTTGGTGCCAGTCATTATTATTATTATGTAAACATGAATAGTTGTAATGCTGGAATTTCAGATACCTGGAAAGAATCTAAATGTTTCAGTTGGTTCTGGACAGACCATGCAGGAGTTCAGTGCTTTGCAGGAATCTATCCAGGTCTGGGAGAAGGCAATGGCACCCCACTCCAGTACTCTTGCTTGGAAAATCCTGTGGACGGAGGAGCCTGTTAGGCTGCAGTCCATGGGGTCGCTAAGAGTCGGACACGACTGAGCAACTTCACTTTCACTTTTCACTTTCATGCCTTGGAGAAGAAAATGGCAACCCACTCCAGTGTTTTTGCCTGGAGAATCCCAGGGACAGCGGAGCCTGATAGGCTGCCGTTTATGGGGTCGCACAGAGTCGGACACGACTGAAGTGACTTAGCGTAGCATCCAGGTCTGACCAGTCAGTGAAACAGGTGTGACATGCACATGGCTGTCCTGGTTCAGGGCCCCAGCCTGCCCTCCCCGGACCCTGGATGGGACAGTGGCAGTGAGGGAATGGGTAGTCAGACAGCCTGGATTTCCTCTCTGACATGGACAGAATGTTATCCTCTCACGGTAGTTAGCCACAGCTTGGTCATTCATAAATTTGGCCAAATCCATTTCACATATTTGGCCAAGTACAACTTCTTCCTGCTCCGTGTGCTTACTTATAAGTCAGACAAGCAATATGTGCTTTTATTGATTCTGATGCTCTCCCTCTCAAATTCTGAAAGATTCTCCTTCACCAGCAAGAAATTCAGTTTCATGATGGTCATGATTGCAGCCATTTCAGTCATGTCTTCCTTTGAATTTCTCCCATTCTCCTGCTCCTGAGTCTGTTCTATGACATTCCCCTCTTCCCACCTCTGCCTTTTTTTTTGGTAACCTCTTCTCTTCTCCGCATCTTTGAAATGATACTAATACTCACTAGGACTGGCCTCTCTAGATCATTAAAAGAAATAATTAAAGGAACATTCAGCAGATACAAAAGGCTATATAAACGTGAAATAATAATGCTTTGAACTATAAAAATGCACATTTCATTGCTTTTATTGCGGTACGGATTACCTGACTCATTTGTATCCGTGAAGTCTACTACTTCAGTCCTAAATGCATCATACAACATTTGGTAATACATTTAATCAAAGCCATTTGTTGTTCTAACTTAGCACCTGCTTTTCAGTGTCTAGGACTGTTGTTTATCTTTCTGCAACTGTCAACTTCGATCTTAAAGCCAAGCTGCAGGACTTTAGATTGTTTTCAGCAAATAAAATGTTAAAAAATACATATGAGTAAGAGAATAAAACACACCATACTGCTTATAGTTTGCAAATTGACTACAGTGGCCTTCACAAAAGCAGGAAGGATGAAGCAATTTGTAGGTGGTCCTACCGCACTCAGTCCCACCTCTGCTCCGAGGCAGGTGCACCCTAAAGCTAATGACACTTCCGTTTCAGGGCCCTGGAACGTACATGGGTCTCTACCAAGCCCCTGTTTCTGACTAAATGCAGTATTCTTAAATTGCTCCCCCCTCCCCACCTGTATAAGCATCAAGCTCTACAAAACCTAATATGCCTTGCTGGTGTCATAGTAATTATCATACACAGTCATTGGCACCGGGCAGCTGCAATGTGTTCTGTGCTGAGTGATGATCTCTGTTTTGCTGGGGATTGTGTGTAATTTGGTCCAGTTGTTCATGGACTTGCTGACCCAGGGTGCAAGACACTGTCTCCACCTCTGCTGGGCAGGCTTGTGAGCTGAGAAATCACTCCCTGAACTCCACTCTAAACTTGTGCTTTAAAACCCTTCAGATCTGAGAAGAGTGGCTCAGGCACTAATAAGAAAAGAGATCATTTTTGGAAGCCATTCCTGTAATCCAAGTCACCTCAGTTTCAGCGTTATTGACACGTTGTGCCAGATAATTCTCTGATGGAGGGTGAGACTGGAGGCTGTCCTGTTTATTATATGATGTTTACCAGCATTCCTGGTTTCTATGTACGATGCTAGTATCATCACCACACCCCCACCCCAATCAAGTTGTGAAGACCGAAAATGTCTTTAGACATTGCCAAATGTCCCCTGGGGCAAAATCTCCTCTGTTCAGGAACAGCTGCTTAATCAAACATTCCAGAAAAACCCTAAGATGAAAATTTTCCTTCTGTCTTGAATAACAAGATAGGCATTTTGCTGCTTACTGGCAAGCCTTCCTGGACTCCAGTGCAGGCAGGACTTTTGACTGGCAAATTTAACATTTAAAAGTCAATTGTTTATTCGCAGATGACATGATCTCATACATAGAAAATCTTAAGGAATTCACACACACACATATCTATTAGTATTAATAAATGAGTTCAGCAAGGTTGCAGGACACAAGATCAATATACAAAAATCAATTGTATTTCTGTATACTAGCAATGAATAATTAAAACTGAAATTAAGAAAACAATGCCATTTACAATAGCATCAAAAAGAATGAAATATTTAGGAATAAATTTAGCAAAAGAAGTACCAGATGTGGACATGGGAAACTATGTTGAAAGAAATAAAATACTTGTGAAAGAAGTTAAGATATAACTAAATGATTAAGACATCTCATTGAAAGACATAATATTGTTAAGATAAAATACTCCTCAAAACCATCTATAATAATACAACCCAAACTTATCAGCTTAATTCCTAACAAAATCCCAGCTGCCACTTTTTTTTTTTTTTTAATTTACGAGCTGATCCTAAAGATCATATGGAAATTCAAAAAATCTAGAGCAGTCAAAACAACCTTGAAAAAGAAGAAGAAAGTTGGAGGACCAATGCTTCTTAATTCCAAAACTTACTACAAATTTACACTAATTAACTCAGTGTGGTACTGACACATAGATCAATGGAACAGAATTGAGAGGGTAGAAATAAACTCCTACATTTATGGTCAAGTGATTTTCAACAATGATGCCAAAAGACAATCCACTGAATGAGATAATAGATGTTTCAACAAATGGCTTTGGAACAACTAACAATACCACATGAAAAGAATGAAGTTAGACCTATCTCATACCAATACAAAAATTAACTTGAAAATAATTAAAGACCTACATATAAGAAATAAAAATATAAAATTCATAGATGAAAACATCAAAGTGTATCTTAGTTTAAGTAAGAAACTAAGTAAATAAAAAGAAATGAAGTACTAATACATGCCACAACAATAAACCTTGAAAACATTAAATAAAAGAAGTCAATTATAAATGACCACATATAGTATGATTCCATTATTATTAAATGTCCATAATAAGAAAATCTATAGAGACAGAAAGTAGATTAAAGGTTGTCAGGGACTGAGCCTGGGGAAGTGGGGAAGAAGGCAATGGTCTAGTGGTTAGGGGGTTTCTTTGGGGGATGATGTCCAATAGATAGTGGTGATGGTTGAATAACTTTGTGAATATACTAAAAACCACTGAATGGTACATTTCAGCAAATAAACTAAACAAATGACACCAGTTATAAGAAAAAAAGCCAGTTATTCAGAGAGAAACAGGATTGGTATAAATTCATCAGAGAGGGCCTTCTGGAGAATGAAAGGCTACAGAAGACAATAACAGCTTCCTGGTGAGGTAAATGCCTTACCACGTTATGATAATAGCTGCCTTAAGTCTGCTGCTGGGAATGGGGCTCCTAGAGAACCTGTCTCTTCCACCTCTCCCCACATTGTCTGGGTTATGAGTTAGTTTGACGAAACTTTAAGATAGAACAGGAGGGACTCATTGATAAAACCCACAGAGGAAGACCCAGAAAAACACTAGGTTATATAGTATGATACACCACGTGTGAGGGGTCCAGTGCAAAGAACTGCATGTCTCCTTCGTTCATAAGGAAGATGATGTTTCTACTCAGGAACTGGATCCAGACTGTCTTAATCCTTTTGGGCTGCTGTAGTAGAATGCCATAGAGTGGGTGGCTTATATTTCTCACAGTTCTGGAGGCTGGACGCATGACCCAAGATCATGGCTCTGACTGATTCAGTGTCTAGTGAGGGTTGTCTTCTTGCTGTGTGCTCGCATGGCAGAAAGGATGAAAGAGCTCTCTGGGGTGTCTTCTATAAGGGCACTATTCCTGTGTTTGGGGTTCCACTCTCATGACCTAATCATCTCCCAAAGCCCACCTCCAGATACCATCACATTGGGGATTAGGTTTCAACACATGAATTTTGAGGGGCTTGGACATTAGGTCTCTAGCACAGAACTTGTTCTTGCTTTTTATGTGTTATAGAAATCTACTTTCTTTGTGGTTTGCCCCCTGCTACTTACATTAAATTCAGGACAGCCCTTTGTATGTGTTTGTGTGGCTTATTTAAAATACAGAAAGAAAAATGTAAAGAAAAAAAGGCCCTGGAGATAACAGCAGTAGACAGAATGGACCCCAAATCCCACACTTGTGCAACTTGCATTCTATTGACTAAATGCTAGGTATTTGTCCAGAGGCTTTATATACACTCATTAAATTCTGGTCATGGACTTGTGAGATACCTATTGTTATAATCCCTGTTACCAGTGAGGAAAAGTAAAGCTCAGGGAAGCCTCATTCCATGTCTAATCTCACACTGCCGGGGAAAGGCCACAGTTTGAATCCAAGCAACTGACTCTAGAAATCACTGTGTTCACATTTCCCAAGCTGTGTGCTGAGATGCTCCAGAAACCACAGGGAACTAAAAACCATGGTAGGAGCTTTTAATTTTTAAGGGAAATACAAAGATGTATGTCAGACACCACTTAAACTCCTGCTCCTAAGTTGTTTGGAACTAAACTAATAAATAAAAACATTAGATATTTCTTTTGATGTATGGGCACTGTGAAATATTACTAATATTGTTAGCACAATATTATGCCAAAGGTACTATGAACTGAGAGAAAGTTTGGAAACTTCTGTACTATTTTGTTGTCCACTTATATGTCTGGTACCCCTTCTAGACCACAAGCTCTTGAAGGCAGCCTGGCACTCAGTAGGTACATCAAAGATGTTTGTGGAATCAATCAATAGTTAGAAGTAAAGGGGAGATGTATACATGACCCAGAGCCAAGATCTAAGTAGCAAGGACAACAGAGAGAAATAATGGTAGAAGAGGGTACAACATTTGGGAAGCAGAAATTATGTGGGGAACATAACATCAGCAAGGCAGTATGTATAGTGAAGTAGTTAAAGCATGTGTTCTATTCTCTGAAGCCCGGCTACCTGGCTTTGAATGCTACCTCTGCCACATACTAGCTCTGGGATCCCGGGCAAGTTCCTTAACTTATCCAGGCCTCAGTTTTCTCATCCCTGAAGTGGAGTTAAAATTATTATGACAGGTTAAATGAGTCTGCATGAATGGATTGCCTAGAATAGTGTCTAGTATGTGATGACTGTCACATATGTGCTGTTTGGTATTGTTACTATGTCAGTTCTGTTCAACCAGGTTTATGTTTTCATCAAGTTATCTGGGCTCCCAGAGGAAACAAGAGCCTAGCTGGTGGAAGCTAGTGTGACGGATCGCTGCAATTTGCCTGAGACTAAGAGGTTTCCCTAGGGATGAGACTTCCAGTGCTAAATCTGGGAGAGTCCTGGGCAAACTGGGATGAGTTGGCCACTCTAGTTGCAGCTCATCTCTCCATCCCCGCATGGAATCTGGTTGCAGGCTTGTTCCTGGCTCAGGAGGGGTCGCTTCCTTGGCAGGTCCAGGGGAGCCAACAGTGAAGGATTCAGGTTGTTTTGTGGATGAGTGGCAGGTGGCAGGAAGTGTGCAATTTAAGGCAGAAAGGCAGATACGGTTGAGATTTATGTAGCAGAATAAGAACAGAAAGGATCCCTTACCACCTACCTCTGCAAGGCACTGTGTTGCTCAGAATGTCTATGCCTTTAAGAGTTTTCAGAGAAGGAGAATAAATAGCTTTAAAGGAATTTATAGGTAAGTCACATGATCAAACATAATTGAACCATGTAAATATATATGCCAGTAAGCCTTCATTCCTGTCCCCTAGCTAGTTAGCGTCCAACATACAGAGGCCATCCGCTCAGAGTTTCTTCAGCTACACACAAGAACACTTAAATATACATGCTTATTTCATCTTCATTCTGGTAGTATCAGATGACTTTAAAAGTGGATGCAGGTATTGTGGTCACTGGAGAAGCTATACTTGAATAAATGGGCAACTGAGAGAAGAGGTCAAAAAGAACAGTTCGCTTTGGGTCCAGTGACAAATTGTGGTCTGGGACCTGCAGAATTGAGGCTAAGACCTGAGAGGTGGTGACAAGAACATGGGCCAGCCACCTCTGAGGGTGCAGTGACACGCCAGCCAGCCTGCACAGATGACATCTTCATCTCTTTCCTCTCTCATTTCCAGATGAGGATGGCAACTTTTTACTTACTCTTTGGCAAGATTCACAACCACTTTTACATAGGTTAGTCCCACTATTTTCAGTGTTGTTGCTGGTGTTCATTTCATTTTTATTCCCTTTGTCCATATCATCAGTTCAGGATGTTTGACAATCACCCTTTTCCTTGCCTACAAATTAACGTCACTGTCTCCTGTTATCTTAGTTTCTGACTGGCGGTTTTAGTTTTGTTATGACTAATTCTAAATTTAGGCACTTGTCAATTCCGCTCCAAAAGTTGTGAGGGACCGAGAAAGAAGATGCTGTAGATGTGGGCTGAGTTTACCCAAAGGCTTTGTCCACCTCTCATGTTTCATCCCCCTATGTTATCACCCCTCTCCCACCTTTCTGCTTGACTTTCTTACCTCTTCTCTCTTTTTCTTATGGTTAACTCCTTCCTACATCTCAAATCTTCCATCTGAGTTCACTTACATTCTGACTGCAGTAACCTTTCGAATTTCTTTGAATGAAGGTCAGCTGGTAATAAGTTATCTGCTTTTGTTTCCTTACAAAGGTCTTTATTGCTTTCAGTATTGAAAGTTATTTTCACTAGGAAGTAAATAAAATTCTACACTGGTAGCTTTATTCTTTCAGCACACAGAAAATATCATTTTTATTGAATGTATATTAGATCTTATTGATCCCTGGGTGAGGAAGATCCCCTGAAGGAGGGCATGGCAACCCACTCCAGTATTGTCACCTGGAGAATCCCATGGACAGAGGAGCCTGGCAGGCTACAGTCCATGGGGTTGTGCAGAGTTGGACACAACTAAAGCGACTTGACACATACAGAGCTTATCACTCTGTGTTCTATGCCTTTTCCTCTCTCTTCCATTTTCCCCCTATATTCCCCCTGCTATGTTCCAGATACCTTTGTCTAATACAGCTGTTAACCCCATCTATTAAGTTTTCAATTTGAGTTACTAGTTTCAAGACATTCAATTTAGTTCTTTTTCAAATATGCTAGATCACTCTTTGTGTTTTTTTTTTTTTTTTAATTATCTGTCACTTGTGCTTAATAATTCCTTGACCTCAGTTATTTGTGGATCTGTTTCTATTTTCTGTTGTTTCTGCTGTTCTCACATATGATGCCTGACTTCCTTGGGTGTTTGGGTACTTTGACTATGTGCTTCTCCCTGCCTTTGAAAAATTATATATGGGGGTTCTTTGAGGCCAAGAATAAAGATGCTGCTTCTAGAAAGAAGTTGCCTTTGTTGTTGCCACATGAATAACTATTGTCTGTCTGGGATTACTTTAAACTAAACCCATTGTGTGAGGTTCTTTTGGACCACCCACAGGATGTAAATTTGAGGTAAAATTCTTTGTGAGGGCTATTTTGTGGTTAAAAAACAATCTCAGGATGGGTTTCCCCCCTGCTCAGCCCAGCTTAAAGGCAATTTCCTTGCCTCCCCTGGGGTTGGAATGTGTCGATTTTACTTCTGTTAGGTCTTGCCCTGTTGTTCCTTCTTATTGTGGGGGTTTTCTGTTATATTCTCAACTTGGGGTGGGGTTGAGACTTAGCTTTCTCTCCTTCTTTCTTTCATCACAACAAAGACAATTTCAAAGTTGCTGTGAGTGACGAACAATCTCAGGGTACCAAGAAGCTGCTTCACTCCTCTCTTGCTTTCTGGCTTTTGCTTATATGCTATGCTATGCTATGCTATGCTATGTCGCTTCAGTCGTGTCCGACTCTGTGTGACCCCATAGACAGCAGCCCATCAGGCTTCCCCGTCCCTGGGATTCTCCAGGCAAGAACACTGGAGTGGGTTGCCGTTTCCTTCTCCAATGTATGAAAAGTGAAAAGAGAAAGTGAAGTCGCTAAGTCATGTCCGACTCTTAGCGACCCCAAGGACTGCAGCCTACCAGGCTCCTCCGTCCGTGGAATTTTCCAGGCAAGAGTACTGGAGTGGGGTGCCATTAAATATATATATATATATTCGTTGTTGTTGTTGTTTGATAGATCTCCCTTGTCTCAAGGGATATGTTTTTTTTAAATGTTTTTCCATTATTTTTAATTGCTTTCAGTGGCTGGGTTGTTGTGACTAACCTAGCTTGCTATTATCAAAAATAGCAGTATGATTACCTATTTAGTTTTAACAACTGCATACTTTCCTGATATACAAATACACCAGAGCAATTTAATCACTTTCTTATGAGGGACTTTTTTCCTAATCTTTTGGTCTTATAAATCTGCAACAATCAAATTTCCACCTCTACCATTGATATATATATATAATATATGTATAATGTATACACACACACACATATATATTTCTGTAGCATAAATGCTCAGAAATGGATATCAGGACCAGCATGTATTCTAAAATTTTACTTTTGATAGTTGTTACCCAGTTACACACCAATGTACTAACAATGTATGGTAGTTTCATCATTACCTTCCTGAGTGATATAATACTTTTTGAACTTGGAGGAAGGCAGCTCTTAAAACTATGTTCTCAAATGCTGTCCTAGCTTGTCTAGAATTGTGGCCATGAGATTGTGATCAAGGTGGGACCTACTAAGGGTGGACCACAACTCCTCTTACAACCCACCTTAGAATGAATACTGACTGTTTAATCATATCTTTGTGCCCTGTAGTGTCTTGACTTAAAAACTGTAAGGCCATGAAGGACAGAGATGAAATTGGAATTTAATGATACTGCTAATTTCCCAAAAGTCTAGTGCAGAGTGACCTGAGCCAGCTCTGAATCGGGGGCTAGGAAATGTGATTTTTCCAACACTGAATTTGCCCAAATGGCTGTGAAAATGTTCTAGAAACTCATCATGGGCTGAACTTTATCTCTTCTGAAAAGGTGTGCATATTACTGATAAAAGTCTGAATCCAGGCAACAGGAACAATTCTTAAGCAGCACTTGGTATCATGGACTGAACTGTGTCCCACGCGGCCCCTATTCCTTTGTTGAAGACCTAATCCCTGTTATCTCAGAATGTATTTGGAGATATGCCTTTAAAGAGGTACTTAACGTTAAATGAGGTCATTAGGATGAAACTTAAATCTTCTGGTGTACTTATAAGAAGAGATTAGACACCAGGAGCATGCACAGAGGGAACACCTTGCAAAGAAACAGGGAGATGGCCACCTGTAAGCCAAGGAGAGAGATCACAGAAGAAACCAGCTCTGCTGACACTGTGGCCTTAGACTTCTAGCCTCCAGAATCATGAGAAAATTAATTTCTCTTGTTCACCCCATGCTGTGTGTGGTACTTTGTTGTGGCCACCTTAGCACATAAACACAGCCAGAGATGGTCAAGGAATTGTGTATCATGACTGATTTTATATCACAGCTTTGAGATCAAGAAAATACCATGAGTGGAAACTTATTTGATAACTTGTCAATACTTGCCTTGTCTCTGCTCTACTTAATATACTTCTTAAGGAGTCCACAAAGTCATTCAAGTTTGAGATAAATCAAAATTTTTGTGAAGCTTTCAGAACTGTGATATTTTCTTATGTTTACTTTTTATGAAAGCAGTGTGATATGAAATGGAATAACATATATTGATCACTAGAACTTTTCAATATGGTTGCAAGTCAGACTTACAGTTCTCTTTCTACTGTGTTGGCCATAATGTCCAGGTTGGTCCTGGACAGGTCCTGGACAGGGTCCCTGGCACAGGTAGACATTCAATACAGATGCCTCCCTGGGTGACTGGGTGATAGAGCGGATGAACTGCATGCACATCTGTGGATAAAGGCAATCTGAGGCTCACTCAAAGACCAACCCCTAGATATTAGGTCAAGATTTTGAACCCCCTGTTGTGTCTGCTTCAGTAGTTGGGGGTAGAATTTGGCTCAGCAGGTGTCAGGAGAGGCATGCTGGGATTATCAACAGGATACCTGCTTACTAGCAAGGTGACGTGCAGCCTTTGGGGGCACAATTTGTAAACTATTTAACATAGGTTTATTGAGATAGAAAAAATAACTTTTATTTGCTTAATAAATTTTCCTATTGTTTATTTTACAGAGTGCTTATGATAAAACATAATATTTTACATTTTTTGAGGAGGATTTTAAAAAATTCTTCATTTGATGTTCTTCCGGCCAAAGAAATTTACTTATGTTAAGCATAGAGAAAGGGCTTAATGCTTACAGTCTTTTTTCTTTAATATTTTGAATTTAAATATACACAATATTGTAAAATATAGGACCCTTCAGTCATATTCTGTTGACATACGCTCTGTTCTGGATATCCATTCAAATTGCTAAAGACCTAGATGAAAATAGTTTCTTTATAAATCCTTTGTATTATACACATGCCTAACTGCCATACCTGCATTTCCCTAGAATCCATTATAATTCTGAAAGCATTAGAGATTTGCAAACTTAACCGTAGAAGACAAACTTACAAAAATCAAGACCCCTAACTTAGGGTACTTTATTTAAAAACAAACAAACAAAAAAGATAAAACACACTATAGCTGAACCAAGCGATTTGAACTTTCTCTCAAACGTCCCACATCTTTTCACTTTATAATGTAAACCTGAATAGGAAGTCTATGAAAGTATTTCACATTACAATACTTTTAGTTTTGAAATAATTGCAAAAGCACAGTAAAGGTGCAGGAATTAAGACCTCCTATGTATCCATCAATCAGAGACCCTAGTCATGTTTCACAATGTGTCCTGGGTAGTGTCCTTCATAGCAAAATGATCCAATACAGCATCATCTTTGTCTTAAGTTGTCGACATGCTTCAGTCTCTTTCAATCCAGAACAATTCCACAAGTCCTTCCTTGGCTTTCAGAACTAAAACATTTTTACAGACAACAAGCAAGTTATTTTATAGAATGCTCCTCGATCTAGGGTGGTCTGATGTTTCCTTACACTTAGATTCAGGTTATGTGTGCTTTCTGGCAGGAATATTACAAAAACAATGCTAAATTCTCCTTGCATCTTGTCAGATGGCACATGATTTCAATCTGGTGATGTTACATTTAACATTACACTTGAATAAGGTAGTGTCTGCTGCTGTTTTTACTTCAGTGGAAAGCTACTTTTTCCACTTACTTATAAAGTCTTTTATGGGGAGATACTTTGAGGCTATATAAATATTCTATTTGTCATCTTTTACCCGTGAGTTGTAGCATCCATTGATATTTGTTGCCTGAATTGATTATTGCTAAGATTGTTGCATAACCATGATTTTTTGTATTCCTCTTACATTTAATACTTCTCTGGTGGCTCAGTGGTAAAGAACCTCCTTGTCCAATCCCACGGACAGAGGAGCCTGGCCAGGCTACAGTCCATGGGGTCGAAAAAAGAGTCAGACACAACTTAACTAAACAGCAACAATAATCTACTAAATAAAGAGCTTTTTCTTCTCCCATTTATTCATTTGTTTATTTAAACCTTCATGAGCTAAAAGGATAGTTTATTCAGTGGAGTATAATCCATTCCTATCGCTGTTGATTTTGATCTCATACTGTCCCAGGTTTTCCCAGTGGTTGACTCTTCAGAGTGGCTCCTGTGTACTTTTGACGTGCCCCTATCATTTTTGTGTACTTCATTACTTTGAGACATTAAATTAACTTTCATACTCATCTTGTGCTTTTTATGCTCTAGTTTCGAAATCAGTCACTTTCTCTAAGACCTCATCTAATTCCATTGTCAGTGGAAAATGGTTTCTAAAAATCAAGACTCTGCATGCTGAGTATGTTTACTGCTATGGACTATTGCAGCTTCCAGGAACTCTTGGTAGACAAAACTACAACAGAACAGAGACACCTCTGTATTCATATTTCTATCTATCTATCTAAAATGAATTCACAAGAGTATTTCCATGTTTACATCCGTGCATAGTTGCTTCAGTCATGTCCAACTCTTTGCAACCCTATGGATCATAGAACGCCAGGCTTCTTTGTCCATAGAATTCTCTAGGCAAGAACACTGGAGTGGGTTGCCAAGAGTATTTTCAGTTCAATTCAAACACAATGCTTCATAATCCTTTTTCCTTTTTATACTTATAATTCCCTTTTCTGACAACAAGAAATCTGGCTCCATGATCCTCAATATATTTACTTATTTGCTCAATCCACCTATATGCAACAAAGCTTCTAACCTGCTGGGCCACCATTCATTCAACTGCTTTCTTGCTGTCCTTCTTGCTTGGGCCTCCCTAATGAGGTTTTAAATTAACTACTAAGTAGGGAAAAAAGGAAGGGGGAAAGGATGGAAGAGAGGAAGGAGGGACGGATATTAATTATAATACTGATTATGCATAAGTGTAATATATGAATAGAACGTCTGTGAATCAGAGAAAGAAAATACAACAATAGGGATCCCCCTGATTGAGAAGGTAGTATAAGTCAGGTGAGGCTAGGTTATGCTGCAGTGATAAACAACCCCAACCCTAACATCTTAGCCCTTTATAACAAACATTTATTTCTTCAGCACCTCTTGTGTGGCTCTGCAAGATGACTGCTCTTTTTTCAGTAACTCTGCTTTAACCTCATCGTCCCTCCATCTTCTGATGCTCCTGTATCAACACCAGCCTTCAGGGACCTCCGAGGGAGGGAAAGAGCATAGTTGACCAACTCTGAAGCACTTTGTTATGGAAGCGACACATGTCAATTCTTCTCACTATTTATTGATTAAAGAAAGTCATGTGACCACACTCATCATTTCAGGGGCAAATAATGATCCTCTACATTGCCTCTGAGAGGAAAGTAGAAAATACTGGTAAATACGAGGGTAACTATCACAGAGCATTTTCTCCCCACTGTCAGGAAAAGCTAGCAATAGTCAGACTATTCAGATTCACTTTTTGGTAAAGAAATTTATTATCTCCTTGTAGCCACAAATAATTTTGAATTCCAAGATAATGAAGATAAAGATCCCATATAGCAACTGAGAAAATCATTTTAAAATGATTTCCTTCTGAATTTCCATGGGACTTAAATCTGAATTTAGAGATGGGTCACATAGTTTTCGTTTTGAAAAACTGTTTAGTTACTGTGTAAGTCAGCCATTCTCAATACTGCCCACACATTAGAATCCTCTGGGGAGGTTTATAAGGATCATTGCCTGGTCCTCACTCACAGAGATTCAGGTTGAATTGGCATGGGTGGGGCCTGGATCAGATCAGATCAGATCAGTCGCTCAGTCGTGTCTGACTTTTTGCGACCCCATGAATCGCAGCACGCCAGGTCTCCCTGTCCATCACCAACTCCTGGAGGTCACTCAGACTCACATCCATCGAGTCAGTGATGCCATCCAGCCATCTCATCCTCTGTCGTCCCCTTCTCCTCCTGCCCTCAATCCCTCCCAGCATCAGAGTCTTCTCCAATAAGTCAACTCTTCGCATGAGGTGGCCAAAATACTGGAGTTTCAGCTTTAGCATCATTCCTTCTAAAGAAATTCCAGGATTGATCTCCTTCAGAATGGACTGGTTGGATCTTCTTGTAGTCCAAGGGACTCTCAAGAGTCTTCTCCAACACCACACTTCAAAAGCATCAATTCTTCGACGCTCAGCCTTCTTCACAGTCCAGCTCTCACATCCATACATGACCACAGGAAAGACCATAGCCTTGACTAGGCGAACCTTGTTGGCAAAGTGATATCTCTGCTTTTGAATATGCTATCTAGGTTGGACCATATCTAGGTTGGTCCAAGGAGTAAGCGTCTTTTAATTTCATGGCTGCAGTCACCATCTGCAGTGATTTTGGAGCCCAGAAAAATAAAGTCTGACACTGTTTCCACTGTTTCCCCATCTATTCCCCATGAAGTGATGGGACCAGATGCCATGATCTTCGTTTTCTGAATGTTAAGCTTTAAGCCAACCTTTCACTCTCCACTTTCACTTTCATCAAGAGGCTTTTGAGTTCCTCTTCACTTTCTGCCATAAGGGTGGTGTCATCTGCATATCTGAGGTTATTGATATTTCTCCCGGCAATCTTGATTCCAGCTTGTGTTTCTTCCAGTCCAGCGTTTCTCATGATGTACTCTGCATATGAGTTAAATAAACATGGTGACAATATACAGCCTTGACGTACTCCTTTTCCTATTTGGAACCAGTCTGTTGTTCCATGACCAGTTCTAACTGTTGCTTCCTGACCTGCATACAGATTTCTCAGGAGACAGGTCAGGTGGTCTGGTATTCCCATCTCCTTCAGAATTTTCCACAGTTTATTGCGATCTACACAGTCAAAGGCTTTGGCATAGTCAATAAAGCAGAAATAGATGTTTTTCTGGAACTCTCTTGCTTTTTCCATGATCCAGCGGATGTTGGCAATTTGATCTCTGGTTCCTCTGCCTTTTCTAAAACCAGCTTGAACATCAGGAAGTTCACGGTTCACATACTGCTGAAGCCTGGCTTGGAGAATTTTGAGCATTACTTTACTAGCGTGTGAGATGAGTGCAATTGTGTGGTAGTTTGAGCATTCTTTGGCATTGCCTTTCTTTGGGATTGGGATGAAAACTGACATTTTCAGTAGTAGTAGTTTAAAAAAAGTCCCTAGGTGAGTCTAATCCAAAGCCAGGATTGAAATCCCTGCATCCAGTCCTGACACTGCTGTAGTTTCTGGGCATCCAACCTTTACGTCACTTCCCGGGGTACCTCCCCATCCTCTAGTTCTAAGTTATGTCCTCTTATGTCCCTCACTATTTTCCCTATGATATTCTTTATTACACAAAACTTTATTTGCCTGTAATCTTTCCCATACGTAGCTGACTGTAAGATCTATAAAGATAGAGCCTATCATCTTCGTTTATTGGATGCCCTGCTCCTGACATGGGGCCTAACACATAATAGGTGCTCATTTAATGTGTGTTGAATATATTAGTAAATTAAAACATAAAGCTGGACTTAAACCATCTGTTATACTACTTTCTGTTCCAGTATAAAACTTAGAGAGGAGTAGACCTACTAGGCGGAGAAGGCAATGGCACCCCACTCCAGTACTCTTGCCTGGAAAATCCCATGGACAGAGGAGCCTGGTAGGCTGTAGTCCATGGAGTCGTTAAGAGTCGGACACGACTAAGCGACTTCACTTTCACTTTTCACTTTCATGCATTGGAGAAGGAAATGGCAACCCACTCCAGTGTTCTTGCCTGGAGAATCCCAGGGACAGAGGAGCCTGGTGGGCTGCCGTCTATGGGGTCGCACAGAGTCTGACATGACTGAAGCAACTTAGCAGCAGCGAGCAGCACCACCAGCGGACATACTAGGAAATAGACTGTATCCTTTGTAAATGACTGATATTGACCACTTGCTAGCTGCTCCTAATTGTACAATGAACATTTTTAAAACTGGCAAGTAAAATATTTGATGCTTATTGTGATTATCTGAACTTATTTGAAGGTTAGGCATTCTCAGGAACTTTTTGTAGGAGAATCAGAAATGGCTAATCCATTTGTCCAAGTATATCTGTAAGCAATTGGATAAGATAATTAGTCATATTGCCTGTAGGATAAAGTATAAACTTCTCTGCTGTCCAAAGACCTTCAGAACTTCTCCCCAGCCTGGCTTTCTAACTTCTCCTGGTTGAGTATCAGTGGAAAGAGGGGTTGTATATTTTGAATCCATAAATGTCAGAGTCAAATCGCTGTACCACGATATTCTTTCTATCTGAGAATCTTGGATTGGTTTCTTAATTTCTCTGTGCTCCAGTGTCCATATATGTAAAATGGGGAGAGAAGGCTCACCTCTCATGGTTGATTTGAGGGGTAAGTAGGAGATCCAACCAGTCCATTCTGAAGGAGATCAGCCCTGGGATTTCTTTGGAAGGAATGATGCTAAAGCTGAAACTCCAGTATTTTGGCCACCTCATGTGAAGAGTTGACTCATTGGAAAAGACTCTGATGCTGGGAGGGATTGGGGGCAGGAGGAGAAGGGGACGACAGAGGATGAGATGGCTGGATGGCATCACCGACTCGATGGATGTGAGTCTGAGTGACCTCCGGGAGTTGGTGATGGACAGGGAGGCCTGGCGTGCTGCAGTTCATGGGGTCGCAAAGAGTCGGACACGACTGAGCGACTGATCTGATCTGATCTGATCTAAGATATTGCATGTGACAGTGCTTCATACACTGGAAAATCCTAGGAATGCTACCTGTTTTTAGACACCCCAAAGAGCTACTGCAAAGAGTCATTTAAAGTTTCTCAACTTGGTGGCTTCCTCAGCCTAGAGGGCTCTTTCTTCATACTTCTCTCTTTTGAGTTCTTATGCTCAGTAGTCATTAGTCTCCTTCCCTTTCCTCTTAAATCGTTATTTCTAAATCAGTCTGGGCAATGGAACCAAACAGTGAGGAAAGAAAGATGTAACCTGCATGACTATTTTGTGTACTGTTGTCAGTAGAGAACAATAGGGTAGAAAGAGTAATGCCCTCACACATTTGCTCACTAATTTCAAATGTGCCACTCAATTTTAATTATTATTTTAGTACTTCAAAGCATATTCTGTGAAATTACTAAAGCCTGAGTAACTTGAAACCTCTCCCATTTCACTTGCCAATACATCGTTGCTGAGAAATGCAGT
The DNA here is from genome assembly GCA_935064755.1 of Tragelaphus eurycerus. Taxonomy (NCBI): domain Eukaryota; kingdom Metazoa; phylum Chordata; class Mammalia; order Artiodactyla; family Bovidae; genus Tragelaphus; species Tragelaphus eurycerus. The sequence goes on from CAKXYN010000002.1 coordinate 28,527,879, forward strand.
CAGTGGAATTCTGAGAGAATGATTTGATCTTTGGGTCAGGGACAGAAGGATTACTGAGGATTTTTATATGTTCTTAGAATGCCTTTCTATTTCAGGAGGAAAATAATACAAATTCATTTCACACGAGCAAGTGGAATTAGACCAGAGAATTACTGATTTAGTAAAGAAGTGAATTTTTACTCCAAACCACACTCATGATGTTTACAGATCTTAAATATAGAATGAAAAGAATTTGGAAAGCAAAACGTTTGTGACGGAAATTTTAACAATGGATGCAGGCATGTAATTGGAAATATATTTCAACTGTGTGAAGGCCTGGATTAATTTTTATGTAATAACGTTTGTTTCCAGGGTTTCCTGTTGAGATTAGAGACTTATACCAGCATTTACCAGCATAATGTCATGGAAGACTGATTCGGCACGATGCTCGGTGATGAAATATTTAAAGATTAAACTGGTTTGGTAAACCATGCGTGCTCTTATCCTGCTCTTGGAGAGTCACATTGCATGTCAGCCTACTAAAACTTCGAGCAACAGTAACGATCCTGTTTAAGCTTATTTAACTCTGTCATTCCCAATTGCTTTGACTATGGAACCTTTTAAAAATTAATTATTATTATACCTATTAACAGGAATGGATTGCCATTTCCTTCTCCAGGGGATCTTCCTGACCCAGGGATTAAATCTGGATCTCTGCATTGCAGGCAGTGTAGGCAGATTCTTTTGCTTACTGAGCTGTGAGGGAAGCCTATATATATATGTAAGATGTGTGTATGACCAACCCAGATAGCATTTTCAAAAGCAGAGACATTACTTGGCCAACAAAGGTTCGTCTAGTCAAGGCTATGGTTTTTCCTGTGGTCATGTATGGATGTGAGAGCTGGACAGTGAAGAAGGCTGAGCGTCGAAGAATTGATGCTTTTGAACTGTGGTGTTGGAGAAGACTCTTGAGAGTCCCTTGGACTGCCAGGAGATCCAACCAGTCCATTCTGAAGGAGATCAGCCCTGGGATTTCTTTGGAAGGAATGATGCTAAAGCTGAAACTCCAGTACTTTGGCCACCTCATGAGAAGAGTTGACTCATTGGAGAAGACTCTGATGCTGAGAGGGATTGAGTGCAAGAGGAGAAGGGATCGACAGAGGATGAGATGGCTGGATGGTATCACTGACTCGATGGACGTGAGTTTGAGTGAACTCTGGGAGTTGGTGATGGACAAGGAGGCCTGGCGTGCTTCGATTCATGGGGTCGCAAAGAGTCCGACACGACTGAGCGACTGATCTGATCTGATCTGATCTGAAGATGTGTGTATCCATTCATCTGTTGATAGATACTTAAGTTGCTTCCTTGTCATGGCTATTGTTCATAGAGCTGCTATGAACACTGAGGTGATGTATCTTTTTGAATTAAGAGTTTTCTTTTGATATATACCAAGGAGTGGGACTGCTGAATCATGTTAGTTCTATTTTTAGATTTTTAAGGAATTTCCATAGTGTTCTTCATAGTCGCTGTACCAGTTTACAATTCTACCATCAGTGTAGGAGGATTCCCTCTTCTCCATACCCTCTCCAGCATTTATTATTTATAGACTTTTTGATGATGGCAACTTTGACCAGTGATACTTCATTATAGTTTTGATTTGCATTTCTCTGATAATTAGTGACACTGAGCATCTTTTCACGTACCTGTTTGCTATTTGTATGTCTTCTCTGGAGAAATGTTTAGGTCTTCTGCCCATTTTTGATTGGTTGGTTTGTTTTTTTGATATTAAGCTATATGAGCTGTTTACCTTTTTTGGAAATTAATATCTGTTGGTCACATCATTTGCAGGTATTTTCTCCCATTCTGTAGGCTGTCTTTCACTTTGTGTATGGTTTCCATGGCTGTCCAAAAGCTTCTAAGTTTAATTAGGTCCCATTTGTTTATTCAGAGAAGGCAATGACACCCCACTCCAGTACTCTTGCCTGGAGAATCCCATGGATGGAGGAGCCTGGAAGGCTGCAGTCCATGGGGTCGCTAGGGAGTCGGACATGACTCAGCGACTTCACTTTCACTTTTCACTTTCATGCATTGGAGAAGGAAATGGCAACCCACTCCAGTGTTCTTGCCTGGAGAATCCCAGGAATGGGGGAGCCTGGTGGGCTACCGTCTACGGGGTCGCACAGAGTCAGACACAACTGAAGCGACTTAGCAGCAGCAGCAGCATTTGTTTATTTTTGCTTTTGTTTCCCTCACTTTAAAAGACAGATTCAAAAATTGTTACTTTGATTATTCAGGATCTTTCATATTTCCATGAAAGTGAAAGTGAAGTCATGTCCGACTCTTTGCAACCCCATGGACTGTAGTCTATGAGTTTCCTCCATCCACGAAATTTTTCAGGCAAGAGTACTGGAGCGTGTTGCCATTTCCCTCTCCAGGGCATCTTCCCTATCCAGGTATCGAACCTGGGTCTCTGACATTGCAAGCAGACGCTTTTACCGTCTGAGCCATCAGGGAAGCTCCCCATATATTTCCATACAAATTTAAAAACTTTTGTTTTAATTCTGAGAAAAATGTCATTGATAATTTGTGGTATATTTTTCTTTCTGATTATGTCATCTTCAATTTCTTTCATCAGCATTTTATAGTTTTTACTGTACAGGTCCTTTGCTTTATGTACTTTATTCCAGGTATTTTATTTTATTATTTGTTTAAATGGTAAATGGAATTGTTTGCTTAATTTCTCTTCCTGATATTTCATTGTTTTTACATAAAGAATAATGTGATTTAAAAGTAGCCATAAAGGATTTTTTGCTTTTGTTTTTTCTTTTGATAGTAGCTTTCTTGAGATACAATGCACATACTATACAAATCATTCATCTAAAGTGAATAACTGAATGGATTTTGGATATTCAGAGTTGTGTAAATATCACCATAGTCAATCTTAGAATACTTTCACCATCTCAAAAAGAAATCTATTCCTTTAGCTAACTCTTCTCCTTCGTTCCATTCCACCCCCACTCTAGTCCTAAGTGGGGAAATCATGAAAACACTTTCTATTTCTATAGATTGCCTATTCTAGATATTTCATAGGAAAGAAATCATATAACATATGACTTTTTAAAACCTGGTTTCTTTCACTCCACCTAATGTTTTCAAAGTTCATTCATGTATTAATAGAATGTGTCAGCATTTAATTCCTTTAATAATAAAGTAATGAAGATGGATAGAAGACCAGGAAAGTAAGAAAGTAAATGAAGGACAGGATTGGTGAGCTGTCATGCCCAGAACTTTTTACTGGTGGGTGCCACAGTGAGAAAGTGCCCTGGTCCTCACTCTCAGAGTAGTGAGGGCCCGGCTAAGACAGTAAATGCACTGCCAGGGAGAGAAAGGCCATATTTTTTCATCTTTCGCTACTTCTCATGCTTTTGGCTCCAAAATTTCCCCACATATTGAATTTACCTCCTCTGTAAAATCTGCTTCCTTAAAATTTTGTGTGGATCAAAACTCTGTTCTTTGATATGCATCTTGCACCTGTGTTTCAGAATGAGTATCTGAAGTCAGAGATGCTGGTAGCTGTTCCAGTTTATTCACAGACTTTAGGAGGGAATTTCCAGGGGGACTGTAAGGAGCTTTAGTTAAACCTTTTAAAATGTAAAAATAGTCAAGAGAGAGATTGCTGCTTTACTCCTGAGGCATCTGCTAGTATCTCTATAGCGATATTATATTTGCTAGAGGCTCTCACAGCAATTTTAAGTAATTAGCTCCTAAGAGCTCTGGAGGTGAGAAAAGGTTGTTTTATTTTTTATTTTTTTAATGGAGCAGGTAAAGCAGGACCTGGGTACAGAATTTATACCCTCTGTCAGACTCTCCCCAAGAAGAGAAAGAAAAGTGGCAAAAAAAAAAAAAAAAATAAATAAAAAAGAAAGAAAGGGAATTTTAATCTTCCTTCATCTGGGATTTCAGTTGGCTATCACCAGGTTGGCTCTGGCCATGCTGTGACTGTCACTTGCATCCATTACTTACTGTTTATTATTGATGCTTGAGCATCTTGGCCCTTCTTTTAGGTTGTAGAATTCAAGAACTCTGAAACAGTTATAGGGGATGTTTTGGAGGTTGTTCTGGCACAGGCCTGAGGAGATCCTAATATGGTCTGATTGGTCACTTTCACATAAAACAGAGGCCTGTATGTAGTCTGGGTTACATTCAGGGACATATTGCTTCTGAAGCTTTGGGGCCATGGAACTTACACACTCTTATTCATTCATTCAGCCAATATCCCTTGACAACAGGTACATAGCAATAAATAAGACAGTCCCTGTCCTCACGGACTTTAAAATCCTATTCAAGTTCTTCTAGATCATAGTAGTCTCATGTCTTCTGTGGGCTCCAAGGATGTCTCAAATTAACTAATTTCTGAACTAAGCTCTCTAGAGAGACCCCAAATGCTATGTGTCAGCTACTCTGTCTGCTTAACATGTCTCAACTCCTTTCATCTTCTTAGCTAGCCTGCAAGTAGGTCTTGTTATGACCCTTTGACTCAAGAAGCTGAGGCTCAGCAAGGTTTATTAAGAGACAGAGTAAGGATTGACTGTAAGATTGTCTGACTGCAGGTCCCCTTCTCTTTCAATAAATCAGAGCTACTCCAAGAGACTGGGAAACTTTGGCATTGACCCCAAGTTCAAGGGATGCTTAAAGGAATACTAATAGATGATTTCTAAGAGTATGCTAAATAATAACAGAGACATTTTTGTGCCTTGAATCCTGTAATGTAGTGAAAAGAGTTTGGGCTTTTATGAATCAAGGAGAATTAGATTAGTCTCAGAATAATTGAAATTCTAAGAACAGTGGATTAAAAATTAGAAGTATATTTATTTTGCATGTAGAAAATGGTAGGAAACGCATGGGTTTTCAGGGTTGTGCGCAGGGCCGGGAGGGTCTTTCCAACTTTCTGTTTTTTTTTCTCATTGTCCAAGGTGGTTGCTAGAGTGCCAGATATCACATCCTAATTCTAGGCATCAGGATTAAAGGAGGGCTAAAAAACTATGTGGCCCCTTTCCTTTGGGAACACTTCAGCTGTTTTACGTAGTATTTCTATTTCAGTTGAAGTCAGATCTTAGTCACATAGTGATTATTACAAGGGAGAGTGGGAAGTGTGCTCAGAGAGCTAACACTATTTGCTCTAATATAGTCTATGCTTCTTTATTATATTGTAGAATCTTAGTCTATCAATGAAATTGATTGAATTTTTTCATTCATTTGACAAATACAGGTTGATGCCTATTGTATGCCTGGCACTATGTTAAGTGCTTGGGATACAAAGACCAATAAGACACAATTTGAGCTGGGCTTCATCAAAATTTTTAAAAATCATGCATCAAAGGACACCATTAAGAAAGTTACTCCCAGAGAACAGGAAAAAGTTTTTGCAAATGGCACGCCTGATGAAGGAATAGTATCCAAAATATATAGAGAACTCTTACAACTCACTAATAATAAAAAGACAAATAACCAAATTAAAAGATGTGTAAAGGATCAGAATAGACATTTTTCCAGAGAAGTTATACAAATGACCAATATGTAAAACTTAAATGCTCAACATTATTAATCACTGCTGCTGCTAAGTAAAAGTAAATCACAACTACAATAAGATACCACTTCACATCCATTAGCATTGCTCTGCTCAAAAAGATAAAGGTTGGTGAGTATATGGAGAAAGACACTGCTGCTGGGAAGTTAACTCAGTGTAACAGCTTTGGGAAACAGTCTGGCAGTTCCTTATAAAGTTAAACGAAGAATTACCATTTGACCTAGAAATTCCACTCCTAGGAATTGCCCAAGAGAAATGAAAACATAAGTCCACACAAACTTGTTTAAAAGTTGTACACAGATGTTCAGAGCAGCATTATTTGTAATAGCCCCAACATGAGAACAACCCAAATGTCCATCAGCTGACAAATGGAGAAATAGAATGGGTATCCATACAATAGAATATAGCTCAGCAATGAAAAGAAATGAAGTACTGATACATGCTCTAATAGGATGAATCTTGAAAACATTATGCTAAGTGAAAGATGCTAATCTCAAAGGACCACATATTGTGTGATTCCAATTGTATGAAATGTCTAGAAGAGGTGAATCTAAAGAGACAGAGACTCTTTTAGACAGAGACAGAGACTAGTTTAATGTTGCTTAGGGCTGGGTAGGGGATGGGGAAATTGGGGGTGCTGGCTGAAGGATGTGGGGTTTCTTTTATAATTCTAAAATTGTGCTAATGGATGCACAATTCTGTGACTATACTAAAAGTTACTGAATTGTATACTTCAATGGGTGAATTGTATGGTGTGTGTACTACATCTCAATAAAGGTATTTTAAAAAGGAAACAGTTTGTGTCCAGATTATGAAGGACGTTTTATGCTGGTGCATAAGGGTTTGGGGTCAGTGTGGAGAAGAAATAGAGCACTGATTCTCAAAGTGTGACCTTGGACCAGCAGTATCAGCCTCATTCCAGAAGTTGTTACAAATGCACATTTTCAAGATTTACTTCACATTTGCTGAATCAGAAACACTGGGAGTGGAACCCAGCAATGTGTGTTTGAACAAGCCTGCTAGGTAATTCTGATGCACACTAGAATTTGAGGGCCAGTGGATTAGAAAATATGAAAGGACTGAGGGGAAGCATTTAAGAGGCTATTTTAGTAATCCAGGGGAGAAACAGTGGGGATTGGTGGTTTGAAGTAAGGTGATAGAAATGGGGATAAAGAGATAGATGGGGATTGACTGGATTGAGGGTGGGGAGTAAAAGTAATTCCCTCCCTCATCTCAAATGATCATGCTCTTAAAATTATTTTTATCAGGTGTATCTGGAAACACTTCTAAAACAGTCCTAATATACTTATCTATCTTAGCTATCAAAGCAGTGAGTTAGGAGGTAATGGTTAAAGTTAATATGAAAACCTTGAAAGTTTATTTAAATAGATATCCAAGTACCTTATACAAAAAATTAAAGTAGTCATCAACATTTTCAAGGGGAGAAAAGAATAATGAAAATAAATTAAATCTCCATCCCTTTTTGGCAATCTCTTGAATGATTTTGAATCTTTTGAATGATAATCTCTTAAAATGATGAAGTTTTGGAAAGAAAGATAAGCTTATTGTGTAAAAATAACCAAACTCAGAAATAATTAGAAGAAATTTACTCTGACGAGATGGTCAGGGTAGAACTTTTAATTAAACACTTTTCTGTACTTAGAAAAAAATACTGGAAATTCCCTGGTGGTCCAGAGGTTAGTACTCCATGCTTTCATTGCCAAGGGTCTGGGTTTGATACCTGATCAGAGAACTAAGATCCCACAGGTTTTACAGTGTGACCACAAACAAACAAAATAAAGTGTTTATTTTTTTTTAAATCAACAGCCTTCTTATGAAGCAATTTATAGTCTCTATTAATCTCACTTTTTTATGTCACTAATTTGATCCCTCTTAAAGTATAAGCTACAGTTTATGAGTAAATCTAAAACCCAGGAGTTTTAAGAGGAAATGCCAGGGAATTAAATATGAGGAATATTCATCTGACAGTAACTGTGAATAAAGCTGAGCGCCGAAGAATTGATGCTTTTGAACTGTGGTGTTGGAGAAGACTCTTGAGAGTCCCTTGGACTGCAAGGAGATCTAGCCAGTCCATTCTAAAGGAGATCAGCCCCGGGTGTTCTTTGAAAGGAATGATGCTAAAGCTGAAACTCCAGTACTTTGGCCACCTCATGTGAAGAGTTGACTCATTTGGAAAAGACTCTGATGCTGGGAGGGATTGGGGGCAGGAAGAGAAGGGGACGACAGAGGATGAGATGGCTGGATGGCATCACTGACTCGATGGACATGAGTTTGAGTGAACTCCGGGAGTTGGTGATGGACAGGGAGGCCTGGCATGCTGCGATTGTGGGGTCGCAAAGAGTTGGACATGACTGAGTGACTGAACTGAACACAAATAATCTTGAGTGTTTCCAAAGCCTCAGTAATTGATATATTTTCAGTGTAAGTTAATATCACAAAATGTTTGATTTTCTTGTTACTTTTCTTGTCTAATTTTGAGTTGCTCTTGCTTTTTCTCCCAGGTATGAAACGTCTCTCTATAGATTTGTTTCACTTGGTCAACCCAAATCAATAACACCTATGAGTTCCTTCAGCGCTCTAAATTCTGTGTTTTTACACTTCACAGTGATGACCAGGCATCCCAGGAAGCTTGAGTCACATTCCAATCAGGCTGTCAGCCTCATCACTGTCCAAAACCCACCTCTTCAAGTCCTAATGACCTTTGGGTTTCCAGCCTCAGTGGTCAATTCATGGTGCACACCTGTGCAACCTAGCACCCCCAGCTGGTCATTTACTCTTTCACCATCTTCCCTTGGCTCCCAGGACCCCACCACCTTGATTTTCAGACTTTGCTGATTGTTTCTTTTCAGCTCTCTTTTTGGTTCCACCTCTAAACATCAGATGCCTCAGGGATCAGTTCTCAAACTTCCTCTCCTCTCTAGCTACATTCACCTACTCATTCTGGAAATGATATGATCCAAGGCTCATGACTTCACATGGCTGATAACATTCAACTTTATCTGAACTGCTGACTTGTACTTTCAGCTGCCTACAAAGTTCTCTTCTTGTGTAATGAATAAATAGTCATTTCAAATTTGACACATTCCAAAACACTTTCCCTGCCAACCCATATTCTTTTGCAGGCTTTCCTAATTCAATAAATGGAAACACTCTTAGTTGCCTAGTCCAAAGCACATGGATTTACCCTGGTTCCTCTCCCACCCCCGCTGCAATCCTTCAGCAACAGTGCAGCTCTCCCTTTGGGTATATTCAGAAGACCACTTCTCAATATCTCTATTACCAAAACCCTGGACCAAGCAGCCAGCATTTTGGCCTGGATTATTTGCAATATATGGTCTCCCATCCCACCCAGAGAAAAAAGGCAAAGTCTTTATATTTTCTCCCAGGTATGACCTTATACAGCAAGTGATACCATGATTCTCTTTCTTTTACCAGGGTTTGTTTCACTCTGTCCTGTATGAATTCTTTTCCTGAAGCTAGCTCTCTTGAAAATATTGGCCACTGAACACAGAAAATATTAAGCAAAAGTAAGTGGCTGAAGGAGAAGGCAGTGGCACCCCACTCCAGTACTCTTTCCTGGAAAATCCCATGGACAGAGGAACCTGGAAGGCTGCAGTCCATGGGGTCGCTGAGGGTCGGACACGACTGAGCGACTTCTCTTTCACTTTTCACTTTCATGCATTGGAGAAGGAAATGGGAACCCACTCCAGTGTTCTTGCCTGGAGAATCCCAGGGACGGGGGAGCCTGGTGGGCTGCTCTCTATGGGGTCGCACAGAGTCGGACACGACTGAAGCGACTTAGCAGCAGCAGCAGCAGCAAGTGGCTGAAACAGAGTATTTCTATTTGCTAAAAACAAACAGAAAATAAAGCAGAAAAAAGAATTGTGTGATGATGCTCCAGTAATGAATGTTTATATATATAAGTAAAAATGTGTCTATAAAACCAGGTGTTCCAGGGATGTACTCTATTTCCTATAACTTAATTTGTATCTCATGCAAAGAGTTGACTCATTGGAAAAGACTCTGATGCTGGGAGGGATTAGGGGCAGGAGGAGAAGGGGATGACAGAGGATGAGATGGCTGGATGGCATCATCGACTTGATGGACGTGAGTTTGAGTGAATTCCGGGAGTTGGTGATGGACAGGGTACTTTTGCCTGGAAAATTCCATGGACAGAGGAGCCTAGTAGGCTCCAGTCCATGGGGTCGCTAAGAGTCGGACACGACTGAGCAAATTCACTTTCACTTTTCACTTTCATGCATTGGAGAAGGAAATGGCAACCCACTCCAGTGTTCTTGCCTGGAGAACCCCAGGGACGGGGGAGCCTGATGGGCTGCCGTCTATGGCGTTGCACAGAGTCGGGCACGACTGAAGCGACTTAGCAGCAGTAGCAGCAGGGAGGCCTGGCGTGCTGCAATTCATGGGGTCGCAAAGAGTCGGACACGACTGAGCGACTGAACTGAACTGAACTGAACTGAATTTGTATCTACAGCACTGCTGTCCCATAGAACTTTCTGAGATGATGGAAATGTCGTATATTGCCACTGTCAAGTATAGTAGCCATCTGCCTTGTTAAACAGCACAGACCCAGAGCTCCTATGCTTCCCAGACGTTGAAAACATAATCAATGTTGGGCAAACTTAGTCAAAATCAGGATTTCTCGGTCAGTTCAATGAAGCCCTATCCTCTCTTATCCCATCAGTTGCATCTAAGCTTGACAAGGCTCCTTGAGGGTCTCTGGTTCTGTCTTCCAACTGTCATTTGCTGAGATGTCTGAGTTCTTTCTTGGTCTCTGGTCATTGGTCTCTTAGTTGACTGTAGCTTCTATTTTGCTGGGTGAACCCAGAAGTAGTATTTGTGACCTTGTGGTGTGTGTGGGTATGTGTGTAATGTGTGAATATGCATTTGCTCTAATATTTGAGAATATATAATTCTGTTACAGAAAAAGAAATGGGATAACATTGTATTTAAATGTGTTACATACAGATAACTATGTTAGTAGCTTGTGAGACATGTTAAACATAGATAAAGTGAGGTTTATGTGTACTGAAAACAGATGAGAAGAAAGGCAAGAACCAAGATATGCCTAATTGTCATGAAACAGTCGATATAAGTGGGGCAGCAGTGTCTCCTAAACTTCACAACGTGCTACATACACAGGAGGTATGAAGCACTTGATATTCATGTAACACTGGTTCTGGCTCCAGATGTCCTCTGCCAGATAAAACCCACAGCTGCTCATCAGGCTAATTGGAGAGCCACAGCTTTGGCCAGGTCTACACACCTCTGTGTCTCTCTTACAAACCAGTGTCTGTGTGAGTCCCAGGCATCTTCTGTCTTTTGGATCTCTCTGCTCAAACCTCATCTTTGGTCCTTGTAGTCACACCATCAGCAGCAGCAAAGGCTGAAGGGACAGGGAAAGGGGTCCTATGAGTATTGTATAATCCAGGTTTTAGGTAGGGTGGTCCTTCCATCTTGTCCACACTCTTCCCTAAGTATCCTACCTGACCCCACCTCTTTCTCTGTTTCTTGTTGCATAGTATAAATTGGTTTAATAAATTGTGTAATTTGCACATCTTAATGTGTTCTCTAAGCCTTTCTAATCCAGCACTGCTGGGGGAACTTTCTTGTTGGTATAGAGGCTGCCATGGCATCAGGGTAATTTCCCTCATGATTTTAGGGGTAAATCAAAGACTTTCAAATACTCTCCTGAATGACTGGGAGAGTGAGGGTGCCTAAGACTCCCTCTGCCTAGACAGATTGTACTTTGTCTACTGCTGCAGTCCTACTTGGACAGTGTGGGAGATCACAGCAGGATTTGCTGTTTCATTGCTGCCTAGCTAAGGAGTGAGACACAGCCTTTGATTGCTCTCAGATCCCCACATTCCTCAGTAGGCTCTCCCTATTTGACTCCTTCTTTGTGATACCCATCAGTGTCTAAACAGCTTTGTTCTTCCTCTTCTCTCAGCTTGGAAAGTCTGTATCTCCTTTGGAAAAGGTTTTGTCCCCAAATCTGTGAAAAATAGGATAAACTTTATGCCTCTGGTCCTTAAGGATCTTGGTCTTGATTCTGATAATCCAAGTTTTTTAAAACTCAAAAATGCTTTATCCCAAACTATTGTCTCTAGTTTCAAAAGTTCATTTTGAAAGTAAGCATCTCTTTTCTATCTCTTTGCATTTCTGTTAATGGCAACTCTACTCTGAAGGCATGAGTGTGCACGTGCACACACACACACACACATATCCGCATGCACATATACATACCCTCTGATGCCTGATTGGGGGAATGGTGGGGATAGCTTGGGATATCAGGAAAAGAAAGAGCATCAGTTAGTATTTCAAAGTTCCACTCATCCCTATTTGTGAAGATCACACATAGCCATAGCTGGAGCTTTAGTAAATGAAGTCCAAGAGATGTTCGAACCCAGGGCTTGGATGATTTCTCAGGCTGCTCCTCTCTGTGCCATAGTCCACTCTTCTGCTTGTCTTTCTGCAACAGTAAGATGCTAGCTGGCAGTTCCACAACAATGTTGTCAGTAGAATTCAGTAGAGTTCAAAGGCTGCCTCTGCAGAAAGAAATGGCAACCCACTCCAGTATTTTTGCCTGAGATATTCCATGGACAGAGGACTCTGGTGGGCTACAGTCCATGTGGTTGCAAAGAGTTGGCACGACTTAGCAACTGAGTAGAAAACATCTTTTTTTTTGTCCTCTAATTTTACTTATAAAGTCTCATAACTTTGGTTCTTCAAGAGGATGGAGATAACATTTATTGATTATCTTCCACACACTAGGCATTGCTTTCCAAGTGTTCCCTTTTTAAAATGTAAATTTCCATTGGCAAGGAAAACCCCTTAAGTCCTCATTATCTAACCCCTAGAATTAACTTATTAGAACCATTTCCATCTGCCGTAGCCAGCTGTGGTCAAGGCCACATAAGACTGGAGTTGGGATAACCTTCCTGGGCCCTGAGTAATGAGCCCTGAGAAGGAAGAGAGGGCAACGAAGTGGGTGATAGGGGTGGACTTCCCAATCAAAGTTTGCCTGCTCCACAGAATTTGCCCCATGGTAGTGGAGAAGGCAATGGCACCCCACTCCAGTACTCTTGCCTGGAAAATCCCACTGACGGAGGAGCCTGGAAGGCTGCAGTCCATGGGGTCACTGAGGGTCAGACAAAACTGAGCGATTTCACTTTCATGCATTGGAGAAGGAAATGGCAACCCACTCCAGTGTTCTTGCCTGGAGCATCCCAGGGACGGGGGAGCCTGGTGGGCTGCCATCAATGGGGTCGCACAGAGTCAGACACGACTAAACAACTTAGCAACAGCAGCAGCACTGAAGTAATTGATGTGCTAATTAAAATCCCTGTGGATTCATTAAAGTAGTCCTGAGAAGAAATCTCCGCTTTGCACTAAGGGTAGTTAGTAGTTTAGGTATAAATATGAAAGTAATGAGATATTATTAAAAAACTTCTCTCCTTTGACTTTTTCTATCAGTACAAATGGTAGAGTTTTATTGATCATCAGATGAGAGAAGAAATGTAGGTCATATAAGCTGGCTGGCTTGTGGTTTACAATCTCTATGATACACACAGATCACAAAGATCAATCAGCATGCACAACTTAAAATGAGCTATTCATACAATGGGATACTACTCAGGAATAGAAAGGAAGGAATTACTGATATATGCAGTGTGGATGAATCTTAAAAACTCTCAAAATCTACTGAGTAATTAAGCTAGACACAGGTTATATATCATATGATTTCACTTATACAATGTTTTTGAACAGGTAAAATTCATCTAATATGAAAGCAATCTGAATGCTGGTTACCTTAGTAGAGGTAAGAGGGGAGGAAGGGGACATAAGGGAGCTTTTGGGGATGATAGAAATGTCTATCTTGATTCAGGTGTTATTCACCTGGACACACATATATTTGTCAAACTCCTAGAATTATTCAATTCATATATGTGCATTTTACCATCTATAAAATATACCACAATGAAAACAAATTCAACAAAACATTTCCTGGTGTCCTGATGGCCTATCTTTCCTCATTCAGCGGCATTGGCTGGCTGGCTGGCTGAAGTGATTGACAATGCAGGTAGTTCTAGTGTAGAGGCCAAAGAGCAAATTGCTATTTGTTGAAGTGCTATACATTTAGGGTTGCCTACTGCCTGGAAAATCCCAAGGACAGAGGAGCCTGGTGGGCTGCAGTCCATGGGGTCGCTAAGAGTCGGACATGACTGAGCCACTTCACTTTCACTTTTCACTTTCATGCATTGGAGAAGGAAATGGCAACTCACTCCAGTGTTCTTGCCTGGAGAATCCCAGGGACGGGGAGCCTGGTGGGCTGCCGTCTCTGGGGTAGCACAGAGTCGGACACAACTGAAGCGACTTAGCAGTAGCAGCAGCAGCAGCACGTGCCATGTTATTAATCACTTTACTATGTGATACTTGCTCTAAAATAGAGATGACTCAAAAGTACATTATATCAATAACTGTTTGGGGGTATTTTCTTCCTCCAGAACATTTTTTAACAGGAAAAGTGCAGACCAAATTAATCCTTGCTTCATTTAAACAGTCTTCAAATGGACTACTCTTCTTTGTCCTACTCCTCATGAACTCTTTTTGTTCTAGAAAAGAGCAAATTTAAAAATACAGTAGTTGAGCTCTGCGCCTGTAGTGTACTTACATGTAGCTATGCATTTCTTTCAAATACATAATAGTAAATCAAACTGTTAAGGTGACTTTATTAGGCTTGCCTCCAACCCCGGCCTCTTTTATGCATGCAGTGGTCTGTGGTGTGGGAGGAGCCACCTCCTGGAACAACTGATGACTCCTGGAAAACTGTGCTGAAGTAGGTATTTTTTTTTTTTTTAATGCAGCAATAATTCTGGAAGACCTATAACACAGTTTCTCATCCTAATGTTCTATTTTTATTGAGAATAGGAATTATGATTAATGTCATTATTCATTCTCTCCTGTTGTTTATTTCTTTCTTGAAGTCATAGTCTTCTCCTTGAGACAGCTCAGTTGGTTGCTATGGAAATGATTATTTTGCTACAAACAGAAACTTATGACATACAGTAAAGAATAAGCAACAGAAGCAAAAGAACTCTTGGAAAAAAACTTAAGTCCTGTTAAAGCCAAAAATAGCTGAAAACTGTTAAAATTGTTAGCGAAGCTGTCCAAAGTTGTTCATGAGGCAATAATTTACCTTGACATTTTCTCAAATGATAATCAGATCCGTGGATGAAGAATTTATGGTTTGAACACCCTCATGGGCACTGCTGCTGCTGCTGCTAAGTCACTTCAGTGTGTCCGACTCTGTGCAACCCCATAGATGGCAGCCCACCAGTCTCCCCCGTCCCTGGGATTCTCCAGGCAAGAACACTGGAGTGGGTTGCCATTTCCTTCTCCAATGCATGAAAGTGAAAAGTGAAAGTGAAGTTGTTCAGTTGTGTCTGACTCTTAGCGACCCCATGGACTGCAGTCTACCAGGCTCCTCCATCCATGGGATTTTCTAGGCAAGAGTACTGGAGTGGGGTGCCATCGCCTTCTCCGCTCATGGGCATTAACACTTCCATAAATAAAAGTCTATCCAAAATTTTAAACTTAGAGGTTTAAAGCAATCAATGACTTGATATTAGCAAGAATCATTTTTTTCTACCTATCATCCCCCCAATATATATCTATAACTCTATCTCAAACTCAGCCATTTAAATTCCTGTGCAGTCATACTGACTATATAATATGTACATACATATATACATACATACATATATAATTCGTGGGCTTCCCAGGTGGCCGTATTGGTAAAGAACACACCTAGTGGCAAAGAGTCAGCACGACTGAGCGACTTCACTTTCACTTTTCACTTTCATGCATTGAAGAAGGAAATGGCAACCCACTCCAGTGCTCTTGCCTGGAGAATCCCAGGGATGGGGGAGCCTGGTGGGCAACTGTCTATGGGGTCACACAGAGTTGGACATGACTGAAGCAAGTTAGCAGCAGCAGCAGCAGTGGTAAAGAACAGGTAGACATAAGAGACGTGGGTTTGATCCCTGGGTCGGGAAGATCCCCTGGAGGAGGGGACAGCAACCCACTCCAGTATTCTTGCCTGGAGAAACCCATGGACAGAGGAGCCTGGCAGACTGTAGTCCATAGGATTGCATAGTCAGACACAACTAAAGTACCTTAGCATGCATAAACACATATATTATATGTATATATATATATATGTAAACAATATAGTTTTGCTTTTTGTTTTTACTACACATATTATTTTTGCCATTTCCATATCATCTTAATATTTATACTTTTAAAATTACTTTTGAGAAACTACTTACTGGATGCTTGGGGCTGGTGCACTGGGACAACCCAGAGGGATGGTATGGGGAGGGAGGAAGGAGGAGGGTTCAGGACGGGAAACACATGTATACCTGTAGCAGATTCATTTTGATATATGGCAAAACCAATACAATATTGTAAAGTTAAATAAAATTAAAAAAAAATTCTATTAAAAAGTACATTTAATATCTAAAAAGTTGAAGGAAAGAATGCTTAAGAAATAATAAAATAATATCTTCTAAAAAAAAAAAAAAAGAAACTACTTATCCTGGTTCCCTATAGTTGAATATTTATGCTGTATCAAAATTTTCTGCCATTATGAATGAAACTGTTATAAAGTTGTTCTTTCTTTCAAGTAGGTCTTGAAAGGAATTCTCAGCATTAACTCAGAGAAGTTGGGTTTTAGGATAAAGAGTATGAAGATTTTAACATCCCACATGGCCCTACATACACATCCCCATAGAATGTTTGTTAAATGGTGACCCTCAGCATCCATATTTACTTTATGGCAGGTCATACGTATGGCTTCTACAAGTCAGGGAAGCCAGGACAAGAGAAAGTTCCAAAGAATTTGGGAAAGAAAGCAAATCTCCCATGCATTGTGGTCCAAGAAAGTTAAGCCACTGACTGAGCGCTCACTTGGGAGAAGGCATGTTAAGAAACTGGTCTTCCTTTCCCCATTAAATTCTTTTTATTGCACTGAGCGGAGCATCACAGGGAACTCCCCGAGTCTTAGAACTCAGTGTGTTTCTGACTCTGTTTAGTTTGTTTATTTTTGTGTCCTTTCTCTTCCAAAAGTGATTTCAGGCAGATTATATACAGAGACATAAAATACAGTACAACAATGCCAAAATAAAAAGATAATCAGATCAAAGAGAAACTATGAACAAGCAAAATATATGCCTTCCAAAAATATATGCTTTAAGATCAGATGGAGTTGGGAAAGTTGTGCCATGAATTACACTCTCAGGAAAGAGGGAAATATAAACCAGCACCAGATAAACCAGTTGCCCAGGAAAAGAGCAGCTCTCTGCCACTGAATTCTCTCAGCATCTCTCAAACTCCAAGACATTGCTTAGCCACACTTTCATTTCAGCTATGTAGCTTCTAAACTTCTCCGTTGTGACCATTGCTGCCACTGACATAGGCTAGATTTATGAAGTCTAGAACCCCAGGTGCCTTGTACTTAATGATGGAATCTTGAAGACGGCCATCCGGTGGGAATGATACAGGCTTGAGGGGAGAGAACTTAGGCGTAAGTACCTGAGAGCCTAAAACTGTTTGCCCCATTTGAATTTGACTTTAAATACGTCTTTTCTGATTATAGAATATAACACATAGCTTTATTTTAGAAAATGGGGAAACTACAAAGAAGAAAATAAATGTCACTATAAATCTACTACACCTAGACTTTTTAAAGCTTTAGATGTATTTCTTTTCATTGTTATGATTTTATGTGTATGTATACACACATTTTTGTGTGTGCACACATGTATGTGTGTACTATATATATATATAGTAACTACAGACAAAGCAAATGGGAAAGAGGCAAACTGAAGATTGAAGCCCTGCACTGTAACTATTGGGGGTTTAAAAGAATCCCCGACCCTATCATAGGTGGAAAGGGAATTAGGTTAAGGATTCCAAGTCCTTCACACGGTAGTCCCTCCATTTTTCTAAGACTCACATCCCTCAGAAAGTTTGGCAGCTCTTGATATATCAGATCAGATCAGATCAGATCAGTCGCTCAGTCGTGTCCGACTCTTTGCGACCCCATGAACTGCAGCACGCCAGGCCTCCCTGTCCATCACCAACTCTCGGAGGTCACTCAGACTCACATCCATCGAGTCAGTGATGCCATCCAGCCATCTCATCCTCTGTCGTCCCCTTCTCCTCCTGCCCCCAATCTCTCCCAGCATCAGAGTCTTCTCCAATGAGTCAACTCTTCGCATGAGGTGGCCAAAATACTGGAGTTTCAGCTTTAGCATCATTCCTTCCAAAGAAATCCCAGGGCTGATCTCCTTCAGAATGGACTGGCTGGATCTTGATATATATGTCCCATATATTTATTGTTGGGGTTAATATAATTATATGTGTGTGTTTGTACACTGCAGACAAAAATATTTGTCCTAATGTTATGTATCCCCCTTACCATTTCTAACCTCTACAAGAATCGTTGGTAATTGCACATTGCTGCTGCTGCTAAGTCGCTTCAGTCATGTCTGACTCCGTGCGACCCCACAGATGGCAGCCCACCAGGCTCTGCCGTCCCTGGGATTCTCCAGGCAAGAACACTGGAGTGGGTTGCCATTTCCTTCTCCAATGCATGAAAGTGAAAAATGAAAGGGAAGTCGCTCAGTTGTGTCCAACTCTTAGCAACCCCATGGACTGCAACCCACCAGACTTCTCCATCCATGGGATTTTCCAGGCAAGAGTACTGGAGTGGGTGCCATTGCCTTCTCCAATTGCACATTAGAATGGGATACTTATAGAATAATAAGGTTAGAAAAGACTTCAAAAGCTCCTAAGGCATGGGCCTTGTTGATACACATATTATGGGCTAAGCAATATGATAAAAAGTCCTAAAAACATGTATGCCCTCTGACCCAGTAAGTCTACTTCAAGAAATTTATCAGAATGTGTATAAAGATATATGTATAAATAGGTACATCATATCTCTATAATGACATGAAATTGGAAACGTCCTATGCAACAGTGGAAGATTACAGAAGTCTCAACGATTCTTGTAGGATAAGCATAAACCATGATAATTAAACAGATTGCTTATGACTTTACATCTGATAAAGAATCTGCCTGCAGAAGACCTGGGTTTGATCCCTGTGTTGGGAAGATCCCCTGGAGAAGGTAATGGCTTCCAGTATTCCAGTATTCTTGCCTGGTGAATTCCATGGACAGATCATGGAGTCACAAAGAGTTGGACACGGCTAAGTGACTAACACATTTTGAAAACAAAACAAAGTCATTTTAAAAGTTATACCTATATAAAGAAGTAATATATTTTCCATGTTTATGATCCTTAGGAATGAACTTGGAGCAACCTAAAGATTGATTATTTTTAGATTTTAAAATTTAAGTAAGACATTCCTATAACTGTTATTAATCACCAGTTTTAAACATGCTATTCTAGCATGTCTTTAGACTTAAGAAGGCTTTGTCTATAAATCTACCCTACATAACTCTTTTATTTGGAAGAGAGTATAATGCAGATGACAAATGATTCATTGTTCCTAGAGCCAAGTAATATCATTCTGGAACAAAAGGAAAGAGAAAAATAGTAACAAACATTGTTGTGATTTTAAAATTTGGATTGATTTGATTTTTCAACACTGTTCCAATCTATCATACTTTCTGTTTTATTCCATTTTTCTAGCTGGATCTTTAATAACAAAAAGGAATGTTTGAAATCTTACATACGGGCTCAGTTATTTAAACAACTCAAGACATTGTTACTGCATTCAATTCTATTGCTCTGTAAGAGATTAGAAAATACAAAAATCACTGTAACAAAGCCAACATAGGATTTTCTGAAAGGCTTCAAATACAACATTCATCACAAATGTTTACTGAGCACCTTCTGTGGTCTAGTTGCAGGGCTAGGTGCCAGTGAGCCAGACAGAGCCTTTCCTGAACTCACAGAACTTGTAACCAAAAACCATACTCTAATGGAAAGAATGAAATTAAGAAGCAAATGACCAGACTTCTACAGGATCTTTTCCCCTTTCCATTGTCTTCTCAGATGCTAAGCCACGTTTTTCAGTTCACTTCCTTTCTCGAAAATGGTGGTAGGCGTGGGTACTGGCCTAACTTATAAAGAAAATTTCTTAAAAGTGATTTGGCAGGTTGAATCATACTCCCAATGCACCCTTTTAATAACAGAGATCAACAAAGAAGGAGCATGAATAACAAACATAGTTATTTTAGTTGATATCAACTGTAATCTTAGTCTCTGGTTAGACGGTTAACACCCCCCACCCCTCTCCATCATACATATACAGAAATCCTTTGACAAGCTTCATTATTGGCATAATAGGATTGTCCTCAGTGACCATGGGCCTTAAGAGATCAGGCTTTCAGGACAAGAAGGTTCTGGGTAAAACTGTGAGCATAATAGCCGCTGATCATTGGTGCCCTCTCCTAGATGATGTCACAGGCTTCTTTCCCACTATCTGCATCCAACCTCTTACATTTCTCCTACCCTTTGCTTTTCAATGGTTTTTCAATTACTAATCTGATATTAATGCCCAGAGAGTAATAAAATGCAAACTTCAGCAGAAAACAGAGCTTTACGTTAAAGGGCTAACTCTAAATAAGCAATTGAAGGCACACTGGTAAGCATATAGAATCAGATCAGATCAGATCAGTCGCTCAGTCGTGTCCAACTCTTTGCAACCCCACGAATCTCAGCACGCTAGGCCTCCCTGTCAATTACCAACTCCCGGAGTTCCCTGAGACTCACATCCATCGAGTCAGTGATGCCATCTAGCCATCTCATCCTCTGTCGTCCCCTTCTCCTCTTGCCCCCCATCCCTCCCAGCATCAGAGTCTTCTCCAATGAGTCAACTCTTCGCATGAGGTGGCCAAAGTACTGGAGTTTCAGCTTTAGCATCATTCCTTCCAAAGAAATCCCAGGGCTGATCTCCTAGAATATATTTGGGCAAAACAAAGGAAGAGAAACCTTGAGGTGGGCGCAGGCATTAGACCACAGACAGAAAACACCTGGGTTCAAATTCTTTCTGAGTGTCAGTTTCTTTAAGTACAAAATGGAAATAATGGCATTTATTTTGTAAGATTTTGTCTTTGTATAGTGTGAATTACACATGACAATGTCTGTAAAGTACTCTGGATCCACTCAGTGCTTGATAAATACTGGCTGTTGTCACTATGCCTCTGAAGTCAGATGCCTCTGAAGCTGTGATCTCCGTACAACAGCATGTCCTCAATCTCTTTTCCTATCTGTAAAGTGGAATACAAGAGGGTTCTTGAGCTGAGTCTGAACTCTAATAATCTGGAATGAATGGAAAATCATTGAAGGGAGGGTGTTTAGAACAGACCAAATTTTTTAAACTGCAGTTTATTTTTCTCCAGAAAGCAGAGGTTCTTATGCTTCAGTTTGCAATAGAAGCACTGAGAAAACTTTGCCCACTTTCTCTGTTAATTTATTCAGCACATACTAACTACAAACATACTTGAGACACATATATTCTTTCCTCAGGAAATTTGTTTTTAAATGCAATGTCTGGGGCCCTTTCCTAAGAAATTTTGATGGAGAAGGCCTTGGAATCCAGACCTAGGAATCTGTATTTTGAAAAAGCACCCTGGTCGTTCTGAGGCAAAACAGCTGTGGACAAACTGAGAAACATGACTGGAGTAAGTGTGCCTTGATTTTCACTTTGAGAATACACTGTTTTGGGAAAGTCTCTTTAATGAGTCTTTTGGTAATTCTAAGGATAAATGAAAAATTCAAAGGAAAAACTCAGAAGTGGAAAGATTTAAGACAATGAAACCTAAATAGATGAGCAAAGTAAATTAAAAGGCTGTCTTCATTGTGAGTGAGATGCAGAATTTTGGCAGATTGTTTTTTGTAGGAAGTGATTGTTCTTAATGCAGATTTAGACTGCTATGAATCTGGACTATTTTACTTCCCAAAGAATTACCGAATAGTTCCACTAGGAGAACTGGAGCAGAGATGAACAGGATCAGGAGGAAAGAAAGTCTAGATTGCTTTTGCAGGTGTGAAGCCTGCAAAGAGTGGGAGTAGGACTAAAAACGGCAAAGCCCAACACCTTTAGTTCAGTGCATGACTCCCTTTGGTGTTACTGAAGACAAAATGTCCCAAAGTTTGGGAAAGGTACCCTGTCAGGTTGGATCCTGATTCATTGTCTTACTGGTGATAAGAGCGAGGTCTTCCTGAAGGTCAGGGCTTCTTGGATAGTTAGCCATTCCAGAAGGTAGAAGATCTTCAACTGCAAGATCCTCATGCAAGCCCTGGTTGAGGCCTGGGCTCCAGCAGAAGAAAACTGGTCTAGGGTGTCCATTTTGGGGAAGGCACCAGCCGTGGCAAGATGGTGCTTCAGGCCAGGAATGAAAGAGAGAGAGCTAGCAGGTGACTCCTATTTGGAGGGGCTCTTTTTTACAACTCAGGGTTTTTTGGTTGTTATTTCCAATCCCTCAGTAAAAGTGAGTACATTTGGCGGACATTTCAACTCCTAAAACACCATGTTCTAAGGCACAACAATGAACTTGGCATCCTACTTCTGTGATTCTTTCTAATGTTAGCCTTGAGGTCTGAAGAGAATGAAGGAATAAGTTGGTGTCCAAATTGGACCAAGCTATATGAGGGGTTTATGTGAAAAACCAGCACTCTTTCTGAGCACCTGGTAGGATCTGCTTTGGGCCTAGAAAGATCTGAGTGTTTAATCCCTCTTAAAGCTACAACTGATGGTCTGTTCCCCTTCCCCCTATAGAAAATCTTTTTTTAATGTGGACCTACTCAGTGCAGATTTTTCACTAATGCTCTTGAAGAGCTTATGTGAGCAGTTTGAACTTTAAAATATTATAAACAAAATTCCACTTTCTCCAGCTAAAAACATTGGCTTCTGGTAGAAGTATAAGTAGAAACTGACTGAGTAGTTTTGATGAAAATGAGAATTGTGTGTAACTAGTAGTTAATTTTTTGTCATCCACATAGCAATCTATTTGCTCTCTTTAGGCAAGCTCACCATCTTCTTTTAATTTAAGAAAAAAATTTCCCCTTACAGATGTAATACCTGCTCTTATTAAAAATTTAAAAATAAAATAGAAGGAAAAAGTATCGATAGTCTCACATACAAATACTTTGTGATGTGTATTCCTCTCCATGTATATATCTTTACATAATTGCAATCACATGGTATATAAAAAATTATATATGCTAGTTTCTTAAAAATCTGTTTTAAAAGTATCTGCTATTTAAATGTGCATCAACAGATGAATGGATAAAGAGTGTGATAAAATCCAGAATATTACTCAGCCATAAAAAAGAATGAAATATTGTCATTTGCAGCAATGTAGATGGACCTAAAGATTATCACAGTAAGTCAGACAAAGACGAGTATTACATGATATCACTTATATGTAGAATTTAAGAAAATGATACAAATGAATTTATTTATAAAACAGACTCATGGACATAGAAGACAAATTTACTTTGCAGGTGGTACTAGTGGTAAAGAACCCACTTGCCAAGGCAGGAGACGTAAGAGATGCAGTTTTGATCTGTGGGTCAAGAAGATCCTCTGGAGAAGGAAATGGCAACCCACTTCAGTGTTCTTGCCTAGCACACACAAAGGGGAAAGGAGAGGAGAGGGATAAATTAGGAGTTTGGGATTAACATATACACACTACTATATATAAAGTAGATAAACAGCAAGGATTTGCTGTATAGCACAGGGAACTATATTAAATATCTTGTCATAACCTATAATAGAAAAATAATCTGAAAAATAGTATATATGTATATTGGAGAAGGAAATGTCAACCCACTCCAGTGTTCTTGCCTGGAGAATCCCGGGGACAGGGAAGCCTGGTGGGCTGCCGTCTATGGGGTCACACAGAGTTGGACACGACTGAAGTGACTTAGCATAGCATAGCATATATGTATACACACACACACACACATATATAAAACTTTGCAGTATACCTGAAACTAACACAGTATTGTAAATCAATTACACTTCAATTAAAACAACAACAACAACAACAAAAACACCAGAAAGGTCCATTATGCAGAAAAAAATCTGCTAACTATATGAAGCAGGAAAAAAAAAAATCACTTTGAAGTTCACTGCCCAGACTTACTTTGGGTGCATTTCCTTGCAATTCCTTTACCATACATTTTCTCCCCAACATGATTGCAATTATGTTGAATTAAAGATCTGTTCAAAAAAGATCTTCATGACCAAGATAATCACAATGGTATGATCACTCACCTAGAGCTAGACATCCTGGAATGTGAAGTCAAGTGGGCCTTAGAAAGCATCACTATGAACAAAGCTAGTGGAGGTGATGGAATTCCAGTTAAGCAATTTCAAATTCTGAAAGATGATTTTGTGAAAGTGCTGCACTCAATATGCCAGCACATTTGGAAAACTCAGCAGTGGCCACAGGACTGGAAAAGGTCAGTTTTCATTCCAATCTCAAAGAAAGGCAATGCCAAAGAATGCTCCAACTACTGCACAATTGCACTCATCTCACACGCTAGTGGGGAAGGCAATGGCACCCCACCCCAGTACTTTTGCCTGGAAAATCCCATGGATGGAGGATCCTGGTAGGCTCCAGTCCATGGGGTCGCTAAGAGTCGGACACGACTGAGCGACTTCCCTTTCACTTTTCACTTACATGCATTGGAGAAGGAAATGGCAACCCACTCCAGTGTTCTTGCCTGGAGAATCCCAGGGATGGGGGAGCCTGGTGAGCTTCTGTCTATGGGGTCGCACAGAGTCGGACACGACTGAAGTGACTTAGCAGCAGTAGCACACGCTAGTAAAGTAATGCTCAAAATTCTCCAAGGCAGGCTTCAGCAAGATGTGAACCGTGAACTTCCTGATGTTCAAGCTGGTTTTAGAAAAGGCAGAGGAACCAGAGATCAAATTGCCAACATCCGCTAGATCATGGAAAAAACAAGAGAGTTCCAGAAAAACATCTATTTCTGCTTTATTGACTATGCCAAAGCCTTTGACTGTGTGGATCACAATGAACTGTGGAAAATTCTTCAAGAGATGAGAATACTAGACCACCTGATCGGCCTCTTGAGAAACCTATATGCAGGTCAGGAAGCAACAGTTAGAACTGGACATGGAACAACAGACTGGTTCCAAATAGGAAAAGGAGTCCGTCAAGGCTGTATACTGTCACTCTGCTTATTTAACTTATATGCAGCATACATTATGAGAAACGCTGGGCTGGAAGAAGCACAAGCTGGAATCAAGATTGCCAGGAGAAATATCAATAACCTCAGAAATGCAGATGATACCACCCTTATGGCAGAAAGTGAAGAGGAACTAAAAAGCCTCTTGATGAAAGTGAAAGGTTGGCTTACAGTTCAACATTCAGAAAATGAAGACCATGGCATCTGGTCCCATCACTATATGGAAAATAGATGGGGAAACAGTGGAGACAGTGTCAGACTTTATTTTGGGGGGCTTCAAAATCATTGCAGATGGTGATTGCAACCATGAAATTAAAAGATGCTTACTCCTTGGAAGGAAAGTTATGACCAACCTAGATGGCATATTGAAAAGCAGAGACATTACTTTGCCAACAAAGGTCCATCTAGTCAAGGCTGTGGTTTTTCCAGTGGTCATGTATGGATGTGAGCTGGACTGTAAAGAAGGCTGAGGGCCGAAGAATTGATGCTTTTGAACTGTGGTGTTGGAGAAGACTCTTGAGAGTCCCTTGGACTGCAAGGAGATCCAACCAGTCCATTCTAAAGGAGATCAGCCCTGGGATTTCTTTGGAAGAAATTATGCTAAAGCTGAAACTCCAGTACTTTGGCCACCTGATGCGAAGAGTTGACTCATTGGAAAAGACCCTGATGCTGGGAGGGATTGAGGGCAGGAGGGAAAGGGGATGACAGGATGAGATGGCTGGATGGCATCACCAACTCGATGGCTGTGAGTCTGAGTGAACTCTGGAAGTTGGTGATGGACAGGGAGGCCTGGCGTGCTGAGATTCATGGGATCGCAAAGAGCCGGACACGACTGAGCGACTGAACTGAACTGAAAGATCTGTTAATTCAGGAACATTTGCAGATCCTGTAGGAAAGTGTGTGAGGAGGTTCATTGACATACCAGATCTGTTACTTAGTGGTTTAGTAGTACTCTTGCCTGGAAAATCCCATGGACGGAGGAGCCTGGTAGACTGCAGTCCATAGGGTCATGAAGAGTCGGACACGACTGAGCGACTTTACTTTCACTTTTCACTTTCATGCATTGGAGAAGGAAATGGCAACCCACTCCAGTGTTCTTGCCTGGAGAATCCCAGGGACAGAGGAGCCTGGTGGGCTGCCATCTATGGGGTCGCACAGTCGGACACGACTGAAGCAACTTGTAGTAGTAGTAGTAGTAGTAGTAGTAGTAGTAGTAGTAGTAGTCGTCTTTCCCAATCAAACCTCAATGACTCAGGACTCTCAGTATGACTTTGAAAGGTACAGAAATTCATCATTCATGTTCCATGGCAGAAAAAAAAAAACAGTGGCCATTATGATACACTATGTCATTCTGCTTTTGTGCAGAGAGAGCACCTTTAAAATGTAAGTCTTCTGGTTCAGTTTCTTAACAGTGACCAGTGTAGCCATGGTTAGCAAGTGCTGGGAGAGACCACAGTCCACATTGCTGTCAGTGACCACTAAGTATGCAGAAGATTTCCTCTGATCTGAAAGTTGGAGGATATGGCTCAATGAACCCATTTCCTGGCACTGGAAAGTGGAGAGTGATGTCACAGGAGAGGCCACATTGCAGGAAGCACAGTTGGGCCAAGCTTTGCCTCTGCACTCGGACACCCTGCTGGAACTCCTGATTTCAGGTTTGACCTGAGTCGATGAAGGAGCTTCTGAACTTTCAGTTATAACTCCCTCTTTTTGGAATTCTTAATTTTTGTTGATACCTTGGTCATCTGAATACATCTTCTAGAAATTTCCTCAAGTAAGATATAGGAATGATTCATGTTGTGAGATATAATATACATATAAAATTACATAAAGATGTGAAATTCTGGTGTCACAATTATTTTCCTAAAGTCTGTAGACACATCTTTGTTGTCTTCTAGAACTGGCTACTGCAGAGACCAAGTCTGCGGTGAGCTTATTTGTACACTTCTGTAGGTAACCTTTTGTTCTCTCTGCTTGTTTGGATTGCTCTTTGTTTTTAATTTAACCATTTTTCTAGGCTATATATAATGAAATACTATTTTTGTAAAGCTCATGGGTTTATTTTCCCTCTGTGCCATCTGCTTTATTATTTTTTTTCCTTTTTCCTGAAGCTCTTCCACCATGAAGACTGGGCAGGAAGCCTGATTCCCAGGATTCAAGGAGGCCACAGAACCCCGAAGGGTAAAGCCATGTTGTGGAGATGCTATTGACAGAAACACCTGGGCCTTGACTAAACTGGACGAACACACCAGGAGTCACGCTAGGACCTGCAGGTGGAGGCTGATGCTCACATGCAGGCTGGGACTGCCCTTTCTAACACCTGCCCGGCTTACCTCCTCACCTCCTTCAGGGCTCTGCTCATGTGTCACCTCCTCAAGGAGGCTTTTCCCGACCACCCTGTCCCCACTTCCATCCCCATCCTTTCCCTGCATTCCTGTCTCCTCACCCTGCTTTGATCTCCATAGCGCATATCCCAACCAACATAGAACAGGCTCACCTCTAATGTTGTCTAGAAGTCTCCTTTCTGCTTTGTTGGACTTCATTAGACCCACTTTCCATGTTTTCATCACTCCGAATGTATGGAACACAAGAAGAGCTTGAAATTTCTGTGTTCCCCCTAGAGCGCTTCTTTGCTGGGGCCACACCACCCAGGGCGCACTGTCACTCCCTTCTCCTTCTCTCACCTCCTGCTGAGTTGTTTTCTGAGTGTCAGTCTCTAAACAGACATAAAACCGTCCTGTGTTTTGCTCGATGGAAGCTTCAGAAGAGTACTTTTTTTTTGTTTACTCCTCTATCCCTAGCTTCTAGAACAGTGCCTGGCATGGCACATCATAGGCTTGCAATGAACAAGTCTTGAGCAAATTCAGGAATGTATCCAATGGACAAGTTTGAAAGAGTTAGTTTGAAAATAGGAAAGTTAGTGGGAGAGACAGGGCTCTGATTGCCTCAAAAAGCAGCAATCATAGAATAGGACAGAACTCCTCCTTTCCTGCTTGAACTGACTTGCATTAGTAGGGCAAGATGGTGGTGAAAGGATAAATGCATCTCTACCTAAATAGGCAATCTCATTTTCAAGAGGTAAGAACTGGGAAGACCTACAATATTCTGGAACTTGGTTGGCTGTTCTTGTTTTCAGGATTGTAAATTCTTGTTTCTTGGGTCTTCATATGAATTTCAGTAGGAAGGGGCAAAGCTGTTTCAGGATTTTTACCCAGACTTGCCATTTCAATCTAGACTCAGAGTTATACTTTTAATTGACTTAATGAACACCTCACAGAGAATGAAAAGGCAAGCTAGAGGCAGCTCCATTCATCCCACAAAGGGCAGGCAAGAGACTGCAGGTCTAAGTTCTATCTGCACTACAGAAGATTTTACAAAAATATTTTGCTGTGGCTCCTGAGTACATACAAATACCTTTTATTTGGTGTACAGGAAGGCAATGGCACCCCACCCCAGTACTCTTGCCTGGAAAATCCCATGGACGGAGGAGCCTGGTGGGCTCCAGTCCACGGGGTCGCTAATGGTCGGACACGACTGAGAGACTTCACTTTCACTTTTCACTTTCATGCACCGGAGAAGGAAATGGCAACCCACTCCAGTATTCTTGCCTGGAGAATCCCAGGGACAGCGGAGCCTAGTGGGCTGCTGTCTATGAGATCGCACAGAGTCGGACACGACTGAAGAGACTTAGCAGCAGCAGCAGCAGCAGCAGCAGTGAGTTTGGAGCCTAAAGAAGGAAGGTTGGTGCTTGGTGCTTAGTCATGTCCAACTCTTGGGACTCCTTGTACTATAGCCTGCCAGGCTCCTCGGCCCCGGAATTTTCCAGCAAGAATACTGGAGTGGGTTGCCATTTTCTACTTCAGGGGATCTTTTCTACCCAGGGATTGAACCCGTGTCTCTTGTGTCTCCTGCACTGGCAGATGGGTTCTTTATCACTAGAGGCACCTGGGAAGCCCTTGGAGCCTAAAAGACTAAATCATTTGGACCTAGATTTTATATTGGTTTTATCTGGTTATAAAATGCAAGAAGTGAAGATGAAAAGAAAAGTAGCATCCGAACTTATAAAAACAAATAAAATACATCCCATTGATTCTTTGGTAGTTTATTGATGCTAAGACTCATTTTTCACTGAAAAGCTACAAAATTTCCCTTTTATCTTTCCTGAAGCCTGTAAGAATAAGCTGATGACAGGATAATTAACATCCAAGTATTTTGTGATATTTTGATATTGGGCTCCCCTTCTTCTAATCTTATTTTTTATTTCAGACCACACATTCTCAGTTTGTTGATAATGCATTTGGTTGTAGCCTGAGATATTTCCAGGTCTAAAGCCAGGTTCACATTTTTGCTTTGAAGAGGCAGAAATTCCAAACAAATACAGATGGTCAGACCATAAACTTAATTAAAATTTCGACTTTACTGGATGCTACATTAAATATGGCCATAATGCCAAGAGAAATACATGAAAAATCCATTTGTCTCCACATCCTGCTGCTTCTACATAGTATAAAATAACAGAATGCTAAGTATGTGTTTGTGTATGTGTGTGTGAGCATGTGTGCCTTAATCTAACTCTCTCTTCTGGCTTGGCTGTCATACTAGTAATGTTTTGACCAATAAAAGATGGGTTTTAATTAAAATCTGGGATTGGCTAGCTGTACATCTGTTAACTTTTCCTATGTAATTCTCAAGCACTAATTTAGATACTTTCTGAAGAACTGTGATTTTCTCTCTTTTTTGAGCAAAAAAAAAAAAAGAGAGCATTTTAATTTTCCTAATTAAGCCCAGAATATGTATTTATTTTAAAATTATGTGGAGATAGTAACTCATTTCAGGAGGGTAATAAAAGTCATTCATAGGAAGGTAAAACAGCTTTCTTATAGAACTCAAAAGGGAGGAAAGGACCTAGCCCTGTCATTTGAAGATGAGGACTCATGTTCTGGAGAGGACAAGTGAGAATGAATAGTCCATGGTGGCTTGATCACACTGAGCCCCGGGCTAGCTGCACAGGGAGGTCTGAAAGGACTGCTGGGGCCACAGGGGACAAGTTTGATTGGCCCTCTGATGGGACAAAATCCACTGTTTCCACCAGGTAACTTAAGTCAGATTCTCCAGAGAGATGAACCTGAGGCCAAGGCGTATACATAAGGACTTCTTTGGTGGGTGTAATCCCAAAGAAGGGTGGAGACAAAGCAAGCAGAAGGGTATACTTCAAATTGGCCACCGCTATGGTCAACTGGCTGCTTTATCTCATAGGATCTTCTGAAGAGCCTAATAAAATGCATCTCAGGACCCTCTGTTTTGGGCTGAATTGTGTCCCTCCAGATTTATACACTGAAATCCTAACTACCAGTATTTCAGATTGTGACTGTATTTGGAGATAAGGTCTTCAAAGAAGAGATTTAAAAACAAATTATTTATTTTTGACTGTGTTGGATTGTAGCTGTGGCACGCAGGATCTTTTGTTGCAGCACATGGGCTTCTCTGTAGTTGTGGCATGTGGGCTCAGTTGCCCTGTGGCATGTGGGATCCTAGGTCCCCAACCAGGGATGGAACCCGTGTCCCCCACAGGTTTGAAGGAAGATGGATTTTTAACCAATGGACCATCAAGGAAGTCCCATAGAAGTGATTAAGTTAAATTGAGACTGTTAGGGTGGGTCCTAATCTGATCTGACTGTTGTCCTTTTAAGATGAGGAAAACTTGGAAACATAGAGTCACCAGGGATGGATACGCACAGAGGAGGAAGAGCATGTGAGGACACAGGGAGAAGATGGCTCTCTACAAGCCAAGGAGAGAGGTCCAGAAGAAACCAATCCTGCACACACTTGGATCTTGAACTTCTGGCCTCCAGGACTTTGCAACAATAAATTTCTGCTCTTCAAGCCACTCAGTCTGTGGTGTTTTGTTACGGTATACCCCTAGCAAACACATGCATCCTTGACAAGGGAGAAGAAAGGGTCCAAGTTTGCCTGGGAGGGCTCTCTGCTAGCACTTTTGGGTTGTATATGCTCTGGTGTCAAGCAGTTTCCTCAGGATCTCATGCACTGTCCACAGGGATGTCCTAGGGCAGAGGGTGACAGGGGCACAGCTGGGTTTAAGGTGAGGCCCTGGGAGGTAGCGGACAGGAGAAGCAGGTTGGAGCCTCTGCAGGACTGGGGTGCAGGGGGTGAAAGGTGGGTGTGCTAGAACAAGAAATAGGCAAGAGAAACTGAAGCAGAGCTGAAGTGGTATCTGATACCCAGGGTAATAATGATACTGATTTTAGTAATGATAATGAATGATGATTCTCGAGGAGATTCTATGTGCCAGATACTGGGATATATACTTTACATAAACCATTTCATATAACCCCAGCACCACTCCAGGATTTAAGTACTATTATTATCCCTACTTTCCAGATGAAGAAATTGAGGCACAGAGAGGTTCAGGAACTTGCCCAAGGTCATAACAAGTATGCCAGTCACTACCCTCAAGTTCAATTGAACCTGGCTCCAAAGCTTGCATTCTCACTCATGTCACTCTGCTTTCTCTTGATAATGTGACTGAAACAGTGCTTTAGAAAGATAAATTTGGGTAGATGTTTTAACTTATTTTAGGCAAGTTATTTTAAAACATATAAGGCATTCTATGCAAAAGATTACCATCAGGTTAGTCTAGCAGGGTGGTTAAGCAGACAGCCTGTACAGTTTGCCAAGGTTCAAATGCCAGTTATTCTGTTCACTGGCTAAGTGACTTTGCAAAAGTTATTCAACCTCTCTGTGCCTCACTTCAACCTCTAGATGCTAAAAAGTGTGCCTTACCATTTGGAGTTACTCTGGGAATTGTTTAATTTACATAAAATACTAGGTGTTTTTATTATTATAATATTTAAAAATATTGACCAGATATGATTTCTTCTATAGCTTTTTATCTGTACAAAGTTAGTGAACATTACACGTGCACCTCGAAATTTTTGCAACACTTCTGTTGCTATATAAGCTAATGGATGATTTTTTTAAAGTAGTCAAATGTCAGCTGTTAAACATCACACTGCCGGCATCATAAATGAAGTCACCATTTGGCAAATAATTTCTTGGCAGGAGTGGTTCTCACCAACAGGGAAAAATGAAAAAAAAATTATTAAATAAAGTCCCCACTGTGATTTGTTAAGCATTTCAGACACATGGTTCAGCAATTTTTCCAACTGCAAAATTCTTTTCCTCCTATCTTAGAACTCAAAAGATTGAGCTGTGTGGAGGAGGTGAACTCTTTGGAAAATGCTTTTTTTTTTTCTCTAGTTGTCATTTCCCTGGAGGTGAGGCTGTTTACAATGGGGAGAAGATAATCATATTATTCAAACACAGGCTTGGTTCTGGCTTAGAGGCCACAGTTTATTATCTGATTGCTTTAATTTAAAGTGGGGACCCTCGCTGAATGGTTGCAATAGTTAGTCTTATCTCATTTCCTCCCTTTCAAGGGGAGATAGAGCAAGTTTCCTCATCTGTGAAATGAAGGGGTTGGACCAGATATCCTCCAAGGTCTTTTTTTGGCTCTGATAGTCGGAGGCTTCATATTCTCTTCTTCGGTAATGTTCTTTGTTTTCCAGTGCATTGAACAGGCCCAAACATCTCTACCTGCTGACTCCAGTTTTGTCTGCTAGGAAAGCAAAAGGCAAGGTCTTCCATTTCTGTAAGGCTTTGCAATTTATAGCATGCCTTCACATTTACATCCTTTATAAAATCTTCAAAGAAACCCTCAAGGAATTTTTGATGACTAAAATGAGACTGAAGAAAGTGAAGTGATTTGTCCAAGGTCACACAGGTTATAGGAACCAGGGCCTTAAAACAAGGCTTCAGTCAGGGGAGTGGTATTTGCAGTCTGCAGCAGTGCCCTACAACCCAAGAGGACTTGAAGATGTTATAAAGACTCTTTCAGTGCCTTCAGTGAACGGCCCAGAGTCACCTCTGTCAATTCTGAGCAGGTCATGTGTGCAAACCTGAATCGATCATTATGGCCAGGAGAGGGTAAAGCTTGTGATTTGACCAACCCTATGCACATTAGCTTCCAGAAACAGAACGGAATCAGCTCCCCTGCACCACACAACTGAAAATGGGAGATGAGAAATCGGAGGCAGTTGTCAGGTGAGGAGAGACTAGATAGTGCACAGGAAAATAAGCAGATTCTCATTATACACAGAGAAAACATTTCCCCCAAAACTATACTTATTTTTTAATATTTTCCTTTCCATTTTTCTTAACTGAATTTAATTTTTGCAAAAGCAGTTTTCCCTTGAACTGAGCTCAAATCAAATGCTACATCTAGGGTAGTTGAGGAAATGTAGCAATAATAACTTAATCATTTCAAGTTCTGGGATTTCTGGAAAACTATGCTCTTTTGGTGTTTGGGTTTTAGCTCAAATGAGACAAGTTTATTCTTCGTTGGGGCATGAAATAAGGATTTGAAGCCCAATCAGATCAAGCCAACAGACATGACTTGGACACCTTATGTTCAAGATGCCAGAGATAAGGAGGTGCTTGGGCAGCCATGCCTCCTGCTCTGTCCACTTACTCCACTATTCGCTGTTTCTTGCCTTGTGATCCCCAGGTTTTATACCAAAACATTGTGCTTTTTGGGCATGTATCATCTGAATCCCCATTTGCTTAGAGAAGCTGCTCAAAGGCTTGATTTTTTTTTTTAATGGTTTTGGATTATAATCTGTTGACCAAAACTTTCCCCTCAGTTGTCATGACAACTTTCATGTTGCAAGAGCTAGATGTTAGCCTAGAGGTTTGACAAGCAGATGACTTCCAGACAGAGAGGCTGATTTAGTACTTTTGGGCTGGGACACAGGGCTTTTACTGTACTTGAAACTAGTTTACATAATTTGTAAATCATTTCAGTTCACAAAAGTTCACCTCTGAAGTGACCATGGAGTATTTGGTTATAGCTCAAGTTCCTACAAGGGACCCAATGTACACATTCATAGTCTTTGAGTTTCAACTAGCAGCTGACAAGTTAGCCCATGGATATGGAGGAAGGGAAAGTTACTTGTCATATTGCAATTGTTGTTAATAAGTTGGGTGCTACTGAACTTTTGTCTCCTATCCTATCCTCCTAGCCTCAAGTTTTGCTGGCTTCCAAGAACAGGAATTGATCTCATTGCTACCCCTCTGCCCCGAAGCCTGACCCTTGTATGTGATGGAATATAATTGGAAAATCACAATTTCCTCAGTGAAAGTAAAATGCTCCTCTTAAATTTAGGAACTTTTTTCCCCAAAGACTCTTTGTTTCATATTCTCACTCAAATTTGCCTTTTAATTATTTTACTTCTTCAGTAAGAGTTTGTATATTTATTCTTTAATGTTGTTATAGTTTGCATTGTTGTTGGGAGAGTTATCTGTGGTACTAGTTCTTGATGCTAAAGTTTATTGCTTTAAATTGTCATGTGGGAAAGAATTTTTAACATATTCAGGTTATATATAATTATTTAAATTTCACTCTTTTAAAGTATATAATTCAGTGACTTTAGAATATTTACAGAGTTGATTATATTCTTTGCAGCCAAAGATGGAGAAGCGCTATACAGTCAGCAAAAACAAGATTGGGAGCTGACTGTGGCTTGGATCATGACCTCCTTATTGCCAAATTCAGACTTAAATTGAAGAAAGTAGGGAAAACCACTAGACCACTCAGGTATGACCTAAATCAAATCCCTTATGATTATACAGTGGAAGTGAGAAATAGATTTAAGGGACTAGATCTGATAGATAGAGTGCCTGATGAACTATGGAATGAAGTTCGTGACATTGTACAGGAGACAGGGATCAAGACCATCCCCATGGAAAAGAAATGCCAAAAAAGCAAAATGGCTGTCTGGGGAGGCCTTACAAATAGCTGAAAAGAAGAGAAGTGAAAAGCAAAGGAGAAAAGGAAAGATATAAGCATCTGAATGCAGAGTTCCAAAGAATAGCAAGGAGAGATAAGAAAGCCTTCCTCAGCGATAATGCAAAAATATAGAGGAAAACAATAGAATGGGAAAGACTAGAGATCTCTTCAAGAAAATTAGAGATACCAAGGGAACATTTCCTGCAAAGATGAGCTTGATAAAGGACAGAAATGGTATAGACCTAACAGAAGCAGAAGATATTAAGAAGAGGTGGCAAGAATACACAGAAGACTGTACAAAAAAGATCTTCACAACCAAGATAATCATGATGGTGTGATCACTTATCTAGAGCCAGACATCCTGGAATGTGAAGTCAAGTAGGCCTTAGGAAGCATCACTATGAACAAAGCTAGTGGAGGTGATGGAATTCCAGTTAAGCGATTTCAAATCCTGAAAGATGATGCTGTGAAAGAGCTGCACTCAATATGCCAGCAAATTTGGAAACCTCAGCAGTGGCCACAGAACTGGAAAAGGTCAGTTTTCATTCCAATCCCAAAGAAAGGCAATGTCAAAGAATGCTCAAACTACAGCACAATTGCACTCATCTCACATGCTAGTAAAGTAATGCTCAAAATTCTCCAAGCCAGGCTTCAGCAATATGTGAACCATGAATTTCCAGATGTTCAAGCTGGTTTTAGAAAAGGCAGAGGAACCAGAGATCAAATTGCCAACATCCGCTGGATCATACAAAAAGCAGGAGAGCTCCAGAAAAACATCTATTTCTGCTCTATTGACTATGCCAAAGCTTTTGGCTGTGTGGATCACAATAAACTGTGGAAAATTCTTCAAGAGATGAGAATACTAGACCACCTGATCGGCCTCTTGAGAAACCTATATACAGGTCAGGAAGCAACAGTTAGAACTGGACATGGAACAACAGACTGGTTCCAAATAGGAAAAGGAGTCTGTCAAGGCTGTATATTGTCACCCTGTTTATTTAACTTCTATGTAGAGAACATCATGAGAAACGCTGGGCTGGAAGAAGCACAAGCTGGAATCAAGATTGCTGGGAGAAATATCAATAACCTCAGATATGCAGATGACACCACCCTTATGGCAGAAAGGAAGAGGAACTACAAAGCCTCTTGATGAAAGTGAAAGGAAGAGTGAAAAAGTTGGCTTAAAGCTCAACATTCAGAAAATGAAGATCACAGCATCTGGTCCCATCACTTCATGGGAAATAAATGGGAAAACAGTGGAAACAGAGTCAGACTTTATTTTTCTGGGCTCCAAAATCACTGCAGATGGTGATTGCAGCCATGAAATTAAAAGACACTTACTCCTTGGAAGAAAAGTTATGACTAACCTAGATAGCATATTAAGAAGCAGAGATATTATTTTGCCAACAAAGGTCTGTCTAGTCAAGGCTGTGGTTTTTCCAGTGGTCATGTATGGATGTGAGATTTGGACTGTGAAGAAAGCTGAGCGCCGAAGAATTGATGCTTTTGCACTGTGGTGTTGGAGAAGACTCTTGAGAGTCCCTTAGACTGCAAGGAGATCCAACCAGTCCATTCTAAAGAAGATCAGCCCTGGGTGTTCTTTGGAAGGAATGATGCTAAAGCTGAAACTGCAGTACTTTGGCCACCTGATGCAAAGAGCTGACTCATTGGAAAAGACCTTGACACTGGGAGGGATTGGGGGCAGGAGGAGAAGCAGATGACAGAGGATGAGATGGCTGGATGGTATCACTGGCTCGATGGATGTGAGTCTGGGTGAACTCTGGGAGTTGGTGATGGACAGGGAGGCCCGGCGGGCTGTTAATCATGGGGTCGCAAAGAGTTGGACACGACTGAGCGACTGAACTGCACTGAACTTAACAAGTGTCACTGCTATCCAATTTTAGAGCATTTCTAAAATTCCCAAAACATCCCAGTTGCCCATATGTAGTCACCCTTCGTACTCCCAGCTCAGATAACCAACAAGGAAGAATGTTTTATCCGTTCCTACTTGGTTGGCTTTACTACTAACTCCTGGAAGGATTTTTGAATGGCCATTGTTTTAGGAAAAAAAAGATTTTTTTTCCCTAAAATCTTCATTGTGAAACAAATTCAGAATTTAAGTAAAACCATTTAAAACTGTGTGGTTAGTAACAATAATAACTATAGTTAATAATTTGGTATGAAATATTCCAGATTATTTCTTTAGTCATTAATAAATAATTATAGAGAATTTGGAAAATACTTTAAAAATACAAATAAAGGGAAAAAAATCACTCACACTCACTATTCAGAGATGACCTCTGTGTACCAGTTAGCCCTTTCAGTGTAACAAATGGCCTCAAACATCTCACTGGCATACAACAACCAGCAATTACTTTTTGATCACAATTCCATGGGTCAGTTCCAGCAGCTGTTTAGGCCTATGGGACTTTACTCCACAGTTGTCATTTTGGCTCAGGTTCGGTGGTTACCTCGGAGAAGGCAGTGGCACCCCACTCCAGTACTCTTGCCTGGCAAATCCCATGGACGGAGGGGCCTGGTAGGCTGCAGTCCATGGGGTCGCTAGGAGTCGGACACGTCTGAATGACTTCCCTTTCACTTTTCACTTTCATGCATTGGAGAAGGAAATGGCAACCCACTCCAGTGTTCTTGCCTGGAGAATCCCAGGGATGGGGGAGCCTGGTGGGCTGCCGTCTATGGGGTCGCACAGAGTCGGACACGACTGAAGTGACTTAGCAGCAGCAGCAGTGGTTACCTGGAGAATGTCTCTGCAGAGGATGAGCCAGAACATGTGATGTTTCTGTTAGATAGGTAGAATAGGGAAAAGGAGTCCAAAATGGCGGTGGCTAAAAGACAAGGAAGGGAAAAGCCCGTGAAAAAAGAACAAAGGAAGGTCCCAGGACCGGAGTGAGGGCCTCAGGTGAAACGAACAACACTCCTGGCTGGCCCAATTTACATAGGACAGGCCCAGGGAGAGAAAAACATTTAAAAAGAGAAGCCAAAGCTCGCTCTCTCTCTCTCTCCCAGGCGCTGGGGCGCTCTTCTCTTCGCGTCTTTGGATCGACATGCCCTCACGCCTAGAAGATGGATTTTCCTGCTATCTTCTAAATAAAATAGAGATGTAACACTGATTTGTCTAAGAGCTATAACACGGTCTTTTCGAGACCTGAGAGCTATAACACCGTCTATCCAAGACCCGAGAGCTGTGACACGCCAAGGGGGCTTTAATGTCCGTCATTCCAAATCTTTTTGTGACAAGACAAAAACCGAGGTGCGTACACTTGCGTGACATTTCTAAGACCTGAGTTCAGACCTGGTACATTGCTATTTCCATTCATGTTCCACTGGTGGCCAAAACAGGGTACAAGAAGTCCAACTCCAGGGTAGGGAAGTATACGGTGATCCTGGGGAAGGGAGTCAAGATTTGCTGGATAGTACTTCAGCACATTGAAAATATTTTGATGTTTATATTTTCTTTTTTCCTCCCCTATGTAATAGATTTTTATATAAAAGTTTATTTCTTTTATAAAAATGGTTTCTTTCCAATCAGTGCATGAAAAGTTGTTCAATATCATTTAATCATTAGGGAAATGCAAATCAAAACCACAGTAAAATAACACGTCACAACCATCAGAGTGACTATTATTAAAAAAATGGGAAATGACAAGTGTT
The DNA here is from genome assembly GCA_935064755.1 of Tragelaphus eurycerus. Taxonomy (NCBI): domain Eukaryota; kingdom Metazoa; phylum Chordata; class Mammalia; order Artiodactyla; family Bovidae; genus Tragelaphus; species Tragelaphus eurycerus. The sequence goes on from CAKXYN010000002.1 coordinate 28,566,279, forward strand.
ACTGAGTATATAGAGAAACTGGAACCCTTCTGCATTGCCAGTAGGAAAGAAAAATGGTATAGCAGCTGTGGAAAACACTATAGTGGTTCCTCAAAAAATTAAAAGTAGAGTTGCCATATGATCCAGCAAGTCCATTTCTGGGTGTATATGTGTGTGCTATGTCACTTCAGTTGTGTTAGACTCTTTGCAACCCCATGGACTATAGCCTACCAGGCTCCTCTGTCCCTGGGATTCTCCAGGCAATACTGGAGTGGGTTGCCATGCTCTCCTCCAGGGAATCTTTCTGATCGAGGGATGGAACTGGAGTCTCTTTATCTCTCCTGCACTGGCAGGTGGGTTCTGTACCACTAGTGCCCCCTGGGAAGCCCTTCTAGGTGTATACCCAAAATAATTGAAAGCAGGGACTGAAATAGTTATTTGTACTCCCATGCTCATAGTAGCATAATTTACAATAGCCAAAAGGTGGAAGCAACTCAAACGTCTATAAATGGATAAACAAAATATGATACATCCATCCAATGGCATACTATTCAGCTATGCTGCTGCTGCTGCTAAGTCACTTCAGTCGTGTCCAACTCTATGTGACCCCATAGACGGCAGCCCACCAGTCTCCCCCATCCCTGGGATTCTCCAGGCAAGAACACTGGAGTGGGTTTCCATTTCCTTCTCTAATGCATGAAAGTGAAAAGTGAAAGTGAAGTCGCTCAGTCATGTCCGACTCTTAGCGACCCCATGGACTGCAGCCTACCAGGCTCCTCCATCCATGGGATTTTCCAGGCAAGAGTACTGGAGTGGGGTGCCATTGCCTTCTCCATTCAGCTATAAAAGGAAGGAAAGTCAGACACACACTATGGTGTGGATGAACCGTGAAGACATTATGGTAAGTGAAATAAATTCATTACCAAAGAACAAACACGACATGAATCCACTTAAATAAGGTCCCTGGTTGTCATTTAGTTGCTAAGTTGTGTTCAACTCTTTTGCATCTCCCTGGACTGTAGCCTGCCAGGCTCTTCTATGCATGGGATTTCCCAAGAAAGAATACTGGAATATGTTGCCATTTCCTTTTCCAGGGGGTCTTTCTGACCCAGGGATTGAACCCATGTATTCTGCAGTGGCAGGTGAATTCTTTACCATTGAGTTATCTGGAAAGCTTATAATGTACCTAGAATAGTAAAATTCATGAAGACAGAAAGTAATATAGTGATTTCCAGGGACTGGAGGGATGGGGGAATGAGAAGTTGTTGCTTAAGGGTCATTTGAGTTTATTTTTCCAGATGAAGAAAGTTCTGAAGATAGATGACAGTGATGGTTGCAATAACACTGTGAATGTACTTAATGCCACAGAAATACTCACTTAAAAATTATCAAAATGGTATGTTTTATGTTATGGAAAGTTTGCCACAAAAATGGTTTCTTTCTTTATATATGATTTTAATTGTCTTCTTAACATTTTCAAGTCATTTAACAATATTTTATAGCATTATTTGTACTGAATATACCATTTTGCATATGTAGATATAAATATTTAATTTCACATTATGGCCATTTTTTGCTATTGTAAATAATACTTCTGTTCCCATCTCTGATTTCTTTCTTTAGATAAATTTCCAGAAATGGAATAATGAGGTCAGTGGATATGATCATCTAAAACTGTAAATGTAAAAATCCTGCATTCTTGCTTCTTCATTCACTTGCTGCTATATTATTATTTTTAAAAAATTATTTTTTGCCAGATGAAAAAAATTATTTCATGAATGTTTTAATTTGCATTTCAAAGATTCCTAATAAAATTGAACATATTTTGATCTGGCTTTTCTTTTTTTTTTTCCTCTCTCCCTTCTCTTTCTCCTTTTTTCAATGTGTGAATTGGTACATTGGCATATTAAAGGCAGGGGAAAGAAAACAATCTACTTCAGGTTTAGACAACTTTTCCTTAATAAAAAAACCTCCTAAGAGTCATTCTGTACCAGCGTTTTAAATAAGGTCATAAAATGATCTTAAAATGATCTTATTATCATAAATATGATAAAATACCCCCCCCCCCATCCACCTTGGTTGAGGCTGGCCACTCCCACTCCTTCCCTTTTTTCTTCTTGGTGTATAAAATTCTGTGTATATTACAGTTATAAAATCTTTGACATTTATGTTGGTATGCACTGTTTAATTTGGTTGATAGCTTTAAAAACTGTTTTGAATAAGTGATTCATTCATGTGTTTAAAATTCAGAAAGTATAAAAGGTCATCAGGGAAAAGCTCTTATACTTGTCTTACCAGCAACCTAATTCTCCTCCTCCCAGGCAACCAATATAACTTCCTGTGTATCCTGCCACAAAAAGAGTTTATGCAGAAACATTTTCCCCCTCTTAATCCAATAGGAGCATACTACAACACTGTTCAGAGCCTTGTTGTTTTTCACCCTTAGTAATGGATGTTAGGGATCTTTCCACATCACTAACTGAAAACCTACATTTTTTTTCTGCATAGTTCTCCACTGCATGGATGTACCATAATTAATTGAATCACTTCCCTACTGATGGACATGTATCATTTTGCACATATATCTGTAGGAAAAATTCCTAGGGTTGGGATTTTTGCATTCAAAGATCTGTGTATTTACACACTTGACACTGGTCTTGTCAGTTTACACACCCAAGAGGAATGTAACAGTGTCTGTTTACCCACAACTTATTCACCATGACATGGATGCTTACCAGTCTCTTAGGTAAGAAACATATTTTGCTGAACTGTTTGAAATTAACTGTTTGAAAGTAATACCTTAACATGATGTTATCCCTAAAGAGTTCAGCATACACCTTCTAAAAAATAACATTCTCCTGTGTGACCACCATGTCATGATTATATCTGTGAACATCAACAATAATTTCATACTATCATTCTACTAAAATTTCCCTAATTGTCCCAAATTTTCTATAAATGTTATACTTCTAGAAACCAGTTGTAGATCAAGCTTTACCTGTTGTGAATGACTGATGTATGTCCTTAGTTTCTTGATCTAGAACAGTCTCTTCATGCTTCTCATGCATGTTAACTTTGAGGAGACCAAGCCAACCATCTTACAGGAAGTTCACCATCTTCAGTTCAGTGTGTTATGTCCTCCTATGTCAGACCCCTTTTAGAGTCTACAGAAATGCTCTCCACATCTTTGTTCTTGGAACACAAAGTGATTCTGACTGAATGCCCTGCAAGTTTAGAGCTGCCCCTACAGTTGGTAATGGAGGGACACTTCTTTAGATTGTGAGGAGGAGGTGAGGGGTAAAAGTACCCATTTGGGAGAAACTAAAAATTAATTCATAAAATCATTCTTCTCAGCATGAGTGTAAAAAATTCTTGCATAATTTGTATTATAAGTACTTATAAGGCAAAAAGTATTGCTGAGCATCCATTTTCTTGCTTCTCTTCACATTGGAAATTGAGGTTCTAGAAATCCTCACAAATTCATGTGGTGTTTGTAAGTTGTAAATTTTGCAATATCAGTTTTTATATATGCATGAATATGATACTAATATTTACAAAGGCATCTTGATGAATAAAGAACACTAGCATTACAAAAAATTATTTTTATAAACATTTAATAAGCTTTCATCACATTTTCAAAAATTAAATATATCAGCTTTATACACTGTTCATTGAAGTTTTGTTATTTGTTAATATTTAATTACAATAGCCTTTCAATTGGGGAAGGCAATGGCACCCCACCCCAGCACTTTTGCCTGGAGAGTCCCATGGACGGAGGATCCTGGTAGGCTCCAGTCCATGGGGTCGCTAAGAGTCGGACACGACTGAGAGACTTCACTTTCATTTTTCACTTTCATGCATTGGAGAAGGAAATGGCAACCCGCTCCAGTGTTCTTGCCTGGAGAATCCCAGGGATGGGGGAGCCTGGTGAGCTTCCATCTGTGGGGTTGCACAGAGTAGGACACGACTGAATCGACTTAGCAGCAGCAGCAGTAGCAGCAGCCTTTCAATATATTATTTTGACTATTTAGAAGAAAACAATGTTTTTGGAAAGCATATATAAAAATAAATTTAAATTTTCTGTTGTATTTTTGATAAAATACATTCAAATTTTGGATACTTTGAACTCCATTACATTTTTCTTCCTGTTGAGACTTTTTATTCACATTTTCAATTCTATGTGCATAGTATCCACATGCTTATGGGTTTGTTTCACTACAGAATTGCATACAGGACTTAGAAGATGGAGAAGTTATGAGTGGGGTGCAGACAGAACTTCCAACATTACCAAAAACTAGGACTGCACAGAGGTATTCTCTTTATGTGAATAAGAATATTTTACTTCAATTTAATGTTTGTTGTTTTCTGGTTTATAGCTCTTTTTACTTTATAGGAAAGATTAAGAAAAGTAGGATACTAGAGTGAAAATTAGGTCTAATAGTAAAGGCTGAATTACTTGGATACCAGGTAAACGTGAAGTACATGCTCAAGTCTCTCCATGGGAACCAGCCCTCAGGTTTGACCACTCGGTTAAGGTGGTAAGCATTGGATCTCTACATTGGGAACATAAATTCCCCCCTTGCATTTAGTTAGTAATCTGTGGGGTGAAACTTTGTTTGCACTGTGTTTTAGCATCCATTGATAATCTTTGCAAAGTCAGTTATTACTTTAGAGATGAAAAAAAAAAGATAATTTTTCTAATATCTTATTGCTTCTACATATATTTGAAGGCATTCTTCTATAAAAAAGAGCTTTCCTTTCTTCCTTGATATCCTTTGTCAACTTTCATTTTCTTATAATTAAAAAAATATGTTGAAATATATCACTGTGGTGACCACAAAAATGCACCTTTCAGATCTCTTGTTGTGAGGAATTGGAATTTACTGACAGTCCAGCTACTGCCTTTTGACAGCTCCTCCAAATTCATGCCAAGCTCATGAATCCTGGGTTGATCCCAACCAATGCCTGACGGCAAGAACACTGCCCCGGCAAGATGGGGACTTCTTACTCGGTGGCCATGGCTCCTCACTGGCCTGGCTGAAACTTTCCTACAACTGTGCTGCTCTCCAAGGCTCTTTCTACCCAACCCTGCTGCTTTCCCCCTTTCCTTTGCAAGTGTCAGATCTGCATCTTGGTCATTTTAGGCATCTACTTCATAAATCTCTGGCACGTTTAACATCATCTTGACTTCTTAGAAAGCTGAGCTAACACAATCATAAACCCAAGAATATATAAAATACATATATACACTTTATATAATAATGAAGCTATGTGAACCTGTTACCCAGGCTAAGAAATAAAAAACTAGTTATAATTTCCTCCTTCCTCTCCTTCAAAGTTAACCACATCTCTGAATTTTGTTATCATTCCCCCTTTTTCCTTTATTGTTTAATCACTGATATTTACATTGCCCAACAAATGATATGACTGATAGGGGATTAACATTCAACATAGGTAAACAGCTCATACAACTCAACATCAAAAAAAACCCAAACAATCTGATTTAGAAATAGGCAGAACTGAATAGACATTTTTCCAAAGAGGAAATGCAGATGGACAATAGGCACACGAAGATGTTCATGTCACTAATTATTAGGGAAATGCAAATCAGACTCACAATGAGGTATCACCTCACTCATGTCAGAATAGCTTTCATCAAAAAGAACACAAATAACAAATGTTGGTGAAGATGTGGAGAAAAGGGAACCCTCCTACACTGTTGGTGGGAATGTAAATTGGTGCAGCCATTATGCAAAACAGTATGAAGGTTCCTTAAAAAACTAAAAATATATCTACCATATGATCTAGTAATCCCTCTCCTGGGCATATATCCAGACAAAAGTATATTTCAAAAAGACACATGTACCCCTATGTTCACAGCACCACTATTCACAAAAGCCAGGACATGGAAACAACTTAAGTGTACAGCAACAGATAAATGGATGAAGAGGATATGGTACATATAAACTATGGAACACTAATAAGACATAAAAAAGAATGAAATAATACCATTTGCAGCAACATGGATGGACTGAGAGATTATCAAGCCAAGTGAAGTAAGTCAAAGAGAGAAAGACAAATACCATATGATATTACATGTATGAAATCTAAAATAGGACACAAAGGAACGTATTTATGAAACAGAAACAGACTTAAAGACACAGAGAACAGATGTGGTTGCCAAGGGGGAGAAAGGGTGGGGGAAGATGGGATGGGTGTTGGGGTTAGCAAATGCAAACTAGTATATATAGAATAGATAAATAACAAGGTCCTACTATATAGCACAGGGAACTATATTCAACTTCTTGTGATAAGAAATAATGGAAAATAATATAAAAAGAGAATGTGTATATATGTGTATGAATTACTTTGCTATACAGCAGAAATTAACATAACACTATAAATCGATTATACTTCAATTTAAAAAAACTCAAAAAACAGATTCAGTTCCATTACTCAGTCATGTCCGACTCTTTGTGATCCCATGGACTGCAGCATGCCAGGCTTCCCTGTCCATCACCAACTCCCAGAGATTACCCAAACTCATGTCCATTGAGTTGGTAATGCAATCCAACCATCTCATCTTCTGTTGTCCCCTTCTCCTCCTGCCTTCAATCTTTCCCAGCATCAGGGTCTTTTCAAATGAGTCAGCTCTTCGCATCAGGTGGCCAAAGTATTGGAGTTTCAGCTTCAACATCAGTCCTTCCAATGAACACTCAGGACTGATCTCCTTTAGGATGGACTGGTTGGATCTCCTTGCAGTCCAAGGGACTCTCAAGAGTCTTCTCCAACACCACAGTTCAAAAGCATCAGTTCTTTGGTGCTTAACTTTCTTTATAGTCCAACTCTCACATCCATACATAACTACTCTCACATCCATACATAACTACTGGAAAAACCATAGCCTTGACTAGACGGACTTTTGTTGGCAAAGTAATGTGTCTGCTTTTGAATATGCTATCTAGGTTGGTCATAACTTTCCTTCCAAGGAGTAAGCGTCTTTTAATTTCATGGCTGCAGTCACCATCTGCAGTGAATTTGGAGCCCCCCAAAATAAAGTCTGACACTGTTTCCCCATCTATTTCCCATGAAGTGATGGGGCCAGATGCCATGATCTTACTTTTCTGAATGTTGAGCTTTAAGCCAACTTTTCCAATCTTGTGGCCACTGCTGAGTTTTCCAAATTTGCTGGCATATTGAGTGCAGCACTTTCACAGCATCATCTTTCAGGACTTGGAATAGTTCCACTGGAATTCCATCACCTCCACTAGCTTTGTTCGTAGTGATGCTTTCTAAGGCCCATTTGACTTCACATTCCAAGATGTCTGGCTCTAGGTCAGTGATCACATCATCATGATTATCTGGGTCTTGAAACTCTTTTTTGTACAGTTCTTCTGTGTATTCCTACCACCTCTTCTTAATATCTTCTGCTTCTGTTAGGTCCACACCATCTCTGTCCTTTATCGTGCTCATCTTTGCATGAAATGTTCCTTTGGTATCTCTGATTTTCTTGAAGAGATCCCTAGTCTTTCCCATTCTGTTGTTTTCCTCTATTTCTTTGCATTGATCACTGAAGAAGGCTCTGCATCGCGCACTAAGAGTGCGGCCGAGAGGAGCTACCCCACGACCGAGGAAGGACGGCGGTGAGGGCCAGCGTACTAAGCGCGGCCGAGAAGAGCTACCCCACGACCGAGGTCAGGAAGGGCGGCGGTGAGGAGAGACCCCTCGTCCAAGGTAAGGTGCGATGGCTGTGCTTCGCTGGCCGGGAGCAGCCGGGAGCAGAGATACCCCACGCCCAAGGTGAGAGAAACCCAAGTAAGACAGTAGGTCTTGAAAGAGGTCATCAGAGGGCAAATACACTAAAACTGTTCTCACAGAAAACTAGTCAATCTAATCACACAAGGACCACACCCTTGTCTAACACAATGAAATTAAGCCATGCCCGAGGGGCAACCTGGGATGGGCGGGTCATGGTGGAGAGAGATGACAGGGTGTGGTCCGCTGGAGAAGGGAATGGCAAACCACTTCAGTATTCTTGCCTTGAGAACCCCATGAACAGTATGCAAAGACAAAATGTTAGGATATTGAAAGAGAAACTCCCCAGGTCAGTAGAGGCCCAATATGCTACTGGAGATCAGTGGAGAAATAACTCCAGAAAGAATGAAGGGATGGAGCCAAAACAAAAAGAATACCCAGCTGTGGATGTGTCTGGTGATAGAAGCAAAGTCCAATGCTGTAAAGAGCAATATTGCATAGGAACCTGGAATGTCAGGTCCATGAATCAAGGCAAATTGGAAGTGGTCAAACAAGAGATGGCAAGAGTGAATGTTGACATTCTAGGAATTAGCAAACTAAAATGGACTGGAATGGGTGAATTTAACTCAGATGACCATTATATCTACTACTGTGGGCAGGAATCCCTCAGAAGAAATGGAGTGGCCATCATGGTCAACAAAAGAGTCCGAAATGCAGTACTTGGATGCAATCTCAAAAATGACAGAATGATCTCTGTTCGTTTCCAAGGCAAACCATTCAATGTCACAGTAATCCAAATCTATGCCCCAACCAGTAACGCCGAAGAAGCTGAAGTTGAACGGTTCTATGAAGACCTACAAGACCTTTTAGAACTAACACCCAAAAAAGATGTCCTTTTCATTATAGGGGACTGGAATGCAAAAGTAGGAAGTCAAGAAACACCTGGAGTAACAGGCAAATTTGGCCTTGGAACACGGAATGAAGCAGGGCAAAGACTAACAGAGTTTTGCCAAGAAAATGCAGTGGTCATAGCAAATACCCTCTTCCAACAACACAAGAGAAGACTCTATACATGGACATCACCAGATGGTCAACACCGAAATCAGATCGATTATATTCTTTGCAGCCAAAGATGGAGAAGCTCTATACAATCAGCAAAAACAAGACCAGGAGCTGACTGTGGCTCAGACCATGAACTCCTTATTGCCAAATTCAGACTGAAATTGAAGAAAGTAGGGAAAACTACTAGACCATTCAGGTATGACCTAAATCAAATCCCTTATGATTATACAGTGGAAGTGAGAAATAGATTTAAGGGCCTAGATCTGATAGATAGAGTGCCTGAGGAACTATGGAATGAGGTTCGTGACATTGTACAGGAGACAGGGATCAAGACCATCCCCATGGAAAAGAAATGCAAAAAAGCAAAATGGCTGTCTGGGGAGGCCTTACAAATAGCTGTGAAAAGAAGAGAAGTGAAAAGCAAAGGAGAAAAGGAAAGATATAAACATCTAAATGCAGCGTTCCAAAGAATAGCAAGAAGAGATAAGAGTTTTCATCCCAATCCCAAAGAAAGGCAATGCCAAAGAATGCTCAAACTACCACACAATTGCACTCATCTCACACGCTAGTAAAGTAATGCTCAAAATTCTCCAAGCCAGGCTTCAGCAATATGTGAACCATGAACTTCCTGATGTTCAAGCTGGTTTTAGAAAAGGCAGAGGAACCAGAGATCAAATTGCCAACATCCGCTGGATCATGGAAAAAGCAAGAGAGTTCCAGAAAAACATCTATTTCTGCTTTATTGACTATGCCAAAGCCTTTGACTGTGTAGATCACAATAAACTATGGAAAATTCTGAAAGAGATGGGAATACCAGACCACCTGATCTGCCTCTTGAGAAATCTGTATGCAGGTCAGGAAGCAACAGTTAGAACTGGTCATGGAACAACAGACTGGTTCCAAATAGGAAAAGGAGTACGTCAAGGCTGCATATTGTCACCATGTTTATTTAACTTATATGCAGAGTACATCATGAGAAATGCTGGACTGGAAGAAACACAAGTTGGAATCAAGATTGCTGGGAGAAATATCAATAACCTCAGATATGCAGATGACACGACTCTTACGGCAGAAAGTGAAGAGGGGCTAAAAAGCCTCTTGATGAAAGTGAAAGTGGAGAGTGAAAAGGTTGGCTTAAAGCTCAACATTCAGAAAACGAAGATCATGGCATCTGGTCCCATCACTGCATGGGAAATAGATGGGGAAACAGTGGAAACAGTGTCAGACTTTGTTTTTCTGGGCTCCAAAATCACTGCAGATGGTGACTGCAGTCATGAAATTAAAAGACGCTTACTCCTTGGAAGGAAAGTTATGACCAACCTAGATAGCATATTCAAAAGCAGAGACATTACTTTACCAACAAAGGTTCGCCTAGTCAAGGCTATGGTCTTTCCTGTGGTCATGTATGGATGTGAGAGCTGGACTGTGAAGAAGGCTGAGCGACGAAGAATTGATGCTTTTGAAGTGTGGTGTTGGAGAAGACTCTTGAGAGTCCCTTGGACTGCAAGAAGATCCAACCAGTCCATTCTGAAGGAGATCAGTCCTGGAATTTCTTTAGAAGGAATGATGCTAAAGCTGAAACTCCAGTATTTTGGCCACCTCATGCGAAGAGTTGACTCATTGGAGAAGACTCTGATGCTGGGAGGGATTGAGGGCAGGAGGAGAAGGGGACGACAGAGGATGAGATGGCTGGATGGCATCAATGACTCGATGGGTATGAGTCTGGGTGACCTCCGGGAGCTGGTGATGGACAGGGAGGCCTGGCGTGCTGCAGTTCATGGGGTCGCAAAGAGTCGGACACGACTAAGCGACTGATCTGATCTGATCTGATCTGAAGCCAACTTTTTCACTCTCCTCTTTCATTTTCATCAAGAGGCTCTTTAGTTCTTCTTCACTTTTTGCCATAAGGGTGGTATCATCTGCATATCTGAGGTTATTGATATTTCTCCTGGCAATCTTGATTCCAGCTTGTGCTTCTTCCAGCCCAGCATTTCTCATGATGTACTCTGCATAGAAGTTAAATAAGCAGGGTGACAATATACAGCCTTGATATACTCCTTTCCTTATTTGGAACAAGTCTGTTGTTCCATGTCCAATTCTAACTGTTGCTTCCTGACCTGCATACAGATTTCTCAAGAGACAGGTCAGGTGGTCTGGTATTCCCATCTCTTTTAGAATTTTCCACAATTTGTTGTGATCCACACAGTCAAAGGCTTTGGCATAGTCAACAAAGCAGAAATAGATGTTTTTCTGGAACTCTCTTGCTTTTTCAATGATCCAGCAGTTGTTGGCAATTTAATCTCTGGTTCCTCTGCCTTTTCTAAAACCAGCTTAAACATCTAAAAGTTCACGATTCATGTACTGTTGAAGCCTGGCTTGCAGAATTTTGAGCATTACTTTGCTAGCGTGTGAGATGAATGCAATTGTGCGGTAGTTTGAACATTCTTTGACATTGCCTTTCTTTGAGATTGGAATGAAAACTGACCTTTACCAGTCCTGTGACCACTGCTGAGTTTTCCAAATATGCTGGCATATTGAGTGCAGCACTTTCACAGCATCATTTTTTAGGATTTGAAATAGCTCAATAGGAATTCCATCACCTCCACTAGCTTTGTTCATAGTGATGCTTCCTAAGGCCCACTTGACTTCACATTCCAGGATGTCTGGCCCAAGGGGGAAAATATATATGCATATATATATGATGGAATACTTCTCAGCAATAAAAAAAAAGAATAAAATTTTTCCATTTGTGGCAACATGGATGGCCACATGGTAGTATGCTAAGTCAAATAAGAGAAAGACAAATAGTATAATGGTATAATTTATATGGGCTTCCCTGGATAGCTTAGCTGATAAAGAATCTGCCTGCAATGTGAGAGACCTGGGTTCGATCCCTGGATTGAGAAGATCCCCTGGACGAAGACATGGCAACCCAGTCTACTAATCTTTCTGGAGAATCCCCCTAGACCCCGTGGACAGAGGAGACTGGTGAGCTACAGTCCATGGGGTCACAAAGAGTTGGACACGACTGAGAGACTAATCACAGCACACATCACTTATATGTGGAAATTAAAAATTATAATAAACTAGTGAACATAACAAAAAGGAAGAAGACTCACATATATAGAGAACAGTGGCAGTGGGTGGGGCAACATAGTGCTGGCTGAGTGGGAGGTAGAAACGATCAGGTGTAAGACATGCTACAAAGATATATTGTCCAACATAGGGAATATAGCCAGTGTTTGCAATAACTGTAAATGGAATGTATTTTTTTAAAGTTGTATTAAAAAAATGAATGAAACAAAACAATCTACCCATTAGTCAATTTCTTTGCTAGCATGCAAGCTATTAGAGTATTTCCAAGTGCAGAGAAAAATCTTGATTCTAAATATAAAAACACTTGATGTTATTGAATTAAACACGTGAATCTCAAAAATATCTAAGACTTGTTTCACTTTTTAAATTTTAATAGAAATAACCTTCTGTTTATTTCCTTTTCCTTAAAATTCCTGTTTTCTCAACAAATGGATTTAAAAAATAAATGCTCAAGAGAGATATTTTGTAATAAATTTCTTTTGATACAGGTTCAGAAAGGAATCTCTCTTTAGCAAAGCCTGCCTGCTGTTTTGTTGATGGCAAGGCCAGATAGCAGTGGACTATGCATGGGCCTTAATTTTTTCCTATCAACCATTATCTTTTAAGATTTCTGGCTGTGTATGTGGGTATATGTGTATGTTTGTGTGTTCATGTACTTGCTTGTGACTGCCTATGTGTGCCTGAAGAGGCCTAATGGAAATGAAAAATTCGTCCACTTTAAGCACGTGGGGAGCCAGGCCTTTGATTGTGACTATAGTTGAAGAGTCTGTTATCTAAAGGGCCTCTCGCTGTTTGATATTGCCTCTCGGTCTCGTTGTTGGCATGAAGTTCTTGTCTACAAATAGCAACTCCATTCAGCCCTGCTAAAGCTATACCTCTGGTCAGTCTTTTCTGGGAAGTTTCTTCAAAGTACAGTGTGACTTACAGTTTGAAACGATAACCATGGCAGGTGGCAAGCAACACTCGACATGTTCTTTGCAGAAGCCCACAAGTAAACACTCCCATGGAAAAGTAATATTTTCTACCCTTTACATATTGGATTTAATAAGGAGTCAGTGTCAAAGTCACATGCAGAACAGAGGGAAGGATGTTATTGAATGCTCAGCATGATATCTACAAAAATTGTCTGCTGAATGCAGCAAATTCCTTTTCAGGGCTGATAAAAGCCAAAATGGGCCTGGAATGCTGATATGAAGGGGAAACCAATATCATCACATTTTGGCTTTGGGCCCGGCTCTCTTTAAACTATATCTTCTTTTTAGAGTCATGGGGAACAGAGATCAGACATGGGGCCATTGACATCTCTTGCTTCTACTTGTGTGGGCCTGCCACAACTGTTGGTGACTAGGAAGTCATGAAAAGAAAAGACTCCCTTTGAAATTCCATGATACTGTTACTAATGAAAGAACAGTTAGGATCTTGATGTCTTTAAAAGACTAAACAGAAGCTGAATCTTTGTGTTCCGCTCTGTCATTTAGTTAATACATCAAAACTAAACAGTTACTATTAAAAAAAATAGTATAGGATTAAGTAAAAAATAGATGGGATTAAGTAAATTTTCTCCCTTTTTAATTTGTTTGGTTGGCTTGTCCCTGGGTACATCTAGGCAAATTCTTTAACGTCTCTGATTTCCTGATTTCCATGTGCCATAAATTAGACTCTTCCCAGTTCTGTAGGTATAAGCCTGCGTCACTTGCCGTAGAGTGAATTTGAGGTCATAACCTGAGTTTATCCTGGTGACTGGTATATGTGACCGTGCCTTTAAAATATCAGGATTACAGAAAGGCTTCAGAAGGTCCAGTGGCTCTTAGGGAATAGTATCTGGTTTTTTTTGAGTACTTAAAATTTCTGATGTTAATGACTAGTTTCTCAAGAATTTTTGCAATAGGGAATTTAATTATTTTAACTGAATTATAGAAATATATCACATATAAGGCTTTGCTGGTGGCTCAGATGGTAAGAATCTGCCTGCAATGCAGGAGACCCAGGTTCGATCCCTGGGTGGAGAAGATCCCCTGGAGAAGGGAATGGGTACCCACTACCCACTCCAGTATTCTTGCCTGGAGAATTCCATGGACACAGGAGCCTGGTGGGCTATAGTCCATGAGGTTGCAAAGAGTTGGATACAACTGAATGACTAACACTAGCTTCAACTGCTATGCATATATTTTCCCTGGAGAAGGAAATGGCAACCCACTCCAGTATTCTTGCTCGGGGAATCTCATATATAGAGGAGGCTGGTTGGCTACAGTCCACAGGGTCGCAAAGAGTTGGATGTGACTGAGCAACTAAACAACAACAATAATAAATCAGGATAATTTAGAATATTTTCCTATGTTAAAGTCAGCTGATTAACAACCTTAATTTTATCTACAACCTAAACTTTTCCTTGCCATGTAACATGACATATTCACAGGTTCTAGGAGTCAGGATGTGGGCATTTTTTAAGGGCCATTTTTGTCTGCCTATCACAGTTATCCTCTACCAGGAATACCTGGCAAGTATACGCTATCCTAAAACCCAGATCCCTAAATCATAGCTCCACTAGAAACATGTCCCTAGGTAATTGGAAATGTTGTGGTGATTGCTCCACACATAACTTCCTCAACATTCCCAGATCCAACAAACTTTATAGATTTTAGTTTAAAAAATTAAAGTAAAATGAAATATTCAGCATAAACTCATTTTTGGATGTCAATTCTTTTAGAATTGAGGAGTTTAAAGAAAAAAAATTTAATAGGTACCAATTGTCTTGCATGGGCTTCCCAGATGGCTCAATAACGAATTCACCTGCAATGCAGGGGATGCAGGAGACTTGGATTTGACTTCTGGGTCTGAAAGAGCTCTTGGAGGAGGGCATGGCAAGCCACTGCAATATTCTTGCCTAAAGAATTCCATGGACAGAGGAGCCTGGTGGGCTATAGTCCATAAAGTCGCCAATAGGTGGACACAGCTGAAGCCACTGAGCACTCATGCAATTGTCTTACTTTGCACTAAAAGCCTTGCAGATAAATCTGCAAATTTTTGATAGTAACATTATATATATTGAGATAAGGCAATACATAGCAAGCAAATGCACGTTCTTTAAACTCACATTTAAAGATACTTTTTCTCAGTAATTCATCTTCTGTGGATTTTTTAAGGATATAATCTAAAAGAAGGAAAAGCAGTGTGCACTTAGATTTGCATAGCCAGGTTATTTATAACAGAGGGGAGAAAAAAAGGAAATAAATGTCTCATGAAAGGTAGTAGATGCTTAAGTCAATTGTTAAAAACCCAAAGGACTGTAACGTAGTTGTTAAAATGACATTTATTATTTCTATTTATAGATTTATAAACTGCATATAGTTCAGTACTAACTGAAAAAGCAGAAGTATGTGTAAAAAATGTATGACTGAAACTGCTTAAAGATATATATGTATAGGAACAACGAATGGAATGCCATGAAAAATAAAAGTGTAGTAGTGATTATACATTTATAAAATATTGAATTGTTTTTTAATCAATCTTTTTAGCAATAAAAGATATTAGAGTATCTTTACTAAACAACAATAATTATATCAAATTTGTATAATCTTAAATCTACTTCTTCAGTATTCTTTATATATTTCTGCAAAACCAAAAAAAAAGAATATGTGCCATAAGGGAAGGAATCACATCACAAAGTAGACTGTGTAGTTCAGCTTCTTCTTTTTTTCTTTTTTGGAGTAGCAAAGCTTCCATGATGAAGGAGTAGTAAGCACTTTGATTTTCTGGCACAAATTCCTCACTTGGTTGCTGAAGACACTGAGCAGTTCCATTTCAGCCACACCCACCTTCCACTTCTCAAGAATGCCAGCCTCCTTTCTGTTTCAAACCTACTGTTTCTTCTTCCTGGGTGTTCTTTCCAGATTACTCCACTCCTGAGTCCTTCACTTAGGTCTCAGTACAAATGTTGCCATTTGAAAATGGTCTTCATTAGCCTACCCTACTGAAGTTGTGTCATGAAATCCCTTTTCTTAGAACTCCTCAGCAAGCTCTCCAGTTTGTGATTTTTGAGGTGGCCTTGTGGGTAATTTTTTGGATGTGACAATAATATGTTCGGATTGTATTCCATGTGAGACCAGGGCAAGAGGAGGACTGGCTTTGGAAAGTGAAGTCACTCAGCAGTTTCCAGTGTGAGGGAAGAAGCGCGTGTCTTTTGTTTGCAGTAGGGAGACTCCAAAGATCTCACTGTGAATCTGGGAAAGATCCACTTAAGCAGGACAGAAGACTGAGCATTGGCTAAAGGAACCAGGACGAGACAAGTGACTCCAGGGCCCTCTTCACTTTCTAATCCCAATGAATGACCTGCATTATCATCCTTCTCCTTTCAAAGTGTCTGATCATTTTTGTTATATGTGTGTCAAGAAGTCCTAGATGCAGAGGTGGAGGTGGTGATTGTGCAGAGGAAACACTCTTGTCACGTGAGACATAATTTTAAGTAGGTGTATTCTCAGTCCATCTTTTCGCACAGAACAAAATCCTAACACGTTATCTTGAATGTGGAGAGACTTGTCTGGGGTTGCCTGGGCCCATCGTTCCTGGCTCCCACGTGCTATCCCAGCTTTCCCTCTCCTCCCACTTACTCAAGAATTGACCTATTTTACAAAGCAGCTGTGATGAAGATAGTCAGCTTTTACCCTAGAATGAGGCAAAGCCTCTTCAGAAAGTCCATGGAATAGAGAGGGGCCGGTGCGAAGCTTCTCAAGTGTTCTGAATTCACAACCCTCTTACTTTATGTGCATAGTTAACTACATACATGCTAATAAATCAGTAAGTAAAATCTCTATAGAGCCAGTAAGCCAGTTATCTAGAAGGGGACTGAAAAAAAAGACATAATTAAATGTTGCAAATAGAAGTCATGGGACTTGCTGAACCTGTCTACAAAACAGAAACAGATAACAGACATAGAGAACAGGCTTGTTGCCAAGGAGTCAGGGAAGGAGAGGGATGAATTGAGAGTTCGGGATTAGTAGATGCTAACTATTACATGTAGAATGGATAAACAATAAAGTCCTACCATATTGCAGAGGGAACTATATTCAGTCTCCTGGGATAAACTGTAATGGAAAAGAATATGAAAAAGAATGTATATATAACTGAGTATCTTCACTGAACAGCAGAAATTAGCACAACATTGTAAATCAACTACATTTCAATTAAAAAAGTCATTGGACTTGCAGTAAAATCTTTCTCTTTACTTACTATTAATATATTCATTGTCTAGGCCAAAATATGACAAATGGAGTGGCTGTTTGATCTATTGGTACAATATACTTTCTGATGTGGTTCTGTGTTATACTTGGTGATAAATGCATGGCTGCACAGTGAAGATTATAGTATCATGTGGAGATAGGAGAAAAGAAAAATTGCTTTCCGAAATAGCCTCATTGAATCTTAAAACAAGTAAATGAACAAAATCACCTAAGTGTAACATCTCTTCTAAATATCCCAAGAAACTAATGAATGATTCTGAAGACTCTTTGAGCATCATTATAGATTGACTGTTTTGACAAACAGGATTACTATTCAATATTCACATTCCTTGCTGCTGCTAAGTCGCTTCAGTCGTGTCCGACTCTGCGATCTCATAGATGGCTGTCCCTGGGATTCTCCAGGCAAGAACACTGGAGTGGGTTGCCATTTCCTTCTCCAATGCATGAAAGTGAAAAGTGAAAGTGAAGTCACTCAGCCGTGTCCGACTCTTAGCGACCCCATGGACTGGAGCTTACCACGCTCCTCTGTCCATGGGATTTTCCAGGCAAGAGTACTGGGGTGGGGTGCCATTGCCTTCCCCGTCACATTCCTTAGGAGAAGAAAAATTTTATTTTGCTTAAAATACTCCATTAAATAGATTTCTTTGAAAAAGGTTTTGTCTGGAAGATAGTCCAGTATTTAGAAACTAGGACTCTGGACTCAAGTAATCTGGGTTCAACTCTTACTCAGTGACCTGGGCAGATTACTTAACCTCTCTTAGCCCAAGTGTCTTCACTGGTAGAAAGAGAGTAAGAATAGCACATGTCTTACAGATTGTTATGAAGACTAAATGAGCTAATCAATTTAAGATACTTAGAACAACACCTGGCATATAGTAAGTCCCTGAAAGCTTGCAACTGTTAATTTAAATCTGGGGGATCAAAGCATTAGGTTAGGTATTGGTGGGAAAGCAGTTGGTTGAATTGGATGGACATTCTTAAATTTGTTAAGATTAATGTGTCATGTGAAAGTGAAAGTGGCTCCGTTGTGTCCGACTCTTTGCGACCCCATGGACTATACACCCCATGGAATTCTTCAGGCCAGAATACTGGAGTGGGTAGCCTTTCCCTTCTCCAGGGGATCTTCCCAACCCAGGGATCAAATCCAGGTGTCCTGCATTGCAGGCGGATTCTTTACAGCTGAGCCACAAGGGAAGCCCAAATGTGTCATGTACAAAATTTAAACATGCTAATCCAGTCTGTAATAAGTTGTTGATCAGGGTTCCTAGTAGTGAACAAAATAAACACTAAAGCAGCGGTTCTCAAACTGGAGCTTGCGTCAGATCAGCAGGAGGGCTTGTTAAGATGCAGGTTGCTCGGCCTCACCCCAGAGTCTGTAATTCACTAGTTCTGGAGTGGAGCCTTAGAGTTTTCCTTTCCAACAAGCTGTTTGAGGTGGCTGTTCCAGAGACTGCACTTTGAGAACCACTGCTCTCAGGGCTTGTGCAGTTCATGGTGATTACATGGAGGAAAATTCCTCCCTCCTCCTCTCTGTCTTTGTGAGGAACCCAGCCTTCCTGTGGTTTCCTGGGAACTACAGTGCTCCCTGCAAACAACTTGATCCCTTTAATTGAATTAAAATCTCCTTTTATGACTTGACTTCATCTCTGTAAGTACTTCTCAGACAGTTCATCTCTAGTTTAGAGATCTGGCATTTTGTTTTTGTTTTTAAAAATTTGGTTAGGAACATTAACCACAATTAAGACAGATCACTTTTTGCTTCCTGGTAGTAGTTATGTAGTTATACCAGTTACCACAGTAAGACCTTGGGCAAGTTTCCTAATCTATCTTCCAGTCCTTCATCTGCCAGGAGGGCATCACCTCCCACTTCACAAGACCCATTTCACAAGAACGTTGGGAGAACTGAATGAAATCATGAGAGCAATCCGCAGTGCAGTGTCTGACCCAGAGCAAAGGCTCAGTAAATGCAGACTATTAGTACTCAACAAACAAAACAGGAATCTGAAACCTCAAAGTAAAGAGCAAAGAGTAATTGAAAAATAATAGACAAGAAAACAATGGCATTTCTAAAGAAAATGCATGGGAATGAGAAGGATGTTAATTACCAATTACTTCATTTCAGCACCTAATAATATCACGCATCAGTTAGGGCCAATTTACTGGAGTGTTTTGACTTGTTTCAACTTGAGGGACTAGAAAAATTTTGCTGGGATTTACCATCATGTTGCTGGAAGAGTTTTACTGTCTCTCTCTTCTACCACTGCTCTTTACACATAACCTCTAGATATGGAAAACATTCTCATTTGTCTTCTGTCTTTTCATACTGGATTGCAATGCTTTCTCTTTCAATTAAGTTATTTCCTTGAGCATGCATTTTCCAAACAACTTTTCAGAAAATCACAACTTAACACAGTTTGGCAGGAATTACCACAAAGGATAATTCACAGTTTTGCAAATGTTTAGGATTCTTTGGAAGACATTTTAGTCTCATTTTTGCCTAATATTATTAAGTTTATTCTTTCCATACATGCACATTTATCTTTCTGGCAGCACCAGACATCATAAGTTTATTTCTTCAAAAGCGGATCTTTGCAGCAGATATATTACAGTTCTAAACAAGTCTCCACACACTTCCTTTTAGTATAAAATAGGCTATTATTGTTGACATCAGTATTGCTGCAAAACAATTTCTAAATTTATTTTGTGCAGGAGGCCCGTTAGAAAGAAGGGGACTTGGAGAAATACAATCTTCTGTGGAGAAAATTTTATAAGAGTTCCTTTTACAGGGAGGCCGTCCAAAGCATTCAATAACATGAATAAAATGGTAACACTGACTTTGGAGTAAAATCTGAGCTCAAGGTCTTTCTTCTTCCTTTTTAGCTTAATTATTCAAAATATGTATATAGTTCTCAAAATGCAAACACCTACAAATGATTCACCAAATAGATAACTTTGTTCTGGCTCCTCATACTTCCATTACTAGAGTCCTACTCAGGGGAATATTTCAGGAAAGAGTGTAAAAAAAGAAACAAGAA
The DNA here is from genome assembly GCA_935064755.1 of Tragelaphus eurycerus. Lineage (NCBI taxonomy): Eukaryota > Metazoa > Chordata > Mammalia > Artiodactyla > Bovidae > Tragelaphus > Tragelaphus eurycerus. Next base: position 28,586,443 of record CAKXYN010000002.1, read on the forward strand.
AAAAATCTAGTTGGAACTTTTAGAGTAATGGTCCTTAAAATTTAGCCTGCCTTAGAATTGCCTACAAGGCTTGTTAAAACCCAAGTGTCCATTATGACTGAAGGGATAGATTCAAACACAGTGGACTAGCATTGAGCCTTAAAAAGAAAGGAAATTCTGTCATATGCTACAACATGGATGAACCTTGCAGAAATGGTAAGTTAAATAAGCCAGTCACACAAGAAAAAATAGATATTGCATGATTCCATGTGTATGAGGTATCAAGAATAGTTAGACTCAAAGAGATAGATAATAGAATGGTGGTTCACCGTGGATTGGGGGCAGGGAGAATGAGGAGTTGTTTCATGGGTATGGGTTTAAGTTTGGGAGGATGGCATCACAATACTGTGAATTGTGAACTATAATACTATTAGACTGTACACTTAAAGTGGTTAAGGTGGTAATTTTTATCTTATGTGTACTTATCACAATTAAAATTTTTTGGAATTAAAAGGAGATAGAATGGGGAAGAGAAGTTAGAGACAAATTAGAGAAATTTTCAAGGAGATTTTCTGTGATGGTATGGCAAAAATGGGGCACAGTTAGAGGTGAGGTCAACTGTTCTGTTTTTGTATTATGATCCAAGCTTGTTCATATTTATGAAGAATCATGCTTGTGAACATAAGAAATCTTACACAGTTTTCCTCTTTGAGTGGGTGAGACTGAAAGTTCCAACCCTCTAATCACTGGGTTTAATCCCTGGGTCAAGAAGATCCGCTGGAGGAGCACATAGCAACCCACTGCAGTATTCTTGCCTGGAGAATCCCATGGACAAAGGAGCCTGGCGGGCTACAGTCCATGGGGTAGCAAAGAACTGGACATGACTGAAGCAACTTAGCTTGTGAGCACATGCATGAGCGTGCACACACACACATACACACACATCATTGAGTTGGCTCCACTGGTAACCAGCCTCCATCCTCAGGTGGTTCTGAAAGTCACTCATTAACATAACAAAAACACCTTAACCACTCTCTTCAAGAAAATCTAAGCCTTTAGCACTCTTGTGCCCAAAACAGGAGACCAAGGCCAAATATATATAATTCTTACTGTAAATCTCAATATCACACTTTGGAAACAATACTAGGATAATTTGTTAGAGTAACTTATATGGTTAAACAGATTTCATTATGGTTCCTTTGTCTATATCTTTATTTCATTTGATTACTAGATTTTTTTTTCTTATTGAGGAACTTGTAAAAATGGGACATCCCCCTCCTCTAAATTTGACTTGATTGATTTTTGTTGCATATGAAAAATGAAAAAGATTATCTTTGTAAAGCAATGGTTGCTTGTGAGCTATAACAAATCTTGTTTGGGGAGGAAAATGTATAAATTTTCCAGAACCTTTAACCTTGGATCATGAGGGAAAAAGAAACACAACAACTTGCTTTGGCCTTTTTGAAAGACCCTAGTTAAAGGCACACTCAATTTTGTAAATTACCATTTCATGTGAACAAATCGAAGTCTTTATAGTATTCTTAATTTGGTTTCTGAAAGGGATTTAGATAATTGGGGCAATTTACAAAAGAGTGTGTTCTTTCTGGGGCCAAGCCTGCTTTTTCTTTGGGTTGCAGGTTCTCTGCCCCCTTGTGGCCTTTTGTGGGGTATTTTTTCTACCGTGTTTCACATTTCCAGGCTGGTTTAGAGTAGCAAGACTGCCTGGTTTCCTGAGCACCAGATGCGATGGCTAATCACATTTGCCCAAATGGGGGGAGGAGGCCCCTCAGCCTACAAGACTTAATTTCCGAAATTTACTTTCATAGTGAAGCGAGAGAGGATTGCTTTCAAAATTGAAGGGAATTATGTTACAGGCATTTGATTGTGTGAGGCGGCCGAATCCCAGAACAGGAAGGAAATCTTCAAAAGTTTTTTTAATTCGATTTGGACTCCAGAAGACATTCAGGACAGATGGGCAGGAGCTTAATCTCCGTGTTATATCTTCCGGTCTCTCTTGTTGCAGTCAGTGAAATTACTGTTTTAAAAACATTATTTATCAGAAATATGTACTTACTGTAAAAATTTGGAAGATGCTGAAGAATAAAATAAAATAAAAATCACCTATAACCTTGTCACCTAAGCATAGTCACTATTTACATTTTAGTTTAACCTCTCCAAGTATTTTTTGATGGAGAGAAGTTATGTATACACTTTAGCATTGCATATTTAATAAGGTAAGGGTTTTCAGATAGTACAGAAGTGGGTTTGCAAAATATGGCCTGGGGACCAAATCTAGCTCATAGCATGTTTTTGTTTGGCCTACAGGCTAAGAATGGTTTTACATTTTTAAATTGTTGAAAAAAAAAATCAAATGCACATTTTGTGACATTTGAAAATTATATCAATTCAAATTCAGTGTTCATAATAAAGTTTGATTAGAACACAGCTGCATGTATTGTCTATGACTGTTTTTCTAGCACAATAGTAGAACTGAGTAGTTGAAGCAGAGACTATAATCCTGCAAAGTCTAAAATATTTACTATCAAGCCCTTTTAGAGAAAGCATTTGCCAATCCCTGATATAGGATAAGCATTTTCCAATACCCTTAAATATTCTTCAAAAATAAGACAAAGTTAATTTTCATATAGTTTAGTGGGAGGGGAGTGGCTTTCTTCTTCTTCCTTATTCTCTTGCTCTTAAAAAATTATTTTTTCACAGTGGTATTTTTTAAAAGTATTTATTATAAGAAATTTAAATATATACAAAAGTAGAGAGTACAATATGTCCATATGCACACCCCATAGATTCAAGAGTTATCAAGATTTTGCCACATTTGTGTATCTTTCTCTGTTTATTCTTTGCTGAAATATTTTAAAGCAAATGATTAAGATCGTGTAATTTGATCCTCCTACTCTTGCCTGGAGAATCCCATGGATGGAGGAGCCTGGTGGGCTGCAGTCCATGGGGTCGCTAAGAGTCCGAGACGACTGAGCGACTTCACTTTTACTTTTCACTTTCATGCATTGGAGAAGGAAATGGCAACCCACTCCAGTGTTCTTGCCTGGAGAATCCCAGGGACGGGGTAGCCTGGTGGGCTGCCGTCTATGGGGTGGCACAGAGTCGGACACAACTGAAGCGACTTAGCAGCCTCTCCCTTTGTGGATCATAGCCTTAATTGTGGCGAAGGGGCTTTTGTAATTCAATAAAGCTATGATCAATGCAGATCAGGGCCACCCAAAATAGATAGGTCAAAGTGAAGAGTTCTGACAAAACATGGCCCACTGAAGGAGGAAATGGCAACCCATTCCAGTATTTTTGGCTGAAGAACCCCATGGGCAATATGAAAAGGCAAAAAGATATGACAGCAGAAGATGAGCCCCCCCAGGTTGGAAGGTGTCCAATACGTTACTGGGGAAGAGAGGAGGGAAATTACTAATAGATCCAGAAAGAAAGAAGCAGCTGGGCCGAAGGGGAAACCACACTCAGTTGTGGATGTGTCTGGTGGTGAAAGTAAACTCCAGTGCTGTAAAGAACAATATTGCATAGGGATCTGGATTGTTATGTCCATGAATAAAGGTAAATTGGACATGGTCAAACAGGAGATGGCAAGAATGAACATTGACATCTTAGGAATTAGTGAAATAAAATGTATGAAAGTGAAAGTGAAGTCGCTCAGTCATGCCCGACTCTTTGCTACCTCATGGATAGTAGCCTGCACCAAGCTCCTCCATCCATGGGATTTTCAAGGCAAGAGTACTGGAGTGGGTTGCCATTTCCTTCTCCAGGGAATCTTCTCAACACAGGGATTGAACCCAGGCCTCTCACATTATAGACAGACGCTTTACCGTCTGAGCCACCAGGGAAGTCCAATAAAATGTACGGGAATGGGCAAATTCAATTCAGATGACCATTATATCTATTAATGTCAGCAAGAATTCCTTAGAAGAAATGGAGCAGCCCTCATAGTCAACAAAAGAGTCTAAAATGCTCTCAAAAAGAAAACAACAGAATAATTTCGGTTCATTTCCAAGGCAAATCATTCAACACCAGAGTAATCCAAATCTATGCCCAACCACTAATGCTAAAGGAGCCGAAGTTGAATGGTTCTATGAAGACCTAGATGTCTTTTTCACCATGGGGGTTTAGAATGCAAAAGTAGAAACTCAAGAGATACCTGGAATAACAGGCAAGCTTTGGCTTGGAGTACAAAATTAAGCAGTGCAAAAGCTGAGTTTTGTCAAAAGAACATACTGGTAACAGCAGACACCCTTTTTCAATAACACAAGAGACAGCTCTACACATGGACATCACCAAAATCAGTCAATATCAATATCAGATTGATTATGTTTTTTGCATTCAAAGATGGAGGTGATGAAATTCCAGCTGAGATATTTCAGATCCTAAAAGATATTGCTGTTAAAGTGCCGCACTGAATTTGCCAGCAAATTTGGAAAATTCAGCAGTGGCTACAGACTGAAAAAGATCAGTTTTCATTCCAATCCCAAAGATGACCAATGCCAAAGAATGTTCAAATGACTGTATAATTGTGCTCATTTCACATGCTAGCAAGTTTATGCTCCAAACCTTCAAGCGAGGCTTCCACAGTAAATGAACCAAGGACTTTCAGATATAAAAGTTAGATTTAGAAAAGGCAGAGGAACCAGAGATTAATGAATTTGAGAAAACTCCAGGAGATACTAGAGGACAGAGGAACCTGGCGTGCTAGAGTTGACAGGGTCTCAAAAGAGCCAGACAGGACTTAGTGACTGAACAACAACGTCATCCCAGAAACTTGAGCCGTGTTTTTAAATTATGATAGTACTTGCTCATGATGAACATGGAACTTAACTAAAACGATGTAGATACACTTAAATACATGAAGTAAAAAGTAGAAATCCCCTTTTATCTCTCTCCATTCCCTCCCCTGCCAGTTTAGTGGGTATCCTTTTCTTAAGTGTCTAGAAATACATTTTTTATAACACAGATTTACCCCTTAAAAGTAATTTTGGAATAAAAGAGCAGCAGAAGAAACCCAGAGGAAAGCACATATGACGGTACTTCAAAGTGGTCCATCCCAAGACTGGGATGCTCTTAAGTTACTGGTTGGGGCAGGATATGTTTTCCTCCTCAAATGCCACCCATAACCAAGAAGCCCATGTCATTAACCAAGATTATGAAGGCGGGGTAGTGGGGACACTCTTTTTACTGCCCTTTGCCGCCACTTCATCTAATTTTTCAAGTAACAGGTGAACGCACATAGTAAATTTTAGGGACCTTGTGTTAGGCCTTCAGAATAAAAGTTGCTGTATTTAATCCACCTTATTTTTTAATATTTTATTTTGTAAACAAAACAAATTTAGAGGACAGTTGTATGAATTGACTAATGAATTACTATACACCTTCAACTTCGATTCATCATTTATTATTCCCATACTTTGTTTATCTGTCTCTGTATGTTTTTACTTATTCTTGTTGTTGTTATTGCTGAACAATTTGAAAGTAGGTTGTAGATATGATTCTGTATTTCTAAATTTCTCAGTAGGTAAGCACACCTTTTATAGAAGCCTCATTGTAGAAGGTGTACTGAAGCTTCATGAAGAGCTCTCAGGGTCTTTTCCACATAGAATTCACTTGAATGAGTTGTTTGTGGCATTATCTAGTCATTTTTGAACTATAAATTGACAAATTATGCATTCTTTTTAGTTTTTTCATTTTTCTGAAAGAAGAACAGGAGAATTTTTGTATGTTAGGATTTGAGGTGAATTTTTTTCCTTTTCTGAAATAGACATACATTTGAAAAATAGCTTTACTGAGATATTATTCATGTAACATAAAATTCATCCCTTTAAAGTATATAATTACAATATGATAAACATAAATAACACTATGTTTTGTTATATATGAAACTTGTTGAGAATGTTGATCCTAAAGCTTCTCATCACAATGGAAAGATTTTTTTCTTTTATTTTATACCTATATAAGACAGTGAACGTTCACTAAACTTCTTGTGGTTGGCATTTCATGGTGTATGTAAGTCAAATCAGTATACTGTATAACTTAAACAGTGCTGTCAACTATATCTCAATAAAACTAGGAAGAAAATTAAAAAATAAAGTGTATAATTAAATGTTTTTCAGTCTATTCACATGGTTATTATCACCACTATTTGATTATAGAACATTTTCATCACCCCAAAACACTCAGTACCCATTAACAGTTTCCATTCACTTCTTTCTCTAGTCTTTGGCAATCACTAAATTTACTTTCTGTCTCTATAGATTTGCCAGTTCTGGAAGTTTCATAGAAATGGAATCATGTAATATGTGACTTTTTATGTCTACCTTCTTACACTGAATATGCAAGAAGGCTCAATATGCCAGCAAATTTGGAAAACTCAGCAGTGGCCACAGAACCGGAAAAGGTCAGTTTTCATTCCAATCCCAAAGAAAGGCAATGCCTAAGAATGCTCGAACTACCACACAATTGCACTCATCTCACACGCTAGTAAAGTAATGCTCAAAATTCTCCAAGCCAGGCTTCAGCAATATGTGAACCATGAACTTCCTGATGTTCAAGCTGGTTTTAGAAAAGGCAGAGGAACCAGAGATCAAATTGCCAACATCTGCTGGATCATGGAGAAAGCAAGAGAGTTCCAAAAAAACATCTATTTCTGCTTTGTTGACTATGCCAAAGCCTTTGACTGTGTGGATCACAATAAACTGTGGAAAATTCTGAAAGAGATGGGAATACCAGACCACCTGATCTGCCTCTTGAGAAATTTGTATGCAGGTCAGGAAGCAACAGTTAGAACTGGACATGGAACAACAGACTGGTTCCAAATAGGAAAAGGAGTTCGTCAAGGCTGTATATTGTCACCTTGTTTATTTAACTTATATGCAGAGGACATCATGAGAAATGCTGGACTGGAAGAAACACAAGCTGGAATCAAGATTGCTGGGAGAAATATCAAGAACCTCAGATATGCAGATGACACCACCCTTATGGCAGAAAGTGAAGAGGGGCTGAAAAGCCTCTTGATGAAAGTGAAAGTGGAGAGTGAAAAGGTTGGCTTAAAGCTCAACATTCAGAAAACGAAGATCATGGCATCTGGTCCCATCACTGCATGGGAAATAGATGGGGAAACAGTGGAAACAGTGTCAGACTTTATTTTTCTGGGCTCCAAAATCACTGCAGATGGTGACTGCAGCCATGAAATTAAAAGACGCTTACTCCTTGGAAGGAAAGTTATGACCAACTAGATAGCATATTCAAAAGCAGAGACATTACTTTACCAACAAAGGTCCGCCTAGTCAAGGCTATAGTCTTTCCTGTGGTCATGTATGGATGTGAGAGCTGGACTGTGAAGAAGGCTGAGCGCCGAAGAATTGATGCTTTTGAACTGTGGTGTTGGAGAAGCCTCTTGAGAGTCCCTTGGACTGCAAGGAGATCCAACCAGTCCATCCTAAAGGAGATCAGCCCTGGGATTTCTTTGGAAAGAATGATGCTAAAGCTGAAACTGCAGTATTTTGGCCACCTCATGCGAAGAGTTGACTCATTGGAAAAGACTGTGATGCTGGGAGGGATTGGGGGCAAGAGGAGAAGGGGACGACAGAGGATGAGATGGCTGGATGGCATCACTGACTCGATGGATGTGAGTCTGAGTGAACTCCGGGAGTTGGTGATGGACAGGGAGGCCTGGTGTGCTGCGATTCATGGGGTCGCGGAGAGTCGGACACGACTGAGCGACTGATCTGATCTGATCTTGCACTGAACATTAAGTTTATAAGGTTCATCTATGTTATTGTTCAATCGCTGTCATGTCTGACCTGCACCCAATGAACTGAGCACGTCAGGCTTCCCTGCCCACTTCTCCGGAATTGCTCAGACCAGTGATGCCATCTAATCATCTCATTCTCGTGCTCCCCCCTCGAGCCTTCCAATAGTCGCTCTTTCCATCAGGTGGCCAGAGGAGCAGCCAGCATCAGCATCAGTCTTTCAATGAATATTCAGGGATCCAGGATTGACTGATTTGATCTCTTTGCAGTCCAAAGGACTCTCAAGAGTCTTCTCCAATACCATCGTGCAAAAGCATCAGTTCTTCGGTGCTCAGTCTTCTTTACAGTCCAACTCTCATATCCATTCATGACTACTCGAAACCATAGCTTTGATTATATGGACCTTTGTGGGCAAAACGATGTCTCCACTTTTTAATACCCTGTCTAGGTTTGTCAAGGCTTTTCTTCCAAGGAGTAAGTGTTTTTAATTTTGTGACTGCAGTCAGCATCCACAGTGATTTTGGAACCCAAGAAAATAAAATCTGTTACTATTTCCCCATTTTCCCCATCTATATACCATGAAGCGATGGGACCAGGTGCCATGATCTTAGTTTTCTCAATGTTGAGTTTTAAGCCAGCTTTTTCACTCTCCTCTTCTACCTTCATCAAGAGGCTCTTCAGTTCCTCTTTGCTTTTTGCCATTAGAGTGGTATCATCTGCATTTCTGAGGTTGTTTATCTATGCTGTGCTGTGTGTGCTTAGTCGCTCAGTCATGTCCGATTCTTTGAGACCCCATGGACTGTAGCCTGCCAGGCTCCTCTGTCCTTGAGAATTCTCCAGGCAAGAATACTGGAGTGTGTTGCCATGCCCTAGCTCGAAGGGATTTTCCCAACCCGGCGGTCAAACCCAGGTCTCCTGCATTGCAGGTGGATTCTTTACAATCTGAGCCACCAGGGAAGCCCTATCTATGCTGTAGTGTGTATCAGTTCTTCATTCATTTTTATGGCTCACTAGTATTTCACCATATGGATATTCAACATATGCATTCACTATATCCATTTATCCAGCTGATTTATCAGTTGGTGGATATGTAGGTTGTTTCCATTTCTTGAGGCTTCCCTGGTGGCTCAGATGGTAAAGTGTCTGCCCGCAATGTGGGAGACCTGGGTTTGATTCCTGGGTCAGGAAGATCCCCTGGAGAAGGAAATGGCAATCCACTCCAGCACTCTTGCCTAGAAAATCCCGTGGACGGAGGAGCCTGATAGGCTACAGTCCATGGGGTCGCAAAGAGTCGGACATGACTTCACTTTCACTTTCCATTTCTTGGACATTATGAATAAACCTGCTGTGAACATTCGTGTACAAGTTTTTTGTGTGAAAGTATATTTTCGTTCTCTTGAGTATACATCTCAGAGTGGAATGGGTCATATGGTAACTCTATATTTAATCTTTTGAGAGACATTTCTGAGGAACTAGCAGACTGATTTTTCAAATGGCTGCACCATTTTACAATCCCACTAGCATCATATGAGGGTTCCAGTTTATTCACATATCAACAATACTTGTTATTATCCACCTTTTAAATTATAGCCATGCTAGTGCATGTGAAGTGGTATCTCACTGAAATTTTATTTACATTTCTCTAATAGCTAATGATATTGAACATCTTTTCATATACTTAGTGACCATTTGTATACTTCTTTAAAGAAATGCCTATTCAAATCCTTTGCCCATTTTTAGTGGGTTATTTGTCTCTTCATTGTTGAGTTGTAAGAGTTATTTATGTATTCTGCATACAAAAGTCCTTTATCAGATATATGATCTGAAATATTTTTCTCCCCTTCCGTATGTTGTCTTTTCACTTTCTTGATGGTGATGTTTTGTCCTTTGAAACACAAGACATTTTTAATTTTAATGAAGCCCAATTAATTTATTTTTCTTTTGTCACTTCTGCTTTGGGGATCATCTCTAAGAAGCCACTGCCCAATCTAAGATCTTTTCCATAAGAAAATGTAAACATCAATCTTGGTGATCTTAGATTTGGGTCTATGATCCACATTGGGCTTCCCAGGTGGTGCTAGCAGTCAAGAACCCTCCTGCCAGTGCAGGAGACATGCAAGACACAGGCTCAGTCTCTGGGTCAGGAAGATCCTCTGGAGGAGGAAATGGCAAATCTCTCCAGTATTCTTGCTTAGAGAATCCCATGGACAGAGGAGCCTGGTGGGCTACAGTTATAGGGTCACAAAGAGCTGGACATGATGAAGCGACTTAACATTCATGATCCACATTGAGTTAATTTTTGTATATGGTGTAAATAGGGGCACATGATATTTTTAAGAATAAAATTTTTAAAATATATTAAAAATAAGTTTATACTCAATGAACTGCTCTGCACCTGCAAGTCACTCAGTCGTGTCCGACCTGTGCGACCCCAAGACGGAAGTTCCCAGGCTCCCCGCCCGGAGTGGGCCCCTCCAATGAGAAAGTGAAAAGCAAGGAAGTCGCTCAGTCGTGAAATATTTAAAAATATGGGGGGGGTGCCAGTGCCTTCCCCATAATGAACTAACAGCTTTCAAACCCCTAATATGTATTGCTTCAAGATTTATATACCCATAAACTAGATGTTTAAATCGATCCTATTCCATGTTTATATTTCTTAGACTGAATTAGAAAAAGAAATATGACAACAAAGTGAACTTTTTTCTTAATAAAATGATCTGATAAAGGAGTCGTCAGATGCCTGCTGCCTGTGATATTCTGCATGGCAAAGCATTCCTTATCCCCATTGCCCTAGCAACAAGAAAGCTAAAAACAGTCATAAAAGTGTAGTTATACATTTCAAACAAACAGACAATTCAAAAATAACAGAATTTGAAATATCCAGCTAAAAGCATTCAATATATAGCCCATGAAACCCAAAATAAATGTTTATGCACATTATATGAAGATGAATGTTTTTTAAAGTTTCTAGTTCCCATTTTCATAAGTCATAAGAAATTTTTGTCTTTCTCTGTCTCTTAGATATATTTTTCTGGATATTTATTTTTATATCAAATTGTAAGTCCTTAAATATGGGCACCTTGTGTCAGTCACTTTTGTTTTTCTCCAACTTCCAGTGGTGTGTGATGATCTGGATTGTGTACTGCACAACTCTGGATTCCAAAGGAAATTCTAAGGGACATCAATCCTGAATATTCATTGGAAAGACTGATGCTGAAGCTGAAGCTCTAGTCATTTGGCCACCTGATGCAAAGATGAAAGTGACAGTGGAGAGTGAAAAGGTTGGCTTAAAGCTCAACATTCAGAAAACGAAGATCATGGCATCTGGTCCCATCACTACGTGGGAAATAGATGGAGAAACAGTGGAAACAGTGTCAGACTTTCTTTTTCTGGGCTCCAAAATCACTGCAGATGGTGACTGCAGCCATGAAATTAAAAGACGCTTACTCCTTGGAAGGAAAGTTATGACCAACCTAGATAGCATATTCAAAAGCAGAGACATCACTTTGCCAACAAAGGTTTGCCTAGTCAAGGCTATGGTCTTTCCTGTGGTCATGTATGGATGTGAGAGCTGGACTGTGAAGAAGGCTGAGCGCCGAAGAATTGATGCTTTTGAACTGTGGTGTTGGAGAAGACTCTTGAGTGTCCCTTGGACTGCAAGAAGATCCAACTGGTCCATTCTGAAGGAGATCAGCCCTGGGATTTCTTTGGAAGGAATGATGCTAAAGCTGAAACTCCAGTATTTTGGCCACCTCATGCGAAGAGTTGACTCATTGGAGAAGACTCAGATGCTGGGAGGGATTGAGGGCAGGAGGAGAAGGGGACGGCAGAGGATGAGATGGCTGGATGGCATCACTGACTCGATGAATGTGAGTCTGAGTGACCTCCGAGAGCTGGTGATGGATAGGGAGGCCTGGCGTGCTGCAGTTCATGGGGTCGCAAAGAGTCGGACACGACTGAGCGACTGATCGATCTGATCTGATCTGATGCAAAGAGCCAACTCATTAGAAAAGACCTTGATGCTGGGAAAGATTGAAGGCAGTAGGAGAAAGGGACAATAGAGGGCCAGATGGTTGGATAGCATCACCAACCAATGGACATGAGGTTGAGCAAGCTCCAGGAGACGGTGAAGGACCAGGAAGCCCGCAGTCCACGGAGTCACAAGAAGTCAGACGTGACTGAGCAACTGAACAACTCTAAAGGTACCTGCAGTGGAGCAGTGTCTATCTGTCCAGGTGGACGTGGTAGTCCTCAGCTCCACAGTAAATTGCAAGCAGCAAGTTTTGATATTTATTTGTTGAGTTGAAATGAATTCCCATAGAGTCCCTTTAGAATTAGTGGCAAGTTCTTGATGGACAGAATGCATATGAGGAGGGCAGTTACAAGTGGACAGATGTCTACTATATCTTTCAGCATATTTTAAGACAGATGCTAATCTTTGTCTTATTAAAAACCATAAATGAGTTAAGCAAGGAAGAGTTTGTATGGGGCAGGTCATGTGCACCCTGCAGAGTGCCAGGAGGCTGGCTTCAGACATATTGTATGTTTTCTGAGAAACATTTTCTATCTGCAGACTGAGGCATCTGACAAGTACAACCTAGTCATTTTCATTGTGTCTCTTCCTTTTCGTCACAGAATTGAACTTGGTTTTTGAGTGACCCAGCAGCTGTTATGCTTTGGTGAAAGAGTTCTCCTCTCCTCATCACTTGCTCTTCTTCCCCCACCTCCTCTGGCTTACTCTACCCAATTACCACACCAGAAACCGCTCTGTCTCTCTCTTTTTCAAAGAGACGCTTCCTTTATTCAACTGCTTAAACAAATAAAACAGAGTTTCCCTTTTCCCCGAGCCACCTGCTCAAAATACAAGCAGGAGACCAATTATAACCCGGGAGACAAATCCCCTTTGAACAGCTGATCTAGGGCATGGATTTGGAGGCTTATCGTCGGTCTGAATCACAGGGTCATGCCAGGGTCATCCCTAGAGCAAATCGTCCCTTGGCTTCCACTGAGCTTACCCTGAAATGTGCAAACTGGGTCTCTTTTCCCATGGATTATGAAGCTATTTGGTGAAGGCTGCTCATTTGATGTACTAATCAGCATCTTGACATAACACATGGGAAGAGTTTAAAAGTTTGCCTTTGTATTGCAAAGCTTCTAGGGTAGTTTCTAATTATGTCCTTACAATTGGAGACAGAGGTCTGCGACTGAACTTGAAAAAATAACTTCCAAAGAACAGGGCAGTGCTTCTCAAACTTTCATGTGTATACAAATCATGCGTGGATGTTGTTTAAATGCAAATTTTGATTCAGTAGGGCTGGGGTGGGGCCTGAGATTCTGCATTTCTAACAGGCTCCCAGGTGACGCTGCTGCTGTGGTTCGTGGGGCACATTGTGAGTAGACTACTTTATGCAGGGCTGGCCAAGAACCTCGCTGCTTGAGGATAATTAGTGAAATTGGGTATTCCTTAACTATTCCTCTGTTCAGCTTTCTCAGCTGCCCAAACTCAGCTGGACGTTTCCTCATTTTTTGCCACTCTCTACTTAGTTCGAATCTCTATTATTTCAGTGGTCATACTGGATTGTATTTGTGTGCATTTCTACCTGCTAGATTGTGAACACACAGGGTAAGGGATCCACTCTCACTCATCTTTGGATTGAGGGCATTTAGACTAGCAGCTAAACAGTAGGCACTCAACAGGTATTTACTGAATAAAAAAAAAAATTGACAAAGTAAATCAGAAAATCAGAGAAGGCAATGGCACCCCACTCCAGTACTCTTGCCTGGAAAATCCCACGGACGGAGGAGCCTGGTAGGCTGTAGTCCATGGGGTCGCTAAGAGTTGGACATGACTGAGCGACTTCACTTTCTCTTTTCCCTTTCATGCATTGGAGAAGGAAATGGCACCCCACTCCAGTGTTCTTGCCTGGAGAATCCCAGGGACAGGGAAGCCTGGTGGGCTGCCGTCTATGGGGTCACACAGAGTCGGACACAACTGAAGTGACTTAGCATAGCATAGCAAATCAGAAAATAAAGTTTTAACCACCTGTATCCTAAATATCATAAAATAGAAAAAAAGCAATTGACATGCTAAGAAAAATATTTGCAGCATATAAAGAGCTCTTTGAGTTGTGCATTGAATGGTGTACCCTGAAAGATATATTGAAATCCTAACCTCCAGTACCTCAGAATGTAGCCCTAAATGGATGAGGGCTACACTGAAATGAGGAACTATTCAGATAGGGTAGTCTGTAAATTTAATATGACTGGTGTCCTTACGGTCAAGGGGATATAGATAGACACATGGGGAGAAATTTCCCTGGAGATGGACGAAGAGATTGAAGTGCGGTATCTACAAGCCAACAAACGCTTGGGCTGCCAGAAGCTGGAAGAGGCGAGAGGGAAGGATCACAGTTCTGCCACCACTTTGATCCTGGACTTCAGTTTCCAGACTGTGAAAGAATAAATTCCTATTGTTTAAGCCACCTAGTTTGTTGTGTTTTGTTATGGCAGGTCTAGGAAACAAATACATAAGCAACAGTTTGAAAAGAACAATTTAATAGCAAAGGGGGAAAAAACACCCTTTAGACAGTGCACAAAAGAATAAATGCAAATGACCATAAATGTAAAAAAACTGTTCAGAGGTGAATAATCAACACAATATAAATGGAACCAACATAGAGTTTCTGTTTATTTTATCACTATTATTGTATTTATTTTACTAATATAAATTAGTTTTTTATACAGAATAGAGTAGTATTATGAGGGTTCAGGAAAACAGTCCCTCTTGTGCACTTGAGCCCTCATTGCCTATGGATTTGACCTCTAAATATATCTTAAGTCTTTCTGTGTCTTCTGCCACTGCCTCTTTCTAAGATGCCATCACTGACCTTCTGGGCAACTGAATTATCTTCTAAGTGGTCTTGTGATTTATTTTGCTTAAAGTAGCCAGAAAGAATCTTTTAAAAAACATAAATCAGACCATGGTAGTCTTCTGCTGAAAACCCTTGAATGATAACAGTTATGATCACCCCTGTCAAGGCTCCCTCCCTCCCAGTCACTGAACTCTGCAAGGGCTTCTTTCAGCTCCTCCATGGCGCTCTTCTCTCTCGGGCCTGCCACTTGACTAGTCTCTCTCTCAGGATGCTTGTCCTTCCACTCCCCATAGTCATGTCTCAGCAGCATAGTCAGTGTTACTACCTTGGCATGCCTCCTCTAGCCTTGCTTAGGGTAGGTTTTCTCATGGTGCTCTCATTTTTCCCTTACGATTTATTATATTTGAGTGCTTAATGCCTCACTCTGTCTAAACTAACTTCTGTAAACCAAATGTGCATAATTGCTCAGTCGTGTCCAACTCTTTGAGACCCCATGAACTGTAGCCCACCAGGCTCCTTTGTCCATGGAATTTTCCAGACAAGAATACTGGAGTGGGTTGCCATTCCTCCTCCAGGACATCTTCCCAACCCAGGGATCAAACCCGTGTCTCTTCTATCTCCTGCATTGGCAGACAGATTCTTTACCACTGTGCCATCTGGGAAGCCAAAGGTGAGTACTATACCTATTTTACTCCCTGCTGTAACCCAGACTCCGCTATGGAACTGAATATATAGCAGACTCTCAGTGTAAAGCTGCTGACTGAATAAATGGAGATATGTTTGGCAAAATAGGCCAAAATTTTTAGAAATGAGTATAATCTTTTAATTAGCAATCCCAGGAATATATTTCAAGAAAATAATTAGGGATATGTGTTAAGACTAGTTACATTCAACTTAAATGATAGCCAAATAATAGCAATAAACTGGGAAAAATGTCTAAACATGGTCAGTTTAACAAACTACACTTTGTACATTATAATAATTTTATGTAGATACTCAAACTGATATATTAGTTGACAAAGATATATTAGTTGACATAATTTCTGTGATCATATATTTTCGTAAAAGTAAAATATGTATGATATGTATTTTTACGTTGTTCTCTAATGAGGAGAACATTTGGAAGATAAAATACCAAAACATTAATTGTGTTTCCCTTTCTAATTTGCTTTGAATTATTAAAAAAATTTATATGGATATTTAAAACATGGTATAATAATCTTATTTCTTATACAGTTAAAATAAAAGTAAATAAAAAATTCTTACTGAACAAGTGAGAATAACCTGGTTTGAATTTCAAACTTTTTGTCCTATTAAAAAATAAAGTGACTTATATAAACAGAAACAGTTAGTATTCTAAGACACCATTTACATACCATTGGTCACTTCCACACAAGCTTATGATATGAAGGGAAAATGTTCCAGCTGTAGTTAAGTCCCAGACCATCCACCATTTTTCATGGTTGAAAGGCTATTCTGTATATTTTGTTGGCTGAAGTCTTTTTTATACAAGAGAGCTTCTTTTTTTTCCTGTCTTTGATTTGGGTAAGAATTGAATGCAGATATCTGCTGTATCACCCATCAAAGGAATTCTAATACTTTGGTAGGGATCCAATAACATTCTACTCTGTAGACCAAATACCATGTTAAAAAAAATGAACTCTGGATCAAATTTATGGAAACACATGAATGAGTTTTCATGTAAAAAGTTTCAGAGAGAAAATTCCATGGAATCTTAGAACTTGATTTTTGAAACTATCTTTCTTTCAGGAACTCAACGATCTCCTTAGCCTCTCTGGAGATTCTTGTTTTAACTTTGCAAAGGTGAGCTGTGTTACTTCTCTATCTTCCCCTTTGGCATGGTCTGAAGTTTGGTAGTTCCTTCTGAATTTCTTATTAAAATACTGGTCTCTGTTAGTCCACAATCACTTTCTTTGAGGTGGCTTTCAACCTTTCACCAAATATATTACTTCTTCATGTCCATACACAATAGGGCACAACTTTAGTCCTTACTCACACAGAGAACATAGCCAATGACTCTTGAAGGAGAACATTGCTTATAGCTTTGGCCTGTTAGGTAATGGTCAGTTTTTTAAAAGCCCTTCCCACTGCCAACTTGCTCCTGCATTTTGTCCATCTGGACAAAATGTTCTTTGGAGGTCCCTTCCTCTTCAGGCCTTAACCAAGACTCTAATTGTAACCTGGAGAGATGGTCTGGTTCCTATCTATTATGTGTCCCTGCCTATGCCAAATAGAGACTAGTGTTTATAGGGAGGAAGCCATTACAAAGCTAGTGAATTAGAATTCATATTTTTGGGGAAAGACAAATCTTTATAAAATTAAATTTTTAAAAAGATATTTCCACAAATTCAAGCACATCAAAGGGTACTGATAACAGATACAAAGACATTCTTTTTTTAATCCCAAATAATTAAAGAAGATAATATAAAATTAAGTAAAGTTCTTAAGGAATAATTTTGCTAATAAGTATTACCTATCCAGAAACAACTGAGCTTCCCTGGTGACTCAGAGGTAAAAAATACACCTGTAGTACAAGATACCTGAGTTTGATCCCTGTGTTGGGAAGATCTCCTGGAGAAGGGAATGGCAACCCACTTCAGTATGCTTGCCTGGGAAATCCCATGGACAGAAGAGCCTGATGGGCTGCAGTCCATGGGGTCACAAAAAGTCGGACATGACTGAGTGACTAAGCACACACACACATCCAGAATCAACTACATAAATTCTGGGCCTAGTACAAAAATGAAATTGTAGGGTCCCTTGTTTAAAACTGGTCAGAATTTCAAGACAGTGAAAGCAGGGCACTAAACTAAATGTGGGTCCTTCTGAGCCCAGGGCCCTATGCTTTGCACAGATTGTATGTTCACGAGGCAAGTCTACAAAGCAAGTCCCATCCCTAGCAAAAAGATTATCTCTGTCTAGTGTGGAGGTTAAGAGTGTAGATTTTAGAGCCAGGAGAACTAGATTTAAATCCCTGCTTTGCTACTTCCTAACTAAGAGATTGTGGGCAAGTTATTTATTTCCTCTGGGTTTTAATTTCCTCACCTGTATAATGGGCAAAATAATATCACCACTCATAGGAAACTGTGAGCATGAAAAGATTTAAAGTGCTTTGACCAATGCCTGGTTATACAGTATGTGCTCAATAAATGTTAGCTCTGAGCACACATGTGTGCACACACACAATATGTGGTTGTTTCAGGCAAGAGTACTGGAGTGGGTTGCCATTGCCTTCTCTGTAGAATTCACATCTTTGAATTTCAAAGCCACACCATTTTCCTTTTCCCCCTTTTGCTTATGGAGACAATTTCTGTGTGTGATCACAGTTAAAGGTTTTCCTGCTCCTTTTCAATTCCAAGAATTTGAAAACAGGGCAAAATTCTCATCATTTTCAATCTCACAGAAAAGTCAAATGCCTTACTTTGCTTGCATCTTTCAGTTAGAGCACAGCATGTGGGAAAGGGCACAGAACTCAGATTGGCCTGTTTGATTTTTCTCTCTCCATTACCTGGTCTGCATGGCCTCACATAAAATCCTTCTCTAGATTTTCTTTCCACAGCACAATTTATGCTATTAGTGCTGAGTAAAGCTGAAAGTAAACATTTCTACACCCTGCTCTAGTTTGATAGGGTATTTATTTAGTTATAGGTGCCATAGAAACAACAGCCAGATCAAAGCAGTCACCACATCTCCAAACATGGAGCCAGTGGTCCAAGAGAAGATCTGGCCAACTTCCAAATAGCACTCATCTTGGGACGGTTCTCCGGAAAGGACGGAACAGACACTACTGCTGCTGGTGCCGAGCCACCAGACCTTGGAAACAAGCCTCAGCACCACTTAGCAGCTGACTGATCAAGTCCCTTCTCTGGGCCTTTTCTCATCACCTAATATGTCAGGGGGCTCCCAGGGGGCACTAGTGGTAAAGAACCTGCCTGCCAATGCAGGAGATAGAAGAGATGTGGGTTTGATACCTGGATCGAGAAGATCCCCTGGAGGAGGGTATGGCAGCCTGCTCCAGTATTCTTGCCTGGAGAATTCCATGGACAGACGAGTCTAGCAGGCTACAGTCCATGGGGTCCCAAAGAGTCAGACATGACTGAAGTGACTTCAAATGCAAGATGTCAGGACATTCTTCCCTACCTTAGAGGGTTGTTGTGAGGACTGATAAAAATATGGCAAAATTTTTGTGACCGAATTAATATCTCCTCCTCTCTTGCAAAATTTCAAGAGAATGGCTGAGGAATATGTGTCTGGCTGGTGAACAAAAGTCAGTGCTTGTCGTGGTACTTCTTTCAGTAGTTTCAGGGTCTAGAGATTTGCATACAAAGAAAACCAGCCATACCATGATGCAAGAGATTTCCCTGAAGAAACTAAAAGCTGAAGCTTTGTAGTCAGCAGAGCAGGATTTGGATGCCAGCCTGGCCATTTACCAGGCTAACTGAGTGACTCAGTGTAAAGAAACCCTCTCAGCCTCAGCTTTCTCCCCCATAAAATGGGAGTAAGAACACTGCCTCAGATGATCCCAGAGTTGTTATTTTACAATTAAGGCAGAGCACTTGGTGCTGTGTTTTGCTGTTTGAAGTGAACCGAAGTATGAATTGCTCAAGTCATGTCCAGCTCTCTGCAACCCCATGGACTGGGGCTGTTTAAGGATTATATTTTGAGTAGAAGAGACTAAATTATGTTAACAGGCAAGTTCTAGCTTGTCACAACCAACACAGCAAGCATTTTGCCAGGAGTGATTTGGAAGACTTCTGTCATCTTGTGGAACACTCAGTTTGGCTCAGAGACTCAGAGGAAATTTCTAACTTTATCCCTTCACAAAACAAATCAAACTCAGTACCTGCCAATCATTTCCAAGGGGAACTTGAAACACTTTCTTGAAAAAGAGCTCTAGTTAGCATGGTTTAGGGCAGGTTTATGTGAATGTTATCTATACTCCAACCTATAAAAACCAACTTATAAATCTGTGAAAACTGCACTCAGATATGTTTAAAAAATGACTGGGGTCAGACATAGCTCTTTTAATTTTCTTGGACTGTTACAGCTCTGGATAATGAAGGAATATTGTGATTGTGAAACTAGGGCCTTCTAGCAATTAATTCTAACAGCAGCCAAGCTCAGTCTTTATGACCATGGCTTTGAGATGTCTGAAGCTCTTCTCTTCTGTCTGTGGGCACTGTGCTTAGAGTTCCCTCAAGGAATGGAGCTCATTCTGCCAATGTCAGGAGTACAGCTTACAAATGAGTTCTCCTCGGGCACCACCTTCTGTGGAAGCAGAAGGCTTGTTAAGGTCATGCCATATGCAATGAGTAGGAGAAGGAGAACTCCGCATCTTGTCTGTATTTGAGACAATCCCAAAGGGTCCCAGAACTCCCCAGGGAATCCATAGACACCTTTACTGAAACCACGTCTCTGTTCAACATTTCCCTCTGCCCAATCTTGCTTCTTCCATTCCCTTCAGGTGCTGTTTCCAGGAGTACTCCCAATAAACTTTGATGTAGGAAGTAAGACCCAAGACATTTCTCTAGGACTCTCTCTTGAGAGCTTCAATAAACTTACAGCAGTGGTCCCAGTTGGGGGTGATTTTGCCCCCAGGGGAGATTTGACATGGTCTGGAGACATTTCTGATTGTCTCTACAGAGCAGGGTTGCAGCTGTCTAGTGGGAAGAGGTTAGCTATGCTACTAAATATCGTACAGTGCACAAGACAGTCCTCCACAACAAAGAATTATCTGACCCACTGTCAATGGTGTCGAGGTTGAGAAACTCTAGGTGAGAGGTATTTGGGGCATGGTTATTTCTAGATGAATGATGATGGAGAGTAAGTTTTGCAATTCAGACCATCAAACAGTGCTTCAGGTAAGAAGAGTATCTATTACCATGAGCCCCAACTTCCCTCTCCCAACCCCACTCCTTTCTACGTGCCTAATGACTCTTGATACTGATTTGCTCTGAAAAAAACCCCCTGCGGTAAAGTGTCAGCATTGCTCCTATTCTCAGTTCCATGCAGCAGATAACACTGGACAACGTGAAGCTGCACTGCTCGCTGACAGTGTTCTTAAATGAAGCTTTTTCCTCTGATGGCCTTCTACTTTCCTCCTCCCTCTTTTATGCTTTCCTGGTGGCACAGTTGGTAAAGAATCTGCCTGCAATGAGGGAGACCTGGGTTTGATCCCTGGGTTGGGAAAATCCCCTGGAGAAGGGAAAGGCTACCCACTCCAGTGTTCTGGCCTGGAGAATCCCATGGACTGTATAGACCATGGGATGGAAGAGTCAGACACAAACGAGAGACTTTCATTTCCACTTTTAATGTCAGTAGTAAGCTTTCTGGCCTGTTGTTTTTCTGGAAAAACTCTTTCATTAACTAAGAAATAGCTTATTTGCTACTTTACTTCGTGGTGGGAGGTCTCATGCTCTCATGAATTGGAGCTATTTCTTCACACACATCAAACCAGGTTGAGTTTCATGTTACAAATGTGCCACATTCTACAAATAGTTAACATTGTCGACTGTGCTTTTAAAAGCCAATTTGACTCCTGGAGGAATCAAAGCCTTCACCCGACTAGGGCCCAGGCAGCAAGTGATTTCTGGAAACTCCTCCTGTCTCCAGTAGGAATGAGGCACATTTGAGGGTTCAGGACATGGTTCCCTGAGGTGTTCTCATTCCTAAATTTGTGCTCACTCTGAGGGCTTGCCCAAGTTAAAGATGTGCCTTCACTTCCATGTATTATTATTGGAAAATAACTGGAATCCAAGCCAAATTCCAACAAATGTGGTCCATGGATATGTTGGAGAAAACCCCAAAATAAGCCAAGTGTGTTTTTAGAAATTTGTTCTATAATCCTAACAGGAGACGGTTATTGTTAAATGGTGATATTGTTTACCATACCTATACCTGCTCTGGAAGAATCTTTGATGATAACCAGGGAACATCAAGTGAAAATAATCCTAATTTGTAATGAATTGATCACTAGTTGGGACTTTGCCTACTCTGGAATCTCTTGTAGGCTTTGGAGGGAATTAGTATTGGCCAGTATTTGTAACTGGAAAATAAGAAACAGACATTACCTCCTTTTTCTTGATAAAGAAATTGATATTCAGGAAAACAGTGAGGTGTTTACATTGCACAGCAACTTAGTGGCAGATTCAGGACTCAAACCAGGACTTCTGACACCAAATCCAGCGCTCTCTGCTCCACACCATAATCGATCCTCTAGGAATTAATACTTCAGCTGTTTTACTCCCCATCACTGTAAATTCTCAAATTTTGCTCAACCATCCCTCTCTGACTATAAAGTCCCCAAATATAAGCTCTATTTCAAATGTGGGACCTTCTCTTTTTGGCCTTTATGCTTACACTATATAATCAGTGATGACTTACTCTTAACCTCAATTAAAAGATAAAAAATATTGGGACTTCTCTGTGGTATGATAGATAGGAATCCATCTGCCAATGTAGGGGGCATGGGTTTGATCCCCGGTCCAGGAAGATTCCACACACTGAGGAGCACCAAAGCCCATGGGTCACAACTACTGAAGCCCATGCACCTAAGAGCCTGTGGTCCCCAGCAGCAGAAGCCACCACAGTGAGAAACCCAAGCACTGCAGTGAAGAGTAACCTCAGTTTGCTGCAACTAGAGAAAAGACCGGGCACAGCAACGAAGACCCAGCACAAGCAATGAATAAATAAATTTTTTAAAAAAGATAAAAAGTATGTATCATGGCATGTCCCCCACTAACTCCAGAGAGTGACTGGGATTCCAGACCAATGGTCTAAGTAAGAAGCAGTGGCTAGTTTCACAGGTCTCCTACTCAGATAGATATATATGGTTAGATATCATTTTTGCGTTCATCCACAGTTACTGCACCAAAACTACATTCTTGCACTGGAGATACAGTGCTAAACAAGATGAAAGTTTTCCTGCTTTTATGGAGCTTGCAGTCTAATGGAGAAAAGATGCATTTTTGTAAATTGAAGTATAATTAATTTACAATGTTGCGCTGGTTTTAGGTGTACACCAAAGTAATTCAATTAGTCATACATAAATATCTATTTTTTCAAATTCCTTTCCC
This sequence comes from Tragelaphus eurycerus, assembly GCA_935064755.1. Classification (NCBI taxonomy): domain Eukaryota; kingdom Metazoa; phylum Chordata; class Mammalia; order Artiodactyla; family Bovidae; genus Tragelaphus; species Tragelaphus eurycerus. The sequence goes on from CAKXYN010000002.1 coordinate 28,609,165, forward strand.
TTATAGGTTATAATAAAATATTGAGTATAGTTCTGCATGCTATACAGTAAGTCCTTGTTGATTATCTATTATATATATAATAGTTTATGTATTTAATTCCAAACTCCTAATTTATCTCTCCCTCTAGTCTTTCCACTTTGGTAAGCATAAGTTTATTTTCTATGTCTATTGGTCTATTTCTGTTCTGTGTAAGTTCATTGTATCATTTTTTAAAGATTCTACATATAAGAGATATATTTGTCTTTCTTTATCTGCCTTACTTCACTTAGTATGATAGTCTCTAGGTCCATTCATGTTGCTGCAAATGGAATTTTTATTCTTTTTTATGAAAGAGGTTATATTAAGAAGTAAATGGACAAGACAATTTCAGATTATGAAAATTGCTCTGAGGAAAATAAAATATTGTATGTGATAATGAGGGTCTTCCCTGGTGGATCAGATGGTAAAGAATCTGCCTGAAATGTGGGAGACCTAGGCTAGATCCCTGGGTCAGGAAGATCCTCTGTACAAGGGAATGGCTACCCACTCTAGTATTCTTGCCTAGAGAATTCCAAGGACAGAGGAGCCTGGTGGGCTGTAGTCCATGGGGTTGCAAAGAATCTGAAGACTTCTCTGAGGAAGTAGATGTGGGCTATGACTTAAATGACAAGGACATGCCTGTGTGAAGGAGTGGAGGAAGTATTTTTCAGGTAGAGGGAACAGCATGCAGAGGTCTTAGATGGGGATGGGTTGGTTCTGGGTGCCTGTAGGAACATAAAGGGGGTAGGTGTGGCTGGAGGCCAGAGAATGAGCAGGAGGAGGAACTGAACCATGGGGGCCATGATCTCCCCGGGCTTTGTGAGTCAGCAGAAGGAGTTTAGATTTTACTCTAAGAGTAAGAGGAAACTGGGGAGTAACATGATCTGGTTTATATTCTACAGATTCCTCTACTGTTTTGCGAACAGAGGGTAGGAAAGAGTTAAAGCTCACAGTCTAGTCTGAGAGAAGGCTGGATTAAACAAGAGCAGTAGCAAGGAGGTACAACAGCTCTGAGATGTACTTTGTTAGTTGCTCAGTCGTGTCCAACTCTTTGTAACCCCATGGACTGTAGCCCACTAGGCTTCTCAGTCCATGGGATTTTCCAGGCAAGAATACTGGAGTGGGTTGCCATTCCCTTCTCCAGGGGATCTTCCCAACTCAGGGATCAAACCCTGGTCTCCTGCACAGGGAGGCAGATTCTGTACCATTGAGATGTACTTTAAGTAAATGCAATAGGATTTACTGATGATTTGCATGTGGGGTAGGATGTGAGGGGAAGGGAAAAGCTGGGATGATTGCTAGGTTTTTGGTTTGAGGAGCTGAGTAGAAGATACTGAATTTACTAAGGTAGGGGAAAGAATGGAGTGTGAAATGGGCTAAGTTCTACAGTGAGGAAGGATATATAATGAGTTCTTTCATAGATATGTTAAGTATAAGATACTTATCAATCGTTTAGTGGAGAAAGCAGGTCAGAAGATAGAAGAGATCAAGGGGAGAGAGAAAATCTGATTGAGAAGGAATTGCCCCCAATATAGAGGGAAACAAGTAGACTGTAGGGTTAAGAATGCAAAGAAGGGAAAGTATTTTAAGCAGGAGAGACTGGTCAGCTGTGCCTAAAGCTGAAGAGAGGTCTTGTGAAGTGAAGATAGTGAAGTGAAGAGAATGGAGAATAGATTCTGAAACTCATAAAATTTGGCTGACAAAGGAACAGGAACCCAGGAGACTTAGTATAGCAACACAAAGAGTTTGCACTTTGGTTGCAATATCTGGATTAACTGCAAGTTGTTGAAAAGTGGAAGTGTTAGTTGCTCAGTCATGTCTGACTCTGCTACCCTATGGACCATAGACCACCAGGCTTCTCTGTCCATGGAATTCTCTAGGCAAGAATTCTGGAGTGTGTAGCCATTCTCTTCTCCAGGGTATCTTTCCAACCCAGGGATCAAGCCCAGATCTCCTTCACTGCCACTTGGGAAGCTGTTGAATTGGCCCCTAAATGTGCCTTGGAATATCCTCTGCTACTGCCATCTTTTTGCACTTTCCTCTCCATCTCACTGTGATTGCAAAGCCCTGAATTTTCATCATTCAAAAGGTGTTAATTAACACCCTCTCCCAATCAAGCAGATTTCCCCAAGTGAAAGGGGGACGAAAGGTTGACAGGACCATGGTCGTGCTCTATCTGTGTCTATGGTCCCTTGAGTCACCTCCTTTCTACATCATCCCCTCACCACAGTGCATATAAGCAGAGCTGCTGGAAATGGCAAAAGGATTGAGTGTTGGCATGGAGTCATTTCACTTCTTTGAGCGCCAGTTTATGTTAAGTGAGTGTTTTGAACTGAAGGGTCTTTTAAGGTTTCTTCAGACTCCAATACTGTCTAGATGTCAGTGGTTCCATTTCAATTACCAGCAGTAAAACTCAGCATGCCAACCAGTTGTTTGGAAAATTTAGTCAAGGCAACATATTTGCCCTTCTTGAGTTTGCCTTAAATGGAGTGGGGAAACGTAGGCTGCATTATTCTAGCATGTTGAGGCTCATTCTGGGAGTCTTCGTATTGCAGAGTGCATGTATTTCTTGCTAATGATCCCTGAAGCTGATTTTGGTTTTAATTGTGTGAGCCTAGCAGAGCATAGACACTTGGGTCTCTAATAATGACTCTGGGAAATCGATGTAGAGAAACCTTGGGTTATATGAGACTACTACCACTCAGTGAATCATACTGTGTAGTATTTCCTAAAAGATAATGGGTTACAAAACCAAACATAAATCTTCAGTGACATGTTGGCTATTTGTCATGTTTTCTGGTGGTGGAATTACAGCAGCTTCAATAAAATCCACTTGGTGGTTGAGTTACAGATTAATATCTGATACAATCATGGTTTTAGGACCACAAGAAGTAACATACAAGGTGGGGAGAGCAAGTTTGCAATTATTCTAGGGTTTTGTAACCCTGATGCCAAACCTTGGCTCAGAAATTGCTCAAAAATTGCACAAAAGCAATAATAGTGTGGGCCTTTGAATATTAAGCATTGTAAAGTGATATTATGTTATTGAAATAGTAAACATGACTTCCATATGTGGCCAAGTGTGCTCAAAACTGCCAGCTGTAATGCAAAGCAAATTGATTTGCATCTGTTTTGTTCACACCATTTTAACTCCTGGTTTCCCATTTGAATCCTTGACACAATATAATCACCTCTGCATATTTCTCGGCTTAGCGGAAATATTTTCCCCATGACAAGAAAAGTGAAATTGATTTTCTGATTAAATGACTCCAGTTAGTCCTTTGGAGTTAATATTGCTTCTCTGTGACAGATGAGTCAGCAACATTTATTGAGCCCCCACTGGGTAAGAAGTATTTACAAGGTGTTACATGAATATATAAGCACAGCAACTCTGGGGCCTTCTTGACCCATCTATGCTTGGAATTAAGCAGCTATTTCTGTCCAGATGCCAGGTTAACACCTAATTCTCTCAATGTTGTGGAGAAAAGGAAGGTTGTCTTGACAACAGTTTGGAAAAAGTCTACTAGAAGAATTTATTTAACCTAAAACTGCTGTTTTACCAATTGAATTTTTTTTTTCAAGAGTTGTACACAACTGAGTGACTGAACAACAACAGAGTCATTGAAAATGGATGAATTTAGGTCAGTGTTTAGGTAGTTGCTGTTCAGTCACTGTTGTGTCTGACTCTTTGTGACCCTATTGATTGCAGCATGCCAGGCCTCCCTGTCCCTCACTATCTCCCAGAGTTTGCCCAAGTTCATGTCCATTGAATTGATGATGCTATCCAACCATCTCATCCTCTGCCACCTTCTTCTCCTTCAATCTTTCCCAGCATCAGGGTCTTTTTCAATGAGTTGGGTGTTCGCATCAGGTAGCCAAATTATTGGAGCTTCAACTTCAGCATCAGTCCTTCCAGGAGGATTGACTGGCTTGATCTCCTTGTTGTCCAAGGAAATACCTAAGTATCTAGGTAGATACTTCTTTTAAAAATTAATTTAAAAATAGGTGATAAAGTCACATGTTGCAAAAGCCTGAAAGGTACAAAAGGTATAAAGTAAAATATCTCCCTTCCATCTCATTCTCTAGGATACCTACCACCTTGATCCCTAAAAGTCTCCATTGTCTCTAGTTTCCTAATGTCCTTCTAGAAATATTAAAAAAACAATGTATTGTATTTTCTATTTTTTAAAAACACAAATGTGACACATTTATTGCTCTGATTGTGTTTTTCAAATAATAATGGTTCTTGGAGATTCTTGAAAGAATCTGCCTGCAAGGTGGGAGACACAAGAGACATAGGTTCGATCCCTGGGTTGAGACGATCCCCGGGAGAAGGAAATGGCAACCCGCTCCAGTATTCTTGCCTGGAAAATTTCACTGACAGAGAGGCCTGGTGGGCTATAGTCCATGGGGTTGCAAAGAGCTGGAAACGACTGAGCAACTAAACCTGCAAGCACGGATATTCTTGCCTATCAGAACAAAGAAAAATGCAACCCCATCCTGTTCTTTTCTTGTTGTTGTTTTGCTTAACTGAGAAATAATTGACATACAACATTATACTAATTCAAAGTATACAACATGATGATTTGATATATTATGAAATGATCATCACAGTAAGTTTAACATCCATTACCAAACTTAGTTAACCCCCTTTTTTTCTTGTGAGGACAATTTTCAAGATCTACTCTCTTAGCAACTTTCAAAGTAATACAGTATTGCTATCTATAGTCACCATGCTGTGCATTGCATCTCTAGAACTTATTTCTTATAACTGGCTGTGTGTATCTTTTAATTGCCTTCGTCTGTTTGGCCTCCCACTTCCTACCTTGTGCTCCCTCTCTCATCTCTGGCAATCTGTTTTCTGTATCTGTGACTTTGGTCTTTTTTAGATTTCACATATTAAATGAGATTATCCTATTCTTTTAAATGACTCCCAAGTGTTCCATTGTTGTAGAAGTACCATGATTTAACCAGTTCCCTATCAACGGATTTGTTTCCTGTCTTTATTAATGCAAACAATGTGCAATGGGTTACTTTGCATAAATATCACCTTCCTTATTTGCTAGTATATTGAAACCAGTCCAAAAGTAAGGTACATTTTAAATTTTGATCAACATTGTCAAGTTGCTTACAGGGGCTGTATGACTGTACTTCACCAATAATGCATGTTTCTGTTTCTCCATATCCATATCCATATCCACTCTAACATAGTATATGATTATATCAGCCTTTCTGCCAGTCTGAGAGGGGAAAGCTGTATCTCAGGGACCTTGGTGGTGGGGGGATAGGGGAGCTAAATATAGATAGAACCCACTCGTCCTGTATTTCAGTCCAGAGCTCTTTGTTCCAGAGCTACACACAGGGTACACAAACAATGCATAGCAGGCATGTAGCATATGTCCATTGGATAAACAAAGAGATCAATGCATGGACAGAAGAGGGAAAATTTGACATAGATGCAACGGTTGGTCTTTTTTAAAATTTATCTATCTCTTATATAATTGTGTTTGAAACTTTTGTGTTTCATGTCATCATGGGTCTTCTTTTTCTTTCCTTTTACATCCTATGCAATTATATTGATATTCTTCCAAGTGGTGATTATTTGTATATGTGAGAATTACTAATAGTTGTACCTAGCTTTTGAACTGTGGTGTTGGAGAAGACTCTTGAGAGTCCCTTGGACTGCAAGGAGATCCAACCACTCCATTCTGAAGGAGATCAGCCCTGGGATTTCTTTGGAAGGAATGATGCTAAAGCTGAAACTCCAGTACTTTGGGCACTTCATGTGAAGAGTTGACTCATTGGAAAAGACTCTGATGCTGGGAGGGATTGGGGGCAGGAGGAGAAGGGGACGGCGGAGGATGAGATGGCTGGATGGCATCACTGACTCGATGGATGTGAGTCTGAGTGAACTCCAGGAGTTGGTGATGGACAGGGAGGCCTGGTGTGCTGTGATTCATGGAGTCACAAAGAGTCAGACACGACTCAGCGACTGATCTGATCTGATCTGTACCATGGATGGAGGAGCCTGGTGGGCTGCAGTCCATGGGGTCGCTAAGAGTCGGACACGACTGAGTGACTTCACTTTCACTTTTTCGCTTTCATGCATTGGAGAAGGAAATGGCAACCCACTCCAGTTTTCTTGCCTGGAGAATCCCAGGGGCAGGAGAGAGCCTGGTGGGCTGACGTCTATGGGGTCACGCGGAGTCGGACACGACTGAAGTGACTTAGCAGCAGCAGTACCTAGATAACTTATTGCATTCTCTTACTATTTACTATAGTTCTTCAGCTGATTCTCTTTGGTTTTCCAGGCACACATTCTGTATCATCTGCAAATAATGACAATCTGATCTTTTTTACCATGATCATATCTCTTATTTGTTTCTCTTATCAAATTGTGTTGCCTAGTAGCTCCAAAGGAATATCACATGACAACAGTGATAGTGGATATCATCATCTTGGTCCTTGCATTGATGTAAATATTTTTAGTTTTCCCATTAAGCATAATGCTGACTTCTGATTGACATGAAATACTTTGTCATATTATGGAAATATTAATCTATTCTATTACCTTTTAATTAAGAGGATTTATATAATAAGATGAAGAATGGACATTGATTTTTTAAAATGAAATATATTATTACCATAATATCCAGCAATTTCACTTCTGGGTGTATACTCAAAAGAATTGAAAGCAAGAACTTGAACAGATATTTGTACACCCATGTTCAGAGCCAAAAGATAGAAATAATTCAAATGTACATCAACAGATGAATGAAAAAGCAAAATGTAGTATATAAATATGATGGAATATTACTCAGCTTTAAAGAGGAAGGAAATTCGGACACATGCTTATAACATAGGTACATCTTGAACACATTCAGTTCAGTTCAGTCGCTCAGTCGTGTCCGATTCTTTGCCACCCCATGAACTGCAGTACGCCAGGCCTCCCTGTCCATCACCAACCCCTGGAGTTCACTCAGACTCACGTCCATCGAGTCAGTGATGCCATCCAGCCATCTCATCCTCTGTTGTCCCCTTCTCCTCCTGCCCCCAATCCCTCCCAGCATCAGAGTCTTCTCCAATGAGTCAACTCTTCGCATGAAGTGGCCAAAGTACTGGAGTTTCAGCTTCAGCATCAGTCCTTCCAATGAACACCCAGGACTGATCTCCTTTAGGATAGACTGGTTGGATCTCCTTGTCCAAGGGACTCTCAAGAGTCTTCTCCAACACCACAGTTCAAAAGCATCAATTCTTCAGTGCTCAGCCTTCTTCACAGTCCAACTCTCACATCCATACATGACCACTGGAAAAACCATAGCCTTGACTAGAAGAACACATTATATTTAATCAAATTAGTCAATCATAAAGGACAAATACTGTATGATTCCATTTCTTATAGGGTACCTAGAGTAGTCAGATTCACAGACACAGAAAGAAGAATGGTGGTTGCCAGGGGCTGCTGGAGAGGGAATGTGGAATTATTGTTTATTTGGTACAGTGTTTCATTTTGGGAAGATGAAAAAGTCCTGGAGATGGATAGTTATGATGGTTGCACAACTATGTGAATGTGCTTAATGCCACTGAACTGTACACTTAAAGATGGGTATGTCAAAGAGTGTTCTGCCTCTATAGTTTTCGTCTAATAGTTTTATAGTATCCAGCCTTACATTTAGATTATTAATCCATTTTGAGTTTATTTTTGTGTATAGTGTTAGGGAGTGTTCTAATTTCATTCATTTACATGTAGCTGCCCAGTGTTACCTGCACCACTTATTAAACAGACTGCCTTTTTTCTATTGTATACTATTACCTCCTTTGTCATAGATTAGGTGACCACAAGTGTGTAGGTTTATCTTTGGGCTTCCTATCCTGTTTCATTGATTCATATTTCTGTTTTTGTGCCAGTACCATACTGTTTTGAAAAAAAAAATGGTTAAAATATTAAATTTTATGTTGTGTGTATTTTGCCACAATAAGAAAGAGTGGAAAGATTTATCAAACATACTTTCAGCATCTACAAAAATGGTATGAATTTTCCCTTTTGAACTAAAAATTTGGTGAATTAAGTTAATAGATCACCTGAAGTGAAGTGAAGTCGCTCAGTTGTGTCCGACTCTTTGTGACCCCATGGACTGTAGCATACTACGCTCCTCCATCCATGAGATTTTCCAGGCAAGAGTACTGGAGTGGGTTGCCATTTCCTTCTTCAGGAGATCTTCCCAACCCAGGGATCGAACCTAGGTCTCCCACACTGTAGGCAGACGCTATACCATCTGAGCCACCAGGGAAGTCCTAATATGGAGTAATTCCTGCTTTTCTCAAATTAACTCCTCTTAGGTAATAATGGAATTCTTTCAAAGTGCTGCTAGGTTCTTTTTACATTCTTTTTTAACATAAAAGTTACCATCTTAACCATTTAAAAATGTACAGTTCAGTGACATTCAACACATCTGTAATGTTGTGTAACCATCACCACTGTCCGTCTCCAGAACTCTTTTCATCCTGTAAAACTGATAACCCTCTACTCAGCACACTGCCTGCCCCCCACCTTGGACCCTGAAAACCACCATTCCACTTTTGTCTCGATTTTGACTATTCTTAGTGTCACATATAAGTGGAATCATGTAGTATTTGTCTTTTTGTGACTGATTGACTTATTTCACTTAGCGTAATATCTACAAGATACACCCATGCTGTAGCATATGCCAGAATCTCCTTCCTTTTTAAGGCTGGATAATGCTTCATTGTGTGTGTGTGTGTGTGTGCTCAGTCATGCCTGACTCTTTGCAACCCCATTGACTGTTGCCCACCAGACTCCTCTGTCCATGGGATTTTCCAGGCAAACATACTGGAGTGGGTTGCCATTTCCTTATTATAATTACCACTTTTTGCATACTCATTCATCCCTCAATGAAAATTGGGTCGTGTCTACTTTTCGGCTATTTTGAAGCTGCTATGAACATGAGTGTTCAAACACCTTTTTGAGACCCTGATTTTAATTCTTTGAGTATACACCTGAAGTAGAATTTCTGGATTGCACAATAATTCTACTTTTAAATTTTTTGAGGAACTGCCATACTGTTTTCCATAGTGTTTGTACCATTTTATAGTCCAACCAACAGTGCGCAAGGGTTCTAATTATTCCACATCCTGACCAACACTTGCTGTTTTCTAGTTTTTTGATAGTAGACCTTTTAATGGATATGAGGTGGTTTATCATTGCAGTTTTTTTTATTAAATTTTATTTTGCTTAACTTTACAATATTGTATTGCTTTTGCCATTCATCAAAATAAATCCACCACAAGTATATATGTGTTCCCCATCCTGAATCCTCCTCCTTCCTCCCTCCCCATACCAACCCTCTGGGTCGTCCCAGTGCACCAGCCCCAGGCATCCGTTATCAGGCATCGTACCTGGACTGGCGACTTGTTTCAGATATGATATTATACATATTTCAATGCTATTCTCCCAAATCATCCCACCCTCTCTCTCTCCCAGAGTCCAAAAGACTGTTCTATACATCAGTATCTCTTTTGCTGTCTCGTAAACAGGGTTATTGTTACCATCTTTCTAAATTCCATATATATGCGTTAGTATACTGTATTTGTGTTTTTCTTTCTGGCTTACTTCACTCTGTATAATAGGCTCCAGTTCCATCCACCTCATTAGAACTGATTCAAATGTGTTCTTTTTAATGGCTGAGTAATACTCCATTGTGTATATGTACCACAGCTTTCTTAACCATTCATCTGTGGATGGATATCTAGGTTGCTTCCAAGTCCTGGTTATTGTAAACAGTGCTGCTATGAACATTGGGGTACACGTGTCTCTTTCAATTCTGGTTTTCTCAGTGTGTATGCCCAGCAGTGGGATTGCTGGGTCATAAGGCAGTTCTATTCCCAGTTTTTTGAGGAATCTCCATACTGTTCTCCATAGTGGTTGTACTAGTTTGCATTCCCACCAACAGTGTAAGAGGGTTCCCTTTTCTCCACACCCTCTCCAGCATTTCTTGCTTGTGGACTTTTGGATCACAGCCATTCTGACTGGCGTGAAATGGTACCTCATAGTGGTTTTGATTTGCATTTCTCTGATAATGAGTGATGTTGAGCATCTTTTCATGTGTTTGTTAGCCATCTGTATGTCTTCTTTGGAGAAATGTCTATTTAGCTCTTTGGCCCATTTTTTGATTGGGTCATTTATTTTTCTGGAGTTGAGCTGTAGGAGTTGCTTGTATATTTTTGAGATTAGTTGTTTGTCAGTTGCTTCATTTGTTATTATTTTCTCCCATTCTGAAGGCTGTCTTTTCACCTTGCTTATAGTTTCCTTTGTTGTGCAGAAGCTTTTAAGTTTAATTAGGTTCCATTTGTTTATTTTTGATTTTATTTCTGATATTCTGGGAGGTGGGTCATAGAGGATCCTGCTGTGATGTATGTCAGAGAGTGTTTTGCTTATGTTTTCCTCTAGGAGTTTTATGGTTTCTGGTCTTACTTTTAGATCTTTAATCCATTTTGAGTTTATTTTTGTGTATGGTGTTAGAAAGTGCTCTAATTTCATTCTTTTACAAGTGTTTGACCAGTTTTCCCAGCACCACTTGTTAAAGAGATTGTCTTTAATCCATTGTATATTCTTGCCTCCTTTGTCAAAGATAAGGTGTCCATATGTGCGTGGATTTATCTCTGGGCTTTCTATTTTGTTCCATTGATCTATATTTCTGTCTTTGTGCCAGTACCATACTGTCTTGATGACTGTGGCTTTGTAGTAGAGCCTGAAGTCAGGCAGGTTGATTCCTCCTGTTCCGTTCTTCTTTCTCAAGATAGCTTTGGCTATTCGAGGTTTTTTTGTATTTCCATACAAATTGAGAAATTATTTGTTCTAGCTCTGTGAAGAATACCATTGGTAGCTTGATGGGGATTGCATTGAATCTATAAATTGCTTTGGGTAGTACACTCATTTTCACTATATTGATTCTACCAATCCATGAACATGGTATATATCTCCATCTATTAGTGTCCTCTTTGATTTCTTTCACCAGTGTTTTATAGTTTTCTATATATAAGTCTTTAGTTTCTTTAGGAAGATATATTCCTAAGTATTTTATTCTTTTCATTGCAATGGTGAATGGAATTGTTTCCTTAATTTCTCTTTCTATTTTCTCATTATTAGTGTACAGGAATGCAAGGGATTTCTGTGTGTTGATTTTATATCCTGCAACTTTATTATATTCATTGATTAGTTCTAGTAATTTTCTGGTGGAGTCTTTAGGGTTTTCTACATAGAGGATCATGTCATCCGCAAACAGTGAGAGTTTTACTTCTTCTTTTCCAATTTGGATTCCTTTTATTTTTTTTCTGCTTTGATTGCTGTAGCCAAAACTTCCAAAACTATGTTGAATAGTAATGGTGAAAGTGGGCATCCTTGTCTTGTTCCTGACGTTAGAGGAAATGCTTTCAATTTTTCACCATTGAGGATAATGTTTGCTGTGGGTTTGTCATATATAGCTTTTATTATGTTGAGGTATGTTCCTTTCTATTCCTGCTTTCTGGAGAGTTTTTATCATAAATGGATGTTGAACTTTGTCAAAGGCTTTCTCTGCATCTATTGAGATAATCATATGGTTTTTATTTTTCAATTTGTTAATGTGGTGTATTACGTTGATTGATTTGCGGATATTGAAGAATCCTTGCATTCCTGGGATAAAGCCCACTTGGTCATGGTGTATGATCTTTTTAATGTGTTGTTGGATTCTGATTGCCAGAATTTTGTTAAGGATTTTTGCATCTATGTTCATCAGTGATATTGGCCTGTAGTTTTCTTTTTTTTGTGGCATCTTTGTCAGGTTTTGGTATTAGGGTGATGGTGGCCTCATAGAATGAGTTTGGAAGTTTGCCTTCCTCTGCAATTTTCTGGAACAGTTTGAGTAGGATAGGTGTTAGCTCTTCTCTAAATTTTTGGTAGAATTCAGCTGTGAAGCTGTCTGGACCTGGGCTTTTGTTTGCTGGAAGATTTCTGATTATAGTTTCAATTTACATGCTTGTGATGGGTCTGTTAAGATTTTCTATTTCTTCCTGATCCAGTTTTGGAAAGTTGTACTTTTCTAAGAATTTGTCCATTTCTTCCACGTTGTCCATTTTATTGCCATATAATTGCTGATAGTAGTCTCTTATGATCCTTTGTATTTCTGTGCTGTCTGTTGTGATCTCTCCATTTTCATTTCTAATTTTATTGATTTGATTTTTCTCCCTTTGTTTCTTGATGAGTCTGGCTAGTGGTTTGTCAATTTTATTTACCCTTTCAAAGAACCAGCTTTTGGCTTTGTTGATTTTTGCTATGGTCTCTTTTGTTTCCTTTGCATTTATTTCTGCCCTAATTTTTAAGATTTCTTTCCTTCTACTTACCTTGGGGTGCTTCATTTCTTCCTTTTCTAGTTGCTTTAGGTGTAGAGTTAGGTTATTTATTTGGCTTTTTTCTTGTTTCTTGAGGTATGCCTGTATTGCTATGAACTTGCCCCTTAGGACTGCTTTTACAGTGTCCCACAGGTTTAGGCTTGTTGTGTTTTCATTTTCATTCGTTTCTATGCAGATTTTTATTTCTTTTTTGATTTCTTCTGTGACTTGTTGGTTATTCAGGAGCGTGTTGTTCAGCCTTCATATGTTGGAATTTTAAATAGTTTTTCTCCTGTTATTGAGATCTAATCTTACTGTATTGTGGTCAGAAAAGATGCTTGGAATGATTTCAATTTTTCTGAACTTACCAAGGCTACATTTGTGGCCCAGGATGTGGTCTATCCTGGAGAAGGTTCCGTGTGTGCTTGAGAAAAAGGTGAAATTCATTGTTTTGGGATGAAATGTCCTATAGATATCAATTAGGTCTAACCAGTCTATTGTATCGTTTAAAATTTGTGTTTCCTTGTTAATTTTCTGTTTAGTTGATCTATCCATTGGTGTGAGTGGGGTATTAAAGTCTCCCACTATTATTGTGTTATTGTTGATTTCTCCTTTCATACTTGTTAGTATTTGTCTTACATATTGCGGTGCTCCTATGTTGGGTGCATATATATTTATAATTGTTATATCTTCTTCTTGGATTGATCCTTTGATCATTATGTAGTGACCTTCTTTGTCTCTTTTCACAGCCTTTGTTTTAAAGTCTATTTTATCTGATATGAGTATTGCTACTCCTGCTTTCTTTTGGTCCCTATTTGCATGGAAAATCTTTCTCCAGCCCTTCACTTTCAGTCTGTATGTGTCCCCTGTTTTGAGGTGGGTCTCTTGTAGACAACATATGTAGGGGTCTTGTTTTTGTATCCATTCGGCCAGTCTCTGTCTTTTGGATGGGGCATTCAACCCATTTACATTTAAGGTAATTATTGATAAATATGATCCCGTTGCCATTTGCTTTATTGTTTTGGGTTCGAATTTATATACCCTTTTTGTGTTTCCTGTCTAGAGAATGTCCTTTAGTATTTGTTGGAGAGCTGGTTTGGTGGTGCTAAATTCTCTCAGCTTTTGCTTGTCTATCAAGGTTCTGATTTCTCCTTCATATTTGAATGAGATCCTTGCTGGGTACAATAATCTGGGCTGTAGGTTCTTTTCTTTCATCACTTTAAGTATGTCTTGCCATTCCCTCCTGACTTGGAGAGTTTCTATTGAAAGATCAGCTGTTATCCTTATGGGAATTCCCTTGTGTGTTATTTGTTGTTTTTCCCTTGCTGCTTTTAATATTTGTTCTTTGTGTTTGATCTTTGTTAATTTGATTAATATGAGTCTTGGGGTGTTTCGCCTTGGGTTTATCCTGTTTGGGACTCTCTGGGTTTCTTGGACTTGAGTGATTATTTCCTTCCCCATTTTAGGGAAGTTTTCAACTATTATCTCCTCTAGTATTTTCTCATGGTCTTTCTTTTTGTCTTCTTCTTCTGGGACTCCTATGATTCGAATGTTGTAACGTTTAATATTGTCCTGGAGGTCTCTGAGATTGTCCTCATTTCTTTTAATTCGTTTTTCTTTTTTCTCCTCTGATTCATTTATTTCTACCATTCTATCTTCTAATTCACTAATTCTATCTTCTGCCTCTGTTATTCTACTATTTGTTGCCTCCAGAGTGTTTTGGATCTCATTTATTGCATTATTCATTATATATTGACTCTTTTTTATTTCTTCTAGGTCCTTGTTAAACCTTTCTTGCATCTTCTCAATGCTTTTCTCCAGGCTATTTATCTGTGATTTCATTTTGATTTCCAGATTTTGGATTAATTTAACTATCATTATTTGGAATTCTTTATCAGGTAGTTTCATTATTTCTTCCTCTTTTGTTTGGTTTGGTGGGCATTTATCCTGTTCCTTTACCTACTGGGAATTCTTCTGTCTCTTCATCTTATTTAAATTGCTGAGTTTGGGGTGTCCTTACTGTATTCTGGCAGTCTGTGGAGTTCTCTTTATTGTGGTGTTTCCTCCTGTGTGTGGGTTTGTACAGGTGGCTTGTCAAGGTTTCTTGATTAGGGAAGCTTGTGTCGGTGTTCTGGTGGATGGAGCTGGATTTTTTTCTCTCTGGAGTGCAATGGAGTGTCTAGTAATGAGTTATGAGATGTCTATGATTTTGGGGTCACTTTGGGTAGCCTGTATACTGGAGCTCAGGGCTGTGTTCCTGTGTTTCTGGAGAATTTGCTTGGTATGTCTTGCCGTGGAACTTGTTGGCCCTTGTGTGATGCTTGGTTTCAGTGTAGGTATGGAGGCATTTGATGAGCTCCTGTCAATTAATGTTCCGTGGGATCAGGGTTTGGGCTTAAGCCTCCTGCTTCCAGTTATCAGTCTTATTTTTACAGTAGTCTCAAAAACTTCTCCTTCTATACTGCACTCCACAACTGGACTGCTCAGAGATGTTCACGGAGTTTTACAGAGAAGAGAAGAGGGAGGAAGGAGACAGAGGTGGTCAGGAGGATAAAAGGAGGGAATGAAAAGGAGAGAGACAGATCCAGTCAGTAATCAGTTCCCTGTGTTTTCCTTTAGTTGGAACACTCAGAAATTCACAGAGTTGGATAGAGCAGAGAGGGGTTAGGGAGGAGACACAGGCAAACTGGCGGAGAAAAAGGAGAGTCCAGAGGTGGAGAGAACAGTCAAGCCAGTAATCTCGCTCCCTAGTAAAAAGTGGGTACTGAAGATTAGGTTCTTAAAGGTACAGAATTGGTAACCAATACCTAAAAGCAAAAATTACAAATCTAGAGTAGAGTTTGGAGATTCAAAAATACAGTGTTAAAGAAAAGAATAAAGAAAAGAAAGAGAGAAAAAAAAAAAAAAAAAAAAAAGGAGTCACAAAAGTTATAAAGAAAATATAGGTACAAAATGATAACCAATATTAAAAAAGCAAAAGTTAAAAATCTAGAGTAGAGTTTGGAGTTTCAATAATACAATGTTAAAGAAAAGAAGAAGAAAAAGAAAGATAGAAGGAAAAAAGAGAAAAAAAGAAAGAAAGAAAATAAAAACAAAACCAAAAACAAACAAAGTCACAAAAATTATAAAGAAGATATAGGCACAAATGATTACATATACCAGAAAGCATAAATTGAAGATCTAGATTAGAGTTTGGAGTTTCAGGAATACAATGTCAAAGAAAAGATGAAGAGATAGAAAGAGGGAGGAAAAAAAAGTCACAAAAGTTATAAAAAAAAAATGAATAGGTAAAAAATTGATAGCAATTAACAATAAGCTAAACTTATGAATCTAGAGCAGAGTTTGGAGTTTCAAAAATACAATGTTAAAGAAAAAAGAAAAAAAAGAAAAAAAAAAAAAAGAAAAAAAAAAAAAAAGGAAAAAAAAAGGGTCACAAAAGTTATAAAAAATATATATGTAAAGTTTGTTTTTATTTTTTCTTTTAAAAAGAATGGTCTTTTATTTATTTATTTATTTTTATTTATTTATTTATTTTTAGAAAGTAATAATAGGCTCTAAACGTGGAAATTAAAGGAGTACTAGAGCAAAAAAAATTAAAAAAAAATTTTTAATTAAAAAAATAAATAAAAAATAAAAAAGAAAGAAAGAAAGAAAAAATGATGGTAAAAATAGTAACAATATATATAAGACTTTCTCTGTTATTGTTGTGGGTATTGTGGATTCAGTACATTTTCGGCTAGTTCCTTGTTCCAACTTAAATTTCTCAAGATCTATAGGCCCCTTTCTCTGTAGTTGGTACTAACCACAGGGTTTTAGTTTATTGCCTGTCGCTTCCACGGTGGTTCCCTCTGTTATAGCTTCTGTTTGCTGGTCTCTTCAGTGTCTGATTTCCGCCCTGATACAAAGGGGGTGGTGGTGGACACTTTTTTTGGGGGGGTGCTCACTTGTTCAGTCGTGCTGTGGGGAGGGAGGGATGCTGCAAATAAATACCACTGGCGTGTGCTCACAGTGGCTCAGCCACACTGGGCCTGCCCCCGCTCATGGCGCGTGTAGCCTCCCTGCCCACTCTGCACGGGCTCTCTGTTTCCCCATCAGAACCATCAGCGACCAGCCCTGGGCTGCTTGCCCCTCCCAGGTCTAAGCCGCTCAAGTTCAAGTACTCAGGTAGTCCTCAGAGGCCCAGGCTCGGTTGGACCTGCGTTTTGTGCCCTTCGCAGATTCCAGCGGCGCAGGTAATGAGGTGTTTAGCAGGTGCGGCTTTTGCGACTTATCGCCTCCCCGCCACTAGGTTTTCTAGGTGTGCAACTGGCGCACTATCTTAGGCAGATGTTAGCCGACCAGAGCCCCAAAAAGTCTTAGTTAGCAAAGAGGACTGCTTACAGTTTTGTGGATAATGTCTCTCTGGGGCTGCCATTGCCTCCCTCCGGCTCTGGCTGCATGTCACCGGAGGGGAGCAGACTGTAGCCGGCTATCTCTGTACAGACCTTTGTTCTGTGCACGGGCCTGGTGGTGTTTTGGGTTAGGGCTGGCTTTTCGTGTGGTAGGTATCCCACAGTCTGGTTTGCTAGCCCAAATTATTTTGCTCAGGTAGCGCTGGGGATATTCAGGCCGATGCAGCCCACGAAGCAGCCCGCACAGCGCCTCCCTGCCCAGCCCCCACTTGCTAATGGCGGATGCAGGTGTTTGCGCTGCTTCTCTGCTGGGGAAGTTATCATAGGGCTCGTAGTCTATGGGTTTTAATTGTTTATTTATTTTCCTCCCTGTTATGTTGGCCTCCGTGCTTCCCAGGCTCGGCACAGACTCGGCAGTGAGAATGTTTCCTGGTGTTTGGAAACTTCTCTTTTTTTAAGACTCCCTTCCCCGGACAGAGGTCCGTCCTTCCCTCTTTGTCTCTTTTTTGTCTTTTACATTTTTTCCTACCTCCTTTAGAAGGCAATGAGTTGCTTTTCTGGGTGTCTGATGTCCTCTGCCAGCATTCCGAAGTTGTTTTGTGGAATTTACTCGGGGTTTAGATGTTCTTTTGATGAATTTGTGGAGGAGAAAGTGTTCTCCCTGTCCTATTCCTCCACCATCTTAGCTCCTCCCCTATCATTGCAGTTTTGATTTGTATTCCTTAATGACAGTGATGTTAAACTTCTTTTGTAATCTTCCTTGGAGAAATGTCTATTTAAGTTCTTTGCCCATTTTTAAATAAAGTTTTTGTTGTTGTTGTTGCAATTTAAAAGTTCTCCATATGTTTTAGATATTAACCCTTTACTAGATATATGATATGCAAATATTTTATTCCATTCCATGGGCTGCCATTTTTACTCTGTGATAGTGTCTTTTGATATACAATTTTTTTACATTTTCATGAACTCCAATTAGGCTATTTTTTCTTCTGTTACTGTACCTTTGGTTCATGTCCAAGAAATCATTGCCAAATTCAATGTGGTGAAGCATTTGTCAAGTGTTCTTTTCTAAGAATTTTACACTTTGGGTCTTGCATTTAGGTCTTTGATCCATCTTGAGTTAATATTTGCATATGGTGTTAGGTAAGGGTCTAACTTCATTCTTTTGCATGTGAAGAGTCAGTTTTCCTAGCACTATTTGCTGAAAACTAATTTCTCCATTGAATGGTTTTGGAATTTTTATCAAAAATCATTTGACTTGATATTGGCGGGTTTATTTTTAAGCTCTCTATTCTATTCCACTGATCTGTATGTCTGTCTTTATTCTAGGACCACAATGATTTGGTTATTGTGGCTTTGTAGTAAATCTTGAAGTCAGTAAGTGTGAGTCCTTCAGCTTTGTTCTTAAAAGTGCTGCTAGATTCTATTTGTTAATATTATATTCAGGATTAAACAA
The DNA here is from genome assembly GCA_935064755.1 of Tragelaphus eurycerus. Lineage (NCBI taxonomy): Eukaryota > Metazoa > Chordata > Mammalia > Artiodactyla > Bovidae > Tragelaphus > Tragelaphus eurycerus. The sequence continues at coordinate 28,627,417 of CAKXYN010000002.1, forward strand.
TTTGAAGCCCAGGTCTGAGATTGTTCTACCTTTCTCCCTTTCCTTCTTTCCCCCTTCTCCTTTTTTCCTCCTTCATTTCCCCTTTCCTTCTTTATTTCCTTCCTTTCTTTTGTTCTAGGTCTTAAATGTTATTCTTATGAATTCTCCTTAATGGCTAAATTGTTTTCCTCTAACTCAGCTACATCAATATCACTAGAATATTCCAACTACATTTCAACTCGGTCACAAAATTCTGAATGTTTTATCCTGTTTTACAAATTACCCCTAATCTATTCTGAATAAATAATATATCCTAAGGGAAGATGGAGAAGGCAATGGCACCCCAATCCAGTACTCTTGCCTGGAAAATCCCATGGATGGAGGAGCCTTGGTAGGCTGCAGTCCATGGGGTCACAAATAGTCAGACATGACTGAGCGAGTTCACTTTCATTTTTCACTTTCATGCATTGGAGAAGGAAATGGGAACCCACTCCAGTGTTCTTGCCTGGAGAATCCCAGGGACTGGGGAGCCTGGTGGGCTGCCGTCTATGGGGTCACACAGAGTCGGACATGACTGAAGCAACTTAGCAGCAGCAGCAAGGGAAGATAGTGAGTTTTTAAATGGTGCTGCTATTTGAGAGTCCAGATGACAGGATTCTATGTAATATGAATGTATTTAGCAAACATTTGTTCATCACCGATGCATAAGGATTATTATAAATTTGGGGCATAAACATACAATTGAGATAAAGCTTTTTTGGGAGGTGGAGACAGAGGAATAAATCATCAATCATTAGGATGTATGATAAGTGCTTTGAAAAAAGTTTGCCCAGTATGCAAAGTGAGGGGCATCTGGGAGGGTTCAGGGACATCCTCACATCCTCACTGCTAAATCCACCTCTTCAATTCTTGTTTCTTGTTATAGGAGCATCCCTACCTAAACTCCAAATCAGCCTGTAGCCTCACATTTGAATCTTCTTCTCTTTCCCTAGTGTAGTTGCAGGATCCAAAAAAACAAACTCGTACAATAGTTTGTACCTTCTTTGGAGTCATGAACTACTTAGATAATCTGATGAATGCTTCAGATCTGTTTGAGAGTCCCTTGGACTGCAAGGAGATCCAACCAGTCTATTCTAAAGGAGATCAGTCCTAGGTATTCATTGGAAGGACTGATGCTGAAGCTGAAACTCCAGTACTTTGGACACTTCATGAGAAGAGTTGACTCATTGGAAAAGACTCTGATGCTGGGAGGGATTGGGGGCAGGAGGAGAAGGGGACAACAGGATGAGATGGCTGGATGACATCAGCAACTCAATGGACATGAGTTTGAGTGAACTCCAGGAGTTGGTGATGGACAGGGAGGCCTGGCGTGCTGCAATTCATGGGGTGGCAAAGAGTCAGACACGACTGAGCAACTGAACTGAACTGAACTGAACATGAGTAGCCTGCCCAAAGCCACACAGACACTAAATGGTGAAGTCATCTAAGAATTCCTAGTTCAAGAGACAAATTTGCTGAGCACCCACTCTGTGTGTCCTGAAAACAGGTCCTGGGAAAGTGTGCAAATCTGAATATAACAAATGCAGCACTTTCCTCTCCACACTGTAAGATTTTTTTAAAAAGGCTTCCTGTGTCACTAGTCTTTTCCTGTTAAAACTTCCAGCAAAAGTGTCAACCCATGCCAAGTGGGCTGATGTTATATTCATGTTATTTTCTTATGTTTATGCTCACTCTTGGTGTGCATCTGTTCCAGGGAAGATTTGCAGCTTCTGTCACTGTGAAAATGTCCCCTGTTATATTTTGTGAAACCTTGAACACCAGCAAAATTCTCTGTTAAACTTAGCACAGAATCAAGCTCTCTTGAGTTATGCCACCTGCCTACCTTACAATGACAGTGAACCCTGAATGCTATTGATTATTTTCAGTTGTTCTAAAATTTTGCTCTTTAGACATTTGCTTCTTGGAATGTACATCTATAGGGAATTTAAGCTGTTTTTCATATTGAGCATTTTTTCCCAGTTGAGGAAATTCTAAGTAGAAAAAACTGACTAATCCTACACATGATTCTGTAACAGTGTGTTCCAAGTAAAATGCAACACCAGAACGCCATTCAAACCCTTTACCAGAGGATGACCTACAATAGCCAGATGAGGACAGCGTCACCCTGGTACCAAAACAGTCAAAGTCCTCATAGAAAAGAAAATTACAGGCCAATATCACTGATGAGCATAGATGCAAAGATCCTCAACAAAAATACTAGCAAACTGAATCCAGTGAAAATGTTAGTCATCTCTGATTCTTGCGACCCCATGGTTTGTAGCCCACCAGACTCCTCAGCCCATGGAATTCTCCATGCAAGAATACTGGGGTGGGTAGCCATTCCCTTCTCCAGGGGATCTTCATGACCCAGGGATTGAACCCAGGGTTCCTGCATGGCAGGTGGATTCTTTACCTTCTGAGCCATCACTGATAAGCACAAGTGCAAAAGTTTTCAACAAAATACTAGCAAACTGAATATAACAATACATTAAAAGGATCCCATGATCGAGTGGGATTTATCCCAGGGATGCAAGTATTTTTCAATTTCCACAAATTAATCAATGTGATATACCACATTAACAAACTGAAGAATAAAAATCATATGATCATCTCAACAGATGTAGAAAAAGCTTTTGATAAAATTCAGCATTCATTTATGATAAAAGCTCTCCAGAAAGTGGGCATAGAGGGAACATACCTCAAAGTAATAAAGGCCATATATGACAAACCCACAGGTAACATTGTACTTAATAATGAAAAGCTGAAAGCATTTTCTTTAAGATCAGGAACAAGACAAGGATGCCCATTCTCATCACTTTTACTCAACATAGTTTTGGAAGTCCTAGCCATGGCAATCAGAGAAGAAATAAAAGAAATCCAAATTGGAAAGGAAGAGGTAAAATTGTCACTTTTTGCATATGACATGATACTATACATAGAAAATCCTAAAGACACCGCAAGGAAACTACTAGAGCTCATCAATAAATTCAGTAAAGTGCAGGATACAAAATTAAGACACAGGTATCGATGGCTCTTCTTCTATACAATAGAGATTAATGTGGTTTCTAGAACACTTAAGTTTAGTGTAATTATAAATGTACATAAGCTGATGATTCACAAACTCTTAAATTATACATCTGCATTTAATTTTATGTTGAAGTGTTTTTAAACTTTCAGAAAAAGATATTACTAAATGTTTCTGGCTCACTAAGTGCTGTTTTTAAAAATTCTTAATCAAAGACAAAGCCCTATCTAATATTAGTCTTCATATAAAATTAGATGAGTTGGAAATAAATGTCTTTTTAAGTTGAGTTATAATTAACATACAATATTATGTTAGTTTCACGTGTACAACATAGTGACTTGATAGTTTTATATGTTATGAAATGATCACCACAATAAGATCAGTTATCTGTCACCATACAAAGTTGTTACAATATTATTGAACTATATTCCCTATTTGTACATTCCATCCCTGGGATTTGCTTATTTTATAACTGGAAGTTTGTCTCTCTCAATTCCTTTCACCTATTCGGTCTGTTCCCCTTATTCCCTGCCCTCTGGCAACACCCAGTGTGTTCTCTGTATCTAATGAGTCTGTTTTTGATTTGTTTGTTTGGTATTTTTCAATTCTACATATATATACAGTATGTATTTTTCTTCATCTGACTTATTTTTTTTAGCATAATACTCTCCAAGTCCATCAATATTGCCCAAATGGCAAAATTTCATTCTTTTTAATGGCTGAGTAATATTCCATTGTAATTACAGTATACATACACATGTATGTATACTATATAGTATGGTGATGGACAGGGAGGCCTGGCGTGCTGCAGTTCATGGGGTCACAAAGAGTCGGACACGACTGAGCGACTGATCTGATCTGATCTGATCTGATATATATATGTGTGTGTGTGTATGTATATATAATATAGTGAGGGGCAGGGAGGCCTGGAGTGCTGCAGTCCATGGCATTGCAAAGAGGCAGACACGACTGAGCAACTGAACAATAACAACAATATATGTAATATATATATTTATAACATCTTTATTCACTCATCTATGGATTGACACTTAGGTTGCCTCCGTATTTCCACTATTGCAAATGGGCTGCTATGAACATAGAAGTACATATATCTTTTCTAAATTAGTGTTTTTGTTTTCTTCAGATAAATGCCCAGACATGGAGTTGCTGAATCACATGGTAGTTCTATTTTTAGGGCAGGAGGAGAAGGGGACAACAGAGGGTGAGATGGCTGGATGGCGTCACTGACTCGATGAATATGAGTCTGAGTGACCTCCGGGAGTTGGTAATGGACAGGGAGGCCTGGCGTGCTGCAGTTCATGGGGTCGCAAAGAGTCGGACACGACTGAGCGACTGATCTGATCTGATCTGATACTGGTTTTCATCGTAGCTGTACCAATTTACATTCCTACCAAAAGTTTAAGAAGGTTTTCTTTTCTCCACATCCTCATCAAGGCTTGTTATGTGTTTTCTTTTTGAAAACAGCCATTCTGACAGGTGTGAGGTGGTATCTCATGGTTTCGATTTGTATTTCCCTGATGATTAGTGATGCTGAGCACCTTTTCATGTATTTGGTGGCCATCTGTATGTCTTCTTCGGAAAAACGTCTATTCAGGCCCTCTGCTTATTTTTTAATCAGATTGCATTTTATTTTTTTTTTTTTTTTGGTTTCATTTTCCTTTATTTTTTTAAAAAAAGCCCCTAAGTTCTATGGCTTCCAGGAAGCATCAGAGAAACGGAAGTGCCATTTCTGTACACTTTGTAAAGCCAGACCAAGACGCACGCACCGCGAAGACGCCCCAGCTGCTCTGCCCGCAGCTCGCAACCCCAAGGGACCACTGGGACCGCACTGACTGGGCTGCCCGCTCCACACACACCTGCGGGGCTCGGACGGGCTTTAAGGCGCTTGTCTCCAGGCTCGGCCGGCAGCGCGGAGCAACACAAAAAGCCCGCACACGCGCCGCCCACGGGCCTCGACAGATTGCATTTTAATATAAAGTTGCATGAGTTTTTAAAATATATTTTGAATATCAACTCTTTAGTGGATCTATCACTTGCAAATATCTTCTCCTATTCAGTAGGTTGCTTTTTCATTTAGCTGGTGGTTTCCTTCGTTGTGCAAAAGCTTTTAAGTTTGATATATTCTTGATTGTTTATTTTTGCTTTTGTGGCCCTTGACTGAGGAGACATATCCAAAAAATATAGTGCCAAGACTGATACGGAGGAGTATACTGCCAGAAGCTTTATGGTTACAGGTCTTAACATTTAAGTCTTTAATCCATTTTGAGTTTATTTTTGTATTTTGTATATGGTGTAAGAAAGTGGTCCAGTTTCATTCTTTTGCATGTAGCTGTCCAGTGGGAAATAAATTTCTTGTAATGTAAATACTTCAAGCTGAGAGAGTTCAGAATCTTCTTGAATCACTGCTATTTTGTATTTCTTTTTTAAAAAGATTACAAAACAAAGCAATGACCCACTTAAGATGGAAATAACTGTGACAAAATTATGGTGTGAATGGAAGGGTAGACAACACAGGCCATCGTCATTCTGGCACCACTTAGCATCCTGACTGGGTAGGACTTTTCCCTGGTTAGAAAGGATCCTGCTGGAGTCAAAAATTTAACCAAGCATCCAGCCACTGGGTGGCACAATTGGAAGTCTGTAAAGAGATCTGGGCTTTAAAAGAGTACTCCTCCCTCCCTCCTACAGACAGGGATTTATAAACACAAAAGCTGCTGCCCATTGTGATTGCTTTTTCTTGGGGACTGTTTAAAACAGTGAGGGATGACTGTAGCTTTTCAAAGAGTGTGGATTTCACAGGGGAAGTCTTTGTGTGGTTATTCTCTATGAAATTAACTGGAGTATTTTTTTAGATTTGTCTTCTTTTTAAATCTAGTAAATGCAATTCATAGAGCAAGAGGCAGATTTTGAACATGGTTACAAGCTTGTTTGCAGAGAACGTGGCTACAATTTTTATTAATACACTCTGGCATGATTCTTTATATGTGGTGGTCTTTTCCAGTGGTCATGTATGGATATGAGAGTTGGACTAAAAGAAATCTGAGTGCCGAAGAACTGATGCTTTAGAACTGTGGTGTTGGGGAAGACTCTTGAGAGTCCCTTGGACTGCAAGGAGATCCAACTAGTCCATCCTAAAGGAAATCAGTCCTGAATATTGGAAGGACTGATGTTGAAACTGAAACTCCAATACTTTGGCCACATGATGCAAAGAAATGACTCATTTGAAAAGACCCTGATGCTGGGAAAGATTGAGCAAGAGGAGAAGGGGACAACAGAGGATGAGATGGTTGGATGGCATTCCCGACTCAATGGACATGAGTTTGAGTAAACTCCAGGAGTTGATGATGGACAGGGAGACCTGGCGTACTCGGACATGACTGAGCGACTGAACTGAACTGAACTGAGGATAGTAGATGCCAATTTCATGTTGCTATTTAAATTCAAGTTCAAATTCATTAAAATGAATTAAATTGAAAATTCAGGGGAATTCCCCAGTGGTTCAGTGGATAAACTCTGCACTTTCTCTGACAAGGGCCCAGGTTCAATCCCTAGTTGGGGAACTAAGATTACACAAGCCAAGCTGTGCAACAAAAAAGAAAAGAGAAAATTCAGGCTTCTAGTCATATTAGCCACATTTCAATTACTCAATAGCTTAACGTGACTAGTGGCTATTGTATTCTACTGTGCAAGTAGAGAACATTTCCATCATCACAAAAAATTCTGTTGGACATGGCTGCTAATATCCTTTTCTTACACTCCTCTAAAGAATAGAAAACTGTGGATGTTTTCTGCTCTTGCAACCTAAAGTCCTTGGGGAGAGTTATTCATTAGTATTGACTGTGCAATTTGAACCAACACACATTTGCTTAATATTTACCTAATATTTAACTTATATGCAGAGTACATCATGAGAAATGCTGGACTGGAGGAAACACAAGCTGGAATCAAGATTGCCGGGAGAAATATCAATAACCTCAGATATGCAGATGATACCACCCTTATGGCAGAAAGTGAAGAGGAACTCAAAAGCCTCTTGATGAAAGTGAAAGTGGAGAGTGAAAAGGTAGGCTTAAAGCTCAACATTCAGAAAACGAAGATCATGGCATCTGGTCCCATCACTACATGGGAAATAGATGGAGAAACAGTGGAAACAGTGTCAGACTTTATTTTTCTGGGCTCCAAAATCACTGCAGATGGTGACTGCAGCCATGAAATTAAAAGACGCTTACTCCTTGGAAGGAAGGTTATGACCAACCTAGATAGCATATTCAAAAGCAGAGACATTACTTTGCCAACAAAGGTTCGCCTAGTCAAGGCTATGATCTTTCCTGTGGTCATGTATGGATGTGAGAGCTGGACTGTGAAGAAGGCTGAGCGCCGAAGAATTGATGCTTTTGAACTGTGGTGTTGGAGAAGACTCTTGAGAGTCCCTTGGACTGCAAGGAGATCCAACCGGTCCATTCTGAAGGAGATCAGACCTGGGATTTCTTTGGAGGGAATGATGCTCAAGCTGAAACTCCAGTATTTTGGCCACCTCATGCGAAGAGTTGACTCATTGGAGAAGACTCTGATGCTGGGAGGGATTGAGGGCAGGAGGAGAAGGGGACGACAGAGGATGAGATGGCTGGATGGCATCACTGACTCGATGGATGTGAGTCTGAGTGACCTCCGAGAGCTGGTGAAGGATAGGGAGGCCTGGCGTGCTGCAGTTCATGGGGTCGCAAAGAGTCGGACACGACTGAGCGACTGATCTGATCTGAATCTTAAATAGACATATTCTGCAATCTTGCAACATTGTGTTACTGAAGTTTAGGATCAAAGATAGATTTATATATATATGATAATATGTTTGATATCAAAGTTATCTTAACATTGAATTTGCATAGTATATATTATAAGAATCAGCTCAGAATCTATATGCTTAAGATTTTGATAGTTAATGTAACTATTTGTTGAATTCTAGTCTCTCCAGGTCCATTTTTAGATTATGTGTTGTCTTTTTGTAATGATGTCTTTTCGATCCCTGTCATATTCCCTACCCACTGCGTTCTTTATACTGCTTTTTTTCAACTGTAGGTGTTTCATTTCAGTCATGCAGAAAGGGATGCTCCCCTTTCTCAACCTTTGACTCTCCATTATCTCGAAAGGACCGCCCCAACTTTGCTTCCCACCTTCCCCTCCTACTGGTGGTTCTCAAGCTCTAGCTCCCATTGAGGGTATCACGTTTACATGCTGACTATACAGGCTGTGAGAAGATAATCTGCTTGTCTAAGTTTTGATGACGTTTACATGCTTTTGGTGAAAAATGAAAATTTCAGGCAATTGTGTCCTTTTCTTGACAGAAGGTATGCCCATCTCCAGGTGAATGATGACTGATGGATGATTTTGTTGTTCAGTAGCTCAGTTGTGTCCGACTCTTTGTGACCCCAGGAAATGCAGCATGCCAGGCTTCCTTGTCCTTCACTACCTCTGGGAGTTTGCTCAAACTCATGTCCATTAAGTCAGTGATTCCATCCAATCATCTCGCCATCTGTCACTTTCCCAGCATCAGGATGATAGATGGACTCAGTTCTGTTGATAGTTATTACACATCTTTTGTGTCAGCCCTATGCTTGGTACCTGTGCCTCCCTGGTAGCTCATCTGCTAAAGAACGCAATGCAGGAGAACCTGGTTTGACTCCTGGGTCAGGAAGATCCCCTGCAGAAGGGATAGGCTTCCCACTCCCGTATTCTTGTGCTTCTCTGGTGGCTCAGGCGGTAAAGAATCCACTTGTGATGTGGGAGACCTGGGTTTGATCCCTGAGTTGGGAAGATCCCCTGGAGGAGCGTGGCAACCCACTCCAGTGCTCTTTCCTGGAGAATCCCCATGGACAGAGGAACCTGGTGGGCTACAGTATACGGGGATGCAAAGAGTTGGACACGCCTGAGTGACTAAGCAGCAGCAGCATGTTTGGTACCTAAGGGTATAAAGGTACTTGTATTCAAGACACAGTCCTCACTTTCAAGGGGTTCATACACATGTGGTAAAAGGACCCACATTAAAAAAATCCTCTGAACATTTTATTTTGCCAAGAAATTTTGGAACTGTAGATAGTCTGTAGCAAAATTGATTGACTGTTAGTGCGTGTAATTTAATGTGATGAAACAGGTCTCACAAAATGTATGGGAAACCAATTTCTTTTAATACTCATCTCATCTTTCTCTAGAACAGTAGTTATCAAACTCGATTTCTCATTGGAATCTCTTGAAGAGCTTTTAAAAACGATACTCAGGGCAGACTTCCTGAGCAGTGGTTCTAAGCATACTCCAGAGACAAAGAACATGAGCATAATCTGGAAACCTGTAGAAATGCATATTCTCAGGCCCCACCGCAGACCTACAGAATCAGAGATAGGGTTTGAAGCCCAGCAACCTGTTTTAGCAAGCCCTTCTGTGATTCAGATGCTCAGGAAATTTCAGAACCACAGCTCTAGCAATTCTGATTGACTCAGTCTGAGGCATAATCCAAGTTCAGGTTATTGTAAGGTGGGGACAGATTTGAGAACTGCTGCACTAGGAGAGACGGAGAAGGCAATGGCACCCCACTCCAGTACTCTTGCCTGGAAAATCCCATGGATGGAGGAGCCTGGTGGGCTACAGTCCATGGGGTCGCTAAGAGTCAGACACGACTGAGCGACTTCACTTTCACTTTTCACTTTCATGCACTGGAGAAGGAAATGGCAACCCACTCCAGTGTTCTTGCCTGGAGAATCCCAGGGATGGGGGGGCCTGGTGGGCTGCCGTCTATGGGGTCACATAGAGTCAGATATGACTGAGTGACTTAGCAGCAGCAGCAGCACTAGGAGAGAAGTTGGTCAAACTTCCCTTTTGATTTGGAACTGTTTAGGATGGCCTGACACCAGAGTACCAGTCGCTTCAGTTGTTCTTTTATTGTGGTCAAACCATCAGAAAGGGACTTTCAGGATTTTAAAGTTCATGTTGTTGTTCAGTCACTCAGTTGTGTCTGACTCTTTGAGACCCCAGAGATTGCAGCATGCCAGGCTTCCCTGTCCTTCAACATCTCCCAGGGCTTGCTCAAACTCATGTGCATTGAGTCAGTGATGCCATTCAACCATCTCATCCTCTGTTGCTCTCTTCTCCTCCTGCCTTCAATCTTAACCAGCTTCAGGGTCTTTTCTAATGAGTCTGCTCTTTGCATCAGGTGGCCAAAGTATTGGAGCTTCAGCTTTAGCATCAGTCCTTTCAGTGAATGTTTAGGGTTGATTTCCTTTAAAGTGTATGAGGGGAGGAATCAGCTCACTCTAGTCTAGGGTGTATGGGAGCAGAATTCAGAATTGACCAAAGCCTGTTGGGAAATAATCCCCTTATAATCTGGGCTAGGCCTGAGATTCTGCATTTCCAAGAAACTTCCAGGTGATATTGATGCTGCTGCCTTAGAGGCTTTGTGTAATAAGTTAGAAATTAAGACTGAGATCCAACTTCAGACCTACTGAATCAAGATCTATGTTTTAATAGGATTCCTATTGTCTAAAGGTACTCTGTACTCTTAGAAGAAAAGAAAACATTGTAATTTCTGGAAGATACAGCTTTGAGATGAATTTTTATTGTGCTATGGTTTGTTTTTTATCTCCTAGAAGAGGAGGATGCCCAAGGTGTAGTGATACAATTAAGGTCCTGGAATTGCTGCTTAATGTGACAGAAGCTATCATTAAGAAATACTTACTTTCTTTAAAAAAAAAAAGTTAACTATGTGAAGTGATAAATGTGTTAATTACCTTGATCTTGGTAATCATTCTATAATGTATGTGAGTGAGGGCTCAAGTCTCTCAGCTGTGTGCAACTCTTTGTGACCCAATGGACTGTAGCCCACCAGGCTTCTCTGTCAATGGGATTCTCCAGGCAAGAATACTGGAGTGGGTTGCCATTTCCTCCTCCGGGGTATCTTCCTGATCTCGGGATCAAACGCACGTCTCCTGTGTCTCCTGCATTATAGGCAGATTCTTTACCAGACTGCAATGTATATGAACGGAGAAGGCAATGGCACCCCATTCCAGTACTCTTGCCTGGAAAATCCCATGGACAGAGGAGCCTGGTAGGCTGCAGTCCATGGGGTCGCTAAGAGTCAGACATGACTGAACGACTTCACTTTCACTTTTCACTTTCATGCATTGGAGAAGGAAATGGCAACCCACTCCAGTATTCTTGCCTGGAGAATCCCAGGGACAGAGGAGCCTAGTGGGCTGCCGTCTATGGGGTGGCACAAAGTTGGACACAACTGAAGTGACTTAGCAGCAGCAGTAGCAGCAATGTATATGTATGGAGAAGGAAATGGCAACCCACTCCAATGTTCTTGCCTGGAGAATCCCAGGGACGGGGGAGCCTGGTGGGCTGCCATCTATGGGGTCGCACAGAGTCGGACACAACTGAAGCGATTTAGCAGTTAGCAATGTATGCTGCTGCTGCTGCTAAGTCGCTTCAGTCGTGTCCACCTCTGTGCAATCCCATAGACGGCAGCCCACCGGGCTTCCCCGTCCCTGGGATTCTCCAGGCAAGAACACTGGAGTGGGTTGCCATTTCCTTCTCCAATACATGAAAGTGAAAAGTGAAAGTGAAGTCGCTCAGTCATGTCTGACTCTTAGCGACCCCATGGACTGTAGCCCATCAGGCTCCTCCGTCCATGGGATTTTCTAGGCAAAAGTACTGGAGTGGGGGTGCCATTGCCTTCTCCGTAGCAATGTATATGCATATCTAATTAACATGTTGCACATCTTAAATATATTAATGACCCAGATAACCATGATGGTGTGATCACTCACCTAGAGCCAGACGTTCTGGAGTGCGAAGTCAAGTGGGACTTAGGAAGCATCACTATGAACAAAGCTAGTGGAGGTGATGGAATTCCAGCTGAGCTATTTCAATCCTAAAAGATGATGCTGTGAAAGTGCTGCACTCAACATGCCAGCAAATTTGGAAAACTCAGCAGTGGCCACAGGACTGGAAAAGGTCAGTTTTCATCCAATTCCAAAGAAAAGCAAACCAAAGAATGTTCAGACTACCACACAATCACATTCATCTCACACACTTGCAAAGTAATGCTCAAAATGCTCCAAGCTAGGCTTCAACAGAATCCCAGGGACAGGGGAGCCTGGTGGGCTGCCGTCTGTGGGGTGGACACGACTGAAGTGACTTAGCAGCAGCAGCAGCAGGCTTCAACAGTATGTGAACCGAGAACTTCCAGATGTTCAAGCTGGATATATAAAAGGCAGGAGAACTAGACATCAAATTGCCAACATTTGTTGGATCATAGAAAAAGGAAGAGAATTCCAGAAAAAACATCTACTTCTGCTTCATTGACTACACCAAAGCCTTTGACTATGTGGATCACAACAAACTGTGGAACATTCTTCAGGAAATGGGAATACCAGACCACCTTATCTGCCTCCTGAGAAACCTGTATACAGGTCAAGAAGCAACAGTTAGAACTAGACATGAACAACAGACTGGTTCCAAATTGGAAAAAGAGTATGTCAAAGCTATATACGGTCACCCCTGCTTATTTAACTTCTGTGCAGAGAAGTTTATTTAACTTCTATATCAATATATATTATTTAACTTCTATATCATGAAAAATACCAGGCTGGAGGAAGTGCAAGCCGGAATCAAGTTTGCTGGGATAAATATCAATAACTTCAGATATGCAGATGACACCACCTTCATGGCAGAAAGTGAAGAGGAACTAAAGAGTCTCTTGGTGAAAGTGAAAGAGGAGAGTGAAAAAAAAAACTGGCTTAAAACTCGACATTCAGAAAACTAAGATCATGACATCCAGTTCCATCACTTCATGGCAAATAGATGGGGAAACAATAGAAACAGTGACAGACTCTATTTTCTTGGGCTCCAAAATCACTGCAAATGGTGACTGCAGCCATGAAATTAAAAGATGCTTGCTCCTTGGAAGAAAAGCTATGACCAACATAGATAGCATATTAAAAAGGAAAGACATTTCTTTGCCAATAAAGGTCCATATAGTCAAAGCTATGGTTTTTGCAGTAGTCATGTATGGATGTGAGAGTTGGGCCATAAAGAAGGCTGAATGCTGACGAATTGATGCTTTTGAACTGTGGTGTTGGAGAAGACTCTTGAGAGTCCTTTGGACTGCAAGAAGATCAAACCAGTCAGCTAAAGGAAATCAAACCTGAATATTCATGGGAAGGACTGATGTTGAAGCTGAAACTCTAATCTGTGGCCACCTGATGTGAAGAGCTGACTCACTGGAAAAGACCCTGATGCTGGAAAAGATAGAAGGCAGGAGAAGCAGGGGATGACAGAGGATGAGATGGTTGGATGGCATCACCAACTCAATGGATACCAGTTTGAGCAAGCTCTGGGAGATGGTGAAGGACCAGAAAGCCTGGCATGCTGCAGTCCATGGGATTGCAAAGAGTCAGACACAACTGAGACACTGAACAACAGCAACAACAATATTTGTTAGTTATTTGTCAGTAAAGTTTTAAAAATACATTTTATTTGAATTTGGGGTTTATTCCTAAAAAATTTCACCTCAAGACAAAATCCCTTGGAGGTTTGCTAAACAGGAAAAGTGACTGGAGTTAAACCTTTGATCTAACTTTTTCTTAAAAATTGCTTTAGAACATAATAATGTGATTGGGTTGGAAATTTAAAGAAACAAACTCAGAGAATATTTGAATGAACTAGAAATTTTAATTTCCTTTACATTAAATGTTATATATTATTTAACCTAAGTATGTGGTAATTATTTAAGTTGAAAATTAAGCTAAATGAAGTATGATATTTCAGTACCCCTATATACCACTTAAAAATAATAATTCTCTAGTTTTGAAGTAGCAAATTAAAATGCTGCTTATTTAACATTATATTAAGCATTTAATTAATAATTTGAGGGTTTTAGGGGATCAATTTTTACCTTCTACTGAGAAGAAGTACTGATGTCAAGTTATTTTAGAAATAAACACATCATATATGATTCTCTTTAGTGAATATCACAAGTTGAAAATCTGTCTTAGTTTGATTGTATCATACAGAATGAGGCTAAAATTAGCAGTGACTATAAACTGTTTTTATTATGTTTACTTTAAAAAAATCCCACTTTATAAAACATAATTCTCTAAACCATAGGGTTTTCTTTTAATAACTTCATAGAATTTCAAGTTGAAGAGATTTTGGATGCTGAATCCAATCCCTTCACTTTATAGTTGAAGACAGGACATTTTCCTGCCTTTTCCCAGGCCCCAGACAGCAGAGATTGGCATGGGGCGGGTGGAGGCTAAATGAGGCCGGACTGAGTGTCCTGCTAAGGAGTTTGGAAAGCATGACCTTTCACCTTCTATGAAGAGTCAGCGCCTCTCTGCAGCAGAGAAAGCAGGCTCCAAAGCACTTTTAAAGACCAATGTGGAAAATCAAGTTAAGAGAACAGAAAACCACATCTGTTTGGCTTTGGACCCACAAGAATTACAGAAATCACCTCTTCTTTGCCCACAGATTATGGTGATTAAATTACTGTAAAAATCAAACTTGAAAGAAAGGAAAAGCTGTTATGCTGTTTTACAAGATGATGGCAGAATATAGGGCTGCTCCCCTACCTTTCCTCACCGGTCTTTTTTTTTTTTTTTTTTCTCTTTAATTTGGAGCAGCAATCTAATTTGCTAGTCTAGTTTTAGAATTATTTGCAGCTTGTCCAATCCCAAATGTTTGTACAATATCTGTTTAGTAAGCAGACTGATCAAGAGTCTTATCTATTTGGGCTGTTGGCCCTTGGAAATATAATATTTGACTGGCCCAGTTCATAGGCATAATTTTGAGGCCAGTTAAAAAATTTGGGCCCTCACTTACATGTTGGCACAGTTAACTAAAACGCTATAGAAAAACAAAGTAATGTATGATTACAGTTTCATTTTACCATAAGGAAAAAGCAGTAAAACATTCTTTAAAAATACTATAACAGTAATCAAGAGGGAGGAATTATTCAGCCTTTATCAAGTTAAACCTTCAGCTTTCTAATGTAGAGAGACTCTTCTCCCTGATTTCCTAACTTTTGCCATATGTAAAAATATACAGAGATCTAATAAATGTATACATGCCTTCTGATTAGGCTGTTTGACACAAATATTTGCATGGTTGTTCAAGTTGAATAGGAATTGTATATTGTGTTGGAACGTCTATGAGTCAGTAAAAGAATAGGATTGATATAAATATCCAGTTTTGCCTTTCTCACTAAAACCTTATGGAAGCAGTCCAAAATATACACATATACATACGTATTTAACTTAATGATATTGCAAATAAGAATTTGAGAAATGTGGACCTGATTAATGTTACCTGGATTTTATAATATCTTATGCACAAGTGTTCAAAAATAAAGTTTAATTACATGCAAAGAAAATACCCATTTAATTTACATTGGCAATAAAAATGAAATAAAATAAATATAGTTTTAATATAAAAATCAGGCAATCTTGTTAATAAGAGGATAAATAGCTCAAAAGAACAGCTGCTTTTTTATGAGTCTAATATTGGCATTCAAAATGCTATAATCCAGTTTGAACACACAAATGAAATAGTGTTATTATAGTACATAGCCATAGCAAGAATAAACAGAGGACTTCATGCTGTTTTCTTTATCTAAAAGTTTTTTATTAAAGATGTGAATCTCAGTGTCAACCTAAATAAAGCGGTAAACTGAGGCAAGCTCAAATTACCAGAAAGGGAGTTTATTTGGCAACAGCAGAGAAATTGCCATTTGGAAAACAATCTATGCAGCAAGTTATCTTTGAAAGTTCGGTACTGGCCATATTCACAGGTAAGGAGTGCAAAGAGGGGCAAGTCTAGCCAGAGGCCAAGCAGGAAGTTCATTGGCCTGAGGATGGGAGAGATTTTTGGCAGATGTTAATCGGTCAGGAGATTAGTCTAGGTCTTCTGTAAATCCTGTATTCCCAGGAAATCAGTCTTTAGTAATCAGTAACAAGGTTTGTTCATATGGAGGGTAAATGTACGAAATACTCCATTTCCTATACTCAGGTTCCACTTTATACTGAAATCCTTTCCCACCAAGCATCCAACTCCTTGTCTTAATCATAGTACTGGAAGCTATGTGAAAATCCACCTAATGACCAGCATGTGGAAAATGTTCCACTTCACAAGTAAGCAAAGAAATCATCATTTAAACAAGCTATTGTTTTTTCTCCTTATTAAATTGCTCCTCTTCATCCTCTTCCTCCTCCACCCCCTACTCCAAAGCAAACGCTAATATCCAGTTCTAATCAGTATGGAAGGATGGAAGGAAAAACATTTTTCCTACCCTGCTGGTAGGAATGTCAATTTGTTCTTTTCTGAAGTATAATTGGGCAAATTTATGGAAAACTGCAAACTTGTTCATATCTTTTCTACCTAGGAAATCTCTAAGAAAATGAGAGGCATGTGTAAACATTAGTAGTATTTATAAGTTAAAAAAGAAGAAACAACATAAATGTCCAATAATTGGGGACAAGTAGATAAATCATAACATACCTATATCATGGAAAACTATATAGTTATTAAAATTCACACTGTGGAAGATTTATTTGAATGGAATCTTTTTCATGATTTACAATTACATGAGGAAAAAGCATGCTATAAGACAGTAAATACTGTATGACTTCAAGTTTGATAAAAAACTCAAACACATTTGTAGAAATAAAAGGCTAGAATTATATTCACCAAAATGTGTACAGTGACTATCTCTGGGCAGTTTATTTATGTATGATTTCATTCACTGAGATTTTTTTCATATTTCCTAAATTTGCAACATGCTTGTCAAATTACATAGAGCAAAATATAACTTTTTAACGAGTTTTTCTTGTTAAAAAACCAGTCTCCTGTCCTAAGTTACCAAGCTATGAGTTGCCATCTGATCCTAAAATATAACCTAGGAATATTTAGCATTCCTCTTTCAGTGAAGTTCAAGTTCCCTTCTTGTATAATTCATCTTCACAGCCTCTCCTGCCTTTTGTCATATTGGAACACAGTTCTGAATCCACTGCTTGGCTTTTTCATCTCCAATCTTTCTGCCTGCACTTTTCCAGCCTTTCACTCTTTTCTTCTTCTTCTCTGAGTGTCGTCAGACAACATTCCAAGAAGACATGCTTTCCCTCTACTGAACAAAATCTGGACGACAACCCTATGCTTCCTTTAATATCAGGGCAGATATCGAAGTAACCAGCTTCAACCTGGGAATTTTCTCTGTAGTTCAGTGAAGCTGCCCAAGCAGTGTTGAGAAGGCATGGGTACTCAACCCAAAGCTGTTGTCTTCCCTTTGGGCTTTCTTGGTGTGATGCAAGGAAGAGTATAACCACAGAAATGGACTTGCTGACACTTCAAGGCCTCCTGAAGTGACTTCATTGAATTTTTGGTGACTTGTTCATTCCTATCTTCCAATAGCAACACTTTTCCATCCTTTACTGACTTCTTCAGTGTTAGCCTTCATGGTGAATATCACCTATTCCTTGACTTATTTTAAAACTTCATTATTTTATTCATATATGAAATTATACTATCACAATGAAAAAGTCAATTAAACTAAAATAATGAAATTATTATGCATATAGATACACACACCCCTATATATATAAATATATATATACTAAATATATATATATATAAATATATATACTAAATCTATCTATATATATATTTGGTCTTCATCGTTTTTCTGGCACACCCCAAAAATATATATATATTTAGGCACACCCCCCCCTATATATATATATATTTGGTCTTCATCATTTTTTTGGCACAGAGCTCCGAAAACTCTTGGAATTTTCTGAGTGATGAGAGTGATGAGAGAGTCATCTGTAATACTAATGTCATGACCTTTGGAAAGTCCCTAGATCACCTGAAGGTGGGCCTGGCTGTCAGAGGAGCCAATCTTGTGATAGAAATTTGGGACTTCCAGTCCCATCTCCTGACCTCCAAGGAGGAAAGAGGGGTTTGAATTAATCACCAATGGCCAGTGATTTAATCAATGCCTAAGTAATGAAGCCTCTTTGTTTATTTGTTGTTGTTCAGCTGCTAAGTCGTGTCCCACTCTGTGCAACCCCATGGACTGTAGCCTGCCAGGCTCCTCTGTCCATGGGATTCTCCAGGCAAGAATATTGGAATGGGTTACCATTCCCTTCTCCAGGGGATCTTCCTGATCCAGGGATAGGACCTGTGTCACCTGATTTGGCAGGTGGATTCTTTACCACTAAGCCACCAGGGAAGCCTATAGTGAAGCCTCTGTAAAAGCCCAAATGAATGTGGTTCAGAGAGTTTCTGGGTTAGTGAACAGGTGGAGATTTAGGGAGGCTCATCCAATCAGAGGGAACATGGAAGCTCAGGGCCTTTTCCCCATTCATTGCCCCATTGATATCTCTCCTACCTGGATCTTCCTGAGTGATATCCTTTTACAGTAAACTGGTAATCTAGTAAATACAATACTTCTTTGAGTTCTGTGAGCCAGTCTAGCAAATTAATTGAACTCAAGGAGAGGTTGTTGGAACTGCCAGTCTATAGTCTGCAGGTCAGAAAAGCACAAGCAACAACCAGACTTGTAATTGGCATCTTAAGGGTGGGGGGCTGTCTTGTAGGATTGATCCCTTAACCTATGGGATCTGAAGATATATCTAGGTAGATAGTTTTAGATTTGAGTTGAATGGTAGAACACCTAGCTGGTGTTGGAAAATTGCTTGGTGGTATGGGAAAAAACATTGGAATTGGGTTCAGAACAATTATTCATTCATTCATTCATTTATTGGTTGATTGACTGATGAGGTAATATGTTACTTTTTCAACTAATTCAAATGATACAAAAGTATATAAGGTTTCCTTAGAAGACACAATTAATGTTATGTGGGAATCTGTCTAGGTATTTGTCTACACATCCAAAATGCTATATATGTATGCATGTTTTCCTGCATTTTGCATAAATGGACACAATTTTTTTCAAGAAAGATCTTTTAAAAGTGACCCCCTTTTTTTTCTATAACTTGCTTTTATTTAGTCATTCTGGTGCTGATAGAAATTTAGGTTAACTGCAGTTTCTCATTATTACAACTGATGTTGTAGTGAATATCCCTATATAATACCTTTGTGCCACCTGTTTGAGAAAGCCAGATTCCTTCCTAGGCTCTAGGTATAGCCAGCCAAAGTGTAATAAATTGTAGCTGTTGCTGTTTATATCTACAGACAGCAGAAACCCACCATCTGTCAAACTGGATAGTAGTAGTAGTAGGTAGTAGTGTAAGTCGCTCAGTTGTGTCTTAACTTTTTGGGACACCATGGACTGTAGCCCATCAGGCTCCTCTGTCCATGAAATTTTCCAGGCAAGAATACTGGAGTGGATTTCCATTCCCTTCACAAGTCTTCACGACCCAGGTATCAAACCAGTATCTCTTGCATTGGCAAGCGGACGTTTTACTATCTGAGTCATCAGGGAAGCCTGTCAAACTGGGTACTAGTTATTATATAGTTATCATTTACTAAGTGGTCTCTATGTGCCTACTGTTACTCTTTTGTATGTCCTCATTTTTCAGAAAAAGACACTGAGGCTGGGAAGGGATATGAGCTGGCCCTTATAGGTATCCTCAGGCCCAGCCCCACCAGCTCCTGGGTTAATTCTCTCCTAACCATGGTAGGAATCATATCATGACCTGCAGTTTCATCCAAATGTAGGGCCTATCATTAGTTTCCCAGTTCCTGAAGATAGCTGAGACTTTTTCTTAACTGTCAAACTCCTTTAGATGGTTAATTTTACGAGTCAACTTGGGTTGATTGTTGCTGCTGCTGCTGCTAAGTCGCTTCAGTCATGTCTGACTCTGTGTGATCCCACAGACGGCAGCCTGACTGGGGCCCCAAATACCTGGGGCTACCAGGTATTTGGTTAACTGTTATTCTGGATATTCCTTTGAGTGTGTTTTGAGGTGAGATTAACATTTAACTCAGTGGACTTTGAGTAAAAAAAAAAAAAAAAAAATGCCCTCTGGATGAGTGGGCTTCACCCAATAAGTTGAAGACCTGAATAGAACAATAACAAAAAACTAGAACTCTGAGCAAGAGGGAATCCTACAGTGTCTAGACTGCCTTGGACTCGGGCTGGAATATCAGATCTCTTGAATCTGCAGACTGCCAGCCTATGGTGTAGGTTTTGGACTTGCCAGCCTCCACAGTTGTGTGAGTCAATTCCATATAATAAATCTTC
Organism: Tragelaphus eurycerus; assembly: GCA_935064755.1. Classification (NCBI taxonomy): domain Eukaryota; kingdom Metazoa; phylum Chordata; class Mammalia; order Artiodactyla; family Bovidae; genus Tragelaphus; species Tragelaphus eurycerus. Next base: position 28,647,732 of record CAKXYN010000002.1, read on the forward strand.
CTCTCTCTATATACACACATCCTATGGTTCTATTTTTCTGGAAAAGGATGATGAATACATGCCTAGCATTTGCTCAGAGTACATGTTCAATAAATATGAGTGGCATTAACAAGCTTGGGGGTGCTTGCCCATAGAGCCTTAGCCTCCAGGTATCCTCTTTTCTCCAAGTTCCACCACACATGCCTAGCTTGTTTGCCTGGCTTTGGGTCTTGTGTTCCTAATTCATGCCTAATGTCTTCTGCCAGGGTAGAGGCTTGTCCTAGACCCAGGCCTCTTAGCTGGCATCCTGTTTAACCCTCTTCAACTTCTCTGGCCTGGTTGGTGCTGCCCTGGCACCCAATTACTGAGCTACCCAATTGGATTTTGCCAATGCCACAAGAGCCCACTGGCAAGCCTATCTAGTTCTGAGGCTGGCTCCTCTTGGATCCTGATTCTTCATGTTAAGAAACATTCAGACTTCTTTATACCCATTGGAAATCCCATTTGGATTTTGGGCCAAAGCTCTACCTCCTTTGTGTGCCATTTCCAGAGCAAGTCATACTTGTGGTGATAGTTTCTGGCTCTATGTGGACCTCTTTGGTCCTGGCTCCTTCCTTTCCCCTCTGACTTCTGCCACTTCAGTCTCATATGCCTGACCTGAGGCCATCAGAAGAGTAGGATATACATGCACCTAACCAGGAAGAAGGGAGGCCATGTAGACTACAACAGAGGCTCAGACCAATGACTGAGGGTATCCAGAGAAGGGAGAAAACACTTTCCACTGGAGAAGGGAGAAGGAGTTTATGGAAGTGGCTGAATTCTGCTGGGCTTCCTAAACCAGATTTCAACAGGATGAGCTAGACACAGGAGATTGGACATAGGCACCTCAACAATGGAGCCTGAGCTCAAAGCAACAAGGGATGCAAAGAGGCTGGACAATAGAGAGTCCTGGGGAATGAGGAAAGGATGGAACAGAGAGGGGTGGGTGAGTCTAGGAAGAATGTTAGAGGCTCATTTAATGCAAAAATTTACCCAGAACAAGAAAGGAAGTGTTGCTTTGTCTCCTGACCAGATTCACTTCTGCAAAATAATCACAGCAAGGTAACTTGTCCCAATGTTTATAAAACAAAGACTTGAAAGCAATGTTTTCACAGTTTGGGGAATGGCTGTTTGGTGTAGGAGCTTTGGCCTGAGAGTCTGAAGGACCAGATTCCAGTCCTGACAGAACCACTAAAGAATTGGAAGAACTTTGGAGGTATCTCAGATCCCTCATCTGGGAAACAGGGATGGGTGGAGTGAACTGGATAAGGTCTAACATTTTTTTCAGAATTGAAACTTTAAGAGTTTGATATAAATTTTTGCTCTCAAGAGTAATTATGAGAGCAGAGTTACATGTTTACATATATATTTGTATAAGGATTTTTTTAAATTATAAAGTTTCCAACATACACAAAAGTATATTTACCCAGTTGTTAAGATCTTACTATATTTTCTTCATCTATTCCTCCCCCACCTCCTTTCTTTTTGGTTGAATTACTTTAAAGCACTGACATCATATCATTTCACCTCCAGACCTATATGCTTCTAAAATATTTAGACATTAAAAAACTACAAAGTCATTATTACATTTAACAAAAAGAAAAAAACTTTGAATCATGTAAAATTCAGATCATAAAACAATTTTCCCATTGTCTTAAAAATAAGTGTTTACTGTTGTTTTATTTGAATCAGGAAACACACGTGACATTTGGTTGTTATGTCTCTTTAACCTGTTTTAAAGAACAGATATTTTAAAATGCAGACAAAAGTGTTCTTGTGAAAAGATCCCAAATAGCCACAGGAATCTTAAGAAAGAAAAATGGAGCTGGAGGAATCATGCTCCCTGACTTCAGACTATATTACAAGGCTTCAGAAATCAAAGCAGTATAATTCTGGCACAAAAAAGGACATATAGAACAATCAAACAGGATAGAAAGCCCAGAAATAAACCCATACACCTATAGTCAGTTAGTTTACAACAAAGGAGGTAAGAATATACAATGGAGAACAGATCAGTCTCTTCAACAAGTTGTGCTGGGAAAATTGGACAGCTACATGTAAAAGAATGAAATTAGAACATTTTCTAACACCATATACAAAAATAAACTCAAAATGGATCAAAGACATAAAACTAAGACCAGACACCATAAAACTCCTAGAGGAAGACATAGGCAGAACACTCTTTGACATAAATTGCAGCAATATCTTTTTTGCATCAGTCTCCTAGAGTAACAGAAATAAAACCAAAACAAACAAATGGGACCTAATTAAACTTAAAAGCTTTGGCATAGCAAAGGAAACCACAAACAAAATGAAAAGACCATCTACAGAATTGGAGAAAATACTTGTAAATGATGTGACTGATGAGATTAATTTCCAAAATATTCAAACAGCACATATAGCTCAATATCAAAAAAATCAATAATCCAATGAAAAAATGGGCAGAAGATCTAAATACACTTTTCTCCAAAGAAGACATACAGATGGCCAAGAGGCACACGAAAAAGTGCTTAACATCACTAATTCTTAGAGAAATGCAAATAAAAACTACAATGAGGTGTAGTTACCTCACACTGTCAGTATGGTCATCATCCAAAAGTGTACAAATAATAAAGGCTGCAGAGGGTGTGGAGAAAAGGGAACACTTCTACACTGCTGGTGGGAATGTAAACTGGTGTAGCCAATATTGAGAACAGTATGAAGGTTCCTTAAAAAACAAAAAGAGAGTTACCATATGATCCAACAGTTCCACTCCTAGGTATATAATTCAAAAAGATACACATATTCCAATGTTCACTGTAGCACTATTTATGATAGCCAAGACATGGAAACAACCTAAACGTCCATAGACAGATGAACAGATAAGGAAGATGCTGTGTGTGTGTGTGTAATAGATATTACTCAGCCATAAAAAAGAATGAAATAATGCTGTTTGCAGCAACATGGATGGATCTGCAGATTATCATACTTGGTGCAGTAAGCCAGACAAATATCAAATGAAACTGCTTATGTGTAGAATCTGAAAAAAAAATGATACAAATGAACTTATTTACAAAACAGAAAAAGACCCACAGACATAGAAAACAAATTTATTGTTACCGAAGGGGAGAGTGGGGAGGGATAAACTAGGAGTTTGGGATACACTACATATAAAATATGTAAACTAGGCAACCTGGTGGTCTAGTGCTCCCGGGCGGTCACCATATTGATGCTGAACTTAGTGCAGACACCGATCGGCATAGTGCACTGCAGCCCAGAACGCCTGAGCTCAAGTGATCCTCCAGCCTCAGCCTCCGGAGTAGCGGACATTACAGGTGTGCCCCCATGCCCTGCTGCTGCTGCTGCTGCTAAGTCGCTTTAGTCGTATCCGACTCTGTGCAACCCCATAGATGGCAGCCCACCAGGCTCCCCGTCCCTGGAATTCTCTAGGCAAGAACACTGGAGTGGGTTGCCATTTCCTTCTTCAATGCATGAAAGTGAAAAGTGAAAGTGAAGTCGCTTAGTCATATCTCACTCCTAGCGACCCCATGGACTGCAGCCTACCAGGCCCCTCGCCATGCACTACATATAAAATGCATAAACAACAAGGACCTACTGTATAGCACATAGAACTATACTCAATATCTTGTAATAACCTATAATGGAAAGGAATCTGAATCACTTTGCTGTACACCTAAAACTAACACGACATAGGAAATCAACTATAGCAAAAAGTGTTCTTTTTAAAATAAAAAAGTGAGATCAGTGAGGGTGAGGTTAAGCAGAATTTAAGGAGACACTGCAAATAGCATTGTGACCAGGCACTCTTTGGTTGGTTTCCCATCTGAGGAAGGCAGGTACAGATTCTCTCAGTTCTTTTTCATGGGCTCGTGGGCCCTGAGGACTTATTTTCAAAGAAATATACAGAGTTTTAGCTATGGCTGCATCTAAATCAAGCAGTTAAAACATTATTCAGTTCTTTGAAAATATCTCTATGGTCTTCTTGTCACTTGTCTTTGGAACCGTGATAAGAAACAATCCTTGGAGCTGTCTTTCCTTTAAATTAAACTTTTTTTTTTTTTAATCACATAGAATGCACTTTATATTCTACTCCAGTAAATGAGTGTAGACACTGAAATGCTTGTTCTCTTTCTTTAATTTTCTTCAGTTTCCCACTGACTCTGACTCAGTTCCATGTCAAAACACATTCCTTTAGAAAAACAGGAGGTCAGGAGCCCTGGGAGCTGGTTCTAGTTCTGACATACTTGCTCAGCGTGGTCTTGGGTAAGTTACATTGCCTATCTGGACTTTTGCTGCTTGTAATTAAAGATCCCGACTCAAACAACCAAAGATGTTGGAGCTGACCAGAACCTTCTCCTTAGCAAAGTCCTCGAGTGGCAGGCTTTGTCTTTGCTGTCCTCACCCTTCCCATTTCAGAGACAGTTTCCCTTCTTGTGTGGTCCTTCCACAGGCCTTCTGTACTTCCTTTGGGGTTCTGGGCTGTTCTCTCCATCCTTCCAAGCCGGTCCTGCTTGGAGGCTCAGTGCTCTGTACCTCTTTCTTCCTCTGCCTCACACAGAGACCTCTTTAGGGTAGAAAAGATCTACTTAGTGAATTCAGACTCTGAGATGTCACTGACTGTTTACCAGCTTAATGTGCTCCTCCTTGGGGTCACTTTCATTTTAGGGGGTGAAAATATGTATAATCAAGAGAATAGGAAAAATTTTAGTTACCGGGGTCCAGTTGGTTTATAAGAGCCTTCTGGTCACCCTCATATCACACCCCAAAGGCAGTCTCTTATTTTACTCATGGAGGGTGGGTGTGAGGGCAGCCAACTGAAAGTATCTTTGTGAGGGAATGAACACCCAGCACCAGAATTTCAGACAGTGGTGGGTACAGAGAGCTGCAAGAAATGGTGGGCGTGATCTGGGGGCTGCTGTGATAAGACCCGTGCACCCAGAGGGCAGCATGGTGGGCGGGGACTACCTGCACCTGGAAGCTCTCTGAAGTGGGAAGGGGGACTAAAGTGCATGAAAGAGAAAGAATGTGTGTGTTGAGACTCGGGCTTGAATCCCAGTTCAGGCATTTCACCCTGGAGGAGGGCATGGCAACCCACTCCCGAATTCTTGCCTGGAGAATCCCATGGACAGAGGAGCCTGGCGGACTACAGTCCATGGGGTTGCAGAGTCGGACACAACTGAGCAACTGTAACTTTCAGACATTTCATGGCTCTGTGAAAATGGACAAGTCCCTTAACAACTTCAAGCCTCAGTTTTCATCTATAAAAATGAGGATGTTAACAATATATATCTCATAAGATTTTTGAGGTCTAAATGAGATAATTATATGAAAGCACCTGGTAAAATGTAGGCCTGGGACCCTATCTCTAGAGATTCTGGGTGGTCAGTATTGGCTTATTTAAAAAAGCTCCTCAGGCCATTTGAATGTCAGGATTTACAACAGCTGTGATAATACATTTCAGTTCCTTTACATAATTCAGAGTGTTGCCCAGGGGTCAGGCATGAGTGTTGGTAGGCCTTTGGTTCCTCATTTCCAAAAAGGAAATAGTGCTGTCCCAAGAACCTTATTAGACTCATGAAATTACAGGGTTGAATGGCCATCCAGTCCAGTCAGTCATCTGCCAGTTGTATCCTCTATGTATTATTCTTGCCAAACCATAGTTTAGGCTAGTTTTTACAACTTTAGCGGGCATCCGAGTTATCTGGAAGGTCTGTTAAAACTCAGACTTCTGAGCTTCAAGACGAGAGTCTCGGAATCCATAGGTCTGGGTAGGTCCTGGGAATTTTCACCTCTGAAATGTTCCCGGGTGATGGTGATATTGCTGGTCTGGGGGCCACACTTTGAGGACTGCTGATCTAGACACAACTTGAAAGTCTCCAGGGACAAAGAACTTCCTACCTCATGAGCTTGTTCATCTGTCTTTTGATAAACTGTTAACACTGACACACAATCTGCCAGAAAGTTCTTTCCAACATTAACCTGAAATCTGTCTTCCTCTCCTGATACTGAAAGGTCCTTTGTTTTACCTCTTTGACAGAGTTTAAAAGGATTTATTTTAGACTTAACAAAAAGTTTTTTTTTTTTTTTTAATTTTTATTAGTTTTGGTTTGTGATTCATTATTCTGAGGGTAAAAAAGAACCTGACTGTATTGATACTCTGGAGATACGGTAAAAAGCTTTCAGTCATTTAAAGGGGGAAAATATCTGGTCTTCTATTTCTGGGATAACAATTTCAATTGAACAAACATATTTTGAGTGCTCAATGTGTTTCAGGAGCAGGAGATACACAGGTGAACCGCCACTTCAGGAATTCCTCTGAAAGGCTGGAATAGCTACTCTCAGGTGATGGAGACAGATTTTCAGTGATGGACAAATCAGTGCTCCTTGATGGTTCTACCACGGCTTTGTGGACTTATGACCATTCTAGCAATTAAATGCATATTTTGGCACCCATGCAACTTGCTCAAGAAATAAAAATTTAATAGACATATATTTGAAAGTTTTTAGCACTTGAGGGAGATTTTGAGATTTATTCTAGCATACCATACAATGAGTTTTATTGGAAACTGCAAAAATATATAATTTTAATAGGAATAGGTAAGCACAAAACCTTGACACCACTGAAAAAATACTGACCAAGCCAAAGCAACCCCCATAAAAATTTGCAGAATGTTTCAGAAAAGAATTATTAGGGGTTGTTTTTTTTTAGTGGAGCTTCAGCCAGGGCCTTATTTTTAAGGAAACACCTATGTCTCCAAGGAAAGAGTAGGTATTTGCTGTCTTTGAAGTGAGGCTATCTATCCTGCTGTTTCTTGCAGCTATGTGATGAAAGACCATAGATGTTGTTTTATGCTTATTTGGTAAAAAATCCTAATTAATAATTAGAGGTACAATAGCCTGGTTAGACATGTTTTAGGAAAATATTTTAAGGTGAAATGACAGTGCTCTTATGCATTCAAAGGATGGAAAGTTAAGTATCAGGCAACTAGGCATTTTTCTCTTGGAGATGGAGCTGTCCTCATTTCTCATCACGACACTTGCCCCAAGATAGTTGATTTCTTGTTGACTGTAGGGTATGAATCTTTGTCCCTTAGATATAAAGCTCTGAAGCACCACTCCTTTGAGACCTTAACATCTCTGAGCTTCATTTTCATTGTCCTTCAAAATCGACAAGTAATAACTGCCCCAAAGATTGTTATGAGATATAATGTGATGCTATACATGACACATTTAGCATACGTAGCCTGCTGACCAACAAACCGCTCTGTAGCAGTTCATGCACTTTGGGGTAAGGGTCAGTGAGAAAGGATATATTTTCCCAAGGAAAAGAAAAGTAGATAATCACTTTCTGAAAAGGTATTTTGTTCCAGGTCTCCACTGTCTCTTCACTAAGAACCTACAGCAGTTCTTCCCAAACTCCATTTCCTGGATCACTGGGGTCCAATTAAATCTTAAGAAGTATGTTGTGAAGAGAAAGGGCTCTAGGGTAGATACATTTGGCAATTGCTGCTAATGAGCATATTAGCATATTAAGGTTTGTGAAGAGCCCAACAGTAATGAAACCCGTTCCACTTTGTTTAAGGAAGCATTTTCTAAACTTATTCCACTGGTAGGAACCTATTTTCTTGAGGAAACTATTAACACTTTGTGTGACACTTGTGCCCCTCAGGGCACAGTTTGGGAGCTGCTTATAAAAACTAAGATCAAGCATCCCGTCCCATCATTTCATGGCTAATAGATGGGGAAACAATGGAAACAGTGACAGACTTTATTTTCTTTGGCTCCCAAATTACTGCAGATGGTGGCTGCAGCCATGAAATTAAAAGACGCTTGCTCCTTGGAAGAAAAGCTATGACAAACCTAGACAGCATATTATAAAGCAGAGACATTACTTTGCTGACAAAGGTCCATCTAGTTAAAGCTATGGTTTTTCCAGTAGTCATGTATGGATGTGAGAGTTGGACTACAAAAAAGCTGAGTGCCGAAGAATTGATGCTTTTGAACTGTGGTGTTGGAGAAGACTTCTGAGAGTCCCTTGGACTGCAAGGAGATCCAACCAGTCAATCCCAAAGGATATCGGTCCTGAATATTCATGGGAAGGACTGATGTGGAAGCAGAAACTCCAATACTTTGGCCACCTGATGTGAAAAACTGACTCACTGGAAAAGACCCTGATGCTGGGAAAGATTGAAGGCTGGAGGAGGAGGGGACGACAGAGGATGAGGTGGTTGGATGGCATCTCTGACTTGATGGATATGAGTTTGAGCAAGCTCTGGGAGTTGACGATGGACAGGGAAGCCTGGCATGCTGCTGTCCACGGGGTTGCAAAGAATTGGACAAGACTGAGCAACTGAACTGAGCTGAACTGAACTATAGAAGAAAGGAAAGGCTTTGTCTTGGTGCTTTGCGAAGTCCCAGTCCCTAGTAGATATGGCAATATGTGGTTTGTATGTATATGTCTATTTACTGATGATTCTTGCCAAAACAGTGTCTTCCTGGGCCACAAATTGTTTGCATTGTCACCATGAACAAGGAATACAGTGCAAATCTCCCCCAACAAGCTCCTGTTCTTACAATGCTGCCAAGTAAAAGAACTTCACTGAACAAACTTTGGGCTCACCAAGGTCTCAAACTGACCAATCCTTCTCAGAAGTCACTACGAGGGCTGTTCAACCCAGTTGTCCAAACCTGAGGTCACTGCCTTTTGTTATCACTCCCCTAGATCAGACCTGAGTCGTGTCTGGGTGCCAGAGAATAATGATGGATAAGATGCTTCCAGTGGGGCTCTGCAAAAAATTGTTCACCAAAGGCAGACAGGAGACACTGAATAAAGAGTTCTGTTCTCCAACAGATTTCATCACTGCGAGGTTCACATGGGGTGTGTTTTTATTTTATTTTCTCCTGCAGTTTCAATCCTGTTTCCTTTGAGAAAGGAATCTTTTGTGTTTGGCCTTGTCTGGAGGCTTTGGTAAACTTCCTGCCTTTGCCAGCTCTTGATTCACATTCATGTGCGGACTTGACATGGCAAGGACATGCTCACGAGTTTTCCCTCCCTGGGCTCTACACATCGCCCAGCTACACGTCTTCAACCATGTTCCCTTCTGAGGAGAAATGAGCTGTTGCCAGAGACGGGCTCTGTGACACGGAGGGCTGGCTAATTGGCCGGCTGCCCCGAATGATAATCTGGAAGCGATCAGTGGAGGAAAAAGATAACACAGCTGTGATTTTCAGGGAGACAGGTCCCGGTTTTTCTACCTGCCAACCACATTTCCTCTGAGGAGTTTTTCCGAGAGTGCTATAAAAGAGATCTTTTAATCTTGTTTCAAAAGCCGGGAGACCCAACTCTTTCCAGATCTTGGGAAGAAAGCAGGCCAGGGAAACGTGCGTTGCCGAGGAGTCCGGGTTTATAAGGAAACATAGTGGAGGGAGGGCAGTCCGGCAGGATGCCATTGCAGTTCCGTGTCTTTGCTCATGCATGTGCACGAGAGGACTTGGTGCACTTGGCCTCCAAGTGCTTTCACCCACAAGCACTACATGGTTTTGGGGTGGGGGTGGAGTGTGGTTTAGAGGTTGATGAACATAAATCTGTCAGTGCGTGATTTTCAGACATCTGCCTGGAGCAGTGGAAGACAAATACAAGAGTTAATGGAGCCATGGATAAGCCGGATAATGCCTGGAAAAACCTGAACTGAACAGATCGCCTGGGAGACTGCTGGACTGGGGAATAAAGGCTGTCAGTAATAAATAGTTTATAATTTAACTTTGAATCTCAAAGCCAAGAAAAAAAAAAGGTGGGGGTGGGGCAGAGAGGAAAATCAATCAGAATCAAGAGCTTGAGAGTTAAATATTGCTTTTATCATCAGTCAATGAATGTTATAGAGACACAGAGCCAGATTCTGGCAGTGTTTGTGTACATGGGGCATCTCAAATTGCTCCTGCCACACCAGGCTGGCTTTAGCTTAGCAACAGGACCTGAGAAGTGCCCAGGATGTGGTTTCATAGGTTTCCTCATCTAGGGTATTTCACTGTTCTTAGGAGGTAACTGGCAGAATTACTTACTATTTTATAGCAGACATTTCTGCTGCTTAGTACAGCACAGTTCATTCAACAGCTGTTGCTGTGGTTACCTTTAAAAATACTTAAAAAATTCTTGTTGATTCACAGTGTAGAATGCTTGTGGTAGAAGGCAGCTGGGTGCCTGGGGCTTCTCCAAGCCTCAATACCCTAATCTTCAAAATGGGGATAAAAATACTTGTCTTGCAAAGTTGTTAAAAGAGCTGGCCCACAGTAGGGCCAGCAATAAATTATGATTTTGCCTGTCATCTAGTCCTGTCTTGTCATTCTGAAGATAAGTCATGATTTAAGAGGCTGGCATGCTTATGGAGTTGACATCTGTATAGGTATTTGGTAGAAACATAAGAAAATCCCGTGTTTTAATAAGACCCACTCCATCTCCTCCTTTGACAGTATTTATCTGGTGATTATCTGGTCTCTGCCGCTATGTCTATGCTTCAGTTTTCCCCTCCCTGTTGTTGCACAGTGCTAAATTGCCATCTCACAGGAAGATTGAGAAATGCTGTGTACAGGGTTCAGATTATCCTATGAGATTGTCACGTGGAGAAATCCCCACCAGCATGAAACCAGAGTGGGCACAGCAGTGATGACCTTTGAATCAGAGATGGATTTCTGGCTGTTTCCCATGTGTCAGAGAGCAAATAGCTTGCTTCTCCCTTATTCCACTTGAGGCATCCATAAACTTTGAATTTCAAAACACAAAACTTCAAACTTCAAAACACACTTTGGGTAGGCAAGGGGAAGAGGCATCTTCCTAATATCCTTGACTTCCTGTCTCCCTGAACTCCTGCAGCACTGACAGCTAACGCTGTGCTGTGTGTTAGGGTGCAGAACACAGGAGCTGAAAGCAATGGCTTTGTTCTTATTCAGACAGACATGTTCGAAGCTCAGCTTTACAAGCAACAAGAATGTGATGTGGGGCATATTCATTTACTTTCCTTCCTACCAGTTTCCTTATCCTAGTTAGGGACACATGTAAATATTTTGCACAGTGCATTGAAGATTAGTAACTCTTTGATACATGTTTATTAGTAATAATGTACAGTGTGCTTTAGATCATTGTTTGGTATGTGTCACATTAATTTCTTTGTTTCAGTTTTAAGTACCTTTAGGAGAATTTCATCTTACGTGTCTTGAGTCCCACGTGGGGTGACCGTACCACTGACCACACAGTGTAGATGGTCATTTAAGCTTTGGTCTCTAATGACAAAGTCAACCATTAGCAAAGGAAGAGGGGCCCAGAACCTACTTAAGACTTTTTAAGGCATTTTTTAAAAGTTCCAAACATATTTCTGGAATTTGCCAGTGATACTGTTGCTGCTGCTAAGTCACTTCAGTCGTGTCCGACTCTGTGCGTCCCCATAGACAGAAGCTCACCAGGCTCCCCCGTCCCTGGGATTCTCCAGGCAAGAATACTGGAGTGGGTTGCCATTTCCCTCTCCAATGAATGAAAGTGAAAAGTGAAAGTGAAGTCGCTCAGTCGTGTCCGACTCTTAGCGACCCCATGGACTGCAGCCTACCAGGCTCCTCCGTCCATGGGATTTTCCAGGCAAAAGTACTGGGGTGGGGTGCCATTGCCTTACAGTGGCATTTTCTAGTAAATCCTTAATATTTCCAGCCAATTTTTCCAGATAAATGAAGTTATCTAGTTTTAAAACCTGCCAGACATTCCTAGTATTTATCCCTAGGATTTTAAAGTTTGGAATGGTTCTGACATTTGCAATGATCACAGTCTAGGTTTCTCTTCCATAAATTCTTATATTAAGCTCAGTCCCCCAGTTCAGAACCACAGAGGGGTGTTCAATATGAAGCATAAAGGTTGTTTCACTGATAGAGCCAATCTGCAATCTATTGGTTCCAAGAACAGGCGGCAATAATGATGCCACAGCAAACAAGGTGCAGATGTTCCAGCAAAAGCTGTTCCAGCAAAAAGTGAATTGCAAAAATAAGCGCTATTTGGAGGAGTATGTGAAATGTCTTTCTAAGTCTAAGAGTAGACACATTGCACACCTTGACGTACAGTGGGATAAAAAGAAAATGGAGGTACTATTTATTTAAATAAATGTATTATTAACAATACACACATTTTTCAACCCCACTGACTCTCTGTAAGGCTTCATTCTCAGACTTGCCCCAGAGAAGAGCTGACCACTTGACTTGTCCCTAGGGGGTACGTGTGGCTGGAAGAGACTGAGAGGCAGGGCCAGTTTCTGTTCCAGGAACTGTACCAAAAAATGTCCTGTATTTAATTGCACAGAGTTAAGTATTAGACTCTTAGAAGAGACATGTGATACCATTCTAAATTCTAAGCTGCTATGTTGGAAAGGGGGCAATTTCGTAGTTCATGAAAATCTAATTGCTTTGGCTTTTGCAGATTGATAATATAGCATCTTGAAATGATTATGTGGGGAACAAAACTGAAAAGTGTGAGACAAGTCCTCCCAGTTGGAATCCTCTACTCAATTGATTCCAATTCTGGGCTGATATTCTTATCTGCAGTATTTCAATCAATTCAACTAAAGGAAGCAGCTTATCTGTGTGAAAAAATGTGCTAATTCAGATGGTGGACTGACACATAAGGTCGTTCCTATCCTCTTTTCTAGTTTCTTTGAGGTCAGGAGCTACAACATACTCCAAGACCTGGGCTCTAACTTGGGAAGGACAAGGAGCCATAGGCTAAAAGCTCAGAGGAGAAAAGGGAAAAAAGGCACTTCTATTAGGTCTGCCATATTACCTGAACCATAGAGAAGGCAGAGGGCAACCCAACAACTAATCACTGGGTTTTGCTCATTGTTGAGGCAAAGAGGGCTTGTGTCTCTTACAGATTAATCCTTATATGCCTTATTTATTCTTCTCTTCTATACTCATTTCATAGGATACCTTTACCCATAAGTTGGAGAGTTGGAGTATTTTTACCAGTATTAGTAAGTTACAGGGTAGTCTTGGATAATGAACATGTGTTACTTTGTGATTATCAGTATTCCTAGTGGAAAGTGGATGACATTTATTTTATTTTATTTTTTAATGTTTGTTGCTCTCTGGCCAAAGGACAAAGAGGAGGCTGGACTTTTAGTCCTTCATAGGAATGCCACTTTCACCTCAATCTGAATGTATCCATTTGGAGTTGACAGAGGTGGATATGGTTGAAGCCTCTATTTGACCCTTTTCCACTGCCTGACCCACTCTACTTAGAAACACCCCACGATTTCCTCACCAAGCCTAGGATTAGTCTGTAAAGGCAGCAGCAATCACTCTGTTGTTTGCTTCTTCATTTATTATTTGTGTAGTCTGCTTCAAGTATTATTCCACGTGTTTGGAGACTATTGATCAAAGTTTTTGGGTGGCAGGGGCCTAGTAATACATTATAATAGCTATATTTTAAAATATTTATTCTAATGGAAGGAATTCTCCTCTATAAGTCTTTACTATATTTTTTTCTTTAATCTCAATGTAACACCAACTTCATATTATAGAGATTATAGAGTGTCATGTGTCATGTCTGATGAGGAAATGATTCTGTTCTCAAAGAGAAGGAAATTCCACAACGGGAAATCCAGAGACTGAAACCCTAGAGAGTCCCAGGAAAGCTGTTGGTTGCAGAGATAAAGGCTAGTAGTTTGGAAAAAAAACATACAGAAACATTGGCCACATAGGAGTCTAATACCATGTACTTCCTTATCAGGCTTCCCTTCCCTTCTGCTGAATCAGAGCTCCAGATCCTGTCCAAGTCCTAATGGCCTGATTTGCATAAAGTTCCTGTCTCATGTGAATAACTAGTTCCAGAATTTAGTTAACATGGTGACGACTGTTCTACATTAAGGTTTCAGGCCAACTGTAGGCCCATATCCTCAGCAGATATAATTACTGGTGAGTGAATAAATTACATATGCCTATACTTGCAAAGATCGGAGAAGGCAATAGCACCCCACTCCAGTACTCTTGCCTGGAAAATCCCATGGATGGAGGAGCCTGGTAGGCTGCAGGCCATGGGGTTGCTAAGAGTCGGACATGACTGAGCGACTTCACTTTCACTTTTCACTTTCATGCACTGGAGAAGGAAATGGCAACTCACTCCAGTGTTCTTGCCTGGAGAATTCCAGGGACGGGGGAGCCTGGTGGGCTGCTGTCTATGGGGTCGCACAGAGTTGGACACGACTGAAGCAACTTAGCATAGCATAGCATAGCATAGCATATTTGCAAAGATAACATTTTAAATATCAGAACTCTCACTTCACACTAGAGTCAAGATTATTTAACACTTGAATTTGTGTGGGTTATTATAGCTGAAGATAATCCTTACATTAAGTAGTAAATAATTAAATAAGGTTTTATGTGTAAGAGGGGAAACAGAAGCAAAGCGAATTCATATTCTGAAAGTTCTAATAAAAATAACATCTTTCAATAATAAAGATATAAGTATAAGTATATATAATTGATAAAAAATACAGAGAGGTGGAATGGGAAAGGTTTGGAGGATAGACACTCTGGAGCAAGACTAGTTGGGTATGAATCCTCACATTGCCACTTACCACCTGGGAGACCCGGGGCAAGTTACTTTACCTCTCTGGGCCTCACTTTCACCTCATCTATAAAATGTAGCAACTATAGTACTTATCTTAAAGGACTATTGAGAGCTTTAAATAAAGTGCTTGGAACACTGCCTTACAGTTAATGCTATAAAAGTATGAACTTTTTAGTAAAGGCATTCTTTTTGTCTTCCTCTTTATTTCTTGTCCCTTCCCCTCCCTTTTTCTTTTTCTTCAGTATCATTAGCATCTACATGAAATGGCAAGGGCTGCCATTTAATTTGCAGGCACAGTATAAAATGAAATTTCAGGGTCTCTTGTCCAAAATCAGGAAAAAAAGCTTTTTCCTTTCTTTTGTGGTCTCTCTCTCTCACCTATCATGGTGCTGTTTACTCACTACCTAGTAACATAGCTCTTTTCAAGAACAAGGCTATTCCTATGGTCAGTGCAGACCCTCACAAAAGCCTGGGGATCCTCCCTATAACTTAGTGTCTGGCTCTCCTTATGCTTGTGTCCAGCCTCTCTGCAGGGGTGGGGGTTGACAGAAGTCACTGGGCAGGAGTGGGGAGTGTGATGGCAGAGACCCTTTTCTGGGGAGGCAGGGAGGTGGGAGGAGGAGGGACTACACATAAGCAGAGGCCCTAAACCCTGGCAAATGCATCATTGTCTCATTGGCTTTCACCTATAAAAAACACATTCAGAGATATATTTAAGAAATTTCAGGACAGGGATCATAGAGCATTAAAGTCACAAGTGTGGGCCCCATTCTGAACATGGGTCCCTGTGTGACATGCCATGAAGTCAGGCCAGAAAATAAATGAACAGATGTGAAATTCCTTAGCAGTCAATTAAAACTCCATTTTGATTATCAAGAGATTGGTTTAAGATGGACAAAGCAGAATTTGTTCCCAGTTTTGTTAAGGCCAACGCAGACAGTTCAATCAATTTATGAAACTCATGGTGAAGGGGTAAAAGTTATGTATGTATGTATTAATCAACTTGTCTGCTCCAGAGATCTAGTTATAAAGTAAATTTTACAAAAATCTTTGTGCTCTTCTAACCAAAAGTATTAGGCCAGTATTTTCCAAAGTGTAATACTTGAGAAAAGGGTTCTGAAGGGAAAAATTGAGTTACTGGGTAACACAAAATTAGTTGATTTTAAAAATCAAATCATATCGACAGTTCTTAATTAATAGGGCTAAATGTTTTTTGCCTTTTCATTGTGTTCATGGGGTTCTCAAGGCATAGATAAAGCAAGGGAATTCTAAAAAAATCTACTTCTGCTTCATTGACTATGCTAAAGCCTTTGACTGTGTGGATCACAGCAAACTATGGAAAATTCTTAAAGAGATGGGACTATCAGACCACCTTATTTGCCTCCTGAAAAACCTGTGCACAGGACGAGAAGCAACAGTTAGAACCAGACATGGAACAACTACAGGTTCAAAATTGGGAAAAGAGTACTTCAAGGCTGTATATTGTCATCCTGCTTATTTAACTTCTATGCAGAGGACATCATGTAACATGGTATGCTGGATGACTCACAAGCTGGAATAAAGATTGCCAGGAGAAATACCAACAATCTCAGGTATGCAGATGATACCACTTTAATGGCAGAAAGTGAAGGGGAACTAAAGAGACTCTTGATGAAGGGGAAAGGGGAGAGTGAAAAAGCTGGCTTAAAACTCAACATTCAAAAAAATGAAGATCATGTCATCTGGTCGCATCAATTCATAGCAAATAGATGGGGAAAAAGTGGAAACAGTGACAGACTTAACTTTCTTGGGCTCCAAAATCACTGCTGTGACTACAGCCATGAAATTAAAAGATGATTGCTTCTTGGAAGAAAAGCTATGACCAACCTAGACAGCATTTTAAAAAGCAGAGATATCACTTTGCCAATAAAGATCCATATAGTCAAAGCGATGGTTTTGCCAGTGGTCGTGTATGGATGTGAGAGCTGGACCATGAAGAAGGCTGAGTGCCGAAGAATTGATGCTTTCAAACTGTGGTACTGGAATAGAGTCTTGAGAGTTCCTTGGATAGCAAGGAGATCAAACCAGCCAACTATAAAGGAAATCAATCCTGAATATTCATTGAAAGGATTGATGCTGAAGCTCCAATACTCTGGCCACCTGATTTGAAGAGCCAACTCATTAGAAAAGACCCTGATGCTGGGAAAGACTGAGCAAGAGGAGAAGGGAGTAATGAGTTAGTTGGATGGCATCAGTGACTCAATGGACATGTTAGAGCAAACCCTGGGAGATAGTGAAGGACAGGGAAGCCTGGTATGCTGCAGTTCATAGGGTCACAAAGAGTTCGACATGACTTAGCAGTTGCACACCAACTTTTTTTTTTACCTTATACTTTATATTTTACCTGATTATTTACCTTATATTTTACTCTTTTCTAATTATTATTTTTAGACTTTGGAAGGAGCAGAGAAACATAAAAAAAATGAAGCAGTCCATTTAGAAGACAGATGTTATAAAATTTAATAATGGATTTATCTTATAATTAAACTTGGTCTCACAGTTATTCAACCAATGTTCTATTCTTTCACCTTCCATGGCTATTCACTGCCAAGACTATATTTCTGACCCTCTCCTTTTTTTCTCCTTGGTGGCTCAGTGGTAAAGAATTCACCTGCAATGCAGGAGACACAGGAGACCCAGGTTTGATCCCTGGGTCAGGAAGATCCCTTGGAGGAGGGCAGGGCAACCCACTCCGGTATTCTTGCCTGGAGAATCCCAGGGACAGAGGGGTCTGGTGGACTACAGGGTCACAAAGAGTTGGACTTGATGAAGGGATTGAGCACCTACTTTAGTATTCACTAGAAATTTATTGACTTTGTTGAGCATTGGCCATCACTTTGAATCGTCTCCAATAGTGCCCTCACTTCCCTCCATCTCCAGGTTAAATGTCATATTTCATCATTATGGATATTACTAATATCCTTAATTCTTGCATACTCAATCTCCCTGAGTAATCCTAGTTAAAACTGTTAGAACCTACTCTATGCTGGCACTTGGCTGGAGAAACTCACATCTGTGCTAACTGTTCTCACTTTGAATTCTTGGTCTCAAATTGTAAATGGACATTCAGCAAAGCAGCAATCATATTTATTTTGCTTTCCCAGTCTTCAAAGTTACTATTTTATGCCTTCTCCTCACCCACTCCCTATTCTTATTTTGTGACCCTGTCTCAGTCTTCATTGGGAAAATATCAATAGAAGTGGCCAGGTAGGAATTCTTTTTTTTTTTTCATCAGTTAATATATACATCCTCTTTCCCTTCCCACCTTATATCATAATAGTGTCCTTGCTTCATCATATCAGAGATTGATTTGTACTTTGTAGCTGTCCCCTTATTTTTAAAATTAACTCTTGCAAATCTCTTCTTCTATATCACTGTGTCACAAATGTTCCTACTCTCTAGGGGATACACAACTAGTACCCCCCCCCCCCCGCCAAAAAAAGGAATATCTCCTATCTAAACAACAAAATGAAAAAAAAAAGAAAACCTCCTTGATTTCATTTATCTTTCTAGTTTCTGCTGCATTTCTATACTTCCCCTCCTAGCAAATCTTTTTCTTAAAGAGTTGCCTACAACTTTTGTCTCCATTTTCTTGTCTCACAGTCTTTGCTTCACTCACTCCAGTTGGGTTTCTGTCCCTATTACTTCTACTGACATGCTCTTGTCAAGGGCACCATTATTTCCATGTAACCAAACCCAGTGGTTTTACATTATATGATAGCTCTTAATTTTTAAAATCCCTTAAAAAAATCTTGACTTCTATGATGCTACATACTCCTGGTCTTCCTCTTACCTTGTTGGCTATTCTTTCTCTGTCTCCTTTGTTGTCTCCTCCTCTCTGCTAGATTGATGATCTCTAAGAACTGGAGGTTTCTGGAGCACTTTCTTGGATCCTCGTTTAATCTCAATATATATATATATATATATATATATATATATTTTTTTTTTTTTTTCCTGTGGGTGATCTCATCTAACTTTAAGGTCTTCAATCTAACCTACATTTCAATGATTACCAAAACTGTATCAGTAGCTCTGACCTTTACTTAGAATTTCAGATTTTCTATAACTAACCATCTATATGACATCATCACAAGGATATTTGATAAAGAGCTCAAAATTATCATGTCCATTAGAACTGTTGATATTTTTCTTACTCCCCTAATCTGCTTCTCTCTAAATCATTCCATGTCAGCTTTGACATTCACTTAGCTGCTGAGGCCAAAAATCTAGGAATTATCTTGATTTTCCCTTTTCTTTACTATTCCATGTCAAATCTATCAGCAAGAACTGTCAACACTTCCTTTAGAATACATCCCTAAACTGCCCACTTTTTCCACTTCCAATACCACCGCTCTAACACATGCCATCATCTTCTTTAGACTGATAAATTGCAATAACTCCCCAGTTAATTTCTTTGCCCTCACTCTTGTACCATTATAATCCTTTCTCTATATAGCAAACAGAGAGATGTCTTCTTAAAAAATCTAAATCAGAGCATGCTTAAAACATGTTGAAGTCTTCCTATAACACTGGGAATAAATCTCAATTTTCTTGTGCTGGTTATAAACTCTACCTGCCCTAGAATCTATCAATGTCTCCATCTATCTCATATAAGTCTTTATGTGCCCACTATCTATACTTCAGCCATGCTGGCCTTCTTTGTTCCTCAAACATGCAAAGGTCATATTAATCAAGAAATCCTTCTCGTAGTTGTTCCCACTACCCAGAATTCTTCATTCAGAGGCTTCTTTTCACTCAAATATTAGCTTAAATATCACTTGTTATTTATATCACTATGGAATCACAAATTCCTATCTTATTCAATGTGCTATGATCAATTACTAGAATTTTTCATTGTGCTGCTCAAATTGTTCTAGACTTGGCCATTAAGAATCCCTCCAAATTGCCTCTTGTGAAGGAGACTTTTGAGACGTCTCTGTTCTTCTTTGAGTATTTTATTATGTGCTGGCACAAAAGGATATTTCAGGCTCATTTTATACTTTCTTTTGAATCAGCCATTTCTCTGAGGAACTTTGTTTGCTTTTAGTGGAGATTAGTATTTAGTAGCCAAGATATGGGCTCTAGATATGTTCGTTGTCATTCACGTATTATTATTGTTAAGCCTTCTCTGTAGACAGAACTAGGATATACATATATCTATCTATCATCTATTCATCTAATCATGAGTTCACACTGATACCCACAATTACAGTCTAACACTACATACTTTATTCTAGCCAATTCATTTTCTTTATTTGTAGTTCTCTTTTTCAACAATGAGAAACCCACTGTGTTTGATATAGTTATTTGCTCAATCCTATTGTATGTAGTTACTACTGCTAGGTAGCTACTAAGCTAAGTCACTTCAGTTGTGTCCGACTCTGTGTGACCCCAATAGACGGCAGCCCACCAGGCTTCCCCGTCCCTGGGATTCTCCAGGCAAGAACACTGGAGTGGGTTGCCATTTCCTTCTCCAGTGCATGAAAGTGAAAAGTGAAAGGGAAGTCGCTCAGTCGTGTCCGACTCTTAGCGACTCCATGGACTGCAGCCTACCAGGCTCCTCCATCCACAGGATTTTCCAGGCAAGAGTACTGGAGTGGGGTGCCATTGCCTTCTCCGAGGTAGCTACTAATAGGTAGCTAATACCTACTATATTTTTTTCAAGAAAATTAGAGATACCAAGGGAATATTTCATGCAAAGATGGGCTCAAGAAAGGACAGAAATGGTATAGACCTAACGGAAGCAGAAGATATTAAGAAGAGGTGGCAAGAATACACAGAAGAACTATACAAAGAAGATCTTCATGACCCAGATAATCACGATGATGTGATCACTCACCTAGAGCCAGACATCCTGGAATGTGAAGTCAAGTGGGCTTTAGGAAGCATCACGACAAACAAAGCGAGTGGAGGTGATGGAATTCCAGTTGAACTATTTCAAATCCTAAAAGATTATGTTGTTAACATGCTGCACTCAATATGCCAGCACATTTGGAAAACTCAGCAGTGGCCACAGGACTGGAAAAGGTCAGTTTTCATTCCAATCCCAAAGAAAGTCAATGCCAAAGAATGTTCAGACTATTGCACAATTGCACTCATTTCACACGCCAGCAAAGTAATCCTCAAAACTCTCCAAGCCAGGCTTCAATGGTACACGAACTGTGAACTTCCAGATGTTCAAGCTGGTTTTAGAAAAGGCAGAGGAACCAGAGATCAAATTGCCAACATCCGTTGGATCATACAAAAAGCAAGAGAATTCCAGAAAAACATCTACTTCTGCTTTATTGATTACACCAAAGCTTTTGACTGTGTGGATCACAATAAACTGTGGAAAATTCTTCAAGAGTTGGGAATACCAGACCACCTTACCGGCCTCCTGAAAAATCTGTATGCAGATCAAGAAGCAACAGTTAGAACCAGACATGGAACAACAGACAGGTTCAAAATTGGGAAAGGAGTACATCAAGGCTGTATATTGTCACCCTGTTTATTTAACTTATATGTAAAGTACATCACATGAAATGCCAGCTGGATGAAGCACAAGCTGGAATCAAGATTGCTGGGAGAAATATCAATAACCTCAGATACACATATGACACCATCTTTATGGCAGAAAGTAAAGAAGAACTAAAGAGCCTCTTGATAAAAGGGAAAGAAGAGAGTGAAAAGGTTAGCTTAAAGCTCAACATTCAAAAAATGAAGATCATGGCATCTGGTCCTATCACTTCATGGCAGATAGATGGGGAAACAGTATCAGACTTTATTTTTGGGGGCTCCAAAATCACTGCAGATCGTGACTGCAGCCATGAAATTAAAAGACTCTTGCTCCTTGGAAGAAAAGCTATGATCAATCTAGACACCATATTAAAAAGCAGAAACATTGCTGACAAAGGTCCATCTAGTCAAAGCTATGGTTTTTCAATTAGTCATGTGTGGATATGAGAGTTGGATTATAAAGAAAGCTGAATGTGGAAGAATTGATGCTTTTGAACTGTGGTGTTGGAGAAGACTCTTGAGAGTCCCTTGGATTGCAAGGGCATCAAACTAGTCAATCCTAAAGGAAATCAGTCCCAAA
Source organism: Tragelaphus eurycerus (assembly GCA_935064755.1). Lineage (NCBI taxonomy): Eukaryota > Metazoa > Chordata > Mammalia > Artiodactyla > Bovidae > Tragelaphus > Tragelaphus eurycerus. The sequence goes on from CAKXYN010000002.1 coordinate 28,669,460, forward strand.
TATTCATTGGAAGGACTGCTGCTGAAGCTGCAACTCCAGTACTCTGGCCACCTGATGTGAAGAGCTGACTCATTGGAAAAGACCCTGATGCTGGAGGAAAAGATTGAAGGCAGGAAGAGAAGGGGACCATGGAGGATGTGATGGTTGGATGGCATCACTAACTCGATGGACAAGATTTTGAGCAAGCTCTGGGAGTTGGTGATGAACAGGGAAGCCTGGCCTGCTGCAATCCATGGGGTCACAAAGAGTTAGACACGACTGAGCCACTGAACTGAACTGTATGTAGCTAATCTGGCCACAGACTGTCCCCTTGCTGCTGCTAAGTCACTTCGGTCGGGTCCGACTCTGTGCGACCCCATAGATAGCAGCCCACCAGGCTCCCCTGTCCCTGGGATTCTCCAGGCAAGAACACTGGGGTGGGTTGCCATTTCCTTCTCCAATGCGTGAAAGTGAAAAGTGAAAGTGAAGTTGCTCAGTTGTGTCTAACTCTTAGCGACCCCATGGACTGCAGCCTACCAGGCTTCTCCATCCATGGGATTTTCCAGGCAACAGTACTGGATTGGGATGCCATTGCCTTCTCCAACTGTCCCCTTGATCACACTAAAATTAATGCAAGTTGAGAACCCGTTCTCCTAACCTTACTGTTGTTCTAAATTACTCACCTATAACTTTCTAGTATGTATTTATTTATTCAGTCATTTTTCATTTGTCCACTTAGCAAATGCTTATTGAGTGTCTAGACTATGTTAGGCATGATGTTGAATGCTGTGTATACCACAATGACCAAGGCAGCCAGAATATTTGACCTCATGGCTATTACCCTAGAGTGTGTGTCTCTGCTCTAGATATATTTGCTTTTGTTAAAGTTTGTTGTACATAAATGTACCTACATACCTATATTATGTATAATTCTTATTCTAGAGTTAGGGCTTAGCCATGCTGCATATATCTTTTTGCAGCCTCCATGCAGTCCAAAGTTAAAGAACGTTCTAGGTAGATACATGTGAATAAACATATGTACATCTTATTTGGTAGTCTTTACCTGACTCAGACTTTATTTTTGGGGGCTCCAAAATCACTGCAGATGGTGACTGCAGCCATGAAATTAAAAGACGCTTACTCCTTGGAAGGAAAGTTATGACCAACCTAGATAGCATATTCAAAGCAGGGACATTACTTTTCCAACAAAGGTTCGTCTAGTCAAGGCTATGGTTTTTCCTGTGGTCATGTATGGATGTGAGAGTCGGACTGTGAAGAAAGCTGAGCGCCGAAGAATTGATGCTTTTGAACTGTGGTGTTGGAGAAGACTCTTGAGAGTCCCTTGGACTGCAAGGAGATCCAGCCAGTCCATTCTGAAGGAGATCAGCCCTGGGATTTCTTTGGAAGGAATGATGCTAAAGCTGAAACGGCAGTACTTTGGCCACCTCATGCGAAGAGCTGACTCATTGGAAAAGACCCTGATGCTGGGAGGGATTGGGGGCAGGAGGAGAAGGGGACGACAGAGGATGAGATGGCTGGATGGCATCACTGACTTGATGGACGTGAGTCTGAGTGAACTCCGAGAGATGGTGATGGACAGGGAGGCCTGGTGTGCTGTGATTCATGGGGTTGCAAAGAGTTGGACACGACTGAGCGACTGAACTGAACTGACCTGACTCTGATTCTGAAACACAGAATAGGCATAACCAAGTAAGCAATGCTTACTCCTCCCTGGTATGTTATGTGTTAACCACACCCAAGAGTTTATACATTTTGGCTCCAAGAAATGCTTCAAATCTGTAAATCTGCATTTTGTTACATATCTCAGAGTTACTTAATGACCTGTTTCATTATAATAATAAAAAAAAACCAATGTGCTCTTAAAAAGGAAATGAAATTTAAACATATGACCCTAATACTCATCTGCAAGTCATCAGTGTCTCTTGAACATAGTAGGTATTTTTTAAATAACAATTGGTTACCTTAATTATAAGTTTTATATACAGGGAATTCCCTGGTGGTCCAGTGGTTAAGACTCAATGGTTCCAATGCAAGGGGACTGGGTTCCATCCCTGGTCATGGAACTAGATTCCACATGATGCAACTAAGAGAACCCTTATGGCACAATCAAGACCCAACACTGCCAAATAAGTAAATACATATTTTTTTAAAGTTTTGTTCTGTATATAATGTACTGCTGTAGTATGTGTTGATTATGACACATTAACAGTTATTTCTTCCTCATTTCCTCCTTTCCCACTTCTTCCACAGTTTAGCATTTCTGTTGCTTTGTAATCCAACCCTTCAAGAACTTTTAATTATTTCTTTCATTTTTCTATTTTCTGTGGGAACACATCCTGCTGAAGAGTCTTGGCAGAAATATTCTTCCAATTTAACATCTGTTAATATAGGTTTTCAGAATTTCAGTGGAATAATTTTTATATTTCCCCTTGAGAGAGAAAATGCTAACACAGATATTAGAAATTGTTTATGAGGCTGGATTTGTGGAAGATAAGATGGCTTCTTAGAGACTCGATTTGGGGATAAGTGAGTTACTTTATATTCCATTTCCTTTTTTTTGAAAAAAAAAAAAAAAAAAAACACAACAACAACAAATCTGGTTTTGTTCAGACCCCTTATTACATCTAGCTTCTGTTCTCATAATCCATCAAAATTACCAGCTGAAAGATCAAAAAATAAAAATAAGCATTCCTGTTTTGACACATACTGTTTAAATAATTGCAACACCCCTCAAACATGTGGGCCTATCTCCTATTTGCCTCTTGGATTTCCTGTAAACTAGAGTTAGTCATCTGCTACATCCAGCAGACTCTGAGGAGTGGATGAGAGCAAGCCACTCTTTTTGGATGGCAGCTTTCTGTAACTGTATTCAATCTAAGCCTGAAGTCTTCATTGGTTTCAGCTTCTCTTTTTAGTAAAATTCAATTTATCAACTTTATTTTCATTACATGTTATGCCTATGGTTGTTGGCCACATCAGAGAAACTAAGAAACACAGCAATTGAGACAGATAAACACTAAGACTGTGAAACCACTGTCATTTTTGGTGAAGTACAGACCTCACTTTCAAATGGTTTCAGTATCTTTAGCAAGAAAAAGTCTTCAACCAAGATATGAGCATACCCGAGTGCTCTATATTTTCAAGGTGTCGCTGGGTTTCCACCTGACATTTTTTCTAATGCATGAAGATGCCCTTACTGTCAAAAGGCTCCTAAATGCTCATTTGAAATGAAGATAGCAGTAAGATTTGCTGAGCACTTATTGTCTGTACAGCTTCCCAGGTAGCTCAAACAGTAAAGAATCTGTCTGCAATGCAGACAATCTGGGTTCAATTCCCTGGGCTGGGAAGATCCACTGGAGAAGGGAATGGCTACCCACTCCAGTATTCTTGCCTGGAGAATTCCATGGACAGAAGAGTCTGGTGGGCTACAGTCCATGGGTCTCAAAGAGTCTGACACAATTGAGCAACTAACACTTTCACTTTATTGTCTGTATAGATTCTTCCAAGCTGAGATGGAGTCCCTCTAAATGTACCGCATATACTCCCAGCAAAAGTTCTGCTTTTGGAAGTACTCCTCAAACTTTACCAAAATTAATCACTTGGGAGAGTACTTAAAATGCAGATCCAGGTCACCACCAGAGATATGATTTGTATGCTTAGAATGGGGCTCAGTAATTTGCATTTTTCACAAGCTCCTGGTATAATTCTGTTATGATAGACCTTACCTAGAAAAACATTGCTTAGGGTATTGAGGGGACTCCTCTTGGCCGTCACCATATTCATCTTCATGTGACAAATAACATTCCTGGAAAGCTAACTGCAAATACATTCTTGGTGAAGCTAGTAGAATTCTGTCTGTGACTGACATTATCCTTTCTCTGAAGCATTTCTAATTTGATGTTTGTAAATAGCAGTTGAATATAAACAGCAAAGCTCTCTTTTCAAAGCAGTATCTTAGTGGTTTATTCTGTAAGGTTAAGAATACATTTCTTATGTGAATATATAATCTTCCCTCTAATGGATTCATGCTGCTGCTGCTGCTAAGTCGCTTCAGTCATGTCCGAATCTGTGCGACCCCATAGACAGCAGCCCACCAGGCTCTGCCATCCCTGTGATTCTCCAGGCAAGAACACTGGAGTGGGTTGCCATTTCCTTCTCCATTGCATGAAAGTGAAAAGTGAAAGTGAAGTCGCTCAGTCGTGTCCGACTCTTAGCGACCCCATGGACTGCAGCCCACCAGGCTCCTCCATCCATGGGATTTTCTAGGCAAGCGTACTGGAGTGGCTTGCCATTGCCTTCTCCGAATGGATTCATATGGATTAGCAAATGTGAGATTTCTCACTGAAAGGGAGCAAACATTCTCATGCCACAAGACAATGACAACTGCTGGAACCTACCAACGGAAATCACCATGTCCCCTTTTCCTGTGTTATTTTCTGTTCTTCCTCATAAATATGGTTATAGTTGTGCTGCTAATGGGTCATAGCTGGGGGCGGGGGTGCTGTGTTTGTGTTAGTGTTTCCAGAAGCCTTGGTCTATGGGGAGTTCACCCTTGCACTTGCCTTCCAGCTACAAGACAGGGGTGACACGGGGGAGAAGAGTCTTTAAATTGGGGCTGTTGATTCTCAGGCTGGCTCTGGGCCCAAGGCGCCTGCGCTCAGAAAAACAAACCCAGATTCAAATTTTAAACATTCATAAAAATCAGAATGGTGATATTTTTGACCTGCTGCCAACATGTTTAACCTTTTTTCTTCCCTCCTTTTCTTTTTTTAAGTCAAATTGCTAGAATATGGTGTGTGAGATTTTTAGAGCCAACATTTTTTCTTTTCTCCCACTGGAGAAAAAATTCCTCAGAGTGAGAAATTTTGTGTCAGGTTTTAGTCATGAAAGGGTGCAGCTCTTTCTTTGTCAATGATAAAACTGCAATTCTCTGCACATAATGTGACGATTTATGTCCTTGGCATCCTACGGTGTTAACTGGGCTGAGGGGTATAAATTCTCCCCAGGTTAAGACAGAAATAGATCTCACAACTCTGGCTGTGCCATCCCATGTGGCTCTGGTCAGAGAAGTAAAACCAAACCAAACACATTCAATAAGAGCAGATGCTTAAGTACTTTTTAAACCGATGGCTTTGTGGAACTGTTTTCGCTTAAGGAGAGAATAATTTGAAACACCTTTCCCGCTAGTTCATCCATTCAGGCAGCGGCTAAGCAGCTCCATGGGGCCTCTCTTGTTCTCCGTGCCAGCAAGGTTAGGTCCAGTGAAGGGCTAGTGTGGCCTAAGCCGCCCTCACTTGGCTACAAGTTTCCAAAGACATCTGCAAATCATTGTGCAAACCAAAAAGTACAAATTCACCACAGCCCGACTCTCTCGAGTTGAGTCTGATATTTCCTGTTTTGAAGGTTTCCTTGGTATCTTACACATTGACTGTGAAACACCAGCTGCTTTAAGTGACTTGAATTTATAGACCCTTTGATCAATTATCTTACCAGTTCCTGGATAATTGAGAAGAGGGTTGAACCAACCCTTATATAAATACAAGACTTAATTTTAAAAAATCCAGCCTTTAGGAAGTGCTATAGATAGAGCCTTGCCTTTGTTTTTCTAATTTAATTTGCTTTAGCAGTGGGGTCTTATCTCTGTGATGATATTCACCCCCTAGCTAGTGCTTTGTTGCTAAAGCAAACTGGAAATGTCACCAATGGCAGGCTGAAAACAATATAGTGGGCCTTATCTCAGATTCTTACTCTGCTAATTCACTGACTTTGTAGTATCTTTAGAATCGAGGGTTTCCCTCCCCGCCCCCCACCGCCCCTCCAGAATAGAATAATGAAACTGAAGTAGCAAAAGAAAAGAAACCCCAGATGATGAGCTAGGTCTCCCAACTGAAGAGCAAGTTGAAAGCAACACAACCAGTTTTCATTAGGCTGCTGTACTTTCCTTCTTGGTAGAAATTTTAAAGTGATGGTTAGGGCTTACATATGGTCATCAACATTCAGACTAGCAGTAATTGGATGTGGTTTGTCTAGAAGCCAAAGCAGCTGAGCAAATACACAATGGGGTTCATGGTATTGTGACATTTTTGTGTCAGTACTGATGAAGCTTAGCAAATATTTCTGTACCAGTTTTGACATTTATCAACTGAAAATCCTCACTTGGCCAAGACTTTACTATTTCTAAGGATAGGGTACTTACTATCCTGGGGCAGACCTAGTTCACTAATAGCCAGTTACATTTGTAGAATTTTTCTTCTCACCAAGGAGGCCAAATCTGTCTCCTTAAAATCTCATTCATCTGGTCATTTAATGAATTAGCAGTTACTTCTACACATTGATGGTTATGAGGTAGTCTTTGGTTTTGAGGAGGTTCTGTTCTTGTTTAGTATTCAACTCTTTTTTCATTATTATTCCTTCAGAACTCTTTTTAGACATTTTTTCCTAGTTGCCATCCCCTCATGAAATTTTACTTTTTTAATTTGTCAAAGTATTTTATTTCCTTTATTGCAAACACAAACTAATGAAATTTTAATATTATAGATCAGATCAGATCAGATCAGTCGCTCAGTCGTGTCCGACTCCTTGCGACCCCATGAACTGCAGCACGCCAGGCCTCCCTATCCATCACCAGCTCTTGGAGGTCGCTCAGACTCACATTCATCGAGTCAGTGATGCCATCCAGCCATCTCATCCTCTGTCGTCCCCTTCTCCTTCTGCCCTCAATCCCTCCCAGCATCAGAGTCTTCTCCAATGAGTCAACTCTTCGCATGAGGTGGCCAAAATACTGGAGTTTCAGCTTTAGCATCATTCCTTCCAAAGAAATCCCAGGGCTGATCTCCTTCAGAATGGACTGGTTGGATCTCCTTGCAGTCCAAGGGACTCTCAAGAGTCTTCTCCAACACCACAGTTCAAAAGCATCAATTCTTCGGCGCTCAGCCTTCTTCACAGTCCAGCTCTCACATCCATACATGACCACAGGAAAGACCATAGCCTTGACTAGGCGAACCTTTGTTGGTAAAGTGATGTCTCTGCTTTTGAATATGCTATCTAGGTTGGTCATAACTTTCCTTCCAAGGAGTAAGCGTCTGTTAATTTCATGGCTGCAGTCACCATCTGCAGTGATTTTGGAGCCCAGAAAAATAAAGTCTGACACAGATATACTGTATATCTGATTACATACTATATGTGTATTTGTGTTTTTGCAATAAAAAGTAATGGTTTTTTTGCTCTTCAAGAATGAATTTCTGCTCCATGAGGGGAACAGCACCCCAACTAAGAATGTATAGTCTTAGGCATACATTGGCATAGAATGTATAGTCTTAGGCCAAACAGTTCCAAATTTTACATTTTCATGTTTAGAAACATGCATTTTAAAAAAGTAAAATGACCTTGTGGGGACTGCAGATATATGAGCAAATAGCTAAACCCTGATTTATCTGCCAGAGCTTGCTCGCCTCTGCCTTATTCTCTGCCCTCTCTTGTACCCACATCTTGCATAGACTTCTAGAAAGACAGTATATTTCATTTTAAGTATGTGTTTTACCATTCCTAGTGGGTTGAATAATTACTTCCCCTGTTCAACACAAAAGGATGCACCTACCAGGAACCTGTGAATGTAACCTTATTTGGAAAAAAGGGTCTTTGCAGATGTAATTAAGTTCAGGATTTCAGGACGAGATCATCCAAGATCATTTGGATGGGCCCTAAATCCAATGATAAGTGTCCTTATGAAGGAAAGGCAGAGAGATTTGACCCAGGTACAAAACAGAAGGCCACAGGAGATGAAGACAGAGACTGGAGTGATGTAAACCCAGGAATGCCACCAGCCACAAGAAGCCAGGAGAGGGTCTGCCCTCAAGCGTCTGCAGGGGGTATGACCTGTCTAAAACTTTGACTTTTCACTTTTGGCCTTCAGAACTCGAGAGAATAAATTTCTGTTGTTTGCAGCCACAGCAAACAAATAAGCCATCTTTCCTCCTCCTCTGGGCAGACACACAGCCTTGTTCACCTGTGTGGTCCTAGTGCACAGCCTGGTGACTGACACAGAGCCTGCGCTCAGTTTGTATTGCATGGTAGGAACAGTGAGTGCCACGCAACTCCAAGCTTACTGCTTCCTCTGCCAGACAGAAGTTTTGGAAGGCTACAGCGATGCACTCCCTCCCTTCCCCCTGCTCTCCCCAACAATCTTGTCCTGTGTAGGCCAAACAGTCCCATATCTTACATTTACATGTTTGGAAACATGCATTTTTTAAAAATGTAAAAATGGGACTCTCCTGGTAATGCGGTGGTTAAGAATCTGCCTGCCAGTGCAGGGAACATGAGTTTGATCCCTGGCCTGGGAGGATTCCATGTGCCTCAGAGCAATTAAGCTATCGCACCATAACTACTGCAGCCCTCATACTCTAGGATCTGCGAGCCACAACTACAGAGTCTGAGCGCTACAACTGCTGAGCCCACACACCTAGAGCTTGTGCTGTGCAACAGGAGAAGCTACTGCAATGAGAAGCCTGCACACCACAATTAGAGAGTAGCCTCCGCTTGCCACAATTAGGAAAACGCTGCGTGCAGTAATGAAGACCCAGCACAGCCAAAAGCAAAACAAATTTTAAAATGTAAAAATGTTAAAAAATATAGACACACATAACTTCATATAAACTGGATAATATTATACAGATTATCCTGAAACTGCCTTTTCTTCTTGTTAAATAACATGTCATGGGCATATTTCCATGTTAGTAAATGTAGCTACGCATTTTAATAGCTACCTGGGTTTCCATTGTATGGATTACTATAATTTATTTAAGCAACCTCCTATTGATGGATGCTAATGTCTCTAGTAAAATGGAATATCTGTTTTGACATAGGGTACTGTAAATCTGGCGATACTAATAGAGTGGAACCATTATTGCTTTTGACTTATTCTAATGTGGCAGATTGTTTCATTAGCTTTGTGAGCTAGTTGCTACTTTTTTTTTATATAACCTATTGCTGTCTTCTTTTGACCCTGTGATTAATTAAAGTCCCTATGACTTTTAACCTGAATAGTTATGAAGTGAAGTGTTCCTAAATTTGTATTTGAGCAATTAATTATATATATTTTAAAATAAGCCATGTGGGAGTTTTACATACACTTAATCATAGTCCTTTGGACAGCAAGGAGATCAAACCAGTCAATTTTAAAGCAAATCAATCCTGAATATTCATTGGAAGGGCTGATGCTGAAGCTGAAGCTCCAACACTTTTCCCACTTCATTCAAAGAGCCTACTATTTGGAAAAGACTCTGATGTTGGGAAAGATTGAAGGTAAAAGGAGAAGGGGAAGGCAGAGGATGAGATGGTTAGAGGACATCGACAACTCAAGAACTTGAGACAACTCCAGGAGATAGTGGAGGACAGAGGACATTGGTGTGCTATAGTCCAGGGGCTGCAAAAAGTTGGATACAACTTAGCAACTGAACAACAACAAATCGTAGTTTATTCATGGCCTTATTTCTTCTTTTAAATTGAACTCTATGTTGCAAACATTTTTTAACACACTGTTGACTAAATTTTTGAAGATTTTACACTTCTGTTTATTATTGAGAAAAAGGGATTTTATCCTATCATTTCAGACCACTGAGATAACCCTGGAGCAACATTTTGTGCTCCATTATACAAGTGATTCCTTCCTCGGTAGCACTAGTGGTAAAGAACCCCACTGCCAATGCAGAAGACATGGGAGATGCAGGTTCGATTCCTGGGTCAGGAAGATCCCCTGGAGGTGGGCATGGCAACTCACTCCAGTATTCTTGCCTTGAGAATCCCCATGGACAGAGGAGGTTGGTGGGCTACAGTCCATAGGATCGCAAAGAGTTGGCTACAACTGAAGTGGTTGAGCACACATGCACGCATACACTCATCATTCACACATAATAAGCAGGTACAGGCATCCCTCAGAGATATTTTGTATTTAGTTTCAGACACGATTGAGCGACTTCACTTTCACTTTTCACTTTCATGCATTGGAGAAGGAAATGGCAGCCCACTCCAGTGTTCTTGCCTGGAGAATCCCAGGGACAGGGGAGCCTGGTGGGCTGCTGTCTATGGGGTCGCACAGAGTCGGACACGACTGAAGCGACTTAGCAGCAGCAGCAGCAGCAGCAGCAGCATTGCAATAAAGCAAATATCACAATGAAGTGACCCACATGAATTTTTTTGGTTTCCCAGTGCATATAAAATTATGTTCACACTATACTACAGTCTATTAGATCAAATTGTCAACATCCGTTGGATCATAGAAAAGGCAAGAGAATTTCAGAAAAACATCTATTTCTGCTTCATTGACTACACTAAAACCTTTGACTGTGTGGATCACAACAAACTGTGGAAAATTCTTAAAGAGATAGGAATACCAACCATCTTACCTGCCACCTGTGAAACCTATATGCAGGTCAAGAAGCAACAGTTAGAACCACACATAAAACAATGGACTGGTTCCAAATTGGGAAAGGAGTATGACAAGGCTGTATATTGTCACTCTGCTTTTTTAACTTATATTCAGAATACATCATGAGAAATGCTGGGCTGGATAAAGCACAAACTGGAATCAAGATTTCTGGGAGAAATATCAATAACCTCAGATATGCAGATGACACCACCCTTATGGCAGAAAGTGAAGAGGAACTAAAGAGCCTCTTGATAAATGTGAAAGAGTAGAGTGAAAAAGCTGGCTTAAAACTCAACATTCAAAAAAAATGAAGATCATGGCACCTGGTCCCATCACTTTATGGCAAATCAAAGGGGAAAAGGTGGAAGCAGTAACAGATTTTATTTTCTTGGGGACCAAAATCACTGTGGACAATGACTGGAGCCATGAAATTAAAAGATGCTTGCGTCTTGGAAGGAAAGCTCTGACAAACCTAGACAGCATGTTGAAAAGCAGACACATCAGTTTGCCAACATCAGATCAGATCAGATCAGTCGCTCAGTCGTGTCTGACTCTTCGCGACCCCATGAACTGCAGCACGCCAGGCCTCCCTGTTCATCACCAGCTCCCGGAGGTCACCCAGACTCACACCCATCAAGTCAGTGATGCCATCCAGCCATCTCATCCTCTGTCGTCCCCTTCTCCTCCTGCCCTCAATCCCTCCCAGCATCAGAGTCTTCTCCAATGAGTCAACTCTTCGCATGAGGTGGCCAAAATACTGGAGTTTCAGCTTGAGCATCATTCCTTCCAAAGAAATTACAGGACTGATCTCCTTCAGAATGGACTGGTTGGATCTTCTTGCAGTCCAAGGGACTCTCAAGAGTCTTCTCCAACACCACAGTTCAAAAGCATCAATTCTTCGGCGCTCAGCCTTCTTCACAGTCTAGCTCTCACATCCATACATGACCACAGGAAAGACCATAGCCTTGACTAGATGAACCTTTGTTGGTAAAGTAATGTCTCTGCTTTTGAATATGCTATTTAGGTTGGTCATAACTTTCCTTCCAAGGAGCAAGCGTCTTTTAATTTCATGGCTACAGTCACCATCTGCAGTGATTTTGGAGCCCAGAAAAACAAAGTCTGACACTGTTTCCACTGTTTCCCCATCTATTTCCCATGTAGTGATGGGACCAGATGCCATGATCTTCGTTTTCTGAATGTTGAGCTTTAAGCCAACCTTTTCACTCTCCACTTTCACTTTCATCAAGAGGCTTTTTAGCCCCTCCTCACTTTCTGCCATAAGAGTGGTGTCATCTGCATATCTGAGGTTACTGATATTTCTCCCGGCAATCTTGATTCCAACTTGTGTTTCTTCCAGTCCAGCATTTCTCATAACATAGGTACGTACAGTCAGAGCTATGGTTTTTCCAGTAGTAAGTACGGATGTGAGTGTTGGACCATATAGAAGGCTGAACATTGAAGAATTGATGCTTTTGAATTGTGGTGTTGGAGAAGACTTTTGAGAGGCCCTTGAACTGCAAGGAGATCAAACCAGTCAATTCAAGAGAAGACCCTGATGAGCTGCCTCAATAAAAAAGACTCCAATGCTGGGAAAGACAGAAGGCAGAAGGAGAAGGGGATGACAGAGGATGCGATGGTTGGATGGCATCTCTGATTCAACGGACATGAGTTTGAGTAAGCTCCAGGAGTTAGTGAAGGACAGGGAAGCTTGGTGTGCTATAGTCCATGGAGTTGGAAAGAATCAGACATGACTGAGTGACTGAACAACAACAAATATTCTATTAAGGTCTATTAAGTGTGCAATAGCATTATGCCTTAAAAAACAATGCACATAACTTAATTTAAAAATATTTTAATGCTAAAAAATGTTAACCATCATGAGAATCTTCAACAAATCATGATAGTAGCATCAAAGGTCACTGATCACAGATCACTACAATAGATATAGTAAAAATAATAATGAAGTTTGAATTATTGTAAGAATTACCAAAATGTGACACAGAGACATGAGCAAATGCTGTTAGAAAAATGTCACTAATAGGCTTGCTTGACATATGCTGTGTGCTTAGTGGCTCAGTCGTGTCCAACTCTTTGTGATCATATGGATTGTAGCCCGTCAGGCTCCTCTGTCCAAGGAGTTTCTCCAGGCAAGAATACTGGAGTTGATTGCCATGCCCTCCTCCAAAGGATCTTCCCAACCCAGGAATCGAACTCCGGCCTCTTGCATTTGAGGCAGATTCTTTACCATCTGAGCCACAAGCTTGACATGAGGTGGCCACAAAACTTCAATTTGTAAAAAATACAATACCTCCTAAGTGCAATAAAATGAGGTATACCTGTATTTTATTTTTTCCTCTATCTTAGGGATTGCAGTGTTGCATAGTACTAGGTAAGAGGCAGAAATTTGGCTCTTCCCTCAAAAGGCTTCCTTCCTAGTTGTTATTAAACTCCTAGTGAATCTTGTCTTCCATTATTCTCCTCCCTTACAATACCCCTATAAGATTATAGTGGCTTTTGTCTTCGCCCATTCAGGACAAGACTTGGTCTCTGTCTTGCATTCTCTGTAATACTTAGTACAGTGCCTGATGTGGAACAGAGATGTCCATTAACATTTGTTGTTTTAAACTGAATGGTCCCCAAGACTATAATGAATTCCATGTGGTGGATCCATATATCCTCCTAGCAATCAGCACTTTCTCTTGCACTTGCTCATTAATCATCTATTCAATAATCCATTTCTGGAATTCACAAGGGATTGATGCCAAGCTCACTGGATTATATCCACTTTTACTTCTTTCTTGAAAGTCAGGAGCTGGGAAAGCTTTATGCAGGAAGTGGGGCTTCAAGTTGGCGTTGACGGACAGGTATGATATGAGTAGAGAGAAGAGAAGGAGAGGCCATTTGGAGATCAGAGTCTCTACATGGTAAATGTGGTTGGAAGACAGAATTGTTCACAGACACAGAATATAGTTTTATGTTAGTGAAATCTTGGTTAAGAGAGCACTAGGATAACCTTGAGAAACTGAATGTAATTGTGGAAGCAGAGAATGGCCTATGCCCCCAGGGACCTAGATGGAGAGGCAGAGGAAGCCCAGCCATTCTCTGCTTCCTATACCACATTCCCTTTGCAAGGTGGTTCTGATGCTTTCTCAGCCAAGATTTCACTAATCCCATCATCTTTAAATGTAAAACCTCAAATATGCAAAATATACTTATTGTTACCATTGTATCCTATTTCATTTCTAGATGTGGTGCCTAGCCATGATGTAAAATGATAGGAGGGGGTGAGTAGGAAGACCAACGTGGTACCTTTTTTGTCAAGAGCTGGGAGTGATTAAGAAAGTAACTATTTTGGCGATAAAGCTCATTGATTCAGACTAATTAGTGCTAATACCAGAGAAGGCAATGGCACCCCACTCCAGAACTCTTGCCTGGAAAACCCCACAGACGGAGGAGCCTGGTAGGCTGCAGTCCATGGGGTCGCTAAGAGTCGGATATGACTGAGCAACTTCACTTTCTCTTTTCACTTTCATGCATTGGAGAAGGAAATGGCAACCCACTCCAGTGTTCTTGCCTGGAGAATCCCAGGGACAGGGAAGCCTGGTGGGCTGCCGTCTGTGGGGTCGCACAGAGTCGGACACGACTGAAGTGACTTAGCATAGCATAGCATAGCATAGCATAGTGCTAATACAAGTAGAAGTGCAAAGTATGAGTTACTGAATCCTTAGGAAAAGAAAAGTGAGTTGTAGGTATTGAGTCACTCTAATAAATGCTTGCCTCTGCAACCCTGCTCATTATGCAGTATTGGATGTACTGAGTTTAAGATTTCTTGAGTTTCAAACTTCTATAAAGTTGTAAGGGCCAAAAAAGAGCTGCTCATTACTGCTCAGTATCACCCTGTGTATATCCCTGTCCTTTCTTCTGCCAGGCCTGTGAGCCCTGGCAGTCACAGGTTATAGCAGGATCCAAACAGTATCTGAGTTTCAGTTTTCACTTTTAAAGTTGCATTGAGCTCTCATAACAGGGTTTGTTGTGATGGGGTCAAGTGGTGCTGGAAGGAGGTAGGCTTGGTCTCAACTCATTCTTTAGAGTAGAACAAGCCCTTGTGAGGGGAGGTGCTGGGGGGCATCTTCTGTTCATTGCAGAGGTACAGCCCAGTGGTTGAACCAAGCACACACAGTGGTTCAAGGGGATAGGAGGTAGCAACAGCCTGTCTTGAATTGGGCAGATGCTCAGCAAGGGGTCAATGTGGAGATGAAGGAGTTGCCAACTGGCAGGGTGGGAACCACTGATGCGCCACGTAGATCTAGCAATTGACCAAGGGCTGCTGAAGCAGTGGAACACAGACCATCTCAGTATGGTGCTCCAAGCAGAAGACCAGCCATGCAAACTGCAAACTCAAGATTTCGATACAGACAACACCTTACCAGAAGGGGGCCATTGAGGAATCCATGTCACAGGGTGACTTCCCCAAGGAAGCAGATTCTGAGACTAAAATCAGCATGCAGGCATTAATCTGGAAATGCTCTTGGGATCAACATCTGTGGAAGGACAAGATGGGAACTGGGATTGAAAGGAGAGGGAGAGTAGTTGAGATGAGGTTCTCAACTAATCAGATGAACTTGGCAGATGAATCTGCAAGTTCTCAACTTGCAGATGAACCTCTGCAAGGCCTCCCAGCAAAGGCCTTGGCTGACCTCATGAGAAAACTTGGGGGGAACTCCTCAGCTTGGGTTGGAGGGAGAGACCCAAGGGGGTCAGGCTTTTCTACTCCCACACTGGTCAGTCATTAGGTGCCAGCTGCCACTGGGAGGAGGTGTGGCTTTGGGCCACTTTTCTTCAACAGAAGCAATTCTCAAAAATGGCTAACATCTGAGGGCCATCTTCTGACTACACTCCCAGCAGCTGGGGGAATAAGTCCTTCCTTCCTCCTTTTGGGGAGCACATCATAAAATCCATCTCAGTAAGTTACAGATGGGGGATAAGAGTGCCCAATAGCCATGAATGATAGAATGAGGATTTTAGAACTTTGACCAACATGAAAGGAAAAAATTACATTAAATCTCATTGAAATGACCCTGATGAGAGGCTGAGGTAAGGGAGGGGTTATGAAAGATGAGAGGGACTGTCGTTTACTATTTGCATACTTACCCTCTCTGCACGCAGTTGCTCTGGACCCTGGGGTGGGATGTAGGGGAGAGGAGGGCAATGGTGGCCAAGTTTACATAGGTTAACGGCTCAGTGATTCCAGCTATGAGAAGCTGAGGAAGACAGAGATGGGGAAATAAAAGGGGCCTCTGTGGATATCTGTGGGCCATCTCTCCCCATTCATTCTAGCAAATCTTATACATCATGACCCTGGGGCTTATAATGCCATAAAAATATTCAAACAGTCAAATCCAGTCACCATGTGCAAACACGCAATTTTAATTTTAAGAAGTATTTGTCAAGGCATTGATGCAATTCTCTTTCTTAGGCCCAGATTAATATTCTCTTATTGTTAGATTTCCATTGTGTTGTTCCAGGCATTTTGTGTTTCAAGAGCAGAGCAGGAGGTTTTCTATTAATTAATTTATTTTTAGAGAGACTCATCTCCTCTCTGCAGAGCTCAGAGTAGTCTTTGATTTAATACTACTTGGAAAGTAAGGCCAAGGGAAAAATTGTTTAGATTGAGTCCAAGAATAGAAAATTCTTATACCAAAAAAACTTTCCTCTTAAAAAAAAATGAAGTGAGTAAGCAGTGGGGAACTCATATTAGAGCATGTTTCAATGCCAGTATTTCATGTGTCACAACATTTGGCTCATCTTGGCAAATTATGAAATTTTTCTAATTCCTAAGGTATCTTTAAACAGCTGTTGTTTCTTTTCTAAATAATATTAAATCTGCCCCCTCCCCAAGCAGGATGGTCTAGGTTTCAATAGCCTGAATTTTCAATGCAATGGTGTCAATTTCAGTTTGGAATCTTGTCGCAGATTATGGATGTCCACTTCTCATGTGGGGGCGTGACTCCACAAGAAATGGTCAGGAGTCTGTTGTTCGTGAAAAGACTCAGCTGTAGCGGCATCTGGACAACACACTTTTAAAATGGGGTTATTTCATAATTGCATTGGCTCTGTCCAAGAAAAGAGAACACATTCAAATTCCCTTTAATTCAAACCATTTGTGAGTGAAGCTCTCTATCTTGAGCTAGAGAGGACTGGTATCCTTGAAGACTGTTGTGTTCCAAACTGTCCATATCCACCTGGTTTGAAAATGTCATGTTGGACTTGGTCCTCCGACTAGGGAAGTTGTTTGAAGGGATGCTTTGCAAGTGAGAAGGGATGAAATACTGTCCTGGGTTGGGCACAGACTGTCCATGTGCTGAGATTTGTGTTAGTCATCCAAACACTCCCATCGGTCAATCCAGAAGTTTTGTGCTCATAGGATCACCAGTTATTTGTGTGACTTCCTATTGCACATGGGCAGAAGCTGGCGGTGTCAGGAGACAGTGTGACTTGGGAGAAAAACGAGAACTTGGTGGCCTGAAGGAAACTAGGTCTGTGTCTCATTGCTGGCACATTTCTAGCCTTAAGCAAGCCATTTAATTTCTCTGAACATCAGCTTCCTTGTTTATAAAATGATTAAACACACACACACACACTCAATCACCTTACATAGTAATGGTAAGAATTAGAGATAATATATCTAAGAGGCTCAGCATACTACCTGGCCCATAATAGATACCCAATACCTAGAAATTAGGGCTTCCTTCATAGCTCAGTTGGTAAATCATCTGCCTGCAATGCAGGAGACCCACGTTTGATTCCTGGGTTGGGAAGGTTCCCTGGAGAAGGAAATGGCAACCCACACCAGTATTATTGCCTGGAGAATCCCATGGAGAGAGGAGCGTGACAAGCTACAGTCCAGGAGATTGCAAGAGTCAGACACGACTTAGCGACTGAACCACCACCACCTAGAAATTATTATGATTTTTAGCTATAACTAAATAAAGTCTATGAAAAGGCTCTTTCTGTATAATCGAAATCCCCATTATGATCATCTTATGCCCAATCTGGCAGTAAAAAAGGGCATGCTGACAGCATCCATCTTTCCATTCCCAAGACACATGAAATATATGGCTTTCTTCCTAATGGGTTCCCAAAGGTCTGCTAGGTTTCCTGGCAATGAGTCAGCAATTCAAGCCGGTCCAGGTACAGAACAAAGCTGTGCCAATAGCCACATTCCATGCACAGAACACTCCCCAACTGGGCCTTACACGCAGCGGCCGCATATGCCAGCCTCTCGGGCCTGGCTCACCAGGCAGCTGCATAAATTGCTTCGAACATGAGATTATTTATGGCCTAACCAACTCTGCCTTTGGCCTAGCTCTTGTTCTCATTTTTTAAATGATAGTATTAGTGCCGGGGTAAGACACACAGTGTACGAGACTGAATTCCACAGACAAACGTTGCCAGGTGCAGACTCACTTATTCTGATTGTGCCGGACCTTGTCAGTTTATTGTCGGCTCCACAATTCCCAGCTCCAGGGTGGCAAGAACTGCCCTAAGTGAAGACAGTCCACAGCACGTCAGTGACAGCTAGGCAGAGAGCAACAATCTGATTTTTGTATAGTTTTTAAGTTGTGAGCACTCTCAGCAGGGTACCCTGACAGTGGTTATAACCTTAGAAGTAAAGCGAAAGGAAAAAAAAAAATATATATAAAGGAGTACCTAGGACTATTTCCAATTTTTTGGCCTCTTATTTCACCTTTCATCTGAAGAAACTTAGATAAAATGGTCTTTTATTCTTATCTTTCCCCAATTTTCAAGTCAAATTCACAACATATTAGAGCCACACTTCAAAGGTAATAGGTTTTACAGATTATTTTGATCCAAATTCTCCCCATCCCTAGTCTATCTAGTATCTTTTTGTGTTAGGAAAAGGGAAAGAGGGGTGTAAGTCTTGGCATTGATTTTGGGAGAAAGGGCCAATAGGAAAGGTGTGAACTTTTATAATTTTGTTTTTGCTCCAAGTCCTTACCTCTTATGAACCAACTGAGAAAGTAGGCCCATAACTGGCTCAGTGGGACTTAAATCAAATATTTTTTAAAGCTGTGTCAGTGTGATGGTCATCTGCTTCATCAGGGACTGTAAGCTTAGGGATGGAGGGATGCCAGGAGATGATGTACAGTTTGGGACCCTGACCAAGTCCCTTTTTACTTTGATACCTGCATTTGTACCTCAATCATTCATTCAAGTAAAGAAATATCTGTTCCAATATTTGTTCACATTCTACTCTGTGACATACACTGTGCCAAACACTGGAGAAATAACTGTGAATTTTGTTTCCCATGTGGTGGCTCAGGAGCAAGTGTGCTGTGATGCCCACAAAAAATTGTCAATTCTTATTTTATTTGCAGGTGAATCACCTAATGAAATTATTGCTATTGGCTCTAGTCAAGGCCTTTTAAACCATATACTGGATGTTATATAGAGGCAATAAGAGAGGAAAGTTAACACCCTTGGATTTCCCTATGGATATCAGCATTCAACCATCAATGGTGGGATGCAGGGCAAGTGCTGACTTTTGTCCTCCATAGTCACAAAGGTTAACCTAAGGAGTATACTAATACATCTATATCCATGTTCATATCCATATGTAATATATATCTCTACATCTTTTTAAGGATACTTCATTCAGGCAATGGCACCCCACACCAGTACTTTTGCCTGGAGAATCCCATGGATGGAGGAGCCTGGTGGGCTCCATTCCATGGGGTTGCTAAGAGTCAGACACGACTGAGCGAATTCACTTTTCACTTTCATGCATTGGAGCAGGAAATGGCAACCCACTCCAGTGTTCTTGCCTGGAGAATCCCAGGGACAGGGGAGCCTGGTGAGCTTCTGTCTATGGGGTCGCACAGAGTCGGACACGACTGAAGCGACTTAGCAGCAGCAGTAGCAGCATTGTGTTCTTATCTGACACCCTTCAAAGAACACTGGAGTGGGTTGCCATTTCCTTCTCCAATGCATGAAAGTGAAAAGTGAAAGTGAAGTCGCTCAGTCGTGTCCGACTCTCAGAGACCCCATGGACTGGAGCCTACCAGGATCCTCCGTCCATGGGATTTTCCAGGCAAAAGTACTGGGGTGGGGTGCCATTGCCTTCCCCGTCCAAAGTGTTACATTCTATTATATCTCTGAGATGGAGAACAGTAGCTACTTGTTGAGTGTAAGCTACCCGAGTAGATGTAATGTTACTGCTTAACACACTTTGTGTCTCCTCCTGGTTTAGAGTCCTTCAAATTTCCTTTGAGAAAGCTCCCTTCCTCCATTTCTGCCATGTGGTATGGGTGGAATTTTAACTCCCTTAAAATTCCATGGGAGGGGACTTCCCTGGTGGTCCAGTGGTTAAGCATCTGCCTTCCAATGCAGGGGACACAGGTTCAATCCCTGGTCAGGGAACTAAGATTGCACATGCCATGAGGCAACTAGAAAGTCTGCCTGCTGCAACTACTGAACCTCTGCGCTCTAGAGCCCTTGAACTGCAACAAAGTGCCTGCACACCACCACAGAGATCCAGCGCAAAGTAAATTAACTCAAAAATTTCATAGGATTGTCTTAATTGCCTTAAAGCAATCACTGTGTTTTCTCACACTATTGCTTCAGGGAGAGACCATTAATCCAGTAATATCCATTGAGATGAGAGAAAACCTTTGCTAGAATTTCTATAAAAGAGAGATTAGATTCCTTTCTTTCCTCCATAGACTCCATTAGATTGTATGGTGTAGTTTGTAAGAATGGAGACATTTATTTTGCCATCCCAGGGAAAGCCCTCAGCTTCAGGGGTGACACAGGAAGAAAAGGACACTGTGGAGGGGGTGAGGGTATAGAAAGAATAGCTGAAAAATGGAGAGAAGCCTAATCCTTTGTGATATTGGTTGTTTTACAATTGAAGAACAGTTGATTAACAACCTTATATTAATTTCAAGTGTACAACCCAGTGATTATTTTTATAGATTATACTCAATTTAAAGTTATTAAAAAATAATGATTAATTACAAGCTAGAATCAAAATTTCCAGGAGAAATATCAACAACCTCGGATACGCAGATGATACTACTCTAATGGCAGAAAGTAAAGATGAACTAAAGAACCTCTTGATCCAAACGAAAGAGGAGAGTAAAAAAGCTGGCTTAAAAATTCAACATTGAGAAAACTAAGATCATGGCATCTGGTCCCATCACTTCATGGCAAATAGATAGGGAAAAAGTGGAAACAGCGACAGATTTTTTTCCCCCTTGGGTTCCAAAATCACTGCAAATGGTGACTGCAGCAATGAATTTAAAAGACACTTGCTCCTCGGAAGGAAAGCTATGCCAAACTTAGTGTATTAAAAAGCAGTGACATCACTTTGCTGACAAAGGCCCAAATAGTCAAAGCTGTGGTTTCCAATAGTCATGTATGGATGTGAGTTGGACCATAAAGAAGGCTGAGAACCAAAGAATTGATGCTTTCAAGTTGTGGTGCTGGAGAGATTCTTGAAAGTCCCTTGGAAAGCAAAGAGATCAAACCAGTCAATCCTAAAGGAAATCAACACTGAATGTTCATCAGAAGGATTGAAGCTGAAGCTCCAAAACTTTGGCCACCTGATGCAAAGAGCTGATTCCCTGGACAAGACTCTGATGCTGGGAAAAACTGGAGGCAGGAGAAGTGGGTGACAGAGGATGAGATGGTTGGATGGCATCAGCAACTCAATGGAGGTGAATGTGAGCAAACTCTGGGAGACAGTGAAGGACAGGAGAGTCAGACACAACTTAGTGCCTCAACAACAACAATGTAATGATTATTTCCTTGTATAATATATCCTTCTTGCTTATTTATTTTATACATAGTAGCTTGTATCTTTTAATCCCTTACCCCTATCTCGTTCTCCCCTTCCCTCTCCCACTGGGACCCATGAGTTTGTCAGCTGTATTTGTGAGTCTGCCTTGGTTTTGTCATATACATTCGTTTTCTTTTTTAGATTCCATATATAAGTGATAACAGAGTATTTGTTTTCCTTATTTCACTAAGCAATACCCTCTAGTTCTATCTATGCTGTTGCAAATGACAGAATTTCATTATTTTTTATGGCTAAGTAATATTTTATTGCAGGTATATAGAATACATCTTCTTTATCCATTCAACTGTTAAATATCTTGGTTTTGTAAATAGGGCTGCTCTGAACACTGTGGTGTGTGCATATTTTCAAATTAATGTTTTTGTTTTCTTTGGATATACACTCAGCAGTGGAATTGCTGGATTAAGTGGTAGTTCTACTTTCAGTTTTTTGAGGATCCTCCATACTGTTTTACACAATGACTGGATGAATTCACAATTCACAATGAATTCACAACTCTGTACTAAGATTTCCTTTTCTCCATATCCTTGACAACATTTGTTACTTGTGTTCCTTTTTATGATAGCCGTTTTGACAGGTGTGAGGTCACTGACGTTGGTGACTGCAGCCATGAAATTAAAAGACGTTTGCTCCTTGGAAGAAAAGCTATGACCAACCTAGACAGCACATTAAAAAGCAGAGACAGTCCTTTGCCAGCAAAGGTCTGTCTAGTCAAAGCTGTGGTTTTTCCAGTGGTCATGTATGGATGTGAGAGTTGGACTATAAAGAAAACTGAGCGCCAAAGGATTGATGCTTTTGAACCATGGTGTTGGAGAAGACTCTTGACAGTCCCTTGGATTGCAAGGAGATCAAACCAGTCAATCCTCAAGGAAATCAGTCCTGAATATTTATCAGAAGGACTGATGCTGAAGCTGAAGCTCCAATACTTTGGCCACCTGATGCGAAGAGCTGACTCATTTGAAAAGACCCTGATGCTGGGAAAGATTGAGGGCAGGAGGAGAAGGGGACGACAGAGGATGAGATGGTTGGATGGCATCACTGACTCAATGGACATGAGTTTGAGCAAGCTCTGGGAGTTGGTGATGGACAGGGAGGCCTGGCATGCTGCAGTTCATGGGGTTGCAGAGTGGGACATGACTGAGAGATTGAACTTAACTGAGGTGATATTTCATTGTTTCATTGTGGTTTTTATTTGCATTTCTCTGATAATTAGCAATATTGAGCATGTTTCATGTGCCTGTTGGCCATTAATTCTTGAGTTTCTAGACTAAGCCTTGCCCCAGTTAGAATTATCACTGGACTTTCCAATCACGTGAGCCAATACATTTCCTTTTTTGCTTTAATCCATTTGAATTGGACTCTATATCAGTTATGACACATCAGATCAGTTCACTTCAGTTCAGTTGCTCAGTTGTGTCTGACTCTTTTCCATCCCATGGACCGCAGCAAGCCAGGCCTCCCTGTCCATCACCAACTCCCGGAGTTTACTCAAACTCATGTCCATTGAGTTGGTGATGCTATCTATGACACATAGACACACACATGACATAAAGAGTCCCAATAGGTACCATGGATTTTGAACTCTTCCAGAATTTCCATCAGATACCTTTATATAATGATAGAAGTAAAGTGCATTCCATAGGCACTCATAAATGCAATCCAGAAGTAGATTATATACATCTCTGCTCATATAAATTAAGAGCTAACTGTGGTAAGTGGCTGGGGTGGCAGGGAAAAGTAGGAACATTTGGGATTGTTCAAAGCATTTGAGATTTGGGGAGATGGGTAATTTATGATTTTCTGGAATAGCCTCCACTCTCCTAAATATTTTCATGAAATATATCTCCTAGAAGAACAACCCCAGCTCTACACAGTTACTAATATTAGGTTTCTCAATGTGTTTCATGCTCTTCCCCACTCATAGGAATTAGGCCCCTTTCAGGACATACCTCCAAGGAGGTGCAGGTCCCCTGCTGGGCTGCATGAAGGAGGAAGGAAGATGTTTATGAAGGAGCCAGGAAGAAGACAGGTTGCCTGTGCCAAGAATGGAGCGTCTTTTATGTTCTTTGATAACTCTGAGATTTCCCTTTCCTATTCCTTTCTCCTCATCTATTAATGAACATGAACTACATCCTGGCCTTTAATCATTGATATCATTTCATATACACTTTTTCATTATCCTCATCTCTCTTTTGCTCCTTCGAACATCTGTTTCCCAGACCCGCTCTTTAGAGTTGAGTGTATACATGGCAGCTTTCCCCATCTCTGAGCCATGCAGCTAAATTTCCTATGCACCTTCAAGCATTAAATTGAAAATTAAGCTAAATGTACCATATTTTGTTATAATTACAGTTGAGAAAAAAATCCTTGTTAATTAGGTATCCAAGAAAGTTATGTGGTCCATATGCTATGTAGGAATTTATAGTCCAGAGTAATAAAGTTTGGTAATAAAGGAATAGTGATGAGTGAAAGGGACAAATGTAAATTAACATTCCCCCAAATAAATCAAACAGTTTAGAGAAGCGGGCCATTCATGGCAACCACATGCAACTAGTTATAATTGCTAGTTTCCAAGTGTCTGATTTTAGTTTCCTTAAAAAAAAAAATTTTTTTTTTAAACAAATAGACATGATTTGAAGCTTAACATTCTGGTATCATTTGACAGTCACAGAGCTGCTGAGACTGCCGCAAAAATTATTCTGATTATTCGAATAGAGTCTTTGGCATTGGCCTAGATAATGATAGGAATTAGTGAGTTTTACCCAGACAAGGTCCCTTCCTTTGAGGAATTTATCCTCTACAACTATCTGCCCTGGCCTGAGCTACACTGGGATCAGTCTCTCTTCACTGACCCAGAAGAGTTCCTTGGCTGATGATGATGACTGACATCATGTTTCAAGGGCTTTTTCTGAGCCAGGTCCTGCACTGAGCTCTTTATATGCATTCTTTTCATTCTCACAGTCTTTAAAGGGAGTGTATTTCATAAGTTGTTTTGTTTTTTTTTTTTCAGTTGTAAGGACAAAAAATGTCAACTAGAAATGACTTCCTAAGTGATAACAAAAACAATGAGTTGTCTCTAGGGAAAAAAGTTCTAAAAGTAGAGCATCTTCAGGATTGGTGAATTTATCACTTGACACCACTAAGAACCTGGATTCTTGTCTCTTTGCTCGACTGCTTGCAGTGTGTGACATTGTCTTTGGGTTGGCCCCCTTCAGGGTCATGAGATGACTTCCACAATCTCAGGGGTTGCATTCTTCATGTCAATGCCCAGAGGAATCAGAGAGGACCCAGTTTTCCTTGCATCTCACTTTTTTTAGAGCCAGCTTCTGCCTTTTGCAGAAGATTTTTATGGTATGGCATGGAGGGGGGCGAGGACAGATATTAAGTAGACAGTCAATTATATATACTATAGGTAGACTTTACCATTATCCCCATTTTATGGATAAGGAAACTGAAACTGAGCAAAGTTAAGTAACACACCCAGCCTCTCTCTCTAATAAGTGGTAAAGCTGGGGTTTGAACTAAGGCAGTCTGACTTTATAGTACCTGTTCTTACCCACTGCACCAAATTGCTTGCCCATGGTAAATAGTTTCCTAACTCTGAATGGAGACTTGGATAGAGTCAGTTTAAGTGAAAGAAATAGGTAAAAGCTGTTTTTACTTTTGCTTATTTTTATTTTTTCACTTAGAAGTGCCTCTCCCCAGGGTCCAGTCCTGGATCCCATGTGTATAGGATTCTAGGGGAATCTATGAGAAGGGCAATGAGCTTGAGCTTGGAGTGAGGGTAGTTTCCCAGAAGAAGTGTTACGGTATTTCTACTGAGATATGAAGAACACAGAAGATTAACTTTATAAAATAACTCATGGGGATGTAATGCACAGTATTGTGAACTACAGTTTATAATACTGTATTGGAGAAGGCAATGGCACCCCACTCCAGTATTCTTGCCTGGAAAATCCCACGGACGGAGGAGCCTGGTAGGCTGCAGTCCATGGGGTCGCTAAGAGTCGGACACGACTGAGCGACTTCACTTTCTCTTTTCACTTTCATGCACTGGAGAAGGAAATGGCAACCCCCTCCAGTGGTCTTGCCTGGAGAATCCCAGGGACGGGGGAGCCTGGTGGGCTGCCCTCTATGGGGCCGCACAGAGTCGGACACGACTGAAGTGACTTAGCATAGCATAGCATAGCATTTCATATTTAAAACTTGCTAAGGGAATAGGTCTTAAAAATTCTCATGAGATTTAAAAAAAGTGTAACTGTGTGTGGCGATGAATGTTAACAAGATTTATTTCACAATACATGCATATATTGAATCATTATGTTGTCTACTGTAAACTAATATAATATTTTATGTCAATTATATCTTAAAAGAGAAAAATTATCTGGGTGGAAAAGTGTGTGTGTGCATATCTGTTGGATAAAGGGTTTTAGGGAGAGGGAGCAGCATAAAAAAAATGGGAGAATGGGGCACAACTGGAAAGCTTAAAGTATTGGGTTGGCCAAAAAGTTCATTTGGGCTTTTAGTGGGAAAACCTACATGAACTTTTGGGCCAACCCGATAGCTCAGAATAACCTGTGTCAAACATAAAGCCTGGTATAGTTGAGAGATAAGACTCTGGAGGTAAAAAGAAGTGAACCATTAAAGATATTATTAAGCATATTAAGGAGTTTGAACTACATTCTGATATCAATGGTGACTGATTAAGAATTTTTATCAGAAGAGGACTTCATCAGAATAAAATTTTGGCAAGATCTCACTGACTTGCAGGGTGGAGAGTGGACTCCTGTAGTATTAGTATGTGGTGTTAACACAGGAGGAGGAAGGCCAATAGCTGGCTAATTTAAGTGCCTCACCCTTGAGTACTACCTGGGGCCCTCCTGTGGCTGACTCTTTTGGCCTACTCATCAGCCATTCCCAGTTCCCTTGTCCACATCCCACTTTAGAGACTGAAAAATTCAGATGCTTACTTTTCTAGCCATTCATCTACAGGTGGTCATGTGACCCAGTTTGACTATGGGCTTCTGGAAGAGTTTACCTTCTTGCCTGAAGCCATCTTTTGAACCCTGAAGAAACGTGACTAAGAATGAATGCCTACACTAAGCAGAGGATGGAAGGGACCTAGGTCCCTGATAACCTCACAAATTCTTCAAACCAAAGATGCTACCTTGTTCAGCAAGCAATAAATGTGCTTATGGCTCAAGTTACTTTTGGCGACCTCTTCTGTTACCCACAGCAAAAATCATTCCTAGGAAAGTGGCAATGGCACCCCACCCCAGTACTTTTGCCTGGAAAATCCTATGGACGGAGGATCCTGGTAGGCTCCAGTCCATGGGGTTGCTAAGAGTCGGACACGACTGAGCGACTTCACTTTCACTTTTCACTTATGCATTGGAGAAGGAAATGGCAACCCACTCCAGTATTCTTGCCTGGAGAATCCCAGGGACGGGGGAGCCTGGTGAGCTTTCGTCTATGGGGTCGCACAGAGTCGGACACGACTGAAGCGACTTAGCAGCAGCAGCAGCAGGAAAGTGGCACACATTAATCCAATATAAGGGATTTTCAATTCTCTATTTCATTTTGATTGTGTATACACTTTTTAAATTATTCACTCAAGAGAAAGAAGTTTCAAGAGTGTGCTCATTACTCTGACAGATTGGAAGACAGAAGTCTACAATGCTTCCACTCCCTTCAGGATAAAATGTGCACGGGCAGAGCAGTACCTATTCGGCCAGTCTGGAGAAGGCCTGGTCAGCTCCTTCAGCTGTGGTTCCATTTCTTGCTGACCACTCTTGGCATGGCATGGCAATGAAGCCCGTCTGGCCTGTGACTGGATCTGAGGGACCACAAACAATAGTAGTGAGGATCATGAAGTTTTTGTTTTTTTAAAGCATCTTGAAGTTTTAATACAGCTTCATGTTTGGAAAAAAAATATTACTTACAACATGATTTTCCTTTAAGCAATTTATATTAATAGAAAAGTATCCTAAAGAAAAATTAGATACAGCAGTGGGGCATGTTATATTTTTCTCAAACAGACACGGCACTTTTATTAGAATCCTAATGAAATGTATACCCATAAAAAGTGCGTTCCCTGCCCCCTACCCCTACAAGTTAAATATGGCCGACAGTCATGTGTAGAGAATACCCGAGCCAACTCCACTGAATAATGTGTCGTCTGAGGTCTGCCATCACCTGACAGGATAAAGCTAATCCGAATCGACTGCATGCCATGTTTTTATGACATGGAGCTATTGAAAAGTACAGGAATAATTAACTGGAAATGTAATGGAGGAAGCTCTCTCTGAGCTAGGGCTGTCACAGAGCGTAACACCTGATATGGCTTCCTTGAGCACCAGACCCGCTGCAATAACACTTTTTATGCTACTTTCTAAAGAAACTGGTGACTCAAGTCGTCCATCAGTGCAATTTGTCCTGAAGAGAGCATGACAGCTGTGGCAGGTACCAAACAGAGGTGCCTTGTTCCTCTGAGTGACACTAATTATGGGTAAGGGCTTTGTAAACATGCCTCTCTGTTCGAGGGAAGTGAACAACATATAGTAAAGCACCAGCATAACCAAAATGACGTCCATAAATAAATAGAAAATAACGGCACTTTTCTAATTGAATGCAGATAGGTAAATAAATCAGGGGGCACTTAAGCCTGCTTTGGATACAATGAGTCATTTTCTACTCCTTGACAAAGTGAAAAAGGCAATTGGCTCTTGGAGTTTACCCAGATGTGGCAAGCTGGAAAGAAGGCTTTTCACCTCTACAGCTGCTATCTCAATGAAAAGTGTGTATATGGTTACAACACACATAGCTGTGTGCTTATATGGGTTTGGGTGCAAATCTCCCTCGACTTATCAATAAATTTTACGTTATGACATTCTTTTTGTCAATGGTTTGGCACTCTGGCATTTAACTAGAGAACTGATAAACATGCTGATTATTTACCCAAGTTAGCCCACCAACAGAGAAGGTGATGGCACCCCACTCCAGTACTCTTGCCTGGAAAATCCCATGGACGGAGGAGCCTGGTGGGCTGCAGTCCATGGGGTCGCTAGAGTCAGACACGACTGAGTGACTTCACTTTCACTTTTCACTTTCATGCACTGGAGAAGGAAATGGCAACCCACTCCAGTATTCTTGCCTGGAGAATCCCAGGGACGGGGGAGCCTGGTGGGCTGCTGTCTATAGGGTGGCACAGAGTCGGACACGACTGAAGTGACTTAGCAGCAGCAGCAGCAGCAGCCCACCAAAGATAAGCTGAACTTGAACACAAATAAACCCACTGGGCAATTAATAGGCGTGTGGACATAAGTGAACCTGAGAAGATATTAGACTTGTATTCAGTGGTAAGTGAGAGAAAAACCAAGGTAACTGCTTGGACTGATAGAAATTCCTTTCTGTCTCCTGTGAAAATATATGCAGATGGTTTGGGGCACCTACGATGCTCAGGGGGTCAGGTAGCCAGACTCTCTGTACTGTGCTGTTTCACCATGGATGGTCCTCACCCCAGGGTCATGACAGTGAGTGGTGTGTTTCAGCAACAGGATGGAGAGCAACTGACAAGGGCACACGTGCACGTTTCTTGGTCAGATTCCCGGAAGCTGCCACGTGACGCTTGTCACTGGCCAGAGCTAAGTCATATGGCTGTATCTAGCTGCAAACGGCTAACGATGTGTCTCCATCCCTGGGGGCAAAGGATGTTATTACTATAAAGAAGCGCACATGGATACTGAGAGGACTACTGGTAGGCTCTGCATCCATGTTCCTACTGAGGAAGAAAGCTGTTTTGTAGCTTGTAATAGATAAAACCTCCTGCTTCCCCCGGACTATTCCCATTTTCCTCATTCTTTACCTAAATCCCTGACTAAAACCACAGAAAGAGATACTTGATGTAGGCCAAGAAACAAATCTTAAATGGAAGAATTTTTCTTACTCTCCAGAGAGGGGTGATGGGAAGGCTGCCTTGCTGGTTCCTTCTTTCCAAATCTTACTTTGCTGATGTCCAAATTCCATCACACATCTTTCTTCAGTGTAAGTCTAGATAAAAAGCAACTTCCTCTAGGAAGGAATAACTTTCAATGTCTATCAGCTTTTTACACTTTAATTCAAATGGGTTTTCTGAGTTTCCTATCTATTCTTGAGAGCAGAAATGAGATAGGACTGCCTATCTAATTTATTGGAGATGAAGGGAGGTATATTATATTAGATATTTATATGATTTTTTTAGGATTTGGCTATTCGCAGTCTTTGGTTAAGAATTTTATTAACCTGTTTTTTTTTTTTTTTTTTAAAGGGACACTTTTTTCCATGGGGTCTTTTTTCACTTAAGCAATTAAATGATAAAGTAGAAAATATTACCCTAAACCTTCTCTTCCTTTCCTTCTGAGTTTTTATTTCTCTGTTTAGAGATGCATGACTTTGTTTGTGTGAGTATATATCAGTTAGGAAATGCACTTTGAGGGCACGGAGTGTATGCATTAGAATTATTCTATGTATGACAAGAGCTAAGTAAATACAGTATTGTGCCAGGAGTTCATTGCGGAAGCAATTGCTTGGAATAGCATTTAGTGCCATTCTATCCAAGTCAGAGCTTTCATTGAATTATCGGAAGCAGCTATAGCTCATAAAAGGGAGGAAAGATTTCTAAAATGAAAGGAGAGGGCATTTTGGGGAGTGATGAGCTGAGCAGGGTGGATGAGCAGAATTCAAGCTCACATCACCATATTCAGTGTGTGCTGATTGACAGCAGAGGAGGAAGCCAGGTGAAGGAAACCCATGTTGGATTCTACAGTAAAGGAGCTGATAGCCTTTTACTGAGCACCTGCTGAATGGCATATATTCTCCGAGGTGTCTCAGAAACAGACCTTCATTTAGGCCTCACACAAGCACAATTATCTAGTTTCACAGATGAAAAAACTGAGACCAAAAGAAATGAAAGACAAAGTAAAAACTGGGACTTGAATACAGTCTGCCGACTTCACGGGCTCTGTCTACTATACCTCAAAGGGTTTGACATGAGAGAGGCAGAAAAGACGAGCTGGTCAAGCGGTTTAACCTGGGGCTCCTGCTCACAGACCTCACATCTCCCACTCCCAGCAGTTACACTTTCATCAAAACTGGGCCAGCTGCTGTGTCTCCAGGACTTGACATGGCCTTTAGCAGCTGAGGAGGCCAGTGATGATGCATGGCAAGTGGCAGGATCTTTAGTGGTTCTCGGATATCAATGCTGGTCACCACTTCCTAGCAGATGTGACAAGGCCTAGGAGCTCTAGTTGTTAACCAAGGCCTGTCATTTTCTTTTTAGGCATTGTCTTGGTTCCCAATTAGCCAGGAGGTTTGTTTTGCTTTTAAGTCATGAACATCCCAGCTGTCAAAGTCTTTCCTTACCAAACATCTGCAGCCATCCTGCCTTGGGCCATGAACTCATCTGATCTCTTACTCCAAGCTGCCTCAGATTTGACCTGGTCTTGGCCATGAGAACTTCAACGAAAGGCTAAGTGGTAAAGTGGTATTTGTGAGTCAGTCTTCCCTCTGAGTCAGAAATAAAACAACGCCTCAGCATGTTAGAGGGAATATGGGGCCAACCTATGATGAAACCCAAAGAACTCTTCTCCTTCCATTCTTCTGGTATCTGAAGTGACTTGTAATGTACATTGAGAGTCTGTTTTTTGGTGAGAGTAAGAATAAAACTCTGGAGCAGCCAGATAAAGTCATTTTCCCTTCTTTATTTCCTCCCTCCCTTCTTCCTTTCTTTCCTTCCTTCACTCTTTTTGACTTTTCACTTGTTGCAAAATAGTAAAACTTGATCATTCAAGAAGAGTTTATATTTCTCCTTAACAGTTTGATCAAAAGACACTTACTCCTTGGAAGGAAAGTTATGACCAGCCTAGATAGCATATTCAAAAGCAGAGACATTACTTTTCGAACAAAGGTTCGCCTAGTCAAGGCTATGGTCTTTCCTGTGGTCATGTATGGATGTGAGAGCTGGACTGTGAAGAAGGCTGAGCGCCGAAGAATTGATGCTTTTGAACTGTGGTGTTGGAGAAGACTCTTGAGAGTCCCTTGGACTGCAAGGAGATCCAACCGGTCCATTCTGAAGGAGATCAGCCCTGGGATTTCTTTGGAAGGAATGATGCTAAAGCTGAAACTCCAGTATTTTGGCCACCTCATGTGAAGAGTTGACTCATTGGAGAAGACTCTGATGCTGGGAGGGATTGGGGGCAAGAGGAGAAGGGGACGACAGAGGATGAGATGGCTGGATGGCATCACTGACTCGATGGGTGTGAGTCTGAGTGAACTCCAGGAGTTGGTGATGGACAGGGAGGCCTGGCGTGCTGCGATTCATGGGGTCACAAAGAGTCAGACACGACTGAGCGACTGATCTGATCTGATCTAACAGTTTGATCAAAGAACTTATTCCTAATATCAATTCTATTGTTTAGTAAAACTGGGTAGAATGGAAAAAAACACTGGGTTAGAAGCAAATAAACTGAAAACCACACAAACCAAAAACCAAACAAACTCAAAAGGTTTTTGAGTGGTGATTTGACAAATGGAGAACTGAAAGCTCTCAGGCAAGACACAAAGGTGATGAAATTTCATTTCTCCAAAGGAAACACAAAGACAGCCAAACTTGTTGCACTCCTCTATAGGAGTGTTATCAGACACTCATGAAATAATCTGTGTGAAAATACTTGGTAAACTAAAGTGTGCCGAGAACGTGGTTGGTAGCTTAAGTTCTCCCTTCAGATGGGTCTGGGAGCAAGCCTTATGTGGTGTGACTTGGGAAACTGATCTTAGTGGTTCTCAACTTGGGGCAATTTTATGCTGTCCCAGGGATGTTTAGCTATATCTGGAGACATTTTTGGTTGTTGCACCTTGGAAGGTAGGATGCTGCAGCCTCTAATGTGCAAAGGCTAAGATTGCTGCTGGACATACCACAGTGCCCAGGACAGCCTCCATATCAAAGATTATCTGACTTCAGTATCAAAATGCCCACATAAAAAAAAAACCCTTTCTCTTTAAAAACCTCAGTTTTTATTTCATCTTAAGGTAAGACAGAAATAATAGAGTATTTATTGCACAGAGTTTTCATGCAAGTTGAATAGAGTAACACATCTAAATCATAGCTGAGTGCCTAGCATATGTTAAGTGCTCATGGAAGCTATTCTGTGCTCAAAGTCCCTGTAGTTGCTCTCTCCAGAATCCTTTCTCCTTGTTTGCAACCCTTAACTATCGATCCTTCCTAAACTTACATCAGTGAATATTTATATAGCTGTGGCTGCCCCATATTCATTGCCTCTCTTTAAGACCACACCAGTTTCCTTTTTGAGAGCTTCTTTTTCTCAATTATATGAGTTCCTTGTGGGAATATTAAACTAGACAGTTCTCTCTTAAAGATGTGAAAGAGGCTATATTCTTCTTCTCCCTGTCCATGCACAGCTGGAAAGTGGTCATATGACCTGACATTGGCCAATGAACCAATCTCTTCCAGGAGGTTGACACCTGAGCTTAAGAAGTGATGAAAAATTGTAGCAGTGTGCTGGTCTTGGGGTTTCTGCTGCTACATGTATGTCTGCTTCCCCACTCCAGAGTCCCTTGGTTCCTGTCTTTTCCAGTGACTATTCTTCAGACTCTGGGGACCCACTAGTGTTCCACAGCCTTCCAATACATTTCCAGAATTGGTTCTTTTTGTGGCAGTTGAAACTCTTGACTGATCACTTATCCACCCATGACCCAATGAATAGAACCATAGGAGTGTAAGTATTATGTCTGTTGGTAGAGGAGATAAGGATGGGGGCATGGGTCAGAAGCCTAGATGGTAGCAAAACAGGGAAGAGCTTCTAAATGTAATTTTCCCAGTAGAATTGTAACAATACTCAGTTTCAAGTTCTAGAGCTCACATTCTTTATCAAAGTAAGAGCTGAATCTTCCTCCTTCACCCAAGTCCTTATCAATAAACATAAATTAGCAAAGTGTATTAACTCTGTCCTGTGGTGAACCCTTTACATTTGGCTAAAAGAATTGGGCAACAATATGACTTAAAATATTGATTTAAGCAAATTCTCAGAAGTACATGGTACATTTATTGTAAAATACACATTTGAAACTGTCTCTCTTTTTTTTTTTTTTTTTCCATTTTATCTTATGTGTTTGCCAGACCCTATTTTAATATATGTATAGAACTGAGACTTACATTATGTGTCCATTTGGGAATAGCGCAACCAAGCAATGCCACTGGCTGGTGATAAGTGTGAGGAAGAACAATTACATATGTATTAACTGCTGTCCTTAGGTTGTTTGTCTGGACTAGAAGGTGACAGTTTGAGAAAAAAAAAATCCAATGAGCTTAACTTTCTGATTTGAAACAATAGCTTAATAGCTTATGTTTGTTAGGTGGTTTAAAATTTGTAAGCCTTTTTTTTTTTTTAAAGAAATGTAAAATTTTATTTGAGTCAATCTGAGGACTGAGATTTTTCAGTTTGCAAAGAATGTTGTGCATGTATAACTTTTCTCATTGGAAATTCTAATGAGAAGTCTAAGGTTCTTTGATTTTCTCAGGGTAGAAAAGACAATATTTGAAACAAAAATTCAGAGCTTCAGTTCTCGAATTTGTCAGTCATCCTCAGTACTAACAGTTATTCCAAGTTTAGGTTGGATAGCAAGATCATACTTATATGTATTTGTAAAGTCAAATCATGCATTTACATGTGCCCATGGTCATAGTTTCCACCTGCATGATCACTGAGTAGAGGCATAAAAATGAAAACTGGATAAATAAACTTCACAAATTTTAAAAATTTTATATTTTTAATTGAAGTAAAGAAGGTTTATAATGTGTTATTTTCAGGTGTACAGCAAAGTGATTCAGTTATATATATGTGTGTGTGTATGTTATATATATATATATGTATACATACATATATATCTCTTCTTCAAATTCTTTCCCTTATAGATAATCACAAGATATTGAGAACAGTTCTCTTCATGCAAATTAGAAAATAAGATCATTAAGTCTCTGAGGAAGCCAGTTAGAAGTTCAACTGAGCCCTGAGGCTCAGTTTTCCTGTCTCTAAAGTGGGGGCAATAATAGCAATTATTTCAGCTGGTTGTTTGATTAAATGAGACCATGTGTGTATGGAGTTTCAAATTTATTTGAAGGGTTTGGTTATAGACAATGATTTTATAATTTCTAATACTGGGGGAGGAGGTATTTTGTCAGTTAAGACACTTTGCTAAGAAAAAACTCAACTAAGCATTAGAAACAACCACTATATATCACTCTGGGTCAATTAAAAGAGAAAATATGTTATGAATAACAACTTTAGAGTAGCCACATATTTCAGAAGGAAATCAAGGACTGGAGAGACCTTGGTCTTTTCCAATATTCGTGGCCTAGTGAAGACATCTAGCTCTTTCCACTTCTCTATCCCCTCTCCCTCTCTCCCCAACGTGGCAACACAAAGCAGATGCTTTTGGCCTTAGGACATGAAAGCAAACACATAATTTTCCATCAGTCAGCTTGGATGCAGTCAAAGAAAATTGGCTAGTGACCTAAGTTTGGGCTACTGTGCATGCATGCTAAGTCGCTTCAGTCATGTCCAACTCTTTGCGACCCTGTGGACTGTAGCCGGCCAGGCTCCTCTCTCTGTGGGTTTCTCCAGGCAAGAATACTGGAGTGAGTTGCCGTTTCCTTCTCTATTGGGCTACTGTAGTCTTTTCTAATTCTTCAAGAAGCTTTGAACTCATCCACAGGAGAATGGGTTTAAAGTTATTTATGGAACTTACGGTGGGTCTGAACCTCCACTAGGTTATAAACACCTTGATGATGTGAACCACGTCGTAATTGTTTTCGTATCCTCTCTAGTCTCAACATAATGTCTCACATAGAGTAGCACTGTGGCATTGAAGGAGGAAGAGCCCAGACTTTGGAGGCCACAAAAGCTGGCATCTTATTACCTAGCCATGTTACCCCCAGAATGTTATTTATTCTCTCTAAATGCCTTTTTTTCATCTGTGGAAAAAAAGCTTATCTAACAGGATTTCAAAGTAAGAATTATTCTAGGTCTCAAATATTAATTTTTTCTTTCATATTCCTTTGATATGCATTATTTCTGATTTAATTGATTTGCACAAAAAAGGTTTTGACTCTATATTTAAAAGAACAGGGTTTGTAGTAAAGGCATAAAAAAAGTAAAAGGCATGAAAAACTGTGAACAAAATGAGGCTTAGATCTAAAGTTTAACTAAGTTGAAATGGAGAAGTGGAAATCTACCTAACTGCTTATTTCTCTAATATTTGCTCTCAGTCTCATTAATAAATGGTTTAGATTGATATTTTTAGTTTATCTCATAATGAATTTGTCGTTGTTTTTCAGTTGCTCAGTCATGTCTGACTATTTGAGACTCTGTGGACTGTAGACCACCAGGCTTCTCTGTACATGGAATTCTCTAGGGAAGAATACTAGAGTGGGTATCCATTCCTTTCTCCAGGGGATCTTCCCAACCTAAGGACTTCTGTATTGCAGGCAGATTCTTTACCATCTAAGCCACTAGGGAAGCCTACAAGTACTTGAAACTCAATATTAAAAACTAAGACCAGAGCATCTGGTCCTATCACTTCATGGCAAATAGAAGGCAAAAAAATGAAAACAGTGGCAGATTTTATTTTGGGGGCTTCAAAATCATGGTGGACAGTGACTGCAGCCATGAAATTAAAAGATACTCCTTGGAAGGAGAGCTATGACCAGTATATTAAAAAAGCAGAGACATCACTTTGCTGACAAAGGTCTGTATAATCAAAGCTATGGTTTTTCCAATAGTCATGTACGGATATGAGAGCTGGACCATAAAAAAGGCTGAGTAATGAATAATTGATGCCTTCAAATTGTGGTACTGGAGAAGACTCTTGAGAGTCCTGTGGACAGCAGGGAGAGCATACTAGTCAATCCTAAAGGAAATCAACCCTGAATATTCATTGGAAGGACTGAAGCTTAAGCTCCAATACTCGGCCACCTGATATGAAGAGCTGACTCATTGAAAAAGACCCTGATGCTGGGAAAGATTGAAGAAAAAAGAAGAAGGGGGTGGCAGAGGATGAGATGGTTAAATAGCATCACCAACTCAATGGACATGAATTTGAGCAAACTCCAGGAGATAGTGAAGGACAGAGGGGCCTGGTGTGCTGCAGTCCATGGGGTCACAGAGGGTCACATGCAACTTAGTGACTGAATAAGAACAAAGAATAGTTTCAGTTTTCTATATGGGAAACATGGAAGGATCTGAGTGTACACTTGCCCTTGTATCTTCTAGCTAAGTCCTTTGGACTTCAGAATGCACTGATAGCATGCTTTGCCAAGAGGGAAAATTCCATTGCTGGTATTTCCAGCAGAAGCACAAATTTCCCCATCCATCCATCATCATTCAGATTCCTTCCCAAGTCCTTCTATTGCTCATGCTCTGGCTCTCAGTCTGTCATCAGCAAACTTCCTTGAATCCTTAGCCTCTTCACTGAATCACCCTTGGCCCTCTTGCTGTACCTGCATCTACCTCTCTGACATTTTTCTCAAGTGGTGGGTACTTTCTTTCTCAAGTTCCATATACTTTGGGGCATTGACATAGGACAGATGTTCTGTTCTCCTAGTTACCCATTACTCACTAGAAACTATTTGTCTTCCTTCAGCTTTCACAAACCATAATCTTATAAAGCTCATAACATATTACTACTTTACCCAACATTCTATTATAGCCTTCTTTTAGCCTCCCAGTTAATCCCTTTGTTTGTAAGACTGGCACCTGATTCACTGTATTTTTCATTCTACTTCTGTTATTCTTGATGACTTCCATATCCATGTGAGTGATATATCCAATATCCTGGGCCTTTAACTACTTAACTTCATTAACTCTAATTACCCTTTCCTCTACTTGACCTTGTCACCAATTCCCTTGATCAAACCAGTAACTGTTATCTCTTTTAAAATATTGGTTTCAAACACCCTTCTCTCCAATGCCTCCTATTCTTCTACCTCATTTATTCTATTATCTTCACTCCAATAATTTTTTGGCCTTATCAGCATGCCCAATCCCTTGATGCGATAGCATTTTTCACATCCATCACCCTCTTCATCTATAAATATAACAGCACTGGCTTCCATCCCCACCTCCTCTGCCTTCTTTGCTATGACAAAGGAAGTTATATTGGTGTTTCACTGTGCCCCAGATTCTCTCACATTTGCTCCTAGTATCTCTTTCCTCTCAAGCAGTATCAGTTTTTTCTTCTCTACTTGATTCTTCCCATCTGCATTCCAACACATTCTAGTATCTCCTTTCTATACCTACCTTCTCTCAATTCCCCCTCATCCTTCCAGTTTACTAATCCCTTTCTCTACTCCCCTTCATAGGACCATTTATTCACAGTTGTCTTTATTTGCAGTCTCTATTTCCTCACCTTCCATTCTCATTTCAACCTACTCCAACTAGATTTCTAGCTCCTGCACTACACTGAACCTGCTCCAATCAAGGTGGTCAGTGACTGTTGCCAGTCTGATTGTATTTTTATGCTAGCCCCCAGAACATTCATACAGCTGACCACTCTCTCTCTGAAATCTTTTTTTCCTCTTGGATTACACGTATCATTTTCAAACACTATTATTCATATAGCCCCTAAACATTTTTAGTACAATTTTGTAGACCCATGTACTTTTTAGAATTGACATCTATATTTTTCATCATAAGTTTAAACAGTTGCTAGAGAGAGAGAGACTGTCTGCTGCTGCTGCTGCTAAGTCGCTTCGGTCGTGTCCGACTCTGTGCGACCCCATAGATAGCAGCCCACCAGGCTCCCTGTATGCTATAAATATTGACATCTTAAAATAAAACTGTTATATTGCTCTTATTAAATGTGTCCAGTAGAATCTAAACCCATTCACTATCAACCATTTAGAAAATACATAGGCTTTTTTTTTAAATAGTTGCTGTGCTGTGCTAAGTCACTTCAGTTGTGTCCAACTCTTTGTGACACTATGGACTGTAGCCTGACAGGCTCCTCTGTCCAAGGGATTCTCCAGGCATGAATACTGGAGTGGGCTGCCATGCCCTTCTCCAGGGAATCTTCCTGACCCAGGGATAGGACCTGTATCTCTTACATCTTGTGTATTGGCAGGTGGATTCTTTACTATTAGTGCCATCTGGGAAGCCTTTTTAACAGATATTTTACATTGTTCCCATTTCCTTTTGAATTTACATTTCCATTCAACTCGCTGCACAAAAAATTTTCCCAATATATTTTATCACTCTATCAATTTTGTAACTAAATTATATATATAAATTGATAATAAAAAACTTGAAAATTTTATTACTATAAGTTCTAAAAAATAAAACATTTCTTTTAGACTCAGTTATCATTACAATTATTTATTTATACACTTGATCAAAACAATGTAAGCATTGTATATTACATGTTTTGATGAAAAAGTATTAACCTAGGAAAGAAAATTTCATTATAAACATAAATTCTTATGAGTTGACTAGGGCTTGTTTTTTCCAATTAGTTATATTTCCACAGATACTACAACTTATGTTTCATTATGTTATAATGAAACATAATTCAGCATCAATTACCTTCCTATTTTTATTTTTTTAAAGACTTATGCTCTGAGAAAACCTGTTTATACAAATAAGTTGATAGAATATTCCTTTAGAACTGTATGCAATTCTTTGAACTCCTGACTTACATGCCAAAAATCACAGAGTAATTTATCACAAAAAATTTTAAAATAATCCATCAGTTCTTAACCCAATTAAGTTCTCCAACTTTGTGAAAAGCAAAATATTGGACATCCCTTGGCTCACACAAGATTAGCTAGATATTACAGTCATGAACTTCATCAAACTGACACTAGTATTACTAATTGTTTCTTCTCTGTGCCCTGGACATTTTTGCATTTCTGGATACTGCACCGTTTTAAGATCTGGGAGAGAAAGGAGAGGGAGACAAGTGACTGAAAGGAAATGGCTGGAGAAGCTTTTACTTTCAGTTGGCACATTCTCAGGCAGGTGAATTTTTGGAGAGAGTGAATAAGAAGTTGAGGATCTGGAAATCATTTTCCTCAGAACTATCTATGCTGGTATTCCCCCCTAAATATTTGCATACTCCAAAGACCTATGGTTTTCCTCCTAACTCAGTAGCCTTGCCTTCTCAGTCCCTTGGCTGGTTGTTTCTCCTCTGCTTGCCTCTAGATGTTTGAGGGCCCTGGCCATCATTCCCGGGCTCCCTTCATTCCCTGCTGCAGGCCATGTCTTCCCTTAATGATCTTAGCCCCAGTGCTTCCAGTACTGTCTATAAACTAAAGCTCCCAAACATACATCTCTGATCCTGATTCCTTCATGCCCTATCAGTTTTTCTTGGAAAAACTTTTTTTTTTCTTGGAGTAAACTCTGGGAGTTGGTGATGGACAGGGAGGCCTGGCATGCTGCAGTCCATGGGGTCGCAAAGAGTCGGACATGACTGAGTGACTGAACTGAACTGAATGCCTCAAAAAGTAATATGTGCATGAATTCCCATCTCAAGCTCTGTTTCTAGGGAACTTGATTAGGGCAGTGGTTATCACCTTTTGTTCTATGAGAAGATATTTATGGAGTTTATAACCTGGCAGCTAATTTTTTTCTGGTAATGCCAAGTCCATTAGTTATATTTACTTGCTTCTAGTAGGAGCCTTATTTAAAACAGAATTATCATGATATCTTTGCATTACTCTAATGATGATTGGAGGAGCCACTCAGTTTTAGAATAAGAAAGAATAAAAAGGAGAAGTCATTACATTTCTCATTAAAGGAATAGTAGGAAAAGCGATAGAGCTGAAAAGTTAGGCCTTTCTATCTTCTAATGAGCTATGGTTTTTCCAGTAGTCATGTATGGATGTGAAAGGTGGATTATAAAGAAATCTGAGTGCCGAAGAATTAATGCTTTTGGACTGTGGTGTTGCAGAAGACTCTTGAGAATCCCTTGGACTGCAAAAAGATCCAACCAGTCCATCCTAAAGGAAATCAG
Source organism: Tragelaphus eurycerus (assembly GCA_935064755.1). Taxonomy (NCBI): domain Eukaryota; kingdom Metazoa; phylum Chordata; class Mammalia; order Artiodactyla; family Bovidae; genus Tragelaphus; species Tragelaphus eurycerus. The sequence goes on from CAKXYN010000002.1 coordinate 28,709,821, forward strand.
CCCTGAATATTCATTGGAAGGACTGATGCTGAAGCTGAAGCTCCAATACTTTGGCCACTTGATTCGAAGAACTGACTCATTGGCAAAGACCCTGATGCTAGGACAGATTGAAGGTGGGAGGAGAAGGGGATGACAGAGGATGAGATGGTTGGATGGCATCACCAACTTGATGGACATGAGTTTGAGCAAGTTCTGGGAATTGGTGAGGGACAGGGAAGCCTGGCATGCTGCAGTCCATGGGGTTGCAAGGAGTCAAACACAACTGAGTGACTGAACTGAACTGATCTTCAAATGACATCTAAGGTAGCAGGAGGCAGATCTCCTGGAGAAGGGAATGGCAGCCCACTCCAATATTCTTGCTTGGAGAATTCCATGGACAGAGGGGCCTGGTGGGCTACAGTCAACAACAACAACAAGAAAGTACCATAGTCTGAGCCTCAGAAATTCTGCATTAAATAGGCCACTGCCACTCAGAGCTAGGCTGTGAGGCCTGGGGAGAAATACTCAACATCTCCTGTCTCATTTTTGCCAATTGTAAAAATGAGAAAAAATAATACAGAGCTGTTGAAAGAAGTAAATGAAATCTTGTATGTGAAAGAACTTGGCAATTATAAAACACATCATAAAGGTGGGGTGTTTGAGGTTGAAAAGTGACATTCTGGTTAGTTCAGGAATTGCAAGTGAAGGTATTGTGATACTACACAAATGAGAGCCTCTTTAAATGTGTAGAAACAGAGTGAAATGTGTTAGTCACATGCAATGTGTTTTAAAGAATTATTTTTATGGAAAACATATTTCTCATACTCAAAAACAGTAAGATAGAAGTACTTTGTAAATGATAAAATACACAGATATACTACAGCTCCTGTGACTTCGGAGAACTATTTAGTGGTGTTAAATTAACAATATTTCGTAGAATTTATTAGCCATAAAAGTCCCCCAGAGCTGCCTACATAAGGCTTTAATTATTCAAAGGTTGCACTTTGGCACCTCAAACATCACCAAACCCAGAAATAAGAAAAATGAACACTTTTCATGGTGGCAATGAGAGACATTTTGTACAGGAAGCAGTCATGAAACTGGGAACCCCAGAGTTCAAGGAACCCACAACTTGAAGGTAACTTAGAACCTTGGGAATGAGTTATTCCCTAGAGAAAAGGAAGGAAGCACTTTGAAGGGATTGGGGCAAAGCAAAGAAGCCAAAAACAAAAAACCCCAAAAAACAACAGGGGACAGAAAAGATAACATGAGCAAAGAAAGCAGGAGCAGAAAGGTTAAGAAAGTCGCAGTGATGAATGAGGAAACCAGAAGAGGCAGAGGGAGCTGGCAAGAGCAAAACATTCAATAAAAACCAAGAAATGCTGAGACCAGGCAGGAAGCTGGTACAGGTCCTCCTTTTCTGTAGAGCATACACACTCCTCAGTGCCCCCTGCAGGCAGCATGGTACAGGTACAATGTCTTCCACTCACCTCTCCAGGTGCCACACATGGAAATAGCCTGGTTTCTCTATTTTCATTAGAGAAAATAAAAGGTTTACTATCATTACTTGTCCTCTGGGACTTGTAACAGCCTCCCCAGGAACAATCTTCAACATGCAGAGCAAAGGTTGCTATTTCAAGTGTCTTTATTGGTCCTCTAGACAGAGTTGTAAGTCCCTTTTCTCTGCATCTGCACTTGTCTCCTTACTCTGGTCCTAAGACACAGTACTCAAGTATTCCTCCAGTATTCACTGATGAGCTCTTTGAGGGAAGGCCATCTTAACGAACTCAGTGCTTAAGACTTGGTCTGGTATACACCATTTCTAACTAAAATCTGCTTAAGAAGTTAGGGAGAATCTTCCTTTGAGACTGTACAATTTTAGTGGCTCAGTACTTAGATGATTAAGACAACAGATATTCCAAGGACCCACACTTCCATCTGTTTTTGAGTGTGCCAAACTCTGTTCTGGGCAGTGGTGAGCATTTAAAGTCAATAATAAAGATGACGCTAACAAAGGGTTATATCAGGTCATGCCTGCTCTGTGCCAGGAACTGTGCTAAATGCCTTACATATATTGTTAATCCTTACAGCAAACTTTGCCCTCAAGAAAGTCAGATGAATGATTTAATGAGAAGCAGATAAACATAGTACTAATAAACAGTAAATACATTATAATACAATGCAGCAGGTAATACAAAGTATGAGAACTGGGAGTTCGGGGGTAACATTACTGCATATGGTAAGGAACAGCTAGGCTTTCCTGGTGGCTCAGATGGTAAAGTATCTACCTGAAATATGGGAAGACCTGAGTTCGATCCCTGGGTCAGTAAGATCCCCTGGAGAAGGAAATGGCAACCCACTCCAGTATTCTTGCCTGGAGAATTCCATAGACAAAGGAGCCTGGTAGGCTACAGTCCATGGGGTCACAAAGAGTAGGACATGACTGAGCAAAGAACATTCTCTCATATATTCCTATTATTTTAAAGTTATTTCTTTCTCAAGGATACAAATAGTCCAAATAGACCAGGAAAAGTCCTTCCCTGAGTGTTAGCCTTGCACAAAGAAAAAACAAACAAACAAAATAAAGCTCAGCAATATATTTTATCTCATTGAAAATCAAAAGCTCCAAATTACAATCTTATTATTTGGGAAGGATATATGAATTGCTTAAAAGTGCAAATATTATTTATGGTGCTTATATTTAACTAGGACAATAGTAAGTATTATTGCTCTTATTTATCCTGCTTATTATAGATTGGTATTAAGGCATGACTATAAAGCTCTTTGAATAAATCATTTTAATTGCCTAGTAATATGAGTGTTCATGTTGATTAAGCAGATATTTTGCACATGGCTAAGAGAATTCTTCTGAGATTTTTCTTTGGAAAGACAGCCTCATAAAGTGCCCTTTGTGGAATAAATGACTTTCCCATTATCAAGCTGAGTACCATGCAACTATTTTAAAAATTGTATCTAACTATTTGATCTTCATATAGAGAGATGCCTAGCAGAAAGTGGGCTCCAAAGTAGGTAGAATAGGTAAGATTGAATTATGCTCCATGAAGCAGCGTGGTGAAGTGAGAAGGTGCTTATGTGGGGTAAAGATACACCAACTTTTAAGTACTGCTGAACAGTCAGTTGTAGGAATTGGTCTGTTCTCTGGGCTCCAGTTTCCCCACTTGTTAAATGCAGGATTGGGGCTCTAACTAGGACCTGATTCCTATTTTCACTCATAGAGTCGGTCTAGACTCATGATTTCCCTTCTGAATGGAACACCATGATAGTAGGGGTATGTCCCTCCTAAGACAGTCAGGATAGTAGGAAAAAAGACATGACTTCAGAGATTTCAATAGGAAAGTTACTCTTTGTTATCTTGGAACTTAGAAGCATATTAGAAAGTGATGTTTTTAGGAAGCTGTATTTTTGAAAAATGATGCCCATTATGTTTTAAAAAAATGTACAGAAGTGCTGCTGCTGCTGCTGCTAAGTCACTTCAGTCGTCTCTGACTGTGTGACCCCATAGACAGCAGCCCACCAGACTCCCCCTTCCCTGAGATTCTCCAGGCAAGAACACTGGAGTGTGTTGCCATTTCCTTCTTCAATGCATGAAAGTGAAAAGTGAAAGTGAAGTCGCTCAGTCGTGTCCGACTCTTAGTGACCCCATGGACTGCAGTCTATGAGGCTCCTCCATCCATGAGATTTTCCAGGCAAGAGTACTGGAGTAGGGTGCCATTGCCTTCTCCAGTACAGAAGGGATCAAATGTTAAAAAGTGATTTGCTCTGGGTGGTAAGGCAATGGGTCATTCAAATTTTTCTCTAAGTACTTTATATATTTTCCAAACTTTTTGTTTGTAATGAATATATATAATATACATGTACATATATTCACAAAAATAAAAGCACATAAAAATAATGTCCCTAACGTTTATAAAGTGTCATCAGTGAACCAAACTCTACCAAACACTTGTTTTTTCACTCTGTGCATAATTTTAATTTTATTGACACTAGAATAATTGAGAGGAACAGATCAGTGCCTCAGGTAAAAAGAGTGAATTCCAGGCGACCAAGGTTACTGCGAGGATGAGATGGCTGGATGGCATCACTGACTCAATGGATGTGAGTCTGAGTGACCTCCGAGAGTTGGTGATGGACAGGGAGGCCTGGCATGCTGCGATTCATGGGGTCGCGAAGAGTTGGACACGACTGAGCGACTGATCTGATCTGATCTGATCTGATCTGAAGGTCACTGCTTGTTACTCATCCAAGATCACACAGCTAGTGAGAGGCATAACTGTGGCTTGAATTCAAGTAGTCAGCCCCAGAGCTCATGCTCTCTCCCCATGCCTTTTCCAGCTTCTCTAGGTTGCAGTTGTACATGGATTACAAAAACCCTGGGGCAGGCTCCTTGAACACTGGTTGATTATTTAATTTGGTTCAGAGTGCCAGTCATCAGCTGTTGCAGACCTTGAGGGCTGGCACTGTGACTGGTTAAATGTAAGTAAATGGCCTTTCTTTGTGGATTGCTTTCTCTTTTGAATAGCACCTTGAGATTCTCTCCAGAGAAGAACCTTTATGTTCTTAACATAGTTAATACTTAATTTTTCTGTTAATGAGCTTAATGCAGAACTAGAACTAAAGGTGAACTAGTTGCATGAGCACAAAAATTAAGTGAGTATGTTAGACACATGTTTGGGTGGGTTATTTCCAGATTGAGCTTAGTTCAGTGATGTGATAATAGTCTTTCTTCAGCTGCATGTCAGAGCCTGAGCCAAGCATATGGGCTGTCTTCATGGATAACTTAGGCTGCAGCTCCACAACAGAAGGGGCAGAGGCAAATTAGCTCTGTAGCTCTGACCTGGCATGTATTTGCATAACTAGATTGGCAAGATCTTCTTAGGAAAGGCTGGCTGCCCGCTTGTCCCAGAATATCATAAAATTGGTGGTTCAAAATGGGTGGTTCAATGCCCAAACCTGACAGTCATAGAAGTATAGCCTCAGAATGAGAATGAACTTCAGCATTATCTATCCCAACCCCTGCCCTATGTAGAAATGCCTAAATAACCCTTGACAAGTGGTCACCTAGTCTGAGTTAGAACATATCCAATGACACAGACCTCAGCATTCTTTGAGGGGACTCGTTCCATTTGGAGGGCAGTACTATTAGAAAGATCTCCCTATGTAACATCTCTTAACTGACTCTCATCTGCCCTGGGAAGCTAAAGAGCTGTGCAGTCCAAAATGGTAGCCACTAGTCACATATGGCAATGGAGCACTTGAATTGTGGCTCATACTAATTGAAATGTGATGTAAATGTAAAATACACATATTTCAAAAACTCCACATAAAAAAGTTTTACACTGATTACACATGAAAATGATACTGTCTTAGAATATTGGGTTAAATATAATACATTATTAAAATTAATTTCACCTGTTTCTTTTCACTTTACTTTTTTACTTTAAAATGTGGTGATTAGAAAATTTGAAATTACATATGTGATGAACATTTTATTTCTACTGGATAGCACTACTGTAGAATATTTTATAGAGAAGGCAATGGCACCCCACTCCAGTACTCTTGCCTGGAAAATCCCATGGATGGAGGAGCCTGGTAGGCTGCAGTCCATGGGGTCACTAAGAGTCGGATATGACTGAGAGACTTCACTTTCACTTTTCACTTTCATGCATTGGAGAAGGAAATGGCAACCCGCTCCAGTGTTCTTGCCTGGAGAATCCCAGGGATGGGGAAGCCTGGTGGGCTGCCGTCTATGGGGTCGCATGGAGTCCGACACGACTGAAGTGATGCAGCAGCAGCAGCAGCCTCTTACTAAAAGGCAGCCTTCAAATTTTGGAACTGCCCCTATGTTTCCTCTAATTTTTTTTTGTAAGTAAATGTCTCAAGTTCCTTCAGTGCTCTTTACTTAACAATTTCTAGACCTTTCTCCATTTATATTCCAGTTTTTTGGTTTCTACATTCAGTGGGATACTGTAAACTGAAGACTATAAGTAGGATGTAACAAGCCCTTTGGGGCTATTATCTCCATTGTTTTGATATTACACTTTTCACACAGCTTGCTGAAGTTTTTATGTGGCCCAATTATGCTATTCAAGGATTCTTAACTTGGGGTCTATGACCCCTGGTGGTCACAGATGGACTCCAATTGAAATTGTAAACAAAATTTTATGACCAAGGGCATTTATCTATGCCTTTAGATAAATAGTCTTTAGCGTTCATTGACTGGAAAAAAAAAAAACAAACTACACAAGCTAAAAGTTGCAAGTTATATTTTATTCAGGGAGTTAACTGAGTACTACAGCCTGGGAAATAGGCTCTCAGATAGCCCCGAGATACTGTTCCAAAAAGGTAAGGGAGGAGCCAGAATATATAGAAGTTTCTGTTGAAAACAAATAAACGTGTATTAGAACATCAAAAGAGTACAGCTCATCACAAAAAAAGACATCGTGAGTTAATGATTTTAGTGCTTTTTCTATGTATGCTGCTGCTGCTAAGTCACTTTAGTCGTGTCCGACTCTGTGCGACCCCATAGACGGCAGCCCACCAGGCTCCCCCGTCCCTAGGATTCTCCAGGCAAGAACACTGGAGTGGGTTGCCATTTCCTTCTCCAATGCATGAAAGTGAAAAGTGAAAGTGAAGTCACTCAGTCATGTCCGACTCTTAGCGACCCCATGAACTGCAGCCTACCAGGCTTCCCCGTCCCTGGAATTTTCCAGGCAAGAATACTATGTATGAAAAGATGCAAAAAGTCTGAGCCCATTGAAATTATTCCTTAGATATGCATCTTAATTCCCTACGGTGAGTATCCTGTTTTTCTCCATCCTGAGTTCCTCTAAGGGTGCACCATCTGGGGTAGGGGGAGGGTGGCTGCAGTGGTTGATGGCTTGATGATGGGAACGTGTCTTGTTTACTGAAATGGCAGGCAACACTTTTTTCGTCCATGCTTTCGTAGATTTTCCAGAGATCTAAGATCTACTGGCAGGTGTTAAGGCTATAGACAATTAAAAGTCCTGGGATGACTTCTCACAAAACCATTTTTTATCACAAGCTTCCATACTTCCATGTTTTGCATTTGAATTTTTTAATGGATGTTTTTACATTTATCCCTATTAAGTTTATTCTTATTCATGTCAGCCTATTCTTTTAGTTTATTAAGACCTTTTGCCTCTCTTGGTTTCATTTGACATTTAATGAATTAGGCTTCTCTCTCAGCTTTGTCACACCTGCAGTTTTGATAAGCATGTCTTTTGTGTCTTCATCCATCATTAACTGAAATTTTGGACTGGATAAACTATAGATAGCACTTGGGAGTCTGTCACTGTGACTTCCCTTCGGGTAGTCAGTGATTCATTAAGCTGCCGACATTCTTTGAATGAAGTTGTTCAATTAGCTACAAATCTACTCAACTGTACTGTCATTCACATCATTCCTGTCCACAGGATGTCAAATTCTTTGCTGAAATTAAGATATATTTTTGTCTGTGATATTCCCGTGATCTCCATGACCTGTAAGTGTGTCAAAAAGGGAAATGTGACTGGTTTGGTGAAAGACTGATTTGAGGAACCTATACTGGTTCCCAGCCATCAGTTCTCACAAGTTTTAAAATAGTTTGTTTGAGAATTTTGCTAGAGGTTTGACATCAAACCCACAGGGCTGTAGTTCTTGGAAGCTACATCCCTCATTCTCTAACATCTTTCTGAAAATTGGAACAATTGTCTTTAACTAAAGTATGCTTGAAAATTAAGTTTACATTGGATTGAAAATGAGAAATAACAGGCTTTTAAGTAAGCTGAGCCACAGTAATAAAAGGTGATGATGACTAATGAGGCATGAAGTTAAAGGATAAATTTGTGTGATGCCAGGGGCCTGGATAAAGACATAATCTACCCCTCAAATATGTTCTGTCCACCAGTTTAAACCATTTGCTCCCCCAAAGCAACGGAATTTGTTTATTACATTTTGTTCTCTGTTGACTCTTAATGTTCTTTAAGGTTCTGGAAGCTATTATCTTTGAGATATCCACAGTTTATTTTGTCTTAAAGTCTAGAACAGCTAAATGCTTTCCCACTAAGAATCATAAACATTTTCTCTTCTATTAGGAAAAGCAGATGTCAGGATGCTTGCTCTGCTCAACCCTTAGGGCTTATCAAGTAGGACAAGGCTTGGCTTTCAAAGATCCCAAGCCAATGACTCCCAAGCTGGAATCACCTGGAAGTTTTAAAACTCTGGTCTCCAGATCACATTCTCAGAAATTTGGATTACTGGCTTGAGTGTGGATGGGTGTCAGTGTTTTTTAAAGCTCTACAGGGGATTCTAATATATAGCCAATAATTCTGAAAGTAGAGTTCAAACCAGCAGCATCAGCATCACCTGGAACTTGTTAAAATGCAAATTTTCACTCCACATCCCCCAATCCTGCTGCCTCCAATCTGCTCCAATCCACAGAATCGGAAACTGCAGAGGAGGAGCTCAGGAAACTGTTTTAACAAGCCCTCCAGGTGAGTTGGATATATACCAAGGTTTGAGAACTTAGGTTGAAAGCCTGTTCTAGGCTTTCCTTTCTCTTGGAAAAGATTGCCCTGTCAAGTGCTATCGACCCTGAAAACGTCTGGTCTGAGGCCAATTAAAGCTCTCTAAAGCTGCAGGAGCTGGCAGGTAAGCTACACAGAAAGCTTTGAGCTCTCTATTCCCTCTTAGCCATGAAATCATAGTTTTGTCTTTAGTTAATGAGGCCTTAGCAAAACTATGGAGCAGAATGTTTGTCTGTAGAGCCTCATCTGATCCTGGTTCTAGAAACTTCCTTTTTCCCCCATAGCATCCTTCTCCTTTACCTAAAATCTTGGTCTCTTTTTACTCTTTTGATATTCATTTCCACTTACCAATCAGTTGGAAGAGAGGAACAAGCTAATCAAATAAGGGTGTATATATGTCTTAGAATTCCTTCATGTGTTAGAGTTTTAAGAATGAGATGCAATTTAACAGTATTGGAACATCCATTACCCCTCAGGAAGAAAGGGAACTTACACATATTGAGCGCCTTCCTCAGAACAGGCAGGTTACTTTCCTCTTAATGTTCATTTAATCCTCAGAAGAGGTGCTGCTATTACTCCATTTTAAGGGTAAGGAAATCAATGGTGGAATTTAAGAAACTCTGTCTGACTGTACGGAAGGGGAATATTTTTTCCCAAAGCCCCTCAAAACATCACATAGAAAGAAATGAAAAACATCACATAGGTTTCAGACTTTGATTTCCCATAGAGTTATATAGATTCTCAGCAGAATTAAACAGAAAAAAAAAATGTCTGTTTTCAAATCCATGCTCTCTGTCTAGTTGCAGGGCCACACAACTATTGGGAACCTTTCTCTACTGATGGTTGAAAAAAACTATAAATACCACAGCAGGATGAGCCACATGGGTCTGCTGACCGGTCAATTCCTAATAAAATTTGACATTTTTAAAGCTGCCAGTACTACTACTACTACTACTCCTAAGTCGCTTCAGTCGTGTCTGACTCTGTGTGACCCCATAGACGGCAGCCCACCAGGCTCCCCTGTCCCTGGGATTCTCCAGGCAAGAACACTGGAGTGGGTTGCCATTTCCTTCTCCAGTGCATGAAAGCGAAAAGTGAAAGTGAAGCCGCTCAGTTGTGTCGGACTCTTCGCGACCCCATGGACTGCAGCCTACCAGACTCCTCCATCCATGGGATTCTCCAGGCAAGAGTACTGGAGTGGGGTGCCATTGCCTTCTCCAGAAGCTGCCAGTAACCTATTATTAAATAATAATTACTCCTAAGTACAAAACAGAACTGTAAGGAGGTGGGTATTTTCTCCCAGGAGGAAGCCAGTAGTGGTTAAATTTTGTTTACCTCTTGTCACAGGCGAAGACCCGTGAGGCCTCCAGGAAAAATAAGAAGGAATCCAGATGATAAGGTGTAACACCAAGTTTCACTTGCTCACAGGATGCTGCGTGCAGAGGCCTCGCACAAAGCCCTCAGACCATAGTTCTGGCATCAAACAGCACCGTTCGACACCTCAGCTTGGGGACTGTGTGCAGAAGCTTCTCACAAGATGTTGTGATTCAAGATGGCAGGGGTTTGGAGACACTGCTTTCAGCCTGTCCATTTCGCAATAACTCTACCCTCCTTCCCCAGAAGGGGAACTCTAAGAAGCAGCACCAACCGCAACCTGTCCTGCAGGGGAGAGTGTGTGTGCTCTTGAGTGTGAGTCCATACCTCTTCATTCTCTGACCAAAAAAACAAAACATTCTTTTGCTTCTGAACTGAACTCGGTCTCATTCTATTGGTGCAAGTGACACAGGGCAGGAAGATCTTTGTTAGGGCCTGACTTGAAAGGGTAGGTAACATTATCATGTTATTTGCATGAACATTAATAGAATCTGCATCACATAATGTTCTAGAAAACAGCTCTCAGACTTCCCCAGTGGTTCAGTGGTAAAGACTCTACACTCCTACTGGAGGCGGGCACAGGTTCAATCCCTGGTTTGGGAACTAAGATCCCACACACCATGTTGCAAAATGAAAAAAAAGAAAAAGAAGGGTCTGTACTCAAAATGACAACTCATTTTTCTATTATCTCCTACTCACCAAAGCCTTTCCTACCGTGCCCTCACCTGAAGATCTTTTAGCCCCTCTTGGCATGCTCACAGAACTCATTTGCAATAGTACCTAAAACCCCAACTAGCTTTTGTATTTGTCTCCCCATCCCCCATCCCCACAAAGCTATATATTTGTCAAAGGGGTCAATGTCTGATTCAGTTCTGTTCCTTTCTCCTGAGTTACCAAGAAAAGAGGAAACTGAATTTTATGAATCCATGGAAATTGCCTGGCTGTCTGAAAGAAGGAAGGAATGTGGAGAGGCATGGGGAGCAAGGTTGGATAGTCAGGCCTTGAAAACTAAGTAGAAGGATTTACGCTTAAGGTGAAGCAACAGGGAGCTGAGTAGAGTGTGGAGTGAGTGGTGTGGAAGTGCAGGCAGAAAGAGGTGCAGATTGGATAGAACCACGCTCCAAACTGAGCCAGCCGCTGCATACAGAGCTGTGTTAGGTGCATGCATATTAATGCTGAGAAACAGGGGCCCCAAAGAAAACGAAGATGAGATGCGAATGTCTTCTAAGGGCTGAATCAGAGGGAGGAAAAGAATCACTCCAAAGCTTCTAGATCAGATAATTAGCAGAAGAATGGAAAAGTTAATTGGAGAAGGGTAGCAATCTGGGGAGTACAGAAGCTGGGGAAGGATGTTCGGTTACATTTCATTAGCTGGATTTCTCTTTCTTTGAAGTGTCAAGTGGGCACACAGATCTCTTAAGATTTAAATTCTGCTTTTTCCTAGAAATATAACTTAAGGGTGAAATAACCTCATCACTCTTCACATTTTAAAGCATTTTTGTTTTATATGCTATCAATGTGGGTTTTAATTCTCTTTGGAAAATGAATACTTTTCTGGGTCCCATGGGAGCTTTCCTTGTTGCACTTGCACAGACGACCATCTGAGCTGAGTGCTTGTTAGATAGGATGAAATATCGTCTAGGGTTAGCAGGGAGATATCACAGGCCACCCACCGGACACCCTGGGAATGAAAAAGAGGCCAAAGGTCTCATGTCTTTAACTGGAAAAGTACAATTTCAAGATTAACAATGGCAACCCCAGTGTGCATTACTGCTAGTGGAAACAAGCGTATGATATCATAACAGAGGAAGAAAAGGCAGCAAATTTGCTTTCAAAGCCCACAGTGTGACAGCTTTACAATCATCTTTTGAACGGTGCCTGTATTGGTTTCCTATTGCTGCTATAACAGATTACCACAAATTTAGTGGTTTAAAATTACGCTGCCTATCCAAGTATTCCAGCATTATGCTTCCAATGAGAGTTTTCATCTTTACCCTACAGATAACCAGGCATGAACGAGCATTAGGATCTTCATACTCGAAAACAGATAATTTCATTTTAAAAAGAACCTGAACTCTTAGAGTAGTTACCTCTCCTAACCTCAAAAATAAAAGATAAATTATTCATTTAATAATTATCTCAGGAACATAAGAATGAACATACGTTCTGTTTACTAGCTGCAGTGTGACAAGGAGTTACATTTAGCAATCATTGGAGAGACACAACATATTTAATGCAAACGGAAAAGCAGGACATCAAAACAAGGCCAGTTGAGAAGTATTTTCAGCTTTTTATTTTTCCTACTCAAGTAAATTAAAAGAATTAGTCTGAGTTCCTGTGAAACCCTTTGCCATTGAATACTGTGATTGATTGAAACACAAATATAGTTGACTTCTGTGTTAAAACTAAAATAACTATGTACGCAAGATTCAAATTGTACCTCTTTTTATCTTTATTGAGATCTCTTTTAATTGGAAAGTATAACTGACATAAAGTAAAAAAACATGCCTACAATTGGTAAGTTTGATATAATATAAATTTGGCACATTGACTTATGAAATCGTCACCATGATCAAGATAACAAATATGTGTACTGCCTCCAAAAGTTTCATTTGACTTGAAAAAAAAATTTTATTGGAGTATAGTTGCTTTACAATATTGTGTTAGTTTCTGCTGCTGCTGCTGCTAAATCGCTTCAGTTGTGTCCAACTCTGTGCGACCCCATAGACGGCAGCCCACCAGGCTCCCCTGTCCCTGGGATTCTCCAGGCAAGAACACTGGAGTGGGTTGCCATTTCCTTCTCCAATGCATGAAAGTGAAAAGTGAAAGTGAAGTCGCTCAGTTGTGTCCGACTCTTAGCGACCCCATGGACTGCAGCCTACCAGACTCCTCCATCCATGGGATTTTCCAGGCAAGAGTACTGGAGTGGGGTACCGTTGCCTTCTCTCTGTGTTAGTTTCTGCTGTATAGCAAAGTGAAACAGCCATACATATACATATATCCCCTCTTTTTCGGATTCCCTTCCTATTAATCTAGAGGTCTTTAATAGTTCAAATTCATTGAAAAATACCAAATCAGAGCTTATGTAATGAAGATTTCTCTTTAAAAAACAACAACAAAAGTAAAACATTGGTTTTCTTTGAGGAGACGGGTCTTTCACTGATTATATGCACCTGTATTTTTAAAAATAAATATAACTCAGAGTTTAAAAGAAACAATGATAAAATAGCACTACAGCTAACACACACATTTAGTTCACTTTTAAACTGCATTATCTGTTAAATAGTTGAAAGACAAAGAGTATTGATGTTCTCTGAAAGCAATTCTTGCCTGGCAGCAGAGTTGTGTTTTTAAGTCAGACTTAAAAAAAAAAAAAAATCAAGAATCTTGCTCATGGATCATCACCTTTCCTAGTGAACCCAGTGACCACAGACATGATTCCCGTGAAGCTCTGTTAAACTAAACTGTCCTCCTTTAAAGTCAATGGCAGAAGCCCTGCACGTGAGAATGAAAAAAAGAGTAGATGGTTTTAAATAACCATTTTTAGAATAAAAATATGAATATTACAAAACCAAAATAACAGATATAGAATGTTATCTGTAACAATGTTCTTCTGTAACAGATACAGAATGTAGCACTGCAACAGATATAACACAGTCTACTGAGTTTCCAGCTCATTCTTTAGAGCCCTGTGTCTTCACGGTCAAAGCTCCTGGGTGAACCCCAGCTGGTAGGAATCACCTGCCTTCACATCCACCAGAAAAGCTCCATTCAAAATGATTTATAATAGATTTATATATCTGTGTATCTGCTTACTCTGATCATTCCCCTTGTACCTAATAACACTGTTGTCCACTGTTTTGGGGCCACCTTTTTCTACTTTCCTGACTTAAACATGGGGCTTCCCCAGTGGCTCAGGAGTAAATAATCCTCCTGCCAATGCAGGAGACCCAGGTTTGATTCCTGGTCTAAGAAGATTCCCTGGAGAAGGAAATGGCAACCCACTTCAGTATTCTTGCCTGGGAAATCCCATGGACAGAGGAGCCTGACAGCCTACAAGTCCATGGGGTTGCAAAAGAGTTGGACAGGACTTAGCAACTAAACAAAAACAACAAGTACAGAAACCTCTTAAACATTAATATTATACAGTCAATGTTTATTTAGATTCATCCATTTATTTGCATTCTCTTTGTCTATCTTCCTTTCTTAGAACCTATCTGAGAGCTTCCTCCTATGTTCATTATCCTTTCTGAAGTTTAACCTTCAAATTTCCTCGATTGACGGTCTCCCAGACATACATGGCATCACTTTTAGGAATGTCTTAATTTCACTCTTACATTTTTGCTATATGTAAAATTCTAGATTGATTGTTTCTCTAAACATTTTGTAGATTTTATTTCACGGTAGTCTAGTCTTTTTTGTGGCTGTTGAAAAGTCTGCTGCTAGTTTAACTACCCTTTTATGGATAATCTGTCTTTTTTCCTCTGGATGTTTTCAATATTGTCTTTATGTCTTTGGTGTTTTGCATCTTTATTGTGATGGGTCTTCATATGAGCTTTTTAAAAATTATATATCCTCCTTGGGATTTGTGTTTTCTGAATCTGAACATTCACGTCTTGCCTCTATTCTCAAAAATTCTATGCCATTATTACTGGCATTTTCTTTGAAAACATCATGAACATCAGTTAGACATTTATCAAGTGTATTATTCTACCCTCATTTCTCATAAATATCCTTTCTCAATTACCATTTCTTTGCATCTCTCTCTTTCCTGTGTTTTGGTTAATTTCCTGAGTGTTATCCTCCATTTTGCCAATTAGTTTTTCAATTATGATTAACCTCATGAAGTTATCCATTGTGCTTTTAAATTACATTTTTAGTTCTTTTAGATATTTGACTCTTTTCCAAATCAGCCTAGTGTTTTAAAGTATCATTACATTCTTGAGTTTATTTCATTCATTTCATTTTGTATTTATTTCATTAACATTTTATACCTGGTTATTTTATGTTCTGTATTATCCATTCCAATATTCAAAATTCTTGGTGGTCTAAGTCAGCTTTTATTGTTTCTTCTGACTCTCACCCATGAGACCTATTTCCTCATATACTTCATAATTTTGGATTTTGACTGCCTTTCAGCTTTATCTGTATGAAAGCTGCAAGACCTGAGTTGAGGGTGAGGCCCTCATAGGGAATCTGTGTTTACCTCTGCCAGGTACTGCAGCTTACTACTCATCTGGGTTCACATTGGGTCAGCCTCTTGAACTCAGGTTTTCTGGATTCCACTGCTGCTGCTGACAAGTCCTCAGTCACATCCAACTCTTTGCAACCCCATGGACTGTAGCCAGCCAGGCTCCTTCCATAGAATTTTTCTAGGCAAGAATACTGGATTGGGTTACCATTTCCTACTCTAAGGGATCTTCCTGACTATCAGTTTAACCCAAAACCTTCATAGGACAGGCTTGGGGTTACACATTTTCAGGGAAGATGTATTATTCCAACCTGGAGCCTAGGCCGAGAGAGACTTCCTTGTTATTTCCCTCCACATAGTTTACTTTGGAAGGTGCATCTCTTTATTATTCTGGCTTTACATGAGGGCTCAGTTCCAATTCCCCATCTTACTTAGGTCCCGTGTGGCCACTAAAATCTAAGCCTCTTGGTTATAAAGATTGGCTGGATAGCCTCAGATTCAGCTAACACCTGTTTTCTAGCTCTCTTCAGTTCAACTATACCCTTCCTTACATAATAGTTCAACTATTAAAGAGATATTTATGCTATTTCATCAAGCACTTCTAGGCATCCAGTTATAAATATTTCTCCAGACAGGGGTTTCTTATTATTTTTTTCTGATGAAGAAACTAAGACCTGGAAAAGTTCATTGACTTTAAAAAGGTGGAGCCAAGTGGAAACTCAAACTGATTCTCCAACCTCCTTTTTCATGTCTTCATGGATCACACAAAATAACAGTACCTCCACTCTTAAAGTTGACATTTGTGGTGTCACTCCTAGTAACTCTCGAAATAACTCTGAAATCAGAAGTCAATTTTCCCCAAATTGTGATAACTTGCTAAAATAAGGTGAGATTAAATCATTTGATGTATTACAACTGTGAGATAAGAGACCTATGTGTCTGACTTCCAAGGCTATACTGACAAAAGTAGAAATTTTAGTTGTAACAATTTCTTAAAGCATGTTCTAGCTTCTAAATCTGAATTTGAAACCACTGATCATGCAGGGAAAGGATCCATAGTTATGAAACAGGCACATTTTTAGGATCCATATAGGTATCTCTTCTTCCCAGACAGAAGTGGCCCACTGGAGAAGGGAATGGCAAACCACTCCATATTCTTGCCTCAAGAACCCCATGAACAGTATGAAAAGGCAAAAAGATATGACACTGGAAGATGAGCCCCCCAGGTCAGTAGGTGTCCATTATGCTACTGGGGAAGAGCAGAAAATTGGTTCAGAAAGAATGAAGAGGCCGAGCCAAAGTGGAAATGATGCTTAGTTACAGTTATGTCTGGTGGTGAAAGTAAAGTCTGACGCTATAAAGAACAATAGTGCATAGGAATCTGTAACATTAGGTCCATGGTAAATTGGATGTAGTCAAGCAGGAGATGGCAAAAGTGAACACTGACATTTTAGGAATCAATGAACAAAAATGGACAGGAATGGGTGGATTCAATTCAGATGACCATTATATCTATTACCCTGGACAAGAATCCCTTAGAAGAAACGGAGCCCTGATGGTCACAAAAGAGTCTGAAATGCAGTACTTGGGTACAGCTCAAAAATGACAGAATGATCTCAGTTTGTTTTCAAGGCAAATCATTCAATATCATAGTAATCCAAGTCTATGTTCCAACCACTAATGCTGAGGAAGCTAAAGTTGAACATTCTGTGAAGACCTGCAAGACCTTCTAGAGCAAACACCAAAAAAAAAAAAAAAAAGATGTCCTTTTTATCATAGGGGATTGGAATGCAAAAGTAGGAAGTCAAGAGATACCTGGAGTAACAGGCAAGTTTGGCCTTGGAGAACAAAATGAAGCAGGACAATGGCTAACAGAGTTTTGCCAAGAGAGCATGCTGGTTAAAGCAAACACCCTCCAACGAGACACAACTCTACACATGGACATAACCAGATTGATTGATTATGTCCAAAATCAGATTGATTATATTCTTTGGCTGCTGAAGGTGGAGAAGCTCTATACAGTCAGCAAAAACAAAACCTGAAGCTGACTGTGACTCAGATCATCAGCTCCTTATTGCAAAATTCAGGCTTAAATTGAAGAAAGGAGGGAAAACCACTAGGCCATTCAAGTATAACCTAAATCAAATCCCCTATGATTATGTAGTGAAAGTGACAAATAGATTCAATGGATTAGATCTGGTAGACAGGGTGCCTGAATAACTATGAGGTTCACATCACTGTACAGGAGGTGGTGACAAAAACTATCCCAAAGAAAAACAAATGTAAGAAGGCAAAGCGGTTGTCTGAGGAGGCTTTACAAGTAGCTGAGAAAAGAAGAGAAGCCAAAGGCAAAGGAGAAAGAGAAAGATACACTGAACTGAATGCAGAGTTCCAGAGAATAGCAAGGAGAGATAAGAAAGCCTTTTTAAGTGATCAATGCAAAGAAACAGAGGAAAACAACAGAACGGGAAAGAATAGTGATCTCTTCAAGAAAACTGGAGATTCTAAGGGAACATTTCATGCAAACGTGGGCACAATAAAGGACAGAAACAGCCAGGACCTAACAGAAGCAGATGAGAGAAGAGCTGGCAAGAATACATAGAAGAACTATACAAAAAGTCAAGGGGGCCTTAGGAGGTATTACTATAAACAAAGCTAGTGGAGGTGATGAAATTCCAGCTGAGCTATTTCAAATCCTAAAAGATGATGCTGGGAAAGTGCTGCACTCAATATGCCAGCAAATTTGGGAAATTCATCAGTGGCCACAGGACTGGAAAAGGTCAATAGTTTTCATTCCAATCCCAAAGAAGGGCAGTGTCAAAGAATGTTCAAACTACTGCACAATTGCGTTCACTTCACATGCTAGGACGGAGAAGGCGATGGCACCCCACTCTAGTACTCTTGCCTGGAAAATCCCATGGACTGAGGAGCCTGGTAGGCTGCAGTCCATGGGGTCGCTGAGAGTCGGACACAACTGAGCGATTTACCCTTCACTTTTCACTTTCATCCATTGGAGAAGGAAATGGCAACCCACTCCAGTTTTCTTGCCTGGAGAATCCCAGGGACGGGGGAGCCTGGTAGGCTGCCGTCTATGGGGTCGCACAGAGTCGGACATGACTGAAGTGACTTAGCAGCAGTAGCAGCATATGCTAGCAAGGTAATGCTAAAAATCCTTCAAGCTAGGCTTCTGCAGTACATCAACTAAGAACTTCCAGATGTACAAGCTGGATTTAGAAAAGGCAGAGGAACCAGAGATCAAATTACCAACAACTGTTGGATCATAGAAAAAGCAAGGGAATTCCAGAAAAACATCTACTTCCGAATCATTGACCAGGCAAAAGCCTTTGACTGTGTGGATCACAACAAACCATGGAAAATTCTTAGAGACAGGAATACCAGACCACCTTACCTGTCTTTTGAAAAATCTCTATGCAGGTCAAGAAGCAACAGTTAGAACCAGAAATGGAACAACAGACTGGTTCCAAATCAGGAAAGGAGTACGTCAAGGCTGTATATTGTCACCCTGCTTATTTAACTTATATGCAGAGTACATCATGTGAAATGCCAGGCTGGATGAGTCACAAGCTGGAATCAAGATTTTTAGGAGAAATATCAACAACCTCAGATATGCAGATGATACCACTCAAATTGCAGGAAGTGAAGAGCAAATAAAAAACTACTTGATAAGGGTGAAGAAGAGAGTGAAAAAACTGACTTAAAATTCAATATTCAAAAAACAAAGATCATGGCTTCTGGTCCCATTATTTCATGGCAAATAGATGGGGGAAAAGTGGAAACAGTGACAGATTTTATATTCTTGGGCTCCAAAATCACTGTGGACAGTGACTACAACCATGAACTTTAAAAGACACTTGCTCCTTGGAAGAAAAAGCAGAGATATCACTTTGCTGACAAAGGTCCATATAGTCAGAGCTATGGTTTTTCTAGCAGTCATGTATGGCTGTGAGAGTTGGATCATAAAAAAGGCTGAGCACCAAAGACTTGATGCTTTCAAATTCTGGTGCTGGAGAAGACTCTTGAGAGTTCCTTGGACAGCAAGGACATCAAACTGGTCCATCCTAAAGGAAATCAATCCTTAATATTTATTGGAAGGACTGACGCTGAAGCTGAAGCTCCAATACTGTGGCCACATGATGCAAAGAGCTGACTGGAAAAGACCATCATCTGGAAAAGACCCTGATGATGGGAAAGATTGAGGGCAGGAGGAGAAGGGGCATCAGAGAATAAGATGATTGAATGGCATCACTGACTCAATGGACATGAGTTTGAGCAAACTCTGCGATATAGTGAAGGACAGGGAAGCCTGGCATGCTATAGTTCATGGGGTTGCAGAGTTGGACACAATTTAGCGTCTGAATAACCTCATCAACAACAGGCATATCTTATAAGCATCAGGACTTTCTCACAGGTGAAACCTTAAGTGAAGCATCTTTACTTCATATTAAGAAAATAAGCATAATTTGAAAGATATGTACATTATTTATTTATGCATTCTCAAAAAAGTAAACTCTATTAAATTGAATCTGAGTAATATTGCAGAATACTGTAACTAGCAAATCTTAGAATAGGGAAAGCAATATGTTTTTGAAGTCAAGTGAAGTGAAAGTCACTCAGTCATGTCTGACTCTGGGATCCCATGGACTATACAGTCCATGGAATTCTCCAGGCCAGAATTCGGGAGTGGGTAGCCTTTCTCTTCTCCAGGGGATCTCCCCAACCCAGAGATTTAACTCATGTCTCCTGCATTGCAGGTGGATTCTTTACCAGCTGAGCCACAAGGGAAGCCCAAGAATACTGGAGAGCGTAGCCTATCCCTTCTCCAGCCGATCTCCCCAACCCAGGAATCGAACCAGGGTCTCCTGTACTGCAGGCAGATTCTTTATCAGCTGAGCTACCAGAGAATCCCCAATGTTTTTGAGGTTTCCACAGAAAAAAGAAATGACATTCAGAGTTTCAGTGTTCCTATCTCAAATGACTGCATGTTAACAAACCACCACCACTGCCAAAAAATATATATATATGTACATACACCAAGATAAAATGACCTATAGCTATCAGCTGTGGTTTTGTGTTGTTTCATGCCAAATTCATAAATCTCCATGAAACGGAGATGTCATCCAAATTTTGCATTTTTCTTCAATTTTATCAATTTTGTTCAATTTTCATCTTGTTCTCAGATGGTGTTTACCTGGCTTGCTGCTGCTGCTAAGTCACTTCAGTCGTGTCTGACTCCGTGACTCCATAGACGGCAGCCCATCAGGCTCCCCTCGTCCCTGGGATTCTCCAGGCAAGAACACTGGAGTGGGTTGCCAGTTCCTTCTCCAATTCATGAAAGTGAAAAGTGAAAGTGAAGTCGCTCAGTCGTGTCCGATTCTTGGCGACCCCATGGACTGCAGCCCACCAGGCTCCTCCATCCATGGGATTTTCCAGGCAAGAGTACTGGAGTGGGGTGCCATTGCCTTGCTTAGCCTTTTTTAAAATTTAAGAAAACCTGTAGAGGGTTTGAAACTTCCTGTAGAGGGCGCTATTGATATGGTCAACTATACTAAACATTAAAAAAAAAGTACATGGTTCATAAACTATAGACTCTGCTTAGAAGTCATTAGGTTGATATTTGGGAGAGTTGAATTAAACCAAAACCCTAAGCAGACTAATAATTCTTAAGCTGTTTAATACTTGTGAAACCGGGCATTCCTCTGGCTTTTAACGCTGGAGTCTGAAGGTTCTCTCCCCTCCCCCTTTATTATTTAATGAACAATTCCTCTTCTGGTCTGTATTAACAATGGTGCTTGGAACTCGGCATCGATAGCACACTGTATGCCCTGTTGTGCTACATGTTGAATGATTTGTGTGTCTTTGAGAAAGTCCAGCTTCTCTTCTTAATCTGGTATCGTGGAGGCTCTGTAATTTACTCCCACAGTTCCCTGCCATAACATATTTCATGTCAAAGGGGAGGTTTCTTTTTTTTTTTTCCTTTAAAAACTCTTAATAGAGATACTTCCAAACAAAGACAGAGGGCAAAGAGGATCCTTTTCGGATATTAAATGAGAACATAACCATAGCTTATTTTTCTTTTGTATTATGATGAGGCAATTGATGATTGCTTGGGGCTTTGTGGATGAATCAGACTTTTAATAAGTTTCAGTGAGAACAGTGTTCACGGAGATAAGTTAATTAATTGCTCTGCTGTGTGAAAGCTCATGTAGATAGAGTTTTATGCTACTATGAGAATGTTCTTAAAAAGGCACACAATTCTTACTTGAATGCTTATCAGCCAACCTTCACAGAAAATATTACTTTGCTCTTCTTTTTTTAAAAAAGAAATTGTTAATAACCTTATTAAACTGAAATAAAATACATTACTGATCATTCTCCAGAATGGGAACTGAAAAGACATCTTTTCTTTCCGAGGTTCTGATGTCTAGCATCTATTGTTTACAAAACTCTTCTGGATGCTGACAGATACCTCTCTCTTGGTTACTTTTAATCTTGGAATTTTTGGCAAAGTGCTTCTTTTTTCCTCTGCATCACTTGGGTGATTTCAAACCAGAAGAATTCTTTGTCCTATCTTTACCCTGTTTCTGTGGCAGCAATGTAAGGGACTGTAAGAAAATGACTCTGAAAGCATCACTGGCTAATACAGTGAGTTTTTCTCCTGATGGCTACAATTTACATGCCAGGGGCCCCCTAAGCCCTCCAGCATTTTCCTGATGCTATGAAGAGAAAAAAAAAAATAATCAAAGTTTCTTAGAGTCTGGAATGCTTTCCCTGGCAATTGACAACAGAGTTCAAGTCAAGTTTATGATTTGGATTCTAACTTAGACTTTCCTTATGCATTTTTAACTCTTTGAAAGATGGGTTGAAGATACTATGGTATGCGTTACATTCCTCCTGCTATATTTGTTTTATTATTGGTTGAATTTTGAAAAGTCTTTGTTGATCATTTTGTTTTTTAGAATTTTTTTTTTTAATAGAGAAAAGAAAGCAATCCACTTAGAGTCTCATCCATCACCTTAATGCCTTTGCTGTCAATCTTTTTCAGGTAAAAATTATTTACTGGATAGAAGTATATTTGTATTATCACTGTTTTCTGTTCTAGTTTGATATTCTGTTCAAATTTAGGATTATATCATGCTATGCTATGCTATGCTATGCTAAGTCACTTCAGTCGTGTCCGACTCTGTGTGACCCCATAGACGGCAGCCCACCAGGCTTCCCCGTCCCTGGGATTCTCCAGGCAAGAACACTGGAGTGGGTTGCCATTTCCTTCTCCAATGCATGAAAGTGAAAAGTGAAAAGTGAAAGTGAAGTCGCTCAGTCATGTCCGACTCTTAGCGACCCCATGGACTGTAGCCTACCAGGCTCCCCTGTCCGTGGGATTTTCCAGGCAGAGTACTGGAGTGGGGTGCCATTGCCTTCTCCTAGTATTATATCATAATTTTATCAAAACATGTTTCATATGTGTCAGTGTGGTCTTCAGACCTCTTACAGATTTCAGTAAGTGCAATTTACACATGGCGTCGGGAATTAGGCACTGTTTTCATGTGTAAGAACAATCACACCTGTCTCAAAGGACAATGCCAAGATTAAATGACTCCATCTGAATAGCCAAGCAGAGTGCCTGACATATAAGCCCTCAACAGTGTTTCTCCTTTTTCTCCCTCTTCTTTCCCTGATCTTAATTGGCTTTCATTTGTCACCACTAATATGCCATTACATGTTGTAGAATGAATCTCTTGCAACATAATTAAAGTATTTTCATGCTTTCCAATATAATTACAACATGAAAAAAATCAAGTCAGATCAACTGGCCATTGAAGAATTGCCCAGAGAAGGCTCTGTGCCACCCGGAGCTTGGCTGTAAGGCCTACTCCAAATCCAATGGGCCATCAGCTGGTGGCCCACAGCACCCTCCTTAGTGACAGCTTCCTAAAAGACACTCTTTTACCTCACCAGGTATTTCTGTGGCCTCAGGAGTGATTGGCTGTGGTTTTTTCTAATATCAGAACAACAAATGAATCTCCCATCTCTGTCTCCTTTTAATTTTTCTACTTCTGTTTCTCTACTCTAGTGTTCTTAGCACTCACCTTCCCTGTCCTGGGCAGCAATTTTATTTTCTGTCTTTTGGGGTGTGTTGTTCACAAACCTTTGCATTTCTAGCCAGGGTCCATCCAGGAGGCATCCTTCTTTTCCTAAAGTGGATGTTTTAGGAATATCCAAAGAACTCTCTTGTTCTTCCCATTCTCCATGAAGGGGACTGCACTGAGGTTCAGGAGATTCTGGCTTCTGGGACTCCCTGCTGGAGTTGCCTCTTCTTTGATTCTTGAGTGGAGGGTGTATTCTACACACCATGCCCTTTCTTTTGGTAACCTCGGATTATATGCGACTGTATTTGCTGGGTTATGTAATATTTCTCTTGCAAGTTTTCACCCTTGGGTGTTTTTAAAACACTCTTGCCCTTTACTGATGAGAGATTGGTATTTCCACTGTGCATCTAACCCTTCATAGAATCTTAGAATTTCAGTGCAGAGCAATCTTATAGTTTATCTAGTCATATCCTCGTCTTCAAAGGTGCAGGAGATGAGGCTAGGAATGGCCAAGACATTTTCTAGATGCAGGTGACATCTTAGCTCATAACTCAGATCTTGTCTGTCTCATGACACTATTTCAGCTTTGGTGAGTTTGGGCTTAATGCTGTTTCTTTTTTTCAATTTGTTCTTTTTAAGTACAGAAATCTTCCTCAACCTACAAAGTAGTGAGGCTTTTTAGCCAAGAAGCATCAAATATTTCTATTGGATCAAACTCTCTTCTCAGAAACCTTATTTCCTCAGACTCTATTTCATAAAGAAAGCAACAAAGTTTTAGATTTTCAAACATCTCTCCTTTCCCTCTCTGCTACATTTCCACCCATTTCTCCACTTGTTTCAACTTTTCTTGGTTACTTTGATATTCTGATGATTGATCATGGATTCTAGTCTCATTATCTTGCCTGCTAGATCTTAATGACCCTTCTTCTGGTCTCTCCTAGTCTTGTAAATGTGATATAAATTAAGGTCAACTTCCAGCTTCCAATCCAGTATAAAAAGAGATTGGAAGTCATCAATCCCATCCTAACAACTGAAAACTAACAATCATCTAACAGAAAATAATTTGTTCAAAATAATAACAACAACAACACATTGAGTAATTACAGCTTATGGTTAAGAGAAAGGAAAACAAAGTTATAAGGAATGGGAAGGAGGAATTTTCTATTATAATATGCCTGGACTACAACTACCCGTGAAGCAGTATAGTGTTAAGACAGACTTGAATTAAGATGTATATTACAAATTCTTAATTACTTGAATTAAGATGTATATTGAAAATTCTAGGGAAACTACTAAAATTTTGTTTTAAAAGTATAACTGATAAGCTAAAGAGAAAAGAGAAAATGGAATCATAAAATTCTCAAATAAAAGCAGAAAAAGCAGGAAGAGTGGAAGACCAAAAAAGAAACAAAGAACAAACAACAAATATAAAATAGTTGCAAATATGGTAGATATAATTCCAGCTACATCAGTAATCACTTTAAATGTGAATGATCCAAAGACAGAGACTGTCAGAACAGATAAAAGAGATAAGACCTCACCCTACGTTGTCTATAAGAAATGTAAGTTAAATATAAAGACAGATACAGATTAAAAATAAGAAGATCGGGGAAAGATGTATCATGCTGTGTGTGTGCTCAGTCACTTCAGCCCTGTCTGACTCTGCAACTCAATGGACTGTAGCCCTCCAGGCTCCTCTGTCCATGGGATTCTCCAGGCAAGAATACTGGACTGGGTTGCCATTTCCTTCTCCAGGGATCTTCCCAACCCTGGGTTCAAACCTGGGCCTCTTGCATTGCAGGCGGATTTCTTACTGACTGAGCCACAAGGGAAGCCCCCATATCATGCTAACACTGGTTCAAAGAAAAGAGTGGAATAGGTATTTCAGATAAATCAGTTCTTCACATAAGTAATGAAGTCAGATATGCTTTAAAAGTCTTTGTTTTCTTCTCATAGAATTCATATTAAGAGAGAGTCCCCCGTCTTTCAACATTCGGTATAAGTTTCACCTGCATTTGATTGTGTCCTTTGGGCTTCCCTCGTGGCTCAGATGGTAAGGAATCTGCCTGCAATATGGGAGACCTGGGCTCGATCCCCAGGTTGGGAAGATCCCCTGGAGAAGGAAATGGCAACCCACTCCAGCTTTCTTGCCTGGAGAATTCTATGGACAGAGGAGCCTTGGCAATTATAGGAGTAAGAATAATTATTTTGGCTTCCCTGGTGGCTCAGACAGTAAAGAGTCATCCTGCAGTGCCGCAGACCCACGTTCAATCCCTGGGTCAGGAAGATCCCCTGGAGAAGGAAATGGCAATCCACTCTAGTATTCTTGCCTGGAAAAGTCCATGGACAAAGGAGCCTGACAGCTACAGTCCATGGGGTTGCAGAGTTGGACCCAACTGGGCAACTTCAATTTCTTTCTGTAATTCAGTGATATACCATGTATGTTGAGTGTTCTGGTCTGATTTGGCTTCATGATGGGTTAAGCATTATTGCTCAAAATTTTATCATGAAAAGAAGCCTTTTGAATATTCATCTTCTAACCCTTGCATTTTTATTTAGGTAGAGAAAGAATAAAAGAATTATCATCCATTCCTGTTTTGTTTTAGAATACTTGTTGGTATTATGTGTTCTTTGAATTGGAATGACTTTTATGTATTTGGAAATGTTCATCAAAGTTATCTGCCTTCCTATTTTGAAATGCTAGAAATTTTCTCTCTTCTCTGAAAGAGTAAAAGGACCGCAATTACTTCCCTGGGGAGAGGGTGTTAAGAGGAAACTATTTGGAGGCTTTTAGGTGAAATTCACCATGTACCTGGGAACACTGTCTAAATTTTCTTTGGCAAAGGGCCTATATTAGGCTTTTCTCATGGAAGATAAATACAAAGCCTTTTGAATGATGTCTGTTGATCTCATCATAATCTCAGATTCCAAGATTCAACTATCTTGTGGGTACTCACCTCCTCTCCAGGGGAACAAGTCCACTCTGAGGCAGGATATAACCGTTTCCATTAGTGGTCAAGGGCAGTTTCTCTCCACACTGGCTGTGCAGTATGAACTTCCCTTTTATATAGTCTTTAGTCAAGTGACATGATTTAGAGTGGGTGAAGATGAACATTTGTTAGGAACAAAGTAAAGAAAGGAGAGGCCCTGTCTTCTTACTGATCTTCCTGATGTTTCTGTTTTCAATTTTCCTTCATGCTATAGCCCTGGTGCATGTCAGGACAAGGTTGGTGTTAACCCAGGTTCCCCCCACCCTTTTCTGTTCCCAACTGGCTCTGCCGGGCAGCAGATATCTGACTTGCACTCCAGGTTGCAACAGGTTGGTCGACATTGTACACTACATGCAGTGGGATGTGCTCCAATTACAGAGAACATCCTAAACAACACTTCATTTCAATAAAGACATAAAATCCCTTTTCCTTACTGGGGCCAAGAATGTCAAGCCAAAGGAGGTATTCTATGAAATGGTCTGCAAAGTAGGGCGAGGAGTTCCTTTCCCATTTTTTCTTTTTTCCTGTAACAACTCTAGGCAAATTCCTCAGAAATCAGATTGGCAAGGGTAGACAAGGGGTGGGCTGGAACTCCAGAATCTGGGCTTGCTGAATGCATGCCATTCCCTTGCCACGTAGCACAAATCGATGCCAACTACAGAAAATAAAGACTTAAGTCAGAAGAGCAATACAGGCACAAGGCAATCATCAGCTCAATTAAACTGGTTATTCCACAAATAACCTAGAAACAGCAGGATTGCCAAACAATCTCCAGCCCCTGAAACATTTGCAAATGAGCATGACAACTGAAATTTTTTTCTTTCTTTGTAGCCATACACTGTCACATTTTAATGATGGATTATAGACATGGGCTTTTGGCAGTAAACTGTAGCAAACATGATTCTACACTTATTTTCTTTTAATCAGAAGATACAAGGGCTTATAGATCCATGGCACTGTGCCAGAGTTAGATAAAGCCCTAGAAAGAGAAATGTAGGATGGGAATATACATACACTTTCCCTTCTTTTTGGATACAAAGCAAATATGTTTTTCTTGTCATAAGATACATTATCTTTTGTTTTACTTTAGGTGGTATTTTTGCACCTGCTGAGGATGTTTATATTAAAGTATATAACTAGATAGTATAGCATATGTATCTAATCCTATAATATATATTAATCCATATCAGTATCATTTAAAAATGGCAAGTTGAACATATTTTTTCATAACTAGTAATATAATCTCTTGATGTCATAAATATGAAAGTAACATGTTATTTCTACAGGCATGATGTCAGGAAGATATTATTTAAGCATTTAGTGGGATCAGAGTCTTAGTGTACAAAAAATATACTTGTTTCTATAGGTTTCCTGTTTCTGTTCTACTTAGTTCAATCATTTTAATGGCAATTTCTTTTTATTTTTAAAATAGGACCATAATTCTCAGATGCTATTGATTCCTTTTATTTTGGCAGGCTGAAGAATACCAGGTAACACTGTAAGAATGAAGCCACAAGTTCTGTATTCTTCTGTTTGTCCCTGTCTTGGTCTATACCTGTCTCCATTTTCCTTCTCTTCGTCTTTATATTCTTGATTATTTACCTTTATTCATTTCACTGGGCTGTGAGTACACAAAGAGGAAAAACTCTGGGTCTTATTTTATGAGGACAAATTACCTTATATTTTAAATGCCACAAGGATATATATATATATATATATATATATATATATATATATATTTTTGAATAATTTTCTTGTTTGGAAGACTGCCTTGGATCAGAGGGTTAAATAATATATGGAACATGGTTTCCTAAAAATAACTCATTCTTAAACAGTAATGTAATAAATTGAAAATATAGAGAAAAATCTAAAATGTGGATTGGAAAAAAGTCCATAGCTTTGATTTAGGTCCCATATGTGTGGATGTGTGACATCCATCAGTGGGTAAACAGTACCTGGTGGTTGATTTACAGAGTGGGATTCCTCTCCAAAAAGGCACCCATTTACCCCTTGACAATACTCTTGAGTGATGGATGTTGTATTCCAGATGGATCTATTTGGAGAAGCAAAGTTTAGGTTAGGGTGGGACCAATATAACAAGATGGGGGGAGACATAAGGACTGCATCTGTCTGGACCTCTTGGGTTGGAGACAGCCTCTGGAGGATCCCTCAGCTCCTTCTTTTTCCAGTTTGTGAATATTGAGGATCTGCACCAAGGAGGCCCATACCTGCCACAGCTGCCCCTTTTGCCCGTTTATTTGACTTTGTGATTCAGGGTAGAAATGGTTCCTCTTTTTTTTTTTTTTTTTAAGTTCATTCACCAGCTTCACACAAGACCCTGGTCTTCATGTTTAGCAATTAGAATGAACAAGGGTGGGTTCAGTAATGGTAAGTCAGCAATGCTAAGGCTTGACTCATGCCCTCACAATCCTATCTTTGCCACAAAGCCTCCCATTATTCTGGAAAGGGTCTATGTCTGCTAGTCCTTTACCACACAAGACCTTACTTAGAACAAGAAAACACTAAAACCTGGGTTTGATTCAAAATGGTAGAACCAGTTAAAGCAGTTAGACTCTGGTATATAAGCCTTGGACTTTAACCTCAGGTTTCATGAGTTGAGATTCCAGTTCCAGGGGAAGAGGAAATGAGGACTTATTGTCTATTACATACTGAGTTTCCATTTAGGATAGGGAAAAAGTTCTGAAAATAGATAAACAGTGGTGATCATTATAAGTATGAATGTACTTAGTGACATCAAATTGAATACTTAAAAATTACTAAAAAGGTAATTTATTTTATGTTCTATATATTTATCACAATAAATGTTGCAAGGATGTGGAGAAAAGGGAATCCTCCTACACTGTTAGTGGAAATGTAAAGTGGTGCAGGCACTATGGAAAACATAATGGAGATTTCTTGAAGAACTGAAAATGAACTACCATAAGATCCAGCAACTCCACTCCTGAGTATTTATTCAACCCACCTCCAAAACCAGAAACACTAATTTGAAAAGGTACATGACCCCAAAATTCACAGCAGCATTGTCTATACATGTCAAGATATGGAAGCAATGTACATGTCCATCAGCAGATAAATGGATAAAGAAGACTATATATTCACACACATACACACAGAAGAATATTAGGCAGCCATAAAAATGAAAACTTGCCATTTTCAACGACATGGGTGGACTTTGAGGGTATTATACTCAGTGAAATACATCAGACAGAGACAGACAAATACCATATGTTATCACTTATAGGTGGAACTAAAAAATAAAACAAACTAGTGAAGATAAAAAAACAGAAACAGACTCACAGATATAGAGAACAAATTAGTGGTTACTAGTGGGGAGACCAGGGCAGGGAGAGGCGAGACAAAGGGAGGGAATTAAAAGGTACAAACTACTAGGTTTAAAATAAAGAAGCTACAAGGATATGTAGTACAACATAGGAAATAGAGCTGACATTTTATAATAACTATAAATGGAATATAACCTTCACAAATTGTGAATCCGTTTTGTACACCTGAAACATATATTATTACATATCAACTATATATCAATTAAGGGCTTCTCTCATAGCTCAGTTGGTAAATCATCTGCCTGCAATGCAGGAGACCTGGGTTCAATTCCTAGGTCAAGAAGATCCCCTGGAGAAGGAAATGGCAACCCACTCCAGTATTCTTGCCTGGGGAATCCCAAGGATGGAGGAGCCCGGCAGGTTATAGTCCACAGGATTGCAAGGGTTGGACCTGACTTAGCGACTAAACCACCACCTGCTGCTGCTAAGTCACTTCAGTCGTGTCCGACTCTGTGCGACCCCATAGACGGCAGCCCACCAGGCTCCCTCATCCCTGGGATTCTCCAGGCAAAAACACTGGAGTGGTTTGCCATTGCCTTCTCCATTGTGTGCAAGTGAAAAGTGAAAGTGAAGTCGCTCAGTCCTGTCCGACTCTTAGCAACCCCATGGACTGCCACCTACCAGGCTCCTCCATCCATGGGATTTTCTAGGCAAGAGTACTAGAGTGGCTTGCCATTGCCTTCTCCGAAACCACCACCACCACCACCATATATCAATTAAAAAAATGAAGAAAAGGAATCCCAGTTTGACCTCTTGTCAGACATTTAGGCAAGTTGCTGTACCTCTATATAATCGGTTTCCTCCAGAATGGAAGAGGAGTATAGAAATGATATTAGCTGGGTTATCTTAAATGAATGAGATGTGTGGGAAAGACTTACACTAATTCCTAACAATCAGAGTTAGCTGTTGTTTGATGATTTACAAGTGTGAATTCCATTGTCAAAATGTCTTGCATTTGGATTCTGTGTAGAAACCACCAATTTCAATTTTGTTTATAAGACAGACCAGGAATCAAGTTTGTGTCTCCAGCATTGCAGGTGGATTCTTTACCGCCGAGCCATGGAAAAGCCCAGTCCAGTTACAACACAGGGATCACAGCAGACACAGCCGCCACAGAAGCACTATGGCATTACTTCTCCCATCAGCTTAGCAGCCCCCAAGGAGACTGACTGCCTATTCACACAGAAGCTAGTTGAGACTCTGAAGACCTTTGGGGTTTTTGAAGAGGAAGAGGAACTGCAGTGCAGGATTTTCATTTTGGGAAAATTAAATAACCTGGTGAAAGAGTGGATACGAGAAATCAGTGAAACAAGAATCTTCCACAATCTGTAATTGAAAATGTTGGTGGGAAAATTTTTACATTTGGATCTTATAGATTAGGAGTACATACAAAAGGTGCTGATATTGATGCATTGTGTGTTGCACCAAGACATGTTGATCAAAGTGATTTTTCACCTCATTCTATGATAAGTTGAAATTACAGGAAGAAGTAAAAGATTTAAGAGCTGTTGAAGAGGCATTTGTACCCGTTATCAAACTGTGTTTTGATGGGATAGAGATTGATATTTTGTTTGCAAGATTAGCACTGCAAACTATTCCAGAAGACTTGGACTTAAGAGATGACAGTCTGCTTAAAAATTTAGATATAAGATGTATAAGAAGTCTTAACGGTTGCAGGGTAACCGATGAAATTTTACATCTAGTACCAAACATTGACAACTTCAGGTTAACCCTGAGAGCTATCAAACTGTGGGCCAAACGCCACAACATCTATTCCAATATATTAGGTTTCCTCGGTGGTGTTTCTTGGGCTATGCTAGTAGCAAGAACTTTCCAGCTTTATCCAAATGCAATAGCATCAACTCTTGTACATAAGTTTTTCTTGGTATTTTCTAAATGGTATGTGTTTAGATTATATTAAAATAAAATTGATTGTAGACACTGAAAAAAAAAAAAAGACAGACTAACATCTGTTTGAGATCTCAAGTAAGACTTTACTCTTAAAAGATGTCCCTGCTGATAAGAATGTGGGGACAGGGGACACTCTTGCTTCTTGTAGGCTGGACATGAATTGGTGCTACCATTCTGAAGGGCCATCAAGCAATACGTAACAACATTTAAAACAGGCATAACCTGTGGCCCTGCAATACCATTTCTCTGAAAATTAGTCACAATATGTATGCACAAGTAACAAGTATTCACTGTAGCACTGTTTATAATAGCAGCAAATTGCAAACTATACGGATATCCATTTATAGTGAATGGATTAACTAAACCTAAACAATAAAATCTTACATACCCATGAAAAAGGATGATGCCATATTATAATATTCCTGGACAAATGTCACAATAAATTGTAAAATTTAAAATTAAATTGTAGGAAAAGGAAGTTTGAGAACAGAATATGTAGTTTGACCACATTCATGCAATTTATGTTTATATGTATAGTACAATTTCTAGAAGTATATTCATCCAACTTTTACAGTAGTTGTCTCCAGATGGGATTGTAGGGAGAACTTTACTTTCTATTTTAAACACTTTTGTGTTACTTGAGCTTTTTACAAGCATGTATTACTTTTCTAACCTGCAGAAACAATAAAAATATTTCCATTAAAAAAACATGAAAGAGAGACCATAAGGGATATGCTTGGATCACTCACGATAGCCAGGATCTTGCTAGGCCAGGGTCCTCTGTTCATCAAACAGGTCTACTGCTTCCTGAACACAGGATTCAGCCTCTGAAAGGATGCAGCTTCCACAAAATGATCACTGAGAAGACACAGCAGGTTTCAACCTTTGGCATATGTATATGTGTGTGTGTGGCGGTGCGGGGGGTGGGGGTGGGGGTGGGGCGGTTGGTGCTCAACAAAACCAAACAATGTGATGCAAGAGACTTAAAGGAGAGATGGAACATCTTGAAATAGAAGCCACTGCAGCGGGATGCAATGGGCAATGGGGATTCTGGGGTTAGAACTAGGTTCAAAACCCAGCTGCCTTACTTATTTGCTGTGTGACCTTGGTCAAATTACTTAGCCTCTCTGAGTTTTAATACACCCATCAATAAAAGAGGAGCAACAACATCTTCCACCCAGAGTTGTCAAGATTCACTGAGATAAAATATATAACTTGAACCATAGTTAGTGCTCACAAATAATCCTCTTCTTTTCTTCCTCTCAGGCTTTAGCATTGCACTGAACAAACATAGCAGTCTTGAAAATAGATGGTTTTTCTAAACAGCACAATGTTCCAGCATACTGCTTGTACTGCATTGTCTTTAAGTGTCAAGTTAGGGCACTGTTGTGAAAGCTATAGACAGAATATTTTAAAACTAGCATGAGGAAGGGGGATGGGGAAGTTTTATATTTTCTGACTCCTTTAGTGGGCAATTTTCATGATTCAAATGGGGTTGAAAATAACTTTCCAGGTTTTAAATATTCTGTATCATGTAAGAATGAGGAGGAATCGCTGATCAATTAGGTTTAAAAGCTACTGAAATTCTCTAGAATCATTTAAATAAGGTACTTATAAATAACTGCCCCTGAAGAGATGAGAGTAACCTCCCACGTCAGCAGTACATGAGTTAAACATGTGGTTAACGATAATATAAAAAGAGGTGGTATGTGAAATATCAGTTCATGTGAGGCGACACTCAATATTAATTTATGTGATATCAATACTGTTTTAGTCTAAATGAACCTTCCCCATATAAACCACTCCTAATTATTGTAAAACCGTTACTTTCCACTTACCATTGATCTTAAGGAAATGACTAAAACTTTTCCAGTGTGCTGACACAGCACTATTATTCTGGGTCATTATTCAGAGCAGGTGTCAATCTCTTTCACTTAATCCCAATGCAGGGGAAAAAAAGGAAGAGTAGTTTTTCATTTAATCAAGTCTCTCTTTTAAAAGATAAAAGAGGAACACATTAAGATAAGTGTAACTTTCATAGGGATATTAACACTCTAATGATACTCTTTGGGACAAATGAACAATTCTGATTTTCAGCCCAGTTCAAGAGAAAACATTAAATTTTATAATATGGGGGATATAGTAATTCCCTAAAGGAATAGGTCAAGGCAATCAGTAACTGATACTCTTTCAAATGAAGTCATCCAAGCTTGAACCAAGTGACCAGGCTGTCCTTTGCTAAACAACATTTCAGAGTTGACA
The DNA here is from genome assembly GCA_935064755.1 of Tragelaphus eurycerus. NCBI lineage: Eukaryota > Metazoa > Chordata > Mammalia > Artiodactyla > Bovidae > Tragelaphus > Tragelaphus eurycerus. The sequence goes on from CAKXYN010000002.1 coordinate 28,743,544, forward strand.
CGCACCCCCACCTCCAAAGCAAGAGTATGGTGTTTTTTGAGCTACACCTTTTAGGATTTTTAGAAGTGATTACAGAAAATCTAAACCACACAAGAGTTAATAATTATATAACTGGTGGTTTAAGAAGGCATTTGTATGTTAAGGAAGGGAAAATTGTAATGGTTTCAACCAGAACATCAGACTGTGTAGAATTGCCCTGTTGCCCACAAACTCAAGGTGGATTTGTTCATCTAATTATCCTTCAAATACAAGTGGCTTATCTGAAGGCCATTAATTTGAGGACAAATGGGATCGATTCCTCCATTCTAATCCATAGAACTTCAGGATTAGAGCTTACATGCAATTTTATGTAATGAATATTTGCTGAGCATATTCTAAATGACACACCTAGTTGCTAAGCCAGAGAAGGCAATGGCACTCCACTCCAGTACTCTTGCCTGGAAAATCCCATGGATGGAGGAGCCTGGTGGTCTGCAGTCCATGGGGTCGCGAAGAGTCGGACATGACTGAGCAACTTCACTGTCACTTTTCACTTTCATGCATTGGAGAAGGAAATGGCAACCCACTCCAGTGTTCTTGCCTGGAGAATCCCAGGGATGGGGGAGCCTAGTCTATGGGGTCGCAGAATCGGACATGAGTGAAGTGACTTAGCAGCAGCAGTTGCTAAGTACTTGACATGGATTATTTTATGAAATTCTTCACCAAATCTTATTAGGGCATAAGGGTTTCTAACATTTTTTCCAGTAATTATTATGTGCCAGGCACTGTTTTATGCACTTTATGTATATTAAGTCATTGAATTCTTGTAATATCCTGGGAGATATGCTAACATTAGCTCCACTTTACAGATGAAGGAACTGAAGTTTAGAGAGGTAAAAAAACAGTCAGGGCCAGGCACTAAGTGACAGAAGGCTGTTAGACTCCTGATCTGCTTGCCCTTACTCTGCACACGGGGAGCATGGGTCTGGGGGCACAGCAGATTGCTTCGTTCATTTATCTATAGGTAGGGCTGGTTACAGGGCTTCCCAGGTGGTGCTAGTGGTAAAGAACCCACCTGCCAATGCAGGAGACATAAGAGATGTGAGTTTGATCCCTGGGTCGGGAAGATCCCCTGGAGGAGGGCATGACAAACCACTCCAATATTCTTGTCTGGAGAATCCCCATGGAAAGAAGAGACTGGCGGGCTTCAGTCCATAGGGTTGGAAAGAGTCAGACATGACTTAAGCAACTTAGAGCACTTGCAGGGCTGGCTACATAATTCTCAGACCCAGCTTAACTGAAAATGCAGGCCCCCTTGTTCAAAAGACTGGGGAAAAATGGCATTAAAGATATTAAATAGATTTTCCTCTCTGTCATAGTCAGTCTCTCCACTTGTCATGGTGTTTTTAATTTGCTATTTAATGTCGTTCAAAGTAACAAAAAATTAAAATATTAACACTCATTTTACCATTTACATTTATATTGTACAATGCCAGTTTTGAATGTAAATATGTTCACTTGTATATGGAATCACTGAATTCACACAATTCCTACGTGTATATGAACTTTCTTCTTACCTGCACAGTGGAAATGCTGCATAAAATGAACTCAATTGTATTTCACTTCTTGAAGTGTACATATTCTACAAATATTCTGCCTTCTGTTTACTTATAAGGAAAGACTGAAGAGAAGTAAGGGCAGCTCTATCTTTCCCTTTCCATCTATGTCATCATTTTCAGTGTAAGAGATTAGTTGCCCAATACAGAGACTAACAGAAGACAGTCTTCCTAAGTTTTTTGGTGTGTCTTAGAGAGCCTTTGGGCTTCCCAGTTGGCACAAGTGATAAAGAACCTATCTGCCAGTGCAGAAGATGTAAGAAAGAAGAGTTCAATCCCTGGGTCGGGAAGATTCCCTGGAGGAGGGCATGGCACCCCACTCCAGTATTCTTGTCTGGAGAATCCCACGTACAGAGGAGCCTGGAGGGCTATAGTCCATAGGGTCACAGAGACTCAGACACAATGAAGTTACTTAGCACAGCACAAAGCACCTTTGCCTTTTTTCTGAGTTCCAACAAAGTTCCAGTTTGAAAGGAAAGCATGCCCTCTCAGGGCCAACAGTGTCCACTTCACCCCCATTCCACCTACAGCAAAGGAAAAAGGCTTACTTCCTGGTTACTTAGCGTCTCACTGACTCCCACAGGTCCACCAGAATTTTGTACATAAGCTGCTCCATGCAAATGAAGTGGGAGGGGACAGTGAACACCTGAGAGCCTGAGAGTCTGTGTTCTGGCGCATGCTCTGTGGTCCAAGGGTCTTCCTGGAGGTGCTTGTACTAGCTCTAAAGTGGTCTGGGTCCCTCATTTCTCTTGGCCTTGACCCAGCTGCATGATCTTTGGCAAGCTGCTCACTGCTCCAAGATTTGATCTCTCCATTGCAAATGAGTACGGGTTCAACAACCTTGTAGGATTATTGTGAGGAGTAACTGAAAGAACGCACATAAAGCTCTGAGCATAAGCATTGGCAAAGAGTAAATGCTTAGTAAGTGTTAGCCAGCGGTTCTGTGGTTGTTTCTGTCTTTGGATGAATTTTCCAGTTCCGTTTATTTGAACATCTTTATCCCTTCAAATAAGATAGTGAAGATTCATCTTAAAAGAAATGGAAACTTCCCAGTGGTCTCACAGCAAGGTGTTTAACCACAAAGCCAGCCACAATTTTCCTATTACCACTGTTAAGACTGTTAAGAAAAGCCTTGAATGCAAAAGAAATGGTAAAACTCCCTCTGAGTTGTGGAAGGGACAAGAGGAATGCTTCTCTAGGATTATGGGAAGCAGCTGGAGGATTGATTTTAAGCAAGAGACTGTTTTGTCTTTTTTTAATTTTTAAATTTTTTCAGTGTTGCAGGCTGCAGACTCTGCTGTTCCATCCCTGGCGTCCTCCCAGGTAACTGCCCATCTATGAATTCACTAGACAAGAATCACTCGAAGTGGGGTCTCCAGACACTTGCATCAAAATCGCAAATGCAGAATCCTGGGCCCAATGCCAGATCCTTGAACAGAAATCCCCCAGGGATGCCTGACCCAAGAAACTGTCTTTAACAAGTTACCTAAGTGCTGCTTATGCCATTAAGTTTGAGAACTTCTATGGGAGTCTAGGTGAGAGCTGAAAAGGAGACACTTGTTTTTTCCTCCCCAGTACTGGGCAGACTTATCAGCCTTTGTTGAAAGTTGGGAGAAATGACTGAATCCAAAAAATCCAAAGCATGTGCAAAAGGGCTTCTTACCCCCTGAGGACCCTTGAGAAGGTTCTACTCTGGCCTCATATTCAGTGCATAAGTACTGGTAAGGCTGTAAGTTTGTTAAAATATTAAAATTCTTCCTTCAGTTCAGTTCAGTTCAGTCACTCAGTCGTGTCAGACTCTTTGTGACCCCATGAACCGCAGCATGCCAGGCCTCCCTGTCCATCACCAATTCCCGGAGTCCACCCAAATCCACGTCCATTGAGTTGGTGATGCCATCCAACCATCTTATCATCTGTCATCCCCTTTTCCTCCTGCCCTTAATTTTTCCCAGCATCAAGGTCTTTTCAAATGAGTCAGCTCTTTGCATCAGGTGGCCAAAGTTTCAGCTTCAACATCAGTCTTTCCAATGAACACCTAGGACTGATCTCCTTTTGAATGGACTGGTTGGATCTCCTTGCAGTTCAAGGGACTCTCAAGAGTCTTCTCCAACACCACAGTTCAAAAGCATCAATTCTTTGGCACTCAGCTTTCTTTATAGTCCAACTCTCACATCCATACATGACCACTGGAAAAACCATAGCCTTGACTAGATGGACCTTTGTTGGCAAACTAATGTTTCTGCTTTTTAATATGCTGTCTAGATTGGTCATAACTTTACTTCCAAGGAGTAAGCATCTTTTAATTTCATGGCTGTAATCACCATCTTCAGTGATTTTGGAGCCCAGAAAAATAAAGTCTGACACTGTTTCCCCATCTATTTCCCATGAAGTGATGGGACCGGATGCCATGATCTTACTTTTCTGAATATTGGGCTTTAAGCCACCTTTTTCACTCTCCTCTTTCACTTTCATCAAGAGGCTCTTCAGTTCCTCTTCATTTTCTGCCATAAGGGTGGTGTCATCTGCATATCTGAGGTTATTGATATTTCTCCCAGCAATCTTGATTCCAGCTTGTGCTTCCTCCAGCCCAGCATTTCTCATGATGTACTCTGCATAGAAGTTAAATAAGCAGGGTGACAATATACAGCCTTGACGAACTCCTTTTCCTATTTGGAACCAGTCTGTTGTTCCATGTCCAGTTCTAACTGTTGCTTCCTGACCTGCATACAGATTTCTCAAGAGGCAGGTCAGGTGGTCTGGTATTCCCATCTCTTTCAGAATTTTCCACAGTTTATTGTGATCCACACAGTCAAAGGCTTTGGCATAGTCAATAAAGCAGAAATAGATGTTTTTCTGGAACTCTCTTGCTTTTTCCATGATCCAGCAGATGTTGGTAATTTGATCTCTGGTTCCTCTGCCTTTTCTAAAACCAGCTTGAACATCAGGAAGTTCACGGTTCATGTATTACTGAAGCCTGGCTTGGAGAATTTTGAGCATCACTTTCCTAGCGTGTAAGATGAGTGCAATTGTTCGGTAGTTCGAGCATTCTTAGGCATTGCCTTTCTTTGGGATTGGAGTGAAAACTGACCTTTTCCAGTCCTGTGGGCCACTGCTGAGTTTTCCAAATTTGCTGGCATATTGAGTGCAGCACTTTCACAGCATCATCTATTAGGATTTGAAATAGCTCTACTGGAATTCCATCACCTCCACTAGCTTTGTTCATAGAGATGCTTCCTAAGAACCACTTGACTTCACATTCCAGGATGTCTGGCTCTAGGTGTGTGATCATACCATCATGATTATCTGGGTCACGAAGATCTTTTTTGTACAGTTCTTCTGTGTATTCTTGCCACCTCTTCTTAGTATCTTCTGCTTCTGTTAGGTTCCTACCATTTCTGTCCTTTATTGAGCTCATGTTTGCATGAAATGTTCCCTTGGTATCTCTAATTTTCTTGAAGAGATCTCTAGTCTTTCCCATTCTGTTGTTTTCCTCTATTTCTTTGCATTGATCACTGAGGAAGGCTAGTAAATACCCACTGCCATGACCTCTGTGCTACCCCCACCGACCCAGCTGCCCAGGCCTCACTTTTGAACTGCCCTGTGATCCAGCAACTAATGGGTTAATGTCTGGTCTAACAGGCATCTCATCTATTCTCGTTGGTCAGCGTAGGTGCCGAGCCAGCTTTTCATAGGTTCAATGAATGTGGGGATGTGGTGACTTATGGGCAGAACTGTGCCCTGCCTGTGCCCCTACCCTTGGAGGTTGTGGAGGAGAACCCTGGGTGGGTAGTACCTCAGCTAATTTACCTTGACTCTAGTGTAAGGGTCCTTGTCTCCACATATCTCCCGGGGCATGATGGGTGGAGTCCTAGTTGGGTGAAGTGGCATTCTTGGAGGTGGTGTTGGCACCCCAGCAGGTGATTGCCACAGGTTATGGCTGTCACCAGTGGAGGTACCCCTAGACATGCTCTTGCATGCCTGCTTCTGGGAACTGCAGCCTACATGGGACTTTGGCTCTGTGAGATCCTGAAAGAGACAGGGTGAGCACAAGGCATGTAGAAATTTGAGTCCATAAACACAGGGGCTCTGTTGGCAGCTTTGACACAGGAGAGCCTGCTTGGTATAGACGGTGGATGCAGGGGCTAGTGTGGGGCTGGGAAAAGTGTGGGCAAACAGGGTGTCCTTTCGTTTGTTTGGTCAAGTTTGCCAAAATCACTGAATATCTTCCTGTCATGGCATTAGTGGCATTATTTTCACTGATAAAAATGAGGGCAAATATTTATGTAGTATTTGTCCTGTGCCAAACACAGTTCTCAACTCATTTGAGTTATTATAGTTATCATCACCAGTCCCATTATATAGATGAGGAAACTAAGACCCAAAGATTAAAGTTCAAGTAGCAGAGCCACAATCTGAACTCTGCCAGCCTGACATTAAGAGTCCACACTTATAAACACTACCTCTCTTCAGTTTACATTAAAAATAATTGTGTGTGTGTGTATGACTTCCTTGGTCACAGAGATCTATAATATATCAGATCAGATCAGATCAGATCAGTCGCTCAGTCGTGTCCGACTCTTCGCGACCTCATGAACCGCAGCACGCCAGACCTCCCTGTCCATCACCAGCTCCCGGAGGTCACCCAGACTCACACCCATCAAATCAGTGATGCCATCCAGCCATCTCATCCTCTGTCGTCCCCTTCTCCTCCTGCCCTCAATCCCTCCCAGCATCAGAGTCTTCTCCAATGAGTCAACTCTTCGCATGAGGTGGCCAAAATACTGGAGTTTCAGCTTGAGCATCATTCCTTCTAAAGAAATTCCAGGATTAATCTCCTTCAGAATGGACTGGTTGGATCTTCTTGCAGTCCAAGGGACTCTCAAGAGTCTTCTCCAACACCACACTTCAAAAGCATCAATTCTTCGGCGCTCAGCCTTCTTCACAGTCCAGCTCTCACATCCATACATGACCACAGGAAAGACCATAGCCTTGACTAGGCGAACCTATGTTGGTAAAGTAATGTCTCTGCTTTTGAATATGCTATCTAGGTTGCTCATAACTTTCCTTCCAAGGAGTAAGCGTCTTTTAATTTCATGGCTGCAGTCACCATCTGCAGTGATTTTGGAGCCCAGAAAAACAAAGTCTGACACTGTTTCCACTGTTTCCCCATCTATTTCCCATGCAGTGATGGGACCAGATGCCATGATCTTCGTTTTCTGAATGTTGAGCTTTAAGCCAACCTTTTCACTCTCCACTTTCACCTTCAACAAGAGGCTTTTTAGCCCCTCCTCACTTTCTGCCATAAGAGTGGTGTCATCTGCATATCTGAGGTTATTGATATTTCTCCCGGCAATCTTGATTCCAACTTGTGTTTCTTCCAGTCCAGCATTTCTCATGATGTACTCTGCATATAAGTTAAATAAACATGGTGACAATACGCAGCCTTGACGTACTCCTTTTCCTATTTGGAACCAGTCTGTTGTTCCATGACCAGTTCTAACTGTTGCTTCCTGACCTGCATACAGATTTCTCAAGAGGCAGATCAGGTGGTCTGGTATTCCCATCTCTTTCAGAATTTTCCATAGTTTACTGTGATCTACATAGTCAAAGGCTTTGGCATAGTCAATAAAGCAGAAATAGATGTTTTTCTGGAACTCTCTTGCTTTTTCCATGATCCAGCGGATGTTGGCAATTTGATCTCTGGTTCCTCTGCCTTTTCTAAAACCAGCTTGAACATCAGGAAGTTCACAGTTCACATATTGCTGAAGCCTGGCTTGGAGAATTTTGAGCATTACTTTACTAGCGTGTGAGATGAGTGCAATTGTTCGGTAGTTTGAGCATTCTTTGGCATTGCCTTTCTTTGGGATTGGGATGAAAACTGACCTTTTCCAATCTTGTGGCCACTGCTGAGTTTTCCAAATGTGCTGGCATATTGAGTGCAGCACTTTCACAGCATCATCATTCAGGACTTGGAATAGCTCCACTGGAATTCCATCACCTCCACTAGCTTTGTTCGTAGTGATGCTTTCTAAGGCCCACTTGACTTCACATTCCAAGATGTCTGGCTCTAGGTCAGTGATCACATCATCATGATTATCTGGGTCTTGAAGAAAGTAGGGAAAACTACTAGACCATTCAGGTATGACCTAAATCAAATCCCTTATGATTATACAGTGGAAGTGAGAAATAGATTTAAGGGCCTAGATCTGATAGATAGAGTGCCTGATGAACTATGGAATGAGGTTCGTGACATTGTACAGGAGACAGGGATCAAGACCATCCCCATGGAAAAGAAATGCAAAAAAGCAAAATGGCTGTCTGGGGAGGCCTTACAAATAGCTGTGAAAAGAAGAGAAGTGAAAAACAAAGGAGAAAAGGAAAGATATAAACATCTATAATATATAGAAAACTGTAATACAATGCCTTAGAAACATTGTGAATAAAGTTGCTATCAGTTCAACAGAAGAAGAGATATGACTCAGCACCATGAACAAATATTGCTGATGTGGAGAAATTATCTGCCCATTGAAATTCTAATTTACCTAATGATTATTACATTATTGGAGACAGCATTGGAAAAGTTCCACGTGTATTCCTGTGTCAACCATGGCTTGGAGGGGGAGGCATTGTTTACCTGGTAATAGCATATCAAACCAAAGATCAGCAACAATTTTTACAGACTGACAACTGATTTGAATAGTATTAGAAACTGATGAAATTTACTGCTTAAAACTCACATATATGCTTCTGGTTAGAGAATACTGGAAGTAAATATTTTAAATTTAGATGATGATTAATTACTTACAGGTTTTTAAGTATTTTGGTTATCACCTCAGCTTTGCTTATTCAATTCTCCATTATGTACCTTGGAGCCACACCTACTAGCTGAGAAAAAAGATGAGCTCTCAGACTTAGTACTGCTTTGTCAAGCTGCATCCCTTTCCTGCCTCAAGTTTGCTCCTGATCTGGCTCACACTTTTTCTTTTGAGAGAGGAGGTAGATACCTGCTTTACTGGTAAAGGATGTCCTGATAATTGAGTGGGAATGTGAGCAAGGTAGCTGTTGCTTCCTTCTGTCAACCCAAGTAATTAAGCTGTCATATTTAAAGTTTTATTGGTTAAGATTCAAGTTAGGACTGGAGCCCTTCTTTTGCAATTCCTTTAAGGCCACATGTGGAAGACAGCAAATAGGAAACTCAGTGATGAGTTCTGAATAAGACTGTGAGAAATCCAAAGTCAGCAGTCCCTGAGGTCTCAAGAAACACTAAAAGGAAGAGACTTAAACACTTAAAACCAGAAAGGAAACACAAAGCTCTTCCATTTAGTGTATCAAAAACAGTTCAGAAGTATGTGACAATCCAGGCAAAGCATGACAATTTCTAGCCAGTCCAGTTACGATTCTCTGACAAACTGCACAGTCATGGTTGTGATGCATTGGGATGAGAGGTGCTATATAAATGTCAAATGTTACATAAATGTCAGGAATGATTATTGTTTGTTGTGCATGTGTTAGTTACTCAGTCGTGTCCCACTCTTTGCGACCCCATGGACTATAGCTCTTCAGACTCTTTCATTCATGGGATTTTCCAGGCAAGAATACTGGAGTGGGTTGCCATTTCCTTCTCCAGGAGATCTTCCCAACCCAGGGATTGAACCTGGGTCTCCCACATTGCAGGCAGACTCTTTATCTTTGAGCCACCAGGGAAGCTCAATTGTTTGTTAACAGGGGCTAAATTGTTCCTAAACAAAGCTCCAATCCTTAGCAAAGGTTCTAACCACCAATAACCCATGAGAAGGGAAAACAACCTTGGTTCTAGAAAAGAGCCCAGTTGGGATCTGAGGTTTGAAAACAGGGGGTGGAGTGGTACTAGTACCACCACTTACTCAAGCAGCTTCAGGCAAGCTCCCTAACCTTCTGGATCCACTCCAGTACTATTGCCTGGAGAATCCCAGGTATGGGGGAGCCTGGTTGGCTTCCATCTATGGGATCGCACAGAGTCGGACATGACTGAAGCGACTTAGTAGCAGCACCTGTAAAATGGGGATAATGACAACGCTCGCCCTCCTTGTGCTGCTTGTGAGAATCAAGGGAGTTCCACATGGTGTGAAGGCTTTGTACAATGTGAGCTACTGCACGGATGGCAGTGGTGGTCTGGGATGGCTAGGATCCGCTGGAAATTATGCTATGCTAAGTCACTTCAGTCGTGTCTGACTCTGTGCGACCCCATAGACGGCAGCCCACCAGACTTCCCCGTCCCTGGGATTCTCCAGGCAAGAACACTGGAGCGGGTTGCCATTTCCTTCTCCAATGCATGAAAGTGAAAAGTGAAAGTGAAGTCACTCAGTCATGTCCGACTCTTAGCGACCCCATGGATTGCAGCCTAACAGGCTCCTCGGTCCATGGGATTTTCCAAGCAAGAGTACTGGAGTAGGGTGCCATTGCCTTCTCCGGAAAATTACTCTATGCCTTCTCTTTGAGTCTGGCTCACTGAGAGAACATCTGAATGGGAAGTCAAGCCGAGGGATAGTGATGGTGAGGGTGTCTTTGCTGATGCTGAAAGCTCCAGGCTCCTCCTCTCACGGAGCTGTGGGGAAGACACTGCAGACCAGAGGCTCTTTCCCTACCTTTGGCTCCTGCTGTGCCGCTTGTCAGCTGGGGAGCTTGGGCAAGTTAGAGACTCTGGAAATGATCGCCAACGGCCCTTCCGGCTCTGACGCTGAATCTAAATCAGGCTCATCACTTGGCACTAGCCGTGATACACCTTTCCCTTCCAGGAGCCACTCTTTTTCCAGCTCTCAGACTCGAGAAGCAGGGGTCTTGGAAAGGGTGGGGGCAGTGTATTCCACATGAGTGTGCAAAATAAAGAAGTTATTCCCTTGGAAATGAGCTGGAGAGGGGCGGGGGCGGGAGGTGAAAAGGGGTGTCCACTGAGTGCTCTGAAAAGCCAGGATGCAGGGAACACTGTAATGAGGTCATGACTGTCGCAGCAAAACGGAGCTGGACATCTGCTGGTGGGGGAAGGGAGAGCGTCCCGCATTTCTGTTCAGAGAAAGTCTCTTCCCTGCACTCTTCGGCACCCCTCCCCACCTCGCCCCATCCCCGCACCTTTTAAATGCTACCAGGCCCTACTCACGGGAGAGCCCGTGTCCCTGCCTCCTCCGTGGTCCTTTCTGAAACCTTGAGGATTGTTTCCAAGCTGACTCACACTACTAATGTCAGGGAGCCGTGTCACACGGCGCTGGGCTCTGCAAGCTGTTGCTTGCGCGGTCTCCGCGGCCGCCGCCGCTTCCCCGCGGGTGCACCAGGGTCCGCTCGTGGGGCGGGGGCGGGGCGGGGCCGGGGCGGAGCCCGCCCCCTCGGCGCGACGGCCCCGCCCCTCCCTTCCTCCCTCCCCCACGGACCGCAATGATTTAGAAGTTCAGGAATCCCACGTGACGTCACCGGGGGGGTGATGTAATGCACTCTAAATAGAATGTATTGTAATCTTTGCTCAGTCCAACGTGGTCCCTTCACCCGGGCTCCGCTCTTGCCTTCTCCACACTTGTTTGGTAAGTTCCTAAAAATACGGCTAGGCCACTTCTGGGGCTTTTGCATTTAGTCACTTTTGTTGCACTTGCCGCGGGAGCCGTCTCGGGAGCGTACTTGTTTGCAGGGGTGGTTCTCGGCAGCAGCCGAGAACTTGGTCCAGTGGGCAGGTCGCAGGGCAAGGAGTAGGGAAGATGCGATGCATTTTCTTTTTGGAGGATGATCTGTGTTTGTAAACACTTTGACGGACCAGAGGGAAGTCAGGCCCCAAATTCTGGTGGACTGTGGAATCAGCCGTGTCCTGAGGCTACCCCAGAGACCCCACTCCGTGTCTGTCCCGGAGCGCGTCTTGGTGGCCGCCGCGCCGTGCGACTGGAGGGATGCTAACGTGGAGCGAGCGCCGTGTCCGCCCCGGCGTGCGTGCGTGTGTAGGAGCGCGCGTGTGTTTCCCTGACACGGGAAACAGTTATGAATCGGGGGTGTGTGTTTGCCTCCAGAGACCTGGCAAGGTGCGGAACCCTTCAGAAGTGCGGTCAAGCGGCGGCAGAGGCGGCAGCAGCGGAGATGGCGAGACAGGAGCCTCCCCCCCGCCCGCCCCCCCGCGTCCCCAACTTCCCGGTGATGCGGCGGAACCCCGGAGAAAGTTTGCAAACTTCCAGCGGGCGCGGCGAGGACGCCGGGTCACCTAGGGGGCGGACGGGCGGGCTCACTGGGGGCTAGCTCCCTCCCGGGCCCCAAGCCTGCTCCTGCCACCTCTTGCAGGGCTGCCCACCGCAGGTGGTGGCCGCGCGCGCCGGGGAATGAGCGGACATCGCTCTCGGGGGGCACTTGCCTTTCACTGCAGGCGTGGAAGGCTCGACAGTGGCGAGGCTCTCCTTGTCTTCACTCCAGCAGCCACCTCTTGCCTCTGTCTGGTTCTCGCTGGCATCATTACCTCTTCCCCGCCGCTGCCCCGAATGACAGCTCCCGCCTTCGACGCGGCTGTAGTTCTCAGAACACGGCGGCGGAGCCTTCCTCGCCACCAGAATCTACACGGAATAGCTCAAAACTTTTCACGACGTTCTTAGAGGGGCAAGACTCGCGAAGGAACCAAGGAGATATTTTCTCCCGGCGGCTGCATCCCTCTTTTCCTTTGCCATAGATTTATTTCGGGGGTGGGGGGTGAGTATCTGGTAGATAAAGATCTTGTCCACCCCAACTTTCCCTGAACAAGTGCCGCCCCCACTTGAGACTTGTTCAAGGCCGGGAACTGAAGTGGGCTACTTGTATATTTCGTTGTCAGAGTCTACAGAGTGTTTGGTTTTTATTTTTCCCTCCTTCTCTGACATGTGTCAAGGAATAAAGGCTGGATACAGGTCCATTACGTCATTCTGCAGACCAATAAGTGTTTGATTAACAGCTTCAGATACTCAAGGGTTGGGGGCCTTAGAAGTGCTGACAGGGCAAGGCTTTCCATCCCCAACCCCCCAACATACTTGTACAATCGCTGATTCCCTGAGCATCGTTATTGCCCTCTCCTCCCGGATCCCTCCTTCTCCACCCGTTCTACCGCCCACACCGTTATCACTCTGGCCCCGCCTCCGCCTTTGACTGCTTTCCCTGGGGCTATCACAGTCCCTGGAGTGTGGGTAAGAGCTTTTGGTGGCTGAGGGAGCGCAGTACCTGATCGACGCACACACAATCTGCTCTTTTCTATTATTTAAGAAAGGCACCAGTGAACCCTCTTCTCCAGGGCAAACTGCTCAACTCTGATAGAAAAGGCGTCTCAGGAAATGTTTAGAGACAGTATGATAGTACTGTGTCCTTGTGGTGACTTAGGAAAACAACACACTCATTGCAAGCAAAGTACTTAACTTTACACAGCGCCTTCCTCAGACAGACCGGTTATCCGAAGAGGGATGGCTGAGGATGCTGGCTAAATCAAATGTAGCTGGAAGGCTCGAGATTAAACGTTTCATTTCCAAAGTGAGGGAATGTAAGTCGTTGAACTCAAAATATCTTGCAATAAAGTGGCGCATGTGTTACTTTTTTCTCTTAACATTAACTTTCTGTATTTAAATAGAAAGTTAAATACATAAGTCATTGAATTCAGTCAGAATCCCCGTATTTGGCAGTTGAATAAAAATACTGTATATGACATGTTTAAGGGATAAAAGTAAAAAGAAGTCCGGATGGGTGTGGGGGTGGGGCTGTAGTGTGTAGCAGAAATTAAATAAAAGATTTCTTAACAGGCTTTGAATAGAGAGGGTGCAGAAGAGCTGAGTGCTCTCTGATTTGAAGCTGGTGAAAGCTAAATAAAGGAAAATTTATATTCTGAGTATGTGGGAATTTCTTGAAGAACACATGTTTTGTTATAATCAGATCTACTTTCTTCAGAGTGAAAGCCATGCTGTAGAGTAGGCATTTGTGAAACTCATGTGTGGAGTCTAATTGACGTCATTCCCCAAGTTTGTGGCAGTATTTATTATTTATTCACATCTAGAGATGAAATAGTATGACCCCCCACACAATACATGTGCATCTGAAATGTTAAAACTTCTTGTTTGTGATGCATACATAGACCTAAAGGGGAAAATGGCCTGGGTCACCAGCACTGGAGAGTGTGATTAATGATCAGTGATTTAGTGATCAGTGATTAGTGGTTTTATTCAAACTGTTACCTCTGACCAGAAGCACACATCAGAGGATTAACAGGCTCTTTAGATAAATGCTCATTAGTGGAAGGGGAAAAGCACAGATAATAGGCATGCACCCAGGGACAACTTTCGAAGAAAATCATTCCCCGTCTTCAGAATAATAAGCTCTATTAACAGAAAGCCCTTTTAATTTAAAACTTGCTTTTATCTTGTAAATCAAAGTTAGATGTAAAAGTTTGTAGTGCCATTATAACCTAAATTTTCCCATATCCACTAGATGTGGATTATCTCAGGAGCGATATTTTTTTTATTTAAATAAACAATTGGACCTTTAGAGCAGCTGAACCCTGACAAGTCCTTAAGTCCCAGAGTTTGAAGGTGTCCCCCCTTTTAGAATGGAGAATGCAGCTTGCTAACTAGATGGCGCAGTGTTATTTGGTGTTCTGAGCTGTGTCGTGCAGGAGTCTAAAGGAGCAAGTAGCTGCTTGTGAGGTGTTCTTGAACACTTCCAACAAAGTTGATTCTGTGTAGGGTTGGAGGCTAGACAGTTCTACAAGTTTTTAGTCACATTTTCCATGTCAGTTAAATCTGGGGAGTTCAAGGCTACTGGAAAAATTGGTCTCATTACTAAAAGAAACTAAGAACCAGAAAGAAGAGGAGGTACGGGAGTCCAGGAGGTACCTGTGGATTGCAGAAGTGATTGTAAAATACCAGACCTGTTCTTTTTTTTTTCTTTTACTAAGAGCTGGTTTCTCAGTGTTGTGGTCTGAATTACTGAGGCAAATACTTAAAGCTTTATTTTCTTCCTAATCTTGCTGGTGAAAAAGAATTTACTAGAAAGAAAGGAAGGAAAACCTTGATTTGGTGGCTGCAGAAAGCAACACGTTGTTGATTTTATTCTACAGATAATGGTAAGATGATGTTTATTACGCTTATTAAGGAAAAAGGGAACTTTGTAGTTGGTTCCAGGAGAACCATCTTGTATTTTCATAGATGAGATTCATAAGTGGAATTCTTATTTTACACTGACTTTTAAGGTTGTAGTTTCCTGAGACTTGATAACATTTGATTGGAAGCTTTTGTGTGTGTTTGTGTGTGTGAATAAGACCATTATTTCCTGGGTAAAATAATGTTCGTGAGCATGGGAACAGCAATAGGGGAGCTAGGAAACATGTGAAATGATATGCCAGATAAGAATGCTCTTTTCCCCCAAGATTTCATGAATCACTTCAGTAGCTACTTAAATTTTAATTAAAAAAAGAAACCTAAAAGTTAAAAATAAAACAAAAAACCATCCTAGATGATTATTCCCTGAAGAAGGATGCTGTTGATGGAATATCAGCTACTACTTTAGTTATAAAACTTAAAAAGAAAGCAATTAAAAAACTCCTTTCTTTATTGTGCTTCCCTGTAAGTTTTCTCATTTTCTGTTGCTTGTAGCATGTTACATGCACGTTATATTTAAATCCTGTCTGATTCATAGTGATTTTTATTTTTCAACTTTACCCAGACTATGTTTACTCAGTTGATCATATCTTGAAGCCCACTGGTTTTGAATATAAATGGCTGATACCCCCCATATTGCCTGTCAATGAAAAATCAGTTGTGACCTTATATAGTTTATATATGAGCAGATAATTAGGACATTCCCACAAAAAAATAGAAACAGTGCTTTTATTTTTGTATCTTTCTGGTGTTGCAGCTTTTATTTGAACAAGCAGTTCAGTGAATGGTAGCTTGTTAGAGAGATTTTTCTTGTATAGCTTTTCAGTTACAGTAAGTTGAAGATTTTGGTTACAGTTATTTGTCAGTTTCCCTCACCTATGGATTCAAAACCAATCAGTTGTGTACTTTTCATGGCTGTTCATACTAATGTCAGGTTCCTGGTCTCCTGATTTCTTACTATAATTTGCTTTTTTGGCAATGATGCATCACCGTCCTATAGTATTTTCTTTAGCTTTCCTTTACTTTTTATTAAGCTGAAAATTATTTTGTGGGGGTGTGATGTTTGCTGGATCACTGAGATGTGAACTTTGTGTCTGTAGTTGGTTTTCTTCTGGTTATGCTATTAGAATAAATTGGGAATTTGAGTAGACTTATTATTTTTGTCATCTTTTTTCCTCCTTCTTCTTCTTCACTTCAAAGCAGTGCTGTTAGCCACAAAATTAATGTGATCATGGCTGGTGTTTCCCATCTATATGCTTCTTTTGCTTCTTACAAATTGGATTTCCACAGCAATTTAAGATCTTTTTTTAGAGGCAGCTTTCTTGGATGAAGATGGAACAATGATCTCAGTCAATTCATTATCTTGTCCAGTTTGACTACCAGCTGTATTATGGGAATCAACCCATGCTTTTATAAATTAGTGTTTAAAAATTTAAATCTAGGACTATTTCTCTGAATCCTATTTAAGAAAATTATACAGTTGAGATAAGGTAATAAACTTGGAGAGGGGGGCAATGGCCCTACATATTTAAATGTGAGAAAGAAGCACTTTCAGATATGCTAAGCAGACTTAAAGAACCTTTTTGTATTGCTATTTGTAAACTATATAAGCTATCTACTTTATGGCATCGCTTTAAATAGAAACTCTGGCACTTTAAAAATGACATCATGTTTAATGTTTTCAATAAAGTGTTCTTACATTTTGTAATTAGGAAAAAAATGGACAATTAGTGCTTTTTGAGGATCCATTAGTATTCCATTGTTGGGAATCACAAATCATGGATTTAATGTAAGAAAAGGGGAGAAAGAGAAGGTTTTTACAAGTTTTCAAGTAATACTGATGATACTATTACAAAACAAAAGTAAAAATTTTGAAACTCTTATTGAGACTCTGGGACCTTCAAAATAAAACTTTAAAAGTTTAGGATAAATTCCTGAATGTATAATATGTTACAGTGACATTTCCATATTTCTTACCTCCAAGCTGACTCTGTTGCACATTTCGGTTTTCTGAGAAATAGATCAGAATCAACTTTAACATAAAAAA
Source organism: Tragelaphus eurycerus (assembly GCA_935064755.1). NCBI lineage: Eukaryota > Metazoa > Chordata > Mammalia > Artiodactyla > Bovidae > Tragelaphus > Tragelaphus eurycerus. Next base: position 28,760,292 of record CAKXYN010000002.1, read on the forward strand.
ATACAAATTTTAGCTGCTTCCTTCTACTTCCTCAAGGTTCACATTTTTAATCTCTACCCTAAAATTAACAAGGATTGAAAACTGCCATGTTGGCATTTGGCTTCCCACTCCAGTATTCTTGCCTGGAGAATTCCCATGGACAGAGGAGCCTGGCAGGCTACAGTCCATGGGGTCACAAAGAATCGGAAGCAACTAAGCACACACACCTAATTGTAGTGAGAAGTTCCTTTTGGCTTAGGGGTTCAGATATGAGAAAGGCTTTTGTGATAGCATTTGGCAGAGCTGGAATTGGTGGGGCAGGGGGCGTCTTCTCATTGATGGGCCAGCTTTGTCCCTTTGCAGAGGACAGCCTCCGACCTGGTGGTTCTTCTGGCTCATCTAAGGCCTAGAGTTGGAGAATGTCGAACCCAGCCTAGAAGCAGGGTCCTTACTTCCAGGTCAGGGGGTCTTTCCATGTGTCAGGCTGCCATAAATGCCCTTGTCCTGGAGGAAGCATAACCCATGGCTTCGAACGCTTTGCTCTTTTCAAGCCTTTTGATCACTAACCTTTCACATTTTTATCAGATCTTTTGAATGAATACCTTGACCATATAAAGTGTAGTTTTTATTCTGGTTATTCTTATATATCTGCAATGTTAATTTTTCTGATATTGGTTTCCTTATTTGAAGGCCACTCATCTTCACCATTGTAATTAGACGTGCCCTGTAAAACTACATCATCCAGACTTCATCTGAGACTAAAAAATAGGCATAACTAAAAACGGTCTATAGGATCATCTCAGTAAAGGCAGTAACTTTCTTTACTTTCTTGTCCTTTTCCTTTCATAAATTTCCTGTCCTTTCTTTTTCATCTCTGAGGAAGGAATCCAAAAAAATTTCTTAAAGTTAAAATACCTTTGTCTTTCTTTTTGTTGAATAGAGTAACAAGTGTTATTTTCACTCTGGGAGATACATTTTTGCCTAAGATCTGTCTGTAATATATTATCTCTACAGGCTGGTGTATTTGAGATTGTTTATAGGTGAATATTACTACACAAGGAGTGAGTTGGACCGGAAGTATGGTCTTTGAGGTTTGACTGGCAAAATTTGACTGATCACAGCAAATTGAAATCATGCATGCAACATAGGGGGCTCCAGAGCACCAAACATTTGATTTAAGATGATGTTTTGGTTTTGCTGTATTTAGGATGGAGCACAAGAATATCTCAACAGAAATCTTGAATGCATCTACTGTATGTGTTGTTTGGCTTGACCCATAGTTTTCCTTTCCAGCTCTTTGCATGAACACTTTATATCAGAATTCAGGTCTCTTTTATTCTTTGATTACACTGAGGAGCCCCTGTGTTGCACAATTTCTCAAATATAACACACTTCAGCCAGTTTTATGCAATTCTCTCTCTGCTGGCTTCCCAAGGGGGAAAAACCACATGGAACAAAAAACATCTCTGTTTTTGTTTGAATTAGCTGATTATTAGAAGAAATACATTTTATCTCCATTTGCCAGATCTGGTGGGACCACTTTACATTATCAAAACAAGATTTTCTTCTTTAAGTCAACTGCGATGCTATTTAACTTCGGAATGACCAAGTACTAATCCATGCAGCAGAGACAGAAGGCTTTGAGGATAAAGTGCACTTCTAGAAAGGTACCTAGGTGTGATAAGGTGTGCCATTTGGAAGAGCCTGTTTGCTTCACTGAGTGACAACAGAGTCCAGAAAAATATTGCCTTTGGGACGAAAGAAAATATTACAGGCTCAGGCTTCTAAATTCTGAGCTGAGACTGGGATGCTGTGCTGAGGATGAACTTTGGAATGCTGAGGGGCTCCAGGGTTATTTATTAAACTGCACCATGGTAAAACATTCATGGGATAGAACTTGACTATCTACATCTTAAAAGCCTTAATAGTCTTCATTTATTTTCTGCATTTCCCTTATGCTAATGTTTTTCTAGATTTATTTTTAACATTCATTCTTGTGACTGGGCTTTCATGAGTAACCCTACAATGACAAATCACAAGTGTGTGCACAACAGAGAGGGGACGTTTTTTCATAAGGGAAATAGATTTCCATATCAAATTTTAGAGGAATCAACCAGCAGGATAAAAGAAAGGTTTGAAATCCCAGTGGTGGCTTCCTGGGCTCTGCCATTCCTAGCTCTGCAACAGTGAGCTTTAAGTCAACAGGACAAGCCTGAGGCCGGAAGAGAGTTTAAGACTCCAAAGTGCTGCCTTGAACTCATTATGCTTTCTGCCTCAGTTTCTTCTTTTGTAATTAGAGTGTTGGTCTTGACCAGCACAGTCCAATGGCAGGAACCACAAATGCAAGCTGCATATGTAATTTTAAGTGTTCCTATAGCCACATTAAAAATATTTTTAAGAAGGTAATGTTAATTTTAATAATTTTATTTAACCCAGTATATCTGAAATATGATCAGTATACAATCAATTTTAAAATATTGATGAGATACTTTGTGATTTGGGGAGGTAGTAGATCTTTGAAATCCTGTATGTGTTTACAATTATGCTACATTTCAATTCAGATTAGTCAGATTTCAAGTGCTCACAAGTCACATATCATGTACCAGTGACTATGATATTGGGCAATGTAAATCTATAAGCTATATCAATGGTTCTAATCCTGGCAGCCCTATAAAACCACCTGTGGAGTTTATTTAAAAAAAAAAAATACTAATACTTACCTTGTCCCCTCCATTCTGATTTAATTTGTTTGTGGTGGGGACTTGGGCCTCTGTATTTTTTAAAAGCTCCAGAAATGTTTGTAAAGTTTATCCAGGGTTCAGAACTGCAATTCTAACTGATCGCTGAGGAATCTTCTACTCTAATATTCCATGATTCTATTTACGGAAAGAGATTGCAGTGGAGCATTCAGAGTTCAAAGGGCAGCAAGTGGTTTTTATTGGTGTGCTGCTGCACGCTGCAAAACATGTTTAAGAAGATGTCATTAATACAAATTAAAACGTGAAGGTTTTATAAGATAATTCTTCGAACCACGGATGAGCTCCTTTTTGTGTAAGTTTCAATGTGGATTGTTTTAAGTGATTTGCTTCCAGAGAAATCTTAAGGTAGGATTTGGTTTGCACGCAGACTCGCAGAAAGCTTCCATTTTGGAAAAGGTCAAGATCACCACATTTCAGGTATTTTGCTAGCTTCCTTCTTTGCCCCAGATGCTCCCTGCCTTTAGCTGGTTTTGAAGAGATGCTCTGACTGTTTGCGACATCTGGATACCCTTGTGTTTCTGCCCTCTAAACTTTTAACAAGCTTTGTGTCAGACCAAAGTTGCTCTCTGCTCATGTCAAAGTGTTAGTTACAAATCCCTAGAATTAAAGTGTTCATTCTATTTGTCATCCTTAAGTATTAGAAAAATCGGTATTTCTTAGTACACATCAGGATATTTTTCCTTTAATGATTTTTTGAACAATATACCAGCCTGTACTTTCGGTAAATGATGTGAAAAATCCCCCATAACAAAAAATAATAATTTCCAAACTCCTCTTCTTTTGAAGTCAACACACTGCATTGTTTGTGGAGGGGACAAGAGACCTCAGGGACAGTCCCTTGTGACTTCATGTTGCCTAGAGCCCCTGCATTCCCGCATTCGTGAGTCATTTCACCCTGAACCTCTCTCCTTATCCCCTGCATAGCAACTTGGTTCCAAGTACATGTTTCTCTGGCTGTGTTCTTTCAAAACGTGACTTAAACCACTTTTAGGTTCAAAACTATACCTTTTGCTACATTTCATGGTGATGACATTTGTGTTTTCTGTAATATCATTCCCTGGGAGAGTTTTAACCTCCACTCATTAACACACAGCGTGATTTCCTATTGTATAGGTGGGGAAACTGAGAGATTGACACTGTGTTCCTTAATTAGGAGGGTGGTCAGCGTGAGCAAAAAGCTCACGTTTATTAGTGCCTAAATATAAGCATTCCGGATAGCTTCCAGGTGAAAGTTCCCAATTGTGTATATTATTGCATTCATCTTTGAATTCACAAATAATGTTTTTTTTTCTGATACTTTTCCATGCATTATTTGCACATCAATTAGTGTCTAAATATAAGCACTGGTCTGGATGGCTTCCAGGTGGGGAGTTCCCAATTGTGTATATTTCTGCATTTGTCTTTGAATTTATAAATAATGTTTTTCTGATACTTTTTCATGCATTATTTGCACATTGATGATTTCTCTGCTAATAACTCTTACTTCCCAGCTTCAGGCTGCATGTACAGACCTGGATTGATTAACAAATACATATGGGTTTATCAGCCTCTTAACATGGAATCTGTTCTGAAAGTTGCATGGAGACATCTGTTGCAAACCTGTGTTTTTGGTGGTATCTAGGGAACCTTTCTTCAGGCTCCTTTGTGATTGACTGTCAGAGGACTTTGTGGAGAGACGATGAGATTAAAGATGTGAGTTGTTTTAGGTATTCATTTGTTGAGCAAGACAGACTCTAGTCCTAGCTCCTAAACTGTCTTTAATAAAGCATTTTAACTCTTATTTTACCAATGTTCTGTCTTCACACTTGACCTGGAGCCATCTTCTCTGGAGTGCTTGGTTTTTGTTTTCTCCTAGTAATGACTAGGGTTGGACTTAGTCATTTGTAGTCTTTGTCTACACATCTGTTTCTTCAATGGGGGAGATGCAAACCGGGATTAATAGCACGATCTGTTACCAGTGCCAGGGAGGGGTCATTTTGATTCATTTTCCAAGCATTATACTAACATTAAAGCAATCTTAATATCTACACAAATATGTGGTTAAACATATATAAACAAGAACCTCAGCCAATGAAGACCAGAATGTTACTAACATATATGCTTGTAGATATGATTATCTTTTTTAGGATGCCCATGGATAATTATTCCTCTTTTTGAGCAAGTATCTATTTGTCACATTGATTTAGATGCACAATTGGTGATTAAGGGTTTTCCAGGCATTGCTAGGGGTAAAGAACCCACCTGCCAATGCAGGAGACTTAAGAGATGCAGGTTTAATCCCTGGGTCAGGAAGATCCCCTGTAAGAGGGCATGGCAACCCACTCTAGTATTCTTGTCTGGAGAATCCCATGGACAGAGGAACCTGGAGAGCTAAAGTCTATAGGGTCACAAAGAGTTGGACACGACTGAAACAACGTAGCAAGCACACACGCCTTGGTGATTAAAAGAGATTGCTAGATTAAAAAAAATTGAAATTATCTTTAAGACAGTCTTCTAATAAGGCTTGTCTAAGCACACATTGTTTGCAATTTCATCTTCCAGTTTTGCAAGGCAAGATGACTAACAACCACCATTCTTAGTGCTGTGTTGGTAGACATCATCCAAGATGATGGTGCAGTGTTTTGGCACCACGAAGCAGCATGTAATTTGAAATTGTACTTTTTGCTAAATACCCATGCTAATCTCCAAACCATTCAAGACGTTAAAAAAAAAATAGAATGGTGATGTCTCTCTGTTGGATGGGCAGAGCGCTGGCAAAGAAGCACAATTCTTTTTTCATAGGCCTCAGAAGCATTCGCAAAAATCAGGGAGGAAAAAAATTACATGGAATTGCTTGATCTGCCCTTAGAAATGGACAGTCTTAAGACAGACAAGTCAACCCTTTAATCCAAGATTCATTTTTACTTTTTCCAGGAAATAAACTTTTTTTTAATCCTGAAGCACAAAAATTATACTATCTTTAAAAAGAAGGCTATAAATGGATGCTTAATCTTTTTTTAAAGTTAATTTATTTTTTAATTGAAAGATAATTGCTTTACAGAATTTTGTTTTCTGTCAAATCTCAACATGAATCAGCCATAGGTATATATACATATATCCCCTCCCTCTCGCTTAATCTTTATTCAACATTTAGCAGGTATTTTAGGAGGTATAGTTAGGAACTTTACATTCCTTTACATAGTTCTAGTTATTTAATATTTGTTGAAAAAATAGGTGATTCTGGAGATTGGTTGTACAGCAGTGTGAATACATGGAACACTACTAAACTATGTACTTAAACATTGTTAACATAGGGAATTTTATTATGCGTAATTTACGATTTTTTAAAAAAAAGGAGGGATAAAAGTTGCTCATACCCATTTGCAGGATGGAGAAATAGAATGCATAAACCACTTGTTCCAAACTGTTATGAACACTAAGCCTTAATGTGTTAGTGGGAGGAACAAAAGTACAAAGAGGACTTCTGAATTTCAGGCAAATGAAGAGAGGTGACGGGTGTGTGATGTGATTCTGACATGTTGGATGATCCAGGGAGGACAGCAGCTAAGCACAGGGCTCAAAGTGCCTCTTTTCTGGAGACCAGCTCAGATCTAGATCGATTCTCTGTATAGAAAGTTGTGTCATATAACTTGACAACCATACACCATTTGGCATTATTAGAATATCTCTGCTTGTATTGACTTGATTGCTTTTCTCAGTGTAAGGATGTGCTCAACTGAGAGCAAGGAAGAACCATGGCCTTTAGTTTATGAAGTGAAGTGAAACGAAAGTCGCTCAGTCTTGTCCGACTCTTTGCGACCCCATGGACTATGCAGCCCATGGAATTCTCCAGGTCAGAATACTGGAGTGGATAGCCTTTCTCTTCTCTTGGGGATCTTCCCAACCCAGGGATTGAACCCAGGTCTCCTACATTGCAGGTGCATTCTTTATCAGATGAGCCACAAGGGAAGCCCAAGAATACTGGAGTGAGTAGCCTATCCCTTATCCAGTGGATCTACCCAACCCAGGAATCGAACCAGGGTCTCCTGAATTACAGGTGGATTCTTTACCAACTGAGCTATCAGGGGAGCTAGTTTATGAAAGGAAATAAAACCTACATATCATTTTTGCCTCTCCCCCACCTTTCCTTCCTTCCTTCATCAGCCATTTGTCAAGCATCTATTATGTGCCCGGTAGTAGGGATACATGATCAAAACCCGACACAGTCCCTCTCCTCCCAGATCTTACTGGTAGAAGAGACACCAAATAGGTCATTGCAACAGAATGTTGTGGGAGGGTGAGGGAGTATAGATCTGGAGGTGGAAAGTCCAGTGAGAGGGCTAGTGTGGTTGTCCAGGCAAGAGATGATAGTGGCTTGAGCTATGGTGGTGCCAGATCCAAAAGCCATTTAAGAAGTAGGATTGATACGACTGGAGGGTTGATTAACTGAAGATAGGAAAGGGAGAAGGTTTACTCATTGTCAGGGAAGAGGCAGCCGGGCAGGAGAAGCCTGACTCAGTTACGAAGTCCAGGTTGTCCTTTGTGGTGGTAGAAGAGGGGAGGGTTTCTGGCCCAGTGCTCCATCTGTGGGCTTGTGTCAGAATCCTTGAAAGAGAACAGAAAATAACTGTAAACAAAAACTCAAAGAGCAGCTATAACTAAAAACTGCAAGTGCAGTTGCTGGGTTGCAAGGCAATGCAGTTTTGGTCTTTCGTGTCACAGGGAGAGGCACCCACCTTCTAAGGCAGCCACAGCGCTGGCACTTAGCAGGAAATCCACTGCCAGAGCTGTTAGTTTCCTAGGGCTGCTGTAATCAAGTACCGTATACTTGGTGGCTTAAGCAACAGAAACTTATTCTTTCACAGATTTGGAGGCTGAAACTAAAAAGTCGCTCAGTTGTGTCCGACTCTTGGTGACCCTAAGGACTGTGGCCCTCCAGGCTCCTCTGTCCATGAAATTCTCAGGCAAGAATGCTGGAGTAAGTTACCATTCCCTTCTCCAGGGATCTTCCCAACCTAAGGACTGAACCTGGGTCTCCCACATTGTAGGCAGATTCTTTACTATCTGAGCAACCAGGGAAATCCTAGAAGTCCCAGATCAAGGTGTCAGCAGGGTTAGTTCCTTCTGAGGTCTGTGAGGGAAAATTGTTTCTTATCTCTCTCTTTAGCTTTTAAATGGCTGACTTCTCCCTGTGTCTCTCTTCTCCCTGACTTCCTTCTGTGTGAGTTTGCCTCTGTGTTCAAAGTTCCCTTTTTATAAAGACACCAGTCATACTAGATTAGAGCCCACCCTAAGGACCTCATCTTACTCTGACCACCTCTGTAATAGGTGGTCCTATTAAAGTCACATTCTAGGGTGTTGGAGATTTGGGAGATGCAGTTCAGCCCCTACAGTAAATATGCCCACACTACTAGCCCAGGATAAGTAGTATGGGACCCTACAGGAGCTGGCAGGTTGGGAGTTGTGTGAGTCATAACCTGACAATTTTTAAAGCAGGTGTTTAAAATAAACTTTTATGGACTCCCAGAAAAATTCAGAACAAGTCTTCAGAGATGGGGATCTATACATTACCAGGAATGGACAAAACCAACAAAACAAGTCTATACATTAAAATAGATGTATATATATGACACTGGTGAGTGAATTTGCTGATGTAGTCATTGTCCTTGGTTTGGCCTTGAATTTGTCTTCAGAGTTTGTGAAAGAGAAATGCCGAAAGAGCAGCACCAACTTTGACCCTGAGAACAAAGAATGAAATACAGCTGTAGTTTGTCAACCTGCCAGGCTTAACAGCCATTGTTTTGATGTGCTAATATTTACTGACAAGGACAAAAGCCATCAGTTCCTATAAACAACAGACACACCAAGTTGAACATAGATGTTTCAAGCAGGAAGAAAAGTAATTCTGCTTTTCTAATAGTTGATGGATAATTTATGCCTATGTGCTACCTCTGTTTTACACAGTGAAAGCACAGAAAACACAGTTCCGTGATCTAAAAACGTATCATCGTAAAAAGACAAATAGACAATTTAAAAATGGGCAAAGAATCTGAATAGACAGTTTTACAAAGATGATATATAAATGGACAATAAGCACATGAAAAGATGTTCAACATCACTAGCTATCAGGGAAATGCAAATCAAAACCACAGTGAGATTCTACTTCATACCTATTAGGATGACTATAAAAAAAAGACCAACAATAGCCAGTGTCGATGAGGATGTGAAGAAGTAGGAGCCCTAATATATTGCTGGTGGGATTGTCAAATGCTGAAGAAGGCTGAGCGCCGAAGAATTGATGCTTTTGAACTGTGGTGTTGGAGAAGACTCTTGAGAGTCCCTTGGACTGCAAGGAGATCCAACCAGTCCATTCTGAAGGAGATCAATCCTGGAATTTCTTTAGAAGGAATGATGCTAAAGCTGAAACACCAGTATTTTGGCCACCTCATGCGAAGAGTTGACTCATTGGAGAAGACTCTGATGCTGGGAGGGATTGAGGGCAGGAGGAGAAGGGGACGACAGAGGATGAGATGGCTGGATGGCATCACTGACTTGATGGGTGTGAGTCTGGGTGACCTCCGAGAGATGGTGATGAACAGGGAGGCCTGGCGTGCTGCGGTTCATGGGGTCGCAAAGAGTCGGACACGACTGAGCAACTGATCTGATCTGATCTGATAGTCACTTTGGAACACAGTCTGGCAGTTCCTCAAAAAATTAAACATAAACCTTATGATCCAGCAACTCCACTCCTCAGTACACATCCAAGAGATCTGAAAACATGTCCACACAAAAGCTTGAATATCAATGGCCACAGCAGGGTTATTCACAACAGCCAAAAGTTGGAAGTAACCCAAAGTCCATCTACTGATGAGTGGATAAACAAAATGTGGTATATCTATATGTTGGAAAATTGTTTGGTCCTAAAAATAAATGAAATAATGCTGCATACTACAGCATACATGAATCTTGAAAACATTGTGCTGAGAAATAGAAGCCAGATACAAAGGACTCTACATGGTATGATTAATTTATGTGAAAGGTCCAGAATAGCCAAATCTATGGAGAGAAAGTGTAGATTAGTGGTTGCCTAAGACTGAGGGTGGGGCTGAGGACTTGGGAGTGACTACTGAGGGAAAAATGTGTTTTCCTCTTTAGATGATGAAAATCTTCTAAAATTGATTGTGGTGGTGGTTGCACAGATCTGTGAATATTCTAAGGCCATTGAATTATAAACTTTAAGTGGGTGAATTGTATGACATGTGAATTATGTACTTCTAACTGTTAAAAAAAAAAAATACAACCTGGAGAAAAATATACAATGCTAAATTTAGTTAGAATATATGCCAAGTAGGGTTTTTGGTTCAGCAACTTCTCTGTACATTTGGGCTATATAATGATGAGCTGTAGAGAAGGGTAGATAGGAGCATTACAGACGTTGCTAACAGGAACAATCAACTACTAAAAATCTTACAGTGTATGCTATGGATCTCCAGCCCATACTTTTATCCCGGGCCATGAATCTTGACTTCCAACTTCACCTTGGCTATTTTTTGCTAGATGGACTGCTGCTGTTCCTTAGTTCTTAAATTGTTCAAACACAAACCATCTCCATACCATTTTTCCTTCTATCATACCCGTTTCACTGGGTGCCATCATCATCCCCTGATCTCTTGTCTTGAAGCTTCGTGACAGTTGCTGACTTTGCCTTTTCGCTTGGCCATCATGATCACATCACCCCCCAGCCTGCTAGGTCCCACATGAACCATGTCCTGTGATCTGCATCCTTTTGCCCTGTTTTCTCCATCAGTTCCTTCTCAGAACTGAAAATTGAGAGGGACAAAATGATCTACTGAGTCTTTACTGAACCTCCTCTCTTGTTCTACCATGTCAACCTTCCTAACAAGCCTATCAAGGAGCTGGAGTTATCCCTTTCAATGGCACCCCACCCCAGTACTTTTGCCTGGAAAATCCCATGGACGGAGGATCCTGGTAGGCTCCAGTCCATGGGGTCGCTGAGAGTGGGACACGACTGAGCGACTTCACTTTCACTTTTCACTTTCATGCATTGGAGAAGGAAATGGCAACCCACTCCAGTATTCTTGTCTGGAGAATCCCAGGGACAGTGGAACCTGGTGGGCTGCCGTCTATGGGGTCGCACAGAGTCGGACACGACTGAAGCGACTTAGCATAGATAAGGAAAGGGAAGCTCAGAGGTTAGGTGACAAACCAGATAATGTGGCAAAAACAGTACATGGAGGAGTTGGAGTTTGGAACCATTTTGTTTGGTCCCTGAGCTCGGACTCTCTCCAGCTACTAAACAAAATTTTCTACTCTATCGCTCTGAACTTCTCATTCTTCCTGCTCAAGAGCCTTTACGAGCATTTGTTCTAAGCCCTCTCGGCCAACCCTAGCCACAGTCCCTGTGAGTATACCCAACGTTTACGCCAGGTGGTAGTGGGTGGTTTAGTCACTAAGTCATGTCCAACTCTTGCAACCCCATGGGCTGTCGCCCACCAGGCTTCTCTGTCTATGGAATTCTCAAGGGAAGAATCCTGGAGTGGGTTTCTGTCCCCTTCTCCAGGGGGTATTCCTGACCCAGGGATTGAACCCGAGTCTCCTGAATAGCAGGTAGATTCCTCCCCACCAGGGAAGCCCTATTTAAGCCAAACCCATAATCGGCTCTTATTTTGTTGAGTGCTTCTCTGCCATGTTCAGAATCTCATCTTCCTGGAACATCTGCTCTTGTCCCCTAAGTCCTCACCTGTGGAAACACTCATCTCTGGATCTCTCAAAGCCAAGACTGAGTGTAAAACTAGTTAATTCCTTAGTGCTATGTTAATATTTTTTTTTTCAGGATTAAAAAGTCTTATATTGTGGTTGTTTGGAGTTTGTCATAAATTCCTTCTCCTGAATCATCAGCCCCATCACAGCAAGAGTTGACTCTTGCTCAGTTTTGATTTCCCTCATAGAACCTTATACAGAGTTAATTAATCCTGAGTGAATTGATTATAGGGGTACTCAAGCATTGTTCTTTGTCATGAATTTCCTGTTACCAGCATGAGATGTTTGATGTCTGGAAGTGTTCTTGGGAGGACCAGCATAGAGAGATTCTTTAGGTATATTGATGGATGTTCCCATGGGGCTTCCCAAGTAGCTCAGACAGTAAAAAATCAGCCTGCAATGTAGGAGACCTGGTTCAATCCCTGGGTTGGGAAGATCCCCTGAAGAAGGGTATGGCTACCCACTCCAGTATTCTTGCCTGGAGAATTCCATGGACAGAGAAGGGTGACAGACTACAGCTCATGGAGTTGCAAACAGTCAGACATGACTGAGCGACTAAAATGCCCATAGCTTGAAAACTGAAAAATTTTGAACTCCAAAAATGTGAGGAAATGAGTAAATCAGTGAGGTTTTCACCACTCTAGGGAATCAATGATTTTTCATTTGTGCAGAAATTAACATGATTTTAAAATAGTTTCAACCATAACATAGACATAGTTTAAAATTCTGCTTCCTTTACTTAAAACTATACCACAGACATTTTTTCATGTTGCTACATAGTTTTCAAAACTATGATTATGCATCATATTCCATTGAGTTGCTATACCATAATTTCCAAACCATCCCCTATTGTTGGCCATTTAAACTTGCTGTGGATTTTATTTTTTTTTATGATTATAGAAAAACACATGAGTAATCTTTTGGCAAGAGAAATATGTACTCAGAAGACCTTAATCTCCTTCCCCTTATGCTGGTTGAAAACTCAGTTGGGCACAGGCAAGATTCTGCCTATGGCATATGGCAACCCAATCTAGTATTCTTGTCTGGAGAATTCCATGGACAGAGGAGAGTGGTAGGCTACAGTCCATGGGGTTGCAAAGAGTCAGGCACAACTGAGTGACTAATGCTTTCAGTTGGGCTTCTCAGGTGGCTCAGTGGGTAAAGAATATGCCTGCAATGCAAGAGCTGCAGAATGACACAGGTTCAATCTCTTTGTAAGGAAGATCCCCTAGAGGGAGGCATAGCAACCCATTCCAGTATTTTTTGCCTGGAGAATTCCAGAGGGGCCTGGCAAGCTACAGTCCATGGTGTCGTAAAGAGTCTGACACAACTGAAGTGACTGAGCACGCACTCACATAGGCAAGATTATGACATAGGCCTTCTCTTCTTTCTCTAGAACCTCGATCTTAGTAAGATATTAGACACAATTAATTTCCTAAGAGTTTGTAATTTTATGTGATCTAGAAATGACCATGTGGTAGCCCAGCAGAGTACATCATTAAATGTACCTTCTTTAACTGGAACTCTTCAAGTTCTAAGGGCATGGCAGTGCATCAACAGACAGCATTTCTTTAGAAGTAGAGATGCATCACACAGCATTTAAGTGCTAAAAAGAAAGTGGGTGGATACGGTGTGCTCTTTCATCTTTCCAGATGGAAGAGTCAGGGAATGCCATTTTGAAAGCTTTTGACATGAGGGAACAATTCCTGGGGAGATCTGGAGAAAAATCTTTCAGGCAAAGGGAGCTGCTCATACTAAGGCCCTGGAGTGTAAGCAGGGATGGAGACAATAAGGAGGTAGTGGGTGGCTAGATCATGTAGGGCTTGCGAACCATGTTCTGAACGTTGGGTATTAATCTCAGCAATAAAACAAGCCATTGGAGAGTTCTGAGAAGAGAATTCATCACTTATAAAAACCTCCCTTGTTATGGCTGAAGAACAGACTATATAGCAGGTGGGGGGCAGCAGGGAGACCTGCTAGAAGGAACAGACCATGGTGGCTTGAACTAGATGATTGTGAGAAGGAGTTTGGCTTATTTTAGAGGTTAAAGCTGAAATGATTTGCTGACAGATTGGATGTGTGGCTAAGCAGGAAGTCAGGGAGGGTGCTGAGGTTTTTGACCTGAGACCCTGGGAGGATGGATTTGCCATCAACTGAGATGCAGATGACACGTGGAACGTTTGGTGGGAAAGACAAAGAACTTGACTTTGAGCTTTGATCTTATATGTGAGGAGACATCCAGGAGTCAGTAGGATGATGCCTCTCAGAGAAGGTTTTGAGGCTACAGATAAGGAGTCAGGATTGGTATCATCTAGGCCAGCCTCCTCCTAACAGCACAGAACCCCAAACACACTGGAACTTCAGGTGCTTAAAAGCACCAAGTCCTTGTTAAGTCTAAGGCTTTTGCATGTGCTATGCCCTCTGCCTAGATCATTCCAGCCTGAATAACTGCTACTTTTCCCTCGTTCCCTAATCTAGATCACGTGTCTGACTCTTTGCGACTCCATGGACGATAGCCAGGCAGGCTCCTCTGTCTGTGGGATTTTCCAGTCAAAATTATTGGAGTGGGTTGCTATCTCCTTCTCCTGGGGATATTCCAGAACCAGGGAGTGAACCCACATCTCCTGCATTGGCAGGCAGATTCTTTACCACTGAGCTATCCAGGAACTTCAATCTAAATTAGGTCCCACAATGAAATATTCAGGTTACCCTGAACTTTTCCTTCATTCATCTGTTTTCAAATGTATATTCCTTTAAGTGATTTTTAATTTTTAAAACATAAAATCCATATGTCTCACTGGAATCTAAATTCTGAAATGTCGAGGGTCATGCATGATTAGTTCATCTGCATTTCCCCACATCTAGTGCTGGCACATTGCAGGCACTTACTCAAAATTTGCTGAATGAATGGATAACTGTTATAATTTATTGTCTTATATGTGATATGTTGAAGTTCCTCCATTTATAATCATACAATTCCAAAATACCTAATGATTTTATCTTCTTAAAATGTAGACTAATTTGTTATTTAATGGCTCCATGTGTTTGTGATCAAACACTTTTTTATTAGGTGGTACTGAGTAGGGATTGGCCTGTGATTGAAAACTGAATGGGTAATGTGACTGTGAAAGCTTGAAAAGAAAAGGAATTTAAGGCTTATACAAACTTCCCAATTGAAATCCCTCCACCTCCTGTTTCCTTGTCAGCAGTTTGGTTGCATTTCTATGGACTCCACTATCCGGCATTGCCTGAGGTTATTGTATAGTGACCTTTGACAAGACCTATTACTTCCTACTCACCATGTTTATGAGGGGACAGAGGCCAGGCATGGCCAGGAAGGGGTTAGAGGGTTGTGGGAGACGACGGGGTCTGAGTTGGCCGATGACCTCCTTTGGTGACTCTCAGAAAGGTCTGTTATTTCCAGCCTCATCCTGGAAGATTATAGGAAATGATATGTGAGGGAAGAGATTTGATTTACCAAGAAAGGGTTGTTTCCTCTGAGTTTCTGTTTTTGGTGGTGTCGAACTGTATGAAAAACAGGATTAAATTGGGATTTATCTCTTTATTGTCTTTAAAGCTAGAGTGTACTTTCAGAGGAGCCTGTGTTGTTTAAGAAACACATATATTTGTTCCATGAATATATATATTTGTGTACAGATATACACAGAAATTGATTGGTTGATTGATTGATTGATATATGTCCATTGGAGCACTTCATGAAAAAAGTCACCATCTTTATATATAATATTGTTGTGGGAGACATCCATTCAACAAATATACGTTGAGTGCTGCTGCTGCTGCTGCTCCTAAGTCACTTCAGTCGTGTCCGATACTGTGCGACCCCATAGGTGGCAGCCCACCAGGCACCCCAGTCCCTGGGATTCTCCAGGCAAGAACACTGGAGTGGGTTGCCATTTCCTTCTCCAATGCATGAAAGTGAAAAGTGAAAGTGAAGTCGCTCAGTCGTGTCTGACCCTCAGCGACCCCTTGGACTGCAGCCTACCAGGCTCCTCTGTCCATGGGATTTTCTAGGCAAGAGTACTGGAGTGGGGTGCCATTGCCTTCTCTGTGTTGAGTGCTAGACTTTGGGAAAAAGTGGTGAACAAGCTAGACAAGGTCCTTGCCTTCGTGCAAGTCATGAAATCTACTGAGGCTCATTCTCCTCATCTGTAAGATAGAGATCATAATAATACCTACTTCAAAACCCTTTTAAGAGGAGTAAATGCCCCTGAATATGAAAATACCAGTTGAATTTTAAAATGCTGTGTAAATTGAGTGTCTACTATGATTTATATACCAAATATAGTTATTATTACCTTTCAGAACAAATCTGGATTAATTGTTGACACTTCTGAATATCTTACATCTCCATACAACTTGATGTTTTCCTTATAATTTGGGGAGCTAAATTTCCTTTCATTACAGTCCTAACTGTAAGAAAAGAAAATGCCACAATATAGTTTGTGTTTTAAACTGTTGTATTAGTTAGCTATTGCTGTGTAACAAACTAGCTCCCCCCACCACCCTGCCATATATTTGTTAAGTCAGAGTTTCTGTGGGTCAAGAATCTGGGTATGGCTTAGCTGGGTCCTCTGGCTTAAGGTCTCACAATGCTGTAATCAAGATGCTGGCCAGGGATGCAGTCGATTTGAGTTTCAGCTGGGAGAGGATCTACTTCTAAAGTTACATGGCTGTTATATGCTTCTGAAACTCCACATTCAGGCTTAGTCTGGCTTTTGGCAGGGTAAGAGTAAGAAAGGGTTCTAAGAGTGAGAAAGCGAGAGATGGAAATTGCAGTCCTTTTTGGTAATCTAACTTTAGATATAACATCCCATTAAATTTGCTATATTCTTTTAAAAATATTTATTTATTTGTTTTTGGTTCCTCCACATGACTTGTAGGATCTTAGTTCCACAAGCAGGAATTGAGCGTGGGCCTCCAGCAGTGAAAACAAGACTCAACCATTGGATTGCCAGGAATTCCAACATTTGCCATATTCCCTTTGTTAGAAACAAGTCAGTAGGCCTCATCTGTACTCAGGGGATGAGATTACACATGTGTATACAAGATTGTATTGATTAGGAGACATCTCAAAACTGACTGAAATAGTGGTACTTGTAAATAATGCTATGAGTTAATGCTATAGCTATCATATTAAAAATGTTACACATTTTTTAAAGGAAAGAAATAGGAACATAAGCACCATCACTTCCTTAAGACACAATAATGAAGACAGACAAGGGAGACTGATGTTGGAGCCTTCTAGATTTTCAGTTGTGACCAGTAACAAATCCTGGTTCATTTGTTTGCTTCTGCTATTAGCTCATGCCTGGACATTTATAACCTCTGTATTTTTTAGGAAAGCATTTGAAAGGTACCAGGTGAATACTGGATGTAAACAAAGGTCAGTCTATCCTAAGCAAGAATACCAAATTAAAAAATGTTATTTGCCATTTCACATGATTAAGTCAAGCGTTCACTTGATTACTTTTTTAAAAGATTAAGTTATTAAATATAGGTGATTTACAATGTTGTGTTAATTTCTGCTATATAGCAAAGTAATTCAGTTATACAAATATATATTCCTTTTCATATTCTTTTCCATTATGGTTTCTCACAGGATATTGAATATAGCTCCCTGTGCTCTACAGTAGGACCTTCCTGTTTATCCATTCTATAGAAATAGTTTGTAGCTACTAGTCCCAGTCTCCCAGTCCATCCCTCCCATAAGCCTGCTCCCACTTGGCCACCACAAAGCTGTTCTCTATGTCTGTGAGTCTGCTTCTATTTTGTAGTTAAATTCATTTGTGTCATAGATTCCACATGTAAGTGATATCATATGATATTTGTTTTTTCGACTGACTTACTTAATATGATAATCTCTGGGTCCATCCATATTGCTGCAAATGGCACTATTTCATTCTTTTCTATGGTGAGTAGTAGTCCATTGTATATATGTACCATGTCTTCTTTATCCATTGATCTGTCAATGGGCATTTAAGATGTTTCCATTGTTTACTCGATTACTGTTAACCCTGACCTGAAAACAAAGCTGGTCTCATCATTTGGAGACTATAAGAAAGAATATTCTCTTAAGATGTAGACAAGACCTGCTGCTGCTAAGTCACTTTAGTCATGTCTGACCTAGTGCTATGGAAATAAGCTTGCCAGAATTGAGAAACAGAATAAAAGACTAGTATGTCCACAGTATAGTGAGCAAGGGATTTAATGCTACAAGATGACGCTGGAGGTGAGGTGTATTAAGCCAGGTTAGGAGTTTAGATTATAATCTAAATGCAGTGGAGAGCCACTGCAGAGTTTGGGATGATGGCAAACAGCAATAATTTTTTCGTGTGTGTGATTTTAGCTGTCTTTGAAAGAAAGATTCTGAATAACTAAAAGCCATGCTTGGGCAAAGATAAAACAAGCACTGAAACTTTATAATAGGATGTTTGAATTAGGCAAAGTGTTTAACACAGAGTTGAAGTGTTGTGTATTTCAACCAGCCAATGGCAAAAGCCATGTGGTAGATGCATTTGGAAGGAGGTCCTCGTATCATAGGGATTCCTAGTATTACATTAGTTTCATGTGACAGAACTTACAAGAAATTCATTGAGAAAAACATCCAGTGTAGGAGTCCTGTTGGCATATTCTGTGCATATTTTCTCAAACAAGCAGCAGTCACTTTTCGGTTGTGTCATTTATGGCTGGTGCCTGTGTGTAGTCCTGGGGCTCTTCTCTGAGCCGGCAGGCACCGCGAGGCAGCTTGGCAATGTCATCTGGAACTGTAAAATTAGAGCACACTGTTTAAAATAGTGGTCTCGGTAACTTCTCTTTCCTCCATATTTCCCCTGAAGCTGGCCTTGTGAGAAAAATACCCTGAAGAGGAACAATAGGGCATCTCTTTTTCATGAAAGGGTAACTAGGAAAGGAAAGTTCCAAAGTTTTAATGTTGGAAATCAGCCCATCCTAATGCTAAAATCTACTTACTAGTGTGTTCCTTTCTGAGTCAAGACAAATTTTAGCTGGCTTGGAAAAAAATGGTGAAAATTTTTCAATTAGATCTGAAGTTCAAAGATTCTCTTACTTGGCTTTTTAAAAAAATTGAGAGATAAATGTGCTGTTTTCTGATTTAAGAAAAAAACTCACAGAAAAGACAAAAACACGTAAAGAAGAAAATTCTAACCGAAAATAATCACTGTTGGTGATTCTGATATGTATCCTTCATATAATCTGTGTCTATCCATCCGTATCCAATAGCTGTAATTCATAGAGTATTTGCAGTTTTGTGTTTGCATTTGATTTCTATATTTTTTTGTGGTCATTTCCACAAAGTCATGATATATTTTTTGAAAATATGATTTTAATGACTGTACTATCTTCTGTTTTCCTTAATTTACTTAAGCTATTCTGCTTATTATTAGGTGCTTAGTCTGTTTGGAATTTTTCCTTGGTAATGCATAGTATTTTATGACTCTTCTCACACAACTCTTCATCTGCATCTCTCATTTTCCCAAAGGAATTAATCCAACAAATGGATTCTGATACATTTTATTAAATTGCTTTCAAACAGCCTGGACCAATTGCCTCATCATCATCAAGGCTATTCAGAGTGCCTATCAAGCTTGACCTCTAACCAGCATTTAGATAGTCACTAAAAAAAAAAAAAGAGATATTTGCCAGTTTATTAGGTCAAAATTGTTTTAATTTGCTTTTATTTGATTAAAAGGGATGTTGAACATTATTTCCATTTGCTTGCTGGCAGTTTGTCAACTGTCTGTTGATGTCTGTCTGTGCCTTTTGGCCATTTTTCTTTTATACTATTACTGTTTTTACTTATTGAAATTTACATTTATTAATATGGCAAGGGTATGCACTCTTTATCTTAAAAATTTAGAGACATAAATATAGCCATGACATCTAGCGTATAAAAAGGTTTAAAATTTTTTTGTGGTTCTTAATTCCTGATACAGTGGTTTATATATGAGTTGGTAAAATATATAAACAGTTTACTTTTAGAATAATGTTACTTCTGCTTGTTATATGTTCAGTTACATGAATCTTCCTTATATATTTCTGCCTGTTTCCCTCTTCCTTCTCCTGTAATAAATTTTTTTTTTTTTTTTTTTTTAAGATCCAGACTTCTACTTATCTCACTTTATTCAACTACACTTTTAGGTGGCAGCTCGCCAAGGAAACCAAATCTGAAAAGAATCTCATGGGAGCACTGAAGGGGGTCGGTAGCTCTAGCGAGAGGAATACTCCATGAGAGAGCAAAGACAGCTTCTTGTTTATGCCATGGAGAGAATGAACTTCCTGATGCCAGCTCAGAATGAGCAGGCTTAGTGCGGAGGCCTCGGGGCTCAGGAATTTCAGGTATCCGTCAGCCCGCTCTCGTTTTCTGCCTGTGGCCAGAGGCAACCGGTTCATCCCGGCTCCATCTCCGCTCCCCGTTTTATAATGGAGATAATAATACCTCAAAGGTATGCTCTAATTAATTCTTCTTAGAGCCTCTGAAAATATAATTGCTAATTATGACAACTATTAGATCATTAATTCTTCATTCTTTTTATGGAATTTCAATCAAATGCCAAAAATGCAACACCCGGATTTAGTTAGTGGTGACTTTTGTTGCCTTGCTGTTTCAAGGCTTCTTTATGTTTATTTTGCCCTATGCTAAATGAAATCTTTAAAATGTAGCAATTTGAAAGTCTGTTGAAAATATTTAGAAATGTTGAAGTTCCAAGGAGAGGGAATGGCAAAAAATTTTATGAAATTAAAAAAATTTAAATTACAAAGTTTTATATTAGTATCTCCACAGATCATTGTAACTCACTAATAAAAATATTAAGAGCTAAATATTTGAGACTATTGTTTTTTAAACCATGTTAAATTCTTTTTTCTTAAAGGTGAGACATTTTACTCTAGTCATTGGTAAATAATTATATCTAAGATTATTATAGTTTTGAACAAGATATTCAAGATCTTGAACAAGATGTTCAATATCAACTACATATTGAACAAGAGAATCATATGGACATAAATAATTTAACAAATGACATATTCTGACCAGTGGTCCTGGTTCTTACTCTGCAGCTTTAAGTTTGAAACTGTGTGTTGACTGATTAAGAATCTTTTTGTTAATTCCGTAAATTCAGAAAATGAATATGGTTTTGAGTTGGAAAGGGTGCAAAGGGTATATATGCTTAGCATTGGTGATTTTTCTTCAATTGCACTGTTTGATTTAGTGTGTAATCGTCTTATTTTTCTAATTAAGTCATGTGCACCTTAAGAGTAGAGACTGTGTGTTGTGCTTCCTCTGAAAGCAGAAGGATGGAATGAATGCTGGAATTATCACCTGGGCCACCTGGCTTTTTTCACCCACCTCAACCTGTCATCATCTGTGAGTCTTTGAACACTTAGGTAACTGCTTGCCGCCTCAGTTTCCCAACGTCTAAGTTGGAAAAATCCTACCTTCTTTACTTTACAAGGCTGTTGTGAAATGGTCAGGAGCTTTGTGTGGGCTAGTAAAAAAATCAGTGTCATTTTGTAAGGTTGTTTTATTTCCAGATGTATGATTGTCACTGGAGACATATGTTTTGACCTCTTCTCCTCCATTTCTGCCTGGGAGATTTTTGCATACTGATAAGAGCTGAGAGTTGATTTAGCAGAGTTATTGTCTGATGTTTCCGGCTCTCATGGCCTCTAGCTTCTCCTGGGCTGGCCTTCATATGAACGAGGGCCGTACAATCAGCCTCTTAAATTTATGTCGGCGGTATCGTCTTCATCAGGAGAAACATCTCAAACATTTATTTTCTTTGCAGAAAGCGAGTTTTAGTGGGGGAGTCAATTTATTTCTGAAACGATCTCATTTACCTGAATGAGGAGTGCATATTTATTTTCAGGGTAAGTGGCGAGGGTGTATAATTCTCCTGTGACAGATGAGCCAAACACTCTGCTGTAAATTACATTTGGCTGGAAGAAGATGCTCTGGTATGAAACCACATTTCTGCTTTGCTTACTTGCTCTTCTTGGGTTGGGGCTGAGAGCTGGAAGATGGGTGAGTCTTTACCTAGAAAATGGAAATGGTTCTTTAGAGAAACCTGAAAGGGGTGAGTAATCCCATCTATACTTATTTATATAAAAAAGAGGATTTGTGAATGTGACCTGGGTCCAGCCTTTCTCTTGCCAAGAGGCTAAAAGTGTCACAGAACATGTCTAAACGGCTTGTGGCATTACAGTTTATTTTCAAAGGCCTTTTGATAACACAATTAAGCCTTTCCCTTTGTTTTATTTTATTTTATTTTTTTATTAATGTAGCCAGTAAGTTGCCCTTTCTGGCTACATTAATGTGTCACAAAGTGGGAATTTTTTTGTTGTTGTTTCTGTGAGCCTTCAGTCTCATAAAAATTAAATGTGTGCATTCCTGTAACCCGATATGCCCTCTCCAGTGAAAATCAATGCTTCGTGCCCTTGCTGTTCAAGCTGCAGAGGTCTTATGTAGCCTGTGTCCGTTGTATGCATTTGCACATTTGGCCTTTCATCACCCCATGTTTTCTGATGTTTCTGAAGCATATCTGAGATCTCAACCCTGCTACAAACAATCTGTCTGCTTATCTTTAGCCTCTCTGTGTATATGATCAGAACAGCAGAGGGTGTTTTTTTTTTTTTTTTTTTTTCCTCCCAGTATTTGCTCTGGGGTGTGGGTGCAGAAAAGCACCGCTTTGTTACTTGTCTATGTGTTATTTTGGTTCGGGGTAGCAAGAACATCTGAAGAAGATGGATTTCTGGAGGGATAACAGCGTTGAAAACCATTTAGTTCACCTTCAGACTTGAATTATCTTTTCTTAAATAGGCCAAGTACAAAGAGTCTGAGACTCATGATGGCTAATTATTTGCCTGTGCTTAGATGCACTTATTTTTCTTTGCACAGTGGAGTTTCCATTGCAAGTTTCTTCTAGGAAATAATCAAATGTTGAATTTTAGGATTAGGTTCCAAAGTGGAGGAAAGATTCTGGAAGTCACAGATTCTCCTTGAACTAATCATTGCCTTGGATAAATGGGATCAACCTTGCTGGCCACGGCAATTGACTGTGGAATTTAAGGATGTGTTACCAAAATGATGGCATCTGGGGAAAGAGACTGCATTTATTCTTCTCTGTAAAAGTCCCTGAGTTGAATTGTATACTATGCTAGTGAGGTAACTGAAAGGTTGTGTTAGAGCAAATGGTGAACTGTCCCCAGTTGCCCTTCCCCCAGTTTTAAAAGGAGAGCAAGCATCAGAAGGTCTTTGATTTGGTGCAGTCCAGTCCTCATTTTGTCTGATGTCACTGAATCAGTAGGACAGCATCCCCTCAGAGGTCTCAGCTCTTATGCACAAGGTCCTGCTTGTATAATCAATAGAAAGGATTCTTAGGGGCATGGCTAAAAACTTATTACTACTGTTTGTTTTTCATCAATTAATATGATCAGTGCCTAGTATATGCTAAGCATTGTGTTCAGTACTTTACTTACATTGTTTTATTTAGTAGGTGTAATTATTATCTCTATTCTGATGAAGAAACTGAAGTTCAGTGAGACTGAAAATTTACCCAAGAACACATAGCTATTAAGTGGCAGAGCCAGCATTCACTCTGTCATGGGTGCTTCCTTTCCTACAGTATTAGGGGCATAAGGAAAGATTTGTAAAGCTTCCCCAGCGAGATCACCATTCCATCTTCTTCAGATGAAGCTATCTGTACAGCCAAAATATCACTGAAGTTTTGAATCCAAAGATCTTCCTTCCATCACCTTCTACCAATACAAGATGCTTTTTAGTTCTGTCACCAAATATTTTACTGAGTGCCTACAGAATCCTAATTTTAAGAGGTCATTGATTTCAAGAAATACAATAAAAGCATAGTTTATGTCATCTAACAACACAAAAATTAAGGTGCAGTTGGTATTACAGTCTAAGTGAAATTGCAAGTGATGTTATTAGTAGTCTTAATGCTGCTGCTGCTGCTAAGTCGCTTCAGTCGTGTCTGACTCTGTGCGACCCCATAGACGGAAGCTCACCAGGTTCCCCTATCCCTGGGATTCTCCAGGCAAGAATAATGGAATGGGTTAGTAGTCTTAATAGTTGTGTTTAAAGATACACTCCTCTTAACTATGGTCAATGTAATATCATGCCACTGCTTAAATGCAGTCACTCAGTGATTAATAAGTTCAGTAGTCTTGTATGACTGTTTTTGGAATTACAGTCCTAAATCTGTTCTGGAACAGAAAGAGAGTATAGACATTTGTGGGATTAGAATCTGGTAACTTTCAGGCCCAGGGCAAATTTACACACACTGGCATTCATCCCTGCATGATGGTTCCCAGTTATCCAAAAAGGCTTTTATTCAGGAACCATTTGTGGTCAGGATGCATTGTGATGCATCATTTATGCAGTGCCTGAAGTGTTTTCTGAGTAGAGTGTGCAAGAGACAAAGCTCCAGAACCCTGCCTAAAGCCCTAACTAACTAGAGACACATTTACTGTTATGTAATAAAATTTCATCAGTGAGTAGATATTGTTTAACTCATTCATTTCCTGAGAGTTGAAGTTCAGGGTTTCCTTTCACATTTAGATAACCCCCAACATGCTGCTTACTATTTTCCCTTCCAATAGATAGTCATGCCAAAGAATATGTTTTGCACTTTAAAGACAAGCAGGAGCTGGGATGGGAAAGAAGGTATTAACAGTAACCAGCATGTTATTGTTAAGAGGGTATTGGGAGAGGGCAGCTGAGGATGGGCAAGAGATCGCAGATCCCTAGCTTTACACCATAAAGGGTCTCTTTGTTTTTTTCTTACTTTTATATTTGAAAGTTTTTTTCTACTCCATAAGTATTAATTAATCAGTTTTCTTTAAAACTAAGGACTTTCACAATTGTCAATCCAAAACTGTAACAATCATCAGCTGACTGATGTTACCACACTGAATCAAAGAGTTTCCAGCCAGAAGTAAAACTGGTATTTTCCTTGGCATCCAAGAACTTTTTTGGTAAATTACTAAATGTTTAAATACATGTTAAGCTTTTGGAAATTCTGAAAATAGAAGTCATCTCTTACTACTTTCACAGACTCCTTAGGAATCCAGAGACCCCTAAGTGGGGAGCAATTGTATTTAGTATTTGCTGAAAGTTCCCTTCAACTTCTCACATTCTGTGATTTGGGAACACCATTAGAGCTAACAAAATGGACTAGTTACAAATGTAATCCCAACAACGTTTTGAAATCCAGGTCTGACATTTTGTGGGGTGGAGGAAGAAGTGAAATTAGATGCCCCCAACCCCGCCCAGAATTTGGAGACCAAGGTAAATATGTGGCAGTGGCTATGCTTTGGGTGTGCCCCACAGTCTTCCTTGGTAAGCAACCAGAAATAGCAGTGTCTACTTTGTCACCCTTGACCACAGTCAGTTCTACTTGTGATTAAAACCAACAACCAAACAAAATCAAACCCTTTACATCTGGAGTGGACCTTACACAGCTCTTTAGCCCAGGCCCCACATTGTGGACAGAATGATATGGAAAACCAAAGCTGACTATATCGAAACCCCTGTTGGGTCTCAACTACCCATGGGGATGAAATCTAACCTCCTTAGCTTGATGTAGAAGGTCTTTGACAATATGACCCTAATCTACCCCTGATTCATCTCTACACATGCATTCAGTTCAGTTCAGTTCAGTCGCTCAGTCATGTCCGACTCTTTGCGACCCCACGAATCGCAGCATGCCAGGCCTCTCTGTCCATCACCAACTCCTGGAGTTCACTCAGACTCACGTCCATCGAGTCAGTGATGCCATCCAGCCATCTCATCCTCTATTGTCCCCTTCTCCTCCTGCCCCCAATCCCTCCCAACATCAGAGTCTTTTCCAATGAGTCAACTCTTTGCATGAGGTGGCCAAAGTACTGGAGTTTCAGCTTTAGCATCATTCCTTCCCAAGAAATCTCAGGGCTGATCTCCTTTAGAATGGACTGGTTGGATCTCCTTGCAGTATTATGAAGCTTCTAATGCTAAATTTTTCATCATACTTGCAACTACCAGATCTTTCATTAACCATTGCCTTTACACATGCTATTTGAAAGATTTTTTTGCTGCTCAATCTTTGTTGAATAAGTTCCTACAATATCTGGCTCAGATAACAGTAATTATTATGTGCCAGGCACTCATTTAATCTTTATAATGAGGTGGTTGACATTATCCCTTTTGCAGAGGAGGAACCTGGCCCAGAGAGGTTAAGTAAACTTCCCAAAGTCACATAGCCAATAAGTGGTGGAGCCAGGGTTTGAACCTGTACAGCCCATCACTTCTGTACCCTTGTCCTCAACCCCTGTACCACACTTCTCCTTCTCTAAGCTGCATGTACAAAATTGACAATGTTCCTAAATTCCTCAAGTGGAGTAATCTCTTTCTTTCTTAGGATTTCCAAAGTGCTTTCTAAAGCAGTCTAGTAATAGAATCTAGCAAGTTGAATTATTGTTTTGGTTTTTCTGTGCCTTTGTGATTTGTGAGTAATTCTGAGCATCGTTCAGTTTCGTGTGCCCAGGGCCTGGCAAATTGCCTGCCACCAGGTAAACACTTAATAGATTTATTTCTTCAATGAGAGAATGAAGAGTGAATGAACAAACACAGAAGTACTTGTCTGTACTCTGGTGGGTCAGGATTGTCTTTCCTTCTATGACATGCTTCTGGGATATCAGTTGAAAAACACTTTCTTCCAGTAGACTTTACCTGTCTCATGGGTGTAGAACATTCCAGCAGGAAAACTTAGAGCTGTCATCTTCACATGACAGTAAATCATTTCCAAATCCTGCAAAGATGCCCATGAATTCTGCTGAGCAGCCATGTAGCACTCCAGTCTGACAATGCTGATTTATTTAAGTATAGGTTTGGTGCTCTGTGAGAGCTCACCATCTGCTTAAGTTGTGTTTACTTTAAGTACCAGTCAGCATTTTCCTGATGCATTATAGAAAAATGGTAGTTCGACTTAATTTTTAAGCGAAGTCTGTTTAAGAATAATTTGTTAATTACTAGTTGGTTGATCTTGTTTCCTTAAATTAAGGGCTTCAGTTAATATCACATGTTTATTGCCAGCTTGCTAGAAGCTGCTACAGTGATGCCCATAGTTGTATGATATACCCTGGTCCTATTTCTCTGTGCCATCCTCTGCCCCAGCTTTTAAATTCATCTTTAGCTAATTTACAAGCCTGGAGAGTAAGCTGATGGTTTCCTAGCTTTAGGGTTGCAAGTTGGAAGCTTAATTTAATAGCCACTTATAAAACCGTTTAGGCAGAAATTGGTTACTAGGCCTTCAATATGATAGGCACACAAAGCCATTTCATCAAGGCTGATAATTCAAAATACAGGAGAATTGGAGTTCACAGTATTTGGACTGAAGGTGTTTCATCAACCACATGCAAGACAGGATCCAAACCTTGCTGTGGGTTGATTTGGAGTCCAGAGAACTTTTTGGCAAGATAGGAAATATTTGGCGGCCTGTTACTAGGGAGGTCCAAGAAGGCTGTCCCTGGCTATTAAAGAGAACACACTGAGGTTGGGTGAATCTGGATGTGTAATGGTTTTGTAAATGTTTTGGTTTCAATAAAATCCCAAATGTATTTTATCAATGCATTTCCCCCTGTAATTTTCAGACCTTTGTGTATTTCAAGGGAAATTTCATCCATATGTTTTTGATTCATTTATACTTAACTCATCAAAATGTTGTTCTCTAAGAGTTATTTGATGTTGAAGAAGATTTTAGAGCTTGATTTAAATACCTTCTAGTGTTTTTTCCCCTTTCCTTTTTAAAAATAGAAAGTCATCTACTTTTGGCAAAACCTAAATGCACGCACACCAAAAGTCTGCATTTGGTTGAAAGCTCTAAGCCCATAAGTCTGTTAAGCTGGGCCAAATGAATTCTCCAGCTCCTAGTAATGTGTGAGCTCTGTTCCTCAAGAGTATAAAGAGATCTTTACCTTTTGATAATCTCTGGTGGCTGTGCACATGGAAAGAAACTCTAAAAAATAAAATGCCTGATATTTGCTAGCTCTTTGAACTTGGGAAAGCCACTTCACCTCCCTTTACTTCACTTTCCCCATCTGTAAAGTTGTATCATCTTTGTCCTACTTCCCTCTCAGAATTACTGAGAGGATTAAAAGAGCTCATATGAAAATACTTTGGAAAACACAAATAGCTCCACAAGTAGAATTACCTCTCTTTTCTTGATGTTATTATTCCTTGAATGAAATAATAGTTACTCAACCTTTAGTCAGTGTTGATCATGTGCCAGGTGCTATGTTAGATATTTTACAAATTGATATCTTGTTTAATTTTCATAGTATCTGGTAAAGAGAAGATACTTTACATTTCTACATTTTGGAAGGTAAAACTCTTCTGCATCATTTACCCAAGGTCTTATAGTTTGTGGAAGAGCCTGAATGTAAATCTAGCCCTTTATGAGTTTTAGGCATTAAGTTGTACAGTATATAGTTGAAGCCTTATTAATCATTGTCAAGTTGACATAATGTCAAAGTTTATCTTGAATTATAACTAAGTCTCTCCATGTGGTTGGACTTCCCAGGTGGCTCAGTGGTAAAGAATCTGCTTGTCAATGTAGGTTCGACTCCTGGGTTGGGATGATCCCTTGGAGGAAGAAATGGCAATCTGCTCCAGTATTCTTGCCTAGAAAATTCCATGCACAGAGGAGCCTGGCAGGCTACAGTCCATAACGTCACAGAGAGGTGGATACGACTGAGTGATGGGAACATGCACAGACACACACTCACACATGTGGTTAAGGCCACTTACATTTTCTGTTACATTCTCTTATTGAATAGAGTGAATGCATATATAATATTATGCTGTTTGATTAGGTACATATTAAAAGATCATTCATTACATGGTTTAGCAGAGAAGCTAATTTTAACTGAATACCAACTTTGGACTAGACACTGCAGAGCTCGTTATGTGTTCATTGCCTTTATCCTCTTTGAGGATAAAGCAACTCTTTGAGGTAGAGACTGCTATTATCAAGAGCTGTGAAGATCTGAGATTTCACTCTACTTGCAGGCTAGCAAACTAGCCTCCCATTTCATGGATGCTGGAAGAAGTTATGAAACTCCTGAAGCAGAAATGAAGTTATTACTGACAGCCAGCAGACAGCATCAGCTTCATCTCTGCATCAGTTTTCCCTGGCCCCCAGATCGTACTAGGCTGATGTGCACTGGCCCACGTGGGTTTATATTATAGCTGAGGAGATAACTCCAAGCTCAGAAGTCCATCTCTTTTAATACTGTGGTAAGAAACCTTGCCTGACCCTTGCCCCAGAAACAGACATTATCTTTATTATATTGGACAGTAAGCAAACCTGCCCTGTGCTCCAGATGGACATTCTGCATCTATCTCACTGTTCCCTATACAAATATGTTAGAAAAGTACCAGCCATCAGTGCCTCTGCTTCTAAGACATACGTTACCTTAAGAGAAGCATCTCCATTTTACAGACGAGGAATCTAGGCTTAGAGAGCTTTAGTCATTCATTCATTCCAGAAATATCTATTGAGCACCTGTATGTGTTCAGGTCACACAGCCAAACAATGGAGGAGGGGGCCAGCCAACACAGGCTCTAAGTCATTAACTTGTTCCTTGACCCACTTAGCCCTCACCTTCTCAGTCATTATCCATTTTGCCTCCCCACCCAAGGACCAATGATATGAAACGGTGATTAACATAAGATGATAATAACTCTTTGAGACACATATGTTTCCTGCCATCAGATGCTCCCTCTGCAGTTTGACCCAACCCTAGATACCCAGATGCAGCAGGGTTGCCTGAGATGTGAGCATGGTATTAGCAGCCCCCAAGGAAGTCAGAGGTCCTATTTAGCATCACATGAAAGTCAATGGTTCTAGGTGATTAGACTGTTAAATTTGAATCATTTTGTAATGAAAAATTTAGTTTTGGAATTTTGAGTAATTTGGTCTCTGTATAAAATTGAGAAGGTTCTTTTTCCTTGTTGCTCCCTCTTCCAGTTCATCAGCATTATTTTATGTTTGTATAATGATGCCATGAAATGACTCCATGCTTTGGTAGTGCCCATGCTAGCTTGTGGGCTTCCTCTTGCCATGTTTCTGAATCAGTCCTTCAGGAAATATGAAGTGATTATGAAACTGGAATCTGGGGAGAAGAAAAAGTCTTGACAATAATCTGACCAGAAGCATCATCTCCAAACAAAGAGGTCTCCAGTCCATGGGAAGGTGTCTCAGGGTGTTACTTTTCTGTAACAGACTCCCCTAAGAGACCTAGTTTGCCAGTTTTTCTAGGAAAAGAATGTGGGATGGACCCAGGTGGGGAAAGGAGGGGTAAGATGAATTAGAAGATTGGGATTGACATATATACTGTTGATAGTATCTATAAAATAGATAACGAATGAGAACCTACGGTGAGCACAGGGAACTCCACTCTGTGTGTGTGTGCTCAGGTGTTCAGTCCTATCTGACTCTTTGTGACCCTGTGGACTGTATGTGGCCAGGCTCCTCTGTCCATGGGATTCTCCAGGCAAGAATACTGGAGTAGCCTGCCATTTCCTCCTCCAGGGGATCTTCTCTGACCCAGGGATGGAACCCATATCACCTGCATCTCCTGCATTAGCAGGTGGATTCTTTACCACTGAGCCACATGGGAAGCCAACTCAGGTTCTGTGGTGACATAAATGGGAAGGAAATCCAAAATAAGAGGGGATATATGTATACATATAGCTGATTCGCTTTGCTGGGCAGCAGCAACTAACACAACATTGAAAAGCAAGTTGTTGTTCAGTTGCTAAGTCGTGTCGACCCCTTTGGGACACCAGCACTGTAGCCCTCCAGGATCCTCTGTCCATGAGATTTCCCAGGCAAGAATGCTGGAGTGGCTTGCCATTTCCTTCTCCAAGGGATCTTCCTGACTCAAGGATTGAATCTGTGTCTCCTGCATTGGCAGGCAGATTCTTCACCACTGAGCCACCAGGGAAGCCTAAAGCAACTATACTCCACTAAAAATTAAAAATGAAAAAGAATAATGGTGGTCACTGGACAATGAAGAGGGCTGGTATTGAACAAATAAAGTGAAACTGAACTGGTCAACCTTTGCCTCTTTCAACCAAGAGACCTTGGGGCAAATATTCTTCTGTTGGCATCTCTCCACCAGAGGGGAAGCTGTACCTTAAAAAAAAACGAAAGAAAGATGCCTGCCTTGATGTTCGCTTAGCCCTGCCACTGTGTTCATGGATTAGCATAACACAGTGAGCAATTCTCTCCTGCTGGCCTACTCCTCAGCACCTGAAGCTATTGGCCCTGTTTCCTGAGCTTGTTTCAACTCTTTGATGCCAGAGAAAATCTAATTAGTGAAGAATTTGAAACAAGGAATTTTGGAGAGAACCTCAAAACCTCAGCAGAGTGGGACCATGACTTCCTTGTGAGACCCTCACTGTCAGGGGTCACTTCCTAATCTTAAAAGTTAAGAAAGAAAGTTTATGCCCAGACTCTGTGATGGAGCTGGGCCTCTTTCTGAGCAGAGGATTCTAGAACCACTTATTTTGCAAATGGAATCTCTCTTCAGACAGACTCTATCTGATTCTAGACTAGGCTTGCAGAGAGAGGAAATTACCTTATGCACCTCAGCCGCAAACTCAATTGGAAGAGAAAAATAGGAATCTTTGGAACTGAGTTTTACTTAAGAATGAAAGTGGGCCTCAGGAGCTAATGTTCTCTAAGTATGTGTGATGGGGTGAAGAAAAAAAATGTTTGCCGCTTTGCTCCGAATATCCAAGGCCTGTTCATGGCAGTGGCAAAACAACCTCAATAAACAAAACCAGACAAAAGCCCAACAATGGGTGACATGTTACTTTCCTAATTACTTGATTCTGCTCTGTTCTCCCCCAACCCCAGGCCCTTAGAGCAGCCAGGCCACCTTTCTTTGAGGGAGCCATACCAGATGTCCTTGCATGGCTCCAAGGGAAGCTTCAGTGCAGACCATCTGCCCCGCCTCCTTTGTTCCTCTTGACAGGTCCACCCACAGCTTCCTTGTTGTTGTTTTTGGTTGATCTGTTTGTTTTGGGTCCCCCTGCCACGCACGCCCCCCTCCCCAGCTCCAGGAAGCTGTACACACACTGGTGCATTTGGAGCTGACTTGGCAGGATAATGTGACTGCTGGCAGCTTCTAAAATATGACACCAGTGAAAATATGAACCAAATGTTTCTTGTATGCTAGGGTGTGAAGTCTTCATCACGCTTCGCTCTGAGAGCAGAGAGCACGAAAGAACTAGACAGTTTTGGGTCTTGATCCTGGCTGTGTCTCTTAATTGCTGGGTGGTATCTTTGAACACAATTCTTTATTATAAAATAGCAGTTGTCTTACTTGCTTCATAAAGGTGCCTTTGGCGTCAAACAAAGTCATTTATTGAGTCCATTTACATGGCAGAGAGTGTGGTGAAGTAGCACCTCTACTGAAACCTGACTTCCTTAAAGGCAGGACCATTTCGTACTCCCACTGGGCTGGGTGTGTCGAGTCTGACCCACTGGGCTTGGATCTTGATGCTGTCCCTTGCTAGCTCTGTGACTTTGGGCAAGTTACTAACCTTTCACCTGGAAAGCATCAATCACAACAGCACCTGCCTCAGAGAGTTCTCCTAGGAACTAAATAGGCTTTTATGCGTAGCCCAAGGCTTGGAAGTTGCTCCGTGAATGTCAGCAATAGTTGTTACTTGTAAGCCCAGTGCCTGGCACATATCTGTCTTTTGAAATATAGTAAACAGTAAGTTGGAGAAGGCAATGGCAACCCACTCCAGTACTCTCGCCCGGAAAATCCTATGGACGGAGGAGCCTGGTAGGCTGCAGTCCATGGGGTCTCTAAGAGTCGGACACGACTGAGTGACTTCACTTTCACTTTTCACTTTCATGCATTGGAGAAGGAAATGGCAACCCACTCCTTTGTTCTTGCCTGGAGAATCCCAGGGATGGGGGAGCCTGGTGGGCTGCTGTCTATAGGGTCGCACAGAGTCGGACACAACTGAAGTGACTTAGCAGCAGCAGCAGCAAACAGTAAGTGCTCAACAAATGTGAGTTCCATTTTCCATAATCCGTCTTCAGCAAGTCTTTCCTTTCACATCTGGCAGATTACCATGGTGTGTCTCATTGGGGTTGATCCTAAGACAGGAAGATAGGGGTTTTCCAGAGGGAGTTTAATGGTGAAGGTTCTCTTCATACGCGTTTGTTATTTCAGCCATTATAAACCTACAAAGGGAGAAATAATGGACCAACTAACTCAGTGTCTTAGGGCGTTTGTCCCTTCATATAGCCGTTTGTTTCAGCTGAGCCCAGGTTCAGTGATCCTTAGCCGTATTGGTGGTAGAGAGAAAGCAGAGAATGTTCACTCAGCAGGTCACTGGGACAGGGACCCCATACCGGCACCTGCTGGGGGAGGGAGTGGTGGTTGTGTGTGTTTGTGGCAGGGGTAGGGGATGACCGCTGGGTTTACAGCTTGGAGAGCTAGATGAAGAAGTTAATGATTCAGGGGCTTTTCTTATCACTGGCATTTCTGAAAGATGGCTTCTGATTTTGTAACTGGTCCACATTTCTTGCCAACCTCAGGTACACCTCAGGCCTTCTTTTCTTCCTGCTGGCTTCTTCCTTTGACTTGGAGCAGATGTTTATAAAGATCAGACTCTACTTCCACTTATATGAGGTGCCTAAAATAGTCAAATTCATAGAGTGAGAAGAGATGTTATAGTAGAAGCCAGAGGCTGGGGTAGGGGGAGGAACTGGGGACTTAGTGTTTAATGGGGACCTAGTTTCAGTTTAGGAAGGTGAAAAATTTGGGAGATGGTGAGAGTCATACAACAGTGTGAATGTACTTAGTACCACTGAAATGTGCAGTTAAAATAATGGTTAAGATAGTGTATTTTATTATTATGTGACTTTCACCAAAATAAAAACATTAAAAAAATTGGAATCTACAAAAGAAAGAGACAAGAAGCAGGAAGAAACCACTTCAGTGAGTGAACTTTTTTTTTGGAGGGGTCTATATGTGTGGATGTGAGAGTTGGACTGTGAAGAAGGCTGAGCACCAAAGAATTGATGCTTTTGAACTGTGGTGTTGGAGAAGACTCTTGAGAGTCCCTTGGACTGCAAGGAGATCCAACTAGTCCATTCTGAAGGAGATCAGCCCTGGGATTTCTTTGGAAGGAATGACGCTAAAGCTGAAACTTCAGTACTTTGGCCACCTCATGTGAAGAGTTGACTCATTGGAAAAGACTCTGATGCTGGGAGGGATTGGGGGTAAGAGGAGAAGGGGACGACAGAGGATGAGATGGCTGGATGGCATCACTGACTTGATGGACGTTGAGTCTGGGTGAACTCCAGGAGTTGGTGATGGACAGGGAGGCCTGGCATGCTGTGATTTATGGAGTCGCAGAGAGTTGGACACGACTGAGTGACTGATCAGATCTGATCTGATCTGATATGTGTGGTTTCATTCTTATTGCTTCCAATTTCTTTTTTTAGATCTTAATTTATCTTTGGACACCTCAGAGTTCATTTGGCTCTGACAAGGTCTCTAATCCCAGCACCTTCATTCTCCAAACCTCACTTTGCTTTGAGACCCAAGAACCCTCAGTGTTAGTGGCATGGTGCTGGTGGGTTTATCTGCCAGATTTTGCCACCATCTTCGTGTGTCTTTTGGGGGACTTCTCAGATACTGAAGTGAGCCTTTAACCTGCTAAATTCTTTGGATGGCTTGACGGGTTGCTGGCTGTGACTTCCAAATCATGCATTCCCTGAATCCTTTAGTCCCTGGGGGGTTGACAGATCTGGGTGCAGAGATGGGGTAGATGGAGAGAGTTGGTAAATCAGTAGGGCTTATTGCTGCATTTACACTCAAATAAACAAAAACAAAACAAAATTCCAACAAACAACGTGTGAAGTGCTACTTTCATAATTATTTCGGTTCTGTTTTCAGGATTTGAATGCAAATCCAGTTGTATGGACCCCATGAGCAGGGAGCATTAGAGATGATTCAGTCTAACATTCCCATTTTACAGATGTGGGAACTGAGGCCCAAGTAGGGGTCAGATAACTTGCTTCTGGTCACAGTGCCAGGAGCAGAGTTACAGCTGGGTTTCAGGCCTTGTGATGCCTTCTTTCAGGGTTCTTTCTGTTCTCTTCCACAAGCATACC
The DNA here is from genome assembly GCA_935064755.1 of Tragelaphus eurycerus. NCBI lineage: Eukaryota > Metazoa > Chordata > Mammalia > Artiodactyla > Bovidae > Tragelaphus > Tragelaphus eurycerus. The sequence goes on from CAKXYN010000002.1 coordinate 28,795,027, forward strand.
TATCCCTGGCTTCTTATCCAACTTTTTTAACCATTTGTCACACCCTCTTACTTTTAAAAAATGGAGTTCTAGCTTTTCCTCTGGCTAAGTTTCTTCTTCTCCTCTCACTTGTCTTATGTGCACATGGAAGCAAAGTAAATCACATGCAAAAAAAAACTTAAGTTGAAAAACCATCATTTCCCCTGGTCACTCACCAGAGGTGATTTTTTCTAACTGGTTCTGTTTTTGTTTTTTTCTGGAAGTGACTGCCAAACTTTAAATAATACACTCATATCTATGTTTCTTCCTTTATCATATTTTTACAGCATCTATTGTTTGAAAATGGAGATGAAGCTCTGTTGTCCTGCTTCTTCTCTACCCCCACTTTCTCTCAGTGTTCCATGATGACTTTTACTCCTTTTGGTCAGCAGTACCTTTAAATTGTAACTTGCACTTTCACTTTGCCTTGTCAAATTTCAGCCAGGTTTCCTAAGATGGAGTTCTGAGCCCTTCGGAGACTCACTCCTTACCCTACCCCCTTCCACACACCACCTTTGGTCAGCTCCAAGTTACTCTTACCTGGTTCAGGTGATTTACCTTTCCATTCTTTCTTGGAACCACAGTCATGGCTTCTGTGCTTTGGTTAACTCTAAAAATGACCCTGATGCTGAGAAGGCCTGAAAGCAAAAGAAAAAGGTGGCAGAGGATGAGATGGTTAGATAACATCACTGGCTCTATGGACATAAATTTGAGCAAACTCCAGGAAATAGTGAAGGACACTATCTAAAAAAAGAATGTAGATCTAGAGGGGATTCTTAGGGGAAAACTAGAGCTAGTTGCATATGGCTATGAGGGTGTGCATTCAAGATGTTTGATGAAAGAGAGAATGTAAGCTGTGGCTGATGAGTGAAAGTTGGCTTCCCAGGTGGTGCTAGTGGTAAAGAACCCACCTGCCAATGCAGGAGACTCAAGAGACATGGGTTCGATCTCTGGATTGGGAGGATCCCCTGGAGGACAGTATGGCAACCCACTCCAGTATTCTTGCCTGGAGAATCCCATGGACAGAGGCGCCTGGCGTACTACAGTCCACGAGGTTGAAAAGAGTTGGACACCACTTAGAGACTGAGCAATAACAAAAGCAAGAAAAGTGGAAAACCAAGGAATAGCATTTATATATTGGGACTATACAATTGCTCTTTGTTGCTTGGGCAAATAATGTATTACAGTTTTCTCGAGAGAGGACTTGAGGGCTTAAGAAGAATATTCCTAACATCATGGTCATGACTGGCTTTTTTTTTTTTTTTTTTAATAAAACGTATCATTGGTTGCTTAAAATCATTAGACCAAGATTGATACCTCTGTCAGTGTCTTCTGAGAAGGTCCCTGGAAGGTTTTCCTCCAATGTTTTCTCTGCTTGTTTCTTCTAGCTCCCTCTCACACTTCATAGAAAACAGAGTCAAGTACTGTTCCATTTTCTTAGGCTCAGAATCTCAGAATTTGAAGATGTGATCTATGAGGTGTGCTCAGTCAGTGATGACATTGATTCTTTGGCCTTTTGGACAACTAGAAGGGAGCCATGTGTGCCCTGTAATAGTAACAGAAGCTGTTATTTTGGAGAATCAATTGATATTGCTGATGAGTTTAATTTTCTTTGTCTATTTATTTATTTTTGATGTTTTCTTCCCAAAGGAGGATGTCAATATAATAGATGCTGTTTGTTTGATGGATCCTGTTGTGATTGATAATAGTGATTCTGATGCTTTCTGTTGGATTAAGATAATAAAAAGCCCAAGGGTATTTATAATATGCCTAACTGGGTTTTAGATCAATTAGTGGGTACTTGAGGGCTTTATATAATACATCACTAGAAATGGCTACTTGAGGAAGAGCCTGGAAATTCTCAAAAATTATCCCCGTTTGAAAGTTTGATACCTGCTGCTCTAAATGACCATTCTGATACTTGATTTGTATATTATGTGGAATAGTGAAATAGATAATTTATCAAGCATGCAATTTCTCATGCTGCAGAAAATATGCAATTAGGAAACACCCAGCATAGATTTAGAAAAAAAAAAATATTTGCAGCAACTCAAATGGTTGATGTTAAACCATAATTTTTCCCAGATAATAGATTGCCACAGGAGCTGAATCTGCTTGGCCAGATTCTCCACCTCATCCTGGCTTTTATCCCTTTCTGTCTCTCTCTCTGTGGATCTTTCATGAGAGAAGATAATGTGGGGTAGCAGGAGATGAAAACTGGCTCTCTACATTTTTCTCAAGTTTTGGCAAAATGTTGAAGCTGGGTCTTAACATATATCCCCCACAGTTCATAAGTCCTTCTTACTCACTCTAAATGGTTCTTCTTAAATTATTTTTAAAATTTTTATTGAAGTAGAGTTGACTTGTAGTGTGTCAGTTTCAAGGTACAGCAAATTGACTCAGATATACTTTGATCAGATTCTTTTCCATTATAGGTTATTACAAGATATTGACTATAGTTCCCTGTGCTTTATAGTAGGTCCTTGTTGTTTATCTATTTTGTATATAGTAGTGTGTATCTGTTACTCCCATACTCCTAATTTATCCCTCCATTCCTTTCCCCTTTGGTAATTATAAATTTGTTTTCTGTGTCTGTGAGTCTATTTCTGTTTTGTAAATAAATTAATTTGTTCATCATTTTAAATTCCACATATAAACGATATCATATATTTGTCTTTGAATTACTTCACTTGGTATGATAATCTCTGGGTCCATCCATGTGGCTGCAAATGGCACTATTTAATTCTTTTTTATGGGTGAGTAATATTCCATTGTGTATATACACCACATCTTCTTTATCCATTCATCTGCTGATTGGCATATAGGTTGTTGCTCATAAGTCCTTTTGAAACTGATTTTCTTTTTGATGTGATGGGGTGTTTAAAGCTATTGATGATGAAGTAGTGATTTGGGCAAAAAAATCTTATAATGGGCTTCATAAGTACCCTAGCACTAGTTACAATCTGGAAAACTATAGGAGTCTGTGGTCTGTGTGTGGAGTGGTGGGGATGTGCAAAGAGAGGAGAAGTGAGAATGTGATTGGGAGGGTCTCTGCTGGGGAATCCCTCTCCAGAGAGAAATATCATTATTGGAAAGAAGCTAGTCTATCGTGTGACTGGCATCTAATGTTCCTCAGACCTAAAGTTAACACCATCTGTGTTCAGCTTTCGGTAAGCCTTTCTGTGGTTTGGGCCTAATAAGTAGAGCCCAGGCCATTCTGGTCTTTTACACTTGATCTCGACTCCAACCACTTTCCTGGGATGCCATTTTGTCTTTTTGCCAAATGTGCGTATGTGTGTGTGTGTGTGCGTGTGTGTGTGTGTGTGTGTGTGTGTCTGTTTCTCCTGCTGGAAAATTCATCTTAGGTGGACCTGGTTGTGTGCGTATGTGTGTGTGTGTGTGTGTGTGTGTGTGTGTATGTCTGTTTCTCCTGCTGGAAAATTCATCTTAGGTGAACCTGGTTGTGGGGCTATAGCTTAAAAGGAATGGTATCTGAATTTAACTGGAAGTGGCATGGTGTGTGTGTGTGTGTGTGTGTGTGTGTGTGTGTGTGTGTGCTGTGGATATACCGTGAGGTGGGACGAGGAAGATCAAAGTTGTGTGTGCACAGAAGTACAGTGCTCCTACTTGGAACCATTCCCTACTTGGGAACCACTCTTGAGAGAGTATTGCTAACCTGGTCTTTCTATCTTGGGTCCTGGGAACTTGCATGTAAATGTGGTTTGGGTTTATATGCAGTACAGTTGGCTTACTTTTTAGACAGCTGATGGATTTTGTGAGGATCCCCGAGCTCACATTCTTGACTAACATCCATAGGGTTTCCCATACATGTATTTAAAGTATATACATATAGAATAGACACACATTTACAGCAATTGCAGCTTGTGTGTAGGTGTCACTGCTGCGTGCTCTGGCACTAGCTGCCAGCTCCTCCTGGCAAGGAAATAGGGCCCTGCTCCCACCCTCTGTTTTTCCTGCCTCATCTGTCAGTTCATCTCTGAGCCACTCCAGCCCATCTTGGACTGGTGATTTCTTTCTATCACGGATATTAACATCACTCCGCAACCTCGGCTCTTGGCCTGCAGTTACTCAAAGTTATGTTTCCCCATTTCCATGTCCTCATCATCTCTAGCCTTATAGGGTGAAATGATACCTCTTTATGACAAATATTTTATAATAAACTGCTATAATTTTATAGTAAACCTTAAAAAATCTACTCTAGACAACTGATTACCAAAACTATCCTAAATATGGTAATGAGATAAAAGGAAGATAATTTTAATAAAATTAAAAAAAATTTTTTATCAATCAAGGTCCTGACAGGAAAGAACACAATTAACAAGAGCTGTTTTTAAACTGAAAGGACTTCAATGAATGTGAGGTTCAGGGTTAAGGGAACCAACCAAACAGAGTAAGGGACTCAGAGACCAGAACAGCTGGAAGCACTTACCAACCCCTAGGCCGGCAGGAGCTGTATGAGAGAGTGGAATCTGGAGCTGAAAAGTGGGAGACAGACACATCTTCACTCTTAGAATTAGGAAGGAGGGAGGCGGTGAGTAAATACCCTAGTCTCTCCCACCTCTCACCCTGGGATCTGCCTCTGCCTCTCATTGGCTGAATGCTAGAGGCCCGAGGGTCAGGAAGCCTGGGGGATGAACTCCCCAGAGCTAAGCCTCCCAATGGAAAAAAGAGAGAAAACCAGAGAATGGATCCAGGTGGGATGGGGCACAAGTAGAAACTAGCACAGTGTTTCAGTATGCACCTGCCAGTTGCCTTGACACTGGAGGATTTAATGAAGGGTCAAGTCCTCAAACTTTGGTGTAGGATTTCTCAGGGAATACGGCAATGTGACAAATGTTTTGCGTTGTGTTTGGAACTCTGATGTTCTCAAATGGCAAACAACTTTCAGTAAAGTTCTAAATTAAACCAAATCCAATTTTGTCTTTCCAGGTTGCTTTTCTAAAAAAAATAACTTCAGCATATATTAAATCATGCAAAAGTACATTTTGTTTATACCTATAAAATTGAGTTCGTTTCTCAGATAATTTTAAGTCTATTTTTTCTTCTACATTAATGACATTTGAGTTGCCTGTGGGGGTGCAGGGCAAGTATCTGCTCAGCAGGAGTATCTTGTCTATTATTGGATGGTTGACCCCTACCCTCTAAGTAAATGCTCACAGCACCCCTCCAGTCACAATAAGAAACAAAAGGAAGCACCCAACAGTGTTCAAAATGCCCTCAGGCTGGGGTTTATCCTGTTACCCGCCACTGCTTTAGCTATTCCTGGTGTCATTTACTGGGCTTCTCAGATGGCCCCAGTGGTAAAGAACCCACCTATCTATGCAGGGGACATAAAGAGATGTGGGTTCCATCCCTGAGTCAGGAAGATTCCCTAGGGGAGGGCGCAGCAACCCACAACAGTATTCTTGCCTGGAGAATCCCATGGACAGAGGAGCCTGCTGGGCTGCAGTTCATGGGGTCACATTACTATGTCATCACCCACAAAATTGCTTGAGGTGCAAGTTTCCTCCAGTGCAGTTGGCATAAAACAAAGGAAAATGTCTATAAATTAAAATGCTGCCTTCTTCACCTTGCTGGGGTGAGCAGGTTCTGTAAACCATTTTTTCTGGGAGAGGATGCGGTCCAGGCTAGTTGTTATCTGAAAGAGACCCTCTTCCAATTCTTATTTCTATAAAGGTTCCCTCATCACTTTTCTCCTAATGTGTGCATAATGAGCATATCCTGCTCCACCAAAGCTGTGTGCATGTCACTCAGTTGCTTAGTGGTGTGTGACTCTGTGCAACCCCAAGGGCTGTAGCCCACCAGGCTCCTCTGTCCATGGGATTCTCCAGGCAAGAATACTGGAGTGGGCTGCCATTTCCTCCTCCAGGGGATCTTCCTGACCCAAGAATTGAATGCGCATCTCTTGCACTGGCACACGGATTCTTTACCAGTGAGCCACCTGGGAAACCCTGTCAAAGCTGTGTGTTTGTAGCTAAATTGGCTGTGCCACTGCTTTCTAGAACATCAGATCAGTCTGAATGTGGGCTCTTGAGGCACTTGTGATAACAGATGCCAACATCTGAGTCCCTGATGCTCTGCCACCCGTCAGCATTTCTCAGTCTTCTCCCAGGACTTTTCACTTCTGGTTTCCCTTCTCATCTGTGTTGGCTGTGCTGTCTCCCTCTTAGCATCTACGGGTACCATACCTCGACCTGAGCTTAATAAACTGTACCACTGTTTATGTCATGATGTAAGACATTGGGTTACCAATCATGATTGGTCTACCTGTGGCTCTACCCTCCCCTTATTACTATGACATTTCTCAGTATCTGGGTCTCAGGGTCCCAAGTCCCACTGGAGTGTACATTATTCTTAGGGTATGCTATTAAGTGGGCTTTCCAGTTGGCTTAATGGTAAAGAATCCGCCTGCCAATGACACAGGAGATGGGAGTTTGATCCCTGGGCCAGGAAGATCCCTGGAGGAGGGCATGGCAACCCATGCCAGTATTCTTGCCTGGAGAGTCCTGTGGACAGAGGAGCCTGATGGTTTATGATCCATAGGGTCGCAAAGGGTTGGATAAGACAGAAACGACGTCGCACATACTGTGCATGCTATTAAGCACCTAAAATTCCTTTCTAAATGACTGAGATGCTGGTAGGGCAATGCTGTTTTAGAATTTGAAATAGCTGATATGCCATTTCCACAGTATATCTTCACTGCATGGAGAATCTGGCCAATTATAATGGAATGTGCCTTCATTAACATAGCCATAGTCAGCCATGGAGGGTTGTGTGTACTGATACCTACTTCCCCTTCCCTTCTGTCATGGATACTGAAGGGATAACCCTAATGTGGTTTTGGCACACCACCTCAATTGTCTTTGAATAAGGCTCCCTTATAATTCTGCAGTGGCATCTGATCACCCCCTTAATGTACATTGAGATAGTGCTTCTTTCACCTTCGGTTCTCGTAATCAGATGATGAACAAAAGCTTTAAACATAGCATTTGGCAGAAGTGGGGTGGGAGGTAAAGCTGCACATGAAGCCTGCTCAAGCATCAGTTACATGTGTTGAGGCATTAAAACTGTTCACTTATTAGTAGTCATATGTCAATCCCAAGACCTATTTTGCCATGCAAAATATGGAGCGCTCTAGACTAAACTCCACAGAACTGTAGAGATGGACAAGATTGAGAGTGCTTACTGTCTGGGAACGAATCAGGCTAACAGCATATCAGAATGATTTGGAAGTAGACTGAGGGGAGAGAGGGGACAGACATTTTTTTAATGGGGGCACTTGAATCAAGTCTCGAAGGTAGTACAAGATTTTGATAAAGAAGGGAGAAAGTGTGCTGCGACTGAGAGAGTGCTGCTGGCTTAACATGAGAAAATACTATCTGTAAATTAATTGCTAAAATTTTGTGGTTGACCCAGGTAGTGGCAAGAGTTTCAGGATGGCAGATATGTAGGATTTATGCAACTCTGACCCTGGCAGGGGATAAAAGTTGGGGACAACTTTGGACAGCAAAGTACCTTCACCAACCTGCCAAGGAGCGTAGACTGAATTTGGGGGCTTTGATGCTTCAGATGGGCACTGAGGAGGGGGCAAACACACTAACACCAGAATTCTAGGAAGATCGCCCTTGTGCAGTGTGAAGGAGGGATTAGAGAGGTAAGGAAGCAGGAAAGAAATGGTTAATGGGCTCCTTAATAGCTCTGGCCAAGATGATGTGAGCAGAAGGTCTATGTGTGCTCATGGCAGATACGAGTGGAGAACTACTTGCATTTTCCTTCTCAGTAATGTTGGAGGAATGACCGGTACCTTTATTTCTTTTCTTACTGTGTGAGACGTATTACTGACCTGGTCAACTTTTCACCTCTCAGTCTCACTGAGCCCAGACCACAGAGGGGATGATCAAAAATTTTTTTTTCTGTGCTCTCACTGGTGTTGGGAAGAGAAGGTGATATAATCTGTTAGTGTGAAATCATAAATGGAATTCAGATTATTCTTAGGCAGGCCGCTGACTTAATGTTTCTAAGCAATAGCTAGAGTTTATATCCTCATCTTGAGAGGGGAAAAAAAATGTTCCCTCTGAAGTATGTACTAAAGAGAAAGGCTGAGAGGATTGATTTTTTTCCCCCCAAAGAATCCATAAATATTTACATAAGTGCAAGTTACAAATCTGTGGCTTGGAGATTATCGAATTTCACTGCTTTTACACTCACAGCATATAAATTTCCAGCAGGCATTTGCTGGTTGTGAATGTTGGGTCTTTGGAGAATTGTCTCCTAGTTTGTTTCCTTTGCTCTTGGAAAACACATCTCTCATGTGCTGTTTTTAATACTGTCACTTATGGGTATGGATTGGTCACTGGCAGCCATGTGACAATGGTCCTTGGCCGAGGGGGCTTCACCACGAGGGACTGCCTGCCCGTGGGAGCATTGCACCCTGAGCCAAAGTGCGGCTTTTAAAGATCCTTTTGGTAACGCAATCATTCTCTCCAGAAGAGAGCCCTAGATGGTGGTATAGTTCCAAAGTCTTTATGGACTTCTTAGGTAAATGAAAAACCTCTGAAGATCATGTCCCTTTAGCAGAGAGACACGTCAGCAAGTCTTCATTAAATATGACTGTTGCATCCACCATTTTGCATGTAGACAGACCTCAGTGATTTTATTTTTTTATTCTCTTTACAGAATTGGGCCTGAGGCATGCTCTTTTCTTGTTTGGCTGGTCAGAACAATTGGTGCCCAGTAAAACTTGTCACTGAAATTCTGAATAGATTTTGGACTAGCCTACTAATCTCAGGGGTCTAAATCTGTATATGCCAAATAGCATATTTCTTTAATATACCAGGGACAAGGTCCTAGCCTGTGTCCTGCCTGTGACAGACAGGTAATACACATTTGTGGAATTGGGGAGTACTTGACCTCAAAGTAGTTCACATCTGTCTTCTTTCAAAATCATTTTAACATTTGTTTTTAAATTTGAGAAGGTGCTGCACAAAATGTAAACAAATGAATTTAAAATTCCTTCCAGTGGACTGTGCCAGGGTGCCAAAAGAACTTAAGTCTATAAAAGATGGGCTTTCAGACAGAGAAACAAAGGGGCCATTTCTGTCTTATGTGGGGACTCAGCTGAATACAGCTCGGTCACTTGCAAAAGTGAGATTGGTGATAGGTGGGCTTAGAACTGGATTTACCGCCAGCCTCAGAACAAACTCTCTGGTCAGCCTGCCTGATTAAAGGTTTAGCCTAGTGTCCACGGCAGTAACTGGTGTGGTCCTGATGAGAGGTTTGCAGTGGGAACCCAGCAGAGGGGATGAGGTTTCTCAGTAAGCAGACAGACTGAGATCACAGAATGAATGGTGCCTTTGGATTCTGTGATTCTCAGATTCTGTGCCTTTGGACAGGACTCCAGGCCTGGAAGGGAGACTTAGAAGAGCATGGTCAGACCCTTGCCTCTAGTCACTTGACTGGAAGATGGAACCAATATGGAACCCTTGAGAAGAAATCTAAAGTTGGGAGTCTTGCTCTCTGGGCATGTAGAAGCCCAGGTTTTTAACTGGGGTATAAGATTAGGACACATTAGCAGTGAGGCAAATAATTCATGTCTTAAATTCAGGCAATCACTCCTTAAAGAAGCCCTCTATGAGATCAGGCTTAGCTTTGAGTCTTCCTTCAGGAGGAAGGCCTGAGACTGCGTCTCATTCACTGTATATCTTCTTGTGTCTAGCAAGATCTCTGACAGTGTAGTACTCACTAAGTAATGGATTGCAATGTGAGTGGCCTGGGTGGTGTTTTAAGAATGTTAAAAGGCAATCAAAGCTTATCTAAAGTTGAATTTAAGTTTATAGTAACATTAAAAAAAATCCTTTAACTAATATTGAGGTTATAACCCACTCCAGTATTCTTGCCTAGAGAATCCCAGGGACAGAGGAACCTGTTGGGCTGCCATCTATGGGGTCGCACAGAGTTGGACACGACTGAAGCGACTTAGAAAAAAAAAAATACACAAAATAGGCAGAAAAGAAATGGCTATGTCAAGATCTGGGTCCTGAACTTTCTCTGGAAGCTATGTATTCTGGTGAAAAAAGAAAAAATGAAACATGGGCTGTGGTTTCAGATAGATGTAGGTTTGAATCTCAACTTTGCTAAATACTAATTATGTGATCATGGCCAATAACTTCACCTCCCTGAGCCCAATTTAATCACCAGTAAAATATGGATACTATTTCATTCCTGGAAGGGGTGTTGCAGGAATATAATGTTTTAATATAAGTTTAATGCTTAGGTGGTGCCTGAGACCTAGTGGGCTGTGGGAATGGCAATTACTACATAAAGTGCCGAAAGAACTAACTGAGAAGGAGAGAGGCAAAAGGCTTTTAATGCCTTGCTCTGGGAGTTGATGATCCCGATGGGCCTCATCCTTGTGCTCCCTGAGTGATGCTATTCTTGCTGATGTAATGGGCTGGGTCAATGTCATGGAGCTCTGATGACAGAACACCCACACCCTGTCACCCTCAGTGCCAAGACGGACCGTACTTGTTGGAGCTGACCCCTCCACAGGAACCAGGCTTCACTCACGTCCTCTTGGAAAATTCAGCCTGTTGCTGTGGAGTGGTCATGTTCTTAGCGAGGGAGCACCTCCCAACCACTTCTGCAAACCCCAGCACTCTCATCCTTCACCCAGACTTCCAGGTTTTGTTTCATCAGGCAGAATTCATTTACATCTTGACCATTCTTTCTTCTGATTTGGAGGAGTGAGAGAGAGAGAGAGAGCACAGGAAGTGAAAATCAGGAAAAGAGGCCTTTTTTTCCCCTATTGCCTGGACCCTCAGAAAAGTGAGACTAGGCTGTTGGATTGGAATCATGTAGCTCTGATGTTTCTTATGGTGAGGTTTTAGGTTCTGGAATTGCATCATCATGAGATGCATGAAATCCATCTTCTACACTTTTGCCCCCACCAAAGTCCCTTGTTTTTCTTCCAGGTGAAGCAGAAGGCAGGCAGGATACACATTTAGGGGCTGACTCATTCTGCTGAAAATGTGACCAGGCTCTGTGCATGTGGAAAGGTGGGCTGACACACTGGAAATTGTGGAGTCCAACTTGGGTTTGTGCCGCCCTCGCCTTTGACTGGCAGTGACTTTGCCCTAGTCAAGTACAGTTGTCATTGTCTAACGTTTACTATCTAGAATTACATAGTAAACATAATGTTTACTGTGTTCCTAGCATGGAACAGTGGAGAAGGCAATGGCACCCCACTCCAGTACTCTTGCCTGGAAAATCCCACAGACGGAGGAGCCTGGTAGGCTGCAGTCTATGGGGTCGCTAAGAATCAGACATGACTGAGCAACTTCACTTTCTCTTTTCACTTTCATGCATTGGAGAAGGAAATGGCAACCCACTCCAGTGTTCTTGCCTGGAGAATCCCAGGGACGGGGGAGCCTGGTGGGCTGCCGTCTATGGGGTCACACAGAGTCGGACACCACTGAAGTGACTTAGCATAGCATAGCATGGCATAGCATGGAACAGACGCTTCATATATGTTATCTTGTTTAATCCTCACTACACATCTTATAAAATATGTGTCATTATCCTCATTTTATACATGAGGCTCAGAGAAGTTGTGGAGAAGGCGATGGCACCCCACTCCAGTACTCTTGCCTGGAAAATACCATGGAGGGAGGAGCCTGGTGGGCTGCAGTCCATGGGGTCGCTAAGAGTAGGGCACAACTGAGTGATTTCACTTTCACTTTTCACTTTCATGCATTGGGGAAGGAAATGGTAACCCACTCCAGTGTTCTTGCCTGGAGAATCCCAGGGACGGGGGAGCCTGGTGGGCTGCAGTCCATGGGGTCGCTAAGAGTTGGACACGACTGAGTGACTTCTCTTTCACTTTTCACTTTCATGCATTGGAGAAGGAAATGGCAACCCACTCCAGTGTTCTTGCCTGGAGAATCCCAGGGACGGGGGAGCCTGGTGGGCTGCTGTCTATGGGGTCACACAGAGTCGGACACGACTGAAGTGACTTAGCAGCAGCAGCAGAGAAGTTGATGAGCGGCATGAATAGAACTTTGAAACCAATGATTTTCCTTCAGCTGTGGTTCCTGCCACTGTCGTTGTGTCTTCTACAGCCCTTGCCCTTATCAGACCTCACCATCTGCCCCTTACAACTGCCCCACTGCATTCATTTATGAAAACATTTGATGTCTCTATAAAGTAATTTGTCCTGCTTACTTGACAAAATTGCCTGAGGAATTAGAATTGAGGAACTGCTGAGGAAAAACAAAACGAAAAGAACTAAGTCCTTTACAAATGTAAGGAAACTCACTAATATGATGTTGTTTTTTAAAAATTAATTAATTAATTTTTCTTCCATGAATATTAATTGCAGCACACAGGATCTCTGTGGCATCACGAAGGATCTTTGTTTGCTGCGCTTAGACTCTCCAGTTTGGCATGTGGGCTTAGGTGCTCCATGGCATGTAGGAGCTTCGTTCCCCAGCCAGGAATTGAACCCACGTGCCCTGCCTTCCAAGGCAGACTCTTAAACCCTGGACCATCAGGGAAGTACCACTAATATGAAATTTTACATAAAGGAAATGAAAGTTGGCAGAAATAGCAGAGATAAATAAAAATGGATAAAAGAGAAAGAGTTAAAAGGAAAACTTTACCTATGAATATATATGTGCTTATATAGATATCTAATTGCTTCACGTGTGTTACAAGCCAACGAAGTCCGTGCAGGTGCAATTATTACCCATAATTTAGAGATGAGGAAACTGAGGCACAGAGAGGTTCAGTATATTGCACAAGGTCACATTCCTGGTAAGCAGCAGACCTGGTCAGCAACAGTCTAACTCAGAAGCCTGCAGTTTTAACTCTGATTATTTGATTGTTCTGCCTTCCAGTGGCTTTCACAGTGGTGAGGGCAAGGGGCGGGAAAACCCATGACAGGGTCTCCTAGCTAATTGTTCAGATGTGGTGTCCATCATGGAGGTGGTGATAGCTAAGGTGATTTTTAAAGGACTCTTGGGAATTGGCAATAAGTAAGACAGGAGGGTTAAGAAGAACAACACCAGGCAGAACCTTCTTAAGGAGCCTGTAGTTTACCCTAGAGGGCAATGCAGTGTTGTGTGTAGGGGAGGACCATGTTCAGCTCTGAGTTTTAGAAATTTCATCCAGACAGCCACATGGCCACATGGCAGGATGGGATGATGAGAGGGAATGAAGGCTGTGGAGTCGGACAGACTCAACTGTCAATACCTGTCTGAGTCTTGATTTTCTTATCTTAAAAACAAAGAATAATGACAAGATGTACTTAGGAAGGTTACCCTGAGGATGAAATAAGAGCTGTTTTGCACAGTAAGTGCTTCATAGAGGCCAGCAGTGCATACTATGAGCGGCTCCAAGAAAACAGTTAAGGATGAACATGGTTTACCTGGGATGGTGGCCATGGAAATGGAGAGAAGTGGACAGGTTTAAGAGAAGTCGAATTGAGAAGATTTGACCGTTAATCAGAGGGGGCTTCCCTAGTGGCTCCATGGGGTTGCAAAGAGTTGGACACGACTGAGTGACTTTCAGTTTCCCTAGTGGCTCAGTGGTAAAGAACCTGCCTGCAGTGCAGGGGATGCAGGAAATGCAGGTTCTGTCGCTGAGTCAGGAAGATTACCTGGAGGAAGAAATGCAACCCACGCTAGTATTCTTGTCCAGAGAATCCCATGGATAGAGGCACCTGGCAGGACACAGTCCGTGGGGTCGCAAAGAGCCAGATACGACTGGGTGACTGACACTGACCATTGATCCGATGTCATGGTTTAGAGAGGAGAGAAAAAGAGAGCTGCGAGAAGAGAGGTGTAGTAGAAAAAGGAGGAGAAAGCATGGAAAGGGAAGGAGTCAGGGAAGGGGTATCAAAGAGATGTAGAGCCTGTAAAATACCCAGTGTTAGCAAAGATGTAATCACAGGAGGAGATAGACAAAGGAGATACTCCAGCGAGAAAGAACACTAGTGATTTGATGAGGGAAAAATCCACTTATTCATTCAACCATTGTTTGTTTATGTAGTACCTTTTATACTAGACATCAATCAACAATGCGAGATAGTCTGATTATTGCATTTTTTGGATGGATGTTTGTTTTAGCTTTGGTGGTCTTTAAATGTTCATACTTTGAGTTTAGAGTAGAAAATGAGTGATACTTTCCTACATAAATACGTTTTGTAGTCACAATTTTCCATGAACTCATCATGGTTAGAGTTTAGTAATTAGTGTGTGTTTTTGGAATAGTGGAGTATGTATATTTCATGTGGGCTGATGACTGACAGATGAGGCCACTCTAGAATTTTCTGTGATACCTCCATTTCCGTGTCATTGTAACACTTTCCCAACAGATGACTTGTAAAATGGTTCCTTGTGATCGAATGCATAGACTTTTTCATTTAAATAAATAAAAAAAGCAGAAACTTCTTACATCAGAATGTATCCTGATTTTCAGAAGATATGGGCGGCCTTTTGAGCTTAACTTGTAAATCCATTGCCAGTTTTCAAATTGAACCCACTTTTAGACTTTAAAATGTATATAAAACAGCTTTATTGAGATATAATTCACATATTATAAAACTCCCCCTTTTAAAGTATATAGTTTAGTGTTTTTTTAATATATTCACAGACTTGTGTAACCATCACACTGTCTAATTTTAGAACATTTCATCACCGTAAAAAGAAACCCTGTGTCCATTAGCGGTCACTGCATGTTATTGCCTACCTCCTAGCTCCTGGCAACCATGAATCTACTTTCTCTCAATATGGGATTTGCCTGTTCTGGATATTTCATGTAAATGGAATCATACAATATATGGCCTTTTGTGTCTGGGTTCTTTCACTTAGTATATTTTTAAGATTCATTTATTTTGTAGCATGTATCCGTACTTTCTTCCTTTTTTACGGCCAAATAATATTTAAACATGAGACTAGACAACGTTTTGTTTATCCAATCATTAGCTGATAGACATTTAGATAGTTTTCACTTTGTGGTTATTACCAAGAATGCTGCTGTGAACGTTCATGTACAAGCATACAAGCTTCTGTGTGGACATATATTTTCATTTCTCTTAGGTGTAGACCCAAGGGTGGAACTGCTAAATCATATGGTTACTCTATGTTTAACGTTTTGGGAAACTAGCAAACTATTTTCCTAAGTACCTGCCTCATTTTATAGTCCCACTGCCAGTGTATGGGGATTTGCAGTCTCTCTATCTTACCAACACTTGTTTGTATCTTTTTAATTTTAGCTATGCTAGTGGGTATGATGTGATTTCTCACTCTGCTTTTGATTTGCACTTTCCTAGTGACAAACGATATTGAACATTTTTTCATGTGTTTTTGCTTCCATTTGGATATCTTCTTTAGAGAAATGCATATTCATACCCCTTGTCCTCTTTCTAATTGGTTAATCGGTCTTTTTTATTGTTGCATTCTATGAGTTCTTTATTTTGGATGAAAGTGAAAGTGAAGTCACTCAGTTGTGTCCGACTCTTTGTGACCCCATGGACTGTAGCCTACCAGGCTCCTCCATCCGTGGGATTTTCCAGGCAGTAGTACTGGAGTGGGTTGCCATTTCCTTCTCCAGGGGATTTTCCTGGCCCAGGGATCGAACCCGGGTCTCCTGCATTGCATACAGACGCT
The DNA here is from genome assembly GCA_935064755.1 of Tragelaphus eurycerus. Lineage (NCBI taxonomy): Eukaryota > Metazoa > Chordata > Mammalia > Artiodactyla > Bovidae > Tragelaphus > Tragelaphus eurycerus. The sequence goes on from CAKXYN010000002.1 coordinate 28,810,731, forward strand.
TTACCCTCTGAGCCATCAGGGAGGTCTTGACCTATTTTGTATACTCGACCCTTATTGAGAATATGACTTGCAAATGTCTTCTCCCATTGTATGGGTTGTGTTCACTTTCTTGATGGTGTCCTTTGAAACACAAAAGTTGTAAATTTTGACAAAGTCCAGTTTATTTTCTGTTTTGTTGCTTATGCTTTTGGTGTCATATCTAAAAGTTTATTGTCTAATTTAAGGTCATGAAGATCTATATCTATGTTTTCTTGCCAGTTTTATAGTTTTAGTTCTTACATTCAGTTTTATGATCTATTTTGAGTTAATTTTTGTATATGGTGTGAAGTAGGAGTCCAAACTTACTGTTTCCCATGTGAATATCCAGTTGTCCTAGTACCTTTTGTTGAAAAGACTTCTTTCTCTATTGAATGTTTTTGATATCCTTCCTGAAAAGCAACTAACCATAAATGTAATGGTTTATTTCTAAACTCTTTATTTCATTGATCTGTGTGTCTTGATTACAGCTGCTTTGTAGTAAGTTCTGAAATTAGGATGTGTGAATCCTTCAACTTTGTTCTTCTTTTTTAAGATTGTTTTGGCTACACTGGGTTTCTTGAATTTCCATATGAATTTAAGGATCAACTTGTCAATATTGGCAAAAAAGGCATCTGGGATCATGACTAGGATTGCATTGAATCTGGAGATGAACTTGCCATTTAACATTTGCAATTCATAACCTTGAAATATCTTTCCATATATTTATTTATCCTTTAATTTCTTTCAATGGGTATATTGATGTTTTTAGTATACTCATCTTGTACCTTTTGTTAAATTTATTACCATTTTATTATTTTGATGCTATTGTAAGTTATATTGTTTTCTTAATTTTATTTTCTGATCAGAGCATATAGAAATACAAATGTTTTATATATTGACTTGTATCATACAAACTTGTTGAACTTGTTTATTAGTTCTGATAGGCTTTTTAAATGGATGGGTTCCTTAATATTTTCTGTATACAAGATTATGTCATCTGTGATTAGAGATCATTTTATTTCTTTCTTTCAAATCTGGATGACTTCACTTTTGCTTTCTTGCCTAAATATCCTGGCTAGACCTCTAGTGAAATAGAAGTGATAAGATCTTATATCATCCTTTTCTTCTTGCTCCTGGGGTAAAATCTTTAATCTTTTGCCATCACATATGATATCAGCTGTGGGGTTTTGGGAGTAAATTTCCTTTATCATGTTGAGGAAGTCACCCTCTATTCCTAAGTTTTTGAATGTTTTATCATGGAAGAGTTCAGATCAGATCAGATCAGTCGCTCAGTCGTGTCCGACTCTTTGCGACCCCATGAACCGCAGCACGCCAGGCCTCCCTGTCCATCACCAGCTCCCGGAGGTCACCCAGACTCATACCCATCGAGTCAGTGATGCCATCCAGCCATCTCATCCTCTGTCGTCCACTTCTCCTCCTGCCCTCAATCCCTCCCAGCATCAGAGTCTTCTCCAATGAGTCAACTCTTCGCATGAGGTGGCCAAAATACTGGAGTTTCAGCTTGAGCATCATTCCTTCTAAAGAAATTCCAGGATTGATCTCCTTCAGAATGGACTGGTTGGATCTTCTTGCAGTCCAAGGGACTCTCAAGAGTCTTCTCCAACACCACAGTTCAAAAGCATCAATTCTTCGGCACTCAGCCTTCTTCACAGTCCAGCTCTCACATCCATACATGACCACAGGAAAGACCATAGCCTTGACTAGACGGACCTTTGTTGGCAAAGTAATGTCTCTGCTTTTGAATATGCTATCTAGGTTGGTCATAACTTTCCTTCCAAGGAGTAAGCATCTTTTAATTTCATGACTGCAGTCACCATCTGCAGTGATTTTGGAGCCCAGAAAAACAAAGTCTGACACTGTTTCCACTGTTTCCCCATCTATTTCCCATGCAGTGATGGGACCAGATGCCATGATCTTCGTTTTCTGAATGTTGAGCTTTAAGCCAACCTTTTCACTCTCCACTTTCACTTTCATCAAGAGGCTTTTTAGCCCCTCTTCACTTTCTGCCATAAGAGTGGTGTCATCTGCATATCTGAGGTTATTGATATTTCTCCCAGCAATCTTGATTCCAGCTTGTGTTTCTTCCAGTCCAGCATTTCTCATGATGTACTCTGCATATAAGTTAAATAAACATGGTGACAATATACAGCCTTGACATACTCCTTTTCCTATTTGGAACCAGTCTGTTGTTCCATGACCAGTTCTAACTGTTGCTTCCTGACCTGCATACAGATTTCTTAAGAGGCAGATCAGGTGGTCTGGTATTCCCATCTCTTTCAGAATTTTCCATAGTTTATTGTGATCTACACAGTCAAAGGCTTTGGCATAGTCAATAAAGCAGAAATAGATGTTTTTTCTGGAACTCTCTTGCTTTTTCCATGATCCAGCGGATGTTGGCAATTTGATCTCTGGTTCCTCTGCTTTTTCTAAAACCAGCTTGAACATCAGGAAGTTCACGGTTCACATATTGCTGAAGCCTGGCTTGGAGAATTTTGAGCATTACTTTACTAGCGTGTGAGATGAGTGCAATTGTTCGGTAGTTTGAGCATTCTTTGGCATTGCCTTTCTTTGGGATTGGGATGAAAACTGACCTTTTCCAATCTTGTGGCCACTGCTGAGTTTTCCAAATGTGCTGGCATATTGAGTGCAGCACTTTCACAGCATCATCTTTCAGGACTTGGAATAGCTCCACTGGAATTCCATCACCTCCACTAGCTTTGTTCGTAGTGATGCTTTCTAAGGCCCATTTGACTTCACATTCCAAGATGTCTGGCTCTAGGTCAGTGATCACATCATCATGATTATCTGGGTCTTGAAACTCTTTTTTGTACAGTTCTTCTGTGTATTCCTGCCACCTCTTCTTAATATCTTCTGCTTCTGTTAGGTCCACACCATCTCTGTCCTTTATGGAAGAGTTGGATTTTGTCAAATGCTTTTTCTTTGTCTATGGAGATAATCTTTTTTTTTTTCTATTTATTCTGTTAATTTGATGTTATTGTGATTGATTTTCAGAAGATAAACTAACTTTGCATTCCAGATAAATTCCACTTGGTCATGTAATATAATAGTCTTATATGCTGCTAGATTTGATTGACTTGCATTTTGTTGAGGATTTTTGCATCTATATAAGAAATATTGGTGCATTTTTTTCCCCTTTTTGTGATGTCCTTGTCTGTTTTGGTATCAGGATAATAATAGCTTCATAGAATAAGTTGGAGAATGTCCCTTTTTCTTTATTTTTTTGGAAGACTTTGAGAAGAGCTGGTGTTAGTTCTTGAAACATTTGGTAGAATTGACCACTGACTCCATGTAGGCTTGAGCTTTTCTTTGTGGAAAGTTTCTGTTTGTTTATTAAATGATCAATTTAGTCTCTTTATCTGTTGTAGGTTTATTCAGATTTTCTATTTTCTCTTGAGTCATCTTTGGTAGTTTGAGTTTTTCTAGGAATTTGTCCATTTCATCTAGGTTATCTAACTTGTTCACATACAATTTTTTATAACACATGTACTTTTGTTTCAATTTATTATGAAAAAATTATACTTTTGAAAATAGGAGCTTCTATAAGACATATCTATGTAGTCTGGACACAGGCCTGTGATAATAACTATTATAGAGTGCTTACTATGTGCTGAATAGTTTGCTAACTACTTTATGCTTGTACTTTCATGTGCTACAACAACGTGTTGAAATAGGTAGTGTGTTATCTGGAAATGCAGGCTCACATTGGTTATGCAATTGGTATGTAGTGGGACCAGTAACTGTACCCAGATAACCTGGACACTTAGAGCAGAATTCTTTAGAAAGAGGTACTGAGTCCCATCCAAGTGTTAGCTTGGGAGAAGAGGAATTTCAAAGTCACCTCTTCATATAGAATGTCTTAAGGTCCCAAGGACAGGATGCTGAGTGGAGAGATGTCATGGCTCCTAAAGTTTCAGGAGACTGTGGTAGGTACTGCAGAGAAGAGAGTAGGACAGGAGGATGCTTTGAATTTACCCAGATTATTCCCTACAGTCTGCCTTAAGCTTAGGTCTCGGGTGGAATGAGGATACAGCACAGAGGGTTTTGCAGCTTGATCCAGGGCAGAGGGTGCTGGAAAGGTGCTTGATATATTTTCTCCAGCTTCCAAGGTAAGAGCGCAGCTTTCTCCCCATCTTTGGAAACACCCCATAGGGCCTAGAGCTTTCTAGAGTAATACTTGTATAATTGTATCATAAATGTATTTTCAGGAGCCACTGGCGTGTAATTCCCCCAAGGGCAGAAACACTGGCAAATTGGTTGCTCTGCTCTGTTGTAAGAATAGTCTAGAAATAAGGGGTAGCGGGCCCAGATTCAAGTCCTAGCTTTGCTTTTCACTCATGGTGTGACCTTAGTCATATTACTTTCCTTCTCTAAATCTCAGTTTCATCATCTGCAAAATGAGAAAAAAAAATACATCTCATAAATCATTCTAAGTTCCAAATTAAATTAATGTATGGAAAGTGGCTTTGTAAACTGTTAAATCTTACAAAAGTTAACGAATGGCTCTTTTTCTCCCCCATATGGAAAAAGCCACTGAATGAATAATCTCTTAGTTGAGTGTCCATTTATGTCAGCCTGCTGAGGTCATACGGTGTGGCTTTGAAGTGGAGAAAGTGTGACTGTCAGGTTTTAAAAAGGAAGCAGAGAGACTGTATTTCTCTTGCCTCTCTGCAAGGTAGCAAGCACAGCTGTAAAGGCAATGATTTCACAGAACCTGCAGCACCTTCCTGGGGCAGAAACAGTCAAACCAAGGACAACTGAGAAACCAGACTTGGACAAGTTGGAGAAATGAAATAAAAACAGACCTGGAGGGCATAAAAAGCACCTTCATTTATAAAAAGCATTCTTAAATAGGTTCTTATGTTTCTTTTGTGGTTTTTCTAGAAAATTCCATCTAGTTATTACCTGATCACTTTTATCCTAAGTGTATGACTGAAAAACAAAAGCTCTGACGTTTTTAGCCTGATACTTTGTGAAAATTGAGAACGATGATGTTTCTCAGGATAATGCCATATCTAGTATCTGTTATGGCTACTATGATTCACCGATGATTTTGGGAAAGTTTCAATCAGGCTTGAAAGAAAAATGCAGTTCGGGTGGAGGAAAGACAGTTGGTATTGGGGTTGGCAGATGATACGTTTGTGTTTGGTTCCTGGTCCCTTTCTTCTAGCTGGGTCCTTGGAGAAGTTATTTTCCTCAGATTTTCTCATTTGTAAAGTAGGGAGAATAAAATACTTTTCCAGTAGGGTTGTGATGAAGACTAAATAAAAGGCAATAAATCTTTGTTGCCTTCCCTGTCTTCTTTTTTTGATTTAGCTTTTTGTATTGTAAGACCAACATCACTTACTGAGAAAACATTTCCAAACCAGTTTTTCTCTCTCATTCTAAATGTATCTCAAGCGTCTGACTTTTCTTCGTCTGGGATTCTGAGAGCTGCCCTTACAGGGTGGTCAAACAACATCTCTCTGGTCTATTGACTTCTCCAGAGAATTTTGAAATCCTCTGAGTCTCTAGGTCAAGGCCTTGCAAATCTGGGCTCTGATCTAGGAGAATTCATGGTCACGGTAGTTCTAGGCATGAGAACATGATTAAGCAGTCCTCAGACAGAGACCGCTGTATCTGCTAGGGTTGCCGTGGGAACAGATGGCACTCTCTGGGGGATAATGAAAGGAAGTATAGTGAGGTGACTACTTCACAGCTGTGGGCAGGCTACCAGGGAACCTGGAGGGGCAGGGGGCCAAGGGAAGAACCCACGGAGGAGGCCTTGGCTCTGGGAAGGGACTGCCTGCCATATGTGGAGAACACCATTACTGCCACCCAAACCCCAGAAGAGAGGCAGCGCCGTTGAATGGATCCTTGACTCCTCTCCAGTTCCTCCCTTCAGTTAAGGAGATTTGGGGGCAGTTGGCAAAGGGTGGCCTCCTAGGACACGGGGTGGAGGGTGCAGAGAATGGATCTGGAGTGGGAGAGGAAGAGAAGAACCATCTTCTCAGTGAGGGAGGGTCCTTAGAGCTGATGCTGGCATTATGCAGATTGACTCTAGTCCTGGAACCCATGGGCAAGGGTAACACACACAAGTACAACCTTTTATTCCACCCCCTCCTTTTTTTTTCCTGTCCTTTTACACATCTAGAAGGAAAAGATTTAATACTACCCAGATTTGAATCTGAGAAATCCTGTCTTCTGCTTCCTTGCATTCTTGGCCACAACTCTGGCAGTATATAGTTCAGATACAGAGCCTGTTTTCAAGACCTCTTTGAGGATTTATGAAAATGGGTTATTGCTCCTGGTAACACTTGCGATTCTTTATTTTCCTTCTGTAGACAGATGAGGAATTTCTCTTGTGGGCTGATATGAAGTGTATAGAAGTCACCCTAGATCGCATCAGCAGCCTACCCATCAGCCAGAATTTCCCACATTGCCAACTTTTTGGGGCCACTGTGTTGAAGTTACTGCAGAGGTTCCTTAGGATTGATGGCAGAGAAAAGCTGCTCATGTGAAGTTAGGCTGCATCCTAGGAAAGAGTTTGGATTAAAGCAGGGACATCTTAAAGGCCAGCAGCACAAGCAACTTGGAGCTGTTTGGTCCTTCTAAGAGAATTAGGGAGTGGCAGGCAGTCTTGATTGGCCTGAAGATATTTGAAACTCTGCCATGTTAAAAAAAAGATTATACTTCAGGATGGGCCCCTGGGATGGGATAACTTGCAGTTACTGGGAGATAGAGTTTTGTTCCCTAGGATGGGGAAGTCCTTAAACCATGAGAGCATATGAAGATTGGCGGGTGGCCTTATGCGGTCATCACATGCTTCTGCAAGGAACAGTTCAATTCAAAGGTCAGTACTCAAGAAGCTGTGGCAGAGAGTAGATCTGGGCATAGAGCCTGGGAACAGAGTGAGACAGCGTCCAGTGCCCTGAACAGAAGTCATGAGTGTCTGAGCAGCAGAGTTTACCATAGAATAGACATGAGGTTCTGAACTGCTGTGGCTGATAAGCTATGGGCACGGGCTGCTAAGCTCATTTCTGGGATGGATTTTATTTGTCTCAGGTTGCTTCAGAGGCCTGAATTGAGACCTATGTGCTGATGCTGCTCAACATCTTAAAGATGGTGTCCAATCCTTCATGGGGGCGTGGTCACCATCACTGCAGGTCCTCCATCTGCATCTGGTTGGTGAGTTCTTTGGACTGTTAGATAGAATCAAGCATGACTTGTGTGGTTGGACAAGATAAGCTTGATCTCATTAGATGAGGATGAGAGCAAGCTTTGATTGGGTCTCGGATTAGAGTCAAGGAGGTTGGGGTCTTACTTGTCTGAGGCAAGGGCAGATCTGCCTAACCAATCTAATTTATTAGGCTTCCAGTAAAAATTGAGTTTGATATGTAATGAATGACCTGAGGGGCTTTCCAGGTGGCTCAGTGGTAAAGAATCTGCCTGCCAATGACACAGGAGACACGGGTTTGATCCCTGGGTCAGAAAGATCCCCTGAGGGAGGAAATGGCAACTCCCTCCAGTATTCTTGCCTGGAGAATCCCATGGACAGAAGAGACTGGTGGGATATAGTCCATGGGGTTGAAAATAGTCAGACATGACTTAGCGACTAAGAGCGCACACACCAACAACCTAAGTCCCCTTTGTGCATGTGGTGTGACTACATACATTAACAAAAACACATGGAGATTTACTGAATTCTGTTCTACACTGGAGGAATAACAAAAAGCATGAAGACAAAGAAAATTCTCATTGGAGAAATTAACTTAGGCAATTAAGTTGGCTGGGTAGTCCTGAAATTATAGCTTGTGTTTAATATATGGAAACAAATAAAAGATTAGGACTTTGATTTTTCCTTGTCACATAAACATAACAAGTTTATACATGAATAAAAATTAATGTCTGTGCCAATGAGTGATACTGAAATGCCATGCTATTCTTGCTTGTTATTTTTGTCACCATAAAATAAACCATATTTACATGATTATGTAACCATATGCTTTTCAGAAGTTTTAGATTTAGATTTCATAATAGTAATGAGAACTGGCAGTTACATAGCATTTACCATGTGCCAGGCACTGTTCCAAATTGTTTACATATGTTAACTCCTTTAATCCTCATATACTCTTATATCCATATAAGGAAAGTGCCATTATTATAAAATATGAGGAAATTGAGGCACAGAGAGGTTAAGTGACTTATCTAAGGTCATGCAGATAATTAATGAAAGAAAATATTTGAACCCAAATACTCTTGAACACTACAGAGTACTATGGAGCTGTGATTTATTAAGTACTTTGGAAGGAATGATGCTAAAGCTGAAACTCCAGTACTTTGGCCACCTCATGCGAAGAGCTGACTCATTGGAAAAGACTCTGATGCTGGGAGGGATTGGAGGCAGGAGGAGAAGGAGACGACAGAGGATGAGATGGCTGGATGGCATCACTGACTCGATGGATGTGAGTCTGAGTGACCTCCGGGAGTTGGTGATAGACAGGGAGGCCTGGCGTGCTGCGATTCATGAGGTTGCAGAGAGTCGGACACGACTGAGCGACTGAACTGAACTGAACTGATATGCCTCATTCAGTCTTTACCGCAGTGCTGTATGAAAAGAATTGTTTTGTTCATCTAACAAGTTAATAAACCCTAAAATTTAGGGATGCTTAGAAATTTGCTGAAGATGGAACTTACCTGCAAAAGTCAAGACAAATTCATGGACTCTTAAGAGTTTTATTGATGAACTTTCAATGGATAAACTTTCTTTACATTTGAAATAAGCAACTCTATAAAAACGAAACCAAACCAAAATAAATCTGACCTATTGAGAAACTAAAATATATTTGATACACTTTATCTTAATGAAAATGGTCTTTTCTAAAAAATTATTCTTATTGAGGTTTACATTGATTTATAATACTACATAAATTTCAAGTGTGCATCATATATATTTCTACTTCTATATATGCTCTAGCATGCTTACCACCAAATGCTTAGTTTTTATCTGTCACCATACAGTTGACCCTCGTTACCCCTTTTGCTCTACCTCTGCCCCTTCCCCTCTGGTAACAACTACTCTTTTCTCAGTATCTGTGTGTTTGTTTTTGCTTGGTTTGTGTTTGTTTATTTTATTTGTTTATTTTGTATTCTATATATCAGTGAAATCTTACAGTATTTGTCTTTCTGTTCCTGATTTATTCCAGTTAGAATAAAGCCCTCGAGGTCCATCCATGTTGCAAATGCAAGATATCATCTTTTCTGACTGAGTGTATTCCATTTTGTGTGTATGCGTATTGTACGCATATATATCACTAGGTATGTGTATGTAAAATCTATATATCTATATTTATCTATCTCACATCTTTATTCATTCATTCACTGACACTTAGGTTGTTTCCTTATTTTAGCTATTGTAAATAATGCTTCAATGAGCATAGGGGTGCGTATATCTTTTTGAATTAGTGTTTTCATATTCTTTGGGTAAGTACCCAGAAGTGGAGTTTTTGAATCATATGGTAGTTCTTAAGTTTTTGAGGAATCTCCATACTATTTTCCATAGTGGCTGTACTAATTTACCTTCCCACCAACAGTGTATAAAGGTTCCATTTTCTCCACATCCTTGCCAACCCTTGTATTTCTTGCCCTTTTGGTAATAGTCATTCTAGCAGGTATGGGGTGGTAACTCATTGTGGTTTTGATTTGCATTTCCCTAATAATTAGTGGTGTTAAACATCTTTTCATGTGCCTGTTGGTCATTTGTATGTCTTCTTTGGAAAAATATCTTTTCATCTCTGACAGTTTTTAATTGGGCTGTTTTTTGTTGTTCAGTTGTATGAGGTCATAATATATTTTGAATATTTATTAATAAAACCTTATCTGATATGTGATTTTCAAATATCTTCTCCCATTCAGTAGGTTGTCTTTTCGTTTTGTTGATAGTGTCCTTTGCTGTGCAGATGCTTATTAGTTTTATGTAGCCCCACTTGTTATTTTTGCTTCAGAAATGTTCTTTCAGTCCACCTTTTTCTCTATTACATTGTCCTCTTTATCTCTCTCAATGAACTTTCCAAAATGTGCAGTTGTTTTTCTTGGTCACTGACTTGATTTGTGTGCTGGTGGTTTTCCCTTACTTTCTGTGGTGTTTGCTTACTTTGTATTTTATTCTCCGTGAGAACCGGGACCTCATCTATCTCCTTTCCTACTCTTTCCCTCATGCTCACCTACTGATGTCCTCCAGAGACATTTGCTGGAAGACTGACAAGTCTCCTGAAGACAGACAGAGAATATAAGGGAAGACAGTGACTCTTCAGTCCTCTTAAAACCTGAACCTTGCACTGGGCTTGGATGAGTGAGATCTGTGCTCAAAGCAACCAGCCCCAGGACAGGAATCTGAGGTCAGCAGACTAGTGAAGACACAGGCCACTGTCCACCGTTAGGAAAGGCCTCGAGCCCAGCTTATTTGGCCAGATGTTCTTGGGAGTGTCTCACTGTCAGCTTTGGGTCCTTAACTCTGGCCTGTGACTTTGAAGATTTCTGATGAGTGCTGTGGGGTGTGCCTTAAAGTGGCTTGTGGGCACTGTGGAATTTGGCTCCTGAAAGCCTCATTTTAGGGCTTCCCTAGTGACTCAGCCAGTAAAGAACCCTCTTGTCAATGCAGGAGACATAAGAGATGCGAGTTCGGTCTTGGGTCTGGACGGTCCCCTACAGGAGGGAATGGCTACCCACTCCAGTATTCTTGTCTGTGAAATCCCAGGGACAGAAGAGCCTGGAGGGCTAGAGTCCATGGGGTCCACCCAGTCCGTGGTCACAAAGAGTCAGACAGCACTGAGTGATAAACATTTTCGCTTTCAGTCTCATTTTTAAGGGATTATCTGAAGGCTGGTTTTGTTGTTTGTTTTGCTTTCCTTTTCTTATCTTAGCTCACTGAATTGCCTGGTTCAGGGGACATCAAGACACCAGCTTGACTCACTGTCCAGCACTGACATGGAGCAATTTCTCTCATTCTGAGAGAAATCTCAGAAATCTGCTGGGTTTTGAGGCTCTGGGGGATGAGGCTCTGTGGTGAGAAGCTCTCTCATCTGCTACTCCTTTTTAAGCTTTCTTCGCATATTATTATCAGGAGAAGCCTTGCAGTGATAGCTTAGATGTGAATAATGGTCTGGGTAAGAAAGCTTGAGAATCAGTGAGCTTGGACTTTGGGTGCTTGCTCGTGAATCCTGACCTCAGGTTCCGCGGGTGTTGACGGGTAACTGTTGGTTTCCAGTGAGAGGGGGAGCCTTAATCTCACCATGTGTGGGATGTGCCCCGTGGGGCCGTGTTTTGTAGGCAGTGAAGTTAAGGCTTGCCCAGAAAAATAACATGTTTTTCTTGCCTGGTGCTTGAGGTGTTTGCCCGGTGACTAGCTGATTGGCGGTTAGGGAAGAAAGGAGACATTGGCTAACTTGGGTGTCCGGAAGATTTGTGTGTGTGTGTTTGTGTAAGTGGCTGTTTCTTTGGAAACAGTAGAGAACAGATGAAGAAAAAACAAAGATATTACTACTTTCAACTTGTGTTCGAGTTCCTTGAAGCATCTTACCAACATTAGCTTGATGTCATTATTTAAATAATCCCTTCACTTCAAGAGTACCAGAAATCTTTCGATGTGGGTGTCATAAAGGTGGGTAGGAAAACTGAAGATTTTGGAAATTACTGAGAATTTTGCCATCCTAATTCCTATTTGAACAGCTTTATCTGGTTGTGTTCCCTACAGAGGCACTTAGTGGAGAAGATAAATCAAAGCTGTATCTCATCAAGGTTTTCTTTCAGCCTTGATGCAAAATGCTTTTCTGAGATTAAAAATGGCTGACCACTTAGGATGTGGTGGTACATGGAAGAGATATTTTCATTAAAATTCTCACTACTCTCAAGCATTAAGAAAAAAAAAACTTCAAAATTATTCAGTCTATCTGTACATACTGACCTTTCTGCCAGTATGAGGCTGGAGCCAGTTGGAGGGCCAGTGATCTGCTTTCAGGGACAGAGGTCTAATCATCTTCAACAACCCAGTGTCCTGGCTTAGGAAGTGTTGCTATTATTGAGGTGTCATCTCCCCATTTTCCCAAGTGGTTGAATTGACCAGATTTTTTATTTGTGCTGTGACTTTTTTTTTCCCCACAGCTGACTCTTGCTGCCTTATTCAAAGTTCAGTTCAGTTCAGTCACTCAGTCGTGTCTGACTCTTTGTGACCCCATGGACTGCAGCACACCAGGCTTCCTGTCATCAACCCCCAAAGCTTGCTCAAACTCATGTCCATAGAGTCAGTGATGCCATCCACCCATCTCATCCTCTGTCGTCACCTTCTCCTTCTGCCTTCAATCTTTCCCAGCATCAGGGTCTTTTCAAATGAGTCAGCTCTTCACATCAGGTGGCCAAAGTATTGGAGTTTCAGCTTCAGCATCAGTCCTTCCAATGAATATTCAGGACTGATTTCCTTTAGGATTGACTGGTTGGATCTCTTTGCCATCCAAAGTATTTTTATTAAATGTCACCTGGGATATTTTTGGAATTTAAAAAAAAAAGAAGAAAGAAAAAATAAAAAGAGCAAGAACACAAATAGGCAATAAGATGATGAAGGAAAATATAATTTGCTGAAGAAAATTTAATGATAAAAGGAGGGTTCGATTTCTTCTTTGGTAGCCTAAGTGGAGAGCACGTGTAAACATTGTCATAATCTGTATTACTCTTATTTTTTTTTTCAGACTTTATTTTAGCACATATATAAACATATATATAATTAATGTTATAAAAATTTGTGTCTGTTTTACATCAACTGCATTTTTTACCCTTTTGACCCCCTTTACCCTTTAGTCTTATATTAATCTTTTTAGTCTGTACTAGTCTTATTTCTCAGAGAAGGCAATGGCACCCCACTCCAGTACACTTGCCTGGAAAATCCCACGGATGGAGGAGCCTGGTGGGCTGCAGTCCATGGGGTCACTAGTAGTCGGACACGACTGAGCGACTTCACTTTCACTTTTCACTTTCATGCATTGGAGAAGGAAATGGCAACCCACTCCAGTGTTCTTGCCTAGAGAATCCCAGGGACGGGGGAGCCTGTTGAGCTGCCATCTATGGGGTCGCACAGAGTCGGCCACGACTGAAGCGACTTAGCAGCAGCAGCAGCAGTCCTATTTCTTCTGACTCCAGGTGAGCCTAAAAGCACCCACTGATAAGAAGACCCTGAGTTTCTCAGTTTATCCCAAGTGCCTTCCAGATTCCACTCTTTTCCTGCCATGAGAATGACTGGAGTCTGGATGGTAAGGACAGCGTGGCCAGGCTCTAGCGGTGGGCTTGCCTAGCAAGGAGCTTTCCCTTCATGTCTGTGTTCAGGAGCAGTACCCCAGGAAGGTAAACAAATTCATTTGGCTCTCTAGCTCTGGTTCCTCCAAGCCCAGGCCGAGGTATCTGATGCTCCCTGGCTTGCTCATCCAGCAATAGCCAAGTTTATCCTAGGGTCAAGTGACCTATTACCCAAGCTAATAGGTCAGCTGGCATGTCACAGAGCTGGGATTTGAACACCGACCAGACTCCACAGCATTTCTTGACATTGCATCTCAATTAGAAGACCAAGAAAGTAAATCTACTTGGGAGCCTACAACTAAAAAGCTGATAGATAGTTAAGGCTTGGCTTGGTAGTTACTAGGTTATCCGAGAAGCATAGAAGGTCAGGATCTCTTTGACGATTATCCTCTCCAACATCTTTTATAATCTTTCATCTCTCTGCACATGCTGTCAAGTGTAGATATAACTCTTTGCACCATCCATTGCCTCAGCAATTCCATGTGCTTACTACAAGGTGACTGAGAAAAACAGTAGCCAACATTTCATAGAACTTTACAGTTTATGTAGTGCTTTTGAAATATCATCCATTTAATCACCTCAATATCCCCAGAGGCACTTGATGCTGATATTCTATAGTCTCTCTTTTACCGAGAAAAGTAATGTTCAGAGAAGTTAAGTAATTTGCCCAGGATCACACAGCTAATAAGCAAGGGAACTGAGATTCAATTATTGATTTCCTAACATAAATCTGGTCCCCTGGCCACAGGGTTAGGCTTATGGTAAATAATGTAGTCTTGAAAAAAAAAAAAAAGTTGAAAGTTAATCTCACAGTTGTGTCTGACTTTTGTGATTCCATGGACTGTAGCCTGCTTGACTCCTCTGTTCATGGGATTCTCCAGGCAAGGGAGTATTGGAGTGGGTTGCCATTTCCTTCTCCAGGGGATCTTCCCAACCCACGGATTGAACTCAGGTCTCCTGCACTGCAAGCAGATTCTTTACCAACTGAGTCGCCAGGGAAGCCCAATGTAGTCTTATCAGAATTAAAAGCAAAATAAAGCCCAAATTAAAACAAACAAAAAACCCTTACTTCTAGTACAAATAAAAGATTGCTTCAAGGTGTGTGTGTGTGCTTTTATGTGTATATTTGTTCCTTGAATTGGTATCTTATCAAGAGGAATGTTTAGCTGTAGTTGATGTAGTTAATGAAATAGCCATGCTTTCTCACAGCCTCTGACCTCTCATAGCACTTTGCTAAAACTAATTAATGGCCTTTAAAATTCTGCCTTCCTCTATAGACATCTGTACATGCGTCCCCTCCCTACCGTATGGTCGCTGCTCCAAGGGCAGGGGCTCTTTTTGTGGAGCCTTGTTCTTAGCATGGAGCTTAGTGCTTGCTCGGAGAAGGCGATGGCACCCCACTCCAGTACTCTTGCCTGGAAAATCCCATGAATGGAGGAGCCTGGTAGGCTGCAGTCTATGGGGTCGCTAAGAGTTGGACACGACTGAGCGACTTCACTTTCACTTTTCACTTTCATGCATTGGAGAAGGAAATGGCAACCCACTCCAGTGTTCTTGCCTGGAGAATCCCAGGGATGGGGAGCCTGGTGGGCTGCCGTCTATGGGGTCGCACAGGGTCAGACACGACTGAAGCGACTTAGCAGTAGTGCTTGCTAGGTACCTAGTAACTGTGCAAGGAAAGAATGAATGAATGAGACCAGTGTCCTTGGTTTCTGATCCTGTCCCACTGCTTGCCAGAGTTGAATCACTTTGGAACAAGTTCAGGGTGACAGGTAATGAATCACTGTCCACACGCCGCTTTCCCTGAAGCACTGGTGAACAAAGCCTTATGATGATCCTAGAATTGGATGGTTGAAGATCTGGAATTCACCCATGGGCTTCTCCTTCCTCTTTACCAAGGCTTTCAATGGAAATGTCTGACGGGCCCCCCTCTAGATTCCTTCTGGATGCCACTTGCACCCTGCCTTCCTTCCCTCTCCCTCTCCGAAGAGTCGAGGTTCAGGGTGTTTCCCAGGACCTGACCTCCACCCCCTGAGCGGAGAGCCGACAGTCAAGCTAGGGGGAAGGTCTCAGGTTTTAGAGAGCAGGGACATTAAAAAAAAGTCCTTTTCCTTTCCTGTGCCGATTTGGAGTGTTGACTGAAAAATGGAGCTGTTGTCTAGGGGTGAGCCCTGGGGAGAGAGGAGTTGGCCCCTCTTTGTTAATGGCTTGGACCTTTTGATGAATTGGAGTCTGGTACAGGGTAACCTCTCGTGGGTGGTGGTTCAAGGAAAAGGCCTTTTTTTTTTTTTTTCCGTGTCGTTTTTTCCAGGTTGTTGCAGTGGGTTTATAGGCTTCAGTGAGTGGCTCTTTTGTTTAATAGGAAGTTGAGAAAGACATGAAGGACTTTTCTAGTCTGTGGAAATGACTTACTGATTCTCAGAAATACATCTGATTTCTGCACTTTTAAAATACAAGCTTAATGATCCTTAACTGTGGTGAACTTATGCTGTGAGCCAGACCTGACTTTTCTTCTTCTGCCTCCTTGGAGCTCAGTGTTCTCCTTGGGGTTATGTTTAGGGCTCGGCCTCGGTTTTGAGGCTTGAGCTAGTTTATGAAGATGAAATAATTTCTGTAATATGTGTGTGAGTATATATATATATACTCACACACATACACACTCCAGCTTATCAGTAAGTAAACTTAGACCAAAAGAGAAGAAAATTATGTGTATGTGTGTTTATTTATATATGTATGTATTTGTATGTATGTGTATATATATGCACACACATATATGTGTGTTATATATATGCACACACATATACATATATATATATATGAAAAAAAAAAGTGAAAGTCGCTCAGTTGTATCCGACTCTTTGCCACCCCATGGACTATATAGCCCACCAGGCTCCTCTGTCCATGGAATTCTCTAGGCAAGAATACTGGAGAGGGTAGCTGTTTCCTTCTTCAAGGGATCTTCCTGACCCAGGGATGGAACACAGGTCTCCCTCATTGCAGGCAGATTCATCTAAGTCACCAGGGGATATGCATCAATGAACATGTTTTTGGCCTATTAATAAGTATTGAAGTTGGTTAGGAGGCCAGTGTTCCCCTACTATGTATTCTATGAGCTGATGACTGATGATAAATAGTAACATGAAAACAATTTAGAAGCTTAAGACACTCTCTACTTAAAAGGAAAAGAAAATCAAAACCAAACAAAACATGGTCCTTTTGATGACACTGTCCTCAGCAATAATATAAAATAACAAGGCAATTATCAAGAGTGAAAGGGCATCTGAACAAGAGCCATCTCCGCCTTGGGCCAAGGCTTTTTTTTGCTACTGTTGAGTCAGTACTGCTTAGAATAATGTGGTGAATGGATGGGAGAGTGGGGCTGTAGGTAACTAAGCGAGGTTAATTCACTTAAAAAGTCTCCTCTAGCTTACTCATCTGTCTGCTCTGGATTGAACCTGAAAGCGTATGCTTATGCTTAGTTAAATTTTGGCAAAAGTCCCTAGTCCTCCTTCACACTGAGAGGGAATGATAATTTCACATACTTTTTTGAATATTCATAAAGTTTTTATTGGCATAGAATCTAGCCTCATCCTAAGCCTAACTCAGCCTGCATTTTCCAGAGCTGTTTGCAAAGTATAAAGAGGTGGGTATGCGTCTAGTCTCTTATTTTCATTTCCTCTGCTCTATGTTGACTTTGTTTTTATTGTCTCCCTCTTACTATTTTCTTATCTTATCTGCTTTTTACCTCTAAACCAGAGGGCAGTAGGACTCATATTATGATTTATTCTTGCAAAAGCTGCACTATTAGCTATTGGGTCGGGAAACTTTCGTGTTGCACAGGGCTACCCATTCTACACATCACAGACTGTTTTGTATCCCTGACCCCCACCTATTAAATGATACTGGGGTAACCCCCAGAAACAGCAGCAATGAAAACTTGGCTTCGCATGTTTACAAGTCCTCTTGCTGGGCCATGCAAGAAAATTATGCCTTCTCTAGGAAGACAGATGGGGAAGGCAATGGCACCCCACCCCAGTACTCTTGCCTGGAAAATCCCATGGACGGAGGAGCCTGGTGGGCTCCAGTCCATGGGGTCGCTGGGAGTCGGAGACGACTGAGCGACTTCACTTTCACTTTTCGCTTTCATGCATTGGAGAAGGAAATGGTGGCCCACTCCGGTGTTCTTGCCTGGAGAATCCCAGGGACGGAGGAGCCTGGTGGGCTGCCGTCTGTGGGATCGCACAGAGTCGGACACGACTGAAGCGACTTAGCAGCAGCAGGAAGACAGATGAGAATGTGTATTTTGCCTGTATTTAGAGAGGGAACTTTATTAGAATGATGACAAACTCTTCAGTTGCCTAAAGATTTTTGCCATAATGTGGCCTTTAAGTGACCTGCTAGTCCTGTCAAATGTTGATATGATTGACATTTGACACACAGACTGGTTTGAGTCTGAATCAAGTCTTCTCAGTGTATTTTTACCTTGTATTTAACTGACACAGTGAGATCGGGTAGGCTCTGAACATAACTGCTGGCTATTTTAGGTAGGACTTGGGAATACCTTACATTATTCTAGAGTCAAGGAAAAAAAGCATTCAGTTTGATACCATAACTCTCAAATGTCTTTTCCTAGTAAGTCAGCAATGGTAATCATAAGATTTGATACTCAGATGAAATAGGCCTTGCAGAAAGCAGATAGGTCTGGCGTGACCAGTGCTGTATTTCATACACAGTGTCACATTCTGTAGCCCTGATTCATGCATAAGAAGGAAACTTCTCAGATGTTTTGATAAAGAATACTTCAGCCCATACATTAGATGGACCAAGCATATATTGTTGCTGAAGATGTAAGGATACTTATATAGAATAAAGATATAAAGAAAACAGTTCTAGCCAATAAAAATCATTTGAATCTGTGAAAAGCAAGCCAAGACTAGAGAGCTGTGATTTTTCAGAATGTTTTAAAATAATCATTTTAAATGAAAACAGTTTAAAAACCACATGCACTCAAAATGTCTGAAAAATTACCCAGAGACAGAGTAATCCCATTTGGGAATGGGTTACAATTTTAAAGTCAAATTTTACTGTAGTAGAGCAAGAAAGGAAAAGAAAGAATTTTTCTTTCTACTGCTAACTTTTTCTTGAATTTCTAAAGGCAAGTTACTTTGGACCAGAATGAAGAATATACCCAGTTTTGCATTTAATTTCTTTACTATCATAGTTTGTCCTCAGAGGTTCATAGGGCAATTATTTTATTTTTTAGGGCAATTATTTAAATTGCAGGGGAAGACTCTTTGGGAAGGCACAGATGACAAGGTCAGCTGAACCCTCAATCACCTCTTGTTCCGGTTTATTTTTCTTCTTTTCTCATCAGTTTGTTCATATTGGGAGTAGGGAAAAAGGAAGACTTTGGTTTTCAGCCTGCCTTTGGATGTCGGGGGTTCAGTCTCATTAGAAACAAAGAATGTAACCAAATCACCCAGGTGATTTGGTTACATTCAGTATTTCCTTCAAAACCTGAGAATCTCTAAGCTAGTGTTTAGTTAACCACCTGCATGTCAAGTAAACTTTTCATCGAAATGGGGTGTGTCCTGCCAAAAATGTATTGTGCTAGGTGAGAGCAGGAAGAGGAACAGGGACTTAGATATATGGCCTTGGGCACAGACACACACCCTGCGGAGACTAACACCTCTAAGGCCCCACACTGTTGCTTAGCAAGTATGTTCTGAACTTCTGAACCCATAGGTAGGAAAGCTTTGAGACAGGACTGTGTGAAACATAGGTGGAAATTAGCCGGTAACTTTGAAAAGAGCTCGTATCCAAAGAAACATATGGAAAACTTAAGAAAAAAAGAGGAATCTAACATATGAAAACCCAATCCCACTGGAATGTTTTCTCATACACAGTATAAATGCCACATAAATAAAACCACAAACCTCTGCTAAAGTACACGAGAGGACGTGAGTCCCCACCTCTCTCTCCTGTGAGGACCGGGTTGGAAGGCCCTGTGAGTTTCTAGAGACAAAAGCTGTAAATAAATCCTCCTCTTGGGAACCGTGGGCTTGGTTCGAAAGGACCTTTGGACAGTCCCTTCAGAGTGATGCAACCTGTGAAACAACACTAAAGAGGTCTGTGATTCAGGCTGTGGGACTCTGAACTTTTGAGATACCAGTGGATGGTAGAAATCTTTTAAGGACAATGATATTCTGGTTGGAATGGGATGGCTGCAAGTGGTATGTATAAAGCTGAGGACTCCTGGGGATGTAAACAGCCCAACAACACATCC
Source organism: Tragelaphus eurycerus (assembly GCA_935064755.1). NCBI lineage: Eukaryota > Metazoa > Chordata > Mammalia > Artiodactyla > Bovidae > Tragelaphus > Tragelaphus eurycerus. Next base: position 28,830,394 of record CAKXYN010000002.1, read on the forward strand.
CATTGTCACCAAGTTCTGTTGAAATTTTTGCTTAGAAGGTAGAGTCCCACCCTTGGTCTTGTTCCCTGTGTAAATCTCTGGTTTGAAAACTTTGCAGCATTCAAGGCGTTTCAAGCTTGAGGGTTGAAATGTCACTTTAAAAGCAGGGTTAAAAAGGTCACACAGCTGCAAATAATAATAGCCCAATGAAATTCAGATTCTAGCTGCAGCCCACTTCAAGAATAACACTGAAACAGGAAACAAGCATACCAGATCTTTTTACCAGTAAAGCTAGTAAGAGCACATCTGATAAAGTGCAGTGTGTGTGTGTGTGTGTGTGTGTGTGTGTGTGTCAGACAGACAGACAGACAAAGACATATATAACAAGACAAAGACACAGAGAAACAGACATAGAGGCATAGAACTTTCAAGAGAGAAGATACACACAGTAAAACAAAGAGAGACACACACACATGCAGAGGGATACAAAGGCACACTCACAAAGTAATTGATTTTCTCGGACTGAGATTCAAGTGTATTTATTTTTCTATTTGAAGATATGATATTAAAATGATATTAATATTAAAATAATTTCAAATATTTATTTTTCAATTAATATCTCTATAAATGATCCTATTTTACAATGTTTTACTAAAATGGTCCTGTTTTACAGATGAGCAAATAAAACAGTGAAAGCTACTATATCCTTCAAAATAATGTCAACCTCAAATTAAATATATAATAAATATATAATTCATTTCCAATAGCTAGCCACATGCTGGAAGAACCATCCTGCACCCTGACTTTTAGACTAGAATCAGGCATCTTAGAATAAAATACTTTAGTGTATGCATTTAGTGAATTTGTGTTGGATTATTATTAGGTGTGGATCTTTGCCTTTCTAACCAAGACATTGAGAGACATATTTGCTTTTTTTTTTTTTTTCAGAAACACAAAGTATAAATTGGCTATGCCAATAACTAATTTAGTTTTAATAAATACCCTTTGTTTGCAGAAACAAAGACTGATATGGACTCTCATACAGTGTGATGAACTCAAGATGTTTGTCCCCTGACCTTGGCATTTTAGGAAGGACCTGTTTCCTCCTCAAGAACACTTTCTGCGGTCCTCAGTGGGGTAGAGAAGATTTGTTTCAGGAGTCTTGCCAAGACGACTGATACCAGGCTCATCATAGGGCAATAAAGGCTGACAGAGGTTGTTAACATCACTATTACAATGCAAGCCCCCTTCAGATCTCTAAATGCATTCATGTCCAGATTAAGAATACCAAAACTGATGAGGCTGTCAGTATTATCTGTACTTATTTATGTTTACAGTTTGTGGCTTTGGAGTTCCCAGAACTTTTGGTAGTGATAAAAGCACACGCCAGATTTTCAGATTAAAACATTTTTAGTGTCTTACTATTCCAAATCCCATATCACTGTATAAATCTATTTGCTGTTATTGGGGAAATTTGGACCATTCCACTGAGATTGGAGTTTGCTGTGAACTAAGAATCAGTAATGGCCTACCATGATTTAGGTGGAGAGGCATCAGTCTTGGTTGATTTCAGCAAAACAGATGATGTGGGTTTTTCTCCTTTGGACTCAGTTGTGACTCGTAAGTTTTAAAAGACATATTGACAGTGTTTTGTGTAGAGTATACAAAATTTTTTATAGCATTTGTGTTTTGCCGTGTTTGCCCTCCATGAAGTGGTAATTCCAAGTGTATCCCTAAATGCCCGGCAAAGCATTTGAATGGATTGCATCAGCCATTGTGGAAGATTTCCCATTTTAGACCAGGAGGAATTTGTGGGGTCAAACACTGAACAATGAAAGAGTTTCTTGCTCCTCGAGAGGCCAGCGGAATCCAGTGGCCGTTTAGGGTTTGAATTGTAAATCAAACCTGTCATCTCCTTGTGGACTGTGAAAAACCTCTACTCACTGCTTTATACAACATTCGGGTTTGTTATTAGGGTTTTGTATTGTTTTCCAAAAATTTGAAGGGAAATTAGACTCTTGAGGCATTTGTTCTCTGAAGCTGAACTTTGGAAAAGAGGAACAAAAGAGTAGTACTATTCGTAAAGAAGCTCTTAAATGATTAGACAGCTCCCTCCACAATTATTACTATATTTAACCAAAGATATGGGCTCACTCAGTATTACTCAAAAGACCCTCTCTGGGTGCCATACACAATCCACATATGGTTAATAGACTGGACTCCAGTGGTTTCAGTGTCTATGACAGTATTAATAGACTGAATTCATAATGAATTAGTAATTTACATGTGCAATTTAATGAGAACTAGCCTGTTATTTTCACCAAAAGCAACTTTGACTTTTTTTTTTCCCACTGAATCTGGTGAGATTTTTTCTCTGGTCATAACTGGGAACAGGTGGAATTATAGGCCTGCACAACCTCTTGCCTTGCTGAAAACTTGGCTATGGGCCAAAAAGTTTGAGGACCACTGCCTTAGGAGTAGGAAAAAAGCAAGCTGTTTGAGACGGTTTATTGTGATGATTCAGGATTCATTACCCATTCCACAAATATTTATTGAACGCCTACTATGGCAGCTCTCTGCAAGTGAAGCCTGGAGTATGGCGGTTGCCAAGCAAAACCAGGTTCATTAAAACATCCCAGCTAGTAAAACAACTGAATGGGAAATGAGAAGATGAGGCCTGACTTCTGAGGACCAAATGTGGAACAACCTGGCTAAAATCATGTCTGAGTAATTTGCCCCCCACTTGATGTATGATAAAAGAATATACACAGGGCTTTAGTAGAAGTCTGTTTGAGAGAATAATTATTACAATATGTGCTTGAAAAGAACCATAATGATAGACCATAAAAATAGATCACGGCTCTTGACTAATACATCAGACCAGACCATGCTGGTTGATAAAAGTAATGAAGCCTGTGTGGTAGAGTGCTGCTATTTAGTAAAACTTTCACCGACACCCACACAGAATGGAATGAGCAAGGGTGTGCTGTTTACAGAGGGTAAATGTGGGAACACAGAGTATCAGAAAAAAGAAGTTGAATTTCACACACACACACACACACACACACACACACACACACACACACACACATATCTATGTACACCCACTCAGACCCTATTAATCGCTGAAAACTTCTTTAATTTTAACAATTGCCATTCTACCTTAGGACTATTATTCCAGTAGTACATTGCCAAAACCTTTTTTTTCATAGATCCATAGCATGTAATATATTGACACAGATTCATTTATGTTTAAATAATAAAATAATACAATAACTGGTAACTCAGTTGAGCATGATAAACTGAACTCTATATGAAGGCAGAATCAGCAGTCAGCTAATCAGCTCTATTCCTCTAAATGTGGTGTTCAGACGATGAAGGCTTGATAAGACAGTGTAAATCTATAGGGCTAAACTTTTTTTAAAAAAAACTGAATGTTGTTCTAGTCTCCTACCACTAGCATCATATGACCATGATATTTACTGCAGTTCATATGCAAATTATGCCCAATAATTAAAATAGGTTAGGTCATGTTGACATAAAGCAGAATTGCTAAGGGCCTGAATTTATGGGAAAAGTCAGTATTTAGGTGGACTAAGGTTTGGGATAGAGTTGTGAATATAGCTGAAAAATACTTCTTTGTCATACTGATGTGAAAAGGCCTGGTCAGTCTCTTTCTTCTCTTTAGCTTATTAATTAATCCCTTTAACCTCCAGCAGTAGCACTTCCAATCTTGACCACTTCTATTGGCTGGGCATTAATGATCATCACTACTTCTTTCAGATGTAAGCCATACATGTATTTATATGGCACTTTTTCAGAACTTTTTCATTTTACTATCATGTAATCTTAATATTGGTTAATAAAAGGACTGATATTGGCATTCTTTGGTTACCTTAGCAGCTAAAGTTCTTAAATGATGTCCAAGAAAGACTTACCTTACAGCAACTTCTCTTTTATACATAAGGAATACTTAATATTAGAGTGAGGTTCCTTAATACTTGTCCACAAAGTCTCCTCCCACCACTTCCAAACACACACACTTAAAATACACAGACCTTTCTTCATAACTTGTAAAAAAGTGAAAGTGAAAGTGAAGTCTCTCAGTCGTGTCTGACTCTTTGCAACCCCATGGACTGTAGCCCACCAGGCTCCTCCGTCCATGGGATTTTCCAGGCAAAAGTACTGGAGTGGGTTGCCATTTCCTTCTCCAGAGGATCTTCCCCACCCAGGGATTGAACCCAGGTCACCTGCATTGTAGGCAGATGCTTTACCATCTGAGCCACCAGGGAAGAACTCCATAACTTGTAAAAGGCTCCCTAACTGGTCTATGTGATACAAGGATGAAGGAGCTGAAGACTGATATTCACATCCCCATTGTAAAGGAGGGGAAATTGAGGTATGAAACAGTTGAGTGATCTGGTAATGGTCAGGCAGATCATGCACACAGAGATAGAAAAATTCCAAGAAAGTGTTTTAAAAAGTTCACTAGAAAATCAAGGCATATTTAATATTAATGGTAACCCAATTATCTTGCTGTTAGTTCTATCTTGGATCAAAATCATTTTCTCAGTGTTAAAGTCAGTCTTTATTTGGAGGCTTATTAGAAAGTTTTCAGCACTCACAGGGGTGAAGAGGGATGCTCTAGCATAAGTGATGGCAAAATTTTTGAACAATAAGACGTGAGAAATCATTTTAGTTGCTCATGACTTTCCTCAATGGCACCCCACCCCAGTACTCTTGCTTGGAAAATTCCATAGACGGAGGAGCCTGGTAGGCTCCAGTCCATGGGGTCGCTAAGAGTCGGACATGACTGAGCGACTCCGCTTTCACTTTTCACTTTCATGCATTAAAGAAGGAAATGGTAACCCGCTCCAGTGTTCTTGCCTGGAGAATCCTGGGGATGGAGGAACCTGGTGGGCTGCCGTCTATGGGATCGCACAGAATCGGACACAACTGAAGCGACTTAGCAGCAGCAGCAGCAGCAGACTTTCCTCAGACAAGAACAAGTGGAAAGCTTCTAAAGATATTTGTAGTTTTTCTTCCTCTAAATATAATAGGGTAAAAAAGCTTAAATAATATGTGTAAAACAAGACAGTTGTAAAATTAAGCTACATTACTGCCTTGGTAGGTGACTAGTCATTTCAAATGGAGAGTGGAAAGGGTATTACTTGCTGAAAGTTGTATGAGGATGAATAGTGATGTGGAGAGTTTACATTGTAAAATTTATTTTCTTTTTAATGTCTAACTGGGAGTATTATCTAAGGCAAATCTTTTTCCCTTTGTGTTTCAGATAAGTGAAAGTATGCCTCTATTTCCCAAAGAATATATGTGGATATAATAGTGTTTGGGGAAGGGTTTAATGACGTACAAATAAAATTGGTTGTTTTTGCAAGATGATAAATAGAGTTTTCTTGGATGAAGGGTAATTATTCCATGAGTGAGGCCGAGTTTCCTCTGTCAAGAGTGAAGGTGACTTGAGACTCTTGGAATTGCTTACAAGTAGCATTTTAAGGAAGCACATCACTTCCTTTGTTCAGAGACAAAACAGTAGGTTTTAGTTCTATAATAAAGCCATGTCCCACCAGCAGCATGTGGAGCTTATTTAAACTCAGTTCCAAATTGGCAACAAGAAAATTATGATTTAGAAAACTATTTAAATTGAGAAACTTCAACTGCTTAGTACTTCTTATAATATATTTTTTAAAAATTATGTTGCTATATAGATTAGTAACTACACAATCTTGTATACTGCACTTTTATTGGTTTGGGGAGGATTTGCAAAGATAATTTTGATTATACTCGATTTTTGCCTGATGAACTTACCTTAGAGCTAAGCCCTACTTAAGAAAAGACCCCACTATAATTTAACATAATGGCACCCCACTCCAGTACTCTTGCCTGGAAAATCCCATGGACAGAGGAGCCTGGTGGGCTGCAGTCCATGGGATCACTAAGAGTCGGATACGAATGAGTGACTTCACTTTCACTTTCTACTTTCATGCATTGGAGAAGGAAATGGCAACCCACTCCAGTGTTCTTGCCTGGAGAATCCCAGGGACGGGGGAGCCTTGGTAGGCTGCCGTCTATGGGGTCACACAGAGTCAGACACGACTGAAGCGACTTAGCAGTGATCATAACATGAGGTTTTTCCCTGCAAAGCTACCTTATTCCAGATAATTTATCTAGATCAGGGAGGCAGCCCCTTTAATCTAATTTTAATTTCAAATCAGCCTGTAAAACCAAATTAATGGAATGTTTAAAGTAATTTTCTGATTTCATCCTTGCACAACTTGGATAGTTTTTGTTGAGGTATCATCAAATGCCTGAAAATGAAAGGCAATTTAAGGCTCACCACCAGAGTCATTTGCTAAGCTGGCAGTAGGGCTACCTTGTTCATACGAAAGCTCAGTGGGTTGATCATGGGAGAATAATTTGATGTTCAGGGTTGGTCCTCACACTGATGATTGCCCAGTAACTACCCTCGTCTTGCTCTCTTAAGCAGCCAACCCCAAAGGACTGATGCAGTCTTTGCCTAGGAACCTTCCTGCACAGGTGAAGGGTCTAACCTGGAAATAACAGCTGGTGGGTGTTATTACAGACAGAATTTCTGCCATAACAGACATTTTTGGAGTTGCGTTTTGTTGGCAATTTCCCCCTCAAAGTGCAGTAAATATGCATCCGAGAAAATATAATAGGAACTCAGACTTCAGGGAGCCTAATAAACCTCAACCAGGCAGGACCTATTGTTCCTGTTCATGTTTTCCTCATCTAATGTGGGAATTAGCAGAGGAGAGGGCTCCGAACCGCTGCTTTTCTCATGTTTCTCAGGTAGAAGCAGGAGATATTCATGAATTTCTGTTTTCCTTCCTCCCTTTCTCCCTGACCCTTCAGATTTATGAGGAATCCAAGATGAATTTGGAGCAGGAGAGGCCGTTTGTCTGCAGTGCCCCAGGCTGCTCCCAGGTGAGTGTGGGGGGGTCCTCTGCTCTGCCTGCAGGGGACGCAGTACCTTCCCACAGAGAGGCACCTCTCACTTGGCCATCATGCCTGCTGCTGGCTTTCCTTCTTATACCAAGATATTCTCACCACCGCCACCGCCACCACCACCATCATCATTTTCCACTTTGAATAGTTTGAACTACTTCCCGCCGAGCCTCTGCGATACATTGGTATTGGCCATTTCCCCCCATAACTTTCCCCGGAAAGTAAGCCAGCCGAATCCTGCCCTCCAGATGTTCAGGATTGATATTTCAGACTAGGGGAAAGAGGGTGCCTGCTTTGACAATAGCCACTTCAATTCTGGGCCATTGGATTACTGGTGAAATAGCTCACCGTCAGAGACTGAATTCGATTTTGTTTTGTTTTCCCACTTGAGTAAAATAAAACTCCTAGACTCTTCTAGAACCCACAGTTTTTCCATTTATCCTTAAGAGAAGAAGTTGGCCTGCTGTGCTGGATTAACTGTCTTTTGGCCTCCAGTGGTTCCTATCAAGTGGATTAGATGTGAGGTTTAGATGAAGTTCTATGTGCAGAGTGTTTAGTAAAGGACCAGCACATTGCGCTCAATTACGATCCACTGTTGCTATGACGACTGTGACTATTAGTATACTAGAACCTCTGTCTTTGAAAGAAATTGGAAACATCCATCATCTAAAATCAGAGTTTGGCATTTTCCCTTTGGAAGTTGATGGAGACTTTTTCTACCCTTGACCCTTTGGATATCTCCAAGTTCTAGTCATTGGAAAATGACTGCACATGGTGCTCTCATGCCAAGATCTTCTTTTTATGGGATAAACAGCAAGCTTAGAACTCAGAGCACAGGCATGTGGGTAGTTATGCTCTCTTTCTCTAAAGTGCCCAGTAGTTTCAAGTGGAATCCAGCCCCATATTTTTGTCTGTTTATATTGTGGGGTTGGTGGCACAGTGTGGAACCATGTCTGTGAGTCAATGAGAGGCGACGTCCATTAAGGACCCTTTCATTTTATCTCCCCAGAGAGGGTGAGGAGGGTTCTGGAAGCTTCCTGGGGGGAAGATGCCATGGGAACATGAAATGTTATTGCCCTGTGATGCTGCTGGTGACATCAGACCCTGGCTAAGAAACCAGCATCCTTTGCTTGGGTTCTAGTAGATTCTGCAAGGGCTTTTGTGTGAATGCTTGTTTTCACTCATAAGGAAAGCAGCGGAGAAAATTATTTTGAAATTCAACTATTTGGGGCTGGTTTTGGAGGTCCCTTTGAAATAGGAAACACTGGGAAGACATAGATAGGTTGTTGTACTGAATAAAATTCTGCTAGACCATGACTCTCCATTGTGAATGCAGAAAGTTGCCTTATCTAAGTTAAAACTGATGTCTACCTAGTTTTCTTAAGGAGGAGTTTTGATAGCCAGAAAAAATCCAATAATTTGAGTAGTTTGCTTTGCTTTGGCTGTGAAAATGTGACATTAAGAGTTGTTCAATTTGAGACACTCAACACACTTTCTAGGGGTCGGCTGTGTAAATAAAACCCATGCATCCTGCCCCCACAGAGCTTCTAGCCTAACCATCATCTGTGGAATCACGTGATCACGTCATTGGTTAATTAATGAACTGCAGTTTTCCATGAAAGGAGAACACAGGTCACCCTGAAAAATATCATAGGGGGTTTTACTTTACTTGGGGGAGGATAATGGCGTCTCCTCCATGGAAGGGGCATTTAAGGGAAAGGGATCCTCGAGAGATTTACCAAAGGCCAAAGAAGGTTCATGGTGAGTTAGGGTTTCAGGATATTCCAGGGTTGTGAATGATGGTAGAGAGAGCCTCTGAGGAAGGCTTAGCTGCACCCATCATCTGGATAAGTCAGAAAAGTGCACAGTGGCCGTTGGACAGTGTGGTGGAAATTTCCCGTTTTCGACCCTACCGACATTTGGGGCTGAATAATTCTTTGTTGTGGTGGTGTTAGGGGGGCTTCCCTATGCACTGTCGTCTCATTGTTTAGTTGCTAAGTTGCTGCCTTTGTGAACTACTTGTTAGTGAAAGAAAGTTTCCATTTGTCCTTGGCATGGAAAGGCTCAAATAATGTCTGTGAGTGATAACAAACTCAATCTCGGTCACAATTCTGCCTTTGTGATGGTGGCAACTAAGAGCATGCGCTTTTAAAGGATTGTTGTTGTTTTAGACACTAAGTTGTATCTGACTCTTTGCGACCCCCTGGACTGTAGCCCACCAGGCTCCTCTGCCCATGGGATTTTCCACGCAAGAATACTGGAGTGGATTGCCATTTCCTTCTTCGGGGGATCATTCTGACCCAGGGATTGAACCCATGGCTCCTGCCGTGTTTCCTGCATTGTAGGCAGATTCTTTAACCACTGAGCCACTGGGGAAGCTCTCCCTGTGCACCATAGGATACTTAGCAGCATTGCTGAACTCTACTGATCCCATGAGCACTCCTCAGTTCTAACAACCAGAAATGTTTCCAGACATTACTAAATGTCCTTTCGGGGGCTAAATTGCCCCTGTTGAGAGTGACACCCCAATGCTTTGCATTTCGGCTTTAGCCTTGTTTCTTTTCGGATGTTTCCTTTGGGGGGGGAATCACCTACTTCTACGTGATGCTCTCCCTTTCTATTTTAGGTATTGCTACAAGCCATCTTTTCTCCTTCTTGGAATCAGGCAGGGTATAAATAAACAAATGTTACAGACATGTAGTCACTGGTGTCAGATGCTGCTCGAGCTGGGGTAGCGAGAGGCCTGAGCAGGGGCTGTTGGGTTTGGCAGTTGGGTGCCTGCCGGCGACCTATGAGAGAGGAGGCCGGTTGGGGGCCAGATTGGAAGGGATTACCGAGCGAGTGGGTGGTGAGGAAGTGGAGGTGGCCAGCATAGAGGAGTCTTTCAAGAGTGCTAGGGAGTGATGGAAAGCAGAGTGATATAATGGTAGCTAGAGAAGGAACCAGCTTGAGAAAGGTTCTTTTTAAAGTCAGGGCTCTCCAGGCTGGATTTTGTCAAGGGCAAGGAGGAGTGAGCATGCTGACTTGAAGGATCACAGCTTGCCTCCATCCTCAGGAGACAGGCATGTAGAGGATCCTGTGAAGGAGATGGGGGTGCTCATTCCTCTGAGACAGGAGAGAACGGAAATAGAACCTATGAAGTTAATGCAGATTCTAAGATGAAGGTGATAATAAATGTTGAAGGGGTGCATTTCAAATGATCTTCAGCTTCAGTGAAAGCAGGTCATTTCCTTGAGAAGGCTAAGTGAACTGATGAAATAGTTGGACAAACATGAGAAATGAGAATTTGTTTCTTGGTTTTAAGGTAAAATTCCAAGCCTCTTCTTTCAACACCCTCTAAATTTGAATGTGAAGATAAACCTACAACTTGATGTCTCTCTTTAATGTGGAAGTGTTTTTTCTTGACAAGCTGTTATAAAAATATGAGCATCTTTCAGTTGAAGAGAAATTAGAATTAAGATTATATAGTGGTTGGTCAGTGATTCCAAGGGTCCCCTGGTGGGGTGTTAGGGAATCAGTCCATCATGACATTTACTTTAGCCGCATTCCATACCCTGGGAACCTGCATGGAGAAGAAAGGATGGCTGGGAATTGGAAATGGAAGTAAGTATGGATTATGAGTGCTTGCACTGTGTTGGAGGTGATGGATGGATTCCCCCACCCTTTTCCCTAATTGGAAAGAACCTTTGCTCTATAAGGAACAGCTTGTAATATCTGGGAGATTTTTATGTATGTGTTATGGCTCCTTATAAATTAACTGTGTCCCACAAGTGAGGAGAGACAAGTTTCTTGTGCTCTTTCTAATCTCACAAAGTCCAATGTTAATTTCAGTGTTCCTTTGCTCTCTGCATTAACCATGTTTTAAATTCCAGTGGCCTTTCTCAGCTCTGTGTCTGTTGCAGACTGTACATTTTGGCTATTTACAATTTGCTGCTCTTTTCCTACCAAATGTAAAAAAAAATTCAAGATGTCCTATATTGTCTCTTTTGGAACATTATTATGGTTAATATGAGATATTATGGAAAGGCTCAAATGATAAAGAATCTGCCTACAATTCCGGAGACCTGGGTTCCATCCCTGGGCTGGGAAAATCCCCTGGAGAAGGGAATAGCTACCTACTTCAGTATTGTGTCTGGAGAATTGTATGGAATGAGGGGTCTGGTGGGCTACAATCCATGGGGTTGTAAAGAGTCAGACACAACTGAGCAACTAACACTTTAACTTTCGTTTTTTTTTTTTTTCTTTCCTACCAAATGTAAAAAGAAAATTCAAGATATCCTATATTGTCTCTTTTAGAAGATAATTATGGTTACTATGATATATTATGGAAATTATTATTAGTATATAATAAGTTTATATTCTATTTTTTTCTATTTATATTCTATTTTAGGCTATTATTTTATGGAGCCAAAAATGGCTGCCCAAATGGCTGCAAATGAAGCCTGCTACCATGTTGTTTTTGGTTATATATTATAGAAAAAATATGATAAGGCTTTTGACAGAAAGACTTTAAGAACTTTAATCTATGTGTCTAAGTCACACATGGTATTGTAACATATTTGATGCAGTCATTCTACTGTGGTGTTAGAGGACCAAGAAAATAGATGATCCTGCAGGAAAAACCCACACATCATGGAGACTTCCGTGTATTCAGAAATCTGGCCTTATCACCATGCTTTGCAACTTCTATACTCTCCAATTTATGTTATACAAATGACAAAGAAATGAATGATATTTATTTGAAGAACTACTTTTGAAATAGTCCAATGAATTTAGCCTAGTGAATCCTCTCATTCCCTTGAATACAAATTATATTATTTGCAGAAAAGATTTCTATTCTAGTATACAATGGCAATTGAAATTTATAGCCACTATCCTGTGGTGCTGGGATCCTCTGAAAGATTTTCTAAATTATCACAGCCTAGGAAATATTTAGCAGACCTAATTGTCTTTTGTTGTACTTTCATTTGACTTTGATAAGGCAAATACTCAGTTAATTTTAGTTATTAAAATGTACCAGTGTGAGTCAGGATAAGCTAGGCTCTGCTGCAATAACAAATCAGTTCAAAGCTTCAGTGGCTTGACACAGTAAAGACTGATTTCAGTTGCCCAAGCATACATTTCAATTATAGACTGATGGGACATTTTTCATAATTCTTTAGAATTTGGAGATGCTCTTCATAATCCTCTAGAGATTTAGGATGATTGAGGGCCCACTGTGACTGGCCATGCTAAAAGGGAAAGGATCTTGTTCCAGGAAGATGATGCTCACGTCTGGGTGACATGTCACTTCCATCATTACTCAATGGGCAGAACCACGCATATGGCCCCACCCAACTACAAGAGGGCCAGGAAATCTAATCCCATCATATGACCCGAAGCCAGACAATTGAATACATTTGGGCACAGCATTTTGACCATAATAGTGTCATTCTCTGAAAATTAAAACCAAAGTGTTGGTTTACTACACTGTAGGGAGTATAGAACATTAAAAGCAATTTGTCTTGTTACTATATATCATATATATATAATTATGATTACTGAGATAATCGTTAATTATCTCAGTGTTCAACGTCTTCATATACAGAAACATAGTATGCAAATGTCATGGGGTACATTTGTAGATATACAGCAAATAATTAAGCATGATATGGAATTCTTTCCCAAAGTCTGACATGAATGCATATGTGCTTGCATAAAATAATTTGTCATTTTACTTACCAACCATGCTTTCACACTTTTTCAGAACTAACTTTTTGTTTTGCCTGTCACGTTTGCAATGCTGAATAAATCTTTTTCTCTGTGATGGCAAATATTTATTATAAAACTGAATGGCTCCTCTCCTCTCTCCCTTTTATATTTTGTCTGACAGCGCTTCCCAACAGAGGATCATCTGATGATTCATAGGCACAAGCATGAAATGACTTTGAAGTTTCCCTCAATAAAAACAGACAATATGTTATCAGGTAAGGAGCCATCAGGCAAAGAGGCTTGGGTGAGCAGATCAGCCACACGTGAGATACTTGTTCTGCGTAATAGAATGATTTTCTACTGGCAAATTCTGAGCCTTGAAAATATACATTTCTAAGATATAGCTGAGACTTAAAATAATTATAAGAAGAAATGTAATCAGCTAATGTAGTGTTTACTAAAATAATTGGAGCTCTATGACTTCTCATTTTTCTGTAATGTGAAATATTTATTGCTATGAAATTTTTATCCATGTATTTTTTTAAAAATCACAAACCTGTAATTACTTAAGCAACAAATATTAATTGAGCATCGGTAATGCACTCTGCATAAAAAACAGAGACATTACTTTGTCAACAAAGGTCCATCTTGTCAAGGCTATGGTTTTTCCAGTAGTCATATATGGATGTGAGAGTTGGACTATAAAGAAAGCTGAGCACTGAAGAATTGATGCTTTTGAACTGTGGTGTTCGAGAAGACTCTTGAGAGTCCCTTGGACTGCAAGGAGATCCAACCAGTCTATCCTAAAGGAGATCAGTCCTGGGTATTCATTGGAAGGACTGATGTTGAAACTGAAACTCCAATACTTTGGCTACTTGATGCCAAGAGCTGACTCATTTGAAAAGACCCTGATGCTGAGAAAGATTGAGGGTGGGAGGATAAGGAGACAACAGAGGATGAGATGGTTGGATGGCATCACCAACTCAATGGACATGAGTTTGGGTAAACTCCAGGAGTTGGTGATGGACAGGGAGGCCTGGCATGCTGCGGCTCATGGGGTCGCAAAGAGTGGGACATGACTGAGTGACTGAACTGAACTGAACTGAATGCACTCTGTACCATTCTGAGTGCCATGGAGCCTCAAAGATTGATATGATTACTATTTTTGAGGACATCATAATGTAGTGTGTGTGTGTGTGTGTGTGTGTGTGTGTGTGTGTATATGTGTGTGTGTGTGTGAAAACTTAGCTAAAATGGAAGACTGTCCATAATATGTATCAAAAGAGCATTGTAAGGAAGAATGCTATGTGACTTTAGTAGAAGGAGCTCTCTTTCTGGTTGAACTAATCAGTGAAAGTTTCCTTAAGAAACAGTACCTGCTTCATAATTAGGAAATTAAATGAGATAATGATGGAAATATAGTGAGTACTCAGCAAATGTGAGCAGAAATAAATAAGGCTAATCTATCAATTAATTGCCATTCTGTCTCATTTTGACAAAAGAGTGCCAGTTTTCTCACAAAGAGTGAGAAAACTTGAATTCTAGTCTGGCCAGATGACCTTGAGTAAGTTGGTGAACACTTCTGGGCTTCAGTTTCTTTTTCTATAAAATGAGAATGATTTTATCTGCCAAGATACAATGAAAGTATTAAGTGAAAGTATTTCATGAAGCCAACCAGGGTAATTAAAGCATTTCCTGTTGCCCTTCTTAGGCTAGAAATAATTTGCTCAAGCTGCTGTCTCCCTGGCATCGTGAAAAAAATCATACACCTATAAACATGTTTTAAAAGATATCAGAAGAGAAACTGACTGCCCAGGCAAAACTGGCTCCAATAATTGAACATTTCTATGGCACTTAAATTTTACAAGTATTTTATTATTACTATTATCAGTAAACCCTCTAAGAGTTTTGTCAGACAGGTTATTATTACAACCCACATTTTACTGAAGAGGTGGAGGGACGTGGGAGAGGGAGCAGCTCTCCCAAACTCCCCAGTTCAGTTCAGTTTTGCTCAGTGGCGTCAGACTCTGCGACCCCATGGGCTGCAGCATGCCAGGCCTCCCAACAGGGCAGAAATAGAGCCCCTGATCCTGCACTTCTAACCCTCTGACCCATACCAGCTACTGCACTGTCAGGCTTTCTCAGTTGATACATATGATCAAATACTTTCAGTGATGGGACCGTCCACACATGTTCACAATCCGGCCTGCACTTGTTAATAGTGCAGATGTACTATAGTTTGGAAGACTCTTGAGTTCAAAGGCAGCCTTTTCTCAACCCTCCCTCCACACCCTTCCCCAATACCTTTCTCAGTCTGTTTGTTTTCATTGAACTAGCTGGCTCTTCAGAAACAGCTTTGTCTTTCCTTGTCTAGAAACAGAGATGCAGAAACTCAAATTTCTAAGAATTATGAAAGCCTAGAAGGATTAGGAAGGGTGGTCTGTTCTTTTGTTTTGATCATTTATTAAATTCTGTAGAGTCACATGTGGTGTTACCTTACAGTTCAACAGTGAACATATATATGCAAATAACAAGGCATTAGACTTTGGAATCCCCAATATTTTAAAATAATAAGTTCACTCTTTATTTTATCCCAACAGGATCCTTAAAATAGGCTGCCTTGGGGTAGGGAGTGGTAGGTGACCAGGTCAAGCACAGGATTGACCTGTGCTTAGTTGCTCAGTCACGTCCCATTCTTTGCAAACCTATGGACTGTAGCCTGCCATGTTCCTCTGTCCTTGGGATTCTCCAGGCAAGAATACTGGAGTGGGTTGCCATGCCTTCCTCCAGGGATCTTCCCAACCCAGGGATCGAACCCAGGTCTCCCACATTGCAGGCGTATTCTTTACCATCTGAGCCATCAGGGAAGAGGGAATGGAAAATATCTGGAGATTTTCAGAGATAGAGATATGAATTACTCTAGTGTCTCTCAGACAGACTGCTAGGGTGACCTTAAAGGGAGGCCCATCTGAAGGTCTGAAAAAAAAGCTAAAGATGTGTGAACATGTGTATAGATTTTCTATAATCAGATTTTTGATGACGCTCTTGCAGCTTTTCAGTCATTTTTACCAGATTCTTACTAGTTTGATAAGAATTGTTGCTGGTGATAATTGGCAGTGTCAGATGGAAAATTATTGAGAGAAAAGTCAGTCTGATTTTTATTATATTGAACTTGGAATAAGAAAATGAAGAGAGAAATAAATGAGGAAAAACAGCATGAATAATATAAAGGTATGCGCCGAAGAATTGATGCTTTTGAACTGTGGTGTTGGAGAAGACTCTTGAGAGTCCCTTGGACTGCAAGAAGATCCAACCAGTCCATTCTGAAGGAGATCAATCCTGGAATTTCTTTGGAAGGAATGATGCTAAAGCTGAAACTCCAGTATTTTGGCCACCTCATGCGAAGAGTTGACTCATTGGAGAAGACTCTGATGCTGGGAGGGATTGAGGGCAGGAGGAGAGGGGGACGACAGAGGATGAGATGGCTGGATGGCATCACTGACTCGATGGGTATGAGTCTGGGTGACCTCCGGGAGCTGGTGATGGACAGGGAGGCCTGGCGTGCTGCGGTTCATGGGGTCGCAAAGAGTCGGACACGACTGAGCGACTGATCTGATCTGATCTGATTGATATTTTTTTGCTTTCTCAGGTTTTATGTTGAAGCTGGTAGGAGGCCATTTCATACTCCCAATGAAATTGAGTGTTAAATTTTAAAAATGTGCTACCCAGGCTGCATGTTTGTAATCTTGCAGAATTTTCTTGCTGGAACAGAATGCAGAGCTATCCAGTCCAACTCCAGGGGTGGAGGTCAACTACACATCATATGTCAATTTGTCCACAGTGAATTGTAATAGGCTATTTACTGGGTATTTTTGCCTTGCTATTTTTTCTCAAGAAAGTCTTTATATATATTTATTCAAACACAGTTTTAGCATACTAGGTTATGATTGTAAATATGATTGAAATTTTATTTGTGTATATCTTGATTACTTGGATTTGAATTTATCAAAAGTTTCAGAATATATTTTAATTAAAATATGTTCATTAAGATTTTATTTCTTAATGTCCCTTAAGCCTATTTTGTAGCCTCTCATAAAGATTAATAATTTTGTACAGCTTGAAATATAGTAAAAATAAAAATAGTATAAATCAAATCTTAAATCAGTGAGCGTCATCAGGGCAAAAACGTTTAAGTCCTTCCTGGGCTATTTTTTTTTCAAGCAATATTCGATTATACAAAATTTTATTTCAGATGAATAGGAGTTTGACATATATTAAGGAGATAATGTATGGTAGGTATGTTTATCACTGATTTCAGGATATCTGGCTAACCTAAATTTTTGGAAAATCACTTCATCCTTCATTAATTGCAAATATTGCAGTTAGGGAAGTTATTAAGATACCACAGATGTATTCTTCATGGATGAATATCCAAAGAATTGTAAGATTTGAAATAATTTCATAGCTTTGCCATAGAGCCCATTTTATTTAGGGCAGGTAGAATTTACTACTCAAAATGACTGTAAATAATCTTTGACACACCACAAGTCAGGTTAATACCAGTGGCAGTCGTGGTGTTTTATGAAGATGAGACTGCTCTTATGGGTGGAGAGTAAACATAAAACCTTTCTTTCTAAGGGGTCAGTACTAGTAGGGACATGAATAGGAGTGGTGGTGTTGGATTCCAAGGGCAAAGACTCCCATCCCCTCCCACCTTGGTCCTTCCACCCTTATTTGGGCCATATGATACATGTCCAGAGTTCCTGATGTGATCAGGGGCATGAATTTAGCTAGTCTTAATCTGACAGGTGGTAATTTCTTGGTGAGGAAAGTGGTGATAGCAAAGGTTTTTAGGTGCCAAGTTTGAAATGGGAATCTACTGAGGACAGTATACTTCCACACACAGGTTGCAAAATTACCAACTACCACATCACATCAGATCTATCTGGTTTGCAAATGATGATCAAATTTCAGTATCAGAGATATCGAAGCATTAGACATATGTGTTTGGGTCTGCATTAATGGTATTATGGCTTGGTATCCTGGAATTCCTCCATCTTGCCCTATCAAACATCCTCACCTCCATTTTTTACAGGGTTCCCAGGTTCTGCACAGGGGAAAAACAGAATAGGAATCAAAGTGCAACTTTGTAGCTGAACAAATAATAAGCAGATAATACTGTAAATGAGAACTCTATGTGTTTGTGTTGTGGATTGACCTAGAAGTTGATCGATTTTGTTTCATTAAAGGGAAGATGAAGTTCAAGAGTATCACAGACCTTTCCCAAAAAGTAAAACCCTATCAAAACTCAGGTGGGAAACCTGAGAAAGAGACACAGAAACTGCCTTGAAATGCCCAGTCAGTTCCCCCACTAGACATCTTAATCCGATTCATGCTGCAGGCAAAGGGGCTGTGCTTGTAGAGAAGTTAGGACAGGCACCCGCTGAGGTGTAGAAAGAGGATCTGAAGCTGCCCCTTCACCACCATTCATTTATTTGACAAACATTTGATGAGTGCCTGCAAGGATCCTATTGTGCTGGGTGCTAGGGATGTGGCATTGAACCAGACAGATGAAGTTGCTCTTCCATAGAGCTGACTTTACGCTATTGAGAGTGGGGAGAAAGAGAGATAATAGACAAACAAAACAAAACAACCCCCTGCCCCCAGATAAATAAATAAGAAAATATCAGTTAGGGACAAGTACTCTGATGAAGATAAGAACAGGATAGTGTGACATCAGTGGCCAGCAGGCTGTCTGAAAGGAGGTCAGGAAAGGCCGTTTCCGGATGGATATGGCATTTTAGCCAAGACTGGTGTTCAGTACCCCAGGCTCAGGGGCTCTGGGGCTGGAAGTGGTGAAACCCCAACACCAGAGGTGGTGCAGCTGACTGTGTCTTGTACTGACACACAGAGGAGAGGTGAGAGAGACTGGCTTCTTCATCTCATCTTTCTTATATGAAGGACACTATAACCCTTCAGAACCCAGCTGGGATCTGGATTAGGTCTAGAAGTACAGCCTAGTTCCAGATTCAGAACCTAATTCTTACTGTGGAGAAAGCAAAATGTTTTCAGTGAAGTAGAGCTTTTGTTTCCAAGAGACTGTAATCAACCAGACAATCTCAGAATCCAAATCTACTGCCCATGGCTCTTTGCTGTAAACCCTACTTAACAATCCAAGAACATTTCAATGGAAAAGTCAGAGAAAAGGTGATATATCACTGCAAATTCTTTTTGGAATGAACTGGGATATAAAAAGTAAATAAATCACACACATGACACACACACACACACACACACACACACACATACACACACAGCCCATACTTCCCTTCTTTCTCTTCTATCAGTGGTAAAGTTACATAATGATTTCTCACCATGGAAATCAATCAGATCTTCATGGAACAGAGGGTGGTGGAGATGGCTTGCACCAGAGGGCAGCATGATAATAGCAATAGCTACCACTTATTGCCATATCTTATGCCAGTAATTGTGGCCCCTGCTTTATGTACACTGTCATTTAATCCTGGCCACTTTTTTTTTTTTTTCATATGAGTGAAAAACATCAGGAGGATAAGCAATTTGTTCAAAGTCCCTATCTATATTTTTCTTACTATACATCTAGATTTGGTGAGATATGCATATTATTTTTAGCATATTTCAGCCTGAGGTTTATGTTTGGATATAAGTCTATGAACTGCTTTTTATTATATTATTGATTTATCTCTTCAGTAGTCATCAAATGGAAAGAAGAGTCAAACACTTTTAGAAGGAAATTATAACAATGCATTAGCAGTTAGAGGAATGGAGAGCTGTGTTTTTAAGTCAGATTTTCTCATCCACTGTGATAGGCTGCTATTGGCATCTAAGCTATGTCAGCTTGTTATTCATGTATTTAATTGGTCAAGCAAAGTAGAATTTTAAAAATTCACCTGAATATGTCAGAGGCCTTGATCGAAACTCTCCTTTTATATAAGAAAAATTGACTTCTAGTCTATTTAATCTGGAACCCAATTCCTTTGGACAAAGAGTGTAGAAGAACGCAGGCAATTAGTGACTAAGTGAAAGCATTAAGCTTTAGATTCCACTATTCAGAGCAGATTTTGACCCCTTCATTTACGTGGCCAGCAAAGACGTGGTTTCACAGTGTTAGTAACACTTTTTACTGGCTTAGCTCCTCTAAACGGAATTAAAATTATGACTTAATGGCTGTTGGAACACTTAGGGTTAGGCCATGGCTGATAGTATGCAGGTGTGGAAAATATACTTGTATTTTTAAATCCATACCACTGTCTTTTGGAACCATGTGGTGTAAGAGATGCCCTCATCAGAGCATGCTCTGGTTGACTCATATCCTCTCTAGGGTGTCTAGTCTACCAGCTCTCTACCTTGACAGTAAATGGATTGCAGCATGTTAGCCAAGAGTGTGAGAGCGTGTCTCACCTCTTACTGATCTGGATCACCCCAGTCCAGGTCAGTTTTTAAGTATCCCACAGCTATCGTTAAAAGTCAGAGTTGCTTTGGTTTGTCCCATAGGAGCACTGCCTCTTGGGACAGATGTCAGTGTCACTGAGAGGACCCTATTGCTCCTATTGTATATTCACACTCAATAAAAGGCACATTTGTTCCAAAGAAGCCTGTCTAGAATTCTGTGGAATTCTGTCAGTTGTTACTGATTATTGCTCTTATGAAGGATTATGTATTTTAAAATTCATTTAATGTAAACTTTCTTAACTAGAACTCTATTAAAATGCAGGTAAGGGATAAGAATATTTCTATGAAAGCATTGGTTGAAAATAGTGGGATAAATCTGACTATAAGAAGAATATTAAAAATCTCTAAGAGAACCCTGCTGCTACTGCTAAGTCACTTCTGCTATGTTGCTTCAGTCGTGTTCGACTCTGTGCGACCCCATAGACGGCAGCCCATTCGGCTTCCCCATCCCTGGGATTCTCCAGGCAAGAACACTGGAGTGGGTTGCCATTTCCTTCTCCAACGCATGAAAGTGAAAAATGAAAGTGAAGTTGCTCAGTCGTGTCCAACTCTCAGGGACCCCATGGACTGCAGCCTACCAGGCTCCTCAGTCCATGGGATTTTCCAGGCAAGAGTACTGGAGTAGGGTGCCATTGCCTTCTCCGTAAGTCACTTCAATTGTGTCCAACTCTGTGAGACCCCATAGACGGCAGCCCACCAGGCTCCCCCATCCCTGGGATTCTCCAGGCAAGAACACTGGAGTGGGTTGCCATTTCCTTCTCCAGTGCATGAAAGTGAAAAGTGAAAGTGAAGTCGCTCAGTTGTGTCCGACTCTTGGCGACTCCATGGACTGCAGCCTACCAGGCTCCTCCATCCATGGGATTTTCCAGGCAAGAGTACTGGAGTGGGGTGCCATTGCCTTAACTCTTACCAAAATAGATAGGCTACTTCTAATATTTTTCTCTATTGATTTGAGTAGCATTCTTAAGGAATTCCATTAAGCCACATTTTGTTGGCTGAAATTGAGTCATGCAAATTATAAAAATGCATTTTTTAAAAAAAATACCCTACAGTTAGAATGGTCACTAATTCAAACTGATCTTTCTTATAACTTGTCTGAATAAGTGAGGCTTTTATAGTGTCAATTTAATACAGAATGATATAAAATTACTTTATAGAGTCCTTTAGTAATAGCATCACTGAGACTATCAGACCAATAGGAAAAATAAATTTTGCTTAGGTGACTCACATTTTTTCTCCTCTGGTATATGATGGGAAATCTGCTTTTCCTTTTTTATTAAATTGATGACATGTCATGTTGCCTTTTTTATCATAAAAAAATGAAACATAGACAGACATATAACTCAAACACAGCTCTGAAACTGAATAAAGTAGCAACCTATTATTAAATGTAAACCAGACTAAACACTTTTTTAAAAGAAGAATTGTGTTTCATGCTTTAGCTTCGTGCTTGTCATTTAGGCTTTGGAATAATCATACTTGCTGGAGCTGAAGCACTTGATGGTAGGCAGACTATGGATTGATTGAAAACTTGGTAAGTTGCTTTTTCTCCTAATAGTTCTAGCCATATACTTGTGGTCCTTCCCAGGTGAGATGTAATGTGATGCAGGATTTTTTATCATAGAAATGATGGGTAAATTCCTAACTCATAATGCCACGTTTGTGGTCCTTTTCCTGGAAGATGGACAAATAGAGCCTTTGCTCTATTGGCAAATGTCCTTTACTGAGCTATTTACAGAGGCAGTGATTTTATGAGAAGATGCTCCATTTTCAAGAAGTAGAATCATCATTCCAGGAAGGGCAGTAGATATTGAAATATGACAAACTTTACAAAAGATATTTTATCCATTTTGGTGCAAATCTTTCTTGTCTGGTTGGTAAATATATCCCCAAGGATGCTTGAGAGGAGTAGAAGAGGCTAAGATTTCTTGCTTGCACTGGCCCTGGGTGTCTAGGTCTCTTGAGACCTTGGCTTGATGTGCTCTTTGTAGACTGTGAGAAGGTGGCACACAAGCTGCAGCTCCAATGCAGATTTGCAAAGGTTATAGCTACAACTCAGGTAGCATTCAGACTCAAAAACTATTAACTTTTAGGTTGAGATTTGGGATTGAGAGTCTCCATCTCTCATTCAGATGGTCCCCATTGAAGTAAAAGCACTAAAAGAAAGGAGAGCAGAAGTCCTTAAATGATCATGTCAACTCTGAGTTCTGAGTGGAACCAGTTCCTATCAGTCCTTGGAGTTTAACTTGTCACTACTGAACACACCTTCGATATTATCCACAGATAGAGCATCAGTCACTGTTATTCAGGACATAGAAACTGCTGCCGCTATAGATAACTGGTGCATGCTCTTGGTTCTAAATAAGGCATAGATTACAAGAATTTTAACTTTGGCCATGGATATTACTCACTTATTTCTGGTCTGATCTCAGCTGGAATAGTTACTTGACAAGGCATTCATGTGGCCAAGAAACTCTGCTTCTTTTATTTAAGCTGCTGATAGATTTAGCTGTTCCCTCTTTTGAAGATTTGCACATTTCCTGGCTTACTTGGAACTGGTACCATGTGGGATCAAAGATGACTTGAGACCCTGTATTAATTCTAATAAATGTTAAAACAAAAGTTAAGCTCCATTTTCTGGTTCCTGTTGTAACTGGAAAGAATAGCTCATTCACAAGAAGAGAATGAATTAAATATTCAGAACAGTGTGCCTTATCTATTCCAAATGTGAATATAGATAAATGTTTTGCCTTCCCTTCACTCTTATCATACAGCAAAGAAAGTCACATTTGGTAACAACTCTGGGGCCCTCCTCTGGGTCTTTGGATCTGGGGAGGAGGGGGCCAGCTGTCTTTACTGCCCATCACTCCTCTTGTTCCACAGCTTTGTCTCCCTACTGCTGCAGAGATGTTCATCATGATGGATTGCGCTATTGCTGCCCTGTACCACGCTCCTTCAGTCTCCTTTGTTGATGTATGTGGGTGTATGTGGGTATCTGGGAATAATTTTGCTTTAGCGAAGATAGAAAACATCTCTCAACTTTGCTTGGGGCTTGGATCCCCAAATGCCAACCTGAATTCAATTTTATGGACCATCTCATGAACTTGTCCCAGAGTTCAGGAGTCTTATAGAGCTCCTAGGATTACTATTCTCTTTACTGGGAATCATGGCCCTCAGCTTGTAAATCTCCAACATAGAAGCATAGAGAAAAAAGGAAAAATAAAACCTGGCAAACTAAATTCCTATTGATGACAAGTGGTCTAATATTTCAGTTCTGTTATGTGATACTTTCTCAGGTTTTTTAGTCGCAAAAATTTTCTTGCTGGATAGTGAAGAGCCTGTAGGCTTGTAGTGTAGTAGTGTAGTTCTATGTGTGTATTCTATATCTTGGAATAAAAGATTCCAAGATATTTCAGAAGAACCAAGGGCTGTAAGGATTGTTCACTACCAATACAATTATATGGCTCCATTTCTAACTGGTGCCCAAGGTGAGTTTCAGTTTCCTTGTAAGTAAAATGGAGAAAGTAACTTTTACCTAATGTGGTTGGTGTGAAAATTAATGAGATGATGCAACAAAATACTTAGCAGTGTGTTTGGCATGGAACAGTGTGAAAGGATTAGTTACTCAGCCTTTTCCGACTCTTTGTGACCCGATGGACTAAAACCCGCCAGGCTCCTCTGTCCATGGAATTCTCGAGGCAAAAATACTGGAGTGTATTGCAATTCCCTTCTCCATGGGATCTTCCAGACCTAGGGATCAAACCTGGGTCTCCTTCATGGCAGGCAGATTATTTACAGTTTGGAATGGAATCAGATCCGATCTGATCAGATCAGTTGCTCAGTCGTGTCCGACTCTTTGCGACCCCATGAATCACAGCATGCCAGCTCCCTGTCCATCACCAACTCCCAGAATTCACTGAGACTCACATCCATCGAGTCAGTGATGCCATCCAGCCATCTCATCCTCTGTCGTCCCCTTCTCCTCTTGCCCCCAATCCCTCCCAGCATCAGAGTCTTCTCCAATGAGTGAACTCTTTGCATGAGGTGGCCAAAGTATTGGAGTTTCAGCTTTAGCATCATTCCTTCCAAAGAAATCCCAGGGCTGATCTCCTTTAGAATGGACTGGTTGGATCTCCTTGCAGTTCAAGGGACTCTCAAGAGTCTTCTCCAACACCACAGTTCAAAAGCATCAATTCTTCAGTGCTCAGCCTTCTTCACAGTCCAGCTCTCACATCCATACATGACCACAGGAAAAACCATAGCCTTGACTAGACGGACCTTTGTTGGCAAAGTAATGTCTCTGCTTTTGAATATGCTATCTAGGTTGGTCATAACTTTCCTTCCAAGGAGTAAGCGTCTTTTAATTTCATGACTGCAGTCACCATCTGCAGTGATTTTGGAGCCCAGAAATATAAAGTCTGACACTGTTTCCACTGTTTCCCTATCTATTTCCCATGAAGTGATGGGACCAGATGCCATGATCTTCGTTTTCTGAATGTTGAGCTTTAAGCCAACTTTTTCACTCTCCTCTTTCCCTTTCATCAAGAGGCTTTTTAGTTCCTCTTCACTTTCTGCCATAAGGGTGGTGTCATCTGCATATCTGAGGTTATTGATATTTCTCCCAGCAATCTTGATTCCAACTTGTGTTTCTTCCAGTCCAGCATTTCTCATGATGTACTCTGCATATAAGTTAAATAAACAGGGTGACAATATACAGCCTTGACGAATTCCTTTTCCTATTTGGAACCAGTCTGTTGTTCCATGACCAGTTCTAACTGTTGCTTCCTGACCTGCATACAGATTTCTCAAGAGGCAGATCAGGTGGTCTGGTATTCCCATTTCTTTCAGAATTTTCCACAGTTCATTGTGATCCACATAGTCAAAGGCTTTGGCATAGTCAATAAAACAGATATAGATGTTTTTCTGGAACTCTCTTGCTTTTTCCATGATCCAGCAGATGTTGGCAATTTGATCTCTGGTTCCTCTGCCTTTTCTAAAACCAGCTTGAACATCTGGAAGTTCACGGTTCATGTATTGCTGAAGCCTGGCTTGGAGAATTTTGGGCATGCCTTTACTAGCGTGTGAGATGAGTGCAATTGTTCGGTAGTTTGAGCATTCTTTGGCATTGCCTTTCTTTGGGATTGGAACGAAAACTTAGCTTTTCCAGTCCTGTGGCCACTGCTGAGTTTTCCAAATTTGCTGGCATATTGAGTGCAGTACTTTCACAGCATCATCTTTCAGGATTGGAATGGAATAAGCACCCAATAAAGGTACAACCATACACACGAACACACACACACACACTTTTATTTCCATTCTTGGTTCTTGTCCACTTACACCCTCTATTTATAAAACTGCTAGCCCTTACTCTGGCCCAATTTCTAGTGTCTAACCAGTTGTTACTGGTGTTCCTGTCCTACTGTTGTTTACATGGTTATACGTATCTTTGTCCTACTACAGTGACTTTCGAAGGGAACCCAGTTGTGGTGATTTTATGATTCAAACCTTGTTTGAAAGATGATGAGCATGTCCAGAGAATGTAGGTAATTTTCCCTAAATCACACGATTATCAAATCTAGATTTCTGAGTTGTCAATGTTGTCTTTTACTCTTGTACCCAAGACCTTTGGACCTGTAAGGAGAGTCTCAGCAAAGCATGGGATTTAGACTGAGAAAGGATTATGGTCATAGGTAAGAGAGGACTTAATAGTGATAAGATGGTTATAAATCATGTGACCTTGTGCAAAGTACTTATTTCTCCTGTTTTAAAATAATATGTACCCTGCTTACCTCATAGGATCTTGTGAGATCTGGGTTCTGGACAATGTGGGTGAAAATGTTTGTGAACTGCAAAAAGCTCCATAAATACTAATTTTATTATAAACACATAACACTGTGTGATATATATAACTGTTATAGATATGTATGGATATGTATATATGTGTGCATGCGTGCTCAGTTGCTTCAGATGTTGCTAAGTTGCTCTTTATGACCCTATGGACTGTAGCCTGCCAGGCTGCTCTGTCCCTGGGATTCTCCAGATAACAATATTGGAGTGGATTGCCATGCCCTCCTCCAGGGGATCTTCCCAACCCAGGGATCAAACCCACATCTCTTATGTCTCCTGCATTGGCAGGAAGATTCTTTGATGCTAGCGCCACTAGGGAGGCCCATGTAGGAGTATATGTATAGCTTAATAAATGAATGTACATTTTAATAAAACTATTTTTAGCAAAACCCAATCCTTTGCATATCTATCTGTACTGTCCAATTTACAATCATCTGGCTCTCCTACTGGCTCTCCGTGTGCTACAAAGGGAGCTCAGTGTCTTGGAGGGTAGACGAAGAATGGGGAAGAATGCAGGTAGATATTTTGTTGCATTTGAATCCAAGTCAACCATTTGGGTCCTTAACAGGTAGGAAAGCCCCATCCATGCCCATAATGTATTTGGAGACATTGCCTTGGAAAGGCTCATTAAATGGAAATATCAAGTTTTTTTCAGCTTCATAGATATTAAGATTATTATTTGACTTTCAATGGATAATTTACTAAAATTAACTACTTTCTTTATGATTTAGAAAATGAAATAGGATTCTAGTTTCTGGTCATATAGGAACATATAAAGAGAATGCCGAAACTGCAATTTCATTGCAACCTGGGGACCTTCTACAGTTGCCTGGTGTTGATGACTTAGAGGATTTTCCAGAAAGAGATGTGAGGCTGAATGTAGATCGTTGGACAAGTGTTGTAATCCATCTAGCAGTGTCTGCCATAGACTCAGATGGGAATAATGCATGTACGTAATGGAAATAGCACCAAGCCCTTGGTTATAATACCAGGGTTGCTACATCTACCTGGAAGATCTTGAATAAGAAAGACCCTTAATCACTCAGAGCTTCAGTTTTCTTCACTTGCAAAACAATTGACATGGCCAGGCTTCCCACTGGGAAGTGGTCCTCTCTGGTTTTTTAAATCTTCTGTTACTTAGAGAAGTCCAGTTAACACAATTTTATTCTTGTTCATGCAAGTATACTTTTACTAGGACTAAGAAAGTGAAAGTGAAGTTGCTCAGTCGTGTCCGACTCTTTGCGACCCGTGGACTGTAGCCCACCAAGCTCCTCCATCCCTGGGATTCTCCAGGCAAGAATACTGGAGTGGGTTGCTGTTGCCTTCTCCAGGGGATCTTCCTGACCCAGGGATCAAACCCAGGTCTCTCACATTGCAGGCAGACGCTTTAACCTCTGCACCACCAGGGAAGCCCTTTACTAGGACTATAACTATCTTTAATAATTAAAAAGCATGATTCTACCCTGCTTACCTGTAGGATCTTGTGAGACCTAAAGTCTAGAGAATGTGTACATAATATTAAGACACAAATCGTGGCTTCAGATCCTCCAGTTTTTGAAGTAGTAAACTCTCCAGACCATCAAGAATATGAAAGAAATTCTATTCCTTTTTAAATGTCTTCTCTGAACATTCTTTTGGCTATAGCAGAGGGAAATAAAATTAATAATTATATTTTTGAGGGATGGAAGCTGAGTGTGTTTGTCTTGGAACCATTCATCATCCTTCTGTGACTCTCAAAATGACAGAGATAATTGCTAAATATTCTCCATTAAGAAAAAGGAATCAAATGTGTGCTTCCCTCTTTTTGTTTAATATAAACATTTATTAAATATTTTATCCTCCCAGCTCCCTAAAGTCAGGCTTAACATTGACTCTAGATTTTTTTTTGGCCTTATTTTAGCAAACTTGTTGTTTCCAATTAAAAAATTCTACACATTGCAACATGTATGCAAATGATAGGAACCCCAGAAAGTCAACAGTGGCAACTCCTCACCTGAAGTTTTCCAGAGGGAGCCCCTACACATCATAATCTTTCTCTGGGCTTTATGGTTTTATTTTATTCCATATTCTAATTTTATGTAAAGGGGTGGAAAGTTATGGATGGCCACTCGGGCACTGGTCATTAAGGCTAGTGGAGGGGATTAGTGAATTTAGGTCGTGCTTGCCATTGGCTTTTGAGGAAAAGATCCCCTGTCTAATCACTTGGTCTTTGTTTTCAGATCAAACTCCAACCCCAACGAGATTCCTGAAGAACTGTGAGGAGGTGGGGCTCTTCAGTGAGTTGGACTGCTCCCTAGAGCATGAGTTCAGGAAGGCTCAGGAGGAAGAGAGCAGCAAGCGGGTAGGTTCACTTGGATGCCTGGACAAGTGTTTTCTCTAGTACCTGCTAGACACGTCTGTGTTGAAACTAGGTGGCATTGTTGTGCTGACGTGGCTCTAAAACAGCATTTTATCCATTTATAAGTGCTTTATGTTTTTTTTTTTTTTTTTAATGGATGAATCTCTGGTTATGGTAGAAAAATCATGGGAAAAGCAGATTATATGAAATACGAAATTCAAGTCAAAAATTATCCTGATTCTTTTTTTTTTTAATTGGAGGATAATTGCTTTACAGTGTTGTGGTCTCTGCCATACATTAACATGGATCATAATTATTCTTGACTTGAGTCAGATAAACTCATGGAATTTTCTATTCAAAACTAGTTGTTTTACTTTGCTGAATAATAGCAAGATTTCCATGGGTGGTAAGTGCAGAAGACAAGGATCAGAGGGCAGGATGACAAGTGAAGGATCATAGCAGTAGGAGAGAGGATTTCATCTGATCTTGACCCAGGCTATAACTGTCTGATTTCTGTCATCTTCCTGGTGTCTCTCTGCCACATTTCAGTTCCTTCTTGGTCATAGTATCGTGTATTTGTTGTTGTTGAAAATAATAGGTTCACTATAAGTGTGCATTATTTGTTCTTACAAATGTAGAAAATCTACTTTATGAATCCCTCCAGAATATACTCTTTTTTTTATTGTAATGTGCCAGCATTTAAAAATCACTGTATCAGATTAAGGAAAAGAAATGGAGGCACAAGTAAATAAGATAATGAAGCTTTTTAGTATTTTTTAGTTTGTTTTTATAGACCATTATTGAATGCCCACAATGTACTGAACAACAAATTAGACATATCCCGTGACTAGAGACTTAAACTGTGAGAGCTGGTTGAAAGGAGGTACCAGCTACATTGTAATGGATTCTGAATTTCCAGCTGTTCCATCCGGAGAAGAAATTTTAAAAGGCTCTGATATTTCTCTAAGTGTTTCAAAACCTTTGAATCTCCCTCTATGTGAAATTATAATAATCCCTCTCCACCAGATTTTTCATGTCACAGTCTCACATCACCATAGCCGAGGGTCTGTATTCAGTCTCTGCTGCTTTAGGAAAAATCCTGAAAATAGGTTACAAGAGGGATATAAAATCTCAAGCAACTCATTTTATTTATAATTAGTTATTCATACTTGATCATCTCCTGCCTCCCCAGCCCCAACCCAGTGGTGAAGGGCCTTTTTTTTTTTTTTTTTTTTTTTTTTTTTAAAAACAAACACTTATTTAGCACTTATTTGCCAGATGCTGTTCTGAGTACTTAAAATTTTTAACTAAATAAAAATAGAAGGCATGCATTCTATATTTCATTGCAATAGAAATAGATTTTTAAAAACCATAAAAATAGCAAGGAAGAGAGGAACAAAAAAGTCTAGTAAATTTACTCTGGTTGAGTAATAAATTTAGCTCTCCTGATGGACATGACATGTGTAGACAACTGAGAGATTAAGTTCATTCAGTCCTTGAGATAGTTAAGATTGGCTTCTTCCGAACTATAAGTAAGGTATATACTTGGTCCATATTGTCCATTTCTGACAGGAGGGTTTTAGTCAAAGTGTATGCCCTTGATTTTCCTGAAGATATTTACCAAGAACAGCAGCTTTAGAGGCCCATGATCGGCTTGTGGTTTTAGATCTTCTTTGCATAGTACTCACCATCTCCTATATGAAGCCCCAGGGGAGCAAATTCTTACAGATCTGAATTCCAGGAAATGGTTTGCTTCCCCTGAGGAACTGAAATATTTTCTCCTTGTGGACATGAGAATTCTGTAACCAGTTCTGTTTCTCTTTTTGCTTTGACTGCTTGATTAACATGAAGCCAAACTGACTGTTTTAACTTTGAGAACTTTTTAGAACACAGTAATGAGCATTTTACTTCCCCACAGACTAGACTTTCAGTTCCAGTTTATATTTCCTCTGGTCCCAGTTTTTAATGTAGAATGACATTTTCATGATCTACGTTTTCTTTGTGTGTGTGAGTTGCTTTTGATTCTCTGTGGGTTGACTACAAAAAAGTGTTAAAATATTCAGACAAACAAAGTTGAGGAGGACTATTGCCATTGAAGGACTATGTTTTTCTTCTCTTTCAAATGTTGCTCTTAGCAACATTAGTCATGTGATGACTTTGAGAAGGGTATGTGGGTGGGGGATCCTGCAGCCAGCTTCCCCCATGGTTTTGGGGTGGGCCCCTCAGATGACCAGTGTCTCACACCCCAACTTCACTTGCACGCACTGGAAGTTGGACAGCATTCAGACTGTTGAAGTTTCCTCTTCCACTGCCTTGTTCAAATCAGTGGGTCAAATCCAGCCTCAGTGGCCATGACTCCACAAGTAGGCACTTTCTTGAGGCCTGAGGCAGGGTGACTCATCCAACGGCCAAATGAGCTGTGTTGGTGACTTCTTGTGTATGTTGGTGTGTTGGTAATTTCCTTGGAAGCCACACGATGGGGAAATGAGGAGTAGGAGATGCTCTCTCATCTGCCAACATATTTCTACTCATCCCTTCATCCACATTTCTCCAGCTTCCAACATTCTTGGCAGACTGTCACCATCAGCTCCTGCTTCATTTATTTGTTCCCTGCTTGAATAGTAGGAATACGAGTTCTTTTTTTAAAAAAATCTTTTGGTTGGGAGGCATGTGGTGTCTTAGTTCCCTGATGAGGGAGTAAACCTGTGCTCCCAGTATTGGAAGCATGGAGTCTTAAACAACAAACCCCCAGGGAAGTCCTGGAATACAAGTTCTTTTTTCAGGGCATACCTTGTCATCATTAAGTTCTGTCTCCTCCTTCATCCCATTTACTGCACATTCAGATAACAATTCCTTTTTAATTCTACATTCCAACTCTCTTCTAATTTATTTTCCTCTGAGACTGTTAATAGAAGATTTGCATTAGTTCCCTCATGCTAAATCACTTCAGTCGTGCCTGAGTCTTTGTGATCCTAGGGACCATAGGCTGCCAGGCTCCTCTGTCCATGGGATTCCACAGGCAAGAATGGAGTGGGTTGCCATGCCCTCTTCCAGGGGATCCTCCCAACCCAGGGATCAAACCCGTGTCTCTTACGTCTCCTGCATTGACAGGTGGGTTCTTTACCACTAGCGCCACTTGGGAAACCCATTAGTTCCCTCAGCAAGTTTTATTTTGTAAAGTGGGAGATGGATTTGTTTGTATGGAAAATTTGGTTTAAAAAGATTTTTGCTTGAACTTGCTAAATACTTTATACAGAAATGTTAGAAAGACTGAGCTGGTCCTTTCCTCCACCTTTAAAATTCTAGCTGAAGTTTGGTCTAGAAAATTCTATCAAAGAGCGATTGTTGTTTAGCCCGTGTGGCTGTCTGTTGGGAAAAAATTCTGTTCAACAGACTATCTTTAATCCTGATACATTTCCAAAAGCATCCCAATATGTGTATAGAGTGAGGACAGGCTAGAGGCAGGTAATGACCCATGGAAAAGCCCCAGTGTCTGTATCCACAACATGTATTATATAGCAGATGATGCATTCCATAACTGCCTCAACCTTCCACCTTAGCATAAACCCATAGCTTCAAAACTCTTTAATTAGAGACATACTTTTTCTCTTGAAAAAGTATTCCTCACTAGCAGTATCTCAGATCTCAACTTGCCTAGTCAGGCTAGTGCATGTCCTGAAACAGATGAGAAACTTTTGTTCATCATTTATTCATGCAATAAATATTTTTGAGAGCCCATCACATGCTAGGGACTGTCCAAGGCATTGGTGAATATACTATGGACTAAAGCTGATTTTAAAACAGAAAACAAAAAATCCCTGACTTCAGGTTGCTTACTTCTCATGGGCAAGACAAACAGTAAACAAGTAAAAACATTAGCATATGTAACATGTCCGAAGGTGATAAGTGCTGTAGAGAAAAGCATTTCAGGGAAGGGGCACAGGGAGGTTTAGGGAGTGATCTAGGGGGCATCACTAGTGAGCGGACATGCAGCTGTGACCCGAAGGAGGAAGAAGTCAGAACCAGGTGTGTACTGGGGAGGAGAGTAGAGAGAGCAATAAGTGCAATGCTCTGAGGTTGGAAGTGCTCTTTGCTGGAGGAACAGCAAAGAGCAGGATGTGCAGTGATGGGCGAGTGGGCATGCAGGGTCATATCCAAGAAAGCCGAGGAGGCTTCAGTCTGAGTGAGATGGAGAACCATAGGACAACTGTAAGGAGAGGCATCATAGCATCTGACTTACATACGGCAGATCTCCTATATACGAACCAGTTCCATTCCTAGAGAGCGTAAGTCCAATTTGTTTCTAAGTCCAATAAAGTTAGCCTAGATACTCAACTAACACAATCACTTATATAGTACTGTAGATTTCACACAATAATACATAAGCAACAAACCTCCCAAATAAAGAAAATATTTTAAATCTTACGGTACAGTGCCTTGAAAACTTCAGTAGTACAGTACAACAGCTGGTACTTGTTAGCAGTGCCAGCTATATCACCACTGCTTTTATACATGTTTGTGGACATCCTGGGCTTGAAATAAAGATACTGCAGTACTGAAATCTATACAGTACTCTACGGTAAAGTACACAAAAGCACAACCACCTGTAGAGGATGCACACATGTGACAGTATTACCCCAGACATGGGAACTAACCTACATGATTGGACATGCAAATACATGTCCGAATCTTTGAAATTTCACAACTTGAAGGTTTGTATATAGGGGACTTACTGTGAAGAAAGTTTACTTGGCTGCCAAGTTGAAAGTAAATTGTTGGAAGGAAATAGCAAAGTGAGACCAGTTAGGAGGGTGTTCAAAGAATCTAGGTTAAAGATGATGGCAGATTGGTCCAAGGTGCAGATGGAAGGGGTGGTTAGATTCTGGATTAATTTGAAGATAGAGCCAACAGGAATTGGTGATGGGTTAGGTCTGGGAAGTAATAGATGGAATTCAGGATAAAACCAGGTTTTTGACCTCAGCAACTGAAAGGATGGAGTTGCCTGTGAGAGAAACAAGTTTGAAGGGCAAATTGAGGAGATTGTTTGCAAACTTGTTAAGTGGAAATAACTACTGGGCAGATGAATATATAGATATGTAACACAGGACCTGTCTAAAGATATAAATTGGTGGGTCATTGGCATGTTGTTATTGTTGTTTAGTCACTAATTCATGTTCAGCTACTTTGCAACCCAATGGACTGTAGCTTTCCAGGCTCCTCTATCCATGGGATTT
The DNA here is from genome assembly GCA_935064755.1 of Tragelaphus eurycerus. NCBI lineage: Eukaryota > Metazoa > Chordata > Mammalia > Artiodactyla > Bovidae > Tragelaphus > Tragelaphus eurycerus. Next base: position 28,863,961 of record CAKXYN010000002.1, read on the forward strand.
CCCAGACAAGAATACTGGAATGGGTTGCCTTTTCCTTCTCCAGGGGACCTTCCTGACCCAGGGAATCTTCCCAACTCAGGGATCAAACCCATGTCTCCTGCATTGGCAGGCAGATTCTTTACCACTGAGCCACCTGGGAGGTGGTGTTTAAATGCATGAGACTCAATGGAATGACCTGGGTTAGGGATGAATGGAGATGAGGTAGAGAAGAGGTCTGAGTATGGAACTTGGCAGAGTCCTCCAGAATCCTCCGAGACAGTCTTCAACTCTCCTCAGTGGTCAAAGATGACACAGAAGACTATGAGACATGGAGAGTCAAGTATGGGAACCCAGGCAGTAATACTGAATAGACACCAGTAACTGACAATCTGCATGTTGATCTCATGTTCCACATTAGTGGAAAAAACAAAAACAAAAGATTTTTTTAAAGGATGAATTGACCTTTCACATTTGATTTCTTTTTTACAAAAGAGCTCCAACAGTGCCTATCTAGGAGGAGAGAGATAGCTTCATCATGTGATAACAGTTGTGTGTGAGTGTGTGTATGTGTGTGTGTGTAAGAAAGGAAGAGAAGTTGAAAGTACTAGAAATGAACTCCTTTATCTTGCTGAGAGAAATATAACACTACAGCCTAACATAGTGAAGGACCCTGAAGATGAAAAGCACAATATATAAGTGCTAAGTGTTGTTATTCTCCCCTAGGACCTAAATCTGACTCATTATGCTGATGCAGCAATAGCAAATTAGGACATTTCCATCCTCTAGAATTCCTACCCAAATGATGAAAAGTGCAATCTATTCCCAGAGGGTGTTGACTGTTTAACACATGGGAACAGGGGACAAGCTACAATCTTAAGATCTTGGATCCCAGCTCAACAGGAGTCATGGAACAGGGCATGGCCAGGTTAGCCTCAGCTCAGAAAAGTCAGCTGCTCAATCTGATTATATTCTGTACCTGGAAATCATGTTACCCGACACCATCAGTTACTTGGGGAGAGAGGGCGCAGAGAGGGAGGTGCTTCGCCTTCGTTACAGTCTTGCTGTATCAGCTACTAGTGGGCATGGTTGCTCTCTGGGGGAGGTGTGAGTGGCAACGTGTGGGTGGCACCGGGTGAAAAATAAGAGATAGCAAGTTGAGAAAACTTGCAACAGCTGTATATTTCAGTTATGTTAACATGTTGCTTCTATATTTGTGTAATACAGCCCCTCTCTCTGCCTTTTCTCCCTAGCTTCTGCCTTATAAGTCTGGAGAAAAAGAAAATTCTGAAATCTAAACTTCGTTTTATCCTAGTTTTGAAAATGCCACCATGATCTCTAAATTCTAGTAGATGAGATTGTTTTTCATCTTTTGGTGCCTTTAAAAAAAAATCAGAATGACTGAAAGGAAACACCCATTGGGAACATTACGAGAGATGACAGCCTATTTCTTCCCCCACCCCAATAACTGGAAAATCTAACCCTTATATCTTAAGGATTCTCTTGTCCTTCCCCTTCATTTCATCATACTAGTCATGTAAGCACTTTCCACTTTCTCCTTATAGATTTAAATTTTGCCCTCAGCTTAGATGGAATTTGATGCTGGAAGAGAAGTTGGCTTGGTCTTTGCATCCCACTCAGGGGAATGACTAAACCAGTGGATGAACTGGAAGCTAGTTCATGAGTTTTGGTTCCTTGGGATTTACGATTAATGAGCACAATCTCAACAGAGATCATTAAGAGTTGGTATCCACTTCCACATATGTCAATGAATCATGAGGTGATCTCAGGTTCAGCCTTAATTTACAATGGAGTGGAAATGGAAAACAACTCATAGATCATAGAGTTGTTTTTTTCATCTGTTTGTCTTGTGAGGTGGTTTTTTTTTTTTTTTTTTTGGTGGAAAGTCATGGTATCCTCAGAGTTGCAAAATCCATCATCTTTGCCTTGCAAAGAGTGAGCACATAAAATCAAGTCCCTTTTATGTGAATGATGAGGAAGGCCCATGGCTTGGAGGAGAACTGACCCAGATGGGAACTGGGAGTTTGCTCATCTCCTCCCTTATTTGTCTAACTTGGACCTTAATGGATGAGTCTTCACAACATAACCTTCACATTATAGACAAACATCTCTTGAGGCTGCAGGTTTACTTTCTAATGCTAAATCATCTGGCCATTCATGGTTCCACCTTTAGCCAGTGTTAGGAGCCAAATCGTTAGGGAATGGTGGTATTTATAATGGCAAATAAATGTCTCTTAGCTTGTGAATGGCAGACTTTATTGTCCTTGAGTTGATTTTCTTTTTTGTCATGGGTCTTATTTATATTTGCTATCACATGATGGTTGTTCTGGCAAGATTGAGGTATCTGCCCGAGTCTTTCTCAGAACCAAACGAGGTTTTCAGAGGCTTAAGTTTGATTAGAAAGATTTGTATTCATTCCACGCAGAAATGAGTATTCTCCTAAGAGGTGCTGATGTTGTCATTTGAAGGTGAGAAGTAGAAGAGATTTGGAAGATTGGACTATAAGATACAGCATGAAGATTGCTAGAGGAAACTTGGCATTGATTTTGGGAACCCCTATTTGTGTTGGAAATGTTTAGGAATACAGCAGTATTTTCTCACACCAGGATTTCCTGTTCAGTTGTGACTAGGTATGGTAATAATCAAAGTATTTCTATACCTTTGAAGCATATCTGACACATTTGACATTTTGAACATGTTGTTAATGATAACTTTGATTTTGGTCCCTTTTGTTAACAGGGAATAATTATAGGTGGTTATGGCAGTGCTATGTTTCCCATGTTAAATACAGAAGAATAAACTACTTAGAGACAAGACCAGTTGATAGGTGCTCATTAGAGGGGGCCAGCAGCAACCCCACCCCAGTACTCTTGCCTGGAAAATCCCATGGACAGAGGAGCCTGGTAGGCTCCAGTCAATGGGGTCGCCAAGAGTTGGACATGACTGAGCGACTTCACTTTCACTTTTCACTTTCATGCATTGGAGATGGAAATGGCAACCCACTCCAGTATTCTTGCCTGGAAAATCCCAGGGACAGAGGAGCCTAGTGGGCTGCTGTCTATGGGATCGCACAGAGTCGGACATGACTGAAGCGACTTAGGAGCAGCAGCAGCAGCAGCGGCAGGGATGATGTGTTCTGGCTTTTCTCCCACCTTCTCTGTCCTCTCTCTATTCCCTTGGGTTTTGCTGTATCCACTGCCAGGTGGTTTTTGTTTACACCTTCTCTTCAGAAAACTCTTAGGTTCTCATAACCCAACCATCAACTCTACCCAACAGTTCTTTTATCTGTGTGTCTAGTCCTCACCATCTCTACTCTCCAACTGTTACTAGCATTCTCATTGGAATATGCCCCTGGTGTTTATAACTCATTATGCCCAGTACTGTGCCCAAAGCTTTCCTGTACAAACTCACGGCCACGATGAGCCCCACCCTCTGTCTGAGTCTGTCAAAGGCACAGTTCATCCACTTTGTGCGTGCAGGCTAAGTCCCTTCAGTTGTGTCTGACTCTGTGCGACCCTATGGACTACAGCCTGCCAGGCTCCTCTGTCCGAGGAATTCTGCAGGCAAGACTACTGGAGCGGGTTGCCATGCCCTCCTCCAGGGAATCGTTCTGATCCAGGGATCAAATCTGTGTCTCTTATGACTCCTGCATTGGCAGGCGGATTCTTTACCACTAGTGCCACCTGGGAAGTCCTCATCCGTCTTAGGGGGCAGCTTTATCTCCTCTCCATCCATTGCCCCCCTCACAGGGTCCCATCAACTTCCTTAGGCCAGAGTCCTCATGTCTTCTCTTTATTTTCCATTTCTATCACTTCAAGTCTAGCCCGCCGTTACTTCCTACTGAGTTACCCCTGAGCCTTCAAAGACGTTTTGACTTTTAACCCAACTTTAAAGAGATACCTAGATTTAAGTATTATCACAAAATTAGATGTATTTTTTAACAAATGGAAACAAACTGAAATGTTTATCTGTTAAAAAAAAATTGCTATTGAAAGTGTTTGCCTCTTACTTATGGTTAAGTTGAAAGTTCCTCCAGGTATTGTCTTTGTTAACAGGTAGAGGGGTTGGTGTAGGATGTCATCAGTATAAAAGGGAGTGCGTTGGGACCTGTTAAACACAGTTTTGATTCTAGGAGAGTCTATGCATGAACTGCATCTAAAAGTTCCTGAGCAGAGATGGGGCTTCCCAGGTGGCAGTAGTGGTAAAGAATCTCCCTGCCAGTGCAGGAGAAGCAAGAGATGTGCGTTTCGTCCCTGGGTCAGGAAGATCCCCTGGAGTAGGAAATGGCAACCTGCTCCAGTATTCTTGCCTGGAAAATCTCATGGGCAGAGGAGGCTGGTGGGCTACGGTCCGTGGGGCCTCAAAGAGTTGGACATAACTGAGCGAGAACATATACTACACAATTGCACACAAAAGCAGGGATGGGGTGGGATGGGAAAAGGCACTTAAAAAATGACTAAGAAAAGAAGCTGAAAATGGCCCCAAACACAATGGAGCCCTGATGCTCCCCAGGCAACCCAGACTCGGATTGTGCATATGGCTTGTTTGGCCTGCCTTCCCATCAGAATGCCTGACTGTAGCTGAAAATTAGCCTGATTGAATTATTTGGCTGGGAGGCTACTCACTAAAATAACTACGAATTTCTTCTCTTTGAGAGTCGAGAAAAGGGCAGCTGGAGACTTTCTCATAGGGTAGTTTTCCCATTTGGGGTTTGGTTGGGATCTCAGCTGATTATAGTCACTATTTACCTGTCTAGAAGGTAGTATAGCCAAGCTGGGATTTCAAAGTACTAACCCAAGTGGAATCACAATGGCGAATGGACACTCTCCTCTGAAAGAATCTATTTGTAGCTATGAGTGATTCCGAACTCAAAACCCACCAGACGGGTTGGCGGGTGTGTACCTGGGGCAGGAGGCTTTGCATCTGCTGAGGGAGTGAGTCTTGTCCTCCATGAGGCCCTGCATTCATGCTTCTGAAAGCAAGCAGGGAAACAGATCTGGTTTCTGGGCTGGATTAAAACAAAATGACTAAAAGATGAAGCTTCCGTTCTAGGCAAAAAAACAACACTCACATTTAGAAAATTGGACCACATGTTAGTTGGCGCTGAGCGTCTGCAGCTACGAATCACTTACCTGGGCCCCTCACAGAGTCATGAGAAAAAAAATGGCCCTGTGAAAGAGAAAAGGAAAAGAATATAATAGTTGTGAGAGTCTCTGCTTCCATCATCTCTTAAATCCAGGTGAACATTAAGTGTGGTTAGGAGCAGGTATGGGAGTGATTTACTCTGGGAACTCCGCTTTAGCATTTGTGTGCTGTTAAGTTATTTCCATACTGATAAGGCTGAGGCCAGGAACTGAGATTCCATACATTCTTCCTGTCCATATTTCCAGCACATTGACTGTCAACTCAAACGTGGGGTATTGACTGATTTTAGCACCAGAACCCTGGAGGGACATTTTCCTTGTTTAAACCAACTAACACTGAAACCCAAAAGCCTAGGGGTTTATGAAATGGTGGATTTTCTCCCCTGGAAACACCTTCCTACACTTTGAGGAGCTGGCTGTCCTGCTGACCCAGAGGGGCTCATAAGCTATTTGGATTGGAGCGGGGTCAGGACATTCCCTGGGTAGCCAGGCACAGTGTCACCTGCTGGTGCTTTACTCTAGGACTAGGATGATCCTCGCATCCCAGGAATATTGACTGCAGTCTTCCCCAGAACACTGCTAGGCTTCCCTATGTTCTCTGCTTTCTGGGATATGAAAGTCTATTTTTAGCCCAGGTGAACTTGGAGCTCTTCTATCTGATGGGGCCAGTTTCTCATTTGTCTCTAGAGTGAAATGAAATGCTGAAAGGTCTTTACATTCAGTGTGTCCTCTAAGGACATGTTTTCTAATAAAACTCACTAGCATTGGCAGAATCAGACTCTTGTGTACATAGATGATGTTTTGCCTTTTGACCTGAAGGTGAATGTGAGCTGTTTTATTGGACAGCTTTGGTGCTAGAAGGGTGGATCTTCCCACCTGTAAGCTCTCCCTTCATCGTCTGGCTTGGTGGATGCTTCTCCAGTCTTCTTCGTGAAGTGGGGTGAACCCTGCATTTGGGTTCCATGTGGCTGCAGCCCAAGCATCCCTGAGATCTGAGTCACGGGCAGAGCACACCATCTGTTACATGAAAACTTTGAAAGCTGATCACAGTGCTGACCGCTCCTGCCAGAGCTGGTGCCAGGTGCCTCTGTTCTCTGTGGCTTTATGTTTGGGTGGGGACTTATTTGGGCTCTGCAGACAGTCCAGTCCCCAAAGAAGAAAAGCAGTCATGTTTTTTGTGTGCCTGTCCAGGTGATTGACTACAGATGATGCAGTGCCCGGCATTTTGAATCATAGCCGCTCTCAAAGAAGTCATCCCCTTCCTGGCTTCTCTTGGAATTTCTTGTTATGCACAGAGCTTAGGAACTTTCCCAGAGGATTTACGAACGTGAGCAATTGCTGGATTCATTGGCACAGTTGGTTCAGGCATTCCTGTACTTTTCAGGGCAAGCCTGGAATTTGCTGTGCTCTCTGATGCAGAGTGCCTATGAACCCCACCCTTCCAGCTTCATTTGATTGGTCCCCAAGTGACCGAAAGGGAACAAGACAGTCCCAAATCCTGGCAGCCTCTCTGGTGGTGTGCTGTGCCAAAATGTGACTTGCCCCGTGCTATCTCTGTGCAGCTGCTCCCCCTGAAAATGGCTTTCCGGCTCCTCCTGTGCTCACTGCAAAAGCCCCAGTGTGGATTGTGGAGAAGTAAGGCAGAGTGTTGTCTAAATTTAGGATGAGAGCAAGAAATCCAGACTCCATCCCATCACTTTCTAAAAGTCATGTGTGACTTTATTTTCTCACCAGTAAACTGGACTTTTTAGCTACCTTGGAATTATAGACATACGTAGTTCAAATATATTGAGATCTGGAGCATAGAAAATAAAGCTAATTCTTAAGTAGATGGTGTTAGATTCACATACTATGATTGCGTCTCACCTTGTAGTTTTTTTCTGCTGTTGCCCTAAAGAAGTGTCCTGAAAGGGGTTCTGGGCCAGAAATCCAAGTGTGCTTTCACAGAGTCAGTTCAGCAGTAGTGATGTCGCAGCGTCAAAGAGCGTTTCTCCCCTGCACAGCGGGAGGAGGGGGACAGCTCCTTGATCCAGATTTCTGCTAGACATTTTTATTTGTATCATAGTAATGCACACATTCACAAGTACATGTCTTAGGCAAAGTGGGCCATTAGGCTTTGTGAATAAATCCTTGCTTTTCTGACTACTACCGTGGATTGCTCCCTGTGTCCAGTTCAACACCAGATAAAAGAGACTTTTGATGTCCCAAGTACAGCTGCCTGCTGCCCTCTGATTTTGAAGGCAGCATGCCTGATCTGTCCCTCAACTGGGTATGAACTTAGGGGTGATTTCCCATTAACGGTGATGGATGTGCACAGATACAAACACACACACACACACACACACACACACACACACACACACACACACACCCTCCCATGGACCCCCTTGTGACCAGAAGCACATATTGCCAGACAGCTGGCCAGGGCCAGGGGTTCAGTCTGTGATCACAGCAGAGAGGAGTTGCTTTGACCTCATTAGTGCTGTTTTCCTAATTGAGTCTAACATTCACAGACTATAGCTACCCGGGTGCATTTTACAGAGAAAAATCTGTTAATAACATTGGTTGAAGAGTCCAAGCACTCTTTGCTCTTGTGAGATTTTAGGTGTTGCCCCTCCTAATGTCTATTGCCTTTTGGCAGAATCTGATGATGCTACAAGCATGCCTGAATCAACAGTGGTTTGTGGCTGTCAGAGAACACGGAGATCACACATTTCTGTCTTGGTCAAACTGAAAGTGTAGAGAAAAGCCCGAGAAATGCTTACAGAACAGGGGACATCCTATATGTCTCTGATCTGAGCCTACAGGTGGATGTTAGAAGGGAGAGAATATGACGGGGACTTTGGGTGTATGGTAGGAACGGCTTGAAAGGAAGTTTGCCAGTCAAATACTTTACTTGGACTCTTTGTGGGATTTATTCATCCTCTGGACTTACTGGCTTTTAATTAAAGAGTAAATTCCACTCCAATAGAACCATGCCCTGTGCATATGGAATGGTTGATTCTCTATAGTTCTCAAACATTTGTTAATGGCTTACTCTGCTCACAGCTCTTTCACCCAGTTCCCGCTCCTTCATTTGGAAGTCCTAGCCCTGACTTCCTCATCCCCTGTTGGGGGTGGGGGATGTTTGTCAAGCCCTTTTCATGGGTGACCCTGAGACCATCTTATTAGCCAGTCGGAGAATGAGGTCTAGACCAAGATAACTAATATTTGCATTTGTCTTTCCATTCCATAGAAAAGAATTAAGAGACCAATTCTGATTCTTCAAGAGGTCTTCGTTTTCTACATCCCCCCTCACACACCCCAATAGAGGTAACCTGCGCCCCATGCCAAATGCCTTTCCCAACAGCTGTTTGGTGATTCTGTGTCACTGGGCTCACTGTAAAATCAGGCATATCCTTTTAATTACCTGTTCATATTTCAGCCATGCTGAGCTCCATGGCACTGAGAGAGGGGATAAACCTTCATTGTAATGGATTTTTAGTAAGACTATCTCAGAGATAAGAGTCCTAAATCTTGGCAGTCTCTTTAGAGCACACACTTTGTGATTGCACACAAATTCTTGGCTCCCCAGAGCCGTGTTGTAAGTGGAGTGCACTGTGCAGGGCTAGGTAATAAGATACTGCAGATACATTTGAGAGCAAGGTACACTTCTGCTTTATTTATGAAGATAGACATGCTGGTTGAGGGCTTAATCACAGCTGATAAATCATTTTAAGAAAGCCTATTAGAACCATATGCTGATTTTTTTGCATTAATATAGTGTGTCTGTTTCTAGTCTAATAAGACAGGATTTTCTCTCATGCTCTCTGTGTCTCTACAGTGTGGACTATTTATCTGTTTAAGTGGTATCACTTGTGTGGGAGCATTTATCTCTTTAAGAGGTACCATTAATAAAAGAAGGTGAAAGGGGGAAGGAAACATGAGTGAAGGGGCCCATTGCACAATGCCTCTGTGTGTGTGTGTGTGTGTGTGTGTGTGTGTGTGTGTGTGTGTGTGTTTATGGTATTACAAAGGAAAGAGTCAAAAAGCTGAGAACAGGAAACATCTCAATTAGAGTTTCGGAAGACTGTGGATTGGTCTTCACTCAGCATAAGGTAGTCATTTCAGCCCAGGTGGTTATAATACTGTAGTAAAAGATTATCTGAATACAGGGGAGTGTGCTCTGACATTTTGGTTACCTCACTTCTCCCCAAGCTAGCAGAGGGCTGCCCCAGGAACAGATCCCAGGGCTCTTTAATGAGAGACATATTGGGGCTCCAACTTGGAGCCAAGTTCTGTTTATCACTAATTGCAGGGGTGCCTTGCAGATCTTTTCTATTATTTACTGATTATACCCGTGCTCTTTTTATTATCTTGCCAAAATTCAAACAGTAATAATTGCATTATTTGTTTATTTGTAACCCCTTCTATTGTGCCAATCACTGTATTTAATAGATTTTTAAAACAGTGATAGCCTTTACCAAATTAATGGATGTCTTTTAAAAATTTTCCACAGAGAAGCCATGTATTGGTGAATCTAACTTGGCATTCTTGAGAGTGTTTCTATGACCCTCCCTCCCCAGAATCTTGTGTTCTTGATCATATAAATTAGGCCTGATTTTGGTGCACAGAGAGCGCTTGCATGCCAGGAAGATGTTATAGGAAAGGATATTAATTTACGCTTACTCCTTGGAAGGAAAGTTATTACCAACCTAGATAGCATATTCAAAAGCAGAGACATTACTTTGCCAACAAAGGTTCGTCTAGTCAAGGCTATGGTTTTTCCTGTGGTCATGTGTGATGTGAGAGTTGGGCTGTGAAGAAGGCTGAGCACTGAAGAATTGATGCTTTTGAACTGTGGTGTTGGAGAAGACTCTTGAGAGTCCCTTGGACTGCAAGGAGATCCAACCAGTCCATTCTAAAGGAGATCAGCCCTGGTATTTCTTTGGAAGGAATGATGCTAAAGCTGAAACTCCAGTACTTTGGCCACCTCATGTGAAGAGTTGACTCATTGGAAAAGACTCTGATGTTGGGAGGGATTGGGGGCAGGAGGAGAAGGGGACGACAGAGGATGAGATGACTGGATGGCATCACTGACTCGATGGACATGAGTCTGAGTGAACTCTGGGAGTAGGTGATGGACAGGGAGGCCTGGCGTGCTGCGATTCGTGAGATCGCAGAGTTGGACACGACTGAGCGACTGATCTGATCTGATTAATTTATCCTTTAGGAGTACATCCACTTTGGGTTCTATGACTCCTGAGTTTCTTTGCAACTCAGTTTTCATGATTTCTCTGAAAACTGAGTTTAGAGATAAAGATACATGAAAAGCCCATTTTATGCAAATTTAGACATAGTGGGGAAATCTGACACCAAAAGAATTGGAATTGAGATTATGAACTAGTAATCATAAAATTCACTACCATTTATTTATGGGTCCCTACTATTTGTCAGGCACAGTGATAGAAGTTTTGTTTGCATTATTCCCTGATCTTTACAATAATACTATGAGTGTTTTTACCTTCATTTAACATAATAAGAAGCTAAAGCTTAAGAGTTTAGTTTAAGTGACCAAACTCAAAGTTGCAGATCCAGTATCTGTACATAAGTCTGTCTGCTGGATGGAGAAGGAAGTGGCAACCCACTCCAGGATTCTTGCCTAGAGAATCCCATGGACAGAGGAACCCTCGTGGGCTACAGTCCACAGGGTTGCAAAGATTCAGACATGACTGAGAGACTAACACACACACACACACACACACAGAGTCAGCTGGAAAATTCCTGTGCTTCCCATTATTTCAGATCGCTTCTATTGCCTCTATCTTCATTCCCTTATGGTACCTGTGTGTTTTAACATACGTGCTAATTTACTTTAAAAAATGCTCAGTAGAAGCTTTGCAAAGCATCATGTGCTGCTTGATCTGCACAAATACATGAAAAAGTCTTGAGTGCACCCACCCACTCTACCCTGGTTTTTAAAAATTCTCCTCTAGGCCTCCAGTCTTGGCCCTAAATTCTTCCATGTTCTGTAGCAGTGGCTGCAGTAACACAGCTGACCCTGAAATCTCAGGGGGAAAAAAAAGGCTGCTTCTCTCCATAATACATTTATCAATGTCACTGAGGTCACGCAGTCCACCACCACTGCCCTGCTTACCAAAATACATAATTCCCGGTCCAAACCAGACCTGGGACAATCTTCTCATCTCTGGTGTTGTAACATGCTCCTGCTGCGGGATATTTCCTTCCATGCCTGGTCCTGATGACCTCTGTTTTCCTGGAATAAAATGAACATTTGCTGAGTGGGGCTGTATTTGGATTTTACATTAGATTCTAATAGAGTAATACCCGGGGGAATGAGTGCCCCTGAGGAGAGAGCACACTAAAGAGAATGCTGCTGTGTTCTCCTAGGACATTGCTTTGGATTGGGCAATGGGTATTGCTACACCATTATTTCTGGGTGTGATAGGAATTGGGGCAGCAGGATAGAGTAATTTCTGATACGTAGGCTGTGGTCAGTATTATATTTATATTTAACCACTGGCTTTTAAAAAGAAAGCTTTGCCATGAACCTCTCTCCAACTTCAACTTCCTCCACTGGAAATATTTCTATTCTGTCCTCCCAATTCAATCCAGCAAACTTTTATTGAAGGCTTAATATGTCCCAGGTGTTGCACTAGGTGGGCCAGGTGCCAAGGCTATGTTCTGGTAGGGGGGCTGCTAGTCTAAGGGTCTGGGGGGTAGGTTTGGCTTTCTTGATGGGTCCTAAGCTCCTGTGAAATCAGGGGTACAATGGAAGTAACAGTGACTGTGGCAGCTCAGTTTAGCTGCAGATTCTTCATGACCTGACCCTTACTTAATTTACCAGTTTTCTTTTTGTGTGTTATTTTCTCTCATGTGTTTTCTGCTCCAGAAAAGTGGAATAAGACCTCCCTTCCCTAAACTCCTAGTAGCTCAGACAGTAAAGAATCTGCCTGCAGTGCAGGAGACCCAGATTCGATCCCTGGGTCAGGAAGATCGTCTGGAAGAGGGAATGGCAACCACTCCAGTATCCTTGCTTAGAGAATTCCATGGACAGAGAAGCCTGGCAGGCTACAGTCCATGGGGTCGCAAAGAGCTGGACACAACTGAGCAACTGTCACTTACTCCCTAAATCTATCCGTGGCTTCCCCACCTCATTGTGCTTATGTATACAGTTATCTTCACCTGGAAGGTTTTCCCTTCCCTTCATCTTTGACTAAATCTAACCCATCTGTGAAAGCCTATGTCAGATCCCACCCCCATGAAGCCTTCTCTAATTCCTCCTCACCTGATACGACCTTGGCCTCCTCTGAATTCCCACATTGCTTTTCAAGCACTTCTTATGGCACTTCTCCCTGCCTATCTCATGTTCTCATATTTACTTTTCCCATTTACTTTTCCCATGCATTTTCCCATCTGCCCTGGATTGTAAGCCATGTTTTTGCAAGGTACTGCCTACCCCTTCCATCACTCCCAGCACCATTGCCTCACTTGTGGAAGAAGTTTCATGAAGAATTATTAGAACGAGTGAATAAATGAACATGAATGCATGCATGAACGAATATCTTCATGCAGCAAGATTACCTGGTTTATGTGCAGCAAGGAGAGCTGAAGTGCCTTCTACAGAATTTTGAGAGACGTCTTAAAGAGTTTCAGTATCCATTTTCCTTTTAAGAAATTTGCTAATTCATGAAAGAGCTAGGATGACTGAGGATGAAAAATATCCAAGAACATCAGTTCAGTTCAGTTCAGTTCAGTCGCTCAGTCGTGTCCGACTCTTTGCAACCCCATGAATCGCAGCACTCCAGGCCTCCCTGTCCAGCACCAACTCCCAGACTTTACCCAAACTCATGCCATCTAGTCGGTGATGCCATCCAGCCATCTCATCCTCTGTCGTCCCCTTCTCCTCCTGCCCCTAATTCCTCCCAGCATCAGGATCTTTTCCAATGAATCAACTCTTTGCATGAGGTGGCCAAAGTATTGGAGTTTCAGCTTCAGCATCAGTCCTTCCAAAGAACACCCAGGACTGATCTCCTCTAGAATGGACTGGGTGGAGCTCCTTGCAGTCCAGGGGACTCTCAAGAGTCTTCTCCAACACTACAGTTCAAAACAATCAATTCTTCGGTGCTCAGTTTTCTTCACAGTCCAACTCTAACATCCATACATGACCACAGGAGAGACCATAGCCTTGACTAGATGGACCTTTGTTGGCAAAGTAATGTCTCTGCTTTTGAATATGCTATCTAGGTTGGTCATAACTTTCTTTCCAAGGAGTAAGTGTCTTTTAATTTCATGGCTGCAATCACCATCTACAGTGATTTTGGAGCCCAGAAAAATAAAGTCTGACACTGCTTCCACGGTTTCTCTGTCTATTTCCCAGGAAGTGATGGGACCAGATGCCATGATCTTCGTTTTCTGAATGTTGAGTTTTAAGCCAACTTTTTCACTCTCCACTTTCACTTTCATCAAGAGGCTTTTGAGTTCCTCTTCACTTTCTGTCATAAGGGTGGTGTCATTTGCATATCTGAGGTTATTGATATTTCTTCCGGCAATCTTGATTCCACCTTGTGCTTCCTACAGCCCAGCGTTTCTCATGGTGTACTCTGCATATAAGTTAAATAAGCAGGGTGACAATATACAGCCTTGACGAACTCCTTTTCCTATTTGGAACCAGTCTGTTGTTCCATGTCCAGTTCTAACTGTTGCTTCCTGACCTGCATACAGGTTTCTCAAAAGGCAGGTGAGGTGGTCTGGTATTCCCATCTCTTTCAGAATTTTCCACAGTTTATTGTGATCCACACAGTCAAAGGCTTTGGCATAGTCAATAAAGCAGAAACAGATGTTTTTCTGGAACTCTCTTGCTTTTTTGATGATCCAGTGGATGTTGGCAATTTGATCTCTGGTTCCTCTGCCTTTTCTAAAACCAGCTTGAACATCAGAAAGTTCACGGTTCACATATTGCTGAAGCCTGGCTTGGAGAATTTTGAGCATTACTTTACAATGCTAGCGTGTGAGATGAGTGCAATTGTGCGGTAGTTTGAGCATTATTTGGCATTGCCTTTCTTTGGGATTGGAATGAAAACTGACCTTTTCCAGTCCTGTGGCCACTGCTGAGTTTTCCAAATTTGCTGGCATATTGAGTGCAGCACTTTCACAGCATCGTCTTTCAGGATTTGAAATAGCTCAACTGGAATTCCATCACCTCCACCTGCTTTGTTCATAAAGATGCTTTCTAAGGCTCACTTGACTTCACATTCTAGGATATCTGGCTCTGGGTCAGTGATCACACCATCGTGATTATCTTGGTCATGAAGATCTATTTTGTACAGTTCTTCTGTGTATTCTTGCCACTTCTTCTTAATATCTTCTGCTTCTGTTAGATCCATACCATTTCCGTCCTTTATTGAGGCCATCTTTGCCTGAAATGTTTCCTTGGTATCTCTTATTTTCTTGAAGAGATCTCTAGTCTTTCCCATTCTGTTGTTTTCCTCTATTTCCTTGCATGGATCACTGAGGGAGGCTTTCTTATCTCTTCTTGCTATTCTTTGGAACTCTGCATTCAGATGCTTTTATCTTTCCTTTTACTCTTTGCTTTTCACTTCTCTTCTTTTCACAGCTATTTGTAAGGCCTCCTCACACAGCCAGTTTGCTTTTTTGCATTTCTTTTCCATGGGGATGGTCTTGATCCCTGTCTCCTGTACAATGTCATGAACCTCTGTCCATAGTTCATCAGGCACTCTGTCTATCAGATCTAGTCCCTTAAATCTGTGTTCTCCAAGAACATAGTTATGGGTTAATAGCAATACTGTGTAGAGAATCTTGAAGTGAAAGCAAGAAGGCTGTGAATGAGAAATTCATCTGTTCATTCAGCCGTGTTTTATGCCTGTCAGTCATTGGGATATATAAGGTATCATTTAAGATGTCAGCATTTACAATAAAGTGTTTTGTGCTGTAGTAGTAAAATAGGCCAAAGTTAAAGATTTCTTAATGCATTATTGTGTGTATGTGTGTGTGAGGTAGAGTGGTAGGTTAGGTTGGTTAAGTAACCTAACATTGTGAGCCTTGGTCTTCTCAACTGTAAGATGGTAAAACTAATTATTTATCTCATAAGGTGTTCTTGAAGATGGATGAACTTGCTATGTAAAGCACTGCAATGTGAATACAGTGGTGCTCAATAATTTTTATTTTATTCCTCTTCAGTATATATATACCCAAGGATCAGAGGCTGCTGAGACTTTAGTGCCAAATCTGTGATGGAAATTAAGCACATACAGTGTTCCCAAAATTTTTACTGGATTTTAAGTGGTAGTTGTGACTCAGAAGTGCCTTTCATCACTGTGGTGGGCCAAGAGACTAAAACCTTCCAAAGGCTTTAGTCACAGCTCAGAGGTGGGTTTGGTGTCTATGATCCATACCCAGCAGGAGATAGTCTCTTGTTGTTATAGGTGATTCTTATATAAATCCAGAGTCTCAGAGCTTCCTGCAAATTTCCTTTCACTACCCAGGTACTGAGTATACCCACTATTTATTTTTAGGAAGGTTTAGCAGATGTGGGCTAGGCTGATTTCCAGGTCAGAAGAATTGTTCAAGGATGCTTTCTTCCAGGCAATGTAATAGAAGTTCCCATGGAACAGATTGGAGTGAAACTTTATCATCTCTAGAACACAGTCATCTGTTCCTCAGTTGTTTATCCACAGAATTGCTGATCTCACAGATACCATCGTACATAGTCTTCTTTGGCATTTAAGTAGCTTCTTGGAATTATATGTTTCTTTCAGTGTCTGGATGTTGAGGACCACCAGAATTTTGGTTACTGTAGAACATTGCTGGTAAAAAAATAAATAAATAAATAAACCTTCTTTGGGGCAGATCTACCATCAAGGTTGATCTTGCCAAACTCTGAGTCCATAGTTTAGGCAAGTTTGGCCTGATTGGAAAAAACAGCCTGCATGGCCTGGTCATGCTGGACATTTCAAAGCCAGCTACACGCTAGAGAGGCGCTGCTTGGCTGCCAGTCCTGGTCCTTCTGGGGAAGTGGTCCAGGGGAGAATATGGATATGTTCAAGGTCCACACCAGCTTGGAGCACAGGCATGACCCATGCAGTTCATTCATTCTTGTTTTCTCTTTTGTCATGAATATTATGGACCCAGTGAGGCCCTCTATTCTCTACATGTGGTATTTAATTTATCCACACTTTAAGACCCAGACTCTAACCTTGGTGGCTCAGACAGTAAAGCGTCTGCCTGCAATGCAGGAGACCTGGGTTCAATCCCTGGATTGGGAAGATCCCCTGGAGAAGGAAATGGCTACCCATTCCAGTACTCTTGCCTGGAAATTCCCATGGATGGAGGAGCCTGGTAGGCTACAGTCCATGGGGTCGCAAAGAGTCGGACATGACTGAGCGACTTCTCTTTCTTTTTCTTAGGACCCAGACTCTAACCCCTTACCAAGAATGAGAAAACTGGGAAATATTAAATCTATGATGGTGGCAGAATGTTTACTCTTTCACCTTGTATCAAAGGAGGGCAATTCCACCAGGGAATTAGAGCTGAGACATGACCTGCACCCTGGCCAGTTTCAGTGATACTTGCTGAAATGGGTTTTTCCAGTTTCAAAGAACTAGTTTGGAACCATCACAACCATGATTACTATTATCCCTTCCTAATTACGAGCTGAAAGAACAGCCTTCTGCCCAAATAAAAGCCTGTCCTTAGGACTTCCTTTGCAATTCAGTGGTTAAGATTTCACCTTCCAATGCAAGGGGTACAGTTTCGATCCCTGGTTGGGGAGCTAAGATTCCACATGTTCTGTGGCCAAAAAACCAAAACATGAAACGGAAACAGGATTGTAACAAATTCAATAAAGACTTTAAAAATGGTTCACATTTAAAAAAAAAATCTTAAAATCAAAAAGAGCCTGCCATCCTTTCTTTCTTTTTGCTGCTAGAACCAAATACCAAGGTCAGTGCCACATAGTACTTCTATTTTTATGGTTTACCAAAATGCCTTCCCTGGAAAACGACTCCTGAGAAATAGGCTGCATCAGAATCACCAGTATCACCTGGGAACTTGCTGAAAGGAAAAAATCTGGGGCCCCACTCCAGACCGATTCTCTAAGTCTGAGCATGCCAAGTCCCAAAGGGTGATACCACTGGTCTGGAGACTATATTTTGAAAACCACTCTTGTAAGGAACTTCTGCTCTATGCAGTCCTTTGTCAAGAGGTTCACTATTTGTTTAACTTCATCCTTCTCTTAGGGGTTCACAACGTACATTGGCATTTTAAGGGCTTGAAGAGGTCCTGAGTGAAGAAGGCTTGTTCAGCCCACCATTTTTCTAGCTTCTAATTTGACCACAGAACCTTTTTCTTTCTGTGGAATAGCCCTTAATATCCTATGGAGCTCAAATCCTTTGAAACTATCTTTGCATGACTGCCATGGAAAGAGCTTGAGATATCCTGACTTACTGGTTTTGTGGCCTTACCAAGTCACCTGTCTTTTCTGAGCCTCTATTTCTATCTACTTCATAAAGTTATGGTGAGGTTTAGGTATAATTACATGTAAAGGGTCTAGCAAATAGCTTGACATGTAGAATATACTTAACAAGTGGAAAGTATGTTTTGTCTAGCTCATGTCAGGGCTCTGTTGACATTTGTTCCATTCATACTCTCTTTTAATGTATGGTCACTCTGGGGCATTTTGAATGTGTCCAAAGATTTCTTGAAATGTGGGCCCTTAGTGTCAGTCTTCAGGTGAGCAGATCTTCTTGATGTGAGGTCTAACTCTGTGTGTCCTAAGTTGCTTCAGTCATGTCCACTCTTTGCGACTCTGTAGACTGTAGCCCACCAGGCTCCTCTGTCCATGGGATTCTCCAGGCAAGAATACTGGAGTGGATTGCCATGCCTGCCTTTGGTGGATCTTCCCAACCCAGGGATCGAACCCACATCTCTTACGTCTCCTGCATCCCAGGTGGGGTCTTTACCACTAGCACCACCTGGGAAGCCCGGGTCAGCACCAATTGAGTCAGCACCAATTGTTCTGTAATTGTCAAAGGAAATATTTTCATGATGAAGAAAAATAGCCAGCAGGATGGTTTTTGAGAATGCTGTGACATTAAGTGTAAACAGCATTTTGATTCTAAATTATGTGAAAGAAATGTGCATGCTTCAGTGTGCTATAAAAATGAGTGAGTGTGATTATAATTATTATTACCTTAACAAATGTTCTAGGTTTAAAAAAAAAGGCTGGTCATCGCAGAATTAGTGTGTTTCTCTAGAAGGGAAGAACATGATATTTTCAAGGAAGAATATGATATTTCTTCCCCTTCTTTGGCCATCCTCTGACTATTGTCTGTCTCAGAATATATTTGAGGGGAACCTCTACAACTTTCTGGGCTATCTATGGGCCTGTCACTTCAAGAGTGGACCTCAGAGAGGCAGTGAGAGAGTAGAGCATCAAATGAATTTCAATAACTCCTCATAACCAGGGTCACACCTCAGTCCTTCTGACACAACAAACTTGGAGACAGGGGACTGTGATTTATGAGGAAAGGCAACTGATTTTTGGTTCTTCTGTGGGAGCAACTGGGGAGCTATGGTCTGGAGCATGCAACAGGTTTCCATAAATTAACTGTGTGACCTGCTGGCCCCTTGGAAGGAAATGGGCTCCAGTGTTCCCAAAATACAGGGAAGAGGATGATTGACTGTGAGACTCAGCAAAACCTGAGGCCTAGGGAGTAGATGCTGAGGGAGGAAAGGGAGCCTTCTCAGTATGGGTCCCTGCAGGGAGCCCGCTTGGCAGGCAGAAGAGGGCGGATCAGGAAAGTAGGAAAGGAGTGAGGCAAGGGAAAAAAAAAATCACAGATGTCCCAAGTTTCCACAGTTTTATCAGAAAATTTTCCATGACTCATCTTGTGCCTTTCCCCCAAATTTAATATGATAAAACCACTGCCCCAAGTATAATTAAATTGCAATTATCCGAGACCAAGAGGGTGGTGCATTTTAATCAACCTCTTCAGTCCCTCCGCCACCCAATCCAAAGTGGCAAAAATAAAGGCACAAACCATCTATCTCTCTTCTCCCATCCTGATTCCTTGCTCAATGGCCTTCTCAGAAGGGGAGCAAAACAGAAGGCATTCCAGAGTAATTTCCTCCCACGCAAAAGTAGTGAAATAAAGTGAAAACCGCAGAAGGGGAGCTGGAAGACTATGGTTTTTGCTTATTTGTTTACTGAGCCCAACTTCAGGATATTTTCGGCTCCAGCAAACTTTGCATTGCCTTTCAATACGGTAATCTGCCAGGGAAGTTGCTTTGATGGTGGAGCAGGCGCAGGGTTTAGGACACTTGATCACAGCACTAGCTACTTCTTGCTTGGCACCTACAATCTGCCAGGTGTCTTCCAAACATTATCTCTTATCCTGATAAGAGGCCCATAAGACAGGCTTTAGAACTTACAATTTTACTGGTAAGAAAGGAGGCTTAGAAAGTTAGTTACTTGCTCTTAGTCACTCAGTCGGAGAAGGCAATGCCACCCCACTCCAGTACTTCTGCCTGGAAAATCCCATGGGTGGAGGAGCCTGGAAGGCTTCAGTCCATGGGGTCGCTGAAGGTCGGACACGACTGAGCGACTTCACTTTCTCTTTTCACTTTCATGCATTGGAGAAGGAAATGGCAACCCACTCCAGTGTTCTTGCCTGGAGAATCCCAGGGACGGGTGAGCCTGGTGGGCTGCCGTCTATGGGGTTGCACAGAGTCAGACACGACTGAAGTGACTTAGCAGCAGCAGCAGTCACTCAGTGGGCAGAGCAAAGATTTAAAAATTCAAGACGGTCCAATTCTAAAAGTCCTTTCTGATCCTGGGAAGGAGCAGCTATGAATGGAACAGGAACAAAAGCAGTTCAGAGTTGCTGTTCTTGCTTTTGAATGCCTCCAGACTGTTTGTCACAGGCTCCCCATCCACCCAACCCTTGTTTGCCTCACTACAACTGGCTAAGGAGGGTCATGCTTGACCTGGAAGGTGCTGGAAGACCTGGCACTGAGTGCAGCTCATCGAAGGGGACTGGGTTCGCCATTGCTGTGACCTGGGAAGGTGCTGTGGTCCAGCTGGACCCCTCTCCAGCTGCTCTGAGGTGGCTTGGGCTGCTGTCCAGAGTGTGCTAAGCCATAGCCAATGTCAAGGGCTCCTAACATCCAAGCAGGAAACTGTGACTGAAAAGCTGAAAAAACATATGATCCCATAAAAAGCCGCCTCTGGGGAAACAAGCCATTAGTCAGCCTTATTTATTTATTTTTCCTTCTTGCTGCAAAGTTCAATACCAACGAAAGGGCTGTGATTATCATATAAAAGGCTATGCAAAATTGCCCTCCTTGTACAATGTTGAAGAAAACCTCACCCTGGCCTTTCCTTTACCCTGGCCCTTCGCCACAGTTAGCTTTGTTTGTGTTCTTCGGATTCCTAATGCTTTGACCACAATTGTGATGGCCCACGTTGGAGCACAAGTGTGTCTCAAAATAAACAAGCAGAGTTGGAACTCTCCAGAGCCTCCTCTCATCTCCACCCGCACTTCAGCCTTTTATCCTGCCTGATGACAGAAGCTGGAGGAATGGGGTGTCGGTGGCCTTATTAAGACAAGATCTTGCTCAGGAAAAATGTGCTTAATGAGCTTAGGAAATACCTTGTGGTCATGAAAGAGTAATAAAATATCCGCTTTCTTGGGCAAGATCAGGAAACCTTGACTGTCCATTCAGAGTTTTGCCAGTTTTACTCAGGAACGTGCTTTTGGAAGGTCAAATGGTTTTTTTCTTTTAATGGGTGGCAGGAAAAAGACACAATATAATCTTTTGAGGAAAGCCCCATGGTCAACCCATGGATGCAGGAGAACCACACCTCCTGTCCTTTAGAGATCTCTTCTAGAGATGTCAAGTTGTTTATTTTTTTCCCCCTTACCATCTGTATTAGCTTCTTAGGGCTTCTGTAACAAAGTACCATGAACCAAGTGGCTTAGAACAACAGATATATATTGTCTGACAGTTCTGAAGCCTGGAAATCCAAGATCAAGATGTCAACAGGGTTGATTCCTTCTGAGAGTTGTGAAGCAGACTCTGTTCCCGCCCTTCTAGGTGATTTGTTCCAATTTGGGGGTGTTCCTTGGCCTGTATGTCCACCTTCATATTCATATAGTGTTCACCATGTGGATGTCTCTATCCAGCTATCCCCTTTTTATAAGGACACTAATCATGTTGGATTAGGGGCCTATCCTACTCTATCTTAACTAATCATATCTTTAACTACCCTGTTCCCAAATAAGGTCACAGGAATATTAGGGCTTAGAATATCAGCAAATGAATTTGGGGAGGGGTACAATTCAACATGGCGTCCCTGGTGGCTCAGACTGTAAAGAATCTGTCTGCAGTGTAGGATTCCTGGGCTCAATCCCTGGATTGGGAAGAGCCTGGAGGGCTATAGTCCATGGGGTCACAAAGTGTCAGACACGACCGTGCAACTAACACTTTTTTTCACTTCACAATTCAACACATAATATCATCAGATGGACTTATCCAAGTTCTTTTACTTAGGAATTCTGAAATTCAGCCAATAGAGGAGTGTGGAGATCCCAACTAAAAACTGAGGTTGAAATTTTATCAGTGTAAAATTACTCATTGTGTTTGAGACTTTAAAATTTGCTCATGAAGCAGAATTTTGTAGGGCTTGAATTAAGCATATCATGAGGACACTCTAAAAGTCCTGTGGAGAGGCTCATGTGGCCAGGACATGAGGCCTCCTGTCAAGACAACTCTGAGTGAACCATCTTGAAAACTGCCCCTCCAGCCCCAGTCAAACCTTTAGATGAGAACAGCCCCTACTAACGTCTTGCCTGTAATCTCACAAGAGATCCTAAGCCAGAATCATTCAGCTACACTGCTACCAAATTTCTATTCTAGAGAAACTGCTGCTGGTGCTGCTAAGTCACTTCAGTCATGTCTGACTTTGTGCAACCCCATAGGACGGCAGCCCACTAGGCTTCCCCGTCCTTGGGATTCTCCAGGCAAGAACACTGGAGTGGGTTACCATTTCCTTCTCCAGTGCATGAAAGTGAAAAGTGAAGGTGAAGCCACTCACTCATGTCCTACTCTTAGCCACCTCATGGACTGCAGCCTACCAGGCTCCTCCGTCCATGGGATTTTCCAGGCAAGAGTATTGGAGTGGATTGCCGTTGCCTTCTCCTATGAGATTCTAAATGTTTATTTAGAATTTATTGTTTTCAGAAACTGAGTTTGGGGTTAATTTGTTATGTAGCAACAGAGATCTAATAGAGCTTCCCTGTTACCCCCCAACCCTGGAAAAGCAAATCTGTATCTACTTTGTGAATGGTATTATCCCGACAACAATGAGGAGTAAAGTTAAACCAACAGTGACATAAGCCTAAGGGGTAAGAAATTTTTCTGGTTGTATTTATTTACTTTCTTTTTTTTTTTTTTTTAAGGAAATGGAACAAATTTACTTCCAATGCAATTAAAAATAAATATAGTTTATTAAATACAAGCAATTTTGGCCAAAAATGGCAGTTTTGTTCACTTCAGCTGCAGGATAGGAAAATGGGAAGAGTACAGAGTTCTGAATCAAGCTGTCTGTCCTCAAATCCCAACTTTTACCAGCTATGTGATCCTGGGGTAATTGCTGTACCTCCCAGTTTTGGTTTTCTCATCTGTAAAATGAAATAATTATAATAGTATCCACCTCATAGCAAATAGATAATGAAGCCAATAACTTAGAACTGTGTCTGGCACACGGTAAGATTAAGTTCCTAATTTTGAGAACACAGGGGAGGGAAGATAACATGAAATGTCCCATATTTGAGTTATGACACATGTTGAAAGAGGCAACTTCACAGGAAATGGCAACTCAGAGCTTGTGTGATGAAGCCAAGACCGTGCTTTCATAACCTACCTTCCTCAACTTTTAGATATATGTGAACATAATAAACTTCAGGAGGAAAGGCAACTGTCTGTAAGTTACAGAAGAGACACTAATAGCAGATGACTTGTTCAGGGCTGTGAGACTCATGGAAACCCTGATTGCCACATCACTCCCAGCAGAATTGCCGTTTTTCTTTCCTTTCATTGGAGAAGGAAATGGCAACCCACTCCAGTACTCCTGCCTGGAGAATTCCATGGACAGAGGAGCGGGACAGGCTACAATGCACGGAATTGCAAAGAGTCAGACACAACTGTGCAACTAACTTTCCTTTCATTTATACTTACATTTAAACGGAGGTGGTGACCTATGATACATTGTGGAGAAATTGAAAGTGACACAAGGATTTCCTGAAGGACACAGTGTTTTAAACTCTGCTTGATAAGAAATTCATAATGTCTGAAAGGCTAAAGGACATGTTGATAGGATTTTGTGCTTTGCATTTTATTTGACACTTTCTGAGAAGCCTTCAGTGGATTTAGTCTTGTATTAGGTAGAGACAGCCTCCTTTTTTGTTCTAAAGGAGCTTGAAATTCCTGTACTGGTTTTTACTTCCTGGTACAGTAACCACACCTGAGCATGTTGTGGGGTGCCCATTCTGAACCAATGCCCTGAGAGGTTGGTCCTTGTCCTCCTCCTCATCCCCCTACCTCCCCTCCTTTTCTTAGATGATACTACACAGGCTGAGTCAATATCTTTAAAATTACAGCCAGTGTCAAAGTTTAGGTATCACAATGACAAGTCAAGTTTGGGATTCCAACATTTGCTTTTGTTACAGGGTTTTTCAGGTACATTCCAGGAACTCAGATCCTGTCACTCAACCCTGGAAAAGCAAATCTGTATTATCCTGACAACTTCTGGTGAAAAGACATCCAGATCAACAGTGCCTCAGGGCTCAGGGATAGGAATTTCTAGAAGAAGGAAAAAAAAAAAACAAAGCAGAAAGAGAGAGAGGCATTTTGATCCAATTGCCCTTCATATTGTGTTCCTGTCCAATTTGCTAGAAAATTTCCCACTGGCTGTTGGCTCATTCTCAAGTTGGAGTGCAGTCTTTCAGAGATTACTCTGTACACAGAGAGACAAGGAACTCTTTATTACACAGAATGGGGAGGCCCTGGCTTTTAGGAAGGGTAGACGGAGGCTACCCTCTGGCCTCTGTGTCTTAGCCCCGCCTCTCCTTCCAGGGCTCCTTCCTTTCCCAGTGGAGGGAGAAAGACCATGGTGACCCCTTGACTACTTAGGCTGGAAGCGAATGAGACTTAAACTAAGTCACAACTAAAGCAATCCTTCCCCTGGACAGGGGGCCTCTTACACAACTATTACTGTAGCATGAGTCTTCCAGGAGAGAATTCCAGTGGGAGGGGCCACTCCTTGTTTACCCACTTTTCTCAAAATGCGAGAGTTTTCAAACAAGGGGAGAAGTCTCAGATAACATTTTCATCTCTTCATGTCCACTTCGTCTTTCATTTATCTTGCCTTCCTTCACTTATGCTTGTTTAAAAGGCCTGAATTTTCGGATAGCCACCTTCCTTGTTTTTGTAGCAAACATTGATGTAGTGCTTCCATATTAATTCATTTAGACTTCACGATAGCCCCATGAGACAAGTGCTACTGTTTTCCCCTTTTCTTTGGTTGTTCAGTTTCCAAGTCATGTCTGACTCTTCATGACCCCATGGAGTACAGCATGCCAGGCTTCCCTGTCCTCTACCATCTCCCGAGATTTGCCCAAGTTCATGTCCATTGAATTGGTGATGCCATCCAACCAGCTCATCTCATCTCCCCACTTTAGAGATTACAAAACTGAGGCACAGAGAGGTGAAGTGACTTTCCCAGGGTCACAAAGCCCATAGTTAACCCCAACTGGTCAGACTGTAGAATCTGAGTTCTCCTACCTCTGGTGACCCACATTGCTCCCCTCTTATTATTTATTTCTCTTTCGAAATTCATTCTTTCCTAATAATTTTTTTTTTTTTTTTTTTTTTTTTTTACTGATGAGCTTGTGTGTCACAGCTCCCATTTCAGGTTCCTCCCAGTTCTGGGTGAATTACTTGGTGAAATAAGATGAAGGCTTTGCCAACAGCAAAATCCCCCCTCATCTATGTATACCTTCTTAAAAAAGGCCCAGCCCAACCCTACAGGGGCAGCCCTGCTAGGAATGCTAGATCAGGGCCTGATTTGATAACAGATTCATACTTTTTGCAGGAATACAGCCCTTCCTCAGTATCTGCAGGTGTTTGGTTCCAGAAGCCCTGAAGATACCAAAATCTGAGGCTCCTTAAGTCCCTTATATATAGACTATATTTGCATAGAACCTAAGCACATCTTCCACATTGTTTAAATCATCTTGAGATTACTTATAACACCTAATACAATGTAAATGTGGTATAAATTGTTGTAAATACAACATAAATGCTATGTAAGTAGTTGGCAGTATGTGGCAAATCCAAGATCCAAGGCTGTATTTTTTGGAACTTTTAATGTCCCCTCCCTCCAGTTTTCATCTACAGTTGGTTGAATCCATGGATGCAAATCTAAGATACAGAGGTGGAGGCTTTGTTCCCTGCTGGCTGCAAATATCAAAGCCCTCCAGAGTTAAGCTTAGTTTCTTTAGGAAAAGTGGATGGAGGGAAAGAGGAAGGAAGGAGAAGGGAGGGATGGAAGGGGAAAGGAAGGAGAAAAGAAGGGAAGAAGGATGGAAGGAAGGATAAATAGAAAGAAGGGAGGGAGAGAGAGAAGAAGGGGAAAGGAAGGAGTGGAGGGGAAGGAGGGAGAGAAAAAGAAGAGAAAGAAGAGAAAAAAGGAGGGGAAAGGGAGGGAATAAATGGGAAGAAAGGAAGAAGGCAGAATAGAATATTCATTGTCTTGGTTACCATGAATTTTTCAGGGAAGATATTCTTTCAGACCTCCTAAACCCACTCCAGTGTTCTTGCCTGGAGAATCCCAGGGACAGAGGAGCCTAGTGGGCTGCCGTCTATGGGGTCGCACAGAGTCGGACACGACTGAAGCGACTTAGCAGCAGCAGCAGCAGCAGCAAACCTGACCATTTGGGCAGCACGCTTCTGATCCCCCTGGACTGGGACATGCTAACTTCTGCCACACTAAACTTTTCATTTGGAAGCCTGGTTATGCTCTCCAGGTTTCCTCTCTAGAAAGAAGGAATGAGAAATAATGTAGCAACTTAAGTGAAACACGTTGGACCAATTCAAGGTTCTGAGCCCAGAGCTATAAAGGGGCCCTCAGAGACCCGGAGACTTTCTTGGGGCTGCCAAAAGGTTTAGTGTCTAAAGTCACTCCTTGTGGAGTGTCTGATTTCCTTGTAGGATAACACATAACCTGCCTGGGACACGAGCAGAACAGTGCTCAAAAAGCCCGTGACCTGGAGGGCACATGACGGGACCTTTTCTGGCTTCCTCTACTTCAGAGACAGAATCATTTCAAGAGAACAGTAGGGAATGTGCGCCTGTAGAGTTTGCAGAGGTTCTATGCCATGGCATCTGTATTTCTCCATCGCTTCTTGGCATCTGTTTCTCCTTTTGCTTCTTCTCTTCTTTTCCATCGCGAGGTGCATCTCCCTGGAATGTTGTCTTTGCTGTCTGCCAAGTACCGAATTCCCTTCCAGCCCCCAAACTCGGTGATTCTCCCAGTCATGGGCATGCTGTCTCAGCTGTTTCTAGGGCCTGATCCAGCTCAGATCTCGAGTCCCGTGCAGTAAGATTTGACACCTTCAGGAGGCAGCAGTGGGCTGGCCTGACCAGCTAGGGGTTTGTGGAATCACTTACTGAATAAGG
Source organism: Tragelaphus eurycerus (assembly GCA_935064755.1). Taxonomy (NCBI): domain Eukaryota; kingdom Metazoa; phylum Chordata; class Mammalia; order Artiodactyla; family Bovidae; genus Tragelaphus; species Tragelaphus eurycerus. The sequence goes on from CAKXYN010000002.1 coordinate 28,890,861, forward strand.
CTCAGTTCCAGCATTCCAGTCCAGAGACAGTCATCAGTCTTAAATTATTCACATTATTTATAGCGTCAGTACCATTTCAAGTAATATCTACCACTGGTTACTGAACATTCATCAGATGCTGCGAACATACTAATTGCTTTTGAGTGTTACCTATTGCCTGTTCAGTAGTATTTATGCACACAATCTTATTTAGTTTCACTTAATCCTCACACAACCCTAAAAGGAGCTATTTAATGCCCATTTTACAGATGAGGAGACTGAAACCTGGGGTGATTAAGTAACTTGCTTAAGGTCACTCTACCAGTACTTGGGGGCATCAGAAGTCTAACTGACCCTGGTTTGTTTTCCTCCATCCTTATACCTCCAACAGTACTGGCTACTAAGCATTACATATGCACCATGTCTCGTAACTGTGCTGGAAGTTTAATGTGTATTTGATTTAATCCTCATAATCATCTTGCAAGATGGGAGGATTGACTCCATTTTTCAGGTAAGGAAACAGGGTTAGAGGTGGAAAATGACCACTCTGGTCTATCCACTGAAGCCCAGTAAATGTTTAGAACAGCTCTGAACTTCACCACCAAAACACAAAAGAAGTTTCTATAACATGCATTTAAAGACTTTCTGTTTTTCAAGATAGCAGAGTGTCTGCATTTATTTTGAGCACATGGTTGTTTAAAATTATACCCTGAGACAAACACACCTGATGTGGATGCCTGGGAATGGACTTAGAGAAGGTGCAGACTGCTAGGATTACTGGATAAAGTGGAAGCATAGTCTATTTTGATGAATACAGGGGGAGCTAAGTGAGTCAGAAATGAGTGGTTGCTTGATGTTCCTGTGAGTGCAAAAGAGGGAAAGATTCCGGAGAAGAACATGAACTCCCAACAAGATTTCCAGATTTGTTTACAAGTCTTGCAAATTCATAACTGATTTGTCAGAGGCCCAAAATAAGGTCAGTAGCCTGTCATGAGAAAGGAGAACTGAATCTCAGTTTAAATCCCTCCAATCATACTTGATATATGAACATCCTTCTTTTTCTGATTCAATCTTGCTTTTATATTAAGCAGTTTTGGGTGAAGTTTTTGTTTCTAACCATATACCTACTTGTCATTCCCTACCTTATGTACCTTTCACTAATAAATCTCTATAAATGAATTTGACCAAATTCTAGTGAAATATTTGTAAATGTCACTTATAGAAATACTGGGGGGAGAAATCTATATGTTGCCTCCATGGTTTCTTAACTCCTTTCAACTAGGCACATGGACCCAGCCCTACACTGAAGTCTTCCACATTGCCATTCCCTGAAAGTATTTGTAGTGCAGCTAACATCATTTCTAAGCTGTAAATCCCCTATTCTGGGCACCATGTAGGTATTCAGAGGGACATTTTGGCTCAAATGCCAGTATTTTGCTTTAAAGAACAGTGAGTGAAAATAAATTTTTGTTTTTAAAGTTTAAAGCCAAGGTGGTGATGGACTGGAATAAGATAGGTATATACCTTGTTTTATAGAGAGCTTAACCATGTGCCAGTTATTGTTCCAGGTGCTTTTGTGTTTCTTCTCACTAAAAACAAAAACAAACCACCAAAAACAAAAAAGCAGAGAACACCTATAAGACGGGTGCTATTGTCATTCCTGTTTTACAGATAAGAAGACTGAGAAAGATTAAGCAGCATGCTCAAATCCATAAAACTGGTTAATGGCAGAACCGGGGTTTGAACCCAGGTGAGCCTAACTCCAGACTAGACACTGTCTTTATGTTATACTGTGCTATGAAGGGAATAAAGCCCCTGTATTATTCTGGGGCATCAGTCATTGAAGAAAATTTTATTTGCAGAAACCTATAGAAAACACCAGTCCTGAGAACCAGCTTCCTACAGCCCTAGCTGACAGATGGCTATACTTACACCAAAACTCTAATTCACTTTGTGCCGGCTCTGAGTAGGTTGAAAATTCATAGAGTAATCTGGCTGTGTTTGGCTCCTCTAGCAGTGTGTCAGTGACTCTGGAGTCTGAAGGTCTGTGTTCCAGTTCTAGCTCCATTAATCAGTGGCTACTGGAACTTTGGACAAATTGCTTAAATTGTTAAGTATTGATAAAATGGGCAACAGTAATACTTCTGTCTATTTAAACTCTAAAAACTCTTCTATGATCTACAGAGATTGAGAGAAAAGAGTAACATCCAACATCATCATAATTTTAAGACCTTTAAACTTTAGATTAAAGGGATGTAGATGCCACGTCTTTTCTGGACATGTGAGGAATGAGATTAAAATGATTTTAGACTCATTGGGACTAAGGAGAAAACTTGACTTGTATTTTAATTTCCTTTTAAGTAAAACCCTAGTAGTCAAAGCTAGGTGATTTTGCCACAGATAATGACATGGCAAGTGATTTTGCCTGTCTGAAAATGCTTGCAACTACTTCAGATGTGATTCTGTAATAATATTTTGGCAGTGGTCAAGATATAGTTACACCTTTCCTTTGCAGAATAGCAAAGACTGGGGGAAGAAAGTGTCTTCTGTCTCCATCTATCAAGATGTTCTATATCTTTTGGTGTCAATTTTATAAACCGATATTGTTTAGACACTTATCCTCTTAAGTTAAATTCCAAATTTATTGGCATAAAGTTTAGAAAATATCCTCTTTATCTTTTCATTTTCCATGGCATATATAGCAATAGGCTTTTTTCATTCCTGATGTAAGGTATGCCTCTTTTTTTTCCCTTGATTGGTTTTGATGGGAGCCGATCAGTTTTGTCAGTGTTTCCCAAGAATCAAGCTTTGGCTTTGTCAGTTTTCTTCACTGTATGTGTTCCTTATTTCCTTGATTACTACTTTTATTTTTCATAATTTTATTGTACTTTCTTTGAGTATAGTTTGCCCTTCTTTTTTTCACTACTTGAGATGGATACATAGATCAATTGTGATTTCAGCCATTCTTCTTTTCTAACAATACAGTTCAAGCTATACATTTACATCTAAACACATACTTAGCTATATTCCACAAGTTTTGATATATTATGTTTTCATTATCATTCAATGAAAAATACTTGCTAATTTTCATTGTGATTTCCTTTTTAATCCATTAGTTATTTAGAAGCAATATTGTTTCAATACCAAACATTTGGGTTTCTAGTCATCCTTCTGTTGCTTATTCTAGCTTGATTTCATTGTGCTCAGAGAAAATATTCAGTATGATTTTCATTTTTTGCAACTTGCTGAGATTTGATTGTATGCAACACTGGCAAGTTGCTTAACCTCTCTGTACCTCAATTTCTTGTCTGTAAAATGGAGATAATAATAATATTTTTCTCAAAGAAATCTTGTGAGCATTAAGTTTGGTAACATATTAAAACCAGTACCTGAGATATAAGTACTTGGCACCATAAATAAATGTTAGCTATTATTAATTAATTTTATTATTGGTTCCTGTGTTGGCTCTAATATAAGCATCATTGCCTATCATTATCTCATCCTGGGTTGGGAAGATCTCCTGGAGGAGGGCATGGCAACTCATTCCAGTATTCTTGCCTGGAGAATCCCAGGGAGAGAGGAGCCTGACAGACTACACACTCCATAGGGTTGCAAAGAGTCAGACATGCATGAAACAACAGCACACACGCACTCAGGCAGCCCACCTTGCTTGTCTGCTCTCATTTGCTGTTAAACTGTAAGGAATGGGTCTTAAACATCACCAAAGTCTCATAGCGTTCCCAAGAGGTAGGTACTATTAATATCTGTGTTCTACCAATATGGGGGTTAATGTACAAACTAGTCTTCAATGGAAGACTCTGTTTCTTAAGATATTAGCAACATCCTGTCCTTAGTTCACATCTATATTCCTGTATCATATTTTATTCCATACAAATAAATAAGTAATAATTTTGTGATCAAGCAGTATGGTGGTTGAAGTTTTTGTTGGTCATTCCCTGTGGATATATGCGTCCTCAGGCCAGTCTATACCCTAATTTGTAGGTTTGTCTCACCTCAGCTACTCAATTTCAGTCTGAAAAAAGGCAGAGTCCTAGAGAGCTGTAAATACTTCTAGGTTCCCAGCCCTTAAAACCCTCCAAAGACAAAATCCAGCGTCATCACCTTGTGGGAACTCAACAAATAGTGGCTGATAGACCGTCATGGTATCAGTTTTGAAAATAAGCACAGACATTTTTGATTACCAGCCCACCATCACCTAAGTCATAAAGCAAGTGAAATCAACATTCTTTCCCACTCATTGGGCATAAATTGTTATGGCTGTTTCCAAGGATGCATGGTACATGTGTAATGTGGGGGTCTTTCAGGGAGATTTGACATCAAGCCTACAGTCTTGTGAGACCGGTTTGTATTTTCAAGGAACGTTGAAGACTTTACCATATTTCATAGATGGCATTTCCAAAACCATATTGGTACTAGTTTCTCAATGTATTTTATGACTTGCAGCACCTGGCCTCTGGTTTAGTGTTGTTTCAAAGAGGCTTGTATAATTCTTCTGCATATCCTAAATCTCCCTGGATGTCCTGTAATTGCACAATTTTATTCCCTATTCCTTTAACATGTCACCTTGCTACTTTGTTTATTAGTTCTAGTATACAATCCATTGAAAAAGATAACATTAAATTTCATTAATTGTTCATACTCTGAATGAGTGGGTTTATTAGACTGTCTATAGAGAGCTTGTTTAAGTTCAGATGGAGAAGGGGCAGGGGAGAGGGAAGAGGATTTAGGTACAATGGGCCTCTGGGCTTGAGACTGCTAGGTGAAAGAACCCTGTCTACTGAGGCCGGGTATGTGATAGCCGAGGAAGCTTCATGTTTTGCCTGAGTCTGCCTCTGCCCACATCCTCTTAACTGCACAGCCAAATGCCACTTAATTAGATAATTGCTGTAAACCTTTAGCAGTAACGACTTTACTGTCATGTCACAATATTCTGAGTTTATATTAAAAATTGCTCTTTTTCTGGTTTGTATATTCATCCCTGGTGTTAGACAGCTTTTGGGATTGTATCTAGTGTTGATGACAAGGAAGAGTTGAGAACAGGAAAGTGAGGGAATTTTAAGAATGTCATTTAGAACGATCACTGTGGAAGACACCTAGGGCTCTTTCAGCTCATTGCCTCTTTCTGCTTGATACTGACGAACCCATGGCAGAACTTCTTTTCATGGAACCTGCCCTGCACCTACCTGATAGATTACCCGATGCTCTTTATTCTGTAGGTAAGACAAAGCTGCTGATGCCCATGATACTTGGAATGCTCATAACTGCGAGTTCTTTACTGCTTACCAATTGGCCATTGTATTTATTTCTAAATGGTCAATGCTGATTATACCTGTTGTAATCCCATAATTTAAGTAATGTACACACGAATAAAATAAGAGCATGAAAGGCAAGACCTAATTTGAATGTTGGTGAAGACTTAGGAGAATCTCTTAGAAATGTTATCAAATTAAGTATGGGCAAGAATGATTGGGAATGTATTTGTGGAAATGCAGAGAAGTTCTGCACTCAGATTGCTTCTCTGTGATCTTTTAAGTTCTTGTTCTGCTGTTAAAGATCTAAAACTGGAAGCCGTTGACTATACATTCAGGGTGTGGTTTATGCCAGAAAGAACATGCAGATCTCCACCAGCACACCCACACTCAGAAAAGGCACAGGTCCTCCATCAGAAGGTCAGCAGTGCATTTGCTTTCATATATTCTAAGTTAACAGGATGCTTAAAGTATACTATTGTGTTTATACTCCTCTCTTTATTTAGTTTTTTAGTTAATCAACTAACTACTTTGTCTCAATGGCTTTTACTGTATTAAGAAAGTCCCTGTTGTTCTTTATGTGGAACTCCAAGAGCTTACTTTGTACCCAGAGTCTTTACTAATTAACAAGTATTATCTCACTCCATCCTCACAACAACCAAAAAATTAGGCTTCATTACTGTCTCCCTTTTCTAGGCCATTGAGACATAGAAAGGGAAACTGTGTTGTCCAAAGTAACACAGTAGATGATAGAACTAGATTCTAACCCAGATTGACCCTGTGCTCATAACCATCATGAAACTTAGTTTTTAAATATCTTAAGTCATTTTTATGGCTTATTTGTATGGCTCCTTTTAGGGGACAGGGATGCTGGGGAGCTAAATTGACCAGCTGCCTATATTCCTTTATGTCCAGAAGGTGATAAAACGTTGATTGTTTCAGACACCGTGTTATCTGAGAACAATGCTGTTAAATCTTGCCTTTCAAAAGGCAGAGTGGAATATGCAGGACTATGCACCTCAGACCAATAATCATTAATGCAGATGGATGGGGCTGTGTGTGTGCGTGTGCGTGTGTGTGTGTGTGTGTGTGTGTGTGTGTGTGTGTGTGTGTTTATGCACGTGCACCCAAGTGTCTTCCTTCCCTGCGGCTCACTAATGAGGAACTGGTATTTTAGTGGCCTTTGGTGCCATTGTGCTTTTAACTGCTATTCAGATAAGGAGTAATGTCCCTCCAGCTGTACATAATAGTGTTGTAATTCCATCAAGGGGCTTTGATAACTTCATAAACCCTGACAGAAAAGCTTGAGTGGATTTTCATGTCACCATAACACCAAGATGGAATTACAGCCTTAATTTACTGGGTGTACGTTTTAGGGGGTACATTACTTAATGTTAAATCCTGTTAAAAACAAATTGGCTGATACCATCTGGCTCTATTTCGTAGTGGCATCCCAGCCTCCCCACAGTTTTGGATCTTTGGTTATCATTTTCTTTTTCCTAATTACCTTGCTCATCCTCATGATGTGTGTCTTGTATCCATATATCTTTAGGTTATGTTACAGAACAGTCTTTCTTCTCATTCATGATCCTGGTAGCCTCATAAGAACCTTAACACTTGCTTTTTTCTCTCTCCTGGAACATCTGAACTTTAGTTATTTGTGTTATATTGAACAAATGTCCATAGGCGTCTTTTAAGAAGAAAAGCAATGTGTGCACATTGGAACTTTTCAGACAGTGCAGGAAGGCATAAAATGAAAAGTAAAGTTTCTTTTCCTTTTGCCTTCCTAGTATGTCTCTCCCCACAGGTGATCCCTGTTAATAGTTTCTTTTATATCATTCTAAAAAATTATTCACATACCATAATTTATAGCTCCTAGAAAAACAGTATGCATTTCTTTGCTTGTCTGTTCATTTATCTGTCCACCTATCTTTTTCTGTTTATCCAAATGGGAGATGATTTGCCCCATTTTGTTTTAAAATACTTAATTATATATCCTAGATATCTTTACATATCATTACACATAGCTTCCCTCATTTTTGTAGCCATCACATAATAGTCTGTCTTCCAGATATTATTTTAGGTTATAAAATGTGAATCAAAGTTACCTCAGGTTGAAGAGATAGGCTTAACATTAGCCAGATCTTGCCAGGACAGATCTCAATCCATTCTACTGGTGGAAAAAGGAAATTGATTTTTTGTTTTGTAAGTGATTTCCTATATTCTGGGTTAAAGTTAAACCTCCTGAAAATGTCATGCAATGCCACATTCCTATGTGGCTGGGCAGAGTCGAGACAGGGAGTAGGCATGATGTTATGGGAGGCATTCTGGACCAGGTGTCTGCAGACTAGCCATATAACCTTGAGCCTTTCTGGGCCTCTGTTTCATATTTGAGGGTGTGGGCAAGTACTTTTATCTAGATCTCCGTTTCTCCGTCTGCAAAATGGATTAGTTCAATAGATCTAATAGAGGCTGAATGAGTGTTAAAAACACGGGCCCATCTTCACTTCCATCTCTGTCACTGATTCACAATGTTGGGCAAGTTACTTAATCCCTCTGAGCTCAGTTTTCTCACCTGTAAAATGGGATTAATTATATTTACCTCATATGAGTGCTGTGGTCATTAAAATAGATGCTTGTTTTTGTCTTGATAAATGGTTTTATGAGTATCCTAAGGCTACTTCACCATTTATAGCTGATGAAGTAGCTTTCTTTAGAGGAGGCAGAATTTTTCACAACTGTTGTGTTTCCATAACTGAACATTTTTTGCTGTCCCATAGATTGCAAACTTCTAATGTAATGAAATTGATTTTGAAATGTGACTTACAGGAGCTGTTCTTCTTGCTTTATCTTATTATGTGTTATTTTCTCTCTCAAAGCCTGGCACATGTAGTTGCTTTGTAAGCCTGGTTGATTCAGAGATTTGTGAAATTTGGATGTTGTGTTGGGATGCTAGCTACAGAAAGATTTTCAAGAATTCCTGACTCTGGGAGAAAAGTTTACATGTTCCAACCCACTTTCCAAAACTCTTGTCCCTTCTCTTTTCTAACAGAGAACAGTCTGATATGGATTTCCTAGTATGCGTAACTTTTTAATTTAACTTTTGCTTTGATAGACTTTCTGTGAGCGAATGTGTGATCCGTGAAACACAGAATCAGCAGGCTGACGCATTTACCTAGTAGTTTGCATTATGTTTTTTTTTTTTTTTTTTTAAGCAGCAATATATTTTCTTTTAAAACAAGTTTTTCCAGAGGACAGGTCTCCTAAGATAAACAGTGTGCTCTGGAAAGATGTATAGGATAAGGCCTGGGCTCGCTCCTGCATAGGCCTGAGCCTGCAGAACTGCCATTTAGAAAGTACACTGTTGTCTCCCAAAGATACTGCCACCATCCCAAGCTGGAAGCAGAGAAGGGAGCGTGGGGGCGGGGTGGAGAGCTCCATTAACCCCGTTGGTGTGCAGGGGCGGCCAGCGACAATATAAATCTGGGAACTGCTCTGAGTGCTGAATGCCCCCGCAGGAGTTAGATCTAACAGACAAATTAGCATAATGTAATTGGCTGGCAGGGTCAGCCTGGCTCTGTGAGTGCAAGCCGTGGGGATGGTCGGGAGAAGCAAATAAAGGATGAGGGTTGGGGGGCAGCGTTTCGTTTGTCATATCACCACTGCATAGATAAATTACAGCTCCAGAGACAGCCCTCTCCGAGTGAGTAAAATTTCCATTTTTGAAAAATTCCTTCCTTCAAAACAAAATATCAAAAGTCTACTTCACTCCCCTCTCCCCCAGCCCCCAACCCCAGCAAACAAAATAAGTAGAAAAGAAGAGAAGAAGGTTTTTTTTTTTTCCTTCACTCACCTACTCTCACCACTGACTTTTGGAAACTCCTTCTGGAACCTTGAGGACTATGTGTTATCTTTTGACTGGTGTGTCTCTGGGTGATTCATTTGTCTAAATGACTTCACCCTGCCTACCTGTTGTGTAAGCACTACCATATCCTTTCTGTGGAGAAGCTAAGATATATGTCTTTTCTTCTGATCTAAGCACTACACTCACCTATACAGAAAAGGATGCTACAGCAGGGATGTTTTCCCTGGGCTATTTTGCTGCTTGTGTAATTTTCCAAAACTTAGGAGACAACCATCCTCTGTGGTTACCGTATATTTTTTTAAAGTTCTTTTTTTTTTTGGCTTTCTTTATCTTTCTTAAAATTTCTTTCAAACTTCAAGTGCTGAGTTGCGTTAGTCAACATTATTAACTAACTTTTCTAGTCAAATTGATTATCATCACTGTCTGGGACAGTCCCTACTCTTGCCATGTCTGTATTCTCCCCTCTGGAACCTCTTGCACTGTTGGTGGGAATGTTAACTGATACAACCACTATGGAGAACGGTATGGAGGTTCCTTAAAAAACTAAAAATAGAGCTATGATATGACCCCAGCAATCCCACTTACTGGACATATACCCTGAGAAAACCAAAATTCAAAAAAACACATGCACTCCAATGTTCATTGCAGCACTGTTTACAATAGACAGGACATGGCTAAATGTTCATCAGCAAATGAATGGATAAAGAAGATATGGTACATATATACAATGGAACATTACTCAGCCATAGAAAGGAATGAAATTGGGTCATTTGTGGAGACATAGATGGAATTAGAGACTAACATACAGAATGAAGTAAGTCAGAAAGAGAAAACAAATATCGTATCTTCTCTCTGTCTTCAGGTCCCATCCCTCTCTTGTTCACCACTGCAGTGTACTCATTATATTCTTAAGTCCTCCTGTATCCTTGTAAAAATATAGTTGTGTGTATCTGTGTGTGTGTGTGTTGAGTGGCACTGTGCTATTAATCTTCTGCTGTTACATTTTTCATGCAGCATTCTTATAAAGATTTATCCTTGTTGCACACTTCTTCATTTCTTCTGTTACATAACATTTCATGGTATGAATCCACTCATTTTATTTATCTGTTACCACAATCAATTTTAGAACATTTCCTCACCCTAGAAGGAAGCCTCATGCCTATTAGACATTCCTCCCCATCCTCCATCTGTCCTGTCCTAGGTAACCATAATCTACTTTCTGTCTCTATGGATTTGTCTTTTCTGGACATTGCATATCAGTGGAATCATATAATACAGGGGATTTTGAGACTGACTTCTTTCATTTACCATAATGTTTTCAAGGTCCATCTATCTTGTATCATGTTATCAGTACTTTTTATATCCAAATAATAGTCCATTGTATGGATATACCACATTTTGTTCATTCGTGAGACAATGGACATTTGTGTTGTTTGCAATTTTTACTTATTATGAATTATGCTGGTATGAACATTTGGAGACACATTTTTGTATGGGCATACATTTTTTTTTATCTCTTGAGAGTATACCTAGGAGTGGAATTGCTGGGTTCTATTATGGCAGAAAGTGAAGAGGAACTAAAAAGCCTCTTGATGAAAGTGAAAGTGGAGAGTGAAAAAGTTGGCTTAAAGCTCAACATTCAGAAAACGAAGATCATGGCATCCAGTCCCATCACTTCATGAGAAATAGATGGGGAAACAGTGGAAACAGTGTCAGACTTTATTTTTCTGGGCTCCAAAATCACTGCAGATGGTGACTCCAGCCATGAAATTAAAAGACGCTTACTCCTTGGAAGAAAAGTTATAACCAACCTAGATAGCATATTGAAAAGCAGAGACATTACTTTGCCAACAAAGGTGCGTCTAGTCAAGGCTATGGTTTTTCCTGTGGTCATGTATGGATGTGAGAGTTGGACTGTGAAGAAGGCTGAGCACCGAAGAATTGATGCTTTTGAACTGTGGTGTTGGAGAAGACTCTTGAGAGTCCCTGAGCCCTTTTTCTTTCTACCAGTAGTCTTTGATAAATGTCAGTGTTTATTACCTTATAAAAACTATATACATACCCACATGTGTATATATGTGAGTTGAAATACTCCCTGACTGTGCCAGTCAGCAATCACCATTTTCTCCTCTAGTATTAGTCAGAGTTTCAACTCATGAAAAAGCTGGCTTGAAACTCAACATTCAAAAAACTAAGATCATGGCATCAGGTCCTATTCAGATCAGATCAGATCAGTCGCTCAGTCATGTCCGACTCTTTGCGACCCCATGAACCGCAGCACTCCAGGCCTCCCTGTCCATCACCAGCTCCCAGAGGTCACCCAGACTCACACCCATCAAGTCAGTGATGCCATCCAGCCATCTCATCCTCTGTCGTCCCCTTCTCCTCCTGCCCTCAATCCCTCCCAGCATCAGAGTCTTCTCCAATGAGTCAACTCTTCGCATGAGGTGGCCAAAATACTGGAGTTTCAGCTTTAGCATCATTCCTTCTAAAGAAATTCCAGGATTGATCTCCTTCAGAATGGACTGGTTGGATCTTCTTGCAGTCCAAGGGACTCTCAAGAGTCTTCTCCAACACCACAGTTCAAAAGCATCAATTCTTCGGCGCTCAGCCTTCTTCACAGTCCAGCTCTCACATCCATACATGACCACAGGAAAGACCATAGCCTTGACTAGGCGAACCTTTGTTGGTAAAGTAATGTCTCTGCTTTTGAATATGCTATCTAGGTTGGTCATAACTTTCCTTCCAAGGAGTAAGCGTCTTTTAATTTCATGGCTGCAGTCACCATCTGCAGTGATTTTGGAGCCCAGAAAAATAAATTCTGACACTGTTTCCACTGTTTCTCCATCTATTTCCCATGTAGTGATGGGACCAGATGCCATGATCTTCGTTTTCTGAATGTTGAGCTTTAAGCCAACCTTTTCACTCTCCACTTTCACTTTCATCAAGAGGCTTTTCAGCCCCTCTTCACTTTCTGCCATAAGGGTGGTGTCATCTGCATCCTGTTACTTCATGACAAATAGATGGGAAACAATGGAAACAGTGACAGACTTTATCTTCTTGGGCTCCAAAATCACTGCTGATGGTGACTGTAGCTATGAAATTAAAAGATGCTTGCTCCTTGAAAGAAAAGCTATGATAAGCCTAGACAGCGTATTAAAAAGCAGAGACATTACTTTGCTGACAAAGGTCCATCTAGTCAGAAACTATGGTTTTCCCAGTAGTCATATGTGGATGTGAGAGTTGGACCATAAAGAAAGCTGAGCACTGAAGAATTGATGCTTTTGAACTGTGGTGTTGGAGAAGACTCTTGAGAGTCCTTTGGACTACAAGGATATCAAACCAGTCAATCCTAAAGGAAGTCAGTCATTGGAAGGACTGATGCTGAAGTTGAAACTCCAATACTTTGGCCACCTGATGTGAAGAACTGACTCATTGGAAAAGAAATGCTGATGCTGGGAAAGACTGAAAGCAGGAGGGGAAGTGGATAACAGAGGATGAGATGGTTAGATGGCGTCACTGACTCAATGGACATGAGTTTGAGCAAGCTCCGGGAGTTGGTGATAGACAGGGGAGCCTGGTATGCTGCAATCCATGGAGCTGCAAAGAGTCGGACACAACTGAGCGACTGAACTGAGTATTAGTCAGGGTTCTCCAGAGAAACAGAACCAGTAGGAGATATTTATCTCTCTCTCTATCTCTGTTTCTATCTCTAGATCTATAGAAAGAGGGGACATAAGAGAGAAAAGTAGAATGACTAGAAAATCTGCATTTTCCAGGTTGGCAGCCTGGAAATTTGGATAGGAGTTGATGTTGACCTTGAGTCCAAAATCTATAAGCTGGAAACTCAGAATTTCCATATTGTAGTTTTGAGGCAGAATTACTTCTTCTTTGGGGAACCTGAGTCTTTATTTTTAAGACCTTCAACTGATTTCATGAGTCCCACCCCCATTATGGAGGGTAATCTACTTTACTCAAAGTCTGTTGATTTTAGTGTTCATTTTAAAAAAATATTAATACCTCCCCAGCAACATCTGGACTGATATTGGACCAAACAACTGATCATTAAAGCCTAAGATAGTTGACACATAGAGTTTACTGTCATACCTCTGGACTCTTGAACTAGTCGCTTGGCCTGTAATCATATGCAGACTAATGATGTCTAGCATTTCTTTTAACATTTAACTTTTGTCTAAGTGTGTATGGTTTGTCTTGCCAACTTCTTGAAGGCAGGGGTCATATCTTATACTTCCAGTGGGTTCCCCAGAATGCCTACTGGGGTAATTTACATGTCATGCTTAGTAAACAGTTGCCCAAAAATGAATGCACAAAAAAAGGGCTTTTTGAAAATATTGCAAAGTAAATATTTGGAGTTAAGAATTGATCTTTGGTATTTTGCATCCATTTCTTTTTACACTCTCAGTTACAAACAAAAGATTTCAACAAACTCTCCAGATGTTGGAAGTTTAGTTGGGGCAGATTTTTTGGCCAGGCGGGCATTTCAGTTCCCTTCTCTGGTATCAACTTGAGTTTAAACTCTGAGATTAACCTGTGAATTTGATGTTCTTCCGGTCTTTTTCACACCTGAAGTACCTGGTTATTGGTGGGACATTTGTGTCTTGAGAGTTCCTTCCAGTTCTTTCAACTCCATCTTGTCTAGCTGTTTTTAGCTTCCTTTTCCATATCCTAGAAAATTAAATTCATGATGCCACTATATATTTGGAAGTGTTGGATCTCATCTTTGGTGAAAGGCAGTGTACTGGAGCAAGCTCTGTGGTTTTCCTAGTTATTGGCAAAATGTCTTCTATGATGTATTAAACTGTCTCCAGCTTATACAATAGAATGACTGTTGTCAGTGACAGACGACATTTGTGGTACCCTCTAAAAGCAAAGAATAATTGCAGTCAGACAGTTTTGAGTGCCAGAGCATTGGTGGGGCAGAATGGTGGTATAGAGATTAAGTATACAGAAACTTATGACTCTAGGTTTTAAGTGTGTTGGGAACTTTCCACAATTCAGAGCCTAGAAATCCCCACCCATGGTGCTAGCTAGCTCAGTAAAGTTTCCAGAACATCTGACTCTTAGCTGTCCTTTGTAAAACATAGCAGATTCTTCTTTTACCCACAAGGCCGAGTGTCCTGAGGGCTAATTCATCCAAATCATGTTTTGTTTTGTTTTGTTTTTTCCTAGTTAGTTCTTTGTTGAATATTACCACATATTATTTTCTCTATCAGTTTCCCCTAGACCAGGGGAACCCAAACTTTCTCAGGATCAGGCACTCTTAGTGTTTCAGTAATTTTTTCATGGCACACCTTGGCCAAGAGAAGTACCATGGCATTCTACGTTTAGGCGCTTAGGTCCAAACGACATCATAAGTATACTAACATCTCAGAAGCTATTTCAAATAAATAGTACATAGATGTGCTGTGCTTAGTCACGCAGTCTTGTCTGACTCTTTGTGACCCCATGGACTGTAGTCCACCAGGCTCCTCTGTCCATGGAATTCTCCAGGCAAGAATACTGGAATGGGTTGCCATGCCCCCTTATTGGAAGTAAAAAAGACTTTTATTCCATTCTTAAATAACTGTCATTATTAATGGGACGTTTGTACCTGTTGGACTTCCCACAAGTTCTCAAACTTTAGAGTCAGACTGGATATCACTACCCTTGTTTTCTGTTCCACATTTATCTTTGCCTGATATTTGCTTTTTATCATGGCAATCAACCGAAATCCAGCTTTGCCAAGATGTGGTATAATCAAAGGAATGTAGCAGGATCTAATGTGGAAACATCACTGGCCTCAAGTTTGTGCCTTGTCCAGCAGATTGCCACCTTTCCTTCAAACTTTTCAAGATCCTGCAGCAACCCTGTGAGTTCAGTGTGGCACCCTGGGGCAGCTCAGCACACAGTTTGGGAAATGCAACCCTAGGCATTATGTGTGAGTTATTAGCTAGAACATTAAAAGTCTGTTAAATCTAGGAGGAATGGGACTTTCTGATTTGTCCTTAAGAATAAAATTTCTCTTCAAGGAGTCATATTCTGAGATTTATACCTATCCGCCTAGCTGTTTTTCATTTTCATAGGACGTTAGATGCTTATGTGCAGGGTAGCGTTTCTCTCACTCTTCCTTTTCATTCTCTAGTTTTTGAAAGACGTGCAATTTGTGATGTCCCACCCTTATTCCTTGTTGACACTCATATAAGCCAGAACAGCCTGGTCAGCACTGTTGTTTATTTTATGGGGTGCCTGCTATCTTTGCACTGTCCGATTTCTGTTTTATTTGGGTTAGTATCCTAAGCATGAGAAACCTTGTACAGAAGGTACATACGGGGAAAGAGAAAACAGTGTTTTCTCATAGAGGTTACACGCTTGTCATTTCTGATGCTTTGCTTCAAACCCTTAGCCATTTGTGAACTCGAAGATGTCACATGAACTGAGACCCCAGAGAGTATCAGCCACTTGCTTACTTTGATGAGCCTGTGCTCTCGCCTCTACACTGGATTTTAATGCCATGGCCTTTGGCTGCTTTTCTGAAGTCGGCTCATGACATCACTAAGTTTCAGGCTCAATGATATTTTAGCCTTACTTTATGTCTCTCTTTATTCTAATCAAGATTCTGCTCCTGCTGCTTCTGCTGCTCTTGTTTCTCCTTCACATCCTTTTCTGTTTTCCTCCTCCTTCTCTGCCCCTTTCTCTACCACCACCTACTCCTCATTTTCCTAACCAATGTGTCCAATATTCCCCTTGCAATATCTGAGCCTTGAAGGGCTCTAAACATGAAGCCTGTGGGATGAGTGGCTATAGTAACTGGAGATCCATGGTGTCTCCCAGGTCCCTGGACCCAGAACATCTTTCCACAGCAGCGGGGCTGAGAATAGGAACCCTCTCCAGTTGTGAAGGTAGCTTAAAACAAAGCTGGAATCAAAATGGCCTTCGTTGGCAATTTGTTTCGCCTTGCAACCAAACAAATGACTGTCTCGGATGCTGACCCCTGCTTCCCTCCATCCTTCCTGCCTTTCCTAACTCCTTCCCTGCTGCATTTCCCCGACCCCAGCCTCCATCTCTCAGCTGTCCTTTACCCTCTCAACTTCTCCACTCAAATTCTGCATTCCACCTTTGACTCCAGCCTGTAAATGTTCTCGCCACTGTCCTGGTCAGGTGGAGGCTGCCGTAACTCCTGTGTGATATCAGTAACCCATGCTGGTGAAGCCAATGAGGTAATTTTCCCCGAAGCTCTAAATATAATTTAACAAGTCAAACACTGTAGCATTGTGGTGGATGCACTCTTCAGGGACTGTAAATTGCTTACATAGCATCAATAAACACGGTGCCCTAAAGCGAGGGGCTGTTAAGACTTTATAATCTAAAGCAGCACTAGGAGTATCACCCCAAGGCTTTAACTTCACATCAGATAAAAACAAAGCGGCTGAAGTCTTTAGTTGATGCCAAATGTACCCAGGAACACAACAAGCTTCAGGGGGTAATTACTTTCTGAGTGCTTGATGTGGATTCACTGAGAAACACATCTGTTATCAGATTTGCCAATGATTAATTTGATTGTTCCATTTGCACAGAAAATGAGGGAAGTAAAGTTGATGGTTACAAGTGCCAAGCCAATTGGTATATGGCCCCCAGAGGATAATGTATCATTTTCTTGGGATAAGAACAAAAGTTCAGTGTAATCTACTCTCACACTTGGTATTATACCCCATAGGATTATGTGCATATAAAAAGATTTTGTGGAATTACATTATCTTTGGTGTTGTTGAAAGGGTGCAGAGTTTTAAAAGTTAATGGCCTCTTTTGGAAGTGAAATAATTTGTGTTTCAGGCTTTGAAACCCTAAAGCTTTCCCCCACTTTTTTTCTCTTCCCCCTGATATGCACCCAGCCCTCGTCAAAGCCTTTCACGAAACACACTCCTTCTGCCATTCGTTCCCAGGTTCATATCCTTAGCCAACTGGTGACTAAACCTTTTTGTGTTTTAACTATTATCCAGAGTATTTGGTCAAAAGTATTCGCATTTGAATTCTGGAAAGCTCTTAGCATTTTACAAATGTTACCTCATTAATCACTGCAACCATCAGACTGACAGTGTTTGCCTTATATTAAAAGCAGTGGAAAAAAGAAAGCTCCGAGTGGCCTGGGGACCTGACCAAGGTTGCTTGGTGAGTCATGGCGGAGAGAGGGAGAGGACCTGCCATCTCAGGCCCTGTTCCAACCCCAGACCTTGCACCTTCTTACTAAGGAACACCCCTAAAACTCTTGGGGGTAGGGCCTTTGGGTCTGCAGGATCTCAGGGTCACCTTTGTGATTTCTGAGTATTTTGTTCTCTATACGAATTCTAAATAGGATTAAAAGGTTACCTTTCTTTCATTACAATCAGGGCCATCTTAAGATGATTGGAAATTTTACCTTGTTCCTCTAGGCTCTAGTACAACATACCAATCCCTGGAGGACAAGCAATAACTGTGAAAGAAGGAAGCATCACTGGGGTTTGTGAGAACAGGCAAAATGCCCTCTGCTCATTTAACGCCATCAGCAGTATCCATCACCTCTCAACTGGGTGGTCCTTAGGTTGCCCCTCTGCATTTTCAGCTCCATCCTTTGGGCTGCACGTTGTGTTGCACTGGGGTGCATCAGGGTTCCTGCTAACTGGGTTCATCAGCAGAAAGATGGTCGAGGAGGGCTTTGACCTGGACCTCACAGTCCACTTGGGATGGCTTTGGCTCTGTGGCTGGGTTGAAATTCATTCTCTGTTGTGAAGGCAGGCAGGATCCAGGAGATACGTTTTGCACATAGATGACTTAAACTGCTTCCAGCTGGTCCAGGCATCACTGCTGGGAAATAGGCCACTCTCCAGGAGAGGTTTCCATTGATGCCAGTCTGCCAGGCTCACTACACACCTATCACTAAGTTCGGGGTGGCAGTGGTGTGGGGGAGACATGATTCAGTTTTCTCTCCCAGCTTTTCTTATGCCAAGAAGGTATACTCCAAGGGTGCCTCTTATGCCTTAATGATAAATTATAAAAATCCTAAGATCAAAAACTTGACAGATAAGAACAACTTCATCTTACTTCTGGGTGGCTTTAGTTAATTTCCAAATTCTGTGGTACCATAGGACTACCCTCTCCTCACCCATTCCTAATTCATTTCTTATAACACCGGCTAAATATATCATGGGAGATGCACCATTACTTTCCATTCTTTCAAGTAATGCATTTCTGTGTAAACATGTTGTTTATGAAGGAAGCTTTTACGGATGCTTTGTGTTGCCCTTTGCTCAAGAAAATACATTTTAAAAGAATTCTCCACAGCCTGGCATGTAATGTTTCATTAGCCAACATAACCTTGTTTATTTGCTTTTTAAAATTTTATTTGGGAGAGGAAATCAATCTGCACCCCTGACATGCCGCCAGGTTCCTGTTTATAAGCACACAATAGGCAGCTTGGAGAGGGCAAAAACAGATAGTTTATGATTTCAGCATTAAGTATGACACAATCTGTATCTGAAACCATGGAGGCAATAGTGTTTTCCTGTCCCTGAAGCCATGGTCTGCAGTTTAAGTGCTTTTTTTTTTTTTAATCAGTGCATTATCGAAGTGTGCACAGAATGAATGTTCCTAATTGTGCCAGGCACTTCAAGTGTGAGGAAGAATTGTCAGAACAAAAGGAGGTCTTTGCTGGGTTTTTGTTTTTGTTTTGTTGTTTTTTTAGAAAGCACTTGAAGCAACTAGCTGAGACTCAGCCCTGTAAATGTGTTGTGCTCTGGGGAGGCTCATAGCAGCCTCACAACATAATTAAGAATGTCCTGAGGCCCTCTGCTGTCAGAGATTCTGAGGGGCTGGGGGATGAGGAGCAGGACCTGAAGGTCCATCCTCAGAGAGAACCCCATCCCTTTTGCTCTAGACCCCCAGTGGTGATGTGAGGAGGTGGCCATCCTCTAAACTTGACTCTCAATCCTGCTTTTTTTGAGTGTCCATCTGCTTTTCTCTTCCCCAAGATGTCCAACATATTCAAGTGCAAAGGTGACCCCGAGATAAAGTTTCTCTCTCTGCTTCACAAAAATGATGTCTCTAGTCCTCCACTATGGCAAAAAGAGCCCTGGATTAGAAGGCAAGAGATCTAGATTCTAGTCCTGTTTCTACCTCCAGTTAGATGTGGGCTTCTGGTCTGCTTGCATCTCCTTCTCTGACCTTCATTTTTTCTCTATAAAATCAAGGAGTTGGATTCCAGGCTCTTTGTGGTATATTTCAAAGCCAAAGGTCTGAGAGCAGGTACTTATCAACACCATAAAACCTCCTCAAAGGAGAGGGTGGGATGAATTGAGAGAGTAGCACTGAAACATATTTATTACCATATGTAAAATAGATAGCTAGAGGGAAGTTGCTGTATAATACAGGGAGCTGAACCTGGTGCTCGGTGGCAACCTAGAGGGGTGAGATGGGATGGGGGGTTGGTGGGAAGAAGGTTCAAGAGGGAGGAGACAAGTGTATAGTTATGGCTGATTCATGTTGTTGTATGGCAGAAACTCCGGGTCAGGAGGATCCCCTGGAGGAGGAAATGGCAACGACAATCTCCTGGACAGAGGAGCCTGGCAGGCTACAGTCATGGGTTGCAAGGAGTCAGACATGATTGAGTGACTAAGTGCATCCACACACACACACACACACACACACAGAGGGCAGAAACCAACATAACATTGTAAAGCAATTATCCTCCAATTAAAAAAACAGTCTTGTCCTCTAACCAGGAGTTTCTTCTTTCCTGTCTTCCCAGCCTACATCCAAGCTGGATCTCCTGTCTTGGGTTTATTCATCTGTCATTCTGTTTCTGTGCCTGATGAGTGGACATTAACTTCACCCCTCCTTTTCACTGCCCCATTTTCCACTATTTCAGTAATGATTTTGACTTCCGTGGATCTGCGTTTTCTTTGTTCCTTTTTATCTTCCTAAATTACCATTGAAACCTAACAATTAAATCCTGCATGATTCTGCTGGCCAACAGAATTAGTGTCTCTTTGGTTACAGAACTGTGTCTGGAGGCAGGATAGGGTCCCTTTCCAGTCCCATCCTGCCATGTGCAGGGTCAGCCTGTAGTCATAGCTTCTTATTGAAGCCCTGAAATTTTTCCCAATTTTTTTTTAAGGGACTTTATTTTGCCGAGCATTCTGCAAGCTCTTGGGATACTCTGTGTTTAAATCTAGAATGTTCACACGATGAGTCAAGGAAGGAAGCTGATTTGGTGGGGCATGGGTACCGTAAATCAGATCAGATCAGATCAGTCACTCAGTCGTGTCCGACTCTGCGACCCCATGAACTGCAGCACGCCAGGCCTCCCTGTCCATCACCAACTCCCGGAGGTCACTCAGACTCACATCCATCGAGTCAGTGATGCCATCCAGCCATCTCATCCTCTGTCGTCCCCTTCTCCTCCTGCCCCCAATCCTTCCCAGCATCAGAGTCTTCTCCAATGAGTCAACTCTTCGCATGAGGTGGCCAAAATACTGGAGTTTCAGCTTTAGCATCATTCCTTCCAAAGAAATCCCAGGACTGAGCTCCTTCAGAATGGACTGGTTGGATCTCCTTGCAGTCCAAGGGACTCTCAAGAGTCTTCTCCAACACCACAGTTCAAAAGCATCAATTCTTCAGCGCTCAGCCTTCTTCATAGTCCAGCTCTCACATCCATACATGACCACAGGAAAGACCATAGCCTTGACTAGGCGAACCTTTGTTGGCAAAGTAATGTCTCTGCTTTTGAATATGCTATCTAGGTTGGTCATAACTTTCCTTCTAAGGAG
Organism: Tragelaphus eurycerus; assembly: GCA_935064755.1. Lineage (NCBI taxonomy): Eukaryota > Metazoa > Chordata > Mammalia > Artiodactyla > Bovidae > Tragelaphus > Tragelaphus eurycerus. Next base: position 28,911,773 of record CAKXYN010000002.1, read on the forward strand.
TAAGTGTCTTTTAATTTCATGGCTGCAGTCACCATCTGCAGTGATTTTGGAGCCCAGAAAAATAGTCTGACACTGTTTCCACTGTTTGCCCATCTATTTCCCATGTAGTGATGGGGCCAGATGCCATGATCTTTGTTTTCTGAATGTTGAGCTTTAAGCCAACCTTTTCACTCTCCACTTTCACTTTCATCAAGAGGCTTTTTAGTTCCTCTTCACTTTCTGCCATAAGGGTGGTGTCATCTGCATATCTGAGGTTATTGATATTTCTCCCAGAAATCTTGATTCCAACTTGTGTTTCTTCCAGTCCAGCATTTCTCATGATGTTCTCTGCATAGAAGTTAAATAAACAGGGTGACAATATGCAGCCTTGATGTACTCCTTTTCCTATTTGGAACCAGTCTGTTGTTCCATGACCAGTTCTAACTGTTGCTTCCTGACCTGCATACAGATTTCTCAAGAGGCAGATCAGGTGGTCTGGTATTCCCATCTCTTTCAGAATTTTCCACAGTTTATTGTGATCTACATAGTCAAAGGCTTTGGCATAGTCAGTAAAGCAGAAATAGATGTTTTTCTGGAACTCTCTTGCTTTTTCCATGATCCAGCGGATGTTGGCAATTTGATCTCTGGTTCCTCTGCCTTTTCTAAAACCAGCTTGAACATCAGGAAGTTCACAGTTCACATATTGCTGAAGCCTGGCTTGGAGAATTTTGAGCATGACTTTACTAGCGTGTGAGATGAGTGCAATTGTTCGGTAGTTTGAGCATTCTTTGGCATTGCCTTTCTTTGGGATTGGGATGAAAACTGACCTTTTCCAATCTTGTGGCCACTGCTGAGTTTTCCAGATTTGCTGGCATATTGAGTGCAGCACTTTCACAGCATCATCTTTCAGGACTTGGAATAGCTCCACTGGAATTCCATCACCTCCACTAGCTTTGTTCGTAGTGATGCTTTCTAAGGCCCACTTGACTTCACATTCCAGGATGTCTGGCTCTAGGTCAGTGATCACACCATCGTGATTATCTGGGTCGTGAAGCTCTTTTTTGTACAGTTCTTCTGTGTATTCTTGCCACCTCTTCTTAATATCTTTTGCTTCTGTTAGGTCCATATCATTTCTGTCCTTTATCGAGCCCATCTTTGCATGAAATGTTCCTTTGGTATCTCTGATTTTCTTGAAGAGATCCCTAGTCTTTCCCATTCTGTTGTTTTCCTCTATTTCTTTGCATTGATCGCTGAAGAAGGCTTTCTTATCTCTTCTTGCTAATCTTTGGAACTCTGCATTCAGATGTTTATATCTTTCCTTTTCTCCTTTGCTTTTCGCTTCTCTTCTTTTCACAGCTATTTGCAAGGCCTCCCCAGACAGCCATTTTGCTTTTTTGCATTTCTTTTCCATGGGGATGGTCTTGATCCCTGTCTCCTGTACAATGTCACGAACTTCAATCCATAGTTCATCAGGCACTCTATCTATCAGATCTAGGCCCTTAAATCTATTTCTCACTTCCACTGTATAATCATAAGGGATTTGATTTAGGTCATACCTGAATGGTCTAGTGGTTTTCCCTACTTTCTTCAATTTCAGTCTGAATTTGGCAATAAGGAGTTCATGGTCTGAGCCACAGTCAGCTCCTGGTCTTGTTTTTGCTGATTGTATAGAGCTTCTCCATCTTTGGCTGCAAAGAATATAATCGATCTGATTTCGGTGTTGACCATCTGGTGATGTCCATGTATAGAGTCTTCTCTTGTGTTGTTGGAAGAGGGTATTTGCTATGACCAGTGCATTTTCTTGGCAAAACTCTATTAGTCTTTGCCCTTATTTCATTATTCGTCTCTGCTAGTAATTAGAGGGTCCTATTGGAGACTCTTGAGAGTCCCTTGGATTGAAAGGAGATCCAACCAGTCCATTCTAAAGGAGATCAGTCCTGGGTGTTCTTTGGAAGGACTGATGCTAAAGCTGAAACTCCAATACTTTGGCCACCTCATGAGAAGAGTTGACTCATTGGAAGAGACTCTGATGCTGGGAGGTATTGGGGGCAGGAGGAGAAGGGGATGACAGAGGATGAGATGGCTGGATGGCATCACCGACTTGATGGACGTGAGTCTGAGTGACCTCTGGAAGTTGGTGATGGACAGGGAGGCCTGGTGTGCTGCGATTCACGGGGTCACAAAGAGTCGGACATGACTGAGTGACTAAACTGAACTGAACTGATTGGATAGGGCAGAGGCCTGCTACAGGGGCAGGGGCTCTTGGTGCATCAGACCTGAGTGTGGCATAAGCCTTCTTGGAGGAGGTCGCCATTAACCCCAACATAGAGCCATCAGAACTTACACAGGACTGGGGAAACAGACTCTTGGAGGGCACAAACAAAACCTTGTGCACAACAGGACCCAGGAGAAAGGACCCTATAAGACAGACCCAGACTTGCCTGTGAATGTCCAGGAGTCTCCAGCAGAGGCATGGGTTGGCAGTGGCCTCCTGCAGAGTTGGGGGCACTGAGTGTGGCAGTGCATGCAGGGAATCTTTTGAAGGAGGTCATAATTATCTTCATTACCTCCACCATAGTTTGGTCTCGGTCAAAGAAAAGGGAAGGAACACACCCCCACCCATCAACAGAAAATTGAATTGAAGATTTACTGAGCATGATTCTGCCCACAAGAACAAGACCTAGTTTCCCCCACAGTCAGTCTCACCCATCAGGAAGCTTCCATAAGCCTCTTATCCATATCCCTCAGAGGGAAGATAGAATGAAAACCATAATCACAGAAAACTAATCAAACTGATCACATGGACCACAGCCTTGACTAACTCAATGAAACTATGAGCCATGCCATGTAGGGCCACCCAAGACAGACAGGTCATAGGGGAAAATTCTGACAAAATGTGGACTACTGGAGAAGGGAATGGCAAACCACTTCAGTATTCTTGCCTTGAGAACTCCATGAACAGTATGAAAAGGCAAAAAGATGACACCGAAAGAGGAACTCCCCAGGTCTATATGTGCCCAACATGCTACTGGAGAAGAATGGAGAAATAACTCCAGAAAGAATGAAGAGACAGAGCCAAAGCAAAAATAATGCCCAGTTGTGGATGTGACTAGTGATGGAAGTAAAGTCTCATACTGTAAAGAACAATATTGCATAGGAACCTGGAATGTTAGGTCCATGAATCAAGGCAAATTGGAAGTGGTCAAACAGGAGATGGCAAGAGTAAACATTGACATTTTATGAATCAGTGAACTAAAGTGGACTGGAATAGGTGAATTTAACTCATATGACCATTATATATACTACTGTGGGCAAGAATCTCTTAGAAGAAAGAGAGTGGCCCTCATAGTCAACAAAAGATTCCAAAATGTGGTACTTGAGTGCAATCTCAAAAATGACAGATTGATCTTTGTTGATTTCCAAGGCAAACCATTCGTTATCACAGTCATCCAAGTCTATGCCCCAACCAGTAATGCTGAAGAAGCTGAAGTTGAATGATTCTGTGAAGAGCTATAAGACCTTCTAGAACTATCACCCCAAAAATATGCCCTTTTCGTTATAGGGGACTGGAATGCAAAAGTAGGAAGTCAAGAAATACCTGGAGTAACAGGCAAATGTGGCCTTGGAGTACAAAATGAAGCATGGCAAAGGCTAACAGAGTTTTGCCAAGAGAACACACTGGTCATAGCAAACACTCTCTTCCAACAACACAAGAGGAGACTCTACACATGGACATCACCAGATGGTCAATACCGAAAACAGACTGATTATATTCTTTGCAGCTAAAGATGGAGAAGCTCTATACAGCCAGCAAAAACAAGACTGGGAGCTGCCTGTGGCTCAGATCATGAACTCCTTATTGCAAAATTCAGACTTAAATTGAATAAAATAGGGAAAACCACTACACCATTCAAGAATGACCTAAATCACATCCCTTATGATTATACAGTGGAAGTGACTAATAGATTCAAGCGAGTAGATCTGATAGACAGAGTGCCTGAAGAACTTTGGAAAAAAGTTCATGACATTGTACAGGAGGCAGTAATCAAGACTATCCCCAAGGAAAAAAAAAATGCAAAAAGGCAAAAGATTGTATGAGGAGGCCTTACAAATAGCTGTGAAAAGAAGAGACGCTAAAGGCAACGGAGAAAAGGAAAGATATACACATTTGAATGCAGAATTCCAAAGAATAGCAAGGAGAGATAAGAAAGCTTTCCTCAGTGATTAATGCAAAGAAATAGAGGAAAACAATAGAATGGGAAAGACTCAGTCCAGTTCAGTTTAGTTTAGTCGCTCAGTCGTGTCCTACTCTTTGAGACCCCAGGAATTGTATAGCACGCCAGGCCTCCGAGTCCATCACCAACTCCCGGAGTTCACTCAGACTCACGTCCATCGAGTCAGTGATGCCATCCAGCCATCTCATCCTCTGTCGTCCCCTTCTTCTCTTGCCCCCAATCCCTCCCAGCATCAGAGTCTTTTCCAGTGAATCAACTCTTCACATGAGGTGGCCAAAGTATTGGAGTTTCAGCTTTAGCATCATTCCTTCCAAAGAAATCCCAGGGCTGATCTCCTTCAGAATGGACTGGTTGGATCTCCTTGCAGTCCAAGGGACTCTCAAGAGTCTTCTCCAACACCACAGTTCAAAAGCATCAATTCTTCGGTGCTCAGTTTTTTTCACAGTCCAACTCTCACATCCATACATGACCACAGGAAAAACCATAGCCTTGACTAGACGGACCTTTGTTGGCAAAGTAACATCTCTGCTTTTGAATATGCTATCTAGGTTGGTCATAACTTTCCTTCCAAGGAGTAAGTGTCTTTTAATTTCATGGCTGCAGTCACCATCTGCAGTGATTTTTGAGCCCAAGAAATAAATTAGAGATGCCAAGGGAACATTCATGCCAAGATGATATGGACCTAACAGTAGCAGAAGATATTAAGAAGAGGTAGCAAGAATGCACAGAACTGTACAAAAAAGATCTTCATGACCCAGATAATTACAAGGGTGTGATCACTCACTTGGGGCCAGACACCCTGGAATTTGAAGTCAAGTGAGCCTTAGGAAGCATCACTATGAACAATGCTAGTGGAGGTGATGGAATTTCAGTTGAACTATTTCAGATCCTAAAAGATTATGCTGTGAAAGTGCTGCACTCACTATGCCAGCAAATTTGGAAAACTCAGCAGTGGCCACAGGACTGGAAAAGGTCAGTTTTCATTCCCATCCCAAAGAATGGCAATGCCAAAAAATGCTAAAACTACCACACAGTTGTACTCATCTCACATTCTTGCTTCTTGGAAGAAAAGCTACAACCAACCTAGACAGACTATTAAAAAGCAGAGACATTACTCTGCCAACAAAGGTCCATGTAGTCAAAGCTATGGTTTTTCCAGTAGTCATGTATGGATGTGAGAGTTGGACCATAAAGAAAGCTGAGTGCCAAAGAATTGATGCTTTTGAACTGTGGTGTTGGAGGAGACTCTTGAGAGTCCCTTGGACCACAAGGACATCAAACCAGTCAATCCTAAAGGTAATCATCCCTGAATATTCATTGGAAAGACTGATGCTGAAGCTGAAACTCCAATACTTTGGCCACCTGATGTGAAGAACTGACTCATTGGAAAAGATCCGGATGCTGGGAAAGATCGAAGGCAGGTGGCGAAGGGGACGAAAGAGGATGAGATGGTTATGGCATCACCAACTCAATGGACATGAGTTTGAGCAAGCTCTCGGAGTCGGTGATGGACTGGGAAGCCTGGTGTGCTGCAGTCCATGGGGTCACAAAGAGTGGGACACAACTGAGAAACTGAATTGAACTTAACTGATTGGATAGATATAATTGGATCATATCACAAAAATTAAGATAAAAGACTGTGAGCATTTCACCCTCCTCCTTCCAACATTGTCTGAGCACCCATCTGCCCCCAGCACACACTCTTCAGCCTCCACTTGAATTTTGTTCAGCCTGTGCTGCAGCTCAGTGTACTAGAGTTCATTCTGGGAAGAGTAGGCAGCACTATGTGTGTGCGTATGTGTGTGTGTGTGTGTGTAGGGAGCTTCCCTAAAGCTTGCATGTACTGGAAAGATAGGGTTCCTGAATTCTCTCTACACAGAGAAGACCTCAGCGTCTGTTGGATCTTTTCCCTCAGCTACCATGAAACAGCACTAAAAAGACCTTTAAGAAGAATTCTTGATGGTTCTCATCCCAGTAAATGAAACATAAGAGAGAAAAGGGACCATGTTAGTACTTCTTCAGACATTGGAGCCTAAACCTCCATTGGATGGGGAGATGTGAAAGAATGTTGGAATAAATGGAGCGACATACAGGACAAGGCTTGGGGGAGTGGTCTCTTCTGCCAGCAGATGATTAGATTTGATGCCTAAATGTTGTTGTTCCATTAAAAATGGGATGGAGAATTATCTACCCAGAGAAACTGGTATTATGTATAAATACAGAACTTACTTGTAGTCAAAGCTGCTTAATCAAGGTGAAGGTAATGCAAGCAATTCAAATAAAATGTCTTTCATCTTTTGCCCTGAATGTGCCTTTTTTGCTCAGTCATTCAGCCATGTCCAACGCTTTGTGACCCCATGGACTGTAGCCCAGCAGGCTCCTCTGTCCATGGGATTTTTCCAGGCAAGAATACTGGAATGGGTAGCCATTTTCTCCAGGGGATCTTCCCAACCCAGGGTTTGAACCTGCATCTCCTGTGTCTCCTGCACTGGCAGGCAGATTCTCTACCACTGTGCCACCTCAGAAGCCCCGATGAACATGCCTTTTACTAATGATTATAAATTTTTAAAGTGGCTTTGTATACTGAGATTCTATTTACGTTTCTGAATTTATCTATAAGGGTTTGAAACTATTTCATAAAGTGACTAGTAAACAACTTAGGTATGAAAACACCTGTGAAAAGTGTATGTATTTTTTTAATACTTAGGCCTACAATTGGGTTTCTTTCAAAGTAATCAGACAATAGTCATATATATGTGTACATATGTGTACACATGTGCATACACATATGTGTATATGTGTATACACATATACATATGTGTATACACATATGTACACATATACATATATATTTGTGGGGCAAAAAGTAAACAAACTTATATGTATCATCAGCTTGAGGATATGAGCATCAGTGCAAAGGGAAAGATGTAGGCCTTTTGTCCAAGGACTCACTAAAAACTCCTACAATTTGTGTGTGTATCTTTTCTTTCTTTTTTTTTGCATGAGCTTAGAATTGAACCCAGTGTCCCAAGTGGCAAGTGAGAATTCTACCACTGAACCACCCACATACCCGGGTATGTTTCTCATGTGGGTCTCTGACTCTCCTGAGATCTCATCTTTGTTTTAGTTTTTGAAATACTGTTTCTTAGCCTATCAACTAATCAGTACATTTATTCCACCTTAAACCTGTCAGTGGAGAAATGGCACAATAGGACAAAAATGAGTCCAAGATGGCAAATTATAGAATGTTTGAGTTGCTGAAGATGAAGGCCCTGAAGATTTGATGTCCTAACACAAGAATAAGAGGTTGCCAGGGGAGATCATCTAAATACAAATATTTCATTGGCTTTTAGTGCTTACTTAGCAAGCCAGCTCATAAATCCTGACTGTCCAGGGTAGAAAAATGCAGCTTCTAAATGTACTTACTTTCCTCCTATCCAATAGCTGGCAGAAGGAGAGTTGAGCTCAGCACGGTAATGGCTTTATGGTACATATACACCAGGTGCCAAATTCTTCCTTCTGTGACTCCCACACAGAAAGCTGTTCTTATTCCAAACCCGATTGTTTTACCAGGAGGAATGTAGACGAATCGGAAGCTGTGGCCTGAAAGTAAGGCCTTGTGTTGAAGGCGTGTAGCTGGGTTCAGAGGAGCCATGCTTGTCCCGGCTCATCGCTGTGGGGTGGAGCTGCGTTACCTGGGCACATGTGAGATGGGTGCGTCTCAGCTCTGCCTTCTGTTGTTTTTATCAGTCCAATCATGGCTTGTTAGGCACATGGGTAAATGCAGAGCAAGTTCAGTTAGTGAAGTCCTGCCCTTAGATGGTTCAAATCAAAGGAAAGGAAATAAGGATACAGATAACTGTTTTGTTTTTTTTTAATTATAGTAGGTGGGATGGAGTGAAAAATGTCATGGGTTCCAAACTGGGGTTTCTGATCTTTTAGGTCCCTTGAATATCATAATGTACATATAAATTTATATTATTAATAATAGTGTATATATATATGCAAACATAAAATAATGCAAATTTAATCAGAACATAGTTGTGCTGCATAATTTCTGATTGTCTGTTCAGGCCCATTTCCCCCTTTTCCACTCCACTGTCTTCCTTGCAAGGCTGACCTGTTTACACTGCATGAATGAACACCTTTAACCTGTGCTTTCCCACTGATCTGGGCCTATGGCCACAGGGGCACTATGACAGGTTTCCGGAAAGGGAGAAAGGAGAGCCTGTGGGTCTGTTCTCCCAGCTCCTGTGGTTAGTTGCCTCTTTTGACTGAGGGTCACAGTTCTGGCCAGGTGCCCTCTCCACACAGCTCTCTCTCCTCCCCTGGTCCTGCTAACCTCTTCTCTCCTCTGATCCCAATAGCATGTCATTTCTCTCACTCATGGAAGCCTGGGGATGCTAACAGCTCCCTGCTGAAACTGGCCCCAGGGTGCTACACTGTGGCTTGTGGTTTTCTGCATTCTGTCTACAACTTTGCAACTAGTTCCTTTATTGTGGGTGCATGCTAAGTCGTTTTCAGTCATGTCCAACTCTTTGTGCCCCTGTGGACTGTAGCCTGTCAGGCTCCTCTGTCCACGGGATTCTCCAGGGAAGAATATTGCAGTGGGTTGCCTTGCCCTCTTCCAGGGCATCTTCCTGACCCAGGGATCGAACCTCCGTCTCCTGCATTGGCAGGCAGGTTCTTTACCACTAGTGCCGCCTGGGAAGCCAGATTCCTTTATTAATCACTCCTAGAATTACCCGTTTTGAGCATGCCGTTTCTGTTTCCTATTGGGACCTCAAGTGATGCAGAGGTCCAACATTCTAATTGAAATTATGCCTTTATCTGTAGTAAGTCCGCCAGATAACCTAAAGCATGAGCTTCCTTCTGTTTGACTAGGATTTTATCAACATTGTGAAATAGTATCTGATGGTACAGTGGAGTGAAATGGGATTTTAGTAACCAAGGGATGTAAAAGCTTCAAAAGACAAGTTGTATAGAAAAATGAATTCAGACTTTTAAGGAAGTGTTTTAGAAGCATGAGATCCAAAGGAGGAAAGTCATAAAAGAGATTCTTGGTGGTCAAAAATAAATAAATAAGTAAAGCCATTGGATTTTTTGTGTATTTTTCTTTTCTTGAGTTCTTGTTTTAAGAATTAGGATCTGAAACGGTCTGGTGCTTTTGGATTGAAATGAGTGAGAGAGGAATGGGTGTTATGAATGGGAATGAATGGATGAAGTAAGGGAAATATGGACTCAAGGAGGCAGAGTTGTAATAGCAAACAGTGTGGCCAGGCCTCAGACACAGGCCTCACTGGGAGGTAATGTTTGAGCAAACATTTGGAAGAGGTGAGGGAGGTAGCTATGAGAATAATGTAAAGATGCCTCTAGCCTGTGGGGGCGGTGGCATCAAGGCTCCCATGTGCTAGCAGAGCATCAGGGAGGTCAGTGCAAGTCTGGAACAGAGTGAATAAGGTGAGAGGTGGTAGGAAATGAGGTCACAGTGGTGGGTGATGTCTCGTAGGTTTGGGGATGTACCTTGCAGGCTCTATAAACATGGAAACCATCTCATTGACCCCACTGTGCTCCTCTGGACACCTGAGGATCCAGAGAACCCAAGTTCCCACTAGAACATTTTTAAGAAATTGGCCTCTAAATATTCAGACAGGATTTCCAGAAGCTTCTTTGGGGACTGTCACATCCCTCTGTGGCCAGTTCCTCTGCACTACACAAGTGCTATTTGGTTCACTGTAGTCAAGAGAGAAATGTTATCTCTTTATATCAGGATTCCATTGAATGAGATAAACTGCATCTCTCACCAATTTTTCCTGTTGGATGATGGCATTTGGGTTTTGTTTTAAGATTTGAAACACTGGTAGCCATGATTCAGTTTCCTTGGAAGCAGTGGCGATTCAAAAGGTACTTATCCAAGAGCCACTTTCCAGGATAGAAATATGCTGCTTTATTAATATTGATCCTTAGAACAGCCTCGCAGAAACTTAGGTTTGTGAAGCTCTAAACAATTTACAAAGCAAGTTCATTCACGGAGAGTCACCTGACGGGTTCCACCAGCAGCAACATGAAGTGGGAGCCTCTTCATTCTCTATTGTTTCACAGGAGGAAGTCTATCTTGTAGTACTTTTTCCTTCCCGCTCAGGATCACATTTCTATGTTATGTTCAGAGCATAATGTTGCCAAATATTCAGGAATGCAGATGCCCAACCAGTGCTCCAGTTAGGGGATTTTTCAGGCAAATTCATTTTAGCGGTCAGCCCTACCTTCTGTCTCTTTTGGCTGTGAGAGAACTGAGGGATGTGGGGCCTGGGAAAGGTTAGGGAGAGTTTCTCCTTAGACTTGTGCTGAAGAGTGCCACCTTTCTATTTCTGGTCATTAAGCAAGTATTTGATTTTCTTAGAAATGTTGAAGGGAACTTCCCTGGTAGGCCAGTGGTTAAGACTTCACCTTCCAACGCAGAGGGTGTGGGTTCAATCCCTAGTCAGGGAGATAGATTTTCCCATGCCTCGCAGCCTAAAACAAAACAAAACAAAACAAAATGTAAAACAGAAGCAATATTGTAACAAATTTGATAATGACTTTAAAAATGGTCCACATCATATAGAACAGTCTTTTGGACGGTGGGAGAGGGAGAGGGTGGGATGATTTGGGAGAATAGCATTGAAATATGTATAATATCATATATTAAATGAGTCACCAGTCCAGGTTCGATACACGATATTGGATGCTTGGGGCTGGTGCACTGGGATGACCCAGAGGGATGGTATGGGGAGGGAGGAGGGAGGAGGGTTCAGGATGGGGAACACATGTATACCTATGGCAGATTCATTTTGATATATGGCAAAACCAATACAATATTGTAAAGTTAAAAAAAATGGTCCACATCAGAAGTAAAAAGTCTTAAAAAAAAAAAAAAGAAAGAAATGCTGAAGAAATAGACCTTCATCATCCCTGTAGGAGTTTTACATGCACTTATTTTTAGTAATTTTACTTTTTCAATAAGGCAGGGAGAGAAATTTGTTTAGTTCTAAAATGGACCACTTGCCTCCTGCACAGCCAAACCAAGCACTTAGGATGACTTCTCAGAATTTTCCTGTGTGCTTAGTGTTGCTTTCATATTAAAGCCCCCTTTCAAAAATTCCCGAGGTCACACAGAAGCATGAGCCTGGCAATAGCATTGGTGCCATCTGCTTACCTTTCGTTACCTGTCCCAGGACCCCAGGCTTTCACTTGTGTTTAATCACTTAGCTCTGACTTTGGGGCCCTGTTTCCTAGTTGCTAAGGATGGCCTATCTTCAACCAGGGTGCTCTGGTTTGAGTTGACCAGACACGTGGCAGTTTGAGGAGACTGTTGAGCTGTGTCCTGGCCTCTGTGTGTTGATAAGGACTTCATGAGGACCCAAAATCACAAGTAGTCTCTCTTTATATCTCAGGCTACGACAGCCATGTGCCCAACATAGACGAGGAAATTACAGATTGATTGCTCTTTATTTCCATAGCATCACTTCAGGAATCATAATTCATTCATCTGTTTAGTCATTGGTCATCTCGTTCTGTGCCAGGCATGGAGCTTGCATGTATGTGTGTTCAGTTGCTTCAGTTGTGTCCGACTCTTTGTGACCCCATGGACTGTAGCCCACCAGGCTCCTCTGTCCGTGGGATTCTCCAGGCAAGTATACTGGAGTGGGTTGCCATGCCCTCCTCCAGGGGACCTTCCCCACCCAGGGAGCAAACCTGGGTCTCCTGCATCGGCAGGCAGGTTCTTTACCACTAACGCTACCTGGGAAGCCCAGGTAGCCCAGGCATGGAGCTTAGGCACTAGCAATAGAGGAGAAAATGAGACAGGCACTGTCCTTGCTTCCTGGAATTTATAATATGGTGCACTGAAAATAAGAAGTTACTATGTGATCAGGATAGGTGATGATGAAGTTCTGGAGCTGGTGGGAAAGCAAAGAAAACAGCTGTGGGAAACATTATGGAGGCAGAATCAACAGACTGAAGAAGTTAAGCAAGATCACATGCTTAATGGGGGATCAGATGAAAACTCAAACCAGTTGACTAGCTCTTTGCCCTCCATTCTATGGTCTCATCAGCTCTAGATGATGTGTCTTTCCTTCTTTCTTGTTTGTATGTGTATAAAGATGATGTATGGCAAAACCAATACAATATTGTAAAGTAATTAGCTTCTAATTAAAATAAATAAAATTTTTAAAAAGACATTTTTCTGACTCATTTGTTTTTCATCCCCTTCTTTCCCTAAATTTCCATATTTTCTCTAAACTGTAGGTCCTCTAAAACAGCATTTACTTTTTCTTTTTTTTCCTCTTTCCCTTCATTGGCTATACTTACTGTTTACTCACTCAGCAAGCATCTATGTGATAGCCATTGTATTAGGCCCTGAGGACAATGATATGAAATCAGACCTGTCCCTGTCACTAGAGTGTTCATAGCTGGAAGGGGAAACTGACCTGAATTATAGAAGTAAATGTACCTGTGTGTTATAGGAACTTTGAAAGAAGTATGTATAGGATAAGATGGAGGACAAAGGAGTGGTCAATTGATTATAATATCATGACCTGGAAATAATGATTATCACAGTTGCTTATTGAGAGAGGCTGTAAAGGAAAAGATCTGGGTGCTGAGGAAGAAAATAACAAGGGACATATCTTTAGTTGGGGAGGTAGTGTTAGCATTGTATTAATCATGATAATAATCATGATAATTATAATAATGACTACTAACTTTTATTGGACATTTAATATATCCAACATTTCACTCAGCTCTGTATTTATATTACCTAACTTAATCTTTATAAAAATCCTACAAGGCAGGGTTGTTCCTGTGTAATGACTGAGAAAACGAAAGCAAAGAGAAGCTATAAACTTGCTCAAGATCACACATCATTCCTTTTTTCACTGAATAATTGAATTTATTGCACATCTGTGAAGTTCATGGCACTGGCGGTTCTCAGGTGAACATGGAATATTCCCTTCTCCAAGTTTCCTGGAGGAAGCATTTGTAAAAATAAGTCAGGCTTTCTGATGGAGGTGCAGATAAGGCACTATGGGGGAGCAGAGCTGGGAATTAACAGAGCCAGAAGTGGTGGAAGGCTCCACAGAGGAGGGAGCATTGGAGCTGGACCCTGATGCTTGGGTTGACTTCAGAGAGGAAATGTTATGTGCAAAGGTAGAAAAGAGACATGAAGTGATCTAGGATAGTCAAAAAACATCAAAGTCTGTGTGTGTCAGTGGTAGGGGAGAGGAAGGGGAAGATGGGTTGGCAGGAGGTGAAGTGGGAAAGATTGATGGCAGCCAGAATGTAAAATGCTGAAATCAACTTGATTTCATGGTCATGGATGGACAGTGGAAGTGTTTAAGTAGCTGATGCCATGATGGAATAAATGTGCAGCTTTCTGGAAGAAGTTCTTTGAGAAAGGAGGAACCTTACCAGAGAGCAGTGCTGACAATATCATTTTCAGTGGTGTTAGATGGGTTTCTAACTTCCAGGATTATCTGTAAATATAGAAACACCAGAAATTTGCTCCACTGTGATTCTAGTAAGCTGAACGAAGTCCTCGTGCCATTTCATTTCTTCTTTTCCATATGATTGTATTTAACAGGTGCAGTCAAGACAGTCACGTGGGAGATGAGAGCAGAGACATGAACAGTTTAAGGCCCTGAGAATCTGAACAGGAAGGAGGAGGATCTTTGAGACAGACCCAAAAACTGTTTCTCACAGTCACGGGTGGCTTCTAAGAAGAGGTTTATTGTCTTAAACATTTTACAACAATATTAAATTAATAGTTATAAAATGCTTAAAGGGGTGCTTCAGGGCTCTGTTGCCTGAAACCCAGTATTAGAAAGGATGACAGAGGTCTGGGATTGGAGGAGAGTGTGGACCAGTCAGATGGATCAGATCTTGCTGCTCTGTGTCCTGCAGACTGACATCTAGAGCCCTGGTTAGGAGGTGCTGCCAGCTTCCTGGAAATGTGGGAGTGGGCTAAGAACACTGAGGGTTACATCACTGTGCGAGCTGCCTTTCTACCAGTTGCAAGAGAAGTTGCTTTAGAAGTCTAACTTGATCCAACTGTCAGAAACATTATCTCTTTCTCAGGCTTTCCTTGAGCTCTGAGAAACTTTTAAGGAAGGTGAACTCTCATCATAGAGTGAGCTAGTCATGGCTGGTTGTTTGTTTCGATAATTTGGTGAAAATATGATCAACGCTTTTTGAACTACAGTCTTTCCTCCCTAATTCTAATCTGTACTCTTCATAGTAAATCAGTTTAGAAATGCCTATGCAGCCAAAATGACCTTGAGACAAGGGTTACTGATCAATCACTTTGAAATGAATTAATGTTGTATTCCCAGGCTTTGCTAGCTGTGAAGGCTGTGGTAATGACATTGATCCAAATTAGTGGTATGATAGATACTCTAATTCTCAGGTTCATATACTAGCATCAGTTGGTCACTTCTTTTGACATCCATAGAAATGATATCAGATAGACTTTATATTTTGCTGTGTCACTTTCCACTAGAAAATATTTTAGAGAGAGACTGTAGAGGCAGTGTGGATTCTGAAGCCAAACTGCCTAGTTCCCAGTTTGTCCACTTCCTCACTGTGTGACTTTGAGGATTCTTAACTTCTCTATGCCTCAATTTTCTCATCTGTAAAATGGAGGTAATAATCATACCAAACTTCTAGACTGATGATAAGGATTAAATGAGATTTTGGACATATGTTTAGGCTGTGTGTTAGCCATTACTTATAATATTTATGTTAATAATCAGTCATAGCAAGTAGCCACCCAGAGTTAACCATTTACTGTCTGAGCTTCACATTCTGAACTTTACTGAAAGGAAAGAAGTGCGCATTTGCTGTCAGGTACTATGATAGAGTATCTGTTATCTCATGTGAAACTCACTACAATCCTGTCCACTAGATGGTTATCTCCATTTTAGAGATGAAGAAGGTATGGCTCCAAAAACTTAAATAACATGTCCCAGATGGTATAGAGCTGAAGCGAACTTGAGCTCGATGGCAGTGCTTATGTTTTCTTTGTGTTATTTGTTCCTCCTTAGAATTCTCCACGGATAAGTGGCAAACTCTGACAAAACAGAATTAAAGGTACACATCAAAGCTGGAGTTTTCAGAGTGCCCTGTGCTCTCCTCTCCCTTCCTCTCCTGCAGAGGTTGCCTGAGATAATGTCTTTTTTTTGTGGTCCATCTTGCACTGTGCGACTATGCTAAGGCGAGAGAGGCAGCCTGCATGGCCCCTGTTCTCCTCCAATCCCAGCCATGCCTCATATAATTCCACGCTGTCTCCTTTGTCATGGAACAGCCCACCTTCTCAGTAGGATTCAAAATAGTCATACCATTACAGCTCTCAAGAGCACCAGAAAGGAGTCAAGACCCTCTAGAATCTCTCCAACACTTCCAGAGAGCCTAGAATCTTCCAGAAGGTTAGAACGTTTGTTATTCTGTCAAAGTCTCAGACATCTTTTGGATGCAGTTCATGGATGTTTACACTGGAGAAGTTCTGAAAGTCTTCCTAACTGCCCGGGCATCATTAAGATGCAGACAATTCTAAGATTGCACAACTCATCTTGTAAACGCATGGCTTATAAAGTCTCCACACCTTGGCAGTTGGAAAGAATATAGATTTGAAGATAACATTTGGGGACTTTATGAGAATCAACATCATTTTGTCTGTATGCTCCAACCTTCACTTTCATTTGTGGTCCACCTCCCTTCATCCTGCATTACCACACCCTGAAATTATAGTTATTTGTAAGAGTATGGACTTATGTTCATATACATCAGGTTGTTTTTTCAATATTGGTTTCCAAGCCCATGCATGTAGAACAATTACCACTCTACCTCAAACTCACTGACTATGCAATCAAGACTCATTATTACCCCAGTTCTCATCCCATTCGCACACCCTTTATGTCTCAGAACAACAGTAAATGGAGAGCAAGGTATATTGCAGGACATAAGGAAGAGAAGAAGTCCAAGGACATGCAGAGAAATCTAAACTAAAGAGGGGGAAAATTTAGGTGAAAATGGTTTCTTCTGAGAAGCTTTTTCATCTTTGATGTTTGTGAAATTTTATTTTGTTAGGTCTGTTCCCTCAATCATGATCCCTTGGGTCTAGTGGAAAGCTATAATTTTTGGAAAGCTCATTTCTGCAAAAACTTATGGTTATGGAGGAAAATCAATGTTTGTAAGCCCTTGAATCAAGTCTAAAAAGTCTGTTTGGATATTTAGTGTCTCATAAAATGTAACATAGAAAGACATGTAGAGTAGCAGAGCTGGAAAAGATCATGGGGACCATGTGGTCCACTGTACCCCTTTTAGTGGTAGGCTGTGAAGTCAAGGGGAACTGAATGATTTATGCAGGTTATATGACTATAAGGAGGGATAGAGATACTGAACTGGAAGAGACCTCCTAACTCCTAAGGCAGTATATTTTCAAAATTATCACAGATTACTAATTATGTGGAAGCATCTGAGCCAAATTATGAACCATGTATTGTGAGAGAATCTTAGGAAGAAGAGACCTTAGAGATCATTTAGTGCCATCTCCCTCCGGCTGTAAGAATCCTCTTGGTGACATCCTTTACAGATGTCCACTAGTCCCTACCAGCTTAAATCTGATGCTTAGAAGCTCAGTACTTTAGAAGGCAACTTGTTTTGTCTTTGGTTATCCCTACATATTGGTAAATTTACCCCAACTAAAGGTCAGATTTCTATTTTTAAAGTGCCAGTCCAGAAGGGGTGAGTGTGGCCAGAGGGAAATGGAATGTTATTAACAATGGTGTAGAGTTTTACTCTTTTTCTCATCTTAAAATTAGAATAGTAATGCCTATCTTACAGTGTCATTGTGAGGATTAGTGAAGTAAAGTGAAGTCTCTCTGTCGTGTCCGACTCTTTGCTACCCCGTCAACTGTAGCCCACCAGGCTCCTCCGTCCATGGGGTTCTCCAGGCAAGAATACTGGAGTGGGTTGCCATTTCCTTCTGCAGGGGATCTTCCCAACCCAGGGATTGAACCCAGGTCTCCCGCATTGCAGGCAGATGCTTTAACCTCTGAGCCACCATTGTGAGGATTAGAGGAGCAGTTTATAAAGTATCTAACATAATAGCTGCTTCAATAGGTACTCAAATTGTAGTTATTGTTGGCTTTTATCATCTTGATCCCATTTTTTGAAATTATGCCCTCTGGAGCAACATAGACTATGTCTAATACCACAAATATTTGAAGGCAGTTAGCATGACCTCTAAGCCTTCTTTTCTTTAGACTAAATATTCCCTGATTCTTCTACCACTCTTCTGTGATGTATTTTGGATGCCTCCGTTGCTTTCATTCCCGCCTATTTGTCAATTTCCCCCTTAAAATGTGGTGTCCAAATGTGGTCAGTCCGATGTGCTCGACAGTGAAATAATTACTTCCCTTGATCTGGACTTTGCACTTCTCCTACAGCAACCTAGATTTATGTTAGCATTTTTGGAGGCCAGATCACACAGTTGGCTCAAGTAAAACCATGTTCTACTATCCAGAATGTTAGTGATGCCTCCCAATATTGTGTCAACCACAGATTTGACAAGCATGAATTTACATCTTCATCCAAGCTGTTGATAAAAATGTTGAACAAGAAAAGGGCAAAGGTTGAACCCCCAGATTCTTCCCTGTATATTGACATCCATAACTGGTTGGTGACACTGTTTCACCAGCTCCAAGTCTATGCACCTACACTAACAAAAATAGCTCGGCGAGATACAGTCACTCTTTGTGTTTTTGAAATTGGATATTTAATTCATCTAAAGATAAAATGCCATTCTTTTATCGAGGAAGACAGGTTTTGAATCCATAATTAGGAAAATGTGAATTCAGAAAGTAATTTCATGTTTGAGTTACTATGTAATGCTGAAAGAAAAAAAAATCATCTTCTTTTAATGCAAAATGATAATGCTTGCTTAAATTTGTTTATTTTTCCAAAATGTTTTGAAATTTCTGGGTCTTGGGGGAGGAGGCTGGAGAATTTGCAGATTTCATATGTGGGGGAGAAAGGAGATTTTTGAAGAATAGCATAACTTTTAGGAGTTTTTTCCATCTCTGAAGGATATCACAGAGACAAAGAGATCTCTTAAAAATGGTGGGGATGTGTGTGAAGTATATTCCTGGTAGTCTTTTTTATTCTTTTTAATGATTCTCAGACAACATTCCTAGACTTTTTGAGGGGAAAGGTATTTTTCTCTCTCATTTAAAATGCTTCACTCTGAATAAATCAAACCAATTTTTTTGTATCATGTTTCAAAAACTTTGAACAAAGGTTTTCTTGGTTTTCATGGTGAAGGTAAAGAATTATTATGGACATATCATTTGAGCCAAAGTGCTCAAAGACTTGAAGTTCATTTCTTAGTACTTTCCTTCAAGGGCTCATTCGATGTCTTCTCAAAGACTGATTTCCAGTGTATGTTCCAGGCTTGTGGCTTTCTTCTTAATTCTGATCCTATTTCTCTACCCCATAATCAAACAGGTACCTTAATATCTAACGTATCTTAACATCTCTTATTGTGAGCATACTTTGAGATTTTAAGGTAAACAGACAAGAGAGCTCACATTCTCAAAATTCACCCAGGAAATAAAAGATAAGATTTCATCATACTGAATATTTTAGGAATGTCATTTTATAGTTTACTCATTCTCTATAGTTTACAGTGTGCCTACCTTATGCTGGGCACTGATCTGGGCAACAGAGACTCAGGGGGGAGTAAAGCCAAATTTAGTCCCTTCTCTCATCATGCTTATATTCTAGAGGGAGCAACAGATATTAGTCAAATAATCAAAGACAATTGTGAACTTGTGTAAAGTGCCGTGAAGAAGGGGGAGATGGTACTCATTCTTGGAGAGGTCAGGGAAGGCGTTCTCATGTGATGCACAGTTTGTTATTTGAAGATGCAGGTAGGGAAAGAGCACAGGTAGCAGAAACAGCATGTTCAGCTCTGTACCGACATATGGAGCAGGATGAGAGCAGGGAAAGTCCTGCAGGTGGAGTGAATCACAGACAGTGAGAGTGAAGGTGGTGTGAGAGGAGCTGGGGAGGTCGGGAGGCTCTCATGCAGGCCTTGAAGATCATGCAGAGAGTGCTCTTAGGGTCTTCTGAACCATGAGAAGCCATCTAAGCAGCCCGGAGAAGGTGGGCAATGTAGAGGGATCTGTATGTTATATGCTTGGTTTTGCCTTTTGAAAAGATGACTGTGGCTATAGTATGGGAAGGAGGAGGAAAGGAAGTCAAGTGACAGGGGACTGGTTTGGAGCGTGCTTGTTGAATCCAGCAAAGAAGATGATGATGGTTGGGTAGAAGTTGGTGGAAGAAGAGACAGAAAGAGAAGAATGATGCTTGCATTGAATTTATGGTACTTGGGGACTCCAGGTGGGGGTGATAGAAAAGAGATGCCAAAGGTAACTCAAGAAGGGTTTAGACATTTTATATTATTGTCATGAACTTAAAGAAGATTATTTTTAAAATCATATGGCTCTGTTGATAACTTTCACTAGCACAACAGAAATAATAAAATGAAAGTCAGAAATCCTTCTATGCCTGAGATCTATTATTAACAAAATTGGTGACTGTGAACAAGATGAAAAATTTTGAATATCTTGTAGGATCTAAACAATGGAAAAATAATACTTGCAACATTTACTTCATCACAACCTCACACTAAGACCTAGGAAAATGAGTTTGTTGAGGTTCACTTTTGAAAGAAATAATGATTATCTTTATTTTCAGTATTACTTTTCATTTGATTCTTTACACCTCTAGATCCCATAAAAATAACTCAAGTATATCCCTATGCTGCCACCCCAATACAAATCACTATTTCCTTTCATCTTACTTTAACCAACCACAATATTTTCCCATGTCAGAAAAACCTTCCAGTATATAACAGGAGCCTTTGGATCATGTGTATGTGTCTAAACCTGTTCATGCCTTTGGGACCCCACGACAACACAGTCAGCTCACAGTCTAAGCCAGGTGCCCAGTTGCCATCTGGACTCTGGACAGACTGTGTGGTCAGGATTTAGAAATCAGAAACCTGGGAAAGGTGCAAAGTGATGGACACAA
Organism: Tragelaphus eurycerus; assembly: GCA_935064755.1. Lineage (NCBI taxonomy): Eukaryota > Metazoa > Chordata > Mammalia > Artiodactyla > Bovidae > Tragelaphus > Tragelaphus eurycerus. Next base: position 28,932,115 of record CAKXYN010000002.1, read on the forward strand.
CCACCCCCGCCACCATATATGTTATCACCATCATTTAACACATAGTGCAGGAAATCCTGTTCTTTGCAGAAGAACTTCAAAGAACCACTTCCTGTTCTCCTGGGTGCTGTTTATTTTCTTCTTTGCTAACCCCAAAGCACAGACAGATAGCTATTTTTCCTCTAGTAAATTGCTAGTGACACTCCATTTCTTTCCTGTCATCCTCAGCCCACTGTCCAACTGACCTCTCAGATTTCCATACCCTTCTAGGCTAAAGAGCTGTACTTGGAGGTTTTCAGTGGCCCACTGACTTATGTAACTTTGTCCTGTACTTTCTTTTTCTTTTCTAGGTTCTGAATTTCTCACATTTCAGCCCTCTTATGCCTCAGTGTGAATCCTCTCTTCTTGCCACAGTGACATTCTTTTCTAAGCATTGACTTATATACACTATCACATGTGAAATAGATAACTACCATAAGCTGCTGTAGAGCACAGGAAGCCCAGTCTCGCACTCTGTGATGACCTAAAGAGTTGGGATGGCGGGAGGAGGGGGGCTCAACAGGGAGGGGATATACATATATATATAGAGAGATATAATTATGACTGATTTGCATTGGTGCGTGGCAGAGACCACTGTAACACTGTAAAGCAATTATCCTCCAATATAAATAAAAAAAAAAAACCAAGCACTGTCTTTTAAGCTAGCTTTATCATGCATATTTTACCTTGTGTATATGCTGAGTCATTTCAGTCATGTGCAATTCTTTGCAACCCTATGGATTGTAGCCCTCTAGGCTCCTCTGTCCATGGGATTCTCCATGCAAGAATAGTGGAGTGGGTTTCCCTCTTCCAGGGAATCTTCCCAACCCAGGGATCAAACCTGCGTCTCTTATGTCTCCTGAATTGGCAGGCAGGTTCTTTACCACTAGTGCCACCTGAGAAGCCCATACTTTACCATACTTTTGAATTTTAAACAAAGAAGCCTTCACTCAAGTCACCAGAAATAAAGACAGGATGTTAAGTCACTCAAGTGACTCAGTTGGGCCATTATTTTCTTCCCTACTTTATTCATGTATGTATGTATGTTTACTGAATGCCTACTGTGCTCCAATCCCCATGGGATAGAGTCATGAGCACAAACATTGTATGTTCTAGAGGAAAAGACAATGAATAAGTAAACAGGTGAACAAGTGTTGTCAGTATTCCATGATTCAACTGAAGTATTAGAGATTTATCTTATGGAAAAACAATAGAGAGTTGTAACTCTCACTCTCGTCACTGAACCCCAGACACCCTGTTATCTTTCACCATCAACACCCTTACTCCCTGGGTTGTTGAGCTTGGGTCATGCATACTCAGATTATGATTGAGAAAAGCAGTTTCCTGGGGAAAAAAAAAAAGAGGTGGTTACTTGTATAGGACTGAAAAAGAAAAAAATAACAAGTGTGCTTGTCATTCAAAGCAGGGTGCTGAATGGCTTTTCACTAAATCATAATGTTATGCACTTACCACAGAAATCATTTTCAAATGGAATATATATCACCCCGAGTCAGAGCAGATATGCACTAAGCCTTCACATGGGGAGGTGGCGGGGTGATTAGTGAACTTCCGGGTATTTTCTTATGTGCTTTACACTTAAGGCAAATAGTTATTTTTCATCTCCTTGAAGCTGAAAGTTATAACAAAATAAATGGACCCATGGCTTGCCAGAAGCCATAACTCTGTATTTAGTTGACATGACCAGATTCCCCAGTTTGGCCTTTGAAAGCCTGAGAGCAGAATAAAGCATTAACCTCTTCTGACCCTTTCCCCTCTGTCTTCTCTGGGCAGAATATCTCGATGCATAACCCTGTTGGTGGGGCCATGGCGGGGCCTGGAGCTCACCAGCTCGGCAGCGCCCGGATGCCCAACCATGACACCAGCGTTGTGATTCAACAAGCCATGCCGTCACCCCAGTCCAGCTCTGTCATCACGCAGGCCCCTTCCACCAACCGCCAGATCGGGTAAGGAGATCTCCTCGGTTGTCTCTGGGTCCTGGCCAGAGCTCAGGGAAGCTTCTAGACTTTCTTCTGGTTTCTAGTCTGCAGGTTGGATAAGACAGAAGTTGGTTTTCCTGGCTGGTGTGATACTGCCTAGAGCTCAGAGTGATGTTTTTGATGGGAGAAAGGTAGAAGGAGTCTCTGTTTGGTAGAAGCTCTTTGACCGTGGCTCTGGAAAGAAGAGCAAGTCGTTCTGTGTCATTGTTCCTTCAGAGAAGATTCTTGAACTTTAAGGTGACTGTGGGGAGACCCCTTGGATGTTGGGAGCAGAGTGTAGTTCTCAGGACAAATGCTTGAGGATGGTGGAGGGAAGTGTCGCCTGCCCAGCTTCCTTGCTAACAGAATATGTGCCTCCATTCCTAAGACCAATGTCCAACACCCATCTCTCTGGTATGTTTCCACAGTCCTCCTTCTCTGATGATTCTTCTTTCTTCTTTCCCTTGTTAATATTAATACCTTCTCATTAGCTCGCCTCTCTTTCTGCATTGGTTCATATTCAATCCTGGGGAAGACAAAACAAAGAAGGCAGACCCTATCCTTCTCATTTATGTAAAAAAGACAGTACTGAGGCATTGAGAAAAATAGGTAAAATGCTCCCAGATACTGTATCATGGCATGGAACAAGCACTCACTCCTGAGTATCATGTGATCGCTCTTGGTCCTTGTTACTCAAGAGTGTGGTCTGAGGACTGGCAGCGTGGGTATTACCCAGGAGCTTCTTAGAAATGCAAACTTCTGGCCCAGCTTCCTGCTCTCCAGAATGAGGATGGTTTCTCTTCTCGCCACCCTCACAAGAGTAATGTGAAAAGGAAATAAAAAATTTAAGAGTGCTTGGGATCTTAGGAAGAAAAAGTAGTAACTTAAGCCAAAGAGCTATGATAAATGTATGTTGCTGGATGCTGAGAACTGCTTGCTCCTTGTTCCTAGAATTCTCTGTTTAAAATAGGAATGGGAGCTTGCTGTGTTTGGTGTGCATATCAGAATTTAGTTTGAATTTTCCACTGAATAGTAGATATGGTGATTTTAAGAAAAAATTAGAAGCTATCTCACTCTTTGTCAGTATCTTTTCCCTTTCTTGTTTTAAATGTGTATAAGAATTCCCCACCCAGAGGGAGCACTAGGGACACTGCCTTATCCCTCCTCAGAATACACTAGAAAGGGTATCTTGTCTTTTACATTTCTCACCTTGTCAGGATGGGTTGTGACATATAAAGACAAATCTTAACAAATGAGAGTTGTGGGTAATAACTATGTTGTGAGTTTGCTATGGGAACCTTTGGTTTTCCATTCAAGAAACAGAAAATTAATCTGGCCGTTTGAATGCTTGGCTTTGTTGGAATAAGCCAGTGCTAAAGTTGCAAGTGTGTCTGTGAAAGAATCCTTTTTTTCTCAAATGTCTATGGGAGTAAATGCTTCTCCATCCAAAGCAAGAACCTGTAATATACTAAGAAGGTGGGGTCATTAAAGATAGCATCTCAGTCTCAAGGGACTCCTTCACTCCAGTGGCTTGGCTTTGGGCAAACAATTCACAGTTAGGCGAGCTAATTATAATTATTTTATTTTTTCTTTCAAGGGGAAAAAACATAAAATGTGCTAGATTTTATTAGCATTTTTACAGCATTCCTTCTCCCCTGGAGTTCTTCTGCCTCCTGCCCCCTAACTTCCCTCTTGGAGGCCCTTAGTTTTTGGCCATTGTTAGTACAATGGTGGTTTTTGTGAAACAATCTTTTAAGGGTTAGCACTAAATTCTAAGATGGGTGTTGACTCTGTCAATAATTTACCCAGCTGGCCGAGGCTGCACAGTTGGATGACATTTTTCGGCTGTGTCACTGTGCCCTGTCAGGTGGGCGTATGTGCCATCTCCCGACCCACTCTGACTTCCCATTCATTCCCAGTCCTGGGGTGTTATGTGTCTCTCCTGGTGTTTTCTAGGAGATAATTGTCACTTTTAGGACTCTGTCTCATTGCCAGGCTTGAGGGAGGCTGTTTCTTGCTTCAGATCCTTCCCTGTTGTGTTTGCCATGTTGGTTCCAACCCCACACCCCCTCATTTCCATTTCTCTCCATGTGACCCATCTAAAACCTTGCCCGGATGATTCTGGGGGCTCAGCAACCCATCTCACCAGTGGATTCAGAATGAAACTCTAGGTGGTAACATTTGGGGATGGCTGAGTCTTTTATTTCTCTCAGCGAAGAGGAAATGAGTACTTATTTTAAAACATGAGTTCTCTCTGGAGACTGTGTCTTTAAATGAGCATTTGAAACTGCAGATAGTTTTCTTTCTTTTTTTTTTTTCCTCTGAGGCTGCACAGAACCATATTGTAGTAATATTCTGATTTTTATCACAACCTCAAATATTTAAGTGTCAAAATCTGGCCAAGCCACCTGCAAATGTTTGCCATGGCTACTGGCCAACAAAAACAGCAAACAGCAATGAAAGTCTTCATTCAGGCTCCGCGCTTAAGCTGCACCCAGCCAGAGAGGCTGGGACCCACCTGTGCCCACGCACAGGGCTTTTTTGCTGTGACCAGTGGGCGTGTTCACAAATAGAACTTTGCGGGAGAGAGAGGGGGCCACCCATCTCCCGTTCCCCCCCACCACCTCGTTTCTTCCCTTTGACCAGTGCTGGGTTTCTGTTGCCAATCTCACTTTTATTCTCCTTTCTGCCACCATCCCCTCTTCATGCTGTATTTAAACTTAGAGGTTTGAATGTATTGGGAGTGATATTGACATGAAGGACTGGAAATGGGAACAGTGCCTGCTCCTAAGGAAGATTTGGAGCACAAAGTGTAGGCATCCTTGTGAGTATTTGATTTTCATATTTTTGGAGCAGGCACTGTGTCAACACAGGACCAAATGGGTGGAAGTGCAAAAGTCTGAGATAGACAAACCATGTGGGCAAACTTCAGTCTGTCCTCTATCACCCCCTTCCATCACCAATGCCCAGTTCTGTCCAAGTAGTGCTTTTTATCTCGATAGAAACTGGAGGTAAGTATAAATATCCCAAATTGCACTCGTGTGGTTAGGCAGGCTAGAAAAACACACAGTGTTGGAGAGTGTGGGAGGCATCCCCAAACTAGTGACTACTTGTGCTTAGTCAAACTGGCAGACACCCTGTCGAGAAGAGTGCCTTTGGCTGATTGATGGTAGCGTTTTAGGAGATAAGTTTTCCAGATGGAAAAAGAAAAAGAGGGAGCCATGGGGTGTGGGGGAGACAAGCGAGACAGAAAACAAGCATGTGTTAAATACAGATGAAATCGATTCTGCCTTGGACCAAATATGTGGCAGATTCCAAGCAGTATCTCTCCTCTAGTAGTTTTTTTTTTTTATTAGAGATCATGTAACAGGCTCATTAATTCAGGATCAAGTCTGCAACTCCTGAGAGAATGGTGGAAGAGCAGGTATCAGTAGTATAAGTTCTCTCTCTTTCTAATTCGGTCTCTCTCTCTCTTTCCTCATATGAGAAATTTTTGTATGAGCCAGCAATCAGTTGAGAAGGTGGCTACAATTTTAATAGATCCTAGCTTTCCTTGGTGGCTCAGTGCTTAAGAATCAGCCTGTCAAGCAGGAAACACAGGTTTGATCCCTGGATTAGGAAGATCTTCTAGAGAAGGAAATGGCAACCCACTCCAGTAGTCTTGTCTGGGATAATCCCATGGACAGAGGAGCCTGGCAGGCTACATTCCATGGGGTCGCAAAAGAGTTGGACATGACGTAGCAACTGAACAACAGCAAATTCCTAGAGAAACCTATTTCTCCTTATGGACCAATGTTATTCGATAATTCATGCTTGGTAATTTTTTAGGAAGACAGTGAAAGTAACATGGAATGAGGTGATCTACAACAATGGATATCAGTACAGAGTTCTGACAGGTTGTAAGAGGCGCTTCCAAAATAGTCCACAAAATTTCTTCCTGTATTCAGAATATTCTATAGATTTAGTTCTCCCTATGGAATTGGCAAATGCATAAGCTTGTTAGATTATTGGTAAAAAAATGATTTGCCAGTAATTGTTTACAGTGTAGATGTGATATATCTATCAGGATATATAAATGTTCCTACCAAGGCTGATATTTGAAAAGAAGATATCTGGTCTTTTCTGGAATATTCTAGTTAGGATATCAAGAAATTTGAAAATGTGTTCAACAGCATGTATATATAAAACCTCTCTCTGATTTTATGCCAGTTTTAGTCTTGGCACAAATATGTTTGTAGGTATATTAGCTGTTTTATCGTACCCTGTATTTGCATAAAGCTGTATTTAGGCAATGTAGATCTAAGACTTGGCCAGAAATTTGAAGAAAATATAGCAATCTTGTAAAAATAAAAAGGAACTGATACATAAATTGTATTTCTCTCACCTTTTCTGAGCTTTTTTTTTAAAAAATAATAGTAATAAAAGAAGAGCTTATCACATCTCAGAACTTATTGATGTAAAAAACAACGCCACTTTGCCTGTTAGAGAAAGTCATGTGGTTTTTTGTATGAGCTGCTGTCGATGCTTGAGGTGTCCATTGAGATGGGAATGTTAATTGATTCAAGGATTTCTGTGTCTGTCGTTCTGAAAAAAGGGAGGGGAAGGTCAGTAAATGATGCCATCACAAAAAGGCACTGCTTAAAGAAAACTTATGTGAAACATCAGCTTACAGTTGACTCATACTGTAAAGAATTTGCCTGCAATGCAGGAGACCCAGGTTCAATCCCTGGATTGGGAAGATCCCCTGGAGAAGGGAATGGCTACTCACTCCAGTATTCTTGCCTGGAAGAGTTCATGGACAGAGGAGCCTAGCAGGCTACAGTCCATGGGTTCACAAAGAATTGGCCATGACTAAGCAGCCAACACTTTGACTTTCACATTTCACAGTTTGAGTATGCTTGTTCTGTATATGCATAGGTGTATACATCGATTATGAAGAGTTTTCTTAAACTCCACAAATCAACAGCATGAATTAGACTGTCACTGCCCACCGCAGGCCAGTGCTAGCAGGGGGCAGGCCAACCTTCTTCCTCCTGGATGCAGCAGCCAGCAGGTCCTGGCTTATCACTCCCTGCCCCCACGCCCACACCCCTCTCCAGGACAGCTTGAAGCCCCCTCTAAGTAATTCAGACCTGAAGCCATTATTTCCTGCTTTGTGTGTTGCAGAATATCATGGCCATGAACATTGCTTTATTGTTAGAAAGTTGCTGGGTCTTTCACAGCCCCGAGAACATTTATGAGGCCCTTCAGGGGAATGCTTTCTGGGAGGGTTGACGGACTTAACCATATGGCTCCCGTTAAATCCTGTGCAGAGCCTTGAGAAATTACCTCTGACAAGAGGGCCAGCAGCTTTCTACTCAAAGAGTTTTATGTGTGGAACAAAACATTAAGTACTGATACTTGAGGAAATATAAGGTTTCTTAACATTCAAAAGTTGTAATACCACAAGGTATTGTGGCCAGATGAAGGGGGCAGAGCCAGGATGCCAGAGCACATGGCTACATCTTCCAAGAAGCAGAAAAGCACCCCTGCTCTCCTCTCCTAGCCTGGCTCTTGCCTGTGATCCCTCAGCTTTGTTGTGTCTTAATGTCTCAGTTCCTCACCTGGAACACAGCAAGGCAGGCATCTTTGCTTAAACAATAGACGTCTACTTTCCACAGTTTTGGATGCTGGAAAGTCCAAGGTCAAGGTGCTGACAGATTTGGTTCTCGGTGAGGTTCTCTCCTCTTCTTGACTCACAGATGACTGTCATCTCACTGTGTGCTCACCTGATCGCTTCTCTGTGCATACAGAGAGAGAGACAGACAGGCAGGCAGATTGACAGAGAGAGGAGAGGGCTTCCCTGATAGCTCAGTTGGTAAAGAATCCACCAGCCATGAGCGAGACCGTGGTTCGATTCCTGGGTCGGGAAGATCCACTGGAGAAGGGATAGCTACCCACTCCAGTATTCTTGGGCTTCCCTTGTGGCTCAGTTGGTAAAGAATCTACTTACAATGTGGGAGATGTGGGTTCGACCCCTGGGTTAGGAAGATCCCCTGGAGAAGGGAACAGCTACCCACTCTAGTACTCTCGCCTGGAGATTTCCACGGACTATATAGTCCATGAGATAGCAAAGAGTTGGACACAACTGAGCGACTTACACTTCTTCACTTCAGAGAGAAGAGAAAGAGACAGAGACCTCTGGTATCTCTTCCTCTTCTTAGGACAATAATCCCATTACAGGGACTCATGATCTCATTCAAACCTAATTACCTGCAAAGGCCCCACCCCTAACCATCACATGGAGTTAAAGCTTCAGTATATGAATTTGGTGGAGAAGGGAATGGCAATCTAGTCCAGTATTCTTGCCTGGAGAATTCCATGGACAGAGAGCAGCCTGGTGGGCTACAGCCCATGGGTTTGCAAAGAGTCAGATATAACTGAGCGACTAAAACAACATATGAATTTGGAGGAAGACACATTCAGTTTGTAAAAGCTAGACTTCTTGGGAAAGAAAATTGAAAGTCACCCTTTAGTGGCTCAAGCTATTTGTTAGAGAAGTTTGGGATTAGCAGGCTGATACTAAAGAGAAGAAAGGGAGCTAACATTTATCCAGCATCATCTGTGTGCAGAGCACCGACTTATTTTTGCGTGTTGCTTTCTATCATTCTCCAAGAGTCTGGAGAGGCAGACGTTGTTTGCTCCAATTTTACTGCTCAAGGAAGAGAAGTAACTTATCCAAAGTCACTCAGCCAGTGAGATGAGCAGAGTTTTGAATGTGGTTCTGTTGGACTTCAAAGCACATGCTTTCCCTGTGCTCCTGCCTGTAGCAATCCTAGTGCCATGAAAGATACATGAGCATGTCTGACCATCTGGGAGAGTCATCTGCCCACAAGAGTTGGTTAATGCTTAGCCTCTGGTTACAGTGTGAAGTGCTTCCTTCACATATCTACAGGCTGGTCAAGGGCAGAGGCAGACACACTGAGTTTCCAGCAGCTACTTAAATCCTTCAGGAGAAAAATACAGGAATTCCCTGGCCCTCAGAAAGGGAATTTGCAGGTTGTGAGAGCACATGGATACAGAGAGAGAGAGCCTTACCTGGGAGATGTCTTGGCCAAATCCTCTCACTTTTAAGAAAACAAGATTCTTGCCTGAGAGTGGCTGTCCTTTCTCCAACCATTTGGTCGCTTTACATTTGGCTTCATGGTTTATAGGAAGAACCTGTCCCCTGACCAGATGAAGTGTGACTTCCAGGCTATTCTGATTCCTATGTGGATAGGTGACTTCCCCTGTGATGTCTTATTAGGGGAGAGTCTCATTTCTGTATCTTATAAACAGAAGCCCAGCTCACAGAGTTCCAGAACCTTCCATATAAGTGTCTATGTGTGTTTTGACTGTCTCCTCCCATTTTTAGAACAGCTAGGCACACCAATGAGTCACCACACAAAGAGCTGACTCTTTGGAAAAGATCCTGATTCTGGGAAAGATTGAAAGCAGGAGGAGAAGGGAATAACAGAGGATGAGATGGTTGGATGGCATCACCAACTCAAGGGACATGAGTTTAAACAAACTCCAGGACATAGTAAAGGACAAGGAACCCAGTATGCTGCAGTCCATGTGGTCAAAAAGAGTGGGACATGATTTAGCAACTGAACAACAAGGCACAGGTCTGCTTCTAGAGAAAATAGCCCAGGTTCATTCAGTCTGTGTCTGTTGTAAATCTAGACACTTGTTCTTCTGTGTGGCATATTGAAAAGATATGCCTGGAAAAGACAAGCTTACTCAGAGCCAAACCAAGTCAGGTTAGAGGGGAGTCTTGCAAAAGTATTGACCACAGGTTCAGTGGTCATGGGTTTAGGCTTTGCCAGTGAAAAAACTTTATAACCTTGGCCAAGTGCACAATTGCCCTGGCCCCCCTTCCTTCTTCTACACTTTAAAAGGTTAACCAGCTGATTACAAGTCACTCTCAGCAACACAATCCTCATTTATTCCTTCTTTTCTGTCTCAAATTTCTTCTCTCTTTTGGTTTGTTTTCCTTTAGGAGCTGAGTCTGGGGTTCTTGATTATCTGAGTTTCAGGAGGCATTCTCATACTCATGTGTATAAGAACAGAGTAGGGATTGGGAAGTTTTGGGAAGGGGAGACCAGTGCAGTCAAGAGAAGGGTCCTAACATATGAAGACAGAGAGACTTGACTTCCAGGTTCAACTCCTAGGTGAATCACAACAAATTTATAATTCTGTTACGGAGATTTTACACTCATTTTACAACTGAGTAAAGTGAGGTTCAGTGATTATGTGGCTTGCCCCAGGTTATATGGATAAAGGTAAGTGCTGGAACTGGAAGCCAAGTCACTGTCCCATGGGTTCAAATGAAGTTGACTTCTCCAGGTTCTGACTTCCTTATGTGTAAAATGAGGAGGCATCACTAGAAAATTCTCAAGCCTTATCCAGCACTAAAAGGCTGATGGTTTTCACAATAAGTGTAATATTGGAAACTACTTGGAAGGTAAGTTCCTTGGGGGCTCAGGACTGTATGCATGACTATGGAGTTTCCTCCCTTGAATTAATCCTATCAGCAAATTGTTCTTTTATTCTCATTTTACTAAATGACATTGCTGAAGAGCTCACTAGGAAAACACCTAGACAACAGCACACAGTGAAAGATATAATACAAATGTAATACAAGAAATTGGGACAATTATATTGCCAGACATAGCTTTATGGAAAAATGCAGTCCACTGTCTTATTTTCTGGATTTATTATTTGGGGGGTTACTGTATAGAAGACCTGAAACATAAAGGTCTAGCTTATATCAGTATTTAGTATTTTGCAAGGGGAAAACCTTGAGTAAGGTGCCGAATAGTTAAACATTGGAAATTGAGGATATATGTTTATCTTAATATAAAATTCAATGATTAACTGCACCTTTCTATGCTTGTCATAGTTCCTACACGGGAACTGGTCCATTATTTTCTGTTTTCAGGGCCAGAACACTGAGCTGGCTCACCACTGTAGGTTTACATGAGTCCCAGTGTTGTGTTTAGAATGAGTCCCAGGACTAAGTGTAACCATTCCTTTCAGATCAGATCAGATCAGATCAGTCGCTCAGTCGTGTCCGACTCTTTGCGACCCCATGAACCGCAGCACGCCAGGCCTCCCTGTCCATCACCAGCTCCCGGAGGTCACTCAGACTCGCATCCATCGAGTCAGTGATGCCATCCAGCCATCTCATTCTCTGTCGTCCCCTTCTCCTCCTGCCCTCAATCTCTCCCAGCATCAGACTCTTCTCCAATGAGTCAACTCTTCGCATGAGGTGGCCAAAATACTGGAGTTTCAGCTTTAGCATCATTCCTTCCAAAGAAATTCCAGGATTGATCTCCTTCAGAATGGACTGGTTGGATCTTCTTGCAGTCCAAGGGACTCTCAAGAGTCTTCTCCAACACCATTCCTTTAAGAACACCAAAAGGGATAGTGACATGGGGAAGGGACTGGTGTGTGCTGTGCTCTCCAAGGTGAGTCTGTTAGGAGAAATGAATCTGGGAAAGCAGAGATGGTCCTTTGCAACTGGGAGTACACTTGGCTTTTTTGAAGACTGAGCATGTACAGGTAACAGGGCTGTGTCCCAGTGGACATTTCTGATCATTTGTAATTTTCACATTCTTAAAGACTATATGTTTCATGAAGCATAAATAACTCTTACCTGTACTGATAGACAAGTAGTTTGGGAGTTAAAAGAGAAGAACTGCAGATAGTCTGTGGTCCTCATTGCAATACTTTGTAGTCTTATAACTGGACACTTTAGGATTTAAAAGGTAAATGATTCATTAGGTCCTCTTATATGTATTTTTCAATAATATTAGACAAAACAGATTTTTTTTCTACTGTCATTTTTAATATTCTTTTTGTAGAGGATTTAGTTAAAGGAGATACAAATTCTGTGGACCTTTTACCTTTGGTTGGATGAGAATATCACAGAAATAACCAATTTGGTCTTGGATTTTGGATATGAAGGGAATCCCTTATGTTAAGTTTCAGTTACATACAGATGGAATCCTATTTCAGTGAGACCGTACAATGTCATTGCTAGAGATTGAGAGCCATTGCTGGTGGTTTTGACTCCATCACTCACAAGTTCTGGGACTTTGAATAGCTCCCTTGACCTCTCAGGGCCCTACATTTCCATCTTATAAAAATGAAAGAATGAAGCTGGATTGTCTAACTAGTGCCCTTTTCTAGCTCATATGAACATATTTGTTTCCTTATCATGACTAACACTCTCCCACCATACTGCTTGGCTGGTAGGGATCACAGAAGAAGAAATTTCATAAAAACAGATACATCACATTTAGCAGACAATCCAGTAATCTGTTTACCAAGTATGTTGTGCTTTTGGTGAATATCAACTGTAAAATTTCTATAGAGCAATAAAGATTCTTAATGGTACCAGACACATTTAAAAGAATTTGGAGTTTTATAGTTTCCCCCACCTTTGGCAAAGTGCATTCTGGCTGGTGAATAGGTCGGTAAGGTCTGTAAAATGATAGGACCCTTGTGAGTGTTGGGGGTACAGACATGCCAGAATGTGCTTGGCTGGCTTTTGCAGAGGTGCAAGTCTTTGCAGAGAACAGATGGCCCCAGAAATCTTTGAAATGCCAGAAATGACTTCCTGAGTATACTCATCATATATTGGGTCAGATAGGGTAATTCATAAGCCAAATACACAGCAGTTTACCACTGACCTCCAATATATTATTTTCAGTCCGTAAAACCCATAAACGTTTCTACATAGACAATCATAATGATGACTGCCGCAATGAAAACCCATCCTCAAGTCAGCAAGCCACTGAACACTTGTCAAATGCATGATGGTGTTCTCAGTGTCTATAGGGGCTGGAGGCCAAGTGTTTGGCAGACTCTTGGGGATCACTGCTTAGTGTGACATTTTTTCTCACTTGGGAGTCTTGCTTCAAATTGAATGCCTAAAGAGATAAGCAATAAAGTGCTGGACTGAAGAGAACTGGAGTCTGCTGCCACTGCAGTAGTGTTTGGGTAGTATGAGAGATGCCATTTTTATTGAAGTTGCAAACTCAGTGAAGCTAGAGTCTACCCTTGAAGCTTTCTGTAACCCTATATTGAGTCCGGGTATATTTTTTAATGACAAAACTAAATAAAAATGCAAATTTATAGATGCTTATTTCAAATCACAGCCTCCCTAAAATTTTGAAAGAATGTATTTAAAAATAATCTTAACTAAACTGTATATTATTAAAGGAGACTGGGGAATTTTCATGTCCAATTTCATCCAAATGAAAATTGTGTGTGTGTGAGGGATGTATAGGTATACACCCACTTCATAATAATTTGCTTTACTGGAACATCATTTAAGCCATTTGACATGTATATAACATTATTCAAAACTTTTGAAGAAAATTTCCAGGTATATTCTGTGTATTCCACATGGCATGTCCTGAATGTTCTTTATAACCCCTTCTTACATGACAATTAACTACACCAGCCCCTTGCAACCACTTTTAAAGAATAGTCACAGTAATTAACAAGCACAATAAGTTTTAAAAAAAAAAAAAAAACCTCATGTAGATTCGCATTAGACCCTTAACCTAGTTTTTCAGAAAATTGAAACAATTCCTCATTATCTACAAAATGACTATTTGGTTGATGGATTATGTTTTCAGGAGCAGCCACTTTTTATTTCTCTGACACCTTGACATCACTGGTGTGTGGGGTGAGATACCTAAGTGCTAATGCGGATGTCCCTGGAAGGTGGTGACAGCCAGATCTAGAATGGGAGAGAGAGAGCCCCAGCTCAGGGGGTAACTCCCTTCCTGGGAGGAGCAGGGTGAATATCTCATAGGGAACTGGCTGTGGCACTAACTATAGGCTTGGGGCTTCACCACAGAAGGCTTTGATCTGTTGGGAGGTTCTTCTGATTCATAGCTGAAGTGGAATGGGTATGGTAGGACATTCATCTAGGACCCTGGCTTTCTTTTCTTCCTCTCTCCTTTCTTTCTTCCCTCTTTCCTTCCCATCTCCCTTAGAAAGAAGGAGGAATACCTCCAATTATTCGTCATGTCTGACATTTGGGCATGGCTCTCAGTAAAAGTCTGGAATTGGAGAAAGTTTAAAGCTTAACTAAAAGGAAAATGAGAGACTGTATGTGTGTGTGTGTGTGTGTGTGTGTGTGTGTGTGTGTGTGTGTGTGTGTGTGTAGTGTCAATTACTCAACATGTCCCAATCCCCCCTCATTGTGTGGATAGCCGCTATTTATTTAATTTAGGTCTATAGTGAAGCACGTTGCAGGAAACCAGAGGAATGAGTTTGTCCAGATCTCTTTTGGCAAATGAGGATGTGTATTTGTGTGTGTGTGTGTGTGTGAGAGAGAGACAGAGACAGAGAGAGAGATTGATTTTTATAAAAACAGTGTGTGAAACTTTGGCTGCCCCACCAAAGCCACAGATAATCAACCTTATATTGGGTCCACCGCATTCCATAATTATTATTGCCATTAAGAGTAATTATTATTTGCCTTGTTGAGTTGGCAGTTTGGAGTCTGCCTGAGACTGAGGCTTCTCACAGGAGCAGAAGCACACACACAGAGGCCGAGATTCACCCACAAGTGCTTCAACATGTTTGGACGACATCCCTTGCTTGGTTCACTTCATTGGATTTCAGACACATTGAGCTTCAAATTGAATGAAAAGTTTATCAGATACAAAATCAGCGTGAACGAGAGCCTGCACTCCCAAAGCTTTTTTGAATGGATGCTGAAATTCTTGGCTTTTCTCGGTCTGGAGATAAGTTTTCTTTTCATTCCACTCTCTCCCTTTAATTAAAAAAAGAAAAATAAATGATACGATGAGTCTTCAGTTAGAGACTGAGCTTGAAATGGTAGAAGAGGAAAAAGTAGAAGAAAGGCAGTAACACCCCATGGCAAGGCAGCAAGTTCATATAGGAGGCAGAATAATTACAACCTTAATTTTACTTTTTCCCCCTGATTTGTGTTGTCTCCTTGCCCACAGACTGTCCGGACTCCAGATTCTGTATTGTTTCCTCGTCCTTTTGCAATAACTGGCCACACATATCGCCTCTGCCCTCCTTGGGGACCTTGGGTAGGATGTGACCAAGTCTTTTGAATCCTGGAGCGCTCACAACAGAAGCTGTTCCCGGTGGAAGGGTTCACCAAGTCATTAAAGAAGAAATAGCAGGACAAGATGTTCATCCCCATGGAGAAGAAAATGACAACCCACCCTAGTATTCTTGCCTGGGAAGTCCCACGGGCAGAAGAGCCTGAAGGGCTCAGTCCATGGAGTCACAAAGTCGTGCATGACTTAATGACTGAACAACAAGGTGTTCTTCCAGACGTTATTTTTCCCATAAGACTTTGTTGGTTCCTTGCCAAAGTAAAAGTGAAGTCGTTCCGTCATGTCTGACTCTGCGACCCCATGGACTGTAGCGCACCACGCTCCTCTGTCCATGGGATTTTCCAGGCAAGAGTACTGGAGTGGGTTGCCATTTCCTTCTCTAGAGGATCTTCCTGACCCAGGGATCAAACCTAGGTCTCCCACATTGTAAGCAAGACGCTTTACCATCTGAGCCACCAGGGAAGTCCTTTCTTGCCAAAGTCTATACCAATCACAGACCTGCGAGTACTTAGAAGAGCCCACACCCTCTGTGTGGGGGTCTGTCCTCTCCCTGTAACCTTCTTCTCCCAGAATGGAAATTTATAGCAAAAGCTGCTGAATCAGATCCCTCAAGAGCCTCCTCAAAACTGCTGAATCAGAAGAATGAAAAAACCCAACAGCCTCTATTTGAAGAGTCAGACCCAAAAACACCTGAGTGAATGTCAGCTTTGTCTTCAGACACCCAAAGGGTCTGTCCTCCATTGTCAAGCCAACTGTGATCCCTAGACAGGGTCAGAACTGGGAGAGAGGGGAAGCAGCATGTCTTCAATGTAAGCATTCCTCGATCGATCAAAGAATGGAGGCAGCTGGTTACTCACCTTCTCCCAGATGTGGTGCCCGGATGGGGTGAGTGACAAGAAGCCCTCCCCTGTCCTAGGCCTTGAAAAGAGACTTCTTTTGTTATTATACTTCATCAAACAGGTTCCTTGGGTGAATCCCTCTGTACAAATGAGAAACAAGTAGAAGTTTCACTGTAGTGATTTCCAGGGACTTGTGGTCTTGGATAACACATGTATGAAGACTGTTTAGTGGGAAAAATATCACAAAGGAGCATTCCTGTCTGGGTTTTCATAAAAGATGGCAAAATCATGCTGTAGAGGAAAAGAAATCCAGCACTTTCTCAGTAGTAGTAAAAGCTTGTCTTCAAATAAGATTTCCTGAGAGTGTAGAATGGCTGCTTTTTCACTTTTCATTTGTTCTAGGAATTTAGGGGCAGAGAGAGGCCAGGGAAATGTCATCCATGTGCATGGAGTTTAATAAAGATGGAGCCTTAACTTGTTCATTTTCAATGGTAATCTTCACAAGGAACCACTTTTTTTTTTTTTTTTTTTACAAAACTCTAGAGTATATTATTTATATCAGTCCTTAATACATGTCATTGTTACTTTTTATTCAAAGATCCTGTTGTACTTTAAGGATATTGCTTTCTATAGAAAGCATTTCGTCCTTCATGCTTTTGTCATGAATTTCTCTGGAGTTTTCCCAAATCTAATTGTTGTACGTTGGTTTTTGTCATGATGAATCTGATCTTTCTTCTATTAAATGTTGTCTCTCTATTAATTGACTTAACTTTAAGTCCTTTTCTACAGTCAAGCAATGAAAAGAGCTTGCAAATTCTGTTATTTGTTCTGAATGAGGTGCATGGTGAGTTTGAGGGAGCTTCCAAACAGAACTGGGTACTGTCAGAGGCAACAGTCACATTAAATGGCAGACCCCAAGGGAGAAGAGGTAACATCACCAGGGAAACAGTTGTTTTATCAGCTGCACAGAGATTTCTCCTTTGAAAAAACAAAATGACTACCTGGTCTAAAAGATGAGCAGGTAGACACCAGCACTTATCATGTGATGTCTGTGTACCACGTTATAAAGATGAATTAGAATACTAAACAGAACCCACTAAACTGGGGTCTACAGTGCATGTTCATGGGCTGCCAAAGATAAGGGATGTGGAGATTGACCTTGTGGGCAGGTCGCCCCATCTTCCTATCACCCCCTCACCCAGAGCAGTTCCACATTTATTCATTTAGTTGAGTTTCTACATAAGTACTTCTTTGAATAAAGAGTTCTACAGCAAGACAAATGTTTGAAAACTATAGGGTTAGGAGATTCTTTTCTGTGTATGTATTAGGAAAGAAAAAGTGAATTTGTGGGTATGCTGATACAGACACCATCTTAAAGACCAATTCCCCGAAGAAATAGTAACACCTTTGCCATTGTGGAGGTAGATGAGGTGGTTCCTGGAGTGATGGGGGGTGTTGGCGAGAGGAATAACACATGAAAGAACTAATAGCAACTGGACGGGAGGGGAGAAAACTATCAAAACAAAACATACAGACTCACGGGAATCTGTTCATTTGAATCCCACAGGAAAAGATGCAGTAACAGATGAAATTGTACTTTTTCAGTTCACTCTTTTAGACAGATGCTTGAACACTCGCGATCACAAGGTCTGAGGTGTTGAGACTCAATAGGGCTAGAGAGGCAGCACGGATGAACCAAAGACTCCAGACGCCCTTGCATCACCCCATCCAACTTCGGCCTGCAGACTTCTCTCTCTGACTTGGTTTAGGTCTCTAGGACTTCACTATGATTTTTTCTCTCTTTCACAATTTTACTTCTTTTATGGTCCAGCCTGACCTCTAGGCATACCTGCTGCTGCTGCTAAGTCGCTTCAGTCGTGTCCGACTCTGCGTGACCCCATAGACGGCAGCCCACCAGGCTCCCCTGTCCCCTGGATTCTCCAGGCAAGAACACTGGAGTGGCTTGCCATTTCCTTCTCCAATGCATGAAAGTGAAAGTTAAGTCGCTCAGTCGTGTCTGACTCTTCGCGACCTTGTGGACTGCAGCCTACCAGGTACCTCCATCCATGGGATTTGCCAGGCAAGAGTACTGGAGTGGGGTGCTACTGCCTTCTCCGCTAGGCATACCTAGAGGAATATAAAGTTAACTTCCTCGGATACCCCCACCCCAGTGCTCAGCCCGTAGGACAATCCCTTACTTCTTCCTCCTTCGCAGGCTCAGCATGGCCTATCTCACAGGCAACTCAGTTATTTCCATCTTTAACTATGGTGCATCTGTTGTTTTGAGTCACATTGCATCCCTGCAAATGATCTGTTGAAGTCCTAAACCTGAGGTACCTCAGAATGTGACCTTAATTACAAATAGGATCTTTGCAGATGTAATCAGGTTAAGATGAGGTTATACTGGCTTCTGGGGGGGCCCTAAGCCCAGTGACTGGTGTCTGTATGAGAAGGCCATGAGAAGACACCCAGAGGACACCATACAATGGCGCAGGCAGAGACTAGAGGGACGCAGCTGCAAGCCAAGGAGAGAGAAGGTTTGTCAGCAACCGCAGCAGCCAGGAGAGAGTGGGCTGCACAGATGCTCCCCGAGAAAGAAACCAACCCATCAGATTGACTTCTGATGTCTAATCTCCAGAACTGTTAGAGAATCATCTGTTGATTTTAAGCCACCCAGATTGTGGAGATTTGTTCTGACAGCCCTTGGAAACTAATACATGTGTCTTCATGTAATTATGGACCTATTTGTTTTGCCAACAGTACTGTGGTTAAAAAAAAAAATTCATACTCCATTCTCTTTTGATTCAGCTGTAACAGATGTATGGATAAAATAATTAAGAGAAAAAAAGCTAACTGAGAATAAAAGTAAAACTAGTCTCTGGAGAACTAGAATCTTGGAGTAAGGACCTGTTTGGTGGGACACCACCAAGTCTCCATTTGTCCAGAGAGGGAATGAAGAGGCCTGTTCTCCATCAAACAGGTCACCAGTTAATATCTTCTGATGAAAGATATTATTAGAGATGCATTTACCTGGGTTTCAAGCCTGCATTGCCATAAAAATCTACTTTGAGAGGAACAGGGGAGAGTTTTTCCTTAGCCATGCATTCTCTGCTCAGTTGGTATCTGCTGGATTCTGAATTATACACTTTTTATTGTTTAAGCTGTCTACTCTATAATTTGCAATGGAGGGAACATTAGCATTGCACGTAGGTATGGGGGCTTTTCTAGTGGTAAAGAACCCTCTTGCCAATGTAGGAGATGCCAAAGACAAGGGTTTGATCCCTGGGTTGGGGAGGTCCCCTGGAGGAGGGCATGGCAATCCACCCAAGTATTCTTGCCTGGAAAATCCCATGGACAGAGGAGCCTGGTGGACTATGGTTCATAGGGTCGCAATGAGTTGGACACGGCTGAAGTGATTTAGCATGCATGCACATAGAGACCTTTACATTCAACCTTCCAGAAGTTTTTAGCAGCTAATGATATTTTCTGAACACTGAAGGCAAGGGGACCTATGCCTGATCTGAGAAAGTATAGTCCAGGGTGATGGATTTTTGGGTTTGTTTTCCTGTGTGTGTTTCTTCAGATTTTCCTGTGTGTGTTTCTTCAGATAGTGAGCTTCATCACAAAGAGGTTTCTTTTAGGTGGTACCTAATTCCTTGCAGCCCTCCAGCCCACGGGCTGGTGCTCATTTTCATGAGTGATCAGGTTTTTAGCTGCTGTTCTCCTAATACATGTTTTTGAAAAAGGAAGTAGCTTATGTGGCAGCACTGTTCTTTTGATCTGGTAACTTCTCTTAATTCTTTCTGAAGCATCCTTCTGCCTCCATCTCTGGCTCTCAGTGATTTAAAGGAAAAATCCTGGAGTTTATATGCTCCAAGAAACCTAATGCTCCGAGAAATCCAATAAAGCTCACCGCCAGAATTGTGTCGGGGGGCAAAGGGGTATGAGATGACCACCCAGAGCGAGAGCCCGGATAGGAGGGCACTAAAAGCAAGCAGACTGATACCTGCTGAGTCTACCGCTGACTAGGATATGCTGGCTGCAGATCACTGCGAAGGTGGGACTAGACTCTCACTCTCCATTCACAAACTTTTTATTTGCATTTGGGAAAGTTTGTTCACTCCTCAGTATTAAGATAGAAGGGCTCTTCTTGCCTTTCACACCAGCCCACCACCGCAGCTTTGTTTGAATTTTCACGCCTTGGGAACTTTTTGGGGTTTTTTTGGACCTGGATGGATCCTGGGTTTTCTTTCTCTCAATGGGCTCAGTCAGATCACTGTGTGGCCTTGATTCCCTTGTATTTTTAATAAACCTGATAACTGAAGCAGTTCCCCTGCCAGTCCACTGAGCTGATGTGCTGTGACTCTTCCTCAAGCCCGTGGTGTTTGGGGTCTTCATCCTTTTCCGTCGGAACTCTGGTTGGGTGTTTTCCAAACTTGGGTTCCTCTCTGGGTCTGAAAAAAGTCCCATAGGTGAGCACAGTGGCTACTGTGGCAAGGAGGAGAGGGGGGGAGGAAGCGGAGAGTTCGCTAGAGATGCTCAGAACTCTGGGAGGGATCCAGGATGTTCTGATAGTTTTTGTCAAATAATAGTAACTGTGAAGATACTTCCTGCAGTTCAGACCAGCAAAAGCAGTGGGGCAATTGTTGCCGTCCACACTCTGATGACTCCTGCCTCAGCTGAGATCTAACAGTTGAACTCTTTGCATGGCTTATTCTGCCTTTTTGTGCTTTATAACGTCTATCAGAGTAGAGGGTGATAAGGGTGAAGAATGCAGATCAGGATAATTTGATCACTTTCACCAGCAAGCATTTTTCTCTGGCGTGATAAAGAGAAGCAGGAAGGCATCATGAATCTCAGACTTTGAAATGACTAGAAAAAAAAAAAATCCAACCTAAATACAAAATAAGTTTTTACTTTCTAAGTCTTCTAAAAAGTAGTTCGTAAGCACAGCAGCAGTAATCACACTCTGGCTGGTGGCAACAAGTGGGAAAGAATGGGATAGCACAGCATGGCCTTAGGGCACGTTTGTTCATCCCACAAAACTACCTTCTGGTCTGGCATCCTTTTCCTCACCTGGCAACTGCCTAGCTCAGAAGAGCTGCAGCATGGCATGTCCTGGCAGCACCCCACAGGGCATTTATGATGGCAGAAAACCAGACCCAAATTGGAGAGAGTGGTCCAGCCTGGCTTCTGACAGTGAGCCTCTTGCTATGTGACCAACCGTACATAAGATCAGCTCAAATGTTATTGTAAAAGTTGAATTATTAAGTCCGATAGGATTCTAAATAGTTCAGTTATTTATCTATGCTTGACTTTATTCCAAAAAGGGACTTAAGGAGACTTACACAAAGCACACTACGACAATATTAAAAACTAACAAACACAAAATCTATGAAAGAAAGGAAAGCAGTAGGAGAAAATTCTAAATGAGACAAAGACACTGAGATGGTGTCCTGCTAATGACATTTGTCTTGATTGCTACCGCCTTTTAAGTAAAAAGCAGTGCCTGAGTCTGTCGGCACAGAGCTCTTCTTATAGAAGTCATCAACTTTTAGGAGAGAAATGAAGCTTGTTTTTGGCTCTGCAATGGGTTTTTTTAGGTATATGTTCAACTTCTAACCACGGGTGCTATACACCATCACCATACTGTTTTGGAACATGTGTTTATGAGCACTGAAAGAGCAGGCTAGAGGTAGCAAGATTCTTTGGGAATTAAAAAAAAATAAGTTTTGTAAAACTAAGCAGGCCATTGTGGAGGTGGACTGAGGGGGTGGAAGGGAGGGCAGACTCGTATTAAAATCCTGATATAAAGTTCTAAGCAACGAATAAGAGGCTTAAATACATAAAGAGCGAGGCTAAATTTGGACCAATTTCCTGTGAAATCTCTTGTGTAATATTTTCAATTTGTGCTTGTTTAATGTGGTTTATTTTCCTAAGGTTCACGGTATAGGTTTTAAATTCAGCCTTGACTACACACACGTGTCGAGAGGTTATAAAACGAGAACCAGCTCAGACCAGTCTCCAACTGGATGCCCTTAGGTGGAAAACATTACCTCCTTTTCAGTGCCTCAGGTTTCATCATGGGCACTGACTTCGTCTTTTTCCTATCCAGTTCCTGACTACTTTTGCATCACCTGCTTTCAGCAACACCTGTCCAGTGACAGCAGTTCGTGCACCTAAGGATGCTATACGGCCTCTCGTCTTGGGCAGGCCTGAACCCTGTATGAAATCTCAAATTCTTGACACAAAGGGATAATTCCACCCTTCCGATTAAAATGGAGAAACTACCTCAGGCCCTTCTGAAGGCTCTAATTTGCAGTACTGAGTTCTAATGTTGGCTTCTGATGTCCTGGATCACACCTACTCTAGGATAGGATCATTTCCTATATATATATCGATAGTGTTTTGATGACTTGAATACAGTACGTAGGACCATTTTGTAAGACCTTAATAAAATAGATAGGACCTCTCTGTTATTTGTGGCACTTAGTATATCAGACCTTGTCTTTTTTAAAAAAATGTGTTTATTTATTTGTCTGTGTCGGTTCTCAGTTGTAGCATGTGGGACCTTTGTTGTGACATGTGGGATGCTTCACTGTGGCTTGTTGGCTTCTCTAGTTGCAGTGCTCAGGCTTAGTTGACCTGTGGCATGTGGGATCCTGGTTCCCTGACAAGGGATCAAACCTACATCCTCTGCATTGGAAGGTGGATTTTTAACTGGACCACCAGGGAAGTCCCCAGACCTTGTCTTATAGTTACCTCCTATTTGTCAAATGGCACCCCACTCCAGTATTTTTGCCTGGAGAATCCCATGGACAGAGGAGCCTGGTGGGCTACAGTCCACGGGGTCGCAAAGAGTCAGACACGACTGAGCAACTTCACTTCACTTCATTAGGATTTAAGTCCTTAAAACAAAGTTTGTGGTGTATCTCCTACAACACTCAAAATATTACATAATATGGAGGACTGTACCATTGAAGATGTGCTTATACCTGCGGATGTAAAGGGAAATGAAATGAGACATGTATACTGAGTGTCTTAATTTAACTAGTAAGAGATCAGCAGGAAGAGAGAATTAGTTGCCTGGGTGTTTTTATTTTCTTCACTACTATTCAACAAAATATGCATCAGTCATTCATTCAGCAAACATTTATCAGGGACCTTTTTTTTTTTTTTCCCTCAAGAAACAAGCCTTCCGAGTCTAGGTTATAAAAACCAAAAAATATGGTTCACAGTTCTAGTTTCATTTCCAGCTCTATTTGTGATGTAGGATGCAGTGACATTGAAATCTGGCATCTTCTCTTTGCCTCCGCTGTATTTTCATACCTATTCTTTTGTGCTGCGGTTCATGGGGTCGCAAAGAGTCGGACACGACTGAGCGACTGATCTGATCTGATTCTTTTGTTTTCTCTTGGCATGAGAGTCTTTCTCAAGGCTGTGGATCTGGGCTGCTGCTGCTGCTGCTGCTAAGTCGCTTCAGTCGTGTCCGACTCTGTGCGACCCCATAAACGGCAGCCCACCAGGCTCCCCCATCCCTGGGATTCTCCAGGCAAGAACACCGGAGTGGGTTGCCATTTCCTTCTCCAATGCATGAAAGTGAAAAGTGAAAGTGAAGTCGCTCAGTCGTGTCCTACAGGTGGTCAAAGAGTTATTCTTCAAGCCACTGTTTTCCCTGGAAGGGGCAACCTAATTCTTAGCTGCTGATGGCTTTCTTCTTGGGGATGTAGTCTTTTGTCTTCTCACTTGACCACCTAGGTTTCTAAATAACTCAAGTGTGATATCAGGAGATTAGCAGCCTAGAAATGTGAGCCTCACTTTATGGTCACTTTCTTCCTGACATTCTATTGTGAGAATTTTCAAACTTAAAAATCTTCAAGAGTTGTTTATTTACCACCCAGATTCTACAATAGCCATTTCACTATACTTGTTTTTGCTTATAGATTTATCTATCTATCCATCCATAAATCTATCTTATTTTTTAATCCTTTTCAAAGCAAGTTGGAGACATCAGTCATTTTACCCCTAACTGCTGTGGCATTAGTATCACTAAATAGAATTATTCAGTTATGGTACTTTATTGTTGTTGAAGTTTATAAAGAGTGAAATGCACAGATCTTAAGTATATTAACAGCTACCTCTAATGTTGAATATTGTTTTCCTTTCTAGTTTTTCCTCATTGTCAGTAACTAATCATGAAGATTAAAAAAAGATTCTGTAATATCCAATGGTAGTATATTTAGGTGGTGAGTATTCCTATAACATTTTTTTACCTGGCAATATACTGTTCTAGTCAGGAAGGAGCAGGAAGAGAATAGGAGTGTGGGAGGCTTGTATGTTAAAGGCCTCATTTTGTAGACAGACTAAGAGTTCCTCTACCTTCTCAGTGTTCACTTTCTTTGTCTTCAGTCTCTTAATGCTGCAATAGTAGGAGAGGCTGTTTACATGGTGGTAAAGGACACAAATTTTGGCATCACAGAGCCTAAACTCAAATTCTAGTTACACTGACCTTGGGCAAGTTATATATAATCATTGCTCAGTTGCTTACAAAGGTCCATCTAGTCAAAGCTATGGTTTTTCCAGTAGTCATAAATGGATGTGAGAGTTGGACCATAAAGAAGGCTGAGTGCCAAAGAATTGATGGTTTCGAACTGTGGTGTTGGAGAAGACTCTTGAGAGTCCCTTGGACAGCAAGGAGGTCAAACCAGTCCATCCTAAAGGAAATCAGTCCTGAATATTCACTGGAGGGACTGATGCTGAAGTTGAAACTCCAATACTTTGGCCACCTGATGCGGAGAGCCACTCACTGGAAAAGACCCTAATGCTAGACCCTAATGCTGGGAAAGACTGAAAGCAGGAGGAGAAGGGAGTGACCGAGGATGAGATGGTTGGATGGCATCATTGATTCAGTGGACATGAGTTTGAGCAAATTCCAGGAGATAGTACAGGACAGAGAAGCCTGGCGTGCTGCAGTCCGTGGGGTCCCAAAGAATTGGACACGATTGAGCAACTGAACAACAACAAAACAGCAGTGTGTCTGTTCCCTCTTCTGTTAAAATGAGGATAATGAAAGTGACGGGAGAAGGCAATGGCACCCCACTCCAGTACTCTTGCCTGGAAAATCCCATGGACAGAGGAGCCTGGTGGGCTGCAGTCCATGGGGTTGCTAAGAGTCGGACTTGACTGAGCGACTTCACTTTCACTTTTCACTTTCACGCATTGGAGAAGGAAATGGCAACCCACTCCAGTATTCTTGCCTGGAGAATCCCAGGGATGGGGGAGCCTGGTGGGCTGCCGTTTATGGGGTCGCACAGAGTTGGACACAACTGAAGCGACTTAGCAGCAGCAGCAGCAATGAAAGTGAAAGTGTTAGTCTTTCGTATGTCTGACTCTCTGAAACCCCATGGACTATAACCCGCCAGACTCCTCTGTCCATAGAATTCTCCAGGCAAGAATACTGGAGTGGATTGCTATTTCCTTCTCCAGGGGATCTTCCCAATCCAGGGATTGAACCTGCGTCCTCTGCATTGCAGGTGGATTCTTTACCATCTGAGTCACCTGGGAAGCTCAAGATGAGGATAATATTACTATCCAGTTCAATTCAGTTCTAAGGTCATGATAATTCAGTGAGATAATGGATGAAAGTTATCTGGAACATAGTGCATGTTCAGTGCTGTTCATTTGTATCATTATTACCACCAAAATACCAGCTTGGTGTATGGTTAGAGATCAGTGCATATGTGTATAGTTAATTTAGAAAGACTTTAGCCGGGAGAAATATCAATAACCTCAGATATGCAGATGACACCACTCTTATGGCAGAAAGTGAAGAGGGGCTAAAAAGCCTCTTGATGAAAGTGAAAGTGGAGAGTGAAAAGGTTGGCTTAAAGCTCAACATTCAGAAAACAAAGATCATGGCATCTGGTCCCATCACTGCATGGGAAATAGATGGGGAAACAGTGGAAACAGTGTCAGACTTTGTTTTTCTGGGCTCCAAAATCACTGCAGATGGTGACTGCAGCCATGAAATTAAAAGACACTTACTCCTTGGAAGGAAAGTTATGACCAACCTAGATAGCATATTCAAAAGCAGAGACATTACTTTACCAACAAAGGTTCGCCTAGTCAAGGCTATGGTCTTTCCTGTGGTCATGTATGGATGTGAGAGCTGGACTGTGAAGAAGGCTGAGCGCCGAAGAATTGATGCTTTTGAACTGTGGTGTTGGAGAAGACTCTTGAGAGTCCCTTGGACTGCAAGAAGATCCAACCAGTCCATTCTGAAGGAGATCAGCCCTGGGATTTCTTTGGAGGGAATGATGCTAAAGCTGAAACTCCAGTATTTTGGCCACCTCATGCGAAGAGTTGACTCATTGGAGAAGACTCTGATGCTGGGAGGGATTGAGGGCAGGAGGAGAAGGGGGACGACAGAGGATGAGATGGCTGGATGGCATCACTGACTCGATGGATGCGAGTCTGAGTGACCTCCGGGAGCTGGTGATGGACAGGGAGGCCTGGCGTGCTGCGGTTCATGGGGTCGCAAAGAGTCGGACACGACTGAGCGACTGATCTGATCTGATCTGATCTTACTTTGGTAATCTTCAGTTTTCAGATTACCAAAGTGAATCTTTTGTAATCAAGCAACTTTTGAGGAAATACTGAAAATGTATTTTCCCAGCTGTTTTAATGGAAATGAGCACAATTCAGTGTCAACTGAGATGTCTACTTTGACTTCAGACAGGATAACCATTGGCTTTTCCTCACAGGATCACTATCTAGTGTCCCCAGGGTCATGCATTACCTAGGAAGGACTGAGTAAGAGCCAAAGGACATTATGTTTCCTCCACACAGCTCCCAAGCTTTCTCTGTAACCTGAAGTCACAGGGGGGTTTCTTTTGGGTATTGTAATGCTCAGTCACTAAGTCATGTCTGACTCTTTTGTGACTCCATGGACTGCAGCCTGCCAGGCTCCTCTGTCCATGGGATTTCCCAGGCAAGAATTCTGGAGTGGGTTGCTGGTTCCCTCTCCTGAGGTTCTTTCTGACCCAGGGATCGAATCCACGTCTACTGCATTGACAGATGGGTTTTTTACCACTGGGCCATCAGGGAAGCCCAGTTTCTTGTGTGCTCAACCACAGTACTGTTCCTTCAAGCAGCCAGACCTAAACCCAAGAGTGCCCTGGCTTCTCTCCACTGCCTGCCATGTCTTATCAGCCACACATTCGACTGAATTTTCTCCCTATTTCCCACCCAAGCCTCATGTATTTTGGTGGCTTGCATGGTAACACTCAGAAGATTTATGTCCGTTTGCTTGTGTCTGTGGCTATTTCTCAGAAACCTACATGGGGAAAGTGCAGCTCTGTCTAGGAACTAAACCACAGTTACTTGCTGCTTCCACCTGCCTTCAGAGGTGATAAGGGGGACCAGTTTAGGAGAACTTAGAAGCTGTGAAAGCTGTTCTAGAAGATGGACACTGTCCAAGGAAAACTGGCTATGGAGTGGCATCAAAAGACACGCAACGGGACAACCTGAGCCTTCTTTTCTGTTGAGTCAGAAAAGCACAGATGTTGGAGATTGTGGGCTGTGGACAGTGAAGGAAAGTGGCAATTCTGACATGTGGCTAGTACTACATTAGCAATATCCCAGCAATCTGTGTGTGGAACCTGTGTGCTCTGCGTGTGCCAGACACTTGCTAGTAGAGCAAGTGAAGATGCCCTGAGGGAGTATGTGGCGACTTCCAAACCAGCTGAGTTTAGAGAGTCATAAATGGGATGGAGCTGTAGTATGGGCAGTATGGGTTCTGAAAGCAGAGCTGAAGCCATTCAGATCCTTCAGCCCCTTTAAGTTAGTCTTATCAGATCAGGCCGTCACGGAGCAGATAGACAGGTAAGTCTCGGAGACCTCTGAACCCAATTAAAGTTATACCACAAAGAAATCAAACTCATGTGGTTTGCATTTCAGAAAGCTACATTTGGTGGGCTGTTCCTGTTTTAATTCGGTAACCTAATGCAGACCATGTGAACATTTGAAACGCTTTTAACAGTTAAACCAGCTCAAATAACACAAAACCAGAGCAGCAATAAAGAATGAATTAAAGCTGATTGCAACTGCGGCCAACATAATTTTTTTTCCCTTGCAAAGAACTTGAGGGGAATAGAATGCCGGACCCGCGGGGGAAGAGACTGCTATCTCCATTTTCAACTTTGAGTAAAGCAGCAGGCACTTTGACTTCTTTTATTTCCTAAGCAAATGTTTGAAACAGATCAACTTAGAAGCGATACTTAAATCTTGAAGAGATTTGGGATGAGGGAGCAAAGGGGCTTGACATCCTTTAGAACTGATACTTTGGTAGTCAGCAGCTCTGCATTCCCCTTTCTAAGACGGTCAGTGGACAGGGCATGGTTGTAAGCCTGCAGAGGTCAAGAGTTCAATCCTGCGTGGGTCCCTTAGCCTTATACTGGAGGAGGTAGGGAAGTGAAACCTGTTTGAGTACTTGCTGTAGCCTCTACCTCCCAAGTGTCTATAGAGGGTCGCCCAGGAAAGAGAAGCAGAAGTAACAGTAGTGATCAGTTGATGTGTTCCATGTGCCAGACACTGTTGTGGGTGCATTCAAGGCCACATACCTAACCTGGCTGCTGAATTCATCTGTGCCTCAGTTTTCTTATCTGTAAAATGGGGACAGAATTATGATTCTCATTTTACAGATGAGGAAATGAGGCACCAGAAAGTTTAATTACTTTCCTAAGATTGCATAGATAATAAATGGCAGGACCAGCATTCAGATGCTGGTATGAACAGCTGCAGCACCACCACAATATACCCCTGTAGCGAGTTAAGGAACTCGAAGACAAATTCAGTGGTGGATCATAGGAGCAAATGTCATAAGCCTCAGCCTTGGTTATTGGCCTCTTGCCCAAAGAGGATTGACTGCATGATAGCTACACCCAGACATCATAGTGTGCCATGCATGCTCCACAATAATCGCTGCATTTGTGTTGGTTGAATTGGATTTTATACACACATAGAAGATCCCTCCTATGTGTGGTCGCCATGTTCCATCCATGTGTGGAAAAATTTCTGTGAATAAAGTCTAAAAGAGATGGTGAACATGCTTTGGATTTATTTCCATGTAATTCTAGGCACTTGAAGGGAGAGCCATGGGGTGTGAGGAGGGCAGCTTAGGCCTAGCCCTGCGACAAGTGCCATAGGTGATAACTGACTGCCTACCCCATTTCCCAGAGCATGCTGACTTTGTCAGAGATCCAAGGGAGCAAGGGAGAAAGGACCTGTAATTTCAGATCCATTAGCGACAGAAAGCCTGCCAAGTGGGAAAGAGTAAAACTACAGGAAGAAACTTTATTTGCAAACTCCTGAGGGGTTATCACCAGCAGCAGGGAGCCGAATAATCACTGGTGGGCAAAGGGGCTCCACTGAACCCCCCTAAGTTTGGGTTCCTTCCGGAGCAGTGGGAAGCTGGCTGTCAATCTCTTCTGCAGGCAGTGCCAAGTTCATCTGCCTGACCTTCACAAATAGTCCTCCCCAGAGGATGAGAAATCTTCCTCCTTTCTTCTTTTAAAATGAAAACTGGTGTCTACGTTGCTAGCTAGATCCCCTGAACAAAATAGAATTCTTAAGAATAAATAAAAAGGTAAAAGCCTATCACAGGTTTCTTTTTCTTAACTTCATAGATAAAGTCAAAGGGTTGATTAAAGTACTTTAACTAAGTATTTGTAAAGCAACTGCTTTCCCAGCCCCTGTTGTGTTATTCTCGAGGAAAGGGCATGGCAATCTGTTCAAGCACTCTTGGCCTGGAGAATCCCATGGACAGAGGAGCCTGGTAGGCTACAGTCCATAGGGCCGCAAAGAGTCAGACATGACTAAAGCAACTTAGCACGGATGCATGTTCTGTTATTAACAGAGGGGAGGATTCAGACCTTGATGAAAATATTATCTCTTTGACTTAAAGGTAAAGGAAATCCTGTTTACCTCCCCCAACAACTCTGGTTTCAAGGATTACAGTCCACTTAACTCTCTTTGAGGCCTGGATAAACACTGGCTGCCTAGTCTTCTAAACGTTCCTCAGTTTATTGGTTTAGTTACAATTAGCTTTCTAGAAAAGTCTCAGGTCCTCCCGATTCCTCCAGGCCAACCCTGCTCTCTTCCTGTGGCACCCCCGTGTGACTTTTAGTAGGCCATACGCCCAGCTGGATTGGCATATCATGTGCCTGGAGCTCCTAGATGACTAAATAATCAGTGAAGCATCGTACATGGTGATCAGAGCAGGCGGAAGAGAATCTTGATTAACATTAAGGATAAAAATCTATTTTCTTTCTAATAAGTATTTTTCATTTAAAACTCTGTCTCCGCACCTGTTTTCAGAGAGCCCAACCTGTGACAGGCTCCTTTATCTGTATATGGCCCAGATAACCAAATCCCTTGACTTCCAGATAGTTTTAAGTGAATTCTTCCTTCTCATTCAGTCTTCTCTGCCAGAATTTAAAATTTCTCTTTAGCAGCCTCTAGCTATATGAGGACATTTTCTGAAACTGCAAGTTTCAGGAACACGAGTTATCAAAAGATCTCCTTACCCCCTCCCTACTTGAGTCCTTAAAAATGCTTAAGTTGTTTCTAACTCTAGTCATTCAGTAAATATTTCTTGAGCATTCCTGTCCCTCAACCCTGCCACCTCCAGTGTCTGTGTTCTCCTCTATGAAAATAATATATTTTACATATTATGCATGTATACTTTTCATATATATTTTTATATATACAGCTGAACATTGAACAATACAGGTGGTGGGAATGCCAATCTTCCCTCTCTCTACACAGTCAAAAATCCAGATATAACTTTTGACATGACAAAAACTTAACAACTAAGCCTACTGTTCACCAGAAGCCTGTTGACAGCATAAAACTGATTAACGCATATTCTGTATGTTATCCGTATATCTACCTATATTTTATGCATTCATGACATTAACTTTCTCTTAATTTTTTCCCTTATTTTTAGGCTTTGCAGTTTGTCTGCAAGTTTTTTCAACTTGTGGCAAAGCTCTAAAACATTTTCTAATAAATTTATTGAAAAATATCTCCATATAAGTGGACCCATGCAGTCCAAACCTGTATTGTGCCAGGGTCAATTAGATAAATAACTAATAAAATAAATACTATATATTTTAACATATATATTTTATATTTGTATCATATTATGTGCCAGGTACTGTGCTAGGCTCTGTGAACATAATGGAGAGAAAAATAAACAGACATGTTCATGGAACACATAGTCTAGTGAGGATGATAGACATGAATTGAAAATTTATAAAATTCCTCTAAATTGTCACCTTCTAAATTACAAATGCATATTGCTATGAAAACATTTAGTAGAAGAGCTCGGCTTTAATAGGAAGGTCAAGGAAGATTTTTCTGAGAAATTTTGAAAGTTGAAGGTATCATCATACCATAGTAAACTCACTCAAACTTTAAGAATAGTGTTGGATATATATATCTATATATTTGAAATAGTTTTAATAGTTCAGTATCCCTTTCTACTTCTACCTCAAGTCCCATGGTATACTACTTTCTTTGGTGGGTTCTATGCATGTCTCCCATTTTATACAGCAAGCACCCAGCTGTGCATAAAGAATAAGTCACTTTTAACTTTAGCCAAAAGCTGGACCAAAAGAGGCCCCCTCTTTCTACTTCTCAACCCTTCCCACCAACATGGTCTTAATTTCAAAGCTGGTGATGAAGATTGAACGTGCAAAAGGATCTGGCTTATGGCTCTTTCTTTTGGCAGCAGCAACCTTGGGGATAATTTAGAGATCACATTTCAGACCCATTTTGCACACCATCAAAGCAAAGGGGATAGAAACTGATGCTTTTGAAATTGGAGGGGCCAGGCCAGTTTTCATGTGACTGCAGTTGAAGTTCTCTGGCATCACAAGTTCAGCAGACGGATATCATACGCCTACCTCTGGTATGGTGTTCTGAGTTCCTTGGGAAATTTGATCCTTGGACTCACTTTCATCATGCCTACCACAGTGCTTTAGGCCAAGACCTCCTCAATCTCAGCGTCAAGCGACCCCCTCCAGCCAATGGACCTAAATGTCAGGATTTCTAATGACACTTCCCAAAGGGACCACCTTTCTGACTGGAAGATTCTTCTCTGAGACAGTATGGTGCAGTTTTTATGAGACTTTGGGGTATGTGGCAGCTCCGTAGCAATGATGAGTAAATAAGCCCCCAAATCACACATGATGAGTGGAACCACCCCAAAACTGCTTTAACTAAATATTTGGGCAGCCAGGCCAATAGGGGATTGAGATAAAGGTGATCACATCAAGGTTAGAGATGCTTTAAATAAAACAAACTGAAATTTTACTCTTCCCATAGGGCAAAAAGGAGCCAGCTACCCTGAATATCTCAGAGCTGAATTTCTTGCATTATATATATTAGAAGGAAAGTATGCTTTACCCTGCCACTTATTTCACTAGAAGCACTCCTGGATCCAGAAGAAGTGAGTCACAGATGCTTAGAAGCATCTCAGTTGCTCGCTTTGAACAGTTGGGAGGGATTGAGGGCAGGAGGAGAAGGGGACGACAGAGGATGAGATGGCTGGATGGCATCACTGACTCCATGAATGTGAGTCTGGGTGACCTCCGAGAGCTGGTGATGGATAGGGAGGCCTGGCGTGCTGCAGTTCATGGGGTCGCAAAGAGTCGGACACGACTGAGCGACTGATCTGATCTGATCTGATTGAAAGAATGCACTAGAAATTAACTTTTCCTGTTTTTCTGTCCATATAAAACAAGTTCTTTTTAACATATGTGAAGCCCTTGGAATGGATTAAGAGCACGAACTTACAGCTAGATAGGCCTGGGTCCAAGTCCTCGCCCAACTGTTCTGTGACCTTCAACGTGCTTACCTTCTCCCTGCCTCGGTTACATCATCATTAGGGTGCGGATATCAGCAATCAACTCACATAGCTTCCATAAGAAATAAGTGAGACAAAACATACATAGAGAATTTAGAATTGTGTTCATTATAAGAACACAACTGTGCTCTGTGCTCAGTTGCTTCAGTCATGTCCAACTCTTTGCGTCCTTATGGACTGTAGCCTGCCAAGCTCCTTTATCCATGGGATTTTCCCAGCAAGAATACTGGAGTGGGTTGCCATTCCCTCCTCCTCGGGATCTTCCCGATCAAGGGATGGAACCTGTGTCTCCTGCATTGCAGGTGGTTTCTTTACTTTGAGCTACCAAGGGAGCCCCTATAAGAACACAGAAGTATTCACTATTATTATTAGCATGTGACCGTGATATTCAGTAGTGAAAGGATCCCAGTTTTTTGGTGACTTGTGAGCCTCGGGGCTAGGATAGTGCCATATGATACTGGTCCCAACACACCCACTGTTTAAATTTGCACTGGGACCATGTCCATGATATAGCATGAAACCCAAAATGCGTGATGTTCTAGCCTGAACATAACAATGTGGTTAATGCATAGTTAAAGCTTCCTGAGGCAAGCTCAGAAATTACTGGATCCATTATCTCCTTGGCAGGATCAGCAGTGCAGCTCTTTTCCTTCCCCAGCTGCGAAATGCATGTTAACAGGACAGCCTGGAACCTGAGGGTTAGATAAGTATGGGTTGCATGAAGCCTTCCACTGGATCCTCTGTTATTGCTTTCTGATGGAAGTATGGACATTCGGCACCAGGAGCAGATGTGCTCCCAGGAGCCAGGCAGAGGAGCATCCCTCTTTGCAAGTGGTAAGCTCATCTCTTGTTCCTGCTTGTTCTTCCACAAGGGTTTTCAGATGTCCACTGGGGACGCTGAATGGTATGTCCTTTCTGGTGCGCTCTCAGCCAATAAAATGGGATAACAATACCCTGAGGAATGTTTAGATCGACAGGATTCCAGATCAGGCAAGTGAAGCAGTGGACCTGGAGAGTCTGGCCTAAATGCAAGTCTTAATTCATGCAAATAATTCTGGGAAGGATCCAACTTAGGCTTGGATGTTTCTTTTAATTTGGCACTGGACCAGGTTAAGGGGAGTGAATAGCTGTCTTCATTCCCGTCCTGGGACCACATCAGCCCCTGCCTCAACGCTAGAACCTTCTCCTTCTCCTGACTTTGGGACCCTGATGAGCCGCAGCTTAACTGAGTCTTTCTGGTTCTGCTTTGGCAAGGATTCTCAGCCTGTTTGGGAGGAAGGATGTTCTCCAAGACATGGGAGAGCAAAGGGGAGAGGAAAGAAACAGAATGCCTAGTTAGGCTGCCTTCCTTCAGAGGGAAAAGAAACAATACTCGTTCACTACAGTTGAGTTCTAAGAAAGTGGGAAAATGGAGCCAGAATAATACTTCTTTGGCAAATGGATGTTGATTTCCCGCTGAAGGAAAAGGCAGGGAAGGGAGCTACAACTAAGATTTATTTATCTGTATGAACTCGGCACTTTAGTGAGTTATCTCCTGTAAGAGAAGATGTATGAAAAGGGTGTATAACCATGCTGAGGGCTAGAAGGATCGTTTGTGTGTGGTGAAATGTTTTTAAAGCTACCCTTGAACATCATCAGACACTTGGTCTGGTGAATTATTTCTCTGATCATTAGACTTAATTGAAGAATTATAACAACTTCTCGTGATGCATTTGGCTATTCCTTGTGTCCCAGGTTAATTAGCACTGGCAAGTCCATTAAGCCCGTGTAATATCGCTCACCCCTCACCCAGAACTTGTGATTGAGCGTCTTGAGGGCCACATACCTTCTTCACCTCACTCTATTCATCATTGCTTTATCTGAATTCTGCTCCCTCTGTTGAATTGGCCTTGCTCAATTTGCATTCTGTGTGGTGACCTGATTGTGTGAAAAAGCTCAGCGTAGGTACAACTGTGGAATTTTCGCTAATGAATTTAAAGGGGGTCTTGATTTAAAGTAAGGCATGATTATCTTTATGCTCTATGGTATGTTTTAGTAGAAAGAAGTTTCATTTTTTTTTTGATAAGTAAGGCATAGCTCACTTATATAGTATTTAAAGCACTTAGAGAAGGCAAAATAAGACTCAGAGCTTTTCTGACAGTAGGTTCTGATGCACAACTTCAACTCTCCTCCTGTTTTTGTTGATTTTGAAGAGAATTTTCTGTTAGATAAAGATGCTTGTTTTTGCCATTAAATTACAAGAGATTAGGAACATTCCCTTTTCTTCAGATTGTGTTGGCAATTTGATCTGTAGGAGGTGATTGAAGCTTCAGCTTTGAACTAATTTCTATAGCTTGAGTCTCTGTCTTTAAATTTCATTTTAATTTGATTTGAAGTATATGCAAGAAAGATGAAAGAGAGAGAAAGATTGTAACAAATATGGTGTATTATCTCAGATTTTATTTGAAATTTTCTTTCTCAAGTAAAATTATAGATCTGAAAATAAGCCCACAACCATATATTCTTGGGTTTTATTCTTTCCCACTACTTAAAATTGCATCCATTAGAATGCCTGGAAGTATTAAAATAATTTTACAAGATTATATTTGCAAGCATTTTGGTCTGTTATTAACATGAGATGGTACCTGGTGTATGTGCTGCTGCTGCTGCTGCTAAGTCACTTCAGTCGTGTCCGACTCTGTGTGATCCCATAGACAGCAGCCCATCAGGCTCCTCCGTCCCCGGGATTCTCCAGGCGAGAATACTGGAGTGGGTTGCCATTTCCTCCTCCAATGCATGAAATTGAAAAGTAAAAGTGAAGTCGCTCAGTCGAGTCCGACTCTTAGCGACCCCATAGACTGGAGCCTACCAGACTCCTCCATCCATGGGATTTTCCAGGCAAGAGTACTGGGGTGGGGTGCCATTGCCTTCCCCGTGGTGTATGTGGGGAATGCATTAGAAGTTCTTTCACAGATAATTCATCCAGTCAAAATCGGCATCCCATTTCATAGCAGAGCCTCTGTCAGTGATGAATCCCTAAGTGTATAATGACAGGTGTCCCCAGGTCTGCACTATTGACAATTAGTAAAATTCTAAAGTCAATTTCTATTTTATGAATAAGGAGCTTTAGTTTTTAAGGTTGCAGGGCAGACCCAGTTTTTCTTGCTTGCTTTACCTGAAACTACATTCTTTGATCATCATATTGTCCTTATACGTCATCTAACAGGTCAGGTACCTGGATGTGAGAATTGTTCCACAGCGAACTTTAAGATATTTATTGGCCATCCTTTTTTGATATGCCTGTCTTGATAGAAGTGCCACCTATGATTTAATTACTGCTTCTTGTGAAGTTCACAGGGGATAAATGGACTTATTAAAAGAAACCATGCCACTTTGAGAGGTTGGGGACCAAGGCATTTGTGGTAGGAGTTTCTATGTAGGAAGGGGGCTTGAGGGATGGTATAAGTAGGTAGCACATTATAAGTAGTGACTCCTTCTTCCTCCCAGTCCTCTCTCCCCACCCCCAATTCTATACCCACACCTTTATATCCCTGGATGCTTAGACCCGTCTTGTATCCTCCATTCCTTAATACTCACTTTCCCCCCGAGTTCCCTAGTGTGCCTTGGTGGTTTGGAGAGAAAATGCTATTTGAACCCAGGAGTTGCTGAACAGGAAGTAGAGGAGCAGGGCAGACATTCTGTCCATTTCCTCTGTGTGCCCAGCCAAGCACCAGGGAAAGACTTAACGTTCATCAGAGTAACATGAACTTAGCTCATTCATTTAGCTGCATGAAGATCAGACAGCAGGCTTAATGAGCAATTTCATATACGCCAAGATTTTCACATGGTTTTCCCAAGAATCCCTTTTTGTGACAAAACTCGCTGAAACAGGCAAATGTCTGCGGTTGTTTAATTATATGAGAAGCAAGGATGGTAGGGAGGGAGTGGAGAAGAGAAGAAACTGGCTAGTACGTGGTTTATGTGAGAGAAACAGTTTGTAATCCAAACGGTCCTTCAAAGCTTTTTGTTTGCTTTAAGATTAGGTGTGAAGCAAAGGCAAATGTTTCATATTATTCCTATTCTACTACAGATGATGGGGAAAATGTGAAAGACTTGAACCATGGGCACTGCCCCCTGTTGTATAAAAGCCAAAGATGTGAGGGACAGGAATGGGAGTTGGCGAAAAATACTATCCATACCTATCCTAGGGTCTTTAAATATGTGTTCTCCTCTAGAGGAGTTGTGGGACTCAGTAACCACACAGACCGATAAATAGCTCTGCCCAAGTTAACACATTTCAGCTAATACTTACGACAGCCTCTTTGCTCCCCATGCCCCATCCCACCCCACTGGAACTTCTGTAAAGGGTCATTTCAACTAACATGAGTTTCATGTTTTCTTTTTCCTCCATCCATTCTGGTATATTCAACCCAAAGTGAGAGAATCAATGGACCTATGAAAGGAGCATGTAAAATTCCCGAGAACAGAGTATCTCCCTTCAAAGAATCACCATGTTGGTCTTCATCTAGGAGATCTTTAGACCTTTTTATATCACTATTTTTGGGGAAGGGGAGCTGATGCCTGGTTCTACATAGTAAATTTCAGTGGATAGTGTCTACTGTAGTGTATGGGGGAGTGTAGGGAAAAAAAAAAAACAAAAAACGGGCTTCTCTGGTGGCTCAGAGGTTAAAGTGTTTGCCTGCCTGGAAAATCCCATAGACAGAGGAGCCTGGTGGGCTACAGTCCATGGGGTCACAAAGAGTCAGAGTCGGACACGACTGAGCGACTGCACTTTCACTTTCAGGATAAAATAGGAATTATTCTAGAGACATAGAAATAATAAAAAGAAAAAACACAAAGGTAGGAGCTATGTGAAATAAATATAGAAGGAGTAGAGAAATGAAAAGGGCATTAGGCAAACTGGATAAGCAAGGTTGCAGTTTTGGAACGTGAGAAAGCAGTAGGGGCACCACATTAAAGAGTCTTTAATAATAAAGCATCAATATTCACTGAAGTCCATCTCTTTTGAGTTGGCTAGAGACTCCTGACACCAAGGGTTAATGTTCATTTTCCCTGGGGCTGTTCCACTGGAGCACTGCTGTATAATGACTTGATGTTGCCACATAGACTTCAACATATATGATGTTTTGGGGATTTGTGGATTGGCCTATGTTTTATTGCATAGTGTGAAATGTGTAAAGCTTGGTTAACCTGTGTATAGATAGGTTATTGTTGACTAGTTACAGTGTACTAGGATTGCCTGTAATATTTAAGCTTCTTACTACTCCAAGTGTTGGTAGGAACATATAAGTTTGTACATTATATTTACTGAGACAGTATCATTTTTATTTTATAAATACTTTGGGATTCAAATGTATTTTTTACTTCTCTGAGAATTGATTTAGAAAGAGTTTTAATGAAATCCCACTGATTTTAGAGTTTGCTTGAGACTGATTTCAACAAATTGTCCTGTATGTTCCAAATTAAAAAAAAAAAAACAAAGATGCAGGTGCTAGAACTAGACCTCTGGATTTGAAATCTGAGTACACAATTTGCCAAATGTGCCACTGGGAAAAACATACCTTGGCCCCTCTGGGTCTCAGTTTCCTCATCTGTGAAATGGAAATAATAATGGACACAATTTTAAAGCACATTTGTAATGCATGAAGGCATCAACCCACAAGTCCTAGGCCCATGGCAAGTGCTCATTCTAGGTTCACTATCAGTGTCTTAAGAGCTTTAAATGACAGAAAAGGAAATAGAGCTCTACACTTGGAACTTTTGTTGCATTGGAAATATTTCAGTGCATAACATGGTGGAAAATTTAAGCGAGACAGATCAAAACCACTCAGAAATCTTGGAGATTGTTAATTCAATTCTTTGATCTGGAAAAAATAGATTCTGTCTTAAAATTCTGTATGCTGTAGAGGCCTTTGAAGCATTACTGTAAAAATCTAGGACAAAAAAGGTGTCTGGGCAGTAAGTTTTTGCTAGAGCTCTTTTAAGCACAATAAAAATTGGGACATAAGGATGCCCAGGTGGCACTTAGTGGTAAAGAACCTGTCTGCTAGTGCAGCAGACGTAAGAGACACGAGTTCGATCCCTGGGTCTGAAAGCTCCCCTGGAGCTGGGCATGGCAACTCACTCCAGTATTTTTGCTGGGAAAATCTCATGGATAGAGGAGCATGGTAGGCTACAGTCTATAGGGTTGCAAAGAATTGGACACAACTGAAGCAACCTAGCACGCACACACACCTTGAAAGTGTCATATGGTTACCAAAAGGTAAAAGCCAAAAAGTAAATGTAAAATATTCATGTATAATCAGTTTGTGATAGGTTATTCTATGGCATAACTTCATCTAGTAAGTACACATCTTTTCTCTTTATACAACTGGTTTTGTGTCAGAATTCACAAATTTGGACTATTTTAAAAGAAGAATGTGTTTCCAAATGGCCTTCAGTGGCGAATGGCTAACCAAACACTAGTACATCCATACCATAGAATATTACTCAGCAGTAAAAAGTAACATACTATTGACACATGCAGTAACTGGGTGGATCTCAGGGGAATTATAGTTAATGATAAAAGCTAATCTCAAAAGATTACATACTGTATGATTCCATTAATATAACAGTCTCGATGTGACAAAATTATAGAGATGGAGAACTGATTAGTTCTGGAGATCAGAACTAAGGTTGGTGGAGGGGCTGGAAGTGGCTATAAAGAGGTATCATGAGTAATCATTTTGGTGATGAAATAGTCTCTGTCTTGACTGTAGGGGTGACCACATAAATTTACATGTATGTTAAATTTTAGAGAATTAAAAACACACACACACACAATGAATGCATGTAAGTGGTGAAATAATCTCTGTAGATTGGACCAGTGTCAATTTCCTAATTTTTCCGTTGCACTATAATCAGGCAAGATGTTACCACTGGGGGAAACTGAGTAAAGAGTACACCAGACCTCCCTGTGCAATTTTATCCAACATTTTGTGAATCTATAATTATTCTCCCCCCTCCCCAAAATTGAAAAAAGCAAAGATATATTTATTTCTCATTTGATTTTAAGTCAGTTGATTTAAGAATCCTTCCATGACAAAATAAGACTTTCAGGATCCTTCACTAATGACAAAATAAGATTCTCTCTTTTCAGGCACTCACAATAATCACTGAAAGATTGACTATCCAACTGCTTTTTGAATGTGAGCATCTTAGGGTCAGCATATTACCCTGAAATTCATAAACTCACTGTATTCCATGGCTGCCAGATGAAGATTTTGTGACAGAAACCTTTATGTGTCATTCAGTCCGGTTCAGTCACTCAGTCGTGTCTGACTCTTTGCGACCCCATGAATCGCAGCACGCCAGGCCTCCCTGTCCATCACCAACTCCCAGAGTTCACTCAGACCCACGTCCATCGAGTCAGTGATGCCATCCAGCCATCTCATCCTCTGTCGTCCCCTTCTCCTCTTGCCCCTAATCTCTCCCAGCTTTAGAGTCTTTTCCAATGAGTCAGCTCTTCGCGTGAGGTGGCCAAAGTACTGGAGTTTCAGCTTTAGCATCATTTCTTCCAAAGATTAGCTGGACTCTAAAAAATATGCAAAATAATTTGTCCACAGTCTTTGAGAACTTAGCCAGTTTGAGCCTAAGTATTTTGTTTTGATCATGACCTATCTATTGAGGTCTTTTGATCATATTTAAAGAGGAATTGGGAAGTCACTCATCTGAATCCTTGTTCCATGTTGTACCAGCTCTCTTATCATATGCCTGTAACCTTTCTATCTCAACCAGATGGCCAAACAGGGAGGAGAGACATTTGGCTGCAATAGACTGTTCAGAACTGGGGCACCCCAACCAGGTGGAAGTTGTCTCAAAGAAGGTCTTTGTTGGCTGTGGCCGCCACTGAGCAATGACTCCAATCTGAGTGTGTGTGACATCCTGCTGTGGGAGTTTGTATTTAGCTTGTAGATCTTCCAAGGAGTGTGATGTTCTTGAGGAATAATAACTGATTTGTCTGGGCCCTTTTCTGCCCATATTTTGAACTTGGATTTTTTTTTTTTTTCCATTCCCATTTAAACCCGGTAAGCTTACTGAACATGTTGCTTTATGTCCCTAGATTTTAGTTAGTTGGTTAGTCAGTTGAGCTTGCTGGTTAAGTTACAGCCAGCTGTGTTTTTAGTTTAGAAACCAAGAGTGTGGAAGGTTTTGCTGTAGTTTTGGGGGTCTTGAGGTAATTTGTGAATGTGATGGCTGATGTAAGAAGGAACATTTCCTCAGGAGATCTGTGGCCAGAACCGGAATATTTCACAAATTTAAGGGTAGTACTTATGTACAAGTGCGTGTAACATACAGTATTTAGAGAGATGATATGCATAAAGACTTCCCTGGTGGTTCAGATGGTAAAGCGTCTGCCTACAATACGGGAGACCCAGGTTCAATCCCCGGGTCGGGAAGCTCTCCTGGAGAAGGAAATGGCAACCCACTCCAGTATTCTTGCCTGGAAAATCCCATGGACGGTAAAGCCTGGTAGGCTACAGTTCTTGGGGTCGCAAAGAGTTGGACACAACTGAGCAACTTCACTTTCTTTTCACTTATGCATAAAAGAGTGGTAGTCCTCTGCATTTGTGTGACAACTGGGAGAAATATCAATAACCTCAGATATGCAGATGACACCACTCTTATGGCAGAAAGGGAAGAACTAAAGAGCCTCTTGATGAAAGTGAAAGTGGAGAGTGAAAAAGTTGGCTTAAAGCTCAACATTCAGAAAACGAAGATCATGGCACCCGGTCCCATCACTTCATGGCAAATAGATGGGGAAACAGTGGAAACAGTGTCAGACTTTATTTTCCTGGGCTCCAAAATCACTACAGATGGTGATTGCAGCTATGAAATTAAAAGACGCTTACTCCTTGGAAGGAAAGTTATGACCAACCTAGATAGCATATTCAAAAGCAGAGACATCACTTTGCCAACAAAGGTCCGTCTAGTCGAGGCTATGGTTTTTCCTGTGGTCATGTATGCATGTGACAGTCGGACTGTGAAGAAGGCTGAGCGTCGAAGAATTGATGCTTTTGAACTGTGGTGTTGGAGAAGACTCTTGAGAGTCCCTTGGACTGCAAGGAGATCCAAGCAGTCCATTCTGAAGGAGATCAGCCCTGGGATTTCTTTGGAAGGAATGATGCTAAAGCTGAAACTCCAGTACTTTGGCCACCTCATGTGAAGAGTTGACTCATTGGAAAAGACTCTGATGCTGGGAGGGATTGGGGGCAAGAGGAGAAGGGGACGACAAAGGATGAGATGACTGGATGGCATCATTGACTTGGTGGACGTGAGTCTCAGTGAACTCCAGGAGTTGGTGATGGACAGGGAGGCCTGGCATGCTGCGATTCATGGGGTTGCAAAGAGTCGGACACGACTGAGCGACTGATCTGATCTGATCTAAGATGTTTTCAAACCAGTTCATGTGCATCTTTTTGTTATCTCACTCCAGATGGAGCAGGAATATAAGATAACCTTCAACTACACTTTTTAAACAAGTAAAGATAAAAAGAAGACTAGAAGAGCCATTACCTATTCAAAGCCTGTTACAGTAAGGGAGGCATCAAGGACTAGTTATAAAATGTTTATTTTGGTGCTCTTTTCGCTGGAACCCACTGCCTCTGCACATACTCTTGATGCTGAAGAACTATGAAAATTTCCATTTCTCTTTTACATTGACTTTAGATATTGTAAAGAATTTGTGGTGAGATCTAGGTTTATTTTCTACATCAGAGGCTTATGTGGATGAGAGATTGGCCTTGGGAAATGTCAGTGAAGGAATCATCTATATGATCATTGATCTTTTGAATATATGGTTAAAAGAGTTTATAAACCCTTTTTTTCCTCCTATAGAACTAGATAATGTAAGATCAGATTGCCTACTTAAGTAGTGCCTGGTGTTGACTTACCATTCAGAAGAATCAAAACTTTCTTCTCTTGAATATTCATTCTGTTTTAATGGTTTGATTAACTTACTCCTTGGTTCTTTCATGGGTCACATAATCTGTCTAGTGAAGAAAGTATCGCTCTGTCTAGGGCAAGATTCCAACAATCAGTTTCTCACTGAAAGTGAAAAATGAGAGTGTTAGTCACTCAGTTGTGTCTGACTCTTTGTGACCCCAAAGACTTAGCCCACCAGACTCTTCTGCCCATGAAATTCTCCAGGCAAGAAGACTGGAGTGGGCTGCTATTCCCTTCTCCAGGAGATCTTCCTGACCCAGGGATCGAACCCAGGTCTCCCATGTTGTAGACAGATTCGTTACTGTCTGAGCCCCCAGGGAAGCTCCAGTTTCTCACTAAATGATAAAATAATAAATATTAAATAAGTAATAAAATAATAAAATAGTTATGGGCAAAGCTCTCTCTATAATTCTTCTCAATATGCATCATGTTGGTTGTCTTCTGTTTTTGCCTAGTTTTTTCAAC
The DNA here is from genome assembly GCA_935064755.1 of Tragelaphus eurycerus. NCBI lineage: Eukaryota > Metazoa > Chordata > Mammalia > Artiodactyla > Bovidae > Tragelaphus > Tragelaphus eurycerus. Next base: position 28,975,466 of record CAKXYN010000002.1, read on the forward strand.
CACTACTATACCATAGATTAAAATAATCTCATCATTTGGATCAAAATTGTTTCAGTTGAAGTAGAAATGTTTTAATAACAAACACTACTCTTAAATAAATCATTTTAAACTAATTTATCCCTTTGCTTTATTTTAAAAAATGATGTAAATTGATTTATTGCCTGCATTATACCCCACAGCCCTGGAAGAATTAATATTTTCTCTTCTAATCATTATGGACAGCAGCTTGAAGGACAAATAGAACCCAGGAGCTGATGTTTATATTAAGACTTAGGACACAGAACAATTTATGCCTTTTCTTATTTGAAAAAAAAAAGTTGAGTCACACAGGAAGGTCTTAGAGGACATCAGGAAACAGAATAGCCTAATAATTTTGATAATTAGGATTCTTCTGATGTTGGGATGGCTTATATAGAGAGTATCAGGTCCATAGACAACTGGGTGTCTCGCACAACGAAAACATCCTTGCTTAGTCCTAAGAACGAGAAGAAAGTATTTGTGTTTGGTGTTAAGTAGTAGTAAGTGAAAATTTGTAATTTGTAGACCCAGCAAAATCCTACTTAAAGTGAGAATTGCTTTGTACTTTAGTATTTCCCTGAATTCCTCTAGATATTATGAGAAAGCCCATCTCTTTCTCCTTTCTCTGATGTCATCATCAAGCATTTATCCTGCATCCGTTTGGTCAGAGACCTAACATGTTAAGACACATGTGGGAAAGAGTATCAGCAGGGTCATCTTCTTTTCTATTTTTAGCCTTCAGGGTTGGAATCCCCTTATTCCAAAAATATCTTTTTGGGGAAACCCAAACAAATGTGCTAAATTTAATACTGCAAAAGGAAATGCACTGGAATTGACCTTCACTACTTCCTGTGCCTTGTTTCCTGTGACTCTAGTGACTTTCTCAAAAATGGCACTCGTCCATCCCTGACCTGGTTATCAGTCAAAGCTGACTTCCTGCCCATGAGATGCAGAAATGAAGGGAATAGGGTTTTGATAAAATGGCCTTTTGGTAAATCAAGATTAGAGACACTAGACACAAAAGAAGGCATTCGTTATGACTCTGCTTCATGAAATTCTACAATAGGCAAAATGCCCTTCAGAGGCAGAGAGCATGTCAGTGGTGGCCTGGGAGGAGACTGCCAGCAAAGGGACATGAGACAACTTTTGGGGTGACAAAAATACCTTATATCTTGACTTGTGTTGGTGGTGACACAGATGTAGACACCTGTCAACATTCAACGATTTTCCACATGAAATGGATAAATTTTACCATATGTAATTTTTATCTCAGTAAAATTTTTAAAAAATTGTGATTAGAATACAACTTGAAAGTCATCACCGCCATCCCCCTGCTTGTCCTTTTATTTCTTTTCAGGACAGAGGAAATGACAATATTTGGGGACAATATTTTGATAGCAAATACCACTTTTTATGTTTTATAAGATTAAAATGTCCATGTAATACCACCGAAAGAGAATTTATCTCATGGAGCAGGATTGTTCTAATTAGAGATGTTAAAGTTCTGTTCCTCAAAGTATCCTGTGCCTATGAAATATAGAAATATACCTGTTTCTACCTATGGGTATAAATATTCGTTTGACTTAAAAATATTTGCCCATTAATTTCATTGTTGCTTTGCTAAGAGTGTGTGGATAATCACACAATGATTTACCCTCGTGTTCCCTTGATTCAAATCACTCAACTTTGTATGGACTTCCTGACACCTTTAGCATGAGAACAGCCTCTCATCCCTAGAAAAGAGTCCTTGGCAAGCAGAAACGGTTCATATTCATTTGCCCTCTGCTTCTTGATTACAAAATGTTCCTAATCAGAACTGATTCTTATTAAGCCTTTGCGAATTTTGTTAGGTACAGCAAGGCTTTTCCTTGTCGCTATGTCCTTTTTTCTTTTTAACTGTCTCAGACATACCGTCTACATTATTCATATAAGGTAGAAATAAATAAGAGATTTGTATGTGACAAATACAATGATCCCTTTGAAAAACTAGATTGTGGTTGCTACAGTTAGACTTTAGAGGCAAATATAAAAGTTGTGATTTTCCCTTTATTTCAGAGAGGTTCTAGGTAAACCCTATGGCAACACTTTTATGGCAACCCTTTAACTAGTTTTTAAAATATATGAATTTCAAAAAGATACATGTACCCACAAGTTTATTTACAATAGCCAAGACATAAAAGCAACCTAAGTATCCATTGACAAATGAATAAATGAGATGTGGTGCGCACGCGCGCGCGCGCGCGCACACACACACACACACACACACACACACACACACACACACAATTGAGTCCTGAACAGCATGGATGTAAACTGCATGGGTCCACTCGCATAGATTTTTTTCTATAGTAAACTTGCCGTACTACTTGATCCACAGTTGGTTGAATCCATGGATGCAAAAGGTTGAATATGAAGGAACCACAGGTAAGGAGGGCCAGCTAAAAGTTATAGCCGATTTTCAATCATATGGAGGGTTGACAATGCCCCCAACCCCTACATTGTTCAGGGGTCAGCTGTACAATGAAGAATAATTCAGCCATAACAAAGAAGGAAATCTTGCCACTTGTAACAATGAAGAGAGACTTAAAAAACTAACCCATAGATAGAGAGAATGAACTGATGGTTGCCAGAGTGGAGATAGGAGTTGGGGAGATGAAGGGAACAAATTAGTGAAGATGGTCAAAATAAGACCCAATATATGTGTATTGGAGCTGAAGGATAAATCTACTCCAGTAATGTGTAAAGGACTTCCCTCGTAGCTCAGTTGGTAAAGAATCTGCCTACTGTGCAGGAGACCAGGGTTCAATTCCTGGGTTGGAAAATCCCCTGGAGAAGGAAATGGCAACCCACTCGAGTATTCTTGCCTGGAAAATCCCATGGACAGCGGAACCTGGTGGGCTACAGTCCATGGGATCGCAAGAGTCAGACATGACTTAGCGAGTAAAACACCACCAATGTGTAAAATGTGGGACCATGTGACTGATGTAAGGAGAAGTAGGAAGAAGAAAGACCCTGTGTAGTATGTCCTGGGAGTGGGAGCAAAGCAGGGTGTATGTACATGTGCTAGGGGCATGTGAGGCCTACCAGGGACTGGAAAATGCAAATTCATCTAGCACACTCATTGCCAGGAGGATCCAATCCGTAAGGACAGGCTGGATTCACTTTGCTGCCTGCCATGTGAGAAAATTGTACCATATTTCAACTGCTGCCTTATGGATCTGTAAAACCTTAAGCCAGGGAAGATCTTAAGTTTTAATGAAGTACACAACTCTGCATTAGTTATGGGACCAGGCTCTGGACATGTGATGCATTGGAAGGGAAATGGTTTAATGCTTTTTATTTGTTAAGCTACAAAATGATAAAGACCTCTGACTTATCCCCAAAAAAGAACAATGCCTATAGTTGTTTTTTTTTTTTTTTGTAATCATGCGCATACTTGAAAAGATTTTCTCCTAACAAAATACAAAAAGCAGGCTAGGGATTTGACTTGCTTTTAGAGCTCACAGCAGTACAGTTAAACCAAATTTTTCTTCCTCCCTCTAGTTTCTTTGTTTTCCTCCAGACTTAGCCCTTTGAAACAAACACTGAACAGCACAGGACATGGTATTTCCTGGGAAATGTCACTGGCTGTGAGCTTTGTTTAGTAAGCATGACATTAGGGCACTGAGAGATCTTATATGGCTTCCTCTTGTGCCATACAGATTACACACACACACACACACACACACACACACACACACACACTCCAGCTCCTTTTGCCCTTCATTTTTATTGTATTTCCTCACTCTTTAGGAAAAAGCCGGGGCAAGGAATATTTCCCCCTTATGTGTGTTCACAGGTTTCATATTTTCCATTTTCTTTTTTCTTTCAGTTGTAATTTCTTAATAGTGAAGGGTGGAGGAGGTCAAGGAGTATAGGTAAAAAGATAGGACTTTAGCAGTAAAATGCCAGAAAGATCCTTTTGGCAGTAAAATTAAATGTTACAGTTTAAAATACGGGTTGGTGGGAGAGAAATGTTAAAGAGGAAATGCTATGTAATTGAAGCTGCTAACTAGCCTGTGGTTAGAGCCAGGCAAAATTTGGCTGTCAAGGATGCTGCTTTAAAATGTCATTTGATATCAATCCCAGTCTTCCTGCCTCCCTGGCTCCTGCTTTCCTCCATCCCCATGGAACAGCTCACAAGCATGTTAAAAGCCAGAATGTAAGGACTTAGATTGGTGACCCAAAAACTATTTTAGAAAATCAGATTTCATTGTTTACTCCTGCAGAAGTCATTACTGCTTTTCTTAAGACCAGGGCTCTGAAATTCCTGAGGCTATGGGGCAACTTGGGCTTCCCCAGTGGCTCGGCAGTAAAGAATCCGCCTGCAGTGCAGGAGGTGCAGGAGATGTGTGTTCGATCCCTGAGTCAGGAAGATCCCTGGAGGCGGGCATGGCTACCTACTGCAGTAGGTATTCTGCAAGTATTCTCCTTGCTTGAAGAATCCCATGGACAGACAAGGCTGGCGGTCTACAGTCCCCAGGGTTGCAAAGAGTTGGACACAACTGAAGCAATTGAGCATGCACACACGCTTGAGGCAAGTTGATGGTTTGATATGGATTGATACATGAGTAATCTTTAGGTCAATAAAAGTTAATGATAGGGTGGTTGGTTATATGTAAGCTTAAGTATTACCTGGCTCAAATGTGAAAAGAATAGGATCTCTACATTTCTTCTTAAATTACCTTAATTTAAAAGGAAATTTTGTATTTATTGGCATAAATATTAATCAATAGTAATTACTCATCTGTGTTCATTTATACTTTATGACCTACCTGTATATCATGCAGTAACTATGGTTATAACAAGAAAGTCAAATACCATTGGAGCTTACCATTTAAAGCAGGATGTCAGAAGTATAACTTTATTTTTTTCAATATGTGAAGTGAAAGTCGCTCAGTCGTGTCCAACTCTTTCCGACCCCATGGACTATCGTCCATGGAATTCTCCAGGCCAGAATACTGGAGTGGGTAGCCTTTCCCTTCTCCAGAGGACCTTCCCAACCCAGGGCTCAAACCCAGGTCTCCCACATTGCAGGTGGATTCTTTTGTAGCTGAGCCACAAGGGAAGCCCAAGAATGCTGGAGTGGGTAGCCTATCCCTTCTCCAGTGGATCTTCCCTACCCAGGAACTGAATCTGGGTCTCCTGCATTGCAGGCACATTCTTTACCAACTGAGTTATCAGGTTTCAATATGTACTTTTATTTATTTATTTAGCTTCATTGGGCCTCTTCTATGCTGAAAATATTGTCAACTTTATTAAATTGATGGGGAAGAGGAACTGTTATTTTATTTATTTTAAATAAATTTATTTATTTAATAAATACGTTGGAGGATAATTGCTTTACAATTTTGTGTTGGTTTCTGCCATACATCAACATGAATCAGCCATAGGTGTACATGTGTGTTTTCCCTCTTGAACCTCCCTCCCATCTTCCACCGCATCCCACCCCTCTAGGCTATCACAGAACACCAGGCTGAGCGCCCTGTGCTGTACGGCAACTTCCATTTTATACGTGGTAATATATATATTTCAATGCTACTCTCTCAATTTCTCCCACTCTCTCCTTTCTCCGCTGTGTCCACAAGTCTGTTCTCTTTGTTTGAGTATCTATTTCTGCCCTGCAAGTAGGTTCATCAGTACCATTTTTCTAGATTCCATATATATGCGTTAATATACAAGATTTATTCTTCTCTTCTAGCTTATTTCACTCTGTATAACAGGCTCTAGGTTCATCCACCTCACTAGAACTAATTTAAATTCATTGCTTGTATCAGTTCAGTGCAGTTCAGTCGCTCAGTTGTGTCCGACTCTTTGCGACCCCATGAACCACAGCACGCCAGCCCTCCCTGTCCATCACCAACTCCCGGAGTCCACCCAAACCCGTGTCCATTGAGTCTAATCATCTCATCCTCTGTTGTTCCCTTCTCCTGTCCTCAATCTTTCCCAGCATCAGGGTCTTTTCCAATGAGTCAACTCTTTGCATCAGGTGGCCAAAGTACTGGAGTTTCAGCTTCAGCATCAGTCCTTCCAATGAACACCCAGGACTATCTCTTTTAGGATGGACTGGTTGGATCTCCTTGCAGTCCAAGGGACTCTCAAGAGTTGTCTCCCAACACCATAGTTCGGAAGCATCAATTCTTCTGCACCCAGCTTTCTTTATAGTCCAACTCTCACATTCATACATGACTACTGGAAAAACCATAGCCTTGACTAGATGAATCTTTGTTGACAAAGTAAGGTTTCTGCTTTTTAATATGTTGTCTATGTTGGTCATAACTTTCCTTCCAAGGAGTAAACGTCTTTTAATTTCATGGCTGCAGTCACCATCTGCAGTGATTTTGGAGCCCCCAAAAATAAAGTCAGCCACTGTTTCCACTGCTTCCCCATCTATTTGCCAGGAAGTGGGACCAGATGCCATAATCTTCGTTTTCTGAATGTTGAGCTTTAAGCCAACTTTTCCACTCTCCTCTTTCACTTTATTCAAGAGGCTTTTTAGTTCCTCTTCACTTTCTGCCATAAGGGTGGTGTCATCTGTATATCTGAGGTTATTGATATTTCTCCCAGCAATCTCGATTCCACCTTGTGCTTCCTACAGCCCAGCTTTTCCCATGACATACTCTGCATATAAGTTAAATAAGCAGGGTGACAATATACAGCCTTGACAAACTCCTTTTCCTATTTGGAACCAGTCTGTTGTTCCATGTACGGTTCTAACTGTTGCTTCCTGACCTGCATACAGGTTTCTCAAGAGGCAGGTCAGGTGGTCTGGTATTCCCATCTCTTTCAGAATTTTCCACAGTTTATTGTGATCCACACAGTCAAAGGCTTTGGCATAGTCAATAAAGCAGAAATAGATATTTTTCTGGAACTCTTTTGCTTTTTCCATGACCCAGTGGATGTTGGCAATTTGATCTCTGGTTCCTCTGCCTTTTCTAAAACCAGCTTGAACATCTGGAAGTTCACAGTTCACATATTGCTGAAGCCTGGCTTGGAGAATTTTGAGCATTACTTTACTAGTATGTGAGATGAGTGCAATTGTGGGGTAGTTTGAGCATTCTTTGGCGTTGCCTTTCTTTGGGATTGGAATGAAAACTGACCTTTTCAGTCCTGTGGCCACTGCTGAGTTACCCAAATTTGCTGGCATATTGAGTGCAGCACTTTTACAGAATCATCTTTCAGGATTTGAAATAGCTCAACTGGAAGTCCATCACCTCCACCAGCATTGTTCATAGTGATGCTTCCTAAGGTTCATTTGACTTCACATTTCAGGATATGTGGCTCTAGGTGAGTGATCTCACCATCATAATTATCTGGGTCATGAAGATCTTTTTTGTACAGTTCTTCTGTGTATTCTTGCCACCTCCTCTTAATATCTTCTGCTTCTATTAGGTCCATTCCATTTCTGTCCTTTATTGAGCCCATCTTTGCATGAAATGTTCTCTTGGTATCTCTAATTTTCTTGAATAGATCTCTAGTCTTTCCCATTCTATTGTTTTCATCTATTTCTTTGCACTGATCACTGAGGGAGGCTTTCTTATCACTCCTTGCTCTTCTTTGGAACTCTGCATTCAGATGCTTATATCTTACCTTTTCTCCTCTGCTTTTCGCTTCTCTTCTTTTCACAGCTATTTGTTAAGCCTCCTCAGATAGCCATTTTGCCTTTTTGCATTTCTCTTTCGTAGGGATGGTCTTGCTTACTGTGTCTTGTAGAATGTTATGAACCTCTGTCTATAGTTCATCAGGCACTCTGTCTATCAGATCTAATCTCTTAAATCTCTCACTTCTACTGTATAATCGTAAGGGGTTTGATTTAGGTCATACCTGAATGGTCTAGTGGTTTTCCCCACTTTCTTCAATTTAAGTCTGAATTTGGCAATAAGGATCTGAGCCACAGTCAGCTCCCAGTCTTGTTTCTGCTGACTGTATAGAGTTTCTCCATCTTGGGCTGCAAAGAATATAATCAATCTGATTTCAGTGTTGACCATCTGGTGATGTCCATGTGTAGAGTCTTCTCTTGTGTTGTTGGAAGAGGGTATTTGCTATGACCAGCGTTGTCTTGGCAAAACTCTATTAGCCTTTGCCCTGCTTCATTCTGTACTCCAAGGCCAAATTTGCCTGTTACTCCAGGTGTTTCTTACTTCCTACTTTGCATTCCAGTCCCCTATAATGAAAAGGACATCTTTTTTGGGGGGTGTTAATTCTAAAAGTTCTGTAGGTCTTCACAGAACCATTCAACTTCAGCTTCTTCAGCGTTATTGGTTGGGGCATAGACTTGGATTACCGTGATATTGAATGGTTTGCTTTGGAAATGAACAGAGATCATTCTGTCGTTTTTGAGATTGCATCCAAGTACTGCACTTCGGACTCTTTTGTTGACCATGATGGCTACTCCATTTCTCCTAAAGGACTCTTGCCCACAGTAGTAGATATAATGGTCATCTGAGTTAAATTGACCCATTCCAATCCATTTTAGTTCTCTAATTCCTAGAATGTTGATGTTCACTCTTGCCATATCCTGTTTGACCACTTCCAATTTGCCTTGATTCATGGACCTAACATTCCAGGTTCCTATGCAATATTGCTCTTATAGCATCGGACCTTGCTTCTATTACTGGAATATTAGGGTACATATGTCTTTTTGCATTAGGTCTTTTTGGACATGTGGGATCTTTCTTTGTGGCAATGGGACTCTCTGGTTGAGGTGTGTGGGTGAGTTGTCCTGAGGCATGTAGGATCTTACTTGTGTGACCAAGGATCAAATTCTCATCACTTACATTGCAAGGATTCTTTACCACTGCACTGCCAGAAAGTCCCAAGGTGCAACTTTAAATGGCCTTTCAGATGTACCTGAGATAGTTACACAACCACTGTCAGCAGAAAGAAGCAATAATTTGAACTAGCACAGTAGTTCTTGAGTAGTAGGTTGTGTGTTTACCTTTTGAGAAATGAGTGCTCTTCTGACTCATGCATTTTAGACATAGCTTTCTTGTAGGTCTGAGTTCTAGGAACTGGTTCATCCTTTGCTCTGAAGCCGTTTGTGCTAGACCACCTGTAGTTTCCCTCTTGACCAATTTCTAGGCCCTGAGCTCGCCTGCTCCTAGGCTCCTTAGCTCCAGGAGCACATTTTCTCCAGTATTTACTCTAGAATGGTAGTTGAATCCAAAGTGCTTTTTCAATGCTTTGCATGGTATATGGGATGGGCTCATGCACCCAAAGAACCCAGGCTCTATTATTATTTTTAAGAAGTGCCCATTTATAGAGTACTTGTTGAATGAGCACAGTGCCTGGGAGAGATAGGAAATATTGAGCCTAATGAAAAAGGTAGTTTTTATTTTTATTTATTTCTTTTAAAAGTTTATTTTTTTAAGTCCATTTTTTCCATTTCTTTATTATTATTATTTTTGTCACACTGTGTGATTTACAGGATCTTAGTTCCCCAACCAGGGTTCAAACCCAGGCCTACAGCAGTGGAAGCACATGTTTTAACCACTGGACTGCCGGGGAATTCCCTAAAAGACAGCTTTTAAGTAGAAAAATCCTCTTATGTGTGTTTTGATTGTGATTAGTTTCCGTGTTTAGGTAAGAGAGAGTTGTATGGCAGGATTTTTTTTTTTTTCCTCCTGTCGCAACTCTGTGCAGGAGTGGGTTTTCTCCTTCCGGTTCATATCTGTCATGGCCTAAGGCCACCTGGTTGAGATGGATGCCCTAGGGTGTATGGTGGTCACTTGGTCTCCTGCCACCGGCAGCAGTGGTAGCTAAGTGAGAAGGCTTCATGCTTGTCATGGTCAGAGCCCACAGCTTCTGAACCCTGCATGCTTGACTAGGCTCTGCCACTAGTGTTGGGGAGGGAAGAGGCAGAGAGGTGAGCATGTAGGGTCAGAGAAGGAAGGAGGAAATATCAACTAATGGACTATAGATCACCCAGGGTTACCATTGTGAGGGCAACCTTCGGAGGGGGCTGGAATCTGTGCCCTAGTGTCTGATAATGTTGATTTGAGTGGCCAAAGGTTAGTGTTATTCTCAAGCAAGAACTGAAAGCTGGAAGGGCATCTTCAAGGACCTTTGTCATTTTCCTTTTCTTGAGCAGCTTCTCTGTCACCAGCCTTCCAAGTGTTGCAACTCATGCCGTCAGGTCTTCAGCTCTGTCCTTGCAGGCCTGGAACCCATCTTTTCTAGCACGTGTTTAAAGACTGTAGCAGTGTGTCCTATTTATTCACTTTGGGCTGCTTTCTGCATCCCACTCTGCCAGCTGGGTGATCAGGGGGAGCTGGCAGCAAGGAGAGGGGCCAGAGGGAAGGTGGTGAAAGGAGTGCTCAGAGCTATCTGGCTTTGGGTTTTTCCAGAAGTTGATAGCATTCGGCTTAGTGACCACAATTCAATTATAAGCACCGCATAGCCATCCTGAGTGACTATATTCTTGCCAAAAACTGCTGTGTAAAGGCGGCTGCATTTTTGTTAGCCTTGCCTGATGGATTTTTAAGTATATTAACCACATACATTTACACAAAGGGGAAAATTTACTACTTAAACAGAGGGACCTAAATCCCCTAGGCTAAATAAACCCAAAGAAAACACAAGAACTGCATTTACAGGCCTCCCAAAGATAAGAATTCAACCTTTAAAAAGGTTCCTTCAAATGAAAAATGGATGGCGGAGCTGCTAATGGCCCAGTAACCTAGGAATGTAACTCTTCCCTAATGTGCAAGACCTTCGGATCAGTTCCAGCTTCTCGGGGTAGAGGATTTTCACCCCAGGCTTCTGCATGGGTCTGGGCCCAGAAGGTTCCGTTGTGGCCTTAGAGATTTAACGACCACCTTGGAAGACAGACTGTTTTGGCAGGTTTTTTTGTTGTTGTTGCTTCTGTTGTGTGTGTGTGTAAAAGAGAGAGAGAGAGTTGCCTGTGTGTGTCAGTCTCTGGGAGGAGAGGCAGGGGCCAAGGCTGGGGAGAATGTATGTATCCCCAGCTTTTTCCAGTTAGACTATGGTGGGAGACTGAAGGGACCTCAGCCTTCTGAAACTTAGGGGAAGAAGAGCTAGGAAGCTTAGAGATCTCCTGGTCGAGTCACTGCTGCAGGTATTTTTCTGCAGAAATAGGTTATTCATTAGGGCCACTGTGAGGCAGTAGGTTTCGTCCAGCACGTTCTCAGACTTCCAGTGGGATGGAGGGTCCCTGAAGCTCGTTACCAGTAAATCTTGCCACTACATTAAGGACAAGTTACAACATGCAGGTGAATTTGTGTTTCTGTTGTAAATCATCTGCATATTCTCTTTAAATAAATATGGTGCCTGGGGAAAGGGGTCAACTACTAAAGGGGTAAGGGAATCTTTTGAGGTGATGAAGCTCTTCTTTATCTTGGTTGTGGCAGTAGCTATATGACTATATGAATTGCAGTATTAAAAAGGGTGAATTTTAGCATCTGTAAATTTTAATTCAATACACCTGGCCTCCCTAAAACTAAAGAATGAATGGATAGATGAATGAGTGAATTAGTGAATTTTTTTCACTTGTCTCCCTGCTGCTTTGCCAGCCAGCGAGCCATTTAGACAACATTTCCCTTTCAAAGGAAGGACACCACGTCATCAGCTCTGTCCTGTGAGCTCATGATGCCAGTAAAGCTGTTGCAGAAAAAGCAAAGATGGTGTGAGTTTCCTTCTGGGGCAGATGACCTAACCTTCCAGGTAGCAATGCCCTTGTATGGTTAGCACAGGTAGGGAAATACCTAGCTTCATGCTGACTCACCAGGTAAAAAATCATTTCTCTGGATGAGTCAGAATCACAAATGTGTTCTGAACAGTCTCACATGTCCTGCATTGTGAAAGGCTGAAAGCACCAATGAGGGCAGACACTTGCAGGTCTCACTGGCCCTATATGGACATCAGCCTCAGTCTGCCACACTCCCAGGTCCTGACATAGTCCTGTTGAAGTCAAGCCCTCTAGCTCACTCAATCACATACCCAGTTAGGTACAGGAGAAACTGATTCAAATTTATACACTACTGATGTTGTTTACTTAGTTATAGGTAAACCTAATAATGGTAGAATAAATGTTTCAATGTTAAGTATATTTCTGTTCATATTTCTGAAAAGTAGAGGTGTGTCTGTGTGTATGTAAGGATACAGAGTTAAAACAGACTTGGGCAATGTGAAATACCACAGAAAATAGGGGTTTCCAAGGAAAACATGGGGAAACGCTGTAGGAGAATCTAACGCATGCTATAGCTTTTAAAAGGAAACATTAATAGTGAAACATGCCCTCCAAGGGCAAGTCAGTAATAAATTTCATGTCAGAAATTACCTGTCAGTAGGATTATGTTAAATAATGTTGAATTGTTATTAGTCGGAGGGGAAAGAGCAGACTAACTTTCTCAAAAGTGTTCAAAGAGTGTCATGTTTCACACACAAATCCCATTATTGTTTAACAGGATTTTTGTGCTTAACCCTTCTCAAAGATGTATTGAAAATTTTGACCATTTTAGTTCATACTCCAAATGCAGTCATTAAGGAAAAGAAGCCAAACTTTCTCTGCAGGAATTTGGAATTACCCAGAGGACTAGTGTATCTGATTAGACATCCATTGTAGAGTGTCCCAATTGATAAATGTCTGCCTGCTTACTGGAGCCACAAAGAAAAATGTCTTCACTTCTTTGCTTCAGCAATGCAGTAATGAAATAGTGGGGGCCTCCCTGTTTCAACATTTTGAGCATTTTGCTTGTTTTGGCCAAATAACTGAAAATGTATTTTCCCCTTGAAGAAAGTCTCATAGCAAATGTGTGAATTTTTAAGGTTCATTGCAATATATTTGGTCTGAAACTGAGTCCACTCATTGAGCCAGGGCCCAGAACCCTACTCCAGATGCGATGAAGATGGGGACTGCTGGGAACAGAGTGAGAAACATAACTAAGGTTTAAATGTGCGCTAACACATTGTCACGGGGCTTTTCACTAAGGGCTGCTTATGACTCATAGGTGTCAAATCATCAAGTCATTACCCCTAGAATAAAAGATCATTTCGACTTTATGTGAACTGAATGAAGCGTGATCGCTGCATTGGATTTGGGTTTGTGAAAGACACAATCAGAGGTAAGCTTTGGGATCCCTCCATACACTTTGATTTCACTGCTTGATGACTGATCATTAGCTGTCCTGGGTCCCTTTTGGAAATTGTCATATTTAATGACATATTTGACTTCATGACATTCAAACAAGATCTTGGCAGTGAGTGACTGATTGCCTGAGCACAGTAGGCATTAGTGGAAACCTTTATTTCTTCAGGTCATCAAATCTCAGTATTTGTAAATTACTCAAGCAGTAATTTACAAATGGTCTTGGGGGTGGCTTAGGGTCATAGATAAATTTTCCAATGTGCAAGCCACTGCATCCTTTGGGGGGTACTTAGAATCCACAGGGGCTGATTGCCAGCCTGGAGCATTCTGATCTGTTTCAGGAATGCTGTATTGGGGGTAAGCACAATGACTTTTTAAAAAAATATATTTATTTATTTTAATTGGAGGACAACAGTTCACAACACTGTGATGGCCTCTGCCACACACCTACATGGACCAGCTATGGGTGCACATCCTGAACCCCTCATCCTGATGCCCGCATCCTGAACCCCCTTCCCTCCTCCCTCCCCATCCCATCCCTCTGGGTTGTCCCAGAGCATCAGCTTTGAGTGCCCTGCTTCATGCATTGAACTCACACCGGTCATCTATTTTACATTTGGTAATATACATGTTTCAGTGCTCTTCTCTCAAATCATCTCACCCTCACCTTCTCCCACATAGTCCAAAAGTCTGTTCTTTACATCTGTGTCTCTTTTGCTGCCTCACTTATAGGATCATCGTCACCATCTTTCTAAATTCCATATATATGCATTATTATGCTGTATTGGGGAAAGGCAATGGCACCCCACCCCAGTACTCTTGCCTGGAGAATCCCATGGACGGAGGAGCCTGGTGGGCTCCAGTCCATGGGGTCGCTAAGAGTCGGACACGACTGGGCGACTTAGCTTTCACTTTTCACTTTCATGCACTGGAGAAGGAAATGGCAACCCACTCCAGTATTCTTGCCTGGAGAATCCCAGGGACAGAGGAGCCTGGTGGGCTGCCGTCTATGGGATCGCACAGAGTCGGACACGACTGAAGCGACTCAGCAGCAGCTGTATTTTTGGTGTTTCTCCTTCTGACTTACTTCACTCTGTATAATAGGCTCCAATTTAATCCACCTCAGTAGAGCTGACTCAAATGCATCCTTTTTTATAGCTGAAAAATATCCCATTGTGTATATGTACCACAACTTCCTTATCCATTTGTCTGACAGTGGACATCTAGGTTGCTTCCGTGTCCTAGCTACTGTAAACTGTGCTGCAATGAATATTGGGATACCTGTGTCTCTTTCAGTTCTGGTTTCCTTGATGCGTATGCCCAGCAGTGGGATTTCTGGGTCATATGGCAGTTCTATTTCCAGTTTTTGAAGGAATCTCCACACTGTTCTCCATAGTGGCTGTACCAGTTTGTATTCCCACCATCAGTGTAGAGGGTTCCGCTTTCTCCACACCTTCTGCAGCATTTATTGTGTGTAGCCTTTGTGATGTCAGCCATTCTGACTGGTGTGAGATGATACCTCATTGTGGTTTTGATTTGCATTTCTCTGATAATGAGAAATGAGGTTGAGCATCTTTTCATGTGTTTATTAACCATCTATATGTCTTCTTTGGAGAAATGTCTGTTTAGTTCTTTGGCCTCCAGGAGGATACCACAATGATTTCACTGGAACATTGGCCCACTTTTTGATTGGGTTGTTTATTTTTCTGGTATTGAGCTTCATGAGCTGCTTGCATATTTTGGAGATAATTCTTTGTCAGTTGCTTCATTTGCTATTATTTTCTCCCATTCTGAAGGCTGCCTTTTCACCTTGCTTATAGTTTCCTTCACTGTATAAAAGCTTTTAAGTTTAATTAGGTCCCATTTGTTTATTTTTGTTTTTATTTCCATTACTCTGGGAAGAAGGTGGGTCATAGAAGATCTCACTGTGATTTATGTCACAGAATGTTCTGCCCATGTGTTCCTCTAAGAGTTTTATAGTTTCTGATCTTACATTTAGATCTTTAATCCATTTTGAGTTTATTTTCATGTATGGTGTTAGAAGATATTCTAGTTTCATTCTTTTATAAGTGGTTGACCAGTTTTCCCAGCACCACTTGTTAAAGATTGTGTTTTCTCCATTGTATATTTTTGCCTTCTTTGTTGAAGATAAGGTGTCCACAGAAGCATGGATTTATCTCTGGGCTTTCCATTTTCTTCCACTGATCATACTGTCTTGATGACTATAGTCATCAAGTATAGTCTTGTAGTATAGTCTGAAGTCAGGAAGGTTGATTCCTCCAGCTCTAGTCTTCTTTCTCAAGATTGCTTTGGCTATTCAAGGCTTTTTTGTGTTTCCATACAAACTGTGAAATTATTTGTTCTAGTTCTGTGAAAAATACCATTGGTAGCTTGATAAGGATTGTGTTGAATCTATAGATTGCTTTGGGTAGTATGGCAGTCATTTGTGCTGTCCATTTGAGATTTGATCTTGCAGTTATGGAGTGGTTTCTTAATTACATTGGAAAATATATAACTTATTAATATCCTGTTGTGAGTTAGTTGTAACAGAGGCTAGGCTGCTGTCATCACCCACAACATATATAGTGAGATCAAGACCTAGTCAGTGAGACCATGCCTTTTTCATGAGATTCCACCTTCACCGCCAGCAGGCTGCCTGTCCTGATCTAGTCAAGCTTCAGTCAAAACAGATTGGATACTCTTGTTATCACTTCTGGGAGATTCCTCATGCTTCAGTCATAATGAGAAACCCATTCATTTCCAAAAACTTCTTACCTTCATGTGAAATCCATTCCTTCCATTCCTGGCCTAAAACTCTCTCTCTCTCTCTTTTTTCCTTTTAACAATTAGGAAGAACTACCTTTTGCTCTAATGGTGAATAAAACTTCTTAAATATTTTAATTACAAACATTTCAGACATTATAGAAGTACAAAAGTCGTGATAAGAGACCCAGCATGGATCTACCACACAACTTAAACAGTTATCAGCCCATAACTGGTCACATTTCATTGGTGTATCTACCCATTTCCAGCCACTTCCAAGGTTATTAGAAGCAATATTCTATATATCATAGCATTTTATCCATAAGTATTTGGAATATAAGTATGAAAGACAAGTTCATTAAAGTTTTTTAAAGAGAAGTAACCATGATACCAGGCTTCCCAGGTGATGCTAATGACAAAAAAAAAAAAACCTGCCTGCCAATACAGGAGATGTGGGTTTAGTCCCTGGGTCAAGATGATCCCTAAAGAAGGGCATGGCAACCCACTCCAGTATTCTTGCTTGGAGAATCCCATGGACAGAGGAGCCTGGTGAGCTATAGTGCAGGTGGTCACAAAGAGTCAGACACAACTGAAGCAACTTGGCACAGAACAGCACACAACCATGATACCATACTTTTACCCAAAAATTTACCCATAGTTTAGTATTTTTAAACACCTTTCAGATGTCCTTATTTGTTCCATAGGATTTTTGTCCTTTATTTTTTATTAATTAATTCACTTTATATTTCTCATATAGAATTGCAACAGTGGTGGCCATAGATGGAGCCTGAGTTCTCTGCAGGGAAACTCTGGTGTGAATCTCTAAGAGAGTCACTGGATTCCTGACAGGGAAGCTTGGTGATCACAGTCTCTTTTCAGAGGTCAGCTGTAAGTCTTGGAGATAAAATCACAGTGGTCAAGATTGGCAGTGCAGCCCCCAGCCGAGGTGTGGCAGTCACCCATGCTGGCCATCAGTAGTGACTTCTTGAGTGCAGAGGCCAAGATGACGCCAGTGTCTCTGGGGTGGAAAAAGACACTCACCAAGGAGGTGGGCGTCTTGCAGGGACAGTATGGTAGTTGCCTGTCTTGTTCTTCCAGGAGCGTTGCCACACTGGGTCAGGGGAGAGCTTGAGCAGGATGATGGCCCCTAGGATGGCCATGATGACTTCTTCTGAGCACTTAACACTCAGATTGACATGACCATTGTAGTCCGGATGGCAACAGATACCTTGAACCTGGTCCAGTGGCTAGCATAGGTCTGCTTTTGTGGATATTATCTTCAACACCTCATCCTTGAGGCATATTCCCAGGAGAAAGTTAGTGATTTCAGATTCTGTGATGGGCATGGAGAAGAGAGAAATCTCATCCAGGGATGTGGTCTTCTTGTCCTTGACCAGGAGCCCAGCTTGGCCTTGATTTCTCCACCTCAGTAATGTGGACTGGGCTGCTGCTTCCTATTCTGGGGCACCAGGAACACCGGTATGTGTTCTATTTGGTGTTTTCCCAGATAACAAATGCACTTTACTTTAATTGGGACTGAAATACTCTATGCATTGAAGTTGGTTGACATGTCTTTCATGATGCTTTTACAACGCATTCTGCTCCCTTCCCCTCCTTTTTTTTTTTGTTTTGCCTTGAAATTTATTTGCTAAAGAGTTTGTAGAGTTTTGCAGACTGTGAATATTGTTGATTCCATTCCTATGCTTCCATTTTAACAAGTTCCTTTGTTTCTTATATTTCCCATAAATTGGTGATTTACACTTTCTTGGCTTGATTTAGCATCAAGTTCATTTTTTTGGAAAGAGTACTTCATAGACAATATGGAGTACTTCTGTCAGGAGGCACCAAATTCTTTAGGAATCTGACAATCATTGACAGTTCTTGCCTAGATCCATTACTTTGGAAATTGCAAGATCAGATCAGATCAGTTGCTCAGTCATGTCCGACTCTTTGCGACCCCATGAATCGCAGCACGCCAGGCCTCCCTGTTCAGCACCAATTCCCGGAGGTCACTGAGACTCACATCCATCAAGTCAGTGATGCCATCCAGCCATCTCATCCTCTGTCGTCCCCTTCTCCTCTTGCCCTCAATCCCTCCCAGCATCAGAGTCTTTTCCAATGAGTCAACTCTTCACATGAGGTGGCCAAAGTACTGGAGTTTCAGCCTTAGCATCATTCCTTCCAAAGAAATCCCAGGGCTGATCTCCTTCAGAATGGACTGGTTGGATCTCCTTGCAGTCCAAGGGACTCTCAAGAGTCTTCTCCAACACCACAGTTCTATCATCTCTGCTTCATTTTTCAGCTGGAATACGCCTGTAAGGAGGACCTACCTTCAACTATATGACTACCTTGAAGCCCCCAAAACTTCCTTTAGCTCTTTCTGCCATCTTTCCTTGCTGCCATTATGGTGCACATGAATGTCCTGGCTGATGCTCTCAAGGATATCCACAATGCTGAAAAGAGAGGCAGATGCCAGTTGCTTATTAAGCCATGCTCCAAAGTCATCATCAGGTTTCTAACTATGATAATGAAGCATGGTTGCACTGGTGAATTTGATATCACTGATCACCACATGGCTGGGAAAATTGTGAACCTCACTGGCAGGCTAAATAAGTGTGGAGTGATCAGCCCCAGATTTGATATGCAACTCAGAGATCCAGAAAAATGGCAGGATAGCCTGCTCTCAACCCTTCAGTTTGGTTGCATTGTATTGACAACCTCAGCTGGCATCAGGGCCCATGAAGAAGGGAAAATCCTTGGATTCCTTTCCTAGGAATGTAATATGTACAAATAAAATGTTTCAGAGGACAGAGGCAAAACAACAGCAACAAGAAAAACTTCCTGTAGCCTATGGCTCATTTGTTTTAGGGACAGAGAAATGTCCTTTTATCCAGTAAGTATCCAGAAACAACACTTCACCCATAAAAGGAGATAGCATGTAGCAGGAAAAAACAAGCCAGGGGCTCAGGAGTCATGGCTCTATCTCTGAGATCTATATTGATGTTGGACAAACTGTGTCATTTCTTAGAGCTGGAGGTTCCAAGCCCCTACCTACACTTCAACCAGAGAAGCAGTTTTTCCCTAATTTCATTTGAACAAATCAGACCATGACTTTTAAAATAATTTTATCAATATTTTATTGAAATATAGTTGATTTATAATGTCATGTTAATTTCTACTGTACAGCAAAATGATTCAGAACGTGTATGCTTTCTTTTTCATGTTCTTTTCCAGTGTGGTTTATCACAGGATATTAACTATAGTTCCCTGTGCTATGTAGGAGGACTTTATTGTTTATCCATTCTATACATGATAATCAGCATGTTTTAAGCCCAGACTCCCAGTTCATCCCTCCCCTATCCCCACTTCCCCTTGGCAACCACAAGTCTGCTCTCTATGTCTGTGGATCTGCTTCTGTTTCATAGATAAGTTCATTTGTGAGGCCATGGCTTTCTATCACTAAAGTCTCTTTCAGTGAAGACATTTTATGATTTTCATTTAGGATAAAACAAGACCTATAAGTCCACATCAGGATATTTAGGAGCCAGGGACCAAGAAGAGCTAAGTATTATTTCTAAGAATGTGTTATTTCATTGATTCATCCATTAATTCAGTAGTTCATTTATATTTTTAGTCTTTAAACAAGGCTTTATGCTATCTAAGTCTCTTTAATATCTAAAGCTTGAAAATGGGTATTGTGAGCAGTAACCTTTAGAGGGTTTCCTGGGGGTACTATCCTTGAAGCCTCAGCCTGAGGATCAGAGAGTTGAGGAAAGGATGCTGGGATTCTTGAAAGTCTGTATTGATATCATCTATAAGAATGAGTCCATGTACTTGACAGATGAGTTTGGAATTTTCCTCATGGACAAAGACTCCATGGAGGAGCCAGTGTAGAGGGTATTTGACAATATTCCTAAGAGGGAAAGCAGTTTAGAAGGACATCTGAAGAACTCTCACTAATTGTTTATGTGATCAAGTTAATCTCAAATCATAGAGAAAAACTTTGATCAATGATCCTACTTCCAAACTCCTCATCCAACCGTCCTTCAGTTCTTTGTGAAGAGAACTCTCATCCACATAGCTAATGAGTGAATATAGATTACAAGCATTGAGTCTGGTTTTAGCGCAGTCCCAGCTTCCAGGTAGGAAATACAGACTCTGCTTTCTCATTAGTGCCCCTGAAATTGTGCTCTGGGTATGTGTATTCAAAGTGGTTCAGTTTGATGGGGACTTCCCTGAAGATTCGGTGGTAGAGACTCCACACTTCCACCGCAGGGGACACCAGTTTGATCTCTGTTTGGGAACTAGGATCCCTCACACTGTGCATTGCAGCCAAAAAAAGAAAAAAAAAAAAACAGAAACTCTTTTCTCAATAAAGTGAAGAAAATATTTAAAATAAACAAAGAAACCAAAGTGGCTCATGTCAAGGGGGTGAGTAGAAGGAAAGCACAATCCCAGAATCCATCGCTGGAATCACACTGGCTGACAGAGGCAGCACAAAAATAAACTCGACAGTTCTCACCTCTGAAACTAGGCGCAATGCGGGCTTCCCTTCCTCACAGGTTCACTCAGTACTTAATCATTGAAGGTGCTGCTGCTTCTCTGGCACTTAATAATTTAATAGTGGGAGCAGTTCCTGGCAGGAGATGTTATGAAACAACCTGAAGAGTAAGAGTGGGGGTGGGAAAAAGAGCAGTGCTTCATTTAACAAATTCAGAGCCTTTCTTGGAGGCCATGAAGTTCTCAGTTCAATTATCGCCAACAAATATTTATTTATTCCCTTGATGAATATTTATCAAGGGGCTCCTTTGAGCAGCATGCGGTGTTGTCAGCCTGACATGAAGATGACAAGAAGCAGTCCCTTATAAGCAAAAGGCAGAGACCATTTGCACAGATCATTATGAAATGAGGTAAACTTTGATAGCTCTGCATGAAAGGGATACAACTGAAAGTTTTATGAGGACATGGTAGGAAGAGGTTAGTTCTAGGTGGAGATTGAGAGGCAGCCTAGTAAAGGAGATGGCATTGAGACCAAGCATGGACAACTGGGGAGAATTCTAGCAGGAGAAGGCAGCAGGGAGGAGGCAGGAGGCGTTGAGGACAGAGCATCCACAGTGAGCCAGAGTAAGGCACAGGGAACAGCTTCCCCACTTGACATCCGTGAATTCCTAGAGACGTTTGAGCTTGGAATTCTTGTGTATGCCCCTGGTTGAGACCACGATGCTATATGAAAAAGAGATGTGCTTTATGTTTCCTCATTTGTGTCAACTGCACTCCTACTGATCTTGTCAGAAATCACATTCATCTCAGATTCTGAAAAAGACAAACAAACTCCATTTCATTCTATTTTTAACCCTGCCCCAACACATCTGCTTCTCTGTCGGATGCAGCTCTGATTTTAGGACTGGTGTTGCCCTAGGCTCCCCTGAGCAGCCACCCACATGGTGAGCAGTTGTCCTACTTTTCAGGGTTCCAGGCATACTGTGCCTTTGCCCAGGTAATCCTGCAGGACCAGTAGGGCTCTGGGATTCTAGATCTCTACACTGGCACAACCACTCACAGAGAGGGCAGGCCTCCCACCCCAGCCTCCCCTGAGATGTGGCGACTCACCAGATTGTAGGTAAACACTGCCCCACCCCACTGGCTAAACACTAACTTTAACAATTTGATTCCTGCTTCACAAACTACCAATGGGGTTAGGCTAGAGATCACAATGTCAATCACTTTCTTTCTCAATTTGAGAAGAAAGGAGAAATTCCTTGCAAAAGGAATGCAGCTATAATTCAGACATTGTTACTTTCTCTTCAAAACAACAGCAGCCACTCTCTAGATGCACAGAACATTTTATGATTTATCAGGAACTTTCAAAGACAGGATCCAATTTGATTCTTGTTACAGGATTTATCATTATTCCCACTTTATATATAAAGAAATTGAGAGGCCCATTCATTAGTATAATAAAAATCATGGCTCTTATCTGGGCACATTGCCACGTTTTGTCCGAAGCACTTTACATTTAACTCATCAAAGCCCCTGAATTGTTCTGTAAGGTAGATGGTTGTTGTCCTCATTTTGCTGCTGAAGGAAACAGGCACAGAGGAGTTCTATAGTTTGCTCAAAGGCCCACAGCTAGTATCTGGGAGAAGACTTGCCCAGTGTGGCTCCAAGGGAGCACTGGGTGGCCCATAGGCTGGGTCTGAAAGACAGTGCTTATCCAGATCTACCACTGACCTAGCCAAGAGAATTTCTGAATATCATGTGTCCATGGCAAACGTTTCTGCTAGATAAACACCTTCAAACACCTTCTCTATCCTTGTTGTTGTTCAGCAGCTCAGTTGTGTTTGACTCTTTGTGACCCCATGGACTGCAGCACACCAGGCCATCCTGTCTTTCACCATCTCCCAGAGTTTGCTCAAACTCATATCAAGTAAGTTGGTGATGCCATCCAACCATCTCATCTTCTGTCCTCTTCTTCTGCCTTCAGTCTTCCCCAGCATCAGGGTCTTTTCCAGTAAGTTGACTGTGCATCAGGTGGCCAAAGTACTTTAACTTGGGTAGATTTTGTCTGTGTGTTTGGCTGTGCTGGGTCTTCATTGCTGTGTGGAAGCTTCTTTAGTTGCAATGTGCAGGCTTCTCATTATGGTGGCTTCTCTTGTTGCAGAGTACAGTGTCTAGAATGTGTGGGCTTCAGTAGTTGCAGCACATGGGCTTGGCCTCAGTAATTGTGGCTCCTGGACTCTAGAGCACAGGCTCAGTAGTTGTGGCTCATGGGCTTAGCTGTTCCTCAGCATGTGGGATCTTCCTGGATCAGGGATCACACCCTGCATTGGCAGATGGATTCTTTACCATTGAGCCACCAGGGAAGGCCCTAACTTGGGTAAATTTTGAGATAACTCTAAAAGAGAAAATTGTTTGGTGCCTGCTTATTTCCCCCTGTCATCTGACATTGAGATAGACACCATCATTTCCAGTGAGAAAACCACACATCTAAGCCCTTCCCTGTTTCTCCAAGATGACAGTGACGCATTCTCTGGGAATAAGAGGATGTTTCCATGTTTTGTGCAGAGCAGAGGCACATGGGGAAACAGCGGTGGACACAGCACTAGATAACCTGGATTGTGGTCATGGGCTAAAGGTCTGACCTTGGGCTAGTTGTTGCACCTCTCTGAGCCTCAACTGTATCAAGTAGTGACTCTTCTGCCTATATCATGTTAAAAAAAAAAAAGATTATAAGGATTAGTATGAAATCTGTAGCATACCATACGAATGTGGTGAGCTACTATTGTCCTTTGCAGTTCCTAGTCATAGTTTGTTGTTGTTTTTTCCCCTCAAAGTTTATTCTTGTACTTCAATGCAAGAAATATTTTTTAAAAAGAGATTGCAAAACGGTTTGTAAGTTTCTGCACAATTTAGGCATTATTATAATGAAATGAGCTTGATTTATTAAAGATTCTCAAAACAATAACTTTTAGGCTGGTACAATAATTCACCCCCTATGGTTTGAGCCAAGAATAGAGGAGAGAAACAAATTTTGTGATTTTCTCATATATTCTTCTAGAAAATTCCGAATAAGTCAAACTTTTAAGATTTGAAAAGATTTCAGCTTTGAAAAGATTTGCTTTTGAGTTAAATAAATCTTGATGAATGGAAACAATATTGCATGCTAGTGAAGAGTATGTGGGCTTCAGGGAGAAATAGAACTTAATCACTAGTCAGAAGAGTTGGGCTTGGGTTCTGGCTCTACCACTTACTGTTCTGAGACCTTAGGCAGATTTTTGAGCTACACTTGGTCTCTTTTCCTCACCTGAAAAATGGGTATGTAATAATAATTAACTATATAGGTGTTTATGAGGATTAAATAAAATAATGTATGGAGGGTTTAGCATGGTAAATGTTCAAAAATTGTTAGCTTTTTCTGAAAAAAAATTGCATACTACAGAATTCCCTTCTTTCAGCCTGAATACACCATATTTTCTTTATTCATTTGTCTGTCAGTGGACATTTAGGTTGTTTATGCATCATAGCTACTGTGAATAATGCTTCTATGATTATGAATGTGCTAATAGCTCTTCGAGATCTGAGATCTTTATTCTCATTCTTTTGAATAAATACCCAGCAGTGGAATTCAGGGATCATATAGTAGATAAATGTATAAATGTTCCTGACCCAAGGATTGAACCACATGTCTTGTGTAATTTGCATTGGTAGGTGGGTTCTTTACCACTAGTGCCACCTGGAAAGCCCCAAATAGTGTGTGTGTGTGTATGTGTGTATGTATTTTTGAAACTTCTGTACATTTTTAGGACTTCCCTGTAGCTCAAATGGTAAAGAATCTGCCTGTAATGCAGGAGACCCAGGTTCAATCCCTGGGTTGGGAAAATCCTCTGGAGAACGGAATGGCAATCCACTCCAGTATTCTTGCCTGGAGAATCCCATGGACAGAGGAGCCTGGCGGGTTACGGTCCATTGAGTCGCAAAGAGCTGGACACAGCTGAGCGACCACCTGCTACTCCTACTCTGTACTGTTTTCTGTTGAGCTTCACCATTCTGTATCCCCACCAATAATATACAGGTGTTTCAACTTCTCCACAGCCTCGCCAGCACTAGTCTTTGGTTTTTCTTTGATACTAGCTAACAGGATTGGTGTGTCATGTTAATCCCATTATGGTTCTGATTTTCATTTCTCTGATGATTAGTGGTATTGAGCATTTTTATCATATACATGTTGGCTGTAAAGTTATTATGTTAAGTGAAATGAGCCAGTCACAGAGAGACAAATACAACATGATTCTCTTGTGCCTAAAATAGTTCAATTTATAGAATCAGAGTGGAGTGATGGTTGCCAGGAGCTCAGAGGAAAAGGAAATAGGGAGTTAGTTACTAGTCAACCAGCATGCAGTATCAGTCAAGAAAGATGAGTAAGAGACCTGCTGTACAGCATTATACCGGTAGTCAACAATAATGTATAAAGTGTAATAATAATATGTAATAAAGTATATAAAATATAATAATATACTTAAAAGCTTATTAAGAGGTTATATTCCAAATCCTGAAAGATGATGCTGTGAAAGTGCTGCACTCAATATGCCAGCACATTTGGAAAACTCAGCAGTGGCCACAGGACTGGAAAAGCTAAGTTTTCATTCCAATCCCAAAGAAAGGCAATGCCAAAGAATGCTCAAACTACCACACAATTGTACTCATCTCACATGGTAGTAAAGTAATGCTCGAAATTCTTCAAGCCAGGCTTCAGCAATATGTGAACCGTGAACTTCCTGATGTTCAAGCTGGTTTTATTTTTTTTTTTTTAATTAAATTTTATTTTGCTTAACTTTACAATATTGTATTGTTTTTGCCATACATCGAGATGGAACTTCCACAAGTATACATGTATTCCCCATCCTGATCCCTCCTCCCTCCTCCCTCCCCCTACCATCCCCCCGGGTCGTTCCAGTGCACCAGTCCCAGGCATCCGCTATCAGGCATCGTACCTGGACTGGTGGCTCGTTTCAGATATGAGACTATACATATTTCAATGCTATTCTCCCAAAGCATCCCACCCTCTCCCGTTCCCAGAGACCCAAAGTCTGTTCTATACATCAGTGTCTGTTTTGCTGTCCCGTAAACAGGGTCATTGTTACCATCTTTCTAAATTCCATATATATGCATCATTATACTGTATTTGTGTTTTTCTTTCTGGCTTACTTCACTCTGTATAATAGGTTCCAGTTCCATCCACCTGATTAGAACTGATTCAAATGCATTCTTTTTAATGGCTGAGTAATACTCTGAAAAGGCAGAGGAACCAGAGATCAAATTGCCAACATCTGCTGGATCATGGAAAAAGCAAGAGAGTTCCAGAAAAACATCTATTTCTGCTTTATTGACTATGCCAAAGCCTTTAACTGTGTGGATCACAATAAACTGTGGAAAATTCTTCAAGAGATGGGAATACCAGACCACCGGATCTGCTTCTTGAGAAACCTGTATGCAGGTCAGGAAGCAACAGTTAGAACTGGACATGGAACAACAGACTGGTTCCAAATAGGAAAAGGAGTTCGTCAAAGCTGTATATTGTCACCCTGCTTATTTAACTTATATGCAGAGTACATCATGAGAAACGCTGGACTGGAAGAAACACAAGCTGGAATCAAGATTGCCAGGAGAAATATCAATAACCTAAGATATGCAGATGACACCACGGCAGAAAGTGAAGAGGAACTAAAAAGTCTCTTGATGAAAGTGAAAGAGGAGAGTGAAAAAGTTGGCTTAAAGCTCAACATTCAGAAAACGAAGATTATGGCATCTGGTCCCATCACTTCATGGGAAATAGATGGGGAAACAGTGGAAACAGTGTCAGATTTTATTTTTCTGGGCTCCAAAATCACTGCAGATGGTGGCTGCAGCCATGAAATTAAAAGACGCTTACTCCTTAGAAGGAAAGTTATGACCAACCTAGATAGCATATTCAAAAGCAGAGACATTACTTTGCCAACAAAGGTTCGCCTAGTCAAGGCTATGGTCTTTCCTGTGGTCATGTATGGATGTGAGAGCTGGACTGTGAAGAAGGCTGAGCGCCAAAGAATTGATGCTTTTGAACTGTGGTGTTGGAGAAGACTCTTGAGAGTCCCTTGGACTGCAAGGAGATCCAACCAGTCCATTCTGAAGGAGATCAACCCTGGAATTTCTTTGGAAGGAATGATGCTAAAGCTGAAACTCCAGTACTTTGGCCACCTCATGTGAAGAGTTGACTCATTGGAGAAGACTCTGATGCTGGGAGGGATTGAGGGCAAGAGGAGAAGGGGACGACAGAGGATGAGATGGCTGGATGGCATCACTGACTCGATGGATGTGCGTCTGGGTGAACTCCAGGAGCTGGTGATGGACAGGGAGGCCTGGCGTGCTGCGATTCATGGGGTCGCAAAGAGTCAGACACGACTGAGCAACTGATCTGATCTGATCTGATCTTGTGTTAAACGTTCTCACAAGAAAGTTGAGTTTTTTTTTTTTTAATTCTAAAGTAAAAATGGTCTGAAAAGTTGGGAAGGTCTGACATTGTTTCTAAATTTATGAAAAAATATGTTCCAATGTGGCTATTCAGAACATCCTCACAGAACTGGTCAGTTCTTAAGGTTTATATGATATAAGCCTAAAAGGGCCTTTTTGAATTAGATATAGTATTGGCTCATGACCTTTTGATAATGCTAAAATAAGGGATTCATCAATAAGAAGTAATCAGATAGCAAGAAGAAAAGGCATTGACATGGTACATTATTTTGTACAGATCGATCAAAAACAGAACCCTGGTACCTTCCTAGGTAGGCACCCAAACAGTCTTCTGACATCATTTCTAGAATAAGATGGTCTCACTAAACCCCTGATTTGGCTCTCCAGGAAGCTTCTATCTTAAACTAAATCCTACTCAATAGTAAATAGATTTTGATTTAATATCCTTGAACTGATGAGTTTGCTTGGATTATTGTATGATTTAAACAATAAATAAAAGTTATCTCCATCATACATATAGTTGGAACTGAATCAGTAAAAGACTTAAAATTAATAGCTCAGTGGAGTAGTAAATGCCAAGGCTCTGATTTGTACTCTTTTATTGAAGTAGCAGAAATAGAAGGGAATTTCTCTTTGGAAATGCCCAAAATCATGATTCCTGAACCATTTATGCTAATATTGTTGAGGTCTTTGTTTTGGAGCCATCTGATGAGAAAAGCTACCATGGAAGAAATTTCTTTAATTTCTTCAATGACTAATTTCATTTGGAAGAAGTAGTTTCATTTATACCAAGTGTATTAGTAAACAGTGTTACAAAATAATTCTACTATTAAAGGGAGCATTTTAGAGCCCACTTTCCCTATGAAGTCACACCCATCAAGATCATGTCTTGGTATCTCTAGATTTTCACACAGGCCTGGTACCTAATAAAGATCATGATTGTCTCCAGAAGGAATCATCTTTAGATGATGAAGGTGCTCATAGGGTAAAAGTTTATAACTATAATTTATATTTCATCTTATGGAGATACTAAGAACCATATGGGCTTCCCTGGTGGCTCAGATAGCAAAGAATCTACCTGCAATGCAGGAGACAAGGGTTCCATTCCTGGCCTGGGAAGATCCCCTGAAGAAGGGAATAGCAACCCCTTCCAGTATTCTTGCATAGAAAATCCCATGGACGGAGGAGCCTGGCAGACTACAGTCCATGGGCTCACAAAGAGTCAGATATAACTGAGTCACTAACAAACACACACAAACAAACCATACATCTCCATACCTAGCCCCAGGCTCCTCCCTTGTGACCCCCTTGTTGGCATCCAGAGCCATCATGGTGAAGAGGAAGGAGGCCACAGATTAACCTGCATTTAAGAATATGCCTATCCAGTCAGCCACTTTTGAATCAAGAGATGTCTGTAAAAGATTGCCTGTCCTCTGCCATAGAAATGCTATTAACCAAAGAGAGAATCAAATAAAGAGAGAATGAAATGAAAATCTATGATCCAGTTGCTTTTGAAGATGAAGGAATGTTTGCTGGCATTAACATTTTACAAAACCAGTGAGAAGTCCCTAGAATTAATTTTATCTAAAATCTAGTCCCAAATTTGGAATTGAATGCTAATCGAAAAAGTTATATTAAATCTCTATTTCCAAAATAATTTCAGAATGACGTGGACATTTCCACATGCCTAATATGGCAGCATCTCCCGAGGGCCCTCAGAGCTGAGTGGCCTTGGAATAGTGTATTGAGACTAGAGCAGCCCCTAGAGATGTCCAGACTAGGATTAGTCAGAATCTAATCCAGTCTTGGCTGGCCCTGGAGATTCAGAGGGGTCAAAGGGAATCCTGCGTCTCTGGTAGAATAATGTTTGCCTTGTCAGGCAGTGTGTAAAAAACTATTGGCATGCAGGGTTACTGATAAATGCCAAGAGCCAGAAAGTTTGGGTTATGATGGTTAAGAACAAAGGAAAGTATTTACAATATCCCTTTTGCCCCAAAATAGATTCTAAACACTCTACAAGCACAATGGAATGCATCCATTCATTTCTAAATGGGTCGTCTCCTACCCCCATGTTTAGGTCATAGCTATTTCTAGATGTTCATGTGACAAGACCTTCACAGACCAAATTCAGTAGTGTCACCTTCTGAACCAAGTAGCTGTATATACTGCGGTTTTCCCTTGTTTATTTTGCCTTGTTTTGTTTTACACAGCCTGTATCACTAGTGTCCCAATCAAGGTCAGCAGATTGAATTCAACCCCATTCATTTAAACGAGCAAGAGATTCATGCCAGCACCATGATCTCACCATCCTGAGTAGCAGAATGTGGCCAGGCAGTGCGCTGAAGTCAGTCTTCCCGACGCAAGTGTTCAGTGTGACCCTGAAACCACACCTGAAAGACAGGATGGTGTCGTCATATCAGCATGCATTCTGACTTCAGCTTCATTTATTAAAGGCAACATGTATCCGGAGGTGAAAGAAAAATTTGAAATGGTTGCTGTATTGTTATAATTGAGGAAGTGCTAGTAATTCAGATAAACGATATCAATGGAGGAGATTCATCCAAACACCAGCGTGGAATTTTCTAATATTTGCTGCCAATTTGCTATCAAGTAGATGGTTAGGAAGTCTCAGGTGGATGCTAATCGCACAAGGGCCAAAAAGAATCTTATTACCAGGGTGGAGGTCAGTGATGAACACTGTGATATGACGTCATATGCCTTGCAGTGCAGCTCTGTGCAGTGTGCCAGGTTCGAGATCAGTGTGCAGGCAATGTTGAATGTTCCCTGTGAGTGAAACTCCGGGGAGGAGAGAGTGGCGAGTTCCTCTTGTCGCCAGGTGAACTCTGATACACATAAACAGATTCTCTCTCTCTTTCACACACACACACACAGCCTTCCCCTCTCCAATTATGTATCCCCTTAAAGATGTTCATTACAGCAGTCACAGTGGAAGGAAAAGAAAACTCTTGCCAACTTGTAGCCATCACACCTGCCTGCTGCTGCTGCTGCTGCTGCTGCTGCTAAGTCGCTTCAGTCGTGTCCGACTCTGTGCGACCCCACAGACGGAAGCTCACAGGCTCCTCTGTCCCTGGGACTCCAGGCAAGAACACTGGAGTGGGTTGCCATTTCCTTATCCAATGCATGAAAGTGAAAAGTGAAAGTGAAGTCGCTCAGTCGTGTCTGACTCTTAGCGACCCCATGGACTGGAGCCTACCAGGATCTTCCGTCCATGGGATTTTCCAGGCAAAAGTACTGGGGTGGGGTGCCATTGCCTTCCCCGCACCTGCCTGCTAGTGCAGCTGTTTACCAGACTATGAAGATGTACTCTAGCCCTGAAGGGGCACGCAGAGAGGAAGGAGACTGCACCACCCTGTAACAACTAGGGCTGAAGAGAGCAGAATTCTAACTGGCATTTCTTAAAATTGTATTATGTCTGCTGAGTGTTTTATATACATTTTCTTAGTTAATTATGATATCAATGTCTTAAGGTAGGGACTGTATTTCCATTTTACAGATGAAGAAACTGAGGCTCAGAGATGTTTAATGACACTTACGGTCACACAAATCCACTCTAAACCACTGTGCAATACAAGCCAAAATAAGAGTGTATAGAATGGCAACTTGTTGTTCTGTCTCTACTTATATATGTATGAATATGAATGGCTTATCATATGTTTAGGCCTGAGCATGCCCAAGATCCCATAGATGGACACTTGCACACTCTTACACTGGTGGTCCTGTTACCAAATGTTTTGACCTTGTAGTAGCCTCTGGTCATATTCTAATATTTTTAGCCAAAGTTATAATAAAGAAATCTTTCTACTTCAAAATAGCCTTGCAGATCAAACTCTGGACTATCTGAAATGTCACTTCCCTGTTTGGCGAGGGTTAAATGGTTGTCTCAGGCCAGTGTTTAGTTCACATTCTATAAATGGCTCTTACTCCTTGATCTGAGTCACTGTATGTATTACAGCAAAGTCACTTACAGATCAATTTATTTTTAGCATCTTAAAGAAACAGATTCAACAGGGAGTGTTTGTCAGACCACAGGGTAACTCGAAGGAAAACTTATCTTGGTGAGGAACTTTCTTTCTTCTGGATTCCTCTGCTTGTGCTAGGCCTTAGCATATTGTATTAAAATGTTTTGAATTATTTAAATAGCAGACTGGCAGAACTTTATGCCAATATCTTACATAGTAGAGAAGTTTTGTGGTGTGCAAGTGGCAGAGCCTTTTGCATTTTAAGGGAAAGAATGTTGGGAAATAAAGAGTACAATTACCTACCTTTCAACTTTGTAATAGAAATTTTCTTTAAGATGAAAACCCAGGACTATGACTAAGCACAATGATGATAATGATAATGGTGATGATGCTGGTGATGGTGATGAGGGCAGTGAGTGATGACGTTGATAAGCACCACCACCTTTAGGAGAGATTCTGGATCCATCCGTTAAATAAATATGGCATGCTGCCCTCTACAGGTATGCAGTCTAAACCGTGTAGTATTAAACATGGTACAAATAGGTAAGATCAGATCAGATCAGATCAGTCGCTCAGTCGTGTCCGACTCTGCGACCCCATGAACTGCAGCACGCCAGGCCTCCCTGTCCATCACCAGCTCCCGGAGGTCACTCAGACTCGCATCCATCGAGTCAGTGATGCCATCCAGCCATCTCATCCTCTGTCGTCCCCTTCTCCTCCTGCCCTCAATCCCTCCCAGCATCAGAGTCTTCTCCAATGAGTCAACTCTTCGCATGAGGTGGCCAAAATACTGGAGTTTCAGCTTTAGCATCATTCCTTCCAAAGAAATTCCAGGATTGATCTCCTTCAAAATGGACTGGTTGGATCTTCTTGCAGTCCAAGGGACTCTCAAGAGTCTTCTCCAACACCACAGTTCAAAAGCATCAATTCTTCGGCGCTCAGCCCTCTTCACAGTCCAGCTCTCACATCCATACATGACCACAGGAAAGACCATAGCCTTGACTAGGCGAACCTTTGTTGGTAAAGTAATGTCTCTGCTTTTGAATATGCTATCTAGGTTGGTCATAACTTTCCTTCCAAGGAGCAAGTGTCTTTTAATTTCATGGCTGCAGTCACCATCTGCAGTGATTTTGGAGCCCAGAAAAACAAAGTCTGACACTGTTTCCACTGTTTCCCCATCTATTTCCCATGCAGTGATGGGACCAGATGCCATGATCTTCGTTTTCTGAATGTTGAGCTTTAAGCCAACCTTTTCACTCTCCACTTTCACTTTCATCAAGAGGCTTTTTAGCCCCTCTTCACTTTCTGCCATAAGAGTGGTGTCATCTGCATATCTGAGGTTATTGATATTTCTCCCGGCAATCTTGATTCCAACTTCTGTTTCTTCCAGTCCAGCATTTCTCATGATGTACTCTGCATATAAGTTAAATAAACATGGTGACAATATGCAGCCTTGACGTACTCCTTTTCCTATTTGGAACCAGTCTGTTGTTCCATGACCAGTTCTAACTGTTGCTTCCTGACCTGCATACAGATTTCTTAAGAGGCAGATCAGGTGGTCTGGTATTCCCATCTCTTTCAGAATTTTCCATAGTTTATTGTGATCCACACAGTCAAAGGCTTTGGCATAGTCAATAAAGCAGAAATAGATGTTTTTCTGGAACTCTCTTGCTTTTCGATGATCCAGCGGATGTTGGCAATTTGATCTCTGGTTCCTCTGCCTTTTCTAAAACCAGCTTGAACATCAGGAAGTTCACGGTTCACATATTGCTGTAGCCTGGCTTGGAGAATTTTGAGCATTACTTTACTAGCATGTGAGATGAGTGCAATTGTGTGGTAGTTTGAGCACTCCTTGGCATTGACTTTCTTTGGGATTGGGATGAAAACTGACCTTTTCCAATCTTGTGGCCACTGCTGAGTTTTCCAAATTTGCTGGCATATTGAGTGTAGCACTTTCACAGCATCATCATTCAGGACTTGGAATAGCTTCACTGGAATTCCATCACCTCCACTAGCTTTGTTCGTAGTGATGCTTTCTAAGGCCCATTTGACTTCACATTCCAAGATGTCTGGCTCTAGGTCAGTGATCACATCATCATGATTATCTAGGTCTTGAAGCTCTTTTTTGTACAGTTCTTCTGTGTATTCTTGCCACCTCTTCTTAATATCTTTTGCTTCTGTTAGGTCCACACCATCTCTGTCCTTTATCGTGCCCATCTTTGCATGAAATGTTCCTTTGGTATCTCTGATTTTCTTGAAGAGATCCCTAGTCTTTCCCATTCTGTTGTTTTCCTCTATTTCTTTGCATTGATCACTGAAGAAGGCTTTCTTATCTCTTCTTTCTATTCTTTGGAACTCTGCATTTAGATGTTTATATCTTTCCTTTTCTCCTTTGCTTTTCGCTTCTCTTCTTTTCACAGCTATTTGTAAGGCCTCCCCAGACAGCCATTTTGCTTTTTTGCATTTCTTTTCCATGGGGATGGTCTTGATCCCTGTCTCCTGTACAATGTCACGAACCTCATTCCATAGTTCATCAGGCACTCTATCTATCAGATCTAGGCCCTTAAATCTATTTCTCACTTCCACTGTATAATCATAAGGGATTTGATTTAGGTCATACCTGAATGGTCTAGTAGTTTTCTCTACTTTCTTCAATTTCAGTCTGAATTTAGCAATAAGGAGTTCATGGTCCGAGCCACAGTCAGCTCCTGGTCTTGTTTTTGCTGATTGTATAGAGCTTCTCCATCTTTGGCTGCAAAGAATATAATCGATCTGATTTCGGTGTTGACCATCTGCTGATGTCCATGTATAGAGTCTTCTCTTGTGTTGTTGGAAGAGGGTATTTGCTATGACCAGTGCATTTTCTTGGCAAAACTCTATTAGTCTTTGCCCTGCTTCATTCCGTATTCCAAGGCCAAATTTGCCTGTTACTCCAGGTGTTTCTTGACTTCCTACTTTTGCATTCCAGTCCCCTATAATGAAAAGGACATCTTTTTTGGGTGTTAGTTCTAAAAGGTCTTGTAGGTCTTCATAGAACCATTCAACTTCAGCTTCTTCGGCGTTACTGGTTGGGGCATAGATTTGGATTACTGTGACATTGAATGGTTTGCCTTGGATACGAACAGAGATCATTCTGTCATTTTTGAGATTGCATCCAAGTACTGCATTTCGGACTCTTTTGTTGACCATGATGGCCACTCCATTTCTTCTGAGGGATTCCTGCCCACAGAAGAATCTAATGGTCAGGGATCCGGACTAGATATAATGGTCATCCGAGTTAAATTCACCCATTCCAGTCCATTTTAGTTCGCTAATTCCTAGAATGTCAACATTCACTCTTGCCATCTCTTGTTTGACCACTTCCAATTTGCCTTGATTCATGGACCTGACATTCCAGGTTCCTATGCAATATTGCTCTTTACAGCATCAGACTTTGCTTCTATCACCAGACACATCCACAGCTGGGTATTCTTTTTGTTTTGGCTCCATCCCTTCATTCTTTCTGGAGTTATTTCTCCACTGATCTCCAGTAGCATATTGGGCCCCTACTGACCTGGGGAGTTTCTCTTTCAGTATCCTATCATTTTGTCTTTTCATACTGTTCATGGGGTTCTCAAGGCAAGAATACTGAAGTGGTTTGCCATTCCCTTCTCTAGCGGACCACACCCTGTCATATTTACCTACAAATAGGTAAAGCAATCTCTATTACACAGACCAATCAAATTGCCAACATCCGCTGGATCATCGAAAAAGCAAGAGAGTTCCAGAAAAACATCTATTTCTGCTTTATTGACTATGCCAAAGCCTTTGACTGTGTGGATCACAATAAACTATGGAAAATTCTGAAAGAGATGGGAATACCAGACCACCTGATCTGCCTCTTAAGAAATCTGTATGCAGGTCAGGAAGCAACAGTTAGAACTGGTCATGGAACAACAGACTGGTTCCAAATAGGAAAAGGAGTACGTCAAGGCTGCATATTGTCACCATGTTTATTTAACTTATATGCAGAGTACATCATGAGACATGCTGGACTGGAAGAAACAGAAGTTGGAATCAAGATTGCCGGGAGAAATATCAATAACCTCAGATATGCAGATGACACCACTCTTATGGCAGAAAGTGAAGAGGGGCTAAAAAGCCTCTTGATGAAAGTGAAAGTGGAGAGTGAAAGGGTTGGCTTAAAGCTCAACATTCAGAAAACGAAGATCATGGCATCTGGTCCCATCACTGCATGGGAAATAGATGGGGAAACAGTGGAAACAGTGTCAGACTTTGTTTTTCTGGGCTTCAAAATCACTGCAGATGGTGGCTGCAGCCATGAAATTAAAAGACGCTTGCTCCTTGGAAGGAAAGTTATGACCAACCTAGATAGCATATTCAAAAGCAGAGACATCACTTTACCAACAAAGGTTCGCCTAGTCAAGGCTATGGTCTTTCCTGTGGTCATGTATGGATGTGAGAGCTGGACTGTGAAGAAGGCTGAGCGCCGAAGAATTGATGCTTTTGAACTGTGGTGTTGGAGAAGACTCTTGAGAGTCCCTTGGACTGCAAGAAGATCCAACCAGTCCATTCTGAAGGAGATCAATCCTGGAATTTCTTTGGAAGGAATGATGCTAAAGCTGAAACTCCAGTATTTTGGCCACCTCATGCGAAGAGTTGACTCATTGGAGAAGACTCTGATGCTGGGAGGGATTGAGGGCAGGAGGAGAAGGGGACGACAGAGGATGAGATGGCTGGATGGCATCACTGACTTGATGGGTGTGAGTCTGGGTGACCTCCGGGTGCTGGTGATGGACAGGGAGGCCTAGCGTGCTGCGGTTCATGGGGTCGCAAAGAGTCGGACACGGCTGAGCGACTGATCTGAATGTATACATGCAAGTTGAATATTAAAGCCAGTTAAATAAGTAAAACCTTTATACTCTACAGGTCTAATTTGTATAAATTCTGAAGCCAAAGAAGAAGCAAGGATTTAGTAACTCATTTATTTTACATTTCTCTTCTGAGTTTTTGAATGTGTATATATGAGGCCAATGGTAGAAGCAGGACAGACCAACTGGTAGTTCGTGGACACTTGAAAAAGTATCTGCTATCATAACTTTCTGCTGACAGTTGAAAAAGCTAATTGTCCTCTGGTTTGGTTAAGACATGTTTATGGATAAGGTATTTAAGAGAAGGCAATGGCAACCCACTCCAGTACTCTTGCCTGGAAAATCCCATGGATGGAGGAGCCTGATAGGCTGCAGTCCATGGGGTCGCTAAGAGTCGGACATGACTGAGTGACTGCACTTTCACTTTTCACTTTCATGCATTGGAGAAGGAAATGGCGACCCACTCCAGTGTTCTTGCCTTGAAAATCCCAGGGACGGGGGAGCCTGGTGGGCTGCCACCTCTGGGGTCGCACAGAGTCGGACACGACTGAAGTGACTTAGCAGCAGCAGTAGCAATGAACAATTAATGAATAACAATAGGTCTAGAAACATTACATTTGTTTGTATTTCAAAAAGTTTGGCTTTTATATCACATTCAACCAACATTTTTAGAAACTAAACTAACAGGCTTTGGAAAGAAAAAAAGAGGATCTGCCTGGCTGTATCTCTACCCTTCTACTTCTGCTGCACCCCTGTCAATACTCTTGTTATTTCAGTATCTGAATTGAATGTTTTCTTCAATTTACCCTTTACTCTTCCTTGCTGGGGATATGAACCAACAGAGGAAAAACTGCTAGGCAAAGAATCTTTAGAATTGATTTCTTATACTCACCTTCCACCCTTGAGTTTAGTTTAAGTTTGTTCATTCTGATCACTGAGCTGTCTTAATGTTATTTATTTCCTCTAAAAGGAAGGGCTGTCTCAATGGGGCTGAGAACCCATGAGTCTGGACTTTCTAGGATTTTGCCATGCAGGCCAATGAATGCATAGAGCAGTGGTGATGAGCACCAGCTTTAGAGCAGTCCTGGGCTCATGTCTAGCTTCCTCCACTTACCTGCTGGGTGATTGTGGGGCCAGTTATAGAATGTCTCTGAGCCTCAATTTCCCATCAGCACATGAGTACAATAATGTCTACCTCAAAGGAGTTGGGGAGGATTTTAAAATACAATTAAGGAAACAATTCCATTCACCATTGCAATGAAAAGAATAAAATACTTAGGAATATATCTTCCTAAAGAAACTAAAGACATATATATAGAAAACTATAAAACACTGGTGAAAGAAATCAAAGAGAACACTAATAGATGGAGAAATATACCATGTTCATGGATTGGTAGAATCAATATAGTGAAAATGAGTATACAACCCAAAGCAATTTATAGATTCAATGCAATCCCCATCAAGCTACCAATGGTATTCTTCACAGAGCTAGAACAACTAATTTCTCAATTTGTATGGAAATACAAAAAACTTTGAATAGCCAAAGCTATCTTGAGAAAGAAGAATGGAACTGGAAGAATCAACCTTCCTGACTTCAGGCTCTACTACAAAGCCACAGTCATCAAGACAGTATGGTACTGGCACAAAGACAGAAATATAGATCAATGGAACAAAATAGAAAGCCCAGAGATAAATCCACGCACATATGGACACCTTATCTTTGACAAAGGAGGCAAGAATATACAATGGATTAAAGACAATCTCTTTAACAAGTGGTGCTGGGAAAACTGGTCAAACACTTGTAAAAGAATGAAACTAGAACACTTTCTAACACCATACACAAAAATAAACTCAAAATGGATTAAAGATCTAAATGTAAGACCAGAAACCATAAAACTCCTAGAGGAAAACATAGGCAAAACACTCTCTGACATACATCACAGCAGGATCCTCTATGACCCACCTCCCAGAATATTGGAAATAAAATCAAAAATAAACAAATGGGACCTAATTAAACTTAAAAGCTTCTGCACAACAAAAGAAACTGTAAGGAAGGTGAAAAGACAGCCTTCAGAATGGGAGAAAATAATAGCAAATGAAGCAACAGACAAACAACTAATCTCAAAAATATACAAGCAACTCCTACAGCTCAATTCCAGAAAAATAAATGACCCAATCAAAAAATGGGCCAAAGAACTAGGTAGACATTTCTCCGAAGAAGACATACAGATGGCTAACAAACACATGAAAAGATGCTCAACATCACTCATTATCAGAGAAATGCAAATCAAAACCACTATGAGGTACCATTTCACGCCAGTCAGAATGGCTGTGATCCAAAAGTCCACAAGCAAGAAATGCTGGAGAGGGTGTGGAGAAAAGGGAACCCTCTTACACTGTTGGTGGGAATGCAAACTAGTACAGCCACTATGGAGAACAGTACGGAGATTCCTCAAAAAACTGGGAATAGAACTGCCTTATGATCCAGCAATCCCACTGCTGGGCATACACACTGAGAAAACCAGAATTGAAAGAGACACGTGTACCCCAATGTTCATAGCAGCACTGTTTACAATAGCCAGGACTTGGAGGCAACCTGGATGTCCATCCGCAGATGAATGGATAAGAAAGCTGTGGTATGTATACACAATGGAGTATTACTCAGCCATTAAAAAGAATACATTTGAATCAGTTCTAATGAGGTGGATGGAACTGGAGCCTATTATACAGAGTGAAGTAAGCCAGAAAGAAAAACACAAATACAGTATACTAACGCATGTATATGGAATTTAGAAAGATGGTAACAATAACCCTGTTTATGAGACAGCAAAAGAGATACTGATGTATAGAACAGTCTTTTGGGCTCTGGGAACGGGAGAGGGTGGGATGATTTGGGAGAATAGCATTGAAATATGTATAATATCATATCTGAAACAAGTCGCCAGTCCAGGTACGATGCCTGATAACGGATGCCTGGGGCTGGTGCACTGGGACGACCCAGAGGGATGGTATGGGGAGGGAGGAGGGAGGAGGGTTCAGGATGGGGAACACATGTATACTTGTGGCGGATTCATCTTGATGTATGGCAAAAGCAATACAATATTGTAAAGTTAAGCAAAATAAAATTTAAAAAAAAATACACTACAGGATGAAGCATTTTTGTAAGTATCATCTTTTTTCATTCTGATGACCACCTTGTAAGGAAGAGGCTACTATCACCCCAACTTACAGAATAAGGAAACACAGCTTAAGGAGGTTATGAATGAGGTTAAGTAAATGAATCCAAGTTACAGGTCTGGTAGGTGTGGACCTGGATTCAAGCCCAGGTCGAGACCATGTTTTTGACCTCTGTGTCATTCTGTCAGATATCTGTATCCATTTTTCCCACACATGTTACTAGGATGCTAAAAAGAGTGAGTTTCACTTTACTCTTGAAGTCAGTCCTCTCCCCCACCTTTCTGATTTCTTGCCAGGCTCTGGTCTCTCCAACAGCAAGCAGTACAGATGAGAAGAGTCAGTCTCTGCCACCTACAGTCTCAGTGCTTGGTAGACATGGAAGAAGCTACTAAAAAATTCACTCTACCCTGTGACTCTCAGAGTTGACTTATATAGTCAAAAAGAAGGGAATCCTTGTTAGTGGCTAGCGTTAAAATCCCAAAGCGCAGTCAGCCAAAAACCTTATCCAGATGCAAGTGTGTGGTCACTGGTCATGCATTTCTGTTTGCTGAATTCCATACAACCCAGGCAACTGCCTTGCCTCGCTGAAGATCCACTGGGGAAAAAAGTTATGTGCGCTAGTATGA
This sequence comes from Tragelaphus eurycerus, assembly GCA_935064755.1. Classification (NCBI taxonomy): domain Eukaryota; kingdom Metazoa; phylum Chordata; class Mammalia; order Artiodactyla; family Bovidae; genus Tragelaphus; species Tragelaphus eurycerus. The sequence goes on from CAKXYN010000002.1 coordinate 29,015,052, forward strand.
AAAAACATGCAAGCAGAGTTCTCCATCATTGTCAGGAATGTTTGGTATAGCCGTGTTTATTCCATGGCCTCCATCCATGGTAAATGTGCCATCAGTTCTTGTGGGGAAAAATCCAACCCAGAGCTTCCTTATTGGCTGCTCATTTTGTTAAAATGACATCGCTTTGTAGAGGATCATCTATTACAATCAAAACAATTTTGTGGAATGATTAAAGTACATGCATTTTAGTGAAATAACTCCTACTAGAGTCTTTTGGACTGTTTTTAGATTGAAAATGCATATAAATTGTCCTTAAGTACCGTATGCTCCTTTTCTTCACCTAATTTCTCACATCCTCTGAGGAAATTTTACGATACTGATAATCTAACAGATCATTGTCTTTCTTCATTATGGTCAGATCAGATCAGATCAGTCGCTCAGTCGTGTCCGACTCTTTGCGACCCCATGAACCGCAGCACGCCAGGCCTCCCTGTCCATCACCAGCTCCCGGAGGTCACTCAGACTCACATCCATCGAGTCAGTGATGCCATCCAGCCATCTCATTATGGTACATTCACTTTATTAGTTCATCCTTTGTGGGTGCATTTTTGTATATTTAAAATTCGTTTTAGCCATTTTATGATAGTACAAAGTCACTATTTTCTGTATATTCTTATCATAGATTACTAGAATAAGTGATCTTTGATGTATATGAAAAATGACACATCAGTTCTATCTTTAAATATCACTTTCTTTCAAAGGCTCCAGTGGCTTTACCATTTTTGGTAAATGTTGAATGATTTTTAATATAAAGTACTTGGAATTGTTGAAGTATGGAAGCATTTAAATTTAAAATTAAAATTTTCTGGTGGTCTCCTTGGTACGAGCACTAGCTAAAATTGATTGATGACTTACTATACAGCAGGCTTTGTTCCAAGCTTATCAGTATTAACCCATCAGCTCTCATAACCATCCTATGACGTGCCCATTTTACAAACAGGAAAATTGAGGCATGAGAAATTAAGAAACTTGCCCTTGGTGACACAGTTACTAAGTGCTGTTTCTGGGATTCAAACCCAAGGGGATCAGGCCCTTACTCTGCTCCTTTTGTGCGACTTCAACTTTGGGGTGATCCAATCCATTTTATTACTTTTAAAGAACATTTACTTACTCTCTTAAATGAATACAAATGGATTGTTATCTTTAGCCAGAGAGAGAAGGAAGAGTTTATTTATGAAGGAATCTAAACAATAGGCAAGAATTTGTTCTTTCTCGTGCTGTATTGAAAGGCCTGGTAAAGGAGGTCGACTATGTGTTACTCCCCCTGGTGTTCAGAAAGGGTGCTATGGGGGCCCTTCATCAGATGTAGGGAAAGCAACCCTGGAAATGCTTCTTTTTCCTTTTGTTCCTGAGCTTGATAAAAGAAAAGCAGCTAGAATGTGCTATAGGAGTTTCTTTTCTGATCTGTTTTTGCTCTCAAGGCTTGCTTTGCAGTAAGGTAGAAACAGTATCTAATTGCAACCCTTGATGGCCAAAGTTATTAAAGTTTCTAATTTCCTAAAATTTCTCCTGCCCTCCACCCCTATCTGTTCTGCCACACCCCTGGCCTTCTGCCAGGGAGTCTGGTTTTCCATAATTAGCGTGGTGATAATGATAATCTTTCCCTGTCTTCAGCCGTGGCTGCTGGGCACTTTCTTCCCCAGATCTCCATCACAGTTTTCCCTGTTAGTGTCTGTTTGGAGTTTCTGATAATCAATATTCCAAGGAGAAAAAGGTAAGATCTCCTTGAATTGTCACATCAACTTGAGCTTCAGTTTATTTTAGATGAAATAGCACCCTGGTTCCTTAAAGAGAGGCTCACCGCTGGCTACCTGTGACTCTCACTTAGGGAGCTTTAAACAATACCAGTACTTGGACTCCACCCCCAGAATGTTTGAATCATTTCTTCTGGGGTGGAGCCCCAGGCATCAGCTTTTCTATTCTTTTTTTTTTTTTAATGAGGTCATGGTTGAGAAACATTGGACTAAATTAATCTTTTGGCTTAAATTTGAATACCAAGGCCCTGAAAAGCCTTGGCTCAGAAATATATTCAACTCATTTAAATCGACAATTGTTCCTGTTGTTTTAACCAGTTCCTGTCTGTTTTAACCTACCTACTAACATGTGAAAAGGGAGTTTTTGCTATACAGTATGGTCATCCCCAGATTAAAGAGAAAGGATGAAGTTTATGCCAAAGTGTCCCCCCAACCCCAGGCATTTCTGGCTACATGCTTTACAATAGGCCCAAGTGTTCCATGGCTGAGATGTTTCAGCATATCTTCAGCACCAAAACAAACCAGCACAATCACCAGAAGTAATTTTCATGTTAGTGCCTGGTCATTCTGGGTGTTCAGGAAATCAAAATTTGTCCGTGGTTTAGTACATAATGCAGGGGCTACTGTTACTATATGAGATTGGAGATGAATCTGGTTCCTCATATGTAAAATCATGTATAAAAAGGCAAGATCTACTGATGCTCGCCTTACAGGATTGTTTACAAATTAAATGTCAGAATTTATTCCAAAGCGTTTGATCTACCTGCTTGGACTTTTTTTCCCACTTACCTAGTTGATAATAGTTAAGAGCCTAGACTTCTAAATGAGGGTATCTATTTAAATAGTGGATTCGCCACTTGCTGTGTGATTTGAGGCTAAATGATACTTCACTTTACTTCTCTGAAAATTGGCATCATAAAAATATTTACAGATTGCTGTGGAGATTGAATGAGATAATACATGCAAAATCCTTAGAAAAGTGTTTAGCACATAGTAAGCACTCAACATAGCTTAGATTGTTAGTGTTAATCCACTGGACTATGTTAAGAAAGAGAGTGTGAGGATGGACACATGGAGGCAGGCCCTATAGGGAAATCCAAATGACTAATTTATTGCTCCATTTTCCTTCCATCTCCTCCCTTCCCTCAGAGAGTTGTTCTGGAATCATGCACCCGGTGTACAGGTCAGCCAAGCTGCTCAGCTTTTGCTGGCCCCTGAACTCTTCTTTCTGGCCTCAGTAGACAGATCAGAGAGGCTCTGGGGCAGCCAGCAAACAACTCTGTATTTGCTGTTGAGCAGGCAGCTGGAAAGTGGGGAGTTTCTTTGCTCCAAAAGATAGTGGGACAGTCAGGGGTTGAACGTCTGTGCTGCTTTCAGAAAATTCACCGGCCTTTCAGAGTCAGTCACAACCTCGACACAGAGGGCCGCAACACTCTCCTTTACCTCTTTGGTGTCTCAAGTCTTCCCAAAGCTGTGACCCTCCCTGATTCAGTTATTCTGACAGCTTATCTCAGCTTTGTATAAGGAATATGATATCTAATAAATTTTGAAAGTTAATTTTTGTTTATCAGAGACATCATTAACATGTAAAAGCTCTTTGCCAAGTTGAATTGACTCTCCCATCAGAGAATACCATCAGTATTGGTTATGTTTCTATAAACATAGAACTTTGACCAATGCTGAATTAAGGAGCATAGATTTAGAAAGATGGATTTCTGTGTCACATTCAGAAAATATGAACTTCCAAGGTTGATAGGATCCTCAGAGGTCTCCTAGTCCAAGCTGTTCATTCAATATATAACTTCCAAGCAGTCCTTAGAGGTAGCTGCCTAGCTTCCTCCCAAGCCATTCTATGAGGCCCTGAACTTACTAGCTCCTACAGCACCTTTCTCCTGTGATGGCTAATTGGACAGCTTAAATGTTAGAAAGTATCACTTCTATGGAGGCAATTGTGTTTTCCTGGATTTCTACTGATAAGACTAAGAACTACTCATTTGACATAACACCAAATCCATATACCTCTTCTCTGAAATGTTGTTCACTTCTAATACCAGCTGATTAATTACCTATTCCTCATAGCAACTTTGGGAACAATTGGATATCTACATTTTGATATAGTCTGTTTGAAATTCTTCTTCTCAAATCTGTGTTTTTTGGAAACCCCATCACACTTGAAACCAAGTGCTGAAAAAACATGTGTTTTTCATTTTCACCTGACATATTGCATCTTAAGGCATCATGCTGGGTGTGCAGCAGCTGAAAATGTTTGAAAAAAATGTAGCCACTCAAAACTACAGTGATACAGGGACACATGGTAAAGCAAAATGGTCAGCGCATAAAGCAGCTTGGTGAATGGCGTGTGGATTGGAATCATCCTGATTGTATAGATTACCATATAAAAGGACAATAGTGTAGTTAAAAGTCTGGCTGATTCATGTTGAGGTTGGACAGAAAACAGCAAAATTCTGTAAAGCAATTATCCTTTAATAAAAAATAAATTTTTAAAAAGTCTCAAAAATTTCCAAAAACATTTTTAAAATTATTTTTTGTGATGTGGACCTTTTTAAAAGTCTTTATTATATTTGTTACAATATTGTTTCTGTTTTTATGTTTTGGTTTTTTTGGCTTCAAGGCGTGTGGGATCTTAGCTCCCCAACCAGGGATTGAATCCGCACCCCTGGCTTTGGAAGGCAAAGTCTTAACCACTGGGCTGCCAGGGAAGTCTCCCAAATACATTTTTAACCCTTTTTCACCTTGTTCATCACCCTGCTAGCCAAGACAGTGACTTATCGTACGTAGAACAGATATGTCTGTAAGTTCCTTCAGTATTAATTCGACATTTATGTATTAAGTACCTCTCTTAATTCTAGGCAGAGTAACACTAGGAGGTATACATGACTATTTTCTTCTTGTTACAGAAGAGAAAACTAGATACAAACATTAATAACTTACCCAAAGTTATGCACCTAGTAGATGGTTGCACTGGGGTTAGAACCAGAGATCTGGTCACAAAATAAATACATGGTCTCAACGGCCACCCAGAACCAACAGAGGGATGAGCAGACATGAAAACCTTTCAACCCTGAGCTGCTGACTGTACCTTGAGGAGGATCATTTGTTCTTCTCTGTTGGAAGGATTTCAGGATGCAGATTCTAGAGTGTTATCAGTTTTTATCTGCCTCTAAAATTTCTGCATGTCAATTCCAAAGTGTAGGATTTCCTACCAGGCATCCAAAGCAATTCTCCAGAACCCAGTGGGTATCCTATAATTCAACTCAGTTCTGACACTCTACACAAAGATAGTAGCATCAGATCCCACAGGATAAGGGTTCAGTCCCACAAGACAGCCCTTCCAGCCCCTTCAGACAACAGTTGCTAGTCCTGGTTATCCCTTCTGCTTTTGACTGACTGTCTACGGGTCAGAGATCTCCATGATCCCCTCGTTGGCTTTAATTAGCTGGAGTGGCTTACAGAACTCAGCAAAACATTTTACTTACTAGATCACTGGCTTATTATACAAGAATATAACTCAAGAACAGCCAGATGGAAGAGATGCACCAGGCAAGCATGTGAGAAGGGGCTTGGAGCTTCCCCATCCTCTCCAGGTATGCCACTCTCTCCAAACTTCCAACCCAGCAGCTCTCTAAAACCTGTCCTTTTGGGTTTTCCTGGAAGCCTCCTTAAATAGGCATGATTGTCATTGGCAATCGGCAGCTGATTGAGTTTTCAACTCCTTTATCCTCCAGGGAAGTCTGGAGGTCAGATTGAAAGTTTCAACCCTCTAATCTCTTAGTTGGTTGTCCTAGCTACCATCCATATCCTCAGGTCCAAAAGTCACCTCATTAACAGAACAAAAGACACCTTAGGAAATTCCAAGGGCTTTAAAAGCTCTGTGTCAGAACCCAGGGGTGAAGACTAAATACATGTTTCTTTTTTTAAAATCGCAGTATCACAGCTTCCCAATGGGATACCTGAAAATCCCATATTTCTCTCTCATGCCCTGACAGTCATGTGGCATTGCTTTCTGTGCAGTGTGTAGTAGTGCATGCATGCTAAGTCACTTCAGTCATGTCCAACTCTGCAACCCTATGGACTGTAGCCCTCCAGGCTCCTCTGTCCATGGGATTCTTCAGGCAAGAATACAGGAGTAGGTTGCCATGCCTTCCTCCAAGGGATCTTCCCGACCCAGAGATCACATCAGCATCTCTTACCTGCATTGGCAGGTGGGTTCTTTACCACTAGTGCCACCTGGAAAGCAGGTGTGTAGTAGAAAGAACTCTAAAACAGCATCAGAATTCCTGAGTCAGAATCCTAGCTCCATCAGAGAAGAGCTGTGTAACCAACAAGGCAATTCATCCCTTGAAATTCAGTTTCTTCTTTGGTAAAAATACCCACCTCTTCGTGGTAAGGATTCTATGACTCTAACAAATGTTGACTATGTTGGATGTGCCAAGCACTTGGTGAAGTTTGGGATATAAACTATTAGATAAAATAGTGTGGCTCTTGCCTTTTTATAGAATCTGCAGCCATGTGGGGCAGCTAGACAAGAAGTAAGCAAGCACTTGAATAACTGAAAGTTGGGATGAGGGTTTTGGAGGAAGGGAAAGAGCTCAGCATTAGAAAATTGAGTGGGCGGGAGCTCCCACTTAGTTAAGGCAGCCAGGGATGGTCTCTCTGGGAAAATGTGTCCAGAAGTTGAGGAGATGCCTGCCAAGTGAAGAACAAGGAGAATTTCAGATCTAGGAATGGCATCTTTACAGGCTCAGAGCTGGGAAATAGGAGTAAATAAACATTTATCATATTTGTGTCTGAAGGCACTTTGTAAATCAAATTAGGATAAACCCATCTAAAAAGCTTCAATTGCAAATAAAAATATAGCATTGGCCACCTGCAAAATACAGCTCAGACTGTATTCTTCCCACAAGAGTCAAGATTAACATTCCAACCCAGGGAAGTTTGTTCAATTTCCACAAGATAACGGCCTTTATCCCCCCACACCAAAATTTTAGGTGCCTGGACTGAAAAAACACAAGCACTAATGTTTTCCTTGATTTCCATCATCTACCAAGGAGCAGAACTTCCTCCCTCTCTCACTTTTCCATTTCCTCCACCTCCTGTCCTTGCAGATTGGGCAACAATTTCTAAAAATTTCCTGCAGTTGACTGATGACAGGACATGGGTGTCTGGAGTTTGAACTGCCTGACTAGAGCTAGGACGAGATGTTGAAAAAGAAGCCAGGAGGGTCCCTGTCTGATTCTCTGTTTCCTCTCTTCTGTTGGCACCTGGAATTGGGGGTGACGGTCAGTAGCGCTGAGCTCCTACACTTTTTTCCCAAATGTTTTGATGTTTAAATATTTTGCACACCATCCTTAAATGTATCTGTGGTATGTAAGGAACACTGGTAATGCTAATGTGGGAAGGAGCTATTATAAGGGAATCCTTGGAAAACGAGAATGCTACGTTTTTTTCTACTTAATGTTCCTTACACGGGGGATGTAACTGAAGTCTCAGCAAGATATTTTTCTGTCCACTCCCTTGAACTTTATCCAGTGTCTGACCTTAGTCATCCTCTCTGACACTGTCACTTTCCTTACAGCATTTATCAGTCTCTGAAATGTTATTGTTTATTTTTTCTATTTACTGTCTATCTCCCCCACTACAACAGAAGCATCCTAAATTCCAGGCACTCACCATCCTGTTCACCATGTGTCCAGCTTTTAAAACAGTGTCTATCATATAATGGTCACTCAGTGGCTGACTGATGAATGTACCTATAGATCAAGTTGTAATAATGACAGTGACCACTTCCATAGCTCTCATCAAGTTCAAGGCACTCCTCCAAGTGCTTTAAACATCTGAATTCACTTAATCCTTTTGATAAACACAGGCGGTAGGCATCAGTATTATTCCTACTTGTAGATGAGTAAACTAAGGCACAGAGAAATGGTGTGTTTTGCCCAAGCTGACATAATAAGTGCCCGAACTAGGATTCGAACTCAATCTGTCTGGCTCTAGAATCTACACTTTAATCCACTACACTGATATTACATAGAACATGTTGTTGCAAAAGAAATATCCATGATATCAAAACAAAACAAAACTCTTTGAGACAAAATTATTTTCCACAAATAAGATGCTTCATCACTTTAACAAAAGAAAAATTCAAGTGTGTGTGTGTGTGTGTGTGTGTGTGTGTGTGTGTGTGTGTGAAAGAAAGAGATATAGAAAATTTGGTACTGTGAATTTTTTTTTTTTAAGGATTTCTTGGTGGGTCAGTGGTAAAGAATCTGCTTGCCAATACAGGAGACATAGCTTCAATCCCTGGATCAGGAAGATCTCCTGTAGAAGGAAATGGGAACCCACTCCAGTATTCTTGCCTGGGAAATCCCATGGACAGAGGAACCTAGAAGGCTACAGTCCATGAGGTCACAAAAGAGTCAAACACGGCTTAGTGAGTGAACAACAATGAACATTGTTTTAGCCTGAACTCTTGGATTATCAGAAATCATCTTTGTTTCTTCCTACATCTCACACTTAGAAAAATACTTTTGAGAACATCTGAAGAAAAACTAAAGCAAGTGTTTCTTCTATAAAAAATACCATGTCTACCCTGTGCCGGGTGCTCATACAATCGTCAAGCCAGGCCAAGAATGGTCTCAGGAACTTCCTGACATCTTTTGATTTGCTGGTCACTTGGCGTATGGATCTAATAGTGATGGTGAGAATGGTGAGGACTCAGGCTGGTGGAATGGGGAAGGAGGATTATGAATGTATGGGCGTCATGAGCTTGTCCAAAGAAATAAATACAGATTTATTTATTTATAAATAAATAAATATTTATAAATTTATAAATATTTATTTATAAATAAATAATCTAAAAGATAATGATCTAGCCTGTCTCCAGTTATTGGACAGCACAAAGTCCATGCTGCCTATAAAATGAGACCCAATCTCTGAATCACTGTTATCTGAAGCCAGGAGTCTGGCTCTTAAACAAAAGAGTGAAAAGAAAATCGATGAGTCCGAAACCTTAGCCTGTCTTCTTGGCTATCTGATCAGTTAAGATTCCCAGAAAAAAAATGTAAAATGAAGGTAATTGATGACAATTTTGTGCTTCATCTTTTTCTCAGAGGTTGGCAGTGTTTTTAAAGTATGATCTTGGTTTATCCCATGATGGCCTCATAAAATGGTGTACAGATTTCCACATGAGTTTCATTTGAACTTTAATCTACACATCCAGCCTGCCTCTGAACAGCCACTGGAATCTTTTGGCTCTGAAGGAGTTTCTTGAAAAAAGAAAAACTATTTTCAACCAAGGCTTGAATCATGCCACTTCCCTTTCAGACCAGTTGAACAGATAAATGCATACTCATGAATTAAAACTGGTATTTGTAGGAAGGGCAAAAAAAAAAAAAGCCCAGATCTCCTCATTATGTGCTTCACTCTTTCCTTAGGGAAAAATATTTACTACTCTACAATCATTTTGATGATTATAATTTTAAAATTTTTATGAGCTGTACATCACAGAACTGCTTTTTCATTGTATTGTTCACTGCTTAAAAAATGTACATGGCCTGATGTCTAAGGACCTTGCAAGCCCTCCCGTGTGTTTCTTACCTTATTTCTTCAGTTGTCAGACTGCTTCTCCTCAGTGACTCACACATAGAGCTTCGATTATATACTACTTCTCTCTTTTTTTCTGTAAGCCAAAATCCTACTACCTATCCTTCAAATTCTACCTTTGTCCCTCACTTTCTAACTCTAGTCCATATTACTTTCTGAAATCTTAGAGGAATTTATATCTCTAATATCCTCCTTTGGTTTTATATTTTCACCTTTAAAAAATGTTTTCTACTATTACAATTGCCTTTTCAGGGAGATATAAGCAGCTTAAGGGTAGAGCACTCTCTCAGTTAGCAATGCGTTTACCTTCAAGTAAGAAAAACTAGGAAAAGAGGTTTATTGTTCTCATGGAACAAGAAACATTTAACCCCCAAATAGCCAAAACAGTCTTGAGAAAAAAGAACAAAACTGGAAGTGTCATGCTCCCTGACTGCCAACTATACTACAAAGCTACAGTAATCAACACAGTATGATACTGGGACAAAACAGACACAAATCTATGGAACAGAATAGAAAGCCCAGAAATAAAACCACACACCAAGATAAATTAATTTATGACAAAGGAAGCAAGAAATTACAAGGAGAAAAGATAATTTCTTTAATACGTGATGCTGGGGAAACTGGACAGTTGCTTATAAAAAGAATAAAATCAGAACATTCTCTCACACCATATATAAAAATAAACCCAACATGGATTAAAGACCTACATGTAGACCAAAGACAATAAAATTCCTAGAAAAAAACAGGCAGACCAGTGTTTGTCATAAATCATAGCAATATTTTCTATATTTGTCTTCTAAGGCGAAGAAACGAAGAAGGCAATGGCACCCCACTCCAGTACTCTTGCCTGGAGAATCCCGTGCACAGAGGAGCCTGGTGGGCTGCAGTCCATGGGGTCGCTAAGAGTCAGACATGACTGAGCGACTTCGCTTTCACTTTTCACTTTCATGCGCTGGAGAAGGAAATGGCAACCCACTCCAGTATTCTTGCCTGGAGAATCCCAGGGATGGGGGAGCCTCCTGGGCTGCCGTCTATGGGGTCACACAGAGTCGGACACAACTGAAGCGACTTAGCAAGGCAAAGAAAATAAAAGCAAAAATATATAAATTGGACTTAAATTTAAAAGCTTTACATAGCAAAAGAAACCACTGACAAAACAAAAAAACAACCACTGAATGGGAGAAAGTATTTGCAGGTGGTATGACAGATAAGGGATTAATACCCAAAATATATAAACAGGTCATGCAGCTCAGTATCAAAAACATAACTCAATTAAAAACAGGCAGAAGACCTGTATAGGTATTTTTTCCAAAGAAGATATGTAGATGCCCAACAAATACATGAAAAAATGCTCAACATCACTTACCATCAAAATTAAAATGAAATATTACCTCGCACCTTTCAGCATGGCTATCATCAAAAATCCACAAATAACAAATGTTGGCAAGGACATGGAAAAAATGAAGCCCTGTACACTGTTGGCAGAAATGTAAACTGTTGCAGCCAGTATGGAAAACAGTATGGAGGTTCCTCAAAAAACTAAAAACAGAAGTACCTGGTCCAGTAATTGTACTCTTGAGTATATATCCAATGAAAACAAAATTACTAGTTCAAAAAGATACATGCAGCCCAATGTTTATAGCAGCATTAATTACAATGACTGAGATAGGGGAGCAACCTAAGTGTCCATCAACAGGTGAGTAGATAAAGAAGATGTGGTATATATACAATTGAATACTACTCAGCCATAAAAAAAGAATGAAATTCTGTCATTTGCAACAACATGGATGGACCTAGAGAGTATTATGCCTAGTGAAATAAGTCAGAGAAAGGCAAACACTGTCTGCTATTATTTGTATGTAGAATCTAAAAAATAAAACAAATAAATATGATAAGGCAGAAACAGACTCACAGATGTAGAGAACAAATTAGTGGCTACTGATGGGGAGAGGGAAGGAAGGAGGGGCAAAATAGAGGTAATGGATTAAGAGGCACAAACTACTATGTGTCAATATAAAATGAGCTATCAGGGTAGAGCTTCCTTGGTGACTCAGATGATAAAGGACCTGCCTGCAATGCAAGAAGTCCAGGTTTGATCCCTGGGTTGGGAAGATCCCCTAGAGAAAGAAATGGCTACCCACTCCACTATTCTTGCCTGAAGAATCCCAAGGACAAAGGAGCCTGGCAGGCTGCAGTCCATGGAATTGCAAAGAGTCAGACATGACTGTGCAACTAACACTTTTAAGCTATAAGAGTATACTGTACAACACAGGGAATATAGCCAATATTTTATGATAACTTTAAATGGAGTATAATCTGTAAAAATATTGAATCACTGTGTTGTACACTTGAAACTAATAGAATATTTAAATCAACTATACTTCAATTTAAAATGTTTTAAATGAAATGACAACAAAAAAGAAACACTTAACATGTATTTAAATCAATAGACCAATCTTGACAGATTCAGTCTTTCTTTGTCATCATGAAAGAGTTATTAGAATGTTTGACTCAACTGACAAACTGCTGAAGCAGGAGATATTAGCCATTTTAAAACCATAAACTCCCAATCTTAGTCAACAATATTCTAACTTTATACTTCTTCTGTGCGCTATTTGTGCCCTCTCCTAGACAATAAACTCCATGATGACTGGAGTGATGCCTGCCTGTTATATCTCTAATTATTTGTGAAATAAATAAACCACCATAGTCACCCAAAACTCTTGTACATAACACAACCTGGTAGCTTGTGTTCTACATGTTATCTTCTGACTTTGAAAGTCTCTATCATCTGTGTATATTTATTTTGGTTTGCTAATTTTAGGGTTGCTAATTTTTAGATCAACAGATTTTAGTTTTCTACTTTACAAGATCTCTGTTGAGTCTTTTATTCCTTCATTCATGTTGTTTTCTGCGTCCAGTCACATTCCAGAAAGGCATGTACAATTAACATGGTGCATCCCAAACTCCTGGCAGCCCACCCGAAAATTCTCAGTTGCTCTTAGGCCATGCCATTATTGCACGTCGCTAAGACCTGTGTGCCAGACTTTCTGAAGAGATGAACAAAGCATATCCAGCCACTGGTCAACTGAGCATGCCAAAGGAATCAAACAAAATCAACAAAGAGTTACTGAGCAACAAAAATGTAGGATTGCAGACTTGGATGAAACCTGAGAGATCATCTGTTCCAATTTCCTCTTTTCTAAAGAAAATTTTCTTTTCATATTTTATATGAATTAAAATATGAATGAATTCACAAAATACCCTTCATTTAACAAAAGAGGAGAATGAAGGGCAAGATCACACAGATAGTGATCAGAAGCCATTTTTGTGGTTCTGGTTCATGCCCTATACTCTTTAGAGGGACCATGTGTGGGGTTCTCTGCTGGGGAGATAAAGGACACAAAGGAGTAATAGTAACAGGCTTCATCTGTGGAATATGTTTAGAGCTTTTGCACATGTGACCATCACATTTGAAAAGATTGGCAAGAGTTTTTAACACCACATTACTTATGAACTTTCATCTTCTTCCTCTGGATTTGCATCTCCTTCTGCATTGCCTGATTCAGAGAGAGCCACACCATACACCAGGTCAGCTTCTTTCTGTGTGACTCTTCAGCTATGATAAAATTATTTATATATAACTATTTATTTTAAGCCCACTCTCCTAAATTATAAACTCCATGAGAACAGATATAATGCTTGCCTCCTATATCACCAGTTATTTGTGGAATGGATAAATCACCACTGTCATCTAAACCTCTTCTACATAACCTACAGCCTGGTAGTTTGTATTGTATATAGTATTTACTGATTTTTAAAGTCTCATGTTTGTTCTTTTGTCTTTATTCCTACCATAATTGCTGTAGTTCAGCCCTTCATCACCCTGTTTCTAGTCTCCTAGGTGATCTCCCTTACCCAGCCTCCATGCTTTTCTGCTGAAAAAAACATGAAAAACACATGCTTTTCAGTTTGTGTTCTCAAACACAAACTTGATCACATGATACTTCTGAGTTTATAATATCACCAACTTCATGGTGTCCTGTGATTTTCATTCATTCATTCACCCTAGAAATGGTTTTTGAGAGGCCATCATTTTGTAGGCACTGTATGAGAGGCTTTCTACATAGAGGTTAGTATAATAGTTGTTCTCAAGGAGCTTGTAGACTAGTGAGGACGACTGATGATAAACAAATACAAAACACTTACATATCTAATCACCATTTGTGATGACATTCAGTGCAAAGGAAACAACTAAGATGATAAAAAGGAGACTAATAAGGAGGTCAAAGGACAAAGGGGGAGAGAGAGACTTAGACAGATGGTGTGGGAGGCACTAGTGGTAAAGAACTCTCCTGCCAATGCAAGAGACATAAGAGATGTGGGTTCGATTCCTGGGTCTGGAAGCTCCCCTGGAGAGAGGGCATGGCAACCCACTCCAGTGTTCTTGCCTGGAGAATCCCATGGACAGAGAAACCTGGCAAGCTATGATCCATATCATCACAAAGAGTCAGACATGACTAAAGGAAATTAGCATGCACACACTCATGTAGGAAACACTTATCTGAAATGTCACATTTCAGATGAGACTCTTTGGAATAGAAAGAGCAAAGCTAGTGGAGATGATGGAATTCCAGTGGAGCTATTCCAAATCCTGAAAGATGATGCTGTGAAAGTGCTGCACTCAATATGCCAGCAAATTTGGAAAACGCAGCAGTGGCCACAGGACTGGAAAAGGTCAGTTTTCATCCCAATCCCAAAGAAAGGCAATGCCAAAGAATGCTCAAACTACCGCACAATTGCACTCATCTCACACGCTAGTAAAGTCATGCTCAAAGTTCTCCAAGCCAGGCTTCAGCAATATGTGAACCGTGAACTTCCTGATGTTCAAGCTGGTTTTAGAAAAGGCAGAGGAACCAGAGATCAAATTGCCAACATCCGCTGGATCATCGAAAAAGCAAGAGAGTTCCAGAAAAACATCTATTTCTGCTTTATTGACTATGCCAAAGCCTTTGACTGTGTAGATCACAATAAACTGTGGAAAATTCTGAAAGAGATGGGAATACCAGACCACCTGACCTGCCTCTTGAGAAATCTGTATGCAGGTCAGGAAGCAACAGTTAGAACTGGTCATGGAGCAACAGACTGGTTCCAAATAGGAAAAGGAGTACGTCAAGGCTGTATATTGTCACCATGTTTATTTAACTTATATGCAGAGTACATCATGAGAAATGCTGGACTGGAAGAAACACAAGTTGGAATCAAGATTGCTGGGAGAAATATCAATAACCTCAGATATGCAGATGACACCACCCTTATGGCAGAAAGTGAAGAGGAACTAAAAAGCCTCTTGATGAAAGTCAAAGTGGAGAGTGAAAAGGTTGACTTAAAACTCAATATTCAGAAAACGAAGATCATGGCATCTGGTCCCATCACTACATGGGAAATAGATGGAGAAACAGTGGAAACAGTGTCAGACTTTATTTTTCTGGGCTCCAAAATCACTGCAGATGGTGACTGCAGCCATGAAATTAAAAGACGCTTACTCCTTGGAAGGAAAGTTATGATCAACCTAGATAGCATATTGAAAAGCAGAGACATTACTTTGCCCACAAAGGTTCGCCTAGTCAAGGCTATGGTCTTTCCTGTGGTCATGTATGGATGTGAGAGCTGGACTGTGAAGAAGTCTGAGCGCTGAAGAGTTGATGCTTTTGAACTGTGGTGTTGGAGAAGACTCTTGAGAGTCCCTTGGACTGCAAGGAGATCCAGCCGGTCCATTCTGAAGGAGATCAGCCCTGGGATTTCTTTGGAAGGAATGATGCTAAAGCTGAAACTCCAGTATTTTGGCCACCTCATGGGAAGAGTTGACTCATTGGAGAAGACTCTGATGCTGGGAGGGATTGGAGGCAGGAGGAGAAGGGGACGACAGAGGATGAGATGGCTGGATAGCATCACTGACTCGATGGATGTGAGTCTGAGTGACCTCCAGGAGTTGGTGATGGACAGGGAGGCCTGGCGTGCTGCGGTTCATGGGGTCGCAAAGAGTCGGACACGACTGAGTGACTGATCTGATCTGATCTGTCCATGTGAAGATACAGAGAGAAAAGGATTTGCACAAAAGGAACAAGGGGTGAATGCCCTTTGGTGGAAAAGAACTTGCATTCTTCAGTCTGTGAATTGAAGGTGTCGCTATAGATACTGAAGTCTTCTAGTTCTACAGTCAATCACTTAAGAGTTTGTGTTTAAATGTAAAGTACTGGGTGATTTACAATTTTTATTTTTTACTGTGCCATGTGTTTTTCCAACAACACTTGGTAAATAGTTTGACCAAGGAAGACTAACAGATCCTCGGTCTGGAAATGAAGAATTCAAATAGCTCAGTGCCTCAGACTGCATGTGTGTGTTTAGTTGCTCAGTTGTGTCCAACTCTTTGTGACCCCATGGACTGTAGCCCGTCAGGCTCCTCTGTCCATGGGGATTCTCAAGACAAGAGTACTGGAGTGGGTTGCCATGCCCTCCTCCAGGGGATAAACCCAGGGGTTCAATGCAGGTATCCCGCATTGTAGGTGGATTCTTTACTTTCTGAGCCACCAAGGAAGCTCTCAGACTGCATGGTCTTATCCATGGTCTTATCTGTTTACAGCCTGGCACATTTTCTTTTGAAAATTACCATACAGCTTTTGGAATCTTTCCTTAGCCACAGGATTCCCTTGCCTTAGTATAAACATTGACTTAAGACATTTAATCAATGGCTTTGCTGTATTTTTCCAGTGTTTGTCAAATTTGGGGGCTTGTGTATTCTGATGTAAGGGTTCTTGTGCAGTATATTAGCAAAGAGACTAAACAGAGTATGTAACAGTCCCTATAGCGTTGGTCAAGAAAATCTTGGTCCAGTCTTCATTTAACTTACTGTCTTCAATAAAGAGATTCAAAATATGTGTATAATATACAACATATATAACACATAAAGGCAAACTGCTTGCTAGCAGGATATACATGTTCTTTCTCTCTTAATCTTAACAGACTATTTCAATTCAATTGCTCCTATTACAACTTATATCAGTAATAATATACTTCACATAGCCTTTAAAAATTAATCCATTTTGTGTATGAGAAATTGAGACTGGTCATCTGCCAATGTTTTTTTTTTTCAATTCACTAGAAAATTACATAACCAAACATGGACATTTTGTCTTCTTTGAACATAAGGTTAGATGGTAAGTAGGGAACACTTTACGTATGTCCCAAATTTCAGAGAAGTAAAATAAAATGATCCAACCAGTCCATCCTAGGGGAGATCAGTCCTGGGTGTTCATTGGAAGGACTGATGTTGAAGCTGAAACTCCAATACTTTGGCCACCTGATGCAGAGCTGACTCATTGGAAAAGACCCTGATGCTGGGAAGGATCGAGGGCAGGAGGAGAAGGGGACAACAGAAGATGAGACGGTTGGATGGCATCACCGACTCAATGGACATGGGTTTGGGTCGACTCCGGGAGTTGGTGATGGACGGGGAGGCCTGGAGTGCTGCAGTTCATGGGATTGCAAAGAGTTGGATACGACTGAGTGACTAAATTGAACTGAAAATGTCTACATTCTTTTGTTTTCACCCTGATTAGATATTGCATAAGAGGAAAATCATCACCTCTACTTTTTGGTATAAGTATATACTTTCTGAAAAACTAATAATGGAATATATTGGGCTGAGAACGTGCAATGCCCACACCTAGCCCAGTGGCCTCCCTGCTCAACTTGAAGAATGCTTCATAGCATTTGCTTCTCTGGAACAACTGAGTAATGACTCAGCATAATTATTTCAATCTCTCCTGATACTCAACTAGGGCCTGATAAGTTTCTTGGCTTAGTTTTATCTTTATTTGGCTTTGAGTATTTTCTAGAATAAGTTCAACATTCTAATGCAAGCATGAGTCTCAACCCCTGCTTAAATCAGAGTACAACAAAACAAAATTCCTTAAGACATATAATGCACTAAAATGTTAGCAACACTTAGCTCTAGAAAAGGGAGTAAGCATTTCAGTATGTTTAATTTTTATGTCACAAGAGATTTGAACTAAGAAACAGAAATATAGTTTTCTGTAGTATTTATTAAGTTCTACCTCAACTATATACTTTTTATGTCTGAAAAGTGAGCAATGAACATATATCTAAATTCAATAAAAGGAATCCATATTTCAGTTTTTTAGTATGTGAGAAAATTCAAAGCAAAGTATCCATCATTCCTTCTGTTGGCTTCTCATTGGAACTTGAATGATGCAACTGAGCATTAAACATGGACTCAAAGACTACACAAAACCTTATGTGAAGCTCACCCAGAGCAGATGAGAAGAGATCCTGATGTTCTGTCTTACCTGCTATGTAAGAAAACCCAGTTCTCCACCAAGTTTGAACTAGGACAGGCTAGAGTTAGTTATAAAGGAGGCTTATTTGACACTTATAAGAATTTCAACCCTGAGGCCAGCAATAGTGCTGTCTAGTCAAAACAGATGCCTCTCAAGCCTTCAAGAGACTGCAGCAACTCACAACTGGTCATATTTGTAATCTTCCATGTACTCATTGCTGCAAAAACTTGCCAGTGCACCC
Organism: Tragelaphus eurycerus; assembly: GCA_935064755.1. Lineage (NCBI taxonomy): Eukaryota > Metazoa > Chordata > Mammalia > Artiodactyla > Bovidae > Tragelaphus > Tragelaphus eurycerus. The sequence continues at coordinate 29,033,069 of CAKXYN010000002.1, forward strand.
ACACACGTGTGCACACATGCACACACACACACACACACACAGAGCAGTTGGGCATAACAGAGAAGTATAATCCCTCTGTATCGACTGCATACAGGATAAAACTTGGCTGCACAGTCTCAGATCTGGTTAGAATTTGGTTGAAAATGCTAACCTTAGTGATTACCTGCACTAGAGCATCAGAGGAAAATGAGTAATTGTTCTGTTATCTCAGCACCAAACTGTGAAGTTCTAGGTAGTAAATCAAGAGCTTGAACCACAGAGCCTAATTCTTCACCAAGCTACTCACACCAAAAAAAATGTGATGGGCAACCTTCACTGAACTGATACTACTTAGACATTTTCCATTTTTACAACATGGACTCAATGATAAAACCTCTGGGGTATTTTGACTGTGATCACATATGGCCTAAGAGAATGCCAAAACCCTGTGTTGTTGGTAAACAATTGATCAGATATCTTTCAAAGCAACAACAACCATGCAGAAATAGCAATTTCAGCAACTACTACCCCAAACTACACATACTTAGCTGTTCATTTCACCATTTGCGAAAAAATGCTTCTTTTATATTATTTCTGTCAACTAATTTCTTGTGACAAAATTAGGTTAAAAAATTTAGAGCATTAAAAAAAAATTTACAGAGATCTTAGGAAGAACTGTGAAAGTAACTTTCATACAGTGAGCTCCATAATTAAAAGGGATTACAAAATATGAGCTGGCCACATGCTGGAAGAAAATGAGTCTTGACATTGGGAATGTGACAAGAGAGCATTTTAAAATTATATAAAGTCATGAAACTCATGTCTCCCCCTCTTCAAGCTGATAACTCCCCAGAGTGAGACCCCCACCCCTAGTGTACTGAGAGAAAATTATTTCCTCACCTTCAGTTCATTGGTCATTGTGGCAGCATGACCCTGAGAAGGAATATTAATATCTAGTTGTGCTTTTCCTCAGGGCTTCATTGATAAGTGCTTTAAAATCCATTCTGAAAAACATCTTACTGCTTTTTCCAATTCTAAATCATTGGCACAGCTGGGGTTTCTTTCAGAATGTTAGTTTTCTTCAAATGATTGATTAGTGTCATACCAAAAGACATCACCCTAAACTACTTCTCCCCTTCACCTCAAGTCACGAGCCAAAATTTCTTTATTAGAGAAGGCACATTCTGGCCTCTATGAATCCCTAGTGGAAACACAGTATTCCTGGGGGCTAAGAACCTCAGGTCAATGTTAGTTAATACCCTGGCAGAGATTATTTGTCCCAGGCAACTCCTATACAACTCAGGACTTGATGGTTAGTAAGTTCTAAGGGAATAATCCAGAAGCTACATTAGAAGGGTCATGACAATGAGCCCCCATCAGATGATAGCTGGAGGGACTGTTGAGTTATGGAAGTTGGGGCTACATTTTCAAAGAGGAAATCATGGTCCAGTAAATACTGGACCCAGACAAGGGCGTTAGAAAGGTCATTGTTCAGATACAAAAACACCAGGATCAAAGAGTTTGATGATTTGCCAGAATCAAGGTAGCAAATTGGTGATGAGCCAGAACAGCACCTCAGTCTCCTGACTTCCAATCCATGCCCTTTCCATTCTGCCTGAAGAAACTTAACCTCATGCATGGCACAGGTAGAGGAGTACAGTTCACTTCTTTTCAGTCACTCAGTCGTGTCCGACTCTTTGCAACCCCATGGACTGCAGCACACCAGGCTTCCCTGCCCATCACCAGCTCCTGGAGTTTGCTCAAAATCATGTCCATTGAGTCGGTGATGACATCCAACCATCTCATCCTCTGTCGTCCCCTTCTCCTCCTGCCTTCAATCGTTCCCAGCATCAGGGTCTTTTCTAATGAGTCAACTCTTTGCATGAGGTGGCCAAAGTACTGGAGTTTCAGCTTCACATCAGTCCTTCCAGGAACACTCAGGACTGATTTCCTTCAGGATGAACTGGTTGGATCTGCTTGCAGTCCAGGGAATTCTGAAGAGTTCTCTCCAACCACACAATTCAAAAGCATCAGTTCTTCGGCACTCAGCTTTCTTTATAGTCCAACTCTCACATCCATACGTGACTCCTGGAAAAACCATAACCTTGACTAGATGGACCTTTGTTGGCAAAGTAATGTCTCTGCTTTTTAATATGCTATCTAGATTGGTCATAACTTTCCTTCCAAGGAGTAAACATCTTTTAATTTCATGGCTGCAGTCACCATCTGCAGTGATTTTGGAGCCCCTCAAAATAAAGTCAGCCACTGTTTCCACTGTTTCCCCATCTATTTCCCATGAAATGATGGGACCAGATGCCATGATCTTCATTTTCTGAATGTTGAGCTTTAAGCCAACTTTTTCACTGTCATCTTTAACTTTCATCAAGAGGCTCTTTAGTTGTTCACTTTCTGTCATAAGAGTGGTGTCATCTGCATATCTGAGGTTATTGATATATCTCCTAGCAATCTTGATTCCAGCTTGTGCTTCTTCCAGCCCAGTGTTTCTCATGATGTACTCTGCATATAAGTTAAATAAGCAGGGTGACAATATACAGCCTTGACGTACTCCTTTTCTTATTTGGAACCAGTCTGTTGTTCCATGTCCAGTTCTAACTGTTGTTTCCTGACCTGCATACAGATTTCTCAAGAGGCAGGTCAGGTGGTCTGGTATTCTTTCCCATCTCTTTCAAAATTTTCCACAGTTTGTGATTCACACAGTCAAAGGCTTTGGCATAGTCAATAAAGCAGAAATAGATGTTTTTCTGGAACTTTATTGCTTTTTCTATGATCCAGCAGATGTTGGCAATTTGATCTCTGGTTCCTCTGCCTTTTCTAAAACCAGCTTGAACATCTGGAAGTTCACAGTTCACGTATTGCTGAAGCCTAGCTTGGAGAATTTTGAGCATTACTTTACTAGCATGTGAAATGAGTGCAATTGTGTGGTAGTTTGAGCATTCTTAGGCATTGCTTTCCTTTGGGATTGGAATGAAAACTGACCTTTTCCAGTCCTGTGGCCACTGCTGAGTTTTCCAAATTTGCTGGCATATTGAATGCAGCACTTTCCTAGCATCATCTTTTAGGATTCGAAGTAGCTCAACTGGAATTCCATCACCTCCAATAGCTTTGTTCATAGTGATGCTTCCTAAGGCCCACTTGACTTCACATTCCAGGATATCTGGCTCTAGGTGAGTGATCTCACCATTGTGATCATCTGGGTCATGAAAATCTTTTTTGTACAGTGCTTTTGTGTATTCTTGCCATCTCTTCTTAATATATTCTGCTTCTCTTAGGTCCATACCATTTCTGTCCTTTATTGAGCCCATCTTTGCAGTAAATGTTCCCTTGCTATCTCTAATTTTCTTGAAGAGATCTCTAGTCTTTCCCACTCTATTGTTTTCCTCTATTTCTTTGCACTGATCACTGAGGAAGGCTTTCTCATCTCTACCTGCTATTCTTCGGAACTCAGCATTCAGATGGGTATATCTTTCCTTTGCTCCTTTGCTTTTGTCTTTTCTTCTTTTCACAGCTATTTGTGAAAAGGCCTCCTCAGACAGCCATTTTGCTTTTTTGCATTTCTTTTTCTGGGGATGGTCTTGATCCCTGTCTCCTGTACAGTGTCACAAATGTCCGTCCATAGTTCATCAGGCACTCTGTCTATCAGATCTAGTCCCTTAAATCTATTTCTCACTTTCACTGTATAACTGTTAGGGATTTGATTTAGGTCATACCTGAATGAGTTCATGATCTGAGCCACAGTCAGCTCCTGGTCTTGTTTTTGCTGACTGTATAGATCTTCTCCCTCGGTGGGTGCAAAGAATATAATCAATATGATTTCAGTGTTGACCATCTGGTGATGTCCATGTGTATAGTCTTCTCTTGTGTTGTTGGAACAGGGTGTTTGCTATGACCAGTGCATTCTCTTGGCAGAACTCTATTAGCCTTTGCCCTGCTTCATTTTGTACTCCAAAGCCAAATCTGCCTGTTACTCCAGGTGTTTCTTGACTTCCTACTTTTGCATTCCAGTCCCTTTAATGAAAAGGGCATATTTTTTTGGGTGTTGATTCTAGAAGATCTTGTAGGTCTTCATAGAACCATTCAATTTCAGCTTCTTCAGCATTACTGGTTGGGGCATAGACTTGGATTACTGTGATATTGAATGGTTTGCCTTGTAAATGAACAGAGATCATTATGTCATTTTTGAGATTGCATCCAAGTACTGCATTTCAGACTCTTTTGTTGACTGTGATGGGTACTCCATTTCTTCTAAGGGATTCTTGCCCCCCGTTGTAGAGATACTGGTCATCTGAGTTAAATTCACCCATTCCAGTCCATTTTAGTTCACTGATTCCTAGAATGTAGATGTTCACTCTTGCTATCTCCTGTTTGACCACTTCCAATTTGCCTTGATTCATGGACCTAACATTCCAGGTTCCTATGCAATATTGCTCTTTACAGCATCGGACCTTGCTTCCACATCCACAACTGGGTGTTTTTGCTTTGGCTCCAGCCACATCCACAACTGGTTGTTGGTTTTGCTTTGGCTCCATCTCTTCATTCTTTCTGGAGTTATTTCTCCACTGATCTCCAGTAGCATATTGGGCACCTACCAACCTAGGGAGTTCATCTTTCAGTATCCTACCTTTTTACCTTTTCATACTGTTCATGGGGTTCTCAAGGCAAGGATACTGAAGTCATTTGCCATTCTCTTCTCCAGTGGACCACATTCTGTCAGATCTCTCCATCATGACCCGCCCGTCTTGGGTTGCCCCATGGGCATGGCTTAGTTTCATTGAGTTAGACAAGGCTGTGGTCCATGTGATGAGATTGGTTAGTTTTCTGTGACTGTGGTTTTCAGTCTGTCTGCCCTCTGATGGAGAAGGATAAGAGGCTTATGGAAGCTTCCTGATGGGATAGACTGAGGGGGATACTGGGTCTTGTTCTATGGGCGGGGTCATGCTCAGTAAATCTTTAATCCACTTTTCTGTCGATGGGTGGAGCTGTGTTCCCTCCCTGCTATTTACCTGGGACCAAACTATGGTGGAGGTAATGAAGATAATGGTGACCTTTCTCAAAAAATCCCATGCATGTACTGTTACAGACTGTGCCCCCAACCCTGCAGCAGGCCACCACCGATCCACCCCTCCAGCGGATACTCCCAGACACCATTGATTTCTGGAAAAGTGAAAGTGAAAGTTGCTCAGCCATATCCGACTCTTTGTAACCCCACGGATATACAGTCCCTGGAATTCTCCAGGCCAGAATACTGGAGTGGGTAGCCTTTCCCTTCTCCAGGGGATCTTCCCAACCCAGGGGTTGAACCCAGGTCTCCCGCATTGCGGGCAGATTCTTTACCAGCTGAGCCAACAGGGAAGCCCAACAGTACTGCAGTGGGTAACCTCCTATCCCTTCTCCAGCGGATCTTCCCAACTCAGGAATCAAACTAGGGTCTCCTGCCTTGTAGGGAGATTCTTTACAGCTGAGCCACTGTGGAAGCCCAACACTACTGGAGTGGGTAGTCTATCCCTCCTCCAGAGGATCTTCCCAACCCAGGAGTCAAACCGGGGTCTCCTGCCTTGCAGGCAGATTCTTTACCAACTGAGCTATCAGGGAAGCCCTTAAAAAGTGAAAGTGAAAGTTACTCACTTGTGTCAGACTCTTTGTTATCCCATGGACTGTATAGCCCATGGAATTCTCCAGGCCTGAATACTGGCCTGGGTAGCCTTTCCCTTCCCCAGGGGATCTTCCCAACCCAGGGATCAAACCCGGGTCTCCAGCATTGCAGGCGGATTCTTTACCAGCTGAGCTCCGAGGGAAGCCCTAGAAAAATAAACCTAAATTTGTGCTTTAAGTTTCCAACATTCCTAGCAACATCATTCTCCCCAGGGGAAAGGAAAAGGTGAGTTAGTCTGAAATAAGGAAAGATTTTATAAAGCTAGCTTAATGAGAAGTGTTGTCACCTCTTGTTTTTGTCCCAGACAAAATATTCGAAGTCTTTTAAGATTTCTCTTTTGTTCTTTACTTGCTGCTTCTCTGATCTCCAGTCCCTATCCAATTTGTTTTTAGGAATGGATCATGGAGACCGGAAACACATACACAGCAAACACATCTGCCCATTGGGTAAAAAGAAAAGCTTGTGTGCACATGAATAAGTCTGTGCTCATGTGAGTACAGGCTACATGATGTGTAGCAACTTCAAGAGGCACCCCAAAATTAATGAGTCCTCCTCAAATAACTGGGTGCAAGGTGGCCTGTATTCAACCCAGCAATTGTGCTGGAACCCCAAATTAGAGTCTGAATTGTTCTTTGTTGCCTTTGTTTCAAGCTCAGCACCAACTTTTTTTTTTTTTTTTTTTTTTGCTGTAAAAAAATAAATCTGAAAACAATAAGTCTTGTTCATTGACATAAACCGGCTGTCGGTTCCTTGTGGGACCCATGCTGATAAAAACCAGGGAAAAACTATTTTATTTGCAATGTAAAGAATTTTAGCCTGTGGAGATTTTTTTTTTAGTTCAATAGCAGTAAAGGTAGGGACAGCAACCAAATAAGCTGTTAAAATCTGTATCCCCCGCCCTCACCCTTCTTCCAGTCCCGAGAGACATAATTAAAACTCCAGAAAGTGAGAAGCTGTTACTAATGCTAACATAACTATTTAGTGCAACAGAATCATGCATTTGCCAACTTCATTTTTTTTTTTTAAATAGTGCTAGCTGAACTTTATTTTGCTATTTCACATACAAAGGCCTTTTCTCAATGTAAGTACTTTCATATGATTTGCCAATCGGCCTGTTAATAGTTGTTAAGGAGTAGACATGTTGGCCAGCCATGGGGCCATACTTCTCAGGATCACTGTGTACACTTCAGATGTATACTTCACTCCTTCTGCTGAAAATGGCCTAGTTGATAGCTTATATATTAGCCTCAGGCTTCCCTGGTGGCTCAAACAGTAAAGAATCCGCCTGCAATGCAGGGGACCTGGGTTTGATCCCTGGGTCAGGAAGATTCCCTGCTGAAAGGAATGGCTATGCACTCCAGTATTCTTGCCTGGAAAATCCCATGGACAGAAGTGTCTGGCGGGCTATAGTCTATGGGGCCACAAACAGTCAGACAATGACTGAATGACTGAGTAATTTACACTTTTTTTTACGTATTAGCCTCATCCAAGTTCTGTTTAGAAAGAGACTTGCAGCTCTAGCTGACTAAACTGTCCTCTGTAAGATTTTTTATGCGATTAGACTAAAGGTTGAAGCAGATGGAAATGTGCATATATAATAACTAACATTTTTGTTAAAGTGAATTAAAAGCAAGCATGCCTAAGCCTCGGCCGAGTTTATAGAGATGTTGTTCAAAATTTGCAGAAAGCGACCAGACAGGGAGTAGATTTTAACCTTGTTTTTCATGTTGGGGCACTACTACTGAGCGGTCAACTTCCTCCTACACACACACACACACACACACACACACACACACACACACACACACCCTGGTCTGGCTGGCTTCCAAAGTTCCAGACACCTCATGAGGAAGAAACTTTTCTCAAGATTAAATTCTCACTTGTCAGGTTCTGAAGGTACTGGACAGCAACTGCATTGAACTTTAAGGCTTTATGAACTCCTCCCTCAGTCAACTGATATAATAATGTGAGTGTATCTAAGAATCCAGCAGAGTCCTAGATCTGCCCCTGGAACCAGCTGTCCTGGGAATTTCTAAAAACAAAGGAATCTTCCAGCTAATTTTAGGGCATATTCATCCAAGATCACTGAGAGGGTTTGAGTCGAATTTCTAGGTGGCTTTGTGTATTTGGCACTTCTGCTCCATTCCTAACCAGCTAGAGTGGAACTTTTCGTTCTGCATTCACTTGTGGTCTACACCCTGTTCCCACGGAGACCTTTGGCCACTCCCTCCTCAACACACACTTAAAATCTCAGACACATATCCTCTCTGAATTGAATGGAAGGTTAAATCCATTAAGGTTAACCTTAGGAAGATTATGTCTTCTCTGTCTGTGTCTGAGTATCTATAATGGGAGATAAGTACTGACTTCCACAGGTGTTGTGAGACTAAATGAGATAATACAGGTAAGGAGTCTGGACAGGGGCTTCACTGGTGACTCAAGCAGTAAGGAATCTGCCTGCAATGCAGGAGACCTGGGTTCCATCCCTGGGTTGGGAACGGCAACCCACTCCAATATTCTTTCCTGTAGAATTCCGTGGGCAGAGGAGCCTGGTAGGCTTCAGTCCGTGGGGTGTCATAGAGTTGGACACATCTGAGCAACTAACACTACCACTACTAATAAGTCTGGAAAGTGACTAGCACATAGGAAGAGTCAGTGCATCAAGTTTTATCATCATTATCATCATAGCTTTGAGCTAGAGGCACCAAAATGCCTTTCATCCATCTAGGACTGATAAACTATAGCTCTGGGCCACATTCAGCCTGCCACTTACTTTTATATGGCTCATGAACTTGGAATTGCTTTTACATTTTTAAATGATTAGAAAAATCAAAAGAATTCTATTTCACGATATGGAAAACTTCTATGAAATTCAAACTTTAGGTCTACAAGTAAAGGTTTATTGGGACATATCCCAGTTCATTTCATCAGCAAACTGTTTACTGCTGCAGGGTAGAATGGTTGCAATAGTAACCATGTGTCTGGCAAAGATGGCAGTTTACAGAAAAATTTTACCAATCTCTCACCTTGGAGATGATGTTAAGTATGGGCCATCCTCCAAACCACCAGAGGATATTCAACCCACTTGGAAGATGTTTGAATCGGGATCAAAAAAGATAATTTTGCCTTTTCATTTGAGACTGTTTTCCACCGTTCTCCCACTAAACTGATAATAACCCTTTTGAGGAATAGACCATGTCTTAGTATACCTTATGTCCTCTGTAGCAGTGAAGTGCAGTGAAGTCACTCAGTCGTGTCCAACTCTTTTGCCACCCCATGGACTATAGCCCGTCAGGCTCCTCTGTCCATGGGATTCTCCAGGCAAGAATACTGGAGTGGTTTGCCAGCCTCACAAATAGAAGGTAATCAATTGCTACTTGATGATTGATGGAATGAATGAAAATATAAAGATATATGATACATACATACATACATACATACACACATAGTGTTTTGGAATAAATTACCTATATTTTATTACCACATATGAAATATCAGAATTATTATAGTCCTGAAGTAGTGATTTAATATGCCAACTAATTAGTAGAAAACAGGACAATATCAAGAATAGTAAAGTGTAACAGAAGAAGCTCTCTGAATTGAAAATCAGCTAACTGTTGGATTTGAAAATGTGCTGACTGATGACCATGTCCCACAAAATATGCAAAAGCAGTAGGTAGCTCTTTGGGTTCCATTTACACCTGTTTCCATCAGCTGAGTTGTGTATATAACAATAATCTGCAGTATCTGCTTTTGACAGTGGTACTTGATCCTGAAAATGCATAATCAATCAAATACTTGAAAAAAATATCATGACCAGAATAAAGTGGGGGAAAGTGATATTCACATACCTTCTCTGAGCCAGGTGCCAACTGGGGCACCTAGAAATCTAGATTCTCTGGAGCAAGGTTTTCTGTACACATTCTTTGTAAATTGTATCTACTTGCAACCACTGAATGGGACCATAGCCCAGCAGATCTGCTCATTTTTTGCTATCTCCATAAGCAGTATTGATTGCCCTAGTCAAATCAATTGTGTGGTCATTTCCATTCACACATCATTTAGCTTCTTCAATTGATTGCTTCTGCCAGGCCACAGTCATGCTGTTTAAATCATGTAGACCCAGGTAGTCTCAACCCCTTCAAATGGAACATTGCAACATCAAAACACCAGGCTCTGAAGAATTAATCTAGTATTTTTTTAATTTCATAGCAAATTAATGTTAAGATTAATAGGAAACAAATCATCAGAAGGTTATGTTGTTCAGTATATACAAAATCAGAAATTTCTGGAATGTATATTTCTTTTTAAAATTTCTTTTATTTATTTTTAGCTGTGCTGGGTCTTTGCTGCCTGTGTTTGTTCTAGTTGTGAGCAGGGGCTACTCTTTAGTTGCAATGCAACCAGGCTCCTCTTTGCAGTGGCTTCTCTTGTTGGGGAGCTTGGGCTCTAGGGTGCATGGGCTTCAGTAGTTGCCACTCTCTGGCTCTAGAGCACAGACTCAATAGTTGTGGTGCATGGACTTAGTTGCTCTTAAGCATGTGGGATCTTCTCAAATCAGGGATTGAACCAGTGTCTCCTGCATTGGCAAGCGGATTCTTTACCACTGAGCCATCAGGAAAGCCTCATATTTCTTAATAACAATGAAATAGAATATCACCAGTTGTTTGCGAAACTAAGTGTGCATTCACCAGCATTGGTAAAATACCTTTGGTAGCAAATGGCTCTTTAGATCTCAAATTCAATGATCATTTTTAAAAAAGAGAAAATAAATGGTGATTTTAATCATCTTTGATTATTAGATAGTATATTGAACTGAAGTTTTCTTATGTGTTTTCTTGGGTAACATAAAGATAGCCTGGAAAAACAAAGATCCATGCTGAATGGGAACAAAACCCACTATCCAGGTTACTTGCAGTGGTGGCAGCAATAAAGGAGGAATGGGAATATAAAGACAGCTCGTTGTGGGAGGACATGATTTTGCTTTCACTGTTTTTTTTTTTTTTTTTCCAATTAGTAGGAAAAGCAGATTTGCACCTCCTGGCAAAATAACCTGTAAAACAAATATATGCTTTAACAAATAGACTTTAATATGGGCCAGGTAAATTTTATTGAAAATTACAGTAGTGACTAGAGGCCGATTTACTGTTGCTGTCCTTTTAAATGGTGGTGGAGACTGTGCTAAAAATAACACAAAAGACTGTATTCTTGGGGGAAGGGGCAAATGGAGACAAAGCATGTTTCTCAGTGAATACATTAAAAAAGTGGCCTCACCAGATGCCTTATTAATTTTGTAGCAGTGGACATGTAGCAACATAGAGAACAAGCCTTAAATGACCTTGAATCACAGGTTTAGAAAGACTTCAAGGACTTTCTTATTTCTGTTTCAACTTTCTCTGGTCCGCTTTCATCCACCAGACACTGGGTGCCAACCTGTGCCAGACCTAAGATTTTGCTTAACTTTCTTTCCTTCCATCACAACTTACCTGTTCAATGTGCTATTTGCATTGTGAACATTGCAGATTAATTTTGAGCTGGAATTGTTGTTCTTTCATAAACAGTGCTACACCTATCTCTAAGGCGTTCACTGTTTGAAACTTTTTAAAGCTGCTATTCTATGTGACATATGGAGAAAGCACTGGATGAGAATCTTAAGAATTGACTTTCAATCCACTCGGCTGCTACCCCTGAGCCTTACTTAATTCCTTGTTTGTAAAATAAGATAAATGAGATTTGACCTACTTGCTTTTCATGGTTAAAAGTGAAAGACATTGATGATGTTATTATGCAAATTTGTAAAAATAGCCAAATAGTGTCTATGGAGTAATCTTTTGCTCCCCAAATAATTAATAAACAAATTTATTTTAAAGTTAAACTTATAGGAAGCCCTATTGCAAATTATGTTAATTTCTCATATATACTGTTTTAAATAATGACTTTTATACTCTTAATAGTAGTTATTACAGTTAGAAAAATCAGATGACATTTCATAATTCACAGTTTTGCTTCTAATGTGAAAACTCGCATTTTAAAATTGCTTTACAGATCTAATGGAAATGTTTTCACATTATGGTTTCAGAGAAGTTTATTCTAGTACCCTAAACTCTTAGTGGTTCTAATTTTATGAATATCAAAACATGCCTATTTATGAAAAACAAATATAGAAAGGAGATGACTATTCTGTGATCCAGTTAAGACAGCATTATATTGAGAAGGGTGGTATAGAGGAAAAAAGCTAGCTAGAGCAGGTCTGAATTCTGTTTCCTATACTTTCCATGTGGTCCCTCTACTTTCTTAGAGCCATTAATTTCCCCATCTATAAAAAGGGTCTAATAATAACTTGAGCAATGTTGTAAAGGTTAGAGAGAATGCATACAGGGTGCTTTGCACACAGAATAGATGCTCAATAAAATGTTATTAAATAACTATCCCCCCACACACATCTGTTCTCTTAGCTGCTGCTTGCTAATGTGATGCTCAAAACATATAGTTTCATTGCAGGCTGTCATGTAAGTTCAGGGAAAATCCAATTCAAAAAAAGATGATTGGTGTCCAACTGCCTTTGCACACATGCCTCCAAAGTGAAAATGTGGTGACAGATATCCAAATTCAGTCTTGTTTCTTCTCTCTATGACAAGTCTTTTCAGTGAAACTTGGTAGGACATTGAGCCCTTTACCCCTAGACATGAACGAAACAAAATTTAGGAAGGAACCAAAATTGGGAAGAAACTAAAATTAGGAAAATAAGTAACCCAATGTGTTTGATTTGGCAGAGAGTTGGAATAATTACCTTGGACAATTTCCATGCAAAATATTAACATTGAATAGAAAATATTTCTTTTAATCAGAAGATGTGAAGGTACCACTTGGACAGTGACTTTTATTCTGGAAGAGCCATCCATAAATAATTAGTTACCATTTGAAAAGTAAAACTGGGTGTTTTCAGTAAACATCTATGAACCTTTTCCCTTTGAGATATTTGGGTTGATAGAATATTGAGGTGCCGGTAATTTTCTTGGGAACAAAATTAATTCTGTAACTTGTCAGTGTGTTGACAGGGCATGCCCTTTCCGATTACCAGCATGAAGGCAATTAGTGTTTTATTGAGCCTGACTGAATGTGGGTGAAAACATTCATTATACATTTATTTTATTTCTTTAGAAGCAGCTATTTCCATGATCACCATTTCCTGGTTTACACTTTGGGAAAATATGAGTTTTCCTCTCATCCAACAGAACATGGGAGACATCACATCATATTATTTGCCAGTCAGGCACAAAGATATTAACCCATAATAACTATCTAGGAAAGAATCTATAGGCGGTTCTAAAGACTCATTTCAGAATCCAGTAAAAATTAAGTTCAAGTGCAAACTCCACCACCCAAAGGATATTTAGAAGAAGTGGTGTGCTGGCAAAATCAGCTTCCTGCAGGGGATAGTACTGATTTGTAGGGTTTATGAATTAATGTGCTCCTAATCCAGTCCATCCTAAAGGAGTTCAGTCCTGGGTGTTCATTGGTAGGATTGATACTGAAGCTGAAACTCCGATACTTTGGCCACCTGATGCGAAGAGCTGACTCATTTGAAAAGACCCTAATGCTGGGAAAGATTGAGGGCAGGAGGAGAAGGGGACGACAGAGGATAAATGGTTGGATGGCATCACCGACTCAATGGACATGGGTTTGGGTGAACTCCGGGAGTTGGTGATGGACAGGGAGGCCTGGCATGCTGCGGTTCATGGGGTTGCAAAAAGTCAGACATGACTGAGTGACTGAACTGAACTGAACCGAATGGTTGTCCATTTCAACATACCAACAGTTTAGGAAGTGTTTACAGGATTCCTGAATATTTATCAACTGGCTCCCCCAAAGCACATCAGAGGCTTTAGAGTGAGTTTTAAAATCTCACGCCCTGACTATTGAAAATTTTTTTGGCTCCAAAGGCATTTTAAAGAGACAGCTGTCTGTTACTCAAGGCTGCATATAAGAACATGTGGGTTTTTCCCATGTACTTGCCTTTCCTGCATGGGTTAAAGCAGTCTTTCTTTTCCAGTAGTCAATATCCATTACACTTCTGAAGTTTCTGACACAACGGACCTCTAATGATAACATCGATTTATGCAAATAAAAGATTTTCTCTTTATCCAACCTGTTAAAAATATAAAATATACTAGCATGTGTTTCCTCCGCAATTAGCCAAGATTTGCTACTTACAGGAGTCAATGCAACTCACTCCTCTCCTGGTTCTCAGCTTGCCTTAGAGTTTTGCTAATACCCGTCTACTAGTCAAGTACTGCCTGCCTGTCGGTGACTGGCAGAGTGATTTGATCCCTTTACGTATTAATACAGTAAAGCGCTTTGAGGCTCGCAAATGGCACTGTTTAAATCAATACATAATGATTTATTACATATGTAGAGGGCTTATAAATATATTATGAAGCACTAGAGCACAACAGCATCCTAGACTAGTGGGAGGCATGGGTGGGAGGCCTCCATACTGTTTTCTTCTTCATTCTGCTACCGAGATGTCGTGTGACCCTGGGTAATTCATTTCCCTTTGCTGTAATTTGTTGTATATGTTTGGAGAATGGGTCACCAGTGATAGGATTGCAAATAGTTTGAAGACATGGGGTGGTGTATGAGCAATATTCTTTCAAACTAAAAAATGACTATTTTAATATGTCCCAATGAACCAAGCACCACAATGAATATCAAATAGGTATCCTGGCTGAAAAGCAAGAGAGTCAAAGTTGTTCAGTCACTCAGTCATGTCCAGCTCTTTGCTACCCCATAAATGGAAGCACACCAAGCTTCCCTGCCTATCACCAACTTCCGGAGCTTGCTCAAACTCATCTCCATCCAGTTGGTGATGCCATTCAACCATTTCATTCTCTGTCGTCCCCTTCTCCTCCTGCCTTCAATCTTTCTGAAGATTTTAAATGTTTGTTCAAAGTATAAACAAGTAAAGTAAATGTATAATGTTAACATAGGATGGGCTTCCCTGATGGCTCAGTGGTAAAGAATCTGCCGGCTAATGCAGGAGACGTGGATTCAACCCTCGGATCAGGAAGATCCCCTGGAGAAGGAAATGGCAATCCACTCCAGTATTCTGGAATCCCATGGACAGAGAAGCCTGGAAGGCTACAGTCTATGAGGGTCATAAAGTTAGACATGACGTAGTGGCTAAACAACAATGAGACATAGGATGCTCATCATCAAACCCAAGAACCTGTGACCACTGTAGGTTGAGGAGAGGAGTGATTAGGACTTGGGAGGGGGTTATGTGTAAAAACCCAATTCTATTTGTAGCATTTTATTTCTCGTTTTCAGTGGTGGGTACTGAGGTTTTTGTTGTATACTTTTTAAAATTTCTTTCTGAAAATTTGTACCCAGAAGTCCTTAAATAAAATAAAAATGGAGGGACTTCCTTGGCAGTCCAGTGGTTAAGACTCTGCACTTCCAATGCAGGGGCCGTGGGCTCAATACCTGGTTGGGGAACTAAGATCCCACATGCCACATGGCCAAAAAAAAAAAAAAAAATTTAAGGTTTCTGATAGTCATGATATTGATGAGCTAAGCTTTTATAATGGTGTCATATTTTCCAATGAATGAACAGTTTTTGCTTGTGTCTTTGCTTTCTGCAGTCACACAGTTTGGGGAGCTCTAAATGTCCTCAGTCAACTGGACTTTGTGCAAAGACCATAACAGGAATAACAGCCAGGGTTTAATCAATCCCCATCAAAGCCAACAGCTCATTAACACGTTTCATTAAAATGTTCATTAAAACATTTTTGAAATGTAGGAAATTGAGCCTATGTTATAACATTTCTATTGACTAAGAGACAAAAGAAATAGAGACATATTTTGGGAACTTGTCTAAAATTCAACCCAGCTATGCCTCTCTGTGGGCTGGCGTATAACAGTATTATTACAGTTTCTCACAGCAATTCTCAAGGCACTAGTGACAACAATTGGACTCTAACTGGACTTTCTATTGGACTCTAAATATATCTTTATTTTAAAGTTCAGTCAGTTCAGTTCAGTTGCTCAGTTGTGTCTGACTCTTGGCAAATCCATGGACTGCAGCACGCCAGGCCTCCCTGTGCATCACCAACTCCCGGAGTTTACTCAGACTCATGTCCATTGAGTCGATGATGCCATCCAGCCATCTCATCCTCCATCCTCCCCTTCTGAAAATGAAAGCAATTAAGAAAATATTTTATGGAGATGAGGATAGGGAGAGGGTTTTATTGAGATAACTCTTTATGCCTAAAAAAGTGTGTTCCTTCATTGGCATAGCATTCCTCATTCCCAGAATCAGTATGGCCGTGTGGTTTAGGTTCTTGGATGAAGTCACTAGGTGCAGCGTTCTTATGAACTAAGAATAAATCACTCTCATTTGTTTGTACCTATTGATTTCTTCCATTGCTCTAAGAAAGGCTGTATTCTTAATTAAAATCAGATGATTTGGGCAGCAGCATGATGTATACATGATTTGAACTCCAGATTCAAAGACTAAGATTGTGAATACGAATGTCCCAACTAGGCTCAGTGGGATTTTAATGACACAAAATTTGTCAGAACAGGCTACTGGTCTTCTCTCTGAAGAGGGGGAACCCAGGGAGTGAATGAACAGGAGAGCCCTGAGAAAGTGCATCTCTCCTCTGTCAGCACTTTCACTCATCCTGGGGTTTAAAGAAGGAAATTATTGCCATTTTATTCTAGGACATTTCATTTGTAATGCATTCCTCTTTGATGGTAACAAACCAGTTTCCTTACACTGTACATCTGCATATAAGAAGATTTTAACACTTTTTTAGTTTCCTTTTTTGAAAAATATTGCAAAATAGCCAACTCATGGGACAATCTCCTACTACATGAGATTATGTAAAGAAAAGTGGAGGAAAAAGAGCTTTTCTAGAGAATTTCAAATCATGGGATGCATAGGATATGTTTCCAGGCAGACATCATCCCAAACACACATAATCCCTTCTGAAAGCATGCCTGTCCCATCTGTGAGTCACCAACTTTATCACATGCATCTGCCACACTGACAAAAGGTCTTAAAGGTATGGTGGATATGGTTGTAAAAAAGAATTTCTATGCCATGAGAAGTGAGTGACCAATTCAAAGTTCCAAAGAGAGGTCTCTGGACAACTGGTTTTCAAGCAACCTTTCAGGTTGGGAGGAATTCCAGACTAAGCCAGAGTCTGCTTTGACAGCTCCCTCATGGCATGAGAGCTGAATTGATCCTCAGTCCCCATGGTTTTTGCAATTCTACTCCTCATCACCCCTTCTTAACCCCACCCCTTGGCTACACTTAAAAAAAAATACTCCAAAGCTCTCTATTCTAGTCATTGTGTCTCCTTTGTAAAGTAGTGGAACCAATCAGCTATCCTAAGCCAGCTGCTTAGATATATGCCGGCATGGCTCATTAGAGTGCAGTCATAAACTCATTCATAGAAATATTCTGAAGGATGTTTTTATTGCTTTATTGTGTGTATAAATCTCTGCACACAGAGAACACTGAACAAAATGATGAACTACCAGTTCCATTTCTTGTCTGCTCACTGAGTAAGCACATCATGGTCTATCTTGGGCTATTCTTCTGTAAACAATGTTGGTAACCATGAACATCATTTACTCAACACCTTTGTCCTTAATACAGAGCATGCAGTATGAACAAAAGCACTGATAAGGGTGGAACATGGCTTGCACATGAGGGATAACTATGGCTCCAGACAAATGATAGGATTTTTCAATTGCTTTTTTGGAATTTTGGAGAAAAATTGCTTTTTCTCCAATGCATGGCCCAGACTTTTCTTTTCCAAAGCAGAAAGGTAGAAGTTACAAAGTCAAGGAATAAAAATCATTTTATGACAAGCTCTGTGGCTGGTTGAACCTAGAAAGAAACAGAATTAGGATCAAAACAATGCTTCCTCTCTACCTCTGCCCCTGAACTGATTGGAGTGTTTGTTTTTGTATTAAAGGCTTCTTTTGTTAGATTGACTCTAGTTTGGGGTTTCACACAGGCTTGAGATGCTTCACATTGGTGGTAGAGGCAAGAGTCTCTATTCTGTGCTTACAGCAATTATCTTCATTGCGAGAGAAGTCTTTCCTTGCAGCTGCACTGGGGAGCTCAGGCATCCTTGAATAAAGCACGTTTGCACTCATGCACAGAGAAATGTGAGAGACACTATCATATAGACGGCTCGCTGAGGTCTGGCCAAGTGGCCCACCAGCAGTTCCCGGCGTTCCCAGGAGGATGCAGCCTGGCTTTCTCAGACTTCGAGCTGATTAAAGCAAGGGGTGATGGGAAGGCCATGTTGAGTCTCTAGTTTGGGGAGGGGGATAAGTAAAAGGCTGACAGCTGCTGCACAACTGGAGACAGACATGGGTAGAGATAGCAGCCTCCTGTTGTAAGAAAAACAGCAAAGAGATATGGTCTAGACCAGCGGTCCCCAACCTTTTTGGCACCAGGGGCTGTTCTCATGAAAGACAGTTTTTCCATGGACCAGGGTGGGGACTGTGGTTTGGGGATGATTCAAGCATATTACATTTATTGCGCACTTTATTTCTATGATTATTACATCAATTCCATCTCAGATAATCAGGCATTAGATCCTGGAGACTGGGGACCCCCGCTCTAGACTATTGTCATAGATGCCTATTTTCTTGATAGTCCCTCAGTTGACTAGATTTGTCACTGGTGGCTCAGATGGTAAAGAATCTACCTGCAATACGGGAGTCCCAGGTTCAATCCCTGGGTCGGGAAGATCCCCTGCAGAAGACAATGGGTGCCCACTCCAGTATTCTTTCTCAAGAATTCTGGAGAATCCCTTGGACAGAGGAGCCTGGCAGGCTACAGTCCATGGGGTCGTGAAGAGTCAGACATGACTGAGCAATAACACTGACTCACCTGTAAGTCTCACTGTTTAGCCAGTATGCATACATAGGCACTAAAAATGACTTCTATGAGATAATTTATAATAAGCCTTCAGGTGGAGGGAACTCCAGCATGAGATTGAGCATGTTATTTGGTCCTCTGCCACAGGATGGTGACCTCCTGACTCATCCCTTTCACAAATGTGCAAGAGAATCAGTGTTTTACACACACTACTGAGTAAGTGTGCTGAGCGGATGGAGTTTTTCCTGTTTATTAGGCATGCATGAGGAAAGCCTTCACAGGCGATTATTTGATATCTGGAAAGTCCCCCAGCAGCTGGATTCGGTTCCTGTGGCACTTTAGAAGATGGAAATGGTGTTTAGAGTCCAATGCCTTATAGCATGTCAGATATTTTAAGCAAAGGAGGGCAACCTGGGCTCCAAAAGAGGCAACAGGCACTTTTTTTCACTGAGAAGAAATCAGGATAGGAAAGAGGATATCAGCTGCACACTCTTCCTAAACCCATTTCAGCGGTTTTTTTTTTAAAAATTCTGTATGTCATAACACTGTCCTGTAGTCCCATATGCCTAGCGTACAAGGAGCCCAAAGCTTTTGACCAACAGTTTATTGTTAATTCTCATGGTCTCCTTTGGCAGAAGGACCTGGAAACCAAGTCATAGAAATACACATCATTTTGTGACAACACATTTTACAATTATTTTTATTTTTTAAGCTACTTCCTAATTTACACACACACAAGAGAATCTGTTTCAGTATGGATTAGATTAAATTGAATTAAATTTCAGTATGATTTGGGTATCTCTGATAAGTGATGGTTTAAAAAACAAAAATGGAATACAAATACAGTGGTTCAAGATAGCAAACCAAGTGCATATACCTACCCCCTCTTGAAATAAGAAGAAACTACATAGAGACAATATGATCAGAACAGAGGGAAAAAGTCACACGTTGTCTTCTTCGCTGCTGTCCTCACTGTCTGAATGCCTTTCAATACCCATTCACCTAGTGCCAATTGAGCTTTTGCTAGTTGGAGTGTGGGAGTGAACTGTTGAAAATGAAACCATGGTCCTTTATTCAATGATCGTCAGATAAGATCAGATCAGATCAGTCGCTCAGTCGTGTCTGACTCTTTGTGACCCCATGAACTGCAGCACGCCAGGCCTCCCTGTCTATCACCAACTCCCGGAGGTCACTCAGACTCATATCCATCAAGTCAGTGATGCCATCCAGCCATCTCATCCTCTGTCGTCCCCTTCTCCTCCTGCCCCCAATCCCTCCCAGCATCAGAGTCTTCTCCAATGAGTCAACTCTTCGCATGAGGTGGCCAAAATACTGGAGTTTCAGCTTTAGCATCATTCCTTCCAAAGAAATCCCAGGGCTGATCTCCTTCAGAATGGACTGGTTGGATCTCCTTGCAGTCCAAGGGACTCTCAAGAGTCTTCTCCAACACCACAGTTCAAAAGCATCAATTCTTTGGCGCTCAGCCTTCTTCACAGTCCATCTCTCACATCCATACATGACCACAGGAAAGACCATAGCCTTGACTAGGCGAACCTTTGTTGGCAAAGTAATGTCTCTGCTTTTAAATATGCTATCTAGGTTGGTCATAACTTTCCTTCCAAGGAGTAAGCATCTTTTAATTTCATGGCTGCAGTCACCATCTGCAGTGATTTTGGAGCCCAGAAATATAAAGTCTGACACTGTTTCCACTGTTTCCCCATCTATTTCCCATGTAGTGATGGGACCAGATGCCATGATCTTCGTTTTCTGAATGTTGAGCTTTAAGCCAACCTTTTCACTCTCCACTTTCACTTTCATCAAGAGGCTTTTTAGCCCCTCTTCACGTTCTGCCATAAGGGTGGTGTCATCTGCATATCTGAGGTTATTGATATTTCTCCCCGCAATCTTCATTCCAACTTGTGTTTCTTCCAGTCCAGCATGTCTCATGATGTACTCTGCATATAAGTTAAATAAACATGGTGACAATATACAGCCTTGACGTACTCCTTTTCCTATTTGGAACCAGTCTGTTGTTCCATGACCAGTTCTAACTGTTGCTTCCTGACCTGCATACAGATTTCTCAAGAGGCAGATCAGGTGGTCTGGTATTCCCATCTCTTTCAGAATTTTCCACAGTTTATTGTGATCTACACAGTCAAAGGCTTTGGCATAGTCAATAAAGCAGAAATAGATGTTTTTCTGGAACTCTCTTGCTTTTTTGATGATCCAGCAGATGTTGGCAATTTGATCTCTGGTTCCTCTGCCTTTTCTAAAACCAGCTTGAACATCAGGAAGTTCATGGTTCACATATTGCTGAAGCCTGGCTTGGAGAATTTTGAGCATGCCTTTACTAGTGTGTGAGATGAGTGCAATTGTGCGGTAGTTTGAGCATTCTTTGGCATTGCCTTTCTTTGGGATTGGGATGAAAACTGACCTTTTCCAATCTTGTGGCCACTGCTGAGTTTTCCAGATTTGCTGGCATATTGAGTGCAGCACTTTCACAGCATCATCTTTCAGGATTTGGAATAGCTCCACTGGAATTCCATCACCTCCACTAACTTTGTTCGTAGTGATGCTTTCTAAGGCCCACTTGACTTCACATTCCAGGATGTCTGGCTCTAGGTCAGTGATCACACCATCATGATTATCTGGGTCATGAAGCTCTTTTTTGTACAGTTCTTCTGTCGATGATCGTATTGACTCCTGATTCTGGTGTTGTTCTCCCTGGCTTCCAAACTCCAGTTCAGATGTTGCCTCCTCAGTATTGCTGCTGCTGCTGCTAAGTCACTTCAGTCGTGTCTGACTCTGTGTGACCCCAGAGACGGAAGCCCACCAGGCTCCCCCGTCCCTGGGATTCTCCAGGCAAGAACACTGGAGTGGGTTGCCATTTCCTTCTCCAATGTGTGAAAGTGAAAAGTGAAAGTGAAGTCACTCAATTGTGTCCGGCTCTTAGGGACCCCATGGACTGCAGCCTACCAGGCTCCTCCATCCATGGGATTTTCCAGGCAAGAGTACTGGAGTGGGGTGCCATTGCCTTCTCCACAGTATAGCGTTCTTTAATTGTCTCTTTCCTCCTCAACCCCTATTCCCAGTGGTCTTTACAATGACACATCATTGTATGCTCCCATAGCATTTATTGTCATAATTATTTATAACCTATGTATCACTTTTGCTGGATGCTCAATGTTTCTTAAATTAATATACTGAACGGGCATAAAGATTTTCCCCTGAATATTCTTCCTTCTTTTCTCCCCACTTCTCCCCCTGACTTCCACAGAACCCAGTCTCCATGTCATTAGAAACTACTTCTCCCTCTATCTGCATGAAATTAAAAAAAAAAAAATTCTCAACTGTTTATCTGTTTTCTCTTGGCTATTTGCATATCTGTCAGCCTGGAGAATCCCAGGGACAGAGGAGCCTGGTGGGCTGCCGTCTATGGGGTTGCACAGAGTCGGACACGACTAAAGTGACTTAGCAGCAGCAGCAGCATAAATTACTTGCTAGGTTTAGAGAGACTAAACTTCATAAATGAAACTCCCTGTCTTTATTGAAGTAGAGTCACAGAATTCATTAAAGCTCTGATAGTTTCTGAATTTTATTTCTCTCTTAAGTAAGCCACAGATGATTTTTCAAGTCATTCTGACTCTTTCCAGCTTTAAGGCACACTCATTCTCCTGTCCTTGTCGGGAGGATCCTGCTCAGGTCACAACCCCTCAATACATGATTTAAAATGGAATACATTACTTTTAAGGGGAGGATAATGAGGACTGAATATGAAAGCTGCAGAGAAATTGTAAACTTTGTTAGTGACCACTGCTTTTCCTGTCATAATAGGCAAACACGCCAGCTGTGGAGGAAACTGACATGCTGTACTTGGGCAGAAACATCGTGTCACAGACAAACACAGTTCTTTGTTTGAATCTACTTCCTATGAGTGTGTTTCACATTAGGTCTGTGCATGCCAGCCCCCGGGACAACGTGGTCGTCCCGTAGTGAACAGCAGGGAAACAGGCTGCCCTTTCAGGTGGCCGATCACCTAGAGAATAGAGTCACATCACACTGGGGGAGACCAAAGCAAGCAAGTGGAAGAAAAGCCTGGTCATTCCTCTGACAGTCTTAGAATGTAAACAAGCTTATGGCTCCGGTCAGCCACTAACTTTCATTAAAAAGGTGAGAAGAAAACCTAAGATGATATTCCAGGGGCCTGGGCTTTTATGAAGCAGGGAACCCCCTAAGTACCGACAAAGTTCTCATGGTGGGTGACCACCAGGTGGCTTCACCGCAGCTCAGAATTTTACGCCACCAGCGAGAGGTGTGCCAAACACGATGTGGGTAAGTGTGCTCTCGTGCCGGCCCCCAGCAGGAAATGGTGGTGGTTAAACTTGGCCCGCTGAAACCTGCACAGTTGCAGGGTTGTTGATCTTTTGCTCCCCGCAGCAAGTCTTTGGGCGCCAAACCATAAAGCTGACTTGTCATCTCTCCCTGAGGTTTGATTTAAGCACTTACCTGTGAATGATGACCCTTCCACACACGCACACACCTACCAGCCCTGAGGTGCTGATCCATGAATATGCTGTGAGGTGTGTGAGGAAGCTTCTCTGGAGCTTTCTGCCCTGGACAAGTTCTGTTTCTGCTTCTCCCAGAGATGATAATGAAAGGATGATAAGAGTCTTTGGTTCATGAGTTAACAATTATTTGCCCATTTGGTTTCACTATCAGGTTTACTAGTTAATACTAACTGCTGTGGAGAAATATATATGTGAGGGCATGCGTATAGTTGAAAGATCACAGTTTCGACTATTATTAATAGTAAAATCCACTTCTGATGTGTGTCTACATAATGGATAGGATGTCACCTGGAAGAATATCTTCCCCCTGGTATGTGAAGCCTCAAGGAGTGTCTTAAGTCAAGATGGGATCCCAAGTCTTTGGTTTAAGATTCCATATTTATGTTTTCTATTTGGAACCATCTCTAGTTTCTAGGCCGAAGTATCAAAGACAGAAAGCTTGTTCTCATATAGTGATTTGATTTTTCTCCCCATATATTTGTGGCATTTATTTTTCTTGTAGAAATTTAATGATTCTAATCTTCTCTGTATGTGTATGTGTGTGTGTGTGTGTGTGTGCCCATTTATTCTATCATCTTATCTCCTTTGCTCATAAGAAATATTTTTTTTCATTTTTTAAATTGAAGTATCATTTATTTACAATGTTGTGGTAATTTTTGCTGTACAGCAAAGTAACTCAGTTATACACATATATACATTCTTTTTAATATTATTTTCCACTGTAGTTTATCCCAGAAGATTGGATATATTTCCCTGTGCTATACAGGAGGACCTTGCTGTTTATCCATTCTACATATAATAGTTTGCATCTATTAATCCCCATCTCCCAGTCTATCCCTCGCCCTCTTCACCTCCCGAATGGGGAAAAGCATTCTTCTACACGTCGTATTCTATTCTCTCTTGCACTTTAGTACTATTAGTTTCATCAAACAAGGGCTGATAATTACTATTCCTTCCCAAGTTCAGGCTAAAGTCTTCTGGGGGGTAGGGTGTTTACAGTGCCTCTCAAACAGCCTGCAGAAGAATTACCTGGAAGGCAATTACACAGATTCCTGGGTCCCACCCTTACAGATCCCGATTCATGGTTCTGGAGTGGGACCCAAGAATTTGCATTTTTAACAAGTTCCCAGGTGCTGATGCCACTGGTCCCAGGACCTCAGTTAAGAGCTGTTCATCATACAGGACTTTTCTGCTTACTTAGTCTCTAATATCTTTCCTTCTGAAAGCCATCAACCTTGTCATGAAAAACAAGCTGAACCAGTCTTCGTGTTGATAGAGGTGGAATCCACATTCTTGTCTCCCAGCTATGTGTCAAATCAAGTAACATTGAACTAATTCAGCCTGAGTACAATTTAATATCTCAGATTCCAAGTTGTTTTCCAGTTTCAATTCCTTTTAGGACTTTAGAGATAGTTTTTGTCTATGGAAAGAAAAAAATGCAAGTTGTTTTTTTCCTTCCCCCTCACCTCCTTTTATTCCTCTTTGCCTCCCTCTCTCCTACCTCCCTCCTTCCTTCCCCTCTTCCTTCCTTCCGTCCTCTGAAAGTAAGGCTTTAAGTAAATGATTTTTCCTATTTCATTCTTCTGATTCCTCTTGTGCCTGCCATGTTTCCATCATCCTCCTTCCTGTGTTCCTCCGCAAAGACTAGCAGTTGAGTTGGAAAACATGATGCCTGTATATTTAACATTTTCTCAAATGTGATAATTGGTGATTTTCCTGAGGCTTGCCACAGAGTCTATTTCGGCATGCAGTTTGTTTTTATATCCCAAAGATTCACCAAGAGGCATAAAAGATTAGAAACAGAACCCTCTTAGTCTATATTAATGTTTTTCCATAGCAAAATGGGCAGCTTTTTCAGGAGAGTGGGTGGGGAGGTGGGGGTGATTAATACTGGAAGAGCAAAAAGGAAAGGAGAAGAGCGTTTTCAAGGTAGTATATTCTCTCCAGAAGTCATAGAACGTGTACAAATAATGAGAGTTCTGAAAGAAAGACAGACCTGGCTAAGTATGGTGTCAGGGAAGTCTGTGATCTCAAGCTATTAATATTACCCAGCTCTTTCTGGCTGTCATAATTTAAAACTGCAGTGACACTGTGGTAGCTATAAGTGGAAATCTTGCCTTTGCCCAAAAGACTACGAAGAAGACAAAAGCTAAGAAAGATCAGAGAGCATATTGGGTTGAGATAAGGAGGTTATCTCATTTTTATGTGGAAGCTTCATGAAATACTCAGTTTGACCTCTGCTCTGAGGTAATGAATTTCAGTGATGGGAAACGGGGGAGGAGTGAAAGGTATGGGTGAGGGGTTATAGGATGGAAGAGAATGGGAGCCAATGTCATCGTTTCCTGGATCTCCTGTAACCCAGGTAAAAGGGACTGGGCTGAGCTGCCTTATACCTGATTGGGAAGCTCTGCTTAATACATTAAAGAAACAACTTGCAGAAACATCTACCTCCCTTCCTTCCTCCTCCAAATAGTAATGAGTCCAAATTGCTAATAAAACATGAAAACTCAAAGATGTTGTCCATGGGCCATTTTTCTAAGCTGGTTATTTTTTATGTTAGTTTTCCCACAGCTGTGAGCATGCTATAACTATCAACTTACCAAATGCCTCAGTTTAAATGAAACTTGAAAGAATGTATTTAGGAACTTTATAAAGAAGGTGGCGGGGGTGGTGGGGAACAGACAAGCAAGCTCTATCAATTCTTTTTTTTTTTTCTTTTGGTAAGAAAGAGGAATTTGGAAAGGGTATGGGGGAATGGTTTAAACTGATAAGTCTCAGCAAATAGTGGTTGAGAAACATATTTCTTCCACTTCTTGCTAAGCCATTATTCAGAGATTGTCCTCAATCTGAATGGAGAGCAAGATAGAGGTACCTGATAGAATCTCATGCACATTAATGTGGACATGATCTAACTTCTGAGATTAATTTACCCAAGTAGAATTAAGAGGCAAGTTTAAAGCACAAGGAAGAACAAAGAATGTTTCTTACAATTGAAACATATACAAAATCCCACATCAAGGGCATTGTACCAATGATGGATCAAATGGTCTAAACTGTCTGAGGAAATGTACTTTGTATTCTCTTTTTTTATGTCCATCTGTCTCTCTCAAAAAAAAAAAAGTAAACATTCTTATTTGGAATTGTGTGAACGTCGTTATAAGGGGCAATTGCCAAAAGTTTAGGTCATAAATAAGAAACGCGTGTGGCAAAGATGAAGCGTGCGTGTTAGACTCAGAACTAGCAGTTGAGCTTCATCACTCTGTGGCTCAGCAGCATCATTCCAGCTGCAAAACACCTTGGGAATATTTAATGTTCTGTGCCCACCCTTTATAAATGTATATGACTCAATATCCCCAATGAGTAATGTGGCTGGCGGCCATACCACCTTCAGCTAAGCTCTCATAAGCTGAACAGGGCCGGGTTAGGTCGGTGTTCTTATGGGAGACCTCCAAAGAAACCCTGGAGGTGTCAGCGATGATTCAGTGGGTAGTACTCTGACTTGAGTCAGTCCCAAATCACTTTCCTTTCCTGGTGGTAACGGGTCCTTTACATATGCAGGTGCAGCTTTTTCAAAAATTGGTCCAAAGCCTCTTTTTTTTTTGTGCTTAAAAAAATTTTTTTTTTAATTTTAAAGGAAAAGTCAGGGCAGGGGGTGACCCAAAGAAAGGGAAGAGGAAAAGGAAGGGAGTGGCAGAAGCTGGAGAGACGTTATCCCTTTCATGCCAAATACCATTTCAAGAAACTCACAAGGATGCCCCAAATCACTTGACTGTACTGGGGCCTGGTTGTCATCAATTTTTCTTGAATTGAGTGGGTCACCATCAACAAGATTTCAGGATCTGCTTTGATGTGGAGAGAGAAACAAGGATTGGTGCTCTTGGGATCCTGTAGAAAGTTCTAACTTCCCCTTGAATGATCTACTCTAGACAAACCCAGAAGATTTGCACAGCCCCATTTAAAAGTTCTCAGAAGTGTACTGTCACTGGGGTGAACCTGATCAGTCCCAAGATGACCAACACCAGTCGGAGTCATCAGGGATGCTAGTCCTTGGTGTGTGTCCTTGTAAGCAGGTTCCTTGCTCTTCTAGTTGCTTGAAACTACCATCAGGCTTTGTTGTTGGCAATTAAAATGCTACTGTGCCCCTCTCTAGGAGCTGCTGTTTTAAGGATGTTTAAATTCTTAAAGATATAGAATGTTTTGAGCTTTTTGGAGTAATGTAATATGTTAATATGTAAGAGGAACTGTAAATATATTTCCTTTCTCCAACGAAATATGCTTAGGCTGCTTCTATCCATATTAAAGCAAGGATATGAATAAATCTGCCTCAATATTTTCTTTGGGATAGGAATCATTTTCTTAGTAAATCCCATTGGATGATATAAAACAATAATAATAAAAAAAAAGATGAAACAGTTAAAAAAAAACCCTCAGTGTTGCATAAGTCAAGAATTTGTTCTGTTTATTTGTAAACTTGCAAAATATTTCTAAGTTTGCAAATAAAATAAACATTTTTCTATACAGTTGTTTTTGAAGTCACATCCAGCCTGTCTCCTTAAGATGACAAAGCCCAGGAAACAAAAACAAATATCTGTTCAATGGAGTTGAAATTAGTCCATGTTTATACTTTTATTTGAAGGATGTGTTATATTTTTTAAAAGCTAAAAGTGTTATTCAATTATTATTAATAGATTTTTCAAAACTTTTGCTTTGCCTTTAAAAAGACGTTATAGTTAATAAGATAATTAAAGACTTAAAAACTTCCTGTCTGCCTTTTTGTCACATTAAGTTAATCATATGTCTTCTTGCCTAATTTCCCCAACCTTGAATATTGCAGTCATATATAAAACTCAAACTTTTTCATAAAATGCTCTACAGTCAGGTTATATCATATTTTAATCTCTATTAAACTCTATTTGTTTCAGAGTTCATTGTGAGACTATGTAAAGAAAATTCATGAAGTTTTCCTTTCTAGGTCTAATGCATGATCTCTCTTTATGCTGTTCAGTTTTTATTAAATTTCTTCACTAACAATGCTAAAAAATGTAAGAAAATTATAAAAAGCATATCACATCTTTTCATTTGCAGAAAAAAATCAGTATTCTGCTTTCCACTATGAGGGGTCATGTCATACATTCCCTTCTATTGTCTGGGTTTTGGAAATCTCTCTGGCTATGTCAAACTTTATTTTTTAGTAATCATATTTATTATATATTGATGACTATACAAAGTTCCATTGTAATTATGCAAATCTGAATACAGAATTATAGAGGTATGAAACAGTTGCTATAGTTAGTGATACTTATACGTTTTCCCCTAAAGCATGGCTACAGAAGAAAAAATTGTCTATTATAATCTTTAATATCATAAGGAAAGGAGGACCAAATGCAAAAATTGGAACAAAAAAGTTTACAGAGTTAGGTTTTCCTTTAAACAGAGTTTGGGTGAAAACAGGCTTTATTCCAGTTTAACTAATGGAATGTAGGAAATACTCTCCTCTTTTTGTATTATTTTTATGATATGATTTCAATCTATATTGGAACCACGTCTATTGTTACACCTCAATCACTCTAAGGCACTGCATTTTACCGGTGGGTGAGAGTGTGAAGTTTTGTTTTTGTTTTTGTTTTTTTCAAATTCACAACAATACATACATTGAAGGACTCCTGTTCCCTCCCTCTTCCAGGGGTCAAGGTCTCCTTTCTTACTGACCTCAGCTGCCCAGGCCTTGACCTTCCACCCTGCCCTGCTCTGATGTCCCATTTAGTGGGACCCTTTCTAGTACATAGCACAAGAAATGTACCAGTGCCCCCCACCAGAGATCCTTAGGCCAGAAAGAACACATCTGACTTGAGGCACCAGGAGTGCTTCTTAAAGTAGAAAGTACTTGATTTGAGCCTTTAGGAAAGGATAGAACCACGAGCCCTGGACAATGTTTCAAGTAGAGGGAACAGCGTGAGCAAAGTGGTGGATGTAAGAAAGGTTAGGATAGACCGTGTTGAGAGAAATCAAGCATGTCCAATTTGACTCTAACCAAAACATAGAATATATGTTGCTGAACAGTGGCAGATGATTCTAAAAATATAGGCTGCAACAGAATAACAGAACTGTTTACTTCAATTAGCAATTGAGAGCTTGTTTTTGAGCAAAGAAATAAAATTATGAAAGCCCCGTTATAATGGTACCCTGGAAAAGATGAGATATTAGTAAAAAAAAAAAAAAACAAAACTGGTAAGTCTATGAGTTAATAGTGTCACATCAGTGTTACTTTCTTAAGTTTTGATAAATATGCTAAGGTTAAATAAGATGCGAATATTTGGGAGAGCGCCATGTGAGATGTACAGGAAGGCTCTGTATTATCTTTGCGACTCCTCTGAAAATTGGAAATTATTTCAAAATAAAAAGAAACGACAGGGACTTCCTGGTAGTCCAGTGGTTAAGCTTCCATGCTTCCAATGCAGAAGGTGTACGTTTGATTCCTCGTTGGCCAGCTAAGATCCCACATGCCATGCAATGCAGTAAAAATATTAAAAAAGAAGAAGAAGAAAGAAACAATTAAAAAAAACATCCTTATGGGACTTTATCTCCAACATAGTACCCTCACATCAGGGCTGTCAGGGGATGGTTTGGTTGTGGCTACAAGCCAAGCTCCTAGAACAGAGGTAAAGCATTTGTTGTTTTGCTGTAAGCTCTGGAAGTCTGTTTCCTGCATCAAGAGTCTTTGTTTCTGTAATTTCACCTGCTGCTTGGGTCTGCTTCTTCCTGTGCCTTCCATAAGGATGTACCTCTCCGCTGGAAGCCAAGGGAGGCTCTGGGGACCCAGGCATCAGATCCAGGGTGGACTCCTAGCTCCCTGGGGTTCCTTTTCTTGCTTTCTGTGCCTCTTGTCCCCCATCCCCTTCCCTTGATGTCATTCTGAATATTCTTGCTGCATACGATAGAAAGTAAAATGTTTTTAAGACCAGTTAGCAGGTAATTTGAAAGATGCTTGAGTTCATTGCCTTTTAATAGGTGATTTTAAGTGCATACCTCCATTAAGATCATGTACCTGAGTTTGGGATTCTAAAGGTTACTATGTTTCTGTGACTGGAAATATTTTTTACAGTACTTAATGCAGATTGAGAAGCTGAAAGTTTGTCCAAACATAATATAAACATATTTCATACATGAACACTTGTATCCAGAGTAGCTTATATGAAGTTATTGTCTAGAGTTTGTTCTTCATTCCCCCTATCTCCTATGTGCCATCTAAAAGCCTGAGAGGACAGATCAATACAAGTCAAGACAACAGAAGTTTGCTCACAGAAATATACAGGTGTGTGCATATTTATATGATGTGTGTGTGTGCTTTCCACCAGTCCATAGCAGCCTGCTTTGTTGATGAAGTTATAATTACATTTCCTACAACAATCTCTTAGCCAAAAGTGTGTACTCAATTGCTCGAGTTATTTAGTGACATTTATTGCAAAATGAATACAGACACTTCCTATTTAGAAATATGTTTCCTGCTTTCCATGATCTCTTCTCAAAAAACTGAGGCTGTCTTACAATTAGCTTTAGCATAAGCATACTTTGGGTATCCTGGGCCAGTCTTAGATGTTGCTAGCTTCAGTTAGAAGAGAACAATCCCCCACTCCAGTACTCTTGCCTGGAAAATCTCATGGATGGAGGAGCCTGGTAGGCTACAGTCCATGGGGTCGCTAAGGGTCTGACACGACTGAGCGAATTCACTTTCATTTTCACTTTAATCTTAATTTTGCAGATTGTCAGGAGACAGGCAAGAGACTTTTGGTCTTCTTCCCTGTCTCCAGTACTTCTTAAATTCTAGTAATGCTTGGGTTGCTCAGTTGCCAATCTTCATGTGAGGGTTCAAACCAGATAACGAAGCCGAGAAAGAAGAATTGAGCTTTTCAAGTCTCCTTGTTTTGTTTAACAGTGGTCCCAAAGAAAAAGCCACAAGGTATGGTGGATTAGAGTGAGAATACATCAGTCAGCTTCCTGGGTTTGGGACTTGACTCTGTCAAGTGCCAGCTGCGTGATCTTGAGCAAGTTACTTAACCTCTCTGAACTTTTGTTTTTTCATCTGTGAAAGAAGGATGAAAGTTGTAGCAAGGTTTCATTTATTTAGTGAGAAATTGCAGATTATCTCTTAGTACATTAGTGGCATGTAGTAAGGATTTACTGATCAGTTTTTATGTTTATAATAATTATTATTACACTTTCCTACCTCCAAAATTCAACCATATACCTCATGCCACCGAACTGTATAACTTAAAAAAGATTAAAATAAGAAAAAATGATTATGAATCAAATAAATCAAAGCAGCCAGGGCCCAAGACCAGGTTCTACAAACTAATATCTCCTCTTCTCAGTCACTTCAGTGTCCAACTCTTTGTGATCCCATGGACTGTAGCCCACCAGGCTCCTCTGTCCATGGAATTATCCAGGCAAGAATACTGGAGTGGGTTGCCATTTCCTTCTCCAATGTCTCCTCTACAGGGTGCTTAACATTTTTGTGTATATGGTTTGTCTAGCTCAACAGAGTTGATTTACTCTCCCGACATGTGCCTCCCACAATAAAATTTTTTTCATGCTTCTCAAAAAAAAAAGTTAAAATTGTAAATTTTATGTTATATCTATTTTATCACAATTTGAAAAAACAAAACATGGTGAATGGGAAAAAAAAAGAAAGAGTTCCAACCACCCCAGCCAACCAAATGCAAAAATCACTTTCTAGAATTAAAGAACACATATTCAAGAGGTTAGACAAGAAGAAAAACTATATTATGGGTCTGGCATAGCAATCCACTCCAGTATTTTTGCCTAAAGAATCCCAGGGACAAAGGGGCCTAGCAGGCTATAGTTTATAGGATCACAAAGACTCAGACACGACTGAAGTGACTAAGCACAGCCCCAAGATGTCAGAAGACCTGGAATCTATTTAGTAACTCTGCTCATGGCCTGGTCCTTACTCCATTCTGACCACAGCTTTCTCCTTGGGAAAAGTCCTAGGAGGATTAAATGAGGTAAGAGATTGCTTTGCCACACATATAAATTGGCATGATTGTGGCCAGAGTCCCTATCGCTTTTTATTCACATCTATGAACAGAGCCAGGATGTTGTACAGAACTGCAGGAAAAGTGTCCTGTTTGTAATGCATTTATTTGGTTACCAAAACATCAGGGCATTTAATAATGTGCTATGAAGTAGGCCCTGACAAATTCTGATTGACAGAGACTGGCCATCTTGACTCAGTTAAAGGGAAATGCCCTGGGTCCCAGCTGTTGATTCAGTCGGCCATTACCAATGCCCCTCAGCTGACATTGTGTTCAGAGCACAGCCTCCATTCCCAAGAGCCCAAAGCCAAGAACGAATTAAGGAAAATCACCCAGTGAGACGCTCGCTCTACAACCCAGAGATACCAGGCCTTCTGCCCAGGGCGCAGTAGAAAGAGCTCTGCAGTAGGGGCTTGGGGTGACTTTGAGCTCCTGACCTTTTTCTGTACTTCAGTTTTCTCACCTGCAAAATGAGAAAAGTAGGACTTTGGGATCTTCATGGTCTAACAGCCCTATGAGGTTGTGTTAACAAATACTTTGAAAAGTAGGATGTGTTCTTGCATTTCCTCTGTAGCACTTAGCCTCACAATTACTTTGGCTTCCTGAACCCCAATACCGACCACCCCCATCCCTCTCCACCATTGCCCTTTCTAAATCAGGATAGGCCATCTTCAGAGGAGGCACTGTTCAGAGGAGTTCAGAGGAGGAAATTTGGATTTACCTGAAACACTGTAAGGATTTTCATAAAATCATCCACAATTTAGATTTCAAATTTTAAGAGGTTTCATTTGATTTTGGAAATTTGGGGCAGTAAATTTCTCAAGTTTCTCCATTAAAAAAAAAAAAAAATCTAGGTCCTCTCAGTCTAATAGAAAGGATAACATCATACATTCCAAAAGGATCCTCCCCCCCCCCCCAATTTAAAAATTTATCCCGGATTACCTGTTTTCTTCAGAAAATGTCTGTTTGAAATCAGCTCTTACAGCCTATTGGGCAGCCTACATTCTCAAACCACCCTGGGACCATCTTCAAGTAAGAAATGTCTTAGAGGTCTTAAAATCACATACATTAGTAAAGTTTGTTGTTTAAAAACATGTTTTAGGATTTTCTTTTTAATCTTGCTCCCTGGCTTTTGAAACAAAAGAAGTTCTCCATCTAAAAGCCAATGGGTAATTTCAATTTTACCATTTCTGCTAAGTCTCAAATATGGTAATGGATAAAGCAGAAACCTCTGTTGACAGGAAGTTCATCTCTCACTAATAAAAATTGCGCATATTTATCTGGGTGTTAGAGCCATGGTTTAGCTCCCTCAGGAACAGTGAATTGTGAAGGGTAAGGTATCCAGGCAGAGAGTATCTAAAAGCTTTGACCCCAGATAGAATTTGTTTAAGCTCCTTATCTTTTGTTGCTTGCAAATAAAACCCTCAAATTCTCTGCATTACAGTAATTTCTTTCTTGATGTTCACAAGCATAGGGAGACAGGGCAGAGTGCTTGCAGAAAGGTGATAGGGCATTGGAAGGACTGTTCTATCAGCTGACTCTGTTGCCTGTTCATCTTTTTGTAGGCAGAGCACAGCCACAGGAGGGATTGGATAGGTGATTCTCAATAAATTCATCCTCTTTGGTCATCTGAAGTAATTATTGTATTTGCACGGACTTTAGGACTCTCCCCTGCCTCTTTCCTGGTTTTTCTCCCACCTCACTAACTGATCTTCCTCTGCCCACCTCTTACTGTAAGAGCAGCCTTTATGACTCACTTCTGAGACTCACTCAGTCTGTGGCTTTGAAGACAATCCATCAGAATTGATTCCCAATGGATGTCTTAGCCATAACTGCCCTGCTGAGCTCAGATGTTCCTAGCCCTCTGCCTTCCTGATTTTTCCATCTGTATGTCACTAGACATCTCAGGTTTAACTTGTCCAGAGCAAAAGTCTACCCCCTCCCCAAGTCTTCTGCAATACCAGTCTTGTTCATCAAGGTCAATGGAAACAGCATTTACCCACTTGACTGCATCAGAAATGTGAGTCGTCCTTGCCTCCTCTTCCTTGGTCCTGTGGCTATTCAGGTGCTGCAGGCTTCACCTCAGCTTCTGGCTCTGCCCTCTTCTCACGCATGTTTTCTGCTACCAGCCTAGAGCAAGTGTCCATCACCACTCCTCCAGACTATCGAAAAATCTCTCTACTGTTCCCCAAACTTGAATTTTTACCTTCTGCCAGTCCATTTTCCATATAGCCGTTAATACAAATCAGATTATGACAGTCCCTTCTTTAGACTTACCAATGGCTTCTCTCTGACTTACAATAAATTAGAAAATTTTTGCTATGGTCTGCAAGACCCTTACCTGCCTCTCTCAGGTTCTCTCTTTCCTTTCTCCTTCTCCTTCCCTCATGACATTCTTTCTCTTTGTGCAGCAAGCACACACAGTCCTTTCCTGCCTTAGCCCATCAACCTAGCTTGTTTCCTCTGCACACTTTGTCTCCCATATCTACACCTACACCTCTGTATGTCATTATTTGATTCTCAGGTAAGATGTCAACTCTTTGGAGCAATCTTCCCTGAATGCTTTATGTGAAAGACTTCACCACACCCAACATCCCATCTCCTCACTAGGTATTATTTACTTTGTAGCAGTTGTCACTATCTGTCATTATTTGCTTGCTCCTTTACTTATTTATCTGGGCTCCAAAATCACTACAGATGGTGACTGCAGCCATGAAATTAACAGACACTTACTCCTTGGAAGAAAAGTTATTACCAACCTAGATAGCATATTCAAAAGCAGAGACATTACTTTCGTCTAGTCAAGGCTATGGTTTTTCCTGTGGTCACGTATGGATGTGAGAGCTGGACTGTGAAGAAGGCTGAGCGCCGAAGAACTGATGCTTTTGAACTGTGGTGTTGGAGAAGACTCTTGAGAGTCCCTCGGACTGCAAGGAGATCCAACTGGTCCATTCTGAAGGAGGTCAGCCCTGGGATTTCTTTGGAAGGAATGATGCTAAAGCTGAAACTCCAGTACTTTGGCCACCTCATGTGAAGAGTTGACTCATTGGAGAAGACTCTGATGCTGGGAGGGATTGGGGCAGGAGGAGAAGGGGACGACAGAGGATGAGATGGCTGGATGGCATCACTGACTCAATGGATGTGAGTCTGAGTGACCTCCGGGAGTTGGTGATGGACAGGGAGGCCTGGCGTGCCACAGTTCATGGGGTCGCAAAGAGTCAGACACGACTGAGCGACTGATCTGATCTGATCTTACTTATTTATATCTCTTTCCATTCATTAGAATGCTGTCTCCCTAAGGTCTGAGACCTTGTTGGTTTTGCTTTCTGCTGTTTCTCTGAAATCTAGAACCTAAGACTCAGAGCATCCATCTACAAATACACTTCCCTCCCATTTTCTGTACTGGTGCCTCCGCTACTCTCATGAGAGCTCATGGCTTTGCATTTCCTTGATTTTTCAGCATATACTGTACAGTGAATTTGCCTTTATCCGCTAAAGTCTTTTGTGAAAGGACTTGAAACCAGTTAAGAGCAAAAGGGCATCAAGAAATATAGACAGATATTGAAAGGGGAGACAAGAGAGAAACAAAAGGATCTTAATTTTGCTGACGTTTGGCCAGGCCAAGAGATATCAGATAACATCAAATAGCCTTTGTTAAAATAACAGAAACTTTGACAAATTAAAATGTAACTGCCCCAGACTGAGTTATGGGGCCTTCCAGGCTCGAAACCATCTAACTTTGTAAAAGTATGCTACTCTATGCAACCTAGCATTGAGGATACTGTTTCAGTTTGGGATAAGGTACACATGCACACTCACACACAAAGACATCACAGATTTGAGACAGAGAAGACTCTGGGTTGGACTGTGAGAAATGAACAAGAATAATTTTTTTTTTTCACCAAAATGAAAAGGCAGTTTGCTGACAGTGATTATATTCATTATATTATAAAAGACATTATATTCATAAATGATTAGATTCATTTCTGGAAAAGGAAATGGCAACCCACTCCAGTATTCTTGCCTGGAGAATCCTGTGGACAGAGGAGCCTGGTGGGCTGCTGTCCATAGGGTCGCACAGAGTTGGACACAACTGAAGCTGCTTAGCATACATGCTTGCATCGGAGAAGGAAATGGCAATCCACTCCAGTTTTCTTGCCTGGGGCATCCCAGGGACAGAGAAGCCTGGTGGGCTGCTGTCCATGGGGTCGCACAGTCGGACATGACTGAAGCGACTTAGTAGCAGCAGCAGCATATTCATTTCTGAAAGTATCCAGAACTTTAAGAAAACAGCTACCCCCAAACTATTTCATTCAAAGATGAGAGTCATTAATAATGACTAATAGCTCTTCATTCCCTAAATCTTGGAGGTCTTTCTTTTCTGTCAGAAAGCTTCTCTGAGTAAATGGATGTAAAAAGCTTCAACAAGTGTCAGAATGAAAGGGGCATGATGGTCCCTGACTGGAAGGGTTATAAGTGAACAAACACTTAAGAGACCTCTTTGCTTTGGGCATACACATCATTATTTTTGATGTTCACTACTCTTTATCTCTGAGAACATTGCCATCTCCATTGCAGCATTATTTCCCAGACACTCAGCACCTCCCAAGGTTTTTCCTTTTGTCTGTCCCCTGCTCTGGTGTGTGGCGTCTCTTTCAGTAGCTGTTTCAGTGGTGCTATGACCATATTAATATGAAAGAGTTGGTGCAACAGAAATTACAAGGAGCATCATTGTAATTCAGACACTTAATTCCCACTTAATAGTAGATGCATCCATTGCTGACTCACAGATCATAATCCCCATTCCCCTTCATCGGTCACTCTTGTTTTTGGGTCTGTGGATGGATAGGCACTTTACAAGGTTAAAAATAAAAGACTTCTGAAAAACTTTGATAACATCCTTTAGAAAGAAATGGGTAAAGAACCCTGGAGAAGGGTACCCTGTGCAGAGATCTGTAGCATTCTGTAGCATATCTGAACTGAGACCACTGTTGGATGTTCAGTTGAAATTCCAGAAGATAACTGCCAGAGTTGTGGTGAGCTGGTGTCATGCAGTAGACTTGTTAGTTACCACCAATATTCCCCTCCTCTCCCTGAGGTACCCTCCCTGTGATAGTCATTAGGAGACTGGGAATATTGCAAAGTAAACATCTGGAAGTATTGATAGTAAACATAGGAGAGAAATGCCTTGCTGAGCCAGCCACAGGTCAGGAAACCCTAATCTTATCGGGGTCCTGGAGACCATAGTTTCATAGACTGTTTGGATGGCGTTATGTTACTGTGAACACATATGTTTTCTTTTTATCCTTTTTTTTAGGCATCCTGTTTTGGAAAAGCTGGTTTTTAAAGGCTTGATCATTTTAGGGCAGATTATTCTATTTTTTTACCTTAAAAAAAGGTGAAAGAAAACCACGGCTCCTTTAGAGTCTGAACAATGGGAAAATACACACTTATTTCTATTTGTTTTACTTATTTAGTTTATTTGCTTGCTAATATTTCTGTGGGCTTGTCTGGTGGCTCAGACAGTAAAGAATCTGCCTGCGGTGCAGGAGACCTGGGTTCAATCCTTGGGCTGGAAAGATCCCCTGGAGAAAAAAAATGGCTACTCATTCCAGCATTCTGGCCTGGAGAATTCCATAAACAGAGGTGCCTGGAGGGCTACTATCCACGGGGTTTGCAAAGAGTCGGATGTGACCGAGCGACTTTCACTTTCAATATTTCTGTGACTGAGGATGACCACCTAGAATTCACTCTTTCTTGAAGTGTAGTGTATGGATCACTAGCATCAAAATCTCTAGGGAGTTTTGCTTAAAAATATACTTAGGCCCCACGATGGCTGTTGGAATCTTTGGAGCAGCAGCTGGGAATCTGCATGTTAGTCTATTCTCAGGTACATGAAATCTGAAAACCACTGAGCTAGAAAAAGGCTAGCTTTTCCTAGTGGTCTGCTGGTTGATTATAGTGCCTGCCTGGGAGTTAGACTTCAAAGCACTGAGATTCATCTGTGCATACCTGTTTTTCTTTTCCTATAAAATGGTATAGCTTAAGTTTAATGCAAAGAGAACATGCTTTTTTCCTGGGAATTTTTAACCTGGGGTCTATGGTTAAAAGGAGAGTTTCCAGTTTTTATGAGATTCTCAAGGAGGATCATTACTCAGGAAAGGCATGTTCCAACACCAACTTAAAGGCATGCTTTCTAGTTTGGGTGGGAACATTGGGCACTCAGATTGGCCCAGATGGTGCTTGAATCTCTCATTCTTTCCTATTTCTATTCATGTCAGAGGAAATTCTAAAGTTTATAAAGAATGAAAAGTTTAGAATTTTTTAACCTCCAAACCTATAGACCTCTTGGACTTCGTAACATCTACTGTCCCTCTCAGATGAATGGAGAGGATTTAGACTAAGTTATTTATGAATCATACAGTGCTACACGTCTAGAAAGACAAAAACACACAGCCATGCATATGAAAGTGTCACTATGATCGTTTTCTTAAAGGTCTAGGTCTGAATTTCAGCATAAGGCAGGATTAACTGCACCTTTCTCTCTGGGATTTCTGATGTAAATACCGACACCAGAGTCATGTACAGGCCTGAGAGGGACAGTAGAATGTGGAAGTGGGTTTGGAAACCAAAATATTATGTCAGCAGTTTTCTCTTCCATTTATTCTTACTTATCAAAACCAACTTTTTAACTCAGGGGCTTTGTTAATAAAAACATAGATAATTTCATTTGGAAGGCCCAAGAGCTTCATATTCAGGGTTAAAAAAAATTCATCTCATCCCCTCCAGGCGTAAGTATTGGAGGGTTGATTCTTCTTGCAGAACCCTCTGAATAAATTAGTGCTGGTGAACTTCTCTGCTCAGAGTAGGGGGAGGTCAGTTATTAAATACACACAGAGCCCTATAGCTGGAATCTCTGTGAAAAGAAAAACAACCACAAATACAATTTCCGAGGTTAAGCCTTCCTTTTTTATTTCTAGTACCCTCAAAACCTCTTCAAACTCATTATTACTTTTGCAGAGTTTTTGTTCATTTGTTTTTTGTTTTTTTTTCTTTTTTTCCCATTTTAACATATTTTACAATGAAAATAGCTAATAGGATATATTTTCAGGGCTAATATCCAAACAAGTTAAGTCATCTTTTTCAGAAAGCCTTTTTGTGCAACTGCAAAGTATACTTTGGGGATGACTATTTAGAAAGTAGACACCCCAGTGTTTGAATTAAAACTATGCAAAGGGGTAACATTCCAGATAGGAATTTGCAGCAAATGATGGTCAGGTTCTGGTGGGCTCACATTTTCCTCCCTGTGAACTTGGAAGACCCAGCATGTTCTGCTGGTTAGAAATGATATCACCCAAGCACTCCACAGTGCATGTAAATCAAACCCTCATTCTGTCTTAAATCTTTTCGGTGATATATGTCAATTCCTTCTCAATAAAACAATAAAACTGGAAAAAAAAGAAAAAAATCTAACACACTACCATTTTGGGGAATGAATAAGTCCTGGGGGCAGTCTTCCTTCCCTTAGGACACCCCAGCAACCACACGAGAAACACCCCAACCAATAGGAGAATGCCAGTTGCTTTCACCTAGAGTTTCAATTCCCCTGGATGCTTTATATAAGAAATTGGCGGAAATAGTCTAATGTCAGCTGCTCTGATCATAAAAACCTCAGGGTGCTCATTCTGGCACTGCTGCCATGTAGGTTCTGGGAAAGGGGAGCAAGAGGAATCTGAGTCCCCTTGAGAAAAAAATGGCCTAGTGCAGAGATGGACAAGGCCAACCAGTGTATTTTCCAGGATTTATTATGATGATGATTTTTCCAGGTCTTCTAGAATGTCCAGATCTTAAAGAAGCCACAGAAGAGTTGTGAGTAAGAATGCAAAAGGGGGAAAAGACTTTTAAGAGGGGAAATATTCAGGGAAGACTGAGAAGCCTGTGGTGCCATAGCTCTGTTCAGTCACATTTTTTGAGAACCTACTGTGTGGGTGACAATTGCTTGCTAAGTGCTAGGGGCACTCAGATGGATCCGCCCAGCCTCTGCCCTGAAGAAGCTCACAGTTCCTGCGGAGGTAACTGGCTTATTGTTGGCCTAGAATCTGATCCATGATGCCTCAGGAGCCCAGAGAAGGGGTCACTCCTACCCCAGCCTGGTAATCCAGCATACTGTTCATGGAAAAGGTAATGCCTGAATTCAGGAGTTCATTCATTCATTCAATTATCCAACAAATACTCATTGAATATCAACTGCTTTTCAGACACTGTGATGGGTTTGAGTGATAAAATGACATACCCATTTTTAAAATGGAGAAGTTAGGGGAAAAGTACATAATGAGTAGGCAAAACTGATGATAATATTTACAGCTGATCAAAGGGATCTCATAACCTCCCAATACCTACCTACTCCCAAGGTTTCCTGATGGTTCCATCATTAGATATTCATTCCTTTGTCTGTCACGTTCCATATCACCACTTCAGAACATCAGAAATAGATTTTGGCACAAGGAAGGCCAGCAAGTTGCCTGAGGGTACTTGGAGCCAGACCTGGGATGTTGGAATTACAGTAGGTAGAAGACAGAAATCACCAAGGGACTGACCACTCTCTTACTTTCTCCCTGGGAGTGCCAGGAGCTGGTTGTAACAGACCCAGCCATCTAAACAGTGAATCCCGCTTGCATGCTGCACAGGTTGACCCAGACAGCCTCTCAACCTCTGTCCACTGTGAAAACACAGCACACCCAAGTTGAAGGGAATACTGAATGACACCACGTGGGTGTGCCGTGGTCTGTGACCGGAAGGTTCGCTGGAAGCAATTTGCAAAGGAGGCCTTAGAAAACCACCTGGATGGTTATTATAAATTAAAAAAGGAAGAGATGCCACTTTTTTCTGAATAATTTTTAATACTAGGTTTATGACTGGGTACATGTGATAGTCATTAGAGCTTATTTAACTCTGAAATTATCTGGCCCCTCAAACTCCACTGGGACTGCAGGAATCGTGGGTTAAATTTTAAAATACAATGTCTGAAAGAAGATGATATGCTTTTCCTTGAAGAGAATAAATTCAGACTTTTAAAAAAATCAGCTCTGTCTAGAAAGGATTGTTATCATTTCCTATATTTATTGTGTGTTTCCATAATGTGTTTGAGCTTAGAAATTCACCCAGGCACACACAAATTACTCGAGTTGGCTGTTGTGCCCTTCAATCCTGCAGTCCAAGTTGTGCTTTTCTAGTGGGTTGATTTGGAGATAGTCCAAATGTGTTCTGAACTCTGAGCTCAAATCTCAGAGGTTTTCACTTGTTCGGAGCCGAACATTTCATCGGGAGCTGAGAGTATGTGAGTTACACCGAACAGCTGTGAGGTACCCACCACCCTCTCCCCAAGGATGACACGTTCTGAAAGGAGGGTGTTGTAAGCATTCCTGAGCAAGCCAGCTAATCTGAGGCCTAGCTGGTTGGCCAGGGCCTACTTCTAAGAAGGCTCCCGCTGGAATTACAGCATCTTATAACCCTGATCTGCAAAGTCCCCCTTCTTCAGAAGAGCAGCTAGGACATGGAGGGGGCTGGGAGCGGGGGAGAGGCGACAGAGAGGGCCAAATGGGTGAAAAAGGAAGCTCTTGAGTCGGAAGGGAATTTTCTTTTGGGAACAGGATATTCTCTATCATTAGCTGCTCACAGGAAGGGAAGTAGGAAAACAGGGTTTCTTTTCAAGTGGGGGAAACCCAACAGCCAGTGAAAATGCCAGATTTGGAATGGTGGGGAAGGTGGGTACTTATGTTTGGAAGGCAAATGTAAATACTCAGACCCCTTTGAACTCTGAAATTGATTCTGACTCCAGCCAGCCGTCCACAGAAGTTTCATTACAGCGTCAGCATGTCCTGTGCATTGTTGGCCTGGTGGCATCACCACCATCAGGTACAGGGCCCCCGGAGTTTGGCTAGGAGCACTGAACCCACTGGCCACGACACCCTTGATCAGAGGCACCCTCTCCGTCTTGGAACCTTAGGCCTCTTCCTCCTCCTGGCAGGAGCAAAAATGCTTGTGTGTCTCATGAGAGGTCTATGTCTGTCTTTGGCCAAAACCATCATCACCTCTGTTACTTTCCAAGGAAACCACAAGAAAGATATCTTTAAATAATCTTTACCTACAGAAGAAGGTCCTTTTCAATTATTTCAGTGCAAAAAAAATAGTAGGGTGTACTATCTAGCAGCTTAATCCAGCCCCTGGGACATGGTGTAAGAAAAGTCCTATAGAGAGTGTTTCTCCTTGTGGTTACAGGAAGGCTACACTTTGGAAACTGGCATCACATATCCATGGCTCAGCAGGTAAAGAATCCACATGCGATGCAGGAGACTAGTAGACGTGGGTTCAATCCCTGGGGCAGGAAGATTCCCTTGGAGGAGGAAATGGCAATCCACTCTAGTATTCTTGCCCGAAAAACCCCATGGGCAGAGCAGCCTGGCAGGCTACAGAGCTACAGTCCAAAGGGTCACAAAGAGTCAGATATGACCGAACACAAAACAATATTTAAATACAAAATCAAGGTGAGTTGTAGGGAGCAGAGAAGGAAAAGTGAAAGTCCTTAGCTTTATATTAACCAGTATGATCAATGGCTTATATAAAAAGGAAAAAGTCCTTGTATAAAAAGGAGAAAGTCCTTGATATAAAATCTTATCATCCTGCCCTGAAGTGGAAAGGCTGGTAGGAGCGACTGAAGATTTTGTTTTATTTATTCCCTGCATCAGAAGAAAAATCAATAGCTGCCTGGCGAGTCAGACGTAAGTGAGTTATACAGGCCACTGACATGGTGGACCAAACTTTATAACAACCATATTTGCTGCTGTCAGGCCACGGGCTTCAGTGGCGCCAGCTGTAATTACGGCTGATCACCTCTAATTCAGAGCTGCCTGCCTTGATAAAGGTGTCACTGGAGCAACTGTGGCATCAGTGTCGATTAGGGGTGTCATGCTCCAGGCAAACTGCTGGAGAAAGCTCTTCCCCTCTCCAGCCCCCAGGGTCAGGAGACTTCTGGGCAACCCTTGCTTTTTAACTTTTCACCCTGAGTTTGGCGATAGTCCCTAACGCTCTGATTTAAACTCCAAGGGACTCAGATGAATAGCCCTGTCCCCTGGCAGCAGATACCTTTAATAAACTAAGAAATCTCTCTGAAAACAGAGTTTAGAAGTTGGGATCTTCTCTGCTTGACAACATACAGAGAAACAAAATGTTTGTATCACCTGTTTAATTCACTGATCGCAAAAAGGGATGAGAGACTATAGGCTTGGGCAAAAGCTACAAATATTTTTGAAAAAAAAAAAAAAAAAAAATTGCAACGCCATGCCTTTCTTCTGCTTTTGTGGTATTTCCACACAAAAAAAAATTCTAGCAAACTTCCTATTTTTTAAAATTACTATTTTTTTTTTTTCCTTTTTGAAGGAGACATTATTAGGGTGAGGGGACGAGAAAACAGAGAGAAGATAGAGTGAAAATGCTGTGCTAACAAAGTGGCCAGGTGTCTAGATGTTCTAGGTAGAATCCTGAGCAGGAGAGGTGTGCAGTGAGGGGTGGAATTCTGCAATTATAAAAGGGCTTCACTGTCATTTGTGAAGGATAATGTTTGACTCCCCCTCTACCACCCCAGGCTGTTATTCCTCCCTCTGTAATTAAGAAAGAGACACACACACTGTTCTCCCTGTATCCTTTAAAACTCACAGACAGCCCCACCCACACCACTGCTCCCCCAGCCAGTGGAGGAACCCACAGATTGTCTTCATTTGGGGGGTGAACCTCTTCTAACTCCCTCTTCTTCTGATGACTACTCCCCTGAGAGTGGAGTGCCAATCTCGGGAAGACAAGCTCTGTGTTTTGCAACGAGGGCCCTTCTCTCTTCTGCACACACAAAAAAAGAGTGATCAACGGGGGCCATGGGAGTAGGGACCACGATTCCCACTTCTGGACGGCTCCTCACACAGGCAAGTGTTTGGCCCAAAAGTAGGTTTGCCCTTGCTGACAGGGAGGTCAGACGTGACAGATCTCTGGTGGAGAGCTGGTGGTTGACACTGAGCGACAGAAAACCCTACCCAGCTCCAGGACACAGAGGGGCAGTGATGCCCTGGAGATGGATCATCTGGTTCTGAAGAAAGCCTGGGCTGGTGACCTGTTTTAGTTATTCTTGCTCATCTTTCCAGCCTGCTCTTTCATCTCCATCTCTGCCTGCATCTCCACTGTTGTCCTTTCTC
Organism: Tragelaphus eurycerus; assembly: GCA_935064755.1. Taxonomy (NCBI): domain Eukaryota; kingdom Metazoa; phylum Chordata; class Mammalia; order Artiodactyla; family Bovidae; genus Tragelaphus; species Tragelaphus eurycerus. The sequence continues at coordinate 29,077,486 of CAKXYN010000002.1, forward strand.
CAAACTCAGGGACTTTTTTTAAAATCAGCATTTAAAAAAAAAAAAATCAGAACCAGTGGACCCCTGCCCACAGAACTCGGGGTCCCTCTCTGAGTCCCAGGCAGCTGGGCCATCCCCAGGCGGTACTGTTTCCTCGCTCTGTTTACTCGTTTCTAAGGGCAATTGCACCACTAAGGCTCCCTGAGTCTGGAACTCGGCCTGGGGCTGTTTTGGTTACATTGAAGTTTTTGCTTCAGTTCTGCCAGATTTAAATGGTGACTTCACCAGCACCGAGCTAAAAAGAAGAAGGGGGAGGAGGGCGAACCCAGGAGAAAGAGAGCGAGCGAGCGAGCCGGAGGGAGAGAGCCAGAGCCGGGCGCTAGAGAAGGGCCAGCACATTACATCATCGCTTGGCCTGGAATCAAGTGGGAAGGATGTGAGTCACTCAGGCTAGTTAAGCTTTGGCTCAAATTCTACACACACTCATTCCAGAGCTCTCATGTTCTGCACCTCAGGAGGGAATTCAGCCTCAGTGATGTCCATGAGGTTTGTTTTTAATTTTATTTTCTTTTTTTTCCCGATTTTATAATTTTTTTTTTTTTTTGGCCCCTACCGTCTTCTTTTCTTGAGTCTTTATCCTCCTCCTCCTTCTCTTTCTCTCGCCCCATCTCCCCTTTCTGCCCGGCTTTGTTTCTCTTCTTCCTTCTCCTCTTTCCCCGGCCCCTCTGCTGGGCTCCTCTTCTGGTCCCGAAGAGGCATTTCTTTTCACTTGGATCAGAGTTTTTGTTCTAGTATAGCGACCTGAAAGAGTTGAACCGAGGCTGGGTTGGGCACAATTTTTTTTTTTTTTTTTTTTTAAAAGCAGAGGGAGCCAGAGGGATTGGAGCAAAAGAGCCACAAATAAAAAGCGAAGCGAGAAAGAGCAAACTCAGGCGAAGTTTCTCTGCCTGCAGTGTCGCTGCTAATCGGAGGAGACAGGGAGAGAGTTAAAATGCAGGAACCAATCGCTTGAATGGTGATGTAATGCAAGAACCGCAGGGTAGTTAAGTAATGTGAGAGCAAGGGGGTCAGGGTTGCAAAGCATTTACCTGCTCTCAAGGGGTTTTCAGTTTATTATCAATTGCAGTGACTGTAACTGGCTTCAGACTGCAATCTCTAATTATTCACAGACGCTCCTTTTTTATCTTTTATTATTAAAAGTAAAACTATATTATGGTATTTTAAAAAAACCATGATATTATCACAGCTGTGTATTATTTTCCACCAGGATTCTCTCTCCCTTTTCTCTTAAATGGCTCAAAACTGTTGTCTTTTCATAAAAGGTTGAAGTGAAGTGATGGTGGGAGAGGGGGTGGCTTTTTGAGTGTAACCAGTGAATTGTAAATGCCTGGTGAACTCCTTGGTGTGTCCTGCTGAGTAGGAAGAGTTGTACTATTGCATTTATTATTAAGAATGTACTGTTGGTTTTTAAAGGCATAGATGATGATCCTCAAAAGTAACTATAGTCTTTCACCTATTATTTCGGCTAATGCTTAACAGCAGTTAATTTTAACTTCATGCTCTTTCACGTGACAATTAACTTAATCTGGGTGCTAACTTTAAAACCTGTATGCTCTTCAGTTATATTCAAGATGAGATTCTGTGGTCGTGGGGGAGATGATGAAAACTTCCGGATTGATTTGTCTAAAAACAGCTAGCTAATATTTGCGAGAAAGGAATTAACACAAAATAAATGGAGAGAGGGACAGTTGATGGTGTTCTTAATGCTCTAAGGATCCAGGGTACCCAGAGGGAGAGACTTTGACGTTTTGAAAATTATTACCTCGTTTCTGTGTGTTTCATAAAATACATTTAGTGCTGTGATGCTCGGCCTGGGCTGAATGCTTTGTAAAACCAGCCAGCTTTATTAGACAGTTCTCAGCTGAAGCCCTCCACAACTAGAAAGCCAGTCCAGTGAGAGATCCCTGACTCTTGGCTACTCCAAAACTTCTCTGGCTCAGTTAGTCTGGACCATCATAGAGCTGGATGCATATTGAGGCATGGGGCACATACCAAAAAGGTGTTTATGTTTGTTTAATGCATGTTTGGGGTGTAATTAATCATGACTTTTTATGGATCTTCTCCCCTCTCTCTTTTTTGGGGCAGAGATGGAAGGGAAAGAGAAGGAGGAAGTAATTTTTGGAAGAAACAGTATGATGTGGTAGAGGTCAGGAGGCCTGAGTGCTAATCCTGGTGACCTTGAGCAAGTCCCTTAAAGCATCTGGGCTTCATTTGGAAATGAGGGAGCAGACAAGGTGGGAGACAAGCCCCTCCTCCCTGGGTGGAACCAGTCTAAGGTGATCTCTGAAGTCCCTTCAAGCTCAAAAGTCCGTGTTCTTTAAAAGTTTTGCTAAAAGCTATTTGGCATAGCTTTTCAGAGAAAAGTACGTTTGAATTCAAAATGAATTAGTCCGTTGAAAGAAATGAATGGAGGAGGGTGAAGGGGAACATGTCTTTTCTCACTTTAAAAGTTGGTTTTTGTTTTTTTGTTTCTTTTGCTTTTTGAGGTGAATGTGCTTCTTGTGAAATTCTGTTTCCACTTGTAGCCTGTAAGGAGTCCTCAGTGAGAGATAATTACTTAGGTGAGTCTGTCAAAAAGAATGGTGGAGAAATCCAAGAATAAACTTTTCTGAAAGACCCCACAAGTCCCTCAAATGCATAAAATGGTGCTAAAAATACAGGAGACATATATGTTTCATCCACTCATATTCATATTCAAAATGGTATTTTTAGTGAACTCCACCCCCCAAACTATACAACTTCTTGATAGGTTTCTGTAATTTCAACATAAATTCAAGTTTTTAGATGAGATTGAAGGCTATTTAAAATCCTCAAAGACTTGAAAGGCAAAACTATATGTGCTTGTAAGAAATATAATTTTACCAAACAATATCCCTATTCTTCTGCCAAATTCCAGGATACTAGTCTTATTGTAAAGTATGTATTTATTTATGGACCTAGTTTAATTGTGCACGGGGAAAATTGTGCCTGTTGCGGGCGGCAGTGGGGGGGAGGTCGATTACCTAGAACTGAAATGAAACCACTGCTGAAGTTATTAGTCATTGTGCAGAGATTGATGAGTGCCAAGTATGTGCTTGAGACTCTTCAGGAATAAAGAGAGCATGATTTCTTTTTTTAGAGCATTACCATTTGTGTTGATTTGGCTCCAAGGTGTTCACCTATAATCAGAAAGGTCCTGAAATGACTGACAAAGAGGCAGGGCTAGGAGTGTGAGCCTCACTGTGATCCTCAGTCAGACTTTTATTGCCTCACTTTCTCCCCATGATAATGCAGAAGAATAGGAATCATTAGCTTTGCTGTTTGGTAATTGTTTTGTTTGGAGTTTTTGTTTTGAATACTGTTGTGTTCTAATTGAAATGTGTATTGAGGTGCTTGTTGACATGCATGTATTTGTAAGGAATAATACAGAGCTCCCATGCACCCCAGAGAAGGCAATGGCACCCCACTCCAGTACTCCTGCCTGGAAAATCCCATGCACGGAGGAGCCTGATGGGCTGCTGTCCATGGGGTCGCAAAGAGTCGGGCACGACTGAGCGACTTCACTTTCACTTTCCACTTTCATGCATTGGAGAAGGAAATGGCAACCCACTCCAGTGTTCTTGCCTGGAGAATCCCAGGGATTGGGGAGCCTGGTGGGCTGCCATCTATGGGGTCGCACAGAGTCGGACATGACTGAAGCGACTTAGCAGCAGCAGCAGCCCATGCACCCCTTACCCAGTTTCCCCCACTGGTGACATCTGACAAAACTCTAGTAAATATCAGAACCTGGATATTGGCAGTGATCACTGGCTGATGTTATTTAGTGTTCTTATTTATTTGTACTTATTTGTGTGTGTGTGTTGCCTTTATGAATGTGAAAACTGAGGGCTAGACTTGCCACAGTTCACACAAGCTTCAATGCCTCGAGTCCAATCCACACAAAATCTAGCTTGCCATCACTGACAAACTTTTCTCCACCTTTAGGACCATCAGGGGCCTCATGGATGTGCTTGGCAATGAGCTATCTCGGTGACATTGCCTTTGTTTTACATTTCCTTGAGATGTGGTCTGAGTGGCAGCTTTGCCCTCCATGGGGGTCCCTACTGCCATGCTTCACATATTAGCAGGTGAATGAGGAGGCAGGGCTTTGATGGCATAAAAGAAGAGGTATAAATACATTCCATCTGTATTCCAGGCACAGAGCAGAGGGATACCCACTGTCTACCCCTACACTAAGTTAGTACTGAACTGCCTGCTTCCTCTTCCCCTGCCATTTTTCCCCTGGTAGACACATCTATAACATGAAGGAAGGGGATGACATCAGAAAACCAGAAAGCTACTGATCAGAGAAGGACTGTGGTCTTTTGAAAAGAGCATGGAGTTGGGGGTCAAAGACTTGAATTCAAGTCAGTCACTCCTCCAATCACTGGTTATATGACTTAGGCAAGCCAGCTAACCTCACTGTGCCATAGTTTCTATCTTTGTAAAGTGAGGATAGCCATACCTATCATGTGGAGTCGTCAGGGTTGGAGACACTCTTTAAGGGCACCAGCACTCAACGAGATCACAGGAATCATGTTTCAGCTGCTGCCTTCATGAGGATGCAGGAAAGGGTCCTCCCAGGAATCTATGCGGGTGACTGACCAGATTCTAACTGATCATCCTATTCCCAGCATCACTCAGGCTGCTTCCTTTTCCAGCCTCTCTTCCCTTATGTCTTCTTTTTATTTAGAAAATCAAGCAGGTCTGAGATCAAGTCAGGTACTTGAAACAGAAGTAAATGTACTGTTCTGATTAAAGTGAGGTGAGAACTAGTGCTGATAAAATCTGCCAAATTCCCAGTGACCTGAGTGGAGGGAGAGATGAGAACAATGCAGGTTGGAAAAAAGACTCTTGCATCCCCATTCATGCTCAGCTGTGGCTTTGTGAATGGGAAAATGGAGTGAAATGGAGAAGAGCAAATTCAGTCATGAGAACTGGATTCCACACTGGGCTGGACTAAGAGAATTTCTATTTGTAATAGTTCACACATGTAATGCATATCTATAGTTAGGTGACACTACCTTTTAGGCTTGTTACTTCCTCTCTTGTGTCTTTTCTGGTGGCAAAAATGATGTTTTAGAGATTGAAAAGGAGTTTTCCAAGGTGACAAGGGACATGACTTAGCAACTGAACACCAACAACAAAGGGATTGATAGTGAACTTGGTGGGTTTCTATTACAGTGATAGAGCCCAAGACTTATATCAGGGGTTTCATTCTAGGGGCCCCAAGTCTCTGCTGGAAACAGACTTCAGGATGTCTCAAGCTGCATGATAAAAATGTCTCCAATTTACTAAGTACATGTTGGTCAGGGAGGCCAGGTCAACATTCAGAGACAGAAATTAGTGTGGACTTGAGACGGAGTGCTGTCACGAGCCCGAAGGAAAGTAGGATGGTCACTTGTGAAACCGCACAGAAAAAAGTAGAAGCAGTGGGTTGAATGCAGGCTTCTTCTTTCTGCTCTCTTTCTGTTTGGTCTTTGTGAGCCTCTGATCTTGGAAGGGAAACTCCTTTTACACTGGATTTTTGAAGGATGTGTGTATGAGTACCTGTGCCAGGGGCCACGGGCGTTGCACAGGGATATGGGAAATAGCTGAGAGAAGGAAGGAACATGGGTGGCATTGATAAATGGGGTAGTTGTTGTTGTCCAGCTGCCAAGCTCTTTGCGATCTCATGGACTTTACCACTCCAGGCCTCCCTGTCCCTCACCAGCTGCTGGAATTTGCCCAAGTTCATGTCCATTGAATCAGTGATGCCATCCAAACATCTCATCCTCTGTCATTCTCTTATCCTTCTGCCTTCGGTCTTTCCCAGCATCGGGGTCTTTTCCAATGAGTCAGCCATGTCAATAAAAACTCTGTGGTCCGAATTTTAAGTTTATAAAATTTTCCCTATATTTTGGCTGTACCATGCAGCATGCGGGATCTTAGTTCCCCAATCAGGGACTGAGCCTGTGCCATCTGCAGTGGAAGCTCAGTGTCTTAACCACTGGACCGCTGGGGAAGTCTCTGAAGTTTATAATTTTTAAACAGACTTTGCTAGTCTGATCAAACTGTAGTACAGTTTGGTGCTTTCAGCAGTGTGTATTTCATGAATTTTGGTTGCAACCACAGCAGTTCCTTGACTACTTACATCCTTGAAACCTGAAATTGACTTGACTGAGCACTCCAAAGTCCATGATGCAGTTCACATGCACTTTATAACAAGTCCATACATCTTTTCTTTCTGTGCCTACCCTGGCAGGAGAGCTTATTCAATGATTGATGAAGCAACGCTGCACCCAAGAAGAATTAATCAATAGTTCGCAATCATTATGGAGAGTGCGACAGTAGTTATACAGTAGCCAAGACCACCTAGCTATCAGCAGGGTCTTCCTTTCTTCCACATGATACCCAGAATTGAATTCTACCTTATATTTTTTTTTTCCTTGTTGTCTTTAATGACTGAAATACAACTGGATGTGTCAAAAACAGCAAAGCCTAGGAAAAAAACAGTAAGGCTTCAAAGGAATGCCAAGCTATCTATTAATGCATAGACTCAATCACTCATCTTAATGGGAGATGGGAAATGGGGCCAAGAGGCAGTGTTCTATAAGCTGGAATGCCTATCATCAATTACTGTGTTTTAGGAGCCTATGAACTTTTAAAATCAAAGATCTTTAAAGGCTTAAAGTCCTGTGGAGTTGGATAAGTGTGCTAACATGGCAGAGGGGCCAGCTGGCCCTCTGGTAGCCTTATGAGCCTGGCTGCCCATTTGGCTCTGCCCTTCTGCCCTAGGTGGAATCTATATCACTGCTAAGGAGAGGTTGCGAAGCAAGCTTTTTTGCAGAAGTGGAGCCTCTTTATTCGAAATCATTATGTCCCATGTAATTGTGTCCTATGCATTGCTTTGGAGTCAGACAGATCTGTGTTCAAACTCTGGCTTTACCACATGTAGCTGTGTGATTTTTGATCTGTTGAATGCTTCTGATCCTTGGTTACTTCATCTATGAAGTGGAATCCATGAGATAATGACTATAATGCACTTAGCATGGAATTAATAAATGTTCCATAGGTGTTAGTTATTTAATGATGAGACTGGCTGACTTTGTTTGGAAGTCTGGGTGATGGTCTTTTTGGGGCATCAGTAGTGTAAAGAGAAACACTGTTATTTAGTAGTTCCTTTCCAGAAAGATAAACTGAGTCATGGAAGGCCAGGGAGGCTGTGAACAGGACAGGTGAAGAGAGAAGCATAACACTAACTGTATACTTGGGGACCATTTCTTCACTGGCCAGAAAATAAGGCTTAAAATCTCACTTTAAAACATTTTATTTCAGAGTTAAGAAGCTCTGGGTCTCCCCCACCCCACGTCTTTTAGTTAAGTAGTAGATAGGAAACAAAAGAAACACAGGTTCAATCCCCAGATCGGGAATATCCCCTGGAGGAGGAAATGGCTACCCACTCTAGAATTCTTGCCTGGGAAATCGCATGGACAGAGGAGCCTGGTGGGCTACAGTCCATAAGGTCATGAAGAGTCGAATACGACTGAAGCAACTTCACACGCACAGATTTCTTTTTTAGATGGCATAAAGCAATTTTTCCTTTGCATCTGCCTCTTCTTTACCTTCTTATTTATCATAATACTTCAGTCAGCTCAGCAGCACTCTGAAAAGAAGGGCTGATCTCCTTTAATTCCTCTGGAATTAATCATAATAACAGCAATTATGATAAACCCATTTAGTATAAATGTACATGTAAATTACTCTCGTGTTGCGTTTTCACCTTTAGTTTTGCTTTCACCAGCACCCACCCTAATACGGGTTATGAAGTGGCCTCTCGCTAGCCAAATTATTTTTCTTAATTCAGACCTTGCCCTAGCTCAGTGTGAAGCTGCCTGTTGCCATTTCCTTCCACCGAGGGTAAAGAGGAAGCTCTTATGTACAGGTCACAAGGGATGGCATTTGCTTTGCCTTTATGCTCAGCATTTAGAACTTCCTTAGCTATAGAATAATAATTCTATCATTCTAAATCCCTTGATGAGGCGGAAATTTAAAAAATCCTTAAACCCAACCCGCTCACCTTACCAATTCAGAAATTAAGGCCTCTCCGAAATGACAAAGTATCTGATATTCTATTTGATGGCAGTGCCAGAACCGGGCTCCAAGGCAGTGAGGAGCACATTTCCACCCTGCCAGGCTCTTGGACTTCCTGGACCCAGGAATTGCATCTTCTTGCTCAAACATATGCTTCTAGTTCCCCTTTTGAGTTCTGGCTCTTGGGATGGTGCAGTGAGGAGAGTGCAAAGAAAGACTCAGAGGTGCAGGGGCACAAAAGAGCCGCTGGCAGGCTGGGAGAAACTGGGAGTCATTCAGGCACCTGGCTGTGCAAACACTCCACCCTCTGGTCTGGAGGGAGGGGTGGGGAAGCAGACAGATAGTTTGCTTTCTGCCTCCAGCCAAAAGCTCCCTGGTGTCTAGTTAGTGGGTGGGGCATTGGGGCGTCCCGTCGTCCCTGTCTGTAGTGAGATGGGGTAACCGTCCAGGAGTCAGGCTCTCTGTGCTTCCCACTGCTCTCTCTCTTCCTCCCTCTCCTGCTAGCCCTCAGCACACCGAGTGCCTGTCCATGTCCAATGAGGACAAAGCTTGGAAACCACCCCAGAAACAGCACCCACCCACCTGCAGGATGTGACCTCTGGGCTCTGAAACTCACTGCTTCCTCCCTCTCCCCTCCCCGCATAGGGAACTGTTTTAGACCACAATTCCCAATCCAGCCTCACTTTGCACTTTAATCCCAAAGAGACTCTGGCACTTTGTGACCACAGAAAACTTGTCACTTCATTAGGATTCTGAAAAAAAAAAAAAAAGAGCAAAGGGTAATTCATAGTTGTTTTAATAACTTTGATCCTTTGCCATGGAAGCAACTTTCGGCTGTTATGCACAAAAGACACCAGCGCTGACATCTAATAGTGCACAGTGGGGACAGCATTCTTCATAATGCTTTATCACAAGATCCTTCACAGCCAGTTAACCCAAGTAATCTTTCCACAGTAATTATCCAGGTGCTGTTTTATTCAGCTTCCCTGAAGTCTCCAAAGCTCCGTGGTGTGGAGATGAACTATTGTGTCTCCCGACCTTGGAAGGATGTTTCTAACTAATTAATGATTGTTAAGTGCTTGGAAGATGCACTTTGGAAATATGCTGGTGCTAATACATCTGGATTTTGTACTGTGCAGCTGGCCAGTATGCGAGACAAACATCATTCTTGCCATTTGTAAATTGTACAAAGATGAATATGATGCCTTCTTTTCTCTACTAGTTATCTGTCCCCACATCCCTCCCCCATCACATATTTGTTCTTTGTTCCATTCTCTCCCAATCTGTATTAAGTTGCCTTCAGTGAGATAGCCCTGTGAGTCTTAGGATTTTTTCCAGGAAGTGAGAAGGCTCATCATGCCACTTCTTTTAGCCATGTGGTCTTTAATGAGGCAAATTGAAAATTGCTATTGGCTGAAGTACCAGGAAAAGGAACACATTTTTCTGTATGATAAAGGGGTTTCAAAACTTTTTTGATATGAACAACAGTAAGGGATATATTTTATACTGCAGCCCAATAGATTCAACATGTGTATTTTTACATATGTGTGTATGTTTACATATGTGCATGTATGTATAGTTTGATAAAGCAATGCTTGGTCTTTACTGTGTCTTAACTTATTGGAGATCACATCCTAAAAAATACTAGTCATGTTGGATTAAACTGATTTCACCAGTTCCTCACTAACACCTCACTAGTGCCCTCTAATGAACCTCAGCCAGAGTTCAGAAAGCACTGGCATAGTGGCAAGGTCAGTGGGGTGCTGGGCTAGGGTCAGGAGACCTGGGTTATATTGCCACCTCTGTCCCAACTCCAGGATTCTATCCCCAGACCTCAGTGTCCTCATATAAAATTAAGGTATTTGTTTTCAAACTGAATTTACCCTCAGAGTACTTACCAAAAGTCTTCTTATGTAGAAACCCAGTATGGAAAATAGAGCTTCCAATTGGCCCACAGCTCTTCCCTCAACGCGTGTCCCCACCTCCACCCAGAAGTCCTTGGAACACAATCTACATACTACAAGGCCAGAAATCTCCTAAGTCTCTTCTTGTTCTGGCGTTCATTGATTATTTTATTCTCTTGGTAATGGGTTTATCTAATGAAACACACCTGGTTTACTTCTACTGATGCTCAGCTAGGAATTTTCAGTTGGTCATCTCCAGAATCAAAAGGAATTTTTGCCGTAGAACCAGATTTCTTTCTTGCTTTAGCTTTGCAACTTGTTCTCAAGCCTCATGAGATAGGCTTCTTCAGGGAAAAATGAGTTTGAAAGGCCTTTGGTGAAAGTGTAAGCAGGCAGACGTGAGGACGCTTATTTATGTCATTGTGTCTATTTTCTTGCCTCCTAAATTCAGCAGGTTCTTAACTCTTAACATAGCTCAAATCATTTGGCTTACAGCTGGTAAAATACAATTTTCTGGTTCTCCGAAAGAAAGGCTTTTCAGACTTATAAAAAGAGAAGCTCATAAGACTTCTTGAACATCAAATAGCTCTTACAAAACACCATTTTGATGAGTTAAGTGTAAATGAATCAGAAACATACGGATTAAATTTCCCTTGAAAGACACATGGGTTTAAGAATTAAGGGGGGAAGTGCTTGGCAAGATGGATTTCAGGTTTTTGCCAAACCTCAAAATGTTTGAAAAATGGTTTGAGATGTTTTTAACTGAACACAAAATGCCATGGAGTTCACCCATCCCAGACATAATAGCGAATCTTTTTGACAACAACTTTATGACAAGAAAAAAGGTCTGTGGGGCTTTAGCCATTTTGTCAGTTCTCTTTTGATAACCCCCTCCCTTTACCAAAAAGCCCCACATTTATAGGGCTAGGAGAGCTGTCTGATTGACAAGCTAAAGTTTCAAGTCAAGCAATTACCAGAAAATAACCCCACCACTCAAAAATCTTGGATTTTTTTTCTCCCATACTACCCAAAGTCAATTATACCATTTTCTAAGTAGAATAATATACTCTAGGGATGTGGAGTATTTGATATATTTTATTCACTTGTGTCTAGAGCAGTGCACAGTTATTCTAGTCATTTGTCTGACATTAGTGTGCCCGCTTCTTTGGGGACGGAAGAAAAAAGCCCACTAAAAGCAAACAGATTGGAGGAAAATAGTCATTGGTTTATTAAAATGGCCACACCATGGAAATGCTATATATTAGAGAGGCAGGGCATGGGCTGAGGTTTTCAAGTTGCTGGGAATGGTCTTGGAAACTTGAATTCTGTTGTAGCGTCTTTATTTAATAAGCTAAATGAGAATTTCTCCACACTTCTGAATTTTTACTGGCAAGATGAATCTCAGGTGCAACATGGGAAGGACTCATGGACTGATTATCTTATAAGAGCTGTGCATCCTGTGTATTCCATGCCCTCTCATTCTCTTTTCCTGGCTGCTGCTGACAGATGCCGGCTGACACTTTGGGTCTCTCGTTTTTCATGTGCAAAAGCACAGACGGAGTGGGTTTGGGGTAAGCTGCACACAGCGAGTGAGGGAAGAAGCCTGGGTGAGAAGGCTTGGGCCAGGCCATTTGCTCCGTGTAGCAATGTTGTCTTCAGCCCCTGTTTCATTTTCCTGTTTAAGCCAGGATGACCAAGGTTTGCTTGCCTGCTTCCTTCCTTCCTTTCTTTTCCTTTGAAAGAAAGGATGCATTCAGTGACTGCCAATATCGATTTAGAAACTAGGGGACAACAATGTACTTTTCAAAAGGTTGCAAGTCAATGTAGACCACAAAAAAAGCTATGCTGTCTTTAAATCTATATGTTTTAACTCTGTGCTAGAAGTATGGGGAATCTATTTATTATCTTGCTGGTACAGCATCTGACACCATGTTTGGAGGTAGGACCTCCCTCTGCAGGAAAATGAAAATTAATTTGTTGCAAAAAGAGCACCAAAAGGAGAGTAACAGTCACAGAACACAGAAAACCGTCTTCAGGCCCTCCAATGAGAATACCTCATAGCAGTGATCGTTAAAATATACACCCCCTCCTCATCTCATGCCTATTTATATTTATTGAGCTCAAAGTGAGAAATAAATGAAAACTAGGAATGCTGGAAAGACATTCAGTGATACCAGCGTTCTGGTATCTGAAGTCTTGAAGGACTTCAGAACAGAAAAAGCAGGGCCTGTCTGGCTCTGTTTTTACCTTTTCTGAAGCATAAGATAAGAGGACCAAGAAGGGCTTCATTGACTCTGGAAAATGCTGAAGCCTTGTCCACAGCTCAGTGCCTCCCTGCCGCTTACCCTAAATCTCTCTCTTCCTTTTATTGTCCTGCCCTCTAATTCAAAAAGGATCAGATTCATGCAGTATAGTCTATCGAATGGTTCTTTTCATTTGTAACTCAGACACCTACATGAAATACTGGAGGATTCATTTTAAAAAGTCTAAATGTATGCAGTCATCCTACACACCCAGTTTGTTCTCTACAGATCAGGCAGAATGGACACACATTAGGGAGCATGTGTTCCTAGATAGGGATGGCTATCACTCAAGGAGATTGTTCTCATCTCACGTTAAGCTGTGAACAACAATAATTATTTAACGTCTTCTTGGTCTGTGTTGATGTAGTTTAACAACCCGCTTTGCTCAGAGTTAACTCGGGTTGGAGCCCCTACCACCGATATCCCCTCTCTTTCACTCTCACACACACGTATGTACATGAGCCACACACACGTGTGCACATACAATGAGGAGGCTAACTTCTCATCTTCCCTGGAACAATTCATGTGTCGCCTCTCCTGGGATCTCTCCCTTGAAACCCCTAGGATGTCAGATAGCCGTTGAAGGATTCTCCCATTATGCCTGTGCTGACTTGTGTGGCTTGTTCGTTTTCCTTACAACAGGATGGATTTCTTAAGGGCAGGGGTGATCTTTTATTCACTTTGGGCTCATAGCACAGTTCTTGAAACATCTCAGGAACTGAGTAAAATGTTTTTTAAAAAAATAAACTTAAAAAATAATTTTAGTTGTGTTTCTGTTGAAATGTATTTTTACCGAAGCCACAAAGAGTAGGTGGGACTGAAATTTCCCCTCCACAGGCCCCTTTGGGTTCTTGGTCCTCGTAGAAAATGCAAGCAGTAAAATACAGTGGAGTTTTTGCTCAGATGATGAGCTCCCTGCTTCATTTCAACCTTCTCTCCTAACCTATGTTTATCTTCAGGGTCTTATTTATATATTTCCTTTCAATAAAAATAGAAACTCAAAAAAGTGAATTTACCACACGAAGGATGATACCTTTAGCTCAAGCCTGAGTTCACAGATACAGCTAAGATGCTGCCCTGCGTGTGGACATCCAGCTAGATGTTCATTTTCTGAGTCATCGGACTTCTGAGTTTTCACTTTTTTAAGAGTATAATTAAGATAGTTTCCCAGGGATTAAAAAAAGTGAGTAAAGCAGACAGTCTATATGTTGAGAGCCATATAAGGAGATTTGTGGGCACCTGCCCAAAATGAGAGAAGCATTACAAGCTATTCAAAACCTACTGAAATGTCAACACACTTTTGAAAAGGGTCCATTAAGGATGCAAATGTGTGGTTCCCTGATTATGATAAGCGCTGGAAAGAAAACAGTGAAACCCATTAGGAGGCTTTGAGAACTTGGTTTGAAGAGTGGGGAAGACAACTCTAGTTTCTGCTGAGGTCTAGGCTTCATTTCTTTCCCTAGCTCATCCCTGCATTCTGAACCACCGATTTTCATGATTTAAATGGTCCTAAAAGTTTCTCTCCTTTCGGATAAAGCCAATTAACTCATCTGTAAATGGGCCAACTTTGAAATTCTATCCATGTCAGATAAAGTTCATTTTAATAAGGTTCATTCTCTGAATTACAAACTGTAACTTGTTTGTGTAAAGAATCTGACATCAGAAGCTCACATCAGGCTTCTGATGTATTTCTGTTTATTCTTGCATGGATTTTTCTTATAAAAGGTTCATTCTAATTTAAAATCTATAATTCTAACTGTGTAGTCTTTTCTAAATCAACTCACAGTAGGAGTATATTTCTATTTAATAATCATTTAGAGCTTTTCTGTGAAAATAACTGATTCATCTAATCAGAAGGACACCTTCAATTCTGGCAGTCTTGAGTTGTTCACACATGACGTCAAATGATATTCAGAGTAATGGATAAATTAAATTGGGGCCTAATTTTTGTGTAATCTCTCTAAATGTAAAAAAAAAAAAAAAAGTAATTGATTTTTCCATCTTCCTTGATCTGGAAGGAATTGTATCAATTTCCAGGACGTCATAAAACAAAATATTTAAAGTATGTTTCAAATAATAAAAAAAAGAAATTCTTAACTTAATAAAGATGTGGAATTCATTTATGAAAAAAAAAAAAACACTGGCTGTGGACCAATAGGCCAGAGAGCCTGCCAGAAGTCTGCAGTAGACAGTCATTCTTGAATGTCCACTCTCTCCCTCATCACTCCTGAGCCCACTCCATATTAAGAAAATGAATTCTCTCAGCTGCACTGGACTTGGAAATCACTGATTTTGTTTACTTTGTTTTTGAGTGAAAAACCAGAAGATCTTTTTTCCGTTTTCTGCCTTATAAGGAAAGCAGTTCACAGCACTTATAACTATAGTTCTTCTTGTCTTATTTTAACTAAGCAAGTTTTCTTGGCATATATATTTGATGCTTGGGAACCTTACATGGCAGTTATGGCTTTTGACCCTCTGGAGAGCTTCAATAATTGAAAGCATTGGTAAGAAAGGAAAATACCTAACTATCATAAGAAAGCTTCAACATAACCTAAAGCAAAAATTAGAAACCCTGGAATGAGCATCCACATTGGGCTTTTGTGCTTTTCAAAAGAAATAGCCTCAAGTGTCAGACTATCAGGAAGATCTATTACTAAGAGCATGTGGGTGAATATCCTGATACTCAGTTTGGATCAATCATCTTAACTTCTAGAAACCTTTCCAGCTATATTATGGTATTCTCTTTCCTCTTCCATCTAAATGGAGTGGAACATTCCAGAAAGTTAGAACATAGTTTCTCAATGGTAAAAAAAAAAAAAAGTCAGGTGGATGGAACTGGAGCCTATTATACAGAGTGAAGTAAGCCAGAAAGGAAAATACAAATACAGTATACTAATGCATATATATGGAATTTATAAAGATGGTAACAATAACCCTGTTTGCTATGCTATGCTAAGTCTCTTCAGTCGTGTCCGACTCTGTGCGACCCCATAGACAGCAGCCCACCAGGCTCCCCCGTCCCTGGGATTCTCCAGGCAAGAACACTGGAGTGGGTTGCCATTTCCTTCTCCAATGCATGAAAGTGAAAAGTGAAAGTGAAGTCGCTCAGTCAGGTCCGACTCTTAGCGACCCCATGGACAGCGGCCCACCAGGGACCTCTGTCCATGGGATTTTCCAGGCAAGAGTACTGGGGTGGGGTGCCACTGCCTTCCCTGATAACCCTGTTTACGAGACAGCAAAAGAGACACTGATGTATAGAACAGACTTTTGGACTCTGGGAACGGGAGAGGGCGGGATGATTTGGGAGAATAGCATTGAAATATGTATAATATCATATCTGAAACGAGTCGCCAGTTCAGGTACGATGCCTGATAACGGATGCTTGGGGCTGGTGCATTGGGACAACCCAGAGGGATGGTATGGGGAGGGAGGAGGGAGGAGGGTTCAGGATGGGGAACACGTGTATACTTGTGGCGGATCCATCTTGATGTATGGCAAAAGCAATACAATATTGTAAAGTTAAGCAAAATAAAATTTAATTAAAAAAAAATTTTAAGGAAAAAAAAAAGTCAGAATCACTTTACCTTTGACAGTCAAAAGATACATAGCCCCTGCCATCAGGAAGCTAGGGTCTCGTGGGAAAGATGGACACTAAATAATCATACCTGTAAAAATATTGTTAGACATAGCACAAAGGAAATGCACATGGAACTATGCAGCCTTCTAAATTAGAGGCACCTGGAATTTGAGGATCAGAGAAAACTTTAAGAAAGTGATGTTTAAACTGAGATTGAAAAGATAAGTAAGATATGGTCAATAAAAGAGCAGATGGATGAGCATTCCAGGTAAAGGTATTAGGATGTATTGAGGTTCTTTGGTAGGAAAGAGCTTGACATATTCTAGGAAATGAATGAAAGCCAGAATGGGTGAAATGTATTAAGTCAGGTTGGAGAGTAGCACTGCAGATATAAAAGGGGTAGAATGGTTAGAGGATGTTTTTATTAAATTCTAAATGCTGAGCAAAGTCACGGAAGAAGGTTGAGGAGGGAAATGTCATGATTAGATCATTCTGGCTATGATGCCGAGGTTTGCGTGGAGGGGAGTAAAACGGGAGGTAGAAGATGTGGGAAGAACCAAGTGAGAGAGGATGGTATTTTGGACTAGGATCTTGGTAGTGGGGACAGAGCCAAGTGGATGGAATCCAGGTCTATTTTGAGAGTGGAGAGAATAGAACTTGGTGAATGACTTGAAGCAGAGGATGAGGCATGTGAAAGTTAATGCCTGGATTCCATGAATTCACTGCTATCAAATATATTTAAGGAAATATAGGACACTTTCTAGGGAAAAAATTCTAAAGAGGATACATTGTATTATTTAGGAGTCTCTAGGAAAAAAGAACCAATAGGCAATACACTATGAAAATATATATGACATTATAAAAAACTGGCTTACAACAATCATAGAGGCCAAGAAGTCCCATGCTCTTATCCCTGCTAGCTGAAGTCCTAGAAAAGCCGATAGTGCAAATTTCAGTCCAAATTCACAGCTCTGAGAATCAGGAACACTGATATGGTTAGTGTCAGTCCAGGGGCTGGAAAAGGCTGATGTCCCAGCTCAACCAGTCTGACAGAGGGGTGGGGGAAGAGCTATAGTCAGCCTTTTCCTTTTTTGTTCTTTTTAGGCCTTCAGCAGGTTGAATGATGCTTACATACCATGAGGAGGGCAATCTGCTGTACTCATTCACCAATTCAAATGCTAGTTTCTTCCAGAAATACCTTCACAGACACACTCAGAAATAATGTTTAACCAGATATTTGCACATCCATGGCCCAGTCAAGTTGACACATAAAATTACCATCTCAGGCACCACAGACAGGGTGCCATAGGGCTCAACCTCCTAGGCATTTCTGGATGGCATCACTGACTCGATGGATGTGAGTCTGAGTGACCTCCGGGAGTTGGTGATGGACAGGGAGGCCTGGCGTGCTGCAATTCATGGGGTCGCAAAGAGTCGGACACGACTGAGTGACTGATCTGATCTGATCTGATCTTAGCTCTTAAACAGATAGGGTCAGATAGCATTTACTCCTCAGCAGTGAAAATGTTTTTCCTAGCAAGTCACAGACTTGTAGGATTTTTGTCATTCTCCGAACTGTTCTGTTGAGTCCCAGGCCCAAAGGGCCTCAGGCACCCCAGTGAAAAAACAGAACTGCTTATTTGGGGACCTGTCCTACCTTTCTTAAAGAATATTATTTGTGTAATAATTGACTAATTCTAGTGTAGAGAAGAGTGAAACCTTTATTTTATGCTGATTAAAATGATCACTTTTCATATGCGAGAAGGAACTACCCCCTCACCTGCCCCTCAGGACTTGTGGTTCCTGCCCTGCTTGGCTAAACAGTACCCACACCCAGGCATCTTTGGACCCTGCCTCTTGTTCAGGAAAAAGAGAATGCACAGAAAAGGCTAGTGTTGAATTACCCATTTGTCCCCTGCTTTGAGGAAAAGCCCCTCACAGCTGATGCACTGTGCCCCTGAAAGACACAGTTCTGGGCCTCTCCATAAGCCAGGTTACCCTCTCTTGATCATATCTAACCATATATTTTTAGAGTCAAAATGTCCTTGAAGATTGTTGGCTCAGCCTCTTTATTTAATCCATGAAGAAATGAAACTCTTGAGGACACAGCCCATGATCCCCAGACAAACCGGTAGCTGAGAAAGTGGCATACTTTCTGGGATATTCAGATGCAAAGCCAAGACTCAGTTACCTCACTGCATCTCTTTTATCATCTTTAGATTGACACATTCTGTTCTGGTGAGCCACTGGTTTCCCAGGGCCCGAGGAGAAACCAAGCTGTCGTCACAGGTCACTGCAGGGATTTCTTGGGAGAACAGTGAACTCCTATGAGCAAGCATCCTGTGGCACGTGTCCCTTAGATGCACTGACAGTCATTTTCTATTTCTGTTTCCAGTAGGGACTGACTGTCGATAGCTAAAATTGACATTTACTGTGACTATAACCCTACCACAAATTAAAATCAGATCCATGTCCCTCTGGGGAAGATGTTTATTAAGCTGTAAGAAGACATCTGAAATGATACCAAATTACATTTAAACTTGAAACCCCAAATACCACATTTGTTTGGGAGTATGAATAGGGCTGTCTGGGGAATAATATGGGAAACTGAGCAAGTCACTCTCTTTGGCAAAGTGCAAGGCCACCGGGGAAGGGAAAAGTGCCTTAGAAGAGATGCTTTATACATAAACCCCTGTGTGGCTTTTAACTAATCATTTAAGCCTAAACAAAATTTCCTCCGGAATGAACTTAAAGGAAAAATAAGCCCTTTAAAACTTCCATGCCTTTAAAGAACAGACACAGATGTTCCAATTGTTTTTATAAATACACTGAGAAGGGGGTTGAAAGAAATATCACAATAAAAAAAGCCTACCAAAATGCAAGCCTGCGTTCCAGAGTTTGACCCAGTTATTACAGACAAAAGCATGTTTGGGACCAAAAGTCTTTATATCACTTTTGCCTTTTAACATGTAGTTGTCTGCCATCTGTGGGTGTTTGTGCGCAGCAGATGTATTTATGCACGTAATACAGTCACAATCTCAATCTCTGAGTTTAGAATCAACTCTGTCCAAAGGGAAGCTATAACTCAGTGGCTTCTTTGCCTGTGTCCAGTCCATGTGTAGCTTTGAAAATAGCAAAAGCCCAGTTGCAAGGCTCTTTGAGATCCTTGGATGCAAAGTGCAAAGTGCATGCCAAGTGTCATTATTATGAACTTTATTGCTACTATTTTATTAAGTGTTTCAGACTAATATCAATTTAGCTTCCTGTTAAGTGCTACAAAGTGGGAGAACTTGAAAGGAGGCTTGGGAAAGATTGCCCAAGGAGCACACACTAGTTTCCTAGGAACTCTACTCCTCCCCCAATCCTCCTTTTTCAAGTCAATGATAAGTTGACTGTCCCTTCAGGATAGTATTTCAAGTCATCACAGTCCTTAAAAAGAAGGCCTGTCATGGATGTGTCATGAGGCTCCTGCTGCCAGGAAGTGAAACACCATGTACAGGGAGGTCACTTCATTAAGTCATTCAACAAACTTCCACAAGGCTCCTACTGTGTGCCGGTCCATCCCAGATGACACTCTCTCTCCAGTTTAAGGGAGAAACAGGCACGCTGTGAGAGCACATAGCAGAGACTAGCCTGGGCTGGAGAAAGCAGTCGGTTTCTCTAAGAAGATGATCCAGCAGGATACACCAGGACTCACAGTAACGGGAAGGACATTCAGATGCCTCAGCGAGGCTGCGTGTTTCTGTCTTTTCCCCAAACCACATCACCTTGAAACTTAAGAGAACATAGCTTTACTTTGTGTATGAAAATGACACTAGCAATAATTTTATTTTCTAAAATAGACAAATCACTTCTTGAATAGAATATACACTGACCATCCTCCAAGGGCCAAGCGCACACTCAATACTATCTCATACATGATTGTCAGATCATCCTCCCAGCACACCTGTGAAGTGGGAATCAGATCAGATCAGATCAGATCAGTCGCTCAGTCGTGTCCGACTCTTTGCGACCCCATGAAACGCAGCACGCCAGGCCTCCCTGTCCATCACCAGCTCCCGGAGGTCACTCAGACTCGCATCCATCGAGTCAGTGATGCCATCCAGCCATCTCATCCTCTGTCGTCCCCTTCTCCTCCTGCCCTCAATCCCTCCCAGCATCAGAGTCTTCTCCAATGAGTCAACTCTTCGCATGAGGTGGCCAAAATACTGGAGTTTCAGCTTTAGCATCATTCCTTCTAAAGAAATTCCAGGATTGATCTCCTTCAGAATGGACTGGTTGGATCTTCTTGCAGTCCAAGGGACTCTCAAGAGTCTTCTCCAACACCACAGTTCAAAAGCATCAATTCTTCGGCGCTCAGCCTTCTTCACAGTCCAGCTCTCACATCCACACATGACCACAGGAAAGACCACAGCCTTGACTAGGCGAACCTTTGTTGGTAAAGTAATGTCTCTGCTTTTGAATATGCTATCTAGGTTGGTCATAACTTTCCTTCCAAGGAGCAAGCGTCTTTTAATTTCTTGGCTGCAGTCACCATCTGCAGTGATTTTGGAGCCCAGAAAAACAAAGTCTGACACTGTTTCCACTGTTTCCCCATCTATTTCCCATGCAGTGATGGGACCAGATGCCATGATCTTCGTTTTCTGAATGTTGAGCTCTAAGCCAACCTTTTCACTCTCCACTTTCACTTTCATCAAGAGGCTTTTTAGCCCCTCTTCACTTTCTGCCATAAGAGTGGTGTCATCTGCATATCTGAGGTTATTGATATTTCTCCCGGCAATCTTGATTCCAACTTGTGTTTCTTCCAGTCCAGCATTTCTCATGATGTACTCTGCATATAAGTTAAATAAACATGGTGACAATATGCAGCCTTGACGTACTCCTTTTCCTATTTGGAACCAGTCTGTTGTTCCATGACCAGTTCTAACTGTTGCTTCCTGACCTGCATACAGATTTTTTAAGAGGCAGATCAGGTGGTCTGGTATTCCCATCTCTTTCAGAATTTTCCACAGTTTATTGTGATCCACACAGTCAAAGGCTTTGGCATAGTCAATAAAGCAGAAATAGATGTTTTTCTGGAACTCTCTTGCTTTTTCGATGATCCAGCGGATGTTGGCAATTTGATCTCTGGTTCCTCTGCCTTTTCTAAAACCAGCTTGAACATCAGGAAGTTCACGGTTCACATATTGCTGAAGCCTGGCTTGGAGAATTTTGAGCATTACTTTACTAGCGTGTGAGATGAGTGCAACTGTGCGGTAGTTTGAGCACTCCTTGGCATTGCCTTTCTTTGGGATTGGGATGAAAACTGACCTTTTCCAATCTTGTGGCCACTGCTGAGTTTTCCAAATTTGCTGGCATATTGAGTGTAGCACTTTCACAGCATCATCATTCAGGACTTGGAATAGCTCCACTGGAATTCCATCACCTCCACTAGCTTTGTTCGTAGTGATGCTTTCTAAGGCCCATTTGACTTCACATTCCAAGATGTCTGGCTCTAGGTCAGTGATCACATCATCATGATTATCTGGGTCTTGAAGCTCTTTTTTGTACAGTTCTTCTGTGTATTCTTGCCACCTCTTCTTAATATCTTCTGCTTCTGTTAGGTCCACACCATCTCTGTCCTTTATTGTGCCCATCTTAGCATGAAATGTTCCTTTGGTATCTCTGATTTTCTTGAAGAGATCCCTAGTCTTTCCCATTCTGTTGTTTTCCTCTATTTCTTTGCATTGATCATTGAAGAAGGCTTTCTTATCTCTTCTTGCTATTCTTTGGAACTCTGCATTTAAATGTTTATATCTTTCCTTTTCTCCTTTGCTTTTCGCTTCTCTTCTTTTCACAGCTATTTGCAAGGCCTCCCCAGACAGCCATTTTGCTTTTTTGCATTTCTTTTCCATGGGGATGGTCTTGATCCCTGTCTCCTGTACAATGTCACGAACCTCATTCCATAGTTCATCAGGCACTCTATCTATCAGATCTAGGCCCTTAAATCTATTTCTCACTTCCACTGTATAATCATAAGGGATTTGATTTAGGTCATACCTGAATGGTCTAGTAGTTTTCTCTACTTTCTTCAATTTCAGTCTGAATTTGGCAATAAGGAGCTCATGGTCCGAGCCACAGTCAGCTCCTGGTCTTGTTTTTGCTGATTGTATAGAGCAAAAGTGGGAATGGCCACCCTCTTTTGCCTCTGAGAAAGTAGAGAGGCTAAAGGATTTGTGCAGAGCGCACACTTGTGGTCCGTGGCAGGGCCAGCAGGCGACACAGAGCCTGTGCCTGGTCAGCTGCACAAGGCTGCTTTATGCGATTTACTAGTTAATGATGGCAGCCAACATTATCTCTATCATTTCTGTCAGCCACACTGACTGAAATAAGTGAAAATAATAGACCTAATTTAGGACTAGGAGAGGCCTGCCAGTTCTTCCTCCTCCTCCCTAGAAACCCTGCCAGATGGGGACGAATCTATTTTTTAAGAGTCTAATAAGAGGAAATTCCAAAACCTCAGTAAGCCATTTAATTGTTTTACACTGTTTATTCTCAGGAAATATTCTGTCTTTTGACTTAAATCCCATGTGCTGCTGTCTTATTATTGTTATTCTGCTTCAGTTGGATTTGAAAGTAACTGGTCACCATTCTCTAATATAGTCATTTATAAATTTGAAGATCTTTATCATCATCTCCCTGTCTTCTTGTTCCTTTTACTTTCCCATGTAAAAAGTAATAGTTCTTCTGGGCCTTCAGTATTTTTCCGTGTTTCTTTAGAACCTTCTCTAATTCCTCCATACCTTCCCCTTCTCCCTCCCCCAGCCCCTCACACCCTATCCCGTGTATTTTTGTTATTTGATTACAGCCTAGGTTTAGAATCTGCAGCTGTCTGTCAGCATGTAACCCAGTGAGGAGTTTGCCAAACCTAAGGCAATGTCTCTTTCCTTGTCTGTGTTTCCCTGGAGAACCAGTAAAGTTACCCTGGAGCATTCCAGGTACTTTATCCTTGAAAACAGAACTTGAGAAATCAAGCTTGTAGCAGCCTAAGGTTGCAGAGTTTGTGCGTGTCACAGAGTCTGTGGGTGTCATCTCAGCTGCCCAAAGCCACTCTTACATCGTTGACATATCCTCTCTCCTGCCAGTATATCTGTGGAGTTAATCATTTCTATCACCTCCTCCTAAAGAGCTGAAATCACCCTGGCAAGTGGCTGTGGGGAGGTGGGTGGAAGGGCTGTCATAAATTTGGTTTCCCAGGAGAGGTATTTGAAAACTGCCTAAGACACTATGCCTCACAATCCAAGAAGAGGTTAGATAAAGGCATTAGTAAGGATGACCTAGTGGGGAGGCTTGCAAAATGCAAGGATGAGTACAGGTTGCCCATATAATCTTTTCA
Organism: Tragelaphus eurycerus; assembly: GCA_935064755.1. NCBI lineage: Eukaryota > Metazoa > Chordata > Mammalia > Artiodactyla > Bovidae > Tragelaphus > Tragelaphus eurycerus. The sequence goes on from CAKXYN010000002.1 coordinate 29,100,775, forward strand.
AGGGCTCTTCTGTTTTCTCTGGCTGAAATCTTTTGCAGTTGGAGCTTCTGTCATTCAGCAGCAAAACTAAGCAGTCTGTTTGGAACATAGGTATTGGGGGATTGTGCTGGGTGTGGATTCCTCTACAAATTACTCATGAACTATTGTAGCCGACAAGCTGAGAGTCCAGGAGAAATCAAAACCAAATTGCTGACTTAGAGTTGGGGGAAGGGGATATCTCTAAGCAAAGGGAGCTCTCTGCCTCTACACAACATCTGAGGAAGTGTGTTAGTGAATGTTTTCATGAATTATTCATTTATGGTGAATGAATGCAAGCAGCAGTCCCTTGTAAACGACAAGGCTCATAATCAGAGGGCTACTTATTTGTCCTTAGGAAGCAAGGAGGAAGCTTATTAACATCTCACAAACAGAAAGAAATTTTACTTAGAGATATGTTTCTATGGAGGAAAAATTTCCCTCTAGCCAGCCAAAGAGATATATATCATTTATCTGAGCCTGCATTTAAAACCGTCTTTTATTTTATGTCTTTTGAGCTGCATTTACTTGCCTTTTCTAAGTGTAACTTTATGAATAATTGATAACAACTGACAAGTTATTGGCTAATTGAAAAACCATCCCTTCATGTCTTTAAGTCTGATCCATGGTTAAAGCCAAACTGTTCAGGCGTTTAGGATATTTTATAAAGGGTCTTTATAAAGAAAAGAGCCTTTAACTCTTTACAAAGAAAAAAATATCAGAATTTGAAAATTAATATTTTTTTTTACAAAAGTACTTCAGAAACCAATCCAACCATGTTTTTGGTTAACTTAAATGAATCAGGCTGACCGCATGACTAATTCAGATTAATGGTGCAGAAATCAGTCATTAAAGGAAAAAAAAAAAAAAGATTGATCTACTAGTCTCAATAGAATGGCCATAAATTCACCTCTCCCCTTCTAGTACTACTTTCTTTTTTTAAAACATTTGAAAGCACTAGTAAATACCTCCTTTGCCTGAGTAGATGCAGCAAGCATGCTGTAAAACCCAGCAAAGGCTCCAGCAGAATACAGCTCTGTTAGCTGTATGATATTGTATTACTACTGTCGACTGTCTTGCAGTCAGGCTTTCATTGAAAGAAAAAGAAGTTACATTTCCAAGATATCAGATACTATATCTGTTATATAATACAGTGCATATATTGCAGTCATACCAAATTGATTTTTCTAAAAGAAAAATGGTAAATGCATGGTAAATTTAATTTAATAAAAATTAATTTCCAACATCCCTGGTGATAATGATTACAAAAGTGTTCTTGTTAGTATCGATAAGTCAGTACAAAGCAGAGATGTTCAGCTGACCATGGTGTGGGTGTCACTGGTACCTCTGAGCCGAGAGCTCTAAACATTATAAAGTGCAACCTTATTGCAGGGCGGGCATCCAATTTTTTAAATATTAAATAGATTAAGGACAGATGAATGTTCCTGAATTATTTGTATCCTTTTCTTATGAAATGCCCCAAATGTAATTTCAAATAGAAATTAGTTTTAATTCAGGCAAAAATAAATGGGTCTAGAGCTCACCTGAAAGTTTGAGTTTAATCTAAGGGACATTGATTAAAAAGTACAGATTACCTTGGAGGTAACCAGTTATGCTGTTCAAGAACAGAAATGGGTTATATTAAGTTGATAATGTAAATTGGAGTTTCACAATTTGTAAATCAATTAAATTCATATTAATTAGCAGAGATAATTTACTGAACACTGCTCTTGCCATGTCTTTTGCTAGTCAAAGAGATCCTTAATATCTATGTTTTCATTAATTTGAGAAATATTTATTAAACATCTATTTGGTATCATGTACTTTCTTAAATTTCAGATGTGTCTGCACAGGTAAACAAAGCAGATACGATCTCTGACTTATGAACTATATGGTCTAGTTGGGAGCAGAGACATTTACAAAAATTCAGTCAAAATTTTTAGTGAATTGTAGTGGAGAAGCAGAGATGGTAAACTCCAAAAGGCCATGAAATACATCTATTTTGTTCATCATCCTATTGTTGCCAATTGGACATATGTAAATGAATTCTTATGCAAGTGATCTGATTTACCAAACAAGTTTTCCCCTCTGAAATTAAAGTGTATAGGGTCCAAAATGTGTTAGGTGCTCTGTTGATTTTTTGATGATTGATTGAATAAATGGGGATAAGTGTTACTAGGGAAGAGTGCAGAGTACACTAAAGAGCACTCCAAAAAAGTGCTTGTTTTCCCAGTTATTGCTTCGTCCATCCTGGTGTAATCGCCCAGAGAAGATTGTAGGATTACTTACGCCAATGGTCTGTGGCAGAAAGGAAGACAGTGCTTTTGTAAAGCTGGAAGAAAATCATTATGGCAGATGTGTGGAGCCCATGGCCATGAGCTGGGGAGGCAGTGAGGGACCAGATGGTTCAGGGCTGAGGAGCTGCTCTGAGTTCTATCACAAGAATATGGGCTTACTAGTATCTCTGTTGAGCCAGAGCATTTGCTGTTTTGCTTTGGCTATTGTACCGGCTTTTTAAAACACGGTGGAGGCGAGGGGCTGGGTCGAGGATAAGATGAAAATACTAAGGCAGGATTCTCTTCCTGGATGCCCAAATGTTGTGTCACCACAGGAAAAGGGACAGAGGGACAATTCTCTCAGGGAGATTCCCGATCTTTATCAGAGGTCCTCTCTTGAGCCTGAGGAAGCTTAAAAACGGACATATATTTTAATTGAATTCTGCTGATACTTTGGTGCCTCTTCTCAAGCTAACTATTTCTACTTCTTTGTAGAATTTCTACTTTCAAATTCCTTATTTGTTAAAAGGGGAAATACTGTATTTGTCAGCCAGCTTCAGGAGCTTGGCTATAAGACCTGGTACAGAGCATGAGCTCATTCTGAAAGATACAAGTAATATGATGTCTTTGAGAATGGGGGCCAGATAGCTTTCTTGTTTCCCCAGTTATTGCTTCTGTTGGATTTCTGTCATTGTTTTCAGGAAAAACAAAATACAGAGGACTGATCTCTCAGGAACTAGTTTGGTTCCATTTTGAGGAAATATTTTCAAGGCTCCTTTCTGAGAAATACTGTGAAGTCATTTTGCAATTCTGTAAAATCATTGGTGGGAAGAATCCATTTGCCTTCATAGAAGAGTTTGGGATTCTAAAGTTAATGCATTTTAAAACAAATATATATGTACGGGGTTTGGAACATTTTTACATTTGTTAGACTGTAGTTCTTCAGTTCAAGCTTAGGATGGATGTTCTTTAAGATTTCAGCCTTACTCACTGCTTTCACTGCTGTGGGTCTGGATTCAATCCCTGGTCGGGAAACTAAGATCTCCCCCCAACACATATAAACACAACAGAAGATTCTAGCCTTAAGCCACAGTTTCTTGATTGAGTATAGTAATCAATCTGTTGTTTGGGTAGCGTCTCAGAATAATAATAGAAGCAAAAATAACCACAACTAATTTTTAAGCATATTCAATATATTTAACATATGATAACTCATTTAATGCCATGAGATAAATATATCTATCACCCCATTTTGCAGTTGAGAAAACAGAGGTACAGAGAAGTCAAGTAACTCTGCCCAAGGTTTCATAGCTAATAAGTGGCAGAGCTGAGATTCCAATTTTGGCCGACTAGCTCCTAAGCCCATGTTCTTCAGTACCCCATTTTATAATATATTTAGTACCTAGGGAAGAAATCAACTACATGGTCTTTCCATTTCATTATCCTGGCAATTTGCTTTCTTTACAAAACAAGAATTTATATTTCTTTAAAAAAATTTCACTTAGGAGAAGAATAAATATTTCTCACCACAAACTGCCTTCTCTTTAGATTTAAGAGTTTTGCATTCCCTTCTTTTTTTTAAATATAAATTTATTTATTTTAATTGGAGGCTAATTACTTTACAATACTGTATTGCTTTTGCCATACATCAATGTGAATCCACCATGGGTTTACACCTGTTCCCCATCCTGAACCCCCCTCTTTAACTCTTCAGTCTCTGTATCCCAGACAGAAATTAGTATGGTAAATTAGGCCACAAAAGTTCATCTAAGAAGATTCAAAAGAAACACACCTTTCTTTTCATAAGCAAATAAGCAGCAAACTTTCTCTAATCTGTGTGTGAACTCATTTATATTTAAATGAGAATGAAGTGTGGGCTCCATAGAATGGATTGGGTCCATTTTCAAGAATTTCTCTCACTTTTTAGGGACACCTTCTGTTTGGAATTTAAGAACTAAGCACTGTATGAGCTCAGTTTCATTTAATATAGACACACTGACCACCTACTTTGTGCCAGGTGCCAGGTTAAGTGCTGTGGACACACCAGTGAGCAGTAAAGAATACCCTTATCATAATAAAACATATAGCCTCACTAGATTGAGAACATATCACTTTCAGTTCAAGTCCTAGAATCTGAATTTTAGAGGTTCAGGGAATTTCCAGATGGCCTGTAGTCTGATCCATTCATTAAACAGATGATGAGATGGAAAGCCTAAAAGTTAATTAAGAAAGTTTCTTCTCCAGAATCAGAAACTCTAATAGCAATGGCATCTGTATTTCCTGCTCCTTGCCCACCATTCCTGCCGTCTTATAGCTTTCAAGGTTGTTTTTTTACAGTCTGCCCCACCCCCAACACCGGGTTCTTTTTGTTTTTGTTGTTGTTTTGTTTTGTTTTTTATCTGCTCAAGATTTCTTAGATGGCTGTGCCCTGACTTTGATGCTAATATTGCTCTTCCAATTTTCCAACCTAATTTTTTTCATCACTTATTTTTTCCCTTTGCCTGTCCACATACCTGGCCTATCTGCCTGTCTTAAGAGTTTAATAACTGATTCCAGGAGGTATGGATCTGGTGAAGAACTGGGAAAGAAGAGCAGTCTGCTGTGACTCTCCTGAGATCTTGCAAACAAAAACAATGGCCCTTGGCTCCTTAAAGATAGGGGGCTTGCACAAGGGCAGGGAAGACCAGCAGACTTTACTGATACTCCTAGACTGGATGTCATCCTTTGGAGGGAAAAACAAGGACATGAAATCTCTTGCTGTGGTACCTATCATTCTGCTAAGGACAATGAAAACAGTCTGTCATCCTTGACATCTTAATTGAAAGAAAATCTTACATAGATTTCAGCCGTAAGCAGTATGTTTATACAAGTGTATGAAAGAGGAATAATCTGTCAAGTTGGAAAACTCTTAATGCTACAGAACTCAGTTTCATAATTGAACAATCCAACATGAGCTCACACATCTTACCTTGTTCCATGCCTCAATAATTTTTAGTAGAAATTCTTTACCTAGAGGCATATGCTTATTAAAAAGGAGGCTCGGCTTGCTCAAAGTCTGGAATTATTAGCTCATGGCAACAAGCCTGCACTGGAGCAAAACTGTTGAGTCTTTGTTTTCACAACTTTACCACAATTTGCCATCTTATTTTCAGAGCCTTGCTGATGCGTTGTTTGGGAAATTTTTTTTTCTTTAAAGGAATAAAACAAAATTTCACATGGATGAGTGACTTCTCATGTTAGCAGAATTTTACTACTTCACTGGAAAGTTCAGGGAGCAGTGTGAATATCAAAGGAAATGGGCCATGGATTTATTTTAGTATAAAAAAATCAATAATACCTTGGTTATGGGAGGCATCAAGGTGTGATGGAGGAAGCCCTCTATGGCAAGTTGAGTGTAAGTCATACTTTTTTTCATGACCCATATGACCTTGGGCAAACTTAAATGTTTCTGAATTCATCTTACTCCTGAGGAACATGGGAGTAATAGGACCTACCTACCACATTGCATTGTTTCAAGTCCCATGAAGGTGAAAATATTTAGAAAAATATGAAGCAATGTATAAGTGCAATATAAAAATTTTATGAGTGTATTAAATAATAACTATTTTTATATGTATGAAGGGAATTAAACAATGCAAGTATTCCAATAACCCTTAGCTTCAGTGATCTAAATATTCTGAACAAATGATTATTTCTCAAGCCAAGCTACATAATTACCTCATTCTAGGCCTTTGTATAGCTAGCGATTGGGTAGGCATAGGGTTTTTTTGTTGCTGTTGCAGTTTTTTTTAGTTTTAAAAGCCTATGTAAGAAGTCTAGGAAATGCTATTGGTTTTGTAGGTGGGGTTGGGGAAATTACTTACAGAATCTGTAAAACAGTAATTCAAAATTATTCAGAATTCAAACATACAGGCTTCCCAAATAACCATTTTCCCTTCCACTGTATTTTGCCAGTTTGTCTGATTGGTATCATTGGTAATTATTATTATAGTCCCAGGGGAACCTTGTACTCTGAAAAATTTTCTTAATTAATGAAGGAATATTTAATATTTAAAAATCTAGGAGATTTATGCATGGTGTGGAAATAACTGACCTAATAAGAACACTGAATTAAATGAAACATACTATTCCCCAATTATTCTATACAGCTGGGAGTTTCCCACAGTTTGGGAGAAGAATGAAAATTTATTTTAAATTTAATTGCTTTTGCATATTCATCTGCATCTCCATTAAGTTGTTTAATTGATTTCTTTTAAAAAATATACCATCAATAAAAGCTGATAACCAGGATTATCATTAATATGTTGGAAACAAAATGCAAATGATGATAATGTGTTGCCTTTCTTATAAGGATGATACTTCACATCAACATAATCAAATATTTTTAGTTGTTTTTGATAACAGTTCTCAAGTGGCCCTAACTGTCTATACTCAAATTGTTACCCTGGTGACTAGAGGGGCAGGCATATGGTTGAAGACTGTATGAATGTATATATAGATTTATGTATGATATGTATGTATGTATATAGATATCTATATCTATCTATCTGGATATTTTTAAATGAATGGATGGATGTATATTTATCTGTAGGGTCTCATTATGAAACTGGGGAGTTCAGATTATTAATCTTGTACTTAGAAGAAGTGACCATTATTAAACATGCTACACTTTGATACATAGCTATTTTCTTTTTTAGCAAAGGTCCCAAACAAAACATTAAGACTGGAGAATATAAAACAAAAGTTGTCTGTTGATCAAGCAACATTTTATACTTCTCTGACTTGAGCTCTGAGTATCAGAGACTTTTGACCCAGTGATATTACAACTATAGACATTTGGAGTGATTGAAAGCAGCCATTTCCTAGACTTATAAAAGCTGAAGGGCCGTCAAAGGCCTTGCTAATCCTTACTGTTCATCTGTACTACAGAGGTCCCAAGTGTACATGTCAAGAAAATATCCATAGTACTTCATTTGCTTTTCTAAAAACACCCATGTCATTGTTACAAGCCTCTCAGCTTAGCCTATCTATGTAACCACTCACACACATCCTATTAATAGAACTGGTTGTAATTTGTGTACATCACCATAAATTCTGTGTAAAACTTTTATATTTTCTTATATTTTCATATACACAACTTCCTAAACATTATATCTGGGACTAACTTAGGACTAATCCTTCTATGATATGTGTGACTGTGATAGCTAGCCGTGTTTCCAAGGGAGATTTCAGGCGAAAAGAATGGAAAACGTAATCTTCTTTGGAATCGTAACAGCAATGTGAAGGAAGAATATCTTGGCATTCTTTCCCCCAGTTCAGGCTCCATGAGTCACCCATGGGAGGCACATGAGCTCCAAAGAAGAGGTTCTTCATGCTGTCCTTCCCTGAAACACAGGAAGGCATTGCCCTGCAGAGAACATCTCTCTGCAATCTTTACCCAGCTCTTAGCTTAAGAGATTTTTTTTTTTTTTTAAGAAAATACATTAATTTGAGAAGCTCTATTTTTCTATCAAGGCATTGAGGATAAGATGCTTTCACGTGGAAGACTCAGAGGTTCTGAAGGGTGTTTATTTATTTGTTTGTTTTGTTTGTTAAGTCATTACTTCAATGGTTTGACATTTATACGGCTCCCCAGAGTAAGAGCATCAGGAGATTGAGAATTGAGCCAAGGAGGTTATTTGTTTGCCATTTTTAATAAACACAAATAATTCCCCTTTTCCCTCAGCCCCACATTCCCTGGCTCATTAAATCAATTTAAGGCTCTTAAAATTTTTTCTGGCACATTGAAGCAAAAGAACTATGTACTCCCCCTAGGAAAGCTTACCCGAGACCTGCAGATCAGGCTGAAATCAATTTCTGTCAAAGAGTCTAACACCTTGAGTTATTACAAAATGAGGGGTCAGTAACTGGGGGCTGGGCCCCAGACTCGCCCCAAGAAAGACTTGTTGCATCGTGTGAACCGTGATCTAGCTACTTTGGTTTGTGACCTGGCTTTGTGTTTTTTTCCCACTCAAAGTGGAGAATTATGAAAAAGTCACAACAGATTTCTATTGGGAAATTATGAATGAAGTTGGCTCTGCAAATCCAGAGAGTGAAAGTATATCCAGAGGAAAGCCAGGCAGGCTTCCAGGCAGAAGTATGGGAGAATGTTATAAAACAAATGCACACAGGTCTCAGTCTCTAAGATCCTCCAGAGGGCAGAGACCTCAGAGTAAACATGCAGGATGTCACTACCAGGTCCCTTCTCTTTCCTAAGAGGCAAAGGTTGTAGGAGATTTACTGGCTTGTTGTCTATTGACTATCAGTTAGATAACAGAGGTCAGGAAATGAAGTGGAATTTGATGTATTAACTAGGAAGCAGCAAAGGAAGCCAGGCTTGTATTTTATTTGTTATTATTTCCCTAATATCCTCAATTATGTGGCTCCCATCAGGGAATCTGATCTGCTGCTCATGTAATGGTATTGTCCCCACTGGTTCTGGACTTGAAAAACTGGCAGTGAATCCCCTGCCTAGAGTATCAGGAATAATGTTTGCTATTTTTTTCTTTTCTTTTCTTTTTTTGTTCCCAGGCCTGTCCCAGGCTCTCTATCTTCTCTGCTCCATCTTCACAACAGACAGAGACAGCCCATGCCAGCCTCCATGCCTGGGACCCTGCCCAACCCTACAATGCCGGGCTCTTCTGCCGTCTTGATGCCAGTAAGTGCTTCTTTCTGCTGAGGCTTGCCCCATTTGGAAAAGTACAGGAAGTGTACAGATCTAAGCTGATGGAGAAGAAAAGAGCTTCTTATGGATGGAAAGTTGAGCTGGGTGCCAGTTTGCTCTAAGTGCCTAGTTGTGTATCCTTGGGGATCTTGCTAGCTTCTCCATCCTTCAGTGCTTCCATAATGAGGCATGGTTTCATCTTCTTGCTGGTGACAAGTGAGTTTGTAATACTCAGGGAATGGGATTTATCCAGGGACATGGGAGTGTATGACTACTCCGAAGTCTATAGCTTGGGTTACATGTAGTGTCCTTAAATTGCCAGTGAGTGGTCTAGCTGGGACTCAGAGTGATAATGACAATAATAACAATAATAATGATCATACATAATAAGTGGTAACACATATGCATGCATATTATGTTTTATTAATGATGCTAGCAGCATTTACTGAATGTTTACCTTGTGCCAATCACTCTCTAACCACTTCATTAACCTGTGAAACGACCCTCTCAGGTACGTACTATTACTATCCCCATTTCTGAATGAAGAAAGTAAGGCAGGAAACGAGCTTGGCTGAGAAGCAGTGCCATTGAGTTTCAAACCTAGGAGTTCTCTCTCAACCACTACATGATCCATACATTCTCTCCTTTCACTCTCACAACAAACCTCTGGGATATGCACTGTTCTTACCCTTACTTTGCAGAAGAGGAAACCAAGGCACAAGAGGCTGAGAAACGTGGTTAACTAAGTCAGTAAGAGCTTATTGTTGTTCATTCACTAAGTTGTGTCTGACTCTTTGTGACCCCATGAACTGCAGCACGCCAGGTTTCCCTGTCCTTCACTATCTCCCTGAGTTTGCTCCAGCTCATGTCCATTGAGCCAGTGCTGCCATCCAACCGTCTCATCCTCTGTGACCCGCTTCTCCTCTCGCCCTCAGTCTTTCCCAGCATCAGGGCATTTTCCAGTGAGTCAGCTCTTCGCATCAGGTGGCAAAAGTGTTGGCGCTACAGTTTCAGTATCAATAAGAGCAAGTGAGTGACAGAATCAGGTTGTGGATCGAGGTGGTCTGACTTCTAAGTTATTACGCTACACCTCCCTGAAAACAATAGATTCACAGAGAATGAAGATTCAGACTGTTTTAGAGCTAAGCTGCTCTCCTGCCATGGGGCCCCCGCTGTGTACATATTCATCCTCCCTGGCACTGTGCCTCAGCGCACATGCCTAGTGTTACCATTTTCAGGGCCGTAAGGGTTCTCGAAAGCCCTAGAGGTGACATGACAATTCAATTAAAATCCTCCCACCACAATATCGGGAATATTTTGCAGAACGTTTTTCGCATTCTAAGGAACTGTCTACGTTTGCTATTTCATTTTGGTCTCACAGCAGTCCTGTGGGAATATGACTGCAGTCATTATCAATATACTTACTTTACCAATGGAAAGCTGAGGAGTACAACATTGGAGGGATTTGTCTAATGTCACACAGCTTGTAACGAAAGAGTTACAAGTTACAAGCGACTAGGATACGCATCTCTCCTCATGTTTTGCAGCCCAGATCATCCCAGAATGAGGAATTTGCTCATTTATCTGGAAACAGGGAGATGGAGAAAGGCTTGATGGCCCAACTGTAGAGACCTAGGTCTTCCCACTGTAAGTGTCAGGTAGTTCAGGCTAGAAAGATTCTTTGCAAAATGTTGTCAGAAGGACAGCTGAGCTGGCTGACTACCTGCCTCACTCACCTTAAACATTTTGGATGAAGGAAAGCAGCACCACCCATACTGCAATCCCGGATTTCATTTAACCTCACTAGTTGCAAGAGACTTCTACCATAAGCCATTTTCATCCAGGCTTTAAATCCTTCATTTAAAATTGTTTCCTTTCAGAAATTCTATGTGTTGTCCAGAAAAATATCACTGCAGTGACTTTCTTTTCCCAACTTGAATAAACTGTGTACCATTCCCAGGGGCAAAGGTGGGGCATTTAGGCTGCAAAGACCCAGAGAAAAGGGTGCCTGGCACTGGTTTCCACCATATCAGCTCACTGTACAATAGAGGAGTAGAACAGAAAATGAGTCTTTAAAGTTTTAACAAGAAGTCATGTACTTGAAAATTTTTTAAAATGTTGATGCTTCAGAATAGAAGCAAAGGATCAAGTACATGGTAAAGAGCCAGTGTAGATAACAGAGTCAGAAGTTCAAACCCATGTCAGTGATGTGTACAGCTGTCATGAAAATAGTGTCCATCTAGAGTGGCGATTGTTAACTGGAATCAGTTTTGTCCTCCAAGGGAGGTTTGGCAATATCTGAAGACACTGTTCATTGTCACAACTTGAAGAAAGTGCTGTGGGCATCTAGTGGGTTGTGGTCAGGGATGCTAAACAGTGTACAATGCATAAGACAGTTACCAGGACAAAGAATTATTTGGCTCAAAATGTCAATAGTGCCAAGATTGGGAAGCCATGATCTGGAGTGACACTAATATAACTAATGAAAATGAATGCAAGATATCTAAAAGCACTCACTAAGAGTTTTCAGTTCAGTTCAGTTGCTCAGTCGTGTCCGACTCTTTGCGACCCCATGAATCACAGCACGCCAGGCCTCCCTGTCTATCACCAGCTCCCGGAGTTCACTCAAACTCATGTCCATCAAGTCAGTGATGCCATCCAGCCATCTCATCCTCTGTCGTCCCCTTCTCCTCCTGCCCTCATTCCCCCTCAGCATCAGAGTCTTTTCCAATGAGTCAACTCTTTGCATGAGGTGGCCAAATTATTGGAGTTTCAGCTTTAGCATCAGTCCTTCCAAGGACACCCAGGGCTGATCTCCTTTAGAATGGATTGGTTGGATCTCCTTGCAGTCCAAGGGACTCTCAAGAGTCTTCTCCAACACCACAGTCCAAAAGCATCAATTCTTCAGCGCTCAGCCTTCTTCACAGTCCAACTCTCACATCCATACATGACTACTTGAAAAACCTTGACTAGACGGACCTTTGTTGGCAAAGTAATGTCTCTGCTTTTCAATGGTCCCTAAGAGTTTTAGGGCCTATAAATTTGGGCCCTTTCTTTCTCATTATCAGGTTGCCAGCCCTTGTACTATAATTTTAGCTTGTCAAGCATGGACTTTCCGTAGAGTTCTTGTGTCCCCTGGCATAAAAGATTAGTTTATATCTGTAGGTGAAGGTGAGATTCTTAACTGATTTGTAGTACATGCTGTTAAGCTACATATTTCACAAAGCCCTAGATCTGAAATAAATGATGAATCTGTTCATTCATTTATTTCTTAAACTTTTGTTGAGCTCCTTCTAAGGGCCAAGCTCTGTGCTAGAGGCTGAAAATGTGGTGAAGGCGAAAATAGGCATTGCCTTCCAGGAGTTCACTGGGTCGGGATTTCTGATCTTGAAAGTCACAGGCTGAAATTATTTGGGAATGTGAACACCCATTTATGATTACAAAAGCCCGGTGGACTGCAGACATTTTTGGCTCCTGTTTTCCAACTTATTTCAAGGAAAAAGAAGAAGCTCAAAAAAGATGATATCCTTTACCTGGGTGTTTTACGTACAGTGCTCAGTATTGCTTAGTATTCAGCAAAGCCACTCCTGTCTTCTGACCTCTTCATTCTAGTCCACTCATTAAAGCCACACTCATGGGCAGAGCGTTTATTAGCACAAAGCACCAAATAGTTGTTTTGAAGAGGCTCTTGGTAACCCCATATAATTACCTACATGGTAAAATGCAATTTTTTTAAGATAGAGAAACCAGCCCTGTTTTTAGTATTCTGTTGAATTTGTGAGTCATAAGGTAGAAACAGTCATAGCCTGTAACTTTTCCAAAAAGTAGGCAGCATGGCTGACTCTGAATCCAGAAGCAGAAGGCAGGCTACTCTCACTTCCTTCTAAAATGGTGGCTCCAAAGCATGATGGAAAACCCTGGACAATCATGTGTCCTTCTGAACAATCCTCCTTCCGAAAACTGAAAGCAGAAACTCCTTTGGACTTTCTTTCTCTTTGGGAGAAGGTCACTAATTGGAATAAAGGGTCAAATGCTAATCCCACTCTCCTACCCACCAGCCTCTGGAAAGTGGAAATTATAAGTAATAAGCGTTTTTTAGAGAAATCTCAATGACTTAACAATTAGCGTACACAAATGTACTTTATCGCACTGAACTGTACGCTTAAAAAGAGTTAAACTGGTAAATTTTAAGTTATGTATATTTTATAATGATTTAAAAAATAATTTTAAAAAGAATACTCAGGCTGCTTGAAGATTTAGGGGAATATGAGAATGAATGCAGCCAGCCCATATATTTTAATTCCAGACAATTCCAAAAAACATCATTTGGATTTGCAAAGTATTTGCATTGTATTAGGTGTTTTAGGGAATCTGGAGATGATTTAAAGTATAGGGAAGGGTGTGTATAAGTTTTATGCAATTACTATGCCTTTTATATGAGACTCAGGTACCTTGGAATTTAGTGTCAGAGGGGGGTCCTGGAACCAATCCCTGGGGAATATTGAGGGACAACTCTATTTTATTTTGCTGAACTGGTGCACACAAAAGGGTTTGCTAGAGTGGTCTAGAAAGTTCACCATCATTAAATAGCTCCTTTTGCAGCAGTTTCACAAAGCCACTATCTAGATAACTGATAGTGGCTATCTAGTGGCTAGTTATATAGCCACTCTGCTAGATAACTGATAAACTAATTCTGGTTAAGGTATGGCTGATGGTCCTTCACTGTGATGTGATAGGAAGTGTGTCCCAATCACTCATGACAAGGCTTTTAGCAAGTACCTCTGCTCATCCACACATTGGTATCCTAACAACAACCCTGCCCTTGGGGTGGACACAGCAGGAATTGCAGTGATAATCTCAACAATGGAAGGGACCTTAAAGGGTCATTTTGTTCAACTATTACTCTCAACTCTTAACTGTGAGGTTTCTCTCCTGCACTCTTTAATGAGCTCCTTTGATAAGGAACTCTATTTTCTAAGACTACCTAGGCTAACTTTGAACAGAAACCTGGTTCCCTAAAATTTCTGAACATTGTTTCCATTTCCATCCTTTGGCAAATGGAAAAACTTTTGCATTGAAGTAACTATTTCTCTATTGAAGGAAGTCTAATTATTTTCTGTATGATTTCAGTATTAAGTACACTTGCATTATTCCTGTTCTTCAAAAAGTGTTAGTTTTCTACTAAATGGAAAATGTTTGTCAGACACAGTCTTTCTGACTGAAATAGAGATTTTTTTACTGATTCATTTTTTAACAGGGACACCCTGGAGACAAAAGCCAGAACTCAATTCAGATATTGATAATCTAATGTTAATTCTAGACACAAGGGCAGGCTAGCAGGACAGTAGCGGGGCGTTGATCACATGTCTTCAGTACCCATACTGCTTTCTTTACCTTCCAGAGCTTTAACCCTGCTGGGAGGCCTAAAACTGCTGCTGTGTAGAGTCAGACAAGGTTAACAGGGAAGAGAAGATGTGCCAGGGGCAGCAGCTCATATACCTCTGCTAGACCATTTTGATGGTGGTCATGAGAGTGACAGGAAGACACATCATCTTTAAGAGGGTGGCTTTCAAAATGAATTTTTTCTTACTGCTAAGATGATTCACATTGCAGTATAAAATCTGGGGAGAACACAAAAGCCACAGATAACTTGAGATAACCATTTGGTATATTCTATATCCTTCCAGCATTTTTTTAAGCATGTGTTATTCTCTTTATAGCTATGAAATGGAAAATCCCATGGATGGAGGAGCCTGGTAGGCTGCAGTCCATGGGGTCCCTAAGAGTCGGACACAACTCAACGACTTCACTTTCACTTTTCACTTTCACGCTTAGAGAAGGAAATGGCAACCCACTCCAGTGTTCTTGCCTAGAGAATCCCAGGGGTGGTGGAGCCTGGTGGGCTGCCATCTATGGGGTCACACAGAGTCGGATACGACTGAAGCGACTTAGCAGCAGCAGCAGCAGCTATGAAAATAAGCTTGATGAGTAGTATTCAGATTGTTTATAAAGTGAACACTTGTGGGAGTGTTGCATGGTTTTGTGGAAGTATTGCCTGCTTTTGTTTGGAAATGATCTCCCATCACTATGTTGTTCTCTTTGGCATTGGGCTTATTCTCTAGAACATGTGGCTTTGGATAATTCTTTGCTGTGCCTAAGTTCAAGACTTAGGAGTACTTTGCTTACCCTTTACCAAGCTGCAGGTTTTCCCTGGATTTATTCACAGAAATTCTACACAATCCATTTGAAAGAGAAATGCAGCTTTGCCTATGATCTCAACTGCCTTTCTCAGACTTCTGATTCTGTTACTTTCCTTTCTCTTAGATGGAGAGACAAATGTCAGTGAACTCCAACCTCCTGGGAATGCAAGGTCCAAATCTCAGCAACCCCTGTGCTTCTCCCCAAGTCCAGCCAATGCATTCAGAAGCTAAGATGGTAAATAACAATTATAATCATCCTTTTCTTACTGCATGACTTTTTCTTTTGATTTCTGCTCTGACTTCCAAACTCCAGTTAAATGAGGTAGATGGCTCCGTCTTTGTTTTCAATGAATAGGTCTTTCTGTGGAAAAGCAGTGCAGAACTTGGCCCTCTTTTTGAGGCTATTAGTTACTGAACCGTGGCGTGAGATGCTCAGGTAACAAGCATTGGATCAGTGTGTGGCCCTAGTGAAAGGGACTATTAGAAGTTTGGGGATATCCATAAGAGTTGAGATGGGATACACCCAAATATGTGTATATTTGTTCAGGAACTGAAATTAACAAAAACAATCCAGAGTTTCTCTCCTTCAATGTAGTCACCATTTCAGTGCCACTCTTCCTGTCTATAGCCACCAAAATAGATGTAATTTTTACAAGTAGTATGAAAATATTTTCATTTTTTGTGTTATAGTCATCAGATGTGACATTGATTTGAAAAGACCAGAGTCTTATTTTCTCCTGGGGTAACTGCAGCTCACATTAAAATGTGTGATTTCAGGTGACATTTAGTGACTTTTAACATATGAGATTGATGTGCACTGAAGTCATTCTTTCCAATCAAAGTGATAGATTCATGCATTTATATCCTACTAAATATTAATAAAAGCAATGCCTGTTGGTTTTGGCCATATAAAGTCAATTTGCTGGTTACATTTAGCAAAATTACTTGAAGGAATAGTTCAGCTTTTGTATACGTTCTGACACCGCAGTTGGTAAGGTGTCAGATACCAACAAAATATACTGCAGCGAAGTTTTTTGTATCTGATATTGGGTAAAGATAGCTTTTGCTAGAAGTTGGAGATTTTTTTGCTTTGCTGAGTGACAGCATAGGGACCATGTCGAAAGGCTGAGGTTGGATATTATTGACATCTCTGAAAATCAGCCGTCAAAATCCAGGGACTTTGTCTTCAATGGCAGTAAGTGTTTTGGACGCTGGCTTTGGTCACTTTCTCTTGGAAATTTCTCTCATTTGACTTGCACCTTCTTAACCCAAGGAAGCAACTGAACTCCCAGTGTTGGCTACCCCGAGCACATAAAGTCTGTGGTTGGGAGAGGTCTCTTTGCTGGGCCACAGTCCCTGTGACATGCCAAATGGCACCAGCATCTTCAGCAAAGCTCGTTAAATCTTTTTGGAATCGGCAAATATTTTTTCAACTCAAGCCCTGCTGAGCCAAACCAAATAATTGCTGGCAGAATAAAATCCAAACTGGCATCTGTTTTGGAGACCAGAGTAATGCCATTTACATTTTTTTAGAGGAAAATAAAAAATGAACTGTGAAGGTACTTAAGAAACAAAATTAAGTTATTCATGTGTATGAATAAGTGTTCTGGGTCTAAAACATTAAATGCTACTCCTTCAGCCGGGTTATTTCTGAATCATCTAGTTTAGTTCAGGGTCTGTATCTCTTTTGAGAGACCCCACCAGACAAACTTGAAGGAAATTCTAAAACACAATTCCAAATGAAATTTCCCTGCCAGTTGAATTTTCCTGGATTGTATGCCACCGTTCAACTCAGAAGTATCCTATCCCTCTTCTTGCTGGCAAAGAAGGAAAATGCTTCCAAAGGGAGTCCAGGTTTACAGTTATTTATATGTGTGAAATAAGAACATATGATAGGGCAGATTAATAGTGAATAATATCAGCAGGAGACAAAAGGGAATTGGGCTGTGCTTATAAAAATAGTGTTACCCTGCAAATGTTTGTCGAGTTAAATTTTGAGCAGGCATACTCCTCTGCTGATTCATGTTCTAAGTGAATGAATATTTCCAGATCCATGATGTCTGGGCAAATGAACTGTATCATGGAGTTGATACAGGCTTTTCCCCCTGCTCCAAGCTCCCACCCCCAACCCTGTTTTTGCCAATACAAATTTGGATTCCTGTTCATCCAAAGGGAAAAATTGTAATATTGGCCACTTATATTTTGGAAGAATAGCATTTACCTAGTAGCTTGGAAAAGCGTTAAGTAAATGACTTTTAATACATTACTCAGCATCCCTATTCTGATTTCTGCTCACTTTATTCACTGAAGAAACTAGTTATTGCTACCTACTCACTGTACAGTATTTTCTAGCAGCTTTGGGTTGCTTAGAGGAAAAGTTTTTATGAAATAGAAAGGAGAGAAGAAAAAAAAATCTTCCATGATATTAACGTCAGCCAGAGCCTCCACAGGTTTCTCAGAACTATGGGCTTTGTTGTTCTATGCCTAATTTTCTTCCTGTGTAAAAGCTGGAATGGATTCCAGATTTCAGCTAAGACTCTTGTTTCACTGTTTTCAAGGACTTTTCCAGAGGTCACACATGGGCTATTGTGATGAAGGGACTCTGTGGGATGTGTGCTCAGAGCATAGGAGCAACCAGAGAGCCGCCTAGGAGGTATTGCCCACCCCACAATGCTACAGACCTCTTCTCCTGGGGCCAGGGTGTCCATTTTACAGTCCCTTTTGGCCACTGACAGATGTCATCGTCCTGAATCTCTGGTGAAACTCAGAGGTCCTGGAGGTGGACAGAAGCGTAAGCCAGGATTGCTTTCCATGTACAGCTTTGTTAGAAGCTGATAACTGATTGTTCGATAGAATGCATCCATTCTCCTTGCCCCGAATGGGTCATTTCTCCTCTGGGAGAGAGCAAACCAGTGTCCCCAGTAAACTCTCCAGTGCATTAATCTGCAACATCCTAAATTGAAATCACACGTGTTTTTCTTTTGATTTAATGTGTATTAGTATCAAGCCGTGTACTTCAGTGGACTGTAGTCACATCTGTCCAAGCTGATTTTATCGTAAGTCTGGCAAAAGATAATTAATTTAGTGTTATGGATCTTTCTTCTGAAGAATTAAGCCAACAAACATAGGGCTTCGCAATAATACAAGTGGATATGTGCATACTGGATTTTGTCTCAAGGTCAGAGCAGATTTAGAGGTGTGAGAGCCTCCCACCTTTCTAACTACACAGGACAATAGGCTCTTCCTCCCAGGCTCCTAGGATCAGTGGGTGTCTTTCATGAAAATAAGGTCTGCTGGAAGGAAATTTTCACTGGATATCTGGTAGACAGTTTTAACACTCAAAGGGGAAAGGGAGAGAAGGAGGGGGATGAGCAGAGAGAAAGGGAAGGAAGGAGACAGAACGGGTAGGAAATGCAAACCAGACTGGGATCCTGTTTCCAGCCTCTGCTGGGTGTGCGTGGTTCTGTAATGATGTAGATGCGGTGCCCTCAGTTCTGTAGATATGTGATCATTCCTGTTTGTGAGAATTAGACCAATTCTATCTAATTTTTTCTAAGGTTTTCCTTTTCTTTTTTAAAGAAGTCAGTAATAGGGTTGGAAAATAAATAAAGCATGGGGAGAACTTGTCCAAGCATCTGTCTGGAGTCTCATTAATGATGAGATGACAACTATTATATTGAAACTGATGATGAGGACAGCATATAATATACAGCCTTTCATAGAGGGCGCTGGCCACTCTGTCCAGGAGTCACCATCAGTTTGGACAGGGGTAGGAAGCCTAGGAAATAGTGACACCAAGGAGAAGTTATGTATAGCTCTGACCTGATTTTATTCTCAGGACAGCCCATAACAGGGATATTGTCCCCACTTTATAACTGAGACCGAGTTTTGCTGCTACTGCTGCTGCTAAGTCACTTCAGTCGTGTCTGACTCTGTGCGACCCCATAGACGGCAGCCCACCAGGCTCTGCTGTCCCTGGGATTCTCCAGGCAAGAACACTGGAGTGGGTTGCCGTTGCCTTCTCCATTGTGTGAAAGTGAAAAGTGAAAGTGAAGTCGGAGACTGAGCTTTACCTAGTTAAAAAAACTGGCCCAATGACATATCATTTAGCAAAAGCTAAAATCTTAGGCTCTAATGGCAAAGCATTTTCATCACAACACTGATCCTTTAGATAAAAATATACAGGTTCCAGGTGTTGGTAAGCAGCAGATTAAATCAAATTCATTTTAGGTTAGTTTATATGTACAGACAAATGGGAGACAAGGATGGCTAGGACAGTGTAGACCTCTAGATAACTTGTAAAAATGTGGAGTGGTTGGTTAGTATGGACCTTACTGCTTAGTTTAACCAGAGCTCTATGAGTTGGTCCAACCTCACTGCCTCTTATTCCAACTCATTTTAATCGTGACATTTCTTGTTTTACATGTGTGTCTCCCCGACTTGATTGATTGGAAGCTCCTTGAAAATAATCCTTGCATTGTGTAAGCTCTGTGTACTGAGAAAGGCCTCATGAATGAGAACTGAATTTAATTGACTTGAATTGAATTAAAATTATGAGAAGGAACCAAACCCTAGCCCTGGAAATGAGAATGGGATGGAGTGGGTAGGGGGCAATGGTGGGGCTAAGAAGGGGAGGAAAACATTGTTAAAATGCTTAGCTAAGTATTCAGGTTGTAAAGAACAGCTATCTATGTTTGATTTGTTTGAGAGACATCTAGAAATAATAGCCATCTTATTTTTTTCCTTGAGAGGAAAGCAGTACATCTGATCCTTGGAAAACAGAACTGGGAATATCATTGCCCTCTGAGGAATTGAGAGCAATCAATACTAAAGGCTGTTTCTTCCATTGTGATGGACTGACTGTGCTGTGTTTTGGTCACCAACAGTCAATACCTCATCCAGTTAGGTTTACTGTTCATTGAATGAATACATAAATATACATTAATGAATGAATGAAAGGAACCATAGGATTGGAGCGTCAAGGCCTTTTAGAGATAGAAGGCGCTTAGTGAAGACCTTGCCTCAATCCCTCATTTCATAAGTAAGGACAGAAAAACCTGGCAAAGACTTCAGATCAGGCTATCATTTAAACACAAAGCTGGGCCCCCACTCAGGCCTTCACCCTTCTACACAGAATTGTGCTTCTGCCATCAGCTGTACCAATAAATTACTAACAGTGCTTCTTTTTTCGGCTAATAGTTTCTTCCTGGCAGATTGGCAGATGAGAACCGGGGTGGCATAGTGAGCAATCCATGGTTAAATCTCTACTTTGTTTTGAATGTCAACCTGGGTGTGTTTGTGTTTGCCTTTTCCCTCCCTAATTATCGAGCTGGATAACTGTTTGCCTACGGTGCCCTTTGGCCACCCACTGTCCAATAGATAAATCACAGAGAAGTCTGGCTCCATATGGAGTTGCCTGGAAAATTTATACACATGAAAAGACAGTCTCCAGGTAACATCTCTCTGGCAGTTTTGAGAAATGCAGTCCTTCGATTTGCCTATTTGCTTTAATCACCCCCAGCTTCACTTCCTAAATGTCTAGGAATAAAAAAGCAGGGAATAAATAGGCTGTCTGCTTCTCAAAAGCTTTGTGGCAAGGCAGGAAATGCTGTTGACTTGAAAGACGCCCTCCTTCACTTGCCAGCAGCCATGTGGCCCTGTAGCCAGTGATCAAAGTGTGGTGATAGGCTAATCCAAGGAGACCACTCTCTTCAGAATCCTGCTCCTTTGGTACTATGAAAAACCACTGTCCAGTATGGAGGTGAATAGGAATTAGGTAAGATTCTGTGACAACAACAGCAAAAATCTTAACTCTTGATGGAAATCATTTTAAGAGCAGTATAAAACACCACAGTAGAAAACAGTAATTGTTAACATTAATTAATCACTTGTTATGTGGTGGCAAAAATTATGTTAAGCATCTTACAGTACATTATTTCATTTAATTCTTGAAACAATCCCCTGAGGCAGGTACTATTCTTAATCTCATTTTATAAATGGATAAACTGAGAGACTGAGTAACTTGTGAAGAACATACAAGCTGATTAAAAAGAAAACAATGGTGTTGGGATGTTAACCCAGGTATTGGGCTCTTGCTCCTGACCCTAAACAATAATGTTTTGCCAGCAGTGGGAATGTTCGTCTTTTGAATTTATATTAGTAGAGCACTTTCCAAACTGTAAAGTATACATTGTCTCCTTGGAGCCTGATAGCAACCCCTATACACATCAACAGGGAAGTATAACTATCTTCATTTTATAGACATGGAGAGTTTTCTAAGTGACTTTCCATCATGATCCAGTGGCATAAGCAGGCCCTGAGCCCAAGTCTTTGATTTTTGTCCTGTTTCTACTATGTCATCCCTGACCCTGGAGTCCTCATGATAACTTATTCTGAATCAAAGCAAGTCCTTATAAAAGTAAAACTCAGTGGTATTAAAGGGAGATGAGACTCACATGAATTGCTAGGCCTGGTAACCTATTAACTTCTCTAGTCCTCATCATCTAAACACTGGAGAGAAGGCTGATTCATATTTCTGTCTGGCCAGAACAAGTGGTGAATTAAAGAACCAAAAGCAACAACACAACTCTGAGAGCGCATGGAAGCCCCGAGTCCTTTTTCTTGGCTGAAATATAACCTTTCACATGCTATTACCACTTCACCCATTTAAACTGTAGAAAGCTTAGTTGGGGAATATATCATCTTTTTTGGTACAATGTAAATGGTTAGATTGTGAGATCATTGATAGGTGCTAACAACCATTTATTTATATTGCCATAGAACAGAATAAATTCCTATAGTGTTTATATTCCATGTGCTGATCAGGATCCTAAATATATGGGATTATGCATTTAATTATATTTGTTTTGAAAATGAGAATTTGAGAGATGATCAATTGCTTATGAATGACCAAATTCCAAAGCAGGAAAGGAGCTCAGGGATTGTTTTAACAAAATTCTTTCCTTTGAGAAACAATAGTCTGAAGTTCCAGTTAATACCCGGTCTAAGGTCACATAGCTAATTAGCAAAAGAAGGGGAATTAGAACCCGGATTCCAGGTTTTCAGTTGATAGTACTTCATTCTCCACGTGCTAGTCAGGAATTGACAGAGAAAGCCATCTGCTGGTTGCCGTGATAGTGAACTTTCTAAGGAAGTCTTTCCTGAAGTAGTGTCTATAGAGTTTGGTTAGTGAGGCAAAGTACCTGGGAAGATCAGTCAGCTTTTCCCTTTTATATCAAATGGGAGTTGAAGTTCGTCATCCAAATGCCTGAAGGAAGGAGTTCAGTTTTCTATAATTATTCCTGAGACCTGGGGTTCTCAATATGAGACCACTAAGCTATTCTTCTTGGTCACGCAGAGTGTGGATTCACAATGAGTATTACATCTCTTGGTACTCAGTATGAACTGCCTTGATTTTGCCTGCCACCGAGCAAAAGTAAAGTTCCCACATTGCATTGCTGTGTTTTTTGGGACTGCGTGGATCTTACTTGGGCTTTTGGAGATGTGTTTCTCCTTGGTGTGGAGCAGTGACAGAGCTCACCAAGCACCCAACACAAAGCAGTATTGAAATGTCCCTTTCCATCGACTCTCTCTGGGCTCTCCCTTCCTCCACCCTCAGTAGAGTCTTCACATACACACATTCAGACAGTCTCCTAGGACTCATTGTCTTCCCAGTTTTCTTTCTCTCTCTTTCTGCAAGTATCCACCCTGTTTTGGTAACCATGGCAACAGGTGAAACACAATCCCAATATTTGCTCGCTGCCTCTGTCACCCAGCCCAGCACGCGCATCGCCGGCTCTTGTTTTTGTGTTTGTTTAACGTTCCCAAGCCTGAAGTCAAATGCATCAGGGCAAGGACGCTGTGCACGGTCGGTCTGGTTCGGAACACCCCCTCTCAGACAGTCTTCAGGCACGTCTTCTTTGTGTATTTGTGTACGTGTGTGTGCGTGTGCGTGTTTCCTTGTCTGCTTTGCAATGCTGTACAAATAAGTTCAGCTTGCTTAAGAATAGCCAAGGGGGAAAAAAGAATATTTTATAAACCTTGTTACAAGGAGTTCTGCTTTGCAGTGATATATTTTGGTCTTTTTCTTGGACTTTATGTTGCTTACACTTTCCAAGATTTTTGCCAGCACAACTAATAACGAAAGTTTGCTTTGCACTTTGGGATGATGGTTCTGCCTTGATTTGGTTTTTTAAGTGGCAAATACAGCAGATTTGTCAGAAAAGTTGTGCCTTGAGGGGGTGGAAAACAACGCATGGGGGCAGATAGAGGAGGCAAAGTTTTCCTAAAGGTTTGGGATTTTTCTTTTGTTAAAAAAGAAAGTAAATGAGAGAATCCCGTCTTCAAATCCAAAACTAGCCAGGAGTATGTTTTTCCTATTGGTATCCTTTAGAATGGTCTTTCTATCCCTTGTTTGTTGGAAAATCTAGCTGTACTATAGTACTCCATATTTTATATGTTTTGTTTGCCTTAGTATGAATAAGATGAATCATTAGGTTCTCAGAATCAGTGAGTCCCAACAATAAGAATAAATACATTAAGTATTTTTTATTTTGAAATCCTATTTACTGTCACCAGACAGAAGATGTGTTTAAGGACAAGATTTTCATCCAACTGTGGCCTTGGATTCTAGAGATTAAAAGTGTGGAGACAAGGCAGCAACCTGATTTCAGTAGCAAGCCAGCATCTGAGGAGAAAGAGGGAACAGGAGCACACTTGGATAGAATTTCAGAGCTGGCAAGTGTTTCCCTTGCACCCTTTCCTGGAATGTCCTTCTTCTCCCTTTTGGCACCTCCACATGGGAATGTGTCCATGTTTCCAAGGTACCAGTCCTGTGTCCCTCCCAGCCTCTCCTGTTCCGCTCGGCTCCACGTATCATGGTCACTCTCTGAAAGGCCCTCCCAGGAGCCTGGCGATGTTCTGAGGGCTTCTGGCTTTCTGTGGCTGCCTTGCCTCTCCTATCCTATTTCCTTTGCTCTGCAAACAGTACTCCACTTTTTAAAATAAGACTTAGTTCAAATGTACATTTCCAGCAAAGTCTTCTCAACTGCCTCAGGTAGGCAGAAGCCACGCCTTCTGCTGGGGTAGACTCCATTTGGACCTTGTTTATCTCTTCCTTGTAGAGGCTTTATTACCTGTGTCCCTGCCTCACTGCCAGCCTGTGAATTCCTTGAGTATAGAGGCCAATGTCATGCCATGTCCCAGGGCTGGCATCTTTCCTGCGTGTTCTAGGTGCCCAGTAAAACAGTTTAGTGATAAAATGAAGGAAAGAAAATCTGATAAACTAACTTAGATAGAAATACTACTGTGACTTACTATGCTGCCCAGTACACTTGGGCTTTTTTTTTTTTTTTTAAGTTCCAGGGATAAGGTAGGACTTAACTCAGATGATTGATTCACCAGTGGTAGAATTTCAGGACCCATGACAAGTGGGTGGGAGAGAGATATTTGAGCAGGTGAGAATCCTTCCCACAATTTCCCAAATCCCTGCATTGGTATCTGGGGTTCTTCCTACCATGGCCAAGTGCAGCTCTGCAGAGAAGCCCTGCCTGCGACTTCTGGTGTATGTCCTGCTTTTAAAAAATTTCACATGCTATTATGAGCAATTGCCCATATCACACAATATCTTTTGAAAATATCTTATTAATTGTATAATTTATCCTATGGCTATAACATAAAAAAATTCACTTTATTTCTATTTCTGGATATTTAGATTTTCTCTACTAGAATTAACCCTTTGATTAGAAAAATAAACAAAAAGCTGATCCGAAAGTATTTAATTACATCTTTGATTATTTCCTTAGAATAGATTCCCAGAATTAGGATTACCAAGTCAAAAGGAATATGCATTTTAAAGACTTGGTGTGTGTGTGTGTATACACACACACACACACACACACACACACCCCAAATTTCTTTAAATTTACACTAATTTTCATTAATTCCTGTTACATAGGAGGATATCTGTCTTACAGCATTTTTAGAAGTATTAAACATTCTCATTTTTAAACAAAATCTTAGCCAGTTTTGATGTGCATTTCTTACATTATAATAAGTTTACACATCTTTTTCTGTATTTGTTTGTGACTTGATTTTTCTCTTTGGTTACATTTCTGTACTTTCAGGCAATTTTTCTTCATTGGGGTGAGTATTGGAATGCAGGGAACAAATGCTAGAGCAGGTTATCCTTTCTCTGCTGCAGTTTTCAAGTTCTTAATAGTTAGCTGACTTTACCACCTTACTTTACTAATCATATTTTTGTTTCTAAAACTCAATGCATGTCTGAAAATATATTTAGTAGTTTTGTTTATATGACTTTTTTGCTTGGATGCACAGTGTTTGGAGGGTTTAAGAAATCTCCTTACGCTTTCTGATTTTCATAGTTATTTGACTTATTTATTGCAAAAGTGTTGGCTCCCCTGGGAATATGAATGTATTTCTTCCACATTTTCTGTGTTTACCTAACCAAGCCTTTGCTTATTTAAATATAAACCTGAGTACCTTAAATAAACTGAAGTTACGTTTGTGTCTCTCACATTTACCTGAGATAGGATTATATGGGTCCTACTCTTATCCCATTTAAGAGACATCAACCTCTGACCATTTTTATTTCACCAACATGATGGAAGTATATGGATTTATACTGATTGAATTTTATCATTACTGCTGGATATATGTTACCACTGGATGGTTAAATGTCACTGAATCTATTCTCAAGCAAGAAAGTTAAACTGAAAATATAAAGTAGCTTAATTCTCATAGAGTGATATTAATGGAGTATTATTTTAAGGTTGTGTGAGACCTAGTTAACCAGACTGTAACCTCCTTCATGGTGCCTAGGCCCCCTCAAGGGAAGTATCTGACTACCTAACACAGAGTTGGCACAAAATGTCTCTTTGTCCAATCAGTGAATGTGAGTAACTAATTATGTAATAATATCAAACAGGCATTGAATGCTGATTATGGGCCGTGTGACCATGTGATTTTTATGTTGTAAAGATTCAGTGAGGAACTGCACATAAAGCTCTCAGAGTAGGCATTCACGTGTATTCTCAGCTCATTCCGTCCTCACAGCTGTCCTATGAGGTAGTATGTCTGTTGTCGTTTGCTTGTGTGTTTATTGAAGTGTAGTTGATTGACAGTGTTGTGTTAGTTTCAGGGATGTAGCACAGTGATTCAGGTGTGTACAAATGTGGGTATCAGATTTCAGATCTGTACATTTGAGATGTGTATCAGAGCTCCTGCATAGCCCATCAGTGTGTCTGTGCTCAGTTGTATCCGACTTTTTGCAGCCCTATGGACTGTAGCCCACCAGGCTCCTCTATCCATGGAAATTTCCAGGCAAGAGTACTGGAGTGGGTTGCCATTTCTTACTCCAGGGGATCTTCCTGACACAGGGATTGAGCCCACGTCTCTTGTTTGCTTCACTGGAGGGCAGATTCTTTACCACTAGAGCCACCTGGGAAGCCCATACCTAGCATGCTAGGTTGCTTCAGTTGTGTCCGACTCTGTGACTCTATGGATTGTAGCCTGCCAGGCTCCTCTGTCCATGGGATTCTCTAGGCAAGAATACTGGAGGGGGTTGCCACGCCCTCCTAATGTCAGAGAACAGCACCCAAGATCACTAAGCCAACCCAAGACAGACTGAGAGTTTGAACCTTGCTCTGAAATCTGACCCTCATGCTGGATCTCTGTTTTAGCAATCTAAAAACAGCATGTTGACTATTCTAGTAGGGGTGGAAGCTGTGTTAATTAACTGGCAAATATTTATTATTAGTGTCAACTATGTACTAAGCCCCCTTTCTTTCTTTTTTTATTCAAGCATTAGACCCCTGACATTTCTGAGAGTTTTGCCTGGCATTGTTTTGAATCCCCAAACCCATGGAGGTAGCAAATCACCTCCCTGTACCCAGGAAAACAGGCAGAGAAAACCACATCAGATGGAGGGTCCTTCTCAGAGCTATGGAGCCAATGTAGTTTAAATCTGCACCCCAGCAAAAGTTCAGACTACTTTAGGTCTTGGAATTTGAGGGTTATTTTTTAATATTTGGAACCTTAAATGTTAAATTAGATAATACCAGGTCTCTGTGTCTTTAACAGTAATGTTAGTAAAGATTAATAGCTCCTAATTTAAGATCTGTAGAATATTTTCACACAGATGGTCAATGAAGCTAGCCTCTTATGGGAGTTATGGCTCTCAACTGGAATTAAGAACAAGATGAGTTTGTTTTTTGTCTTTTTTTGAGCAGTAGAATAAACCATTGGTTGAGAACAAAGACCCTCCAATCAGATTGCCTGGCTCTAAATCCTAGCTGCACAACCTGATTGCTTAACTCTCTGTTCCTCATTTTCTTTTCTATAAAATGGGAATAACGGTAGGGACTCACTTATAGAGTTATTTTCAGGATTATGTGAGGTACTACAGGGAAATCGTCTGACACAATCCCTGGCACACAGTAATTTCTCTGTATATATTCTTTCCTATTTTCCCCCTGCTTCAAAGGATCCTCTTGTTTCTTTTACTGGTTTAATTCATGATATTTAAAACATACTTGTACAAAGTCCATAGTCTCATAAAAGAGAAAACTGAGACTAAGAGAGATTAAGTACCTTACCTTTGATCATTCAGCAAAGTCGTGGTAAACTCAGTTATAGAATTCAAATCCTAGTTTTGATTAATGCACTAAATTACTCTGCTCCTTAAAGGGACTTAGATATGGAAACCCATGGGAGTTATACAGCTGTTGCTTTGAATTCACCAATTAATTGAAAATGTAAAAATAAAAATGACTTATAAAAAGGTTTTTAAATAGTTAAAAGCTTATTTTAGAAAGCAGAGTTCAATGCAGCATACTTTTGAATCTCAAACACATGTTCTTGTTTTATGGTTTGGAGGTTCACAAACATATGAATATGAAAACATTTTTGTAACATTAAATATTTTCATGCTAAAATATTAGGGCTAAAATTACACAAAAGACGAAAGGCTTACCAAGAAATATATATTAAATTCCACTGCCTAAAATAGACTTTTAGTATGTCTGTACAAATTACTTGAAATTATACAAATATTTGGAATATGTCTAGCCACGAGACTCAACTATGTACCCTAAAATGACATGAGCAGTACCACGCCAACTTTCAGCATTTATTTTCTTCCAAAACACCAAGGATCGTTATTGGTTTAAATGAGAATTTCACTTTTGCTCTGCAAATGGGTTTGGAAGAAATGCTGGGGAAGGAGAGCTCCCCAGTCAGTCACTTGGATGGAGGTGGTTGAGTCTCTAGTATGTGGTTAAGAAGGCACTTTGCCAACATACCCTTTGGAACAACCATACCCGTGATAACAGAGTGTGAAGACCTGATTATTTTCAAATCTGATGAATGATCCCAGCTGTTCTATAGATCAGTATGGGGTATGTGAGAACTTGGGATCACAGCAAAAGCGTGTTTATCTCACTCCATCATTGCAGTGAACTTTATCTCCTGGGAATTTTCTTAGAGAGCAAGTCTGGACAGAGTCATGGCTTAATGACCAGGAGCTCTACAAGCACTGTTCCTCAGCTTCAGTGATGCAGAAGATAGGGCCTGCATTTGTAAGGAAAGATAAGCTAAAGAGCTGTGCATGTTCCTTAGACAAAGATAATTTGTCACATCACCACCATCAATCTCTTAGTTCCTAGCTGACTTGGTTCCAAGAGATCTGCTTTGTAGATTTGTTATATACGTAGATGTGTCTCTACCAGTCCACCGAGGCATCAGTTCTTTTATTCATCCTTTCATTGAAAACACTGTGGGGCCCCTCCAAAATACCATTATATTTGGTTTTTGGAGATAAAACTGTGATTAAGACTTAACTATAGGAACTTACAGTTCAATGAGGGAATCCAGTAAATATATAGATAGCTAAGTATATTGTGATATATATTATGATAAAGTAAAATACAAAGTGTATGTCAAATCCACCATCACAGTGCTGGTGCTGAGAACTCCAGAGTGGCTCTCCAGTAGGACCTCTTGAATGAGGTCCTCCTGAATGCTCTTCAGCACAGTGGCCTCTAGCTACAAGTGGCTATTTAAATTTTAAATTCATTAAAATAAAATAAAAACTCCAATTTTGAGTTTCACTAGGAAATGGCAACCCACTCCGGTGTTCTTGCCTGGAGAATCCCAGCGACAGGGGAGCCTGGTGGGCTTCCGTCATGGGGTCGCACAGAGTCGGACACGACTGAAGCGACTAGCAGCAGCAGCAGCAGCTGCATTTTATGTGTTTAGTAGCCACATGTGGCCAGGGACTACCATATTAGATGATACAAATAAGGAACATTTCTATCATCACAGAAATTTCTACCCAATAGCACTGGTCTAAGCAAATCAGAAGAGCTTCCCTGGTGGCTCAGAAGCTAAAGCATATGCCCGCAATGTGAGAGAGAACCCTGCAATGCCTGAGACTCAGGTTTAATCCTTGGGTCAGGAAGATCTGCTGGAGTAGGAAAAGGCAACCCACTCCAGTACTCTTGCCTGGACAAGAATAGACAGAGGAGCCTGGAGAGTTACAGTCCATGAAGTTGCAAAGGGTCGAACACAACTGAGCACCTAACACTTAAGCAAATCAGAAGAGTGAGAAGGCAGGGTTTTGCAGGGAGAATAAACACAGTGACCAGAGTCCTGGAGGTGCTAGAAAATAAACAGCATTAGGAAGATAAAATTACCTAAAACATATGTGTATGTATACATGTATGTTTGTACTCAGGAAGCAAATACTGTTTGAGCTACAGTTACAGATTTTGCACAGACACAGTGCCAGCCTCTAAATAACATGTATTGAGCACAGTTGGGGAGAGGGGTCATAAAAAAAAAGAAAAATTACCAAAACCTGTATTTGAGGTCAAAAGAGAGACTGATTATTGGGTGTCAAGAAGAAGACTTGGAGGGTCAGGCCAGTTTAGTCTTCATGAAGTTGTTGCTTTGATCTGGGTCTTCAAGAGCTATTAGGATTCAGACAGGGAGGTAGACAAATTCCTTACCTTGGTTAAAAAAACATTCAAGTTTCTTCCAGAGTTAGGGTCCAGCAAGCAACTGAGTAGCTGAGGACTCTGCCCACTGGCATATTCATTAATGTCTTTCTCCTAAGACTGCCATTTATTCAATGGGGAGCTTATTCAGCTGTGCCAACTTACACGGAATAGTCTCCCTTCTAAATGGTGTTAGCATGGATTAGTTTAGGGAAGATTGAACCAGATCTTGTTTGCAGCCGGTGGCTGAAAAAAGGACTTGGGGGTGGGTATTAAGGATTATGCAAATCACTGGCTGATATGTAGGCTGGAAACTGGAGACTTTTGTAAAAGCAGCGTTTACACACCACTTGGTGAGGGAACTTGGATGCAGTTCTAGGCATGATGACTTAGGCAGATCCAATGAAAATATCGGTAATTGATTATGTACATATATAAATTCTATTCTCTGAATGGTACAATCAGATCTCATAAAACTCACCCTTGGTCACTTATTCCCTGAAGCTACAGACAATGAGCACTTCTCTTTTCTGTTTTTCCTCTGAGGTCTTGCTTATCACAAAAGCCACTTGGCCCTCCATTTCTAAGATTGTGATGTACTTTGTGGTTCGGGAAACCCAAATAACATCTCTTCCTTCAAACACAGTAATGTTTGAAGGAAGAGATGGATTCAAGGGATCGACAAACGAAGATTTCCTTAACAAAAACTATTCTAAAGTGTGTGAAACTCATGTGGAGATCCAGTCTTTAGAAACTGTGGTAAATGATGAACAAGAAAAAGGTAAAACAGTTTTGCAGATCACTATTTAAAATCCCCTTGCTTTTTAAGTCCTTTTTCAGTAGAAAACCCTTTTATATGTCTAACTCTTCAGAAAACAAAAACTAATTGGAAAAATGGCGTGAATGTTTGGGGAGAAAACGATAATTTTTTTTTCCCATTATCACTTGGCACGTAATTTCTAAAATTTAATTAAATGTAGTTTGATATTTATTCAAGCAAATAAAATTTAAAAGAACAAAATTCTGTCTGGATTTTAGGCTTTGAGTTTCTTGAGACCAAGAACACATTATGATGAACACATTACTTGGCCACGCAGTGGATTTTCTATACACTGGTTCAACTAATAGATTTCTATCTGACTGAAGCTTGTTGAGTTACCCAAAGTGCTGTGGGGTTGAGCACCTTTCAAAAGCTTGTAGTATTGCCTTTGGAACTCCAAGGTGGATCTTCTGCAAGCAGTTCTGCCTTCAAGCATTCCTGACTCTCACACAGGACTGGGGTTCCCAAAGTGTGTTTAAAAGTCAGTCATTCAGAACTCAAAACACTTTTTTTTCTCCCCTTAAGAAATGCCAAAGATGGTTGCTTTCCCAGGACTGCCCACAAAAGCCTTTTATTCCATAATGTATCTGAAAGAGTTCATCCACCTGTGTCGAGAGAAGAATGGCGTAGTATGAACAAGAGTCCCCTCCCACCATCCCTGGAGATAGTGCTTTTTACTTGCTGTAGAGGCAGCCGCCTGGGCTTCACTGTGAAGGAAAGGAAACACAGTTCTCTCTGAGGGGGACGTATCCCTGGAGCTATCTCTAATATAGGCATTTATAGAGTGAATCACTACAAAGTCAAGATGTATTGGGTTCACCAAAAATAGAACAACTCGAGTGAACTTTTTGGCCAGCCCAATATTATTTTTTTTTAAAGACAACTCAATAATCTCCAAAGTGAAGTTTGTTTTGAACTTTCTCTTCTTTTATTACTGTGAGCTCCATTATGACTATTTCACACTATTACTGGATTTATAAACCAGAGGAATGATGATCACATGACCATAAAAATCAGTGTCCCTAGGATTCGTCATGAGCAAAGACAGGCATCTATCTCTTACTGGCTTGATACTGACATATTCATAGCCCTTAAAAATAGCCACAGTACGCCATTCTCACATTTGATTGATA
Source organism: Tragelaphus eurycerus (assembly GCA_935064755.1). Classification (NCBI taxonomy): domain Eukaryota; kingdom Metazoa; phylum Chordata; class Mammalia; order Artiodactyla; family Bovidae; genus Tragelaphus; species Tragelaphus eurycerus. The sequence goes on from CAKXYN010000002.1 coordinate 29,132,936, forward strand.
TATTGTGACTTTTTGATGTCGGAGCAATTGGTTGATTCTTTTTAGCACCAAAACCAAAGACAGGAGTGATGGAGATGACCTAGAAAAAGAAGAAATCTTACCCTGCCAGGCTGAAATTGAAGCGATTCTATATTCTTGTTTCATCTCAGAGAACAAGCCCTTCACCTTCTCCTCATCGTTAATAACACTACCATTTTCTAACATTTTTTTCCACCTAGAAATTATGTCTATGAGTTCTTGAAATATAAATTACTACCCCACTAGCTGTCATTCATCTATAATGATATACTTGGGAAATTTTCAACCAGTATCACAGACTATTGCTTTTTCTTGCTTTGCTTTCACTATCTGAGGGAAAGTTGAGGACTTCCCAAGTGGTGCTAGTGGTAAAATATCTGCCTGTCAATGGAGGAGATGCAAGAGACACAGGTTTGATCCCTGGGTGGGAAAGATTCCCTGGAGTAAGAAGTGGCAACCCACTCCAGTATTCTTGCCTGGGAAATCCCATGGACAGAGAAACCTGGTGGGCTATATATATAGTCCATGGAGCCGCAAAGAGTCAGACGCAGCTGAGGGACTGAGCATGTCAGAGTTGAGACTTGGATGAAAGTTTAGACCCCAAAAGACTATGTCTAGTTGTCCTTAGTGATCAAGGCTATTTTTGAAAGAAGAAAGAAAAACTGGACATTAGACCACTTAGAAAACAGTTTCTCTATTGGTTTCTTAGAGCTGCCATAACATAGTACCACAGACTGGGTAACTTAAACAAGAGAAGTATATTGTCTGTCTCTCAGTGCTGAAGGGTAGAAGTCCATGATCAAGGTGTCAGCAGGCCTGGTTCCTCCTGAAGGATGTGAAAAAAGGCTCTGTTTCAGGCCTTTCTTTTTGGCTTATAGGTGGCCACCTTCTCCCTGTGTTTTCACATGGTATTCCTCTGTGTGTCTGTATCCTAATCTCCTCTCCTTATAAGGATGTCAATCATATTAGATTTTAGAGCCCACTCATAGGACTTCATTGTACCTTAATTACCTCTTTAAAGGTAATCTCCAAATATAGTCACTTTAAAGCCCATCTCCAAATATAGTCACTTTCAGAGGTATTGAGCATTTGGACTTCAGTGTGTGTATTGTCTACACAATTCAGCCCATATTGGTTTCCAGAAGTTATCTGAAGATTATCTAAATCTTAGAATCTTAAACAAAACCCTGACCACAACCCCATGATTAACCCTTGCAAAATCAAATTCCAGTGGAACTTCTTGGGATCCTGTAAAGCCCTGCAGTATTAGGTTGGCTTCTCCAATGAAGAGCTCTCTCTTGGTAAACATAGAAGCTTGCAGATTGGTCCACTTTTGAAACTTGAAAGCAGAGCTAGGATTGGGATGATGGAACAAGAAGGGTGCCCAGGGTACTAATTTGAGAAAGCACTCACTCTCGGGGTTGTGAAAGTGATGACTTTGCACTGATGCATTGGACAATTTTGAGAGTGAGTATCCCCTTAAGAGTGGTACCCTGAGTACTCCCCTTCCTCACCGTAGTCCCAGCACTGCTTCAGAGGAAGCTGCCCCTGTGTCACGTTCACATAGCTCTTTTAGCTGTGTCCTGGCAAGCACCTAGTGCTTAAGTGTTCTCAGAAGTAACTGAAAGTGTGACTAACAGTGGTTCGGACAGGGAATACAGATCCTGAGTCCTCACCTTGTTGTTAGTTTCAGCCACTGAACCAGGAATAGATTTTGAGGTTCTTGTGCCATGTGTCCACATTTGTGATCCAGTGGCAAACCTGCTCTTGTTTGGCCATATTCTCAGCCATGTCCTCAGTATCTACCTACAATAAGAAGACCTGGGTTTGATCCCTAGATAGGAAAGTTCCCCTGGAGAAGGACATGGCTACCCACACCAGTATTCTTGCCTGGAGAATTCCATGGACAGAGTAGCCTGGTGGGCTACAGTCCACGGGTAGCCGCAAACAGCCACAAACAGTCAAACATGACTGAATGACTAACACACTATTATCCCTTTGTGTGCATCTATGCCCAGGCTCAGAATGTGCTGAGGGTTTGGGGATTGTATTAGCTGAATTTTGAGAGCTGAGAAAGAGCGGAGGCACCTTCATCTCCGCCCCTGGCTGTTGTCTTGACCATGAACTTGAGAAACCTCTCTACTGCCATGTTTCTGCCATGGCAGAGCAGAGCCCTGAGACATGGAGAGATATGGCCACAGTGCCACAGCCAGCTGCTGCTCTAGCGATTGGCTTGGAGCTGTCTAGACAGGAGTGAAGTTTCTTTTGTGCCCCTGCAGTGACTGACCTGACCACTGAAGCAATGCTGATGTTCTTCAAGAAGTGGCATGATCAGTGAGGCACTGAACGCTGCTGTTTTCTAAGAGACTGGCAAGGACAGCTCAGTCCAAGGGTTTCAGGATTAACATTTTCATGCTACACAGGACCCTTCAGCTCCAGCCTAAGAACCCATACTTCCTTTTAGAGCCCACAGGAGTGCTCCTGGAGGAAACCCAGCTCCATGCTAGCTCAGCGCCTTGATGGGAATTTGTAGAGCCTAAGTGTTTCCTTGTTCTGAGGCGAAAATAAAAACTATCTCTACCCTCCCATCTAACTATTAAGAATGTGCTATAGAATTTCCTTTAGACGTTGATCTCAAAGATACAAAGCTTTCCAACAAGCCCCTTCTTTCTTAGTGTTAACGTGAAAGTTTCACCAATAATATTCAGATCAGATCAGATCAGTCGCTCAGTCGTGTCCGACTCTTTGCGACCCCATGAACCGCAGCACGCCAGGCCTCCCTGTCCATCACCAGCTCCCGGAGGTCACTCAGACTCGCATCCATCGAGTCAGTGATGCCATCCAGCCATCTCATCCTCTGTCGTCCCCTTCTCCTCCTGCCCTCAATCCCTCCCAGCATCAGAGTCTTCTCCAATGAGTCAACTCTTCGCATGAGGTGGCCAAAATACTGGAGTTTCAGCTTTAGCATCATTCCTTCTAGAGAAATTCCAGGATTGATCTCCTTCAGAATGGACTGGTTGGATCTTCTTGCAGTCCAAGGGACTCTCAAGAGTCTTCTCCAACACCACAGTTCAAAAGCATCAATTCTTCGGCGCTCAGCCTTCTTCACAGTCCAGCTCTCACATCCATACATGACCACAGGAAAGACCATAGCCTTGACTAGGCGAACCTTTGTTGGCAAAGTAATGTCTCTGCTTTTGAATATGCTATCTAGGTTGGTCATAACTTTCCTTCCAAGGAGCAAGCGTCTTTTAATTTCATGGCTGCAGTCACCATCTGCAGTGATTTTGGAGCCCAGAAAAATAAAGTCTGACACTGTTTCCACTGTTTCCCCATCTATCTCCCATGTAGTGATGGGACCAGATGCCATGATCTTCGTTTTCTGAATGTTGAGCTTTAAGCCAACCTTTTCACTCTCCACTTTCACTTTCATCAAGAGGCTTTTTAGCCCCTCTTCACTTTCTGCCATAAGAGTGGTGTCATCTGCATATCTGAGGTTATTGATATTTCTCCCGGCAATCTTGATTCCAACTTGTGTTTCTTCCAGTCCAGCATTTCTCATGATGTACTCTGCATATAAGTTAAATAAACATGGTGACAATATGCAGCCTTGACGTACTCCTTTTCCTATTTGGAACCAGTCTGTTGTTCCATGACCAGTTCTAACTGTTGCTTCCTGACCTGCATACAGATTTCTTAAGAGGCAGATCAGGTGGTCTGGTATTCCCATCTCTCTCAGAATTTTCCATAGTTTATTGTGATCCACACAGTCAAAGGCTTTGGCATAGTAATATTAGTGAAGATAAATTCTCCAGAGACATGAAGAAGAGATTTCAGTATAAAGGCAGTCTGCTGTAACTTTTTCATTCTATCTTGCCACATGGAACGGCAAGAAAAAGTAGGTTCAACGTGGCATCCCCCTGTTGTTATTGTTGTTGTTTAGTCTCCCAGTCATGTCTGACTCTTTGCAACCCCATGGACTGTAGCCCACGAGGCTCCTCTGTTCATGGGATTTTCCAAGCAATAATACTGGAGTGGGTCGCCATGTCCTTCTTCAGGAGATCTTCCTGATCCAGGGCTCTGACCTGTGTCTCCTGCATTGCAGGTGGATTCTTTACCGCTAAGCCAATAGGGAAGCCCTATTATAACACCATGAAGGCTACTTGAATTGTGTCCTGGGGCTAAATTATCTGAGACCTTGCTGCTCACAGTGGTGTTTCTGAACCCACAGCATTAGCCTCACCTGGGAACTGGTTGGAGATTCAAGATTTCAGACCTCACCTCCAGCTAACCAAATGCAAACGTGCATTTAAATAAGATCCCCACGCAAGTCAGAGGCCTACTAAGGTGATCTAGGAACTATTGAACCTGAGGAGACTCTGGCTCAAGACAGGAATATTTTGAATTATCCACTCTACCCAAAAGCTGCTGATTAACTTTAGCAAGTCTGTTACAGAAGATGTTTGTTTTCCTGTCAAGTCCTTTTGTAGTTGGTCCCTGACTTATCCAATCTTTGTAAGACCCCTTCAGTTTCTAATGAAGCTTAATTGATTAGCGCTATTTGTGAAATGCTCAGGCCCTGGTAAGTACACACTCCCACTGGGTACACAACTAAATAGTTTATGAGGTAATTCGTATTTTAATGTCTTTCCTAATGAGCCCTTTCAGTAATGAAATCCCATGAGAAAATGTTACTGGTTTACAGACATTTCTTAGGATTCTACAGAGGGGAAGCTGATGGAACTCGAAGCTAGAAGCTTTAGACTTCAGTGTAGAAAATAGTTTCAGCTCAGAACAGGTCTGATTTTTTTTTCTCACTAAAACATGTTATGCCTTATTTTTTATACCTTATTTATAAGCTTTTTTTACACTTTATTTTCTAAGTTCCTATCTTCTCAATCATTTTCCATATTAGAAATAAGACTCTTTTCCTGAGGCAGTTCTGAAACTCCTTACCTTTGCTGTAAGTAAATAATATGAGGGTTGTCAATCTGTATTGTCTTACGTGAAAAAGAAGGGTAGATGGGGAGGACGAAGAAAAGGGACATGCATGCACGTGTGCATACAGATGATTTGATGATTTGATGGTCTTCAACTGTATTTTAAATATTCTCAGCAGCATAATTTCTATAATAGACAATAGATGTATCCATCATTAGTCATTAAGGCTAAAGCCAGAATGAAGCCCACAATGAGAAAGAAGCATTTAGAACTGCAGAGTGGTTGAACAACAAGACGGCTACCTGTAATGAGACAGAATTCTACCCAAGGCAAGGCACAGCCAGTTCCCTTTAAGTGAGGGAGGCAGCCATGTCATTCGGGTTTGCTGACAGCTGTTGGAAACCCGTGGTGGTGAAGGGACTCACCTTCCTCTTTCCACAGCCGAGCAGAGAGAAGAGACACACACACACTCTTGAACCCTGACTTGAAGCTAGATACTCAGGCAATGAGGTGCCCACTCCAGCTAGATGTCCATTCTAGCACATTATTCCCAGTTTCATTCTCTGAGGAAGATTCAGAGATGGACTGGGATAGCTGCTGACATGACACCTGTGGCCTGTCCTGTGATTGATCAGGAGAGCTTGACCTTATTTTGTTTGACACAAAGATCAAAGCCTGTTAGCAGTACTGGATGATGAAAAGCAGCCATTGTTTACCAATTTTGCCCTTTCATTTGTTAATGGTGCCCCTCCATAAAGGAATAAGCTGTTTTAACTGGTTTTAGGAGATGGAGAAGATCCTGAAAGGTATGGGAAAAGCCCTTCTAGAATTGCTGTTCCAGATGGTGTGGTGTTGTCTGTTCCTCTAGGAGAAAAGCCAGTACAATATGACAAGGTCAATGGATGTATTCCACTTGGGCCTGTGGCCATGTGGCTGGCTTCAGATGATGGCTTGTTACCTGATGGCTTTGGATAAGCAGATAAAAAATAATGACTTAATAGACCATGTTTTAATAATATGTCTGTAGGTCACTTGGAACAGGGACAGTGAAGAGCTAAAGTGGACTGTTTTGTTTTCCTACAGGCTGGGCTGCTTTCATGGTAATCTAAGCAAGTCAGAGTCTATATGAGACATATGCATGCATGCATGTGTGCTAAGTCGCTTCAGTCATGTCCAGCTCTTTGTGACCCTATGGACCATACTCCTCCAGGCTCCTCTGTCCATGGGATTCTCCTGGAAAGAATACTAGAGTGGGTTGCCACGTCCTCCTTCAGGGGATCTTCCCAAAGCGGTCTCTTATGGCTCCTGCATTGGCGGGTGGATTCTTTACCACTAGTGCCACCTGGGAAACCCCTCTACAAGACACATTTCATGGTAAATCCCTTGATCTGTGGGCATCTTGGCTTTTTATGAATGAGGCAAGCAAATAAATGCGTAGAGCTTCTTTGAAATCCAAGTTATAACTGGCTGTCATCATGAGAAAGAACAATGTGCAGGTAGGGGAAACCTCTTTATTCAAAAACAGAGACTTCATTTTGAGCATGATGCTATTTCAATGAGAGAACACATGTCCTAGTCATGGAGGATGAGTTACTAGAGCTCAATGTCATGAAACAAGAAGACTCTCAGAGTTCTGAGAAGACTCTTCAAATGCCTTGAGCAGGCTTTGTAGAGGCTACTTCATTCTTGAGGAGTAAGACTTCATTATCTGTGGAGGATACTGTTGAGCAGGGAAGCCTCTATGCTTAACTTGCTATGGACAGCATGCCAAGGAGGTAAAGAAGCCTGCTTATGTCCCAGCATGCAATTAGAATTTTAGAATGGCTTGTAGGTCTTGGCTCTTGTAGACAGTGGGCTTGTGTATATCTCTGTAGATGCTGCCTGGATAGGAGCAAAGTGAAAGAGGGGAAGAAAATCTCAATGCTATTTTTCTTTCAGTGACACAGCTGCCTTTGTGCAGAGACAAAGAAAGCAACCAAAGAGCAGGTGGCTGTGATTTTTAAAATTTGTTTTATTTAACAATCAAGAAGGCTGTACTGCTCTGGAAATCTCATGCTTCTACTGAAGCTACCTTGAGCCAGTTGCAACTATCCTTGAGGAAAAAAATAGCAAGGGGCAATTTGTGAGCAGAATTCAAGCATGGCTTTATAAGGTGCATGCTCCAGCCCCCTATTGTCTAGGTATTTCAGCATCTGTGAGAGCCAAAGCCTCAACACAGAATGGTAATTTCAACAACTTCTCTGAAGAGTATACTGGGTGAGACAAGTCAGTTCCTTCCCATTTACTTATGAGTTAATTGGCATTTAAACTCAAGTCTCCAGGCCAGTGATTTATTTTAATAATAAGTTAGCCCCATGGCAGGCCCATGACTTCATGACTGCAGCAATGGAGAAAGGGCACACCACCCTGATGGGTGTCTCAGTGCCACATGTGGCTGACTTACAAGGCTATCCTCTGATCTGAGTCACTCTTGCCTCTTCTGCTTCAGGCCCCATGGGTGGCACCCAGCTATTAGAAGGTCTACCTGCTTAAAGGGACAGGGAAAGGAGTTGGATATAAGAAACTGGGAGGAAATTATTTTTGAACAAAGAAATCACTGGATGTTACAAATTATGAGGGCAATTTGTACATGGGCCAAATCTGATCAGTTTCCATATGTTCATTTATGCTGCCTTTATTAAAACAAAAGCTCATAGATGCTGGTATTAATTCAGACTTTAAATTATTGTTTTGAGTTCTATCGAATGTCATCTGCATTTTATAGGTCTTATGACAACAATGTCCATGATGATGGAATCAGCTGATTTTTCAAGGCAATCTTTAAGGTTATTTCATGTTTGTTAGGTTGCTACGGGTACCTAATACATCAGTATGAGTAGAAGAAGTGTTTAATGCACTTGCCAGATTTTTCTGCAAGATAAATAGTTTTACATGTCTCAGAAGTAGAATCCAATTGGCCAAGAAGTTGGCTAAGGATTGAAATTTGACATCATTCTTGGAAGCTAATCTTTTTTTTTAATGTGCATAATATAAAAAGTACACTATATCTTTGCTAGATATAATACTAAGCCCAAAATATTACTTTTAATAATAAATCTATATATGCAAATGATCAAGTACTTTTCCTAACTGCTGGTCATAGTAATAGACAACATTTCAAATGGAATAAATTTTTTTCTTTTTTCCCCTTAGTATTCTTAAAATGAGAGTTTATGTAGTACACATGTATTTTACAAAGCAAAAATGATATAACAAATACCTATGAACCCACCACCCAGCCCCAGAACTAGATCACCAGTCATTTGTAACTACCTGTGTGCTCTTCCGTTGGAGAAGGAAATGGCAACCCACTCCAGTGTTCTTGCCTGGAGAATCCCAGGGACGGGGGAGCCTGGTGGGCTGCCGTCTCTGGGGTCGCACAGAGTCAGACATGACTGAAGCAACTTAGCAGCAGCAGCAGCAGCAGCAGTGTGCTCTTCCACATCCCGTTCTCCTGCCTCACCCTAGGACACTACTGTCTGAGATTTGTGCTCATTACTGGAGGAAACAGGGTGTGGTCCGCTGGAGAAGGGAATGGCAAACCACTTCAGTATTCTTGCCTTGAGAACCCCATGAACAGTATGAAAAGACAAAATGATAGGATACTGAAAGAGAAACTCCCCAGGTCAGTAGGGGCCCAATATGCTACTGGAGATCAGTGGAGAAATAACTCCAGAAAGAATGAAGGGATGGAGCCAAAACAAAAAGAATACCCAGCTGTGGATGTGTCTGGTGATAGAAGCAAAGTCCGATGCTGTAAAGAGCAATATGGCATAGGAACCTGGAATGTCAGGTCCATGAATCAAGGCAAATTGGAAGTGGTCAAACAAGAGATGGCAAGAGTGAATGTTGACATTCTAGGAATTAGCAAACTAAAATGGACTGGAATGGGTGAATTTAACTCGGATGACCATTATATCTACTACTGTGGGCAGGAATCCCTCAGAAGAAATGGAGTGGCCATCATGGTCAACAAAAGAGTCCGAAATGCAGTACTTGGATGCAGTCTCAAAAACGATTGAATGATCTCTGTTCGTTTCCAAGGCAAACCATTCAATGTCACAGTAATCCAAGTCTATGCCCCAACCAGTAACGCTGAAGAAGCTGAAGTTGAAAGGTTCTATGAAGACCTACAAGACCTTTTAGTACTAACACCCAAAAAAGATGTCCTTTTCATTATAGGGGACTGGAATGCAAAAGTAGGAAGTCAAGAAACACCTGGAGTAACAGGCAAATTTGGCCTTGGAATACGGAATGAAGCAGGGCAAAGACTAATAGAGTTTTGCCAAGAAAATGCACTGGTCATAGCAAATACCCTCTTCCAACAACACAAGAGAAGACTCTATACATGGACATCACCAGATGGTCAACACCGAAATCAGATCGATTATATTCTTTGCAGCCAAAGATGGAGAAGCTCTATACAATCAGCAAAAACAAGACCAGGAGCTGACTGTGGCTCGGACCATGAACTCCTTATTGCCAAATTCAGACTGAAATTGAAGAAAGTAGAGAAAACTACTAGACCAGTCAGGTATGACCTAAATCAAATCCCTTATGATTATACAGTGGAAGTGAGAAATAGATTTAAGGGCCTAGATCTGATAGATAGAGTGCCTGATGAACTATGGAATGAGGTTCGTGACATTGTACAGGAGACAGGGATCAAGACCATCCCCATGGAAAAGAAATGCAAAAAAGCAAAATGGCTGTCTGGGGAGGCCTTACAAATAGCTGCGGAAAGAAGAGAAGCGAAAAGCAAAGGAGAAAAGGAAAGATATAAACATTTAAATGCAGAGTTCCAAAGAATAGCAAGAAGAGATAAGAAAGCCTTCTTCAGCGATCAATGCAAAGAAATAGAGGAAAACAACAGAATGGGAAAGACTAGGGATCTCTTCAAGAAAATCAGAGATACCAAAGGAACATTTCATGCAAAGATGGGCACAATAAAGGACAGAGATGGTGTGGACCTAACAGAAGCAGAAGATATTAAGAAGAGGTGGCAAGAATACACAGAAGAACTGTACAAAAAAGAGCTTCAAGACTCAGATAATCATGATGATGTGATCACTGACCTAGAGCCAGACATCTTGGAATGTGAAGTCAAATGGGCCTTAGAAAGCATCACTACGAACAAAGCTAGTGGAGGTGATGGAATTCCAGTGGAGCTATTCCAAGTCCTGAATGATGATGCTGTGAAAGTGCTACACTCAATATGCCAGCAAATCTGGAAAACTCAGCAGTGGCCACAAGATTGGAAAAGGTCAGTTTTCATCCCAATCCCAAAGAAAGGCAATGCCAAGGAGTGCTCAAACTACCGAACAATTGCACTCATCTCACACGCTAGTAAAGTAATGCTCAAAATTCTCCAAGCCAGGCTTCAGCAATATGTGAACCGTGAACTTCCTGATGTTCAAGCTGGTTTTAGAAAAGGCAGAGGAACCAGAGATCAAATTGCCAACATCCGCTGGATCATGGAAAAAGCAAGAGAGTTCCAGAAAAACATCTATTTCTGCTTTATTGACTATGCCAAAGCCTTTGACTGTGTGGATCACAATAAACTGTGGAAAATTCTGAAAGAGATGGGAATACCAGACCACCTGATCTGTCTCTTAAGAAATCTGTATGCAGGTCAGGAAGCAACAGTTAGAACTGGTCATGGAGCAACAGACTGGTTCCAAATAGGAAAAGGAGTACGTCAAGGCTGCATATTGTCACCATGTTTATTTAACTTATATGCAGAGTACATCATGAGAAATACTGGACTGGAAGAAACACAAGTTGGAATCAAGATTGCCGGGAGAAATATCAATAACCTCAGATATGCAGATGACACCACTCTTATGGCAGAAAGTGAAGAGGGGCTAAAAAGCCTCTTGATGAAAGTGAAAGTGGAGAGTGAAAAGGTTGGCTTAAAGCTCAACATTCAGAAAACGAAGATCATGGCATCTGGTCCCATCACTGCATGGGAAATAGATGGGGAAACAGTGGAAACAGTGTCAGACTTTGTTTTTCTGGGCTCCAAAATCACTGCAGATGGTGACTGCAGCCATGAAATTAAAAAACGCTTGCTCCTTGGAAGGAAAGTTATGACCAACCTAGATAGCATATTCAAAAGCAGAGACATTACTTTACCAACAAAGGTTCGCCTAGTCAAGGCTATGGTCTTTCCTGTGGTCATGTATGGATGTGAAAGCTGGACTGTGAAGAAGGCTGAGCGCCGAAGAATTGATGCTTTTGAACTGTGGTGTTGGAGAAGACTCTTGAGAGTCCCTTGGACTGCAAGAAGATCCAACCAGTCCATTCTGAAGGAGATCAATCCTGGAATTTCTTTAGAAGGAATGATGCTAAAGCTGAAACTCCAGTATTTTGGCCACCTCATGCGAAGAGTTGACTCATTGGAGAAGACTCTGATGCTGGGAGGGATTGAGGGCAGGAGGAGAAGGGGACGACAGAGGATGAGATGGCTGGATGGCATCACTGACTCGATGGATGCGAGTCTGAGTGACCTCCGAGAGCTGGTGATGGACAGGGAGGCCTGGCGTGCTGCAGTTCATGGGGTCGCAAAGAGTCGGACACGACTGAGCGACTGATCTGATCTGATCTGATCTGACTGGAGAAAACACAAGCTGGAATCAAGATTGCCGGGAGAAATATCAATAACCTCAGATATGGAGATGACACCACCGTTATGGCAGAAAGTGAAGAGGAACTCAAAAGCCTCTTGATGAAAGTGAAAGTGGAGAGTGAAAAGGTTGGCTTAAAGCTCAACATTCAGAAAACGAAGATCATGGCATCTGGTCCCATCACTACATGGGAAATAGATGGAGAAACAGTGGAAACAGTGTCAGACTTTATTTTCTGGGCTCCAAAATCACTGCAGATGGTGACTGCAGCCATGAAATTAAAAGACGCTTACTCCTTGGAAGGAAGGTTATGACCAGCCTAGATAGCATATTCAAAAGCAGAGACATTACTTTGCCAACAAAGGTTCGCCTAGTCAAGGCTATGGTCTTTCCTGTGGTCATGTATGGATGTGAGAGCTGGACTGTGAAGAAGGCTGAGCGCCAAAGAATTGATGCTTTTGAACTGTGGTGTTGGAGAAGACTCTTGAGAGTCCCTTGGACTGCAAGAGATCCAACTGGTCCATTCTGAAGGAGATCAGACCTGGAATTTCTTTGGAGGGAATGATGCTCAAGCTGAAACTCCAGTATTTTGGCCACCTCATGCGAAGAGTTGACTCATTGGAGAGGACTCTGATGCTGGGAGGGATTGAGGGCAGGAGGAGAAGGGGACGACAGAGGATGAGATGGCTGGATGGCATCACTGACTCGATGAATGTGAATCTGAGTGACCTCCGGGAGCTGGTGATGGACAGGGAGGCCTGGCGTGCTGCGGTTCATGGGGTCGCAAAGAGTCGGACACGACTGAGCGACTGATCTGATCTGATCTGATCTGATTTCTTAGTATCTAACAAAATACTTTTATTATGCGTATGTGAATTTCTTAGCAATAATATTTAATTTTGCCTATCTTTAAGCTTTATTTCGGAGAAGGTGATGGCACCCCACTCCAGTACTCTTGCCTGGAAAGTCCCATGGACAGAGGAGCCTGGTAGGCTGCAGTCCATGGGGTCGCTAAGAGTCAGACATGACTGAGCGACTTCACTTTCACTTTTCACTTGGACATGCATTGGAGAAGGAAATGGCAACCCACTCCAGTGTTCCTGCCTGGAGAATCTCAGGGACGAGGGAGCCTGGTGGGCTGCTGTCTACGGGGTCGCACAGAGTCGGACACAACTGAAGTGACTTAGCAGCAGCAAGCCTTATTTGGAATGGTTCTTACATGGAATTATCTGGACTTGCTTTTTCATTTGACATAACAAATTTCTGATAAGAAAACTCATGAATATCATTTTAAAGAATTGCCTGGATGTATGTTAAACATTTTAACCCCATATCATAGGTATCTGATGTACAAGAAATATAAGAAATACATTTTAAGCCTAATGTAAGATATGTAATTCTTTCCTATTAAAGTTGGAGATGCTTGTAGTTTCCATACTTATTATATTTTAATTAGTAAAAGGTGATTAAAACATATGAGTTAAGTTTTATTTTGATGTTTTTGCAATGTGGTAATTAAATCCAGGGAAGATATATTTTCCATTATATACCTAATTAGCATGTCATAATTATCAAATTAAATACTCATTTTAAATATGTAATTGAAGTGTCATGAGTTGAATATAATTTTTTGGAATGAATTTATCCGGTAATGAAATTTCAGGCTTCCATTAGCTTTCAGGACTGTTCTAAACATAGGCATCATTATCCCTATGGAATCTTTCAGTTATCCATGTGGTTGAATACAGATTCTAAAGATGTTTTTAAGGGCTGAAATAGAATAGTTGATAATCTCATCAAGAATTAAATGGCACATCCCTGGATGAAATGTTTTGGTTTATATTCTCTAGGCTTTATCAAGGCATTTTTTTCCTTCCTCATTAGCCAACAAAGGAAACAATTCTGCTATCCACAGACCTGGACAGTGTCAGGTAGCACAGACAGACTGAGCCTGGGTCAGTGGGGATGGAGTGGAGGGAAGAGACGCTCCTTCTTCTCTCCATATATTTATTCACTATGATGCCATTCTCAGCGTTCTAGGAGAACCACAACTCTGTTGAAAGGAATAGCCACGATAATCATTTTTTCAGAAAATAAAAACTGACATATTCAGAATTTACATCCTGTCCATGTGAAAATCCAATGGATTTTGTCTATAACATGTTCTCAGGTTTCTATAAAGACAGGTTAAATTAGCCATTTCAGAACTGGGCTGATTTGTCTACTCAATCATGGAGTTACTTGTAGTATGCAAATATCCAGGAGGATTCAATGCCTTCCAAGAGGACTTGCCTTTTTATGTGAAATGTGTGTGTTAGAGGTGCATTTTTTTTTCTTGTCATTGTCAATGTCATAATTTTTTAAAGTTTCTTCTTTTCATTTTGAAATAATTTTAGACTTATAGGAAAGTTGCAAGAACATGCAGAGTTCCCATATACCCTTCATCAAACTTTCCCCAGTGTTAACATCTTCTAAAACTATGGTATAATGACCCAAATCAGAAAATTAACATTGGTCCAATGATACTGGCTAAACTATAGACTGTGTTCATATTTTCCCACCCCCTCCCCACATACATCTTATTTCTGTTCCAGCCCCTGAAGATCTCACACTGCAGTTTGTTGTCATGTCTCCTTGGTCTCTCTACCCTGTGACGGTTTCTCCATCTGTCTTCAGTCTTGTAGGAACCTGATATTTTTGAGTCAGTTACGTCATAAAATGCCACCAATGTGTGTTTGTCTGGGGCTTTCCTGATGATTAAAGTTAAGTGTGTTTGAAAGACACCAGGGAGGTGACACTGTGTCCTTTTCACTGTGTCACATCAGGGCACATCGTGATGATAAATCTCATTACTGGTGAACCGTGAGCATTTGGTTAAGGTGATATCTCTCAGGTTTCTCCACCATAAAGTTACTGTCTTTCCCTTTGCAAATAATGTTTGTCTCCGCAGAATATTTTGAGACTAAGGTACTCCCAGTGTTGAGGAAAATCTTCACATAGACATCTGATCTTGTGAAATAAATACTTATGTAATTTCTTTCATTAACAAAGGATTCTTCATTTCTCTAAAGGATTCACCCCAAGATTTCATATTAAATAGCAATCTCAGTTCTACTACTTTAAAAATATGTCTTATCTAATAAGCATTGAATTATACATCTCTTTGAGACAGTGTCTACTATAGTGTTTTCCTTTAGGATAATATATATCTTCTCCAATGATGCATGAATATATTCTCATCTCCTTATATGATTAGAAAGATAAGTAGAATTTCTCATACCTGATATATCATTCAAAGAAGAAACTAGAGTTTATCTTCTATTCTTTATCCTTTTCTGAAGGAGTCTTTTCTTTGTCAGAAATAGGAGGTTAAGAAAAAAATATATTTTGGGATGAAGCATGTTTTAAGAGATGCTGTTTTATACCTGTTTTAAGAGATGCTGTTTTATACCATGCTGTTTTATACCAACATGCCTTATACCAAAGTAAATAGGCTAAGAGAATATTAATTATATGCCACACATGATTCTATTCTCTGGAAATTGAATTGGTAAAATGTACCAAGTCCTTTGAGATTGTTAGTTAGTCTTGAAGATGTCTGTATCCTTCAGTTCTACCTAAAAAAATCAATTCAACAAAATAATTGCAGAACTAGGCAGAGATTTATGTTCAGGAATAAATCATGCTATGCTGTGGAAGTGATCAGGTAAATTGGAAATAATATAAAAGCCCTCAAATAAGGATATAGTTTAATGCTGTACAACAATTAAAAACGTGTTTTCAAGAAACAATATCAGGAGAAAATGCCATGGTGATCACAGTAATGTACTATGTAGAAAGATAGAAATATTACTATTTATGCAGTATATCTCTATACTATATGTCTTTCTTCCCCCCCCCTCTCTCTCACACACACACATACACATATATACACACCCACCTGGTAGGAATATATTAGAATGTTATCTTTAGGTGTTAGAACCATGAGTGATATCCATTTTCTTCTTTATGCTTGTTTTTCAGCTCTTTTACTCTGTTTCTTTTATTAAAAAGAAAAATAAATTTTTAAAAAATTAAAACTAGCAATAATTTCACAGGTGCCATTTGGGGAACTGGATTCTTAGAAATCTCTTTCCAAGTCCTCTTTTAAACCCTATGTAGATTACAATTTTGAAAGCAACTAAATCCACTTTCCGAGTTTATCCTTAATATTTAATTACATGTATTTTCATATACACAGTCAGAGACTTATATGAACTTGTTGGTTAAATAAAGCCAAGGAAAGCTTAAAAATGACATTTGTCTTTCAAGAAAAAATTTCATTGTCTATATTTTCTATGGTTGACTTTCTAACAGTACACAGAAAAATCTGTGGGATCTAAGGACTGTGATACAAAAAAAGGTGAGAGAAGGGTAATCCTTCCAGGCATTATAGCTCCCGCCCACCCACCCCACCCCAGAAAAGGTGGAAGGGATGCTGGATATTTTTTCTATTATTTTTTTCAAGGGTAGTATTTAAAATTAAACTTATTTTTTAAAAAATAACCCCATCAAATTGCAGAAAGCCAAATATCTAGCTTTCATTTTTAATCAAACAGGCTAAATATTCATGTTGATGTGACTAAATGAAACTTTTGTATGCAGCGTCTCACTCCATCTGCATGAATAGTAGCATTGTGGCAGGGTGAGGTCACTGCAGAAGGGAAAGTGAGGTAAGAACACAGCTGAGTCTACAGGCCTTTCTGCTGCAGGGCGCACCAGCTCCTTCTTAAAGCCACAGAACTGCCATTCTCACACCAAAGGCTCTCAGTTTGTTTGCCCTGGGCTGCTACACGGCTTGCCTGTGTGCACGGATGTGCCATGTGTCCTGAATAATTCAAGTGTTCCAAGAGAGGGCCAGAAGTGCAAGGAGTAGCCCGTGGCCAGAACTACAGTGGTGTATAGTTTGTGTCCTTTGAACATCCATGTTGGCCACCTGCTTGGGAGGGAAAAAAATGTCTCTTCCATTTCCTACTGCTCTCTCACGACCTACGAGGAATCTCTGCTGTAGTTAGGCTATCCCACTGTGATGTGTCGCACTCCCAAACAGTTGCAGGCTGATATCTCAAGGCTAAGCCACCAAAAGTTTGGTTAAAGATGCGTGTCTGTTCATAATTTATCTACAATTCTTACTAACTTAGAGGAATAAGTCGGTTGCCAAGAGTATGCTGGCAAGCAGTCCCTTGCCAAAACCATCTTATTAGAGCTGTGAGAACTTGAAAAAAGAAAACCTACTCCTTTTTGCCCCCAATAAGCTCTCCAAAATTTTTACCTCCTGCTTTATAATGGAGAGGAATCTTTCACTCTCTGCTTGGCATTGAACAGCATCCGATTTAAATAATAAGATATTTTGAAGATATGGATACTAAGCCTTTGCTTGTACCTGCCTCCATAGGTACTGCTGCTGCTGCTGCTAAGTTGCTTCAGTTGTGTCCAACTCTGTGCGACCCCATAGATGGCACCCCACCAGGCTCCCCCATCCCTGGGATTCTCCAGGCAAGAACACTGGAGTGGGTTGCTATTTCCTTTTCCAATGCATGAAAGTGAAAAGTAAAAGTGAAGTCACTCAGTAATGTCTGACTCTTAGCCACCCCATGGACTGCAGTCTACCAGGCTCCGCCATTCATGGGATTTTCCAGGCAAGAGTACTGGAGTGGGTCACCATAGTCTTCTCCATAAGTAGGTACTATGATATCAAATTAATGACAGCCTTTAACAGCTCTCCAGGAAAACTCTCTCATCTGAGATCCAAGCTTATAAACCCCCAACACATAAAATGGTAGCGCTCTCTGAATCTAAACTGTGAGAGTGGGTAAGGGTGATTCTTTAAAATTACCATGTCCTGTAGATCGCATCCAGAATTCAGTGCTGAGGATAAATGAAAGCTTAAGGTTGACCAGGACAGGCAATATGAGGGTTACATGATCCATGTCCCTGATAAGGTTTTAGCCTCACTGAAGTGGAGGATCAGGAAGTTAAATAATGCAGAACAGTTTTGTGATCACTGTGCCATAGACATGCAATCAGGAGGAAGTGATATAGAAATTCAGAGAAGGAAAATGTGCTTTTGGACATTGTGGACTTTTGGAGAGAAGGCCTGGTCAAGGAAGCAGGGAATGTATAAGGCATTGAAAGGGGAACAGGCTTTGACTTCTCCAGTTGAGAAAACCAGTATGGAGAGAGAGGTGGTGATGCTTTATTCCTAACAGCTGCTCAAGATAGCATAGACACATGTATATGTATAACTGAATCACTTTGCTGTACACCTGAAATTAACACAGCATTGTAAATCAAGTATACCTCAATATAAATAAAAATTAGGTTTAAAAAGGTATACATTCCCCAAATAGATGAATCAACTGACAGGTGACCAACTCTGTGGTCTGGGATGGGGGCATAGGTATACCTGTTGAGCTGAGAAGTTGCTCTCTGTGAGAGAGATGGGAGGTCTCGTTGACAGGGCACTGGGTGCCAGCCAGTCCCTGGAGGCTCTGGAATGCCAGCCTCAGGAAATGGTCATTATCTTTTAGGCAAAAATGAGTCACTGAGGATTAGGAGTAGGGAGGGACTCAATGAAATCAGCTTTTCTGAGAGATGCATCTCGCAATGATATGCAAGAAACATATCAGCTAATCATAATAAGGAAACCACCACACTGAGTTAGGAGTATTATAGGTTCCATGCTAGACAGCATTAGATCATGATTAAATGATTAATTCTTGCTCATTTCTGGTGGTGGCTGCAGAACATTGATCCAGGCAGCTGCTCACTATGAGAAGAATTAAATGGATGGTGCCAGCCAGATACCCAACTACCACCCAGGTAGCCTCTAAAATCTGTATCTCTAAGGGGCTAAAGTGCATTTCCAAAGTGTTTCGGAGATCTTCAAGTCCATTCATTCATTCATTCAATTATCAAACATTCCTAAGTTCAAACCTACTGTGTGCTAGGTGCCATGAGAGGCCCTGGAGGTCAAAAGAAAAACAAAACTATATCGGATTATTATAAATTTTTTGTGCAGAACGTTCAAAGGTACAGAAGCTCAGAATTTGCAGCAGATGTAGTCCCACTGTATGTAAGCCCTCTTCCCTTGCCCACCTGTTAGTAAGTGGTCACTGGCCTTGCAGAGCATCAGTTCCTCTGTAGCCCTGCATCTAAGAGAGAGAAGGGTGGTGGAAGGCAAGTCACAGCCAGAGGAAGAGCCTTCCAGCTCCCTTCCTAGGGCAAAACTAAATTGTGTCTAAGTAGCCCTTGCATTTCAGTGGGTGGAAGCCTGTTTATTTTGCACTTAGAAAGGAATCTTTACCAGAAATTTTAATTGAGAACCCAAACTTCCCTCACCAACATGTGTACCACTGGTGTTCTGTAAAGTGGCCCCTCTTCCCTGATTATTATTTTCAGCACAACCATATACTTTAAAGTGTATAACTGATGTTCAGAGATGTTTGTTGGAAACTAAGAGCAGTTTTCAGAGAGGTGGAGAGAGAAGTCAATTGGCTATCCTTGCATCATATTTAAATCACTGGTTATAAGTCAGTGATTTTATGGATAATTGGTTTAGGCACTCACCTTTCTAAGACTGTACGATCAACCATTAATAAATGAATTTTGACAATCTGCAATATGTTGTTTACAGGTCTCATGTTAAACATAGTTCGTGCCCATCACGTTGCATTATTGCCAGTTATCAATTATTCATGCTAATTTTGTTAGCATGCTGTTAAATAGTGTTTTTCTCTGGGTTTCCCTGGTGGCTCAGCTGGTGAAGAATCTGTCTGCAGTGTGGGAGACCTGGGTTCGATCCGTAGGTCAGAAAGATCCCCTGGAGAAGGAAATGGCTACCCACTCCAATATTCTTGCCTAGAGAATTCCATAGACAGAGGAGACTGGAGGCTATAGTCCATGGGGTGGCAAAGAGTCAGACACGACTGAGGGACTAACACTTTCACTTTTCACTATTCTCTGAGCCAGGCACTGTTCTGAATACTTTATAAATATTAGCACCTTGCATCCTTATAACAATCCCTATGAAATATTTACTAATACCATCCTTATTTTATAGAAGAGGAAACTGAGGCATCAGTTCAGTTCAGTTCAGTCACTCAGCTCAGTTGTGTCTGACTCTTTGCCATCCCATGAACCGCAGCATGCCAGGCCTCCCTGTCCATCACCAATTCCTGGAGCCCCCCCAAATCCATGTCCATTGAGTTGGTGATGCCATTCAGCCATCTCATCCTCTGTCATCCCCTTCTCCTCCTGCCCTCAATCTTTCTCAGCATCAGGGCCTTTTCCAATGAGTCAGCTCTCTGCATCAGGTGGCCAAAGTATTGGAGTTTCAGCTTCAGCATCAGTCCTTCCAGTGAACACCAGGACTGATCTCCTTTAGGATGGACTTGTCGGATATCCTTGCTGTCCAAGGGACTCTCAAGAGTCTTCTCCAACACCACAGTTCAAAAACATCAATTCTTCTGCACTCAGCTTTCTTTGTAGTCCAACTCTCACATCCATACAAGCCTACTGGAAAAACCAGAGCCTTGACTAGATGGACCTTTGTTGACAAAGTAATGTCTCTGCTTTTTAATATGCTGTCTAGGTTGGTCATAACTTTCCTTCTAGGTTAAATAGCTTTTCAAAGTCGTGCAGTCACACAAAGTCATGGTCAGTAGCAGAATTGACATTTAAACCTAGGAGTCCACTGCTAGAGCTTATGCCTTCAACCCCTGTGCTGCCATAACAACCGGAAGCAATATGAGTAAGGAAATACAGAGAGTAGTAGTATTAACAGTGCTAGTCGGAGTAGTTTTATAGCAGCAGCGGTAGCAGTACTGTACTAATAGTAGTTGCATATTGCAGTCGTAGTATTATAGTCATCATAGTGTAGCAGCTGTAACATTAATAGTGGTAGTAGTAGCATTGTAGTAGTTGTGTTGTAGTATTATGGTATCAGTCATATTGTACCAGTGGTATAGCAGCAGCAGCTGGTGGTAGTAGTAGCCTCTGGTTGTAGTAGTAGTAACTGGTTGTAATAGTGGTGGTAATGGTGGCCAAAACATTGTAGCCGTACTGCGGTAATAGTGGTGATGGTGGTGATGGTAGTAATGGCAGTTGGGAGTACTGCTGGAGTAGTGCTGCTGCTGCTGGTGGTGGTAACATTGTCATATTGTAGAAGTAGCAGTGTCACGGTTGCAGCCGTCATGGTCTCTGCCATCCTTGTTACTACATTCTCTTTTCAGAGACAAGGATATGGTGGCTTAGACAAGTCTAATAACTAGCAAGTTCAGGACAGGGCTTGTGCCCACATGTATCTGCATCCTTTGCTATCCCTTTGGATGAACAGATGAGAAATGGCTGTTTCTGTAGCCTGTAGAAATCACTGCTCAGATACACTCATACCAAGTACTCAACGGCGATTGTTTTGGCGATGCCACCCTGACCTCTGTGGTGTTTGAGTGGTTTGTCATGATTGTTATTCTTGATTGAATCTCTGTCTTATTTAAGCTACCAGTTCGCTGGGGTGTTGCTGGTGAATTGGGGGGCTGGTATGTGAAGGGGCGGGAGTCCTTTGGGAAAAGCCAGCCAGCAGCAGCCAAATTAGTTGTGACTGAATTGCCTAGCTTGTGGGTTCAGTGACACAGATCAACCCAGCAGCCTCATGTAGACCTTGCCGGGGTCTGAGCCACCAGTCTATAGGTCACCAAGTCAAGCCCCTATGAAGTACCCCCACCCCTGCCACCACTTAGAGCGGTAAAGACTGATTAAGCATGTTTATATGTAATTTGAAAATGGTTCTTTCAGGAAATATGTGGTTCTTAAAAGTCATTTTAAAACCTGAGATTTTACTTTGGTTTATTTACATTCTAGCCAAAAAAGAGTCCAGAGTTGAGCACCAAGTTTCATGATGTATGGAGTCCTCCAGGAGAATTGTCAGAGCAGTTTTATATATTTTTACTCTATCAATATAGCCTTTCACAGTTCCTAATTAGTTTTGTTAGTTGACTTACAGAAAAGTGTATTTAAAGTGAGACGTCAGTAATTCCACTGAGGGAACAACATTAATGAAAAGCACACACTGTCAGGAGGCCAATGGGAGAGCAAATGGCCTGTCCTGGGCACCCCTAATTTGTACTGGAGGTCATTAACTCAACTGCTTCCATTGTAAGAACACACGTCAATAGAAACCTCTGGAGATTATTCAAGCTGTGGATGTGTGTGTTTGTGTGAACGTGTACCAGCACACACACGCACACATGAACATATTATATTTTCTTAAAACAAGGAAAATAAAAGATTAATCAAGCTTTTGGAATACCCACCCAGTGTACTTCTGTGAACATACATGTCACTGAGATTGTATTGGAAACTCCACTGGGTTTGGGCTTAGGTACTGTATATCTTGCCAAGGAGAAAGGAAATAGCTCCAAAATAAAGAGAAGGAGAAGTAAAATATAGATTTACTCTATTCTGGCAAGTACTTTTGCCAGATATGTGAAGTCTGACTTGGGTTGTTTATACTTACATGGGATTTCTTAGAATGTTGTATTTAAAGAATGTTATCTCAGAATTTCAATAGCCAGAGCAGATGCACAGTAAACTTTTGAGGTTTTTTTAATAGTAGATATGTGTGTGCAGTCTACCAGAAATTAAAGATGCACAAGTAGATTTTTTACAGTGTACATAATCATGTCAATCAAACTTGGTTCCTTAAATGAGAGCTCAGTTTTCTTTATTTCCTACTGAGTTTACCAAGTGGAGCACTGGCTGCCAGCACTTTTAACTAAGTAACTTTGCTGCAAAACTCTTTCTGTTCATTTGTGCTTGGGCCAGGATGGAGGGTCACTTGCCTTTGTATGGAAGATGCAAAATAAAAGGGTCACGTGTCATCACTCTAAATTGTCTCTGCTTCTGCAGCCCTGGCAGTGGGAACTGCTGGGAATGTACATACCACTCAATTTTTCAGAACGCATGACATGGTCAAGTTTATGTTTTTCTGTGGTGTGTCGTGGTTGTTTATTATGTGGAAGAAGCGGAAAGCTTGCCAATCCACATCACTAATGCAAGTCTGAGTAATGACATCAGCAGTAAACTGGAATTTAGCTTCTAACCACATACAAATAGGTCTCAGGCTGCTGGTTATGCTATGATGTCAACCCAATGCCCCCTTCATTAGCTGATGTGCTTTTCAAGGTAAATGCCAAGAGAAAGAATTTGGTTTTGTTTTCCCAAAGCACAAAACATGTTTTGAACAATAGAAATACTTCTCTATCAACAGTTTTCTGGCTTGTTGATTTCCCAACTCTGTTAATTACACCCTCTGAGTCTGTATTTCCAAGTCTTTATTAGAACACAAAATTACCTACAGGAGAGTTGATTTCTAAATCAGATTGAGTTTCCACACACACATCTCTCTCTCCTCTCCCTGGAGACTCCGTTGGGTATATCTACACATGGCAGCAAAACCAGACCAACCAAATTATCCTGCGTTTCTGATGCATCCTGACAGGTTAAGACAGTAGCCTAACCAGTGGGGAAAAAATGTTTACAAGGTCTTACTGATGATACCACCTCGAAGATCCGAGGGGATGATTCAGACCCGCCGAAGTTTTAGCTTCCACCAATGCTGCCTCTGCATGTCTGTGTTCATCTGATGAGCAGCCTCGCCATAGTTTATGTGGGGTGTATATTATCATTTGTGGCCGTCTCTTTGTGAATCAGCATTTAGCTTGGAAGTAGCCTGTTTCACCACACACAACAACACTGTTTATTAAAACACTCCAAAATTGGACTTCCCTGGTAGCTCAGACGGTTAAGAATCTGCCTGCAATGCAGAGACCCAGGTTTGGTTCCTGTGTCAGGAAGATTACCTGGAGAAGGGAATGGCTACCCACTCCAATATTCTTGCCTGAAGACTCCATGGACAGAGGAGCCTGGTGGGCTAGAGTCCATGGAGTTGCAAAGAGTCAGACATAACTGAGTGACTTTCACTCTCTGAAATATAGCATTGACTTATAAATATGTGTCCTTTCAGGGCAGATCTGTGTCTAGAAAGAAGAAAACGTGATAAAAGAACAGAAATTTTTAAAAAGAAGAAAGAATCAAAAGCTACATTTGACCAGTGTTCATATTCATGCCTGTGTAAAGCCTACACAGCTACTTTCTTGGCACAGAAACAAATACAAATGAAATTGTTGCTGAATATAGAAGAGAGAAATTTAATTAGGTGTAATAATAGCACTTTCGGTTTTCAAAGCACTTTACAAATGCTAACTAATTAATCTGTAATATTTCTAAGAGGCAGGAATGTCCACTCCTCGACTTGTGCTGAGAGCAGCACATAGAGGGTGCTCCCCTCCAGGAAGATTCTGGGGGGAGGGGTCTCTGTCTATGCCCCTGCTTCCCACACATTAAACCTAAGTGAATATTGTCAGGTGGGGAACTATGGCATGGCACAGCTAACAGTGTTAGAAATAGACAAAAAAAAAAAAAAAATGGATTCTAATATCCAGAAATTCCAAATAAATCAGTGTATGTCTGATGACCTCATATTCAAGAAGAGAAAAATTACCAATAGAAAAAATATATATATATATATTTAAAAGTATTTGTTTGCTTAAGTGTGAAATATGTTCCTGAGAGCAGGGAGGAGATTGTAAATGGGGTTCCACGTTCTCAATTACCCAGCAGTGGGCCCTCAGGCAAGTTATTACCTGCTCTAGAAGTTTCCTTGCCTATAAACTTGTGAACGTCAGACAAGATCTCTGAGGTCCCTTTTCCCCTCAAATTCATGGGTTTCTGCTTGACGTAAATGGTGAGTCAGCAGGCAGGTCTCCGTTCCTCAGAAAGTTCTTGGCAGAATGTTTTCTATGTGGCTACCTCTTTAGTCGCTGTGCTACAGCGTGGTATAAATCTCCAGGCAGTACATTTATCTAATTACATTTAGACTCAAGTCTTAATTAAAGATTTCTCTCTCATGGTGCTGTCTCAAGATGCAAATAGGGTTGGGGCTTTTTCAGCTGGAGAAAGTCATGAGGCTAACATTTAATATGATGGAGAGAGATGCATATATTCTCCTATATCTAGTTCTTTGAAACATGTGTGATGTGTGTATATGTGTGTTTATCATTTGTCTTATGGAAATATTTGTGTGTGGAATAAAAATGATAATTTCAGGAAAATAAGCCAAATGTATATGCCAAGAGTTGAGAAGATTTCAGTGATTCCTTAAGTATTTGTCATTTTTTAAAAAATGTATGATCCTTGTTTTTGGAAGCAGACTAATTTTTAGAAATGAATTTGTGACATAATATGAAATAGTGAGAAACATCTGTGTCTAAACTATAATATAATTGGTTGAGGATAAAACTGACCTCACTCTCAGACTTCTTGAAGAAGAAAGTTTGTAGTGAGGAGAAATGTAAGCTTGCCAGCCAAAACATTTAAATAAAAGCTTTAGAGATTTTTCCCAAATAATCCATGTACCTTTGCAATGATGCAACACAATTTTTTTTTTTAATTTGGTTACCACATTTGGCATAAACTATTGTTTTGATAGTCAGTTTGGGTCAGTTATCTTAAACACCTACAGGTCAAATAAAATCCTAAGGAAAAAGTAAAGAATAATTTCACCAAAAATAGAGGGTCAGGATGGGGAACACATGTATACCCATGGCTGATTCATGTGAATGTATGGCAAAAACCACCACAATATTGTAAAGTAATTAGCCTCCAATTAAAATAAGTTTTTAAAAAATGAAAAAAAAAGTTACCAAAAATATTTAGTATGAACAAAATTTTAGATTTAAATGTCAGAATGATGTGCTCAAATTTTCCTGTCAGGTAGATTAAATTACTTTTAATTTTAAAGAAATTTTCAGTACATTGTGTTTGGTAGCTTGAACTTTCTGGCCAAAAGTTACTATCTTTTGTTGTTATTATCAGTGTTGACAAGGACTTGAAATTGTATATATAGCATTAAATGCAAATATACTGCTGAAACATGACTAATGCAATGAAACTTAAAGCAAAATAATACTGTGACATAATTTTAGGGATCATTTAAAAATTGTCGTTCACTCCATGCTCAGAACTGAGAACACTCTGTGTCTTGAGCCCTCTATCCTGCTCAACACAAAAGATAATAAAACAAAAACTTGGTAAAACCTAAGTAGATTTTTCTTTCTTTCAGCCAGTTATCTATCCTAAATTTAAATTCTTGACCATTTTCTTAGACTCTCAGATGACCTCTAGGCAGTATGATAAGAGATAGCACATTTCTTTTCACTCACTCTACTTCCTCATACTACTTTAGAACTTCATTTTGCCTTGGAACTGAGAGATGTAATAAATCTGCTAGAAATTCTTGGCTTTAATCATTAGTTCATATAAATGCAGACTCCCAGAGGATCTTATTTATTAAAGTGTTCAACTGAAATATGGGACTTGTTTCTTACCTACCCAGGGAAGATACAGATTGTCAGGAGTTTTAGATAAAGCTGAAATTGTAATGGAGCCCTAACCTTGCTTAGAGCATCATTCAGCGCCTTCCTCAGCCCCAGAGCTTCTTGAGAGTGATCGGATCAGAAGTTCTCTTGTTTTTCCTGTGAGCTTTTCCCGATAATCTGTTCTCCTCTTTAATATGAAAACATGCTGACTCTCACAACCAAGAACAGCTTTTCCATGGTCCTCTGTATGCTTAGGACTTTGCCAACAGATATTTACATTCTGCAATGTATATCCATTGGGTAAATATATCTGTCTTTTTTCAGGAATGTGATAGGTGCTATTTCAAAGGGAGTCCCCTTTTCTTTCTGTAATTTGTTTTTCAAGACAGGCACTATTTCTTAATGAACTTAGGACAAGAAGAAAATTTTAGTCTTTGAGAATATGAAAGTCTTAGACTTCTTAAGCTTTAATATTGTCAAGGAATCTCTGAAGTTCCCCTTACAGCTAATTAAACACTCTCCACTCCCAGCCCCCATTATCCTGCCAAACTTTAGCCTTTAACATTGGCATTGAGGCAAGGCACAACTTTTCTTTCTTCTGTGCTTAGCCACTTTACAGCATAAGCCAGACAGTAAGGAGGGCCCTTGAAGATTTTTTTCAGTGGTTTCTTAATATCCCTATGAATTATCCTGCTCTTATTCTAGGGGGTTTCATGATTACTAATAGACATATTTCTATTAGAAATGTTTCTTGACACTTTTTCCTTTTTCATAAGATTTGAAAGAAGGATATAGCCAGAAATGTAGAGATTATTTTATCTGGTGAAGGTAGTATAGAAATACAATCTCATGGAGCTAGAGATGTGTCCTTAATCGATTTAAAAACCATTTTTTAAAAATTGACCTGAATTTACCCCTAAGTTCTCTATCATTTTCTTATGTCACTCATAATTTTTAAAAACCTCAACCGAACTATGAATGATATAATGTTAACATTATAACAAATTGCACAGTGTTATAAGCAGAGCAAAGTGCAAAGACGGCTCTGATTTTCCTTTAAGAAGAGTGACCTAGACGTTGACACTTTTAGTCTACCACTAGCCATCTGGCCTTTGGATGGCAAACATAACAGTTTGCCAAGCTGTAAAATTCATGATGTTTAAGAGAAAGATCAAAACTAAAACGAGAGGGTTTATATGTACAAATATTTGCTTAGTGCAAATATTCCTGTTGGACGGTCTTAGAACATTGGATTCCAGTGGGTTAAAAGAAAGTCTGGGCCATACTTTATTTGTTTTCTATTTTCATAGTATGCTTTTCCACTTTTTAAAACTCTTTGCAAATATTACTGATTTGTAAAACTGTTATCTTCCTGTGAGAAATAAAATCCCTTACCATGGATTGACTATTACATTTTAAAATTTGGGTCAGTTTTACATGTTGTAAGAAATAAGTGAGGATTTCTCTTATTCTCTTTCTTAGCAGCTAGATATAAATGTTGATGGTAATTTCTGTTTCTCATGTTGTGAAGTATTTGTTTCTGAGGATGACAATATTTAGAAGGGTCACTTCTACTATTGATTTCACATAAATCATCTTTAGTCACTTCAGTGTCTTATCTGACCAAACACAATGTTACCTTCAAGGATCTTTCATAGATCTATACATGAAGTTTATACTTAAATTCTCTGCTTACATAGCCATGAAATCGCTAAAACCCTGTCATCAAAATGGTGGCAAAGATGAGCTGGTTATCTCATTGTTATTTCTGTAACATTTTTATTATTTTGAATTATAAAATCCCTGATAGGACAGTTTATTGCAAATTAGCCTTTGAATATTTCACCTATTTTTGGTGAAATATTGTCACTTGTTGTCATGGTAGAAATCGTAAAAAGTGGAGGCAGTGGTAGATATGTTTACATTTCCCATGGTCTGCTCCTATTTTCTGTAATACCATCTGAGTTTTGGGTAACAATCGGTAATAACACAAGAGTCAGTATTTCCTAGATGTTTTACCCTTGTACAAACTGGCACTTTACAATTTAAAAGCATTTATTCAAGATTCTATGTAAACTTTTCATTTAAAGAACTATGACTGCATTTTGCATGTGTAGTTAAATATTTGTTGTTTCTTCCTTTGGTGTTTTCTCTCTCAGTAGAGCAAATGCCACAAAATCACATTTATCTTACCCATATCTTTGTGTATACATCTATTTTTAATCTTTCTTGCAGAGATGAGTTGAGCAAGCTCCGGGAGTTTGTGATGGACAGGGAAGCTTGGCATACTGCAGTCCATGGGGTCACAAAGAATCAGACACGACTGAGTGACTAAACTGAATGGGATGACTTAACTATATGCTATGCTATGCTAAGTCACTTTAGTCATGTCCGACTCTGTGTGACCCCACAGACGGCAGCCCACCAGGCTCCCCTGTCCCTGGGATTCTCCAGGCAAGAACACTGGAGTGGGTTGCCATTTCCTTCTCCAATGCATGAAAGTGAAAAGAGAAAGTGAAGTTGCTCAGTCATGTCCGACTCTTAGCAACCCCATGGACTGCAGCCTACCGGGCTCCTCCGTCCGTGGGATTTTCCAGGCAAGAGTACTGGAGTGGGGTGCCATTGCCTTTTCCACTTAACTATATAGGAAAGGTTAAAAAAAAAAAAAAAAAGAGGAAGGATAAAAACAGAAAAACAACCGAAAAAATGAGTCAGCACTAGTAATAAAAAGAGAGAAAAATATTGGTCAAGACATGAATGGCTGAAGAAAAGCAATCTCTTCTTTGACTGTTGGTATCTACAGCAAAAAATCTGTTTCTCATACATTTCCGCAGATCTCAAACCCAGCAGTGTTTATGAAGGGCATTTAATAATGTGTCCTTAGAGAGTAAATGGGGTAACAGATGAAACGTATTTCCAAATGTGGCCGTCACTGTGCTTCAGACTCTTCTCTGTACCGAGTTGGTGGCACACTGTTGCAGCCTATGCTTATATGCAGGTCATTTTGAGAATTAACCCCAAGTCATCACTGATTCTAATCTCAGAAGTTTGCTTGGGTGGTACAATGGGAAAAAGCAACGGCTCTGTTATCAGACAAACGTGAGTTTACCAGCTTGGACAACTGACTTAGACTTGGAGCTACAGTTTTCCAGAGAGTAAACTAGAACTCCTAATTGTTGTTGTTGTTGTTTAGTTGCTCAGCCATGTCTGATTCTTTGCAACCCTATGAATTGTAGCCCACCAGGCTCCTCTGCGGGGAAGGCAATGGCACCCCAATCCAGTACTTTTGCCTGGAAAATCCCATGGATGGAGGAGCCTGGTAGGCTCCAGTCCATTGGGTCGCTAAGAGTCAGACACGACTGAGCGGCTTTACTTTCACTTTTCGCTTTCATGCCTTGGAGAAGGAAATGGCAACCCACTCCAGTGTTCTTGCCTGGAGAATCCCAGGGACAGGGGAGCCTGGTGAGCTTCCGTCCATGGGGTCGCACAGAGTCGGACACGACTGAAGCGACTTAGCAGTAGCAGCAGCAGCAGGCTCCTCTGTGCATGGGATTTCCCAGGCAAGAATACTGGAGCAGCTTGCCATTTCCTTCTCAAGTAGATATTCCCAACTTGGGGAACCAACCCAAGTCTCCTGCATTGGCAAGTGGATTCTTTATTGCTGAGCTATTGGGGAAGCCCATAAGTCCTAATTGCATACCCAGTGAAAAAATTATATGAGATATTATTTGTATGTTCCTTAGCAAGTGCCTAGTGCATAAGAACTCATTTTCTTTATGTTACACATGATCTCTTTAAAGTTACTTAAAAATGATTTGATTAAATAAATGAGAAATTAAACACCTTCTAGTGAAAAGAAGTAGTGCTTCATGTCCCAGGATTTTGCTAAATTCTCCATTTGGTTCTTGGTAAGGGTTTTAAGCAGACTTCTTGAATCCTTCGTAATTGTTGTTTAGCTTCCTCTGGAAAATGCAGGACAAGCTGAATTGGGGAGAGTACAGCAAACGCTTGGAAATCTAGGTGGGAATGTCAAGTTTCCAGCCTGAAGATTGAAGATGGCCCATCATCTGTGGCTATTTGTTGAGATGAAGACCTGGGAATGGCTTTCATGAATAATTAAGCTTAAAATAACAATGAGAAAGACCCTTCCTTAGGCTCCAGGCCAGCCAGACTTGGTAAATCTAAACTTTCAGTCCCCTTGCCTACACATCTCCACTGGAAACCATAGGGACGACCATGCCTCCTGAGCAATGTTTAATTTACAAGATAACTCTTGGAGTCAAGGTGATATAATGCTTTAAACCTTAATAAATATGAA
Source organism: Tragelaphus eurycerus (assembly GCA_935064755.1). Lineage (NCBI taxonomy): Eukaryota > Metazoa > Chordata > Mammalia > Artiodactyla > Bovidae > Tragelaphus > Tragelaphus eurycerus. The sequence continues at coordinate 29,163,355 of CAKXYN010000002.1, forward strand.
GCATATGGAAGTCACTTGTGCCTCAATTTCAATACCAATCCTGAACATTATTTCTATACTGATGACTAGGTGTGCTTCTTTTGTGTATTTGTTTTAACAAAGAGTAATACACACTTGGTTTTAAACTACATGCTAGGAGAAAAATTCTGGAAGGAGAATTGCTCTGGACCCTATGTTTTGTCTTCATATCATGATGTAATTTTAAAAAAATCAAAATGACTTTCTTCGAGATTTATGTACCCAAGTAACTTAGTCCATTTTAAAATTCTTTTTCTGCCCTCCTCTGTGTTTGAATTTTTTATTTCTTTTCATTGTGACTGTGTGTACCAAACTCAGCTGAGGCAGTATCTCACTGACAAGTCAGAATCATATCAAAGGGAGAGACAGTAGACATTCTGAGATGGGTTAGCCAGGCTCTCTTCCATTGCTGTATTCGTATTGCTTTCTTTGGTTGAGCTTTGCTCTGTCCTTTCAGGAATCATCCTATTAGTAAATATTTTAACAAATGTGCATTCATTTTGAACCTGGCAATAGTCCTGATTAGAGATCTTGCAAAATAACCATTCAGCTCAACATGGCCCTAAAGACTCAGAGTTTCCAGGATGAATCAGGACAGACATAGCATAAACTGATGAACATTTTTAACCTTTAATCTGGGAGTGAGGAGAGAAGAGACACTGTGAATTAATAAACACCCTTTCTACCAACCTTGATTTTATTTCTGTGGCTTTTTTCATGTGGCAGTTTCTTTTAAAATTATAAAGCTGCAAAGCATCTGTATCTATCCCAGCCCCTGGTTCAATGTTCCCAACTTGGGGACAGGAGCAGCCCATGCTGTCTAAAGGCTCTTCAACCAAGAGCAGTTCCCTATAGCACCATCTATTCATGACCCATCTAAATTTAACTCCTATGCAAGGGATTTTACATTTTTACATTTATTCAAGGGTCTACAAGTATGTTAAATTTTAGTATAAAAAGGAAAAATTTAAATGCAAAGAAAGGTACTTTAGAGAAACTCTCTGAATATCCTTAAAGTATATTTGAAAGTTGGTCAATTGAAAAAGATCCCCATCAGGATAGAAAACAGTACTGTCATTTGTAAAATCTTTGGAATTTGCACATATTAGACTCATTTGGTTAAAAATGTAGAATTAAGTCTGAATTGGATGTATCATGAGAGAGGGACTGTGGGAAGGGAGTAGGAGTCAGAGAGAGTAGATTCTAGAGTGTGGAGGGAAACATATGGAGGTGAAGACAGGGACACTTCTTCCCTTTCCTTGGAAAAGAAAGAGGAAAAGGAAGTGAAGAAAAAGACTCCTTAGGAGTGGGCACTTGGGGAAGAATGGATACATGTATATGTATGGCTTCACTGCTCCCCTAAAACTATCACAACATTGTTAATTGCTATACCCTAATACAAAATAAATAGTTTTTAAAAAGAAAGAAAGTTAGTGTCATTTTCAGTCATTTAGTTAGAGTTAGTGCCATTTTCTTTGAATAAATACCCAGAAGTAGAATAGCTGAGTTATATGGTAGTTCTAGTTTTAATTTTTTGAGAAACCTCTGTACTGTTTTCTCCCACTTCTGGTGGAAGGTGAGAGGGTGTGAACATAGAGAAATTTGAAGGAGATAACCAAGGACAGTTGAAGGCTCTTACATCCCATGCGTTAGTCTCACAGGTGTAGAAGGGCAGTGAAGTTCTGGGGGGAAGCTTCAGCTCACCTGTATGGGTAGAGAATCTGAAAACCATGCTGCCTGAAGAAGGGTTGAAAGGCTCCCAATCCCTAATTTGAGATGTGATAGTTATCTTTATATATTTGAAATTCTTCAGTGTGTAGGAGGAGTTAGAGTTTCTGGAAGACAGATCTTACCTCAGGGTGGAATAAGTTGCCTCATGGTCAGTGAGCTTTTCCTTTCTGGATCAAGGATAAAATGGCAACCTTCTGAGGGTACTGTGTATGTGTTTGGGGGGAAAGGATGCCTGAATAGAGTCTCTTCTAGTCCTCCTCCTTCTACTACTACGTCACTTCAGTTGTGTCCGACTCTGTGCGACCCCATGGACTGCAGCCTACCAGGCTTCTCCATCCATGGGATTCTCCAGGCAAGAACACTGGAGTGGATTGCCATTTCCTTCTCCAGTGCATGAAAGTGGAAAGTGAAAGTGAAGTCGCTCAGTTGTAGTTCTTTATAAATAAGTTAAGGTTTCAACCACTCACTTCTGGATGGAGAGCAAGAGAGTCCTACAAACACTGAAATTTGGCCAGGAGCCCCAGTCCAGTCCCACCATTTTTGATACCACGTAGAGAAATTCCTCCTACCCAAATGAATTAACCATGTGGGCCATATTCCAAGAAGAAAGCAATTTCAACCAGTTGATAAGATCTGAGTTGAACAGTTTTCATTGAGGATAACCTTTGGTCAGTCTCAACTCAACCTTCTCAGGAAGCCTCCTGGGCAAAGCAAGACCATTCTCATTCTTCCAAACCATTCTTAAGACTGTTCTATAATGAGTGAGTGGAGACTTCTGACCATGAATGCGTGGGTGGGAATTCAGTTTTCCCATACTCTAAAGAGGACTGAATGACCAAGCATTAACATGCAAAGAGTTACAGAGGTTTAAAAAGGGGGCATTTATCTTCATTCCTTAAAGTATTCAATTTAAAATAAAAAACAATTCATCCATTTCTCCTTCCACCCTCCACTTCTAGCAAACCACCAACCCATTCTTTGTATATGTGAGCTTGATTTGTTTTGTTGGTTTGTTTTTTTAGATTCCACATGTAAGAGAGATCATACAGTACTTATCTTTCTCTGTCTGACATTTCACTTAACATAAAGCTCTTGAGGTCCATGTATGTTGTTGTAAATGGCAAGATTTCATTCTTTTTTTATGGCTGAGTAATATTTCATTGTGTATATACCCACCACAATGTCTTTATCCATTGATCTCTTGATGAACACTTATGTTGTCTCCATATCTTGGCCATTTTAAATCATGCTATAATGAACATGGGAGTTCATATTTCTTTCTCAGTTAGTGTCATTTTCTTTGAATAAATACCCAGAAGTGGAATAGCTGAGTTATATGGTAGTTCTATTTTTAATTTTTTGAGAAACCTCCTTACTGTTTTCCATAGTAGCTGCACCAATTTACAGTCCCAATTTATTAGTCCCACCAATGGTGCACAAGAGTTCCATTTTGTCCACATCCTCACCAAAGCTTGTTATTTCTAGTCTTTTTGGTGATAACCATTCTGACAGGTGTGAGGTGGTTTCTCATTGTGGTTTTGATTTGCATTTCCCTGCTGATTAGTGATGTTGAGCATCTTTTCATGTACTGGTTGGCCATCTGTATGTCTTCTTTGGAAAAATGTCTATTCAGATCTTCTGTCATTTTTTAATCCAATTATTTGTTTTTTGCCAAACTTCCTGGATAAAGTATGGAAATGAGAAAATAATTTTTATTGGCTATGAAGGGATACATTTTAGACTTTTCATCATGATTCATTTTTTTCACTCATTAGTCCACTTAAAATTTGGCTTTTATAACCAGAAAAGTAACTAAGATAAAAGAGAAGAAATCCAATTATGGTCATGACAGTCACATCAATGAAGAGACTATGAGTTGATAATCTACTGATAGTTTTTGCCAGTGAGCAAAATGTGGTAGACCTTCAGTTTTGACTCACAACACTGCCAGTGCTGTTTTCTTTCTCCTACTAATGGGGGAGTTTTCTCATATGTTTCAAAAAGTTATACAGTAGTAACAGGGCCAAAAAGAAGAGCTTTGTCACCTATTAGTTTCAGTCTTTGACTAAATCACCCTACATCTCTATACCTCAATTTCTGTCTTTGTTGTGTGAAGGAGTTTGGGTGAACTGAGCTCTTAAGGCTTCAGCGGTTCTGTAAGCAAAAAGAAAAAAAGGCTCTTCCTTTAGTGTGCTGTGCTTAGTCACTCTAATCATGTATTACTCTTTTGTGATCCCCATGAACTATAGCCTGCCAGGCTCCTCTGTCCATGGAATTCTCCAGGCAAGAATAGTGGAATGGGTTGCCATGCCCTCCTCCAGTGAATCTTCCTGATCCAGGGATCGAATTCACGTCTCCTGCATCTTTTGCATTGTAGGTAGATTCTTTACCCATTGAACCCCTTGGGAACCCCTTTTCCTTTAGGGGAGGCATAAAAGGTTTGAAAGTCCATGGCCATAATTCTGAGAATTTTTCAGGGAAAATGCTTAGTCCATTAATGTTGCCTTGTCATGGGATTAGAATATAAGGATTCTACTCAAGTGAGCCTGAGCAAGTTCCTTCTCCTCTTAGCCCCCCGCTTCATCTTTGATAAGAAGATAATGGTATCCACCTCAGAGAGTTGTGTAAGTGTGCAAAATGATTCTTATCAGGCTCCTGGCACATGTTAGAAGCAGGACATCCTTCTCATATCATGGTATCTCTGTGCGGGCATTACATCTATAGCTCTACCCCTTCCAGATGCTTCCAAGTATATTTTTAAGTGGCAAGTTTTAAAAAAGAATCTGTACTTAGGCCCAGACCTGGCACTGTGTAATGTTTAAAGCATTGACTGGCAATTTGCTATGTCAGTAATGTGATTATAGTTCCCCATGGGTAGGTGTGTGGGTATATGGGTAAGTGGGAGATTGGGGTCCAGTTTCTCAGGAGAAGACATCTTTCATGCTTGTAACTTTTTTCTTTGGTCATTTCAAAACAGGTTGAGTGCCTGTTCTCTGCAGAGTCTGAACATTCCAGGCCTCTACATGGCTGGTGTGTGAGCTTCTTTTCCCCAGACAATACATTTCTCAGGGCAGGCAGGTCGCCTCTTTTTTCCTTGCCTGGTAGAAAGCAGACTGCAAAAGGCAGTTCACATGGCTAAAATTTGCCCACTTTCTTGGGCAGCCACTTACCTTTAGCTGCCTAGCCTGGGCTTTAAGGGACATGTAGTAGTTTTACTTATAAAATCCACTTCCTCAGAGAGCGACTTTGGTGGAGTTTTCTGAATTTGGCAGAATCTCTCATTAGAGAGAGGCCACTTCAGGCTGCCAGACACTAGGACGTGTGGACTCAGGATTAGAAAATGCTCAGGTTAATGGCCAAAAAGTGTTGGAAGCTGGTACAAAAGAGGAATGAAGGCATCAGTGTGACCTGGGTGGGCAGAAGCAGGTAACTGCTTGGGGAAAAACTGAATGGGGGGGCAGGGTGCCTACGAGGGCCCTGGCAGATGTGAAGATAAACTCATCAAGAGAGGCCGTGAGGTGAGATCCCCTAAACTCTGACTTCCCAGGAGCAGCAGAAAGTAAAGAGAGGTGGGGGCTAGTGCGTCCACCACCAACTCACCCCAGGCTTGAATCTACTAATTTATCCAGCCAAATAGTTGAGAAAGGGGTTAAGAACTATTATGAACAAATGGAACACAGTAAGGTAAATTCTCTTTTAGAGACCTACTAAAAAAAAAACTACATACAGTAAAATTCTCAATTATGATTTTTCATAGAGCAAAGCAGTAAAAGCCTTTTGTAGAACATGATCACTCATTTTTTGATAAATTAACTGAGAACCGGAGAGACTGAAAGACTTGTCCAAGCTCACTCAGATTTAAGATAAAAGGACTCAGCTTTCCAAAGCAAGCTCTCCTTCTAAGATTCACTGCCTGGCAGGGCACCGTGGAGAATGGAAAGCATTTGGATCTGAAAATAAGGCTTATGATATGGGTCTGCTCTAACATTTTTTGCTCTAAAGCTTAAGCATAAATACCTAAAGGCAGTTAGATAATCATTCTGATAAGTTGTCCCTCTAAAAGATTTTTAACAACTGAAGCTATTCCAGATAACTGGTAAATTGAAGCAGAGGTGAGTAAATTGTTTCAGAAAAGGGCCAGATAATCAATATTTTGGCTTCATGGGTGCCTGAAACTTCCTATATCTACTATATCTCAAAAGCAGTCATCCACAATACATGAATAAATGAGCATGGCTGTGTTCCAATAAAGCTTTATTTACAAAATCAGACAGCTGGCAGATTTGGCCGAAGGGCAGTAGTTTGCCAAACCTTGTCTTAAAGAAACCCATAACTTTTCCTGATTTCCCTGTTTGGAGTGTTTTTAATTGACACCTTGAGCTCACACAATTTTACCTAGTATGGCTCCACCCTAGTGAATGGCTTGAGGGACTTAGGGAACACTTAAATTCAGAGCTAATTTTTAATGAATGTAGTCAGCCTGTAAGAGCCTTAGTCACCTAATCTTTTCCTAGCATCTTTCATTTCAGTTCCCATGCCAGGGCTTTACAATATAGGGGTGGATGGAGAGTTGTTTTCCAACATGAAGATTTAAGCTGGAATATTGCCCAGGTCATTTCTCTCATATTTCCATCTACTTCAGAGGTTGTTCATTAACTGATAGACAGAGGGGAGAGTTTCATGCTCTTGACCACTGAGGAATTCTTTCATCTTTTTTTTTTTTTTAACTGAAAGGTGTCCAATATGAGGACTTTTTGGTTTGGTTTGGTTTGGTTATTTCCATTTCATAGTTGGTGTCAAAACTTGGGGACTTTTCTGTTTTTTATCAATAAGTTGCTTCACACTTTCAGAATTTTAACTGATAGATAAAACCAATGGCTTCTGCAAAATAGTAGTTGAGCTTGAGCTGAGATAGTAAATGACTAGAATTTTGTCCCATTTGGTGGGGGGTGGGGATTCATTTCAGGGCCATGTCACTTCACTTACTTGGGCCTTTATTTCCTGGACCATGAGAGCATTATCAGAGGCCAAATATCATTCACAAAGTTGTCTCTGGGTCCTTTTTAAAAGGCAACTTTTTCCTCGGCTTCTTTTCAAAGACCCTGCGTGTTCTTCCCAGAATTCTACATTTACAGTATGGATATTTGTTATTCTGAGACTTACTCTTGCCATAAGGTATTACATAATTATTTTCCCTTTAGGTATAATTACAGAATTGCCAACCCTAAGACTCTGTTTTGCATTATTTCACACGTATTTTTGAGTTTTGATTTAAGTCTCTGTGTGCATTGCCATAAATCAGCAGAGTGGGGGTGGGTAACGAAAGGACATCAAAACACAGCCCCCATTGCTATAGAATGTTACTCAAGTGACACTCCATAATTCAAATTCTGCAAACCACAGGGTAGCCAAAGCAGGGCACTGCAACAGTATGAGTTGTTTTTGTTAATAGAGATGAAATTATGGGTGTAACTAGCTGGCAGTCCTCAAACAGACTTCAGCAAACTGTTTACTCAGCTGTCCTCAGGCAACAACTTAATACTTGTGGATAAAATTATTCTCCCACCATCTCCCAAGTGGTATATTCCAGGGATCCCAACTTGTTCTCACTATTAAAAAGAAAAAACAAGTTTGCCACTCTCCAAACACAGTTTGAGATTCTAGTTAGGTTTTGTTTTTAATGTATTCATGAAAATCTCCTTTTCTTTTGTGTTCTGAGGTTGAAAAATCCTATAAGAAGCTAGAGATCTAAAATGCTTTGGGTAGCTTAAGGAAACTTTGTGGTCCCTAACTTCAAAACTTTGTTATTTTTTCCTTTGCTTACACTGTTCACTTCATTCACAATGCCTTCCCTTCCTCTCTGCCTATGAAAATCATCCATCCTTTTTGGTCTAGTTCAAGCACCTCCTCCTGGAAGTCTTCCCCTATCCCCTAGTTTCACCTACTAGACACTGACCTATAAACTTCTCTAATCCAGTTTTTTTTTTTTTATTTCATGCAGTGTTTATGATACACAAAACTATACAAGAAATAATACGATCATCACCAATTTGCCCAACACCCATGGGGTAGAAACTCCCTGAGTACTAGAGGAACCACTATCTGATTTTAGTATTTATTATTCCCATGGATGTTCTCATATAATGATATATTTTACATTTTTATATAATATAAATATAGTATATATGATATTTATATATAGTATATAAGTATATGTTCTATATAAAAACATTATCAGATATTTTATATTAAGGAATAGAATATGATGTTAATAATATAGTATTTTAGTATATTTTAAGCCTTATATAAATGGTTTTATGTTGCGTGTATTCTTTTCAAACTTGATTATTAGGAAGAGGAGGCTCACATTTAGGTTTATCAGATTTATCATGTTGATTTTCATAGTTTATTCATTTCTACTGCTATATGGTATTCCATCATCAAAATTTATTTATCTCTGTGCACATTTAAGGTGTTTTCACCTGAGCCCATAAAAATTTTTAAATCACTATTATGACACTACTAGTGTATCTTAAGATTATTTATCTATATCTTGTTTTATCCTCTATGAGATTAAAGTTTTCTTGAGCGCAAAGACCTTGTTTTTTTCATCTTTATATTTGTTGCGATCCCTGCTACAATCCCATTAAGCCAGTCTACGATCCATGTGTGTTTGTTCTTTTGAATCAAATCTCTACAAGAGAGCCAGAAGGTATCACTTTTTTAAAAAATAAATTAGGAGACTAACACCATGTAACTGTCCCATGAGCTTAGACATTAGATCTCGCAGTTCCCTTGACTAGAAAGTTAAGGAGTGCTGTATAACCATTCTCATTTACTAGAGAAGACTAGAATTGTTTTTAATCTCTATATTTCTATCAAAATATATTCATAAGACTCTGAATTTTTTAGTCTAGAGTTTGAAACTTCTTTGAAAAATGTTGAAAAATCACATTATCTCTGCTTTTCATTTGAAGGAAATGCATCTCATAATAATAAAATGTGATTGAATTAAAAACAGTTTTCTAACTGAGCTATAACTTATATACCATAGACTTTACCTGTTAAAAATGTATAGTTAAGTGGTTTTTTAGTATATTTACAGAGTTGTGCATCAGTACTGTCTAATTTTGGAACATTTTCAACACCCGAAAAGAAAGCCTTTATCCAATTGCAGTCACTCCTTCTTCTCCCATTTTCATCTCCTGGAAACCACTAATGTACTTACTGTCTGTGAAGACTTGCTTGTTTTGGATATCTCATATCAGTGGAAACATACAGTATGTGGCCTTGTGTGACTGGCTCCTCCCACCTAGTATAATGTTTTCAGGGTTCATCCATGAGCCTTTTAAAGATTGTATCATGTATCAGCACTTTTTTTCTTTTTTACTGTCAAATGATATTCCATTATATTTATACCACACTTTATACATCCGTTGGTCAACTGATGGACATTTGGCTTATTTCTATTTTTTTACTATTATGAATAATGCTGTTTTGAACCTTCATGTTCAAGTTTTTCTGTAAACATATATTTTCAACTCTCTTGGGTATATACCTGTGAGTAGAATTGCTGGGTCATATTGTAACTCTGCTAAGTCACTTCAGTCGTGTCCGACTCTGTGCCATCCCATAGATGGCAGCCCACCAGGCTCCTCCATCCCCGGGATTCTCCAGGCAAGAATACTGGAGCGGGTTGCCATTTCCTTCTCCAATGCATGAAGGTGAAAAGTGAGAGTGAATTCGCTCAGTCGTGTCCGACTCCCAGCGACCCCATGGACTGGAGCCTACCAGGCTCCTCCGACCATGGGATTCTCCAGGCAAGAGTACTGGGGTGGGGTGCCATTATGTTTAATTTTTTGAAGATTTGCCAAACTGTTTTCCAGAGCAGCTGTACCGTTTTACATAGTAGATCCTTATACGGAAGCTCAACACTCCAAAGACATTCCTAGCTTATTTATTATCAATGTGGTCCCCAATGGATGTTCTACATTTTAAAACAATGTCTGACCTCACTGTATTATCCCATGGTGCCACTGTGCTTGCATTTCTCTAAATTAATTTCTCATTCTTACCCTTCCAGTTGTGAATGAAGCAGTCTCATTCCAGGTTGCAGTTATATATTAACCTGAATTTGGCATAGTTTCACTATAATGAAAAATCCTCGGAGTAATTTCCCTCCCAAGTTTGTTTTATCTAGCAAACTTAATGACTCTGGTATAAAAAGATTAGCACAAAATACCCCCTGGTTTTAAAATACAGGATTTTCCATGTCACTGCATCATAGTAACAGTGTAGGCAATTCACATTTGAATGAAAACAAAAAATATGACAGTGGGGAGTCCTGCAAATACCACCACAAAACAATCAGAACAAGAACAAATTAATCTGCTCTCCAGATGTTTGTCCATCAAACGTTCTGGAACTTGTGACTCATCTCTGTTTTGGAGGCTTTTTTTAATTGCACAAATATAAGCCTTCACAGTGTTTCTTTTAAATTTTTTGATGCTTGGTGAATTTTTTAAATTGTGTTTATTTTTTCTGATTAAAAGATACGTGTTAATGCCAAAAGAAAACAATTTTTAGGAAATGCAGAAAAAATATATAGAAAAAAAGTGAAAAATAAACAAAAGTAAAACCTATAACCTAGTTACTCAGAGATGACTTCTCTCAACAGAGTATTTTCTTTCAGTTTCTTGTCTATGCTTAAATATTCTTTGAAAATATGGTTTCTCTGGCTTAATGATATGTCTTCATATAAATGTATTATGATTTATGGGGCCATCCCCCTGATGGAGGACAGCTTGTTGATCTTTTCCGTATTGTTTGTTGATGTTTCTATGCTGAATGTGAATGCCTTTAACTTGATTTCACATTTTGGTGGGAAAGATGACCCAGGCATACAGAACTTACCTATTCTTCTCATGGAAAGAATAGGAAACAAGAAATTTTCATAAGAAAATACTGAAACTTGTAGGAATGAGAAAAACATCTTCATGTAAATAGAGTTTTCTAGTAGTACTTTGTAATTTAATTGCAATTAATTAAAAAGCTGCCTAATGCTTATGCCTAATAGTGACAAGGCAATTGGTTTTAATTTAAAAGTGGAGGATTATGGTAGCTGTGCATAGGAAGAAGCCAAATAACACTTTAAGGACTTTGGGTATTAATATATTAAAGATATAATCCCTCCTGTTCCTTTTAGAATGTCACTAACGGTTAGAACTGATTATTGTTATAAATCTGTGATTCTTGATCATGTTGGAGATGTAACACTAGTTAAATTTAATAAAAATTTCATGCTTTCCTTCATGAAAACCACTTACAGATACAGGGACAATTTCCTTACTTATAAGTAATAAGGAGTATGAGTATGAAATGAATTCAAATTACATTTCTCATTATTATTTTTGGAAACTCTTTAAGGAAATGGAAAATGTCCTAGTGTATTGCCAAAAACAATAACCAAAAAATGACTGGGAGTAGAGAATAAAGATCATTTTTATAATTAATTATTATGATCCAGAATAATAAATATCACTTGGGTAATTAAACAAGACTGAATAAAAAAGTTAGCAAAATAAACTTACTTCAAAATGCTGACTACTTTTCCCCTTCAGTTCTTCCCCATGAGTCAAATATATCAAATATATCTTGATTTTATGTTAAGATTTAATAGCATACTCTTATAGATTTTAAAGCTCATCTCATTCATTCTCTCCTGAAACATTTTTACTGTTGTTGTGAAATACTAGCTATGCCAAGAAAGAGTTTTTCCTTCTCACTGCATTTGCAATCTTACGAGGAGCTTCTGGTGACTCAGAAAATCCCATGCATCAATTTTCCAAATTGGACTTTATGTGATTAAAAATAAATTTAAATCAAACAGAGACTTTGGTGTGCTTCTGAGAATTCCCATGTCAGGAGTTGGCAAGTGTCGACCATGTGTAGGTGTATGTGTGCTCACTAATACTGTATGAGCCTTTAGGACCTTATTTGAAATGTTCTTTCCTGGAAGAAGAGTAAAGGGTACTGTTTTGAAATGCAGCCTGCCATATCCTGCTCTGCTTCAGAGGAAAAGAAAGGGGGGTGGGTAGACACCAAAAAAAAAAAAAAAAAGTCCACAGTTTAAAAATCAAAGAAACAGGCTCACCAGACTTGTTATCCTGGGATATTTATTAACTCAAATTGTTTCTGCATAACCTGTCTTAGGTAAAGGAGATGGGAGAAAAATGAATATTCTTATGACACAAATAAATGCATTTTTATAAATTATGCTGATTCCCTCATCCAAGCCTACTTACCATGACTGACCTCAGTTGGTGGCTGTGTCCAGGTTTTTCTGTTTATAGATGAAATTGACCAAAGGCATAACCTGCTTTTAGTTAGTGAAAGAGATGAGTAAACCTACATAGGTAGTCAACAGCTGGAGTCACTAAAGGAGTGTTGTTAATGAATAGAGGAAGCAAAGGGGATTCCTCCAAGAAGGTCATACGGTTGGTTATCTAGATAAGGTCTCTAAGCCTTGTTGGAGAAGGCAATGGCACCCCACTCTAGTACTCTTGCCTGGAAAATCCCATGGCTGGAGGAGCCTGGTAGGCTGCAGTCCATGGGGTCGCTAAGAGTCAGACACGACAGAGCGTCTTCACTTTCAATTTTCACTCTCATGCATTGGAGAAGGAAATAGCAACCCACTCCAGTGTTCTTGCCTGGAGAATCCCAGGGATGGGGGAGCCTGGTGGGCTGCTGTCTATGGGGTCGCACAGAGTTGGACATGACTGAAGCGACTTAGCAGCAGCAATCTTATTTTAACTTATTTACCACTCACCAGACTTCCCTGGTGACTCAAATGGTAAAGAATCTGCTAAGTCGCTTCAGTCGTGTCCGACTCTGTGCGACCCGACAGACGGCAGCCCACCAGGCTCCCCTGTTCCTGGGATTCTCCAGGCAAGAACACTGGAGTGGGTTGCCATTTCCTTCTCCAACGCATAAAAGTGAAAAGTGAAAGTGAAGTTGCTCTGTCGTGTCCGACTCTTAGCAATCTCATGGACTGCAGCCTAGGAGGCTCCTCCATCCATGGGATTTTCCAGGCAAGAGTACTGGAGTGGGGTGCCATTGGTCTCATTGCTAAGCCTTGTTAGAAACTTAGAATTCATCCTCCTTGAAGCATCCTGTAAGATCCAGCTGAAAACTGTTCAGCTCTGACTCACCTTCTTGCTACCACAGATGCCGTTAGCTCTCTAACTCTTATTTTCTGTCCCTTCTACTAATCAGGCACTTGATGCTTGGGCTTTGATATATATACTCTTTATTCTTCCAACTAGAGAGTAAGTTTCTTGAAGGTAGGAGCCAGGTCTTTGGCTTTTCTTCAGTGCCTGCCGTCTTTCCCACGCCACAGCCTGTTGGTTTGGTTCCTGTGTCTCAGGCAACAAAACTGCAGTCTGCAGTATAACACTTCTGCCTTGATATGAGAGGAAGAAGCTGAACATCAGTTGAACCATCCAGACAATCCCCTGATGGCTATGCTCTATAGCACATAAAACACAACTTTCCCATCATTAATGAAGGCAGTAGCCTTTAATTGAGTAATAGAAAAGGCATAATTAATGCCATATTAGAATTATTCAAAATCAAACCTGTTTAGAGCACCTGTACTTTGATTTTTAGTGGTTCTCTCCACTGCTGTTCTTTGAAATATACTGAAGCATATCTCCAACATATAAGAAAGTGTTTGGTTTTTTTTTTCAGCATTCAGTAGCTACAGCCTACTTTTTCCCCTTTTACACTATGGTTTACATTTGTGATGGCAGAAGAACAACACATATTCAAACTGTTTTAGTCAACATAGGGCTAGATTCGGAATGCGTATTAAATCGAAACTTGAGGAATAGAATTATTTTTGTAACATTGGACTCTGAGGGGAGGGATATTCATGCACGGCAAACATTTTACATCCCAAAAGGCCAAACATTTTTACATCCAAAGTGCCAAACATTTTCCATCCTAAAGGAGGGATGGATGTACTGTATTATAATGTATGGAAGGCCAGAGTATAGCCACAGTCACCTTCCTAGGGGCAGCTACCCTATAGGATCCGGGGACAGTAATGAATGAACCCATTTGGAGAGATCAGTGCCCTTTGATTATCTTCCATTCAGCAACACAGATGGGATACCCATTCTCTAGGGAAACTATGAAAAGAAATCCTGAAAAATCCCTCACTTGCCTGATTTAGATGGAGATTATGTCTTATTTGCACAGGGCCATTAAACACACTATGATGGGTAAAGGAATTTCTGAAATGTTGATATGTGGTCTTAATAAATCTCCATGAATGGAATTATCTCCCAGTGTTTTCATTTCCAAAAGGAATTGAGTTTTAAGTGTAGAATTTGTCTTTAGTCATAAGAACCTTCTGGAAGTAAAGTCTAGAAGTTAATCTGAGAAATACCTTTGTGGAAGTTCAAGCAGTGCTCTGGGATAAGTTGTTCACAGCCTTTCTAACCCAACATGACAGATTTTCAGCACTAAAGTGGCTTCCACACAATATAAAGATATTTTCCTCATTTTTAGGGTATTTCTCTCACTTTTGTATAAGTATAATGTCATCATTTGAAATAAATTGAGAAGTCAGACAAGATAGTTACCAAGAGTAGCTATGAATTCTTCCATGAAATTTTTATAGTTTATTGTTTTATACAACATATTTACTTTTTAGAAATAGTGTATTTGGAGCTTAAATTTTGCTAAGGCAGAGGGTTTGGGCCTTTCTACAATTTTAAAAATTAACTTTAGAAACTGACTTTTACTAGAGACATTGCTGAACCCAAAAAAGATGTGAGACTTCAACAATGTGAAACTTCAAATTGAGCCTATGTTAAACTTTCCAAAAATTTCTTCAGCAGGCTTAATCAAAAACATTCTTGCTATATTTCCACCAAAATAACAGACAGCTATACATGTATGCATTCACATCTATTTTTAGTTGAGTTTATTCATATACAGGAAAAATTGCTCAATTTGAAGTTTCACATTGTTGAAGTCTCACGTCTTTTTTGGGTTCAGCAATGCCTCTAGTAAAAGTCAGTTTAGGTAAATTATATCAGTTAAAAAAATTTTTTTTTACTTAATTTAATCTGAAAATAAAAAGAAGAAATGAAAGAAATACTAGTGCACCATCACATAAACTTCCTTCCCATTTTTGAAAGAACCAAATCCCAACCAGTCACAGCTAAAGAGACAAAAGTTGTTAATAGGAAGACTGGATTTAATTCCACTTGATTTTGTCCAACTCAATAGACATTTTTGTGGGGGCAGTTAATGCGGAAGATAAGTATTTAAAATGTCAAGAAGAGTTTGAATTAAGGATTTGGTATTCCTTGGGGAATTTTAGAAAGGAGCAAATTGTTGATGGAGAAGTCAAGTTCAATGAGGGAGCCAGAGACTGAGTTAGCCAGTGGCAGGATTTGGGGGGTGGTACCTTAGGCTCTTTCACAGACTGTATGGAATAAAGGAGCCAATGAAGTCATGGTGATGCTGCTGTGACGTCTTGCAGACCTCACTGGTGCACCCAAGGTTTTGTTTCACTTGGCACTTCAAGTGAAGGAAAGAAGAGAAGGAGGGATGGAGGAAAGAAAGAAAAGATAAGGATGATTTGTCATTTCCAAAAGTTAGGGGGAAACCCTTGACCCCATATAATTAGTGGTTGATATGAACAGTGAAGAGGTTCTGACTCTTAGCATGAGACAGCAAAGCTAGCAATAATAGACCTCCAGAATGCTCACTCTCAGTGGAATCCTCAAGTGTATCCCTTATCTCACACTCAGGCCTAGCCTTCATTATATAGGCTCACAGACCACATTTCCCATTAGTAGGCAATGTCCCCACTAAAGGGGCTGACAGTCTTATCATTGGTACCATCTTCATGTCACATTTACTATGTTGATTAACTAGCTGATGAACCAGCATTATTTATCACATCCTTATATTATGGTTCCTCTTCCCTATTTTTTTTTTATCTAAAATATCACTTTTTCTAAATTATATGTGAAAATTAGTAGACATATATTGGTCCTAAAGTCATCTTCCTTCAAATTTGTAAAACACTTTATTTTTAAGACTGATGTCATTCCGAATGAAAGCAAAATCAAATGGATATTTTTAAAAATATATATTTATTTATTTGGCTGGCCTGGATCTTAGTGTGGCACACTGGATCTTTGATCTTCTCTGGGGTGTTCAGGATCTTTAGTTGTGGCATGTAGGATCCAGTTCCCTGACCAGGTATCAAACCTGTGCCCCTTGCATTGGGTGTGAAGTCTTAGGCACTGGACCACCAGGGAAGTCCCCAAATGTATACCTTATAACCATTTGTTATGATTATGTTATTTTGAAATAAAATTGTAGACATCTCTCCTTTTCCCCCCTTCTTTTCTACTTGCTACCCACCAGATCCACAGAAAATGTGACCTCTGGGTCGCCACATAAACATTTGGCATAGACTGGCCAAGAATAGGGTCAAGAGTAAGGACAGCTGCTATAAATGAGGGGGACCTTGAGCAACACCTGGTGTCTGAGCGTTGAGGGAAACCTTGGGTGAATCAGTTAAAAATCTCTGCCATAGCTGGTTCATGGTAAAATTTGGCTCAAATCTTATCTACCACATGATGATCCAATTTAACCAGTAACTTCAGAAAAATCGCCACAAACAGAGCTTGGCACAAGGCAGCTTGCTTACTTGGGTTTGCTTTAATAAGCCACTTATTGAATGAATGAATGATTCCCCTGATCCTGGGCCATGCTGGTCTGGACAAACTGCTGATACACTGGCAGCCTTGGGTATAAATATCCACCAGTGAATGAGAGAACAACAAAAGCAACCACCAAAATGAGTACAGAAAGGACACCATATTGTCTCTGAAAATGGCCCCTGAATGGATGATAAATTCTAATGACTGTCATCACTCAGATGACTTTGTCCTGTTCTGAGCATCTTCCCACCTCTATATTTCATTACAATTGATGGGCATTCTTGTTGCACACCAAGCATTCAGGGTAAACACAGCTAGTGAGTGCGACACTCCGAGTCCTACAGGGTAAGAATGTGTGTCTGCATTTGCCTGCAGGGCCTGCAAGAGACAGCTTGACACGGACATCCCTTGGCCTTCTCACCGCTCCTGCTAACCCAGCCCTGATAAATAAGCCAGCTAATTGAATTAATAAACAACTCTTTTTTTTTTTTTTTTTTTTAACAGCCAGCTGGCATGCAATCAAAATGTGTGATAAATTATCTGTCACTGCTTTACCCACAGCAGGGGGGAAGGGAAGGAGGGGGTGCTTGGAAAAATTAGCCACTTTAAGCCTTTCTTACTGCTCCCAGCCTTCCTGCTCTGTTTGCTTTGCTATAGGATTTTCCCCTATCCCTGATCTTCTCACTTTGGCTATGGTCCAGGACAGAGTTGCTATGGGTGGAGAAGCATATTTGGCTGCCCTTGATGATGGATCCTTAAGCCCAGGCACTGTGGTGGGATGCTAAAATGCCGAGGCAGCCTGTGGGAAAGAAAGATTTGTCTGCTGCCCTGGCAGGGAAAGGTTTGGTTATGAGTCTGTGGTTTGAGCCACAAGATTCTCATTAAGGGAGGGGAGTGTGATGTGGTTCACGAGCAAAGTGTTGTGATGTCTGCTTTTTCTTGCCCACCTCTAATGCCAAACAGCTTTGGGGCCTTTCTGGAATGAATGCAAAGGTCTCGCCAGAAGCTCCAGGAATGTAAGTGGTGATAATCACTTTTCACCCTTTTTTGTACCTTGGCAGTTTTCTTTGGTATCTTCTTGCATCGTCTTTTCTTTGTATCCTAAGACCTAGTGTCAAGTCACTCCTGTTAAAGGTATTGACGTTTAGAAGCTGCTCTTCAGAATTAAAGATTCTGTACAATTTAAGATAACTTTTCCTTATTCATTTTTTGGCTGGTCCCCAGTGAAGTTTCTCAAAGTCAGATAAATAAACAGTCCCCATCAGGCTAAATCCATGTGGAGGCATCATTAGGGCTTTTCTGCTACGTCTCATTCTATCCGGGGCTGAGACCTCCTGTGGTTCACCCGTGTTGGAAAGCGTCTGGATTGTTTATCCCAGTTTAACACCATAATTCTCTTAGAGGTGCTTTCACTTTAGGACGTTGCCTTGTGTAATAATATACAAGTTATCCGCAGAGAATGGTCTGGAACTGGCAACAGATGTAGACTGGGTGAATGCAGGGGTTCTTGATCTGTTTGATTCATGGGCTTCCAAACACTTACACTTCCAAAGAACTTCTTCCAGAACATATGTGCTTTATTGTCTGTATAGAGCAGGACCTTAATCCACTACCTTTTAAATACAGTTGCATGAAGACAAGATAAAATGATGCTTTTTTTTTTTTTTTCATCCTTTGGAAAAACAAAGCTTTTTTGGTAAACTTCATGGAGTTCCTAAAGTCATACCTTGATCGTTATCAGTCAAAAAATGAACAAAAATTTGATCATAGCCTTACACTAGAATGTTTACTACAGGTCTTTTTCTTGCTTTCATTGGTATTTTCAACCCTGGCTATGCTGGACTTCTCTGTGGATCCAGCAGTCTCTTAATGGCGATGGGGGTGGGGTGGTGGAAAGAGAAATTAAAGTAATTCTGAACCAACAATGTGAAGTATTGTGCTTGTGAAACTCCAGGACATTCACACCTCTGTGGAACAGTGACTGGCTGCCCTGAAGAATGCACTTGAACTCTATAGGACAGAATCCAAAAATTCCAACAAGGATCCTGTTTAAAGGGCCATAGGAAAATCTCCAGGCAGACTTGTGCATTATTTCTGGGGCCTGATCACATACCATTGTATCCTCTCTCTCCCCTTACCCCATCTTCATGCTCTACACACACAGACACACACACACACGTATACACTGACCCCCTGCTTTGTTCTCTTTCCTTGGTCGTAAGGCAGATTCTGATGGTATAGAGAGCCAGATGGTGATAGTTTCAAGGAGCATATTAGTGATTGTTTCAAAAAGCTGAAAGAGGAGTCAGCTAACTTACATGAAGCCTTGTGATCACCCACATTACATGCTTTGTCTCCAACACTTCAAAGAAAACGTGAGACAGAAAATTCAAGCTTCCATTTCTCTTTAAAATACTTTGTTTTATTTTACAGAAGATCTGAAAGGAGAAAAGAAGGGGCAGTTATGTACATACTTCAATGTCCATATTTCAAGGCTCCCCTCTTAAAATTCTTTATAGACACAAAGTAGGATGCGGGTGGGAGGGAAGGCCTCCTCCCAGCTCTCAATGATTAAGTCAAGGTGGACTGTACTAAAAAGGTTTATGAGAATGTTTATTGGAATCTCTGGATTTTGGTTAATTATTTGAAAGAAGTATTAAATTCACTATTGAATTCAGAGTCGACTAGGATTCGTTTTCTGCAGACAAATAGATTATATATCTCTTCCCCCCAAACCTTCACACCAAATTCTATGTGCAAACCCAAGAATTTACTGAAAGGAGAATGTCAGGGCTGAAGCTTTACATAACTCCCTTTAAAGACCTTTGAAAAAAGTGAAATGTGTTAAGTTACTCAGTGGTTTCTGACTCTTTGTGACCCCATGGACTGTAGCCCGTTAGGTTCCTCTATCCTTGGAATTCTCCAGGCAGAAGACTGGAGTGGGTAGCCATTCCCTTCTCCAGGGGATCTTCCCAATACAGGGATCTTCCCAACCCCAGGATCAAACTCAAGTCTCCTGCATTACAGACATATTCTTTAGCATATTTACCTGAGCCCTATTTGAAAGATAACAGAAATAACCATTTTAGCCAGAGGGAGAGAACTGGGAGAAGCAACCCCAGCTGCTAGTGGGAAAGGAGAATATTGTTAGGCCTTACTAACACTCCCCAGAAAGTCTTGGGATCTGCCCTTGCCTACTAGTGTGGCAGACCCTACCAGGAGTACCTGCCTCCAGCTGAGGAGATGCAGATGCCTGCCACTTTAACAAACTCTACTCCTAGGTTCCCCCAGATCACAGTGGCTAACACTATCACTGTGGCTCCTGACAAGTAGCCAGCCTCAGAACGCATTGTCTCAGCACCACGGAAAATACACAGCACATGGGCTGTTAGTGTTTTCAGATGTCATCTCTGTTTCTTATTTAAGTTTGAGGCGCAGCTGAATCCCATATTAGTCTCCAGAGGAAGTTTGGATTGGCAGTCAGGAGGCCTGGGTTTGAATTTACCTTCAACCTTGAACTTGTAGTGGAACCACAATGGCTTTTTAATCTCACTAAGCCTCAGTTTTTTAATCTGTGAAAGAAATCTTAATGAAGAAATAAATAAAATGTAGTCTGTGTTTTGGTCCAGATGGGCCCCCACACTCTTCCAGTTGTTAGGGCCAATGGTTATAGAAAGTAATTCTCCATGTCGCTCTCATCACTGCCATTCCTGAGCCAGCGTGAGTTGATGAATTT
This sequence comes from Tragelaphus eurycerus, assembly GCA_935064755.1. Taxonomy (NCBI): domain Eukaryota; kingdom Metazoa; phylum Chordata; class Mammalia; order Artiodactyla; family Bovidae; genus Tragelaphus; species Tragelaphus eurycerus. The sequence goes on from CAKXYN010000002.1 coordinate 29,183,590, forward strand.
CATAAGGACAGAGAGGAAATATCACATACAGGGTATTTTGTTATTAGCTTGGATTTTACCAGCCGCTGATTTTAATATCCACGTCACAATGGTCTTTTAGTACCTCCTTCAATATGATAAAATAAATAACTGGTTGGTAACTGGCACTGAGTTCTGGTTTAGTTAACCTAGCAGTCAGGTTAGGCAGTGTTTCTCAACTTCAGCATTATTGTTATCTGGGGCTGAAGCATTCTTTGTTGTGACAGACTGTCCTGTGTATTATTAAATACTCAGTAGTGTCTTTAGGCTGTACCCACTAGATGCCAATAGCAGCCCCCCTCCAAGTGGTAGCAGTTAAAAAATGTCTCCAAATATTGCCAAGTGTCCCCCAGGGGGCAAAATTACCCTCCGTTGAGAACCACTGAATTGAATCATGACTAAAAGTCCCAGTTTAGGTTGGTTTTAACTATATTTGATATGCTGCAATCTGAAAATGCTAGTTAGCCCTAGAACACCAGCAGTATCTATTAGGTTCATGTTAGAACAATCTAACCTTGATCTGAAATATCACTAGGACTAGCCCATTTAATCCATAATGTCCCAGGACCTCAGAATAAAGGAATCTGCTAGATTTCAATCTTTTTGGAAATGAGCAGAATCATCTTTGTATATCTTACTTTGCATATAATAATTGCTCATTAAACATATGCTTAAAGAATAAACAACTTTCCCCCAAACAGTGGGGGATGGAGGAGCTGCACTTATGCCCAGCCAGTCATTCTGGGTGATCTTTATTCTGCAGGAGAAAATGAATCAAGTGTTGGCCAGTTGGAAGGGTAGAAGGAATCTTTGGGAGGGAATCTTTGCCATTACCCTAGCTGAAATGGAGCCAGGTTAAAACTCTGTTCTGATTAAACAAAAAAATGTCATGGAACATTTAATGACCAGTCACAGTGTATCAGAGCCCGAGCTATGAATATCACCCATGCTCCCCAAGAGCATGTAAGAGTGAAGGATTCAGTTACTTTTAGTCTTTGTATTCCTAAATCTGCATATATTTTGGCAGTGTGGGATGTGCAGATCTCATAGGTGCATCTAACATGTTAACCTTCTTCTTAAAATGGTAGCCTCACTGTTTTTCCTAATGCACTTAGAGTATGACTTTAAACTGCATTTGAAATGTCTCACTCAGTTGTCCTGACAACTTTCTTTTCTCAGAGTAAACAGAATTCACCTGAGTCTGTCTCCAGAGACATAAGTAATACATCGAGTTTGTTTTCATGTTTAATGTTTTGAAGGTGTTTTTTGAACCAACCTTCAAATTCTGAACAATATTAAATCTAAATTCACAAATTATTTAATGCAATCATCTGGTCTGATTCTTGAGATTTGTTGTTGTTGTTGTTCAGTCGCTCAGTCATGTCCAACTCTTTGCAACCCCGTGGACTGCAGCACAGCAGGCCTCCCTGTCCTTCACCATCTCCTGGAGCTTGCTCAAATTCATGTCTATTAAGTCAGTGATGCCATCCAACCATCTCATCCTCTGTTGCCCCTTCTCTTTCTGCCTTCAATCTTTCCCAGCATTAAGGTCTTTTCCAATGAATCAGCTCTTTGCATCAGGTGGCCAGAGTATTGGAGTTTCAGCTTCAGCATCAGTCCTTCCAATGAATATTCAGGACTGATTTCCTTCAGGATGGACTGGTTTGATCTCCTGGCAGTCCAAGGGTCTCTCAAGAGTCTTCTCCAACACCACAGTTTGAAAGCATCAATTTCTTCAGTGCTCAGCCTTCTTTATGGTCCAATCCTCACATCCATACATGACCACTGGAAAAACCATAGCTTTGACTATACGGACCTTTGTCGGCAAAGAAACGTCTCTTCTTTTTGATACGCTGTCTAGGTTTGTCATAGCTTTTCTTCTAAGGAGCAAGCATCTTTTAATTTCATGTAGATTTTAGTTAATATTATTTTGTAACCATTAAGTTCAGAAATGATCAAAATTGACTTAATATGAGGAGTTTTGCCTCTTACCTGGGTAATTATTGTCATTCAGAAGAAAATCAACCAGGCTGATAATCTTACAGCCCCATCTCCACACTTTACTGTGGAGTGTCTGTTTCAAAATTCTAATGGCAAGTGCTTTGGAAAAACATTACCTAATTAGCACTGGGTGAGAAGTTCTCCGCTGAGGTGTCTTTTTGATAATATACGTAATTGGCAACTAATGTTATGAGATCTGCATTTTATCTGAGATCAAAACTAAGCAAAGAGCAGTGGGATGGAAAGAGTACTTTCAGAGGGTTTACCTGCACATCAAGAGTGTGCAAAATTAGGATTCAGAAAGAGGGACAATTGTTATTTCAGAAGGTAGTTTAATATAGTAGTAAGTACCAGTGTGCTCAGCATGTATCTTGAATACATGTTTGTTGAGTCCCTGATTCTTATCCATGCTCTATCTTTAAGTGAAAAAACAGAGACTAGTTAAAAAAGTTTAAACTTGGGATGATAAAAGAAAGACTTAAAAGAACGAACATGTGCCTCTTTCCGTTCATTTTCCCTCTGTCTGTATCTCCCCAGTCTTCCATCCAAGAACACCAAGGGAGACAATATCATGTATCCGGAGGGAGTTTAAGATTTGGAATATTTTTTCTTCTTCTAATCTGATTTAAAGATTCCATACCCCAACCCCGGGGAAAATAGTTGGGGTTGGTTACAAAGAATATAATATTTATTTGTTTATAAAATGAATTTTAGTACATATCCCTCCTACTTCTAGAAAGGATTCAAAGCTGCTTAATAATGAAATGAAATCAGCTCATCTTTAAAACAGACCTATTCTAAATAGCAATTGTTACACAGCTAAAATAAGTTGAGTGTTTGACTATTGACAATTGTCCATTATGATAAAGTGTACAATATGTAATATCCTACTGAGTGAAGTGAGTATATTTGCTCAGTCATGCCCAAGTCTTTGCGACCCCATGGACTGTAGCCTACCAGGCTCCTCCATCCATGGGATTTTCCAGGCAAGAATACTGGAGTCGGTTGCCATTTCCTTCTCCAGAAGAATAGCCTACTAAAGGAGCCTAATAGTGAAGTACTTCCTGTAATGAATGGGTTTTGGAAGGAAATCAAAGGATACTTTTGAACAGAAGAAAGAAAGGAAGTGAAAATGTAGCAGCAGTCTGTGTCCTTTATTTTTTCATATGAACATGGATTTTATTTTTAATTGGAGGATAATTGCTTTACAATGTTGTGTTGGTTTCTGCCATTAAGCAACGTGAATCAGCCATAGATATACACTGTTCCCTCCCTCTTGAGCTTCACCCTCTCCCTTCTACTTCATCAGAGAGCACCAGATTGAGCTCCCTGTGTTATACAGCAACTTCCCACTGCTGCTGCTGCTGCTAAGTCGCTTCAGTCGTGTCCGACTCTGTGCGACCCCACAGACGGCAGCCCACCAGGCTCCTCTGTCCCTGGGATCCTCCAGGCAACTTCCCTCTAGTTATCTGTTTACATATGATGATATATATGTTTCAGTGCTGCTTTCTCCATTCATCGCATCCTCTCTTTCCCCTGCTTTGTCCACAAGTCTGTCTTCTTTATATCTGTATGTCTATTCCTGCCCTATAAATAGGTTCATCAGTACCATTTTTCTGGACTCTCTAAATATGCATTAACATATGATATTTGTTTTTCTGATTTACTTCACTCTGTATAACAGGCTCTAGGTTCATCCACCTCACTTCAACTGACTCAAATTCATTCCCTTTTATGGCTGAGTAATATTCCATTGCATATGTATACCACAACTTTTTTATCCATTCTTCTATGGGTGAACATCTAGATTCCCACTTGATGGGCTGATCCCAGCAGTTGCACTTACATAATGTGGAAACTTTGGAACAAATCCTCAATCTATACCCAGAGCTGCAACACTGGGTGAAAGGGTTTCTGCTGTGGTATCTTTTTGATAATATATTAATTAACTGACAACTGATGTTAGCTAGATCTGCATTTTACCTGAGATCAAAATTAGGCCAAGAGTAGTGAAATGGAGAAAGTCCTTTTAGAGGGCTTGCCATCTCTGCACACGAAAAGTGTGCAAAATTAAGCCTACTCTCTGGCATGAGCAATAGTCTGTAAATGTAGATGACCCTTCCCCTGATCCACTGGGCTTGCAGCCTCCAATATGCTCTTCAAAGCATGATGCCATTCTTGGAAATCAGGCTGGATGCTGGGTGGAATGTGTCACAGAAATGGAAAAACAACTCCCCATTGCTGGAGCTGCCATCACTGTTTCCACTGGGCTTAGTGGGTGACACGTTTGGTTAACCATTTTGTTAGCCTATGGTTAACCATGCATGGTTTGAAAACCTTACGGAAGTGGGAAAATATCTATATATAGTGTTATTCATATAAAAAACAATCCTATAAGATGCGATTCTTTCCTTATCTGCCATATCAAATCCAGACTCTCTTCAGTTGGCATTTAGTGAAAGGAAGAAATTGTTGAAAAACATCCTTTGGTGAGTAACTTATCTGGGAAGTAGGGTGGAGTGGACAATTCTCTAAAAGGGGGAATTGAGCTTGTTTGAGTTTGGAGTCCTTTGACTCAATCTTGTATCCACTTCTCTTTTACAATGATCCTGTTCTATCATTGTATGTTAATAAATACAATATCAGACCCCTTGGGTAGAGCATGTTTTCCACCTCCAGTTGAACTGACTTGCTCTCCCTCCTGCTTTCCTCTTATATATCTTTTTCCCTTCCCTCTGACGTTTTGCCTCTTTCCTTCCTTTTTGCCTTTTCTACTTGCTTTTTGTATTATCCACCATCATCTTCTGACTACGCAGACTGTCAGGCCACACCACAAAGAGCAACATCATGTTCAATGCCTTGTCTACACTGGCTCTCAAGGTGACTTAGCACTTATTTCTTCAGAGGTATTTCCTACACCTTTAAAACATAGGGAATGGTCTTCATCACCTACTTCAGAGGTTTAATATCTGCAGAGAACTTTGCTGTCTAAAAGGAAGGCACTGGTTTAGGGCAAGCTCCTATATTATTGTCAATCACTGGTAAGCAGTTGCTTAAGAGGAAATTGGGAGTCAGAAAAGAAATTGCTTAAGCTAAAAAGAAGACAGATCATGAAAATGATATCTTAAGCTTGTTAGAAGATAAATTCTTAGACAGGCCATTTTCAATGAATAAATCAACCAGAAAGTTTTCTCTTTGGTGTTTTTAGAATGGTACTCCGTTGTGACAATGTGATTTAAAGAGATGGTTCCACATTCCCCACCCCACCACCCCCATTACTTGGGTTGTAGGCAGTAAAATAGTAGATTTAGATATCCAGTTTATTGACTTGTACACCATGGAGACAATAGAAATGAAAAGGTAAAAAGATAGCTTAGCAAAGGACTATAGTTTCACTCTTAAAAATGCACCAAATAGTTAATGTATTCTGTTGGTCATACCTCCTGAAACAAAAAGAAAAATTAGAAAAGAGCGCAGAAAACTTACTCTTCAACAACCAGTTATCAATGGGATTTTTAAAATGCACGTGAGAATCAACATGATTTGGATGCACATTGCTCAGAAAAAAACAAGTTGTTCCTCATTTTTGGCTGGACTCATCATCTTCTTGGGCATAATTCAAAAGTTCTCCTTAGGCATAACTTTTTATAAACACGCAAGCAACCAGAATCTTCATAAATTATAAATGGTTTCTTTTGAAAATGTTTAAATGTAGACATTCATTATAAAAAAAAAAAAAAAAAACTGCCTTAAATGTAGACATGAACCAAAAAAAAAAAAAAAAAAAGTTTTGCATTCTGTTTGTTTCCCCATGCACAGCTTTATTCTCCCTGGTATGGTTTGCCTAAAAAACCAAAGATTGTGTTATGATAGAAGTTTTTATTAATGATGGTGCTCCTTCATCTTGAGTCTCTCCTGGGTTATTCCTGATCCTTCCTGCTCAATGAGAACAGGCCTTTGACAAATGGCATCACTGCTTCTCAATGTTCTCAGAGCCCAGGGGCTATTTTTGGATGTGTTGGTTGTGTTGTCCCAGGGCAGCAGGGTTGAGCACCATCAGATCCAGACCACTCACAGCAGACCTGGAACTCTGTTTTAGGAGCATGGTAGAGCCATCATAGCAAGCTGATGGGGCTATTAGTCCAGAGGCTTTGGACCACAAACACTTACAAAGCATCCCAAAATAAGTGGCACTTAATATTCAGAGTTTATTATACGCTCTCTTCCCCACTTCCCCCACCACTCTCCTGCCATATATTGTTGACATGTTTGGGGAAACTCAAGCAGGGATCAGGCCAGAGGTAAAAGAGAGCATGGAGAACAGAATGCACTGCAGCATTTTACCAGGAAGAGAAACAGAACTGGACATACACCACATGATAGTTAGGTGTGGATATTGATACCAAGGGACAGGATAACTTATACTTCCATAGAGTCTACTACCCACAGTTTAAGAGAAATACATGGACACTTTTTACCTATAATAAGCTTGCAGCTCCCTTGTGCAGACGACTAATGTCTCCACCCAGAATAGCACACGTCTCGCCATCTCCCAACAAGTGGAATAAAGCTAGAAGACAGCAATCTGGAACAGCCGTCCTGAGAGGTCTTCCCAGGACCAGACAGAGGTGTGTCTAGGATGGCCCTTTAGTCAGACATTCAGATGCAGGAATTTGAGCATCTGAGTAACTGAGAGGTGTCCTCTGGGGATGGTGTGGGGGTGAGAGGGCAGTGCCATGGAACACAGCTGCTCTCAGAAGGGTGTGGGAAAGGATCTGGTGGAGGACTGGTGATGGGGTGACTGGCTACTCCACCCAAACAGCACACCACCAAGTCGTGGACCTCCCTGCTCCGGCCCTGCGGAATGATGACTCTTCATGATGGTCACCAAGCACACGCCCAAGGACGTCTGTGCATTAAAAACAGCGCAGTTGATGTAGCTAATGTTGCCTGCCATCCATCTTTCTTGGGATGATGGGAAGTGTAGCAGTGAGGAGAAATTATTTCCATCACTTTTCATTTTATAACTTTTTTTTGCCAAATAATTAGGTTACCCCACTCAGGAAGGTCCCTTGGATGTACATATGGAGTCAGGTTTGCTGTGGGAACTTGAATCTGAATTTCCTGACTTCTGTGCAATTAAAACCCCAAATTTAGTGTTGCTTTAACATGGATTTTCCATAGTGAGTTATAAATGCAAAGTTCTATGTTTCATATGTCCTTTTCTAACATATGTTACTGCCTATGTTTCTGATTAAAAGCTCGTCCAAAATAAAATAACAAAGGATTACTTTTTTCCAATAGAACTTTCTTCTATAAAAGCTGGAAATAAGCCCTCACCTAAAATTACCCAGGCTTGCAGGTGCTGGGTCTTTGGGAGGTGTGTAGTGTTCACTAGCAAGACAAAGGGCATTATTCTCCCTGCAACCACCACCAGAAGGTGTTCTTTCTGTGAGGAAAATATAGGCTGGCGCTTCAAAGACATTCCACGCCTAGGCACCACTCCTGGAGACTTGCAGGCAGCAGGCAGGCAGGCAATCAACAAACATTTATTCTAAGGTCACTGTGTATTCAGCACCTTTAAAATTGCCGGGAAACCAGCCAAGAGCATATAATATCTGCCAAGGCGTTTCCCTGGTGGCTCAGTGGTAAGGAATCCTCCTGCAATGCAGGGGACATGGGTTCAATCCCTGGTTTGAGAAGATTCCCTGGAGAAGGAATGGCAACCCACTTAAGTATTCTTAGCTGGAAAATCCCATGGACAGAGGAACCTGGAGGACTACAGTCTATGGGGTCACAAAGGAGTGAGACACCACTTAGCGACTTAAAATAGGGCCAAGTTAATACCCAAAGTCATTCCATAGTGCTTAAGGAGCTCAGTAATCTGAAAGGACCAGGGGACCCTAGAGACATAATATGGCAATGTCTTGCCTGGGTATGGGGATATTGATAGAATAGGAAAATAAGACCCAAGAAAAGGCTCATTAACTAAAACTGATTCTTAACAGTTGCCTCCACCCCCGTCTTTTCCTTTTACATCTCCCTTAACACCAAGATACCATTCCCTACACATAACACACAGACATACATGTGCGTTAATAGACATGTACACGCTGCTAACACACAGACATGCACTGTTCCTACCATTCATCATCATCATCACCTCTTCCCAGAAGTTGAACCCAACAGGATGGATCAAGTCATCAGTTTTTTAAAAAATAATGAACACATAGAAGTAGCTGGGCAACTATGCCAAGATGTGCAAATACAAGGATGTTCATCACAGTGTCATTGTGAAAGTTGCTCAGTCGTGTCTGACTCTTTGCAACCCCACGGATTATACAGTCCATCGAATTCTCCAGGCCAGAATACTGGAGTGGGTAGCCTTTCCCTTCTCTAGTGGATCTTCCCAAGCCAGGGATCAAACCCAGGTCTCCCACATTGCAGGTGGATTCTTTACCAGTTGAGCCACAAGGGAAGCCCAAGAATACTGGAGTGGGTAGCCTATCCCTTCTGCAGTGGATCTTCCCAACCCAAGAATCGAACCAGGGTCTCCTGCATTGCAGGCAGATTCTTTACCAGCTGAGCAATCAGGGAAGTCCACAGTGTCATTAGAGATGGAAAAATGATAATGGCATGTGTGGAATACCAACTGAAATTTGGATACTCCCTTAGAGAAAATCTAACACCTATGACGCATGCTGTGAGATCTTTGGGGTGGGGGCAGGGATACGGGGACATGGGCTTGTACAGTGCGCATTTCTGGCCTGTGCAGAGGTGAACAGGACTATCATCCTCTTGCATTAAATTCTCTAATCTAGTTTTGCTGATGCAACTGAAAAGCCAGCATTGGTTGTTTTCATGTGTGCTTTACATAGCTGTTCTTTACAAAGTCACATGAAATCCCTGCATCCTCTGATATATGTGTAACTGACAAGCTACATCTCCCCTGAATTTTCACTGGACAGTGCTGGTATATTTTTGTGCTTTTCTTTTGTTTATGTTAATCAAGCATAATACGTTACACTGACCCCTCATTAAATTTCTCTTACTGGATTCCTTGATGCTAGTTTGCCAAGATTTTTTTGGATACTGGTTCCTCACCCAGTATATTAATACCTTCTACTAGCTTTGTATCATACACAGTTGACGGCTGTGGCTTCTGCATTTTCTGTTTAGTTCTAAGCCAACTAGGAGATGATTGTTGTTGTTTAGTTGATAAGTTGTATCTGATTCTTCTATGACCCCATAGACTGTAGCCTGCCAGGCTTCTCTGTCCATGGGATTTCCAAAGCAAGAATATTAGAGTGGGTTGCCACTTCTTTCTCCAAGGGATCTTCTCGATCCAGGGATTGAACGCACATCTCTTGCATCAGCAGATGGGTTCTTTACTACTGAGACACTAGGGAAGCTCCAGGAGATGATCAGATCAGATCAGATCAGTCGCTCAGTCGTGTCCGACTCTTTGCGACCCCATGAACTGCAGCACACCAGGCCTCCCTATCCATCACCAGCTCCCGGAGGTCACCCAGACTCACATTCATCGAGTCAGTGATGCCATCCAGCCATCTCATCCTCTGTCGTCCCCTTCTCCTCCTGCCCTCCATCCCTCCCAGCATCAGAGTCTTCTCCAATGAGTCAACTCTTCGCATGAGGTGGCCAAAATACTGGAGTTTCAGCTTTAGCATCATTCCTTCCAAAGAAATCCCAGGGCTTATCTCCTTCAGAATGGACCAGTTGGATCTCCTTGCAGTCCAAGGGACTCTCAAGAGTCTTCTCCAACACCACAGTTCAAAAGCATCAATTCTTCGGCACTCAGCCTTCTTCACAGTCCAGCTCTCACATCCATACATGACCACAGGAAAGACCATAGCCTTGACCAGGCGAACCGTTGTTGGCAAACTGATGTCTCTGCTTTGGAATATGCTATCTAGGTTGGTCATAACTTTCCTTCCAAGGAGTAAGCGTCTTTTAATTTCATGGCTGCAGTCACCATCTGCAGTGATTTTGGAGCCCAGAAGAATAAAGTCTGACACTGTTTCCACTGTTTCTCCATCTATTTCCCATGTAGTGATGGGACCAGATGCCATGATCTTCGTTTTCTGAATGTTGAGCTTTAAGCCAACCTTTTCACTCTCCACTTTCACTTTCAGCAAGAGGCTTTTGAGTTCCTCTTCACTTTCTGCCATAAGGGTGGTATCATCTGCATATCTGAGGTTATTGATATTTCTCCCGGCAATCTTTATTCCAGCTTGTGTTTCTTCCAGTCCAGCATTTCTCATAATGTACTCTGCATATAAGTTAAATAAACATGGTGACAATATACAGCCTTGATGTACTCCTTTTCCTATTTGGAACCAGTCTGTTGTTCCATGACCAGTTCTAACTGTTACTTCCTGACCTGCATACAGATTTCTCAAGAGGCAGATCAGGTGGTCTGGTATTCCCATCTCTCTCAGAATTTTCCACAGTTTATTGTGATCTACACAGTCAAAGGCTTTGGCATAGTCAAGAAAGCAGAAATAGATGTTTTTCTGGAACTCTCTTGCTTTTTCCATGATCCAGCGGATGTTGGCAATTTGATCTCTGGTTCCTCTGCCTTTTCTAAATCCAGCTTGAACATCAGGAAGTTCACGGTTCACATATTGCTGAGGCCTGGCTTGGAGAATTTTGAGCATTACTTTACTAGCATGTGAGATGAGTGCAATTGTGCGGTAGTTTGAGCACTCTTTGGTATTGCCTTTCTTTGGGATTGGGATGAAAACTGACCTTTTCCAATCTTGTGGCCACTGCTGAGTTTTCCAAATTTGCTGGCATATTGAGTGTAGCACGTTCACAGCATCATCTTTCAGGATTTGGAATAGCTCCACTGGAATTCCATCACCTCCACTAGCTTTGTTCGTAGTGATGCTTTCTAAGGCCCACTTGACTTCACATTCCTGGATGTCTGGCTCTAGGTCAGTGATCACACCATCATGATTATCTGGGTCGTGAAGCTCTTTTTTGTACAGTTCTTCTGTGTTTTCTTGCCATCTCTTCTTAATATCTTCTGCTTCCGTTAGGTCCATACCATTTCTGTCCTTTATCGAGCCCATTTTTGCATGAAATGTTCCTTTGGTATCTCTGATTTTCTTGAATAGATCCTTAGTCTTTCCCACTCTGTTGTTTTCCTCTATTTCTTTGCATTGATCGCTGAAGAAGGCTTTCTTATCTCTTCTTGCTATTCTTTGGAACTCTGCATTCAGATGTTTATATGAGATGATGGAGTTGTTTAAAAAAGAGAGAAAGAGAGAGTGTGTACCAGTGCTTTGCAGAGGAGTCAGATTCCATGAGATATACTGAAAACCTGACTTTGTCCTTATACACTCTATGGTAAAGTATCTTTTTGGCTTCTTTTGTTCCCAATACAGTGTTCTACTTAAGGTGATATAATGAACATCAGTCTTTCTCAGATAAAATCAAGACGTCACTCAGTCATGTCCGACTCTTAGCGACCCCATGGACTGCAGCCTACCAGGCACCTCCATCCATGGGATTTTCCAAGCAAGAGTACTGGAGTGGGATGCCATTGCCTTCTCCTCTTAAAAGATAAGAGATTCTTATTTTGAAGAATTTGAAGCTTAAAGTGACTGGCCAAGGTGGTAGAGCCAGGTTTTTAAGCCTAGATTTCTCACTCCAGTCTTCTGCTCTTCTGAAGTTTTCTGAAACAATTATTTTTCTTTATTTTAGACATGCATACAACTCACTTCTCTAATAGAATCCTATCTCTTAGCAGACATCAACTCAGACCCCTTTCTCATGGAATAGGGAATTCGGGATCGTGCCTTATTTGTTCAGTAGATTAGAACATGTAGAGCCAAGCAGTTTACTTATCTAAGTGCTTATTTAAAGCCGTCTTACAACAAAATGAAGACTAACTCCTGCTCTCAGAACACCTATTGGTTCTGAAATTCACTAAAATGCAGAGCCTCTTAAAATGCTTATCAGCCCACTGAATTGTAAAGGACAGCCCCTGAGCTGAAGAGATTCAGGGAAGTGGTATCTGAAGTAAAACCATTCTATCAATGTGCATTCATTAATTTCTTCAGTTACCAAGAGTAAATCAAAGGCTCTCTCTTGCAGAACTATAATTAATATGTGATTTACATATTACTATAAAAAGACTGGCAGGGAAATTGATCAAGGTCTGTCTCTGGGGTTTGATTGGCTTTTTTTAACCACCAAAGTATAGCATGTCACCTAGCACCTGGGTCTACTTTACCTCACTTTATAAGTTATACCGATGAGTGACAATGAGAGAGTGAAATCAGACATCGAATGCTTTTCCTTGGTTACTTTGGAACTGCTGAAGTTCCACTTTTCTGAGGTAGCATCCATGTTTTTGAGATTTCCTCACACCATTTTCCAAAGGACTGGAGTATTAATGTATGATACAATTCCTTTGTGTGTTTTTTAATTAATTATATAATTTCTACTATGTTCAGAATTAATACTCTTTAATGACAAATGACAGAGTATGAATATTTTTCCTCCCAGATCCTATGGCATCCTCCCCTTTCCCTGGTAATCTCTACTGCCAATCTATAGGATAATTTGAAATTTTACTACCAAATCAAAATCTAAAGCAGAAGAATACTTAAATTGTGAAACCATCAGAGCTGAATTACATTATGAAGGTTTTGAAAGGAGCATATTTTATTCCAAGTAATTAAGCCAAATGTGATTTTAGTTAATTGTCTTAACAATGATTCTGAAATAGATGTGGATTTTAAGATCCACCTGCTATTAGAGTTATACAGTCATTCTCAACAGACATCCTGAAGCTGAGATGTGAGTCTGGGCATTAAAAGTATACTTGCCTTAGGGACTTCTCTGGTGGTCAAGTGGTTAAGACTTCACCCTTCTAATGCAGGGGACACGGGTTCGAGCCCTGGTCAAGGAACTAAGATCCCACATACAGCTTGGCCAAACAAGCAAACAGTTTCTACTTTGACCGAATGAAGGTCAAAGTTGGTATAACTTCTCCATGACACCCTCTCATCCCTACCTCTCTCCAACTTTGGGAAGGATTTTGGGATCCAAACTGACCACGTATAGTCATAAAATTCAGTGGATAAATATCAATTTTTTTTTGTGAATTCAGAGACAATTTCAGAAGTTGTTGATACCTACAGCAAGTCAGTAATGATCAATATTGCAGCCCTCCTTCCATAAAAAGTTCTGGGGTGTCACATCACTGACCATTTGGACCATTCAGAAGCCTGTGTTACACCTCAGCCGATTGGCTGTGTTTGAGAAGGAGAAAGGATGAAGACATTACATTTACAGAAATACCTTTGGGTGGCCACTGATGGTAATTGTTTTGTATTCAAAAGGAAATACAAAGATGGGTTTTATCTTATTTTCATATAGATAGTCTCATACTTGTGGTCAACTCAGCAACACTACATTTTGATGTTACCACATTCTCTTCAGGAAGAAAACCCAGAGCTGTTTTTAATTAAAACTGCCCCCACCCCCCACCCAACTGAATTTCAAATAATTGTTTAATTTGGTTTGGCTTTCAGAGTCTGTAAAACATGAGCAATCTGCTGAGCTGAAGATGGAGAAGAAATGTTTTTACAGTTTCACAAATGTTTCTAATTGGCCAGACTGAGTTGTTAATGGGAGATAAATTGCCTGGGGTGGGTGTGGGTGGGTGCGTCGTGCGTTCGAGCTCACGCAGGCCTACATGTATGCACTCATGTGGAGGTGATGACGTTTGCGTATACCTGGCCTTCTCAAGACATGCGGCGATACAAAACTGAGCTGAGCTGGAGGGGCACTGGGCCCGGCCATCATGGCAGCAGTTGTGCAGGGTATGGGATGAAGTAGATAGCTAGTTTCTCACCAGGACTCAGATCCCAGGCAGCAGACCCACCCTTCCATCAGGAACAGTGTACAAGGAGCTTATAAAATACACAGACTGAATGAAAATGACCCCTGTTGACTGAAACCAGCTGTGTCAGGCTTCTTGCTGTCTCTCCTGATTTGCTCTTTCAAATAAATGGATATGGTAGAGGACGAGAGAAAGTAAACAGAATCTTTTTTTTTTCCTTTCTTGCCGTCACACATCCGTAATAGCCTTGGTTTTTATAGTTGAAAAATATATGTTTATTTGCTCATTAATTTCCCTCTCTCCCTTGCCTTTTCTTGGCATTGGGTAGAATGTTATTTAAAATAAGACACAGTTCAGTTTCAAAAAGAAAGAGTCATTCTGCAAAATACAGCTTGGACTCATTTGCTGGTCATTTATCATCCCTAAGAGAGTGGGATACAAATATCTTTATTTGGTATTTTTTAATGATTTACAGGGCGATGACTCTTGTTGGCACCAGAGAAGCAGCAGGCTCTTTAGGACTTTGAGAAGTGCCCCCACACTGTTTAGAAGTGACATGGAAAATACTAAATGTAGCATATGCAGAGCAGCTCTATAGTCATTTCTCTTTAAAGATGATGCCAGCTGCTGCTCTGGGAGTGGGCTCAACCCGCAGGCCTGGGATTCTCTAAGCCAGGGGTTCTCATCCTCCAGGATCTAATGCCCCGTGATCTGGGTGGAATTGATGTAATAATAGAAATAAAGTGCACAATAAATATGTTGTTGGCTTCCCTGGTGACTCAGCTGGTAAAGAATCCACCTGCAATGCAGGAGACCTGGGTTCAGTCCCTGGATTGGGAAGATCTGCTGGTGAAGGGAAGTATTCTAGCCTGGAGAATTCCATGGAGTATATAGTCCACGGGGTCGCAAAGAGTAGGACATGACTGAGTGACTCTCACTTTCATTTTGTTGTTCAGTCACTAGGTTGTGTCCAACTCTTTGTGACCTTCTGGACTGCAGCACGCCAGGCCTCCCTGTCCCTCACCATCTCCCAGAGTTTGCCCAAGTTCATGCCCATTGAGTCAATGATGCTATCCAATTATCTCATCCTCTGCTTCATGTATCACAGCCTTGTCGTGGCAAAAGGGCTTGCATAACTCAGTGAAGCAATGAGCCATACTGTGCAGGGCCACCCAAGATGGACGGGCCATAGTGGAGAGTTCTGACAAAATGTGGACCACTGCAGGAGGGAATGGCCAGCCACTCCAGTAGTCTTGCCACAAGAATCCCATGAACAGTATAAAAAAGGCACAGTAAATATAATGTGCTTGAAATCCTCCCGAAACCATCCCTCCCACCCCTGGTCTGTGGAAAAATTGTCTTCCACAAAACCAGGCCCTGGTGCCCAAAGGGTTGGGGACCACTGCTCTAAGGGATTCTTAAAAAGTCTTCATTTCCACACTTGAGTGTGTGTTTTCTTTGCAGCGCTTTGGAAAAGCTTTGGTTTTTATACATCTCCAATTTCCTTCAGGTAGTGGGCAAATAATAAAGTGCCTAACATTAGTGCCCAGTAAATATTTGTTGAATGAATAGTTAAATGGAATGTTATAAGCCTTATTAGTATTATGGCCTTGGCATGAAACCTGCAAGAATAGACTTGAGGCAATCAAGTAATTTCCCTTAACAGTACAAGCTAATTATTCGAGAGATGAAGATCTGGTGCATAGTATTTATTTGTCAGGCAACATTTGCACCTAATTAAAGGTGAAAAAGTTGTTTGTAGCATTGAAGGGATAACATAATGACCCACTGTTTAACAGCTTTTCAATTTTCCTTGCACTCTTTCAGAGAAAATATACCAAGATGAAGTTAATCCACATTCCTTTTGTGTGTGTGTGTTTTCTTTTCTTCTTCTTCTTTTTTTTTTTTTTCTGTTATTATTTTCAGAGGGCAGACTGGGGATGGAGCAGGGAGGTCTTTTGACAGTACTTTTATAGCCCACCTGCCTGTATGACTTCTGCAGTCATTCTCTTGACCTTCGATGACTGGTAAAATCATCCTTTCTTACAAATACCACCACCAAGGATCCAAAATGAAAATCTACATTCTTATCATAAGCCTCACAAAGTTTCATTCATTCACTGATTCATTCCAGAAATATGAATCGAGTGTGCAATATGTATACCAGGTTCCGTGCTAAAGTTATGAATTTAATACCAAGCAAAATCCAATGTGGTTCCTGCTGTCGTGATGCTTATCATCTGGGATGGTTGGTGGATATTAATTGATTCATCATACTAAAAACTACAACTACACACTGAATTTTACAAAGAGGAATATGGTTCTGCTGGGAGCTTGTAACAATAGGAATTGGTTTAGAGCAGAGACCAGGGAGAGTTTTACTAAAGAGGGTCCTGCTGCTTAAAACTCTAGAGTGTCTGAGGAAAAGGAAAGATCATCCCAGGCAAGAAGACAATCAAATGGAAGGGTTGGTGGGAATGCCAGGCCACACTCCTCAGTGCCTATGCATAGGCTGTGTTAAGGGCTTGAACTTTATCCTCTGAACATTGAAAAGACCTAGAACAGTCATATACCTGAAGGTTAGGATGTGGAGCCAGGGAGAAGATATACCTGGACCTTGTCAGATCTGTGTTTGGGGGTGGAATACAAGCACCCATTCTTAATAAATATAACAAGAGAGACAATGCTGCTAAGCTCTGGGTGGTCCTTTGCTGCAGTTTGGCTGCCTGCAGATTGTTACCTCCCACCCTCACCTCTGCCAAGTTTCGGGAACAAGCAAGATACACTGGGTCTCCACTTGTGTGCTACATTGTGCAGAAATAATCTTGTCATTTTTTTTTTCTGGGCACTGCTCTTATTTTTGCATTTCCTTTTGATGATGGGGAGGTGGCACGATACAGTTTTTTCCTGTTTTTGGCAAAGTGTGCATGGCAAGCCCTCCAGCTCCTTCTGTCCTGGTCTAGAGAACAGGTCTGGAGGTAGCTCACCTCCGCTCCTCTCCAGTGGCAAAAGCTTGGGCACATGGATTAGTCTGTCTATGTGCCTTGCCAGATTGTTCTGAGGATTAAGTGAGTTAATATTCATAAAACACAGAATGAGGAGTGGCACGGAGTGAGTGCTCAATTGATGCCAGACATCATTATTAGCTATTATTGATAAGGCATGCTGTCAAAGATATACATTGTTGAAGTAGAAAAAAAGCAAGATACAAAATCATATATCATTATAAAGAGCTTACACAACATGTCCTGATAAATGCTGAGGATATGTCAGCAGATACATGGTAGATACATCTGAAGAGTGGGGCTAAGAAGGAAGAAGGTAGACAGGTGGCTTTTACTTTTTCACCACATAGTCTTGTAGTAGTTTGTTTTTTTACTATGCAGCTTTATATTATATAATAATAAAATTATAAAGAATAGTATAAAAATCCATCAACACTATTTGATATGTCAATATATGATCTCAATATATTTTTTCATAATTTTCTTCACTTGTAAGTTTGGATATATCACTTACAGAGTTTTCTTGGATTTAAGAAACATGTATCCGAAGTCCAGCAATTCACCCAATTTTTGCTTCTTTTGCTTATGTTCTCTTCACATAAGAGTTTTCTGACACCATGTGCCATGGTGATCGCACTGTTATGAAATGACTCTACTCGTTGCTCCATCTCTACAGAGAGAGCTGTCTGGAATACTGTTCACCCACCAAATTTAAGCAATGCACTTGCCCACCAAATTTAAGCAATGCACTTGGTTCACTGGTTACTGACTTCACTGTACTTTTAAGCATCACTTAAATTTTTTATAACAAGCGTTTTTGTAAAAACAATGAACTCATTTCTAACACTTAGAGGTGAGGAGTATCTGTTCATTTTTCTGTTTAGTAATAAACACAATATGCAGCACCTAATCTTTCCCAGGGATTCAGGAAGCTTAACTTCTTCAGGATACTAATGCAGTTCAGTCACTCCTGTGTAGTAGATGTTGCTTGTGAAGGAGGAAGCAGTTGGGCTCAGTGGTTGCTGCATCAGATGCAGGAAATGTATTCAGTGATTATTGAATACTAAGATATGGTTTGTCAACCTATACCTGCCCCCACCCCCACCTGCCGGCCTGATTTTATGTTTTTGTTTTGTTTTTTAAACAAGTGAAGGCTCTTTATATTTAACTAAAGATATTTATGGATTGAATTTATTCTTATCAATAGTTTACTCTGACCAGTTGAGAATCATTAATATTGTATAGGGCTGGCACACGGTAGCTTTGATCATCATTTAAATACCACTCTTCCATTTGCAGTGATTGCATGCTATCATCATCAATCAGATAAGAATGCAAATCAGGAGAGAACTTTGAGTTCCCTAGTAAATACTTCATGAAGCCAACATAAGCTTGCCAACTAGACTATCATCTCTGCAGAAGATACATTTCCAAGGAGTAACTGTATTATACAATACTTTCCACTGTGCCCCTCAGGGTATGACAATAATTGTCTGTGTATAAGAAACTGCAAACAACTTGACTACCAACTGATTCTTTACCATGGCCTAATTTTGCACAGCACAGGAGCTAAAAATGTTTTGACATTTTAAAATGATTGAAAAAAAAAATCAAAAGTAGCATAGTATTTTGTGACATGTGGAAGTTATATGAAATTCAGATATCCTGTCCGTAAGTAAAATTGCGCTGAAACACGACATGGTCATTTGTTTACAGAATGTCCATATCTGTTTCTGTGCTGAAAGGGCTGAGCTGAGTAGTTGTAAGAGACCTTAAGGCATGCAATGATGGAAATGTTTACTATCTGACTTCTTTACTGAAAAGCTTGCTGACCCCTGCTTAGGGGTTAGATTCAGGGAGAATTTAATTGTGTATATGTCTGTTTGCTTGCTGATGGTTGATGATTTTGTACCTGCCCTGTGGTATGGTCATCAAAGAAGCTGTAGAAGTGCAATGGTCCATATTCCTCAACTTTAAAGTCAGAAGAACATTATTGTGTGAGAAAATTAGATTATCAGAGGGATTATGAGAAGTGTCATAGGAACAAATGGAAAGATCTACATTGCCTCCCAAAGTTATGGATTTCTAATCTAATTTGAAGACTTAAAATAATATTAAAATTGTTCCTAGATTCTGAAATTTGAAGTTCTTTCCTCTTTGGGTCTGAGAAATCTTCTGAAAAGCAAAAATCTTTTATTCTTGTGACTCATTATCTTGTGACAGTGCCATTTCATACGGGCCTTTTGTTCAGTGACGTTGTCCTAGTGAATGATTCCATTGGGTTTATACTTGCACTTGGCTGTCAAAAGGATATGGTGAACAATTGGATAGAAGGAAATACCTTTTAGTAAAGTGTCTAGGGTATCCTGCTCATTTGCAGTGTCAGTTGAATTAATTAACATTCCTGGCTGACATTGACACGCCTACCTACCCTAATACATATGAAAATGTGAAATGTATATAAAAGCCATACTGCTACCAAGTAAGAAAAAAAAAAAGTTAATAATAGTATCATTACATGTTCATGCTGAGTCACCTCAGTTGTGACTCTTTGCAACCCCATGGACTGTAGCCCACTGGGCTCCTCTGTCCATGGGGATTGTCCAGGCCAGAATACTGGAATGGGTTTCCATTTTCTCCTCCAGAGGAATCTTCCTCACCCAGAGATCAAACTTGCATCTCCTGTGCCTCCTGCATTGGCAGGCATATTCTTTACCACTTGAGCTACCCGGGAAGCTGCTAAATATTATAAAATTGAAACTATGAGTCATTTTGATTCAAAATCCCTGTTGTACACTCAGCTGACCTCATCTGTCCCCTCTCCTTTTGCTCTGTTTCAGAGGCTGAAGGCTGCATTGACTCACCACCCTGCTGCCATGTCAAATGGGAATATGAGCACCATGGGGCACATGATGGAAATGATGGGCTCCCGGCAGGACCAGACGCCGCACCACCACATGCACTCACACCCGCATCCGCACCAGACACTGCCGGCCCACCACCCCTACCCGCACCAGCACCAGCACCCAGCACACCACCCTCATCCTCAGCCCCATCACCAGCAGAACCACCCGCATCATCACTCCCACTCCCACCTTCATGCACACCCAGCACACCACCAGACCTCGCCACACCCACCCCTGCACTCCGGCAACCAAGCACAGGTAGACCTTTTTCATGATCTCTTTCCCCCTTCTCCTTAACAGTGCCAGCTCTAACGAGGGGCTCATTGGCAGCAACCTTAACTTGACAAGCCCACATGTTCTGACACTCTGAGGGGCTCTGTTCATTTCCTAGGAGGTAATGATTACCTATAGGACCCTCCCAGATCGCAGTTTCCATAACTAATATGATAACTATCAAGTCTAGTTTGTAAGGGAAAAGGTAAACTTCAAGTTCTCCAAAATCTATTTTTTGTAGTATATTACAAAGTTAACCCTAAAAATGTAACACCAATGGAGGATTAAGAATTTAAGCATGTAATGAAAGAAGTGAATAAAGAACGAGAAAGGTAAGTTCATTCTAACCATGGTTCTAGCTGCAGTGCTTTAAATACAGTGGGCAATCTTCTAAATAAGAGTAAATGTTAAAAATATAAAGAGTAACAATTTCAGGCAGACAAAGGTTCAGTGATGGATGTTAGGGTGTAAGGTGCTTTGTGAATGTTGAAGAGAGATGACTCATCCCACCCAATGAGAAATGCGTTGGAGGGAGCAGACAGAGAGCCAAGCTCTGTAGATGATCAGCTCAAGAGAAAGGCCAAACCCCAGAGGTGGAAAGTCACCAGGAGTGGCTAGAAAGAAAGCCAGCACTTAGACACAACTGGAAGAGGGTCGGGGGACCAGGCAGACGTTATGTCACCCAGCCCAAGAAGAGAGGCGGGTCCATGTACCCGAGTGAGTTTCAGTAAGTGGATGAAGGGCATGTCTAGGAGCATGGCTCACCCTGGGCACTTTGAACCTTCAAGTGAAATGACCTTTGCCAGTTCTTTCCACCCACCCAGGTTCCAACCAGTTGGGTCAGAATGATGTCGGAAGCTTGGGATTACCAAGTAACGCTTATTCACTGTCTCTTTCATCATCTGACTCTGTGCCTCTCATCAGGCAGCTTCGAGAGCTTGTACATTCCTGCCTCCTCCAACACATACCAAACCTAGAAAGCCACCCACAAAATGGGTTATCCATAAGCAGCTTTCTAATCTGTTCAATAGTTAAGATTATTTGTTAGGTAAGCTTACTTTTGCAAAGATTCTTAGAAGTATTCTACATAGCAAATAAGAATCAGGCTTTTGAATGAGAAAACTTTCATCCTTTTCCCACCTTATTTGTGTGACTGAAGTCAGTAGATGAACCTCCCTAAGTGTCAGTTTTTCCATCTGCAAAATGGGGCAATAGACTAAGCCCATAGACTTAGGAGTATTAAATAAGAGAATGTTTAGCCCTTGGCAGTTTTCAGTAGTTAGCCAGGATTAATTTCAAACTGAAATAATGTGATAGAAGCTTAGCACATAGTTTAGCAATCGATAAAATGCTATCCAAAGCACCTTTTTAATCATGTGCCAGTGTAGGTCATGTATTTAGAAGGGGAAAAATAAAACTACAAGATCAAAGATAGAAGATGGATTCACGTGTGTACTTTCTTTCTTTTTTTCTTTTTAAATGGATAGCATAAGAGTTGGTTGCATTTATGGGCAGGTTACTTCATAGACAAGTTTAACAGTTCATTAAATATAAAAGACATTCATTAGCTAATTACCAATTAGCCAATTGGCCTCCATTGCAAGTCAATAAGTGGCCAATTATATATGCAATTAGTTAATTGCTTTTATAATTGGATATGTAAAGTTGCTTTTTTCAACAAAACCAGGTTAGTCTTGTTGAAATTTGAACAAAATTATTTAGAACATATTCAAAATGCTCCTCTTAAAATGTATTAACTTGGTTGATGGAATGAAATTCGGATTGTCAGAACACCAGTAGTAGAAGTTTATTAAGGTCATCCAACTCTGAGATTCTAAGATGACTTGGAATAAATTCTTTTTGAAATCACAATTAATTGTTTTTGATCAAATTTTTCAGAGAATCTGTGTCAACATAATGCCATTCTATTTATTTATTACTGAATTATAGTTGATTTACAATATTGTGTTAGTTTCAGGTGTACATGGTAATTCGGTTGTGCATATATACGTATATATCTATATTCTTTCTTATACTTTTCCATTATAATTCATTACAAGAACTATGAACATAGTTTCCTGTCGTATACAGTAAATCTTTCTTTTTAATCTATTTTATATATGGTGGTATGCATCTATTAATCCCATATTCCAAATTTATCCCTCCCACCCTACTCCCGACTGAATGCTGTTTTTAAAAGATAATGCTTAGTAACAATAACTATCAGAGACACAAATTCTGGTCTTAGGGTTGCATTTGCAATTTCTCCTGGCTTCTTGTGATTCACCTGCATATCAGGATATAATTTCAGAGTCCTGGTATCACTCCTAGGTCACCAGGAGTTTCACTTAACCAAGCCACACCTTGACCCTGAACCTGCACAAAGCCTGAAATCACCATGTACCTTACCCATTTGGGGTAAGGCAGAGGAAAAGTATCAAGGGATAAATGTTGGTTAAGGTTAGCATGGGAGAATACAACATTGAAAGAGAGGTCTCCATAGTGAAGGTTAAACCCCAGTTTTGCCTACTTGAGAGTCTTGTCTAGGGCTGGCAATGAGAGATTGTTAATTCACACAAAGAAATAGTAAAGGCAAAAATGCGCTAAGCAGGTTAACGCATTCTTTCCTAGTGCTTTGCTTTGCAGTGGTTAGCTCAGAGGTTACTGCATCTGAAATGACTAGCTAAACATTTGCCAATAGCAAGGATTAAATCTTCAGCAGCCACTCTGGCGAGTAAAATCTTAATTTATTTTGTTATTCCTTTATGATCATCAGGAGAGGAATTGCCAATAAACAGTTTTAGAAAATGTCTTTGTTTTAAAAAAAAAATTACTGAGATGCAATCCAACCTCAGTCCTAAGCCTAATTCTTTAGTAATGTATGGTTTGATAGAGTTTAGGATTAAAATATATCGTTAGTCAGCTGATGGGCAACCAGGAGCCATTATTAGTACAAGTATAGTCGTTCTGATTGGTTTCAATCATAGGGTTGGAATGTGGTAGAAAAGGTGGCTGGGTTTCATTTTTAAAACTTTTTGCCTGTTATTTCTGCATGTTAAATGCCTCTTGTAAAACAAATTTATAGGTATTACACCATAAGCCTGAGTGACTGAGCAATGAGAGGGAAGAAAAAAAAAAAAAACCTTTATTGAGAATGAAGAAAGGGGAAGGAGTGAAGTGCATTAGGGAAGCATTAGGTGTTCAGACACATAAAGAGTCAGTCATAGAAATTTCACTAGGTGCTGAGTGTCTGCTGTATGAAGGGAAATAAAGCTATACGTGTGGGGGTCCCTGAAACCCTACATGTTGCTGAGCCTGCTGCAGACCTTACAGGGAATTTAGAAGCATAGTAAAACATTTTAATAAAGTGCTTTGCCACTCCTGGGGTTTCCTTATAATATAATAGATGGTGCTATACAACCATCCCTCCATGTCAGTAGACACCATATATTGACAGGGCTCAGGGCTGCTTCAGGATGGGCTTTCAGAGGTCACGCTTCCCAGTCACCTAGAAATTCACCCACTCGCCATCTCCTATAATCCCATCAGCCTTAGTCAGGCTCGGAGGAGGAGAGAGACCCAAAAGGAGTTTGGTTCCACAAGACCTTTAAGAACTGTGATGTTGTGACAAAAGGATTTCGGGTGCTTTCCAGGCTTCACAGGGTTCTTTTGATAAGAGTCACAGTGGTGATGCCATCCCTGAGGTGTATTCTAGGAACAGGGTTTTGACACCGTTAGAATGAAAGGCATTCACAACCTGCCCTGAAGGAGATTTCTGCGATGACAGCAGACCCATCAATACGGTGACAGTCACCCCTACCTCTCTGTTTTCATCTGTCACCATACGTAGGCACTTTCAAATTTTACAAAGCACCTCAAATAAAACATTTTTAACATCTAAGGAGGAAAAAAAGTGTTTCTTTTATCATGATTCAGCCAAATGCCAGTCGAGGGAGGTGGGGAATCTACTTGACTCTCTTTTCGCACGTCATCCCTATATCTTGCCAAATATCATAGGAGATAGCTGGGTGATGCTTTTCCTCTTCATGAGTGTGACTTCACTCTTAGCAAAACAAGTTTGATGTGCTAACTAAAGCAAGGGGCTGCCTGTACTTCACATTTCAACACCTTACCCAACCATCCCTTCTCTCTCCATCACCTCCTCCCTGTCTTCCCCAGCAGGTTTCACCAGCAACACAACAGATTCAGCCCACCCAGACAATACAGCCGCCCCAGCCCACAGGGGGGCGCCGGCGAAGGGTGGTGGATGAAGATCCTGACGAGAGGCGGCGGAAATTTCTGGAACGGAACCGGGCAGCCGCCACCCGCTGCAGACAGAAGAGGAAGGTCTGGGTGATGTCACTGGAAAAGAAAGCAGAAGAGCTCACCCAGACAAACATGCAGCTTCAGGTGCAGGCCACTGTCTCTTTCCCGGGACTCAAAGGCCCTGTGTACCATTGGCATTTCCTGGCCCGGCAAGCGCTTGTTGACCTAAGCCACAGAGCAACTGCGGGCTTACTTCTCAGGCTTGATTAATTCTTAGACGCTCTGCAAAACAAAACCACCGTTCAGTTTTCACTGCATCTGTGCTGAGGAGGGAGACCCTGCCCAACTAAGTTATAGGGCTGAGAGCAGAAGCTTTGGTCAGACAGAGGTTGAAACTCTTGTTCAGCACCTCCTTGCAGTGTTAAATCTCTCTGGCTCTTAGTTTCCTCATCTGTAAAATGGGAATAATAACCTCATAAAGTTGTTGGGAGGAATAAATGAACTAATAGTCTGCAAAACTGTTTGCACAATGCCTGGCACATAGTAAGTCTTCAACTAGAAGGCAGCCCTTTGTTCCCTGGGTGAGGGGGTTGCTTCAGCTTACACTAGATTGTATTTTTGTTTAATGGAAGAAAAGTTTGTGTAGATTATTTCGCTTCATAAGAAAAGGCACACGTTTCTACCTCATTTTCAGACTTGACAAGATTTGAATCTTGCGTTATCTTTGCTTTCTCATGGGTAACTCAATGAGGGACATTTCATAACAAGGCCAATTCTAGGAGCATTTAAGAAACTCTGGTACCTGGGGTGTCTCCAGCAGGCTTCATGTCATACAGAAGATGCAGTTCAGAGCATTTGTTCCCACACAGAAAGGAGGACACTGTTCACCAGCAGAAGAAAAAAACAAGTATTAGATATGTGACAAGCAGTCCAAGGATAAGAGTAAAATTGTAGATCAGAGCCCAGTGCTTCCAGGAGTAGAGATAACAGCTAAAGATGGAGATAAGAGGGGAAAGAATGCCCAAAATAGAGAGAGTTTGCTCCTCGGGAGTTCATAGGTCACCTTTACCCACTCCCACATCCTCTGTGGATCCTTAGAAAGGAGCAAAACCTTAGGGTGCCAAACCTCCAAAGCCTTTGCATGTTTAATTCCATTAAATGGAAATGACTTTAAGACATTCAGTGTACAAATTGAAAGTGTACAAGAAAGTTTGGGTTATTCATGGACTGACTCTTGTAATTTATGGATGTTCACTCTTCCCCCGCCCCAAATTTATCATTCTTTTAATGATGGACATGAGAAAGAAACTGGGAAACATATACAGTAGATATGGGTGAGGTCCCGCTAGCTTGTACAAACCTTGGATAAAGGTGGAGACTCTATTCTTACCCTCTTACCCGACCACCTACCCCCTTTTTCTAGTGTTAGGTCTAGCCTGAAGAGTTCCTGAGTGTCTGTACTCAATATTTGTTTGTTGAATAAATGAAGGAGCTCCCCGTCACTGGAGTGTCCAAGAACTAGCTGCCTGACTACTTGGCAAAGATGTGATTTAAGGGAATCAAGCCACAGAGTTTGGCTGAACACAGACATCTCTCTGAAGCCACTCTGACTTGAAAGTCTGTAATTCTAGAATCTGGCAGGCATAGTCATGTGAGAAGCTTTTAGGTGGAATGTGGGTAGGCACTTTTAACATTAATAATCATCTTTTAATTTTTATGTGTATTGAAAAATGTAATCAGAACATCAAAACTTCAATTTCACAGATTATTTTTGGTCAGGGCCAGGCTAAATCATTACAAAAAAAATGAGTTAATTTGTACAAACATGTTAAGTAAATAAAAGTTCTGGTGAATGTAACCTAGCAAATATCACAGCAGTGGTTTTCTAATGACTGAAATGTGAGCATCCCTGGAATTTGCTACCAGTTCTGAGGTCTGCAAGAGGACCATGAACGGGTACAGGTTTTCTCAATCTTGGCACTATTACTGAGAATAATAATTATCAATTATTCTTTGTTATCTCCTGTGCATTGAACATATTTACCAATACCCTTGACCTCTACCCACTAGATATCAGTAGCGCCCTCCACCCAACCCCTAAATTTTAACAACCAAAAAGTCTCTAGATATTGTCAAGTATCCTCTGTGGTGGCTTAAAATTACCCCTGATTGAGACCCACTGAGCTAGATGGAGGATCCCTGAATAGCCAGCTGACAGTAATCAGATGCTGAGAAATTTTATATCAATTTTAACTAAAATGAGTCCTTGCAGAATGACTCCAGGGTATTGACTTGTCACCCTAGAGCCTGAAGACATGGGGCAGGGGGGTCAAAGCAGAGAGCCAGGGAGACAAAGGATGTTGGTTACTTTGAGGTCAGATGGGTTCACGCCTTGCCACAGGCACATGTTTTATCATTTACTTAACCTATAAGGTATTAACATATAAGGTAAACATTTCCTTTATGAGAACAGAATCTATTAATTATCACATTCTCAGAGCCAAAATGGCTAAGGATAAAAGATACTAGAAATCCAATCTCTGAAAACCAGAAAAAGAAGTCTCATTCAACAGGCATCAATATTTTTGGTTGTTAAAGCAGTGCCTGAGGAAGGACAGTCTCTGAAAAGGCTGAGTTGCTGGTGTTTTCCAACCACTGCTTTGCTTCAGAGGGACAGAGACCACAGGGGTTCCATGTCTTCGGGGATGCTGAGAGCTCTCTATCAGGCCATGTGATGCTGGAGAGGTGATGCAGATTCTGCTACCTTTGAATGACCCCTCTCCCTCTCACTGGACCTTTGTCAAAAGAAAAAGGTGTCTCTCTTGAGGCTGATCCAGTGAGTCAAATTTTAAGTAAACAGAAATGGAAGGTGCTAAACAAACAAACTCTCGCCAAAAGGAGTATCCAAGGTCTGGATGGCCAGCTGCCACGTTTGAGTTGTTTTCCAGCATAGAACCTTCTGGTTAGGCTGCAGAGCTTCAGATTGGAAAAATCAGAGCTGAGCAAACAAAATCAACTCCCAAACTTCATTTCCTCGTCTCACAACAAATCTCTGCCCAAGAGGTCAATGCAAGTATAGGAGTTGAGGGGAATATTTAAAACCACCAATTTTACATTTTATTTAGGAAGAAACTGAGGCTCAGAGGACATGAGGAGTCTTCCCAGAAGTCAAACAACAAGCAAGTAGTAGGATGAAGACCCAAGCAAGGCTTCTCTTGACCTAATCCACTGCTCTGTGATCTTTCATTCTAGAAAGTTCTTAAACTACAAAGGAATCCACATTCTTTTCACTGAGAGAGTGGTTACGATCAGTTCTAACTTCACCAACTGCTAATGTGGTACTCAGTGGATTGCTTGTGTTCAGTAGATGATACGGAAATCATCTGGTCACCCATGGAAATAATTGCTTTTCTTTTTCAGTGCAAAGACACATGGCCTAAGTCGCTGCTGAAATTTTCGACACACAAGCCCGGGTTTGGGACTTGGCACGAGAAAAGGCCAGATGGGAACTGTTGCTGTACAAATCGAAAGTCCTTTGTTTTAGAATGAACAAAACCTGGCCTCAGTTAATCTATACGGAAAAAAAAAAAAAAAAAACAACGGGCGGGGGCGCTATGTTGTAGGGATCATTTTGATAATTATGTTTTTGGCATGGACTACTGCTTGCATCAAAAAGCATTCTGAATTTATCATATTAACAAAATGACATCCTCTAAAGCCAAAAACTGAAAATGTAGTTATTAGGGACTTCTTGGAGTCCTTGTTTCAAGTACGTTACTATAGTGTTGAATGTCTCTATAGGGGTGCTACTTCATCCCAAGGCAACTTTATGGATTTAAGAACAGATTAACCACATCTATACTCTCACAGTCCCTATTTAAATAGCTAACCTTTTAAGTAGCAAACCCAAACTGGTTTAGAAAAAAGGCAAAAAAAAATTAAAGGCTGATTTCAGCAGGAGAATCAATAGTTAAAAAACAAAGTGTTCGTCTCTCAGTCATGCCTGACTCTTTGCAACCCCATGGACTATAGCCCGCCAGGCTCCTCTGTCCATGGAATTCTCCAGGCAAGAATACTAAAGTGGGTAGTCATTCCCTTCTCTAGGGGCTCTTCCCAACCCAGGGATCAAACCCAGGTCTCCTGCATTGCAGGCAAATTCTTTACCTTTGAACCACCTGGGAAGGCCCTCAATACTTATTACTAATACTTCGCTCTTGCAAAGTGCTCATGTATGAAGACCTATAGTTATAACCTACACAGGGGAGTAAAAAAATTGGTGATTTGCCTCAGCTCATAAAGCAAGGTAATTCAGAATAAGAAAATGCCTGCAGAAGTCCTGTGTGTGTTTTTTACTTTATTTCCCTACCAGAGCTGCAGGCCACTTTTGATTTCTCTCATGCATTTTGAAATATTTGCTGTCTGATTGTTCTCTTCCAAACTGTATTCAAGGTGACTTCTAGTAATGTTACCTTGAAAAGAATTTTTGTTTGAAATGTAATCTGCTGCTGCTGCTGCTAAGTCGCTTCAGTCGTGTCCGACTCTATGCGACCCCAGAGACGGCAGCCCACCAGGCTCCGTCGTCCCTGGGATTCTCCAGGCAAGAACGCTGGAGTGGGTTGCCATTTCCTTCTCCAATGCATGAAAGTGAAAAGTGAAAGGGAAGTCGCTCAGTCGTGTCTGACTCTTAGTGACCCCATGGACTGCAGCTCACCAGGCTCCTCTGTCCATGGGATTTTCCAGGCAAGAGTGCTGGAGTGGGGTGCCATTGCCTTCTCCGAAAATGTAGTCTAGTGTTTGTGTATTTCCTACATCATTTGGTCTATCAGTATAGATTGATATCTATCAGTGCCTATCAATATGGATTGATGATGCTTGTGCACAGTGAACTCTGCTTCCTCTAGGGCAGTGATTCTCAACCTTTCTTAATTCAGAGGCTCCCTTATGGAATCTGAGGAAGGCTCTAATAGACTCTCACAATGTACATGTGAGATATGGACTTGAAATTTTCCACAAAAGTGAAACCATAAATATTCCTTTGGAATCTGCCCTGATAAGATATGGAAGTAAAGGGGATGCTAGAACTGGCTCCCTTAGGAAACATAAGACTTGATATCTAAGCCCATTTGAGAATACCAAAAGCAATTAATTAGTGAATTAAAAATCAAGATGGAGACTTTCATTAGATTATTATGTAATTAGCATTCTCAATAGAAAATGACACAGAAACATAGAATAAAAAGCTGGGACTTCCCTAGAGATCAGTGGTTAAGACTCCATGCTCCCACCGCAGGGGACACAGGTTCAATCCCAGGTCTGGGAAATAAGAGTAAAAAACTATCTTACAGAAAGTAATTAGAAAACTAGTCCAGTCACCTTGTGTTACACTAGGTTGATATAGCAATTGGGGAAGCCAAACCTTGTTATTCTCAACACTCATTTGAGAGTCCTTTTTCTGCTGGAAGTTTCCCCGTGAATTTCTGTTGTTTTTATGGCCATTAGACTTTTATTTAGTCCTTATCAGCCTCATATTTATGTGTGCATGATATAAATGAGACAGAGGCTGATAGTTCTGTCTATAGAGAATATTAATTGACATTCATTTTCAAATTATAACATAGCTAAATGATTATATATTACTTTAATAAATATGTCCATATTCACATATATCTTTAAATGATGGTCAATCATCATGGTGATTTTAAATAATGGTTAGTCATCTCCAGGTTCCTATATTTTTATAGACTCTCACTATCCCCAGGGCTTCAAGTTCTATACTTAACAACATATTGTTTTATTAATAAAGTGCTTTGCAATCCATAGACAAAAATGCCACTAAAATCATCACATTTCACTTTGAGGCCAAATATATACACATTCACGGAGAAGGCAATGGCACCCCACTCCAGCACTCTTGCCTGGAAAATCCCATGGACAGAGGAGCTTGGTGGGCTGCAGTCCATGGGGTCGCTAAGAGTCAGACATGACTGAGCGACTTCACTTTCACTTTTCACTTTGATGCATTGGAGAAGGAAATGGCAACCCACCCCAGTGTTCTTGCCTGGAGAATCCCAGGGACGGGGGAGCCTGGTGGGCTGCCGTCTATGGGGTCACACAGAGTCAGACACGACTGAAGTGACTTAGCAGCAGTAGCAGCACATTCATACATCTTAGTTTTCTTTTTCTCATTTTTTTTGTTCACTTTTTGTCTGTTTTTAACCAGGGGTTGCCTTCTACTTGATGGTCTAAAAGTACCTTTCTTTTTTTACACAGGCTATTTTAAGCAGAAGGAGACCTGGGAAAAGCAAGGAAGACTGTCTGAATTTACATGAGCATAAAATCAGAGGGAAAAAAAAATCATGTTTAAGGCTGAAATAAATTGTCCTATAAATAAAGTTGTCTTGTTGACCCCCAAAGTGACAAGGGTCACTTTCAGCTTTGACGGGGCCCATTATTTGGATGTGGAAGTGCAGCTCACCTTCCTGAACGTTCTCAAATTTAAGAGCAATTTTCCTGTGAAATTAAGTGATGTATTCATCATTAATGCTAATTTATCAGATAGACATTCTTTTAAAATTTTTATTATAGTTACTTTACAATGTTGTGTTAGTGGCAGGTGTACGGCAGTGACTCTATTATACATATACATATATCCATTCTTCTTTAGATTCTCTTCCCATGTAGGTTTTTACAGAATACTGAGTAGAGTTCCCTGTGCTATAAAGTATGTCTTATTAGTTATTTTGTATATAGTAGTGTATTTATGTTTATCCCAGTCTCCTAGTTGATTCCTCCCTCCACCATTTCATCTGATAGACATTTGTTTTTTGTTTAGTTCAGAGGAGAAAGAAAAGCCTTTGTAGATGAGATTTTTATTATTTTTTTATTTATGTTACTCAACATTTGATTGCTTATAATGTATTTTGCAAATGAATTTGGAAATAGGAAGTATTCTTTGAAACAAGTTTCCAAAAAAAATTTTAATTAACTTCTAGAATTTCAAACTTACTCTCCTAGGTGATAAATACATGCCTGAAAAGCCAAGTTCATATTGAAAGTGTAGATACAACTTAATGACAGCACTGTTAAAACACCTTTTTCTGTGTGCATGCTTTTTTAAAGTCTCTTTCATATGGCATGTAATACCTGGCAGCCACAAAGAACATTGGTCAAAGAGAGAGTATTATTTATCACAACTGTAAAACGGCTTATGTGAGCTAGTGCTACATTTACAGTTTACTTTTATCAAGTGGAAGCACCTTGGAAGAGTCCATTCTACATTTTACAGTTGTCCCTGGGTATCAGCAGGGTATTGGCTAGCCTCAGATACCATAATCCATTTATGCTCAAGTTCCATAGTCAGCCCCCTGTATCCGTGATTCTGCATCCTCGGATTCAGTCAACTGCTAATCATGTCGCACTGTATCTATGGGAAAATCCACATAGTAGTAGACAACTGTGCTTGTAGACAATGGTGCCAAGTACATTATTTCACAAACTATGAACCTTGAACCTGTCTTTTAAAATTACTACATAAAGTGGAGATGTAAGACACTTACCTAAGTCAATTTTTAAGATGCACACACAATCCACAATACCCTGGTATTGAGGGGGAAAGGGGTTTAAAGACTGAAGTTAGCCGAACAAATTAATGAACCAATCAAAGTAATTCCATCACGGTGCTAAACTCTGTTGTCCTTTGCCTGTCTGGACTAACCCAATTCCACTAGTAGAGGACCAGCATTTGCACCTTCTCCTAAGTGGCATCCGGCATAGGGACGTGCTCTGTTGAATTGTAGCCTATTAAGAACTTCTTTGAGGGAATCAGCTTATTCTGAGGGCATTTAAGTTTGAAGTGACTCATCCCACCACAGAATTCTTCCCAGTGTCTCACCTTCACCGTCTACTCATGATCAGTGTTAGCCTGTAAGGTAGCCTGAATGTACTGAATGTACAGTACATTTATGAGAGCTAAATGTACTGAATGCATAGTATATGCTAGACATTGCTCTGTGTATTTGCTTCTATTACCTCATTTAATCCCCACAACAACTCAAAGAACTTTCTACTATTTTCATCCCCATCCAAGGTTGTTGGAACTTATCTGGGTTATGTTACCTGCCTAGAGTCACGCAGTCAGTGTAGAATGGAGAGTTCCCACCCAAGTAACTTTTCATAGAATTCAGCTCTTGATTGAAAACCTAGTCTCTTCAGAAAGCCCCTGGTAAGCCTGAGGGACAAACTGAAGGCAAGCTACACATTTTCAGGTGAATCCTGTTGTATAATAATGGTATTAATGTCATTCAGATGTAACAGAAGTATACCAGTTCAGTGTTGAAAGTGCATGGGGCCTTTGGTTTGTCTTCTCTGGTCTTCTTAACATGATGCTGATCTGTCTCTTTCCAGAATGAAGTGTCCATGTTGAAGAACGAGGTGGCACAGCTGAAGCAGCTGTTGTTAACGCATAAAGACTGCCCCATAACAGCCATGCAGAAAGAATCACAAGGATATCTCAGTAAGTCATTGATTTTTTGCCTTTTTAAAGTTTTTTTTTAAGTTTTTGCCACTAATTTCACATTGGATTTATTGAAAGAACAAAAGTAAAGTCTAGACTGCACACCTAGGTGGATAAGGGGCCAGAATTCTTGAGCAGCTGCCAGACTACTGCACCAGGGGGAATCCTTTTCCAACCCTTGTTCATCACCACGCACACTACCTCTTGATCATTTATGGCTAGACATTCCCTGGCATTTCATGTTGTAAAAATCCCACCAAATTCCAATTTTGCAGCCAGTAGGAGCCCAATTACCAGCGGGCTAGCAGTTTTTTATGGGCTGGGAACAGACTTCAGACAAATCATAGTGCCCCAGGATACTCTGCATGTTATTCACTGGGCTGAAAAGCAAGCGAGCTTGTCTCAGTTTACCAATAGGTAAAGTGGATCCCTTTTTCTAGATCCCAATATCAGCACCTGGAACATCAATAGGTTCAATGTTAATTCAGTAGGGAACAGTGGGAGGAGCGGGGATTTACGGCTGAAGGTCGTTTTCTTTTCAAATAATTTTTTAGATTGAGCAGCACAGATTCTCCCACTACATGTGAGTATTTTTCCTCATTTGATATATGTATGGATCTTTGAAAAGACAAGATAGGGACTTCACAGGCCGTGACCCAAACACATCCAGTCATGTTGCTGACCTAGAAGGCATGGCTTTGTTGGTAGCTGTAAACTGGGAAGGCATAGCTTTGTGACTGACAGTTGAAAGTTTTGAAATTAACCTCCCAGAGAAAATGCGTGACACAAATTCTATTTCTAGCAAACCCCTAGCAACATTTTTGAGTAGTCTCCGAGCGCACCCCAGGAAAGAGCTATATTGGTGTGTTTGTGTGCTTTTTCCTAGGTCCAGAGAGTAGCCCTCCTGCAAGTCCTGCCCCCGCATGCTCCCAGCAGCAGGTCATCCAGCATAACACCATCACCACTTCCTCCGCAGTCAGCGAGGTGGTAGGAAGCTCCACCCTCAGCCAGCTCACCACTCACAGAACAGACCTGAACCCCATCCTCTAAAATCTGTGGGTCACACCTTGCCTTCAAGAAGAGCTGTTGCATATCCTGCGTCCTTTCTTTTAAGGGCATTTTTAGAATTAACTCAGACCTGGAAGACTCCTCAGCCCTTCAAAGACTGGCTTTCATTTTTATAGTTATTATGGAAATGTTGTCTTTTATACTTAGTTATATAAGAAAAAAGGGAGTTATGCAATTAATAATCTATCAGCTTGGGAAATGCTTTGGTGCTTTTCTCCAATTTTCTGGTACCAGTTACTTGTTTATAAACTGAACTCTTTCTGTACATAGTCATGGTTTCATTCTTATCAGTCAAACCCTTTGCCTGAAATGTTGAATCTTGTTAAACCACAGCTTTTAGCCAAAATGAGGCGTGCATAGATGTCCGGTAAACAGATTGCAAGGTGACTGGGGGGTGGAGTCTGATGACATCATAACTCATGTTGAGTTTGCGCTATGATGTCACCAGAATGCCAGGTAAACATAGAGCCTTTTCCACAACTGTTTCTCTTACTATTAAAAAAATATTAATAGAAGCTCCATTGATGTCCAAATAAAATCAGCAAGGATCTCGCCACTCCTCCTCCTCCTCTTGGTCCACTTCCTTGACTCCCCAGTTTTCCTTTACATTTCCACTTTTACCTGGGCTCCCTGTTGACTTTTTATTGTTACTTTCTTCTATTTTATTTTTTCCCTTTAGCATTGCATGTAAAGAAGAAAATAATGTTTAAAGGGAAAAAAAAAAAGCTATTGTGGACCTAGCCATGGCTTCCCTTGCATGTGACCCACAGCTGGAGTTCATTCATCTCTTGCTTTTTACACAAGAGTAACCAGGAGACGTTTAATGTGCCTGATTTAATGTTTTTAATAATCAGAACAAATAAAAGGTGGCTTAGCCATAGGTGAAGCACTGTTGAATGCCAGCTGTGGAGACACTAGGGAAGGGAGCTTTATAAGCCTCAATTGTGAAAGTCCAAATTACGATGCAAGGCTATAACATCACACCCTCGAATTACAGCTGGTTTTATATGGCCTGTCTATAATGTTGAAAATCCATGTACTATATAATAATGCAGAAGGGCTCTATTCACTACACGGATTACATTGTTCAGTCATCAGCTGCTAATAGCCTAAGATTTATTATTGTTTTTTTCTTAAGCCTATGGAACCGTCTTTGCTGTTCTGGTGGGTGAAAGTAGACAAACTACTGGAGGAACAAAGAGAGAAAGAAAACCTCATGTTTCCGTAGAGCTGCTCTCAGCCCTTCCACCACAGTTAAAGCACTCTTTGGCCGTTGAAAGAATCCCATGGATATGGCTACTCCACTCTTCTGCATAATCCTGGTTTACATTTTCAGCAACTCTTCTGGACTTTCCCATTATAAAAAGCAGACAGTTATGCCTCCTTGAAACAAGCCATTTTACTTGGTGAAGGTTTTCATATCACAACTCACAAGTAACGGGGGCTAATGTTTGTCTCTAGTGGTCTAGGCAGGGCTGGTGTTTCATCTCTATGTGAATGCTTGACCTCCAAACATGAGTGTGTGTGTGTGTGTGAGAGAGAGAGAGAGAGAGAGAGAGAGAAAGGGAGACAGAGACAGACAGAGAGAGGGGAAGATTATGGGATTTAAAAGAACAGTATTTTACAAAATGTGTAGCTTTTTTAAGAGTTCAGAATAGGGAAGGATGTGATTTTTTTCTCTCACTATAGTATAATAATCTATTTTGGAGAAAAAAAGAAAATATAAGGGTCATGAAGCATGGTTTTTATAACTAGTTTTAGTTTTATCTAATAACTTGCTTTTTAAATCAATATTTATCAACAATCTTTTCATGTATGCAGTGCTTTCAAAAGGAAGTTTTGAGTTTCCAGGAAAACTCATAACTTGGATATATGATCTAAAAAAATCAAAACAAAAACAAAAGCAAAAAAAAAAAGAGAAAAGAGAAAAAAAGAAAAAAATGCAAATGAGAAAAGGATTTTCTATTATATTTTAGACAAACATATCATTTTTAAGTATTTTAAATACTGAATTCATGATTGTTTTATTTTGTTTTGAATCCCAGCAGGAATAGCTAAATGGTTTAACCAAATTGGCTTCATAAGAAGTTTAAGATTTAGCTCAAAAAGCAGTTAATATCCTTATCTCTACTTTGAAATCAAAAATAATTTTTTTCTAAACTCCTTCCTAGGACCATTTAGGTGTCCCCCTAAAAAGGAGGGAGAGCTCATTGAAATATTTGTTTGGGTTTTTGAATTTTTATTTTATTTTTGTTTTGCTTTAAGTGAAAAATATTTTCTTTCTTTCCTGCATGCATAGCACTTAATGAAATGGATTTTTTAAAAATCCACTGGTGATATCAGAATGTCCAAGGAGTGGGCTGTCACTAAAATTATGGTTTACTTTACTTCTGTTCCACCTCTTAATTGAAATATTTAGTTGTGAAACTGAAAGCCTCTGCAGTTAAGAACTTGCCTGAGTTTTCTTAATTCAGCAACTTGACAGTTTGACTGACGTGCATTATGTATAGCTCAATTATGTCTGTTTTTTATGCTAAGTAGGCAAACCAACCACACACACGTTAGCAAACGGGCCTCAACGTATAATTAGAATACACTGTCTTCTTATTATACTCAGGGCCTTTAGGTGTGTTCATTAGTGGTGTGGAAATAGATTAAATGGAAGATGCCAGCGAGTCGTCAGCGCTTCTTGAAATCCTGAGCAGAAAGGCTCACTGGTCATATCTAGCACTCAGCTTATCAATATGAAATATTTCATTTGAAGGCCTGGCTTTCACCAGACCATCACAGAATCATTGGTCTGCCTGAACATCTTTCCTTCTTGCCTCACACTTTTTGCCAATCTGAGGAAACATTCTGCCCTGTTCCTCCCTCCCACCCAGCTACTGGGCCACCCAGTCATATTGTCATAGATGGGTTGCAGTGACCTTCAGAGCACCCGTGCTAAGCAGGGAGGGCTGGCAGCAATGCCCTGCCTCTCCTCGTTCCCAGGTGGGTTGCTATCAGCAGAATCTGCCTTAGAAGACACTTCCAACTTGGCCTGGAAACTTCCACAGCACCTCCCCTGCCTCCTGTGATGGGAACTAGCTTCCAAGATAGGGACGCCTGATAGTGTTTCTGCCAGGTTGGTTGTCACCTACTTTGAGCTATTCCCATCTCAGTTGTTTCTCCTAAAGACATTTTTTCAACATATATGGGGACAGTAGAGTGGACATCCTCCCTGTGGATGAATGCACTCATTTTAAGGCCTGATGTGAGGTTGAATGTTTTCCCTTTTCCCTTCCCCTCAGCCCTCTCCTGTCTCCACATCAGTGTTTACCCATCCGAGTCTTTACACGGCCTGTGGGGATGAGCAATTTGTATGCTGTCACTGCCTGCGTCCTTATCACAAGGGTTACTTGCTTGGAGCAGTTGCTGTTTGGAGCCTGTCGGGTTCATGAAATCAAATGCAGCAAGTGTTCTGAACAGAGGGGCATCCACGGTGAATGTTCAGGTAGTCGTGCTCTGTTAGGTCAGTAAATCATCGTGTGTCAGTTGAGTTTGTCATTAAAATCAACCAGCTGTGAGAAAAGACCAGCCATTGGCTGGGGGGTTTTAAGCATCTATAACTGCTATAAACCTAGCCATCCAGTTAGGATAGAATGTGCTTCTTTCTGGTTAATAAAAACCATCTAAGAAAATATATATGTATGTATGTGTGTATACAGTGGAATTCAAGGACCAAAGCAAAATTTGAACAGGAATCTATTAATTTAGAATTTTATAAGATATTTATTAATAAATGTTATTTTTAAACATTCCATTTGAACAATATTCTTCTGTAGGATCTACTTGTTTTTAAAGGATTAGTTCATAATTAACTACTCTAAATGTGTATATCTTCCTTTTTCAGGGTTTCAAATGGCTATTCTCCATCATCTGGTGGAAATGTCTGTTTAGATCTCTGTGCATAGAAATTTCAAGGATTTTTATTGTTCTGTGAGTTGTTTTTTAATCTATGTTCAGAACAGTTTTAAATCATCTATTTCTTTTTTTTTTTTTTCACTTGTAAAGTAAGCTCTTTCCTTTAGGAAGCAGAGTTCAGGTAAAGGGAATCTGTAACTATAACTGGAACAGCTCTCTTGTTAAAGTGTAAAAACAGCGTCATCTCTGCTTCTCCCCACTGCACTCCAACTTCCTAGAATGCCTTGCACTATTTAGCTTTGTTGGTGCTTTTCTTGTCCCTTCGCAAACCGTGTGCAGTAGCTTTAAGCCATTCAAGTTCCATTATGCAGTGTATCTGAGAAGGGAAAGGAAACGACATGTTTAAATTGGAATAAAAATGTGCCTATGCGAACAGTAGCGACTTAGAATCTCTCTTCTGCTTTTAAAATAATTTATATTTTAAAATTGCACTTTAGCGTTTGTAATCCCTGTCAGTTTCTCTCGTTCTCTTTCGAACCTCCTCCCTGTCCTCAAACTTGCCTTCACTCTTTCCTTCCAAGCCCCCTACCTCCCCCAAGCTTCCTCTAAAGCTCTGAACTGCATCATTTAAAATACTTTATGGAATATGTGCTCCAGGTACATTTGCGTGCATTCACCAGTAGCATAGCCAAGACGCGTTACTCACATCCACCTAGATGAAGCCTGCTACGAGAATGCCAAGGAAAAGAGCCAGTTTATACTCTTTATCCCTTTATTCATAGCATGATTTTTTCAAATGTTATGTAACAGACGTGAAGCAGCAACTATGTTATACTTAAGAATTTTCTATCTCATCCTCCAAACCAAAGTGTCCTGAAGGAGCCAGGAGACTTATTCTTTTGTGCGTCACCGTGCATGTTGGTGGAGAAGGCAATGGCACCCCACTCCAGTACTCTTGCCTGGAAAATCCCATGGATGGAGGAGCCTGGAAGGCTGCAGTCCATGGGGTAGCTGAGGGTCGGACATGACTGAGCGACTTCACTTTCACTTTTCAGTTTCATGCATTGGAGAAGGAAATGGCAACCCACTCCAGTGTTCTTGCCTGGAGAATCCCAGGGACGGCGGGGCCTGGTGGGCTGCCGTCTATGGGGTCGCACAGAGTCGGACACGACTGAAGTGACTTAGCAGCAGTGCATGTTGGACTGAGGTCCTCACCATCGTCTCTTTGGGCTGCTGAAAAAACTGTGGCCCTAACTATTTCATTCTTGGTTTCAAAAATACAGTGTTGCCTTGTACCGTAATTAGGGACAGCACCTCTTTTTTACAATTATAATCTAAGAAAGGACTAGAAGACATTGAAGCAATAAACTTACAAGTAAAATCCAATACCAAAACAAAGAAAAGAAACAAACAGAAAAAAACCCTTGCTCATCATGTTGTGAAATTGAAGAAGTGTATGTCCATTCAAAATATTTTACTATTTCTTGTGGAGTTTTTCAGTGATGTAATGCTTATAGCCAAATTGCTTAAAAAGCATTTATATATTTTTTTTCTTATAAATTGTCTATTTTTTAAAAAAAAGCTATTTAACCACAAGTTGAAGAGGGTCGGGGTAAGGCCAAATCGCCAGCATTTGTTAAAAGATTAATACTCTTAAGTGGCGCTCTGATACCTTTCCAAGTTTATCATCACAGGGGGATCAATAATTATCAGCTGTTCTGTTTAGACCAACTTACAACATCTAGCTCATTAGAAGTCAGGATTTTGAAAGCTCTTCCAAAGCCATTGAAGATTTTCTTACATTGAGTTTCATTTTAAAGAACTTTCTAGGTTTTTTTTTTTAACTGAATCATTTTAGCCTCAGGACTGAGAATGTGGAGAGCCTGAATAAATTAGCTTTAAATACATCATTAAAATCTTATGCACAATAAGCTCATTAGAATCTAGTTTGCTCCTTTAGAATACCAAGTCTATAGATGCTATAGGGCATGATGAAAGGTATCAACCATGCTGAAGTGGAGGGGGTTTCGGAGAAAGGGCCCTTCCCCACCAGCCAGCCAGTAGAACAGAAGACCTACTCACCCTTTTTTCCTTCTTCGTTCTGCTAAATCCACACCTGCCTCATAGAGAGAGGAGTTCTGCCTTTGAGGTCTGTCTTGGAGAAAAGATAAGCTTGAAATGTTCTCCCTGTAGAGGACATGGGATTTGGGATCTTCCAAAAAGCCCCAGGAAAAAAAATGGATCAGTTCAAACACAGTGTTCTAGGACAATTGGAATATAAATATTGTCCAAATATAGAATTACAAGAAGAAAACAAAGTTAGCATTTTCCTAAGTGTTAACTAAGGAAGTCCTCAAAAAATGGTGCTGTCACTTGGGGCGGGTGGGGTTGTTTGGAATTGTAAACAGCAAAGCATTTGTGTTTGTTTGTCTATTTGTAAAGCAACCACCTTCCTTATTGGAAGGAGAAAAAATTGGGGGTACATACATGTAAATACTTGCAGCAGCATTTAACATGTTTAATTTTATGTTAAGCTTTTTGTTGCATCGTGAAGACATTTATTGTTACCAATGGACAATGAGTTCATTAAGACTGTTCAACTAGGTCAGATTTTTACATCTCTTTATAGCAAGAAGAGACAAGATTTTGTGCATTTGTACAAATGTTAATAATATCACTGCAATTCCAATATAATAAAGCACTTAAATGCAAATAATATACGTACTACCCTTTGTATGATGAAATTTGCATTGGGGGATAGTGACGTGTATCCTCACAAGATCTTATCCGTGCCTTGGAAACCAAGGCTTAGGCTCCATCATCTGGAGAGAGAAACAGGTAAGATTTTCTCCTTCCTAAATCTTCACTGCTCTCCTACTGCTTCCCCTATCCAACTTCCCAACCAGGCCACTAGTCTAACACATTTACAGTGGGTACCCTAACCCTAACCACACACTACACTTCGGGATCAGCAGATTTTAACACTCAAGAAATGCAGCCAGGTGTATAAATTTGTGTTTCAGTTATGTCTACAAACCAAGAATCACATGGTGGCACTCAAGTCCTGGCATTCTTCATTCGACCTCCAGAGAAGCCCTAACGACGTGTCAGTTAGCCACTGTATACATGCACTCGTACATATAGCCCCTACCTCCAATCTTCCTCTTCTTCCTGCCTTTCTTCCTCTCCTTTGTTCTCTTATTATTTTTTATTCACACTCCTCTTTTT
This sequence comes from Tragelaphus eurycerus, assembly GCA_935064755.1. Classification (NCBI taxonomy): domain Eukaryota; kingdom Metazoa; phylum Chordata; class Mammalia; order Artiodactyla; family Bovidae; genus Tragelaphus; species Tragelaphus eurycerus. The sequence goes on from CAKXYN010000002.1 coordinate 29,224,648, forward strand.
CTTACACTCCATCTGATCTATCAGCATGACAGAATCCAACCATCATTTATTACCAACGTTACTGTTGCAGTTCTGTCCAGACTACCAACATCTCTCATCTGAATTATCTCAATGCTCTTCTAACTGGCAACCACAGGGAGCCTCTGAAAATGGAAATCAGATGGTGTTCCTCTACCACTTAAAACCCTGCCAAGATTTCTCTACTCATTCAGAGCAAAAGCCAAATTCTTTACTATCAGATTCTGTAAAGGAGCCACCTGACCTCACCCTGTTCATTCTCTGAGCTGTCTCTTAAACCATTTTCTTTCCCCAGTCACATCTATCCAGCTCCATTAATATCTTTGAGGTCCCTCAAACATTCTCACACTTCTACTGGAGAACCTCTTCACAAATTGTTCATTCCCTCCATCCAGAATATTCTTCCCCCAGATGTCAACCTAGCTCACTTTTTCATCTGTCTCCCTCTTAGTCAAGCCTTTTTCCATCTTATCTAAAATTATATCACCCCCACTCTTCATTTGTCTTCTTCAGTCTAAATTTTCTATAGCATTTACCACCACCTAACATAATTTATATGGCTTCCCAGGTGGTGCTAGTGGTAAAGAACCCGCCTCACCAATGAAGGAGATGTAAGAGACATGGGTTCGATCCCTGGGTTGAGAAGATCTCCTGAAGGAGGGCATGGCAACCGTCTCCAGTATTCTTGCCTAGAGAATCCAGAAGAGTCTGGCAGGTTTTGGCCCATAGAGTTGCAAAGAGTCGGACAGGACTGAAGCGACTTAGCACACGTGCACAATGTAATTTATATTTAGTTATTATTTTTTATTGTCAGTCTCCACCCCCTCACCCCGCCTCCACGCCCAAGCCCAGTAGAATGTAAGCTCCACAAGAGCAAGGGCATTTTCTCTTTTATTCACCCTTATGAGCCAGGACCTAGAACAGTGGCTATACAATGGGCACACCAGAAACATTTGCGAGATAGATGATCTGTTGTTTCCTTTGTGCCTGTTCCCTTGTTGTCAGAACGCTCCAACCCAGCCACCTGATTCTGCAGCCACAGCAGTCGGATTTTAAAATCAAGTTCCAGGGCATGTCATCTGACACCTAGCCTGACATTGGGACAGGATATTTGAAATTGGGACAAAAACAATTTGGAATATGGGGGATGGCTGCTGTTCTAATGGCAATCCCATCTGTTACATTTGCATTAAGACCACTCAGAACACTCATAGTTCCCAAGAGAGGCTTTGTAATACCCATCCCACACTTATTTGCAATTTTAAAGCCATTACTATTGGTTAAAAAAATTGTTATGATCCCACATTTATACTTTGAGGATAGACGACTCTAATCTCCACCATGCCTTTCATCCCTGTGTGTCTCTGGGGCTTCATAATGTCCTTTTATCTCACACTTGCTATTGTGGTTGATTATTAGTTGGTTGGATCACATTTTAATTTTGTGTTCCATATTTTCTTATCCGAGAAAAACAGTTTTTTAGCAAGACAACCTTCCACGTGATTTGGTACCTAAGTATCTTCATTATGAGATCATAAAATTCTGGAGCACAGTGGCCTCCCTTTTAAAATAATTGAAAGCAAGGCACTTTGTGAGACCTGTTCCCATGGTAGTAACATCAATTTTAGCAGAACAGGTATGAAAACTTGGCTGCAAAAGAGAAAATATACTTATTTTTTAGGAATATAGAGTTTGGGTTTAGATTTGCCCACTTCAGAAGTTACTGTCTTTTGGCAACTGTAGATGATTTTTCAAAATGACTAAAAAGTTGGATAAATAATAACATCTTAAAAATAGTCTTTTAGCTGGTAGATCTAGCAAAACTATTATTATTGTTGTTGTTATTGGAAATGGTTATATTTAAACCTGGAAATTAAGTCATAAAACTTGGTAATCTCTAAGTTTCCTTCTATACTGTGTCTTTGCTTACATCACATTTCCTTGAACAAATTGGAGGCTAAACTGCAACAATTAACAGTGATCTTCCACAAATTTCTTGACATCAGTATGACTACAACATAGACACAGTGGGCTATAAAATTTCTCCCATAAGTCACTTTCACCTTCTCAGAAAGAGAAAGTTCCTTTCTACATGTTCTCTTAAATGAATTTAAACAGGGAAGATCCTACATTTGCAATATGTTCTAATTCCTCAATACTCTTACAGCAAGAAAATTGTTCTGAGTATCTAAACATGATCATTTGTATAGCATTTGCACAGGATAAGTCCTTGACTTATCATTATTACATTCGAGTTACCTTAAATGGAACACTTTGTATTTAAATTAGCTCACTGATTCTGAGCCTGGCAGGCTACGTCCATGGGGTTGCAAAGAGTCTGATATGACTGAGCACACGGCACACACACACACGCACGCACGCACGCACGCACGCACTGACCTTCATCCAGTCAACTCCTGGTCAGAGTAGATTTGCTTAAAGAAAGAGACACCCTGTCAAGCAGGCTTGAGTGAAGGCGAAATCCTTAGAAGGGTGTAAGAGGTAGCTCATGGAGCCCAATCAGGTATGGTAACAACTGTGACAATGAATCTGCAAAGTCATTAAATAGCTAATCTTTCAGCTTGTCTTTGTCTCTGAGGCCAGAGATCTTCTCATTCTGCTCCATCTCTCTCTCTCTCTCTTTCCAAACTAGTTTGTATACTCACTTAATTGCTTCTGTGAGGACCCATCATTTCTGCTCCAAAGTGACAGCCTCAGCCTCTATGGTCTTTTAGTTCTAACACCTAACACCAACTCAATTTCCATATTTCTATTCCAACTCCTCAGGAAAGAGAATCTGATTTACCATATCAGGTCAGGCTTTATCCCTGGTACAATCAACTATGGCTGGGGCAGCAGGGTTAAATTTAAAGCTCCTGCTTCTGGGGGCTCCCCAGGTTGGCTTCACAGGTGGCACTAGTGGTAAAGAATCCTCTTGCCAATACAAGAGACACAGATTCTATCCCTGGGCCTGGAATATTCTGGAATAGGAAATGGCAACCCACTCCAGTATTCTTGCCTGGAAGATTACGGGGGCAGAGGAGCTGCAAAGCGTTGGGTGCATCTGAGCACGCAAACTTCTGTGGGGAGACCAGGATTTCCAAAAAGGGAGTGGGGAGAAGATGATTGCTAAAGAAAAAGAGTTGTTATTTCTAAAACCACCTCAAAGAAATCTAGCCATTTACCCTAAAAACTTACCAAGAGGAAAAAGTGCAGTGAGGAGATAGTGCAAAGGTGGGCACAGAGCTGTGTTAACAAGTGTGTGTTGACTGAATAAATGGTTAATAAATCCATGTGTTACTGGAAGCTTGGAACTAAAACAAATTGAATGTTCATTAAACAAAAAATAATTTTACAAAGTTAAGAATTTTTCTAGATACTATGTATGGCTCAGCTTGTAAGGCCATCATATCCAAAATATAAAAACTAACCATTAACAAGAGTGAGAAAGGGTTTGCTTGTCATGTTTTACAACTTCCCACTCTTGCTTGTAATCAGTATGGACTGATTACACTTACACTTTCCCAAGAAGTATATGGTAAGCTCTATTTTTATTATATTCTCCATAGGCATTTCCAGTGTGTCTGTGTTTGTAAGGCTGTTGGCATAATGTCTCCAGAATGAGGTTAGGAAACACTCTTCTCCTAAAACTCCTGCCAGGTACTATAGTAACTATCTAAAGAAGACCTTATGACAAGGAAATAGGGCAATCCTTATCAACAAGCCTCCAAGAAAGCAATGAGAATTACTACAAAAAAAGGCTAGAATAAGTGAAAATAACAGCCTAAGAATGAATAAGAATAAATCGTTCTTCATTTTCATTCTAAACTGTCTATTGATTTCCTGAATGACGTTACACCAACACAGTTGTCTTTTCCTTATCTCCATTTTCAGTATAAATATACACAGAGTGAAGTGCGGATTATTTCTGTGCTGGCTGCAGAGGGAACTCTGCTCAATACTGCTACCATACCTTTCTCTGGAAATTTCTCTTCCCTTTACTGCATCCATCTGGCTCTGGCAGGAAACTGATGGCCTAACCCTCTAGCCATAGCTGCTTGATCTAATACCCTGCTCCTGGTGACCTATGAACAATGAGCTCCAGCAAGTAGACTTCCTAGGTGGCTCAGATGGTAAAGAATCTACCTGCAACACAGGAGATGCAAGTTCAGTCCCTGGGTGGAGATCTCCTGGAGGAGGAAATGGCAACCCACTCCAGTATTCTTGCCAGGAAAACCCCATGAACAGAGGAGAGTGGTGGGCTACAGCCCATGGGATTGCAAAGAGTCAGACATGATTGAGCGACTAACACTTTCACTTTCAACTGGATAAAGGGACAAGAGACCTAGAGAGTCAGCCCCCACACCCCTGCCACTTCATATTTAAAAGCTGTAAACTTGGAAGCTACCAGGAGTCAAGTTTCTGCCAGGTAAAGCAACTAGTCCTTAGCAAGACAGAGAAATAAAACCAAAACTACAGGAGGAAGAGACAGAAAGAGAGTTCTGGAGGTGATTATTTCCTCTTAAAGTGGTCCTTAATGGCTCATGGCAACCACATCCCTCCCCACTGCATGGTTTTACTGCAAAACAGTCCAAGATCCCTTGGATAAATCTCCCCTTTCGCTTAAGCTAGGTGGGTTTCTTGGAAGCAGTGGAGGTTGAATTAACGCTCTATCCCCAGAAGCCATGCAAAGGGCTTCTCCAGCCATTCAAGGCTCTGCTGTATAACACAGGAAAGAAGATGTACATTCCTGACCACTGTGAGCAGTCGCAGCTCATTCGAACTCCACGCACCAGTGTACTGCCACACTTGAATATGTGTCACAGGTGGCTCCATAGACCTACAAGCTGCAAGTGCTGAAAGATACTCACACCTATGTCACAGATGATAAGTCGATTTTAAGTTGTTCTTCTTAAGAAATGTTTGCAAAACTAGCATTATACTTGCCAAGGAAGGAATTGTTTCCAATATTTTGTCAAAGAACTCTAATGTCCTTCATTTCCTCTGTGTCTTTAGGTGCATAGTAAAATAAACATGTAAATAATACTTCTGACAACCATTTATGGATGACTTGGGCTTCCCTAGAGGCTCAGTAGTAAAGAATCAGCCTGCCATGCAGGAGACTCAGGAGATGCTGGTTCTATCCCTGGGTTGGGAAGGTCCCCTGGAGGTGGGCACAGCAATCTACTCCAGTATTCTTGCCTGGAGAATCCTATGGACACAGGAGCCTGGCAGGCTGGAGTCCATGGGGGTCTCAAAGAATCAGATACAACTGAAGTAACTGAGCATGCACACAATAGATGACTCAACTTCCAGTGGCTTAAACAAATAGGGATTTAGTTTTCTTTTGTAATAGCAAATCTGGAGATAGTGCTCTTGGCATTGATCTGGGAATGAGAGCAGTACTAGCAGCTCCTGGTACTTCTGGCCCCTCCTGAATGCCTGTCACCGCTTAGCCACGAGATGGCTCCCAAAGTTCTGGAGTCCAGAAGCTCCCCCCAGTCCAGGAAGAAAGGATGGGAGGAGGATTAGTACCAGGCACATTCATTTTTGTTCTCTTTTACTTGGAAAACAAAACCTGTCCCTGAACTACTCCTATTCCCAGCCAAACCGCTTGTTTCCTTGGCCAAACTAGGTCATTTAGCCTCTCTTAGCTTTCAAAGACAGCTAAAATGACAGAAGGAGAAGGCAATGGCATCCCACTCCAGTACCCTTGCTTGGAAAATCCCATGGATGAAGGTGCCTGGTAGACTGCAGTCCATGGGGTCGCTAAGAGTAGGACACGACTGAGCGACTTCACTTTCACCTTTCACTTTCATGCATTGGAGAAGGAAATGGCAACCCACTCCAGTGTTCTTGCCTAGAGAATCCCAGGGAGGGCGGAGCCTAGCGGGCTGCCGTCTGTGAGGTCACACAGAGTCGGACACAACTGAAGCGACTTAGCAGCAGCAGTGCATAGATATGGGGGAAGGCAATGGCACCCCACTCCAGTACTCTTGCCTGGAAAGTCCCTTGGACAGAGGAGCCTGGTAGGCTGCAGTCCATGGGGTCGCTAAGAGTGGGACACAACTGAGCGACTTCACTTTCACTTTCACTTTTCACTTTTGTGCATTGGAGGAGGAAATGGCAACCCACTCCAGTGTTCTTGCCTGGAGAATCCCAGGGACGGCGGGGCCTGGTGGGCTGCCATCTATGGAGTTGCACAGAGTCAGACACAACTGAAGCGACTTAGCAGCAGCAAAATGACAGAGGATGACAGAGGGGATGACAGAATGAGATAATTGGATGGCATCACCGACTCAACAGACATGAGTTTGAGCAAGCTCTGGGAGTTGGTGATGGACAGGGAAGCCTGGCATGCTGCAGTCCATGGGGTCGCAGAGTCAGACATGACTGAGCGATTGAACTGAACTGAGCTTTCACAGAGGCTATAATAGTGGGGAACCAAGTCATCATGCTTGCTTAGACCCGTGCTTCCCAACTAGAGCACTTGTTGTGTAAGGCCTATGGGTTAGAGTAAAGCCACATAAAACTGAACCTCTCATTTCTTGTTGTGGCAGAAGCCTTCTGGCTGGTTGTCCTTGTCTATTATTAGCATGGTCTTTCAGAGCTTCTTATAGGGTGGGCACCTGAAGGGTGCTCTCTTCGCAAGGTGCGATATCTGGTGCTTGCTGAAAACAGATGAGCATGGCTACAAAGGTGCTGCCCCACCTAGCATGTACTGGAGAAGCCAGGTGCAGAGTCTGCAATGGTGCAAAGAAGAAGGAGCCTGTGGGCCACTGGACAGGTTTCTAAGGGACAAGGGGTTCCCAAGAGGCACCTATATCAGGCATCCAAGGAGGAGATTGTATAACCCAAGGCATGGTCATTAGAGGCTGGGAATCAGAGAAGTCAAATATGAACTCTCAGTTGGCCCCACTCTGGTTGACCACCCCCAATCCCAGCCTTTACCTCTATCAGGAACTTCTGTCCTTGGGCAATTGATGTATTATTTTACTAACATCCAACCTACCTACAGGCCAGCTATACATTCTCCAGATTAGAACTTCATCATAATTTTTTGACATTTTATATGGAATGTTTTCCTGGATTTGAAGTATATTCACATTATCACATAAAACTTTAATACTATATTTTTTAAAGAAACATTAGGTTTTAAAATTTTTTTCAATGATTACAATTTTGAATGGTTGTAAATATGGTTCTAATATTTTTTAGTCACCAATTTGTGTAAGCAGAAATTGTGATGATGATCAAGAACTTGAGGAGAAAATCTAAAAGAGAAATTACTGTATGTTTGACTAATGTTTTCAAGCCTAAAATCTGATTATTAGATTTTAGGTTTGTGGAAATAAGATTGAGTTTCTTATTTTAAAAAATTAGGAAATATCTTATTTGGAAATATCATCCAAATTTAATAATTTGTCTCTTTAAACATTTACATCCCATTTTTCTTATCATAATTACATAATATTAAAAGAATATAACAGATTTGCTTTCCTTCAAGCCTCATATGATATCTCCAAATTTCCTCCAGGTCAGCACAGCGTATTGTGCAAATTTAATCATTTTCTATGTATCAAGTCATGAAAAACATTTGGAAGCACTGGCTGAGATCCCCAGAGGTGAGCACACTACCATTCCAAACATGCTGAGGTCACTTTTGTAAAGAAGACTTGGTGGATGAAGGCATTTGGGCAACAAACAGCATCTGCCACAATAGGTTATGAGTCTCCATTGTTGAATTTAGAGCATCATATCGCTGTATATGCTTATTCCCTTAGCTCTCACTTAAAGATAATCTAAGACTTGGCCTCTTATACAAAGCAATTAAATGAAGTCTCTCTGTGCATAGGTTTTTCCTCCACATATATCTCAGGTATATGGTCCAATTACCTTAATACCAGCATTACAAACTATTTTGAATAGAATATTTTTCTAGACATAAGTGAAGCTTTCCGGCTGAACTGGGATGGCTACCCTGTTTCTTGTTCCTTTGCCATCTTCCAGCCTCTGAGAACAAAGAGTTTCAAGAGAACAATGTCTTGTGCAACACCATTTTATCTGCATCTCATGGCGGGGGCGGTGCTGAGTCTGCCTTAATCACCTTAAATTTTGTTAAGATCAAGACAACAATATACGTTTCATAAGGTGTCCGTGGGCTTCCCAGCTGATGCTAGTGGTAAAGAATCTGTCTGCCAATGTAAGATGGAGAAGGCAATGGCACCCCACTCCAGTACTCTTGCCTGGAAAATCCCATGGACGGAGGAGCCTGGTAGGCTGCAGTCCATGGGGTCACTAAGAGTCAGACACGACTGAGCGACTTCACTTTCACTTTTCACTTTCATGCATTGGAGAAGGAAATGGCAACCCACTCCAGTGTTCTTGCCTGGAGAATCACAGGGATGGGGGAGGCTGGTGGGCTGCTGTCTCTGGGGTCGCACAGAGTCGGACACGACTGAAGCAACTTAGTAGTAGTAGTAGTAGAACACACTTTCTCAGTCTTCACCTAAAGTAATTCTCCTTCCACCCAAGTTTTTATCCTGGGTTATAACAAACTGAAAACCTAGACTGGGGATCCCATCAGTGCCTCAAATAAATGAGGACTATATGCTCAGTTGTGTCCAACTCTTTGTGACACCATGGACTGTAGCTTGCCAGGATCTTCTGCCCATGGATTTTTCCAAGAAAGAATTCTGGAGTGGGTTTCTATTTCCTCCTCAAGGGATCTTCCTAACTAGGGATCAGACTCATGTCTCCTACATTGGCAGGCAGATTCTTTACCACTAGTGCCACTTGGCAAGCCCTCAAATATATAGATCAGATCAGATCAGATCAGTCACTAGTCGTATCCGACTCTTTGCGACCCCATGAATCTCAGCACACCAGACCTCCCTGTCCATCATCAACTCCCGGACGTCACTCAGACTCACATCCATCGAGTCAGTGATGCCATCCAGCCATCTCATCCTCTGTCGTCCCCTTCTCCTCCTGCCCCCAATCCCTCCCAGCATCAGAGTCTTCTCCAATGAGTCAACTCTTCGCATGAGGTGGCCAAAATACTGGAGTTTCAGCTTTAGCATCATACCTTCCAAAGAAATCCCAGGGCTGATCTCCTTCAGAATGGACAGGTTCGATCTCCTTGCAGTCCAAGGGACTCTCAAGAGTCTTCTCCAACACCACAGTTCAAAAGCATCAATTCTTCGGTGCTCAGCCTTCTTCACAGTCCAGCTCTCACATCCATATATGACCACAGGAAAGACCATAGCCTTGACTAGACGAACCTTTGTTGGCAAAGTAATGTCTCTGTTTTTGAATATGCTATCTAGGTTGGTCATAACTTTCCTTCCAAGGAGTAAGCGTCTTTTAATTTCATGGCTGCAGTCACCATCTGCAGTGATTTGGGAGCCCAGAAAAATAAAGTCTGACACTGTTTCCACTGTTTCCCCATCTATTTCCCATGAAGTGATGGGACCAGATGCCATGATCTTCGTTTTCTGAATGTTGAGCTTTAAGCCAACTTTTTCACTCTCCACTTTCACTTTCATCAAGAGGCTTTTTAGTTGCTCTTCACTTTCTGCCATAAGGGTGGTGTCATCTGCATATCTGAGGTTATTGATATTTCTCCCAGCAATCTTGATTCCAACTTGTGTTTCTTCCAGTCCAGCATTTCTCATGATGTACTCTGCATATAAGTTACATAAGCAGGGTGACAATATACAGCCTTAACATACTCCTTTTCCTATTTGGAACCAGTCTGTTGTTCCATGTCTAGTTCTAACTGTTGCTTCCTGACCTGCATACAAATTTCTCAAGAGGCAGATCAGGTGGTCTGGTATTCCCATCTCTTTCAGAATTTTCCACAGTTTATTGTGATCTACACAGTCAAATGGAGAAGGCAATGGCACCCCACTCCAGCATTCTTGCCTGGAAAATCCCATGGATGGAGGAGCCTGGAAGGCTGCAGTCCATGGGGTCGCTGAGGGTCAGACACGACTGAGCGACTTCACTTTCACTTTTCACTTTCACACATTGGAGAAGGAAATGGCAACCCACTCCAGTTTTCTTGCCTGGAGAATCCCAGGGACGAGGGAGCCTGGTGGGCTGCCGTCTATGGGGTCATACAGAGTTGGACACGACTGAAGCGACTTAGCAGCAACATAGTCAAAGGCTTTGGCATAGTCAATAAAGCAGAAATAGATGTTTTTCTGGAACTCTCTTGCTTTTTCCATGATCCAGCAGATGTTGGCAATTTGATCTCTGGTTCCTCTGCCTTTTCTAAAACCAGCTTGAACATCAGGAAGTTCACGGTTCATATATTGCTGAGGCCTGGCTTGGAGAATTTTGAGCATTACTTTACTAGTGTGTGAGATGAGTGCAATTGTGCAGTAGTTTGAGCATTCTTTGGCATTGTCTTTCTTTGGGATTGGGATGAAAACTGACCTTTTCCAATCCTGTGGCCACTGCTGAGTTTTCCAAATTTGCTGGCATATTGAGTGCAGCACTTTCACAGCATCATCTTTCAGGATTTGGAATAGCTCCACTGGAATTCCATCACCTCCACTAGCTTTGTTTGTAGTGATGCTTTCTAAGGCCCACTTGACTTCACATTCCAGGATGTCTGGCTCTAGGTCAGTGATCACACCATCATGATTATCTGGGTCGTGAAGCTCTTTTTTGTACAGTTCTTCTGTGTATTCTTGCCACCTCTTCTTAATATCTTCTGCTTCTGTTAGGTCCATACCATTTCTGTCCTTTATCGAGCCCATCTTTGCATGAAATGTTCCTTTGGTATCTCTAATTTTCTTGAAGAGCTCTCTAGTCTTTCCCATTCTGTTGTTTTCCTCTATTTCTTTGCATTGATCCCTGAGGAAGGCTTTCTTATCTCTTCTTGCTAATCTTTGGAACTCTGCATTCAGATGTTTATATCTTTCCTTTTCTCCTTTGCTTTTTGGTTCTCTTCTTTTCACAGCTATTTGTAAGGCCTCCCCAGATAGCCATTTTGCTTTTTGCATTTCATTTCCATGGGGATGGTCTTAAGCCCTGTCTCCTATACAATGTCACGATCCTCAATCCATAGTTCATCAGGCACTCTATCTATCAGATCTAGGCCCTTAAATCTATATCTCACTTCCACTGTATAATCATAAGGGATTTGATTTAGGTCATATCTGAATGGTCTAGTGGTTTTCCCTACTTTCTTCAATTTCAGTCTGAATTTGGCAATAAGGAGTTCATGGTCTGAGCCACAGTCAGCTCCTGGTCTTGTTTTTGCTGACTGTATAGAGCTTCTCCATCTTTGGCTGCAAAGAATATAATCGATCTGATTTCGGTGTTGACCATCTGGTGATGTCCATGTATAGAGTCTTCTCTTGTGTTGTTGGAAGAGGGTGTTTGCTATGACCAATGCATTTTCTTGGCAAAACTCTGTTAGTCTTTGCCCTGCTTCATTCCGTATTCCAAGGCCAAATTTGCCTGTTACTCCAGGTATTTCTTGACTTCCTACTTTTGCATTCCAGTCCCCTGTAATGAAAAGGACATCTTTTTTGGGTGTTAGTTCTAAAAGGTCTTCATAGAACTGTTCAACTTCAGCTTCTTCAGCGTTACTGGTTGGGGCATAGACTTGGATTACTGTGACATTGAATGGTTTGCCTTGGAAATGAACAGAGATCATTCTGTCGTTTTTGAGATTGCATCCAAGTACTGCATTTCGGACTCTTTTGTTGACCATGAAGGCCACTCCATTTCTTCTTAGGGATTCCTGCCCGCAGTAGTAGATATAATGGGCCTCTGAGTTAAATTCACCCATTCCAGTCCAGTTTAGTTCGCTGATTCCTAGAATGTCAACATTCACTCTTGCCATCTCTTATTTGACCACTTCCAATTTGCCTTGATTCATGGACCTGACATTCCAGGTTCCTATGCCATATTGCTCTTTACAGCATCGGACTTTGCTTCTATCACCAGACACATCCACAGCTGGGTATTCTTTTTGCTTTGGCTCCATCCCTTCATTCTTTCTGGAGTTATTTCTCCACTGATCTCCAGTAGCATATTGGGCCCCTACTGATCTGAGGAGTTTCTCTTTCAGTATCCTATCATTTTGCCTTTTCATACTGTTCATGGGGTTCTCAAGGCAAGAATACTGAAGTGGTTTGCCATTCCCTTCTCCAGCAGACCACATCCTGTCAGATCTCTCCACCATGACCTGCCCATCCTATGTTGCCCCATGGGGATGTCTTAGTTTCATTGAGTTAGACAAGGCTGTGGTCCTAGTGTGATTAGATCGACTAGTTTTCTGTGAGTATGGTTTCAGTGTGTTTGCCCTCTGATGCCCTCTTGCAAGACCTACCGTCTTACTTGGGTTTCTCTTACCTTGGGCGTGGGGTGTCTTCCCGGCTGCTCCAGCAAAGCACAGCCATCGCACCTTACCTTGGACGAGGGGTCTCTCCTCACCGCTGCCCTTCTTGACCTTGGAGGAGGGGTATCTCCTCACTGCTGCCCTTCCTGACCTCGGTCGTGGGGTAGCTCCTCTCAGCCGCGCTTAGTGTGCCGGTCCTCACCGCCACCCTTCCTGAACTTGGAGGAGGGGTATCTCCTCACCGCCACCCTTCCTGACCTCGGTTGTGGGGTAGCTCCTCTCGGCCGCACTTAGTGCGCCGGTCACAGCCGCCGAGGTGCTCAATGTAAGCCTCAAATATATAAGGTGCTCAATAAAAGTATATTAAACCATCCTGACATTGGATACACATCAGGCATTGAAAAAGGTTCAAATTGTGCAAATGTAGAAAGCTGGCATGTCATGTAAAAAGAATCACCAGATATCATGAGATTTTTAGGCTAGCAACTACTAGTGATTCAAAGTTAGCCACGAGGATCACCACCTGCTTTGTTCTGTTTCACCTCTGTGGCCCAGAATCAAGGGGAAGATTCAGGAAACTAGAGTTGATTTCAAAACTCAGAATAATAAGATTTATTTGAATAATGAAGTCAGACTAACAATTTAGCCTAAGAAAAAGGTACATCTCTTAGAGAGTTGAAAAACAGTGAATGAGAGCATTTGCTAAGCCATCTCAAGATACAAAGTAGGCAGTATCAGGATCACTTAAACAAATAGGGGCTTCCCTGGTGGCTCTGCAGTAAAGAATTTGCCTGCAATGCAGGAGACCCAGGTTCAATCCCAGGTTGGGAAGATCCTCTGGAGAAGGGAATGGGTACTCACTCCAGTATTCTTGCCTGGAGAATTCCATGGACAGAGAAGCCTGGTGGGCTACTGTCCATGGGGTTGCAAAGAGGTGGACATGACTGAGCTACCAAACAAAAGGAGAGCAACATAACTCTCCAGTTTGGTATGTGGCAGCAGTCATGTAAGCCAACCAACATTTGATGGCAGGGCTGTAAGCTAAGAAGGTGAATCAGAAGAAAGTAATATGATGCTTTCAGGTTTCACCTGAAATGAAGGGATGCACCACATGATGCATTGATGCATGCCCAAGATCAGGGAACAGCCACATTGGAATCACTTGGAGCTGGTTAGAAATGCAGAATCTCAGGCCTCACCCCAGACCTAATGAACCAGAATCTTCATTTTGATAAAAACCTCAGGTCATTGACAGGGCAGTTAAAGTTTGAAAAGTGCTCCTTAAAGTAGACCTATTCCAGCTGGTAGCTTTGATTTGGAGATCTTGGTCATGAAAGAAAGTAAAAGAAAAGAAACCAAAGGGTCTAAGAAGACCACATATACTCATTGGTGCTGATACAGGTTTTTTTCACTTGTAAACACATAGCCTCCACTGCTTATTTTCAATTCAGCTTGTTTCTACTTCTTTTCTGCTATACTCCTACACTTGCCTCAGACTTTCCTTTCATATAATAATACCATTTAGATCTACCTTAGGCCTCCAGTCTACATAAACGGGAAATACTATCAATATTGATCATTGATTTTAAATTTTTGGTAAAGCAGCAACCTCATTCTGCTGATAAACAAAACTCACAAGAAGTTCAACAGTTAGTCAGCCTTTTTCTTGGGAATAAAAGCCAACATTTAAAGTTATATCACTCTATTGCTTTTTTTTTAACTTTTAAAATGTTTATTTATTTATAACTAAAATATGTTTGACTAATTACATTGTGTAAATTTAAGGTATACCTTAATCAAACCATGTTGATTTGGAATGACTATATATTGTAGTATGACTGCCATTGTACTGGCTGTTAGCTCCTCAATCCCATTACATGTGTGTGGTTGGACTAATTAAGATCTAGTCTCTTAGCAAGTTTGATTATTATAATACAGTATTACTGTCTCTAATCACTATGCAATTGACTTCCCTGGTGGTCCAGTGGTTAAGAATCCACCTTCCAATGCAGAGGAGGCAGGTTCAATCCCTGGTCAAGGACCTAAGATCCCACATGCTGAGAGGCGACTGAATGAATGTTGTAGTCTCACCACAACTAAAGAGAAGCCCAAGGGCCACAACAAAAGATCCTGCATGCCGCAGTTGAAACATGAAGCAGCCAAAAAATAAATAAATGTTTAAAAATTAAATAAAGTAGGGAGGAGCTAAGATGGCGGACGAGTAAGACGGGGAGAATACTTTCTCCTCCACAAATCCATTAAAAGAACAATTGGAAATACAAAAAACCTCGAATAGCCAAAGCTATCTTGAGAAAGAAGAACGGAACTGGAGGAATCAACCTGCCTGACTTCAGGCTCTACTATAAAGCTACAGTCATCAAGACAGTATGGTACTGGCACAAAGACAGAAACATAGATCAATGGAACAAAATAGAAAGTCCAGAGATAAATCCACGCACATATGGTCACCTAATCTTTGACATAGGCGGCAAGAATATACAATGGACTAAAGACAATCTTTTTAACAAGTGGTGCTGGGAAAACTGGTTGAACACTTGTAAAAGAATGAAACTAGAACACTGTCTAACACCATACACAAAAATAAACTCAAAATGGATTAAAGAGCTAAATATAAGACCAGAAACCATAAAACTCCTAGAGGATAACATAGGCAAAACACTCTCTGACTTACATCACAGCAGGATCCTCTATGACCCACCTCCCAGAATATCGGAAATAAAATCAAAAATGAACAAATGGGACCTAATCAAACTTAAAAAGCTTCTGCACAACAAAGGAAACTATAGGCAAGCTGAAAAGACAGCCTTCAGAATGGGAGAAAATAATAGCAAATGAAGCAACAGACAAACAACTAATCTCAAAAATATACAAGCAACTTCTACAGCTCAATTCCAGAAAAATAAACGACCCAATCAAAAAATGGGCCAAAGAACTTAATAGACATTTCTCCAAAGAAGACATACAGATGGCTAACAAACACATGAAAAGATGCTCAACATCGCTCATTATCAGAGAAATGCAAATCAAAACCACTATGAGATACCATTTCACGCCAGTCAGAATGGCTGCGATCCAAAAATCCACAAGCAATAAATGCTGGAGAGGGTGCGGAGAGAAGGGAACCCTCTTACACTGTTGGTGGGAATGCAAACTAGTACAGCCACTATGGAGAACAGTATGGAGATTCCTCAAAAAACTGGGAATAGAACTGCCTTATGACCCAGCAATCCCACTGCTGGGCATACACACTGAGAAAACCAGAATTGAAAGAGGCACGTGTACCCCAATGTTCATAGCAGCACTGTTTACAATAGCCAGGACGTGGAAGCAACCTAGATGTCCATCCACAGATGAATGGATAAGCAAGCTGTGGTACATATACACGATGGAGTATTACTCAGCCATTAAAAAGAATACATTTGAATCAGTTCTAATGAGGTGGATGGAACTGGAACCTATTATACAGAGTGAAGTAAGCCAGAAAGAAAAACACAAATACAGTATACTAACGCATATATATGGAATTTAGAAAGATGGTAACAATCACCCTGCTTATGAGACAGCAAAAGAGACACTGATGTATAGAACAGACTTTTGGACTCTGGGACTGGGAGAGGGTGGGACGATTGGGGAGAATAGCATTGAAATATGTATAATATCATATCTGAAACGAGTCAGTCCAGGTACGATGCCCTATAGCAGATGCCTGGGACTGGAGCACTGGGATGACCTGGAGGGATGGTGTGGGGAGGGGGGAGGGAGGAGGGTTCAGGATGGGGAGCACATGTATTCTGGTGGCGGATCCATCTCGATGTATAGTAAAAGTAATACAATATTGTAAAGTTAAGAAAAATTAAAAAAATAAAAAAAAAAAAAAAAAGAACAATTGAATGCTGAATAAATTCGATAAAACAACTTCTGAATGCCAGCAGAGGGCATCAGGCACTTAGAAAGACAACTCATTGTCTTCAAAACGAGAAAACGAGCCCTGCGGTAACTCCTTTTGTGGAGAAGTGGCGCGGACACCAGCATTTGCTATTGGCAAGCGGGGGCTGGGCTAGGAGGAGCGGCGAGGCCTGCATTGCTTTGCGAAAGGATTTGGCCTGGCTATCTCGGGCGCTATCTGAGCGAAATAACTAGATGGTCGGTCGTCTACTACATCAAAAGCCAGCCCTAACTTAAGACACCACCAGGACTACCTACGGAACAAAGGGCTGCACAGAGTTGGCCGGCTGCAGGCCGTCCCACTCCGGTGACAGGCAGCCAGGGCCGGAGGCGGGCAATTACAGTCCTAGAGAGACACTGTCTAACGGAACTGTGAGTAGGTTTCTGTGCTGACTCACGCTTCTTGGGGCGCTGGATGGTCAACATCTGCCTGAGAAAGTGCGTTGTTTGTATACCCAGAAAACTGAGCGGCGGATAGGCGATAAGTCGCAGCAGCTGCACTCGCTGAACATTTTATCACCTTCGCTACTCGGATCTGGGAAGGGCATAAAACACAGACTCAACCAAGTCTGTGCTTCTGAAGATTATCCGAGTGCCTGAACCTGGCCGGTTTAGATTTGGGTGTTCATCTCCGCCCCCTCTGTAACAAGGCAGAGATCAGATATTGAAAAGACCTGTAAACCACCTCAATAAAGAGAATTCAACAAACTACCAGAATATAGTAAGGACACTCTAAACTTGGCAATTTTAACAAAATGAAGAGACAAAAGAATACCCAGCAGCTAAAGGAACAGGATAGATGCTCACCAAACGAAATCAAAGAGGAAGAGATAGGGAATCTACCTGATAAAGAATTCCGAATAATGATAGCAAAATTAATTCAAAATCTCGAAATCAAAATAGAATCACAGTTAAAGAGTCTGGAGACAAGGATTGAGAAGATGCAAGAAAGGTTTAATAAGGACCTAGAAGAAATAAAAAAGAGTCAACACATAATGAATAATGCAATAAATGAGATTCAAAACACCCTGGAGGCAACAAATAGTAGAATAACAGAGGCAGAAGATAGGATTAGTGAATTAGAAGATAGAATCCTAGAAATAAATGAATCAGACGAGAAAAAAGAAAAACGTATCAAAAGAAATGAGGACAATTTCAGAAACCTCCAGGAGAACATCAAACGCTACAACATTCGAATCATAGGAGTTCCAGAAGAAGAAGATAAAAAGAAAGATCATGAGGAAATACTTGAGGAGATAATAGTTGAAAACTTCCCTAAAATGGAGAAGGAAATTACCACTCAAGTTCAAGAAATCCAGAGAGTCCCTAACAGGATAAACCCAAGGCAAAACACCCCAAGACACATATTAATCAAATTAACAAAGATCAAACACAAAGAACAAATATTAAAAGCAGCAAGGGAAAAACATCAAATAACTCACAAGGGAATTCCCATAAGGATAACAGCTGATCTTTCAATAGAAACTCTCCAAGCCAGGAGGGAATGGCAAGACGTAATTAAAGTGATGAAAGAAAATAACTTACAGCCTAGATTATTGTATCCAGCAAGGATCTCATTCAAATATGAAGGAGAAATCAAAAGCTTCACAGATAAGCAAAAGTTGAGAGAATTTTGCACCACTAAACCATTTCTCCAACAAAAACTAAAGGACATTCTCTAAACAGGAATCACTAAAAGGGTGTATAAATTCGAACCCAAAACAATAAAGTAAATCTTATTTATCAACAATTGCTTTAAACGTTTATGGGCTGAATGCCCTAATCAACAGACAAAGACTGGCCGAATTGATACAAAAACAAGACCCCTACATACCTTGTCTACAAGAGACAACCAAAAGACTAAAATGGGTCAAATGGATACAAAAACTAGACCCCTATATATGTTGTCTACAAGAGAACCACCTTAAAATATGGGATATATACTGACTGAAAATGAAGGCCTGGAAATAGATTTTCTATGCAAATATGGACCATAAGAAAACAGGAGTAGCAATACTTATATCAGATAAAATTGACTTTAAAGATCTTGAAAAGGAGACAATGAAGGTTACACATAACGACTTAAAGGAACAATCCAAAAAGAAGTTATAACAAGTATAAATATATATGCACTCAACATTGGAGCATTGATATATCTAAGACAAACATTAATTAATATGATAGAAGAAATATGCAGCAATACAATAATAGTGGGAGACTTTAATACCCCACTCATATAATCTGGCTGTAATAGACAAAGTAAAGAGCAAAACGTATTTACTTATGAGCCTCAAAAAATTCAGTTCACTCAGGAGAGTTTAAAAAAAAAAAAAAGACTTATTTGTTCACTCTGTAAAGGTTTATTGACTATTTTATGGGTTTGGTACCACTTTGGGTAGTAGGGAGGAAGAGGTGACAAATGTGATCCTGTCTTAAATAATATATTGTGGTAAAGATAGACCTACCAATACAAAATACCAAGATGTGCCTAAAGATGAGGACACCCAAACTGGACTTTTTGTTTCCTGAACTTTTCATTTCGAGAACAAACCTCCTAATATAGGATGAATTCAACATGATTTTTTTTAAGTGTTCTTTGTGATTAAAAACAGAAAGCCATTGGTTAAGAAATTACATACACTCCTCCCCACCATCACTCCCCTTCTTTCTTCCCATTTCCCTCCCACCCTCATTGATCCTTTCCTTTGTCCATTTTCCCCTGCAAAAAAAATAAAAAAAAAATTTAAAAAAAAAGAAAAATAAATAAATAAATAATCGCTATGCAGTGCATTAGATCTGCAGGAATTTTTTATGTCCTAGTTACAAATCTGCACCCTTAAATCACATCTCTCCTTTATTCCCACCGACCCCCAATTCATGGTAACCACCACTTACTCTATGTCTTTATGTTTTTCATTTTTCAGTCTCTAAGTTGTTGTCTAACTCTTTGCAACCCCATGGATTGCAGCACGCCAGGATTCCCTGTCTTTTAGTATATCCCGGAGTTTGTTCAGACTCATGTCCATTGAGTCAATGATGCCATCGAACCATCTCATCCTCTACTGCCCCCTCCTCCTCCTGCTCTCAATCTTCCCCAGCATCAGGATGCTTTCCAATGAGCTGGCTGTTTGCATCAGATCCTCAAACTATCGGCGCTTCAGCTGTCTTTATGAATTTGGTTTATTGAGATTTCACCTATAAGTGAGATAATATGGAATTCATCTTTCTCTGCCTAGTTTATCTCACTGAAAATAATGACCTCAAAGTCCATCCAAGTTGTCACAAACATTCCACCACTTATTCTATACAAATGCACTTGTGAAAAATCTACTTTCTAGTTGAGATCAGATAGTTTTCTGATTAACAAGCAATCAGGAAAGGTTTCATTATTTTTAATTGATCAGTTATCATGACAGAAAAGCCTCCTCTGAGTTCACTGAATTTTTCAGAGCCACTGAGAGATCTAGGAAATACCAAAATCAGTAGTTCTCAAAGTGTGGTCCTGGCACCAGCTCAACAACATCACCTGGGAACCTGTAAGAAATACAAAATCTCAGGCCTCACCTTAGACTTTTTAAACCAGAAACTCTGGGAGTGAGGTCCAGTTGACATGTGTCTTTAAAAGCCCTCCAGGTGATTCTGATGCCCGCTTGAATTTTAAAATTACTAATATAATTTAAGAACAGATAAACCCATCAGGCCAAAAAAACCCAAGGAGCTTTCACAGAAAAAAAAAACCAAAACATACTCAGAGTAACTATTTCCAACTAGGAGCATGACTGTCATCCTCAGAGCCAGCTTAGTCAAAGGCAAAACATGAGGGATTCCATTGAGTCACGTAGAAATACCTGTTTCCTAGGGTGATTTTAATTGGTGGCAAACATTCAAATATTCATTTATATGAGGATATTTTTCAAAGCAGACACAGTTTCATAACCAGCTAGCTAGCAGCCTGGAAAAGATTGAAAAGGATCCTGGCAATTTCTCTGGTGGTGCTGTTTGTCTGCTTTTAACGTTTATAAAAAGTCTGCTCCTGGGTCACATCACTTTACTCTCATTAACTTATACTTTCAGATTACTAAACACTTAATAATTGAAGAAAGAGGCTCTTCTATATCCTATAGCGCGTTCAGTTTTTTCAGCTAATGGGTAAATTTCCACCCCACCTTCCGAGTGTTCAATTGTCAAAAGAAGCATTTCAACTTCACTTTGGTTTGCAGCAACCAATCCTACAATTAGCTCATGCTCAGTTCCCCTAAACTAGGGGTAGCCTAGACACAGGTCAGGACTACAAGATTTTTATGTTCAGGAGTTGATTACACTAGTTAAGAGAGAGGCACTTAAGTAAAGTGCACTATGCTGTAGTATCTGTCTTTATGATACAGGGAAAATCAACATTTAATACCTGCAGTCCTGTTATAAGTTAATCAAATTATTAATATCAGAATGCATGTTAAAAGTAGGTCACTGAGTACATGCCAAGACCCTTCATCCTCCCCGCTTGTCTGTTCTACAGGTCACACAATGCCATGTTATGAAAACTACCCTTTAAACCTGATAAAATATTTAGGACATGTGTCCTGATAGTGTTATGTAAGCAAATACCAAGAAGAGTGCAGCCATTAGTGAACCTGATCAGCTCCAGTCTCCAAGGATGGGGAAAATAATCCAGCAATGAATGTGGACCTGACCTGCATGGAGAGATTTCAAAGTGTGGACTCCTGCAAGTTCAGAGCCCAAATACTCCAGGCCCTTCTTGAAGAGCGTTCATTTAATTAGATTCAAGCAGCACTGAACCTAGGTAACTTTACTTAAGAAAGAATAAACATTTAGCATTGAAATCTTAAATCACACTAAATGAAACTTTGAGGATTGCAGGATCAGATAATTTTATAAGACCTTCTCACTGGTGAACTTCCTCCTTGATTCAGTCCCCTGGCTGGATTAAGGACAATTTCTAAGTTTATAACACAGGACCTAATTATTGTCATGATTTCCTGACCTCAATTCTTAGTGCCATCGGAGCTCCATCACCGTCTTAGTCCATTGTATCCCAGTCCCTCACTCAGTGCCTACACATGCTGTATAACAATTTCTTTGTGCATTAATAAATGGATGCACAAATATACAAATATGCAGATATGCAAAGTGGTTCCTTCTCCTTCTCCATCCCAGGCCAGCATGATGTCATAGAGCCCCTGTACACATTTTGTATGCCTTCACCCCCTTCTCTAATCCCCAGTTCTAATTATTTGGCAAACCCTGATTACTTTGCCTTCATAATAAAACTCAAATCTACCTCCTATTCACCATGCCCACTTGCCTCCTGTAGAACTCCAGCTTCTCTGAGCAGGGTCACTGCAATGCCCTGCTAACTAGCCTTCTCTGCTTCCATTCATGTCCTTGCATGACCCCAATTGCCAACCCACTTCCTTTTTAAAGCACAGATTGCCTCTGCCCTTCCTTCATGCATGAAGAACACACACACACACACACACACACACACACACTCCTGCCCCAACTCCTACAACTCCAACAGCTCTTCACTGTGAAATAAGCCAAGTCCAGATTTAGTAACTTGATGCACCCAGATAAAGTTCCCCAGTGTCACTTTAAACTACCCTTTCCTTCCATCTTTCCACATCCTCCTCCCCACCCCGATAGGGCTCCCATCACCTTTCCCCACGTAGAGTCTGCACCTTCTCCTGGATGACCATGCAGACAGTTCCCTCTGCCAGGAATCCTTTCCCTCTACCCTGAGGGAGCCTGCCCAGCTCACTCTTCCTCTGAGCCCAGGCCACTGCTGCCATGCCTCCACAAAGCCTTTCCCGGATGCTGCAGCTAGAGTGCACCCATGCCACTAGCCTGCTCTCACTGCTTTCATCTTATTCTGATTACAGTACACTGTGCCTCATATCAATATTTACACGCGCTGTCTCTCCCACTAGATGATAGTATCATGTTTTACTCCTTTCTATAATCCCATATGGCTTGGCACTCAGTTAATTAGCACTGAGGAAGAGCTGAGAAATGTGTTTGCATCTATGCCATGACTTCTATATCGTGTCAAAGACAAACACGTTCTCTCTCTCTCATGCACACACACACACTCATGCACACATTTGGCCCTAAATAAAAATAAAAATTTTACCTATGACTCTGATATCCATATATCAGAATATTTTGTCAAATGATGTGCAGCCCATGGCCTTTATTTTTCTCATGTAACTTCCTCAGGCAATTAATAAATTAGTCGCAGGAAGAACATAAAACTCGCAAGCTCCCTGAAAAGCACACAGAGGTGGAAATGCACAGCACAGCTTCTCGTTGTATCCCCGGTGAAGGGCGCTGACTCCAAGTTGGGAGAGCCATTCCAGGAGCCCAGCAGAGCTCTCCACCCCAGTCCACATGGGTGTGCTCCTGTTACAGGGAAGAACTGACTCCATGTTGAATCTGTTTCTTTTTTAACCTTTGCTTCAGGTTGCCTTGGTTCACTAAAAGGATAGTGTCTTAGGGTAATTTCCTGCCTCAGGGAACGCTGCTCCTCTGCCTAAATGTTAAACCAAAAGGCTTTTGTTCTGGTCCCTGTCCACCTGTGGGTGGCTACAGGAAGGAAGAAATTAACTCGTTCCTCCCCTCCCTGAGGCTTGCCATTCTACGAGATATTTGTAAGATTAGTGGCCATTTTTACTTTACTGCCTCACCTACCCCCCACTCAGTTCTATAAAAGAACCTGGCATCCAGGCCTGATAAGACGGCTATTTACAGACATTTGCTGTTGTTGTGCAGTGGCTCAGTCAAGTTCTACTCTTTGTGACTCCATGGATTGCAACACACCAGGTTTCCCCATTGTTCATCATATCCCAGAGTTTGCTCAAACTCAGGGTCATGGAGTCAATGATGACATCCAACCATCTGATTCTCTGTCACCCCCTTCGGCCCTCAGTGGTTCCCAGAATCAGGGTCTTTTCTAATGAGTCAGCTCTTCACTGACTTCATTAGCTTCATTTTGTGAAGCTTCACAAAAAGCTTCAAAGTATTGAAGCTTCAGCTTCAGCATCAAGGAATATTCAGGGTTGACTTTGTCTGCCATATTCTTGGTTAGCCGGCTTTCCAAATAAAGCTGTACTCCTTGCCTCAACACCTCATCTCTCAGATTGTCCTGTTGTGCAGTGTGCAGAGACAGCTTGGAGTTGGTAACACTTCTTCCCTTCAAATTGGGTTCCCAGGTTTGCATTTCAACCCTAACCGTAATTTCATATCTTTGATTCAGTGAGTGGTTTTCTCCCAAATCCGCCATTTTCTGATTCCTACCCAACAGCTGGCCTCAGTATAACAATCTTTGCCAGATGAGCCCATGAATTGTTGTTCAAGTTGGGAGGAGCTTCCTAAGTCTCCCCCTTGGGTTGACCCTCTTGAATTCCCACAGATGTGGCTGCAGAGCCCTGCTCAGAGCAGACTACCAACTTGCCCTTGTGATCTGGACATCCTAATCTGTTTACCAACGAGCACATACAAACATTTGTCTATATTTTCCTCAATTTAGCAAATAAATTCTTCATTCTAGACGCTGAGCAAACCTCCAAGGTGATAAACTGCAGAAATGTGATTAAACACCCCCAAAATTACATTAAAACCCACTGAGTAAACATGACATTCAGTCTAAAGGAAAGAAATAGACACTGGAGAGCTGAGTGTGGAATTTTAAAATTACTAAATATAAGACTGAAAATATTTATTTTCATATTTTTCCTATCCCTATTTTTGAGGTGGAGAAAATTATTTTTCTTCCAGGCCATTTCCTCTGTAGAGTTTGTGCTTGGCAACCAGAACAGTTCTAATCCTTTGATTGGTAAGAGCTGTTGAAGAGAATGTGTTTAATTAAAATCCTATTTTCTGAAAATAAATATGCTAGTTAGCTGCTATTCACAGCTCTTCAACTTCTCTCATCTGTGGTGGTAGAAGTTTAAGAAGGTGTGGACTTGGTTCACCCCAGATTTCAAGTAGGAAGAAGTCTTCTTGGCCATAGCCCCAGGTTTTTCTTTTATTGGTTCTTTCAGTCAACCTACAAGCCCAAGTTCCTGGAATCAGGGTAACATTTATTCATTTATTAAGTCAATCAACATAATTCAACTGAGCTAAAATTTTAAAAGCATAGAGATCGTAATGTGGAGGTCGTGCCTCAATTCACAGACCATCCATGAGGATGGATAGGTAGCAGGAGAGGCTGACAGGTGACATTACATAGATTAACCCAGTGCTGCACCCTGAAGAGGCATGGCAATCTGCCTTCTGGGCTTCACACAGGCAGGGAGGCTTGAGCAGAGGTGACTTGCATCGAGACTTCACTTGGCCACAGAGTCCAAAGCAGTAGAATTTATGATAGAAGCTGAACTCTGGACATTGGAATGTAAAACGAAGACCTTATAGGTCATGACTTAACAACAAAACTTTATTTTTTTTCAGTTTAAAATCATAGATATATTTGTTTAATCATTCTGAGAGAATAAAATCAGTAATATAAAAGTGTGTGAATAATCACTGAAGTTCCAACAAAAAAAGTTTCTGAAGCATAGCTTTAGGCTTTGGTTTTCCACTGTGACAGATTATGGGGCTTCACTGGTGGCTCAGATGGTTAAGAATCTGCCTGCCAATGCAGGAGATGCAAGAGACATGGGTTTGATTCCTGGAGTGGGATATCCCCTGGAATAGGAAATAGCACCCCACTTCAGTACTCATGCCTGAAAAATTCCATGGGCAGAGGAGCTTTGTGGGCTACAGCCCATGGGGTCACAAAAAGTTGGGCACAACTGAGTTACTGAGCACAACACACACACACACACACACACACACACACACACACACACACACACACATACCTGTGACAGATTATAGTTTCTAAAAGTGACAACAGTGTGTCCTGTTCCACATACCCCTCTACAACATCATCTCTAATCGCTAATCTTGGTCATCTCTAATTAAGAAGAGGCGTCTATATCTACAGTCCTTGAATGCAGATAAGCCCTGGGACTGCTTTCACCAGCAGAACTGCACTGAAGTAACCTGAGGTTGTTCCAAGTGCAGGCCTTCACTGGCTTGGTTTCTTTCACATCTTACCTTTTGAAAGCCAACCCCCTGTAAGAAGTGTGACTCTCCAGGAGCCCACCACATCACGAAAAAGTCAAGCCACATCCAGCTGGAGAGACCCTAGAGGATAAGATGCCAGAGGAAAGAGAAAGAGGGAGAGAAAAAGAGAAAGAGGAAAAAGAAGATAGAGGAGGAGGAGGAGGAGGGGTGGGAAGAGGCTCAGGGTCCCAGACCCATGAGTGAAGATGCCATCTTGGGAAAGATCCTTCAGCCCCAGCAGCACCAGCTGACTGCATGTAGATCAGAGATGAATGGTCCAGCCCATCCTTTTCTGAATGCTAACTCAGAAAACTGTGGAGCAAAATAAAATGGTTGGTTTAAGCCACTAGGTTTGGGGATCACTTACTGAAATACAGAGGTTCCGAGGTGGGTGTATGATGCGCAGGGAAACAGAATCCTGACTTGACTTAGGTTATCATCTTGTGAGCCCATAAATTTCGAGATAAAAGAGAAACTCAAGTTCCTTTGTGTTCTCTGCTGTTTCGGGTGTGCTTCCATTCCACTCTGGGACTGACCTCCTCCCTTTATGTAGGTCAACGGCAAATAATACAGCAATTTGTAACATTCCTTCCTAATGTGTAAATGATTTTTTGTGGAAGCTACTTGGGTATTGTCTTTCCAGTGCCCAACCTCGAAATAAAGGAGCCGTTTAAGTGTTAGCCTGTCAAACAATGGAGAAAACCCTTTTTGTTCATTTTCATCTTTGCCATAAACTCCAAAGGTATACTTGCACACGGATTAATAGCAACTTGGGTATTCATCACGCATGTGACCCCAGAAGCATGATTACCTGCTTTGAAGGCTTTTAAAATCTCCCAGAGAACACTGTAATATTTCACAGCACTGCAGGGAAAGAGTCACAAGTTTTTATGCACGGTTAATATGAAAGAGGAAAAAAAATCAGCTAAGGGCATTGAGTTTTACATTAAGCGGGGACTAGTTTCGTCTTAGAAATAGCGGAATAAGTTAGAATTACTTGCTGTGTGAATATGGGTCCACATCTCCCACCAAACACTGAGGTGCTCCCCAGAGCTTTTCAAAATGCAATGAAATCACCCCAAACGCGAGGAAGGTGGGAAAACAGACCAAATGGTTCAGCCTTCTGTCTTCTTTCCCTGCCCTCATCCAGCCCCAGCCCTAGCCCCAGCTTTGAGTCCTGGATTCAAGGAGTCTGATTTCACTCCACTTGGAAATTAGCAAATGGCAAGACTGACCAAAAAACTTGTCATCAGGCAGGACCTTTGTGAAATGGCTCTCTAATTAGCCATTTCATATTTTTGTTATTTCTTTTGCGATTCATGTTAAAAATATGTTCCACGGATGCCAGCCTGCTAGGACCCAAGGAGCCCATGTCACTCAGCAATAACTCAGTGAAATAATAAATAAGCACATCGGCAGCCCCACAGCGCACACCAGCACTTCCCCTCAGGCCCTCAGGCCAGGGGCCTGGGCTCCCCACACAAGTCACCATGTTCTGTGGCCGACACGAGTGGTCACCACACACAAGGAGGGCATCCTGCCCTCCTAGGAGCCTGCTCTTACCAAAGACAGGTCTCCCGAATAGCCTCCCAAATCAGAGGTCACCCAAGGACTGGGTGTAAAAAGCTGTCTTATGTCACACACTGTTATCACAAGCAGCAGATCTCTTGAGTGAAATTTCAGGAACGGAGGTTCCTAAGGGAAAGATGCCATTTCATCCACTAGAGCCGGATCAGCTGGGACTGGGAGGCAACAGCTCACATGTGCGGAACAGCTTGGACCAGGACCTTGTGTTCCGTCAGCTTTTAGGTGGGGTCCCCTCGCAGGTTCCCGCCAAGATTTTAGCCGGGTCCTCGCCCCACCCTGGCCCACATTCATCGTCCTCACTGAGCATCTCAGGAAAGAAGCAGTAACTTCCCCTTAGAGGTTCACCCTTCCTCGTCTGTGTTAGAAAAACAGTAGGGAATTATCAAAATATGACAGAGAAAGATGTTATTCAGGCCACCCTGGGCTGGAGTCATCGTGCTTGTGACGGTAAGCCAACTGTGGCCTGCCACATCAGGCAGTTCGACCGTGGAGGTGACAGAGGCAGAAAGCAACGAGGCAGGGAGAATTCATCCTGCTTACCCACCCCACTGAAGTCTGGAGCTCACTTAAGGAAAACAGTTTTAATCCATCCTATCGCTGCATATCAAAGAAATAAGAAAATTCCATAATAGGGTCAGAATTTACAATCAATCAGGGACACTTAGAAACATCTTATTCTTTCTAGAATTTTCTGTACACAAGGAACAGAGCTCTGATGAGAGATTATCATTTCCCTTATTTTCTGTACCCTTCTTGGCACACCATCACCCACCCTAGGGAGTGGGTCTTGGATGCCTTTTACTTCATAGATTGGAAGATAATGTCAGGATTCTGATCAAGCAGCCATAGGTGAATGGCTCAGAGACCACCACTGAAAACTCACATCTCCTGTGACAGGAAATGAGCAGAAAGGGGAGAGCAGAGGAAGGCAGTTCTGTTATTCCTCCACAGCTCTGTGGGATGAGATTAAAAAATAAAGGCAATTAGTGAAATGTTCTAGTCATCCAGTTTTCTTTTAGCTTTCTTGATTTTTTTTAAGCAATCATTGTGTGACTTGGACATTTATAAAACATTAGCTCTTTTGAAAAGTCCTTTATATCCATCATGTATCATTTCTAAATAAAAAGTTTTTTTTTTAAACTTTCCTTAACTTCATCAGTGCTGCCTGGATAACAAGAAAATAGATTTTTTTCTTATATCACTACGTGGTTTCACTGGAATCTTAAATTGTCAGTATTTTCTGATCCTTTGGGGAAAGCTTGCTGAGTGTGCTGCTCTCTGTACAGGCAGATTGATTCCCAGACTAATGAGGAAGGCTAACAGAACTCATGCATTCCATGATTTCTTTTCTCGACACTCCAAATATTAAAGAAATTGAATTTACTTAAGAACTACAGACCTTCAGGAGAAGATCCTTGGAATAATCTAGGAACCTAAACGGAATAATGATGTGGCAACAAAAAGCCTCTTGACTGTTCACATGGGGTTTTTCAAACTGTCCTTTCTGGGGAGAGATGAAGCACAAAGTCACTGTTTTAAAATTGTATTTCATACCAAAAAAAAAAAAGACCTGAAAACAACATAAATGGTTAATTATGAAAAGTTCATTGAATTCCTTTTAGTATATTTATATGGTGTAATGCTCAAAAGCCTTTTAAAATGGCAATGATTTCTGTTTTTGTCCATAGCAAAGAATGCTCATGATACATTGTTAAGTGAAAAAGTAGATTAGACTGTATAACATAATGCATATTTTGATGATTTAAAAGGATATGTAGATCCACATAAAAATGTCTGGACAAGCATATGTCAAAATAATGTTAAATGTCTAGGTAGCAGCTCTTATTCCTGAGTTTTGGGTGGAATGATCAGGGTTATTTATTCTCTTTTTTACACTTTTATTTATGGTATGACTTTAACTCAGAATATCTATTACTTTGTAGTAAAAATGATATTTTCAATTAAAATATTTCCTTAAAATGTGGATTCTTAATACATTTCTAAACTGTGTTAGCTCATTCTGTCATTCAACACTGAAGAGTCTGGGCTGGCTAGGAAGGTGTCTGCCCTCAGACACTTTTACAGGGGAGGCAGGGCAGACAAATCTATAGGTGATAAAAAGAGATTCAAGATATAAGGCTGGCAAGAAGCAGTGAACAGATCACATTTCCAGGGTATTTTAAAATTCGCAACCTAAACAGTTTTAGGAACTATTATAAAACATTTTATTAATTTAGATCCCAACAGATTCAGAATTTGTAAAAAGTCTTTTGGAACTGAGTGCAAATTATCTTTTGAAAGTTCTTTATTAAGAAAGACATTAAAGAAGTAATTCTTTAACTTTCTTAAAAGAGCCATTTGGATTGTGTCTTCCAGGAGACAAACCACATCCTTCTTAATTCTTAGGTAAGGCCATTCTGTGCAGTACAAGACATTGTAGCTGCTCAACAAAAGGGTTTTATTATTATATTACATACTGCATTAATGTACTCACAGTACATTCCTTACATGCAAATAAGGTTGTTCCTTATAAATGGAAGTTATGAACAGCCATTCTGTCAAACTCATTTGGATGTAACACTGCAAAAAGAGTGTTTTTTTTTTTTTAATACCAAAAAGTAATACAACTGCATTCTATTCAGGCTTTGAACTAGATTTCTTACCCTGATTAACCTACAAGATTAATGGGTTATATAACTTTAGATTTGATTAACAAAATTTAAACTAGTAGAAAAACATCAAATGAATAGTAGTCAAATACATTTCACCTGAAAATTCAGATTCTTTTCCATATTTTGCTTCTTTTGACTGCTTACTATTTGATTAGAATACATTTCCATTTTCTTTTCATCCCAATCAAATCAAATAATTCTAATTTGAAATGTCATTCTCCTGCAAAGTATTCTTATCGTGTACAGCAGTGTAACTGCTATTATTTGCTGCTGTCATTGAATTACACTCATTTCAAATTTGCAAATAAAGAATATTGGGATGCAACAAAAAGTGAGATGTTATTCACAATTTCATTGTTAGCCAACAGTGATGATATTCAAAGAGAAAGAAATGTTGTGTGTGTGTGTTTGTGTGTGTGTGTGTGTGTGTGTGTGTGTGTGAGGCACACAGACTAAGCCATAGAATACAAACATTACATCTGAACAATAATGAATCAGAATAGTCTTCTATAACTGTGACCAATGTTGACAAAGAAAGGAGAGATTTATTTCCCTAAAGAATGCTGCTGCTGCTGCTGCTAAGTTATCCTTCTTTAAATTCATTGTGAATAAAATACTGGAAATAACATGTAATATCCCAAAGCAGAGGCTTTTGCCTCCCCAGTACATCTTCTTCCTTACCCCCAACGTTGCTCTGTCTCAATTGTTCCCTTTCCCATCACACATACACTCACATATACACGTACAGCATTGTAGTAGCTAGGAAATTACCAAAACGTAACAGTAAGATTTAAAAAAACATTTGAAGATATTCACGCACTTAACTCTGAAGGATAGTCTGAAATGATGTACCAGAAAAATCTAGATTCAGACCTCTGGCTGAAACAATGGGGCTTTTCCAGGCTTCATGATGTAAAGTGAGAGGTCTGTCATCTTCTGTGAAACACTAAACACCCAGTGGTGTAACTGCTCCCATCTCGATTCTAGATTTAGACAAACAGTTGAAGAAGAATGCAGTACTCCTTGAAGAATCATAAATGGGACAGGGGGACCAAAAATGCCCTTTCCAACCTAAATCTTCTTTCTGTTTTTGTTGTTAAAGTCCAAATTGCTAACTAACCATCAGAGAAAGATTAACCCCCAAATTCTGATAAATTTGTATTTATCAGAAAATTCTGTAAAATTGAACTTATTTTACTAATTTTGTTTAAAGGTATAAATATTTTCTATCTTTTTTTTTTTTAATTAAAAGAAAATTAGCATCATCAAGTCAAGAAATTCCTGCATTGTCCCCAAAGGTTTCATTAGAGTAGAACACCGTTTCTTTGTATTTGAGTTCATTTTTTTTGGATGGGGGAAGAAAGGGTGAGATTCTGATGTAAGAGAAAGGCCGTGCTTTCAAGAGGCTTTCTGCCACGCTTTAGGGCAGCTTACTTTAAAATGTACGTGGGAGAGGTTTCTAGACTCTGCCTTTCCACACCTAATAATTCACCCTTCAAGCGTTCATGCCCGTACTTATCAGGGTTGGGAACGATTTTTTCATTATTATTTAAAAGTCTTCCTTGCAGTTACTTCCTCTGAAACAGACCACCTCTTTCATTAGGAGTATTTATGGGAAATAATATATTTGTACAGTTGAAAGCATCACCTGTTTTGCTAAGTTAGTTCTTGTCTGAATGCAAATAGACTGTTAGAGGGTTTACTCAATAACACTTGCTAATGGAAAGTACTAATCAAAACTTTTCTACAGCAGTAAATTTTTATATTTTTTAACCACTGGATTCCAATTAAATGTATTCAATACAGCAAGCTTTGATTTTAAAAAAATTTAAGAGATTATGTATACAGCACTGTGGAAAACAAGGCAGGCTAGGTATGCAGGCACTTGTACATTTTTAATAGAAGTCTTTACCTGAAGGTAAAACCCAATAAAGTGCACCCTATAATGTGCTGTGGACTCTATGTTGATTTACTTGGGTTACCCCGTCAGCAGAAATCAACTTTACCAGGTACACACTATGCTTATATATTTAGTGCATATAAAAATGCATATAAAAGATTCTTTTTTCTTTTTATAAAGAAGTACTGAATTTCATTAGGGCACAATTTTTTCTTTGAAAAAGTTCTTTGTTAACCATGTGATATACTGATTGCAAATAAAGGAAATTATGGCACTATGCTGATGTTTATAAAGGGAGGGAAAAATTCTTAGCGTGAGCCTACAATTAAAAAAAAAAACAAAAGCATAAATACAAGGTTTGGCTTTACTCGAATATACATTAGCAACATCGTTCAAAGAATCTCCTTGATTTCACTGATACATAAATATTTTCCTAAATGACTCAAACGATATTATTTTATTTAAGTCTATGAGGAGAAGTCTGGGAGTAGATGACTGAAAATCATTTGAGTTTGGGGGAAGGTGGGGGGATCGCGATTTTTTTTTCTCATCTGAAGATATTTAAACACAACATCTTTGCACATTTCCTGTAAAAATTTCACAGACCTTTCATATGTAGTTTCTTTCCCCTATATTTCAGTTTCAGGATTAGTTGCAGTCTTAAAAAAATATTTAATTCTCTTTGCTCTGTGACATGGCTTAATGAATCTAGGTTGAGTTTCCTGAGGAAACATAAGAAGCTTCTTGACAACTGAGAAGTCTCCCAGACACTCATTCCTGTCAGACTTTTCCAAAACCACACATAAGCTGAGGCCACAAGGTGCCTACATCAGACAAGAAAAGAAGGCCGCGGTTTCCCACCCTGACCTCGGTTATGTTTGAGTGAGAAATGTGTTTATTGCTCAGTCTCGCTGAGTGTTTAAATGTCCCTATTGTGCGAATTATGAGTGCTTTGAGCGCAAATTATGAGTGCAGCAGCCACTCTTTATAATTTTCAACTGTCTGATCTACTCTATTTGTCCTTGTTCACCATCCACCTTTGAGAGTCGCAAAAAGCCAGGCCCGTTATTATTTTTAATAATGCTGCTGTATTAAAACCTTGGTTGACGTCCTCTAGCGATTTTTCTTTCCCTCAAAATCTATATTGCTTTTAAAAGCATTTCATTAAGGCTGTGTTTTTAAGGAGGAAAGAGAAAGGAGAGACGGGTGGCATTAGTCAGCTGCGGCAGACATCCTTTTTAATCCTAAGATTAAAGATCGAAACTACAGGAAAGAACTGCCTTTTTGCCTTGGGCCCTGACTTTTAGCTGGGGTTGCACGGCTGCTGCGAGCTGCTGTTCCGCGAGAGGCATGGATATCCCGCTGCAACTCTGGATCTGCAGGCGCCGCGCTGTGCACTACGCGGGGCCACCTGGCTGCGCCCAGGAGGGTCCATGCGCACCCATGGGACAGGAACGGACGCCAGCTGCCTTCTTCTCGGGACAGCGAGCCTTCTGAGGCTCGGAGCACCGAGACATTTTGCCTGCGGGTTGGTTTGACATGTGAAGCAGGAGACATCTCCGGTCTCTCCCTTGTCCTAGCGCCGCGCGACCTCCCTTCCTTGCAAGCCCACCCTCCCATCCCTTACAAAGGAAAGTGAATCTATTAGCTCTTTTTCCTCCCAGGGTCTCGCATGCCCCTCTCTAAAAGGTGTACATTAGGATGGCAGTCTTAGTAGGGGTCCCGCGGAAGGAGAGGTACTCATGCCAGGGGTCGCCGCCCCAGAGTCGCCCGTGTCGCAGCTTGGGAGCCTTGAGGCATTTTCCTCAGCTCGCGCGCCCTCTGGCGGCCCTGTGGAGAATTCACCTGGCGCGGGGCGGGGTCGAGGGGGCTGTCGGGGAAATTGAGCTCGGGCTTTTGGCAAGAAAGGAAGCAAAGTGGGCGCGGTTCTGGTGGACCGGACGGCCACCTACTTAATACGTATGACTGGGCTCTTGCTCAGTGTGTCAAGGTGACAGAACCAAAGGTCATGGCTTCCCGGGGCTATATGTTAGTCTCTAGTGACCTTCCCCAAACAGACATTCCTGGGACCTCAGATTTAAAAAGGAGAGCAAAAGATCCCACCATTTCTGGTTCCCTCATCTCCTCACTGGCCCCACGCCCCCAGCTCCATCTAAATATGCACACACACACCTATTTTCTTCACTCATCCACAGGATCTCCCAACACAAGTTAGCTTTTTTGATGTCAGCTTGGCTAAGCTAACGTCCCTGTTATTCCACTGGGCACTAATCTAGATAATGACTGAGTAGGGGGTTTGCAGATGTCATTAAAGTCACTAATGGATCTTCCCTGTAGCTCATATGGTAAAGAATCTGCCCTCAATGCAGGAGACCCAGGTTCGATCCCTGAATCCAAAGATCCTCTGGAGAAGGGAATGGCAACCCACTCCAGTCTTCTTACCTGGAGAATGCCATGGACAGAGGGGCCTGGTGGGTTACAGTTCATGGGATCGCAAAGAGTCGAAAACCACTGAGTGACTAACACTACTACTACTGCTACCAAAGTCAGTAATGGGCTGGCCTTAAATAATGAACGCTCTAGGTGGGCCTGGCTTAATCACTTGGAAGCCCTTGAAAGCAAGGCCGAGACTCCCTAGAGAGAGAAAGAGATAGAGACATGGAGAAGAAATGTCTCCTGTGGAAAAGTGCTTCAGCCGTGCCTACTCAGCCCCACCCTGCTTGCCATCATCTCTTCTTGATGGACGCCCTACAAATTTTGGAGTTGCTCTGCCAGCTCCCACAGTAGTATAAGCTGATTCCTCATAGTAAATCTCTTAATACATAAATGTATTGGTTCTGTGCTTGGTTGAATCCCAGATGATACAAATCACATGGCCCAAATAATTAAAAAAAAAACAAAAACCAGGGAAATTCACAGTGCCAAAAATTCCACCCCAGTTCATCCCAACTGCCATCCAGTAGATAGTTTCTGGGAATCTATCAGTGGTAGAGACAAGGCACTGTACTCTGGAGATGTGACTGAGAACAAGGTTTTTTTTCCTTACTTGTGCAGCTCGCTCGCTCTCATACACTCTCTGTCTCTGTCTCTCTCTCTCTCTCACGCATACACACAAACAAATCCAGCTCCATATGGCAACTTTGGTCTTTTCAAACCTGGACCAGAAGCAAGCTTTAATTAATGGTTTGTTGTGGGTACCCGCGGCATGCTTGGAGCTATACAAAACCTAGTAGGAGGAGGACGCCAATGAGGAGAGCCAGACAGCAGTCTTTGCCTGTAGGGCCCTCCATCTATCTCTACAAAAGGTAAAGTGCTCATTTATCCTATTGCCAACCGTCCTGAGTCATCCGCCCCCACAGTGCCGTTTTCTTTGCCCTTACTGTTTCTATATATGGCAAAGGGGTGACACTTGCTGATAATGGATCAGAGCTGCAGAATGTTGGCAAAAACGAGCTCAGCTCAGGCTGGGAAAAAGAAGGCTCCTCTCTAGATTCATCAGCAGAACCTCTGGTCCTAAGCCAAACTGAAAAGTCCAGTAAAAGACCTCATTCCTCCTCTAGCAAGTCCTGCCCCTGCCTCAAGGCTCAATGCCTATCCCATGAGGGCAGGAACCCAGTGCATTTCAATCCAACAAATGTTTAATGAATACCTTCCATGCTACAAGTTTACTTCTAGAATCTTGTGTCCTGAAATAGCTTTTGTAATCACCATTGGCCTGCAAATGAATTGCTATATTAGCTGATAATTTCATGGATATCCTATTGACTTCTCTCTCTCTTTTTATTCTTTTTTTTTTTTAACCTTTTGAGTGATTTTCTCTTTGATATTCATACCTTCCCTTGGGTTAGGTCAGAACTCTTTCCTGATTTTACCTCCTGTTGGCTTTGTCTCAGCCCTCTCTGGAAGGATTTCCTTCTCACCCTGTTATCGAGTCCAAGCTCATTCTTCCCACTTCACAACAGGCCAATAAATCCGAGAGGTGACGTGATGAGGCAAGGAATGTGACTTTATTCAGAGAGCCGGCTGACCAAGAAGATAGCAGACTAATGTGTCTAAATAACCATCTTATCGGGGTCTGGATGCCAGTTTCTTTTACAGAACTGAGAGGGAAAGGAAGTGAAGTAAAGCAAAAAGGCCATTTACTCAATAGACATGAGTTTGTGTAAACACCAGGAGATACTGAAGGACAGGGAGGCCTGGAGTGCTACAGCTCATTGTGTCGCAAAGAGTTGGACACAACTTAGTGACTGAACAACAACAATCTTGCAAAATAGGAGGGGAATGTGTTCATTTCTTCTTCTCTGCAGTCAGATTGTCTTTCTGTGCCCCAAACAAAGGCACTTTAGTTTAACAGTCAGGCAGAGGGGCAGGGTTCTCCTAGGCAGCCCATTATGTATGATTATAATAACGAAAGCAATGAAAAGTAAAGGTTAAAATCAAAGAAACAAATGCAAGATGAAGACAGAATTGGCACCTCCCTGCAACAATTCCACTTCTCATCATTATGAAGTAAGTGTATTCAAAACTCTGTCTCAGTCACCTTGATGTCTGAATCTATTTCCTCACCTCAAGAGATGAACCATACACTGATGGTTCCGTATCTCCATCTGGATGCATGCATCACCCTCCTGAGTCCTTGTATCTTATTGCTGTGGACACTTGGGTTTAACACGAGTACCAGTTTCCCAAAAGAACTCAGCATCTTCTTTCCTTCACTTCCAATCTGTTACCCATCCTGAAAGCCCTAGCTGAGTTAATGGTGTCGAGAAGTATGTCTACCCCAAAACTCAAGAGGCATTCCAGCTTTCCCCTTGCTTACTTTGTACATTCAGTTGGTAAGCTGAGCTTTTTCAGTCCATTGCAGAATGTCTCTGGTCCCTGCTCCTCCTTCCCATACGCACTGGAAGCGCCTTAGTCTAAACCTTATAAAGTTCACATCTGGAGCAAATAGTCTTCTAGTGATATCTTTGCCTCCATGTCTTTGCTTTCTCCTCCATTCATTTTTCTAGGATGCAAATCCTCTTGTGACATTTTCCCGTTTAAGAAGTGTCAGTGGTTTCCTAAAAGCCTTCCATGACCCTCTCCTTTCCCTCCCACATCCACCCCTGGGTAGCTGATGGGTAGCCCTCTTCTTTGTTCTCACTGCATTATAATCTCCCCCTATGGTAGCACTTTACACAGTATCATTGTCTTCTTCAATGCACTATTTCAAGGAGAGAAAAGTGCCAAAAATAATATGAAAAATACCAACATACTCACCACCCAAACTGAACAAATCTTTGAGGTATTGATTCCAACACTTCTTTTTCAAAGAAATTAGCCACGATAACAATAGTTGAGATCACTTTGTGACTCATCTAGCACTGAAGCTGCCACTGTTAAGAGTTTGGGGTTGATTTTTTTGCTTAGCTCTTACACTTGATTATTAACTTCCCAATGGTGGTTTCCCTCTCTTGTTCATCTGTGAAACCCCAGGACTTACCAGAGAGAAATAAAATAAAGGGACTGAGTAAACATTTGTTAAAAGATTGTATGCGTGGCTGGATCCACACTCATGACTCCTGTGGATCATTCCTCATTACAGTGAAATATTATCTCCTGAAAATTTGCCAATTAATGTACAATGCTTTTAAGGGTATTTGATTCCACTAAGTTATCTCTGTTCTCCAGAGGCATTACCCTTAACTAGTGGTTCTCTATGTTGACTGCATGTTGGAATCCACTGGGGAGATATTAGAGGGCTAATATCTGGATTCCACCTCCAGCAACTCCTGTTTAATGGGTGAGATACCTCCTAGGCAGTGAGTTGTTAAAAGCTCCTGGGTGCTTGTAATATACAGATGAGGCTGAGAACCTCCATTACCTCCTACAAGGCATCATTATCATCAGCGTCAGCATTACTACCAGTGTTGGCAATTGGTGAGTACTAACTGTACACTATTTATGTACATTATCTTGTTTATTACTCACCACAAGCTAAGTATTTTTTATTATCCTCAGTTTACAGATGAAGAAAGCGACACTGAGAAGGGTTATGTAACTTGCCCAAAGTCAAATAGCCCCTGGGCCATGCTGTTCTCACCGCATCACCAGTTCCCATTCCTTATTAGCTATGGCTCTTACAAAGCCCAGGATTAATAGAAGTTCAAATACCCCTAAAGAAAGTCGTTGAAGCCTGGCATTACCAGTGCTCTCTAAAACCCTGAGCTTTCATTGCTAACCTTGCTTCTTTCTTGAGTCATTTCCTGAAGTTGGCCATAAATTCTCTGCCTGAGCAGCTGCCAGAGACTCAAAAAATGGAGTCCCTCCAACTTCTGGCCACCACCCCCTCTTTAACTATAGGAAGGATTCCTCTCAATTACACATTTTAGCCCTGTGTTCCTGGCCTCTTCTCATCAGGCTGGATGACTTTTTCCATTGCTCTCCATCTCTTGCTCTTTCTCTGTTGGATTGACATGATATTGCTCTCCAAAATACACAAGACTTGCAATTCAAGACCACACTACTGCCCCTTGATTCTCCTGCTCTGTCTTTGTAAGGCAATCATAGAAGGAAAATACACATCAGTGTTTACTCTGTATACTGATTTCTTTATAGATATAATGTATGTGCTTTCAATAGTGTTCAACAGTGTCATCAATAGTGTTCCAGCAACAGCAGTTTACTGTAGGAGAGACCAAGGTGCACTGTCTTGGAATTCTGGAACATGATAGTTTGAAAGGATCTGGGAGATCAGCTAGTCTCTGTGCTACCATTACAGAAGAACTCAGAATGGAAATCTGTGGCAGTGCTTCAATGGCTAAGCAGTGGACAGTGAGGAAACAAATGTGAAATCTGGGGGAAATGGTCCTCCGTGTTATGCAGTCTATTGGCTGCAATAACATAGGAGACAATCATGGGGGTCATCGCAGGGCAGTGAGCCTGCCACTCCCAGAGAACAAGTTGCTGCCGACTCTGTGGCAAAGTGGTAGATGAAAGCAATGAGCTCAAGAAAGAACTGGCCATTTTACAAACAGAAAAGAAAAGAAATACATTCCAGAAACTGGAGGCCTGATAAAGTTGATCAAGAGACCACTTCTGGATTCCTAATATTTCTGAGAAAACAGTCATGCAACAAAGACCCAAAGCAACTCATGGAAAAAAATCAGACTAATGATGTGGTGCTCAGTGAAACCTTTCTGTTGGATAAAAAAACTCAGGGTAAAGAGTCTGTGAAAGGAGTAGCTTTCCCACCAAAGCAGAAAAGTACCATGAAGTTGAGACATGAAGGACCATGGGGGTAAAAAAGCAAGGAAGGAAATAACGATTAGATCATTTCTCTTAAAGAGCAATGGGCATGATTGCTGGCTCACAGAATCAACTGAAAGCAGACAGAAGAGGAAATTGCTATTGGGTTGAAAGAGATTATTTGAAAGTTAATATTCTGGAGCAGAAAATGGGCTGAGAAACCCATGTATCTCTCTAACAGGGCATGTTCCTTAACAGTCACTTCATATTGGACCAAGGAAAATAATAAAAAAAGGAAGAAACTTCCAGAGGTGGAGCCAAAGGCTATGAAGAACCTGGACTCTGTTACTGACTAGATACTACAGTATGTTTTACAATCTTCTCTTTTCCAAGAGGGAGGGTGCTTTGTGGTTGCCCTGACCCTGTACCACCATCATATATTGAGTGTAGAGAGGAGGGGAAGATAACCTGTCATTTTAGTTCCCAGGTCTCTGGACCACAATGAGCTTCATCCTGACCCAGTAGAGATGCTACATAGAGCACGTCCCCTGGAGATCCAGGACTTGGAGCTGGATACAGTGACTAGGTGGGACTTTACATCATCTCCCTTGGACGGGTATGACTTGGTTCATGCATGTTCAAGTATAGACTGTTGTACAGACATTCTCTTCACCAAATAGTCATTCACTCCTCCACATTGGAAGCCCCCTTATAGTAAGTCAGAGTCTCATGGGCAGTTCTGGCTAATGGGCTACTGTGATCAGAAAGAGAGTTTGTTGTGTGAACCGCCAGCTCTCTCTTTGCCTGCTAGGAGACCAGAAAGCCATTTCCTGTCATGGCAGTATCATAGTGTCAAAACAGTCTGGATAATGGAAATGCCCCATGGAGAAGAGGTGCCCTAGAGAGTGGCCCAGCCTACATGAGAGTTTGTGTAAGACCTTTTGTTGTATTTGGTTACTGAGGCCTGAGGGTGTTTGTTCCTGTGGCTTTTTGTGGCCCAGCCTATCTAACACGACGGCTGTGACATGCAGTGTGTCATTCTGCACGTGTGATTATGAGAGACTGACCCAATAACGGACTGACCCTGAATGCCACCCTTAATGCCGAAAATCATTAACCAGGCACTAGGAGTGGATTTACCGAGGGCCCAATATATAAATGTCAGTGTGTGGACCCTCTTTCATTCATTCACTCAATGGTGTTTGTTGAGGTTCTACCATGTAGAAACAAACAAGCCCTGGAAATACAATGCCCAAAGGTCTCATGGAGCTGACATCCTGGTTTGAGATAACCAAGGGAATGAAAAGAACAAATAAGATTATTTCAGAGAGTAGATAACTGCTACTAAGAAAATAATTGGGGCAATATGGTAGAAAGTGATCGGGTGGTCAGGGAAGGTCTCTATGAAAAGGTAACAGTTAAGCTAAGACCCTAAGACCAGGAACCAGCTCTGTAAAGGTCTGGAGGTGGAACTTCCAGGCAGAGGGAACAGTAGCTGCAAAGCCCTGAGATGGATGAGTTCTTATTTGATGGGTTTGAGTTTTCAGTTTGACAGAAGTCTGATTTGGCTGGGATGTTATGAATCAAGACTACAGAGGATGAAATCAGAGAGTAAATGGCGGACCCTTCAGGATCTTTAAAGACATCTCAAGGTGGCTGGATTTTATTTTAAGGACAGCGGGAAGCTGTTAGATGATTCAAAAGAGAGAAGTTACAAGATTTGATTGGAGACTGATTGGTAGAAAGCTGTGCTGGCAGTTCAGGTAAGAAAGGATGGAGCTGCAGAGGAGGTGGATGACTGTGGTTATACTGTGGAGAAAAACAGCTCTTGCTGATAGTTTGGATGTTGCAAATGAGAATAGAAGAGAAAGGAATAAAGGACAACTTCTAGGCTTTCCACTGGAGCAACGAGTAGTTCATTACCAGTCAATAGCGGTGCCGTTTACAGAGCCGAGAAGACTTGGAGAAGCCCAGAGTAGGGCACTGAAAAGAGTGCAAAATTCTCAGTTGGAGGTGCCATGAGACATTCACAAGACAATAGGAGGGAAGCAGGTGGAGTTTCAGGGCAAGGTTTGGCCTGGAGATATAAATTTGGGACCCATCAGTTTATAAATGTTATTTAAAGCCAGGAAACAGAATGAGATCACTTAGACAGAGTGTGTAAATACAGAAGAGGTCCCAAGTCTGGGGTCTGGGATCCAACATCTATCTCGAGGTCAGCAAGAAGAGGAGTCGTTCCTCCAGAATATTGAGACCTTTTCCACTCCAAAGGGCAGCTTGCTTTTTAAAAGATGTTCTAAGACATATAGATTTTCCCACATATCTTAGTAATAAATGTTACATCAGAGTCTCCTGTGAGTTTTAAGTCACATGTGTCACTGTGGGGAAGCAGCTGTGGGTTAGTAAAAAATGCATGCATGAAGCTGAGGGTCAGAAAACCCTGGAAGCTTTCAGCCACTTTGCCACTTACTAGCAATGTGATAAGTCACAGGTTTGGGTTGTCATCAGAATTAAAGAAAGCAATGAATGTGAATATATTCTGAACATTCGCAGCTGCCCTGTCTCTTATACTAGCTTCTGGCCACGTGTGGCTATTTAAACTGAAATCAAATAAATACTCAGTCCTTTAAGACTAAGAGGACATGATGAGTAACTACAATATGGGATCCTGGACTGGATCCTAGAACAGAAAAACAGACTCTAGTAGAAAAAACTGGTGATATCTGAATAAAGCCTGTGCTGCTGCTGTTAAGTTGCTTCAGTCGTGTCTGACTCTGCAACCCCATAGATGGCAGCCCTCGAGGCTCCTCCATCCCTGGGATTCTCCAGGCAAGAATGCTGCTGTGGGTTGCCA
The DNA here is from genome assembly GCA_935064755.1 of Tragelaphus eurycerus. Classification (NCBI taxonomy): domain Eukaryota; kingdom Metazoa; phylum Chordata; class Mammalia; order Artiodactyla; family Bovidae; genus Tragelaphus; species Tragelaphus eurycerus. Next base: position 29,266,359 of record CAKXYN010000002.1, read on the forward strand.
TTTCCTTCTTCAATGCATGCATCCATGCTAAGTTGCTGCAGTTGTGACCAACTCTGTGCGACCCTATGGAGAGCAGCCCACCAGTCTCCTCTGTCCACAGGAGTCTCTAGGCAAGAATACTGGAGTGGGTTGCCATTTCCTTCTCCAGGGAATAAAGCCTGTGGGTGAGTTCATAATATTGAATCAAGGTTGATTTCTTCATGTTGACAAGTGTAATGGGTTATGTAAGTTTTTGATGTCAGGAGAAGCTGGGAGAAGGATATAATGAACTCTGTGTTCACACAATAAAAAGTCAAAGAAAACTCTGTTTCTCAGCCATGCCAGCCACATTGCAAGTAGCCATGAGTCATATCAACATGGATTGTTGCCATCATGGCAGAAAAGTCTACAGGAGAGTGATGCCTACAGCAGTAAACAAATATACAGTTTTACTAAATAGGCACTGACCACAGCACTGTGCCTTAAAGTGATTTCTGTGGGAGAAAATCAATGGCTTCAGTGAAAATACTGAAGTCACGTCTAGAAATGAAAATCCAGTCTGCCCTCTTACACCCAAATTAACCGTGTTATTTTAGACTAGCTTCTGTTTTCTCCAAAATATGCCAGGGTTAAACCAAATGATGTCTAAAGCACACTTCTCATCTAACTTGCAATGGATCATGAAGAATACAATGAGGGAATGGCTCATTATCTTGGTAGCCCATGGAGAAGACACACCTGTGGCTAAATTTAAGTGTGCAGTGGGGGAGGGAGGCAGCAGTTCCCCAACACACCCCCAACCCCAGATCTGCTCCAGTGCCAGGTCATTCAGCCCCATTGATGGTGCAGGAAGGACTCTGAAACACACACCCCTTGACAGAGAAGGGCTACATTTGAAAAGAGTGAAAACACACAGGATTTTGATGAGTAAACAATAGAGAAGAATAAATAGAAAGTATTTTTCTTAATGTTAGAAGCACCTTACTTCATTGGTTACTTTTTTGGTTCATGACTGCCAGTTTTAAAAGGTGAAATAATTCAGCTTAGACTACATAGGGATTTAGAAAACACTATTGACTAAGAAGTGAAAGTCATTCAGTTGTGTCCTACTCTGTGACTCCATGGACTGTAGCCTGCCGGGCTCCTCTGTCCATGGGATTTTCTAGCCAAGAATACTGGAGTAGTTAGCCATTCCCTTCTGGGGATCTTCTCAACCCAGGGATCAAACCCAGGTCTCCCGCATTGCAGGAAGACGCTTTACCATCTGAGCCACCAGGGAAGCCCCAGGTAGCCTATCCCTTCTCCAGGGGATCATCCCAACCAAGGAATTGAACTGGGGTCTTCTGCAGTGCAGGTGGATTCTTTACCAGCTGAGCTACCAAGGAAGCTCCTACTGACCAAGGAAGTTACTGACTATTGATTTTTTTTTCTGTTTCTCATACTCCAGTGAGTAGTCACTAATAGTAATCTGCTGTCCTAAGGAAGCACTTTCCTTCCAAAGACATTTAAGACAAAGCATGGATGTTAGCCCATTTATTTCTACGATGTTCATTGACATTAATATACGATACCCTAATCATTGACAATAAGGTATGGTCTGAAATTCTGAGCAATATTTATTTCCTTCTTTTCCTTGTTCTTCATTAAGTATACATCAGCGGAGATTCTTGGCTAAAAGGAGGAGAAAATTCTGGCAAATTCAAGCTAAAAGTGTAAATCACAAAGACATAAATCACCACATGTCTCCTGGGAGACTTGCCATGAGATTCCATAATATCCCCAAAGGAAGCCAGAGTGCCAGTAGGAAAGGGCAGCCATAATGGAAGAATGCCACCCATAGAGTTCAACCCATTTATATTTTGTTTATTTTTTAATGCACATTCATTCATTTCGTAAATTATATCATAACCTAAATGCATAAATGTGGCACTTTTATTACTTAAATTACTGTTATTCTTTTGCTCTCTGTGTTCATCAGATAAACTATATATGGTCATTATTACTCATTGTCTTCAGTTAAGCAGCAAATAAAGATCCTAGTGTGTATGTGGATGTGTGCACACACGCCCAGTCACTCAGTCATGTCTGACTCTTTGAAACCCCCAAAGGGTCCTTCATCTCCAAACACTGTATTTTCATCATCTCCACTTTCAATAAAACAAATTAGATATGTGAACAAAGGAATAGACATCAGTATAATGTATCACTTGCCAAGGTTTAATAAATTTTGTTTTGATGTATTACTAAGTCCTATATAATAAAAAACTCTTGCTCGAATAATCATCTCTTAGGTTGAACAAATAAGTATTAATAAAAGCACTTTCTATCAATAACTTGATAATTGATGAACACTAACCATGGAACTTAAACTATGGCTGGAAGAAAGGTGACGAGAGGATTTTGCTCTTCTTTTCAAATGCATTCTTATACCTTATGTGCATATGGAATCTGAGTTCTCACCTGAAATTTAATAGCTGATGCTTATAAACTGGGTTCTGTAAGAACCTTTAAGCATTTAATTCTTTCTGTCTTATCCAAGCCTAGAATGTGATATTATTTCTCTTTGCTACAATATTTGAGTTTATTTTCTCAACATGTTAGGGCAATAATAAACAGTAACTTCATGACTTTCTCCATCTACATCCTTGCTACAATCCTTCGTCCATTAGATATGATTAGTTGTATTTGTTAAAAGCCAGACTAGCATGGAACTATATTTTTTATGTGTCTTGAGATTAACAGTGTCTTCTTAAAAGAAATGCAAACAATTGTTGAATTCCAGAGGAAAGATTGAAAGCAGCTAGTGAGATTCCAGATTGTCACTGAGCATTAAGGTATATTTCTGAGGGAGGGGTGGCATTTTTTCCACACGCTTTTCTATAGATGTTTCAATCAGAACAGACTTAGGGAGCCACTGTTGGCCTTGAATTCCTTCTCCTGAGAGAGACAGGATGGTCAATGACATTGAAGTCAACTGGAAAGTTCTAACAGTATAGAGACTAGATCAGGGATGTGACTCAAGCATGCTAAGCAGAAAGGACCCCCCACCACCACCACCACCACCACTCTTACATTGCAATGTCTTCTGAACCCTTTTAAGAAGCATGCCTTTAGTTTTGGACATTACTCAAATATTTTTGACAGTGATTCCTCTGGAGGACTAACAGTAAAAGTCTATCAGATAACACATTGGCAAGGATTGCTGATTGCTAAACTATGCTGATTCTGCTCCAAGACCCTAATAAAATCTGAGGAAGCACCCCTGAGAAGGAGTCTGTGCAATGAAGAACCTGATCCCAGGTCAGGTCAACCTGGCAGCCCAAAGATGATTGTCACAGTCAAGAGATGGCAAGGGTGCTGAAGGAGATCAGGCATAAAGGGGGAGATGAAAACAACCCAAAGAGAAAGGTGGATGACCAATAAGTCAGAGTGAAAATAGAATCAGGTGCAAGGCTCCCCAAAGCTCCTGGTTGCTGGATACCTTTCTACAGAAAACTGAGATTCCTCTTGGCTTAAAAAAGCACAGCCTTCTCTCACCAGGCCCAAGAGAACTTACCCAGAGAAGGCAGGAGAGCACCCATGGGTGAGCACTAAGATGAAATACCCCACATCTGGGGAAGCCATTTGCATTCCTCTTAAACTGTTCCTCCACCAAGCATGCAGCTGCCTCAGGGCCTTTGAACTTGCTCTTCCTTCAGCCTGGGAAGCTGTTGCTCCAGGATTCACAAGGCTTCTCCCTTTCCTCATTCAAGTCATTACCCCATCAAAAAGGTCTTCCTAACCAGCCTATCTAAAACAGCACTTCCAGTACTGTCTCCCTCTCATCCTCCTTTACTTTTCTGCCCACACTAGTACCAGCTTAAATATTTATTTTCAAATACAGAACTCAAGCTCCCTGAAGGCAGGAATTTATAGTGGTTTGTCCATTGTTATGTTCTTAACAAGATTGGTGGAAGACATATTATCAACCTCCGATATATGGATAACACCATTCTAATAGTAGAAACTGAAGAGGAACTGAAGAGCCTCTTGATGAGGGTAAAAGAGGAGAGTGAAAAAGCTGGCTTAGAACTCAATATGAAAAAAACTAAGCTTATGGCATCCATTCCCATTACTTCATGGCAAGTATAAGGGGGAAAAGTGGAAGCAGAGACAGATTTTATTTTCTTGGGCTCCAAAATCACTGTGGATGATGACTGCAACCATGAAATTAAAAGATGCTTGCTACTTAGAAGGAAAGCTATGACAAACCTAGACAGCTATTAAAAAGCAGAGATATCACTTTGCCAACAGAGTGTTTTAAGGTCATAGCTATGGTTTTTCCAGTAGTCATGTACAGATGTGAGAGTTGGACCATAAAGAAGGCTAAGTGCCAAAGAATTGATGCTTTTGAATTGTGGTGCTGGAGAAGACTCTTGAGAGTCTCGTGGACAGCAAGAAGATCCAACCAGTCAATCCTGAAGGAAATCAACCCTGAATATTCCTTGAAAGGACTGATGCTGAAACTGAAGGTCCAATACTTTGGCCTGATAGGAAGAGCCAACTCATTGAGAAAGACTCTGATTCTGGGGAAGATGGAGGGCCTGAGGAGAAGGGGAGGACAGAGGATGAGATGGTTGGATGGCATCATTGACTTGATGGACATGAGTTTGAGCAAACTCTGGGAAATAGGGAAGGACAGGGAGGCCTGTCATGCTGCAGTCCATGGGGCTGCAAAGAGTCAGACTTGACTGAGCGACTGAACAACAACAAAGCCAGAAAGTCCCATTGGCTGAATAAACGAAAATGTACATGGTACCAACAAATGATTCCTGGCCAAGGGCTCCAAAAAGTAGATTTTTCACAAGGCAGCCTTCTTGAACTATCTTTCCAATGATCCCTGGATAGCCCCAAACTAATCTATTGAACCCCACTATTCTCAAATAATAAAGGAACATTCTTCAATGATTAAAATTTTTCTGTGATTCTAAGACGGCAGATAGGGAAGAAACTCACCTGCCGTCTTCCTCTTATAGGATCAGCTGTGCCTGATGAGGTTTTGTCATGAAAGGCTCTGGGTTTGTTTGATCTGGACAAGCCCAGAGGCCAAGTTCATTGCTAACATTAATTATTAATATAATAAAGTAAACTAACAATTTTACTGTAGAAGCACGAGGGCAGTTAGTGCTTTCTGTGTGAGGGTCATTATCCCTCTCTGAAATAGCTTGGGAAAATAAAAAATGTTATTTTGTGTCAGACATTTCAGTTCAGTTTAGTCACTCAGTCATGTCCAACTCTCTGCAACCCCATGGACTGCAGCATACCAGGCTTCCCTGTCCATCACCAGCTCCTGGAGCTTGCTCAAACTCATGTCCATCAAGTCAGTTATGCCATCCAACCATCTCATCCTCTGTTGTCCCCTTCTCCTCCCACCTTCAATTTTTCCCAGCATCAGGGTCTTTTCTAATGAATGAGTTCTTTGCACCAGGTGGCCAAAGTATTGGAGTTTCAGCTTCAGCATCAGTCCTTCCAATGAATATTCAGGACTGATTTCCTTTAGGATTGACTGGTTGAATCTCCTTGCAGTCCAAGGGACTCTCAAGAGTCTTCTCCAACACCAGAGTTCAAAAGCATCAGTTCTTAAATGCTCAGCTTTCTTCATAGTCCAACTCTCACTTCCATACATAACCACTGGAAAATGCATATTTGTTTATTTGACTTTAAAGTTATTTGATCTTAAAGCTATTTAAGTGATAAAAGGGCTCATCTTTAAAGTTTCCTCCTGCCCTGGTGAAACATTATCAAATAGATCCGGAAGACATAATAGGCATGGGATAAAAGGAGGCAGAATTAATATGTGAAAAGAGGATTGTATCATGTGTGGTACATTTAGAATATTTAAAAACTGGTTTCTTAATATGATCTCAGACATACTTATGTTTATGTGCTTATGATATTATTTCTCCAGAAGTAAAAATGGGCTGAGTGTGGGGATGTGGAGGCATGGGTAGGGAGACAATATAGTACACACTCTCCTTTTGGTGGGGAGTCACCTGAAATCTCACGTGCAAATATAAAGATATAAAGAGCATGACAATTGTAGTCCAAACAATTGCCACAATGATGTGTGCTTTCTGTGGTGTTTGGCTTCATTATAGTTACTATTTAACATTTTCTTAATCTGCACTGCCTTTTATCTGACATCCTGGAACATTTCCCTGTTTCTCCTTTATTATTTCCTTCCCTACTAATGATGTTTCTGGAACTGAAGTATCCTTTTGATATGGGTTCTCTTCGTTAACAAAGGGAGCACTGGGTTTGATTTATCTGTAAAAACCCCTGGGATGACTTTTGTGCTTAGATGTCAAAGAAATTCTCCATCTCCTTCTCAGCCATTAATTTTATCATTATGGAAATAGCTTCCATAATTGATAAAACATTGTCAACTGAGTTTGACAGACTATTAAAACACTTCTGAAGATTTGTAATCTCCAGCTCCTGTCTCTTGGGGCTTGTTTAAAACGTTCACACCCATATTTATATTCTCTCTTAAATGTCAATGGAAAAAAATCTTTGTGATAAGGTCATTGTAATGCACACAGACAGTGATCAAGGACCATTTTTCCCCAGTCCCAGCCAAGTCATGTTATTATTAATAAAACAGGGTAAGTCATTCATCTTTCTCCACTAACTGAGAAAACTGAAGCTTGGCCATAAAGAGGAAGAGGACCACCCTGTAAAAGGCATAGCCTGTTGTGAAGTCTGGGTATCTATTTTTTTAATTAAACATTTTAATTTGAAGTAACTGTAGATTCACATGCAGTTGTAAGAAATACCAGAGCTCCCATACACTCTGTACCCAGTTGCCCCTAAAAATAACATCTTGCAAAAACTATAGAACAATATTTCAATAAGATTATTGACACTGATATTATGCAGATTTCTCAATTCACTTGTACTCATGTGTGTGTGCATATTAAGTTCCATGCAACTTTATTGCATGTGCATTTATTTGTGTATCTATCACCAGAGTCAAGTTACAGAATGGTTCCAACACTACCAGGATCCCCTGTGTAACTCTTTAATAATCACATTTACTCTTTTCTTCTCCCTTCCCTGTAGGGAATCTATTTTCCTTTGAGCTTTTATGCATAATAAGGAGAAATCAAATTATGAAAATTAGTTGCCTTCAATGAAAGCATTTGAGCTTTTAGAAAAATTGCGGCCAGAGCTTGATATCTAAAAACCTGGTTTCAGCCCCCACACACCTACCTGGATGGGTAGATTTATAAAGGGCCTACACAAATGTGTGTGTGCTTTGCATTCAAAGCAACAACAGTGATAAGAAATGAGGCATTATGTGTTAGTAAGCTTCATTTTTTTGTTGTTGCAAATGCCACTGATAATATTCCAGTGAAATGATGAATTTTTAGATAAATCAAGAAATTACTCCCAGTCTCAGAGGTTTCTTGGAAAGTTTTTAGCATCCAAGATGCACAATTAGCTTCTAATTAGGATTAGAATCATATGACATTCTGAAATTTTATACTTAGATGAACATGGGTCATGAGAATTTTCCAAAATTCTTTTTGAAAGGCATGTGGGAAGTCAGCTCCAATTTTTCTCCTTTGTTGCAAGCTGAGATTTTTTTAAAATATGAACTCCCAGGCAGACACTTTCCATCTGCTACTGTAGGCATTTTTGCCCATCTGATATAAAATACCAGCAAGTAAGTCCTCAAAGCTAGCTCAATGGCTTAATAAAATATGGTCTTCTGGTCACCCTTGGTGCTTAAATCATTTGTTGTCAAACTAGGTGGCTTTCAGAGTTGACATTTACTGCTGTTTGCTGCAAAAGAGATTGTAGCCCCAAGGAGAGGGCCAGAACTGTCATTAAGCACTGCCAGCTATGAGAACAAAGGCCTTGGTTAATTTTTTTGTGATTCTGTTGCTGTCCTATGGTTCTTAAGACAGATGGTTTTTAAATGATGAATTTTCAACAAGAGACACTCAAGAAGTGTTTACTCAGTGGTCCCAATGGCCTCGTGCATATACAGACACTCAAACTCACACAAGGAAACATTAAAAGAGCCTTTATCTTCCTTCTCTCGACCCCCCACCTCTTGCTCCCTTTCACTCAGTTCTTTTTCCAAAATCTTTACATTAGATCCAACACGAATAGACCACATACATATGAGGAATCCATATTAGTAGTAGGAATGAATTTAAAGGAAGCTTTCAAAGGTTCATAAAAGATGTATCAAATTCCTTATATGTTTATGGCACTATCGTAATTGCTTTGGTGGAAACCAAAATGAGTTTCTTCCCTCAAAATGAAGGAAGCTAGTATTTATCAAGCACTCCTTTGAGCCAAGCATTTTGTATTTTTCATTTCCTGCGATTTTCATGATGACTCTGTGATGCTGTGGGGTTATTATTTTCCATATCAGGAAGCGGACGCCCAGTCAGGTTCAGGAGTTGGCCCAGGGTCACAGATAGTAAGAGGCAGAACTGAGATTCAAGTCAGGTATATCTGAAGTCCACGTTCTTTCCATAGCGTGTCCTTTAACTTGCAAAAAGGGAATAATACAGGTTAAGAAATGCAAGTATACACAAAACTGTAAAACAGACCAGATTATAGTGAATCATGTAAGAAATATCAAATCAAAGAGTTACAAAGAAATTCAACACATGGTTGATGAGGTGGACATTGTCATGATTCTCTTTCAACAACAGACTCATTGTCTCAGCTGCTGGGAGCACTGATGACTGTCAGTCCCCTCAGGGGCTGTCCCATCTACAGAGAGCTACCTTGTCCAAAGTTACCCCTTTACTCAAGAAGCCACATCCATTGAATGTTCAATGTGGAAGCAAAAGCTTGGACATCTTGACTCAATTTGGGTAGTGCTTGAGGACCACCATGGCTCCAGAGCTCCCCACGTGTTGGCTGAATCTGTGGTTGCACCTTCACAACAGCTCCTTTCATCCCCTCCCTTCTACAAGGGTTGACCCCAAAGACACTCCTTAATATAATCCTATGTGCTAAGCTCTGACTCAGCGATTACTTGCCAAAGAAGTCAACCCAGGGCAGTTGGGTAGATTTGAAAATTTCTCACAGAAAAATGGCCCATGAAATAGGTCTTGGGTGACAAGTATGATTCCAAAAGGACAACGATGTAGTTATTGTTGAAGAGGCAACTGTGAGTCTGCTATAGAAGGTCTTGAAAACTAGACAAGGAATTTGTACCCAGTTGAAAAATGGAGTGCCACTGAAGGCTTTAGGAGAGACGCGACATGAAGCAGACTATAACTTATAAAGTGGTGTGGTCATTGACAAGGACAAATGCTAAAGACAGAGGCAGAAGTTTGGGAGTTCACAGAGAAGCTGGTGGTCCAGATAACTCTCATCAGCACAGCATTAGATTGTTTGGCAGAAAACTTAGGTTTGAATCCTGGTTCTGCCACTTACTATCTCTGGGACTTTGAGTTTGGAGTCATGTAATCCCTCCAAATTCAATTTTTCCTTCTGCCAACTAAGATAATATTTGCAGTGTGCATTGACTGTGAATTTGCAAAGCATTACACACACACACACACACACACACACACAAAGCAATCTATAAATCCCTAAACAAATGCAGGTTTTAGCTGTGAAGATAAAGAAAGTTAGCCAAAGCAGAAGCTAGCAAGCTACAACCCACAATATTTAGTCAGCCTTTTTTTTTTTTGCAAGTCAAGTGTTATTGGAACATAGCCATATCCATGCATTTAGATATTGTTTATGGCTGCTTTCAGGCTACAATGGCAGAGATGAGTGGTTGCTATAGAAACCATATGACCCTGCAAAACCTAGAATATCTACTATCTGTCCCTTTACGTTTAAAGTCTGCTATCCCTGACCCAGAGCATCAGAAAGAAAAAGGAAGCGACTGATGTAAAAGACAGGACAGAGGTCAAATCTGTAAGATCACAGTAAATGCTTGGGCTTAGGGAAATAGAGAGAGAGAAGGGACCAATAACCTCGAGGTTCCTAGCCTGAGTCCCCGCAAGATGATATTGTCATGAACTACACTAAAGAAATCAGAACTTAACAACAATTTCACTTAATTGTTGGTTTTATTCTGGACATTCTGAGTTTCAAGTGCCGGTAAGAATGTCCAGCAGAAGGATGAAAATGTGAATCTGGTACTCTGGCAAAGGCTCAGAGATGAGGTTTTGGCTTTTGGAACAGTGTGCTTTGACATGAAAAAAAAAAATGAGGGAAAATTGGGGATTCTGTAAGCAGTATAATTTTGCCTTTAATCTTCCACAGTTCTGTCTCATATTTAAAAAGTTATCCAAAGACCGAGTCCTTAAATTGGGTGGTTAAAGCAAGGCTTTGCTGATCATTATTATATTAAGCAGAAAATGAAAAAAGGACAGAAATGTTTTACTGTCACTAGAAAGAAAATATTTTAGAACCAGGCAAAGACTCCCCTGAGTGGAGGGCATTTGACCTTGTTACTGACCACTAAGCAACACTTGAAAATCAGTTCTCATGTCCCAAGTGATGTGGGTTCTGAGAAATATTAAATGGTCTTCTGCAAATAAAAGGATTTCATGGTTGAAAAACTTTGGATAAAACCAGATTAAAGAAAGTTAAAGTTTTCTTTATTAAAGAACTTCTCAGAGACTTTATTGTGTTAAGAAGCACTGGAATCCCCAAGAGGTAGACAAAGTAAGTAGATAAGAAAACTGGGGGTTTAAAGCAGTAACTTGCCCAGGATTACAGCACTCTTAAGAAGCAGAACTAAGAATCAAACTTGGAAATTACTTCGTGCTCATAGCAATTACTCATTCCTAATAATGATGACGATAAAGGGATGGTGGTGGTGGTGATGGTGGTGAAAAGTGTGCCAAGTAGTCCCTGTGGTACTTGCTATCCCTTGGAAAGCCATGATAATCCTTAGACCAGTGTATCAGTCACACGGTGACAAAGCAATGCTGTATTAACCACTCAAAATCCAGTGACATACAACAGTAAGCATGCATTCTATCACAGGCATCTGCAGGTTGACTGGGCAGCTTTGCTGATCTCATTTAGGTTTGGCTTCAGCCCGTGCTTTCAGATCAGGTCCTCTGTCTGAGATGAGAAGGCTGCCGCCAGCAGAATCCTCTCATAGTGGAGGCAGAATGTTTCCCTGTGTATCACCAAGTTACATGCCTGCTCCCTACTCAAGAGGCAGGGATTCGCCATCCATCTCTAGTGAGAACTGCAAAGTCAAATGGCAAAAATGGTTAATATCAGAAAGAATGAAGAAATGGAACCAATTAGTCACTATCCCATGAGCCATGTGTAATATTCAGGATTCAGTTCAGTCGCTCAGTCGTGTCTGACTCTTTGCAACCTCGCGAACTGCAGCACGCCAGGCCTCCCTGTCCATCACCAGCTCCCGGAGGTCACCCAGACTCACGTCCATCGAGTCAGTGATGCCATCCAGCCATCTCATCCTCTGTCATCCCCTTCTCCTCCTGCCCTCAATCCCTCCCATCATCAGAGTCTTTTCCAATGAGTCAACTCTTTGCATGAGGTGGCCAAAGTACTGGAGTTTCAGCTTTAGCATCCTTCCTTTCAAAGAAATCTCAGGGCTAATCTTCTTCAGAATGGACTGGTTGGATCTTTGGACCATACAAAAAAATTTTTAATCGCTCTGTTCAAACAATTCACAAAGACCCCGGCACCATGAATTCAGTTTCAGTCAATGCAGGATTGTGACAATAAAATTTTATTACTCTTATCCCTGCTTATTCAGAATCTGCCCAAGTCTGGGCTAAATATACACTCTTGAAACAGCTCTGAGGATTTACTAAATATATTAGCTAATGGTCCATGAGTCCCCTTGTGTTCCTTTGCCAAGGGCATTAGGACTGTTCAGTTGGACTGTCGTCTGATGCTTCTCTGGGTCTTGCCATGCTTGGGGCCTGCTATCTAATTGCTTCTCCCGGGGAATGAGACTAGAGCCTCAAGCTGAGGCAGAGGTCTTAGAGGAACTGGGTATGTCCAACTTGAATATTTATCAGTATCACTGAGGATGCAAGGATTGCCTGGGCCAAGAGTCCCTGGAAGCAGTCAGAGAGAAGGATGAAGGAAATCACTCTTGGAATGTCGTATTGATAATTCTCTTGCTTTAAAAAAAAAATGTCATATCCCGAGCTCCTGAATATGCAGGAGAAAATGTTTAGTTTTCCTGGTATTTGAGTTTTATAAATATGGCATCACATTACATGTAATCTCCTGTACCTTGTCATTATTATGTCCCTGAAATTCTCCATGGTTTGGAGTCACTAAGGTTTATTCAATATTAAGTATACAATATACTTTATTAGAAATATACTACAGTTTATTTATTCATTCTCCTGTTCATAAACATTTTTTGAGCTGTTTCATTTTGCTATTACAGACAATTCTGTAATTTGGATGTGTCTCCAGATACACGTGTCCAAGAGTTTCTCTGGGATATGTAATTCAGAGTGGAAATTCTGGTTTAAAAGCTTTTAAACCATTGTTTGCAATTTTATTCCAAAGTATTTCTTTTAGTTTATAGGCCACTAGCAATGGCACCCCACCCCAGTACTTTTGCCTGGAAAATCCCATGGACGGAGGAGCCTGGTAGGCTCCAGTCCATGGGGTCGCTAAGAGTCGGACACGACTGAGCGGCTTCACTTTGACTTTTCGCTTTCATGCATTGGAGAAGGAAATGGCAACCCACTCCAGTGTTCTTGCCTGGAGAATCCCAAGGACAGGGGAGCCTGGTGAGCTTCCGTCTATGGGGTCGCACAGAGTCGGACACGACTGAAGCGACTTAGCGGCAGCAGCAGCAGCAAGTTATTAGAGTTCTTGTAGAATCATATTTTCACCAACACTGTGTACTGTCAGATTTCTAAATTTTTGCCAATCGAGCAGGTAGAAAACAAATCCCACTGTAGTTTAAATGTGTATTTCTTGATTACTGGTGGAGCATTTATTCATGGTATAATTTACCATGCATATTTTCCCTTCAGAGAGATGTTTATTTCTTTTGCTTATCTTCATGTTTTATTGATTTATTGTAGTTCATCATAAACACTGGATACTAATCTCTTGCCGATTATACATAGTGCAAATGTATTTTCCCATTGTGTGGCTTGTCTTTCCATTTGTTTTATGGTGTCTTTTGACAAACAGATATTTTCAGCTTTGAGATAGTCAGACTACCTCAAACTTTTCATTTTGTTTTCTTAAAGAGATACATCCCTGCCCCAAGCTCATAAAGATCTACTCTTCATTTGTCTCCTAAAAGTCTTAAAGTTTTGCTTTGAAAACCTAAGTTTTTGATCTATTTGGGATTTGGGAATGGGGAGGGGTAAAGCTATGGTGTGAGGTGGGGATCTGAAAGAATTTCTATCCATATGCATAACCCATTATCTCAACATATTTAATGATAGTGACTCTCCCACCCATCCACCTCTTTAGTCATCTGCAAAGCCACCTCTTCCAGTAACAAGGCTGCCTCATGTACAAGGGATGTTGCATTAATCAATCCATATGTCTTTTCCTGTATCCAAATTATCACATCTCAATTACTCTGGCTTTATAATAAATCTTGATATCTGGTGGGTTGTTGTTCAGTTGCTCAGTCATGTCTAACTCTTTGCCACCCCATGGACTGCAACATGCCAGGCTTCCCTGTCCTTCACCATCTCCCAGAGCTTGCTCAAACTCATGTCCATTGAGTCAGTGATGCCATTAAACCATCTCATCCTTTGTCATCCCCTTCTCCTCCTGCCTTCAATCTTTCCCAGAATCAGGGTCTTTCCTAATGAATCAGCTCTTGACATCAGGTGGCCTAAGTATTGGAGCTTCAGCTTCAGCATCAGTCCTTCCAATGAATATTCAGGACTGATTTCCTTCAGTATTGATTGGTTGGATCTCCTTGCAGTCCAAGGGACTCTCAAGAGTCTTCTTCAACACCACAGCTCAAAAGCATAAATTCTTCAGCACTCAACCTTCTTTATGGTCCAACTCTCACAACCATATGTGACTACTGGACCTCCTGGTAATTAGGTAGGACCTCCTGGTAATTAGGTTACAACTTGGCTTTGGAACAAAGAATGAGTTTCGAAATTCTAATTAGGAGAATAAGAGAAAAGATGTTAAAGATCTAACCAATTGTTTACTTAAAAATAATATCTTTATTAGCTACTGTTTCTTAAGGCTATACTAAGATTGCTGTCATTGGAAATGGATATTAGTGATTCTAGCTGATGTACAAAAGTAATTCAGACTTCCCAGTGATTCAGATGAAGGTGGTGAAATTTGACTTTAATTTTCTGTTTTTGCTTCAAGGCCTCAGCTGAGATATGTTGCAAAAATGATTAGCCCTTTATGCCCCTTAGAAAATGAGGCCACAGGAAAATGTTACTTTTGTGTTTATTCTCAAGTATCTCTAATGCTGTGGCATGTCTTTGCATTACTTCAGGGTTATTTATACAGGGCTTTATGTTTATAGAGCTAAGACAAGGTGATTGGATGAACTTGAAATTTCCTCAGCAGGGAGGGGGTCTTAGGGACTCTGCTATAAACTCTCTGCTCTCTATGGACCACACATTTTATAACTCATTCTGTATAAACAGCTTACATCTTTCGAGCATTTTCCATCCAGTGAATGTTGAATAAATTCCTTTTAGTGGTGACATTGACTCTTTAGGCTGTTTATTTGGACTTCCTCATTGGAGATACAGTCATACAAATTAAAGAATTGTTTAAATATGATGCCCAGGATGTACTGTAAGTCATGTTTATAAATGGGGTTTTATATTCTCTGTGAATGTGCAGAAAGAAAGGCAATATCATGTACACAGTGCTCATGATTTGGTCCAGTACCTGGTAGAACACATAAAAAGTAGCCCTGGACATGTTAAATGTGCACCTATATAAATGTGTAGTTTAAAGAAATTTGCAAATTGGTTTACAAAGTAATATAAAAATTGCAAAGAATTGCAATATACATTTAAGAACCATCTACCAGAGAACCTACTCATGGTTGAAGAGCAGGTATCAATAGCTTAGAAAGAAGAAAGTAGATAAAAATAAGAAAATGAAATAGAGGCAAGAAATACATCTAGACAAGAAGATAGCATAATGAAAAAAAAGCAGAATTACAATCAGTAATCAAGAAGCCTCTTCCACAACAAATGTGTTTGAATGATAGGAAGATGATTTTTTCAGTAATTTTGGCTTGGGCAGGTCAAACGTGTGTCTTCTGTAGAACAACACTTTTAGTGTACACTGAGGTGGAAAAACAGTCACAAATTAATGAGCTTCAGCTGGAAGAAAGGCAGTAAGAGAGTTTGGTTTCGCTGTAGTTTCACATTATGAGTAGCCCAAAAACCATTCCCCAAAGTTTGTGTTGGGTGTTGTCTCCCACCTTCTCTTTTCTACCACTCAGGTTCCCAGAGCTCCTATAAACTCGCCTCCCTCCCCACTTGCAAAACTTCCTTTACAACAGCTCTCTCGTCGCCCTACAACCCAGGACAATGTCTTCACCCAGCAGTGTATTAGGCACACAGATTGTGCATTTAGAAGCACACTGGCCACAGTAAAATAAGTATTATTTTTAGAAGGTTTATATCTTATTTATATATACTAAAGTGCATGTGAGCACCACAAGGAATAAATGACGGTGATGCTATGATAGTCTTCCATGTCATTTATAATTCTCCTATTAATAGGATTATAAGATTTAGCAAATAAAAATACAGGATTCCTGGTTAAATAAATTGCATATAAACAACTACTTTTAATATGTCTTGTTAAATTAAAATTAAACAAGAAGACCATTAGACAGATATAGTTCTACTGCTGTGGTGACCTCTGTAAGGAAACCAAAATCTAAGCCTATAAATTCCTCAAGGTTACAAAACTGAAATGCTAAAGGCAACCAATCACAAACAGCCAACTAAATATTAAGTCAAAGTTAGTCCATAGTTTCCTTGCTTTGCTTCTTTTTCCCATAAAACTCTTTCCCCAACTCCTGGCGGTGAAACACTCCCAGCCACTTTCAGTTCCTTGCTACCCAGTTCTGATTTTTGCTCAAAGAAACTTAATATTTTTAACATGTCTCACTTTATTCTCTAATAGTTCCATGCAATATTTAAGATATAAAATAACTCTAAAAAAGGATTTTTGTTTATGTAAAATTCAAATTTAACTGGGCATCCTATAATTTATTTGACAGCCCTAAATAGAGTACCTTCCGTGGGTAGCTGGAATAAAACTGGGCATTTTTGCCCTCCTTCCAAAAAACACTTTTCGGTGTCTTAAAAGGTAAGGTAAAAGAGGTCTTCACTTGAGCTCTTTTTCTGCTGCTAAGTCACTTCAGTTGTGTTCGACTCTGTGTGACCCCATAGACAGCAGCCCACCAGGCTCCCTGGTCCCTGGGATTCTCCAGGCAAGAACACTGGAATGAGCTGCCATTTCCTTCTCCAATGCATGAAAGTGAAAAGTGAAAGTGAAGTCACTCAGTCGTGTCCAACTCTTAGCGACCCCATGGACTGCAGCCTACCAGGCTCCTCCGTTGATGGGATTTTCCAGGCAAGAGTACTGGAGTGGGGTGTCATTGCCTTCTCCGAGCTCTCTTTCTAAAAACCCCTTTTATCCCATCTTTCTGCTGCATATTCCACTCACCTCAGCTGGCTTCCCAAGGGTTTTCTTCTCTATCCTGATGCCAAAGAAAGCCAACCTTCTGGATTCACTTTTATTGTCCCCTGTCCACTCTCTGACTTTCTTCCAACCACTTGTAACCCTTTATTCCCTTTACCCACCCACAGGTTGCAGCATGGTTTTTCTTACACATGTTCATTGAGCCCTTTCTGTCTCTTTCAGTTCTCCTCTCATGTTCCATATCAGGTCTGCTCTTCCATTGCAAAGGTCTGTCAATATCCTGGTCTACCTCCTGCTTTCCTTGACAGACAAAGAAGCAGACTTCCTGTGGGAGTTCTCAGCTCTTCCAAGGTTTAACCACCAAGAACGTAAATGGTGACATGACTGGTGTACCACTGGAAAACAAAATCCCCAAAGAAGTTAGACCTTGAAGCAAAGATGCTTCTCTGTTGCCTCTGGCTCTTTTTCCTACTTGTACAAGGGAGGTGCCTGCCTAAGAAATGAAACTCTGCCTAAGTGTAAAGTTCACAAAAAGCCTTGCCAGAAGCTGGAAGGACTGTGAGATGAGGTGTGATTCTGTGTCACTGAACTCCCACACTGGACTTCCTTTGGGCGTGTCACACATCTGCAGAGGGAGGCCCCACAGGAAAGTTTTATGACCTCCAAGGGAGGAACATGAACTAACCTATCTATACAGTTCATGAAGCTTATTTTTTTTTTTTTTTACTTTTCTTCATATAATTCCTTTCCTTTGTGTTTTTCCCTCCCTTCCTTCCTTCTTTTCTTCCTTCCTATCTTTTTTCTTGCTCTCATCTTTTCATTCTCAACCCACTCTTCCCCCCACCTTTGACTTAAATCTCTTTAGTCTTTCAAATCAGTCCCCACCTTGGCTCATGGCATATATAGGATAAACACAATTTTTCCCTTGGACAGTTTTCATATTCTGACACTTCAGAATTTGAACAATCCTCTGGAGTCTCTACTCCCTTCTCCAGGCTGGAGTGGTTCTCATTATCTTCTGGCCAGTTGTCTTCCCACTTTTATTCCTGCTGGGGCAGTTTTCTTCTCCCCTTTGTGTATTCAGAGAACCAAGAAGAATATATTTAGTGTCACCCAGCTGGTTATTTCATTAAGTTCTCACGGCTTGCTCCATATTACCTGAAGAAAAACATTTTCTGTGACTAAATTGCAAGCTAATATAAATTACAGTATATTGGTTGTAGAAATGAAGTTTACAATGAGAAGAGATTCTAATTGGGCTTCAGAAAGCATGATGAAAATTATTTCAACTGTGTTGTTGGTATTGTAATTTATTCGTTGATCCTTGGTTTGTTACTGATGCATTCATAAGTACCTGCCTGGTCCATAGCCATCCCCTCCTCTGAGAATCTCATGACAAGAAACTTCAAATTGTCCTCAGAAAACCATGGACAGCATCAGTTTGAAATAGATGGTACATTTAGTTAGGGTTATAAAGGCTAAGCTTCTGCAACAGAGACACCCCTCAAATACAATGGCTTGAGTAAGATTAGATTTTATTTCTTTTTTACTTATATCTGGGCAGAGCAGTTCTGCTCAGATTCATTGAGGGGTTCATTTTCATTTTACCTTGCTGCTGTGCCATCCTTAAAATGTTATCTTTGTTTAAATGATTGAATCCGGGTTATTGGTTTGCCTAACTCTTGGGAAAGGGAAAGAGAGGAAATAGAAGGCTGACAATTTTCTTTCAGATAAGTGAGGTGGAAGTTGTTCACATCACTGAAGCTTAAATTTCATTGCTGAAAAATAGCCACAGAGCTATTCTGAGCTGCAAAGGAATCTGGGAAATTTAATCTCCAGCTGGGAAGCCATGTTCCCAGGAAGAAAGGTGGGGAGGAATTTAAAGGGACAAATAGTGATCTGTAATAGGTACTCTGAGGTATCAACTTTGGAACGAGTTCTAATTATCAACAGTTCTTCAAGGCAGCATAGTCTGATGGCCAGACGTTCTTGGTCTGGAGGCAGGAAGCCATGAGTTCTAGTTTGGGTTCTCCCACTCACTAGTTGTGTGGCCATAAGCAGGTTATTTAATTTCCTTAAAACCTCAGATTCCTCAACTATGAAATGGGAAATATAATAGAACCTGTGTCAAAGATTCTA
The DNA here is from genome assembly GCA_935064755.1 of Tragelaphus eurycerus. Classification (NCBI taxonomy): domain Eukaryota; kingdom Metazoa; phylum Chordata; class Mammalia; order Artiodactyla; family Bovidae; genus Tragelaphus; species Tragelaphus eurycerus. The sequence goes on from CAKXYN010000002.1 coordinate 29,285,136, forward strand.
CGAAATACACAAGTGTTTACATGATAAAGTGTTGGTCACTCAGTCTTGTCTGACTTTTTGTAACCCCATGGACTATAGTCCATCAGGCTCCTCTGTCCATGAGATTCTCCAGGCAAGAATACTGGAGTGGGCAGCTGTTCCCTTGTCCAAGGGATCATCCCGACCCAGGGATTGAACCTAGGTCTTCCGCATTGCCGGCAGTTTCTTTATTGTCTGAGCTATCATAAGTGGTCAATAAATGTTTCCTTGATATAGTTTCTTGAAGGAAGGAATTGACCTCTTGTTTATAAGACTTCTAGGCCAACAAGAGGTCATCCAAAAATATCCTAGTTTCAGCAAAATTGATTTAGTAGGAGTCTAGTTTATATAGGGCACTATGATAGCAGCTCTTGATTTATCAGCTATTTCTGTACCTCAATCGACATGGATATTGCAATAGTCCTTTTTCTCATTGAATTTAGAGAGATAAACAAGATATGTTTTTTAAGAGCACAACTCCCTCTCTGGCATACAGTAAGCACTGAATATATGTTAACTCTTAATATTACATAAGGTAAATGCTAAATATTGTTACAATTGTTACAAGCAGTGCTGTGGGAAAACAAAGGAAGAAACAATTCTGACTTGGAGGAATAGGGAAAGTTTCAAAAAGGTAATGGCACTTAAGCTGGGTTATTCAGGATGAGTGATATTTCAAGAACTTGAGATTTTAAAGGGATAGTTTCATCAGAGAAAACTACGAAAGTTAAGTATGAAGGTGAGCTATTGTGTGGCATGTTCAAGGACAGAATGTCTAGACCTCAGATGCATGAAATAAGAGTGGGAGAAGTAGAAGGTAATACAATGTGAGATCAGATAGTGAATGCCACACTTGTGAATTTAGACTTCACTCATTAAGCAGTGAAGTGGTTTCTAAGGAGATTTTCATACTCTGAGCTGTGTATGAGGTTGCCCACTTCTGGTAGCAGAAAATAGGGTAGATTAAAGAGGAGACATGTGTGAAATGAGAGGCTGGGAATCCAGATGGGTGACCACTGCCATAGTCCAGGAAAAGAATGATACGGTTTGAATCTGGGCATTATCACTGATAATGGAAAGTAAAGGATATAAGAGTCATTGCAGGAACAGAGATGCAGACCAGAAAGAACAAACTTGTGAACACACGTGGGGTAAGGAGAGGGTGGGACAATTTGAGAAGTAGCACTGACATATATATACTGCTGCTGCTGCTGCTAAGTCACTTCAGTCGTGTCCAACTCTGTGTGACCCCATAGATGGCAGCCCGCCAGGCTCCCCCGTCCCTGGGATTCTCCAGGCAAGAACACTGAAGTGGGTTGCCATTTCCTCCTCCAATGCATGAAAGTGAAAAGTGAAAGTGAAATCGCTCAGTCATGTTGACTCTTAGTGACCCCATGGACTGCAGCCCACCAGGCTCCTCCGTCCATGGGAGTTTCCAGGCAAGAGTACTGGAGTGGGGTGCCAGTGCCTTCTCTGACATCTGTATACTACCATGTGCAAAATAGATGGTTAGTGGTCAGCTGCTGTAGCGCACAGGGAGCTCAGCTTGGTATTCAGCCTGGTAGGTGACAACCTAGAGGGGTGCGATGGGGTGAGGCTGGGAAGGAGGCTCAGGAGGGAGGGAATATGTATATACTTACGGCGGATTCGTATTGTTGTACAGTGGAAACTAACACAGCATTGTAAAACAATTATACTCCAATTAAAGTGTTGTTTAAATAAACAACAAATAAGTCATTGAAGGGTAGAATCAATCATTGAAGAGGTAGAATCAATAGATCTTTAAGACTGACTAAATAAGACAGGTGAAGAAGTGGAGAGAATTTAAAACATGTAAGGTTTCTAATCTGAGTATTATAACCCAGAGAATGTATGATAACTTCAAATAGATATGCTGAAACTAAAATCTACTTGAACATAGCTATTAAGATTTTCAATATAAATGACCTGAGGCAATGGTATTTCTTGCATGACAGTGCTGTAATAAGTTTGAGTAAAAAAATGCAAAAATTCCCAATGTGAGTACTCAATTGTATTCAAAATTTAGACTGACAGGGTCTTCAAATGTCACCAGAGAATAACATTCATTTTAAAAAAGGTGATATGAAGATGACTTCTGCTTCCAGCTTAATGACACACTTGGTATGAAACTATCCCTCCTGCTGGGAACAACTGTCAAGTTGGATAAGATACAAAGAAAAAAAAAAAAAAAAAAATAGCTATTTGAAGCTATCAGAGAGTATCCAAAGAAAAGAGGACTTGAGGTGCTCAGATCCTGGAGAGAGAAAACACGCACTGAGGAGAGCCCAATACTTTGTACTGGTTGTCCCCCAAGGTATTTACCGACTCCTAAGATGTATATATGCAGGGTGAAAAGAAACTAAACCCCAAGGACTTGCTAGGTAGAGACTTGACAGTTTCACAGTACTAGGGAGACAAAATTAGAGCTCTGAGCCCATAAAAAGGAGTCTCCAACGATTTTTAGTTGAAAGGCCTAAAAGTGCTACACCTTAAAATAAGAGCAAGTAAGAATTACACAGTCCCCAGCTGAATCAGGGTGATTTTTTAATATGCTATGTGCTTGCCAGAAGAAAATTAATGTCCAAGTTCAGAAAGATAATACAACCCAGATTCTCTATACTTTTTCATATTCAGGGTCCATGATCTTTCATAAAAGATCAGTAGGCATTTTCATTAAATAAGGAATAAAGCAAGGATATTGGAGAAGGAAATGGCAACCCACTCTAGTGTCTTTGCCTGGCGAGTCCCAGGGACGGAGGAGCCTGGTGGGCTGCCGTCTATGGGATCGCACAGAGTCGGACAGGACTGAAGCAACTTAGCAGCAGCAGCAGCAAAGCAAGGATGACCACTCTCTTTTCTATTCAACATTATACTAGAATTATTAGCCAGTGCAATCAGACAAGAGAAACCAAATGTATAAGAAGGAATAAAATGATGTCTATCCGGAGATGATATAAAAGTATACCAGCAAAGCTGCAGGGAATCAATGATAAAATTAACCTAAACAATAAAACCATTCAGGAGCATAGCAGGATGTAAAATCAACATTAAAAATCAATGGCTTTTATATATACAAACAATCTAAATTTAGAAACTCCTGAAAGACTAAAAAAGTAGATTTGAACAAATGGAAAGATATCTTTTCTCAGACAGGATAGCTTAACATTACAAAGATGTGAGTTTTCCCTAAGTTACTTTACATGTGCAGTGTAATCCCAATAAAAATACCAACAAGCTATTTTATGGAGTTAAGTTGATACCAAAGTTTATATGGAAAAACAAACATGCATGAATAGCCAGGAAACATTGGAAATAAATATTTATGAGGGGGAACTAGCAGACACTGAAACATACTATAAAGTCTCTATAATTAAAACAGTGTGGTACTGGCACAAGACCAGTAGAATAGAATAGAAATTCAAGAAATAAAAACATATCAAAATTTAATATATGATAAGAGTGGCACTTGAAACCACTTGAGTAAAGATGGATTTTTAAATAAATGATGCTGTACTACTGAGTAGCCACTTTGGGAAAAGATAAAATGAAACCATATCTCATATCCTATGTGAGAATAAATTCCATATGGTCAGGGGACATAAAGAAAAAGAAATGAAACTATAAAGTACTACAAGTTCATATGGGTCAATTCTTCTTTAGCCTTAATGTAGGAAAGGCTTCCTAACTATGACTCAAAATCCAAAGGTATTAGGAGACAAAAAATAAATTTGACTAATAATAATTAAAAGGTCTTGCATGACAGAAACAAAATACAATTTTTAAAAACCCAAAAGACAACTGACAAACTGGCAGAAAGTGTTTCTTCAATCTGTAAAAAAGAAAAAAACAACTTAAAATTTATAAAGATATTGATATTTCACAGTGCAATACAGATTGAATTAATTAAGTCTCACGATGTTTTTAAGGTGGGAGGCCAGTATTCTATGTGACACTTTCAGATGGAGAAAAGGGTCAGAAATATTAGAAAATCAGCTTAACTCACACAAAAGACAGAAGTACTTTCTATCAGCAGCCCTACTCCCCCAACTAACACTTTCCTCTGTGTGCATATCACTCTCAGTGGGCTGCTGCTGCTGTTGCCAAGTCACTTCAGTCGTGTTTGACTCTGTGCGACCCCATAGACGGCAGCCCACCAGGCTCTCCCGTCCCTGGGATTCTCCAGGCAAGAGTACTGGAGTGGGGTGCCATTGCCTTCTCCACTCTCAGTGGGCACACACACTCAAACCCCAAGTCTTTGTTTCTGTTTTCCTTATACCAGAAACAACCTCCTTTCTGATTATTTCACTTCAACTCCTGGTCATTCAACCATGTTCCAGAAATTGCAACTCAAATCCCACCTCCTTTGGACAGCTCCACAATCCTGACTCTTTAATCCACCATAACACATTTTTTAAATGTTGGTTGCAAATGTTTATCTCCTGAGAATCTTCACGTTATGTTGACATGAGGTTTTCATGGCTTTCTTTCGCACCTACACTCCTCCCTGTGGCAGTTTCTATGGGAAGAAAACTGTTTGGAACTAAAAACACATAACTCTTAGTTGAATAAGCAGTGGCCTGAAAAGCCATACTTGATTGAACAAACCAATCATTTATTTTTGCTCGTATTTAAACTATGGCATGTCTGATAATGACTGAATGCTATACTGCTAAGTTTCTTTTGAGGGCAACCACACATATTCAGGCTGTGGGGGATAGGGATTGAAGCTTTGCCAGGCTGGGGTTCCCAGATCACCAGCTTCATTTCCTGCCAAGCTCTGCCAGTTCAGAGCTTCCGGACAAGTGGGGCTTAATTTAAGCCTCAGGGCCAGCTGCTGCCCCAGTCTCCTCACTGACAGCTCCTGGGATCATAAGAACAGGGGTAGGTGGAGAGCAACTAGAAAGACAGCAAGTCCTTCATTAATGATATCATCTCCTTAGAAAAAGCTGGGAGGTGCTTTCTCTAGTTACTCCTTTTAATTTTATATTACTCTGCCAATTGATCAGAGCATCAATTCACAATCTCTGTGAAGGCAAATAGCAGAGAGAAAAGAAATTGAATTAATGTTGCTTTGGATTCTGTTAGACGGTAGAATTTTGAAAACATCCAACAGTGTTAAATAGTTATAAATTCTGTTCTGTTCAACTCCAAATGTCCTTTTGTGTATGTGCTTATGTCAATTTATTGTTATTAAGTATTAATTATTTAGTAATTTATTAAGTTAAGTAATTTAAAAATTAATTCCCATTATAAAAATATTTAGGGACTTCCCTGATGTCCACTGGCTAAGCCTCTGCATTCCCAATGCAGGGGCCCAGGTTCGATCTCAGATCAGGGAACTAGATGCCACATGACCCAACTGAGTTAGCATGCCAAAACTAAAGATCCCGCATGCCACAACAAAGATCAAAGATCCTGCGTGCCACAACTAGACCCAGAGCAGCCAAAATAAATAAATAAATATTTTTAAAAATATCCAAGCAAATAGAAAAACATATACAAAGTAACACAAAAAGTTCATCCTACTAACAATCTTTATAAAAACAAGTTGGTGAAAATTTCATAGGAATTAAATTGAATTTTTAGACTTATTTCAGGACAAGATTATTATTTCTACAAATTATTTTTTCCTGCTCAAGAACATGGTACATTTTTGTTTATTTAAAATTTTTTAATATATCTGAGTAGAATTTTATCGTATTTTCATTTTTAAAGTCTTGCATATTTTTGGTTGCATTTGTAGGCACAGGGAAGAGAGATTGGGGTGATGGTAGGTCTTTTTCAATCCCACTATGTTTTTCAGTTTTATCCTCAACAAATAATTATGTTTGTGAATGACATGGAATATATTCCAAAGATGTGTTTTACAAACGCCTTTTACACAGCCTGAAAGGTAGACAATAACACTACCAAATGTAACAATCAGACCTCAAATATTCTTTAAATCATGAAACAGAAAACATTCCTTTATACTCTCTGCCTAAATCTTCACCATGCCCCCCATTTGGGCTTCTCTAAAAGACAAATAGAAAGTGTTACGGCCAATATAAGATTCTCTTTTCACATGGAAGAAAGCCCAAAAGGGTCTGTTCAACCGTTTGGCTGTCATTACTGAGTACACAGTGATAATACCAAGAATTTCCACTCATTGAGTGTCTCTCAGTTCCAGTGTGTTTCAGAGTGCCAGGGAACTAGCAATGAGTAAGACACAAAGGGCTTATAGTCCAGTTTTGGACTCAATCTGCTAATGCACGTTTGTTGTATTTTTCCTTAGATTCCATTTAATTTGTTGGCAGTGCTTGGGTAAGGCCAGATAGCATTTAATTGCAAATAATTCTGGACCTTCTTGGCAATGTAGGACTAATTGAAATGAGAAAAAAGCAAGTATGCTTATATGATGAATAATATTAGGATCCAGGGGGCGTTTAGAAGATGGAAAAAAGGAGTGGGTTAATTTTGAACCATTTTCAATTTCCATACCAGTCATTACCCACATTAGTGGATTTATTATGTTCTTTTTCTTTCCCTAATAAGAGCCTTGTAAAATTCAGTACATCATCAGGCAACCTAATAATTACTATATTTAGGGGCAGATGTGAAACCTTAGTCAGAGACTATTTATTATGTCCCATTCCCTAAAGTTTGACTGAATGGTCATTTTTCTGCTTCCTCATTAATAATCATAATAAGTAAACTGCAAGAGAGAGAAGGAAAGAACTCAGCAAATCAAAACTTAGAAAACTGGAAAGGTCAGAGCAATAAAGCATCCTGCCATTACTCACAGACTGTGTGAGATATGAGAGTTATGATTCTTAATTTTCATGACCAAAATTCTAGAGGGAACAAAAATGGCACCAAATGAATCCATTCAATTAATGTGGAAGCCCAGATGGAAAAAAAGAGAGAGAGAGAGAGAAATAAATAATTCCCTGAATCTGCCTTTTATCAACTCAAGTCCAAAATTGTAGGCCTCCCTGGAGCCTAAGAATCACAAAACAAAAGCTTAATGTGACTGGTAATTTAAGTGTTTGCTAACCCTTTGTCCTTTAAGCTCTGTGGAACAACCAGAAAAACATTACGTGATGAAGTTGCCCTGGTTGAATGTGCACTGCCGGATAATGGCATCAATCTTCCAATAGCCCCAATCCAGGATTTGAAAAGCAGAAACAACTCCACCCCGCAGATTTTTTTTTTTAGAAAGCTCTTTTGTTTCTTTGGATTACACTCAAAGATTTTCTTGCTGATTTTCCAAAAGTGCATTATTCATTGAGTGAGCTTACCCCTTGTTTCATCACAAAAGATGTTACAGATACCTAAACTCTAATGCAATGCAATTACATGTCAAGGAAATATTTTGGAGCTACCACATAATTTTTTGGTTACCCGTTGTTTGGCTTTCAATTTGAAAATGCCTTTTGCAACAGACAAACAGAAAAGTCTGTTCTGAAAGATTTTACATTTCACCCCCTCTTGCCTTTCTGTTTCCTTATCCAAATGTGAAACCAATAACTTCGTTCCCATTATAGTTTTCTTTCCTCCTCCTAAAATCTGGGCATTTTGAGTGGGTGTTTAAAGACACCTTCTTCAAGTATTCCCTAAGGCTAAAGCAACAAGAACTCACTCTCTGTTTTTGAAAAGTTAGAACAGTTGGAAACTTTTGAACAACCACTTAGTGCCAACGCTGCCCTTGATCTTCTTTTTACAGTACATGGGGTTTACACTTCATGAGCCAGATTCAATCCCAGCGGACCTCTGCTGGAGAACACAGGAAGAAATCTCCCCGTTTGTCTGCAGGGAGTATTTTCCGGCCAGAATGCATAAACCATTGAGAATATCTCCCATGGAGTCTGCTGAGAGGAAGATAATCCATTACCCTCCAGGCATTTGGCTGGGGGAAGAGGGGAAGAGGGAGGGAGGAGCCCCATCTCCAGTGATACTAATGGGAGTTATATTTGAAAATCTCGCAAAAGCCAGATCCTGGAATCCAGTTTTTCTCCCCACAGGTTTTGCATTTCTCAGAAGGCAACATTAGGAGAGATAGAGAACCAGAATGTAAATCATTATCTTTAAGAAAACATATAAATCAAAAGAACGGATAAATATATTCTATTTGCATAGCCACTCTGAAGAGGTGCATTAGCCAGATCAAGACAAACCTATGTGCCCCAGTTTCAAAAATCCTTTCCACATTGGCCAAATAAAACCAGTCTCTCCTAGTGACCCTCAACTTTAACACTTCAAAGTGATGCACTGAATTACTTTTATTGTTACTATGGTATTTGACAGCAATTCAGAGAAGGCCAATGAAAACCAGGACCAGAGAGAGTTAAATGCTTTCATAGAACAAATGCCCTTTGCTGACGCCAAGTGCCAGCACATCATTAAGGGAAGATAGGAGTGAGGTCTTCTTAAGAGCTGACATTAAAAATTGAAATCCATTCTGCAAAAGATAGGCCTTGTGTATTTTTAAAGCCCAAAACCATAGCAGCTAAAGGGTAATAAAAACCGCACGTAAGAACATTATGGTGGTCAGACTGTTCCCAGGAAAACTCGATCCAGGATTCAGTATGTATTATATAAATTTGGAATATATCTATATGAAAACTCCACCCAAAGCTAGTGGAACTTTTCAAATTTCAGAGTGGGGAAAACAACCAATCTGACAGAAAAATGGGCAAGTAATCTGAAAGCATGCTCTTCACAGAAAATGAAGTATAAGTAGAATACAAATATTTGACAAGCTACTTGACCATAATCATAATGAAAGAAAATCAAATCAGAAAAAAAGTATGTTTTTCACCAATGAGATAAGCAGTGATGAACACAAGTTAAAGATGTAGGGGAATGGCATGTTTATTCTCTGTGAGTTGGCTGTGTATTTGGAGACAGTCTGAGTGGAAATAGACTTAATCAGTTTGGCAATATTTAGCAGAATAAAAATGTATATATCCTTGGCTTAAGCAGCTCTACTTCTAAGAGTTTACAAATAGATTGACAGCAAGTTTTTAATAATAGGAGACAACCTAAATGTTTAGGCCTGGCTACATTAATATGATGCATGCATTTGTGAAATACTTATGACATTGCTAGATGTGATGAGCCAAATCAACAAATATTGACTTGGAAAGAACTTCAAAGTACAGTGTGAAGTTTGGATTTGTTTTTTTCTTTAAGTATGATAATTATCTCCCTCTTGTGTAAAAAAAAAAAAAGAAACATACATGCAAATGTTTATATACTTGTATGTACATAGAAAAATCTGGAAGGATACACAAGAAATCACTGACAGCATATTAAAAAGCAAAGGCATTACTTTTCTAATAAAGGTCCACACAGTCAAGAAGAAAGAAAGTGAAGTTGCTCAGTCATGTCCGACTCTTTGTGACCTCATGGACTGTAGCCTACCAGGCTCCTCCATCCATGGAATTTTCCAGGCAAGAATACTAGAATGGGTTGCCATTTCCTTCTCCAGGGGATCTTCCCAACCTAGGGATCGAACCCGGGTCTTCCACCTTGCAGGCAGACGCTTTACCATCTGAACCACCAGGAAAGCCCCATAAAGTCAAAGCTATGGTTTTTCCAGTAGTCATGTATGGATGTGAGAGTTGGACCATAAAGAAGACTGAAGGCTGAAGAACTGATGCTTTGAACTGGAGTGCTGGAGAAGACTCTTGAGAGTCCCTTGGACAGCAAGATCAAACCAGTCAGTCCTAAGGGAAATCAATCCTGGATATTCATTAGAAGGACTTATGCTTAAGTTCCAATACTTTGGCCACCTAATGCAAAGAACCAACTCATTGGAAAAGACACTGATGTTGGGAAAGATTGACGGCAGGAGGAGAAGGGGCTATGGAGCATGAGATGGTTGGATGGCATCACCAACTCAATTGACATGAGTTTAAGCAAACTTCAGGAGACAGTGAAGGATACAGAAGCCTGGTATGCTGCAGTTCATGGGGTCGCAAAGAGTTGGACACAATTTAGTGATTGAAGAACAACAAAACTATGGTTGCTCTAAGGAATTAGATTGTAATATGTGTTTGAGTGTATGTCATATATATATATAATATATATTTATGTTTTATATATATATATATATATATATATATATATATTCAAGAAAAAAATGCAGAGATGCTCAGATTGGTATGAAGGTGGAATTGTGAAAATTGCCCTGGTTCTCTTGTTTATGTGGCTGAAAAACAATACAGGACTCCTGATGGACAGCTTAGATATGCAGGGAGTGCTGTCCTCTAAGAACTTACCAGAGGGCAAGTTGAATCATCCATATATTGTACTCCTGGAATTCCTTCATAGGAGAAAATGTCCTCATTTCAGTTCAGTCGCTCAGTCGTGTCCGACTCTTTGCGACCCCATGAATCACAGCATGCCAGGCCTCCCTGTCCATCACCAACTCCTGGAGTTCACTCAAACTCATGTCCATCGAGTCGGTGATGCCATCCAGTCATCTCATCCTCTGTCGTCCCCTTCTCCTCCTGCCCCCAACCCCTCCCAGCATCCCAGCATCAGAGTCTTTTCCAATGAGTCAACTCTTTGCATGAGGTGGCCAAAGTGTCGGAGTTTCAGTTTTAGCATCAGTCCTTCCAATGAACACCCAGGACTGATCTCCTTTAGGATGGTCTGGTTGGATCTCCTTGCAGTCCAAGGGACTCTCAAGAGTCTTCTCCAACACCACAGTTCAAAAGCATCAATTCTTCAGTCCTCAGCTGTCTTCACAGTCATATCTCACATCCACACATAACCACTGGAAAAACCATAGCCTTGACTAGACGGACCTTTGTTGGCAAAGTAATGTCTCTGCTTTTGAATATGCTATCTAGGTTGGTCATAACTTTCCTTCCAAGGAGTAAGCATCTTTTAATTTAATGGCTGCAGTCACCATCTGCAGTGATTTTGGAGCCCCCAAAAATAAAGTCTGACACTGTTTCCACATCTATTTCCCATGAAGTGATGGGGCCAGATGCCATGATCTTCATTTTCTGAATGTTGAGCTTTAAGCCAACTTTTTCACTCTCCACTTACACTTTCGTCAAGAGGCCTTTTAGTTCCTCTTCACTTTCTGCTGTAAGGGTGGTGTCATCTGCATATCTGAGGTTATTGATATTTCTCCCGGCAATCTTGATTCCAGCTTGTGCTTCTTCCAGCCTAGCATTTCTCATGATGTACTCTACATAGAAATTAAATAAGCAGGGTGACAGTATACAGCCTTGACATACTCCTTTTCCTATTTGGAACCAGTCTGTTGTTCCATGTCCAGTTCTAACTGTTGCTTCCTGACCTGCATACAGGTTTCTCAAGAGACAGACAGGTCAGGTGGTCTGGTATTTCCATCTTCTTCAGAATTTTCCACAGTTTATTGTGATCCACACAGTCAAAGGCTTTGGCATAGTCAATAAAACCGAAATAGATGTTTTTCTGGAACTCTCTTGCTATTTCCATGATCTAGTGGATGTTGGCAATTTGGTTTCCGGTTCCTCTGCCTTTTCTAAAACCAGCTTGAACATCAGGAAGTTCACGGTTCACATATTGCTGAAGCCTGGCTTGGAGAATTTTGAGCATTACTTTACTAGCGTGTGAGATGAATGCAATTGTGCAGTAGTTTGGTCATTCTTTGGCATTGCCTTTCTTTGGGATTGGAATGAAAACTGACCTTTTCCAGTCCTGTGGCCACTGCTGAGTTTTCCAAATTTGCTCTCATATTAAGTGTAGCATTTTCACAGCATCATCTTTCAGGATTTGAAATAGACCTCATTAAAAACATATACTATAGTCAGCATGCTGTACATTACATCCCCAGGACTTATTTATCTTATAACTGGAAGTTTGCCCCTTTGACTACCTTCACCCAATTCACCCACCCCCAACCCCTACCTCTTGCAAAACCAATCTTTTATCTGTATCTATGAGCATGATTTTTTTAATTCCACCTATAAGTGAGATCATATATTTATCTTTCTGTCTGACCTCACTTTTAATTGATGCCCTGAGTATAAAGAAATGATTTTCATGTTTAGATAAACAATATGTTTAAAGTAATAATACATTGATTCAAAGTAAATGTTTTATAGCTTTTGTTTCTCAGTGAAAGTATTCATTTCAACAGATATTTTTTTTACCAAAAAGTGCTTGCTTTATAGGCAGAATATCCATGAGTTTTGACAAATATTTGCAAAGGCTTGCTGTCTTCAATTAATCACCTTAAGTTCTATAAATTTAATGTAAAAGTATAAGATGTAAGTGTTAAAACAGGAAGAGGAATTGAAGACAATTGTGTTACAGATTTTCACTTTTAAGTACACATTTGATGAAACACTGTACTAGCATTTTCTACTGAGAATCTATCGTCAGTGTCATTTCAAGTAATAACCTGCTCATCCAAACACCAGTCATCGGCAAACCTGGCCATCTGTCCTGCATTAGCTGCATCTGGAATACTAAAAATGAAATAAAAGAGCTGAAGAACAACAGAGCTATCACAAAACTAGGAAAAGGCAAGGTGTATCTCATATTTGTTCATAAAATTAATGGAGAAAGGAATGAGAAGTGACAATGAGGGGAAGCAACGGAAGGGCATCAAGAATCTCTTCTAGGGACTTCCCTGGTGGTCCAGTGGTTGGGAATCTGCCTTCCAGTGCAGGGGACATGGGTTTGATCCATGGTCAAGGAACTGAGATCCCACATGCCTCAGGACAACTAAGCCTATCCATCACAATTCCTGAGCCCACACTTTCTGGAGCCTGTGCGCCACAACTACAGAGCTCACGCAGCTTGATGAAGAACCCACATGGGTAATCAAGGTTGATTCCATGTCTCTCTTTCCTTCCTGTGAGCTTCCAAATTGGAGGAGGATTATTCTCCTATTGTGGATATAAGTAGGGTGGCTCCATCGTCAGGTTTATCAGAATTGGCTCCAGTTCACTTAGTTTCTAATATCATACTGTCCCCTTTCTCTATCAAAACCATCCTAGTTCAAATGATAAATTATATAGTTACCCTCCTTAATATAGGTGGATTAAAGTGGGTAATGAGAAACAGGCTCCCTTGGATTATGAGTGCTATGCTGAAAATATTTTTGACCACTTCCTCAAAATATAGGTAATTGATAGGATATTAAAACCTTTTTTTGGGAAATCAACTGGATTTCTCTGCAGATACCACTCTACATGGCTCAAAAAAGAAAAAAAAAAATTCTTCTCTATTATTTGCCCAAACTATGTCGTCCATAGGGTAGAAAACACATCGAAGTCTATTTTATGTCTTACCATTTACTCTGTGGTGTAGGTAAACATCTAAGATAGTCTGCAATGATCCCCACCTTCTGGAATTAAGTCAATCACTCAGTCGTGTCCAACTCTTTGAGATTCCATGGACTGTAGCACATCAGGCTCCTCTGTCCATGGGATTCTCCAGGCAAGAATACTGGAGTGGGTTGCCATTTCCTTCTCCAGGGGATCTTCCCGACCCAGGGATCGAACCCAGGTCTCCCACATTGCAGGCAGATGCTTTAACCTCTGAGCCACCAGGGAAGCCCTCCTGGAATTATACCCTATATAATCCCCATCCCTTGAGCATTCTCATAAATCCTCTCTCCTTGGCTGGACCAAGTGACTTGCTTCTAATCAATTGAATATGAGAAAGGATATGATAGGCTGGGCTGGTGAGGGAAGGTGGGGTTGACAGTGGGGGAGGGTTGGGACTTTGTGATTAGGTTACAAAAGGTATGACTTCTTTTTTGTTAGTAGACACACTGTTTTGCTGATTTTGATGAAGAAAACTGCACCTTGAAGAGGCTCATGTGACAAGAGATTAGGGAAGCTTCCAACCAACAACCAGTGAGAAACTGAAGTCCTCAGTCCAACAACCTCAAGGACCTGGATTCTGCCAACAACTATACAAATGAGCTTGGAAAGGGGACTCTTCCCCATGCAAGCTTTCAGATGAGACCCTGGCCCTGCTGATACCTTGACTGCAGCCTTCTGAGGAGTCCTTGATGCAGAGGGTGCAGATAAATTGTGCCAGATGCTAGATGCACAGAAACTTCAAGATAGTAAGCTGTTATAGGCTGCTAAATTTGGGAGTAATTTGTAACCTACATAGATGACTATTAGATTCTGTGTGATACTGGTAAAACCATTTAATATCTCTGTATCTCAGTTTTATCTTCTGACTGGTGCAGAGGACGGCTAAATATATAAATGTTTGTGGCCTAAATAAACGTGACACAGAGGTTAATCTCTAAAATACTCCCTAATGCAAACATTTGACAATGTTTTGTTTAGAAAGGGACAACTCTTGCTGACAGACTTTAAAAATATGTGTTGTACTACTTTTCCTTTGATGCTACATTTTTGCATATTTTTATATCACCTTAAATTTTGTTTTGTTTTTAAAAAGAACCTCAAAACAGAAGCCTCTTGTTTGAAAGGTTGCATCACCTTCTTTGTTTTAAAAATATTCCAACCTCTGTGTGCCTGCACAGCCTGGCTGAGGATCACTGCAAATCTTTGATGTAAATGGTCATGTGCCCTGCAATTTTTGAACAGATACGTGTGTTTTATGATCACTGTCTCACCTGGCTCCAGAGCAACACCTGCCTCTCATTTAGGATGCAAGGCGACTGCAGCCTGGCCAGAGTGTTAGACACATTTCATTTCACCTTCCTCTGAATTCACGGTAGAGCCTTTTTATAAATCTTCCAGATCATTTCCAAGAACCTCTGGTACTAAAATACCACAGGTCTGTGCTAACCCTGCTTTTCTGAGGATTAAACTTTGCTTCATTGTGGGTAAAAATGGTGTTTTACAGGCTGGAAACAATGTCTTTGATGTTAAAATCATTCCCATGGTGAACTCCAAAAATCTTTTTGGAGGTAACACTAAAATCTTTCCCAAAATGTCTTTGAACATTTTTAAAAAATTATTTTTTATGGAGTTATTTAAACAGCAAAAGAAAAGTGCTACTATCCAGTGCCATCTTGCACATGGATTTTTGTTCAGCAATAAGAATGTGCTCTTTCTCCCTGCCACCACATGAATGGATATCAGAAGCATAACGATGAATGAGAGAGTCAAACACGAAACAGTACAACTATATGATTTCATTTATAAAAGTACAAAAATAGGTAAAGCTGATCTTTGGAGTTTTGTTGTTGGTCAGTCAGTAAGTCATGTCCAACCCCTTGTGACCCCATGAACTGCAGCATGCCAGGCTTCTCTGTCCATCACTATCTCTCTAACTCTTTGGAGTTAGGAGTCAGATTAATGTTTGTCTTTGGCATGGAGTTGTGACAGGGGGAAGCTTGAGAGAACCTTTCGGGATGCTGGTGATATTCCATTTCTTGACCTGGGAACTGCTTACACCAGGCAGTTCACTGTTTTAAATCCATCACGTTTTTATATTCTCATTTCTATATATATATATGTTATACTTCAATATATATTTTTAAATGTTAAAAGCAAATTATAGGCAGGTTTTTCCAGCAAATACAAACTAAAAGTAAGCAGAGGAAGCAATCATAACATCAGAAAAAGCTATTTTATGGCATGCAGTATTACATGAATCAAAGAACGTCATTTTATACTGGCAACAGATCAGTCCACCATCAAGGTAATCAGTTGCAAACCTCTGTGCACCAAATGAACTAAAATCAAGTTATATTAAGTGAAATCTTCAAAAAATAAATTTACCAGAACAATATTGTTAGGTGTATCATGTAGATTTCCATTTATAAACACGTACGTGATAATTAACAGTGGCAGAGGAGGGTTTACAACTTGAATTTTCACTCACTAAGGCTAATTCCACCTCTTTGATCAAAAAACTTGCAACCTAATACAGCTCTGTTTCTCATGAAGACCAACCACTTACTTGATGACGGCAGGTCCAATGTACACGGACCTGCTCTAGAGGAGGGTTGGCAATCGGTGCTCACTGTTCACTGTACACTTAGGACAGGTGGTGACACAGCAGAGATGAGGCTGTAGGGCCTCCCCGATAGATCAACGGGTAAAGAGTTTGCATGCAGTGCAGGAGACTCAGGAGTTACAGGTTCAATCCTGACGTCGGAAAGATCTCCTGGAAGAGGAAATGGCAACCTACTCCAGCTTAAAAATCCCATGGACAAAGAAGCCTGGTGAGCTATACTCCAATGGGTCACAAAGAGTCGGACACGACTAAGCACGTGTGTACACACACACACACACACACACACACACACACATCACTTGGGCCAGAGAGGGATGCCAGGGCATCTGGCAGCTTTCATTTCTCCCCAATGCCAGTACTGATTTTTGGTCCACATGTGCCCACTTTGCAAAACCTGTTGCTTTTAGACCTTGATCATGCACTCATGACCAAAAATAGCCAGAGGGAATGCTGGTTTTCAAGAAAACTTCCGGTCTTTGAACTAGCCCATCCATTACCTGGTGTATGAAACGTAATAGACCCACTACCACTTTCCTGTCTTATGTACAGGGAAACTGTAGAAGCAGAGAGCGTCAGTGCCTACACTTTGGGCATTTGGCCTAATTTTCTTGTGCTGTCTGGGAAAGGAAATGTGGAGGGTTACACCTACACCAACTCACAACTTTGTTTATTTTCCTTTCAAGTCTCCTTCAGAGGCCAAGATGCTGGCGAGATGAATAGTCCCTTTATTGCCTGGGTTAGGACATCACAGTCTGTCATTGCACCATGTGTTTTTATGTGTGAACTTGGATGCTATATGAACACGTAAAGTGGGGGAGGCAGCGCGGGGATGACAGCCAGTGGGAATGAACGGACTTATTTCAAGACTGATTTAAAAGACGATGGGGTCGTAGTAGACCCTATCCTGAATATCAGTGGGTGACGGCTATAAGAAAATAAACAAGTCTGGAGTAAAATATGTGGAAGATAGCACTGGCATGCATTAAATAAAGCTAACATATTTAATCAGCTGGTGTTCACTTGTGATCTTGGTGGCCAAAGGAGAATTTGTAAATACTGTAAAAAGCCAGAGGAGATGCTAACAGAGTAAAAGGACACAACTGTTATAAAAATGAATAATGACACCCACCTGCCCAGCTGTCACTTTAAGAGAACAAAATATACACACAAATACATAGGTGGGGAGGGGGGCACAATTGTATTATTGATCTCTAGGGCATCACCAGTTCAATGGACATGAGTTTGAACAAGCTCTGGGTGATGGTGAAGGACAGGGAAGTCTGATGTGCTGCAGTCCAAGGGGTCGCAAAGAGCTGGACACAACTGAGCGGCTGAACAAGAGTAGAAATATTAAAGTGCCTGATAGTACCGTTCCATTGAGCACAGACTGGCCAGAAAGAAATGGAATATATGCCAGGGCCCCGGAAGCAGAGAATAAGGTTGGGGTCCAGATCTGGGCAGACCGGAAATGGAGACAGCTAAAAACAGACAATGAAAACTTCCAGAGGATTAATTAACAGTAGGTGCCCCCCCCTGAAGCCCAGGATAATGGAGTATTTCAGCACTTGTATTCTGTCTTCCTCTGGGATGGATGAATAAGGTCTTAAATTCATCTAGAAGACAATCAAGCAGGGACCATTTGTTTCTTGTCTTAACAGTCCAGAATCTGCTGTTTCTCCCTCACTCCTGATTAATTTGTGTCCCAAGGGCCAGGGACTCCTGTAACTTATGGTGTTTCTTCTTTGTTTCAGTTGCAGCTGCTGCTAAGTCGCTTCAGTCGTGTCCAACTCTGTGCAACCCCATAGACGGCAGCCCACCAGGCTCCCCTGTCCCTGGGATTCTCCAGGCAAGAACACTGGAGTGGGCTGCCATTTCCTTCTCCAATGCATGAAAGTGAAAAGTGAAAGTGAAGTCGCTCAGTTGTGTCCAACTCTTAGCGACCCCATGGACTGCAGCCCACCAGGCTCCTCCATCCATGGGATTTGCCAGGCAAGAGTACTGGAGTGGGGTGCCGTTGCCTTCTCCAGTTTCAGTTGTTAGCAAACTCCAAACTAAACCTATGATTCACCAAAAGTTTCACAGGACGTCGCTTTCCTTAGTGAGCTCTGTGGGTTGTCGGCAGTCTGAACTTCTGTTTCATGTCCCTTTCCTTCTCTCCTTCCTTGTGCCGTATACCTATTTTCATTTTCTGTTATTCTGTATTCTATAAATTTCAAAAGCCAGCTTAAACACTTTCACCCAGAGGCCTGGTATAAATAGTGACTTTTCATAATTGTAGTCTATAAAATATTATTTGCCTTAAAAAGGACATTTTAAAATAAGATCAACAAATATGGAAATAGTGACATTGGAACTTAGAAAAAGGAATCCAAATTTCTTGCTTGCACTGCTGGGTCACACTCCTCCACAGGGAATGAAAATATTTTAGATCTGTGGTCAAGGAAGCTTCTGTTTCACCTTAAGGAGCAAGGGAAATACTGAGGAATTAATACAAATTCTACTAAAACCAATATATATATATATATATATTTGAAGTTTTAAATAATAAAATAAATTACATTTCCCTAACCTGCCTATTGTACTTTTCAGGGTATGCTATGTTTCACATGGGCATATGTTCGATTCTTCATTTTTAATGTGTATATTTTATTTAAAATTGTATTATTATGAAAGATATACAAGTTTGTATTAATATATGAACGAATGATAAAGTAAAAGTCTTCATTCTGTCGCCCTCATCTTCATCCCCAGAGGTAGGATTATTGATCATTTCATGTCTGTCATTCTGAATTTTCCTCTATGTCCACACACACAAATGCCAACAACAGGCATCCTGGGTGCTAGCATTTGTTACCACCTTCTAATTTGTGTTAAATTAGTAAATTCCCACAATCGCCACCAGAGGGCATCAACCACCAAGAGCATTCAGTTATCGAGCCCCCAGCACTGCAGGTACCTAGCTTGAAGGTTTGCTTCTGCTCACAATGCCTAGTTGTTTTTGCTTTTTAAAAAATTGTCTTATAAAGTTTTAAAGGGACTTGCTTGACCACACCCCCACTTACTTAATGCAACAATTCAGGTAAAGTGCTTTACATAATGCATTGTTAAATAAACTTATTATTTCCATTCTTGTGCTGTGCTATGCTAAGTTGCTTCAGTCACGTCCAACTCCGCAACCCTGCAACTCGGAGTAGTCCACCAGACTCCTCTGTCCATGGGCTTCTCCAGGCAAGAATACGGGAGTGGGTTGCCATGCCTTTCTCCAGGGGATCTTTCCAACCCAGAGACTGAACCTGAATCTCTAAAGTCTCCTGCATTGGCTTACTACTACTACTACTGCATTGGCTTATTCCATGGTAAAAAAAAAAAAAGAACTATCCCTTGCTCTGATATTCTCCCTAACAAATATATCACCTGCCATGATCTTATATTTAATATTGGTCCAATGTGGGGATATTGCACCATTTCCAAAAGTGCTTCTGCCTTGAACTGATTGATTCAAGGATAGATGAGTGAATCTAGCCGAGTCTCTTTTCTTGTTAAAGATGTGTTAGCTTAAAATTTTGTTGTGAGTCTCATTTCTTGTTAAAGATGTATTACCGTATGTATTTCTAGCCAATTATAATGTATTTTGTGGAATATACATATTATATATACTCTAGGGCTTCCCCAATGCCCTGGGAATAAAAGAATTCACCTGCAATGCAGGAGACACAGGAGACTCAGGTTTGATCCCTGGCTCTGGAAAATCCCCAGAAGGAGGAAATGACTACCCACTCCAGTATTCTTGGCTGAGAACTCCCATGGACAGAGGAGCCTGGTAGGCTACAGTCCAAAGTGTCTCAGAGTCAAACATAACTGAGCATAGCACAGCACCGCATCCTTTTAAAGGTGCGTTTTCTTAGATACCACCATCACAGACGCAGAATTGTGGCTGAGATGGAGCTTGTTATTGCTCACAAACATTATTCAACCACTTTCACGCTAAGAACGAATGGAAACTTTCTTTCACTGACAAATAATTCACAAAAGTAGCTATTAATAAATGGAGAAGAGGAGAGTTTCCACTGAATTTTTTTAAATTTCCATTATGTCCATATATTTTACAGGTAAACACAGGCAAATGTGTTTGAATTTAAGCATAAAATAGACGTTGATACTTATCTGCAAATATTGTGCTAGTGCTCACTCCCCAAGTCATGCTGACTCCTTAAGACCCCATGGACTACAGCCCTCCAGGCTCCTCCGTCCACGGGATTTTCCAGGCAAGAATACTGGAGTGGGTTGCCATCTCCTTCTCCAGGGGATCCTCCCGACCCAGGGATTGAGCCCAAGTCTCCTGCCTGCATCTCTGCATTGGCAGGCGGATTCTTCACCACTTGATCCACCTGGGAAGCCCTTTCTGCGCGTTTACAATTAAAAATTCAAAGGTTTCAATGGGAGATGGACAGTAAGTTGTGTGGCCACACGGTGGCACTATTTCACTGACTTGAGAAATGCTAGCAACAACTCTGGTGAAAACAGAAGACCATGACAGTATGTGAATGAATCACCTTCATAGTATTATCCCAATGTGAAGGAAAGAATCCAGTAGAATTTGCTTAAAATTAATTTCTATAACCTATGTAAACAAAAATAGCACCAAAATGCAAATATAAGAAGTATGAGGAAATCTCATTGCTGAAAAACGAGTTAGACATTAAAAGGCTTCCATAATGCTTACTTACACTATTGCATTTAACAGTACTATTTTATTTTATAGCACTCTCTACATGTACAAGGAATTTCTACTAACACTGTTATATTTTGTTCTTCCAGGGAGGCAGGCAAGGGAGATTTTATACCCATTTCCAAGTAAGGAACTGAAAGATTAAGAAGTGATAGCTCCTGGCATTCAAAGACTGCAGAACCATCTGCAGGACTGAGGAGTGTTTGGGGTCCTAACATCTTACTGATGTCTGTGAAAAGTGTTAGTCGCTCAGTCATGTCCAACAAGGGGTTTGCAACCACATGGACTGTAGCCCGCCAGGCTCCTCAGTCCATGGAATTCTCCAAGCAAAGAACACTGGAGTGGGTTCCCATTTCCTTCTCTAGGACACTGATGGTCTGTGCTGCTGCTGCTAAGTCGCTTCAGTCGTGTCCGACTCTGTGCGAACCCCATAGACGGCAGCCCACCATGCTCCCCCGTCCCTGGGATTCTCCAGGCAAGAACACTGGGGTGGGTTGCCATTTCCTTCTCCAATGGATGAAAGTGAAGAGTGAAAGTGAAGTCGCTGATGTCTGTGAGGTAGTGTAAATTCCACAGGCATTTCACCTAAGCCACTGGGTACTCTGGCTCTGGAGTGTTCCCTGAACCCCACCCAGGCAGAACTGGTTGTATCCTAACTTTTGCATTCATTCCCCATTGGCCAGCACAGGCTACATACACAGTGTTGATCATGAAGAAGACCACAGCTTCAGCAATTACAGAATCCCCAAAGGAACCCATCTTCCATCCCAGAAATGTGAAATGATTTATTATCTGCACCCTCCCTTCAGCCATGGAGCTGAAATCTGCATCCTGCATCTAGTCCCATGACTAGTCCCATGATAGGGGACTGCAGAAATCAAAATACCATCCCCTCATTTCTTATTCATAGAGAAGGCAACGTATAATATGATTACATACATGATGGATTGAATCCGACAGACAGTATAAAAGGAAAGCTGGAGAACATTAACTAGGGAATGGATTTTTCACTGATATTCAACGTCTCCTGTAGTCAACAGTGAAGGAAGGTGGGGGTGAGACAAATGCAAAGAGACACACAAATAACTTTCTGTATCAAACTTTCAAATAAATCTTTCCATCAGGCAAAGGCTATTTGCTCTATGCCAGGCACTTGGCTGCATGCTTTATATACTTCATCTCTTTTAATCACCCTAGTTTTACAGACATTAAAAAAAAGAGGTTCCGAGAAGCGAAGTTCAGACAAACAGGACTTGGAACCCATCTTGCCAAGCACACCGAGACCGCTGTTCTTGACCATGAACTACACTCCCTCCCAGTGTGCTTCTGGAACAGACACTCTGATGCTGTTCAGGATCTTTGTCCCTGGTCAGAGGCTGCTTTCAGCAGCTGACTACTCTGAGTGATGGCTCCTGAGACAAGATGTAGAATTCAAAGAAGTAAATGAGGCTGAAGCCTCTGGCCCTCTTTAGCTCAGGCCACTGTGAGTTCCAGGAGTCACTGGAGGCTCCATAGCAGCAGAGGAAGCCAGGTTGCCATCAGAAAGCAATTCTAGTGAAGCATCTTTGGTGTACTGACTAAACATATCTTTAAGAGGAAGGACCAAAGCCTCTAAATTTCTAATAATTTGTTGTGATTTATTTTTGCATTCTCAGTAAATATTCTTTATTGTGTCTAATTTTGTATCTATCTTTGTATAGCTTTTTTTTTTTTAAAAAAAGGAGATTTCCCCAAATTGTATAAGCTTCAAGCTCCACAGAGTCAGGATCTGCCCCTGCTTGTGCTTTTGATGCTAAATATTTTGCTCCTCATCTCCTAAAAGGCTGAAACAATTTCTCACAAATCTTCAGGTTGTCATGGCTTGGCTGAGTGCTCAAAACACAGCTGTCCTAGAAAAATAGAAGGAAAGAAGAAAGGAATAGAGAGAAGAAGGAAATGGATAGGATCGGTTTGCTCATGGAGGGAGCATCAGTACTAACAGCGTCTTTTTTTTTTTTTAGGCTACCTTTTAAGTAAAGTGGATCTCTGCTCTTCTGATACTTCTAACATACTTCTAACAATCTCAACAGACATTCAGTCAGTTCAGTTCAGTCACTCAGTCTCGTCCGACTCTTTGCGACCCCATGAACTTTAGCACGCCAGGCCTCCCTGTCCATCATCAACTCCTGGAGTCCACCCAAACCCAGGTCCATTGAGTCGGTGATACCATCCAACCATTTTATCCTCTGTCGTCCCCTTCTCCTCCTGCCCTCCATCTTTCCCAGCATCAGGGTCTTTTCCAATGAGTCAGCTCTTCACATGAGGTGGCCAAAGTACTGGAGTTTCAGCTTCAACATCAGCTCTTTGCATGAGGTGGCCAAAGTATTGGAGTTTCAGCTTCAACATCAGTTCTTCCAATGAACACCCAGACTGATCTCCTTTAGGATGGACTGGGTGGATCTCCTTGCGGTCCAAAGACTCTCAAGAGTCTTCTCCAATGCCACAGTTCAAAAGCATCAATTCTTCGGCCCTCAGCTTTCTTTGTAGTCCAACTCTCACATCCCTACATGACCACTGGAAAAACCATAGCCTTGACTAGACAGACACAACAATAAGTCAAAAGGCTCACTTTATCAGGGCCTCTGTACAGCTAGAGACAAGATTAGACTCTTTTCCTGTGATTTGTTGAACATTTTGTTAACAAGAATCACCCGATTATATTAACTGAATTATTTTGTTTGATTTTTAGTCATGTATTATTTTGCCCTCATCCAGCTGAAGGGTTTTGAAATTCCTTAAGCAATTCAGCCACTTGCTCTGGAAGTTTGCAGCAGACCCCTGACTACCTTGTCACACAGTAGCTGCCCCTAGTCAGCTTGGGTGCTGTGTTTACAAAGTTATAAGTGTCATTTAGTTCTTTGGATCCAAGGATGAGTAATTCAATGGCTTCATTGGCCCAGTCTACCTGGGTTGGTGATGGTGATCTCTGCTGATCACATTGACAAGTTCACTGATGATAATACTTCTTTTATACCTCCACAGATGTCATTTTTTCTTTTAAGTAGTATTGATCACCAGAGTACTGAGGCTCAGGCTTATGTCAACTTGGGGTGTCATCAGATCAGATCAGATCAGTCGCTCAGTCATGTCCGACTCTCCGCGACCCCATGAACTGCAGCACGCCAGGCCTCCCTGTCCATCACCAACTCCCGGAGTTCACTCAAACTCACATCCATCGAGTCAGTGACGCCATCCAGCCATCTCATCCTCTGTCGTCCCCTTCTCCTCCTGCCCTCAATCCCTCCCAGCATCAGAGTCTTCTCCAATGAGTCAACTCTTCGCATGAGGTGGCCAAAATACTGGAGTTTCAGCTTTAGCATCATTCCTTCCAAAGAAATCCCAGGGCTGATCTCCTTCAGAATGGACTGGTTGGATCTTCTTGCAGTCCAAGGGACTCTCAACAGTCTTCTCCAACACCACAGTTCAAAAGCATCAATTCTTTGGCGCTCAGCCTTCTTCACAGTCCAGCTCTCACATCCATACATGACCACAGGAAAGACCATAGCCTTGACTAGGCGAACCTTTGTTGGCAAAGTAATGTCTCTGCTTTTGAATATGCTATCTAGGTTGGTCATAACTTTCCTTCCAAGGAGTAAGTGTCTTTTAATTTCATGGCTGCAGTCACCATCTGCAGTGATTTTGGAGCCCAGAAAAATAAAGTCTGACACTGTTTCCACTGTTTCTCCATCTATTTCCCATGTAGTGATGGGACCTGATGCCATGATCTTCGTTTTCTGAATGTTGAGCTTTAAGCCAACCTTTTCACTCTCCACTTTCACTTTCATCAAGAGGCTTTTTAGTTGCTCTTCACTTTCTGCCATAAGAGTGGTGTCATCTGCATATCTGAGGTTATTGATATTTCTCCCGGCAATCTTGATTCCAGCTTGTGTTTCTTCCAGTCCAGCATTTCTCATGATGTACTCTGCATATAAGTTAAATAAACATGGTGACGATATACAGCCTTGACGTACTCCTTTTCCTATTTGGAACCAGTCTGTTGTTCCATGACCAGTTCTAACTGTTGCTTCCTGACCTGCATACAGAGTTCTCAAGAGGCAGATCAGGTGGTCTGGTATTCTCATCTCTTTCAGAATTTTCCACCGTTTATTGTGATCTACACAGTCAAAGGCTTTGGCATAGTCAATAAAGCAGAAATAGATGGCTGGGGTGTCATACATGAAAGGAAAAAAGGAAAAAAGCTTAAATAAGCTTCAGAAATATAAGCATACATATAAAAATGCCTATTCTTCCCACTCTTTAAGTAAAACATCTATGTATGTTTTACAGCCTTAAAACACAACCTGCTACTTAATTAAGTCATTCATATTAAGAGAGAAGAAAAAACAAGGAGAGATGTTTTCCAAATGTGGGGCATTTAAAGGAAGTACTAGAGTGTCTTCATCTGGTGTATGTTCATATAAAGTAGAAACAAACACAAGCTTATTCTATTAAGCCTGTAAATCTTAAGGAAACCCAGCTGCTGCCCATTCCCAAGGCTTCTGCAGATTTTGTGTCCATTATATCTGATCTTCCAATCTCTTTGTTATCTATTGTTCTTTGTTAGTATGGCCTAAACTGAGACGCAATCCCAGTGTACAATTAAATTCTTTGGTCATCTGTTTTACCTAATCGTTAAGATAAATTTTAGCTCCCATAGTCTTATATAAAATTTTATTTTATGGAAATAGAAACCACCCTTTGCAAAAAAAAAAAAGAAGAAGAAGTAAATATCTATCATGAATTCACCATCCAAGCTTGGGTAAGTTAATGTTTGAGCATTATATTTTGACATACATAAATATATAATTGAAGCCCACATGTAGATGTACACTTTTAAAATAGCCTCCCTGAAGATGAGGTTTAACTCTGCAGAGTAGCTTTCTTTGTCTCCATTCTCTTGATTTCCATCGTTTGTTATTTTTTTTCAATAAAGCGACCCTCAAAAGCTTTATAGGATTACTAATTGCCCAGTGTCACCCACTGACAGAAGAAAGCCATTAGCATGGGCTCTAGTTATCTGAAATTCAAGTTGGCTTGCCAAGCTCTTAAGATGACAAATGCTCGCAGCTGTAGAGCTGCTCCTGTCCCAGGGGGTTAACTAAATGGTCTGGAGGAGGGTGCGGAGGGTACAGGGGTCCTTGCAAAGCAGCGCTCTCCACTGGGGAGGGAAGACATCCTGGTTCGTGAGGTCCAGGTTAGAAACAACAACAAATTATCTATATTTTCCCAGCTGAATCGTAAGTATTTTTCCCGTAGCCACTCTCTTCGGGGCATTCATAAAACGCTTCTCGTCGGATATTTCTAGCCACAGGATGTTCTTTTTATTTAAAATGGAAGCAGTTTTGAATTCTCCGTGCAGGGAATATACCCAGAACACCGGGGAGGAAGAGTAAAAGGTCCCGGGGTGCTGGGACGCATAGGAGTGGGATCGCAGGAAGACCTAGTGGGGCTCCAGGAGGAAAGGGAGCGGCTGGAAGGAGACTTCTGCGGATAACAAGGAGGCTGAGCCAGAAGCTATTCGGTGCTCTTTGCACCCGCCCACTTCCCCTCCTTGGCTTCATTCTTAAAAGCATTTTCTTGAGCACCTCTCTTTTGTACGCTACAAAACGTGGTGGCCGCTAGAGGACAGTATGGTGCAAGCCAAGAGCTTGATCTCACAATGAGGTGAGGTAATAGCCACAGACGGAGAAGGCAACGGCACCCTACTCCAGTACTTCCGCCTGGAAAATCCCACGGACGGAGGAGCCTGATGGGCTGCAGTCCATGGGGCCACTGAGGGTCGGACACGACTGAGCGACTTCACTTTCTTTTTTCACTTTCCTGCATTGGAGAAGGAAATGGCAACCCACTCCAGTGTTCTTGCCTGGAGAATCCCAGGGACGGGGGAGCCTGGTGGGCTACGGTTTCTGGGGTCACACAGAGTCAGACACGACTGAAGTGACTTAGCAGCAGCAATAGCCATAGAGATAAATAAAATAAGTTATCATAAAGAAGTGTGCTGCCTATGCTTTCCAATCCTTCTTCTGTATACATTCACCAAAATATCAAAAACCAACTGAGTGATAAGGTACTGTAGATGCTAATCCATCTCTCTTTTTTTTTTTCCTCCCTCTCTCTCTTAGGTTCTGAGAATTAGAAGGAATTTTAGAGAAAATCTCCACTCCTCAAACTCAAAACAGACTAATTTCTGGAAGCATTCTCTGCTCTTAAGTCCAAATTACACAATCAAAGAAGTGGAGCTCAACCAGCAGGGTTTTTCTCCTTAAAGCGTCGACAGCACTGAGACTGAGGAATCATGGTCCAAGGTGACCGCACAGCTCGCCTTTAAATGCATTTCTTCCCAACAGGGATATAATCCAGTGCTGCAGCATTTTAAACCAGGCACACTCTCCTTGTTGTCTACATGTATCTCCTATGCACTGCACATCTTTTCCCTAAGTAGACCTGTCACTCTGACTGAAATGCATTGCTCAGAGAAGCTGGTTTTTCAGATTCCTGCCAGCCCCACGAGACCTGTCCGCTGCCCTTCACTCTTTCACTCCTTCATCGCAGGAGTGAAGAAGTGCTGGGGGCGACCTCCACATCCGCAGAAGAGCTGTCACCAGCTGCCCCCTCACCACACCCGGACTCCTGGGTCCTGGGCTGACAGCAGTGGATCCCCTGGCCGCCCCCCAGGTAGCCAGGCGGTGGGCCAGAGACCAACTCTGCCCCAAGGTGCCTGGCTTCCCCACTTGCCAGCTGTGTGACCTTAAACAAGTCACTTAGCCTCATCTGTAAAATGGAGATGATAACTGCCGCAGCCCCGTAAGGGTGTTGTGAGGAGCCGACAAGCTCATATATGTGGATCCCAGTAGGTCCACAACCACGCAAAGCACTTCCCCTTCTGTCTCCCAGGATCCACTCTTGGTTTCTTCTCTCACAGGATTTCACCCAAGTGCGTGTGTAACCTCTGTCATTGCCTCAACATTTAATTGTTTTAAAACAGACTTATTTTGTATGTCATTACTGTATGTTTTGCCTTATAATTAGCACTTTCAACTATTTTGCCCACAGACAGTACAGAGCAGTGATTGCAGACTCTAGCCCAAGACTGACTGCTGGAGACCGAATATCTCTCTGCCCCTCTCTAGATTTTTGCTCTCAAACAAGTTACTTAACTTCCCTGGGCCCCAGTTTCCCCCTCTAAAATGGCTATGATAACCAATTGCTATAAGATTAAGTTAATATTGTTAAATATTAACACAGGACAGTGCCTGGCACATAGCAAGTACTAAGTAAGATACACATAAATGAAAACAACAGTGATGTGGTTAATGCTATTTCCCCAATATCAAACCAGAAGCCAAACGTGCCAGGGTGATGGAATGGCTGAGGCTACACTTAGAGGGCAAGAATTCCAAGGCCATCCCTTCTCCGTGGAGGGGAAAGCTTCCCTTCCAACCATGAATATTCCTGTGCAGGACACGCATGTTTGGTCCAAACCACTAATTTTACCAAGAAGACAACTTGAGCACAGCGGAGTCAGGGTTGCCCTGTTCAGAGGGAGGCGGAGCAGGACCTGGACTGGACTCACAGCTGGCAGTCCTTCTTCCTCCGTTTATTGAATTCAATAACTGTGGTATTGATCTGACATTGTTACTAGCCTTCTCCACGACCTGCAACCTATTTTTCTACATCCTGAAGCAGCATCACGTTTATAATCACAAGGCCCTCTGAGGATGTTTGATGTCTCAAGGAACACAAAATTCAAAGTATCAAGAAAATATTAGCTGAAATTTTTTCTTCTAACCACAGGTTTTGCCTTGAATTTGCTGCTGTTGTTGTTCATTTGGTAAGTCATGGTAAGACTCTCTGCAACCCCCTGGACTGTAGCACCCCAAGCTCCTCTGTCCTCCATTATCTCCCCAAGTTTGCTTAAATTCATGTCCATTGAGTTGGTGACGCTATCTAATCATCTCATCTTCTGCTGCCCACTTCTTCTTTTGCCTTCAGTCTTTCCCAGCATCAGGGTCTTTTCCAATGAGTCAGTTCTTCACATCAGGTGGCCAAAGTATTGGAGTTTCAGCTTTAGCATCAGTCCTTCCAATGAATATTTAGGACTGATTTCCTTTAGGATGGACTGGTTGGATCTCCTTGCAGTCCAAGGGACTCTCAAGAGTCTTCTCCAACACCACAGTTCAAAAGCATCAATTCTTTGGTGCTCAGCCTTCTTTATGTTTCAACTCTCACATCCATATGTGACTACTGGGAAAAGCCATAGCTTTGACTACATGGACATTTGTCAGCTAAGTGATGTCTCTGCTTTTTAATACACTGTCTAGGTTTGTCATAGCTTTTCTTCCAAAGAGCAAGCATCTTTTAATTTCATGACTGCAGTCACTGTCTGTGATGATTTTGAAGCCCAAGAAGATGAAACCTGACAGTGTTTCCACTTTTCCCCCAACTATTGCCATAAATTAATGGGACCAAATGTCATGATCTTAGTTTTTTTATGTTGAGTTTCAAGTCAGTTTTTTCACTTTCCTCTTTCACCTTCATCAAGAGGCTCTTTTAGAATACCATAAATACCCCCGAAAGAAAATTTAAAGGGAAACAAAATCAAACAGTAAATACAACACAAGAAGGACATTTTGGAATTGTTTAAAAATCTGCTGTCCTTCAAAGGTCCCTCTAATCACAACTTGTACTTCCCAAATGCATTTCATACACTGCTGGTTTATTTCTCTGTCCATTCTATGGAATCTAAGGCAGGGTGGTCACTATGAACTCGGTGCACACAGCAGCCAGAGCACAGTGCCAGGCACATGGCAAATCTTACAAATATCGGCTGCTGCCTTGGATGGTGATGTGGACCCAGGCCCACGAGGACAATGTTTCCCAGAATGTGACATGTGCCCCACTGCTGTCCCTTTAGATTTTAAATAGAAACAGAGATGATTTTAGACAGGACATGGACAAGGTATTGAACAACACTGGATTATATAATGGGGCTTCCCTGGTGGCTCAGATGGTAAGGAATCTGCCAGCAATGAAGGAGATCTGGGTTCCATCCCTGGGTCAGGATGATCCCCTGGAGTAGGAAATGGCAATCCACTCCAGTACTCTTTCCTGGAGAATTCCCTGGACAGAAGAGCCCGGTGGGCTTCAGTCTGTCTGTGGGGTTACAAAGAGTGGGACATAACTGAGCGACTAACACACACACACATACCATCTTGATAGGGCAAGGGGCATGCCGACTCAGAGGAGAATAAACGAGTTTTGGGAAAGATGAATGAGCCCTTAGAAGGATGGATGGGTGGCATGATCCTTTGTGACACTGTGTCTGGATGTGACGTTCACCTCTCGTCTCCCCTCCCCTCCTCCTCAATCTTTTCTGGTTGACAAAAACTCTGGGGGAGGAGATTCACAATAGAGTTACTTTCTGAGGATCTGTCTTTAGGCAGATAAGGGAAATTCAGAGAAAGTCTCTCCCTGCATTTTCTGCTTTGTTTTTTTTAATATTTATTTACTTGGCTGCATCGGTTCTTAGTTGCGGCAGATCTAGAGTGCTTGGGCTCAGTAGTCGCTGTATAAGGGCTTAGCTACCCCGAGGCATGCGGATCACAGTTCTCTGACCAGGGATGGAACCTGCGTCCCCTGCATTTGAAGGCAGACTCTTAACCACTGGATGACCAGGAAAATCCTGCATTTGCTGTTTTTAAAGTGCTTTCAGTTCAAAATACTCAGTACATCAAAGTGGCACATTTGGGAGCAGCATGTCCATAAGAAGGTAGCATTACAGATAGAGGGAGCCTAGAAGTAAGAATCACTGTCTGAGTCATTTTCAAAATAGCTGCCCTAGAAAGTCATCGGACTCATACTGGATTTTATATAAGTGAAAAAATAACCCTTTGCTGTGTTAAGCCATGTAGATACCAGGGTTTATTTATTACTGCAACAAAGCCCCTCGTATACTGACTAATCCAATAAATTTAAAAAGAATTTAAGTATAAGTGCAAACATTTAAAGAAAATATTAACTAAATAAGGGTTCAATACCTGACAAAGATTTTGAAAGTGGTGCTCAAATGCCACTTGGTGTTGTAGAGTCTTGGAACAACCTCCAAAATAGGTGAGAGCAGGACCCACCTGCCCTCACTGGATCTACGCTGAATGACCAGGACCAGGCTGGGCTCACATGCAGCCGGGGGCTACAACACAGAACGGAGGGAGACAGGCATTCGGGACACTAAATCTGAGCCTCTGCCTCCTTGGGAACCAGCTGAATTAACAACTGTAAACATTAGAAGCAGTATAATTAGAATCATTAGGAGGCTGGAAGGAGAGAAAAAATTATCTACTTTTCCTTGGGCAGCATGATACACTCTTACTACTTTTTCTTTCGTAAAACTCAGCTTTCTTATAGCCTTGTCATGTCTATGGACTGCATATATGCCTCAATACCACAACTTCAAGGCTAAGTTTTCATTTTTCTGTCTTCATGTTCTGATTTGGGTTGAAGTCCAAACTATTTGTTCACTCTCAATACAAAAGACATGGGAATAGACACATACAGTTTCATCTCGGGGATGATTTAATAGTAACCAAAACTTGTATTGTTTCAAGGTAGGAAACAAGGCCCACGGAGTCAGCTGCTACTATATAAGCTCTCTTCTCTAAAGAAGGGCTGGAAAGATTGATCTTCAGACTTAGATATCTTTGGGGGCCTGTGACAAAGTAGGAAAAACACAAAACAAGTCTGATTCCAAAGTGAGTGTAGCTGTTTGTCTTTGGACAAGTTATTTTACCTCTCTGTGCCTGTGTTTTCCATCCCCCAAATAGAAGGATTAACTGTTACTCCAACCAAGTAACTAAGACTGTTGTGGAAGCAGATGATAGCTATGGAAATACAAATTGTGTTACTACTGGCTAACGGACTTTGCCAACAAAGGTTCGTCTAGTCAAGGCTATGGTTTTTCCTGTGGTCATGAATGGATGTGAGAGTTGGACTGTGAAGAAAGCTGAGCGCCAAAGAATTGATGCTTTTGAACTGTGGTGTTGGAGAAGACTCCTCAGAGTCCCTTGGACTACAAGGAGATCCAATCAGTCCATTCTGAAGGAGATCAGCCCTGGGTGTTCTTTGGAGGGAATGATGCTAAAGCTGAAGCTCCAGTACTTTGGCCACCTCATGCAAAGAGTTGAGTCATTGGAAAAGACCCTTATGCTGGGAGGGATTCGGGGCAGGAGGAAAAGAGGACGACAGAGGATGAGATGGCTGGATGGCATCACCGACTCAATGGGCGTGAGTCTGGGTGAACTCCAGGAGTTGGTGATGGACAGGGAGGCCTGGCATGCTGCGGTACATGGGGTCACAAAGAGTCAGATACAACTGAGCGACTGAACTGAACTGAACTGAACTGAACATATCTTGAGTTCTTCCTACATGGCAGATACGCTTCTGCACGGTCTGTGCATGTGAAGTCATTTAATCCTTAGAGCAGACAAATGCAGTAACCATGATGTTATTATCCCCTTACACTGATGAGAAAACCAAGACCCAGCTGGAAAGAGTGAGTAACTTCCTAGAAGTTGGTAAGTCAATTGGTTACTAAGTGGTGGGGCCAGAGCTCAAAGTCAAGTGCATGTGGCCACAGAGACCGCAGCCAGCCTGTTCCCTTGCCTCCCAGAAAGGACAGGCTGCTAGGGAAAGAGAAGTGTGGGCTGCTCTTGACTCCTCCATGTAGTTCTTTGGATTGTCACATAGCCCCAGGTTTTAAAGCTATGTCCGGCTTCACAGGGTTAATCTGAATCAGACAGGGGTGGATGGGCAGGCGACAGCCAGCACTGCCTGAGTGCACAAGGGTGCTTAGCAACAGGGGAAACAAGTGGCTCTCCAGAAGGAAGGGAAATGAGCCTCAGGGTGGGTGCGTGGAGAGCAGGCGCGGGAGGGGTTGGGTCCTGGCAGATCTGGGAGTGTGTGAGCAGGGTGGGCAATGTACGCTTTGACCCCTGCAGGCACGCACTTGGAGAGGATCTTGTGGGGAGGACACGCCCACCACTAAGTGCTTTCTTATAAAGCAAGAAAGACTATAGGATGTTTTGACATCCAGATTCTGTGTCTTTTTGGTGCTCTCTCCCTGGCCCCATATGGATGGTGTAGGTGATGTTGGGATTTTGAAAGTTTAAACTTGAATGCTATTCACTTAACTAATCTAATAATAGTAGTGTTAGTTGTTCAGATCAGATCAGATCAGATCAGTCGCTCAGTCCTGTCCGACTCTTAGTTGTTCAGTCATGTCCTATTCTTTGTGATCGTATGGACTGTAGACTTTCAGGCTCGTCTGTCCATGGAATTCTCCAGGAAAGAATACTGGAGTGGGTGGCCGTTTCCTTCTCCAGGAGATCTTCCCGACCCAGGGATTGAACCCAAGTCTCCTTCACTGCTGGCTCAGAGATTAAAGCATCTGCCTGGAATTCGGGAGACAGAGGTTCGATCCCTGGCTTGGGAAGATCCCCTGGAGAAGGCAATGGCACCCCACTCCAGTACTCTTGCCTGGAGAATCCCATGGAGGGAGGAGCCTGGTAGGCTACAGTCCATGAGGTCGCAAAAAGTCGGACACGACTGAGTAACTTCACTTTCACTTTCCTTTCACTTTCTCCTTCACTGCCGGCGGATTTTTTACCACAGAGCCAACTGGTCACTATGATTGTGATGTGCCAGAGCCCACAAAGAAAATAGAAAATGGAAATCCCTGGTCATCTGAATCCAACAAAAGCTTGGCATATAGGTGGCCTGCAGATGGTAAGCAGAAGTGCCAACCCTCAAAGGGACTACACTGTGGAAGCACAGCCCGAGGATGGGCTCGAGGGACAACAAGACTCAAGGTCTACTAAGACACTTGAGAGGAGAAAATTCCAGATTAATAAGAAAGCCCCAATACTTTGGCCACCTGATGCCACCTGACTCATTGGAAAAGACCATGATGCTGGGAAAGACTGAAAGCAATGGGAGAAGGGGGAGGCAGAGGATGAGATGGTTAGATAGTGTCACCGATTCAATGCATATGAATTTAAGCCAACTCTGGGAGATAGTGAAGGACAGAGGAACCTGGCATGCTGCAGCCCACTGGGTTGCAAAGAGTCAGAGACAACTTAGCCACTGAACAACAACAATAAAGACCCAAAGAAGCCCCACTCACCCAGATGAGAAAGGATGGGCCGTTTCAAACCTGCATCCAAAAAGTATGAGGTAAAATGGATACTCCTGTCCTTCCTTAGTGTGGGTTATTTCTGTTCTGCTACACAATTAGAGAGCAACAGGGAAGCTGCACCTCAAATAAGTCCATGAAAATTATATTTCCAAAGAATTATTTTTAATTTTGTTGAGGGTGATAAAGGTACTGTGTTTATCTTTTTTTTTTTTTAAAGAGGTATTTTGAAGTGGGATAAGATAGGCTATGGTTTTTCCTGTGGTCATGTATGGATGTGAGCAGTTGGAGTGTGAAGAAAGCTGAGCACCAAAGAATTGATGCTTTTGAACTGTGCTGTTGGAGAAGACTCTTGAGAGTCCCTTGGACTGTAAGGAGATCCAACCAGTCCATTCTGAAGGAGATCAGCCCTAGGATTTCTTTGGAAGGAATGATGCTAAAGCTGAAACTCCAGTACTTTGGCCACCTCATGCGAAGAGTTGACTCATTGGAGAAGACTCTGATGCTGGGAGGGATTGAGGGCAAGAGGAGAAGGGGATGACAGAGGATGAGATGGCTGGATGGCATCACTGACTCGATGGATGTGAGTCTCAGTGACCTCCAGGAGTTGGTGATGGACAGGGAGGGAGTTGGTGATGGACAGGGAAGCCTGGCATGCTGCGATTCATGGGGTCGCAAACAGTCGGACACAACTGAGCAACTGTTCTGATCTGATCTGAAGATGATGTAGTGTCTGGAATAAGCTTTAAGATAATTCAATAAAAAAGAAAAAGGAAATGTTTCAAATCATTGATAACTTTTAAAGTTTGTAAACCTTTCTCGAATTTGTTAAAATATTTCTTCTGCATGTGAGATATTATCTCCCTGACTAAGAATTGAAACCTGAACCCCCTGCATTGGAAGGCGAAGTCTTTATCATTGGACTGCCTTGGAAGTCCATTGATAACTGTTTATCTGAGTGATGAATCTTTGAGGCTTGTACTATTCCTATTGCTTTCATGTGTGTTTGAAATTTTTCATGAAAAATAAAATGTAGTCCTAGAACAGACACCAAAAAGAAACAAATGAACAGAAAACAAAAGCATGCAAATGCGCCCAGTCCTTTGACTTGAGTAACTTCAAAATATCTGCAAATCTCAACAAGATCTTCATGCCTAAAGTCTCTCTCTCCTTAACAGCCACTTTGTGAAAATTAATCAGATGACATCATTATTAATGTGGGGAACTAGGAGAATAACAAATTAATAAAAATTTGTTTCTGGAAAAAAAGAATTGGAGGCTGGGTACCAGGGAGCTGGAGGATGTAAAGTACAGAAACTGTCTTGTGTCTTTAAGGAAGTTGGCAGAATGTCTTCTCAAAGGAGGTCTTTGATGGACATAAAGTACCAGGGGGAAGACCAGAATACCTGGGCAGTACTCTGGTCCTTGGGGCTTCCCAGGTGGCACTAGTGGTAAAGAACTTGCCTGTCAGTACAGGAGATATAAGAGATGAAGACTCAATCCTTGGGTAGGGAAGAGTCCCTGGAGACGGGCATGGCAACCCACTCCAGTATTCTTCCCTGGAGAATCTTACGGACAGAGAAGCCTGGCGGGCTAGGGCCCGTATGTTCAAAGAGTTGAACATAACTGAAGTGACTTAGCATGCATGCGTGCACTCTGGTCCTTGCCATTAAGTTGTTGTCTGTCTTTGAACATCTCTTTTGTGTATTTATTCATCAAACGACTTAAGCACCAGGGTGGGGAGAGAGATCCAAATGGCACCATCTGGCCCTGGGGTTGCTGAGCATCTCTGGGAGAAGATGCTAACTAACCAAGCCTCACTTAGCATGGTCCAGCACTGCACTATGGAAGGCATGATGGTGTTGCTGAGGCTCCAGGGGAATGCAGAAGGATGAAGAAGAGAGTAGCATTTGTAGAAAAGGGAGATAAGTGTTGCAAGGGAAAGAAACTGCATGAACAAATGTACGGAGGCGTGATATAGAGTTTCAGGAATCTAACTTGTGGCTGGAGTGAGGAGGTGGGGGGAGGGATAGGGATGTGGCAGGGAACATAGCTGGAGAAGCAGGCGAGGCTCAGGTCCATTGATAATTCTCTCAACAAATAACTATCGAGCTCCTACTATGTAGCAGGCAATGTGCCACAGACGGGATACAGCAGCAAACAAAATAGAGAAAAATATTCAACTTGGCAGAAATTACATTGGCGCAGGTAAAGAAAAAGACTGTAAAGAAGACAGATGAAGATCGAGTCTATCAGCCAATGAGCTGACAAATACAGTAGCAAAACACACCAGTGGGGAGGGGTATAGCTACTGGGGGTGGTGGGGGGAGGGGGTGGGCGGAATAAGGAGTGTCAAGGGCATTCAGTTTCAGTTTGAGTATATGAAACATATTCTGAAGGAAGAATACACAGAAGAACTGTACAAAAAAAGATCTTCACGACCAAGATAGTCATGATGATGTGATCACTCACCTAGAGCCAGACATCCTGGAATGTGAAGTCAAGTGGGCCTTGGAAAGCATCACTATGAACAAAGCTAGTGGAGGTGATGGAATTCCAGTTGAGCTATTTCAAATCCTGAAAGATGATGCTGTCAAAGTGCTGCACTCAATACACCAGCAAATTTGGAAAACTCAGCAGTGGCCACAGGACTGGAAAAGATCAGTTTTCATTCCAATCCCAAAGAAAGGCAATGCCAAAGAATCCTGAAACTACCACACAATTGCACTCATCTCACATGCTAGTAAAGTAATGCTCAAAATTCTCCAAGCTAGGCTTCAGCAATACGTGAACAGTGAACTTCCAGATGTTCAAGCTGGTTTTAGAAAAGGCAGAGGAACCAGAGATCAAATTGCCAGCATCCACTGGATCATCAAAAAAGCAAGAGAGTTCCAGAAAAAACATCTATTTCTGCTTTATTGACTATGCCAAAGCCTTTGACTATGTGGATCACAGTAAACTGTGGAAAATTCTTAAAGAGATGGAAATACCTGACCTGCCTCTTGAGAAACCTATATGCAGGTCAGGAAGCAACAGTTAGAACTGGACATGGAACAAAAGACTGGTTCCAAATAGGAAAAGGAGTACATCAAGGCTGTATATAGTCACCCTGCTTATTTAACTTATATGCAGAGTACATCATGAGAAATGCTGGGCTGGAAGAAGCACAAGCTGGAATCAAGATTGCTGGGAGAAATATCAATAACTTCAGATATGCAGATTACCACCACCCTTATGGCAGAAAGTAAAGAGGAACTAAAAAGCCTCTTGATGAAAGTGAAAGAGGAGAGTGAAAAAGTTGGCTTAAAGCTCAACATTCACAAAACAAAGATCATGGCATCTGGTCCCAACACTTCATGGGAAATAGATGGAGAAACAGTGGAAACAGTGTCAGACTTTATTTTCTTGGGCTCCAAAATCACTGCAGATGGTGATTGCAGCCAGGAAATTAAAAGACACTTACTCCTTGGAAGAAAAGTTATGACCAACCTAGATAGCATATTCAAAAGCAGAAATATTACTCTGCCAACAAAGGTCTGTCTAGTCAAGGCTCTGGTTTTTCCAGTGGTCATGTATGGATGTGAGAGTTGGACTGTGAAGAAAGCTGAGCGCCGAAGAATTGATGCTTTTGAACTGTGGTGTTGGAGTCCCTTGGACTGCAAGAAGATCCAACCAGTCCATTCTGAAGGAGATCAGCCCTGGGATTTCTTTGGAAGGAATGATGCTAAAGCTGAAACTCCAGTATTTTGGCCACCTCATTCGAAGAGTTGTCTCATTGGAAAAAACTCTGATGCTGGAAGGGATTTGGGGCAGGAGGAAAAGGGGACGACAGAGGATGAGATGGCTGGATGGCATCACTGACTCAATGGAGGTGAGTCTGAGTGAACTCTGAGAGTTGGTGATGGACAGGGAGGCCTGGCGTGCTGCGGCTCATGGGGTCGCAAAGAGTCGGACATGACTGAGCGACTGAACTGAACTGAACTGAAGAAAGGAATGAGCTTTTCTGGTAGTTGAAGGAAGAATATTCTAGAAAGAGCTTTTAGGACCTTGCCTACCAAGAGGAAAACCTTTGTTCTCACAACTATGAAAACAATGGATTTTAATCCGAGGATCCAAACCATCAAACCACAGGTTTGTAAGGACCATTTTCATCTGATGACTCTCCTATGCTGATTCCCACAGAAGAGAAGTATATAGGGCATGTTTGAGTTGGCCACCTACTAACCTTGCCGGATCCTTGATCACATATCTTACCTATGGGGACACAACTCTCTCACCAGGAAAGAAGGGCCAGTCCACACCCAGGGCTGCCAGCAGCCACCTTAGCACAGGGAAGGTTCCTCCTACTGCTCAGCATCTCGCCACACATTACATATCATGGCCTCACTCTCAGGAGAAGGATTCACCTACACCACCAGCTGGAAATCGTGCTTATTTTAAAAGGAACACCTTGTGTCCAAAAAGGCACATTGCAATGAACATTTCTGAGTAGAGGAAAATGCCACTGTGTCTGTTAATTACCAGACCCACATTGTGTGTTTGATGGGGCAAGCTGCTGTACAGCCATTTGTACCCATTCTGCTCCGTTAGGCTTATTTGTTTTCAGATATAAATTAAAGCTGCTATTCTGAGCCCACTGAGCTACCCCTTCACAGAAACTCCCTGTTCCTTGGTGAATGAGTTAGCAAGCTGTGTAGGTGTAGAAGATATTTCTTTGACTTAATATTGAAGCAAAACAAGAACAACTGCCCACTGGAGTACAGAAATCATGCATTACAATAGAGAGTGGTCCTGCAAAAGCTACATGCCTGGGGCAGGTCGCGGGTGTAACTGCTTCCTGATGTGGCATCTACTGTTACTCTTTCTGCATCAGAAAGTGCTTGGCCACTGAGAAGATGCAACAGGCATCCTCCTGCCCTTGGGCCAAAGGTAGAAATGCTCAAATAACAGGAATCATCTTGAAGAGCTCGTAGCCATCTGGGGAGGCAGGGCTGGTTAACAGAGGAGAATAAGCCCCCTCCAGGGCTATCATAGCCTAGAATGACAGAAAGTTCTCTGCCCCCGACACCTTTCCACGCATCTGCCTGGGTGCCACCATCGGAGGCTTCATTAGGTTAAGACAGGGGTTCTTGACTAGGGCTCAACAGGACTGGCTGTTTTGTCCCACCCAGTGAGTGCAAAGTGAAAATGTGGGGCCCTTTGTCCAAAGAGTAGGAAAAATGTGCAAACTAAAACACAAATTTTTTTCCTTCTTCTCCAGTCTCTATTTCAACTTGCTACAGTGTTTTTAACGTGCTATTTAATGTTACAGTAAGTAAATAAACTTAAAATTTTTAACTGTTAGTTTGAATTTCACTGTTTATCTTTACACAATGCTAGTTTTAATGGCAAATAAGACCCTGATGTTGGGAAAGATTGAAGGCAACAGGAGAAGGGGGCGACAGAGGATGAGATGGTTACATAGCATCACTGACTCAATGGACATGAATTTGAGCAAACTCAGGGAGATAGTGGCAGAGAAGGCAATGGCAACGCACTCCAGTACTCTTGCCTGGAAACTCCCATGGTTGGAGGATCCTAGCAGGCTGCAGTCCATGGGGTCGCGAAGAGTCAGACAGGACTGAGTGACTTCACTTTCACTTTCATGCATTGGAGAAGGAAATGGCAACCCACTCCAGCATTCTTGCTTGGAGAATCCCAGGGACGGAGGAGCCTGGTAGGCTGCTGTCTATGGGGTCACACAGAGTCAAGACACGACTGAAGTGACTTAGCAGCAGCAGCAGCAGCAGCAGCAGGGAGATAGTGAAGGACAGAGGAGCCTGGCATCCAGCAGACATAACCTTTGAACAACAATGACAATGTGTACGTTTAACTTATATACATGAGACTACCAAAATTAAGTTTTCATTTGGTAGTTCATACATGCATTTGTATTTCATCCTCACCAGAATGGTGGAAAAACTTCACCATGAATTCAAATTACTTCTTAATCAGAAGCCTTCTATCAACACCTTTGGCTTGCTGAGGAATAAGGAAAGAAAGAGGAACTATGGGCTGTCCTGCCTTTCCCTTTTCTCCTCTGTCCTTGTTTCCAGGGTAACTGGTGACCTCATACAGTTCTTACTAACTGATCAGTGCTAGTTTCTTTGTTTTGACAGATGTAATGCGGTTGTAAGATCTCAACATCTGAGGAAAACAGTTTAGAAAAGGTATATGGGACCTCTCTGTATTGCCTTTGCAAATTACAAGTAAATCTAAAATTATTACAAAATAAAAAGCCTATTTAAAAAGAGAAAGCCTTTCCCACCTTGCCAAGAATCACTGAGTTATTAAGGGGGAAAAAAGCCTTTAAGGCATGACAGCAGCATTTATCTAACTTGCCTGAAAACCTTCACCTGGGATGAATTCCTCTACCCATTTCTAGAAAATTCTGATTTAGTCAATCTGTAGTGGGTCCCAGGATGGGATTTTGAATTAGCACTCACCCTAAGAGGTCTTATCAGGCAAATTTGGTAAATAATGTATTAGAGTGAGTGAAACTAGTATAAAGAAGCAGGTCAACCTGAGGCTGGGTTTTCCAGGCGGTCCAGTGGTAAAGAATCCGCCTGCCAATGCAGGAGTTGCAGGAGATGCGGGTTCAATCTCCAAGTCAGCAAGACTTCTTAGAGAAGTCCACTCTAGTACTTTGCCTGGACAATCCTGTGGACAGAGAAGCCTGGCGGGCTACAATCCATGCAGTTGCCAAGAAAGGATGCAACTGAGCACACACACACTCACCACGACCCACGCCTTTTTTCCCAGAAGATAACTAACACCAAGAAAACAAACAAACAAAAAATTCATCTCTTTAGTGTCCCTTTATTTAGAGATTGTGCTTGATGGTTGTCTTCTGATAGACAAATGGAGACAATTGCTCCTCACTGTGCCAAATGTCTAAATAGACTGGACACTTTCACAGGCTTTTTCCCTGAGGGAAGATTACTTGATTGTCTGCACAGAGGCCGCAAGCACAGTTGTGGTCAGAGTAAAACCCTTCTGGATGTCCCCCTTCCCTGCCAGCCACTCCAGCACAGGCCAAAAAACTCTGGGGCGTCGGTGCAAATCCCTCTTCAGCAGAGGCCAGGAAGCAGTGTGGGCAAGATCTGAACACTGCTCAGCATTTTATTTCACGGGAAATAAAAAGACAGTAAAAATCCTTTGTCTGCTTTTTGCCTCTGTATGTCTGAAACTTCTGTCTTGGAATCACCCCTAATTTAGACAAGTCCTAAGACAGTGTGCCACAAAATCCCAGTTCCCTCACCCCTGATTAAATCATACATTTACATTTTTATTGTTTCTAAGCATCTTAGAAAAAAAAATTTTTCAATGTGCTGAGAAGAGGGACATGTTGCAGGAATTGCCAAAAGGCGAATGAGATGAAGAAGTGATGAGGATACGAGGCTAAAGAGGCAGCACCCAGCACAGGGTCTTACAGAGAAGACATATGCAAGATTTGGGGGGAAAGACCAAAAGGAAATGAAGGGTCACCCTTTACAGAAGGTTTCCACTTCTACAGTGAGACCGCCTTGCTGCCAGGGCTATTTTACATCCTTTCAATGTATGTCATGTGGACAACCTGTTATATTCCACATCTCGTGCTGGACAGCCATTCATGACACTGTTTTCAAATGTCATCCAAGCCCAAGGACATGTTAGATGGTAATGCTGTAGTTTAAACATGCATGCAAGCACACACACCCCCCAACATATGGAGATCAACCAAAGAAAAAGGAGATTTTATTGGGAGACCTTTGGGTTCCCCAATGAAATGCAGTCAGACTTCACAGGGTCTGAAAGTAGAAAATGGACAGTCACTCCGAACCAAGGAAGTGACGTTCCTATCTCTCCAGGGATGGACAGTCTCTGGTATCTTCTTCCCTCAACTTCTCTGAGTCATGGCAAATTTCCCCCACCCTCTAACTTTCCACCTCTCTGGACATGTGGCTGAAAATGGAGGCCCAAACTCCAGACCTCTGCCTTCTCCAAGCTCCATCCCAACCTAACAATCAGCTCACTTTCCAGCTCTTAGAGCAAGAGTCTACCGTGTCCAGCTTGGGTTGTGAGTTAACCAGCCTTGTGGGGTCACATAAAGCAAGCATGGTCTACACTTACAGTCCTTCAGTGGTGTGAGGGGTCAGGACCAATTCTGCAAGAAAGGGGCTTGGTCTCAATCAGATCAGATCAGTCGCTCAGTCGTGTCCGACTCTTTGCGACCCCATGAACCGCAGCACGCCAGGCCTCCCTGTCCATCACCAGCTCCCGGAGGTCACTCAGACTCGCATCCATCAAGTCAGTGATGCCATCCAGCCATCTCATCCTCTGTCGTCCCCTTCTCCTCCTGCCCTCAATCCCTCCCAGCATCAGAGTCTTCTCCAATGAGTCAACTCTTCGCATGAGGTGGCCAAAATACTGGAGTTTCAGCTTTAGCATCATTCCCTCCAAAGAAATTTCAGGATTGATCTCCTTCAGAATGGACTGGTTGGATCTCCTTGCAGTCCAAGGGACTCTCAAGAGTCTTCTCCAACACCACAGCTCAAAAGCATCAATTCTTCGGCGCTCAGCCTTCTTCACAGTCCAGCTCTCACATCCATACATGACCACAGGAAAGACCATAGCCTTGACTAGGCGAACCTTTGTTGGTAAAGTAATGTCTCTGCTTTTGAATATGCTATCTAGGTTGGTCATAACTTTCCTTCTAAGGAGTAAGAGTCTTTTAATTTCATGGCTGCAGTCACCATCCACAGTGATTTTGGAGCACAGAAAAATAAAGTCTGACACTGTTTCCACTGTTTCTCCATCTATTTCCCATGTAGTGATGGGACCAGATGCCATGATCTTCGTTTTCTGAATGTTGAGCTTTAAGCCAACTTTTTCACTCTCCACTTTCACTTTCATCAAGAGGCTTTTTAGCCCCTCTTCACTTTCTGGTCTCAATAGCTACCTCAAAAAGATATTTACTGCAAGTGAAATACTGTGCTGATAGGTTAGAATTTTTTTTTTTTTTTTTTTTTGCACCTTTGCCATCTTTCCATACCTCCTGTTCATCAGCTCTGTGGTCTACACTTGGGTGTTGGGATCTGGTTGAAAAAAGAAATAAGGTGAAGGAAGACAGCAATGACAAACCATTTTAACTTTAAGACTGAGGTTTCCCTGGTCGTCCAGTGGTTGAGTCTACCGCAACGCAGGTTCACTAGTTTGATCCCTGGTCCGGGAAGATCCCACATGCTATGGAGAAACTAAGCCTGTGCACCACAGCTAATAAGCCTGCACTCTAGAGCCTGCGAGCCACAACTCCGAAGCCTGTGTGCCTGGAGCCTGTGTGCTGCAAGAGATGCTACCGCAACAAGAAGCCCATACTCTGCAACTAGAGAGTAGCCCTTGCTCACCATAACTAGAGAAAAGCCCACACATAGCAACGAAAACCCAATGGAGCCAAATATATATATATTTTAAGTTTTAAGATTATCTGCAAAACAGAATCTGCAGAGACATCCAGATTGCCTTAAACGTTCTTTCACACACTTGAAACTCATACTGGGGAAGAAACGTCAATCAATTCCGCAAGTTCCACTTACGGCATGGAGGAGGGAAAACGTGCCTTTTCCCTAAGCTTGGCCTTCCAGTGCACAACTCACAGGCAAAGGGCATAAACAAGAGAGGCCATAAACTTCTCACAAAGGAAGAAAGACAGAGTGGAAAGGTTAGGAATGAAAAAGGATCTGATGTCAGGAAAACTGGTTCAAATTAATGAGACAATGCGAGCCTTGACATTCTTGATGGATGTCAGTGGTTAAGTGCTAGCCGGACCTTCTGAGGTTACAACCTCCATTCAAACCTCATCCCAGGATGGCAACCTGAAACCCAAGGCCATGGGCGGCGAGCATCTGTGAGCCCAGCATGGATTAGTGCCGTGGACTTGGGAGGCCCCTCCAGGCGGCTGCTTCCTCCCTGTGCACCAGTTACCCCGAAGCCAGGTTGGCTCTGGGGGTGACAACAATACCAAGTAATTAAGACAAAATGTCCTTGGCTGTGTCTCGGGCATATTCTTTTATGACAAGAACAAAGGGTTAGTTGATGAACTAATTTTTGGTGGGGAGAGCAGCAGCATCTATTATTAAATGAATGCTTAGGATTTTTGTTTGTTTTTCAATAGCCCCATTATAATTTCAGCTCAGATACTCCACAAAGCTCATGTTTCCTAATTTATTATCGCTCGCTACAGTCCTCTGGGATCCAGTAATTGAATTTTACTGGCGTCATTACCATATCCACAAACAAGCAAGTCTTCCTGAACTCAATCAGTCAAAGCCTGTTGGTTGGCTCACAGGAGATGTGTCCATAGCGGGAGCTGATCTCAGTACAGAAGGGCGAGCATGTTTCCCTGGCCGGGGAGACCGGCTACTGCGGTGCCAGGGAGGCTGAATGTGGTGAGCTCTCAACATCTGGGGGGGCGGTAGGAGCACAGAGGAAGAAGAGAAGAAAATAATACCATTAGGCTCCAAAGACCAGACCTCCTAAATAACCAGATTATTATCCTGCTGCTGTCCAAAATAGAAGAGCTTCTGAGAGGCGGGATCTACATATTTGGTTGAG
Organism: Tragelaphus eurycerus; assembly: GCA_935064755.1. NCBI lineage: Eukaryota > Metazoa > Chordata > Mammalia > Artiodactyla > Bovidae > Tragelaphus > Tragelaphus eurycerus. The sequence continues at coordinate 29,329,706 of CAKXYN010000002.1, forward strand.
AACCAGGAAATTCCACAAGGAGATGCTGAAATTCCATCTAGAAAAAAAAAAAAAAACAGATCGACAGCCTACATCCTCTCCTTTTTATATCCAAATAGGAAAACTAAATCATAATATTAGATGCATTTTAGGGCTACATGTACCCATTGTGATCATCTGAATAAACCCAGTCTCCCCATTTTATACTGGAGGCTCAAAGAAAAAAAAAAAAAGTGAAGTCTTATCTCAGTGTGGTATTTAAGATTTGTTTTTTTTAAAAATCTACATCTTTCAGAGATTTACCTTCAAAAACTTAGGATAGCACGGAGGAAGAGTGAAAAGAATACAGATAGAAACTGACTGGCCCTTGATGCCTTTGAGCTCCTGGACAAGCCTTGATTGCTTCATCTGGAAGATGGGAATAATACTATTATGGGTTTCTCTAATGACTAACATAATGCATACATAATATCTCACAAAGTATCCAGTGTCTGGTCTTAGCTACACACATCCCACCTTGGCATTTGTTAAGAAAATAGATCATTTATTTTGAAAACACTTATCAGTTCAGTCACTCAGTCATGTCCGACTCTTTGCGACCCCATGGACTGCAGCGCACCAGGCTTCCCTGTCTATCACCAACTCCCAGAGCTTGCTCAAACTCATGTCCATCGAGTCAGTGATGCCATAAACACTATACTACTAAGAAAACAAGTGGCTGAAAGGGCAGGACTTTTCCAATGGACCTGCTCCTCAGATAGTTCCCACCATATTCCAGAGCCCAGGAGAGGAGAAAGGCTCCTCAGGAGAGCACCCCAAAACTTCTGAAGGCATCACACAGGAACTCTGGGTACTTTTGCCTGGGTGGCTGAAACTCACATACCACTGGTGAGTTTGGAAAAGTTATGGGGACTTAGGTGCTCTGACTCATGGATCACACTTCAACTCTGTGTTGTCTGTGTCTTCAAAAATATGACTATCCTGAGGCACAGTGAAGGAATCCTATCACATCTCCCTGCAGGCTTCAGTCTCCCAGGTACTGATTCTTTGTCAGAAAAAAAAAAAAAAAAAAAAAATCAACTGCTCCACCATTTCCTCCCTTTTTCCCATGTCCCTTCCCTATTGCCTTTAATAATCAAGAAAATACTCCCAACTGAATCAACCATCAACAGGATGAATTCTCTTAGGGGTGGGGTTGTGTACCCCCCAACTCCAAAATTCAGATGTTGAGGTCCTAACCCCTAGTATCTCACAATGTGACATTACTTGGGAATTGGGTCATTCTAGTCGTAACTGCAATTAAGATGAGGTCATATCCAAGTAGGGTGGGCTTTTACTTCAATATGACTGGTGTCCTTATAAAAGGAGGAAATTTAGACTCACACAGGGAGAGCATCACATGAAGATGAAGGCAGAGATTGAGTTGATGCATTTACAAGCCAAGGAAAGCCCAAGATTGTCAGAAAACCACCAGCAGCTGGGAGAGGGATGTGGAGTTTTTTCTTTCCCATGGCCTTGAGAAGGAACCAGCCTGGCTGATTCCTTGAACTTGGACTTCCGGCCTCCAGAACTATGTAGCAATACACCTCTGTTGTTTAAGCCAGCCAGTTCATGGAACTTTGTTACAGCAGCCCTAGCAAACTAAAACATAGGAAGATCACTTCGTTCAGGAAATAAAGCCTCTTTTATGTCCTTCACCTTGTTCCAGGGCTGGTGTGGCCTGAACACCTAGAGCCCCCCCACCCACACCCCCTTCTCCCAAACAGCTTCCTGGCAGGCTTGGTGCTGTCTGTGGACTCATGTCCCGAAGCCTGCCTCCAAACTCCAGGCCAGGAAGCAGTTAGTACCATGCTGGGGTAGGGGGTTGGGGGAGACAGCCTCCGCAACATCCAAGGTCACATCCCTCACCCCTGGCCTCCCTAATCGGATGGCAATCATAGCCTGAGAGATGATAACACAGATGATCCATGTTTTGCAGCCTTATTCAGCTCCCTTATAAGGAAAAACTATGCCCCTAGAAGTCTTGCAGACTGGAGTATCTATTATAAATTCTAGCTTGCAGATGAGAGACTGATGTCATCTTCTTTTTTCAGTAAAAATAGGAAAAAGTTAAAAGAGGAAAGAAAATGTAAGCAACCATTTCTCACTCCCCACCCCACCACACTTTTATCAACACACACACATGCACACAACACCTATACACACAATTTCAACTAGCTGTGTCTCCTTTTATGGATGTATATTCATGAGAATAGAGATATTGGTTTCTGTCCCCTGGGGTAATGATGATAAATATGCCAAGGTCAGCAGCTTCATCAGCCATGGAAGCTACTCACTCTGGCAACTGCAGATAATCATTTACCTGGTGGGACTGGTGGCCTACACTTCAATTCATGCTTCACCATGTCGCTGAAACATTCCTTATCTCACAAAAACACTTGTCTTATTGTGCCTTTCTGGTGCACAAAGAAATTCAAACATGATTGTTTTGCCTTGGATTTTTTAAAGTCTCAGTCATAATTTTGTGGGGGAAGAAGTTACTAAAAAACAGGGACCAGGTGGAAAATAACATCCGTGTGTTGACAACAATATCCTGTTCCACATCCTAGAAAGTCCAAACTCAGGCTTCAAATTCCTCCTATCATATTCCCTTCCTAATAGGACTAATGCTTAAAATTAAAAAAAGAAAAGCCACTGGCATATATTGAGAACCTACTATGTGAAATGCACTATGCAGGAATATGCTATGATGGGAATGCTGCTGCTGCTAAGTCGCTTCAGTCGTGTCCGACTCTGTGTGACCCCATAGACGGCAGCCCACCAGGCTCTCCCGTGCCTGGGATTCTCCAGGCAAGAACATTGGAGTGGGTTGCCATTTCCTTCTCCAATGCATGAAAGTGAAAAGTGAAAGTGAAGTCGCTCAGTCGTGTCCGACTCTTAGTGATGCCATGGACTGCAGCCTACCAGGCTCCTCCATCCATGGGATTTTCCAGGCAAGAGTACTGGAGTGGGGTGCCATTGCCTTCTCCATGATGGGAATACCAACATAAATAGGACACAATTCCAGATTTATTCTTAGCAACATGAAATCTCTACATAACACACAAAGGGAAGAAACATATGTTAAATTTCACAGTTGTTCTTCTTTTGAGAACTATGTTCCTATATTAAAGGTAGAAAAAGTAGGATAATATTGTACCCCCAAACATACCATCTTACAGCACCCAAATCAGCTTTCAACTGTTCTTATATAAATGTACATTTGGTGGGATTACAGCTATTTAATGACTTGCCTCAGCACAGGAGTGCATATGACTTACGTGAACAGTCTGGCATGTGTGTCTCAGAGGGAAAGCTTGAACAGCTGCCTTGTAAACTCATCAATAAGCAGGTAGCCAGGAACTCTAAGCTAGTCAGGCTCTGTGGAGAAACAGAGAAGTGCAAAACGGGATTTTTGTCCTAAGGGAGCTCACACACTAGTGCAAAGATAGCGCAAGATAGTGACCCGTCCATGTGAAGACAGAGGGAAGCAACTGTGGCTGTGAGATGGACTGCATGGCAATCATCAAATATTTACAGAAGAATAATCTAACTCTGGGTATTGCCCTTGACGTATGACACACAATAAGAGAAACAGGCAACACATAAAGGCCAAATTACTTGGAGATGATTTTTAAAGTACCGTTTTGGTATAGCCTGATGCAAGAGTTGTCTTTTCTTCTGGGCATAAGGAATATTTGTCTCGGTCTTGAGTATTCTTCTGACATAAAGTCTAGCATTCAAATAAAACTTACAAGACTTATAATACTTAGAACAAAAAAGCACGAAAAATAGCCTATTGTTTAAATAAAAATCAATCAATAAAACTAGACTCAGAGATGTCTAGATGCTGAAACTATTAGACAGAAACTTTACTATAAGAATTAATATATTAAAAGATCTACTGGAAAATTACACAACATGCATGAACAGATAAGGAATTTCAACAAATAGAAACAAACCAAAAACCAAAAAACCCAGCTAGGAAAAAAAGGTATCAGAGATGAATAATTCCTTAAAGGGCTAATTAGCAGACTGCAACCAGTTGGAAAACGACTAGTAAACTTAAAGATAGGCCAATAGAGATGATCTAAGCAGAATTACAAAGATTTAAAATGTGTAAAAGAAAAAAAAGTACAGAATATCCAAGAGGACAAAATTAAGCAGTCTAACACACGTGTAATTAAATTTCCAGATAAATAAGAGGGGGAAACAAAAACAGGACAGAAGAAATATTTAAAGAACTATTTCAAATGACTCAATTTCCTAAAACTACTGAAAGACAACCACAGATGCACGAAGCAAGAGACATAAGTAGTTAGAACAATGTTTTAAACACATGGACATATCACAAGCAAACTGCTGAAAGACAACTTAAAGAGAAAATCTTGAATGCAGCCAGAACAAAGAGAGGCATTATATAGAGAATCCAGTGTAATTAGAGCAGACCCCTTGCCAAAAGCTAAGCAAGCTAGATAACAGTGGGGAAACATTTCTAATGTGCTGAAAGAAAAGCAAAAGTCAATGAAGAAATCTCTAACCCGCAAAAAAAAAAAATTCTTGTAAAATAAAAACATTTCCTGAAAAAGATGAGATAATTCATTGCCAACAGAACTTTACTATAAGAAATGTTAAAGCAAGTTCTTCAGGCAGGAGTACAATATCATATAGAAACTGGGACTTACCACCCAAATTACAGGGCACCAGAAATTATTTTTTTAAAGAGAACATATATGTATATATGTAAGTATATATATTATTTTATATCTATATATGTGTATATATATACACATACATATATATATGTGTATGTATATATATATCAGATCAGATCAGTCGCTCAGTCGTGTCCGACTCTTTGCGACCCCATGAACTGCAGCACGCCAGGCCTCCCTATCCATCACCAGCTCTCGGAGGTCACGTGTGTGTATGTGTGTGTATATAAAATTTCCCTCAAAAAAAACTGAACTGGTTATATTTTTAGCAGGGATGGAGACATTACATAATACAAAGGGACTATTATATAATAAGATATAACAATCCAAAACAGGAACTTCAAAATACACATACAAAAAAATTGAGATAACTGAAAAGACATATAGATAAATCCACATTTCTTTCTTGTTATCTTAATTGAGTAGGTAGACAAAAGAATCAGTAACAAAACAGAAGAGTTGAACAATGCTATCAACCAGCTATGTTTACTTAACATTTACAAGATACTTTACATGAAAATAGCAGAATATATAAATTCTTTTCATGTGCACATGGAACATTTATCAATACAGAAAGTATTCTGGGCCATAAAACAAAACTTAACAAGTTTTAAAGAACTGAAATCTCTGACCACAAAGGAAGCAAGCTAGAAATCAACAACAGAATGATGTCTGGAAAATCTCCAAATATTTGGAAATTAAACAACACATTTCCCCCTGATGCAAAGAGCTGACTCATTTGAAAAGACCCTGATGCTGGGAAAGATTGAGGGCAGGAAGAGAAGGGGACAACAGAGGATGAGATGGTTGGATGGCATCACCAACTCAGTGGACATGGGTTTGGGTGGACTCTGGGAGTTGATGATGGATAGGGAGGCCTGGCATGCTGCAGTTCATGGGGTCACAATGAATCGGACACGACTGAGCAACTGAACTGAACTTCTAAATAATTCAAGGGTCACAGGAGAAACCATCTGGAAATCAGAAAATATTTTCAGATGAGTAAAACTTGATATGCAACATAACAAAATCTGTAGGGAACTTGATGACCTTTATAGTATCAAATGACTATATTAGTAGAAAAAAAAGATCATGATTATCTAAAGGTTTTACATTAAGAAACTAGAAAAAAAAAGAGATCAAAAGCAAGGAGAACATTGAGAATGATGATGAAGATAAGAACATAAATTAATAAAATTGAATGAACTGGAAAAGCAGATAGAGCAGATGGGATCAGGGATGCGCTTAACCCCCGCATGTACTTAGGCCTGGGATATACTTAGCCCTGGGATGCACTTAGCCTTTTTCTCTTTTTGTGGCACACTGCCTAAAAATTGGGAAGCAGTAAATGTGCAAAAGTAAGAAAAGATACATAAGTCAGATCAGATCAGATCAGATCAGTTCGCTCAGTCGTGTCCAACTCTTTGCGACCCCATGAATCACAGCACACCAGGCCTCCCTGTCCATCACCAACTCCCGGAGGTCACTCAGACTCACATCCATCGAGTCAGTGATGCCATCTAGCCATCTCATCCTCTGTAGTCCCCTTCTCCTCCTGCCCCCAATCCCTCCCAGCATCAGAGTCTTCTCCAATGAGTTAACTCTACGCATGAGGTGGCCAAAATACTGGAGTTTCAGCTTTAGCATCATTCCTTCCAAAGAAATCCCAGGGCTGATCTCCTTCAGAATGGACTGGTTGGATCTCCTTGCAGTCCAAGGGACTCTCAAGAGTCTTCTCCAACACCACAGTTCAAAAGCATCAATTCTTCGGCACTCAGCCTTCTTCACAGTCCAGCTCTCACATCCATACATGATCACAGGAAAGACCATAGCCTTGACTAGATGAACCTTTGTTGGCAAAGTAATGTCTCTGCTTTTGAATATGCTATCTAGGTTGGTCATAACTTTCCTTCCAAGGAGTAAGTGTCTTTTAATTTCATGGCTGCAGTCACCATCTGCAGTGATTTGGGAGCCCAGAAAAATAAAGTCTGACACTGTTTCCACTGTTTCCCCATCTATTTCCCATGTAGTGATGGGACCAGATGCCATGATCTTCGTTTTCTGAATGTTGAGCTTTAAGTCAACCTTTTCACTCTCCACTTTCACTTTCATCAAGAGGCTTTTTAGTTGCTCTTCACTTTCTGCCATAAGGGTGGTGTCATCTGCATATCTGAGGTTATTGATATTTCTCCCAGCAATCTTGATTCCAACTTGTGTTTCTTCCAGTCCAGCGTTTCTCATGATGTACTCTGCATAGAAGTTAAATAAACATGGTGACAATATACAGCCTTGACGTACTCCTTTTCCTATTTGGAACCAGTCTGTGTTGTTCCATGTCCAGTTCTAACTGTTGCTTCCTGACCTGCATACAAATTTCTCAAGAGGCAGATCAGGTGGTCTGGTATTCCCATCTCTTTCAGAATTTTCCACAGTTTATTGTGATCCACACAGTCAAAGGCTTTGGCATAGTCAATAAAGCAGAAATAGATGTTTTTCTGGAACTCTCTTGCTTTTTCCATGATCCAGTGGATGTTGGCAATTTGATCTCTGGTTCCTCTGCCTTTTCTAAAACCAGCTTGAACATCAGGAAGTTCATGGTTCACATATTGCTGAAGCCTGGCTTGGAGAATTTTGAGCATTACTTTACTAGCGTGTGAGATGAGTGTACGATAAATGTACACTTAATTAATATGTATACTTAATTAAATTAAAATTAAATTAAAATGTACACTTAATTAATAGTAAAGTAATTTTGAGCATTACTTTACTAACGTGTGAGATGAGTGTACGATAAATGTATGATAAATGAGTGTACGATTTAATGTACGATAAACAGCACCAAAGAAGACACAGAGACTGTGCACATGTAGCAAAAGAGCAAACACTTGAGACAATCGCTAGAAAATACCAAACTAAAATTGTCTAAAAAGAAAAAGAAAGCAACCCTTCCATTTCCATCCTCAGCACACCACCCCCCAACACCACCATCATCAACAGTACAACCACACCTATGTGGTTACCAAGCAAAAGAGAAAATGCTAAAAATAAAACTACTATATTATCCAGCTACCCACTATTTATTTATTCAGTGAAAACAAAAAACACTAACTTAAAAAGAAAAGTGCACCCCTATGTTCATTGCAGCATTATTTACAATAGCCAAAATATGGAAACCACCTAAATGACCATCAACAGACGAATGGATAGAGAAGATGTAATATACATATACAGTGGAGTATTACTCGGCCATAAAAAAAAAGGAATCTTGTCATTTTTTACAACATGGATGGAATTTGACAATATCATGCTAAGTGAAATAAATCAGACAGAACTCTGAGATACAGAAGACAGATTGCTGGGTATCTGAGGGGAAGGGGGTTGGAAGATGGGTGAAATGGGTGAAGGCAGTCAATTGCATGGTGACCATAGTAACTAGACTTCTTATGGTGACTACTCTGTAGTGTACCTTGTATACAAAGATCCAAGGATTGTGTTGTGCACTTGAAGCTAATATTATGTACCAATTTTACTTTAAAAAAAGATTGCTCAAAGGATAGAAAAGTTAATTTATGGCGTTGAGAAAAGGGGTAGTGGGTACAGGAGAAGGATTGGGGAGATGAAACGTATGGTTGATCTTCATTATTCACAGGTTATTTGTTTGTAAGCTCACCTACTCACCTGAATTTATCTGTAACCTCAGAATCACTGCTCTGCAGCACTTTCACAGCTGCTGGGCAACACGCACAGAGTAGTGGGAAATCTGAGTGGCCCTGTGTGTTCCCAGCTGGTGCTGAACAAAATACTGTTTTGCCTTCTTGTTTCGTATCTCATACTCTAAACAAGTGTCCTTTTCACAGTCTATTTAGTACTCCTTTTTTTTTTTTTTTTTTTTTTAAATTTTTGTGCTTTTTGTTGGTGATTTTGTGGTTTGAAAGGGCTCTCAAGCATAGAGTAGAAATGCTGGCTAGTGCCCCTAAGGAAGGCCTGAAAGGCTGTGATGAGTCTTGGGGAGAAAATATATGTGTTATATACACTTCCTTCAGGCATAGGTTATAGTGTGATGAGCCATGAATTCAGGTTAATGAGTCAATGATATGTACTAAATATGGTATCTTTAAACAGAAGTACACATAAAATAAGGTTATATATTGATGAGCTGATGAAAATGTTGTGACCAGAGACACATAGGAACCTAACCTTGAATTTCCCCTGGGAGCAGTAGTTCAGTGTCTGATAATTAATGTTTGCTGTGACCTTACACAACATAACTTCTGTGAAAAAGAAGAGCTGACTGTCAGAAGGACACACATCAATCTCACAATGGTAGCTGGGAAAGAAAGTCAGGGGCTTTGTCAATAAAGACACTTATTAAGGCTGAAAACAAACACTGCAAAAGGTGAACTGTTATTGAGTGGTGCTATATGGGTGTTGTGATCCACACAGTCAAAGGCTTTGGCATAGTCAATAAGGCAGAAGCTTTTTATATGATCCAATGGATGTTGGCAATTTGATCTCTGGTTCCTCTTTTTCTAAATCCAGCTTGAACATCTGGAAGTTCTTGGTTCACATATTGTTGAAGCTTGGCTTGGAGAATTTTGAGCATTGCTTTGCTAGCATGTGAGATAAGTGCAATTGTGCAGTAGCTTGAACATTCTTTGGCATTGCCTTTCTTTGGGACTGGAATGAAAACTGACCTTTTCCAGTCCTGTGGCCACTGCTGAGTTTTCCAAATTTCCTGGCATATTGAGTGCAGCACTTTCACAGCATCATCTTTTAGGATTTGAAATAGTCCAGTTGGAATTCCAACACCTCCACTAGCTTTGTTCGTAGTGATGCTTCCTAAGGCCCCCTTGACTTTGGACTCCAGGATGTCTGGCTCTAGGTGAGTGATCACAACTATCATGGTTATCTGGGTCTTTAAGACCTTTTTTTGTATAGTTTCCCAACAAACTGTGGAAAATTCTTAAAGAGATGGGAATATCAGACCACCTTACCTGCCTCCTGAGAAATCTGTATGCAGGTCAAGAAGCAACAGTTAGAACTGGACATGGAACAACAGACTGGTTCCAAATAGGGAAAGGAGTACATCAAGGCTGTATATTGTCACCCTGCTTATTTAACTTATATGCAGAGTACATCGTGTGAAATGCCAGGCTGGATGAAGCACAAGCTGGAATCAAGATTGCCAGGAGAAATATCAATAACCTCAGATACGCAGATGACACCACCCTTATGGCAGAAAGTGAAGAGGAACTGAAGAGCCTCTTGCTGAAAGTGAAAAAGGAGAGTGAAAAAGTTGGCTTAAAGCTCAACATTCAAAAAATTAAGATCATGGCATCCGGTTCCGTTCAGATCAGATCAGATCAGTCGCTCAGTCGTATCTGACTCTCTGCAACCCCATGAACCGCAGCACGCCAGGCCTCCCGGTTCCATTACTTCACGGCAAATAAATGGGGAAACAATGGAAACAGTGAGAGACTTTATTTTTTGGGGCCCCAAAAATCACTGCAGATGGTGACTGCAGCCATGAAATTAAAAGACGCTTGCTCCTTGGAAGAAAAGCTATGACCAACCTAGACAGCATATTAAAAAGCAGAGACATTACTTTGCCAACAAAGTCCATGTATATTCATTTAAAGGACTGATGCTGAAGCTTCAATACTTTGGCCACCTAATGTGAAGAACTGACTCATTGGAAAAGACCCTGATGCTGGGCAAGATTGAAGGCAGGAGGAGAAAGGGATGACAGGATGAGTTGGTTGAATGGCATCACTGACTTGATGGACATGAGTTTGAGCAAGCTCTGGGAGTTGGTGATGAACAAGGAAGCCTGGTGTGCTACAGTCCATTAGGGTCCAAAGAGTCGGACATGACTGAGGAACTGAACTGAACCAATATTGGTACTTGTTATTATTTGCACTCATTTTCATTTCCTAAAGGAAAAATCCTTAGAAGGACAGCACAACTGAGGAGAAAAGGAATAAAAGTGCAATCACCATTAAAAGTGTGTACATATACTAAGAGTTAAGTATACAGTTAGTTGCAGGGTAAGTATCAGTTCATCAAAACCTTTAACTTGGAAAAGTGAGTAATTGCTACTTGGCTATAGCTGGTCTTAACCTAAAACAATGCGGCTGTCTCAGCATTAACTACGGGATAGGACTAGCATTTATGAAAATTTGGTGAATTTGAAACAAATTTTTATGAAGTTACAGATTCAGGAGATGCTGTTGCCTAGTCGGGGAAGGCAATGGCACCCCACCCCAGTACTTTTGCCTGGAAAATCCCATGGACGGAAGATCCTGGTAGGCTCCAGTCCATGGGGTCGCTAAGAGTCAGTCGGATACGACTGAGCGACTTCACTTTCACTTTTCACTTTCATGCATTGGAGAAGGAAATGGCAACCCACTCCAGTGTTCTTGCCTGGAGAATCCCAGGGACAGGGGAGCCTGGTGAGCTTCCGTCTATGGGGTCACACAGAGTCGGACACGACTGAAGCGACTTAGCAGCAGCAGCAGCAACAGTGTTAGTACGTGACAATTTGTCTGTCTGATGCTAGTTCACAGCCAAATTACAAAGCCCCGTTTCTGTGCCATAAGGAATCACAATGCCTGTAGCTTAAAATCTCCTCAACAGATGCAGTGGGATATTTTGATATTCTGCCCCAAGATAAAGCAACCAGGTATCAGGAAGCTACTTTTCCCCTAATTATTTCAGTAGTCAATATAACCTCTAAATACCTCTGTTTCCCGTGCAAAATGAATACTATTTGCCAGATGATTGGGAAGGATAAAGTGACCTTAAATCCCTAAGAAAAAGCGCTTGTGAACGCAAAGTATCCTTTTAAGTAAACTAAGTGTAAAAGGACACTTGGAGATGCTATCACTGAGTTAATGGGAAGTAGAGGGGCACTGTATAAGCAAGATCATTTACACAGTCTTAGTTCTGATCTAAAAGATGAATTAATTTATGTCAAGAGTTTAATAAACATAGGACATGTTGCTCAAATACTACTATATTCTTTTTTAAATAATGAGAAAATATTTCAAGAGCTATCCTTCCACACTAAATTATAGAAGAGCTTCAATTAACGAAAACAAGGAGAGGGAGAGTCACTGTGGTAGTATTATCTGAATTTTGATTGGTTAAGGGCTTAATCACTTCACCTGCCCATGAAACTTCTAAAATGTAATATAACTTCTAAATGTGTCATACCCTGCCAATAGGGTCATACTGCTACATAATAATACATAACAATAATAATAATAATACATAACAGATGTATTATTGGTACATTGAAGAACTGCTTATTGAAGTTCTGCCTTATAACTGGTGCTGTCTAATGCTTTTTACTTATTTATTCCTTAAAATAGCGCTATGCAGTCAAGACCCAGGATCCTCATTTTCAATATGCAGAAGTTCAAACACAAAGTGATTAAGTAAAGAGAAAGAAAGTAATCTCAGATGACTTAAAATTCTTTCATCACTTCCTTAAAATCACTCTGAATTATAGTGATGCTATAATTCTCTGAGATGGTGAAGATAGGAGGCCTCTAAGAATGTTTTGATCCTGGGTCATGGTCTGGAATTTCGAATACATTTGTGGCACTAGAATGCTTCATAGTCACTTATCTCCAAGTCTCAGAAGCAGAGGAGGGAGTGGTTAAGTACAAATACCAGGTAACCCAGTGTTTACTGTAATCGTTTCTTAATATGCAGTAGCTGCCCATGTTACTGTACTTCTGGGAAAAACCAGGTGTTTGGCAAATTAGTGAAGGTGTTCTGAACACATGCTAATTATTACCTGGCAGCATCATAAAATGATCTGCTTTATGAAAGCAATAATCTTACTGGCTGAGCTGAGGACCCAACACATTCCAGATGGCATCAATGGCTCTTTAACTGAACACTCCTAACTCTCACAAAGTTTTTTTTTTTTCCCTTAAGGAATTTTATTTTTCATGTACTTTTTAATGGCAAAGATGGCCTCTAGGTCAAGAAAATTTCTTCTTATTTTTGAACTTGAGAGTCCAAGAGCTTCACTTTTAATTCACTGTTTTTTAAACAACTGGAACCTGCCGAGACCCATTATTTTGCTGTCACTGGTGTTTTGACAGCATTTTCACATCATGGGGGACCACCTGCTTCTAAAGCCATCTCATTGTTTCTTTGGGAAGAAAGTCACAAGCATTTCTTAAAAAGAAAGCCCACGCTCTGCTTGGAAATGGAAACGAAAAGACAGTGAAAGAGGACAGAAAGACTTCCAGTTTGTTTCATCTTCACTGATGAAAACTGCTGTATAAAAATTCAGTGTACCATTATGAAAGGCTGTAAAATATTTGAAAACTCCAACAAGAAAACATCTCCATTAGTAAGTGGGTTTATTGACATAACTGAACATAACAATGTATAACATTTATTCATTTCCCACTGAAAGACTTTACAGTGAAAGTGTTTTTACATGGATTCAGGCATTAATCATTTTCAGTGATTTTTGCAGTTGAAAGGGTAGGTGGTGGGAAGAACCAGAGGTCCGTTTCAGACTTTCAAAGGGACTCACTTTATTACATTGCTGGGTAAAAAAAGCAAGAGCTAAGACTAGCAATTGCTCTCTGAATGAAAAAGCTAGGAGCACAAAAGGTGCAAGATAACCACAAGGTTGCAAATAAGAGCAAATTCCATTTCTCCCAAGGCTCAGAATCTGAAGCAAGCCCCAGCCACAAACTAAGAATGACAGTCTATTTCCTGTGGTTTATTAAGTTTGGGCCCCACAGATAAGACTGCCAGAAAAGCAGCTGTACTTTAAGTGGTCTGGACATTTACTCATCTGAACATAAACAAAGATCAGTTCATTTAAGTCCCTGTGTTCCTACTCAGCTGTTGGGACAAGGCAGGCCTGGTTCAGTGGAGACGAAACGGAAAAGGGGTGAAGCGGGGTTGAAGGATCTCTGGAATATGACAGATTCCCTGAGTCTTCAGGACCCTCGGGGGCTTAAGGCCCTAAACAGAAAATTCACTGTTAGCCTTAGCACCTTTGCAGTGGCTTGCCCAGCACCCTGCCGCCAATGAATCTGTAACCACGATGAATATAACCATCTTGTACATCTTCTAAGTGACTGTGTTTAGACCACACACAAAATTATTCATGTAAACCAAAGTACTACATCTAGTGATAAACATCTACTTCATAAATATCAAGGAATGAAAGTATCCCAAAGAGTTGAAAACAACTGAACAAATAAAGACTAACCCTACGTGTAAAACAAAAACATTTTTTAAAAATATTGCAATTATTAACTAAAAGTTAAGTTTTAATAAGATGGGGGGGAACCACTGGGTAGTGGAGGGATTAATTTGCAAAATATATAATTATTTCACAGTGAGGTTTAAGTATTCCTAACAATCTTCTGGTTTTAGTAGAAACATACAACCACTGATGTCCATTTTTTTCACACCCCCCCCACTCTTTCATATAAGACAATAACGTGATCAAACATTACACTATCACTTGCAAATCACCTTTTGCTCACCTCTTATCAGGAAATTACCTTGATCACTTAACTGTGCAGTTCAAGAGAAGTATGGCACAGTCAACTGCGTGTTACTGATAAAAACATGAGAAGGACCACATCACATTTATTCCAAACTGGACAGGTCATCAGAGATGTGGTAAAGTGAACTACAGCGATGGCATTCTCTATGGGGTCATCAGTTATGTACACCTTACATTCTTCTATGGAGTCTGGCATTGAAATTTTCTTTTCCACATGTAAGTTTAAAAAATAAAATTAAAAAAGCCACAGGAGCAACCCCGACAGAGAAGTCTTGCATGCAGCCTCCTCCTGAGAAACTTTGTAATCTTAGTTAACCTGAAGGTCAGCAAATGTTTTCGTGGTGTTAAGAGGAAAAGAGTTGAACTGCCCGGCTCAACTAAAACGGTCCTTGGGTTTACTGGTCAGTTTGTTAAATGTCAGAAATCTTCACATTTTTGAAAAAAAAAAAAAGTAGCATCTCTAATTATTTAAACATTAAGTTATCCTGAACGTTCTATCAGTCAACAAGAATTCCTCCACGAGTGTGTTAAACTCCACCACCTGTTTACAGCATCACCCTTCTTGGCGCAGACCACCAGACCAGTGGAGTCAGTTGCCAAGCTACCTTTGTAATGGTAATACGTTCTTTTTTTCCTTAAATAGAAACTCCAACAAACAAAAACACAAGCATCCAATTCTTTCATGGCCACGTAGGGGGCAACGAGCACCCTTTTCTATCCCAGAGGCCAGACTGCATTCCATTCTCACAGCTGCACCAACGTAGAAAAGGCGGCTTCCAGTCTCTTGACCCCACCATTCACTTGTCCCTCATTCTTGGTCTTGACCACCAACACCAACCATTTACTTCATGAGCGAGCCTCGGGATTTGAGGGGTGGTGAGGATTTAGCTGCTATCTGTCTTCTTTGGCCCTTCTGGCAAATGCACAAAAGGGAGAAAAAGAGAAGGTCTGATAAAAAGAGATCTTCCCCTGAGGTGGTTGCTGGGGCCCACGGATAGGCGGCTCCCCAGGGCCAAGGAGATAGTCTCTTCACACCCCTGGAGGCCCTGGATCTACCTAGTCGGCAAATCGCTGCAGGAGATGGTCCTCCCGCCGGAGGCTGCCGCCTGCGCCGCCGCCCCCGCTGTCCATGAAGCGGTCGCACGGGAACTCGATGAGGTCCGCTTCGCTGAGCGCGCACACGGTGGTGCGCGGCCGGTGAGACTGGAAGCCAGAGAAGTCGGCGGACACGCCAGTGCCCATGGAACGCAGAGGTCGTCGGGTAGAGTACATGTGGCGAACGTGGACAGGAGCCCCGCCCTTCCGCCTGGCCCGCAGCTTCCTCCGCAGCCAGCGCGACGCCCAGGCCGCCAAGGCCAGGAGCACCAGCAGCGCGTTGGCAGCCAGCAGGGCCAAGGTCAGCAGCTGGTAGTCAACTCCGCCCTGGCTCCCAGGCTCTGGCAGGGTGACCAGCCCCGCGCAGTGGTCGCGGGGAGCCACCGGGCAGACCCGACCACCGAGCACGCCCTCCACGCACACCAGGTAGGGGGTGTCTCCGCGCAGCTCGCGCAGCGTGGCCGAGTCGCTGCGCTCGGGCAGGTAGACGAAGCGGTGGAATTTAGGCTGCTGGCCAAAGCGGTCGAAGAGCAGGCGGAAGCGCGCGCCGCCCAGCGGCCTTGGGCTGCGGTGCTCGCGCACAGCCCAGCGTACCGAGGCGCTGTCGGCGCCCACTGCCTCCACCGTCAGGTTGCACAGGATAAACTTGTTGAAGTCACATGGGTCGGATACCAGCGGCGGCAGGCCGACCCCGCCGTCGGACTGGGCGGCGCTCTCCTGCTGCTGCGCGGCTAGGCGGTGTTTCGCCGCGCGCTGCCAGGGTTCGCCGGCTGGCGCATAGGAGAGCGTGGCCGTCTGGGTGGGTTCCGCGGGGCCAGGATCCGACGGAGTCGGACGTGCCCGCTCAGGCTTCTCGAGGAGGTCCAGCGGGTGTGGCGCCGTGCCCGCGGAAGCAGCGGCGTTGGAGCCCGGCTGCTGGAGGCCCGGGCCCCGCCGACTCAGCCTTAGGGCGCTGCGGTTACCCAAAAGCTCCCTGGCTGCCCCATCCCAGGCCATCCCTGGCAGAACTCGACTTCGCTGCTGTGGCTGTGGCTGCGGCAGCAGCTCCTCCGCGAGGGCACCTGCAGGGGGCGCCACCTCCTCCCCTGGAGCTGTGGGTAGAGGCCGCCGCTTGTTGTCGGCAATCGGGGGAACCGAGGACGCGAGATCTGTGCAAGACCCGTTCTGCAGTTGCTGGTCATCCAGGTAATCCAGGTACTTGCCCCGCAGGGCCGGAGGGTGGCGACACTGCACGAAAACGGTGAGGAGCCGGCCCTGTGAGTGCCAGTCGCCCATCCAGCGCTTCAGACCCCGCAGCCGGCAGTCACAGGTCCAGCCATTGCCGTCTAGATCCAGCCGGTAGAGGGCCGGGCTGGCCGCGAAGATGTCCCCGGAGAGGGCGCTGAGCGCGTTGTCCCGCAAGCTGAGCTCGCGCAGCCGGCCCAGGCGGCCAAAGACCGTGGGGTGCAGAGTGGACAGCTCATTGCCGCTCAGGTCCAGCGCCTCCAGGCTATGTAGAGGTTCCAAAAGTGCCACAGGCAGATGGCTCAGCCGATTGCCCTCCAGGCGCAGCTCGCGTAAGGCCTCTAACCCCCAAAAAGCCTCGGGCGCGAGATGCGTGAGCTGGTTGCCCCTGAGGGAGAGTAGGCCGAGGCGCGACAGGTGCTGGAAGACGCGAGGCCCGAGGTGCTGCAGGCTGTTGGCCGAGAGGATGAGGGTGGAGAGGGAGCGCAGCGGTGCGAAGGTGGCCGCATGGCGTAGGGAGGGCTGCAGCTCGTTGGCAGAGAGGTTGAGAAAGCGCAGCTTCCCCAGTTGGGCGAAGGCGTTCTTGCCCAGAAAGCGGATCCGGTTGGACTCCAGATGTAGGTAGAGCAAGTTGCCTAAGGGGGCAAATACGGCATCCGGCAGCGCCCCCAGGGCATTCCCATCCAGTCGCAGCTTGACCAGGCTCTCCAGGCCCTCGAAGGAACCGCGGCTGAGGCGACTGATCTCGTTCCCGTTGGCGTAGAGGACGCGCAGCTTGCGCAGCGGGGCAAGGGTGCCCGGGGCGAGCGCCTGCAAGAGATTGTTGCCCAGGTAGAGCTCCTCCAGCCGCGAGAGCTTCTCGAAGGTCTTGGGGTGCAGCGAGCGAATCTGGTTGTACTGTAGGTCCAGCCGTCTGAGCTGCCCCAGGCGGTGGAAGTCGAAGGCTGTGATGTTGGTTATGAAGTTGCCTCCGAGGCTGTAGGTGAGCACGTCCTGTGGGCTCGGTAGCGAGCTGGTCTTGGGCACGGCGCGGAGCCCTCTGTTGGTGCACAGGAGGTGCTGGGGGTGCTGGCAGTCGCAGCGCTCCGGACACACCGGCTGGGCCCACGGCGGGAGCGCAAGGCAGCCGCACACCACGAGCAGGAAGCGCACGGCGCGGGCAGCCTCCATCGCCGCCCGCCCTGCGTGCTGCGACCGGATCGTCCTCTTGGCCCGCCGGCTCTCTGTCTCCTCTGCATTCCCCTTGGCCTGGCCAGAGTCGCTAAATGGCCTCTTTCGGACTTAGCAGTGCTGTCCAGCCCCTCCTCCGCCCTTTGTCCGGTGGCTGGCCCGGGTCTCTGCAGGCGGGCTTTGCCGGGCCAAGTCAGGCGGCGCAGGGCGCTCTGTGAGCTCCGGGTGCTACTTGTTGCATTTCTGCCGAAAACTGTTTCTCCGGGTGCGCGTCGGGGGGGGACGGAGGGAGGGAGCAAGACCTGAGCTTTTTGTTTGCAGCTTGAGTCCGGAGAGCTGGATTCCCTGGCACGGATTCTCCCTGCCGAGCGGATTCCCCAGCTGCAGGCGGGAGCCCTTCCAAGAGCTCCTCCGGGCGCGGCTTGGCTGCTACGCCCCGGCGGCTTAGCCCCAGCAGCTCGCGCCTCCTCGCTCCGGGTGCGGGAGCGCAACCTCGGTGGAACAGCCCCGGGAGGAGCCGGGGGTGTGCAGGCTGTGTCCGGAAGGGACCCAAGTCGGCGAGTGGAGAGCAAACCGGGCGGAAATTCGTTCTTCCCACACTCTGCCCCCGGGGATGCAGGCGGAGAAAAAGGAGACGGCGGAGGGAGGACAGACCCGGGCAGGGGGAGGAGGAAACGCTAAGTGGCTCCGCGTCTGGTCAACGCTAGCCGGGGACGCCAAGTGAGAAAAGTAGGGATTAAAAACAGCTGTACGGGTCGGACACGCCGGACTGGGGGCGGGGATGGATTACCGGGGGGAGCAAACGGGATTTGCAGACAGAAACCTTTTTATTTTAGACTAGCACACCAGTCGCTTCGAAGCAGTGGGAGCGCAGCTTGTCTTATTCATTTTTAAGACACTTGCTCTTCCAGGTGGCCCCTTGCAAGAAGTTCGGGCAGCACGGAATCCGTCAGCGATCTCCAGGAAGTTTGGGGAGCACAAGGCTGTCTACCAAGAGCCACCGGTGGGCCACTGTCGGAAGTGGCTAGGTTGCGTGTTTGGGTTTTTGACATCCTTGTACTGGTGGCCCTTGTACTGGTGGACAGTCCAGGAGAGGCACCGCCCACCTTTTAGGGATCTGAACAGAGTAGCTGCTTTGCCTTGCTGTAGGCAAGAACGTGAAGAAACCTCAGAACTGGTTCTACCACCGTGAAAGTGTCCTGTCACATTTTGGTGATTTAGTCCCATTAATTCTCCTATAGTCTTAGAGCCCTTGGGGCAAGCCCTGCACGTACGTGTGTGTGTGTGTGTGTGTATGTGTGTGTATACACTAACCTTCACAAACCCTCTGGTTACTCCTACAGCTGGGCCCTCCCCCTTTATGCCCAGGCTTGCAGCAATCTTCAAAGTTTTTTGGCCCCCGGTTTTTCAGACCTGATTTAGTTGGGGAAGTTTGAACATTTATTATCCATGGGGAGTGGGGTATTTATTAATGGCTCAATTCAGGGCAGCCCCCACTGAGAATGAGAAGGGCAAGGAAGAGCTGTTAATTACTGTTTGTTCCTGAAAGCTGTCCTTTACCTTCATCCCAGGGTGTTCAGAAAAAACGATTTTAAGGACCCACTGTATGGAAAATTAAAGCAGACATATCTTCACCTAAAGAGGCTGACAATCTAGTAGGGGGGACAAGACAGGAAAGATTAAATAAGAAACTAAGGCTGTAGAATGAGAAAGCTGCTGAGATACAGGTGATTTTGAATAATTCCAGTGTTGATGGTGATTAATTGCCTCATTTAGCAACTCATGCAGACAAGTGAGTTTATAGAAAGATGAGACCATTGGCAGCGTAGTCAGTGAGGAGTTATGGATGAGCAGGGACCAGAGAGATGGCATTGGAAAACGGAAGGTAGATAGGTAGTAAAATGTCCATTCAGGGCACAGTGAGCAGGGAAAGTTTGCTTGTATTTGTTGTGAGATTTCTAGTAAAAGATAAACTTGAGGAAGTAAAAAATGTCTTTCTGAACAAGATGAAAGATGAAGTTGGCCACCATACCAGGTGGCTTGGTATTTGGGGTTTTAGTTCTCGTTGTGAGAAGCCTCTGAAATCTTTTAGTTCTTGACTCCAGTCCTTATGAAGGTCTGGTGCCCTAAAGGGTAAGGCCCAAGCTTGCACCATGTAGAACAAGTTCTCCTAATCTGGGCCCCAGAAGCTTCTGAGGGCCTCAATCCTTGCTGGCAACAGAGGTCACTCGACTTTTCAGAGGGGAAAAAAACTAAGAAGCTGCTAGCTTTCCAGTTTCCCACTACCTGGGATGCAGCTGTAGCAGCATCTACTTTTGAGTCCCCAGCCTGGAAATGACGGCCTTCTGAGCAGGAAAGAGGTCAGAGACTGAGAGGTGTGATGTGGAAGAAGCAGCAGCAGAAATCAGACCCTTCTTTTCTTCTCCTGACTCTTCCAGGAAAATATCCAGAGTGAAGGCTACTCATTCCAGTATTGTTGGGCTTCCCTGGTGGATGATAAAGAGTCCTCCTGCAATACAGGGGACCTGGGTTCGAGCCTGGGTTGGGAAGATCCCTTGGAGAAAGGCATAGCAACTCACTCCACTATTCTTGCCTGGAGAATCCCATGGACAGAGGAGCCTGACGGGCTACAGTCCATGGGGTCACAAAGAGTTGGACAGGAATGAAGCAACTAAGCACAACACAGCACAAAGGAGGACGGCAGGGTCATTCCCCCAGAGGCCACTGCAGTTTGGACTAACCACTTACTCAACTGAGAATGGCTTTCCTTTATATTTAGATGCCTCTGAGTGAGTTGTCCTGGAGAAGGAAATAGCAACCCACTCCAGTATTCTTGCCTGGAGAATTCCATGGACAGAGGAGCATGGTGGGCTATAGGCCATGGGGTCACAAAGAGTCAAACATGACTGAGTGACTAACAGTTAAGTGAGTTGTACAAAGTTATCAGAGTCTTGCTGTGAGGTGCCATGCTAAGTCACATCAGTCATGTCTGACTCTTTGCAACCCTGTGGACTATAGCCCACCAGGCCTCTCCGTCCATGGGATTCTCCAGGCAAGAGTACTGGAGTGGGTTGCTGTCAGACCCCTGCAGATGTTCAATATTTTTTTATTGCCCAGTGTTTAATATTTCTATCTGGATTACAGATAGAAATAATATCTTCTGTGGTTTCATGTCAAAGGACAACTGGATTTCCATAGCATTCTCTTTTCTTGAAGTAACCAATCTGCCCCTTGTAGTTAACATTGTTTAAAAAAGATAGTGTGCCAAATTTCAAGTGACTAGAAAGTTTCTGATAGGTGTCCTTAGCACCGTCAATCTAATTTCAGTAAGGGTAAAATTTTGAAATCTGAAGACGAAGTGTGTGTGTGAGTGAGTGAGTGTGTGTGTGTGTGTGGGTACATATACGTTCTTTGTGAAGAAGCATGATTGCCAACTTTTTAAGAAATGCTTCCTTTTTTAAGGCATGTAACCTGAGGTCAGCTTAACAAATGAATGAGATTAAAAACTGCAGAGCACACAAATGTGATATCTGTATGTGCCCGCAGTGGTCTCCATGTCTGCGATGCTGCATGTTCAAGTGTTTGACTTATTTTCAGACCATCTGTCTCTTCCAGGAGTTAAAATTTGACTTGAATTCTTTAGTACTTAGAGCCTCTGGTAGTGAAGAGCTATAAAAGCAACTCCATATTGCTGTTGGTGATCAGGCAAGAAGTATTTAGTGAGAATTTAGCATGTGTCAAATCCCAGGATGAGCCGTGGGAATGCAGTGCTGATAAGACACGGGGCCAGACCTCAGGGTGCAGCAATTTAGGAGGGTGGAGAGGCTGCTGGGTGGGGAGCAATTGCAGTGCCAGGTGCTAAGAGCTGTGGGAGCCCTGAGGAGGAGCACCTGGCTGGACTGAGGGCTCGAGGAAGCCTTGCAGAGGAGGTAAGTGCTGAGTACTATCTGCGTGATGGCTAGCGGGGAAGGAGGAGGCGAAACCTGGGGACCAGTTCCAGAGAGTGACTTAGAAATCTCCAAATCTTGTGTCTAAATCTTTGTTGCTGAAATTCTTTTGACATCTGTGTGGGGGTTTTTTGTTGTTGCTGCTGTTTGTTTTTTAAACCTTTTATTTTTATTTTTTAAATACGTTTTTGATGTGGACCATTTTTAAAGTCTTTACTGAATTTGTTGCAGTATTGCTTCTGTTTTATGTTTTGGTTTTTTGGTTGGGAGGCATGTGGGATCCTAGCTCCCTGCCCAGGGATTGAACCTGTACCCCTTGCATTGGAAAGCAATATCTCAACCACTGGACAACCAGAGA
Source organism: Tragelaphus eurycerus (assembly GCA_935064755.1). NCBI lineage: Eukaryota > Metazoa > Chordata > Mammalia > Artiodactyla > Bovidae > Tragelaphus > Tragelaphus eurycerus. The sequence continues at coordinate 29,351,786 of CAKXYN010000002.1, forward strand.
AGCCCCCAACATCTGTGTTTTTAAGATAGTAACAAGAAACCTTGCTCATACAATGACTTCCAAATAAATAGAGCCTTATTCCCCTTTAAGGTTTTCAGCTGGGAGTTGACATAATCACATTTGCACTGCAGCATCAAGAGATACCTCTCCCAGTGCTCCACAAAGAAAATGTCATCTATCTAGTTCTTGACATCTCAAACCTTGGACTCTCTGACAGAGGTTTCTCTGGGGCATGTGTTGATGGAACATCTAGACTAAGGTATTCATTTATATAACACACTTGGCAAGCATTGTACAGACAACCATATATATGGTACCACTCCTGGACCTGCACTTGACCCTGGACTTTAGAGGGCTGTGTCCAATCCTTCTCTGGTTGTATCCCTCCCCATAAAAGCAGGATGTCGATTTCAGGCTTCCAGAGATATGTACCCACCCACTGCCTACATCCCCACTCCTGTTCAGGGTTCCTGAGACCCTGGAATTCCTTACTTAATTGCCTATGTCTCTGCAGGCCTTTCTGTCCTCTTGGAGACCAGTCATGCCACAAGTGAATATATCCCTAGGGCCAAGAGGAGGCTAAAGGGCAGCTGTCAAAAGAATATGGAGGTGTGGGCTAGGATTTCCACTCTATTGCCCAGGGGGCCTCCAGGAAACTTCTGGTGACACTCTAGGAGCCAGAGCTAAGAGGAGAAACCATGGATCAGTGCTCTAACCTCAAGCTTTTCAAACGTTGGAGACAGGTCTTTTCCTCTGTAGTATTTTAGGAGAAGAAAGCACATGTACTTGGATTAAAGAACAAGGAGAAAAATTACAGAAGTTGAAAGCATTTTTTAAAAAGTAAATTCTACTTTATTATAACATAGCCTATACCTAATTTTCTATAAAAAGCAATAATTTTTAGCCAAAGCAAGGACAGAGTTGTCTCCATTTAAATGCCTATCTCTTAAGTATGTAATGTCTCTGTTTATGGATGGATCCCAGCTTGATCAGGTTCCAGGAGAGTCAAGTATTGATTATGCTTAAGTGTATAATTTGCATAATCACAAGACGAGAAATCCAGGAAGGAAAGCTATTTGTAAGAGAAACAAGAGCACTGTCGTTTCACTTTTGGAAAATTTGCCCTTTAAGTCTCAGGCACACGGGGGGAATTTGCAGAGGTCAGAAGCAAAAGCAGGTCTGGGCTGGTTCCATGACACATATATGTGGCATGAGAGGTTTCGGCTCTTCTTGTCCAGACTTGGAATCTTGGGCTTGCCAGGGATGTACACACTTTCTTCTCAAGCAACTATGGTTCCCTTGAACTTCAGCTCTAGAGGTGGGAAGGATTCCAGGCCCTGTCTTCAGCAGCCCCTGGAGCTGGTGTGAGTTGGCCCAGGCTGCTCTGGGGCAGGACAATTTAGGGAGAGGAGAGCTCAGGCCTTGCTCCCCGCTGCAGGGAGAGGTGGATTTGCCAAGCCCTGCTGGAGCAGCATCCCCAGTGTACTCAGGGAAGGCAGCTGTCTCTAATCCCTCATGAGCCAATGCCTGATAGGCAGTGTGGCAGTGGTCCCTTGGCATGCTATCAGATGAACCCCACCCCCAAAAAAGCTCTCTATCTGAATTGAGCCCTCTCTTAGCCTCAGTCGGAGAGGCAAGTTTCTTTGCCTTGAGCATTAGGAATGTGAATAAGAGAATTACTGGTTTCTCTGTTTTCCCTTATATAGGAAGTATAGGAATGCAGATTCCTGGCTAGGTATTAGCCTTATTAAATCAGAATCTCAGAGGGCAAGGCCCCAGCACCTGCATTAATAAGCCCCAGCTGATGTTTATGCACACTTAAGTTTGAGAAAATTAATAGACACTATTTCCTGAGTACCTGTTCATGATGGACTGATCATATCCTAATAACAACAGTAGTAACACGGGCACTGGTCTAGTGCTAAGGGCCAGGCAGTGGTCTGAACACTGCATGAAATAACTCATTCATTTCCACAATTACCTTGTGAGGTAGGGGCTACTTTTATCCCCATTTTACAAGGAGGAAATCAAGGAGCTTATTAAAAATACAGTCCCCTAGGCCCACCATCAGAGAATCTGATTCAGAATAGGGCCTAGGGATCTTTATTTAGCACATTCCTAGATACCATCTTAGGTATTGTGACTGAACAAGAATTCTTACTGGCTTATTCAAACATTTCAGTGTCTTCTTTGCTAGGAGCCTAGGGATGGACAGAGCAGACAAAGCCCATGCCTTCTGGGAGCTCAGGATGTTTGGGGAGTTAAATGTATATAAGACGATAATTTAGGAGGATGGTGTCATCATAAATAAACACATGAGTGCCATATGCTATGCTCATAGCAATTATTTTTTGAAAAGAAAGTAATAAAGTACAATCTTTGTAGAAAGTATCAATCCACATAATACTGTCTGTGTCTAAGGCCATTTACAAGGTGTTTCTAACAGTTCAAGAAAACTATGTCTTCGGAAACAGTCCAAGGATTTTATGTCCAAGGAATGTCCTTATCCATCAGTTCAGAAATGCCTGATTATTTGAAACCAACATGTACAAACATATTCAGATCAGATCAGATCAGTCGCTCAGTCAAGTCCGACTCTTTGTGACCCCATGAACCGCAGCACGCCAGGCCTCCCTGTCCATCACCACCTCCCGGAGGTCACTCAGACTCGCATCCATCGAGTCAGTGATGCCATCCAGCCATCTCATCCTCTGTCGTCCCCTTCTCCTCCTGCCCTCAATCCCTCCCAGCATCAGAGTCTTCTCTAATGAGTCAACTCTTCGCATGAGGTGGCCAAAGTACTGGAGTTTCAGCTTTAGCATCATTCCTTCTAAAGAAATTCCAGGATTGATCTCCTTCAGAATGGACTGGTTGGATCTTCTTGCAGTCCAAGGGACTCTCAAGAGTCTTCTCCAACACCACACTTCAAAAGCATCAATTCTTCGGCGCTCAGCCTTCTTCACAGTCCAGCTCTCACATCCATACATGACCACAGGAAAGACCATAGCCTTGACTAGGCGAACCTTTGTTGGTAAAGTAATGTCTCTGCTTTTGAATATGCTATCTAGGTTGGTCATAACTTTCCTTCCAAGGAGCAAGCGTCTTTTAATAACATATTGCATATCTATAAAACTACGGTGAAATGTGGACCCTCTGGCAAGCTAAAAGGGAGAGATGGTTATTAGCTGAGCATAATAACTTAGGAAATAAGTCAAATTCACATATTTTGGGGACTTCCCACGTGGCTCAGTGGTAAAGAATCTGCCTGTCAAGGCAGGTTCGATCCCTGGGTTGGGAAAATCTCCTGGAGGGGAAAACGGCAACCCATTCCAGTATTCTTGCCTGGAAAAGCCCATGGACAGAGGAGCCTAGTAGGCTACTAAGAGTTGGACACAACTGAGTGACTGCACACACACACACACACACACACACACACACACATTGTTTATGGTTACAGCATAGAGTACTTTGGTGTACCTGAAATTTTATAGCAGTAATTTAATGATGGAGAAGGCAATGGCACCCCACTCCAGTACTCTTGCCTGGAAAATCCCATGGATGGAGGAGCCTGGTGGGCTGCAGTCCATGGGGTTGCTAAGAGCCAGACACAACTGAGTGACTGAACAACAACAACAAATTCCTAAATACTGAAATATTTGTCATCTCCAGGAATCAGACCTGTAGTTGCATGATAAGGGACAGCTTTTAACTATTCCTTCATTTGGATTTCTAGGACTATAAAGAAAGCTGAGCACCGAAGAATTGATGCTTTGGAACTGTGGTGTTGGAGAAGACTCTTGAGAGTCCCTTGGACTGCAAGGAGATCCAACCAGTCCATCCTGAGGGAGATCAGTCCTGGGTGTTCATTGGAAAGACTGATGCTAAAGCTGAAACTCCAGTACTTTGGCCACCTCATGCAAAGAGCTGACTCATTGGAAAAGACCCTGATGCTGGGAGGGATTGGGGGCAGGAGGAGAAGGGGACAACAGAGGATGAGATGGCTGGATGGCATCACCGACTTGATGGAAATGAGTTTGAGTGAACTCCGGGAGTTGGTGATGGACAGGGAAGCCTGATGTGCTGCAGTCCATGGGGTCGCAAAGAGTCAGACACAACTGCATGACTGAACTGAACTGAATACTACATTAATTACATTTATTTAACCATTAAAGTAATGCTTAAAATTCTCCAAGCCAGGGTTCAGCAATACGTGAACCGTGAACTTCCAGATGTTCAAGATGGTTTTAGAAAAGGCAGAGGAACCAGACATCAAATTGCCAACATCTGTTGGATCATTGAAAAAGCAAGAGAGTTCCAGAAAAATATCTATTTCTGCTTTATTGACTATGCCAAAGCCTTTGACTGTGTGGATCACAATAAACTGTGGAAAATTCTGAAAGAGATGGGAATACCAGACCACCTGACCTGCCTCTTGAGAAATCTGTATGCAGGTCAGGAAGCAACAGTTAGAACTGGACGTGGAACAACAGACTGGTTCCAAATAGGAAAAGGAGTCCATCAAGGCTATATATTGTCACCCTACTTATTTAACTTAGACACAGAGTACATCATGATAAGCACTGGGCTGGAAGAAGCACAAGCTGGAATCAAGATTGCCAGGCGAAATATCAATAACCTCAGATACGCAGATGATGCCACCCTTATGGCAGAAAGTGAAGAGGAACTAAAAAGCCTCTTGATAAAAGTGAAAGTGGAGAGTGAAAAAGTTGGCTTAAAGCTCAACATTCAGAAAACGAAGATCATGGCATCTGGTCCCATCACTTCATGGGAAATAGATGGGGAAACAGTGGAAACAGTGTTAGACTTTGTTTTTGGGGGCTCCAAAATCACTGCAGATGGTGACTGCAGCCATGAAATTAAAAGACGCTTACTCCTTGGAAGGAAAGTTATGACCAACCTAGACAGCATATTAAAAAGCAGAGACATTATTTTGCCAACAAAGGTCCGTCTAGTCAAGGCTATGGTTTTTCCAGTAGTTATGTGTAGATGTGAGAGTTGGACTATGAAGAAATCTGAGCGCTGAAGAATTGATGCTTTTGAACTGTGGTGTTGGAGAAGACTCTTGAGAGTCCCTTGGACTACAAGGAAGTCCAACCAGTCCATCCTGAGGGAGATCAGTCCTGGGTGTTCATTGGAAGGACTGATGCTAAAGCTGAAACTCCAATACTTTGGCTACCTGATGTGAAGAGCTGACTCATTGGAAAAGACCCTGATGCTGGGAGGGATTGGGGGCAGGACGAGAAGGGGACAACAGAGGGAGGATGAGATGGCTGGATGACATCACCAACTCGATGGACATGAGTTTGAGTGAACTCTGGGAGTTAGTGATGGACAGTTAGGCCTGGTGTGCTGCGGTTCATGGGGTCACAAAGAGTCAGACATGACTGAGTCACTGAACTAAACCGAAGTGAACCATTTGATATCCCCACCCGGCTGGAAGACATCAGCCTTGTTTTATTTCATTTTTGTGGTACCAGCAACTATTGTTGAAATGTCAAATGGTTTTTATAAAAAGCTAGAAAAAACTTTTTGAAATGTTCACAGGTGTTCTTTACATGGTGAGAAAATGAATAATTGTTCACATCCTATGCTTTGGCATTTTCCAAATGATGTACAATTACTACAGATTTCTTTGAATTAATAAAAAAATTTTAAAAATGAATGCTTTCATATCTAATATCTGGGTTCAACCTCAACCCAAGTCTCATAAGGCAACTAAGGATTAGTCATATCCCCAGGAAGCCCCAGTGTGCTCAATGGTAAAGAATCTGCCTGCCAGTGCAGGAGATGCAGGAGACATGGGTTCAATCCCTGGGTCAGGAAGATTTCCTGGAGAAGAAAACTGCAACCCATTCCAGTATTCTTGCCTGGAGAATCCCATGGACAGAGGAGCCTGGCAGGCTACAGTCCATGGGATTGCAAGGAGTAGGACATGACTGAGCAAGTAAGCACCCAGCGTTCATATCCCTATTTTGGAGCCGGCTAACTTCTGGGATGATCCACCACTGTAATGACAGATTTCAGATCACAATCTAAACCTTTGACTTCTGACCCCAGGACTTTATAGTTGGGCCTTGCTGGGTGCCATGTTGATACATGCCTATATGTACAACCAATGAGGCCAGTTCAAAGTGATAGTCAAAATACTTAGCAACTGGTCCAATAAGAGCACCAACCAGCCAGGTTTGACACTGCCCAGTCAGGGCAGACAGAGGCCAAGCCAATGCCCACTAGCTGAGAGTGGACTTGCCTGCACTTGACTAAACTTTTCCAATGGTGCTTTAGTCTTTTTTCCTTAATAACTACATTATTAAAAACAATTTGAGTAAGGCTTGGACACAATAATCAGTCACCGTGAGAAACAACACACACAGTCATCCTGGGTCCACGTTCTTCCAAATTGCAGACTTGCCTGAGGCCTGTCTGTCTGAATCCAGATGCATCACAGTCACTCAGACCGAACAACGTGATGTTGGTAAGAGGACAAAGACAATTCACCTTGACAGAACACGAGTTTTGTTTACAAATTTTAATTCAGAAATTGCCTCCCACTCTCTGTAGTGGGCTGAGAGATATATCTAAAGGGGATTTCATAAAAAATACTATTTTTTCACAATTTCATCTGAATTGTTGTCAGTAATGGCTTAAAAACATTTGCAGGGGGACAGCTCTTTTGAAGAGTATTGTCTTCAAGAGTTAGCAACTCATCCTGTAAACGTTCAGAGACTTCTCGGCAGAATCTGTATGTACACATGTCAAGTACCCCTTCCAAAAAAGAAGTCCTCCAGAACTATAGATATCTCCTTATTTTCATGTCACTATACGGGGCCAAAATAAAGGAAGCAGTTTCGAAAACTGGGACTCGATTATCCTGGCAAGAAACATTGTCAATCTCAGTAATGGAAATCATCTTGTACAGTCAAGTAATTGACTATATACAGTGTAAAATACCCTCAAACTATTTACAGATTTCATCAAAAGACCAAATGTTTTTTATTTAAGACCAGAGACATGGCAGGAAAGGAAATTAGAGGAAGGAAGCCTCCATCCTCTTTTTAGTCTCTGTAATTTCTATAAAGATTTGCACTTTGATTATGCTTAGTAGCACCATATGCTGGAGTGGGACTCAAGATCAAAGGTTTCAGCCCCAGCATTGTGAATAGGATCAAACATTTCTGTTGGTAGAATGCTAATGGATCTGTAAGGACACTCCTCCAGCTTCTATGCATCCCTATTTAATTTCCAAAATATAATTGATATACCTCAAACTTGAATGCTTTTTTCATGGTCTACTATGATACATTGTAGATTGCCAAAAAAAAAAAAAAAATGGTTGTTACCACTTAAAGATATTTAGAACTGAAACATCTTCAAAATCTTTATGTGAATTGTCAATTTTATAGTATGCATAACTTTAAAAATTAGGGGAGTTAGGGATGCTTTCCTTAGTTGATGAGAGAACAGATTTTTTTTTTCATTCTACTTTTCTCTGCAATCAAAATTTTCTATGATAAGCATGTGTTTTTGCATTTAAAAATCTTTGGTAAAAAAAGTACATGATACCATATTCACGCTTGCTTTGTCCATTGCCCTGCCCTGTCTTCATTCTCTTATTACAAATGTTTTTTCTTACAAGCCTTTAAAAAATCAATCTTAATGATGTAAAAAATCTTGGATATAGTCAAACAATTTGCTCTATGTAGTGTAAAAAAAAAAAACCAACACCCAAAACATCTGCGGGTTTCATCAAAATCCAAAGATTTGTCCTGAAACACCCATATAATCAGTATAGGTGATCAGAAGATGGAGTCCACTTGCTAAGACTCTGACCTTGAACCATGTCATCGTCTGTCTGATCAGCAGTTCATTTTCTCATGTATAAAAAGGGACAAATCATACTTGCCCAAAGTATACATTTTGGGAAATAGATTTGAAAGTGCTTACAGACTCTTAGGGCTTCCCTGGTGGCTCAGAGGTTAAAGCATCTGCCCGCAATGCGGGAGACCTGGGTTCGATCCCTGGGTCAGGAAGATCCCCTGGAGAAGCAAATGGCACCCCACTCCAGTATTCTTGCCTAGAGAATCCCATGGGCGGAGGAGCCTGGTGGGCTACAGTCCACGGGGTCGCAAAGAGTCGGACACGACTGAGCGATTTCACTTTCACTTTCACAGACTCTTAAGTGTTAGGAAAATTTGAAAAAATACTCTTGTTGCTAGCATTTCAACTTCGTGTGTGCCTTTTCAGTGAGAATCTAAGGTCCTCCAGGGCAAGGCCAAATGTTAACGTGCGGCGTTTTGGCGTCCTCCGTAAAATGCAGCAGCGTCTTTCTTAATGTAGCCCTGTGATAGTGTTCGGCTGAGCAGAAAGGTGAAGAGGAGGAAAGCACACTTTCAGGTGATGGTCTCTTCTCCCTTTCCTTGTGGGTTGTTTCCATCTTTTCATTGTTCCCTTGCTCTGTTCCAGGCCGCGCAGGCCCAGAGCCCAAGGTCTGCAGGACACAGGTTCTCTCCAGACAGCTCTACAAACGGGCCTGGATTCTGACCTAGCTCTGTGATCATTTAGTTCACCCATGAGTCATTTGGCTGTTCTAAGTGTCAAGCTTGATGAAGTGTGGTCATAATACATCTGCCTTTACCCAGAGGGTTTTTTATCATCAGTATAGTGGCCCTTGTGAGGTTAAAAAATTATAAGGGCTAAAGGGAAGTTCTGTGGCCGAGATGGGTCATATACCAGGCCTTGGTCTTCAAGAGTCACAGTGTACAAAAACATGTTAAAGGCTTGGGAAAGAATCCTGCAGAACACAAGAGAAATGAGAGGTAGCAAAGAGGAACATGAATCTAGTCTGAGATACACTGGATTAAAATGATCATTAAGATCCCTTCCAGCTTTCGACGTTAAAGGAATCTGTTGCATTTCTTTCATGGAACATTATTCAATATCACTAGGATTGGTTAATGATAAAGTTCTTCAAATGTGGTGTTTTATTTGTGCTTGATTGGAAAAGATCCTGATGCTGGGAGGGACTGGGGGCAGGAGGAGAAGGGGACGACAGAGGATGAGATGGCTGGATGGCATCACTGACTCGATGGACGTGAGTCTGAGTGAACTCCGGGAGTTGGTGATGGACAGGGAGGCCTGGCGTGCTGCAATTCATGGGGTTGCAAAGAGTCGGACACAAATGAGCAACTGAACTGAACTGATCTCAACAACTCACAGTACCCTATTGGCTTAATACTAATTCACAGTAAGTAGAATGATATATACTGAAGTTGTCTCCAGTCTCTCATCCTCCTGGAAAACTTGTTGTCTTTCCCTTCCAATTGTCAAAGCTAGCAAATTGTTAGACTTTACTGTCTAAAAAGATGCAGGTGTTAGAATCCCATAGTTGTAAATGTCATTTGTCATATAGATAATTCTGGGCTAAATAACTGTTTATGCTTCACAATTATTATTTAGCCACTGTACTAGCACTGATGGGGTGTTTCCTGGGAACTCAGCCATTTGGGAAAAACTCCAGTAGTGAAACCCTCAGAGTAATTACTCTAGTATCCTGGGGTGTAAGAACCCCATTGATAATCAGTGCATGGCTCTCATGATTTTTAGAGGTGATAGATTATAAGTACCAGCATAACTAAAATTCCAGAGTGATTTTCCATTCAAGACAGGTGGCTACAAACACCTGTCAGAATAATAAGCAAAAATGACTAGCATTTACAGAGTGTTATGTGCCAGGCATAGTTCTAAGCTCTGTACAGGTTTTAAATTATTTAATCCTTCAATAATCCCATGAGGAAAGTACAGTTATTAGCTTCATTTTATAGGTAATGAAGTGGAAGCAAGAAGAGGTTAAATAACTGATGCAAGGCCGCACAGCTGGTGAGTGACAGAGCTGGGACTTGAACTCATGCTTTATGAGAATTGTCATTCATGCTTCTCACATGAATCTTTGTCCTCACTAGAGTCATTTTTCAGATACACAGCATTTTCCAGAATATGTCATCTGCCATTTCATATCCTTTTTTGAGCTGTAGCATTTTTTAATATGATTCCATCAGTGGAAAATTTCCAAGTCACGAATACTTATTCACATATAAGTAGGTCACATTTTTAAAAATTCCTACTATAGGTGTACAGCCATGATCTTCATGATATTACTGCTTATGGTATTATTTCCTCCCCATCACTGTACTTATTTTTCAATGAAGAACAGATATTTGTCATTACAGGAATATATATGCATTGTGGAAAGCCAGAAATACAGATAAGCAACAATAAGAAAATAAACCCCATGTTCTCACTGTGGTAGGCTGGTAATGGTCCTTCAAAGACATCTATGTCTGATCCCCAGAACTTGTGAACATGTTAAATTACATGGCAAAGGGAAAATATGGTTGCAGATGAAATTAAGGTTGCTAATCAGCTGACATTGAAATGGGTGGGTATCCTGGGTTATATTGATGGGCCTGATTACCACAAAGGTCCTAAGAAGTGGAAGAGGAATGCAGAAGAAGAGAAATTGAGGGTGATGCAGTGTGAGAAAGACTCAGGCTGCTGCAGCTGGCTCTGAAGATGAAGAAAGGACCATGAGCCAGGGGATGTGGGCAGCTTCCAGAAGCTGGAAATAGCACGGAAATGGATTACCCTTAGAGTCTCCAGAAAGCATGCAGCCTTACGAACACCTTGGTTTTAGTCCAGTGAGATGAGACCATGTGGACTTCTGACTTACAGAACTGTGAGCTAGTAAACTTTTATTGTTTTAATCCACCAAATTTTGGTTATTTGGTGGCAACAATAGAAAACTAATATACCACTAACCAGAAACTGTTACATGTTAATCTTTTATTATATATACATTTTAAATCTTTTTATACACTTTTTTTTACTAAAACGGTATCATGATGTTATAAACAGCTTGTTTTCCTTTAATAATCTGTCTCTTTCCCTATCAATAAATTTTCATAGCAGATAATACTGCAGTCATATTGAAATTACCCTAATTGTTCCCCAACTATTTCCTCAAAGCTGGTTTGTCCAACTCAGGATTTAGTTCTGGGCCATGCATTTTTAATGGTTTGTATGTCCCTTAGGTATTTTAAATCTAAAATAGTCCTTTTTTTCAACTACTAATTTTCCTTCTCAGTGTTTTTCTGATTGCTTCCTCATGTGGTCACCTAGCTTGCTCCTCTATTCCCTGTATTTCCTGTAAGTCGGAAGTTACATCAAAGAGCTTGGTCAATTCACATTAATAAATTTTGTCTAGAATTCATTGTGGATGTTGTTGTGTGTTTCATGTGGCACTCAGTCAGGAGGTGCACACATCTGGCTTCTACCATTAGATACTGAAATTCAGACTTTCTTCTGGTTACGGGATGGCAGCCTGCGCTTACTGCTATAGAGGGAGGTTATTCATCTGTAACCAGAAAGTATTCTGCATGGATTTACTTTAATACCATACAGATGTGCAGGAGCTTCCTCCATGGCTCAGCAGGTAAAGAATCTGCATGCAATGCCGGAGACACAGGAGACTCGGGTTCAATCCCTGGGTGGGGAAGATCCCCTGGAGGAGGAAATGGCAACCTACTCCAGTATTCTTGCCTGAAAAATCCCCTGGACAGAGGAACCTGGCAGACTACAGTCCAAAGGGTCTCAAAGGGTCGGACACGACTGAAGCGGCTGAGCGAGCACACGTGTGTGGCTTAAACAAGAGAGACTTTTATTTTCTCACAGTTTTGGAAGCTGAAAGTCCAGGATCAGAATACCAGGATAGTCAGGTTCTGGTGAAGCCTCTTCTGTGTCTCACATGGCTGAGAAGAAGAGCAAGCGTTCTGGTATATCTTGTAAGGACACAAATGCCACTACGAAGTCCTCACCTCATCACTTCTTCCAAACCTGGTTACCTCCCAAAGGCCACATCTCCAAATACTATCAAATTGGGGCTTATAGCTTCAACATATGCACTTCGGCGGCCCATATTCAGTGCATAGCACTTGAGAATGTTAAGATAAATTAGCAGTACTTGAATTTCATGCCCAGATATCCTGATTCTCTTGGTCTGAAGTGGAACCTGGACTCTGTTTCTTCTAGGTTCTCCCATGGCGTGCAGCCAGGGTTGAAGACCTCCACTGTGTACCTTCCTGTTCGAGGTGAGGTCTGTGGACCAACAGCATCAGCTTGTTAGAAATGCACAATCTCTGGTCCCATCCTAGATTGATGAATCCAGATTTGCACGTTAACAAAATCACCAGCTGATTCCTTCCCACCATAAAGTTTGAAAAATGCTGGTCTGCAGCATCTTGCACGGACTCGCATATAAGTAAAAATGCTGGTCTACAGCATCTTGCATGGACTCGCATATAAGTATTAAAATGTTCCATCAATCAATTCCTGTTTAAATTCAAATAGTTGAACATTTTGTCAGCAAATCAAATTTCAGCTTTTTTGTTTTCATCTTGGAAGCCTGACAAGGTGCAGGTCTTGCCTACAAATAATTGCACCTTAGTGTAAAGATTTTATGTATTGCCTATATATCACTATCTATTAATGAACAAAAAAGTAGCAAATAGACCCAATGTTAAAAACAAAATCCCAGTGTTTTTGAAAATATACTACCATCCCAGAAATTCCATCACAGTGAATGATTGCTTCTTAGCTTCAGATGAGCTTTAAAATTGATGATGAAACAGAATAAGATACTTGTCCTCCAACTGCAAAAGAGAAGTGGCACTTATCACAGAGCATGGATACTGTGTGACTAATAAATCAGTAAACTGGGGAAAGCAAAAACGTGCAAGTTTAAACAAACAGCGGAGAATTCCTAATGCATAGAATACCCTTAAGGTTGGGAAATGAGAAGATTATGATATGTATGGCATAGAGTGGTAGGTTTCAAAATATTTTATTACTATAAGTATGCTTAATACTAAAAATATAGAAAGGAATGCAGTCTTACCTGATATTTCAGAAGGCAGTTCAAGGTCTTGTCAGTATGGTCTTCAATATTAATGCGGCTCATGAAAGTACTAAATAAGAGATTCCAGACCGACACACTAAAAATGATGAATTTCCACTTCCCCTTTTCAGAAAGTACCTAATGGATATAGTTCTTTATTTTTAAGAACTATTAATATAAAAACTTTTATGTTTAAAATACCCTCGGGATTCAGTATAGGTATGTTTTTAAACTCCAGCCTCAAGGAGAATTTCTACTACTGGAGATTATTCTCCTCTTTTTCCTTTCCGTTCCTAGTGATAACGTACTCTTTGCTAATGATATGATTAAATCATTTGCTAAACTGTTTCAAAATGACTTCCTGCTTGAGTTCATAGCACCCTTATGTTCTTTCCAAAAACTAAAAATAAAAAATGCAAATCTATATTAAATACACACACATATATATACGCACCTACAAACTCACCTTTGAAAGAAGGGACCCTCAATAATTTTTTGTATTTAAAGCTCATTTCCCAGTGCATAGGGTTGACATTCATCTAATTAGTGATCTGATTCAACCTAAATGTTTCTGCTGCTGCTGCTGCTAAGTCGCTTCAGTCGTGTCCGACTCTGTGCGATCCCATAGACGGCAGCCCACCAGGCTCCCCCATCCCTGGGATTCTCCAGGCAAGAACACTGGAGTGGGTTGCCATTTCCTTCTCCAATGCATGAAAGTGAAAAGTGAAAATGAAGTCGCTCAGTCGTGTCCAACTCCTAGCGACCCCATGGACTGCAACCTAGCAGGCTCCTCCGTCCATGGGATTTTCTAGGCAAAAGTACTGGAGTGGGGTGCCATTGCGGATGCCTATTGTTGCCCAACAGAAATATACTTTGAAACTAACAGTCTTTTGTCCTAATTGAATTTAGTTGTCTTAAAATATTATATTCGAAAGTAAAAATCTTTTATAGTGGGTATGTGTGTTAGAAAGTGAAGAGGAACTAAAAACTTTTTTAAGAAAAGGAAAAGGGGAAAATGAAAAGGTTGGCTTAAAGCTCAACATTCAGAAAACGAAGATCATGGCCTCTGGTCCCATCACCACATGGGAAATAGATGGAGAAACAGTGGAAACAGTGTCAGACTTTATTTTTCTGGGCTCCAAAATCACTGCAGATGGTGACTGCAGCCATGAAATTAAAAGACGCTTACTCCTTGGAAGGAAAGTTATGACCAACCTAGATAACACATTCAAAAGCAGAGACATCACTTTGCCAACAAACGTTCGCCTAGTCAAGGCTATGGTCTTTCCTGTGGTCATGTATGGATGTGAGAGTTGGACTGTGAAGAAGGCTGAGTGCCGAAGAATTGATGCTTTTGAACTGTGGTGTTGGAGAAGACTCTTGAGAGTCCCTTGGACTGCAAGGAGATCCAACCAGTCCATTTGAAGGAGATCAGCCCTGGGATATCTTTGGAAGGAATGATGCTAAAGCTGAAACCCAGTATTTTGGCCACCTCATGCAAAGAGTTGACTCATTGGAGAAGACTCTGATGCTGGGAGGGATTGGGGGCAAGAGGAGAAGGGGACGACAGAGGATGAGATGGCTGGATGGCATCACTGACTCGATGAATGTGAGTCTGAGTGACCTCCGGGAGTTGGTGATGGACAGGGAGGCCTGGCGTGCTGCGGTTCATGGGGTCGCAAAGAGTCGGACACGACTGAGCGGCTGTTCTGATTTGATCTGATGTGTGTTAGTTGCAGTTGTGTCTAGCTCTTTGCAAGCCCATGGAGTATAGCCCCAACAGGTTCCTCTGTCCATGGAATTCTCCAGGCAAGAAAACGTGGAGTGGGTTACCATTCCCTTCTCCAGGGGATCTTCCCAACCCAGGGATGAGACCTGGGTCTCCTGCATTATAGGTAGATTCTTTAACATCTGAGCCACATGGAAGCCCATGAGAATTTACATCCCAGTATTTCAAATTTTTGAATAAAGCTTGCTGGTTCAGTAAAAATCAATTTAAAGGGATTTTTTTTTCCCATTACTTTCCAAAACAACCTAGAAGATAATACCATTTCTCCATAAACATTATACAAGAAAATTGTCTCTACATTAGTAAAGTAATGCACAGAGAGAATTGGTAAATTTACTTTTATCCTTTTAGTAAAGTTTTTTCTCTTTTTATTAAATTGTAATGAAAAATAATAAATATACCTTAAAGTGAAAGTCACTCAGTCATGTCCAACTCTTTGCGACCCCATGGGCTATATCCTGCCAGGCTTCTCTGTCCATAGAATTCTCCAGGCAAGAATACGGGAGTGGATTGCCATTTCCTTCTCCAAGGGATCTTCCTGACCCAGGGATTGAACCCAAGTCTCCTGCATTATAGGCAGAATCTTTACCATCTGAGCCATGAACAATGGAAAACATTAGAGAAGAATATCCAGTGGGAAGTAGGTCCACATCTCAGAAGTATTTCATGCACATATAAATATATGTTTTGTATATAACTCAAATCTTTGTGTATCATAAAATGATACTCTGCTTTTTTCCCCCACAGGTATCTTGTACTCTTCTTTACCTTGATATTTTTCACTTAAGTAATTTTGGAGGTTTCTTCCAGAACAGTACATGTAGAGCAACCTCATTTTTCAATGCTTCATGGTATTCCAGGTATGAATTTAATCATCCACCATCTATCCACACTTAAGTTTTTTCTGGGGTTTTGATATTATATAGTGGTGGTTTGGTTACCAACAAAGGTTTGCCTAGTCAAGGCTGTGGTCTTTCCTTAAAGCTCAACATTCAGAAAACGAAGATCATGGCATCTGATCCCATCACTACATGGGAAATAGATGGAGAAACAGTGGAAACAGTGTCAGACTTTATTTTTCTGGGCTCCAAAATCACTGCAGATGGTGACTGCAGCCATGAAATTAAAAGACGCTTACTCCTTGGAAGGAAGGTTATGGCCAACCTAGATAGCATATTCAAAAGCAGAGACATCACTTTGCCAACAAAGGTTCGCCTAGTCAAGGCTATGGTCTTTCCTGTGGTCATGTATGGATGTGAGAGCTGGACTGTGAAGAAGGCTGAGCACCGAAGAATTGATGCTTTTGAACTGTGGTGTTGGAGAAGACTCTTGAGAGTTCCTTGGACTGCAAGGAGATTCAACCGGTCCATTCTGAAGGAGATCAGCCCTGGGATTTCTTTGGAAGGAATGATGCTAAAGCTGAAACTCCAGTATTTTGGCCACCTCATGCGAAGAGCTGACTCATTGGAGAAGACTCTGATGCTGGGAGGGATTGAGGGCAGGAGGAGAAGGGGACGACAGAGGATGAGATGGCTGGATGGCATCACTGACTCGATGAATGTGAGTCTGGGTGACCTCCGAGAGCTGGTGATGGATAGGGAGGCCTGGCGTGCTGCAGTTCATGGAGTCGCAAAGAGTCAGACACGACTGAGCGACTGATCTCTGATCTGATCTGTGGTCATGTATGGATGTGAGAGTTGGACTGTGAAGAAGGCTGAGTGCCGAAGAATTGATGCTTTTGAACTGTGGTGTTGGAGAAGACTCTTGAGAGTCCCTTGGACTGCAAGAAGATCCAATCAGTCCATTCTGAAGGAGATCAATCCTGGAATTTCTTTGGAAGGAATGATGCTAAAGCTGAAACTCCAGTATTTTGGCCACCTCATGCGAAGAGTTGACTCATTGGAGAAGACTCTGATGCTGGGAGGGATTGAGGGCAGGAGGAGAAGGGGACGACAGAGGATGAGATGGCTGGATGGCATCACTGACTTGATGGATGTGAGTCTGAGTGACCTCCGGGATTTGGTGATGGACAGGGAGTGCTGCAGTTCATGGGGTCGCAAAGAGTCAGACACGACTGAGCGACTGATCTGATCTGATCTGGTTGCTAAGTCATGTCTGACTCTTGAGACCCCATGGACTGTAGCCTGCCTGGCCCCTCTGTCCATGGGCTTCTCCAGGCAAGAATACTGGAGTGGGTAGCCATTTTATTCTCCAGGAGATCTTCCTGACCCAGGGATTGACCTGAGTCTCCTGTATTGCAGGCAGATTCTTTACCAACTGAGCTACCAGGGAAGGCTGTTGATATTATATACAGTGTTCTAATAAATAACATGAAATTGTGTCTTTGCATCTAGATGCTAGTATGTCTATAGAATAGGATCTTGGAACTAAAACTTCTGTGTCCAAGAATATGTGCACATATAGTTTTGATACTTAATGCCATATTTCCCTTTGCTTGAACCAGTATGCAGTATCCCCAGAAGGGTTTAGGGTGCCTGTTTGCCTGAATGAGTACCCATTCATCATTTTAGCAGTTCATTCCTTATTCTCTTACATCATCAGTGTCTCCTGCACTACTGGACCGTTCAACTGAAATATGAATATGCTGTCATTTCTTGCATCTTAAATGAAAAAAAAAAAGCCTATTTATTGACCCCACTTTCCCCATCTATTAGTGCCCCACTTGGCTGCTTCCCCTTTGCAGCAAAATTAGAAAAAGATGTCTACAGTTACTGTCTCTAGTCCTTCTCTTTTCTGTCTGTCTCTTTTCTGTGGGTTCTTAGTTCCCTGACCAGGGATCGAATCTATGCCCCTTGCATTGGAAGCGTGGTCTTAACCATTGGACCACCAGGGAAGTCTTTTTCCTGTCTTCTTGAATCTTCTCCAGTTAGCACTCTCAGCCACTTTACCAAGACTGCTTCCAGCAAGTAACCAATGCCTACTGCTATAGTGGTGCATTCTTAGTCTTCATCTTGCTCTGCTTGTTGCAGCCTTTGATAGGATCGAGGCGTCCGTTTTTCCTGGACCACTGTCTTCTCTCGGCTTCAGTGTTGCCACACTCTGCTCCAGTTATATAAGCTGCTCCTTCTCAGTTTTCTTTGTTGGTTTCTTCCCATCTCCATGACATCTTCATGTTGGAGTGCCCCAGGTCCCAGTCTTTGGATCCCCGCCCTGTGTGTGCCTCTCCTGTGGCAATCCAGTATAATCACATGGCACTAAATACTGTGTCTGTCCCAAAGACTGCACATTGTCTGGTTGATCCCTGACCTGGATCCCTCTCCTAAACACAAACTTGTGTGTTGAACTACCTAATTGATATCTCTACTTGCATAATCTGGGCGATCTCAAATTAGACATGTCTAAAATAGTGTTGTTCCCTTGAAACTTCTTCCTTCTACACTCTATTACATTTCAGGTTATAGTCATTCCATCCTTCTGGTTACTGAGACCAAAAAACCTCAGAATTATTATTGACCTCATGCTTTTGTTCCCACTTCATATCCAGCCTACTAGGATATCTTATTGGCTCTACCTTCAGAACAGATTCAGATTCCGACCACGTCTCAGCACTTCCACCTCCAAGACCCCAATCCAGGCAGCTGTCATCTCTCACCTGAATTATTTCAATAACTTCCCACTTCCATTCTTGCCCCCCGCCATCTGTTCTCCATAGAACAACACAGCAGTTGGAGTGATCTTGTTATTACTTGTCAAGTCACATCACCCGCTGCTCAAAACCCTTCCATGGCTCACAAAGTTTAAAGGCAGAATGTAACTCTCCCCTTTACCCCCTGAGAAGATTCCTCTCTGATCTCATCTCCTGTTACTCTGCTCCTCTCTCTCTGTTCTAGTCCCATTAGCCTTTTTGCTATTCTTCTTGTGCCAGTGCAGGCATAAAGCTAAGGGATCTAAGGGAAACGAAGAACAGGATCCAGAAATGGACTTACCTATATATTTAAATGCTTTATTTAAAATGCTTGTTTTAGTGTTTAATGAAGAGAGGGAAAATGATGTATTTTCCAAGAAATGGTTTTGGGACATTCACGAATGAAACACAGGCAGATCTGAAGTCTGAGGCTCCTGGATAATATTCTGTGACATTGTGTTTCATTTCATCCAGTCTACTAGTTAACATTCAACCACATGGGGGTGTTTTGCACCCCATGAGTGTGTAGGCACATAAGCAAAGTCTCTGAAACAAAAGGGTGTGAGGGAGGGCCAGGAGGGTATAAAAGTCCAAGAGCGTGATTCTAGGCTACAATGGAACCCTTAGTGCTTCAGATATTACCATCCACAGCTGCCTGTCTCTTGGGGATCTGGGAAACTGTGACTGTGTCTGGTAGCATGATGGCTTATCTCCTGCCTTCTCCATAGAGATATAATCATCTCCATTTGTTTCCACATCATTTGCCTTTGTAACTGGTACATTTAACAAGCAGGTTTTAGAAACTTCAATTGCCAAGCAACATTATTTGTATTTCTCAGTATCTTCTATAATCTACTCATGGGATTTTCTTTACCATCACCTGGATGGAAATTCAGGCAGACCTCTGAGTTCTCTGCTAACTCTTAAATAATATAAATGGGCCTCCAGTTAGTTACTTTAAGTCACAAAAACCCACTCATTTTAGTAATTAAGTTAAAAACTGTGAAAGTGTTAGTTGCTCAGTTATGTCTGGCTTTTGCAACCCCATGGACTGTAGCCCACCAGGCTACATTCCATTCCCCAGGCAAGAATACTGGAGTGTGTAGCCATTCCCTCCTCCAGAGGATCTTCCTGACCCAGGGATCAAACCCAGGTCTCCTGGCATTGCAGGCAGATTCTTTACTCTCTGAGCCACCTTAAATTCCAGAACCACCTTAATTCCAGGAAATAACCACAACCCTGCTTAATCTTCTCATCTTCTAAGCATGTAGTAATGGTGAAGCTGTGATCAGCTTTTTCTCCTTTTGCCCAAGCAGGGTGTCTACTCTTATCACCCTATCATGCTAACCACAGTTTCTAGCTTCTCCAAGATAGAGATTCGGGGAGACAGCTTGTTGAGAAGAATGGAAAATGTCTTTCCCGATTGATATTATTGTGGTCAGTTTTCTCTAGACTCAGCAGATGTTTTAAGGTCTCTTGTTTGGGGTTTCTTAAGAATCTCACCAATGAAAGAAGACACTTTCATTAAAATAGACTTCTTAATATTCATCAGTGACAGGCTTCTGGAAGGGCAGAGCCAAGTGGAAGCTCTTAACAGCTGGCAACAAGGTGGATGCAGTTACTGTCTTGGGCAGAATGTCTGGTGCAGTAATCAGAGTATTTCAGAACATAAGAATCTTTAATGTTTGTTTCTTTTTCATGGTAGCTGAGGACCAAAACAGATAGGAGGTCTACTAAGAATTATTTGACTTATGTAACTGGGAAATCTCTAGGTCCAGTGAATAGAAACCTTAGTTGTTCAATGTAGAGTAATAGCTCATTACCCAAGTCTCAGATCTGAATCAGTTCAAAGACATAGAAATCCCCGGATGATTGATTTTGCAGCTGTGTCCAAGGAGTAAGGGCAGCAACAGCACCCGGGAATTTGTTAGAAATGCAAATTTTCAGACCCTCCGCTAGTCCAAGGGACACCAACACTCTGGGGGTGGGGGTTCAGAAGCCTTTGTTTTGGCTGGAACTTCAGCTGATTCCTATGCATGCTAAGGTTTGAGAGCTCTGATATTAAGTGAGGAAGAGGCTGGGAAGCCTCTAGAAGGGACCCTATAACATTGCTGTAAGTATCTAGCATGCCTGTGTGCTAAATCACTTCAGTCATGTCTGACTCTGTGACCCTGTGGACTGTAGCCTGCCAGGCTCCTCTGTTCAAAGGATTCTCCAGGCAAGAATACTGGAGTGGGTTTCCATATCCTCCTCCAGGATATCTTCCTGACCCAGGGATCAAACCCACATCTCCTGCAGCTTCTGCATTGCAGATGGATTCTTTTACCGCTGCACCACCATGGAAGCCCAAGTATCTACCGTAAATCTTCCTTTAAGTCTTCCCCAAAGTGCACTGAGGAAGGGGGACTATCCAGGCCTTTGGGGATTTTCTGGACGTTAGTTCTGAGTCAAAGCCCCAACACACTTCTGGGGCATGAAGGGTGTAGAGGTCACTTGATCAGGTGATAAATGAAACTCTGGCCTGTGGCTGCCTCTCAGTGTGTCCACTTACTCCACTATGGTTATTTTCCCGTCCCTGAATAGAGTTGTGATAGGTGTCCTCAATAATGAAAAGATTATTGATTCCCCTGTATTGATTCCCTGACCTGTGTGGTGAGCTTTATTATGGTAGGCAGGACCTTGCAGAAGCTTCCTGAAATTTCCTCTTCTTACATAAGAGTAAGAGTAAACTGAAAGCAATACCACATCCTTGGGGGGTTGTAGAGATGGACTTAAAGAGTCCATCTAAGACTTGGACAATGCAGGGTTGTCCTGCCACATCTTCATTTAACTTACCTGTTTGGCATGGCAGAAGGAAGGTGGTTATTAGAGAATGACTGTGGTGGTTATTGGAGAATGACTGTGGATTGTTGAAGAATTATTCAGGTACTGGACCATATGTAGTCTCTTTGCTGGATAACAGAGCACAGCTTCTGGCACTTTGAAGGCAACTATTGATCTGACAGATGCTTGTGGTTTTTTTTTTTTTTTTTCTTGATACCAAACTAACAAAGAACACCAGATGGAATTTGTTCTCAATTAGCAGGATCAGCAAAACACCCTCCCTGGTTTCTCTTTGGCCCATGTGACTCTTCTGCTGTCTGACAAGATCTAGTCTGCAGGGACCTTGATCATCTTGATATTTCCCAGAACACAATGCTGATATATTACATTATTGACATGATGAGCAGGAAGTAGCACATGCCCTCGATGCCTTGATGAGACACATGTATGCCAGAGGGTGGGAGAGAGACTCCAAGAATAGTGAAAGGCCTGCTACCTCAGTGAAGTTTCTAGGGGCCTGGGAAATGGTGGCATTTCCTCTCCAAACTGAAGGGCAAATTGTACACTTTGTACCCACCTATCACTGAGAAAGAGCAACAGTGTTCTCCACCTCTTGATTTTTGAGATAACATATGCTCTTTTTGAGTGATTGATCAAAGCCACATCTGAGCAACGCGTAAAGCTGCCAAGTTTCGTGCAGGGACCAGAGCAGAACAAGACTCCCTAGCAGAGTATCTCAACCTCAGCAGTGTGGACATCTGGGGACAAAGTTCTTTGATGTGGGAGGTTATCTGAGAATTGTAGGATGTCTAGCAGCATCCTTGGCCTCTACCCATTAGATTCCAGCAGCAGCTCTTCCCCCATTTCTGCTCCCAAATTGCTCCCCCATTTGAGAACCACTGGCCAATAGCATGTCTAGGTAAACCTCGAGGAAAGGACTGGCTGGCACTTGACTGCAATCTTGTGAAGAGACCCTGAGCCAGATCTTTTTAATTAACCTGGATTCCTAAATCCCAGAAACCATGACAGATGATAAATGCTCATTGCTCAGTTTGGGGATAATTTATTTTGCACCGATACACTGATCCACCAGCCATATGATTGGCGTGCACAGCAGCAATCCTCATCCAGTGTAAATAGCATATGCCAGACTGGAGCCAAGGAGGTCCTGAATGTTCAAGGGAGTTCTACTCCCGGAGCACCCCCTCTTGTCCTTTTGGGGTTGACAGATGACTGAGGAAGAAAATGTTTGAATCAGGTTCATGGATGGCCCCTTACAATTTGAAGGCACCAGAAGGATGTGTACTACAGAGACATTAACAGTCTGGAGCAGGAGTAGGGTAAAGCAGTTGTCCACTTTGGATGGAGAGATGGCCAGAGGGAGGGCTGTACACCAATTCATGGGTGACTAGTGGTTTGGTTGGTATATTGGTGGCACAGGAGTCTGAAGAAGAGGTTTGCAGATGAGTCTCTCCATATGGGCGACTCCGTATGTGAAAGCTCACTATAGGGCACCTGCCAAGAGACTCTCAGTAACCAGCTGGACAGGATGCCCATTCTGTGGACCAGTCAGCCCTTTCCCAGCCACCCTGTGGTGTGCTCAGTAGGCCCATGTAAAATGTGGCCATTGTGGCTGAAATGGAAATCGTGCACAGGCTCAACAATATGGACTTCCCCTCCATATGACAGTGTCACTCCAGTG
This sequence comes from Tragelaphus eurycerus, assembly GCA_935064755.1. Lineage (NCBI taxonomy): Eukaryota > Metazoa > Chordata > Mammalia > Artiodactyla > Bovidae > Tragelaphus > Tragelaphus eurycerus. Next base: position 29,374,716 of record CAKXYN010000002.1, read on the forward strand.
ACAGTGGCTCCTGTCACTGCTGGGTACCTAACCTGCTGGACAGCAGAGACCTGAAGTGGCATCATTCCCCAGGGGACCAGTCAGCCACCAGTCAGTTACTACACTGAACTCTTTCCTTTATGGAAAAACAGTTTTTGGAATAGTATTGCAACCTGCAAGACTACTAAAAACTCAGACCCTTTAGAAAGGAAGGTTTAAATTACCTTGCCAGGAACGAACCCCACACAACTGAGGTGTCAATTTAAGGCAGATGGATCATGGGCTAGACAATGGAAGAAGCTCAGTAACAGTTATTATTCAACTCTTAACATTATCATTCAATTATTTTTGTAACCAGTTACTAAAACAAGAACTATAGCAGCTGACTGGCGACCCACTCCAGTACTCTTGCCTGGAAAATCCCATGGACAGAGGAGCCTGGTAGGCTGCAGTCCATGGGGTCGCTAAGAGTCAGACACGACTGAGCGACTTCACTTTCACTTTTCACTTTCATGCATTGGAGAAGGAAATGGCAACCCACTCCAGTGTTCTTGCCTGGAGAATCCCAGGGACGGGGGAGCCTGGTGGGCTGCCGTCTATGGGGTTGCACAGAGTCGGACATGTCTGACGTGACTTAGCAGTAGCATAGCAGCTCTGTGTACTTTTTGCTTTGTTCAGTGTAACACTGAGTGTCACTGGTGGTTAAGTTTACAGTTTAGTCTTTAGGTTACAGAATATCCAAGGTGCTGCTGCTGCTAAGTCACTTCAGTCTTGTCCGACTCTGTGTGACCCCATAGACGGCAGCCCTCCAGGCTCCCCTGTCCCTGGGATTCTCCAGGCAAGAACACTGGAGTGGGTTGCCATTTCCTTCTCCAATGCATGTTTGCATGCAAAGTCGCTTCAGTCTTGTCCGACTCTGCAATCCATGGACAGCAGCCCACCAGGCTCCTCTGTCCACGGGATTCTCCAGGCAAGAATACTGGAGTGGGTTGCCATTTCCTTCTCAAATCCAAGGTGCAATGGTGATTAAAATAGAAGAGGAAATGACATCACCCAGAGGTGAATACAGTGACTGATGCTGGCTCCTTATAGTGGTCTCACTTTGTGTTCTCCCCTTTTGGAGACAGAGTAAGCCTGAATTCACTTATATGGTCAATATTGTTGCTTTCTGTTAGGTGGAAGTATGATGTTGAATGGATACAATGGAACATGAGCAGCAAAAGAGTAGATGTAACAGATTGTGTCTCGTGGCTGTTAGGTCCAAATTCATCCTTCTAGATAATCTTCAGCCCCTTTTCCAGACTCATTTAATGGATTTCATGTTAGCTTCTTTCAATGGAAGGCATAGATGGTAGGTTTCAGTGTAAGGGAAAGAGATTAATAATTTTCCATGTAATGCAGGAGTGAAAGTGAAGTCGCTCAGTCATGCCCAACTCTTAGCGACCCCATGGACTGCAGCCTACCAGGCTCCTCCGTCCATGGGATTTTCCAGGCAAGAGAACTGGAGTGGGTTGCCATTGCCTTCTCCGTTATAATGCAGGAGACCCCGGTTCAATTCCTGGGTCGGGAAGATCTGCTGGAAAAGAGATAGGCTACGCACTCCAGTATTCCTGGGCTTCCCTAGTGGCTCAGCTGATAAAGAATCTGTCTGCAGTGTGGGAGACCTGGGTTCGATCCCTGGGTTGGAAAGATGCCCTGGAAAAGGGAAAGGCGCCCTGGAAAGGGGAAAGGCTACCCACTCCAGTATTCTGGCCTGGAGAATTCCATGAACTGTATAGTCCGTGGGGTCGCAAAGAGTCAGACACGACTGGTCGACTTTCACTTTCTTTCATGCTACTGGCAGCAGCAGGGACATGCACCTGGGCTTGACTGCTTGTGGTACAAGCTCCACCAGCTTGGGGGTGGTTTCAGCAACATTGGCAGCAAGTATCCACTCACAGGATCCAGCCAAGGGACAGTGGCAGCTTCCAGTCTTTTAGTTACAGCTGCCTTCTTTCTTTGCTCCTCAGCCCTTCCAGCAGTTTCTAACCAGTTCCCTACATTGCATCCTTCTCTACTTGAAATGTATATGGTGGATATACTCTCTCGTTTGGATACCAAATGCTACAAATTTTTCTGTATCAGAAAAAAGTGAACTTCCTCATTCTCTAATTTAGGAAAATAAAGAGGAATGCATCATGTTTATATAAGAAGACCCAGATAATGGATATTTAAGTTGCTCTCAATTTTGTTTTTTAATCTGTAAGGGTAGTAGAGACATTTCCATTTTAGGAAAGCATTGTCAAGGCATGTATTTGGCAATAGTTGTCTCTTCCTCAATCTGAAATGATGCCTGCTAAAGTTCTTATGCAGGGATCTAAATAGCTGAAATGGGATTAAACTAGACTTTGGAATCTAGAGAGTGTCCACATGCAGCTAGTAATATGAGCTTAATAGGTGGTCTAAAGTATTGTCCATGTATATTCTAGCCTTATCCCTTCCAAATGAATTTCAATCACCTTGAGGCTTGATCTTATATCACCTTTTGAATATGTAAGTGTGAAGTGGGGGTGGGATGGGAGAGACGTTAGTAGTGCCTCTTCCCTTATGATTAATGTCATCCAAATGTGTCATCTGATTGGCAGTCTGGGAAAAGCCCTGTATTCCTTCATATAAACATAGGGTTCAGGTTTTATCTTGAGGTTGAAGCAGATGACACAGCCCACACCGCCACATAGTGCTGTGGCTCAAATTGAGGTCCGGTTAATTTTATTATTGGTCTCATTCCAGATCCCTTTCATGGAGGCAGTGCTCCTTAGAAACCATTTCCCCTCAATTATGAAATATTTTAATTGATTTGTGGGCAGTGCTCTAATTCAGCCTGTGCACCCTGTCTGCTTGGTCCACCTCGGGGCTGGAAGGCTGCCCAGCTCAGCACAATGCCCTCATCTCCACCGGGCTGCTCACTCCCATCTCAGCCATCTGATATTCTGCTTCCGCTAGACTAAAGAATGAAAGCCTCTTTAGCTCTTTGCTAACACCATCCTTCTACTGTTTTCTGATTGTATCTTCTTTAATTAAACAGCACTTTTGTTATCTTCTCATCTTTTAGGTATTCCGATCATTCTGGCATTCTCCTTCCAGCTCTTAAGGTTTGTTTGAGTTCTCTAAAATGGGAAGGTTGGGTCCTGTTTACAGTTGCCATGCCAACTCCGAATCAGCCTTTTCCTTGGGAGGATTTTTCTAGTTGCTCTACACTTTCACAGCAACTTAAAGTGTGACAAGAATCCTCAAACATTCATAAGCAACTTGGCCAATAGGATATGGGACTGCAGTTCCTAAGACGGATATCCAGGCTCTTTTCACAAGGGTTCTACTTTTATAATCTTCAACATAATCCCTTTAAAGCATGAATCCCTGACAAATCCAAGCTGCTATGGTATGAAAATTCTAATTAAAGGCAAAAATCAAAGCTGCTTTTGGTGGTAATACTGTTATACCGTCAACCTCATTGTCAGTCAGATTAACAAATACATTTCCAATAACCCAGGTAATGTGGTAAGAAATCAATAACCAAGCCCATTTAGCTCTCAAAAGCTTGTGTGCATGCCTGCTAACTTGTTTAATTGTGTCCGACTCTTTGCAACCCTATAGACTGTAGCCCACCAGGCTTCTCTGTCCATAGAACTCTACGGGCAAGAATACAGGAGTGGGTTGCCATGCTCACCTCCAGGGGATCTTCCCGACCCAGAAATCAAACCCACGTCTCTTAGTCTCCTGCATTGGCAGGTCCGTTACCACTAGGGCCACCTGGAAGCAAGCTTAAATGCTGTAAATCACATTTCCTGTCTATGGGGCTGAATCTGGGAAGATATGCATGAAGTATATTTCCAAACAGTACCCCAAAGTGAGAAGGCATGAAAAGGAAAAATTTTAATGTTTTACATTTCAGTAATAGTCACAAATAACAATGATTTATGATCACTCCTACTACAGTTAACAAAATAGTTTCTACTGAACATTTAATAGATGAGACAGCAGTTATCTAAGATAAATGGTCTATTGATTTCCTCATTTTCTTGATAACCACACCCATAGGCTAAGTCCACAACTGGATCATATCCACATTTCATGGCAATTGGTTTTAAAACGATCAAAACAGGAGGTACATGGAAATACCATCCCCAAATCCTCAATGGCACATTGGAGATTTCTTAATGCATGTGCTTTCCTTTTCTTGGGAATTCCACATGCAATCTGTGAGGCACCCTCAGAAACACCAGGTCTGACATCATCATGAATTGGTTTTACCTCTTGCTGGTACATATTCCAGCTTCAAAGAAAACCCAGAAAACTCTTAGATCTCCATATGAATTTCATAGGATTCAGTTCTGCTTCTTTCATCCCAGCCCACTTTTCCTGTTGGGAGCACCACTGGTTTTCTCTCTAGCTGACAGCACGTTTGGAACAGACTGTTGTTCTCTGGAAAAGATTCTACAGCAGCCTGGATTTTAGTTTATCATTTCATTATAAAAGAGAATTTTAAAAAATCAGTTCCTAATCATTGCACAGCCTCATCTGGAATTTGGCCAACAGTTGTTAGAGTTCTATGAAATCAGGTTTTTTTCTAACAGTGAAAAGCAGAGGTAGAAATTTTATATTTTCTCAAATCCTCAGCCACTAGATCAAATAGCTAAGAATGATTAAAAATAAAACAATATGGAGTATTTTTGGAATGTATAAATTCTATTTTTGTTTTGTTTCCCCAAAGATGGAGAGAACTGAGAAAATGTATCTTAGCATATGTATCTTGAAGTCTGCCCTTCTTTTGGAGTCTGGAATCTTCTTGTTAGGCATAACATAAGGTGAGCAATCTGTTGTTACTGCAGGCAGGGCTTAGCGTGTAGCTGATAATGGAGTACTGCACTGATGCAAGATGGAATTTTTATTTGTAATGGAAGAAAGGATCAACTTTCTAAATACCTAGTGGTAGTTTGCACATTTAAAAGAAGCTAGATAGAAATCTATTTTAAGACTTGTTGCTTCCTAAAAGTGAAACTAGGTCAGAATTTTCCTTCTTAACCCCAAGGTAGATAAACACTTCTGTTTCACATAGAACACCACAAATCAAAAGATGGCCAGACTTTTGGTTTCCCAATGGAAAATACCTTGGTTCATTAAACATTAAATATTAATGAATACTTTTGAAGTGCCAGCTACTATATTAGAAACTGTGAGTATGGAGTTGAACACAATAGACCAAAGTCCTTATCTTTGTAGAGCTCGTGCAGTTTCTCGTAGGGGTTTCTGGAGTGAATTGAAACATTAACAAGTGTTGATAAGATGAACTAACTAGTGTTCTTCACTAAATGGGTGAAGTCACAAATGTGATAAGAGCCATAAATTTTAAAATACTACATAAAGAACTTCTGCAACTTTCTTGTCCTTAATGAGGCATCAAGATCCCCGAATTTCTTCACTATTGTGCTGATTGTCATGAACAGAACTTCTGTATTCATTTGTCCTGTGGAAAGGGTTGTTTTCCGGAAACCATCTCGCCCTCCCCTCCCCCCCCCCCCCAAAAAAACTGTTTTCTGGGGAGATTCAGACACAGAGCTGTAAATGATTCTGGCAGGATGAGTGCTGAAGGGAGAGGATATTAGCAATTGGAAAATGGCTTTGTTGCCAGAGGCTACATATGAAGGCATTAGAAGCCACATGATAGAATTAGACAGAGGATATGCACAGGTCTGGTTAAGCTCAAAGCATCTAACAGCCCACCAGAAATTTGTAGGACAGGCTTAGAACAGCTGAATGTACCTTTTATTATCCCTCGGATGGGAGTCCTTTGGAAACCCAGAGTTTGGGAGAATGATCGTGACTAAAGTCCTGGACGCTTTGCTCTATTCCACTCACCCCTGCACCTTGGTTTTGGTGCCCAGCCCCATCTCACTGGGCCTTCTTATTTAGAAGAGCTCCAACACGTAACATCCCTATTGCTAGAGGGAAAGGGGAAAGAGGAAGAAAAGGGGGAGGAAGAAAAGTGGAAGGAAAACAAAGAGGAAAAAAGGAAATATTCTCTGCTTTGAAGGTTTGGGACTGTGCTGGCTGAAGCACAGCCGTTTCTGTCCTTAGACGCATCCTAACCATCTGGTTACCTGGGCTCCCTCCTCCATCTGGCTCTAATTATCTCAGCCAGACTGAGGGTTGTTTGTTGGTGGTTGTGATTTTCTTAAGTTTCCCATTAATTTTGTCCTGCCTCCGTTTTGTTTTCCTTTCAGTAATGCAGGTCTTGAATAAATTAATTTGTTGCTCATGGGCAAAAAAGTAGCTGCAGCAACCAGCCTAAATCATCCTCAAGCTATAGCAATGTTGATTCATTTGTAAAAATCTGCATTTACGCCAAAAACACGTAATAGGGTCTTCCTTTTTGGCCATGAACACACCCATTATATTCCTCTGGGGGCTAAGAGGATACCCTAGCACAGGCATTACAGTTTTTCCAGAAAGAGCCATTCCCAAAGCAGACGGAAGGAAAGGAAGCTGCATCAGAGAAGAGCTTAGGTTTGATTTCTATTAAGTCCTTTCTGATTTTTTTTTTTAAACCTAGGCACATGTTTTACTTTATTCGTTGAAGAGTTTATAATCCTGGACACTGAAAATAAATACATTTTGTATTTTCTAAGGTATGGTTATTATCTTTGGAGTTTGAGCTATGTTTCCCTTGTGTTACAACATGGTCTGGCTCTTTTAGAATGCCACAGGTTATAGACGCTGAATCAAGCTGAATTTTCCTTCCAGAGAGAACATTAGGAACAGGTGGGGGCAGTTACTAGAGTAAAACAGAGACCCGAGAGGAACAAAATGACTCTTTTAGGAACTGTTCCAATGCCTGAAACCCAGAGGGACAGGGGAAAATTCACAAGCACCATCTTGCTAATGGTGACCATGCCCTGTGCATAGGGAAGCCAGGACGTTCCTTCTGTTAGCAGTGGGCATCCTGGAGCCAGGATATCCATGCTGTTACGCTTTCTCTGTCTACAAGTTTGGTTGCCCATGGATCCCCTTCCTCATAAAATTCAGTGGCTTCTGAGCACCCCTTGTGGCCCTTAATAAAAGGTCAGTCGTCTTGTTACCACTTTGTCCAAGATACTGAAACCAGCTAGAGATGCTCGTCAGTGTCACTTCAGTGAGTTAATGGATGATATTACAAATCGCAATAGGATTAAGTGAAGAAAACAGGACATATGTTGTCTCAAATGTGAAAAAATCAGGATCTACAAATAGTAAAAGACTAGTAGGACTAGTATTTAAATTTTAAAATTGGTTATATCTGGCTGTGAGCTTATGGATCATTTTTGTGTTATATATGCATATTTATATGCATTAGCTATAACTTCTCATTGTGATATAAACAGTGATGCTTGATGCTCAGCTCCCCCTTCATTCAGTTGAATACTTCCTGAGCACACATTCTGAGTGTGGCACCCTGCGGAGGGAGCAAAGCTGAGAGAATTCCAGGTCTTCACCTTGATCCACTGCCTCTCATGTCTCTGACAGCAGTGGCCCCTCCTCTTTGTTCAGAGCCTGAGCTTTCTGTGGGCCGGGTGTCCTGGCTGGTCCTGCAGCGTTGGCAGTGTACTTGCTCAGACACAGGTGGGCTCCATCCTGCCCTTCCTTCAGACCCAGCTCGAATGGCAGCATGTCAGGAGGGCTTTTCCCACCACCTATGTAATCCTGCCCTCACTTCCCACCACGCTGGATTCCCTGTAGTGCTTTGATTTTTTTTGTGGCTCATGTCGATAGGTATCCCTCTAGGCGTGTATGTACTTGAACACCGACCTCCCACCAAAATGAAATGCCTTGGAGGACGGGTCTTCAGGCTTGTTCATTGCTATATCTCTGTCCATCTAGAAGGGTGCCTGTCACATAGTGGGCACTCAGTAAATATTGTTGAATTGAATTTTCCTCAAGGGAGAAGTTGTGATATGTGTATTTAAATAAATCAAGAAGGAATATCAGTCCACACATTCAGGTGATAAAGAGATGGTATCTCTATTTTTTACAATAATATAAAAACTCCACCTCTACCCTGCTGGGTTTGTGGGAAATTTCATCTCATTTTTTGCTCTGCTCCATTCCCTGCATCACCAGGGATGGGAGTGGTGTGGGGGAGTTTTAAGTTTTCAAGAATCTTATGCAGTAATAAGGGCTTTGGGAAAGGTCCTCTGCTGAGCAGCCCATCCCATTGTGTCCCTCACCATGGTGCCTTCATACCTGTTGGCTATCTGCTGCTTCTGGGCAAGACTGAAAATGTTACTGCCCATGGCCCCAGCTCCCCAGATACTTCAGCCAAAAGCTCTTCCTCTCAGGGTCTTTCCCCACCATGGCCCCTGCTGGGTAGCAGAATCTGCAGAAGTTGCTTCCACCCCTAATTAGAAGAATTTCCTTTTAGTCTGATGTTTTTCTCCTGTTTTTCCAAGCCACTAACCTTCTTTAAAACTCTATCCTCCCCATGGGCCTCTGGCTTTTAAAAAGAAAGAGCCAGAAATTATTCTGTTTCTTATTCTGCCCCTGACCTCCCTGAAGCAAGGGATATGGAGTCTGCTACCTGCTCAAAGGGGAACAAACAAGAACAACTTTGGACAACTTTGACACAAGACAGAAATGTATGTTAAAGGAGTGAAGCAGCCATTGCAGGGAAGAAAGTGGTTCTTTTCAGGCAGGAGTGGGAAGAGAGAAACCAAGCCAGGAGGAAGGCTTAAGGCATCTTGTACTTTGGAATGAGCCTTGAAGGCTTGGAGTTTTTCGTTTCACAGAGCATGATGGATAGAAAAGAGAGGCATGAGCAAAGATAAAATGGAGACGGTATATATGTGAGGGCAAATAGCCTGATATGACTGTTGTATTTGAGCAGTGGGAAAAGAACTCCCTCCCCAAAATAGGTAGAATCAGCTTGTGACAAAGCTTGAAAGTCAGGGTGTTTTGATATTAACTTGACAGTATTTGGCAGCCATTGGGTCAATAGATAGATTAGAGTTGTGCATTAGGAAATGAAATAGCAACACTGTCTAGGATGGATTAATAGTTGGAACTGGTGATAGGAAGGCTAGAAGCAGAAAGAACCTTTAGCAGGCTGAGAAGTAGTTTAGAAATAGAAAGGAAAAAGAGGATGGAGATGCAAAAGATATTGCTGAAGTAGAGTAAATAGGATTTGACCACTGGTTGAATAAGAGAGGGACTTCCCTGGTGGCTCAGTGGTAAAGAATCTGCCTGCAATGCAGGAGACCTGGTTTCCATCCCTGGGTCGGGAAGATCCCTTGGAGGAGGGCATGGCAGCCCACTCTAGTACCCTTGCCTAGAGAATCCCATGGACAGAGGAGCCTGGCAGGCTGCAGGCCATTAGGCTGCACAGAGTCAGACACGACTGAAGCGACTAAGCAGCAGCAGCGACAGCTGAAGAGGAGAGAAAGGCAAGAGAAGGATGGTGATTACAAGAATGGGGGTGTCCTCAGCAGGCAAAGAGAACCAAGAGGAGCTGCTATTTTGGGGGGAAAGAGGGCCAGAATAGTCATATTAAGTCTGAGCTTCCATCAGAACAGTTGGAGCTGTGGATGAGGGGCTCAGACGAGAGGTCATGACTTTCCCAAGGTAGAAAGAGAATATGTGTAATAATGCTGCAGCAGTGTTTTGGGGTGAAGGAGCAAAATTAAGGGATCCAGTGTCAGATTCTTTTGATCATTTCAGTAGAGTAGGAGGCAAGGCCACTTGCTGAGAATAAGGGAAACAGTCAGTGTGTCATTTGGAGTTTGATCATGGGAACAGTTTGTAACAGATGCTCTGGTGAATATACAGTCAATTCCTGAAGAAGAGTAGGGCAGACCCATGCAGCATCAAGTTTTCTCTCCAGTAAATACAGAATGCTTTTATGGTAGTTTTATGAAATCTATGCAGGCAGATGTGAGAAGAAAAAGCTTTCACATTGTGTATCTTGTTTAAGGCTTTGTTCATTCGCTAAGTTGTGTCCCGATTCTTTGTGACCCCATGGACTGCAGCATGCCAGGCTTCCCTGCCCTTCACCATCTCCTGAGTTTGCTCAAACTCATGTCCACTGAGTCAGTGATGCCATCCAACCATCTCATCCTCTGTTGTCCCCTTCTCCTCCTGCCCTCAATCTTTCCCAGCATCAGGGTCTTTTCTAATGAGTTACTCTCTCTGCTAGACTATTGTTATACCATTCATTGGAAATTTGTTTTATTGGGGACTTCATAAGATGCTAGAATCCCTCATCACCGTAAACGTGGAAAAGTAGTGACTATTCATTGCCCACATTCCCAGCTCTGGGCTGCTTTTCCCGTGCTGTACGTCTGTCCTCAGGGTAGCCCATCATCACCTGCCCTCCAGTCCTAAGGCCGAATTGTTTTCTATACTGATGGTGTGGCAGAGGGGAGAAAGAGCTCATCATGAAGACCAGCCGTACTTGTGGTTTTCAGGCAGCTGTTGGGGAAAATGGGGGACCCTAAAATACATTTCATTTCCTGGGATGGCCACCACATGCTGCCCTCTGGTGGTTCAGGACCCATCTCTATTGACCTCCTTTCGTGGTCTTTTCCAAGCATGCTACCCCTATCTCTCTAAATCTGGTTTTTTTTTTTTTTTTTTTTTTTATGGTACCTCTATTGGGAATTTAGGGATTTGTATGGAGTAAGAAGTAAGGAGACAGGAATCAAGACCATCCCCAAGAAAAAGAAATGCAAAAAAGCAAAATGGCTGTCTGAGGAGGCCTTACAAATAGCTGTGAAAAGAAGGGAAGCAAAAAGCAAAGGAGAAAAGGAAGGATATATCCATTTGAATGCAGAATTCCAAAGAATAGCAAGGAGAGATAAGAAAGCCTTCCTCAGTGATCAGTGCAAAGAAATAGAGGGAAACAATAGAATGGGAAAGACCAGAGATATCTTCAAGAAAATTAGAGATACCAAGGGAACATTTCATGCAAAGATGGGCTCAATAAAGGACAGAAATGGTATGGACCTAACAGAAGCAGAAGATATTAAGAAGAGGTGGCAAGAATACCCAGAAGAACTGTACAAAAAAGATCTTCACGACCCAGATAATCATGATGGTGTGATCACTCACCTAGAGCCAGACATCCTGGAATGTGAAGTCAAGAGGGCCTTAGGAAGCATCACTACGAACAAAGCTAGTGGAGGTGATGGAATACCAGTTGAGCTATTCCAAATCCTGAAAGAAGACGCTGTGAAAGTGCTTCACTCAATATGCCAGCAAATTTGGAAAACTCAGCAGTGGGCACAGGACTGGAAAAGGTCAGTTTTCATTCCAATCCCAAAGAAAGGCAATGCCAAAGAATGCTCAAACTACCGCACAATTGCACTCATCTCACATGTTAGTAAGATCAGATCAGATGAGTCGCTCAGTCATGTCCGACTCTTTGGGACCCCATGAACTGCAGCATGCCACGCCTCCCTGTCCATGACCAACTCCCGGAGGTCACTCAGACTCACATCCATCGAGTCAGTGATGCCATCCAGCCATCTCATCCTCTGTCGTCCCCTTCTCCTGCCCCCAATCCCTCCCAGCATCAGAGTCTTCTCCAATGAGTTACCTCTTCACATGAAGTGGCCAAAGTACTGGAGCTTCAGCTTTAGCATCATTCCTTCCAAAGAAATCCCAGGGCTGATCTCCTTCAGAATGGACTGGTTGGATCTCCTTGCAGTCCAAGGGACTCTCAACAGTCTTCTCCAACATCACAGTTCAAAAGCAACAATTCTTCAGCGCTCAGCCTTCTTCACAGTCCAGCTCTCACATCCATACATGACCACAGGAAAGACCATAGCCTTGACTAGGTGAACCTTTGTTGGCAAAGGAATGTCTCTGCTTTTGAATATGCTACCTAGGTTGGTCATAACTTTCCTGTCAAGGAGTAAGCATCTTTTAATTTCATGACTGCAGTCACCATCTGCAGTGATTTTGGAGCCCAGAAAAATAAAGTCTGACACTGTTTCCACTGTTTCTCCATCTATTTCCCATGTAGTGACGGGACCGGATGCCATGATCTTCGTTTTCTGAATGTTGAGCTTCAAGTCAACCTTTTCACTCTCCACTTTCACTTTCATCAAGAGGCTTTTTAGTTCCTCTTCACTTTCTGCCATAAGGGTGGTGTCATCTGCATATCTGAGGTTATTGATATTTCTCCCAGCAATCTTGATTTCAGCTTCTGTTTCTTCCAGTCCAGCATTTCTCATGATGTACTCTGCATATAAGTTAAATAAACAGGGTGACAATATACAGCCTTGACATACTCCTTTTCCTATTTGGAACCAGTCTGTTGTTCCATGACCAGTTCTAACTGTTGCTTCCTGACGTGCATACAGACTTCTCAAGAGGCAGATCAGGTGGTCTGGTATTCCCATCTCTTTCAGAATTTTCCACAGTTTATTGTGATCCACACAGTCAAAGGCTTTGGCATAGTCCATAAAGCAGAAATGGATGTTTTTCTGGAACTCTCTTGCTTTTTCCATGATCCAGCGGATGTTGGCAATTTGATCTCTGGTTCCTCTGCCTTTTCTAAAACCAGCTTGAACATCAGGAAGTTCACGGTTCACATATTGCTGAAGCCTGGCTTGGAGAATTTTGAGCATTACTTTGCTAGCGTGTGAGATGAGTGCAATTGTGCGGTAGTTTGAGCATTCTTTGTCATTACCTTTCTTTGGGATTGGGATAAAAACTGACCTTTTCCAATCTTGTGGCCACTGCTGAGTTTTCCAAATTAGTAAAGTAATGCTCAAAATTCTCTAAGCCAGGCTTCAGCAATATGTGAACCGTGAACTTCCTGATGTTCAAGCTGGTTTTAGAAAAGGCAGAGGAACCAGAGATCAAATTGCCAACATCCGCTGGATCATGGAAAAAGCAAGAGAGTTCCAGAAAAACATCCATTTCTGTTTTATTGACTATGCCAAAGGCTTTGACTGTGTGGATCACAATAAACTGTGGAAAATTCTGAAAGAGATGGGAATACCAGACCACCTGATCTGCCTCTTGAGAAATCTGTATGCACGTCAGGAAGCAACAGTTAGAACTGGACATGGAACAACAGACTGGTTCCAAATCGGGAAAGGAGTACGTCAAGTCTGTATATTGTCACCCTACTTATTTAATTTATATGCAGAGTACATCATGAGAAATGCTGGGCTGGAGGAAGCACAAGCTAGAATCAAGATTGCCAGGAGAAATATCAATAACCTCAGATATGCAGATGACACCACCCTTATGGCAAAAAGTGTAAAAGAACTAAAGAGCCTCCTGATGAAAGTGAAAGTGAAGAGTGAAAAAGTTGGCTTAAAGCTCAACATTCAGAAAACGAAGATCATGGCCTCTGGTCCCATCACTTCATGGGAAATAGATGGGGAAACAGTGGAAACAGTGTCAGACTTTATTTTTCTGGGCTCCAAAATCACAGCGGATGGTGACTGCAACCATGAAATTAAAAGACGCTTACTCCTTGGAAGCAAAGTTATGACCAACCTAGATAGCATATTCAAAAGCAGAGACATTCCTTTGCCAACAAAGGTCCATCTAGTCAAGGCTATGGTTTTTCCAGTGGTCATGTATGGATGTGAGAGTTGGACTATAAAGAAAACTGAGCGCCGAAGAATTGATGCTTTTGATGTGTGATGTTGGAGAAGACTCTTGAGAGTCCCCTGGACTGCAAGGAGATCCAACCAGTCCTTCCTAAAGGAGATCAGTCCTGGGTGTTCATTGGAAGGACTGATGTTGAAGCTGAAACTCCAATACTTTGGCCCCCTGATGCGAGGAGCTGACTCATTTGAAAAGACCCTGATGCTGGGAAAGATTGAAGGCAGGAGGAGAAGGGGATGACAGAGGATGAGATGGTTGGATGGCATCACTGACTCAATGGACATGGGTTTGGGTGGACTCTGGGAATTGGTGATGGGCAGGGAGGCCTGGCGTGCTGCGGTTCATGGGGTCGCCAAGAGTTGGACACGACTAAGCAACTGAACTGAACTGAAGAAGTAAGAAATAATAATAGGAATCTGTCTGCATTCTTAATCTTATCAGTATTGTCTTCACCAAAACACAAAGTCCATGGGAATTATTGGCCCTAGTGTTTTTAAACCACCCAATTCTAGTTTATAGTATCTCCAGCTTATTGAAATTTTTTCTTGTCCTTGTATTATTAAATTAAATATGTGACTGTCAACTCAAATATGTGACTACTGACTCTATTCAAGCCCAGGGACCAAAAAAAATTTCCCTAAAGGGTTGAAAATCCCAGAAAATTTGGAATTGGATTTGAAAATCACATGCTCCCTGGTCTGGTACATCTTTTTAACTTTCCGACCACCCAACAAGGGAAAAGTATGATGTAGAGGCAAAGCTACATAGAGTTTGATTTATTTACTTAAAAGGCCAAAAGAGAATTACATTTCTCAATGCATAAGAAACTGCACCTCTTGAAGACCTTAGAACTAGAACTCTTAAAGACTCTTAGAACTTAGGCTCTAGGCTAACGGATGTTAAGATTTTTCAGGGGCAGAAGGAGCTCATTTGAGGGAGCCATGTCTTATTAGAGATTCTTTTCCCTCTGTCCTTCACAGCCCTACCCAGAAAAGTATATGCTGGTGAAATTGAACCCTCACAAACTACCCAGTATCTAATTTACTAAACAAAATCCCTCTCCACTATACCCTCCATTCTGCCCAAGATCAGCTTCAATTTGCCAGTGCAGCACCACTCCCAGCTGTTTTGTTTTTTGATAGAATGGACATATTTTTTCACTTTTGTTTATTTTTGCCCCAAAGCTTTTGGCATTTCCCTCCAGTGAGTCACACTGTGGGACCATCTCAAGATGACCTCCTTACAGGATGTTTCTCTTCCCAGAGGAGATGGGAAATTGGTATAAGACAGCCTGTCCCAGTATGTTACTGAATAGCACGTGGGGATTCTCATAAAGAAATGTTATTTCATCTGTCACCAAAGCCCGTGATGGATGGACTTACAGGGAGACAGCCTTCTAGGTCTTTTCCTCACTCTAGACAAGGTGGAAAAACGAAAACCAGGTTGTTAGGGGTTTACTCAAATCAGTTGAATACAGGAATCAGCCCTTCTACTATTTCCATTACACAAGATTAGAACGATCCTTTGAGAATTCAGATTTTGCAACAAAATTGAACTAACAGAGGTGAGAGAATAAAAACAAGAGGAGAGGAGGCAGGGAGTGCTCAGAGTCTCACATTTCCCCAGCACACTTACACTCATGCTTTAAGCCAGGTCAGTGCTATTCTTGACTTCTGGACCTCAAGCCTTCCTCCTGTCCCTCAGTTTGGAAAAATCCTCTTCCCCAGGAATAATTCTTCACTCCCTGTTCATCTCTTCCTGTTTGCTGCTCTCAGAGTGCTTTGTACCTTCCTCTACCAGAGTACTTAGCAATCTGGGACTGTGCTTAATTGTGCAGTGGTCACCCACCTTTCCCATGCTCCTCTCCCCCATTTACAGGGTCTCAGGGGCAGGGGAGTGGGCCAAAATTGTCTCTGTATCTTTGTCCTGTCACCAGAGGTGACAGGTGTCCTTCACCTGTCAGGTGAAGAGGTCCTGTCACCAGAGGTGTAGTATGTCACATCCTAGTGCAGCCATGACGGCAGCTGTAATGGGGTCAGGGGTCCTGGTGAACTTCTGTTCATAATGTGGAGAGGAGTATCTGGATTTTCCTGTGTTCTTCACACTGGCTCAGGAAGATCTGCTGGAGAAGGGATAGGCTAACCACTCCAGTATTCTTCAGCTTCCCCTGTGGCTCAGCTGGTAAAGAATCCACCTGCAACATGGGAAACCTGGGTTCTAACCTGGGTTCGATCCCTGGGTTGGGAAGATCCCCTGGAGAAGGGAAAGGCTACCCACTCCAGTATTCTGACCTGGAGAATTCCATGCACTGTATAGTCCACAGGGTCGCAAAGAGTCAGACACGACTGAGCAACTTTCACTTTTCACACAATGCTTCCCTCTCCCCTCATCAATTCTGTCGGCCACTTACTTCTTTTCTCCCCTTGAATTCGTGTAAGAAAAAATTTAAGTATCAGCAAAAATTACAAGATACATGTGAATTTTAATTATAAATATTCATTGGGAAATTAGGAAAACTATCAAAGTCTATTCCTACTGCACTTGCCTGAAGAATCCCATGGACAGAGGAGCCTGGCAGGCTGTAGTCCATAGAGTCGCAAAGAATCAGACATGACTGAAGCAACTTAGCATGCACACATCCCTAAGCTAAGCTAAGTCACTTCAGTCGTGTCCAACTCTGTGCGACCCCATAGACGGCAGCCCACTAGGCTCCCCCATCCCTGGGATTCTCTAGGCAAAAACAGTAGAGTGGGTTGCCATTTCCCTCTCCAATGCATGGAAGTGAAAATGAAAGTGAAGTCGCTCAGTCATGTCCAACCCTCAGCGACCCCATGAACTGCAGCCTACCAGGCTCCTCCGTCCATGGGATTTTCCAGGCAAGAGTGCTGGAGTGGGGTGCCATTGCCTTCTCTGGCACACATTCCTACTGCCTGTCAAAATGTTGAGGCTAACTTTACTCTTTCTGTTGAGCTTTGACTTCTATATATGACAGACATTTTTTGGCTCTTGACTGCCTGATGTTCAAGCTTCCTTTCTTCTAGTAACAGCATCTTGTTTTGTTTTTCTTGAAGTGGGGAGGTAGTTGTCTTCCCCCATTGGGTGCAGTCTTGGTGATACTGAGTTCAAAGTAGCCCACCCTCCCTTAGCCTGGGATGCGTTATCAGTGGTCACTACTGGTACAGTGTAGGGTTGGTGAAGGGATATTTTTTACTTAACTTTTACAATGAACAGTTTTCAAATTAAAGATTTAAGAAAAAGAGTAACAGTGACCCAGAAGATCTGGCTGGATGCAATGAATTTTCCTGTTAAATCAGTTTGAACAGCAACCAGAGGCCTGGCCTCTTCTACTCAACGGCAGAGTCCCAGAGGAATGCAGAGAGCCCACGTCACACTCCTGAAGTTGCCAAAAACCCCTTTAAAATGATTGAACAGATGTCTTTCCTTGGGGTTGAGAGGATATAAATCACAGCGGACTGCTTTCAATTCCTGACTCCGTGTCTTAGGGGCAGCGGAATCGATCACTCTCATTTGTTTTCTGGATGTTTTTTAAATCTCCTGAATTATAATAGCAATAACCATTACCGTATGCAAGAAAAGTAAACACATCTGTACTGGTAGCTGTATTTCATCCCGGATGCAAACTTCCTGTGTGATGATGGAGTTGAGGTGGGCCCCTATCACTCATCTTTGCAGCTGGTCCCATAGACGAGAGTGACCCTGAAAGGGTTCAGCATGAAGGATGAAATGGTTTCTGAGCTTAGAACCAGCAGCTTACATGGCATAAAGATCGACACAGCCGTGGCGTGTTGATCAGCAGTAAGAGGAGGGGTCTTGTCCAGGTTCACAAGAAGAAAGAAAGGGAATGTCAGAAATTTTCCCAAACAAATCAAGGCTCAAGTCCAGCAGTCTGTCTCCGGGTCTGTCTTTGGTTTCTGGCCTATCTGCCATGTTTTCTGCAGCATGAGAAAAGATGGCTGAAGACCTTCACACAAATAAGTAATTATATGAAAGCTCTTAATACTTTCCAGAGAAGCAGGATTCAAATTTAAACTAGTTCCTTTTGGGTAGAGCAGATACAGCATCTAGTTTCCAATAACTGGTGTATGTAATGTTTAAAATGAAGCACATTTTAAATGCTGTTATATACCCTAGCCCCCAGTGGGATCACCTGATACTTACCCATCGATGTCATCAGAATAGAAAGAACTTCAGGATCAGGAGGCAGGGTGCCTTCTTCATGGAGAGAGGATGGAGTTTAAGGAGAGACATCTGACTTTGAATCTGGACTGGCTCTGCCATTGGCTGTAGGAACTCAGGCAAGTCTCTTTGTAATAATGAAGTTCCATGACCTCCTCTGTGAAATGGGAAGACCATCTACCTGGTGATGTCTTGGTGAACATCCAGTACATGTTAGAGGCTTAAAAAGGGTAGCTGTTATTGTTACTTCTGATTTCTCAGAATTGGGTATCTACAGCTGAAGTGAACCTCCAGGGAAGGCCTATTTCACCATGTGGTAACAATGTTAGAGGTTGAGGCTAGGCCTTCCAGACCTACTTATGGGCCTCCCAATAGACTCCTTTTCAACAGAAGTGCTTTTCTGCCTGTTTATGTTTGCAACTCAAAGATCAAATCAACTCACTCCCCACCCCAACCCACCAGCACAATGCAACTTATCAGATCAGATCAGATCAGTCACTCAGTCATGTCCGACTCTTTGCGACCCCATGAACCGCAGCACGCCAGGCCTCCCTGTCCATCACCAGCTCCCGGAGGTCACCCAGACTCACACCCATCAAGTCAGTGATGCCATCCAGCCATCTCATCCTCTGTCGTCCCCTTCTCCTCCTGCCCTCAATCCCTCCCAGCATCAGAGTCTTCTCCAATGAGTCAACTCGTCGCATGAGGTGGCCAAAATACTGGAGTTTCAGCTTTAGCATCATTCCTTCCAAAGAAATCCCAGGGCTGATCTCCTTCAGAATGGGCTGGTTGGATCTCCTTGCAGTCCAAGGGACTCTCAAGAGTCTTCTCCAACACCACAGTTCAAAAGCATCAATTCTTCGGCGCTCAGCCTTCTTCACAGTCCAGCTCTCACATCCATACATGACCACAGGAAAGACCATAGCCTTGACTAGGCGAACCTTTGTTGGTAAAATAATGTCTCTGCTTTTGAATATGCTATCTAGGTTGGTCATAACTTTAGCACTAAGCAAACCTCCATACTTACTGTGTAGTGGGAGTGGGGAGGGCAGGGCTCACATTGCTTCTAGTTAAAGATTCTGCAGACTTCTAAATTTCTCTGATCTCAGCCAACATGTGGCCAGAGTCTCCCTTTTTACCTCCTTGAGCCCCTCTCCTTTTCTTGAATTTTTGGCACCATTTCCTCTCTACCATCAGGCTGCCCAGGGAGCCCCAACACTCCCCCCTGGCCTTCTGCTGAGCAGGTTTAGTCCACAGGGCCTATCCTCTGGGTTCTGCTAACACAGAAGTTATTTCTCTGAGATTTCTGGGGCCAGATTTTTAATATTTGCATAAGTAACATAAGCACAAAATGGTATAAAAATCAAAATATACTTAAAAAGTTGTCTCCCTCCCACCCATGCCCAGCAACACATAGTCCCTTCCTTGCCTACTGTTACTGGCTTCTTATTCATCTTTCCCATTGTTGTTTAGTCAAAGTCATGTCTGACTCTGTGACCCCATGGACTGTAGCTCACCAGGTTCCTCTGTCCATGGGACTTCGCAGGCAAGAATACTGAAGTGGGTAGCCATTTCCTTCTCCAGGGGATCTTCACGACCCAGGGATCGAACCCACATCTCCTGCATTGGCAAGTGGGTTCTTGACAACACTGAGCCAAGACAGTCCCTTTTTGACACCAGGGAAGCTGAAGGTGCTCTCTATTCCTTTCAAAACTTCTGTATGTGTATCTCTCTCCCTCCCTCCCATATTTATTTATTTGATTTTATTTCCCTTCCCCTTTCTTCCTTTCTCCCTTTCTTGTAAATGAAACATACTGTATTACTACTTTTTAAATTTAATTTAACAAAATCAGTGCATAGTTTAAGGTCACTGTTAAATTTAGACTTTTTCTGTCTTCTCAGTGTTCTCCAAACCTTTATGCTTTGTCACCCCTATCATTAAAAAATTTCCTAAGGTACACAAAAAATATGTAATTATTCACTCATTTATAAAGTATAACCATGTCACTAGTAACATTTATATTATGAAATATTAATTTACTAGTTACTAGTAACATTTATATTATGAAATAATTAAAATAGAAAATAAAATGATAAAGGATGAAAATTTAAATACTTAATTTTTAAAAATTGTATTTGATTAGTACAAAATATTCGTGCTTTCTAAAATATTGCTGTTAGTATTTTTAATAGGATCAATGTGTTGGATATGCTTTGTCATGTCTGAAAATCTTGGGTGATCCTTTTCTGTCCTTCAACTGTCTGGTTATACGTTCAGTATATTTTGATACTTGGTTTCAAAGTCCATCAGAACTGAAAAAGACACATTACAGAGATGTAGATCCAAATGGAAATAATACCTCATTAGATAAGCTTTATTAACTCCCAACATGCATTTTTCAATACCATCTTTTATGTAAAGACATTTGTTGAAATTTTTCCTGAGTTAAGGGCTTTTTTTTTTTGGTAATACACAGAGTAAATGGGAATATTTCCAAACATCTGTTTTCAAAATGCTCCTGCAATATATTAAATTTCTTTTGGAAAGAAATTACTTTCTCACTAAGTGTTAAAGTATCACTTCTACTTCAGATTAGATCAGTCGCTCAGTCGTGTCCGACTCTTTGTGACCCCGTGAACCGCAGCTCTCCAGGCCTCCCTGTCCATCACCAACTCCCGGAGTTCACTCAGACTCACGTCCATCGAGTCAGTGATGCCATCCAGCCATCTCATCCTCTGTCATCCCCTTCTCCTCCTGCCCCCAATCCTTCCCAGCATCAGAGTCTTCTCCAATGAGTCAACTCTTCACATGAGGTGGCCAAAGTACTGGAGTTTCAGCTTTAGCATCATTCCTTCCAGAGAAATCCCAGGGCTGATCTCCTTCAGAATGGACTGGTTGGATCTCCTTGCAGTCCAAGGGACTCTCAAGAGTCTTCTCCAACACCACAGTTCAAAAGCATCAATTCTTCAGTGCTCAGCCTTCTTCACAGTCCAACTCTCACATCCATACATGACCACAGGAAAAACCATAGCCTTAACTAGACAAAACTTTGTTGGCAAAGTAATGTCTCTGCTTTTGAATATTCTATCTAGGCTGGTCATAACTTTCCTTCAAAGGAGTAAGTGTCTTTTAATTTCATGGCTTGCAGTCACCATCTGCAGTGATCTTGGAGCCCAGAAAAATGAAGTCTAACACTGTTTCCACTGTTTCCCCATCTATTTCCCATGAAGTGATGGGACCAGAGGCCATGATCTTTGTTTTCTGAATGTTGAGCTTTAAGCCAACTTTTTCACTCTCCACTTTCACTTTCATCAAGAGGCTTTTTAGTTCCTCTTCACTTTCTGCCATAAGGGTGGTGTCATCTGCATATCTGAGGTTATTGATATTTCTCCTGGCAGTCTTGATTCCAACTTGTGTTTCTTCCAGTCCAGCGTTTCTCATGATGTACTCTGCATATAAGTTAAATAAACAGGGTGACAGTATACAGCCTTGACGTACTCCTTTTCCTATTTGGACCCAGTCTTGTTCCAGGTCCAGTTCCAACTGTTGCTTCCTGACCTGCATAGAGGTTTCTCAAGAGGCAGATCAGGTGGTCTGGTATTCCCATCTCTTGAAGAATTTTCCACAGTTTATTGTGATCCACACAGTCAAAGGCTTTGGCATAGTCCATAAAGCAGAAATGGATGTTTTTCTGGAACTCTCTTGCTTTTTCCATGATCCAGCGGATGTTGGCAATTTGATGTCTGGTTCCTCTGCCTTTTCTAAAACCAGCTTGAACATCAGGAAGTTCACGGTTCACATATTGCTGAAGCCTGGCTTGGAGAATTTTGAGCATTACTTTACTAGCATGTGAGATGAGTGCAATTGTGCGGTAGTTTGAGCATTCTTTGGCATTGCCTTTCTTTGGGATTGGAATGAAAACTGACCTTTTCCAGTCCTGTAGCCACTGCTGAGTTTTCCAAATTTGCTGGCATATTGAGTGCAGCACTTTCACAGCATCATCTTTCAGGATTTGGAATAGTTCCACTGGAATTCCATCACCTCCACTAGCTTTGTTCGTAGTGATGCTTTCTAAGGCCCACTTGACTTCACATTCCAGGATGTCTGGCTCTAGGTCAGTGATCACACCATCGTGATTATCTGGGTTGTGAAGATCTTTTTTGTACAGTTCTTCTGGGTATTCTTGCCACCTCTTCTTAATATCTTCTGCTTCTTTTAGGTCCATACCATTTCTGTCCTTTATCGAGCCCATCTTTGCATGAAATGTTCCTTTGATATCTCTGATTTTCTTGAAGAGATCTCTAGTCTTTCCCATTCTGTTGTTTTCCTCTATTTCTTCGCAGTGATCACTGAAGGCTTTCTTATCTCTTCTTGCTATTCTTTGGAACTCTGCATTCAGATGTTTATATCTTTCCTTTTCTCCTTTGCTTTTTGGTTCTCTTCTTTTCACAGCTATTTGTAAGGCCTCCCCAGACAGCCATTTTGCTTTTTTGCATTTCTTTTCCATGGGGATGGTCTTGATCCCTGTCTCCTGTACAATGTCACTTCTACTTAGGGAGTACTATTAATACTTTTAAAAAATCTGCTAAATGAGATATTGGGGCTTCCCTGATAGGTCAGTTCGTAAAGAATCTGCCTGCAGTGCAGGAGACCTGTGTTCGATTCCGCAGTCTGGAAAATCCCCTGGAGAAGGGAAAAGCTACCCACTCTAGTATTCTTGGGCTTCCCTTGTGGCTCAGCTGGTAAAGAATCTGCCTGCAATGCAGGAGACCTGGGTTCGATTCCTGGGTTGAGAAGATCCCCTGGAGAAGGGAAAGGCTACCCACCCCAGTATTCTGGCCCGGAGAATTTCGTGGACTATGTAGTCCATGGAGTCCCGAAGAGTCAGACACAACTGAATGACTTTCACTTAGATGACATGTTAACAATAGCCACTTGCTCATCTGCAACTCTTGTCTTTTTGTGAAAGAAAGAAAGAATGCCGGACCCACTCTCGAGGTAGCTCTACAGTTTCTTTAAATACACTGCCCTGAGACAGCTTGTGAGAACGTGGCCACTGCCCATTGCATGGTGAAGAGTTATAAAGATCCTCCTGCTTGAAGACTTTGTTTTTATGAAATGAACCACAATGATAACACCCACAGGCATGTGAACTTTGGCCTGGTTAACATCCTGCAGGCAGTCAGTGGCAGTGCTGGACCCAGAAGCATGAGAAGATGCCTCACCTGTCCTGACTGCAACCCCCTCTTTCTGTGAGTTGTCTGCTTGCAGTAACTGCAGTCATGTGAGACCCTCTGCCTGCCTCTTGTCTGGACTAAGGAAGGGCACCTTAATGAATTCATGTATCCCATGGAGGATGTGTACCCACTTGGAGAGTCTCTCCACAAAGGACTCTCTCCTATTAAATTCAAAAAAGCTTTATTTTGCTCTTTAGTCTGTGAACTCTCCCTCTCTTCCCTCTTTCTTTTTTGCCACACCACATGGCACGTGGGATCTTAGTTCCTGACCTAAAGATGGAACCTGTACCTGCTGCAGTGGAAGCATGGATTCCTAACCACTGGACCACCAGGGAAATCCTCCCTTCCTTCTTTTAATGAAAATACCTCCCAAACTCAAGTCTCCACAGCACTGTATCCTCAAGGGACTTCACTAGGATTGTTCTGGGAAGGTCTGGCAAGTTGTTCTCAGCAGGTAGATGGTCAAAATGACATGTCTGGCCACTTCCATTTATTAAGCAATGATTTTATGTCGATCCCTACTCTTAAGTGTTCCATAAAAACAGTCCATTCTCTCTGTTCACTGTAGGTATTTTCTATAACGTCTCCCTAAACACTGAATTAGTTCTGAAACCCTCTTCCAAGGAAATGCAGGACTTGTTTCTTATTAGATTCTGATCACAACATTTGGGTCAACCAAACATTAGGTAACCTTGTTTTATGTGTGTTAAAGAAGCCTTATTTAACATATATTGTTGTGGCAATAATATTAAATTCATGGCCAACAGCATACAACACATGCCTAAACAAAATCTAACTCACACTTTTCTCCATAAGGCATATCATAGCCTTCTCGTGCTCAAGAACACTAGACAGCACTTTAGCACTATGCATGGGAGCCCTTTTAAACAGAAAAATCACCAACAAAAAAGCACAAAGATGCAGAAAATGTGGCACTGGACAGACTGCCAAAAGGACATGTGTTTACATTAGGAGAGCTGAAACAAGAAGGCAGTGTTGCCTCATTTGCCCTCTGCTGAGAATGTGCAGATTGGGTAACTCAAATTTTTCATCACTCTGCACATACTCATGCATGACCACAAAATGAGCAAGTATTGATTTGAGGATTACAGATCAATTTTAATTGCTGCTGCTGCTGCTGCTGCTGCTAAGTCGCTTCAGTCGTATCCGACTCTGTGCGACCCCATAGACGGAAGCTCACCAGGCTCCCCCGTCCCTGGGATTCTCCAGGCAAGAATACTGGAGTGGGTTGCCATTTCCTTCTCCAATGCATGACAGTGAAAAGTGAAAGTGAAGTCACTCAGTCGTGTCCAACTCTTAGTGACCCCATGGACTGGAGCCTACCAGGATCCTCCGCCCATGGGATTTTCCAGGCAAAAGTACTGGGGTGGGGTGCCACTGCCTTCCCTGCAATTTTAATTAGTAGGTGATGCAAATATGAAACCCACTAATAATGAGGCTTCCTTGGTGAAATAGTCACTTTGACAATGATACCTGAGCTGGGAGGAACTTCGGAAATCTCTTCTGGCTACTTTCTTTGAGACTTTGGGAGGCTAGTATAGTGAGGTAACTTATACAAAAACATCCATTGCATGTGTAATACACCTGGAACGAGATTCTAGGTCTCTCATACCCAGTTGTTGCCCTTTCCATCACATGTTATTGGGACCAAATGCAACAATTTTAATTTGCTGGTGGTGCTATATGCAAAACTTTGTGCACACTTCCTCCAGATTATTCTCTGCAATAATAAAAATTTGCTTTTGATGAGAATGTTCCATTTGAGGTCTTATAGTATATGGGCACAATGAACAACATGTATATTTAAAAAAGGAAAATCTCAATCCTGAATGAAATGAGATATTAAAAGAACTCAATAAAATATTTGCACCGAGAATAGGCTTTGACTTTTTAAAATTTAAGTTCCCTAGTGAGCCAATTCATAGATGCGTAATGTGAGGGGGAAATGATGTGGAAAAAGGCAAATGTGCTGTGGAATTAGAGATGTGAGCATGTGATGTATAAATGCATAAATAGGAAAGATGTGCTGAGATGTGGTATTTTAGTTGGAAAGTTACTAACGTATGCATGTTTATAAATGTATTTTGATGCAAGAGGATCTCATTTTTTTTAATATTCCAACAATTATACAAAATTAGGTTATTCCTTATTTGGCTAAAGAAGTACAGAATTTAAAACTCAAAGTAAAAATAGCTCATAAGTAATATGGTCTGCAGGCTGTTTGATAAATGTGCATACTTAAACGTATGAACTAAAAAAAAAAAAAGAAAGAAAGAAACAAAGAACAAAGAAAGGATAGGCAAAGATTTAGTATGTTCTCTGAATAAGATTCTCTGCTTATCATCAATAAGTAGATACAGATACATTATTTCTTTTACATATAAGATTTTTAGTTCCAAGAATTGCAAGCCACCTTTCTTGCTAAGACTTTCTACATTCTGAAGTCTCTTCCTCACCACTATTATAAGTTCATCTATTCATATGGAATGATAATTCAGATGTCCTTATCTAATATTTATGCAACATCTTCAGATACATGGTATGATAAACTTTTCTGTTATTTACAGAACAAGATATTTACAACTCTATTCATTTATTGCACTTTTCACATCATTAGAGAAGGAATTTAAAATTCTTATTCAAGGCCCCAACATCCCATTTATTTATCCATTTCTATCTGAATTGGTGTCTCAGAATCCATTCTTTGAACCCATTAAGATAAATGATGTAATTCTCACTCATGCACAACATGTTCTTACAGTTAATTTTGTAATGAACCATTTCTCCCCCAAAACAGAGCCTCATTGTTTTAAGGATAATTTTTATTGATGAGGAACATTTTGCAGTTTTAAAAAGATAATTTTCTTATTTATGTAACATTTTGTATCTTGAAAATCTTCTTTTCAAAGATTAAAAGCTATGATGGTCTCCTTTAGGAAAGCAGCTTATCCATCAATAAGGATCCCATCCTCTTCCAAAAATGAATCGATTAATCATGTCAAAAGATCGCAGAGGCTGGTCATAGGGCAAAATGTGACCTCCACCTCGAACAATTACCTTAAAGAAAAAAAAACAGAAGAAAAACTGAAATTTAGAAAACTAGATATTCTAAATACATGGAAACTTTTAATTTGGGTTAAAATGTTCTTAAAGCTTATATGAAATAAAGAACATAATGTATCAGTTCATGCTTTTGGATGTGCTGATTGTCTGCTTTTGATAGCATTAATAATAGGTACCTTAAGGTAAGAAAGTTTTTAAATTGTGTAGTTATTTGATTTTACACCAAACTGCATCCATCTTTCATGTGTATGAAACTGGAAAATTCTTCCTTGTCTCTTCTTAGGAGGGAGCTGTCTGCTTCTCTGTGCTATACTGTAACTCTTACTTTGTTAGGGCCCTGAGGTTGGGAGACCTACCCCAGACCAGCTCTGGTTGCAACTAGGTAGAGAAATGTACCTGATTTTACCGTTCAGTAAGCTGGCCCGTTGGCCTTCACACTAAGCTACACCTTTTACCTTAACTACACCTTCTACCTTAGTCTTTACCAGTAATAAAGGAGATATTTTGAGTCTCAAAAAAATTAAAACAACAACAAGAGAGAACTCCTTGACATCTGAAATTTTAAAAGGCCTAAATTTTTTTTGAGCAGCAAAAAATTAGAACATTCTATTTTTTCCAAGATTTTATTATGAAACATTTTCAAACATATAGCAGAGTTGAAAGAATTTCTTATACACACCATTTAGATACTCTCATTAACACTTTACTTTGTTTTCTTACAGCTGCATCTCACTGCCCATCTATTAATCCATCTTATCTTTTTGACACATTTCAGAGTAAGATGGGGATGTCAGTATACTCCTCCCCAAATTTTGTGTAAAACTGACATACAGTGGGATTCTCTGGCGGCTTCCCCAGTGGCTCAGACAGTAAAGAACCTGCCTGCAATGCAGGAGATGCCAGTTTGGTCCCTGGGTTGGGAAGCTCCCCTGGAGAAGGAAATGGCAACCCACTCCAGTATTCCTGCCTGGAGAATCCCATGGACTGCGGAGCCTGGCAGGCTACAGTCCATGGAGTCATGGAGTCGGACATGACTTAGCGAGTGACTCAACAACAACAACCAGGTCATACAATTGTTAAGTGGGGGGAGTAGCTAGAACCCTGGCTTCTGGTGTAAACACTAGTGTTTTAAATCAAATTCCAGTACTCTCACAATAATTTCTTACTGTGAAGGGAACTTTACGGGTTGGTCACAGAACGTTTCACCCACCTCTCCACATGTTTTTGAGATAGTTAAGGACTATGAGGGAAAAAGAAATGGCAACCCACTCCAGTGTTCTTGTCTGGAGAATCCCAGGGACGGAGGAGCCTGGTGGGCTGCTGTTTATGGGGTCACACAGAGTCGGACATGACTGAAGCGACTTAGCAGCAGCAGCAGCAAGGACTATAGATCGGACTTACCCCTCACTGGCCTTTGGAGACAACTGCTTCATGCTCCCTTCCACCAGCAGTCAGCTGTGCCTTGCTGCTATGACAGCAACGCCCATCTACATTTGTGTTCCAGCTTGCATTTGGAAACCCAGCATGTCCCCCTCTTTGTCACAGACCAAAAGTGAACACATCTGTGACAAGAGCCCATGCACATGACCCTGGAGGAAGACTTCTGCTGCCCCCCCGCCCCCCGCCGACCCCAGGCTAGAATTCTCCTCCTGTGGCTTCCCATCCAGTCCTCCAGCCTTGGCAGAAATCAGATGAGTGATTTTCATGCAACTTCAGCTCAGCTGAGGACACTTAATGAAGTCGTGTTTATGACAAAACCCAGCTGCTTCAGCTGGAAATGAGTTTGGCAGCAATCGTCCAGAAGAGTAAGAAACTGAATACTCAAGAGCTAAAGGTCATCCTGCCTCCCTCCCTGACCAGGGCTACTGCTGATGGAGGGCTAGCACAGTGCTTCATGGCCTGGGCTTGGGAGTCGGAGAACAGGAGCGTGACCAGAGGAGCAGCAAACCATGTGACCTTGGGCAAGCAACTTAACATCTCTGTGTTTCAGTTTTCTTAGCGGTACAATGGGGAACGAAATATTATGTCCTGGGATAGTTGTATAAGGAATTAAAGGAATGATATCCATGGAACACAGCACAGTGCCTGGCTTGGGATGGTTCTTGAGAAATATTAGCTGTTGTAATCTTCCAGTAATTATCTCTATTCAAAATGTAAGATCAAAATTCATGTAACCAACATAACTAACCTAGACCATCGTGTTCCTACATTAGCATAAAAATCTTGGTTTAAGGGAGTTGTTTAAAACAGTCGTTCTCAAACCTAAAGGGGAATAAAAATACCCGAGCTTGTTAAAATAAATTGCTAGGTTCTCACCCCTAGACCTCCCAGTTCTGAAGGTCCCAGCCAGGGTCTAAGAATTTGCACTTCTAACAATTGCAAAGTAATTCTGGTGCTGTTGGTCCAGAGACTACTCTTTGAGGACCTCTATTTAAAAGAACTTCCTATTTTGTGACAGGTTGTTCTGTTTTTACATCAAGGGAAAACATAAAGAAAAATTTGTGTAACATCTACTAATGGCCTCACCTTAGTGTATTTTTTTCTAATCATCTGCTCTCCTGGTGTTTATACACACACACACACACACACACACACACACACACACACACCCTTCTACATTCATGATAATCAAGTGGCGAAGAAGAGATGACAGGGGTTAGGTGTTACAATTCTTATTCTCAATGACTTGCCTGATCCTTGATCCAATTCTGAGCTGCCATTCGTAATGACCAAATGACATCATAAATGGTGTCATTAAGATTGGAAAGAAAAGCTCATTTAAGAACAAAGTCTTTTTCACATGCCACAAAATTCTCAAAGTATGTTCTCTAGCAGATTTCCTATAGCATTTTCCTAAAGTTAACCTCAAAAATGAATTTATGAGTACTGAAAAAATAAACCACTCTGTTGTAATAGCCAAGCCAATCACCACTCACAAATCAAGGACACAAACCACTCCAGAGTTTTTAGAGGTGTATAAAAAAAATGTGACAGGGCCATGATTATATATTTAAATGTGACCAGACCAATCTTGAGGCTCCCTGGATAGAAATGGTCTCATCACCAGAAACTGGATATTTTGGGTGCTTTCACATTAGAACTGAAACTGCTAAACTCATGTGTTCCAGATATCATGAATTTTAAAAGGGTTATACAAAACACTTTAAAGCTTCATTCTACTTTATGTTTTAGAAAAGAATATGATTCTCCACGGAACTAGAAACATGGACCTGGCAATAAAGATTTCTCAGTTGTGCATTTTGAGATGAAATTTAAGGGGAAATTCACAATGGGTGTGTTGACATAGATGTGTCATGGGAGACTTCAAGGGGACTCAAGGAGGAGCAGATCACTAGACAGACAATGGTGAGTGGGGAGGGGGGAAGAGATGCAGTAAAGACAGGAAACTGAGTTCAGAAACGGTGGGGCATGAAACTGCATTGCACATGCAATAATCTGAAAGGAGTTCCAGTTATGAAGAATTAGAAGGAACAGTTGAACAGGTAAACCCCATATGACATGCTGCTGGGATCCATCGACCTTTTCGTACAGGATCTGTGTGTGTGTTAAAATACACATAACATAAAATTATCATTCTAACCATTTTACTGTGAACAATTCAGTAGCATTTAATATATTCACAATGTTGAGCAACCATCACCACTATCCAGTTGCAGATATTTTCATCACTGCAAAGGAAACCTGTACCCATTAGCAATCAGTTTCCATTCCTGTCTCCCTGCCAGTCTCTGACAATCACTAACCTACTTTTTATTTCTATGTTTTTGTTGCCTATTCTGGGTATATCGTTGAGAGTTTTAAGCAGAATAGTGATATGCTCAGATCTGCATTAAATCAAGATGACTTCATAGCCACTGAGGGGGCTGGTTTGAAGGAAATGATACTGGGGCAAGGAGGCAATTTAGGAGACTAGCTGTTCAGGTGAGAAATGATGTAAAGGAGAGATGGTAAGAAGGCAAGAGAAGAGGGATGTTGGGGTTGAACCTGAAAAATTAGTGATTAATCAGGTATAAAGTTAAGTGAAAAACCCTTCCCCTGCTCCCAACACATGAATATCCTTCCCATTCCAGGCTTCTGAAACATGCAGCTTTGCAAGAAGTGATGTTATTAACCAAGAGGCACATAGCCAAAGCAGGTCAGGAGGCAGGTGAAAGAGAACAGATTTCTTTTTTTTTTGGATGACTGTGGCTGTGTGCCAATAAAACTTTATTTACGGACACTGAAATTAGAACTTCATACAACTGTTATGTGAAACAAAAATCATATTCTTTTTTTCAAACATTAAAAGATATAAAAACCAAATTTGGCTTGTGTGCCATAGAAAAACAGGCAGAGAGTCAGAGTTGGCCAACCCTGGCTTTAGAACACATCTTCCTGACATCACCATGAGGCAAGTGGCTAACATCACCCTCACCACTTCATGCAGTAGAGCGTGAGAATCTGAGAGTTCATCCAGATTAGTTTCCCTCTTCTCTTCCAATTCATAGAGGAGGTTCTGGTGCCTGACTTCAGGCCATACAGCTTGTGAGTGACAGGGTCAGGCTGGAGCTTGGGTGTCTTGATTTAAGTCTTACCTACCTTCTCCCAATCGGTTCTAAAGATCAAAATTTAAGATTTCATCCACAGCCACAAAGTCCTTCTGCCATTTCTCATCAGCAGTTCATTTTTTTTTTTTACTTTAAAAGAATTTATTCTAACAAATACCTTAAAATTAAGGATTCAGTAAGCTCAAGTTATACAGAGAATTATTAATTTTAAAAAATTATTTATTTATTTATTTTAAAGAGGACAGATTTCTGGTTCTTGTTTTCTACTACAGATTGATAGAGACACTCAAGATCATCTTGTTTGTTTCTGACTCACATTAAAGTTCTTTTATTATTTTTATTCCATTCCACATTTACAAATGCTTACCTTTTCACTTTCAGACATGAACCCTGAGTATAAATTAAATAAATAGGCACTCAAATAAAATGTATACTAAAAAGAAAGGATACTTGGGAATAAGAATAAAAAATAAGCCAAAGCTTGCTAGCAGCCAACTCATAACAAAAGAGTGAGGCAAATCACTTTCAATAAAAGAAAAAAAAGCCAAGATCAAGGCTGAGTGTTGCTCCCACAACTCTCTGGGAAGACTCCTTCACATTTACCACTGTAAGTTCTACTATAGCAAATAATTATTGGGGCAAAAAGGTGCCTTAGCTGACCTAAATGTAGCCACAGCAGCGGCATCATTTCTAGAATAGTCAGTATATAACTTTGGTGCTACCTTACAGTTCCAAGGTGCTCTCCAGGTTCACCATCTAACTTAATCACTTGAAACAAAATCATAATTTAGGATTTCCACTTTTCATTATAACACATTAATAGCATGTGCCAAACCAATGCCACCATTAAGAACAACAATACAAACTTAATGTCATAGAATCATGAGTCAGCAGATCTAGGTTTGAGCCTAGCTCTGTGACTCGGGCACAATGACTTAACTATCCCTATTTTCCCATCTGTAAAATGGAGATAGGAGTTTAGGTGACCAGTTGTCTCAGTTTACCCAGGACTGAGAAGTTATTAGAAGCATAGAATCTTTAGTGCTAATGCTGAAATCTAGTGACATGACCAGTGAAATGACTAGTGAAATGACTGAATTTAGTCATTTAGTGAAATGACTGAATGGTTAGTCACCCTAACAAAAGTAAACTTTCTGTGAGAATTCAGAGAAACAATGCATATAAAATATCCCAAGGCACTCAGTCCACAGATGCATATTAAGCTCGTACCAGGTAGCATATAGGCAAATAATAAGCATTCAACCAAAGGTCATCATACTATCATTATCTGAATTTTTATAGTCAAAGGAGTATATTTTCCTTTTAAGAGCAGAGAAAGATTAGAAGTTACTAAGAATTGTAAACTTCATCACTATACTTTTCAGAAAGATAGATCACAATATTTTCTTTTGGAAGGGATATATTTCTCTTCCAGGCTTCTTTTATTTCCATGCTATACATCCTTCCTTCCATGGGAAAGAAGGTCCCAATTAAAGTAAGAAAGCAACTTAAATAAGAAATCAAACCTTTGTCAATATGCTTACCTGTCTAGAGCAAACTGTATCCCTTAAGCCTGCCAACACCAGGATCCATCCCATTCTTTCCCTCCACCCCCTTTCACCACAGGCAATGCCAAACACCCTTTTCTCTCCAAACAGAAATGTCAAGCAAGCAAGACCTTACTTGTCTTAGCAGAATGGCAAAAAGCCACTGTCTTTTTTGCCTTTTGAGAACACACTTTATAACACAGGATTTGGTGCAGTTAAAAAGTAATCAAAACTTAACTTCCTTCATGTCCAGTTTTTATACTTGATATCCACAAGGGAATAAAAAGCACAATCCAGTCCATTAATTACCTTACTCAATATCTAACTTTATGAGCTACAGTTTGTAGTTTTCTTTTGGAGGAGAGACTGAGAGTGGAGGAGAGGGCAGAGGTTAGAGCAGCAAATGCTCTCTGCCAGGAGTGGTGTGAGGACTTAGATCCTGACTCACTGTCTGCTGGGTAACATGGAGACAAGGGCCAGCCCACTTGCCAAAATTTGGCTTCCTGCAAACAGCAGTGCAGGTTGGCTAAAGCAGTATGCGCTGAAGTTCTTTTCCACTGGCTCAGGAGATAGGATTAATAAGCACATTGCTGATCTACTCCACATTCGGTGACATCATGTTGGTACCCTGAAATCAGCCATAGTGAGACAGCTTACACCATGGAAATCAGCAAGCACTAGAGGTCCAAGAATTCCTTCCTTTCCAAGCTGGTTTACCTCAGACCACTGGTTCTTTGACACTTTGACTCTCCTGGGGAAACATGAAATGTTAGGCCATTCTTCCTCTTTCCCAAAACAAAAGAAATATTCATTCAAATGGGTAAATTATAAGGCCCAAGTCTCTGAACCTTGGCGCAGGATATCAGATGGCCTGGGTTTCAAATATTTGCAAGAAGGTAAGAAGATCTGAAGAAGATTAATGGACTTCCCTGGTAGCCCAGTGGTAAAGAATCTGTCTGCTAATGCAGGAGATGTGGGTTCGATCCCTGGGTTGGGAAGAGCCTCTGGAAAAGGAAATGGCAACCCACTCCAGTATTCCTACTTGGGGAATCCCATGGACAGAGGAATCTAGTGGGCCACAGTCTTTGAGGTTGCAAAAAGAGTCGGACATGACTTAGCAACTGAACAACAAGAAGAATATTAATATTTGCCTGTTTGCAATCTACACTGTCTTTACTGATAAACCAAAGAGTGCAGGCAAAAATAGTGCCCTTAGTCCAGCTGACAACGCAGCAATATCGCAACACAACCTTATTTTGTTCCTTCATTTCTCTACCCACTCCACACTGTACCATGTTGGCTCCATTTAATATTCCCATAAGCAACTTGATTTTTATAAGCAACCAGATAAGTAAATCTGGTTACACTTCAAATTAAAACAACAAAAAGTTACTGTTTAAAAAGCAAACCCAAATTCCCTCTTTGTTCCTCAAATATCATTAATTTTTAAAACCCATTCTCCATGTGTGGATAATACGTTAAATGTTAGCCTTCTTAGTATTTATTCACTTTCCATAATGAAATGGTTCTCTGTTAAGTTTCAATAGGTTATTTAAAAAAAACAACAACTCAGCAGCTAAGAGAAAATTATGCATCATTGCTTAGCTGTTATACCTCAGCAAATAGATCTGCTATCAATTTATATTTTAAATAATACAATAAATTAGCTCCCTGAGTATTAACTAAGTGCATATTTGGGAAGCTTAATTTAGAAGCATTCTTTTTATGCTAATCAGTCCTCTCTGATGAAATAGAATCACATGAACTAAACTGACTCTTGGCAAATAATCAGAGTAAAATTGGGAGTTGCTATTGTTTATTATTTCGTTTTCAGGAAGCAAGCTGTGTGTGTGTGTGTGTGTGTGTGTGTGTGTGTGTTTTAAGAAAAGGGAAAAAAAAATCATCAAATACCGAGAATTCAATTTTTTTTGGAGAGGACACACTAGTCAGCCATCAAGATAATGAAACTTCTACAACTCCTTCCATAAATTTTTGTTTCCCAGAATATTTCTCCCTTTTTCTTTTATGTAACACAGAAAGGAAACAGTCTTCAGCGGACATAAACAATGCATCCTTTCGCTTGATGGGAATTGTTTTGAACTATTCATTATCTCAGCATGTCTAGTCTATTTCCTAGAAGAAATTCTGGTGTGTACAAGTGGTGAGCCACTACTACATTTCTTGAGAACTGTAGTATTTGAGTACACACAGTAGTGAGAGGGGTGGGGCATAAGGTAGGGGCCAACTTGATTTTAATTCTAATTCACTGAAATTTACTGGGTGCTAGGAACTGTGCTAAGCGGCTTGCTACAAACATAAATCAGATATCATTCCTGTCCTCATGGAGCTCCATGTCAACAGGGGAGAAAGGCAAATGAGGCCCCAGTGGGGTGCCTGCAACAGGACCTGTACATAGAGATGCAAAGGAGGAATTCTGGGAGAAAGCCTTCCTAGAGGTGATACTGGCTTTTAGCTCTGAAAGGCAAATGGGGGTTTTCCAGGCAGTTGGAGGAGGAAGAAGGGCCTGATATGAAAACAGAGGGAATCCCATTGGAATTATTGGCTGACAAAATGGTAAGGTGTGTTTGGGGAACTATAATGTGTTTTGCTTTGTTTTTCAGGATTCTAATTAAGAAAGAGGGAGACAAAGTCCAGGTTGGGGAAGGCAGCAGAGGCCAGATCAAGTAGCTTTACTTTTGTGTGTATGGGGTTCGGACTTCATTCATCAGGGAGTTAGTGAGAGATTTTAGACAAGGATAAAACTGACCGGACTTGCATTTTGGAAAAAGCACAAAGAGAAGGGTAGGTTGGAGGCAAAGAAGACTAGTTAAGACCAGCTAAGGAGGCTATTTTAAAAGGAAAAAGTTTAAACAAGTTAAAACACATATTCAGAGTGTTCCTGAATAGAATCTTTCAAAATTTGTGCCTTTTCTTAAAACACCACAAAGCAAAAACTGTTTCACTTAAGAAATCATAACGTAGTGTAGCCATTTTTATTTATGTCCTCCAAAATGCTGTATGTTTTCTAATTGGTTTGTATAAAATCAGTGTTTTTCAAGTAGTTCTTTGTGGTTTCTGTGTCAAGCACTAGGAAGTGAGTAAAATCAAGTCAGTGAGAAGGGTACTATAAACCAAATGCAAGAAAGGCTAGCTAAAGAACAGGGTGAGTCGTATTTGCCTATAGCTATTCTTAATTTGGTGATGGAATTCCGGTTGAGCTATTCCAAATCCTGAAAGATGATGCTGTGAAAGTGTTGCACTCAATATGTCAGCAAATTTGGAAAACTCAGCAGTGGCCACAAGATTGGAAAAGGTCAGTTTTCATCCCAATCCCAAAGAAAGGCAATGGAGAAAGAATGCTCAAACTACCACACAATTGCACTCATCTCACACGCTAGCAAAGTAATGCTCAAAATTCTCCAAGCCAGGCTTTAGCAATATGTGAACCGTGAACTTCCTGATGCTCAAGCTGGTTTTAGAAAAGGCAGAGGAACCAGAGATCAAATTGCCAACATCCGCTGGATCATGGAAAAAGCAAGAGAGTTCCAGAAAAACATCTATTTCTGCTTTATTGACTATGCCAAAGCCTTTGAATGTGTAGATCACAATAAATTGTGGAAAATTCTGCAAGAGATGGGAATACCAGCCCACCTGATCTGCCTCTTGAGAAATCTGTATGCAGGTCAGGAAGCAACAGTTAGAACTGGACATGGAACAACAGACTGATTCCAAATCGGGAAAGGAGTACGTCAAGGCTGTATATTGTCACCCTGTCTATTCAACTGATATTCAGAGTACATCATGAGAAATGCTGGACTGGAAGAAACAGAAGTTGGAATCAAGATTGCTGGGAGAAATATCAATAACCTCAGATATGCAGATGACACCACCCTTATGGCAGAAAGTGAAGAGGAACTAAAAAGCCTCTTGATGAAAGTGAAAGTGGAGAGTGAAAAGTTTGGCTTAAAGCTCAACATTCAGAAAACGAAGATCATGGCATCTGGTCCCATCACTACATGGAAAATAGATGGGGAAACAGTGGAAACAGTGTCAGACTTTATTTTTATGGGCTCCAAGATCACTGCAGATGGTGACTGCAGCCATGAAATTAAAAGACACTTACTCCTTGGAAGGAAAGTTATGACCAACCTAGATAGCATATTCAAAAGCAGAGACATCACTTTGCCAACAAAGGTTCGCCTAGTCAAGGCTATGGTCTTTCCTGTGGTCATGTACGGATGTGAGAGCTGGACTGTGAAGAAGGCTGATCGCCAAAGAATTGATGCTTTTGAACTGTGGTGTTGGAGAAGACTGTTGAGAGTCCCTTGGACTGCAAGGAGATCCAACCGGTCCTTTCTGAAGGAGATCAGCCCTGGGATTTCTTTGGAAGGAATGATGCTAAAGCTGAAACTCCAGTATTTTGGCCACCTCATGCAAAGAGTTGACTCATTGGAGAAGACTCTAATGCTGGGAGGGAGGGATTGGGGGCAAGAGGAGAAGGGGACGACAGAGGATGAGATGGCTGGATGGCATCACTGACTCGATGGCTCTGATTCTGAGTGACCTCCGGGAGTTGGTGATGGACAGGGAGGTGTGGCGTGCTGCAGTTCATGGGGTCGCAAAGAGTCGGACACGACTGAGCGACTGATCTGATCTGATTTTTAATTTTCTGGTAAGACTCACAGCAAGGCAACTGGCTAAACCATTTCCTTGTTCTTTCAGTGGAAAAGTGATAGAAGTGTTAGAAAAAGATTCAGATTTTTCTCCCTGTAGTCCAGCGCTTGCCTGCAAATCCAGACATATGTTGAAATGTCTCTTTTATTAGTTGCTTCTTATACTAGGCCACTGTTGTTAAGCTGAGGCAAAAAGGTGCTGAAGGACTAAATTTCCAGTTGTTGTAAGCTGGGTATTTTGATAGCCAACATTAACCCAGGTCATCCAAAAAGAAAATTGCATCTCCAAACTTGAGGAGCATTAAGACTTAGACATGACATGTCCATTTCATCTTTTGACTGGGTATGGATGCTACAGTCTTTTAATTGATGAAGCCAGAGAAGAATATGGGAATGAGAGCGAGAGAAAAGGAAGCTAGACTATGAATGTTAGACATGGAAAAGGACATTAAGACCCCTTTCCACTTCACAAACTCAGGTGAAAGATGCCCAGAAACAAGTCCAGGAGTTGGTGATACAGTGGAATAATCAGAACTCTTGTATATTACTGGCAAGAATACAATCAACTGGGAAAACAGTTTGGTGTTATCTAAGGAAGCTAAGGACATGGCAACCCACTCCAGTGTTCTTGCCTGGAGAATCCCAGGGACAGGGGAGCCTGGTGAGCTTCCGTCTATGGGGTCACACAGAGTCGGACACAACTGAAGCGACTTAGCAGCAGCAGCAGCAGCAAGGAAGCTAAAGAGGTTCAAACACTATTAAATCATCTGTTCCACCTCTACTCATTATTCTTAAGAGAAACTCTAGCATGCAGGCCCAAGGAGATATGTGCAGCAATATTGTACATAGCAGCAATATTTATAGTAACAGAGAGCTGGAAACAACCCAAAT
Organism: Tragelaphus eurycerus; assembly: GCA_935064755.1. Taxonomy (NCBI): domain Eukaryota; kingdom Metazoa; phylum Chordata; class Mammalia; order Artiodactyla; family Bovidae; genus Tragelaphus; species Tragelaphus eurycerus. The sequence goes on from CAKXYN010000002.1 coordinate 29,412,528, forward strand.
ACCCATCAACAGTGGAATGGATGAATGATGTAATTATATGATAGAATGCTATTCAGCAGTGAAAAGGAACAATGCACAATCCTGAACATATCAACATGGGTGAATCTCAAAATATTGAAGAGCAAAAGTACAATGTTGCAAAATATATATAGAAGAATTCTTTTTATGTAAAACTGGATCATAAAAAAAGCAAGAGAGTTCCAAAAAAACATCTATGTCTGCTTAATTGACTATGCCAAAGCCTTTGACTGTGTGGATCACAAGAAACTGTGGAAAATTCTGAAAGAGATGGGAATACCAGACCATCTGACCTGCCTCTTGAGAAACCTGTATGCAAGTCAGGAAGCAACAGTTAGAACTGGACATGGAACAACAGACTGGTTTCAAATAGGAAAAGGAGTACCTCAAGGCTGAATATTGTCACCCTGCTTATTGAACTTCTATGCAGAGTACATCATGAGAAACGCTGGGCTGGATGAAGCACAAGCTGGAATCAAGATTGCCGGGAGAAATATCATTAACCTCAGATATGCAGATGACACCACCCTTATGGCAGAAAGTGAAGAGGAACTAAAAAGCCTCTTGATGAAAGTGAAAGTGGAGAGTGAAAAAGTTGGCTTAAAGCTCAACATTCCGAAAACAAAAATCATGGCATCTGGTCCCATCACTTCATGGGAAATAGATGGGGAAACAGTGGAAACAGTGTCATACTTTATTTTTTGGGCTCCAGAATCACTGCAGATGGTGATTGCAGGCATGAAATTAAAAGACACTTACTCCTTGGAAGGAAAGTTATGACCAACCTAGACAGCATAAATAAAAGTAGAAATATTACTTTGCAAACAAAGGTCCATCTCGTCAAGGCTATGGTTTTTCCAGTGGTCATTTGTGGATGTGAAAGTTGGACTGTGAAGACAGCTGAGCGCTGAAGAATTGATGCTTTTGAACTGTGGTGTTGGAGAAGACTCTTGAGAGTCCCATGGACTGCAATGAGATCCAACCAGTCCATCCTGAGGGAGATCAGTCCTGGGTGTTCATTGGAAGGACTGATGCTAAAGCTGAAACTCCAGTACTTTGGCCACCTCATGCGAAGAGCTGCCTCATTGGAAAAGACCCTGATACTGGGAGGAACTGGGGGCAGGAGGAGAAGGGGACAACAGAGGATAAGATGGCTGGATGGCATCACCGACTCAATGCACATGAGTTTAGGTAAACTCCGGGAGTTGGTGATGGACAGGGAAGCTGGCGTGCTGCGATTCATGGGGTTGCAAAGAGTCGTACACAAACTGAGCAACTGAACTGAACTGAACTGAACTGAAACATGAAAGGTAAAATATTGTTTATGGAGATGTTTATCTGTAGTAAAACTATAAATTTTTAAAAAAAGATGTAGAAACAAAGCCCAGGGCAGTGGTTTACCCTCGGGGCCAGTGAGGGAAGAGAATGGGATTGGGAGCGCGGGCTGCTGGTAATGCTATGTTTCCTAAACGATTGTAAGCACAGGGGTAGTCATTTATCATTGTTTGTTTGATCTTATACAAGTATAATACATATTTTTGGTGATTCTTCAACTTTTAATTAAGAAAGAAAAGAAAAAACCCACCTATTGATACTGCCAAATTCATAAAAATGAATCTATAAGAAATTTAACATGTTCTCTGTTGTGCTTTTCCCTTCTTCTCAACACAGAGATAATGAAATGGACCATATGTCAAAACACGGTATATGGGGAGAATATGGAGAAGCAATTGAATGAAACAAATGCAAAACTGGGAAGTCCACTTCTGGCAACCGGCTCCAAGAAGACAGAACTGGTACCAGAATGGAAACCTTGGGACTCTAGTTGCTGCATAAATAATAATAATAATGATGATAAATAGAGGAACAAAAATAAACACCCACATCTCCATGCTGGAGAGCGGAAGAGCAAGAAGTTGCCAAACATTTATTTTGTTTTGCTAGATTATTTTTAATTCTCTAAATCTAAGCTCTTATATTCCCCTTCTTCCCTGTTTCTGTATGTTAGAAGCTCAGAATAAGTGGGGGGAAAAAAACAGAATAAAATAAAGGCTGGATGCTTCATTTATTGTCAACAGGGATGTTTCGGATCACTTTTAAACTAGAAGGGACTCAAATGTTTTAGAAACATCTCATCACTCAATTTAGCAACTTTCATATACTGTTGTTAGACTGCCATGAACAAATGTGCAGGCCCCTCCACTTCTTCCATCTCTCATCAAGACTGTTTCCATGTTACCGTAAACACTAGATACAGTGGAAATATTTCTAGGTCTATCTGATGAATAATACCCCATTTCATCATCTGAGCCTTTAAGACATAGTATCTCATAAGGACTGTATTAGATGGGGCTAGGGGGAGCTTCTTGTCCTGTGAAAACAGATTCATGCTAGGAAAGGTCAATAAAGACAATAAAATTAATATTTATTACATGCTTACTAGGTGCCAGAGTATCAAGGAATACATAAGCATTATCTTAATTAAACCTAATGAATTCTTCTGCAAGAGAATTAGGTATTAATATTACGATGAGGAACTTCTTAGAGAGGTTAAGAAATTTGCCCAAGGTCACACGTAGTAAGTGGTGGAGCTAGAGGCTAATCCAGGTTGAACACAGTATCCACTCTCTTAATCCCTATTCTTCAGGGTCACTTGAGTATGGTGATAGTAGAAGTAATGAGAATCACCAAGGTAATAAATAAAATTCAAGTTCATAACTTCTCAGCTTGAGAAGATGGCCCATGTTTCGGTACGTGGGAGGGTCTCCAAATTATTTTCAACAAATAGTCTAAAGCACAGGTTCTTTATCTTTTTTGTGCCATGGACCCCTATGGCTGTTTAGTGTCACCTATAAATACCCTTCAGAACAATGTTTTTAAATACATGATTCACTCATATATATATTATGATACATACGTATTATAGATTACAAATTAAAATTATAGATTGACATTATCAAAACAGTTAAACATGGGACTTCACTGGTGGTCCAGTGGTTAAAACTGTGCTCCCTCCCAGTGCAGGAGTTCTGGGTTCGATCCCTGGCCAGGGAACTAGATCCCACATGCCACAGCTAAGACCCAGCACAGCCAAATAAATAAAATGAATACAAATAAATATTTAAAAACTCAAAACAAAATAACAGTTAAATATAAATTTGTGACACATCAACATATGTCCTTCTATATGAACACATAACAAAAGAGCAACTTGTGGGTCTGATAACTTCTATAACTTTTATAGAAGTTATCTTCTATAACTTTAGGCATAAGCATTGTTTCTAGCTATTTGCAGCAGCATCTGTATTTTATATGAAACTATCTCTGCTTTCTACGGTGACAAAGTCAAAGGCACTGCTAATACTGCTGTGGTTTGTTGCCTACGTTCATAATGAAAGGAAATGCTAAATTTCATAATTCATAATAGGAGGAAATGATGTTCCAGTTAGAGGTTAGTGAAAATAAAGATGCAATTTTTCCCCCTTATAAGTTCACTGACCTCTTAAATCCTAACCAAAAAGCCTCACCCTAGGTTGGCAATCTGTTAAATAACCTAACTAGGAAGCATTAAATTTACTCCTGATAAGGCTTCAGTCTAAATCATTGCAATTTTATTTTTGCTTTGGCACAGAACTAATCATATCTATCTAATATATTATTAGGGGAAGGCAATGGCACCCCACCCCAGTACTTTTGCCTGGAAAATCCCATGGACGGAGGATCCTGGTGGGCTCCAGTCCATGGGGTCGCTGAGAGTCGGACACGACTGAGCGACTTCGCTTTCACTTTTCACTTTCATGCATTGGAGAGGGAGATGGCAACCCACTCCGGTGTTCTTGCCTGGAGAATCCCAGGGACGGGGGAACCTGGTGAGCTTCCGTCTATGGGGTCGCACAGAGTCGGACACGACTGAAGCGACTTAGCAGCAGCAGCAGCAGCAGCAATATATTATTGGATCAATAATTAATATCCAGAAACAAACTGTGACTGGTGGACACCCTTGCTGAGAACTCTCTGGATGATGTTTACAGGAGACCCTGCTTGATCTAGTTGTATCCCTGTTGGAAAGTAATAAGAACGCACTACTATCTGAAGACATCGCACATGAGGACCACACCGTTTCGGTGTAGGACAGAATGCTGCTGGGAAAAGGAAGCTAGTGTTTTGAGTAAATAAAAGAGTTTTTCTATGAGTCTAAATTACCAATGGTCTATCAGTGTTTTGAGAGAACAAAGACCACTTGTCAACCTCCAATACATGGCAGGGAACTGGGGTTTAAAATTTAGTTTAAGGTTTTGGCTGAGGATTTCAGAGGATCAGAGCCACATCAGTAAATACCGTTGACTAGAGGACACTTTTCTAAATGTGATGCTTCAGATCAATGGCTGGTTTGTTAAAAGTAAAACTATGTTCTCAGGTTTCTGGTTGGCTGGTCAGTAAGTAAAATAGCTCAGGATTTAGAGCACCCTCTAGGTATCAGAACGAAGTTTATCCAAGCATAAGCCACACAGGATTCCTATGAGATAGATGGAAGTCATTTCAGTATCAATAAAGGAACAAAAGACAAACAGTTTATGTCCCCAACCCAGCTGCATATTAAATTCCCTAAGAAGCTTAAATATTGATGCTCAGGTCTTAACCCTAGACCAAATAAAGTCAGAATATCTGGAAACAGGCCTTGGGAATCTATATTTGCAAGGGTTAAGACACATTGGATTAGGAAAATGTAATGGAAAGAGATGATCCCAAGTTCTTTGCCATTCTTGTTAGCAAGAGGAATCTCGCCTTGCTCTGTGATTTGTTTTGACCAAGATGATGCATTGGAAATAATAGTCTGGGACTTTTGAGCCCTGGCCTTAAAAGGATGGGCATCTTTTGCTTCTCAGTTTGGGAGACCTGCCACCATGCTGTGAAGTCTAGGCCAGGACACCGCATGGTTAGAGGTCATATGGAGAGAGCGCTAGAGGAGAAGAGACTCACGTGGATGTTCCAGCTTTAGCCAAACTCTCAGCTGAGTGCAGCTGCAGGTGTGAACTACCCCAATCAGAAAAACCTCCTTGCTGAGCCCATTCCACCCACATAATTGTGAGAAATAATACATGGTTGTTGGGTTAAGCCAGTATGTTTTGGAGTGATTCCTTATTCTGTAACAAATAACTGTAAGAGGGAAATATTTACTAACAACTCTTTATTTTTTTCCCCTGAAAGATCTGTTATTCCTATCTTGGAATCTTGATGTAAATTGAAAAACAAGACTGGATTCATCTTTCTAATGAAGAGAGAAGACATAATGACATGACAGCTTAAGTGAAAGTGTACATTATGCAAACAAAGGAAGACTAATACCCCATGTGGTCTTAGGCAAACCACCAGCTCCTACTGCTGTCTACCACCCCCACCTATGCCCCCCGCAAATCCTGAGAGCTTGCAACTGCACCATCTGGGTGGCCTTTGTGGTAGACAGAGAAATGCATCATCAGATCCTCCTTCAAGGATGGACTTGCGGTCCAGCTGTGGGAAATCCAGTCAGCAGACTGCCTCCAGCTGTCAGCTCCTTCAGGGTCTGCCTCAGCTGCACAGCACAACCTCTCCCAAAATGATGCCCTTCCTGGGGCATCCCACATCTGGTGACTAAGTGAGGTGGGGGGCGTATAAAGGCCGATCATTTTTGTCTGATGTAAGATAATCTGATGGAAACTACTCTCTTTGGACCTCCCTCCCAGGTTGGCCAAGGTTTGTCAGGCCCACATCATAGTGTGATTTCCTCCTCTGCCAATGCTACTTCTTACTCCTTCCTTTCTCAGGTGTTAATCCCTAATGAACATCTCGTACCCTAAGATCTGCCTCAATACCTTCTTCTGGAGAATCTAACTTGTAATTGCCATGAAACTCTCTAATAATGGCAAGTCTTATTAGTGAGGGCAGGGGATGGTTTGATTGCTATATTCTGATTGTCTGCCCACAGTCTGATTCCCATAAATGGACAGAAGAGCATTCCCCAGGTCTGGAAGATAGAGACAAAGAACCCATGGATAAGGCCATCCCTTTTTGTAGAAATCAACACAGCTGGGATAGAGATGAAGATTCTGTTAAACAATTCCTGTAACATAGCCAAAACATTTTCCCTGGAATTAGCTGCATTTGGTAATCATTGTCTCAAATCTGTTTAACAGTTGCTTTCCTCCATTAAATATTGTTTTAACTTCTCATCCCCTATCAACTAGTTGAATGCAAAAGTGACATTTATTGCTGTTTGCTTACTCTGATCGTTGTCAGTGCAACCAAGGACTTGCTGAAGACCTTTCTGGAAACTGTTGGTTCCTTCAAAAATAGTTTCTAATCCTCCCTAAGCTGTTTAAAATTCTAAATTAAAGAAAAAATGAATTGTTAGCAGGAAGGTCAAGAGAGGCAGGTGGCGGACTCTCTATCATTCCCTCTGTGGATTATCCGTGGACATGTTGAAATCCTAGCCTGAGCTTCCCTTCCACTCAAAGGACTATGGTTATTCTTTTCTCCATTTTTCAGTTGCATGTAGTCAAAGGAACAAAACAGTTAATGTTAGCACAATGAAGAAGCTGTGGTTGTTATTGCTTTCTGTCTGCACACCAGGCTTTTGCCATCCTCCTGCTCCTTGTAAGCACTCTGCTTTCCTTTAGAAAATAGCCTCTTCTGTGTGGACTGGATGTGCTGCCAAATACACTGGCCACCACCAACGCCCCACCCACATTTGTCACCACCGTCACATGCACACCCTGAGGCGAGACTGTAGCTGAGGTCTGGCGGGCAACTGGAGTATTCTATCCTTCCCGCTCCATAGCCTTCACAGGTATTTAAGCACAGTGGTGCAGAGGAAAGAGCAAGATGCGGACTGTTAAATCCCTGGTACTACTACTACTTGAAACCTTAAGCAAGTTTCTCAGGTGAAACTTCTGTTTCTTTATTTATAAATTAGTAAATGCAATCACATAATTTATAGGGGATCTACAAATATTCTATAAAATTGTGGCTAAGAAAGTGTGTGGCAGACCACTGGCTTGAGGGCTTGCAAATGCTGGAGGGTCAGTAGCCATCCTTGGTGTCTCTTTTGGCCTTCCTGACACCCCCATGAACCAACAACCACACCTAGTAAATGGCAAAACTGAAATTCACACAGGTTAGTCTAACTCCACAGTCTACCTTCCTCTCATTACCCCAAACCATCTCCCATCGATCTTGACTCTCCAAAACAGTCAAGCTTCAAGGGTGGTGGGCTCCTCCCCTTTGGCTTCTCTGTACCTGTCCCCCAGCGGAAAGTCTTACTCCTTTTGGAAACTCAGGGGAAAACCCCTGAGAAGAGTGTGGCAGACCATAGGCCTAAGAACTTCATAACGCCAAACATGAGTCAAGGTCAAAATATAAGTCGTGGCTCAGGGCCTGTGCTTTTGGAGACTGGGGGGCTTGCTGTGAGCCTGAGGAGGGTACTGGGATGACACCAGCATGCCAGGCAGTCCTTGTGGGTATTTATCTTTCAAGTTCATTTAACTGCACAGTAAACACTATTTTTCAAACAGGAATCAGTCCTCACAGCTTGGACATTATAAAGTTTATCTTCTCTATTTTGGGATCTCAGGATCAAGCACCAAGAAGGTGATCCCAGGAAGTAGATGAAGAACCTTCTTCTAGTACTAACATGACTCTCTATTTCCTGGGGGTACTCCTGTTTTCCGGGGCTTTCCTGGTGGCTCAGCTGGTAAAGAATCCGCCCGAAATGTGGAAGACCTGGGTTTGATCCCTGAGTTGGAAAGATCCCCTGGAGAAGGGAAAGGCCACCCACTCCAGTATTCTGGCCTGGAGAATTCCATGGACTTTCACTTTCACTTCACTTTCCTTCTTCTCTGACCTATTTCTGCCCTGAATTCATCCTGTTGCTGCCAATTTATACTTTCCAAAGCTTTGAAAATATGCTTAATTATCTTCCATGGCAACAAACACTGTATGCTTCCACTTATATGAGATACTTAGAGCACTCAAATTCGTAGAGATGGGATAGAATAGTGGTTGCCAAGGGCTGGGGAAGGGGGAATGGGGAGCTGGGGTTGATAATTACAGAGTTTCAGCTTTACAAGATGAAAAGAGCTGTAGAGATGGATGGTACATAATCGTATGTATGCACTTGATACTACTCAACTGTATACTTAAAAATGGTTAAAATGGCAAGTTTTCAATGTATATTTTATCACAATAAAAAAAATTGGAAAAAAAATTCTTCAATTCCCACCCCTCCTACTGCCTAAAACAATGGAACACTCACCCCTTTTCCCACTATCGAGGCTCCATGATCCCTTTCCAGTTTGTCTCCCAGCTTGCACCCTCCAGGCACCAAAATAGAAACCAGACTCTGTGCTCTGCCTGTGTCCTGCTCTGTACGCTCCCATTCTGAGGCTTTGCCCACCATGCTTCTTCTCTGCTCATTTTAGCCAATTTCAGCGTTGATTCTTTTACTAACATGAGAACTCCCCAGGTAAATCAATAACCCTTCTTAACACTAGATGAGCCTTGCCTCACCACCTACTAATCACCACCTACCTTTTAAAAAAAAACCCTGATACTCTGTCTATAGAAAGGCACATGTATGTAACTCAAGAACTAACACTAGAAGTAAAATACACTCTTTCTCAGGCCTGCGTTAATGATGGCAGAGGTGCATGCAGGCTCCAGTTTCAAGTGTACTAGCTTACTGCTGCCAATCCATCATTCCAGAGGTGGGTGCCCTTGTGAAGTAGAAAACTACTGAGCTGGAAGCCAGGGGACCTGAAATCGAATCTAATTTCAGACATGAAATGGGTACGGGACTTTGGGACAGTCATTTAACCTCCAGGCTTTAGTTTCTCCACCTGGAAAATGAGATCTAAAATTTGCTCCAGCTGGAAAATTTTACCTACAGGATAGAGAAAATTATTTATTGAATAACTTAAGCTGATATTGATAATGAAAACAAAAATTATGATATCTCAAGTTGCAATTGGGAAAAAGAGACTTGTTGGAAATAATGCAAAATTCATGGTAGAAGAAACTACGCTCACTATGATTACACAAGAATGAAAACTGTTGGTGACTCACGTCTTCCTTTTAATTTCTACATGAAAAATAATTATTCTCCATAAAAATATTCTCAGTGAAATAAAGATATAAAAAATGCTTTTCTTCCCCAGAAAATGTAGCTTCATGAAGTTTTTTCTAGAAAGCTGTTTTTAAAGAATTCATCAGTGTTATTATTCTGATGAAAATTTTATAAATGTGGCATCTTGGCATGTTTGGAGTTGATGACTCAACGATGTAAGAGCAAAAACATACTGCATTTCAAAAGCAGTGATGACATCAAAACAGATCATGAACAGCAGCTGTGATATCTGGAGAAATGCAGAGAAAGACCCCAAAAGGTGCAGCAGGGTGGTCTTGACAGTGATGGACATAGACTGTCACCAGCCAAGCAGAGAGAGGATTATACCTTTGATCTACGCTGTAATGTTATTGAGTCACACACACACACACACTCTCTCTCTCTCTCTCTCTCACCGAAGGCCACTATCTATTCTATAATGCTTGCAAACTGAGCCTCTCTGGACATTAAAGAAAAATCTATTTCAGATCTTTCTTTAAAGATATCTTTACTATGGCTCGGATGGTGAAGAATCTGCCTGTAATGCAAGAGACCCAAGTTCGATCCCTGGGGAGGGAAGATCCTCTGGAGAAGTAAATGGCAAACCTGCTCCAGTATTCTTGCCTGGAGAATCCCCTGGACAGAGGAGCCTGTCGGGCTACAGCCCATGGGGTTGCAAAGAGTTGGACACGACTGAATGACTAACACTTTCACTTTAGAAATAACTTGGTTCAAACCTTGTAATTTACAGATGAACAAACAGGTTGAGAAAAGCCCGTTACTTTGCAGATGATATAAGGGAGAGTCTGATTCTTAGAACAGTACAAATAGAAGCAGCCAGAGAAGCAAAGGGCAACCAGCAGACTCATTCTTCATCTGATCTCTGAGGGGTGGATGGAGCTGGCTGGTGTCCCTGGGCATCCCTTGATAGAGAAATGCTCCCTCATCGCAGCACCTTGCTGCTCCCCTGGGAGAGCCGTCATTCCTCTAAATGGACATTTTAAGGAACCATTCAGAGACAAGTCTACTTTGGTTTCAATTTTTAAATTAAGAGCTGTGGAGTTTGGCAGACAGCGAGGTTTCTCTCTTGGCAGACACAGACACATGCTTCTGTTTTGTATGTCAAATGCTAAAAAGCTGAGTCCACGGCTGATGGCTGTTTTTTTCATTATCAGACGCCTGACATTTGAACGGTATCCCTAATCCACAGAGAATGCCTTTGTGAACATCGGAGCTCTTTTCCACCCTTCTTCCCCGCCCTCCCCCCATCTCCACAAGCCACCCCCAATCCTACGTGGAGGCATTAGGGGAGAGGAGCGCTGCCAACGTTGTAAAATCACCTACATAAAATGCAGCTCCCTCGCCGTGCGGTAAAACACTTCTATCACAAACATATGTGGGCCTCACTTCTTTTGTTACCCAGTTTTTGGCAGTCGGAGGAGTGCCATTTCATCTCTCAATGTGTTTTGCATTCACCAGCAGAGTCAACGGGCTCAGTGTGATATTTGCCATAAGTTTCTGAGTGAAGGTCAACATCCCTCGTCCGACCTTTGTGGCTCACGCCGCCCTGCAGCCCCAGTCTCACCCCCCAAGCTGGGTATTCCATGCATGGTGCTGAGCAGGACACATGTGTGATGCCAGGCACTGGAGGCATTCATAATGCTGGTCTGGGGGACATAAGATAACAGGTGGCTGAGGCAGCCATCAGAAGATGTGGAAGATATGCTGAGTGTGCCTGGTGGGATTCTCATCATAAAGCAGTGCAGCAGATGAGGGCAAAGACATGCCCAGCATTGTGCCCTGGCCACTCGGAATGCGTGTTTGCCTTTAAAAATCTGAATAGTAATATCCCAACTTCCCTCTAAGGGTTGATTTCCTCTAAGGGAAAAATCAAACATTTTCTCTGATCTTGATTTTTACTATATAAATTTCCCTTTTGTTATATACATCCTTATAAGTGATTCACAGTAATAAAAATACTAGCAAAATTTCTTGTGAGTCAGGGGCTGCTTTAAGTTGCTTAGCTTATTAAGTCCCCTCAATAATCCTGTGAGAATACTGTAGACTGAGTGGCTTAAACCACAGAAATTTCTCACAGTTTTGGTGTCTGGGAAGTCCAAGGTCAAGGTGCTAGTTGATTGGGTTTCTGGTAAGGGTTCTCTTCCCTGCTTGCAGATAGCTGCAAGCTAAGATGCTGCCAGAGTTCCCTTGCTTCTGGAGACTCTAGGGGAGAATCTGTTTCTTTGTGTTTTCTAGTTTTCCAGAGGCTGCCTGCATTCCTTAGTTCATGGCCCTTTCAAATACAGCAGTGCAGCACCTTCAAAACTCTGACTCACCTCTTTCCTCATTCACTTATCAGGATCTCTGTGATTATATTGGGCTGATCTGGATAATCCAGAATAATCTCCCCATCTCTAGGTCAGATGATTAGCAACCTTATTTCCATATGTAGCCTTAATTCCTTCTTTCCATATGATACAACACATTGACAGGTTCCAGAGATTAAGGGAAAGGTTTCTTTGTGTGCGTGTGTGCAACAAGCTGAGTGTGACATTCTCTGACCCTGTCTGCATCAAAGCAATGGTTGATTCAGGGGCCAAGAGGCGACAAAACCAAGCATAAAGTGGTAGTTAAGAGACTGGAAACTTGAAAGGAGCTTTGGGAAACAAATATTGGTGTTCGTGCTCTGCCAAAGGGTAGAGCCCCTGGTTAATACCACAAATGTCAATTTAGGGCCATGGAAATAGGCCAGCTAAAATACAGTTTTGCTACTGCTAAGTCGCTTCTGTCATGTCTGACTCTGTGTGAACCCAAAGACAGCAGCCCAACAGGCTCCCCTGTCCCTGGGATTCTTCAGGCAAGAACACTGGAGTGGGTTGCCACCTCCTTCTCCAAGAACACTGGAGTGGGTTGCCATCTCCTTTTCCAATGCATGAAAGTGGAAAGTGAAAGTGAAGTCACTCAGTCATGTCCAACTCCCAGTGACCCCATGGACTGCAGCCTACCAGGCTCCTCCATCCATGGGATTTTCCAGGCAAGAGTACTGGAGTGGGTTGCCATTGCCGTCTCCAAAAATACACTCAATTCCAGACTTAATAAAGGTGCTTGCCTGTATGCCTGACAGAAGCAAAGCAAAATCTCTTTGGAGGTACATATCATCAGCCAAAAACTCAAACTCTCTCCATAACTTGACCTGTTTAATGTCTGACATTCAAACTCGTAGGCATATCAGGAAAAAGGATCAAATTGCCAAAAAAAAAAAAGAGTATAAATAAATCTCATGAACATAAAGCTGAGCAAAAATACCACAAAGGAAAGAGTACAAACTGAATGTGTCCATTTATAAAAATTCAAAAACTTGCAAAAATAATCTAGGCCATAAGAAGTCAGGACAGTGGTTACCTTGGAGAGGAGGGGGTAGTGACCATGGGGCAATAGGCATTGGTTCTATCTTATTTCTTTATCTAGGTGACTGTCACATGGATATGTTCACTTTGTGAAATTTCATTTACCTATTTTGTGACTTGTTAACTTTTCTATATTATAACTCAATAAGATTTTTTAAAGTACCAAAGCAGAATCCATCTCACATTTCACTGATAAAATTATGTACAAAATTTTACCTGTGTGCAAAGGCATCAGTTAAAATGCAATTTCAGGTGTTGAAATAGTTGATTTTTTTCTTTTAAAAAATTTTTTGAATTCAATTCAAAAACCTTAAAAATGTTTAGGGACAAACAGACAAGAAAAATTAAGTCCAGATTATTTTCTGCAACTGAAGAGCATCCACTTGTCCAATATTTTGGAATCTGACTTTAGAGTTAACCAGTTATGAAAGTATGTGTGTTAGTCACTCAGTTGTGCCCAACTCTTTGTGAACCAGTGGACTGTAGCTCACCAGAATCCTCTTACAATGTGGGAGACCTGGGTTCGATCCCTGGGTTGGGAAGATCCCCTGGAGGAGGGCATGACAACCTACTCCAGTATTCTTGCCTGGAGAATCCCCTTGACAAAGGACACTGGGGGCGCTACAGTCCATGGGGTCGAAAAGAGTCAGACATGACTGAGCGGCTAAGCACAGAGACTTTATGTTTTTCATTGTCACCTTATCTCTTAAACAATACCTACACTTGTATCTGTCAACTTTTGTCTTAACGTGGAGTATTTGTATGTTAATATGAACCGAGACCATCCTTCTCCGTGGAAAGGAGGGACATGTATTTTGGCTGTTGTGTGTCTTTGCTTAAGGTTGACCATGCCTCAGTGGGTTTTCGGGCTTTAGTTTCTTCTTTTATTTTTTTCCCATAAGTCTAATTCCTCTCATATATACCCTCTGTTTTATTGCTTGATTTTTTGGCCACACCAAGCTGTGTGTAGGATCTTAGTTCCCCAAACAAGGATCAAACCTGTGCCCCCTGCAGTGGAAGCAGAGAGTCTTAACCACTGGATCACCAGGGAAGTCTCTCGGGCTTCAGTTTCAATCCCACCATCCCATTTCCACAATCTGCGTGCCCAGAAGCATTTTCATACCTGACAGAAATTACCCACTTGCCGTACATAACCAGCCACTTGAGGATCAGATTTAAGAATCTTCCAAACTTTTTTTTCTGCCTTCTTGTATTTCTGGGATCCTTTCCAGTCCATGGCCATCAAGGAGCGCTCTGTTAGGGAAGCTGCCACAATGACGTCCAGCTGGCCATTGTAGATTAGAACCTGAAACGAAATTGAGCCGTGAGCAAATGCAGGATTCAGCAGGGGAAGCCAGTTGTGTGTCTAGGTACTGAGAGAGGGGATGAGACAAAGGGGATGTAAGCTTCTCTGACGTTAGAGAGGCCAGAGACGCCAGCTCAGAGAGGCCAGCCCCGGAACTCAGTAGGATCATTTTCTTCCAGTTGGTTACAAATACCAACAACCTGAAATAAACTCAACCTTGTCTCAAACATTGCATTCTTCCAAAAGTTTTATTCCTCATAGGAATCTTCATGTACACCTCTATGTATACCTCTACAAACGCAAAACCATTTGTGCTGTATTACCCGGCACCATAGGTTTTACTTATGGCTACGTGAAGGAAGAAGACTGTGGTTACATTTCAGTGGAACTATGGAATACCATATTCTAGGACTTTCATGAAGCCTGCATTTCATTATCTTCACTTTCAGGCCCTGCAGCAGCTGGCAAGCTGGGAATTCCATCAGCTGATGCTAATCCATATTACTTTCCCCTCCTACATTTCAGTGGCAACTATAATTTTCTGAGGCAGACAGATAGACGCAGGTGCCTCAAGTCTCTTATTTGTTGGAGGCAGCAATGTCTGCCGTGTCCTTCCAAAGGCCTCCATTCTTAAACATGATAGCCATTTGTCAACAATGAGGAATGTCCTTCAAAATGCCTGGAATACATTTTTAAGCCAAGTTGATGGGTACTGTAGGAGAAACTCTGAGGCAACTCTTTTCTTCCCAAACAACGTTTTAGTTACTTGAACAAGAATTCAGATAATACTCAATGCTACTGAAGTTGTGAAGCTACTGGGGACAGTGTACAATGGTACTACTCTTCAGGAAAGCAATGGTCACTGTTTAATGCGAAGACTTTAAAATGTTGAGACTCTTTGTCCCAGTTAATCCCAGTTTGTTGAATAAGTTCTATGAAACTAAACTCAAATTAAAAAAAATTAACTATATTCATTGAATTTTTAAAGACAAATTTGAACACAGTCTAAAAGTTCCATATTAGTGATAGTTAAATAACCATGGTACAGATATTCTATGGGATATTGCAGTCACTTCAACTGTTTGACTAAACCACGAAGCAGTGTGGAAATACTTAGGATGGCATTGAAATATGTATAATATCATTTTTGGAATGAGTCGCCAGTCCAGGTTTGATGCACAATACTGGATGCTTGAGGCTGGTGCACTGGGACGACCCAGAGGGATGGTATGGGGAGGGAGGAGGGAGGAGGGTTCGGGATGGGGAACACATGTATACCTGTGGCAGATTCACTTTGATATATGGCAAAACCAATACAATATTGTAAAGTTAAATAAAATAAAATTAAAAAAAAAAAAAAAAAAGAAACCTGAATGCTGGGCTTCTCTGGTGGCTCAGTGGTAAAGAATCCACCTGCCAGTGCAGGAGACATGGGTTCAATCCCTGACCCAGGAAGATCCTGCATGCTGTGGAGCAAGTGAGCCCATCGGCTACAACTATTGAGCCTGTGCTCTAGAGCCCATGCGCCACAGCTACTGAAGCTCTCAGGCCCCAGAGCCCTTGTTCCGAAACAAGAGAAGCCATCACAGAGAGAAATCTGAGCACTGCAACTAGAAGTAGCCCCCGATACTTTCCGCAACTAGAGAAAAGCCCAAGCAGCAATAAAGACCCAGCACAGCAAAATAAATAGTGAAATAAATACATAAATAATTGTAAAAGTTAAATGAAAAAAGAAGGCTGAATGCCAAACATATATCATAATTATTATATATATATATATGATTGATACATTTATTTACAAATAGGGAATGAAACTTTTAAAAAAGCAATAGAGTTGATTAATTTCGCCAGTGGACATGTGAATAATTTCCCCTTTTGTTTTCTATTCTTCTTAGGCTATTTTTTTGCAATCATTGATTCTCATGAGGTATTGTCACTCCACCACCAACAAAGAGATTGTCTTCAACTCCATGCCACCTTTCATCTATGTGGAAGCTCTGGTTTAACTCAAGTGAAGACCTCTGGTCGAATCCTCAAATTGGATATAAAATGTTACACTGCATATGTTTCCATCTGTGCTCTCCTGGTACAGGCGTCTTAAAAGGCTTACACATAATTAAAAAGCCCAGGACTTTTACACACTCCAAATCCTCAAGCAGCAGTGGGTCAGGATTCAGCCTGAGATGAAAGGGTCCTGGGCCTCCCCTATAAGAACACAGGGTCTTTCATGTTATTCAGTCACCATCACCACCTCCACTCTCCTATGAAGAACCCTTCCTCTCAAAAAAAAATCCTCATGGATTTAAAGCCTCTTTCAAAAGTTCAACTATAGCAATAAAAATTCGCATTGTTTATACAAAGAAATTGCCTCGAAGACCTTGAGTACTTATGGCCCATGCAAAACTCCTACAGCTGTCTTACCAACAATATGGAAACAATTACACATGATCTGTACCAGCAAACAAGGCTTAAATACTTCACCATTCTAGGAAGGGCTGATTGTAGCTGATTAATGAATACAATCTTTATAAAGTAATTCTTCTGCTAGAAATCAATGAAAAGATGCTGATCAGCACACACACAAGTGTACCTAACCATTTTTCCTCTTTGTCACCACTCTGTGAAGCCTGCACCTTTCTGAGTGTCACTTGCTACCTTACTTTATCAGGGTATTTACTGAAATAGATTTGAATCTTCAGTTTTGAGGGATGATAGCAAAATCCACAGGCTACAGCAAAAACAGAGTGAAATGTATACATTTGTTGAACTGAATGGAAATAAAGCCCATCCCTGAGCCATTTCTCTTGTTTCTCCCGACTCATCTTAAACAAGAGTACGAACTCTCCAGAGTAAGGCAGTAAAGGGCCGGACTGCATAGTTTTGTGCATGTGATGTGCAGAAGCCTACTTTGCGGGGCAAATGGAAATTCTTCCTTTGCAAAAAAGCAAGGAAAACATTTTTAACTTCTACAGGGCACATAAGCCAAATATAACAACAACAACAAAAAGAAATCAGATGAGTAATGATCATGCAAACTGATTTCAGAGCTGACATTTACGGCTGCCTTAAATATAAGAATTTCAGAGCTGCCATTTTAATCTAAATGTCATATTTACTCTCTTCAGCCCCCACAGGAATATCCCAGTTGGATGCCTCCAGGGCTGGGTGAGTGGGCAAGATTTCCCCAGATCCGGCGACAGTGAGCTGAGAAGCCAGGTGGGTGTAGCACAGGGGTGGATGGTCCTGCAGTCAGAGGGCACGTGTTGGCCACCCACATCCTGAGAGTCAGAGAAGTGCTAGGACAAGGCTTAAGCCCCAGCGGGTTGGCCACTGATGAAGGATGTGCACACACGCCCACTTCTTCCTGGTGGGTGATCTGCTGTCCCAGTTTGCCCAGGATGGAGGAGTTTCCCAGGATGCAGGGTTTGCAGGCTAAAACTGGGACAGTCTGGGGCAAACCTTCCCCTGAGGCTTGCTGGTATTTTAAGCAACAGGGTCTAAAGATTGAGAGGAGGAGACAGAAATGAATGCAGCTTTTAGCTACACTTCCCTTGTCAGGAGTGACTCAACAAAACAAGGGGCAGGGAAAGCGCTGGGGGAGTAGGTTTCCAGGGACACAGCAGGCATCACCCCTGAATAGCCAGTGTCCTCACTTTCCTTTCTGGTCAGCTGTGAGGCCCCAGTGAAAGAGCAGAGCCATTCCTTTTAGAGAATTTTCTTCTTTTACTACATGTCTTACTGGTTAGTTTGTTGAAATTGATGGTGATGCAAAGACATGAAAAAATACTTATTAAAAAACCAATGAAAAACTATGATCCCACTGTTGCTGCTCTATAATTGTGTGTGTATTCTTAGTCACTCAGTCATGTCCGACTTTTTGCAACCCCGTGAACTGTAGCACACCAGGCTCCTTTGTCCATGGGATTCTCCAGGCAAGAATACTAGAGTAGGTTGTCGTGCCCTCCTCCAGGGGCTCTTCCCAAGCCAGGGATCGAATCGAGGTCTCCCACATCGCAGGCAGATTCTTTACTATCTGAGCCACCAGGGAAGCCCATAATTACTCTATACAGAAGCTCTATAATTACTACATTTTAAAAAGATGCTTCAAACTTGGGAAAAGAATACAAAAAAAAAAAAAAAAACAAACACCAGCAGTTAAGGTAATCAAAGTATGAGTGATTTAACTTGACTCTTTTCTAGGTTTGGAGGATATATGTGGTTAGGATGCTTCCATAATGAAAAAATTAAAAAACAAAAAACAATAACACGAAGAGTTTGGGCACCTCGTTTGGCAAATTGAGGAGTAATTTCTGCTGACTCAAGTGTTACCAGTTATCAGTTTATTTTTTTTTCATGACAACTAGTAAACAGCATAACTTTAGTTCAATCATGAAGTGAAAGTGAAAGTGTTCTTTGCTCAGTCGTGTCCGATTCTTTGTGACCACATGGATTGTAGCCCACTAGGCTCCGCTGTCCATGGGATTCTCCAGGCCAGAATACTGGAGTGACTTGCCATTCCCTTCTCCAGGGGATCTTCTCACCCCAGGGATCGAACCTGGGTCTCCTGCATTGCAGGCAGGTTCTTTATCATCTGAGCCACCAATCAAGAGATGATCTTAAAAACTCATTCCAGAATTAAGCATGTACAAGAGATGGCACTAGGTGATTTGGATTACAATCATCTCTCTCTGTTTTTTACTAGGAATAGGTGATACAATCATTTCATTACGTTCTTTACTTTTCAAAGTGCTTCATGTATATAATGGCTTTATTTTCATCCAGCTTCACAGGGTGGGGATGCGAAGTATTATAAGGCCCACCTCCACTTTACCATAAATTGGAGGTCCCACTTTACTGTGACACAGCGAGGTGCCAGAAAGCATCCTAGATCCCAGTCTTCCAAATTTCTTTCTAGAACACTGTAAGACGGGAACTAAGTTCCCACAAACCGACAAGCATTTACTGACTCCTCACAGCTCCGTGTCTAGCGCTACTCAAGCTGTAGGAAACAGTCACTGGGGAAGGAGACACAGTTCACGGGTCCAGTTTAGGAACAATCTCAAGTCTGTTTGTCCAACATCTCTCTGTAACTTTGGCTCTATGAACCAGGATGTGTGCAAGGACATTACTCAGCTGCCTACTGACACTTCACTTCTGCTGCAGGGAGTAGCTGTGATTAAGCAGCTACGGAAGAGCCTCAGCTTGTGAAGCACGGGGCCCTCCTAGGCACTGGCCCACCCACAGTTCTTGCATAGTGCCAATCCCCCATAAGACATATCAACACTTACAGGGTATAGTCAACTGCACTCTGTAAAGGATTCTGCAGTGCTGTACAGTGACTGTCTGCCATTTTGGCTTGCTTAGGTCCACTTGCCTGTCTCCTGGTAACTGTACTGCCATTCCCTCAAGGGAGGCTCATGAAGGCTGTCCCTCAGTGTCCTTCCTCCTCCACGCAAGGATGAGCATGTGACCTAAGCTAGGACCCTCAAATGCTCTTTCCCTAGACTTTGGATTGTGAGTAGTGACACAAGGGTCCCTGATGAGTCTGTCCATTAATTTTGCTACCTTGATTCCCAGAATTTTCCCCAGCCCCTATCTTTCCTCTTGCCAGTTCTTCAGTTTGTCCATGAACTCTGTGACACATCCTGTCTACTGATCAGTTTCTTTGGTGCTTCAAGTAACCAGAGTTGCTGCTGTTGCTAAAAGCATGAAATCCAAACTCACACATCACTGGACCCGTGCCTCACATGCCACAGCATGAAGTGACCAGGAGTCCCTGGACACATGGCTCACCCTCCATGAGTTGTGGTTTCCTTGTCTGGACATGTAGATGTCAGACCTACATCTTACTGCAGTGAGAATTAATGAGAAAATGTGAACAGGGTTCTAAGCACAGCACAGGACACAAATTGAGGAGTTAGGTAGAGTCCTCCTCCTTTGCAACTAGGTTGATAATGTGATAATGACTTGGAAGACTGACTCAAAAACCTCTTCTACAACAAACCTTCAGAGTATTCAGATGGTCTTTCTGTGTCAAATACCTGGTTGCCAATTTCACTCTTTCTGACAAAGGCCGATAGTAGGAGGGAACCCAGGCAGGGTAAATCTGAACTCTATGAACTCAAATGCATGAAATAACATGCCTTTCAAGACTAATTTTACACACATTGGGCATGGTGTCTCAGCAGTCTTTTCTTGATAGTCAAAGCTGTAAGTCTATAAATTACCCTTTGAAAGGAATCCTTAATTTTATAGCATGGGATTCAAGATCCCAAGGAATTTCCCCATACTTGAAATGCTAGAAAAGTATGGTTAAGAGTATAGCTTTTAATGGGACATTTTGGAATAATATTAATAGTAGAATGCTCTCATTCTTCTTAGCATGCTGCAGGAACTGTGCTAAGCATTTTACATCCGCGATTTCACAATACCCCTCAAAGGCAGGTCTTATTTATCCATTTTAGGAACAAAGGGACAGAGGTGTAGGGAAGTGAGCCAACTGGTGACATGGATCAAGTTCAGATCTGCCTGAATCCAAACTGTGTGCTCCTAACCCCTCTTCCACCCTTCCTTAGTCACTACCACCACCCCCTGCTCAGAGGACACAGAACGGGTATTTTGTTCTTTATTTGTAATTACACATGCAAGAGGGGCTTCCCTGGTTGCTCAGTGGTTAAAGCATCTGCCTGCAATGTGGGAGACCTGGGTTTGATCCCTGGGTTGGGAAAATTCCCCTGGAGAAGGAAATGGCAACCCACTCCAGTACTCTTGCCTGGAGAATCCCATGGACGGAGGAGCCTGGTGGGCTACATAGTCCATGGGGTCGCAAAGAGTCAGACACAACTGAGAGACTTCACTTTCCTTCACTTTCACTTTCACACATGCAAGGAGCACACTTACATGTAAGCGTGACTCTGGAATGAAGGATACATGTTTAGAATTAAGAGCACAGGTCCTGTGGCTGGGTATGAACTGAGCTCTGCCACTTACTAGCAAGATTATCCTGATATTAAGTTACTTAGCCTGTCTAGAGCTCAGTTTCCTCATTTGTAAGATGGATAGAAGAGAAACATCTATGAGGGAAGGTCATTGGGAGAATTACATAACATAATGTATGTAAAGCGGTCCATATCCCAGGCAGATAGTCCGTGTTCAGTTAATGCTGGCTATTATTATTATCATCACATTAGAATAATTCAACATAGCTATTCAAATAGCTTCATTATTTCCAAGTGAGATGTTGCTTGTGATTTAGGATGTAAGAGTTAGAATAACTCCTAGGATTTGGGAGTTCTAACATAACTGCACAAAATCATCAATTTGATGAAACAAACATCAGGGGCTTATAAAAGTTATTATGACACCTGCAGAAAGGAGCCTTGAGCTCCAGACCTGGCTTAGCTTCCCAAAGCCTGGGCTACTGAGTGACCCTTGGGATGTCATCTATCCATTTTGAGCCTTAGTTTTTGTATTCTGTGAAATGGAATATCCTAGTTCTTGGGAGGACCAAATGGGATACAAGTTGTAAAAATATCCCTGTAACCTGAAAAGCAAGGCTTCATTCATGTTTTTGTTACTTTATACCGAGAATAATCTGAAAAATAAACTTCCATGCTATGCTAAGTCACTTCAGTCGTGTCCGACTCTGTGCGACCCCATAGATGGCAGCCCACCAGGCTCTCCCATCCCTGGGATTCTCCAGGCAAGAACACTGGAGTGGGTTGCCATTTCCTTCTCCAATGCATGAAAGTGAAAAGTGAAAAGTGAAAGTGAAGTCGCTCAGTCGTGTCCAACTCTTAGCGACCCCATGGATTGCAACCTAACTCCATCCATGGGATTTTCCAAGCAAGAGTACTGGAGTGGGGTGCCATTGCCTTCTCTGAAACTTCTATCAGATCAGATCAGATCAGATCAGTCACTCAGTCATGTCCGACTCTTTGCAACCCCATGAATCGCAGCACGCCAGGCCTCCCTGTCCATCACCAACTCCCAGAGTTCACCCAGACTCATGTCCATCGAGTCAGTGATGCCATCCAGCCATCTCATCCTCTGTCGTCCCCTTCTCCTCTTGCCCTCAATCCCTCCCAGCATCAGAGTCTTCTCCAATGAGTTAACTCTTCGCATGAGGTGGCCAAAGTACTGGAGTTTCAGCTTCAGCATCATTCCTTGCAAAGAAATCCCAGGGCTGATCTCCCGGACTGGTTGGATTTCCTTGCAGTCCAAGGGACTCTCAAGAGTCTTCTCCAACACCACAGTTCAAAAGCATCAATTCTTCGGCGCTCAGCCTTCTTCACAGTCCAGCTCTCACATCCATACATGACCACAGGAAAGACCATAGCCTTGACTAGGCGAACCTTTGTTGGCAAAGGAATGTCTCTGCTTTTCAATATGTGATCTAGGTTGGTCATAACTTTCCTTCCAAGGAGCAAGCGTCTTTTAATTTCATGGCTGCAGTCACCATCTGTAGTGATTTTGGAGCCTAGAAAAATAAATTCTGACACTGTTTCCCCTGTTTCCCCATCTATTTCCCATGAAGTGATGGGACCAGAGGCCATGATCTTTGTTTTCTGAATGTTGAGCTTTAAGCCAACTTTTTCACTCTCCACTTTCACTTTCATCAAGAGGCTTTTTAGTTCCTCTTCACTTTCTGCGTAAGGGTGGTATCATCTGCATATCTGAGGTTATTGATATTTCTCCCAGCAATTTTGATTCCAACTTGTGTTTCTTCCAGTCCAGCATTTCTCATGATGTACTCTGCATATAATTAAATAAACAGGGTGACAATATACAGCCTTGACGTACTCCTTTTCCTATTTGGAACCAGTCTGTTGTTCCATGACCAGTTCTAACTGTTGCTTCCTGACCTGCATATGAAACTTCCATAGTGGAGTGCCAAAGTTTTAAATTGGCTGCCAGGGGCCCACATTTAGCTTGCAGACATATCCATCTAGGCCACAGGGTGTTGTTGTTGTTTTTGTAATTAGATGTTGGCATTTAAATACTGGGAGACTGGACCACACTGGCCCAGGTTTCCACCTGACTACTAGGGGCAAGGGCTGGGCAGTAGTTGTCCCCGTAAGACACAGTCCTCCCCCTTCCTGAGTGTCTTCCTCCACCCCAACAGAGACGCAGAAGCAGCTGTCATTTATTCAATGCTTATGCTACTGTTGTTCTTAGAAGAGAAAACTTCTAAGTTTTCTATTAGAAGGAAAACTTCTATTCCTCTGCATCCATGTCTCTGTCATAGATAGAAAAGAAAGATCAGTATGTCACAGTCCAACACTACTCATTTATTTTATTTCCTTCCTGGATCCATAGGCAGCTAAGTTTCACTTCCATCTGAAATGGAAGGGAAGTGGCCTTTTGTCTGAGTTAGAGAAAGGAGTGTGGCAAGTATTTGCTTAATCTGCTCCCATGAAATTTCTATTTAGTCTGGTGGCTCAACTGGTAAAGAATCTGCCTGCAGTGTGAGAGACCTGGTTTAGATCCCTGGGTTGAGAAGATCCCCTGGAGAAGGGAACGGCTACCCACTTCAATATTCTTGCCTGGAGAATTCCATGGACTGCGTAGTCCAAGGGGTCGAAAAGAATCAGACACGACTGAGCACTTGACTTTGACTTTCAAATCTTTATGGAGAGCCAGAGGATTGGGCACCAAGAGAATAGACATGAAAAGATGTGTCTCCTGTCCTCCTAAAAATCCTAGATTTTAAAAAACTTTTCAAAAGAGTGAATAATCAGAGGAAGAAAAGCAGGTTTACTCTTTCATTCTCTAAGTTTTCCTTAAAAAGAGGGGTTTAAAAAGTCAGTTTCACTTTAATCTTTCTCAAATCTACTCATTTTAATATTCCAAAGCATAAACTTTTCAGGTTCTACACGTACATAAGTCAGTAGTTTCTTCATACTTTAACTTCTCTTAGCAAGAAAACCTCCCTCTAGGAAAAATCCAGTGAACAAAATCAGATGATAATTAATCCTTATTTAACATAGTAAATGCTTCTGAAGGATAAATATTTTCCTGGCAGACATAAAACAACCAACTGTGTCAACTATAGATATCTACAGACCGGTTTACTTGCTGACTCATCTAAGAAGAACTCACAGCCTCTAAACTCAGATTTTGACTTTGAGTTAAATTGGCGGGAGGGGCACATGACACTCAAAAGAGAAAAAAGATACCTATGCTTTTAATGGTTCTATACAACCAAACTTGGAGGAGGCAATGGCAACCCACTCCAGGACTCTTGCCTGGAGAATCCCTTGGACAGAGGAGCCTGGCGGGCTACAGTCCATGGGGTCGCACAGAGTCGGACACGACTGAAGCAATTTAGCGTGCATATAAACGAACACTTGAAAGAAGGGGTTTGGGGAAGAAATGTATATAAATGTGCATTTTGTTATATTTTCACTGTCACCCATATTAAAGCTTAAGATTGAAAATAAATCACACAAGGGTCACTCTGATCTAAACTTTAACCGTTTTTAAAAATCCAAACTGAAACACATGTATTGATGACAGAACATACAAACCATTTCTCTTTATTTCCCCAATTACTCCTCTACTTATTAGGAAAATTACAGAAATGCCACAGGAGGAGGCTTCAGTCTCTTGGTACAACAGGAAAGCAAACTGAGCTTTTGCGAGAAGGCTGGATTTTTGTTGTTACATTTTTAGACGAAAGATTTATGCTTATATTTTGGCCCATTTACAATCCACCATAATACTTTGCAGACAAAGTTATGCTCTTTTCCCAATGATCCAGTGACCTTAATCTCTAACATTTTGTGGTTTCCTGTTTGGGGAAATGATTGAACAGCAGCCTAAGCTATTCCAAACTGCACAGCATTCCCAGTTGGCTGCTATCTGTCTTAGTTTTGAATGTTCTCCTGTTCACTAATAAAAAAAAAAAAAGAATTTTTTTTTTAAATAAACTTTCCTTACAGATGCTAAATCAATGAAACTCCTACAAAGCAGCCCTCCACACTTCCTCTTCTGGCTGCTTTACTTATCATTCTTCTATTACAAACCCCAACATACTGGGGAGTTCTTTCTGCCTGGAGCAATTAGCATGACCCACCTACAGCAACTTTCTCCTGAAGAGCTAAGAATTAATTTCACTAATATCCAACTCAACCCACAGCAATTCCCAAGGGTTTCTCCAAAGCTCAGCTGCAAAAGAAAAACAGTCTCAGCTATGGAGTATAATGTTTAGCAATGTTCCCTACTGGAGGCAGACTTGTCATCCTTCCAGGGACAACGCCTGGGCCCCAGTCGCCCATTGTTTGCACTTTGGGGCCTCTTAGATCCTGGTGACTTCTCAGAGATATAGTGCTGCAATACTCTGGAAGCCAGAGTCCCCAGAGCTCGCCTGGAGGAGACTTGACAGAAAAATAGTGCAACCATTGAATGAAACAGCAGTCATTTCTGCAACCAAGTCGTTCTTCAAACGAGACAAATTTGGCTTCCAGGTTTAAGGAAGACAAAGAAAGAGAGAGAGAGAGAGAAAACGAGCTTGGAATAAATACTCTTAGAGTGTTCCTGCTGTTCTCCTACCAGTTGGTTCTGCCAAGATGAGTGAAGAATAACGAAAGTGGGGCAGGGAGCTTGAGTGAATGACCAGCGATAACACAAATAAAATGTCTTTCTGTCAAAGAAAGTTATTTCTGCTTTCTTGCAACTTGTGGTGTTGTTGTTTAGTTGCTAAGTCGTGTCAGACTTTGTGACCCCGTGGACTGCAGCCCATCAGGCTTCCCAGTCCTTCACTGTCTCCCGAAGTTTGTTCAAACTCATGTTCATTGAGTCAGTGATGCTATCCAACCATCTCATCCTCTGTCACCCGCTTCTCCTCCTGCCCTCAATCTTGCCCAGCATCAGGGTCTTTTCTAGTGAGTTGGCTCTTCGCATTAGGGGGCCAAAGTATTGGAGTTTTAGCTTCAGCATCAGTTCCTTGGATGAATATTCAGGGTTGATTTCCTTTAGGATTGACAGGTTTGATCTCCTTGCAGTACAGGGGATTCTCAGCAGTCTTCTCCAGCACAATTCAAAAGCATCAATTCTCTGGCGCTCAGCCTTCTTTATGGTCCAATCCTCACATCCATACATGACTACTGGAAAAACCAGTAGTTTTGACTATATGGACTTTTGTTGGCAAAGTGACGTCTCTGCTTTTTAAACATGCTTTCTAGGTTGTCACAGCTTGCCTTCCAAGGAGCAGGTATCTTTTAATTTCATGTAACTTAACTTGAAATGAAATTAACTTGCAACTTCACTCTAAATAATTTAGTTGCTTTTAGAATGGAACAGTAAGTAAAGCCAACTTGAAAAATAATCCACTAAGCCATCACTCCAATCCAGGTATCTGAGAAAAATGTTTAACTACCCAGAACATCACACTTACAATGACCTTTAATAATGTCCAGAATATTTTTGTCTCATTTGAAGAGTCCTGGGGGCTGCCGTCTATGGGGTCGCACAGAGTCGGACACGACTGAAGCGACTTAGCAGCAGCAGGGGGCCCACTCTAGGGGGCCCTTTGCTCAGCTTGTTCCAGGGTCTGTTAAACTCCTTGCTGATCCCCTCACTTCTGACATCATCTCTCACCTATTGTTATTGTGTTGTGCTTAGTCGTGTCCGATTCTGCATGACCCCTTGGACTATAGCCCACCAGGCTCCTCTGTCCATGGAATTTTCCAGGCAAGAACACTGGAGTGGGTTGCCATTTCCTCTTCCAGGGGATCTTCCTGACCCAGGGATTGAATCTGTGTCTCCGGCATTGGCAGGCGGAAGTGCTTCTAGTTCCAGCAGAAATAGACAGGAGCTGCAGGAAAACCTCTTGCCACCAGTCCCCCTGCCAGCTCCCTGTTCCCTGACATTATCATTATCACTCAATGCGGACTGCTGAGATGCTGAAGAAACAGATGTGAATATGCAGCGTGAACAGAGCACAAGGTGAGGAAAATCAAGACAAAGGCAGTCAAGGGCTCCTGCTCAGAGCGATTCTTTTGAAAGCTTGGTTGAAGGTTCTTCTGGCTTTCATGCAGTCATGTCATTCCACACAGGAATGCTGTGCTGAAGCACTGTTTACCTGACAACATTAGAAGCTGCTCACACTCATAATAAGCAAGGAGATGGCATAGGCTGTCCCATGACGAGGGCATGGTTAGATCACTTCTACAATGCAGGCCAGGGAAATTCAGTGGTGAAAAGCCTGTGGGAAAAGCCCTAGAGGTTGCGACTGCAGCTTCCTCAGGTGGTGGGAAGTATGCAAATGCTGCTTTCCCTACTGGACCAAAAGGCCAAGGCCAACAGCCACTGGATTAAGTTACTCACATTTACAGGGAAGGAGAGGAAACAGCAGTCAGAGTATTGCACCTGGAGTCAGATTTTGTGGCAAATGGACTTAAACAATGATGACTATGATTAGAAAAACCAAAACCCAAATCCAAATCCTGGCTTTGCACTCTGGCTCTATCACATCTAATGTGCTATCACAGAGATAAATAAGTACCCTAGTGCCAATCTATCTATTAAACATAAATAATGCTTACTTTTAAATTTCCTTTAAAAACTATGAATGTATACTTTTCCCTCCCATGACCCAGGGTATGGTGGTGGGCACACACTGCTTTGAAGACCACTGGTGTCCAGTGGTCCAATCAGTTAGAATGTGTTATCATCACTAAGCATCTTCTGTTTTACCAAGACACAAGGAGTAAAGACAGAGAAGCTACTGCAGCATGGTGACTTCTGTTGCACAAGAAGGAGTCCTCACTGTATCCAGAAAGCAATATTCCTCTCACTCTTTCCATATTCATCTTTTCAAAGGAAAGTCAGCTGATGTAATTGCTTGTGTTTCATAACAACTGAATTTCACAGCAACTGGATTTAAATGTGCATTTCTAAGCTTGCTGATTTTTAGGTCCTTGGAATCTACATAACCAATGGTATCAGCATTTAATACCTTTCTTTTCTTACCACCCTCACTCTGCTGTATTTAGATGGCTCAAGATTAAATTCCACTTTTATGTTGCCATAAATCACAAATGTGCCTTCTAATGTTTTCAGCATGAGATACCTTTGAATGCAACAAAATAAAGCCTTGGCAAAATTATGAGTGTATTAAAAAGCAGAGACATCGCTTTGACGACAAAGATCCATATAGTCAAAGCAATGGTTTTTCCAGGAGTCAAGTATGGATGTGACCATAAAGAAGTTGGACCGTAAAGAAGGCTGAGCACTGAAGAATTGATGCCTTTGAATTATGGTGCTGGAGAAGACTCTTGAGAGTCCCTTGGACTGCAGAGAGATAAAACCAGTCAATCCTAAAAGAAATCATCCAGGAATATTCACTGGAGGGACTAATACTAAAGCTCCAATATTCTGGCCACCTGATGCAAAGAGCTGACTCATTGGAAAATACCCTGATGCTGGGAAAGACTGAGGGCAGGAGGAGAAGGGGGCGACAGAGGATGAGGTGGTTGGATGGCATCACTGACTCAATGGACATGAGTTTAAGCAAGCTCTGGGAGATGGTGAAGGACAGGGAAACCTGGCATGCTACAGTCCATGGGGTTACAAAGAGTCAGACCCGACTGAATGAATGAACAACAACAAAATGATGACATGCTCACCAAGCAAATCAATTTAAAATATGCCAATTCACACAGTAGAATTATCAAATGTCTTAAAAAATAAGTAAGAGTAAATAAAAATATATGCTGGTTGTCATTTGCATATTTCATCCCAACATTAATTTAAAGGACAAACAAGAAAAGGTGTTTGGCACTAGCATGGCCATTTGGGATGAAATCGAAGTCTGTTTAATAATTTATGGGTCATAAAAGAAAAAATAATTTATGGGTATTCTTTTCCCCTTTATTCACTGAAGTGCTTAAAAATCAAAGAGGCCTAGAAGAAGCATGCCTCATTAAATAAAAAAAGTTAATGCTACTCTTGACTTGAATTATAACTAAAATAGGTGAAAGTAATTTGCGAGGAACTCTGCAGTAAAACTGATTTTCAAATGCACACTTTTTATTTGCCTGCCAAGTGATCATTCCTTATCGATAGTATGATTACATAAGGCAAATGTCTCAGGATTAGCTTCCCTCTCCTCTGCTATGCTTCTCTAAGAATTATTCCCTCCTCACAGACGTCTTTTACAGAATGGTACTCACATTCTCTTTAAGGTCTTCAAAGGGTTTGGAAGAAAAGTGATCACATCAGATTATGGTCCTCATAGTTTGACAAAAGCTCAGAGTCCAATTTTGCTGCTGAAGAATCAGGCCTATTTAAGTGTTAAATTTTTATTGGTATGCTAGAAATTTATCAAATCTAGTTTCCTGGCAATATTACCATAGACATTTTGCCATCAGAAAATGTTATTAAGGAAAATGCCACAAGCAATTAGGATGACTGCTAAAACGAGTTAGATTACTAGAAATATTTACCTTTCAAAGTCCTGAGTCACATCCATTAACCAGGAATTGCCTGTTTCTAAACCAAGATCTTTTGATAGCCTAGGATAAGTAAATAAAACTCTAACGACCTGGGTGTTAAGATTTCAGTCTGGTGGTAAAGCTGAGAAACTCTAAGATTCTGAATTCTGAAGATGCAATTAGTTGAAACTTAATGAGCTGCAGAATGATAAGTGACAGGGAAATGTAACTTTATATTTATAATTTCCTGACTAGATGAAATTTTAAACACAGCAAACTAAGCCCTACCCAAGGGCAATTTAACCTTTAAAAGCAAAAGCATATGGAGGTATTGGCCTTTGGAGATGGTCCTTCTTAAAACTGCAGTGGCCTTGCAGACAATTTAGCAACAACGGCAACCTCAATTCAAGGGCAATGTTTTGCTCTGGATACAAATGGCCTCTATGTATATAGCTGTAGCTCCAGTTTTTTTGAAATAATAGTTTCATACAGGAAATATACCACACACACTCATACACAATCATATTCTCCCTCTCTCTCTCATGTACTCTTTAGTCTTTGAAAAGAGTATATTTTTACACAGGCAAGAACTGTAGCCAAACAGAAAAAAGGAGGTTGAAAACATATTCAGAATCTTTAGCAAGAATTTTCATAAGAAAAATGTGTAACCTCTTTATCAGAAAGTACTAAGGAGGACCAGGGGACTTCTACAAAGAGCAAGAGAGTTAAAGCCAATAGCTTTTACAGGATATGGGCTATATTTCCTAGACTTTAGAGATGCCCTAATCTATCTATCTATCCACCTACCTATCCATTCCCATTGCATTTTATTACTTTGAAAATCAGGATACAACTTACTTACAATCAATGTATAAATGAGAATTACTCCTAAAGCATAAGGAATTTGGGGGGAATGTGACAAAAATGTTCTAAAATAGTGATGGTGGCTGCAAAAATTTGTGAATATTTAAAATACTACAAATTTGAATTCTGTAGTATGTGAAATATATTTTCAATAATGTTGTTAAAGAAATAGTATAAAGAAGTCCTGCAGATTCGTTATATAGCCTTCAAAATATTAACATTTTAAATAACCATCATATAATCATCAAAACTAGAAAATTAACATTGATATAATACGATTTTCTTGCTACAAATTTTATTTTAAAAATTTTCAGTTGGTCCTTAATATACTTTTTTTGGTCCTTGATGCAATAAAAAGCACATGTTTTATATATATATATATATAGTTGTAAAGTCTCCTTAATCCCTCAGTCTTTGTGTGTGTATGTGTGTGTGTTTCTTTCATAACCTTTTGACAAGCACTAGCCAGTTATTTTGTGGCTAAATTTGTCCCCTGATTAGAGTTCATCTGCTGTTGTCTCATGATCAAATTCATGCTGTGCATTCTTTTTTAAAATTTTTATTTATCTATTTATGGTTGCGGTGGGTCTTTGTTGCTGTGAGCATCCTTTTTCTATTTGTGGTGAGAGGAGGCTACTCTCTAATCGCGGTGCTCGGGCATCTCATCGGGGCGGCTTCTCTTGTTGTGGAGCATATGCTTTAGGCACGGGGGCTTCAGTAGTTGTAGCAGGGGAGCTTAGTAGTTGTAGCCACCAGAGTTTATCATGCAGCCTCAGTAGTTGTGGTACACAGGCTTGGTTTCTCCAGGGCATGTGGAATCTTCCCTGACCAGGAATCAAACCCATGTCTCCTGCGTTGACAGGTGGATTCTTAACCACTGGACCACCAGGGAAGTCTCCTGCTATACACTTTTGGCAACACACATTAGCATTGTTGTGTCCTCAGTATAACACATCAGGAGGCACATAATGTAGATTTGTCCCATCACTAGGAATTCCCAGGTGGCTCAGTAGTGAAGAATGTGCCTGCCAATACAGAAGATTTGGGTTCGATCCCTGGGTCAAGAAGATACCCTGGAGTATGAAATGGCAACCCACTCCAATATTCTTGCCTGAAAAATCCCATGGACAGAGAGGCCTGGTGGGCTACAGTCCATGGGGTTGCAAAGAGCTGGACACGACAGAGCAACAGCACGTATACCTTCATGCGCCAGGGTTCTCCACTATAAAGTTACTATTTTCCCCTTTATCATAAACATTTTGAAAGGGGATTCTTTGCGATCAGGTAAATATTCTGATTCTCATCATACTTTCACTAACTGATGTTAGTATCCACTGATGATTCTTTCCTGGAACAATTATTACTGTACTATACGTCAAATAATAATTTTTTATTCCATTATTTCTTATACATTTATTAATTGGATTTTCCTCCTTTTCATTTTTTGTTTCCATCACTATAACCCTGATTTTAAAGAGAATGCATATTAAGTTTTATAGACCAGAATAATGCTTATTAGTAGGTTTTTTCTTTAAATTGGAGGAATGTTGTATTGGTTTATGCTGTACAACAAGTGAATCAGCCATAAGTTTACCTGTATTCCCTCCCTCTTGGGCCCTCCTTCCAATCGTCCATCCCACCACTCTAGTCGTCACACAGCACCAGGCGGAGCTCACTGTGTTATACAGCAGCTTATCACTAGCTGTCTATTTTACACATGTCGGTTTTTTATTATATCAAGAAAGTCTCATAGTATGGCAGGCTAAATACTGCTCTGCTAAAATATATCTAGTCCTAATCACTGGAACCAGTGAATGTCACCTTATACAGTGTTAATTAATTAATTAAAAAATAAATATTTTGCAGATTTGATCAACTTAAGCATCTTAAGATAGGGAGATTATCCAGGAGGTTGCTAAATGCAGCCTCATGAATATTTCTAAGAGGAAGGCAATAGGATGTTTGATCACAGAAGAGAAGGTGATGTGAGCACAGAGGGAGATGTTGGAATCATATGCCCACAAGCCAAGGAACACCAACACCCACCAGAAGCCAGAATGGATTGTCCCATTAGAGACATCCTACTGACACCTTGGTTTCAGCCCAGTGAGAGTAGCTTTGTATTTCTTCTGACTTCTAGATTGTGAGAAAATAAATTTCTGTAGTTTACACCATCAAGATTGTGGTAATTCATTACAGCAAGCATAGGAATCTAATATAGATACTACTATTCCTAGTTTGCTAAAAACTTTCATCCTGGGACTTTCCTAGTGGCCAGTGGCTAAAACTTCATGCTCTCAATGTAGGGGTTCCAAGTTGCGTTCCTGGTTCAGTTCAGTTTAGTTCAGTTGCTCAGTTGTGTCCAAGTCTTTGCGACCCCATGGGCTGCAGCACGCCAGGCTTCCTCATCCATCGCCAACTCCCAGAGTTTACTCAAACTCATGTCCATTGATGAGTGATGTCATCCAACCATCTCATCCTCTGTCATCCCCTTCTCCTCCCGCCTACAATCTTTCCCAGCATCAGGGTCTTTTCAGATGAGTCAGTTCTTTGCATCAGGTAGCCAAAGTATTGGAGTTTCAGCTACAGCATCAGTCCCTGGTTAGGGAACTAAGATCCCACATGCAGCAACTAAGACGAGGTACATCCAAATAAATAAATGAATAAATTAAAAAAATATTTAACTTTTATCCTAAATGGGTTTTGATTTTGTCAAATTCAGTTTTTGCATCTATTAAGATGAATGTTTTTTATTTGTTCAATGTTTTAGGTGATACATTACATGATGGAACTTCTAATGCAAAAATGTTCTTGCATTTATGAGATCAACTCAACCTGATCTTTTTTATTCACTGGTGGATTACATTGTGTTACTCCTAATAAGATTTATATTTCACCATGATCTGATTTAATCATCAGTGACTCCAATAGTCCAACAGATTATTTCTCCTTTTAGTTGCCTTGGGAACTGCTAATATGATATTTCAAATGTACCATACAAATATCTAAAATTACTGAAAAGAAAATGACTTTAAGTACACATCCCAAGTAGGTCATCACAAGAAAAGGGTTATGTCTTCACATAGTCTACACAGAAATTGATGTGCTGCAAAGAGTTCTATAAGTTTCCAGAAACCAATGAAGGTCTTCCTCAGCCCATCAGAGAATACTCCACATTGGCTAAAATGAATCTAGTACTAGAAAAAGACTTCCATGTTCTTATGAATAGAAACATGTGTACTGTTTTCTATGACAAATTAGTACTGAGTCTTACATAAATATATCCTCAAGGATACTAATGTTTTAAGCCAGCCTCGGTTGTTCTGATTCCACTGCATACACACTGAGGTTCACCACCATGAACAGACAAGCCAAAGATAATCACTACCCTGTGGCCTATGCCAGCTCTGGCCATAAATATACAGTCTGTTCCAGCAGCAGCCACTTTCTAGTCTGCACTCAGACTGACTGCATACTTAGTTCTCTTTCTTTCTGGAAATATGGTTTATCTGCATCACAAATCTATCCTCTTTTTCTGCAACTGAGAGTTTGAAAGTTTAGAAAACATTCTGATTTCACTGGGATTCATATTGGCAAGGCTTAGGATCCATGGGAAACAGAGACAGATCTGTTTAAATATCAAAATGCAGGCTCATCTTTAATCAGCATATTCTTCTTCATCAATCAAGTGGACACTATATGGTGATAAGCCAGTGTCAAGAGTTTTACATCATCAAGTGAACTACATGCCCCTTGCTATCCTCACTTGGTTGAGAAAGGAATCATATTTAGTTAAATTTACAGAGCAAGAAAATCTATCTTCCAAGGGTACAAAAAATATACACAGGAACTTCTTTTTCCACTCTCTACTCAAGAAAATCATTGTGCATTTCTTAATGTTATAGCCAATTGTTTTCATCCTGAAGACATAAATGCTAAGTTGTCTATACAGAAACTGATGTGGGTTTCTTTTTGGTTTAATAAATTTGTGGGTAATAAATATATGCTGAATTATGAACAAGTTTAATAGATATATTTTTGATATAGCACTAGTTTAAAGAATGGAGAAGGCAATGGCACCCCACTCCAGTACTCTTGCCTGGAAAATCCCATGGTCGGAGGAGCCTGGTCGGCTGCAGTCTATGGGATCACTAGGAGTCAGATACAACTGAGCGACTTCACTTTCACTTTTCACTTTCATGCATTGGAGAAGGAAATGGCAACCCACTCCAGTGTTTTTGCCTGGAGAATCCCAGGGATCGGGGAGCCTGGTGGGCTGCTGTCTCTGGGGTCGCACAGAGTCAGACACAACTGAAGCAACTTAACAGCAGTAGCAGCAGTTTAAAGAACTGATTTTTCATTCATCCATTTATTCATTTATGCATTATTGATGTCTGCTGGAGGCTGGTGCTACGACTGACAGCCCGTAATAGTAGTATGTGTGCTAAGCATGCTCCCAACGGTAGAGGCCACATGGTCAGAGAGTTCAGAGAAGAGGACAACCAGCAGAGCACTGGGAAGCTGCTCAGAGAAGGCTCCAAGCAGGCAAGCACTAAGGACCACTAACTGCATTTCCCCAACAGAATCAAAGATAAGAGTGGTTGAAAGTCTGACCTCATTTAGTTAGACTCTTTCTTGCCTAGAAAGTATTTTGTCAAGTTCTCCAGATTTATTATGGGTTTGTAGAGTCTGCATACCACTGACCTTAGATTATTCGGAATAAAAGTTGTATGTCCAGGGACTGGACTGAAACTCTTTGTACTACAGGCAGGACCAGAAAATAGGTCTTTTATGTTGGGCATATTCTGAAATACAATCTAGTAAGGTTGCATTAGGCCAAGTACTCCCTGGACAGTACTAAGGGTTGTGCACTGAACAATTCCAACATAGACATTGCTGAAATGTGTATTCCTTATGTCATAAAATGGCAGGAAAGAGTCTGGTTCAAATAAAAGCAGTATATCAGGACAATTTTTTAGATAGGCAGAAATAAAGTACTTGAGTACAGATTACCATTTGTCTAATTCACGTGTCGGTTACTGGCTGCCATGGTTTTTTTCTTTTTTTTTTTTTTTTCATCCCAATCATTACTCTCGCCACTGCTAGGAAACAGAGAAAAAGTAGATCACCTCTGGTGGTGATCTCTGTCATTAGCACATTTACCCTGCCGAACTGTTCCCAAACATGCCTAGAACCAATGCTAACAGTCTTAGAAGATCAGAGGAGGAGTTGAGAAGGAAAAGGCAAAGAAGTGCACAAGGTAAGTTTCTCTCTGTCACCTGCGCGTGGAGTCCTTCCCTCATGGTGAGAGTTCTAGGGGTCATAGCTCCTTTGCTTGAACCTCTGGTACCTTCAGCATCGAGTCAGGCAGAACATCTCAGTCAGATACTGCAGTGCTCGACTCTACATGCCTCAAAACAGGGACCTTGTCTCATTCATCACTTCAACCTGACAGCCTAGTACAACATTTGGCTTGAAGTAGACACTGAAGAAACTGTGGCTGAGTGACCTGAATGAATGCAATTATCAAGCAAAAAGCATTTTTGGAATAACCAGTTGATTTCATTTATCCCTGACTTCATTGGGATTAATAATATAAAGCCAATAATAGGGGAAAATTGGCTTACACAAGGCGAGTCATCTTCCTGGCTCTGTTATCCCTCTTTTCTCAAGAAATGATGAGAGGTGGCATGTGCCAAAGAGAATTTCATTTTTAGGAACTAGTAGGGGAAAGTGATTTAATTAAAAGGAAAAAAAAAAAAGAACTTTTAATTCAAAGAAATCAAACAATGCAGTGGTTGTTATTTACATTTGTAAGATATCAGAAGAGTAAAAAATGGTAGGAGTTGAATTACGGGTAAAAGAAGATCACTTCTATTCTGGGTAATCTGAAAAGTTCCTAAAATAGATAACAACTAAAGTAGCCCTCTTACCTTGTAATTATTCATGATTTCAGTTAACCACTGTTTCACTGACTTGACTGTATCTTCTCGCAAGTACTTTTCAACTTTGGCTCCATCACTAAAAGTCTGGTTTCCCACGTGGATGGCTTGTCTCACATGGGGGAGGGACAAAAATTTCCCGTAGTAACCTTGATCCTCAGGCTCCTGGCAGAAGGGGCATCAAAAAGACATTAGGAAATACAACTGGGTGGGAACACCATGCTGGGGAACTCTTCAGATTTTTCCTAACATATACCACAATGAAGGGTCCCTGGTGGCTTGGGTGGTAGAGAATCCACCTGTAATAGAGGAAACCCGGGTTTGATCACTGGGTCAGGAAGATCCCCTGGAGAAGGGAATAGCTACACACTCCAGTATTCTTGCCTGAAGAATTCCATGGAAAGAGGAACTTGATGGGCTATAATCTATGGGGTCACAAAAAGTCAAACACAATGGAGCAACTGAGTGACTAACATTTTCTTTTCCATACCACAATGAACAAGATGTGACATGACTATTAACTGGTCTTCATCCCAAACATTTTGACTTGGGGGTTTTGAGGAGATTTAGCTCAGAGGCCTGCAATGCAGGAGACCTGGGCTCAATCCCTGGGTCGGGAAGATCCCCTGGAGAAGGAAATGGCAACCCACTCCAGTATTATTGCCTGGAGAATCCCATGGACAGAGGAGCCTGGTGGGCTACAGTCCATGGGGTCACAAAGAGTCGGACATGACTGAGCAACTTCACTTCACTTCAAATTTTATCCAAAAAGTCTGGATGATCTGATACTCTCAGAGCCAATATCCAATTTGCAAATGCTGGATTTTCCTTTTTGTAACTACTATTTGGCCATCTGTGACTCCAATTCAAAACCCCCTTCACGACAAAGATAGAAGGGGAAGATGAAGAGGTGAGATTATCAAAGACAATTTGCTCCTTGTTGAAGGCTCTTGGGAAAGAAGGTGAAATGGACCACAAGGAGCCAGGGAGGTGATGTGGTAGATTAAAAGATGAGGATTTCTTTTTTGTGTTCTGCTGTTTATTAAAAACACAAACACAAAATAAATACTCTGCTGCTGCTGCTGCTGCTAAGTCACATTAGTCATGTCTGACTCTGTGAGACCCCATAGACAGCAGCCCATCAGGCTCTTCTGTCCCTGCTGCTGCTGCTAAGTCAGTCGTGTCCGACTCTGTGCGACCCCATAGACGGAAGCTCACCAGGCTCCCCTGTCCCTGGGATTCCCAGGCAAGAACACTGGAGTGGGTTGCCATTTCCTCCCAATGATGAAAGTGAAAGGAGCCGCTCAGCGACCCCCGGGGGGGGCCCTCCATCATGGGACCAGGCAAAGTATGGGGTGGGGTGCCATTGCCTTCCCCGCTTCTGTCCCTGGGATTCCATAATTTAAGAGGAAAAACATATCAAGTGTAAAAATAGATGATACTTTATAAAGGACATAAATCAAAAGAAAACTTGTCCATGAGCCTTATTTTTTAAAACCATTGCATAAAAGTCTCTGTAAGATTCATTAAGCTAAAAGGAAAAGAAGGACTAAATGCTATTTTTTTCAAAAAGTTATGAAATAATTAAAAAACTGTTTAAGTTTGAAATCAACAATTTTGTGAATCATCAATATTTTTTGCTAACTGTGAATATATTACTTTGTGAAGAAAAAAATAGTTACAAATTTTGCTTCTTTCTTGCCTAGCAAATGTTTTTCTCTTGCTCAAATCTAAGTCCAAAACCCTAGCATTGGCAAATTCCATTGAAATTAGCTTTATATATTATATATGAAATAGTTCATAAATAAGACAATTTTAAAAACAGAATGCATAGTCACATACCCTAGACTTGGATTATACAATTTCAAATCCCCACTCTGGCTCCTTTTGTCTTATTCGATTAAAGCTACGCAATAGACATCAACTTTGGCATACTTTTATGAAAGAAACTACTTGAATACTTTGAGAATATTCCAAAGGGCTTAAAGTGAGGGCCATACTAAATGCATTAAAAATCTTAAGTTAAAAGTAAGACAAAGCAAATATTTTCATAAAGGCTTTGGCAGTTTGGGTTATCCAAGCTGTCTTAAGTACAGAACAAATAATGTGGGCATTTTCAAGAAACTCACTACAAGCCTGGAGCTCTGGGGCCTGATACCCAGAGTTGCAATCCTGGCCCTTCTCCTTCACAAAAGAACTTCTGTATAACAAGCTCTATTGGGGGGGGGGGGGGGGGGCGGGGAGTTGTGTTAATCAGAGAATTTTCTTTTTGAGTTATCCGGAATATCACACATTCTCAATGGTCAGATTATACAGTATACAACATTGGCAAGGTAAAAGATCCTATAGATTAGTAGACCAAATAATGCAATATAGATAGGGCATGTTTTTCTAGTGTAAAATCAACTATAATATTTCCCAAATCTGAGGAAGTTTGGTTTTGCCAAAAGTTTTAAGCAAACACTATTATGGTTTTTTAAATGTTGTCATTACCGTGCACAGTAAAAGGTTGTAGTAATTAGAACATCCTGTAACATTCTGGAAGTAAGAAGGTTCACTTATTAGGCCACCGTCCAGTAGTCGGTCCAGTAACTAGGTTGGGAGAGAGGAGATAAAGAAATGAGGAAAACATCAGGGTAGGTAAATAAGTACAAGCATTTGTTTTTCATTTATTAAATAACTGTGTCATTCCCACATTGCTTCATTCAACAGTTATACACTGTCCAAGGCATTGGGGAAACAGTGGTGAACAAGACAGATCAAAAATGCTTATATTCTAGAAAGAACATTAAACAAGCATTAATAGGTAAAACATGCAGCATATTAGACAGCAGTGAGGGCAAAGGAGAAAACTAAAAGGAGAAGGGGAAGAGGAAGTGTCATGGGTGTGTGTGGGCATGTGTGTGTGCCTGGTGCTGGGTGGAGGGGACACTGCAGAGAGGAGGTACAGGTCTCACTGAAGCATTTAAGTAAAGACCTGTTGGAGGGAAGAAGCAAGGCATGCAGATATCTAGGAAAAGAACACTCCAAGGAGAGAAAACAGCAGGCCCAAAGGCCCCAACTGCAAGAGTGAGCCTTGTGGGGAAGGGTTATTATAATATGACCACTGACCACTCACCCAGGTACGAGGGGGCAGGAGACATTACCTCCAGGTACTTGAAACTGGTGGAAGTAAGCTTTGGACTGCTGGCATTGAAAACCCAGTCATCAACCGAGAGTGAGAGCAATTGGCACATGGTGTGTTTTTCTCAGGTCATGTTGAGCTCCACAATGGCAGGCATGAAGTGGTGGAGAGGGGCATTTAGCCAGGACTGCGGTTTGGCCAAAGGAGTTGGAGGACGTGAAGAGGGGGCACAGGTTTAGAATATGTGGGACTGAGCTTGGGTTTACATTGGGTTAAGACTTGCAGGAGTGGGGGGCCGTGAAGGTGCAGTAGGATCCGTGGATCAAAAGACAGTGCAGTTGTAGGGCAACAGTTCACAGTGGTATGTTTGGAGAAGTGAGCTGGGAGGACCAGACGTGGCAGGTGGCGGAAGAGTTTGGATCTGTTGCATCTGAGATTATGGAGTGATTGCCGGCATTTTTTTGCAGGTGGAAAAAGGAATGAGCAGCTAAAGTAAAGAGAACAAGATAACTATTCAGAGGAGACTAAGACTGAGGGAGTGAGTGTGAGTGGGTGAGGTCAGTAGCTCAGTCGCTCAGTCTGACTCTTTATGACCCCATGGACTGTAGCACCCCAGGCCTCCCTACTCACATCCATTGATGCCATCCATCCTCTGTTGTCCGCTTTGCCTCCCACCATCAATCTTTCCCAGCATCAGGGTCTTTTCCAATGAGTCAGTTCTTCTCATCAGGTGGCCAAAGTATTGGAGTTTCAGCTTCAGCATCAGTCCTTCCAATGAATATTCAGGACTGATCTCTTTTAGTATGGACTGGTTGGATCTCCTTGCAGTCCAAGGGACTCTCAAGAGTCTTCTCCAAAACCACAGTTCAAAAGCATCAATTCTTCGGTGCTCAGCTTTGTTTATAGTCCAACTCTCACATCCATACATGACTACTGGAAAAACCATAGCTTTGACTAAACAGACAAAGTAATGATGGAGAAGGA
Organism: Tragelaphus eurycerus; assembly: GCA_935064755.1. NCBI lineage: Eukaryota > Metazoa > Chordata > Mammalia > Artiodactyla > Bovidae > Tragelaphus > Tragelaphus eurycerus. The sequence continues at coordinate 29,452,749 of CAKXYN010000002.1, forward strand.
AAGATGGAGAAGCTCTATACAATCAGCAAAAACAAGACCAGGAGCTGACTGTGGCTCAGATCATGAACTCCTTATTGCCAAATTCAGACTTAAATTGCAGAAAGTAGGTAAAACCACTAGACCATTCAGGTATGACCTAAATCAAATCCCTTATGACTTTACAGTAGAAGTGAGAAATAGATTCAAGGGATTAGATCTGATAGACAAAGTGCCTGAAGAACTACGGATGGAGGTTTGTGACATTGTACAGGAGATAGAGATCAAGACCATCCCCAGGAAAAAGAAATGCAAAAAGGCAGAATGGTTGTCTGAGGAGGCCTTACAAATAGCTGTGAAAAGAGAAGCAAAAGGCCAAGGAGAAAAGGAAAGATATACCCATTTGAATGCAGAGTTCCAAAGAATAGCAAGGAAAGATAAGAAAGCCTTCCTCAGTGATCAATGCAAAGAAATAGAGGAAAACAATAGAATGGGAAAGACTAGAGATTTCTTCAAGAAAATTAGAGATGCCAAAGGAACATTTCATGCAAAGATGGGGTCAATAAAGGACAGAAATGGTATGGACCTAACAGAGCAAAAAATATTAAGAAGAGGTGGCAAGAGTACACAGAAGAACTAAAAAAAGATCTTCATGACCCAGATAATCATGATGGTGTGATCACTCACCTAGAGCCAGACATCCTGGAATGTGAAGTCAAGTGGGCCTTAGGGAAGCATCACTACAAACAAAACCAGTGGAGGTGATGGAATTCCAGTTGAGCTATTTCAAATTCTAAAACATGATGCTGTGAAAGTCCTGCACTCAATATGCCAGCAAATTTGGAAAACTCAGCAGTGACCACAGGACTGGAAATAGTCAGTTTTCATTCCAGTCCCAAAGAAAGGCAATGCCAAACAATACTCAAACTACCACAGAATTGCACTCATCTCACACACTAGCAAAGTAATGCTCAAAATTCTTCAAGCCAGGCTTCAACAGTACATGAACCATGAAATTCCAGATGTTCAAGCTGGACTTAGAAAAGGCAGAAGAACCAGAGATCAAATTGCCAACATCCGTTGTACCATCGCAAAAGCAAGAGAGTTCCAGAAAAACAGCTACTTCTGCTTTACTGACTATGCCAAAGCCTTTGACTGCGTGGATCACAAGAAACTGTGGAAAATTTTTCAAGAGATGGGAATACCAGACCACCTGACCTGCCTCCTGAGAAATCTGTATGCAGGTCAAGAAGCAACAGTTAGAACTGGACATGGGACAACAGACTGGATCCAAATAGGAAAAGGAGTACATCAAGGCTGTATATTGTCACCCTGCTTATTTAACTTATATGCAGAGTACATCATGAGAAATGCTGGACTGGATGAAGCACAAGCTGGAATCAAGATTGTTGGGAGAAATATCAATAACCTCAGATATGCAGATGGCTCCACACTTATGGCAGAAAGCAAAGAAGAACAAAAGAGCCTTTAGATGAAAGAGGAGAGTGAAAAAGTTGGCTTAAAACTCAACATTCAGAAAACTAAGATCATGGCATCCAGTCCCATCACTTCATGACAAATAGATGGGGAAACAGTGGAAACAGTGAGAGGCTTCATTTTGGGGGGCTCCAAAATCACTGCAGATGGTGACTGCAGCCATGAAATTAAAAGACGCTTGCTCCTTAGAAGAAAAGTTATGACCATCCTAGACAACATATTAAAAAGCAGACATTACTTTGCCAACAAAGGTCTGTCTAGTCAAAGCTATGGTTTTTTCAGTAGTCATGTATGGATATGAGAGTTGGACTATAAGGAAAGCTGAGCACCGAAGAATTGATGCTTTTGAACTGTGGTGTTGGAGAAGACTCTGGAGAGTCCCTTGGACTGCAAGGAGATCCAACCAGTCCATCCTAAAGGCAATCAATCCTGAATATTCATTGGAAGGACTGATGCTGAAGCTGAAATTCCAATACTTAGGCCACCTAATGCAAAGAACTGACTCGTTGGAAAAGACCCTGATGCTGGGAAAGAGTGAAGGCGGGAGGAGAAGGGGATGACAGAGGATGAGATGGTTAGATGGCATCACCGACTCGATCGACATGAGTTTGAGTAAGCTCTGGAAGTTGATGACCGACATGGAAGCCTGGCATGCTGCAGTCCATGGGGTCGCAAAGATTCTGACACAACTGAGTGACTGAACTGAACTGATTGCATAAGTTGAAACACATTTTCCCACTACTTGCTGAGCTACCTAAGTATCATTTTATTTCCCTTGAAAAAGCAAAAATGTGCTTTCATTTATCACTCAAGATTTTGGACCAGTGATCCACAGAGATGTTGCATACCTTCAGGATTTTGGGGTGGGGGTGTGGTTCTCTTTTTTCTGGTGAATCTGGTTTGGGAGAGACCTCATATGCTATTTTCTCATTGTCTCAGAATATACAAAACACCTGAACTTCTCAGCAGTTTCACTAATTCCATGGGTGCTTAGGCTGCTGGAGCATGCACCACAGACATACATCATGAGAAACACTGGACTGGAAGAAACACAAGCTGGAATCAAGATTGTTGGGAGAAATATCAGTAACCTCAGATATGCAGATGACACCACCCTTATGGCAGAAAGTGAAGAGGAACTAAAAAGCCTCTTGATGAAAGTGAAAGAGGAGAGTGAAAAAATTGGCTTAAAGCTCAACATTCAGAAAACGAAAATCATAGCATCCGGTCCCATCACTTCATGGCAAATAGATGGGGAAACAGTGTCAGACTTTATTTTTTTGGGCTCCAAAATCACTGCAAATGGTGACTGCAGCCATGAAATTAAAAGACGCTTGCTCCTTAGAAGAAAAGTTATGACCATCCTAGACAACATATTAAAAAGCAGAGACATCACTTTGCCAACAAAGGTCTGTCTAGTCAAAGCTATGGTTTTTTCAGTAGTCATGTATGGATATGAGAGTTGGACTATAAGGAAAGCTGAGCACCGAAGAATTGATGCTTTTGAACTGTGGTGTTGGAGAAGACTCTTGAGAGTCCCTTGGACTGCAAGGAGATCCAACCAGTCCATTCTGAAGGAGATCAGCCCTGGGATTTCTTTGGAAGGAATGATGCTAAAGCTGAAGCTCCAGTACTTTGGCCACCTCATGGGAAGAGTTGTCTCATTGGAAAAGACTCTGATGCTGGGAAGGATTGGGGGCAGGAGGAGAAGGGGATGACAGAGGATGAGATGGCTGGATGGCATCACTGACTCGACAGACGTGAGTCTGGGTGAACTCCGGGAGTTGGTGATGGACAGGGAGGCCTGGTGTGCTGCGATTCATGGGGTCACAAAGAGTCAGACACGACTGAGCGACTGAACTGAGCTGAACCAACCATTTTTAAAAAAAAAAAAATGCGGACCATTTTTCAAGTATTTATTGAATCTGTTACAATATTGCTTCTGTTTCATGTTTTGGTATTTTGGCTTTGAGGCATGTGGAATCTTAGCCCCCCCGCCCCCGCCCCATGGATCTCACACCCACCCCCGGCACTGGAAAGCGAAGTCTTAACCACTGGGCTGCCAGGGAAAGTGAAAGTCATGTCCGACTCTTTGCAACCCTATGGACCATACAATCCATGGAAATCTCCAGGCCAGAATACTGGAGTGGGTAGCCTTTCTCTTCTCCAGGGAATCTTCCCAACCCAGGGATCAAACCCACGTCCCCCCATTGCAGGCAGATTCTTTACCAGCTGAACCACAAGGGAAGCCCAAGAATACTAGAGCGGGTAGCCTATCCCTTCTTCAGTGGATCTTCCTGACCCAGGAATCCAACCAGGGTCTCCTGCATTACAGGTGGATTCTTTACCAACTGAGCTCTCAGGGAAACCCCAGGACTGCCATAGAAGTCCCTCTTTATTCCTTTGAATCTATCAAATGTTCTTGTTCTTGATACTGCTTAATCCCCGTATGCTTCTTCAAAAACACATCGCATGTCTCATGTGCAGATGAGCCTCATCCAATGTTATATTTCATATTAATTCTAAATTCTGAAAGTTTAGTCCTTTTTACCCTTCCTGTCTACCACAGTAAATAGTCTAAAACCAGTCTTGAAAATACTGTGATTGCGAGTTGAAGAATGACCCAACATGTCTCCGATAAGATCTTTCTTCCGTCGTATTCACAATTGCATAAGAAATCCGATATGCACACTGCAGCCATATCAAGGGTCCTGGAACAGAAAGGGGAGCCCACCAGAGTCCTGCAGGGTGACCCAGGACTTCCTGAGCTCCCGCACTCACACAGCTTGCTGCTGTCAGAATGCACAGCATCACTCCCTGGGGATTTTCAGGTAGTGCCCTGGCACCCTATCTGTAAATGGAGCATCATTTTGTTACTCCACTTTTCTCCATAAATTTGTATGTGTCCTGTTTTGATCTGAACCAGCTGACCTGCAGTGCCTTAAGTCTATTAATATCAGGCCTCAGCTTTAATAATAACAATGCTGTTAGGTTAATGGTGACAGGCTGTGCTTTCAATAACAAGATTAAAGGCCTCAAAATTCAGTCACACATTTACTGGGTCAAACATCATGGCTCTATGGCAAAGGTGGCATAACCTCCAAGGAAGACTGCTTACACATGATCTTTGTTTGCACAGACCAGCAAAGACCCCTCCCCCTGTATCCTAATATTTAGTAGAGTCTTAGGTTTTAAACAACCAAAAAAATGGTTTAAGAACATAATCATATTATTGGATCCTCAAATTCAATTTTAGGAGAGTGATGTGATGATATTCACAAAAGCCAACAGCTCTTTGCAAAAGTTGCAAACGACCACACCACCGTTTATACTCTTTGTTCCAGACACACAGGCACATGTGACATTTGTTAAACTGCGGCCACTTCCCCAGCTGGAGCCCCGTGTGTGGATATTCCCCTCTGAAGGGCTTAGAGCACATGTGGACGCATATGCATCCACTTTCCAGGTTCCCTTTCTTCTGATTTCCCTATAGTAGTGATGCCTCGAGGGCGACACAGCATGTACAGAAATCAAAACAGTTAATGAAAGACACAGTTACATAAACACCCCGAGGTGACCTCAGGTTTAAAATATTGCCAAAGTAAATTCAAAGAAACCCAGATGGTCCTTTTCTTCCTTATGAGCCCGCTCGTCTCGCCTCCTGACCTGTGGCAGCACCCCGGATACAGCTTCTCTAACAATAAAACACCAGGCCAGGCACCAAAGTGCTTCCAGGACCTTCTCAGATTGTGCTTATTGCTCCAGGGTAGTGCGGGACCCAGAACTCACTTCAAAGGCTTGAAGCCACTTCTCCTGGCGGATGAATTTCACGCAGTCATTGCACTGCTTCTGGAAGTACTTTTTCTCACGCTCATCCAACAAGCCAATTTGGAAGAGGAATGATGGGTAGCCCTCTATGATCTGAGGAGAAAAGAGGCAAACACAGACACGACAGGGAGAGAAAGGAATGTGAGGGGAGCCCGTCTGCTTGAGAAATAACCCTCTGTAACTTGTTAATTAGTGGAGCAGGACAACACACACACACAACCCACACACAACACACACAATGCATACACAACACACCACACCCACTCAGACATAAAACATTCAAACACACAAACATACGTCACAGGCATCACCTACCACACAACATATGCAAATACATCACACAAACACACATAGATACATATACCACATAACCACACAACACACACCCATATAACACATATCTACACAAAATACACACAAACACACCAAGCACAGGCACACACACACACTGACACTTGCACTCACAGCCAACCTAGGCTGACACAGTAAGTTGACACCATAAAACATTTGGTAAAAATTAGAAGATTTAAATCATTAGAAAGTCATTCGAGGAACAAAAGTATTTCCCTTTATGAAGTTAGGTCTCTAGGGTTAAGAGGAGCCTCTGTCTGATTAAAGGGGATTGCATCTCCTTAAGGAACAAAATGGAAAGGAAAGAAGAGCCACCTACCGACTTGGGATCAAAATACGCATCTCCGAGAGCAATTCCCTTCAGGTTGATCTTCACGGTTGTCACAGGGTTGAGTACGTGGATGTAGTGGGCGATGGCCGGCACATACTTCCCAGCGTAAGACTGAGAAGGGCAGACGTTAGAACAGACCATCACATATCGGTGCTACTAAAATGGCACATTTAGGTGAATTAAAATCACAATCAAATAAGCAGGATTTCCACAAGACTTGCACCATGCATTTTATTCTTAACCTCACACTGCAAATTTCACAACAGTGCTGAGCTCAGTCCCTTCCTTCTTTTGTTACCCCCAACAGTACCAGGTGACGTGCAAGTTACAGGTCAGAAGCACAAAGCACATGGACACCAGTGAACACAATTCTGCCATCCTTAGGGTTTCTCTTACCAGAAAGTTCCATTGCAAGCTTTATTTAAAAAAAAAAATCTAAAGGCCAAAGTTAAGATTTCAAATCTGTATCACGCCAAAATTTGAAATCAACATGTCTTAAAGGAAGAGGAAAAGGAAAAATTATATTTATTGGCCACTAAAATGGTCACTTGAACTTACCTCTGTTTTCAGCCTTTTACAGTAAAAGGCTGTTTTTAAATTTTGAAATGTTTTGTGGACATAAACATGATAATAATTCTTCTTTTAGATTATGCTGAAAAGAGCTATTATTGGTGGTGATATTTAAAAATAGTTCTGTATTCCTTCCATGAAAAAGCTGCCTTCCTGACATCTCTACTTGTATGTCTAGTATTAAACTTCCTATGTTCAAAATGAAGCTCCACCCCTCCAACCCTCCCTGCAGCCTCTCTTTCCATTAATGTTAACTTTGTTCTTCTAACTTCTCAGGCCAACACACTTGGTCTTATCCTCTTTCACTCAAACCTCACAAAAGTCCATCAGTGAATCTCATCAACTCTACCTATTCTATCAAGACAAACGCAGAATCCAGTATCTTTCCACATCCGTACTTTATTACCTTGCCCCAGGTCACCATCATCTCTCGCCTAGATTCTTGCAGTAGCCTCAATGGGCCTCTGTTTTTGCTCTTCCAATTTAATTTCAAGACAGTGGTCTGTCAAATAAGATCAAGCAACTCCTCTGCTCAAACCTGCTAATGACTTCCCATCTCCCTCAAAGCAAAAGCCAAGTCCTTTTTCTGAGGCATAAGGGCTGACATGATTTGGTCACTTCCCTCACATTATCCTCTACTGTCCTCTTGCTCATCATCTCCAGCCCCTCTCAAACCAAATCTTAACTGTGATCTGCACTATTGCTTCCCTTGCATTAGCTGTTCCTGTCCCTGGAATGCTCTTTCCCGGATATCCATCTGGTTAACTCCCTCACTTCCTTAAGTGAGGCTTTCTCAGAGTTGCCCTCCCCAACACTACTTTTTGGTATTTTATACTCCCTTTCTCTCCTTTTTCATCTTAATCTTTATCATTCTCCAACAGACTTTTATTATCTTGTGTATTGTTATCCTCTACCCACACTAGAACAGAAGATCAATGAACACAGAGATATGTCTATTTTGTTTATGAATGTTTTCAATAAACAGCTGCTAAATGAATGAATTTTGAATTAACTTACATGCCTTTGAGAATCAGCAATGCACATATGTTTTAGATAGACTAGAGGCATTAGGTGGGTACATATGGACCTGTAGAACTTTCACAGTATTTCCAAGGCTTTCCAGGGCTCCAAAGTTCACAGTCTGAGAATTCTGGAAAGTTTTCATTTTTATTCCATGCCACAATCATATGCTGGAGTTATTATTCCCATGTCAACGTAAGGACATTGGGGCTCAAAGAAGTTAAGTAGTAGAGCCAGAATTAAACCTTGCCTGAGTGTAGGAGTGAGTGAAAGTCGCTCAGTCATGTCTGACTCTTTGCGACCCTGTAGTCCATGGATTTCTCCAGGCCAGAATACTGGAGTGGGTAGCCTTTCCCTTCTCCAGGGGATCTTCCCAACCTAGGATTGATCCCAGGTCTACCGCATTGCAGGCGATTCTTTACCAGCTGAGCCACAAGGAAAGCCCAAGAATACTGGTGTGGGTAGCCTATCCCTTCTCCAGGATCGAGAAGGATCTTCCCATCCCCTGGATCGAACCCACGTCTCCTGTGTCTCCTGTCATTGCATACGAATTCTTTACCGCTGAGCCACCAGGGAAGCCCAATTTTAAAAGTGAAAGTGAAAGTCGCTCAGTCGTGTCTGACTCTTTGAGATTCCATGAACTATACAGTCCATGAAATTCTCTAGGTGAGAATACTGGAGTGGGTAGCCCTTCCCTTCTCCAGGGGATCTTCCCAACCCAAGGATCGAACCCAGGTCTCCTGCATTGCAGGCAGATTCTTTACCACTGGCCTATCAGGGAAGCCCCAAATGTGGTCTGACCTATTCTGAATCCTAAACCACCTCCAAATTATGAAAGAAGAATGTAATTTCCATAGTTTATATAAAATCACCTCACTAATGAACTCCTCTTGTAATAATAATTATTTAGGCAAAGTGTTGAATCAAAGTGTTCTCATGAGTGGGCTTCCCAGGTAGCACCAGGTAGGTAAAGAACCCACCTGCCAATGCAGGAGATGTAAGAGATGCGGGTTCAATTCCTGGGATAGGAAGAGCCCCTGGAGGAGGACACGGCAACCCATTCCAATATTCTTGCCTGAAGAATCTCAAGGACAGAAGAGCCTGGGGGGCTACAGTCCAAAGAGTCTCAGAGTCGGACGTGACTAAAGCAACTTGCACAGCACATACTCACGAGTACAGTTTAACTTCCCTATGTAGTGTTATCAAGATGTGTTTACATGTCTGAAATTTGGTTTGTATAATTTTGCTATATTCTCTTTTTAGGGACAGTAAGTGTATCAAGTAATAGTTCTGTAAATTGACCCCAAAAAGCAAACATTTTCGAATAATCATTTCACTGGTAAAGGTCTATTATATACTCTTCATTCAGTGGTGGTTTATCCGGCAACTTTTCTGTCAAAGGTATCATGATAGATACTTGAGTAGACACAAAAATAAATAAATCACAAAACACAATTTCTTTAAAAAATACATGATGGAAAACTTGACTCAAATGTGATTAAGGCTAAGTTTACCATTTTCATGGCTTATTATTTCTACCATGTGTACATTGCCCAGCACATACTAGGTACATAAAAAGACATCTGATAAATGAATGACTCGTCTGACATTTCTAAACATTTTTTTTCTCTATTGGAAATTAGTACAAATGCTAAAAAAGTATACCTTCCAGTGACGTTATCACTCAAGTTGTCTTGTTATAAGACCTGGCAATAAAACCCCTCACTTGCCTTTTTCAGAGATAGAAGAGTGTGTATTTTATAGGTAGTGATGACAAATCTAAACTAAAACAGTCACACTTTTATGGCACCTTCCCCCTGGCGATCATCATGTATCTCCGAGATATATTCAGGCAGGAGATTAAGAAGGAACACCCTCCCAGTTTCTGAGCATCTACTATGAACATGTTATTTCCCTTACTCTAATTTGCGCCAATGTAAAGTTAACATTATCTTCCTATATTTTAAAATCATGAAAACAAAGGTCTGTGCATTTCAGTCATGTGCCCACTTGCAATTCTATCCCGGCTTCACTGCCTCCACTCTTCCCATTTCTCACATCAAACCACATTTCAATCAACGGTCCTGAAATGATTGCGACTCTCTGGTCCCCAAAACTGGGACCCATTCTTGGATTAACCACTGCACACTTGCCAAGTGGATCACTTACAGAAAATAAGAAAGTGAAATGGTAGTTTTATTGTTTTATTGGGCTTCCTGGGTGGCTCAGTGGTAATATATATATATATCTCCGTCTGCCAACGCAGAAGACTCAAGAGATTCAGGTTCAATTCCTGGGCCAAAAAGATCCCCTGGAGTAGGAAATGGCAACTGCTCCAGTATTCTTGCCTGGAAAATTCCATGGACAGAGGTGCCTGGCAGGCTATAGTCCAAGGGGTTGCAAAGAATCAAACATATATCTACAATCATCAAGACAGTATGGTACTGGCACAAAGACAGAAATATAGATCAATGGAACAAAATAGAAAGCCCAGAGATAAATCCACACACCTATGGACACCTTATCTTTGACAAAGGAGGCAAAAATATACAAGGGAGAAAAGACAATCCCTTTAACAAGTGGTGCTTGGAAAACTGGTCAACCACCTGTAAAAGAATGAAACTAGAACACTTTCTAACACCATACACAAAAAGAAAATCAAAATAGATTAAAGATGTAAATGTAAGACCAAAAACTATAAAACTCTTGGAGGAAAACAAAAGAAGAACACACTCTGACATAAATCACAGCAAGATCCTCTATGACCCCCTCCCAGAGTAATGGAAATAAAAACAAAAATAAACAAATGGGACCTAATTAAACTTAAAAGCTTTTTCACAATGAAGGAAACTATAAGCAAGGTGAAAAGGCAGCCTTCAGAATGGGAGAAAATAATAGCAAACGAAACTGACAAGGAATTAATCTCCAAAATATACAAGTAGCCCACGGAGCTCAAAACCAGAAAAATGAATGACCCAATCAAAAAGTGGGCCAAATAATTAAACAGACATTTCTCCAAAGAAGACATACAGATGGCTAATAAACGCATGAAAAGATGCTCAAACTCACTCATTATCAGAGAAACGCAAATCAAAACCAAAATGAGGTGCCATCTCACACTGGTCAGAATGACTGTCATCAAAAATTCTACAAGCAATAAATGCTGGAGAGGGTGTGGAGAAAAGGGAACCCTCTTACACTGTTGGTGGGAATGCAAACTAGTACAGCCACTCTGGAGAAGAGTGTGGTGACTCCTTAAAAAACTGGATCTAGTAACTGCCATATGACCCAGCAATCCCACTGCTGGGCATACACACTGAGGAAACCAGGACTGAAAGAGACACATGTACCCCAGTGTTCATCACAGCACTGTTTACAATAGCTAGGACATGGAAGCAACCTAGATGTCCATCAGCAGACAAATGGATAAGGAAGTTGTGGTACATATACACAGTGGAATATTACTCAGCTATAAAAACAAATGCATTTGAGTCAGTTCTAATGAGGTGAAACTGGAGTCTAGTATATAGAATGAAGTATGTCAGAAAGAGAAACACCAATATAGTATATTAATGCATGTACATATGGAATTTAGAAAGATAGTAACAACAACCCTATATGCAAGACAGCAAAAGAGACACAGACGTAAAGAACAGACTTTTAGACTACGTGGGAGAAGGCAAAGGTGGGATGATTTGAGAGAATAACATAGAAACATGTATATTACCATATGTAAAATAGATGACCAGTGCAAGTTTGATGCATGAAGTAGGGCGCTCAAAGCCGGTGCTCTGGGACAACCCAGAGGGATGGGGTGGGGAGGGAGGTGGGAGAGGGGTTCAGGATGGAGGGACACATGTGCCCCCATGGCTGATTCACGTCGATGTGTGGCAAAAACCACCACAACACTGTAAAGTAATTAGCCTCCAATTAAAACTAAAAAAAAAAAAAAAAGAGACACGACTGAGCACACATGCACTCTGCAGTCACTATACGTGTGTGTGTATACATATATGTATATATGTATATAGGTAGTTCATATAAGTGGCTTCCCAGGTGGTGCTAGTAGTAAAGAACCCACCTGCCAATGTAGGAGACAAAAGAGATGCGTGTTCGATCGCTGGGTTGGGAGGATTGCCTGGAGAAGGGCATGGCAACCCACTCCAGTACTCTTGCCTAGAGAATCCCGTGGAGCGAGGAGCCTAGCTGGCTACAGTCCATAGGGTTGCAGAGTCGGACACGACTGAAGCAACTTAGCAGGCAGGCATGGGTAGTAATATAACCACGTCCAAAACAGATTCCTCACTGTTCAGTCCATATCTGCTAACCTAGCAGTGACGATGTTTGCCTCGGTTTTTGCTTTTTAATGACTCACACACTTCCTTGCCCTGTGTCAGGGTGACAAATCCTTCCCTGTTGTCTTCATTAATCATTCCACTGGTTGAATGACTCAGACTGTCAAAACAGTAGACAATTATAGGATTATTTTATGGAAAATGGACAGCGAAACATTATAATGAAATCTCAATTATTTTCATTCTCCTTGCTGAGACACATTTCTTTATTTTTCAAGATTAGATTTGTTTATTCTTTCTGAACTATTTATTTCTCGATTCAACAATTCTCTGACCACTGCAAGCACTTTAAAAGATAACCAGACAATAAATCAAGTGAAAAGACCCTGATGCTGGGAAAGATTGAGGTCAGGAGGAGAAGGGGACGACAGAGCATCCGATGGTTGGATGGCATCACCGACTCAATGGACATGTGTTTGGGTGGACTCCGGGAGTTGGTGATGGACAGGGAGGTCTGCCGTGCTGCAGTTCATGGGGTCGCAAAGAATCAGATACGACTGAGGCAACTGAACTGAACCGATTTGATTTTACCCAGTTTTCCCTTTTCCAGATATGATTTTAAATAGAATAGAAGCCCAGATTCTGTGGGGAGAAATTAGGTGTGGTTGTCTTATGGATCAGAAATGGACTATATGGCCCCTTAGGACTTATAGTTATGATCCTGTAATTTTATGAACTCTTGCCTCTTTTGTTCTGAGTTCTACCCATAACAACAAATAAAGCTACGACAACCACAATTATCAGCCCTGTGGTTTCTCTGATCTCTGGCTGGGGTTCACCAATGTGGGCAGCAGCTGGCCAAGGAAGTTCCTGAAGTCTATGAGTTAACACTAACCTTCTACTTTCGGATCAGACCCTGGCCTCATAAAAGCTCGGAACAGCATCAAAGCAATTATAAAAGGAAAGAGGAAAAGTGTGGCCAGAAACTATCTGAACACATACTATTTTAGAATTCAGCAGTGACCTTCAAATGAGGAACTCAGTCAGATAAACATATTTAACCATCATAATAATTCAAACTCGATTAGCAATCAACATGTCAGGATTTTAGTCTGCCCCTAGTAATTACTCCTTTCTAATATTTAAAGAAGTTGCGATTTCCAGCACTATCCTGATATGGTTCCTTTGCTCTACAGTGACCATATTTTGAGCTCACCCCTGGCAAGAAGGGCCAGAGATAATTAGTGTATGTTTGTTTGTGTTTGTATTTGTTGGAGCTTAAAGAAGCAACAAACCTAGACTTTTCCTCTGACATCAGAAGGATCTCAGAATTCAGCTCTCAATCTTTTATTTCTCCCACGAGAGAAAAAGGTCTCAACATTACAGTTGAACAGTAGTTTTGAATCTTGGTCTGCAATCTTTCTGAGTTCTTAAATGATGTTTGGAACAGCCTAATGGAAATCATGTTAGGAGCATACTGTACTCGTAAAAATAGTCTAGAGAGAATGTAATGCTTGGTTAATTATCCAGATGTGTAAAAGCACAATGCAGTTGGACTTAAAGAAACTTGTAATTGTGTATTCCATCTGAATCTCTCCCTTCTTAACATGTTTCAACAACGTTCACAGCAGACTTACTGCAGCCCTGCCACCCAGTTACTTTTAAGGAAGGAAAAAAAATTAAAAATCAAGTTTCAATCAGCTCCTCCAGAAGAGAAGAAAAAAAAAAAGCCATGTCAGAGGATAATACTTTAATGGAAACAATGTCCTCTGATAGAAACTTCACATATGTTAGCAGTTACTATTGTGTAAGCTACTCTCTGTCATCTATATTTCTTACTAAAGTAGACGCTGTTATGTTCATTCTCTGACTTGCTTCTAAGTATACCTTTATGGTAAAACTTACAGAAACTTTATCAGTGATAATGAGCAATGGTTTTTAAATCTGGTTAGGAAATGGCACCCCACTCCAGTACTCTTGCCTGGAGAATCCCATGGAGGGAGGAGCCTGCTAGGCTACAGTCCATGGGGTTGCAAAGAGTTGGACACGACTGAGCGACTTCACTTTCACTTTCACCAAGTGTCACTATTTACTGGCCCTAGCCCCTTACCTCTGCTTGGAAGTGGAAAAAGGCCATTGTCAGCTTCAGCAATGACATCGTGAGGAACGTCAGGTCATCAACACCCTTTTCCCTGCTCTGTCACCAAGTCCCCAGCCACTCCAGGTGGGATGAACGGACCTCAAGGATTCACTTCAGGGCTGGTGAGAACCCTTCCATGCTCAGGAGAAAAACAGGTGAGCTCTCCTTGTGGACAGAGTCACACCGGTTTCATTTCGTCTAGCTGTCCCCAAGCACAGATTGTGGTGGAGCTACTCCCATGTATGAGGGTGATCAAAGCGAACATGCCTTTAAGAGGGGGACGTGCCTTGAAGAGAATTTTACCACAAAAATTGGTGAAAAGCCTAAGCTGCATGGAGTCACACAGGACACAGCAGTCAAGAGGACCGGATTAAGCTAGGACAACCTTGACTTCATCTAGCCTTGGGATAGAATCTTACTTCACTCAGCACCATTATTTGTACTGAAGAGAGAAGAGGGGTAGCCTTAACACACCTAGTTCAGAAAATTAATGAATGGGGAAAACTAGAACTTGGGTTTCTACACAACAGATTGTGGTAATCTCTACAACTTCCTAGACATTGCTAGAGCATGCATCATCTAATTTCAAGACCACACTGCTGTGATTAAAAAAAGGGGGGGAGCCTCTAATATGATTTTATCTAAATAGCTATTTCTCTTGACTCTGGACTTAAAAAGAAATGCAGAATCTACAGGAATAGACATATAAGAAAAACATTTTGATCTGAATACAACTTTTAGTCACATAAATTTATGAAAAAGTATCTACTGCCTTCCAAATGATATGTTTCTATTTTGTTTTGAGATGATGCTTCTTTAAAAAATAATTCCATCAGTAACTAAAATAAGTGAAAAAGATACACCTTACGTCCCCCTAACTCTGACCTCGGTACCGATTTCAGAGAAATTCATATCCAGCTTGAAGCCAGGTGATTCGATCAGAGGACTAAACACTTTTGTTTAGAGACTGTAGTTAATTCAACTTTTAAATAAAGAGCATGAACATACTGGACCACAGTCAACAAACTTAATCCTTCATTTGTTCACTGTAGATAGAACTCAGTAGGCTGAAGCTGCGCATAACAGATTTAATTTAGTATTTCCGGTCCTCAGCCTACACATCTCCTCCAATCAGGTATTATTTGTGTTGCCATGCTGCTTGGTCCAGCATGGTAGCTCACTTCAGACAAAGTTTATAATTACTTCTGATTTACTCGTATTCTTTTCCATGTAACTAAAGAGTCAGTAAATATGTGCTGATTTGACTTGGATATGCTATCCAAAAGCCTGAGGCCCAATTTGCAAACATTTCCATATGCCCCCATTCAATTCTTCAGGTTGCAGCTTAAATCTTGACTTTTCTAATATTAAACACATTAAATAGTCAAAATCCGTTTTCAATTCTAAAAGAAAATATTGGCAAGTCAGAAGAACATAACTGAAAATAGACATCTGTCATGAGCTCAAGAGTTAAAGCAGCTCAAATGTTATCTAATAAAATTCAGCAAGTTCCACTCTTTGAGAAATAATTACATTCCAAGGACTTCAAGCCTTTAGATCATTTGAAACCTCCATTTACCCCATAAAACTTTATGATCAAAGCCAAGCCTTTATGATTAAAATGAAGTCTTGGCCAGAAAGACAGAAATATCCAAGAAGCTGGGAACTTCTTTACTGTTTGTATGAGGTTAGTAACCCTTAGTGGAGAAGGCAATGGCAACCCACTCCAGTGTTCTTGCCTGGAGAATCCCAGGGACAGAGAAGCCTGGTGGGCTGCCATCTATGGGGTTGCACAGAGTCAGACACGACTGAAGCGACTTAGCAGCAGCAGCAGTAACCCTTAGAGACTGCACAAAATATGGAAAGGATGTTTGACTCCCTTGTACAGACAGATCTATTCTGTAGGAATAGGTGGGTTCCAGAGACAGCGCAGTTTGTGAGGAGAGTGCAGCCAGGCTCCAGAAAGCATCTCCATGAAGGGGGTTACAATCCTTAGCTTGTCCCTTGACCACAGTCCTTGGGTTCTGGAGTCTGGCTGCTTAGGTTCTAATTCTGGGCTGGATGAGCTTGTAACCTCTCCAAGTTTCATTTATCTCAGCTGTAAAATGGGTATGATGATAACAGCGAGCGGTAGCTTCATATGGCAGTTGTGAGGATTAAATAAGGAAATGCATGAAACTGTGCTCAGCATCATGCCTGTCATATGATCCACTCTCAATAAATATTCTCAAATAAGATCTACAAATAAAACAAAGGGACTAAACACTCCAGAAGGTCCCCTTTGTTGTTGTTTAGTGGCTCAGTTGTATCCAGCTCTTCTGTGTGCCTGCCAGGCTCTTCTGTTCTTCGAATTTCCTACAAGAATACTGGAGTGGGTTGCAATTTCCTTCTCCAGAAGGTCCCCTTCTAACTACCAAATTCAAGGATCACAAGGCTGGGCTAAGACAAAGGTGTGGCTTTCATAAACAAGTATAAACCTATCATTTGGATAATTCTCCCAGCTTACTCCTTTACAAGTGTGTCAGTGCTTGAAATTCCCCTATTACAAGTATCCTTCCATGGCTTAGGCTCTGTCCTCTATTCAAAGACAAGTATATTGGGAAGAGGCTTCCCTGGTGGCTCTGTGATAAAGAATCTGCCAACAATGCAGGAGACTCGAGTTCGATCCCTGGGTCAGGAAGATCCCCTGGAGAAGGGCATGGCAATCCCCTTCAGTACCCTTGCTTAGAGAATCCCATGGACAGAGGGGCCTGGTGAATTGCAGTCTATAGCATCACACAGAGTCGGACACAACTGAAGTGACTAATCAGCAGCAGTAGCATGCTGGGAGTATGCTTAATCCAATTTTCTCTAATGGACAGTGAGCTGGTAACAGGTCAGAATTGGGGACAGAAACAGAATAATCATGATGAGGATGGAGGAAGCATGGGAGAACTAGGACCAAACACCATACAGCCAAGGAAAGGAAGGCTGAGAGGGGGAGTTAGCGCACTGTAGAGGGAGAGAAGAACCATGAAAGGGAGACCAAAAAAAAACAGAGAAGTGTCATCGATATTTTTATTTTATCTGGCAAATGCCTTGCTCGAAGCCACTCTATAACATCCATTAAACACTGTGCCTAGTATTGTATGAAACAAATTAAGCAAACCTGGCTCTTGACTCCTGGGATCCTGCCCCTCTGAACCCATTGGACCGTGATGATTTCAATGAAGAAATCAGACTCTGTGAACCCAGCAGAATTTTGCTCATGCGGATGAAGATAAAGTATCCTATTAAGCTCGCTAATTTTTAAATAGCTTCAAAGTTTTGCCTCAAATAAACCCTGGGTGCAAACTGCTTCTAAGGAAAGCAGCCCCCCTCCTGCTGATCAAAAAGAGAAGCTCAGGTTTTTCAGATGCCATTCACAAACAATCCCACCCATTGGCACAACTGCCCCTAAGCACTGGATCTTTTCCACGAGTGGACTGAAAACCACACGCGCAGAGGACAGTGGATGGACCCTGCCCTCCCGCCACCTCCCTTCCTTCATGCATCAGGGCTGTTTTGCTTTAATTTCTAGCTGGGCCCACATACATTTGAGCGGATTCTGAAGAGTGTCTGAACCTCATGAAAAAGAGCAATCTCACTAATAGTTACTGGCTCAGAAAGGATAACACTTATGAAGAAAGTTAATTATGTGAATTAAATGCAGCTTGTTTCTCTTTTTGAAGTACATTTTTTTCATGCCTCGAGGAGGGTGATTTACAGACACATTTGTCTCTCTTTAGAGAAAATTAATTCCAGTTGGTGTTCCGGGCAGAAGCGGAGAGAAGGGAAGGAGACAAAGCAATTCTTCCTTCTCCACTGCTTCAAATGCGAGTCCACACCACGCTTTGTTGGGGCTTTGCCGTGGTCCACACGGCAGGGCCAAGGGCCCTCGGTTGGTCCACACACCTTCTGCTACTATCCAAAGCTGCTAAGCTCCACCATAATCTTCTGATGAACAGCTTATTTTACAGATGATTTCAAAATAAGAGGGGAGACAACGCCACACCCCAAAAGCAAGTGAGCAGAGCTCTTTAAACATCGCAGCCCCTGCTTACATGCATTAGGCCATAATCCAACTTTTCAACATGAATGGTAGTAATAGTCAAGCCAGTCACTCTGTTAAATATTTGAGGAGGATTATCTAATTAAATGCTCAAAACAACCCTATACAGAAGGTACTGTTATTACTTCCAGACTCCTTTACAACAAATTCAGGGCACTGAACAGCTGCTCAAGTCGCTTAGAGCAACAGGCTACTCTCATTCACAGCACACAGAAGTGGAAGATATTTAGGTCCAGTACATTTGCAATAGGCTTCCCTGGTGGCTCAGATGGTAAAGAATCCGCCTGTGGGAGACCCAGGTTTGATCCCTGGGTTGGGAAGATCCCCTGGAGAAGGGAATGGATATCCACTCCAGTACTCTTGCCTGGAGAATTTCATGGACAGAGGAGCCTGGTGGGCTACAGTACAAAGAGTCACAAAGAGTCAGACATGCCTGAGCAACTAACACTTTCACATTTGCAGTGAGAAGCAGAAAACCATTTTTGAGTTTATGCATTTCTTTTCCAAGAACAGTTCTACAAATCTAGCAGCATTATTTTCAACCCCTCCCAAAAGTATGAAGAAATTAAGAGTTCACAAGAGAAAAGACTCCCCTTTCTTGAGAATATTATAATTTTTTTGGCGGTGGACACAGGGAGGGTGGGGTTGGTATTATGTTAAAACTGCATTTATATACAGATGCTATAAGGGTATGTCTAGGTAACTACAGTTGAACATCCAGTAAAGTCAAATATCCCTGGAAGCGATTTAATTTAAAAACCAACCCTCTGATTGTAAGATGAAATGCAGAGGCCCAGAGAAGTTAAAGAAATTGTCTGGAATCATACAGAGAAAGACAAAGCTAGCAATGAACCTCAGGTCTCTTAATTATTAATGCAGAATTCCTTCCACTTCTCCATTCTTCCTCCTAGCCTTAACAGAAGACCAGATGGAATAAACTAAAGAGAAACACCACATTCTGCAAATAATAAACCATCAGGCTCTACTGAGTGCTCTTCCTTCTAGAAAAAGGTGTGCTCCCTGATTTAACATCTCCTACATGGTTCTTACAAAGATGCTGCTGCCTGGCAAGTGCATCTCCACCCTAGCCCCTGCCCGCCCTTATTCCCATCTTCCTTCATCACTTTGAAGGCATAGGTTTCTTTAAAAGTATTCATCCTGGCAGCATAGAATGTAAAAAGAAAACTGTCCTTTCCTGCACACATTCAGAAATTACATGCATGAAATCACCAGACAGACATGAAGTAGACAAGTCAAGTTCTTCATTGAAAATTTGGCAGCTTTGCTGAAAAGTTCAACGTCACGGTTAACAACATTGTCACATTATTCACAAGACAAGGAATTACACTCAAAGCAGATCATTCTGCTGACTGGGTGTTTTCCAAGGTTGTTACCAAAATGACAGGGGTGTCGCTTCCTTCCCCCTTCCCCATGCTGCCTCTGAAATGGGTTAAAAGGGAAGGAACAGCAGGGAATTACTGGTAGAGGTCCCAAAAAATCCTAACTAGGTAATGGTCTTTTAAAAAGACTTAACCGTAAGAAGCTAAATAGTCAGGATATCCTTTCTAGACAGTTTAGAAAAAGGAGAAAGAAGGTGAAGAGAGGGAAGATCCTAGTTCCATTAACTTGCCATTCCCTTGGAAAAGCTGAGACTGTTTTCCACTTTGAAACCCTTACAATGGACACCTGAGGTCTGTGCTTGCATCTTTCCAGCCCTCCCTCTGGTATCATCACTCAGATCTTCCTCTGGAGACCACTCATCTCCCATTCTCAAGCTTGTGGCTCAGCTGTAAAGGCTTCAGGATGATTCGCTGCTTCCTAGGGCACTACAGTGGGTCTTTGGCACCATTCTGGCCAATCTGTATACTCCATCCCCCTGACCCCTAGAATGGGCATGGGCTCCAAATGGACAATGGGATTTAGAAATGTGGTGGAATTCTGATGAGGGAGAAGTTTAGCCTGTAGGCTATCTCTAGAGCTCTGGAGTGGATTGGAGAGGTGAGTGCACAGGTGAAAAGAACTTACCTGAGAATGAAACCAGTCATGTGCGAAGCCAAACAACTAGATCAGGAGAATGTGATACAAAATCCTGATGATAAAGTTTGAGCACCCAGATCCAGCCATGCCTGATGCCAACAAGTCAATCCCCTGTTTTACTTAAGCCACATTGAATAGGGTTTTTGTCACTTGTAAGCAGAAGAGCCTTGACTAAAACACTCATATTCATCCTTCAAAATCCAGTTTAATTCTTGCCTCCTCTGACTTTTCCTGTGGATCACATCTTAAGAGATAGCTATTTGCTCACCTTAAGCTACTTGTCTGCACAGCTACTTTTCTAATTGTACTTTTCATTCTGTGTTGTATTTATTATTAGACTCTCAGATTTATGGCAGAATTAATATCTTATTCATCACTGAATTTTTAATATTTGTCCAAAGCCTCAGACATAGTAAGGAATGATTTGAGAATTTTTTATATGGATTGAATTAATATTAATGTGTGTGTACACACTGAATGGATAAACCACAGGTGTCATAATATATTCCAGTCCTGATGATGTTGGAAGCACACAAGAAAACACAATTTCAACTTACCTCCCCAGTGACATAAAAGTCATTGTCTCTATAGTCAGAGAACAACTCGAAAAACTGAATTAATGCACTGCAAAAAGAAAAGCAACAATAAAAATTACATGGAATCATACTATACTACCCAGTTTCACCCTTAGACAAGAGGTTTCGCATTGAATTAAGATACCATTATGCTATAAGCTTCTGGAGGTATTGGTTTCAAAGTCTCATGAGTGTATGACACTCCATACTCTGTGGATGGTTAGAAAAATACTTGTAGGCTTGCTCTGTGATACTCAGAAGTTCATACAAGTGAACATCAACACTCTGGAAAGGTTTCTAAATCCCTGGGTTACCAACTTGAATCACTTGCCTGTTGAGGGGACCCTTGAGCAAAGTGCCACAGGCTTTCACCTATCATTTAGCAATTTGTGGAGTTAGTTCTACAAACATTATAGTCCCACTAACCTCAGTTTGTGGTGAGGTAATGGGAACCTCAGTTGCTTACCAACCTCTCTCTGTGGGGAACACTGAACATTTCTATATTCTAATGGGGCCCCTAGAATTTCAGTGTTTTAATAACCAAAGAACAGAAAAGCTGTAAACTGACTAGGTGTGTATCTGTTCAGTCACTCAAATGTGTTTGACTCTTTGCAGCCCCATGGACTGTAGCCTGTCAGGTTCCTCTGTCCATAAAGTTTTCCAGGCAAGAATACTGGAGTGGGTTTCCATTTCCTACTCCAGGGCATCTTCCTGACCCGGGGATTGAACCCATGTCTCTTGTGTCTCCTACAATCGCAGGTGGATTCTTTACTGCTAAGCCACCTGGGAAGCCCCCTAAAATGACTATAGTCTAAAGGAAAATCACCAAACGCCCACAGATATGGAAGTAAATGCCAAGTGGCCTCTGGGGTCAAAATATCCACATTTACTAAAGATTGCCAACAACCACTTTGGTATGCTGAAATAGATTTAAACAGACTCAAGAAATTATTTCATAACAAGCAAGAAAAGGGTGGATTATTGAATGATTCTCTACTTGAACAGAATCTTTCATAAAGGAGACAAAAACTTGTGAAACTCCGAAGCCTTATGAATGTCTTGACCTAGATTGCAATGTCTGAGAAGCTGGGCAGGGTTTTTGTTCCAGTTTCCTGCTGAGGGACTAAAGCTGTGAACTAGCCAGTGAAGATAAAAGACAAGGAGGCCCTGCAAAACCAGGAGCAGAAAGTTCAAGGGTTACATAGAGGCAAAATTGGGTCATTACAATCACCACAATCCCGGCAATAACTTAATTTTCAAAGGCTCCATTAAGAACCCAGCATTGGAACCTCTCTAGTGGTCCAGTGGTTAGGACTTCGCCTTCCAATGCAAGGGGTGAGGGTTCGATCCCTGGTCAGGGACCTACGATCCCATATGCCTTACAGCCAAAAAACCAAAACATAAGACAGAAGCAATATTGTAACAAATTCATAAAGACTTTAAAAATGGTCCACATAAAAATAACCTTAAAAAAAAACAAGCCAACATTAAACTCTACTGTAGAGTTTCAGTGTATTTATTTATTATTTATAGTAACTGAAATCTTTGTAGCAACTAAATCTGGAAAGTGCATTACATAGCCTCCATGTTTGTGCTGGCAAGATGCTGCCTTTAGAGCTGAGATAAAAATAGGAGTTTATTCTCCACCCTTGCCTCTTTAACCTTCAGGCTAAAAATTACTTCTCTTTCTCTCTTCCTGATAGTTGGAATGGCAATAGACACTTTAATATAGTAAATCTCAATTAAGCCTTGTGCTTTAGCTTAAAACTTATTTCCTTAAAGAATTTGTTGGAGAGTTGTTGGGGTTGCCAGATTTAGCAAATAAAATACCAGATGTCTAACTAAATTTGAATTTCAGATAAACAACAAATAGTATTTTAGTATAAGTCTGTCCCAAATGTTGCACAGGACATACTTAGATTAAAAAATTATTCACTGTTTATCTGAAATTCAAATTTAACTGGCATTCTGTATTTTATCTGGTAATCTTAGTTGAAGGAGATAATCTCCCATCTTACTTCTAGCTTGAAAAAACAGGATTCTCTAGTTGAAGTGTCCAAGGCAAGATCCCAATTGAGGAAGTTATCATGGAATTTTAATTTCACAGTAGGATCTGAACAAAAACTTGGCTAATCATAGCAATGCCTTAGTAGGTCTTTCTTAAATGGGAATGAAAAATGAAAAAGGTAAATTTGGTAAGCTGGAGGTACAAATGCCATTTGTTCATTGAACTATGTTGTCATCAAGGACTAGACCATTACATGGTAAAGGGTTGTTCAAAATTAAAATCTAGAATCATCCTCACATTAAACTGCGAACTTTATAAGTACAACTGCTAAAGCATATAGTATCAAGTTGGCCAAAAAGTTCATTTGGGTTTGTCTGTAAGATGTTATGGAAAAACCCGAACAAATTTTTGATCAACCCAATACACAGCATATGTGTGTGCGCGTGCACACTCCATGCATTTATTCAGGCACAAGAGCTATATGACACACAAAGCATATGTCTCTTCCATGTCTTTCCATTTGGAACCTTGCTAGCATCATGTCAAGGCCTTGTCAAATAAGAATTTTAGTCAAAGGCTACTCAGTAGCAGAAAGGTACATTAAGAGACAACAGGATGAAACACAGAAGGCAAGGGTGGATGATCAGGAGAAACCACCCCTCAGATAATTTTATTAAAGAGAAAATGGGGTCATGGCAGAGAAGGTGGATGTAAATGATAACACATTACAGATCCAAGGACAGCTGTGGACTCTGGTCTGCTCTCGTGGAGTCAGGGTCATAGAAATACAAGACATTCAGGAGAACTGAGGTGAAAATAACCTCAGCAAAAGCTCCATACCAACAAAAGCCAGACAAGGTATACCTGATAGTCTGGCGGAAAGAAGCATAGCGACAAGGATCCCAGTGGTTTTGTTGTCTTGCATCAGATGGGGAGCTATCCTCAGCATTCATTCATTCCACATCTAGTGTGGTCAGGCCATGATCTCACCTGTACCCTTCATTCAATACTGTTCTCAATTTAATATATAAAACTGTTTCATAGTCACATTGTTCTGAAGTTTGATTTAGCAATGGGCTTCCCTGGTGGCTTGGATGGTAAAGAATCTTCTTGCAATGCAGGAGACACGAGTTCAATCCCTGGTGGGTAAGATTCCCCTGGAGAAGGGAATGGCTACTCACTCCAATATTCTGGTATGGAGAATTCCATGGACAGAGGAGCCTGGTGGCTACAGTCCGTTGGGTCGCAAAGAGTCAGACAGGACTGAGCGACTAACACAGCAAAAAAAAAAAAAAAAAAAAAAGTCTAAGCATCTTGTTTGCAGAAAAAGTTTCACTTCCAAACACAAAGAAAAACAGCCTTAATATATGTCAAATGTTTTTTAGGAATCTACTCTCAGCTGTGCACTAATAACAGTGAAATGTAGTGAGATTTTCAGAAAAAAAGAAAGATGGTTTTCAAAGGGAGAAAAAGCAAGTTCTACTCTTTAAACCTGTAGTAGCCTGTTTATAGGTTTCAAAGCGACCTTCTTACTCCAAACACCCATCTGGACAGCTGGGGAGAAGAGTGCAGTCACAAAGGGAAACAGATAGTATAAACCATAAAGGAAACAGCTGAAATCAGTTTTCTGCGCTACCCTTGATTAGCTATTTTCCAGTTCTAAGAGCCTGAAGCAAAAAGAACTAAAACAGCTATAAACAATGGATGCTTTGAAATAGGTTCTCTTTACATGTCTTACAAGAGGAGATGAACCACATGTCAGCAGTAAATATCCACTCCGAGGGTCAACTGGAAGCTGTGATCATCTTTGGGGGAGGGGCTGGAGAGCCAGAAGAGGAAGGGCAGGGGTGCAAGGCTCTGGCTTAAGAGGGTCTGATGTATTTCTTTATACAGACCCTCTGCCCTCAGGGTGTTTGCTAATTAAACAACTGAGGTTGTTTGGAGTTAAGCCAAAAGAGGGTTGGAGGAGGAAGGTATGGGGGATGTATGTTTCCGACCTGAAAAATGAGAGCTCACAGTTCAGTACTAAATGAGGAAGACATGGCCCTTGAGTTAACTTGTAAGGACTGCCGTCAGGATTATGTCTGTGGTGGGGAAAAGGAGGTGTTGGAGCTGGTGGGAGCGGAGGGACCCCTGCCAGGATCTGGCTAAGGACCCACAGGATCTGGAAGCAGAAGTGTGGGTCCTAGTCAGCTCACCTGGAGACTGAATGACTGTGTTACAATAACGGGACATGTGGCAAACAAAAGTGTGCAAGACAGACACCAGCCATGTCGTTTTCTGGGGCAGCAGAGAAGAAACATCTTTGGGAGAGAAGCCGAAAGTTCTTTCTTCTCCCCTGCCCCCACCCCTCCCAGACATCGCTTTGGGGAGAAAGAAGAATAAAACGGAAAACTTTTGTCAGAGATCAAAAAAAAAAAATAAAAACCACTGACTCCTATTAGATTCACTTTCACCTTGGGGATTGGTTGGGTTTGCTCACCAATTAGCAGGCGGGGTGTTTGGTGAAAGTAGGGGGGCAGCATAGAGGAGCTGGTTAACTCTTTTTGGCGACTAGGATTCTTTCAGCAAATTATTACAATGTGTAGGGTGGGGGGTCGGCGGGGGGGGGTGGGGTGGGGGTGGGGGCTAGTGATCGGAAAGAATCCAGGACCTGGTCTCTAGCAATAATTTACAGACTGGGGGAAAAAAATGACCAAATAAGAAAGGTCACTTTAAGAAAATGTACTAAAAATAGCTATAATGAAAAGAGAAAGGAAGATATTATATGTATATTGTTTGATCAGGTTTACAACTTCACATTTTCCTTAATTTTTGTGAAAAGAAAAGCTTTGTAATCTGAAAGGAAAAGTAAGAGACTAGCTAGCAAGCTGAGCTTTCAGCTTCAAAAGGCATGAAGGAGAATCACAGGAGTGAAAAACTGCATTTTGTGATGGTCACAAAAGGAGGACTCCTGGGAAAGAAAAAAATAAACATCTGAGATGTTTCTTGGCAAATCCGAAGTTCAGTATACAAATAATGTTGGAAGCAAGCAGAAACCTCTCAGGCAGCTAGCTGAAAGGTTGGAAAAGTATATTTGGTTGAAAAATTCTGCTGTTTCCATTGTTTTTCAAAGGATATTTTTACAAAATTACCCCTTAAGATGTCAGTTCTTCTTGCTACTTTCTCTGCTGGCCACTTCACAGTTATCAATTATAACATAACAAAATGGAAAACAGGCCATGTTTGTGTGTGTGTGTGTGTGTGTGTGTGTGTGTGTGCGCGCGCGTGCGTGCACTCCTCATATAGAAGTATTCTTAAAAGATCTTCAGGAACTGGACTATGATGACCAATTAATAATACTTCTACTACTGGAGGAATTTTCATATTGAAATAGAAAATCATTTGGTTTGAAGATGGCCAAAAGGAAGCCAGGGCCTTTTACCTGTATAAGTTTTGAGCCACGTCATCCTCATCTATCGCATATCCGTGGACATGGTCAGTAAAACTGAAACCTGTGCCAACCTAAAGGTGAAATAAATAAGCAGATATAAACAGAGAGAAACGCACATCTTGCTGAGAGACACCACATGGGAAGGAAATCAACATTATTCCCAAGGTCATGCCTTTGGCCTCAGCTTTTCAGCATCACCCACGTGCACTCATTCATGCTCACAGAAGGATGCTGCATGTCACCATGTCCCGCTTCCCTCTGCTGAGCCCAAATAAACTGGCAGTGCAAAGCTCTTCTCTGATCCTGCAGTGGGGATCCTGGCAGATGATTATTTAAGGATGAGAAACGCACCTTTCCTGGCCCCTGCTACAGTAGCAAAAGACTCAAAGTTACCTCCTCTCTGAAACCTGGAAAGTGTACTGCTCTGTCCTGATAAGAAGCAACTCTCTATTGGCCGAAGATAAAAGCTAGCTCTGTGTGTGTGCAGTTTTTTTCTCCATTTCTTTACTTGTGATAAATATGGCCACTAAGCCCTTTATTTGCAGCCAAAGATGAAGAAGCTCTATACAGTCAGCAAAACAAGACAAGGAGCTGACTGTGGCTCAGACCATGAACTCCTTATTGCCAAATTCAGACTGAAATTGAAGAAAGTAGGGAAAACCACTAGACCATTCAGGTATGACCTAAATCAAATCCCTTATGATTATACCGTGGAAGTGAGAAATAGATTTAAGGGCCTAGATCTGATAGATAGAGTGCCTGATGAACTATGGAATGAGGTTCCTGACATTGTAAAGGAGACAGGGATCAAGACCATCCCCATGGAAAAGAAATGCAAAAGAGCAAAATGGCTGTCTGGGGAGGCCTTACAAATAGCTGTGAAAAGAAGAAAGGTGAAAAGCAAAGGAGAAAAGGAAAGATATAAACATCTGAATGCAGAGTTCCAAAGAATAGCAAGAGATAAGAAAGCCTTCTTCAGCAATCAATGCAAAGAAATAGAGGAAAACAACAGAATGGGAAAGACTAGAGATCTCTTCAAGAAAATCAGAGATACCAAAGGAACATTTCATGCAAAGATGGGCTCGATAAAGGACAGAAATGGTATGGACCTAACAGAAGCAGAAGATATTAAGAAGAGGTGGCAAGAATACACAGAAGAACTGAACAAAAAAGATCTTCACGACCCAGATAATCATGATGGTGTGATCACTGACCTAGAGCCAGACATCCTGGAATGTGAAGTCAAGTGAGCCTTAGAAAGCATCACTACGAACAAAGCTAGTGGAGGTGATGGAATTCCAGTTGAGCTATTCCAAATCCTGAAAGATGATGCTGTGAAAGTGCTGCACTCAATATGCCAGCAAATTTGGAAAACACAGCAGTGGCCACAGGACTGGAAAAGGTCAGTTTTCATCCCAATCCCAAATAAAGGCACTGCCAAAGAATGCTCAAACTACTGCACAATTGCATTCATCTCACACGCTAGTAAAGTAATGCTCAAAATTCTTCAAGCCCAGCTTCAGCAATACGTGAACCGTGAACTTCCTGATGTTCAAGCTGGTTTTAGAAAAGGCAGAGGAACCAGAGATCAAATTGCCAACATCTGCTGGATCATGGAAAAAGCAAGAGAGTTCCAGAAAAACATCTACTGCTGCTTTATTGACTATGCCAAAGCCTTTGACTGTGTGGATCACAATAAACTGTGGAAAATTCTTCAAGAGATGGGAATACCAGACCACCTGACCTGCCTCTTGAGAAATTTGTATTCAGGTCAGGAAGCAACAGTTAGAACAGGATATGGAACAACAGACTGGTTCCAAATAGGAAAAGGAGTATGTCAAGGCTGTATATTATCACCCTGCTCATTTAACTTATATGCAGAGTACATCATGAGAAACGCTGGACTGGAAGAAACACAAGCTGGAATCAAGATTGCTGGGAGAAATATCAATAACCTCAGATATGCAGATGACACCACCCTTATGGTGAAGAGAAACTAAAAAGCCTCTTGATAAAAGTGAAAGTGGAGAGTGGAAAAGTTGGCTTAAAGCTCAATATTCAGAAAACGAAGATCATGGCATCTGGTCCCATCACTACATGGGAAATAGATGGGGAAATAGTGGAAACAGTGTCAGACTTTATTTTTGGGGGCTCCAAAATCACTGCAGATGGTGACTGCAGCCATGAAATTAAAAGACGCTTACTCGTTGGAAGGAAAGTTATGACCAACCTAGATAGCATATTGAAGAGCAGAGACATTGCCAACAAAGGTCCATCTAGTCAAAGCTATGGTTTTTCCTGTGGTCATGTATGGATGTGAGAGCTGGACTGTGAAGAAGGCTGAGCGCTGAAGAATTGATGCTTTTGAACTGTGGTGTTGGAGAAGACTCTTGAGAGTCCCTTGGACTGCAAGGAGATCCAACCAGTCCATTCTGAAGGAGATCAGCCCTGGGATTTCTTTGGAAGGAATGATGCTAAAGCTGAAGCTCCAGTAATTTGGCCACCTCATGTGAAGAGCTGACTCATTGGAAAAGACTCTGATGCTGGGAGGGATTGGGGGCAGGAGGAGAAGGGGATGACAGAGGATGAGATGGCTGGATGGCATCACTGACTCGATGGACGGGAGTCTGGGTGAACTCCGGGAGTTGGTGATGGACAGGGAGGCCTGGCGTGCTGTGACTCATGGGGTTGCAAAGAGTCGGACACGACTGAGCAACTGAACTGAACTGAAGCCCTTTCACCTTCAGCAGATAAGGGGTTTTAAAATAAAGATTAGCTTTAAACTAATAGTTCCTTAGTCCTGGAAGTTCATAGACAATTGAGTAAACTAATAGAAAAGGCTATATGTACAAGGAATGCACCCTCACCATATACATCAGTTGTAAATATTTTTGATTTTTTATTTTTTTTCAAACAGCCAAGGGAACAGGACATTTAATTAGACTTTAATGTAAACATGGAATTCTAGACTAGGAAAGAAGATGGCTGACAAAACATGACCGGGGGGCAAGAATGTTGGATTTTTTCCTTCCTATTTTTCTGTTTTCTCTTTGAACAATCTGGGAAGTGAAATAAGATAGATTAGAGGATAGATACTCTCAATCTGCAGGAGTTTACCCTAAAGTCACTCTCCTATATTGTAGTTTATTTGATTTGATTTCATAAAAACTTCCCAAGGAGAATTCTACCTTTTGCTCTCCCTGAGATGAGGCATTCAGCTTACTGTGATAAGTGAAAGGGGCTAGTTTTGACTTTTTATATCAGAGCTCTTTTTGAAAGATTAGGTATTCCCCTGCTACAAAAACAAACCCAAGTTATAGAGAAACCCATATTATCAGTAGAAAGAAAGTCATGCCTTTCTGGATGGCATAAGTCAGTGAAGAGGACATTTCATAAGACCAGAAATGAGGGAAGGAGAGAAAGCAGCAAGGAAAATTCCCAAACTTGGATAAAATGGTACATATTAGAAAAATTAAGTATCAATTAAAAATGTTTAATTGGAGGATAATTGCTTTATTGTGTTGGCTTCTGCTATACAACAATATGAATCAGCCATAGGTATACATATGCCCCCCGACCTCCCGCTCATCCTGTATCCCGTCCCACCCCTCTAGGTGGTCACAGAGCACCAGGCTGAGCTCCCTGTGTTATGCAGCAACTTCCATTAGTTAGCCATCTATTTTATATATGGTGATGTACGTGTTTCAATGTTGAAGGAAAGGATGGGACAAATTGAATCAAATGTGTTTTTTAAATAGACAATTATAGGGGCTTCCTTGGTGCTCCAAGGGTTAAGACTTAGTGCTCCCAATGCAGGGAAACCAGGTGGGAACCTTGGTCAGGGAACTAGATACTGCACGTGGCAACTAAGATCCCATTTAGGCCATAATTAAGAAAGACCTGGAGCAGCCCAATAAAATTTTTAAAAATTATTTAAAAAAGAAAATAGACAATTTTATTTTAAAAAGAAAAAAATCTGGTGTTTTTCTATTTAATAAATGTACTTAATGAAAAAAAAAAAGACTAGAGAGGCCAACACTGCCATTTTACAAGACCCCAGGTACTCACGGGATTATCAACGTAGAGCATGGAAAATGTAATGGTCCAAGGAAAGTCTCTGGCAAACACTAGTAAAGCAGAGAAGAGGCTTGAGACTGAGCCCTTAATAAAACATTCCACCTAACATCTAGCTCTGGTTTGGAGCCCAACACTCTCACCTGTCCCTTCCAGTTTGGGGAACTCTTGGTGTCCCTCTGACCCTGCATCACTCTGACCCTGCATCACTGTCCTGCAGCAGGTACAGACACCAGCTGTTTTTCCTCCTCCCCTCCTCTCCTTTACTTTTCCCAGAACCAGAGAGTTTCTACATCTAAGATGAACGTTGGAAACAAAACCCTATGCAACTGCCTCATGCAGAAACACCCAGCACCCACAGATGCAATAAACCTATCTGTCCAATTGAGTGAATCCTCTTTAACCTCTGATTGTCCAGAATCTTCCCTCCCATCCAACACTGAAGAGGCCCACAACTTCGACAGAATTGTGTACAGAAGTATACCGAGTCACAAACTGGTTCACACTCCAAATTCTGACCTGGGGAAAGTAAACAATCTCCCCTCCCCTAAAACTGAGGTGGAGATAAACCTGGGTTAGAGCTGGATGTAGCTCCTTCTCCATTCCTTCCTGTGGCCCTCAGTCCTCAGCACCTTGCTTTCAAGATCATTTGTGTGGCTGAACTGTATGCCATTCAGTTTGTATGAATAATTAGGGATATAATTCCACCCACTTGTCCCACCCAAAAGGTCTCGCCCAGACAGTAATAAATGCCAACTGTTTTCGTAAGTCTGGATTGCTTGAGTCAGCAGTAGACTAGCAGAACAAAGTGTGGAACATTTCACCCAAACTTCAAGACAGAAAGCAGCCCAGTCAGGACACTCACCCTGTTGGCTCCTCCTTCCTGGACAGACACTGCCAGAAAATTTTGTTTTCATAATCTGAAACTATAAAGCTATTTCTAGGGGTTCATTGTTCACACTAAGTTATTTCTAAAGCAGATATAAGGTTCAAAGGAAGAACTCTCCATGGGAAACCAGAGTCCAAGCAATACTTACAAGTCATGTTTTTGCTGACAATGTAGGGTCCATGTTCCACAAAGAGACCAAACATGGATGAGCCTCCTGGCCCACCTTGCAGCCAAAGGACGACTGGCGCATTCTGTGGCTCTATCTAGAAAGGACAAAGAACCCAGTGAACACACAGAGTGCTAAGGCTTCAGAAAATACCCAAGCAAACTCACCTAAATCCTCTGTCTTTCACAGCCTTGACTAAGTCTCATCAAACCTTCCCCATGACCACTCTCTACAGAAGAAAAGCACTGGCATTTCTTGTTTAGAATTAGTATTTATTTCATATGCTGGTATCTATCTTGTGCAGTTAAGTCTTTTCTCACCAATAGCCAGAATACCCAGGAATGATCAAAGATTTGCCTTTGTATATCCTCAGCAGTGGCAGCCATGAAGAGCTACCCCATGTCCAAGGTCAGGAGCAGCAGCTGCGCTTTATTGGAGCAGCCATGAAGAGATATCCCACATCCAAGGTAAGAGAAAACCAAGTAAGATGGTAGGCGCTGAGAGAGGGCATCAGAGGGCAGACAGACTGAAACCACAATCACAGACAACTAGCCAATCTGATCACATGGACCACAGCCTTGTCTAACTCAAAGAAACTAAGCCATGCCGTGTGGGGCCACCCAAGATGGGTGGGTCATGATGGAGAGGTCTGACAGAATGTGGTCCACTGGAGAAGGGAATGGCAAACCAATTCAGTATTCTTGCCTTGAGAACCCCATGAACAGTATGAAAAGGCAAAATGATAGGATACTGAAAGGGGAACTCCCCAGGTCGATAGGTGCCCAATACACTACTGGAGATCAGTGGAGAAATAACTCCAGAAAGAATGAAGGGATGGAGCCAAAGCAAAAACAACACAAGTTGTGGATGTGACAGCTGATAGAAGCACGGTCAAATGCTATAAAGAGCAATATTGCATAGGAACCTGGAATGTTAGGTCCATGAATCAAGGCAAATTGGAAGTGGTCAAACAGGAGATGGCAAGAGTGAACATCGACTGTTATTCTTTTAGGAATCAGAGAACTAAAATGAACTGGAATGGGTGAATTTAACTCATATGACCGTTATATATCTACTACGGTGGGCAAGAATGCCTTAAAAGAAATGGCGTAGTCATCATAGTCAACAAAAGAGTCAGAAATGCAGTACTTGGATGCAATCTCAAAAATGACAGAATGATCTCTGTTCGTTTCCAAGGCAAACCATTCAATATCACGGTAATCCAAGTCTATGCCCCGACCAGTAACACTGAAGAAGCTGAAACTAAATGGTTCTATGAAGACGTACAAGACCTTTTAGAACTAATACCCCCAAAAGATGTTCTTTTCATTATAGGGGACTGGAATGCAAAAGTAGAAAGTCAAGAAACACCTGGAATAACAGGCAAATCTGGCCTTGGAGTACAGAATCAGATCAGATCAGATCAGATCAGATCAGTCACTCAGTCGTGTCCGACTCTTTGCCACCCCATGAATCACAGCACACCAGGCTTCCCTGTCCATCACCAACTCCCGGAGGTCACCCAGACTCACATCCATCGAGTCAGTGATGCCATCCAGCCATTTCATCCTCTGTCGTCCCCTTCTCCTCCTGCCCTCAATCCCTCCCAGCATCAGAGTCTTCTCCAATGAGTCAACTCTTCGCATGAGGTGGCCAAAATACTGGAGTTTCAGCTTCAGCATCATTCCTTCCAAAGAAATCCCAGGACTGATGTCCTTCAGAATGGACTGGTCGGATCTCCTTGCAGTCCAAGGGACTCTCAAGAGTCTTCTCCAGCACCACAGTTCAAAAGCATCAATTCTTTGGCACTCAGCCTTCTTCACAGTCCAGCTCTCACATCCATACATGACCACAGGAAAGATCATAGCCTTGACTAGGCGAACCTTTGTTGGCAAAGTGATGTCTCTGCTTTTGAATATGCTATCTAGGTTGGTCATAACTTTCCTTCCAAGGAGTAAGTGTCTTTTAATTTCATGGCTGCAGTCACCATCTGCAGTGATTTTGGAGCCCAGAAAAATAAAGTCTGAAATTGTTTCCACTATTTCCCCGTCTATTTCCCATGTAGTGATGGGACCTGATACCATGATCTTCGTTCTCTGAATGTTGAGCTTTAAACCAACCTTTTCACTCTCCACTTGCACTTTCATCAAGAGGCTTTTTAGTTGCTCTTCACTTTCTGCCATAAGGGTGGTGTCATCTGCATATCTGAGGTTATTGATATTTCTCCCAGCAATCTTGATTCCAGCTTGTGTTTCTTCCAGTCCAGTGTTTCTCATGATGTACTCTGCATATAAGTTAAATAAACAGGGTGACAATATACAGCCTTGATGTACTCCTTTTCCTATTTGGAACCAGTCTGTTGTTCCATGTCCAGTTCTAACTGTTGCTTCCTGACCTGCATACAAATTTCTCAAGAGGCAGGTCAGGTGGTCTGGTACTCCCATCTCTTGAAGAATTTTCCACAGTTTATTGTGATCCACACAGTCAAAGGCTTTGGCATAGTCCATAAAGCAGAAATAGATGTTTTTCTGGAACTCTCTTGCTTTTTCCATGATCCAGCAGATGTTGGCAATTTGATCTCTGGTTCCTCTGCCTTTTCTAAAACCAGCTTGAACATCAGGAAGTTCACAGTTCACATATTGCTGAAGCCTGGCTTAGAGAATTTTGAGCATGACTTTACTAGCGTGTGAGATGAGTGCAATTGTGTGGTAGTTTGAGCATTCTTTGGCATTGCCTTTCTTTGGAATTGGGATGAAAACTAACCTTTTCCAATCTTGTGGCCACTGCTGAGTTTTCCAAATTTGCTGGCATATTGAGTGCAGCACTTTCACAGCATCATCTTTCAGGATTTGGAATAGCTCAACTGGAATTCCATCACCTCCACTAGCTTTGTTCGTAGTGATGCTTTCTAAGGCCCACTTGACTTCACATTCCAGGATGTCTGGCTCTAGGTCAGTGATCACACCATCATGATTATCTGGGTCGTGAAGATCTTTTTTATACAGTTCTTCTGTGTATTCTTGCCACCTCTTCTTAATATCTTCTGCTTCTGTTAGGTCCATATCATTTCTGTTCTTTATCGAGCCCATCTTTGCATGAAATGTTCCTTTGGTATCTCTGATTTTCTTGAAGGGATCCCTAGTCTTTCCCATTCTGTTGTTTTCCTCTATTTCTTTGCATTGATCGCTGAAGAAGTCTTTCTTATCTCTTCTTGCTATTCTTTGGAACTCTGCATTCAGAGTTGTACAGAGGACAGAGTTGTACAGGAGTACAGAATGAAGCAGGGCAAAGGCTAATAGAGTTTTGCCAAGAGAACGTACTGGTCATAGCAAACACCCTTCTTCCAACAACACAAGAGAAGACTCTACACATGGACATCACCAGATGGTCAACACTCAAATCAGATTGATTATATTCTTTGCAGCCAAAGATGGAGAAGTTCTATACAGTCAGCAAAAATAAGACCGGAGTAGACTGTGGCTCAGACCATGAACTCCTTATTGCCAAATTCAGACTTAAATTGAAGAAAGTGGGGAAAACCACTAGACCATTCAGGTATGACCTAAATCAAATCCCTTATGATTATACAGTGGAAGTGAGAAATAGATTTAAGGGACTAGACCTAATAGAATGCCTGATGAACTATGGACGGAAGTTTGTGACATTGTACAGGAGACAGGGATCAAGACCATCCCCAAGAAAAAGAAATGCAAAAAAGCAAAATGGCTGTCTGAGGAGGCCTTACAAATAGCTGTAAAAAGAAGAGAAGTGAAAAGCAAAGGAGAGAAGGAAAGATATACCCATTTGAATGCAGAATTCCAAAGAATAGCAAGGAGAGATAAGAAGGCCTTCTTAGGCGATCATTGCAAAGAAACAGAGAAACAATAGAATGGGAAAGACTAGAGATCTCTTCAAGAAAATTAGAGATACCAAGGGAACATTTCATGCAAAGATGGGCTCAATAAAAAATATAAATGGTATGGACCTAACAGAGCAAAAGATATTAAGAAGAGGTGGCAAGAATACACAGAAGAATTGTACAAAAAAGATCTTCACGACCCAGATAATCATAATGGTGTGATCACTCACCTAGAGCCAGGCATCCTGGAATGTGAAGTCAAGTGGCCCTTAGGAAACATCACTACGAACAAAGCTAGTGGAGATGATGGAATTCCAGTTGAGCTATTTCAAATTCTGAAAGATGATGCTGTGAATGTCCTGCACTCAATATGCCAGCAAATTTGGAAAACTCAGCAGTGGGCACAGGACTGGAAAAGGTCAGTTTTCATTCTAATCCCAAATAAAGGCACTGCCAAAGAATGCTCAAACACAACTACACTCATCTCACATGCTAGTAAAGTAATGCTCAAAATTTTCCAAGCCAGGCTTCAGCAATATGTGAACTGTGAACTTCCTGATGTTCAGGCTGGTTTTAGAAAAGGCAGAGGAACCAGAGATCAAATTGCCAACATCCGCTGGATCATGGAAAAAGCAAGAGAGTTCCAGAAAAACATCTATTTCTGCTTTATGGACTATGCCAAAGCCTTTGACTGTGTGGATCACAATAAACTATGGAAAATTCTTCAAGAGATGGGAATACCAGACCACCTGACCTGCCTCTTGAGAAACCTATATGCAGGTCAGGAAGCAACAGTTAGAATTGGACATGGAACAACAGACTGGTTCCAAATAGAAAAGGAGTATAGCAAGGCTGTATACTGTCACCCTGCTTATTTAACTTAATGCAGAGTACATCATGAGAAATGCTGCTCTGGAAGAAGCACAAGCTGGAATCAAGATTGCCAGGAGAAATATCAATAATCTCATATATGCAAATGACACCACCCTTATGGCAGAAAGTGAAAAAGAACTAAAGGGCCTCTTGATGAAAGTGAAAGTGGAGAGTGAAAAAGTTGGCTTAAAGCTCTACATTCAGTAAACTAAGATTATGGCATCCCATCCCATCACTTCATGGCAATTACATGGGGAAACAGTGACTTTATTTTTGGGGGCTCCAAAATCACTGCAGATGGTGATTGCAGCCATGAAATTAAAAAAGCTTACTCCTTGGAAGGAAAGTTATGACGAACCTAGACAGCATATGAAAAAACAGAGACATTACTTTGTCAACAAAGGTCTGTCTAGTCAAGGCTATGGTTTTTCCAGTAGTCATGTATGGATGTTAGAGTTGAATTATAAAGAAAGCTGAGTGCCGAAGAATTGATGCTTTTGAACTGTGGTGTTGGAGAAGACTCTTGAGAGTCCCTCGGACTGCAAGGAGATCCAACCAGTCAATCCTAAAGGAAATCAATCCTGAATATTCATTGGAAGGACTGATGATGAAGCTGAAACTCCAATACTTTGGCCACCTGATGCGAAAAGCTGACTCATTTGGAAAGACCCTGATGCTGGGAAAGATTGAAGGCAGGAGGAGAAGGGGATGACAGAGGATAAGATGGTTGGATGGCATCACCGCCTCAGTGGACATGAGTTTGGGTAAATTTCAGGAGTTGGTGATGGACAGGGAGGCCTGGTGTGCTGTGGTTTATTGGGTTGCACAGAGTCAGACACAACTGAGCGACGGAACTGAACTGAGCTGACACCTAGCATACTGCCTAGTGGTGGTGGTGGTGGTTTAGTCACTAAGTCGTGTCTAACTCTTTCCAGCCTTATGGACTGTAGGCTGCCAGGTTCTTGTGTCGATGGGGATTCTCAAGTCAAGAATAATGGAGTGGGTTGCCATTTTCTTCTCCAGGGAATCTTCCCGACCCAGGCATCAAATCTGCATCTCTTGCATTTCCTGGCTTGGCAGGGCAGATTCTTTACCACTGAGCGACCTGGGAAGTCCTAGGCCGTATGGCCTAGGGCATAGTTTTATATATATATTTAGGGCTTCCCTGGTGTCTCAAGCAGTAAAGAATCCGCCTGCAATGTGGGAGACCTGGGTTCAATCTGTGGGTTGGGAAGATCCCCTGGAAAAGGAAATGGCAACCCACTCCAGTATTCTTGTCTAAGGAATCCCCATGGACATAGGAGCCTGACAAGCTACAGTTTATGGAGTTGCAAAGAGTCGACTTAGCACAGCACAGTATACATACATTTAAGCTCTTTAAACCTTCTTGGGATTTTTCCTTTCGACCAAATATCCCCAAAGAGTCATAACAAAGAATCCACCCTCATCAGTGACAATCAGCTCCCCTCACCAAGAGTCCAAACTGACTTTCTAATTTTATTTACAGAGAAGGTATTCACTAACTTCATTCAACTCAATGAACTGAGAAGCAGCAGGCAGGACCTGAGTCATATAGTCCATGCAAATGATAGCAACAAAACCCCAGAGAAGGTGCAGATTTATTTAAGAGATACGGCCAATGTAAATAAGGCAAGGCCACTGGCAGGGTGGGATGCTGGAAATGAATTACTGGCAGTGGTCAACACCACCCTCAGTGACAGAGGTGTCTTTACT
This sequence comes from Tragelaphus eurycerus, assembly GCA_935064755.1. Lineage (NCBI taxonomy): Eukaryota > Metazoa > Chordata > Mammalia > Artiodactyla > Bovidae > Tragelaphus > Tragelaphus eurycerus. The sequence goes on from CAKXYN010000002.1 coordinate 29,490,495, forward strand.
TCTTTCACTCAGCACCTTGTAGGGGTTGGCACCATGCTAAGAGAAGATCCTCGCAGACCAGTGAGTGAAAAAGACAACTCCTTGCCCTCCTGAAGCTTACATTTCATGAAAAAATACAGACAGTAAGTAAGTGAATAAACATAATGATTCAAGAGTGTGGGGATGAAATAGTGTTATGTTAGTATTAGTCACTCAGTTGTGTCTCACTCTTTGTGACTGCATGGATTATAGCCTCCCAGGCTCCTCTGTCCATGGAATTCTCCAAACGAGAATACTGGAGCAGGTTACCATTCCCTTCGCCAGGGGATCTTCCTGACCCACAGATCGAACCCAGTTCTCCCGCATTGCAGGCAGATTCTTTACTATCTAAGCCATCAAGAAGAGGAAATAAGGGTGATATCAAGACAGTGAGTGAGGGCTGAAAAAGAGGTACTTCCTTTGGACACACAATCAGGGAAGTTCTCAGTGAGATCCTGAGAGCACAGCTGAGACTTGGGAGCCAAGAAGGATTCAACCACAAGGAGAGCTAGGAAATGATGCTGTAGATGGAAGAAAATGATAGAGAAGTCTTCAAGCCAAAGAAGAACCGAGTGGGAGAGCAGTGAGCAGAGAGCCTGGCCCTACGTGAATCCTCAGGAGCAGTCTGAAAGAAGGCCCACTTGGTCTCCACAAGGCCAAGGCAAGATGTGACTGTGAGCCCTCACGTGATTGAGGTCACGGCTCATTTGATGTGTGATCAGGCATGATTGGCCAGAAAGGATCCTACTGCTTCCGCCCAGAGTGAAATCTTGCAACCCCTTCCTTAGCCCAGTCACACGGAGACACGTCACTTCTGCATTAGAAAGTTGGAGTGGACTGGTGCATCTACCTGGATGATGTGAGAAGGGAGTAGGCAGAAGGCAAGAGAAACTCAAGGGGAGGGGTATCTGTGGCCCACAGCCAAGAACCTGGAAGAAGAGCTGAGCTTGCAGGGTTCTAACCATGAAGAGAGCGGGAACAGAGAAATTTCAAAATCTACAGAGTCTTTGGCAGCTTTGGGAAGAGGCCAAGGGAGCAGGGATGGTCAGAACAGTCATGGGCTGGAGAGGAGCCTCCCTGGGAGGGGCCACCTGGGACCCAGTCTCCAGTGTCAAGGCATTAAATGAGATAACCAAGCCCTTGCAGCAAAACCTAACGCATGGTAAAAGGACATTAAGCACGAATGATTAGTAAGGAAACAGGTAGAAAAGGTAGGAGCCCAGAGGCAAACTGGGTCCTCGGTCAGCAGGGCTGTAGTTCTAAGAGTCAGCAGAGTGTAACAGATAAAGTCTGTGAGCTCTTGTCTCAAACTGGATTCCAATCTGGGCTTTACTATCCACCAGCTGGGTACGTTGGCCAAGCTCCTTGGACCTCAGTTTCTCCACCTATAAAATGGAGATCAATCATGGTACCTATGCCACGTGGTGGCTGGGAGGACAAAATACATTAATTTTCATAACGCCTAGAAAGTGGCATATAGTGCATGTTCTTAAATGTTAGCTATTGCTGTAAGAAAGAAATACCAGGAATTTATAAGACAGTTTTCATGTAAACCATTTATTAATGGGAGAATAAGAAAAGTGGATTGTTTGCTGTTCTTTGCTCCTTTGGCCGTCTTACCTGGTCAGTTTTTCACTAGTTAGTTCTCTTGACTAAAGTGTTGAAAATGTCCATAGAAAATTCAAGAGAAGCAGAAACTTATAAGCAAAAACAAATTAAAATCAAAGCCGGCCTTGTAAAACCACTGTGGGAGAGCAGTGTGGCCCAGGAATGGGTAGCCAGACAGGTGCTGGTTCTACGTGGCCACGTAATAGCTGTGTGATCCTGCCCTCAGATTCTTCCAGCCCTCTGCTTCCTCATCCATCAGAAGGCGATAATGCCCACCTCACAGGCTTGCCTGAGGACCCTGATGAGAAGATGTATCACGAAATGATACTGTCAACTCTGCTATGCTGAATAAATGTAACTAGCTCTGCCCTAGCCTGCCTGGCCCCAACTGTGTGTTTTGTTTGAATACGTGATTTTTTTTTTTTTTTTTTCAATTTCCCCTCCAATCCTCTATGGGATTCGCTAGTAGCTCAGATGGTAAAGAATCTGCCTGCAGTGCAGGAGGCCCTGGCTCCATCCCTGGCTCAGGAAGATCCCCTGGAGAAGGGAATGGCAACCCACTCCAGTATTCTTACCTGGAGAATACCATGGACAGAGGAGCCTGATGGGCGACAGTCCATGGGGGTCACAAAACACGACTTCTGATCCTCTAACTTGTTACTCAATACCACTCCCCAGGACAACCTTCAGTTTGTATTCATACTCAGCAGTAGGAGAGTACAAGGAGTGGAGAGAGGATGGAATCTACATGGAAGTGGTTCCAGCCTCCAGTGTGTAAAATACTGTGAGTCCACCTATTCCTGTGAGCCCAGTCCCCCCTTCCCCAGGCATCTAGAAGCCCTGAAGAGCTACACGTGAGCCAGTGGTGAGCCTCCAGTCCCCCACTTCCTTCCTAATATGCATGCATTTCTAGAAGCCCTGAAGAGCTACACGTGAGCCAGTGGTGAGCCTCCAGTCCCCCACTTCCTTCCTAATATGCATGCATTTCTAGAAGCCCTGAAGAGCTACACATGAGCCAGTGGTTCTCAATCTTGACCACTCATTTAAAAAAATAAAACATGGAAAGCTGTTTTTTAAAAAACAAAAACTGCTTAGGCTCAAATCCCAAAGATTCCAATTCAACTGGTCTGAAGTGAGACAGGCATCTGTTTGTTTTAAAAGCTCCCAGGTGGTTAAATGTGCAGGCAGGGCTGAGAAGCTGTGAGGGTGATGGAGAGTTTTGCCCTCTCGGATGCCCTGGGCCCTCTGCTCTCCACTCCATCCTCCCCTGCTTTTCATGTCTCTTCCTGTGACCTGGCACAATGATGGGACCTCCAGGCTCTCAGAAAAATAGGCTGACCCTGAGAGGCCACACTACAAAGTCAAGTCTGGTACCTTGGTGCCAAACATCTTTATTATGCAACTTTGAAGCATTCTTCAAAGGACACTGCATTCTTGGAATGCTTAAATAATAAGAGATCTGCATACACACCTCCAACCTCAGCTGACCCTGCTCCTCAAATTTACTTTCCTGAAGGAGGTGAATGAGCTCAACAATCTTTGAAGCTCATTTTTTAAAAAAAGAAAATTCCACGCAAACATCATCTTTCTCTGATGTGCCAACCAAACTGTGAAGTAAATATTGCCCTTATCTGGAATGAAAGGCAAAAATCAGATGCTAGAAAAGAAAGGTTCATGTGTTCAATGCAAAAAGTCCAAGAGTCAGTTATCCCACAGCTTTCAGACTTTTAAAATATGATGTATCACAAGGCTTCCCAGGTGGCTCAGTGGTAAAAAATCCACCTGCAATGCAGGAGATGTCAGAGAACTGGGTTCAATTCCTGGGTCAGGAAGATCCCTTGCAGGAGGGCATGGCAACCCACTCCAGTATTCTTGCCTGGAGAATCCTATGGACAGAGGAGCCTGGTGGGCTATAGTCCATGAGGTTGCAAAGAGTCAGACATGACTGAAGTGACTGAATATGCACACACACATGCATGACATCACATCATGACATACACAGGTATTTCAGTAATAATGGCATAAAGTTATGCCATCAGATCAGATCAGATCAGTCGCTCAGTCATGTCCCACTCTTTGCGACCCCATGAACCGCAGCACGCCAGGCCTCTCTGTCCATCACCAGCTCCCGGAGGTCACTCAGACTCAGCAGCCATCGAGTCAGTGATGCCATCCAGCCATCTCATCCTCTGTCGTCCCCTTCTCCTCCTGCCCTCAATCCCTCCCAGCATCAGAGTCTTCTCCAATGAGTCAACTCTTCGCATGAGGTGGCCAAAATACTGGAGTTTCAGCTTTAGCATCATTCCTTCTAAAGAAATTCCAGGACTGATCTCCTTCAGAATAGACTGGTTGGATCTCCTTGCAGTCCAAGGGACTCTCAAGAGTCTTCTCCAACACCACAGTTCCAAAGCATCAATTCTTCGGCGCTCAGCCTTCTTCACAGTCCAGCTCTCACATCCATACATGACCACAGGAAAGACCATAGCCTTGACTAGGCGAACCTTTGTTGGTAAAGTAATGTCTCTGCTTTTGAATATGCTATCTAGGTTGGTCATAACTTTCCTTCCAAGGAGTAAGCGTCTTTTAATTTCATGGCTACAGTCACCATCTGCAGTGATTTTGGAGCCCAGAAAAATAAATTCTGACACTGTTTCCACTGTTTTAAGACACTGAGACACAGAGAAGTTAAGTAACTTGCCCAAGGTCACACAGCTATAAAATAGCATAATCAGAATTCAGACCCTGGCAGTCTAACTCCTTAGGTGATATATTTAGCTCTCAACTGTGGGAATGAAGCCCTTCTCCCACCCCCTACCCCCATTTGCTGCTGCTGCTGCTAAGTCACTTCAGTCGTGTCCGACTCTGTGTGACCCCATAGACGGCAGCCCACCAGGCTCCACCATCCCTGGGATTCAGGAAAGAATAAAACTAAATGATCTTAGTTTTCTGAATGTTGAGCTTTAAGCCAACTTTTTCACTCTCCTCTTGAGTGAACTCCGGGAGTTGGTGATGGACAGGGAGGCCTGGCGTGCTGCAATTCATGAGGTCGCAAAGAGTCAGACATGATTGAGCAACTGAACTGAACTGAACTGAAAAGTAAATGAAGACACCCTGAATAAAATTGCAAAACTCAGACTCAAATGAAGTAAGAAGCAACTGTTTTACTTCATTTATATATTCAGGAAATGAAGGACTTTTAAAGTACTTATTATTCTGAAACTATAATTAAAGAATGTATGAAACTAGAGAGTGTGTTTATTTTTGCCAAAAATTAAAAAATTTACTTAAAGTTTTTCATATCATAAAGAAAATACTTATTCTTACTTTTTTTCAAAGAGGATATAAAAAATCCCCCTTGCCCCGCCAATCCTATTCCCTACAGATGATCACTGGAGTATTTAGTCTTTCAGATTTTTCTCTATACCCTACCCCACCTCCTCACATGTACATATGCACATATCTCATAGATGTTACTTATGTTATGTACATAAGTACCTTTTTCCCCCCAAACTAGTCTTACATGAATAGCAACTGAACAAAAACAACAATATACAATATTCTATATTTGCTGCATTCACTTAACAGCATGTTGTGGAAATCTCTTCATATATCAATACACATCATCATCTGGCTGAATAGTCTGACACCCTGAATTTGCCATGAAGTATTAATTCATTTAACATAGAACATCAACAGGCATTATTCTAGGGCTGGGGATGCAGGCCAGCTCCCACTCATGGACAGGAAGGATAGTTAATGAAGAACATGGACTGTGGCACCAGACTGCCAGGGTCTGTGTTCTAATTATGCTATTATATAGCTGTGTGACCTTGGGCAAGCTACTTAACTTCTCTGTGTCTCAGCGTCTTCTGCTTGAATATAAGCAGAACATAATAATAATATAAGCTTGAACATAATAATAATGTCTATTGTACAGGACTGTTGTGTAGATTCAGAGTTAATATATGCCCAGCACTTGAACAGTGCCTAGAGTATCTACTTAAGTGTTAGCTCTGGCTACTTTTCTGGTAAAGTGGGAAGACAGGTAATAAATAAGTAATTAAAGAAATGGGTAATATAAAAGAACAACAGAAAGATGTTAAACTGAATACTTAAAGGCAGCCTCTGGTAATGGGCTAACATTTGAAATGTGAATAATACCTTACAAAAAACATTTATATATTTAATTAAAAAGAAAAATATCTACCAATGACATATAGGTCAGAGTAATGTAGCGAGAACTGATGATCAAAAATAAGGGACAAGGAAATTTTAAATATAAAAGAAGGGACAAAAGAATCCTAAATATTTAAGTGAGAAGTCTCTTTAACAATAGAATCACAAATTGCCCTCTTCGTGAACAGGAAACTATGGCTTTGCCTCAGAAGCCCTTTCAATTCTTCTGGTGACCCCTGGTGGCCAATTCATGAACTTGGACACTCTTTCCTCAGGGTTTGTTGCTAAGGGAAGAGCCCAGGAGGTAGTTCAGCAATTAATTTTTAGATCTCTACTGAAGAAAATTTCACAATCTCTCACAGCGCATTCAATTATTCATTTATTATGATGGTGAAAAAATACCCTAGGTCTTAACAGATTGTCATTTGAAGTATTAAAACTCACTTATTTAACATTCTGTACATAAAGAGATTCTTCAAAAACACCCAGCTTCTTCCTCCTTGCTTCTAAGTGAGCATCAGTTCAGTTCAGTTTAGTTCAGTTGCTCAGTCGTGTTCGACTCTTTGCAACCCCATGAATCGCAGCACGCCAGGCCCCCCTGTCTATCACCAACTCCAGGAGTCCACCCAAACCCATGTCCATAGAGTCAGTGATACCATCCAACCATCTCATCCTCTGTCGTCCCCTTCTCCTCCTGCCCTCAATCTTCCCCAGCATCAGGGTCTTTTCAAGTGAGTCAGTTCTTCACGTCAGGTGGCCAAAGTACTGGAGTTTCAGCTTCAACATCAGTCCTACCAAAGAACACCCAGGACTGATCTCCTCTAGGATGGAGTGATAGGAACTCCTTGCAGTCCAAAGGACTCTCAAGAGTCTTCTCCAATACCACAGTTCAAAAGCATCAATTCTTCGGCACTCAGCTTTTCTTCACAGTCCAACTCTCAAAGTGCGCATAGAGGACTCTATATGAAAATACTAATGAAATGAAACCCTCCTGCCCTTCTGCTTCCCACATGAGTAGCATCCTCTTATACTTCGAGGACTTCCTTTTCACCCTGTTCCCCATCAAACCATACCCATCTTTCACTCCATCTTCCCGGGCCCTCCTCTACATCACGTGGTAGATAACCTTCTAACCTTACAAATTATTGAAGCAGTACGTTCATGCATTGGGGCCGGGGATGCAGTAAACACTTGCAGATTTCAGTACTATATTGTAGACAGAGGACTTATTGGAGTAACCCCAGGGAATCTTAGGTACCCAATAAGTATTGGAGCAATCTGCCAATGCCTAGGCCTGGGGACATACTCCAGGCACTCCCTTTCTCCAGCCCCACAAAGGAACACCACACTCTGTAAGAGAAAACAGCAACCTAACCACTATAGATCCAAACCAATGGTACCGCTTAAAATAAGAAGTGCAATTAGTAAATTAATTAAGGCTCCCTTCACACTTCTACATGCAGAGGCTGATCATTTGCTTGGTTTAAGTAATGTGTTCTGTTGGAATTGAAATCATTAGCACCCCATGTAACTGTCTTCAAAATTCCCCCAAGTATGTTTGAATGGACTCCCATTTTGCCACACAGGTCCCAGTTCAGCTGATATTTCAGTTGCAACACTAATGATACTAATCAAGGCAGAGGTTTTTTATTTAAAGCAATTGGTTTTGTGACAAGAACTGTTAACTAGATACTTAATAACATTTTAATTATACACACATATTCCCAACGCATAAAACAACTTACAAGGCAATGGCACCCCACTCCAGTACTCTTGCCTGGAAAATCCTGTGGATGGAGGAACCTGGTAGGCTGCAGTCCATGGGGTCACTAAGAGTCGGACATGACTGGGCAACTTCACTTTCACTTTTCACTTTCATGCATTGGAGGAGGAAATGGCAACCCACTCCAGTGTTCTTGCCTGGAGAATCCCAGGGACTGGGGAAGCCTGGTGGGCTGCCGTCTATGGGTTCGCACAGAGTCGGACACAACTGAAGTGACTTAGCAGCAGCAGCAGCAAGACATTAAGTGCTTTTCAGGGGAATTTTACTCACAGTGGTTCATTTCGAACACTCTCTAAAAACTTCCTATACTATGATAGTTGCCACTGTACCATCATATGGACAATTAACTTTTTAAAACTTTTTTTTTCCGTTCTGAAGCCTCATATCACTTGCAAGTTCCCACTGACTTTCATCAAGCTTTGAATTGTCTCATTCATTTGCGCCAACTCACACCCCACTAGAATCTTCTTTAATTTTCTCCTTCCTAACCTTTCTACCTGGCTGTTATTTCTTCATGAGAAAGTTCTGGCTTCTCTGTTAATGCCTTCTTCCAAAACGCTGGACATTGGAAGAATGGGGGAAGGGTGTTGGAGAAAAGGACTGACTTTCCTTTCTTGATGCACAGAAAGAAACGGCTGAAAAAGTTTACTTGTTTCTCCAATTAAAATTTCATGTCTCAAAGGCAATGAGGCATATCAAGGTTTCTGCAGAGCCTGAGCATACCTATGGATGGGATGATCCATAATTTATCATTTTAGCTACTTTCTTTTTGATTTGTCTCACTCACCTACCTTCTATTTTCCCAGATCCCTGATGCTACCAGTACATAGCCAAGAGAAGATAAACAGTGAATGTTTAAAGAAGACAAATATCTGTGACCTCCACATCTTTACTGTATTATCGGTGTATTTGTAGCCATCAGTGGTAGACATATTTTAAGAGATTTGTCCAAATCACATCTCCTTCTCTAAGTCCATTCACCAATGGAAACAGCCCATTAGCCATGTTAATTACCACATGACCTAGCACCCTCAGTCTTAGCTCATAGGACCAAGAAAGAACACCTGACCCAAGCTGGGCCAATCATACTCTGCCCCCAGGAGAAGTGCTAGTTAATCTCTGTTTATTGCATGGTCCAAGGACAGATAAACTAGGAAACTGTAGGGTAGCCATCTTCTATTAAATGCCTGTAGAAGCAAAGCAAGTTGATCTGCAATGAAGCACAAATGAGTAATTCACTGGTCTTAGCAGAATAAGATTGAGACAGAAAGACCAGCTGCTGTGGATCCTGATAACTTCTCCGTAACCACGCAGTAAATTTTAACTCTTAAATTTTTCTGTTTTTCAAATATTTTTTTTTTTTAACTTGAAAACACTGACCTTTAATACCATTACAAGTCCTAGTGTTTGCTTCAGCCTCCATTAGCCATGTTCATCCAGCCCAGGACAAGTGTGGGGATGGAATACCCAAGGGTCTTCTTCCCCACTGAGCATGCTGGGCAGGCTTCCTGTGTCCATATTTTAATGTAAATGGATATTAATTATAATGGAAGGATAACCGTAAATATGTAAAGAGAACTCTAAAGGGGTATCTGGGCTGAGGAATGAACTCATTAGGTGAGGTGTGGCCCTTCTTTCCCAAGGCCACGGTCCAGATCTTGTTGGAGAAGCTATAGTTCCAGTCCATTGAGGGGCTGAGAAATTCACTGAAGTGCCCAAGCAAAGCAGGCCAACAACCCCTGGGCAAGTCGGAAAGGCCTGCAGGACTGCAGGCTGTGGCTGGCAGGGGCCAGGAATGCAGAGGAAGTCAGGATGTTGGGAGGCTGCTTGTTTGAAGGGCATGGACAACCAGAAGTACATGGTGTCCCTGCCAGGAAGGCTGCTGGAAGTGACCCTATGGGAGGCAGGTGGTCCAGGCTGATGAGAGGGTGCCAGAGAAAGTAGGAAGCCTAGGCTGTAGGAAGCCTGCTCACTGGTGAGACCCATCTGTGAGGGCCACAGACAGGTGATCACTGGGATGGAGTCCAGTCTATAAACTTGCTGAGGGTCTTCATGGTCTGGGTGCCCAGCTAAGGCAGAGCGCCACTGACTGTCCCTCCACATACATTGCTGACGGACTGGGCAGCAGGGCCAAGAGAAAGCAAAATGCAGAACAAGGGACCAAGAAGTCAACTTCCTCCTGCAATGTCCCTCCAGCACCCTCTACTGACAAAAGCTAAATATTGTGTTTGCTGAAAATTGAATACTTGTTAAGTTGGTCAGATATCATTTGAGCAAAGGGAGTATGAGAAAATATGTCTGGAGATTACACTAGAGAAATTACCCTGACCTTTAGTTCTCTCTTTCCAAACTCAAATGAACTGACTAGCTGCACTGGAATCACTGTGGAACTTGTTAGAAACACTGATTCATGGGCCCTCTTCAGACCAAACAAATCCGATCTCTGCCGGGAGGTGTCACATACTGAGCTGGAGGATCTGTCATATTTGTAAAGCTCTCAAGTTATGTCTGACACGCAGTCGAAAGTTTGGCAGCTACTGCTCTGTGCCACTCTGTTACTGAAGCAGTCTAAACATCCAGAGGAGGAAGTGAACTGAGTGTGTGCAAAGACCCTGTGTCTGCACTCCCAGGGTCGGCTGTCTGCTGGCTTCCAGGGACCCTTGGGGACCCGCTCTCCTGCTCCCACAGAGAATGCCTTTTGCTTTGGCCACAAGCATCAGAGTGGCTCATTGCCTCTGCACTGCGCTGTGGATGCGTGGACCGTGTTCACCTAATCCTCCGCACTCGTGCTTTTCCTGGTGTCCGGGTAAGCAAGGTCAGCACCTGCAGGATCCTGAGAGGGAGGGAGCATCTCAAACGTTGCCTCCAGGCACCTCCCATGCCTCACCCTATCCTGGCCTTGCTGACTTCTCATTATGATACTGACCTTTCTCCATCACCAGATAGTCAGATTCCAGGAACCCCAGTTATTCTCCTTGGCCTGAGGAACGAGGTAGGGACCTGAGTAAGGGGTGCTTAGCGTGTATGTGCGCTCAGTCACTAATTCATGTCTGACTCTTTGCAATCCCATAGACTATAGGCCTCTGTCCACGGGATTCTCCAGACAAGAATACTGGAGTGGGTTTCCATTTCCTACTCCAGGAGACCTTCCTAACCCAGGGACTGAACCCGTGTGTCCTGCCTTTCCAACAATGCAGGTGGATGCTTCACTGCTGAGCCACTGGGGCAGCTCAAAGGGGCTTAGACCCAACTCTAAACATCTCAGGTTTTGACTCTATGGCAGTTGAATAATCTACAGGTTTTAGATAAATGCATCCCACAAATTACTTCTATAAGAAAAACTTAAATGCTGAATACTTTTCCTAATGAAAAGGATGCTAATTTCAAAAAATAATATATGATTTTTTACCTTCTTAAACATGAAAAATCCCAATTTCACTTTGCAATTTCCTTTCCCAGTAACAATTAATCCACCTTCTTGGCTGGCATCCAACTCCTTCCAATTTGGCTCCTTATCTCCTGCCTTCTTTAACCTCCCAAATTATGTCTGGTTTTGTTCTGTCGAGTACTTGTGTTAATGCTAGGAAAAACTAGTAATGACAGTGATGATACTGATAATGAAATAATAATAGCAACTCTACTTATTAGATATCAAACACCATTCTGAGACTTTATCATATTATCTCATTTTCTCAAAACCATTGTTCAGCAGGTATTTTGAGCTTCATTTTAAAATAAGGAAACCAGTGCTCAGAGAAGTTAAGAACATGCCTAAGGTCACATTTGGCATAAGGAGTGGAGCCAAGGTTTTATCCAAGCCTGACTCAAGAGCCATACTTTTAACAATTGTAATTTATTGCCCTCCATGATTTGTTTTCTCACAATCAACCTGGGATGATCAAGAGCAAATATTTCTCCAACAGAGATTTTCTTTTAAAATCTAATTCTGCCCAATTCTAGTTGGGAAACTTGGAGCTAATTATCTAATCTCTGCAATTCTCTTCCAACTGTAAAATGAAGATAGTAATTCCTTCCTCATATGGTTTTCGTAAGGATTAAAGAAAAATGCACAATACTTATTAGCACATAGTCAACGTTCAATTAAGAGCAGCTATTATAATTGTTACATCTTTATTGGTTTCATTGTACTTTTTATTCTATGAAAAATGACTGTTCATTTCTCATTTTGATTGTGTCCCCCAACTGCACACCAATTTCAAGTTCTGGAACCCATTATTCATGGATGTGTATATAGTAAGAGGGGAGACTCACAGAAATAACAGGAAACACAATTAATTTGAGAAACACCAGTCCAAAAAATTACCCAGGAGCTATTACAAGTGTGGTATCTTTCCTGGGTCTCTTATTTTCTCTACCTTCAATTTTCGTAAGGGGTCATTTCTCTCCTGATGATCACATCAGCTGTTCCCCTGTGACAGGCAACAAACTATTACTTCTGCCAAATGAAAGGAACTCTCTCCCATCTCAGTGACCACTGCCTCTCCTTGTCGCATGCTTTATCTCCTTCACCCAAAATGGCCTGGTCCATAATTTATAGCCTGACTGCCTCGGCAGGAAAGGTCGCTTTGGGGCCTTGGAGACCTGGCTGCGTGTGTGGGCTCCCCTGAAGGAGGTCTTGGAACTATCTATCCCAGCTGCCACGTGGTGATAACCTGTCAACACAACCATCTTTTAATCTCTGTGCCTCTCTCCTGAAGCACAGTCTATCACTTCCAATAGAACACCATGTTCTTAAGCATTTTTCATGCTGCAGTGGCCTCGGTTTCAAGTCTTCTGGGATCATCTTATTATCTGTTTAGGGATACAATTATGGGCCCCCAGAGAACATAATCTGGGGGTGCATAGGCAGGTCTTCTTTAACTAAAGGGGGGCCCCAACAGTCCAGTTATTTTACTGCAAGGGGTTTTAGTCCGGCAACTAGGAGTGAGTATAAACCCTAAGCCCTTTTCCCTGACCAGCTTTACAGTCCCAGAGCATGACCGGTCTCCTTGATAAAGCTGTCCACCTGCTTAGAGGCAACCTAAAAAGGAAAAGACTGAGTCTTCGTTTAGTTTTTGTTTGATCACGTCCCTGTTTTCACAAATCTGGATCATTTCCAAAAAAGAGAGACATCATGCGGAAATCAATGAGGAGCTCACTAGTATCATAACCAGCCACCAAATCAGAAGAGAGAGTAAGGAATCGGGTTTGGCAGGACTAGGGTGAGGGTGGAGAGACAGTGCATTGGGTTTGGAGACCCGGCAGTGGCAGGATTAGGAGAGCTGACCCCAAAGGCTGCACTCACCTCCTCAGTCCCCCATTCTAGCCTTCATCCTAGGTAAGTGCATGGGATAACACAACCACCTCCATCGGGGTTTGCCTGCTCTGGCTGTTTCTTTCTGGCAAAAGAAGTGTGAGTCACTTTGGAGTCAGGAACACTAAATCCAGGGTAGTAGCCTATAGGCTGAAGCAATGATTTTTGAAGCTTGGTCCACCTGCTAATCCTACAACTTGTTAGCCTCTCCTAGTTTATGAGTCAGAATCTCTGGGGAATTTGAAGATCATTCTTAAGTACAATAAAATAAAAGAACATATTGTGAATCACTAATCTGGGTAAATTTTTCAAGTATCCATTTTGCACAGAAAAATGGCCTTCAAAGATGTACACACCCAAATCCCCAGAGCATGTGAATATGTTAATTCTTAAGAAGAATAAGGTTGTAGATGGAATTAAGGTTGCTAGAGAAATATCAATAACCTCAGATATGCAGATGACACCACCCTTATGGCAGAAAGTGAAGAGGCACTAAAGAGCCTCTTGATAAAAGTGAAAGCGGAGAGTGAAAATGTTGGGTTAAAGCTCAACATTCAGAAAATGAAGATCATGGCATCCGGTCCCATCACTTCATGGGAAATAGATGGGGAAACAGTGGAAACAGTGTCAGACTTTATTTTGGGAGGCTTCAAAATCACTGCAGATGGTGACTGCAGCCATGAAATTAAAAGACGCTTACTCCTTAGAAGGAAAGTTATGACCAACCTAGATAGCATATTCAAAAGCAGAGACATTACTTTGCCAACAAAGGTTCCCCTAGTCAAGGCTATGGTTTTTCCTGTGGTCATGTATGGATGTGAGAGCTGGACTGTGAAGAAGGCTGAGCGCTGAAGAATTGATGCTTTTGAATTGTGGTGTTGGAGAAGACTCCTGAGAGTCCCTTGGACTGCAAGGAGATCCAACCAGTCCATTCTGAAGGAGATCAGCCCTGGAATTTCTTTGGAAGGAATGATGATAAAGCTGAAACTCCAGTACTTTGGCCGCTTCATGCGAAGAGTTGACTCATTGGAGAAGACTCTGATGCTGGGAGGGATGAGGAGAAGGGGACGACAGAGGATGAGATGGCTGGATGGCATCACTGACTCGATGGATGTGAGTCTCAGTGAACTCCGGGAGTTGGTGATGGACAGGGAGGCCTGGCGTGCTGCAGTTCATGGGGTCGCAAAGAGTCGGACATGACTGAGCAACTGATCTGATCTGATCTGATCTGATCTGATTCAACTGACATTAAAATAGGGAAATTTATGCTTGCTTATCCAGGTGGGTCCAAAGTTATCCCAGGGTCCTTATATGAAGAGAGAGGCAAAATACAAGAGTAGGGAAGGTGATGAATAAGGAGTTGGCCAAAGTGATGAAATGTGCAAACTATTCAGCTCACTGATATGGGCTGTAAAGACAGGAAAAGGAGCCATTGATTCAAGGAATGCCAGCAGCTCTAGAAACTGCAAAAGACAAGGAAACCGATTCTCCCCTGTAGCCTCCAGAAGGACCGCAGCCCTGCCAACAACTTGACTTTAGGCCAGTGAGACCTATATTGGACTTCTGATCTCTAGAACTGTGAAATAATAAATCTGTGTTGTTTAAGTGACTAAATTTGTACAATAGCAATTGAAAACTCATACAATTGCTATTCATGATAAATGCCTGCATTTGCATATTATACAGATAGATGTGATATCACAAACCATACAGTATGGTTTCTGAAAGGCATAAAGTTTAAGAGACTTCTAAGAACACAAGGAAATTTTCCACCCGTCAAAAATAGGTCATCTTTCTAGGCTTAATTTATACCAACTGTCCTCAATATCATTGTGCTGGATATTCAGATATTTTCTTGACACTTCTGAAAATCCAGGCTCCACTTGGCTCCGTGCTCTGGTAGGCAGACCTCAATGGGCCAGACTCCCTTGCCCTCTGGTTTCCAGTTGGGTTCCCCCAAGAAGGGTTCCAGCAGGAGTCTAGAGGACAGTCAAGTACCAGCCTTGCACGTGTACACTCATGAGTTCAGTTTAATTCAGTCTCTCAGTCGTGTCCAACTCTTTGTGACCCCAAGGACTGCAGCACGCCAGGCTTCCCTTTCCATCACCAACTCCTGGAACTTGCTCAAACTCATGTCCATCACATCAGTGATGCCATCCAACCGTCTCATCCTCTGCCATCCCCTTCTCCTCCTGTCTTCAATCTTTCCCAGCATCAGGGTCTTTTCCAGTGAGTCATTTCTTCACATCAGGTGGCCAAAGTATTGGAGCTTCAGCTTCAGCATCAGTCCTTCCAGTGAATATTCAGGACTGATTCCTTTACAATTTGACTAATTTGATCTCCTTGCAGTCCAAGGGACTTTCAAGAGTCTTTTCCAACACCACAGTTCAAAAGCATCAATTCTTAGGTGCTCACCCATGAAAGTGAGTCCTTAAATTTCGTGCTTTAGGAACCTTACTTGCCTCACTCAAGAGCACAATGAGGAAGAAATAAGGGTCCAGGAGAGGCTTCCCAGAGTGGTGACAGCCTGAAAATTACTATGAGCCCCAGTCACAAAGAACCTGGAATTCCTTACCATTTCTTACATGCCTTCGCCACACCCCCCACACACCCACCTGATGAACAATCAGAGGCCATGGCTGAGAAAGCAGAAATGAAAAGTCAAGAAAACACAACCCCACAGTACCAAGAGAAGAAATTGTGTTTAAGCAATTTACGCAGTCATTACATATACAGTGCTGTTATATGCATACAATTTGCAAATTTTATGCAAAAATAAACACTACCCTCCACAGGGATAACTTTTTCTTTGTTTTCTCTGGCTTCTGAAGCAAACTCAATTTGGAAAATAAAAATAGAAAATTACCCTGTGGTGGGATAAGATTTATGTATTCATCTCAGTACCTCTTACAATAACCCCCAATAGTATCCATAAGCCTAAAGGGATTTGTCCATGCTGAAGCACTGTGTGACCTTGAGTTGAGCTAAACACAGCTGGTAAAGTACAAGGGTATATGTCTGTATGAATGTGAGGTGAAGAGACCCCTCCTTGGAAGCCATCCTGGGTCACCAGTCCTTCCCAGCCCTCCCCTAATGGCCCACAGAGTGAGTTCAGTTCTTTCTCCTTTGTGTCCCCACAAAGTTCTACACAGTAAGTGGGTACTGGATGCAGAAAGGAGTATAAGAACAATAATCAGTACAGTACAATCCATAGACAGAGCAGTCAATGCCTGACTAAATGTAGACAGGCTTAGACATCCGTTACCTGTGAACTTCAGGAATCTCCCCACTCCCTGTCCTTCCTTGCTCCCCACCACCCATCCCTGCCCCCAAATATTTTTAGAATAAAGCAACAGAAAGATAGGAAGAAGATCGTGGCAGCAAGAGGATAGCAGCACCGATACTGTGAATAAGGTTGCAAGGAATTTAAAAGTTGGACCTCCCCCAGTAACATTTGTTTCCTGCACATAAACAGGAAGACTACATGGAATCACTGGCACTTATTTTTAGGAAAAAGAAAATCTAAAAGATTAAAAAAAAAAAAACCAAAACCCTTGGGTTGATTGTAGACTGACGTTTCCACCCGGAGCAAACAGTCAGCTCTGGAGCACCAGGGCCCTATGTGGGCACTGCTGTGGGCCTACCTTCGCTGGAAAGAACCAGAAGAAAATGTTGCTGTTGTAAGTCTTATTCACGGTGATATAGCCGGAATAGCTTGTCAAATTCCATCCTGGGAAAGGAGGTACCAAACTCAACCGTCTCCCTAGTGGGGGAAAAAAATGTATAAGGATTAGACAAAAAATAAATGCAGCACTGGCCATCTCCATCTTGGCCAGACTTCTCCCAGGGGCCAGGTCTGGAACCAGCGATCAAAAAGGCCACAGGGGGATTACCATAAAGGTGCTTACTGCCCTGGCCAAATCCACATATTCAACATTCACCTTTTAGCCAAGAAGAAAATCAGCTATCCTCAACTCCACTCTAAAGTTAAATCAAGGTGTCACACTGGGCCACCGGGAAGCCCAGGGCAGGATAAAGTCACCTAATTCCAAAAGGTGGGGGTGAGGGGTGCAAGAGAAATAACACAGTGAACGAGCTCTCAGCCTAGGGAAGGCCTGAGTTCTCCACACTCTTCTGATGGTGAGAGCAAAGGGCCTGACACTTCCACTAAGGGAAATGAAGTGAGGCGTGTGGGGAGTGGGGATGACTAGGGATGGCTAGGGAGGGTGGGGAGAGGCAGGCAGTGGGACTGGGGGTGATCATGAGGCTACCCAAAGGGAGCCAAACAGGGCAGGGGAGTGTTGTGAAAGGCACAGGTCCTGGTTTTCTTACGGCAGCAAAAGGACAGGGAGGGAGAAAGAGGTAACACTCAGATAGCTGAGGCCGCCCAGGAGTAAACAAAACCGATAGCACTAATATTTCCACAAGGGTTTTATATTATGTGGTATAATTATTACCTCCACTTTACAGATGAGAAAGCTAAAAGCTCGGAGGTGTTAACTAACTTGCCCAAGGTCACACAGCTAGTAAAAGAGGGCTGGAATTTAAACCCAGCAGTCAGGCTGCAGAGATAGCTCCTGCCCCTACCCTGCTACAAGGCATCTTGTAGAGAGTCAGTCAGAAGGTGTAGGCAGCAGGGAGTGGAGGGGGAAGCAGTGAGTAAGAAAGGAGTGGAGAAGGGATAGTAGCAGGTAGGAAGCAGCGGGTGGTGGCGAAGTCTGGGTGAAGAGGAGACCTTTAGGGGGAACAAAGCAAGTGTCCCTGCTAAAAATGGATCGTTAAAGAATAGCTACTTAAGCCTGAGACTTACTAAGTTGGAGACTGGTTAGTAGAGAGTAGGTAAGGAAGCTCAGTCCTATACATGTGCTACCAACTAGAGATGCCTCCAGTGGGTTGCCCGAGCCCATCGGCCCTGGAATGCCGATTTGACAGCGTCTCTTCCCAACTTGGTGTTCAGTGACATCACTGATAGTGCGTGGTAAGCCATGGTGCAAATGTGGATATTGATCTGTTCACCCTGGACTTCATGTGAGGATCAAATGAAAGCACGCATGTGACCCCTGAGCACAGAGATGCACATAAAATAAGGGCTCAGGCACAGGAAGGGGTGATTCTCACAAGCCCGTGGGCCACCCCAAGAATAGTCTAGAAGACTTTGCCTTTTTTGGACTCAGTGCAGTTCCCCCAGGAAAGATTAATTCAACCTCTCTACCTCTTCCCCATTTTCTTCCCCATGAGATATATCCCTCCCAACTAAAAAGAAAAAAAAAAAAAAAAAAGACAAAGACAAAAGAAAGATTTTACAGAAAAGGGAGATGTTAGGGGAGAATAGTGTATACCTGCCCATTCCCATTCCCCCACTGTTCGCTCTTCCCGTCTTTGCTTCCACTCTCAGTTAGCCCAAAGAAAAATCAACACCAGGGCTGGGCAGTCTTTAAAACAATTCTTTTGGCCATTTTTTTGAGATATAATTGACATACAACATGATACTGGTTTCAGATGTACAACATGATTGAATATTCATACACTATATGTTGTGAAAAGATGACCACAGTAAGTCTAGTTAACATCCATCACCCCCTACAGCTACAATTTTTATTCTTGTGATGAGGACTTTTAAGATTTACTCTCTTAGCAACTTTCAAATATGCAAGACAGTTTATTAACTCTTCTTACTATGATGTACATCACAGCCCTGGGACTCCTATCTTTTGGAGTTGGAAGTTTGTACCTAAAACACTTCTGAAATATTTTTCACAAAACTATTAACCTTCTCAAAATCCAAAAGAGACCCTTCTAAAAAAAGGAGAGCAGAGAACTGAACACTGAGGGGTTGGGAATGAGTGAGAAGTGAATCCCAGAGGAGTAAATAGGCATTCAAGAAAGACAGAGAAGAATGAGAAAGATCAGAGTAGAATGAGAAGAAGAGAAAACATAATAGAAAGGAGCAGGAGGGAATGGACTCCGGGAGATGGGTGATTGAATCAATTTATCTCTCTGAGATCAGCACAACACGAGGGCCGCTGGCCTGCTCTGAAGATGGCTCAGATGCTTACCTGGTCCTCTCTTTCTGACCCTTTCTGAGTATCTCAATATTCTATCTCTGATGCCTTGAACTGACGGAGTTCTACTTTCTACCTTCCTTTCCAGATCAGGGGCTATTGGAAAACAGGGAATTTGTCTTGCTTACCTTTGTACCCCCAGGGACACAGCATGCTGATTGAAACACTTAAGACATTCCATACATACTTGTTAATTAATAAATGTGAATTAACAAACTAAAACATGACACACTGGCAATGCACTTGGACTCGCTCATTTCTACAAAAACCTCCAAAGGCAGGAGGGCCTTATGAAGATCTTAGGAAATTCAGAAAAACTTTTCTCTGGCCCACAAAGAAGTGTTTCGCCTTGTTTTGAATTTTAAATTTCCTCTAACTATACCACAGTAAAATGATTAAAAGTTTTCTCAAATAAATTGATTTTTTTTTTTTTTTGGCATTTTCAAATGTCCCATTCATCCTTTCAAAATCTGTTAATGGAATGTGGAAAATAAACTCCCAAGATGTAGGAGTTTCTTTCTTCCTGGAACCATGACTCATAATACAAATGTTTGAAATAGTTGAAAAAAGGAAAAAGGTTTTATTTGAAGTGGCTTCACTTCCTATTTCTTACTGCGGTGACTGGCTTGTGACAGTAACACTTTCAATCCAAAAAGATTGGAGCATGACCAAAGAAGTGCTTGAACCAGCTAATCAGGCACTCCATATTTGCAAAGACTTGCAACATCATCTGGATGGACAGGATACTACCAGGCCATAATTTTTGATAAATTAAGACCCAATAGCAAAATACTCTTTAAAGTTTATGAAAAAGCAGCATTTGGAAATACACTAAAATTGCCCCCCATATTAATTTTATTCATTTTGCTTCAGAGAGTGACAGTTTATTCTAGCTGCAGAGAAAGCAAACACACAATTACAACTAACTATGTAAAACTAAGCTAGTTAACTTGGAATTTAAAAGACATTAAAATTTTCTGTCTTTTTGTGAACTACTGTTTATCTCAGAAATGTTTTTTTGCGAAATTAAGACTCACGGCCCTAAGACCTCAACAGACTTGATGCACAAAAAGGATTCAGGGGAGTGAGCTGACCATCTGTCCAGAGCTTCCTGAACTTTCAGTAAAGCGAATGAATAAAATTATATTTAATTATGTTGTCAGGCCTACATTTGAATACCCAGATGTACCAGATTTTGGATCAGCCATTTAAAATTCCATTCAAAGATTTTTGACTATGTAACAGAACTTTAGAAAGTGATGTTACACCAGATTTAATATTTTAAATGTTGTCACTTATCAGATGGTGATCTAACAAGGTTGGCACAAAAGGATAGAAGATAAAACTATTTCCCTTGAAATCTTTCTTTACTACCGTTAACATCCATAAGAGGGAAATGCTTATAGGCAAGAAATCCAGGAATGGGTGGGATGTGGACAATCTCAGGCAGATTTCTCTATATTCTCTGCACTTGGTTATACCTGATGTAGAATTCAAAGACACTTTCCCTTAATGCTGTTTAAGGTGCCTTCCTCTCTCAGGATGTACAGGCTCTTTCTTACTTGTCCAAATCTTACTCTATATCTTCAAGTCTGGCCACATAGCACAGTGGTTCCTACCTTGTGTTGTGAGTCAGTAGGTGTGTGTGTGTGTGTGTGTGTGTGTGTGTGTGTGTGTGTGTGTGTGTATGCGCAGGTGTGCGTGCACACATGTGTGTGCATGCTCAGTTGTGTCTTTTTGCGACTCCATGGGCTATAGCCTGCCAGGCTCCTCTGCCCACAGAATTTTCCAGGCAAGGATACTGAAGTAGATTCCCATTTCCTATTCCAGGGGATCTTCCTGACCCAGGAATCATGAATCAGCAGAGATAGGTTTTAAAGTCAGATCTGCCACTTACTAGCTTTACATAGCCCTGGGCAAGACACTTAATTTCTATAGGCCTCAGTTTTCTCATCTATAAAATGGGAACAATAACTATTCATTCTTCATTAGGGTTGCTCTAAGGATTAAAAGAAATGATGTGTGTAAAGCATAATTTCTGGAACACAGTTAGGTCTCAAATTCAAATTCTACAAATATTTATTGAGTGCCTATTACATACAGGCACTGTGACAGGAACAGGGGATATAATTACTACTAAATGTTAGTATTTATTTCTTACTACCACTGTTACTACTACTACTATTTTATACCTGGATTATGCCAACCAACAGGGATAGCTTCCTTCTAAAAATTTATAGAATATCTACCTCAAATGTAATCCGTTAGCACTTTAGCGTGCATTGCCTGATTCCTTCTTTCATGTGTGTGCATCTGTTTTTTAAACAGAAGACAAGTTTTTTAAACAAAGGAAAATAAATTATAGTTGGCAAATTACAGAGCAGAAGGCAGAAAATTTGGATCTTGATCCCATCTCTGCTACTATTACCTGTGTCCTCTTGGGCAAGTCATGTAAAATATTTGAGTCTCAAGCTCCTCATCTATGGATGGGTAGGATTTGGTGATGAGTATTTAACTCTGCTATGTGAATGAACATAATCTCAGTCATCAGTACCCACTTATTAAAGAAGCTAAAAGCAATGCATATGACTCAATTGGGTGGATTTAGATTAATGATAATTTGCCTCTTCATTTGTGTCAAGTGACGTCAGCCTATACCACTGGGCTGCCGTATTTTCAGGACTTTTCTACATCAAGCAAAATTGAGTCTTTTAAAAAAAGACTGCATTGCCTTATTATATTATCATTGACTACATTATCAAAGTTTTTCATTTTTTCTTAGAAAAAAAATGATGAAACACAAAATCAATGCATATTTCAGGCAAAGATATATGAACAGAACTCAAACGTACCCTTAAGAAGGGAAAATGTTTTGGCTTTAAATTAAAAAAAAAAAAAAAAAGACAGTCTATTGACTATGAGATCTCTTCAAATGAAGAAAAGTTGCTTTATTTTAAACTTCCATACATAGTATATGCATTTATTTTTTTTATCTTTAAAATGATCATTTCCCTAAAATTTCTAGTTTCAGTCCCACATGCCCATGAAATCTACTAGCATATCAGCTTCACAAGCATTAAGTATGCCTTCCTACATGTGACTAGGGATAAAATCCAAAGCAAACACCAAGACCTCCATCTATGGATGCGCATCTCCAAGATACGCTCCACCAAGAGATGTCCCATCCCATCACCTTTCCCCTCTCTACTGGATCCCTTTTGTCATTATCTCCTACCCTCTTAATGACCCTTCCTGACTCCATAACTCTCCTCAGCCCCCACCCCATTTCTCTGCTTCCTTTCACAAACAGCTTTTCAGGATAGCTGCCTATAAACCATTTTATAGTTTAGGAGCATCGTGAGGTCCAGAAAGATTACATCATTTATCTTATACAGTGATTTCCCTAAGCATGAAGAAGCATTAAGAATACAGGTGGGTCATAAATTTTAGATTCTGATGACACCAAATGACACTTTTTGTACTAGTATTAGGACGAACTCTAAATAAAAGCCACCAGCGAATACAGGTATTTAGAGAGCAACTTACAGGTTACAAAGAGTTTTCATGTACATTTTTTAATCTGATATTTTTAACATCTCTGTGACTTTGATGAATTGTTTTATCTCCATCTAATCAATGAGGAAAATGAGTCCTAATACTCAGATAACTTCTCAGGCAAAGAGGCCAAGCACAATTGTGGCTGTGAGCTTAGACTCTGGAATGAAGCTGTCTGGATGTAACCCTTATTTACCAGCCAGTGTCTGCATGACTGGCAAGTAACTTTATTTCTTTCTGCTTTAGTTATCTTCTGTGTAAAGAAGCTTAAATTATATCCAATTCTTGGAAGCAATAACTGACACAGAGTAAGTTCTAAGGTTATTATTAGCCCTATTAAATGACCAGGCTTTGCTGGTGGCTCAGAGGTTAAAGCGTCTGCCCGCAATGCGGGAGACCTGGGTTCAATCCCTGGGTTGGGAAGATCCCCTGGAGAAAGAAATGGAAACCCACTCCAGTATTCTTGCCTGGAGAATCACATGGACAAAGGAGCCTGGTGGGCTACAGTCCACGGGGTCACAAAGAGTCGGACACGACTGAGCGACTTCACTTTCATTAAATGACCAGTTGTAGACAGGCAATATACTAGTTTTATAAATAGATATGTGGAGACTCAACTACTAGTTAATCTGACCCTGATGAACTTTCTTTTTAGCTCAAAACTCTGATACTATATGATATCAAATTGTTAATATATGAAATAAAACAACTGAGTAAAATATCATAATGTCTTTTGGATCCTGTGAGACATCTGCTAAAACAACAACTGTTGACAGTATACAGTTTCAGCAGTTTCAGATTTAAGCTTACCTTCTTCAAATTTCCCAGTTTCAATATAAGGAGTCAGAAATAACCGCTGTCCTGGATCTCCTTTACGTGGACTGGAAACATGGGCTTTTCTGTACAAGGAGCGAAACAGCCCATCAGCATCAGGGCTGAGCGCTAACAAGACCAGCAAAAAAAGTGCCTTCCACATGGCACCAACTGTTCCTTCTGGGCCTAGAATGAAAACAATAACTTTCCACAAATGAATCCAAAGAGTAAATATTTACCAAACCCCTTTATATGCAAAACACTCATTTAGTCACTCAAAAAATACATATAAAGCTCTTTGCTGCTGCTGCTAAGTCGCGTGCGTCAGTCCTGTCCGCCTCTGTGCGACCCCACAGACGGCAGTTCACCAGGCTCCTGTCCCTGGGATTCTCCAGGCAAGAACACTGGAGCGGGTTGCCATTTCCTTCTCCAATGCATGAAAGTGAAAGTGAAGTCGCTCAGTTGTGTCCAACTCTTAGTGACCCCATGGACTACAGCCTACCAGGCTCCTCCGTCCATGGGATTTTCCAGGCAAGAGTACTGGAGTGGGGTGCCATTGCCTTCTCCAGCTAAGTACCTTAGATACAGCCTAAATAAGATCAACCCAGTCCTTGCTCATCCTGAAATTAACAGTCTAATGGAAGGCTATTTAAAGTGATTGGCAATATAACTAGAGCAACAACTTCTATTTCTAAAACTGTGGTCTGGAAAATAAATTCTATGAAGGATTACAGGAAGCATGAAGACAACAGGGACTCTAAACAAATCACAAAGTGAGTGGGTGGGACAGTCATCCACTCCAGGCGGAGGACTCAGAACATATTTCAGGACAGGAGAACCTAGGAAGGAAGGCCTCACCAATGTAGAAGGTGAGTAAAAAGGTGGGTGGAATTCAGTTAGGCAGGAGAAATGGGGAAGGCATCACTGGTGGAAGGCAAAGCTTGAGAAAAGGTGAGACCTGACTTGTCCATGGGTGTTTTGCAGGGAAATTTAAAATAATCAGAATAGACTTCTGGCCAGCTTTTTATCTCTTACAAATCACTAAATTTTGCATTCAAGAACAAAAAAAGAAAGAAGAGACAGAAGATCCTACAAGCATTTACAGGCCCTTACCCCTATAGCAAGCTGACCAGTGAACTCAAAAGTTAGACCTCACACTTTATTAACACAAAGCTTTTCAAGGATCTTCTAACCTGATGTTTGCTTGATAATAATAACATAAAAATGTGTGGTGAATTCCCTAAACTTGTAAACATGTAAATTGTATTTACAATGGGTTTTTCCAATGTATTTTTAGCTGATCTGAACTTCCTGATAACTCAACCAGGAAAACAAGGGTTATCATCATCAGTCTTAGACATGGAAAATTTGACTCAAAGGAGTACCTTATCTACAGACATCAAAGCAGAGAAATCAGAACTAGTATGCAGTCAGGGCTGGGCTGAGGGTAAGGTGAGTCTGACATAGATGTAAAGTGGGACCTTATTTTTTTTTTTAATTTTGAAATTTTGTCCATCAGGGATTTTTTTGAGTTAATTTTGATTTTTTCAAGTATTGCATTAAATATTATTTATCTTGATTACTGAGTTTTTTTGGCACCCTTAGATTTTACATCCAAGGCAGGTGCCTCAATTGCTTCTGTTAATCCTGACTCTATTAACTAATATGATTCTTGCACCAGTGCTATTAAATGACTCTGTACTGCTGCTGCTGCTGCTGCTAAGTCGCTTCAGTCGTGTCCGACTCTATGCGACCCCATAGACGGAAGCTCACCGGGCTCCCCCGTCCCTGGGATTCTCCAGGCAAGAATACTGGAGTGGGTTGCCATTTCCTTCTCCAATGCATGAAAGTGAAAAGTGAAAGTGAAGTCGCTCAGTCGTGTCCGACTCTTAGCGATCCCATGGACTGGAGCCTACTAGGATCCTCCGTCCATGGGATTTTCCAAGCAAAAGTCCTGGGGTGGGGTGCCATTGCCTTCCCCTACTGCTAGTTAAATACTCTGGTCACTCAGATTCTGGATGCAAAGAGAAATATACAATATAGGCAAATACAATGCTTGCCCTGATTGCTCAGTGCCTTAATATACCAAGTCATTACTATACCTTAAAAACATACAAGGTGTTGTAATCTATTAACCACATGCTAATCACAACCCAATTTAGCATAATAGGAAAATATTGGTTCTAGAAAATTTAGAAAGGTTTTCAACCACATTTCTCCAATAAGATAAAAGTTTATAATTATAATTTGATTGAATACATAACCTTGTCAAGTCTTTCATGGTTAACTTAATAGAATTCCGCAGACTTAATGTAAGCAAGCCCAACCAAATAGACAATGTACTTAAGAGTGGTTTTATCTATTTACTAAAATAAGGAACAAAATGACTTTAGAAACTGAAATTAGGTTCCCAAGAAGCCCAAGTATTATGACCACTATGGCACTGATAAAAGATTTTTTTTTGAATTATAAGACCTTGTTACGCTAATGTTTTAATAACACCTACTTTCAAGGAATGCTTGAAGTCAACAATCTTACTCTCTAACTGGTTCATGGGAAAAGAAAAAAAAAAATCGGTGGTATTAAAAACATATTGGAAGGAGCTCTTCCATTAAGAGGCTTTTTCCTGCAGGCAGAAACAAGGAACTAATCATACCATCTAATTTCTCAATCATTCTGCTGTAAACATCCAGCCCCCTTTAATGGAAGTCATTAATATTTAAATAACCAGGGTAGTTACAACTTCTTTTGTCAGCAAATGTTGACTCAAAGATGTTAAAGGAAGAAAGGTGAAATTGGTCTTGTTTTAACTGACATAAATCTAACACACAAAAGCAAGAGTTAGGTCAACTTAGGAGCCCCCATTAACATTTAATCAAATAACTATTAGAATCATGGTTTCCCATGTAGGTGAATCAAAAAAACAACATACTTCATTTCACTGTTTCATTTAATGGTCAGAGTTCCTGGACTGTGCTTAGCTGTCATCTCTCCTGATGAAAATGAAAGCCACATCATGAATGGAGTATTTTTTCCTTCACATCTTTCACTAATGTATTTTGCCCATCCTAAATTAGCCAAAATCTTTTCATTTATTGAATATTTATTGAGTCCTTTCTAAACTAATAAACTCTGTATTGGAAGTTATAGCCTGTAGAGAGTGAAAAAATTATTAACCCTACACTGTATTATGTATCTACTTGAAGTGATATGAAAACATTGATGCTATTTCCAGTTCAAATACATGTTACTGAAGGATACAGGCAAACTGCTTCTCTTAATAAAGGTTCAGAAACAGAATAAAATATATGCAAGTACAAAACAATATTGGCAGAATCAAATATGCTAAAGGTCAAAATCTGTGGTTCACTCTAACTGTCTTACTGCATGTATGTGCTAAGTCACTTCAGTCGTGTTCAACTCTTTGTGACCCTATGAACTATAGCCTGCCAGGCTCCTCTGTCCACGGGGATTCTCTAGGCAAGAATACTGACGTGGGTTGCCATGCCCTCCTCCAGAGGATCTTCCCGACCCAGGGACTGAACCCACATCTCTTATGTTTCCTGCACTGGCAGGCAAGTTCTTTACCACTAGCACCACGTGTGAAGCCCAAAACCTTCTTACTAAAAACCTTAAATATTACAACTGGAAATCATGTATATAAGATACAATTTTTTTATATCAACAAAGGTATTTACCACAGTATTTAGAATAATAAACTGTCAATAATGTAAACAATTTAAGATAAGTTACTGTACATCAAAAAAATGGAATCATATACAGCAATTAAAATGACTCTACTGAGAATGTTTTACAAAATACACTAAAATATTAGATAAAGAAAAGCAAGCTATTAAATTGGGTATATAGTATATTGTCCTTATTTAATACTCATTAATAATTTCTAAATTTTCTACAGTAATTAATCTTATAATTAGGATAAAGTCATTTTTGATTTTGCTTTTTTATCAGTGAAGCAACTGGTAGGCATGGCTTGTTCCTTATTTCTTATTACTACCTGGTTATGACTTCTTGCGTTTCCTAGGAGTAAGAGTTCTGTTTGTCCTTTTAGAATAGGTTCTGCTCTCGCTAACATTCTGTGAAGATGTGCCCTGATCTCATACTGTCATAGAACCTCAGAGACTGGTAAAGTTTCTCTTTGTTGAATTAAAAGGCTCTGCATTAACATGAGATGCTGTTCTAATAATAATTACTCTGATTGCACTTATATCCAGTTCTGCCTGGAGTAGAGTCCATAACAAATGTGAATATAATTGGTTCGAAGCAAATAGCTGTTGAATTGATGGGTCTAAATAATGAATCATGATATGTTAGACATACAGAAGGTAGTATATGTTCATAGGTCCAATCCCTTCATCTCACAGTCTAGACAACTGGAACTAGAGAATAAAATATGTTGTAAGCTGTTGAGCAGCAAAACCAGGACTCAAAGCCAGGATTCATTTATGGCCCTAAATCTAATAGGCTTTCCACTGGCCCATCTGTGGTTGTAATTATATATATTCAAATATTTTGACTCTTATTGTCTCAATAGATAGTAATGGTCTGCTACAGTCTAAATTCCTTTCATTAAATCTTTAAAGCATGTAGTACAAATAAATAAACAAATGAATAAACAGATATATCAATAAGTAAGTCTTTCCAGAGAAATTTGGGTTTTAGAAATGACTTGTACCAATCCAGGTTCTAACATGACTCATTCGCTGAACCTTGGGGAGGACAACGACTTTTCCAGGTCCCAGTCAATATGTTAAAACTAATGATTAGATCTCCAGGGACTGTGAGAGTCAGCTGTTCAATGCAGCTATTGTTCAAAATTAGAGTATAAAAGCTTTACCATTAAATATGTTATATTAAAACATAAGTGATAAATACTCAAAACTCATCACTACTTAACTATTTTACCATGTTTACTATGTTTTCTATCATCTATGCTCTGGAGCTATATTTTTCATATTTATCTAGTTGAAAGATTATATAATGGTTTGCTACCACCTTGGTATTGAGTAACATCTCGTAGCTTGAAATCAGCCATGAAGGGAGTATTTATACCATAGAAACCAGCAAACAGCACAAATCAAGGCTTCCCTGACCACCCTATCCCAGAGAACTCTGATATTCAACATTTATTACCTGCTCATGTGAGTCTCATGTTTCTTGCTTGAAAACTGAGCTGGAAACTACTTTCCATCAACTCACATTCCAGTTCCAATGGAAATGATCAGAAGAGACAAAAAGCGAAAATCCTGCCAAGCTGTCATCTGTGTGTAGAAGCAACCAGTTAATACGCTCAGATAGGCAAGGCTTTGAGAAAAGAAATCCGAGAAAGCCACCGGAAAGTGTGTGTTCTACCAGTGAAAAGAAGTATTAGAAACAAAAACTCCAGAATGAGGACAAAGAGCAAACATGTTAAGTAGCCCTATGTTTTCTTCTCTCCTTCCCACTTCTGCATTTTACATTATAGGTTATTCCAAAGGATAAAAGTCGTTCATGTAATAAATGTCATAGCTGCAATTAAAATATTTATTTGGAGTCCTCTCACATATTTAATTGGAGAAGGCAATGGCACCCCACTTCAGTACTCTTGCCTGGAAAATCCCATGGGCGGAGGAGTCTGGTATGTCGCAGTCCACGGGGTCACTAAGAGTCAGACACGAGTGAGCGACTTCACTTTCACTCTTCACTTTCATGCATTGGAGAAGGAAATGGCAACCCACTCCAGTGTTCTTGCCTGGAGAATCCCAGGGACGGGGGAGCCTGGTGGGCTTCCATCTATGGAGTCGCACAGAGTTGGACATGACTAAAGCAACTTAGCAGCAGCAGCACATATTTAACTGCCTTGAGTACCCCCAAAACAAGAAAAACATTACCCCAGACAAACAAACAAAAAACAGGCCAACTAGTAACAGCCATTTCCATGAAATTTGCAATTAAAGAAAGGTACATAAAAGTGGTCCCCCTATTAAAAAGGATTCAGTCACCTCTCAAGATTATTCAGGCATATCCAAAGCATTTGAATCTTGAAAGGCTATTATGTAACCCTGAATTAAATACCAACCCAAATCCCAAATCTAGCTATTTTTTGCTAAGGATTTCCACGAAAACAAATGGTAAAAGAAAACCTTTATTTCAAAGGATCCAGTATTCATTTTCCTTAAGGCATCATTTTAATTTCTAAAATTGATATTTGAAGCACTCTTTCCCCAGAGAGGACATAGTACCTGACATACAAGGTGATGGGCAAGCTTTTGCTGAAGGGGCCCTGAGACCTACATGCCTATCTCCTTTCCACAGGCTCCCCCTCTGGCATCAGACAGTGGTGTCTATTCTTGCTAATTGAATTAGTCATCCCTATCTCTGCCACCATATCCTTGGGTTCACAGGAAAGGGAGACAAACTCAAGTTATGTGGCAGGTAGTGAATGAAAAGAATCAGGAAGAGGAGGAAATTAAACTATTTGACACTATAGTAGGGAGATTTACTTTGAAATCTCTTGCTAACCAGAAGGAAAATTTGAATGGAGGTAGGAAGTGAAAATAGCCAATGTCCCAAAACATTAATATTAGTTTTGAAACAGGAAGGCCGCCCCCATGATCCAAGACATCCTCATGATAATGATATCAGTAAAAATCCCCAGTCATTAAATGCATTCCATGTATCAGAACTGTGCTAATTACTTTATATTTTGATTTCTAATCTTTATCAGATAAGTACTATTAATTCCATTTTACAGATGAGAAATTGATCCTCAGAGAATTTAAGTTACTTGCCCAGAATTACACAGATAGTAAGTAGTACAGCAAGGAATTGAGGCCAGTACCAATCAATTTTCAAAGACCACTCAATAATTCCAATATTACTTATGTTGTGTCGTGTTAATTTCTTAGTTATGTCTGACTCTGTGACCCCATGGACTATAGCCCATCAGGCTCTTCTGTCCATGGAATTCTCCAGGCAAGAATAATGAAATGGGTTGCCATTGCCTCCTCCAGAGGATCTTCCTGACCCAGGGATCAAACCTGGGTCTCTTGCATTGCAGGCAAATTCTTTACCGTCTGAGCCACAAAGGAAGCCCATAATACTATTAACAGCATCTCCAAAATGAGCGATGTGCACCAGGATCTTATCTCACTATTCAGGTGAATTTGGAAATAATATAAGAAAATAAAATTTTTGCCAGAAGGTAAATGAGAATGAGGGAACATTCTTCCCAAAGGTTTCAGAGGGAACAGGCCCCACCAACACAATGATTTTGGACTTCTAGGTTGCAGAAATCTAAAACAAATCTGTGATGAGTTAAGCCACCCAATTTGTGGTACTTTGCTATATCACTGCTATAAACTAATACATGGATAGTTGGGATGACTGTGTAAGAAGCCAAGGTGGAGGGGATAAAGGAACAAACAGTAGAACTTAAACAGTTCTACTTTAAGTTAGCATTAAGCACCTGGGTGAAAATTCTGAGAGGTCAACAATAAAATGGGAAAGGGAAGATAAATGGATTTTACATTTAAGATATGTCTGGCATTCTGGCAAGCCAGGATTTCCTACAAGATCCTCTATAGAATACTGATTCAGCAAGATATTATTGGGTTTTATAAGGATAAAAGTTTAGGACAATCTGGGCCAAACAAATTAAAATGGGTTTCCTGGTTATACAATGAACGTTTCAGAGCCTCTCACTTGCTCATGGACAGCATTTGTTTTATTTATTTCATTTATATCTGTGTCACTCTTCTTAGAAAGGCCTTAAGTCTCAAGGTGTATATAAGACATACTCAGATGAGGAAACTTAATCTTAGGTTGACTAGTTTCTCAAGCACGAGGTTAATTTTTTCAAGCCCTCAAGTCAACCATTAAACAGTAAAAGCTCAAATTTGAAGCCAGATCTAGATGAGTCCAAAGTCCATATACTTTTCATATTGTTGTTGTTCAGTTGCTATGTTGTGTCCAGCTCTTTGCAATCCCATGGACTGCAGCATGCCAGGCTTCCCTGTCCTTCACTATCTCCCAGAGTTTGCTGAAATTCATGTCCATTGATTTGGTGGTGCGATTCAACCATCTCATCCTCTATCACTCCCTTCTCCTCCTGCCCTCAATCTTTCCCAGCATCAGGATCTTTTCCAATGAGTTGGCTCTTCATAACAGATAGCCAAAGTATTGGAGCTTCAGCTTCAGCATCACTCTTTCCAATGAATATTCAGGGTTGATTTCATATATATCATTATGTAAATGACATAATACAACAAAATCTGCCTCCATTCAACTTTTGACAAAAAAGCAGAATTCTGGGTTAACTGGATTATCTTGGCATGCCATTGGCAAGATTTATAGGTGCTGAAATTGTGAGTGATTTAAGGGCATGTTTATTTGCAAAAAAGTGAAACTCACATGCTCAGAAATTGCTTCAAAATTAATTTCTAGTTTCCTTCCACTTGGAAAATAATTTTAGGGGGATGATTGAAGCTCCTTAATCCTTTAAGACTCATGGCAAAATAAATGTTTTCCACTGAGAAATTCTTTTTGCTGAAGTAAATGTAGTCTTTTTTTTTTTAGAATGAACCTCCTTTTTGCTATCTATTATGACTAAACTTTTCATTAAAAAAATCAGGATACACCATGTGGCAAATACAAGGATGCTGCTGCTTCTGCTAAGTCACTTCAGTCGTGTCCGACTCTGTGCGACCCCAGAGACAGCAGCCCATCAGGCTCCGCCATCCCTGGGATTCTCCAGGCAAGAACACTGGAGTGGGTTGCCATTTCCTTCTCCAATGCATGAAAGTGAAAAGTGAAAGTGAAGTTGCTCAGTCGTGTCTGACTCCAGTGATCCCATGGACTGCAGCCTACCAGGCTCCTCTGTCTATGGGATTTTCCAGGCAAAAGTACTGGAGTTGGGTGCCACTGCCTTCTCCGAAATACAAGGATAAAACTGGGTATAATGGATAAGAGTATTTTGTGTGAGGATGGTCCTGGGAAATCTTTCAATGTCATCACCTTAAGCCATCAGTTGTCACTAAGGTGACAAGAAACTAACTCTTCGTTGATTCCAAAAGAGACAATGTTGTCACTGGGAGCAATCCCCATGCAAGCACTTAAGATCATTTCAGTGCTTCCCTCATCTCTTCTGCACACATTATCTCATTGGATCCTCACCATCACTCTTGAAAGGAGTTAATGCAGCTCTTCAACAGAGACTCAGGTGGATGGAGCAAATTCCCAAGGAGTGACACTAGTCAGCAGCAGAGCTGGGACAGACCCCAAGTTCACTGGACTGGTCATTCATTTGATAAACAAATACATGTTAGCTCCTATGGAGTTTAGCTCTACTATGTGCAAGATTCCAATGCAAGCACAGAAAACCAAAGAGACAAAGTGTCTGCCTTCATGAAGCTTCCCACATAAAGGAGACAAAAAAGAGGAAAGCTATTAAGAATATCAAAGCAGGGTGAAGGGTTAGAGAGGGATGTTGGGGGAGTGGTATTTTTAGGTCCGGTGATCAGGGCAGGTCCCTCTGAGGAGGTGACACATGAGAAGATCTGAAGGTACTGGAGAGTTTCCAGTGACTATCTAGAGAGAAGAGAGTTTCAGGCTGGAGAATGCTGCTGCTGCTAAGTCGCTTTAGTCATGTCCAACTCTGTGCAACCCCATGGACGGCAGCCCACCAGACTCCTCCATCCCTGGGATTCTCCAGGCAAGAGTACTGGAGTGGGTTGCCATTTCCTTCTCCAATGCATGCACTCATGCTAAGTCACTTCAGTCATGTCCGACTCTGTGCGACCCTAGGGACAGAAGCCCACCAGGCTCCTCTGTCCACGGGATTCTCTAGGCAAGAATACTGAAGTGGGTTGCCATTATCCAAGGCTGGAGAATAGTGATTGCAAAGACCCCTTAACTAGAGAAATCAGGATGGAAGCCAGGATGGCGGCAGTGTGAGAGTGATGGGGAGGGTGGTACAAATGGGATGAGGTATCAGATCATGCAGGGTATTGAAGGCCTACATGTATTTGGGGGGCTCTTCCCAGCTCTGATGTTTCCATCATTGGTAAGGCTGGTCTCCTGCCACCCTCTTGTTCATTCTGAGGAGGGTAGGATGAGAGGTACAAAGACTTATCAGATAGATAAATGTGGATAAACTGGGCATGTTGGGCTCAGCTCTCCCAGTGTTTCCCCAGGAAATAGTGCTTTCTGTCTCCACACGTGGGCTGTGCATGTCTGTGCAAGTCTTCTCTAGTCTGGGCTTTAGTCCACTTGCCTAGAAGTAAGAGCACCAACCCAACCCAGTCACTTTTAGTAAGAAAGGTAATATTTTACTCTCCACCTGCCTTGCTCTTTTGTCTTCTCAATTACCCCAGACCTCAGGCAACAGCAAAAAGTTTGCTATTTGGGGAGGCTCCTTCAGAAACTCCAACAGAATGGAATTTGGGCTTTATGCTAAGGGAAATGGGCTGGAATTTTCCCCACTACACCCCCTTGTCTCTATTATTCTGCAAACATTTCCTTATATATGTGTTTGAAAAAATAAGTGGTTGCTAGTATCAGCTTCACTTATATATCCAGAATTTGAAGTACCCTACAGTCTGGCTTGCCCACACCAGTCTTGCAAAGTTATGAAAATGGATGGTGAAAAATTATTTCTAAAATCAAACCATCCAAAATATCTTCACACAGATAATAAAAGGGCAACAAAGTCACAACCAGACTATTCAGCAATAACAAAAGGATGCAGTTCTGAATCATCTCATTAAATATCCTAAAATCAAATGTGATAGCATCCCAAGTGGACACAACAGAAAAAGCCCATAGACTTGTTCATCTGGTTCTTGAGCCATGGAAACACCCTCTATTACTGCTTCTTTACCAACTACTTAAAGCAAAACAAAACAAAACAATTTTCCTTCTCTTATTTGTTGCATTCGGACTTGTCCACATCATCCTGCCAAAGTCATTAGTGATTTCCATGCTCCCCACTTGGCCAAAAAAAAAAAAAGTTTTGGCCATTATCTCAATTGACTTCTTTGACACATTGACATTACCCCTTTGGTAAATTCTAGAATGTTCTCCTTTATGGTTCCCTCTTCTGTCTTCCTTTAAAAATTGGGTTTGTCAAGAATCTATTCTTGGTCCATAGCTTATCTCACTCCACATACTCTCTCCATGGTGGTCCCATAACTTTGTGTAGCACCTTCTATTGACACGACTCAAAATAATAGTTCCTCTTAAAAGCTTTGCGCTCATCTATTCAACTGCCTGCTGAACATTTTCACCTGATGTCCCATGGGCATATTAAACTCAGCTTGTCAAAATGGAGCCTAATTTGTCTGCTAAAACAATGAACTGAACACATTTGTTTCTGCTCCTTCATGAAACCCTGTTAAAGTGAAAAAGATACTTTTAAAGGTATAAATCCCATGCCTACCCAAATAGAAAAAACAAAAGCAAATACAGCACATCAAATTTTGTTGTTGTGGGATGGAGTGTGGGACTCACACGTACACGAGTGTGTGCACGCATGCGTGCTTAGTCGTGTCCAACTCTTCGTGTCCCCATGGACTGTAGCCCACCAGGCTCCTCTCTCCAGGGGATTTTCCAGGCAAGAATACTGGAGTGGGTTGCCATTTCCTCCTCCAAGGGATCTTCCCAACCCAGGGATCAAAGTCATGTCTCCTGTATCTCCTGCAATGCACACAGATTCTTTACTACTGACCCACTGGGGAAGCCATCACACATACACATTGCTAAATTTAAAACAGATAAACAACAAGAACCTACTGTATAGCACAGGGAACTCTGCTCCCTGTAATATCCTAAATGGGAAAAGAATTCGAAAGAGAATAGACACATTTACATATAACTGAATCACTCTGCTGTACACCTGAAACTGGTCCAATATTGTTAATCAACTATGCTCCAATATAAAATGAAAATTTTTAAAAGTGAACAAATCATTTACAGATAATGAAACCAGAATACAAATGAGAAACAAGCTAATTAATTCACACTACTACTCCTACTAGTACTACTACTAAGTCGCTTCGCTTCAGTCATGTCTGACTTTGTGCGACCCCAGAGACAGCAGCCCACCAGGCTCCCCCGTCCCTGGGATTCTCCAGGCAAGAACACTGGAGTGGGTTGCCATTTCCTTCTCCAATGCATGAAAGTGAAATGTGAAAGTGAAGACGTTCAGTCATGTCCGACCCTCAGCAACCCCATGGACTGCAGCCTTCCAGGCTCCTCCGTCCATGGGATTTTCCAGGCAAGAGTACTGGAGTGGGGTGCCACTGCAAACACAGAAAAGTTCAAAAATCGTACTGGATACAAAGAGGGTAAAAGTGAGGCCTGGGGCTGAAAACAGAGGAATTGATGAAACTCTGTAACAGCAGGTAGAGCTTCAGATGCCCTTCCCCACTCCATCAGGGGAAAGAAGAGAATTAGTCTATAGAAAAATTCTTCTTTAGGAAATTAAACTAGAGAAATTCTGGTATTGGGAATATGAAACAGAAAAAGTTGGGAATGAGGCACTCAATTGAAAACTAAGAGAAAGTCTACCTACTGACATACCCCAAACATGTCCCTTAACACTCAGCTCTGAGAAAACTGTCTCTGAAGCTCTCCATGTCTCCATCTCTCACCCTGTGCAGGAGACTGCAGGATTCTTCTCTGGAATAAGTGAAGCATCTTAGAAAAAGGACCTATACATATGGACATGTGAGGTCCTCCAACGAAAATTCTTGGACCCACCAATCAATTTCAGGGAATTTATGAAAAATCCCTTCAACACAATGGGTCTTCCAACCACAAACTCAATTTCTCATACTTAATATAAACCAGACTGCAAAGAGCCACTGGACATTGGAAGAAAGCCTCTAATTTGAAAAAGAAAGAAAGAAAGAAACTAATTGAAGGGAAAAAAACTCAGGAAAAAACTATAATGCATAGAACTGAATAGCTCTTCAAAAACAAAAAATATCTTTCAAGAGATAAGAAAAGACATTGCATTCATTAAACAATAGAATGTTATATGAAGAAGGAACAAACAGCAAGAATGTGCTCCTGAATATTAAAACTAGGCCATAGTAATTTTAAAATTTTGATAAAAGAGTAGAACAGTAAAGTCAAAGAAATCTTGCAGAAAATACATTTAAAAGAGAAAACAGGACTTTAAAAAACAGGAGGGAAAAACAATAAGAAAATTAAGAAATCTGTTCTGGAAGACCAATCTCTGACTAATAGAAGCTCTAGAAAAAGAAGGCAGATAAAATCCAGGGTATGAAATTGTTAAAGAAATAATACAAAAAACATTTAGCAGAGGTATAGACATGATTTCCAGATTTAAAGGAATCATCAGGTTCTTGGATCAAGGAACAAAAAGACATAGAACAAATTCCAAAAATAAAGAGACTCCAGCAAACTTGTGAGAAAAAAGAGAGACAGAGGAAAAAACAGAGATAGTATATAAAAAGAATCAAGAACAAAAATGGCTCTGGACTAAACAGCAGCAATGGCAGCTAAAAGACACTGTGGAAAAAATGCCTTTAAAATGCTTAGAGGAAAATTATTTTCAAACTAGAATTGTATAGTCAGCCAAACTATCAAATGAAAATGATTATAAATTAAAGAAATATTCAAGTACACATAAAGACTGAAAAAATTGACTCATATATCACTTCTCAGAAAGCTACCAACATATGTGTTCTACCAACACAAGAAAGTGAAACCCAAAGGGGAAACACATGAGATCCCACAAACCAGGAAACTAACAAAGGAGAGGTCCTAAGATGACACCTATGCCTGAAGAAAAACCAATGCACTGAAGCAGTGACAAGGAAGAATCCAGGGAAGATCCTTAAGAAAAAAACAAAAATCAATAGATATTGATATGGTTCCATCCCTGGGTTGGGAAGATCCCCTGGAGAAGGAAATGGCAACCCACTCTAGTATTCTTGCCTGGAGAATGCCATGGAGAGAGAATTCGGTGGGCTCCAGACCATGGAGTCACAAATAGTTGGACAGGACTGAACGACTAATGCTTTCTCACACAAAAACACGTATATAAATGTATATATATGACTGATTACTTCATGAGTTTTGTCAAAAATCATATCTAAGGATACTAGAGTTCTCTCAGCGAACAGAAGTTCTGATAGTGGCATAGAAAACTAAACAATCTGAAAAGAGGCAATTATTAACTCAATGAAGAATATCAAATCATATAAGAAAGGCATTGCAATCAGTGTACACTATTTAGCTCAGCAGTGAGCAATATTTATACAATCAGTATAGTAAACAGAAGATATGGATTATAGCAACAACAAAAAATTCTGTAATGCTTTGAACAGGGCAGAGGGTAGGAAAGCTGGGTATAATGTATGTTAGAATGCTAAATTCTGACTTTGATTAGTAGGAGTTAATAGAAAATACCTCAGACTGATAAAAAGTGTAACTGTAAAACCAATATATCAAGAAACAGACTAAGCACATTACTTAGAACTGTGAAGTTAAAGACTAGAAAGTGAAATTGTGTCCGACTCTTTTCGACCCCATGGACTGTAGCCTACCAGGTTCCTCCATGGGATTCTCCAGGCAAGAGTACTGGAGTGGGTTGCCATTTCTTTCTCCAGGGGATCTTCCCGACCCAGGGATTGAACCCGGGTCTCCTGAATTAACCAGGCAGACGCTTTAACCTCTGAGCCACCAGGGAAGTCCCTAAAGACTAGAAGAAATAGGTAAAAGAGTATGGAAGGAGACCTCAGAGATAAGCAAAGGTTGGGGAGTGGTCAGACAGAGAACTAAAAAATTTTTTTATGAAAATTTTAATAAGACTTGGATTTTTTAACTTATGTAGGTGAATTATGCTGACAAACATCAAAATCAGAAAAAGGAAGAACAAATATTAGGGCAGAAATAAATGAAATAGAGACTTAGAAAAGATCACTGAAACTAGGAGCTTGATTTTTGAAAAGATAAATGAAATTGACACTTTTAGCCTGACTAATCAAAAAAAAGGGGGGTTCAAATAAATAACATTTAAAATGAGAGAGGAAGACACTGCTGTCAATATCACAGAAGTACAAATAATCAGAGAACAGTCTATATAATTATATACCAACATATTGGTTGATCTAGAAAAAATGGATTGATTCCTAGAGACATACAATCTTCCAAGACTAAGTCAGGAAGAAAGAGAAAATATGGACAGACCAATTACTAGTGATGACATTGACCAGTAATCAAAAGCCTCCCCATAAACAAAGGTCCAGGACAGATGACTTCACAGGGGAATTCTAACAAACATTTATAGAAGACTTTATACCTATCCTTCTCAAACTATTCCAAAAAGATGAAGTTCAGTTCAGTTCAGTTCACTCAGTCGTGTCCGACTCTTTGCAACCCCATGAACCACAACACGCCAGGCCTCCCTGTCCATCACCAACTCCCGGAGTCCACCCAAACCCACGTCCATCGAGTCAGTGATGCCATCCAACCATCTCATCCTCTGTCATCCCCTTCTCCTCCTGCCCTCAGTCTTTCCCAGGATCAGGGTCTTTTCAAATGAGTCAGCTTTTCACATCAGGTGAAGAGGAGAGAATATTTTCAAACTCATTCTATGAGGCTAGCATTACCCTGTGGAGAAGGCAACCCACTCCAGTGTTCTTGCCTGGAGAATCCCAGGGACAGCAGATCCTGGTGGGCTGCTGTCTATGGGGTCGCACAGAGTCGGACACGATTGAAGCGACTTAGCAGCAGCAGCAGCAGCAGCAGCATTACTTTGATACCAAAACCACTCTGTCAACGGTACATCTTTGGGCAAATCAATTCACGTCTCTCTCTAGATTTCACTTCCTTCATTTGCAAATTATGGGGATTAGATGTACTATATAATTCCCAACATGCCCTCCTGTCTTGGAATTTCTAGGTTTCCAAAAAGTAGCCAAGGATAGGGATAAAAGTGCTGCAGGTTCTGAGTCACAGTGATGATTTCTGTAGGCTACCTCAATGGAAGAACTTTCATGTCTGTGTTGGGTGAACTTAACATTTGAGTGTCTGCAAATCGGTGAAAGGCTATTTTTTTGGTCTATGCTACAAGACGTTTACGTTTACTGAGCATAGAATTTTTTAAAAAACCTATCACCAAATTCCACATCAGTGGCTTCCAGTAAGTTTAGAAACAGAAGCCTCAGACTTTCTAGATACTAACATTTAGGTGCTGGGTTATAGTGAACTGCAGAAAGAATCTTGGTTTCATAGCAACTGCTGTAGTCTCCCAGTTCTGAAAGTGCCTGTGCAATAGTACAGGGGTTCACTCTCCTCCAAGCCAAGTTAATTCTACAAACATTCTGGTGCTCAGAGGAGGAGAAAAAAAGAAAACAAATTATTTCCAGTTGATTTCTTGATTGCTAATAACATTCTTTGAAGGAAATGGCAACCTACTCCAGTATTCTTGCCTGGGAAATCCCAAGGACAGAGGAGCCTGGAGGGCTACAGCACACGGGGTCGCAAAAGAATAGGACATGATTTAGGACTAAACAACAACAATAACATTCTTCATCAAGAAACTTAGGCAGAAAATATTTCGTTTTCAGAACTAGCTATTACTGCCTTCCCCATGTGTCAAATATAAACTCTACAAGGCTCCAGATGGGTTTTTTTTTTTTTTTTTTATTTTAATTTATTCTGTGTAGCTTAAAGTGAAAGTTAAACATCATACAGACAAACCACAGACACTTTAGATATAGTGTTGACCATCATCAGAACAGTAAAGGCGAATAATCAATTTATACAGACTCTTCATCTCTAATTTTACATCTCATTATACAAAGGCTAACTTTCTACATTTTTTGTGGCCCACCTTGGGAGCTTACCCGCTTTACCTCAGTGAGGGCTTTCCCTGCAACAATCACATTCCTGGATCCTGCAAACAGGGAGGCCTCTCCACACTCTTTCTCCATACAAAGAGTTTTCTCTTCTTTAACAGAACTCAATGCATTAGGGATTTTTCTGGGCATAAACTAAAGCACAAAATACTTTGCTAAAACTTCAGGGGGTGTCAAAGATTAAAAAGGCATAGAACTTACCTTCAGGAAAAGAAGGCAGGCATGCACAAAACCCAGTATCTGCAGGCAGACCGGTTGAGTTCTGCAATAAGGGACAAGAAACATCATCCTCTAAGCCACTACTAACAAACACAAGGCTTACTCAAGTCTTCACTGGCTGATTACCTCACTTCCAATGCCAATCCTATTGCTCACTGTGCCACTGGCTACTTCCAATTTCAAGAACAAAGGATAAAGAGAACAGATAGACACATCAGAGTCAATTACAATAAATTGCAGAGTCAATATAAATTCTTCTGTAAGCCCAATATCCTATCCCACTCTCTCTCCAAAGCCTCGGGATGGAAGGAAAGTGAGGAAGAAGGGGAACATGACTTTAGGTATGTAAGCAAGTGGGACAATGGGAAAAGCAGAACACTGATGGAGCAAAACAAGCAGGTAAACAAATAAAAAACAGAGTTTCTCTCTCTTAGCCCTTCCCAGGTGGTGCTAGTAGGAAAGAACCTGCCTGCCAATGCAGGAGACAGACGAGACATGGGTTTGAGCCCCGGGTTGGGAAGATAGTCTGGAGTAGGGTATGGCAACCCACTCCAGTATTCTTGCCTGGAGAATCCCATGGGCATGGGAGCCTGGGAGCCTAAAGTCCATAGGGTTGCAAAGAGCCAGACAGGACCAAAGCAACTCAGCATAGCATAGAGGACTGAAGGTGTGATCTTCAGAAGAATTAGTAAAGTGGTTGTTAAACTCATTCTTAGCAGGTGGGATTTCTGAGAAGGTTTGACTCTTCCAGCAGAGTTAAAGAAGGTGGGCGACACAGACAGCGAGAACAGACTGGTAGTTGCCAGGAGAGAAGTGGGGTGGGGCTGGGATGGATTCAGTGTGGGATGCAAACTATTATATACAGGATGGATAAACAAGGTCCTACTGTATAGCACAGGGAACTATATTCAATATCCTAAGATAAACCATTATGGAAAAAAGTGTGAAAAAATGTGTATATATTAACTGGATCACTCTGCTGTACAGCAGAAATCTGCACAACAATGTAAATCAACTGTATTTCAATGAAATACATTTTAAAAAAAGGAGTTAAGTGAAAATAAGACAGTGCCAGAGGGCAGATACCCCACTAAAAATAACCAATTTTGATTTGAGCTTTCCTCTGAATTATCTACTAAACCAGAGGGGTGATAGGAAGGAACTCACATGTTCAAACATGTAATATAATGTCTGGCACACAGTCAGTCAGCATTTGGGAAGGTAATACAGTCCAATGGGAGGAACACAAAGAATTTAGACACAACTTCAAATGTGGCTCTGCCACTTAAAAACTCTGTACCATTAGACAAAGTACCTGCATACTGAGTGGACCTACCCTACCACCCGTTGTTATGATGACAATGATACATGTACATATATAAATTCATACACAATATTGCAGAGAGACAAAAGACAGTCCCTGCCCTCACTTTCTAATTGAGACCTAAAAACAGCCCCTAACCACGGAATAGATGCTAATTAAATCTAATTTCCCTTGCTTGCTGCTGCTAAGTCGCTTCAGTCGTGTCCGACTCTGTGCGACCCCAGAGACGGCAGCCCACGAGGCTCCCCCGTCCCTGGGATTGTCCAGGCAAGAATACTGGAGTGGGTTGCCATTTCCTTCTCCAATGCAGGAAAGTGAAAAGTGAAAGTGAAGTCGCTGAGTCTTGTCCGACTCTTAGCGACCCCATGGACTTCGGCCCACCAGGCTCCTCCATCCATGGGATTTTCCAGGCAAGAGTACTGGAGTGGGGTGCCATTGCCTTCTCCAAGTCAGTGGTAAATTATAGTAAGATGGGTTTACAGAGCTGAGCATTTATTTATTCATCACATAGAGCACATACAAAAGTACTAATATAAAAAGGGAGAGGGAAGTTTTGGTTGCTAAACATTTGATAAAGGCTTGGTGACCAGGCATTCAGAATACGTGTTCCACCTGAGGTTTCGTCTGGAAAGTATGACCACGATCATGACAGGCTGTTACGGTTCCCAGATTAAGTAGGAGCTGCTTTGTAAAAAGATAGACAAATTCATTAGAATACCTAGATGCCTGGTATCCAGAAATGGCTTACATGGATAAGGCACTGTATACTCTAAAAGTCTTAGATAAAAAAGTATTTCACTTTTTCTCTTCCCTATCCTCTGTCACTTCATTCTCCACGCTCTTTTCACAGCCTTTCTCCGCACCATGCCTCCTGCAGTGGGAATAGGAAAGATATCACTCTACTTATATAGGTATGTTCTTTAGATTGACTGTTGTAAGCTGTCAAGGAGAACAGCGGCTACAACAATGCTGTAGATAGAATCATCATTAAAATATTGAATACAAACTGATCATTGAACATCTATATATTTTTCTGTTCCAAGAATTCATATATAGTCAGATTTTCTTCAAGGTCTTGTCCTTTTTTTCTCCATCTGTACACTCTCATTCAACCACCCCCTGGATCACTAACTGCTAGTTCAGAATTTTGTTTCGTCCTAACCTTGCTACTGGGTTCCCCACTCTCAGCAGGGGCTCCTCCACATGGGTACTCAATTGGTCCCTCAAACCCATGGAGTCTTATGACAAAACATTAACATCCCTCTTGAACTCCCCCCTCCTCTGACTTCCCGATTCTTAATGACACCCAAGGCTCTAAAACTGAGTCCAAATGTCAAGTCACAGGCAAAGTCCGTCTTTCTTCCTCTTTTTCACGTTTGCTGTACAAGTCAACTTTTACTTGCCCTGAGGACTTATGTCAAGCCTCCTAACTTGTCTGTAAGACTTCAGGTCCTCTCCACACCAATTCAGCCTAACACTGATGCTTAAGGGAGCTTTCCAAAGCATAAGACATTTCTCTCCTCAAATGCTTTCACCGGTTCCCAAATGCAACCAGAATAAAGTATAAACTTCCTGCCATGAAATTCAATGTCTCCCACAATGTGATTCTGGCATAACTTTGCAGGCCAAAGTGATATGACCCTTTCATAAACTGTATGCTCCCACCAATCAAAGCTTTTTTTGCTCCCAGCTTTACTTTGCCTTCTATGTCTTTACAAGTAAGCATGCTGCTACTGCTGCTAAGTCGCTTCAGTCGTGTCCGACTCTGTGCGATCCCATAGACGGAAGCTCACCAGGCTCCCCTGTCCCTGGGATTCTCCAGGCAAGAACACTGGAGTGGGTTGCCATTTCCTTCTCCAATGCATGAAAGTGAAAAGTCAAAGTGAAGTCGCTCAGTCGTGTCCGACTCTTAGTGACCCCACGGACTGGAGCCTACCAGGCTCCTCCGTCCATGGGATTTTCCAGGCAAAAGTACTGGGGTGGGGTGCCATTGCCTTCCCCGACAAGTAAGCATAGCTCTAGGCAAATTGGAGACATTAAATCAGTATCAGTTGAATGACAATAGAATCTAGGTGGGAGTATACAATACACTGTAAAATTCTCTCAACCTTTCTGAATGTTTGAAAACTTTCATAATCAGACATTGGGAAAAATATTAGTCCATGTAAGATGAAGGAATGAATCTCTTGGGAGCTGGGTTCTTCTCTCCAGATAACCATACAGGTACAAGAAGATATGCCAAAGGGTCTTTCTGACAGATGAGTAACAAAATATGGAGTTCCAAGAGGGAAAGGAGGAAGAACTAGCCCTGGGATGCCTAAATAATTATTTTGGCCAGTAAATAACCCTAGCAATTTAAAGACCGCCACCAACTAGAATCAGAACACAGAGAAAAGTTAGAAGATAAGACCTAAGGATATTTGCTTTTTCAGGTTAATGCATCTAAGGACATAGTGAGTTATTCCTCCCGCCCCCATCTTGCTCTCAGATTCTAGGTTAAAGCAGTAAAAGTAAAGCATGTGGTTTCATTCAAAGCTGCTGCCACTGCTAAGTCACTTCAGTCGTGTCCGACTCTGTATGACCCCAGAGACGGCAGCCCACCAGGCTCCCCCGTCCCTGGGATTCTCCAGGCAAGAACACTGGAGTAGGTTGTCATCTCCTTCTCCAATGCATGAAAGTGAAAAAGTGAAAGTGAAGTGGCTCAGTCGTGTCCGACTCTTAGCGACCCCATGGACTGCAGCCCACCAGGCTCCTCCATCCATGGGATTTTCCAGGCAAGAGTACTGGAGTGGGATGCCATTGCCTTCTCCTCATTCAAGGCAGTACCTGCAATATTTCCAAGAGAGAGGAATCTCAATACTCTGGTTTTGGTTCGGTTATACTCAGCAACATAGGTTTTATGAAGAAAGCACCTGATCACTTTCCTGTGAACTCAGTCTATTGCTTAAATCTGTGAACTTGCAACTGCATAGCATGAAAATTCAAACTCTATTACTGATTTTGACCAAAAAAGTAT
Source organism: Tragelaphus eurycerus (assembly GCA_935064755.1). Classification (NCBI taxonomy): domain Eukaryota; kingdom Metazoa; phylum Chordata; class Mammalia; order Artiodactyla; family Bovidae; genus Tragelaphus; species Tragelaphus eurycerus. The sequence goes on from CAKXYN010000002.1 coordinate 29,535,275, forward strand.
AGTTCTTAGCCGGAGAAGGCAATGGCAACCCACTCCAGTACTCTTGCCTGGAAAATCCCATGGACAGAGGAGCCTGGTAGGCTGCAGTTCCTGGGGTCGCTAAGAGTCGAACACGACTGAGCGACTTCACTTCACTTTCACTTTCTAGCCCTTACAGCTTGCTGCTGCTGCTGCTAAGTTGCTTCAGTCGTGTCTGACTCTGTGCGACCCCATAGACGGCAGCCCACCAGGTTCCCTGTCCCTGGGATTCTCCAGGCAAGAATACTGGAGTGGGTTGCCATTTCCTTCTCCAATGCATGAAAGTGAAAAGTGAAAGTGAAGTCGCTCAGTTGTGTCCGACTCTTAGAGACCCCATGGACTGTAGCCTATCAGGCTCCTCCATCCATGGGATTTTCCAGGCAAGAGTACTTACCCCTCTCCCAAATCAATATAGATATTAATGACTTGTTCTTCTAGAGGCATCTTTCTAATTATGCATAACTTTATTCTTGCTTGGAGAATACTATGGACAGAGGAGCCTGGTGGACCACAGTCCATAGGGTCGCAAAGAGTCAGACGCAACACTTTCACACACTTCCCTACTTAAGTTCTTTTAAAATGTTCTTACTTCAGTCCCTGAAAATCCCACATCCTAAAATCCCTGAGAATGTTAAATAAACATGTTTGCTCTTTAAAATGAACTATACTTCCTATTAAGAATGGGTCAGTACCTATTCAACTTGGGTATCTGCAGAAAGATATAGGGGTGTCTGATGTTATCTGGGGCAGCAACTAAGTTCTTCCTCTCTTGCTGTCTTAATTCCACGCATACCAGGGTAATATTCAACACAATTTTCCCCTCCAACAAATCAAACATTTTCCAAAACAAAAAGTCATTAACAAAATACTATCATGGTGTTTGCATCTTGTCACCACCACCACCACCACCCCCCCCCCGCCGCCCCCGCCAAGGGAAGTGAACTGATAAACCCAGAGGACTTCCCTTAACACTCTTCTGAGTCATTTGAACAGCCTGTCAGTCAAAGCTCACTTATTTCTCAGGCTAAAAATTAGAGAACTACACTGTAAATTAGTTTATAAATGGGATTCACATATATTGTGGAGCCACCTTATGCCCATCCCAAAGAACCAACTCCCATAAAAGAAGAATAAGACTGCTTCTTGCTAAGAACACTTGCATTACATTATAAAGGTTTTCCACTGGACTTAGATTAGCCTGGAGTACAAATATAGAAAGCCTAATCAGCTAAAGAGTCTTGACAACTTTTCAAACTTATTCATATGCCAACAAAGCCAGTGCAGTTACTTTCCCAAAAGTGTTCCAATCCCTATTTTGAACAACTTTCTTTTTTATTTTTTCTTTTAAAAGACCTTTTATTAAGATGTTTCTCACAAACTAAGGAAAAACTTTTATACCACTAAGAGAAAAATCCTTATCTTACAACACAACTGAAAAAGAACCAATGAGAATTTGGCAATATAACTGTGATAAACTCCGGAGTTCCTGGTTTCCAGTTCTTTTCAACAATACTCTAAAGTAGTACTCAATGCTTTCAGAAGGAATACCAGATCCAGTTACTCCTAAAATGATACATAACAGCATTAACACTGCTCCTTTAACTTCTCCTGTGTACACATATGTACACTAACGCAGCTCAAACATAAACCTTACTTTTCATATAAACACAGATTAAGATTAAATATTATATATGACACCATTTTATTTTTTGCTGACAAAGCAAGAGATTTTATCAGGAAGGGGCGCCGAGGTGGAGAGCAGTAGGGTGAGGGAACCCAGGAGAACTGCTCTGGCAGTCTCGGGTTTTACGGTGATGGGATTAGTTTCCGGGTTGTCTTTACCCAAATCATTCTGGCTCAGAGTCCTTCCTGGTGGTGCACACCTGGTTCAGCCAAGATGGATGCCAGATGTGAGGATTCTGAGAGGTGGTCGGACATGTGGTGTCTCATTTTGACCTTTCCTGAACCCTTCCGGTTGGTGGTGGCTTATTAGTTCCGTGTTCCATACCAGGATCTCCTGTTGTAAAATAACTCCTGCAAATAGTTATTATGGTGCCTGGCCAGGGTGGGCGGTGTCAGTCAGTGTGCTTCCCCTAACAACTCCCTGCTGAGAGACTTAAAAATCAAGATCCTTGTTGGGAACTGGAGCAGAGGTCTTTTTCTTCTGTAACTTCTTCCTGCTGTGCATGGGTGTAGGCCTGCCTAGCAAAGCAGAAGTCTCTCTCTACCTGATCTAAGTTGAGGTATTCTGTGCCTGAAACCAGCATTCACCTTGTAATAACAGCAATTTAGCTTGAAACTGTTGGCTCCTATCAGAGATGAAATAGACAGGGGCCAAACCAGAAGGCCTAACAGGATGGTCATCACTGGTCCCCAGAAACAGGAGGCAACATTTGGGATGAGGGCTTCAGGGTGTGTGACTTTTTCCTGACTGGTTACTGGTGAGGCAACTGAGCGGTGCTCCAGGAATCTTGTGTTAAGCCTGAAGTTACCATCCTCTACCTGGGTGAGGGCCCCAGTTCTGTGGAACTCAAAGACATTGTTACACATATTTTTTTTGAGTAGGAACCAGGACCTTGTCTCAATACTGTACCACTATTTGAAAAAGAACACAACTGAAAAAGAACCAATGAGAATTTGGCAATATAACTGTGAGAAACTCCAGAGTTCTTGGTTTCCAGTTCTTTTCAACTGTACTCTAACTGCTACTGCTACTGCTAAGTCACTTCAGTCGTGTCCGACTCTGTGTGACCCCACAGATGGCAGCCCACCAGGCTCCCCCGTCCCTGGGATTCTCCAGGCAAGAATACTGGAGTGGGTTGCCATTTCCTTCTCCAATGCATGCAAGTGAAAAGTGAAAGTGAAGACTCTCAGTCATATCCGACCCTCAGCGACCCCATGAACTACAGCCTTCCAGGCTCTTCCATCCATAGAATTTTCCAGGCAACAAGAGTACTGGAGTGGGGTGCCATTGCCTTGCTTTCAGAAAGAATACCAGATCTAGTCACTCCTAAAATGATACATAACAGCATCAACACTGCTCCTTTAACTTCTGTGTGCACATATGTACACTAACATAGCTCAAACATAAACCTTACTTTTCATATAAACAGATTAAATACTATATGTGACACCATTTTTTTGAAACATGAGTACTAGTACCAAAGAAAGCAGAGAATACAAATGCTACTAATAAACGAGTCAGTGATTCCTTTTTTTACTTCAAACAACTTCAGACAATATTTTAAAGATTTTTATACATAAGCTAACATACAGCTTATTTTTCTTTTATGAGAGAAATGTACGAGCAGTACCCTTAATTATACCTCTGCAAATAGGGCATTTTCTTAGAGAAGGGGCACATTCCTGGCATACTACCAGATGACCACAAGGAATAAATACAATAGAAACTTCTTGGTCCATACACACTTTACAAGTTCTTTCTTCTTGCAGCCTTCTCAACTGCTTTTCCAGGGACAGACCTGAAACATTTGTTGGAATATACTTCATATTCTTTTCCACAAACAAGTTCTTATATAATGTAGGGTCAATTTCCTTAAGACAGTTTTTGAAGATGTTGCCAGCACTATTTCCATTAACTAAAATGGTATCAATCAGTTCTCTTGCTTATAAAGGTATCTGTGTTTTTTGCTTAATAATATCATGCTCCTGTTTATTAATTACATTGGCCTTTAAAAGATTATCCAGGATAGGAAGCACACATGTCAACTGTTGAAAGAGAGCCATTCTATTTCTCCGAAGTAATGACAAATCATCTGATGCTGTTTCTTCAGTTTGTCTTTCCTTCTCTTCCTCCTTTTCTTCTTCTCGTTTCTCATCTTCAGCATTGAGAAGTGCTGACACAATATCATTAACTGTTTTGTAATTCTCTTCAGTTGTTAGGATTTTACTCTGAACTGTCCGCTTTACCAGGCTTCTACTAAAGCCCATTTCCAAGGTAGCTTTAACCACAGGTGTATTCATCATGACTGCATCGTCTGAAGAACTTTCTCCAGGTCCAAAATGAACAATTGGTGGGTCAGCATTTTCATCTCCAGAAGTATTTGCAGTTGACAACAGCTGTTCAAGCAGATGAGTATATCTGGCTTGAATCTCACTAACAAACTCCTGCCCTTTCATGTGTATCAAGAACTCACACCTTGGAAACCATTTGGCGTGTTCTACCCATGGGTCATCTCCAGATTCCCAACACCTTAAGCCACCATCACAACAAAAGCACTTGACATTGTAGTTGCGACCTACATAATAGAAACCAGCACTTGCAAGCTGCTTGGGCTGAACTGATACAGTAGATGGCCAGTACATAAATGTTCTCAGGCGAGCTGCATGTGTCTGCATACTCAAATTTGAAATGCTGAACCTCAGCGTTTCCAGAGAATTTTCCAAAAATAGACAGTTGGGAAAATGTCTCTGGTGTTCTAACATAGCATCATCCTTTGGTTCCCAGTTATTTAGCGTCCCACCACAGGCAAAGCAGGCTACCCTCTCTCCAGGTCCTATATAATAAAAGCCAGCTCTTGCCAATTCTGATGGTGACAGAAAGGTTAATGGACACATTTGATAAGTAAGAAATCTCGCTTCTTCAGTACTCATGGCATAACTGTAGGGGTTAGTCCTCAAAGGGGAAAGTCTTCGACTGCTCAAGAATTAATAGGGTTTGGTGAAAGGTATAAGGAATAAGAACCACTGAATGATCTACCATGTTCCCAAGTGGGTGATAATGAGTGAATAAAACTGTTTCTCATTGGAGAAGAAGCATTCTTAGAAGTGGATTCCAGACTAGTAACAGAAACTAGATTCTGAATAAAGCTACAGCTCGGATACAGTTGTTTATGCTTCTCACTAGGATTGTCTCCTTGTTTCCAGTTATCCAGCATTAGGCCACAACAGAAGCATTTGACCTTGTCATTCACACCAGTGTAATAAAAACCAGCACAAGCAAGACTCCTTTCTGAGACAGGAACACTGGCGGGGAAAGTTGAATATGTAGACAATCGGTAGAGCTCACGTGAAAAGTCGTATGTCATTTTTGGTTTGTTGCCAATTGTCCAATTTGACAAGACTGTGCTGTCTTCCATCACACTCTTAATTTTTCGATATGAGGGATCTGGGACAAGTCTTTAGGAGGTAGTTTTGTGCATGAGTGATTTTTACTTTTTGACAGCAAAAATCCTTTACATGAAAATTTTCTTCTCTTCACATTAGATTTTTTTTTTTTAACCATTAAAAAAGAATCAAACGATATGCTCCTACTTACATAAAATTCACTACACCTTCTTTATTGGATTTACATCTGAATTTACACTCAGGTAGGATGACTCTCTCTCCTATATTATCAAAATACTACTTAATACTCTTTAGGAGAAGGGGGTGGGGGGGGGGCGGGGAGGACTATATTAACTCAAGTGTTATCTCTGTTCACTATTTGGTATAATACTAAGCAGACTGAAAGAAGTTGAGACACTTTTGAAAATATGTTTAACACTCCTTGATTTTTCAAGGAAGTTTATATTCCCAAATTCTAAACAAAGACACAATACTTATGCCTTTAATTTGCTTTTGGTTACAAATTACAAAGCCTGGATATCAAGCCAATTAATCAGATCAGATCAGATCAGTCGCTCAGTCGTGTCCCACTCTTTGCGACCCCATGATCCGCAGCACGCCAGGCCTCCCTGTCCATCACCAACTCCCGGGGATCACTCAGACTCACATTCATCGAGTCAGTGATGCCATCCAGCCGTCTCATCCTCTGTTGTCCCCTTCTCCTCCTGCCCCAAATCCCTCCCAGCATCAGAGTCTTCCCCAATGAGTCAACTCTTCACATGAGGTGGCCAAAATACTGGAGTTTCAGCTTTAGCATCATTCCTTCCAAAGAAATCCCAGGGTTGATCTCCTTCAGAATGGACTGGTTGGATCTTCTTGCAGTCCAAGGGACTCTCAAGAGTCTTCTCCAACACCACAGTTCAAAAGCATCAATTCTTTGGCGATCAGCCTTCTTCACAGTCCAACTCTCACACCCATACATGACCACAGGAAAGACCATAGCCTTGACTAGGCGAACCTCTGTTGGCAAAGTGATGTCTCTGCTTTTGAATATGCTATCTAGGTTGGTCATAACTTTCCTTCCAAGGAGTAAGCGTCTTTTAATTTCATGGCTGCAGTCACCATCTGCAGTGATCCTGGAGCCCAGAAAAATAAAGTCTGACACTGTTTCCACTGTTTCTCCATCTATTTCCCATGTAGTGATGGGACCAGATGCCATGATCTTTGTTTTCTGAATGTTGAGCTTTAAGCCAACCTTTTCACTCTCCACTTTCACTTTCAGCAAGAGGCTTTTTAGTTCCTCTTTACTTTCTGCCATAAGGGTGGTGTCATCCGCATATCTGAGGTTATTGATATTTCTCCCAGCAATCTTGATTCCAACTTGTGTTTCTTCCAGTCCAGCATTTCTCATGATGTACTCTGCATATAAGTTAAACAAACATGGTGACAATATACAGCCTTGACGGACTCCTTTTCCTATTTGGAACCAGTCTGTTGTTCCATGACCAGTTCTAACTGTTGCTTCCTGACCTGCATACAGATTTCTCAAGAGGCAGATCAGGTGGTCTGGTATTCCCATCTCTTTCAGGATTTTCCACAGTTTATTGTGATCCACACAGTCAAAGGCTTTGGCATAGTCAATAAAGCAGAAATAGATGTTTTTCTGGAACTCTCTTGCTTTTTCCATGATCCAGCGGATGTTGGCAATTTGATCTCTGGTTCCTCTGCCTTTTCTAAAACCAGCTTGAACATCAGGAAGTTCACAGTTCACATATTGCTGAAGCCTGGCTTGGAGAATTTTGAGCATGACTTTACTAGCGTGTGAGATGAGTGCAATTGTGCGGTAGTTTGAGCACTCTTTGGCATTGCCTTTCTTTGGGATTGGGATGAAAACTGACCTTTTCCAATCTTGTGGCCACTGCTGAGTTTTCCAAATTTGCTGGCATATTGAGTGCAGCACTTTCACAGCATCATCTTTCAGGATTTGGAATAGCTCCACTGGAATTCCATCACCTCCACTAGCTTTGTTCCTAGTGATGATTTCTAAGGCCCACTTGACTTCACATTCCAAGATGTCTGGCTCTAGGTCAGTGATCACACCATCATGATTATCTGGGTCTTGAAACTCTTTTTTGTACAGTTCTTCTGTGTATTCTTGCCACCTCTTCTTAATATCTTCTGCTTCTGTTAGGTCCATACCATTTCTGTCCTTTATCGAGCCCATCTTTGCATGAAATGTTCCTTTGGTATCTCTGATTTTCTTGAAGAGATCCCTAGTCTTTCCCATTCTGTTGTTTTCCTCTATTTCTTTGCATTGATTGCTGAAGAAGGCTTTCTTATCTCTTCTTGCTATTCTTTGGAACTCTGCATTCAGATGCTTATATCTTTCCTTTTCTCCTTTGCTTTTTGCTTCTCTTCTTTTCACAGCTATTTGCAAGGCCTCCCCAGACAGCCATTTTGCTTTTTTGCATTTCTTTTCCACGGGGATGGTCTTGATCCCTGTCTCCTGTACAATGTCACAAACCTCATTCCATAGTTCATCAGGCACTCTATCTATCAGATCTAGGCCCTTAAATCTATTTGTCACTTCCACTGTATAATCATAAGGGATTTGATTTAGGTCATACTTGAATGGTCTAGTGGTTTTCCCTACTTTCTTCAGTTTCAGTCTGAATTTGGCAATAAGGAGTTCATGGTCTGAGCCACAGTCAGCTCCTGGTCTTGTTTTTGCTGATTGGATAGAGCTTCTCCATCTTTGGCTGCAAAGAATATAATCGAACTGATTTTGGTGTTGACTATCTGGTGATGTCCATGTATAGAGTCTTCTCTTGTGTTGTTGGAAGAGGGTATTTGCTATGACCAGTACATTTTCTGGGCAAAACTCTGTTAGTCTTTGCCCTGCTTCATTCCGTATTTCAAGGCCAAATTTGCCTGTTACTCCAGGTGCTTCTTGACTTCCTACTTTTGCATTCCAGTCCCCTATAATGAAAAGGACATCTTTTTTGGGTGTTAGTTCTAAAAGGTCTTGTAGGTCTTCATAGAACCATTCAGCTTCAGCTTCTTCAGCATTACTGGTTGGAGCATAGACTTGGATTACTGTGACATTGAATGGTTTGCCTTGGAAACGAACAGAGATCATTCTGTCGTTTTTGAGATTGCATCCAAGTACTGCATTTCAGACTCTTTTGTTGACCATGAAGGCCACTCCATTTCTTCTTAGGGATTCCTGCCCGCAGTAGTAGATATAATGGTCCTCTGAGTTAAATTCACCCATTTTAGTTCGCTGATTCCTAGAATGTCAACATTCACTCTTGCCATCTCTTGTTTGACCACTTTCAATTTGCCTTGATTCATGGACCTGACATTCCAGGATACTATGCAATATTGCTCTTTACAGCATCGGACTTTGCTTCTATCACCAGACACATCCACAGCTGGGTATTCTTTTTGTTTTGGCTCCATCCCTTCATTCTTTCTGGAGTTATTTCTCCACTGATCTCCAGTAGCGTATTGGGCCCCCACTGACCTGGGGAGTTTCTCTTTCAGTATCCTATCATTTTGCCTTTTCATACTGTTCATGGGGTTCTCAAGGCAAGAATACTGAAGTGGTTTGCCATTCCCTTCTCCAGCGGACCACACCCTGTCAGATATCTCCACCATGACCCGCCCATCCTGGGTTGCCCCAGGGGCATGGTTTAATTTCATTGAGTTAGACAAGGCTGTGGTCCTGGTGTGATTAGACTGACTAGTTTTCTGTGAGTATATTTTCAGTGTATTTGCCCTCTGATGCCCTCTTGCAAGACCTACCGTCTTACTTGGGTTTCTCTTACCTCCTATAAGAGGAAAAAAACTATATGCAGACTTCTTTCCCTCCAAGCACTCTTAATATATTTTCTATAAAAAAATCTTTTATTCTAGTAAACAATAAGCCCTCATATGGTCACATTATCTAAAGGCAAATTTCACATAGCTTATCATCATAGTATTTACTTAAGAAAGTTAAAGTAGCTTCAGTTAACAATTTTGGAGGATGTCAACACCTACAAGCATTGTTGAACCTAAATCTGTTATACTGTGTACGATGTTAAAACTCACAAGCCGCTAACTCATCTTTGTTAATACTGCCTATATTTGTTTTCATTTCCTGCAGCATCATTATGTTGTCTTTCTTCCTAACTTTGCATACCACTTTATTATATTTGGTCAACTGAAGGTATTGCCACCATAAACTTAATTAGTTAACCATAAAGTTTCTACAGCAGAACCTTTTTACATAACTTGTCTTTCATTTAAGAATCATGCATCTAAAATATCACTCATTTTGCATTTAAAGGTAAATCAAGTTTATCAAGATACAGTTTGACTGTTCTAGTATTATCACAAATGCCTAACAAGATACTCTATCACCAACACTATGCTATGCTATGCTAAGTCACTTAAGTCGTGTCCGACTCTGTGCGACCCCATAGACGGCTGTCCACCAGGCTTCCCCGACCCTGGGATTCTCCAGGCAAGAACACTGGAGTGGGTTGCCATTTCCCTCTCCAATGCCTGAAAGTGAAAAGAGAAAGTGAAGCCACTCAGTCATGCCCGACTCTTAGCGACCCCATGGACTGCAGCCCACCAGGCTCCTCCGTCCGTGGGACCCTTCCAGGCAAGAGCACCGGAGTGGGGTGCCATCGCCCTCTCCATCACCAACACTGCTCATGCATAGATCAGATCAGATCAGATCAGTCGCTCAGTCGTGTCCCACTCTTTGCGACCCCATGAACCGCAGCACGCCAGGCCTCCCTGTCCATCACCAGCTCCCGGAGGTCACTCAGACTCGCATCCATCGAGTCAGTGATGCCATCCAGCCATCTCATCCTCTGTCGTCCCCTTCTCCTCCTGCCCTCAATCCCTCCCAGCATCAGAGTTTTCTCCAATGAGTCAACTCTTCGCATGAGGTGGCCAAAATACTGGAGTTTCTATGCCAATAATTAACTCTACTAGCCTTGTTTCTGAAAACCCTTCATGTTTTAAAAGTATAAGTTATACACAAAATTACACTCCGCAGAATTCAAACTATATCCCTTTATAAAGTTTCTGGGTGTCCATAATGGGATTTATTACTGCAGGGGAAAAAATGAGGGGAAAAAAGTAGATTCTTCAGGGCTGTAAATCGCGGGGCCGGCGCAGCAAACGCGGAAACGGCTCAGCCGCCCGGAGCCTCCTCAGACCCTTGAACAGCGACGCCGGCATAAGGGGGCGGCCGGGTGGCTGGGCTCCAGCGCGCCACAGGCTCCCCTGAACAACTTTCTTAAAAGTATTTTTTCAAGTTAATCAAAGTCCCATTGGATTTTTTTTTCTCCTTAAATCTCTGTTCTTAGTCATCCCACAACAACAACAAAAAAGAAAAAGTAAAAAGTTTTCATTGCACATTTAAGGGGATGTGGAAAGGACAAGTATCTTTCAAAGATACTTTGAAAGACAGAAGCTTAGTAAGCATAAGTAGTTTGCTCACGGTCACCACTTAGCCAAAGGCAATGCTAGGATTCAAATCTATACATGTGCCAAAGTACTTTTTTTTTCCCCAGGACATCAAGGGGACCTAAAAGGCACTGGATGCTTCCATTTCACACACATCTCTACATGTCCCCCTGGCTCCTATGAATTCCCCTGCAAGGACCATATCCACTTGGCAGGGAGCTCTTTCCACCTGCCCCATGTCCTTGGTTTCCTCCTAGTTCTACATTCCAGGAAAAACAGCCTTTTCGTGTGCCTTCCTTCCTTCGCTCAAGCCAAGTCTCCTTTTGTGAGACACGAACTAATCGCAGGCATTTTCCACTTTGTTCCATAAGATCCATGAAATCAAAACATCCCAAAGAGACTTGCTGAAGGAGGAGGGCGTGTCCCTCCCACTCCTCTTGGTGAGAATGACTGAGGACCCCACAGCTTTGAGCTTCCCTGAAGCGCCGATGGCTTGGAAGAAGCCCAGGGGCGATGCCCTCAGATTGCACTAATATCAGGAGCCTTCAGGAGCGTGTTCCCGGCTGAGCACACGCAAAGAAGAATTATCCAACTTGGAAACTACAACCCAGCCAAGATCTCCCGACCCCGTCTTACCCCACAGAGCTTTCTTCCTTTTCGGTGCCAAAGGCTGAGGAGACCGCCCTCCCGGCGCCCGTGAGTTTCGGGACTAGCGACTTAGGCGGAGCCGCGCACTTACGTAGGGGCAGACCGCGCTCCTCCCCGCTTCGGATTGCAAGCAGAACCGACCTCTCAGGGTTCCCAAGTTCGGAAGAAGCAAGGCGGCCTTCTCCTTCGCCCCTCGCAGTCCCGAGTGTCCTGCAGACCGCGAGTTTTTGAGTAACCCTCTCAGGAGGAGGAGACCCACGTGACCTAGACCTAAGAGGCCAGAGATACGTCCCCACCCATTTCTCCCCTCGATCTGGCCGCACCCCATCAGCGTTTTTCCATCCTGAAAGAAGCCAACAATCTCAGCGTGAGATATTAACAGTGAACCGAGGAAGATTTACTGTGCGATGCAGCTCCTTTTGATTTGTTTGTTCCTTTGTTTGTGGGTTTTGATTTTCTTTCTCACCTTTTTGAAACTCTTATCTTAGAATTTCCACAGTATTTTGAAATCATTTTCCCAAGCTGGTGCTTGTGAATCTGTTGTTTGCATCTGGAAGCAGAGTGGTATTTTACTCCCCCCCCCCCCCCCCCCCCCCCCCCCCCCCCCCCCCCCCGTTTAAATGCCCAGCATACATTCCTAGATAGTTAATCCACATGGTAGTAGCGCTGATGCTGGGGGCCCACTGAGAACCAGCACTGTGTCAAGTGCATTATCTGAAGTACTGCATCGGAGTATTAGAGCAACTGGATGTACCCTGTGTTATAACTGTCCCCACTTTGTACTCAAGAAACTGAGACTTGGAGAGGTTAAGTAGCCCATTCAGGGCCATCTCTTTTAAGGGGCCTACCTGAATAGGCAGTTTTACCCACCATTAGGTTCAGGCCACTGAGCCGGACACTGGGGGAAAGACAGAGACTTGTTTAAGAAAAAGAAACAACAGACCCACCATGGTGTCACTTGTGCTAAGCTCGTGTCACCAAACCAAGACTTAATACCTAACCTAGTTGCAAGTCCAACCAACCTTCCCTCCCTTTTAACATAATCTCAACCAATCAGTCTGGAATTCCCTGGTCAGCGCCAGCAAAATAATTCACCTGGTAGACTCTTTTGTCCCCCAAAAGTAGGCAACCTTGCCTGAAATAATTCATTTTTTTCATTTATGACTTCCTGTCCCTCCCTTCCTGTGCCTTTAAGAACCTTTGCTTTTCTGCAGCTTTTTGAGACTCCTTTCTTTTTGTTAGACGGGATGCTGCCCAGTTCATGAATCCTTTAGTAAAGCCAATTAGATTTTAAATCTCAGTTGAATTTTGTTTTCTTAAGACTAAACAGATAAGGAGATTGCAGGAGCACGGAGATAAGGAAAAATACGGAAGTGTCATCATTCCCATGTCCCCCACATGTCCCATGGTTCAGAAGTGGCAATTATGAAAGCGTCTTAGACAAGCCACCTGACTTTGAATCTTTGCTCTGCTCTAGAGCTATGAACTCTGATCCATTGTTTTTCAAGATGACCAAAACAAGGTCACCATGCTCCTTTGCAAGGTGACTTAGCCATTCCTCCCACCAAGAGGTGAAATATCTCTTCCCTCCCCTTGAATCAGAACTGGCTTTGGCACCTGTTTTGGCCATTAGAATGTGGGCAAGTGCCAGTTCCTCTCTAGGATCAGAAGGCCTTTCAGTTTCTACTCTGAGACAGCCTCCTTGGGACCAACATGACCAGAAGCTGGTATGGCTCCTGTAGAGTGAGGTCAGGTGCAGGAGAACCGAGGCATTTCAGGGACAAAAGCACCAACTGGGAGCTTGGTGAGAGAAGCCACTGGGACCTTCCAGCGCAGCCCACCCTCAGCAAGAATGCAGCTGCATGCGTCAGCAGTGAAACAGCCCAGCCAGCCCACCAATTGGGAAAAAATTCACTGTTATTTTAAGTCACTTCAGTTTGGGGGAGTTTGTTATGCAACTAAGGGTAACTGTAGCATTAACTTTTGGATCTGGAACAAATTTCTTAATGTCACTGAGTCTCGGTTTTCTCATAAGTACTTACTTTATTGGGTTGTGGTGGGCACTAAATGTAATGTACCAGAGTATGTCCTGAGCCATCACTATCTGCCATCTTATGCTTTCAAACTGTGGTGTTGGAGAAGACTCTTGAAAGTCCCTTGGTCTGCAAGGAAATCCAACCAGTCCATCCTAAAGGAGATTAGTCCTGAGTGTTCATTGAAAGGACTGATGCTGAAGCTGAAACTCCAGTACTTTGGCCACCTGATGTGAAGAACTGACTCATTGGAAAAGACCTTGATGCTGGGAAAGATTGAGGGCAGGAGGAGAAGGGGATGACAGAGGATGAAATGGTTGGATGGCATCACTGATTCAATGGACATGAGTTTGTGTAAACTCCGGGAGTTGGTGATGGACAGGGAGGCCTGGCATGCTGCAGTCCATTGGGTCTCAAAAAGTCAGACACAACTGAACGACTGAATTGAACTGACACTATGTAAGGAACTAAATTCTACACACTTATCTTTTTCTGGAGAAAAATTTCATTGGTGGGAAAAAAAATTCTTTAAGACCAAGATCAGACCACCCTTAACAAACTATTAAATAAAATAGATTCAACCTTCCTACCTTGATAAATATGACTTTGTCATGACCTGAAAGACCAGATTCAAACTCCTTGATGATCTGCATCTCCATTTGGTGATTCAGGGAGAGCTGTTTACATAGAGGTGCCTCTTGTTAAATACCTGTTTGCTTGCACTGTAAGTCTGGGGAGCCCACCTAAATCAGCATCTCCTGAAGTGGGTTTAACTGAAGTGACCTATTGTCAGGACTAAGAAACTGGTTCAGCGAGATAGAACAGTCTACCAACTGAACTTTTGGACTGTGAAACTTGAGGAAGTTTCAAAGGCAAAACTGTAGGAAGCCAGATTTGCCATCCTAAACTGTGTTTCTTTGGCATGAGGATTATTTTAGGTTGATTGTCTTTAAGAAGCAGAAGACTCCGGAGGTCTTTTTAAAAAAAAAAAAAAAAAAACAACTCTTCCTTAACCTGCCTAAAAGAATTTAGATCAGGGACCTGGTCCTGGAAGAGCACCATCACCAGAGATATCTACCAAGAATACAGGTTAGGGGTGGTATGGAAACTGAGTAGGGCCTTAAGATCAAACATTTGCATAGCAAACATTTGTTTACCAAACATTTGTTTTCATCTCCTTGTGAATTTCCTTTCCTTGTTTTGAGATCTCAAATTCCTACTCCCTTCTCCTTCTCTCTGATGGCATGTAACTCTTAAATTACCTAACTCATCTATTCACCTCATTTTTCTTATGGGACTTCTGTCTGTACATAATTAAATTTGACTTTCTCCTATTAATCTGTGTTATGTCAGGTTAATTCTTACCAATCAGAAGAACCTAGAATGATTTTTTTTTCTTTTTCCAACAGTGACATTCACAGGCTCTGGAAGTTAGGATTCAAACGTCTTTGGAAGCTGTGGCATTATTCAGCCTATTGTAGTCATAATGCAAATTATATTTTTTACTAGAAGATGTGGTCAAAATAGATTGAAAGCCACTAAATTGGAAGTCTTCTGAATTTTTCAAGCATGCTATATTGCTTATTTTTTTATTATAAGTGTAATACATGATCCTTATACAACTATGAGGCTATATTAAAAGATCAGATAAAAATCCCATTGTGACTCCTTAGAGATAACCAAATGATATATTTTTATCTAATTTTTATCTGTACAAACATATGTTTAAAACAAAATTGGAATCATACAGAGATACGTGTTCTTCTGTAGCAGTTAGCATATTATAGCCCAATTATTTTCACACACTATTAATTCAAAAATATATTAATAGCTACATAATGTTCAATTATATGAGTATACTATGATTTAATCAACCATTTTCCAACATTTAGTCATTTGGGTTGCTTCCAATTTTTCCTTGCCATTAATTCACTAAAAATAATCCCCTGCAAAAGATGAGGGGAACTTCTGTAATAAATGACCACAAACTGGGTGCTTTAAAACAACAGAAATTTATTCTCTCACATTTCTGGAGAGGTCTAAAATCAAGACGTTGGGAGGTCAGCTTTCTCCTGAAGCTCTGGGGGAGGATCCTTCCTTGCCTTCTCCAGCTCCCAGAAGTCCCTCGAATTTCTTTCCTGTAACTGCATCACTCCAATCTCTGCTCACGTTTGCATGGCTTTTTCTCTGTGTGTCTCATATCTTCTCTTCTTTCTATGCAGACACAAGTCATGGGATTTAGGACCCATTGTAATCCAATATGACATTGTCTTAACTTGTTCCGTCTACTGTGCTTAATTGCTAAGGCGTGTCCAACTCTTTTGTGACTCCATGGACTGTAGCCCACCAAGCTCCTCTGCCCATGGGATTTTCTGGGCAAGAATACTGCAGTGGGTTGCCATTTCCTCCTCCAGGGGATTTTCCCAGCCCAGGGATTGAACCTGAGTCTCCTGCATTGGCAGGTGGATTTTTTACTCAGCCACGAGCGAAGCCTGTTCCATCTACAGAGACCCTATTTCCAAATAAGGTCACATTCTGAGATTCTGGGTGGATATGAATTTTAAGGTGGGAGGCATTAGTCAACACACTACAGTCCCTATGGAAAGGAGAGTACAACTTGGAAAGATACTTGGGTACATTGAGAGGATTTGGGGATACACGACTGAGCGACTGAACTGAACACTATGGGATGGGCAAAAAGGATGAATCTATACATTTTCATGAAATAATAATTTCCCTGTCTTTATTAACATCCATTCTCCAGTGATCTGCAGCTTCCGAAATGACCCATTTAGTGAACCCATGAGCAAATTCTGTTTGGAAACCACCTTTCAATGGAGGCCATCATCTGTAGGCTGTGCTTGCATCCAGACTGCAGAGGTATAATCAGCAATTAAATGGGAGAGAATTGGTGCGTTTCTTTCTTTAAGGACAAATGTATTCCTTTTCTACACTATTGACTGGCTTATTTTGGCATAGCTAGTCAAATATTTCTAGTACTTTAAAGAATATTTCTTTACATTTCTTTCCAAATGGCCATAAATGTAATCAACTTTACAGCTGAAAAATCAAAATATATGACATGCAGAGGAGGATCAAACTGCTAGAAATAATATTTTTAACCCATTCCTTGTATCAAGCATTCTCAAAGATGGGCAAAAGAATGGCTTTGTAGAAAGATTGATTAAGGCTTCTTTTCTGATCAAGCTGCTAGAAATAATATTTTTAACCCATTCCTTGTATCAAGCATTCTCAAAGATGGGCAAAAGAATGGCTTTGTAGAAAGATTGATTAAGGCTTCTTCTCTGATTGACTTTTCTTCTTCTTTTTTGTAATACATATTTATTTGGCTCTGCCGGGTCTTGGTTGTGGCACTTGGGATGTTTGGTCTTAGCTGCAGCATGCAAACTCTTAGTTTAAGCCTGTGGGATCTAGTTCTCTGATCAGGGATTGAACCTGGGCCCCGTGCATTGGGAGCATGGAGTTTTAGCTACTGTACCACCATGAGGGAAATGCTTTTCTATTCATCTAGATACAGTGGAAGACACTGGGGGAGAAGACACAGTTCAGTATCTTTTAGCACAATCCAGAGGGAAGTCTCTCTGATTGGCTTTTCTGAGAGCAGCTTTAAATTGGCCAGTTGATCAGTCCAGATGACTTCAGGGCTCCCCTGAGCCCTGTGTTCTCTGTACCTGCACATCCTAGGGGAGGTTCTGGTTTGTTAAGCCCTGGTGGTTCAGAGCATGAGTTGGACCCTGGTTCAAATCTGGGACCTGCCATCTGGTGACCTCAACCAAGTTATTTAATCTCAGCTTTTTCTTTCATTCATGGTAAATAATAATATTAGCTATCTCTCAGTGTTGTTAAGAGGGTGAAATGAGAGAGTGTCCATAAAGTACTTGTCATATAGAATGGGCTCAAGAAACGGTAGCTATAGCAATAGTGATGCTGACACTGTGAGATTCAGTCTGTGAGATTCCAGGCCTGTGACTGCCATGCTTTGACTCACCCTAGACACTGAATTGTGTCTTCTCGCCCAGTATCTCCCACTGTATCTGGACACATAGAAAAGCATGTCCCTCACTGATCTGTGACCAGAGCTTTGCAGTCTTACTTTCCAACTAAGAAGACACAGAATAGCTCATTTCCACAACTCAAGCAGATAAATACAATTCCAGTCATCTTGGCTTTCACATTTGTAGCTGCTGCTACCAAGATAATGCAGACCTAGAATGAAAATCAGAGGAATTAGCCTTCTACAGAGCCATGTCCCTGTTGGAAGTGACTGTGTCTTTCCCTTCACTTGTCATGGCTTCTGCCATTGCTCCTTTTAAGTATTGGTATGTATCTTCTGTGGCGCCTCATGGCTTGAGAACACAGCTTGGAGGCAGCCTCAGAAACAGGAACATCACCGTCTACCCATTGTATTGCTGTTGTTGTTCACTCGCGCAGTTGTGTCCGACTCTTTGCGACCCCATGAACTGCAGCATGTCAGGCTTCCCTGTCCTTCACCATCTCCCAGAGTTTGCTCAGACTCATGTACTTTGAGTTGATGATGCCATCCAACCATTTCATCCTCTGTTGCCCTCTTGTCCTCTTGCCCTGAATCTTTCCTAGCATCAGTGAGTTGGCTCTTTGCATCAGGTGGCCAAAGTATTGGAGCTTCAGCTTCAGCATCAGTCCTTCCAATGAATATTCAGGGTTGGTTTCCCTTAGGATTGACTGGGTTGATATTAACTTGCTCTATAAACATGTTGCTTCAGAAAAGAAGTCAGATGTGTCACATTCACACACTTGCAAAAAAAAAAAAGTCACTGTGCTATGAGGAGAAGAGAGCAGAATGGATCCAGTGGAAGAGACACCACACCTGTTCTGCCATCAGCTTTGAGAAGTAGGCCTAAGTGGTGATGACCCAGCTGTAAGGCACAGACGCATGCCCCAGTAAATTGATGGAAACAGTCTCCTTACAGTTAGTAAGGAAGGGCCACCTCCTAAAACCAGCAACATACTACAGACTCAGGGAACTTGAGGATAATTACATGGTAATTATTTATAATAAGTGCTTCCACTCTCAGTACGATTATCCCTCCCTGGATTGCCTGGCTCCTTATGCCTGGGTTATGTAGGGAAATAATGTCCAAATTAATCTATATCTTTTGTAAGTGAATCTATTCTCCTCTGATGATCCAGCTCCTTTTGGCAGTAGGTGTTAAATCTTTCTTACAAAAGGCATATTTTCAACATCCCTTCGGTTATAGAGAAAGCCAGCCAAACAAGACTTTGGTGGATTAAGGATGAATTATGGGATTAACATAGATTTGGCCACTAAGGACAGCAGAGCTGGCTCTGTGTAAAACTGTGAGAAATAATCACAGCGAAGCTTTGCGAGGACTCATGGTTTGCTGAACACTTTTCGTATATATCATCTCTTTAATTTGCACACCAGCCCTGCAAGGTATATATTGATATTATGATGAACCTGCCAGTATGATCACAAAAATATCTGATTAAGGGCACGGCCTGGCTTATAGAGAAGATGGATGGGGATTTGAATCCCAGCTCAGCTGCTTATTAGCAGTGTGACCTTTGCTATGTTAATTAACCTCCCTAAGCCTTCACTTTCTCATATATGGAAAGAGGAGAGCCCTACAGGGCTGATTTGAGGATTTACTAGCTTGCACATAGAGCTGGTATGTGCAATGCCTGACCCATAGTAAGTCATTCATTTGCTGAAGGCAAATTTTACAAATGATAATCAGGGATCAAAGAAATCAAGTCAGTGAAAGGGCATGTGGTGTCGCCTCTTTTTTTTTTTATTCAGGTTTTATTTTATTTTCCTTTATTATCAATAGTGATTTGTTCAGGCTCTCCTTACTAACAAAATATTATGCCTATGATTAATTGCATGATTCAGTGCAGTGATGGCCTAGAAAAGTGACTCTCTACCTTTCTGGTTCTATAACCTCTTGAAGACTTTCTGGAATTTCAAGAATTAAGTGATAGTATAGCCTTTCTCTCAACCCTGGTTTCCTCATCTGAAAGCAGCTGTTGTAACAGCTCATTGACTCCTTCTGCCCTCACTACTGTGCTTACCCCAGAGGGTGGTAATGGATGACTAAGCGAACTAAGGAGTAAGAATGCGCTGGGCTAATTAACTGTGCAGTGCATGTCATGGATGGCACAGTGATCACCAGTGTGATGTAAACTGCATGAGCTTAATTGGTCATCCTCCACCTGACACAGAGATCTGTCAGCAAAAATGAAAAGAAGTGATCCCTTCTCCTTCTCGGAAGAACTCAACACTAGATTATTAAAATCTGGGCTCCTCTGCACCAGGATGGTCAGAAGAGTTAATAACCCCACCTTCCTTCTTTCTGTGTACCCAGTTGTTCATTTCTCTCAGGAAATTCTGGACACAAACAAACAAACAAAACAAAATATAGTCACTCTTCATTCTTTGTGAATTCCATGTTTGCAAATTCACCTCCGTGGTTTAGAGAACAGGGCTCTCAGAATTCCTTGCCCAAAAGTCTACAAGTCTGATTCCAGAGTCTGCATGTTAATCTTTTTTGGTTTTATGCTCCCTTTGGGAAATGTCAGAGAGCACTTACAGATCTTGCATGTATAAGATAAGGTGTCAAGGAGCTAGACAGGCTAAAAGGCTATCATGCTGTTTACTACCAAGTTCTAACACAGAACTGTAAGAAAGGCATCTCAGAACTCTAAAGTCTCATTAAAAAAAATTTTTTTTTAAGTCTCATTTTACAGGTTGTTGTAAAGGTATACTTCTCAAGATAAGAAATATCTGAAATCAGAGGGAACAAAAAGTACCCATCACTGAATTAAGAAAGTATCTTAAGACCGAAAAACAAGGTAGGCAGGTGCACATAGTCAGTGGATCAATTTATTATGGCATGAATTACATACAGAGTGGTACTAGACAGACACCAGTATCCCTGATTGTATTGTAATTCTCTGAGCAGCTGAGGGGCCTTTGGGACATTTCTGTACTTAAACTAGGATATTTAGCCTTGGAGTACAGAATGAAGCAGGACAAAGGTTAATAGAGTTGTGCCAAGAGAATGCACTGGTCATAGCAAACACCCTCTTCCAACAACACAAGAGAAGACTCTACACATGGACATCACCAGAAGGTCAACACCAAAATCAGATTGATTATATTCTTTGCAGCCAAAGATGGAGAAGCTCTATACAGTCAGCAAAAACAAGACCAGGAGCTGACTGTGGCCCAGACCATGAACTCCTTATTGCCAAATTCAGACTGAAACTGAAGAAAGTAGGGAAAACCACTAGACGATTCAGGTATGACCTAACTCAAATCCCTTACGATTATACAGTGAAAGTGACAAATTGATTCAAGGGATTAGATCTGATAGACAGAGTGCTTGATGAACTATGGTTGGAAGTTCGTAACACTGTACAGGAGACAGGGAGCAAGACCATTCTCAAGAAAAAGAAATGCAAAAAAGCCAAATGGCTGTCTGAGGAGGCCTAACAAATAGCTGTGAAAAGAAGAGAAACACAAAGCAAAGGAGAAAAGGAAAGATATACCCATTTGAATGCAGAGTTCCAAAGAATAGCAAGGAGTGATAAGAAAGCCTTCCTCAGTGATCAATGCAAAGAAATAGAGGAAAACAATAGAATGGGAAAGACTAGAGATCTCTTCAAGAAAACTAGAGATACCAAGAGTATATTTCATGCAAAGTTGGGCTTGATAAAGGACCAAAATGGTATGGACTTAACAGAAGCAGAAGATATTAAGAAGAGGTGGCAAGAATACACAGAAGAACTGTACAAAAAAGATCTTCATGACCCAGATAATCACGATGGTGTGATCACTCACATAGAGCCAGACATCCTGGAATGTGAAATTAAGTGCGCCTTAGGAAGCATCACTACAAACAAAGCTAGTGGAGGTGATGGAATTCCAGTGGAGCTATTTCAAATCCTGAAAGATGATGCTATGAAAGTGCTGCACTCAATATGCCAGCAAATTTGGAAAACTCAGCAGTGGCCATAGGACTGGAAAAGGTCAGTTTTCATTCCAATCCCAAAGAAAGGCAATGCCAAAGAATGCTGAAACTACCGCACAATTGCATTCATCTCACACGCTAGTAAAGTAATGCTCAAAATTCTCCAAGCCAGGCTTCAGCAGTATGTGAACCGTGAACTTCCAGATGTTCAAGCTGGTTTTAGAAAAGGCAGAGGAACCAGCGATCAAATTGCCAACATCTGCTGGATCATTGAAAAAGCAAGAGAGTTCCAGAAAAACGTCTATTTCTGCTTTATTGACTATGCCAAAGCCTTTGACTCTGTGGATAACAACAAACTGTGGAAAATTCTGAAGGAGATGGGAATACCAGACCACCTGATCTGCCTCTTGAGAAATCTGTATGCAGGTCAGGAAGCAACAGTTAGAACTGGACATGAAAACAACAGACTGGTTCCAAGTTGGAAGAGGAGTACGTCAAAGCTGTATATTGTCACTCTGCTTATTTAACTTATATGCAGAGTACATCATGAGAAACGTTGGGCTAGAAGAAGCACAAGCTGGAATCAAGATTGCCAGTAGAAACATCAATAACCTCAGATATGCAGATGACACCACCCTTATGGCAGAAAGTGAAGAATTGAAGAGCTTGTTGATGAAAGTGAAAGAGGAGAGTGAAAAATTGGCTTAAAGCTCAACAGTCGGAAAACAAAGATCATGGCATTCTGTCCTATCACTTCATGGCAATAGATGGAAAAACAGTGGTAACAGTGGCAGACTTTTTTGGGGGGCTCCAGAATCACTGCAGATGGTGACTGCATCCATGAAATTAAAAGGTGCTTACTCCTCGGACTTCCCTGGTGGCTCAGATGGTAAAGCGTCTGCCTACAATGCGGGAGACCCGGGTTCAATCCCTGGGTCAGGAAGATCCCCTGGAGAAGGAAATGGCAACCTACTCCTGTATTCTTGCCCGGAAAATCCCATGGACGGAAGAGCCTGGTAGGCTACAGACTATGGGGTCGCAAAGAGTTGGACACGACTGAGCGACTTTCTTTTTTTTTTTTTTTACTCCTTGGAAGAAAAGTTATGACCAACTTAGACAGCATATTAAAAAGCAGAGACATTACTTTGCCAACAAAGGTCCATCTAATCAAGATTATGATTTTTCCAGTAGTCATGTATGGATGTGATAGTTGGACTATAAAGGAAGCTGAGCATCAAAGAATTGATGCTTTTGAACTGTGGTGTTGGAGAAAACTCTTGAGAGTCCCTTGGACTGCAGGGAGATCCAACCAGTCCATCCTAAAGGAAATCAGTCCTGAATGTTCATTGGAAGGACTGATGTTTAAGCTGAAACTCCAATACTTTAGCTACCTGATAAAAAGAGCTGACTCATTTGAAAAGACCCTGATGCTGGGAAAGATTGAGGGCAGGAGGAGAAGGGGACAACAAAGGATGAGTTGGATGGTATCACCAACTCAATGGATATGAGTTTGAGTAGACTCCTGGAGTTGGTGATAGACAGGAGGCCTGGCGTGCTGCGTCCATGGAGTCGCAAAGAGTCAGACACGACTGAATGACTGAACTGAACTTAAACTAGGATATGAGGGTATGTGCTCAGAGACAAGGAGTGTATTCCTATGTCACAACAGTATCTGACCTATGATGGGTGACTAGTTTTGTGGGTGCAAGAAATGTGTCAGTATCATTGTTTGGGGACTAAAGGGCATAGAGGCCACCCACAACTAATTAACACTAAAAACTATTAAGGGCAAAACCCTTGACAATAGAGAAGAGATTTACTACACAATACAGGCCTAGGTAGGGTTAGTGGAAGGACAGGAGGAACTGACCAAGCCCAAGATGGTGTTGATTATGCTAACAGCCATACCAGAGGACAGAACGTGTTTCATGTGTTACTTTGATTGACAAGTTTTAAATACTTAGACATAATGATACTTGGACCTCCATCTGTACTTTGGGCTTAGAAAGAAATAAACCTTTGTTGGGGCCATCATAGCCTGGTTTATCTGGCTATTACATTAGCCTAGTGGGTTTCTCAGTTGTAGAATCTCTGTAGGTGTAACTGATCAGGTGAAAGAATGGCAGCATGGGTGCCAGTGCAGGCTAAACCCAACAAGGAGTGCTGGGAGCCTCTGAGAATGTGACTGTGTGCTGTGGTAAAGGCTCCCCTGGGGCATCTCTGTAATCTGTCTGGGGCCGGATGTTGACACATGGAGAAGGGGCACCAGTCAGCTTTACCGAGTAACTAACAGAACAAGGGCCAGAGAGACTGAATCCGGAGGATTCTATATTCTATATATTCTAATCGTTTCTCTTCTATATACAAGGAATAGCCACTAGCATGTTCTAGGATCTATGTGGGAGGAGGGTGAAGGGAGATTTCCCATCCCTTTTCCCCGTCCCTATAAACCCGTCATTTTTGGATATCTCTTCGAATTCAGCAAGGGTGAGCTCAAATTGGATTCTTTTCCAACAATTTGAAGACATAGGGCATTTCTTATACTCCAGGTGTGACCAATCAGTGCACATCTGACCAACATATAAAGTGCTATTATTATCATTTAAACTTGGTTTATACCATTTCAGAGAAAACAAATACATTTTAACAGCCTAAATAAAAAAGCAATTATCAAAAAAAAAATCTTTTCAGAGCTAGAAGGGAAGACAAAGACTCTCTGGTCCTTGAATATTAAAAGGTATTGCGCTCTAAAAGCAAAAACAAAAAAAAAAAGGTATTGAGCCCTAAAAAAAACCCAAATGATATTGAGCCCTTGCTGCTGCTGCTGCTGCTGCTAAGTCGCTTGAGTCATGTCCAACTCTGTGCGACCCCATAGACGGAAGGCCACCAGGCTCTCCCGCCCCTGGGATTCTCAAGGCAAGAACACTGGAGTGGGTTGCCATTTCCTTCTCCAATGCATGAAAGTGAAAATTGAAAGGGAAGTGGCTCAGTCGTGTCCGACTCTTAGCGACCCCATGGACTGCAGCCTACCAGGTTCCTTCGTCCATGGGATTTTCCAGGCAAGAGTATTGGAGTGAGGTGCCGTTGCCTTCTCCGATTGAGCCCTTCAGATCAGATCAGATCAGATCAGTCGCTCAGTCGTGTCCCACTCTTTGCAACCCCATGAACCGCAGCACGCCAGGCCTCCCTGTCCATCACCAGCTCCCAGAGGTCACTCAGACTCGCATCCATCGAGTCAGTGATGCCATCCAGCCATCTCATCCTCTGTCGTCCCCTTCTCCTCCTGCCCTCAATCCCTCCCAGCATCAGAGTCTTCTCCAATGAGTCAACTCTTCGCATGAGGTGGCCAAAATACTGGAGTTTCAGCTTTAGCATCATTCCTTCTAAAGAAATCCCAGGGTTGATCTCCTTCAGAATGGACTGGTTGGATCTTCTTGCAGTCCAAGATTGAGCCCTTACTATCAGTCAAAAGCCATGCTTAATGTATCACCCAGATTATCTCATTTAGACCTCACACTAACCTTAAAAGGTAGGCATCATATTCTTGATTCTATAACAGAATTAACTGCAGAACAGAGATATTCAATAATTCTTCCAAGGTCAAGTGTCAGAATCAAGATTCAAATTGAGGCCTATCTGATATTGTCTTTTCACATCTATATCTAGTAGCCTCCATTCTGAAGCTTAAAATAAATAATTGGATTATTTACTTCACCTGCTCTACTTCCCTATTTCTAAATCCTGTCCCTTTAGCAAAGTCACCAGCACACAGCCCACCCTCATCTGGGACCAGAAAGTTAGTCTGGCTGGAGGGGACCAATTGACTTTTTTTTCTTGATGTTTGTGTTACGTTTTTTTCTTGTGTTAAAATTAGATGTTATTAGTCTCTTCTTTGTGGTAAATTTCTTATAAGGTACAGAGCAGCTGGAGAGGACACTTCTTAAATACCCTCTGTTTGTGTTGAGACAGTATTAGGGCATCCTGTCAGGGTCTGAGCACCAGGCAAGAAGCCACGAGGTGATGGGTCTAGAGGAGCCCACACACTCCTACTGAGTGGATCAAGCATTCAGCCTTTGGCTGTTGGTTAGCAAAGTTACTTGTACATTTAACCTTGTTTTTTTCTCTTAAATCTAAGGAGGGACAGGGTAGAACAGTGAAGGCTGATAAAATGGAGGAAAGTTTACGTAAAAGGTTATTCCTAGACTTCAGAGAGAGGTGCTTTGAAATTGGCATCGAGGTCTTTTCTTTCCCTTTCCCTACACACTAGTCCATTTTCCCTCTGTAAAATCTCATGTGGCATGTCACCTTCCTTGCAAGTCTTTTGCAAAGTAATCACATCTCTGTATTAGGTTTCATGTTCTAAAAATGTCAAAACAAATCCAGATGATTAAATGCCATGGATTAAGCTTGTTACTTCTCTAAAATTGATATGAAGGATACATTTTAATTAGAAAATTATAAATGTAAGCCACTGTATCAGTAAACCACCTCCAAAATATGTATAAAGCTCTAACTGAAAAAAAAGTTCAATTCTGTGTAATGACAATGATCTTGCTAAATAACTAGCCACCTCTCATTTTATTTCATTTGGGTTGAAATTTTGCCCTGAGGCATTTAGAATAAGACATCTCTTACCAACAAAGGTTCGCCTAGTCAAGGCTATGGTCTTTCCTGTGGTCATGTATGGATGTGAGAGCTGGACTGTGAGGAAGGCTGAACGCCGAAGAATTGATGCTTTTGAACTGTGGTGTTGGAGAAGACTGTTGAGAGTCCCTTGGACTGCAAGAAGATCCAACCAGTCCATTCTGAAGGAGATCAATCCTGGAATTTCTTTAGAAGGAATGATGCTGAAGCTGAAACTCCAGTATTTTGGCCACCTCATGCGAAGAGTTGACTCATTGGAGAAGACTCTGATGCTGGGAGGGATTGAGGGCAGGAGGAGAAGGGGACGACAGAGGATGAGATGGCTGGATGGCATCACTGACTCGATGGATGCGAGTCTGAGTGACCTCCGGGAGCTGGTGATGGACAGGGAGGCCTGGCGTGCTGCGGTTCATGGGGTCGCAAAGAGTGGGACACGACTGAGCGACTGATCTGATCTGATCTGATCTAAAAACGTCATCTAGGAAAGAATCTTTGAATTTTTTTCTCTGTCTATAAACTCTCATTAAACATGCATTTATTGATACGATTTTGACCGTGGAGCTTTTTATTAGTATAGAAGTGACTATTACTTCGTGGCATACTTTACCCAAGGCATTATGCTAAATGTTCAGATTTTTCGGTTCTGCATAGCTAAAGACAAAATCCAAGTAGTCGGAGCTGTCTCTCAAAACTAACGCTCGATTTATGCACCTGAGGATCTGTGTTCCTTGAATTCTGTGTTAAAATCCTGTCGCTGCCAGTCACCAATACATCTAATTTTAACGCAAGAAAAACCGTATAGCCACCATCAAAAAAAAAAAAGCTGCCCTTGAAGGTTAATTTTCTTTTTCACGCATTTGTCCATCCTCCTCCTCTTCATGTCAGCAGGAAGTAATCTCACCTACAGAAAGGAAGCCGGTATCCTAGCCGTGCTGACAAATTGTAGGCAGATGATTGCTGAATTGTATCCCTTTTTATTTCCAAAAGAAGAATAATGAAGAGCTCTCTTTTCTTCCACTTAACATTCCTAATCACCCACATCTACAATTTACATGGCGGCTACCCACACCTCTGCACAGGAAGAAAAAAAAGTGGAATAATGAGATGGGCTCCCCCCACCCCCACCACACCCATTGAAACCTGCCTCTAGTACATCCTTAATCAATCTGAAATTGCTGTGGGGACTATACAATCCTCCCCTAGTCAATGCCCAGCCCCTGCTGGTTTAGGGAGCTACACAGCTTGTGGTAAACGGCTCTCCATTATTCGTCTATATTTAGAACTTCTCTAGAGAAATGGCATTATCTCAGTCACTAAGCTGAAAGCTGCTTAAAGTTAGTTTTTCACAGTTGTTTATTCACAGTCTGTTTCCACCCTTCATTCACCTTGCTTTAAAAAAATATTCAGATTGATGCGGAACCACAGAAATGTAAACTATTGAAATACCATCTCCCGGAAAATTGACTATGATTTGCATTTTGCTAATGTTGGAGTAGGTCAAAATGTTATTTTTCCCTCTCTTCTCAATAATATTTCATTAAAGGTAAATTCTACTCCCTTTTACCAGTGAAAAGCCACTCAATGACCTGAATAAGATCTAGTGATAGGAAACATATTTTCAGTAATACTGAACTCATTTTTCTGCCAGAACAAATTAGTCAGTAGCTATCGTGTATGTCACAGAGGTTTTCAAGAGGCACTTAGGAGGATGTGGAAAAAAAAAATCCTTCTGGGTAGATTATTAGAAATGTCATGGTGCTAATGGAAAAACGCTGTGGTAATCTTTTTGTTTTACATTTCTCTCCTAAACTACTCTTTCTCGTTTGCAATTCTGCTCCTAAAAGAGAAGATGTCTTTTGGAAAATGGTTCCAAAGAGAAGCAGAAAGGAAATTTTATAATTTATCCTGGGAAAAGTCAAGATAGAGGGGTAATCAGATAATGGAGGCAAATATACAACAGAGCTAATCATTTTTCTGAGTTCCCATATTCAGTGAAAACAGTAAGAAAAGGGAAGTGGGCGGGTTTAGAGGATGCTTACCTTAGAGCAGGTTATGTTAGAAATAGGAGTTTCTATTTGAATGAATGAATGAATGACTATGATCAAAGACTATCTTAATGTTCTTTGGAATTTGAAGGAAAAGCAGTTTACAGCATACATATAACCTGTTGGGACCTTAGTTTCCACCATCTTTCCCAATAGGGCAAACAATTATTACTTTTATGGGCTATTGAGAAGATTAAATACATACTATGATATGAAGAGATAAGAAAGCCTTCTTCAGTGATCAATGCAAAGAAATAGAGGAAAACAACAGAATGGGAAAGACTAGGGATCTCTTCAAGAAAATCAGAGATACCAAAGGAACATTTCATGCAAAGATGGGCACGATAAAGGACAGAGATGGTGTGGACCTAACAGAAGCAGAAGATATTAAGAAGAGGTGGCAAGAATACACAGAAGAACTGTACAAAAAAGAGCTTCAAGACCTAGATAATCATGATGATGTGATCACTGACCTAGAGCCAGACATCTTGGAATGTGAAGTCAAATGGGCCTTAGAAAGCATCACTACGAACAAAGCTAGTGGAGGTGATGGAATTCCAGTGGAGCTATTCCAAGTCCTGAATGATGATGCTGTGAAAGTGCTGCACTCAATATGCCAGCAAATTTGGAAAACTCAGCAGTGGCCACAGGACTGGAAAAGGTCAGTTTTCATCCCAATCCCAAAGAAAGGCAATGCCAAGGAGTGCTCAAACTACCGAACAATTGCACTCATCTCACACGCTAGTAAAGTAATGCTCAAAATTCTCCAAGCCAGGCTTCAGCAATATGTGAACCGTGAACTTCCTGATGTTCAAGCTGGTTTTAGAAAAGGCAGAGGAACCAGAGATCAAATTGCCAACATCCACTGGATCATGGAAAAAGCAAGAGAGTTCCAGAAAAACATCTATTTCTGCTTTATTGACTATGCCAAAGCCTTTGACTGTGTGGATCACAATAGACTGTGGAAAATTCTGAAAGAGATGGGAATACCAGACCACCTGATCTGCCTCTTAAGAAATCTGTATGCAGGTCAGGAAGCAACAGTTAGAACTGGACATGGAACAACAGACTGGTTCCAAATAGGAAAAGGAGTATGTCAAGGCTGCATATTGTCACCATGTTTATTTAACTTATATGCAGAGTACATCATGAGAAATTCTGGACTGGAAGAAACACAAGTTGGAATCAAGATTGCCGGGAGAAATATCAATAACCTCAGATATGCAGATGACACCACTCTTATGGCAGAAAGTGAAGAGGGGCTGAAAAGCCTCTTGATGAAAGTGAAAGTGGAGAGTGAAAAGGTTGGGTTAAAGCTCAACATTCAGAAAACGAAGATCATGGCATCTGGTCCCATCACTCATGGGAAATAGATGGGCAAACAGTGGAAACAGTGTCAGACTTTGTTTTTCTGGGCTCCAAAATCACTGCAGATGGTGACTGCAGCCATGAAATTAAAAGACGTTTGCTCCTTGGAAGGAAAGTTATGGCCAACCTAGATAGCATATTCAAAAGCAGAGACATTACTTTACCAACAAAGGTTCGCCTAGTCAAGGCTATGGTCTTTCCTGTGGTCATGTATGGATGTGAGAGCTGGACTGTGAAGAAGGCTGAGCGCCGAAGAATTGATGCTTTTGAACTATGGTGTTGGAGAAGACTCTTGGGAGTCCCTTGGACTGCAAGAAGATCCAACCAGTCCATTCTGAAGGAGATCAATCCTGGAATTTCTCTAGAAGGAATGATGCTAAAGCTGAAACTCCAGTATTTTGGCCACCTCATGCGAAGAGTTGACTCATTGGAGAAGACTCTGATGCTGGGAGGGATTGAGGGCAGGAGGAGAAGGGGACGACAGAGGATGAGATGGCTGGATGGCATCACTGACTCGATGGATGCGAGTCTGAGTGACCTCCGGGAGCTGGTGATGGACAGGGAGGCCTGGCGTGCTGAGGTTCATGGGGTCGCAAAGAGTCGGACACGACTGAGCGACTGATCTGATCTGATCTGATGATATGACTGTAGCCTGTCAGGCTCCTCTGTCCATGGAATTCTCCAGGCAAGAATACTGCAGTGCTTAGCCATTCCCTTCTCTGGAGGATCTTCTCGACCCAGGTATCAAACCTGGGTCTCCTGCATTGCAGGCGGTTTCTTTGTTTCTTTACTGTTTCAACCATCAGGGAGGCCTGGTGGGATAGCTAAATCATGAAAATTCAGGCAGAAAGTCTGATTTTTCTACATGATCCACTTTCTTATATGTAGTGTTAATTGTGTATTTGTACGGACAATTTATGCATTTCCTCCAACTCTCTGTTACAATTTGAGTTATTAGAAAAGATTTGAGATAACAGTTTAACATCAAAGTGTTCCCCAGGATTTTGTTCATTCCTTTTGGCTTCTACTCAAACTTAAAAGAGATTATTAGAAGTAGTGTTTGTGATTTCACCTTGTCTTAAATATTTACAGATGCTTAACTCTTAGATACTTTTCATATTCCAGTAGATTTAAACTCTAAGTATAAACATTCTTTTGGGGGTTTTCACTTTGTTCTGAAAGTGAAAACTATCGAAGGAAGGTAACTGAAGCCTGATTTCCAGATGAAATATCCTCCAGCAATCAAAATATCCTATGCTGTTATTCCACTGGATAGTACACTTTACCCCAGGGAATGTTCTATAAAAGGAAATCAAAATCTTGCTGCCCAAATTAAGGTGGTGCAGTAGTGAAAGAATCTGCCTTCCAATGCAGGAGACATGGGTTTGATCCCTGGGTAGGGAAGATCCCCTAGTGAAGGAAATGGCAACCCACTCCAGTATTCTTGCCTGGAAAATTCCATAGACAGAGAAACCTGGTGGGCTCGATATAGTCCATGGGGTCACAAAGAGTCAGGCACGACTGAACACGCATGCACACACACACACAGACACACAGTCATTAGATGGCTCTTTTGTTCTTCTAAGCTGCAGAGAGTAAGGACGTCTTCCAGAGCAGGTGAGAAGAACCTGCTGCAGATTCCTGTAAGCAGGAGTGTGATTTATTCAGGAATCACAGAATTTAGACCAGAGACAGATTTAAGTATCATCCCCTTCAGCTCCCTCAATTTGTGGAAGAGGAAACTGAGCAGAGAAGAGGTTAAATGATTTTTCCAGGATCCACAGCTGTTTGAGTAAGACTGGGATTTGGCTCCTAAATCTCTGTAGCACCCTGAAATCACAGAGCCCACTAGTCCTGAATGTAGGGTGAATTTCTCTAGATGCATGCTCTTTGGATGGTGGAATTTGAAGACTCTCTGAGTTGATGGCTGCATCAGAAGGAATAAAAAAAAAAAAACTATTCTTTTTAAAAGGTCCTAGTTCTAAGTCCTAATTGCTCAGTCGTGTCCAACTCTTTGCGACTCCATGGACTGTAGCCTACCAGGCTCCTCTGTCCATGGGATTTTCCAGGCAATAGTACTGGAGTGGATTGCCATTTTCTTTTCCAGGGGATCTTCCTGACCCAGGAATCAAACCTGGGTCTCCCGCATTGTAGACAGATGCTTTACCGTAAAAGTAGAGCATTTAAAATGGGTTTTATTTTGTAACATATCATGTACTATCGTTGAATTACTCCTGAATCCCATGGTGTTGTGATACACAATTAATCTGTATTATGTATAAACAAACTGCTAATGATTACTACTGACTAACAGTGTGGGAGGCAACCAAGGTAATTGGAAATTATAAATTAAAATCTTTTGAAAATGCAGTTTTGGCCAAAATAAATGTCTCCTTCAAAGAAGCATGCATATAGGCTCAGTCAAGTCCTACTCTTTGAGACTGTATGGACTGGCCCATTAGGCTCCTCTGTCCATGGAATTTTCTAGGCAAGAATACTGGAGGGGGTTGCCATTTCCTTCGTCAGGGGATTTTCCTGATCCAGGTATGGAACCCACATCTTCTGTGTCTCCTGCATTGCATATGGATTCTTTACCACTGAGCCACCAGGGAAGCCCCTTAAAAGAAGCAGAAGGTGGAATCTGGGCATGGCTTGATGAAACGATTATTTGGAGTCAAAGGATCTGGGAGCTGGAAGGGATCACACAGATCAACCAATCCAGCTCTTTGTTTTACAGAAAAGGACCCTGAGGCCCATTGAGTTTACCTAAAAATTAGTGACACAACTGGAAAGTGTAGGACTCACTCCAAAACAAGACTGTTCTTTTTTCCTACTTAACTGGAAAGTCACACTTAGAGAATGCCAGGGTAGAATCATGATAGCTTCACAAATGTTTTCTAAATTTTGGTAGAATTTATAATTTATCCAAATCTTAAATACAGTGCATTTGATTCAGCTTACTTTTCAAGGACTAATCATTCCCATGATGTTGTCCAGATTACAGTCCTCACAAGCATGCATTAACTGGAAATGACATATTAATGTGATAATAACAAACAACAATAAAATTACGGCAATTCATCTTTACTTAAACACAAGCACTGTATTTTGGTGTTAAATGTGAAATGGCAAAAGATATGAAATCCACATCAGTGCACAAAATTGAGATGGACACAGAGTTTCTCAACTTTGTTTCAAGGAGAAGCAGTGGCTCACTTCCCTGGCAGGTTGAGATCTCTCAGGGAAGGTTTGGGAACCCCGTAGTTCTAGAAGGCTGGAGGCAGGGAAGGTGTCAGTAATAAAGTCCCTCAGCAGAGTGGAGAAATGGAGTATCTAGTATTAAACACAGTCTTCTCACAAGTTCTCTTGGCCCTCTTTCACCTCCTTGGAGAATTTGCTCAGTTCTCACCTTCTCAGTGAGATGTCCTTGACCACCCTGTTGAACCCTTCTCATAGTGCCCACCCCAGGATTATGGACCCCTTTGACGCTGTTCTGTTTATTTTCCATAGCACTTATCTCCTGCTCTCTTAATTCCCTTTGCTAACTGTAATTCACTCTTTATTATGCTAGAATATAAGTTCAAGGGAGTAGGACATGTTTTGTTGTTTTTTTTCAATAATGTATTGCAAGTACCCAGAACAGCACCTAATGTATAATATAGTCTCAGTAAATATTGTGGAAGGAATTAATTTGCTGTCCTTGAATGGCATTCTTTGAAAGGTTCCCACCTTTAAAAAAATGTTTATTTATGTATTTCTTTTTGGCTGTGCTGGGTCTTTGTTGCTGCTCATGGGCTTTCTCTAGTTGTGGTGAGGACTGGCGCTACTCTTCACTGCAGTGTGTGGGCTTCTTGTTGTGGTGGCTTCTCTTGTTTCAGAGCTTGGGCTCTAGGCACACAGGCTTCAGTAGTCGTGACTTGCAGGCTCTAGAGCACAGGCTCCATAGTTGTAGTGCATGGTATTAATTGCCCCACAGCGTGTGGGATCTTCACAGGCGAGGGATCAAACCCATGTCCCCTGCATCAACAGGTGGATTCTTAATCACTGGACCACCAGGGGAATCCAGTGCCCACCTTTTTCTTCTCATTGGCAGTTACAGTCTTCTCCCTGGATATGCCCTGTCCATCAGCAGCCAGTCATGGTGAAGAGCCAGGCTTCATTATTATCTTGCCCTCTTGAAAGATAAACATCGTGACTTTTTTGGCTTTCTGATAATGATAGCTCTCTTTTTAAATATCAGTGTGATTTTTCAGCCCTCATAAATATTTCTACATGTTTAAATTCTACTCAGTTTGCCACCTTCTAGATTCAGTTAACCTAAAATGTGTCCTGAGCACCCATGATGTGTGCACTTGGTGCCAGATGTTCAATGCTGAGAGCAGACATTAATAGTACATTCTGGAATTTATTAGACTGCCTTAAAGTTTCACTTGTCTGCAAAGAATATAATCAATCTGATTTCGGTGTTGACCATCTGGTGATGTCCATGTGTAGAGTGTTCTCTTGTGTTGTTGGAAGAGGGTGTTTGCTATGACCAGTGTGTTCTCTTGGCAAAACTCTATTAGCCTTTGCCCTGCTTCATTCTGTATTCCAAGGCCAAATTTGCTTGTTACTCCAGGTGTTTCTTGACGTCCTACTTTTGCATTCCAGTCCCCTATAATGAAAAGGACATCTTTTTTGGGTGTTAGTTCTAAAAGGTCTTGTAGGTCTTCATAGAACCATTCAACTTCAGCTTCTTCAGCATTACTGGTTGGGGCATAGACTTGGATTACTGTGACATTGAATGGTTTGCCTTGGAAACGAACAGAGATCATTCTGTCGTTTTTGAGATTGCATCCAAGTACTGCATTGTTGACTCTTTTGTTGACCGTGATAGCCACTCCATTTCTTCTGAGGGATTCCTGCCCGCAGTAGTAGATATAATGGTCCTCTGAGTTAAATTCACCCATTCCAGTCCATTTTAGTTTGCTGATTCCTAGAATGTCGACGTTCACTCTTGCCACCTCCTGTTTGACCACTTCCAATTTGCCTTGATTCATGGACCTAACATTCCAGGTTCCTATGCAATATTACTCTTTTCAGCATCGGATCTTGCTTCTATCACCAGACACATCCACAACTGGGTATTGTTTTTGCTTTGTCTCCATTGCTTTGGACATCACCAGATGGTCAAAACCAAAATCAGATTGATTATATTCTTTGCAGCCAAAGATGGAGAAGCTCTATACAGTCAGCAAAAACAAGACTGGGAAATGACTGTGGCTCAGATCATGAACTCCTTATTGCCAAATTCAGACTTAAATTGAAGAAAGTAGGGAAAACCACTAGACCATTCAGGTATGACCTAAATCAAATCCCTAACGATTATACAGTGAAAGTAAGAAATAGATTTAAGGGACTAGATCTGATAGATAGAGTGCCTGATGAACTATGGACAGAGGTTCATGACATTGTAAAGGAGACAGGGAGCAAGACCATCCCCATGGAAAAGAAATGCAAAAAAACAAAATGGGTGCCTGGGGAGGCCTTACAAATAGCTGTGAAAAGAAGAGAGGTGAAAAGCAAAGGAGAAAAGGAAAGATATAAGCATCTGAATGCAGATTCCAAAGAACAGCAAGAAGAGATAAGAATGCCTTCCTCAGCAATCAATGCAAAGAAATAGAGGAAAACAAATGAATGGGGAAGACTAGAGATCTCTTCAAGAAAATTAGAGATACCAAGGGAAATTTTCATGCAAAAATGGGCTTGATAAAGGACAGAAATGGTATGGACCTAACAGAAGCAGAAGATATAAGAAGAGATGGCAACAATACACAGAAGAACTGTACGAAAAAGATCTTTCACCACCAAGATAATCACGATTGTGATCACTGACCTAGAGCCAGACATCCTGGAATGTGAAGTCAAATGGGCCTTAGAAAGCATCACTACGAACAAAGCTAGTGGAGGTGATGGAATTCCAGTGGAGCTATTCCAAATCCTGAAAGATGATGCTGTGAAAGTGCTACACTCAATATGCCAGCAAATTTGGAAAACTCAGCAGTGGCCACAGGACTGGAAAAGGTCAGTTTTCATTCCAATCCCAAAGAAAGGCAATGCCAAAGAATGCTCAAACTACCACACAATTGCACTCATCTCACACGCTAGTAAAGTAATACTCAAAATTCTCCAAGCCAGGCTTCAGCAATATGTGAACCGTGAACTTTCAGATGTTCAAGCTGGTTTTAGAAAACACAGAGGAACCAGTGATCAAATTGCCAACATCCACTGGATCATGCAAAAAGCAAGAGAGTTCCAGAAAAACATCTATTTCTGCTTTATTGACTATGCCAAAGCCTTTGACTGTGTGGATCACAACACACTATGGAAAATTCTGAAAGAGATGGGAATACCAGACCACCTGACCAGCCTCTTGAGAAACCTATATGCAGGTCAGGAAGCAACAGTTAGAAATGGACATGGAACAACAGACTGATTCCAAATAGGAAAAGGAGTCCATCAAGGCTGTATATTGTCACCCTGCTTATTTAACTTATATGCAGAGTACATCATGAGAAACACTGGGCTGGAAGAAGCACAAGCTGGAATAAAGATTGCCAGGAGAAATATCAATAACCTCAGATATGCAGATGATACCACCTTTATGGCAGAAAGTGAAGAGGAACCAAAAATCCTCTTGATGAAAGTAAAAGAGGAGATTGAAAAGTTGGCTTAAAGCTCAGCATTCAGAAAACGAAGATCATAGCATCTGGTCCCATCACTTCATGGGAAATAGATGGGGAAACACTGGAAACAGTGTCAGACTTTATTTTGGGGGCTCCAAAATCACTGCAGATGGTGATTGCAGCCATGAAATTAAAAGACGCTTACTCCTTGGAAGAAAGGTTATGACCAACCTAGATAGCATATTCAAAAGCAGAGACATTACTTTGCCAACAAAAGTCCGTCTAGTCAAGGCTATGGTTTTTCCAGTGGTCATGTATGGATGTGAGAGTTGGACTGTGAAGAAAGCTGAGCACCAAAGAATTGATGCTTTTGAACTGTGGTGTTGGAGAAGACTCTTGAGAGTCCCTTGGACTGCAAAGAGATCCAACCAGTCCATTCTAAAGAAGATCAGCCCTGGGTGTTCTTTGGAGGGAATGATGCTAAAGCTGAAGCTCTAGTACTTTGGCCACCTCATGCAAAGAGTTGACTCATTGGAAAAGACTCTGATGCTGGGAGGGATTGGGGGCATGAGGAGAAGGGGACGACAGAGGATGAGATGGCTGGATGGCATCACCGACTCGATGGACGTGAATTTGAGTGAACTCTGGGAATTGGTGATGGACAGGGAGGCCTGGCATGCTGCAATTCATGGTGTCGCAAAGAGTCAGACACGACTGAGCGACTGAACTGAACTGAAAGCTTCTCTACTTTGGCCACCTGATGCGAAGTACTGACTCATTTGAAAAGACCTGGATGCTGGGAAGGGTTGAAGGCGAGAGGAGAAGGGGACAACAGAGGATGAGATGGTTGGATGGCATTACCAACTCAATGGACATGAATTTGAGTAAACTCCGGGATTTGGTGATGGACAGGGGGGCCTGATGTGCTTCAATCTGCAAAGACAGAATTGAATTGAACATGACTGGACACGACCGAGCAACTGAACTGAACTGAATTCCCTGATATTCCTCTGGTCAATTCTTTTGCATTTTTCTGTGGCAGACAAGGTTACTT
Source organism: Tragelaphus eurycerus (assembly GCA_935064755.1). Classification (NCBI taxonomy): domain Eukaryota; kingdom Metazoa; phylum Chordata; class Mammalia; order Artiodactyla; family Bovidae; genus Tragelaphus; species Tragelaphus eurycerus. Next base: position 29,572,280 of record CAKXYN010000002.1, read on the forward strand.
GCTTATCCATCAGTCATTCTCCCTTCTGTTTGCTGTCTCAGTTTAGTTAGGGCAGGGCCACAACGTACTAGGACTTGAGTCATGTTTGACCTTATTCAGTCATGGCAATACCTATCGTCTTTGCCAGTGACTATTCTATAAATGGCCATCTAACCCAATCCTGGTTAGTGAATGTTTAAAGTTCCATTATTAAAATAATAAGAAGCTCATTATTCCAAAACAAATGTTACCAACACCTGATCAGTCCCTCCCTGATCAGACCCCTTCGGAGGTTATATCTATCTTGATTTTGTGTTACATTCAGTTCAGTTCAGTTCAGTTGATCAGTCGTGTCCGACTCTTTGCAACCCCATGAACCGTGGCATGCCAGGCCTCCCTGTCTATCACCAACTCCAGAAGTCCACCCAAACCCATGTCCATAGAGTCGGTGATGCCATCCAACCATCTCATCCTCTGTTGTCCCCTTCTCCTCCTGCCCTCAATTTTTCCCAGCATCAGGGTCTTTTCAAATGAGTCAGCCCTTTGCATCAGGTGGCCAAAGTATTGGAGTTTCAGCTTCAATATCAGTCTTTAAGGTGTATTTATTTATTGATTGATATATCCTTATTTATATTCCTAAAACAGTGTATTATTTTTGATAATTTTAAGCCTTTCCCAAAACACCACAATTCTTGACCTTTATTTTTCACTCACTATGATGTTTTTGCAATTCAACCAAATAAAAATGTGTATCCTTTGTTCATTCATTTTCTGTACTGAATGGTATCTCATAAAAAGTATTCCCCAAATTGTCTGTTTTATAGTTTGTGGATGTGAGAGCTAGTTCCAGTTTGATTTTTATTTGTTTGTTTATCAACAATGCTGCTGTAACCACATTTTGATATCTCCCTTTCTAAGCACGTAGAAGGAAGAATTACGCTTCCTGACCCCTCGTGGTTGGGTGAGTTCAGTAACTTTTACTAAGCAATGAATTGTGAAAAGATGTGTGCCTCTTCCAGGCTGGAGCAATTAATTGCTAATGCAGATACCTCCCTGATTCTCCTTCTGGAAAAGAGACCTGCAACATTCAGGAAGTGACTACTGTGTGACCTTGGGAACATGAGTGACTATGATGGATATGTCTCCCAGTTGACCTACAATGGATAGCTAGTGTCTGTGAGATATAAAATTTTGTTAGTATAACATTCTTGAGTGTTGGCAGCAACAATCTAACCCAGCCTACCATGATGTAGCAGATATATCCTTGTGGTTTTAATTTGCATTTTCCTGCTTACATGATGAGGCTAAACATCTTCTGGTATTTTCTTGGCCATTTTTTTTGCCTCATAAATGCCTATTTATGGCTTTTCTATTTTTCAATTGATTTCTTTGTCTTTCTTTTATTGATAGGAGTTCTTAAAACATTTTGGATTCTCATCTTTTTGTTGGTTTTCTTTCAAATTTATTACCACAATTTATGGGTTTTCTTTTAATCCTATGGTTCTTTAAAAAAAAAAAAAAAAAAAAAAGAGTATTTTATTTTAGAAAATTTCCAACATATACAAAAGTGGAGAAATTAGTGTAATAAACCCCCATGAAGCCATAATTCAGGTTCGTTATTGACTCAAGTCCAATCTTGCTTCATCAGTAATTGCTACTCATCCCCTTCACTGGTGGGTTATTCTGAAGAAAATTCCAGACATCATATAATTTCATCTGTGTATCTCTGAAGAGAAAGATATCTTTTCTATCTGTAGACTCAGCTTTGTGTGAACTCTGTTCCCATCGCCCAACCTGCAGAGGCTTAAGGCATTTCCTCCTTCCCCTCAGACCGAAGTGGTGGGCTTCTGAGGAGGATTTGTGTTTCAGCCAACCAGGTGGCTCTCATCATCCTTTCCATTATATTGTGCTAAAGGCACTGGAGCTAATTTAGTTTAGTATATACTCATGTTGCTTGCGGAGACGGTGATGGCACCCCACTCCAGTACTCTTGCCTGGAAAATCCCATGGACAGGGGAGCCTGGTAGGCTGCAGTCCACGGAGTCGCACAGAGTTGGACACGACTGAAGTGACTTAGCAGCAGCAGCAGTGTGTTGCTTGAATATTTACTAGTAGGTGGGTTTTATGCTTGTATGTTTTTCACATGTGTATGTGTTTACCACTGTTTTAACCTATCAGCTTCTAGAATGCCTGAACTGTTCCTATTTGCCTTGTTTAAAATAATGCCCAGTCCAATGTGATTCAGAATTAAATATAGAATAAACTATATTTGGTAAAAGTAGATATCGTAGTAATTGTTAGGATATCATGAGGAAAATGAACTCAAGTAATAGCTTCATTTTCATTGATTATTCTAATAGGCGTAAGAAGAAATTTATTTCACATGGAACAAAATGTGGAATTTTCCATTCTACTCATTTCAGTTTTCTTTTTTCCACACCTATTCTAGGTAGTCTATGCATTGTATCTTCAGCATTGTAGCTTTTTTGGGAGAGAGTGTGTGTGTGTGTGTGTGTGTGTGTTTGCATACTCATTAGTGTCCAACTCTTTGCGACCAGGACTGTAGCTTGCCAACCTCCTCTGTCCATGGGATTTCTCCCACTAACTCCTCCAGGGGATCTTCCTGTGGTTCCTGCCTTGCAGGCAGATTCTTAACCCGCTGTACTTAACTGAAAATATGTGATCCTACTATGGATAAAGGCACTATACTGATATTACCATTCAAGAAGAATCTAGAGAGAGAGTTCTATCTTTCGAACTCTTCCAATATATCGTCTAATCAAGTTGTTTCTTCTCGGTTATTCATACACAGTGTACTTTGTCTCCAGAGTTTAACAATTACATTTGTATACCTCTCAAAAATAATGATTTAATAGTTATTTTAGAAATCACTCCATTAGTGATTTCTGTCTATATTTTTTATAAATGTCCAAATACAATGATTTTCTGTTAATTAAAAAATAAATACAACTGTTTTATTGCTGTTGTATTATCTTTCAGTGTAAAAAGGAGGAAGAGCAGATTAAGTAGCTAACAGTATATCAAAGAGCAACTGAAAAGACTAGCACAGGATCACTGACTTTTCCTGCCTTTTCTCCTTTGGTTTCTGCCAATTTGTGTCCTTTGTAGGGCCATCAGTGCAATGCTGTCTCTTTTCCTTGGGGCTTACTTGATACCTTCGATCCAAAAATGCCCCTCCTTTCCCTCTGACCGCTGCTTGTACAGTTGGCATGCCTATGGCTCTCCTTGCCTTTATTCCATGGTCATCTGACAGGGTTAAGAATTGTGCATCCCTTTGATCCTTGTATTTGACCTTCGTGATTAATCCAGTGCTCCCAGACTTCAGGCTGAAGCCCGTGGTCTGGAATTGTGCTCTAAGGAGTCTCACAGAGAAGAGGGACTTCTTTGAGCTCTGGTTCTGATGTGCTTTCTTGGCCATTTTATGTTTAGCAATTGATGGCTAATGATACTAATGAAACTTGTCCTTTGTTTTAATATCTAACAAGTTTCTTTCCAATCTTCATTACTAGAGCAACTCTAGGGAACATCTTTAAATGCAAGATTTTAATATGCCTTCTGTATAGTCAGAGTTATCCCAAGAAACAGAACCAATAGGATGTGTGTGTGTGTGTGTGTGTGTGTGTGTGTGTGTGTTTGCTCTTTGGGAGAAAAGCTGTGACATACCTAGAAAGCATATTAAAAAGCAGAGACATCACTTTGCTGACAAAGGTCCCTATAGTCAAAGCTATGATTTTTCCAGTAGCCATTTACGGATGTGAGAGTTGGACCATAAAGAAGGCTGAGCGCTGAAGAATTGATACTTTTGAACTGTGGTGCTAGAGAAGACTCTTGAGAGTCCCTGAACTGCAAGGAGATCAAACTAGTCAATCCTAAAGGAAATCGACCCTGAAAGCAGGAGGAGAAGGGGACGACAGAGAATGAGATGCTTGGGTGGCATCACCGACTCAATGGATATGAGTTTGATCAAACTCCAAGAGATGGTGAAGGTCAAGGAAGGCTGGTATGCTGCAGCCCATGGGGTCTCACAGAGTAGGGTAGGACTGAGCAACTGAGAAGCAATCTCTCTCTCTCCCTCTCTCTCTCTCCCCCCCCCCCTCTCTCTCCTCTCTCTCTCTCTCTCTCTCTCTCTCTCTCTCTCTCTCTCTCTCTCTCTCTATATATATATATATATACACACAAGGAGGAGAGAGATTTATTATGAGAATTGGATCATAACGTTATGGAGGCTGAGAAGCCCCACAAGCTCCCTCAGCAAGTTGGAGATCCCAGAAAGCTGGTGGTGTAATTTAAGTCAAGTCCAAAGGCCTGGGAACCAGTGAAGCCAACTGTAAATCCCAATCCAAAGGTAGGAGGTGAGATGAGGTGCTCTAGTTCAAGCAGTGAGGCAGGAAAAAAAAAGGGGCAAAGTCCTCCTTCCTCCACCTTTATGTTCTATTCAGACCCTCAGCCCATTGAATGATGCCTAATTACATTGGGGAGGGCAAGCTACTTTCCTGAGTCCACCAATTCAAATGCTAATCTCATTTGGAAACACCTCACAGACAGAACCAGAAACAATATGTAATCTAGGCAACCAATGGACCACTCAAATTGATGCATAAAATTAGTCATCACATCTTGCTTCATGCCAATGTTTCTTTTATCTGCATCCCTAATAAAACATTTGTTCTATTTGATCCCAGAGGTTTGCCCTTCCTTTAAATTAACTTGAATCCTGTGTTAGTCCCCCCATCCCCCACATTGTTCATATTTTCTCCAATGGTTCATCTGATGGCTCATTTAAGTAACTTGTACCTGTCCCTACTTTATAATGGCTTTTGCATATTTAGTGAATATTTTTATTTTATTTTTTTATTAGAGCAATGTAACAGTTTTATTTTAAAATGTCAACATACAATATGTCAGAAATCACATCCTTTGTAACTATTTAAGATGAAAAAGTTTTAGATATCATTTTTATTTTTTTAATTTAAACTTATTTATTTTAATTGGAGGCTAATTACTTTACATGGCTGGATGGCATCACTGACTCGATGGACGTGAGTCTGAGTGAACTCTGGTAGTTGGTGATAGACAGGGAGGCCTGGCGTGCTGCAATTCATGGGATCGTGAAGAGTCAGACACGACTGAGCGACTGAACTGAACTGAACTGAATTACTTTACAAAATTGTATTGGTTTTGCCATACATTAACATGAATCCACCGTGGGTGTACACATGTTCCCCCTCCCTCCCCATACCATCGCTCTAGGTCATCCCTGTGCACCAGCCCCAAGCATCCTGTATCCTGCATTGAACCTGGACTGGTGATTCATTTCTTATATGATATTATACATGTTTCAATGCCATTCTCCCAAATCATCCCACCCTCTCCTTCTCCCACAGTCCAAAAGACTGTTCTATACATCTGTGTCTCTTTTGCTGTCTCGCATACAGGGTTATCGTTACCATCTTTCTAAATTCCATATATATGCATTAGTATACTAGTATTGGTGTTTTTCTTTCTGGCTTACTTCACTCTGTATAATAGGCTCCAGTTTCATCCACCGCATTAGAACTGATTCAAATGTATTCTTTTTAATGGCTGAGTAATACTCCATTGTGTATATGTACCATTGCTTTCTTATCCATTCATCTGCTGATGGACATCTAGGTTGCTTCCATGTCCTGGCTGTTATAAACACTGCTGTGATGAACATTGGGGTACACGTGTTTCTTTTAATTCTGGTTTCCTCAGTGTGTATGCCCAGCAGTGGGATTGCTAGATCATAATGCAGTTCTATTTCCAGTTTTTTAAGGAATCTCCACACTCTTCTCCATAGTGGCTGTACTAGTTTGCATTCCCACCAACAGTGTAAGAGGGTTCCCTTTTCTCCACACCCTCTCCAGAATTTATTGCTTGTAGACTTTTGGATAGTAGCCATTCTGACTGGCATGAAATGGTACCTCATAGTGGTTTTGATTTGCATTTCTCTGATAATGAGTGATGTTGAACATCTTTTCATGTGTTTGTTAGCCATCTGTATGTCTTCTTTGGAGAAATGTCTAGTTCTTTGGCCCATTTTTTGATTGGGTCATTTATTTTTCTGGAATTGAGCTGTAGGAGTTGCTTGTATATTTTTGAGATTAATTGTTTGTCAGTTGCTTCATTTGTTATTATTTTCTCCCATTCTGAAGGCTGTATTTTCACCTTGCTTATACTTTCCTTTGTTGTGCAGAAGCTTTTAATTTTAATTAGGTACGATTTGTTTATTTTGGCTTTTATTTCCAATATTCTGGGAGGTGGGTCATAGAGGATCCTGCTGTGATGTATGTCAGAGAGTGTTTTGCCTATGTTTTCCTCTAGGAGTTTTATGGTTTCTGGTCTTACATTTAGATCTTTAATCCATTTTGAGTTTATTTTTGTGTATGGTGTTAGAAAGTGTTCTAGTTTCATTCTTTTACAAGTGGTTGACCAGTTTTCCCAGCACCACTTGTTAAAGAGATTGTCTTTAATCCATTGTATATTCTTGCCTCCTTTGTCAAAGATAAGGTGTCCATAGGTGCGTGGATTTATCTCTGGGCTTTCTATTTTGTTCCATTGATCTATATTTCTGTCTTTGTGCCAGTACCATACTGTCTTGATGACTGTGGCTTTGTAGTAGAGCCTGAAGTCAGGCAGGTTGATTCCTCTGGTTCCATTCTTCTTTCTCAAGATGGCTTTGGCTATTTGAGGTTTTTTTGTATTTCCATGCAAATGGTGAAATTATTTGTTCTAGCTCTGTGAAAAATACCATTGGTAGCTTGATGGGGATTGCATTGAATCTATAGATTGCTTTGGGTAGTATACTCATTTTCACTATATTGATTCTTCTGATTCATGAACATGGTATATTTCTCCATCTATTAGTGTCCTCTTTGATTTCTTTCACCAGTGTTTTATAGTTTTCTATATATAGGTCTTTAGTTTCTTTAGGTAGATATATTCCTAAGTATTTTATTCTTTTCGTTGCAATGGTGAATGGAATTGTTTCCTTAATTTCTCTCTCTATTTTCTCATTATTAGTGTACAGGAATGCAAGGGATTTCTGTGTGTTGATTTTATATCCTGCAACTTTACTATATTCATTGATTAGCTCTAGTAATTTTCTGGTGGAGTCTTTAGGGTTTTCTGTGTAGAGGAACATGTCATCTGCAAACAGTAAGAGTTTTATTTCTTCTTTTCCAATTTGGATTCCTTTTATTTATTTTTCTGCTCTGATTGCTGTGGCCAAAACTTCCAAAACTATGTTGAATAGTAGTGGTGAAAGTGGGCACCCTTGTCTTGTTCCTGACTTTAGGGGAAATGCTTTCAATTTTTCACCATTGAGGATAATGTTTGCTGTGGGTTTGTCATATATAGCTTTTATTATGTTGAGGACTGTTCCTTCTATTCCTGCTTTCTTGAGAGTTTTTATCATAAATGGATGTTGAATTTTGTCAAAGGCTTTCTCTGCATCTATTGAGATAATCATATGGCTCTTATTTTTCAATTTGTTAATGTGGTGTATTACATTGATTGATTTGCAGATATCAAAGAATCATTGCATCCCTGGGATAAAGCCCACTTGGTCATGATGTATGATCTTTTTAATGTGTTGTTGGATTCTGATTGCTAGAATTTTGTTAAGGATTTTTGGATCTATGTTCATCGGTGATATTGGCCTGTAATTTTCTTTTTTTGTGGCATCTTTGTCAGGTTTTGGTATTAGGGTGATGGTGGCCTCATAGAATGAGTTTGGAAGTTTACTTTTCCTTTGAAATTTTCTCAAGAGTTTGAGTAGGATAGGTGCTAACTCTTCTCTAAGTTTTTGGTAGAATTAGCTGTGAAGCTGTCTGGACCTGGGCTTTTGTTTGCTGGAAGATTTCTGATTACAGTTTCAATTTCCGTGCTTGTGATGGGTCTATTAAGATTTTCTATTTCTTCTTGGTTCAGTTTTGGAAAGTTGTACTTTTCTAAGAATTTGTCCATTTCTTCCACATTGTCCATTTTATTGGCATGTAATTGCTGATAGTAGTGTCTTATGATCCTTTGTATTTCTGTGTTGTCTGTTGTGATCTCTCCATTTTCATTTCTAATTTTATTGATTTGATTTTTCTCCCTTTGTTTCTTGATGAGTCTGGCTAATGGTTTGTCAATTTTATTTATCCTTTCAAAGAACTAGCTTTTGGATTTGTTGATTTTTGCTATGGTCTCTTTTGTTTCTTTTGCATTTATTTCTGCCCTAATTTTTAAGATTTCTTTCCTTCTACTAACCCTGGGGTTCTTCATTTCTTTTGTAGTTGCTTTTGTATTTGATTTTTTTTCTTGTTTCTTGAGGTATGCCTGTATTGCTATGAACTTTCCCCTTAGCCCTACTTTTACAGTGTCCCACAGGTTTTGAGTTGTTGTGTTTTCATTTTCATTCGTTTCTAAGCATATTTGGATTTCTTTTTTGATTTCTTCTGTGATTTGTTGGTTATTCTAGAGCATGTTGTTCAGCCTCCATATGTTGGAATTTTTAATAATTTTTCTCCTGTAATTGAGATCTAATCTTACTGCATTGTGGTCAGAAAAGATGCTTGGAATGATTTCAATTATTTTTTGAATTTACCAAGGCTAGATTTATGGCCCAGGATGTGATCTATCCTGGAGAAGCTTCCGTGTGCACTTGAGAAAAAGGTGAAATTCATTGTTTTGGGATGAAATGTCCTATAGATATCAATTAGGTTTAACTGGTCTATTGTATCATTTAAAGTTTGTGTTTCCTTGTTAATTTTCTGTTTAGTTAATCTATCCATAGGTGTGAGTGTGGTATTACAGTCTCCTACTATTATTGTGTTATTGTTAATTTCCCCTTCCATACTTATAAGCATTTGTCTTACATATTGCAATGCTCCTATGTTGGGTGCATATATACTTATAATTGTTATATCTTCTTCTTGGATTGATACTTTGATCATTATGTAGTGTTCTTCTTTGTCTCTTTTTACAGCCTTTGTTTTAAAGTCTATTTTATCTGATATGAGTATTGCTACTCCTGCTTTCTTTTGGTCTCTATTTGCGTGGAATATCTTTTTCCAGCTCTTCACTTTCAGTCTGTATGTGTCCCCTGTTTTGAGGTGGGTCTCTTGTAAACAACATATATAGGGGTCTTGTTTTTGTATCCATTCAGCCAGTCTTTGTTTTTTGGTTGGGGCATTCAACCCATTTACGTTTAAGATAATTATTGATTAGTATGATCCCATTGCCATTTACTTTATTGTTTTGGGTTCAAGTTTATACACCTTTTTTTGTGTTTCCTATCTAGAGAATATCCTTTAGCATTTGTTGGAGAGCTGATTTGGTGGTGCTGAATTCTCTGAGCTTTTGCTTGTCTGTAAAGCTTTTGAAATCTCCGTATTTGAATGAGAATCCATGCTGGGTACAATAATCTGGGCTGTAGGTTATTTTCTTTCATCACTTTAAGTATGTCTTGCCATTCCCTCCTGGCCTGAAGAGTTTCTATTGAAAGATCAGCTGTTATCCTTATGGGAATCCCCTTGTGTGTTATTTGTTGTTTTTCCCTTGCTGCTTTTAATATTTGTTCTTTGTGTTTGATCTTTGTTAATTTGATTAATATGTGTCTTAGGGTGTTTCACCTTGGGTTTATCCTGTTTGGGACTCTCTGGGTTTCTTGGACTTGGGTGATTATTTCCTTCTCAATTTTAGGGAAGTTTTCAACTATTATCTCCTCAAGTATTTTCTCATGGTCTTTCTTTTTGTCTTCTTCTGGGACTCCTATGATTCGAATGTTGGGGTGTTTAATATTGTCCTGGAGGTCTCTGAGGTTATCCTCATTTCTTTTAATTCATTTTTATTTTTTCCTTCTGATTCATTTATTTCTACCATTCTATCTTCTACTTCACTAATCCTATCTTCTGCCTCCATTATTCTACTATTTGTTGCCTCCAGAGTGTTTTTGATCTCATTTATTGCATTATTCATTATATATTGACTCTTTTTTATTTCTTCTAGGTCCTTGTTAAACCTTTCTTGCATCTTCTCAATCCTTTTCTCCAGGCTATTTATCTGTGATTCCATTTTGATTTCAAGATTTTGGATAATTTTCACTATCATTATTTGGAATTGTTTATCAGGTAGCTTCCCTATCTCTTCCTCTTTTGTTTGGTTTGGTGGGCATTTATCCTGTTCCTTTACCTGCTGGGTATTCCTCTGTCTCTTCATCTTGTTTATATTGCTGAGTTTGGGGTGGCCTTTCTGTATTCTGGCAGTTTGTGGGGTTCTCTTTATTGTGGAGTTTCCTTGCTGTGGGTGGGGTGGCTTGTCAAGGTTTCCTGGTTAGGGAAGCTTGTGTCAGTGTTCTGGTGGGTGGAGCTGGATTTCTTCTCTCTGGAGTGCAATGAAGTGTCCAGTAATGAGTTATGAGATGTCAATGGGTTTGGAGTAACTTTGGGCAGCCTGTATATTGAAGCTCAGAGCTGTGTCCCTATGTTGCTGGAGAATTTGCGTGGTATGTCTTGCTCTGAAACTTGTTGGCCCTTGGGTAGTGCTTGGTTTCAGTGTAGGTATGGAGGCATTTGATGAGCTCCTGTAGATTAATGTTCCCTGGAGTCAGAAGTTCTCTGGTATTCTCAGGATTTGGACTTAAGCCTCCTGCTTCTGGTTTTCAGTCTTATTTTTACAGTAGTCTCAAGACTTCTCCATCTATACAGCACCATTGATAAAACATCTAGGTTAAAGATGAAAAGTTTCTCCACAGTGAGGGACACCCAGAGAGGTTCACAGAGTTACATGGAGAAGAGAAGAGGGAGGAGGGAGTTAGAGGTGACCCGAATGAGATGAGGTGGAATCAAAAGAGGAGAGAGCAAGCTAGTCAGTAATCACTTCCTTATGTGCGCTCCACAGTCTGGACTGCTCAGAGATGTTCACGGAGTTATACAGAGAAGAGAAGAGGGAGGAAGGAGACAGGGGTGGCCAGGAGGATAAAGGGGAGAATCAAAAGGAGCAAGACAGATCCAGCCAGTAATCAGTTCCCTAAGTGTTCTCCACCGTCTGAAACACACAGAGAGATTCAGAGTTGGGTAGAGAAGAGAAGGGGGAGGGAGGAGATAGAGGTGACCTAGTGGAGAAAAAGGAGAGTCCAAAAGGGGAGAGAGCAGTCAAGCCAGTAATCTTACTCTCAAGTAAAAATGAGTACTGAAGATTGGGTTCTTAAAGGTACAAAATTGATAACAAATACCAAAAAGCAAAGATTAAAAATCTAGAGTAGAGGTTGGATTTTCAAAAATACAATATTAAAGAAAAGAAAAAAAAACAAAGTCACAAAAATTATAAAAAATATATGTATATATATGAAGTTTGCTTTAAAAAAATAGGGTCTTTTTTTGCAAAGTAATAGTAGGTTATAAAAATGAAAATTAAAGGAGTAATAGAGGACTTAAAATTTTAAAAAAATTTTAAAAAAAAGAATGATTGTAAAAATAGTAAAAATATATCTAGGACTTTCTCTGGTGGTGTTGTGGGCAGTGTGGGGTCAGTTCATTTTCAGATAGTTCCTTGATCTGGCTAATATTTCTCAAGATCTATAGGCCCCTTCCTATGTAGTAGGTACTAACTACAGGGTTTTACTCTATTGCACCTGTCACTTCCAAGGCAGTTCCCTCTGTTTTACTTCTTCTGTTTGCTGGTCTCTTTGGTATCTGATTTCTGCCCTGACACAAGGAGGGCGGTGGTGGACACTTTTTTAGGCTCACTTGTTCAGTCGCGCTGTGGGGAGGGAGGGATGCTGCAAGCAAATAACACTGGCGTGTGCTCACAGTGTCTCAGCCACGCTGGGCCTGCCCCTGCTCATGGCACGTGTGCCCTCCCTGGCCACACTGCTCAGGCTCTATGTGCTCTGCTGGGAACCGTCCAGGGCCGGCCCTGGGCTGGATGCACCTCCCAGTTGTAAGCCGCTCAGGTTCAGGCACTCAGGAAATCCTCAGAGGCGCAGACTCCGTTGGGCCTGCGTTTTGTGCCCTTCCCAGATCCGAGCAGCTCAGGTGATGAGGTGTTTGGTGAGCATGGTCACTGCGACTTATCGCCTCCCCTGTCCCTGCCACCCGGTTTTCTGGGTGTACAACTGGCGCACATTCTCAGGCAGATGTTGACTGTCCAGAACCCCAAGAAGTCTTAGTTAGCAAGAAGCCTGCTTGCAGTTTGGTAGATAATGTCTCTCTGCGGCTGCGATTGCCCCCTTCCGGCTCTGGCTGCCTGTGACTGGAGAGGGGGATGGTCTGCAGCAGACTAGCTCTGTACAGTCCTTTGTTCTGTGAGCGGGCCTGGGGGTGTCTTAGGTTAGGACTTTTCGCGTGGTCGCTATCCCACAGTCTGGTTTGCTAGCCCAAGTTAGTTCCCTCAGATTGCCCTCAGGTCATTCAGGCCTGGTCCTTACTCTAAGCAATGCAGCTCACGCCTCCCTGCCCAGCCCCCACTTGCTAGTGGCGGGTGCAGGCGTCTGCACTGCTTCTCCACTGGGCGAGTTACCCTTGGGCACGTAATCTGTGGGTTTTAATTATTTATTTATTTTTCCTCCCATTTATATTGCCCTCTGTGGTTCCGAGGCTCACCACAGACTCAGCAGTGAGAGTGTTTCCTGGTGTTTGGAAACTTCTATTTAAGACTCCCTTCCTGGGACGGAGCTCTGTCCCTACCTTTTTTGTCTCTTTTTTTGTCTGTTATATTTTTTCTTACCTCCTTTCAAAGACAATGGGCTGCTTTTCTGGGTTCCTGATGTCCTCTGCCGGCATTCAGAAGTTGTTTTGTGGAATTTGCTCAGCGTTTATGTGTTCTTTTGATAAATTTGTGGGGGAGAAAGTAATCTCCGTGTCCTATTCCTCTGCCATCTTAGGACCACCCCCTTTAGTGAATATTTTTAAGAATGACGATCATTACATGATAAATGTATGTCTTCTAGTATCTTTGTTCCCAAGCTACATGGAATCCTTCTGACTTTCTAACCTAACCTCAGGCAAAAACAACTTACAGTGCTCTGTAACTCAGCAGATCCATTTCTCTGATGGATACAAACTCACATTTCTCTTATTAAAAGTGACTGTTTACCAGGTGTGTCAATCAAGATGAAAGGTGCTGAACATAATGAACTGCCAGTTCGGTTCCCGGTTCTGACTTGATTGCAAAGCCCTGATGCTACTTACATATCCAATGCTCTTTAACAGGAAATAATGAGCACTGACAGCACCTCATAAGCTTCCCGTCACATTCTCCCTGCCACACTCCCAGAAATGTAAAAGCCCTTAGGAGCACCCAGGGGATTCACAGGTCTGTAAGAAAAACAACTTGTTAATTGGGCTTGGTTATGGATGTGAGAGCTGGACTGTGAAGAAGGCTGAGCGCTGAAGAACTGATGCTTTTGAACTGTGGTGTTGGAGAAGACTCTTGAGAGTCCCTTGGACTGCAAGGAGATCCAACCAGTCCATTCTGAAGGAGATCAGCCCTGGGATTTCTTTGGAAGGAATGATACTAAAGCTGAAACTCCAGTATTTCGGCCACCTCATGCAAAGAGTTGACTCATTGGAGAAGACTCTGATGCTAGGAGGGATTGGGGGCAGGAGAAGAAGGGGACGACAGAGGATGAGATGGCTGGATGGCATCCCTGACTCGATGGACATGAGTCTGAGTGAACTCCGGGAGTTGGTGATGGACAGGGAGGCCTGGCGTGCTGCGATTCATGATATCCCTGATTCTGTAGGGATATCATCCAACATCAGATCAGATCAGATCAGTCGCTCAGTTGTGTCCAACTCTTCGCGACCCCATGAATCGCAGCACGCCAGGCCTCCCTGTCTATCACCAACTCCCGGAGTTCACTCAGACTCACGTCCATCGAGTCAGTGATGCCATCCAGCCATCTCATCCTCTGCCGTCCCCTTCTCCTCATCCCTCCCAGCATCAGAGTCTTCTCCAATGAGTCAACTCTTCGCATGAAGTGGCCAAAATACTGGAGTTTCAGCTTTATCATCATTCCTTCCAAAGAAATCCCAGGGCTGATCTCCTTCAGAATGGACTGGTTGGATCTTCTTGCAGTCCAAGGGACTCTCAAGAGTCTTCTCCAACACCACAGTTCAAAAGCATCAATTCTTCGGCACTCAGCCTTCTTCACAGTCCAACTCTCACATCCATACATGACCACAGGAAAAACCATAGCCTTGACTAGATGGACCTTTGTTGGCAAAGTAATGTCTCTGCTTTTGAATATGCTGTCTAGATTGGTCATAACTTTCCTTCCAAGGAGTAAACGTCTTTTAATTTCATGGCTGCAGTCACCATCTGCAGTGATTTTGGAGCCCAGAAAAATAAAGTCTGACACTGTTTCCACTGTTTCCCCATCTATTTCCCATGAAGTGATGGGACCGGATGCCATGATCTTCATTTTCTGAATGTTGAGCTTTAAGCCAACTTTTTCACTCTCCACTTTCACCTTCATCAAGAGGCTCTTTAGTGCCTCTTCACTTTCTGCCATAAGGGTGGTGTCATCTGCATATCTGAGGTTATTGATATTTCTCCCGGCAATCTTGATTCCAGCTTGTGTTTCTTCCAGTTCAGGGTTTCTCATGATGTACTCTACATAGAAGTTAAATAAACAGGGTGACAATATACAGCCATCATCCAACATAATATGTAGGTAATGGAATAACTTACATCATTAGCCAGTTCAGAGTCCTCAGGCTGAGCTTGCCAGAAAGAGCACCATGCCCTGAAATGAATTTACCCTGAATTCTCTTCAATTCGAACCTGAGGTTTTTATCAGAAGTCTTCTGTATACAGAGTATAAGGTCAGAGACTTTTAATATTTCTTTTATCTGTGAGCAGGGAAGACAAGCTCTAAAATCTAAGGAGATTCTATTTAATCAGATTCCACAAACTAAATATCTGCCAAAAGACAAACAATTCAGAACATAGAACTTGATGCAGCCAAATCCAGGCATGTGACATAATTAAGAAAACTACCAGTGTGTCTCCAAACAATGCACATTTATTTTTCCATATAAGCACATGCCAAAAAGGAATGGGCCTAATCTCAAGCCGTTACCAACTTAAAATGCTAATGTTGGTGTTTAAAAGTAGCCATTCCTGGTGCTCAGAGGGTAAAGCGTCTGCCTGCAATGCAAGAGACCGGGGTTTGATTCCTGGGTCAAGAAGATCCCCTGGAGAAGGAAATGGCAACGCACTCCAGTACCACTGCCTGGAAAATCCCATGGATGGAGAAGCCTGGTAGGCTACAGTCCATGGGGTCATAAAGAGTCGGACGTGACTGAGCGACTTCACTTCACTTCACTTCACTTCACTTCATTCCTTGATTTGGAAAATATAAACATGGTCCCTTCTCTTACATGGCCTTTGTCTCTAGGGTATGTAGTGCGACAAATAGGAAAACAAGGAGGTTCTACAAACAGTGCAGAGTAAAAAACCTAGCTAGAATCTTTTCCAGTCTTAGTTAAGGGTTTTTTTAATTTTAGTTTTTAAGATAAAGACATAATGGAATGATAATCTTTTCACATATAATTTAAGGAGTACCAGTGAAAATGGAGAGTGAAAAGGTTGGCTTAAAGCTCAACATTCAGAAAACGAAGATCATGGCATCTGGTCCCATCACTACATGGGAAATAGATGGAGAAACAGTGGAAACAGTGTCAGAATTTACTTTTCTGGGCTCCAAAATCACTGCGGATGGTGACTGCAGCCATGAAATTAAAAGACTCTTACTCCTTGGAAGGAAAGTTATGACCAACCTAGATAGCATATTCAAAAGCAGAGACATTACTTTACCAACAAAGGTTCACCTAGTCAAGGCTATTGTCTTTCCAGTGGTCATGTATGGATGTGAGAGCTGGACTGTGAAGAAGGCTGAGCGCCGAAGAATTGATGCTTTTGAGCTGTGGTGTTGGAGAAGACTCTTGAGAGTCCCTTGGACTGCAAGAAGATCCAACCAGTCCATTCTGAAGGAGATCAATCCTGGAATTTCTTTGGAAGGAATGATGCTAAAGCTGAAACTCCAGTATTTTGGCCACCTCATGCGAAGAGTTGACTCATTGGAGAAGACTCTGATGCTGGGAGGGATTGAGGGCAGGAGGAGAAGGGGACGACAGAGGATGAGATGGCTGGATGGCATCACTGACTTGATGGGTGTGAGTCTGAGTGACCTCCGGGAGCTGGTGATGGATAGGGAGGCCTGGCGTGCTGCAGTTCATGGGGTCGCAAAGAGTCGGACACGACTGAGCGACTGATCTGATCTGAGTGAAAGGATGGCCAGTCCCAAATGCTTTCTCCATATCTGTATCACAGTGCCTAAATACACTATGCACTCTTGGGAGCTAGCTGCTGCTGCTGCTAAGTTGCTTCAGTCGTGTCCGACTCTGTGCGATCCCATAGACCGCAGCCCACCAGGCTCCTCTGTCCCTGGGATTCTCCAGGCAAGAATACTGGAGTGGGTTGCCATTTCCTTCTCCAATGCATGAAAGTGAACGTGAAGTCGCTCAGTCGTCTCCGACTCTTAGGGACCCCATGGACTGGAGACTACCAGGCTCCTCCGTCCATGGGATTTTCCAGGCAAGAGTGCTGGGGTGGGGTGCCATTTTCTTCCCCGCTTGGGAGCTAGAGTACCTCCCAAATTGTAGTCTCTAATGGTTTTGATGCTGAAAACTCAGCCTCTGTGCACTGGTACCAAACCAAATCTGAGAGACAAGAGTTTTCCATGAAGTAGTAAAGGATAGTTATATCACTTTTCCAAGCAAAGAACACAGTGGAGTCCTGTCCCTCAAAATTGTGTGTCCCAACCCAGGAGGATTTAGTGCAGAGTTTTCTAACAATGGTTCAAGGGAGGAGTTGCAAATAAGGATTAGGGCGTGTTCAGGGCATACAGTCCTTAAATCTGGCTTCAGGTGGTCTCCTAATGAGCTTATCTGGTTCTTAAGAGTATCAAACCATAACCTTCTCTCTGGAATGAGGAATCCTTCATCAAATAGTTTTTCTTCGATTCCTTGGGGATTTTATTTCTATCAGTTCAGTTTAGTCACTCAGTCCAGTCCGATTCTTTGCGACCCCATGGACTGCAGCACGCCGGGCTTCCCTTTCTATCACCAACTCCTGGACCTTCCTCAGACTCATGTCCACCGAGTCGTGATGCCATCCAACCATCTCATCTTCTGTCGTCCCCGTCTCCTCCTGCCTTCAATCTTTTCAGCATCAGGATCTCTTCCAGTGAGTCAGTTCTTTGCATCAGTTGGCCAAAGTATTGGAGTCTGAGCTTCATATCAGTCCTTCCAGTGAATATTCAGGACTGATTTGACCACAGTTCAAACATATTAATTCTTTGACTCTCAGCTTTCTTTGTAGTCCAGTTCTCACATCCATACATGACTACTGGAAAAACTATAGCTTTGACTAGATGGACCTTTGTAGGCAAAGTAATGTCTCTGCTTTTTAATATACTGTCTAGGTTTGTTATAGCTTTTCTTCCAAGGAGCAAGTGTCTTTTAATTTCATGGCTGTAATTACCATCTGCAGTGATAGAAGAGCTCAAAGATAGTGTTCTGTATATATCTTGAGGTGGAACCAGGGCTGTGCACCAAGGCTTCACTTTTATTTCTTGACTGCTTTTCCCTTCTTCCCTGACTAGTAGCTGTTGCAGTCTGCCCTTTGAAACTCAAGGAAGGTCATGGAGACTGGAGTCTATTCCCTACAAACAAGAACAAGAAATGGGGGTCATGGAAAAGTTTCTGCATCCAGGAGCCCCACAGACTTCAGTTTCAGTTTCAGTGAGAAAGGTTAATTCATGAGAAGAGTCATCAACATTATTATCGTGTGTAAGATTTTCCATGGTTTCCATGTCTCCTTTCAGTGTCCTAAGAGTTTGAGATTGGAGATGGGAATGGGGAGGACACATCTGAAACATGAGGTTTTCCTTGGGAAGGACTGAAAAATAAAGAAAACTAATGTTTTGAGGCCTATTATGTTCCAGGAATTGTGCCTGAGGCCAACATGATTGAGTACACTCAGCAATACAGGGACACCCAGACTTTTGTACTTTCATTTGCCAAGCCTCTTGCAATGGAAGGTGAACACATTCAAACTTAAAGGGCTCTTTTTTTTTTTTTTTAAGTTAGATAACTGAAATGAAGACCTACAAAACCTTCTAGAGCTAACACCAAAAAAAAAAAAAAAAAAAAAAGACATCTTTTTCATCACTGGGGACTAGAATGCAAAAGAAGGAAGTCAAGAGATACCTGGAGTAACAAGCAAGTTTGACCTTGCAGTACAAAATGAGGCAGGGCAAAGGTTAACAGATTTTTGCCAAGAGAACACACTGATCATAGCACACTCTTCCAACAACACAAGAGACCACTCTATGCATGGACATCATAAGATGGTCATACCAAAATCAGATTTATTATATTCTTTGCACCTGAAGATGGAGAAGCTCTATACAATCAGCAAAAATAAGACTGGGAGCTGACTGTGGCTCAGATCATGAACTCCTTACTGCAAGATTCAGACTTAAATTGAAAAAAGTAGGGAAAACCACTAGATCATTCAGATATAACCTAAATCGAATCCCTTATGAATGTATAGTAGAGGTGGTGAATAGATTCAAGGGATTTTGTCTGATAGAAAGAGTACCTGAAGAACTATGGATGGAGTGAAATGCTGGGCTGGATGAAGCACAAGTTGGAATCAAGACTGCCAGGAGAAATATCAATAACCTCAGATATACAGATGATACCACCCTTGTGACAGAAAGCAAAAAGGAACTATAGAGCTTCTTGATGAAGGTGAAAGAGGACAGAGAAAAAGCTGGCTTAAAACTCAACATTCAAAATCTAAGATAATGGCATTGGTCCCATCACTTCATGGCAAATAGATGGGGAAGTAATGGAAGCAGTGACAGACTTTATTTTCTTGGGCTCCAAAATCTCTATGGATGGTGGCTGCAGTCATGAAATTAAAAGATGCTTGCTCCTTGGAAGAAAAGCTATGACAAACCTAGACAGCATATTAAAAAGCAGAGACATTTTGCTGACAAAGGTCCATCTAGTCAAAGCTATGGTTTTTCCTGTAGTCATGTATGGATGTGATAGTTGGACCATAAAGAAGGATGAGCTCCAAAGAATTCATGCTTTTGAACTGTGATGTAAGAGAAGACTGTTGAGAGTCCCTTGGACAGCAAGGAGATCAAACCAGTCAATCCTACAGGACATCATCCCTGAATATTCATTGGAAGGACTAATACTGAAGCTCCAATACTTTGGCCACTTGATGAGAAGGCCAACTCATTGGAAAAGACCCTGATGCTGGGAAAGATTGAAGGCAGGAGGAAAAGGGGAATGACAGAGCATAAGACAGTTGGATGGCATTACCAACTCAATGGACATGAGTTTGAGCAAGCTCTAGGAGATGGTGAAAGACAAGGAAGCCTGATATGCTGCAGTCTGTGGGATTGCAAAGAGTTGGACATGACTGAATGACTGAACTGAACTGAACTGAAAATTCTAGAGGTTATTTTCTTTCAGGTATAAATAGATCTGGGTGCTTGAGCTATGCTTTCAGAATCTTGTAGCTGTTTTTCCTTTGAGTTATCCTTGTGAGATCTCCACGTTTACATGGTCTCTATTGGGCTTGTCATCTCAAGAGGAGAAACATACTACCTCTCCCAGCAACCCTATCAATCCCAAATGGAACTTAGAAGAGACTTGATTGGCTGTGCTTAGCCCTGTGTTCACCTCTGCAGTGGGGCTCCCTGGACCATTAAAACAGCCATGAAGGCTCTGGAATACATGAGTAGGGTAAGAACAGAGTAAAGCATACAGTGGGTGATGAGAGACGTGAAAACAGGAGGCTGTGTTATTTTCCTAGTGCTGCTGTAACAAATTACCATAAATCTAGTGGCTTTAAGGAACACAAGTATATTATTTCATAATTCTGTGGATCCTAAGTCTCACCAGGCTAAAATCAAGATTTCTATAGGGATGCATTCATTCTCAAGGCTGTTTCCTTTGTCATACAGGTGTTGGCAGAGTTCACAAGTTGTATTCATAGGCCTGAGGTCCTCATTGCCTTGCTGGCTCTTGCTCATGGTCATTCTGAGTGTCTAGAGGCTGCCTGGGTTTTCTGGCTCATGGCCTCTTTCTTATCTTCAGTGGCTCAAGTCCCTGTCTTGCTTTCAGTTTCTCCTACCTCTTCATCCTTTGGATTTCTCTGACCATGGCTGACAAACAGTCTTTAAATACAGTGTGTTAGTCACTCAGCTGTGTCCGACCCTATGCAACCCCACAGGTTGTAGCCCGCCAGGCTCCCCTATCCATGGAATTCTCTAGGCAAGAATACTGGAGTGGGTAGCCATTCCCTTCACCAGGGGGTCTTCCCCACCTAACCTGGGTCCCCAGCATGGACTCTACCATCTGACCCAGTACAATAGTCCTCCCTTTATTTGCAGTTCCATTTACCATGGTTGTTACCCAAGATCAAAAAACAGTGAAAAATATTAAATGGAAAATTCCAGAAATAAACAATGCATAAGTTTTAAGTTGCACACCATTCTAAGTAGCATGATATAATCTTGAGCTGTCCAGCTCTGTCCTGCCCAGGATCTGAATCATCCCTTTGTCTGTGTATCCTGGAAGTCACTTAGTAACTGCCTCAGTTATCAGATCCACTGTTGCAGTTATCAGATTGACTGTCACCGTATCTCAGAGCTTGTGTTCAAGTCACTTTTATTTTACTTAGTAATTGCCCCAAAGTGCAAGAGTAGTGATGCTGGTAATTCACATGTGCCAAAGAGAAGCTATGCAGTGCTTCCTTTAAGTGAAAAGGTAAAATCTCTCAAATTAATAAGGAAAGGAAAAATTGTATGCTGAGGTTGCTGAGATCTGTGGTAAGATCAAATCTTCATTCATGAAATTGTAAAGAAGAAAAAAAGAAATGTCTGCTAATTTTGCTGTTGAACCTCAAACTGCAAAGTTATGGCCACAGTCATAATCGTTTTATTATTGGTTATTGTTGTTAATCTCCTGCTGTGCCTATTATATAAATTAAATGTTATCATAAGTATGTATGTATAGGACAAAACATGTATGTATAAGGTTCAGTGCTATCTCCAGTTTCAAGCATCCACTGAGGAGTCTTAGAATATATCCCTGTGGAGCAGGGAGGAACTACTGTCCAATTTGATTAAACTGGACCCACTGGGAATCTAGGTTGGGCTTTCCAGGTAACACTAGTGGTAAAGAACCTGCCTGCCAATGCAGGAGACACAAGAGACGCAGGTTCTTTCCCTAGGTCGGGAAGATCCCCTGGAGGAGGGCGTGGCAACCCACTCCAATATTCTTGCCTTGAGAATCCCTTGGACAGAGGAGCCTGGAGGGCTGCAGTCCATAGGGTTGCAAGAGTTGGACACGACTGAAATGACTGAGCATGCACATACAAAATCTAGGTTAAATTTAAGATTACCTCACATCCACAAAATTCCTTTGGCCATGTAAAGTAACTTATTCATAGGTTCTAGGGATTAGAGTGAAGACATCTTTGTGGGGTCATTATTTGGCCTGCCCAAAAGGGGTAGGGAAATGACAAAAACTATCAAACCCACCATTTTAAAGAAATGAAGTATGGTAATGAAGCTTTCAAGTACGCCCTCACATATAGATAGATAGTGAAGTCGCTCAGTCGTGTCCGACTCTTTGCAACCCCATGGACTGTAGCCCAGCAGGCTCCTCTGTCCATGGGATTCTCCAGGCAAGAATACCGGAGTGGGTTGCCATTTCCTTCTCCAGGAGATCTTCCCGACCCAGGGTTCGAACCCAGGTCTCCAGCATTGTAGGCAGACTCTTTACCATCTGAGCCACCAGGGAAGTCGCCCTCACATATATTTCCTACAAATGAAACTTAAGAGCATGTTTGGAGGGAAGCCCTCACATATAGTTCCTACAAATTAAACTTAACAGCTTGTTTGGAGGGAAGCCCTCAACTTCTATATTCTTGACAGTAAAAGAACAATCAGTTCTATCTGAAGAGGTTGTCCTCCTCAATTTAGCACTCAGTGTGCACAGGGGAAAACTCACTGAATAACAAAGGAGGAAGAAGACAACCATCCAGCCAGCCAGATCAGCCAAATCAGATTGTAGGGTGATGTCGGGAGCCGGTTTGGCTCCGCCCATGGCAAAGGTCATGAGGAAGGAGGCTCAATAACGCAAGGGCAAGATTGAGCCTCAGGAGCCCCTTGGAGGTTCTCGAGCATCTACCCCAAAAAAGCCGGAGTCTGCCTACTTTCTGCTTTGTGTTCTCACCTCTGACTTTATTTCCTTGGAAGGAAAAGTTATGACCAACCTAGATAGCATATTCAAAAGCAGAGACATTACTTTACCAACAAAGGTTCGCCTAGTCAAGGCTATGGTCTTTCCTGTGGTCATGTATGGATGTGAGAGCTGGACTGTGAAGAAGGCTGAGCGCCGAAGAATTGATGCTTTTGAACTGTGGTGTTGGAGAAGACTCTTGAGAGTCCCTTGGACTGCAAGAAGATCCAACCAGTCCATTCTGAAGGAGATCAATCCTGGAATTTCTTTAGAAGGAATGATGCTAAAGCTGAAACTCCAGTATTTTGGCCACCTCATGAGAAGAGTTGACTCATTGGAGAAGACTCTGATGCTGGGAGGGATTGAGGGCAGGAGGAGAAGGGGACGACAGAGGATGAGATGGCTGGATGGCATCACTGACTCGATGGATGCGAGTCTGAGTGACCTCCGGGAGCTGGTGATGGACAGGGAGGCCTGGCGTGCTGCGGTTCATGGGGTCGCAAAGAGTCGGACACAACTGAGCGACTGATCTGTCCCCCACTACCTTTCTCTGAAAAAAGAGCTAACTTACAGCTCCAGTTAATAATTCCTGAGTGTGACAGTGTTTCAGCCTACAAACTCCTTTTGGAAATCCTCTAGCCTGCCTGAATAGGTTTTTCTGGCCACATGTGATTGTTTAGAGCCTCCCAACTGTGAGAGGCATGAGATGTTCTAAACTTTCGAAACACAGATTCCTTTGAGCAGTTAAAAGATTGATTAGAAATTGTATTGGTGAAGGGTTTTTCACTTGTTGGGCCAATGTTTGCTGCTAAGTCTCCATATCCCTTACCTACTGTGTCCTTGGCAGTGTATTGAAATGTAAGTAGTAGCCTTAATGTTTGTAACCTGGGACCCTTGAGTTAATCTTTGTTACAACCCACCACAACTTTGCCCTATAGATATGCAACTCCAATGCCTTTGGAGGGTGGCGCCTGACTTTAAAATAATCACCTTTAGAGAAAATAAGTTCCTTAAAATGTTAATAGGCCTCTGGGCCAGAAGATGATGTAACTCACCTAAACTTTTGCGTGTGATAGGTTTGAAAGCCTGGCTCAGGGACTGCTGTCCCTGCATGACTCCACCCCTTCCCCCATTATCCTCTATGCATAACTTAAGGGATAAAAACTACTATGAAAAGTAAAGTGCGGGGCTTTGTTCACCGAAGCTTGGTCTCCCCATGTCATTCTTTCTCTTACCTTCTGGCTGAATTATTCAGCCTCCTCTCTCCACAAAATGTTCTCACTGAGCTATCATTTCATCCGCTTTTCTTCACTGAATTTCCTCCTCACTGAGCTATCCTCATTTCTATTATTCTTTATATCTTTCATTAATATTTTAATTAAGCAATTGTTTCTCGATTGTCGCCTATGCCGTCTCCCCATCGAAATCCCTGGATCCACCGGGGCTGGACCCCGGCAGGGTTTGATGGATCATGTTAACATACTGGGATACCATTACCTCGTGAATGGAACCCAAGAAGCATCTAGCTTTCCTATTTGGGAAATCATGCAGTGATTCAGTCCCTGAATAAAACATCTTAGTGTAGGTCATCAAAACTCCACATTATCTTCTCTCCAGGATCCAGTCCTACAGCCATCTTGTTAGCATAGGTGCTGTAGGCATCTAAGCTGATTTCTGTTATCTTATTTGTTGTATCTAGTTGATCAACTTTCTGACCCAAGAATCCTCTGACTTCATGTAACCATCCATTTATCATTTGTCAAATTTAAAATATATATATAAATAAACTTTTGGATTCAGGAAAATCCTCAAAATCAATTTTCTTTCTCCTGCAGCTGGAAAATGAATTTTAAATTATTCATGTTAACATCTTCTAGATAAATTGAATTTTTAGAGTATGTAAGAAAAGCTTAGTAAAGTCAATCTTTTACATTAACGGATTCCATTTTTAAAATATTAATTTCACATTCAACCATTGCTTTCTGACTTGTGCAGCCTTCTAATCAACAATTTGGAGAACCATTCATTTTAATAAGGAAAAAAAGTGAATTATTAACATTTTAACATTATGAAACACTTTTTTCCAACTTCTGTTTCTATCTATAGGACTTATTGTCTGGAGGAGATTATGTTATGTGTCACTAAAAATGCTGGATAAGGTAATTTTTTTTAAAGACATCTTTTTAAATGCATGTCTGAGCTTACAGAAAAATAAGGGAAATCCTCTCAGGCCTGCAAAATAAGACAGTAGGAACCCAAAGAGGCAGTGAGCTCTGCAACTGACATTGCCATGAAGGCCTCTGCCGGGTGCTCCTGGCTTTGAGCTTGTCCTGACCGTCAGCGGCCATGTAGTGATTTATCCTCCAAACCAGAGTACTTGGGAAGTGAAAGGTAGCGCCATTAGGGGTAGAATGGGAATTCTGCTTCTGTTGGGGATCTGGAAAGCTGTGAGGGTATGTCACCCCCATCCTAACAACAGGAAAATGCTGAGCAGCGTACAAACTCCATCTTAGCTTTCCTGAACCCATCAGAGAGCTGAGGTCACCAGGAGCAATCAGGAAACTGAATCTCAAAGAATGAAAAGTCCCCCTCTAGGAGAGGTAGGCGGAGAAGGCAATGGCACCCCACTCCAGTACTCTTGCCTGGAAAATCCCATGGATGGAGGAGCCTGGTAGGCTGCAGTCCATGGGGTCGCTAAGAGTCAGACACGACTGAGCGACTTCACTTTCACTTTTCACTTTCATGCATTGGAGAAGGAAATGGCAACCCACTCCAGTGTTCTTGCCTGGAGAATCCCAGGGACGGGGGAGCCTGGTGGGCTGCTGTCTATGGTATCGCACAGAGTCAGACACGACTGAAATAGCATAGCATAGCATAGGAGAGGCAGGACACATGGATTTTTTTTTTTTTTTAACCTCTGACAGTGCGTTGGAGGAAGAGGTGCCTGCCATAGGGTGGGGAAGAAATTTAAACATTGAAAAAAAATTCCTAAAGGCAGAGTGAAAGTGAAAGTGAAGTCACTCAGTCGTGTCCGACTCTTTGTGACCCCATAGACTGTAGCTTACCAGGCTCCTTTGTCCATGGGATTTTCCAGGCAAGAGTGCTGGAGCGGGGTGCCATTTCCTTCTCCAGAAAAGGCAGAGTAGGTACTACTATATCAGTTTAGAATAAATGGGGATCCCAGACACGTGGGGATTTGTGCCTACTCCCAAGCTCCTCTCCATGGTCTCCACTGGGTGCTTTTGAGAAAGTTTTTGGGTAGGAGGTCACTGTAGCTGTGCACTGATGCCCCTCTCATGGTCCATAACTATGCCTTGGCACATAGCAGGAGCTCAGTTATTATTTGTTGAATGACTCTTTGACATTAATCAATTCCACAACTTGAGGCAAAAAATGGTTATCTCGTTTCATGTTTAAGAATCAGACAATCTGGTGGGGACCCCCATCTGCCAGAGCTAATAAGAACTTCTACCCTCTTGGTCTTTGTTAAGTGGTCTCTTGACTCCTTAGGGTTACAGAGGCCCCAGGGGTATCAACAAATTGGGAACATTCTCTAATCTGTGCTGTCGCACTTCCAGCCCTCGTGATCCCTTTGAAAGCAGTGCTTTCATTTTCTTTTTGCCAAGGCTGGGCATGAGGCTTCTTTGTGTTAGGTCATGCTGGCTCTGTCCCCTCACAGAACATTGTGTGATGCGGGTGTGGGCTGCCATCCTTGAGAATCACCAGCCCCACTCCAAGTCATGAGGAAGTTTGCTCTCATCACTCCCTAGAAAGATCCCATCTGTGCCTTCCCCTCTCTTCGCCCCCCAGCTCCAGCTTCTCAATCAGCCTGACTGGAGAAAGGATTCCTGAAGGTTCTGCTCAGAAATCTCAGGCTTAAATTTTATTAATACCATCTAAGAGTTATTTGACCACCTTTGGACACTGGGGGACCCGGGAACCCAGGCTCAACACAAAGGCTTCCTGCAGTGGGAAGGGAGAATTCTCACCCTGATCCCGTCTCCTTCAGCAACAAGAATAAGGCAGGCATTAATATGTCAATAGTCTATATGTGTCTTTTGTCAAATAAAGTTATTATGATATATGTCAATAAAAATTCTCCTCTTCTAAGTAGAGGGACCAGAAATTATTACTATGTATTCACTTTTCAACTGACAAAATACAAAATATTTATTGTCTGTTCTGTATCCTAAGAATGCAAAGTACAGTTGAGAATAGGACATTTATTGGGACTATTTAGTGTTAATTATGTTTATTTTTTTCTTATACTAGACCTTCAGTGAATTAGTGCACATGAGGATATATTTATTATTTCCAGCAAATTAGCTTAGGTATTATAAACCTAATCTAATCACCATCTTATTTTTTAAAATATTAGAATAATTTACATTGTTAAGCATTTGATTGATCTGTTATTTGTCTTATACTTTTGATTTATTATTTCCCCCTAGAGATGGTAGAAACACCACTGAGAATTAAGATGACCCTTCACTAATGATGTATATTATTTGATTTGCAAATATTCACATATTGTGGTGACATGTGTTACATTCTTAGTATTCAAAAATTGATTCTTCTTTTTTTACTTAGAAAGGAAAATATCATTTCCCACCCAGCATTTTAGTACCCGAAACAAATTTTAAGTATTTAAAACATGTGACGGAGGGCTAATACCATTGTTATAGACAGAAGTCCAGTAGGTTAACATGAAGAAAGACTGAAATCTATAGTATATCAAGTTAAGGCAAATAGTGAGCCAAGAAAAATGTATTTGCACAAATGTGACCACATTTTATTACAATTTCTATATAAAGAGTTGTTACAAACTAATAAGAACACTGACGTAGCAACAAAGGAGCACTATCATTTCAGTTCAGTAGCTCAGTCGTGTCCGACTCTTTGCGACCCCATGAATCACAGCACGCCAGGCCTCCCTGTCCATCACCAGCTCCGAGTTTACTCAGACTCATGTCCATCAAGTCGGTGGTGCCATCCAGCCATCTCATCCTCTGTCGTCCCCTTCTCCTCCTGCCCCCAATCCCTCCCAGCATCAGAGTCTTTTCCAATGAGTCAACTCTTTGCATGAGGTGGCCAAAGTATTGGAGTTTCAGCTTTAGCATCAGTCCTTCCAAAGAACACCCAGGACTGATCTCCTTTAGAATGGACTGGTTGGATCTCTTTGCAGTCCAAGGGACTCTCAAGAGCCTTCTCCAACACCACAGTTCAAAAGCATCAATTCTTCGGCACTCAGCTTTCTTCACAGTCCAACTCTCACATCCATACATGACCACTGGGAAAACCATAGCCTTGCCTAGACAGACCTTTGTTGGCAAAGTAATGTCTTTGCTTTTGAATATGCTATCTAGGTTGGTCATACATAACCTTCCTTCCAAGGAGTAAGCGTCTTTTAATTTCATGGCTGCAGTCACCATCTACAGTGATTTTGGAGCCCAGAAAAATAAAGTCTGACACTGTTTTCACTGTTTCCCCATCTATTTCCCATATAATCCAATGTTAGAGTCCAGACTCTGTAGTTAGAACTAGATTCAGATTCAAGTCCTATCACTTGCTGAGGAACCCTGGGCAAGATCCTTAACTTTCATGCACCTCTTACCATTCTAATGTGGGATACAGAATTACTAAAAGCGATCACTTCAATGTAATTGAGAAGAGTAAATGGGGCTTGCCAGGTGGTGATGGTGGTAAAGCCCTCAGCCAATGCAGGAGATGTAAGAGACCCAGATTCAATCCCTGAGTTGGGAAGATCCCCTGGAGTGGGGCATAACCCACTGCAGTATTTTTGCCTGGAGAATCCCAGGGACAGAGAAGTCTGGTGGGCTACAGGCCATAGGGTTGCAAAGAGTGGGATATACCTGGATCAATGTAGCACTCATGCAAAATCATACATGCTCAACTCCTAGTGTGAGTACTGGAACTCAGTGGTTATTGTGATATTGGCATTAATAAGCAACTTGCAAAAGAAGAAATACAAGTGACTAGTAGAGAAGCAAAAGTTTTAACCTCACTAGTAATCAAGAGAGAAAATTTTAAACAGCAATGATATATCATTTTTTCCTAGCAAATTTAAAAAGGTAAAATATGTTCTCACTTTTAGTTTTGATATGTATGTGATGAGTCCTAGAATGAATGTAAATTGAGACAATCTTTCCAGAAGGAAATTTGGCAGTTTTTATTAATAGCTTTAAACATTCCTATCACCTTCGATGATGCTCAGCCATTGCTCTACTCCAACAGACTCAACTCACACTGTAGTCTGAATTTGCACTGTCTATATAGAACACGCTGTGTCTGGTGCCCTCTAGAGTCATGCCTCTGGTGCCCCACCATTAACATGCTCAACTTACAGCAACCAGACTTAAGAAAATAAACAAGAAAGTTACCAGTGTGCAAGGATTTTTATGCTACTATAATTCACAAAAAGCAAAACTTGAGAAATAATCTAAATTTTAATCAATAGAGGAATGATGAATTAGGTTATAATAGACTCATTCAATGGAATTTTAGATAGCCATTAAAAATCACATTGACTATGTAATGACATGAAGAATATTCGTACACCTTTATTCCAAAACAAAAGGAACTTTCTTATTGTTTCTGATATCAAAGTAAAGTACAATCATTTTGAATGACATGATATAGAAAATTAAAATAGTCATAATAATTTCAACATACAAAGAGATAGCCATTTTTGATAATGTCCTAAAAAGCATTTTATACATGTATATTCATATTCCTACATAAACTGCAGAGAGCAGACTGCTAAACTGCTAATCCCCACAGGAAGAAAAATACAACAAAAGTATTAACATACTTATTCATGCTGTTGGGAATATGGACAATTTGCCTTTTCTTTGATCTCTTTTTTTTTACTTCTAACACATCTACAGTTAGCATGATTGCTTTATAAGAAAAACATTTTAAATAACAAATGCTGTAAATGACTTGATGTTTAGCTAACTTATAACTATTTCTTTTGGTGCTTTGAATGCAGAATGTAAAAAACATAGACATACTTCTTTTACAAAATGAGAAATAACGCTCATTAATCACTTTGCCATCTTCCTCTTAATGAAGACATGCAAATGCATATGCAAACAAGCTGAACTTCTATTATGGGGCTATGACAGGATGCTCTGCAGAAGAGAAGGTAATGATAGAGCTTGAAAAATAGGAGGGCAGAGGAAGGTTAGAGGTGGTGGAAGATTTCTATTCTGAATGTCTTAAAAGAATTGTATGAGCCTATAGTATTCTGTCTAACAAGAATAAAACGAGATCACAAACTGCATTAAGAGACAAAAGCTAGTCACTGTGGTATGACACACAGAGTATAGCCAAATGGGGAAATGAAGACTCAGATCAAAATGAAGATGTATAAAGCTGCAGTTTTTTTCAGATTTCTCCCTGAGTCTTGCCAGATCATCATATTCAGCTACTTGACAAGTTCAGTCAATATTACTCATGTATCAGTCAGTTTAGTCATTCAGTCATGTCTGACTTTTTACAACCCCCTGGACTGCAGCTCACCACAGCTTCCCTGTCCATCGCCAACGTCTGGAGCTTGCTCAGACTCATGTTCATCTAGTCGTGATGCCATCCAACCATCTCATCCTGTGTCACCCCCCTTCCTCCTTCCTTCAATCTTTTCCAGCATCAGGATATTTTCCAAGGAGTCAGTTCTTTGCATCAGGAGGCCAAAATATTGGAGTTTCAGCTTCAGCATCAGTCCTTCCAATGAATATTCAGGACTGATTTCCTTTAGGATTGACTGGTTGGATCTCCTTGCAGTCCAAGGGACTCTCAAGAGTCTTCTCCAACACCACAGTTAAAAGTATCAATTCTTCATCACTCAGCTTTCTTTATAGTCCAACTCTCACATCCATACATGACTACTAGAAAAACCATAGCTTTGACTAGATGAACCTTTTTGGCAAAGTAATGTCTCTGCTTTTTAATATGCTGTTTGGTCATAGCTTTTCTTCCAAGGAGCAAGTGTCTTTTAATTTCATGGCTGTAGTCACCATCTGCAGTGATTTTGGAGCCCCCAAAATAGAGTCTGTCACTGTTTCCATTGTTTCCCCATCTATTTGTCATGAAGTGATGGGACCAGATGCCATGATCTTAGTTTTCTAAATGTTGAATTTTAAGCCAACTTTTTCAATCTCCTCTTTGCTTTCTACCATAAGGGTGGTGTCATCTGCGTATCTACTCATGTATAATCCTAGGATATTTTTACCCAGTATTACACGTTTGTATCAAAATTGAAAAAGTCAGTTCAACCTTTACTCATTTTGTTTATACAACTCCATACACTCACATATCTAGAAATACAAACTGAGTAAATTCTGTATCCCCCAACATCATTAGCATTCAATAGAAAAGCCTTTAACGCCAAAAGAGGTTATGAAACATTAAGGTTCTTGATATAACTGTCCCCAAAAGAATTAGAGCTAGGCTTATAGAAGATTAAGTTCTTTGGACAGGGCAGAAGAGAATATCAGACAGCATCCAATTATGTTCGTTTTGCTCCTGCCCTTTTGTGTGGAAAATCAGAACAGCCTGCCTCCTTTAAAGGGCTTGGGAAACCAGAACAAAGACTTTCAAATCAAGTCAGTTGGATTTTACAAACATTTTTCAAATTTCCAATGTCAGTTGGATTTTACAAACATTTTCAAATTCTGGTATAAGAAAGGTTCTTGGATTGGGGAAGAGAGATGAAAAAATGGCAAAACATCATTGCTGCCCTCCAGAATCTTCCCATCACATGAGCGTGACAGGTAGAAAGAAAACTGCAAATCATGGTGGAACTTTTTTAAGGGCTGAAACAGTGTTATAAACACAGGAAGTGGAGATTAAAGGACAGTTTCCCGGAAAGGCGCTGTGATCATTATTACAGTGATCGTAGTCCTCGTCACTCAGACCAGGCTCCATAGAATAGCATCTCCCAGGAGCTTGTGAGAGATGTAAACACTCAGCCCCTCCTCCCTGCCCAGACCTCCTAAATCAGAATTTCTGAGGTGGGACCCAGTTTTAACAGCTCTGCAGGTAATGTTCATGGACTCTAAAGTCTGAGAAGCAGCATTACTCTGAAGTATAGACTCTTGTAGGAGAAGGCAATGGCACCCCACTCCAGTACTCTTGCCTGGAAAATCCCATGGACAGAAGAGCCTGGTAGGCTGCAGTCCATGGGGTCTCTCAGAGTCGGATACGACTGAGCGACTTCACTTTCACTTTCCACTTTCATGCATTGGAGAAGGAAATGGCAACCCACTCCAGTGTTCTTGCCTGGAGAAACCCAGGGACAGGGGAGCCTGGTGGGCTGCCGTCTATGGGGTCGCACAGAGTTGAACACGACTCAAGTGACTTAGCAGCAGTAGCAGCAGCATAGACCCTTGTGATGTAAGAGGCTATAATCCTTCCAGTTGTCCATTTAATAGCCCACAATTTAAAAATCAATGATTATACAATCTCATTATAGAAACATTTGAAAATCTGGAGAAATACAAAAGGTGGAAAAATTGCCCTTGTGAATTTTTAGTCAGAGTTCTCCAGATAAACAGAATTCATAGAAAACATATGTAAATATAAATATATATTTATGCCAAGCCAATTCCTTTATATTTGGAGCTTGGTAGTTCCAGATCTTTAGGGAGCACACTGGAGACCCAGGAGAGCTGATGGTTTATTTCTAGTCCAACGACTGTCAGGCTTAAGACCCAGAAAGAGCTGAGGCTCTGGGGACAAATTCTCTGTTACTTAGAGAAGAATCAACCTTTTGTTCTATGAAGGCCTTCAACTGATTAGATGGGGCCCATCCACACTAGGGAGGACAATCTGCTTTACTCAGTCTACTGTTTTAAATGTTAATTTCATCTAAAAACAGCCTCACAGAAACACTCAGAATAATTTTTGACCAAATGTCTGGGCATTGCATGAGTCAAGTTGACATATGAAATTAACCATCATACCTCAACTAACTGTTGTAAACATTTTGGTTTACCTGTCGCCTTTTCAGTTTCAACCCTGAGAAATGGGAGTGTAGCTCAGTGAAGATAAAGTCTTTGGGTATAAGAGTTAGCTAAAATACTTTCTGCCTCTCTGCCGTTGCCACGTAAGAAGTGGAAGTCAGGTTCATTCACCTATGATACTACCTCTTTCTGTCCAAGTGGAGGATTTCGTTTTCATATATTCATAGCACATAAGAAGTTGAGGGGTTATATTTTTACCCAAAGCATTTTTTCTAGCTGTGGTGTGAAATATTTCTCTGGCATAAACATCACCCTTCAACCCCATCTGAGCTGAAAATCCCATCTCTAATCTTCTTTCTGATTGAGAAATGATAGAGTGGATTTGCTGGCAAACATCTGCCTCCCTGACAGCTGATGGCCCTTGAGGGAGTGGCTCTAAGGTAAGAGCATATTGTCGATGTTTATTCACCGAGAAGTATATTTTATTTTTTTGAGAAGTATATTTTAAAAATCACAACATGAACTAAAATTTGAAGAATTGCCCCCATGTTGATTGAGGAAATTTTATCCTAATGTTAGATCATATTCTGTTTTCTTTCATCACAATTGCTGGGATCATGTGGTCTTATAAAAGGTCTTGACAAGAACTTGATTCTCTCTTCTTCCTTTGGGACCAGAGACAATCCTCAAAGAATTATTAAAGCAATATTTGGCCTTGCCACTCCCAACTGACTCCTTTGACAATATGATATCATTTCTAAAAATCTCATCTTTCCCATAACTGGCTTAACAGTACATTGGAATCACTAAAGAGTTATAAAAAAGAGTACTGATGTTTGGTTCCCACCCACAGAGATTTACGATTTGATTGTCCTGGGGTGCAAGTTGGGGATTTCTGAAAGCCTTCTAGGTGACTCTGACTTTCAGCTAGAGTTGCAAACCATCACATTAGGGTCTTGTTACTCAAGGTGTACTGATGTACCATCTGCATCACGGGGGAGCTTGTTAGACACACAGAATCGGAGCCCACCCCATACCTGCTGAATCTGAATCTGCATTTTAATGAGACTCCAGGTAAGCTGTAGACATCTTGAGTGTTGCACAGCCCCATCCTCTGTATTGGTATTAAAATCAATTAAAATTGGTATAAAATCCCTGGGTATTAAAATCAGCTTGGCGGGGGTAGAGAAAACTCACTCAAGTGAAAATGGTTCTGCTTTAATGTCTTAGATCCCCCAAAGGTGATTGAATTTTAATAGGTATTCACAGCACTGTTTGATTAAGTCAGATTGTGAAAGTCCTTACCTGAAGCTCACAAACAATTGTAGATAAACTATATTTAACATTTTCTTATTGAAAAAAAATTAGTAAAAGTTCTAATCATGAGACTTCCAGCATCTGAAAGCTGGGATGCGATGAGTTTCTGACCAGGAGCACTCATAGTCCCCTGAAATCCCCCTACGTGGGTGAATGCTTTCATATCCCTGCCACTATGCCTGTCCCTGCCCAGGCCCGTGGAGTGAGATCACAAGGTCACCCTGTGGGCTGTCCAGAACCCGGCCTTTGCAAAGGTCAGGACAATGGGACTATCAAGGTTCAAATAGGCAGCCCGCCAGGCTCCCCATCCCTGGGATTCTCCAGGCAAGAACACTGGAGTGGGTTGCCATTTCCTTCTCCAATGCATGAAAGTGAAAAGTGAAAGTGAAGTCGCTCAGTCGTGTCCGACTCTAGCGACCCCATAGACGGCAGCCTACCAGGCTCCTCCGTCCATGGGATTTTCCAGGCAAGAGTACTGGAGTGGGGTGCCATTGCCTTCTCCGAAATAGGGATACACGAGTGCATAAAGCAAAGAAAATGTATTTTAAAGACTTCCTTTCTTACCTATGCAAAGGCTTGAACTGGAAAATGTTTACTAAAAAAAAAAAAAAAAAAGGCAGAAAGACTCTTCAAACAAAAACTATGTGTTTGAAAAGAATTTTCATGTATTGTGAAAAGAATCAGCCAAAGCTGGGCTCAAATTTATGCCTATACGCATGATAAATGATGTACCCTCTCTAACTTTAGGTTTTCTTAAGCAGTAGGAGGTGATACTACCTACTACTAGGGTCGCTGTTCGTCTTGATTAAGATGTGATAGCTTTTTGGCCTCAGTTTCCCCAGATGGAAAAGGGAGCTCGGGATTTTCACTTCAGGATTGTTGTGAATATTGAACACAGTGTGCAGCACGGTCTTGGCGCGCAGTAAAGGATTTTTCAGTGGAAGGTGATTTTCTGCATCACCAGTGGCAGGGAATGCTCTTTATTACTCACTCACCTGGTGAGTAATAAAAGGAGCAGCACCAGCAGTCGTAATGTTAGTTTTCTCTCCTTTCTCTTGTAGGGGCCAGGTTTTGTTAGCAAAGTTAAGTAATCTGCCTACATTCTTATACTGAACTCTACTTTCAAATTCTACCAGGATTCTTATCCAGAGAGGCTGTGGGAAAATGTCTCAATATGAGGCATTGCTATCTTGTGAAGGGTATGTGTGTATATGTGGTGTGTGTGTGTGTGTGTGTGTGTGTGAGAGAGAGAGAGAGAGAGAGAAAGAGAGACAGGAAAAAAAAAAAAAAAACTTGAGTAAACAGTTTAATATTACACATGCCACTCTCTGAAGATTCTGAAACACTCTCCTTCCAGCAAAATCACTCTGTCTCCATAAACAACTAGGTAAAACCCCGCTGGACCTTAATATTATTGAGTTCTAAAATAATGCTGCATACACTAACATCAGTGCCTTTTACATAGAAATAAGAATAAGAAGAATTAAGCTCCTTGTCCAGCATTACCACATGATACACAGCAGAACCAGGATTTGAACCCAGATTAATCTCCAAAGCCCAGGCCTCTTTTACCTGTCTTACTGTAATCTCACACAGGTGATTGAACATAGGTGGAGCTGAAAATGACTTTTGCCTCAGACATTATTCTTCCAGACTGCTCTGGAGAGCTAGGTGTCAGTATACTATATTTTGCTCTAAGGAGCAGACACCCAGAACTC
The DNA here is from genome assembly GCA_935064755.1 of Tragelaphus eurycerus. NCBI lineage: Eukaryota > Metazoa > Chordata > Mammalia > Artiodactyla > Bovidae > Tragelaphus > Tragelaphus eurycerus. Next base: position 29,607,647 of record CAKXYN010000002.1, read on the forward strand.
CTAATTGGGCTTCTGTGTGGTAGACGCTGTGTTATATCTGTTGTTTTGTTTGGGCTTCACAAAATTGTTCACCCCATTTTTAAAAATCAGGGGATTAAGAAGTAACTTGCTGAAGGCCTCACAGTTAATAAATGACAATTAGAACTGAAATTCAGGTTGGTCTGACTCCACAGATACACATTAAACTTTTCCAGAATCATTGCATACCTCATTTTACAAAAAATCTGGAATATTTGCAAAAGACTAAATATTTTTTTTATATCAGAAAATTGCAAGATATTGTATCTATTAGCTTTCTTCCAATGCCCACTTACCCTCCCTCCTTTAAAAAAAAAAAAAAAGATTGTTCCATCTGTAGCTGCCACATGGAATGAAATGAAAATATTGAGTCAGAACTTTTCTAGAAGGTGAGGGCACAGAAAATTTAGAGTACAGTATTTAAAAACATACCACAACAAAAAAACCTTGCCCCCGCTAAAATGTTAATGCTCCAGGGAGGAGTGGAGGCATCACACTGTAGTGCACCCCAGGGCAAGAATGTAGTTTTCCTCTTATCTTTCTTCCTAGGGCCTAACATACTCCCAGACACACAGTGAGTGCTTAGTAAACATCATTGAGTAAAATAATGGATGTACAAATGAATGAACAGTTAGCAGAGAACAAATCCATGGGATACTTTTGTGAAAGCAAATTTTGACAGTGAAACAGCATCAAGCCAAACGCACCCCAGAAGACATGAAAAACAAACTCCCTACACACGTTTACCCAAAGCAGGCTTACAACTCTCTCCAGTTTAGTTTACACTAGATTTCTCTTCGGACATTGAGGGTAGAAAAGATTTTTGTTATCTTAAACGTCAGGGAACAAAACCAGAGAGGTGATCTGCAGAGGAAAGCATATTCAACACATTTTGGAACTCTGTCACTGAGTTTCTGAACTTTTGATTTTTTTTATTTTCTTTAGATAGTAAGATAAGTCATTTCTCAATTTCTCTCAGTATCTCTCTCTCTTTCTCTTTTCCTCCCTTTGTCTCTCTCTCAAGTCAAAGAGGTTGTACCTGACAGCTGTGTCATATGTGTGCTTGGTACTCCCAAATTATGCAGCCAACAGGGAAGCTTAGAGTGATTCCCATGAGTTCCTCCGCATCTCAGAGGAGATTCCCGAGTCCCTCCGCATCTCAGAGGAGATTCAGGACACCTACCTGTGCTTGCCCCCGCGTTTCAGAGGAGATTCAGGAACACCTGTGCTTGCGGCGTGTGGCCACTAGGGGTCTCCCGCAGCAGGCAGTGTGAACTGGAGTTGGGTAGCCAGGCGGCCTCCTTTGTCTGCACCCCAGGTGTGGACTCCTTTTGTTCAGAGGCTGGGCTGCTACCTGCGGCGTCTGAGCTGGCTGCTCTGCCACCCCACCTTGGGCTGGCGGCGCACTTCTTTGGAGGAAATGCACTGTTTCTCAGCGTCTGTCTCTAGTTACACTTGACATTACCCCCAAGGAGCCGGTGTTTTCTGTTTAACAGGACTACGCATCTTTGTATTAGAAACACAGTTTAAACTACAAAGGGAAATATTTCTCACTACAACAAAGAGTAGCTCTATGTTGAGAAATTGATGGCAAAAGGACCCATTTCCCATGTAGAGTATTTGCCATAAAATATTTAGAGCTAGTTGACGAATAGCTCCACTGTTCTCCAGTGAATGCTGGCCACTGGATTAATCTTCAAAGTCAGGAATATTTCATTCTGGGCTTATCACAGAGAAAAGGAATGACCTTCACAAACACCCCTGAGTGCCTGAAATATGGGAGCCCAGCCCCAGCCAAGGCAGCCACATTTGCCCTGTGGTGTTTTCATGTCTGCTTTTCAACTTCAAAGGAACGAACAGTAAAGCAAAAATAAACAAATTACAGTAACATAAGAGCTACTATGTAAACAATAAATTACATGAGTTGTAACAGCTGTGATGGGAGTGGGGTAAGGATGGCAAACATTTGATCCATCAAAATTTGTTCTTGTTTTCACCATCTTAGTTTTTCTTGTTCATAGCAAAAGTGTGTCCTTACACGTTCATCAGGTTTGTGTGTGTGTGTGTGCTCCAGATGCATCACTCATTACCTTGTTAGTGGTCACAGCTGCTGATGTGAAAATTAATTGGTGTCCAGGAGAACCACTTGTTCCTTGGTTTACTCCCATATTCAACAAATATCCACTGAACACCTATTGTGTGTAAAACATGGTAAAGAATGCAAAGGCTGGCCAGAAAAGAAACCTACCCCCTAGGAAGCCTTTTAATAAAGTAGGGAGATCTAATATATTCCACAATTGTGACCAAGGCAAGACAGAGCATCTGCCATTTGAGAGGTAGAGAGAAAAGACTATAGGAATTCAACAGGAGGAGAGCTGGTTTCCAGCACGAGAATCAGGGATGATTCCCCAAGAAGAAACATTCTTCTTGAACCTTCAGCGTATGTAGGACGTCCAGCAGGGAGGGATGGGAAAAGGCCAGTGCTGGCAGCCCCAAGTGATACAGGGTGTGATGTGGTGGGGTTACGTTTGTGAAGGGGACAACAGGAAATGTATTTGGAAAGGGAAAGTGGGAAGGCTTTACATGCTAAACTAAGCACGTAAGAGAAGTTAAAACAAAATGGTAATAGACCACATTATCGACAAGACTCCTTTCATCCCATACATATTTTACAATTTGAAGAAGGTAGACATGTTTTGAAAAACTGCTTGTCAAACAGACTTAAGATCTTTGCAGCACCAATATTCCCCCTTTACCAGCAAACAGGCATTACCTAGAAATAATGCCATATATGACTGAATAAAATACACAGATGAATTATTGTTTCACTTAGAGAAATGCTTTGGAAGGTTCACAAACAGGTTCCTGGGCCTATTGAGGAGGGGGTTGGCAAGTTGTTTAAGCAACCTGCTGCTAATTTATTGATATTAAACATTTTTACAAGTAGCTGCAAGCCATTAGCCTCTGAATCTAAGAAAAACAATAGTGATCATGCCTGCTGAGTTTTCTCCGTTGGCTCTGACTTTAACAACCCATGTTATTGATCATCTTCCAGATTTTAGTTCTATATTTAGAGCTTTTCTTTTGTTCTTCAAAATAACATACTTCAGAATTTCCATCCATCTCCTACCATCAAGCTAAGCCTCCCCAGTCACCCCATTTCTACCCAGCAAGCACGTGTGTTGATCTTATATTCGTCTGATCTCTGGACCCAGTGGACAAAGCTCTTCTCCATCTTAGACTACGTTTGTGCAGCACAGGGTGGAGTTCTGGGGTGATACCTTCACAACGGGTGTCCTGCTCTCCCTTCACTCATCAGCTGGGAATAATAAAAACAACCTACTTCACAGAATCATGGTTGACTTTCTCTAACAAGGACTGTAAAGCTCTTTTGAGTGTAAACACTATCCTCCAAACTGCAGAAATAGAATCTGACATCCCTTTGTGAGACTTTTGAGTCACGAAACCTGTTGCATGTTGCTCAGTGTGGGACAAGAAAGATGCAAACCTTGAGCCAAAGATGAGCATTTCCCCTGGGAGAATAAGCCACTACTGATTAGTTCCCTCAGTTATCTCTGGATGCAATGGAGAAAGCACAAGTTGTTCAAATCATACATTCCATCTTTCAAGTAAACAATTTACTATCACTTACAGAGCACTGACTATTGGCCAGGTACTGTGGCTTTACATATCTCATTTAATCTTCACAACACCCTACGTTATCAGGAGTATAGTTGCAGGTGGAGAAACTGAAGCTCAGTGAATGTGAGTCATTCGCTTGAGGTCACATAGCTAATAAGTGGCAGAACCAGAGTTTGAGTCCAGGTGTTGTCTCCTTCCACGCCCAGAGAGAGACAACCCTACTTAGGTGACATAGCCAAGTTAGACAGTCCACCAGCTAAAGATCTGGAGGGATACACAGATCACTAGTCAGAGAGGAAGATGACGCCTTTGATCAGAAGAACTCTGGAAAAAATAACTGAAAGTTATATTCTGATAGAGTGGTCAAGGTTTTGATAGACCATATGTCCTTGAAGGGCTCCACAGTAAACTGCATCAAGGTTGCGTCACACAAAAAAGAAGAAAAATGGAAGAGGTGAGGGAGAGGGGGTGCTTGGGTCTCCTTATACCAGACAGGGATGTTTCAAGTACCATATAGATGAGGGTCAGGAAGACTTAGTCCTGTGTGACTAGAGAGTGCTAAAGAGCTGTCAACTATTCAGCAAGCTGCCTTAATGGGAATGTCACTGGGATGGTATTCTGTTAGAGTTAGTTGCTCAGTCGTGTCCAACTCTTTGCAACCCCATGGACCGTAAACTACCAGGATCCTTTGTCCATGGGATTCTCCAGGCAAGAATACTGGAGTGGATTGTCATTTCCTTCTCCAGGGTATCTTCCCTACCCAGGGATTGAACCTGGGTCTCCCGCATTGTGGGCAGATTCTTTACTGTCTGAGCCATGATGGAAGTGCATAAGAAAAAAAAAATTGAGCCCTATTGGGAACATACACTGGGATGGTATCCTGGAGGGCATTAAAAAAAATAGTTTAAATCAACTAGAAAATGTTACATGGGTGCATATTGTGATTATTCAACATTTATTCCCGGTGTGTTAGGTGCTTGGTTGAGGTGGACCCCCTAGGATTGGCTGCTGTTCCTGTGTCACTCCTGATAATTTTTAAATTGACTATGTCCTTTTAACCGTGTTTTTAAAAATTGAACTACTCCAATGTGAACACTTTCCACTTTGCTACATAATGAGAGTACTTTCATCCTTTTAATGTTTGCTTTTTCCTTTGATCTAACAATTTCTGTTCAAATTTCACAGTTTTCTGTGGCTTCAGGAATGAAAGAACTGATTACCCTGCTGGGAGCGTGAAATAGACTTTAAAAAATCGGCATGATATTTCCTCCCAGTGAAATTAATTTAGGTTTAAATACAGGGGTAAGGTACACACCTTGCGCGGGAGTCTTTCTCTCATACACCTAAGCAGTTGCTTAGCGCACAGTTGGACCTGCTTCCAAGTCTTAGGTCTTTTGTGAGGATCCTTTGCAAGACACAGGCTGAGAACCTTTCTGTTTGACTGCTGGCTTTGTGTGGGCCTGATGGCATATCTGGAACGTCTCTATTTCTTTGAAGGCCCATCTGAAAAGCCCAGTGGTCCCGTCGAGCTGTCCGGTGGCTGGGGGTACTTAAGTGCAGCCCGACTGGCTTGCGGAGTGTTTTGAGGGTCTTTTAGGAAACGCACCCTCTTGCAGGGCAGGGATCCTCGGCTCCAGAGCAACAAAGGACAATTTGGAGGGGAGTGGAAGGAGCGCTCCATAGCCTCTCTGGCATCCCAGGCCCCCTTCTGCCTAGCATCGTGTCCTTAGTGACCCCGCCTTCATCCTCTGCATCCCACCCGGGCTGTCTCGCTGCTCTTTAGTCTGGCCGGGGGCATCGCGACCCACCATCTTCCCCCCACGCCTCACTCGGGGCGCCCTCAAACCCCTGGAGCAGCGCTGCGCACCGCCTCCACGCTCGCCCCGCACCCCGCCCGCGGCCTCTCTGGCACCTCTGGGTCCGGCTCCCCGGGCCGGTGTTCCCCCCGCCCCGCAGTCCATAGCCGCCGCCTCCAGCCCCCGTCGCAGGAGCTGTCAAGCTCGCGGCGGCTGAGCCAGCCCCGGAGCTCCCGCGTCTCCTCTCCTTCCTTTGTGTGCGCGCGAGAGGAGTTGGGGCGGAGGGAGAAGGGGGAGGTCGCTCTGTCTGTCTGTCTCGCGCTGCCTTTGCCCGGGCAGCTTGAAGTGCCGCCGGGGAGGCGGGAGCCCGCGGGGAGGGTGCGGGGAGCTGGTGGAGGGACTCTGGGCCGCCCGGGAGCCCGGGTCCCAGTCGCGCGCTGCGGAGCGCGGACCGCAGCTGAGGCTGGACTGGAGGCACGATTCGTCCGCTCCGGCCGCCCCTCGGCCTCCCTCCGCTCCCACGTACCCCCGACACCCGGAGAACAGCGTGCGAAGGCGCCGAGAGGGACGGAAACCACAAATAAATAGCGGCGGCAGCAGCGCGTCATCTGGCGGAGCAGGAAGTGCAGGCAGAGTCCGGAGGCTGGTGCTTTCTGCGCGTCCCCCGGACTTTGCCATGGGCTGGGGGCCGCGGAGGCTGAGAGCGTCCGGGCCAGGACAGCGGCTGCGGCGTCCGCTCCGGGGCTGAGCGAGAAGCGTCGCGCGGGGCGCACGGAGATGGCAGCGTCCAGCAACTCCAGCCTGTCCGGCTCCTCGGTGTCCTCCGGTGAGTTTCAGCCCATCGGGAGCGGCTGCCCCGCTGGGTCTCTCGTCCCCTGCCCGCGCCCCGCACTCTGGGATGGAGAGAGCCTACCTGTGGCCGTTCTGCCTGCTCTCCCTGAGTGAGGGCAGGCGGCTGCTGGGACACTTGTTTGGCTGGCCGGCACCCTTGGGCGCCCACAGCACCTTCGCGCCTGGAGTCTGACAGCACAGAGGTGGGAGAGCGGGGGCGCCCTTGGTGTGCAGAAGTGGGGGTGTTTGGGGATTTGTGGAGCAGCAGGCAAGAAGCGAGGCGAGCAGGGCGGGCTCGCACTTTCTAGCGCCGCTGAACCAGGGCTGGCGGGTCGGGGAAGGTGAGGGTGCCGCTGGGCGCCCTGACCCTCTGGCTCTGCGGTGCCCATTCCACTGGATGCCCAGATTCAAGGCAAGGGGGAGCAAACCCTCGCTCTTCGCATACTTCATTTTCTTTGTTTGTTTCAGAAATTAGATCCGTGGAGACGCACGCTTGGTGTATTGGCTTGAGATAGGGATAATACAGGGATTCTGTCATTCTGGTTCTGATTGAAGTTAGGGACCGGCGGTCAAGCCCAGCCTCTGACCATTTACCCAGTTTCAAGTGTGTGTGTGTGTGTGTGTGTGATTTTCCTCTGTGGCTTCTTAGAATATGTTTGGTAATTTTACTTTCCAGGCATACATTTTTTTTTTTTTTTTTTTCAAGTGTGGCTGAGCGAAGGAAGGGCTTCTTTCAGCTTTTCTATGGTTGATCAGCGGGTCTAATTGAAGAGAAGAAATCGCTAATGAATCTGAAGGAGTAGGAATCAATAGAAGCAGACCCTCTGGATTCTGAGTATGACAGGTTTCTAATCAGGATGATGCATTAGGTAGAATGCTTCTACCGCTCTGGACATTGAAAACTTTAATAACAAACCCTAAAGGGATAGCTGACAAGACATTTACTGTAGTTTACAGTATTCAGGGGTCAAGAAGGTCTTGAAGTCCTAATGGAAATGCTCAATATATCAATATTGTATTAATTTCTATTGTGTGTCCGCTTTAAATTATTACCCCAAAAATTAAACTCAGAGAAAGAAACGTTCTGTTGGAGGCATTGGACAGCAAGCCAGGCATTAAGGAACCCTATCTCTAGATGTGTGACTAATTAAATCGTAAATGCAAGGTGATTTGACTAAGGTGCAGTTGTGACATGGAACAAGGCGATTACTTGAAAGTCATCTATTATCTTTTTTGGCAGGTTTTAGTTCCAGTGAAATAGCACTTCCTTTCTTGATCATTACCAACTGATGAAAAGCACAGTGTTGTTATGTGTATGAGATAGCCGAAGTTTCTGGTAGTAGCAGCCAATGGGGCAGAACAGTCATATCTTATTAAGAGCAGCAACAAGTTGACCGCCTGTGGTTTTAATTCTGAGAACTCAGCAAATGCTGCAGCTTATTTTTAGTACCCTCAAACCACTGATGCTGCTTTTCAATTTATTTTGGTTGACTAACATTGAATTTAAAATACAGTGATGTTGGCTTATGGTTAGCATATGGTTACCCCTCTTTGAAAATGGCCCACAAGATGAACTGGTGGGAGAGTGGTAATGAAGGGAAAGAAGACAAGAGAAAGGACAATAAGGCAATATTATCATATGATTTACTGGTGTATAAATCACAGGTGCTGTAGCATCCGAATTTTCAGATCTTGATGAAACTTAAGGAAGCTTAAGGACCCTTGTTGAAAAACCTAACTCAGCCTTAGGAAGAATACATGGGTTTGAAGCAGCACAGTATAAGCTTTAGATGACGTTAATTGCTTTGTAGATAGGATAGAGATGCGTGTGAAGGTTCTATTATATTTTTTGCTTTAGTTACCACTGTTTTAAATCCTAATGAAAACTGAGAGATAACAGGAAAGCTGAGATTCAAAAAGTGGGCAGGGATATGTCATTTAATATGAATCAACCTAGCCCATGAGCTTATATTGGCTAATTCACCAATTAATCAGGCACTTTGTCTTGAAAAATATGAGAACCAGAATTCTCTTTTTAAGCACACTTACCATCATGTGGATCATGAATAATTCAGAAAACACAAGCAATTCACACCTGTGAGAAGTGTTGGGCAGGAAAGAATAGAGCTTGTTTGTGATGGCAGCTGGGTTCTCAGACAAAGGTCAGAGTCTGAGAAAAGAGGGCATTTCATCAGTCTATTAATCACCGTTTTTTCCATACTAGGTGGACCTACTATGTACCAGGCCTCAGGTTGGCCTCAGCCTCAGCTTCAAGGAGGTTAAGTGAGGAAAATAATTTAAGGATTCTTTAGAGCTTCCCTGGTGGCTCAGATGGTAGAGAATCTGCCTGCCATGGAGGAAACCCAGGTTCAATCCTTTGTCAGGAAGATCTCCTGGAGAAGGAAATGGAAACCCACTCCAGTATTCTTGCCTGGAGAGTTCCATGGACAAAGGAGCCAGGCGGACTATGGTGCATGGAGTCACAAAGATTCAGACCCTACTAAGCGACTAACACACATACCCCTCTAACTCTGAAGCTTTGTGATATTGTCCTTGAGTCTGGCTCCACCAGTGGAAAAGTTGGGGTGTGTTATTTAACTTCTCCAAGCCTCAGTTTCCTCATCTAATGCTAATAGGAACTATTTCATAAGAATGTCATGGAGATTAAATGAGGTAATGTGTATAGAGCATTTAGCATAGGGTGTGGCATTTAATGTTTGCTCAGTGTGAATAAAGTTTGTTCCTTGGAGGAAGAGGAAAAAATAAAAGCTTTCACTGGCTCAGACTTTAGTTACAGAAGTAAGTCCAACACATATCAAATCTGCCTCTTGCATTACATGTTAGATTTTGTCTTGAGGTTTGAGCTCCATTAAAAAAGCATTTATTTTCTTTAGGCTTCAGGCATAATCCCAAGTGTTTGGAATAGAAAGATGAATCAAGACCCTTTCCCTCCCCATCCAGCAGCAGAGATGGACAAACAACAATCTATGTTCTATTTTGAGAAAATGAGTTATGGGGAGGAGAGTACAGGGAAGAGACGGATGACCTCAATTGTGAGGGGTCAGTAGGGGTGACTTATGACTTGGGCCTTGAAGGATAAGTGGGATGTTTTCAGAAAACAGAGAGCAGGAAAGGCATTTTAGGGAGTGGGACGATCTTAGGCAAAGGCCTGGAGATAGGAAAGTTCATAGCCTAATTTTCAACTCCCTTCTTAGGGCTATTCATCTGTTTTTTTGGTGGTTCCTCTTCTCTGGACAGTTATGCTTATAGGCCCATCAACAGCCTCAATCATGGAGCTGCCAGATCACTCAAGGCTGCTGCTGTGGGAGGATTTCTTTCTGTTCAGGTAGCAGTGGGTTTGATGGTACAGCTCTCCACACCTCAGGATATATTTGAGCAATTGAACACTAAGAAGGGAACAGTTGATTCTGTAGTCTCCAGTATATGGAGAGGTGAACTCGAATAGAATTCCATGGGTAAACTTCTCTTAGAGGAATAGCTGTGGGAGGTTTACGTTTGTATGGATTTGTGTGAAGAGTGAAAATCTAACAGTTTACTCAGTATTAAGCTTAATGTTATCTGATTTTCCTGTAAATGTGGTCTTACTTGCTATTGGTGGACCACATCGCCTAAGCATCTCATTTATTCTACATTACCAGCTGGGACACAACAGATGAAATAATCAGGTTAAAATTAATTTTTAAATACATTTTCTGAGAACTCTTTAGAATTTTGCTTCTGGAATATTCAATTATGTATAAAAGAAATTGCTTTGCCTTTGTTTTAATGATAACTGCTAGTAATTAAATTTCACAATCTCCTAGATTGGCAGGAAGGTTTGATTACCTTTATTATTTTAAATTGGGAGGTGGGGCAGAATCCCTATCCTTAAGCTTTGAATCTAGCCTATGGTACTTGATTATATTCTGAAATAAACAGTTGTTGATTTGAAAAATACTTTTCTTAATGATCTTGAGTCAGATTTGCTTTTATAATTGAAATAAGAACTTTTTGCATATTACTTATGTGATCACCAAATGGATAATTTCACAGACGAAAGAAAAAAAAAATCAACCGTAGGTATACATATGTCCCCTCCCTCTTGAACCTCCCTCTCATCTGCATCCCCACCCCACCCCTCCAGGTTGTTACAGAGACCTTGTATGTATACCTATGGCTGATTCATGTTGATGTTTGGAGGAAACCAACAAAATTCTATAAAGTAATTATCCTTTAACTAAAAAATAAATAGTTTTAAAAAAGAATAAAAATCAACTCAAGTAAAGTAATAAAGAAACTTTGAGATGTTTTTCAGTAACTCAACAAGGTAAAAAATTAAATATTAAAAGGATTCTTGGGATAAGAAGTTAAGATTTTGAGAATATAAATGGACTGGATTATAGAAATGAAATTGACAGGGACTTTTGAAATTAAAATGCAAATATTAATAGAAAAAAGTAAAACTCAGTGTTATGTGCAGTCCTTGAAACTTTAATTGGGAAAAGAACATTCCTGAATGGACTGAGGGATTTATTTTTCCAGATTCTTTACAACAGTAATTCGGGCCAAGGAAATAATGCCATTTTCTGCTGTCAAACTGGTGTTGATCCTACAAATGATAAATAGGAATTTTCATTACTTGTTATTGATGACTCACAACCAATGGCATATACAAATCTTTCACATTCCTAGGTTCAGAAGGTTCAGAAGGCAAAACTGAACTGTAATCATGCTGCCAAGACTTATATACGTGTAATTAGAAACTCCATGGATCTAATACTACAAAACAGGATATCTTTGTTGAAACAGAGTTCACATTGAGAAGTCTTCTACACCTTTAAACTTCAGAAATATTCAATTATGTGTAAGCCAAATATCTTTACCTTTGTTTTAGTGTTAATTGCTGGTAATTTAATCTCAATTACCTAGAATGGCAGGAGGATTTGGTCACTTTTATTTTAATTTGTGCACAAAAAATTGCAATTTCAAAAACATTGCATATTTGCAAAGCTTAGAATTAAACCCCTAAGAGAAATCATTTACTGGTGAAAGCTATTGTTTTTCTGCTGTTTTTCTGGTGACCTTTCCACACCTCATTTTAACTTACTAGATTCTCACTGTCTTTTGTGGTACCTGAGATGAAAATGAAAGTGAAAGTGAAGTCGCTCAGTCATGTCCAACTCTTTGAGACTCCATGGACTGTAGTCTATCACAATTCTCTGTCCATGGGATTTTCCAGGCAAGAGTACTGGGGTGGGTTGCCATTTCCTTCCCCAGAGGATCTTCCCAACCCAGGGATCGAACCTGGGTCTCCTGCATTGTAGGCAGACACTTTACCATCTGAGCCACCAGGGAAGTCAACCTGAGATGAATGAACCCAGTGATACAGAATCTGAGAGAAAGGCGGCTCTTCCTAGGCAGATTTTTTGCAGGGTTTGACAAGGGCCCACTGATCTGTGTACTTTTGCTAAAATGCCAGATGCCTCCCCTGCTCCCACTAATCCCATGAAGAGTTCTGAATGGCCTTCTCTTTAGGGTCAGCTTTGGGGGGATGCAAACCCCCAGTGTTTTCCAGGCCAGTCTATGCAGGGTTTCACCTGGCAGTGTGTCCTTTGCGCTGCCACCTGGGACTTGGCCAAGTGTCTGTCCTGCTGAGGGCCGTCTGCTGCCCCACAGGGTGCCTGTGTTCACACAGTGGTGAAGATAACCAGACTTTGGGGTTGGAAAACCTGTACATGAGCAGTGTCATCTTGGTAAGGTTTGGGGAAGAGTTTTGGCCAGAAGATCAAGATTCTTGCCAAGATAGTTAGATACAGAGAAGGCAAAAGGAACCCAGTGATAGACCTAAGATTAATGGCATGCAGCTGTCACTCATCCATGATTTATCTTTTATGAATGTATTCACATTTCATGGCTCCTGAAATATGTCATTGAATTTTCAAAATGAATGGCTCCTTCCCTCCCTTCCTCCCTTCTTTGTTCTCTCTTTCTCCCTTTTTCTTTTCTCATCTGTTTTTATATTGGTCAGATTGCTATTTAGAGATGTTTCAGAAATCCTGCCTTTGGTCTACTTTCCTGTTAATGGTTCCCGAATCCTCCGGGCACCTTGCTGCTTCTCTTTCCACTTGCTCAGTGGGGAAAGGAGCTGCTGTGCTGTTTCTCACATGGATTCTGGTCACAGTGTCAAAATGGACGTGTCCATCTGTGGTGCAGCTTCAAGGCTGTGACAGAGCTCACTCCTCGTGTGTCTCAAAGTTACTAACAAAAGCAGAGGTTTGTTTAAAGTCTCCATGGTTAGAGGAAACCCAGGTAGGAAAGTGCTGGACCCACATACAATCTGCTCTGCCAGGGCACTTGGGGTCTGAGTCTGAAGATGGAATGTGTGTACCGGGGAAGAGCCATTCACCAGATGATTGTGCAAATAACCTGCCTCTTCCTTCAGTTACTAGAAGTTGAACACCTTTGTGGGGACCAGTCTTCATATAGAGTCTTTACAGTGTGGCCTCATGACAGCATGGCCTTGCTTCAGCAGTCACCCATGTCACCCAGCTTCAGCCCATTCACAGAATCACCTTAGCAGTTTAAAGTGTTATCTTCAATCACCTAATGTCTGAGTTCCAACAGACATTCTCTAGAAAGGTGCTCAATTACTAACCTTGTTTAAAATGTCATCATCACCACAGATCAGAGGGGACATTGTTACATTCCTGGAATTGAGGTATCTATTACTCACATTCTGTGCAGGCCGCCAGTCACCCCATGCCCTGGTGGCTTGTGGAGGAGAATGCTTTGTTGAGGAAAGAGGCTGGATGCCACTGGCCTGGCAGAACTGCTAGGTCTAGAGAAACAATCTGCTCCCTTGAGCTGGAGAGAGATCCCACCTTCTGAAATGTGCCCTCATTAGATGTTGTAGGAAAAGCCCTAAACGTGGAATCAGAAGATTCTGGACATTTAAGCCTTTAGCTGGGGCACCTACCCTCTTAACCAAGGCTTTTAAATCCTGTCAGAACTGTTAAGCCCTTTACCAGGACTTTTAAACCATTAATCAAGGCCCTTGAACCCTTTACAAAGCTCCTAAACCCTTTATGTAGGCACTTTGACCAGATATTTAACCAAACCAACCAGCTAGCTATGTGGTCTTTGGTGAAGTTAGCTCCTCTGAGCCTTATATGTCTGGCTGCAAACTGCAGTTGTGACAGCCTGTTGCCTGGAGTTGAGGTGAGCGTGCCCAGGGGTGATAGAGCATCCCCTCCGCAGACCTGGTCAGCACGCCTGCTTATTAGAGGCCAAGAATCTCTCTTTCCTCTCTCCTTCCCTTAACACCTCTGAGCGCCAGTTCTCTTGGCTGTAAATCAGAAACAGCGATATCTGACGAATTTATCCCACAGGGTTGTCTTTGCTGATACCGTTTGGGAAAACGCTTAGTAAACTGTAAAAGCCACGGACATGACTGAGTGGCTGCTATGCGTCGTTCTGTGTACATCATCTCACGTATTTCTCTGAGGTAGACGTTACATCCCATTTTGTAAACAGAGAAATAGGTTCAGCGAGGGCACAGGGCTTAGATTTGAAGTAATAGGATTGAAGCAAAGTCTTGCTCATTTTAAAGAGTGTGCTCTTCCCTTTTGAAACATGAGGAACTGGTTTGTTTCTGTCTCTGTTCACAAAAGTTGCTGACATTAGAGTTTAATGTCATGGTTGACAGAGCAAATACAGTTATATTCTTATGCTTTATTTAGTTGCCCTCAGTACTTATCCAGACTGTCACCTCAGTTTGACCAAAGCTCATTCTGAGGAGTAATATGAACTGGGAGATGTTACCAAGTCAGTACTCTGTAGCGTGAACACCTAGGGAACTGGGCTTGTATCTGTACTTGAGAATAGTCTTGCAAGGTGAAGGGTATATTAGGTGTTCATTGTACTATTTTTGCAACTATTCTAAAGGTTTGAAAATTTTGTCAATGCAAAAAAAAGGAGGCAAATAAAGGAAAAGTGCTACTTAGCAGTCAGTTGTTTTTCTTCATGGGCATTACAGAAGCATTGTTTTTGTGTGAGGCTAGCTGTGAAAAGAGGAGAGGGGAAAAGAAGAAGAGAAAAAAGAAAATATAAAGGAAGAAGAAAAAAAAAGAAGAGATAAGTCCTGTTATCATCTCATGCAGCTCCCAGATTCTGAATCGTCAGGCAGCAGAATATCTATTCCTTAGTTTATATCTTAAGTGAACATTTAAAGGAACTAAAATTACAGAAGGTGTTCAGATAGACCACACACAATTTCTGCCTGAGAATTGTTGTTTTTTTGTTTTTTTTATCCCCTGAACTGGATTGACTTAACATTTCATTGTAGGTTTGGACCAAAGACAGACTTTGGTTGTTTAGGAGATTCTGGCATTTGTATAAGGAAGAATCAGGGTCTAAGTAACTCCAGGAACTGGCTGCCCAGTGCCACTTGGCTAGTTGGTGGTAGAGCTGAACTGTGGTATGGACCCATATTTCCAGAACATTCATTCTCCATCCTTCTTACTGGCTCATCCTAAAGAGTAGTATCGTCCTTAGAGAATTTCTCGCAGACATTTTTTAATCTGACTTTGTAAGGCCATTCTATGTAATTATTTTTTTCAAAAAGGAAATCATCAAGTGCTTTGTGTTTTAAATAGGCCTTAGAACTCAAGGCTGTTGTGTCCATAGAGGCAGAGACTTAAGTGGTCTGATGTCTGCTTTAACTATGTATAGTTATGCTGTCCAATATGTTAACCACTAACCACATATAACTCTTTAAATTTTTAAAAAAATTCAGTTCCCCAGTTGTCCTAGGGACATTTCAAGTGCTCAGTAGTACATATGGCTAGTGGCTACCATATTAGACCGTGCAGAAATGGAACATTTTCACTGTTATATAGACGATTCTGTTGGGCAGCGATGTCAGTAGTTCTAAGACAGGGACCTTACTAATTTAAATTAGTTACCTAGGGATAGAAAATTTGATAAAGTGTTCTTCCATTCTTGTGTTTGCTTCTTGTGCTGCTTTGGTTGTGTTTTACTAATTTTGCAATTTTTTTTTTAAGTAATTTTTTCATAACTTTGAGACAAGCTGTGGAATGACAGATGGAATATGATGTTGGGGAAAGTAATTAAAATGTTGGTAAACCTTACTAGTCCTGAAGTTTGATTTAAGCTTTTTTTAAAAAAATGGTCTGTAGTTTCCTTAATGGCAACTCTACTTCTTTTTGAAATAAACCCATAGTGAGTTGTAATTTCATCCTCAAAGAGGAAAAAATGCCTTTATCCAGAAAAAGTTTGGATCTTATAATTGTGTTTCTTCCCCCAAATAATAAAGAAAATAGGAAAACTGTGAATGTGTGGACTGAGGTTGCTAGTGGCATATTTGCTGCTGCTGCTAAGTTGTTTCAGTCGTGTCCGACTCTGCGACCCCATGGACTACAGCCCACCAGGCTCCCCCGTCCCTGGGATTCTCCAGGCAAGAACACTGGAGTGGGTTAAGATATGCTATTTAAAGGACATTTTCTACCAACCTGACCCACAGTAAACCATTTGCCTAGAAGTATTTTGCTTCTGCCAAAAGGCCCATACAGGGCAAAGAAAACACACTGATTTTTAGAAAATAAAGTTAGCTTTTGGAATTTATTTTAACTGGGGGGAAATGTATGCAAATAAGATGCAGAAACATGACAGCTCCTACGGAAAGGAAACTGCACTCCTTTTTGAACTTCTGTTACCCTCTTCAAGTTCAACCAAAAAATGGAAAGGTGGAGGGTTATCTTTAAAATGTCAAACAACTGTCAAGAAGGAGGTGGATATTTAGATTCGGCCACTAGATTCAGAAACCGTACTAGCCAGAGGCAGGTGGCATGCATGGCTTATTCTTTATTGACATAACTCAGATCACAAATTTTGGGTGGTATGAATCACAGAATCACTTGGGTAATAACCTGATGTAGTTCTTTTCTCATCAGAAGCCCAGTACCTAGACTTCATCATGTCCCATCACTGCCCTCTGTACCCTCAGTCCTGGCTGAGCACTGTCTTCTTCAAGAAAAGCAAACCTAGCCCTTCCTAGTTACTTCACATAATGCCACTCTAATGATATAAAGTGCTTTTTCTGAAATAATTTTGCTTCTCAAGAATAAACCCAAGTAAGATCAATTAGGGGATAGCAAGTAAGCAGGAAGCAGGGAGCATGGTTTTGAGGGTAAATCTGAGGCATCTACTAGAGGGTGAAGGCTGCAATGCTACCTCTAAGGGACTGATTCTCCACCTAGACCTGCAGGATCCAATATGGCAGCCACCTGGGCTATTTAGCCCTTGAAATGTAGCTATTCTGAGATGCTCTGCAAAGTAAAATACACATCAGAATTGAACAGTTTACAAAACAAAGAGAAGGTAAAATGTCTTATGAATAACTTTGTTATGTTGATTATATGTTGAAATGATAACATTTTTGGATATTAGGTTAAAGAAAATTTATTTTAAAAAATTAATTCTACCTGTTTATTGAAAATGTTTAATGTAGCTGCCAGGATATTTAGAACTACATATGTGGCTAATATTATATTTGAATCAGATAGTACTGGTGTGGACACCTTCAGCCTTTGTCACAGAGTCTACCATACAAAACCTGCTGATTAACTGATCAGAGGCTCTCACAGTTGCCATCCTATCCACTTTCTAGGCCAGAAACATACCCTGCCTCCCCTGACGTCCAGTTGAACCTTGATTCTCAACACCTTATTTTGGTTTAGTCTTGGACATTGAAAGGTGTCCTTCATTTTTTTCTGGGTCTGTATAGTGATTTTGAAATGAAATGCTATTGAGAGGGACTAGTTGAGATTTTTCATCCAGTTCTTGTTTATATAGGTTTTGTGCTTTATTTTTTATTTTTGGTTTTTGCTTCACTATGATTCTAGACTTTACATATTTATTTGTAAGTTTTATGTATACCCCTCTTTCCAAAGAAAGCCATCAGTGTGATAAAGCTGTGAAGTTGAAAAGAGAAAAAGTAACACATTTTGTCTTGACCTGAAGCTTCTTGCCATGAGTATGCATGTGTGTATATATACACACACGTACATAATGATGTATGTCTGTGTGTGTGTGTGTGTGTATGTATATACAGAAAGCAGAAGTAGATTGGGTTTCAAGCAAAAGTTATTTTCAACCAAATATATAAGTTAATATCCATGGAAATGAAAAGTCAAACCTAGCGTTACCTTTAGTAATGAAACAATTCACTTGGGATTTGGCTAATGATGTGCAAATATTAATACACATAATTTGGCTGCCTAATATTGATTTAAGTTGTTCATTCAAATTCATTTTATTACAGAAAAATGAGCCATTTTGTTTTACAGTGTTTGTCCCTGCAGAGAGTGAGATCGTAAAACCATGTTTATTGGGTAAATAATACTCTTTTGCTGACTTTCTGATGCAAAGAGAACCTAATGATGACTCCTTCAGAAAGTTCTGTGAGCTCGTAAGGTTCTGGTTGGGGGCCTGGTTAATTCAAGCCAAGTGTCCTCTGCTTATCTCCCTCGTGATCAATATCTAGGGTTGAAGGTACTGTCAGTGACCTGGGCACAGAGGGTTTTGTTTACATGTGATGTTCATATGCCTGAGGGTTGAACTTTGTCCATGCGAGAGCCCTATGTTTGTTTTAAGCAAACTAAACCACATGCTTTTTTTTTTTTAAAAAAAAAAAAAAAAAAGACCAAGTGTGAGTTCTTCTTTGGGGGGAAAAGCATTTGACAGGGGCTTTGTCAACTCTTTTGAAATAATATCAGATTCAGATTAGGAGTATAACCACAACAAATCCTTGGGAATTATGAGCGGAAGACATGATTTGGAACTAGACAATGTAATTTGTCATAAGAACATGATAATTGCCATAGTACTTATTTGGTTCTATATTCTAACCCCAGGAATAACAGTAAGGAGTATTTTGTAAAAATGCACAGCAGTCTTTCAGGGAAGAGATGCCCTGCAGATATGTTATTTTTCATAAATAGCTGAGTATAAATCTGTCATTTAGGAATTCATGTAAACATGTTCCTGAGAGCATATGTAGTTTTAGCTTGTGCCTCTTCTTATAGTAATGAGTTCCATCCATTTTCTGTTCCCAGAGTGGACTTGTATTTCTTTCTATTGCTTTAGATGTAACTCTCTGAGGCTTATTTCTAATGTCTGGTCTTGACTTCGTGAATAAATATGGGTTCATGTAAATCCTGAACTTCAGGAGTGCTGTGTCTTGTATCATGTGCTGTGAAGCTGAAGATTCAGCCCAAACACTAGCACCAGTGGCCAAACAATAGCACCAATTAGTGCTAACTTGAATTTCCATTTTCTCATCCATAAAATGGGCTAATATTACTTGTTGTAGAATCAAATGGGAACATACCTGTGAAAGAAACTTGAAAACTAAAAATTTATGAACAAAACAGAAAAATCTCTGGTCTCTTGAAGTTCCCATTCTAATAGATGCTCCATTGATTGCTTTCCTGTGTGCTCAGTGATCACTCAGAATTCACGATCATCTAATATAACTGGAAAAATCTCTTCTAAATATATTATCTTGCTCTCTTCAAAAGCCTTTCAAAATCTTGCAGCGTAATCCCACAAGGTTAGAATTTCTCCACTCAGTGTCAGGCTCCACTGTGCATCCCATATACCCATAGACATTGTGAATTAGCCCAGACAAATCTCTTATCCAAAGGTATGCCACTGTTTATACTTTCCAGTCCAGAGGAGTGGCTCAGATCAAATTTGATGTAATAATCAGTATATGCAAATGAATATCTGTAACAGACATGCAAGTTACAAAGCACAACAACGGTAACTCTCATTAAAAAACAAAAAACAACCACTCAACTTTAGGAACATTTTATTCCCTTGCATCCTCCTGGTGCTCTTCTCCCTTCCCTCCTCTGTCTTCTTTCATTCCCTCCCTCCAAACTAACCACTACTTTGAATTTCCTGCTTTTTATTCCCTTGGTTTTCTTCCTTTAAATTATCTTACTCCATATCACTAAAACACATGCTCCATGATGGCAGATATTTTTTGTCTGTTCTGTTCAGTCTATCCCCAGTGTCTAGAACAGTGTCTGGAATGCAGTCGGCTGAGCGACTGAGTACACGTGCACACACTTAGGCACTCCATAAGTAGTTAATGAGTAAATGAATATGTCAGTGTCCCAAGCCTATCAAAGGGATGCTGCTATAGTCCCTCTTTTATCTCTTGTATGTAAATCAGCTCTGTAAGTGATGTAAATTTCATCATAGTTTCATATTAGCTGCATGCCTTTAATGATTTTTAGAAAATTAGTATTTTTTAAAGTATTAATATAGATTATTTGCATTTAGTTGCAACAGGAGATGCCCAGCAAAATTACTTGGACTTTTCTGAACCAGGACTTCTTTTTAAACTTGATTTGTATTTCACAAGCACTTTTCAGGGCTGAATAGTGAACACTCAAGAAACGTAAGTAGTGAAGCTTGAGTTCAGTAGGGAGAGCTACAAAGAAATTTTTTTAAAGAATAAAATATACATGCTACCACAAAAATTGAACCTTGATAATATTATATGAAGTGAAAGAATCGAGCTACAAAAGACCGCATATTGGCTTGCCTGGCAGTTCAGCAGTAAAGAATCTGCCTGCCAATATAGGAGACATAGATTAGATCCCTGATCTGAGAAGATCCCACATGCTGAGGAGCAGCTAAGCTAAGCCCCTGCGCCGCAACTATTGAGCCTGTGCTCCAGAGCCTGGGAGCTGCACATTACTGAGCCCACGTGCCGTAACTACTGAAGCCTGCACGCGAGAGTCTGTGCTCCATAACACCAACACACAATGAGAAGCTGGCACGCTGCACCTAGAGAGTAGCCCCTGCTTACTGCAACTAGAGAACAGCCTGCACCAGGAATGACGACCCAGCACAGCCAAAATTAAGAAAATAAAAACTTGTTTTAATCATATGTATTGTATGATTCCACTTATATGAAATCTCCAGAATAGGCAAATCATAGAAACAGAAAGTCGATTCGTTATTTCCTTTGGCTGGGCATGGGAATGGGAGGAGAACCAGAGCGACTGCTAATGGGTATGGGTTTCTTTGCAGGGTAATGAAGTTGTTCTAAAATTGATTGTGATAATGGTTGCACCTGTGTGTGATTACACGAAAAGTCACTGAATTATACACTTTTAAAGAGGTGGATTGTAGGGTAAATGAATTATATCTCAATAAACCCATCATTTTGAAAAGGCCAGAAAATGAATAGAATAGGCAAGATAGGGTGAAAAGACCAAAAAAAAAAAAAAAAAAAACACCTTAAATATCGAGTCATTCCCAGATAGGATGCTTGTAATCGGATAGGAAACGTTCACTCTCTATTTATTGGTATCTTCAACAACACACGGAGATAGCCCTCTTCCCGTTTTCATTTACACACTCATCTTTTTTTGCTTCCAGTCTTCGATCTGAAAAAGTTCCACAAAATTGTGTTCTCTGTGGCTGGTTCACAGGGTCAGCTCTGCCTGCTCCAGCAGACGCCTTCTTCTTCTGTGCCCCCTGGAGACCATGGTGTCCTTTCTCCTCTGGCTGAAAAATGAAGAACAGCAGCAGGTCTCTGCTGATGCTGGACAAAGCAATTAATGCATTTCTCATGACTAGTTAATTGGATTTTTATGCAGCTTTTCAAGCCCAGGGCACAACTCTTATGCCCTCCAATTGAAACGCAGGTCATCGGGGAAGCAAGTTTCCCACATTGCCTCTGTGTACGTGGTGCTGCTGAGTGTTACCAGCGCAGTGAAGCTGCTGTTCCTCTCTCCCATGCCCCATTAGATGGATGCCTGTGCCAGTGTTTCCAAGGGTATCGTCTGTTGGCTCTTTTGTTGTTTCTAATCAAAGAGCTGACACCCTTTGATCATGTCAGATCACAGTATTGTACTGTAAATACTGTTAGGAAGACTAAAATATTACACAGGTACAGCTGTCTCAGATTATCTCATAGTGCTTACTTTCACATTGAACAAGTAAAGGAAAAAATGTGTTTGATCTGATTCACTCTAAAATATGAATATTACAAATGAAGTTTTCTAGAACCACATATAGTTCAATACAGCGAATCCAATCAGTGAGCATTTT
The DNA here is from genome assembly GCA_935064755.1 of Tragelaphus eurycerus. Taxonomy (NCBI): domain Eukaryota; kingdom Metazoa; phylum Chordata; class Mammalia; order Artiodactyla; family Bovidae; genus Tragelaphus; species Tragelaphus eurycerus. Next base: position 29,629,087 of record CAKXYN010000002.1, read on the forward strand.
AAAAAGTCCTGCTGGGTTTAAGTGCCAGGTTGTTGTAGAAATCCTCCTTTTCACCGAAGTTTAGAGACTCCTAGAGCAAGATAGACTTCCCGTCAGTTAGAGGAAGATCTGGTGGGGGGCTTGTGGGGCTAGAGACTGGTGTCTTTGGGGAGCGGAGTCCCTGGGTGGCCACTTTCAGGGGCAGGCTTCACTCTCCAAAGGCATGTATGAGTGTATAGGACAACTGGTTCTCCTTTGTGGCCTGTCCTCTTTCTTCTCCCCAAGGGACAGCTCAGATGGGTCCCCACACAAAATTCAAATAAATAGCCATTCATGAGAGTACAGAGACAAAGCAAATCCTGAAACTAAGTCTTCCCTAGTTCTTTCTTTAAGGTCTGATTTGCAGTATTTTCTTGGCACCCAGAGGAGGAAGTGGGTGTGGGCTATAGTGGATTTGTTATTCTGTGTCCTCCCCTCAGGGAAATTTGGCTGCCCTGGGTACCCTGCAACAATGTGGGCAACGTATGTGCCTTGTGCTGGCCTCTGCAGCTGCCCTCATGTCTCACCCCAGGTGAGCATTTATACCTTGGTCCTCCAGCTTGCTAATATCACCGGCCAAGCTTTCTCTAACAAAAGACACACTGTCCCTGGGACATGCCATGCATGTGACTCTTCTCATGCTGACACCAACATGCCTAATGCATTCACACCTCCTCACTTCCTGACTACACCATTCCAGGATACAAGTATTGCATGGACTAGGATGCTTCTGCAGAATATACCCAAAGAAGTGGGAGGTCAGCATGGTATACACTGTAACATCTGACTGAGTCTTTTTCTCTGCAGTTCTGTGGGCTCTCCCTCTTGGTGGATGGGCTTTGTCCTCAGCCTCACTCTCCTTTTCATGTCAGGATGACAGCAGCAGTCCCTGGTTTCACATTTAGAAAAAGAAAAAAGGTAACATCTTCCTACTGGTTTGATGGAAAGTAAAAACATCTGTCTCAGAAGCATCCCTCCCAATAGCAGACTTTCCCTTGTCTCATTGGTCACAGTTGTGTCACATGCTCTCATATGAGCCAATCACTTGCAAGAATAGGATTTCATGGTGCACTCAGTCCAGTCATGACCACCACTTCCTGGTACAGCCTCTCCTGGAAAAGTGAGGACAGCTGGATGGAACAGGTTTTTGTGAAGGAGGCTGGAGGAACCCAGGGTATCTGCCATAGGTATGTCATGAATGTCCTCAGCCCTCGAAATCTCCAAAGCCACTCAGAAATACTGAGAGTCCTAAGAAACCTGGCCTTTCCCAGGCAAAGGACTTAATTATAGTCTAGTTGAGAATCCAGTTAGTGAATCTATCCATTCTGTAATAATATTTCTCCCCTGAAAAAACATATATCTGCTTCCCTTCCAAGTTAAGGTGGCTGACGGCTTGTACTGATGCATTGTTTCACTTGTTAGTGTTTTCTGTTGAAACATCTTACTTTATGGTTCTGAGCCATTCATTCAAAAAATGTATAGATTCTTCAGCTCTAATGAAAAGTAGGATAGTGAGGGTGGAAGGTTTTGAATCTCGACCGACTTTAACACCTCTGAGTCTGGTGTAAGTTGGAATTGTTATATTGGAAATTCAGGAAATAATAGTAGATGATTCAACCACTCCTGGTTGCTATGGTGAGGAATTTTTAAAGCTTTGATTTGTGAGAAATAGTGATCATTAGCAGCTCTTTGTTTTTAAAACAGAGAGCCCTGCAAATGGTAAAGGCTTGAGTGGAATAAATGGCGCCTAATTGGAGAAAGAATCTCAGGTTATTTCCAAAGAAATGAAAAACAGGCAGGGGCTTTTGGAGAGCAGATTCTTATATTTCATTTTTATGTCAGGCCAGAGTATGCAAAAATTACTGGACAAGGAGTCATGTGACTCCCATCTATGCTAAAGTTCTGCCTTGGCTTTTACTTTGCATATGGCCTGGGGACAATTACATTATCATTTTGTAACTTTTTGATGCTCATCTGTTGAATTATTAGGTCAGACCAGATCATCTCTGAAGGTCTTGAAAATTTTATGATTTTGTGACTCTGCTGATTTCCTCTTGCCAATTTTCAGTACTTTGGTGGTATGCCCAAACAGCCCTCCTTCCTCCTACACATACTTCACATAGCAATTATCATTAGCCTCATTTGCTCCTGGCACCCAGTCTGTAAGATATGAAGAACTACTGGGTGCCTGTCCTGCACTCAATTTTCAGTCCTCACTCCAAGTAAGCCCAGAGACATCTCAAATGTGCTATAGGGAAGTACTATACAAACCTTTGGGAATTTCTTACATCTAGAAATACACTTTGCATCATAACTCAGCACATACAGACACCATGCTAAGTATACATAATTCAGTGTATACTTATCAAGCAGTTACTATATTCTCGGTGTTAGAAATATTACAGTAGTGAACAAAAGGGACAAAAATTCTGGTGCTTATGTAGTTTCTGAATATAGAGAAATAGTAAACCAAAGAAATTATATGCACTCTGTGTATTTACAAAATATATGTATCATTATTACATATAATTTATAATTTATGTAATATATTAGAAGGTAATAAGTTCTATGCAGAAAAATAAAGCAGAAGGGGAGATAGGAAATATTAGGAGTTGAGGGGGGCTCTGATTATTAAATTGAATGGTCAAGGAAGGCCTTACTGAGAAGATGACATTGATGGCAAGGAAGCCAGCATGTAGATATCTGGAGGAAGAGCATTCTAGACAGAGGGACCAGAGTTACAGACACCCACCTGTGAGCATGTGCCTGGTATGTTCCAGGAACAGGAGTAATGTCATGGATCTGGAGTAATAAGGGGTAAATAGGACTGAGCAGAAGGGGTGGGGTTGGGAAGATCATGGTGGGCTGTGTAGACCATTGTAGGGACTTTTGGCTTTTACACTGAGATTAATCATCCCTTGATAATCTATAGGGTTCCAGAAGAGTAACAGAGGACCCTGGCGGGCTACAGTCAGTCCATGGGATCGCAAAGAGTTGGATACAACTGAACACACACCCACACAAGAGTGACATGATCTGACTTGGGTTTTAACCAAGAACCATCCTGGCTGTTTATTGAGAGTAGACTAAACATGAACTCTTCATGTAGGTGTAAGCTGTGCTTACCCCTTCATGTGTGACATGCTCTATTTTCTTTTCTATTGCATTTTAATTCATCTAAAAACTGATCAGTGCCCACAAATTGATTTTACTATAAGGTGTCAATGGATAGTTCGAAAAACAGATTGCAAATTGGGTTAAAACCCCAAAGAACTGAGGCTCCTTGCTCAAGGCATGGTTGTGCTATACATGGCACCCTATGGAACCTTGTATTCATACTCAATAATAGCTTTCAAGGAACTTTTGTTCATTTTTTAACTTACATCCAATTTATGCACGCTGAGTTGCTTGATCAGTTCTTTGTGACCATATGGATTATAGCCCTCCAGGCCCCTCTGCCCATGGGATTCTTCAGGTAAGAATCCTGGAGTGGGTTGCCATGCCTTCCTCTGAGGATCTTCCCTATCCAAGGATTGAACCAGTGTCTCTTACATCTCCTGCACTGGCAGGCGGGTTCTTTACCACTGGCACCACCTGGGAATCTGAACTGAATAACACTGTTTTATTAAATGCTGATTTAAGAGTTTTATTTTTCCTACATATTTAGCAGGCTTTTATTACCAATTTAGATTTTAAATAACATTTTTGTTGTTGAAGTATAGTTGATTTACGATATTGTGTTAGTTTCAGATGTACAGCATAGTGATTCAGTTTTTTTCTGATTATATTCTATTATAGATCATTACAAGCTATCGAATATAGTTTCCTGTGCTATATGGTAAATCCTTGTTGCTTATCTATTTTTTATATAGTGGTATGTATCTGTTAATCTCATGCTCCTAATTTGTCCCTTCCCCACTCCCTCTCTCCTTTGAAAATGACTTTTTCTATAGATTATTTTAAATATACTTAAAGAGAAAAGTATAGTGAATCAATTTCAATAATTATAAACTCATGGCCAGGTGTCATCTGAACTCAGCTTCCATAGTTTGAATTACTTTGAAGCAGGTCTCAGGCCTGGTATTATTTCATTTGTAAATCTTTTAGTTGTTATCTTAAAAAATAAAAACTCATTACAAAAATATGCTGCATTAGTATTCACATGCAAGTGTATGCATGTGCACATGCACAGCAGCAACAATTCGCCCTATTTAGTCTGATGAGCAGTGTCTCTTCATCCATCTCAGGAGGGAAATGCAAGTAACTTTCATGAAATGAAGCTGTGGTCATACTTTCTTGATGCTGAGGGTGGTGTTGCTGGACACTGCCAAGCCCCTGTTGAAGAAATACTTCCTTACTGTCAAAAACGAATCACTTCAATCCTGTTCCCCTTTTATACTTTCTTCTTGAGTGGGGCTTCCTTTTCTGTGACTTTTGACTAATCAATGGTAAGAGCCTAGAGAGGCTGTCCTGGGTCTTATGACCCTCGTACCACACAGTGACTTGACATGGTTTCCCACACACAGCAGCCGTCACACTTCTGTTAATGTTTTTACTTCCTGTTCTAAATTCAGAATTGGGGGAAGCCTCTCTTGGCCCTTTGACCCATCACTCTGTTGGCCAAATGTTTCAACATCATAAAAATCTGACTTGTCTATGCAGATGGCTAATAAACACATGAAAAGATGCTCAATATCACTCATTATTAGAGAAATGCAAACCAAAACTACAGTCAGGTATCACCTCACACCAGTCAGAATGACCATCATCCGAAAAGAATTTACAAATAATAAATGCTGGAGAGGATACGGAGAAAAGGGAACCCTCTTGCACTGCTGGTGGAAATGTAAATTGATACAGCCACTATGGAGAGCAGTATGGAGATTCCTTAAACTAGGAATAGAACTGCCACATGACCCAATCATATGGGTAGCAGCAGTAATCTCAATACAGGGCATATACCCTGAGAAAACCGTAATTGAAAGAGACACATGTACCCCAGTGTTCATTGCACACTATTTACAAAGGCTAGGACATGGAAGCAGCATATGTAGATAGATCTCCATCAACAAATGAATGAATAAAGAAGTTGGCTATTAATATATGTAAACAATGTAATATTACTAAGCCATATAACATTCAGTTCAGAGTGACCAAACTGAACTGAACTAAAGCCATATAAAGAACACATTTGAATTAGTCCTGATGCAGTGGATGAACCTGGAGCCTGTTATAGAGAGTGAAATAAGTCAGAAAGAGAAAAATATTGTATATTAATGCGATGGTACTGATGAACCCATTTGCAGGGCAGCAGTGGAGATGCAGACATAGAGAGCAGACTTATGGACACAGTGGGGGAAGGAGAGGGTGGGAGGAATGGAAAGAGTGGCCTTGAAACATGTACATTACCATATGTAAACTACACAGCCAGTGGGAAATTTGCTGTATGATGCAGGGAGCTCAAACCAGTGCCCTGTGACATCCTAAAGGGGTGGGTTGGGGTGGGAGGTGGGAGGGAGGGTCAAGAAAAGGGAGGGAACATGTGTTCACCTATGGCTGACTCATGTTGATGTATGACAGAGACCACCAAAATACTGTAAAGCAATTATCCTCCTATTACAAATAAATTAATTTAAAAAAAAATCCAACTTGTCTAAGAAGCCTCACTTCTACCAGGATGGGAAGCTTTCTGTATCAATATTGACGCTGACAGGACCCTTCAAGTTGATCTCTATTCTTACAGAGCCCTTTTTGTCCCTTCTGTTCCTTGATCTCTTTATCCTCAGTAGGGTGTGATGTTTATTTTCCTCTGGTAGCTCCCCTAATCTCCACTAATTCATTGATTAATTTGATATGGGTTACATTACTGGAAACTTGGTCATTTCTGAATGCATATAATAGTAATTTCAGATAAGGGTAAGTAAATATTTGTATGTTTGAGTATATGGTGTGTAGTAATCCAGTGCTGAGTATCCCTTATTTACCTAATTAATTACCCAAATTTTATATCTATAAAATTGGCAAGGGAAGTGGCCATACTCCAAGCCTTATTCTTTTCATCCTTGCTTTCTCCAACCTTTCTGCTTCTCTTTTTCATAAAAACTGAGTGCATACTTGTGCCAAGCCCCATGTGTGGCTTTGGCAACACGAAGAGATGGAAAGCAGCCTCTTCGTAACTTGTTGTTCAGAGTCTGTCCCCAGTGGATTGTCACTTCATAAAGGCAGGGGCCCTCAGGTTACCAGCTACTAGCAGAGGGCCATCCTCTATTGGCTTCTTAAGAACAGTTTTGCGTGAATGGCTGAATGACTGGAAATATGCACCTCATCACAGAGGAGTTTACAGCCCAAGATTTGGTCAGGAATGTGAACTTGGTGCATCTTGGTAGAACTTACAAGGCCATCATCAGTTATATTTGCAGTTACCGTGAAACTCTTCCCTTAAATTGCTACCCCTCCTGGCCACAGTCTTCTGAGTTGTTAGTACCCTCTTAAAGATGCCAGAAGTTTGACATGGTGATTCTTACACGCAGTGGCATGGGTGTGGCCTCTGGAACGACAAGCAAGAAGAAACGGGGGAGGGCACCACTTTCTCCACTTTCTGTCTCTGCTGCCCATGTAGTTCTAGGAAGTTCTAGCTGGATGAGACTTTTCTTCCTTGGGTCTGCAAATCTCATAGTCTTGGGAGGCCTCCCGGATGTCCTGATTATGGGTCTCGTTTAGCCTGAAGGCAGGCCGGTAGTTATAACTCCTTACCACAAGGAAAGCATTTTTTAAAACTAGCACACAAATCTGTTTTTTTATTCTGACTTACAATTTTATGTTTATGCTCTGCCAGGAGACATTTACTACTGGTTAAAGAGGAATTAAAAATACTTGTTGCTGTTTTTCCAGGGCAAGGATTTACTCTGGTAGAAAGTAATGTCTTGTGTGTGTGTGTGTGTGTGTGTGTGTGTGTGTGTGTGAGAGAGAGAGAGAGAAAATGTCTGCACTTATGAGTGTACCAGGATGTGTCTGTGAGTTGCTGTATGTGTGCACATGTGTGTGTCTTTGTCTGTCTGGGTTTATATTTGTGTGTCAGTGTATGTCTTTGTGGGATGTGGGGTGTACATGTATGTCTTTGCATCATAAGGAAGATTCAGCACCCAGGGGAAAGAAAACTTTCAGAGGACCACAACCCATGGGATAAGTTTTCAGCTATTGTCTTTTTTTGTGGTTTTAAATTATTTGTTGCTCCTCTTGAAGTGACTGATTCAGAATATGAAAAACTTCTTTTAGAGAATGGAAAAAAAGATATCATTTAACATTTTCATTGTTATATATAATTAATCTTATTGTGCAAACCAATTATTTTTAATCCCCAGGTGGAGCTTGTAACTCAGCCTAAGTAATTCTCCAGGTATAATGAATGGCAAGCCATAGAGGCAAATGTCAGAGAAGCCGCTATTTTGGGGGACTAAATCCTTTTTTTAAAAAAATAGATATTTTAGTTGCTGAGAGAGTCCTTGTAGATTCCCCTCAAAATTAAAAAGGCAAGAGGAAGAGGAAATTACAATTAACAGTCTTAAAATTCCAATTAATCCCTCAAATAGTGATTAATTTCCAGAGACATGGAGATGCTGCAATATATCCAAGAGAAAGGAAAAGACAATTAGGATTGGGGAAATTGGTAGAGGACACTTGGGTAGGTGGAAATCCCACCAGGATTGAAGATTGCGCTAGGACTGAGATAATTGACAAGGTTGGATGCCTGCCAAAAACTATCTAGCATTGACTCTTCTTAATGGGACAAATGTGCCCATTTGGAATCCCACAAACCATGTTTTCTAAAACAGTCTACTGTCTCTTTAGGGAAAACTTCAAATAAAATCTGTTATCAAATTAGAGTGCTTTCTATGTTACCTTTTAGCTAGTTCATCATTTGGCTGAAATGTTGGTCCCCTGCCCTTCGTTGTGTTCACTATATTCTTGGGGCTCCCCTCTCCCTAACAATCAGCATCTCAGTGAGTTACTTCAAATCTGTGTTGGTTTAAGATAGTAGATGTTTTACATGTCTGAGACCACTGCTGTGGCCTGGAAATCACAAAACCAACTGATGCGTCAACTTTTTCTTCTAAAAGGTAAAATAACACCATTGCAATTTTGGGGTACACATTATTGAGGACATGATAAATTGGAACAAAGAGAAAATGAGCATGTTCTCATAGAGCTAGCTATACTTATCTTACTTTAGCATACAACTGCTAACTAAGTTCAAGTGGATTCAGTTTTAAGTCGTTTGGAATTTATTTGTATGTATTAATACCTAAAATTTTAATTATGTGGTAATGAATATGGTGTTATATTTTCATGGTAGCATAGCTTTTGATCTGTTCCTTTTTTTCAGTCTACTAACAGTTCTTATTAAAAGGAAAAACTCTCTAGAGAATGAGGAATAAACATCAGAGTCCCTTAAACTTTTAAGTACATGCAGCACTTCACAGAAATAATGTTACGTGAAGTAACCATTTGTGGTCAGCTGAAAAACGTAACTTTCAGAGGGATTTGACCAACTATACTGACCTAGAAAACTAAATAAGCAGTTTGGAAACTCTGGTTTGTATGTATAATTATTTTTATATTATCTCGGGCTGTGTCTTGCAAAGAACAGACCACAGTAGTTATCTGACCTATTGCTCTACCCTTGTCTTTTTTTCAACACAGTAATTATGTAAGACTCAGCAGGTTTTTCACTAACTATATGCATGAGGGACATTCCTCAACTTCAGCAGCCCTCTCTATCCCAAGGCAGCTCAAGTGCTCTGTAATCTCTGTTTGAATGGAAAAGATACCTTAAATTGGGATCCGCAGTAACTTTTATAGACCCAGATGGCCATTAGGAAAACAAAAGCATTTGGCACTTTTATTAGCTAAAAACGCCTGCAAAGTTGTGATGTCTTAGCTATTTTTAAGTAAAATAGAAAATTAATCTTTAAGATCAAAGGGTCCTAACAATGCCTTTCATTTGAATATAAATATTTAGTTGGGATATAGGTTACAGGATGTCTTTAAGGCCCTAAGATCCTTTGGGTTTACTGTTTTTAATTCTGGTTCTTCCTTTAGTTGCTTGGAGCACAGAAAAATGATTTCCTTTAGATTGTATGCATGCTTCTAAGGATATCTGAATAAAAGATACATTTCTGATAATTTGCCATCTCAGCTTTATCTCTTGGGCAGCAGGCTGGAATGCAATAACTTAACCTGAATGTGAATGAACACAAGAGGGTGTGTGTCTCTTCCTGGATTTGAAGGAATTGGCATTAAAGCAGTTTAATCAGGGTACCTTGAATGGGTTATCATCTTGATTAGCTAGAGTTGCAATTAGAAGATGTTGAACTTTCATTTAAAACATGCAAGTGACTGGTGGAGTTCAGCTATTAATAAAACTAGGCTTAACCTCTAGTTTTAACCCTCTTGTGTCTGTGCTTTATAGTAGGTTCTTCCTGATTATTTTATATATACTAGTGCGTATATATTAATTCTAGTTTCCTCATTTATCCCTGTCGTCCGCCCCCTTTCCCCTTTGATAAACGTAAATTTGTTTTCTAAGTCTGTGAGTCTGTTTCTGGTTTGTAAATAAGTTCATTTGTATTATTTTTTTAGGTTCTTCATGTAAGTGATATGATATTTATCTTTGACTTCACCTAGTCTGATAATCTCTGCTGCTGCTGCTAAGTCGCTTCAGTCGTGTCTGACTCTGCAACCGCGTGGACTGCAGCCCACCAGGCTCCCCCGTCCCTGGGATTCTCCAGGCAAGAACACTGGAGTGGGTTGCCATTTCCTTCTCCAGTGCATGGAAGTGAAAAGTGAACAAGGTGAAGTCCCTCAGTCATGTCCGACTAATAATCTCTAGGTCCATCTATATTGCTGCAAATGGCATTATTTTCGTTCTTTTTATGGCTGAGTAATATTCCATTGTATATGTTCATCACATCTTCTTTATTCACCCTTCTGCTGATGGCCATTTAGGTTGCTTCCCTGTCTTAGTTGTTGTGAACAGTGCTGCATTAAACACTGGGGGTGCATTTATCTTATTGAATTAGAATTTTCTCCAGATATATGCCCAGTAGTGGGATTGCTGGATAGTATGGTAGTTCTATTTTTAGTTTTTTAAGGAACCTCCACACCGTTCTTCATAGTTATTGTACCAATTTACATTTCCACCAACAGTAGAAAGGTTTTCTTTTCTCCATACCCTCCCCAGCATTTATTGTGTATAGATTTTTTTGATGGTGGCCATTCTGACACCATATTGTAGTTTTGATTTGCATTTCTCTTATATGTCAGCAAATTTGGAAAACTCAGCAATGGTCACAGAACTGGAAAAGGTCAGTTTTCATTCCAGTCCCTAAGAAAGGCAATGCCAAAGAATGCTCAAACTACCGCACAATTGCATTCATCTCATATGTTAGCAAAGTAATGCTCAAAATTCTCCAAGCCAGCCTTCAACAGTGTGTGAACTGTGAACTTCCAGATGTTCAAGCTGGATTTAGAAAAGGCAGAGGAACCAGAGATCAAATTGCCAACATCCGTTGAATCATTGAAAAAGCAAGAGAGTTCTAGAAAAATGTCTACTTCTGCTTTATTGACTATGCCAAAGCCTTTGACTCTGTGGAACACAACAAACTGTGGAAAATTCTGAAAGAGATGGAAAGACCAGACCACCTGACATGCCTCCTGAGAAATCTGTGTGCAGGTGAAGAAGCGACAGTTAGAACTGGGCATGGAACAACTGACTGGTTCCAAATAGGAAAAGGAGTACGTCAAGGCTATATTTTGTCACCCTGCTTATTTTATATGCAGAGTACATCATGAGAGACTCTGGGCTGGATGAAGCACAAGCTGGAATCAAGATTGCCAGGAAAAATATCAATAACCTCAGTTATGCAGATGTTGCCACACTTATGGCAGAAAGTGAAGAAGAACTAAAGAGCCTCTTGATGAGCGTCAAAGAGGAAAGTGAAAAGATTCGCTTAAAACTTAACATTCAGAAAACTAAGATCATGGCCTCTGGTCCCATCACTTCATGGCAAATAGATGGGGAAACAATGGAAACAGTGAGAGACTTTATTTTTCTGGGCTCCAAAATCACTGCAGATGGTGACTGCAGCCATGAAATTAATAGACGCTTGCTCCTTGGAAGAAAAGTTATGACCAACCTAGACAGCATATTAAAAAGGAGAGACATTACTTTGCCAAAAAGGTCCATCTAGTCAAAGCTATGGTTTTTCCAGTAGTCATGTATGAATGTGAGAGTTGTACTATAAAGAAAGCTGAGTGCCGAAGAATTGATGCTTTTGAACTGTGGTGTTGGAGAAGACTCTTGAGAGTCCTTGGACAGCAAGGAGATCCAACCAGTTCGTCCTAAAGGAAATCAGTCCTGAATATTCATTGGAAGGACTGAAGTTGTAGCTGAAACTCCAATACTTTGGCCACCCGATGTGAAGAACTGACTCATTTGAAAAGACCCTGATGCTGGGAAAGATTGAAGGCAGGAGGAGAAGGGGATGACAGAGGATGAGATGGTTGGATGGCATCACCAACTCAATGGACGGGAGTTGGTGATGGACAGCGAGGCCTGGTGTGCTACAGTCTGTGGGGTTGAAAAGGGTCGGACATGACTGAGTCACTGAATTGAACTGAATAAGTAGCAATGTTTAGCATCTTTTCATAAGCTTTTTGCCCATCTGCCAGACTTTGAAAAAATTTCTATTTAGATTTTCTGCCCATTTTTTGATTGGGTTGTCTGTTTTTTTACATAGAGCTACATGAGCTGTTTGTATATTTTGGAGATTAATCCCTTGTTGGTTTCTTTGTTTGCAAATATTTTCCATCAGTTTAGTCTTCCTTTTGCTTAGAGCCTTCTCATATCACCCAGGTAGATATAGTCAATCTACTTAGGCCTTCCAATGAAACACTGATTTGTTATTATTGCCATTCCCCAAGTTAACCACTATTCTGATTTCTTACCATAGATTAATTTTGTTTGTTTTTTAAATTTATTTGTATAAAATCATACAATATGTACTTATATACTATTTTATTCTCAACATTACATCTTGAGATTCATCCATATATTATGCCTACCCATGGTACATTCTTTTTCACTTTTGTAGAATATTCCAATTCCTATATGTTTATCTCTATGTACTTATATATTATGCTATTGATGAATTCTTTGGTTGTTTCTAATTTGAGACTACTATCAAAAAATGCTGCTATGAATATTATTGTATGTGCACCTATGTATGTTATCTATTATGTATATACCTACATGTAGAATTATTAGGCTGTGAGGTATGTATGTATGTATGTTTTACAAGACACTGCCAAATAATTTTCTAAAATGGTTTTACTAGTTTATATTTCCATCCAGCAGTGTGTGAAAATTCCATATCTAGTCCACTTTCATATCCCATTTCTTCTTGACTTAAACTTCTTTTGGAGATAATCAATTTGACTAGACTGTTAAAACCAGTACAGTAGCAGAAGCAGCAAACAAACGTGATGGAAGAGACAAAACTAACTGATATTCTCAAGTCAGATCATCCTAAAGCCCACTTACTGAAAGAGAAACTATTAGGTGAAATTGCTGTACCATTTCAGAAACCACTACCACTTAATCATTAACTTAATTCTTATTGTCCCCCAGAAATGTCCCAATGATGAAAAATTATGATTCTTGATTAAGTGACCCTCCTGTGAAAACAGTAAATAATGCTGAAAAAGATAGTTTTAGGCCTAGTCAGATGCCACAGTTTTAATTAAGTTACATATGTAAGTAAATAATGTTACTAAGTTATGATGAGAAGAAATCTCACAGTACAAACATATTTTTTTCTGTTTGTTGAAGGCACAAACTGGGTGTATTTCTAAAACCCCGCTTTTCTTAAGGAGAAATCACAGGAGAGAAAATCAGAAGCCATTTCTGCTGTTCCTAACTTGGTGATCCTAGTCACTTAATATCTTTTGTCTCAGTTTCAAGTGTCTGCAAAAACTATGGAACATTATATCTTCTCTATTTACCAAAGGATTATTGTGAGAAGCAATTGAAATGCCTATAACAGCTAATCCATATGAGGATTTAAAGTCAACAAAGCATTTTCCACATATTCTCATTTCTATATTTAAAATAACCTTATGGTGGGTAAAATGCTATTCCAATGGAAGGTATGGTTTTGTCATACGATAAATTACATTTTTTCCTATGAAAATGTTATTTGTTGTACATCTTAGGTTGTAAGCAGAGCCAAGGACAGAGCAGTCTAACAATGCATTTGCTCATTCTCCTTTGCCTTAGTAGAAAGAAAGGAATGGAGAAGATGATTCATAATGAGTAAAACACAGATCATCTCCTGGAGATAGAAAATAAGGATAAAGGCAGATTTCCATTCAGGAGAATCTATTTGGGCTTTGGAAGTAATTTAAAATGGCTATTTCCTCTGTTGGCAATTTGTAGCCTGCTTGAGTTGACACCTCCATTTTCAGTCACAGCCAGATTGCTTTTAGTTGCAGGGAATTGCTAAAGCCAGAGCTCCGAAACCCTGAATCTGAGCCCTTTTCAAATTCCTTATAGATTTAAAGCAGATGCAATAAAAATAGGATCTTCTTTCATGATTGTCATCACATACTTCACAAATTATTTAAATTAATCTACAAATTATCTAAATTAAGAGAGGGAAATAGGGCCCAATTATAACATTGATTTGTTATATCTGGGCATGGCAAATTTAACCCAGAAAGATATGGTAACTCTCAAATTATGCAAACTTAATGTAAAGTATTTGTTGTGCTTTTATATGTATATGAGATCTAAGAAAGACAATATTACAGACAGTGGTTAGTTAAGGTTAGTTAAATTCCCATATCCAGAGAAGGCAATGGCAACCCACTCCAGTACTCTTGCCTGGAAAATTCCATGGATGGAGGGGCCTGGTAGGCTGCAGTCCATGGGGTTGCTAGGAGTCGGATACGACTAAGCGACTTCACTTTCACTTTTCACTTTCATGCATTGGAGAAGGAAATGGCAACCCACTCCAGTGTTCTTGCCTGGAGAATCCCAGGGATGGGGAGCCTGGTGGGCTGCCGTCTATGGGGTCGCACAGGGTCGGATACGACTGAAGCGACTTAGCAGCAGCAGCAGCAAATTCCCATATCCAGTTGATCCAAACCAGTGTGTGTGTGTGTGTGTGTGTGTGTGTGTGTGTGTGTGTGCGCGCGCGCACATGACTTCTGACTGTTTATCTGTATGGAGATATGGACATATCTGTTTAGAACAAAATCTCCATTGAATCTCTTTGTGATACTGAGTTAAATTCTAGAGGACATTAGTGCTATAGTGTAGCATCTCTCTTGGTATCCTATCCATATCATGGAAAATCTAGTCAAGGAGTCCAACAAAGATGGTAATCCTTACTTCCTAAGGCAAGAGACTGAAACTGATCACTTGCTGTGAGCTCTTAGAGACCCGTTTTGAGAAATCACCCTTAATCACACTGGGAAAGGTGACTTACCTAACATGGGGAACAGTTATAATTACTGAGTGGATGTTATAGTCATTGAGATTTTTTGTAGTTAAAACATTATTCTGAGACATGTCCTACAAGCCATGGGATTAGACCTTTATTAATAAAACTCCCCAAATGGTATTTGCAATGTGTCATTCCACTTGAGAAGATAAATAGGACAGAATTAAACAGAAAGATTACTTATCTTATAATTAAGAACATTGTACAAGAATGAATTTTGAATTTATAGCAGATCCTGGGTTGACCAGGGAGACATATTAAATAACTTTCCTTTTTTAAAAAATATCTTTTGAGACATAAATTCTCTTTGGGGAAAAAACATAGAACAATGAGCTGTCTTTTCTCAATTGATTGCCTAGTGTTCCAGATGCTTTGAAAAATGAAGGATAATTTAACATCTTAAAATGATCTTTCAGAAATCTATTATGAGTGGGGAAAAATGAACTAAAGTCCTAAAGTGTTTAGACTTTGGGGAAATTTCCATGATGTAAGCTTAGGTAAATCTGAAATAGTTCAGCCCACAAAGCATGGTGGCATAAAATGCAAACATGAGTCACTGATTTTTATAGTCAGCTAGAAAAGCAGCACATTTGGTGTGATTTTTTAAAAAAAGAAAAATAGACAATATTTCCTGATGTGAAGACAACTACTATATTTGTTTCTCCTTGGAAACTTCAAAGAACTTTATCCTGTTTATTTACAATGCAGCAGTGACCATGTGTATCAGCTTGGGTCTGTATTTTAAGATCTTGGCTAAAATGTCATATGTTCTTAAGCAAACCAAAGTAGAGAGTTGAGCAATCTCTACTATTAAGGTCAAAAAAATCAACCATACTGTTTATCTCTGATATGAATTTCCAAGTTTTCACTTAAATTATCCTGGGAATCATAAATTGGCTTATAACTTTCTCAATGTATACCCCCAAATAATTAACACATAGAATAAACTTTTATCATAAGCACAGAAAATAGATTTTGATGACCCAGTTTTTTCTTTGTTCCTCCTAAAATGAATTTCTTAAGCTTGTCTTTACTTTCCCCATCTACAAAGTGGAGAATATAAAAGGTTCCCTGAAGCTGTGAATATGTAAGGGCATTCCTGTTTTCGGAAGCAAGTTGGAATGTATAATTACACACAGTTCCTGGCATTCTGTGCTTATGAAAGGAGTAATAGCAGTTCCCTGATCTCGAGTCATTAGATCTGTGGGGAGACGTAATGTGGTGTTGCCATTTGTTAGAATATTTTAGGGCTATACTACTTCACTGTTTGGTTTAGCATTACAACGGGCCACAACTGCTTTGGCAGAGTTAATCAGACTTGTTTCCCCCTGGCTCCCACTATAACAGCGTTCCACTGGCAGCAGGGAGCTTCTTGAAGGAGATGTCTTCATGCCTTGCTGGGTACCATAGCCCACATCAGGCCATCAGCTTTTCCATTTTCATACTTTTCTGACTTGGAGTGATTTTCCCAACTCAGTGATCTCCTTTCTGCCATTAGCCACCTGCACTCCATTAAGTTATCTGTTCCCTAGAGACAGAAGTGTTAAGTTCTTCAATAAGGGCTGTCCACTGTCCAGCATTACTCTCCCTTCTTGAAGCAAAGCTCCCAATTTCCTTATGGGTGACCCATTTTTCCTAACTGTCTCATTCCATAAAAGTTCAGAATGTCTGAGGGTGGCTTTTAACCCCAGCTTCACAGAAAAGAGCATCAAGGATTGGGTAGGAAAGGACTCAGGAGCCATCCACCATTTGCTCTGGCTTTTGCTTACCAGATTTAAACTGTAGTCACCTTGCGATCATCCACATGGGACCTGAGAGACAGCAGCCACCTTGGGGCAGAGCTGAGAGATGGAGGGGTGGGCCCGGCTTCAGTGTCTAAACCTGAGTCCAGGTTGGCCTTCTGGTTCCCACAGCTTTTTTTTCTTTATCTCAAACCAGTTGGAACTGGGGCTTCTATCATCTGCCACTCTCAACAGAAATAGCCTTGAGTAATCCAAACCTGGTACCTATGGTCTAAGTTCAAGAGAATTTTACCCTTTTGTTTTATCCCAGGATAAAAGGGTACTTTAAAGTACAGGGTACTTATAAACCATTGCTTCTAATTCGCAGAAAAGCTGACTTCAAAAATGTATATATGCATATATACACAAACACAAGTATAGATATGTGTATTACACCTTCATAATATCTAGGTCAACTATTAAACTTGTTAAAGAAAAAAATAAGCTCCCCATTGGGCAATATCAGGAAATAAATACACCAAGGTAGAGAATTTGTTGTGATCAAAGTCCAAGATGATTTTGGCTGCAGGCACAGTAGCAAAGGGGGTTGTTTGTCCCTCATGACCCCAGGTTTCAAGGAGGCCAATCCACCCACATAGCTCAGGGCAGGGTGCCAGATAAATGAGCCTCTGGCACTGGAGCCCCATTCTCCTTCCTGAACTCTCGGTTCACGCCTACTCTTCCTTTTGCTCCCACTCTGTTCCAGTTTGGCCTGGTTTCCAGGCATAGTGACATGCTTTCCTTTCTGGCCCATGGACTCAAGGATGGAGTCACTATCCAACTTTAACCCTTAAAGCTCTCTTTAACCCTTAACCCTACTCGCTTGGTCTGACCAGCTCCTGGAACTCTTGACCTCCTCCCTGGGCTGGGGGTTGCTGTTTCAGTCTTCTTTGCAAGAGGAAGGTGGGGAGAGAAAGAAAGTTGAGATGAAAGAGTAGCAGATAGAAAAAGGGCAAAGGTAGTATATTCCCATACATGTCTTTACCTTGTCTAAAAATACTCCCCACTGGCAGAAAAGATGAAGCTGAACATATGGCATATGCTTCCTAGTGCGCCAGATTGTAATATTATACACTTGGATTACAAAGTCTGGATATTACAGCCATAAACATATGTAAACATTTTTATGTTTTGCCTAAAAGGAAAAAATCACCAATAATATATTTATCCTAATGAGTTGATTACCAAGATCAATTAACAATATTCCCAGGTTCTAGGCAGAGAATCCCTTGGATAGCAAGGAGATCAAGCCAGTCAGTCTTAAAGGAAATCAGCCCTGAATATTCATTCACTGAAAGGACTGATGCTGAAGCTCCAATACTTTGGCAACTTGATGTGAAGAGCTGACTCATTGGAAAATACCCTGATGCTGGGAAAGGTTGAGGGCAGGAGGAGAAGGGAGTGCCAGAGGATGAGGTGATTGGATGGCATCACCTGTTCAATGGACATGAGTTTGAGCAAGCTCTGGGATGTAGTGAAGGACAGGGAAGCCTGGCCCAAAGAGTTGGACACGCCTTAGCAACTGAACAGCAACAAGATAGAATGTCACCCACTTCAGTGACATACTACACAGCGGCAGTAGTGATGATGGTGTTTCTCATTGGTTTGATGGTCACTGTTTGCCACAGCTGTGTTTTCTAGGATAGAATCCTAGGACTGGAAGGAACCCTTAGATGAAGGATTGGAAAACTGTAGCCCCCTGACCAAATCCAGCTCCCCTGTTAGCGAGTTTTATTGGCACCCACCCATGCCCATCCACTTAAGTATTGTCTGTGGTTCTTTTGCATACCCTGGCAGAGGTGAGTGCTTGTGGCAGTGATTATAAGGTTGAGAAAGCCTAACGTATTTGCTTTCTGGTGTTTTACAGAGAAAATTTGCTGACTTTGCTTTAGAAGGTAATTTAAATTCATTAGCCTACTTTCTGATTGTGTTTTTGTTGTATCAGAAAAGTGTTTGCCCAGTTAGTAATGATTCCTAGGGATGAAGACTGTGTTGTCTCATTGCTATACCAACTCTTCCTAACCAAAAATTCTTTGCAAAGATAACTTACCTAAAACCTTCATGATACAAGGTAGACCCAATTCCTCTTCTGTCTGTTTTTCTTTTAGCTGCTCGATGAAAACTGTTCATATATTTAAAAAAACTGCCTAATTTTTGTCTCCCCTTCTCCTCCCAAAACCCACAGGATAAAATCTATCCCTTTTAACGTTTCAAAATTTTGAATTTTTTTTTTTGTGGTTTGTTTACAAAACCTTTTCCATTCTCCTTGATGACTTTTCTTTATTATACTGAGAACTGCTCATTTAATTTTGATAATATTTACCTGTTACAAAGTGAATTCAGGTGCATAATCAATTTGCATCTCAAAATATCTTGGGAGGTCAGCTCGGGTTTTTACTATGCCCATTTTTCAGGTAAGGGACAGTCCACTATTTAAATATTGTCACTGTGTTATGCGGCCACAGCAAGCAGTGGAGGAGAATATGGTTAAATTAGCAAAAATCTATCACCAGCAAGAGAAAATGTGTGTATTTTGCAGGGAGGAAGATGTTCAATGGTGTCATCTTTCTGTCCAAAGGGGAATATTATCTACTTATCTTTTCTGTATTACTAGAGCCAGCCCACCTCCTTTCCCGTTTTATCTATACTGTTTGTTCTGATGTGCTAAATTTAGTAGTCCAGTCTGCCCAAATTACTTTGATTTTGGAGTCTATCTTTGAAGATATTCTCTGCTGTCCTCTTTTCTCATCATCATTTGATGTTAACATGAAACTCTTCTTTGAGTCATTAATGAAAATATTAAGCAACAGAAACAAAGTGGTATCTCCTTCATAGTTACAAATTGTTCTCAACCAAGCACAAAGACCGGGTAGGGGCATTGCTATGGAAACATGAAAAAACAATCGTTACTGTACTCTGGGCGTGGTTATTTTCCAACTTATTTACTTTAGCCTTTTAGATGTTTCTTTGGGGACCAAATTGTAGCTCTGGTTCTATCATCAGCGCTTTAGATGATGGGTTGCAGTGTATCAGGGAGAGATGTAGGCTGCTTTTTGGACATTCTGCATTTGTAGTTAAATTTGACAGTGTTTCCTATTTTGGTTGTATGTTGCCTGTTGTTCACCTTTTATCTTGGCAAACGATCATGATTCCTATACACACAGATCATCTTACTAATTAAAGTTTCTCATTGTGTGGCTTCAGGTTATTGTAGTTTAAGTACTTATTTTTATTACTAATAATATTAGTCAGTCATTTGAAGCCTAAACCACTCTTTTGTACACGAACAGCAGCAACTTTTCCCTTCAGCGTATTTGTTTCTGAATCATACAGTTCCTGGTGATTGTGTTAGGAGCAGAAAGGGCCCACTTGGGTTATGAGACCCCAGGCTGGAACTGAGAGATGCCAGTGAGGACATTCATCCTCGGATTTGTAAACAGATTTGTAAAACTAGGGCATTTTATGAGGACATTTTGGGGAGAGAATAGATTCAGGACCTTGCTGTCATCTTTATAGTCAGAATTAGAGTGAGATGGGACTTTAAAATAGGAATTTCTCTTTTCTTACCCTTTCTTCCAGTCTTCCTTTAAAAGCTACTTAAAAAAAAAATTTCCTTTGTATTTTCCTAACCTTCTCTCTGGTTTAGTGGCCAGCTCTTATTCTCATCTCACCAGAATTTCTTCTCTTCCTTTTATGTGCACAGCCAGGAAGCCTTCCTAAATCACTCTCTCAGCATCACAGCTGCTTTCTCCCTTTGAGAAACAATATACTCGAGCTCTTCTTTTTTTTCCCCTGTAGAGTTACATTCAACAGATACAATTTCCATGTCTAAGAAGCAGTCACCCTTGAATTCTGCAGACTTAATTTCATTCTGGTAGCTTCAAACCTGCAAACAAAACTAGTGACCTGATACATATTTCCATTCAAGAACAGAGGTGCGTTATTATTTTTTTTTTGTAGTGCTGGGGTTTGGCTGAGGCCATCCCTTTCCATCTGAGCTGATCATGTGTCCTTTTGTGTGCACTCACATATTTTAGAGTTATCGAATGTCTGTTGAATGCAAGATGCCGTTAAATTTTGCAGGCTTCTAACTGTTATTTATACTCCCCGTGAAGACTTCAGTTATTTTTATGACAAGCATTATTTTAGAGGGACAATGGTGATGGTGGCTATTCATTGACGCTTTTCATTCAGTGGTCCTCACGCAGCTATAACATGTAGCAGTCTTTATAACATTTCTTATATGACTTCATTTCCATTGTCCTGTGTGTTTTTTGCTGGGAGGTTTATGTTATTTCTACAATTTATATTGTTTTTACTTGCCCAACTAGTGTCCTTTTCTTTAATCTTTCTCAATGTTATATTAAAGAACAAACTGGTCACAGAGGTTCAGAGCTTGGGTTCCAGAGTCTGTGTGCCTGTTTTTAAAACTCATCCTGCCATCAAAATAGTTATGTGACCTGGGCAAGATATATTGTCTCTTTGTGCCTTAATTTCATTTTCTCTAAAATGGTGTTAATAATTCTACCTAACTCCTGGGGTGGTTGAGAGATTAAATGAGTTAAGTCATATTACGTGTTTCAAAAGAAGCCTGATATACGGTAAATGCTCAACAGTGGCAGCTATTATCATATTTATTGTTCTCTCCCAAAGAGTAAGAACTATTTGAAACATTGTTTTTCTTCAAAATGCCTTGCAAAACCTCATAATAAAAATGGATACTCAAGGAACGTGTTAAGTAACTGTGGCAGGCAGAATAAGGGTCCCTTAAAATGTCAACATCCTACTCTTTGTAACCTGTGAATGTGTTTACATTACATGACAAGGAAACGTGAGGTTTTGAAGATGGAATTCAGGTTGCTGTCAGCTGACTGGGATGGGGAGATTACCTGGATCTTCCCACGAGGCCCAGTGTATCACAAGGAGCCTTTAAATACGGAAGAGGTAGACAAAGGAGTCAGTGGCAGAGGAATTTGAAGTAAGAAAAACTCAGTGAGCTATCACTAGCCTTGAAGATGGAAGGGACCACCAGCGAAGGACCTCCAGAAGCTGGAAAGGGCAAGACAGTGGATTCTCTTTTCCCTTGAGCCTCCAGGAGGAACACATCTCTGACAATGCCTTGATTTTACCCCACCGAGACCCATTTTAGGCCTGAGAACAGCCATATAATAAATATATAATATAAATGTATAAAATGTGTAATACATTTATGTTAAACAATCAAGTACGTGGTAGTTTTTTAAAGAACTAATAGAAAATTAATACACTGACCACTGACTGAATAAAAAGATGAATTTTTTGAGACAATGATACCAAAAAAAGATACCAATGTAAGAATTTGTCCTGTAAGAAGACATAATGGCTAGAAACATTTTTTAAAGCAGTGGATTTTACACATTCCTTGGGCAGAATCATTCCTTTAAAAAACAGCTCACATGCAGGTAAACATAAAATTTTGCATAAAATTTAGTAAGGCCCACAGACCACATGGAAACCCTCCATTGACCCCAGGTTATAATCCTAGGTTTGTTCAGAATTTGATAAGACTCAGCCAATGACAAGTTTTTAATGATGACCTAGGAGCATTTGCTATCGGACTGTCAGAGTTGCCTGGTACTTTGAGGCTGTTCTGAATTGCTGAAGACACTATAAATGCTAATTAAAGCTACAAGGTAATTTAGACCTTTGGACCATCTTTTCGGTAAAGTTGAAAGTTTAGAACCTTATTCTCTTTTTATCAGTTTACTGTAGTAATGTTATCCCCAAATCACATGATCCTTCTGTACTCATATTCTCCATTTTTAGAAAAGATTCATCATAGCTTAAGCAATTAAGCTGCTGTTTTAAAAGGTGGTTTGGATGCTACAGTAACATTTGTGTGGTGGTTCCCTTTAGCTGTGCTTGTGTTTAGTCACTCAGTCATGTCTGACTCTTTGCAACTCCACGGACTGTAGCCCACCAGGCTCCTCCATTCATGGGGATTCTCCAGACAAGAATACCGGAGTGGGTTGCCAAGCCCTCCTCCATGAGGAGGAGGTGAAAATAAAGCATGCCTTTAGTATACCTTATTCCAAGGTTTTGTTTGTTTTGGAGTAGTCGTGAAAACATATTTTGTCTTTGTATTATAGGAAGCACTGGAATTTATAGGAGATTGTATAGGTGTTCTGTGTGCTGGTATGGTTTCATTCATTCATTCAATAAGTTTTGATTCAAGACCAACTAAATTCCAGGCATGGTACTGGGAATGAGGGATGCCAATGATAAAGAAATGACATAGACTCTGTTCTTGAGTTTACAGTCTTCTTGCGAGCTTCATTAAAAAGTAAAATACTACTTGGAGGTATGGTTTAAATGTCACAGCCATTGTGCACTTTATAGTGAGTTGAGTTTACCAGATCTTGTCTAAAAAATAAGTTTTCACTGGAGGAGGAGAAGAGGTTAGAAGTGCAATAAGAGT
This sequence comes from Tragelaphus eurycerus, assembly GCA_935064755.1. Classification (NCBI taxonomy): domain Eukaryota; kingdom Metazoa; phylum Chordata; class Mammalia; order Artiodactyla; family Bovidae; genus Tragelaphus; species Tragelaphus eurycerus. The sequence continues at coordinate 29,651,907 of CAKXYN010000002.1, forward strand.
CAAAGGGGGAAAAGTAAGATTTCTGTAAGAAGATAAGAAAGAATGACAAGAGCGTCCTGGAGTCAGTGAATAATCATTGTTGTTATTGTTGTTGTTCAGTCACCAAGTTGTGTCCCACTCTTTGCAACCCCATGGACTGCAGCATGCCAGGCCTCCCTGTCCTTTACCATCTCCCAGAGTTTGCTCAAACTCATGTCCATTGAATTGGTGATGTCATCCTCTGCCACCCTCCTCTCCTTCTGTCTTCAGTCTTTCCCAGCATCAGGGTCTTTTCCAATGAGTCAGCTCTTCACATCAGTTGGCCAAAATTATTGGAGTTTCATTTTCACCATCAGTCCTTCCAGTGAGTATTCAGAGTTGATTTTCTGTAGAATTGACTGGTTTGATCTTCCTGTCCAAGGAACTCTCAAGAGTCTTCTCCAACACCACAGTTGGAAAGCATCAATTCTTTCACTAATATTGGATTTCTCTCCCAGTGGATCCAAACTGTTCTTTAAAAGTTCTGGTAAAGACTGGGTAAGTGACAGAGAGGGTGTGGGATGGACACAGGTAGCTGATGTGACCCACTCAGACCTGGCTGGAAGCCCATCTTTGTGACTCATTGAAGACACAGGTTGCATTAGCAAGTCTGGCATTTCCCACAGGCTCTCCTGGACCTTGTCATGGCTGTTTGTAAGACTGAGCCTTTAAGATGATTAAGAGCTACCACAAAAGGAGCTGTGATTTCACGAACAACTTCACTCTCTCTGCTTTAGCTTGGTTGCTAGAACCAGAGCATGTAGAACATTCTCAACCATGATTTCCTGAAGGACTGGATGAGGGAGTGAGAGATGAGACATGTATTCGTTTCCTGTTGCTGCTGTAACAAATTACCACAAATCCAGTGGCTTAAAACATCACACATTTGGTTTCTTATAGTTAGTTCTCGAGGGTTATCATTCTCACATGGGTTAGCAGAGCTGCATTTTGAAGGTTCCAGAGGTAAATCTATTTTCTTGCCTTTTTCAGTCTCTAGAGGTTGCCCCCATTCCTTGATTCCTGGTTCCACATCGCTGTGGTGTCTGCTCCAGTTCTCGTGTCTCTTTCTCTCCATCACCCTCTTGACCCCCTCTTACAAGGGCTCCTGTGATTATGTTGAACCTATCCTGGTAGTCTAGGATAATCATCTCATCTCAGAATCCTTAACTTAATCACCTCTGCAAAGTCCCTTTGGGCATGGAAGCTAACATTTTCACAGGTTCCAGGGATTAGAAGGTGGACATCTTGGGGGCACTATTCTGCCTACCACACAGTGTTGAGGATGTTGGCACCCAACAGCCAAAATGTTTTGCTTAAGGCCTTGAAACCAAAACCTCAGCCCCATCCAGCTTTGGAGCCAGACAAGCCTTTATAACCCCAAGATGGACCGTTTTCCATTATAATGAACGTTGATATGAAATGTTTTAATATGAATAGAATTAGCAATGTCTTATCTCACGTTTGGCTCGGTGGGGAAAGTTGGTGGAAAACTGCAGATTTCCAGGCTATTTGCCTTGCCTTTGCAGGTCTGTAAATTCCTCATCAGATTCCAGACTGTTTCAGTAAGTCCTCATCCCATTGCCTTTTAGAGTGAACTTCACACTGTTTTTTTGGACAGACATGACAGACCTTTTCAGCACATGTTTTTCTAAAGCTGTTATGAAGATTTCAGTTCTCATAGGTGTCATCACGAAGCTTTGCTTTTTTTCCCCGGGATAACTCCAAAAGTCTGGTAGAAAAGAGAAGGGTGGGAGGTGGGGAATGAGCATTTGACTAGAATAAAGGCCATTGCCCAAAACCTCCCTGGGTTCCTTTCTGACTAAGATCTACCCTCCAGGCTAAAGCAGTGAGAAAAGCAGGTCTCAAGGCCAGGCCTGGAGGCCAGACATCAGCTTTGAGCCAGGAGATTAGGTAATGGACCAGCAGCCTCAGGACCAGACAGGGGCCCCAAAGCTAGACAAACAAAAGCTGCAAATAGGAGGACAAAGGAGAGGCTGAGTAAAGGGTGGTGCAGACTGGACAGTCTTGTGCAGGAAACATTCTTTCTATGGTATCTTTTCTATATGATTCCAGAGGCCAGAGCAAGATCTAAAAGGAACAAGCCTGGGCTTTGTATTGCACAGCATTGTTTATATGATGTTTTAAGTTGCTGTTACTCCATCATTTGAATCTTTGTCACTTGCACTTTGACATCTCCCCTTTTTAAAACTAAAGCTAATATTAAAGGCCTAGTATATGTATTATTCTCCAATTTAATATTTTCAGGCAAGCTAGTAAAAAGCTTTTTCCACTGGGAATGATCATATGTAAGTATGATCTTAAGAATATAGAATATATATATATATACACACACACACATTTTATTTAATAGTTATTTATTGATCATCCAATCTTGGTTGAATTATGTGCTAAGGATTCTTCCAGGCACTGATGATACAGTATTTAACAAAACACATCAAAATCCTGTCTTTGAGATGCTTATGTTCTACTTGGGAGTGACAGACTACAAACAAAAACAGGTTCAAGTTAGTGAAGGAGAAATAAGACATGGACAGGGATGTCAAGTATTGAAGAGAGCTGAATCTGAGATCAGGTGATCAGAGAGGGCTTTCCTGAAATAGAGGCATTTCTGTAAAGTCAGAAGGAATTGAGGGTGATGGCCAGTGGATATCAGAGGAAAAGAACAAACCAGACAGAGAAACAGCGAGTACAAAGACTCTGAACAGCAGAACGGTCGTTGTGGCTGGAATAGAGTGAGCAAGGCAGAGAGGGTAGTGAGAGATGAAGGCGGTCTGTGTGAGTGGAGGGTGGTTCACAGATCTTGAAGATCCTAGCAGGAGCTCTGTTCATCTCACTGGCAGGTGCTGGGCAGAGCAATCATGCAACTTGACTTTTATTTTCATAAGATTGTTCTGACCTCTGTCTTGAGAACGAATGGCAGAGTGCATGGGCGGAATGATCGGTAACATTAATGGGGCTATTTCAGTAATCTAGGAGAGAGACAATGGCTTGGACTAGACTGATGGCAGTGGGGCTGGTGACACAGGGTTGAATTCCTGGGATGTTTTGAAGATGGAGCTAGACAGAATTTGCTGATGGACTAGACGTGGGAATGAAAGAATGTGGAGTCAGGGGTGACAGCTAAGTTTTTGCCCTGAACAACTGGAAGAATGAATGGAAAAGATGGCAGGAAGAAGAGGCTTGGGGGAGACCATCACTGGTTCAATTTGGATATTCAATTTGATATACTCATTAGACATCTCAAATAGGCAGTTAGATTTATGGGTCTGGAACTCAGAAAAGAGATTCTAGCTGGAGATATGAATTTATATTTATACATACACACATACCGTAAAGCCATCAACTCATTCCCCACCATCACACTTCCTAAAAACCATTAATTCCAGCCCATACTTGTCACTGCTTTTCACTACAGTACCTTTGCCTAAGTAATGAAGATCTTATAGAAAGCTCTTGGCCTCTTGGTTCTGGACTTCTTCCCATATTCTGATCTGATTCTTCCAGTTCCCATCTCCTTCCATCAGAGATTGTATTCTCTTGCTGAGCCTAGCCCCTGAGGTTGCAAGCTTAGTTACACTCCAGAGACATGCACTCCAAACTCAGTGCCCAGGAGGTTAACACAACTGAGTGACATGGGGAGTGTGATGAACTGCAGAGTGCATACACCTCACTATGGACAGCAGCACGATTCAGCTCCCACAAGGCACTTCTACCAGGGAGGAGAACCCATTGTAGCCAGTTCTTCTAAAAATCAAGACAGAAATCTGTGATTTTAAAAATATTTTTAAACATTGGCAGCTAACTTACACATTTTGTTCAAGACTCTGTAGGCCAAGCAGAATATATCTGGGGACCAAATGTAGTCTACAGGCCGCCTGCCCATCAATGAGGAGCCTGTTGGACAGGCTGACTGGTTGGGTTTGGCTCCTGGACAAAACCACTTGGATTGTCCAGCTTGGTTTCCCACAGTGCAGGTCGAGGGCATGAACTAGGCACCCTTGGGAGGTTCCCAAGGAACCCTGTTCCCTGGGCCTGGCTTCTTAAGGGCCTGCTTTTCCGAAAAGGACAAGATACTTTCCCCAGCACGTCTCTGGAGAACATTTTATGCTCTGGTTTCCTTCTTCCCTGTCCCTCCTGATGTTGTATCTCATTTCAAAAGCAGAATGAGTATTGATCCCATCTCATAGGTAAGACAGGTAGAGAGTATTGAATCAGTTCCTCTGTCTGAAATACTTGATGGTAAAAAAAAAAAAAAAAAAGATTGCCAAATAGTAGCTGAATGACAATCTGAGAGAGAAAGTTAGTCTGAGGGCAGGTAGAAGAAACTATATATTTTTTCAACAATTATATATTGAATACTTGCTAGGTGCCAGTTTTTTTTTTTTTTTTTTCACTATGTGCTGTGTGTACCAAAAAATAAAATGCAGTCTGCTCCTAAAAGAGCCTAGTAGAGGAGATAAATATGAAAGAAAAAAAAAAAAAAACCGTAGCAGAATGAGGAGAGTGGCAGGGCAGGAATGCCGCAGAGCAAAGACCAGGGATGGAGGGAGGGTCAAAAAGGTTTTTTTGAGGTAGTGAGGGCTGGGTCAAATTTTGAAAAAGGAGAAGTCTACCAGGTAGACTACTGGGGGAAGGCATTCTAGAAAAATGACTAGCAAATACAAGGTTTCAGAGGTATGGTATAACATGAAGTTAAAGAACTGTAGTCTTTGCAACAGCTTAAAGTGTGAAGGAGAGGGCAAAGCCCAGCATGAAACAGCAGGGTGGGAGAGAGTGCTGGAGACCAAGACCTGAAAGGCTTTGTCAAAGAGGAAGAAGGAAGACTTCCCTGGTGGTCCTGTGGTTAAGAATCCACCTGCCGATGCAGGGGACGAGGGTTTGATCCCTGGTCAGGGAGGATTCCACATGCCACGGGGCAGCTAAGCCCAAGAACCACAACTACTGAGCCTGAATCCACGTGAGCCTGTGCTGCACAACCAGAGAAGCAATTGCCATGAGAAGAGTAGTCCCTGCTCCCCGAAACTGGAGAAGGCTCTCAGGTAGCAAGGAAGACTCAGTGCAGCCAAACATAAATTAATTAATACAAATTATTTTAAAAAGAGGAAGAAAGAGGGTTTCAGTGTGTTCCCCTCTTCACTAGAGGGCTGCTGTGGCAAGCATAATCTTGGCTGAGAGGCAAGCAAATGAAAATTCCCTTTCTTCCTCCAAAATGTATGCCAAGAGGAGCGCCACAATCAGTCTGAAGCCACTTAGAAAGTTTGATGTAACCTTCATTAATTCCCTCGAGAACCGCCATTCATATAAGACATAGAACATAATGATATCAAACACTCACATGGTGTTTACTCTGTAACACATTGTCTCAAGGGCTTTATGTGTAATGCATTCCTGTAACTCTCTAAATTCTCAAAACCACCCTATGATGTAGTAGGTCCCTGTGTAGTTAAGTGACTTGTCCAAGGTCCTATGGCCTGTGAGTGACAAAGCAGGAGTGGAACCCAGGCAGGCTACCTCTGGAGACCTTGCTCCTGACTGTTCTTTTATAATGCTTCTGTCTGTAACCTCGTGGTCTTTCTCATCAGAGGCTTTGGAAGGCAGGTAGCAAATGTCCAGCAACCAGAAATGGGGCTGTTGTGTTTGTATAAAACCATCTCGTTGGCATTGTTGGGAGAAACAGTTATAAATGTGAAGGTCAGAGACCCTGCCTTCATTCAAAGGCAGTGGGAGCTGCACATTTACTTGTGGCTGCCCCCTGCAAACTGCTGACTTGGATGTCGCCATGTTTATAAGAAATTGAGCAGCCCATGGCCGCATCTTCTAAGGCAGTCAGCAGTCTGTTGGAAACAGAACAGGTTTCTCAGTATTTTAGATAATTTTCTGCAGGAACTCTGAAAGTGAAAGTGTTAGTCACTCAGTCATGTCCGATTCTTTGTGACTCCATGGACTGCAGCCCACCAGGCTTCTCCGTCCGTGGACTTCTCCAGGCAAGAATATTGGAGTGGGTTGCCATTTCATTCTCCAGGCAAGAACTCTGGAGGGCTGAATTCAGGTGGGTAGACTCTTTAAATAGAGTAAGTACCCATTATGTTCAGAAAGAACTGCCATTTCTCTTTGATGCATGCTGTGTGTTAGTTAAGAGCTGTCTTGGATAAAGAAAGGTAGAAGTTTAAATGCTGAAATCCTGAAATGAGAGTCTTTGATTGTTGTTTGGAGAAATCTGTTGCAGTGACTTTCCTTCTTAAAAAAAAAAAAGGCAAAGAATCAGAGGGTATATTTCTATGAGGAAAGCAGTAATTGTGGTTCTCAGGGTGAATGCTATTCTTTTTATAGCATGACAACTTTTTTTGGAAATAAATTTCAAACCTTCTATACATGTTAAAAGTATTCCCAAGTGGAGGGAAACAAATCTATGTCATTAATTCCTTCATTATTTACATAATCAAAAAAACAAGCATGGAAATTAATATCACTGAGAGAGATTTGTAAAAACAGACATATTTTGTGTCTTCTTTGAGATGGCTTCATTTTCTTAGAATTCCATTGTAATCTAATCAGTTAACAACTACATTTTAAAAATATTGCAATGGTAGGAAATTACCTTTCAGAAAGCATACCTTTTTTTCAGTGCCATGAAGAAACACACAAAAAGCAACCAAAAAAGCAGCCTTTTAAAAAATCGCTACTTCTGTTCTTAGGTTTCATTTTTCATAGAAAAAAAAATCCCATTTCTGGCATTTTCCACCAATTTGAGACCATTGTAGTTCACCTAATATAGGTGCATTTCACTTTGGGTCACAGGCATAATCCTGAGAAGTAATATACAGATCAGGGTTTCCTGAGTTGAACCATTCAGTACACACTCCGATAGAAAGAGCTCCTCACTTGAAAGGAGTTCTATAGGGAGTCCTTTTGGGAAATGAATAAAACACTTCAGGTGAAAGTATCTCAATATCCCCATTTTTAAAATTCAGATTTCAATATACCAGTTTATCACAAAGTAGGCGTGCCTGTATATATAAGTGACATTGTTTTACTTTGTGGATGTTATACAGATTCTGAATTTGTGGATCTTAAAATACTCCAGAAATTGGCTTGTGCAATTTGGGCAGATAGGTGTTACCACTTGTTGGGTTGGAACAAATGACAACAGGGAGCCAAGAAAAATTTTGCCAAGTCTCAAGACTGTCGGGGGAAGAAAATCCTAGTTCCCACATTTGTTGTCAGTGTGCTTGCCATTATATCGTTTCCATCTAAAATTACATAATTTAAATAAGTCTGAAGTTAATTGCAATCCACTGCTATCACACATCTATTTTTAGATGCCAAAAGTGCACCCACGTTGGACTGGACTACCAGACAGAGTCTCAGCAGGATCTGAACGTTCAGTGCCTCTTTTTTAGAAAGAAGTTGCCCTGAGTAACAGCACACTGGATTGTTCTATTGTTAATGCTAAGGAGGGAACTTCCTGATTTTTTTTCATTTTTATTTAGTGGTTTCTAAACTCAAAAGGAAATATTGAATGGTGCTTAATTTCAAGTCTATGGGTTATGTATTATTTGCTTTCTCCACACCCACTTTCCCCTTTCCCTGCCATTTAGTAAGTGGTGTGTTTACTTATTTATGCTCTGGTGCTCTAAATTCCGAGGCTGGGATTTCCCCTTCTCCTTCGTGGTTGTGATTTTAATGTAGAAGAGAAACTGCTGTGGAGAGAAGGTGGCAAAGAGAGCAGGGGTGGCCTCGGTTAACCATCCTCATTGGCTGGGGGCAAAACGTCTGAAGCTATGAAGGACACAGCTCACCTCCCAGATGAAGGGATGTCCCAACCAAGGGACTCCTGTAAAGTGATTGAATCCTCCCCAGTCATTTCCATTATTCCCCGTAAGGATTTCAAAGCAGGCATGATAGTATTAAGGCAGCAGGGTTGAGCCCATGGGTTTTGTGTCCAGGAGCAGTGCAGCCTCCGGGCAGACAGAAAGGCTATGTTGAAAGTGGTGAGGCTGGGTCTGGACTCAGTAGGAAAAAGTGCCCTGGTTGATTAGAAATGTCTGCTTTGGGTGAGGGATAAGGAGATGTCTTGCGTATGACATATGTTGTCATCTCCCTGCAGTGGGTGTTCTAGCTTTGATTAATCATTAGGAAAACAGCATGTTCATCCCAATTCTGTCTCTAATGAGCAGTTTAACTTTGGGCAAGTTAACTTCCCTTGGACTCGCTTTCCTGGCCTTTCTGAGGGGAGTAGACTATATGAACCTTCCAGGTCCTAGAGTTTGTGAACCCAGGCCAGGTCACGTGTGCTGCCCATTGTTCATGAATTTTCATCTTGGCCTCCAGGTCTCTTTTGCAGTCTGACCTTGTACTACTTTTCAGGCAGGGTCTTCAGTTTTCTACACTTATGTTCCAGGTCAGTTATCCATGTTTTCTTCAACATGATCCATACTTTACTGTCTTGATCTCTTTTCTTCAGTAATGTTGCTAAATGTCATGCCTCTGCCTTCCCCCTCTTCTTTGATTATCAAAACCCTGCTCATTTTCTAAGACCCTGAGCCTCACAGAACATTTTTTTCTCATGGGACCTTTAATATTCAACAACTTATTCCAACTGGCTTGCCCACATATCCTGCCTGAAATTCACAGAGAGCAGGATTTGTGTTTCATTCATTCACTTTACTGTCAAATCAGGCTAACAAATTGTAATAAACATTTCTTTAGAGAGGGAAACAAAAACTAAGGAACAAGGATAGAGATAATGTGGTGAGGAGATTCATTTAAGTTAGTACCTGTTGAATTTGAGCAAAACAGAATGGCAGGTGCTTCAGTGGGGACACGAGAGGGTAAGAAATAGTCTGTATTTTCAAGGAGGTTGTGAATCAATTATCATCACCATCACCACCATAGCTTCCATTTATTTAATGCATATACTTTACCACATCCTTTACCTTTATCCTAAATTCTTAAAACAAACTTGCAAGGTGTTATCATCTCTAGTTTACTGATGAGGAAGCCAAGACCCAGAGAGTTTAAGGGACTTGCCCAAGGTCACATAGTTGGTAAGGGTATGACTGGCTTCAGCACTTCTGCTCATTATAATATATCCTCTCTAGTGGGGAGCGTATGATAAGGAGGGGCAGTCCCTGGGAATACTCTACTTTCTCATCTTCAGGCCTTTGCTCACACTCATCAGGCCACTTGGAACACCCTCCTTTCCCGTAACTCTCAGCTTGTGAAAAGGTTTTCCGTGCTTCAAATGCATCTCAGATATCTCCCTCTTAAAGTGTTGCCTGCCTCTCTTTTCCAGCTGGGGCCCTGATAATGCGTGAATCTGTAAACATGCAAAATGACCGAATGCATTCATGCCAACTTCATCTCTTTTTTCATTATGAAGTTTCTAAGAACATCTCATGCAAAGTGAGCAGAGAATTCTTTTCCCTTCAACAAACATCTACTGAGCACTTGGCAGGACTTTGATAACATACAGAGGAAGACTCCCAGCATTAAAACAACTGTTCTCTGCTTTACAGAAGAGGTTAGGGTGACACCCATGATGAGATCATCGTCTGGGATTTATGTTGCATGGAGAGAATTACTTCTTGCCTCGGGCAGAAACAGAGAGGTTCCCAGACTTCTCTTGTCCTCTCTCTGGTCCTGATCCACACAGCTCAGAGGGCTGGGGAGGGAGAGGGAGATAGGCACTGGGTTGGAGTGGACAGTCTCAGAAGGAACTGATTTGCTGAGAGTTGCACAACAGAATAGGTTTCTGGAAGCATGTCAGAGCATCTTCCCTCCATCCAGGAGTGAAGGGTCAATGTAAGGCTGCTGTTGGCATAGTTTATATTCATTGATCTTCCTGTGAGTAAGTGGTGAGGTTAGTCTCTCTGTCTTCCACAGAGGCTCAGTCTTTTGAGCCACTGCTCACAGTGCTATGGATTCAAAGGTTAATAAGGCATAACTGCAGCTGGAAAGCAGCTCACATAACTTCAGTCTCACGCATCATGTGTGGGTCATGATGACTGTGTGCACCTAATACCTTTAGAGACCGGAGGAAGGAGCGATCTGTCATGCCTACAGAGTGTAAGACAAGAGTCCATAAAAGTGGTGATACCTTTGCCAGAACTTGAAAGATGGATGGGATTTGACCAGTCTCACTAGAGGTGAGGGAGGGACACTTCAGGAAGGGGGACCAGCAAGTGTGAAGAGAGCAGGTTGGCACAGCTGGAGTGTGGGGAGTGCAGGACTGAGGTCCAATGAGAGCCACAAATTCTGGATCTTTTGTATCAGATAATGCTGCATGTGTACATGCTAAGTCTCTTCAGTCGTGCCCGCCTCTTTGCGACCCAGTGTACAGTAGCCCACCAGGCTCCTCTGTCCATGGGATTCTCCAGGCAAGAATACTGGAGTGGATGGCCGTGCCCTCCTCCAGGGGATCTTCCCAACCCAGGGATCTAACCCATGTCTCTTTTGTCTCCTGCACTGGCAGGCAGGTTCTTTACCACTAGTGCCACCTGGGAAGCCCATCAGATATAACTGATATTTATGCAGATAGCACAGCCACCCAAAGATGCCTCTTCTCCCTGCTGTATCAAGCACCTAGGCCTGCTGTTAGTGCCTCCTCCCCGCTTCATCATTTATGAAAGTGGCTGCCCAACACCCTCCAGAGAACAAGTGCCTATTTGTCCTGTGACCACATGCTTCCCCGGCCTTCAACCCACGGCCAGCCTGCCCCACTTCCTGAGCTCAGCTTGCCAGAAGGATGCAGGCTGCTCTGCTGTGCCACTGCGGGGGGTGCCATGCACACAGACCACCCCAGTGGCCCAGCATTGTACAGTGGCCTAGAAGGGGCTGGAACTTGTTTGTCCCCCCCCTTGCAAAGATTGCCAGCCCCTGGGTTACAGAAAACAAAACAAAACAAACAAAGGCCTTACTGCCCCTGACCGTGCATCACAAGTCCTGACCTTTTACCAGCCAGTCTTAACCTTCATCATATCACAGGCTGATCCACTGAGACAGGAGCGCTGACAGATTTCTATTGTTTCCTTGGCCAGCCTTCCCTTTTCAGGGCTTTGCTCTCCAATGAAAAACAAAACAAAGCAAAATGAAACACTAGCAAGCCCCCAATCCTTCCCAACTCCTAATCCTCAGGTGGTCAGCTTTATGCTGTGGTTTTTTTTTTTTAAACTTTACAATATTGTATTGGTTTTGCCATATATCAAAATGAATCCACCACAGGTATACATGTATTCCCCATCCTGAACCCTCCTCCCTCCTCCCTCCCCATACCATCCCTGTGGGTCGTCCCAGTGCACCAGCCCCAAGTATCCAGTATCATGCATTGAACCTGGACTGGCGACTCATTTCATATATGATATTATACATGTTTCAATGCCATTCTCCCAAATTGTCCCACCCTCTCCCTCTCCCACAGAGTCCAAAAGACTGTTCTATACATCAGTGTCTCTTTTGCTGTCTCGTATACAGGGTTATTGTTTACCATCTTTCTAAATTCCATATATATGCATTAGTATACTGTATTGGTGTTTTTCTTTCTGGCTTACTTCACTCTGTATAATAGGCTCCAGTTCCATCCACCTCATTAGAACTGATTCAAATATATTCTTTTTAATGGCTGAGTAATACTCCATTGTGTATATGGAGCTTTCTTATCCATTCATCTGCGGATGGACATCTAGATTGCTTCCATGTCCTGGCTATTATAAACAGTGCTGCGATGAACATTGGGGTACACGTGTCTCTTTCAATTCTGGTTTCCTCAGTGTGTATGCCCAGCAGTGGGATTGCTGGATCATAAGGCAGTTCTATTCCCAGTTTTTTAAGGAATATCCACACTGTTCTCCATAGTGGCTGCACTAGTTTGCATTCCCACCAACAGTGTAGGAGGGTTCCCTTTTCTCCACACCCTCTCCAGCATTTATTGCTTGTAGACTTTTGGATCGCAGCCATTCTGACTGGCGTAAAATGGTATCTCATAATGGTTTTGATTTGCATTTCTCTGATAATGAGTGATGTTGAGCATCTTTTCATGTGTTTGTTAGCCATCTGTATGTCTTCTTTGGAGAATTGTCTATTTAGTTCTTTGGCCCATTTTTTGATTGAGTCATTTATTTTTCTGGAATTAAGCTGTAGGAGTTGCTTGTATATTTTTGAGATTAGTTGTTTGTCTGTTGCTTCATTTGCTATTATTTTCTCCCATTCTGAAGGCTGTCTTTTCACCTTGCTTATAGTTTCTTTTGTTGTGCAGAAGCTTTTAAGTTTAATTAGGTCCCATTTGTTTATTTTTGCTTTTATTTCCAATGTTCTGGGAGGTGGGTCATAGAAGATCCTGCTGTGATGTATGTCAGAGAGTGTTTTGCCTATGTTCTCCTCTAGGAGTTTTATGGTTTCTGGTCTTACGTTTAGATCTTTAATCCATTTTGAGTTTATTTTTGTGTATGGTGTTAGAAAGTATTCTAGTTTCATTCTTTTACAAGTGGTTGACCAGTTTTCCCAGCACCATTTGTTAAAGAGATTGTCTTTAATCCATTGTATATTCTTGCCTCCTTTGTCAAAGATAAGGTGTCCATATGTGCATGGATTTATCTCTGGGCTTTCTATTTTGTTCCATTGATCTATATTTCTGTCTTTGTGCCAGTGTCATACTGTCTTGATGACTGTGGCTTTGTAGTAGAGCCTGAAGTCAGGAAGGTTGATTCCTCCAGTTCCATTCTTCTTTCTCAAGATTGCTTTACGCTGTTTTGAATTTTAGTTTTGTTCCTGGTGTTTTGCTTTGCTTTTTTTTTTTTTTTAGTTGGAGCCATTGTTTTTTATATAAAAAGCCTTACTGCATGGGCAGCCTTGGGTTTGTTCTGCCTTGTTCAAGTTCTATGCATGAGGAATTGATGCACCAGCCTGGGAGAGCAGAGCTGAGACCAGGCAGCTAGTGGGGCTGTTTGACTTGGGGCTGAAGGGTACCTGGGTGCCTGGGCTTGGAACACAGACCCTGTCTATTGCAGCCAAGCACAGCCATTGGAACTGACTTTGTTACAGATGATGGAAGGACGTCTGGCTGGAGGAGAGATCTGGAGGTGAGGTGAGGTCTGAAGGGTCTGGAGAGGCGATGCCAGAGCAGGCAATAGTGATATCAGGAAGAAGCAACACCTGATATCTGACCCCAGACCTGAGCTCTGAATTGACTACCTAGGACACTGGGCCTCACTGTCAGACCTGCCCTCAGACTACTCACCTGCCAGTTTTTAGGTCTATTCTGCCTGCAGATCATTAGTCAAAGCTTCTCCAATTGTCTCTAGCATCCATTTCTTCCTTTCCGCTTTTGTGGCCATGACTGTCATATAGGCCCTGTATCTCCTCTAGGTTACCATTATTGACCCAGTGATGAATTCATTCCCAGCCTGAAGTCTCTGCCCATCAGGTCTGCCTTTTGGACTACCACCAGTTGTCTTTACCTAAAACATGGCTCTGGTCATGTTACTCCCCTCCCTGAAGATCTTCAGGGGATTCCCATGGAGTAAAGCTGCTATTTCGAACCTCAGTCAGCCTTGCCCCTCCTGCTACTTCCTGTCTCATTCTCTGTAAGCAATATGACCACTGCTCGTACCCTGAACATTTCCTGTAGATCCTCACTCTCATCACTTCACCCAGGGAGTTAACGGGAGAGTTTATTACCTGTTAAACATGTGGTTTTTTTAGGCCCCACCTTGAGGGACACACAGCAGTAAATTGGGGGCTGGAATCAGTGCTTCATGTTTAAAGCTCTGGCCCTGTGGCTCTGTGGATGGGCCAGCTTGGACAGCCAGCTCCTTGGCCACACTGTTCCCATGTGCTGGTGTGTTCTCTCCCATCACCAGAATCTTGTCTGTTTTTCAGTGTCCAGATCAGCCGTTACTTCCTCCTTGAACCACTCTCTGAGACCAGCAGTCAAAAATGATTTCTTCTTCTACCCTGTGGGCTGGGCCTGTAGCCTTTGTATTCTAAGCTGTTTGTCTTTTACCTACTTGATTGTAAGTTCCTAGAGTGTGGGAAGGGCATTTTATTCATCCATGTGTATCCAGCTTCCAGGAAACTAACTTAAATTTAATAGCTGCTCAGATGTGAAAGATAGTATGCAATTGAATAACCCTGTAAAAATGTAAGGTTATTACATTTACTTACCTGCTCTTCTACACCTACCCAAAGAGAATGATAGTGGCATGAATACCTGTAATTGACTCCTTTTAAAAAAACTTTTGGAAATGTGGATTTAAGCAAGTGGCATTTTTAGTTGTTAAGCTTTGTATAAGAATTGTTTTCTTCACTGTCTTGCCTAGTAAGAGAGGGTAAAGCTTCTGAGACTATCTGTATTGCCAAGACTTTGCTGACATATAACATAATGTTTATGATTTGCTGGTTTGTCTGCAGCCATTCTCCCTTTTGTTCACCAGCACAAACACCAATTAGTTCTGTTAACAGGCATAGTTTTATGGAATTCTCTGAGATGAAAAGAGTATATCAGGAGTCAGTTGTTTATAGCTGTTACAGCAACACCTTTATTGATATGTGTGAATATTTTTCATATCCTTTTATCTGCATTGCAAAAATGAAATTATATATCCATTACCAAAATTAGATGGGAGATATATTGGATTAGAAATGCTTTCTTCCTAATCCTTAAAAGACCAAGAGGCTCTTCTTTGATAATTCTATAAGAGTTAAATTTCCTTTTTTTATTTTCAAATGTTACAGATAGGAGATTAACCTAGTTATGCTTTGCTTGTATAAGGAGTGCATGTCCCAAGAAACCAGACAATACCAACAGAGATTTCTGATTCAGGAATGTATGAAAGATATGAGACTTGCATGAATTATAGCACGACTCATTAAAGGATGTAAAAGTACTTTGCAAGTAATTAAATATTTTAGGCTAGGGACTCTGATTTCCTGTTAAATCTTAAGATGCTTCCTGCTATAAAGATTCTTCCCTTTTTTGCATGGCTGGAATTTATTTATAATTTAGTAATATTTCTAATGCATGTTAATTATAGGCAAGGAGGGCAAGATTGAAAGAAAATACTAAAATTAACAAACCAATGTTGTTATGTATTTACTCTGCAGGACACCTTGTAAAGGACTGGAACTTAAAACACTTGCCACTGATAAGACCACTTTTTAGGGCTGTTGTAGAGCTGAGAGGTAGTGAAGCTCCTGGCGTGGTGAGTGCTGAATAAGTGCCAGGTAGTAGTTTTTAGAAAGCTGTGTAACGTGTGCGGAACTTCAGAGAGAAAGAGTTAAAGCCGTCCAGACACATTAGTAATGTTTGGATAAACAGAGATTTCACTCTTTCTCTACACAGTGTTTTAAGCTTCATATGGGGAGAAATGTGTCAGTACGTGTAAACTATGAATGTTTGTTTTCAGCTTTGAACATGAAGCCAAACTTGGAATTAGGAAGATTTTCATCATAGAAACAGAGCTAATTATGTACAATTCAAGACAATATAAGACTTGGTGCGTGACACTTAAAAATTCAAGCAATTAAAATCAGGTGACAGTGGTTTGTTTGATTAGCTTTTTGAAGGTGCTTTAAATTTTACAGCTCTCTCAAGAATCTTATGGAGAAGGCAATGGTAACCCACCCTAGTACTCTTGCCTGGAAAATCCCATAGACGGAGGAGCCTGGTAGGCTGCAGTCCATGGGGTCGCGAAGAGTTGGACAAGAGTGAGTGACTTCACTTTCACTTTTCACTTTCATGCATTGGAGAAGGAAATGGTAACCCACTCCAGTGTTCTTGCCTGGAGAATACCAGAGATGGGGGAGCCTGGTGAGCTGCCATCTATGGGGTTGCACAGAGTCGGACACGACTGAAGCGACTTAGCAGCAGCAGCAAGAATCTTATGTGCTGTACGTATGGGTTTAGACATAAATGCATTATCTTAAACCTCTAAAGAGCCTCAGAAAAGTCCTGAATCAAGGCCCTGCCACTGTTATAGGTCAAATGGTTGCACCCTGCCCCAATTCATATCCAACTGGAACCTCAGAATGTAAACTTATTTGGAAATATGTTCTTTGCAGATGTAAGTAGTAATAAGATGAGGTCATGCTGGATGAGCATGGTTCTTAAATCCAAAGTGACTCATATTCTTATAAGAAGAGTGGAAGGTGCAGACAGCCACACAGAAAGAAAGCCTTGTGATGATGGAGGCAGACATAGGAGTGATACTGCCACAGCCAAGTTACGCCAGGGATTGCGCTCCACGTCCAGGAGCTGGAAGAAGCAAGGGAGGATTTTAACCTAGAGCTCTCAGAGGGAGCATAGACCTGTTGACACCTTAATTTCAAACTTCTGGCTTACAGAACTGTAAAAGAAAAGTTCTCCTGCTCTAAGCCAGCCAGTTTGTGGTGCTGTTATGGCAGGCCAAGGAAACTAATAGAGCCCCTTATCAGAGGTGCAGCTAAGTGCCCTGAAGTGCTATTTTCTGTCCTTAAGGTGGGCCTAGTAAAACCCACCACACAAGACAACATGAAGATTACACATGATAGTGTATGTACAAGTATTTGACACGTGCTTTTTGTCTTAAATTCGGTTCTTATGCAGCAAACAGCTACCCCTTGTAGAGGATGAGATTACAGCTTAGGGAGAGGGAGAACTATTTTCTATAGGATTACACAAAAATGTGAGTGACATCTTCTGGGCAGTCAATTTCCCCTTAAGGGAAAGATTTAAGATCCAGAGTGTGGAGTATAGTATATAAGTTATAAACTGCTCTTCAGTCCAAGTAACAGAAACCCAATTATAGTGGCTTAATCAAATAGGGATTAGCCAACAAGGCTCTCATATAATATGATATCCAAGATTATGCCTCTGGATTAGGTAAGAAGCCCCAGGGTGCCATCAAGGACCCAAGATCCTTCTCTCTTTCTGCTCTGCCATCCTTCCTTACATGTTCTTCATCCTTGCTACCTGAAGTCGATTGCCCTGCTTCCAGCTCACACAGTCATTCCAACAGGAAGAAGACTGTGTCAAGAAGGAAAGGACAGCCCATGTTAAGAAAGTAGAACTTCCAGAAATTCTCAATACACTTTAATTCTCATTGGCTAGAACCGGGTCACATTAACTCCCCTAAATGTGAGGGTGTATAGAAGATTAAGCATTTAGCTGGGCTTAGTGCTGCTTTGAACAAAATAAACATTCTATTTGTAAGGAGGCATGGAATCATGGTGGTCTTCCCTGGTGGCTCAGCAGTAAAGAATCCACCAACGATGCAGGAGACACAGGTTTGATCCCTGGGTTGGGAAGATCCCCTGGAGGAGGGCATGGCAACCCACTCCAGTATTCTTGCCTGGAAAATCCCACAGACAGAGGAGCCTGGTGGGCAACAGTCCATAGGGTTGCACAGAGTTGGACACAACTGACGTGACTGAGCACGCACACGTGGATTGGGGATAGCTAATTAGCAGAGTCAGCCATACAAGTGATTCTGGAAGAGGTAAGAGGTTAGACTAGATGATTCTTTCCAAGTGTGAATTTCAAAGATGCAGTTAAGCGATCATTTTCTACCCTCAAGGCATTTCCAGTTTATACTGGAGGCAGATTCTGGAGTCAGCTATGTGGAGTTCTAGCCCTGACTTGGGGAAGGCAATGGCACCCCACCCCAGTACTTTTGCCTGGAAAATCCCATGGACAGAGGATCCTGGTAGGCTCCAGTCCATGGGGTCGCTAAGAGTCTGACACGACTGAGCGACTTCACTTTCACTTTTCACTTTCATGCATTGGAGAAGGAAATGGCAACCCACTCCAGTATTCTTGCCTGGAGAATCCCAGGGACGGGGGAGCCTGGTGAGCTTCCGTCTATGGGGTCGCACAGAGTCGGACACGACTGAAGCGACTTAGCATAGCATAGCATAGCATAGCCCTGACTGAGCGACTTCACTTTGACTTTTCACTTTCATGCATTGGAGAAGGAAATGGCAACCCACTCCAGTGTTCTTGCCTGGAGAATCCCAGGGACAGGGGAGCCTGGTGAGCTTCCGTCTATGGGGTCGCACAGAGGCGGACACGACTGAAGCGACTTAGCAGTAGCAGCAGCAGCCCTGAGTAGATACAATGATCCTGAATGTGGGAAAGTTACTTATCATCCCTAAGCCTTAATTCCTTCATCTGTAAAATAGGAATGATAATATCTACTTTATACTGTTATTTTGAGGATTATATGAATTAAGTATTTTGTGTTAATTTGCTAAATAAATGTAGCTATTATTTTTCCACTAGAGAATGAGCTCCCTGAAGACAGGAATGGTATCTGACATGATCACCTGGTAACTCAGTACCTAGAATGTAGTCACTCTTTAATAGATCTTTGTTCAGTGAATGAATGGACGAGAGCACCAGTCCTAATGCTAATATGTGCTAAGTTGCTTCAGTTGTATCTGACTCTTTGTGACCCCATGGAATGTAGCCCAACCAGCTCCCTGTCTATGGGATGATTCAGGCAAGAATACTGGGGTGGGTTGCCATTTCTTTCTTTAGGGGTTCTTCCCGACCCAGGGATCAAGCCTGTGTCTCCTGCATTGCAGATGGATTCTTTGCCACTGAGCCACCAATACAGCTGACCCTTGAACATCACGATTTGAATTGTGCTAGTCCATTTATATATGGATGTTTCTCAATAGTAAATACTACAGTACTGTATAACCTGTGGTTGGTTGAATCCATTGATGTATTTAATAGAACCGTTTACACAGAGGGCAAACTGTAAATTATGCTTGGATGTTTTACCTTGCAGAAGGTCAACATCCCCTAACCTCTCTGTCATTCAAGGGTCAGCTGTGTAAAGATTACTCAAAATAACTGAGATTTGTCATTTCTCAAGTGAGGTTTTGGTGCATGTAGAACACTCTACATTTGGTGTAAGGTTGTAACACTCTACATTAAGGGAAAAGAATGAAGTTTAAGGATAAGAAGTTGTTTTGATGAGTGTTGTTAGTTGCAGACAATAGAAGCCACTCAAACAAATTAAAGCAGATAATGACTTATCCTAGGATATTAAGAACCTTAAAGAACCAGTACTGTTCTAGCAATAACTCCCTTGTCATCACTGCTCATACTCAACTTTGGTGTTGTCAGGTAGTGAATTGAGAATCTGCCAAAGCTGCCCCAGACAGATCACACGCATCAGATTTGTAAGAAGAGCCAACCTCCCAGTACAGCCACTGCTCTTTATCTACTCCTTCCAAATCTCTTGTGAATGTGTCTCCTGGTCGGGGTCTAGGGCACAGGCAGACCTGTAAACTGCAAAGGAGACTGGAATTGTAGTTTTTAGCTGTCACTTCTGTAGTCCGAACAGGTTTTCTGAAAGGGGATTGTAAAGGGTGCTTAGCTAGCTAATGCTCAGTGTCTAGCACCAAAGCCTCTCTGTGCAGCTGCGTGCAGTTGTCCCACGGGTCATGGGAGGGTATGGCCACTGGGAGGAGGCTTTGGGAGACCAGAGGAACTTATTGAAGAGTTCAGGCGCACATAGCCCAGAAGCCTGCAAAGGCAGCTAAGAATGCACAATAGGATGGTGATAGGGGGTACACAGAGAGTCAGGAGAGGAGGTACACTGGGAGCAGTTGCCCCTGGGAATCTGTGGGTGGAACGTATGCAGAGGGAGACCTGTGCCTGTAGGCTCATGCTGGCAAGCTCACCTCACTGCCCAGCCACCCCCATTCATCCCCAAGCAGGGATGACAAAGGAAGGGTAGCTGTGTAATGTGGCTCCCTGACCCAAGCTTTATGACCCTCTAGCCAGTCCTAAGACACAGGCTGTGGAAAGGAATAGATCAGATGGCAAGGAGGAGCAGGAGCACCCTCCACACTGAAGAACATTTTGTTAGGACTTTTCAGACATGAGATTGGAAGAAGGAAGCTGAGTGATCTCTTAAGAAAACCAAAAAACTTGATTGAAGATGTAATTTTTCCAGCCTTACTCTTCTTTATTCTTTCCTTTTGTCTTTTCAATTTGTGTCATGTTTTATAGACTGTGTAACAGAGGTGGTGGAACCGCTGAGTAATTAGTTGAATTGATCTAGTAGAGAATCAATGTGGCAATCTGATAATTCAAGTTCAGAAAGAATCTTTTGCAGAGAAAAGGCCCCCCAAAACAGCCATGATTTATCCTCTCTCCCTTTATTTATTTTTGTAGGCCTTGTGAACGGTTTGGCTGATTTACTGACATCTTTTCTTCCTTTGCAGGCCACATCCACATCAGTCCTCTACTCAGATATACGTTCTGTAAGGATGAAATCTATCTATGCAACTTGCAGTATGTAAAAACCAGTTTCTAGAAACTGATTCAGTTTAATGCCATTAAATGCAATCAGAAGTTACCAAGCATCTTACTGGAACTCACTTCCAAATGTAACCTAATCCAATTTACCTTTCCTTTGGTATTTAAGTTCCTGACAGCCAGCGTGGATATTTCTCAGACACAGCAGTTTGGCTTGTAAATCGGTGCCTTTTCTTGCTTGCTTCTTCTTCATTTGCTTCCTGTTAGCATCTTGGTATGATGTTAGAGAGAGCATTCACCACTGGATTATGGTCGATTCTAGACACAAAGATGATCCCTTACTTCAGTGTCCTGGGTGTGTCAGATATTTGTGGGTACATGAATGAGACATAGCCCTGTTATCATGCTCCAGGCGACTTCTCACTCTATTTTAGAATCACAGTCATGTGATTCTGTGAGAACACTTTATCTCTAATAAACCTGGAGTTTAATGACTCTTTCCCATGTGATTTTAGTGTTTCTTTTTCAATTGAGAATATTCTTTTTGAAGAAGAAAAAGTTTGCACATGAACATTCAAGAGGAGGGGAAAAGCCATTTCCTATTCTCTCAACTTGAACACAATTGCAATATTTTAACTCTCACTTTGCAGTTTTGAATGTATGCCTTGAGGTGATTTAATTATCTGCTTCTGATCTCATCACAGGGAAGTGATGGAAGCCTTGGGGGTGGGGAACTTTTCATTCCCCAATATCTTCTGCTAGAAAGCTGGTGCTCATGGATCATTTATTCAAGAAATTATTTTACAACTCATTTTCTATTTCACATAAGTTAAAGCTGCATTAGACTGGTCTGGCAAGGCTGCTTGCTGCTCTTCAATGATCTTGTGAGACCTGGACATGTGAGCTCTGGGTTAGGGGACTTGGATAGTCCTGGAGCCAATCCTGTAACATTTGAAGAGGAGCTGACATCCCCTTGAGCCAAATCTACCTGTAAGACCCTCCATTAACCAAAGATACTCTATTAATAAGGAGTTCTGGCTGCGAACCCCTTTTTTCACTGGGGAAATTCAAAGAAGTTAGTTGTGGTACTTTCTTGGAGTCAGAGCCACCCAATTATAGGTGTGGGTTTTCCTTAAATACATCTTGAGTAAAAGCAATAGATTTCCTTTAGACCCTTTGGAGGTAAAGGCTGGGACTGTCAACTCACCTTGCCTAAAACCTACTTGCTTTCCCAGACCGTCTAACCTGAAACTTAGACTCTCAACCTTTGTGTCTTGTCTTTGACCTCATCGTCTTTGACCATACCTGAGTATCATGAGTGATGACCAACAACCTGCCCTGAGCCCATTTGCTAGAAGTCTCTTAAGTGTGGTCCAGTCTAGCCCTGGTTTCCATTTGGCTTGGTTACATCACTGTGCCCTCTTTTATATGTATCTTTAAATCACCACTTCAGTGGCTTCCTAGCACTTCAAATAGAGTATGCATGAAGCTAACCTCATGTGCTGTCTCACAATTCAGCTCAATGGTCCACACACCTTCTACATGTCAGTGGCAACAACTCTGCCATCCTTGTCACCTCTGGCTCAACTGTTTCGACTGTTCCCTGTGCTTCACCATTGCTTCATCTTTTTTTTTCCCCCCTTTCCAGTCTTCCATATATCCATGCTACAATTGCTAAATTGTAGCAAAAATCTCCTAGACCCATAAGTATTAGATCTGAAAGGGCACTTTTGCAATTAAACCAATATCTTCAGTTTACAAATGAAGAAATGGCAGGTCCAGAGGGGTTACACACATTACTTTGTTTCAAACTAGGAGAGTCAAGCCTAGCATCCTTCCTCCTGGTCCCATATTCTTGCTACCCTGCCTGCTGATATCCCGGTCCCCCAACCACCAGCCTCTTTCCCTTCATCCATTCTGTGCACTCAGCATTCACATTTATTTTCCTGAAATATTTCTTTCATCATCTCTCTCTCTCGTCCACAAAATTTTGGTGGTCCCTCTTGCTAGGACGACTATAGAAATTATCATTCAAACTGGGACACTTGAGAGTGAAAGAAATGCTAAGACAAACATAAACCAGGACATATGGTCATATTTCATGTAGCATAAATCATAAAGATCAGAATTTTCCCTCTGGAACTTAGGGTTTTCCATATTCAGGTCCACATTGTATTTCTTAAAGAAAAAAATTATTTATTTATTCGACCACATGGCATATGGGACCTTAGTTTCCAGACCAGGGATTGAACCTGAGCCCCCCGCATTGGAAGCTCAGAGTCTTAACCAATGAACTGCCAGGGAAGTCCCCCCCAGTCATATTTTTATGCTCTGTCCTTAATAACTCTCGCAGCACTGTACCCCAACCAATGTGCTCATCCTTCTTGGCATACTTCATGTATATTTCTGCTTTGGAACCATAACACTTTTCTCTGCTTACTAAGCTTCTTTGTGTTCTTTAAGGGCCTAGTTGGGTCCCTTTTCTTCCATAAAATCTTCTAAGTTAGTTACATCTCCTCAGGAGGTCTAGCTCCTCTTAAATCATACACTTACTGTCTGTACTTCTAATCTAACACTTACAAGTGATGAAATGAGGTGTTTTGACTTTTTTCCTCTGTAGTGAGGATGTAGTCTCTGATCAGCCTCAGTATAAATGTGTCTGCCTTAAAAGAGAGAGACCCAAAAAATAACAAAAGTGGACAGAAGTTTCAATGGATATGAGAACTCTATTGATGAATATGGAAAACTGTACAACCTCTACAATGGAGAATGTGGCCTTATGTAACCAAAGTTTAAATACACTCCCACTTCTTCCTGCAAGGTGTAGAATAAAATATGCATAAGGTTATTGCTTGTGGCACTACTGTAACCCCAAAAGGTTTGAAGCAACTCAGTACCCAGCAGTAGGGAACTAGCTGAACAGACTATGATATAGCACATAGCATGCCGTAGAAGAGCTGTGGGAAAAAAAGAAGGAAGATGTCTGTGCATGAATATGGAAAGATGCCTAGGACACAGAAAGTATAAGGTACAGAAAAGTGGATATTATATTATATTATGTATTATTATTATTACCCTTTAAGTGCATTTAAGTACTTTTAACATATAAGTAATTTATTGCATGAAATTCTTTTATAAAATAGTATACAGTGTGATTAATTTTGCTTTCCCTCATTGGCAGTATTTTTCATGTTTGGATTTGTGGAATTCTAACTGTCCAGGGAGGGACATCGGAGTTATGCTTTAGAAAGCTCTTTCTGCCACGAGTTAAGACACATTGGTACAAGAGGGGAAACCGGGAGAAAGGGTGACCTCCAGGTGTGATCGTGATGCCTAGCACTCCCAACCTCCAGCCTTGAATGTTGCTCCGTCAGCTGGATTTCTTTATAAGAAGCTCAGCCATTTGCTGGCTCTGTATCTCAGCGTGTGTTGGTAAGTCATCCCCGACTCTTTGTGACCCCCTGGACTGTAGCCCGCCAGGCTCCTCTGTCCATGGGATTCTCCAGGCAAGAATACTGGAGTGGGTTGCTGTGCCCTCCTCCAGGGGATCTTCCTGCCCCAGGTATCAAACCTGCAACCTTTGCCTTTCCTGCATTGGCAGGCAACCACTGAGCCACCTGGGAAGCTCAGCATTTCGATCTTATTGCCCTTGGCCTTAAAGAGTTTTGAGGGTTTTTTTTTTCAGGTGAACATTTATTCAGAGGCATGAGTTTGCAGCCTGGTAATTTTAAGCACCAGACTTGTTTTATTTGCTGATGTGTGTGGTGGCTTCTCTCAATAGCAGAGGGAAGGAGGAAACAGATCCTTTGTCCCACTCATCACGCTTCATTCTGACAGTGTAATTTACAGCTCTTTAAGAATGTCATTTAGAAATAACACCCAATTAATAAACCACTTTGCAATGATATTTTATTTTCTTTCTAACACACTTTGAATCTTATAGGCGGGGGGAAGTTAGAATATGACTTTTTAATGCAGACATCTGAAATGACCCATTCTAATAGAAACTCTGTAGGCAATAATGATTCCTCTCTCCCAATCCCCACATCCAAGCAGTTATCAGTCATAATAATAGATGTTCTTGATGAAATGTCTTCAGGAACGCTCTACACAGCTGGCTTTTAACTTTTCTTCTGTTTTATGTGTCATCTCATATTACTTTCTAATGGGGAAGGAAACTGAGGCTCAGAGAGGTTTAACAGTTTGCTCAAGGTCACACAGCCCATGTAATGACAGGCCTGAGGTTGAACTCAGATCCTCAGGCTGTGAAGCTGGTGTTTGCGCTGTGTTTACTGCCTCTCTAACTTGGCCAAGCCCTGTCATTTCTGCCTTTGCTGGTGTCTTTCACATCATTTCCAAACCCACTGAGAGCAGTTATGATCACCCTCATTACCTCTCACCTGGAGTACTGTGGCTTCCTCCCACAGGGCTCAGTCTCCAGGCTTTTCCTCTTATAACCTGGAGATCCTACTTACCGTTTGGAGCTCTGTCTCCCTGAAGGGCCACAAGTATCCTTCCTCCACTCAGTACATCTCCCCAAATATATGATGATTTTTTTTTTTCTTCAAAATATCATTCCTCAAAACATCTGATTTTGTTTTTAATTTGAATCCTTAAAAGTCTTCCATTTTCACTAAAATGAAAATTCAGTTATTTACTTGGAAACACAAACATTGTTGGAGCAGACACATGAGCTTGAAATTACCTAAAATAAATACCAGTACTGGGTGCTCATAGCGGTTAGCTAATGGAATGACTTTTAAAAGGAAGCAGATTTGTATGGCTTTAGTGATTTTTTGTAGGCTCTGCCCTCACATAAGTGCACATTAGATATCATTGTACACAGGCCTTTTCAGGTTGCTTTAAAAAGCAGTAAAGTGATTTTCACTAATTTTGTGGTGCTCATGAATTCACATCCACAAACAATCAAATAAAAACCAGTCTTGTGTTACATAAATGTGGCTTTGTGGCTGGGATAAAATTTCCAGTGACAACATTGTACACAGATTCCAAAGTGCTTTGTCTCAAACTGTGTAAATGGATGTGAAGATAGTGCACTCCAGAAATATGTTAGATGATGCGAAAAGTGACTCTAATGATAACTAAGATGCTGCTGACAAAGATGTGTGTCAAGAGGTATTAAAATTGTTTCAAAAATATGGGAATGAAAAAGAGCAATATTTCTAAATATAGCATCTTATGCTGTCTGTGACTGTGAATTTGTAAATGTAAATAAGTAAGTACTCAGAGGTCAAAGCATCTGCCTGCAATGTGGGAGATCTGGGTTCGATCCCTGGGTTGGGAAGATCCCCTGGAAAAGGAAATGGCAACCCACTCCAGTATTCTTGCCTGGAGAATCCCATGGACAGAAGAGCCTGGTAGGCTACAGTCCACGGGGTCGCAAAGAGTTGGACACGACTGAGCGACTTCACTTTCTATTTCATCTTTAGCCTTGAAAGGTTACATAATTAAACTAACCAAAACCCTTTCTCCCATATTTTCTCATTGTAAAAACAGTTGCTTCATTTCCAGGGTCTCCTTATGGTCATGTCTCAGTACTGTACTACTCACAGAAAATCAGATATAGACCCTGCCCTCAGGGTCTATAACCTCAGGGCACCTATAACCCAGAAGAGAAGTGTAATAATAGCTACTGACACAGAACCTCTCAAATGTAGTGGTATGAAACAGCAGCCATTTTATTAGATTCACGGAATCTGTGGATTAGAAATTCCATAAAAGCACAGAGGGGAAAACTTTGTTCAGTTCCATGACGTTTGGGGTCTTAGCAGGGAAGACTTGAAGGCTCAGCTGGAATCATTTAGGCTGTCTTTCCTCACTGGCACTGGGCTTCCTCACAGTATGGTGGCCCTATATTAGTCAGATTTCTTGCGTGACAGCTCGGAGCTCCAAGCACAAAAATTGCACTGGACAAAGTAGAACATGCATTGCCTTTTTCTGATCTGGTCTTTTCTGATGATGACTACCCATTTGTTAATCCAGCCACAGTCTTGGTTATAAGCAAGTCAGAATTCTGACTGAATTCAGGGGACGGACTCTAGACCCCACCTCTTGTGGGATGAGTGTCAATATAACACTGTAGGAGATTGTGTAGGATGGGAAGTATTGTTGTGCCCACTTTTGAAAAAGCACAGCTTGACCTAAAGAACTTTACCAGGCCTATATATAACAGTAAGTGGAGACTGAAAACATAGTGTAAGTTCTGTGACGTTAAAGAAAAGTTATTTATGGATGATGAGGCTTGGGCAAGGGAGAAAGGGTAGAATCTGAACATATGAAAAAATAGTTATGGAAACCAGATATAGAATTAATAAGAACTAGGCAACTGAATTCTTCCCTGGTAGCTAGATGGTAAAGAATCTCCCTGCAATGCAGTAGACCTGGGTTCAATTCTTGGGTTGGAAAGATCTCCTGGAGAAGGATATGTCAATCCACTCCAATATTCTTGCCTGGAGAATTCCATGGACAGAGGAGCCTGGTGGGCTACAGGGCATGGGATTGCAGAGTCGGGCATGACTGAGTGCCTAATACTTTCTACTTTCTAGGCAACTGAATGAAGCTACAGAGTTAGGGAGAGAGTTGACTGGATGCTCTGGAGTCTGGATGTCAGGAGAAGGGTGTGCCTCAGTGAAAAAAAAAAGGAAACACGGACAGATAAGTATATGTGGGAAGAAGGTCCAACAGCTTCTCAGTAGCACTTACAGTGCCTGAAATCTCGTAACCTCAGTCCACCCCCTCCCCACCCTGCATTCTGGCTTCTGAATCAACACTGCCTTAAGACTGCAACATAGATACCTCTTTGTGGTTAATTCTAATGGCTGCTTCCATGGGGCTTTCTGCCCTCCTGTGGCATCTCCCCCCAGGCTTGTCTTCTAGCAGAGCATGCTGCTCAGCTCTTAAACCATCTACCAGTCCATCATTTGACCCATTCACAGCCTTTGACTCTGTACCACTGTCTTCTCTTGAAACTCTCCAATTTCTTGGCTTTAGTTGGTTCTCCTCCCACCTCTCAGCCCCCTGGTCTAGCTCCTTTATCTCAGGCAGCTCATTATTTGTTGTTGTTCCCCAGAGTTTCCTCCTTGTCTATTGTTCTGCACTCAACATTGCAAAGTGAGTTTCTAGTGGATCATGAACCCCTAAGTTGGGCTGTAAATTTTGTGAGCATGTGTGAGTAAGCACACATATTTCTAGGAGGTGATCCATAGATACATCGAATTCTCAAAGTTGTCTCTGATATAAGGAATAACAAAAGGCTAAGACCCACTTCTCTCTGCATATGTCGTCCATGGCTTTATCTTCCTTAACTCTAGGATCCCTCCTTGACTATGTGTGAGTCTCTTTCAGTCAGTTAGTTCAGTCGCTCAGTCGTGTCCTACTCTTTGTGACCCCATGAATTGCAGCATACCAGGCCTCCCTGTCCATCACGAACTCCTGGAGTTCACTCAGACTCATGTCCATCGAGTCAGTGATGCCATCCAGCCATCTCATCCTCTGTCGTCCCCTTCTCCTCCTGCCCCCAATCCCTCCCAGCATCAGAGTCTTTTCCAATGAGTCAACTCTTTGCGTGAGGTGGCCAAAGTATTGGAGTTTCAGCTTTAGCATCAGTCCTTCCAAAGAACACCCAGGACTGATCTCCTTTAGGATTGACTGGTTGGATCTCCTTGCAGTCCAAAGGACTCTCAAGAGTCTTCTCCAACACCACAGTTCAAAAGCATCAATTCTTGGGCACTCAGCTTTCTTCACAGTCCAACTCTCACATCCATACACAACCACTGGGAAAACCACAGCCTTGACTAGACATACCTTTGTTGGCAAAGTAATGTCCCTGCTTTTGAATATGCTATCTAGTGAGTCTCTTTGCTGCTGCTGCTGCTAAGTCGCTTCAATCATGCCCAACTCTGTGCGACCCCATAGACGGCAGCCCACCAGGCTACCCCTTCCCTGGGATTCTCCAGGCAAGAACACTGGAGTGGGTTGCCATTTCCTTCTCCAATGCATGAAAGTGAAAAGTGAAAGTGAAGTCACTCAGGCATGTCCGACTCTTCGCGACCCCATGGACTGCAGCCTACCAGGCTCCTCCATCCATGGGATTTGCCAGGCAAGAGTAGTGGAGTGGGGTGCCATCTCCTTCTCTGAGTGAGTCTCTTTGGGGAAGTTTAAAAAAATACTCATGATCAGGGCTCAACCTCAGACCAGTTGAATCCTAAGACTAGGGTCCAAAGGTTAATACATTTAAAATAGAGTGTTAACTCTGCCTTATGCCAGTCATGAAGATAACCCCCATGGTTAATACTTAAAACTATTTTCTCTTTACTAGGCTAAGTAGATTTTAATGGATGCAGTTTTCAGTTTTGCAAAATGAAGAGTTTTGTGATGGATAGTGAGGATGGTTACATAAAAACAAATATGCTAAACTCCACTTTTATACATTTAAAATGGTTAAAATGGTACACCTTATGGTGTATGTGTTTTACCACAATTTTTTAAAATAATAAAAGATTAAAAACAGACTGTTAACCAAAAAAGTGCAACTAGATTTGGGTGAAATAGAATCATTGGCCTTTTAAAAAGAGATTTGTTGTTTCTTAATATAAATTCAGTCCATTGAGAAATGATTGTATTTATACTTGAGAGATGATGTCAAAATTACTTCTCTCAAATCACAGTAAAATCATGAGGGTAGAAAGTAGCTATTATGGAGAATTCCACAGAGGTAAAAGTCAGAAAAATGCCTGTTTCTGTCTGATTCAGTTAATGGTAATTAGACCATAACTTTTGAGCTTCCCTGGTGGCTCAGATGGTAAAGAATCTGCCTGCAATGCAGGAGACCTGGGTTCAATCCCTGGGTTGGGAAGATCCCCTGGAGGAGAGCATGGCGACCCACTCCATTATTCTTGCCTGGAGAATCCCCACAGACAGAGGAGCCTGGCAGGATACAGTCCATGGGGTTACAAAGAGTTGGACATGACTGAGTGACTAAGCATAGCACAGACCATAACTTTATTTTGCCTCCTTCAGTGTTTATTACCTAGACACAAAATTAAAATTACATATTTGATTAAAAAAAAACACTTATAATGTAAGGACCAGCATGATTCCTGAAGATATACTTTCAGCTGAGGTTGATATATTATTAAAAAATGATCAAGAAATTACCTAGAGGGACTTTACTCCCTATGCTTTGTGTGGTGTAGTAGTTGAATTCCAGAATCTGGAGCCAGAATATCTGGGTATTCTTTAAAATAACTTTAAAAAATATATATTTATTTTTGGCTGTACTGGGTCTTCATTGCCACAAGGGCTTCTCATCACAGTGGCTTCTCTTGTGGTGGAGTATGGGCTCTAGGGATGCTTGAGCTTCACTAGTTGTGGTTCCCAGGCTCTAGAGCACAGGCTCAGTGGCTGTGGCATGCAGGTTTAGTTGCACTGAGACATATGGAATCTTCCTAGTCCAGGGACCAAACCATGTCCCGTGCATCGTCCGGTGGACTCTTAACCACTGGACCACCAGGAAGTCCCAAAACTTGGGACTTAATCCAAACCCCACTATCAGTTATTAGTGTGAAGTTAATTTAACTGATTACGCCTGTTTCTCCACCTGTCATATTTGCCCCAACCTCATAGAATTTCAACTCCTGGGTCGGAAAGATCCACTGGAGAAGGGTTAGGCGACCCACTCCAATATTCTAGGGCTTCCCTGGCGGCTCAGATGGTAAAGAAGCTGCCTCCATTGTGGGAGACCTGGGTTTGATCCCTGGGTCGGGAAGATCCCCTGGAGAAGGAAATGGCAACCCACTCCAGTACTCTTGCCTGGAGAAATCCGTGGATGGAGGAGCCTGGTGGGCTGCAGTCCACGGGGCCACAAAGAGTCAGACATGACTGAGCAACTTCACTTTCACCTTCACTTTCATCACACTGAGTTTTAGGTGTTTCCAATTCAGCAAACATTTCCTGTGTGTTGACTATATATCACTGGAGAGAGTCACAAAAAATACCTTGAAACAGACTTTCCTTTAAGAACCTCAAAGACCCTCCCCTAATCCCAGCTCTTTGTACCCCAACCCTTCTCCTAGGTGTCGCAACTGTATATTTTACCTGCATAGTCCTTGATGCAGCCCCTATGTTTTCAACTTCTCCTAAATCCACAGAACATTCATTTATTTACTGAGCTTCAGGTTTCTTGAGGGCTCCGACCGTGGAGTCTCCCTGCTTATCTGGGCACTCTTATTCTCCCACGTGGGAGGGCTCAGTCCTTGGGTTGGGAAGATCCCCTGGAGAAGGAAATGGCAACCCACTCCAGTATTCTTCCCTGGGAAATCCAATGGACAGAGGAGCCTGGTAGGCTGCAGTCCATGGGGTCACAAAGGGTGGACCATGACTAAACACAACACAAAAACAACAAATATGTGCTATATAGTAAGTCTTGTTGCCCATCTATTTCTGTAGAGTAGTTGTGTATGTATTAATTCCATACTTGAAATTTGTCCCTCCTCCTTCCCTTTCCCCTTTGGTAATCATAATTCATTTTCTATGTTGTTTCTGCTTTACAAAGAAGTTAATATGTATTATTTTTTGTAGATGCCACATAAAAGTGATATCATATAGTTGTCTTTCTGTGTCTGACTGATTTCACTCAGTATGATCATCTCTAGGTCCATCCATGTTGCTGCAAATAGTAATATTTCATTCTTTTTTATGGCTGAGTAATATTTAATTGCATACATGTACTTCATCTTCTTTATCCATTCATCTGTTGATGGACATTTAGGTTGCTTCCCTGTCTTGGCTATTGTTAAGTGGTAGTGCTGTGAACATTGGGGTACATGTATCTTTTTGAATTAGATTTTTTTGTCTTTTCTAGATATATTCCCAGGACAGGGATTACTGGATCATATGGTAGCTTTATTTTTAGCTTTTTAAGGAACCTCCAGGCCTGTTTTCCATGGTGGTGGTACCAATTTACATTCCCACCAACAGTGTAGGAGAGTTCAAAAAGGCTTAAGTTTTGAGTCAACTCATGAAGTCTGTTTCAAATCATGAAACTGTGACTGCCACATGAATGAAGCATCATCTCAAAAAGGTCTGATTTAGATATTACACATACCACTGGCTGTGTGACATATTGCCCAAAAGACAGTGAAGATGTGTTTGTCTTCTACAAAGTAAAGTGCTGATACGCTTATAGCCTGAGATCTCCGAGCAGAGTTTCCTAGGAAACTGGGCCACTGATAGGGCTATCTCACTGAGCACTCACTAGAAGAGGGACTCATTAAATATTTCCATTTACCCTAACTTCTCTCTCCTCTCCTCTCTATCCTTTAAGCCCTCCCCCACATTAAAAATATCTAAAGAATAGGTGATCCAATAAGATACTAAACAGGCAATATTATTAACTTTCACATCGAAAGAGTATATTTGCTAAATCACAAATTGACCTTATCGTCTATCAGAGGGACCAACGGGCAAGAGTTCTGAAACTATGCATTTTCTGGAAAGATCCATGACCAGTGATCCCAGTCATCTGTTTTACCACTGTGGGGCAAGATGATATGAGTTGAGTCAGGTGGGATCTAGTATTTATTGCCTATTTGTGTACAAGATAATTGTGCTCCAGGCTTTAAAGGCATTCTTTAGTGCTAATGAGCGCCTTCATGGCAGGCATTTACCCCATTTCACAGTTGAGAGAAGTAAGGTTTGGGGAGGACTGTAACTTACCCAGAGTTACCAAGTCAGGAAGAGTGGAGCAGGATTTTAAGCCCAATTCTTTCCACTCGAGCACATCTTCTGTATGAATGACAAGTTGGTTTTGAGCACTGTGCTTCCTTCCTCTTCCTCTCATCCCTTCCTATCCAAACTGCTGACCACACCACCACCAAGAACCAGATCCCCTTCCATAAGCCCCCATTTCTTCCAACCGTGACATTCTTCAAATCCAGCCTAGACCTTAGTGATCAGAGTTGGAAAAACAGCAAGCTGACCGTATCTTCTGTCTTTCTAAAATGAGAAGTTAAAGCCATTTTCTGTTTTAAGTCCTGCCCATCTCTTAATGGAAGGACTCAGCATGGGTCAAGTCCTTCCTTTCCCTTTGATGCTTTCCTGTTTGTCTCGCGCCCCACTCACCCCTCAGCTCCAGGGGAGCTTGAAACTTTTGTGCTCACTTAGCATTTCTCACCAAGTGCCTTCTGCCCTCACTTGCAGTTCTCCCTGGCTGTCATCAGGATACATCTCCCTGTATCCCAAAATCTTTGGTATATTAGGCAGTAAATGTGTGTCTCTCGATGGTTTATAAAAGGATACGAAAAGCAAACAACCTTTCCCCAGAGATGTGGATTCTAACACCCAGAACAAAACCATGGTTCCCCTTTGAGTTTCCTCTAGGTCTCCATGACTTGGGGATGTCAGTGTGTCCCTGTTCTGGGAACCTGGTATTCGTCACTTGCATAAGCAGTCTGTATACATGCTAAGTCGCTTCAGCCGTGTCAAACTCTTTACTACCCTATGGACCGTAGTCCGCCAGGTTCCTCTGTCCATGGGATCCTCCAGACAAGAATACTGGACTGGATGGCCATGCCCTCCTCCAGGGGATCTTCCCGACCCAGGGATCAAACCCATGTCTCTTACGTCTTCTGCGTTGCCAGGTGAGTTCTTAACCACTAGTGCCACCTGGGAAGCCCAAAGCAGTTTAAGCTGAGTCAGATCACAGAATCCTCGCCATACCACAGGGGAAGAAGGAGCTTCAGAGCATTCTATCGATGAGTTCCAGGATCACCCTGCTTGTATTTTGGCTTATCTGTAATTTGGATGACTCTCTTTGAAGCAGGACAGTCAAATCAGCTTCCTGCTGATAATAGTAATCAGATTTTATAGCAAGGACCCCAGGTAGGTAAGGCAAATAGAAAAGCAGCCCAAGTCATTGATTTGTGCCCTGAAAGATTCTTTTCCATTGAAGGCTGAATATTGTGTACAGAAACCTTTGTTTTCTCTGTACCCAGCATTTTTATCCTAAGCATTTTATGAGACAGAAATCCTTTTGAGCATCTTCTTTATTTTATTTAGTTCATTAAAACTCTGGAATTAAGGTTTGGAAAACCAATTACCATATTTAGTATATGCAATCAGCTCAAAAGTGTCACCTATCTTAGATAACATAGGAAATATTATTTCATAGTGTGTTAACCATTTTGGGTGATATTTTTCATGTCATTTGTATTTCATACCATTTAAAAAATAGTTTTTCCCTGTGTACCAACATTAGCTACACGGTATGTTTTTCCAAATAAAAATTACTAACGATGCCGTGCATTTTCTACTTCTCAATCTTTGCATTTAGAAAATGCTACCTACTCTCTAGGTAGCTTTGAAGCTAATAATAGACATGAGAATGCACGGATGCTTCTGTGCCAATCCCAAGGAAGGCTTTTCCAGATGTGGAATGCCAATGGGGAGTTGATCTGGCTTGGATAATTGACAGCTGCCAGCCTGTAATCTTTTGTGCTAAATTGACGGTGGGGCCACAGAAGGCAACACAGCAGCTGGGCTTCTGGGATTCAAGTCCCTGCACGTGGCGTGGCTCCCCCTTCCCCACTCCCAGCCATCTGCAGGGACCCCACCCCACAAAGCAGGATGCACTGCTCCTGGAAGGGAAGACAGCCTGTAACTTTTGCCTAGTAGATAGGAGAAAACATCTTGATTCACTCAGCTGGGGTTAGCTTGTTATTGCATTGACTTCAGCGTTTTAGTCTTCAATTATTCAGAGACCAGTTCTTAAGATGAGTTGTTGCTGTTTAGTCACTCAGTCGTGTCTGACTCTTTTGTGACCCTGTGAACTGTAGCCTGCCAGGCTCCTCTGTCCATGGGATTCCCAGGCAAGAATCCTGGAGTGGGTGGCCATCAAGTCCTGGTTTACCAAACAGGATAATCCCACCTGGCCTACATTAGCTTCACAGGCTCATTCTGGGAATCAGAGGAGTTAGTGTCAATGCTCTGTTCCCTGTCAAACCGAGTGAAATAAAATGCACTTGGTTTGGATGGATTAAGAAGCAGAATCTGATAGGCGTGATCTCTGTCTTTCTAACTTTCTTCCTCTTCTGAATGATGACCTCCATTGTAAAGGCTTCCTGATAATAATAATAATAGCTATCATTTGCTAAGCAATTTTTCATGCCAGGCATTGAGCTAGGTGCTTTACAGGGCCTTGTTTTATTTAATCCTCATGATAACCTTGCCGATTAGTACTCATTCCTTCAGTTCACATAAGACTGGGTTCTGGATCCATCCTTCTCCTCTAGACAAGCCCATGGACTTCCTTTTAACCTGTTTAATAAGTGAAGTTACATTCATTGTTTTCAATCTTGACACTTTTAAGATGATTAAAAACTTTTATCAATAGTTGAATCACTTTTTGAATGTTAGAATGCATCATAAGGACAGAAAACATGGTGTGTGATTGTGGTTACTAAGCAGAGAGAGAGGGAGAGAGGAAGAGGGAGGGAGAAGAAGAAAGAGACAGTGACAGAGAGAGAGAGAGAGAGAGAGCAGAGAGCAGAGGTAGAGGAAGGAGGGAGAGAGAATGTATGATGGAGACAAAAAGATGTAATTTTGTGTGTGTAATAGGAATAGTGATTTTCTAATAGTTTACATGTAGATAATCTGTGAAAGCATATAATTAATTAGTTAATGGGCTTTTGATGTTCATAGAGCAGGAGATTTGAAAGTACATGGTCTTGATGATCTTCACGAAAGATTAGAAGATGCTTAAAGTAAGACAGTACCCAGGATTTCAAAACTTTGCTGAATGAGAAATGATTACAGTTGTGGGGAGAGAGGAGGAAAAGGCAAGAGGAGGTGGAATAAAAAGGGTGATTAAGATGAAAAATGGCTTGATAAAATCCTTTTGCGAACAACACTCCTTCCAGTCATCTTCTTGTTCTTCAGGAATCCAGTGCATTTTACCTGTGGCTGTAGCAGGTCACTACCTGATGCTGATGGCAGGCAGACAAGTTTGAGGGGCTGGCTGTTGTCTGCATTAGTGAAAGCCCTCTGGTTGCTTCTGGCCATGTTAAGTAAACAGGTAATGATTAGGTTGCCCATTGTAACATAGAACTTCATGATTCTAGAGCGTGCTTTAAAGATGAAGCATTTTGCAATTTTAGAATGTTCCAAGTCCCCTTCCATTTCTAAGATGCCCACCTGGCTGGGAGGCTCTCTAGCTGCATGCCTCCAAAGAGCTTCATGGGTGAATTCTGCCTGGGGACCTGAGGATAACCTGAGGTTATAACAGGTTATAACAGGTGATAACCTGAGGTTATAACAGGTTATAACAGGTGATAACCTGAGGTTATAACAGGACCTGAGGTCAGACAGGAGAGTTTTCAGTTTGGTCAGAAGTCAGTGTCTTTCTGTCCAGGCCAACAACTGAATTTAGTTAGGAAATAACATGTAGAAAAAGGAAAGAGAGAGTGGTTTCTTCTGCAGAATCAATTCTTGTATTTCAGATGTTGATTATCCAGTCTTGTGAATTATTTAGGGCTTCTATTTCTCCGTTTTCTCTAGTGGCTTTGCTTTTTCTCCATGTGCAGTGTCTAGTAAACAGGCAAGATATGAGACATGAGTTAAAAACTCAAGTCTGATCCTGTTGCTGCTGATCTGAATCTCCACCACAGGTTTGTCCTGCTCCTGTAGGGCAGGGATGGAGCATTTCTTAAGAATCTTTGCACTTCTCCCACCAGTACTTTATACCATGTCAGGAATTGTTTTTAGGTGGATATGACTGAAGTGAGTATTTTACTGTGATTTGCAGGAGAGAGAGAGAGATAGGGCTTTTGAGGTCCCTGGAACCTGCAGAGAACATGGCCCTGCCTGTGGCTTTAGCATCAGTCATATGGTTTTTCACATATAGAGGGGGCCCTTGATCTGTATGGCACTGCCTGCCCCTCACCACAGGCCTGGGGCTCCCTTCCAGTCTCTGCAGTCCAGGCTCAAAATCCCGACCTCCCAGGTCTAGATGCAGCTCCCCCTCCCACTGTCAGCCATAGAGGTGCATCTGTCTCCCCTGCCCCCTTCTGGCTTTGTGGGTTGACAGCCCAGGCAGAAGTGACCGTCCTCATATGCTTGTGGACACCACCTGATTGAGAGCTCAGAGGCTTGCCAGGGAGGATGAACAACTGGGACCTCCCCAGACCCATGTCGTAGGCAGAAGAAAGACAAGTCAATGGTAAGGATTTGAGGACGAGGCAGGTAATGAGACTATGAGGGAGACAACCTGCACCCAAGACCCCAGAAAGTGGGGAGTCTGAGCCAGAGGCAGATGCTTGACTGCTGAGCAGAGAGGGAAGGACTGCTTCCCCCAAGGGGAAAAAGTTATCAGATCAGTGATCCTAAGCAGTGGTTCTCCAGCTTTTGGGGCTCAGAATCTTGTCATTCTTTCAAAAACTGAGGGGCCCAAACACTCTTCTGTGGACTATAGCAATCAATATTCACCATAGTCAAAATGAAAACTAAGAAATGTACAAAATATCATATATGAAACGAGTCACCAGCCCAGGTTCGATGCACGATACTGGATGCTTGGGGCTGGTGCACTGGGACGACCCAGAGGGATGGTATGGGGAGGGAGGAGGGTTCAGGATGGGGAACACATGTATACCTGTGACAGATTCATTTTGATATATGGCAAAACCAATACAATATTGTAAAGTTAAATAAAATAAAATTTAAAAAAATAAAATAAAATAAGTAATACATTTAAAAATTAATAAATAAGAATAGAATAAATAGACTCTTTGGCAGTGAAAAAAAAAAGAAATGTACAAAATAATTTGACAATTTATTTCAAACAATGTGCCAGATGTATGTTAACATAAATTATTTTTTATCCTTAAATATACATTTTTTTCTGAAAATGATCAGTGAGAATAATATCATTGTTTTACTTTGCTGCGAATCTCTGTAGTGTCTGGCCTAGTGGGATATTGTTGGGATTCTCTTACTTGCTCCTACGTCCATTCCAACGCCATATTCCATGTCATATATCTTCTGGAAAACCCACTGTACACTTGAGAAAGCATGAGAGTGAGCAAGGCAAATAATGTCTTAGTGCTTTTATGAAAGTAGTTTTGGACCTCTCAGATCCCAGGTCTTAAGGATTTCCAGGGGTTCCCCAGCCCATCCCTTGAGAACCACTTCCCTAGGCACCAGCTCCCAGAAACACACCTCCCTCTGTGTTTAGCATGTGGCCATCTTGCATGATGACATTTCTGCATTAGCAGAAAGTAGGTAATGGTGAGCCAAGCGGATAATTCGCTTTCAAGCTTTTGTCATTTGAACAGTGTCTGTGAACATTCCACAAAGCATCCCAGAGACAAGCTAGGATAAGATTGACGGTGAATGTCCCATTGGGCAGTCTGGCTCATTTGCTCATTGACTGGCAAAAAAGATAATCCAGAGTATGAGACAATGTCTCTTCCACACTTTTCAAAATGAGAACCTCAAATGCATGAGCCCCCTTAGTCTGGGCAACACACATTTTTCCTCTTTACAGTTACTGCAAGCTTTATAAGAGAAGCAGCTGCTCCACAGCCTCTCTGAGCTTTGTGTTTCAGGGCCCTGGGGCAACTGAAATCTGCTTTCCAAGTGACCAATAACCCGGCAGTTTACCGACTCATCTGGTGTTTCCTGGGCAGCACAGATTTATCTCACTTAATTGTGACTCCCTTTTTCCTGCACTAATCAGGACAGTTACAGAGCTGTGACACCAGCAACATGAGTGTGGATGGAAAGTGATGATGTATAAGGACTCTGATCTTGCTTTGCTCAGACCCAGACGTGGCCCACCATGGAAGGGCAGTGGACCCAGCCAGTCTGCACCTAACCTGCAGATCAAAGAAAGGCTGTATAAAGACAAAGCAAGACACGTTTTTATGTTCTTCTAAAGCAGGAACATCATTTCTAATGTGGCTAGGAAAATATTCAGCTTCATTCTCTCTCCTTTGGGAAAACTACATGCATCAGTGCTCTAGCCGCTCCAAAACTGGCAGCAGGATGGTCTCTGTAGACTTGGTTGCAATCACAGAATTGTGTAGTGAGAAGGAGAGTTAGAGATCATGCAGTGGGAAGGGCAGAAGTGTGTGTGTGTGTGTGTGTGTGTGTGTGTGTGTGTGTATGAATGTGTGCAGTGTGTACACTGGGGAGGGAGGCGCAGGGTAGGGACAGTGTCACCGTAGCAGAGGCTCATAGGTCTTGTCTCTCTGTGTTCTCTACCAAGCCTTGCTGTGAACTCAGGCACCACTAGGGAATTGAACTTACCCAGTTCCCATGATCTCTGAGATCTTTGTCACATTAGGGGATTACTTAATCTTGGCATCTCAGTTTCCCCATCTGTAAAATGGGTATAACAATAACATCTATTTCATAACGTGATTTTGAAAATTGAAAGGTTGTATACCTAGATGCCGGGGAAGGCAATGGCACCCCACCCCAGTACTCTTGCCTGGAAAATCCCATGGACGGAGGACCCTGGTGGGCTGCAGTCCATGGGGTCGCTAAGAGTCGGACACGACTGAGCGACTTCACTTTCACTTTTCACTTTTATGCATTGGAGAAGGAAATGGCAACCCACTCCAGTGTTCTTGCCTGGAGAATCCCAGGGACGGGGGAGCCTGATGGGCTGCCGTCTATGGGGTCGCACAGAGTCGGACACGACTGAAGCGACTTAGCAGCAGCAGCAGCAGCAGCATACCTAGATGCTTCTTAAAACAGTGTATAATTCATAGGAAGCACAGAATAAATGTTAGTCGTCATCATTGTGTGCGTGTGCTCAGTTGTTCAGTTGTCTCTGACTGTTTGCGACCCTATAAACCGTAGCCCCCCAGGCTCCTCTGCCCATGGGATTCTCCAAGGAAGAATACTGGAGTGGGTTGCCATTTCCTCCTCCAGGGAATCTTCCCCACCCAGGGATCAAACCCAAGTCTACTGAGTCTCCTGCGCTGCAGGCGTATCCTTTACCACTGAGCCATTGAGGCATCATCATCTTATTACTATTATTATTATTTGATATCTCTGAAACTCAGTTTTCTCATCTGCAAAATTGGGTTGGTGTGGGGATTAGCTTAGAGAATATATGATCAAGTCTTGGCAAAGCTGTCAAGTGCCATGAAAAGTAATGCACTTTACTTGGGGGCCAAGTTAATAGAACAATTGTTGAACCTGGGTGTTTTTCCATGAGTAATACTCCAGTCCTGGAGGAGTGACATGTGATTTTCTGCACTGTTTTGAAAGAGTAGGGCAGTTAATTTTGATGAAGTGACTATATAGTAACAACCAGAAGAGAAACAGCAATATAATCACAACTGGTAATAACAGTTGTATTTATCTTGTGCCAGCGTTGAGCTGAGTACATATAATATATTGTCTCACTTCTCACCATGGCCCCTTGAAAGAGGTGCTGTTATTACTCTTGGGTTGCAGATGAGAAAAGTGGAGTTGCTAGTTCGCCCAGGGCCACTGAGGATCCCAGGCAGGTGGGGTCCCTAGTCAGCACCCTTATGCAGTGCAGGAGCAGGGTCAGGTGTCCAGGAGGTGCACAAGGACACATCCGAGTTTGAGCTCAGTGGACTAGTGTTGTGTTCCAAAGGTGAATTAGGTCTTTTGTCCTCTTTAGATGAAAGATATGATGCTTTATCAGAACTATTTGGGGAGAGGAGCTGGCTGCTGCTTAGGTGAGTAAATCATTGACCAGACATAACCCAGGGGTGGAGCCAAGAATCCATCCTTTGGATGAAGGGCGATCAGATGCAAGTCTCTAAGAACTCTCCAAGGAGCCGCCAAGTGGGAGAGTACAGGGAGAAACCTGAAACAGAAATCCCCAAGCAGGTTCTGAAGGGATGCTGAGAGCCTAGAAAAATGGTGCATGGGAAGATTCCCCCTGCCACGGAGCAACTGAACCCGTCCGCCACGACTACTGAGTGGTGCTGCTCCACAACAGAAGCCATCCCTATGATAACCCCGTGCATCGCAACTGAAGAGTAGCTGCAGCTCACTGCAACTAGAGAAAAGCCCAGGCAGCAGTGAAGACCCAGCATAGCCAAAATAAATTAATTAATTAAAAGTATTTGAAAAATTTTAAAAAAAATTCTCCAAGTCTTCATAGGATGATTGTAAAGAATAAATAAGAGATTGCATATAAATAAATAAATCACCAGGCACTTAGCCCCAAATAAATGGAAGAAGCCATTAGTATCATTGTTACCATTATAATTAGATCTTCTCACTGGCTAGTTCTTGGATTTTCTAGTTGTATTGAGGGGTTGCCCCTTAACCATGGCTTGACTACCAGCTATTTTAGATCATCATATATGATGCCTATTTTTTGGACAGGCCCCATGGATAGGGGCCTGGAATGGTGTTAAGCTACCCTTCCTTATGGGGCTTCGCTGGTGGCTCAGACAGTAAAGAATCTTCCTGCAATGCAGGAGACCCGAGTTTGATCCTTGAGTCAGAAAGATCCCCTAGAGAATGGAATGGCAACCCACTCCAGTATTCTTGCCTGGAGAATCCCATGGGCAGAGGAGCTTGGTGGGCGACAGTCCATGGGGTTACAAAGAGCTGGACACAACTGAGTGACGGACACTTTCATCCTTCCTTACACAAGTATTACATTCAGGATCGTATTGGTCAGGCTTTTCTGAAACTGGCCATGAAGCTTGATCTTGTTCTACCCCAGGCTTTAAACCAATATTCAGGAAGAGATGGCTGATGGCAAACAGTCATGCCCCTGGCTCAGCTGATGAAGGTCATGGTTTACTGTTTCCTGAGTTGGTGGATCTCCAAACCTTGCCAGGGCTCCCACAGAATCTGCACATGCCTTTGAGGAACCTCTCATCTTTACACCAGATGGGAGAGGTTACTAACTCTGAACAAGACCCAGGTCTGTCTGTGAAATGCAGGAC
The DNA here is from genome assembly GCA_935064755.1 of Tragelaphus eurycerus. Classification (NCBI taxonomy): domain Eukaryota; kingdom Metazoa; phylum Chordata; class Mammalia; order Artiodactyla; family Bovidae; genus Tragelaphus; species Tragelaphus eurycerus. The sequence continues at coordinate 29,693,160 of CAKXYN010000002.1, forward strand.
CACTCTCCCTGCTCATTGTAGGTCATTAGCTGAGCAAGCAGCCCCAGGAATTTTGCAGCATGCATGCCTTTCCCTTATGAATTTAATGGTCAAGGACACGTATTGTTGGAATATCTTTAGGAACCAGATAGTCTGCCCAAAAGAGAAGCCTCTGTGCACAGCAGGCCTGAGTCCGCCTCGTGTTCCCTGCGTATGAGTTTTGCAGAGTGCGGCAGACTGTTTTCCAACCAGACTGGCATGGAGGCAGGGCAAAGGTGGGCGGGAAGCAGGAGTTGGCACGGCAAGTGTCAGGTGCCTACCACAGCCCAATGTGCAGTCCCAGCAGCAGGTTTCAGGTTTTGGTATTTGAGGTCTCTAAAAAAGCTGTCACCAGCAGCTACCAGAGTCTTGCAGGGAGAGTCTGCTAGCATCCAAAATGTGAACCAGGACCCAAAATGGGCAGAATTTAGCCACAGTGTCTCTCAGGCTCTCCTGGACCACGCCCCTCAGTGCAGGCTGGGTCATCGCATACGCACATGGCTTTCCCAGGAGCATCTTCAAGATGTTGCTCAGCTTCCAACATGAACCTCTGTCTTGTGGCACCACATGTGACAGCCTTGAGAATTTCTCCAGACTGACTCCAGCTGGAGTCAGTCTCTCAGCCCAGCTCTCGCTCGTCCCTATTTTAGCTTCCTTTTATCACGTCACCTACCAGGCTCAATTCTGAAAGCTCTATAGGCATTCTCCCCTTTAATCTTCTCAGTCACTCTGTGAGGCAGGTGTTGTTATTATGCCCATTTTACAGATGGAAAAACTGAGGCGTTGAAAGGTTGAGCTGTCTAGGTTAGATAGCTGATAAGTGGCAGAGTGAGGATGCAAATTAGTCCTCTCTTCCCTAAAGCTCAAGCTCTGAACCATCCTTCCCTGTGACTTATCCAACTGAGGTGGAATCCTAGCCTGTGTTCAGCTGCTTCTCAGAGTTGCTTCATTAGGCAGGACCAGTGATTTGCAACCTTGGTTGCACACTGAAGTCACGTGGGAAGCTTTAAAAAGTACTGATGCCTGGCTCTTGCCACCAGAGATTCTGATTTCGGTTGGTCTGAGGGATATCCTGGGCATTTTCTGGACCAAAAGTTGGCAAACTTTTTCTTCAGAGAACCAGCTTGCACATATTTTAGGCCTGGCAGGGCCATATGGTCCATGTCACAACTACTCAATTCTGCCTTCATAGAGCAAAAACAGCCATGGACAATACATGAGCAAATGAACATGGCTGTGTTCCAGTAAAACTTTATTTACAAAAACAGGTGGCTGGCCGGAATTGGCCCATGAGCCACAGCTTGCCAGTGCTTAATCAAGTCAGGCAGTTCCTTAGTAGATTCTACCCATCACCAGTAAGATTAGAATTTATTTTTCTTCTTTGGGTCAGGTATCTATCTGTGGTGTGGTGCCTTCTTCCTCCCCACCCCAGGCACCCTGTACCCTTAAATCCACTGCTTCCTTGTGGGGTTGGTGGTATTGGCCCAGTTTCTATGATTTGTCTCTTTTTGTCAAGGACCCGACGTCCCCCCAGGTCTGAAATCCTGACAGGAACCATCCCCATTTGGTGGGGCTCCTTTCTGTCTTGCTAGCCCTTCCCCATGAGGAGTTAAAATTGTCCCCCTTTGTCTTGGCTGGCGGCCAGGTCTGCTGTAATTAGGAGGATTCGCTGGTTCTGCAGAGCTGCCACCTGTCTGACAGGAGGACTGCCCCTGTGACCATGTTTTGCTTGCTGCCCCAGCACTCTGCGCCCCCAACCCATTTCCCTACAGAGCCATCTCCTAGGGAGGTCTGGCTCTCCAACCCCTCCTCACTCAGATCCCTGCTTCCTTCCCTTTCCAATCGACCTTCCACGTCTGTCCTGTGCTTGTAGTTTGAGTAATAGCATCATTTTCGCCTGAGGAATTCAGTCTATCAATTAATTTTCTTTCATGGAATATTAATAGAGTATTCCTGAAATTGTGGGTTGTGATTATTTACAAAGTCAAAAGGGCAACTGGAAAATGAAGCTGCTGAATCGCTTGTGGCGATTGGAGTTATGCCCCAACCCCCTAAAAATAGCCTGCTTTCCTTATCTCCCCTCATATGTCAGCTTGTCCTTGGTATTGGGGTGTAGAGACACCACAAAAATGCCAGACTGAATGGAAACTCTTAATATAGGTGACACCTAAGCTAATAACAGTTCATATACACAAAGTCTCTTTGTAAGTTAGTTGTTTAGACATAGAAATGCATTTGCTCCACAAACATTTATGGAGACCGTAATTTGTTCCATGTGTCAGGGGGTACAGGATAAGGCTCCCGTCCTCACGAGAGAGCCCATCACATAAACAAATAACTCTATAACCATATCAGATGTGCCATAAGGGAGGCGTGTACACAGCTCTGTGATAGGAAAGGCTGGACTCAGTGCCTGAGGTTACAGGGAAAGCTTCTCCCAGGGGGTGAGAGGCAATTGTTGAAATAAAGTTCCCCACCAGGAACAGGACAAAAGGCATTGCTGGGAGAGGCCCCAGTGTGTCAAGGCAGGAATGGGATGCGGTTATGTGCCTGTAGTGTGGTTCCTGGGGGAATGGTGGGAGCTGAGACTGGAAAGGGACAGGGGATGTATAAACCATTTTTGGCAGTTCCGACTTTAATGGGCAATATAGGCCAATATAGTACTTTTAAATAGAGAGATAATGCTGGCCAGTTTCTGTTTTAGGAAGAGCTTCTGGTAAGCAGTGGGGATCCTGAATTGGGATGAGGGGAAAAGAATGAAGGAGGGGTTTCCTATTAAGAGCTGGAGTAGAAGAGATTCTCAACTAAGAAGTGAAGGTGGGATAGGAAGGAGCAGGAAGGTATGATTGTACTCAAGAGATGTGATTGGATAATGAAGATGAGTGAGAAGTTCTTTATGGTTAAAAATATAGAAGAAAGAGTGGTGTTTCAGAGGGGTGGGGAGATTAAGGAGTTGAGTTTGGGACCTGTTGAGTTTCCATTAGGCTGTAGGTCATGTGGGCTGAAACTCAGGGAGGAAGATTGGAGACAAAAATAATGCATGAAAGTTGAAAGTGAAGTCGCTCAGTCCTGTCCGACTCTTTGCGACCCCATGGACTGTAGCCCACCAGGCTCCTCCATCCATGGAATTCTCCAGGCAAGAATACTGGAGTGGGTTGCCATTTCCTTCTCCAGGGAATCTTCCTGACCCAGGGATCGAACCCAGGTCTCCCGCATTAGAGGCAGACATTTTAACCTCTGAGCCACCAGGGAAGCCCCAAAAAATAATGCATGGCTGTAATTAAATCCATGGCAGTGAATGAATTAACCAGAGTGTGTGAGAGAGAAGAGAAGGGAAGGGAAGAGAAGGGATGGGAAGAAAATAGGACAGGTCTGCAGTGGAATCTCAGGGAACGCCAGTATGTAAGGAACTGAGTGAAGGATGTGCCAGCAAAGCAGACCTGCTTTCTGGACCAGTTATGAGTTTTGCAGTGCTGAATTGAGCAGGGGGGCCTGTTGACACCTGAGACTGAACTAACATGTACCACTGGATGAGCTTCAGGATGTCTTAAATACCTTGGAGTTTACCATTACTCCTACCATTAAGGATATAAAACTTCATCCATCTGCTCCTTCATTTACTAATTGAACAAATATTTTACTGAGTACACGACAGTCTACTGGGCACTGGGTATAGATGTGGTTCCTATGATCTGTTGCTTATAGCTTAGCAGAGAAGACAGACGTTCGGAATAAACTTGGGAACAGATGTTTTCATGAAAACATGTTGTGTGATTGTGAGCAAGTCACTTACCTTCCTCAGTCTCAAGGTCTTCATTCAGAAAAAGTGGATGAGGATGTGTAGAAAAAGGAACACTCCTTCACTGTTGGTGGGAATGCAAACTGGTGCTGCCACTATGGAGAACTGTATGGATGTTCCTTAAAAAACTAAAACTAGAGTTACCACTCCAATATTCTTGCCTGGAGAATTCCATGGACAGAGGAGCCTGGCGGGCTACAGTCTGTGGGGTCACAAAGAGTTGGACACGACTGAGCAACTGACACTTTCACTTTTGCCTTTTTTCAGAGTTACCATATAATCCAGCAGTCCCACTCCTCGGTGTATATCCAGAGAAAACACATTGAAAAAGTACACTAACCCAGTGTTTGTAACAGCACTATTTAGAATAGCCAAGACATGGAAGAAACCTAAATATCCATTGACAGATGAATAGATAAAGATGGGGTACATACATACATGCAGTGGAATATTACTTGGCCATAAAAAAGAACTATACTCAATATCTTGTAATAACCTATAATAGAAAAAAGATAAAGAATATATATATGTATATGTAAAATTGAATCACTTTGCTGTACACCTGAAACTAACACAACATTGTAAATTAACTTAAATTACAATTTTTTTAAAAAGTGGGTGTTAAGAACTAGAACAATACCTAAGGCATATATAGGGCTTATGTTTATAGCACCCTTACACATTTTATCTAATAAACTGAAAACCTTGATGCTTTAAAAAATTATATATGTTGAATAAGCTATGTATTCAGATGGTACAAAATTCATGAAAGGATAAATAGTGAGTCTCCCTTTCATCCTGTCCCCAGTTTTCAACTTGTCTTCCCAGAGGACACTGGCGTTAAGTGTTTCCTTGTGTGCCTTTACAGGAGTGTTCTCTGCATGCACACCTTATCATTGTGTGTGTGTGTGTGTATGTGTGTGTGTGCGTGTGTGTGCCTCTGTATGCATGCCTCTGTATGCATGCAGTTATCTTCTTTCCTTTTTTTTTTCTTTCAAAAATGGTAGCATGCTATTCACTATTCTCTCTCTTGCTTTTTTTCATATAACAAAGTATATCCATTCTATGGCAAAATTTTTACTTAAGTAACCACATGGTTTTGGACATCTAGGTTGTTTCCAATACTCTGCTATTATAAACAGTGCTACCTCAGTTCCACATGTGCAAGTATATCTATTACATAAATCCCTAGGAATGGAATTGCTACGTCAAAGAGAATGTGTATTTATAATTTTGATGATGAAGAACAAATTTCTTTCCATCATGGTTCTACCAAGTTATGCTCTTATCAGCAAGCTCTCCCTTGGTTATGAGGATCATAAAGTAATGTATTTAAACACCTTTGTGAGCTGAGGAGGGGGTCTGTATTTTCACAGGGTTCTCATCCCCCTCCTTCCCTACACAGTAGCTCTTTGGCCTTCTATCAACATTGTGAAAAGTGACAGTTATACGTAAGGGGGCAATTCCTTACAGTTCTGTCCATCCGTGGCTTCTATGAGATATTTATCAGGGGGGTGTCTTGATGTGGGAGATAATCCCTGCATCCGAATCATCCTTGAAGTGCAGATCATCTTGGGGCCAGTCCTGCTCCCTGGGCATCAGCTCCTGGAACACATCCCATGTTCTGCGCGAGTGTGTTGAATATCAGGACACCAACTGACAGCTTCTGTGGCTGGCATGGGGTGGCTGGGCTGTTAGGGGCGCTCCAGATTCACTCCTGCCTTCCTACATAAGCAGCCCAGAGACAGTGTGTTGACTCCCAGCGGCATGATAGAACAGGTCAGAATGGGAGCTATGACCTCAGCCGGTTTCGGTTCGCACTGAAGATGTAACTGATAATGCATGTCAGCTCATTTGTCCATACAAGCCGCCTGTGTGGAACTGTGTGCATTACTACTGGTTCTTCTGTTTGTTTTGAAAACTCTATTTCATGTTGGAGTTAGGTATCAGGAAAAAGAAAGGACGCTAATTAAGTGAATCCATGGTAGTCTCTTACTGACTGTTAGTATTAGTCACTCAGTCATGTCCAACTCTTTGCGAATCCATGGACTGTAGCCTGCTAGGCTCCTCTGTCCATGGAATTCTCAAGGCAAGAATACTGGAGTGGGTAGCCATTCGCTTCTTCAGAGGATCTTCCCGACCTAGGGATGAACCCGGATCTCCTGCATTGTGGGCAGACTCTTTACCATCTGAGACACCAGGCAGCTCCTCAATTCAACTCAGAAAATGTCTACTGAGTACCTACTATGTGCAGAGCACAGAGATGGAATGTATTGTATTTTGAAATACTGCTGACAGCTCTGGCTGTGTTGGCTATTTGCGTTGACTTTGGCAGACTGAAATTGCTTTGCCTTTTCCCTTTGCTAGCCTCTCATTATAATTTTCATTGGCAAACTGGTTGTAAACCAGAGCTGATTCCCTTAGTGTAATTAGGAGGGTTCCTGCAACTTATTTTTGAAAATGAATTGTTATAAAGTGAATAATGTTTTAACTGTACTGGGGGGTTTTCTATTAAAAAAAGGAAATTCTGAATTCTGATGCTGAATGGTTTTGAAAGGTGAAACATTATTTTCTGATTTATCTGTATGATAAAGGAGAAAATTTAACCTAAAGGGAAAATAAGTCAAAATTTAATAACTTGAGGAATCTAAAACAAGAGCAAACACAAAAAAATTTTTTTGAAGATCTCATGAGTAGTGAATAGTAACAAAAAGGATCACAAGACAGAATGCTAGCTGATCTGAAGCAAAGACATAGTCTTATTTGCTGGGCTAATAATAGCAGATCTTGCTGGTGTAAAAAAAAAGAGAGAGAGAGAGAAAGAGAATATGCAGAGAAGCAACAGAGAAAGAAGAGAAAGTTTGAAGGAAAAAAACCCACACACAGGGAGAAGAGGAAGAAGAATAGCAGGTGGTAGACACCCAAAGGGGCAGAGGAAATTAAACCCAAATAATCAGAGTGACAGCAAAGAGGAGAGCTGGCCCATTGGAGAGGAGACAGAAGCCACCTCTCCATGAAGCTGCAGGTCTGACCCACTTTAGCAGCTCCTGCCTGAGAGCACATTGGCCATTGGGTCCAGTCCTTCCTAAGGATACTGAGTATTCTGCACAACAATACCTTATAAGTTTCCTTGCGTGAACCTGATGCCAGGTTGCTAGTCTAAGTGCTTTATATATGAACTCATTTAACCTTCCTAGCAACCCCATGAGGAATCATTATCCCCACTTTATAGATGAAGTAACTGGGTCACAGAGAGGGCTGAGCAGCTTGCCCAAGGTCACCAGCCACGAGTGGGAAAGCTACATGTGATTGGTAGAATTCTGTGATGGCCCCCAAGATTCCTTTCAGTTAGTGCATGGACCTTGGGAGTCCTCTCTCCTTCAGTGTAGACAGGATTTGTAAACATGATAGGATTTTACTCTCTTGAATGGGTTCCATTGAATAGCAGGATGGAAGGGATTTTTGAAGATGTTAAGTGAGGTTTCTCCTGAATAGACTTTGAATTAATCAAGTGGAAGATTTGCTGGATGGGCCTGACCTCATCAGACAAAGCCTTTGTAAGAGGGTCCAACCTTTTTCTAGAGAGAGAGAGAAGTAAAGCAAAAGCATCTTCTGATGATCTCAAAGAAGCACACAGCCAGGTTGTGAAAGCCTGTGGTGGGAATCCATGGCAAGAACCAGTGAGTGGCCTTAGAAGCCAAGAGTGGTCTCTGGCCAGCAACTAGCCATGAAGTGAGGAGCTCAGCCATCAGCTTCAGGGACGTGAGTTCCACCGATTTGAAAGAAGTCCCTGAGCTCAGGAAGGAACACAGTCCAGCTGACACCTCAGTTTCAGTCTTGTGAGACCCTGGTCAGAGGACCCAGTTAAGCCCTGCTTACACTGCTGTTCTGCAGAGAGGGTGAGCTGGTAAGGGCACGCTGTTTGAAGCACCAAGTTTGTATTCATTTTTTAAACAGCAGTGGGGAATGGATGCGCTGGAATTTGAACCCTGTGATTCTAGCTGCAGGCTCACCTATTTCCTGACTTCTCGGTCTGCCTCTTAGGAAAAGTCATATCTCAGAAATCACTGATTGCTCAAACTTCCAAGTTAAACAGGGACCTTTGAGTTCATCCAGTCCTGTGACTTAAAGCAGCCTTTCCCTTCACAGCAGAAGCCTGTTGTGTGAACAGGTCAGGGGAACTTCTGTGCCTATAATGGGGTACAGGGGCAGGAAACTTGTACCACAGTGGAGCCCCACTACCTCATCTGCTTCTGTCTGCTCTTCCTTGAGGCAGTTCTGAGGAACACAGTTTAAGAACCACTGGTCTGATCCATCTTTTTTGGGTGCTAGTTCTAAAAGGTCTTGTAGGTCTTCATAGAACCGTTCAACTTCAGCTTCTTCGGCGTTACTGGTTGGGGCATAGATTTGGATTACTGTGACATTGAATGGTTTGCCTTGGAAACGAACAGAGATCATTCTGTCATTTTTGAGATTGCATCCAAGTACTGCATTTTGGACTCTTTTGTTGACCATGATGGCCAATCCATTTCTTCTGAGGGATTCCTGCCCACAATAGTAGATATAATGGTCATCTGAGTTAAATTCACCCATTCCAGTCCATTTTAGTTCGCTAATTCCTAGAATGTCGACATTCACTCTTGCCATCTCTTGTTTGACCACTTCACCCAAAAAAGATGTCCTTTTCATTATAGGGGACTGGAATGCAAAAATAGGAAGTCAAGAAACACCTGGAGTAACAGGCAAATTTGGCCTTGGAACACGGAATGAAGCAGGGCAAAGACTAACAGAGTTTTGCCAAGAAAATGCACTGGTCATAGCAAATACCCTGTTCCAACAACACAAGAGAAGACTCTATACATGGACATCACCAGATGGTCAACACCGAAATCAGATCGATTATATTCTTTGTAGCCAAAGATGGAGAAGCTCTATACAATCAGCAAAAACAAGACCAGGAGCTGACTGTGGCTCAGACCATGAACTCCTTATTGCCAAATTCAGACTGAAATTGAAGAAAGTAGGGAAAACTACTAGACCATTCAGGTATGACCTAAATCAAATCCCTTATGATTAAACAGTGGAAGTGAGAAATAGATTTAAGGGCCTAGATCTGATAGATAGAGTGCCTGATGAACTATGGAGTGAGGTTCGTGACATTGTACAGGAGACAGGGATCAAGACCATCCCCATGGAAAAGAAATGCAAAAAAGCAAAATGGCTGTCTGGGGAGGCCTTACAAATAGCTGTGAAAAGAAGAGAAGCGAAAAGCAAAGGAGAAAAGGAAAGATATAAACATCTAAATGCAGAGTTCCAAAGAATAGCAAGAAGAGATAAGAAAGCCTTCTTCAGTGATCAATGCAAAGAAATAGAGGAAAACAACAGAATGGGAAAGACTAGGGATCTCTTCAAGAAAATTAGAGATACCAAAGGAACATTTCATGCAAAGATGGGCACGGTGAAGGACAGAAATGGTATGGACCTAACAGAAGCAGAAGATATTAAGAAGAGGTGGCAAGAATACACAGAAGAACTGTACAAAAAAGAGCTTCACCACCAAGATAATCATGATGGTGTGATCACTGACCTAGAGCCAGACATCTTGGAATGTGAAGTCAAGTGGGCCTTAGAAAGCATCACTATGAACAAAGCTAGTGGAGGTGATGGAATTCCAGTGGAGCTATTCCAAATCCTGAAAGATGATGCTGTGAAAGTGCTGCACTCAATATGCCAGCAAATTTGGAAAACTCAGCAGTGGCCACAAGATTGGAAAAGGTCAGTTTTCATTCCAATCCCAAAGAAAGGCAATGCCAAAGAGTGCTCATACTACCAAACAATTGCACTCATCTCACATGCTAGTAAAGTAATGCTCAAAATTCTCCAAGCCAGGCTTCAGCAATATGTGAACTGTGAACTTCCTGATGTTCAAGCTGGTTTTAGAAAAGGCAGAGGAACCAGAGATCAAATTGCCAACATCCGCTGGATCATGGAAAAAGCAAGGGAGTTCCAGAAAAACATCTATTTCTGCTTTATTGACTATGCCAAAGCCTTTGACTGTGTAGATCACAATAAACTGTGGAAAATTCTGAAAGAGATGGGAATACCAGACCACCTGATCTGCCTTTTGAGAAATCTGTATGCAGATCAGGAAGCAACAGTTAGAACTGGTCATGGAACAACAGACTGGTTCCAAATAGGAAAAGGAGTACGTCAAGGCTGCATATTGTCACCATGTTTATTTAACTTATATGCAGAGTACATCATGAGAAATGCTGGACTGGAAGAAACACAAGTTGGAATCAAGATTGCTGGGAGAAATATCAATAACCTCAGATATGCAGATGACACCACTCTTATGGCAGAAAGTGAAGAGGGGCTAAAAAGCCTCTTGATGAAAGTGAAAGTGGAGAGTGAAAAGGTTGGCTTAAAGCTCAACATTCAGAAAACGAAGGTCATGGCATCTGGTCCCATCACTACATGGGAAATAGATGGAGAAACAGTGGAAACAGTGTCAGACTTTATTTTTCTGGGCTCCAAAATCACTGCAGATGGTGACTGCAGCCATGAAATTAAAAGACGCTTACTCCTTGGAAGGAAAGTTATGACCAACCTAGATAGCATATTCAAAAGCAGAGACATCACTTTGCCAACAAAGGTTCGCCTAGTCAAGGCTATGGTCTTTCCTGTGGTCATGTATGGATGTGAGAGCTGGACTGTGAAGAAGGCTGAGCGCCGAAGAATTGATGCTTTTGAACTGTGGTGTTGGAGAAGACTCTTGAGAGTCCCTTGGACTGCAAGGAGATCCAACCAGTCCATTCTGAAGGAGATCAATCCTGGAATTTCTTTGGAAGGAATGATGCTGAAGCTGAAACTCCAGTATTTTGGCCACCTCATGCGAAGAGTTGACTCATTGGAGAAGACTCTGATCCTGGGAGGGATTGAGGGCAGGAGGAGAAGGGGACGACAGAGGATGAGATGGCTGGATGGCATCACTGACTTGATGGGTGTGAGTCTGAGTGACCTCCGGGAGCTGGTGATGGACAGGGAGGCCTGGCGTGCTGCAGTTCATGGGGTTGCAAAGAGTCGGACATGACTGAGCGACTGATCTGATCTGATCTGGTCTGATCCAACAGTGCATCTGGTCTTTATACTTCCCTCGACCACATCCTCACCCTTGTCATCTGCTGACTTCTTTCTGTTTGAATGCCTCCCTAAAATTTTCTTTCCATCTGGGGACCATTCCTTTGGAAAGTTGTCTTTCTGTTGTATTAAAACCTGTTCTTCTAAAATTTCCATCATTAATTTAGGTGCAGCCACCGGTGATGCATGGGACAAATGGGCCCCTTCTTTCTCAAGACAGATTATCATATCATTAAAGACAGCTCTGCTGTTTCATATAAACCATCTGTTTTCCAGGCAAAACATCTCCATGTCCTCCTAGGCACTTCCAGTTCCTTCATCATAATGGTCGCTTCTCTCCTGAACTTCAGTGTGCTTATGTCTCTCTTAGAGTAAGGTCAGGAACCAAGCACTGAACTCCTGGTGTGGTCTGCTTCACATGAGCTACAGCTCACCTCACACCAGCCACAGTAAAATGTTCTATTTTCATCAATGAAGCATCAGACCACACAGTAGCTTCTTGGCAATCACAGTGCAGACTTGACTCATACATACCATGTGTAGTGTCAACCAAAGCTCCTTTTTCACACATGTGGCTGCTAAGGTGTAATAATTGACTTGTGTGTATGTGTTTTAAACCAAACACAGGCTTAATGTGCATCACTCTTCTGTTTCATCAGGGATCTGGAATATATTTTGCTTGATCCTGATTACATCATCCAACAGTATTATTCTTCTTCCCAGCATCACCTCAACTCTCAGTTTGATCAGTATGCCATAAATATCCTCATTGGGGCTATTGACAGAATTTTGGAACTGAACAGAGCTGAGATCATAGTCCTACAGCATCATACTGATGGCCTGCTCTCAGTGTTTGGCAATTTTCAACAGTTACCAACCCAACTCATTGTATTACCTACTGGCAGTCCTCCAGCTCATAAAGGTACCCTCAGAAATGTAATGAAACATTTCTTGAAGTGCAGGTAGTCTAGTTCTCTGACCTCCCAAACCAGGAGGTCACAAGAGCTCCTAGTGAGCACTCACAAGCCCGTACAGCATCTTTTCCAGGTGGTGTGCCTGACCACCAGACTTCCATCTGTAGTTTGGTCCTTCTGAGATAAACAACGTTTCATCCCACAGCTCTGTTCTCTCTCATCTTATTTGTTTCCACTCAGACTCGCATGACAAAAGCTACAGACTCTTGAAAAGATAATGGTGGATCTTGGGATGCCTAAAAATCGAGGCAAGGTTCATCTTTATTTCAGAGTAGGAGCTGATCCTAAGTTTCCATAAGTAGGGTAGTGCCTCAATGGCACCCCACTCCAGTACTTTGCCTGGAAAATCCCATGGATGGAGGAGCCTGTTAGGCTGCAGTCCATGGGGTCGCTAATAGTCGGACACGATTGAGTGACTTCACTTTCACTTTTCACTTTCATGCATTGAAGAAGGAAATGGCAACCCACTCCAGTGTTCTTGCCTGGAGAATCCCAGGGACGCGGGAGCCTGGTGGGCTGCCGTCTATGGGTCACACAGAGTCGGACACGATTGAAGTGACTTAGCAGCAGCAGCAGCTTTGGTAGGAAGATCAGGGCAAGCCAAGATGTGTGCAGTTAGAGGCAAGGTCTGCATGTGGGATGGGGTGATGAGAGATACGGCAGTGGGTAAGATGAGTGTGGTGCTGCGGTTTCCACAGAGCATAAGTGCAAGCGTCTGTAGCATCAACCTTTTTCTTTTTTTTTTGGCCTGTCCTTTTGCCCTTTGTCTATCAACCATACTGTACACAATTACAGGGCAAGGTGAGAAACAGACCAGCCTGCTAAATTTAGTGGAGGACATGGGCCTTGGCACCACTGGGCACAGCCTCTGATCCATGTAGGATCTTAGAGAGAGTGATGAGTGCTGATCTCCACCTTAAAGTGAAGATTCACTGATTTTAAAATTCATTGAGGAATCATAAAACTGATATGGATGGGCTTGGTAGAGGCAGTCCATGATTATAAAATTAACTATGATTGTCCTGTCTTGGTTCATTTTGTCCATATACTTCTCTCCTTTATAAAAATGAAAGTTGCCACATTTCTCACAGGATGACTGTGACACCCAAAAACCAAGAGCTGCTATCAGATCATTGTAAAAGAAGTATTTTAATTATTGTGGTGAAATTTTACCATGTAACGTTCACTGTTGTTTTTACTACTCAGTATTTCAGTCACCATCTCTGACAACTGTTGCAGTGTCTCTGGGGAGGAGGTCTACTCACCTCCTCTACATTCTATCTAGATGTTTCTGGTGGGGTGGACTCCACATTCTGCTCCGTGGGGCTGTGTGACTGGGTTCATCTGGCCAATCAAAACATTAGCATTCTTCTGCAGATGGTGACTGCAGCCATGCAATTAAAAGACCCTTGCTCCTTGGAAGAAAAGTTATGACCAATGTAGACAGCATATTAAAAAGCAGAGACATTACTTTGCCAACAAAGGTCCGTCTAGTCAAAGCTATGGCTTTTCCAGTAGTCATGTATGGATGTGAGAGTTGGACTATAAAGAAAGCTGAGCTCCGAAGAGTTGATGCTTTTGAACTGTGGTGTTGGAGAAGACTCTTGAGAGTCCCTTGGACTGCAAGGAGATCCAACCGGTCCATCCTAAAGGAAATCAGTTCTGAATATTCATCGGAAGTACTGATGTTGAAGCTGAAACTCCAATACTTTGGCCACCTGATGCCAAGAACCAACTTGTTTTAAAGGACACTAATGCTGGGAAAGATTGAAGGCAGGAGGAGAAGGGGATGGCAGAAGATGAGATGGTTGGATGGCATCACCAACTCAATGGACCTGAGTTTGAGTAAACTCTGTGAGTTGGTGATGGACAGGGAGGCCTGGTGTGCTGAAGTCCATGGAGTCTCAAAGAGTCGGACATGACTGTGTGACTGAATTGAACTGAACTGATGTTTGGCTCAAGTCAGTGAGATGCAGGGAGACTTTACCTGGGACTTTTGGAAAAGACGTCCCAGGAAGAGTTTCCAAAGAGACTTTTTTGTTGGACTTGGAATTGTCAGGTTTTGAGACTCAAGCTATTTTGGCAGTCTGCTTCTAGGAACAGAGAATCTCTAAGAGAATGGAACCACAGAGGAGGTTGAGTTGAAAGACAGAGCAGAACTGGACCATGGTGATGTGAGGAAGTGCTCATTATGTAAGGAGACACTGACTAAAATTTAGACCCTGAAGTCAAAATGTTTGCATTTGAATTCCCTCGTGGCTCAGCAGTAAAGAATCCTCCTGCAGTGCAGAAGCTGCAGGAGAAGCAGGATTGCAGGATCGATCCCTGGGTTGGGAAGATCCCCTGAAGGAGGGCATGGCAACCCACTCCAGTGTTCTTGCCTAGAGAATCCCATGGACAGAGGAACCTGGTAGGCAACAGTCCGTAGGGTGGCAAAGAGTTGGGCAGGACTGAAGTGACTTAGCAGGCACTCCGTTTACTAGCAGGGTTCCTCATGACTCAGTGCCTGTTTTCCTTATCTGTAAAATGGGAATACTTACAGAGTTGTCGTGAAAATTGGGTGAGTCAAATGAGATACTGAGAAAGTACCCTGCATGTGGTATGGATCATACAGGTGTTTGTCACTATTTGAGCTGTGTCCAGCCACCTGAAATCAGACCCTCCTCTCGATTTTTCAGCTCTAAGAATAATATAGTCGCTTTTTATAATTACCCATTTGGATTTTGGTTTTGGTCACTTAACCCATAACTAGTAGATTCAATGAAATCAAATTTTTATTCAACTTCAAGTTTTGTCCTCCTTGATGGGACTAAGATAAAAATAAAGCAAAGTCAGATATTCCTTTCCAGATTGTTATCCAGTGGTGAGTATGACCTCAGAAGAGCCTAATTCCTTCGCCTTCCCATGTTCTCAATTGCATTTGTTTGAAATTCACTTTTCAGAATTCCCTTTAAGAAACACTGTGTGTCATGGTTATCTAAGAAAACTCAAAATATTGTCATCAGATTTTTCACAGCAAGAGTGTGCTCTACCTTCGTTATCCCCAGTTCATGAAATATTTTTAAATGTTGATATAAAAGAACACTCTGAATGTGTAAGAAGGTGGTTGGCTGGGGCCATGGGTGGGAAGGAATGGAGAACAAATCAGAAAACCTGGGGATTTACCTTGTCTTCAGCACCTACCTGGCTCCGTGGTCTTGGACACATTATTCTCCTCAGCTTCCTGGCCTGTAAAATAGGCAAGGCGATGCCTGAGATTCCTTCCTTATTGATTCTGAAATGTATGAAAACTTTCTTAAGCATCTTAAATAATAGACTTAATTGTCGTTGAAATGATGAAATGAAAAAATAGTAAATCTTAATGAGACCCACTCTGTATTTTGTGATGGCTACCTTACAATTGGTGGTATGTAGTTTAAGGTTTATTCATCTGGATCGGAGGGGTTTTGTTTCATCTTGTCTTGTTTTTTCCCTAATTTCTTCTGTCTAAAAATCTATGTGGTCATTTCCCTGAGCCCTGCACATCCATGGTAATCAAGCAGGATCTTGGCCATTTAGGCTGAGAATTGGAGCCGAGGCTGTGGGCCTCTGGTCCCCTTTAATGAGCAGGCGGCACACAGAGAGGAACAATAAGGTACTCAGAATAGCAAACAAATAGTAAACTAGAGAAAATGGAAACTGAGACAGGCAGACAAAGCCGATGAGGAGAATTAGCGGAGGGAGCTGGGAAGAGGGAAGCCAGAACTGTGTTAGCCTTCCTTTTTCTTAGACTGTAAAGCCAGGCCTGACGTGTCACGGGCACTCGGTGGATGTTTGTGGAGTGGGAAGGCGAGTGATGAATAGATGCAAGCATTTGGCTGCATGTGGACACACTGGCTCCTGCCAACCCAGCTAGCCCAGGGACAGCAGAGGAAGGGAACAACACAAAAGAAGGCTCAGAATACCGATGTACCAAGGCAAAATGCGTTTTCCACCACAGAAGGGAAAATACCATAAGAGGCGTTGAATGAGGAACAATGAGACATTTGAGCAAGCCCCTGAGTTGCAAACTAGCTCACACCAATGCGTTTGTTCTTGAAATGTGGCGCTTATTTGCAAGTATTCATTTCATGCCTCACTATTTGGCTTTTAGGTTGGACTTAATTAAAAAAGCTGTAGCATCTTTGAGTCCAATTTCCTCTTTTCACATAGCATCTGTCCCTGACAGCTTGTGTGAGGCTCGACCACTTGTTGAGGCCCGGGCTAGAGGAGGAAGTGGCAGGGGAGAGGCGAGGTGGACAGACGCCTCTTGTTGGAGGTGGCACTCTCTGATGCCACACGGCCCCATCACGTGCTTCTGAGGCTTCTTGGTTTCAGCACGGCAACAGATGTCTCCGAGAGGGGGATGCTGGCAACCTCACAAAGGCCAGCATGACTGAGGGTAGGCATGAGCGCACTAACAGTAGAACAAGGCACACATGCCTGTGCCCTTTGCTCCGAACCAAAAAACAGGCCAAACTTGCATAAGAGCAAATTCTAGAACTGAGCAGTGGGGGCGGATGGCAGAGAGAAGATGCTTATTTGGAATAAACAGTATCCCGAGGGGAAAAGCTCACTATTTCCGGAGGCAGGTATGCCCCCATGCTTTCTATGTTCAAATAGACGGCACAAAAGATAAAAGTCACTCCTGGGCTTGGCTTTCCTTAGATGTGGTCCTATTTTGCTTTGCAAAGCATAGCTACCGCTTGGTACATTTACCTGGAGGTTTGGTTTGGAGTGTGACTGAGAAGAGAACTGAAGCTTTCTCCCCTTAGATCTGTCATTCTCATTTATCAGGACAAGCCTATCAGTAAATCCAAACAAACCTGTATCTCATTTTGGAACAAGTAATTGAGTTTGTCTTAAGCAAGCTCTTACAGATGGAGCATGCACTTAATCCACTTTCTGTTTGATGTTTTTAGTGTTGCTTTTATAGTGGTTTGTTTGAAGTTCAAGATATCAGGATTTAGGTCTTTGGAGACTTCATTCTTAATTTAAAGGAATCTTTGGAAACTGCTTGGGCCGTGTATTGAATCTTGTTCCTGAAATTAGCCAGAATTTCCCTAACTGTGCTTGTGCTATTTTATAGCATGAGGTCTGTTTGACCAAATGTATGCTGGATTCTTATTTTCTTCCTGGGGCTTTGCTTGCCTCCTACTCTCCCTCCCCCATGCTCTGGCTGTATTTTGTTGCTTTGTTGCAAAGGCGACCGACACTATGACGCATCCCACTTGAAGCTTATGGTTAAAGCCTCCTTCTCTGTGGTTCTGTGGGTCTTTGCATCTCTGCTGCACTCCTCATTTTCTGGCAGTTGGTGCTTGAAGAATCCAGTCGGCTTGATTGCTGAGCAGATTGTCACAGATCCATGGAAGAAGGCCATTACCGGCCACATTAGGGCTTAAGCACTGCCTCAACCACATGTCTAGAAACCAAGTGAGGTCAGGAGCCACAGGGGGGCCTTTGGCCAGGCAGCCTTCTTGTAAGTCTGGAGTGCCACCATGGATAATGTTTAGTCACTTTTACTGACAGGTTTCCAATTGCACAAGTAACAGAAGGATACTTAGGGGAAAATTAGAACAAAGCACAGATGAGCAAAAAAAAAAAAAAAACCTCCCTGAAAATCCTTCATTTAGAAATACTCACATAACTCTTCTGATGTTTATGCCTCTAATCTCCTTCCATATGCATATATACATGTAAAAATGTGTTTTCTTTTAACAAAAATATGATCAGATCATCCATATTAATTTTATTTCAAAATCCACCGTGAACATATTTCCACATCTTTAAGTACTTGAAATCATTTTTAGTGACTCTAAGAGTTCAGTTGCGTGGATGGGACTTTTTGTTTTTTAACCAGTCACCTATTGTTACAGATTTAGTAACAGTTTTTCTTTCTACTAAATCATGCCGTGATGAACATCCTTGCAGCTAAATGTTATTGCATCTTTAATTGTTTATTTAGTATTAAATTCTAGAAGGTTAGTGGTAAAAACCCACCACAATTCTTTTTTTAAAATTTTATTGCAGTGTAGTTGATTTATAATGTGTTAGTTTCTGCTGTACAACAAAGTGAATCTGTTACACATATACATATATTCACTGTTTTTTAGATTCTTTCCCCACATAGGTCATTAAAGTACTGAGAACAGTTCCCTCTGCTACAGAGTAGGTCCTTATTAGTTATCTATTTTAAATATAGGAGTATGTATATGTCAATCCCAATCTCCCAATTTATTATTCCCCCCATTTCCCCCCTGATAACCATAAATTTGTTTTCTACATCTGTGATTTTGTTTCAGAAACCACTGTGAGTCTTATAGGAATCTATCTTATATGCCCTTTGTTGTTGCTCAGTCACTAAATCATGTCTGATTCTTTGTAACCCCATGGACTGCAGCATGCCAGGCTTCCCTTGTCCTTCAGTATCTTCCAGAGTTTGCTCAAACTCATGTCCACTGAATCAGTAACGTTAGGATAGCACAGAACATCTGAGTGACAACAAAAGTTAGCAGTTAATATTTCTCAAACAAAAGCTGAGTCAAGGAAAGAAGTGAAAAGGGTTTTCTGCTCTTTACTCTCTGGAAAGTTTTATGTGTATTATTTCCTGTTACAAATTTGAAGGGAAGGGAACTGGGTTCCTCATATATTTTCATTGTTCCAAGCCCTATATTAGAGGAAATATATTTAAAATAGGCCTCTTGAATGACCAGGAGTGGATGTTTTTATGACACTTTCACCTTTCAATGCAAATTTGTACATTCCAACTTTATCTGTGAGATTATCTGTAGCTATAGTTATAAGTGGCAGAAGAAGAAGAGAAAGGGTAGTTGTGGAGAATTACTGTAAAATGCAGACTAATAGTGTTTCAGTGGAGAATAGAAAATGCTTAGTGAGAATGGAGAGCTTTGAGTAACTTCACAATCCATTTATCAAAAGAGCTTATAATGGAACTCTCGTTTCAAGGGAGGTCAAACACTAATAAATATTGAAAAAAGAAAGTTAAAAGGACATCAAGTTAATATTTTACTATCCATTCTTTGATCTTAGAAAGCCTGAAATATTTTTCCACACTAATTCTGTGATTTATTGATTCACTCTTGACAATTGGCTTATTGGAACCGACACAGATGCCTTGCTTTTAACTACAGCTTCAATTTCTATAATGCTTTACAATGCCAATGGATTTTTATGTATTTACTGGAGTCACTTATTGATAATGTTCTGGAATAGTCTTTGTGAGTTAAAATCTGGATTGTTGTCAGTAAAAGCAGCTGACATGTTACTACTGATTTTTGGTTTAAATGCTGTAATAACTTCTCTTGGTTTTGTTGTCTTGGTTTGGGAGTTAGTGTTAGTCACTCAGTTGTGCCCAACTCTTTGCAACCCCATGGACTGCAGCCCACAAGGCTCTTCTGTCCATGGGATTTTCCAGGCAAGGATCCTGGAGTGGGGTGCCACTTCCTTCTCCAGAGGATCTTCCTGACCCAGGGATTGAACTTGGATCTCCTGCACTGCAGGCAGATTCTTCATCATCTGAGCTACGAGGTTTGGGAGGAAAAGAGTAAAACACCCTGGAGTTCATTAACTCATCCATAACTACCTAAATTCAAATATATTCAGAAGCTTATCATGTTCTCACTTCAGTTGTACAGTTCAGTTCAGTTCGGTTCAGTTGCTCAGTCATGTCCGACTCTTTGTGACCCCATGAATCGCAGCATGCCAGGCCTCCCTGTCCATCACCAACTCCCGGAGTTCACCCAGACTCACGTCCATCAAGTCAGTGATGCCATCCAGCCATCTCATCCTCTGGCATCCCCTTCTCCTCCTGCCCCCTATCCCTCCCAGCATCAGAGTCCTTTCCAATGAGTCAACTCTTCGCATGAGGTGGCCAAAGTATTGGAGTTTCAGCTTTAGCATCATTCCTTCCAAAGAACACCCAGGGCTGATCTCCTTCAGAATGGACTGGTTGGATCTCCTTGCAGTCCAAGGGACTCTCAAGAGTCTTCTCCAACACCACAGTTCAAAAGCATCAACTCTTCGGTGCTCAGCTTTCTTCACAGTCCAACTCTCGCATCCATACATGACCACATAGCCTTGACTAGATGGACCTTTGTTGGCAAAGTAATGTCTCTGCTTTTGAATATGCTAAGGTTGGTCATAACTTTTCTTCCAAGGATTAAGCGTCTTTTAATTTCATGGCTGCAATCACCATCTGCAGTGATTTTGGAGCCCCAAAAAATAAAGTCTGACACTGTTTCCATTTTACAACTCTGTTCTATTTTTATTCTTAAGTTTAGGCCTCACCCCAAGGCGTGTGGGACCTTAGTTCTCTGACTCAGGACCAGGGATTGAACCGGCACCTTCTGCTTTGGAAGGCAAAGTGTTAACCACTGGACTGCTCGGGGGAGTCCCTGGTCTACTTTTAAAATACCCATAAATATCTCATCTCTATCCTGAATTATTTTAATAGCCACCCAACTGCCTACTTCACTGCCACCTTTGCCTCCCTTTGTTCTGCTCCAGAAGCCAGAGGAGCTCCTAAAATGTGAGTCAGATCATATTGCAGCCCCTCCTCTCTCAGAGTCAGCACCTCAGCCCTTGCATGGCTCTCCCTAGTCTTCCTCTCTGACCATAGCCCCCATCTGCCCCCCAGCTATTCCACTGAGAAAATGACGCGGCTGGCTGGAGAGGATCTGCATAAGCCCCCGGTGCTCATCTGCACCCAAACCTTGGTGCCAGGTCCTCTGCATTCTCTTCTTTTCCAGATCAGAGGTTGTGCCTGTTGCTGCCTGTCATGCTCTTGTTCACTAGACCCTGTCTTCTCCCACCCATTCCCCCTGCTCTTTTTGACAAGTCCCCCTTCTCTCTTCAGCATCACCTGTGTTTCCCTTTACTGATTCATTCCTAACAGCCTATTAACAGCCTGTTATTGCTCTCGTTTAAAAAACAGGACCAAAAAAATGATCAGTCAAACAAAAACAACCTTTCTCTTTTCTTTCTCTTTCTTTCTCTCTCCCTCCTTCCCTCTCTCTTTCTTTTCTTTCTCCCCTTCCCCACCAACTTTATTTAGCCGTAATTGACAAAAAATATTGTGTAACTTTTCTGCACACCATGTGATGGTTAGATATGCATATATATCATGAAATGATGACCACAAAAATGCTAGCTGACGCATCTCTCACCCTCAAATAGTTACCTTTTTTGGTGTGTGGTGAGAACATTTAAGATCTACTCTCTTAGCAAATTTCAGGTATGCAATACAGTGTTATAACTGTAGTCACCACGCTGTACATGGAATTTGGCTCTTTTAGATTCCACATAGAAATAGCATCATGTAGTATTTTTATTTCTTTGTCTGACTTATTTCACTTAACATATCTCCTTAATGTTTCATTCACGATGTCAAGAGTGGCAGGATTTCCTTTTATGTGACTGAACAATATTGTATCTATATATATATATATATGTATATATATATATCTCACATTTTCTTTATTCGTTCATCCCTGAGGGACTCTTCCATTGTTTCTGTCTCATGACTATTTTTTGAATAATGCAGTGAACATGGGAGTGCAGATATCTCTTCAAGATACTGATTTCATATCCTTCAGATAATATACCCAGAAGTAGGATTGCTGAATCCTCTGGTGATTTAATTTTTAACTTTTTGAGGAACATCCATACTGTTTTTCATCATGGCTATACCAGTTCACATTCCCACCAACAGGGCACAATGAGTCCTTTTTATCCACATCCTCCCCAACACCTGTTCTTTTGTCTTTTTGATAATAGCCACTCTGACAGGTGTGAGGTGATATTTCACTGTGGCTTTGACTTGGGTTTCCCTGGTGATCAGTGATCTGGAGGACTGTTTCATTTACCTGTTAGCCATTTGCATCTCTTGTTTGGAAAAACATCTTCTCAGGTTCTTTGCTCCCATATTTAAATCAGATTATTTGCCTTTTTGCTATTGTGCTGTATGCATTCCTTATTTAAATAAAAAGCAACCTTTCTTTCCTTTCCTCCTCCAATGATCACTCCATTTCTCTGCTCCCTTCTCAGTAACTACTCTGTTGTCCAGTCTTTTCCTCCCACTCACCCTTGAATTCCCTGAAGTCAGGCTTTTGCCCCCATCCCTCCACCTATTACCTTCTAGTTGGGGTCACCAACAGCCTCCACAGCATTAACTTCAAGCGTCCACTCTGTCCTCACTTGACCTAGCCGCTCAGCAACACTTGTTAATATTGATTGCTCACTTCCTCTCCTGTGAAAGTGTTTCTTCTCCTGGCTCCCACAGTCCCCACTCTACTAATCACCTCCCTGCTCCGGACCATTGACGGCTCTTACTTCTCGGGGCTCACGTTACTGCTGTCACTCAGCTCCAGGCACACTGGCCTGTTATGATCCCTCAGCCATGTCAGGTGTGTTTCAGGGCCTTTGCACTTGCTATTCCTTCTGCCACAGATGCTCTGCCATACCGGCCACTTTTCTCCTCCTTCGGGCATTGGCTTGAATGTCCCCAGTGTTCCCTGGGGCCTTTGCCCGCCGCTTTTCTCCGCAGCCCATATCATTGAGTGCACTATTTTATGTACTTGCTTCATTGATTGTCTGTCTCCACCCACTGGACTGTAAGCTCTGTGGGGGACTGGCTGTCTGTTGTGTTCTCCACCACATTCCCAATGCCTGGGAAGTCACCTGCCTGATAGGTGCCCGAGAAATGTTTGTGGAATGAATGATAAAAACTGTTCTTGGTAAGTTAGTAATGTACTTGGAGAAATACTTCAGTAGAACCACTTGGATCTCATAGCTTACATTAATAGGAGTTTCAGATTCCTAGTTTTATTTGAGTTATATGGCTTGGGAAAAACAAGGGTGTTTGGGGAGATGGAATGCCTTTCTTATTTTGCCAACCTTTCTGTATACATAGAAACACTTCCTCAGAATGTTACATTCCAAGTATATTTTTAAAGTCTGTCTTGTAAACACAAGAAGGTGCCATTTGGGGGCCAAACGGAATGACAGGGGCAGGATCAGAGAGAAGCGGCTGAGAACTGGCCTTAATGAGCCTCGTTTTGCTTCAGAAGCATAGTCTACGTGCAGGTTAAGAGACTGCCGAAAATATAGCTGCCTGCCTGTCTTTGATGCCTCCTACCTAGGTCGGGCCTTCCCATTTAGTTCCTCTTCCCCACTCACACGAGCACATGGCACATGCCTTGAACAATCCCCTCCCTCTCTCTGCCTTTTCTCAAGTATTTCTTTCTTTCTTCAAAAATCCTTTCTCCTCTGTTTCTGCTTACTGACGCTCCTTTCCTGTCAAGGCCCAGAACAAACGCAGGCTTGTCTGTGTGGCTTTTCCAGATCCTTTCCTGTCAGCACAGACTCCCCCTGTGGACTGTGTTCCTTAGAGCAGCAAGCCACAGTGTGCCTCAGTTATCCTCTGAACAGATACCCAGATATACACAGACACACACAGACAGACACACACACCCTTAGGCATAGATATACATGCACATACATAGGTATAGCACACACACACAGAAATACACACCAGATATAAGCACATTGAGGGCAGGGATTATATTGTACTCTTCTGGGGTTTCTAACACACACAAAATGCCCTGGACAGTGAAAGTATTCAATATAATCAGAAATATGATAAAATGGACATAAATCCTTTTTCAACAGATAAAAGGTCATTCTTATAAATTCCCCCTTACTGGTTATTTTCCTTTTCCTCTTGATTTGTGTCTATTTAGACATTCTGAAGAAAAGCCCCTTTCACCCCATGAAGGCCTCCTACTTAGGCCAGGGCTTAACGGTGCACCTCACCCAGCACCATGGGCGTGACCCCAGGCCCTTGAATGTATCCACAAATAGAGGCTGTTCTGTTGGCAAAGGAGGAAACAGGTTAAACAACTTACAGAAGAATGTCCTGCAAGGCAGAGCTAAATGTCGACCTCACTGCTTCTCAGAAATGCGAGTCTGGTGGTCTAAGCATGATACTACACTGACACCAGGCCAGTTCTTCAATCAGAATCGACACAAGTGCCAATCTCAGAATTCAAGGAAGGAAGGTAAAACCAGTCATGGTTATTGAGGGTTATTGAGGCTTCTCTTGGGCTTCCCTGGTGGCTCAGATGGTAAGGAATCTGCCTACAATGCAGGAGGCTTGGATTTGATCCCTGGGTTGGGAAGATCCCCTGGAGGAGGGAATGGCAACCCATTCCAGTTTTCTTGCCTGAAAAATTCCGTGGACAGAGGAACCTGTAGGCTACAGTCACAGGGTCGCAAAGAGTCGGACATGACTTAGCAACTAACAGACATAACACCTTTTCTATCGATACTTTCACCTGGTGACAGAGGTTAATCCCAAGATCATTGAGCCTACTTTCCCACCTCCTTTCCTGATATTTTGTTAGTAAGACTGGAAGAAGGGAGCACCTGAGAAGCAGATCACTGAGTCATGCAGACCTGGCCTCCTCTGTGGCACTGCTGCCTTTCCCAGCAGAAAGAATTAGGCAAATTAGACAAGGGCTGCAAGCCAGCAGGGTCTGGTGGGAGCCTCACTGATGTCTGAGACATTGGGCATTGGGTCCCAGAGGAGGGAAGGTCAGCTTGATCTTGGCGGGGCTGTCCGTGGACACCATGTGCTGGAAATCGTCCATGTTGAAAAAACATATGTCAGCACTGAGAAACCCACAACTAAGATCACTCCAAAAAAAAAAAGGAAAGAGTATTCCTATTTCATCACCTTAAAAAAATCTAGTTATATCAAGTGTATTTTATTAAGCATAAGCTAAAATGCTCTATTTGTCAGGAGTCCGATGATGCTGAGTAAATAACTTTAATTTTGCCGAGTGCTGTGGAGTAAAGAAAACGACAGCCAGCTGCTGGGCACTCCAGCTGGAATGAAAGGTACTTCCAAGAGAGCATTTGCCTAACAGACTCTGCTAGCTCTGGCCTGCCAGTATTTGCATGCTACAGGGCTGGGTCCCTCTCCATTGTATACTTATTTAAAAGTAGTACTTATCTAATGACTTACATACACTCCATTAAAAAAGTGAGGGACAAAAGAGATGAAGTGGTCCAAATCAGTTTAGCAATCCAAGAGGCATACTGGAAATCAGATATTTAATGAATGTTTTATGAATTGCCTTGTAGGGGTGCAGAGTAACGTATAACAGGTAAACACTCCTTGCCACACTTTGCCACCAGCCTGATTTTGTGCCCCAAGTTACCTAATGATAACAGGATCCTGGCTGGAGGCGAAATTTGTGCTTGGGAGCAAGGTAAATCCAGGAAATGGCCAATTACTGACCCCTCTGGATTAAGAAGGGAGGGTGTCCTAAAGAACACTACTTACTCTAGTGATCCGTGGTGATTTCTGTTGTCATGAGCGACATGACATTTCATCTGTCGTCTTGTAGATCTCTTCATTTCATCTGTAAGCTTGCAGATCATGCGTGTTTGTGTTGATCCATGTAAGTCAGGACATTCCTGAGCTCATAGGTAGTCCTGTCTGGAGACCATATCAAAGAGCCCACAGTCCACAGGTTGAACTTCATTTTTCCAAGTGCTTTATGTTTTTCTAGCACTTTCACAAATTCCTGTCCACCCAATACAGGTTTTTCCTCTTGCTGGCCCTTTGCTTCATTTTGCTCATATGTCAGATAAAAATGGAGATGTTACCTCTTCCAGAAGTCTTAAAATAAAAGATAATGGACCTGGAAACCACAAAATATATTTAGTGTACAATTTTATTATATTGTGTATAACTCAAAATGCTAACTTTTTATAAGAGTAATGAGGTTATGAAGCAGGGTTATTGATACTGCCTTGTATCCCATGATAATTCCTGAGTTTTCATTGGTCTTTTTAGGTAAGAGGCAGAGAGGACTGAGCTATAAACACAAATAACTGATACCTGGGACAGAAAGTGACAAGCATTTTAAGAGACAAATTAATAACTCTTCATGAGAGCACAGATGAGAGCATCAGTGTCTAAGAAGGAGAAACAGGAAAGAGAAAAAAATAGCATGAATTGACAACTCAGAGGCAAGAATACAGAGGGACCCGGTGGGAGTAGATTTCATTAAAACTCTGGGCACCAGAGGGACAAGAGCACAAGTTAGATTAGGAAAAAAGATAGGGCTCAGATTACAGAAGGTCTTACATGTTAGATGGAGGAGTATGGACTTCAGGAGAGAGAGAGGCAGTGGTGAGCAGTGATGAGAGAGACTGGAAGAAATACATCAAACAAAACTTGATGATGTCTCGAACGAGGACATTTCAGAGAGAATAGAGAGGAGGGTGAGGCAAGAAGTACCCTGCGTGGAGAAGAGACAGAAATGAACCATGAACAAAATATGAGAAACAAAGGTGAACTGGTGAGAGGTGGTAGGGGGACGGGTCAGGAGGTTCACTGGAACATGTGGTATCTTCCTGGTCCTTAGGCACTGGTTTCTGAGTAGACAACCTTGAGAAAATATTGCCTTTTACATTCTTTCTCAATTTTGTGTGATGCTATTTTCTACTTTTAAGTATGCTCAAAAATAGCCAAAGATACAGCATTGTACTTGGAGCCAACAAAATAATACGATGAGTCAAACTGGTAGAGTTAACAAGAAAGCAGTGATTCATTTTTCAGGCTTGAAGAATTTCTCCTTTTCAAAAACACCAAAACAAGAAACTCTCAAGCAGATAAATTAGCAGGTGATTATTTGAATAACAAAAGGAATCTTTTCCAAAAGCTTTCCTTCAAGGATTCTTTAAATAGTATACTAGGACCTTGTCTTCACTCATTTAAAATGTCATTTATTTGTAGCTGTTTGATAAAACACAGGAACAAGCTTATCACATAAAGCATGATATCCCCTAGAGCTACATTTTAGCCTGTGCAATATTTTAAAAAATGCTTATTTATGTATGTATGAAGTGGCCATCACATAAATACTCCAAGAAACTTAATGAGTATATTTTTGTTTTCTGTTAGCTTTGGAAAATTAAAGCTGTAATTTTTTTATTAAACATATAAATGGCGAGAGTTAAATTTGCTAATTATTTTGATTACTGTCATTTGTAGTCTCCTAATAAATAGAGTCTAGAAGTTATTTGTGATTCTTTTTCTTAAAAGGCTTATAATAAGAAAAGCTTTTATAATGCCAGCTCTGTAAAACCCTAACAATAGCTTCCTTTTAAATCCTTAAAAGAGATAAATTTAACTGTTTTAGGCTTTTCTAGAAGTTCCTAGTTTTCTTCTAAAGAATGGTTTTTAAAATTACTCTCTGTTATCCAAAAGACTTGAAAGGAAGGATTTGAACAAGTCATTTGTACGCCAGTGTTTATAGCAGCATCATTCACAATATCCAAAAAGCAGAAGCAGCCCAGTACCAGTGAGTGAATGAATAAACAAAATGGAACATTATGCACCTTTATAAAGGGTGGAATTCTGACACCTACTACAACATGGATGAATCTTGAAGACGTTATGCTAAGTGAAATAACCCAGACACAAAAAAGACGAATACTGCATGATTCTACTCATATAAGTACCTGCTGCTGCTGCCAAGTTGCTTCAGTCGTGTCCGACTCTGTGTGACCCCATAGACATCAGCCCACCAGGCTCTCCTGCCCCTGGGATTCTCCAGGCAAGAACACTGGAGTGGGTTGCCATTTCCTTCTCCAATGCATGAAAGTGAAAAAGTGAAAGTGAAGTCGTTCAGTCGTGTCCGACTCTTAGCGACCCCATGGACTGCAGCCTTCCAGGCTCCTCCATCCATGGGATTTTCCAGGCAAGAGTACTGGAGTGGGGTGCCATTGCCTTCTCCAATATAAGTACCTAGAGCAGTCAAATTCATAGAGACGGAAAGTAGAAAGATGATTGCCAGTGGCCAGAGGAAGTGGGAAAAGGGGAGTTAGTATTTAATGGGCAGAGTTTTAGTTTGGGAAGATGAAAAAGTTCTGGAGATGGATGGCAATATGAATTTACTTGGTATCACTGAACTATACACTTTTTCGGTACAGATGGTGAATGTGTCATGTATATTTAATCCCCCTAAAAATCCACAAGAACTCTCTACTAAACTGTAGTTCTGTAGAAACTGCCTTAGAAAAGGACAGCAGCAGCAGGCAATCTGGAACCAGCTGGGTGTCCTTAGGGCTGTGGTCTTCCAGCCATGATGGTTGGCCCTTCCTTGGGGGGTCCTCTGGCTTTGCCCCTGCTCCCCAAGAGGAAGTGCATCTCCTTGCCATCATATGTTGATGTCGACCTCTGTTTCCTGGTTAACATTGATCTCTGTTTCTAGGCAGCCTTTCCTTAGAGCTATTGATGTGTTCACCTATATTCTCCACAACAAGGTGGCTTCAGGTCTGCCTCTCTGTCAGTTACTTTCATGACACACTTCATTCATAGAGATCATTCTTTTCATTTTCTCATTCTTGGGAGTCTGTGCCAGGCTTGCCTCCACATACATTATCCCTCTGGGGCCCCAAGGAATTATTCACCCATGATGTGTAGGGGCTTCAGGACCGATCTGGGGCTGCCTCAGTCATTTGCCCAGGCACACCATGCAGACATCTCCATGTGGCTCTTCTCCCTCTTCCTTCAATCTACCGGGGCAGGTGAGGTAGTGCTCCCTGCCCTCATATTCCCCAGCCCTACCTGAGGGTTCCTTTATCGACTCCTCTCAGGGCTCTGCCTGAAGGTGGTTGGGGATTAGGGTTGCTTCTCAGGGCACTCCCTGACCCTAGCCTCTAATACCTTTTTACCAACCTCTACTGATCTGCTAGCTTCCTGAGTCTATGAGACTTTATCAGAGCCTTTGCTTACTTGACACCATCTTTCCAAATCTTTAGCCCATGCCAGGACCCAGGGTTTAGAAACAGAAAAGGTTATCGATTGCTTTGTCTTCTGCCATTGTGCTATGTCATCCCTTCTCTCTAAAGTAATGAAAGCAGTGGTTGTAGCTGATTGAATGAACAAGGGTCACCGCGTACCAAAGCAGAACACAAAACAAACGCACAGAAAGCCACTGGGGTGCATGCTTCAAAATATTCTCCTGACTCCAATGTTTCAACTCCACAGTTTAATAGAAGTTCAGGGAGAGCAGAGGACATAAATTAGTGAACCAAATCAAATTTGCAGATGACTAAACCTGATCCTTTGGTATCTCCAAGAGATTTATAGGATGTGAAGTGTAGCTGAGACTTAAGAAACCAAAAGTGACTGAGGGAGCAAATGAATAAACACATTCAGAGAGTCTTAGCCAAGCTATAATTGTATAGAGAGATGATACCTCATAACCAAAGTGCATTAAAAATTGTAAACTGTGATCAAGTGAACAATGACTATCTTGCTTAAGCTGCTTTGGAAATCTAGATGTTTATATTTTAGGATAAAATGGAATATTCTTATATAGTGCTATGTGAAAACGGAACTATTTTAATTTCAGTGTTGGCTGGGTACCCGATAGAATAAATGTGCCATTTCAAAATTTGGGAAGGACACACACACTCTGGTTTTGTGACCCTGACCCCTTCTCCACTGACAGTGTCACAAGATGGAGAGTTAGCATTTCGGAGCAAACCACGTGCTATGCTCCAAATATCACCACCTCCAAAAAAGGCATGAAGTGTGCTTGCCTCTTTCTTCATGCACAGAAACAGCAGCTTACACTGGACCTCTTGCAGGGTTTAATAAGTGCCCTCTATGTTTGAGGGGACGCAGTGAACAAGAGGCCTGATCCACACCCAAGGGAGGGGAGCCTCTGGATGGATTTCGACAGCTGAGGAAGGAGCCCCGAGGCCTGCATGCAGGATATCTTAGGTGTGAGATCCTCCTTGATGGTGGGGGAACCCATGAAGTCACTCCAGAAGAAGAATATTCTTTATTTTGTTTTATTTTATTACACTGGACTGAGTAAGTAAGAAAGTAAGTGTTAGTCGCTCAGTCATGTCTGACTCTTTGCAGTCTCATGGACTGTAGCCCACCATGCTCCTCTATCTGTGAAATTCTTTAGGCAAGAATACTGGAGTAAGTTGCTATATTCTTCTTTGACACTGGACTAAACACATTAATAATTCCACTTTGTCTTGTGAAAGTTGAGTTGCTGACCAACTTCTTATTATCCAAAAGGCATCTGAAAGACATGGGATTTGCCCTAAATATCTTTCAGGACAGGGAAGAGTTAACTTTACCAGGATAAATTTAAAGTTTGGCCCATGAGAGACAAAAATAATGTTGCTTATAGCCCATGAATTTTGCGTGTTCAAAATAGTACTTACATATAGTAAGGTTTCAAAGAGATATACAATGTCCGTAGCCAACAAATATCTTTCAATTCTTAGTATGTCAGGCAACCCTGTTAGATGCTGGGCTAGAAATTACATAGAAAGCACATTCCCATTCCTTTATCTGCTGTTCATATTCTACATGCTAAAAATCATAAAATAATTATTCAGCACCCAGCATTTTGATGGGGTTAGTTTCTTCCCTAACAGAGATAACTTTTTTTTTTTTTTTAGTTTTGACACTTACTCTGATTTATTACAAAGCTTGTGATTTGTAAGAAAAATTTGCATCTGTTAAAGCTTAGAGACATGATAAAATGAAAAATTGAGTCAATCAGATCAGATCAGTCAGATCAGTCGCTCAGTCGTGTCCGACTCTTTGCGACCCCATGAACCGCAGCACGCCAGGCCTCCCTGTCCATCACCAGATCCCGGAGGTCACTCAGACTCGCATCCATCGAGTCAGTGATGCCATCCAGCCATCTCATCCTCTGTCGTCCCCTTCTCCTCCTGCCCTCAATCCCTCCCAGCATCAGAGTCTTCTCCAATGAGTCAACTCTTCGCATGAGGTGGCCAAAATACTGGAGTTTCAGCTTTAGCATCATTCCTTCTAAAGAAATTCCAGGATTGATCTCCTTCAGAATGGACTGGTTGGATCTTCTTGCAGTCCAAGGGACTCTCAAGAGTCTTCTCCAACACCACAGTTCAAAAGCATCAATTCTTCGGTGCTCAGCCCTCTTCACAGTCCAGCTCTCACATCCATACATGACCACAGGAAAGACCATAGCCTTGACTAGGCGAACCTTTGTTGGTAAAGTAATGTCTCTGCTTTTGAATATGCTATCTAGGTTGGTCATAACTTTCCTTCCAAGGAGTAAGCGTCTTTAATAGCAGGATAATTTTTAGAGATGAAGTAATCAAAGCAATTGTAGACATAGCTATTTGGTTTACATTGCACAGAATGCAAAGTCTGATAAAGTTTACTTGTGTAGAAAAAAACCACGTGGACTGCCCAGAAAGTAACTCTGCACATCCACGCTTTATTCTTCTGAATACAGAAGCACACCCACACAGTGTGGATCTCTTTGCCTTCTCTCCCTCTTCTTCTTCCTCCTGCTCCTCCTCCTCTTCTAATTCCCTTCCCTCTCTCTCTCTTGATCCCTCTCTCTCCCTCCCCGCTCTCTCTCCCTCTCCCTCCCTCACTCTCTCCCCCTTCTTCCCCTCTCCCTCTCTTTCTCTCTCGCCCTCTCAATCTGTCTCTCTTTCTCTTTTTTTCCCTCTTCTTTGAACCCTTGTCCCCCCACCCTCACCATAGCTGTTTAGTCACATACTTATTTGAATCTTATCTACATGTTCAATTTCTGTGTTTCATGTCTAGAATGCTCACATATAGGAGGGAAAAATGCAGAATGACTGTCCAGCAAATATCTCAGAATGTTCCCAGTATTGTGATTTGCTTTTAATCCCGTTGTGAGGTAGGATTTTTGTCTGGAAGCTGGTATGTTCATTGATTAAGTAGCACACAGTGTGAGCCAAGAAATCTTTAGTCCCTAAACTAGCAGCATATTAAGCAGATCTGAAAGCATCGTATTGCTCTGTCAGTTTCCTGGGAGGGTGTTTCAAGCTTAAAAGTTGTAGTCAATGTAAACATTTCCTGAGCAGTTAATTATTAGCATCTCCTGAAAATGGAAGGACTGGCATCATGTAAAAGAAAGGAGAATGTTCAGATTAAGTAGCTTGTTTAATAAACAATGAGGTGGATCCACAAAGCAAAATGTGTAGAAGGAGGAATAGTGATGGGAAGACAAAGTCCCTCTATGATGTATCACTAATGAGAGTGCTGATTGCCAAGAAGGTTTGCATCAGGGCAGGCACATAGCAGGAAAAGGAGATACAGAGAGCTACAAGAAAGGACAAAATGGTCCAGCAGATGTTTCATGAACTGTTTGTCTTTGACCTGTGACAAATTCACCCTCCAAAAGCAAACAGAGGTCCATAACATCTAGTGTCCAAGGTGATTTTTCAAATGCTTTGTTTATTATTTAAATGTTGAGCAGACCACTTAATTCAGGATAACCAACAGGTTATAATTACTACAGACTCCCTCCTGTCTCAGTAGCTTTGTTAGCATCTTTGAGGGATGACATGAGAATATAATCAGGTGAGCTCAAGGTGTATTGTTTTGGGTGATTTGCATTCTGCAGACTTCCCACAACTTTCTGTCCTCTAGCACAATAACAAGCATATCCTCCAGAGGTATGAAGTGTGTGTAATAATTACGCCTCTTCATTTTACATGTGATTTGTTATGTCCAAGCCATTTTAGTGTTAAGAATATAATTTATTGTGATGCCATTTTCCAGGGAGCTGCCCCAAGTCCCCATTTGGCCAACAATAGGAGAGGGATGTAAACAGATCCATCCTATCAATGTTCATTGTTTCCCCTTCAGCTGAATCCTTTGAACAGACCTAGGAAGTTGATATTTTAAAAGCCAATTTTCTATAATTCAATGGCCCCAAACTCAGGGTCATTTTTAGTATTTTTTAGAGTTCTACAACCTACTATATACATTTTGAAAAGTCTAATTTAAAAATCTAAATGGAAATTGTTATCTGTACATAATTATATAATTAATTTGATTTGCTTTGGAAATAAAATCTTTTGAAACATTCAGACTGAAAAAAATAATGAAATAATGCCAACCTTTGATTTACAAGGTTGGTAACTATGGTTTAGTCAGCCTCCGTTTACAACTAGTGTTGTTGCTAATGTGGTGGACAGAATAACAGCCCTCCCCAAAATGTCTTTGTTCTAACCCCTAGAACCTCTGACTGTGTTGTTTCATGGCAAGGGGGAATTAAGATTAAAGATGGAATTAGGGCTGCTGATCAACTGACCTTGAGAAGGAAGATTATCCTGAATTATCAGGGTGACCCAATATAATCACAGGAGTCCTTTTAAGTGAAAGAGAGAAGTTGGAGGATCAAGTCAGAGAGAGATTTGAGGATGCTATGCTGTTATGAAGAGAGAGGAAGGGGCCAGAGCCAAAGAATGCAGACAGTTTCTTGAAGCTGGAAAAGGAAAGAAAATGATTCTTCTCTAGAGCCTCCAGAAGAGGCCAAGCCCAGCTAAGACCTTTATTTTGGCCCAGGAGACCTATATTATGAACTTCTGGCCTCCAGAACTATAAGGTAATAAATTTGTGTTGTTTTAAGCCATCCAGTTTGTGGCAATTTGTTAAAGCAGCAATGAGAAACTAATGCATTCAGTGTAGTATTTTTCTGGATTTTTTCATTTACTTTTTAAAATTTATTTTTAGTAGAGGATAATTGCTTTACAATGTTATGTTGGTTTTTGCCATATAATAACATGGATCAGTGATTTGTTGTTGTTCAGTTGCTAAGTTGTGTCCAACTCTTTCCAACCCCATGAACCACAGCACGCCAGGCTTCACTGAATCAGCCATAAGAATACTTATGTCCCCTCTCTCTTGAACTTCCCTCCCACCCCCACCCCATCCCATCTCTCTGCTGCTGCTGCTGCTGCTAAGTCGCTTCAGTCGTGTCCAACTCTGTGGGACCCCAGAGACGGCAGCCCACCAGGCTCCGCCATCCCTGGGATTCTCTAGGCAAGAACACTGGAGTGGGTTGCCACTTCCTTCTCCAATGCATGAAAGTGAAAAGTGAAAGTGAAGTTGCTCAGTCATGTCCGACTCTTAGGGACCCCATGGACTGCAGCCTACCAGGCTCCTCCATCCATGGGATTTTCCAGGCAAGAGTACTGGAGTGGGGGTGCCATTGCCTTCTCCATCCCATCTCTCTAGGTCATCACAAAGTACCAGCTTGAGCTCCTGGTGTTATATAGCTTCTTTCCACAAGCTATCTATTTCACCTGTGATTATGTATATGTTTCAGTGCTATTTTAATCATTTAAATAAAACCAGTTAACAGTATTTTCTGAGTACCATGGCATACAGATAACTGTGCAGGGAAGTTGTAAAAGTGTAGAAGAAGTAGGATAAATCCAGACTCCTTACCGTTGTCTCAGTGTCTGCATCATCTGCCCCTCCTGCACTCCAGCCTTACCTTCTGTTCCTTCTCTGCAATTCTGACTCTAGCACCTCCAGCTTTTGGTCAGCTCTTTAGACTTCCTGCCCTGGTGCTTGGTTCTTGGTTCTTGTTGCTTCCTCTGCCTTGAATGCCTTTTTCCAAATCCCCCTACAACTGATTTCTTTTCATCCTTCAGGCCTTAGTGTAACCTTTCCTGTGTTATCAGAACACTCTATCTTGTGCAACTCCAGATCTCAGTAGCTTAAAACAATAACATTTATTTGTTCCTAGAGTCACAGCCCAGGGTAGTTGATGTGTGTGGAGTCAGTGATAAGAATGGGAACTCCCATGGGACTTCCCTGGCAGTCCAGTGGTTAAGACTCTGCACTTTCATTGTAGGAGGCACAGGTTTGATCCCTGGTTGGGGAACTAGGATCCTGCATGCCACATGGGCAGCCAGAAAAAAAAAAAAAAAAAAAAAAAAAAAAAAAAACAGGGACTCCTTTGAGTTACACATGGCCACTGATCCTATCACGCGTGCCCCTCTGACACCTTGGTCTTCTTGGAATCCTCTGCAGGATCACCTTTCACCACTTTTACATGGTGAGAAATCAGAGACCTGTGGAGGATTATTCAGGCCAGGCCTGGAAGTGAGACATGTCACTTGACCCAAGCTAGATGCAAAGGGAGTGGGCAGTCTTCCTATGTGCCCAGATGGAAAACTCACCGCCTGAGTGACTAATTGCCTGGCTCTGCCCCTTCTCAGAGCTGCTTCCTATAACATCCTAAGCAGGTCTGCCTTGTTAGTCTCGTGATGATTCCTTATTTTCTCCACCATACTTTATCCTTAATAATTTATTTGCCTCTTGGTTAATTGTGTTTTTTCCACAAGCCCAGAGCTGTGTGAAGATAGAGATCGTTTGTTTTGTCACGACCATATGCACAGCATTTGGCAACACTGTGTCCCGCAGAATAGCTTACCAATCAATAATGGTTAATCAATGTGTGATGAATGGATGAGCCGATGACCCAATGAATGGATGAAGAGAAAACAGAGCCTTTATCTAGAAGATATCCACTATTGCAGCAAAGACAGAATAGTTCATGTTCTTTTATAATAATCATTTTTAAGAAGCCACCAAAATATTTGAATTCACAAGTTAACAATATCTTCCTTGTATTGAGGAGGGCATGGCAACCCACTGCAGTATTCTTGCGTGGAGAATCCCCATGGTAAGAGGAGCTTGGCGGGCTTCAGTCCATGGGATTGTGAAGAGTTGGACATGACTGAGCGACTAAGCACAGCACAGCACAGACCTTGTACTAGAGTTCAGAAAAGTGTTTGGAATGACACTGCTCTTTTGATGAAGTTCAGTTCTGCAGAGGAGCAGACAAGTGCTCTGTCTTTATTGTGGTTAATACTACCGCTTTATTTCTGAGTGAGCTTCAGACCCTTCAGACCCCCTCCTAATTCACTCCATCCCCACCCATCTCTGGGGAAGGCAATGGCACCCCACCCCAGTACTTTTGCCTGGAAAATCCCATGGATGGAGGAGCCTGGTAGGCTGCAGTCCATGGGGTCGCTAAGAGTCAGACATGACTGAGCGATTTCACTTTCACTTTTCACTTTCATGCACTGGAGAAGGAAATGGCAACCCACTCCAGTGTTCTTGCCTAGAGAATCCCAGGGACGGGGGAGCCTGGTGGGCTGCCGTCTATGGGGTCGCACAGAGTTGGACACGACTGAAGCGACTTAGCAGCAGCAGCAGCAGCCACCCATCTCTAGTTGCAGAAGCCAAATCGCTTACTCCTTCCCTCCTGTCCTCTGCCAGTATCCTCATAGTGGCCTAGGGTATGGAAGCATGCCATTTTAGATGACTGATGTTTTCCTTTTTAAAATCTTTCTTCTCTTTTTCCTTCCTATTGTCCTTTCCTGACTTAGCATGCACTAAGAGAATATGACAGTCTAAGGGACAGAATGCCCAGCCTAGGGCTTCCCTCTTGCAGTGTGATGCTATAGGCTCTAAGGAAGGATGCTATGGTGTGTTGGCTGCTTTGCTAGGAAGCCTGAGCTGTTGCCTGTCTTTTGGATGGGGACACAACACAGGAAGTCCACTCTACCTTGCTCATTTGTGCTGCTCTGGCTCTGACATGGCTCCTGATTGCCCAGGCTTTATGGAATGTAGCAGAGTGATGGGGCCAGAGTGCTGATTCCTGAAATCACTGGCTAGGCAGGATGCTCCCTACCGTGGATGGGTTTCTCCCATCTCTCCTTTCATCTCCTCTCGTCCATGGGGCAGGTGTACGGCATTTCCGGGGTAGAGGACCAGGGACTTGCGGTTGGAGTCATTCCTGTGAAGAGTACAATGTGTATTTACTTCACTTTCCTCCCCTCACTTTGATGTTTTTGTATGGATGAAGTACATTAAAATAAACACGAAAGTCAAGGATGTGTCCAAAGATGTAGCAACAGAGATGATCAGGAATAGGAAAAAAATGGAAAACAACTTAAATGTTCACATATGGAAGTAGATAAAAATGAATTATGGTATATGCATATAATGAGATACTAGAAGGTCATTAAAATTGATCCTGTAGAAGAGTATTAAATGACATGCAGTCATGTCCACATTTAATTTGTAAAAATCAGGCTATAAAATAAAGGCCACTGTGTGATCCCATTTTTTCCAATTAATTTTTTATTGTTTAATATATAAATAACAAAAAGAAGGAAGATCAAAATAGGGTGGCTGTTGTGTAAATGTGATGATAGGTAAAATTTTCATTTATTCTTAGTACCCAGTGGTATTTTAAAATTTTTCTATAATAAATACACATTTCTTTTGTAAAGGGATATAAACATCTAAAATGCGATTTTACAAATTAGGTGGCTAAGTTCCCAAATGAACACTTGTTTCTAAAAAAGGGCTATTGACAGAAGACTTAAAGAGCAAGTCACTGAAGTGCAATGAAAAAGCCCAATAACCCTGCTTTCCTGCTGTTCCCCAGCCTCATCCTGGCCCCTGCCTCTCACTTTCCCTCCCGCCCATGCACACTAAATGCTGACGCCTGCTTAGCATCTGGACTGGCTCCATCTCGATCACCACGCCCTCCATCCCATTCCTATGGCCGTGGCCTTAGTGTAGCCCTTTGTCAGATTCTGATGGGACTCGCCTCCAGGCCCTGGTTCACACTGTTCTGCGTAATGCCACCCTATCCTGACAGCCTGGCCAGGGCGGACCCATCTCAGGAGACTCAAAGGCCACACATTCTCTGACGCTTCCTGACCATCTCCACTTCGGTTCCCAGACTTAACCCTCCTTTATGCCTCGCTCTTTGTTCTGAACTCTCTTATGGAAGCTTTTAATCTCGCTGCATTTCTTTCTTTAAAAAAAAAAAAAAAAATGAACACTTTATTGAGGCATAATTAACATGGAAAAACTGCATGTTGGATGTATACAATTTTATGAGTTTGGGGATAAGTATACAACCCCTGAAACCATTACCACCAAGGCCAGTGTCATATCCATCACCCCCCAAAGTCTCCTCCTGTTGCCTTATCATCATCATTATTATTACTTTCTATTTCCCTTCTTGACACTTTGGATCAGGTATTTTACACTTCCCCCATGGTAATTTGTGTGATCCTTGTAACATGTACAGGAGGGTTATAGCCCCACTTTACAAATGAGAAAACAGAGGCATAGAGAGGTTAAGTAACTTGTCCAAGGCAGCACAGGTGGAAACTGACGAGCCTGGAGTCATCCTGAGGTAGTACAGCACCAGCATCTCTACCCTCAACAGATTTGTGTCCTGCTGTTTCTCATATTTATGAGACCTTTCACATGTCTGTCTTTTCCCACCATATTGTAGGGGAGGAATCATGTTTTAAATGTATCTTTATTTTGTTTGATGCCAAGCCCAGGATGGTATAAAGCAATCTCATCGTAAATATTGACTCTTTATACAACGTGTTTATTGAGCCTTTGCCATATGACAGGCATTGTTTTAAGCACCTGAAATACATAAATAACAAAGCACATCAAGATTTCTGCCCTCAGTGGGAAGCAGAGCACTGACTTAGATTCTAGTAAAAATGTCAAGGGCAAGTTGGGTGAATGATTCAGGTGTTATTTACATGACATTTTTACTTCTTCTGTATCCATGCTTCAGTACATTACATTTTAAATTGAGGGTATAATTTGAGGCAATGACAGTGCTGGAAATCAATATAAATCCTTCCTTTGTCACATGAGAGCTCTGTAACTGATCAAGTGATAGAGATCTGTTGATGGTCACATGGTGTCTGCCTGATACATCTTGCTGCTTTGAAACGTTTTTTTTGAAAGTTCAGTACATATCTGAAAATCTCATCTTTTTCTCATTTCTTTATGTTTTTCTTTCTTGCTCACATTTTTTACATTTTTTCTGTTTTTCTCCCCTCAAAACCATCTCAAAGCCTCTTGCTGCTTCCTCCTGCACCCTCTTCCAGCCCCTTCTTACTTTACTTGTCCCTCTAACTTCCCAAATGTACATCTTTGAGCAGTTGATCAAAACTCATGAAGAAAATATGATTTTCTCTATCAAGATCAGATCAGATCAGATCAGTCGCTCAGTCGTGTCCGACTCTTTGCGACCCTATGAATTGCAGCACGCCAGGCCTCCCTGTCCATCACCAACTCCCGGAGTTCACCCAGACTCACGTCCATCGAGTCAGTGATGCCATCCAGCCATCTCATCCTCTGTCGTCCCCTTCTCCTCCTGCCCTCAATCCCTCCTAGCATCAAGGTCTTCTCCAATGAGTCAGCTCTTCGCATGAGGTGGCCAAAGTACTGGAGTTTCAGCTTTAGCATCATTCCTTCCAAAGAACACCCAGGGCTGATCTCCTTCAGAATGGACTGGTTGGATCTTCTTGCAGTCCAAGGGACTCACAAGAGTCTTCTCCAACAACACAGTTCAAAAGCATCAATTCTTCAGTGCTCAGCCTTCTTCACAGTCCAACTCTCACATCCATACATGACCACAGGAAAAACCATAGCCTTGACCAGATGAACCTTTGTTGGCAAAGTAATGTCTCTGCTTTTCAATATGCTATCTAGGTTGGTCATAACCTTCCTTCCAAGGATTAAGCGTCTTTTAATTTCATGGCTGCAATCACCATCTGCAGTGATTTTGGAGCCCAGAAAAATAAAGTCTGACACTGTTTCCACTGTTTCCCCATCTATTTCCCATGTAGTGATGGGACCAGATGCCATGATCTTCATTTTCTGAATGTTGAGCTTTAAGCCAACTTTTTCACTCTCCACTTTCACTTTCATCAAGAGGCTTTTTAGTTCCTCTTCACTTTCTGCCATAAGGGTGGTGTCATCTGCATATCTGAGGTTATTGATATTTCTCCCAGCAATCTTGATTCCAACCTGTGTTTCTTCCAGTCCAGCGTTTCTCATGATATACTCTGCATAGAAGTTAAGTAAACATGGTGACAATATACAGCCTTGACGAACTCTTTTTCCTATTTGGAACCAGTCTGTTGTTCCATGTCCAGTTCTAACTGTTGCTTCCTGACCTGCATACAGATTTCTCAAGAGGCAGGTCAGGTGGTCTGGTATTCCCATCTCTTTCAGAATTTTCCACAGTTTATTGTGATCCACACAGTCAAAGGCTTTGGCATAGTCAATAAAGCAGAAATAGATGTTTTTCTGGAACTCTCTTGCTTTTTCCATGATCCAGCAGATGTTGGCAATTTGATCTCTGGTTCCTCTGCCTTTTCTAAAACCAGCTTGAACATCAGGAAGTTCACAGTTTACATATTGCTGAAGCCTGGCTTGGAGAATTTTGAGCATTACTTTACTAGCATGTGAGATGAGTGCAATTGTGCAGTAGTTTGAGCATTCTTTGGCATTGCCTTTCTTTGGGATTGGAATGAAAACTGACCTTTTCCAGTCCTGTGGTCACTGCTGAGTTTTCCAAATTTGCTGGCATATTGCGTGCAGCACTTTCACACCATCATCTTTCAGGATTTGGAATAGCTCCACTGGAATTCCATCACCTCCATTAGCTTTGTTCATAGTGATGCTTTCTAAGGCCCACTTGACTTCACATTTCAGGATGTCTGGCTCTAGGTCAGTGATCACACCATCGTGATTATCTGGGTCGTGAAGATCTTTTTTGTACAGTTCTGTGTATTCTTGCCACCTCTTCTTAATATCTTCTGCTTCTGTTAGGTCCACACCATTTCTGTCCTTTACCGAGCCCACCTTTGCATGAAATGTTCCTTTGGTATCTCTGATTTTCTTGAAGAGATCCCTAGTCTTTCCCATTCTGTTGTTTTCCTCTATTTCTTTGCATTGATCGCTGAAGAAGGCTTTCTTATCTCTTCTTGCTATTCTTTGGAACTCTGCATTCAGATGTTTCTATCTTTCCTTTTCTCCTTTGCTTTTTGCTTCTCTTATTTTCACAGCTATTTGTAAGGCCTCCCCAGACAGCCATTTTGTTTTTTTGCACTTCTTTTCCATGGGGATGGTCTTGGTCCCTGTCTCCTGTACAATGTCACGAACCTCATTCCATCGTTCATCAGGCACTCTATCTATCAGATCTAGGCCCGTAAATCTATTTCTCACTTCCACTGTATAATCATAAGGGATTTGATTTAGGTCATATCAAGAGGTTAGGCAAAAATGGCAAGGCATTGATCTGATCAAAATTTGTGTCATCGGCAACTATAGATTCATTTGGATGCAGAAGAGAGAAGAAAGGCTAGCTCTAGAGGTTAGAATAATCTTATGAGGTAAACTGTATTTCTGTTTTACTAATAACAAAGCAGAGGGACTTCCCTGACTGTCCAGTGGTTAAAGTGGTTAAGACTCTGCACTTCCAATGCAGGGGGCATGGGATCTATCCCTGGTCAGGGAACTAAGATCTTGAATGCTGAGTGGTGCAGCCAAAAAATTAAAATAAAAAAAGCAGAGATTCAGAAGGATTGTCTAAAGTCATGTGTTCGTGGACTCAGTTGCTCACTAGTGTCTGACTCTCTGTGACCCCATGGACTATAGCCCACCTGGCTCCTCTGTCCATGGACTTTTCCAGGCAAGAATACTGGAGTGGGTTGCCATTTCCTACTCCAGGGGGATCTTCCCAATCCAAGGATCAAACCCACATCTCTTGCATCCCCTGAATTGGCAGGCGGATTCTTGTCTAAAGTCACCAAGTAACAAAGATCATGTTAAGTTCCTCTATACTGTGTTGTTTACCATCTTATACAGAGGGGAGTTCTGATGAAAAATGTGTTTTTGCTGCTTAGGGGATGTATTTTTCTGGGGTCTCATGTATTAAAAATGAAATTGAGATATTAAGAAACTCAGACTATTCCCAAATAATGGCATTATTTTAAAACAAATGGAGCCTTACAGGAATAGAAATAACCTATTATACTTGCAAAGCACTAAGTTAAAAATGTACCACCAGAATATACTGTTTCTTCATTTCCCCTCTCTACACTCCAGCCTCCAGGATTGGAAATTACTCATTCTTTAGAGTATACATTAAATTTAGATGTTCATAGCGTGACCATAGAAAAGCCTCTGCACTTATCAATAGTTTTCCCTGTATCTTGAGCAATCACACAGCCCAGATTCCCAGAACGTTATCTTATCTTTCACAGATACTTTGTCAAGCTTGTTCTAAAAATAGGGTCAGTATTCCTGTATCTCTGTTAGTCCACTTGCAGTTGAACTTGAGCATCCACTCTATCAGCTTACAGGTCACCAAAGACCTGCTCACCACCAAGGGCAGTGTTTTCCTCAGTTCTAGTGCTTTTCAGCCTGAGATATACACAGTTGTTGGGTTAGTGCTTGCTTTCAGGTTTCTCTCTTCTCCCAGGAACAAATCTTTACAGTTTAGGAAGGATTGGAGGAGAAATACCCAAGACCCTAGCCTCTTATTTGCGGATGCAAACCCAAACTGGAAGGATCACCAGGAAACAGAGGGCCTATGGACTAATGAGAAAATGTTCACAATTCAGGGGGGCAGATGATTTGCTGGTTGAGCTCCCGGAGATGTCAGCTCAGTCTCAGGGTAATGCTGTTGCACCCCTGGCCCCCACCAGAGGCTCCCTGTAGCACCATGCTGACTGCTAATGTGGGCAGCACCTCATTTAAGTGACCAACACACTCTGGGAAAGCAGCGGATTTAAAGAAGTGCTGTCCTGAGGACCATGATACTTGGTCAGGCCAGAAAGCAAAGATTAAGCTTCCTAAACACTCACTGATTCCCACAATGCTCCACTTAGGAAAATTTCTCCCAGGAACTCTTATTGGTACCTTGATTTTTCATCTCTCCCTCCTCTCCCTTCTGACTCTTCATGACCATACTCTTACTTCCTTTATGGCAGAGGGGGTCTTAAGATAGTCTATGGAACATAACTCACTGTGGATGTTTATCATGTTTAGAAATTGTATTCAGTGTAAGAGGTCCTCAAGGTCACAGAATCTCAACATTCTGTCTGAGGAGGTGCCACTCCCTATTTGATTATAGAGTCTTTCTGCCCAGTGTCTTCTTGGAATCCTTCTTTTTTGTCTCCTGTTCAATATATAAACTTGAATTTGCCAGTGTATAAACTAACGTTGACATTAGCCTGGGACAATTCCACTTCTGGTCATATATCCAAAAGAATTAAAAGGAGGATCTCAAAGAGTTATCTGTATACCCGTGTTCAGAGAAGCATTATTCACAATAGCCAAAAAGAGGAGACAGCCCAAGTGCCGATCAGTGCATCAATGGATAAACAAAATGTGGTATATACATACAATGGAATGTTATTGAGACTCAAAAATGAATGAACTTCTGGCATATGCTACAACATGGATAAACCTTGAGGATATTATGCTAAGTGAAATAAGCCAGTCACCAAAACACAAATATTGTATGACTCCACTTATATGAGATGCCTAAAATAGTCTAATTCTCAAATACACAAAATAGAATGGAGATTGCTAGAGGCTGGGGAAACAGGGAAAGGAGGAATTGTTGTTAAGGTTCGCCTAGTCAAGGCTATGGTCTTTCCTGTGGTCATGTATGGATGTGAGAGCTGGACTGTGAAGAAGGCTGAGCGCCGAAGAATTGATGCTTTTGAACTGTGGTGTTGGAGAAGACTCTTGAGAGTCCCTTGGACTGCAAGAAGATCCAACCAGTCCATTTTGAAGGAGATCAATCCTGGAATTTCTTTAGAAGGAATGATGCTAAAGCTGAAACTCCAGTATTTTGGCCACCTCATGCGAAGAGTTGACTCATTGGAGAAGACTCTGATGCTGGGAGGGATTGAGGGCAGGAGGAGAAGGGGACGACAGAGGATGAGATGGCTGGATGGCATCACTGACTCGATGGATGTGAGTCTGAGTGACCTCCGGGAGCTGGTGATGGACAGGGAGGCCTGGCGTGCTGCAGTTCATGGGGTCGCAAAGAGTCGGACACGACTGAGCGACTGATCTGATCTGATCTGATAGAGTTTTAGTTTTGAAAAATAAAAAGAATTCTGGAGATGGGTTACACAACAGTGCAATGACTTAATATTATTGAAATGTAGGCTTATGAGTGGTTGAGATGGAAAATTTTATGGTATTTTTACACAATTAAAAATAAAATACAATTTTAAAGGTCCAGTGGCTCAGCAGGAAAGAATCTGCCTGAGATGGAGGAAACATGAGTTCCGTCCCTGGGTTGGGAAGATCCCCTGGAGAAGAAAATGACAACCCACTCCAGTATTCTGGCCTGGGAAATCCCATGGACAGAGGAGCCTAGCAGGCTACAGGAGAAATATCCGAGACCCTAGCCTCTTATTTGAGAATGTAAACCCAAACTGGAAGAACCCCAGGAAATAGAGGGCCTGTGGACTAGTGAGAAAATGTTCACAAAGCAAATGGAGCAGATGATTTGCTGGTTGAGCTCATTTCAAAGAATCAGACACATTCATTTCAAAGAATCAGATGCATCTTAGTGACTAAACAGCATCAAACCTAGGAAGATGAATTGGAAAGTTACACCTCCACCAATAACAATAATAACAAAAATTCATATAATTCACTGTCAACTGATGTTTCTTAGTAGTTACTCTATACGGTATACCTGAGCTGAGAGCCAAGAAGGATATTAACATGAATACATGGTTCTTAACCCCAAGGAGATGCTGGTGTGGTCCAGGAGATGAGACAGCACAGAGTATTTTTTTAATTTGGCTACACCAGGCTTTAGTGGTGACACGCTGCATCTTCAGTCTTCATTGAGGCACGTGGGACCTAGTTTCCTGACCAGGGATTGAACTCAGGCCCCCTACATTGGGAGCTTGGAGTCTTAGCTACTGGACCACGAGGGCAGCCCCCAGAATATTAGTTGAATGAGTGTTTCAAGATTGCAAGTTTACATTAGGTGCAGGGTAG
The DNA here is from genome assembly GCA_935064755.1 of Tragelaphus eurycerus. Lineage (NCBI taxonomy): Eukaryota > Metazoa > Chordata > Mammalia > Artiodactyla > Bovidae > Tragelaphus > Tragelaphus eurycerus. Next base: position 29,737,879 of record CAKXYN010000002.1, read on the forward strand.
AACATTTGAGGTCATCACCTAAGGTTAACTGAAAAGAACAGGTGGGAGTCTAAAGCCAAATGGAAACAGGTTTTTAAAAAATTACCTGCACTTGTATTAAAGAATGAATTATTAAGTCTCTATGGCTCTTTATTTTTCTGAGTTCTTACAAAGTGTTCTGAGATGGAATAATTCCAGGCCTCCCCTCTGTAAATTGTTACTTGATTAAACCAACATTGTGCATTATATGGACAAGACAGCTCTAAGTATCAAACCCCTCAGAGGTTTTAAACACCAGCCTTCTCAATATAAAAGAGCCAACCTTCCTGTAATTTAGCACTCAACTGTGAAAATATTGTATGATTTCCTCAATTCTTATGAAATTATTTTTATCCTATTCTTAGAGAACAAAGCCATAGATTTATTTTGCCTTTTTTGACTACCTCAAAAACTATGCATGCTTCTAATTTAAGGATCTTCCCATAGACAAAGTGCTTTCCTTTGTGATGGGAAACCTGAAAGAGGGAATATGTCAAAACTGCTGGCCAGGCATGCTGATTTTGATCTGATCTATCTTTCTCAGCACTGGCAGGCCAACATAAAGATTGCAGTTTCCCTCCCGTATAATCCTAGGAAGCCGATTGCTGAATCCTAAGAGTCCTAACTTCAGGCTGAAGGTGAAAGTAATTCCTTCAGGGAGTAATGTCTAGGTCCAGTCTGCAGAATTAAGCTGATAAGGGATGACATTGCATTAGGAGGTTACAATAATAGGATCACCTTAAATTAAGCTCCCTGAATGAATAAAATAAACCTATTACTCTGAACTTCACCTCAGCCTTGTAAAATGCCTGGCACATCAGAGGTTCTAGAAAAAAATGTCAAATAGATGACATGAAAAGTCAGTATTTTGATAGCGCAGTGATATTTTTGAGGGTTATCATATATGATTCATTTTTCTTAATTTAACAAATTTACTTACTTCTTACTTTGTGCTGGACACCATTCTAGGTGGTATAGCTGTGAAGAAAAGATAAAAGATCTTTGTCCTTAAGAATCTTACCTTCAAATTGAGGAGACAGATGATTTTTTTTTTTTTTTTTTAATTTGAATTATGAGAATGTCAAAGAAAGAGATAAAGCAGGCAGGGATTTCTGAAACATAGTGGTGGGTGTTAAAATATTAGATAGGGTGGACCATACATGAAGTATGAAATTTCTAAAAATTTGAACACATAAAAGATTACTATATTTAACACCATTTAATCAGTATAATGCAAAGACCATGTGTGAGGATAGGAGGAAACTGGGCTCCAGGCCTTGCTTTCATTCATGAGTAAGTTATTCACTCCTCTGGACTCAGTACACAGCTGTCAGATGGCATTTTGGACATTTTCACTTCAAATCTCTTTCAGCTCTAAAATTCTGTAAGTATAATGTTTCTTCAATAATGTAGAAGACCCTTCAGGATCTTTAAGTTCCCTGGAATTGTCAATATGAAAATCAATTACTATCAAACACATTTTATTGGTGCTTTCTGGTCATTTGGATTTTGGATAAATAGGAATACTTGCCATATATAGTTGTTGTTGTTCAGTTGCCCAGTTGTGTCCGACTCTTTGCAACCCCATGGACTGCAGCATGCCAGGCCTCCCTGCCCCTCACCATCTCCTGAAGTTTGCCCAAGTTCATGTCCATTGCATCGGTGATGCCGTCCAGTCATCTCATCCTCTGATGCCCTCTTTTCCTTCTGCCCTCAATCTTTCCCAGCATCAAGGACTTTTCATAATCAAATCAGGTTTCTGTGGTCTGAATGTTTAGGTTCTGCCCAAATTCACATATTGGAATCCTAACACCAGTGTGATGGCATTAGGAAGTGGGGTCTTTGGAAAGTAATTAGGACATGAGGGTAGAGCCCTTCTGAATTGGCCTAATGCCCTCAGAGGTCCCTAGCCCTTTCTGCCATGTGAGGATGTAATGAAATGTCTACAGTCCTCACCCAGCCAGGCTGGCACCATGATCTGGGACTTCCAGCCTCCAGAATGGTGAGAAACAAATTTTCTGTTCTTTATAAGCTATCCCATGGGTATTTTGTTATAGCTGCCAGAATGGCCTAAGACACAGGTATTATAAGATGTCCACCAGTTATAAAACTATCATATTTTTGTAATCTTTTTTTTCCTATAATTTCAGGTAAGGCAGTTTGACTACTTCCATTGAAATAAATATATAGAGAGAGCCATTTATGTAGAATGAGGTGATTATAGTGCATTTTACTACAATTTTCTATGGGGTCACACAGAGTCGGACACGACTGAAGTGACTTAGCAGCAGCAGCAGCAGTAGTGAAAAAACCCAGTTACAATCACATATTCACTATGACACCAATTTTATGACACAATTCAATATCCTTAGAAATTTTCAGAGGCGATGGAGTTATCCAAAATGCTGCGATTACCTGGTATAAACTAGCCTACAGCCTACTTGTTACAGATCTGTGGCATCTTTATGCTAAAGCTGGTTTCTAGTCAAAGCTGCATGACTAGAGCTGCTGCCCTCAGTGTGGTATCTAACTTTACCAAACTCATACTAAGAAATGTGATTTTTGCCACAATGTTAAGATTACACTTTTAACTTGCCAAAACAAAGAGCTCAACTTTCATGGAGTATAACGTTCCTCTAGATAAACTTGGTATATTCTTCATCTGTCTCTCTCTCTCTCTTTTTTTTTTTTTTTTTTGGTGTGTGTAGGAGTTTGATGGGTTAGGGAAGGTTGGGAAAGGTGGAGAATCATGTAGTCCCTGGAGCTCTGTAAGCAATTATTTCCCCTGCTGATAAAAAGTGTTTTGTTGCTATAAAAAGGGGTGTAGGTAGCCCCAAAATAGGTTTTGATTTGGTCATTGTACTGGAGTTCTGGGAAGAGACTGTTCTTTTGAATTTCTAAACAATAATAATATGTTTCAGACATTTGCACTGTTCATGATAAGTAGCACAACTTGATAAGAAAGCCTTGCATTGGCAGAGCATCTGTAGAAAAATCACAACACAGATAATGAGAATCAGATCAGATCAGATCAGTCGCTCAGTCGTGTCCGACTCTTGCGACCCCATGAACCGCAGCACGCCAGGCCTCCCTATCCACACCAGCTCCCGGAGGTCACCAGACCGCATCCATCGAGTCAGTGATGCCATCCAGCCATCTCATCCTCTGTCGTCCCCTCTCCTCCTGCCCCATCCCCCCAGCATGGTCCCTGAGTACCTCGATGAGGTGGCAAAATACTGAGTTCAGCTTAGCATCATTCCTAGAAAAGGATTGATCCCAGAATGGACGGACCTGAGTCCAAGGGACCCAAGAGTCCTCCAACACCACAGTTCAAAAGCATCAATTCGGCGCCGCCTCCCAGTCCAGCCCACACCATACATGACCAAGGAAAGAAAGAAGGGAATTGGTAAATAATTCTCTGCTTTTGAATATGCTATCTAGGTTGGTCATAACTTTCCTTCCAAGGAGTAAGCGTCTTTAATTTCATGGTGCAGTCACCACAGTGATTTTGGAGCCCAGAAAAACAAAGTCTGACACTGTTTCCACTGTTTCCCCATCTATTTCCCATCAGTGATGGGACCAGATGCCATGATCTTCGTTTTGAATTTGAGCTTTAGCCAACCTTTCCTCTCCACTTTCACTTTCTCAAGAGGCTTTTAGCCCCCTTCACTTTCTGCCATAAGGGTGGTGTCATCTGCATATCTGAGGTTATTGATATTTCTCCCGGCAATCTTGATTCCAACTTGTGTTTCTTCCAGTCCAGCATTCCATGATGTACTCTGCATATAAGTTAAATAAACATGGTGACAATATACAGCCTTGACGTACTCCTTTTCCTATTTGGAACCAGTCTGTTGTTCCATGACCAGTTCTAACTGTTGCTTCCTGACCTGCATACAGATTTCTTAAGAGGAGATCAGGTGGTCTGGTATTCCCATCTCTTTCAGAATTTTCCATAGTTTATTGTGATCCACACAGTCAAAGGCTTTGGCATAGTCAATAAAGCAGAAATAGATGTTTTTCTGGAACTCTCTTGCTTTTTCCATGATCCAGCGGATGTTGGCAATTTGATCTCTGGTTCCTCTGCCTTTTCTAAAACCAGCTTGAACGTCAGGAAGTTCACGGTCACATATGTGAAGCCTGGCTTGGAAATTTTGAGCATTACTTTACTAGCGTGTGAGATGAGTGCAATTGTTCGGAGTTTTGAATAGGTGCAGCTAATGAGTTAATGAAATGACCATGGAAAGAAATCAACACATGCACTAATATGGGGAAGAACTCTCTTAGCATATGCCACAATGGGACCAAAGGATATTTCCCAGATTCTTGCTACTCAAAGTATGGTCCGTGGACCAGCAGTATTTAGCATCCTGGGAGAGTGACAGAAATGCAGAACCTCAGGCTGATTCTAGACTGAGAATTCTAGACCTACTGAATCAGAATCTGCAGAATAAAGTTACCAGGTGATATATATGCACACTGAAGTTCAAGAAGCACTGCCCTAGAGTTGTTTTAACAGTTCATTCATTCATTCAGTAAACATTTTGGGGGAGCCCCTTCCATATGCTAGAAACCAGAGTAGACAATAGGAATGCATGGTCCCTGCACTCAAGGAACACATAATTGGAGTGGGACAAATGAGATAAATTAAATTAAAAGTTAGGCTTTGTACTTGGCTCTGGGCTTCACACGGCTTCCCTGATGGCTCAGAGGGTAAAGCATCTACCTACAATGCGGGAGACTTGGGTTTGATCCCTGGGTCAGGAAGATCCCCTGGAGAAGGCAATGGCACCCCACTCCAGTACTCTTGCCTGGAGAGTCCCATGGACAGAGGAGCCTGGTGGGCTGCAGTCCAAGGAGTCGCTGAGAGTTGGACATAACTGAGCGATTTCACTTTCACTTTTCACTTTCATGCATTGCAGAAGGAAATGGCAACCCACTCCAGTGTTCTTGCCTGGAGAATCCCAGGGACAAGGGAGCCTGGTGGGCTGCCGTCTATGGGGTCGCAACAGAGTCGGACACGACTGAAGCGACTTAGCAGCACCAGAAGGTAAAAGAGAATGTGTCTAGCCTTGAAACATTGAGTTTTGAGGCACCTGTGGAATCTGCAGGTGGAAATGTCTAATTAACTGGCAGTTGGAGTTGAGAGCAGGGGTCGGCAAACTGTGACTGTATAGACCAAACCCTGCCTCCTCTTTGTTTTTACAAATAAAGTTTCATTGACCTACAGCCAGGCACATTGGTTTAAACATTGTTTATGGCTCCTTTCACCACCCTATGAGGGCAGAGTTGAGTAGGTGCCTCAGAGAGCAGACGCCAAGTGGCACCAAAGTCTAAAATATTTGGTCTCAAGCCTTTTACAGTAAAAGTTTGCTGAGTCCTGTTCTGGAGCACAGTGGAGAGGTCTGTGTTGGAGACAGTTATGTGGAGTTCACAGCAGCCAAGAGCATAGATGAAGACCACCCTAGGAGTTGTCAGTGATAAAAAAGGGGGCAGGATCAGAGCCCTGAGACAGATACTGCTTCAGGTGCTTTTTGTACTCAGGGTAGCTCCCCTGCCTTTCAAATTTTTTCCTTCTTTCTTTTTTGATAACTTTTTTTTGAGCAGTTTTATTTGTGTGAGTATGTGTGTGTGTGTGTGTGTGTGTGTGTGTGATGGGTGCCTTGGCACTTGCAAATGTATTAAGCAAAGTAACTTGCATTAGTTCAGTGACCTGTCCTGTAGATAATTTATGGCCCTAATAATTCAGCAGATTCTGTAAGGCAACAAATAATGCTTACCTTTCTATGAAAGCTGTGAACCAGTGAAGTGCTCAGTTGTGCCCGACTCTTTGTGGTCCCAAGGACTGTAGCCTACAAGGCTCATCCATCCATGGAATTTTCCAGGCAAGAGTACTGAAGTGGGTTGCCATTTCCTTCTCCAGGGGATCTTCCCTACCCAGGGATCGAACCCAGGTCTCCCACATTGCAGGCAGACGCTTTACCTCCTGAACCATCAGGGAAGCTAAGGAACATAATAGTTTGGGCCTAATAACAGAGAAGAATCTCATCATCTCATGAAATAGAAAGGAAAATTTTCGTTTCCTTATGACTCTGTCTTGCCTGACTCCTGTGGCTGGCAGGGCTGTGCCGAGGTGCTCACAGCTCCTGCAAGGCCCCTGTTCTCTTAATCTGGTCCCCAAACCACGTGACCACAAGCTGACATGTTGTCTGAGCTTCACCAGGCTGTTATTCCCCACCGGATACACAGAAGTGTATCAGAGGGGAGCTATGAGGGCAAGCAGGATGCTGCTGGAGCCAGGAAGTAGTTCAGGGCATAAAAAGGGAACCGTGTGTGTGAAGTCTGCCAATGTAAAAGCCATTCAATGCCATGAACTCTTATGTACTGCTCAGGAGCTGTGCATGAAACATTTTCCATGGAATCACAGCAAACCATCAAGGACTCAAGCCTCAGTTCTTAGCCCACCTTTATTAGATAAACAACACAGATTGTGTTAAGTCCTGGACTCCGAGCAGAGGCTGAGTTGAGGTGAGGAGGAGAGAAAGGGCACAGTCAGCCTAGCATCCTCCCACTGGTGCAGAAATCCTCTGATTACCGTTTTCTCACGCCAGAACAAAGGTAGTCCTTGTACTCCCCAGTGCCAGACATGGTGTATAGTGCCTTCACAGGCAGCCTCTAGTTTAACATCCCTGAAAACACAATTCAGGTATAATGGAGCTGCCAAAATTGTTGATTTCGCTTTGAGGTGTAAGGTGCTCACTTCTGAGAAGCCCTAGGAGTCTTTGGATATATCTACAGTTGCAGATTTCAGTTCTGCATTAGAGGTGCTGATTCCATCTCCATTTCCACAGAAAGACTTTATTTTCAGCCTTTCTGTCCAGTCCTTATGAGGGCCCAAAGCCGTCTGTTCACAATATTGAGTGTTGGGGTTTTCTTACAAGGCCACAGTTTGTCTAGGCATTTGTTTACTCTGGAACCGAGTGGTACCAAACTCTTCATCACATCTCGCTTTCTCAGGGTGAATGAGCCAGTGTTGAAATGTCCAGTTCTTTTGTGCAGCCTCTCCTCCCTCTGCTGCCCCTCCTTGGCCCTCCTCCAACCCAAGTCTTTCAGTTATTTCTGTATTTTTGTGACTTTCCACTAGAGGATAAAGTCGAGGATTGATGATTGGAATGACAGGCATCGGTATTTAGTGAGGACCTGGGCTCATGCACCCTCCCTGGCCCCCCGGGGGTGGGTCCTATTAAAGAGGAAGTAATGGAGATTTAGAGACATTAAGTCATTTCCCTAAAGTTACAGCCAGAAAGTGCTAGAATTGCATGAGAACCACACGTCCTGTGTCAGTGGGCTCTTCACCACCACACCGATCACCAAACCTTATACACTGGAGACTGGAGTCCCAGAGCCACCAAACTGCGGCTTCTGAATTTTGCACTTTTTGCCTCTGGAAAGATAGGTATTTGTCATTCCCCTTCCCTGTGGTCTAGATACACTGCTAATCAGGGTGACAGAACCCTGCCATTGTGCATAGCAAGGGCATCCTCCCAAAGGCTTGCCAGTGAGGCTTTGGGCTGGCAACCCGTAGATCTGTGACTGTACCCTTCCTACAACTTTATTATAAAAAATTCTCTTTATTGAAAGAAAGAAAGTCAAATAAATATTAAAGAAACATCAAAACCAACAGAACAATTTCTAGGATGTGGCAACTTTCCTCACTACCATCTAACAACCAGCGGGACTCCAGACTCTACTTGGGACAGCAATGGTAATGATGGTTCCCAGTTGTTAACCTGTCAACCAGACTGTCCTGCCACACCTAGATATGCATTTCCTTGGGGGGGTCTTTCCTTCCTGAAGGGTCTCTTTCTCTTTCCTCTAGTTTCTCGGAGTTCCTTCTGGGCCTTGGAAGAGCTTGTTCTGTCCCACAGTCAGCATCTGGCCCTCTCCCTCCAGCCTCCTATGTGTCCCTCCTTTCTTTTGCTTCACATCCTGTTTGCAGGGGGGTGTCTGCTGCAACCAGAGAGACCACACTGGTCCCATCTTTACTTGTTCTCCAACACTAGAGTGTAAATTACTTAAAATTAGACTCAATGCTGGGAGCAGTTAGGTAAATTTCTCCCTCATGGGAGAAAGTGACTGCTTTTGAAACTTATTTTAAAATGACGTTTCTTTATAACACTATTATCTCTTCTTCATAATGTTCATGGGGTTCTCAACAGTGTGAAGAAGAGATAATGGTGAAAGAAAGTATGAAGAAAGGCAATGCCTGCCAAAGAATGCTCAAACTACCGCACAACTGCACTCATCTCACATGCTAGCAAAATAATGTGCAGAATTCTCCAAGCCAGGCTTCAACAGTACGTGAACCATGAACTTTCAGATGTTCAAGCTGGATTTAGAAAAGGCAGAGAAACCAGAGATCAAATTGCCAACATCCGTTGGATCATCAAAAAAACAAAGAGAGTTCCAAAAAAACATCTTCTTCAGCTTTATTGACTACACCAAAGCCTTTGACTGTGTGGAACACAACAAATTGTGGAAAATTCTGAAAGAGATGGGAATAATAGACCACCTGACCTGCCTCCTGAGAAATCTGTATGCAGGTCAATAAACAATAGTTAGAACTAGACATGGAACAACAGACTGGTTGCAAATCAGGAAAGGAGTCCATCAAGGCTGTATATTGTCATCCTGCTTATTTAACTTATATGCAGAGTACATCATGAGAAACGCTGGGCTGGATGAAACACAAGCTGGAATCAATATTGCTGGGAGAAATATCAATAACCTCAGATATGCAGATGTTGCCACACTTATGGCAGAAAGTGAAGAAGAACCAAAGAACCTTTTGATGAAAGTGAAAGAAGAGAGTGAAAAAGTTGGCTTAAAACTCAATATTCAGAAAACTAAGATCATGGCATCTGGTCCCATCACTTCATGGCAAATAGATGGGGAAACAGTGGGAAAGTGGCTGACTTTATTTTTCTGGGCTCCAAAATCACTGTGGATGGTGATTGCAGCCATGAAATTAAAAGATGCTTGCTCCTTGGAAGGAAAGTTATGACCAATCTAGACAGCCTATTAAAAAGCAGAGACATTACTTTGCCAACAAAGGTCCATCTAGTCAAAGCTATGGTTTTTCCTGTGGTCATGTATGGATATGAGAGTTGGACTGTAAAGAAGGCTGAGCGCCGAAGAATTGATGCTTTCGAACTGTGATGTTGGAGAAGACTCTTGAGAGTCCCTTGAACTGCAAGGAGATCCAACCAGTCCATTCTGAAGGAGATCAGCCCTGGGATTTCTTGGGAAGGAATGATGCTAAAGCTGAAACTCCAGTACTTTGGCCACCTCATGCGAAGAGTTGACTCATTGGAAAAGACTCTGATGCTGGGTGGGATTGAGGGCAGGACGAGAAGGGGACGACAGAGGATGAGATGGCTGGATGGCATCACTGATTCGATGGACGTGAGTCTGGGTGAACTCCGAGAGTTGATGATGGACAGGGAGGCCTGGAGCGCTGCGATTGATGGGGTCGCAAAGAGTCGGACACAACTGAGCGACTGAACTGAACTGAATGGAGGTTGACCTGGGAAGCACATGCCAGAGGCCTGACACTCATGGATTCACTGATCTATTCCTCATAGGCCTCCTGTGAAGGAAGAGGTATACTAAAAAGTCCCAGTTTTATGGATACGGAGGCAGAGTACAGAGCAGTGAACTGATTTGCCCAAAGTCACACCTCTCATGATTGGTAGAGATGGGGTTTTAACCTAGGCAGTCTGGTTTCAGAAACTATGCTCATATCCTCTCTTCTATACTTCTTGACACAGGGAGAAGGAAGACTTTGTCGTTGTTCAATTGCTAAGTTGTGTCAGACTTTGCAACCCAATGGACTGCAGCACGCCAGGCTTTCCTTCATTTTCTCCTGGAGTTTGCTCGTATTCATGTCTGTCAAGTCAGTGGAGCCATCCAACCGTCTCATCCTCTGCTGCCCTCTTCTCCTAACATTCCCTTTACAGATCTTATGGATTCATTCGAAACATTTGCCAATCTAATTTAAGACAAACTGTGTTAAATACCACACAGAAACACAGACTAGGGTGCTCTTAAGTCCTGAATATTTTCATGTGGTATAAAAAGCTATTTTGGGAGCTGCCTTCCATCCCAGAGAATTATCAGCCCCTCAAATAATTGAGGGAAATGAAGTAAAATGAAAAGAAGGGTCCTTTCCAAGCCATTTTTCCTTGTAATTCACCACTAATCAGGGTCAAATGGCTTTTCTCGCACTGATTCCTAACAGCTCTGCCTCTCTCCCCCAGTGGGTTCGCTGCTTTTCCTGCAACCAAACATTGTTCCCTGATTACTGTTGCTTCTAAATGCATTGTAACAGAGACATTGTCCTGTTACACAATCCCTGTGTCCTTCAGAAGGATAGAATGCAGCTCTGCCTTTAAAAAGATATTGCTAAAAAACAAGGATCCCAAATACCAGGTTCGCATCAAGACAGAATAACCTTCCTCAAGTCTCCTCACACTTCTCTGACTACAAAATGGGCAAAATCAAACTTGCTTCCTCTTGGTCCTTACCTGGTAGGAGTATTGTGAAGATAAAAGGCAGTAATTGGTATGAAAATGCCCTGAGCTCCATAGATGAAAAGCTCTATGTAATCCCAGTATATTATTAAACTGGCTTTATTGGGATTTGGATACAGTTCTGTGGCTCATAGAAGTCAGTCTTTCAGCCAGTAGTAGAGAGTCCCCAAGGCTTTATTCCAGAAAGAGAGTGTTTATAGCACATACGGTCAGGTTAGCATTATCCAGGTCACAGACAGCCTAGAGTTAGAGAATGGAGAGACTTCTCTTTGGGAAGCTCTTTGGCCATGCTTGACTGTTTGCTGCAATGGGGAACTCCCTATCTCCTGAAGTCACCACTGGAGACCATTAGAAAGCACTTCCTTGGATTGGTGTTTATTCTGTTTCTCTGCATTCCTGGACTATGCAGAACATGTCCACGTCTGGCCCTTTAGCTGTTTGAACGCATGCATCAGGCTCACCCAGACACACTTCTAACCCAGCCTCCTTCAGCCAAGTTTTGCCTAATGAGGTTTTGAATCATCTCATTTTGCTCTTTCTCTTTCAGATATGTTTTAGTCCATCCCTAACATAGAGTGTGGCCCCCAGAACCATGTGACACTCCAGAGAGTCTGACCGAAACAGACGGCTACTTTGTCATCCTGTTTAGCACAGTCTGAGATCAGAGTTTGCTTAGTTACTCTACAATAGCTACTGATGGTACACCAATCACAATCTTTACATCTATACACTGTATATACCCCTGCTAGGTTGTGTCTCCCCAATATTAGCAGTGATTTTTTAAAATTCTTGGCCAAAAGTTACATTTATCCCTCTTAAATGAAATTTTAGTGAATTTGGTGCCAGCCTACTCAGATTTTTTAAAAAATCCCCATTTTACCATCTAACATGTTATCTATCCCTTACAGGTAGCAATCCAAGCTTCTGAGTCTTTATTCCAGAAAGGGTAAAGAACATACTTTATGCTTTTTTCAAATATAGCGACCTTTAATTAGATCTCCTACATGGATAATTTTGATTAAAACTACTCTCATTTTTGGTTAAAATATTCATGAAAATATTGCCTAGGGTAAGGCCAAGAAATATTCTTATATCAACTAATTTGTTCCCTTTCTACATTTCAATCATCAAATTATTAACCTGCCTAGTTGTACTGGTCCCTGTCCTGTGTTTTGTAACCTTGTCCAAAACGCTTTGCAAACAGCCTTCTTGTCTGCTTCATTTGCTCTGATATGCCAGTCTTTCTGGAAAGAAATAATTGGCATCACTGTGACTTGGCTTGTTCTTAGTGAGACTGGATTGGCTTTTATGGCACCACCGTTACCAACTTCTTTTTCAATCCATTCCATTTTTAATTTCTGGGATCCATTTCCAGCTCCACCACCTATATCTTAGAGAATTTTCCTTCTCTAACTTTAAAATAATCAAGGCATTTGCCTAATTCCTTGCTCTGGTCCCATTCTCATAGAGCATGTCTTCTTCCAAGGTCTCTGTCATCAGGGCTTCCATCTCATTTGCAATCCAAAGACTGGTCTCCCTGGCAAGGAAGCCAGTGGCAACTGGGAGAGGAATTGTGCCTCTTTTTGACATGCATCAGCATCACATCTTGGATGCCAGGCAGTTGCCTCAGGCCTTCTTTGATCTCCTTGGTTCTGAGCCTCACCAAATTCTTTAAAATGCTACTTTTAGTCTTTAAGTGACTCTTATTAAGATGCAAATATCTCTCAGAATATCTCTTTGAAGGGTTATAAAGTTAACATCCTGTGCAGTGTCAGGGGTGGGGTAAGGGTGGATTTTAAAGGAAGTCATCCTTAACTCCTCACTTATGGCTGGGCTAAAACATCAGACCTTCCTCAGACACTTTACCTAGTGCCACTGAATGGAAAACATCCCAAGCCTGGTTCATTTTGGGAGAGCTGCTCCATTTCTGTACTGTTGGATAATATGCAATGATAATAATCATCATCATTAAATGAACTCTAATTCCACATCAAGCATTCGGTGCTTCAGTGGATTACATCCTTTTCAGTGGGTTACCTCAATGAACCCTTAAAATAAACTTAACAGGTAGTTGTTATTTCCCCCATTTTATAAATATAGCAATGAAGGCATTAAGACTTGAGTGGAGTAAGACAATTTGATATATATATCAGAACAAAGGCTCTTAATCACCTTGTTACACAGCCTCATTTCTGTCTATGGGATCTGCTGAGTAAGATGGATGAGGAAGCTGAAGCACAAGGCCAGTGGGATGGGGAAAGCAGAGCACCGAAGAATTGATGCTTTTGAACTGTGATGCTAGAGAAGACTCTTGAGAGTCCCTTGGACTGCAAGGAGATCCAACCAGTCAATCCTAAAGGAAATCAGTCCTGAATATCCATTCATTGGAAGGACTGATGATGAAGCTAAAACACCAATACTTTGGCCACCTGATACGAAGAACTGACTCATTGGAAAAGACCCTGATGCTAGGAAAGATTGAAGGCGGGAGGAGAAGGGGATGACAGAGGATGAGGTGGTTGGATGGCATCACTGACTCAGTGGACATGAGTTTGAGCAAGCTCTGGGAATTGGTGATGGACAGGGAAGCCTGACGTGCTTCAGTCCACGGTGTCGCAGAGTCGGACATGACTGACTGACTTGAGTGAGTGGGAATTGGGAGTGGCCCTGGTGGCTCAGAGGGTAAAGCATCTACCTACAATGCGGGAGACCTGGGCTCGATCCCTGGGTCAGGAAGATCCCCTGGAGAAGGCAGTGGCACCCCACTCCAGTACTCTTGCCTGGAAAGTCCCATGGACAGAGAAGCCTGGTGGGCTAGAGTGCATGGGGTCTCAGAGTCGGACACGACTGAGCGACTTCACTTCACTTCATGTGCAAATAAGAGCTGTAGAGAGGGTGCAGGCGGAATGGTTCAAGATGTATGAGAAAGGACTGAGATGTGAGGTGGAATATCATTTCTACAGAAGTGAGTTCCTAGACCACCGGTGTCAGCATCACCCAAGAGCTTCACAGAAATACAGATTCTTGGGCCCATCCCAGACCTTCCAAATCCCAAAAGCTAGAGATAGGGCTTGAAATCTGCTTGCTAATAAGCCCTCCAGAAGTTTCTGATGCATGCTGAGAATCACTGCTGTGGACTAAGTTCTGAAGGTGGTGAGGCCTCTGGTTTTCTCACTGTTGGAATAAAAGTTATAAATCAACACCAGTACTTATCTCTTTGGTTTTTTAAAGATGATGCTGCACAAGATGTCTGCTTGGACTGAGAGACTAAGCATCATGCTCCTTCCCTACCTTCTGTCTGGTCTGTAACCTGAGGCCCATTACTTAGCTCCCAATTCTTTGCCTGTAAAATGTGGTTAATGAAGCCTATTCCCTATTGGGGTAGCCAGAGAAATGTGTAATTAGCAGTTGCGAGGCACCTGGAGCCTAGAGGCACCTATAAATACTGTAGGATAATAACCAGTTTATGGCCTTAAATGCTGCCTGCAACTTGACGCATTTAACATTTCTTCTCTGAATTGTAAAGCTGAAAGTTAATTTAATAGTTTAGTATTTACGCTTATATTTTTATTCATTCTTTAGCCCCAAATCATGTTTGTATGTGTGTGTGTGTGCTTCCTTTAACCTTCCAGAGAAAATGAGTAAAAAGGAAAACATTTAAAAAATCAGGACCTTCTGAAAAATAACCTCTCAAAACATGATGCTGGATTGATTGGCAAACAGATTCTTTGATGATTTGGGCAGAAAGGTGAGAAACTGCAGGGGCAGAGATACTAATAGTTGGTGCCAGGGGGAATGCTTTGAGATTCCAAGCTGTGATTATTTAATAACAGTTTATCTTTTGATTTTTATGAACCTTTTCATGTCTGCTCCTCTTTCTAACAGTAACTCTCCTTTTCCTATTCAGAATCCCAAAAGTCTGAATAATATTTTCTACATGGTCATTCTTCATTCAACTGAGGCAAACCCTTCCTTTTTTAGGCAAGTCTGCTTGTCTTATGTATACACTCATTTTAGATTAGATTTATAAGGGTACAGCCTAGTTTGTTTTACTCTAAAGATTTTTTTCCCTCGCCTTCATCTTAAGCAAATGAATAACCAAAAAAAGACTCAGATGGAGATGCCACAAAGTCATTTCTTTTGAGAGGTTGACCAGGGCAGAATTTACATGGAGGATACAAATGTGAATAGATGAGCAAAGATAACGCATATAAAAGAAGCTTTTATACCAACAGTGTGGTATGGAGAAGATGTTTTTAACTGCCAGATAACTGTAGTTTTTATTTTGGATGTTATAACTTTAATATTTGAGCATAATTACTGGGCAGAGAAAATACCTTCACCCTTTTATTATCGTATCCTGACATTTTAAATTATACACTCGCTATTCCTGAATGTTTTAAAAAAGAACATCAGAATAGGGATCATCAGGATCCTAAATCAACTCACTATTTCATAAAACAAGTCTCAAGTAAACAGGCTTGTGTCTCCTCATGCCTTATGCTAGAGGTCAAATGCTCACAATAGCCTAAAATAACAAGTTGAGACATGTTTTCATAATTGGAAATAAGAAAGAAATTCAGCCATCTGCTAATGGAAAGAAAAGTTTTGCAATAAAGCTAACAGCTGCTGTCATTTCTGAAGAAACATCTCTAAATTTTTCAGAAGACAGTAATGGTGCTTACGACAGCTAAAAATCATTCGGGGCACCATTAACTAATTATGAATTACCTGGGAAATCGTGTTTGCACTTAGAAAAGCCGAGCGGAATCCTTTTAGAAGTTGGTCTAACTTTACAACTGTCTGAGGTTATTATTGCAGACTGGAGTGTTTCCTTTCAAGTCCAAATAAGTTCAAGTAAATTGGACAGCGGATTCCCTGTAAGG
The DNA here is from genome assembly GCA_935064755.1 of Tragelaphus eurycerus. Taxonomy (NCBI): domain Eukaryota; kingdom Metazoa; phylum Chordata; class Mammalia; order Artiodactyla; family Bovidae; genus Tragelaphus; species Tragelaphus eurycerus. The sequence continues at coordinate 29,753,375 of CAKXYN010000002.1, forward strand.
GAAAACAGGGAGGGAGAGAGACAGTGCCCTCCCTTTCCTTGAAAAACACTAGCTGAACCCAGGAGTGGCTCCTGCCTCCCATGCGCTTCAGAACTCTCTGCCGAGCTCTTCAGTGAAATGAAATAGTAGCATGTCTGGCAAATGATGAGGCTTGACAGCAAGCAGAAAGGAAGAGTTTTAACTCCTCCTCATCTTCCAACGCTGGCATTAAGCCTTCAGATAAGGCAAGAAAAATGGTTCACTGTTGGGACTGCCTGCCCCTCATAATAGAAAATGGCCCGGCAGAGATATTTTCTCATTTTTCTGATCACCTATCTTCTTGGGGCCTGTCTTTTCTTATCGGGTGTAAATTATTTGTTTGCAACATTTCTGAGATTGCTCTAAGAAGATCAATAGAAATGTGGTGAGGAAAGAGAATATAATTTCACTGCCTTCACTTCTCTGAAAGCCGGGGGTTCTTGCAGTGTGTGTACTTCCTGCCCAGCTCGGTAATAATTAATGTAAAGCGTGTGTGTTTAATCTGCAGAATCTTATCAAGAAAGAAGTGCTTTTAATCACTGTTTGGATGATCTCAAAGCATTTTAATATTACAGTGTTTAGTCAGCAAACCTCTGTCATAAAGGAAACATGTTGTTTGATTGAATTAGGTAATGTAAAGCTTCCTCCTGTGATTTTTAAAATGAGAACTGATTCTTTTGATTAAAAAAAAGAATGTTTTTCTTGAGAAATCTAGACAGATTCTCCTCTTTTCTGGCCTCTCAGAACTTTCAATATCTGAACTACTCCTTTCTCATCTTTCACGTACTGTTAATTCTCCTTTTATGTCCTAACCCAGCCAGATTATAAACTCCTTGAAGGTAAGCATTATCTTTTATCTTTCTTGATTTCTGAAAGTGCCTAAATCAGTAGGTTGTCAGGCAGCTGTAACAAGATTTTCCGTATTTCAGTTCAGTTCAGTCGCTCAGTCATGTCCGACTCTTTGCGACCCTGTAGACTGTATGTAGCACACCAGGCTTCCCTGTCCATCACCACCTCCCAGAGCTTACTCAAACTCATGTCCATCGAGTTGGTGATGCCATCCAACCATCTCATCCTCTGTTGACCCCTTTTCCTTCTGCCTTCAGTCTTCCCCAACATCAATGTCTTTTTCAATGAGTCAGTTCTTCGTATCAGGTGGCCAAAGTATTGGAGTTTCAGCTTCATCATCAGTCCTTCTAATGAATATTCAGGACTGATTTCCTTCAGGATTGACTGGTTGGATCTCCTTGCAGTCCAAGGGACTCTCAAGAGTCTTCTCTAGCATCACAGTTCAAAAGCATCAATTCTTCGGTGCTCAGCTTTCTTTACAGTCCAACTCTCACATTGATACATGACTACTAGAAAAATCATAGCTCTGACTAGACGGACCTTTGTTGACAATGTAATTTCTCTGCTTTTAAATATGCTATCATAGCTTTTCTTCCAAGGAGCAAGTGTCTTTTAATTTCATGGCTACAGTCACCATCTGCATTGATTTTGGAGCCCAGAAAAATAAAATCTCTCACTGTTTATATTGTTTCCCCACCTATTTACCATGAAGTGATGGGACCAGATGCCATGATCTTAGTTTTCCGAATGTTGAGTTTGAAGCCAATTTTTCACTCTCCTCTTTCACTTTCATCAAAAGGCTCTTTAGTTTTTCTCCTCTTTCTGCCATAAGGGTGGTGTCATCTGCATATCTGAGGTTATTGATGTTTCTCCTGGCAATCTTGATTCCAGCTCGTGTTTAATCCAGCCCAGCATTTCTCATGATGTACTCTGCATATATGTGAAATGTGAACTTCCTGATGTTCAAGCTGGTTTTAGAAAAGGCAGAGGAACCAGAGATCAAATTGCCAACATCCGCTGGATCATGGAAAAAGCAAGAGAGTTCCAGAAAAACATTTATTTCTGCTTTATTGACTATGCCAAAGCCTTTGACTGTGTAGATCACAATAAACTGTGGAAAATTCTGAAAGAGATGGGAATACCAGACCACCTGATCTGCCTCTTGAGAAATCTGTATGCAGGTCAGGAAGCAACAGTTAGAACTGGTCATGGAACAACAGACTGGTTCCAAATAGGAAAAGGAGTACGTCAAGGCTGCATATTGTCACCATGTTTATTTAACTTATATGCAGAGTACATCATGAGAAATGCTGGACTGGAAGAAACACAAGTTGGAATCAAGATTGCTGAGAGAAATATCAATAACCTCAGATATGCAGATGACACGACTCTTATGGCAGAAAGTGAAGAGGGGCTAAAAAGCCTCTTGATGAAAGTGAAAGTGGAGAGTGAAAAGGTTGGCTTAAAGCTCAACATTCAGAAAACGAAGATCATGGCATCCGGTCCCATCACTACATGGGAAATAGATGGGGAAACAGTGGAAACAGTGTCAGACTTTGTTTTTCTGGGCTCCAAAATCACTGCAGATGGTGACTGCAGCCATGAAATTAAAAGACGCTTACTCCTTGGAAGGAAAGTTATGAACAACCTAGATAGCATATTCAAAAGCAGAGACATTACTTTACCAACAAAGGTTCGCCTAGTCAAGGCTATGGTCTTTCCTGTGGTCATGTATGGATGTGAGAGCTGGACTGTGAAGAAGGCTGAGCGCCAAAGAATTGATGCTTTTGAACTGTGGTGTTGGAGAAGACTCTTGAGAGTCCCTTGGACTGCAAGAAGATCCAACCAGTCCATTCTGAAGGAGATCAATCCTGGAATTTCTTTAGAAGGAATGATGCTCAAGCTGAAACTCCAGTATTTTGGCCACCTCATGCGAAGAGTTGACTCATTGGAGAAGACTCTGATGCTGGGAGGGATTGAGGGCAGGAGGAGAAGGGGACGACAGAGGATGAGATGGTTGGATGGCATCACTGACTCGATGGGTATGAGTCTGGGTGACCTCCGGGAGCTGGTGATGGACAGGGAGGCCTGGCGTGCTGCAGTTCATGGGGTCGCAAAGAGTCGGACATGACTGAGCGACTGATCTGATCTGATCTGACTCTGCATATAAGTTAAATAAGCAGGTTGACAATATACAGCCTTGATGTACTCTTTTCCCAATTTGCAACCAGTCTGTTGTTCCATGTCTAGTTCTAACTGTTGCTTCTTGACCTGCATACAGATTTCTCAGGAAGCAGGTCAGATGGTCTGGTATTCCCATCTCTGTAAGAATTTTCCATAGTTTGTTGTGTTCCACGCAGTCAAAGGCTTTGGCTTAGTCAATAAAGCAGAAGTAGATGTTTTTCTGGAACTCTCTTGTTTTTTTGATGATCCAACGAATGTTGGCAATTTGATCTCTGGTTCCTCTGCCTTTTCTAAATCCAGCTTGAACATCTGGAAGTTCATGGAAGTTCACATACTGTTGAAGCCTGGCGGAGAATTTTGCACATTACTTTGCTAGCATGTGAGATGAGTGTAATTGTGCGGTAGTTTGAGCATTCTTTGGCTTTGCCTTTCTTTGGGATTGGAATGAGAACTGAGCTTTTCCAGTCCTGTTGCCACTGCTGAGTTTTCCAAATTTGCTGGCATATTGAATGCAGCACTTTAACAGCATTATCTTTTAGGATTTGAAATAGCCCAACTGGAATTCCATCACCTCCACTAGCTTTGTTTATAGTGATGCTTCCAAAGACCCACTTGACTTCGCATTATCGAACCTATTTTGTCTCTGCCCAAGTCAACAAGCTACAACATGCAGTGCCAGTTCAACAAGGACATGTAAAACTACAGCCAACCATGGAAAATATCCCTCACCCTTAGATGGACACCACTATAAGGACCCTCAGGTTTGAGACTAGCAAGAGGGGGAGGCCCAATGCCCCTCGCCATCCCAGTTCAGCAGAAAGTAGCCAGAGAGACCTCGATGCCTCTATTCCCAAAACATTGGGCCTCCCATCTCTTGAGGGGGGAATGTTAGGTAGTTAGAATAGGAAAAAGTAGTCCAGAATGATGGTGGCTAAAAGACAAAGAAGGGAAAACCCCGAAAAAATAGATCAAAGGAAGGTCAGAGGATGGAAGTGAGGCCCTCAGGTAAAATAAACAGCCCTCCAGGCTAGCTTAATTTACACAGGGCAGGCTCAGGGGAAGGAGAAAAAATATACAGTGAGGAGCCACTGCTCAAGCTCCAGGTTGCTCTGCCTCACGCTGGTCAGAATGGCTGCTATCAAAAGGTCTACAAACAATAAATCCTGGAGAGGATGCAGAGAAAAGGGAAACCTCTTACACTGTTGGTGGGAATGCAAACTAGTACAGCTTCTATGGGGAACAGTGTGGAGATTCATTAAAAAACTGGAAATAGAACTGCCATATGACCCAGCAATTCCACTGCTGGGCATACACACTGAGGAAACCAGAATTGAAAGAGACATGTGTACCCAATGTTCATTGTAGCACTGTTTACAATAGCCAGGACATGGAAGCAACCTAGATGTCCATCAGCAGAAGAGTGGATAAGAAAGCTGTGGTACATATACACAATGGAATATTACTCAGCTATTAAAAAGAATGCATTTGAATCAGTTCTAATGAGGTGGATGAAACTGGAACCTATTATACAGAGTGAAGAGGTCAGAAAGAAAAATACCAATACAGTATATTAACGCATATATATGGAATTTAGAAAGATGATAATGATGACCCTATATGTGAGATAGCAAAAGAGACACAGAGATAAAGGACAGACTTTTGGTCTCTGTGGGAGAAGGTGATGGTGGGATGATTTGAGAGAATAGCATTGAAACATGTATTTTACCATATGTGAAATAGATATGTGAAATAGATCACCAGTCCAGGTTTGATGCTTGAGACAGGGTGCTCAGGGCTGGTGCACTGGGATGACCCTGAGGGATGGGATGGGGAGGGAGGTGGGAAGGGGTTTCAGGATGGGGGACATATGTACACCCATGGCTGATTCATGTCAATGTATGGCAAAAACCACTACAAAACTGTAAAGTAATTAGCCTCCAATTAAAATAAATAAATTAATTTTTTTTAAATGAGGAGCCAAAACTGAGCTGGGGTTAGGGCGTGCTTCTCACCATGTCTTTTAGGTCGGCCCACCCTCATGTCTTGAGGATGTATTTTCCTTTACTTGCCAAATAACACTGAGCTGTAACACTGGTCTGTCTGTCACTTCAAATTTTTGTTGCAGCGAGACAGAACCAAGGAAATTACAGACTCCCCTGACATACCACATTTTATGATTTGACCCATTTTTTTAATTAAAATAGTGAAGTGTACCTTATTCTACTTTAACATCACAAGGTCATCTTGAAATGTAGTGTGTTTGACAGTCTGTCTTCTAAAATGACCCTGGCCTTCCTCAGCACAGGGGTCTGCAATCCTGAGCTCTGGAGGTATAAGACTGTTTGGGTGTCACACCTAGTAAGTGTGATTTGAAACAGTGTCACTCCATTGAATGAACTTAATCACAGTGCATAGAGTCAGACTGATTAATTTCTGTGTGGGTGTAATTGAAAATTGTACTGACTCTAAGAATCTTCCATGACTGGAGAACGTCAGGGAGAATGCCTTTCTTAGATGGATATTCATTTATTTATCATAATTCATAAAGGGTTAATGAAGTTGGCTTTTCTGAAACCTGTTTATAAAATTTGATTTTGGTCACTGATTGACATTCAAGAGACAAACTCATGTTCTTGGATGTTGTTTATGTGTGTGTGCATTTCTGTGTGTATGAAAAACAAAGGAATTGAGTTAGTATCTAGAACATATCATTTAAATTCTTAGAAACCCCATAATTGCAGGTTTTGTGGCACGCGTATCATATGAAGACAAGAAAAATAGCCCACTAAACTTGGAGGCCTTGCTTAGGCTCAGACTACATCACCAAGAGTAAATAGGGACATGTTGGTAACGTTGTTATCATTTTTATTTTTAGAAAAACCCAGAGGGCAGATGAGAGCTTCTTTGCAAGGAGTGAGTTTAGAAGTGGCATGTAGTATAGCACAGGAAGTTCATTATAGATGTGAAATTATGCAGTACATAGCAAGGGTAAATGTTTATTCATATTCCAGATTTAACCCACCAACATTTAAATGCTGCAGTGAGGTTTCCTGTTTCAGCTTATGGGATTCAAAGTCTCCCTAGATTGTAACAAAGGCACAGCTGGGGAAACTCGAAGTATATCCAGGCCTCCTTCTCACCTTTGGACAATGGATTTTATTCCAGTTTATAAAAAGTGAGTCCAAATTCCCTATAAAATTAAATGACCTTCGCCCTCTTCAGGTCTTGTTTAGGCCTCTTTTTGCCTTTCCTTTGGTCTCAGGGGTGTTAAAGGGTCTCTGTTGGGTCCTGGCAGGGGAAGAAGGCACCCTCAGTTGGGGTGTTGAACAGAAGTTAATGAAGAGACTATTTTTTACAGAAGCATCAGTGGGCAAAGGAAACCAGAGACTCTGAAGCACCCAGGGCTTGCCAGTGGTGGGTAGCCATGAACACTCCCAGGTCTTAAAGGGAAACAGGAAGACACTGTGTTACTCCTGGAGCCTGGGGAGGGCTAGAGCCACAGGAGAGGAGCCTGGACCGTGGTGGTCATGAGGGTCATCCACTGAAACACCAGACCAAATAGAGAACAGGAAGAAATACCCCAGCAACTCTGCTCCCTCCTTCCCTTTCCTGCCCAAGGCTCCCATTGGCTGAACCTGATTGGAAGTCTGAGGCAAGGGAGCCTGAGGACTATAGTTCTGCGATATTAATCTCCGTATCACACATAGACACACACACACAGACCCACACACTCACTGAGGAGACCTCTGGGAGAAGCAGAGATGACTCCTGTCGAGAGTCAGTTGTTCCCTTCACACTCAGAATTACCAACAGTCATTTTTCACTGGATTGGCTATGGGATGGAGATGCAAAGGATGGATCAAATCAGAATTCAGGTGGAGACCTGGCTTCTATGATCTGGGGAAAAAAAAAAACATGAATAATACAGTATGACATACCTTCATAAAAAGAAGAAAATAAACAAACAATGCCATGGAGACGTGGTTCTGAGCACCTGCCCTGGAGTGAAACTGTTCACATGTGACCCCAGCTTGGCCTCTTACCCATTGGGCTGTCTGGGGCCAGTTTCTCTCTGAGGCTCTTTTTGTACCTTTTATTTTTATTTATTTATTTATTTTAATCTTTGGCTGCACTGGGTCTTTGTTGTAGTGTATGAGCTTCTCTAGTTGCATTGTGCAGGCTCTCGAGTTGTGGTATGTGGGCTTCATTGACCCCATGGCATGTGGAATCTTAGTTCCCTGACCACGGATCAAATCCATATCTCCTGCGTTGGAAGCCAGGGAAGTCTTTTTTTTTTTTTTTTTTCTCATTTAAAAGTAAGAATAATGATCATGCCTATCCATGGGTAGGCTGAAGTGAAAAGATAATTGTAAAATTCTTGGCTCGGGACACAGTCAGCAGGAAATACAACTGCTAGCTGCTAACCTGAATCACAGAGAGGAAGGCTCAGTCTTGGCAGTGGTCCTGTCCCGGAAGATGTCCTTCCTTCTACAGCAGGAGTCAGATGTGGGTAAGGATGAGGCACGAGGTCTTTATGTTTATTAAGAGGGGAGAGTGAGCTGCAGTTGGCTGAGAAACACCCACTCTTTCCTCCCTCTTCAACACCGAGTTGAAAGCTTTGTTTATCTCTCAGATGTTGGTAGTCTATGGGACTTAGAAGTAGGATTCAGAGAAAATGACGAGAGCATGGGTGTTAGGTTCCCACCAGGTCAGGGCTAGGTGGGGTATGCAGAGCAACAGCAAAACGGGGGAGGCCCACCCAGGCTGCATGAACACATTCTTCACCAGCCTCCCACACCCTGGGTGCTGGCCCACTCTCTTCTGAGCCCACAGCCTCCGTCACTTCATGTTGGAGCTGCTGTTAAAAGCATTCACAGTCCCTGCTCAGAGAAAATGACCACTCTTGGGAGAAGAGATGACAGAGTGAGTGAGAGACATACACACCGAGAATAGCAGATCAAGAAGACACTGGGGTCTCTTGAGGAAAAGAGGATCCCCAAAAGAATCTAAAGATGCAGTTGGCCCTTTAAGCTAGCTGGCTTTCCCTTACCTTTGTGTAGTTTTAAAAATAAAAACTGGAAGCAAGTTGGATGAACATGAAAATACCGGCAGCCTTGGGAATTCGGGGCAAAATTCTGCTCTAAGAAATTATGGCATGGTTTCATATTCGACCTGACTCTGTTTCTTCCACTAGTATTTTTCTGGCTGATTTCTTCACCCCTGGACTCCTTTCTGGTTTTCCAATTTATGTACCTCATCCCACACCCTCCACCCCAGTCTCCCCAGCCCATGAATAAGCCTGTGGTTACAGAAGCAGCATCTTTTGTACCAGTAATCTCTGGATTTTCAGCAGTAATGGATAAGAGTCAGGGATGAGATGAGTGTGTGAGCTGGTGAAAAAAGACCAGATAATAAAAAATACACTGTGTTATGAGGTTGGCAGCCCTTGACATTTTGAAGATTACCTGGCCTTTGACAACCCATAGATCTGACACCACCCTGCCATCAGAAAAGACTAAAATATATTTAAAAAGTCAGATGATAAATAAATTCAATCTTGTAATTACTGATTCACCATACAAGATGAGTGTAGAAAAATTCAGCTGATAGAATTGTGGCAATTTTACACCACAAAGCTACAATGGTGAGGGACTAGAAACATTCTTTCTATAATTCTATTTTAAAAGAAATTCTGTTTAGAAAATGACCTTCAGATTCCATGCTTGTCATGTCTGTGTACCTTAGCTGTAAGAATTAGGGTCAAAGGACTAGACTGGGGGGAAAATGTCAAATGTGGAAAAACTCCTCTGGGTGTATACAGGAAGCTCATGTCTTGGGGAAGACAACTGTGTACCCTTATTATTGATACCTTGAGTCATTTACTATGTGTAAGAGATAAGTTATCAAATCAGTGGATACATTTAGAATATTTTTAGTGTAATAGCTTTGAAAATACTGGTAATATAAAATGCATTTAGAAAGCCATCTAGAATTCCATAGACAGTCTCAGTGGTGGTCAAGATCAAGTACGCCTTCTTTCCAGAACCTTCTATCCAGTGCATCGGTGCTCATGGAAGTGAAACAGTGGAGTCCTTCCAGCATCCTCTGTCACTCAGAGGGGGACTCGAGGAAAGCCTTTTACAGTGTAACAAATGAACTCAGAAAACAGAACCAACCCCTAAGCAGCTAAAGATTGCATATGAAAAACCTACAAACAGCTGCTGCTGCAGGCTCAGCCTCTCGATCCAGCAAATTGTTACTGGTTTGATATGTGTTCTCTTAGCGCCCAGAGGAACACCCACTTCCTACCAGAGGGTAGGAAACCCTAAACAAGGGAAGCTCCCACCCAGTGCTTGGACTCCGACATTGAGACCAAGGACCTTTCAATCTTATTTAGACGCTCCAGATCTAATCATTTCTGGCTGCTTTCTTTGCTTTTTCCTTTTCTCATTTTTGAGTTCTGACAGTCAGATCCTGGCCACACAAAGTTATTGATTGGTATGTATCAGAGTTTGCAGGTCAGGTAGGGCACACTGTACATCCTGGCTTAAGGGTACTTCCCATATGCTCCATTCTTCTTTTTAATCCCATCAGCCAGCTTGTGACTGGCCATGTGGACACTATAGGCCGTGAAGAGGACTTGTCTCGCTTGAACCTGGTCCTGAAAAGGCAGTACTAAATGGCTGCAATAGACATTCTAAAGAAGGATCTGGGTTTTTCTTCCTCTCCTTCGATAGCGGTCATTCAGGTGATCAACTACACAAACAAGCATTTATTGAGCACCTGGTGTATAACAGAGCTCTTCTTTGGGAGGTGCTGAAGAGGATAAAGCTGCCGGGGAGCACTGGGGTCTGGGGGACACTAGGGTGGCTTTCCACTGGCATCACACTGCACTTGCATTTCACCAGGAGCCACAGGGCACCCACTGGGAGTAATCATAGAGGGAGCTCTGCCCTGAGCAGCAAGGGTTGATGGGCCACATGCTTAGAAGAGGAGGTGAGACAGCAGGCCATCCTGAAGGAACTTCCCTGTGACCCTCTCCTTACCCCTTGACAGGATGCAAGCAGTCCTTCCATTCATAGTCTGCTGGTCCGTCTTGTATCTGCCTATGCATTCATTATAGGCAGGGAAAGATGGCTTTGTTAGGGCCCAGACTCCGTGGAAACGATGAGCCACCTTTTGTGAGAAAACACTCCTTTATCAGAAACACTCAACCAACGAACAGGAAGTCTCCTTCCTTCTCAGAACTCTGCAAGGGAAACCAGTGTCCCCATCCTCCCTTTCACCCCCACCTTCCTTCTTCTCTTCCCTATAATGCAGAGCCCTGCGAACTCCTACTTAAACTTCAGTGCCCAGCTCCAAAGCAGTGTCCTCTGTGTTGGTTTCCTCTTCTTTCCCACTCACCCCTGCCAGGGGCATGACCCTGGCACACACACACCCGCCACAGACACCATTCAGATATATTCCCTCTGGAAGTGGGAACTGCCTGAAGGAAAGAATGTTCTTCCTCTGTGTGCCCAGCACCAACATGAGCTCAAGAACAGAATGACGGGTAAATATTTATCTGGACAAATGATCTTTTATAACAGCACAGGTGTGTAAATACACTATTTCTCCTTATGCCAGTGCCATTAAACATAGATAAACAGAAGTCACAAGTACAAACATCTTCAGACAGGATAATGGTAAGGAAAGATTTGCTTTAACATTTGGTTTCTGATTCTGGTCATGGAGACAGGAACTTTCACATACTGCGATTAGGAAGACAAATGTGCCACTGTGCAAATAGCAAGAGGATATGACTGTGCTGCCGGCACGCGGACAGCTGTCCCAAGTGTGGTGAAGACAGGAGACACTAAACAACAGCGGGGGCTGGGGGCGCGTGTGGGGAGGTGTCTATTCTTCTTGCTCTGTTATGTAATGTAAATACTTTCTTTTCCAGCAATCACTGGGCCCGCCTGTTGTTTGTCTCATTCTTAACCCTTTAATTATAGACCTGCCAATGCTGTCATCCACCCTGCCACGGTAACAGGAAGGCTTTCCTTCCTGCGTACATTTGTTCGAGTGTGCAGCATCCAAGTGATAAAGACACGCGAATGCTGAGTTGAACCCTGGGCTTTAAATGAGCATCTTGCAGACTGTGAGGGGCTGCTCCGACTCTTGTTTCTCCTTCCTGTACCCTCAGTGGCGCTTCCGGTGCTGTTTCTGTTGCTTTGTGGTGTGGTGGGTGAGATGTCTGAAGTGTTGCTGGTGTGCATGCTTGTGATCTTTAGAAAATGCTTCTGTTAAGAAGTTATTTTTAAAGCAAGTGATAAGAAACCTGCAGAGCGCTGAAACCCAGGAGGAGAGCAGCACTGGAGGCTCTGGTTTTCAGGAGGCTGCAAGGATCTGAGCCAATGGCAGCCCCACCAGACAGCCGGGCTGGGCCCCATCTGTCTTTATTGTTTACAGTAATAGGTGAAGTTTAGGTTGGTTGTAGACAAAGACATGATTAATGCAACCTTAGTTCGGAGTAAACAGGTTTAACCTTGTGAAGCAAATGTGTTTAATGCTTGTGATAAAATAATAGGTTAGTCCTCCCAAGATGACCATTGGGTGTACAGAGTATAATTTTTATGGGGTACAAAGAAGATGGCCAGAGTGTGATCCCCTTGGATCCTCAGCTTCCATTATCTGTAAAATGGGATAGTACTACCCACCTCACAGCACTGTTTGAAGATCCTGTGTGATTATATATATTTGACATCCCATGATGTACCAGGGCTCAATGGGAGAGGCAGGTTTTCAGAGTTGGACAGACCTCAATTTGAATATTTAGTCCTGTTACCTATTAACTCTGTGACTCTGGGCAGCCTCACTATTCCTCAGTTTACTCACCTGTACTATGGGACTGATAATCCCTATTTTATAAGCTTGTTATGAGTATTAAATAAGACTGCACCTGAAACATCCAACAACATCATATAATGAAAGCCTCTCAAAAAGGTCAAAGTATTTGTGTCTGTATTATGAGATATGCCCCAAATGATCTTTCAGACAGGGAGTGTTGCTTTAATTTTTATTTATACAAAATCTCTCATGTAGTTGGTCTTCTCTCAGTTGCTTTATTTTACACCCTCAACTACTTTCTGGAAGAGACACTGTCAACCTGAAATTACCTTAATTGATGATAGTTTTGCCTTCTTATAGAGGTTACTTAATGGCCAAGTCTCCCATGTCTTCTCACCTGCAGTCCCCAGCTCTCCTTCTCCTCAGACACAATTTTAACCCTGGCAGAATCTTCCAGAGCTATTCTGTGCTCTGCAAACACTGGGCTGGCTGTGCCTCCCTTTTAAAACTTAACAGCTTAGAGAGCCTTTCACATCAGCCACCTTATTCTTTTAGCACCTTCATAGTTTTCATAAACAGGCTTTCTTAAAATCACTTGAAAAAATAATATAGCCAGTCATTATGTTGTAGAGACCACTTATAGGATGAATGAACAGCCAGCTGTTCTCATGTGTTGTGATTTTGTGGTGGGGGCCGGAGAAGATATCCAGCGACCACATTGTATTACTTGGATCTTTGCTTTTTTTTCTCCTCAAAGAGTAAGAAAGAAGTGAATATGATGCACTTTAGGAAAAAAATGTCTTAGATGAATCAAAAATGCCAAAGCTATACATAGAGAGTGGGCTTCCCTGATAGCTCAGTTTGTAAAGAATCCACCTGCCATGCAGGAGACCCCAGTTCCATTCCTGGGTCAGGAAGATCTGCTGGAGAAGGGATAGGTTACCCACTCCAGGATTATTGGGCTTCCCTTGTGGCTCAGCTGGTAAAGAATCTGCCTGCAATGCAGGAGACCTGGGTTCAGTCCCTGTTTTAGGAAGATCCCCTGGAGAAGGGAAAGACTACTGACTCCAGTATTCTGGCCTAGAGAATTCCATAGACTGTATAGTCAATGGGGTCACAAAGAGTCAGACATGACTGAGTGACAAAGTAATACATAGAGAGATTAAATAAAGTTATCCAATGAAATATGAGTAGATGAAAACACTATCTCTTAATCTGTGTATTACTTTATACTTGGTTTTAAGTACATATGCATAACTGAATTAATGAATTAAATAGTAGTAGTAGAATCCCCATAGACAGAGGAATCTGGCGGGCTAATAAGTCCATGAGGGCTTCCCTGATAGCTCAGTTAGTAAAGAATAAGTCCATGGATACGACTGAGTGACTAAGCATAGCACACAGTAGGTATCTGATAAATTCATTGATATGACTAAAAGTTTATGTATTCAAAAACTTTTTGTAGAGGATCTGCTCATTAAGAAACTGGAGGCTGCCTTTTGCTGGGGGAACCCCCAGTATTTAACAGTTCTAAACAAACAGAAGCCAAGCAAAGTAAAGCAGGCAGAGGCTGAAGTGTCAGCTATATTACCAAGGGCAGGCTGGAGGGTGGCTGGCTAGGTGGACTTGCACATCATTGAACCCCAGAATTACGTAGGCTTACCTGTCCCCCAGGTACTGTAGAAGGCAGCCCTTCACCTCCAGGTGAAGTGCTCCCAGGAGCTGGCACAAAGCCCAGAGACAAATTGCATCCATCTCCCCCAGAACACAACACAGGCCCTGATAGAGCCCAGGAGGAGTTCACTTACTGAGCACATTTCACAGTACAGGAGTGGGGAAGCCTTCTCCACTAAAACTGTGTATTTGGGCATACAGCATACACTTACTCTAATTCTCCCCACACATGTGAGGCTATTCAGTTATTCCATGGTGGGTGAAGGGTTCACTTGTTCCGTCATGGGGTGAAGGATGGCTGCACCAGAGCTACTGGCGTCAGCATGCTGCCTTTTCACCTCCAGGCCACCGTGGACCAGCTCTGTGCAGAGAATACTCAGCAGTGGGGAGACTGCAGCTGCTCCAGGACTCGGATAATTTCAGGAATTCTGGAGCCTCCCACCAGGAGACTGGGCATCCAGCCCATTCATTCCCTGTCCATCTGGGTTGGGGTTGGGCAAGCAGGGGAAAATCACCCAGTGAGCTGAGAGTGGAGCTGGGGTGAGAAGCTCTCATCATTAACAAAAGCACAGTTTTATGCCCTTCCTTGAGATGCCCATGATGAGAAGTCTCTAAAGTCTCCATGTTCCAGACTGGTTCTCTCCTTCACAGGTGACTGCCTAGCCACTGGCCCTCTGAAAGGCAGATTTCACTGCAGTTGATTCTGTTTCAGCTTGTAAAACCAACAATGACCTGGCAGACGTGGCCAGGGCTGGCGGCTGCTGACATATCCATTCCTGACATCACTTACTACAATTATATTAACCGTGCCAATTGGTGTGAACTGAACCAGTCATGAAGACTGGCGGTGTTAAACCAGAGGGCCCATTTGTGGCCAGACTGGTTGCTAATAAGCTGGGTCTAGGCATGGGCTTAATATTTCCATTGATAGTGAAACTGAGGAAGAATCACCCGTAGAACCTGATCCATAGAGCACTCTTGAGGTAGAAGAGTAGGGGTGGACGGTGGGAGGAATAGACAGGAAGAAGGGAGAGAGGAAGGGAGGGGAGGGAGAGAGGAGAGGAGAAAGGAGAGAGAGAAGAGATTCCAGTTAGTGAGATTTTATTCTTTTAGGTCTTTTTAAAATGACAGAAAATGGAATAATGTCCTAAGTATTCTTACTTCTCTAATGCTGCTTTCTACAATGTTCAAACCATGTTACATCACTGAAGCAGAAGAGAAATAAGAAAGAACTGAAATTTTCACTTTAGCTTCTGCACTGCTGATTCCTCTATGGGACTAGGGTGGTGGGGAGAAAAGTCAATTGGCTCTGAAGCAAAACAGACCAGGATTTGAATTCTTTTCCACGAACTGAGTGACTTTGGGGAAAATTACTTGAGTTTTTGAGTCTCAGTTTCCTCATCACTAGGAGATAAAAATACTTACCTTGCAAGACCCCTCTATATGCTTCCTTAATTAGCACCCTGCACTTTGTCTATCATAACACTCTTCCTACTTCATTGAAATTATTTTTTACAAAATGTTTGTTTGCTTTCATTGCTGGACTTTGAAATCAAGGACTGAGTTTGCCTTGCTCATGGGTATCTTTATCATGCAGTGCAGTACCTGGCACATAAGTATTTGCTGGACGGATGGGTTAATTGATGGATGGATAAGTGGATAGAGGGAATGAGTGGATAGATGGTTGAATGTGGATAGATGATTCAAGAAAATCGTGAACATTAGATTTGATGTATTTAAGCTAACTACTCCCAAATCTAGAATCCACGGGTACTTAAACTTCCTTCCCACTCTCGTTAGAAGACCCCACTTCCTCTAAAGTTCCTCTTTTTGACTCTGAATATAATCTGGGCAAAAATCTTGTTTTCCTTGCCAGTAGCAACATTTCCAGGGCTATGATTTATGAGCTGTTCTCATGAGAATTTAGTCTGTCACTGCCACGACCACTGTGTATCTGAAGAGACACAAATACCCACAGTAAGCGCAAGACACACAAAGGGAAAAGTGAAAGTGAAAGTCACCCAGTCATGTCCAACTCTTTGCAACCCCATGGACTGTCCAGGCCAGAATACTGAAGTGGGTAGCCTTTCCCATCTCCAGGGATCTTCCCAACCCTGGGATCAAACCCAGATCTCCCACATTGCAAGCAGATTCTTTACCAGCTGAGCCACAAGGGAAGCCCAAGAATACTGGAGTGGGTAGCCGATCCCTTCTCCAGGGGATCTTCCTGACCCAGGAATTGAACTGGGGTCTCTTGCATTGCAGGCAGATTGTTTACAAACTGAGCTATTAGGGAAGCCCCAAGACATACAAGGAAGATATTATTATAATAGGAGAAGAAAATGGCTTTTCTGAATGGCAAGAGTAGAGAGCTGGCTGAAGGTATCTCTAAGTTGTCTTCTCTAAGGAAGAAGACCTCTCCTTCAGGTCAAGAAGTAACTGAGTAGTGGGAGAGGGAATGGGGGAAGGGCAAGATAGGGGTAGGGGATTAAGAGGTGTAAACTATTATGTATAAAAATAAGCTATAAGGATATGTTGTACAGCACAGGGAATATAGCCAGTATATAGCTATAGCTAAAAGAACTATAGATGCATTATAATCTTTAAAAATGTACAATTTTATGTTGTATACCTGTAACTTATATAATATTATACATCAACTACATCACAGTGAAAATGCCAAGTCCTAACCACAGGACTACCAGGGAATCCAAAGAAAAGATTTTAAAAAGCCATTTTCTACTAAAAAAAGAGAAATAACTAAGGAAAGTTATGACCCACCTAGATAGCATATTCAAAAGCAGAGACATTACTTTGCCAACAAAGGTCCATCTAGTCAAGGCTATGGTTTTTCCAGTAGTCATGTATGGATGTGAGAGTTGGACTGTGAAGAAGGCTGAGTGCCGAAGAATTGATGCTTTTGAACTGTGGTGTTGGAGAAGACTCTTGAGAGTCCCTTGGACTGCAAGGAGATCCAACCAGTCCATTCTGAAGGAGATCAGCCCTGGGATTTCTTTGGAAGGAATGATGCTAAAGCTGAAACTTCAGTGCTTTGGCCACTTCATGCGAGGAGTTGACTCATTGGAAAAGACTCTGATGCTGGGAGGGATTGGGGGCAGGAGGAGAAGGGGACGACAGAGGATGAGATGGTTGGATGGCATCACTGACTCGATGGACGTGAGTCTGAGTGAACTCCGGGAGTTGGTGATGGACAGGGAGGCCTGGTGTGCTGTGATTCATGGGGTCGCAAAGAGTCGGACATGACTGAACGACTGAACTGAACTAAGTAAAATAGCCTCTCTTTCCTCTCCATTTTAACAGCACTTTTCAGTCTAACCTTTCTATATAACATACCAGTTTCTACCGTATGCTTTGGTTGCATGCATATGTGGCCAGGAGTCGGAAGCCCAGCAGGCAGTGCTTGTTGAATGAGTGAATGAGCTGATGTCTTTATTTCATCTCCTAATTGATTTCTTGTGATTAGATTCTGTATCCTGCCCTCATAGCTCCATCAGTGCCTAGTACAATATTTTGTGCCAAGTAGTCTGTAAGCTTTAGGTAAATATTTGTTGGATGAGTAAATGAATGCCCAAAAGGGCTTCTGGAGGAAGGCCAGGAATACATTCCTCTGATAAAAAAAAATTTGGAAGGAGGCAGGAGAATGCTGGAAGGAAGGATGTGGGGGTTGAGGATGGTGGGTGGGGAGAGAAGAGAGGCTTCCAGGCTGAATGGAAGTTGTGGGTGTGGAGTTGTCTCTAAAGAAATAGCAGAGGAGGAAACGTGTGAATGTTTAAGGAGGAAATGGTCCACCAGGAAAGCAGCTCCGTCATGCCGAGAGGAACGTAAATGTTGTAGAAACTCAGGAAGTAGGGAGAAGGCCCTGGAGGAAAGAGAGACCAGGGACATGGACAAGAGGTAATGACAGTGACATCCAAATTAGAGCTCCTTTGTCTTGTATCTCTCATTTCTTCTTTTTTAAATATTCCACCATGTACTCTTGTTAAAAAAAAAAAAAAAAGTTCAACTCTTCTTGCAAAACAAAAACAAAATAGTACATACTATGAAGAAAGCTGAGCACTGAGAAGTGATGCTTTTGAACTGTGGTGTTGGAGAAGACTCTTGAGAGTCCTTGGAATGCAAGGAGATTTGACCAAATCTTAAAGGAAATCAGTCCTGAATATTCATTGGAAGGACTGATGCTGAAGCTGGAACTCTAGTACTTTGGCCACTTGATGCGAAGAACCAACTGACTGGGAAAGATTGAAGGCAGGAGGAGAAGGAGATGGCAGAGGATGAGATGGTTGGTTGGGATCACTAACCATCACTTGATAACTTGATGTGATAACTTGTGATAACTTGATGGCATCACATGGCATCAATGGACATGAGTTTGAGTAGCTCCGGGAGTTGGTGATGGACAGGGAAGCCTGGTGTGCTGCAGTCCATGGGGTTGCAAAGAGTCGGACACGACTGAGCAACTAAACTGAACTGAACTGAACATACTAGACACATACATCACATTTTTCTTCTTATGGCTTTAAGTCCCTCTCTCCTACTTCACCAAAAGAGACATCCCCCCAATAAGGCAACATAAACAATTCTGTCTGACCACATACACAGAAAGTAACACCAGGACACACTACAAAACAGAAAGAGGTGTCATCTGCTCCGTGTCCAAAGGTTTCTTCTCCCTGTCTTGTATGAGGTGAGTAACCATCGTTGAACATGCTGTGTGCCAAATCCAAACGTAAGTTCAACATATGTCAGGTCTCAGGAGAGATGGTGATCGTTTCTTTATCTCTCTTGATTACGGTTCCCCTTTATTGGAAAGATATTTTTGCCCCCCATGTCACTGCCACACCTCTCAAAAAGAGTTGTTCAACCTCACAAGTTCAGTTTTCTCAACTTCCATTCACCCCTCATCTTACTTAACTGTGGCTTCTGCCCACAGTCCACTGCAAGGTATATAAACTGCTTGCTGCTGAAGCAATGAGTCCTCCTCAGGCTTATCTCATGTGAACAGCTTCTGGTACATTCGACCACTTCTCCTTTTAAAAATCTTTTTTGTCACCTCATCTCACGCTTTCTCTCTTATCTCTTGGGTCTCTACTTACTCTCTTTCTTCTCAACCCTTAAATGTTGATGTTCCTGGAGATTTCTGTCAAAGGCCTTGTTGCATCAACTACTTTGGTGACTGCAGTCGCCATCTGTATGTTGGGGCTTCCGTTTCCAGATCTCTTGGCCAGATCTCTCTTCTGAACTGCAGGCCCCTTAGATAGGCTCACTTGGCTGTCCCATACATGTCTCTTTCCAACAGGGAAAAGCCGTGTGCATCGCCATCTGCCAAACCTGCTTCTCCTCTGGTCTGCCCTATTTCTGCGAACGACATCACTATCCATCCAGCTCTCTGTGCCAAAAACCATTCTTCTTCTTCCATCAGAAGTCATTTTTCCTCCTCTCCTTCTCTGTTTACATCCACTTTATCACCAAGTCCTGTAGATTCTGTCTCCTCAACATCTTCCAAACCCATTCCATTTTCTCCATCTCCACTGCCACCATTAGAATTCCAACCATTAGTGTCCAGCCTGCTTAGGTTGTGACCCAGCTCCCTGATTGGTCTCCACCCTGCTTATCTCTCTCCCTCTCATCTTCTTTTCCTCCAATTTGACTTTACACTGCAGTTGGAGTGACCTTTCTAAAATACAAACCAGTCGCTGCCTCCTGCTTGCTTATATTTCCCCTTCCTTCTAGAACAAGGGCAAGCCCTTAGCATGATTTTAAAAGCCCTTAATTATCTGGTCCCTGCTTGCCTCTTTAATTTCATCCCCAGCCTCTCTGAAACACACACACACACACACACATTCTCTCTGTTTCAGCCAGGAGTCTGAAGCACTTCTAGCTCTCAGGGCCATGTTCTGTCTTGCTTCTGGTCTTGACAGGCCACACCTTGGTCTAACAGTCATGATCTATGAGCCCATTTGTTCACAAGGCACTGCTTGCCATGGGTGCTGTAAGTAGATATCTAGGTAATCGCATATCTCTTTGACTAGGCTTAATGTACTAGAAGTTACTTATGATTCTCTCAGTCTTGCTAGGTCTTGCTGTTTGACTCCACTTCTCTAGGAGTCCTGGACGGAGCTGCTCAAAGTCAAATGTAACTGGCCCAGGCCCCATTCAGGCTTCTGAAGTTTGGGAAGTTCTGCTATATACTCCTCTTATATACTCTCTTGCTGTTAGGTTGCCTCCTTATTTCTTTGTATCCCTGTTTTGAGTCATGAAATCTGTCTTTCACTTAACCAGTGCTTTATTGAGTACCTGCTATATCCTGGGATACCACAGTCAGGGCCATTCTGGTCGGGCCATTCCAGTTGCACTGTTGGTGCCCAGTCAAGGGGATGAGTGAAGGCAGAAGGCAACCTGGACTCCCCCTGCCAGGCCTGTGCTCTCACTCAGGGTTCTGTCTCCTGGAGGAAGCCTCTTCTTCACACACAGATGTTGTCCAGTGGCCAAGTCATGCACCTGCCTGAAATGGGTGCCTTTTAAAAATTCATCAAAAGTGAGGGTAACCCAGGTATCAGAGAGCAAGATACGTGAGGTTCTTGCTCTCATAAGTAGGTCTGTCTAGCCTGGCATATACTTTTGTCTGCAAATACAAACAAAGAAATACATAAGCACGTAATTTTAAAAAATCAGATAATAAAGAGGCTCTGCCAAGAGTTAAAAAAAGGCATCCAAGAGACAACATTGGGTTGAATGGTATAGGGAGATGTCTCTGAGGAGCCAGAACATCTAAACTGAGATCCAAATAATAATGAAGCCAGCCATGTGAAAATCAGAGGAAAGAGAATGTGTAACATTGCTAAGACTGGAATGATCTAGATGGATATTCAAGGATCAAAAGAGAGGCTGAAACAATAAGGTCCTTCTGTATAGCGCAGAGAACTGTTTTCACTATCCTATGGTAAACCTTATTGAAAATGAATATATTTTTTGAAAGTATATATATATTAAAAGTATACTTTTTAAAAGTAGAAGGCTGAGCACCAAAGAATTGATGCTTTTTAACTGTGGTGTTGGAAAAGACTCTTGAGAGTCCCTTGGACTGCAAGGAGATCCAACCAGTCCATTCTGAAGGAGATCAGCCCTGGGATTTCTTTGGAAGGAATGATGCTAAAGCTGAAACTCCAGTGCTTTGGCCACCTCATGTGAAGAGCTGACTCATTGGAAAAGACTCTGATGCTCGGAGGGATTGGGGGCAGGAGGAGAAGGGGACGACAGAGGATGAGATGGCTGGATGGCATACTGACTCGATGGACATGAGTCTCAGTGAACTCCAGAAGTTGGTGATGGACAGGGAGGCCTGGCGTGCTGCGACTCATGGGGTCGCAAAGAGTCGGACACGACTGAGCGACTGATCTGATATATACATATGAAATCATTAGTCATAATTGTGTCTGACTCTTTGGAACCCTATGGACTGTAGCCCACCAGTTTTCTCTGTCCATGAAATTCTGCAGGCAAGAATACTAGAGTGGGTAGCCATTCTCTTCTCCAGGGAGTCTTCTGGCCCCAGAGATCAAACCTGGGTCTCCTGCATTGTAGGCAGATTCTTTACCATCTGAGCTACCAGGGAAGTCTTTGTATAACTAAATCACTTTGCTGTGCAGCAGTAACTAACACAACACAGTAAATCAACTATACTTTGATAGAAATGAAAAACAAAAGAAAGGCTGGAGCAGTGGGCAAGAGAGGAGACAAATGAGATGACCAGGGCAAGGGCCAGAGTCCAGATCACGCAGCGCATGCAGCCCTACCTGCCTTGTTCACAGAGGCATGCCCAGGGCTTGTCTCACTGTATTTATTCAATAAATACCTGTTGAACAGGAGTGTCTCCTCCTGCCTCTGCACACGAAGGGGCCCTGAAGCTCCGTGTGGCCCCGGTGCCCTCTAGTGACCACAAACTCCAGCCCAAGGCCCTCAGTGGATGGCTTCATCAACTTCAGAAAATCTCAGCTTAGCCTTGGCCTTGGGGCCCAGCCTGTGGGCCCATCAATAATTTCCAGAATATATCTTATTAACCATTCTCTGCAAGTAGGGCTAAATCAGTTACAAAAATCCCTGAAATGAGAGGAATAGATGCACACCAGGCCCTCATTCCTTACCACAGGCAGCATTTTTCAAAGCAAATACATGGTTGTCTGATTTCTCTGGGGAATGCAAGGGGCCTATACAGGTGACAAGTGTTAGAACACATTTCTGTATATTCCTCAGCCAGTGTGACAGCAAGGAAGCTCCATAGCAGCCTTGACATCTCAATGTTTGGTGGCAGTTAGGATGCTCTTCAGGTCATCCCACCACTCAGCTGTGACACCATTAGCTGGAATGGCTTAACAAGACCATAGCCGGAGGCTGCATCCTTTGGCCCTTCACACACTTCCGAAGACCCAAGCTTGGGCATTGTGTGTGTGTGTGTGTGTGTGTGTGAGAGAGAGAGAGAGAAGGACATGTTGCAGCATGTGCAGAAACATAGCATACTCCTCAGGCTGTGCTTGTTTGCTTTCATTTGGATCCCAACCCATTCTGGGCCCATTAAACTAATCACCCCACAAATTCTGAACTGTCGTCTCAATGTGTAGCTATCCCGTGGCTGATTGAAAAACCTGTTCCCACCCAACTTCCTTGGAAAAAGCCCATGAACTGCAGCCCATTTGCAAATCTATGCATCCATAAATCAAAAGTGACAGCAGAGACCTGGCTCTTCTGAGCAAGGGAATGGCAGAGGGAGGGACCCAGTTCTTCCACCCTCCACTTCCCAAATGATCCCCCTCATGCAATATAGGCAGCTTTGTCTGACATATTCTGAAGGGTGGGTCATCTCCAACCTCCTTGGTAGATCATTCTTGAAGTTGGTGAACCTTTCATTCCTCTTGTTTTCCAAAGCCCCTGCTTGTGTGTTTCTGTGAGTCTAGTCATCCTCCACTGAGCCAAGCAAAAGAATCTGGCTCTCCTGGATGTTTACAGGTATTTCCTCTTTAGTTGTCACTTACCCAAGTGTAGCACATGGCATTCTCTAATTTTTCTTCATTAATCAGTCCCCAAATTCCTTTACACTTGCTCCTCAAACCAACGTATTTCTGGAGCTGAAAATGCTTAGAAGAATATAACCTTCCAGCTGCAGTCACCAAAATGTGGGGTGAGGGGGTAGCAAAAATGTGGGGGATTAGCATGTTTTTGTCTTACTCCTCGGCCATATGTTTTCACAGGTTCATTCCCAGGAGCATTCTGTGAAGGTGTTTGCTTCTGTGCAAACACAGTTAATTTCATTTATATATTTTTCTAATCGAGTCTCTTTTTTTGAGATGTATGTTTTTATGTGGATCATTTTTGGTCTTTGTTGAACTTGTTACACCATTACTTCTGTTTTAGGTTTTGGTTTTTTGGCCTCGACACATATGGGATCTTAGCTCCCCACCCAGGGAGCAAACCTGCGCCCCCAGTATTGGAAGACGAAGCCTTAACCACTGAACCACCAGGGAAGTCCCCCCTATAGTTGAATCTCAAGGCATCAAAAATTAAATTATATATTGATAACAGCCAGTGTTTTGTGAGGGTGTGGAGCAGTAGGCATTTTGTCTCACATGACCAAGAATTCTAATTGACACACCTTTTTGAAAGCCATTTTCACAATACCTTTGAAAATCAAAAATACACCCTTCAGCTAGAAATTCAACTTTCCAGAATCTAAACTATGCCTATAACCTATCATTGCAGCATTGTTTCAAAACATTGAAAATAACTCAAATATCCATCAGTTGGAAATGTTTACAGAAGTGAATTAAATGCATTTTGGTATTCTGGTACACAGATACAGTGGAAGAACAAGCCACAGCTTTTAAAAAGGAAACCACGATCTGTATGTACTGACATGGAAAAAAATGCTTAAGAAAGATCAGTGAATGCAAAAACTGATTGCAGGATACTATATATGATATGCTGCGTGCCAGCTGCTTCAGACATGTCCGGCTCTTTGTGACCCCATGGACTGTAGCCCACCAGGCTCCTCTGTCCATGGGATTCCCCAGACAAGAATACTGGAGTGGGTTGCTCTGCTCTCCTCGAGGGGATCGTCCCAACCCAGGGATCAAACTCGTGTCTCTATGTCTCCTGCATTGCAGGTGGATTCTTTACCCACTGAGCTACGTGGTAAGCCCATATTTGGTATGAGACCATTTCTATAAACTCTCTTCTAGACATTTACAGGACAAAATCTGGAAGGATTCACATAAGTCTATTTATGGTGCTTTTTTTCGGAGGTTAGGAACTTTCTAAAATAAACGTTTTTTAAAATTGTTGGGGTTTTTCTGCTTTTCAACATGCTGTGTATTTTAAGAGACATATGAAATTATTTTTTGTCATGCTCTTGACCTAGAAAGATGACTTTTTAATGGCACTCTTTATTGCCCCTGGCATGTGTTGATTGCAGAATTCCCCATCTTCCCCCACAGTTCACAATGGCAGTTCTGTCTTTTCAGGGTTTAGTTACTTGGGCACATAAGGTTTTCTTAAGACTGTTTCTATTAACCTGTATCTCCAGGCCCTTTAAACCAACTTTTCTTTCCTTTGTTTCATATGTTCTAGTCTTTATAGATTATTTTATTTGTATGGTGGTCTTACCTATTTTTGTAAGGTTTTGATAGTTTTCTAACCATCTATATCTTTTTTCTCTTTCCCATCCCTCTTTAATGAGAATATTGTCAACTTACTTAGAATTCCTCATTAACATTTATTTCACAGAATTTTTAAGAGAGCCAAGGGAATGGGGCTTAGCCTTTGAGAAGCCCTGATCTCTTTTCTTTTGTCTTCATCCTTAGCTCCTCCTGGACAAACACTGTTCATGCTGCATGTGTTATTATAGGAATTATTTTTTGTTAGGCCTTTTCACTTGTGCTTAATTTATTTAGAGAGCATGTTCACAAAGAGAAACCACCTAGCAATTATTTCTCATATGTGTTAATTTTTGTACAAGCAATATGATCATAAAATTAGGAAATACAGGTAGACAAAAGAAGAGAAAATTAGAAATCCCCTGTGTTTTCACTACCAGGTGTAGCAACTGTTAACAGTTAGGGTTATAGCCTTATAAATAAAACATTTCTATGTATACAATTGATTTGGCCACCTGATACGAAGAACCAACTCATTGGAAAAGACCCTGATGCTGGGAAAGATTGAAGGTGGGAGGAAGAAGGGGACAACAGAGGATGAGATGGTTGGATGGCATCACCAACGCAATGGACATGAGTTTGAGTAAGCTCCAGGAGTTGGTGACGGACAGGAAAGCCTGGCATGCTGCAGTCCATGGGGTCGCAAAGAGTCGGACATGACTGAGTGACTGAACTGAACTGATGTCTATAATTACTTATATTTTTCTTAAAGTGGGATATTTATTAAATTGTTCTGTGACCGCCTTTGTTTAGTACATAACATAGCATGAATATTTTTCTGTGTCATTAAGGAAAGATAATAATGTGAGCAAAGATAAAGTTTACTCATGCCAGACAAACCATCCTATCTTTACAACATGCTGTATGTTGGATAGTATTATTACTGTCATTCTATAGACTGAAAAACTAAAGGACAGAGAGACGAGATAACTTGTTTAAGGTCACACAGCTAGTAAGTAGCAGAGTTAAGGTTTTGAACCTTGTCTAGCTCTAGAGACTATGCTGTGGACCACAGACCTCTGACCAACACCATCGTTTCATGGCTATGGCATGTGGTAATTTATTTTACCACTCCTTTCTGGGTTATTAGATTCACTGCTGTACGCAAAGCAGCAGGGAACACTTTGTTCATATATTCATGTTTGTACACACGTTCAGTTTCTACCTTAGGCTGAATTCACATGAATAGAATTGCTGAGTACAAAAGGCTACACAGTTTTTAAAGTTGGATACCTATTTGTCAGAGTTTTTAAGCAATTTGTTTTTTAAGCCTCTCTGACCTTTTGAAAAATTTAGCTGTCCATCTGGGTTCAATGATAGTTTTTTTTCTTAGAACAAGGAATTTTTTTGGTTCTACTTCCTCCCTTCTGCATTATATCTATTTCTCTAAAATGTTCAGTAAAATGATACCCTTACTCAAAACGTGATGGCTTGTTTTCAGTGCTTCCTGTATCTTGCATCTCCTGGATTTAGCTGTTAGCTGTGTGCTCAGTTGCTTCAGTGATGTCTGACTCTTGGCAACTCAGTGGACTGTAGCCTTCCAGGCTCCTCTGTCCATGGGATTCTCCAGGCAAGAATATTGGAGTGGGTTGCCTCCATTTCCATCTCCAGGGGATCTCCCCAACCCAGGGATCGAACCTGGGTCTCCTACATTACAGGTGGATTTCTTACTGACTGAGCCACAAGGGAAGCGCTATTCGATGGAATATGTGTATTGATGGAATAATGTCCACAGTTGACTTGATATCAATTTTCTTTTTATTGTTTTTTAGTTTTATTTTATATTGGCCTATAGTTGACTTACAATGTTGTGTTTAGTTTCACATGTACAGCAAAGTGATTTAGTTATACAGATACATATATATAAGCTTCACAAGAATTGTAGGATCGAATCTGTAATATAATATACATATAGCCATTCTTTTCCAGGTTCTTTTCCCAATTGGTTATTACAGAGTATTGAGTAGAGTTCTCTGTCCTATACAGTTGGTTCTTGGCAGTTATCTATTTTATGTACAGTAGTATGTATATTAATTCATACTATGTAAGTTAATTCCAATATCCTAAAATTTATCCCTCCTCCCTCACCTTTCCCCTTTGCTAATCCTAAGTTTGTTTTCTAACTAAGTCTGTGAGTCTGTTTCTGTTTTGTAAATAAGTTCATTTGTATCATTTTAATAGATTCCACATGTAAGTGATATCATATATTTGTCTTTTTCTGTCTGACTCATATGAGTGCTTTTCTATTTTATTTTTTCTTCTGAGATTCACAAGAATTGCAGGATCAAGTCTGTTATATAATTTTTTTTTTCTTGCTGTCAGTTTATGTAAATCAGGGTGGATTTCCTGGCAAGGATGACAATGTGTCAGAGGCTGGAGGGCAGAGCTCCCTGCTCTAATCCCACCTCTTCCTCTGACTTATTTTATGACCTTGAGAAAGCCACTTCATCATTCTCATTTCGTTTTCCTCATTTGCCAAATGAGGAAGGTGAACTCAATGACCTAGAAAACCTATTCCAGTTTTTAAAAAATATATGGTATCAGGCTATTTAAGAATATGGCAGATTTAAAAAAAAAATACGGTGTGAAATTGGGGCAAATGTGATGTTGGTGGGACAGTGTTGAAGGCAGCTAAAGATTTGTTTCAACAAATTAAAAATATTTTGTGCCATGTTGCTTGATGAAAACCTCCTAACAGTGCACTTTAGTGGCTTGTGAAATGAATCTCTAAGACCAAGGTAATTATAGTTGCTCCACTGAAGCATGACAAATGGCCTCTCACTTTGGATTCTTTTATGAGAAAGAAAAACCTTCCATGACAACAGCACTGGAGCTTAATTACAGCCTCCAGATCTGGGGGCAAGAGTACAGATAGTTACTGACTGTGGCCAAGGGAGAGGAGACATGAGCCTGAGTTTACCTGGGAAGAATCAGGACAGGGTGATGTAACCATGACAACACGACAGCATTAGTGGGGTTTCATGGAGACCTTGCTATTCACCAGGCTCTGTCCCAAGAACTTTATATATATATTATCTCATTTAATTGTCATGATAAACACAAGCAATCAGTTTTACAGTAGGTACATTTATTTTTTGGTTTAATAAAGATGAGTATTGGAGGCTCTTAAAAGAAGTTGGCTTAAAACTCAACATTCAGAAAACTAAGATCATGGCATCTGGTCCCATCACTTCATGGAAAGTAGATGGGGAAACAGTAGAAACAGTGACAGACTTTATTGTTTTGGGCTCCAAAATCACTGCAGATGGTGACTGCAGCCATGAAATTAAAAGATGCCTGCTCCTTGGAAGAAAAGTTATGACCAACCTAGACAGCATATTAAAAAGCAGAGACCAACAAAAGTCTGTCTAGTCAAAGCTATGGTTTTTCCAGTAGTCATGTATGGATATGAGAGTTGGAGTACAGAGAAAGCTGAGCACCAAAGAATTGATGCTTTTGAATTGTGGTGTTGGAGAAGACTCTTGAGAGTCACTTGGACTGCAAGGAGATCTAACCAGTCCATCCTAAAGGAAATCAGTCCTGAATATTCATTGGAAGGACTGATGCTGAAGCTGAAACTCAAATACTCTGGCCACCTAATGAAAAGAACTGACTCATTTGAAAAGACCCTGATGCTGGGAAAAATTGAAGCAGGAGGAGAAGGGACGACAGAGGATGAGATGATTGGAGGGCATCACTGACTCTATGGACATGAGTTTCAGTAAACTCTGGGAGTTGGTGATAGACAGAGAGGCCCGGTGTGCTGCAGTCCATGGGGTTGCAAAGAGTTGGAAACAACTGAGCAACTGAACTGAAATGAAAAGAAGTTGAGTAACCTGCTTCATGTCACTCAGTCCGTAGTTGTCAGAGGTACAGTTTGAGCCCTGAGAATTCATTCATTTATTTAGCACATGCTTTTTGAATGTCCATTATATGGCACACAACCTTCTTAAGGGTCAGTGAGGCCTAAGTGAATGAGGCAAAATTCCTGCTTGTGTGGAGTTTAGCTAATACTGGGATGAGGCCAGTAATAACAAGCCAACAAATCAATAAATAATTTCTGATGGTAATAAGTTCTATGCAGGAGAGTGGGGGGTGGGAGAAGGCTGTTTTACGTAAGATTGGCAAAGACGACCCCTGGGAGGAGAACTTTCAGTTGAACCCCACATGATAGAGCAAGTCAGCCATACAAAAGTCTGTTAGAGGAGAATTTTTACTTGGAGAGCCCACAGGAGCAAAGGCCAGGGGTCTTGCCTTGGCTTGGCTTATTCTGGGAAAAGAGAGAAGACCAGTATGGTTGGATAATATGTGAAAAGCAGGGAAATGCCTGCAGTGGAGTGAAGAGGAGGGCAGGATTGGAGCCCACAGTATGATGTTTGTCTGTATATGTGCTCAGTCATTCAGTCATGACAGACTCTTTGCGACTCTATGGACTGTATAGCCTGCCAGGCTCCTCTGTCTGTGGAATTCTCCAGACAAGAATACTGGAGTAGGTTGCCATGCATCCCCTCCTCCAGGGGATCTTCCTGACCCAGGGATCGAACCCACATCTCCTGTATCTCTTGCATTGCATGCAGATTCTTAACAGCTGAACCATCACGAAAACCCATAATGTTTGTATTTTATTCCAAATGCAGAGGAGAGACAATGTAGGATTTTTAAATAAGGCAGCATTATGATCCCCAATCTCTATGGACAGCTCACTTCACCTCTATGTGACGTTGCCAATAAGGAACAACCCAAAAGGGATAAAGTGTTTATGTGTGTTGCTGCTGCTGCTAAGTCGCTTCAGTCGTGTCGGACTCTGCGCGATCCCATAGACGGCAGCCCACCAGGCTCCCCTGTTCCTGGGATTCTCCAGGCAAGAACACTGGAGTGGGTTGCCATTTCCTCCTCCAGTGCATGAAAGTGAAAAGTGAAAGTGAAGTCGCTCAGTTTATGTGTGTAGGAAAGCCTAAATGCAAGTTTAAAGATTAGGAGCCAATATTTCAGGTGAAAATTCTAGGTTTATCACAGAGCCAAACTGAAATGAGCAGTGAGAGGCCATTTAATCCAAACTTCTGACTTCAGATAAGAAGCCCTTTAAGAGATCCAAGTTGAGCATCTGAAATCTGAATTAAGGAGATTACTTATTTTGAAGGGAACTTCCCTCAGCACGTAGAAAGATAAACTTTTCAGTTCTGAATATTCTTGACCACTTCTTGGTCTGGGGGTTCTACTTAGCTTATAGAGTAAATCTCATCTAAAATAATAAAGACATCTTTGGGTAGATGACATCTCAGGAATTCCTACTACTGTGCAGATTGATGTATGTGTATGTGTGTGTGTTGGTTCTATATATTTGAAAAAGATTTTTGAAGGTGTCATAAGTGTTTTAACATACAGGATCTGGCTTTTCTGGTGAGGTAGTATTGTATGGATGGTTCTAGAATTTTGTTGTAAGCTCAGCAATATGATTTATTTGAGAGTTCTTTATAAACAAACACCATATTAATCCATTAAAATTGGTCTGTGTTACATATAAGATGGGCTTCCCAGGTGGCTCAGTGGTAAAGAATTCGCCTGCAATGCAGAAGACACGAGTTTGATCCCTGGGTCTACAAGATTCCCTAGAGAAGAAAATGACAACCCACTCCAGTGTTCTTGCCTGAAAAAAATCCCATGAACAGAGGAGCCAGGAGGGCTACAGTCCATGGGGTCTCAAAAGAGTCAGATACGACTTAGCGACTAAGCAACAACAACATATAGGATGAAATTAATTGCTTGTTTAGGTGAAAAGCTCACTATTACGTTGTCCACTTTGACTAAAGTATTAGGAGTTTCACTTTTTTTTAGCAAACAAAGTTTGCACAACAACATAAACCATTATTAATACACTGTTTTGTGTGTGTGTCTATGTGGCTGATTATCCATAGAGAGGTTCCTGACTAGGTAAGCCTAACTATCCAGATGTTTTTATATGAAACTGTTTTAGGAGGTGTTTAGTTGCCTCTGTGATAGAATGGGCCCCAGAGAGTAATTGTGAAAGAATTTCATTTAAGCTACACAACTGTGATTAAGATTTGGGGGAATTTCACCACTCCAATTTCTTTTTAGGTATAGTAAGCATATTGGAGAAGGCACTGGCACCCCACTCCAGTACTCTTGCCTGGAAAATCCCATGGACGGAAGAGCCTGGTAGGCTACAGTCCATAGGGTTGTTAAGAGTCGGACACGACTGAGCGACTTCACTTTCACTTTTCACTGTCATGCATTGGAGAAGGAAATGGCAACCCACTCCAGTGTTCTTGCCTGGAGAATCCTGGGGACAGGGGAGACTGGTGGGCTGCCGTCTCTGGGGTCACACAGAGTCGGACACGACTGAAGCGACTTAGCAGCAGCAGCAGCAAGCATATTTGTTTTTTAGGAGGGGAAAATTTCTCAAACTGTCTTATTGCATGAGATTAGAAAGTTTCTATTCCTTTTCATAAAATTCTAGTATGTCACAGCAACAGAAGGACAAGGGCTCATTAGGCCGGGTGAGTGATGCTGTACACGTGCGAGGTGACAAAAACTGTTCCCTCATTGAAAAATGCTGAGCTAAAAGAACTCTTCAAAGTTCCCCAGCTCAATATTCTGTGAGTCAGGGACTGGATTTTTTCCCTCTGGCTGTTTAAACTGGAGTATGTTTTACCAGGACCTTAGCTACGAGCTCAGGAGGACTCTAATAACTCCGTCAGAATTATAAAATCAGCTGTCAGCATTGGGATTGTTGAACTGATTGAACAAGCAGATTTTTTCCCATTGTCTGCTTTCTAGTTTGATGAATAACAGTTTCATCCTCTCCATTTTGTTGCAACTCTTTTCCTCTGACACTTCTGATTGCTGAGAGGTTTTCTGGAAATTTCCTAAGTCACACACTGGAGTAAATTCAAGGACATGATGAGATTCCAATTGAATCATCAGTGTCTCTGCTGTCAGACCTAGTATTTTAGGAGTTCAGTTGGCTGAGTGGTACAACTTCCCAGATTTAATATTACATACTTGCCACTGTGCATCTTGCCCTCAAGTCTAAATAAATGGGCTAAAGGTCTGATTGGAATCTGTGAGATAAATTATATATTTATTATGCCAAGTTAAGTAAATACTGTTTGAAAGGATTACTGGAGGGTACAATCAAGTTAATTGCTTTAAAAATCTTTTTTGATTTACTGGGCTCTATGAAAATGGTTAAAGCAATTGATTCGGTCATGGTAAGTGACCTGGACAAAGCGGTGTTGGGTCCACAAGGGTCGCCTTTCCCAGTTCCTCCCTCTTGCCTGGAACTGTCCCGTAAATGAGCTGAGAGGACCCTTGGGACTGGAAGGCGAGGACTGCCGACAGTATTGTTCCCCCAGAGAAGACACATGTTGGCAGTTTGACATTCAAGCTGACGGATTGATTTCTTTCTTTTTATTCTAGATGCTGAAGAATACCAGCCTCCAATATGGAAATCATACTGTGAGTATCTAAAATGAAAATCTCCTCAGAAGTCTTTAGCAGGCCTGCCTTTTGAACAATTTTTGCTGTTGATTTAGTGCACACACATACTCCCTCATCACAGCCCTGCAAATCCAAATGTCTTTTTCTACTAAGGAGATATATTGGTCAGAAAATAGAAAGAGCCCTCTCCCCTGGAGAGGACCTATGAGAGCCAGCTGCCATGACTCACTTAGGAATGCTTAGGTGGGGGAAAAAAAAAAGATGGATATTCTGACTCTGACTTTCTTCAGGGCACTCCTTGTCTCACTTCCTTTCCTCTTTCCTTCCATCCTTCTTTCCTTTCTTCCTTTTTTTTTTCCACAGCTGGTCATCAAGGGTAAGTATGTTGACATCCATGAATTATGTTCTTGACTGTTTATCCTATAGCTTAATATCGTATGCCATTTACCACCAAAAAATTAACAGATAGGGAAGAATAATGTTTGGTCACTAACGGTGACTCCTTAGAAACAGGGTTCATTATCTGATCATCAGTCATCAATCTGACTCCCTTCATGAAGGCAGGCACTTGTCATCACCTCAAGCTCATTTTCTCTTTCCTTAGTATCACCCGCCTAAGTAATTCTCCAGTGAGAAAGGGGATGGGTATGGTGTGGGGAGACCCCGGGAGAATAGGCTCTTGTTCAAGCTTTGCTTCTAGACAATAGTGATAAGGATAATTATTTCTGTCATTATTGATGTTGCCCTTGTTTCTTCTGTCCATTGAGACCTGCCATGTACCAGCTACCATGCTAGCTCTGTGCCTGAATTCCCAAATCCCATCTTAGCCCTCAGCAGTGGGTACCATTCTTATCCCCATTTCACACACAAAGGAACCACAGATCAAGGAGGTTCAGTAATTTGGCAAAGGTTTTACAGGAAGCGTTACAGGGGCATTCAGAGTGGAACCCAGAAACAAACCTGACTCACAGCCTGCAAGTTTTCAGGATTTTTTTCTTTCTATTTACAATTGTATACATAAGTACATAAAGAAGTATATACAGACACACAGAAACACACAGCATATACCCGTGTGTGTATGTATCTGTAACAAAAGCAAAACAAAACTACATAAAAGACAAACATTAGAGAAATACATAAAGCTGAGAGTAAAAATCTCCCATAAACCACATACCATCCCCACCCCATATTCCACTCCTCCCTTCCAATGGCTGACCACTGTCCATTTTGGAAAGCATATCCTTCCAAGTGTTTAAAATACACATGCCTGATATTAAGGCATTTTTGTGGTTGGTCCCTTCTGTGAAAAATGGGTGTATGGTGTACCCCGTGTCCTTCAACTTGCTTGTTTCACTTCACAATTTGATCTTCCCACGTCAGCATATAGAGAGGCTCCTCATTCTTTATTACATGATTCTGTTCTTCCATCTGTGAAATAAAGGGGTTGTGCTGGGTCTCTAAGGGCCCTTCCAATCTAATGTTCTGCATTCTCATCTTCTATTTTAAAAGACAGTGCTAATGACTAAGTAATTGGATGTTTTTGTTTGTTTGTTTCCTAATGGAGTGTGAAGTGCTCTGACAGTAAATCAACAAAATATCTGTACTGAGAGGCATTGGGAGGGTCGCATGACTTACTGTTCCTTGCTCACCTTCTTGCACACAGCCTTGCATACGTTAACTACCCAATAAATATTTGTTGAGTGAATGCCACCACAGAGAGCTTTACTGAAGCGAGAAGATAGCACTGGCTCAGAGTCATTTCGCTTTTCCAAGAGACCTTGGGACACCCAGTGCACCTCTTAAAAGCACTTTTATGTTCTAAGGAAGCCCAGAAAAGGTGCTATTTATTATGTGTTCATTCTATTAAATTTACCAGAGTGTATTGGTTTTGATTTTTTGGATCTAACCAAGTTGTGTGTGTGTGTACTTTGCTCTAGAATCATAAAAATTTAGATACACAGAAGGGACAGTTGAGGCCATTTAGTACAAACCTAATGACATATATGAAGTTCTTCTTTATTATACTCAACTAATAGTCATCCAGGCTCTATTTGAGAGTCTCCAGTAATTCAGAGGAGAAGGCAATGGCAACCCACTCCAATAATCTTGTCTGGAAAATCCCATGGATGGAGGAGCCTCGTAGGCTGCAGTCCATGGGGTCACTAGGAGTCGGACACGACTGAGCAACTCCACTTTCACTTTTCACTTCCCTGCATCCGAGAAGGAAATGGCAACCCACTCCAGTGTTCTTGCCTGGAGAATCCCAGGGACAGGGGAGCCTGGTGGGATGCCGTCTCTGGGGTCACACAGAGTCGGACACGACTGAAGCGGTTTAGCAGCAGCAGCTGTAGCAGCAGCAGTGATTCCGAACTGCATCCTGCAGTTCTGAGGGGAGGATGCCATCAGCAGGGCCATCCACAACATCAAAAACACAGGTACTGCTGAGAATTCTCTTTGGTTGTCCTGAATCCACGAATTCTTCGAGTTTCGATGTTGGACTACTTATAAGCTCATCTAACACTCATTGCCAACTCGTGCTACTCCTTATTGTCAAGTTTATCATCTACTCATTTGGTCTTTTAGCAAACATACATTATAAGCATTAGGAGAAGCACTAGGAATCAACAGTAGCCAAAAATGTGGCCCATGCTTTCCTCAAATTTACAGCCTAGGAAGAAAGACAGATGTAAACCAATTAATATGCAAATGGACTGAAGCAACAATATACTACTCCTCTCCCTCCTGGGATTACAGAAGACTTTCTAGAAGAGGATAAATCTGCATGTAGGTCTTAAAAGATACATAAGAAGAAATTGAGGGCCTTCAAAACTTCATGAGGTCCATGTTAATATACAAATATGCTAAAACAATAGCATTTTCCATACCTGAAAATCCATTTAACCTATCAGAATATGAAATTTGTTTGGTTTTAAATAACCTATTGGTAAACACCAAGTGTTTCTCTTTGGAATACTCACAAACCATCCTTTGAGAGATCAATTTTAGGTGTTGATTCAAACTCATTAATGTATCATTTATAGAATCTATAATTTTCCATCACACAATTAATTTTTCAACTCCAGTGATTATTTGGTACTTTGAAATTTCTCATACATTTGCTGGATGCTATTCATTTTTGCCTTATTATAGGACTTGATTTAAAAATTGATTGTTTACAGTGATTATAGAAGTATATAGGTGTGTCTTTTCTTTCATTAATCACCTATTGTTGGTTTTAATATTGACTTATTTGATACTAGATCCTTATTATGAAGCTTTTGACCCAATTATAACATTATTCCTAAAGGAAAATGAATCTACTTCATAATGATCCACAATAAGAAGCTGTTTTTAAGTTATAATGCTAATTGCAATGCTCTTTCATACAAAGAACAGAATATTCCTGTTAAACACATTGATTGACACCAGGAAAAAGTTGAGAGGCACTGGCTTTAGGCATGACTTGGTCCAGCAACTCAAAGACATTACTGGAGCCCAGTGCGCATGTCTCCCTTTCTTGGTTCTGCTTTCCTAGGTTTAGCTCCATGCTTAGTAGGCTTTTCTCTTTTAACCCCCAGAGAGCTACCACATTCTCACCCAAAAGCAACTAGCAAAGAGATAGTCTACTTCAAACAAAAGTATTAGAATTTGTTTCAGTCTGAGTCCCTTTGCTGTCCGACTGAAACTATCACAACATTGTTAATCATCTGTAATCCAATACAAAATTCAGTTTTTTAAAAGGAGACTATTGACACCCAAATTCAGCTTTGGTGTTAGAGGCAATTAAATTTTGTTTGGTAATTGCTTTCCTGGGTATTTGGAGCTTCCCTGATGGCTCAGAGGGTAAAGCATCTGCCTGCAATGCAGGAAACCCAGGTTCGATTCCTAGGTCGGGAAGAACCCCTGGAGAAGGAAATAGCAACCCACTCCAGTATTCTTGCTTGGAAAATCCCATGGATGGAGAAGCCTGGTAGGCTACAGTCCATGGGGTTGCAAAGAGTCGGAAATGTGCCCAGGAGAGCAGTGCTTTCTATTAATCATAAAGTGACAAATATTACCAAAAAAAAAAAAAAATTGTGTCTCAGCCCTATTTGATGTGAGTCCCCAACCCTGGCTACATGACTATGATGAGAGTTGGGGTACACTAAATGCCCTAAACAAATCAGAGCACATGGCTGGAACTCAAGAGGGTTCACTCCTATGTAATCTCCATGACTGGAAACTTTGGAATATGGTTGGAGTGGGAAAGATGGAAATGGATGCCTAGAAGGCAACCAATGTATGTCTGATTTAAAATTAGCTCTCTCTATATTTTATATAAAGTAGATTGTTCATTCGTTCAACAAATGGATATTAAGTCTTTGCCTTAGACAAGACTGTGTGCTTTGATCTATGGGGCCGCAAGGATGAAAACTCCATCTTGACTCAAAGAACAATGATGCTACATGCTTAAGTTCTTGCCTTTTCTGCTCCCCCATTTTTCTTAGAAGCTAATGCTATTACTTCCATAAGAATAATCTTGCCTCAAAGTATAATCTATCTACATGTAGTCCTTCATACTCAATCAGATCAGATCAGATCAGTTGCTCAGTCGTGTCCGACTCTTTGCGACCCCATGAATCGCAGCACGCCAGGCCTCACTGTCCATCACCAACTCCTGGAGGTCACTCAGACTCACATCCATCGAGTCAGTGATGCCATCCAGCCATCTCATCCTCTGTCATCCCCTTCTCCTCCTGCCCCCAATCCCTCCCAGCATCAGAGTCTTCTCCAATGAGTCAACTCTTCGCATGAGGTGGCCAAAATACTGGAGTTTCAGCTTTAGCATCATTCCTTCCAAAGAAATCCCAGGGCTGATCTCCTTTAGAATGGACCGGTTGGATCTTCTTGCAGTCCAAGGGACTCTCAAGAGTCTTCTCCAACACCACAGTTCAAAAGCATCAATTCTTCAGCACTCAGCCTTCTTCACAGTCCAGCTCTCACATCCATACATGACCACAGGAA
The DNA here is from genome assembly GCA_935064755.1 of Tragelaphus eurycerus. Classification (NCBI taxonomy): domain Eukaryota; kingdom Metazoa; phylum Chordata; class Mammalia; order Artiodactyla; family Bovidae; genus Tragelaphus; species Tragelaphus eurycerus. Next base: position 29,790,118 of record CAKXYN010000002.1, read on the forward strand.
AGACCATAGCCTTGACTAGGTGAACCTTTGTTGGCAAAGTAATGTCTCTGCTTTTGAATATGCTATCTAGGTTGGTCACAACTTTCCTTCCAAGGAGTAAGTGTCTTTTAATTTCATGGCTGCAGTCACCATCTGCAGTGATTTTGGAGCCCAGAAAAATAAAGTCTAACACTGTTTCCACTGTTTCCCCATCTGTTTCCCATGTAGTGATGGGACCAGATGCCATGATCTTCGTTTTCTGAATGTTGAGCTTTAAGCCAACCTTTTCACTCTCCACTTTCACTTTCATCAAGAGGCTTTTTAGTTCCTCTTCACTTTCTGCCATAAGGGTGGTGTCATCTGCATATCTGAGGTTATTGATATTTCTCCCAGCAATCTTGATTCCAACTTGGGTTTCTTCCAGTCCAGCGTTTCTCATGATGTACTCTGCATATAATTAAATAAGCAGGGTGACAATATACAGCCTTGACGTACTCCTTTTCCTATTTGGAACCAGTCTGTTGTTCCATGACCAGTTCTAACTGTTGCTTCCTGACCTGCATACAAATTTCTCAAGAGGCAGATCAGGTGGTCTGGTATTCCCATCTCTTTCAGAATTTTCCATAGTTTATTGTGATCCACACAGTCAAAGGCTTTGGCATAGTCAATAAAGCAGAAATAGATGTTTTTCTGGAACTCTCTTGCTTTTTCCATGATCCAGCGGATGTTGGCAATTTGATCTCTGGTTCCTCTGCCTTTTCTAAAACCAGCTTGAACATCAGGAAGTTCACGGTTCACATATTGCTGAAGCCTGGCTTGGAGAATTTTGAGCATTACTTTACTAGCGTGTGAGATGAGTGCAATTGTGCAGTAGTTTGAGCATTCTTTGGCATTGCCTTTCTTTGGAATTGGGATGAAAACTAACCTTTTCCAGTCCTGTAGCCACTGCTGAGTTTTCCAAATTTGCTGGCATATTGAGTGCAGCACTTTCACAGCATCATCTTTCAGGATTTGGAATAGCTCAACTGGAACTCCATCACCTCCACTAGCTTTGTTCGTAGTGATGCTTTCTAACGCCCCCTTGACTTCACATTCCAAGATGTCTGGCTCTAGGTCAGTGATCACACCATTGTGATTATCTGGGTCGTGAAGATCTTTTTTGTACAGTTCTTCTGTGTATTCTTGCCACCTCTTCTTAATATCTTCTGCTTCTCTTAGGTCCATACCATTTCTGTTCTTTATCGAGCACATCTTTGCATGAAATGTTCCTTTGGTATCTCTGATTTTCTTGAAGAGATCCCTAGTCTTTCCCATTCTGTTGTTTTCCTCTATTTCTTTGCACTGATCGCTGAAGAAGGCTTTCTTATCTCTTCTTGCTGTTCTTTGGAACTCTGCATTCAGATGTTTCTATCTTTCCTTTTCTCCTTTGCTTTTCGCTTCTCTTCTTTTCACAGCTATTTGTAAGGCCTCCCCAGACAGCCATTTTGCTTTTTTTGCATTTCTTTTCCATGGGGATGGTCTTGATCCCCGTCTCCTGTACAATGTCACGAACCTCATTCCATAGTTCATCAGACACTCTATCTATCAGATCTAGGCCCTTAAATCTATTTCTCACTTCCACTGTATAATCATAAGCGATTTGATTTAGGTCATACCTGAATGGTCTCGTGGTTTTCCCTACTTTCTTCAATTTAAGTCTGAATTTGGCAATAAGGAGTTCATGGTCTGAGCCACAGTCAGCTCCTGGTCTTGTTTTTGCTGATTGTATAGAGCTTCTCCATCTTTGGCTGCAAAGAATATAATCGATCTGATTTCGGTGTTGACCATCTGGTGATGTCCATGTATAGAGTCTTCTCTTGTGTTGTTGGAAGAAGGTGTTTGCTATGACCAGTGCATTTTCTTGGCAAAACTCTATTAGTCTTTGCCCTGCTTCATTCCGTATTCCAAGGCCAAATTTGCCTGTTACTCCAGGTGTTTCTTGACTTCCTTCTTTTGCATTCCAGTCCCCTATAATGAAAAGGACATCTTTTTTGGGTGTTAGTTCTAAAAGGTCTTGTAGGTCTTCATAGAACTGTTCAACTTTAGCTTCTTCAGCGTTACTGGTTGGGGCATAGACTTGGATTACTGTACCCCAAAACATCAGCAAAGTCACTGAGAAATATTTGGTTTCAATTTTTTAAAAAAGACCATTTTCAAGTTTAATTTAAAAATAAAATAAAGCCACATTCTAAATTTTCAGCCAGAACTGTATGAACTGCATGCCCTAAATAGACGAGTTTAAAAGCCAACCACCATGAGTGTATTCTGAAAGATTTTATTTAAGAGGCCAAGTGCCAATTAGACAGCAGATGCCATAGCCAGCAGCTCTCCCCAGAGACTCCCCTGGGCAGCAGGTAAGGCAGTCACAGCTTGTGCCTATTTTTCTAAAGAGAAGTGTAGAACCTCCAAATTCTGGTCCACAGACCCCCTGCATGAGAATTACCTGAGGAGAATAGTTATCATGACTATTCCTCAGCCTGACCCCAGATTTCTGAATCAGAAGAGTAGAGAATCTGCAATTTATCACACCTCACAGGTGCTTCTCATGCACTTAGGCCTGAGATCCCCTGATTCAAGTCTCCACAGCCTCATCTTCAGATTTTTCAGTATGCCATGGACAAGAGGAGAAAACTTCATCCCAAGCAAGACTGAACATTCATTAGCAAGACAAAGCCTGCACACAGCAGTCTGGAGGTAGGGTTGAACCAAGAGGCCATCGAAGCCCCTGCCATTTGTTACTCATATCCATGAGTTCTTTCCTACGAATACTGGGAAGTCATGGGCAGAGGACAGGGTGGCACTGGCTCAGTGTCACAGCCAAGTGTCCAGGTTTGGCTCCTGGGTCCACATGCCTTCTTAAGGGACTGGAGGCTGTTAGAGGACATTGCTGCAGGGTCTGTTAAGAGCTGATGGGCCTGGACTGGGCTTTGTATCACCCAGGCCACGGTTTTCACTTGGCATCCATGGGAAGATTGTGTTACCAGAGGATGAGCCAAGGTTTTTTTTTTTTTTTTTAATTATTATTTTTTGGCTGCACTGGGTCTTCATTGCTTCACGCAGTTTTCTCTAGTTGTGGCAAGCGGGGGGCTACTTTCTAGTTGCAGTGTGTGGGCTTGTCATTGAGGTGGCTTCTCTTGCTACAGATCACAACCTCTAGAGTTGTGGCACGTGGGCTTAGTTGCCCCATGGCATGTGGAATTTTCCTGGACTAAGGATCGAACCTGTGTCCCTTGCATTGGCCAGGCAGATTCTTAACCACAGGACTACCAAGGGAGTCCATGTTTTCTTACTGAAGAAAAAAGGTTCTCTCAGTGAACTCTTGATTTCTCAATCTGCTTCCGATTTCTTGGGGAGCAAGGATTCCTCTTCTCTACCCTCAAGTTTCCTAGTGACCATCCCCTCACCCCAGTCAAATAGCCTATTCCAGTGCTCAGGATTCTCTTCTGTGTGTAAGGGCCCAGAGAGGGGAAGACCCTGGGACTGATTTGAAACATTGCTGTAGAAGCAGATTCCATCTTCTTGCCCCTTAGTGCACAGAATCATCCAAGAAGTGACATTTATTACTGATTCTGCTTGTGATGTGTGTTTGTTCAACAACAAAGAATTCAAGAAGCTACATTTTCAAGATTACGTGATGTGTTTCAGTTACATTAAATGGGCCTCACGGATGTTTGTTTTATTACAGCCAGTCTTGAGAAGGAGGGACAGGGACTGAAGCTGAGATAGTCTAAGGCCCTATTCCCCTCCCCCCGTGGCTGCCACTGCAATTGGTTGTCATCTAATTATCTTTATACAGACATAGAATCCAGATGGCTAACAGGCTTTGTCAGTTTCTGTTGCTTAGAACAGCACCAAGTAGATCTTGTAGCTCACTGAGAAATGGTGATTGATTTCTGATGTGTGCAGCCCAGGGACCAGCAAGGAGAGGTGGCATCTCTGGCTTGAGGAGTTTGCAGGGACCCCCCTCAAAGTTACTCCTGGCTGGAGTAGGACAAATGGCTGTTTCCATTTGTTAGACTGGTGAACAACCACACTTCTCTTTACTCAGAGAATCCCTAGAGTATACAGCTATAGGCTTTGTTTGTTGACACAGGAGAGGAACTGTCCCTTACACTTCCTCTCCTGTAACCTCTATAACTGTTAATAGCATCTCAATCTTTCCATCTTCCCAGGCCCTTTCTTCCATTCCATTTGCAATCAAGCCCTGCCAATCCTCCTCGGCAACCAACTCCCTTCTCATCTGCATTTCCACCAGTGTTGTCCTGACTTACACTTTGAAGATCTCCTTTACATACAATGAAAATACTCTTATTTTGTTTTCCTGGGCTTCCCACATGGCATTGGAGTAAAGCATCCACCTGCCATTGCAAGATATGTAAGAGACGTGGGTTTGATCACTGGTCGGGAAGATCCCCTGGAGTAGGAAATGGCAACCCACTCCATTATCCTAGCCTGGAGAGCCTGGTGGGCTACAGCCCATGGAGTCACAAAGACTCAGACATGACTGAGCGACTAACACTTTCACTTTCACTTTACATGTGCCAAACCTGGTTCAAAGCACTGAGCATCCCACTGTGGACAGAACCAAGTCCCTGCCCGCAAAGAGCTTATACTTTAGTTAAGGGAGACAGCGCTCAAAGTAAACAAATTCAGTGTGCTGATGGTGATGAGTACCATGAAGAAATATGAAATGGTGTAAAAGGGAGCAGAGTGGGATGATGATGTGGAATTTTATTCCAAGCTAAGCACCTCAGGGAAGACCTGAATGAAGGAGCGGGGAGGGAGCCATCTAAACATCTTGGGAAAAAGCAATCCAGATGGATGGAGTAGCAAATGCAAAGGCCCTGAGGCACAGAAAAATAAACCAGGGCTTTGGAGTCAAAAGGATCCATTTTAGCTTGATGCCCTGGGGCAGATATTTCCCTTCTAGGCACTTATTTCTTCATATAAAATTGAGAATGATAATGACATGTTCTTTCTTCTGAGCTCTTGAGAGGATTCCATAAAACATTGTTCCTGGCATGTAACAGGCACTTGATATGCTGGTTCCCTTCTCTTCTCCCTCCCCTCCATTCATTCCCAAAGCCTCCAGGTAATGCTGACTGTGGTGTCTGTTTTATAGCCGATGTTCAAATGTTTGCTGATATGAATTACAAAGGTACACATAGCTAAAAATGCTTCTCTCTTATAACAGCTGTACTTCCTTTTCTACCTTCGAGGGAGGCATTAAAAATGGTGTTCACAAAACCGTCCCAGCCATGCCCCCCACATATAACTGCTGGCTTCAAAGGGTGCTGGTGATTGGCAGATAAGAGGAGATAGGATTCTCTGGACATGGATTCTATAATTGCTCGTGAGCTCTGTGATTCTAAGAAATGCCCCGTTTGGTTCCCTTTACACTCATTAACAGCAAAACCCTGCTGAAAAGCAGCTAGTTGGTGTTGGGGTTGATCTGAGAGGAATAAAGGATTCCGTGAAGGCTCTCTCATGATTTAAGAAGAGTGTGGACTCTACTGGGATTGTCAATAGAGTGTCCAAAACTGTTTCTCTATCTTTAGCCAGTTCTTCCTCATGTTTCCTCCTCTACAAGAAGACTTCTCTGACCTGTCCCTTACACATGGCTACAGTTATTCTTAAGTGTCACCGGCACCATCATTAGTATGGGCAACCTAAGCTTAAAAATGGGATGAAGTAAAAACATCTATGAGAGTTAGATGATTTCTTCTCTGTGAGGAACCTGAGTGGTCTACCCTTAATTAGGTAAGAAAATAACCATTTTGAGCTGAATGCTTTGGGGAACCATCAATATAAAATAAGTTCCATCATTTCTACCTCTGTTTCCACATGACTATCTGCCTTTCAATTAAAATTTCTTTTTTAATTTTTAGACCTAAGAGTAAGCCAGAAATTTTCACTTCTCTTATTACATTTTCTAGAAAGACTTTATACAATTGAATTTTTAACCTTTTGTAGATGTATTTATGATATGATTCATAGATTTACTTAACACTAATTATTCCCTCTTCACAACTCTGAAGATAACATCAAGAAGGTTCGTTTTCAGCTCCCATTTCCATGAAAGTAAAACTTTAAGGTACCTGCACAAGGTAGCTTTTCCTCTTAAGAAAAGTAACCAAACTAGCTAAGCAGCAGAAAGCCACTCATCATAGTCTAATAAATCACAAATAATAGTCTGATAAATTATATTTCTATATACAATTATCTGCTTCCCTCCATGCCCAAGCCGGAAAGTGTCTTTTATACAGGATATAAGAGAGTTGTTATTATTTAAGATACTGAAGGGCCCAAGAAAAAGGAATGACAATGGTTGGAAAATAGTCAAGGAGCTAAGAATCCATGGTGATGGGCAGGGCAAAAATGGAACTCATGAAAAAAGAAATGACTTGGGGCCTCATTCACTCGCAGAATCGATTGTGTTTTTGTCTATAACTAACATTTCAGAGGATGCCACCTGTCTTCTAAGGCCATTCTTTCCCTGGTATTCTCATCAGCATTGAGATGGAGGGGTCCCATTATGTGATCTTACTACTTAGGTGCTCACAAGTAGAATTTCATCTTTAAAATTGTCAAAAGAATTTTAGTCTTATCTAGTCTTCCAAGAAAGCTATAACATGAACAATGCCAGTAACAATTATGCAACTAAATTGTCCTTATGAGAATTTTAAAAAATCAATTTTCCCAGTTTATATTCATTGTGACTCATTTCCATATAAATGATCTGACTTTATTCTGTCTAAAAATGGGTATCTCCTTTGCTTTTTGGTTGAGAAATTTGCAGTTCTTGAAAGGTAGTTAGGTTGAGCTATTTGAAACCCTGTTGGTATGTGCTGTTTTTTTTTTTTTTTTTAATTATAATTCTCTCTTTTTCTGTTTGGCAGTGTATCAGTTACAGCAAGAGGCCCCTCGTCCCAAGAGGATCATTTGTCCTGGGGAGGTCAGTACTCAGCTATTTCCAATACACCTCATTAAATATGATGAATGGTCAGCACTGTGTTCATATTGGAGAGCCTTCAGATTTACTGAGAGTTGATTTCTATTAATGTTTAAGTGTCATCAGATTTAACATCTAAATAATCTATATTTTGAAATCAAGTGTTATTTGAAAAATACTAACTTGTAATCAGAAGTCTTACATTTTTCCCCACTACCGAGGTAAATTAAGCATCTTTTTGTAAACTCCTCAAAATGTGTATTCTGTTTTTTCTTTGCTCCTGCAATTTGATAGTTTTATCACTTTTTTTTATTATGAAATGCTTCCAGCAGAGAAAATGCAGAGAATGATAAATATCTGGACACTCTCAACACCCATATTTAGCAAACCTCTGTGCTTTATCATATTAAAAAAAAAAAAATCCCTATGAGAAGAGTGACTGAGTTTTTATTCTCGGAGATAAGCTTAAAAATATATTGACTCATAAAAATGCTTCCTAGCCATAGAACTTTCCCTGGCCCGCTTTTACTTGTCAGTTCTCTTATCATCTGGATGCCAGCAAGATTGGACAGGCAAGATGAAAGCTCTGTTTTCTGGTTTTATGCTGACCAGTTGCTTTAATAGCCAGACTAAAATCCTTCAAACAAAGGTCTATGGGTCCTTGCTTGGTTTTCTTAGTATGATTTTGCTTAAATACAGAGTAGCAAATTTCTTTTAAAGCGTCACATCTACCTCATCAGGGAGAAAGACTCTTAATTCCAATAACCTTGAGATTCATCCTTGACATCAGGACTTTCTGGCAGACTGACTAGATCTGGTTTTAAATCTGTATGAAAGACTTAGGTACATATGTGCCCACAACCAGAGCCAACTTACTACTGTTTCATAAACACTCCTACGGGAAGTTTTACTTCTGTGGAAGGGCACTGAAGTTCATCAGGTAGTCTGAATTTTAATAGAGTGAATATTCTCACCCCAGGAGTATCGCTCGGGAGGAGAAAATATTTGATATGAAAGGAAAAATTCAGAATACGGTCAGATCTTTATTTGGTGGTATGGTCTTGTCTGTCACTTACCCTGCTGACTGATGTCCCTTGGTTTTTCAATAATATCCAAATAAGAGAATATTGGGATAAATAACAAAAATTTTTAATGAGAAGTTTTAATTCGGGTATTTTGGGTGGGCATTAAGAAACAAGTTATTAAAAATTCCTTCAGTCCTACTTTATACTACTACTATACTACTAAGTATACTTTATACTTAGTATTTTGCCATCAGAAAAAAATATAACCATGTATAGGGAGTTAGACGGAGAAGGCAATGGCAGCCCCCCCCCACCCCCACCCCCCGCCCCCCACTCCAGTACTCTTGTCTGGAAAATCCCATGGGCAGAGGAGCCTGATAGGCTGCAGTCCATGGGGTCGCGAAGAGTCAGACACACTGAGCAACTTCACTTCCACTTTTCACTTTCATGCATTGGAGAAGGAAATGGCAACCCACTCCAGTGTTCTTGTCTGGAGAATCCCAGGGACGGGGAAGCCTGGTGGGCTGCTGTCTATGGAGCTGCACAGAGTCGGACACGACTGAAGCGACTTAGCAACAGCAGCAGGGAGTTAGAGAATTTTCAATGTCTCTATGAAAACAATGTTTGTGAAATTAGAATTCACGGGAGTCTCTTCCTCACTCTCTCAGTTGCACCTACTCTTTGTGACCTTTTTGACTGTAGCCCACCAGGCTCCTCTGTCCATGGAACTCTCCAGCCAAGAATACTGGAATTGGTTGCTATGCCCTCCTCCAGGAGATTTTCCTGACCTGGGGATTGAACCCTAGTCTTCTGTGTCTCCTGCATTGTAGGCAGATTCTTTACCCACTGAGCCACTGGGGAAACCCACAGTCTCTTCCTAGAGTTATTAATAAAAAGTCTACTGGCAAAGTCTGGCACCAGAACTTGTAACCCAAGGAGACAGTAAATGTTCATTTGTTCATTTATTTTATATATGTGTATTATATATAATATAGAGGGAGCCTACTCTGTTCTGACTTTCATCTAGATGTTGGGAATACAGCAAAGAACTTGGCTATTGGTATCTTGAGTGTTTTATCAATTGCATGTAATTAAAGGTATATTTAAGGTATTATCTGTGTGCTGCTGCTGCTGCTAAGTCACTTTAGTTGTGTCCGACTCTGTGCGACCCCATAGATGGCAGCTCACCAGGCTCCGCCATCCCTAGGATTCTCTGTGTAGGGGGGTATAAAAGAGAGAAATAAAGAGAGAATAGAAAGAAAGAAAGAGTCCAACCACTTCTTTGTTTCTCAAAATCTTGGAATCATGTCCATCATCCTGTAAGCGAGGTAGAAGGTTAGCAGTGGAGATGGGTGGATTCAGATTAGCTTCATGAAGGCTCTTCACAGAGTTCCACTGAAACTCTTCAGACATCCAGTGGGCCAAGCGTCCACTGCCTGTTTCTTTAATGTCACACTTGCATCGGAAGGGAGTGCCCCAGAGGCCTTAGCAGAGTAGAACTGTGTGCCACCAGCCACCGCCATCTGCTAGGACTGAAGGATATGGCTCATAGGCAGCTGTTTTCTTCCTTCTCTCTTGTCTTCTAAACCAAGCTTTTCACCTTTTGACATTTATCAATCTGATTCATTAATAAGTTATGTCTGGTGGATGCTGGATTCCTAGGTAACTTTGCCCCTAGGAATTCCGTATCTCGTTTCTGTCAAGAAACCTAACACGAAATGGATGTTCATCGGCTCTATTTCCTCAGCAGGTGGTGCGGGGCCCATCCAGTCAGGCAGGTGTCAGGCAATAAAGGGCCAAAAGTGCTGGAGCGACAGGTGCTGCTGAGATGAGCGCCAGTGTAGCTTCAGGGCCCTGTGTCCTTCCATGCAAATAATTCCTGCACACATTGCTCAGTCCCCCAGGACTTGGCCTCCTCCTAGTGAAGGCCCCTCTTGGCTGCTGATGAAGCCATTGCTTCTGCTGCAGAGGATGTTTGAGCAGACAGCTCTGTGCCTTGTAGTACACCTGTGTGCTCAGGGGATGTGCCTAAAGAGGACAGAAAGCCTTTCAGCTTGAGTGTGTGGCCAGAGAGACTGAGCTTCATTAACATATTTACATAAAGCCATAAAAGCTGTTTCTTTTGAAAACCCTTCTCCTGTCAGCCACCTTGTCCCTGGCATGCCACGCCAGCCGTGTTGCTCCAACACACTCCATCTCTTTTGTTTCTCTGATGACTAATAACCTCCCAGGCTGCGGGCCTCTCTCAGGTCTGGGTCCTCCCACTGAATGTGATAAATTCCACATTAGAGCACCAAGTGAGTCTGCAGTTACCAAGTCATGGAATACTGTTGTTCAATGGTACAGACACAGGCCAACCTGACTTGCATGCTTGGTGGCTCTCGATAAATACTGACCACCTAGCGGATTTTGTTGGAGAAGTAGCAGATCAAGGGTACAGACTGATTGAATAGGCGAAATCCAGTGAGCTTTGCAAACCCAGGAAGGGGAGCCTGGCTGCACAGTCACTTGAACTTGTCTGCAATCCTTGTTCTACCACTTTCTAACTACTAGAGTTAGAGCCAAGCACCTACTCTGTCTGAGGAATTAAGGTCTACCCCCAGGGCAAACAGCTACTTTGCAGGGTGTTATAAGTGGGATCTATGCGTCAAGCATCTAGAATGGTGCCAGGCACACTGTGAATACTCAGTGTTGACTCATGGCAGATTCAGAAATCTGTGAAGAGCAAGTTCTGAGAGAATCATTAGGGACATAGTCACAGCAAGGACAGTATTTGCTGGATGTGAAAGCAAGAAAGGCAGTGATCAAGAACAAAGCAAGGTGCCTGGGTCAGGGATTAAGCCTCAAGGTAAAAAGATAGAGGATGAGGGACAGAGTACAAGCTGAATGACAGCTGTGGCACCGATTGAGTCGGGGAAGGTTAGTTACTGAAATAACAGTCTGTTGCTTTCTTGAGATTTATTGCAGTAAATTAATATTTATTGAGAGGCCCAGCACCTGGCCTTCTCTACCAGCATTTTCTGAGTGTTCCATGCCAAGAGATGCAAAACATCTTCCAGGATCCAAACTTTCACTTCCCCTTTCTGTCAATTGTCAACCAGTCATCTCCTAAGCATTTATTAATTACCAAACGGGAACCTGGGTGGTCTGCCAGAAATTGTGCTGAATATTGACTCTCAAATGTGTGTCTCTAGCTGAGACCTCTCCCGTGGGCTCCAAACACCTCGCTCCATCTGCCTACTTGATCTTTTCAGGTAAATGTCCTACAGGTCATGTCTAGTGTTCAAAGGAGAACTTTGAACAAGGACAGAGAATAACTTTGAAGAAGAACAACTTTGTCCTTGGACCCCACTCCATTAAATGACACCTAACTTCAGAGACCTGAATTCCTGTTTTTCCCACATTCACCCTTTTCTCATAGCAAGCTTCGATTTTGCCTCCAAATGTATCTGGCATTTGTCACTGTTCTCTGTCGCCAGGACTACCCTGTGGTTTGGCTCATCATCGTTTCTTACCTGGATTATTTTTAAAATCTATTCATTTGGCTGCACTGGGTCTAAGCTGCAGTATGCAGACTCTTAGTTGTGGCATGTGGGATCTAGTTCCCTGACCAGGGATCAACCCCTAGCCCACTGCATTGGGAGCACAGGGTCTAAGCTATTGGACCACCAGAGAAATCCCTCTTATCTGGATTATTGCCACTCAGCAGCCTCCAGTTTCATATCCCTGCTTCCACTGTTGGCACTCTTCCTGATACACAGACACACACACAAGCACACACATACACACCATTCTTCAAACAGGAGCCCAAACCATCACTGTTAGATATAAATCCAATAGCTTCCCTTCACTCTTAAAAGGAAGACCTCACCCTGCCTATGAGCCCTGGTGTGGCTCCTGCCTTCCTCACAGTCCTGTCTGTACCACAATTCTCTGAGCGCACTGCCTTGCAGCCCCATTAGTTCTTGCTCTTATCCATCAAACAGACTACAGTGCCCCTACCACAGGGCCTTTGCATTTGCCCTTTGCCTGAAATCTTGTCCTTGAGTTTTCTACATGTCCAGACTTTAGATCAAACTTCAGATCAAATAACTGAAGCCCTTCTTGAACCCCTGAAAAATCAGTACCTACAGATCTTCTCTCTCATATCACCCTGTTTGTTTTGTTTATATAGTTAATACAATCTCTAATACACTTTTAATCATATTTAATTGTTTCCTTGTTGTCTGTACATCTTTCTCAGGAGAATACAAAAACCAGGGACATCACCAGTCTTAATCATGGGTACTTCCCTAGTATTGAGCCCAGAGCCAAGCAGCAGTGGGCAGTCAGTAAATATATGGTAAAATGATGAAAAAAAGAGACTGCTATCTTAAGGAATTTTGAACTCTCAGACTGTTACTAAAAGCATATCAGATTTACTCAATGCTGTTATTAGGGGAGTCAGTTGGACTTTTGACTGTTGTTAATGTTCTTACGTAAGCATAGACTAATATTTTTTCCTGGAACATTCTAAATTTCTTTTTGACCTTTCCAAAAGGCCAAAATGTTAAGATTTACTTGTATGACTAAAGTCAAGTTCCTCAGAATTAAATGGAAAATGCAAAATATGCAGAAATTCTTTTGTGACTGTAAATGATTTGGTGTCTTGTGTCATTCTGTTTTTGAAATTGCTATAGTGAATATGAGATTCTAAAAGGCAATTTCAAAAAAGGAAATAAATTACATACTATCATTTTAAATTGTTCTCCATTTTATGCAACTTTATTCCCCCTCTCCTTACCATAGAATACTCTATTTTTTGAAAAAGTATTTTAATGCAACAGTGAATTCTAGACCTGAGGTTTCTAGCATTTATGAACAGAACCAGTTTTGTTTTTTTTCTCTTGATTATCAGAAGTTAAGCCAAATACAGAGGATAGCGATCTATCTTAAATTTTTAGCAGTAATCCCTTGTTTTAACTCCTAGTGATTTGTACTCACTTTTAAAATATTACCTTTTGTGCCCCTTCTCCTTTTCTGTGCATTTTCTCTAGTTTTTGGTGTTTGTAAATAGCTACCCATTTAATCTCTTCTACTTTATTTGTAAAACCTGTTGTTTTAAGCCTGCAAAAGCATTTCATCATTAAACTTTTTAAAATTTGATTCACCATACCTAGATTTCATAGTCTCACAATCTTGTAGCTTTAGATATTTATCTTGTCCTGGGCGTGTCTGGAAGACCTTAACCAGCCATATTGATTGGCTGTATCATTTTCAACTAACTCTGCTGCTGCTGCTGCTAAGTCACTTCAGTCGTGTCTGACCCTGTGCGACCCCATAGACAGCAGCCCACCAGGCTCCCCCGCCCCTGGGATTCTCCAGGCAAGAACACTGGAGAGGGTTGCCATTTCCTTCTCCAATGCATAAAAGTGAAAAGTGAAAGTGAAGTCACTCAGTCATGTCCAACTCTTAGCGACCCCATGGACTGCAGCCCACCAGGCTCCTCCATCCATGGGATTTTCCAGACAAGAGTACTAGAGTGGGGTGCCATTGCCTGCTCCTCTCAACTAACTCAGTACATTTCAAATCACAGATTTAAAATAAACTCAGAGAGGTTTTCTAATATTCTACCATCCTCCCCACTTTCTTCTTCTATTCATTGAAAATAAGTGTTTTTGAGCAAATGTGCATCAGAGGGAACAAGAAAAGTCTACTGATTCAAGACATCAAGATAAGCTATGTCTTTAATGTAATGAGATTGATTCTATAAGCCACAAACAAAAACCAATCCCATTACCTTTTAATTGGCTTTATGTGTAGTAATCAGAAGGCTATTCCTTCCCTGATCAGAAATATTTCTCTTTTTTCCATCCTAGACTTTCTCCACCAGTCTCTTTTTTTCCTCCTTAATATTGACACAACCTAGAGTAAAGGGCTCTTGCCATCGTTATTCCTTTCATACTTTCATCTCACTCCCTAACACAGTAAGGCTTTTTGCTTGATGTGATTTTATCCTGAGCTAGACTTGCTTGGCTTGTAGACCCACTGTTGTAAAGGGGAAAACCTTCTCATAAAACTATGTTTAAAAAATTTTTAGACATATGAGTTTTATTGTTTTCTAAAGTTAAAACCAAGAGTTTTACACTTCTTTAAATAAAAAGCTTCTTTTTTATTAGCAAGTGATGCTGTCTACCGAAATACATGACCTTCCCTCCAAATTTACTCTCTTTGGAATATTTTGAATTTCTTCTAATAGGGCATAGACTTTGCACATTTGCACCTAGAAAATATTTATTCATTTTCAAGGTGATGGCGTGAGCAGAGGATAAGGGCTCTTGAGGACAAGCTGCTATAGAATTTAGAGGCTCAGGCGCTCTGAGTCGAGGGGACAGATGACTAAACTGGAGAGGGCTGCCAAGGAACATCCATGTAAGGTGGGTATGAGCTGAGGCAAAAGTGGAAGGTGTTTTCCCTTAAAACAGAATAAGGAAAACGAAGGAGAGATAACAGTGATTGATAATTTGTAACATTTCTTAACAAGTTACTTTTTAGTCCTTCAGTCATGTCCAACAGACCCCATGGACTGTACTGGCCAGGCTTCTCTGTCCACAGGATTTCACAGGCCAGAATACTGGAGTGGATTGCCATTTCCTTCTCCAGGGGATCTTCCCAACAGAGGGATCAAACCTGCATCTACATTGCAGGCAGATTCTTCACTGCTGAGCCATCAGGGTAACCCTGAGAAGCTACTCCTAGAGATGAGTTACTACATTGTGTACATGCATGCTAAGTCACTTCATTTGTATCTGACTCTACGACCCCATGAACTGTAGCCCACCAGGCTCCTCTGTCCATGGGATTCTACAGGCAAGGATACTGGAGTGGGTTGCCATGTCCTCCTCCAGGGAATTTTCCCAACCCAGGGATTCACCGCGCATCTCTTATATCTCCTCCATTGGCAGGCAAATTCTTTTACCACCAGCACCACCTAGGAAGCCCACATTGTGTAGTCAGTGTTTGGTTTTGTTTTTTATAAAGGGATAACTGACACCCTCATGGATTCTGTCGTCTTCACTTAGTCTGTGATAGCTATAACCCAAGATACCATCACTCACAGATGGGAACAGGAGACGGGTGGTCCAGACTGAGGGCATGGTGGTTATGAGGTAATGCCCCCATACCAATAGCTATCTAGATGGTATGTCTGCTGTGTGACTCAGAGGTCAGGCCCATCAAAATTTCAGGTGTGGCCAGGAACGTCTGGGATAGGTACATAGCACTGAATGCACAAGTGAGATTTTAAAGACATGCTTCACATTTGACTCATCTGGTTAAACATTAACTGACAAATAATGCTCATAAAGGCAGTTACACTTTGCCCCGAGCAAGCCGTGTTTCCTAGAGTAGTGTGGTCTGGCTAACCAAGCAGTGAGATATTTGGGAAAAAAAAAAAAAAAGAAAAACACACGGATGGCACCGTCTCCGACCGTGCAGATTTGACTGTGGTGACTATACAGGGTATTGCCTAATTATTTACTGCTGTCCATCTATCCATAGTAATAAGTGCTAACACATATGAGTGACTTACTGCACACCGAGCGCTGGGTTAAAGAGTTTCACATACATAATTCTCATAACAGTGCCATGCGATTGTTATCTGTCTCATTTTACAAGAGGAAATGAAACAAAGAGCACAGGAAGGGCAGAGCCAGTCAGTCTCAGATGGTCCAAATCCAGGACTTGGCTTCTAAGTGATTCTGAAAGTGTGGTCCCAAGACCAGCAGCAGCAGCAGCATCACCAGGGAACCTGTCAGAAATGCAGATTCTTCTGGCCCACCCCGGACCAACGACCTGGGTCTTAACAAACCCTGCCGGTCATCCTGATGTTCGCTCAAGTGTGAGGACCGCTGCTGGAGCCATTGTTCTCACTTCCTCTACTTTTTTTTTTGCTTCTAATTGAAGTATAGTTGATTTATAATGTTGTGTTAGTTTCTGGCGTATAGCAAAGTTATTTCATTTTACAAATATATAATATATATATTCTTTTTCAGAATCTTTTCCATTATAGGTCATTAAAAGATATTGAATATAGTTCTTGTGCTACACAGTAAATCCTTGTTTATCTATTTTATACGTAGTAGTGGGCCTCTGTTAATCCCAAGCTTCTAATTTATTCCTCCCTTGCTTTCTCCTTAGGTAACCATAGTTTTATTTCTATATCTGTGAGTCAGTTTCTGTTTTGTAAATAAGTTCATTTTTATCATTATTTTAGATTCCATATATAAGTAATATCATATGGTATTTGTCTTTATCTTTTTTACTTACTTCACATAGGATTTAATATGATAATCTCTAGGTCCCTCCATGTTGCTGCAATGGCATCATTTCATTCTTTTTATGGCTAAGTACCTTCCATTTCGGAGAAGGCAATGGCACCCCACTCCAGTACTCTTGCCTGGAAAATCCCATGGACAGAGGAGCCTGGTAGGCTGCAGTCCATGAGGTCGCTAGGAATTGGACACGATTGAGCGACTTCACTTTCACTTTTCATTTTCATGCATTGGAGAAGGAAATGGCAACCCACTCCAGTGTTCTTGCCTGGAGAATCCCAGGGACAAGGGAGCCTGGTAGGCTGCCATCTATGGGGTCGCACAGAGTTGAACACGACTGAAGCGACTTAGCAGCAGCAGCAGCACCTTCCATTTATGTATGTACCATATCTTCTTTATCCATTCTTCTGTCAATAGACATTTAGGTTGTTCCCATGGGTTGGCTATTATAAATAGTGCTGCCAGAAATATTGGGGTGTGTGAAAATTTTCAAATGAGTCACTCTCTCTACTTTCTGTTTCATGCCGCTTTCCCTGTACCCTGGAGTAGATAGAAGAATCAAGATGCTTTCTCTCCCGGTGACGTTTACTGTTTGCTCAGTACTGGACTAGACTTTTCATGAATTTCAAAGTCAGTGACTTGGCATCATGACTTCCTTTTCTTTTCTAGATGTTATTTTCCATTGGTTAAAAATATTTTGCCTTTGCCTCTCTTCTTTGCTATGTCTAGCTTTCCCATGCCCTCATATGCTGCAGGGGCCAAGTATGAATCTTTGTTAGGGGAATGGTCAGTGCTTAATTTAACCTGATTTTCTACATCCTTTCCCAAAAAGCTATTCTCCTCAGTCTTATGTTTGTATGACTAATTAACAAAAATGTTCAAATTCAGGTGATTTGTACTTGTGTTCATCCATATTCAGTATACATTCTTATGAACTCCAGTTCTTCTTTGATGTTTTCCTTACCTTGCTCAGTTCCGTTCAGTTGCTCAGTTGTGTCTGACTCTTTGCAACTCCATGACTACTGGAAGAACCGTAACTTTGACTAGACGAACCTTTGTTGACAAAGTAATGTCTCTGCTTTTCAATAGGCTGTCATAGCTTTTCTTCCAAGGAGCAAGTATCTTTAATTTCATGGCTGCAGTCACCATCTGCAGTGATTTTGGAGCCCAGAAAAATAAAGTCTGACACTGTTTCCCCATCTATTTGCCATGAAGTGATGGGACCGAATGCCATGATCTTAGTTTTCTGAATGTTGAGTTTTAAGCCAACTTTTTAGCTCTCCTCTTTCACTTTCATCAAGAGGCTCTTTAGTTCTTCTTCACTTTCTGCCATAAGGGTGGTGTCATCTGCATATCTGAGGTTATTGATATTTCTCCCGGCAGTCTTGATTCCAGCTTGTGCTTCATCCAACCCAGCATTTCTCATGATGTACTCTGCATATAAGTTAAATAAGCAGGGTAACAATATAAAACCTTGACATACTCCTTTCCCTATTTGGAACCAGTCTGTTGTTCCATGTCCAGTTCTAACTGTTGCTTCCTGACCTGCATACAGATCTCTCAGGAGGCAGGTCAGGTGGTCTGGTATTTCCCATCTGTTTCAGAATTTTCCACAGTTTGTTGTGATCCACACAGTCAAAGGTTTTGTTGAAGGCATACCTAGTAGATATGTACAAATCCCAGCTAAATTTACTCTTCCTTTCAATGAACTAATTAGTTCTTACTTTGAACTAATAAAAGTAATAAATCCATTATCATTATGTCAGGAGTACTTTGAAATATATTTCTGTTTTCCAAGTGCTAGTCCCTTCACTCAGTGAATTGAGAGCTACTC
The DNA here is from genome assembly GCA_935064755.1 of Tragelaphus eurycerus. Taxonomy (NCBI): domain Eukaryota; kingdom Metazoa; phylum Chordata; class Mammalia; order Artiodactyla; family Bovidae; genus Tragelaphus; species Tragelaphus eurycerus. The sequence continues at coordinate 29,808,259 of CAKXYN010000002.1, forward strand.
AATGAGCACACAGCTCATTGAGTAGCTCTCAATTCAGAATTGTAGGCAACTCATTCATCAGTGAAAGCCAGTCCAGTGCTGATGCTGTCTGGGCTGTGCCTCCTTACCTCAGTCTACCACTCCTTTTGTTGTTCCCAGCTTGATTGGCGCCATTGATAATCAATCATCTTTGGCTGTGTCCTCTGACAAGCCACAGTCTTAGAATTAGCTCTCAGTATACCATATCTCCCTGTCTTGTTGGCAAGAATAGCCAGCTTTTCTTCTGTGATAGTATCTCTTTCTTCTTCCTATTTACGGGGCCAGTGTCATCTCCGCATCTACTGTGGGAGGAAATTAAATATCCTTGGCACAGCCCCACAAAGGCTTGCTGGTTACCATCCAGCACCTTGTGTCCTCCTAGGTAATTACACATCAATTCTTTGATGAATTGTTCTTGTATCTCCCTGGGTATTTCTACTGTGTCTATAATTACACTTTTCTGGTTGTCCCTTTGCTCTGTTGTGATCCTCCAAGTTCCATGACTTCTCAAAGACCATGTTTAATGATGTTGCAGCTGCTGCTGCTGCTGCTGCTAAGTCGCTTCAATCGTGTCCGACCCTGTGCGACCCCAAAGACGGCAGCCCACCAGGCTCCCCCGTCCCTGGGATTCTCCAGGCAAGAACACCGGAGTGGGTTGCCATTTCCTTCTCCAATGCATGAAAGTGAAAAGTGAAAGCGAAGTCGCTCAGTCGTGTCTGACTCTGAGCGACCCCATGGACTGGAGCCTACCAGGCTCTTCCGTCCATGGGATTTTCCAGGCAAGAGTACTGGGGTGGGGTGCCATTGCCTTCCCCGGATGTTGCAGCAGCACCTTTCAATTCAAGGATGCAGATCAGGTCCCTTAGGGTTTCAGTATTCTTTGATTGTTTAACAGTATAATTCAACTGTTTGCTGTCTTCCTTCACTTTGATTTTTCTAGTTGTCATCAGTAGACCATAGATTAAAACTTAATGATTCTTTCCTCCCTGTGCAGTAAGAGACAACAGGACATGAACACAAATAGATGATTTGACCACCATTAAATAAAGAGGCCGTTTGAGGCACTGGCAAATGCCCTGAGTTTAGAGCTAACTATAAGATGTTCTGAAAATGATTTTTGAGAATGGACTCCAATGTGTGTTAGTCTAGAATAGCCATTGGCAAACAATTGTCTGCCAGCTATTTTTGTAAATAAAGTTTTATTAGAACACAGCAATGCTCATTCCTTTATGTATTATCTATGACTGCTTTTATGCTTCCATGTTGAGTCCTGGAGACAGATTGTATGGTCCTCAAAGCCTAAAGTAGTAACTATCTTATTGTTGCCAGAAAAAGTTTTCTGACCCCTAGTCTTGTATTAGAAGTAACTTTGAAGAGTTAATACATGCAAAGCACTCAGAACAGTGACATTTATCTGTGGGAAGTATTGGTCTTTAATTTCTACCCTTTCCCAAGCACTTGTATAAATGTTAGCCAGAAGAAGAACTTTAGTTCTGTAGTTTAGGATGAATTTGACTCCAAGCCATTATGAGAAACATTTTGACCTTCATGTTTAACACTTGTACATTGGTGAAAGAAGCCCGGGCAGTTACAATAAGAAGTTTTCTTTCACCTGCTTCCTCATGGCCACTTCTTCCCTGTTAAAAAAGGTGGCCCAGCACTCCATAAGCAGGAAATCTAAAAAGTGTGTACAATCTCTTTATTTATGAACACCATCTGAACATGTAAACTAAGCTCACCTGCTTTAATTTCAGGCCCAAACCACCTGGGGGAAAGAGTGCTGTGTTTGCAACTTACTATGAAATACACCCCCTCACCAAATTTGGATTAGTGGATGGATATAGGGATGAATAAACAGATATACCATAAAGCACATATATATAGCACATATTATAGAATTTAAATAGTGCATATATGGGTGTTGGCTGTTAACTTTTTTCAGCATTTCTGTCTATATGAAAATTTTCATGATAAAATGTCAGAAAGAAAAACTACATTTATTTGTGCAGGACGAGCAATGTCTGGGCAAGCTCTGACCCAGGGAACAAAAACAATCTCTTGGGTACGCAGCCCTGAAAGGCAGGAGTGTGGCTCAATGTCAGAGCTGCTGGAAGCACCGTAAGCTCAAGAATTTTTAACATGGAATAATTTGTCAGAAAAAGAATTTGAAAGCAAGGACAAACATGAATAAAGCACTTTCACTCTTATTTATTACCATATTGGGAATTGTTTGGGGGAAATTTCAGAAGTGCTGTTTTTCAGAAGTGCTGAATTAAGTAATTTTTTTAAATAATTGAGAAAAGGCTTTTAGATTTTATGGCATCATCACCATAGAGCAAAATGAATACTGGACCTGAAAGCAGCAGCTGGATTTCAACCTCAAATCTGCTGCTAGCCCTGGGTAGCACTGGGAGCAGATTAACTTATCACTCCAAACCACAGCTTTCTCATCCATAAAAAGGAGCAAAGATATTAATACATAGTCCACCTTCCTGATAGAAGAATAAATGTAGAAGCATTCTGAAAGCCATGAGGATGTCACCAGACAGTGAGTTCTCAATGGAGCCAGTATCAGGCCCAAGGTGGGGGTTGGTTCTTGAGGGAGGGAGCACATAGAAATCTTTACTATTTCAATCTATAAAGCACAGATAAACATATAGAACAGAAACAGATATACAGTCTATCTGTAGTACTGAAATTTTGCTGGGAAGGAATGATTAGGAAAGAAAATATGTGTAAAAAAGCTTCAAAGGAAGGTTATAATACAAACAATATTAAGAATGTTTTGCCAAATAATCTTTAATTTATACCATCTCCCAAATTATGTTCCCTTTTTCTGCATGTAGATTAATTTTATCCATCAGTTTGAGCACATTCAATTGAATACTTGGATTGAATACTTACTTACATTTGAATTTTTTCTTTCTAGGAGAGGGTTAAAAAAAAATACTTCTGGGAAGAAGAATAAGACTGATGGACATTCTTTGCCTTTTCCAAAGTACATATAGTACCACTTAACCCAAATACCATTAGGCTTTGGAGGAAGGAATTTGCTAAAAGGAATGAGGAATTAAATGAACGTACTCACCCAATCCTTTTTGCCTTCTAGAAATTTATCAGCAGCGTTAGTTTTCCCTTGATTTAATTCAGTTCAATTGCATACTTCAAGCTCTTTGAGCCTAAGAGGTATGTGGAGAATTTAAAGAGTTCCAAGGAGAATAATGAAGATGAATTAAAGATTGGAAAATAGGATCTGTTGGGAAAGATTCAAAGAACAAGGATTATTTAGTGTGAGGAAGAACAGGCCATCAGGTGGCTTCTAATAGTGGAAACCTGCTCCTTGGGAGAATATTCTCAGGTTCTTATCTGCCCTGAAGGTCAAAGGAAGGGGAAGAGTGTATTTGAAGCAAGAGGGACATGAGATTAGATATCAAGATTAAATATCTGTCCATGATGAAATCCTAGACTCTGACTCACCTTTATGGTATTTTTAAAAATAAAGTGCCTGTCTGTAGGAAGTTATCAGGAGGAGAAACAAGTAAACCCTTTACATTTTATTTTCTTGCCCTGGTTGGAGGCTGGCCAGCCAACCTGGCCAATGTGGCGTCCGTGGCATTCGGCTTGATGGGAGGAAAGTTATTATTCCTGGAGCTGTGGCTTCAGGATGGCAGAGTATGAGTACCAAGCCCCAGGTAAGAGAGCAGTACACCCAGTTGCATTGTCCATACAAGCAGGGCTGAAAGTGGGTGTTGGGAGCCCACATGCAGAACTAGGGAATCAGTGTCAGAGAAGAAGCAGCAAGGAAGAGTGGGTCAAAGTGAGCTGCTGGGAGGATGATCTGGACTAGTTAGAGGAGAGAAATGGCCATGGCTAGCCTTTGGGGGCTCTTCGAAGGCTACTATGAGAGTGGATCAAAATCCATGTAGAAGTCCTAGGAAGGTGTTAATTCCTTCCATGTTTGGGAACATCGTTGGGAAAGTCATTGTTTCCCATCCTAGGTCTGTATCAGTAGTTCCTATGGAGCTTTGTTAACCTCACAGCCACCTTGGCTCCAGCCCTTGAGACTGGGATTTGATGGAAATATCACTTAGGATTCTGTTGTGAGCAACAGAATCAAAACTGGCTAAATTTAGAGGGGAAAAGTAGGAGGGGTGGTGAAGAAAATGATTGGAAAGATGTGGAGAAATTCCCTGAATGGAAAAAAAGAGCTAAACAAGGGGCTTTGGGAAGGATGTGTGAATCAGGACGTCTTCAGGGACCCAGGAAATAGGACGGATGCACCTCTGGGCAATGAAGTGTGTAGTTGGGGTCCAAGCTCCAGGATATGATAGCCTGCTTTTATATCCTGCTTCTCTGTATTTCAGTTTGCCCTTTGGAAATGGGTGTGATGGATTTTACCTATGGGGTAGTCATGAGGATTGAATGGGTTAATATACATGAAGAAAGTGCTTAGAACAATTCTTGGCACATAGTGAGTTCTTAATGCCTATTAGCAAATATTTTTGTTGTAGCTATTAGGCTCTGCCATTCGTGTGAATCAACTCTAACTATTTCTCTTAATAGTTTCTCCTCAACTTGCAAGGTCCAGGCTCAGAGCATCTGAGTAGCTTATGTTGGTTCACACATTCACCCCTTGGCCTGAGAACGTGCAGGAACTTGATTAGCAGAATCACTGACGACAAGTCATGGTTGTTCCTCGGCTTTCAGTCTTTACTCTTTGGAGATTCAGAAAACTGGAAGGAGAGCACTTTTGTCCTATAGTGTAGAAGCATAAAGGACCAAGGTGTGAGCCATCAACACTGCCTATGTTGCCATGAAGACCCCTTTTGAAATTTCAGTGAGTCCAGAAAGGGAATGTAGGTCATTAGTGGAGCTGTCTTTCAAATAATATATTACTTCAGTGGAAGCTGAGCTGTATGTAAGATAGGCTGTTTGTTGCTAGGACAACAGAGGTGAGAAGACAGGAGCTCTTTCCCCAAGGACCTCACATCTAGAGATGGCAAAGGCCAATAATATCAGTCCTAACAAGACCATGGCCCTAACTCAGGCCTTTATAAAATCTATAGAGAGGCTAGGAAACCATACCTAAACTGGTGTGAGTTAGCCAGGAAAGATTTTCCCAAGATGGCAGCATCTTACCTCTTACTATTAAGATCAGTGCCAGATTAAGGCATAGACAGGTTAACGAACAAGTATTAGAATTCCAGGCAGAGGAAACAACCCAACCAAAGAAAGGCCAAAGTCTATGAAAAACCAAGGTGTGAAACTACAAGGCATTCTATATTAGGAACTTAAAGAATTGGGGGATGAGGATGTGGTGGAGCAGGAGTGTGTGTGCAAAGAACTGTTGAGTGAAAAACAATCCACAACCTAAAAGTTGAGAATTATGTTTTATTCAGCAGATAGACTGAGGACTTAAGTCCGAGAGACAGCCTCTCAGATAGCTCTAGGGGCTGTTGTAAAGATGTAAGGGAGGAGCCAGGATATATAGGAATTTGGGGGGAAAAAAAAGAAGCCGAGAGTTGGAACATGAAAAGATTAAAGAAAAACCAGACATCTCAAGTTAATGAAGCTAGCACTTTTTTATGTATGGGAAAATGCAAGAGTCTGGGCTCAATGCAATATTTCCTTTGAGATGCACCTTAACTACCTAGGGCCAGTATCCTGTTTTTTCCATCCTGAATCTCTTCAGATTGCACCACAGTGAGGGTGGCTACAGTGGTTGATGACTTGATGGCCATCAGTTCAGTTCAGTTGCTCAGTCATGTCTGACTCTTTGCGACCCCATGAACCGCAGCACGCCAGGCCTCCCTGTCCATCACCAACTCCCGGAGGTCACTCAAACTCACATCCATCGAGTCAGTGATGCCATCCAGCCATCTCATCCTCTGTTATCCCCTTCTCCTCCTGCCCTCAATCTTTCCCAGCATCAGGGTCTTTTCAAATCAGTCAGCTCTTCACATCAGGTGGCCAAAGTATTGGAGTTTCAGCTTCAACATCAGTCCTTCCAATGAATACCCAGGACTGATCTCCTTTAGGATGGACTGGTTGGATCTCCTTGCAGTCCAAGGGACTCTCAAGAATCTTCTCCAGCACCACTGTTCAAAAGCATCAATTCTTCAGCACTCAGCTTTTTTTATAGTCCAGCTCTCACGTCCATACATGACCACTGGAAAACCCATAGCCTTGACTAGACGGACTTTTGTTGACAAAATAATGTCTCTTCTTTTTAATTGGTCATAACTTTCTTTCCAAGGAGTAAGTGTCTTGATTTCATGGCTGCGCTGCAATCACCATCTGTAGTGATTTTGAAGCCCAGAAAAATAAAGTCTGACACTGTTTCCCCATCTATTTTCCATGAAGTGATGGGACTGGATGCCATCATCTTAGTTTTCTACTGTTGAGCTTTAAGCCAACTTTTTCACTCTCCTCTTTCACTTTCATCATGAGGCTCTTTAGTTCTTCACTTTCTGCCATAAGGGTAGTGTCATCTGCATATCTGAAGTTACTGATATTTCTCCTGGCAATCTTGATTCCAGCTTGTGCTTCCTCTAGCCCAGCATAACATCCTTTGTTTACTGATGTGGCAGGTGACATTCTTTGTTCACAGGACATTTTCTAGATACACAAGAAAGACCATGTTAGGAAGATTCTGCATACTATTCATTTATTCATCAAATATTTATTGAGCAACTACTGTATACCAGCTGTTTTATAGACTCTAGAACAGCAGTAACTAGTGAAGCACAAAAATCTCTGCCCTTGTGTAGTTTCTATTTGAATGGGAGAGATTGGCAAAAAGTACACAAGTAAAATATATAGTATCTCAGGTGATGATAAATGTAGTGGAAAAAAATGAACCAGAGCAAAGATGAGGTATGCCAAGGAGAGGAGTTTCCACTTTTAAGTAGAATAGCCTGGGAGACCCCACTAAGTTGTTTTGACTACATGGCAGTGGAGAGCCAGTGAAGACTTTGCAGTAACATGATGAGATTTACATCTGCTGCCCTCACTGTGAAAGATAAATTGGAGAGTGATTAATGTATGGACAAGAAGACCTGTAAAAAGACAGTTTCAGCAGTCCAGGTGGATAGATAGTAGAGCGAACATGGGGAGAAAGCAGGAGCTTTTCGAGAGCAGTTAAAGAACTATGTCCAGTGAACAGGACTTAATGACTTTGGGGTTGGGAAGGAGGAAGGAGGGGAAGTTTTGTTTCCAACCCAGGAGTCAGGGCAAAGTTTCAAAGCAGCAAGCTGTGAGGGGTGGAGACCCACAGAGTAAAGGATTTAAATATTAGTTCACATTTATGTATATCATGATGGATATTCTTGTTGTTGCTGCTCTGTTGTGCCTGACTCTTTGTGACCACATGAACAGCAGCATGCCAGGCTTCTCTGTCCTTCACAATCTCCCAGAGCTTGCTCAAACTCATGTCCATTGAGTCATGATGCCATCCACCCATCTTATCCTCTGTCACCCCCTTCTCCTCTTGTCCTTAATCTTTCCCAGCATCAAGGTCTTTTCCAGTGAGTTGGCTCTTCTCATCAGGTGGCCAGAGTATTGAAGTTTCAGCTTCAGCATCAGTCCTTCCAATGAAGATTTCCTTTAGGATTGTCTGGTTTGATTTCCTTGCAGTCCAAGGGACTCTCAAGAATCTTCTCCAGCGCCACAGTTCAAAAGCATCAATTCCTCAGCACTCAGCCCTCTTTATTATCCAACTCTTAACATCCATATGTGACTACTGGAAAAACCATAGCTTTGACTGGATGGACCTTTGTCAGCCAAGTGATGTCTCTGCTTTTTAATACACTGTCTAGGTTTGTCATAACTTTCCTTCCAAGGAGCAAATGTCTTTTAATTTTACGGCTACAGTCACCATCCACAGTGATTTTGGAGCCCAAGAAAATAAAGTCTGCCACTGTTTCCATTTTTCCCCCATCTATTTGCCATGAAGTGATGGGACCGGGTGCCAGGATCTTCATTTTCTGAATGTTGAGTTTTAAGCCAGGCTTTTCACTTTCTACTTTCCCCTTCATCAAGAGACTCTTTGGTCCTCTTCACTTTTTGCCATTAGGGTGGTATCATCTGCATATCTGAGTTTACTGATATTTCTCCTGGCAATCTTGATTCCAGCCTATGCTTCATCACATGATGTAGCCTTCATGTAAGTTAAATAATCAGGGTAACAATATACAACCTTGACATACTCCTTTCCCAATTTTGAACCAGTTCATTGTTCTGTGTCTGGTTCTAACTGTTACTTCATGACCTGCATGCAGGTTTCTCAGGAGTCAGGATATTCTTGAGTATGTCTTAAATGTTTTTCTTTAGTGTTTTTCATATTTTTTATAACTTTTCCAAGGGTGGAGGGAGGTTGGTACCCTTATTATGAGTTGTTAGTCTGTTTAGTTTTGCATTTATCTGAGCTATTTCCCTGAGTAGCTAGAGGTATTTCTGTCTTTTCTTAAAAGCTACTCTTATCAGTATTATCAAAAACAAGTATTCCCTCTTACCTTCGTTTTACTCCATTTTGTGTCTTTCAAGTATTTGTTGCTTATTTGCATTTTAGTTTAAAAAACTGTTTTAATAACCTTCCTTGGGAATACTCAAGTCCAGAGTTCTTTTAGTTTAAGGTAGCATTATAGATGTGGTGTGTGGAGGAGAAGGCAATGGCACCCCACTCCAGTACTCTTGCCTGGAAAATCCCATGGACGGAGGAGCCTGGTAGGCTGCAGTACATGGGGTCGCTAAGAGTCGGACACGACTGAGCGACTTCACTTTCTCTTTTCACTTTCATGCATTGGAGAAGGAAATGGCAACCCACTCCAGTGTTCTTGCCTGGAGAATCCCAGGGACGGGGAAGCCTGGTGGGCTGCCGTCTGTGGGGTCACACAGAGTCGGACACGACTGAAGTGACTTAGCACAGCATAGATGTGGTGGGTGTGCCTGTAGGATATTGTAGGATGCTTCCCACGATGCCTGGGCTCTCCACCCGCTGGACGCCAGTAGCATCCTCCTGCTAGTCCTGACAATCAAAATTGTCTCTAGATATGGCCAAATACATGGGAAATAGATGGAGAAACAGTGGAAACAGTGTCAGACTTTATTTTTCTGGGCTCCAAAATCACTGCAGATGGTGACTGCAGCCATGAAATTAAAAGATGCTAACTCCTTGGAAGGAAAGTTGTGACCAACCTAGATAGCATATTCAAAAGCAGAGACATCACTTTACCAACAAAGGTTTGCCTAGTCAAGGCTATGGTCTTTCCTGTGGTCATGTATGGATGTGAGAGCTGGACTGTGAAGAAGGCTGAGTGCTGAAGAATTGATGCTTTTGAACTGTGGTGTTGGAGAAGACTCTTGAGAGTCCCTTGGACTGCAAGGAGATCCAACCGGTCCATTCTGAAGGAGATCAGCCCTGGGATTTCTTTGGAAGGAGTGATGCTAAAGCTGAAACTCCAGTATTTTGGCCACCTCATGCGAAGAGTTGACTCATTGGAGAAGACTCTGATGCTGGGAGGGATTGAGGGCAGGAGAAGGGGACGACAGAGGATGAGATGGCTGGATGGCATCACTGACTCGATGAATGTGAGTCTGAGTGACCTCCGAGAGCTGGTGATGGATAGGGAGGCCTGGCGTGCTGCAGTTCATGGGGTCGCAAAGAGTCGGACACGACTGAGCGACTGATCTGATCTGATCTGATCTGATGGCCAAGTATCCCCCGGGGCATAAAAACACCTACCCCCCCAGTTGAGAACCACTGGTCTAAGAAAAATCTTTTACTTTTTTTTGTTCTAATATTACCACTTATTTTAAAAGGTAGCTCAGTGGTAAAGAATCTGTCAATGCAGGAGGCGTGGCTTCAATCCCTATTCAGTCAGGAAGATCCCCTGGATAAGGGAATGGCAACTCACTCCAGTATTCTTGCCTGGGAAGTCCCACGGACAGAGGAGCCTGCCAGGATACAGTCCATGGAGTCGCAAAGAGTCGAGCACAACTGAGCAACTGAACACATGCACACATGTTTTAAAGTCATAATCCCTGGGAAAACATAGGGAAAAAAGAAAAGAAGACAGAAAACAAGCCAAATGAATGGGAACTACTTTGATCCTGAGCATCCAACCTAGTATTGTGTGCATCTACGAGTTAGCAGAATGTTTATAGCAAGTTTCTAAGGAGGCTGACTTGTGGTTACTTACATAACTTAGCAAAACCATTGGTAACCTTTTAAGGAGGTTTATTACAGAAAGACTGGTTGGTAGGTTTTTTAATAATATACTCTAATCAAGACAGGAAGTAAAGCACCTCATTCAGATCAGATCAGTCACTCAGTCGTGTCCTACTCTTTGTGACCCCATGAATCGCAGCATGCCAGGCCTCCCTGTCCATCACTAACTCCCCGAGTTCACCCAGACTCATGTCCACGGAGTCAGTTATGCCATCCAGCCATCTCATCCTCTGTCGTCCCCTTCTCCTCTTGCCCCCAATCCCTCCCATCATCAGAGTCTTTTCCAATGAGTCAACTCTTCACATGAGGTGGCCAAAGTACTGGAGTTTCAGCTTTAGCATCACTCCTTCCAAAGAAATCCCAGGGCTGATCTCCTTCAGAATGGACTGGTTGGATCTCCTTGCAGTCCAAGGGACTCTCAAGAGTCTTCTCCAACACCACAGTTCAAAAGCATTAATTCTTCGGCACTCAGCCTTCATCACAGTCCAACTCTCACATCCATATATGACCACTGGAAAAACCATAGCCTTGACTAGGCGAACCTTTATTGGCAAGGTAATGTCTCTGCTTTTGAATATGCTATCTAGGTTGGTCATAACTTTCCTTCCAAGGAGTAAGCATCTTTTAATTTCATGGCTGCAGTCACCATCTGTAGTGATTTTGGAGCCCAGAAAAATAAAGTCTGACACTGTTTCCACTGTTTCCCCATCTATTTCCCATGAAGTGATGGGACCGGATGCCATGATCTTCATTTTCTGAATGTTGAGCTTTAAGCCAACTTTTTCACTCTCCACTTTCAGCTTCATCAGTGCCCCATAAAAATCCTGGAGAGTTTAAAGTAATTCCATGAGGATAACTAAAGAAAAGAAAGGGAGATTTCAAGTTTACTCAATTTTCATTCTATACTATGTGATCTGACCACAGGATGTAAATTTCTTTTTTTAATTAGTTAATTGTTATTGAAGTTTAGTTGCTTTACAATGTGTTAGTCTCTGCTGTGTAGCAAAGTGAATCACTGTACATATACATATATTCCCTCTTTGTCCCCACAGAGCATTGAGTAGAGTTCCCTGTGTTATACGGTAGGCTCTCAGATCAGATCAGATCAGTCGCTCAGTCGTGTCCGACTCTTTGCGACCCCATGAACTGCAGCACGCCAGGCCTCCCTATCCATCACCAGCTCTCGGAGGTCACTCAGACTCACATTCATCGAGTCAGTGATGCCATCCAGCCATCTCATCCTCTGTCGTCCCCTTCTCCTCCTGCCTTCAATCCCTCCCAGCATCAGAGTCTTCTCCAATGAGTCAACTCTTCGCATGAGGTGGCCAAAATACTGGAGTTTCAGCTTTAGCATCATTCCTTCCAAAGAAATCCCAGGGCTGATCTCAGTAGTTATCTATTTTATACATCAGATCAGATCAGATCAGTCGCTCAGTCGTGTCCGACTCTTCGCAACCCCATGAACCGCAGCACGCCAGGCCTCCCTGTCCATCACCAGCTCCCGGAGGTCACCCAGACTCACACCCATCAAGTCAGTGATGCCATCCAGCCATCCCATCCTCTGTCGTCCCCTTCTCCTGCCCCCAATCCCTCCCAGCATCAGAGTCTTCTCCAATGAGTCAACTCTTCGCATGAGGTGGCCAAAATACTGGAGTTTCAGCTTTAGCATCATTCCTTCCAAAGAAATTCCAGGATTGATCTCCTTCAGAATGGACTGGTTGGATCTTCTTGCAGTCCAAGGGACTCTCAAGAGTCTTCTCCAACACCACAGTTCAAAAGCATCAATTCTTCGGTGCTCAGCCTTCTTCACAGTCCAGCTCTCACATCCATACATGACCACAGGAAAGACCATAGCCTTGACTAGGCGAACCTTTGTTGGTAAAGTAATGTCTCTGCTTTTGAATATGCTATCTAGGTTGGTCATAACTTTCCTTCCAAGGAGTAAGCGTCTTTTAATTTCATGGCTACAGTCACCATCTGTAGTGATTTTTATACATAGTCATATATATATATCAATCCCAATCTCCCAATTCATTGCATTCCCTCTTTTCCCCTTTGGTGTCCATACATTTGTTCTCTCCATCTGTGTCTCTATTTCTGCTTTGCAAACAGGTTCATTTGTACCATTTTTCTAGCTTCTACATACATGCATTAATATACGATATTTATTTTTCTCTTTCTGACTTACTTCACTTTGTATGACAGTCTCTAGGTCCATCCACGTCTCTGCAAATGGCACAGTTTTGTTCCTTTTTATGGCTGAGTAATGTTCCATTGTGTATATGTACCACATCTTCTTTATCCATTCATCTGTCGATGGACATTTAGGTTGTTTCCATGTCCTGGCTATTGTAAATAGTGCTGCAATGAACACTGGAGTACAAGTATCTTTTGTAATTATGGTTTCCTGTGAGTATATGCCTAGGAGTAAGATTGCTGGGTCATATGGTAGTTCTATTTTTACTTTTTAAAGAACCTCCATACTGTTTTCCATAGCGGCTATATAAGTTAATGTTCCTACCACCTGTATAAAGGAGATTCCCTTTCCTCCACACCCTCTCCAGCATTTATTGTTTGTAGATTTTTTTGATGACGGCCATTCTGACTGGTATGAGGTGATACCTCATTGCAGTTTTGATTTGCATTTCTCTAATAATTAGTGATGTTGAGCATCTTCTCACAAAGAATATAAAATTTCAGTACCTGCATTTTATTTCTCTCCCTTTCATAGAGATCTTTGATTTCTAATTAGAAGGAAATTACCCAAATTTATTTTTTCCTGAATGAAGTTGCCCCAGTATCACCAGTACAAATCTCCCCATCAAAGACCTTTCTCCCACACTTGATCTGTACCTCAGAGAATCTAGCAGTCTAGCGGCCCTGTGTAGGAGGTTGCTAAATTGGGTTTTTAAATTATTTCTATTAAGCAAAAACTTAACACATACCAGCTGCTGGGGGGATTGTCAAAGCTTTGTTTTTTTTTTTTTTTTTTAATAATTGGAAACCTTGTTTACAGAGGACTCACAATATTCTTTAAATGCCTTTGTGTTAAATATAAAAGAACTTGTGTTTATCTAGGCAATGATAATCTGACTATAAAGCCAACTCATTTAAGGATTATGCTTCCTGTCTCTCACTATGCAGCTGTCACCCTACTGTTCTTTTAAGCTTTGCAAAATGCTGAAGATTCTTGCTTAAAATTAGAAGAATGAATTGCAAAACAAAACAAGTAGTTTGGAATACATCTAATTCTAAATCCCACAGAAATCTTTGAGAGACCCAAAATGTCACTACATCTAGGCAAATTTATTCCAAGTTCTCATTTGTTAACTCATTGACAGAATTCAGTTCATTCCAAAGGAATTTAGGCGCTCAGTTCTGGCAAAAGAAAAATCAAGGACAACTCAGGTAATTTAGTCTGAAGCTAGACTGTAGAACTTTACTAGTCAATGAAAGCGTCCACGTTGATTGTCATCTGCTCTGGAGAAGATGGGAAGTACAGTGGTTAAAGGTATGTGCTGAGTCCTAAGCCACTTACTAGATCTGTGACCTCAAGCTAGTTGTTTAGGGACTCTCTGAAAAATAAGTGTGCTCACTTCCCTCACAGGGTTGTTTGGAGGCTTAAATGAGAAAATACATGAAACCCTAAGGACAGGTCCTGGCAAAGAGTTGTTGTTGTTCATTCATTCAGTCCTGTCTGAATTCCAAACAATCCTGGCAAAGAGTAGCCATTCAATGAGCGTTAGCCTGTTACCACAATGTTCCAAGTCCCATTGTTTTTCACATGTATTATCTCATCTAATCTATGGAACAGCCTTATTAAAATAGTATATTTTTATAACTCTAGTTTTATTGAAAATCGAGAGAAATGAGATGCAAATAAGTTAAATAACCCACTCAGGGTCACATAGCAATTGAATTGACAGCAGGGCTCTGCGTTCATAATCTCTGTCTCATTCTGCAAACATTTAATGAGTACAGGCACCCTTTGCTCTCAGAACAATCACTCTCCGAATATTTGCTATAATGACTCACAAAAGCTTTTGGCCAAAATTAGTCTCCCAGTTAAAAAGCTGCTACACAAGTTCTCCTGTGTGGGACAGCTTCTTAAATTTCCACGTGTACATGACTCCCCTTCAAAATGCACATTCTGCATTTCTCACGGGCTCCAAGGTGATGCCAATGCTGCTGCTCCGCAGGTTATACTTGAGCAGCAGGGAAGCTAGATGATGGAAGAGGGGCTCCTTCAGACCTCAGAGCCCTCCTGATTGGCCTCCTATTTAAAGATGCATGCTAAGTCGCTTCAGTCGTGTCCAACCCCTGGCAACACCATGGACTATAGCCCACCAGGCTTCTCTGTCCATGGGGGTTCTCCAGATAAGAATCCTGGAGTTGGTTGCCATGTGTTCCTCCAGGGAATCTTCCCTACCCAAGGACTGAACCCATGTCTCCTGCGGCATCTGTAGGCAGATTCTTTACCACTGAGCCACGGGGGAAGCCCCCTTGTTTAAACATACTGAACATTATATTCATAACTCTCCCCACTTCTCCCCTGAAGGTTTAGTTTCTCAGTATGTTTAGGCCAGGTACTTTGGGGCACTACCAACTCAGGTCTAATTTAGATCAGATCAGATCAGATCAGTCGCTCAGTCGTGTCCGACTCTTTGCGACCCCATGAACTGCAGCACGCCAGGCCTCCCTGTCCATCACCAGCTCCCGGAGGTCACCCAGACTCATACCCATTGAGTCAGTGATGCCATCCAGCCATCTCATCCTCTGTCGTCCCCTTCTCCTCCTGCCCTCAATCCCTCCCAGCATCAGAGTCTTCTCCAATGAGTCAACTCTTTGCATGAGGTGGCCAAAATACTGGAGTTTCAGCTTTAGCATCATTCCTTCTAAAGAAATTCCAGGATTGATCTCCTTCAGAATGGACTGGTTGGATCTTCTTGCAGTCCAAGGGACTCTCAAGAGTCTTCTCCAACACCACAGTTCAAAAGCATCGATTCTTCGGCGCTCAGCCTTCTTCACAGTCCAACTCTCACATCCATACATGACCACAGGAAAGACCATAGCCTTGACTAGGCGAACCTTTGTTGGTAAAGTAATGTCTCTGCTTTTGAATATGCTATCTAGGTTGGTCACAACTTTCCTTCCAAGGAGTAAGCGTCTTTTAATTTCATGGCTGCAGTCACCATCTGCAGTGATTTTGGAGCCCAGAAAAACAAAGTCTGACACTGTTTCCACTGTTTCCCCATCTATTTCCCATGAAGTGATGGGACCAGATGCCATGATCTTCGTTTTCTGAATGTTGAGCTTTAAGCCAACCTTTTCACTCTCCACTTGCACTTTCATCAAGAGGCTTTTTAGCCCCTCTTCACTTTCTGCCATAAGAGTCGTGTCATCTGCATATCTGAGGTTATAGATATTTCTCCCAGCAATCTTGATTCCAACTTGTGTTTCTTCCAGTCCAGCATTTCTCATGATGTACTCTGCATATAAGTTAAATAAACATGGTGACAATATGCAGCCTTGACGTACTCCTTTTCCTATTTGGAACCAGTCTGTTGTTCCATGACCAGTTCTAACTGTTGCTTCCTGACCTGCATACAGATTTCTTAAGAGGCAGATCAGGTGGTCTGGTATTCCCATCTCTTTCAGAATTTTCCATAGTTTATTGTGATCTACACAGTCAAAGGCTTTGGCATAGTCAATAAAGCAGAAATAGATGTTTTTCTGGAACTCTCTTGCTTTTTCCATGATCCAGCGGATGTTGGCAATTTGATCTCTGGTTCCTCTGCCTTTTCTAAAACCAGCTTGAACATCAGGAAGTTCACGGTTCACATATTGCTGAAGCCTGGCTTGGAGAATTTTGAGCATTACTTTACTAGCGTGTGAGATGAGTGCAATTGTTCGGTAGTTTGAGCATTCTTTGGCACTCTATTCTAATTTAGATAGAATCTTTCAAATCTGCGGTAGTATCTCATTGTTTATGATAGAATATACTCAGTGTAGAAGGATAGTAAAATTCCTGTTCCATTCAACCATGGACTGCACACAAACATACCTAGTCATTATGTTATGAAGTGTTAAACAATTTTATAATTAGTGTTTAAGTATCTCATATTATGCAGAAATTCTTAAATTGTTATATAATTATTTTAAAGTGTTTTAGTAATGTCTGGGACATTGATATTTTTGGATGTTTTACAAATGAATTATTATTTTTTCCATCTAAAACAGTAGGATATGGACTCTTGTTATTTGAAACTCTAGTGACCAACACATTTTTAGAAATGGATTAGGTTCAGATAACAAGAGGTGCCTGCATTCACTCTGTGCCAGACATCGGGTGAAATTCTAGGAATACAATGGTGACCAAGACAAAAATAGCTGCTTAAAAAACTCACAGAATAGAGAAGAAACAAGCAAGTTAAGATTTAAAATATGGTGGGATGTTAAGTTTTTCAGCAGAGATAGGTAGAAGGAACTTTAAGAGCATGGAAAATAATGGGCCTGCCTCTTTCTTTGGTACACAGGAGGCTCTTTCTGGATACCAATAATAGCTAATATCCATTGTATATCTAGGTACTCCAGGCACTGTTGCAAGCATGATGCGTGTATTTACTCATTTAATTATTAAAACAACTTAATGAAGCAGTCACTTTTGTTACCATCTCCATTTTAAAGATGAGGAAACTGAGGTAAGAGAAGTTAGTAACCTGCTTATGGACACACTGATATGGTCTTAAAGCCAGGCAGTCTGAGTCTAGAGCCTGCCCTTCCAACCATCTTGTGATCCACCTTTATTTTATTAAAATAAAGTTCAGTATCTTAAAGTAAGAACATACCAGAAAATGACGGATGTGTTAGGGGTTCATTTATAGAACTGTAAATGATTTGATTGGAGCCTGTGATGGTTATGGGCTGATGAGGCCATGAGGTGGGAAGCTATGACACCTGCACTGGCTTCACATGTAGAGGAACATATGCATGGATCCTGTGGACCAGGCTGGACAGGACTAAAACCATCTTCAATAGTCACAGTAGTGGCACTCATTATGTATGAGATATGATATACAGTTATGAAATAGTTTACCCTTACATATATTACATGAGTGTTGTCCCTTTCCAATCAGTCATCTTGGGATGACTGTGCTTTTATTCCCCTAGCTTCACATTGCTCAGAGTGTCCTGGGAATGCTTTTCTAAAGTACCTTTAGAACAAGTCATAGTGTACATCTTATTACTAGAAAACCATGCTTCATTTTTGTCTCAAATGGATTTCCTAGTTGGGTCACTCACCCTTTTTACTAAATTTAGCTCTGAATAACTTTTGCCTGTTTGCTATAATAACATCTACTCTCAAATCCATTCTCAAAAAACAAATGTATGTTTCTATTTACCAGTGATTCTGAAACTTTAGTATATGCTTAAATATCATCCAGGGGGACTTCATTAAATTGCACACCAAAACACCACCTTCAATATTTCTGATTCAGTTCTTCTTAAAAAGGGATCAGGAATCTGCAATCTTTAACATGCATCCAAAAATTTCTGTTTTGAATGACCAGACCACACTTGGAGAGATGAAGCTGTTAGGATATTCAAGAGAAGGGGTAACAATTCTTAAGGCCAGTTCCAGAAAAGGAATTCCAAATGTGTTCTGATCAACAGTGATGTCAGTGGCAAATACTGCCCTCCTAGGGGGACTATTACTCAGCTGTTGTTGTTCAGTCGGTAAGTCACATCCAGCTCTTTACAACCCGTGGACTTCAGCACACCAGACTCCTCTTTCCTCCACTGTCAGCTGGAATTTGCTCAAATTCATGTCCATTGAGTCTGTGATGCTATGCAACCATTCATCTTCTGCATCCCCTTCTCCTTCTGCCCTCAATCTTCCCAGCATCAGATCTTTTCCAATGAGTTGGCTCTTTACATCAGGTGGCCAAAGTATTGGAGCTTCAGCTTCAGCATCAGTCCTTCCACTGAATATTCAGGGTTGATTTCCTTTAGAATTGACTGGTTTAATCTCCTTGCTGTCCAAGGGACTCTCAAGAGTCTTCTCCAGCGCCAATTCTTTGGCATCCAAAGCATCAGTTCTTTGGTGTTCAGCCATTGTTATGGCCCTACTCTCACATCCGTAGATGACTACTGGAAAGACCATAGCTTTGACTAGACAGATTTTTGTCAGCAAGGAGATGTCTCTGCTTTTTAATACACTGTCTAGGTTTGTCATAGCTTTCCTTCCAAGGAGCAAGTGTCTTTTAATTTCATGGCTGCAGTACCAGCCACAGTAATTTTGGAGCCCAAGAAAATAAAATCTATCACTGCTTCTACTTTTCCCCCTTCTATTTGTCATGAAGATGGGACCAGATGCCATGATCTTAGTTTTTTGAATGTTGAGTTTTATGCTAGCTTTAACATCTCCTCTTTCACTCTCATCAAGACGCTCTTTAGCTCCTCTTCATTTTCTGCCATTAGAGTGGTATCATACATATCTGAAGTTGATATTTCTCCCAGCAATCTTGATTCCAGCTTATGATTCACCCAGAGTGGTATTTCACATAATTTACTCTGCATAGAAGTTAAATAAGCAGGGTGACAATATGTAGCCTTGTCATAGTCCTTTTCCAGCTGTGAACCAGTCCATTGGTCCATGCCCAGTTCTAACTGTTGCTTCTTGATCTGCATTATACAGGTTTCTCAGGAGACAGGGAAGGTGGTCTGGTTCTCCCATCTCTTTAAGAATTTTTAAGTTTACTGTGATCCACAGGGTCAAAAAAGTTGGCTTAAAACTCAGCATTCAGAAAACAAAGATCATGGCATCTGGTCCCATCACTACATGGGAAATAGATGGAGAAACAGTGGAAACAGTGTCAGACTTTATTTTTCTGGGCTCCAAAATCACTGCAGATGGTGACTGCAGCCATGAAAGTAAAAGATGCTTACTCCTTGGAAGAAAAGTTATGACCAACCTAGATAGCATATTCAAAAGCAGAGACATTACTTTGCCAACAAAGGTCTGTCTAGTCAAGGCTATGGTTTTTCCTGTGGTCATGTATGGCTGTGAGAGTTGGGCTGTGAAGAAAGCTGAGCGCCGAAGAATTGATGCTTTTGAACTGTGGTGTTGGAGAAGACTCTTGAGAGTCCCTTGGACGGCAAGAAGATCCAACCAGTCCATTCTGAAGGAGATCAGCCCTGGGATTTCTTTGGAAGGAATGATGCTAAAGCTGAAACTCCAGTACTTTGGCCACCTCATGTGAATAGTTGACTCATTGGAAAAGATTCTGATGCTGGGAAGGATTGGGGGCAGGAGGAGAAGGGGACGCCAGAGGATGAGATGGCTGGATGGCATCACTGACTCGATGGACGTGAGTCTGGGTGAACTCTGGGAGTTGATGATGGACAGGGAGGCCTGGCGTGCTGCAGTTCATGGGGTCGCAAAGAGTCGGACATGACTGAGTGACTGAACTGAACTGAACTGACAGAGTCAAAGGCTTTAATGTAGGAAATGAAGTAAAAGTATTTTTTTTTTTGGAACTCCTTTACTTTCTCCATGATCTAACAAATGTTGGCAATTTGATTTCTGGTTGCTCTGCCTTTTCTGAATCCAGCTTGTACATCTGGAATTTCTCAGTTCATATGCTATTGAAAGCTAGCTTGAAGGATTTTGAGTATAACCTTGCTAGCATGTGAACTGAACACAATTGTACAGTAGTTTGAACATTCTTTGGCATTGCCCTCTGAGATTGGAATAAAAACTGACCTTTTCCAGTCTTGTAACCACTGCTAAGTTTTCCAAATTTGCTGACATATTGAGCACAGCACTTTAACAGCATCATGAAATTATGAAATAATTTAGGATTGAAAAACCTCAGCTGGAATTCTGTAACTTCCATTAGCTTTGTTCATAGTAATGCTTCCTAAGCCCCAACTGACTTCACACTCCAGGATATCTGGCTCTAGGTGAGTGACCACACCATCATGGTTATCCAGGTCATTAAGACCTTTTTTGTATAGTTCTTCTAAGATTGCCGGGAGAAATATCAATAACCTCAGATATGCAGATGACACCACTCTTATGGCAGAAAGTGAAGAGGGGCTTAAAAGCCTCTTGATGAAAGTGAAAGTGGAGAGTGAAAAGGTTGGCTTAAAGCTCAACATTCAGAAAATGAAGATCATGGCATCTGGTCCCATTACTGCATGGGAAATAGATGGGGAAACAGTGAAAACAGTGTCAGACTTTGTTTTTCTGGGCTCCAAAATCACTGCAGATGGTGACTGCAGCCAAGAAATTAAAAGACGCTTGCTCCTTGGAAGGAAAGTTATGACCAACCTAGATAGCATATTCAAAAGCAGAGACATTACTTTGCCAACAAAGGTTCGCCTAGTCAAGGCTATGGTCTTTCCTGTGGTCATGTATGGATGTGAGAGCTGGACTGTGAAGAAGGCTGAGCGCCGAAGAATTGATGCTTTTGAACTGTGGTGTTGGAGAAGACTCTTGAGAGTCCCTTGGACTGCAAGAAGATCCAACCAGTCCATTCTGAAGGAGATCAATCCTGGAATTTCTTTAGAAGGAATGATGCTAAAGCTGAAACTCCAGTATTTTGGCCACCTCATGCGAAGAGCTGACTCATTGGAGAAGACTCTGATGCTGGGAGGGATTGAGGGCAGGAGGAGAAGGGGACGACAGAGGATGAGATGGCTGGATGGCATCACTGACTCGATGGATGCGAGTCTGAGTGACCTCCGGGAGCTGGTGATGGACAGGAAGGCCTGGCGTGCTGCGGTTCATGGGGTCGCAAAGAGTCGGACACGACTGAGCGACTGATCTGATCTGATCTGTGTATTCCTGCCACTTCATCTTAATATCTTCTACTTCTGTTAGGTCCTTGCCATTCTGTCCTGTTTCTCACTCATCCTTTCCAGAAATGTTCCCTTGTTATCTCCAGTTTTCTTGAAGAGATATCTGGTCTTTCCCATTCTGTTGTTTTCCTCTGTCTTTGCATTGTTCATTTAAGAAAGGGAGAGGTGGGAGGGGGGTACAGGATGGAGGGGACAAATGTATGCCTATGGCCAATTCATGTTGACGTATGGCAAAACCATCACAGTATTGTAAAGTAATTATCTTCCAATTAAAATAAATAAATTTTAAAAAAGAAGACCTTATTATCTGTCTGAAACTTATCTCTCTGAAACTCTGCCTTCAGTTGAGTATATCATTCCCTTTCTCCCTTGCCTTTTGCTTCTCTTCTTTCACAGCTATTTGTAAAGCCTCCTCAGATAACCACTTTGACTTCTTGCATTATTTTTTCCTTCGGGATGGTTTTGGTCACTGCTTCCTGCACAGTGTTACAAACTTCATCGATAGTTCTTCAGGCACTCTGTCTACCAAATATAATCCCTTGAATCTGTTTGTCATTTCCACTGTATAATCATAAGGGATTTGATTTAGGTCATATTGAATGATCTAGTGGTTCTCCATACTTTCTTTAATTTAAGCCTGAATTTTGCAATAAGGAGCTCATGATCTGAGCCATAGTCAGCTCCAGGTCGTTTTTTACTGATTGTATAGCGCTTCTCCATCTTTGGCTGCAAAGAACATAATCAATCTGATTTCAGTATTGACTATCTGGTGATGTCCATGTGTAGAGTCGTCTCTTGTCTTGTTGGTACAGGGTGTTTACTATGACCAGTGCTTTCTCTTGACAAAACTCTGTTAGCCTTTGCCTTGCTTCATTTTTGTACTCCAAGGCCAAACTTGCCTATTACTCCAAGTATCTCTTAACTGCCTACTTTTGTGTTCCAGTCCCCTATGATAAAAATGATATCTTTTCTGGTGTGAGTTCTAGAAGAAGTTGTAGGTTTTCATAGAACCAGTCAACTTCAGCTTCTTCAACATTAGTGGTTGGGGCATAGACTTGGATTATTGTGATGTTGAATGATTTACCTTGGAAATGAACCAAGATCATTCTGTCATTTTACAGACTGCACTCAAGTACTGCATTTCAGACACTTTTGTTGACTATGAGTGCTACTCCATTTCTTCTAAGGGATTCTTGCCCACAGTAGTAGATATAATGGTCATCTGAATTAAATTTGCTCATTCGCATGGCTTTTGGGCTTCCCTAATAGCTCAGTTGGTAAAGAATCCACCTGCAATGTAGGACACCTGGGTTTGATCCCTGGGTTAGGAAGATCCCCTGGAAAAGGGAAAGACTACCCACTCCAGTATTCTGACCTGGAAAATTCCATTGATGGTATAGTCCTTGGGGTCACAAAGAGTCGGACACAACTGAGCGACTTTCACTTCACATTGATTTTAGTTCACTGATTCCTAAGATGTTGATATTCAATTTTGCCATCTCCTGCTTGTCTATGTCCAGTTTACCTTAATTCATGGACCTAACATTCCAGGTTCCTATGCAATATTGTTCTTTACAACATCAGACTTTACTTTCACCACCAGACATATTCACAACTTTCTGCATTGGTCCAGCCTCTTCATTCTTTCTGGAGCTATTTGTAATTATCCTCTGCTATTCCCCAGTAGCATATTGGACACCTTCCAACCTGGGGGGCTCATCTTCCAGTGTCATATCTTTTTGCTTTCATACTATTCATGGGGTTCTCCTGGCAAGAATACTGGAGGGTTTTGCCATTTCTTCCTCCAGTGGACCATGTTTTGTCAGAACTCTTCATCATGACCTATCCGTCTTGTGTGGCCCTGTACAGCATGGCTCATAGTTTCTTGAGTTACACAAGCACTTTTGCCAGGATAAGTCTGTGACCCATGAAGGGGAGTCTCTTGTAGATGGTCCTTATTTAGAGAATGATGTTCAGTTATACTTATTTTTTAAAAAATTAGCCACCATTTTGCACAGTCACGCCACATAACTGAAGTCACTTGTGTCCTGGGGAGTACCCATTTCAGGAGTGTGTTTGCTCACTGGTTGGCTTAGTATCCTCCTTTTGCAAAGAGTGGTGCTCCTTTCAGAACCAGGTAGATCATGAAAGGATCCAGCATTGGAAGATGGAGCAAAATGCCCACAAATTATTACTTTTTTCCTAAAAAGGTTGGACTTCTTTCACTTCTGAAACTGGATCACTAAACCCCAAGAGCCAGTCACACTCACAGTGACCAGCTTCACCAATGTGATGGGCTGTCCAGCTTTAGCCGTTGTCCTGGTGGGCGACTTCCCTTCATGTTGGGATATGTTGTGTTTTTGTCCCTTCCTGAATCCATGTGACTACCTAAATTAGCCCTCCATTTTTCTCAAGTTGCCTAATTTTAACGACGTAATTCTCAATGAAAACGGAGGAATTTCAGAGCTGCTTTACTTATTATTTATCAATTGTCCTTTGTCTCATTCACTGAAGAGAATCTCATACACCTGGAAATTGAAATTCAATGCTATAGCTTCTTTAATAAAAACAAATCTGTGTTTCATAGGTACATCATGATCCCATCAATGTTTAATATGAAGCAGTGCCTGGGGCAGAGTAAGGCTCCTTTAAGGCAGTACTCGGTCACAAGGAAGACGTTACTGTAGTCAGATCCCTTGTCCCTCAGAGCCCTGATGTCAGCTGACTGTATTTTGTCAGGGTCTGAAGATCCAAAATGACCCATCTTTTAAAAATGTGAATATTCTATGATTTTTCTGGCATCATTTAACTTAAATTTAGCTCTTGACTGCTCAAAAGCTCAGTGAGAGGTGGAGAGAAAGACTGTTTAGATTCCTGTGAGCAAAAAGTTTAGGAAAAGGAAGAGGTGATTGTTACAGCTTTTTATCCCCATCATTATTTCTCTCTTTAACACTAACAAGGACAGCTATATTTTCTTTACAAGCTACAGAGACAACACCAGGAAGAGAGATTGAATCAGATCACTATCAAAACAGCCGGGACAGTGGGAGCCGTGATTGGATGTCTGTCCACATCCTCTGTCTTCACTCTCTCTTACTTCCACCTTTCCTCTCCCCCATGTGTGGCTTTGCCAGATTTAGAAGGAAAAAAAAAGAAATGAAAACAGGATGTCTAGATAAATTTGAATTTCAGACAAATGAAGAATAGTATTTTAGTACACATTTTGTGCGATATTGGATGCCTATTCCATGACGGTATTCCACGTGGAGTCTCTCCCACACGATTCAGTGCTCTTGTTTTATTTTCTTGCAGTTTTCATATGCAGATTTGTTCTTCAATTGGATCAAAGGGTCCTTCAGGCAGGATCTTATCTGGTGTTTCTCAAGACACCCTAGATATTGACTTCCCTATTTGGGGGCCTATGTTAGATTTTTCAAAAGTTCCCTTCTACTGCAAGTACAGAACACCTCTGAGTTCTTTACATATTTCCTCTCATATCTCTGAGGTCATCACTTCATGAACAATGACCAGGCTGAGCACAGAGCTCTGAGCATAAGTGTGCTGTGTATTTTTATGAGTGACAGATGAACTGAAAGCAATTTGTTGTCTTAAGAGTCAATTAAATTAACTTACTTGCATGCCAGGAGTTAGTAGTAAGCTCTATCTGCCATTCTTTCCATCTGGGAAGTTAGGTTAATTACTCTTCCCTTTTGGAAAGATAAGAGGATGGAGGAAGGGAATGAGGTTGGGAGCTATACCTAGTTTTGTAAACATGTGTCCTAAGAGTAGGAAAGAACTGAGAAAGCTAATGTTTTTGCTAAGTCACTTCAGTCATGTTCGACTCTGTGTGACCCCATAGACAGCAGCCCACCAGGCTCCCCCTGTCCCTGGGATTCTCCAGGCAAGAACACTGGAGTGGGTTGCTATTTCCTTCTCCTATGCATGAAAGTGAAAAGTGAAAATGAAGTCGCTCAGCTGTGTCTGACTCTTAGCAACCCCGTGGACTGCAGCCCACCAGGCTCCTCCGTCCATGGGATTTTCTAGGCAAGAGTACTGGAGTGGTGTGCCATTGCCTTCTCCAGAGAAAGCTAATAGAATAATGTAAATGTCAAAATGTGCAACTCACATTCAGAAGCTTCCTAGTATGTAGAGTCATGGTACACATCAGATAACAAGGTGCCTTTTTACATACTTTGTGCTTTGATTAATGCTATTATTTAGATCATCCTTTGTAAATGACACCTAGCAGGCTTCAAACCTTGAAGATTAAGAGTGATGAATGCCCTCTCTTGGTTCAGTGCTTTTCGAGTGTAAAATGCACAGAAGAGTGAACACATATTTAGAAGTGTCTAGATGATTAGTTTTATGCCAGCTAGGCTTGCCCAAGGCAGGCTTGTCAAGATGGTCCCCTGGCTCCCCGTTTTGAAACTTTTCCTCTAGTGCATAGCTCCCTACTGCCCATTTCAGTTTAGTTCAGTAGCTCAGTCATTTCTGACTCTTTGTGACCCCGTGGACTGCAGCATGCCAGGCCTCCCTGTCCATCACCAACTCCCAGAGTTTACCCAAACTCATGTCCATCGAGTCAGTGATGCCTTCCAACTATCTCATCCTCTGTTGTCCCCTTCTCCTCCCGTCTTCAATCTTTCCCAGCATCAAGGTCTTTTCAAATGAGCCAGCTCTTCACACCATTTGGTCCCCTGCATCATTTGGAGGGTAGAGGTAAGCTAGGAAACTGCCTTCAGATACCACCACTATGCCCTACTGAGAAAACTGCCCATTTGACTATACACAGAAATGACTGTAAATGAAATAGCCACCCAGCTCATATTCTACTTCTGCAAGTAAACATAAACTTGCTATTTATAAGCATCAATGAAAATCTATAACTTCTTGTAGCTCTACATATCCTCAGTGTCCCTGGAATCAGACTAGAAGAATAAAAGTGGAACATGGGAATTCATGTTAATGTCTCACCAACTTCAACACTTTTAACATAAAAAAACAAAGTTCGTATGAAAGTAGATTATCACATATATGTGGTAGAAATCCAGTGTGATTACCCCAAGGCTCAAGATATGATTGAAAAATCTTTTCTGGAATATTTATGCTTTTCAGTCAACTCATAAATCTTATCCTCCAAAGTTTATACCTCTGATGTCAAATGAATTTTAGCCCATTAGCCATTTGTTGAAAAAATAATGTTAGAATGTAGGTTTTATCTGTAAAGAGACCAAATTAAGCTTATTTTTTAATGCTGGTGTACACCCCATTTTTATTACAACCAAATAATGAAACAATTAGAGGAAGATTGAAATAAATATTTATGTTTTATTCATTCTAGAAGTACTTATTCTGTCCTTCAGGATGAAGCCTTGTAATACTGTTATCAATTCCTTAATATTAAAATAGGCCTCATTTTATTTCCTTTGAAAATTTTTTTATTGGATGTTTGAGTTTGGGTGGGAATGAGCCTAATGATTAGAGAAATATTGGCAATTCTAGATCATTTTTACTCAAAATTGAGTGTATTGGTTAACTCCAGAATGTCTTAGATCTCTGATTTGGGGGATAAAAACCATAATAAAATTATTTCTAGGACTCTAGCTCTGTTTATTTGAATAGTAGTTTTATCTATCTGATTTGAATTCAAATACATTATTAATATTTTTCTTCTTTTTTAATATAGGTGGAAAACAGACCAAAATATTATGGAAGAGAGTATGTATTCTGCTATTCATTGTTTTAATAACATAATAAGTAGTCATTTTCATATGTCATTTAAATATTAAATATTAAAATTTTTGAAATATATAGTCTTCATCAAATATCCATTGTGCAAGAGTTTAATAATAAGGATAAATGCAATCAGATCCTTTTGTATTGAATTTTTCTTATAATATTCAGGTGTTTGGCTTTCATAAATGTGGGAGGATCACTATCTCCTGCTATATTCAGTTCTTTTCACAAAAGCAGCCACTGAGTGCCTGGAAGTATTTGAAACATAAGGCAGCATTTTCCATAGTTGTGGCTCTCTTAGTCTTTCATTTCACTTTCTACCTCAATACCATATAAACAGCTCGAGTCAAAGATTGTAAACTGAGGCCGAATTCCTGGCTTTCATGCACCTCAGTAAGTGCAGCACTCAGGAAAGTCATCCCATTTCCTTGCAGTCTCATAAAACCAAAATGATGATTTCTCTTGATGTGGACCTATTAGCCAAATTGCCTTAATACCATAATTGTGATTTCCCCCATTTTCCTCTTAATTTCATCTCTTGTTTTACTTTCTAAGAAACCTACTGCAAAGCAAATGTGCATTACCATAAAAACAACCAGCAGACTGGGGCTGGGGCCTGGTGCACAGCCCACAGCAGGCAGAACTGCCCAGCACAGAGTCAGGGTGGATACATAGTTCACTCTTTTTCCCACGTCCAACCTGGAGGCTTCAGAGGCAAAGTCTCTTTCAAGTCCACTGACCAAACTAAAACCTCGTTCCTCTATTCCCTTACCCATCAGAGCTTCACTCTTGTGATTAATGATGCTATTATTTGTCCTAGTTCAGCAGCTACTTCCTAATTGCTATGGCTGCATTTCTGAACCTTCCTACTGGGCCTTGGAAATTCAGCTAGGGGTTCTGGAGTACCTGCCTGGACCACTGGCCTCCTCTCTTCCACCCCCACATCCCTAACATTCAACCTGGATATAAGATGACTTTTTTTTTCTTCAGTATACTGTTTTGGATTTTGCTCTAGAACAACAACAACAAAAAGAATTACAAAAGAAGATGAAAACCTAATATATTAATGTGGAATATATGGACAATGTGGAAAATACCACATTAAAGAGAAGTATTTAGTGTTCTAAAATAGAACACTTTTGTACATGAATTCCTAAAGGAACTCTATTCATTGTCTTTTCCTTTTTTGCATAAAACTTTTATTGAATAGCCTCCTAGTTCTCATCCTCAAACCCCCATCCACATAAACTGTATAGTGAGAGGAGACCAAAGAAATCACAAAAAAAGGAACATTTGCTATTAGAGGGAAGTTAGCTTAAAAACTTTAGATTCTGTGTTTCCCTTTCTTTTTTAAAAAATAAAAGGTTTTTTTTTAATTCCACTCAAAATATAAGATATGCTCTATTCAGGAAACATTTGTACATATTTTTTTCTTAGAATCATAATAAAGTGTGGACAATGGGTATCATTAGTGAAAAGGGAAT
Organism: Tragelaphus eurycerus; assembly: GCA_935064755.1. Taxonomy (NCBI): domain Eukaryota; kingdom Metazoa; phylum Chordata; class Mammalia; order Artiodactyla; family Bovidae; genus Tragelaphus; species Tragelaphus eurycerus. The sequence goes on from CAKXYN010000002.1 coordinate 29,836,591, forward strand.
TTGTATTTCTCTACTGTTTATATCTTTATTTCTTTTGTGCCTTTTAATTTTCGCACTGTGGATAGGTATTACTTTGGTTTTTAAAAAGTTAAACGATACCTAATTAACTGGGGAAAATTAAAGCACAGGGATTGAACCCAGGTCTCCCGCATTGCAGGCAGATTCTTTACCAGCTGAGCTACAAGGGAAGCCCAAGAATACTGGAGTGGGTAGCCTATCCCTTCTTCAGTGGATCTTCCTGATCCATGAATTGACCTAGGGTCTCCTGCATAGCAGGCGGACTCTTTACCAACTGTACTATCAGGGAAGCCCATATAGGAATTGACAATGTGGAAAATACCATAACCCACCATTAGAGAGAAGTATTGTTAACTTTTTTCCCTTCATCTCTTTCTTTCCAGTCTTTGTGCAAGTTTTCTTTTTGAAAAGTTGGAATCATTATACATATATATATATATACATATATATGTATATATATATATATAGGACACTTTTAAATCTATCCCTAAAGGGGATGCTGAGCTGCACACTGAGTCTTCAGGTGCACAAAATTGTTACTTCTTTCAAACAATTGAATTCATCTTAGTTCTTGACACTTGGCATCTGCTGCTGGCCATCCCTGAAACAAGAGAGTTTAAACGAAGCTGCTTCCCCGTTAGCCGCCTGTTTAGGATGCTCCTTCTCTCGTGGTTTTCTCCCTTCTCCGCCCAGAGAGTGGTCTGGGCCTGGGGTGTCCGGTTTCTCTGCCCTCCTCTGTGTGTGTCTCTTCCTGCCATGGTCATCCCCCCAACCCCCCTGCCCTGTCCGGTTGTATCCTGGACATCCCAACCTAAACGTCTTGTGGCACCAGCTTCTGCCCTTTCTGACTCTGATGTGGGAAACTTTCCAGTGCCCTCTGCTCTTCTACCCTCCCCAAGTATGTCTGTCTGTCTCTCTTTCTATCTCTCTGTCTCTCTCTCACTGGCCTGGTAACTGCAGGCTGCCCTCAGGTCCCTGCTCAGACCATCTGTCCAGTCTTCTCCAGCCCCAGCTCTTGCTACAAACTAGGTCTCTAGTCTATGGGCATACCACCCTAAACGCGCCTAAGCTCGTTGTCAAAGGAGGCTTCTCCACCTCCCAACTCAGACCCACTGAGCCTGGGCTCTGGCCAGATTTCTCCCAATTTCCTTCCCAAACAACTGGGGACACTGGTCTCCTTTTGGGCAGTTTTGGGCAGGAGGATTACTCTTACGTCACACAGTACGTTTATCCTCACCCCAGAAATGCGCTGCTCCAAGACCACCATGTGTGGGCTTTCAAGATTTAAAACCAAAATTTGAGAAGCCACAGCCCCTCTTTTTCCCAAGCTATCACTGCCCTAGACCTTTGAGAGTTGATTTGAGAACTCAAAGCCAGAACATTGGGACCTCGCTCCCCTAAGACTAAAGCTTCAGCTTGTAAGATCTAGCTGTACAGAATAGAAGGGAATTAGGACATAAAAATTGTGATACATGAACTTCTCTGGTGGCTCAGTGGTAAAGAATCTGCAATGCAGGAGGCACAGGAGATTCGGGTTTGATCCCTGAGTTGGGACGATACCCTGGAAGAGGGCATGGCAACTCATTCCAGTATTCTTGCCTGGAGAATCCCATGGACAGAGGAGCCTGGCAGGCTATAATCCATAGGGTCGCAAAGAGTTGGACACGACTGAAGCAACTTAGCATGCACCCATTGTGATATATATTTTTTTTTCCAAAAAATTATCCTGGTACATGTGTCCTGTAAATAATCTTTGCATTCCTGGGGAAAAACTCGTGTAGCCATTTCCCTCCCTCCCCTCTCCCTTCCAGGAAGGTAAAAGAGGATTATTTGTCCAGAAATTTTTTCTCTAATTTATTCTTCCAAATTCTCTAAGATTGGGTAATCCTAGAAAGAGAGTATTGTTCCCTCTCCCAAGAGCCCAGGGCCCCTCGGTACTGACCTCACCCCGCAACCCAGCTCCCACCTTCCTCTGTAACACAAAATGATCAAATCTCTGAAAACAGGGTTGAGCAGCTGTCATTGTTTGAGGTTGACAGAGAGCCGGCTGGTTGACTGTCCCTAACTGCTGTCCTGTTCTCTTCTCCCCTGGCATCACCATATACTCTCTAGGGCTCAGACATCCCTTCCAGAGCGAGGCAGTCTCTGGCTAAGCCTGAAATCCTACTGCATTTTCTACATGCATGTGTATAACTTTTTAAATAGCAAGGGAAAAAAATAAACATTATCTTTTTAAAAAGAAAAATAGGTACATTCTCCACACACATCCCTAAGCAATTGCTCTCAAAATTTAAAGAAGGGGAAGACTGTTCATGACTGCTGGCTATCTTTCCAGCGAATAAGCCTCTTAAATGAACAACACCTCACACCTGAAGTAAGCAGGGTGATAATCAGTATGTGTTCATTTGCAATCAGGATAATACATAGTGAGCAGAGAGCTAAATTGGTAAATGCTTTCTTGTTATTCCCCATGGTTAAAAGAGGAGTTGTAACCTGGCTTTTGGTTCTGACTTTAATTTTCAGCTTGTGAGCAAAGACAATAGCAGAAAGCCAGGTGGACTTGGCCTTCTTCCTTTTGTTTTGCATGTTATCTGTTTGGGTGCATGCTGGGAGGTGGGTCCAAGCCCATCTGGAACTATACATTAGTCACCTCCTTCTTCATTAAGGTGAGGAGCTGTAAATTCCAGGTGGTCCCACCATGTTTTTTAACCAGCTCTTTGTGGTCCATACTTGGTGTATGGTCTGTTCAGAACAAAAATGCTCTTGTCTCTTCTCAGGTTCCATGGTATCATCTCCCGAGAGAAGGCAGATGAGCTTCTTGGAGGTGTAGAGGGTGCCTACATTCTTCGAGAAAGCCAGCGCCAGCCAGGATGCTACACGTTAGCACTAAGGTAAACCCGATTATCCAGTTGCAACTGCTTTGCTAGGATTTACTTATTTTCCCCTTTTTCTTATTGTGGTAAAATATACATAACATCCAGGGCTTTCATGGTGGCTCAGCTGGTAAAGAATCCGCCTGCAATGCAGGAGACCCTGGCTCGATTCCTGTGTCAGGACGATCCCCTGGAAAAGGGATAGGCTACCCACCCAGTATTCTTGGACTTCCCTGGTGGCTCAGATGGTAAAGAATCCACCCACAATGTGGCAGACCAGGGTTCCATCCCTGTGTTGGGAAGATCCCCAGGAGGAGGGCATGACAACCCTCTCCAGCATTCTTGCCTGGAGAATCCCTGTGGACCAGAGGAGCCTGGCAGGCTATGGTCTGTGGAGTTGCAAAGAATTGGACATGACTGAATGACTAAGCATAAGCACATACATAACATACAATGTATCATTTTAATTATCTATAAGTGTGCAATTCAGTGGCATTAAGTATATTCTCAATGTTGTGCAGCCATCTCCACTATCATCTCCCAGAACTTTTTCATCATCCCAAATAAAAACTCCATTAATCAGTTGTTCCCCATTTCCCCCTAATTATTTTTTTTATTTTCATGTCATTTACAAAGTTCCCAGTAGCATATTACAGGCTTACATGTGTCCTGGGTCACAGATGTTATCGGTTGATGGACTCCAAGGCTCTGTTTATGCAGGCACAATATTCTTGGGAGAATTATCTGCAAATTTAGTGCTTCTAGAGCTGCTTCTGCCTGAAATATCAGGCCAGTGAATTAAGACATACCTCTGCCTCCTTTTTCTGCATAAATTCTGTGCTCAGTTGTGTCTGATTCTTTGCAACCCTATGGACTATAGCCCGCCAGGCTCCTCTGTCCATGGGATTTTCCAAACAAGAATACTGGAAAGGGTTGTTATCTCCTCCTCCAGGGGATATCTTCCCAACCGAGGGATCGAATCTGCATCTTTCTGCATTAGCAGGCTTCTTTACCCACTGAGCCATCTGGAAAGCTTGCCTCCCTTCAGTTCAGTTCAGTTCAGTTGCTCAGTCGTGTCCAACTCTTTGCAACCCCATGAATCTCAGCACGCCAGGCCTCCCTGTCCATCACCAACTCCCGGAGTTCACTCAAACTCATGTCCATCGAGTCGGTGATGCCATCCAGCCATCTCATCCTCTGTCGTCCCCTTCTCCTCTTGCCCCCAATCCCTCCCAGCATCAGAGTCTTTTCCAATGAGTCAACTCTTCACATGTGGTGGCCAAAATATTGGAGTTTCAGCTTTAGCATCAGTCTTTCCAATGAACACCCAGGACGGGTCTCCTTTAGAATGGACTGGTTGGACCTCCTTGCAGTCCAAGGGACTCTCAAGAGTCTTCTCCAACACCATCAATTCTTTGGCACTCAGCTTTCTTCACAGTCCAAGTCTCACATCCATACACGACCACTGGAAAAACCATAGCCTTGACTAGATGGACCTTTGTTGGCAAAGTAATGTCTCTGCTTTTGAATATGCTATCTAGGTTGGTCATAACTTTCCAAGGAGTAAGCGTCTTTTAACTTCATAGCTGCAGTCACCATCTGCAGTGATTTTGGAGCCCAAAAAAATAAAGTCTGACACTGTTTCCCCATCTATTTCCCATGAAGTGATGGGACCGGATGCCATGATCTTCGTTTTCTGAATGTTGAGCTTTAAGCCAACTTTTTCACTCTCCTCTTTCACTTTCATCAAGAGGCTTTTTAGTTCCTCTTCACTTTCTGCCATAAGGGTGGTGTCATCTGCATATCTGAGGTTATTGATATTTATCCCGGCAATCTTGATTCCAGCTTGTGCAGCCCTTATCAAAAGTCTTCACCTCACACTGTGGGTGTGTGCCTGAACAAACATGCATTTGGTCCTCTGGGTTCTCTCTGGAATCATATTGACCCATAGACCTCCCACTAGCGGTCATGACACTTCATGCTAGCAAGCCATCAGAACAGAGCTCTTATAAGCACTTTACCATGAAATCACAGTATTAAAAATCATAGCACCCCAAAGGCATTGCTTTTACTGCACTTTCCTGCTGCTGCTGCTGCTAAGTCGCTTCAGTCGTGTCCGACTCTGTGCGACCCCATAGACGGAAGCTCACCAGGCTCCCCTGTCCCTGGGATTCTCCAGGCAAGAACACTGGAGTGGGTTGCCATTTCCTTCTCCAATGCATGAAAGTGAAAAGTGAAAGTGAAGCCGCTCAGTCGTGTCCGACCCTCAGCGACCCCATGGACTAGAGCCTACCAGGATCCTCCGTCCATGGGATTTTCCAGGCAAAAGTACTGGGGTGGGGTGCCATATATCCTTCGATCCTCATGACAATCCTTCAAGGTTTGAGGAAAGTTTTCAATTTGAAAGTCGGACTGTCTTCCAAAAGTTCATCTGTAAACTCTTTGGAATTAGGAAGCACTGTCTCCATGGGAAAAAATGGTGTCAATGAAACACCTCCCAGGTCAACCTGCAAAGATGTGTTCCACCCACCATCTTGGTGTTGTGATTGTAGAACGATGCTTTCCCAGCTGCACTTGGGGATGTCATATCTTCAGTGATATCATCATGAGGAAGCACTTCAAGAATAGCAAGTGCTCTAGGGATGCGAAGTTTTTTCTCAGCTTACCAGCATCCCCTGCAGCAGGAGCTGACAGTCCCAGTGGGGAACACAGAAGGGGCTATGAGCTGTAGGACCAAGGACAAGAGGGGACAATCAGCACTAAAAGGGGAGAACCCTAATGATTAAGTCTCTGTGATGCTGTTACTGATCCTCAAGCAAATTGTGCTGCACAACTCCCCTGTTCCCCTCCTGCTGGACCAACTAGGGTGGAAGGCATGGGTGCTTTACTGATGATGGTCAAAGATATAATAATAAAAGGACCCAAGGCCAGTGGTTATAATTTTCCCTGCAGTGATAATTGCCTGGTAGAGGGGAGGGAGTGGAGGGGCATGGCTGGCTTCCATGAAGAAATTTTTAACATATTTGTGAATCAGGCAGTAACCCCTGACTATACAAATGAGGATGACTATGACCCATGGCCTTAGTGATTTCTAAGACCAAATGATGCCATAGGACTGGCTGGGGTTAAACCCACCTTTGCATCTTTTCCAGGGGTATAGCCTCAAGCAGGTACCTCAACTCTTCAAGTCTCAATTCCCTCAGCTGTCAAACAATAATAATAATTGCATGTGTCTTGAAGGGTCTCCATGATAACCTAATGGGGGGAAATCATGTCAGGCCTTTAGCCCAGTGTCTGGCATTCAGTACAGATCCCAGAAGTGTTAGCTGACACTGTCACCCACTGACCTGGTTTCTAAAACTCTTGTGATCTCTCCTTCCTTATGGGCAGGTTTGGAAACCAGACCTTAAACTACAGGCTCTTCTATGATGGAAAACACTTTGTGGGCGAGAAGAGGTTTGAATCGATTCATGATTTGGTCACAGATGGCTTGATAACACTGTACATAGAAACAAAAGCTTCAGAATACATTTCCAAAATGACAACAAACCCCATCTATGAACACATTGGATATGCTACTCTACTCAGAGAAAAAGTATCCAGAAGGCTAAGCAGGTCTAAAAACGAATCAAGAAAAGCCAGTGTCACAAATGAAGAGCACACAGCCGTCGAAAAGGTAAGCCACGCGTGGGATGAAAACAGTCTCTGTTTCTAATCCATGCTGAAAACCCGGATGCTTAATTCAATATGTGATTTGCCAAACTGTTGCAGGAGACAGCCCACTCCCATCCAAAAACCCTTAGAAATTTTGTGCTAAAAGAGACCTTGGAAATCTGATTTCAGTTCAACTCCCTCATTTTCCAGATGAGGACAGTGAGGTCAAAAATGTCCGATGATTTGTCAGAACTCCTAAGCAGAGCCAGGACTTCAACTAATAATTGTCTGTGAGTTTATTTGAAGTTTGAAAGAAAAAAAATCCTTTAAAAAAATTAGTGTTTTATGATGAAAATGGTCACTTGTATTTTTAATTGCCACTTGAGGTGTCACTGGCTCCATCTCCAGTTCAAACCAGTTGGCCAAATACATAGTATTTGTATTTGCTTCTCTTAGAACTTGATGACCGTGTATGATGCACAGGTCAGTAATCCCTCTTGAAGGTGGTCTTACCTAGATAACAGATTTTATTGACAGACATGGGGGCATTAGCCGTGATGATGGCTATATCTCTAGGAGACTTGGAAAGATACAGTCATCATCACTGCTAATGCCCCCATCTCTGGCTCTATCTCTGGGAGGCTTGTCCTTTGCCCCAGAGGAGGAGTTGTTGGGCCTCGTTGAGGCTGAGACCCTCCCAAATGGGTGATGCTCAAGCTTGTGGCACCGTGGCAGGATGTGGGGAGAAGGGTCTGATTTTCCTCTCCAGTAAGTTGCTGTTTATGTGAAATACGCCACCGCAGTTTGCGAGCAGATTTTTTGGATGTGTCCCTTTAGGAACCATCTGCTTTGACTGGTCCTATCTGTTTTCCACTGAAACAAAGTGACAGCCAGCCATGCCAGTCAGCCCCCCTGAGTCTGTGCTGAGCCCAGCTTCTCAGGCGAGCCTGGACTAGGGCAGATAGGAATGAGCGGGGTTGAGCACGGCTCCTTCTGGTGTTTGCTAATCCTTAATTAAACCGGAACAGCCCCCCTCCTCCCCCTGTTGTCCAGTGTGAGCAAAAAGCAGAGGAACCTCAGGTTGACTGACCGGGCTTCAGCTTTGGCGACGGGGTTGCACCAGAAAGCACCGAGAGCAGGAGGAGAGCAGAGGATGGCAGGCGGGCCTGCTGGCAGACAGGGCGTGATCCTAATTGATTTGCTAATTGAGCTTTAGAGCCTAGGAGAACCTGCCTCAGAATCAGTTGAGCAGCTGGCCCATGAAAAAATCATTTGCCATTTTCATTTTATAACTCCAGAGTCTCCAAAGCACCTGTTTATTCTTTGGCGAATAATTGATTTGGGAAATGATAGGGTTCCTGACTGTTTACCTTTCAACAGAAAAGAGAGGACTTGTGTCCCAGCTTTAGGGGAGTTTGTTCCTGTCTAAGCAAAAGCCGTTCCTTAGTCTGTTTGCAAAAATCTGTTCAGAAAGTAATTTAGAATAGAAAATCCAGAAGCCGACTTTCCCAGCCATGACAAATCAGAAGATGAATTGCAAAATGAATCTCTAAAGTGGTGTTTATATTTCTGAATTGGAGAGAAATGCCACCCAAAAGGCAATCTGTTACAACTGCAGACAATGCATTAGAACATTTCCAGGAGAAGAAGTGAATAGGAAGTGACTCTGGTGTATTCATGATGGGAGTTTAAATCCTGGGTATTGGAATTGATATTTGTAGATTTTTGTCCTCCCCCAAGAGGAAAGTTGGGTCACTAGGAAATTATATTTCTAGATGGTAGTCCCATAAGGAAGCTTACATGAAAAAAAATACGTCCTTTCTTGTAGGGCATTTTGTATTTATTTATTAAAATTAAATTTTAGAGAAAATCAATCATCAGATTAACAATTATTTTGAGTGAGCCGCCCAGTACACTTTTACCTTTTTCAGGAAAAGGTAGATAAAGAAAGCATTGAAGGAGTAAGTCCAGACTCAGTGAAAGGTTTGATGGATGGGCAATGGTGGTGCTGATTTCTTGGACGTTAATGATGCAGTGGTTGACTTTCCTGGAGGACGCTCCCAGCACTGGGTCTGGTCATTTGCTGGCGGTCACTCATTTTGTCAGTGGATTGTGAAGTAACTTCGTACGTCTCCATCTGTTTCTCTCTGACCTTATTGACAAGTGGAATTATTAAAAGTCTCAGTCTTGCCAGAAATCCTATTTCCCTTAAGGGCAGGTCAGTGGACTGTTGCCATGGCGGCAGTGACTCAAAAAGAGGTGGCAGAAACTTGAATGGATTGACTGAGAAATGCCCGGGGCACCTGTCTGCTTCAGTAATGGCATGTCTTGAGGGTTTTAATGAGTGAAATGAGTAGGCTTCCTAATATTTCTCAAATCCAGACAGCCCAGCATTTCATTTTCCAGAGTACTTAAACTTCATCTGTCTACTTATTTTATTGATCATTTCCTAATGAATCCAGAGATATGTGTAAATCCTAGAATATTAACAATGTTAATTGGCAAAAAGATATTACCTACCCTATTAGATTTGAGTGGTTTCCAGATTTACCTCCTGTCAAGGTGGTTAGCAGTGAACTTGATTTTAATAACTGGAGACGAGGCAGGGAGAGGAGAGGGTGCAAATGAAAAAACAAAAAAACACTGGTGGTTAGCTGACAGGGGTCTGTTTCCTTTCTGATTCTTTAATTGATTTTTAAAACATTACTATATGTAAGTGCCACCATTTGGTGCATTTAATTAAAATGGTCATGCCCGGCATCATTTCTTATATGAAATTAATTTCAGAAATTATTCCATAGATTGCTTGTCTACTGATCTCCAGAACCTGTGCTGTAAGCGATGTAAGAGTAGCAACAGGATTCAACATTAGTTCAGACTTCTGCAGTTGGTAAACAGATTTCATGCATGTGAAATAATTTTCCACTTTATCCTCAGAGCAGCTTTGCCAGGTACATAGAGCAGGAATGATTATCCCCATTTTATTGAAAAAGCCACAATGGCAGGACAAGGAATCAAACCCAGACTTCCTAACTCCAAGTTCAAAGCTTCTTAAATCTATGGAGCAGCTGGACCTCATTCTGTTCTTATTGCCTTAAGCAAAGACCTTTGCTTTTGACCATCCTGAGTCAATTGATGGTAAGAATCTCTTAATATTTACATGTGTTTTTGAAAATACACTGCTATTACTAGCTCTAATAAGTAAATTGTCTTGTAAATAATTTTATTATTAGTGAAAGTTGCTCAGTCATGTCTGACTCTTTGCGACCCCATGGACTATATAGTCTGTGGAATTCTCCAGGCCAGAATTCTGGAGTGGGTAGCCTTTCCCTTCTCCAAGGGATCTTCCGAACTCAGGTCTCCCACATTGCAGGCAGATTCTTTACCAGCTGAGCTACAAGGGAAGCCTTGTAAAGGATACCTGGCTGAATCAAATATATGTGACAACCATATTTTCAATGAAAAGTGAAAGTGAAATTGTTAGTCACTCAGTCATGTCTGACCCCATGGACTATAACCCACCAGGCTCCACTGTCCATGTAATTCTCTAGGCAAGAATACTGGAATGGGTAGCCATTCCCTTCTCCAGGGCATCTTCCTGACCCAGGGATCAAACCCGAGTCTCCCTCATTACAGGTAGATTCTTTACCATCTGAGCCACCAGGGAAACCCCAATATTTTCAGTAACACATATTTATTAAGTAAAGTTACTTGCTGAGTTAAATTGTATTTATACTTTACTGGAGAAAAATCATTTGTACTCTTGGTGTAATACAAGCACACTAAAGAATATAGTTTACCAGTTAATCATTTCTCTAATTTTTATAATAGCAAATGTCAGAAAATGATCTAAATGCCCATCAGTTAGGGATTACTTAGAATGAATTATGGTACACCCATATACAGGACTATCATGCAACCACAGAAAAGAAGATGTTCTCATATGGATTAATTTGAAAGTTAATTACTCAGGGTTATCAAATGCAAAAACAGATATAGTATGCATAGTATGGTTTTATTTACATAAACCAGGAAAAAATATTTTACATATTTTTTCCTAGAAAAATTATAAAATACCCCCCGAAGGATGATGAGCTAGTATGAGGACTGCCAGTGGGGAGTGAGAAGCGGGCGTCTAAGATATAAGGCTGGGAAGGAGACTCCTGCTACTATTTTGTACTCTTTGAATTTTGAACCATGATAAATCCTATTCAGAAAATTAATTAAGAAAAGAATGCATTATGTCCTAAATTCACATACATTAAAGCAAAGCCTGAGAAAAACATCCTCCATACTCATCATGTTCCCCCCCCAACCCCCTGCTCCTGGACCCAGACTGTGTTCCCATCCCTTCTTACCGGTCCCCTTCCCCATCCTGTTAGCTGGGTTTTTTTTTTTTTTTTTCCTTTCATTTCTCTTTTGGATTGTTAGCAAAGAGGCTGTAGTTAGCAGCCTTTCACTGAAGGTTGAAGATGGTAATTATAGCGTAGGACCTAAATCACGAAATAGAGTGTGGCGTGACTATGCCTGGAAATGGGCTGACTGTAGCTTCCTCCCACCCTTGCCCCCTGCCGACCTACAGACCCCTCAGCAGTGCTCCCCTGGGGCTCTTCCCAGCTCCCCCCCCCCCATTTTATATGCCTTTTCACCCCACCCCACCCTCCTTTCTCAAGCTGCCCCAGGCCAGCTCCCAGATTCCTCCCACTTTCCTAGGCAGCAAGGAAGGCTCTCTGGTTTCTGCTTGTCTTGCTGTGAAACTAGGAGAGTGGCCTTGTCTGGAGTGAAGGACTCAGAGCCCTGACCGTGAGGAGCGGCACATCTCAGGCCACCAAGATGGTGTATCTCCCTCCGGGTTCTCTCTGCGCGGCTCCTGCTGCCCCCGAGCCGAGCCCTGACCCGCTGCGGCATTGTGAGAAACTAGAGCCTGGAGGAGGAGGGGACTGGAGACCGCCTCGTGCATCCCCTTTGTTTTATACAAAAGGACACTGAGGCACCCAGCTCCTTGGTCTGGGGTATTTCAGAGGTCACATCTAGAGGTCACAGAGGCTTGGATAGAGAAAAAAGAATGCTTTAAAATAACCTGCCCCTTAGATGTTCTCTTAAAGTTAAGATCTTTGAGGAGCACAAGTCATACGTACAGGACTCCCAAGTGAATGAATGAAAAGTGAAAAATGAATCCAGAAGGCAGGCTTAAATGTGTCAGGGCCCAGCAGGAAATAGAAGACAGATTCACGGGGGTTTTGAAGAGAAGTTGATTAACAAGAGATCTTTCTCAAGGACTGGCAATGGCGGGAGCTGCTGAAGGGACTGGGGGAAGGCACTGGGGTTGTTGGAGTCTGATGAGAGCTGGAGAGGAGACTCCCACCAGAGGGGGCTGCCACAGAAGTGGGGGTGGGGGAGCACAGGAGAGGGGCTCCTGTAGGGGGCGCTCCTATGAAAACAGAGCTCCCACAGGGGGGCGATAGAGAGAGACGCCTACAATCAAGCAAGGGTGTGAGCCTTGGGTGCTGCGCCACTCAAGAGGGAGGAGGCAGTGGAAGAAATACCTCGTCTTCTCTCTCCTCCCGCCCTGCGATCTCCTGCCTGTATCTCTCACTGGACTAACCCCACTGGAAGCCAGAAGACAAAGGAGCCGGGGACAGTTAATCAGCTTCCCCACCATAGGTGAAAGCGGGACAGGAGTGAATTTGACACAAGGGATGTGGCAGAGAGTAACCAATACAATTGCAAGTGATGAATAGAATAAAATCTGTGCAAGCAATGTGTTAACCTTGTTCGAATTCCATTAGAATGTTGGTTCACCAGGTTCAGAAACCATGATTGGCATTAATGCAAGATTGCAAGGTAGCCCTTTACATGGATGGGCTCCCCCACTGCGCCCTTATAGAAGAGGTCTTGGTCCTGGAGGCTGGAGAGGCTTTGTGACTTTATCGAGGACAGTTGATTCAAGCATGGTGTCACCCATTGCCCTTCCCCAAGCTGAGACGCTGCATCCATATGCCATAGAAAGAGCCTGCATTGTTCACGTATAAGGCATCCTGGGGCTGGAAAAGACGTTCGTATGAAAGGCTCTGGAAAACCTGTAGAACTGCTCTGCAGGTGGTCCCTTGGAAATATGTAAGTGGCATAACCAGTCTTTTCTCTGGAGAAAGGATAAATGAAGATGAGCATAACTTAGCTAGTAAAAGCGACAGGTGCAGTAATGACTCTGATCATCCATCTTCCTCCTCGCACACACAGCATCATAAAAATGGAATGAGATATAATGCGGTAAGGATGAACGGATTTGAACTTGGATTACATTTGCTCATGAAACCAGGTTTTACCAGAGTGTTATTTTAAATCAGAATCTCCTGACAGTGTGAAACTTATCATGCAGTCTGAAAAAGAGCTGATTTGGCTAGGTCAGTGGTTCTCAGACCGGCTTCCAGAAGGAATCACCCTGGGAGCTTTTTTAGAAAAGACCCATGTTAACCCCTCCTGACTTAACTGAATTAAAACCTCTACTGGTGAAGCTCAAGCCTATTTTTAAGGTTCTCTAGGTGATTCTAAAGTTCTCAACCCCTGGTTAGATGAAAGGTCAGATGGGGAAGTAAAGGTTATCAAATACTTGGGGAGGCATTTTCTTTTAAGGACACCTGTCCCACTTTCTGGAGAAGGCAATGGCACCCCACTCAGCGACGCAGCAGCAGCAGCAGCAGTCCCACTTTCTCTAATGCCTCTTCCTTTTCTGAGACTCTTTTCTGTCCTAATTTAGGCACTGGCATTCTTTCTCACCTCTGCTGCTGCTAAGTCACTTCAGTCGTGTCCGACTCTGTGTGACCCCATAGACGGCAGCCCACTAGGCTCCCCCATCCCTGGGGTTCTCCAGGCAAGAACACTGGAGTGGGTTGCCATTTCCTTCTCCAGTGCATGAAAGTAAATAGTGAAAGTGAAGTCGTTCAGTCATGTCCGACTCCTAGCGACCCCATGGACTGCAGCCTACCAGGCTCCTCCATCCAGGGATTTTCCAGGCAAGAGTACTAGAGTGGGGTGCCATCTCACCTCTACCTCTGCATAAAAAGTCCTCCATGTAAAAAGTCTTAAGAGTAGACTCTGGTGGTTCTGGTTACTCAGTTTGGTTCAATGGTTTGTGCATTGTTCCTTTTTCCCTGAGTCCTTTCCCCAGATTATTGGCTAAAATTTGAATGATGGGGAAAATTAAATGTAGGATGATTAAGAGAATTTAATGAAGAAACAAGGAAAAGTCAGTGTCTCTTCTTTAGGTGCTATGTGTGTGTACTTAGTCGCATCTGACTCTTTTTGACCCCATGGACTGTAGCCCACCAGGCTCCTCTGTCCATTGAATTTTTCAGATGAGAGTACTGGAACGGGTTGCCATTTCTCCCTTCAGGGGATCTTACCAACCCAGGGATTGAACCCAAGTCTTCTGTGTCCTCTGCATTGCAGACAGAGTCTTTACCCACTGAGCCATCGAAGAAGTCCTCTTTGGGGCTAGTAGGTGGTTTTCTTAAGATAAAGTTTATAGGACAAGGATTCTTATCTGCCAACTGCTAAGTTTTCAAAGATACCAATGCCTGGGACACACCCCCAGAAAACAGATTTAACTAGTTAGGATAAGAGCTGAGCATCTGGAATTTAGATTCTCTGGGTGATTCTGATATGCAGCTAAAGCTGAGAACCTCTGCTGTAGAAGAATAACTAAGATTGAGTTACATTGTTTGGTTCACTATCTTTTATCAGAGAGTTACTCTTTTTTTTTTAACCATCCCCTCGCTATCAGTGGTCTCAAGGTAAGAGCTTTACAGGAACAAAAAGAAAAGTTATCCTAATACATTCAGCATGTGTTAGAATAAGATGGCCCCAACCCTCCTCATTCATCCCCATCCAAAATCTGTCTAGGAGCTCAATGCAATCCTTGTTGGGATATTGTCTATCAAGCAGTGCCACCTAGTGGCTCAGAAAAGAGCAACATGCTGGCTGCCATCTCAAAAGACCACACTTAAACAGATGTGGGAGTAATGAGCAAGAACACGTTTTTCGCAGTGAATCCACTGAATTGACCCTATTTCCTCAGGTTTTGTGGCATAGATTGGGCTATGCAATGGCTAGCGGGTATCTGTTTTGTGGTTCATGCTTATTCTTTGTGTAAGCAGATAGGCAGTTCTGCCAGCCTGGGACACTTCAGATCAGATCAGATCAGATCAGTCGCTCAGTCGTGTCCGACTCTTTGCGACCCCATGAATCGCAGCACTCCAGGCCTCCCTGTCCATCACCAACTCCCGGAGTTCACTCAGACTCACATCCATTGAGTCAGTGATGCCATCCAGCCACCTTATCCTCTGTCGTCCCCTTCTCCTTTAGCCCTCAATCCCCCCCAGCATCAGAGTCTTCTCCAATGAGTCAACTCTTCTCATGAGGTGGCCAAGAGTTTCAGCTTTAGCATCATTCCTTCCAAAGAAATCCCAGGGCTGATCTTCAGAATGGACTGGTTGGATCTCCTTGCAGTCCAAGGGACTCTCAAGAGTCTTCTCCAACATCACAGTTCAAAAGCATCAATTCTTTGGCACTCAGCCTTCTTCACAGTCCAACTCTCACATCCATACATGACCACAGGAAAAACCATATCCTTGACTAGGCGAACCTTTGTTGGCAAAGTGATGTCTCTGCTTTTGAATATGCTCTCTAGGTTGGTCATAGCTTTCCTTCCAAGGAGTAAGCGCCTTTTAATTTCATGGCTGCAGTCACCATCTGTAGTGATTTTGGAGCCCATAAAGTCTGACACTGTTTCCACTGTTTCCCCATCTATTTCCCATGAAGTGGAATGCTTAGATGTACAAAAAGCCCCAGTGATCTTATTCACTGAGATTCTGGTCTAGAGATGCTAGAAAAAAATTTTAATTTGTTTATTTTTGGCTGCAGTGGGTGTCCATTGCTTTGTGCGGTCTTTCTGTATTGCGGCCATCAGGAGCTGCTCTCTAGCTGCGGTGTGCAGGCCGCTCATTGCAGTGACTTCTCTTGCCGCGGAGCACGGGTTCTAGGTGCACAGTATTCAGTAGCTGCAGCTCCTGGGCCCCACGTGGGCTCAGTGGTTGTGGCCCGTGGGCTTAGTTGCATGGACCAAGGATCAAACCTGTGTCCCCTGCATTGGCAAGCAGTTTCCTATCCACTGTGCCACCAGAGAAGTCTAAGATGCTCAAACTTTTTGACTTCCGGGTCCTTTTGTACTTTTTAAGTTACCGGGGACCCCAAAGAGTTTTTGTTTATGTGAGTTATATCTGCTGGTACTTTCTGCTTTAGAAAGTAAAACCAAGAAAAAAATTTAATTCTTTTCTACATCATGTAAAGTCATTCTGTGTTTGCATAAATAACATATTTTTGTGACAAATAACCCCATTCCCCAAAAGAGAAAATGAGAATATTGTCCCTGTTTCACAATTTGTAAATCTCTTAAATGTCTGGCCTAACAGACAACATCTTGATTCTCACATCTGCTTCTGTGTTCAACTTGTGATTTATATTGCTTTGTCTGAAGTATAGGAAGAAGCTCTGGCCTCAGACATATATGTCATTGGCAAAAGGAAGAATTTTTTTAACATTTTATTTTGTATTTGGGTATAGCCTATTAACAATGTTGTCATAGTTCCAGGTGGACCACAAAGGACTCAGCCACACATATACACGTATGAATTCTGCTCCACACTCCGCTTCCGTCAGGGCTGCCACATAACATTGAGCAAGAGTTCCATGTGCTATACAGTAGGTCCTTCTTGGTTATCCATTTTAAATATAGCAGCGTGTACATTTGGGGTTTTTTTACCTTTTTTGCCGGGGACCAGCCCCGGCTGATCCAGGGAGTTCGAGGTGTAGACGGCGTCGGTGAGGATCAGGAAACATTTGCTTAAATAAATATTAAAGATATAAAGAATAATAGAAATGAGGATAGCTCAGTGAGAACATTTAGTGGAGAAAAAGAGGCTGAATAAAATTCCAAAGCAGGAATTTACGTCACCTACGTAGGCCGCAGGCGTCTTCCCGTTCTCCTGAGGGAGAGGAGACACTAAGGCCTCCCTGGTCAGATCTTAGAAGCCCAGGCAAAATTAGTAGGCTTGACGAGCTTCCCCGCCCCAGAGGAAAAATTCAGCCAGAAAGTAAGAGAAAGAACGACATGGAGACACCAAATTTCGGCGATCCAAAAGTACTGATTTTATTTTCCAAAGTAGTTTTATACCTTAAGTTTTGCATAGAGGATAATGGGGGAAGGGGTGGAGTCATGCAGGGACAGCAGTCCCTGAGCCAGGCTTTCAAACCTGTCATACGCAAAAGTTTAGGTGAGTTACATCATCTTCTGGCCCGGAGGCCTATTAACATTTTAAGGAACTTATTTTCTCTAAAGGTGATTATTCTAAAGTCAGGCACCACCCTCCAAAAGCATTAGATAAGGTTGCATTCCTATAGGGCAAAAGGTGAGGTGGGCTCAACCAAGAAAAGAATTAACTCAAGGGTCCAAAGTTACAAACATTGAGGCTACTACTTACATTTCTATAAACCAATTATATCAGTCAATACACTGCCAAGGACACAGTAGGTAAGGGACATGGAGACTTAGCAGCAAACATTGGCCCAACAAGTGAAAAACCCTTCACCAATACAATTTCTAATCAGCCCACTATTAGTTTTCTAACTTCTCTAAAGAACCTGTTTTTCGAAGGTTAAAAGCATCTCGTGCCTCCCACTGTTGGGAGGCTGTAATCACATGTGGCCGGACAGGCCTGTCAGGTGGGCTAGAGAACCTTCAGAGGAGTTTGTAGGTTAAAACACTCCTGTCACGCCCAGGAATTTTTATTAACTGGAACTGTAAGTTAACTCTTTTTTCAGAGAGAGGTAGTGGGGGACAGCCCCCCGTAAAGTCAGAGGTATAGGTGAGAACACAAAGCAGAAAGTAGGCAGACTCTGGTTTTTTAGGGGTAGATGCTCAAGAATTTCCAGGGGGCTCCTGAGGTTAGAACCCGCCTTTGCGTATTGCCGAGCCTCCTTCCTCATGACCTTTGTCATGGGCGGAGCGCTGATCCAAGCCGGCTCCTGGCATCTTTTTTTTTTTACAATAGAACAAAACAAGTATAGTTTCTTAAAGGTTACTTACAATGTCAGTCAGTTGGAACAGGCGATTAATAAAAATAGTTTTGACATTATGGGCACTCTGAGAGGATCACCCAAACATCGCTGGACCACACTTGGAGAACTGCTGCTCTGGTAATCACTAGATGGACAAGAACACACCTTTTAAGGAAGTTTCTATTTGTACATCTCCAGGGAGGTGTTTGGGAGGAATGATTGTTCCACTTGTATCCCCTTTGACTATGGGGGTGAAAGACTGTTGTCCACCCTGGCAGGTAGACTGCTGAGTTTGCCCTGTTTACAACCTCTGAGTTCCTAGGGGCCTTCCCTGGGAGTGGGCAACAGAACTGATGCGGGGGCCTCTGTCACTTGGAAACAGCTTTCCAGGTAATTCTGATGCATATTCCAACAAAGAACCAGCCACCTGCTCTTACTCCCTTCTCTGTACAGATGAGAAACTGAGGCCCACGTCTCAAGGTTACATGGTGATGTCGAGCACTGGTGGGACGAGACGCCACCTTGGGGAATCCCATTATCCTTCCTTGGCCTGGCTCGGGGTGTCACCCTCTTTCTTAGTCCTCTGGCGCCTCTCCTTCCACCAGCTGTGCATCCGTCTGGTCAGGACTTACCGGTCTCCCCACCTCTACTCACACAGTGAGCAGCTGTCATTTTTGCCACCTAGCACTGTGCACCGTCTTTTGGAAAACCACACCCCAAGCCAACTCCCCCGGCCCCCGCAACTCTGAGTCTAGATGGGTGGCTCAAGGCTGATCCAAGTGGTCACATTTCCATGGCTTCTGTGGTTGGTTCAAGAGTGGGCATGCGATCAACTCACATCCCATAAAACCAATAAACTTGCACTGTGAGTTCCCTGAAGAAGGCCCTTCTACCCTTTCTTCTGAGCTGGAGTCAACAGGAAGTAGAGTCTGGGTGGCTGAAGCCTTCTAACCATCACTTAGAGCCAGAGAAAGTGGAGCCGGGAAGTGAGGCGAAAGAGAGTGAGTCCCAGCCAAGGGAGTGTTTCCGCTGAGTTTAGGTGTCTGCTGTATTTGTAACCAGAAGCACTCTAACTCACACTGCCCCCACCCCCTGCCTCCACACTGCTTGTTAGTGTTATCGAGAAAGCTCAGACAGTCACACTCAGGGTCCACTTTAATAGAATCATACTCACTATTCTTTTCCACGATGACATTAAATCAGAAAAAGGGACATCTTGTGTTTGCTGAAATGGGTAGGAATGTAGCACCTGGATTACCAGGTGGACATGAGAAATAACCCCCAAACCACCTCTGGGGTTCACCTCTCCTTCTCTTGGCCCCTGGCTCTGAAGAAGTGGATCTGTAGATTTCTTAATAAAGACATGCACTTAAATAAGATTATGGCAATCTGTTAAAGAGTCCTAGTGAGCTCTGATGAACCAAATTGTTATATGCTCATGGCTTTACCAGGAAATCTTTTTTTAACAGAATGGGAAGAAATGTCACCCCATCTGTAGCATAGGATCTGGCCAAAGAGCGCCTCTATTGAACAGGAGACCTCCCAGGTTATCAGTAATACAGAGGATATGAATTGGAAACCTGCAGACCCCGAAGAAAGAAAGGTCAAAATTCCAGTCTGGAGTCTTTATGAATTAAAAGCTTGCCTGGTGAATCCCAGGGACAGGAGAGCCTGGTGGGCTGCCGTCTATGGGGTCGCACAGAGTTGGACACGACTGAAGTGACTTAGCATAGCATAGCATAGCGTATAAGAATGTATAGGATTATTTCTAGACCAACCATGGAGAAAAAGAAGGATTTTTTTCCTGGATAATCTCTACTGACATTAATGGAAGTGAGATTGTCAGAGCTACCTCTTAGGTGATTTGTGTCTGTTGCCTCTGGAACAGGTTGCAGAACTGGCATTCCTCATTCCTCAACAATGAAATGTCTGGCTGGGTTTTATGACAACAGTTTATAAATGCCCTCATTGGTTTTGTCTCTCTTTACACGTAATCACTTTGAAGTTTCCACAAAGTTAATAATTCACTTTGTACCTAGTCCCCATTTATGAAGCTAATGGTATCTAACCATCAGAAGAATGAAGTTTACAAATGCAGCTTTTATGGCTCTCATGTGATTCGGTGACTTAAAACAATTATTAAGAAGTCAAATGGCTGTCTTATGTAACAGATTCTTCTTTAAGACTCAAATTGAGAGTCAGAAATAAGATACGGAAAGATCCCCAACATCCTTTAACAGAGTAGGGCTAGTTATAATTTATCATAATTTATATAAATCCCATGTAAAACAATTCATGATATAAAATAATTCTAATGCTTTAATCTAATGATTGTAGGAAATTTATAGTTACCAAAAAAGAACTTTGAATTTATCAAGCATGGCATAGATTTTAATCCATTATAGAGCTATATGATTTCATTCAGCTTCATAACAGTCTTTAAGTTTTGAGTTCCTATGCTTTATCAATAAAAAAGAAAAAAAATATATATATATATATATATATATAAACCCCTAGTTGGGGAGGCCCAGGGATAGCCTCTAGGTCATAGCACCAGTAACTATTAATTAGAACCTGGGTTGGCTGACTTCAAGGCTGCTGTCCTGTCTAATCTACACACTGACAAGGTAAATTATCTTGCTTTGTGTCTAATCTGAAAACTGCTAAACAAAGCGCTATATTGGGAATTGTTTCCGTCTTTAGATACCAGTCCTCCTGTCTCTCTGTGGTGTGATTCTAATCATCAGCTGCTCTGGACTAATTTGTTCTTAGGAAGAAATATGTCTGGCTAAGAGAGTTCCTTAAGAAGACAAGTGTTCATTACAGACAAATATGCCTACCTCTGTGATTTCTGAATGAAAATCCCTCTGTGTCTCTTTAGCCTGAAGCTCTATGAATTTTAAAATAATTCAGCAATGTTGTCAAGCTCAATGTGTGGACCTCCCCTAAATCCCAAAGTGACAAGTATGAAATGCATACTTCAGCAGCAAGCCAACATCTCACACCTTCCAGCTGTGATGGAATAAATTGGAATGAGAGGAAGTGAAGGCATAGTTACCTCATGAATGTGAGGAAGTACTCCCTGACCCTCTCCCCCCAGCTTTGAAACACTGGCTGAAGTGTGGGGTTGTAAAATGAGACACATAGAGTTTTTAATTTACTGGATTCTTTCTTCCTCCAGTAAACTAAGTGTAAAAATCAACCAGGTAACAAGAAAAGGAAGAAACACTAGCATTTACTGAGCTTTTATTGAGTTTCTATCATGTACAAGGTGCTGGAGAGGGTGCTTTGGGTTTCTGCCCTCATAATGGCTCCAGGCAGGAAGAAATAGGGTGATTGAAGTAACTTATTCATGACCACAGGCTTTCCAGCTGGTGCTAGTGGTAAAAAACCCACCTGCCAATGCAGGATATGTAAGAGACCCTGGTTCAATCCCTGGGTTGGGAAAATCTCCGGGAGGAGGGCACGGCAACCCACTCTAGTACTTCTGCCTGGAGAATCCCATGGACAGAGGGGCCTGGTGGGCTACAGTCCATAGGGTCACAAAGAGTCAGTCACAGCTGAAGTGACTTGCACGCACGCATGTATTCATGACTACTCAGCTGGTGTGTGAGCCAGAACCCAACCCTTGGCTCTCTTGATGTGGAAGCCCCTTCAAGAACTCCCTGCTACCTGGAAGTGAACTCTGGGGTGGTACACAGCGCCTGTCATGACTTTGTCCCCTTAGCTAGTCAGCCTTCACACATCTCTTTGCCCTCATCTACTTGGTCTCCCCAGCCTGGTCCATGAGGTGAGCACATGTGAACCATTAGCATGTCCTGAGCACACCAGCTGACGTCAGGCCCCTCAGCCTTTACTGAGTTTCCTCCAACTTTCTACAGTGCCACCTTACTCAGCCAGCCCCCGACCCTGATCCAGGGAACTCCACCTATCTTTGTGGATCAAGCTCAGGCATTTTCCTACCTACAAAGCCTCTCCCCATACCTCGCCCAAGCCTTCCAGGACATGCTTTCCTTGGGCCACCTCACTATCACTTAGATATGACTCTGAACGCACTTAGTACGCTGCACTGAAGAGTTTGCTTGTTCATTCATCCTTAATTATCTATAAGCAATAACAAATATTCACTGAGCACCTAATCTGTTCAACACTGTTCTTCTCAAGTCTGACAAATCACAATTACAATGCCTAGCTCAGGATCACAAATGACATGAGTACAGTAAGTGAGCCCCTGGGTCTTTGCTTAAAAAAAAAAAAAAAAAAACTAAGGGAGAGGCTCTTGCTTCTCTGGACTTGTTTTATGTGTGTGGTGGGTGTGGGGTGGGTCAAGACGGACGGGTCATGGTGGAGAGTTCTGACAAAATGTGATCCACTGGAGAGGCAAATGGCAAACCACTTCAGTATTCTTGCCTTGAGAACCCCTGAACAGTATGAAAAGGCAAAAAGATAGGACATTGAAAGATGAACTCCCCAGGTCAGTAGGTGCCCAATATGCTACTGGAGATCATTGGAGAAATAACTCCAGAAAGAATGAAGAGATGGAACCAAAGCAAAAACAACACCCAGTTGTGGATGTGATTGGTGATAGAAGGAAGGTCCGATGCTGTGAAGAGCAATATTGCATAGGAACCTGGAATGTTAGGTCCATGAATCAAGGCAAATTAGAAGTGGTCAAACAGGAGATGGCAAGAGTGAACATTGACATTTTAGGAATCAGCAAATTAAAATGGACTGAAATGGGTGAATTTAACTCATATGACCATTATATCTACTACTGTAGGCAAGAATCCCTTAGAAGAAATGGAGTAGCAATCATAGTCAACAAAAGAGTCTGAAATGCAGTACTTGGATGCAGTCTCAAAAATGAAAGAATGATCTCTGTTCGTTTCCAAAGCAAACCATTCGATATCATGGTAAACCAAGTCTATGCTTCGACCAGTAACACTGAAGAAGCTGAAGTTGAACAAGACCTACAAGACCTTCTAGAACTATCACACAAAGAAAATGTCCTTTTCGTTATAGGGGACTGGAATGTAAAAGTAGGAAGTCAAGAAACACCTGGAGTAACAGGCAAATCTGACCTTGGAGTACAGAATGAAGCAAGGCAAGGACTAATAGAGTTTTGCCAAGAGAACGCACTGGTAATAGCAAACACCCTCTTCCAACAACACAAGAGAAGACTTTACACATGGACATCACCAGATGGTCAACACTGAAATCAGATTGATTATATTCTTTGCAGCCAAAGTTGGAGAAGCTCTATACAGTCAGCAAAAACAAGACCAGGAGCTGACTGTTGTTCAGATCATGAACTCCTTATTGGCAAATTCAGACTTAAATTGAAGAATGTAGGGAAAACCACTAGACCATTCAGTTCAGTTCAGTTCAGTCACTCAGTCGTGTCCGTCTCTTTGTGATCCCATGAATCGCAGCACACCAGGCCTCCCTGTCCATCACCAACTCCTGAAGTTCACACAGACTCACGTCCATCGAGTCAGTTATGCCATCCAGCCATCTCATCCTCTGTCATCCCCTTCTCCTCCTCCCCCCAATCCCTACCAGCATCAGAGTCTTTTCCAATGAGTCAACTCTTCACATGAGGTGGCCATGAGTTTCAGCTTTAGCATCATTCCTTCCAAAGAAATCCCAGGGCTGATCTCCTTTAGAATGGACTGGTTGGATCTCCTTGCAGTCCAAGGGACTCTCAAGAGTCTTCTCCAACACCACAGTTCAAAAGCATCAATTCTTTGGCACTCAGCCTTCTTCACAGTCCAGCTCTCACATCCATACATGACCACAGGAAAAACCATAGCCTTGACTAGATGGACCTTTGTTGGCAAAGTGATGTCTCTGCTTTTGAATATGCTATCTAGGTTGGTCATAACTTTCCTTCCAAGGAGTAAGCGTCTTTTAATTTTATGGCTGCAATCACCATCTGCAGTGATTTTGGAGCCCCAAAAAATAAAGTCTGACACTGTTTCCACTGTTTCTCCATCTATTTCCCATGTAGTGATGGGACCAGATGCCATGATCTTCGTTTTCTGAATGTTGAAGACCATTCAGGTATGACCTAAATCAAATCCCCTATGATTATACAGTGGAAGTGAGAAATAGATTTAAGGGATTAGATCTGACAGAGTACCTGATGAACTATGCATGGAGGTTCGTGACATTGTACAGGAGACAGGGGTCAAGACCATCCCCAGAAAGAGAAATGCAAAAAAGCAAAATGGCTGTCTGAGGAAGCCTTACAAATAGCTCTGAAAAGAAGAGAAGTGAAAGGCAAAGGAGAAAAGGAAAGATATACCCATTTGGATGCAGAGTTCCAAAGAATAGCAAGGAGAGAGAAGAAAGCCTTCCCCAGTGATCAATGCAAAGAAATAGAGGGAAACAATAGAATGGGAAAGACTAGAGATCTCTTCAAGAAAATTAGAGATACCAAGGGAACATTTCATGCAAAGATGGGCACAATAAAGGACAGAAATGGTATGGACCTAACAGAAGCAGAAGATATTAAGAAGAGGTGGCAAGAATACACAGAAGAACAATACAAAAAAGATCTTCATGACCCAGATAATTACGATGGTGTGATCACTGACCTAGAGCCAGACATCCTGGAATGTGAAGTCAAGTGGGCCTTAGGAAGCATCACTATGAACAAAGCTAGTGGAGGTGATGGAATTCCAGTTGAGCTATTTCAAATCCTGAAAGATGATGCTGTGAAAGTGTTGCACTCAATATGCCAGCAAATTTGGAAAATTCAGCAGTGGCCACAGGACTGGAAAAGGTCAGTTTTCATTCCAATCCCCAAAAAAGGCATTGCCAAAGAATGCTCAAACTACCACGCAATTGCACTCATCTCACACGTTAGTAAAGTAATGCTCAAAATTCTCCAAGCCAGGCTTCAACAGTGTGTGAACTGTGAACTTCCAGATGTTCAAGCTGGTTTTAGAAAAGGCAGAGGAACCAGGGATCAAATTGCCAACATCTGTTGGATTATCAAAAAAGCAAGAGAGTTCCAGAAAAACATCTATTTCTGCTTTATCAACTATGCCAAAGCCTTTGACTGTGTGGATCACAGCAGACTGTGGAAAATTCTTAAAAAGATGCAAATACCAGACCCCCTGACCTGCCTCTTGAGAAATTTGTATGCAGATCAGGAAGCAACAGTTAGAACCGGGCTTGAAACAACAAATTGGTTCCAAATCAGGAAAGGAGTATGTCAAGGCTGTATATTGTCACCCTGCTTATTTAACTTATATGCAGAGTACATCATGAGAAACACTGGACTGGATGAAGCACAAGCTGAAATCGAGATTTCTGGGAGAAATATCAATAACCTCAGATATGCAGATGACACCACACTTATGGGAGAAAGCAAAGAACTAAAGAGCCTCTTGATGAAAGTGAAAGTGGAGAGTGAAAAAGTTGGCTTAAAGCTCAACATTCAAAAAACTAAGATCATGGCATTTGGACCCATCACTTCATGGCAAATAGATGGGGAAACAGTGGAAACAGCGTCAGACTATTTTTTGGGGCTCCAAAATCACTGCAGATGGTGATTGCAGCCATGAAATTAAAAGATGCTTACTCCTTGGAAGAAAAGTTATGAACAACCTAGACAGCATATTAAAAAGCAGAGACATTACTTGGCCAACAAAGGTCCGTCTAGTCAAAGCTATGGTTTTTCCAGTAGTCATGTATGGATGTGAGAGCTGGACTATAAAGAAAGGTGAGCGCCAAAGAATTGATGCTTTTGAACTGTGATGTTGGAGAAGACTCTTGAGAGTCCCTTGGACTGCAAGGAGATCCAACCAGTCCATCCTAAAGGAAATCAGTCCTGAATATTCATTGGAAGGACTGATGTTGAAGCTGAAACTCCAATACTTTGGCCACCTGATACAAAGAGCTGACTCATTTGAAAAAACCCTGATGCTGGGAAAGATTGAAGGTGGGAGGAGAAGGGGATGACAGAGGATGAGATGGCTGGATGGCATCACTGACTGAATGGACATGAGTTTGAGTAAACACGGGGTGATGGACAGGGAGGCCTGGTGTGCGGCAGTCCTTGGAGTCCCAAAGAGTCGGACATTACTGAGTGACTGAACTGACCTGGGCGCGGGTGCAAGGGCACGCTGTGCGGCATATGAGATCTTAGTTCCTCAACCAGAGCTCAAACCCTTTCTCTCTGCATTGCAAGCATGGAGTCTTAACTACTGGGCCATCAGGGAAATCCCAATACTCTTACTCTCTTAAGTGGATCTTTTGAGCAGCTCCAGCCTTGGTTTATGAGCTGATACACTTCCCTTTCTTTTTGTTCTAGTGCTGGTTTGGGTAGAATTTCTGTTTTATCCAGTCAAAAGAGTTTTAATGGAATCACAAGGCAAGAGGCCCGTGCCTCGTAGAAAAGGATATTCCAGGAAAGGGAGATGTGTGGGCAGAACCTGGTAACAGGGTTGTAAACAGCAGGCTCCCTGGAGACAAGAGGGTCAGGTAGGGGAGGGGAGACTGATGAGATGGGTGAGCTGGAGAAGGAGCTTCCAGAGATACAAGCTTTAGAAAGATGAGTTGATGCCAGCACAGAAGGTGGACTGGATGGAGGGAGATGAGGGCAGTGTAGGAGGCAGACGCAGTAACACTTGCGTCTACATTTTCAGTTTCAGAATCCATGCTGTTGTTTAGTCGTTATGTCATGTCCAACTGTTTGCAACCTCACTGAACTGTAACCCGCCAGGCTCCTCTGTCCATGGGATTTCCCAGGTAAGAATACTGGAGTGGGTCGCCATTTCCATCTCCAGGGGATCTTCCTGACCCACGGATCCAACCCGCGTCTCCTGCATCTCCTTTATTGCCATTGGATCCTTTATGGCTGAGCCACCTGGAAAGCCCTCCCAGAAGCCAATAGCTGTTGGCAAACTTTTTAAAGTTCACCTTTTCCATTTTTTAAGTGATGACACTATTACTAAAGCTAGTTATCATCCTACTCTTCCCAGTTACAGAAAGGGCAAGTTTGGTGAGTGATTTTTCACAAGGTTTTCCGTGTTGGGACGCAAGTGGAAGACTAAAAGCCCAGTGCTGCCCTTCTGTGCAGGAACTGGATCCCACTGAGCTGCATCAGCCCAGAGGGCTAATCTGTCCAGGACGTGACCTTCTCTTCCCCTAAGCCCTCTCTCAAGGTCCTTTAAACAGACACTCAGAATAAGTGCCTGTTAAATTAATGCGTTTGTATTCTTCCCTCATCTCCTCCCATACCAATAAAGAAAGCAATCAAATGCATGCCTTTCTTAAAAAAGCTGTGGCCTTGAAAAATAATCAATGTTGAATTTGGTGAGAAAATAAAAATACTTATTAACCTGGACTTCACAATTCCTAACCTCTAACATCTACAAAAAATTTACCTACTAATTAAATAGTTTAGAGGCTATTAAAATGTAAATGCTTATTATTTAAGAGAGCAAAGGTTTTCTTCCAATTTGATGAGTGTGTAACAGCTCAGAATGGGATAGTAAGAGCTCAGCAATGTTTTGGCTGCTGATCACATTTTCTCTAGTCCAGCGTTTCTCAAATTTTAGCATACATGAGAATAGTCTGGAATGTTTGTTTACACAGATTTTCAGACCCCCTCCATCACTGATGATGCGGTAGGTATGGGCTGAGGTCTGGCTTCCCAGAAAATGCAGAAACTGCTGATCCAGGGACCACACTTTGAAACCACAGATCTAGTCAGTAGAGTGTGTGTGAATGCTAAATCGCTTCAGTCGTGTCTGACTCTGCGACCCTATGGACTGTAGCCCACCAGGCTCCTCTGTCCATGAGATTCTCCAGGCAAGAATACTGGAGAGGGTTGTCATGCCCTCCTCCAGGGGATCTTCCCGACTCAGGGATTAAACCCATGTTTCTTTCATCTCCTGCATTGGCAAGTGGGTTCTTTACCATTAGCACCACCTGGGAAGCCCAGTCAGTAGAGTAGGACTGTTATTAATTGTATAAGCTATCTCTAGAACTCTAGAAAAAACTCTAACTCTAGAAAAAATTATATTTGATAAGTAATATATATAATCATTATATATTACATATAGAACAAATATTCTTGATTGTATCTACTATTTATCAACTATTATTTTCCATAGCTTCAGAATTAATAATATATACAATTATTATATACAATTATATACAATTGTATATACAATATATACAATTATTATATTGTTATATATAATATACATTACATTACATTAATACAATACAATAATATAATACAATAATATAATATAATTAATATTGTATATTAATATATAATATTGTTATTATATATTAGAAAAACAATATATAATATTGTTATTATATATAATACACAAATATATGAAGAATATATTAACAATATAGACTACAATATATGAAGAGTACATTTCTATATTATGTATCACATATTTATATTATATATTTATACACATATAATTATATCTATTATTAATAAATTATTAATATTTTCCCTAGTTTCAGAGTTGCCTTATATAATATATAACTATCATGTATATTACATTGCTAAGTCACTTCAGTCGTGTCTAACTCTGTGCGACCCCATAAACGGCAGCCCATTAGGTTCCTCTGTCCTTGGGATTCTCCAGGCAAGAACACTGGAGTGGGTTGCCATTTCCTTCTCCAATGCATGAAAGTGAAAAGTGAAAGTGAAGTCGCTCAGTCGTGTCTGACTCTTTGAGACCCCGTGGACTGCAGTCCACCAGGCTCCTCCGTCCATGGGATTTTCCAGGCAAAAGTACTAGAGTGGAGTGCCATTGCCTTCTCTGCATGTATATTACATTATTATGTTATAAATCCTAGTTTACAATATATACTATGTATAATATACCATTATATATTATATGTTAATATATTTATATTGTAGATATAATATAAGTATTGAATATTATGATATGTACTGTGTGTATAATTGAGCTTCCCAGGTGGTGCGGTGGTAAGGAGTCTGCCTGCCAATGCAGGAGATGCAGGAGGTGCAGGTTTGATCCCTGGGTCAGGAAGATCCCCTGGAGGAGGAAATGGCAACCCACCCCAGTATTCTTGCCTGGAATATGCCAGTCCATGGGGTCCAAAAGAGTTGGACACAGCTGAGCAGCTGAACACACACGTGTATAATCATATATGTGTGTGTGTGTGTGTGTGTGTGTGTGTGTATAATTCCCAGCATTTTTATACCTACTTTCCTAGAATATAAGCAAACTGCATCTCAGGTGTTCTCTGAATAGTCAGTGCCTTATTTCCCACTAAGCTGATTCTCAACAGAGGCAAGGACTGTTAAACTCTCCTTGGGGCTCTCCCGAGCCCTCCTTTCCTGCCTTGTCCCCCACCCCGTATGTCTCACCTGCACCTTTTTTAGAGCCCGGCTGTGTGCTGCTGCGAGTTGTTTCAGGCTGGCCTCCCCTGCTAGTTAGGAGCCACTCATGGTCCAGGTCAACGTCTTACTCCATTCTGTGCTCTCACAGGACCAACAGCCAAGGGCTTGTTCTTAGAAGATGATGGAAGGATGGAAGGAAGGAATTTTCCAAGATGGCCATTTGTCTGTGAAACATCCTTACTGTAACTTTCAAAACTAGAGAAGATCCACTAGGTAGAAAACCTAGGAATTAGTTAGTTAAACCATATGAAACTTGATATTTGATAGTTTTTTAACTACAAGAAAGGCAGTTTCATGTGGCTCAAACTAATATCTATTTAATAAGAGTGCTTTTGAACCATGGTAAACACAAGACAGTAAGATGCTGGTGGACTGAAGACCTGAATTCTGAAGAGCCACACAGGATAATATTGGAGTAATAATACAGGTTTGACACTAGGTGGCAGTTTTTTTTTAATTTTCTAAGTGATAACTATTACTCTATTTTGTGTGTGTATATGTGTGTGTTTGTGAACGTAAAGCTGGTTACTTGTTAGCTAGACAGTTTGAAATAAGCACTCCTGTTCTCTAGCCAGCCCCGTGTTCTGAACCTACCACCAGATTAACACTCAATATAGGAGAGCAGGTGGATCCTATATCTTTCTTGTACTTTCAGCAGAGGTCAGCTGGGTTCCTTTCTCTTGCACAGGAATCATTCTGCCACAGCCAAATCTGTACTGCTGGGCTGTTCAGGAGACCCTCTGTCTATTCAAGAGCAGACCCCCTGCCTTCCTGCTTTGAGGCTATTTTATTGCCTCTGAGACAGGTCACCAGAGAGAAGAAGGCTCTGGAAGGACATGAAAATCAAAGTACAGCTGGTAATAGGTTTTGTGCACAGAGGAAGTTGAGGCCGTCGGTTTCAAATAACTGAGCTTCATGTCGTCATGCTCCTGTCACCCTAACCACACAGAAGAGAAGTGACTTTGGGGACACTAGAAGCTAAGCTCCTAATGACCATGCCTTCTGCAGCTTTATTTCCTCCAAAGTGGGGGTGGTCCAGTGACTTACTTTGGCAGAGACATTTTCGCTCAGAAAATGAACCAAAAAATCAGAAGTAACTGTGGAAAAAGCTCAGAGGGGTGTATGGTTGGGGTGTATGCAAGCACCTATGAAGGCAGGTACTAGTCTGTGCAAGTGAAACACTTGGAAGGTGCTGAAAAAGGGCACCGAGGGGTCTGATTCCTGGCCCCTGGTTTGTATGAGAGCAGTCCTGGTCCTTACCATGGCCGCGTTAAAAAGAACACAGATCCTTGAAAATCAGCCAGCATTCTGATCTTTTCTTTCAGGGGGATGACCTAAAGGACTTTGGGACAGTCAACAGCTTTTACAATTAAAACACTGTCAGAGAGGCAGAACACAGAACTTGCAGTCAAATGTTCGGTGGCTATTAACATGGTGACTACTGAACACGGATGAATATTTACTCCACATGTGGACATAAAATTCTTCACTGTGACAGAAAAATGTGTAGAGTTCTCCTTTGAAATATCTATACTCAATTTTAAAAAATTTTAATTGGAGGATAATTGCTTTACAATGTTGTATTGGTTTCTAATGTACAATAATGTAAATCAGCCAGTAAAGAATCTCAGATGGTAAAGAATCTAAATAAATAAATACACACACACACACACACATACACATATATATATATATCCCCTCCCTGTTGAGCCTCCCTCCCCACTGCACCCCCACCCAGGCCTCTAGGTCAGCACAGAGCTCCAGGCTGGGCTCTGTGTTATTTAGCAGCTTCCCACTAGCTATCTCTTTTACACATGGTAGTTAAATTTTAAGTCAGCAAGTATTAAAGGTCAAAGTTCATATACTATCTGTAGTAGTTTCCCAAGTGAGGGATTTTTAAGTGTTTTTCTCTTTGGGGGATATGCTTTGTTAGTTTTATTTTAAGCATGATTTTAACCCCTGCCGTTACTGATTCATTTTTAAAAGAATGATGGAGGCGCAGTTGAGAGCAGGGGCTGGGGAACCACACTATCCTCTGGTCAGCCCTGTGGGCTGGGGCCCGTCATTCATCATCTTTCAGCCTGAGAGTCTTCTTAAGTAACCCAGTGTCGGTGAAGTATATTGTGGGACAGCAGCTGCCACCTGCCAGGTGAGCTATGAATTCCAGCCACTGGTATACTGCTGGTTTAGAAAGCAGTTCCAGAACCTTAGTAAAATATGGAGTTTTACTTTGAAGTCAAAGTTGCTCAGTCATGTCTCTTTGTGACCCCATGGACTATACAGTCCATGGAATTCTCCAGGCCAAAATACTGGAGTGGGTAGCCTTTCCCTTCTCCAGGGGATCTTCCCAACCCAGGGATCGAACAGGAGTCCTTTAGTGAGTGATATTTCTGACGTGGTTCAGATCAAATTTTAAAGTCATTTCCATGTCTAATAGCCCATCTCTCTGGCTGTTGCTATCATATGACTGTCTCTTCATTTCTAGAGGAATAGCCTCAGCTGATTTTCCTCCAATAATTAAAAAAAATATATATACCAAGAGGGACATAAAGTTACTGATGTTTTCTTTCTTCTTTTATATGTATTTATTTATTTGGCTGTGCCAGTTCTCAGTTAAAGCTTGAGGAAGCTTCAGTCTTCGTTTTGGCATGGGGAGTCTCTAGTTGCAGCATGTGGGATCTAGTTCCGTGATCAGGAATCAAACCTGGGCCCCCAGCATTGAGAGCATCATGTCTTAGCCACTGGACCACTAGAGAAGGCCTCTGATGTTTTCAAAAAGGAATATTTATTTAGAAAAACCAAACACATAGCAAATTGCTTGCTTTATACACATAAACCCCTGGGAATCATGTATGTTTCTATGAGATGTTAAGGCTATTATTACCTGTGGTCAAGTCATGTTTGTATTTTACAAAGATAAACAGGTTTCTTTGTGCAGTACTTCTCAGTAGGGTCATATAAGAATCTCCATGAGAAATTAGAGATGAGTGGTTCCCACTGTATTTGTCCTTAGAACCCTTTCAGTTCTGAGCATCCCTTCAGATTGATGTTCTGAGAACACACTTGGAAAAAGTGGGACCAAAGGAAATGGAAAATAGAGGGAAAGTTTCCTCGTTCAAGGATCTGCTTTGTAACTTACACTGTTATGGTTCTTTTTATATATTTTATATTTATATGATTTTTATATATTTTATATATTTGCCTTGTTAATTCCACTTCCTCTGTCAGTCTGCTCCAGGCCATGTTCTTGACTGTGCCTGTCCATATGAGGCCCTAGCATAAACATAATGGAAAAGACCTTGGGACTGAACTAAGAGCTCCAAGGGAACGCCTATGTTCTCTGAATCACAGGACTTCATAGGACTCACAGTGGAGAGAAGCGGGCAGTGATACTGGCATTTCTTTCATGCTTATTAGATATCACTTCAGGGATGGCCCCCCTGTACAGAGTTATCTCACTTGATAATTGATTGGTGCTTGATGGCTCAGTGGGTAAAGATTCTGCCTGCAGTGCAGGAGATATAGGAGCTGTGGGTTCAGTCCTTGAGTTGAGAAGATCCCCTGGAGGAGGGCATGACAACCCTCTCCAGTATTCTTGCCTGGAGAATCCGATGGACAGAGGAGCCTGGTAGGCTACAGTCCAAAGGGTTGCAAAGAGTCAGACATGACTGACCATGTTACTTAGCTTAGCTTATAATGTACCACCCACTTCCCCAGCCCTGAGTGGGCTACTGGCAGAAGCCTTCTGCTAAAGAAAGGGGCTTTTGCCCAAAGCCACATCTTCGTTTTTAGAGGCAGTCCACATCCAATGACCAGTTAACACAGAGGCATAAAATCTCAGCTCATTGCCCCAGTTCAGGACAACTGTCAGAACCAGCCATGCTTCAGAACTCCCTGGGTTGGCTGAGGCCTTTGTCAAGATTGCATCATAGCAGCAACATCTCCCCTGCCCAGTCCTGCTTCCTTTCCTTCTCCGTAGGCATTGATTCTGAGAGTGCCCCCTAATAAACTTCCTGCACCTTGTGCTCACCTTGGAGTCTGCTTCTCAGGGAACTTGACCCATGATAATCTCACAGGGAGTATGAAATTTCCAGCTACAGACTAGATGTGGATAGTAACCACTCTATCTTCTTTTTAACTTCCGTCTCAAGCTTCCATGCTGCCTAATAGTGGTATCTTAGTCTTTGTCAGTTCAGGGATTCCCCTTCCCTCTTCTTCTGAGTTACACCCTTTCCGTGGGACTTCAGGAGTTACTGCCTCTCTGTGCCAGCATCCATGAGACACTGTGTTCTATCCGCTGCCTGGTTTCTGGTCCATACCCCATTTGCAGCTACCTGCTTCTTGGCTCAGCCCCCAGGTCTCTCCCTTCTGGCCCCTTCTCAGTGCCATGTCCTTGTGTCTGCTGCATGGGAGAGGCCATTCTCTTACCTCTCATCCACACTCAGCTACTCTGAGATACCATGAAACTGCTGAATCTTCTATTACAGACATAATTTCCTTACTTCAAAAAGAAAAAGTGCAACGTGGTTAACGTTCCATTGCTTAGCACTAAAGGTTCTGTTCAAAGTAAACCATTAGAGTTGTGCAGAATATCCTGAAGAAGCAATTATTTTTTGGTGTCTTTGGCTGTAAAAAGGTCATCACATATGTTCTCCTTCTGCAGGAATAGATTTTAAATTAGCTCCATGCAGTCACCCATGTTCTGTTAGCATATATCTATTGAGCATCTTCCATTTGCTGGATGTTCTTTGAGATTCTGAGGACACAGTAGTAAACAAACACAGGAAAGGCCTCCGGCCTCAGAGGGTTTAGAATCTGCCTCCCTGGGCTTTCTTGGCAGGCATTTGGTCCCCGCTAAGCCAAGACTTCTTCAGCAGTGATTTCAACATTGAGGGTGACCAGTGAGATGGCATTTGTCCCTGTTTCCCGTGTCATGGTTATGTGGGATCTCACACTCCGTGGCCCCCTCCCAAGGGGACATCAATGCTCCCTCTGCTCAGTTGATTGTCACAACCGATGTCTCTGTAAGGAGTCAGCAGCTTACACAGAATATCTCCATGAATTGGCAGTACACAGGCCACATCTGGCTGACAGACGTGTTTTGACTGGTTTCCACATTGTTTTTAAAAAGTTCTAACTTTGGAGATTTTATAAACAAACTCACATTTCTGTTTTATTTTTTAAAACTTCAGAATATCTAGTAGTTTGAGGTTTACAGCCTCACCAGGCTCCTCTGTCCATGGGATTCTCCAGGCAAGAGTACTTGAATAAGTTGCCGTTTCCTCTTCCAAGGGATCTTTCCTACCCAGGGATCAAACCTGCATCTCCTCTGCATTGGCAGGTGAATTCTTTACTACTTGAGCCACCTGGGAAACCCCTCATGTAGCAATAAACCTAGAAAGTTAGAAGCCACCCCCACTCCCATGGGGCAGATGCTTTGCAGTTTATTACAGTTAGGTCAACCAGCCAACTTCTGTCCTCTACTTTCCCTCCCTGGCCTCTGGAGGCCTATTCCTGCAGGATTTTATCTTTCCATTAACCAAGACTAATAAAGCTGTATGCTGGGCCTTATTGTATTGTCCCCACATAGTATAGTATTTACCTG
Organism: Tragelaphus eurycerus; assembly: GCA_935064755.1. NCBI lineage: Eukaryota > Metazoa > Chordata > Mammalia > Artiodactyla > Bovidae > Tragelaphus > Tragelaphus eurycerus. Next base: position 29,871,269 of record CAKXYN010000002.1, read on the forward strand.
ACTGTGCTTTGGCATAACGTTTTCTACCCCGTGGTGACTCAGATGATAAAGAATCTGCCTGCAGTGTAGGAGACCCTGGTTCAATCTCTGGGTCGGGAATATGCCTGAAGAAGGGAATGGCAACCCACTCCAGTATGCTTGCCTAGAGGATTCCATAGACGGTGGAACCAGGTGGGCTATAGTCCATGGGCTCGCAAAGAGTCAACTGAGCAACTAACACTTTGACTTTTTTCCACCTTTATTAAGCAGTTGTGTAAAAAACAGTCATAGGACACTCAGTATTACTTGTGATGTGGTACACCACATCATACACTTTATCACAACATCTATGGCAGACATTGGTGCTCTTCATGAGATACTGATTGTTCATGTCTTTTCTGGGCAATACTAGAATGCACAACCTGGTCCCCATGTGATTGGGTGGATAGGAAATAATGCATAGGATTTAACCTGTGATGCAAATACATTATTTCCAGGCCCTGGCATGATCTGCCAGTGCAAGATCGTCCAGACATTTTCCTCCAGCAGTGACATCCAAGATGCACCCAAGATGATATCTGCTGTCAGCCTGTGTCCCAGAAAGAAGAGGCATGGAGCAGAGTCCCCAGCCAAACAACAGAGACTGTGTACATGAGTGAGAAATAGATCTTTGTTCACCCAAGTAACTGAGATTTGAGGAATTTTTTTTAAATTATTGCAACAGACCCTAGCTTATATTGAGTGATACAGTCCATAAAAGAGATTTCTCTTATAGAACTAGAAATAATCTTCTTCTCAGAAACTAGTTTCCCTTATCTTAAGGACTGTAAGAATCTTCTTTAGCATCTAGGAGTCTCAAAATCATCTCTTACCGAAGTATAGGACCTTGTGATATTTGGTGGATATTCTAAATTTTCCCCTAACTCAATATTTTTTAAATGTCTTATCTTATTTTAAAGAGGCTTTATTTAAAAGAAAGAGCAAGATATAAAAATAAATAATTATATCCACAGAAAAGAAGAAAGTGAAAGAAAGAAAAGTGAAGTCGCTCAGTCGTGTCCAACTCTTTGCAACCCCATGGACGGTAGCCTACCAGGATCCTCTGTCCATGGGATTTTCCAGGCAAGAGTACTGGAGTGGGTTGCTGAGGTTACTTTCAAATATATGTATGTGTCTGTTGGAAAAAAAAAAAAAAAATTTAATCCCTTAAAAAATATAAAACCTGAGAATTTGCTACACACATTTTACAGGTTCTGTGATGAGTGTGGTGTTTAATTCCAGGACTTTCTAAGATATAAAAGTAGATTGTGAGAGAGGTTAGTAGAGTACATGAAACATGTCACCTTAAAAAAATTTCTTAGTGTTTCTGTATAATAGCAAATGATTATGAATTACTAGTTTTAAAGTTCCCAGTGGTAGATTAAAAATATTTATGAGGAAATATGTGGTTTGGGTTTATTTTATTTTTGTTTAGTGTCCTTAGGGTTATTTGTCACAGGAATAGGGACAAACAATAGCAGAGACAGTCTTGCTTAAGCAAGTGCCCTGGGACAGACACTGTGTCTCTTGAGTTACTCTCTGTTAGTTTTGTACTGCTGTGTAACAAATTGCCACACATTTAGCAGCTTAAAAGAACACTCATCAACTTACTCACAATTCCATGGTGATCAGACATCCAGGTGGATTCAGTCAAGTCCCTGCTCAGAGTGTTGCAAGGCCCAAAACAGTGTGGACAGGTCAAGGCTCTGGGGAAAAGTTCACTTCTAAGCATTCAAGTCGTTGGCTGAATTCAGATTCCTGAGCCTGTAGGTCTGAGATTCTCATTTCCTTGCTGGCTGTCAGGTAGAGTCTGGTCTTGGCTCCTCGAGGCTATCATTACTTCTCACATGGTCCCTTCATCTTCACATCCAGCAGTTCAACACCCAGTCCTTCTCATACTTCAGATCTTCCAGACTTCTCCTTCTGCTGCAAGCCAAAGAAAATTTCTACTTTTAAAAAGCTCAGGATCATCCACCCAGATAATTTTCCTTTCTTAAGATCAATTGATTAGTAGCCATAATTACAGCTGTAAAATCCCTTTTACCATATAACATAATTATGCAACTCACTGCCGTGTAAAGAATCAGGTAAGTAACACCAAGTGGTAAGGTCATGGGGCCACCTAGAATTCTGCCTACCAGCCCCCCAAACCCCAACATTGTACCACTAATCTCCCAGAACCCTCAGGAACTCCTTTCCACCTATTTATTTCCACCAACCGTCATCTTTTCTGGAGAATCCAAAGCTAGTTGCTACCCATATATCTGTTTCAAGCAAGCAAGTCATTAGTACAAGTACATATTTCTTATTTATGTCTGCTTTGCTTGTCTGGAGTATAAGGTATAAGGTGGTGCTGGATAATATGTGGGAAAGGTGAGTAGGCAGTATGATGAAGTGACTGGGAGCAAGAACTCCAGAACTAGACTTTTTATTCACTGCACGACTTTGACTATTTCATTTCACCTCTGTGTGCCTCAGTTTCTTCATCTCTAAAATGGAGACTATAAAAGCAACTACTTCATAGGATTGTTGAAAAGATTGAATGAGTTAGTATGTATAAAGTACTTAAACAGTGCCTGGTATAGAGTTGCTACTACATAAGTTAATGTTTTAATTAGAATAATGACAGCTGCTGAAACACAGAAATCCCCAAATCTTAGTGGCTTAATGCAATCAAAGGTCATTTCTCATTTGAAGCATAGTTTAATGGGGGTGTTTTTGGTGGATAGCCTTCCATGAGGTTGTTCAAGAACCAAGACTCCCTATATCCTGTTGTTCCATCTTCCTCTAAATCACTGGATCTCGGAGTATAATCCAAGGACCCTAAAGTCCCTGAGACCCTTTCAGACTAATTCCACAAGGCCCCCTTTTCTGGCTTTTCATCTGGAAAGGTTTGGATTTTTTTTTTCATATTCTTCCACCAACACAACATAACAGGTAGAATGAAAAAGCATATGTGAAGGCTTCCCTGGTGGTCCAGTGGTTAGTAATATGCCTTGCAGTGCAAGGGACACTGGTTCGAGAAGATCCCACATGCCTTGCAGCAACTAAACCCATGTTCCACAACTACTGAGCCTGAGGTCTAGAGCCCATGAGCCACAACTACTGAACCTGCGTATTACAAATGCTGACGCCCACACACCTGGAGCCTGCGCTCTGCAACAAGAAGAGCCACCGCAATGAGACGCCTGCGTACTGCAACTAGAGAGTAGCCCCACTCACCACAATTGGAGAAAGCCCATGTGAAGCAACAGAAGCCCACCATAGCCAAATAATAATAGTAATCAGCACATGTAAGAATCCAACTGTCTTCTAAGCTAAACATTAGAGTTTCAAAATATGTGAAGTAATGCCACTTTTGCCACTAGATATATTTTTTGTTTGGGCCAATAGGGTTGATTTTTATAAAAACATTATTTTATTAATAATTAGGGATTATGGTGTTTATAATATTTATATTTTTATTTTTTTAACAACTAGGATTCTAAAATATTCTTGATAAATCCTAATAGATGTAACCCATAGAAACAAAAACATTTTGGGGTCCAAAAAAATGTTAGGAGTGTCAAGGGGTTCTGAAAACCGAAAGTTGAGGATCCAGTGATACAGATGCTGGGAGACTCTACCAATCCTCTGGCTGAGCAAACCCAGAGGATGGTGTCAGGAGGTTTTTATGGTCCTGGAAGCGGCCTTGACCTCTGCTTACACTTGGCTAGCTGAAACTCAGGCTCATGGCTGCACCAAACCAAAGGGAGCCTAGAGAACGTTGCAAGCTTTTGTTCAAGAGACTGTAGAAAAGGGTTTAGTCACCATCACACAGTCTTTACTGTATTTGACCATTGACAAGTGTTGTTTGGTTTGGTTTGGTTTTTGGTTTGTTTGTTTTTTTACCCTACATATGTATCACACGTATCTTGTTTAGTCTTTTCCTAGAGCAATAATATTTGGCTAAACATACTCAGACAACTTCAAAAAAACTTTAGGATTGTAACATGAGCCTACTTTTTGCCCTAGTAGTTTAGAAGTTGGCAAAGACTTATCTGAAATAGCAAAGCATTTAGCCAAAGAAGTAAAAGAAAAGATATCAGTCTTTTTGAGAACCAAACCCAACCAGGTGATTAAATGGTAAGAGTGAAATGTTCTATAAACATTTCTGATCCCTTTTAAAACCAACAATGAGGGATAACTGGAGCTAGATTGAGAGGTTCTTTGTTTTATTGTGGGTTTGATTTGGTTTTTGCTTTGATATCTTATACCACTCACAAAATCTGCTTTGAAAATTGAGAAATTGATAACCTCTGGCCACCTACAACATGAGTTAGCCTTCTTACACTTTGGGGAACAAAGCCTGAGTTACAGAGAGAGAGGGGGAGATCCCTAGCTCAGGGTTCAGTTGCCTGGAGTTTGTGATTAAGTTCTAGAACACTAAAACTTTGAGAGCAAGAGTTGAGTGGGGACTAGTATTTGTTATTGTTTAGTCACTAAGTTGTGTCCAACTCTTTGTGACCCCATGGTCTGTAGCCCACCTCTGTCCATGGGATTTCCCAGACATGAATACTGGATTGGGTTGCCATTTCCTTCTGCAAGGGATCTTCCTGACCCAGGGATGGAACCCACATCTCCTGCTTAGCAGGTGCATTCTTTACCACTAAGCCACCTGGGAAGCCCCGGGTGCTAGTATAGGCTTACACAAAATTGTAAGTTGGAAATTTGATTTTTAAATTTGCTGTGACTAGAGTAAATTTAGATGTTCATATTACCTATTTGTGTGAAAATTTGTATGTAACAGTATGCTTTTGTGCTATATGTGGATTTTATCATATGGTAGAGACTCTTGTACAGCTTGCACGTTGTATAATAATTCGTAGCTGTATCTTTGCTTTCATATGTTCTTTGTGCTCTAGCTTATTGGAGGTATAAGACCATGCTAGGGAACATCAGCACACTGTTCCTAGGAAAAAGTCAATCTACTTATGAGTCTTCCCTTAGTAAAATCATTTCTATTGTGTTTCAAAGAGAAGCAAGCTTTGCCGAGGATATAAAGTTTAGTATTTTCTTAGTGTTTAAAGGTCACAATTCTTTGTAAATAACAGTCTGGCTAACAGATTTTAATCTTCAGGGCATTTTTTTTGTTTCCTTAACAGAGGCCAATGGAGGTGGTTTGAGGACAGTTTAGGGCAGGTGGTTTCATCATGTACCCAGGCTCTTTTATTCCCCCCGCCAACCCCCACCCCACCACCCCATGTATGGCCTTCCCTCTCAGTTTGATCAGCCAAGACACAGCAAGATCATTGTTCCATCACAGGTATCACATGAAAATGTTTAAAGCACAGGCAGCAGGGGAGGTGGTAGAACACCGGGACTGCTCCATTCTTCCCTTCACAGGAGAAAATTCTCCCCAGCAGAATTTTCATCATCTCACACTGACCAGCACGGGACCCAGGCCTTTTCCTAGGCCAGTCAATGACAAAAGGGAATAGGGAACGGTAACTGGCTTAGACCAGTCTTGACCAGTTTTCTCTGGATCTGGGTATCAGATCAGATCAGATCAGTCCCTCAGTCGTGTCCGACTCTTTGCGACCCCATGAACCGCAGCACGCCAGGCCTCCCTGTCCATCACCAACTCCCGGAGGTCACTCAGACTCGCATCCATCGAGTCAGTGATGCCATCCAGCCATCTCATCCTCTGTTGTCCCCTTCTCCTCCTGCCCTCAATCCCTCCCAGCATCAGAGTCTTCTCCAATGAGTCAACTCTTTGCATGAGGTGGCCAAAATACTGGAGTTTCAGCTTTAGCATCATTCCTTCTAAAGAAATTCCAGGATTGATCTCCTTCAGAATGAACTGGTTGGATCTTCTTGCAGTCCAAGGGACTCTCAAGAGTCTTCTCCAACACCACAGTTCAAAAGCATCAATTCTTCGGCGCTCAGCCTTCTTCACAGTCCAGCTCTCACATCCATACATGACCACAGGAAAGACCATAGCCTTGACTAGGTGAACCTTTGTTGGTAAAGTAATGTCTCTGCTTTTGAATATGCTATCTAGGTTGGTCATAACTTTCCTTCCAAGGAGCAAGCGTCTTTTAATTTCATGGCTGCAGTCACCATCTGCAGTGATTTTGGAGCCCAGAAAAACAAAGTCTGACACTGTTTCCACTGTTTCCCCATCTATTTCCCATGCAGTGATGGGACCAGATGCCATGATCTTCGTTTTCTAAATGTTGAGCTTTAAGCCAACCTTTTCACTCTCCACTTTCACTTTCATCAAGAGGCTTTTTAGCCCCTCTTCACTTTCTGCCATAAGAGTGGTGTCATCTGCATATCTGAGGTTATTGATATTTCTCCTGGCAATCTTGATTCCAACTTGTGTTTCTTCCAGTCCAGCATTTCTCATGATGTACTCTGCATATAAGTTAAATAAACATGGTGACAATATGCAGCCTTGACGTACTCCTTTTCCTATTTGGAACCAGTCTGTTGTTCCATGACCAGTTCTAACTGTTGCTTCCTGACCTGCATACAGATTTCTTAAGAGGCAGATCAGGTGGTCTGGTATTCCCATCTCTTTCAGAATTTTCCATAGTTTATTGTGATCCACACAGTCAAAGGCTTTGGCATAGTCAATAAAGCAGAAATAGATGTTTTTCTGGAACTCTCTTGCTTTTTCCATGATCCAGCGGATGTTGGCAATTTGATCTCTGGTTCCTCTGCCTTTTCTAAAACCAGCTTGAACATCAGGAAGTTCACGGTTCACATATTGCTGAAGCCTGGCTTGGAGAATTTTGAGCATTACTTTACTAGCGTGTGAGATGAGTGCAATTGTGCGGTAGTTTGAGCATTCTTTGGCATTGCCTTTCTTTGGGATTGGGATGAAAACTGACCTTTTCCAATCTTGTGGCCACTGCTGAGTTTTCCAAATTTGCTGGCATATTGAGTGCAGCACTTTCACAGCATCATCATTCAGGATTTGGAATAGCTCCACTGAAATTCCATCACCTCCACTAGCTTTGTTCGTAGTGATCCTTTCTAAGGCCCATTCGACTTCACATTCCAAGATGTCTGGCTCTAGGTCAGTGATCACATCATCATGATTATCTAGGTCTTGAAGCTCTTTTTTGTACAGTTCTTCTGTGTATTCTTGCCACCTCTTCTTAATATCTTCTGCTTCTGTTAGGTCCACACCATCTCTGTCCTTTATCGTGCCCATCTTTGCATGAAATGTTCCTTTGGTATCTCTGATTTTCTTGAAGAGATCCCTAGTCTTTCCCATTCTGTTGTTTTCCTCTATTTCTTTGCATTGATCACTGAAGAAGGCTTTCTTATCTCTTCTTGCTATTCTTTGGAACTCTGCATTTAGATGTTTATATCTTTCCTTTTCTCCTTTGCTTTTCGCTTCTCTTCTTTTCACAGCTATTTGTAAAGATCTGGGTATACTGTTGCCCAAACCAAATCAGGGTCAGGTTGGCAAATGAGAATAAAGGAAAAGTAGCTATGAGCAAAGAATCAAGACGATTTGCCCCAGAGGATAACCAGTATAAGGGCTCCTTGTGTGTGGAAAAAACACAACTCAGAGAGTACAGCTGCCCAGTTAAAATGCCTACAGGGGGCTTCCTGGTGGTCCAGGGTTAAGACTCTGAGCTCCCAATGTAGGGGGCATGGGTTCAATCCCTGGGCAGGCTAAGATCCCGTATGCCATGCTGCATGACCTAAATAAATAAATAAATAAAATGCCTGCAGTTAGGGAAGTTTTCTCCTGCTACTGGAATAAAAATTCTGTCATGCCCCTGACTCGTCTAGTCACTTGCAGCTAGTAGAAAATTCTACCATCACTTTCCATCTCAAAGCACAATCAGGTTTTTTGTCTTTTTTTTTTTTTTAATGTTTATTTATTTATTTGGGCTTCCCTCATGGCTCAGTGGTAAAGAATCCGCCTGCCAGTTCAGGAGACACTGGAGACACAAGTTCATTTGCTGGGTCAGGAAGATCCCCTGGAGGAGGAAATGCCTCCCCACTCCAGTATTCTTGCCTGGGAAATCCCATGGACAGAAGAGCCTGGTGGGCTCCAGTCCATCAGGTTGCAACAAGACAGACACGATTAAGCGACTAAGCATGCACACATTTATTTATTTACTTGGCTGCACCAGATCTCAGTTGCAGCGTGCAGATTCTTTAATTTTCACCTGTAGTGGCCTGTGGGATCTAGTTCTCTGACCAGGGATCCACCTCAGGCCCCCTGCATTGGGATCTCACAGTCTTAGCCACTGGACCTCCAGGGAAGTCCTGACAATCTGGTTTTCTTTCTTTTTTTTTTAAATCATACTTATGTATTTTTGTTTATTGATTGAAAGCATTTACTTGAATTTGTGTGTTAGTTAATCAAGTTTCTATTTTGAAATATCCCAATCAATTCAAGACCTTTTCTAATCCATTTGTTTAAGTCTCCAATCTGGTTTTAATAATTCGAATTCCCAGTCTTTAATCATACTAGTAAGTCCAAGTGCCTCTCCCCCAGCCCTGGCTGACAGAGAGGATGCCTGCTACATTGGAAGGACTGTGATCAGCTTGTTTCTTCCCCCACACTTGTTCCCCAGCTCACTGCCCACAGTGTAGGATGCAGAGATGGGGGAGAGCACTTACTTGACTGGTATCATCATAGGAAGGCTTCACAATCAATGGGCCTGGTAAGCACATTTGTGGGTTATGGAAGTTGCCCCACTAGACCCTTCTGAATGCAATTCTTATGAAGTGGGCATTACATAGGTGGCCGTATAACTGATCTTCCAAACTAGACAGTGAAAGTGAGAGTGTAGGGGGTGAGGATGGAGGAGTATTCATTTAACCAGACCAATTGTCATGAACTAGAACCATCGACAGTCTGGAGCCATCAGGGAGAGTAGCCAAAGGTCCACCTTGGCAATGCACCTGTGCCTGTAGTGGCCTCCTGCCCCACAGCCCCTGCTTTCCCAGCTTCCCCTTTCACCAAGAACTCTCCTTTCAAGTTCCTTTAATGTTCCAGATTATCCTAATGGCCTGAATTAGAAAGATTCCCTCTCCACTCTGTGATCCACTTCTGGCCCTCAGGTAGCATTTACTTACGGTTGCCCAGAGTTGGATAGAAATGCTATTTGTTCCAAGATGCAGCCCACCAGTCTCACCCTGCAGGCCCACAGCCCCTAGGATCCATCTTGAGATTGTTCTGGTTGCCTCAGCATCAGTCAGATATACCTCCATTGCTGCAAGAGTCAGGGGTTTGGGACTTCCAGCTAAGTCAGCCCGAAGAGTCTCCTCTTGAATCCTTTCCCAGTGTTGAAGAACCTCCCATTTTCTTATCCTGCTCTGTTGGGAAGGAAGGGTGTCTTAGAGTTTAGAACTGGTTTTCACTGGTTCCTTTGACTCTGTCTTAATTCTGTATTTACTCCTAAGGACAAACATTCAGCAATAACCTCTTGACCCAGAAGCATGAATGATGTGTTTTTCTGTAACATGTGATGTTCCTAAAGGCCACTGGAGTTCTGTAGCACTGCAAACTCCCTCAGTGAATGGCCCCAGGCTAACTGGCATTCTAGTCAACTGCTGCTTGCTTCTCTTCCCCTTGTCAGCTATGAACTCTCACCACCACATCTCTCTCCCTGTAAATTCATTGTCTCTAGTTTGCTTGCCAAAGAAAACCAGAAAGAAATGAAGCTTTTCAACATTAGCCAATTGAAAGATCCCAACTCAGAAATCCACATGTTACTCACCCACTACACCAGAGGTATAGGTGATCTCACTGCTCAGAACTGCCACCTCTTGTTTTCCCTTTGTGCTCTGGGCACATGAAACTGTTGGAACTCTAGCTACCAGTGAATTGAGGCATAGTTACAATTTGAGGCCTTACCCAAAGTGAAACTGGGACAGCAAGAATTTCCATGAAGTCCCTATGTATACACACATGCATTGATGAATTCATTCTGCTCTTGTATTGGGGAGCCAACCAGAGGAAGAGAGAGGGCTATCTGTGTGACTGTGGGTGTGGAAGTGTGGGTATGTGTCTGTACTGGAAGGAACCAACACTATTAGTAGATACATATGGAAATAGAATAGATTGAACTGTACCTGTCAGTTAAACAGCCTGACATAGTAACATTTTTAAAGTGAAGATCAGAAGACCAAAAAATGTAAAATCATTTTATAGTAGTCCCTGGAATATTTTGGATTAGCTATGCATCATGGGTTGTTGTTGTTTAGTTACTAAGTTATATCTGACTCTTTTGCAACCCCATGAGCTATTGTCTGCCATATTGTCTGCCATATATCCCATTGCTTTGCCCATGGGATTTCCCAGACAAGGATACTGGAGTCAGTTGTCTTCCCTTCTCCAGGGGATCTTCCTGACCCAGGGATCAAACCCACATCTCCTGCATTGGCAGGCAGATTCTTTACCACTGAGCCGTACCAAAAGCCTACACACATCATGGGTAATCCTCATTTATTTCCTATTATTGTTTGGTTCATATAGTATTTTCAACAGCTATCCCTGGTCTTTTGGAATGTAATTATGTTTTTCTCTTGAGCTATAATTTGGCTGCTTTAACCAGAAGTAAAAAAGGTTTGTGTGGAATCAGAGCTGACAGTGGGGAGTCTGCAGCTCTGGCATGCCTCGCGTGTCATGACTCACAGCTCTGTGACTCCTGGTGCAGAAAAAGTCATTCCAGAACACGGTGACCAAAGAGAAGTGCAGTTCTTGCACAAAACTTTTCCACCAGAGGAACCAGCTCTTACTGGCAGAAGTGGCTTTTTTTAGTGCTGTTTCTTCTATTAAGGGTTTATGCCAGAAAAATATTTGTTCTGCACCTTGAGTGCTGAATGCACGCGCTGTAACACTGTGGGCATAGATTTCTTTTTTTCAGGTACACTTTGAGTGGCAAAAAGTGATGCACACATAAAGAAGTAAAATTCAGGGTATGGTTGACTTATGCTCTATGTGATTATCATGTTTAGAAGCCTAAGAGGAACCTTTGGGGTAGTAAGGAAAGATCTGTAGGGGGAATGGGATTGAAAGATATGTGGAACTGGGATAATGAGACTGAAGGGAATTGGCAGGAATCAAAGTCATGGAGGTAGGAAGTTCCAGGTTATTTTCCTCGGTTGACTATATAAATGACCATCTGTACTAGGGGGAATATTAGATGTGCACCTAGACTTTTTAAAGTTAAATGAGACATACTGAGTAAACCCAGCATTGCTGCTGCTGCTGAGTCACTTCAGTTGTGTCCGACTCTGTGCAACCCCAGAGATAGCAGCCCACCAAGCTCCCCCGTCCCTGGGATTCTCCAGGCAAGAACACTGGAGTGGGTTGCCATTTCCTTCTCCAGTGCATAAAAGTGCAAAGTGAAAGTGAAGTTGCTCAATCGTGTCCGACTCCTAGCGACCACATGGACTGCAGCCTACCAGGCTCCTCCGTCCATGGGATTTTCCAGGCATAAATACTGGAGTAGGGTGCCATAAACCCAGCATTAGGGTCACCTGATAAAGAAGGAGCCTTACAGTTCTCTTCTAATCTCAACAACAAAAAGATAAACTGGGTAACATGTCCTCCTGTGCAATGAGCATTGATTTATCACTGAGAATCTTCCTTCTTCTCTGCTTTTGTTCTTTTTTCAAATCTGGTATGAAAAGTGTATTAAGATAAATTAAGTGGTTAAGAATGTTATACCTGACCAGAAAAGTCTATGCAGTTTCACCTTCCTTTTTAAACATCTTCATTCTGTGTCCTGCGTCATCACACCAGCCAGCTGTGTGTTACTCATGTGTTTCTGGTCATCTTGGTGACTTCTCTACATCCCAGTGGGTTACTGACTGTAACCCACATTTTCTGCCCTGGGAAATGCAAAAGCCTGTATTGGTTTCTCGGGACGACCATAACAAAACACTTGGGTGGTTTCAAAAAATAGAGATTTATTTTCTCAGTTCTGGAGGCTAGAAGTCCAAAGTCAAAGTATGTGTGAGGCTGTGCTCTCTCTGAAGGCTAGCTATAGAGAAGGTTCTTTCCTTGCTTCTTCCTAGCTTCCGCTGGTTGCCAGCAACTCTTAATGGAATGTTAAGGCTTATAAGACACATCATTCCAATCTGTGCCACCATCTTCACACATAGCTCTCTCCCAGTGTATCTCTTTGTTCAAATTTCCCTCTTCTTCTGCTAAGGACACTGGTCATTGGATTAAGGGCCCACCCTAATCTGGTGTGACCTGCTCTTAACTTGATTACATTTGCAAAGATCCTATTTCCAAAAAAGGTCATTAACACAGGTTCAAGGGGTAAACATATCTTTTTTTGGTGGGGGACACAGTTCAATCCCCAATAGACCTAAAGACACAACACTTGCCCTTGGGAAACTTGCCATTTATGGTATGCAGAAAAGATACAAACAGACCATCCATAATGAGAGAAAAACAAAAGTAATCGGTAAGTATATCCTATCCAGTCAATTTTTTTAAAGGGCCAAATGAGGGAAAGCAAAAATCAGTGCTTGAGGGAAAGAGAGTGACATCCAGTGTGTGGTTCAGGGACTAACAGCATCCTCATTGCGTGGAAACAGGTCAGAAATGCAGATGGTCTGGTCCCAGCCCAGACCTATGGAATTAGGTACTCTGGGGTTAGGCCCAGAAGTCAGTATCTGAAGCAGAGGATAAGAACCACTCATCCAGAAATTCAGAAATGTCACCTTCCTCCAAGCTGGAACGGATCAGACTTTGTGCAGCATCTCAAGGCTATGGTTTTTCCAGTGGTCATGTAAGGATGTGAGAGTTGGACTATAAAGAAAGCTGAGCACCAAAGAATTGATGCTTTTGAACTGTGGTGTTGGAGAAGACTCCTGAGAGTCCCTTGGACTGAAAGCAGATCCAACCAGTCCATCCTAAAGGAGATCAATCAGCCCTGGGTGTTCATTGGAAGGACTGATGCTGATGCTGAAACTCCAATACTTTGGCCACCTGATGCAAAGAGCTGACTCATTTGAAAAGACCCTGATGCTGGGAAAGATTGAGGGCAGGAGGAGTAGGGGACGACAGAGGATGAGATGGTTGGATGGCATCACGGACTCGATGGACATGTATTTTGGTGGACTCCGGGAGTTGACGATGGACAGGAGGCCTGGCATGCTGTGGTTCATGGGGTCACAAAGAGTCAGACACAGCTGAGCAACTAAACTGAACTGAAGGAAATCATTAAGCTGAGACAAAATACATGCACATTTCTCCATGTCCTAACCTACTGGAAGAGCCTGCCACACTTTTTTTTTTTTCCATGCTTTGGATCATAGTGAGGGATGAAAACTGGATTGGTTAATTCTAGAATAGAGTTAATCAGCCCAGCTATTCACTAAGGTGCAGGATGACGTGGTCCTCTCACTAGGTTCTGCTCGCCCTAAAGTTGTGACATCTGTACTGCAAGGTCAAAGGCAGCGTGTGTGCCAAGCCTTGGGCTGGAGAACACTGAATACTGGAGCCGTGACCCTCTAGCCTTCATATGGCCAGCAGTTCTGGGAATTTCCTGAAGGGAAAGATTTGGATTCAGTGGGCCTGTGTTGAGGTCCAAGATTCTACATCTCTAACCAGCAACCAGAGATGCTAAAACTACTATGTCCCGGGATGCCCCTTCCCTGACTCTGACTTTAAACAGAATGGCTAGACAGCATGTTAAGGACCTCACTATTTATCCACACTTTTAAAATGGGTTAATTAGCTTTTATACCACTATACTTATATTTGAATACTCTGTTTGAAAACTAAATATTTGGACATTATGTTTAACATTGAACATGTTTAAACATTGATGAAAAAAAGCTATCATTTTTTAAACCATCCACGAGCATGTGTGAAGGTAGAGTTTTACCTCAGAGTTCCATTGTAGCTATATGCCAAATGAGAGAGGCCCAGTGTCCCCTACTTGGCTCTCTGAAGAGCAGCCTGATGCTGGGGTGAATTAAGGCAGCCTTATCTTCTGACATTTAGTGGTATTTGGTCTCATGCACGCAGAAGTGTTGTGCCTGCTGACTCACCATGTGAAACAACAGGAGGAAGTATCCAAATTCTCCATAAATTATGAGGAACAACATTTGTCCCCAGAGTTGTTTAGTCAACTATATCTGTACAACCCAAGTTCCTGAGACTTCTGATTCTTTCTTTAATGCGCAGGGGGAGAGTATTTGAGGAAACAATTTTGTTTCAAGTGGATATGCAGTGAAATCGGTTCCTATGTATGTGTGTTAGTCGCTTAGTCATGTCCAACTCTTTGTGACCCCATGGACTGTAGCCCACCAGGCTCCTTTGTCTGTGGGATTCTCCAGCAAGAATACTGGAGTGGATTGCCATTTCCTTCTCCACGGGATCTTCCTGGCCCAGGGATTGAACCCGGGTCTACTGCATTGCAGGCAGATTCTTTACCATCTGAGCTACAAGGAAGTTCCTATGTATGGGGCTCCCAATATGTTTAAAGTGAATTCCCAGGGCTTCAAACACTTTTTAAAGTATAGTTGCTATATAATATTATAGTTATAGGCATACAACATAGTGATTCACAATCTTTAAAGGTTATACTCCATTTATAGTTATCATAAAATATTGGCTATATTCCCCATGTTGTAGGGTTTCAAATTTTTATATCCCAATTGCAACTTTTTTTAAGTAGAAAGTTCTTTACCATCTGAGCCACAAGGGAAACCCTAAAGATAAAAAAAGCATAGCATACCTGAATAGGGACTTGAACCCTAGACCTTCAGATTAAAAGTCTGATGCTCTACCAACTGAACTCCTGTTGCCTGCTCTATTTCTGCCTAACATTTGCATATAAAGAAATATATACTTGTCCTATTTTTAAAAAATTAATTTAAATTTAAAATAATTTTTGTTTTTTATTTTTTTACCATATAATTTAAATATTACATTTTCATTGTATAAAATTAGAAAACATACATTTAAAAATCATTTGTTGTATATCCCTAACCTAGCCTTGCAGAGACATGTATTGTTTTTATCTACCCAACACTTCAGCCATTTAAAACCATAATAGACTCCACTGGCTTCTTCCTGCTAAGGAGTTTAGCATAATCTCACTGGGTAGATAAACCTTTGTTTAGGAAAATATCTTGACAGGTCATTTATGAAATGGAAAGCTCTCAGGAAGGGGTTGGAAAAGAAAAAGGAAAAATGGAAAGCTACCTTTTTCTTTAAATGTTTCAAATTTATATGTATATAAAATTTATAGTAATAATACATAAAATTGTTTTGGATCATTATATATATATATATATAGAGAGAGAGAGAGAGAGAGAGAGATAGCACAATCTCCTGGATTGTTGAGGAGGTGAGGTCAGAGCAAGAAGCTAGAGCTTTGTGAGGCCAATGAGAATGGTTCAAGAACTTCAAAGAACACAGACTTTTGATAAACAATTTTTGAGTGGTTTGCTAGGTGTTCCTTTAAAAACACTGTTCTTCCCCATCCCTTACCCTGGATCTTTAATAAAATCTGCTACACACATACTTTCATAGTGGAACGTGGGGGAATAAAGAAAATGTGGCGATGGATAATATAGGACAACAGTGGGCAGAAAAGGGATAATCAGTGCAGATATAAAACAAATTGTAATTTTAGGAAAAACAGAGAATCAGATCCTGAGTGATAGAGAGACACACCCCACAACACCCTCTCTTCCCTGCTGCCCAGAAATATTCGAAGGGCCACTGAATCTCCTGCTGGTTGCAATAAATACCATTCAGATCCAAGAGATTCACTCTGCTTTACTTCAGTGCTAACAGTCAAGTAACCCTAACACTCATTACCTCACAACTCAAGTCTGCTTTTTCTCTCATAACTATTTATTATGAACATTTTTCTAGATTACCAAGTAATCCTTAATAAAATAATTTCTAATGACTGCATAGCAATCCATTGAATGGATGCACTGTAATTAATTTAACCACCCACTCTGGTCAGATGTTTCAGTTCTTCTTTTCTTCCATTTTAGAAACAACTCTGCAATGAAAATTCTCGTAGCTAAATCTGTGCAAATGGGTTTAACTATTTCTTGAAGTTAAAGTTCAGGTACCTACTTTACATTTTTGCACACAGATAAAAATGTATGGCCTGTATAAGTTTACTTTCTTTGCACTTTGTTTTTGTTTTTAATGACATTTATTTTGTGCTGGGTCTTCATTGCGTGAGCTTTCCTCTAGTTGCAGAAAGTGGCGCTCCTCTCCAGCAGCAGTGCATGGGCTTCTCACTGTGGTGGCTTCCCTTGTTGCCAAGCACGGGCTTCAGAGGGCTTGGTCTTCAGTAGTTGTAGCACGCAGACTCAGCAGCTGCGGCTCCCAGGCTCCAGAGCACAGGCTTAATAGTTGTGGTGTCTGGGCCCCAGTGCTCTGCAGCGTGTGGGAATCCTCCCTGATCAGGGATTGAACCCATGACTCCTGCATTGGCAGGCAGATTCTTTACCACTGAGCCACCAGGAAAGCCCCTGAACAGTGTTTTGTAAACCGCTTCCCTCAGTTATTATCCCATCAAGATCATATTTTTGTTTTGTTTGGCTTTGAGGAAGTATCTTTACACTTTGCTTCTTGCTTTGAGATCTAAGTTTTGCATCTAAAACTTTCTGTTTAGATGACCATTACTGGTTGATTGAACAACCTTTATGGGGAGTAATTATAGGAACTGGCATTGTAGAAATTGTTCACAACTATTCAAAATGTCTGTTGAGGGACTTACAGTCCAATGGTTAAGACACCCTGAATCTAACGCATGGGGTGTGGATTCTGTCCCTGGTTGAGGAACTAAGACCCTGCATGCCACATGGCATGGCCGAAAAAGAAAAATCTATTGATTTGTTGCCCTCACCTCTTGGAAAGGAACAGATAGAGTTTTACTATAATTGCAGTTCTGTTAATCCCCTGACTGGCCTTGTTACCACGGACACCTTTTTTCCTGAAAGCAGAGAACTAACGAATGTGGTATTTGCCTCATTCATCTATTATTGGGCATGAAAAGAACTAATATTTCTGAAGAACATGTTACTAAGTATATTTGGGGATTTGCCTGTATTGGATTTCAGTGTATGAAGAAAGAGACTTTCTTGGCTGTGCAGAAACTGAATAACAAGGAAGTCTTGTATAGTGAGATTGTCACCAAGAATACCGAGGGATCAAACCCTTCATTGCAGGCAGATTCTTTCCTGTCTGAGCACCAGGGAATTCCATGAATATCTACACATATGTAATGGCCATTGGAATAGCACACTGGACATCAGACAAAAAGGATAGTGTCTGGAAACAAATGAGGTGAGCAGTGGGACTGCCCCAGCTTGTTACCTTAGCAAGTGCCAAGGCAGTGGTGTCAGGAGAGAAGTTCAGGCAGAACCCAGAAGACTGTGAGGTGAAGACATGGAGCTGAGAGTCCAGGGGGACCAAAGCAGCTGGAGTTCACAGGACCGAGTGAGGAGGTGGGAGAACTGCACAAAAAGAGGCACCCGGAGATCTGGGTTCCTGATGTGGGTCTCCTGACGTCGTCAGCAGATCTCAGTGCAGCAGAGTCAGCAGTAGCAGGGCCTGGGTGTGAGGAAACTAGCCAAAGCCAGGGAGGAGCCAGGCAAAGGGTTAAAGGAAGCATTGCAGATGCCAATCCTGGGCCAAGAACAGTGGCTCTTTCCACCAGCCAGGCTTGAAAAATCTCATAATTCATGAGGCATTGAGTTGAGTCCTCAGGGCATTGCTGCCTCAGGAGTGGGGCAAAATTAGCTCTAGACTGAGTCCCATGCCAGATCTGTCTAGCAAATCCTCAAAGCAAGGCACAAGAGGATTAAACTGGTTTCAGGCAACTTAACAGTGTGCAAGAACAAAGCTGAAGAACATTTATAGAAATACTAAAAGACCCAGCACCCAACAAGGGAAAAAATCAGAATATCTTTCATACAGTGAAAAATCACAAGATATGGGAAGAGACAGAAAAATACAACCTATAATGAGGAGACATATAAATTCATAACTAACAGAGATGTTAAATGAGCAGACAGTGTCATTGAAATGGGCACTATAACTGTATTCAGACTGTATTCCATATATTCAAAGAGTTCATGATATGTATATAAAAGATCCAAATCAAACTTTTAGACATGAATACTACCATGCTTGAAATGAAAAATGCACTAGATGGGATTATCAGCAGACTAGAAATGACAGAGGGAAAAACAGAGAAATTGAAGACAAAATACAAGCTATCCAAAGATGAATTTTTTTAATGAAAAAAGTTTCATTGAGCTATGGGACAATGTCAGCTGGTATGATATAGTTGGAGTTCCCAAAGAGCTAAAAAGAAAGAAGGGACAGAAAAAAATCTTTGAAGAAATAATGGCCAGAAATTTTCCAAATTTGATGAAAACTGTAAACTCAGGGATCCAAGAATCTCAACGAATGCCAAGCAAGCACCAAAATCTATGCCAAGATATAGTATAATTGAATGGATCAAAATCAGTGACGAGAAGGAGGGTCTGTCAAGCAACCTGAAGAAACTTTCTGGGGTGATGGATACAAATACATTCATTTTCTTAAACGTGGTGGTAGTTCTCCCGCTGTGCAATTATGTTTGATATGTGATGTCAGTGATAAGTGAAAATATTTCAAGTTGTATGCTTTGAATTTGTGCGATCTGTTAGATGTCAGTTATATTACAAAAAAAGCTGATCAATTTTAAAAAGCAAACAAATAATAATTCAACTATGGCTTCAAATGAGAATGATGGGGAACTTTGAAAAAATACAAAGCAGTGTCCTTAGAGGTTCTGGTTCATTTAGCCTAGGATGGGACCCAAGATCCATATTTTTTAAAACCTGGCAGACAGTTCTTATTGGCAAGCTTTTTTGAGAATCATTGCCAGCAGGAAATTTCAGAAACTTCCCCCATTAACCTGATCTAGAGGCTAATGACCTTTATTCTGAATAAGTAGCTTTATAGTTCAGGGATGTGGCCACTTGACACAATGTTAACATCTGAGTTCTGAGTTTCCTGTGTCTGCTCTCTTTCCTTATAGGCATACAATAAGGAAAACTTTTATAAAAGGATGGATTTTTGATACTTTTTTCCTTATTTTTTAAACTTTCTAGATTTTTTTTCCCCTCTTAGAACATTAACAGCTTCTGATATTCCCAGGACTTTGTGATCAGATCAGATCAGATCAGTCACTGAGTCGTGTCTGACTCTTTGCAACCCCATGAACCGCAGCACGCCAGGCTTCCCTGTCCATCACCAACTCCCAGAGGTCACTGAGACTCACATCCATCGAGTCAGTGATGCCATCCAGCCATCTCATCCTCTATCGTCCCCTTCTCCTCTTGCCCTCAATCCCTCCCAGCATCAGAGTCTTCTCCAATGAGTCAACTCTTCTCATGAGGTGGCCAAAGCACTGGAGTTTCCGCTTTAGCATCATTCCTTCCAAAGAAATCCCAGGGCAGATCTCCTTCACAATGGACTGGTTGGATCTCCGTGCAGTCCAAGGGACTCTCAAGAGTCTTCTCCAACACCACAGTTCAAAAGCATCAATTCTTCGGCGCTCAGCCTTCTTCACAGTCCAGCTCTCACATCCATACATGACCACAGGAAAAACCATAGCCTTGACTAGGCAAACCTTTGTTGGCAAAGTAATGTCTCGGCTTTTGAATATGTGATTTAGGTTGGTCATAACTTTCCTTCCAAGGAGTAAGCATATTTTAATTTCATGGCTGCAGTCACCATCTGTATTGATTTTGGAGCCCAGAAAAATAAAGTCTGACACTGTTTCCCCATCTATTTCCCATGAAGTGACGGGACTGGATGCCGTGATCTTCGTTTTCTGAATGTTGAGCTTTAAGCCAACCCTTTCACTCTCCACTTTCACTTTCATCAAGAGGCTTTTTAGTTCCTCTTCACTTTCTGCCATAAGGGTGGTGTCATCTGCATATCTGAGGTTATTGATATTTCTCCCAGCAATCTTGATTCCAACTTGTGTTTCTTCCAGTCCAGCGTTTCTCATGATGTACTCTGCATAGAAGTTAAATAAACAGGGTGACAATATACAGCCTTGATGTACTCCTTTTCCTATTTGGAACCAGTCTGTTGTTCCATGTTCAGTTCTAACTGTTGCTTCCTGACCTGCATACAAATTTCTCAAGAAGCAGATCAGGTGGTCTGGTATTCCCATCTCTTTCAGAATTTTCCACAGTTTCTTGTGATCCACACAGTCAAAGGCTTTGGCATAGTCAATAAAGCAGAAATAGATGTTTTTCTGGAACTCTTGCTTTTTTGATAATCCAACAGATGTTGGCAATTTGATCTCTGGTTCCTCTGCCTTTTCTAAAACCAGCTTGAACATCAGGAAGTTCACAGTTCACATATTGCTGAAGCCTGGCTTAGAGAATTTTGAGCATTACTTTACTAGTGTGTGAGATGAGTGCAATTGTGTGGTAGTTTGAGCATTCTTTGGCATTGCCTTTCTTTGGGATTGGAATGAAAACTGACCTTTTCCAGTCCTGTGGCTACTGCTGAGTTTTCCAAATTTGCTGGCATATTGAGTGCAGCACTTTCACAGCATCATCTTTCAGGATTTGGAATAGCTCAACTGGAATTCCATCACCTCCACTAGCTTTGTTCATAGTGATGCTTTCTAAGGCCCATTGACTTCACTTTGTGATAATCATGCTCAAATTGGGTCCTCTGGTTTTTAGCTCCAAGAAGTGACTTCTTAGAAGTACATTGTTGGTGTTGAAGGTCAGAGATGGTTTAGAGAGTTTAGAGAACTTCTAAACTCTCCTTGAAGAGGCACATGGCAGCTTTATCCTCATTCTTTTATTAGCTTCTACCTTAGCATTTATGTGTCCTACTATGTCACCTCCCAGACAGTCTACCCCAAGCTTTTAGATATAGTCCAGTCTCCCTAATATATGCTGTAAAATTCTACATGAGCTAAGCCTGCCTGCCTTACTTCCTTACCTTCTTATTTCTAGCCACACTTCTATGATGGATCACCCTCTAACTCACTTTCAACTCCTTGAAAATTCCATTCCCTTTGCCTGGAACATTCTCCTGGACTCATTCTACTATATGGCTATCTCCTCATCCTTCAGAGAAGGCTCTGTGCTCCTAGAGCACATTACCTCCCCATCTTAGCAATTAATTATAAAATTATATATGCTATGCTATGCTAAGTCACTTCAGTCGTGTCCAACTCTGTGGGACCCCACAGACGGCAGCCCACCCAGCTCCCCCATCCCTGGGATTCTCCAGCCAAGAACACTGGAGTGGGTTGCCATTTCCTTCTCCAGTGCATGAAAGTGAAAAGTCAAAGTGAAGTCACTCAGTCGTGTCCGACTCTTCGCGACCCCATGGACTGCAGCCTACCAGGCTCCTCCATCCATGGGATTTTCTAGGCAAGAGTACTGGAGTGGGATGCCATAATACATATTAATTATAACTATGCAGCATGCAGTTATATTTTATTATATAATTATATTATGTGAATGTAGAATTATATACAAATTATATTAAAATTTCTTGTTAACTTGTATTATCACTAATTTGACTGTAAACTCCTTGAGGACAGGAGCCAGTCCTAGCTTCCATCACAGGGCCTAGACCGGTGAGCTGTAAATCAGAAATGTGAGGATTGATAAAGGGCAGGGTGGCACCATTTACTTACAATACATTTGTGATTTGCGAATCACCAGTTTAGGTCTAGGAAGTTACCACTGAAACTCAGCCATAGGAGCTTCCTACTATAAGAGAGACTTGATAACTTTGCAAACTTAAGTTTTTTCTGTCCACTCAAGCTGAGCAGAATAAACCCAGAGGGGATAAATGAAATGATTTCCCATTTTTTCACACACAGAGAGAAGCAGACAACTGGAGAATCATAGGAAAAATTGAAGTCTCTAAAAAAGTTAAGTTTTATTAGGATTATATAAACCCAATGAGTGTCAGAAAAATAGTCAACGTATCAGGAAGCTCAATTTGGAGAGGAGATAACAGAAAGTAAATTTGAAGTTGTACTTAAATCATCAGAAATAGTTAAACTTCTTATGATGGGGAATAACTTAGAATCTGTCCTTTGTCCCCGGAACAGGAATAAATAAATTTTACTTTGTAAATAAAGCTTTATAGGAACACAGCCATTCCCATTTGTTGAGAAATAGACTTATTTCAGTGTTGACTAAAGCTATTGTCCTCCAATGGCAGAGTTGAGTAGTCCCAACAGGACAGAGACATTTGGCTTGCAAATCCTAAAAATCCTAAACTATTTACTCTTGACACCTAGCAGTGGCTGGCCCTCTGCCTGGGAATGAGTGATGCTGCTTATTGATGGAGCTCTACTTCTGCGCTGAGCGCATGCCTGGCACATAGTTAACGCAAATAAATGTTGGCTGTGATTGGTAGTATGGTGGCTGGGCACTGAGGAACAAACACTGGGCTATAGGCAAAGCTGCGGACCCTCTGCACAAGGCAGGAACACAGATGTTCGTGGCCTGTGGAACAGTTTGGGCAGCAGCAAACAAAGAAAAAAAGACTACAGGTGGGTGGTAACCCAGTGTTTACACTGCTCTAAAGAAAACCACACTTGGGGAATATTTGTATCACTTCCTTTTCTCTACCTCCAGAAAAAAAAAGGATGGAGGGCCAAACTCAGTTTGTGGTTAGTCAGTATTTCACTCTGAGTTTCATGAAGTGGCTTCTCGGATCTTCCCCAATGGACGTGGTAGAGGTTTCAGAAGTCCAGGGTGTGTATTTTACTTTCACCGGATGGATATCTTTAAGGCAAATAGGCAGATTCGTTTCCTCTATTTGCAGGGCACACACATCATCATTCTCCTCACGAAGCTCCAAGTAACCCAAGAGGGAACACTGCAGGAGTGAGTGGGTCCTTAGGATGTTGTGGTAGGTGGAGTAATGACACCAAAGATAGCAGATTAATCCCTGGAGACTGCAAACTTTATTTGAAAAGGGATCTTTGAAGGTGTGCCTAAATTAAGGCTTTCAATGAAGATCTTATCCTGGATTATTCAAATGAGTCTTCTTATAAAGCCACAAATGTCTTTATAAGAAAGAGGCAGAAGGAGATTTCACAGATCGGCACAGAGCAAAACTCAGTGTCAAGACGGAGCACCAAGAGATTTGAAGATGATGAAGTGATGTAGCCAGAAGCCAAAGAACATCAGCAGACACCAGAAACCGGGAAAGGCAAGGAAGAGATTCTCTCCTGGAGCCTCCAGAAGGAGCATAGCCCTTGATTTTGGCCCAGAGAAACTGGTTCCTGACTTCTGGCCTCCAGAACTGTGAGGGAATAAATGTGCATTGTTGTAAGCCACCAAGTTTGCAGTCATTTGTTACAGAGCCATAGAAAACTGATTTGATGAATACTGTGTGCATTGCTTTATTACTTTGTGTACAATGATAAACTAGAAAGAGACAGAGAAGCAAAAGGCCCCTCTACTTTTTCTCTATCCTTACAAGTAGGGACAGATATTATATAGTACTCAGTACTGAACTGGAGATCATGGAGGTTGAAAGGAGAGTTAGGAGACTTGGAAAGGAAAACTCACTGAAGCTTTAGATAACTGGGAAAAGATACATGGCTCAGCCATATCCTCTGTCTGCTTTATTTTTCTCCATAGCACATACCATCTATTAAATATATTTGCTTATTTGTTTAATGTCAATCTCTCCTTACATGAGGACATCATTTCTGGCATAAAGTCAGAGACTGTTATATATTATGTTCATTGTGTCTCCGGTGCTGAGAGCAGAAACTGGAACAAAATAGATCCTCGGTAAACAGTTACTCAACACATGAATGAAATCAAGGCAGGTAAGATTCAGGATTAACTGTAAGCTCAAAATTGTACTGGGACCCAAATTAATGTCCTGATTAAAGTGCGATATGTAGACAGATGTCTTTTTGAGGATCATTTGCTATCAGTCCAAGGTGAGATAAGTACAGTAATGCAGAAGCCTCCAGAAGTACTTCTTAGTGCTTTTTAAAAATATCACTGATGGTTCAGGATGGGGAACATGTGTATACCCATGGCGGATTCATGTTGATGTATGGCAAAACCCATACAATATTGTAAAGTAATTAGCCTCCAATTAAAATAAATAAATTTAAATTTAAAAATAAATAAAAATATCACTGATGGAGAAAATAATATAGATGATAAAAAACTCCTGTAAATTTGATGATGCTTTTCAATGAATTTGTATTTTTATTAATCACAACATATTTACTTACTTTTATTTTTCTAAGCATAGTTGATTTACATTCTTGAGTTAGTTTCAGAATGTATACATATATTTTTTTAATTCATTATACTTTATTATTATACAAGATATTGAATATAGTTACCTGTTGTTGTTGTTGTTTAATCACTAAATTGTGTCTGACTCTTTGTAACCCCATGAGCTGTAGCCCTCTAGACTCCTC
Organism: Tragelaphus eurycerus; assembly: GCA_935064755.1. NCBI lineage: Eukaryota > Metazoa > Chordata > Mammalia > Artiodactyla > Bovidae > Tragelaphus > Tragelaphus eurycerus. Next base: position 29,895,751 of record CAKXYN010000002.1, read on the forward strand.
TGTCCATGGGATTTCCCAAGCAAGAGTACTGGAGAGGGTTGCCATTTTCTTCTCCAGGGGATCTTCCAGAATCAGGGATCAAACCCGCGTTTCCTACTTGACAGGCAGATTCTTTACCACTGAGCCACCAGGGAAGCCCAGGCTGTACAGGAAATCCTTGTCGTTTATCTATTTTATATATGGTAGTATACATCTGTTAATCCCATACTCCCAATTGATCCTTCCCTCCTTCCCCTTTGGTAACTTTAAGTTTGAATTTTCTACGTCTGTGAGTCTGTTTCCGTATTGTAAATAAGTTCCTTTGTACTATTTTTTTAAGATTCCACATATAAGTGATATCATATGATATTTATCCTTCTCTGTCTGATTTACTTCACTTAGTTTGATAATCTGTAGTTCCATCCATGTTGATGCAAATGGCATTATTTCATTCTTTTTCATGGTTCATCATATTCCATTGTATATATATAACACAACTGCTTTATCCATTCATCTGTGGATGGGCTCTTAATTTGCTTCCATGTCCTGTTTGTTGTAAATAGTGCTACTATGAACATTGAGGTTCATGTATCTTTTTGAATTAGAGTTTTCATGTTTTCTGGATATAGGTCCAAGAGTGGAATTGCTGGATCATATGGTAACTCTGTATATGGTTTTTTAAAGAAACTCCATACTGTTTACCATACTGACTGCACCAACTATTTCCTTCATTTTAATATGGTCATAGATATAAGAGACAGATAACTGGGGTGGGAGGAGGGATTGCTATATTTTTTCCAAATTAGGATAATTCTCCAACCACATAGAGGAAACATGAACCAGTAGGACTCCATAGCCTAAAGTTCCAAAGTTATAAACCAACCCAAATAAGGAAACCAGAGTGTGAAGCCATTCTGTGGTAATGACCTAATCAGCACCCGAGACAGACCCAAATCCAGGATTCCGACTTCTGAATCCCATCCCAGTGCTATTCAGTGGCCACTGATGAGACTTCTCCATGCACTTTCCTAGGTAACTTCTAGTGTGCTTATAAACCTGAACCTGGCTAAAGGAAGAGGCTATGAGGGCCACACCTCCGACAGAGGACAGAGGACCATTAGGAGACACCTGGGTGCTAGACCAGCTTCATGGGCATGAAGCCTCACAGAGCCTGGTGCTTAGAAAGCCCTTGCTTGATCTGATATTCTTCCTTTATTTGAGATTCTTAATAATTTTTTAAAAAGAAGCACACATTTCATTTTGCGCTGGGCCCTGCGAATGATGTGGCCAGTCCTGTCCAGGCAGGACAACTTGGATCTAACTGTATTTTATTCCTGGCTTGTTTTTAATTGCCTTCTGGGGATACAGCGTTCATTACTGTGCCTCAGGATTTGACAGACCATTTGATCTGGGATAAGGAGACTTGGTACCAAGTTAGAGATGTGGGCACAGAATGTGAGGAAGCGCTTGCTCTTAGGGTTGTGCAGACACAGGGTCAGCACCTGCGAGTGAGTGCCCCTTATACCTTGCACCTCACTCGTCTCACCCAAGCCCCACTCCCCACTGCACCTGCAGCATACCTGTACACTGCCCTGCATCTACCATACACTGGACCCTCCTGCTTCCTTTATCTGCAGAGTGAGTGCCTCTACAGTCACTGAAGTTTCATCAGCCAGATCAGGTAGCATGCAGAAACCTAACTATTGACTTTTTCTTAGATTTTTTTTTTTCTAAAAGTCTTCTTTATTTCTTCAGCGTTTGTTGAGGGAGAAATATATTCCCTCTTTCTCTGCAAGACTGGCCATGCTGGCAGGTGAATGCTCTATTGTGTAAATGTAATTTGATATAAAGCTCAATTGTCAATACCATGAGACATTTTATAGGAAGGGAGAAAGAGTCAGCGGCACTAGTGGTCACATTCCTGTATCACTGGAGAGTGAGAGAGGTGTGATGGGAAGACAGATAACCTTGGTTTTCGTCCGTCCTGAGACCCTTACTTCCTTGCCGCATGACCCAGGGCAAGGCTTTGTGCCCTCTTAGCCTCTGTTTTCTCACCTATAAAATAGGGATAATAAAGTATCTGTCTCCCATGATTATTTTGATGGGATGATGAATTGATACGTCTGAACATGCCTTGCAGATTATAAAATGCCAGTTGGTTGTTGACACTATTACTCAGCTTTTGGAGGGCAGTGGTTTTGCAGTATGGGTCCATTCTGAGTTGCCATCTGCCACCCCCCAAAGTTAAGGATGAATTTCACAACATCAAACAGTATGAGCTAAGCCTTAGAGTTGCTTTCTTGAAGGAAAAAAGAAACTTCCAAAGCCAAAGTCAGCCAGATGGAAAAGTCCTGCTGGGGCTACGTGCTCTTGTACATGGCTTTATGTTCCAAGGAAGAAGCCACCCCCACCCCCGTTTATCTCCCTTTTCATGGGGCAAGTGTGAGAGCAGTTTTGTTGGTGGGGAGATAATGAAGCTACTCTGGCACCAGACAGTCTGGATTTGGGTGCCAGCTGTTTGCAGGAATTATCAAGCTCTCACCACTGGGGACCTTGGAACCCAAGTAACATTACCCTGGAGGGAGGACATGGCTTGTCCTAGGAGAAAGGAAGCTTGGCCATAGCCTCTGCGGCTGAGAAGGGGAGTTAGGATCCCACTCCCATGGCTCCTTAAGCAGATCACCTAGGTTGAGCACCTCCCAGCATTTTCAGACATCCCTGCTCTGTCTGTCTCAGGAGCACCAAGGACATCATGCTAAAACCCCAGTGTTAAACTAGGTCATGTCAGGGTGTTTTGGTGGTTGCTTAAGAATTGATGAGAAATTGAGGTTCACCCGTCCTAACTCCAGATGCATCCGTTACTGAAGATTCTTTACAATTTTAAAAGATTCACTTGGACTTTCTAAGTCTAAACTGCAGTTATAGTTGATTCCTTTAACCAGCCTTGTTCTTGCTTCTGTGTGATTGATGTTGAGAGCTTACCTGCCCAAATGCTTCCCTGGCTCATCCTTTCCTCCCCGGCCTGAAATCCCCCCTCTATAAATACCACAGCAAGTACAGAACCCAGTAATGGGGACAGGGTGGGGGAACGTCAATAGACAAATAATCAAAACACAGAATCAGTTTTGCACCACATGCTCAGGAAAGCTTAGTAGTGGAGCAGTTAGTTTTATCGGAGAGAGTGTCATGGACACTTCAAAAAAGAGATAACATTTGAACTGCATCATAAAGGCTAAGTGGGCTTTCCAGGTGGTGCTAGTGGTAAAGAACCCACCTGCCAATGCAGGAGAAGTTAGAGACAGTTTCAATCCCTGGGTCAGGAAGATCCCCTGGAAGAGGGCGTGGCAACCTGCTCCAGGATTCTTACCTGGAGAATCCCAGGGACAGAAAAGCCTGGTTGGCTACAGTCCATAGGTTCACAAAGGATATTGTAGGACAAAGAAAGAAGAGAAAGGAATGGAAAGTAGAGAAAACAGAGAGCAAAGATGTTGTACTTCAGATGAGCTGATATCTGTGAAGTGTTTAGAACCGTATGTGGTACATAGTATTTGTGCTTAGTCACTCAGTTATGCCTGACTTTGCAACCCCATGGACTGTAACTCACCAGGCTCCTCTGTCCATGGGGATTCTCCAGGCAAGAATACTGGAGTGGGTTGCCATGCCGTCCTCCAGGGGGTCTTCCCAAGCCAGGTCTCCCACATTGCAGGCAGATTCTTTACCCTCTGAGCCTCCAGGGAAGCCCATAGGAGGTACTCATTAAATAGTAACAGGACTAGCAGTTGCAGTTACATGTTCAATAGAATTCAAATACCCAGTGTGGCCCAAGTACAGAAAGGAAAATTTTGGAAGTGAAACTGGAGAGGTAATTTGAAATATTTTTTTTGTGTAGCTCCTTGAACAGTATGCTAAGGGAGATATTTTTATTTGTAGCACATTTTAGCAAACTTATCTATCTGCTTTGTCATTCATTGATAATTTAGGTGTGTCAGTGGGGACAGTCTGGATTATTATTGTTCAGTCTCCCAGTCGTATCCGACTCTTCACAACCCTATGAACTGGTTGTATTAACAAACAACCCCCAAATGTCAGTGGCTTAGGGCATCAAACATTTATTTATTACCCACATTACATGCCCCTCACAGTATTTGCCCAGTGCTGTCCTTTCTCTGACCTGCTGCTTCAAGCTTCTGCCCAAAAGTGATACCTATCACTATTTCCATTTCATTGGCCAAAGCAGCCACAAGGCCATGCCTAATTTCAGAGGGACCAGGGCAGTGCAGTCCTACTACATGGTGATGGATACCTAACAATGTATATTTATTAATACTCAGAGAACTCTATGCTTAAAAGGAGGGGATTTTACCATATGTAAATTATATCCCAACAATTCTGATTTTAAAAAACACTTCAGTGCATTTTTTTAAATAGCCAGCTTTTAAAAGCTATGGAAATCATAACTCAGACAGCCACTTAAAATATTATTTGATCCCTAATGAGTAATTTTATGGATCCTTTTTAAAAATCATAACTTGTGGTATGCTGATAAATGTCTAGCAATCAGAAATGTTTTCTCTCTGGGAGAGGGAGGGAATCCTGGTATTTGCCTAATTCCATGGTATAAATATCCCTACAATGGCTGATTTCAAGCTACCAATATGACATCACTGAATTGAGCTAGGAGGATACATACACATGTTAAGCCAATCCCAGCATACCACTAAAAATATTAAAATATGCTATAATTTCACAGTACAATAAGCAGCAAGATAATGACTGTCTTCCTAATGTCCCAGGATTGTCTTGTATGAATTCCCAATTTGCTAGTAATGCAAAATTAGTAATAGTAATACCAACGAGATACTGCAGTTATGAAAAAATAATATGGCAGTATCAAACATGTAAAGCTAGATGGCGTCTTGGAGATTATCTAGTCACTTCACAGTTGAAGATGCTCAGAAATGTAAAAGCTGTGCCCGAAGTCACCCAGCCAACTGGTGGCAGAACCAGAACCAAAGCCCAGGTTTCCTGACTTCCTATTTAATGTCTATGTGTGGTTTTCCCCACCAGTGCAGGAACCGTAGGATTCCAGTTTTTGAAGGTGTACCATTGTTCCTAGTCCACATCCATCTTACAAATATTGTTCTTAAAAGGTCAAGGCTTTCAGTTCAACCATGCCTGTGGTGAACAAGTGACAGGGACCAGGGGGTGGGGAGGGGTGTCAGGTGTTACTTGATAGCTATTTGATCCAAACAATGAATTTTACCCTGGGAGAGCAGAGAATAACCTGGCACCTTATCTGAAGGCTGTGGTTCATCCCCAGTCCCAACTAGAAACAGTCTGCATGGGCTCCCTATCCTTGTGCTGCCCACTTCCCAGCTCACCCCACCTTAAAGACATCAATGGAGCCATGTATTTAGAACCATACCACCAAGCATTTTCCCATCTCAACCAAACTTTGAGGTAGCTGAGAAGAATCTTTGGGGAGAATGAGTCCATTCTACAAGTCTCAAGGTAGAGTCAAAACCAATCATAATAATAACTCTGCGTAATCGTGACTGATTGGGGACCAGGCCAGACTTGTTCCCAAACATATTTCAAGCTTGTGTGATTCTCTTGGGTCATATACTTCAAATGTCTTTTTCTTCTTTCTCAATCTAACAAATTATTGCTTTTCCTTCAGGGCCCATTTCAATGTCGTTTCTTGTTTAAAGACTTTTCTGACCTTAATCTGACCTTGAATACTTCCCCAACCTGCCTAGCAATAGATTTATATTGCTTCTTCTACTCTGTTCCTGGAACATTTTGTGTCTACTTTACTATGGCTCATATCACAGTGTTTTGTGATTATTTGTTCAGCTGTCTATGTCCTCAGCCAGACTGAATATTTGCCCCTTGAAGTCAAGACCCATGTCTTACTTTTAGTTTTCTGAACCCACTGTAGTGCCTGGCCTAACCCATGGTTGATACCAAAGAGAGAGACTGAGGCGAGAGGAATAGAGGGAAAGAGGGAGGAGCATTCTGGACCATTCTGGACCATTCTGGACTGAAAGCAAGCTCAGAGAAAAGTGAAGTCTTTTAAAGCCCTGAGTTACCAGATAACTGTGTATGCCTCAGGGCAACAGGTCTCTGCCATACTGTTCAGGAGAGTCACCAAGGCATACTTGTTTAAAAGGGAGATTGCTGCCTCCCTGCCCATACTCTTATTCCCATTTTTAAGGGTGGCAGGGAAGAGATCTATGTATTTACAAGCATTCCTGGAAATACACTACTCAAGCAGTCTGCAGGACACTTCTGAGAAGTATTGGTCAGACTGTTTCAGGAATGCAGACAAGAGCCAGCGGGGGAGTGCAGACTCAAAGAGCCAGCGGGGGAGTGCAGACTCAAGTCCAGTGTATCCAGCAGGCTATAGAGGGCACTCCACCACATGCACCGATTCTCCAGAATCTCAGGGAACTGGAAGGTTCTAGGGGAGTCCACCCAGAACCCTTCCTGACTGGCTGAGGCCACAGTCACACGGAGAGACACTGGTAGATCTCTTGTACCTCTTGTTCCAGAATGTGTAGCAGAGTTTTGGCATATTATGGACACGTCTGAATGTTTCCAATTCTAGTCCGTTATTTGATTATCCTGGGCTGTGGAATAGCCACATAGGATCTGGGTACTAACCATGGTCTGACTCAAGAACATGAGTTGTGACCCTGAGCTCCAAGACCTCCGGCAAAGCTGCAGCTGCAGCCAGTGTCACTCTCAGAGCACTTTCCAGGCTGGCTTGGCCTCCTTCAGGTTGTCCTGCCCCAGGCCTAGTCAAAGCAGTGTCCTCTAGTCAGGTCCTGTGCGTGTGCGCACACCACACACACACACACACACACACGGAGCTGCCGCGCACACCATGCCAACAACAGCCTCTGTCTTTGAGGCTGAGCTGCAACAGGGCTGTCACCTCCTTGGAAAGGGCCGGTTCCTGGCATCCTCAGCCTCTGAGCCCTTCTCCAGGCATCTCGCACCCCTCCTGACCCCACCCTAGCCCACCTCAGAACCGAGCCCTAGAGCTAATCTGACAGCTGCCAAGTGCTGCATGTCACACTCATTCACCTCACAGGGTACAGTTGTTTCCCAGAAGACGATCATTTCATGTTCCCTCTCATTAAGTGACTATAATTATACTTACTTGGGGCATAATTGATTTTAATTTTCACTGTGAGGTAGCGTCAGGTTACAAGGAGAGTCTCTCGCCTTGGAGAACTCTCTCCACAACTCTCTCCCTTTATTTAGCATTTAAATGAGTATCCGGAGGGACACGTAAGAAGTAATTATAAGGAGAAACCAAGTGTGGAAAGGGCCAGCTTTTGAAGTACATTGACATCCTGACACATGGGTACATGGTTCCAGTTTGGTGCTGGGAAGTCAGCTGGGTGGCCCTGGGTGGCCCGGGGAGCATGACACCCTGACATTGATGAATTGTGCAACTGTGCTGGGACCCAGCCTTTCCCTCAGTGCCGGCGTCATTCTCATGCACTGCTTGTCTATGACTCACAGCCTCTGTTTATGAATTAGCACATATTTTTAAAAATCTTACACATTACTCTACCTAAAGTTTACAAATAGTAGTGCCACAATTTCAATTGCCTACTCTTTTTTTTTTTTTTTTAACAATTTTAGTGTCTTATATTCATAGATCCCTTGTTAATCTTTCAGAGACCAGGTCCCCATTATTATATGTCACAAAAGCAGTAGTGCCTAATTTCAAACTTTTCTAATGGAATGCAGATACAGTAATTTGTGATTCAGGGGTATTTGTTATATAATTGAAGCATAAATGTGAAAGAAAGTGTTAGTTGCTCAGTCGTGTCTGACTCTTTGTGACCCCATGGACTCTAGCCTGCCAGGCTCATCTGTCCATGGGCTTCTCCAGGAAAGAATACTGGCGTGCATAGCCATTGCCTTCTCCAGGGGATCTTCCCAACCCAGAGATCGAATCCGTGTCTCCTGCATTGCAGACAGATCCTTTACTGTCTGAGCCACCAGGGAAGCCCATAATTGAAGCCTAAATCTCCCTTTATTTTCAGATGGTGAAAATTCTAGAAGTAGTGGGATGTATTAGTTCTATTTGAGTTTCAAAACTGTGAGCCAAGTTACACAAATAATTGGTTTACTAAAAGAATGCCATGGGAGCTGTGTAATACACACACACACACACATACTTATTACAAATAGAGCTAGAATTCTAATGTTAGCTGTCCCATCTCTGTTCTCTCATGACTCCAATATTATATAATTATCCTGGTTGGTTGGCTGACCACTATCCCCAGCTTCTAACTTCACAAGAGCATCTGTGAAGGCCAGGAGTTAAGGTTTATTGAACATGTGAAGGTGGAAAGTGGTCCTGACTGAGACCTCGCTTGGGCAGAGAGAAAACCAAGGCCCAAATACATCAGATGATTTAGCCAAGATGACAGCAATTGCAACAAAAAAATGAAACATGCAAAATACAAGTGCATGTGTAATGAACAGGAGAATTTTTAATCAAATCAAAATATTTATCATATTTCTCTGATCAAAATTCTTAGTTTCCCTCAATCAGTTGGATATTAGAAAGGATGTGCTTTCAGTATGGCAAAAACACCCAAGAAGATAAGACATTTGCTTTGGCCTTGCCGTTTGCCTATCTCAGCAGCAGAGTTCTTTGTGTAATGATCCAAGGGTGTGATGAAGTATCAGAATTCAGAAACCGACAGATGTAATGCCCGGAAGACACATTGGTGAAATTCAACCGGTTAAGAACTCTGTTGCCTTGAACTTGACAGTGATTCTTTCACAAACAGTCTCCCCTTGTTTTGAATTAAGTTACACTAATACTAGGAGAGACCAGTGTCTTATTCTCTTTCATGTAGTCTCAAGTTTTCTCAGAAATCCTCCGTCTCTCCTGGAGCTGTGCTCCTTGCCAGGAACGTGGAAGATCGGGGGTTACAAATCTCCCCCTCTGAAAGCTATGAAGGGCTCACATTCACACATTTTAATTACTTAAAAAAATTTATTCTCAGCTATCTTTTCAAAGACATGCAGGGTTAGGGGAAGAACTGTCATATTGCTTTCCTCCTGTGTTTTTTATCCTCGCTTCTTTTTCACGTGGCACTAATTCTCTCACTCTACTTCACCTTATCTGGTTTCCCATGTAATCTGGAATTTTTCTTTTTCCACTGAAAGAGGAAGGTAGCCCTAGAGAAGTCAGGGTGAGGTCATCCTGACTAATCCTCCTCCCCACACAGATCAAACTTGTCCAGCTCATCTCTCTTCCAGTTCTTCATCAGGTGAGATCTCCATGGACTGGCCAGAGAGGCCCTAGTTGCCTTGGGACAGAAAAAAAAAAAAAATCTGACTAAGTATGCAGTGGGAAAGAAAACAAAGAATTCCTTTCTGAGGTCAGGCAGCCAATTGCAGGAGCTGACCCAGCCTCACAGAGCAGCCCACAGCAGCAGGTGGGAACCTCTGCTGGGATAGCTGTGCACACTCACTGGCCAGGTGTGACATCAGCCTGCAGCCTAGGAGGGCTCCATCTCACCCTCCTCCCCTACCTGCCTGCCAGACTCCCAGGAATCAAGAAAAGCAAGAACAAACCACCAGCAAACTCACGAGTGGTGTAGGAGAAGCCTCTCGAAGCTTGTGTACACCATGCTTTCGAAAGTCCTTAGATGTTACTGCTATCAGTAGAAACCAGGCAGCAGCAAGAGGAAGAGGCCAAGAGAAGAGGAACATAGAGAAGGAGGGAGAGGGGCCATCAACACATGAAATACAATCAACCAATCCATCTGCATCCAAACATCACCATCTGTCGTCTACCTCCTCCTCTGTGTCACTAAGGCAAAGCACAGCTGTCCTTCTAAACCAGCAGCCACAACCTCACCACCATCTTTAGTGTTCTTTTGAAGCAAAATTTCTCTAGCGCATGCATATTGGAATCACCTGGGTATCTTGAAAAAATATTGATACCTGGCTTCTGCCTCCATTCTGATTTAATTGATCTGGGGTGGCAAATAGACATCTGGATTTTTGAAGCAATTGTAATGTGTAACAAAGTTTGGGAACCACTGCATTATTAGCCAGGTAGTTCCTGGAGCCCATGCCCCACACACCCTCAGAATAGATCTTGGTGATAGGCTCTACTTCCTCCAAGCTACACTTCACCCCTTTGTAACAATAGAAATTTGAGGGCAAATTCAGATCCATCCAATATTTATTGTGTACCCATTATATGCCATGCCTTGCACTGGTGCCTTCATATGTTTATCTAACAACCCAGCTTGATGATGTTAGTTGTTTGGTTTGTTGGTTCGTTGGTTGGTTGGTTGGTTGGATGGGTGGATGGATGAACGTATGGATGGGTGGATGGGTGGATAGGCTGCTGCTGCTAAGTCATGTCAGTCGTATTAGAAAGGATATGCGACTCTGTACGACCCCATAAGCGGCAGCCCACCAGGCTCCCGCCTCTGGGATTCTCCAGGCAAGAATACTGGAATGGGTTGCCATTTCCTTCTCCACTGCTTGAAAGTGAAAAGTGAAAGGGAAGTCACTCAGTTGTGTCCAACTCTTCGCAACCCCATGGACTGTAGCCCACCAGGCTCCTCCATCCATGGGATTTGCCAGGCGAGAGTACTGGAGTGGGTTGCCACTGCTTTCTCTGGGGTGGATAGGAGAGGGGGAATATAATATGTCTAGAGCAGTGTCTGACATAATAAATTTTAATTACATATTTATATTGTCCTGTCGCATAAACACTAAAACAGTTGTGTCTATAAATTCCTACTCATTTAACCTGTTTTGATACCTGTCCTTGGAATAGTGTTTTTATGATTTTTTGTGCAGAGAAACTAAAATGCAAATGCATTCTGAATAAAAGCTACCACCATTTGTAATACTGCTGAGCATTAATCCTTTAAAGAAGACATGCTGATTTGGTATAAACATGAATAAACAGATGTGCTTGACCCCCTGGGACATTGGCTTATTCACTTTGGGAGTGGAAGGGACTTTCACAGGCCATGTTACCAAAACCTTGTTTTGGATACTATTGCTGGGAAACAAACCATTTTAAAACTTGATTGTGTAAATTATCTGTTGTGTTATATTTACAGGTTCAGTGGATCAGGACTAGAACACGGTATGGGGGGATCCTCTACTCCATGTCGTCTGGCTTCACATTGGGGAAGAGTCAAAGGCCAGGGAGAGTGTGATGACTGGGGACTGGAATTGTCAGGAAACTCCTCTCTTCACATGTGTGGTCCCTCGGTTGAAATGACTTGAACACTGGACTTAGCAGGACTGTAAATCAGTGTCTCCATGAGTCCTCTCCACAAAATGTGTTTCCCTCAAACTTGGCAGCCTCAGTATAGCTGAACTTCTTCTAAGACAGCTCACAGCTCCAGTGTATGGGTTTCCACGGACAAGGCAGAAGCCACATTGCCTTTTATGACCCAGCTTCGGGAATCATACCACATTACCATCATATATTCTACCGGTTGAAGTAGACACAAGTCTGTCCAGCTTCACTGGAAGGGGACATCCAGCTCATATCTTGATAGGAAGAACGTTTTGTTTTTCACAGGAGTTTTACAGCCATTGTTAAAATACTACACCCCCAATTCTTAGGAACTGAACCCTAGGTAGGACCCAACAGAAGGAAATCTTACCAACCTTTGTGCCTCATTAATAAAAATGATTAATAAAATGACATTATTATGTATAATGACATTATTATGTATAATGTAAATAATACATGTCATTTTATTAATGACATTAATAAAAATGACATGTATTATTCATTTTTTTGTAAAGGAAGAATTAGATCTCTAACCTCCCTTCCTACCTGGAATGTACTGGCAACATGGTGACAAAAAAACTTCCCCTCCTTTCCTAAATTCATTGCTCATCTTGGATGATGTCAATTTTGAGAGAAGAACCCTTGGCACCAGCTTTCTGTTGGACCAATGGCAGGAGACCTTCCTATATCAGCAGCAGAAACCATGTTAAAATGCCAAGGCCAAGCATTTGAGCCCAGAGTGCTGGTTGGCAACCCAGCAAAGGTGCCCAGCACAGTGACAGCCCCCAAGCTTCCACCTTCTCTGCCCATGCACTCCTTCTCCTTCTGACCTTGCCAGCCAGTTATTTTGTTTTGCCAAAGTTCCATGATTTTCTGGAAGAATTCAGGGCAGCAGATAAGTGGGCAGATTCCTGTGGATTCAGATCATTTAGGACACGTTGTCTGGGGCTAAGATGCTGTTTCTTATCCATCAAGGAGCTCTGAAAACAAGGTCAGTGGATGCCCAGACCTTGCGTCAGAGCCCAGAGATCTTGGTACTTCAGACTAACTGGCACCAGTGAGCTGAGAGGTCGAGATGTGGAATGCTGGGGTTCAGATGCCACCTTGGGCTCTGTCCAGTAGGTCATCATGGCAGCTTTAAGGGACCCATAGGAACCCATAGTGACATGTGTCCCATTTTTGCTGGTGTACAGACCTTGCAGTGAGCCCCTAGAAGTGGTGCTTCCTGCCCTACCCACCAGGAACCGACACCCTGCAGTACACTTTAAGCCATCAGCTATGGCCAGTCATCCTGGGCTTACTTTGCCTCATATTGCTCTGAATGTCTCTCCACTTGTAAGGGAAATAACCACCTCCACTCCCTGCAGTGCTCACCTCATTCCCCAAGAGCCTGAAAGGCTCTTTCTGAGCACCCAGGACCAAAGTGACCAGCCATAATTTAATCCCCAAGGTCAACAAGTTCAGTTCAGTTCAGTTGCTCAGTCATGTCCGAATTTTTGCAACCCAATGGACTGCAGCATGCCAGGCCTCCCCGTCGATCACCAACTCCAAGAGCATATTCAAACTCATGTCCATTGAGTCGGTGATACCATCCAACCATCTCATCCTCTGTTGTCCCCTTCTCCTCCTACCTTCAATCTTTCCCAACATCAGGATCTTTTCAAATGAGTCAGTTCTTCACATCAGGTGACCAAAGATTTGGAGCTTCAGCATCAGTTCTTTGAATGAGTATCCAGGACTGATTTCCATTAGGATGAACTGGTTGGATATCTTTGCTGTCCAAGGGACTCTCAAGAGTCTTCTCCACCACCACAGTTCAAAAGCATCAATTCTTTGGTGTTCAGCTTTCTTTATAGTCCAACTCTCATATCCACATGACTACTGGAAAAACCATAGCTTTAACTAGATGGACCTTTGTTGGCAAAGTAATGTCTCTGCTTTTTAATATGCTGTCTAGGTTGCTCATAGCTTTTCTTCCAAGGAGTAAGCGTCTTTTAATTTCATAGCTGCAGCCATCATCTGCACTGATTTTGGAGCCCAAATCTCTAAAGTCTCTCACTGTTTCCATTGTTTCCCCATCTATTTGCCATGAATTGATGGAAGCAGATGCCATGATCTTAGTTTTCTGAATGTTGAGTATTCACTTTCCTCTTTCACTTTCAAGAGACTCTTTAGTTCTTTGCTTTCTCCCATAAGTGTGGTGTCATCTGCATATCTGAGGTTATTGATATTTCTCCCGGCAACCTTGATTCCAGCTTGGGCTTTATCCAGCCTGGCATTTCTTATGATGTACTCTGCATATAAGTTAGATAAGCAGGGTAACAACATACAGCCTTGACGTACTCCTTTCCCAATTTGGAATCCGTCTGTTGTTCCATGTCTAATTCTAACTGTTGCTTCTTGAACTGCATACAGATTTCTCAGGAGGCAGGTGAGGTGGTCTGGTATTCCCATCTCGAAGAATTCTCCACAGTCTGCTGTGATCCACACAGTCAAAAGCTTTGGCATAGTCAATAAAGCAGAAGTAGATGTTTTTCTGGAACTCTCGTTTTTTCCAATGGATGATCCAATGGATGTTGGCAATTTGATCTCTGGTTCCCCTACCTTTTCTTAATCCAGCTTGAACATCTGGAAGTTCACAGTTCACATACTGTTGAAGCCTGGCTTGGGGAATTTTGAGCATTACTTTACTAGCGTGGGAGATGAGTGCAATTGTGTGGTAGTTTGAGCATTCTTGGCATTGCCTTTCTTTGGGATTGGAATGAAAACTGACCTTTTCCAGTCCTGTGGCCACTGCTGAGTTTTCCAAATTTGCTGGCAGATTGAGTGCAGCACTTTCACAGCATCATCTTTGAGGATTTGAAATAGCTCAACTGGAATTCCATCACCTCCACTATCTTTATTCATAATGATGCTCTTAAGGCCCACTTGACTTTGCATTCCATGATGTTTCTGGCTCTAGGTGAGTGATCAAACCATCATGATTACCTGGTTCGTGAAGATTTTTTTGTTTTTTGTATAGCTCTTCTGTGTATTTTTGCCACCTCATCTTAATATCTACTGCTTCTGTTAGGTCCATAACATATCTGTCCTTTATTGTGCCCATCTTTGCATGAAAAGTTCCCTTGGTATCTCTAATTTTCTTGAAGAAATCTCTAGTCCTTCCCATTCTATTGTTTTCCTCTATTTCTTTGCACTGATCACTGGGGAAGGCTTTCTTATCTCTCCTTGTTGTTCTTTGGAACTCTGCATTCAAATGGGTATATCTTTCCTTTTCTCCTTTGCCTTTCACTTCTCTTCTTTTCATAGCTGTTTGTAAGGCCTCCTCAAACAACCATTTTGCCTTTTTGCATTTCTTTTTTTGGGAGATGGTCTTGATCCCTGTCTCCTGTACAATGTCACGAATGTCCGTCCATAGTTCATCAGGCACTCTGTCTATCAGATCTAATCCCTTGTTTCTATTTCTCATTTCCACTGTATAATCGTAAGGGATTTGATTTAGGTCATACCTGAATGGTCTAGTGCTTTTCCCTACCTTCTTCAATTTAAGTCTGAATTGGCAATAAGGAGTTCATGATCTGAGCCACAGTCAGCTCCTGGTCTTATTTTTGCTGACTGTATAGAGCTTCTCCATCTTTGGCTGCAAAGAATATAATCCATCTGATTTCGGTGTTGACCATCTGGTAATGTCCATGTGTAGAGTCTTCTCTTGTGTCATTGGAAGAGGGTCCTATGACCAGTGCATTCTCTTGGCAAAACTCTATTAGTCTTTGCCCTACTTCATTCTGTACTCCAAGGCCAGATTTGCCTGTTACTCCAGATATTTCTTGATTACCTACTTTTGCACTCCAGTCCCCTATAATGAAAAGGACATCTATTTTGGGTGTTAGTTCTAGGAGGTCTTGTAGATCTTCATAGAACCATTCAACTTCAGCTTCTTCAGCATTATTGGTTGGGGCACAGTCTTGGATTACTGTGATATTGAATGGTTTGCCTTGGAAATGAACAGAGATCATTCTCTTGTTTTTGAGATTGCATCCAAGTACTGCATTTCAGACTCTTTTGTTGACTATGATGGCTATTCCATTTCTTCTAAGGGATTCTTGCCCACAGTAGTAAATATAATGTCCCTACATGGCATGGCTCTTAGTTTCATTGAGTTAGACAAGACTGTGGTCTATGTGATCAGATTGGTTAGTTTTCTGTGATTGTGGTTTTCAGTCTGTCTGCCCTTTGATAGAGAAGATAAGAGGCTTATGGAAGCTTGCTTATGAAAGCTTCCTGATGGAAGAGACTGACTGAGGGGGAAACTGGGTCTCAAGTTAAACTCAATTGTCAACACCTTCCTAAGATTAGGCCTTACTTTGAAAGCATCACCTGCATAATCGTTAAAGTTAATTTTGTCATTAAATTATGTATGCATACATGCATATAAAATGACGCCAGGCATGGATCTGAGCAATTTACAACTCACAACTTAAATTGTACATTTAATCATCTGTGAAGAGCTACTGTTATTATCCACACTTCACATTTGACGCAAAGAGGCGCAGTGGTTAAGTAACTTGGCATGAAGTCTCCCAGCTGGGAGGTGTTGAAGCAGGATTTGAACACAAACAACTTAGTTCCAGAGACTTATTCTGAATAAGGAATTCTTGGCAGACAAAAAACCTCCTCCATTTCTAGAGTTTGATTGCCATTTCTATGACCAAGGGGTTTGTAAGCACAAAGCATTTTCAACTGAAATAGCACAAGGCCAGTTACTGTGTTAGTTTCTAACACAACGTTTTAGGAGATGACTAGAAACCTTTGTTGTTGATAGAAATTAAAGACAGTACCATGTTTCATTTTTATAGTTAGAAGACTGAAGTGAAAAAAATTAAACTAGAAAACATTTTAATTATTTAAAATAGAAGCTCCTTGTTCCCAAATCATTCAGATCAGATCAGATCAGTCGCTCAGTCGTGTCCGACTCTTTGCGACCCCATGAACTGCAGCACGCCAGGCCTCCCTGTCCATCACCAGCTCCTGGAGGTCACTCAGACTCGCATCCATCGAGTCAGTGATGCCATCCAGCCATCTCATCCTCTGTCGTCCCCTTCTCCTCCTGCCCTCAATCCCTCCCAGCATCAGAGCATTACTGAAATATAAAAACTGAAGTCTCATAGGTATATTATACATGTTAGCATGTAATTTTCTGGGTTTGAGTAAGTTTATTTAGAGAAAAATCTGTGTCATACAAGCTTGACATCTATTCCTTCTTCTTTTAACTCCTGACTTTTACAAACAATAATATTTATGATATAAACTATTTTTATTTGAAAAATTTATTTCCTTTGGCTCAAGAGAGATTTCTCTTGGCTCTTCAGAGGTTTAACCTAAATCATGTTTTTACAGAAATAGTATTCTGTCTTGCATTTTGGAAAGATTTTCATTTATATCAAGAGATGCCTGCTGTATGACACAGGGAGCTCAAACCTGGGGCTCTGTGATAACCTGGAGGGGTGGGAGGGGCGGGAGGAGGGAGGGGAGGTTCAGGAGGGAGGGGAAATGTGTATTCCTACGGCTGATTCATGCTGATATATGGCAGAAACCAGAGCAATATTGTAAAGCAGTTATCCTCCAATTAAAAATAAATAAATTTCCCATAGGATATGCCATAAAATGGAAGGTATTAAGCCCCACAGAAGGCACATCTTTCTTAAGGCCTGCTAGAATAAGAGTTTTCTTTTCTAATAACATTACTTAACCACTTGTTTTGCAAGTCTGAGTTTCTTTAAATATATTATAGTTGTGATGTCCAGACCACAGAAAACTCTAATATTTTAGATTTGATTTCTAGATATGTTTAAAACTTACCTAATTTTCCCTTTAAGGTAAAGGCCTCCTAGTACAAAACAAAACTGATGCAAACTGAGGGAAGAAAAGGTTTTTGTTTCCCTATGGAAAGCATTTCCTTTTTTTTTTTTTTTTTCTAATTTATTCCAATTATAAAGGTAATTAATTCAAGAAATTCTGAAAGATACAGAAAGTATAGTCATGGGGCTGTTTCCTTACAGTGATTTCCTATGCACTGGAATTTTAAAATATATTTGTAAGCATAGTACCTTTGTAATTTTGTGTGCTGCTTTATTCATGTAGTATCTTACAATCATGTTGCTGTGCCGTCCTTACAAACATCATTTTTGATTGTTGCGTGAGCCTCATATTTAGTTATTTCCTAAGGTTAGGACATACACAATACATTCCAATTTAATATGAGAAATAATGCTGTCCTGAATGTCTTTTGTATTTAGGATCATTTTCTTAAGATAGATTCTTAGAAATTGAATTGCAGAATCTTAAAGCATATTAAAGAGAAGACTCTTGAGAGTCACTTGGACTGCAAGAAGATAAATCCAGTCAATCCTCAACGAAATCATCCCTGAATATTCATTGGAAGGATTGATGCTGAAGCTGAAGCTCCAATACTTTGGCCACCTGATGCGAAGAGCCTACTCATTGGAAAAGACCCTGGTGGTGGGAAAAATTGAAGGCAGGAGGAGAGGATGAGGTGGTTGGATGGCATCACTGACTCGATAGACATGAGTCTGAGCAAATTCAGGGAGATAGTGAGGGACAGGGAAGCCTGGCGTGCTGCAGTCTGTGGGGTCACGAAGAGCTGCACATGAGTTAGCAACTGGAAAACAACAGCATGACCGACAGAAGGAACTGATCCTGTGTTTAAATCCCACATGTTAGTTCTGCAAGCTTGGGCAGTGAAAGCCCTGTTAGCTTCAGTTTCCTCATCTATAAAATGCAGGTAATAGTGTCTGTGTCACACAGCTGTCATGCAGATTAAACGAGTTAATGTGCCTGGTGCAATGTATGTCCAATAATTGTTAGGGTTATATTTTCCTATTTAGTTGCTGATGTGAATTTAATGTATCTGTTAAGTTTTAAGCAGCAGTGAGCATGCGCACATAGCATGGCTTCACAAAAGAACATTATGAGTTCAAAGAATGGTCCTGGGTTCTGGGCCCTGAGCAGATATGGAAGAGTGGGAAGTGGCAGGTGGAAGGTCAGGGTCATGGGTCACATCAAAGGTGCTTTTCAGTTCTCAATAGCTGTTACATTCACTACACAGAGGTGGACGGACCCTCACCCACCCAAAATTTGGCTTGATGTAGAGACCAGTGGTTGGAGAAGGAAATGGCAACCCACTAGAGTATTCTTGCCTGAAGAATCCCAGGGACAGAGGAGCCCGTGGGCTGCTGTCTATGGGGTCGCACAGAGTCGTACACAACTGAAGCGACTTAGCAGCAGCAGTAGCAGAGACCAATGGTACCACATGCCCATCCAAGAGGATATGAAGTTTTTTACTCACAAAGTAAGGCTTTCTGGGGAGAGCAGGTCTGAAAATGGCCTGAGAGAGCTGGAAGGGATAGCTGGCTTAGGGCTTTATGGTGCTTGGGGTGGGGCTGGAGGAGGTAGCCCCACCCAGAGAGGTTCCTGTGGTTTTTAATCCCCACTGGCACCAAGGGAGGTGGCTCGAGGCCTTCTGACTGACAGTCAGATCCCCAAATTGGAGTCAGAATCTTCATTGCACAAGCTGTGGTTTTATGATGGAAAAGGGAATCTCAGTGGCTTTCTTCCCTTCTTAAAAGAAAAAGCATTCCCTCTGGACCCCGCCTCTCCTGGCCCCTTTGGTCAACTCCCCCTTGCTCCCTAGTTCTCCAGTCCTGGCTCAACAATAATCTCTGCTCCCAATACTCTCCTCTTCCTTTTCTGTCTAAAGTGTCTGCAGTCAGGTCTCCCCCACCACTCCCCAGAAACAGCTGTTGTCAAGGGGATCACTTGCTTGCCTAAAAGCTGCTGAATCCTTGGTCCTTTCTTGGTCCCCGTCACAACTGACCTGTCACAGGCACTGGCCCCAATTGGTCATCTTTTCCTGGGCTTTCAGGATATCAAATTTGCCTCCTCTTTCTCTTTGCCTAGTTCTGTCTCAATTTCCTGACCTCATAATTATTCGGGTAGCCCAGGGCTCAGTCCTGGGGCCTCTGCTGTCCTCTGTCTCTACTTGCACTCTTGCTGTAAATCCATCTGATTACAGTAACTCTCAGGGTGTGTCTCCAGCACCCACCTCTCCCTGGAACCCAAGTCTATATGTCCAGCTGCCTACTCAGAGTTCCAACACCCCACACCGAGTTCTGCCCTTCCCCTGCACTCTACCTCTTTCATAGTCTTCGTCTCTCGTAATGGAAGCTTCATCAGGGCCTGAACTGTGCCGTTGTCCTGGAGCCCTTCTGTTACTGACCAGGGTTCTTGGCCTCCTTCATCAACAGAAACTGATCAGAGAGCAGACAGGAAATTCAGGCAAGGCTTTTTCTGGGGCCTCTGCTGTGGCAGAGGGGAGTGTGCCTTCTTGGGTTGCTCCCTGGGGCAAGGGGGCAAGCTGGTCCCTTGTACGGGGTGAGGGTAGGGTTGCGTCCAGAGGGGTGGCTTAGGTGGCTTGCCCATGCCTTGGTGGCGCCATGTGTGGGTGGCATGCACAGTGCCCTGCTTTTGCTCCTGGCTCTTCAGGAGTGGCGGTGGGGCTTTTGGCCTTTGTTGTGTCCCGTTGTGCATAATTTGCCCCCAGTGCACACGCATGCAGTTATTTTATCCCCTTACAGTTTCTCTGTCTTTTCTTGCTCAAGGAGACATTTTTCCAGGTGCAAGCACTGCAACCAAGGGGCCCACTGTCTCACTTCCTCTTTCTTCTCTCTCACCTCGCATCCAACCTGCCAGCTGGTCCTGAGGGCTCCACCTTGAAACGATATCCAGAAACCTGTCCCCACCCCACCACCACCCCTGCTCCCAGCCCGGGCCGAACCTCTATCTTCTCTTTACCTGGATTTCCATAATAGCCTCAAACTGGCCTTCCTGCCTCCATCCTCGCCCTCCTAAGTCCTCCACATAACAGTCCGAACGATGCTTTTTAAAAGTAATTCAGGTCATACCACACGTCTTTGCAGAGCCCTGCAGTGACTGCTCACGCCACTCAGAGTCAAAGCAGAAGTCTTTGCTCTCTCCTGCCAGGCCCTCATTCCTCATGCATGCTGCTCTAGCCGCTCCTGATGTTTGCTGTTTCCTAAGCCCACCCTTGCTCCTGTCTCAGGGCCTTGACCTTTGCTGTCCTCTCCACCCGCAGTGCTCCTCCAGGTGTCAGCGTGGCTCACCTGTCCCCTCCTGCCAGGCTTTGCCCAAGTGCCACCTTCTCAGCAAAGCCTCCCCTGGCCATCCTGTTTTAAATGGCATCCTCACTCCCCATCACTCTCTATCCTGTATCCTTGTTTCTTTGTGACACTTATCACTTTCTTGAATAATATTTAATATATTTATGAGTTTTGTTTATTGTCTGGTCTCTAAGCAGGGATTTTTGTCAGTTGTTCACTGCTGTTTTCCACTGACCTAAAACAGTGCCTGATATATGACTGATACTTTGTAAATATTTGCTGAAGGAAGAAAGGGAGGGAGGAAGAAAGAATGGAGGAGAAAAGGAGGGAATGAAGGGAGCAGGGGAGAAAAGAAGGAAAAAACTATATTTGAAACACATGATAGAATACATTTATTGTTTAAAACACAGATAAGATCAAACTGGATGTGGTCATTTCACACTGAACTGCCCTCTACAATATGCACATGTACACATTAGGATGACACAGTCTCTTCCCAGAGAAGCCAGTGGCTGGTAGAAGTGTCTGCATCATCACACATACCCAGACATTCCACCCGGGAAGGGGCTCCAGGGCTATATTCTTGGCATAAGGTTGGTCTTCCCAACACACAGATAGGAGGTTCAGCTGCAGAATTCGAAAACCCCATCCACCTCTAGCACAGGAGGCCAGAACTCAGTTTAGATTCACATCTGGAATGTGCAAGCATCCGTATTTCAGAACTTCTGAGTTGGTAAATATTCCCAGGAACTGTATTGCACAGGATCTGCTGCACAGCTGGAATGGCCCTGGGGACTCTTGTGTGTGGGTGATTGCTCATTGTGAAAAGCACAGTAGGGGATTTGAGATTTTGTGTGTGTGTGAAATTTTGAAAAAATGTTTAATAGGTGTCTCTGTCATTTATAATATGGGACAGTTTGCATGCAGAAAACAGCTGGTTAATTTGGTTTTTCCCTTTCGGTAAAGATGCACCCTCATCCAAATGCTGACCAGAGGACCTGGTAGAAAAGCAGCCTGAGGCTCTGTCTGGCCCATTCTGCCCTGCAAACTGCCAGCCTGCAGTAGGGCCATGAGCCTTGTTAAGTTGCTTCAGTCATGTCTGACGCTGTGCGACCCTATAGACAGCAGTATGGCAAGAAAGTGCAATTCTGCAAACAGACAGCCTCTGGTTGAGATTTCTCAGGCTCAACTGAGTGAGCAACAGTGCCAGGGAGGGGGAAAGAGAGAAATACATTTGGGTTCTACTCTACTGTTGAGTGCCATAGCCAAAAACTGAGCATCTCTGACTTTTGTAATAAAATCCCTCAGTCAGTCATTTCGGATACCTACCTCCTTGGCGGGAGATGGGAAGGTGCAAAGGAAGGAAACAACACAGAAAAGGACATTAAATACCGAATAAGAGAAAAGGGTCACATAGGGCCAAAAGGAAAATAGCTGGATATGTAATAGTCGCTTCTCCCTTAAAACTTTCATTCCCTGTTTTGGGTCTGAGTTTTATAAAAGGTCACCTAAAGTGTTGCAAGGCAGTTTTAGCAATGTGATCCCACAAATGCTCCAGTCTCTCAAAAATAACCCTTCTGTCTTCTCTGAAACTCAGCGTTTGAGAACTGTCACTCTCAGTTTTAAAGTCCTTGCATAAGAAAATGGGTTACTACTCTCTGAAATAAACCTCTTTGTTTTTTTCCTCTTTCAAAAACTGTGCACAAAAACAAAACACCAACAGCTACACGTGGAAATGTGTGAAATGCTTAACACAACCTGAAAGGTCTTTCTCTGTATCAGGGAGTGTCTTTTGCGTCTACGTCTAAGCAGACTGTGTGAAACAGCATTGGTGAGCCAAGATTGTTGACATCAACCTCAATAAAACAGGTGGAGAAACCAAGTGGGAAGGATGGCAGTGTTAACGTTGCACAATCAGTGAGCCCCCAGGAGCATCAGATTATTTATGTGCTTCCAAACAAGGTGGTTTTGGTCAGTTTGGAGACCCCACAGTCCTTCAGTTTGGGATGAACACTGTTGTGGATGAAGGAGATGAATTGTAGGACAGGCAGCAGTCCTCTGGCCTTTTTGGGTCTCTTGAATTGAGTGGCCATCTGTTCCTGGAGAACAATTGGAGCAGCAGGTGGGCATGTTGTGCCATCAAAGGCCCAGGACACAGCAGGTTTGGAGGTCACCAGGAGTGTTAGGAGTCAGCCAGGTCAGCCCTTGATACCTGATGCTTTGAAAGATTTCAATAAAGCCAGGATTATTCCACTTTAAAATGAGCATTTGGCTGGAAAGATGGCAGGGTCCCACCCCGGTCTCTGTCATTTCTTTTGCTGTCATGGGAATGAGTTTGCAGTTTAGGCATATCTTTTTGTTGTCTTTCTCCTCTTTCAGGACTGAAAACAAACAAAGAATATAACAAACACTGACAGGCAGTTCTTAGGCAAAGCAACAGAGCTTGGACAGTGTGGGGAAATGTTCAGAGTTCATAGGATCTAGCAGGCTGCGCTTAAGAGTGTTGATAAAACAAGCTACCCCTTAGGTTGTTGTTGCTGATTTGCTAAGTCATGTCTGACTCTTTGGGACCCTACAAACTGTAGCACGCCAGGCTTCCCTGTCCTTCACTACCTCCCAGAGTTTGCTCAAACTCATGCCTGTTGAGTCAGTGATGCCACCCAACCATCTCATCCTCTGTCGTCCCTTTTTCTTGCCCTCTATCTTTCCCAGCATCAGGTCTTTTCCAGTGAGTCAACTCTTCATGTCAGGTGGCCGAAGAATTGAAGCTTCAGCTTTAGCGTCAGTCCTTTCAGCTTATATTTAGGGTTGAGTTCCTTTAGGATTGACTGGTTTGATCTGGTTTGATCATTCAGCAATTTGGGCTTTTTAACTCAGTATTTGTAGTGTTTTCACTTGCAATCAGAAATATGAGCCAGATATAGGATGCCACAGGAAAGACCACAGTGAGAAGCTCTCAGCCCCTTGATCATCTGTCCTCTCTTAAGCATTCTCTCTCTCACACACACACACACGGGTGTGTATTTTAAATACTGAAATAATAAGTAGTACGCATACATTTAATAAGCCATTATCCAGCCATTAAAAATATGTATGTGACCCAGAGAGAGTGAAAACAAAGGAAAAAACAGATTTCTTACCAACCTTCTGGGCTGAATAAATTACTGCAGCATTTTGCTGGGTGTCTTTGCATCTAGGCTGACTTTAATATTTTGTAACTTTAGGAAAATAACGTGCAGTCCAGACTCATTACTCAACCCCAGAACCTCAGACATATGCGTGGGAAGTACACTGATGGCCAAAGCAAAAAAATAAGAGCAACTTTTTAAAATTAGAAGTCATTTGGATAGAAGGCAAGAAAAACAGAAAGACTGCAAAAAAAAAAAAAGGGGGAGTCTATTTTGTGAAACAAAACTTTCATGAGAACTAGTGTTGGCCTCATGCTAGTCATTGGAGGTATACTGGGTAGAACAACTCAGGAGAGGGCCCCATTTTAAAAGCTGGTAATAAATCTTCTAGGAACAGAGAGGAAGAAAGGAGCCCCAAGTCAGTTGGGAGCAGTTTCCATTACTGATGGGCTGCAATGGTCAGGTATTTCCACGAGAAGAAAGTCAAGAGATCTGATCTTTCCCCACTTCCATTAGGACCTTGGTTTTTGCATCTGTAAAATGAGAATAATAATGCCTGCTCTGCATTCTTCATGTAATAGAGACGTTACTGAACCAAACTCCCATTCACCCTCAAGCAGGAAAGCCCATCTACTGACCCCAGGTTGTGGTGAAGGAAAGTGCAGCATTTATTGTAAGGCGCCAGACAGATTCCAGTGCAGCTAATTCTCGAAAGGGTTCCAGGGAGGCATTTTTAAAGGCAAGGGGAGGGAGGGGAGTCACAGGGTATGTGATCAGCTGATGCACAGTCCTCTGATTGGTTGACAGTGAGGTAACAGGGCAGTGTCATATGGGTTAGTAAGATCAGTCCTTACCCTCCAGCCAGTCTGGGGACTACATGCTTATGGCATCATGTAGTGAACTGCTTTCATTCGGGGGCTTCAGTATCTGCAAAATGACTCGGGAATGTGTGTTAGATACTACTATTGCTGTACTTCTAGGAGGAACTGAAGATTCTATGACTGCCATATGGCTGATTTATCATTTAAATTGTTACCAGTGCTCCTGGCCCAACTGCTATTTTTGTTTTTACATGTTCACATCATTAATTCCTCAGCCAGGGTTTTGTGGCTCAGGGGACGCCTTGAAGACTAGAGTTTTTCTACAACCAAGAGGCAGGCAGAGGACACGGATGGCAAGGTGTCTGTCTCAGGCCCCTAGGGGTCTGCTTGATTACAGAGATACCATATAATATAATGTAGAGGAGCCTGGTGGGCTCCAGTCCATGGGGTCGCTGAGAGTCAGACACAACTGAGCGACTTCACTTTCACTTTTCACTTTCATGCATTGGAGAAGGAGATGGCAACCCACTCCAGTATTCTTGCCTGGAAAATCCCAGGGACAGTGGAGCCTGGTGGGCTGCTGTCTATGGGATCGCACAGAGTCGGACACGACTGAAGCAACTTAGCAGGCAGGCAGGCAGACCACAATATACAATGTTACTTTTAATATTCTGGTCCTGAATTTGTTTGTGACCCTTAGGACCTGACCCTGGGGCAGAGTCCCCCTGTTTCTAGTACCCCTTCTTGTGATACCAGAAATCTGATAGCTTGGTCAGAAGGAAACCCCAAAGGGCATGGCCCCTGAGTGTTATGTCAGAGACTCACAAGAGTAAATTGACTGGATGACTGGGTTTTGATGATGATAAACAAAGTACTACAGTGGTACTTTAACTTCAAGATATTTTATAGCTGTGAACATTCATTTAGCAAAATTTATCAAGCACCTACTTTGTGCCAGGTTTGAGGTATGACACTTGGGGTCACTGCTTGTGACCCAAGCACACACAGTATCTGATCTCATAAAGCTAGAAGTCTTGGTTGGGGGGTGAGGGGGATGGTCATAGGTAGTAATTTAAAAATCATACTGCTCATTCGTGGTTATACATTCTTAAGGTGGCCAGAAGAAAGGGTGGGAGGAGAGACTGGAAGGGCGGCGCCACACAGGCTCATAAAGGCCATGGTATGGATTTTTGCATTTCAGAGTCTGTGGAGTTCTAAGTGGCGTGACGGGAGGTTGGGGTGGGGTGGGCATGAATAGAAATATTTTCACATTCTGTGTTTGAAAAGATATTGATTCTTATGGCAGGGGTGGTTTTCAATAGCTTGGAATCCATTCATACTTCCATCTTCTCTAATAATCCCCCTGAAGTGAAGTGCTTCAGATTAGTGCAGTGGTTTCCAATGGTAGGAGTACATTAGAATTCCCAGGGGGTAGTTTTTAAAGGTCCAGGCCCATCCCCAGAAATCTGAATATCATTGGTCTGAGTGAAGCTTGAACATGGCTTGTTTGTTCATTTGTGTTCCCCGGGTGATTCTAATGATTAGGTAAGGTTGAGACCCACAGGTACAGAGGAAAGCATGAAACAGGGATCCTCAAAGTGTGGTTCCTGGACCAGCAATATCAGCGTCACCTGGGAGCCTGTCAGGGACGCAGGTTCTTCGGCCTGATCTCACATTGACTGAGCCAGAAAGCCTGGGGCCCAGCAGTCTGTGTTTGAACCAGACCTCCGTGGGTCCTGAGATCCCAGAAGTATAAGAAGTGCTCGCTGTCAAAGCTTGCAGGCAAGAGAAACTGGAGTTTGGATCTGGTTCTAGATCTAGTTGTAGAATAGCTCTCTGATGGGGGAGGGGGCACAAATCATTAAACTTCCCTGACCCTCAGTCTCTCCAGCTGCAAAAAGAGCAGGTGGGATTAGATGAGCTCAAAGGTTACCTGTGATGTTAAGAATGTATCTTTTGTGCACACTAAAGCTAATAAATTTGAGGTCTTTATAATGTACTTTTTAAAATTTGTATTTTTATATAATGGAACCAGAACACAATCACTGTAGGAAGCTCAAAATATACAGGAAAGAATAAAGATGAAAATAAATGTCAATTAAAATTTCTCTACTTAGAACTGTTGCCTTATTGCCAATATTTGGTATATTGAAGATATTTTGGTGTGTTTTTTGGTATTTTCTGCATGATTGAAGTTATACTATATTAGGTTTATGAGCCTACTTCTCATCTAACATTATATTAGGTGAGAATATCCCTTCTTCACTGAAAGTTATTTTAATCATCTTTATTAATATCTACCTAATATTCTATTGGAGAAGGCAATGGCACCCCACTCCAGTACTCTTGCCTGGAAAATCCCATGGATGGAGGAGCCTGGTAGGCTGCAGTCCATGGGGTCACTAAGAGTCAGACACAACTGAGCGACTTCACTTTCACTTTTCACTTTCATGCATTGGAGAAGGAAATGGCAACCCACTCCAGTGTTCTTGCCTGGAGAATCCCAGGGACGGCGGAGCCTGGCGGGCTGTCGTCTATGGGGTCACACAGAGTCGGACACGACTGAAGTGACTTAGCAGCAGCAGCAGCAATATTCCATTGCATGTTTATACCATAATGTATTTAACCTTACCCCATCTTCAATGTTTAAGCCTTCTCTCATTTCTTGTTATTATTATGATATGTATCTATCTATTAATTCTTTGTTTGAAGACCTCCTTAAGAGAATCCTAGAAATAGAATCATTGGATCAATGTACATGAGGCATTTGATACACTGACAGTGTTTTCCCCAGCAATGAGCCACTTATTATGAACAGAAGCATTCTGTTAGTGAGCTGTTCCCATGATATCGTGAGCTGTCCCCATGATATCCTCACCAGCATCATTAATACTGATCTTCATTTCGTATACTGCCATGAGGCAGCAGATACCCGCATCTACAGGGTAGTGTTTGTAACGGGTATAGCTCAGGCTTTCAGCCCCTTTGGGGGACTCAGACCCGAGATAGAAGTGAGTGGGGCCCCAGGAGGAGTAGGACTGGGATTGGAATAGGTGGGGAGAGACTGTCTTGGGACTGATGATGACATTTTCAAAAAGCCCTCCTTAAAATGTACCATAGAAATTTACTCAGTGCCTATGGAACTGAGATTGAACTACAGATTGACGTAAATCAACTTTTCTAGAAATTGGTACTAAAAAGGCAGAATGTTGTGGTCCTCAGAGGCCAAGATGCAGGTCTGCCTGAAGCCAGGTGGAGACAGGACCTTTGATTACATGAGCTTCTGGGATCCCCATGTTTTTAAGATGCTCGATTACTAAAGTCCGAGCAGAGGGAAAGGCTTCCTCTTTCTCCCACCATCCCTGAGCGTGTTCTATGCACATGTACCCTAGTGCACCTCGTTCCCCTTGTCTTCCTGCCCAGCGCCTCATTCTTCTTCCTTGTCTTCATCCGACAGACTTGCACTGCCTTCTAGCTACCTGACGCCTCCTTGGGTGCAAGATCCTCATCACGGAGACAAAGAGCAGTGAGAGGCCATACACAGAAAATAGAATCCCAGCCCTTATTTATAAAAAAAGGAAAAGGGAAGTGGTGAGCTTACTTCACCGTTTATTTATAGCCCCACCTACTAACAGAAGTATCTTAAGCCGTGTCTGCTTCGGCAGAGGCCCCAGTGAGAACAAAAGTCTCTGCAGTGAAACCAGACCAGGCCACACCAGTCCTGGGAGTTGTTAACAACTATGGGGAAGAGTAATTCTGGCATTTTAGCCTCTGAATATTTCAAAATGTGAACAATATTTGGATGAGAGGCAGTTTAGAGGGTGGTTAAAAGCATAGATTTAGTATTACACCCAAAAGAACTGGCACAGGTATTCAAACAAAAACCTGTTCAAGAATATTCTTAGCAGCAGTAGTCACAGTAGCCAAAAGGTGAAAACAGCCCACATGTACATCCCCTGGAGAATAGATAAATAATATGTGGACCATCCATAGTAATCCATACAATGGATTACTATTGAGCAATAAAAAGTAAGATGTCAGACACAAAAGGCCAGAGATTGCATATTTCATTTATATAAAGTATCTAGTAGCGCCAGGGATGCTGCTAAGCATTGTACAATGCACAGGACAGACCCCACAACAAAGAATTATCCTACCCCAAATTTCAGTGGTTCCAAGGTTTACAATAGGGATTGAACCCCTGCCCCCTGCATCGGAAGTGCAGCGTCTTGACCACCAGGGAAGCCAGACAATCCCTGATTTAAACAGAGATTGTAGGCACATGCACTTTCTTTTATGAATATATAAATGAAAATAGGTCAGATAGAAATTTTTGTCAGAAAAAGACGGCCAGCCTGTCTCTGTGTATTAGAGAACATGTGTTAGACTTTGTAGGGATATAGAGGAGACCCAGCCATGGTCCTGGAGGAGCTTGGATAAGAACTCTGTGTAGTGGGGCTGTTTAATAGGCAAGTTTTTACCAAGTGACTTTTGTAAGCATTTTTTACTTAATATGAGGGTGACCTGGGGTCATCCATACTTCTCAGAATAATGTTCGCTCAAATGCCAACCTTAACAGTTCCCTATAAAGATTCATCTTAAGTGAACAGTGTCTGTTTACATGCCTGAATGTATCTTGTGTTTGGGTAAATTCTATTGAACAAATATCTGAAAAAGAAATCCCTGTCACAAATAGAAATAAAAAGTACTTGTTAAGAGTAAAAGCACAGACATGAGAAAAATGTTAAAGCTTGTATTCAACCATTCACACACCAAAAGGTAAAGGAGACCCCTTTTGCCCACTTTCCATTTAAAGATTTATTTTATTCAGATTCTAAAGCCATGTCACCATATAATTAATCTAATTTGGATCACAGAATATGTGCTCACACAGAATGACTTGCTGTCAAAAGCTCTGTCTTGGTTTGCTAGCTGGGAAGTTTAGAGAAGGGACCCTTATTCTTCCTCTCTGGCTTTTTGTCTTTAGGCTAAGGACTAGAAGACTGTTAAAGGCATGCCAGACCTTCACTCAATCTCTGTGTGTGCCAGATGTCCTCTAGGATTGGGCAACAGGAAGGAGGGCTAAGGAATCTGGTGGAGACCATCAGGAGGGCAGACCCCTGGGGGTTTACACCCTTGGAAGCTAAAGCACGGTGATGGATGGGGCAAGAGACCCACTCCATGCAGCCGCTTTTGCACACCTTCCTCCATTATTCTGGTTTCCTACATGTATAGGTGCTTTCTAACAACTTTTTTAACTCCTGCTAAAGTAATCTCTTGAGAGTCCCTTGGACTGCAAGGAGATCCAACCAGTCCATTCTGAAGGAGATCAGCCCTGGGATTTCTTTGGAAAGAATGATGCTAAAGCTGAAACTCCAGTACTTTGGCCACTTCATGCAAAGAGTTGAGTCACTGGAAAAGACTGATTCTGGGAGGGACTGGGGGCAGGAGGAAAAGGGGACGACAGAGGATGAGATGGCTGGATGGCATCACCAACTCGATAGATGTGAATCTAAGTGAACTCCGGGAGTTGGTGATGGACAGGGAGGCCTGGCGTGCTGCGATTCATGGGGTGGCAAAGAGTCGGACACGACTGAGCGACTGAACTGAACTGAAAGGAATCTTATTAGACACTCTTGTAGGAGGAAAAAAAAGTGAACCAGACATAAAATGTATCACAGTGGATTCTCAATATGGCAGACTATAAGACCTGTTATAAGTCATTCTAAGAGAGAAAGTGATTAAGTGCAATAAGAAAAATGTGAGAAAAACACTATGGATTCAAAGCAGTGTTTGCCTCCAAAGGGGAGTTAGGAGAAGTCTTTTTGGAGAGGGAGGTATTTGAGGGAGAATGTGAAGGTTGGTGGATATGTAAACATGGAAATGGTGCTAGAAAATGCTAAAAGACAGAGCAAGCTACCAAGGTGGCCAGCTGAGTATGTCAGAGAAGAAGTTGTGTAGGATTTGTGGTGGGGAGTATAGGGAAATAGATAAGATGGATAGGTTGAGATGAGCTCATGTAAAACCCACAGTACAAGGATGCAGTCAAGCCAGGGGGAATCACTGACATTTCTGAGCAAAAGTGGAGAGGACTAAGAAGACTGTCGGGTAGCTGTGTGTAAGGAAGACTGGAGAGAGATCTAGGCTCTGAGTTATTGTGGGACAAGAATGGTAAGGAGGGCGCAGACTTGACCAATATTTCAGATAAAGGATTTGGCAAGACTCAGTGGACGACGCAGCACTGTACTTGCCTACCTAGGTGCTAGGGTATGGGCTTCAGAACAGGTGCTGGGTGCAGATGTTTTGGGTTCTAGTCCTGGCTCTGCTGCCTAAACTAGTTGCATGTCCTTGAAATATCTCTTAATCTCCTCATCTGCAAAATGGGAATAAAAGTCTTATTTTGCATACACATGAGCTGCAGATTAAATAAGTCAGTGCACTTAACACATCTGAATCTTGTCTGGCTTAACAAGTTAATGTGTTCAAAAGCCCAATATAAAAATTGATTGTTATTATTATCAGAAGTTAAAAGGAGGTGAAATGAGAGGCCGGACATCTGAACCAAGTTGGAATTTAATTACCAGGAATAAGAATTACACAAGGAAAAGATTGATGTTTTGTTACTCTCCCCGTGGCTGCTTGGAAGGGCTGAAATGTGTGGCCACATAGAGGATGGGATGAAATTCATGGACAGTCCCATCTGCATCATGGTCCAGCCATCCATGTTCTTGCTTTCCAGTTCCAAAAGCATTGATTTTATTGTCTGGCATTAGCTGCATTAAACTTTGCCAACAGATTAGGAGTACTCATTAAGAGATAATGATTTCCTCACTTCTATTAATGCAGAGACCTGGAACCAGAAAACCAGGGTCCCGAGAGAGACCATCAAACAGATGATGCTTTTACGAGCCAGGAGGGCATTAGCTTGGATACTAACAGAATTAACTTTTTAAATGTTTTATTTAAAAGAAAAAAATCTATTATGTTTTAGTTACGGAATACTGACTTCTTTGTATGGGAGGGGTTGTTTGTGGTGGGTGGGGGAGTCCATGGGAGTATCTTGGGGCAAGACATCCTCTCTCTTATTTTAAATTTGTAACTGTAGATCCCAGAGCTGAAATGCTATATACAGTTCTTGGATGCCCCATTTAGTGGTCAGACTGTTCTAATTTAATGTAAGCATAAGAATAAAAATTAAGCTTTCAAGTGCTGGGACAGATTTTTTTTTTTTTTTTAAGAGACGCAGGCTTTATCCCCTATATGATTAAACAGTCATTAGGGTTTAAAGGTTTAATCTGCTGGAATTCAGCCCAGAATGGGGTTCAGAGCCCCAGAATAATTGGATACAGCCTCAGGCTTTGAAGATCAGAGTTGGTTGGTTGGGTGTGTGTGTGTGAAATATGCTAGCAAGTATTTGAGGTCTCTCCTTTGCAATGCGCTGTGGCAGGAGGAATAAAGCTGCCAGCCTCTGCCTCCTCCATTGATTCCTCAGGGGCTGACTGGATACAGCTTCTGGGGGGTGCTGCGCTCATGAATGTGTGCTATTGTTCCAGGCACACGTCGGCCTTAAGAAATAACGCAGAACAAAACAGGCCTGTCCTTATTCAGATGCAGAGCCCTCTCCATCACTCAAACGGGCCCTTCCAGGTCACATGCCCCAGGCCTCTGCAGACAGAACGCAGCTGCCTCGAATCTGCTGCCTAACATTAGCTGCAGTTCAAAAAATCTGACGGCGCTGCACTGCCCAGGCTCCGCAGAGGATACCAGAAAGATCTGGGGTCCGGTCACTATGTTCTCCGAGGAACTGTGGCTGGAGAATGAGAAGAAGTGTGCTGTGATTCGGAAGCCTAAGCCAGGCAGAAAACGCCAGGAGCTGCTGGCTGTGGCCTTGGGGGTGAAGGTGGGAATCAAAGGCGCCTTTCTCTGGCCCCCTCTCAAACTCTTTGCCTGTCCACAGATCTCCTCCCTGGTCCGAAGGGCCGCCCTCACACACAACGACAACCACTTCAACTATGAGAAGACACACAACTTTAAGGTAAGCGAACCTCTGCATCCTTTCTTCTGTTATAAAAGGGCAGGTGGAGAGCTCCAGGCCATAGTTTCTGTCTGGGCTTTGGTAAAGTCACGAGATGGCAGATTTTCTGCTTTCCACATTGAGTCACTTGCTCTGAATCAAATCAAACGGCAGGTTTCAGAAAGCAGTTTGCTTGATGCTAATGCTCAGAAGCACCTCTATGTATGTTAACTGAGTTCTAATGAATTCGGCCCGTTTCCTCTCCACATTCCCATGTCCAGTTAAAGAAAAACAGAGCATGCCCAATCTTTGGCATTTAGAGGTCATCTGGTGAATATCAAGCGGTACTTTTCCACTCGGAGTAGCAGTAAAGAATATTGTTATCTGTGAGCAAGTGGAAACAGTTGCCCGTTTCACATTTTGTGTTTTGTCTTTTGTTTTCAGGGATGCTAACTCTTTGGGTTTATGTGTAGACAGCTGTGAAAGCAAATGATGACGGGAGATACCATCCAGTAGCTTTTGTTTGTGCTCGAGGTGCAGGGGGCGCCCTGGCAGCCTTGCCAAGCTCCTTCTGGTCCCAGCCTTGGTCTTGCTCACCAGACCAAACAAAAAGATAGGAAGAGCTGGCGGGGGGTTAAGTGGATTTTCCCATGTGTATTTATAAACTGGAAATACCACTATCTTCATTTCAGACTAGCACTTAGAGAAACGGCCTGCCGTCAGAAAATTATGGCCTGTTTCCTTTGCCCTGATGTGTTTTCCAAGAAGGGCTGGGAGGAGGTTCTGATGCCAAATTGCCTGGTTTGAGATGCCCTTGAGTGCAGGAGAGACAGGACAGAGTTAGAGGTTTTACACCAGCACAGGGGCTGACCGTGTGGAAGTTGGAGAGAATGGAGATGAAGGATCTAGGAAGAAGACACAGGAGCAGCTAAATGTAAATTGTATTCTTTTTTTAAAATTCTTTTTCCTTTAGAGTCAATAGCCCAAGAAACTTTTGGAACTGGAGAACCATTTGTCAGAAGTGACCAGGAAAACCTAGTTCATTCTGTTGCTTTCCTATCCTTCATACAGACAGATGTGTGTCTATTAAATATACATTTGTGTTCGTTTGGTCTGTTTGCCCTGCTTCTGTTTTTAGAAAGCAAGGAGCTCAGACATTTGCATGCTATAATTGAACTGAGGCATGGAGTTATCCAGCCCTCCGTATTTAGCATGAGAGTGAAGAATTGAATTAGATAGGTCCTTATCCATGCCAAGGTTCTTGTTATTTCTCCCACCATTGAGTAGTGACAATTCTAATTTGGGGCATCACTGAATAGTGACAGGTCTAATTTATGTTTTTTTTTCTTTTTCCGCTTCCCTATCTTTACCCTAATTAATTTTTTTTTTAATTTTAAGAAAGTATTTTTCTGACTTCTGGCATAAATTCCTGATCCTTTGCCTCCTGTATTTGTACTACCATGAATGGAAGGATGGATCTTGGACTTGCCTTTTTTTTTTTTTCCTCCGTCTTGAAAATTCTGATTCTCTTGGCTTTAAGATCCAGCTGGACTTTTGCCCTATTGCAATATATGTTTGCATGGAATAGCTTTCCTCTATTGATACTGTGTCTGAGTTTGTGTGAAGAACACACAAGTGTATTTAGTTGATTGGTACTTCATAATTAATTTCAGTCTTTTTTTCATCTTAGATCTCTGCATGGGACATAAAAACATTTAAACCAAAAGGATAGTTGAACCTTATCTTCTCAAGTAGTTCTGTTGCTAACATGATCTATGTTAATTATTACTGAAAAACACTAACAGCTTTTTAAATGTTTGTTTAAAAAGTCTGTATCTATTGACAATATCTTTTCTAACTTGCTGCTATTGAGAGAAAAGAAAGCAGAGAACAGATGAATTGTCAGAGGGGAATGCAAGCCAGACAGGACCGTTTCTCTTCCGTGTTTTAAATAGACATCTTTGAGACATAGCAGACCCTTGAGTGCTGTGTCAGTTGATTGTGGCTTTCCATGGTACTGCTCGTCCCACTGTCCTTAAGAATGAGAGGCTGGGGCAGGAGGGGGTGGCTCCCTCTGTCACTCCTGGCCCCTTTTATCCTCATTCAGCTCTCTCCTCACCCCCCACCCCTACCCACAACCAACTTTAAGTGGGAAGTCTGCATGGTCTTTAGAAGAACATTCTAAAAGCAGGTCCCTGCTATAAATAGAGCAGTAAGGTTTTAGTAACATGACCTAACCAAAGAAAGAAAGTGCTTATCAAAGGCCCCTGACATCTGCCTGGAATCTGTTTTATATCTTAATTTTGCAGTAAGTTTTTATTTATATTCATTTCTAGTAGGCTTTGTTCTGAAACTGTCTTGATTTGTAAGTTGGGTTATTATTTGAGGATATTATGTGTCTGGCATAAAGTAAATGTTTAAAAAGAACAAGTAATCACATTCTCATCCTTATCAACAAATAAACTTTGCTAGGCCCTGTCTGTACTCTCATCGAGAGGCCTCCTACCAGAGACTTGAATCTGCCCGCAGATCCTGATGCCTCACTTCAGAGCAAGATTTTTTTTTGCCCCCATCAGAACTATTCCCTGAATGAAAAGCCCTTTCCTCACTGTCCCCAGGAGCTTCATCACAAGCAATGAATAGATAACCTATAATGAAAAAAATCACTTTGCCATACACCTGAAACTAAGACATCTTTGTAAATCAACTGTACTTCAAATTTTAAAAAATAACACAATAATTGCAATTTTTTGTATTTTGGCCTTGCTATGTAACATCTTAGTTCCCCCATCAGGGATTGAACCCATCCCCCTACATTGGCAGCATGGAGTCTTAACCACGGCACCACCAGGGAAGTCTCAATAATAACAATTTTTAAAAACAGCAATGCCTAGAAACTCCTGACTTGGTTGAGGTCGGAACCCTCCCACTCCCTTCTTTGCGAAGGCTCCCATCAGTGCTCCTGAGGGCTTATCTACTTCCCTTTCCCAAAAAGCATGTCTGGGAAAAACTGAAATTCTGCTCTGGAAACAAAAGCTTTTGGAAGCAAATTAAAGTTGATCCTCATTTCATGCAATAATTACATACTTTTCAACATGTATACAAATACACTTGTTGCTGGTTTAAATGTCAAATTCTCAGGATTACTTATATATATTAGAAACTAAGAGTATTTGTTGGAGGAATGATGAAATTAGTAGGCTCCTCTCTACAATGAAAGCTGTCTGATAAACAGAGAAAGCATTCTGTTATTTAACATGTTTTATGTCTGCATCTCTGTTTATCTACTGGACTGAAAGAGGCACTCTCTGGTAGGTAGAATAGCTCTGTTTTAGAGGGTCTGCCCTAAGAACACCTTGTGGCTGAGCTCTGAAACCTTCAAGAACCCCTCAACTCCATCAGCCTGGATAACTGTCTTTCTTTCCCCACCTAATGCAATGATGAGGTAGCTGTGGCCAGCTTGGTGCCACTGGTCACAACATGCTCTTTAGCAAGTAGCTTAATTCTCTGAGCTTCAGTTTCCTCATCTGTAAAATGGAGTGCTGTAAAGTTTAAGATGCATGAAACAGGGCACTCAAAGCCGGTGCACTGGGACAACCCTGAGGGATGGGATGGGAAGGGAACTGGGAAGGGTGTTCACGATGGGAACACATGTACTCCCATGGCTGATTCATGTCAATGTATGGCAAAAACCATCACAATATTGTAAAGTAATTAGCCTCCAATTAAAATAAATAAATAAATAAGAATACTTGTAAATCACTGAAGGTCATTGGTACCCAGTAAGCTTGCCTTCTATTATTATTTTATTGTTCATCTTTTTGTGTCTCTCATCTTCCTTGAATTTTGGTGTATAGCTGGCTCTGTATTTCTTATTTTCTACCTTCACTTCTTGTCCCTCTTACTTTTTTTTTACCATCTCTTTCTTCTTCCCTGTCAATGAGATGTAATTAAAAACTGAAAGAGCAGTGCAAAGACATGAATCAGAACTTCGGAGTCAGAAATGAGCCAGGGGCGAACAGAGTGCAGGAAAGAGAGGATCCAGGAGACAGAAGCGCTCGCTGCACATCTGGAGAGTCAGCTGGGGTGGGGGGTGGGGGGTGGTCACAGACTGCCAATCCATGGGCCCTTTTTCCACTTAGCTGGCTCGTGCTCTCAGCCTCCCAAGGCTGCATCTGTGTGCACATCACTCACTCCTTCTGAAAGCTCTCTCTACCTAGGCCACTTGAGGGACATCTTTTCTCCCTATATGGAATATGGATGGAGAGCAGAGGTCCAAAAAGTTCTAAACATTGGCGAGCAGACCACCGCCCCCAACCTCACCTGCGTTCCCCACCCCTCCCCCAGTCCTGCCCAGCCATCTGCCCTTCATTCCCTTGTGTCCCCTGTCCATCCCTTTCCTAGCCCTCTGCCAACTGTACTTTCATCCCTATCACTGAACACCAGCTGACATAGTACACATGTATTGATGTGTTTTCCCCTTATCAGAGAGGAACACCTTCCTGGGTGGGGGGAAGTGGGTGGAGACAGAGATTTTGTCTGTTTTACTTTCTGTAGAAACCCCAGTGTCTTGATCAGGGCCTGGCCCAGAGTGGGCTATCAGTGAATATGTGGAGAGCACGTGTAGCAGGCATCTCCCTACCCTGTTCGCCCAAGCTTGCACTTTCCTTCCTCACTTCCTGCCCCAGAGTTTGCTTTCATTCAGGGCTCATGTTAGTTGTATTCCAGTCCTTTCAGGTGGTGGGCAGCAGTCCATGCCAGGGTCGCCACCTATGCTTGGGAGATGGAGGCCAGATCCAGGCATGTCAGGCCAGGTCCCCATGTGGTCAGAGGATCTGGCCGTGCCAGCTACCCAGGATCCTGCACACGTGCCCAGGTTTATTCTTGCTGTCCCAGCTTCCTGTATGGTACCTCTCAAAAGTGGCCTTGTCTGGATTTAAGTTAAACAGTTGCCCGCCTTACCCTTTTCTGTCCCCACAGACAAGGCTGCACCAGCAGCATCTTTTGCCCATAGTACACTGTGCGTAAACGCGTGCTCAAGCAGCACATGCCTTCTAAACACACCTCCCACTCCTAAGACCCTGGGCACCAGGCCAAGAAGGTCAGGAGGCTGAGAGTGTGTCCTGGTGCCACAGCTGGGACACCCGTCTAGGATGTGGCAGCATCACCACCTCCCTGTTTGGGTTTTGTGGCTCCTTGATGGTTTCTCTCTCTGTCCTCAGTTTCCACATTTTCATCAGTGGAGTGATCTTTTGCTTTGGAACTAGCCACTTTTGCTTCCCACATGCAAGCCCCTCTTTTCCTCATCCTTGCTGACTCCATAAAATGTGCCAGCCCTCTCACCCCAGTATTTTGCCTGCGCTGTGTTCTCATGGGTGTGCAGCAGCCCATCGACTGTCCTGGTCCCGCTTCTGTTGGATTTTGCACCTGCGCTTTGTCACAGGCAGACAACGGCTTCAGAAACAGTTGTGAGTTTTGTTTCTTTT
The DNA here is from genome assembly GCA_935064755.1 of Tragelaphus eurycerus. Classification (NCBI taxonomy): domain Eukaryota; kingdom Metazoa; phylum Chordata; class Mammalia; order Artiodactyla; family Bovidae; genus Tragelaphus; species Tragelaphus eurycerus. The sequence continues at coordinate 29,933,690 of CAKXYN010000002.1, forward strand.
GTTTTATAATCAGAAAAGGCTGTTTTGGCAGAAGCAAAACTGGAAGGAACGATTCAAAGGGAAGGCAAGCTTCATCACCTTGAATATTAAACAAGGAACTCAACATGAGACTTAGTAAGTAAGCTTGGAAATACTAGACTTTATGAAGAAAATATGGCTTTTGCTCCAAGAGGGCTATGAAGCTGCCTCATTTTAAACTACTTCCTAGGGCTTCCCTGATAGCTCAGTTGGTAAAGAATTCGCCTGCAATGCAGGAGACCCCAGTTTGATTCCTGGGTTAGGAAGATCCCCTGGAGAAGGGAAAGGCTACCCACTCCAGTATTCTGGCCTGGAGAATAACCATGGACTGTGTAGTCCATGGGGTCACAAAGAGTCAGACATGACTGAGCAACTTTTACTTTCAATCTACTTCCTACAATTGTCTGGCCGTTGTAATTTTTAGAACCCCTGGATACCATCTTAAGTGAAATAGGCAAGTCTCATAGAGCCCCCAGGGACTGTTTAGAACTAGGCAAGGAGGAAGCAGGAACTAGGGCTATACCTGGGCTCAGTGTCTCTGCCCCCTCCTTCCCTCTCTTCCTTCCTTTCTCTCCTTCTCCCTTCCCATCCCTTCATTGCTTTCTACTCTCTGGATATCAGCTTCATTATTCTCTCCCTGCACAAAAACATCTTAGTCTATATGGTCTGCACAGTATGGCTGATGATAACTCTCTGGTTTATGTATTACAAAGACCAACCACAAAATCTCAATTCTAAATTTCCATAGAGAAAGAATCAGACTAGCCTGACTTGGACCAAGTGTCTGCTTTGCTCAGGTAACTTTGGCCATGGAGGCCAAACTCCCCACCCCCATGTAAATACATGAATGGGGCTATAGGATGTCTGAAGGATGGGTAGTATCCAGGTTATATGTGAAAGAAAGGAATCCTTCCAAGTAGAGGGCCTGGAGATGTCAGCTGTAATCCTTTCCTCCTTGTTTTGAAGAATTCCACTTCAAGTTTCATAACAGAGTCTAACTCTTTCCATTGGGTTCTGCTTGAAGGAAGTCATGAAGCTATCCTGAGCCTCGATGTTATTATTTAATATTATTATCTGACAGCTTAGGTGCTCTGCAGCACAAGTTAGCCTTGTCACCTATACTTTTGGTTCCATCTTTTGTAAAGTATACCCACTGCTGTTGTGCCATTTTGGAGCTATTAATAGGACTAGCCTTCAGCGAACCTGCAAAGTAAGTGAGGTTTGTGTCTGGCGAACTCTCCACCCTTTACCCCTGGATGAGTTCTTGCCTGCCTCCTGTTGTTCCTGTCTGCCGAGTCGCTTCATGGAACCACCCTGTTAAGACCTACCAGCCTGAGTTAATAGATCTTAGTTTCTCCTTCCCCAGTTCATCGCCAGGCTTTGCATTCTGCAAGTAGGCTACACATTATGATTCATTTGAAATAGCACCTGTCAAACCAACCTGGTAGGTTGCATGGAAACCCTTTCTTCTGTGATTCACCAAGATTTACTATTACTTTACAGGTAGTAGATGCTTGGTTTTAAAAGGGCTTGTTCTTCAAAATGACGGTTTATTTAATCTAGTAATCTGTTTTTATTTATTTTATATTTTTTAAGTATATGTTTTATTTTGAAGTCTTTATTGAGTTTTTGTTACAGTATTACTTCTGATTTATGTTTTGGGTTTTTGGCTATGAGGCATGTGGTATTGAACCTGCACCCCTTGCATTGGAAGAACCACCAGGAAAGTGCCAGTAGTCATGTTTTAAATAGTCCTTTTGAGACCAGCAGCATAATGCCTTTTCCCAGTGGAATTTCATTCATGGGATTTTGAACAAGTTGAGGAAAAAGTGTTTGGACAAGGTTCTCACATAGGTGAGTGCTCTCTCTGACTGGCAGAGTCTAACTTAAACCTTATCTTATACCTCCTTGACATGATTTTATGTAAATATTGGGATACTGTCATTGTAAATCCTTTATAAACCAGCAGAGCCTGCTGCAAAGAAAATAGTCTTTGACAGCAAACCCAACAGAGACTCCTTGCTTAGGCCCCACACCAGGGAAGTGGCTTGGCCAGGATGTTCTACTATTTTAAATTATTTATTAACAAGTCTGGCCCATATAAAATGCTTGGTTGTTATTAATTTTATATTGAGTTTGTTTTATGCCAAGAACGTATCATTCAAAGAGACTATTCTAAATGACTAAATGTTCTAAGAAGAGGTAACTGTTTAGACACTTTTATTTTTTAATTCAGTAAATACAGATTGAGGGCCAAGTATGTGCCAGGCACTGCCAGGTATCAGAAAGATGGTGGTGACATACGAATGTGAGCTCTTTCTTTGCTAGGTGGTTCTCAAACAAGGCAATGGTGCTCCCAGGGGACATCTGGCAGTGTCTGGAGACATCTCTCATTCTCGTGACTGGAGTCTAGCAGAGGCCAGAGATGCTGCTAAACATCCTACAAGGGCCAGGACGGTCCCCACCACAAAGGGTTATTGACACCAATGTCAGCAGTGCCAAGGCTGAAAAAAACTTGCAATTGACAATGGGGGACCTGGTAGGCTTTGAGCAGAAAAGTGTCAAAGGATGTGGGTACAGATGCTTTCATCAACCCCAGAGGAAGTCAGCAGGCACAAGGATATCTCACCATATCAATGGGGAGACTCCCCAAAAGCTTTGTGGCCACAATCAATGTTTTAGAATTAAAAATCCTGTTTTAAATGTATTAGAACAGCTGCTGAATGGATGCATCTGGGGCTCAGTGGTGAAGAAACCCAGCTGTCCCCCCGCATCTGCTCAGCTGGCCTTGCAGGAAAACCCAGAGTCTTCGGTCACAGCCCCAGTGATTCCCATGGCTATTTTCCTACATCTGAAAAGGTTCACTTCAAGGCCAGTATTTCATCTGATAGTGCAAGAGGGAAAAGTCCAAAGTTTCACCTAATTTCTCATACAAGTTCAGTGTCACATGATGATGGGAAATGCAGTCGATTATAGGAAAAGCCCTCGGCTGAGAGTGGGAGGCAAGTGTTGCTGACCATCTGGGTGACCATGGACAAGCTGCCTGTCCTCCAGCCCCAGGGAACTCTGGGGCAAAAGCTCAACTAGGAGAGCCCCAGGTCCAGAGACTTGGAGCTGGAAGTGACTTTAGTCTCCCAGCCCCCTCTTCTATGCATATAAAGCAGTTAAGAAAAAACTGCCTTTGATCCATGAGTTCTTTTCAAATAAAAGTATAAGAATAAAGTTATAAGTAAGAAAAATGACAAATGGAGGTAACATGGTTTTAGTCTGTACCCACAACTCTCTATTAGGGTTACTTTGTCCCCAAGAGCATATGTGGCACAATCTGGAGACATCTGTAGTTGGTCCAACTGAGGGGTTGCTACTGGCATCTATTAGGTAAAGGCCAGGGATGCTGTTGACCACCCGACAGGGCATGAAGACTTACCAGCCCCAAATGTCAGTAGAGCCAAGATTGAGAGATCCTGATGTGTACTGATAAAGAAAAGCAAAATTTCTCCACTGTAGCACGTCATGCATAGCACTTTCTGTTTCTTACGGTCTAGAACTGGGCTGAGCTGGTTATACACTTGGGCGGTGTCTACACTGACCCATCAAAACAGACTTGTTATAAAATCACCAGGGAATACTGTTTTCCAGATTCAGCAGATATGAGGCAAATAACATCCTGCTCATTGAGAAAGAGCCAAGTTGGGGGATACTCACTAAACGCCTGAGATTTTTCTTGACAACTCTCCTTGCTCTTGTTTTTACTGGGTGGCTATTCCTGGGCTATTTGTCAAACAGACCTTATCTCCTATAATATCATCTTTTTCTGTTTGGTGTGGTTTTTGAATTCCAGGCAGACCAGGCCTAGTATAATAGTCTTGGACAGACATTCTTCCTGTCTGGGGTATTTTCTTCCTGTCTAGGGTATTTTAGTTACTGCCCTAAAGTTTGCAAAATATTCTTTTTTTCTGAAAAGATATTCTTGAAAATCAATATCATTCAGAGAATGGAAAAAGCCGATCACTGACTTTTCAAGATATGGGACATTTCAATGGGGGAATAAAAATCATAATTCAATCCCAAATTAGAGGAGTCCAGAGAGAGTACTCTCAGCATTTACGTATAGCCTACTGTCTAGAGATTGTTCTTGTGAACCCAAAAGAAAACCGAACAATCTATCCTCCATGAAAATAAACAGCCCATCACAAAGAGGAAATTAGGCAATGGGCCTAAAATAATGTTTAACTAACTTTACATTCCCTTCTGTCGCCATTTTGCTGATTTCTGGGGAATGTGTATTTGTGGGGACAATAAATAGAGCTATTTGCCATTCAGAAGTGCCTGCCTGCATTTGTTTGGCTGAAGAAATGGGACAGAAGGCAGTGGGGACACATCATTGATGGGAAAGGATGTTGTTGAATAATTATTTTTTAAATATGGCAAAAATTTTAGAAAACCTATGATTAGTGTGTCCTAGACTTCCTGAGAAGGAAATGGCAACCCACTCCAGTGTTCTTGCCTGGAGAATCCCAGGGACAGGGGAGCCTGGTGGGCTGCCGTCTATGGGGTCACACAGAGTCGGACACGACTGAAGTGACTTGGCAGCAGCAGCAGACTTCCTGAAGCATTCAGTCAACTAGTTTCCATCTTGTCAATGGATAGTAAACACTATATAATAGCTACTCTCCCAATTCCTAAATATTGCATTTTTATTTTTACCCACTGGCACCCCACTCCAGTGTTCTTGCCTGGAGAATCCCAGGGACGGGGGAGCCTAGTGGGCTGCCATCTATGGGGTCGCACAGGGTCGGACACGACTGAAGCGACTTAGCAGCAGCAGCAGCAAGGTGTGTAGTTATTTCCCATGTGATTTCTTCAACTATAGGAGGTGTTTCAGATAGGAATTTTTCACTCTTTTTTTTTTTTTTTCTTGCATGACCTACAAGAAAAGAATGCCTTTAAAAAGTCAAACTCACCTTCATTGACCTTTAGTGGTGCTGTTTCCTCTTCTTGGAATGTTCTCCCCAGCTTATCTGCCTCCCCAGTCAACATCATCAGTGTCCCATCAGCCCAGTCTCGTGAACTCCTATCCATCCTCCAAAATCCAATTCAAATGTCATTTTCCCCAGCCTTCTCAGGAAGAGTTTATTACTCTCGCACAGTATACTACCACAAGATACTTATTTATGTTGCCTGATTATTCTTGTAGGTGAAATCCTTGAGTGCAGGAATGTCTCTGTTCCTCTGATCTATTTTTACTTTGTATTTCTGAGGACTAGTACAGTACCAGGTTCAAAGTAGGCAGTCAGCAGTTAAGTATCAAATAAATGACTGAATACTGAGTGGGTAAATAGGTGGATGAACTGGGAAATAGTTCCTCTCGCTGACATCCTTCCCCTACTCATGTGTAATGCCATTTCTGAGAAATACCAAGTCTCCATATATATGTAATTTGGTTTCTGTCATTTCCTCTCTGTCCCACTGGTTTGTTTATACTGCATTTTGCTGCATGGTGCTTTACTTGTTTTAACTATAGAAGTCTCAAAATATAGTTGAAAATATTTTCTGACATTCTTTTACTTATCCAAAATTATTATGACTATTTCTTTCTGTTCTATTCTTCCATGTGGGTTGTAGGGTCATCTTGTCAATTTGGGGGAAAGCATTATGAAGACTTCATTGAAACTGCATTGGATTTAAAGCTTAATTTGGAAAATAATTGATATATTTATAGTATTGAGCATTGTCATACATGAATCGGGGAAGGCAATGGCACCTCACCCCAGTACTCTTGCCTGGAAAATCCCATGGACGGAGGAGCCTGATGGGCTGCAGTCCATGGGATCGCTAAGAGTCGGACACGACTCAGCGACTTCACTTTCACTTTTCACTTTCATGCATTGGAGAAGGAAAAGGCAACCCACTCCAGTATTCTTGCCTGGAGAATCCCAGGGACGGGGGAGCCTGGTGGGCTGCCGTCTATGGGGTCGCACAGAGTCGGACACAACTGAAACGACTTAGCAGCAGCATACATGAATATAGAATATATCCTTACTTATGTTATTAATTTAATTATTTTATAATTATTTTAGATTATTTCTGATGCTGTGAATGGAGTCTTTAATTTTTATGATTTAACAAAATGAGTAACTGCTGATACGTACTGATTTCTTGTTATTGCTCTTAAGTAAACTTGATGGCTTTGTTCTTTCTTCCAATTACATATGGTGTATTTCTTTGTCTTGTTTTAGTATGCTGGCTAAAACTCAGCAGGATAATGCCCAAGAGAAGCTTTTATAGCATGCAGCCTTATCTTTCTGCTGACTCTTAAGGACATTATTCTGATGTTTTATCTTTCAGTGTGATGTTTGTCACGTGCATATCATAGACATCTTTAATCAACCATTTTTAGAAGTTCCCTCTTTTCCTAGTATGCCAAGTGCTATTACTATGAACAGGTATTGCATTTTGTTAACTGTTGATATTCTAATTTTTAAAATGATTTTTTGTTTTCTCTCTCTTGTTATTCTTCTGAATTCTAATAATACGTCAACTACCTTAAATCCCTGAAATAAGCCCTCCCTTGGTCATGACATTTAAACATAATGCTACATTCAGTAGGATTTTTAAAGGATTTTTACATTTATGTTCATAATTGAATAGATGTATAATTTTACTTTTATGTGTCATTCTTGTATGGTTTTTGAATCAAGATTAGCTTCATTAAGTGAACTGTGGAATTTTTTTTTCTTTTCCTCTGTAATAGTCTATATTGGCTAGAAATTGTTTTTTTTTTAAGTTGGTTAAATCTAACAAGATTATTTGGAATCAGTGGCTATTAGATTTCATTATTTAATAGGTATAAGTGAATTTAGGTTTTTTATATTATTTTGAGTCATTTTTGATCATTTATATTCTCTAATTATCCATTTCACATAACTTTTGATTTTGTGGGTAGAAAGTTCTCAAGGTTTTGTTTTACATCATCACAGCATCAGCAATTATGTCCTCCCCTTTACTGTTTGTGGAGAAGGCAATGGCACCCCACTCCAGTACTTTTGCCTGGAAAATCCCATGGACGGAGGAGCCTGGTAGGCTGCAGTCCATGGAGTTGCTAAGAGTTGGACACGACTGAGCGACTTCACTTTCACTTTTCACTTTCACGCATTGGAGAAGGAAATGACAACCCACTCCAGTGTTCTTGCCTGGAGAATCCCAGGGACAGGGGAGCCTGGTGGGCTGTCATCTATGGGGTCACACAGAGTTGGACACAACTGAAGCGACTTAGCAGCTTTATTGTTTGTGCCTTTAATATTGATCAATTCCCTAAGGTTTGGGTAATTTGTAAAACTTTTTAAAAAATCACCTTTTAGTTTTTTTAATCCTTTTGAAAATTTTTTGTTCTATTTCATTATATTCTACAATAACCTTTTTTGTTTCTTTGTTTTACTGTTTGAATCTTCCATGTCATTTTTTTCAACCTGTTTTTAAGTCCTCTGAAATTAGTCATCTTGTTATTGTTTTTATGGAGAGGCTTGATTATATTGGCCCAGTTTCCCAGTTTTCTTGCTTACTGTGACTTCTTGAATCCTGTCCTTTCCCACTAGGTTCAATGTGCTTCTTACAGAATAATATAATCCCTAGGTATATCTTTGAGTGAGGATCTGTGAGTGGAAACTCTTGGCATTTGTCTGAAAATATCTATTTCACCCTTGCTTTTGAATGGTAATTGGCTGTATATAGAAGTTAGGTTGACAATAATTTTCTCTGAGGACTTTGATGAAATGACTCTGTAATTTACTTTTCTCTTTTTGCTGAGGAGAATTTTGTTTTCATCCTAATTACTGTCCTTTCACAGGTAACCTGTTTTTGAGGATTTTGCTTGTTTAGTGTTCTGCACTTCCACTCTCATCTGTATAGGTCTAAATTATTTTTTATTCATCACCTTTGAGACTCGGGTTTTTTAACCTGAAGATTTTGTGTCTCTTAGAAATTCTGGAATGATCTCAACTGTTTCTCTTTTTGAGTGTTGCTTATATATATGCCCTTAATCCCATCATCTCTCAGCTTTTCAGGATCATCACTCTTTTGCTTCTTTCTTTTCTGCATTTCTAATCTCTTCTACCTATCATATCAATCTCATTGACAAATTAATATATCCAAATGTCTCCCAAAGTCAAGTGGGCCTTAGGAAGCATCACTACGAACAAAGCTAATGGAGATGATGAAATACCAGTTGAGCTATTTCAAATCCTAAAAGATGATACTGTGAAAGTGCTGCACTCAATATGTTAGCAAATTTGGAAAACTCAGCAGTGGCCAACAGGATTGGAAAAGGTCAGTTTTCATTCCAATCCCAAACAAAGAATGCTCAAACTACCACACGATTGCACTCATCTCACACGTTAGTAAAGTAATGGTCAAAATTCTCCAAGCCAGGCTTCAACAGTACATGAAACGTGAACTTCCAGATGTTCAAGCTGGATTTAGAAAAGGCAGAGGAACCAGAGATCAAATTGCCTACATCTGTTGGATCATAGAAAAAGCAAGAGAGTTCCAGAAAAACATTTACTTCTGCTTTATTGACTATGCCAAAGCCTTTGACTGTGTGGATCACAACAAACTGTGGGAAATTCTTTAAGAGTTGGAAATACCAGACCACTTCACCTGCCTTCTGAGAAATCTGTATGCAGGTCAAGAAGCAACAGAACTGCACATGGAACAACAGACTGGTTCCAAATTGGGAAAGGAGTATGTCAAGGCTGTATATTTGTTACCCTGATTATTTAACTTATATGCAGAGTACATCATGAGAAACGCTGGACTGGATAAAGCACAAGCTGGAATCAAGATTGCTGAGAAAAATATCAATAAGCTCAGATATGCAGATGACTCAACACTTATGGCAGAAAGTGAAGAAGAACTAAAGAGCCTATTGAAAGTGAAAGAGGAGAGTGAAAATGTTGGCTTAAAACTCAACAGTAAGAAAATTAAGATCATTGCATCTGGTCCCATCACTTCATGGCAAATAGATGGCGAACAATGGAAACACTGAGAAACTTTATTTTGGGGTGCTCCAAAATCATTGCACATGGTGACTGCAGTCATGAAATTAAAAGACACTTGCTCCGTGGAAGAAAAGCTATTACCAACCTAGACAGCATATTAAAAAGCAGAGACGTTACTTTGCCAACAAAGGTCTGTGTAGTCAAAGCTATGGTTTTTCCTGTGGTCATGTATGGATGTGAGAGTTGGACTATGAAGAAAGCTGAGCACCGAAGAACAGATGCTTTTGAACTGTGGTGTTGGAGAAGACTCTTGAGAGTCCCTTGGACAGCAAAGAGATCTAACCAGTCTATCCTAAAGAAAATCAGTCCTGAATATTCATTGGAAGGACTGATGCTTTAGCTGAAACTCAAATACTTTGGCGACCTGAGGCGAAGAACTGACTCTTTTCAAAAGACCCTGATGCTGGGAAAGATTGAAGGCGGAAGGTGAAAGAGACAATAGAGGATGAGATGGTTGGATGGCATCACTGACTGAATGGACATGAGTTTGAGTAAGCTCAGGGAGTTGGTGATGGACAGGGAAGCCTGTCGGGGAAGGCAATGGCACCCCACCCCAGTACTTTTGCCTGGAAAATCCCATGGATGGAGGATCCTGGTAGGCTCTAGTCCATGGGGTCGCTAAGAGTCGGACACGACTGAGCGACTTTACTTTCACTTTTCACTTTCATGCATTGGAGAAGGAAATGGCAACCCACTCCAGTGTTCTTGCCTAGAGAATCCCAGGGACAGGGGAGCCTGGTGAGCTTCCGTCTATGGGGCCGCACAGAGTCGGACACGACTGAAGCGACTTAGCAGCAGCAGCAGCAGCAGCAGCAGGGAAGCCTGTTGTGCTGCAGTCCATGGGATTGCAAAGAGTTGGACATGACTGAGTGACTGAACTGAACTGAATGTCTCCCTTCTTTTATTTTTAAAACGTCCTCCCAGGGCCACTCCTTACCTCCCTGGAGCTCTCTTGTTGCTCTGCTGGACATCACGGCCAAACTTCTTGATGAATTTGCCTCTGTATTTCTCTCCTCCCATGCCTCCCAGTTATCCTCCCAGTTCCCTCAAGAATGACTTCTGCCCTCAGTGACCCAGAGACTTCTTTTGTCAAGGTTGCCAGTGACTTCCATGTGTCTGAGTCACAGTTGCACCCCCAGTTGACTGGACCTCTTTCCTGCATTCAACCTGGAATTGGCCACTCCTTCCCTAAAACACGCTTCACCTCTTGACTTCTAAACCACTTTACTCTCTTGGTTCTCTCCAAATGCTGTTGCACCACGGGCTTGGGATTGGGCTCTATTTTCTTCATTTTCTACTATCTCTAAGAGGTTTTATTTTCCCCATTCACACAATTTTACATACCATATATTTGTCAAGAATGGCTAAATGTAGACCTCCAGTTCCTCCTCCTGTGAGCTGTTGAATTCGGTGTAAATTCCTGCTTAATTCTATCATTTGAAATCTGGGCAGCATTTAACCTTTCACTGCTCAAAACTGAAGTCTTGAATTTCTCCCAGAAGAATGTCTTCCATATCTCAGCAAGTGGCATCACTATCTGCCTGCTTTCTAAAATGAGAATCTAGGAGTCACTCTTGATTACCCTCTCCTTCAAAGACCCATGTTTATTCTACAATCAAGTCCTTTAAATGCTAACTTCAAAACAGATCTCAAATCTATTCACTTTCCCATCTCTACCTCCAACATCCTGGTCATGGCCTTTATCGTTTCTCAACTGAACACTACCACCTAGTTGCTGAATCGTTTCTTCTATTAATACTTGCCCTTCCATTTTCAACACAGTGGTCAGAACATCTTTTTTAAAAAAATCATTGTCCTACTTGAAGTCCTCCAGGAAGTTCCTGTTGTACTAGATCACAACCAAATCCACACTCGTTAATAAAGCCTTCAAGGTGCTGTCCTACTTTCAACCTCATCCCAGTCCCTCTCCCCTTCACTCTGGTGTTCTGGCCACCCTGACCTTCTAATTTTTCAGTCACACTAAGTTTTTTTGCTCCTGTAGGGCCTCCATAGATTCCTTCTGCCAGAAATGCTCCCTTCAAAGCCCCCCACCAGACTGGCTTCTTCTCTTCCTTCAAGCAATTTGAGGTCACCCTTTCAAAAGAGGACTTCCTGACTGTCTTGAATAACACGGGGCCTTTCCTAAATCTCTCTAGTAGCAGCCTCATTTTTTTCTTTTATAATCTTTTCCATGCCTTTTTTTTTTTTTTTTCTTTTTAATATATATTATTTTACATATTTAAATCTTCCATTTTCTATTTCTTTTAATATATATTATTTTACATATTATTTTACAATTTCAACAGTATATGAGCAATCAACTTTGTTGCCTTAATTAACCAGCAGGAGTCCCCTCACCTCCAGGATCTAATGCCTGATGATCTGAGGTGAAGCTGACATAATAATAATAGAAATAAAGTGCACAATAAATGTAACGCACTTGAATCATCCTGGAACCATCCCCTGTGGGTCTGTGGAAACATTGTCTTCCACGAAACTGGTCCCTGGTGCCAAAAAGGACTGGTGCTCTGCTTTTAGTAGAGCATCTCTCCTAAAATATTAAGAAGCCTTTGATTGCTTAATTTGTAAACTGTTCAGCTTTCAGTAGGGCACTTTCCTGAGGAATTCTTTTAGAACCACGTTTCATGTGAGTGGGCCTCTCGATGAATCGTGTGTGGCCGAGAGAATGCAAGCAAGCGCTCCTCAGATAGAGTCTCTGCATTCCAACAAGGGGTGCTTTGTCATATCTTGGTGTCATTTCCTTGCAGCACTATTCTCCATTTTAGTCAAAACAATTCTGAGAGGTTTTTCTTTTCCCCTATCATGTTTCAAAGCAGAAATAGTATAATGGGGGAGAGTTTGCATGTGATAAATTGCAATACCAAAAGACTATTATAACGTAGTTTTATTGCATAAAACCATGGTCAGAAGTTTCTCTTTTTGATTGACTAATTGATCACTTTCTCTGCCCTGACAAATCTGTAAGTTCCATTAGGAGGGAACCAAGTCTGTTTTGTTTGTCACTTTATATACACCCAATTACTAGCATATGTAAATAAATGAAGATCTCCAAGTGATGCTATTTTTTTCTGATGTAGAGCTCTGATGAGCATCTTTGCAAATTGTGACTGTAGTTGTCATCTTGACCATATAGGCCTGTTCAGGCCTCCCAGTCTCTAAAAAAAAAATAATAATAATATTGTCTGCATGTCTTTTATTTATTAATAGAGGTTTAAAACTTTTGAAAATCCTTATAGAAACCATACAGTCTCATGATATTTTAATTTTGTAAAAATTCCAAACCTCTTCACATTGATATATGTGCCCCCAGATAGATTGCCTGTGATGGTTTCTGGCTCCACCACAGCTGCATTTGCTTTCAAGGCACCCCTGAATCTGTTTCTTGATGCTTACTGGTGCCAGAGAACATATATTTTTGTTTTGTTCTGTTTTTGTTTTAAATCATGACTTAATATATAGTCCTGTCACAGGAGGTTGTACATAAATAATTAGAAACAAGACCATCTTTACATCATGATTTTTTCAAAATATTTAACAACTGAGTTGGGCATCAACCAGTGAGACTGGCACTCTGGCCAATCAGAAGGAACTTTCAACTTATACACTCAGAAGCTACACAGGGTGGCCTTCATTTTCAGAGTGAACTCCCTCCTTTGTTTTGTTTTGCTCTAACCACGCCATGTGGCATGCGAGATCTTAGTTCCCTGACCAGGGATCGAACCTATGCCCCTTGCATTGCAAACACAGAGTCGTAACCACTGAACCACCAGGGAAGTCTCCTCTACCTTTTTTTAAAAGACTTTTTTTGTTGTTGTTGTTCAACTGCTATGTTGTGTCTGACTCTGTGACCTCACGAACTGCAGCACACTAGGCTTCCCTGTCCTTCACTAACTCCCAGAGTTTGCTCAAACTCATGTCCATTGAGTCAGTGATGCCATCCAACCATCTTCTGGAAGTGAATTAAAGCCTTTGAACCTTGTGATTATCCTATGCATGCATGCATGCTAAGTCGCTTCTGACTCTTTGCAACCCTCTGGACTGGACACTAGCCTGCCAGGCTCCTCTGTCCGTGGAATTTTCCAGGCAAGAATACTGGAGTAGGTTGCCATTTCCTACTTCACTGGATAGGACAACTTTGGTCAAAAGGCCACAGTAACTGAGTCCTGCCTTCCAGACCTTGCTGAACTAAATGCAGGTTACAGCGACCGGCTCAGGCTATCTTCCATTTGTCCATATAGTGCTTTTTTAAGGGTAGTGAGTGTCTCATTCCTTCGCTGATGGCATGGCCCTGTAATTTTACCATTTCTCCACATTCCTTTTTGGCTCTAGCTTGGGGCATGAGGCTCAGTGGAGAATTTTCAGAAATCAAAGTGTATCTGTTTTCTCCAGGTCTGTTTGCAACTCAACACCACTGGAAAGAAAAGGCCCAGCGAGGGATGCTTACTCCCACACAGGCATTTGTTTCTTGGTGTCATTCATGTCCAAGGCCACCTGCCTCCGAGTGACTGCATTTTCTGACACTTTTCTTCGTTTTGGCTTACAGGTCCACACGTTCCGAGGCCCGCACTGGTGTGAATACTGTGCCAACTTCATGTGGGGGCTCATTGCCCAAGGGGTCCGGTGCTCAGGTAGACATGGAACTTTCTTTCTCCTTTTACATTTACATAAAGTGTCATCATGGTTACATGGAGGACATCTTTTCAGAGCTTGGAAATAGGCTCAGATTAGCTCAAAAGTCTAGTTTTCTGGAAGACTCACGTCATCTCTGTGCTTAATGGAGAAACTGTTCTAGTGTTTGCTAGAATGACAGGGAATATCTCACATTTATGCAAGAAAAAAAAAAAAAATCCAAGCAAGTCTATTTTCTTAGGCATCTACCTGCCACCCAAAATAGATAGTTGTCCTTAAAAGAAAAAGAAACTTGATTCCAATGGAGTTGCATAGGTAGAAAAGTCACAGTGCTTTCCCATCCCTGCTTTACTACAAAAAGCAGGGCATAAAAATAATAATATAAGTGAACAATTACTCCATTCCAAGCACTGAGCTAACACTTTCTATTCATCATATCATTCAGCCTTACTAACAAACCTTGTATGATCAGTCGTTCAGTCGTGTCCAACTCTTTGCAACCAACCCCATGGACTTTAGCCCCAAACTTTGGGGGAGATGCAATTATTCTCCCCATTAAATAGATGAAGAAACTGAGCCTTACTGATAACTGTTCATTGCCCTTGGCCACACAGTAAGTGCTAGAACTTTGATTTGACTCCAGAGCCCAGGTCCAGTATTTTTCTGCCATCAAATTAGCAGTGAAAATACACATGTTGATTGCATGTCACATAGTTTCAAAGTACTTTGAAACCCTAGGTGTTTTTCCACCTAGAACTGGACGCATACACCCATTGCTAAGCATGCACAACACATCTTATTAAGATATACCTAACAACACAGAAAAGAATTGCCAAATTAATGTGTAACCAGGCTTCCTAATTCATCATGCCAGGTTTTTTCTGGCAAACACTTCTGGCTAGGAGAAAGAACAGCCTCCTGTGATATATTGATTGGGTTTCCACCCATAGCTTAACTGATTTGTTTCTTGCTAGAGTATGATTTTAAAGAAACAATTTGTGTGAAGCATTTAAAATAAAATAAGTGGGCTCCAAAATCACTGCAGATGGTGATTGCAGCCGTGAAATTAAAAGATGCTTACTCTTTGGAAAGAAAGTTATGATCAACCTAAATAGCATATTAAGAAGCAGAGATACTACTTTGCCAACAAAGGTCCATTTAGTCAAGGCTATGGTTTTTCCAGTCATCATGTATGGGTGTGAGAGTTGAACTGTGAAGAAAGCTGAGTGCCAAAGAATTGATGCTTTTGAACTGTGGTGTTGGAGAAGACTCTTGAGAGTCCCTTGGACTGCAAGGAGATCCAACCAGTCCATTCTAAAGGAGATCAGCCCTGGGTGTTCACTGGATGGACTGATGTTGAAGCTGAAACTCCTATACTTTGGCCACCTCATGTGAAGAGTTGACTCTTTGGAAAAGACTCTGATGCTGGGAGGGATTAGGGGCAGGAGGAGAAGGGGATGACAGAGGATGAGATGGCTGGATGGCGTCACCAACTCAATGGACATAAGTTTGGGTAAACTCTGGGAGTTGGTGACGGACAGGGAGGCCTGGCGTGCTGCGATTCTTGGGGTTGCAAAGAGTCAAACGCGACTGAGTGACTGAACTGAACTAAATGACATTACATTAATATGATCTATTTCCCACACTTGAACTTACTTACAAAACAGAAACAGACTCATAGACATAGAAAACAAACTTGTGGTTACCCGAGGGGAGAGGCGGGAGCAGAGGGATAAAGTAGGAATTTGGGAGTAACATGTACACATTTCTATATATAAAATAAACAACAAGGACCTACTGTAGAGCACAAGGAACTCCACTCAGTATTCTATAATAACCACTATGGGAAAAGAATCTGGAAGAGATATATACATATATAATCTGGAAAAAATATCTGAATCACTTTGCTATATACCTGAAACTAACACATTATAAATCAGCTATTGCTACTGCTGCTACTGCTAAGTCACTTCAGTCGTGTCCGACTCTGTGTGACCCCATAGACAGCAGCCCACCAGGCTCCTCTGTCCCTGGGATTTTCCAGGCAAGAACACTGGAGTGGGTTGCCATTTCCTTCTCCAATGAGTGAAAGTGATAAGTGAAAGTAAAGTCGCTCAGTCGTGTCTGACTCTTAGCAACCCCATAGACTGCAGCCTACCAGGCTCCTCTGTCCATGGGATTTTCCAGGCAAGAGTACTGGAGTGGGTTGCCATAATGCAAAAGCAATGTACTAGGACAATATAAGAACTTTCAACTTGTATGCTCCTATTTGCATACTTTCAAAGTATATAAAGAAAAAATCAGTATGGCTAATAAGGAGAAATAAATCTATCATCAGTTGGATTTTTTAGCACATCATTTGGAAACTAGATAGTTCATGCAGATAAATCAGGATATAAATGATATCAGCATACTTCAGTAAAAATTTTTAAAATTAAAATTAAAAAAGATGTATTTCCCCATGCTGCCCATTTTGGTTCACAAGATCATGGGACTTTAAATCATTCTCTGCCTGGAAAGGGGTATTTCAGCTTCTATATAGATGCAGCAGCCACTGGTGGTGGCACCTGGATGGGTCCAGGAGAGTTCATAAAGGTCGGTTACTGTACCTGCCCCCACCCCAGATCTACGAGGGAAGCAGGAAACATAGGTTTGGAGACAGACTCTCCAGAAGTGTTCCAGAGACCCAGATTACCATGAAAAGCTTATTCGTCAAGAGTTACAGTGCCGGGAGTCGGTGAGAGGACCTCTGCCCATGGCAAAGGTCATGAGGAAGGAGGCTCGATATACGCAAAGGCAGGGTCGAGCCTCAGGAGTGCCCCTGAAATCCTCGAGCATCTACCCCCATAACCAGAGCCTGCCTACTTTACTACTTGTGTTCTCACCTACACCTCTGACTTTACGGGGGGGCTGTCCCCCACTACCTCTTTCTGAAAAAGGAGTTAACTTAGAGCTCCAGTTAATAAAAATTCCTGGGTGTGACAGGAGTGTTTTAACCTACAAACTCCTCTGAAGGTTCTGTAGCCCACCTGACAGCCTTGTCCGGCCACATGTGCTTCTAAAAACAGGTTCTTTAGAGAAGTTAGGAAACTATTAGTGGGCTGATTAGAAATTGTATTGATGAAGGGTTTTTCATTTGTTGAGCCAATGTTTGCTGCTAAGTCTCCACATCGCCTGCCCTTACACACATTAATGAATATATAGAAGAAATAGATATTAACCTTTGATATTAATCACGTTAGACCTTAGGCTAAGTAAGTTCTTTCTTTAATTAAAACCCACCCTCACCCTATAGGAATGTAAATTTATCTGGTGGAGTCTGTTTTAAGAATAATCACCCCTGGAGAAATAAATGTCCTGGATTGACCGCTGTCACAAGGAGAGGGTCATAAATTGTCAACAGGCCCCCTGGCCAGAAGATGATGTAACACCCCTAAGACCTCTGTATACATTTGTAAGAAGCACCTGACTTTGATAAAAGTCAGGGCTGCTGACCCCACGTGACTTTTGTATAACATCTCAGTGTATAAAAGTAGACCATGGAAAATAAAGAATTGGGATGAGTTCCTTGAAAGACTGGCCTCCCCATGTCATTCTCTCTCTCAGACTCTGGCTGAGTCTCCATCTGGAGCACGGAACCCACCATGCTTACTAGTTATGCCTGGGCTTCTAAGATCCGACCAGGGAGGCCTCAGTGTCTCGTCTCCTTCGGGAGAACGGAAGGACGCCTATGGCCTACGTAAGTGGTGCAAACTTCTTATCTGGAAGTTTTATTGGTCCCCCACGTAAACCAAGCTACTCAGCCTCTTTTCTCCACTGAATTTTCCTACTGAGCTATCCTCGTTCTATTATTCTTTATATCTCTAATTATAACTATTGTATCCTGATCCTCACCGACGCCGTCTACAGCTTGAACTCCCTGGATCAGCCAGAGCTGGACCATGGCATTACAGAGTATCTTACAGCTCAATCACTGAGCAAAGTGTTCAAGTATCTGTTTTACTCAGTGTTCATTAATTCAACCTGTTTAGATTATACCCACCAAAAATATCCCTAATGGCTGTATTATCCAATTTCAGCAGGAAATTGGTCCAAAGTCAATATTATGAGAACAAAGCTCTGGAATTCAGATTAGCTGTGAACAGCAACTTTCTCTGGGATAAGAGGGTTTGGATTTTTTTTTTTTAATAAAACATATTCTAAGGCTATGTTACTATTCTCCAATGACCATGGTTTAACCTCATACTTCCTCTGAGCAGCAGGAAAACTGAAAACTGACCATTAAATGTTTGGTAGATCCATCATTGCCTCTCAATATTTTACATATTTCAAATGTTTTAAAAATTAACTAGATTTTATAGCATATAGAATTGTATTAGTTTGCAAAATTTGAGTATTTCTATATTTGTTATAAAACATCTTTATTTTAATAAAATATCAGTATTTAACTCTACATAAAAACACTGTCATTTCAGACCTTAAAATTAAGTTTATAAAGAAATTAAAACTAGAATTATCATAAAATCCAGCAGTTCCACTTCTGGGTATATACCCAAAAGAACTGAAAGGATTGAACAAATATTTGTAGACCCATTTTGATAACAACATTGTTCATGATAGCCAAAAGGTTGAAACAACCCAAGTACCCATCAGTGGATGAGCAGATAGACACAATGTGGTACATATGTATAGTGGAATAGTACTCAGCCTTAAATGCAATGTTCTTCAGGAAATTCGGTCATGAACTACAATATGAATGAACCTTCAGGACGTTGTACTAAGTGAAATGAGGCAGTCACAAAAGGACAAATACTGTATGATTCCACTTATATGAGGTATCTAAAGTAGTCAGATTGATGGATGCAGAAGGAAGAATATGGTTGACAGGCTCACGAGGAAGAAGGCCCCAGGAGTTACTGTTTCATGGGTACAAAGTTTCTGTTTTGAAAGATAAAAAAGATTTGGAGATAGTGATGTTTGTACATAGGGTGAAGGTACTTAATGCCACTGAACTGTATAGTTAAATGGTTAAAATGGTGAACTTGATGTATATTTTACCATAATTTTTAGAAAATGTTTTAAATTAAATTTGTAAGAATTCACAGTTAGTAAAAATGACTAATGAAATCACTTAAAAGTGGCTAGGCGGGCATCCTTGTATTTTCTATCATCATATTTGCTGTTTCTTCTATTTGACTCCCACGTAGCACTCCCCACACTTCAGACTTTACATATATTAACTTATTTGATCCTCATGATAACCCTAGGAGTAGATGCTATCATTATGCAAACAAGAAAACCAGCCAATTCTATTTAGTTCAGTTCACCAATATTTATATTCAGTAGATCAAATGTTACTGACATTTACTTGAGCTTTGTTAAATTTCTCATGTTGATAAAGCTAAGATAATTAGAAGTGGTTTTGTTTTTAGAAAGGGATAGACAGAGAGAACTCAACCAGTAAAATGTGACATGAAAAGCATATAATGACAAAAATCGTTTATTGATGATTTCACAAAAGTTTATATCCTCTCAAATCCTTGGTGTGGTTAAGTACTTTTTTTAAAACAGCAACATTATAATATTCATTATCATGTGTTTATAGTATGTATATAAAATATAAAAATGATTTTATTATTATGCTTTACACCTATGAAAATAACATTAGAAGGTATTTTGAATAGACACCAAGTCAACTTTGAACATCTTCAGCACTAAATTTTTATTTTCCAGAATGTAGACTGTGCCATGTTATTGTTAGAGAAATTCCATCAGTGGATACCAACTGCTAATAAGGCTTTTAATATGTGCATTGAACTTAAAAGCACCTTTTCCGCTTTGGATCTTGTTATGAGCTTTATAAATAATTGCTCTCATTATCACATTACGTGGCATTGTTCTAAATTGTAAACTCTTGAGTCCTCCCACCAGTGTCCAGTTAGACAGTATTTCCACTCACAGGTGTCAAAATAAGGCAAGTAGAAAGGACAATGGCCTACTCAAACTGCCCAGCAAAGAAGACAGGAGTGGAAAGTATGGGCCATTCTCCAAGAAGGCAGAAGAGTATGCCAGTGGTCATGGGGGTCTCAGACCAAAGATGAGAGATTCCTACAGACAGTGTAATTATGTCTTCCTCAAAAGGAGGGTCACAAAGTCAAGGGAAACACCAGCAAGGGAAACCCCTAGCAGAAGTCTGGGTGCCCTTTGTGGGACATGATTTGCTCTGGGAATCTAAACCCAGAAGCCCTCAAACAGACCCAAAGGTTCCAGTCCGAGAAGGGAAAAAACATACAAACAACCTAAGTACCATAACTGTCTCTGTGAGATGTCTCTTTTCTTCTCAGTAAGAGAAGGCTCATTGAGAAAAATGGAATTATTTAAGTTTCATGAGTACAGATAGATTTCATACTCATCTGTGGACAGCACCACCTCTAAGTGACATGGATGTTCCAGAGAGATCCAACAAGCCCTGGGGGTGTTTTCCTTTTTTTATTGTTGGTAACATATAATTTGTGTTGAACTTTTACAAAACGGCCAGGCAAGACTAATGTGGCTTCTCTTTTTACAGACTGTGGATTGAACGTCCACAAGCAGTGTTCCAAGCACGTTCCCAATGACTGCCAGCCTGATCTCAAGAGGATCAAGAAGGTGTACTGCTGTGACCTCACGACACTCGTGAAGGCTCACAACACACAGAGACCCATGGTGGTAGACATCTGCATCCGGGAAATTGAAGCAAGAGGTTTGGAAAAAAACCCTTATCATAGTGACTTTCTTTTTAGTGTTGTCAAGGAGACTTTATTCTTATAATTGTTAAATTGACTCTCCACTATTGATCTCAGGGAAATGGTCTGCATGCACAAACACACACAAACTAAATCCAACCAATGACATCAATTTCTGTTTCATATAAAAACCATGCATGCATGCATGCATGCATTTAATACATGCTTGCCAAGCATTCATTATGTACTACACACTGGGGACATAAAAGTTATAGTTCATGCCTTTAAGAAATTCATAGGATAGTATACAGAATCAGGGGTGCAAATAAATAAATCTATGAGTGCATACATGCATGTGTGCTAAGTAAATGCTGTGAGTACGTGTATTCAAAATACCATGGAGCCACAAAGAAGGACATTTTAATCTTAATCTGAGGAGAGTTCAGAAAGGGTTTATGGCAGAGGTGAGGTCTAAATCCAGTCTTTTAAAATGCTTCTTTTAAGAAAAGTTAAAAAGTTATTGGTCAACACATGTATTTTCTACCACATAGAAATTTATTCCTAGTATTGATTCTGTTTATTTCAAAGAGGAAACCTAAAGACTGAAAGATTTGTCCACCAAAAACTGAGAATACAAGGAAGATGGGAACATTTCAAAGAAAGGATTCTTTATATTATGCTTGAGTCATCTGCGGTTCATGGGGTCGCAAAGAGTCGGACACGACTGAGCGACTGATCTGATCTGATCTGATCTGAGTCATCTTTTCTTTATTTGAGCTTTGTTTGGCCACTTTTCAATATCAAAATGTTCAGTGATATGGTGCTTATAGTGTAGCTGGAGAGAATTTGGATTGTGGGATGTAATTTGGGTAATTGGAAAGGCTTTTACAAGTGTTGCCATGTATGTACCCTACTATAGCTGGTACCATTGTTGTGTCCAAATTGGCTTACTATATGCTACAGGTATTTATGCATTTGCCAACTATCCCATTCTTTCCAAAGCAAAAGATGATATTGTAACTTGTTTTCCCAAACCTTTTAGAGATAGGAAATGATTCCCTCTTCCATGCAGGATGAAAACTATAGGTAATCTGTTCCCTTAAGACTCGCTCATTTCATCTCAGATTATAAGAAATGCCTCCTGCCTTTTGCCTGCTGGGTCTGTTAGAGTTGAGTAGGGGCTTTGGGATCTGATGAGTTCTTGATGCAGGACTGAGATGGGTACAAGTTGAGGGGATGCCCTGACTCTGTATGAGTGGCTGGGAAAAGCAGCCCTGGGTACTGCTGTTTTGAGGATTCTGCTACCCCAGAGGGTCAGATAATCAGCCTCTCCAGAGCTTACCATCAGGACCTGCACTTCTCTGAAGAAGCTGGGATCATCCCATGGTGATCCTCATCAGAGACTGCCAACAGCTGGAGACAAGTGACTACCACATCTGATGGCTTATGTGTCCACAGAAAGCACAGCACTAAGCATGTCTACTGTAAGAGCTAGAAAGCACAGCAAAGGACTGGAGCTACAGGCATTAGGGTCCCATGCATGTGAGCAGAAACCAGAGAATGGGCTGGAATAAATTCATGTGACGCTTCCATTTCCAGTTTCACCATTAGTACATCTTATCCCATCTTCAATCCATAGTCAATTTCTTATTGTTCTCCAGATGCCTTTATGGCCATTTGTTTCTGCATAATGTGGCAGAGTGAAAAGATCATGAACTTGAAGTTAGATTCCCAACCATTTCTCATATCAGCTACAGTATGACCTTGGGCAAGTTACTTACTCCATTTGAATATCTGTCTCCTCATCTTCAAAGTGAACAGAATCAGTTGTAGCCCATAAGGTGATTGATTCATGCTTCCATGATGGCTCAGACGGTAAAGAGTCTGCCTGCAATGCGGGAGACTTGGATTCGATCCCTGGGTTGGTAAGATTCCTTGGAGAAGGGAATGGCAACTCACTCCTGTATTCTTGCCTGGAGAATTCAACAGACAGAGGAGCCTGGCAGGCTACTGTTCATGAGGTTTCAAGGAGTCAGACACAACTGAGTGACTAAAACTTTCACTTTCTTTTCTTTCATCTTCAAAGTGAATAGAATCACTTGTACCTCATAAGGTGTTGATCCAGATAGCCAGCCCAGTACAGAGCCCAACATATAAGACTCAAGTGTGTTATTTCTTTTTTACCTGGTATGACCCAATCCTTTAACTCCACCTCCAAATCTGTGTATCTGACCAATGTACTTAACCCAGATGCTTTCATGCTATCACAGAGACCCCAACTAATAGTGACATCAACAAGATAGAAACCTCTCTCTCTCCAGCAGCAGTCCAGGGCTGGTGGGGCAGCTGCCCAGAGGCAGGAATTCAGGCCGCCAGCTCGTTACCCCATCATCTCTGAGTGCTGCCCTCCTCTCTATGGTCCCAGATGGTTATCACCATCTCATCTGCATTCCAGCCAAGAGCAAAAGGGCATGCCCTTCCAAGTCCATAGGCAGCACTGTACACATCACTTCTGCTCTCTTCACATTGGCCAGGATTTAATGGCCTCTTCAATGAGTGTTGTTCTAGAAAACCAAAGGTTTCATCAGAGGAAGGGAGAATTAATATTGGAAGAGAGGCGGCAGCCTCTGCTAACTCTGGCAAAGTCCAGCCCATCCCTTATGACTTCCTCCATTTATTTATTTATTTATTGTCACTGTGGACCATTTCTATCATCTTCATCGACTTTGTTACAATATTGCTTCTGTTTTATGTTCTGGTTTTTTGGCCACGAGACTGTTCCTGACCAGAGATGGACCCCCCCCCTGATTGGAAGGCACCACTGGACCACCAGGGAAGTCCCATGACTCCTTAAAGGCAGTTCCTCAGTAAGATCTTCCCTGTACCCTCTTCTATCAAAAGGCAGGGTTAGTGTCCACTGCACTGTGCTCCCAAGTGCCACTGTGTACTCACCTCTGTTGCAGGGTGGGTTACAACTGGACCAAGGCATGCTTAATGCACCACCAACTAGAACCAAGTCTCATCTATGGGCCAGTTCAGTTGATCACTAGTGGCACCCTAGACAACTGTCCTGAGATAAATTCTGAATCTGAGTGGGGCTCAGTAGGAGAGAGGGCTGAGGTCAATGAAGAGGGTCTCTGATGGCCAGAGGAGAGAGGAGCGGCAGTATCTGTGCCATGCATTTCCTGTCTCTGATGCAGACCTAATGTTGCTTTTGTTCAGTTGCTAAGTCATGTCCACCTCTGCATGACCCTATGGGCTTCAACAGGCCAGGCTCCTCTGTCCTCACTATCTCCCAGAGTTTGCTCAAATTCATGTTCATTGAGTCAGTGATGCTATCTAAACATTTTATCCTCTGCCACCCTCTTCTGCTTTTTGCATTCAATCTTTCCCAGCATTGGGGTCTTTTCCAAAAAGTCAGCTCTTTGCATCAGGTGGCCAAAGTATTGGAGCTTTAGCAGATCCAGTGCCAACTTTTATATATGGCAGATAGTATACATGAAAAACAGAAGTGGACTTTAGTTACATTGCTTGACAGACTGTCCTGCAGCAGCAGTAGAAACTTTTTATTTGCTTATTATGACTGTAGCTATAGTTTGATAGCAGCTGGTTTTTGATATACAAAGTCTGAAATCTTATCCTCAATCCTTTCTGATACTTTGAAATATCCTAACAAATCAATAAGGTCTAGGAGTTGCACTCACATCTTTTTCTTACCCTAAATATACAGTGATCAAGTTTCAAGACTCACTCATTAGAATTTTACTTTCCTGCATCTATTTGTATAATCATTTATTTGAAGGTATACCAATTAAATCAATCATATGTAGTTAAACATTTAACATACTATCATTATTATGATAAACACATAGGCTATAAAATTTGGATAGTTCTTATAAAATCAGGATAAGATTTGTACCACACATATGCATACTTGTGTACTGAGCACCGTGCTACATACAGTATGGCATATAGATTGAGATGATGCTGGGGAGAAAATAGTTTGCTGAAGTGAAGTCTCATCCACTGTCAGATGAACAAAGGAAGCAGGACATCATGAGTGATGAGAATCTTAACCTTGGGTTCACTTCTGCAGAGCCAGGCAGGAGGAAGACCAGACCCTGAGGTCTCCACTGCCACACAAGCAATGAAGACAGATGCACAGAAACTGAGATGGACATTTCAAGTTTTGATGCGATAGTGTGTAATATATAAGAGCGTGCTTGTGTGCATTTGTTTCTCAGTCACTCGGCAGTTGTATCCGACTCTTTGTAACCCCATGGACTGTTGCCTGCCAGGCTCCTCTGTCCATGGAATTTGCCAGGCAAGAACACTGGAGTAGGTTGCCATTTCCCTCTTCATGGGATCTTCCTGACCCAGGGATCAAACCTGTGTATCCTGCATTGGCAGGCAGATTCTTTACCACTGAGTCACCGGGGAAGCCCCTAATAAGAGCACTGACTACATTTGCTCATTTCCTGATAGCATGCAGTGTAGATAGAAAATTATATTCATTTTTAGGTGCTTCAGGAAGCTACAGTTAAAATCTATCTCCTTTTTTTTACAGGATTAAAGTCAGAAGGGCTTTATAGAGTCTCTGGGTTCACAGAACACATCGAAGATGTCAAAATGGCATTTGACAGAGGTAGGCTTGCCCTTTGCATGTATGTATGTTAGTTGCTCAATTGTGTCTGACTGTTCATGGACAGACCCCATGGACTGTAGCCCACCAGGCTCCTCTGTCCATGGGATTTCCTAGGCAAGAATACTGGAATGGATAGCCGTTCCCTTCTCCAGGAGATCTTCCCAACCCAGGGACCTAACCTGGGTCTCCTGCATTGCAGGCAGATTCTTTACCATCTGAGCCACCAAGGAAGCCCCAGACTTGCACTTTATTGAGTGCTAAATGACTTATCCTTAGCATCTTCTCTTTTGGAACCAGTTTTATTCATAATGGAAATGGGGTTTTAGAGCTACTAAGAGCTGTTCTTTAGGAGGCCAGGAAGTAATGTTTTGTAATCCATAGTTCTCTCATAGTTCTCTGATTCTCTGGGGAAAGTGTTTTTTAAAAAGTCATGGACAGTTGACCACATGGAGAAGTGAGTTTAAAATACTACTTGAATGATCAGACAGCCTTTGGTGCCATTAAGCTTCTTGACTTTGTTGCCCAACATTTATGATCTGTCACATGGCCCCATGGCACATGGTACGTTCTGCATCCTCTGCCTCAGATCCCATTTATTCTTCTCCTTCTCCCAGAGATCCAAAGAGGAGAGCATAGGGATGGGGGTACCCCTGGCACTGAACTAGGGGAAGTTTAGGAGGTGACTCCTTTTCTTCTTGATGACTGTGCCATACTGTCCTCCAGGCCATATTCTCGTTAGGCCAGATATCATGAGCTAACTAGAGAACTCATTAAAAATACAGATCAGCAGGGGCCACCCTGGGAACTCATTCAGGAAGCTGAGTGAGCCTAAGAATCTGTATCTCCTTTGAATGATCCAAATAATTCTGATACAGCCAATCAGAGATGGAACCTCTGGCCCACTAGATAGGTCCTTTGCTCTGTAGAATAGTAGATGAGGTCTTTGATGATCTATCTGCATGCTCATAGCCACAACCTCCTCTCTATAGACTTTGCACCCTAGCAATACTGAAGTACTTCCCGCCTCTCTTCATGAACAAGCACCTGGGGTCACCTTGCTCTCTCCATCTAGAATGTGTTCACAATTCTGCCTGGCAAACACCTAATTGTTTTATCAATGTCAGCTTAAGTCTTCCCTTTTCATGACTGTTCCCTGACCACCCCACACTGACCCAAGAATTCCATTTCCTTTTCCTCTGTCCCCCTCCATGTTTCCACATTTCTCCAGCAGAGCTGTCTTCCCATTTCCTTGCAGTTGTTGAGCTTCATGCCCAACTTTCAATCTAACCAGAGTTATTTGAACAAAAGTACCATTGGCCTTCTGTATCTGCAGGTTCCATGTTGGTAGACTCAACCAACTGTGGGTCAAAAATATGTTTTTTTAATTCCAGAAAGTTCCAAAAAGCAACACTTGAATTTGCCACAAGCTGGCAACTATTTATGTAGCATTAACATTGTATTAATATTATTTACATAGCATTTATGTTGTATTAGGTATTATACATAAGGTAGAGATGATTTAAAGTATACAAGAGAATATACATAGGTTATATGCACATACTAAGCCATTTTATATAAAGGACTTGAGCATCCATGGATTTTAGTACCCATGCAGTGGGGAGTTCCTAGAACCAATCTCCCATGGATACTGAGAGACAAATTTATGTCTTTTCTTCTTTAATTCCCTAGGGCTTAACAGTGCCTGGCCCATGGTAGGTTGTCAGTAATTGTTTGTAAAATACATAAATAATGCGATCAGACAGCCTATCTGCTAAACTCTTACTGTTTTCTGTACATTAAGAGCTTTTTAATCCTCAGAACAAAATTTGCTGAGACATTTGTTCTTTCTTTCAGTTGTCTATAAAAAAGATAATGCTAATAGTCCCTATATGATTGAAAAAATTTTATAGATTGTGACAGTTAAATTGGACTGATATCTACTACTGGTAAAAACAAAAGTCAAAATATGTCTTCAGAAAGATCGCAAAAAATAGTAAGAAGTATAACATTACCTACACATGAGGGAAGGTTTAAGGTTCCCAGATTAAAGTCTTAGGGATTAAGGAAGGAATAATCAAGTGAAAAGAAACTTTGGTAAGCCTGAAAGAAACACTAAAACCTGAATATATTCAACTTATATTATGTATGTGATCTTCAAATCCAAATCCAAAGAATACTATATGAGATTCTTTATTTTATAATTTCAAATTAGATTGTTATCCTATTATAAGCTTTGTGTCTAGAATATAAATTACTGTGCTAGACTTCTATTTAGCAAATTACCAGGGGCTGGCACCCAAAGAACTATTTTAAATCTATTGCACTACTTTTTGGCTCTACTTACCCTCAGACCCACAATCCCTCTTACCAAACTTCTTTTTGTTGCTTCCTGCATCTCCATGGTATTAGAGGCCAAAAGAGTCAGCTGAGACTTGTAAGGGAGCATTCATTCTTGGATCTTTTTTTTTCTTTCTGGGCATGGTTTAAATTGGTGAAATAAGATCCTAATTAGGAACTGGATCACTGATTGTTTTTCAGATGGTGAAAAGGCAGATATATCTGCCAACATCTATCCAGACATAAACATCATCACTGGAGCCCTTAAACTGTATTTCAGAGACTTACCCATTCCTGTCATCACCTATGATACCTATTCCAAATTTATAGACGCAGCGAGTAAGTATTGAGTACTAATTTTTTAATGGCACCAAATTTTTAAGTGTGATGCTTTTGACTTCAAGAAAATGAAAACTCAGAGCCTGATTAAATTATTGCATGAGGACTTGCTTTGCCAAGTGAGGGCACAACGGTACAGGTAGTAGAAAACCAGACATAGTACACTAGCTGAGTGAAACCAGTGCTAAGCCAATTCTACTCGGCTGATGCTGGGGACCAGGCAGTTCTGTCTCTCCCCACTGTTTCTTCTATGCGGGAAACCAGCACAGTCAGACTTATTCTGTTATATGTTGAAAGTGAAATGCTTTTCTAGTAAGCAATCAGATATTCTTCAGTGAGGGCTGTATAGACTAACTACTTTCATCTAGTAAGCAGAATCCCCTTGCTAACTGATTAAAGACATACCCCAAGTTAGGGCACATTGATGCTGTTCAAAATTAGTAATAGGCCAAGAAGATACTGTATCAAATACTATCCTAGGAATTCTCACCAGTATTTCCTTTTTTAACCTTTTCATCTAGCTGATGAGGCAAATATTGTAATCCCATTTTACAGAGCAGGTAAACTAAGCTTAGAGAGCTGAGCTCATGGGTCCAGAAATGGAACATTAGCATTAGCCTTCCATCAGCCCAGAGCGCCTCCTTCAGGGTTTGGAACTTGGGTCAGTGCTGTCCGATGAGAGGACCTGTGTGTGTCTGCGTGTGTGTGTTGGGGGTAGGGGGAGTTGCATTACACTTTGTCCAGGACTGTAGTGAGGAAGGGGAGATTCAGGTGCTAGAATGCATGACACAGAAGTCAAGCACACTTTGAGGAAGTTTTTATTAAAAACTATTATCTTTAAAGGTATATGTTGCTAAATATAGTAACAAGATACCTGATGGGGAGAAACGTGGGCAGACTGGAATCGCTCAGGGTGTACTTTCCAGGTGAGCTGTGGCTATCCTCCCTGGTCAGAGCATTCTTTCCTGGATCCCAGTGGTCTTGTGGGGAAGGTTCTGACAGCAGGTACCATCTGCCCCAGGAGGAATGACCAGGAGAGCTTTCTTTGAATGGCTGCCAGTACCTATCAGAGTCCTGAAAACAGAAGCATGCATGCTTCCTCCCATTGTTAACATGCCTACTATCTACTTCCTAACCTGGACAGCACCCTGGGGTTCACCAGACCAACATTTTGACAAAAAGTGCCAACAGTGGAGCCTGAACTGGCTGGCTCACCTGCCAGTGCCCTTGCATTATAAAGTGGATTCAGTCATGCCTGCCAAGAAAAGATTTGGTAGACAATTTCAAGAGAAAGCTCCCAACTGTGGACCAGTTTAAATTAAAGCTGGTCATAGTTTCTAGCAAATCCAGCGTTCAGAAGATGGGCAAAGCAGTCTGTGCATGTGCCACCAGTAAGTATCTACAAGGCTGCAGATTCCTGGAGGGCAAGGACCACAGGCAGCCTCCTGCCATGCAGCCAGTGGACATTCAATACGCATGTGGCTCCCAGCCTCAAACCCTTTCTGGAATAAGACAAGACATGAACAAATGGATCACTTTAAGTGAAATATTATTAGACATCCCCTTCACCTGTAGCCTGAACAAACCAAACTTCTTGTAGTTTCTCTGAAAACTTTAATGTTTCAGCACTGCACTGATATTCATTGTGTGTGATCTTCACAGAAATCTCCAATGCGGATGAGAGGCTGGAAGCGGTCCATGAAGTGCTGATGCTGCTTCCTCCTGCCCACTATGAGACCCTCCGATACCTGATGATCCACCTCAAGAAGTAAGCTGACACCTCCTTGGCACCGCCTCCGTACACTCTATCTCCACTGCACAGTTGATGCATTAGGAAAAGTGCACAACCTCCCCAACCCACTGAGTGGACAGATCCTCCTTTTAAGTGAATTAGGTTACCTTCTGCAGGCCAGCCCCATTTATAACCCTAGACACTCACTCTGTGTCTAGGAGATAGCAGGAGCTGCTCCCCGCACTTTAGATGTGTCCTGTCTCTGAGGCTGGTACTGTCAGGAGCCTCATGTTACAGATAATACTTCTGAAGCTTAGGGACATCACACAACTGATGCAGAGACGCGAGGTAAAGCCATGATGGAAACCCAGTTTGACCCGTAGCCCTGAATCTGTCTTAACCATGTATCTATGCTGCCCCTGCGTCCACACCCTCCTCCCACAAAGCCTTGAACTCTGTGTTCTGTCCTTCCTCCTTTTGCTCACCCTAAACCCAGACTCCTGAGCTGCCTTCTTTCTGGGCAAGCAGATTTCCACCCTGATTTCTTGTTTCATCTGATGTATTAATTATCTGTCATGTGTGTGTGCTCAGTCATGTCCAAATCTCTACAACCCCATGGACAGCCCACCAGGCTCCTCTGTTCATAGGATTCTCCAAGCAAGAATACTTGAATGGGTTGTCATTTCCTCCCACTGACTGACAGATTGCCCCCAAACTTAGTGGCTTGAAACTGTGTTTATTATTGCATAGTCTCTGTGGACTGGAATCCAGGTGGCTTTTGCTGGGTGCCTTTGGTTCAAGGTTAATAATGAGACTGCAGTCAATTTGACAGCCAGGCTGCAAGGCTCGAGTAGGGAAGTGTCCACTTCCAAGCTCACTCACATGGTCTTTGGCAGGATTCAGTTCCTCAGAGGCGACTAGCCTGCAGGTGCCACTTGCTGACTATTCTCAGAACAGGAGCCCTGTTTCCTGTCATATGTATCTTCCCATAGGCAGCTCCCCACATGGCAGCTGGCTTCTCTTACAGCAAGCAAGCAAGGCACCCACGACGGAAGACAGCCTTTCTGTAACCTAATCTCACAAGCCATACCCCACTGCTCTTGCTATTACTCTATGTGTTGGAAGCAAGTCACTAGGTCTAGTCTATGCTCCAGGGCAGCAGTCACCAGCCTTTTTGGCACCAGGGACCAGTTTCATCGAAGACAATATTTCCAGGGACCAGGGTTTGGGGGATGGTTTTGGGATGATTCAAGCAGATTACATTTATTGTGTACTTTATTTCTATTGGTCTTCTCTGATAGCTCAATTGTTAAAGAATCTGCCTGCAATGCAGGAGAGCCTGGTTCGATTCCTGGATCAGGAAGATCCACTGGAGAAGGGATATAGGCTACTCACTCCAGTATTCTTGGACTTCCCTTGTGGCTCAGCTGGTAAAAAAAAATCCACCTACAATGCGGGAGACTTGGGTTTGATCCCTGGGTTGGGAAGATCCCCTGGAGAAGGGAAAGGCTATCCACTTCAGTATTCTGGCCTGGAGAATTCCATGGACTGTATAGTCCATGGGGTCACAAAGAGTCGGACACGACTGGGCAACTTTCGCTTATTTCTATTATTATTACATCAGCTTCACCTCAGATCATCAAGCATTATTAGATCCTGGAGGTCAGGGACCCCTGCTCTCGGGGAAGGAGTTACAGAAGGGTATGGATTCCAGAAGACAGAGCTCACTGGGGGCCTTCTCAGAGGCTGCCTGCCACAGGGGCTACACACTGGGTTACTTGTGTGAGGGCATGTGAGACAGACAGAGATGGCTGTTTACAGTACACTGGAGTCTCTGGTTCCAGACTCTTTTACCTAAACCACAGATCTCTTTCCTTCACTGCAGTTGTGAGGTCAATATATTGGTCTTTGAGATGTTGACAGGATCAGGGTACTTCCATGTGCCTTCCTCTGTGTTTTGGGGGGATACACAGTAGCAGCCCATTTTTAGATAAAATAAACCAAAAAATATCTATACTGACCAATTTACAGATCGATTCAGTAAATGAAAGGAAACAAGTTGATAAAACTAGAGAAACGCTTAATGCATTGAGGTTTTAATTTTTCTACCTTTAAAACATATAAATACATATAAATACTCTTGCTCATATTCAAGGTGACCAGAAATGTAACAGTTATCTTAGAGTCTCATTTTAATTTATTGAAGAGTACAAGTAAATTTTCGATAAAAAACAGGCTTGAATGTCAGTCTTCCTTTTAATAAGCTGTAAGTTATTTCTTCCAGTGTCCAACTGTGATACTTTGAAAGACAAAGTTAAAAAATGCTGACACATCCCAGTTGAGTCTTAAATGCCAATTATTTAGTATTTTTACTATGGAGGTGTTGCTATCTATCTTGTCTGGTCAGGTGTGGTGACTGACTTGATGGACAACTATGAGTAGTTTGAAAACGAAGAATATCCTCTTTCTTACCTCCCTCTTAACTTTTCAATGTGAAGGTAACACAAGCTGAGTTGACCTTTCTAAAATAATGCTAGATGGCTAGTCTTAGGAAGGTCAATTCAGCTTCGTTACCTTCACATTGCAAAGTTAAGATGGCAACCTACTCCAGTATTCTTGCCTGGAGAATCTCATGGACAGAGGAGCCTCGACAGCTATAGTCCATGGGGTTGCAAAGAGCTGGACACGACTGAAGCAACTTGGCATGCACGCACGCATGCACAGCTAGTCTTAATTAGCTTTAAGAGAATAAACACAAAGGGATAGCTTTCTGTAAAAAAACTTAAACATATGTCAATCTGATTTTGCTCTTCTTTGAAGAATGTACTCCCTTTTAGATCCATTATGAACATCCTAAAACCTTAATTCCTTAAATCAAGAATCTGAGAGATCATAATTTTATTCTACTTAGGAAGGTGTTAAGCCAACTTTGGAATTTGAACTTGATATTTAAAGGCTTTGCAGTTCTTACCTGGGTGTTTTTTAAATAGTTTTATTGGAGTATAGTGATTTATGTTTTGTTACTTTCTGCTATATGGCAAAGTAAATCAGTTAGTTATACATGAGCAAATATCCACTCTTTTATAGATTCTTTTCCCATATAGGGCATTACAGAGTGCTGAATAGAATTACTTTACTAGCGGGTAAGATGAGTGCAGTTATGCTGTAGTTTGAGCATTCTTTGGCACTGCCTTTCTTTGGAATTGGAATGAAAACTGACCTCCTCCATTTCTGTGGCCACTGCTGAGTTTTCCAAATTTGCTGGTATATTGAGTGCAACACTTTCACAGCATTATCTGGTAGGATTTGAAATAGCTCAACTGGAATTCCATCACCTCCACTAGCTTTGTTCATATTGATGCTTCCTAAGGCCCACTTAACTTTGTATTCCAGGATGTCTGTGTCTAGTCCAGTGATCACACCATTGTGGTTATCTGGGTCATGAAGATCTTTTTTGTATGATCTTCTGTGTATGCTTGCCACCTTTTCCTAATATTTTCTGCTTCTGTTAGATTCAAGGGATTAGAGTATCTGAAGAACTATGGACAGAGGTTCGTGACATTGTATAGGAGGCAGTGATCAAGACCATCCCCAAGAAAAAGAAATGCAAAAAGGCAAAATGGTTGTATGAGGAGGCCTTACAAATAGCTGAGAAAAGAAGAGACGCTAAAGGCAAAGGAGAAAAGGAAAGATATAAGAATCTGAATGCAGAGTTCCAAAGAATAGCTAGGAGAAATAAGAAAGCCTTCCTCAGTGATCAATGCAAAGAAATAAAGGAAAGCAATAGACTGGGAAAGACTAGAGATCTCTTCAAGAAAATCCAAAAATTACCTTTTAAAAAATACTTCTCTATAATTCCAGTCCTCAATTTTCTTTTGCAAATTCCGAAACCAGAGAAGCTCTCAGGGGCCTATGTTCATAATCAGTACACAAATCCACCCTTGACTCTGTATAACATGTCTCTGTGTATGTTTGTCTTGCAGGGTGACTATGAATGAAAAGGACAATTTCATGAATGCTGAAAATCTGGGGATCGTGTTTGGGCCCACCCTGATGAGACCTCCTGAGGACAGCACCCTCACCACCCTCCATGACATGCGGTACCAAAAGCTGATTGTGCAGATCTTAATAGAAAATGAAGATGTTTTGTTTTAATTCACCAGGGAAATGAATTGAGTGGCCCCAGCCCCATCTAAGTTGATAAGGCTAAAGAAATAAAAACATCTCTTGCACTTGATTTGTTTTCCAAACAAGTGATGGAATTTCCTGGACCACAGTGGATTGCCGGGTTGGCTACTGTGTCTCATAGACACTGGCCCCTCCACGGGAGAACAGCAAGGATGAGGGCGAGAAAAAGTCTTCACCTCGGGTCTTTGCTATGCCTCGTATGTCTGTCTGTTTTGTTGGAAGAGTGATTAATAAATCTTTCTTTAACTTATTAAAAAAACAGTGTAGACCTTTAAACTTCTGTCTTATCAGTAATAAAAGGGAACTTAATTCATAGAGGTACTTGATACAGTTATACATTTTCCACTTACAAAAAGAAGACAATTCTATATGTTAAATGTTAAATGAAACTTATATTGTAAGATGTATTTTTATTTTAGCTGCAAGAATGTTACTTTATTTTAGCAAATAGAACTCAATGCAGTGCATTGATTATTACCCTGTATACCTTGTCCTGCCTTCTTGCTGTGATCCCTGAAAAAGTTTCCCATGAATGCAGTATTATCTTGACATACCTCTGTCCTTATCAGTGCTTTGCAGTGAAATTTCACCTCCCACCTCTGTCCCTGCTTTTAATAGTTTTTGCTGTTAAGCACTGGCATTTTGCTATCGTGCAGTATATGTTTATAGCAATTGTAGGATGGTCTGTCACATCTACAATTTTCTTTCCATAGAAATTTTGTGAAATCCCAAAGTATGTTTCGGAATTGGTCATCAGATCAGATCAGATCAGATCAGTCGCTCAGTCGTGTCCGACTCTGCGACCCCA
Organism: Tragelaphus eurycerus; assembly: GCA_935064755.1. Classification (NCBI taxonomy): domain Eukaryota; kingdom Metazoa; phylum Chordata; class Mammalia; order Artiodactyla; family Bovidae; genus Tragelaphus; species Tragelaphus eurycerus. The sequence goes on from CAKXYN010000002.1 coordinate 29,968,188, forward strand.
AGAATCACAGCATGCCAGGCCTCCCTGTCCATCACCAACTCCCATGTATATACATCACAGAACACGCAGAACGTGGTCATTTTACATAAAATGATTTGGAAACACTGGTTATATCTAGGCCACGTAAAAAGCACTTTTCCTCTTCATTTCAGGCAAGCACTCTGAATTCATCTGTTAATGGCAAGTCGCCTTTTCACCATATGTCTGTATTTCTGAAACGTGAACCTGCAGAGTCATTGTTGATTTTTTTCCTTTTTGTTTTATAAACAAGCCTATTTTTTAAAGAATGAATAAGTTTGGTTTTTATGAATATGTGTACCTCCTTAATCAAAGTAGCTCTAATGGATAATTTAATATGATTTGATGACTACAGTTCTATCTTATTGCTTCTATTTATCTTATCATGAGCTTTCCACACCAAGATTTCTATATTTTGTAACATAGGTAAAATATTTAAAATGTCAAAAAACTGTAAACCTAAATTTGTTTTCCTTAAACCTAACTACCATGTCTTTTCCTCTGATTATCTGAGAGGATTCATGTTGTTACTCACCAGTCTTGTTTTGGAGTGACCAGAAGAGAATTACTGTGTGTTAAGTGAGCTGAATGGGGAGAGGTCAGTGCAGTTGTCATTCTGGAAATCCTCAAGGGCCGTGTGAAAAGACTTCGCTGGCACTCGGGGGTCAGGATGGTTCTGCTTGGTCCCTGTTAGCATCCTTCCTCCCAGCTGTACAGGTTTGTTTCTTGTAGCTTATGTACTTCTTGATACTGTCAAAAAATTATCTGGAAATGGTTTTATTTTGTGAAGTGAACGATACTTTGTAATTTATGATAGTGTAAATGGAAGGAAAAGCATTAAATGTATTAAATTCTCTGTCTATCATTTGGGAAGACATGAAAGAAATTGGTGTTGAGGGCTAGAGGGAAAGAATATTCACAACACTGCTCCCACATGGATTTTAGGCAATAAAGTTTCTATCATCGCCAAAGCACAATAAGAAAAGAAAGATCCCACGGAGTCTCCACCTCTGGTCCCACCCCCTCCTCCAGTTTCCTCCTGGGGAGGCTGCCTGTGATTAAGGTTCCACTACTCTAGCTTCCCTTTCTGTAAGACCCACTGTGTTTATGTCCTTCGTTGAGTTACGTGGTCTTTAGAGCAGATCACCCTAGGCTGCCTGCAGGAGGGCAGAACAAATGGAGTCAGAAAGACTCACGTTTGAGTAGCAGAAAGTGAAAGTATTAGTCGCTCAGTTGTGTTCAAGTCTTTGCAACCCCATGGACTGTGCCCACCAAGCTGCTCTGTCCATGGGATTCTCCAGGCAAGAAAACGAGTAGGTTGCCATTCCCTTCTCCAGGGGATCTTCCCGACCCAGGGATCAAACCTGGGTCTTCCGCATTGTAGGCAGGTTCTTTACCGTCTGAGCTGCCAAGGACCTGTCTGTTATTGGCTGCATATGACCTTGGGAATGAGTTTGCTCCTCTAGAAAACTGGGGAAAATATTCTGATTGTGTTTTAAGAATGATGACTTAGGCGAGGAAAGGATATAACATGAGGTGGAAAAGAAGACACATGAGAGAAAAGGATTTGTCCCAGGTTAAATCCAAGTCCAAGTAATCATAAGGGGTATTATACAAGGGCTCTAATGTGTAATAAGGGTCACTTGACTCCTTTGCTCAGATGTGATTACAACACTTGATCCCCTCTACCTTGCTTTAGCCTGAAGCCTGCTCACTCATGCCTATCTTCCCCACCATCTGGCAGCCTGACATGGCTCCTCTTACCTGGCTTGAAATTCCTGCCCTTGGAATAACTGTAGTACTTAGACCTGAAAGGAGGCAGTGTTGTTTCCAGAACCCACTGTTAAACTGTCCACAGGTAGGTTGTAAGAGGTGGGACAGGGACAGGGTGGATAGAGGAAGACCTTTTCCTTTCTCCCATTAACATAAATGGGCACCTGGTCTCCAAGCTTGGAAGGGAGCTGGTGCAGGATTTCAAGAACAGCAGCCTGGAAGGAATAAGGGAGAAGAGATTTGAGGAGTTGAGGAAAGTAACATAGCACACAGGAGTGCTACCTGGGCTGTCCTGCCTGCAACCGAAAACCCAACTCAGGTAGCTTACCAGTTCCCAAGATCTACAAATCCCCAAATCCATAGTCAATCTTTTGATTTAAAAAATGTGATATTCATTAATTTTCAACAAATACTTATCAAGCACTTATTAACGGGCCAGACACTGAATACTGGCAATGAAAAGGTTTATGTCACTTGCTGTGCTTAGTCGCTGTCACGTCTGACTCTGTGTGACCACATGGACTGTAGCCCACCAGGTTCCTCTGCCCATGAGGATTCTCCAAGCAAGAATGCTGGAGTAGGTTGCTGTGCTCTCCTCCAGGGGATTGCCCCTCCCTGGGGATCGAACGCAGGTCTCCCGCATCACAGGCAGATTCTTTACCACTGAGCCACCTGGGAAGCCCAAGAACACTGGAGTGGGTAGCCTATCCCTTCTCCAGGGGAACTTCCAACCCAGGAATCAAACCAGGGTCTCCTCTGCATTGCAAGTGGATTCTTTACCAGCTGAACTACCCAGGAAGCCCTTATGTCACTTGGAAGAATTAAATAATAGGTTTAGTTTGGCTGGACTGAGAAAGCTGGTCATGTAACGGATTTTAGACTCTAACATAAACAAGTCTGGTGCTACTGTTTTTGTTTGTTTTTTTTTTTTTTTTAAATTAGTTTTGGAGTAGTCTTATATTTACAGAAGAGTTGCAAGGCTACTGCAGGGGGTCCCTGTGCCCTCTTCACCCACTCCCCTAATGTTAACATCTTACATAACCACAGTAAACTAAGAACCAACATTAGTACATTACTATTAACTGAACTCCAGGCTTTATTCAGGTTTTATGAGTTTTCCACTAATGTCCTTTTTCTGTTCCAGGATGTAATCTAGGTCATCACATTGCATTTAGCGTTAATGGGTTTTAAGAAACAAATGACACAATTGGGCTTACATTTTTAAAAGATCACTTACTTGACTTTGGATCCATCAGAGAATATGTGGGCAGATGAATGTAGTGAGGCTAGATGCAGGGAGTCACTCAGATGTTGTCATTTAGAGGACTAAGGTGTTACAGCCTGGATGAAGTGGTAGCAAAGCAGAGATAAATAGAACTGAGTTATATTTAGGAGACAGAGTTGTAAAAGTTTGGTTATAGACTGGATTAAAGAACCAAGAATGGGGCTTGCTTGGTGGCTCAGTGGTAAAGATTCAGTCTGCCAATGCAGGAGATGGTTTGATCCCTGACCCGGGAAGATCCCACATGCTGCACAGCAGCTAAGCCTATGCTCTGGAGCCCAGGAGCTGCAACTACTGAGCCCACGTGCCACAGCCACTGAAGCCCACGTGCCACAGCCACTGAAGCCCACGTGCCCTAGAGCCTGTGCTCTGCAACGAGAGAAGCCATGCAATGAGAAGCCCACCCACCACAACTACAGAGCAGCTCCTGTCCTACCACAGAAAAGCCCACGTAGCAATGAAGACCTCACCCACCCAAAAATAAATAAATAAAAATTATATACATAAAAATAAAAGGATCAAGGGTGACTCCCACCTTGCTTAATTTGACAACTGGATAATATTTCTTAAAATGAACACAAGGGGAGCCGGAGGTTTCTTGAGGAGGGATGCAAAAAGTAAGGAAGATGGTGAGCTCCACAGAGATACCTATGAAATTTCCAGGTGGATATTTCATGAGCAATTGCATGAACAGACCCAAGCTGGAGATGGGGACTTGGGCGAGACACCAGAGATAATAATTGGAACTGTGGGATTGAGTAAGAGTGCCCAGGGACACAGAACAGAGAAATGCAGGAGAGGCCCGAGTCAAAGTTCTCTAGAGCAGCAGTCCCCAACCTTTTTGGCACCAGGTACTGGTTTCGTGGAAGACAGTTTTTCCACCAACATGGGTGGGGGAGGGTGGGGATGGTTTCAGAATGAGTCAAGCAGATTACATTTATTGTGTACTGTTTCTGTTTTTTTATATCAGCTCCATCTCAGAACATCAAGTATTAGATCTCAGAGATTGGGGATCCCTGCTCTAGAGTGCCAGCATTCACCCGAGGGGATGAGAAGGAGGAGAGGGCAAATGAAATTCATTTTGATGTAATAAAATAAGAAGGTCTCACGAGTATAGTTCCGAAAGACGCTTTGTCTTCAGGTTCATTTCCCAAGGTCCTAGTCCATTTTGTTGTTCCACTTCGATGTGTTTTGCCTCACACAAGCACCATGTTAGACCCCGTGCTTGGAGGGGTTTACCTCATTATGTATGTGTGTGCTAAGTCGCTTCAGTTGTGCCTGATTCTTTTCGACCCTATAGACTGTAGCCCGCCAGGCTCCTCTGTCCGTGAGATTCTGCAGGCAAGAACACTGGAGTGGGTTGCTGTGCCCTCCTCCAGGGGATCTTCCTGACCTAGGGATGAAACCCACATCCCCTGCATTAGCAGGTGCATTCTTTACCACTAGTGCCTCCTGGGAAGCCCTTACTTCAATAGATGCTTCATAAAAGCAGATAAGCTGGGGTCATTTTTTTCCTGAGTTGAAATGATATTATCATACTCCAGGACCTCCTTCCCTGCCTTCTACTGCTGTTTGTACACACTTCTAAACAAGCAGTTATCACAAAGTACTTCAATTGTGTGTCCATCTGTCCCCCTGCTGCTGCTGCTGCTGCTAAGTCACTTCAGTCGTGTCCGACTCTGCGTGACCCCATAGACGTCAGCCCACCAGGCTCTCCTGCCCCTGGGATTCTCCAGGCAAGAAAACTGGAGTGGGTTGCCATTTCCTTCTCCAATGCATGAAAGCGAAAAAGTGAAAGTGAAGTCGCTCAGTCGTGTCCGACTCTTAGCGAACCCATGGACTGCAGCCCACCAGGCTCCTCCATCCATGGGATTTTCCAGGCAAGAGTACTGGAGTGGGGTGCCATTACCTTAGTACAAACTCTGTAGGATCAAGAACGGTGAATACCAACCACATGCCAGTTGGGCACACTCCTGGCCATCCTGCAAGTCTCAACTCAATGTTTACTCTCTGCTGAGATTTGCCCTAGCTTCCCCAGGCAGAGTACATGGGTGCCAGCCATAAACAGTAATACATGAAAGCACAGAAATTTCAGAGAACTTAGAACTGGGTTTAACCAGAACATGAAATGTGAGGGAAGAGGAAGGGGAATGAGATGAAACAAGCAGGTCTGTGCCAGGGAATAAGGAATCTTGTGAGTCAAGTACATGTCCAGTGACATGTCCAGGACAGTACAAAGGATGTAAGATTAGAGACTCAGAAGCTGTAACATCAGGAAGATGTTATAACCAACGACAAATCAAACCTGGCTCCCAGCGGAAGGGATGCGGAAAAGAGTCAGGATAAGAAAGAGATTTAGGATGAGGTCAGGACTTACTGATTTGATGCCAGGATTAAAAAGGAAGTAGTCACAAGTGTCATCCCTGTTTTTGGTCTTTATAATTAAGTTAATGTTTAGGAAGAAAAGACAATATGGGAAGGAAAGCAGGATTATTAGCAGGGGGAAATCATGGGTTCAGTTTGCAGAATGCCTTGTAGTACCAGTGGTTCACCCATGTAAAAATGTCTAGAAAATGGTTGAACCTTGTATGCAGGTCAGGAAGCAACAGTTAGAACTGGACATGGAACCCAGACTGGTTCCAAATAGGAAAAGGAGTTCGCCAAGGCTGTATATTGTCACCCTGTTTATTTAACTTATATGCAGAGAACATCATGAGAAACGACTGGAAGAAACACGAGTTGGAATGAAGATTGCTGGGAGAAACATCAATAACCTCAGATATGCAGATGACACCACCCTTATGGCAGAAAGTGAAGAGGAACTAAAAAGCCTCTTGATGAAAGTGAAAGAGGAGAGTGAAAAAGTTGGCTTAAAGCTGAACATTCAGAAAATGAAGATCATGGCATCCGGTCCCATCACTTCATGGGAAATAGATGGGGTAACAGTGGAAACAGTGTCAGACTTTATTTTTCTGGGCTCCAAAATCACTGCAGATGGTTACTGCAGCCATGAAATTAAAAGACACTTACTCCTTGGGAGGAAAGTTATGACCAACCTAGATAGCATATTCAAAAGCAGAGACATTACTTTGCCAACAAAGGTTCGCCTAGTCAAGGCTATGGTTTTTCCTGTGGTCATGTATGGATGTGAGAGTTGGACTGTGAAGAAGGCTGAGCGCCGAAGAATTGATGCTTTTGAACTGTGGTGTTGGAGAAGACTCTTGAGAGTCCCTTGGACTGCAAGGAGATCCAACCAGTCCATTCTGAAGGAGATCAGCCCTGGGATTTCTTTGGAAGGAATGATGCTAAAGCTGAAACTCCAGTACTTTGGCCACCTCATGCGAAGAGTTAACTCATTGGAGAAGACTCTGATGCTGGGAGGGATTGGGGGCAAGAGGAGAAGGGGACGACAGAGGATGAGATGGCTGGATGGCATCACTGACTCGATGGACGGGAGTCTGGGTGAACTCCGGGAGTTGGTGATGGACAGGGAGGCCTGGCGTGCTGTGATTCATGGGGTCGCAAAGAGTCGGACACGACTGAGCAACTGATCTGATCTGATGGTTTTGGAGCTCAAGAGAGAGGGATAAGCTGGTAGATTAAGACCTGATCAGACTGTATCACCAGCTGAAATTAAAAAGACCAGTAATAGGTCCCCAGGTGACACTAACAGTAAAGAACCCATTGCCAATGCAGGAGACATAAGAGATATGAGTTTGATCCCTGAGTTGGGAAGATCCTCTGAAGGAGGAAATGGCAACAAAACCACACTAGTATTCTTGCCTGGAGAATCCCATGGACAGAGGAGCCTGGCAGGCTACATTCCATGGGGTCACAAGAGTTGGACACAAGTGAAGTGACGTAGCACATATAATAGGTCCCTGGTAAGAATGAAATCTAAGGAGCAGGCAAAGTTAGACAACTTTTCAAGGAAGGTCAGGCATGGGAAGAGGAAAAGGCAGTCAGGAATGTAAGAAGAAAGCAGAGAAAGACAGAACGTCAGGTTTGGAGAGGCCATGGGGGTCAGATGCTGCTACAAAATGATAAGGTGATGAATCCCCTTTGGATATGGCAACTAAGGATCCCATAACTTCATGGGAGCTTTTCAGTGAGGATGGTGGTGGTGCAGGGTAAAAAGGTGGTACAACTAAAAAAGTGTTTAAGTTTGTCAGAGAAATTTCATATCCACATATTCTTAAATGCAAAAAACATAAATGTTATTTAAGGTCCTACTCTGGAGAAAAAACTACCCCCATAATCTTGCAATAACTGTTAGGCAAATTTTCTTTATTCCAGCTTAGATTTTCTTACAGAGATAATTTCCCACATAAATAAGAGTTAAAGTCAGTGTTTTAATATTTTTGAAAAATCAGAAGTTAAAGACATCAAGTATTCCTTTTGCAGTGTTTTTATTTATCCTTGGAGATATGCAATTATCATAATTTACAGGATCTTTTGTAATTAATTGGACTATAAGAAAAACTATGCAGTTTATACCATAAAATCCAGTCCCTAAGGAATTAGTGTCCTCAGTAACAGAGAGATAAGGAAGCTCAAAAGGGTCCATGTTCAGGAACCTCTTATAACTAAAGACAGCAGAGCATAATCTGCTATTTGTGAAAATGAGACTTCATAAAAATACCTTTCAAATGTTCACTGTTGCAAAAGAGGATGCCTATTAAAATGCCATTGTTTATTCTATATAAAACATCCCTTCTACCCCCTCAAAAGATTTTTGCTTTAAGATAGAGAAAAGGACATATCCCTAGGATATGACACTTCGTGAAAATTATCAATACAAAATCCAAAGATATCCATAATTGTCCTTACTCACAATTACCTGCATGTACCAGGTACAATTTTCCAAACCTCACCACGGATGAGCCTATTTCAAAGCCAAATTCAGCAATACAAAAGACACAGGCTAAAACAGTCCTCAGATTATACTTTAAGATAGGCATATTCACAAGACTAACATACAGAAAGCAGCTGTATTTCTTACACCAACAATGAACTATCAGGGCGTATAAAGAAAATACCTTTTAAAATTGCACTCCCCAAAATACAACATTTAGGAAATAAACCTGACCAAGGAGGTAAAAGACTTATAGATTGAGAACTATAAAACATTAACAAAGGAAACTGAAGATGATTCAAAGAAATAGAAAGCTATCCCATGCTTTTGGATTGCAAGAATTAATACTGTTAAAATGGCCATATTAACCAAAGCAATCTACAGGCAATGCTATCCCTATCAAATTACCCATGACATTTTTCACATAACTAGAACATTCATATGGAACCATAAAAGACCCAGGATTGCCAAAGCAATCCTTAAGGAAAAGAACAAAGCAGAAGGCATAACCTCCCAGACTTCCAACAATAGTACAAAGCTACTGTAATCCAAACAGTGTGGTATTGGCATTAAAAACAGACATATGGATCAATGGAACTGAATAGAGAGATCAGAAACAAACCCACACACCTACAGTCAATTACTCTTCAATAGAGAGGGCAAGAGGATACAATGGGGAAAAAAAAATCTCTTCAGGAAGTGGTGTTGGGAAAGTTGGACAGTCACATGTAAACCAATTAAGTTAGAACACATCCTCTCATCATATACAAAATTAAACTCAAAATGGCTTAAAGACTTAAACATAAAACATGACACCATAAAATTCCTAGAAGAGAACATAGGCAAAGCATTCTCTGACATAAATTGTACCACTGATATAAACTGACTGACCTTAGGAGGCTAGGTCAGTCTCCTAAGGCAATAGAAATAAAAACAGAAACAAATGGGACCTAATCAAACTTACAAGCTTCTGCACAGCACAGGAAACCATAAACAAAATGAAAACACAACCTACAGAATGGGGGAAAATATTTGCAAATGATGCAACCAGCAAGGGCTTAATTTCTAAAATATACAAACAGCTCAAACAACTCAACAACAACAAAAACAACACAATCAAAAGGGCAGAAGCCCTAAATAAGACATTTCTCCAAAGAAGAAATATAGATGGCCAATAGACACATGTAATGATGCTCAACATCGCTAATTATTAGAGAAATGCAAATCAAAATTATAATAAGGTACCTTCTCACCGGTCAGAATGGACATCCAAAGTCTACAAATAACAAATGCTGGAGAGGGTATGGAGAAAAAGGAACCCTCATACACTGTTGGTAGCAATGTAAATTTGTACAAGCATTATGGAAAACAATACGGAGGTTCCTTAAAGAACTAAATATAGAACTACCATATGATCCAGTAATCCCACTTCTGGGCATGTACTGAGAGAAAACCATAATTCAAGAAGATATAAGCATCCCAGTGTTCACTGCAGCACTGTTCGCAGTAGCCAAAACATGCTATGCTATGCTATGCTATGCTAAGTCACTTCAGTCGTGTCCGACTCTGTGTGACCCCAGAGACGGCAGCCCACCAGGCTCCCCCGTCCCTGGGATTCTCCAGGCAAGAACACTGGAGTGGGTTGCCATTTCCTTCTCCAATGCATGAAAGTGAAAAGAGAAAGTGAAGTCGCTCAGTCATATCCGACTCTTAGCGACCCCACAGACTGCAGCCTACCAGGCTCCTCCGTCCGTGGGATTTTCCAGGCAAGAGTACTGGAGTGGGGTGCCATTGCCTTCTCTGAGCCAAAACATGGAAGCAGCTTAAATGTCCATTGACAGAGAAGGGGATAAAGAAGATGTGGTACATATACACAATGGAATACTACTCAGCCATAAAAAGAATGAAATAACACCATTTGTAGCAACATGAATGAACCTAGAGATTATAATACTACATGAAGTTAGAAAGAGAAAGACAAAAACCATATGTGATATTACTTATATGTGGAATCTAAAATATGACATAAATGAACCCATCTATTAAACCAAAACCAAAGCACAGACATAGAGGACAGGCTGGTGGTTGCCAAGGTGGAGGGGGTGGGGGAGCAGTGGACTGGGAGGTTGGGTATAACAGATGTACACCTTTACATAGCAAATGAATACACAACAAGGTCCTATATAACACAGAACTATCTTCAACATCCTATGATAAACCACAATGAAAAGAATATTTAAAAAGAATATATAGGTACACACAAGTATATACATATATGTGTATGTAACTGAATTGCTTTGCTGTGCAGCAGAAATTAACACATTTAAAATCAACTATATTTCAGTTAAAAAAACAAGAATGGAAAAGAAAAGAGTGGCCACCATTGCACACAGAACCCAGGATTTTTTTTTACCCACCAGGAGCTTAAATACTGGTGACATGGGAGCTGATAATACTAATACATATACAATATTATTAATAGCACTCACTACTTGGGGAGGAAAATCCAAATTTCTCTGTTAAAAAAACTTTCTCAAGTTCAATGAAAGGGAACATGGCAACACAGTAGCAAACACAGTCAATAAACATGCACCACCACAGAGGTAAGGAAAAATCAGGCCACTTAATAACCTCACCTGTTTTCCCTTGTTCTTCATGAAGAATTCTTTCTGCTCTCTGATACAGGTAAGCAAAGTCCAAGGCACAAACTAATGAAAAAAATATGTTATGCCCTCAGTCGTTAAGTGTGACCTCAAGTGTTGTGTGGTGACCAACAGAACCCAACAAAGCTTCAACCTTAGAATACAGCCATCCCATCAGGCTTATGGTTACTGTACTTCCATTTCTAACCATGCTAAATTGGAGCCCAAACACCGAGTTTAATTCTCTGCCTTTAAACCAATTCACAGCATATGTATTCTGAGCAAGTGCTAAGGGCTCCTCACCAGTCCCAAACGCAAACTTTCCAAATCCATCAGCCAAAAAGCATTAAATAGTCCACCCAGAGCAAAATAAGCTGCCCAATGCAAATAAAGCAGCTAAAAATAATGGCTTCCTATTATATTCCAAATACTAAGTGGATCAAAAAGCCACCAAAGAAACACAAAACTACATTGGGTCAGTAATACCAGGCATACAGCAGCATGAACTTTGTGGTGCTCACCCATATCATCCGTTTAACCTGAGTCTGAAGGGAAGCAGGATTATCACAGCCAAAAATGCTGCCGAAGCCAAGAACGTACATCAGAAACAGCACCGAGAGCCAGTGCGCCAGGCCACTGGGGATGCCGAGGGCCGGCAGCACCCTGAGGTGGTGGGGATGCCTGGCAGTGGCACCCTCGTTTCCTCCTCTTCCTCCTGCTCCCTAGGTTGGTGGGAGATGGAGAAGTGACCTGCAACTCCAGGAGGAAGCCACCGTGCTCACATGACCACGGTCACTCATTTGAGGACGCCTCACTACGCATTCAACAAGCCCTCCAGGTGATTCTAGTGTCTGCATCAGAGCAGAACTGGTTTAGAGCAATCAGGGTTTCACCTGAACTGGGAATCAACCCATTCTCTCCAAGGTGTTTGGATACCTGAAGAAACTTGGGAATTGGTAACAAAGAAGGGAAAATAGCTTTGTAGCATTTGTTCAGACTTTCACAGGCTGAATAAGACCCTGCACAGCCATAGTCTAAGGTCCCCTTAGGCTTCTCACCTCCATAACCACAGAACCAACTTAATCTCTAAAATGACACTGTCCGGCCTATAAACTTCATGAAAGCGGGAATCTGGTCTAGGCCGAGCATACAGTAAGCACTCGAACATTTTCTAAATTAATACCATAATCCTTCTACAAATACTCATATGCCCAATAATATTTCAGTTTCGTGAAGGAGGGGATGATTGCAGAAGCAGAAGAATCTGAAAATGCACACTGACTCTTGTCCACCATTTAGAGTTCTATCCAATGTCTGGACCCTTAAGTTATTGAAGATTTCTGGGAACTAGTTATCTGTTTCTCAGCTAATCTTCACCATATTCTTTCTCCTTTTATCCAGAAGGAATGATTAAGTCTCAAAATAATTCGGTTTGGAGAGTCTGAAGATCTAAGTCTCTAGTTCAATTGTCTGTGTGTTCAATCCTCAGTCCTCTCCGACCCTTTGTGACCCCATAGACTATAGCCCGCCAGGCTCCTCTATCCATGAGGATTCTCCAGGCAAGAATACTGGAGTAGATTGCCATGCCTTCCTCGAGGGGACCTTCTCAACCCAGGGATCAAACCTGTGTCTTTCACACCTCCTGAATTGGCAGGCGAATTCTTTACCACTGAGCCACCTGGGAAGCCCCCAGTTGCCTGTTACATAAATCCATTACAGGTTACAACTCCCTTGTTTCAATCCTGGCTCTTAACACTTTCTGATAGTGTAATTTAGGAGAATTTACTCTACTTCTTAAACCTCAGTTTCCTTGTCATTATCATGAACTTGTATTGTTACTGATTCCATGGAGTAACTGTGAGGCTTAAGATAATCTGCATACAGCCCTCAGTATAGTACTGAGGGCACAGATTAGGAAAAATGTTTGTCTAAAAACTCAACAGCTGGAGGAGACTTTTATGAAACGGCTTACACCATTAGTATCTTTCACAGTTGTGAGACATCATCACTCATTGTTGCCTAGAAAATTAGAGAGTTACAGAAATTTTAGCAATTTACTACCCAATGAGTTTTTAAAACCAAGCCACACCTGCCTGTGCTGTGATATGGTGGAAAGGTATCATGGGAGCCCTACAATAGCACTGGGGTTTTTTTAATTAATTTATTTATTTTAATTGGAGGCTAATTACGGTTTTGTAGTGGTTTTTGCCATACATTGACATGAATCAGCCGTGGGTGTACATGTGTTCCCCATCCTGAACCCCCCTCTCACCTCCCTCCCCATCCCATCCCTCAGGGTCATCCCAGTGCACCAGCCCTGAGCACCCTGTCTCATGCATCAAACCTGGACTGGTGATCTGTTTCATATATGATAATATACATGTTTCAATGCTATTCTCTCAAATCATCCCACCTTCGCCTTCTCCCACAGAGTCCAAAAGTCTGTTCTTTATATCTGTTTCTCTTTTGCCATTTCACAAATAGGGTCATCATTACCATCTTTCTAAATTCCACATATACATGTTAATATACTGTATTGGTGTTTTTCTTTCCAACTTACTTCACTCTGTATAATAGGCTCCAGTTTCATCCACCTCATTAGAACTGATTCAAGTGTATTCTTTTTAATGGCTGAGTAACATTCCATTGTGTATATGTACCACAGCTTTCTTATCCATTCGTCTGCTGATGGACATCTATGTTGCTTCCATGTCCTGGCTATTGTAAACAGTGCTGCAATGAACATTGAGGTACATGTGTATCTTTCAATTCTGGTTTCCTCGGTGTGTATGCCCAGCAGTGGGATTGCTGAGTCATATGGCAGTTCTATTTCCAGTTTTTTAAGGAATCTCCACACTGTTCCCCATAGTGGCTGTACTAGTTTGCATTCCCACCAACAGTGTAAGAGAGTTCCCTTTTCTCCACACCATCTCCAGCATTTATTGTGTGTAGACTTTTTGGATAGCACCCATTCTGACTTGCATGAGATGGTACCTCATTGTGGTTTTGATTTGCATTTCTCTGATAATGAGTGATGTTGAGCATCTTTTCATGTAGCACTGGATTTAGAGCCATAAGACCTGGCTCAGTCACAGATCAAGGCTTCCAACATTTCTGAGCCTCAGTTTTCTCCTCTTTGAAACTTAAAAATTAGTGCCTGTTTGTCTCTCTGACCCACCAACCTCATGGATTTTCACTGAGGCCGGATGGCATGGGAACAGGTGTAGAGGTGCTGTGACACATCGCCACGCCTATAGGTCCAGCCTCAGCACTTGTGCGCCCCACAGGGTGCTCTCCCTGGAGCCCCACCAGCCACACTGAGCCTTCGGGTCTCTGCTTGCTTGGTTTCTCATTTGCAGGCACAGTTGACCACTCCCTTCTTCTCAAAGCCCCTCTCTCTGGGCTGCTGCGACACCACCTCACCCCCAAGAGCCCAGAGACAGGTCAGTCCCTACAGAAGCAGAAGGAGGTGTCCAGGAGGGATATTTTTAGGAAAAACAAAATGGAACATATATGTGTATTGATATGACAGCACTTGTAGAAAAGTATACCAAGAAACCATTGGAAGGTGTAGAAAAAATTAGAAATAGGACCCAAAACAAGCAGATTGAAAGGACTGAGGTGGAGGGAGAGTGGACAAGGAGAGGTCATTATTAACTTTAGAAAAAGACAAAAAGTTGGAAAGCAAATATAATGATCTATGTATTATAATGCTTAGCCTGGACAATATCTACAAAGGCACAATAATACCAGAATGGAATAGTCAATTAAACAAAAGCTGTAATATGACCCTACTGGGATCTGTGAGAAGGGAAGCAGAAGGCATGATGGCATAAGAGAACAAAATTCTCAAATATCATAATAGGAAATTAATAGTGGTCAAATACGGATTAAGCAAAAGAGAGAATAATACACATATTATTTGGAAATACAGAGATGTGCATGTGCCACGAATAAAAAGCCAAAATTGTTGAAGGTGGTTGGGGAAGAGAACTAAGAGAAGAAATGAAGTAAGAAATCCCTGTGGGGACTTCCCCGGTGGTTCAGTGGTTAAGACTTTGTTTTCTAAGGCAGGGGGTGCAGGTTTGATCCCTGGTCGAGGAGCTAAGATCCCACATGCCTCACAGCCAAAAAAACACATAAAACAGAAGCAATATTGTAACAAATTCAATAAAGACTTTGAAAAATGGTCCACATCAAAAAGAAAAGAAAAAGAAACCCCTGTTAGTTACTATAATCACTTTAATAACATTTGACTTTTGAACTTGGTGTGCAATATATTCAGTTCAGTTCAGTCACTCAGTCGTGTCTGACTCTTTGCAACCCATGAACCGCAGCACACCAGGCCTCCCTGTCCATCACCAACTCCCAGAGTCCACCCAAACCCATGTCCATCAAGTCGGTGATGCCATCCAACTATCTCATCCTCTGTCATCCCCTTCTCCTCCCGCCCTCAGTCTTTCCCAGCCTCAGGGTCTTTTCCAATGAGTCAGCTCTTCACATCAGGTGGCCAAAGTATTGGAGTTTCAGCCTCAACATCAGTCCTTCCAATGAACACCCAAGGATTGATCTCCTTTAGGATGGACTGGGTTGGATTTCCTTGCAGTCCAAGGGACTCTCAAGAGTCTTCTCCAATATTACTTTAATAAAATAAAAACTACTTTCTGGAAACAATAGTGCTATGTCTGCATAGCAGAGCCATGATGCTCCTGTTGGTTCCCTCCTCTGGGTCTGATTCAGTGGTGTGGGTTGTATACTAAGATTCCAGGAGCTAATGGGGCAGCACACATTAAACATATTGCTTGGCTTGTGCCTCAGTCACAGTTCAGCAGGGGCATTACTGCTAAGGATTCTGCCTTGTGATTTGCTAATCCTTTTCTGGTAACATTGCTTTCAAGCTTAACGGAGCACACTTCCCCCTTTCACAACAGCTAAGGCCCTTGCAGTGCTGAAAGATGAACAGCATTCTTGAATCACAGACAGAAAACTTCTGCTTGATTTGATTTAATCATTAGGTATGTTTCTGAAAAAAAAAGTTTCAGAGCAAATTGTTGCCTATTAAGTACTCTCCAGTAACTTTTAACATGATATTCTTCGGGGGAGTGGGGTGGAAACAACGGGCCCCAACCAACAATAATGACAGTGAATTTTAAGACTCTCTACTCATTATTTTCCAAAAGTACTTGGAAGTGATTGACTTCTAGAGTCTGTTCACAGCGCTTTCCTACACAGCCAATGAAAGAAGTTAGTCAAGGAGAAACGAACATTTCCTGAGTGCCTATTACATGTGCTCGGGACTTAATAAATGTATTGTCTCAGGCAAAGAAGAAGATGGGATTATTTGAGAGAGTACCATTGACATATATAACTACCATGTGTAAAAAAGATAACCAGTGGGAAGCTGCAATATAACACAGGGAGCCCTGTGACATTCTGTGATGACCTAGAGGAGTGGGATGGGGCAGGGAAGCTCACGAGGGAGGAGATATGTACATACTTACGGCTGACTCGTGTTGCTGTACAGCAGAAACCAACACAACTTTGTAGAGCAATCATCCGCCAATTAAGAATCAATTAAAAAAAATTTTTTTAAATATATTGTCTTCTTCAATCTTGGCAACCATCCAGAGAAGTAGGTACTATTATCCCCACTTTACATTTAAGGAAACCAGAGCCTAAAGATATTAAGTAATTTCCCCAAAGCCACACAGCTCGTAATTCAAACCAACCATCAAGTCTTTACACGAGAAATGTATATAATTACAATTCCCGGTGTTAGTTTGAGCTTTGAATGCTCTGTGACTCCACAGAGCTTTAATATGCAAGCAACCACATATGATTTAGCATTGTTCTAAGTGGGAAACTTAGAAGATGATGAGCTAATTCGAATTTTTTCAGTATGACTACCTCTTTTGATATAATAGCCTTGATACCAACAAACACTTATTGATGTAATGATTAACTAAATGGCAATATGAGATTCAAATAGAAATATAAGAAGAACACTGTATTAAGGAAAGAGTAACTCAAACTGAGTCAAAATAATTGTACCTCTTATGCTCTTGTGACCTTGAGCAAACTGCTTCAACTTTCTAAGATAAAACTGTGAACTTGTAATCTCTCTCTCAGGGTTGCTCTGCCATTAAAAAAACGTGGGAAGAACAGTAACCACTTTTGGATAAACACATAGCAAAGTGAAAGCCCAGAGTAAGCATTTAAAATCTGAAGCAGTTTCCCCCACTATGTAACTTAAATTACATCAAATAAGTGAACCTGAATGTTCCTGAAGAGGGAACAGTGTGAGATTTACCTGTGTTGGCACTGGGCAGAAGGCTGAGTCCCAAAACTTTGATGCACCTTTTCTAACAGCCTGTGATAGAAAAGCAGCTATTTCTTATGGATTTCTGACTCAGACAGTAAAGAATTTTTTTACAGTGTAGGAGACCTGGGTTTGATCCCTGGGTCAGGAAGATCCCCTGGAGACAGGAATGGCTACCCACTCCGGTATTCTTGCCTGCAGAATCCTATGGACAGAAGAACCTGGTGGGCTGCAGTCTGTGGGATCACAAAGAATCAGACACGACTGAGCAACTACTACTTTCACTTTCAAGTTTGACACTGGCTTTGAAGCAGGTGAGGAAACCAAAAGATTCCCTCCCTGCATCATGTTACCCTCCCATCAGATATCCACCTCATGCTTGTACACATGTGACCTAATGAGCTAACACATCAACAAAGCACAAAAGAGAAAATAAAATCTAAATAAAATAAAATGGAGCATAACCAAATCGACTCTTTGAAAAGGGAAACGAACAACCACAGATAGCAAATCACCTTTTACAGGATCTAGTTTACCCTGGCCCTGACCTGGACCCAGGTGACCAGCCAGAGGAACACTCACACGACTTTTATTTACATCAGTGATTTTCTGATAAACACTAAAGTGGCATTATCTTTGTTTCCTGAGAGAGTCAGGATGTGCTGTGGAACCGTGTTCTGAAATGTCATGTCCTCTAAATCATTCATTTATTCCCCAAGTACAATATTTAATAAAATATCAGCTGCCATCCTCTGGTATTACACTGTTCTGCCCAATCCTCACCTTACCCCCTAACCTCATCTCCTTCAATGTGTATTGCAACATGATAGTACTCTTCCAGTTTTAAGGAAAACACAAAAATGTATCAGGTAATTTGGCATACCTACTGTTTTCACTCCTCAGAATTAAAGAAAATCAGGCTATTCCTTTTTTTATATAACTTTTTAAAATTAATTAATTTGGTTTCATTGGGTCTTAGTTGCGGCAGACATGGTCTTTGGTGCATCAGGCAGGATATTTCACTGCGGCACAGACTCTCTAGCTGTGGCATACTGGCTCACTTGCTTCACGGCATGCAGAATCTTAGTTCCCTAACCAGAGATGGAACCCATGTCCCTGCATTGCAAGATGGATTCTTTACTACTGGACCACCAGGGAAGTCCTCAAATCAGGCTATTCTTAAGAATAATAACCAATTAAAACTTTATTTCACTGCCACTTTTATAACATTTCTTTTTACAAGTCAGTCATATTATAACCAAGAAAGCATTCCTATTTATGCATTGGATGGTCACACATTCAACAGTATTAAAAACTATTATTGTCAAGCAGATGCCAAGTCCTAAAGACTCATAGTACCCTGTTCTAGTACTCCCCAGGTGGCGCTAGTAGCAAAGAACCCACCTGCTAATATGGGAGATGTAAGAGACATGAGTTCAATCCCTGGGTTGGAAAGATCCCCTGGAGGAGGACACAGTAATCCACTCCAGTAATCCTTGCCTGGAGAATCCCTTGGACAAGGGAGCCCGATGGGCTACAGTCCATGAGGTCACAAGGACACAAATGAAGCAACTTAGCACACTCACATGCCAAGTGCTCATGGAGAGGCATAGCACAGCGCTAAGTCAGTCTCTGGACGCTGAAGCCAGTTTTCCTGGGGTCAAATGCTGACTCTAGTACTTACTGGCTGCATGACCTTGGGCAAGTAACGTAAGTTTTTAGTGTCTCAGGTACCTGATCTATAATAATAATAGTGCCTGTTACATAAGGGCTTTGCTATTCTATGCTAAGTCACTTCAGTCGTGTCCGACTCTGTGTGACCCCATAGACGGCAGCCCACCAGGCTCCACCATCCCTGGGATTCTCCAGGCAAGAACACTGGCGTGGGTTGCCATTTCCTTCTCCAATGCATGAAAGTGAAAAGAGAAAGTGAAGTCGCTCAGTCGTGTCTGACTCTTAGCGACCCCATGGACTGCAGCCTACCAGGGTCCTCCGTCCATGGGATTTTCCAGGCAAGAGTACTAGAGTGGGGTGCCAAGGGCTTTTAGGAAGATTAAATAGCTTAGTATTTATAAAGCAATTAGAACTACACCTAGCACCTGGAAAGTGTTCTGTAAATGATCACTAAATACACTGGAACTCATTTTCTAGTGAGGGAGTCAGACAATAAATAAATATGAAAGTTACAGTCATGTCATGGGGACAAACACCAAGCAAACAATTTACAATAAAATGAAAACACACCCAGTCCTGTCAGTGGCACACCAGGTTATTTGGCTGAATTCTCCTGTTGGAAACAATTGGGCACCAAACCAATTGTTTTGGTTTCCTCCTGAAGGAAAAGGGACAGAATTTTAAGTGAGTGTAGGGCTCATCCAAAAAAGAGCAATTAATAGAACATCCTTCCCTTGATAAGCATTGGCCCCCAAAGGGTTTGGGCATCCAGAAGTAAACTATGCTCATCCCCCGCAACAGATCTTCATGGAAAGTTAAGCTAATTTGGAGCAGAAAAGATCTGGGGAGGGTAGAAAGGTTTGTCCCAGGTGTGACTATAGGCTAACAGTCTCTTTTTTTGGTTATCCCAAAACATGACTTATACTAAGCCATGAACTTTAGTATACAGTGGCCCCTAAGATCTTGAAAAGAATTTCTAGAAAAAGTGATTTTTGATTAGGTCTTAAATTTTCCTACAAATAATTTTTTAAGGAAAATGAGGAGTATACAATAATATCCAAGAATACTAAGGAACCAGATTCAGAAAAGCAGAGGCTTGGAGAGTTAGGAAGAGTCAGCTGGTGATGGCTAAATTTCAGAGAGAGGCTGAACTGTACAGACTAGCCTTACTTCAGTGTGGAACTGACATGATTAGTAATATTTTGGGACTATAATCTTTATACTTCTAGATATGCATTCATGTTAACCTGACAGGGCACAGGATGAGATGCTATGAACAGTGGATTCCACCATCAGGCATGGGTGCAATGTCCTCTCTTTAAATCCAACAAGACTGATGTGAATACACAGAAACAAGAAAAGAAATATTAAATTACCAGTACATGGACAACTATAAAGGAAAAGGCCATGGGAACAGCAAATCTAATTTTCAAAGAATGGAAGAGTCCATAAAAGAAAGGGATGATGGAAGGGGGAGGGAGGGTAAGGAAGGGAAGGGAAGAGAGAAGGTGAATGGAGAAAATGTGAAAATAGGGGGCAAAAAGAGTAAAAGGACTAACACCCAAACATCAACCATGGTCATTCCTGGGTGAAGAGAATGTAAATGATCTGTATTTTCTTCATTTTGATTAGCTGTGTGTCTTATATTTTCTCATCGCATATTTCCCTTGCCCTAGTTGCCACCATAAATCCTTTAAAGAGAGAGCAATTTCTCAGCCTCTGATGCAATTCCAGATTTACTAAAATTGCAAATGCCAGGTTTAAATTCTAAAGTTTCTTTTTAATTTCTAGTATGCAAACCTTGCTCTCCAGAAATTCATTTTCTGTCGTCTTTTAGTGTAATCATTTATTGCACTTAAAGGTCACCTGAGAAATAAACAATATAATTTCTTTAAAAAAGAAACTGTCTTTCTCAAACCATCAACACATTTCTGTAAAAATGACAAGAAAAAAAATATTATGAAGAAATGTAAGTACTGCCCAATCTAAGCATATTTAAATTGAAAGTCACGACTACTCACTGGGTAGATAAATCAACTTTTAAATGTATCTACACTGTATTCATGACTTACCAATGTAGAGGTTTAGGACCCCCCACCATGTTCTCCTTATCAAAACAAACAGCAGGATTCCTAGGTCAATACTTACATAATAAAACCATATTTGTTTAACATTAACTCTCTTTTCTTGGTTTTTTTGCATGGGATTGGTTATGAAAATTTTTATAAATTTAAACAATTCTAGATTCAAAAATGGAGGAAAATCAGTTTTAATGGTTTTGATTTAAAACTCTGTCTTTAAAAGTCAAACTACCATGATATCTCAGATAGTCTGATTCACCTCATCTTTTGGATTTACCCAGCATTTTGGATTTACCCAGGTTTGTACACATACCTTTATCTTCTCATTTCCTTAAGTCCAAGCCTTTTCAATGAAAGTGCCTTCTTTTGCAGATGCATCCCCTGCCTCTAAAAACTTCCCCATTACTTAAACATTTCACTAAATCATTCTTCCAGGAAGAACTATTCAGATTGATCAGGAAAAAATGTAACAATACTACCTGTTTGCCTTTTGAAAAATATCTTTTTTTTTTTCTATAATCTACTAGATTATATCAAGGAGGAATGTTTTGGGCTGGAAGTAACAGAAAACTGTGGTTGTAAAGCTGTGGTTAAATCATAGGAATCCATATTATTTCACTGAATTAGTAGTCAGGAGACAGATCACTCCCGCGCTCGTCAGGGGCTCACCCGTATCACAGAAAATACTTGTTCTATTTGCCCCACTCCCCTGTCATCATCCTTAGCGTGCTGGGCTTTATTCCCATGTCTGTTGCCTCACTGTTGCATGACGGCAGCTGCGCTCTCTCACACTGTGCTGCAACATAAGAATCAAGGATACTCCAAAGATGTTCTTCTGTCAGAAGGCTCTGTCCTCTATTCAGGAAGGAGCATTTCCAGAAGTCTTCCTTATAGCCCCTGAAGTCAGAACTGGATCATATGTGTGCTCCTAGTTACAAGGAAGTCTGTAAAAGTATCTCTCTTTTAAGCCTCTAATTAAACTCAGGCTCCTCTTTCGTATGAACTGAATGAAAGAGTGTCCTGTTGATTTTACCTCCTAAGTCTCTTTGGCATAAATCTCATTTTCCTCAGTGGTAAAAGAATCTGCCTGCCAATGCAGGAGACACAGGAGATAGGAGTTCGTTCCCTGGGTTGGGATGATCCCCTGGAGGAGGAAATGGCAACCCACTCCAGTATTCTTTACCTGGAGAATTCAATGGACAGAGGAGCCTGGTGGGCTACAGTCCATGGGGTTGTAAAGAGTGGGACATGACTAAATAGAGTGATTGAGCATGCACAGATTCTCCTCACCATCCACACTTCAGCACTCTCCTACCAGCCATCAAAATATCCCACCTGAAGTATTCCAACAGTTCCTACCCGGTTTTTCCATAGCCCCATCTTGTCCCCTCTTCCATCTACTCTGTACAGCTTCAGTGATATTTTAAATGCAGATCTTACCATGTTACTCTCCCTTTGATGAATTACGTTCAAAAATCCTACAAGTGACAAGGTCCTGAATGGTCTGCTCACACCCACCTTTCTAGCTTTGTCTCTTGCAGTGCTTCGCTCACTTTGCACTCAGGTCACACTGGCCTCTTCACCCCTTAAAAATCCTAAGGTCCTTCACAGCTCACGGTTTTTGTGTGTGCTCTTCCCTCTGCCTGGAGTGATCACCCATTCTCCATCTCCCTAGTCCCTTCTACCTGATTTCTTCTTAGTTCTCAGGTCTCCTTTTAATGTTTTTACTGCACTCAAGGGTTATGTGCAAGGTGTTATCAAACCAATGAAACATAGAAATATTCCAAAAGTTGTTAAACACAAATGGGAGTGATGTAAGAGACTGAACTTTTTCAGTTTCAGCAGCTGGATGTTGATCTATTAAGAAAATGCTGGCCCTCTGTTCAGTCATGCTAGATGAGGAGCCATTTGGCAGGACTCATTTTCTTTTCCTAAATGTTTTTTTTTTTCTTTTTTTCCCTTCACCCATTTGATCAACAACGTAGCAACCCAGCTCTACCACTTTCAAGCGGCAAGGGTTCCTCAGACTGGGCCTTCCTCCTTAGTGCGGTGTCTTCTCTGTAACAGAATGGGACTATGACAACTTGTCCTGTCCTCCTTTCACAGTTAGTGGCTTATCTTTGTTCCATTCTGGTGATGTGATTGTAAGTTTTCTCCCTAAAATTAATTCCAATAAGTATAAGAAAATGCATCACTTTCAAATACATGCTGCTCTGATTATCATTTTAAAAATCCAAGAACGCTAAACTAAGAAGTTAAAAATATAAAGTATTTGTATTTTTACCATATTTCATAAATTGAAACCATCTATAAGAATTTCTATTCATGCCAAATTTTAAGTTATGGAATTCCTAGGTATCACGTCTTCCACTACTTTCACCGCTTCGGCAAGTCCTCAGAACCAACGTGCTGGGATGTCAGTTGCTCCAGCCCTTCAGAGAAGTTACACACTGAGATCAGGGAGCAGCAAAACAGTTCTTTGAAAAAGAAATGCATCCTGGAAGATGAAGCCGGTTGCACCTCTGCCTTTATTAGTGAAAATTCCCTATGTCAAACCCTTTCTGTCCAGGTAACAAAAACCACCCATTTGTTCCTAGGAACAAAAGTCTCCTGAAACTTGACCTGCAATGGGCAGGTTCACTTACTTCAATTCCAGCTCTGGGCTGGATTTGTACTCCCCGAATACAGTGGTGGTCCACGGACTTCCAGAGCCGAGAAAAGGTAATTCCCATGCTCACTAAGTCGTGCTAAGAGTCCGACACTGAGGGGCAAGCTCTGGTATAAGGTGCCGATAAAACCCCCGGGAGCCGGAGTCAGATCTCGGGGGTACAAATACGGCTCTACCTGGTACCAGCCGTGTAACCTTGGGCAACCGTTTACGTTTCACAGCTAAATTCTCCTCGCCTGTCAACTGAGGGTAATCATAGTTCTTACCTCCTAGGGTTGCTGGGAGGAGGAGTAAATGAGTTAATCCACTGAAAGCGCTTGGAACAGCGCCTGGCTAGCACATAACGAACTTGTTAATGTTACAGCCTTTCAACTCAGGGCGCCTGCAGCTATGCAATATTTTGCCTGGTTATGGAACGGCTCCTGCGAGTTATACGAAACTTGAGATTCCAGGAGCTGAGTGGCCACAGCCGGGGAACTGGAGAGTAAAGGAAAAAAGAAATTGGGGAAGGGGCAGAGGGAGAACTGCGACGACTTTTGTCCACAGGCGCCCACCTGCAGCCTTGATCCCCCGGCCT
Organism: Tragelaphus eurycerus; assembly: GCA_935064755.1. Classification (NCBI taxonomy): domain Eukaryota; kingdom Metazoa; phylum Chordata; class Mammalia; order Artiodactyla; family Bovidae; genus Tragelaphus; species Tragelaphus eurycerus. Next base: position 29,992,077 of record CAKXYN010000002.1, read on the forward strand.
CCGTTTCTTCTTCAAAGAGTCCGGCTCCGGAGCGGCGCACACGGAGCCTTTCTCCAATCAGACATCCCAAGGCTGGCGCCACGTATGCGACCTGGTCCAATCTCGTCCCTGGAGGGCGGGAACGCGAACTTTCTACCTGCACCTGTGGCTGCAGCGGCCGCCTCCTGAGTTCTTTTTTTTTTTTTTCCTTCCCGCTGCCCGGGAGTTCTGGTTTCCAGAATCACTTGGCGAATAACCAGCAGGTGGGCAGATGTCTTCTCCCCCGCTGGACCGACGCGGTAGGTCGGTTCAATGCATCATAGTGAGCAGTTAAGGTTCCATCTTCCGGCTGCTCCCGGGCGGTGCTACCAGGGAAAAGGGACGCGTCCGAGAATAAAAGACTACTAGGCGGGAGAGCTTGCTTGACCATTCACCTGGGGCAGTGAGCCTGGCACCCACTCACCGGCCCTCCAGCCGGATCCAACCACACTTGGAGCGCCGGGCTACTGTCGCCGCTGCGCCAGGAAATCGGAGGCTCCAGGGGAGACCAGCCGCAGCAATCGGCTTAGCTGGACTGCAGCGATTTCGGCTGGCACACCTTTCAGAAAGAAGCCCGACCTCTCCAAGACCGCACAGAGGAACGCTGCGCCCCGACTTCCAGATTAACCCAAGCGCACGTGCTCCCGACTTTGCCCGGAAAGAGAGGTGCGGAGCCACGGAGTCCAGGTGAGCAGGTGAGCGATGGGGTGCTTCTCCGTCCTCCAAGACAGAGCTTATTCCGGGGTGTCACCCTGGGGAGCTCCCCCAGCTCCCGAGGAGAAGTTGTTAGAAGCAGGCGCTCTGCGTAATTTGCAATCTTTTCCTTGAGCAATATGTGCATAGCCTTTCTGTGCAGACAAAGTTGACTGTGGACAAGACAGCGTAGGATAGAAGACAAAAGCAGCATCAGAACAGCCACCACTATCACCATCACCACCATCAGTGAACAACTTGGGGATGCTTTTCCGATCTATAAAGTGGAGGGAGAATGGATGTTTGCAAACCCATTGCAAACTGTGCCAGAGGGTATGGGTGCCTTCAGCAGGGAAAGAACTTTTGGCTATTTTTTTCTTCTATTGTTTTCAAGTCTCAGCCCGAGTGTGCCCTCGGGGAGTCTTGGGGAGGAGCCGGTGCCAAGGTCTCCCCGCTCAGCCGAGGCCGCGGCGGCCTCTGGCGTAGGCGTTCGGGTTCTCTCTCTCCCAGCGGTTTGGGGAGGAGAGTTTCTAACCACAAACACCGCCGAAGTTTCGCTCTCCAGCGCCGGCGAATCCCAGGAGCGTCGCGCGCGTAGGATGGGAAGGAGCCGAGTGGAAACCTGGAAATGAGCCGCGGCGCCAGCGAATCCTACTCATTCGTGGAGTTAGTGCGGTGTAGACCCAACACAGAAAGTGGGCAGAGAAGTCTCGCTTCTGATACTCGCACCTTAAGTGCTAGTAACGCTTTTTGCCTTTTCGTTTCGCTGAGTGTTGTTTTAAAAGCTGGGAGGAGGGCAGATTGGAGTTCAGTTGTGCGCCCTCTCCTTTGGAGGAGGGAATTGCGCAAGGAGAACAGAAGCCTTTAATTTGAACTAAAAATCCCGAGTTGAGTTGCCTAGTACACACAGACTCGGTGCATATTTTAAAACAGAACTAAGGAAAGAGGTACTTGGGCTCCTCTCAACTGCCGACCGGGGGTGGCTTCAAAGAGACGCAAGATTGGTCTTTGGAGAATAAAAGGAAGAGTAGGGCGGCGGTTTTCAAGGGAAGTCTAGACAGGCTTCTCTGAAAGTCACAAGGCAGACGTTTTGTCAAAAGCAGAATTTAAAAGAAACAAACCACCACAAGCTTATCTCTCACTCTTGCTAGTCTGTAAATCCCCAGCCCCCGCCCCCGAAAAATGACATCGAAAAAGGATCACGGGATGAAAGTCTAGGGAGCAAAAACCTTTGAGAGAAATTTCGGAACTGTCTGCGGTCTACTGTTCGTGCCCACGTACAGCGGGGACGCGCTTGAGTCCGGGCGCCCTTCTCCCACGTGTCGTTCTGGACCGAGTGGGTCACCTTTGGGCGTCGTTTACAATGGGGCAGACTGACAGGACGGGCCTTTTTCCCTCTGGGGCCTGGTTAATCCAGAAGCCCCGGCATCCACCCCTGGGTGGCCCTAGAGCGCGGACCACTGCCCTATCCTGGAAGCCGGGGAGCGCCAAGACTCCGTCTCCAGACCAGAAGGCGGCGCCCGGGAGGCGGTTCGTCCGCCTGCGCTCTGGGGGGCGCGGCGAGGCGCTCTGAAAGCCGGTGGCCGCGGACCATCGGACCCCAGCCGATCCTGTGCCCGCTGGAACACTGGAGAGGAAGTGGGATTGGGGCGCACGTGACTTCGACAAACCCAGTAACCAAGTTTTGTTTTCTTCCCCAGCACAAGCCGCTGGCCTCTGCTCCCAGCCCACAGCCCGCTCGCGAGAGGGCGGGGCAGGATCGGGTGGACCCGAGAGCAGCTGCTGCCGCCGAGGCCCTTCCCCGCGCCCCGCGCCCAGCGCCCCTCGGCCGGCCGGCCATGGCCGACGGCAGCGGCACCGGCAGCTCGGGCTCCTGGTGGAATTCGCTAACCAACAGCAGGAAGAAAAACAAGGAGGCCGCCGGGGGTGCGCAGCCTCCAGCCCAGCCTGCCCCCGGGGAACCTGCGCCGCCCGTCCAGGACTGGACGAGCAGTTCCCGGGAGAATCAGCACCCCAGTCTCCTCGGGGGCGCCGGCGAGCCCCACAAGCTAGACAAGTTGGGCGGGGAGAAATCGGGCAACAGCCGCCGAAATTTGAAGATCTCGCGCTCAGGCCGCTTTAAGGAGAAGAGAAAAGTGCGCGCCACTCTGCTCCCCGAGGGAGTCAGGTCCTCAGAGGAAGCAATCTTCCCTGGTGACCCCCACGATGACAAGCAATAGCCCGAGAGCTCCAGGACTCTCTTCCCATCACACTTCCTCAGCCCCCAGTTCTAACCCCGAGAATTCTGACCCTCCCTGTACATGGAGTCTCATCCCACCAAATTCAGAATATTCGCACCAGGCCTCCAGATCTTATTGTCCTGGAAACTGAAGTGACAATTGAGTGTTCCGGTAGTTCACGACTCAAGGATGCTTTAAATATTTATTCGTGGTAAGAGAATATACCACAGAGGAACCTGGTATAATTTTTTTTTTTTTCCGAAAAACTTCCGTGGCTTTTGCATCCCCCATGGAAATGAGAAGGGTACTTCTCTAAGAGACCTTAACTCAACTGAAACTGTGCAGCCTTCCAACAAGGTTGGCATGCTCTGATTCTGGACCTGCTATTGGAAAGCAAATCCCAGTGCTATCTTTAATGAGAAATAAAAGAAATGCACTTTGGGAGTATTTCTTCAGGCTTATACTTAAGTGAAGGGATGGCAGAGAGCAGGAATCATTCTTAAGTAGAAGCGTTTTAAATAAGGCAAGATTGCTTTTAATGTTGACCTGCTAAACTGTACTGCCTATTTTACCAAGGACTATTAAAACTGTTGCACTGTAAGACTTAAGGTGACTTTGTATTTTTTTCCATTGCAAGACCAAAACCCATCATACTTAAAAGCAGGCATGCAAAGCCCAAAGTGACAGAGTTAATCATTTGCCACATAACCTGACAGCTCCTCTCAAAAAACTGCAGAGAGGAGACCATGTCTAGAAACTACCAACAACCAAATTGGAATCAGTTAGCTGAAGATTCCTATTTATCAACCAGATTGGAGGAAAAGAGGGAGAGGTGTCAACTCATTATTCCTAAATTTTCTTTTTCATTTCAGTGTATCTTCATAAGATAGAATAAGTCACCATGCTAATAACAGCTCTTTTAAGTATGTTATTAACCTACTCACAATTATCTAAAAATATTTATTCAAACAGGTGAACTGAACTCTAAGTTTGTGCAGAGCCAGCTTTTTTCCCCACTCACTTTGCTTTAAAAGGTAATTTATTCTAAAGTATGCATTTATCTAGTTGCAAGGCCTTAAAGATCTACCACTTGAAGATTTTTAACAAAAATCAACCTGTTTGCTTTTGTTACAAACTTTAAGTAAAAGAGTAAATGAATACCACTTGCTTCCAGCAAATTATAAGAGCGTTATTGTAGTTAAGATCCCCTGGGACATTTTACCACCACAATTCAGCTCATTTATAAACATCTAGAAATGCATGGGGGCTTCCCAGGTGACTCAGTGGTAAAGAATCTGCCTACCAGTGCAGGAGGCACTGGAGACAGGATTTGATCCCTGGGTTGGGAAGGTCCCCTGAAGGAGAGAATGGCAACCCACTCCAGGTTTCTTGTTGGAAAATCCCATAGACATAGAAGCATGGGGGACTATATTCCATGGGGTCGCTAAGAGTTGGACACGACTGAGCGACTTCACTTTCACTTTTCACTTTCATGCATTGGAGAAGGAAATGGCAACCCACTCCAGTGTTCTTGCCTGGAGAATCTCAGGGACGGCAGAGCCTAGTGGGCTGCCGTCTATGGGATCACACAGAGTCAGACATGACTAAAGTGACTTAGCACAGCATAGCATAGCATAGCATACATGAAATTAAGAGACACTCCTTGGAAGGAAAGTTATGACCAACCTAGATAGCATATTCAAAAGCTATCTTTTGAATATTCAAAAGACATTACTTTGCCAACAAAGGTCCGTCTAGTCAAGGCTATGGTTTTTCCTGTGGTCATGTATGGATGTAAGAGTTGGACTGTGAAGAAGGCTGAGCGCCGAAGAATTGATGCTTTTGAACTGTGGTGTTGGAGAAGACTCCTGAAAGTCCCTTGGACTGCAAGGAGGTCCAAGCAGTCCATTCTGAAGGAGATCAGCCCTGGGATTTCTTTGGAGGGAATGATGCTAAAGCTGAAACTCCAGTACTTTGGCCACCTCATGCGAAGAGTTGACTCATTGGAAAAGACTCTGATGCTGGGAGGGATTGGGGGCAGGAGGAGAAGGGGACGACAGAGGATGAGATGGCTGGATGGCATCACTGACTCGATGGACGTGAGTCTGGGTGAACTCCGGGAGTTGGTGATGGACAGGGAGGCCTGGCGTGCTGCGATTCATGGGGTCGCAAAGGGTCAGACATGACTAAGCAACTGATCTGATCTGATACATAATGTGGATAATGAGAGACAAGAGCTTGATTGGATCTTCTGAATTTATTATATATAGTTTTTTGTTCTCTCAAATTTGTATCTTATAGAATAACAAAGCATGTTGATTATCTAAAGAGATTTAACAAAGAAACTTGATGAAAATGGCTTAAATGGATTTAAATTAGTGAATCAAGCTTGGCTATCAGCAAAGTCATAAGTGTACCATTTGATACATGAGCACATAACTAAAAACTTACTCCAAAAGAAACTGTTTTCATGGGGATTATGAACGCCTTACCTTCTTAAAAGAGAGTTTGTGAGGTGGTTTTATTTTTTTTTAATCATGAAGTTTTTTTGGTTTTATATTTGGTACGTGACCAAAGTCTCATCAGGGTGAGCTTTCTGAATGAGGAGAATGTTACAACAATTTTAAGTGGGCCTACTTAGTGGCTCCAATGGTAAAAAGTGCCTGCAATGCAGGAGCCCTGGGTTCGATCCCTCTGTCAGGAAGAGTTCCCTGGGGGGAAAAATGGCTACACACTCCAGTATTCTCGCCTGGAAAATCCTATGGATGGACGAGCCTGGCAGGCTATACCCCATGGCATTGCAAAGAGTCAGACATGACTGAGCGACTAACACACACATATACACATCTACAGCCTCTAGACTTTAATGAAGATGAGGGAGTCAGGATCTTGGACTCATAGAAGTTCATTGTAAGGGAGGAGACTGGGGGCTGACCAGCATTGGGAGTGCACAGAGCAGAAGCTGTCAAATCAGGCTTTGAAACACCTTCATAAAATATTTTAATTTCTGTAAGCAATCAAAATTAGAGCAGATAACTACCCAAAATGCTTTTCCCCTCCTAAGAAGACCAATAGATTAGATCTGTACCCATTTATAAAATTAAGCTGGCCATTGTATACTTTTAAAATCTTATACTCTTTCATCCACAGTTTTAATGTTTTAAAGAACTTTTTTTTCTTAAAAATTCCTTTAATTCACAAAACATTGGCATTTTCCCAGGTTCTGTGTCTAGTTTTGGATCCCACCCAAGTCTATAATTGCCGCAGATAATCAATATCAGACATATAGCATTGGAACTTATTAACAGAACATCTTTCCCCACAGTTCTGAAAGAATTTAAAACCATGCTAATGGCAGTTACAACAATGAGTGCAATGTACAATCAGCAGTTGAGGTTTGTAATTACATAGTTTTAAAGCAGTCCTAATTATGCAGTGGAAGGAATTCACTGATTTAATCCCAACTCAGAGAAATCAGAAACCAAGCAAAACTGGTGAGATACAAAGATCATGAGTAAGATGAGATAATTTGACAAAGTGTCTTTGCTGGGATTCATGTGCTCTGCAGATGATTAATTACATTCCCATAACACATATACAGATTTTGAAAATGTATAAACTTCAAGATATTTTATATTAAATAAAGGGAAAATGTTAAGTTTGGAGTTAATTAGGTTAGAGACTTTAGTTCTCTTAAAGCCCTTTACAAATGAAATTTCACTCACAAGTTTGGAAAAAAAAAAAATTATCATGCCATGCTTTCAAATTATGTGGGAAAAAGGGACAATAATCTAGCAGTGTGTTTGCTAAATATTTTCATAACCACAATAAGTATTAATATATACACAAGGTAGTTTTGGCCCCAGTGACTGCCCTTGCAGTCAGTGGCCAAGCTTTAACTCATATTACAGGTCACTGAATGTTCTTTTATGTCCGTGCTTCTGTTGTTCATCCCATTGTGACTTGCATTTCAAAAGCAGAGACTCTGTTTTGTATAAACTTAGGACATTCTGGTTTATCTAACACTTAGAAATAATTTTTTCTGCTTTGAAATGTAATGCAAACCCAGAATGCTGATATTGCTGAGTCCTTAGAAGGGAACTAAAAACTTAATGAACAGTAAGTTTGAAGGCTGCTGCTGCTGCGTCGCTTTAGTCGTGTCCGACTCTGTGTGACCCCATAGACAGCAGCCCACCAGGCTTCCCGTCCCTGGGATTCTCCAGACAAGAACACTGGAGTGGGTTGCCATTTCCTTCTCCAATGCATGAAAGTGAAAAGTCAAAGTGAAGTTGCTCAGTCGTGTCCGACTCTAGCGACCCCATGGACTGCAGCCTACCAGGCTCCTCCGTCCATGGGATTTTCTAGGCAAAAGTACTGGAGTGGGGTGCCACTGCCTTCTCCGTTGAAGGCTGAAGCTATGTCAGAAATAGTTCTCCTGAGATACACCAAAGAAAATTTGGGTGGTTTAAAATAAATAAATAATAAAAATGGACAGAAATAATTTCAAATAAAAGGCTAACTGGAGGGACTTTTGGTGGTCCAGTGGCTAAGACTCCTTCTTCCCAATGCCTAGGTTCGATCCTGGGTCAGGGAATAAGATCCCACAGGCCACAGCTAAGAGTTCGAATGCCATGACTAAAAGATTCCACATGCCACAACTAAGACCCAGCACAGGCACAGAATAAATAAATAATTTTTTTAAGGTGAACCAGAAAGGAATAAGAGGGGAAAGTGGGGCAATTAATATCCAGTGATCACAAGGCAACTTTTATGAGGAAAAGAGATAGAGAATATTACTTTTCCTTAGCTGAGAAGAGTCACCAGACCAGAAACAAACACAAAAAGCTGGCTTGATAATGTAAGGGTAAGTAATCTTTAAAAACTCTATGTTCTCTGTGGAGCATTTTATGATAATTACACAGAAATGGAAGAGATTCTTGAGATAAGCATGAGTTATTATCTCCACGCTAAGTAGAGAATGAGACTAGAGATATTTTATACCCTTGGGTATCAGTGTAATAAGTGTCTTAGAGTAAAAATAAGTGTGCAGCCCAGAGCAAACTTTGTCATCGATAAGCTGGCTGTCCCATCACAGCTTTGTTCTTCTCACTTGTTTTCTATTTCTCTAACCCCATTCACCTTGCCTCGGAGCCACGGCAAGTACATTCCTATCAGGCTCAGAGATGTGGAAGATGGATTGCTGGGAGGCGCAGGGCCCTCCCCCAGCCTCCTGCAGGCATGGCATGTCAACAACCAGTTTGTTGAAGGATGGCCCTACACATGGGATGAAAAGCATTTATGGTGAGAGAAGATTATCATTTAGGTGACAAGGTTCTAAGAAAACTTCACAGGACTTGCCCTAGCAGAGGACAGATGACCACTGTACAGACATGCGTGCATGCTAAATCTCTTCAGTCATTTCTGACTCTCTGTGACCCGATGGACTATAGCCAGCCAGGCTCATCTGTCCATGGATTCCCTAGACGAGAATACTGGAGTGGGTTGCCATGCCATCCTCCAGGGAATCTTCCAGACCCAGGGATGGAACCCATGTCTCTTATGTCTCCTGCATTGGCAGGCAAGTTCTAGAGCCATCCGGGAAGCCCAGTAGTAGCTATAAACCATGATAAATAACAAAGACAAAGGATATCAGTGATACTTCCAGGTATTCAAAACAAGGAATTCAGCCATTCTTCCAAACCAAATTGTGCTGCAGATTACAAAGTGATGGATTTGTAACTATCATATCAGAGTTGCTGACATAACCTCATGCAATTAAAAAAAAATGGAGTGTCTTTATTGCTGACATGTGTAATAAGACTGCTTACCCACAAGACAAAAGTTTCTGGCCCTTAAACTAGAAAGATTCATGTTGAAGAAGATGAAGATTCCTACCTATCCCTGAAAGGAACTGCTGATTGACCTGCTGGTTGAGTAAGGAATATCGGCCCATCTGGGACCTCCTTGTGGTTTTTGAAAGGATATCCCTTGAGTTACAAGTATCCCAGATTATTCTTTTGTTTTTCTAGTGGCAATCAACAAGCATGTGGCTCAGATGGTAAAGAATCCACCTGCAATGCGGGAGACCTGGGTTTGATCCCCAGGTTGGGAAGATCCCCTGGAGGAGGGCATGACAACCCACTCCAGTATTCTTGCCTGGAGAATCCCCATGGGCAGAGGAACCTGGAGGGCTACAGTCCATGGGGTTGAAAAGAGTCAGACATGACTGAGTGACTAAACACAGTGCACAAAGACGGCAGCAAAGAGCGCCTGCAAAATCTTCCAAACACCTGATTGTAATTCTCTGTCTCACTTGCTCTTAGACGAATCTTTGATGAGCTGGTGTCAGTTTGCTCTTCTGTAAAATGATGAGATGGAGTCTATATTCTCACTTTAAAACTCTCTTTTGCTGGTGCTGAGTCACGTCAGTCGTGTCTGACTCTGTGCGACCCCACAGACGGCAGCCCACCAGGCTCCCCCGTCCCTGGGATTCTCCAGGCAAGAACACTGGAGTGGCTTGCCATTTCCTTCTCCAATGCATGAAAGTGAAAAGTAAAAGTGAAGTTGCTCAGTCGTGTCTGACCCTCAGTGACCTCATGGACTGCAGCCTTCCAGGCTCCTCCATCCATGGGATTTTCCAGGCAAGAGTACTGGAGTGGGATGCCATTGCCTTCTCCAAACTCTCTTGTAGGAGCCTGCTATTTTGAGCAACAGGCTGTAAAAGCAAACTTACACAGTGGTCTTTGTTTACTATAAAACCCAAAGGCACCAGCTTTCTGGCACTGGTGGTCAGGTGGGGAGCTGGGAGGGAGGTAGAGAAGTATAAATTGCAATTAAGCTACCACATTATCATATGATGCTGTCACCACACTGTCATCCGGCCCAACGATCAGAATAATTCTACTGTGTAGGAGCATGAAGCCTCATCATTCATTGGGGAAAAAAACAAACAGCTGAAAGTGAAAGTCGTTCAGTCTTGTCTGACTCTTTGTGACCCCATGAACTATAACCCACCAGGCTTCTCTGTTCGTGGAATTCTCTAGACAAGAATACTGGAGTGGATAGCCATTCCCTTCTCTAGGGAATCTTCCCAACCCAGACATTGAACCTAGGTCTCTTGCATTGCAGGCAGATTCTTTACCATCTGAGCCATCAGCGAAGCCTCTAATCATCCTTCATGCTTAGAACCAAATTGCAGCAAGGCTATCTAGTTATAGATATTATCCAAAATGGGTGTTTTCACAGCTACTATCTCATCTGTTCCTCATAACTAGCCCTCAATGTCCCCCAATCCTGCCCATCTACCTGATTCTGTACTCTTGTTTAAACTCATCTTTTTCCCTTCGCATTGGATAAGGTCAAACTCCTTCACTAGGCTGGGTAAGGTCACCCCTACCTAGCCATTCTGTTACTGACAGTTTCTGAGAGTGGCTATTCCTTGTCATGCCAGGCTTCTGTCTGTCCTGTTGTTTCTGCTTGGCATATTCTTTTCCCACTACCTGCCTGGCAAAGCCTCAGTCAACCTTTAAGATCCAACAGTTACATGGGAAGGAACTGTTATGGTTCTCCTTCACTCTGTCGGAAAACACCTATGAGTAGTACGTTTAAGTCTATGTTCCCACCCCCACTGACCAGATTATATGCATGTGTCTCATTGCCCTTCAAGTGAAGGAACTCAGGGAAATTAAAGGGCAATGTCCATTCTTTACGTCCTTTCATTAACTCCCGGCTAATCTACAAGGATCCGGGCCCTCCAGGTAGCACGTGCAGCTAGCATGTAGTTCTTGGTAGTGCCATAATCTTTTTTCCTCTAGGAAAGCAGGCTGTGTTTGGCTGCTGGTGAAATTTGGGGGTTATGAATCAGTAAGAGTCTTTTCAGGAGAGATAAATTACACAGTGTATGTGAACAGGGAGTGTTTACTATACAGAACTATTATCCATGATAGGGACTAGCATAAGAAGGGATTGACTGGTAAGAAGTAATAGGAACCTAGACTTCCCTGGTGGTCCAGTGGTTAAGATTCCATGCTCCCAATGCACTGGGCCTGGGTTCAGTCTCTAGTCATGGAAGATCCCACATATTGTGTGGCACAGCTTCCCCTTTACCCACTCCCCCCACAAAAAGAAAAAAGTAACAGAAACTCGAAAGAACACTGGAATACTCTAAGTGGCAAGCCACTACTCCAGAGCTGAGATGAAGTGCTCAAGGATGAACCCCTCTTCCCTCCAAACCCCTATACCTTGTTGGAAGGGACATGGCTGGGACCCACTACTAGGCAGAGAAGTCACACCAATGAAACTTGCTGGAAATCTACCTACTAGAACTGGTTTCTAAGAGCCAACTGGCACTAAAGCACTAATCACTAAATTCTTTGAATAGCATGGGTAAAAATATAAGTGATATCACTGTGTTAACACAGAATATGACAAAATTGGTGTTTCTGTAGGCTGGGCTACATTTATTTCAAGAGGGCAATTCCTTGCCTATAAAGTGCCCATGAAAGACTTCGCAGGTGGCCCTAGTAGTAAAGAACCCACCTGCCAATGCAGGAGAAAGGAGACTCAGGTTTGATCCCTGGGTCAGGAAGATCCCCTGGAGGAGGGCATGGCAACACACTCCAGTATTTTTGCCTGGAGAATCCCCATAGAGAGAAGAGCCTAGAGGGCTACCAGTTCATAGGGTCGCAAAGAGTCGGACACGACTGAAGTGACTTAGCACACACACATGCAGGAAAAGTGCCTGTGAGAGTGAGAAAAAGTTGCTACTTCCTCTGGGTGGACTTTGGCCCAATCACACTCCGTGGCAGCTACCCTGGTCCAGTAAACAACCTACACAGGCTTATACAGCAGCTGTGAATCCATGAACAGATGGAACTATGCTCTGAAGGTGATGGGCCTGGGTAAAGGACAGGCCTGCCTGACTGAAGGGAAAGCCGGGTTCTAGATCCACTTTTCAAACCAGTAACTGCGTGGTCTCAGGCAAATCACTTAATTGCTCTGGGCTTTAATTTTCTTATCTGTAAAATAAGAAGTTCAGATACTTCAAGTTCAAAACTTCTGTTCTTATAGTGTCTGTGTAAGAGAAGTGGTGTTTACTTTTATATTCAAAACAGACCAGATCTCCGATTACATGCAACAAATTTTAAAGTAGGATTGCAATCAACATTGTGTCCCTTACCATTGACATGATGTTTTTCTGGCCTGTGATCAGATCTAGCAATACCAGATCTTCCAGCTAATTGAAATTCCTCCTTTGCATGTGTGCATGCATGCTCAGTTGCTTCAGTTGTGTCCCACTCTTTGCAACCCCACGGACTATAGCCTACCAGGCTCCTCTGTCCATGGGGATTCTCTAGGCAAGAATACTAGAGTGGGTTTCCATGTCCTCCTCCAGGGGATCTTCCCTACCTAGGGATCAAACCCGAGACACCGGTGTCTCCTGCATTGTCAGGTGGATTCTTTACCACTAATGCCACTTGGGAAGCTCGCCTCCTCTGCATATATGTTATAAATAGACATATAATTCCTACTGTTCCTTTAAGTTTTAACAGTGACATTGGTTACTGCAATAAGAGCCCCCAAGATAGAGTTAGATCCTCTCATCTGTGTCCCTGCTGAGGACACACAGTCTCTGGCCACAGTCCCATCCCAAGGACAGTGTGTTCACCGTCTTCACCACCAGATGGGAAACTCTTAAAAGGGAGGGACTCTGATTTATGCTGGCTCTGCTGCGGCCAGCACAGTGCTTAGCACATAGTACTCATTAAGTATTTGTTAAGCCAATGAGGACTTAAATCAAGCTTCTTGCTGGATAAGTGAAATAATATAGTAGTTAAGACAGTGGATTCTGAAGTCAGATGAGTTAGATTTAAATTCTAGCTTTTCTATTTACTGCTTGTGCACCTATGTGAGTTATACAACCTGCCATGCTTTAATTTTTGCTGTTGTTATATGTTTTGTTTTGTGCTTTCTAATCCCAATATTGAGTTATAATTGGTATATAACATTGTATTAGTTTTAAGGTGGATAATACAATGATTCAATAGATTTATATATTGTTAAATGGTCACCACGATAACTTTAGTTAACATTTACCATCTCACATAGTTACAATATTTTCCTGTGATGAGAACTTTTAAGATCTGCTCTCCTAGCAATTTCTAAATATACAGTATGGTGCTGTTACCTACAGTCACCATTCTGTACATTCCAGCCCCAGGACTTACTCATCTTACCTTTTTGACTACCTTCGTCCATTTTCCTCCTCTGCGGCAACTACCAATCTATTCTGCCTATCTATTCTACCAATCTATTCAGTTTGTTTTAGATTTCATCTAGAGAAGAGAATGACAACCCACTCCAGTATTTTTGCCTGATAACTCCCATGGACAGAGGAGCCTGGCAGGCTACAGTCCATGGGTTTGTGAGTCAGACATGACTTAGTGACTAAGCAACAACAATGATAAGTGAGATTATAGTATTTGTCTTTCTGTGTGATTTACTTTACATTCTTTACCTTTAAGAATGATGGAACCCAATTCATTGATTCGTTTTGAAAGTTGCATGGCAAGTATACAGAACTGACCTCCTTATATTGGAAACTCTTAAGAAACATTAGCCTACTAATTATTATCACCAATATTCAATTCGACTCATGTAACATTTATGGAGGGAAGTTGGAAGGTAAAATGCATCTTGTCCCAGGTTCTTCATAACTTTAAAGAAGACAACTGGAGAAGTTTAAAAGTTCAAAGCCTTTCCTATAATTTTATAAATCCAAAACCAACTCACTCTGTCAGCTGATCATAATCTGAAATAGCAGTCAGTTTTAGAATGATTTACATAGAAGATTCACAGATGTAAGGTCCCTTCCTTGTCTGGAAAGAACAGTTGTTCCCACTCTTCAACTACTGTCATTGTATACTCTTCCAAGTTATGATTTTATTTTTGCTGATATTTTCCTTTTCATGTTGTTAATAGAGATTGATCATAAATCCTTTAGAAAATACTTAATAAAACTTTCTTATAAGCACTTCTTATAAGAAATGCTTATACACCCAGAGTAAGCACTTCTGGGTGTATTTTCTTCCAATAAGTTTTAGTGCATGTCTTATAGGTGTGAGTTTGTGTGTGTGTTTAAAAATCCTGAGACAAAGTTTTATTTTAAAATTTTCCCCATTTGCAGCCACTTACTATCACTGACCCATATTAATAAGTCTGAATAGTACAGAATAGGTGAAGAATGGTGGAGAACAAGGGGTTACTACTGATCTAAAGTGATTTTGTCATAATAGTTATGTTCCATTTGAGATCAGCCCCTAAGAAGCCTCTCTGCATTGCTTAACCCCGTCGACCAGTGTCCTACCTGCAATGTTTCTATCAGTGGCTATGACTCAACCTGCTCCCGAATTTCTTCTCACACCCTTGCTGTTCTCTCTTCAGTATTCTTAAATCACTCATGCCAGAAAACTAGAACTCATCCTTGGTTCTTCTTTCTTCCTAACTCACTGGCTCTCTTCATCAAATCGATCAGTCTGTTCTGTATTTTTAGTAAACTCTTTCAAATCTGTCCACCTCTCTCCATTTCCCCCACCACAAACAGAATCTAAGGCACCATTTTTCTCCCCTGGCCCAGCCCAGCAGCCTGTTCTCTGGTCATTTCTCTGTATCCTCTCCTGCTCCCTACTGTAATTTGTTCCCCAACCCACTACTGAACTGAACTCTGTAAAAAGTAAGATTTCAAAACTTTTTAAGCTAGAAAGCTAATCCAGTATCTCCTTCCCCTGGTTAACTTTCTCTGATGTATGATGAAGCAATACTTTCCAGATAGAATCCTAAACCATTAAAAGTGCTTTAAGACTTTAAGTTTAATTAGGTCCTATTTGTTTTTATCTTTCTCACTCTAGGAAGTGGATCAAAAAAGGTACCGCTGCAATGTACATCAAAAACTGTTCTGTTTTTCTCTAAGAGTTGTATAGTATCTGGCCTTACATTTAGGTCTTTGATCCATTTTGAGTTTATTTTATATGTATGGTATTAGGGTGTATTCTATTTTCATTCTTTTACATGTAGTTTTTCCAGCACCATTTAATGAAAAAACTGTCTTTTCTCTATTGATATTCTTCCCTCCTTTGTCATAGATTTATTGACCATAGGTACATGGCTTTATTTATTTATTTATTTTTGGATTATAGTTGATTTAAAATGTTGTGTTAGTTTCCAGTGTATGGCAAAGTGATTCAGTAATACATATACAAATACTTTTTTTTTTTCAGATTCTTTTCTTATATACGTTATCACAGAATATTGAAGAGAGTTCCCTATGCTATATACAAGGGCCTTGCTGGCAATCTATCTTAAATATAATAGTGTGTGTATGTTAATCCAAAGCTCCTGAATTATCCCTTCCCCACATTTCTCCTTTGGTATCCATAAATTTGTTTCCAGTATCTATAAGTCTGTTTCTGTTTTGTAAATAAGTTCATTTATATCTGTTGTTAAAGTCGATTCCACATGTGAAAAAATAAATAAATAAAAGTGTTTTAATCATCCTGCTCCAGAAATGAAGAGGATGAGCCAAAGTAGAAACGACACCCAGTTGTGGGTGTGTATCGTGGTTAAAGTAAAGTCTGATGCTGTAAAGAACAATATTGCATAGGAACCATGAATCAAGGTAAATTGGAAGTAGTCAAACAGGAGATGGCAAGACTGAACATTGATATTTTAGGAATCAGTAAATTAAAATGGACCAGTATGGGTGAATTTAATTCAGATGACCATTATACCTACTACTGGTGGGTAAGAATCCCTTAGAAGAAATGCAGTAGCCCTTATAGTCAACAAAACAGTCCAAAATGCAGTACTGGGGTGCAGTCTCAAAAATGACCCAATGGTCTTGGTTTGTTTCCAAGGCAAACCATTCAATATCACAGTAATCCAAGTCTGTGCCCCAACCACTAATGCTGAAGAAGTTGAAGTTGAATGGTTTTACAAATACATACAAAACCTTCTAGAACTAACACCAAAAAAAAGATGTCCTTTTCATCATCAGATCAGATCAGATCAGTCGCTCAGTTGTGTCCGACTCTTTGCTACCCCATGAACTGCAGCACGCCAGGCCTCCCTGTCCATCACCAGCTCTCGGAGGTCACTCAGACTCACATTCATCGAGTCAGTGATGCCATCCAGCCATCTCATCCTCTGTCGTCCCCTTCTCCTCCTGCCCTCAATCCCTCCCAGCATCAGAGTCTTCTCCAATGAGTCAACTCTTCGCATGAGGTGGCCAAAGTACTGGAGTTTCAGCTTTAGCATCATTCCTTCCAAAGAAATTCCAGGGCTGATCTCCTTCAGAATGGACTGGTTGGATCTCCTTGCAGTCCAAGGGACTCTCAAGAGTCTTCTCCAACACCACAGTTCAAAAGCATCTATTCTTCGGCGCTCAGCCTTCTTCACAGTCCAGCTCTCACATCCATACATGACCACAGGAAAGACCATAGCCTTGACTAGGCAAACCTTTGTTGGCAAAGTAATGTCTCTGCTTTTGAATATGCTATCTAGGTTGGTCATAACTTTCCTTCCAAGGAGTAAGCGTCTTTTAATTTCATGGCTGCAGTCACCATCTGCAGTGATTTTGGAGCCCAGAAAAATAAAGTCTGACACTGTTTCCACTGATTCTCCATCTATTTCCCATGTAGTGATGGGACCTGATGCCATGATCTTCGTTTTCTGAATGTTGAGCTTTAAGCCAACCTTTTCACTCTCCACTTTCACTTTCATCAAGAGGCTTTTGAGTTCCTCTTCACTTTCTGCCATAAGGGTGGTATCATCTGCATATCTGAGGTTACTGATATTTCTCCCGGCAATCTTGATTCTAGCTTGTGTTTCCTCCAGTCCAGCATTTCTCATGATGTACTCTGCATATAAGTTAAATAAACATGGTGACAATATACAGCCTTGACGTACTCCTTTTCCTATTTGGAACCAGTCTGTTGTTCCATGACCAGTTCTAACTGTTGCTTCCTGACCTGCATACAGATTTCTTAAGAGGCAGATCAGGTGGTCTGGTATTCCCATCTCTCTCAGAATTTTCCACAGTTTATTGTGATCTACACAGTCAAAGGCTTTGGCATAGTCAATAAAGCAGAAATAGATGTTTTTCTGGAACTCTCTTGCTTTTTCCATGATCCAGCGGATGTTGGCAATTTGATCTCTGGTTCCTCTGCCTTTTCTAAAACCAGCTTGAACATCAGGAAGTTCACGGTTCACATATTGCTGAAGCCTGGCTTGGAGAATTTTGAGCATTACTTTACTAGCATGTGAGATGAGTGCAATTGTGTGGTAGTTTGAGCACTCTTTGGCATTGCCTTTCTTTGGGATTGGGATGAAAACTGACCTTTTCCAATCTTGTGGCCACTGCTGAGTTTTCCAAATTTGCTGGCATGTTGAGTGCAGCACTTTCACAGCATCATCTTTCAGGATTTGGAATAGCTCCACTGGAATTCCATCACCTCCACTAGCTTTGTTCGTAGTGATGCTTTCTAAGGCCCATTTGACTTCACATTCCAGGATGTCTGGCTCTAGGTCAGTGATCACACCATCCTGATTATCTGGCTCATGAAGCTCTTTTTTGTACAGTTCTTCTGTGTATTCTTGCCACCTCTTCTTAATATCTCCTGCTTCTGTTAGGTCCATACCATTTCTGTCCTTTATCAAGCCCATTTTTGCATGAAATGTTCCTTTGGTATCTCTGATTTTCTTGAATAGATCCTTAGTCTTTCCCATTCTGTTGTTTTCCTCTATTTCTTTGCATTGATCGCTGAAGAAGGCTTTCTTATCTCTTCTTGCTATTCTTTGGAACTCTGCATTCAGATGTTTATATCTTTCCTTTTCTCCTTTGCTTTTCGCTTCTCTTCTTTTCGCAGCTATTTGCAAGGCCTCCCCAGACAGCCATTTTGCTTTTTTGCATTTCTTTCCCATGGGGATGGTCTTGATCCCTGTCTCCTGTACAATGTCACAAACCTCATTCCATAGTTCATCAGGCACTCTATCTATCAGATCTGGAATGCAAAAGTAAGAAGTCACGGGATAACTTGGATTAACAGGCAAGTTTGGCCTTGGAGTACAATATGAACCAGGGCAAAGGCTAATAGAGTTTTGTCAAAAGAATGCACTGCTCATAGCAAACGTTCTCTTCCAACAACACAAGAGATGACTCAACACGTAAATCACCATATGGTCAATACTGAATCCAGATTGATTATATTCTTTTCAGCCAAAGATAAAGAAGCTCTTTACAGTCAGCAAAAACAAGACTGGGAGCTGACTGTGGTTCGGATCATGAACATCTTATTTCAAAATGCAGACTTAAATTGAAGAAAGTAGGGAAAAGCGAAAGCCAGTAGGCCATTCAGGTATGACCTAAATCAAATTCTTTACTATTATACAGTGGAAGTGACAAATAGATTCAAGGGATTAGATTTGATAGACTGCCTGGGGAACTATGGATGGAGGTTCGTAACATTGTACAGAAAGTGAAGTGAAAGTCTCTCAGTCATGTCCAACTCTTTGTGACCCCATGGACTACACACTCCATGGAATTCTCCAGGCCAAAATACTGGAGTACGTAGCCATTCCTTTCTCCAGGAAATCTTTCCAACCCAGGGATTGAACCCAGGTCTCCTGCATTGCAGGTGGATTCTTTACCATCTGAGCCACCAGGGAAGCCCAAAGCCTTTTTTCCCAAGAAAAAGAAATGCAAAAAGGCAAAATGGTTGTCTAAGGAGGACTTACAAATAGCTGAGAAAAGAAGAGAAGCAAAAAGCAAAGGAGAAAAGGAAAGATATGTCCATCTGAATGCAGAGTTCCAGAGAATAGCAAGGAAAGATAAGAAAGACTTTCTAGGTAATCAATGCAAAGAAATAGAAGGAAACAATAAGATGGGAATGACTAGAGATCTTTCAAGAATACCAGAGATACAAAGGGAACATTTCAAGCAAAGATGGGAACAATAAAGGACAGACATTTATGGACCTAACAGAAGCAAAAGATATTAAGAGGTGGCAAGAATACACAGAAGAACTATATTTTAAAAGTATTAATGACTCAGATAACCACGATGGTGTGATCACTCACCTAGAGCCAGACATCCTTGAGGGCAAAGTCAAGTGGGCCTCACTACCTCACTACGAACAAAGCTGGTGGAGATGATGGAATTCCAGCTGAGCTATTTCAAATCCTAAAAGATGATGCTATTAAAGTGCTGCACTCAGTATGCCAGCAAATTTGAAAAACTCAGCAGTGGCCACAGGACTGGAAAAAGTCAGTTTTCATTCCAATCCCAAAGAAAGGCAATGCCAAAGAATGCTCAAACTACCTCATAATTGCACTCACTTCACATGCTAGCAAGGTAATGCTTAAAGTCCTTCAAGCTAGGCTTCAATAGGATGTGAACCAAGAACTTACAGATATACAAGCTGGATTTAGAAAAGGCAGATGAACCTGAGATCAAATTGTCAACATCAGCTGGATCATAGAAAAAGCAAGAGATTTCCAGAAAAACATCTACTTCTACTTCATCAACAACGCTAAAGCTTTTGACTGTGTGGATCACAACAAACAGTGGAATATTCTTAAAGAGATGGGAATACCAGACCACCTTAACTGTCTCCTGAGAAACCTGTATGTGGGTCAAGAAGCAACAGTTAGAACGGGACCGGAAACAACAGACTGGTTCCAAAGTGGGAAAGGAGTTTGTGAAGGTTGTATATTGTCACCCTGCTTATTTAACTTATATGCAGAGTACATCAAGCAAAATGGCAGGCTGGATAAAGCACAAGCTGGAATCAAGATTGCCAGGAGAAATATCAACAACCTCAGATATGCAGATGACACCACCCTAATGGCAGAAAGTGAAGAGGAACTAAAGAGCCTCTTGATGAAGGTGAAAGAGGAGAGTGGAAAAAGCTGGCTTAAAACTCAACATTCAAAAAACTAAGATCATGGCATCCAGTCCCATCACTTCATGGTAAACAGATGAGGAAACAATAGCAACAGAAACAGATTTTATTTTCTTGGGCTCCAAAATCACTGTTGACCATGACTGCAGCCATGAAATGAAAAGATGGTTGCTCCTTGGAAGAAAAGCTATGACAAACCTAGACAGCATATTAAAAAGTAGAGACACTACTTTGCCAAGAAAGATCTGTATTGTCAAAGCTATGGCTTTTCCAGTAATCATTATGGATGTGAGAGCTAGACAATAAAAAAGGCTGAGTGTCCAAGAATCAATACCTTCGAAATGTGGTGCTGGAGAAGACTCTACAGAATCCCTTGAACAGCAAGGAGATTAAACCAGTCAATCATAAAGGAAATAAACCCTGAATATTCATTGGAAGGACTGATGTTGAAGCTGAAACTCCGATACTTTGGCCACCTGATATGAAGAACTGCCTCATTGGAAAAGACCCAGATGCTGGAAAAGATTGAAGACAGGAGAAGAAGGGAATGACACAGGATGAGATGCTTGGATGGCATCACCCACTCAATGGACATGAGTCTGAGCAAACTGCAAGAGATTGTGAAGGACAGGGAAGCCTGGTGTGCTGCAGTCCATGGTGTTGCAAAGAGTCGGACATGACTGAGCAACTAGACAGCAAAATCACCTTGCTTGGTCCATCCTCTGCCCACTTCGCCAGCTCTCTCTCTCCCTGCCATCCCTTCAAACACTCTCCATTCCAAGAAAGCAGGCTCATTTCAATGCATTGACCACCATCCTCTCTTCTCCCTCCAGGTCTTACCATACATTCTCCCCTCTGCCTTGGAGATCAGGTATTCCAAGGTCTCAAGAGCTTGACGAGCCTCTTTAGTTAGACTGTTTCTTTGCAGACTTTTGGTGCTTTTGAGGATATTTCTGCTGCTTGAACAGCCACATGGAATGGAACTTGAGTGGAAGACTACCTTCTCTACCTCGGATTTCCTTGTGAATAAATGCAGGTGGCGAATATCACGTCATGTTGTTTTGCTTGAACTAACTGGGAGTTGGTGATGGACAGGGAGGCCTGGCATGCTGCGGTTCATGGGGTCACAAAGAGTCGGACACGACTGAGCAACTGAACTGAACTGAACTGAACCACATATAAAAGCATATCTCTTAGAGATAAACTGCATAGCCCAGAGAAGCCTTAGGTAATATCAGCTGTCTTTATTCATACTCCTGAGTGATGGGTTGAGACTGGCCTGAAGGAAATACTTCAGCAGTTTCCTTTAAACACTCTCTGGAATGTGGAGGCTCCATTTCCTAGGAGAAAGCCAAGAGGTGTGTGTTTTGGAAAACTAGGATTATGTTCTTATTTCAAAAATTCAATGATGGGAGACATCTTGGAGATGGAGAAAAGGAGAGAACCACAGGTCCAGGAATGACAAATAAAAATAATTGGATTCTGTGTTGTCATTTATATGTTTAAGAACATACCTTGGACCTAGGGTTAGATAATGAATGCATTTAAAGTGTTGCCAGATCCCCCAAAAGGAAGATAAAATCAGGAAGTGAAGAGGGTAGTTAGCTTAGTGGGGAAATGCAGTGGGAAGTTTCAGGAATGCCTAGGGAATGGCTTAGGGTATTTACGGAGATACCACACTGTCAACAATAAAACCTCTAAAGCCCTGGGAGGGACCATCCTCCCTGCATTTCTGATCCTAGATATGGTGGAAGACTAGGAAGCAGCTTCATCCTGATGATTCACATGCTTTCCTCAACTTGTCCACTGCTGTATTATTGCACATGGGGACTTTACATGAGAAAACTTTTACAGAGGTGATGATGGTGGAAAATCAAGGCAACCTTAGGTAACTCATTGTCAGTTCCATGGAATATGTCAACACCTATGAGCCTTGACAAACTACTTTTAGAAAGAAATCTCTCAGTCTGAGTTTGCTGAAGCATGTGTTTTGATTGAAGGTGGTTGTTCACGTCTTCATCCTTGGACATATTCTAAGGTTCTTTTACACTGGAGCCAATTCTCAGGAATTAGAAATGTAGCCTAGTGAGGGTTCCAATAGACTGGAGTTTTAAAAGAAAGCTCCCTGTCACCCCTCTGTTGATTGTAATGAGGATGTGGGGACTTGTAGATGCCCCTGACTCTGACATAGCCAAGGCTACAGGCACTAGGAATTTTTTGGAGTGAAGAAGATCACTCTTACCAGTCTACAGGGGCATAGAGCTATGGTTTTGAGGATTGAAAGGTAGAATTTTTCCCATTGCAATTTTTAATTGTGGGGACACTTAGCTATCTTATAACTGTAATGTAATATTTAATTTGGGGGCTAGATAACTTCAGCACAAATCAACACTTATTGAGTACATAGTACAAGGGCTTTGGGGCAAAAAATAAAGTAGATACAGATATTTTAGTTCTTCACATATTTCATAAATTTAAACCTTGACTGTGTCCTTCATTTTTTATTGATTTATCAATTTATTGAACCAAGTTTTGTTGAGTTCATTCATTCTTTTGTTTATTCAGTGTGCCAATTAGGTACCAGGCAATGAACTAAACTGCAGATGTAGAAGAGAGTACGATCTTAACTTATATCTACTTATAATCTTACTGCAATATGGTGTAACACAACAATGATAGTTTAGAGACTAATATTGGATCATTCAGGAACCATTCAAGACGTTTTGATGAATTAATTACATTGTGAGTAACCTGAAGGTGTTAAACGTGCTCCCAACCCGACAAATCACGCCCTTTGTTTCTGGAGCAGCATACCTGCCTACTTGAGTGAAGACAGAGGAGAAACCACCAGCAGAGTACGAGGTTCTGCCTCTAAACTCCTTGTGTTTGCAGACTACCAGAGCCTGAAGCTGCCTTTGCTAGGAGCGGGGATACCCCTGGAGGTCCAAGAGTCATGCCAAACTCACTTCTTCTCTTCAGCAAGAGAAAAACTGTTCCTTTATCCTCTCAACCCTTTGACTTTTCAAGTACATAGATCCACTTCCCCAGAACCACTATGCTTCCATCACAGCATCAGAGCACCAAGTCTGTTCTTTCCAATAAAAGATGGATGAAATGTGCTATGCTGTATAATTTAACCTGTTCGCAGCTGGAGCAAAATCACCAACTGGCCGGACTACATTTTGACAGAATCGCCTCTCTTTATCACAACTGTCAGTAGGATTTCTGCTTGTAGTTCTGCGCGAGGACAGGAGATGATCTGCAAAGAAAGTGTCCATCTAAAGAGGCTCATCAAGCTCTTGAGACCTTGGAAAACCTGATCTCCAAGGCAGAGAATATATGGTAAGGCCTGGAGGGAGAAGAGAGGATGGTGGTCAATGCATTGAAATGAGCCTGCTTTTTGGAATGGAGAGTGTTTGAAGGGACAGCAGGGAGAAAGAAAGAGAGAGCTGGAGAAGTGAGCAGACGGTGGAGCACCACCAGCAGGGTGATTAAAGCACTTTTATTTATTTTTTCATACATGGAATCTGATGTAATAATATATACAAATGAACATACAAAACAGAAACAGGCCTACAGATACTTATGTGGAGAAAGGTTTGTGAACCTGCACACAGTCTTTAAGACTCATGGACAGGTTTTTCAATGAGAAAAGAGTCCAATGCCATAGCCACACATGTTCCTTCCTGGGGGCTGCCTCCTTGACTCAGCAGCCTTGTTTTTCCCTCAGTCTCTCAGGGAAATGGTGAGCATGGGTGACTACATTCACTAAATCCAACCTGATTTGCATCCTTCTTTTCTACTATTCATCTAGCCTCAAACTTCCTCTTCCTGAACATTTTGGGTGGGATACTCATTCAAATATTTATTTTCAGACTTTTCTAGCTATGAGAATGCAGTTTTGCTTTCCTAAACCATCCTCTCTGGTTAATTACAAAAATTATAGGACCTCAAAAAGGACAAAAATAAATACACAAAATTTTCTAAGAAAGAGTTATAGAACTTCATTCATTACTCAACAAATTTTACTGACTCCTTGAGAACAATGTATGATCCAGACACATCTGTACCACCATATCACCTGGTACTTAAGAAATACCCACAACCACTACAAAATGCAGCAGGTGGCATATCATAGTCAACACTGCTTTGTTGTTGCTGTTGTTGTTAAGTTGCTAAGTTGCGTCTGAATCTGCAACACCATGGACTGTAGCATTATAGGGCTTTATAACTGAGGAAGTACTGTCATATCCATAATTTCATGTGATCCATACAAAAACTGTGTGTAGCAGATGCTTTCGATTATTATTTCTATGGCCATGCTCCTTCAGTAGGGGACTTTGCAGCTCTTCCCATCAAGACGTGGAGTCCAGGCACTTCCCTGGTGATCCAGTGGCTAAGACTCCATGCTCCCAGTGCAAGGAGCCAGGGTTCAGTCCCTGGTCATGAAGCTGGATTTCACATGCCGAAACTAAGACCCAGCACAGCCAAATAAATAAATATTTTTTTAAATGTTAAATCTATTTCCTAACCCTTTGTCTTTGGGCTCATTTCTAGTGTCTTGCTTTGGCCAACAGAATGTGATAGAAGTGATATTGGGCTTCCCAGGAGGCTCAGGGGTAAAGAACCCACCTGCCAATGCAGGAGACTCAGGAGATGCAGGTTTGATCTCTGGGCTCCCCTGGAGGAGGAAATGGCAACCCACTCCAGTGTTCTTGCCTGAAGAATCCCATGGACAGAGGATCCTGGTGGGCTACACCCATGGGGTCGCCCCAATCCTGACTTAGCAACGGAGCACACATAAGGGGTGGTATTATGCCAACCCCAAGTATATTAGTCCACTCAGGCTGTCATAACAAAACACCACAGACTGGGTGGCTTCAGCAACAGGAATTTATTTGCTCACAGTTCTGGAGGCTAGAAGTTCAAGATCAAGGTGCTGTCCAGTTTGGTGTGTGATGAGACCTCTCTTCCTGGCTTGCAGACCTTCTCATCTTATCCTCACACAGCCTTTCCTCTGTGCTTGTGAATAGAGAGATCTCTGATGTCTTATAAGGACAGTAGTCCTAGTAGATTAAGGCCCTACACTTATGACTTTATGACTTTATTCTTCATTACTTCCTTATAGGCCCTATCCCCAAATATAGTCACATTTGTAACTGGGGCTTCAAAATATGAATTTGAGGGAGGACACAATCCACAGCTCCAAGACTAGGTCCTAGGGGGCCTTGTGAGCTTTGATTGTCTCTCAGAAATTGTCTACAACTTAAGAAAAGCCCAGGCTAGTCAACTGGAGAGAAGAGACTTCAAGGAGCAGGGATAAGCTGTCTCTCTGAGACTACCAGAGACCAGCTGCAGAAGCAGGAGATGGCCTAGATGAGACAGAACCACCTAGCTAAGCCAGATCAAATGGTGACCTGCAGAATTGTGGGCAAAATTAATTGCTTTAAGCCACTACATTTTGGATGGTGTGTTGGGCAGCAAAAGATAAGTAATGTCACAGATATTACTCTGATTCCCATTTTGTTGACGAGAAATGGAATCTCAAATCAAGTGATCGCTCAAGGTTCTATGGTTCAGTTCAGTCGCTCAGTCATGTCCAACTCTTTGCGACCCCATGAATCGCAGCACGCCAGGCCTCCCTGTCCATCACTAACTCCCGGAGTTCACCCAAACTCATGTCCATCGAGTCGGTGATGCCATCCAGCCATCTCATCCTCTGTCATCCCCTTCTCCTCCTGCCCCCAATCCCTCCCAGCATCAGGGTCTTTTCCAATGAGTCAACTCTTTGCATGAGGTGGCCAAAGTACTGGAGTTTCAGCTTTAGCATCAGTCCTTCCAATGAACACCCAGGACTGATCTCCTTCAGAATGGACTGGTTGGACCTCCTTGCAGTCCAAGGGACTCTCAAGAATCTTCTCCAACACTACAGTTCAAAAGCATCAATTCTTTGGTGCTCAGCTTTCTTCACAGTCCAATTCTCACATCCATACATGATTGCTGGAAAAACCATAGCCTTGACTAGATGGACCTTTGTTGACAAAGTAATGTCTCTGCTTTTCAATATGCTATCTTTGGTTAGTGAGTACTAAAACACTGCATCTTCTGAATTCAAATCTTATCTTTCTCCATTGTCCTCTGATTTTACACCAGAAAAGATGGACTTGGAGTCCATAGATATAAACACATTGATGTAGGCCAATTTATGATTCTTTTCCTGGCTGGACTTTAGAGTGGATGAGTGTGTATGAGTATGTGTGCCTGTGTGTACATGTACCTGCATTTCATCTGAAGGGTACAGACCCAGGATTTATCAGGTATTTTATTCCAAATGAATAGTTTCACTGACTGTGATGGATCCAGGCCCTACGTACTTATGTCAGCATGACTGGACTAGCCTCTGGGCAAAAATGAGAATGAGCTTCAATATGCTCCTGCTGTGGACCTCAAAGAGAATATTTCTGAAGCCCTTTCTTAAAATGCTGAATAGAGGTCAGAAAGAAAGCAAAGCTGCAGAGAAACCCTCACCAAAATGGAAGATGATTGCTATTTGAAAAGAATGAGAGAAAGGGCCAAAAAGAGAGGCTTGAGTCATGAGACACCACCCACCCCCCTCATAAGGACTTCCCAGGTACCTGTTTTAATAGTCATATCTCTCAGTCTGCTATTGCAAAATCTCAGGCTTATTTCCAGTATTTTGCTCTTTAAGATAATGCTATATAGATATTTTGTACACAGACCATTTTGCACCTGAGTAAATTTTTTTGTAAAGTCAAATCTTTGAAGTGGGCATTCTGGATCAAACAATATATCCTTCACATTCTTACAGGTAAATTTTAGAGGTATTGTCAAATTGCCACTGTCAGGGTTGTGTCGATTTATACTTCACCAGCAACGTGTCTTCCCTGCTGGCTCAGATGGTAAAGCGTCTGCCTACAATGTGGGAGATCTGGGTTCAATCCCTGGGTTGGGAAGATCTCCTGGAGAAGGAAATGGTAACCCACTCCAGTATTCTTACCTGGAAAATCCGATGGACAAAGGAACCTGGTTAGGCTACAGTCCATGGGGTCACAAAGAGTCAGACACGACTGAGCAACTTCACTAACTCAGCAATGCGTAAGAATGACTCTCTCCATAGCCTCACCAAGAGAATATTACCAAACTTTTGGATTTTAACTATAAAATAGATAAGAAAAAGTATATATTGAAAGTAATTTTAGTTTGCATTTCTTTTCTTATAAATAAGCTTAAGCATCTTTTGGAACATTTAATTTCTGTCTTTTATATGAACTCTCTGTTCACATCCTTTATCCATTTTTCTATTATGTTATTAGTTTCTTCTTTAATCATGAGATATATGGGGAGGAGCTAAGATGGCGGAGGAATAGGATGGGGAGAACACTTTCTCCTCCACAAATTCATCAAAAGAACACTTACACGCCGAGTAAATTCCACAAAACAACTTCTGAATGCCGGCAGAGGACATCAGGCACCCAGAAAAGCAACTCATTGCCTTCTAAAGGAGGTAGGAAAAAATATAAAAGACAAAAAAGAGACAATAGAAGGAGGGACAGACCTCTGTCTGGGGAAGGAGTCTTAAAAGAGAGAAGTTTCCAAACATCAGGAAACATTCTCACTGCGGAGTCTGTGCCAAACCTGGGAAGCACAGAGGGCAACATAACAGGGAGGAAAAATAAATAAACAATTAAAACCCACAGATTAGCAACCCTACGATAACTTCCCCATCGGAGAAGCAGCACAAACACCTGCATCCGCCATTAGCAAGTGGGGGCTGGGCAGGGAGGTGCGGCGCGGGCTGCATCACGGGCTGCATCGCTTAGAGTAAGTATTTGGCCTGAATATCCCGAGTGCTACCTGAGCAAAATAATTTGGGCTAGCAAACCAGACTGTGGGATATCTACCACACGAAAAGCCAGCCCTCACCTAAGACACCGCCAGGCCCGCGCACAGAACAAAGGACTGTACAAAGATAGCCGGCTGCAGAGCATTCCCCTCTGGCGACAGGCAGCCGGAGCCAGAGGGAGGCAATCGCAGCCCCAGAGAGACAATATCTACAAAACTGTAAGCAGGCTTCTTTGCTAACTAAGACTTCTTCGGGCTTTGGTCGGCCAACATCCACCTGAGAAGGTGCGCCGGTTGTACATCTAGAAAACCAAGCGGCCGAGAGGCGATAAGTCGCAGAAGCTGCACTTGCTAAACACCTCATTACCTGCGCTGCTGGAATCTTCGAAGGGCACAAAACGTAGGCCCAACCGAGCCTGGGCCTCTGAGGACTACCCGAGTGCCTGAACTTGAGTGGCTTAGACCTGGGAGGGGCAAGCAGCCCGGGGCCAGCCGCGGATGGTTCTGGCGGGGAAACCTAGAGCCTGAGCAGAGTGGGCAGGGAGGCTACACGTGCCGTGAGCAGGGGCAGGCCCAGTGTGGCTGAGGCACTGCAAGCACACGCAAGTGTTATTTATTTGCAGCGTCCCTCCCTCCCCACGTCGCGACTGAACAAGTGAGCCTAAAAAAAAAAAAAAAAAAAAAGGGTCTCCACCACCGCCCCCTTTGTATCAGGGCGGATGGAAATCAGACACTGAAGAGACCAGCAAACAGAAGAAGCTATAACAGAGGGAACTGCCGTGGAAGAGACAGGCAATAAAGTAAAACCCCGTGGTTAGTACCAACTACATAGGAAAGGGCCTATAGATCTTGAGAAATTTAAGTCAGAACAAGGAACTAGCCGAAAATGAACTGAACCCACAATACCCACAACAATATCAGAGAAAGTCCTATATATATTTTTACTATTTTTACCATCATTCTTTCTTTTTTTTAATTCAAAAAAAAAATTTTTTTAATTCTCTAGTACTCCTTTAATTTTCACTTTTATAACCTACTATTTCATGCATTGGAGAAGGAAATGGCAACCCACTCCAGTGTTCTTGCCTAGAGAATCCCAGGGACAGGGGAGCCTGGTGGGCTGCCGTCTATGGGGTCACAGAGTTGGACACGACTGAAGTGACTTAGCATAGCATTACTTTGTAAAAAAATAAAATAAATAAATAAAAGATTCTTTAAAAAAAAAAACACATCATATATATTTTTTATAATTTTTGTGACCCTTTTTTTCTTTCTTTTTTCTTTTCTTTAACATTGTATTTTTGAAACTCCAAACTCTGCTCTAGAGTTTTAATTTTAGCTTATTGGTAATTGTTATCAATTTTGTACCTAATTTTTTTTTATATAACTTTTGTGACTTTTTTTTCCTCTCTCTTTCTATCTCTTCATCTTTTCTTTAACATTGCATTTCTGAAATTCCAAACTCTAATCTAGATCTTTAATTTATGCTTTCTGGTATTTGTTATCAATTTGTACCTATATCTTCTTTATAATTTTTGTGACTTAGTTTGGTTTTGTTTTCATTTTCTTTCTCTCTTTCTTTCTTTTCTTTTTCTTCTTCTTTTCTTTAACATTGTATTTTTGAAACTCCAAACTCTACTTTAGATTTTTAACTTTTGCTTTTTGATATTTGTTATCATTTTGTACCTATATTTTCTTTATAACTTTTATGACTCTTTTGTTTCTTTTTCTCTCTTTATTTTCCTTCCTCTTTTCTTTAACATTGTATTTTTGAAACTTCAAACTCTACTCTAGATTTGTAATTTTGCTTTTAGGTATTTGTTACCAATTTTGTACCTTTAAGAACCTAATCTTCAGTACCCACTTTTTACTAGGGAGCGAGTTTACGGGCTTGACTGTTCTCTCCACCTCCGGACTCTCCTTTTTCTCCACCAGTTCGCCTGCGTCTCCTCCCTAACCCCTCTCTACTCTATCCAACTCTGAATTTCTGTGTATTCCAAATAAAGGAAAACACTTAGGGAACTGATTACTGACTGGATCTGTCACTCTCCTTTTCATTCCCTCCTTTTATCCTCCCGACCACCTCTGTCTCCTTCCTCCCTCTTCTCTTCTCTGTATAACTCCGTGAACATCTCTGAGCGGTCTAGCTGTGGAGTGCACATAAGGAAGTGATTACTGGTTAGCCCGCTCTCTCCTCTATTGATTCCACCACATCTCATTCGGGTCACCTCTAACTCCCTCCTCCCTCTTCTCTTCCCCATGTAACGCTGTGAACCTCACTGGGTGACCCTCACAGTGGAGAAACTTTTCATCTTTAACCTAGATGTTTTATCAATGGTGCTGTATAGAAGGAGAAGTTTTGAGACCACTGTAAAAATAAGACCGATAACTAGAAGCAGGAGGCTTAAGTCCAAACCCTGACTCCAGGGAACATTAATTGACAGGAGCTCATCAAATGCCTCCATATCTACACTGAAACCAAACACCACACAAGGGCCAACAAGTTCCAGGGCAAGACATACCAAGCCAATTCTCCAGCAACACAGGAAAACAGCCCTGAGCTCCAACATACAGGCTACCCAAAGTCACCCCAAAATCATAGACATCTCATAACTCATTACTGGACACTTCATTGCACTCCAGAGAGAAGAAATCCAGCTCCATCCACCATAACACCGACACAAGCTTCCCTAGCCAAGAAACCTTGACAAGCCACCTGTACAAACCCACACACAGTGAGGAAATGCCACAATAAAGGGAACTCCACAAACTGCCAGAATACAGTAAGGACAACCCAAACCCAGCAATTTAAACAAGATGAAGAGACAGAAGAATACCCAGCAGGTAAAGGAACAGGATAAATGCCCACCAAATCAAACAAAAGAGGAAGAAATAGCGAATCTACCTGATAAAGAATTCCAAATAATGATAGTGAAATTAATCCAAAATCTGGATATCAAAATGGAATCACAGATAAATAGCCTGGAGAAAAGCATTGAGAAGATGCAAGAAAGGTTTAACAAGGACCTAGAAGAAATAAAAAAGAGTCAATATATAATGAATAATGCAATAAATGAGATCCAAAACACTCTGGAGGCAACAAATAGTAGAATAACAGAGGCAGAAGATAGAATTAGTGAATTAGAAGACCAGATCAGATCAGATCAGATCAGTCGCTCAGTCGTGTCCGACTCTTTGCGACCCCATGAACCGCAGCACGCCAGGCCTCCCTGTCCATCACCAGCTCCCGGAGGTCACTCAGACTCGCATCCATCGAGTCAGTGATGCCATCCAGCCATCTCATCCTCTGTCGTCCCCTTCTCCTCCTGCCCTCAATCCCTCCCAGCATCAGAGTCTTCTCCAATGAGTCAACTCTTCGCATGAGGTGGCCAAAATACTGGAGTTTCAGCTTTAGCATCATTCCTTCTAAAGAAATTCCAGGATTGATCTCCTTCAAAATGGACTGGTTGGATCTTCTTGCAGTCCAAGGGACTCTCAAGAGTCTTCTCCAACACCACAGTTCAAAAGCATCAATTCTTCGGCGCTCAGCCTTCTTCACAGTCCAGCTCTCACATCCATACATGACCACAGGAAAGACCATAGCCTTGACTAGGCGAACCTTTGTTGGTAAAGTAATGTCTCTGCTTTTGAATATGCTATC
Organism: Tragelaphus eurycerus; assembly: GCA_935064755.1. Lineage (NCBI taxonomy): Eukaryota > Metazoa > Chordata > Mammalia > Artiodactyla > Bovidae > Tragelaphus > Tragelaphus eurycerus. Next base: position 30,023,486 of record CAKXYN010000002.1, read on the forward strand.
TAGGTTGGTCATAACTTTCCTTCCAAGGAGTAAGCGTCTTTTAATTTCATGGCTGCAGTCACCATCTGCAGTGATTTTGGAGCCCAGAAAAACAAAGTCTGACACTGTTTCCACTGTTTCCCCATCTATTTCCCATGCAGTGATGGGACCAGATGCCATGATCTTCGTTTTCTGAATGTTGAGCTTTAAGCCAACCTTTTCACTCTCCACTTTCACTTTCATCAAGAGGCTTTTTAGCCCCTCTTCATTTTCTGCCATAAGAGTCGTGTCATCTGCATATCTGAGGTTATTGATATTTCTCCCGGCAATCTTGATTCCAACTTGTGTTTCCTCCAGTCCAGCATTTCTCATGATGTACTCTGCATATAGGTTAAATAAACATGGTGACAATATACAGCCTTGACGTACTCCCTTTCCTATTTGGACCCAGTCTGTTGTTCCATGACCAGTTCTAACTGTTGCTTCCTGACCTGCATACAGATTTCTCAAGAGGCAGATCAGGTGGACTGGTATCCCCATCTCTTTCAGAATTTTCCACAGTTTATTGTGATATACACAGTCAAAGGCTTTGGCATAGTCAATAAAGCAGAAATAGATGTTTTTCTGGAACTCTCTTGCTTTTTCCATGATCCAGCGGATGTTGGCAATTTGATCTCTGGTTCCTCTGCCTCTTCTAAAACCAGCTTGAACATCAGGAAGTTCACGGTTCACGTATTGCTGAAGCCTGGCTTGGAGAATTTTGAGCATTACTTTACTAGCATGTGAGATGAATGCAGTTGTGCAGTAGTTTGAGCATTCTTTGGCATTGCCTTTCTTTGGGATTGGGATGAAAACTGACCTTTTCCAATCTTGTGGCCACTGCTGAGTTTTCCAAATTTGCTGGCATATTGAGTGCAGCACTTTCACAGCATCATCTTTCAGGATTTGAAATAGCTCCACTGGAATTCCATCACCTCCACCAGCTTTGTTCGTAGTGATGCTTTCTAAGGCCCACTTGACTTCACATTCCAGGATGTCTGGCTCTAGGTCAGTGATCACACCATCCTGATTATCTGGGTCGTGAAGCTCTTTTTTGTACAGTTCTTCTGTGTATTCTTGCCACCTCTTCTTAATATCTCCTGCTTCTGTTAGGTCCATACCATTTCTGTCCTTATCAGCAACTATATGGCAATAAAATGGAAAACTTGGAAGAAATGGACAAATTCTTAGAAAAGTACAACTTTCCAAAACTGGATCATGAAGAAATAGAAAATCTTAACAGACCCATCACAAGCACAGACATTGAAACTGTAATCAGAAATCTTCCAGCAAACAAAAGCCCAGGTCCAGACGGCTTCACAGCTGAATTCTACCAAAAACTTAGAGAAGAGCTAACACCTATCCTACTCAAACTGTTCCAGAAAATTGCAGAGGAAGGCAAACTTCCAAACTCATTCTATGAGGCCACCATCACCCTAATACCAAAACCTGACAAAGATGCCACAAAGAAAGAAAAGTACAGGCCAATATCACTGATGAACATAGATGCAAAAATCCTTAACAAAATTCTAGCAATCAGAATCCAACAACACATTAAAAAGATCATACACCATGACCAAGTGGGCTTTATCCCAGGAATGCAAGGATTCTTCAATATCCACAAATCAATCAACATAATACACCACATTAACAAATTGAAAAATAAAAACCATATGATTATCTCAATAGATGCAGAAAAGCCTTTGACAAAGTTCAACATCCATTTATGATAAAAACTCTCCAGAAAGCAGGAATAGAAGGAACATACCTCAACATAATAAAAGCTATATATGACAAACCCACAGCAAACATTATCCTCAATGGTGAAAAATTGAAAGCATTTCCTCTAAAGTCAGGAACAAGACAAGGATGCCCACTTTGACCATTACTATTCAACATAGTTTTGGAAGTTCTGGCCACAGCAATCAGAGCAGAAAAAGAAATAAAGGAATCCAAATTGGAAAAGAAGAAGTAAAACTCTCACTGTTTGCAGATGACATGATCCTCTACATAGAAAACCCTAAAGACTCCACCAGAAAATTACTAGAACTAATCAATGAATATAGTAAAGTTGCAGGATATAAAATCAATACACAGAAATCCCTTGCATTCCTGTACACTAATAATGAGAAAATAGAAAGAGAAATTAAGGAAACAATTCCATTCACCATTGCAATGAAAAGAATAAAATACTTAGGAATATATCTTCCTAAAGAAACTAAAGACCTATATATAGAAAACTATAAAACACTGGTGAAAGAAATCAAAGAGGACACTAATAGATGGAGAAATATACCATGTTCATGGATTGGTAGACTCAATATAGTGAAAATGAGTATATTACCCAAAGCAATTTATAGATTCAATGCAATCCCCATCAAGCTACCAACGGTATTCTTCACAGAGCTAGAACAAATAATTTCTCAATTTGTATGGAAATACAAAAAATCCTCAAATAGCCAAAGCTATCTTGAGAAAGAAGAATGGAACTGGAGGAATCAACCTGCCTGACTTCAGGCTCTACTACAAAGCCACAGTCATCAAGACAATATGGTACTGGCACAAAGACAGAAATGTAGATCAATGGAACAAAATAGAAAGCCCAGAGATAAATCCATGCACATATGGACACCTTATTTTTGACAAAGGAGGCAAGAATATACAATGGATTAAAGACAATCTCTTTAACAAGTGGTGCTGGGAAAACTGGTCAAACACTTGTAAAAGAATGAAACTAGAACACTTTCTAACACCATACACAAAAATAAACTCAAAATGGATTAAAGATCTAAATGTAAGACCAGAAACCATAAAACTCCTAGAGGAAAACATAGGCAAAACACTCTCTGACATACATTACAGCAGGATCCTCTATGACCCACCTCCCAGAATATTGGAAATAAAATCAAAAATAAACAAATGGGACCTAATTAAACTTAAACGCTTCTGCACAACAAAGGAAACTATAAGCAAGGTGAAAAGACAGCCTTCAGAATGGGAGAAAATAATAGCAAATGAAGCAACAGACAAACAACTAATCTCAAAAATATACAAGCAACTCCTACAGCTCAATTCCAGAAAAATAAATGACCCAATCAAAAAATGGGCCAAAGAACTAAATAGACATTTCTCCAAAGAAGACATACAGATGGCTAACAAACACATGAAAAGATGCTCAACATCACTCATTATCAGAGAAATGCAAATCAAAACCACTATGAGGTACCATTTCATGCCAGTCAGAACGGCTGCGATCCAAAAGTCTACAAGCAATAAATGCTGGAGAAGGTGTGGAGAAAAGGGAACCCTCTTACACTGTTGGTGGGAATGCAAACTAGTACAGCCACTATGGAGAGCAGTATGGAGATTCCTCAAAAAACTGGGAATAGAACTGCCTTATGATCCAGTAATCCCACTGCTGGGCATACACACTGAGAAAACCAGAATTGAAAGAGACATGTGTACCCCAATGTTCATAGCAGCACTGTTTACAATAGCCAGGACTTGGAAGCAACCTAGATGTCCATCCACAGATGAATGGATAAGAAAGCTGGTGGTACATATACACAATGGAGTATTACTCAGCCATTAAAAGAATACATTTGAATAAGTTCTAAATAGGTGGATGGAACTGGAGCCTATTATACAGAGTGAAGTAAGCCAGAAAGAAAAACACAAATACAGTATGCTGCTGCTGCTAAGTCGCTTCAGTCGTGTCTGACTCTGTGCGATCCTATAGACGGCAGCCCACTAGGCTCCTCTGTCCCTGGGATTCTCCAGGCAAGAATACTGGAGTGGGTTGCCATTTCCTTCTCCAATGCATGAAAGTGAAAAGTGAAAGTGACGTCGCTCAGTCGTGTCCGACTCTTAGCGACCCCATGGAGTGCAGCCCACCAGGCTCCTCCGTCCATGGGATTTTCCAGGCAAGAGTACTGGGGTGGGGTGCCATTGCCTTCCCCGCAAATACAGTATACTAACGCATATATATGGCATTTAGAAAGAGGATAACAATAACCCTGTATACGAGACAGCAAAAGAGACACTGATGTATGGAACAGTCTTTTGGACTCTGGGAGAGGGAGAGGGTGGGATGATTTGGGAGAATAGCATTGAAATATGTATAATATCATATTTGAAACGAGTCGCCAGTCCAGGTTGGATGCCTGATACCGGATGCCTGGGGCTGGTGCACTGGGACAACCCTGGGGGATGGTATGGGGAGGGAGGAGGGAGGAGGGTTCAGGATGGGGAACACATGTATGCTTGTGGCGGATTTATTTTGATGTATGGCAAAAGCAATATAATATTGTAAAGTTAAGCAAAATAAAATTAAAATAAATAAATTTTACCAGAGGTAAAAATATATTAAAAAAAAAAAATCATGAGATATATGTTAGTCTTGACTAACCAGATTGTTCTCAATTACATTTTACATGACTTTATTGAACTATTGTGTTCTCTGACTTTCTTGTGTTATATTTTATATGCAGGCTTTAGGGAGAGCAGACATTGTACATTTCCTACCACACTGTTGATTGTCTAAGTACAGGACTCATGAACTGCATTTACTTCTTACTTGCTCTATTCCAGTATGAGTCCAAGTACTAATTCATCATCAGTAACTACTTGGCTTACTGAATGTAGTTACCCTACCCTACAGCCCTTAGAGGGTTGAAGCCCTGCCAACGCCTTGATTTCAGACTTTCAGCCTCTAGAATAAGTCTGTGTTGTTTTAAGCCACCAAGTAGATGGTAGTTTGTTATGGCAGCCACCAGAAACTAGCAGCCCTTCACACCTTTTCTCTTGTCTCTGCCAAGTTCCCTCAATACATGCTATTCAGCTGACTGATTGTGAGAAGAAAGGGAGTAAGGAAGGAGATACAGAAGCACAAGAGAGGAGGGAATATACAGGGTTGGGTGTCAGGGTGGAGGATGAAAAGAGAAGAGAGAGGAAAAGGAAGAAAAGAGAAAGAAAAAAATGAAACAAGAAAAAAAAGAAGAAAAAGAGGTAAGGTTGGGTTGGCATCTGCTCAGACATTTGACCTTTTTCTGGGCCCTCATCTTTCTCCACCCGGTGTCCCTTCTACTCTCCCTCAGCCTCTCCCAGTCCCTCAGGCATTCGGCCTCACTAAGCAAGTTCCTTTTTATGCTCTACATTTTTTGTCCCGTCCCATGTTTCTGGTTTCCAGTCTGCAGGCACCAGTGGGCAGGCTAGAAGCCTGAGCAGAGACATGTTCACCCAGAAATCTCCCCTCCACCATCCGTCCCATCAGTACCCTTAGCCATTCCAGCAGCTAGGGTCTGGTGCATCCCGGGTCTCCAGGCACGACATTCCAAATCTACAAGCACCCACTTGGAATGCTTCTGAGGTCACAGCAGCCCACTCTTTCTGTTGCACAACACAAGTGAGGGAAACAAAGGAAGTAACCCAGAATGGCCAAGTGGGCCCTCTGAAAAATTCCAAAGGCGAGAAGAAGGTTGTGATTAATATGCTATTTATCTTCTGAATTTGACTATAGTGCTTTGGGCTTCCCTGGTGGCTTAGTGGTAAAGAATCCTCCTGCTAATGCAGAAGACACAGGAGATGTGGATTCAATCCCTGGGTTGGGAAGATCCCCTAGAGGAGGAAATGACAACCCACTCCAGTATTCTTGCCTAGGAAACCCCATAGACAGAGGAGCCTTGTGGGCTACAGTCCATGGGGTTGCAGAGTTGGACAAGACTGAGAATGCACACACAGTACTTTATAGACATCTCTGTACTGTCTCTAGTGGTCACCAGCAGCTGTGTTCCTCTAAAGGATCTCATGGTTTGTAAACTCCTCACCCTCTTGCCTGGAAAATCCCATGGATGGAGGAGCCTGGAAGGCTGCAGTCCATGGGGTCGCTGAGGGTCGGACATGACTGAGCGACTTCACTTTCACTTTTCACTTTCATGCATTGGAGAAGGAAATGGCAACCCACTCCAGTGTTCTTGCCTGGAGAATCCTAGGGATGGGGGAGCCTGGTGGGTTAGTCCATGGGGTCACAAAATAGTCAGACATGACTTAGCTACTAAATAATAATAAAGGTTTGCTTTATGTCGCAGAGTATTGTCTTTTTTTGGCAAATGTTCTGTGTACACTTAAAAAGAATGTGTGTTCTTCTGTTGTTAGGTAGAGAGGTAGAGTCTGAAAATGAAAACATTTCAGTTCAATCAAGTTGCTTGAGAGTGTTATTTACGACTTCTATCATTTTTATGATTTTTCTGTGTATAGTTACTCTTGAACAACATGGGGGTTAGAGTCGCTGACACCCCACTGAGTAAAAATCTGAGTACTGCTATCTCTGCCTCAAAAAACAAAAGAATTGATAAATGACTCACCCAACAGCAGGAAGCCCAAACAGTTCAAATAGAATCAGGACTCAAACCCTAGTTTTTTTGATTCCACATATTGTGATCTCTTACTGAATGCAAACTTTCCCTCACACTTAGTTAATTTAAAGATCTTTAAAATGAAAATACAGGTACTGTATTTTTTTTTAATCTGCATATATATCAGTTCAGTTCAGTGACCCAGTCGTGTCCCACTCTTGGTGACCCAACGGACTGCAGCACACCAAGCCTCCCTGTCCATCACTAACTCCCAGAGCTTCCTCAAACTCATGTCCATTGAGTTGGTGATGCCAACACAATTCAAACCTGTGTTGTTCAGAGTACATTATCTGTCCCTCCCTACCAGGATGCAAGTGTCCTAAGTACAGGACTTTGTCTTCAGTTCAGTTCAGTTCAGTCGCTCAGTCGTGTCTGACTCTTTGCAACCCCATGAATTACAGCACGCCAGGCCTCCCTGTCCATCACCATCTCCCCGAGTTCACCCAAACTCATGTCCATCGAGTCAGTGATGCCATCCAGCCATCTCATCCTCTGTCATCACCTTCTCCTCCTGCCCCCAATCCCTCCCAGCATCAGGGTCTTTTACAATGAATGAGTCAACTCTTCACATGAGGTGGCCAAAGTATTGGAGTTTCAGCTTTAGCATCAGTCCTTCCAATGAACACCCAGGACTGATCTCCTTTAGGATGGACTGTTTGGACCTCCTTGCAGTCCAAGGGACTCTCAAGAGTCTTCTCCAACACCACAGTTCAAAAGCATCAATTCTTCAGTGCTCAGCCTTCTTCACAGTCCAACTCTCACATCCATACATGACCACAGGAAAAACCATAGCCTTGATTAAATGGACCTTTGTCGGCAAAGTAATGTCTCTGTTTTTGAATATGCTATCTAGGTTGGTCATAACTTTCCTTCCAAGGAGTAAGCATCTTTTAATTTCATGGCTGCAATCACCATCTGCAGTGATTTTGGAGCCCAAAAAAATAGTCTACCACTGTTTCCATTGTTTCCCCATCTATTTTCCATGAAGTGATGGGACCAGATGCCATGATCTTCATTTTCTGAATGTTGAGCTTTAAGCCAACTTTTTCACTCTCCTCTTTGACTTTCATCAAGAGGCTTTTTATCCTGAGTGTCTTTGTGCCTGATCTGTCCCATAGTAAGTATGCGGTAAATAGATGGCGGATGAAAGATGTAGCAAAAAAACCATTCTCTTGTATATTTTAAAGAAGTTGATTTGCAATAATAGATTTTTGAAATATCCAAGAGTACATGAAGGATTCTGAGATCATCTAATCTGGGGGTTATCAATTTTTTTTTCTCTGAGTATATCTGAAGGAGAAAGAAAAAGCCAAAGTTATAGATCTCAACTGGAAGGGATGCCTTTGCTGGCAGGAATGTCATAATAAGAGGGAGGAGAAGGACCTAGGTAGAGTCTGTGGTTTGAGGAATCCTTCCAGGTGATAGCTTTTCTCAGGATACATGTTTGTTCATTCTCTTCTTTTCTAAGCTCCTTCCACTTCTACTTCCAAAGCCTCTTTGAAAAATACCAATCTGGTCCACCTCCTTCCTTTTAAAGACAGTAACTCTGGAAGATTAATAATTTTTCCAGAGTCAAGAAGTGAGTGGAACAGCTGAATTAGAAACCAGTATCCTGACACTGTCATATAAGATTAAATAAGAAGCACTAAGAGTCCAAACTGTCTAAATCCATATCTCTAGAGAAGAGCTTTGCGCAAAGATTTGAGGAGTGTAGTACAAAAGCATGCTTAACAGAATGTGGAGCTTACACTGTCATGGGCTCAAATTCTGCTGTGTGATCTTGAACAAGTTATTAACTTCATTCAGTATCACTCCCTCATATGTAAATTCTGGATTTACCTGAATATGCAATCAGATCAGATCAGATCAGTCGCTCAGTCGTGTCCGACTCTTTGCGACCCCATGAACCGCAGCACGCCAGGCCTCCCTATCCATCACCAGCTCCCGGAGGTCACTCAGACTCGCATCCATCGAGTCAGTGATGCCATCCAGCCATCTCATCCTCTGTCGTCCCCTTCTCCTCCTGCCCTCAATCCCTCCCAGCATCAGAGTCTTCTCCAATGAGTCAACTCTTCGCATGAGGTGGCCAAAATACTGGAGTTTCAGCTTTAGCATCATTCCTTCTAAAGAAATTCCAGGATTGATCTCCTTCAGAATGGACTGGTTGGATCTTCTTGCAGTCCAAGGGACTCTCAAGAGTCTTCTCCAACACCACAGTTCAAAAGCATCAATTCTTCGGCGCTCAGCCTTCTTCACAGTCCAGCTCTCACATCCATACATGACCACAGGAAAGACCATAGCCTTGACTAGGCGAACCTTTGTTGGTAAAGTAATGTCTCTGCTTTTGAATATGCTATCTAGGTTGGTCATAACTTTCCTTCCAAGGAGTAAGCGTCTTTTAATTTCATGGCTGCAGTCACCATCTGCAGTGATTTTGGAGCCCAGAAAAACAAAGTCTGACACTGTTTCCACTGTTTCCCCATCTATTTCCCATGCAGTGATGGGACCAGATGCCATGATCTTCGTTTTCTGAATGTTGAGCTTTAAGCCAACCTTTTCACTCTCCACTTTCACTTTCATCAAGAGGCTTTTTAGCCCCTCTTCACTTTCTGCCATAAGGGTGGTGTCATCTGCATATCTGAGGTTATTGATATTTCTCCCGGCAATCTTGATTCCAACTTGTGTTTCTTCCAGTCCAGCATTTCTCATGATGTACTCTGCATATAAGTTAAATAAACATGGTGACAATATACAGCCTTGACGTACTCCTTTTCCTATTTGGAACCAGTCTGTTGTTCCATGACCAGTTCTAACTGTTGCTTCCTGACCTGCATACAGATTTCTTAAGAGGCAGATCAGGTGGTCTGGTATTCCCATCTCTTTCAGAATTTTCCATAGTTTATTGTGATCCACACAGTCAAAGGCTTTGGCATAGTCAATAAAGCAGAAATAGATGTTTTTCTGGAACTCTTTTGCTTTTTCCATGATCCAGCGGATGTTGGCAATTTGATCTCTGGTTCCTCTGCCTTTTCTAAAACCAGCTTGAACGTCAGGAAGTTCACGGTTCACATATTGCTGAAGCCTGGCTTGGAGAATTTTGAGCATTACTTTACTAGCGTGTGAGATGAGTGCAATTGTTCGGTAGTTTGAGCACTCCTTGGCATTGCCTTTCTTTGGGATTGGGATGAAAACTGACCTTTTCCAATCTTGTGGCCTCTTCTGTTTTTTCCAATTTTTTTGTCATTTTGTGTGTATCTCTTTCACACCTTCTTCTTTTTGGTTTTGGAATACCTCCCCTGTTATTCCCCCCCCCCCTTTTTTTTTTTTTTTTTTTATTTTTTTTCGGCCCTTTTTTTTTCCACTTTTTCTGTTTTTTTTTTTTTTTTTTTTATTTCCTTATTATTTTTTTTTTTTTTTTTTTTTTTTTTTTTTTTTTTTTTTTTTTTTTTTTTTTTCTCCTTTTTTTTTTTTTTTTTTTTTCTTTCATCTCCCTTTCTTTTTTTTTTTTTTTTTTCTTTTTTTTTATTTTTTTTTTTTTTTTTTTTTTTTTTTTTTTTTCTTGTCTTTTTTTTTTTCTTTTTTTTTTTTTTTTTTTTTTTTTTTCTTTCTTTATTAATTATTCTTTTTTTTTTTTTTTTTTTTTTTTTTTCTTTCTTGCATTCAGATGTCTATATTTTTCCTTTTCTCCTTTGCTTTTCGCTTCTCTTCTTTTCACAGCTATTTGTAAGGCCTCCCCAGACAGCCATTTTGCTTTTTTGCATTTCTTTTCCATGGGGATGGTCTTGATCCCTGTCTCCTGTACAATGTCACGAACCTCATTCCATAGTTCATCAGGCACTCTATCTATCAGATCTAGGCCCTTAAATCTATTTCTCACTTCCACTGTATAATCATAAGGGATTTGATTTAGGTCATACCTGAATGGTCTAGTAGTTTTCTCTACTTTCTTCAATTTCAGTCTGAATTTGGCAATAAGGAGTTCATGGTCTGAGCCACAGTCAGCTCCTGGTCTTGTTTTTGCTGATTGTATAGAGCTTCTCCATCTTTGGCTGCAAAGAATATAATCGATCTGATTTCGGTGTTGACCATCTGGTGATGTCCATGTATAGAGTCTTCTCTTGTGTTGTTGGAAGAGGGTATTTGCTATGACCAGTGCATTTTCTTGGCAAAACTCTATTAGTCTTTGCCCTGCTTCATTCCGTATTCCAAGGCCAAATTTGCCTGTTACTCCAGGTGTTTCTTGACTTCCTACTTTTGCATTCCAGTCCCCTATAATGAAAAGGACATCTTTTTTGGGTGTTAGTTCTAAAAGGTCTTGTAGGTCTTCATAGAACCTTTCAACTTCAGCTTCTTCGGCGTTACTGGTTGGGGCATAGACTTGGATTACTGTGACATTGAATGGTTTGCCTTGGAAACGAACAGAGATCATTCTATCGTTTTTGAGATTGCATCCAAGTACTGCATTTCGGACTCTTTTGTTGACCATGATGGCCACTCCATTTCTTCTGAGGGATTCCTGTCCACAGTAGTAGATATAATGGTCATCCGAGTTAAATTCACCCATTCCAGTCCATTTTAGTTCGCTAATTCCTAGAATGTCGACATTCACTCTTGCCATCTCTTGTTTGACCACTTCCAATTTGCCTTGATTCATGGACCTGACATTCCAGGTTCCTATGCAATATTGCTCTTTGCAGCATCGGACTTTGCTTCTATCACCAGACACATCCACAGCTGGGTATTCTTTTTGTTTTGGCTCCATCCTTTCATTCTTTCTGGAGTTATTTCTCCACTGATCTCCAGTAGCATATTGGGCCCCTGCTGACCTGGGGAGTTTCTCTTTCAGTATCCTATCATTTTGTCTTTTCATACTGTTCATGGGGTTCTCAAGGCAAGAATACTGAAGTGGTTTGCCATTCCCTTCTCCAGCGGACCACACCCTGTCATATCTCTCCACCATGACCCCCCCATCCCAGGTTGCCTCTAGGGCATGGCTTAATCTCATTGAGTTAGACAAGGGTGTGGTCCTTGTGTGATTAGACTGACTAGTTATCTGTGAGAATGGTTTTAGTGTATTTGCCCTCTGATGCCCTCTTTCAAGACCTACTGTCTTACTCGGGTTTCTCTTACCTTGGGCGTGGGGTATCTCATCCCGGCTGCTCCTGGCTGCTCCCGGCCAGCAAAGCACAGCCATCGCACCTTACCTTGGACGAGGGGGTCTCTCCTCACCGCCGCCCTTCCTGACCTCGGTCGTGGGGTAGCTCTTCTCGGCCGTGCTTAGTGCACTGGCCCTCACCGCCGTCCTTCCTCGGTCGTGGGGGTAGCTCCTCTCGGCCGCGCTTGTGGGGTCTTAGTGCGCGACGCAGCCGGCGGGGCGCTCTTAGTGCGCGACGCAGCCGGCGGGGGGGCGCTCTTAGTGCGCGACGCAGCCGGCGGGGCGCTCTTAGTGCGCGACGCAGCCGGCGGGGGGGGGCGCTCTTAGTGCGCGACGCAGCCGGCGGGGCGCTCTTAAATGTGCGCGGCGCGCAGCCGGCGGGGCGCTCTTATGGTGCGCGACGCAGCCGGCGGGGCGCTCTTAAGTGCGCGACGCAGCCGGCGGGGCGCTCTTAAATGGCGCGCCGGTCGCGGGCAGGCGAGGTCGCGGGCAGGCGAGGTCGCGGGCAGGCGATTGGGGGGGGGGGTTGGGGGGGGTCGCGGGCAGGCGAGGTCGCTCTTAAATGGCGCGCCGGTCGCGGGCAGGCGAGGTCGCTCTTAAATGGCGCGCCGGTCGCGGGCAGGCGAGGTCGCTCTTAAATGCAATAGCCACCTAAATAGGCAATAGCCACCTAAATATGCAATAGCCACCTAAAACTCAGCCCATCAAAAGGAAGTACTCTCTTTTCCCCTACTCTAAAACCTGCTCCCACTCCTTTGTTCCTAATTTCATTAAATGTCAACTGCATCTCCCCAAAATCTTTCTCCTTAATCTCCCTCCTATCAAATCTGCATCCTAAATGTTTCTCAGTTCAAATCACATTTTATTCATTTACATTATCTCTCTGCTAGTGTTAATCATTTTTTGCTTTCTTTTGTTTTTGCCAAATGACTGCAAGCTTTCTAACTCATTTTATTGCCAATGGTCTTGCCTGCTCCCGTCATTCATCTACATATTTCAGTTCTTCAGTGTGGCTTTCATGGCAGCTCAAACTTTCCTCCCAAGCTTGTGCTTTATTTTGTCCATGTTCATACTCTCTGCTCCTGCAGTACTGAAAAATTTTCAGTCCTTTTGGAAACACCATGCATATTCCACCCTCTGGATATTTCTTCAGCTCATTTTTCTTCTGGGAATACTGTTGAATTTTTTGTGTGTGTATGTGTGTGGTCAGTTCATCTCTTTATATCTGTTTTGATGTCAATTCATTCAGAGAGTCTTGTATGACACATACCTTCTCTTTATGCCTCAATAAAATCTGGGTCAGACATCCCTCCAGTGTGCTTCTATTAACACACATACTTCTCCCACACAGCCCTCACTACATTATCATAGCTGTTGATCTGTTTACACCTCATCACTAATCTTAAACTCTGAAGCTCAGGGATTGTGCCTCCCATGTACACTATTATATCTTAGGTGCCTCACAGGTAGTGGCACATAAGGGCTACTTAACAAACGATATCTATTGTCATTATCATCATGATCATGACTAAATAAAGTTGTGATTTACATAAAATGCTAAGCATAATGTCTGCTTGATAGCAACACATAGTAATTTTAATTATTTAATATTCTTATTTTCTTCACCAAAATTTAATATTTCTGAGCACATATATTATAATAAAACTCAAAGCAAAACACAATTCCATCTCTTTGGCATTTTATTGTAAGATAACATGTAATAAACATATAAATACTTAGTATACATGTATACATGGATGTATACATGGGAATCCATGTATGCATGTATACTAAGTATTAAGAGTTGGACACGACTGAGCAGCTTCACTTTCACTTTTCACTTTCATGAATTGGAGAAGGAAATGGCAACCCACTCTAGTGTTCTTGCCTGGGGAATCCCAGGGACGGGGGGAGCCTGGTGGGCTGCCGTCTCTGGGGTCGCACAGAGTCGGACACGACTGAAGCGACTTAGCAGTAGCAGCATACATGGGAATACCAGACCACCTGATCTGCCTCTTGAGAAATCTGTATGCAGGTCAGGAAGCAACAGTTAGAACTGGTCATGGAACAACAGACTGGTTCCAAAATGAAAAGGAGTACGTCAAGGCTGTATATTGTCACCATGTTTATTTAACTTATATGCAGAGTACATCATGAGAAACGCTGGACTGGAAGAAACACAGCTGGAATCAAGATTGCTGGGAGAAATATCAATAACCTCAGATATGCAGATGACACCACCCTTATGGCAGAAAGTGAAGAGGAACTAAAAAGCCTCTTGATGAAAGTAAAAGTGGAGAGTGAAAAGGTTGGCTTAAAGCTCAACATTCAGAAAACAAAGATCATGGCATCTGGTCCCATCACTTCATGGGAAATAGATGGGGAAACAGTGGAAACAGTGTCAGACTTTATTTTTTTGGGCTCCAATATCACTGCAGATGGTGACTGCAGCCATGAAATTAGAAGACGCTTACTCCTTGGAAGGAAAGTTATGACCAACCTAGATAGCATATTCAAAAGCAGAGACATCACTTTGCCAACAAAGGTTCACCTAGTCAAGGCTATAGTGTTTCCTGTGGTCATGTATGGATGTGACAGTTGGACTGTGAAGAAGGCTGAGCGCCGAAAAATTGATGCTTTTGAACTGTGGTGTTGGAGAAGACTCTTGAGAGTCCCTTGGACTGCACGGAGATCCAAGCAGTCCATTCTGAAGGAGATCAGCCCTGGGATTTCTTTGGAAGGAATGATGCTAAAGCTGAAACTCCATTATTTTGGCCACCTCATGCGAAGAGTTGACTCATTGGAGAAGACTCTGATGCTGGGAGGGATTGGGGACAGGAGGAGAAGGGGACGACAGAGGATGAGATGGCTGGATGGCATCACTGACTCGATGGATGTGAGTCTGAATGACCTCCTGGAGTTGGTGATGGACAGGGAGGCCTGGCGTGCTGCGATTCATGGGGTCGCAAAGAGTCGGACACGACTGAGTGACTGATCTGATCTGATCTGATGGATGTATACATGTCAAATTCAGTGATGTTCTTGAGGATGAGCAAAAACATGACCGGAAGTTCTCGCACTCTTTTGATTCACATAATAAAGGTCAAATATTACTCTATGCATTTAAAAATTTCTTACTGTAAACAAATCATTTAAACTTTAACTACTCCTTGATGATACCAAGAAGAAAAACATTCTTAGTTGATAAACAGCTTGTAATAGGCATTCTTATCTTTCCTAATTCTCTAACTTTGAACACAGTATTGAATGGCAAAGGTCTTATAATAAGAATTGTTCCCTCTTCTATAAAGTTGGGAGAGGCAAGTTAATTATGATTAAGTTTTAAGATAATACAAGATCACCAAGGGACTCAACTTAAAATACTCACTAGCTGAAGGGGAAAAAGATTAGCTTAATCATTTAGCAAAATTTCATTTTCTTTGGACTAATTCTAGAAATATACTTAAAACAAACAAATAATTTTCTTTCAGTGGGAATTAAAACGTGAAAGAAATATTAATTTTCCCTCTGGGTAGATTTTGGAAGGAAGTGTAGATTTTAGATTCACAGTGAGTGTCACAGTTTTGGGTTTTGTTTTGTTTTTTTCCTAATTAGCAAAATTAAAAGATAAGGGAATTCCCTGGTAGTCCAGTGGTTAGAGCACTGCACTCTCACTGTCAAGGGCCTGGGTTTGATCCTTAGACTGAGAAATAAAACCCACAGGCCTTACAGTGCAGCAAAAAAAAAAAAGATAAAAATGTCATAAAACTCTGCTGCTGCTGCTCCCGCTAAGTCGCTTCAGTTGTGTCCGACTCTGTGCGACCCCATAGACAGCCCACCAGGCTCTGCCATCCCTGGGATTCTCCAGGCAAGAACACTGGAGTGGGTTGCCATTTCCTTCTCCAATGCATGAAAGTGAAAAGTGAAAGTGAAGTCGCTCAGTCGCAGCCGACTGGTAGTGACCCCATGGACTGCAGCCCACCAGGCTCCTCCATCCATGGGACCTTCCAGGCAAGAGTACTGGAGTGGCTTGCCATTGCCTTCTCCGGTCATAAAACTCTACTTCTATACAAAACTTAGTTTATTTCACAACAAACATTGCACATTGAATATTAACAAAAATTTTGTTTTTTATTAGTTCAATTCCATGAAGTAAAGTTACATGGCATGTGGTCTTGATCTTCCATATCTGGCATTCTAAGTAATTAAAATATTTCTACAGTGAAATCTCAACCTCTGTATTTCAAGATTTACAGGAAAACATTATTTATCAAAAACTTATATTTCTAGGTATATCCCAATATAATAAACTGTAAGTTAAGAAAAGTTTGAAAAGAAGAGAACAGATGACTTAGGGACAGAAGTTATTTTTTATTACCAAAATTCTCTACTAAAAGATTTGCCAAAAATATTATTGAATTCAGAACTACCATGGTGTTTATAGATGTAGAGACAATGAAAGGGATGAGTTCCCAAAATGGCAATAATGAAGCTCCAAATTGAAGATTAATTTACAAACAAAAAAAAATGACTTGACTTTATAATGTATGCTAATAGGAAAATCTGATTTGCTTTGTCAATTTTTGATTTATATAGGAGATAGTATAAAATATAATAAAAGGAAACACAATGCTTTACATAGAAGATTATTTATTTAGAAGATTTTGCACCTTAAAAATAAACAAACAAAAAAAATGTGATCATGGTTAAATATCAGTTCAGTTCAGTCGCTCAGTCGTGTCCGACTCTTTGCGACCCCATGAATTGCAGCATGCCAGGCCTCCCTGTTCATCACCAACTCCTGGAGGTCACTCAGACTCACATCCATTGAGTCAGTGATGCCATCCAGCCATCTCATCCTCTGTCGTCCCCTTCTCCTCCTGCCCCCAATCCCTCCCAGCATCAGAGTCTTCTCCAATGAGTCAACTCTTCGCATGAGGTGGCCAAAATACTGGAGTTTCAGCTTTAGCATCATTCCTTCCAAAGAAATCCCAGGGCTGATCTCCTTCAGAATGGACTGCTTGGATCTCCGTGCAGTCCAAGGGACTCTCAAGAGTCTTCTCCAACACCACAGTTCAAAAGCATCAATTCTTCGGCGCTCAGCCTTCTTCACAGTCCAGCTCTCACATCCATACATGACCACAGGAAAGACCATAGCCTTGACTAGGTGAACCTTTGTTGGCAAAGTGATGTTTCTGCTTTTGAATATGCTATCTAGGTTGGTCATAACTTTCCTTCCAAGGAGTAAACGTCTTTTAATTTCATGGCTGCAGTCACAATCATCATTCCTTCCAAAGAAATCCCAGAGCTCATCTCCTTCACAATGGACTGGTTGGATCTTCTTGCAGTCCAAGGGACTCTCAAGAGTCTTCTCCAACACCACAGTTCAAAAGCATCAATTCTTTGGCGCTCAGCTTTCTTCACAGTCCAACTGTCACATCCATACGTGACCACTGGAAAAACCATAGCCTTGACTAGACGGACCTTTGTTGGCAAAGTAATGTCTCTGCTTTTGAATATGCTATCTAGGTTGGTCATAACTTTCCTTCCAAGGAGTAAGCGTCTTCCAATTTCATGGCTGCAGGCACCATCTGCAGTGATTTTGAAGCCCAGAAAAATAAAGTCTGACACTGTTTCCTCTGTTTCCCCATCTATTTCCCATGAAATGATGAGACAAGATGCCATGATCTTCGTTTCTGAATGTTGAGCTTTAAGCCAGCTTTTTCACTCTCCTCTTTGACTTTCATCAAGAGGCTTTTTAGTTCCTCTTCACTTTCTGCCATAAGGGTGGTGTCATCTGCATATCTGAGGTTATTGATATTTCTCCCGGCAATCTTGATTCCAGCTTGTGCTTCTTCCAGTCCAGCATTTCTCATGATGTACTCTGCATATAAGTTAAATAAGCAGGGTGACAATATACAGCCTTGACATACTCCTTTTCCTATTTGGAACCAGTCTGTTGTTCCATGTCGAGTTCTAACTGTTGCTTCCTGACCTGCATACAGGTTTCTCAAGAGGCAGGACAGGTGGTCTGGTATTCCCATCTCTTTCAGAATTGTCCACAGTTTCTTGTGATCCACACAGTCAAAGGCTTTGGCATAGTCAATAAAGCAGAAATAGATGTTTTTCTGGAATTTTCTTGCTTTTTCAATGATCCAGCGGATGTTGGCAATTTGATCTCTGGTTCCTCTGCCTTTTCTAAAACCAGCTTGAACATCCAGAAGTTTATGGTTCACGTATTGCTGAGGCCTGGCTTGGAAAATTTTAAGCATTACTTTACTAGCGTGTGAGATGAGTGCAATTGTGCAGTAGTTTGAGCATTCTTTGGCATTGCCTTTCTTTGGGATTGGAATGAAAACTGACCTTTTACAGTCCTGTGGCCACTTCTGAGTTTTCCAAATTTGCTGGCATATCGAGTGCAGCACTTTCACAGCACCATCTTTCAGAATCTGAAATACCTCAACTGGAATTCTATCACCTCCACTAGCTTTGTTCGTAGTGATCTTTACTTGAGCCTTTTTCTCTTTGCTAAGCTTGAAAGAAGATAATACCAGAGTTCCTATTCTTTGAAAGTAGAAGGAAATTTGAAACTTAAAATCCGCTCTATCTTTCTGGAGTTGGGAAGAGTACAAGCCTACAGCTTTTCCCTGGTCAAGAGTTACCAGGGCCTTTTATTTTACTTGGCATAAATCCATGTAAAGCGGGAAGCGTCTACAGGCTAGATCTGTTTATTTCCTGGCTCTATTTATTTCCTGTGTGGTATTCATCTGTGAAATGAGAATAATAATGCCCACGTCCTGCTGGTGTTGTAAAAATAGAAATGATGTATGTTTAGTACTTTGCATTTTGTTCTCATTATCATTAACAAGAGCAATAAAAATCATACCCATACTAAACATGGAGAATATCGCAAATTCAGCTCCAAACGGGATTCAAAGGCAATTTAACAAAATAAACATCTCTCTCAGTCACTGTATGGTTATTGTACGTCCCTATAAACCTTGTTATGATAAGCTTGAGCCTATGGCAGGACTACTCTCTCCAACACACTTGCGTGCCAATCATTCTGGGCTATCAAAGCCATGAGTTCTTCCAAGAGCATTAATTGTCACACCACCCTCTGAAGAGCTCTAGTGGTCAAGGTCCATGTAAATGATTCCACCAAAGACAGCTGATCTTAGCTTAAGGCCAAGGAAAGGGACGTTTAGTGCTGGGGAGGTTTCTTCTCTGCCCCTTCTGTCTGTCCTTCACTCTTTTGGTTTTGCTGTACCACTTGCACCCCTAGCCTCACCTCTCAGCTACCATCTGCTATTACTAAAGCATAAAGAATAGAAAATTTTGAGACTAAGGAGTATGATAGGAAAATAAGGCTGCCTGAAAAGAGGAGAAAATCAGAAGAGAAATCTATATGCCAGACATATGTTAATAGATATTTCATATTTAATATATGTATAAAAGACAAAGAGAAATCCAAACATTTGCTCTAAACATTTATCAGAAAACAAAAGAAGGGTAAAATTATTTGAAATAAAAATTTTCCTATGCAAAAAGCATGAGGGTTGTCCACAAAGTTTACAGCAGTCTTGCACAGTAATGAGTTTCCTATCACTTGAGATAATCAGAAAAGACCAGGGCCAACTTGTCAAGTGCCTGGCAGTGAGTGTTGGCTCCCTGTCTCATTGACTCTGTCATCAGTCATGGAGCATCTGTGGTGTGGCAGTCACTGTGGGAAGCATGTGGTTGTTGCTTTTGAGGAACTCATTGTCTGGAGGCATTACTTAGATGACAGGATTAGAATTAGGGATTTCATTAGGGACTGCCAGTTTCTATAATTCTGTGTCTTTACTTTCAGTACTGACACTTAGCAGGTGTGTGAGTGCTGAGTTGCTCAGTTGTGTCTAACTCTTTGCGACCCCATAGACTAGCCCACCAAGCTCCTGCAACACCCGTAGCTCACCGCACCCCACCTAGTAAGCTAGTAAGACCCTATTTGCTATTAAAAATATTGAAATATTTCCATACTTGTTGATAAACAGCCAACGTGCACCTTATCACATGCTTCCTTCCCCCAGGAGCCCTGAATCTCTTCAGGATCCAGCACTAAAGAGTTAACATCCATGGGGAGCACATGTACACCCGCGGCAGATTCATGTCAGTGTATGGCAAAACCAATACAATATTGTAAAGCAATTCGCCTCCAATTAAAATAAATAAAGTTATACTTTAAAAAAAGAGAGTTAATATCTGTCCCAGGAAGGGGCCTCTAGGATTTGTCTCCACTCTAACAGCTAGAGTCACCAATTGCTAAGTAGTTTTAACATTCCATATTACTGTTTTGCAAACTTGATGAAGACTTTGCAAATTAAACAATAATAAGATATTATTTTCACCTATAAATTATAAAACATTTAAAACACTTGATAATTCCTCATGTTAGTGAGGTCATAGAGAAAGAAACATTCTCAAAAACAAGATAGAAGTGTAAATTAGTGTAGTATCTTCTAAGGGCATGATGGCAACTGCAGTATGGTTTATAATATAGAAAATTTAAAACAACCCAGATGTCCATTAATAGAGTACTAAAGGAAATCAGTCCTGGGTGTTCACTGGAAGGACTGATGCTGAAGCTGAAACTCCAGTACTTTGGCCACCTCATGCGAAGAGCTGACTCATTGGAAAAGACCCTGATGCTGGGAGGGATTGAGGGCAGAAGGAGAAGGGGACGACTGAGGATGAGATGGCTGAATGGCATCACCGACTCGATGGACATGAGTTTTGAGTAGACTCTGGGAGTTGATGATAGACAGGGAGGCCCGGCGTGCTGCAATTCATGGGGTCGCAAAGAGTTGGACACGACTGAGCGACTGAACTGAACTGAATTAGGAAAATTATAATGCATTAATTTTAAAAAATCTATGGAGTATTTAGAAAAAATGAGATAGATTATATACACAGTGACACAGAGAGATATCCAGAATATATTGATATATTATAAAGTTAAAAATTAAAAGGATAACGTAAAATACTTTGTACTCTCTATATAGACTCTATTTAGTGTAGGAGACTAATCAGTTTCTGAGAAGTAGCTGAGTCAGCTGGTTATGCATGTCCTTACAGCCCTGCCCTTAAGGGAGCTCCGACTCTTATGTTCTACCCTGGCAACTGCTTTTCCTGCTCCTCACAAACCTTGAAATGATTCCAGGTACAGTGAATATAATCATAGGTCCATTCTTCCAGTCTAAGTTGTTTATGACGATCTTCATGATGTCAAAAGTTCCTACAATCACGAATTGCCCATTAATCTTTATCCCCTGTTTCCTTGACTGTTCTCATGAAAGCATCTTGAGGTTTTGGGCTCCCCAGGTGGCTCAATGCTGAAGAATCTGCCTGCAGTGCAAGAAACTTGGGTTTGATCTCTGGGTGGGGAAGATCCCCTGGAGAAAGAAATGGCAACCCACTCCAGTATTCTTGCCTGTGAAATCCCATGAACAGAGGAGCCTGGAGGGCTATAGTCCATGGGTTAGCAAAAGAATTGGATACAACTTAGCAGCTAAACAACAACGCTGTGCATTCTATTCTCCCTGCAGCAAAAGGGTACCACAGTTCAAATCCAGGTTTGTTCTCCACACAGGTAGATAGGTGTTTAAAATGTGGGAATTTTCCATACCACCAAGCAATTTTCTCACACCAGCTGAGCGTCCTACCATTCAATACTCCCTCCCTGGAGGCAGCATCAGATCCCACAGGTGAAAGGTTCAGTCCTACAGGACAGCCCCTCCCCTCTTCAGATGCCAGTTACAGGTCCAGTTTATCTGCTTCTGACCAACCGGCAATATCAGAGGTTCCAAGGCCCCACATTTGGGTTTGATTAATTAGTTAGAGTGGCTTACAGAACTCAGAGAAGCATTTTACTTACTAGATTACTGGTTTATTATAAAAGGAACTCAGGAACAACTAGATGGAAGAGATAAATAGGGCAAGGTACGGGGACAGGGCCCGGAGAACATGCTTGCTCCAGGAGTGCTACTCTCTCCAGATCTTTCCCCATCCACCAACCCAGAAGCTCTCCAAATCTGTCCTTTTGGGTTCTTATGGAAGCTTCACTACATAGGCGTGATTGTTGAAATCATTAACCATTAGTTAGTGGGTTCACTCTCCAGTCCCTTTCCCTTTTCTGGAGGTTGGAGGTAGGGGGTGGGGGACAGGGGCTGAAAGCTCCAACACTCTAATCCTGTGACTGATCCCTTTGGTAACCAGCCTTAGTGCTTAGGTTACCTAAGGGCTTTTCAAAAGTGGCCTTCTTAACATAACCAAGACATCTTGCTCACTCTTTTCACTTTGGAAATGTCAGGGACTTTAGAAACTCTGTGCCAGGAATCACAATGAAGACTATATATAGATAGATATTTCTTATTATATATCACAGTATCAAAAGGTGTTAATCAAATGGATCTATAAGCTGTGATAAAGGTTTGAAGGAAAATAAGGGTGTTGTGAGAGCTCACTGGTGAAACAGATTGGGTGTGCACGCTAAGCCACTTCAGTTGTGTCTGGCTCTTTTCAATCCTATGTACTATAGCCCACCAGGCTCCTCTGTCCGTGGGATTCTCCAGACAGGAATACTGAAGTGGGTTGCCATGCCCTCCTCCAGGGGATCTTCGTGACCCAGGGATCAAACCCACATCTCTTAGGTCTCCTTCATTGGCAGATGGGTTCTTTACTATTAGCACCAGAAATGGGGAGAGGGAGTCTTTATCTGTAGGCCTTCAACTGATTGGATGAGGCCCATTTATATTATGAAGAGCAATCTGCTTTACTCAAAGTGTATGGATTTAAATGATAATTCCATCCCAAAAAAACCCCTCCACAGAAACATCTATGAAATTTAACCAATATATGGATGTCATGGCCTAGCCAAATTGACACATAAAACTAACCATCAAAGTCTCTATAATTCAAAACACTGCCATTGTGGATTTGGACTTTTCAAAAATAAGCCCTTCTTCTCTGCTTATATGGAGAATTTTTCATATCAGAAGATTGTTTTCCCAATTAGGAGTTGTTGCTTTCATTCTCACTGATCTTTCTTTATCACTTAGAAACACCCATAACTCCTTAATTAGATCTCTTCACACTAACCTTTGTATTTATCATTCTCACCTCAAAGCTTTCATATCAATTTTACTTTTTCTCTTCATTCTTACTGTTTAAAGCTTTCTCTTTTAGTTACTGGTTTGATTTTCTATCTTTGAATTCTGCTTTTTGCTGCTTTAAAGAGATTTTTAATTTTTTAAAAAAATTTTTGTTTAAACATAATCTTTTTTAATCTTAACCAATTGAGCCTTTTATTTCTTCCATGCCTCACTGTCCTTTTATCTTGTTCCATGCCTTCTCACATCTCTTTCACAGGGACCCTATCAAGTCATTTTCTGGAATTTTCTCCTGTTTCTTGTTTATTATTTTCAAAGCAAGTCTGATTCAAAGATGGCTCACCAAAAACTTGCCCCCTTTCTTTTTGCTGCAGTGTGCTTCCATAGGCCCCGTTTTTCACACTCGTTTATCTTTGACCCATAAGAGATCTATTCAAGTCCATTCTTTACCAGTGGTCAGTGTGGAGATGAACAATGGCCTTGCTCTGTGTCACTGAGGATACAGGGTGACAGCCACAGCTCCTGTCCGGTTTCTCACACTCTGTATTATATATATTTATCTTGTGTAACACTTCTGGATCTCTGGCTACCTGGTATTGTCCTGACTCTTACCATTCATCTTACGAGGTAATTAAAACCTATATGACTGAGAAATCGCTGCCTGAGTCTCCCCCCTGGTAAAGAGTGGTTTTCTGAGTTGAAAGGCAAAGAGTAGGGATCTGACTTGAAGTGCTTTCCTGCTTCATTTTTCACAGCTGGTTTGCCGCCTCAGATAACACACCTCCAAAGCCTTGTAGTTAGTCCATATTTTAGCCATTCTGGCAATGCTGAGATTAGGAGGCTTACTTCGAGTTGTTTCCTAGGTTTTAATGGGTAATGGAGCCAGAGTGCATCATAAACTTTCAGGCATTTTTAAATCAATATCTCTTTTCCTTTGTTTTGAGACAGGACTGTTATCTGATTTTATTATATCTGTCCTGGACCCTTCCAGCACTTTAAGAATGCCTTGCCATCCATGGAGTTAACAGTCATAGATTAAATATTCGTTTTCTTCAGCTTTTCTTCAATTATCTCAATACTACCTGACACACAGCAATGTGTCATTTACCCGGGGCACAGATTTGAATTGCTGGCTGCCAGCCTGGTGTGGGGGAGTAAGGAACACAGCTCCTGAACAACTGGGTCCCTCCCCAGCACTCACATCCCCCTGGGGCTTTGTTGTCTGCTACTTGCTAATGTGTATCTGGCAGCACTGCTGAAATGAGTTTTTAAAACTGTATTTCTTTGTGGGGAGGAAAAAACTTATTAAGTAAGAAAGAAAATTTTCACAATAGTTGAAATAGCCAATGATATGAAGTATGCTAAGATAATATGTAAAGGAAACATGATGAACCGGCAGGGGGGAGGGGGGAGGCACCTGCATAAGCATCTTTGTCTACTAGTCCATTCCCCAGGGACAGACAACCCTATGTTGTTAAACCATAGGGTCTCAAAGAGTCAAAAACGGCTGAGCGACTGAGCATATCCTACTTAATTATGGGGGAAAAAAAGTCTGTAACGGGGACTCCATTTTACATCTCGGCCCAGTAACAGTTGAATATAAATGTAGTGCTTCCAAACAGTAAAGCTGGTCCCTATCAGACTAGTTTTCACTGGACTGACAGAACTGAAAAGGCTAACTCCCAGTAAAGACCACACCTGAGGGGCTCAATCAGACACACAGCAACGGCCTTCACGAACTGCATCCAACCGCTGACTCACAAGACAGATGTTTGGAATTACGGAACTGGGAGCAAATTCACAGTGTCTCAGAGCCATTTCTTTTTATAGATGAGACTACTCAGGGACAGAAATATTAAGGAGCTTGTTCAAGGCCACAAGACGGTTAGCCAAAGAGCTAAGACAAGAAGTCAGGCCTCCTGACCCTCATCAGGGCTTATCCCACAGCACCACATTCATGGTTATAAAAAGGAAACTTTTGCTTTGTTCTACCTTTGACATTTTCATAAAATGTTTGTGTCAAACTAACAACGAATAACTTACTTCCTCTTTGCTTTAGTGAGACAGATTCTACTAGGACTGCCTTCCAACCTCGGGAAAAGTCTGTGGAAAGCAATATAAATTGCATGCACTATTTAAAGTGAGATATGGGTAGAAGAAAAAGAAATTTGGTACAAAGCTCTGAAAAGGAACGCAGGCCTAGAACAGCACTCAGGGTGAGTCAGAGGGCGCGGCGAGAAAGCAGAAACAGAAAACTGATAATCAGCCAGCCAGCCAGCCAAAACGAAGGCCATAGAATCTCCATTCTTCTTGCTCAGGGACAAAGGCTAATAGGCATCTGGTGCTTGGAGGCTGGTATTTCATCCTATGTAAGGAAGACGTCAGGAACAGAAGCACTCAGAGCCCAGTGCGGAGAACGGCTGCCCTTCCTCCACTTCATCACTGCAGCAGCCTCAGAAATGGCCACCTCGCCACTTTATCAACCGCAGGCAGGGATTTGTCAATGGTCAGTATCTCCCTATGTCTTACAGGGCAAAGTCCAAGCTCTTTAGCCAGCACCTAAGCCCTGCAGTCCTCCAGACCTCAGCCTGGCTGGCTGATCTGTTTTCCTCTCCAGGAATCCTCATTCGATCGTTCGGCTATCTCAGTGGGCCCCCATGTATGCATTATCCATTCCTACCTTCACTTCCTTTGCCTCAAATTCTCATCTCTTCCCCTCCTGGTTTCCCTGTCCTTCCCTTGAGCATCCTAGTACACCATGTTAGTGACTCCTGGGGCTGCGATGGCTGGTGAAGACGGATGATTGGCATTGAGCTCCCCTATGCCAGGCACTGCTGAGTGCTTCCTCCTGGATTATCTCATTAGTCTACACAACCATCCTGTGTGATAAGCATTGATTTCTTGGTGGCAAGTGAGAGAAACTCCAACTCAAGCTGGATTCATACATGGAAAGTTACTGTCTCACTTAAACGGTCCAGGGAAAGAGATGGCTCCAACTGACTCAGGCATTGTGGTATCTTCGTGCCAGCTAAACATGTATTTTGCACAGGAAGCATGGTTACTTAGTACGCAGTGGTTGTGAAGCAAATCTGATTCTGTCTGGGGCTTTGCTGGGTACTCTTGCCATGAGGCAGCAGTTCTTCCTGCTCTTCTGGTGTGTGTGCCAGCTTCCACTAACTCAGTGTTTTTGTAGTTCTCGAGTCAGTTTTTATCACAGTGTATAATTTCTTGTGTCTGCTTTGCAAATTGCCTTTCAAAATCAATGGTAAACTGAACTCTACAAGAAAGCATGCAAATGAATTCACATGTTCATGGGCTGGTATATTCATCAAGGCTCCTTTTGTAATATTGCAGAAATGCAAAGTAGTTGTCTTATGTTATAATCATTGTAACACTCATAGGTCTGTGTCAGGCACTGGAGTGGCTGTCTTTTACATGATCTCATCTCCTCTACACCTGCTTTATGAGGCATGAAGATAACTTGGCTACACTTAGACGAAGAAACTGACGTCTGTAGAGATCAAGTCAATTATCCAAGGCCACTGGACCAAATTCAACCCAAACTGCCTTCCAGTTTCTTAACAAACATTTTAGAAAATGCTTTATTGACAACTAAGCAGGTTTTAGCAACAACACACATGCGCTAAAACCACAGCATTGAAGGGAGAATAAAGGCAAAGGAACAAAGCATGTTGATTAATCACTGGCACAGGGGGACATGCTTCCCCCCAGTCTCAGGAGAATATGTGCTTCATGCTCTTAGACAGGGTCAGTTATACTCATGAGATGGCTGCAAGGGCATCACACTTTCAAAGTGGCAAGTTTACAGCTTGGCTCCTTTTTTGTTTTTCCCATCTTGGGGACCACACAGCACAGGCTCAACCCCCTCCTCCCCCTACACCCTCCTCCAGCACGGAGGAGGTGAAATCGGCAAAAGTGGTCTCAGTGGCTTATATCTTGGCTTGAATGGTTGCTGTCTCTTTCTTCCAGACCCGATAGATGGGATATGGGCATAGAAGACCAGGCGGTGTCCCACCACTGTAGTCCTGTTTGTCATGTTTTTGAGAATCAGGACTCTAAGAGTCATATGAGAGGCCCTCTTGCTCAGTGCACGATTCCCCCCACCCCCAGCATCCTAAAAGGGATCATTTAACCCCAGCCTACCTCCTCCCAGTGACAGACAGCTCATTGTCTTGAAGAATTAACCTTAAGCCCAAAATAGCTTTTGCCCTATGAACAGCTTCTTCTTCAGAATTAGCAGAGTAAAAACAACAATGGGTGGGTATCCGCCCTCACACTCCAAACCTCCTAGTAACCCTAATCTGTGTTCTCACTTATCCCACCTCTGCAACTCAGGGAGGAGAAGATATCTCTGAGCTGAAAAGTAACTGGGCGTGGAGTCAGTCTTGGGCCAGGAGTGTACAGCTCAGTGTTCAGAGCTGAACAAGTACCTTAGCCTGCTCCCTGGACACAGCCTTCAAAGCCTCTTGGTTTTCAAAGGAAAGGAGGCATCTCTTTTGGCTTCATAGCATGAGAAATTAAAATAAGCCCTCCCTTTTTTAGTCAAATGTGAATTCACTTCCCCTTTCCTTCTCCCAGGCTCTTGTTCTGTCCTTTGCCTCTGTCTCTCTCTCCATCTCTCTCTCAACCTTTCCTTTTATGCTTTTCTTTCACTCTCCTTGTCTCTCTTTCCTCTTCTTTCTACCTCTCTCTTTCTATGGACTAGATTCCATACTACAGGTCTAAGTTTGG
Organism: Tragelaphus eurycerus; assembly: GCA_935064755.1. Taxonomy (NCBI): domain Eukaryota; kingdom Metazoa; phylum Chordata; class Mammalia; order Artiodactyla; family Bovidae; genus Tragelaphus; species Tragelaphus eurycerus. The sequence goes on from CAKXYN010000002.1 coordinate 30,050,974, forward strand.
TTTGTGCCTGGTTAATAGAGTAATATCAGTCCCAATAACTTAATCCCTCAATGACTGGGTTTAGGTCAGGAAGAGCAGAACCTGGTGGCAGGATCACCAACAATTAAGTAAACACTGCTGCTGCTGCTAAGTCGCTTCAGTCGTGTCCGACTCTGTGTGACCCCATAGACGGCAGCCCACCAGGCTCAGCCATCCCAAGGATTCTCCAGGCAAGAACACTGGAGTGGGTTGCCATTTCCTCCTCCAAGGCATGAAAGTGAAAAGAGAAAGTGAAGTCGCTCAGTCGTGTCCGACTCTTAGCGACCCCATAGACTGCAGCCTACCAGGCTCCTCCACCCATGGGATTTTCCAGGCAAGAGTACTGGAGTGGGGTGCCATTGCCTTCTCCAAGTAAACACTGGGGAGATGTAAAGAAGTGTTAGTTGCTCAGTCGTGTCTGACTTTGCAACCCCCACCCCGAACTGTAGCCCACCAGGCTCCTCTGTCCATGGAATTCTCCAGGCAAGAATACTGGAGTGGGTAACCAGTCCCTTCTCCAGGGGATCTTCCCGACCCAGGAACTGGACCCCTGTCTCCTGCACTGCAGAAGGAAGCCCAGGAGAGGAGATGGGGTGGTGGTCAGTTCTGATGCTTTTATTACTAGGTGGTGGATGATGACGTCTCCAAATAGTGCCATCTAGTGGTCGGTTGGAGTAAGATCTGCAACCCAGAGCTCTTGCCTGTGTCAAACGCCAACCGGGGAAGGGAAAGTAAAAGTCGTCTTCACTCACTGTGCAGCAGGTACTCTGCCAAGCAAGATGCTATTTGTCATTCTTTTGTTTAATCCTCACAACCACCTTGTGCCATGGGTGTTACAATCTCTCTGAGTGAGGCACCAGGCAATCAAGTTCCACGTGGGGCTGGGATCCAGTCACCAAAGCCAACACCTTTTCTGTAACACACCAAGGCAATTATAAGATTTACACACCAGAATTTAGTAGGAGCAATATGGCTGTTTCATGATTTTAAGTAGACTTTTTAGCTTAAAGATTTTTTTCCATTTAGATGTTAGATTTTCAGATTTAGTAGATTTTTAATTTGGAAGAGGAAGATTTCATAAATTTAAGGATGAACAGTAAGCACATTTTAGATATGTGGCTTTCCATTTCCATAGAACTTGTAGAGTTTATAAGATCCATTTCTGTTTATAATAAAGGCATACCTCACCTAATTCTTTAGTTTTCAAGACAGAGGAGTGTTTACATTTCTGTTCTCAGAATTGTGTTAAGTTCTTTTTTTTTTTCCAACAGTGAAAAGAAGGTACCATCTCCACCATCATGTTCAATTAAATGTCAACTTTTACCACAAAATAACCAATTTTCTCTGCTATAGAAAAAAAGATTGGAGGTTTTTGAAGAAATCTCATTAAGCTTACCATATTGAAATAGCAAAAAGTCTCTCTCATGTAAATCCACACAAACAACTAGAGGCCACCTCAGAGGACCACTCACCCCATGAGCCAGTGGAGTCCAGGATCGCAGTGGTCACTAAACTGAATCGAGATACACTGCTCCTGGGGACCAGTCTGACCATAAGACACTTCTAGTTGCTGTCATGGTCTCTGCATGGCCTCTGCCTCCCAGGATCTGTTTCTCCATAGCTGCCTGGAGAAGCTGAGTTCCGTGCAGCTACCAAAAAGATGGATGCTTACAGGCCTAGCCCGGGGGAGACAGCAGAAATTGTTGTTTCTTCTCCCCATCACTGAGGCAAGCCCTACTGGGCCCCAAGACATATTCACCACTATATCTTCTCCCACCAAGAGGGAAGAGGAGTCTTCCTCATTGTACTTGCATTCAGAAAGTGCAGCATTAGAGCTCACTGCTTTACTTGGAAGACAGATTTGCTGTTTTTTATGTGAAAAAAATCCTTGTAGATGAACTTCTTTGGGGCTCTAAGTTTTTTGGGACTCTCTACCTGAGTGAGGAGAAGGATCTTGGAGAGAACTTTGGCATGTCATTCAATGGAGGTTATTGAGTAGTTTTTTGGTTTTTTTTTTTCTCTAAATCTGTGTGAAATTTAGTCCTGATTTAGTAATAATCCCACAATGCCTCACTTCAGACTAAGTATGAGATTTGAAACAAAATCCTGCAATACCTCAGCAGGGTATCAGACAGAAAGCAAGAGAGAAAAAGCAAACACAATAATGCAACTGACTCATGAAGTCCACACGGAAGTCTTTGTGGGAATGAGAATAAAGAAAATGTCTCACACCTCCTCCAATTGCCTAGGCAATGTGCGCTGAGTGTTTGTCTTGAGGTATCATTGAGACAGGTGTGTCTACCTGGATACCTGGTGCAGCAGCAGTTGGAGGGGGTCCCTTGTGCCACTCTGGGTAAACCCTCCACATTCAGAAAAGGCAGAAAGAGAGGAAAAGGAGAAGCAAGAGGAGAACAAAAGCCCACAGCATGCATCTTTCCAGAGCCACTTGAGGAAGAGACAGTTCCCGTGAGCAAGCATGTTTGCAGCAGCCCTCAGAAGGGCCCCAGCACCCTAGTTACACAGTAAAGAGTCGGGCTGCCAAGAATCTCTATGGGGACTAGGCTGTCTCTGGTTTCACAGGCTGACTGGCCAAGCCTGGCCGCTGGGGACCATGGGGGGCAGGCATGTAATCCGGTGCCTGCTGTCCTGGCCTTGCTTTGTTCTCTCTGTGCGCTGACACTCCTCCCAGGCTAGGGGATGGACGGCCCGTGGGAAGGCCGTGAGAAATTCTCCCAGGAGCAGGACTTGGGTTTCCAGCTAAACTGTCAATGCCCTGAGAACCTTGGTGGGAGTGTGGAGTATAGCCCTTGAAGGACAGCGAAGAGGGGAGAACACACTCCTGAAGCTGGCCGAAGAGACGCTTCTGTGCTTTGCCATCTGTTTTCTTCCCATCAATAAGAATTCCTTTCCCCTTTCATTCGCTTTGTCCAAATCGAGGACAGATGCTGCCCCGAAGTGGTGCACCTGGAAATGAGAACTTTTCTTTTCTCTTCTTTTCTTCCCACGCTCCCAACAATTAACAAGAAAGGGTGGCTTCAAGCCTTGTAAAGGGTCATAGAAACCCAAAGTTGACTGTGAGTCAGAGAAAACAAAAGACAAGAGAAGAAGTTAAATAGAGAGAGAGAGTTTTCTCCAAGGGTCAGAAGACATGGATTATTTACATTTCAGTACTGGCTTTAGGCACATAGAAAATAAAACAAGAATAAGGAGGCACAAATATTTTATTCCACCTGTGTCTCCTTTGTGCACTAAATCCCAAGCAGCTCTTCCATCAGAATCTTAATATTTCCAAACTAGAAGAGATCTCAGAGATCATCTCTTTGAATCTTTCAGTTTCAGGATGTAAAAGAAAATGAAGCCAGTGAATTGAATCCCTTGTCCCAGGCTGGGCAGCTTTTCCATGATGCCCACAGTTGAATGGGACACTCCTTGAGTTGCACCAATCCACAGCTGAATGGCTCAGTGTGGCAGTGACAATGGGCTTGAACTCCTAAAGAGACCACTTTCTGCATTTTGATACAGGCAAAGGGAAGAAGGGAGGGGATGGGCCTTTCACCACCAGCTCTTTTACTGAATAGCAGAACATCATGGGAATCTGCCTGCACTTTTGTAATAGAATCTTATCATTTTACACAGCACTGTATCCAGTGCCAACAGAGGCACAAAAAGGAAAGAGGCAGCATCCTGTGGTTTGTAGACTCCTCTGCGGAAGAGAAGAGACTAGCTCCACTTTCTCCATCATCTGACCTTGGGGGAGCTGCCAACATTCCTGGCCTCAGTTTCCTTATCTGTAAAATGAGGCCATTGGAATTCCTACTTGGGCATTACTTCTTTAAACTGACATTTATCCAGGACAGGGCATTATATATGTTACATAAGTACTAAATATTTTCTCTTGATGTCATCACTTTTATCAGTGTTGTAAAGCTTGTTTTTAATTTCTGTGATCAATATAGGCTTGTTGAGTGAAAGAATGAATTCTTTTTTTTTTTTTTGGCACTCCCTGACCAGGGATCGAACCTGCACCCCCTACACTAGGAGCACAGAGTCTTAACCACTGGACCACCTAAGAATTAATAAACTCCTAAGAATTAATAAACCAACTCATTATAAATTGCATGTGACTGTTTGCTTTTAGTGAATTTGAATGTAACTAGTATTCTGTTTTCAGTGTTTCCTCACAGGAAAAATTGGCTTACAACAAAAAATAAGATGGGAAGTGTGCTCAGCCGTGTTTGACTCTTTGTGACCGCGTGGTCTATAGCCTGCCAGGCTCCTCTGTCCATGGGATTCTCCAGGCAAGAATACTGGAATGGGTTGCCATTTCCTCCTCTAGCGGATCTTCCCTACCCAAGGATAGAACCCACGTCTACTGCGTCTCCTGCATTGCAGGTGGATCCTTTACCACTGAGTCATTTATTCCATATCTTGAGAGTGGCAATAGGTTTACAAGTATATGTGGTTAAAAAAAAAAAAATTCATGAACAGAAACCTAAATTAAGTAGAATCAAGAGACCAGAAAGGGGAGTTCTCATGCCCTACAAAGAAAGCCAAACCAAGGAGAAAGAGAAAGACTTCCTCTTCTTGCCTGGAAAGAGCTCAACCAATGAGGGACTGCTTAGCTCAGTCAAAGAAAAGGCATAGGCTTTGATTACCCTACCCTCTCCCAACCTCCTTTCCCCCTCTTTAATAGAGTTCTCCTCTCCATCTTTTGCCGTGAACTTGCTCATGGCTAGTCAGGGTGGCAGACCCCAAATTGCAATTCTTTGTGAATTCCAAATAAACCCATCTTTGCTGCAGAAATAACTGGCAGTCTATCTGTTTTATGTCAACAATTTATTTGTCAAAACTCATAAAGCTGAAGAATAAAAAGAGTGAGTTTTACTGTATGTAAAATAGATCTCAATAAGCTTGAATTTAAAAATGGGGCATTTGGGAGAATTCCCTGGTGGTCTAGTGGTTTGGTCTCTGCACTTTCACTGCTGAGAGCCCAGGTTCAATTCCTAATTGGGGAACTAAAAATCCCACAAGCTGCTTGGGGAAAAAAAAAAAAGAAAGAAAGAGAAAGATTTTAAAAAGGGGGCACTTGAGGGAGGGGAGAAACTATTGTTGAAAGGAGTTATTTTTTTAAACTGGCTCCTGTCTAACACTGATGGTGGTGTCTGTTGCCCTGGAGAGGGATACACCAGTCTGTTCCCTTACTTATGTGGTAGGAAGTAGATATAGGAGGGCTTCACAGGTGGCACTAGTGGTAAAGAACCCATCTGCCAATGCAGGTAGGTATAAGAGATGCTGGTTCGATCCCTGGGTCAGGAAGATCCCCTGGAGAAGGAAATGGCAATCCAGTCTAGCATTCTTGTCTGGAGAATCTCATGGACAGAGGAGCCCGCTGGGCTACAGTCCATAGGGTTGCCCAGAGTTGGACACAACTGAAATGACTTAACACACAGCACAGGAAGTAGCTGTGCTCATGGCAGCATTAAGATTTTGTGAGCCCCTTTCTCCATTTAAAAACAATCTTGAAGATGATATGTTATGACTGTGTCGACATAACTTTTTAAAAAGTTTCTCGTGGGGCCTTAAGTGTTACAACACCTAGGCAAAATGACTAATGGAAAAGTCAGTCATGGACGTGACCCGAGCCTGCCAGAAAGGCAAATCAGGCTAATCATTTCCTAAGTGAACAATTAGGAGTAGGAAAGTATGCATCCAGTTCCTAGTGCTAGCACTGATTTTCCAACAAGTTTCAAACAAGCCAGTTAACCTCTCTGGGTTGCAGTCCTCCAGTGTGATCCCTTTTGCGGTGGTAACTTTAACATATCAACCACTCACTTAAAAATTAGTCTTTTTCTCTTTCTTGGACTCCTGGAGGTGAAATAAAATATGTTGATCCCACTTCTGGAGGTCTTATTACATATTCATCACCTTGGGAGGAGAAGTCGAAACTTTTACCAACAAATAGAAAAAGAATATTTCTCATCAAAAGAGTTCTATAACCTCAACAACTATAAGAGTTGAAAAAATATCTGGCTTTCTCCTTTATATAACAACCCCATGCTTCTCTATGGTCTTTCTGATCCTGAGTTTCATACTAGATTTTACTTCTGTAACCTGAGTGTCCCAGGGCTCACAGGTCCAGGTGGACAATTGAGAGGGTGTGACCTACTCTTACAATAGCAGAAACCATATCTCTGATTGGAGAATCTCTCCTCCCTGTCCCCAGAGAATCACTAGTACTCCAGCTCTTCTTCCTAAATCCATCTTTTCTCTGAGAAGGGTCCAGGGGGAGGTCACCCTGTCCATGGGTGTCTCACTAGTGAAGATTACCTTTCTAGGGCTGGTGGCACCCATATTTGTTCTGTTCTGATAACTATAAAGGGGAGCAGATAATGGTACAATCAGCTGTCCTCAGAAGGTTCATTGTCTGTTGACTGAGACTAATATCTAAAGAGATAAGTGCAGTCCATGTGCTAAGGGCTATACCACATCTGGAACAAAGCAATGATAGGAGTTTAAGGGAGAAGGAGATAATGGTCTGGGGGCCTCTGGAAGACTGACTAGGGTGGTCAGGTCACTGAATGGCCCTCATTCAAAATGATAAATGGAAAAAGTCACCCCAGCCTGTAGTTCTCGATCCTGGTTAAACCATTAAAACCTTCTGGGGAGTTTGGGGGGGGGGGGAAACAATAGAAACTAGATGTCCCAAGTTTCTGACTTAATTGGCCTGAATTGAGTCCCAGACAAGGAGGTTTAAAAAATGTTCCCCAGGAAAGGTTAAAATGTGGTGCTGGATTAGTGCTGAAGATATTAGTATGAATTTATGTTTACTTTAATATATATACAGATAAACAAACAAACAATTAAATATAAATATGTATGTATTCTTCGGTTGGTATGAAAATATTTCCTAGTTCTGTCCACTGAGAGGGCTTAGAGACAAAGATACCCTCGTAATAATGAACACACTTAACTCCGGGCCTTCGTTTCCAGACGCCAGTCTCCAATAAAAACAGACAGGGCTCCCTGCTGAAAGGACATTTTCTCAGGCCTGAAGCAGGGAAAATATAAGATGACCTTGGAACATCTTTGTAGTGTCAGAAAATAAGGAAGAGTTGTTTAAAAGAAAGATGGGTGTGGGGCTTAGGGGAGCTCATCACAAGGACATAGGGGCTAGCCTGAAACAACTACCAGCAGCCAAAATTGGAAAAATCTGAGCAACAAAATAAACAAGGGTAGTTACTGGACCATAAAGCAAAGCACAACATAATTATCCATGAGTTCACACTGATAAATAACAATTAAACAACTAAATAATTAAATAAATGAAGGGCGGGTAGAATCTTCCTTACAAAAAATTTTCCAAATAAAAGATGTAGAAAGAAGAAATACAAGAAATAGAAAAGCACCTGTAGAACACCACTGGTAATAACTGCTGTAAGCAACATCCACAGATAAATGTCAAAATCAGCAGGCAAAAATTTAAGGAAAAATGAGATACTTGCATTAACTCCAAAGTATATCCTTCAAAATATTTATTTCATGTATGTCCACATTTTTAAAAAACATGCTTCTCCCTCTAAAAGGTGAAGTTAATGCTCTTTCTTTTGAGTGTGGACTGAACTTAGTGACTTACTAATGCCTTGGACTGCAAGGAGATCCAACCAGTCCATCCTAAAGGAGATCAGTCCTGGGTGTTCTTTGGAAGGACTGATGCTGAAGCTGAAACTCCAGTACTTTGGCCACCTCACGTGAAGAGTTCACTCATTGGAAAAGACTGTGATGCTGGGAGGGATCGGGGGCAGGAGGAGAAGGGGACGACAGAGGATGAGATGGCTGGATGGCATCACTGACTCGATGGACATGAGTCTGAGTGAACTCCGGGAGTTGGTGATGAACAGGGAGGCCTGGCGTGCTGTGATTCATAGGGTTGCAAAGAGTCGGACAGACTGAACTGAACTGAACTGTAAAAGAAAAAGGGCATCTGTTATAGGGCATCGTACCTGGACTGACTCGTTTCAGATGCCTGGGACTGGAGCACTGGGATGACCTGGAGGGATGGAGTGGGAAGGGGGAGGGAGGAGGGTTCAGGATGGGGAACACGTGTATACTGGTGGCGGATCCATCTCGATGTATAGTAAAAGCAATACAATATTGCAAAGTTAAGCAAAATAAAAAATAAAAATCAAAAAAAAATCAAAAAATAAAAAATAAAAAGGGCAGAAACTCAGTCAAATGGAGCAGGGAGACCAGTAGGGGGAGCTCTCACACCCTGCAAGGATTGCAGAGCCCAACAGGAAAAAGAAACACTCTTTCCTGGCAAGGCCTGAGCCAGTGAAAAGCCACGGACTCTGTTTTACTGTCTCAATTTTCTCTTGCTCCCTATAAAAGCATTCTTCTTCCTTTGCCAGGCAGGAACTTTCACATGGTTCAGACCCAAGATTGTGATGCTCATCTGATTCTGAGTTTGCTGGAGAAATATCTAGCAGGTTGTTTCAGTTCAACACTGTGAATCAAGATAAGTAGTAGCTTTCCAGTGCAGAAAACTAGCAGACACCCCCAACCAACAGATCAAGGTTAACATCACCAGAAATAAGTCCTGTCGTTATCACATGTCCCTAGATGTAAAGCAACAGAAGGGCACTCAGCCTCCGTGGTTTTCTACCTCTCGCCTCCCCACCCCGGGAAAACCCATAACACCAGTCCAATCATGAGAAAACATCAGACGACCAGAGAGACATTGGACAAAATACCTGAACAGTGTGAAGATCCTGGAAAACAAAGACAGAGATTATCACAGGTCGGAGGGAACTAAGGAGACATGTCAAGTAAACATGATCCAATAAAAGTTTTGATATCTTGGGGGATTTCTCTGGTGGTCCACTGGTTAAGAATCTTTCTTGCAGTGCAAGGGACACTGATTGAATCCCTGGTCTGGGAAGATCCCACATGCCGAGGGGCAACTCAGCCCCTGCACCACAACTCCTGAGCCCACGTACCTAGAGTCTGTGCTCTGCAGTAAGGGAAGCCACTGCAACGAAAAGCCCACACACCACAAGTAGAGAGCAGCCAGCACGCAGCAAAGGAATAAATAAATAATTTTTTTTAAAGTATTGTTGAGGATAGTGGTATCTGGCTGCCCAGCAGCCTTCTTAACTCAAAACTCAGTACTCATTTTCATACTTATCATTTATCTCGTTTGAATCAACCGTTTAGACAGGGACTTCATACTTGCTGACACATTGATTATGCTAATGAATTTGTAATGTATGTAATATATGTAAAGCATCTTACAGTGTTTTGCTTCAAAATTCATAAGCTTGGGTTTGCTTTTTTTTTTTTAACCCTGGTAGTTTTGCTGAAAGGATAAGTACATTTTAATTCTTCCAACCATGGTAACTTAAGGCTAATTATGCCAAAGGGGAAAAAAGAGAAGGTTTCCAAATCAAAATAATATGCTTTCTTTCCCATGGCCCTCTCTTATCATCCCTCCAAAACTCTTCACTGTAAACTTCCCTAACACTTTACTTTCTGTGGAAAAAAATGCGAGCTCTGTTTTAATGCAGATCTAATTTGTTGTGAGAGTTGGACTGTGAAGAGAGCTGACCACGGAAGAATTGATGCTTTTGAACTGTGGTGTTGGAGAAGACTCTTGAGAGTCCCTTGGACTGCAAGGAGATCCAACCAGTCCATCCTAAAGGAGATCAGTCCTGGGTGTTCTTTGGAAGGACTGATGCTGAAGCTGAAACTCCAGTACTTTGGCCACCTCATGCGAAGAGTTCACTCATTGGAGAAGACTCTGATGCTGGGAAGGATTGGGGGCAGGAGGAGAAGGGGGTGACAGAGGATGAGATGGCTGGATAGCATCACTGACTCGATGGACATGAGTCTGAGTGAACTCCGGGAGTTGGTGATGGACAGGGAGGCCTGGCGTGCTGCGATTCATGGGGTCTCGAAGAGTCGGACATGACTGAGCGACTGAACTGAACTGAATTTGTTGTATGTCTTCAGTAACTGTACATTCTAGAATGTGTAGCCAAAAATAACCCATTGGCAGCAGGGGTCAGCATCCTCTCCCCAGGATCTCCTGTACATTGTGGCCATTTGGATTCCTTAGTGAATTAATCTTTCAAAGGAATTTCTTCTGCACTACTTAGCAAACTAGTCCCACTAAGCTCTACCCCACCCTCTATAAATAGAGATAAATATGTTTTAAGGCATTTCTGGAAAGTCTACTCTAACATGCTCTTTAGTCACAAACAAGCCTCTGAAGCAGCATGCCCTTGCACTGTTGAGTCTGGGTTTGCACACTTAATAGTGGAGCCTCAATTTACCGACTGTGAAAGTGTTAGTCGCTCAGTCGTGTCTGACTCTTTGCGACCCCATGGATTGTAGCCTGCCAGGCTCCTCTGTCCATAGGATTCTCCAGGCAAGAATACCGGAGTGGGTAGCCATTCCCTTCTCCAGGGGATCTTCCTGATGCAGAGGTCGAACCCAGGTCTCCCACACTGCAGGTGGATTCTTTACTGTCTGAGCCACCAGGGAAGTCTGTACCTGACTGTGCTATGACTCAAATCTGCCTTAGCAAGGGACAGAAAAGAAAACAGCTAACAGGCTGTCCTGACATCTCAGATCAATGCTATATTTCCTTCTTCCTTCCACCAAATGTTAAGAAACTTAGCTAAGTCAGGAAAATCACTTTCACTGCTCCCTCTGGCAGTATGTTCTATCCTCTATGGTTCCTAATTAGGGTTCAATTGATTTTTTTTTCCTACTTTGGCTTGAAGTGCATCGCTGTGGCTCCAACCACCCCAGCTGCATAAGTATCACTTCTGTTTCTGAGTCTGGTTGTTCATCCACACATTGTTGCTTAGTTCAACCAAGGTCAGTCCAAGCACTGCTCGAGAGGCCAGAGATGAAGTGAACAGACATACATGATGTCGAGATCATTGGGCACACTGGAGCCCAATTAGGAGTTCTCTTTTAAAAGTAGATACTATGCTTATTTTTCATTATTTAGGAAAGAAAGGAAAGTCAAAGTGCTTCTGAAACATAAAGCAGACATCAATGTTGGCATTAAACGTAAAATGACAAAATGCTATAGAAGTAGATGTACATAATTTTCCTTTTTTTGATCCAAAGGGAGTTTTGAATTAAATCCTGTTGTTCTGGTTAGTGACAATTTTTCAGATTCCATTTGAAATTACAGACATTTTCCTATGAAAGGCTTGGAGCAGTCCTGCTCAAAGGATGGTCCACAAATTGAGGCTTCTCCACGACAAGACATGTACAGAAATTGTGGGCGATGTCCACTGCTGGCAAGGCTGTGAGACTCGCAGACGTTGCCGCTCAGAGTGCAAAACGGTCTGGACACATTAGAAATAGTTCAGTGTTTTCTTATAAAGTTGAGATACTTTGTACGCTTACAACAGTCAACTACAGTTTGTAACACCCAGCAGTCCTACTCTGAGGTAGTTGCTCAAGAGAAATACCATCTATGTCCACACAAAGTCTAGTATATAGCAGCATTATTTACAATAGCTGGAAATTGGAGACAACCCAAATTTCAGCCAGTAAGTGAATAAACAAATTGTGATATATTCATATTACAGACTATTATACAGCAAGAAAAAATGAATGAAGTAAGATACACAACCACATGGATGAGTTTCAAAAACATTATTTTAGATGAAAGAAGTCAGACACAAAACGACACAGACTTCATGATTCCATTTCTGTGAAGTTCTACTAAAGGTAAACCTATACTGATGGAAAGCAGATTCATGGTTGTCTGGGGATCAGAGTGAAGGGAGTCTACTGAAAACAGACAAGAGGGAACACTTTGGAATGATGGTATTGTTCTATCTGATTTCAGTGGAAATTACAGGACTATAAACAGTCATACAGAGTCATCAAATACACACTTAAAGTGAGTGAATTGTATTGTAGTGGTTTAAAAGGGAAGAAAGATTTCATTGGATCCCAAGAGGGGGACACTTTGGGCTACAACTGATAAGCCTAAGGTGGAGTATTTCTTATTTTATGTTAATCTCAGTGAGTTCTGAGAGTCCTCTGTTACCTGGGGCAGGCAGACAGGACTAGCACTCATCTTTCGGTCACTTTGTATCATGTCAGCTGCTGAGTCAGAAGCATCACTAGACCTAGGGTCAAATCTCTGCAATAATATGTTGCGTGTACCTTCAGATCCAGCCTTGAGAGTGGGGGCCACTTCCCCTGAACACAAAATGTCATTCTTACTTTAACATTTATTTTGAGTTTTCCTTTTTCCTAGCACCTCAAAGAATAGCATCAACAGCTTAATGTTTACATCAATGAATCAAGGCTGTTTCCATGGCAACACCTCTAATTCTCTGGAACTGCAACTTTATGTCAATTTACTATTAACGGAAGACAAAGCAAAAGAAATCAGACAGAACAGAGAAACCTTAACACCCAAGACTGACAAGCAGAACAAGGAGGAGAGGAGGTAAACATGTCGTTTGCAAGGTTTTTAATGTTTCATGGGCTATGATATTATTTAACAGCTAACCATTTCATGCTTAGCTTCAGGTAATGATTTCTCAGGACTATAAACTCTTTGAGTTAAAATGGCCTTGAAAGCCATCGGGCACCTTTTATTTTAAAGTCTAAGAAACTTGATTCCAGAAAGGGTAAGGGATTTAATTAAAGTCACTGAGTTGATAAGGTGCAGAGCCAAGACCTGAGCTGATAAGGTGCAGAGCCAAGACCTGAGCTGATAAGGTGCAGAGCCAAGGGCGCAGCTTAGACTTGAAGCTTGGTGGCTCTTTTTATGCGCCACATGGTACTGTCTCTGTTATGATGTGATTTCTTTTGTGTTATGATTCCTACTCATCTTGTGTGAAAATTATAGGATAGAACATGGAACACTGACTGCTTCAAAATCAGGAAAGTAGTATGACAAAGCTATATCTGCTTATTTAACTTATATGCAGAGTGCAGGCATGCTCAGTCACTCAGTCCTGTGCGACTCTGTGATCCCATGGGTTGTAGCCCACCATGCTCCTCTGTGCATGGGACTCTCCAGGCAAGACTACTGGAGCTGGTTGACATTTCCTCCTCCAGGGAATACTCCTGACCCAGGGATTGAACCAGAGTCTCCTATGTCTCCTGCATTGCAGGCAGATTCTTTACCACTGAGCCATCTGGGAAGCCCTGTAGGCAGAGTACATCATGTGAAAGGTTGAGCTGGATGAATCACAAGCTGGAATCAAGATTGCCAGGAGAAATATCAACAACCTCAAATATGCAGATGATATCACTCTAATGAAAGAAAAGTGAAGAGGAACTAAAGAGCCTCTTGATGAGGGTGAAAGAGAAGAGTGAAAAAACTGGCTTAAAACTCAACATTCAAAAAACTAAGATCAGGGCATCCAGTCCCATCACTTCATGGCAAATAAATGAGGAAAAAGTGGAAGCAGTAACAGATTTTGTTTTCTTGGGCTCCAAAATCACTGTGGACAGTGACTGCAGCCATAAACTTAAAAGACACTTGCTCCTTGGAAGGAAAGCTATGACAAACCTAGACAGTATATTAAAAAACAGAGACATCACTTTGCCCACAAAGGTCCATATAATCAAAACGAGGCGGAAATGTCAACCAGCTCCAGTAGTCTTGCCTGGAGAGTCCCATGCACAGAGGAGCATGGTGGGCTACAACCCATGGGATCACAAAGAGTCGCACAGGACTGAGTGACTGAGCGTGCCTGTGCTCTGAATATAAGCTAAATAAGCAGATACAGTTCTGTCATACTACTTTCCCAGTTTTGAAGCAGTCAGTGTCATGTACGGATATGGCAGTTGGACCATAAAGAAGGCTGAATGTCAAAGAATTGATGCTCTTGAAATGTGGAACTGGAGAAGACTCTTGAGAGTCCCTTGGACAGCAAGGAGATCAAACCTAAAGAAAATCAACCCTGAATATTCACTGGAAGGATGGATGCTGAAGCTGAAGCTCCAGTACTTTGGCCACTTGATGCAAAGAGCTGACTCACTGGAAAAGACTGATTCTGGGAAAGATTAAAGGCAAAAGGAGAAGGGGGAGGCAAAGGATGAGATGATTAGATAGCATCACCAATTCAGTGGCAGTTACAGAAGTACAAGATAAATTGGTATGGCCTGTTGTTTAAGGATCTCCAGGACACACTGTAGGGTTAAAAAAAAATTATTAGTTTTAGTGTATATGGTATGATGCTATTTACACACAGAAAGGAAAGCAACCATAAAACAATGAACAAAATTGTATGGGTAGATAATTCAGCAACTAGAGTGATTGTGAAAAAACCTCATATGGAAATGTACAAAGGAAATGATCAGCACAAATTCCTAGGCTTTTGATCCCCTCAGGCAGATAAAGGATATAAAAAGAGGTCAGAATGATGAGAAGATAATTCATAAGATTTCTTTGGGTGAGATTTCCATGGGAGGGGAGAATCCTTGTTACTTTCTACTCAGGGCCAAGGAAAGGGGTTCCAGTGGAAAGCCTGGTGCATGGTTTCTGATGTTGACGATGGGGGACTGAATGGGTGGGGTTTGAGTTCCACTAAGGAGATCTAATGGGTGGACTATGGCTGATTAAGTGCTGTCTGTGGGAGCTGAAGAGTGCTAAGGCCTTGAGAAACCACCCTCCATCAACAGGAGGGAGTAAAGGATGGATGAGGGCATCTTGGTGCCAGGACAGCCGTGTGGGACAGAGAGTCTTTGAGTCCTGTCCATCCAAGTATTCCATCCACTGGGGTGAGGGTCCCAGTTGCAGGAGTCTATGTTAGTTGGACTGTTGAGAATCTCAGTTGGAGCAGGCAGCTCAGGAGAGCAAACACATCACATGCCACAGAAAGGGAGTATTTCCAAAGCTGGGAATGTCTGAACCAAGCTGTACTCCTTTCTCAGGGCTGCTGTAACAAAGTGCCACAAACCTACAACGTCCTGAGTTCTACAGTGAGCCAACAGTGATAGAGAATTGTGAGAACTCAAAGGTAAGTCCAGAAGCCATACCACAGAGCCAGAGAACCTGCAGGGTGTGGAAATGAAAGCAAGAATGAATTCATGGAAAAGATTTTTCTAGGCATTTCTAGGCTAACATCTGGGACATTGGTACCACCCATGTCTTTATTTAGTTTGCCCAGATGGGGCAAGTATGGTTGGGCAGTCAGGATCTGAGACCAGTCCATTCCAGTACATGGTTTATTACAGAATGCCAAACAAACACACTCTCTATTTCCTTGGGTCATTGCTATCGTGGAATTGTTAAAGAGCGTTCATTGATCTGCCCTCCCCCACCCCTTACTACCATCTCTAGGAATAAGCAGAGCTGGAGGTAAAAGTCAGTGCCTTTACCTTTCCTATGAGCTCGGGAATAAATAGAGCCATCTCCTCCTGCCCACACGATGAGCTATTCCTGAAGGGGAAACTGTGACCTCTCCCCTACGGATTTGTGCACCAGGAGAAGGATTTACTTTATTTCGTTAAGAGTTTGGAAGAAATGCTCCTAATTATATACCATGTGTTTATACAACCTTCCTGTTTCCTCAGTTTCATCTGCATTACAGTTACCATTCAAAGAATAAAGTCAGATTGAAAGATGTAGCAATATGGCTTTCTATGAGACAAAAAAACCTTCAGCGTATTTAAAGAGGCAGAGGCGTCACTTACTCAAAGGTAAAGCTATTTTTAACATAATTTTATTATTTGTTATAGGTGGCAGCCAGATAAGCCTAAGAGCCTTTTAACATGGGTTTTTGTTTTTTTTTTTTCCATGAAAGAAAGTGAAAAAGTCACTCAGTCATGTTTGACTCTTTGTGACCCCATGGAATAGTCCATGGAATTCGCCAGGCCAGAATACTGGAGTGTGTAGTCTTTCTCTTCTCCAGAGGATCTTCTCAACCCAGGGATCGAACTCAGGTCTTAGACATTGCAAACGGATTCTTACCAGCTCAGCCACAAGGATATTCAGATCAGATCAGTCGCTCAGTCATGTCCGACTCTTTGCAATCCCATGAATAGCAGCACACCAGGCCTCCCTGTCCATCACCAACTCCCGGAGTTCACTGAGACTCACGTCCATCGAGTCAGTGATGCCATCCAGCCATCTCATCCTCTGTCGTCCCCTTCTCCTCTTGCCCCCAATCCCTCCCAGCATCAGAGTCTTTTCCAATGAGTCAACTCTTTGCATGAGGTGGCCGAAGTACTGGAGTTTCAGCTTTAGCATCATTCCTTCCAAAGAAATCCCAGGGCTGATCTCCTTCAGAATGGACTGGTGGGATCTCCTTGTAGTCCAGGGGACTCTCAAGAGTCTTCTCCAACACCACAGTTCAAAAGCATCAATTCTTTGGTGCTCAGCCTTCTTCACAGTCCAGCTCTCACATCCATACATGACCACAGGAAAACCATAGCCTTGACTAGACGAACCTTTGTTGGCAAGTAATGTCTCTGCTTTTGAATATGCTATCTAGGTTGGTCATAACTTTCCTTCCAAGGAGTAAGCGTCTTTTAATTTCATGGCTGCAGTCACCATCTGCAGTGATTTTGGAGCCCAGAAAAATAAAGTCTGACACTGTTTCCACTGTTTCCCTATCTATTTCCCATGACGTGATGGGACTGGATGCCATGATCTTAGTTTTCTGAATGTTGAGCTTTAAGCCAACTTTTTCACTCTCCACTTTCACTTTCATCAAGAGGCTTTTTAGTTCCTCTTCACTTTCTGCCATAAGGGTGGTGTCATCTGCATATCTGAGATTATTGATATTTCTCCCAGCAATCTTGATTCCAACTTGTGCTTCATCCAGTCCAGTGTTTCTCATGATGTATTCTGCATAAAAGTTAAATAAACATGGTGACAATATACAGCCTTGACGTACCCCTTTTCCTATTTGGAACAGGTCTGTTGTTCCATGTCCAGTTCTAACTGTTGCTTCCTGACCTGCATACAAATTTCTCAAGAGGCAGATCAGGTGGTCTGGTATTCCCATCTCTTGAAGAATTTTCCACAGTTTATTGTGATCCACACAGTCAAAGGCTTTGGCATAGTCAATAAAGCAGAAATAGATGTTTTTCTGGAACTCTCTTGCTTTTTCCATGATCCAGCAGATGTTGGCAATTTGATCTCTGGTTCCTTTGCCTTTTCTAAAACCAGCTTGAACATCAGGAAGTTCACGGTTCAAATATTGCTGAAGCCTGGCTTGGAGAATTTTGAGCATTACTTTACTAGCGTATGAGATGAGTGCAATTGTGTGATAGTTTGAGCATTCTTTGTTATTGCCTTTCTTTGGGATTGGAATGAAAACTGACCTTTTCCAATCCTGTGGCCTCTGCTGAGTTTTCCAGATTTGCTGGCATATGGAGTGCAGCACTTTCACACCATCATCTTTCAGGATTTGGAATAGCTCCACTGGAATTCCATCACCTCCACTAGCTTTGTTTGTAGTGATGCTTTCTAAGGCCCATTTGACTTCACATTCCAGGATGTCTGGCTCTAGGTCAGTGATCACACCATCATGATTATCTGGGTCGTGAAGATCTTTTCTGTACAGTTCTTCTGTGTGTTCTTGCCACCTCTTCTTAATATCTTCTGCTTCTGTTAGGTCCATACCATTTCTGTCCTTTATCGAGCCCATCTTTGCATGAAATATTCCTTTGGTATCTCTGATTTTCTTGAAGAGATCCCTAGTCTTTCCCATTCTGTTGTCTTCCTCTATTTCTTTGCATTGATCGCTGAAGAAGGCTTTCTTATCTCTTCTTGCTATTCTTTGGAACTCTGCATTCATATGCTTATATCTTTCCTTTTCTCCTTTGCTTTTTGCTTCTCTTCTTTTCACAGCTATTTGTAAGGCCTCCCCAGACAGCCATTTTGCTTTTTTGCATTTCTTTTCCATGGGGATGGTCTTGATCCCTGTCTCCTGTACAATGTCACGAACCTCATTCCATAGTTCATCAGGCACTCTATCTATCAGATCTAGGCCCTTAAATCTATTTCTCACTTCCACTGTATAATCATAAGGGATTTGATTTAGGTCATACCTGAATGGTCTAGTGGTTTTCCCTACTTTCTTCAATTTCAGTCTGAATTTGGCAATAAGGAGTTCATGGTCTGAGCCACAGTCAGCTCCTGGTCTTGTTTTTGCTGACTGTATAGAGCTTCTCCATCTTTGGCTGCAAAGAATATAATCAATCTGATTTTGGTGTTGACCATCTGGTGATGTCCATGTGTAGAGTCTTCTCTTGTGTTGTTGGAAGAGGGTGTTTGTTATGACTAGTGCATTTTCTTGGCAAAACTCTATTAGTATTTGCCCTGCTTCATTCCTTATTCCAAGGCCAAATTTGCCTGTTACTCCAGGTGTTTCTTGACTTCCTACTTTGCATTCCAGTCCCCTATAATGAAAAGGACATCTTTTTTGGGTGTTAGTTCTAAAAGGTCTTGTAGGTCTTCATAGAACCGTTCAACTTCAGTTTCTTCAGCATTACTGGTTGGGGCATAGACTTGGATTACTGTGATATTGAATGGTTTGCCTTGGAAACGAACAGAGATCATTCTGTCGTTTTTGAGATTGCATCCAAGTACTGCATTTCGGACTCTTTTGTTGACCATGATGGCCACTCCATTTCTTCTGAGGGATTCCTGCCCACAGTAGTAGACATAATGGTCATCTGAGTTAAATTAACCCATTCCAGTCCATTTTAGTTCGCTAATTTCTAGAATGTCGACATTCACACTTGCCATCTCTTGTTTGACCACTTCCAATTTGCCTTGATTCATGGACCTCACATTCCAGGTTCCTATACAATATTGCTCTTTACAGCATCGGATCTTGCTTCTATCACCAGTCATATCCACAGCTGGGTATTGTTTTTGCTGTGGATGTGAGTGGTGACAGAAGCAAGGATATTAATAAACAGAAAATGTATTTTATGCAAGTAACAGCAGAGGGCGCTCTTCTCATGGATTCGTTTCTACCAGAACTTTTCTTCTCAAAGGAAAACAGTTGTTAAAATACTTTTGGGTATGTTAACAAGCTTATGACTTCTCCTAAATACATGCATCTATTTTATATATTTATTTATACTAGTGTGTATAACGGAGAAGGCAATGGCAACCCACTCCAGTACTTATGCCTGGAGAATCCCATGGACGGAGGAGCCTGGTAAGCTGCAGTCCATGGGGTCGCGAAGAGTTGGACACGACTAAGCGACTTCACTTTCACTTTCATGCATTGGAGGAGGAAATGGCAACCCACTCCAGTGTTCTTGCCTGGAGAATCCCAGGGACAGAGGAGCCTGGTGGGCTATGGGGTCGCACAGAGTCAGACACGACTGACATGACTTAGCAGCAGCAGCAGCAGCAGCAGTAGTGTGTATAAATAAATATACTACTATATTTATTTATACTATATAAATAGTATATATAAATATATTTTATATATTTAAATTTATATACAGCCATGTTATATATTTAATTGATACAAATATATGTGTACATATATCAATTTATATGTTCAAATTATATATATTTACATAAACTTGTAAATATACACAAATATATATGCATTTATTACTTTTATGGTTTCTCTCCTATCCATTAACACTGAAACCTGAAACCTCATCTGATCACATTCCTGTGAATAATCACACTTTTTCTCCTTGAGCATGTCAACTTCCTGTGTTGTCACAGAAACTTTCAGTCTTGAGCTCAAAAAGCTGGGGCTCTGGGTATTGCCTTCTGTTCTCCAGGTTATGTGTTTTCTCCTGTCCTACAGACAGGCCCCCAAGCCATTTCTGGAGTATGTCCAGAGAGAAGGAGGCTTTGGTCACACTCTCTGCTGTGGTCAGGCTGCAGACTCCAACACTCCTTCCCCTTCTCTTTTCTTTGTCTCTCCTCCTCTCCTGTGTCTTTACTTCTCCAAGCCTTTCTGTCATTCTCCTCCCACTCCCAAAGTCATCACTAACTAAGCTTCCCAGCAGTGATCCCTGCCTACTTGTATATATACCCTTGCATCAGGCAGGGCTGGTCTGTGTAACAGAATACTGTGGGAATGGCATCTTGTGACTTGCAAAGTTAAGGTCATAAAAGACACGTGGCTTCTAACCATGATCTGTCTTGGATCACTGAGCCAGCTGCCACGTTGTGACAAGGCTCAAGCAGTCCTAGGGAGGGTCCTTGTTTCAAAGAACAGAGCTGGCCTGCCAACAGCCAGCAGTGCCTTTTCAACCATGAGAGGGAGCCACTTGGGAAACAAGTCCTCCAGCTCCAATACAGCCTTCAGATGACTACGACCTTATCCCTTCTCGGCCTTTTGGCTAAGATCAAGTGTAGATGACTACAACCCTGGTGATCCTCTTGACTAGAGCCTCAAAAGAAACCCTGAGCCAGAACCACCCAACTAAGTCACTTCTGAATTCCTGAACCACAGGAACTGTGAGATATTACAGTTTATTGTTTTAAGACATGAGGTTTGGGGTAATTTGTTATGCAGAAACTATGCCTGATGACATATTTAACCAGGCTGTGTGTGGTTCCATATCCTTGTGGTTAAAGTTCTCCAATGGCTCAACATTAATTTCAGGATATAATCAGATGCCATGACCTGGCAAGAGGTCTTTCACGATCTGGCTCCTGCATGCCTCCTGGCTTCACTCAGCTCATCCTCTCCTTCCTTCCCCATATCTCCAGTGACACTGAAAAATCTTTCATTTCCCTAAATGTGGACAGATAAAATATATGATGCCCAGTTAAATATGAAACTTATATAAACAATGAATGATTGTTACTATTGCACAATATTAGGGACCTACTGATACTAAGGAACCAGAGATCAAATTGCCAACATCCGCTGGATCATGGAAAAAGCAAGAGAGTTCCAGAAAAACATCTATTTCTGCTTTATTGACTATGCCAAAGCCTTTGACTGTGTAGATCACAATAAACTATGGAAAATTCTGAAAGAGATGGGAATACCAGACCACCTGATCTGCCTCTTGAGAAACCCGTATGCAGGTCAGGAAGCAACAGTTAGAACTGGTCATGGAACAACAGACTGGTTCCAAATAGGAAAAGGAGTACGTCAAGGCTGTATATTGTCACCATGTTTCTTTAACTTATATGCAGAGTACATCATGAGAAATGCTGGACTGGAAGAAACACAAGTTGGAATCAAGATTGCTGGGGGAAATATCAATAACCTCAGATATGCAGATGATACCACCCTTATGGCAGAAAGTGAAGAGGAACTCAAAAGCCTCTTGATGAAAGTGAAAGTGGAGAATGAAAAGGTTGGCTTAAAGCTCAGCATTCAGAAAACGAAGATCATGGCATCTGGTCCCATCACTACACGGGAAATAGATGGAGAAACAGTGGAAACAGTGTCAGACTTTCTTTTTCTGGGCTCCAAAATCACTGTAGATGGTGACTGCAGCCACGAAATTAAAAGACGCTTACTCCTTGAAAGGAAAATTATGACCAATCTAGATAGCATATTCAAAAGCAGAGACATTACTTTGCCAACAAAGGTTTGCCTAGTCAAGGCTATGGTCTTTCCTGTGGTCATGTATGGATGTGAGAGCTGGACTGTGAAGAAGGCTGAGCATCAAAGAATTGATGCTTTTGAACTGTGGTGATGGAGAAGACTCTTGAGAGTCCCTTGGACTGCAAGAAGATCCAACCAGTCCATTCTGAAGGAGATCAGCACTGGGATTTCTTTGGAAGGAAAGATGCTAAAGCTGAAACTCCAGTACTTTGGCCACCTCATGCGAAGAGTTGACTCATTGGAGAAGACTCTGATGCTGGGAGGGATTGGGGGCAGGAGGAGAAGGGGACGACAGAGGATGAGATGGCTGGATGGCATCACTGACTGGATGGATGTGAGTCTGGGTGACCTCCGGGAGTTGGTGATGGACAGGGAGGCCTGGCGTGCTGCGGTTCATGGGGTCGCAAAGAGTCAGGCACGACTGAGCGACTGATCTGATCTGATCTGATACTAAAAATACTACATGGTATATACCTATTCCAAAAAGTTCTTTTTTGTTTATCTGAAATTCAAATTAAATGGGGCATTCTGTATTCTTGGTTGCTGAATCTGTCACCTCTACAGATGTGAAATGACCTCTCTCAGTTCCTGTTCCTAGCCCCTTCCTGCCTGGATCACTGTATATTCCCTTGCTGACTTACTCTCCTCTAAGACTTAGCTGCTGCTAAGTTGCTTCAGTCATGTCCAACTCTGTACAACCCCGTAGACGGCAGCCCACCAGGCTCCCCCACCCCTGGGATTCTCCAGGCAAGAACACTGGAGTGGGTTGCCATTGCCTTCTCCAATGCATAAAAGTGAAAGTGAAGTCGCTCAGTCATGTCCGACTCTTAGTGACCCCATGGACTGCAGCCCACCAGGCTCCTCTGTCCATGGGATTCTCCAGGCAAGAGTACTGGAGTCGGGTGCCAAGACTTAGCTGACACCACCCTAATAGCAGAAAGTGAAGAGGAACTAAAGAACCTCTTGATGAAGGTGAAAAAGGAAAGTGAAAAAAACTGCCTTAAAACTCAACATTCAAAAAACTAAGATCATGGCATTCAGTCCCATTACTTCATGGTATGGGGAAACGATGGAAACAGTGACAGACTTTATTTTCATGGAATTCAAAATCACTGCAGACAGTGACTGCAGCCATGAAATCAAGACATTTGCTCCTTAGAAGACAAGTTATGACAAACCTAGACAGCATATTAAAAAAGCAGAGACATCACTTTGCCAACAACAGTCAGCATAGCCAAAGCTATAGTTTTTCCAGTAGTCGTGTAAAGAGTTGGACCATAAAAAAAGGCTGAGCACCTAAGAACTGATGTTTTCAAATTGTGGTATTGGAGAAGACTCTTTAGAGTCCCTTGAACATCAAGGAGATCAAACCAGTCAACCTTAAAAGAAATCAACACTGAATATTCATTGGCAGGATGGATGCTGAAGCTGAAGCTCCAATACTTTGGCCACCTGATGCAAAGAGCTGACTCACTGGAAAAGACCCTGATTCTGGGAAGGATTGAGGGCAGGAGGAGAAGAGGGCAACAGAGGATGGAATCATCAACTCAATGGACATGAGTATGAGCAAACTCCAGGAGATAGTGAAGGACAGGGAGGCCTGGCGTGCTTTAGTCCATGGGGTCGCAAAGAGTCAGAAATGACTGAGTGATTGAACAACAAAGACTTAGCCCAGACAGAAACGTCTCTAGGAAACCTCTGCTGATTGAGGCCACCACACGCACACCTAGGACGGGTTAGATGCATCTGCTGCAGGCTTCCATTCCACCCTGTCATACTCTTGCCCACTACACACATTAGTTCAGTCAGTCACTCAGTCGTGTCCGACTCTCTGCGACCCCATGAACTGCAGCACACCAGGCCTCCCTGTCCATCACTAACTCCCACAGTCCACCAAAACCCATGTCCATTGTGTCGGTGATGCCGTCCAGCCATCTCTGTCATCCCCTTCTCCTCCTGCCCTCAATCTTTCCCAGCATCAGGGTTTTTTCAAATGAGTCAGCTATCTGTATGAGGTGGCCAAAGTATTGGAGTTTCAGCTTCAACATCAGTCCCTCCAATAAACACCCAGGACTAATCTTCTTTAGGATGGACTGGTTGGATCTCCTTGCAGTCCAAGGGACTCTCAAGAGTCTTCTCCAACAACACAGTTCAAAAGCATCAATTCTTTGGTGCTCAGCTTTCTTTACAGTCCAAGTCTAACATCCATACATGACCACTGGAAAAACCATAGCCTTGACTAGACAGACCTTTGTTGGCAAAGTAATATCTCTGCTTTTTAATACGCTGTCTAGGTTGGTCATAACTTTCCTTCCAAGGAGTAAGCGTCTTTTAATTTCATGGCTGCAATCATTATCTGCAGTGATTTTGGAGCCCCCAAAATAAAGTCTGCCACTGTTTCCACTGTTTCCCCATCTATTTCCCATGAAGTGATGGGACCGGATGCCATGATCTTAGTTTTCTGAATGTTGAGCTTTAAGCCAACTTTTTTACTCTCCACTTTCACTTTCATCAAGAGGCTCTTTAGTTGTTCTTCACTTTCTGCCATAAGGGTGGTGTCCTCTGCATATCTGAGGTTATTGATATTTCTCCCGGCAATCTTGATTCCAACTGTGCTTCCTCCAGTCCAGCGTTTCTCATGATGTACTCTGCATATAAGTTAAATAAGCAGGGTGACAATATACAGCCTTGATGTACTCCTTGTCCTATTTGGAACCAGTCTGTTGTCCCATGTCCAGTTAATTAATGATTAGTTTGTCCATCTCCACGCTAGACTATGAACTTCTGGTAGTTTCAGGCACTATATTCTTCATCATTGTAGACTTAGGGCCAAAAACATGGTATGATCATAGCTTAAAAAACTACTGAATGCTAATTGTAAGCTAATCATTGTTCTAGGATATTTGCATATATGACCTCACTGAATCTTCACATCAACCTGAAAAAAGTACTATTAATATCCATTTTGCTTTTACTGAAGAAACTGAGGCATGACATTATACAACGTCACTCAACAATGGCAGTTGTTTTGAATTTTAAATTTTAAACTTGTGTTCAAAGGCTTGAGTGGGAAATGAGTTCCTCCAGAAAGGATTTTGATTTCTTGTTCCAGGCACATTACAGCATCATAGTCTGAGAGTACAGTAAGTTAACTTCTTACTTGGTGGTTTCTCAGATGATGAAGGTAGCATGCTATTATGAAATACAATGTGACTCTTTTCACATAAAGAACATGACTCAAGACAGAAATACTCCTTGTCATCTCCCTTTTCTTTAATGGAGTTTTTTTTAGTTTCCCCTTTTATCTAGAAGTGTAGACATTTGCGAATCCAAGCTCACTGCAGGTGTCTCCGTTCCAACTCGTGCAACTATTAAGCCTCCTATTGTTGGGTTCCAGTTTTGGAAAATGTTCCCAGTTCAGATGTGGCTTCAGCACATGCTTACTGGTCTGGTTTCCCCCTTTTTCTTTTTGCCCATAGGGATTTCCCTAATAATGCCTAGCTGTGCATTTTAAATTACACATTTTATCTAGAATTTCTATGTGTTTTATGAAGAAAAGATTCTTTAGGGTGTCTGGCTCCCCATGTTACTGGAGAAATGCATTCCCAAACTTCATTCTCTATTCACTCTCAATCCACACTGCATATCAATCAGCACATTCTGAGGTCATGAAATAAATATACCCAGGAAGAATCAGTGTTTGAATCAGTGTTTCTTGATGATGAAACCCTTATTTCAAATAATACCTATCTGGGACTTCTCTGGTGATCCAATGGTTAACACTTCGAGCTCCCAATGCAGGGAGCTGGGGTTTGATCCCTGATGAGGGAGCTCGATCTTGCACGCCACAGCTAATGATCTCACATACTGCAACAAAGATCGAAGAGCCCACATGCCTCCACTAAGACCCAGAGCAGCCAAATAAATAAGTAAATGTTAAATGATAATAATAATACTTGCCCTTTACAACTAGTAAGTCCTGGGACACTCTTCAAGAAAAAGTGGTCTAGGACTTCTCTGGTGCTCCAATGGCTAAGAGTCCACTTGCCAATACAGAGGACACAGGTTCAGACCCTGGTCTGGGAAGATCCCACATGTCATAGTGCAACTAAGCCCATGAGCCACAACTCCTGAAGCCCAAGCGCCCTAGAGCCTGTGTTCCACAAGAGAAGCCACCACAATGAGAAGCGCAACTAGCGAGTAGTCCCTGCTCTCCACAACAACAGAAAGTCTGTACACAGCAGCAGTGACGCAGACAGCCAAAAATAAAAATAATAAATAAATATTTTTAATAAAGAAAGAGCGGTCTAATGATTTGAATAGCGATGGGAATTGAGAGAGTGGGCCTGCTTAGTAGACAGAACCCTTCTTAATAAACCTAGAGAATGGCCAGAAAAACTTGGTAAACTAATTGTTTTTGTGTTCTTAAGGAATTTTGTTTGCTTGTTTGTTTGTTTGGGGTCCTTAATGGAATCCAGAAACTGTGCACGTTTGCATGCCTTTTTGCCAACACACGGAGCTAATGTTATCTCTCTTCACACAGGGAAGGAAAGAAAGTACTTTCCATTCCAGCTCTTGTTTTCAAGCCCAGAAGTTTCCATGGTATTATTCTGGGTATTGAAACTTTCCAAACCCAGTGTCATGCATTAAATTTGGTGGAACAGTTGTATAAAATCTGTTCTGCCATTTTAAAATAAGGAACTTATTATATTTATTTTTAGACCACAAAATGTCTTTTTCTGACAGCTCAAGAACAACCAACATTGAAAAGAGCTTCATATAGAGCTACTCCTGATTAAGGGACAGAAGTTAAGCTAGTTCTCAAAAAAGTTTAAATGAGCTGCCTAAACAGAACATAATCCTACATGATGTTCAATTGAGTCACAGTGAAATAAATGGACATGTCATAAAATTCTTTCACCCCGCAATAGTTGGTCCATGGAAGTTTTTAGAACAAGAATCTTTCAAATTGTAGAGTTGCACAGTTAGGGAAATCAATGATGTGAATATTTTCAGGGTCTTGGGGAGCAGGACATCGTTATGCAAATATAATAATGCAATATTAAAATTAAAATTTATATAGAAAAAATAGAAAAAAATCAGATTCCTCTAGGGGTTTTGTAAGAAATGTATCAGTTTAAAAAATTTTACCTTAAAAATAAATAAATAATAAAAAAATAAATAAATAAAAAATTTTACCAGAATATATAGTTGATTTACAACATTGTGTTAGTTTCAGGTGTACGACAGTTATGATTATGTTATGATTATGTATGACAGTTAATGATTCAGTTATACATATACACACATTCATTCTTCCTCAAATTTTTTTCTCATATAGGTTATCACAGAATATTGAATATAGGTCCCTGTGATATTCAGTAGGTTCATGTTCATTATCTGTCTTACATATAGAAGTGTGTACAATCTAGGGAATGTTTTTATTGTTTGACTGGCTATAGTAAAAATTTGTCAGAAGACTGGGGTAAAGAATTGAATCTCTTCTAGCTCTAAGATTTGCTATAAATTTTCTTCCCTGAATTTAGGACTATATATTTACCTGACAGGCTTCTAAAACAGATAATCCAGAACAAAGAATGGCTGTCTTATTGGCAGTATCTCCCTATGGTTACTATAAGATGTTTCCTCATGCACTTGGGAAGAAAATCTGGGTAAAATGGTTAACACTTTGTCCACGTTCTTCCCAGGAAATTTTTGACATTGGAACCAGAGGCTGAGGATGTGGCTGCTGCCATCAAGGCTTGGGTCATTGTGAAGGGTCATATGTAACTGCCAAGGGCCTGTCCACCTCAGAGAGAAAGAGAAACCAGTCTTGGGGTCATGCAGTGCTAACCTGAGTCTGGTTCAAGGTGACCCTCTTGATCAGTTTAGCACTGACATCATCTGCCCAGGGGGCAAGAGCACAGTTGCGTAGGGCGGGGAAGGCAATGGCACCCCACCCCAGTACTCTTGCCTGGAGAATCCCATGGACAGAGGAGCCTGGTAGGCTCCAGTCCATGGTGTCACTAAGAGTCGGATAGGACTGAGCGACTTCACTTTCACTTTTCACTTTCATGCATTGGAGAAGGAAATGGCAACCCACTCCAGCACTCTTGCCTGGAGAATCCCAGGGACGGGGGAGCCTGGTGGGCTGCCGTCTATGGGATTGCACAGAGTCGGACACGACTGAAGCGACTTAGCAGCAGCAGCAAGATAAGCAGTTGTATTATTGCTACATGGAATCTGCTCCTATGCCAACATCTGAGACAGTAGCATATTGATAAAATCTCTTCTGTCCAGTTCAAGCCAAAGATGGCATACACAAAAGGCCATTGTCCGTGACACCCACAGAAGGCTTCTCTCCATTCTTTACCTATGGGACGGGAGTAAAACAATTCACACCTCTGGTTCCACCATCTTCCTACTCAGACATGTTCATTTGTAACCCTATTCTGGGTTGATCCAGACCATCTAAACTTTCCCCCCAATAAGAATTGCATGGAAAGGTCATTCTGCAACCAGGCTACCTTCTTGGATCAAGGAGGGTCACCACAGAGGAGAGGGCACTTGCTGCACAGGCTTTACATCAGAGGTATGTCCACATCCCAGAGGAAGAAAGTGGTAGAAGCACAACAAACTCAACAACAAAAAAGGGTCAGACAGGCCTGCCTTGTGGCAATAGTATGGAGATGATCTCACAGGAGCATAAAATTTACATCCATGAAGCTCTTTCCAAACTATATAACCCCACCTGCCCAGTCCCCTACAGGGGTCCAGGCAGGCATGAAAGGGGAGGAAAGTGATTAGGTATAGAGATTCTGGGATTCCCTGGTGGCTCAGACAGTAAGGAATCTGCCTGAAATGCAGGAGACCTGGCTACAATCCCTGGTTGGGAGTATCCCTTGGAGAAGCGAATGGCTACCCACTCCAGTATTCCTGCCTGGAGAACTCCATGGACAGAGGAGCCTGGCGGGCTACAGTCCATAGAGACTCCAGGGTACAAACATGACCAGTAGCTTTTTCACCCCTGCATGGCTCCCTATACCCAGGTCCTATGAAGTTTATCCACCACTTGTGGGCTGATCCAGATGTGCAATCTATTATGCCACATTCATCTCAATCTCCCATGTAGGAGTTTATATTGGATCCTGACCACCAGGGACATATTCTCAGAAAGGAGCTTCCTGGTCTCCTCTCCCAGGTTAAGAGCATATTGACCATTAAGGTCTTAACCACTACCTGCGTCACATACTAGAAAATGTCACTCATATATCTGGATTGGAGGCCCTGGGACAATCATGGTTTTCCCATGTGTCAAATAAATTTTTCAGCAGATACCAAGCTCAGATGGTAAAGTATCGCCCTGCAATGCAGGAGACCTGGCTTTGGTCCCTGGGTAAGAAAGATCCCCTGGAGAAGAGAATGGCAACCCACTCCAGTATTCTTGCCTGGGAATTCCACGGACAGAAGAGCCTGGCAGGCTAGTCTATGGCGTTGCACATGGCGTCGCAAAGAGTCAGACATGACTGAGTGACTTTCACTAATACTAATACCATTCTTCACAGTAGTTTTGTGACATTTAGAGTTTGAGCATGGATTTAACAGGCCACCATGGATATGAGAAGTACTTGAGTTTGGTAAATTTTTCATCCAAGTATTTTATTTAGGATGTGGTCTCTTCTTAAGGACATGTGCACAGAGGAAGCTCAGAGCTGAGTTGTTGAACTTGTTATCAGAGACATCTCATATGTTTGGGACCCCTTAATATTTCAGTCCTGAATGACCTAACGGGTTGATTATATAGCAAGTCATCTAAGAAAAATTAATGAGCCCATGTGGAGGTTGATTTCAGTCAATCTCAAGACAGAGAATTCTATGGTTAGGGGCACCACTTGAAATTCTACCCATTTTCTAAATTAGCCAATGCAGTACTCC
The DNA here is from genome assembly GCA_935064755.1 of Tragelaphus eurycerus. NCBI lineage: Eukaryota > Metazoa > Chordata > Mammalia > Artiodactyla > Bovidae > Tragelaphus > Tragelaphus eurycerus. Next base: position 30,080,478 of record CAKXYN010000002.1, read on the forward strand.
AATGCAATGCATGAGACCTGGGTTCAATCCCTGGGTTGGGAAGATGCCCTGGAGAAGGGAATGGCAACCCACTCCAGTATTCTTGCCTGGAGAATTCCATGGACAGAGGAGCCTGGCGGGCTATAGTCCATGAGGTCACAAAGAGTTGGACACGAATGAGCGACTAACAACATGACCACATAATGTACTCCATGGAAACTGTCCACCTTGGAGGCAAGTTATACTATTGGTGAAAAAGACTTTCTTGTCAGGAGATGAATCTTGCATTTGAGACTTACTAAACCAGGAAGTCCAGAGAAGGCAATGGCAACCCACTCCAGTACTCTTGCCTGGAAAATCCCATGGACGGAGGGGCCTGGTGGGCAGCAGTCCATGGGGTTGCTAGGAGTCGGACACGACTGAGCGACTTCACTTTATTTTTTCACTTCCATGCATTGGAGAAGGAAATGGCAATCCACTCCAGTGTTCTTGCCTGGAGAATCCCAGGGACGGGGGAGCCTGGTGGGCTGCCATCTATGGGGTCGCACAGAGTTGGACACGACTGAAGCGACTTAGCAGCAGCAGCAGCAAACCAGGAAGTCAAGCCACAGGTGGGACTTTCAAAATACCTATTGGATGAAAAACCACTTGCTCATAAATTTGGATGAGAACTTGAGAACCAGATTTGACCTTCAACTGGATAGACGATATCTATATCATAGGGGCTTCCCTGTAGCTCAGATGGTAAAGAATCTGCCTGCAACATAGGAGACCTGAGTTTGATCCCTGGGTCGAGAAGATTCAGTGGAGAAGGAACTGGCTACCACTCCAGTATTCTCACCTGGAGAATTCCATGGACAAAAGCATCTGGCAGGCTACAGTCCATGGGGTCACAAAGAGTCGGATACGACTGAGTGGCTAACACTCTCACTATATATATCATAATAGAATTTTCTTGGCATTTTACCACCTCATGGGTGTTTGGCTTGGAGAGAATGAGGTGGGATGTCAGGTCAGGAAATGGTATTTTTTTTTTCTTTAGTGAGACCCTCTGTCCCTACCAAAACTAAAAAACAGGGGTGAAGCTTTCAGCAGTGAGAAGGCTCAATGTGTAAGTGTTTAAAGACCATAAAATGCTCCCAGAATCTTATTGCCAAACATTCCTATTATCTGTGAGACCCGTCACAGACACATGAACTTCTTGGGTCTGAAGGGGATAAAGGGCTTAAGTGCAAAGACTGTTTCACTGCCACCTGCATGGCTTCCAGGGCTTCATGAGGCAGAGAGCACACTTCCGTCTGCCTCCCTGTCTGTGTGTGATGTGCTATGTCCAAAAAGGCAAGCCAGGTGTTAAGTCTCTATTTCTGCATCTTACAGCTGTGAGCTTAGCAATGCATACTTGACAGTTGTGGAATCTCTCTTCCGGCTGCTGCCCAAGTATCCCTCAAGAGAGTCACCCGGGAAGGAGAGTCTTGGATTCTCGTCCGATTCGGAGCCCAGCAGTCCGTGGGCGCCTCTGTCTGGTCAGCATGCAGTAGAGTGAAAGCAACTTTCTTGGTGGAACTCTGACGGTGATATAAATTTAACAGACCACTTGAATCCCAGTGAGCTATTCATATCGTGCTAGGAATATAGATTCTATTTCTAGGGGAGCTCAGATAGCCTTACAACAGAGTGATAAAGATATACTATGTGCCCTGTTCAGCAAAAGAAACCGTGCTTGGTCTGCTTCCTAGAGAAACTTGAAGAGGTAATAGCATTTTCTAGAGCCACATACCAAGAGAAGACAGCAGCTCCCATCAGTTCAACAACTGTTGTGACCACATCTTTATTTAGTCCTTGTGATCCACTGTCAAGAATCAAATCCAATCCCACCACCACCACCCCAGACTTTTTGACCATCCAGACTGGACTACTGAACTGGTAGGTTGTGGACATTTAATCTTTGTCTGCATTTGCACTTAGATGAGGAGAATGATTCCTTTATACCTTCCTGGTAATTAATTCTACTTCAATAGCACCATTCAGGAAGTGCAGGGAGCTCTCAGGAATAAAAAGAATTGCAGGGGTTCCAGCAAAGCTTAAAATGTGGATGCTCATCTAGAGTCAGTGCCCTTTCATGGGTCTGATATTTAAGAATGTACATTCCAATTAAGGAGTTTGACAAAGAAATCTCAAGTATGCTATGCTAGGCTAAGTCACTTCAGTCGTGTCCGACTCTGTGTGACCCCATAGATGGCAGCCCACCAGGCTTCCCCATCCCTGGGATTCTCCAGGCAAGAACACTGGAGTGGGTTGCCATTTTCTTCTCCAATGCATGAAAGTGAAAAGAGAAAATGAAGTCGCTCAGTCATGTCCGACTCTTAGCGACCGCATGGACTGCAGCCCACCAGGCTCCTCCATCCGTGGGATTTTCCAGGCAAGAGTACTGGAGTGGGGTGCCATTGCCTTCTCCAAATCTCAAGTATAGTCAGATCCAATAGGTCACACACACATAAATGGTGATGTAGGGTATTCAACTAAAAGTCATATTTGCCCCAAATCCTGACAGAAGGGTTCATTTACCATGACTTAAGCCTTGAGATCTTTCTAAAGCTATTGAGAGATGGGGTTTAGACCTATTCTTCCTTCAGTCTGAACAGGACTAAATCTGTATACAGGGACTCTCTCAAGCTTGAACTCAATCTCAGAAGGCACTAACAAAGGCAGAAGCAGAGTATCTCTATCTCTGTATTCACTGTCATAGTGTAAAAAAAAAAAAATACCGCTGCCTTTTAAGGCCTCTCATTTCTATATTCCATTTTAAAATGGGACATATACATTTCTGAAAAATATTGCTGTAACCTTTGTTGAAAGTGTTAGTCGTTTCTGACTCTTTGCAACCCCCATGGACTATAGCCCGCCAGGCTCCTCTGTCCATGGGATTCTCCAGGCAAGAATACTGGAGTGGGTAGCCATTCCCTTCTCCAGGGGATCTTCCCAACCCAGGGATCGAACCTGGGTCTTCCGCATGGCAGGCAGATTCTTTACCATCTGAGCCACCAGGGAAGCCCATAACTTTTAGGTACCCCTATGTCAACGGCACCCCACCCCAGTACTCTTGCCTGGAAAATCCCATGGATGGAGGAGCCTGGTGGGCTCCAGTCCATGGGGTCACTAGGAGTCGGACACGACTGAGCGACTTCACTTTCACTTTTCACTTTCATGCATTGGAGAAGGCAATGGCAACCCACTCCAGTGTTCTTGCCTGGAGAATCCCAGGGACAGAGCCTAGTGGGCTGCCGTCTATGGGATTGCACAGAGTCGGACATGACTGAAGCGACTTAGCAGCAGCAGCAGCAGCAGCAGCATGTCAAAAGAGTTAAGGTCATCTTGACATTGGCAGAGACCTCATCTTCATCCAGAGCCAGGACTTGCTTTGAGCTGTGGAGTTGGGTCATGGACTTTCCTGTTTATCCTGCAGGCCACCTGTTCAGGGTACATCCCACCTGAGCCCATGCCCACGGCCAGGAAGGAGGAGGAAGAAGGGAAACTGTGCCTGGGACAGTGAGCTGGAGAGGGGAGGTGGGGTGTTGTGTAGAACAGATGCAGGGGCTGGTTATTATTAGTGCTCATGGTAAACAGAAGAGCGGCTTACACAGGGATGAAACCAGCTGCTTCTGTCCTGGGGCAAGTTCCAAAGACACCTCTGCTCTCTTCCCAACCTGATCTGACTCTCTGAAACTGGGAAACCATGTCCCCTGCTTCCCCTGCTTCTCGTTTCTGTGCCCTCAGTGAACTTGCTGAAGCCAGTGACATCATCATAACAACAATAACAACAAATGGGACTTCCCTAGCTGTCCAGGGGTTGAGTTTTGCCTTCCAATGCAGGAGGTGCAGGTTTAATCCCTGATCAGGGAGCTATGATCCCACATGCCCCAGGGCCAAAAAACCAAAGCACAAAAAACCAGAAGCACTATTGTAACAAATTCTTAAAAAACAAAATAACTCTCGTCACCAACTTTTCAGAAACAGTTCTCAGACTTTACATATGTAAACTCAGTTTTCCTTACAAGCCCTCTCTGATGGAGATGCTGTGGTTGGCACTGTTTTACAGATGGCGATCTTGAAGCTCGAAACGTTTGTCATTGCCCAAAGTTCCCCCCTGGTGAGTGGCAGGATGGGATCTGAACCATCCCTAACCATTCTGCTGGACTGCTTCGTCTGTCAGCAGAATCTCCCGTCATTTTGGTTTCTGGTTCTTCCAGGAACGGTTCTTGCTGTCTCACTGTGGCCCACACTACCAGCCCCTCTGCCACCTGCCTGAGGGTTCCCTTGGTCAGGGTTTCTCAACATTAAATATGGATATGGATCACTGGGGGATCTTGTTGACACAAAGATTCTGAGTCAGTAAGTCAGGGGTCTACAATCCTGCCTTTCTAACAAGCTTCCGGGTGATACCAATGCTGTCAGTACACGGGCCAAGTTTCAATGTGCAAACTCAAGGTAACACCTGATTCTGTATAACAGATACCAGCTCTGTTTCTCCCTCTGACAGTGGTGAACACTGCAGGACTGCCTCCAAGATAGGATCCCTCCTGGATCTCCCTAACATGCCTATGGAAATGTTCTCATTTGCAAAAAACCCCACAATTTCAGTTGCTGTCCCATGCCGCCTTCTTCCACTGCTTATTCCCAGTTTCTCTGCCTCTCCCCAACCTCTCTCCCTTCTCCTTTCTGTGTCTCTTTTCGCTGACTTTTAACAGCTTTGTTGAATAACCTTCACTACTGTTTTTGTTATTGGTCTTCTCACGAAAGAAATGAAGCTTCTGTTTCTTGCTACTCGGAGGTTCTGTAATTCTAATAATAAAGTCCACACACAATTTTGAACCAGTCTGAAGGCTGCTCACTACTGTGGGATGTGTGTACAACACAAAAGAGAGGAAATGTGGGAAGAGAATTAGGGAAAAAGCTTGGAAGGACATTCTGTACTCTATATTTTATTTACAAGGGGGCTTGATTATTTATAATGAGCATTATTATTCTTCCTATAATCACAAGAGAAAAGAAAGCATATTGCTGAAGTTGAGGGATATTAAGAGAATGCTGGGAGGCCTCCAGGGGTCCACAAACAGCACAAACAGGACAACCAGGAGTTTAGAATTGCACCAAATGCTGCCACAGCCTCCAAGGGGACTGCTGGTGCCCAACAGACAATAAGCCACCTCAGGAGTGCTTCCTTCATCACCATCCAGCACCATGACTCCTCTTTATGTTTTTTTTTTTTTTTATGCCATGGAACCTTTTGATAGATGGAATCTGATGAGTGGGAGGCCTCTGTGTGCATAATCACACAAGCAAATACCATCTTCTTAAAAATTTCAGGCGTTCACAGTGTTCCCATAGACATGAGAAGGGGACACTAGATTAAAATTTACCCATCTGTTATCGACTATGTGCTGGGGTCACCCCTCAGTTCATATGCTGAGACCTTCACCCCCAGTGCAATGGTGTTTGGAAGTGGGGCCTTTGTGTCCTTGGGTTCAGATGAGGTCATGGGGGTGGAGCCCCCATGATGGGACTGGTGCCCTTATAAGGGGATAAAGGGACCAGAGCTCCCTCCCCTCCCCCCATGTAAGGATACAACAGGCAGTCAGCCATCTGCAGCAACAGAACCCAACCATACCAGCACCCTGATCATGGGATCTCAGCCTCCAGACTGGGAGAAGTAAACTGTTCTTTACTCATTCGATGGTATTGTGTTATAGCAGTGTGAGATGACTAAGACACCATCTAAAAGCAGGATGTTAAAAAAGATTAGGGATCATGAAATTATATAGAAATGAGAGACTTGTTTAGTGCAAGGGACATTTAATATGGAGTTAGCTATGGATTCACATGCCACCTCTGCCATCACTAGGACTGTAAATTTGGGCACCTTACTTAACCTCTCTGAGAGATGTATCACTCTGCCTTGGAATGCAGCAAGGGTTTCTAGAAGGAATGATTATTTCTCAGAACAAGAGAGATTTATGTGTCTGGGTCCCATTAAGAGAGTCCTTGCCCTTGCTTGCTCCCCTGGCCTCTGGCCAGTTTATGAGAGGTGCTGTCTGCTTTACTGAACAGGGACTGGGGTATTCCACGACACCCCAGAAAAATACACTTGTCATAAGATTGTCCTCTGGAGCATCAAGAAGCTGAAGAAAACCAAGCAACCTGAGTGGTTTCTTATAAGCACTATTTGAAAGTCTTTGGTAAAAGTGCAATCTAAAGGCAATTGTATTTCTACATTAAGGTTTTGTTTTGTTTTGTTTTTAAATTAAATTTGAAGGTCAGGGCTTTAAAGAGCACAGTGATTGGTTGTTTACCTCCATTCCCCTCTGCTTCTGGTACTTTTGTGGACATGTTCTGACCTCAAACTGTGGGTGGGAATGCAGGAAGGATGCTGTCTGTGCATTAGTGTGAGCCTTGAATTTTGCCCAGAGTGCTTCTGAAACTTTGCCAAGATGAAATAAATAGCACATAGCCTCCTTTCACATCTCAACTTGAAAATGACACTGTCAATTTCTAATTTAAAAATTTCAGGATGTTTTAAATCATTTGACAGGTATTACTAGAAAAAGAGGTTGTGACAACTAAATGAGAAAAGTTTATTTAGGCAAATGATAGCTTTAAATATGAAAGCAAAATCAAGCTTCTAGAAGAAACTCTTCATGACCTTGGGATAAGCAAAGATTTCTTAAGCAGAACACAAAGAGGACTATTCACAAAATAAAAAAACATTTCTCTTTGATATTACAACATTTCTGTCTATCAAAAGACACCATGAAGAGAGTTACAAGAAAACCTATGAAGTGAGACAAGATATTTGCAATACATATATCACATATCTAAGGATCCCATGGTGATAAAAGACTTTGACAGATCAAGTTTTAAAAGACAAAACCAAAATTTTAAGTGATCAAAAGACTTGAGCAGGCACTTCATAGAGAAAGAAACCCAAATGGCCCGTGTGTGCATAATAGGTATTGGACTTCATTAGTCATCACACCAGAGAAGGCAATGGCACCCCACTCCAGTACTCTTGCCTGGAAAATCCCATGGACGGAGGAGCCTGGTAGGCTGCAGTCTATGGGGTCGCTGGGAGTCAGACACGACTGAGCAACTTCACTTTCACGTTTTACTTTCATGCATTGGAGAAGGAAATGGCAACCCACTCCAGTGTTCTTGCCTGGAGAATCCTTGGGATGGCTGAGCCTGGTGGGCTGCTGTCTCTGGGGTCGCACAGAGTCGGACACGACTGAAGCAACTTGGCAGCAGCAGCAGCAGTCATCACACAAACGGAAGTTAAAAATCACAGTGGCAGGGACCGCCTTGGTGGCTCAGTGGTAAAGAATCTACCTGCCCATGCAGAGGACGAGGGTTCCATCCCTGAGTCCAAAAAGATCCCACATGCCGAGGGGCAACTAAGCTCAAACACCACAACTACTGGAGCCCGCTTGCTCTAGGGCCTGTGCTCCACAACAAGAGAAGCCACCACAGCGAGAAGCCCGCACACCACAAGAAAGAGCAGCCCTGCTCCTCGCAACTAGAGAAAAAAACCACACAGCAAGACCTAGCACAGCCAATAAATAAATAAATATCTTTTTTTAAAAAAACCACGGTATCAGACACCTACTCTTCCATCAGAACAACTAAAATAAAAGACTGTACCAAGGGTGGGAGAAGATATGGAACATCTGAACCCCTATATCCTCCTGGTGGGAATGTACACTGGTTCAAACATCTTCATGGGTGACCCTTATGAAGATGCTAAGTCCTGAGACAGAAGGAGACACCTAGTGATAGAAATAAAAATAAAGTGAAGTCCCACTGGGGAGGTGTTGAGTCTTTCTTACACTTGATCCACACGAGGAAGCCTTTTGCTACTGGTTGATGCCCTGCGGGAACCCAGTTGGCCTTTACACAGTTCTCTCCTCGTTCCCATTTCTTTCTTTCTTCGGGGTTTAGATCTCTAGGTCTGGGACCGTTTATCTCATTCCACCATCACCACCACCACCACACCCAGTCCCAACAATTTTCTTTTTATTATTACTTTCAGGGGATAAATGAAGAAATAGCAAGCTAATAGATTAACTCCCTATCACTGCAAAATGCATGCCTAAGCAGCCCTTTCTCATGCTGCTAACAGTTTTATTTGTCATAAGATTCTCAGGCTTAGTATTAATATAGATTGAAATACCATCCTTCACTGCAATTATTCTTTATCGAGCATGAATGCATGTGATTATCATCTTATTTAGTAAATTATCCTTGATATTTCTTCACACCCACTTCTTGGTTATTCCATGTGCTTCTGGTGCCTGATTCCTCCCACCCCTCCTGACACCCAGCCCTCCTGCTGTGGCCTTTACAACGGAACAATGCTCACAGCTCTGTGAATTTCTCATCCAGCCAGTGCTATCATTTGCCAAGAACAATTTGGGGATATTGGAACCCAGCCTCCTTTCACAGTCTGTACACATTTCTATGCTTGAAGTTAGAGATACAGTTTTATAAAGTGAATGTTTAACTCCAGCCTAATCTCAATTTTTCTTAGACATACTGCGTAGTGCACTAAAGCTCATGCGAGTTGTTTTCCTGGGTGGAACCTGATATTTGGGCCACTAAGTGCTTCCGTGTGTTTAATCCAAGTGGCCAAAGGGAGGACAGATTTGATGCAAGATCATCTCTAGGAAATTCATTCCTGCGGCACTCACTAATTTTTTTCAGTGTCATAAACCCTGCTGATCTCCAACAAGAGTTGGAACTTGCAGTACAAAATGGCAGTTTTTTTTGTTTTGTTTCTACCTAGAATTCCATGAGTGGGCTTTCCCTCTGTGGCAGACACAACTTACTCTCTACTCAATATTCCTTTCCCTCTTCCACACTCCACTCCCTTCCTGAATGCAGAACCCTGATTTTGCTCCAGGAAATACCAAGCAGTGGGTCTATTCCAGGGAGGGCAACCGCATCCCCGCCAGCCCCGGCCTATGATTGGTCTAGAGATGGCTGTGTGACCCAATTCTACCAATGAGATGTAAGGAAACACCTGGTAGATGGAAGCCACTTCACCTAGAGAAGTGGCTGCCTTCCAGATAAAACGGTATAGGCGTTTCTCCTAGCTCTTTGCCCCTTTGCTTCTGCTGTCATCATCCCTCCTTTCTCCTGCCTATAACACAAAATGTCAGTAGAATAGCAGTACCCACCTGTGGTCAAAAGGAAGTGGCCGAGAGAAATGCAGACATCGGCCTTAATATTGTTGAACTGTTGAATCAGTGTCAGGCAACAGCCCACCTCCAGCTTCTTTTTATGTGAGAAATATAAACCTCTAACAGTTTAAGCCTCTCTAGTTTGTTTCTGTTACCTACAGCCAAAGGCACTCCTAGCCCAGACACACTTTTTTTTTTTAATCTTAGCAGAAGTAATATGTATTGAGTAGTTTCTACACACCAGGAGTTGGTTTGTTTTAAATGTGCTAGCTCATTAGCCCCTGGTTATAACCTCATGAAGTAGCTCTTAGCATCTCTGTCTACAGAAGACGACACTGAGTTCAAAGAGATTGAGGAAAAGGCAGATCTAAGATGAAATCCAGGCCTAACTCCAGTGTCCAAGCACTTGTCATGCCCAAACTGCCAACTGTTGGAAAGAGCAGATGGAAGGCTGCCTGTTTTAGCTAAAATATGTGCCTTTTGGTAGTTTGAAGTAGGGGCAACTGTTTATTTATATCTTTTTAGTTAATACTCTTATGACAGTAATCAACAAACTAAGTGCTAATCTAAAAGGATTTTTGCTATGCTGCCTCTCTCTTGGTTTTATGTTCAAAAGTCAAATAAAGGAATGTATGCTATAAAAATAGGGAAAGCCACAGACTTTCCACTAAAGAAAAATAACACAATTTAGTGTCACTTTCAATTATCTCAAAGAATTCTGATGGAAGAAAGGAAGAGTCCAGTTTATTAAACGGATTAGAGAGAGCCCTCCTTTCTAACCCACTCCATGTGGTAGAAGGTGGGATTCAGAAAGGCACAGCCCAGAGACCTTCCCTAAAGCCTGACATAGTCTCAAATGTTCACCATTAAAGCTAAAAACTAGCGAGACAACAAAACCTCCAACTAGAAGAAGCATATATTATTATAGGAATTCCCCTACTGCCTTCACCTTTGCCAATAATTATTCAGTTCATAGTCAGGAGCCCTAAAAGAACAAGAGAGTGGGTAGTGAATAAGAATGTGTCACAGTAAGCCAAGGCACATATACCCAGAGCCGTGGAAGAAAGATAAGAAATGAAATTAAAACATGGCACCATTAATAATGCTTCCATTCATTCATTCAACAAATATTTTCAGGCACTATTCTAAGTGCTCAGTATAGAGCTGTGACAGCGAGGATCTATGTCCTCTCAAAGCTTGCTGCTAGAACAGAGAGAAACATGAAGAAAACATAGATAATTTACTTTATCTATATGGTTTTTATTATCTCAGAGAGTTAATAAACACTGAAAAAATATTCAAGGTTTACAGACAGAGAGTCACTGGAGAATGACTCTAGTGACTTCAGATGGGGGACTCAGAAAGACTTCTTTGAGGGGGTGATATTTGAGCAGAATCCTCAATAATAAAAATGAGTCCTCCATGCAAAGATGGGAAGTGGGTGACAACGTTCCAACGAGCATGTGCAAACAGCACGTGCAAAGGCCTTGAGATGCAAATAAACCTGATGTGGGATGATGACTGGGCATAACGAGCCAGAAGGTAGGAGATGAAGTTGGAGAGGCAGAGAGGCCGGGTTGTGCAGGGTTCTGTGGGCCATGGGAAAGTTTTACATAGGACAGTGAACTGATCTGGTTTACCTTTTAAAAAGGCCACACTGCAGCTCTGTGAAGAATGGACTTTAGGGGAGGCCAAGAGTGGAGGCAGGGAGATCAGTTGGAAGGTTGCTGCAGTAACACAGGTGAGAAATGATGGTGGGTCAGATTGGGATGGTAGTCGTGGAGGTAGAAAAAGCAATGAGATTTGGGGTACATTTTAAAGGCAGACAAGGCTTGATTTGAGTTTGTTGTGGGAATTAAAATAAAGAGGAATCAAGGATAATTTCTAAGCCTCTTATGGGATGGTGGCACATTTTGCTGAGATAGAGAAAGCTATGGTGGGTCATTTTGGGGCAGACACTCCTAAAATGGGAAGGGGCTAGTAGAGGGACCCAAGAGTTTCATTTTGGACATGTTACATTTGAAATGCTTATCAAACACACAAATCAAGTTTCTGAGTGGGCAGGTAAATAATACAGTTCAGTTTAGTTCAGTCGCTCAGTCGTGTCCGACTCTGCGACCCCATGAATCGCAGCACGCCAGGCCTCCCTGTCCACCACCAACTCCCGGAGTTCACCCAGACTCAAGTCCATCAAGTCAGTGACGCCATCCAGCCATCTCATCCTCTGTCATCCCCTTCTCCTCCTGCCCCCAATCCCTCCCAGCATCAGAGTCTTTTCCAATGAGTCAGTTCTTCACATGAGGTGGCCAAAGTCCTGGAGTTTCAGCTTTAGCATCATTCCTTCCAAAGAAATCCCAGGGCTGATCTCCTTCAGAATGGACTGGTGGGATCTCCTCGCAGTCCAAGGGACTCTCAAGAGTCTTCTCCAACACCACAGTTCAAAAGCATCAATTCTTTGGTGCTCAGCCTTCTTCACAGTCCAGCTCTCACATCCATACATGACCAATGGAAAAACCATAGCTTTGACTAGACGGACCTTTGTTAGCAAAGTAATGTCTCTGCTTTTGAATATGCTATCTAGGTGGGTCAAAACTTTCCTTCTAAGGAGTAAGCGTCTTTTAATTTCATGGCTGCAGTCACCATCTGCAGTGATTTTGGAGCCCAGAAAAATAAAGTCTGACACTGTAATATAGTACATAATATAGTACATTATTTACATAATTTTTACTATAAATAACACAGTAACAATTATAATAACTATGGCCATTTATTAGGTATCTGCTATCCACAAGAATCTCCATAAATGTCAGCACACTTCACATCCAGTCTTATGAAACAGCCATTAACCCTAGAAATCCAGATAGGGAAAAAGAGACTCTCCTAAAGGTCAGGCAGCTTGCCCAAAGTTCCACAAGAGAATATGACAGCCAAAGCATAAACTCAGGGCTTGTGAGTCCGAAGCCCAGTTTCTGTCCCCTGAGCCCACTCAGTGAGAGGATCCCTGAGGAGGGCTTTGAAACCTTTTCTGAAGCTACTGTGTGCATCCTGGAAGTGGGACCTGCTTTGCCCCAGGGAAGGTGTGGGGCTTCCTCAGGCTGGGCTACTAAGCTTCTTTAGGGCTCTTTACCTGGGCAACCTCAACCCTGCCTCTTAAGGAGACAGGGAAGAGATTTTTCATGGACTAATGAGATTGTCCACCTTCTGTCTAGGTTTATTAAATCTAAAAAGCTCTCACTTTTAGTCAAAAGATTGATGCCTTCTCATTACCCCTCTCATGGCTTTTAAAAAATTTGACATTACTTGACCACGTAGAAAATATTCTCAGATGCACTGTTGAGAAGGGGAGAGAGAACTGTTCAATTTCTGGGCTGGAGAAAGAGCAGCTGTCAATGAGCGTGCATTAAAGTCCCTGTCTCTGGTCACTTAACCTTAAGGATTTCTTTAAAAGCTCCTGGAAACCTGTGTGGTTGGAAATGGCAAATCCCATTATTACTCAAACTGAAAATCAACCACGATTCCATCTTCTGGGGAAAGCCAAACAATAATATCAGCAAAATAAAGATGGATGTCAGAGCAGGGAGCCTCTGCCAAGGTCCTCAGAGGGAGAAATAAGACGACACCCAAGAAGAAAGAGGAAGGACAGACTGTCTTGTTTCCTCACACAAGATGGTGTGAGTGAGTCCACGTGATCTTGCAGGTCCACAAAAGGACACCAGGACACACTGTATAGTGTTCAGTGGATATTCCAATATGATAGATGGCAGACACCAAATTGGGTAACACTTGAAGCTCGACCCTAAGGGACATTTTCTTTTCCAAATCCATTCGGGGACACAATTGTGATTTTCACCCTCTTGGTGTGGAGAAAAGGGAACACTCCTACAATGTTGGTGGGAATGTAAGTTGAAGCAGTCACTGTGAAAAACAGTACAGAGATACCTCAGAAAGCTAAAAATATAATTACTATATGATCGAGCCAGCAATCCCACTCCTGGGCATACATATGGAGAAAACCATAATTTGAAAAGATACACGCACTCCAGTGATCACTACCCAGCACTATGTACAACAGCCAAAACATGGAAGCAGCCTACATGTTCACTGACAAATGAATGGGTAAAGAAGATGTGGTACATATATACATGGAATACTACTCAGCCATAAAAAGAATGAAATGATGTCATTTGCAGCAACATGAATGCAACCAGAGATTATTGGATTAAATGAAGTCAGAAAGAGAAAGACAAATACCATATGATACCACTTATATATGGGATCTAAACTATGACACAGATGAATCTATTTATGAAACAGAATCATAGGTATAGAGAACAGACTGGCAGTTGCCAAGAAAGAGGGAGTTGGGAGAAGGATGGAGTGGGAAGTTGGGGTTAGCAGATGTAAGCTTTTATAAATAGAATGAATAAAAAACAAGGTCCTACTGTATAGGACCTTCTTCAACTATATGCAATACCCTATGATAAAGCATGGGACTTCCCAAGTGCTCGGTGGTAAATAATTCACCTGCGAATGTAGGAGACCCAGGACATGCAGATTCAGTCCCTGGGTCAGGAAGACCCCCTGAAGGAGAAAATGGCAACCCGTTCCAGTATTCTTGCCAGGAAAATCCCATGGACAGAGGAGTCTGGCAGTCTGTAGTTCACGGGATTGCAAAGAGCTGCACGCAAGTGAGCATGCACGCACACACGCATGAGAGAACATAATGGAAAAAAGTACATACTTGTGTGTATTTATATACGTAAAAGTGAAGTCACTCAGTCATGTCCGACTCTTTGCAACCCCACAGACTATATAGCCTACCAGGCTTCTCCATTCATGGCATTTTCTAGGCAAGGGTACTGGAGTGGGTTGCCATTTCCTTCTCCAGGGGATCTTCCCGACCCAGGAATCAAACCCTGGTCTCCCGCATTGCAGGCAGACGCTTTACCCTTTGAGCCACCAGGGAAGCCATATATATATTCAGTTTTTTATATATATATATATATATTTATATATATATATATAAAACTGAATCACTTTGCTTTATAGCAGTAATTAACACAACATTGTAAATCAACTATACTTCAGTTTAAAAAACAAAAACAAAAAACAGATTTTCATCTTCTTTCTGCATTTTTCTCCCAGATAATTTGAGAGAGAAAAATCTGGCTCCTCCAACAGAATGCAATGAGTGGATGTTCTGAGCTTGAATAATGCTTGTTTTGCTTTTTTCTCCCTCCTCTATCTTGTGTTTTGAGTTATATTAAACCTGACATTATCCAAGAGCTTTTGCATTGACTGAGTTTTAAACTTGGTGCAATTTGTGGACAATTCCAATCATGTGTCTGATTCATTTGTGCTGGAGTCATCAAAATCCGGCCCACTGGACAACCCTGAAGACATTGTTCTGGCAATCTTTTCTCTTCTCCGCCCTATTTACTTAAGAAGAGAGATAAAGCATATCCTGACTATTCACTGGGTTGCATGCTATATTTCACCCCCAGCAATTTCAAAATTCAGGAAGTCAAGCAGATTTACAAATATTCACTTGCCACTCAACCACATAAAACTTTCTACTGGAGGGAGAGTGAGTGAGAAATAGATTTCAGGACTAGTTGATTTTAACTTTCTAAAGCAACTAAGCATATATGGGGTTTGAACTATTATTTGCAAATCTACTCGCCCCCAAAAAAACTAATCAAAGTGCATAATTAAGATTGAAGCGTAGCAGTGTCAATCCTAAATGAGCACTTGTGCTTCAGAAAGGGAAAGCAGGATCGTTGGTTTGACCAGTTAATTAGCTGTTGCTTGCTAACCTGCTTAGAATTCTCTCATTCCACTAATTCAATTACCTCATCAACACAAAGACTGGATTTGATTTTCACATATATTCTCTCATTTCTTTATCACAATTGTATGTGAGCTAGCTGTATGATTACCCTTCTTTTCTATGGAGAAGACAGGGTTCAAGGAGGTACTGCAAATGAAGACACAGACCAGATATTTGGGTTTGGTATTAAATTCCCCATGTGCTTATCCATTACATGAGATCAGCCAGATATGGTCTTAAAGTTGTCTTAGAATTCCTTAATGACAGATGTTTTTAAGCCTCTTTTTAAAAGTTCACACTAATAGCATGATGGTTAGTTTTATCCTTTAATAGGTAGAATCCTCTGATTGCATATCTATAAACCATTAAATACTTAAAGACTAAGAGGAAGTCCTGTGGAGTCTGCCTTACCCAGAGACAGAACAGTTCCCTGCAGAGAGTAGGTGATCTATCAAGAATTAATCAATTCATGAATTTCTGGACAGTTACTACAGAATACAGTTAATTTATTTTAAAACGTAGTTGGGATAAAATTATATACCAATTTTTAAAATGTCAATATTAGCATATGCATAAGGAAAATAATCCAGAAAAAAACATATACCAAATGTTTAATGTCTGACACAACATGACTTAAAAAGAAAATTAATGAAAAATTATATATACATAGCATACTTGTGCTATACTTAGCAGTGGAATCAAACAGACCTATTTATAAACTCCAGACCCTTCAGTGTCCATGGTAGTATTTTGAGCAGGTTGCTTAACCCCACTGTATCTTCTTTTTCTCATTTGACAAATGGGGTTAATAATATGTGCACTTCATTGTATTGCTGTAATGATGAAATCAGACAATGTGTGTATATGTGTATATATATAATATATATAGGACTTCCCTGGTGGCTCAGACAGTAAAGTGTCTGTCTACGATGCGGGAGACCCGGGTTCGATCCCTGGGTTGGGAAGATCCCTTGGAAAAGGAAATGGCAATCCACTCCATTACTATTGCCTGGAAAATCCCATGGACAGAGGAGTCGGGTAGGTTATAGTCCATGGGGTCGCAAAGAGTCGGACACGACTGAGCGACTTCACGTTTCACGTAAATAATATATATATTGCCTAGGAAGTTGAAGACAAGAGAAACAGCATCAGACACAGAAGAAAACTTCCCCCTAAAAGGTATAGCGATGATATTATATCCATGAAATAAGAATAACCACAGAATAAGAAAGAACTCTTGGAAATAATAAAAATGAATGTCAAAACTAAAATTAAAATTTCAAGAAAGACTCCAAGAAATTTTAACTAAAACAAATAAGAGAAAACAATATGAAAATTAAAGTATTAATTTAGAAGGTCTATATCAGATTAGGTCTGACTCCATATAACAGAAAATCTAAAATAACAGTGGCTTAAATATGCAAGGGTTTATTCCCTGATAGCTCAGTTGGTAAAGAATCCGCCCACAATGTAGGAAACCTGGGTTTGATCCGTGGGTTGGGAAGATCCCCTGGAGAAGGGAAAGGCTACCCACTCCAGTATTCTGGCCTGGAGAATTCCATGGACTGCGTAGTCCATGGAGTCCTAACAAGTCGGACAGGACTGAGTGACTTCCACTTTCACTTTCAAATGGATGTAGGCTTGGTGAGGTTGGTACTGCAGCTCCAGAGAGACACCTATCTTTCTACTCTGTCTTTTAGATCACGTGGCTTCTTATCTTCAAATTCATATCATGGTCCAAGCTAATGCTAAAGCTCTGGCCATCATGTCTCCATTCCAGTATCAGGAAAGAGGAATCCAGGAAGGACAGAAAGCACTTTTTCCAGCTAAGTCAGCTCCAAGAGCCATTTTCCAAGAAATTCTATACCAATTTCCACTTATATCTCATTGGCTAGAACTTAGTAATGTGGTACCATCTAGCTACAAATGAGTTTGGAAAATGTGTTCTTTCCTCTAGGAAATTTATCACAAGCAACAAACAAGTATGTTCCTACTAAGGAAAAAGGGGAGGATGTAAATATTTAGGTAGGAACTAGCAGTCTTTATTGCAAGGTCCTACTTCTGACTAATAGGAAGTCTATGAAGGGTGAACAGAGAAAAAAGATGGGAAGAAATTACCAAATCAGTACGAATCGTATCTATCCACTGATGAGCTGTCAATTATCAATCATGACAGTTGATGCTTTGGAAAAGACCCTGATGCTGGGAAACATTGAAGGCAAAAGGAGAAGGGGCCACAGAGGATGTGATGGTTGGATGGCATTACTGACACAATGGACAGAATTTGAACAAACTCTGGGAGAGAATGGAGGACAGGGAAGCCTGGTGTGCTGCAGTCCAGTCGTCAGTGCTGCAAAGAGTCAGACAGTGCCTGTAACTGAACAACAACAAATGAAGGATGAATCGAGAAAAAGGATAGGAAGAAGTTACAGAATCGGTACAAAGAAATCATATCTATCCACTGATGAACTGTCAATTATCAATCATAATGATTGAGAAAGGATCCCTCCAAAGCCCACCTTAAAAGATTTCAGTTTACCCAATATAAAGAGAAGATCTGAAGGAATTCCCTAGCTGTCCAGTTGCTAGGACTCTGGACTTCTACTGCAGGGGGCCCAGGTTTGATCGCTGGTCAGGGAACTAAGATCCCCAAAGGGCAGCATGCCCAAAAAATAGAAGAAGACTTGAGGCAAGTTCCCAAAAAAGAACAAGGGCTATGAACAGCAATGAATTTGTCTATGGCACAATCGTTAGCTGGAAGACAGTGACTCGGTACCATCAACATTTAAAGAACACATCCTAGAGATCCATACCTGAGAAAACTAACAACTAAGTATGTAAAGTCTCAACTACTGAAGAATGCACTAGGAAGAAAGAAGGAAGACAATGTGGATCCCAGGACACAGGAGATCCAGGATGGGAGGAAGGGGGAGAGATTTCCCAAGATGGCAGTTGCTTAGCAGGCTCAGGAAGCGACCAGCCCAGTTTGCAGTAGGAGGATGGAATGCATAGATTATCTGAAATTTGTACCGAGAAACTAGAGAAGGGAATATGATTAACAATAAATACAAATAAATGAATTCAAATATAAGCAATGGAAAAGCTAAATCCTCATCTACCTTGACAGAAGTCAGAAGAAAATGTCTAAAACAATAAATCAAGCAATGGTATTTTATGTATATTATTTAAAATGTGGAAGTAGATAGTAAAAGAAAAAGCTAAAATATTTGAGAGTGGTTGCTTCTGCAGAAGAGGAAAGTAGCAGTTGGAGTAAGAAAATTCCATTTTTTCATAGAAGCTTTTTAGCACTATTTCTAAACTTATCCACATGATCACTTTGATTTTAAAAACTGATTTTTAAATTATGAAAACAAATAACATGTTGTTGTCCTTTCACTGAATAATCCAAACCCACATTGAAATTATTGAGAGATAAATTAATAAATGAAATAAACTAACAGATTAATCTGGATTAATTTTATCCTTATTAGGAATTCAATACTGCTATCAATTGATTCTGTGGTTTCCAGAAATCAAAATTTCTATTTTCAAAGACTATCTTAATCTCAGCACCAACAAGAAATGTCATTTTAACTCAGGAAGGTGGACACCAGAGAGAAGACATACACACACACACACACACACACACACACACACACACACACACACACACATACACACACACACACACACACACAGGACATTGCTGTCCCTGTTTCACTGATTCAGTTTGAAGGCTTTAGAACAAAAGTTTCACTGGAATGGTTTATTAAGTACTGAACTATTAAATTCCTGGGTCCTAGAAACCCAGCTTAACTGTTCATGAAAAAAAAAAAAAGAAGCAGCCAAAAGCCATTAATGAGATAAATTATGAAGGGAAAGAATCTGTCAAACTGAATCAGAGAAGGAGACAATTAACAGAACATCTCTCCAAAGATAAGTAGTATTTGAAAACTCACTGTGCAAGTTTGTCACTAAGAAATCCAGCCGCTGATGCATTTTCCTGGGCTGATAAAGAGAGCAGGGTGTACCTCCACTGTGTTATTTTACATGTGCCAAAGTACCCAGACTTCCCTTTATGTTCTTTTTCTCTGAAAGAGTTGATTGAGGAATCCCAGGAAGTTTTTTCTCTCTTTGTGGACAGCAACTGGACAACAGGTAAAGGGTGTTTCAGTATGTGTGTGACATGCGTGCTTGCTTAGTCATTTCAGTCATGTCTGACTCTTTGCCATCCCATGGACGGTAGCCCGCCAGCCTCCTCTGTCCATGGGAATTCTCCAGGCAAGAATACTGGAGTGGGTTCCCATTTCCTTCTCTGGGGGATCTTCCCCACCCAGGGATCGAACCTGCAATTTTTATGTCTTCTGCATTGGCAGGAAGGTTCTTTACCACTAGCACCACCTGGGAAGCCCCATGTGTGTGACAGAGGTGAGCAAAATAAGAGCCACATCAAGTCTTTCTCCATTTCACTGGCTAAGCCAGAGTTCTGTGATGACTCCCAAGAAGGAGAAAGAATAAGTGGGCTCACATTCTGCCGGACTTGAGCTCCATCCTTCTCTTTGCTCAGCTGTGATTTGACACCTAGTGAAATGTCTCTTCGTTGTACAGATACACACTTACCACACATGAGAGGCTACTAGTTCTCAGTCTTCTTCCAAACAAAAGCTAGACTTTGAGACGCAGGTGCCCTTATTAAGAGTAATGTCCTTCAGAGATTGACTTTTAAAATAAGGAGTGAATCACAGCCAAGTTTCAGTTGCCTGGGTCCCTCCATTTTACTACTGGAGTATGTAATGACAAGGAAATTTGCTCATGATGTAGTATGAAGTGAAAAAAGCAGAACATGTGTGTATTCATATGTTATGTATATGGATGGGTGTGTGTATATTTCAGGAAAGTGCATTAAAACATCATCTGTGTTTATTTGTGTTGTAGAATAATTATAGGTTATTTGCAAATTTTCTTCTTTGTAATTTTCTGTGTTTTCTGAATTCTCTCTACAGGGAACCAAGAAAATATATTATTTTATCATTAAAAGCAAAATAAAAAAATTCAAATAGAACCTTTTTTTTTTTCCTAATTAAGGAAAAAGAAGTATATCTCCTGCCTGCCTGGGAGACAGGGAGGAAGGGGAGGAGATTAATGGTCTGCCCACATGTGTGACATCCCAGTGAGCTCTGATCTCAGAGCCTATGTAGGGCGGTGGCTAGAGCAGAGGTCACAGGGTGGAGCCCATATTTCTTGTGAGGATGAGTGAACTGACACTTAGACACAGTAAAGCACTTCGAATGGTGCTTGTTTAACCAATGTTAGCTATTTTTTTCCCCGCAGAGAATGTGGCTTCCCTATCACCCCTCCAGTTCCTCTTCTCAAGGCAATGAACAATTATTTATTACCCTGAAGGAATTTCCAGCCTATCTTCCACCTGTTCACATCTTCTGTGTTATAATGTGAATTTGGGTACATGGAGTTACACCCTGAAACTCCTATTCCTATGCATTTTTTTTTTCCTGAGCTGTATCACATGGCTTTTGGTATCATAATTGGGCTTCCCTGCTGGGGTTTTATTCCTCAGCAGACTTTTCCAGCGTCATTCCTCCCCCATCTTCACTAAGTGCTTTCTTATTATTCGCTTGAATAGCCAAGAAGGATAAACTCTTTCAGCTGATTAAGATGTACTTTGATTCATGATCACCTCTTTCCAAGTGATTTCAGGACTCAGTCTTTTTATTCTTATTAAGCTATGGCGACTTGGTAGGCAATGCTATTAGACAAGTATGCTATTATTTTTTTCTACACGAGTCAGTATCTTCCTTCAACCTTATGTTGTCTCTGATTAAGAAATACTAGCATTGGGGAGAAAAAAAGAAATACCAGTCTTTGCAATGACAGGGAAATAGAGCTAATCTTATATTTGAGCTTGTTATCCTCAGATGTGAAAAGAGGAAGACTAAGGTTTCTCTAAGAATTAATTAAGGAAGGCTGGCTTGTGTCACCTGCTTGACTGACCTTTCAGACAGAGAAGCTGTGGCTCTCCTTTGTTGCCATTAAGTAGCAATTTAACACCATGTCACATACCAGCCCTGGCTATCATCTTAGCATGCAGAACCCCAGGGCTTTCAGGAACAAACAACTCTTGCTCACCCTTGTCTCTGTTTTGGCAGTACAAACACAGCCTACCCCAAATGGCAGAAATTGTTAAAGTGTATTTATTTAACCTTGAGCTACCTTTTTTTTTTAACACTTGAAATGTATGTGGCTCTTGTTCAAAAGTTTGCACCATTTGAAACCGAATAACAAAGCCATAAAGTTGAGGTCTGACCCAAGAATTGTTCAGAATTGTCTTTCTTATTCTATCATTTTCTTCCAAACTGCCTCATAGTTTCACAGGATGGCAGGTTTAGCCAGAGTTCTTTATCACCAAAAAAAGAGAGGAAACATCTACTTTAGCAGACTTGTCACTTCTAAGTTGCTGTCCTTTGGTTACAGAATTTTTCCTGGACAGATGAAAAAGAGGGCTAGATTTTTTTTGTTAATTAATTACTCAATTAAACATTCACTGAGTACTGACTTGTTATATGACACCAAATGTGCTAGGCGTTGGTGATCTTGGGACAATGACACCACTTCTGCCCTTATGGGTATTGGCAAATAAATCAATAGGTATGACAACATTCTCTAAGTCCTACCGTTCAAGTAGAGGAAGAGAGAGTTAAATATTCAGAAAAGGGGCCCCTGGTCTACCGTGAGGATTCAGAAAGCTAGAGTAAGGGAGCAGACGGGGGGAGCCTGGTGGGCTGCCCTCTATGGGGTCGCATAGAGTCGGACACGACTGAAGTGACTTAGCAGTAGCAGACATGAAGGATAAGGAGGAGTTCTCCAGGTAACAAGGAGGAAAAACGTATTCCAAGACAAGAAAATGGCTTGGGGCAGCGGGGGGAGTGGGGGGGGGTGCAGTCAGGAAAGCATAGCGTGAATCCGAGGGGTTCCAAGTCCTTTGGGACAGCTGGCACGGTGTCTAATGTGGAAAGGAGAGGTGAGAAATGGAACATGATGTGGGAGGGGTAAATTTTGCAGCACTTCATATGTAATACTAACTTATTTAGGCTTTACCTCCAAAGCAAACAAGAACAATTGAAGGATTTTAAGCAGGCAAATTAGATATTTAAATTTTCACTTTCTGAAGATCACTGTGGATACAGAGGAGAAACAGTTGGGAGGAGCTGGGAGAACACTGGAGCCAGAGACACTGGTTTGGAGATGATGGCAGTGGGCCAGCTCTGAACTCGAGCAGCGATAGAAGGGAATGAGCAGGTAAAGAAGGTGTCCGGAAAGCAGAATGGTCATGGTTTTGTGATGGATCAGGTGGTGGTGGTGGTGGTGGTGGTTAGGGAGAAAGCAAGAATGAGCCAGGTTTCTGGCCTCCAAGAATTGGTGAGTGCATTCAGTGTCACAGTAATCCAAGTCTATGCCCCAACCAGTAACGCTGAAGAAACTGAAGTTGAATGGTTCTATGAAGACCTACAAGACCTTTTAGAACTAACACCCAAAAAAGATGTCCTTTTCACTATAGGGGACTGGAATGCAAAAGTAGGAAGTCAAGAAACACCTGGAGTAACAGGCAAATTTGGCCTTGGAATACGGAATGAAGCAGGGCAAAGACTAACAGAGTTTTGCCAAGAAAATGCACTGGTCATAGCAAATACCCTCTTCCAACAACACAAGAGAAGACTCTATACATGGACATCACCAGATGGTCAACACCAAAATCAGATTGATTATATTCTTTGCAGCCAAAGATGGAGAAGCTCTATCCAATCAGCAAAAACAAGACCAGGAGCTGACTGTGGCTCAGATCATGAACTCCTTATTGCCAAATTCAGACTGAAATTGAAGAAACTAGGGAAAACCACTAGACCATTCAGGTATGACCTAAATCAAATCCCTTATAATTATACAGTGGAAGTGAGAAATAGATTTAAGGGCCTAGATCTGATAGATAGAGTGCCTGATGAACTATGGAATGAGGTTCGTGACATTGTACAGGAGACAGGGATCAAGACCATCCCCATGCAAAAGAAATGCAAAAAAGCAAAATGGCTGTCTGGGGAGGCCTTACAAATAGCTGTGAAAAGAAGAGAAGCAAAAAGCAAAGGAGAAAAGGAAAGATATAAACATGTGAATGCAGAGTTCCAAAGAATAGCAAGAAGAGATAAGAAAGCCTTCTTCAGTGATCAATGCAAAGAAATAGAGGAAACAACAGAATGGGAAAGACTAGGGATCTCTTCAAGAAAATCAGAGATACCAAAGGAACATTTCATGCAAAAATGGGCACGATAAAGGACAGAAATGGTATGGACCTAACAGAAGCAGAAGATATTAAGAAGAGGTGGCAAGAATACACAGAAGAACTGTACAAAAAAGATCTTCACGACCCAGATAATCATGATGGTGTGATCACTGACCTAGAGCCAGATATCCTGGAATGTGAAGTCAAGTGGGCCTTAGAAAGCATCATTAAAAACAAAGCTAGAGGAGGTGATGGAATTCCAGTGGAGCTATTCCAAATCCTGAAAGATGATGCTGTGAAAGTGCTGCACTCAATATGCCAGCAAATTTGGAAAACTCAGCAGTGGCCACAAGATTGGAAAAGGTCAGTTTTCATCCCAATCCCAAAGAAAGGCAATGCCAAAGAGTGCTCAAACTACTGCACAATTCCACTCATCTCACACGCGAGTAAAGTAATGCTCAAAATTCTCCAAGCCAGGCTTCAGCAATATGTGAACCGTGAACTTCCTGATGTTCAAGCTGGTTTTTGAAAAGGCGGAGGACCGAGATCAAATTGCCCCCATCTCTCGGGTCTTGGGAAAAAGAAGAGAGTGAAAAAAATTTTTTTTTTTTTTTTTTTTTTTTCTTGTACATCAAAATCGTGGAAAAATTTGGAAATAAGAGGAAAATTATTGTGTGCGGAAACAACAGTAGATGCTGCACCACTGCAAAATGGAAAGGGTTTTTTTTATATAAATAATAGCGAGCAGAAAAAGAACAGGAGAAACGGGGGAAAAAAAAACCAATCATAAAAGAAAAAAAAAAAAAAAAGAAAAAGAAGGCCTAGTCAAGGCCATGGTCTTTCCTGTGGTCATGTATGGATGTGAGAGCTGGACTGTGAAGAAGGCTGAGAGCCGAAGAATTGATGCTTTTGAACTGTGGTGTTGGAGAAGACTCTTGAGAGTCCCTTGGACTGCAAGGAGATCCAAGCAGTCCATTCTGAAGGAGATCAGCCCTGGGATTTCTTTGGAAGGAATGATGCTAAAGCTGAAACCCAGTATTTTGGCCACCTCATGAGAAGAGTTGAGTCATTGGAGAAGACTCTGATGCTGGGAGGGATGGGGGGGAGGAGGAGGAGGGGACGACAGGGGATGAGTTGGTGGGTTGGTCTCACTGACTCGTTGGTTTTGAGTCTGAGTGACCGCGGGGGGGTTGGTGGTGGAGGGGGCGGGGGGGGCTGCTGTTGTGCAGGGGGTCACAAGGCGGCGGACTGGACGGCTCCTCTGCTCTGCTCTTCTCTTCTCCTCGTCTCATCATGAGTATAATTTTCTCTCTCCTCCTGGTCGTTTTTGTTGTTCTCTTTTGCTGCCCCTGCCTCGGGTTTGGTGTCTCTTGCCGGTGGTGCTGCGCGCTGTGCCCCCTGCCCGCCAAAAAAAAAATACTAGAAAAAATTAAAATATATTTTATTTTTTTTCTTCTTCGCTTCTGGGTTGTTTTTTTTTCTTTTTCTGCGGGTCGTGGCCCCACCCACCGTACAAGGGAAGGCGGATCGTGCTGTTCTTTTATTCTTGTTTGGGGTATGGCTTCCACCCCACGGCGCGGTGGGGTGGGGGGCCTGGGGTCTGGTCTGGTTTTTGTTTTCTTTCATTTTTCCTCCTACCAGCCCTGCCCCTCCCTTTTTTTTCTTTTATTATTATAATATCTCCCCTCCTTTTTTTTTTTTTTTTTTTTTTTTTTATCTCCATGGAAACTGTGTTTATTTTATTTTCTATACTCCTTATCCTATTATCAACAAAAAAAATAAAAACATTTTCTCGTATGCGAGATCATACTGGCTACAAAAGAGCGAAGAAAAGCCAGATGAAGAAAACTAATCTTCACAGAAGTGTGACAGACGTGGACAGAAGTGAGGAGTGGATCCACAAGGTCTTTACCCCTTTCTTCCTATACCACACTGTCTGTCCTTTTTACTCAAAGTGTAAATGAAGGCGACTTTTTTGTGGATAAAGGGAAATAATTTGAAATAGCATAAGAAAGTTTGTAAAGATGAGAATGTTTATCAGTAACATTTCTCATTTTAAATAATTATCTTTTAGTTGGTATTTCCAGTGACTGCAGATTAATTTAAAATATAGTACAGTAAAACAGGTAAAGTCCTTCACCTTTCTGTGGTCCTAGTAGTACAACAAAATGCTTTTATGAATTTCATGGAATTCACCACTTGGTATTAGATAACAGCTCTGAGACATGGCAGAAACTACTGCCCCCTTTCGTAGATGAAAGAATTAAGATTTTGAAGATCTAACAAGCTATTGAACTAGTGAACACCACACAGCTAGTTGATAATAGCTTGAATCCACATCTTTTGTCTCCAAGATAAAAGTTTTTTAATACTGCTTTATATTATTTACCTAGAAGAATGAAAGGTTTTGAAAACTTTGTAAAAGTTATTGTACAGCAAATCCTTTCTCAGTTTCTTAAAGAATGGATCTACAAAGGTATTTCAGAAAAATCTGTCTTCCATTTTCAATTCCTATGCTTTCCTAAATCTTGAAACCCTTTTCTCTGTTGGGTCTTTTCTCAACCTACAATATGATAGAGTCTCTACTCTCCCTGAATTCTTTCTTCTCTTCAATATTTAATTACTTCTCTCTCTCCTCTTCTTGGTCAAAGTTTTTGAAAAAACAGTGTACACTCAAGGGAGTGTATGGTCCACACTCCCTCAGCCACTTCTTATCCTCCCCCCCAACTACTCAGGCTCTGTTTGTCCTACTGCACTGAAATTGCAATTGCTGGGGGGTAACTGAGAATCTCCCATTGTCACACTTCTTGGCCCTTGTGTGGGACCTCTGTGCAGCACGACACTCTCAGCCATGTCTTGGCCTTCCTTGATTTCGGCACCCTCTTCTCTCCAGGCTCTTTCCTCTCTCCTTCCCTTCTCTCCCTCCACCTTCATAGGTTGGCTCCTCTTTCTCTGCCTGTTCAGTAAAACCCTGTGTTTACCATGGGACTCTACCTTCCTCTCTTCTTAGTCCAGAAGCAAAGAAGGTAGACTTCAACCTTTTGGTGTTCGCAGCACATTCTGGAAGAACAGTGGAATCTGGGGAGGCAGCATGAAGGGATTAAACTGCCGCTACAGGTAGTGAACTATTCTCCCTGGTCACTCTTTGGAACAGTGCTGCTGTTTAAATAGAACTGCCTGCTCTCTTTCATGCACTGTGCTCATCAAGTCCTTTCTCAGCCATCTAGGCACCTGCAGGAGGCAGCCCCAGCCTGATGTTAAGCAATGGAATGTGATGCCTTTCAACTCTTACTCTCACCAAGGTGGAACCTCCTCCCTGTGAAAGAAACTTGCAAAGAAAACTCTTGGCTGAATTCTACCTGACAGGTAGCCCCTCTCTCAGCCAAACAGGGCTTGTGATGCATGGGGTGGTGAAGCAGGCTTTACAGAGATGGGAACCACTGCCCAAGACTTTCACACACTCTAAAGTTGTATCTTATCATCATCATCGTTATTATTGTGGTAAAATATACATAGCATAAAATGTACTCTTTTAACCATTTGAAGTATAGCATTCAGTGGCATTAAGTACATTCATAATTGTACAATCATTACAACTATTTGGTTCCAGAACATTTTTATCCCCTAGATGGAAACCCTGGTCACATAAGCAGTTATTCCCTGTTCACCCCTCTCATCAAACCCTGGAAATCATTTCTTTCTGTCTCCATGGATTTGCCTATTCTGGATATTTCACATAAATGGAATTAAACAGTATGTGGTCTTTTGTCGTTGAGGCCCTTTAATGGACCGGAACTTAGTGGTCCAGAGTCAACAATAAGAAAGTAAAGGAGACAAAGAGGCTGATATTCCTTGGTTTACACAGAAAGCCAATAAAGCCCCTGCATGGGGCTTGCTCTGTTCACAAAGGCCTCAGGCGCCCTCTCAATGGGGTGAAGGCACACGGTGCCTTCTCGAGAGGGTCTTAGAAGCTCGAGCAGAAAAGTGAACTCAGAGAGCCTCTGCACTCCAGGGGATCAGCCTGAAAAAGAGAGAGACAGAGAGAGAGAAAGACACAGGGACCAGAGCTCTGATGGAGCAAAGGTGTTTTAATCAACATGGTGTGGGCATATATACTGTCTTACAAAGTAGGTATTCTCAGCAAAGATAAAGATTAAAATTTCAGACTTACAAAACATAGGCAATCCATATTAAAGAGAGAGAGTTGTAAACAATCACTTTTACTGTATGGTTCACAAGAAGGAAGAGGGTACTTATCACCATATAGAAACGCTAATGAAGGAAATGCCTGGATTCCTCAGTTCCCGGAGACCTCAGTTCCGGCTTCTCCTCTGAATTCCTGAATATTCAGGAATTAATAAGGAGCAGAGAATTCCTGACAGATCCAAAATAGCACACAGGAAGCCTCTCATTAAATGCTTCCTGAAATTTTGTATCTGCTTTTTTCCCTTAGCCTAATATTTTCAAGGCTTATTTATATTGTAGTATCTATCAGTATTTCATTTCTTTTCACTGTCAAATAATATTTCATTATATGGATATATGGAATTTTGTTTACCTGTTCATCTGTTGATGGACATTTGGGTTGTTTACACCCTGTGGCTGAACTTCCTGATGTTCAAGCTGGTTTTAGAAAAGGCAGAGGAACCAGAGATCAAATTGTCAACATCTGCTGGATCATCGAAAAAGCAAGAGAGTTCCAGAAAAACATCTATTTCTGCTTTATTGACTATGCCAAAGCCTTTGACAGTGTGGATCAAAATAAACTGTGGAAAATTCTGAAAGAGATGGGAATACCAGACCACCTGATCTGCCTCTTGAGAAATTTGTATGCAGGTCAGGAAGCAACAGTTAGAACTGGACATGGAACAACAGACTGGTTCCAAATAGGAAAAGGAGTACGTCAAGGCTGTATACTGTCACCCTGCTTATTTAACTCCTATGCAGAGTACATCATGAGAAACACTGGACTGGAAGAAACACAAGCTGGAATCAAGATTGCCAGGAGAAATATCAATAACCTCAGATATGCAGATGACACCATCCTTATGGCAGAAAGTGAAGAGGAACTAAAAAGCCACTTGATGAAAGTGAAAGTGGAGAGTGAAAAAGTTGGCTTAAAGCTCAACAATCAGAAAACGAAGATCAGGGCATCTGGTCCCATCACTTCATGGGAAATAGATGGGGAAACAGTGGAAACAGTGTCAGACTTTATTTTTCTGGGCTCCAAAATCACTACAGATGGTGACTGCAGCCATGAAATTAAAAGACACTTACTCCTTGGAAGGAAAGTTATGACCAACCTAGATAGCATATTCAAAAGCAGAGACATTACTTTGCCAACAAAGGTCCATCTAGTCAAGGCTATGGTTTTTCCTGTGGTCATGTATGGATGTGAGAGTTGGACTATGACGAAGGCTGAGCGCTGAAGAATTGATGCTTTTGAACTGTGGTGTTGGAGAAGACTCTTGAGAGTCCCTTGGACTGCAAGGAGATCCAACCAGTCCATTCTGAAGGAGATCAGCCCTGGGATTTCTTTGGAAGGAATGATGCTAAAGCTGAAACTCCAGTACTTTGGCCACCTCATGCAAAGAGTTGACTCACTGGAAAAGACTCTGATGCTGGGAGATATTGAGGGCAAGAGGAGAAGGGGACGACAGAGGATGAGATGGCTGAATGGCATCACTGACTCGATAGACGTGAGTCTCAGTGAGCTCCGGGAGTTGGTGATGGACAGGGAGGCCTGGTGTGCTGTGATTCATGGGGTCGCAAAGGGTCGGATACGACTGAGCAACTGATCTGATCCGTGGCTATTGTGGATGGTGCTGCTATGAACATTCAGGTACAAGTTTTATTTGAACTCCTGTGTTCCACTCTTTTCAGTATATGCCTAGAACTGGAATTTCTTGATCATATGGTAACTGCATGTTTAACTTTTCGAGGAAACATCAAACCATTTCCCACAGCACCCGCACCATTGTACATTCCTGCAACCAATGGATAAGGGTTCCAACTTCTCCACATTTTGCTGTTTTACTTTTTCACAAATTATGGTATCAGGTGTGAAGTAGTTTTTCATTGTGCTTCAGAGGTTTTATCTTTAAACATTTATGATTCTTAAAACTATACTCTTAATTATTTACCCAAAGGAAATAAAAACATTTATCTACAAAAGACTTATAAACATACAAAGCCAACTTATTTGTAACATTATAAAACTGGAATTGACCCAAATGTCCACCAACAGGTGAATGGATAAACAAATACTGGCATATCCACAGTACAGTAAAATACTAACCAGCAATAAATAGGAACAAATCACACAGATGAAGGTCAAATACATTATGCTGAGCATAGAAAAAAGTCAGACACAAAAGAATACATCATGTTTGTTCAATATACAAAGCTCTAGAAAAGAAAGACAAAATTAATCAATATTAATAGTTCTGTGGTTTCCTGGGACTGGGGGTAGGGACTGGCTGCAAAGGAGGCCTAAGAGAACTTTTTCAGGTATTTGAAATAGTCTATATGTTGATATGGGTAGTGGTTACATCAGGGTACATATTTGTTGGCTTTTAAAATGAGTGTATTTTAGCATAGAAGTGAAAAGCAAAGGAGAAAAGGAAAGATATAAACATGTGAATGCAGAGTTCCAAAGAATAGCAAGAAGAGATAAGAAAGCCTTCTTCAGCGATCAATGCAAAGAAATAGAGGAAAACAACAGAATGGGAAAGACTAGGGATCTCTTCAAGAAAATCAGAGATACCAAAGGAACATTTCATGCAAAGATGGGCTCGATAAAGGACAGAAATGGCAGGGACCTAACAGAAGCAGAAGATATAAAGAAGAGGTGGCAAGAATACACAGAAGAACTGTACAAAAAAGATCTTCATGACCCAGATAATCACGATGGTGTGATCACTGACCTAGAGCCAGATATCCTGGAATGTGAAGTCAAGTGGGCCTTAGAAAGCATCACTACAAACAAACAAAGCTAGTGGAGGTGATGGAATTCCAGTGGAGCTATTCCAGATCCTGAAAGATGATGCTGTGGAAGTGCTGCACTCCATATGCCAGCAAATTTGGAAAACTCAGAAGTGGCCACAAGACTGGAAAAGGTCAGTTTTCATTCCAATCCCAAAGAAAGGCAATAAAAAGAATGCTCAAACTACAACACAATTGCACTCATCTCACATGCTAGTAAAGTAATGCTCAAAATTCTCCAAGCCAGGCTTCAGCAATATGTGAACCGTGAACTTCCTGATGTTCAAGCTGGTTTTAGAAAAGGCAGAGGAACCAGAGATCAAATTGCCAACATCTGCTGGATCATGGAAAAAGCAAGAGAGTTCCAGAAAAACATCTATTTCTGCTTTATTGACTATGCCAAAGCCTTTGACTGTGTGGATCACAATAAACTGTGGAAAATTCTGAAAGAGATGGGAATACCAGACCACCTGATCTGCCTCTTGAGAAATCTGTATGCAGGTCAGGAAGCAACAGTTAGAACTGGACTTGGAACAACAGACTGGTTCCAAATAGGAAAAGGAGTACGTCAAGGCTGTATATTGTCACCCTGTTTATATAACTTATATGCAGAGTACATCATGAGAAATGCTGGGCTGGAAGACGCACAAGCTGGAATCAAGATTGCTGGGAGGAATATCAATAACCTCAGATATGCAGATGACACCACCCTTATGGCAGAAAGTGAAGAGGAACTAAATAGCCTCTTGATGAAAGTCAAAGAGGAGAGTGAAAAAGTTGGCTTAAAACTCAACATTCAGAAAACGAAGATCATGGCATCTGGTCCCATCACTACATGGGAAATAGATGGGGAAACAGTGGAAACAGTGTCAGACTTTATTTTTCTGGGCTCCACAATCACTGCAGATGGTGACTGCAGCCATGAAATTAAAAGATGTTTACCTAGATAGCATATTCAAAAGCAGAGACATTACTTTGCCAACAAAGGTCTATCTAGTCAAGGCCATGGTCTTTCCTGTGGTCATGTATGGATGTGAGAGCTGGACTGTGAAGAAGGCTGAGTGCCGAAGAATTGATGCTTTTGAACTGTGGTGTTGGAGAAGACTCTTGAGAGTCACTTGGACTGCAAGGAGATCCAACCAGTCCATTCTGAAGGAGATCAGCCCTGGGATTTCTTTGGAAGGAATGATGCTAAAGCTGAAACTCCAGTACTTTGGCCACCTCATGCGAAGAGTTGACTCATTGGAGAAGACTCTGATGCTGGGAGGGATTGAGGGCAAGAGGAGAAGGGGACGACAGAGGATGAGATGGCTGGATGGCATCACTGACTCGATGGACGTGAGTCTGGATGAACTCCGGGAATTGGTGATGGACAGGGAGGCCTGGCGTGCTGTGATTCATGGGGTCGCAGAGAGTCGGACACAACTCAGTGACTGATCTGATCTGATCTGAAAGTTGATATTAAACGTTTTAAAATGTATCGACTCCCAAATACACAGCTCAAGACTCCAAACCTCACTGGTTCATTTCTTTCATAACTCAACAAATACATGCCTACTATGGTCTAGTCTTGGCGCTGTGAAATAAGGATACAGTGGGAACTGAGATAGTTCCTGAGGTCACAGATACCATGGTCTGTTCTGGGAGACAGATGTTAATCAAATCATTGAATCAATAATGGCATCATTATATCTGCATAAATGATGCAACAGAAAGTTGCATGGCATTATGAGTTCTTACTGTGGAAGTTGACCTTGTCAAGTTACAGATAGGTGATGGCTGAGTTTAGATGAGATCTGAAAAATGAGGAGAAGTTCATTTGGGGAATGTTTTCTTCAAAGATGGAAAAGCATGTGCAAAGGGCTTGTGACAATAAAGAACATTACCAGTTCAAGGATCTGAAAGCAGGCTAACATGACTGGAGTAAAGAGATGGAGGCGGAGGGCTGAGCAAATTGTGTGGGAGAGTGTGAGTGCCTTCAGATAAAGCTCAGGATCTCTGTTATCATCAGTGCTGTGCTTAGGTGCTCAGTTATCGTCAGAGCAAAGCAGAATCACTAACTTAGAGATAGCAGGAAGATCAGCTTCAAGTTTTAAGACCATCTCTGGCCACTATGAAGACTGGTTTGGCAGGGAGAAGCAGGATGTTGAAGAACAACCAGCTAAGAGGCTACTGTGGAGGTCCTGGAAAGAGGCAGTAGGCTCTGATATCAGGTGGTATTGGTGCAGAAGGGTAGAACCAGATGGGGCCAAGAGCTGAGATTCAGCAAGGGGATGTATTACCAGGGAAAGCAAGCTAAGGAGTTGCCAGGTGGCTGGGCTGGATGGATGGGGAGATGGGCGAAACCAAGAATGGGTCAGGTTTAGTAGGAAAACCATGGATTCAGTTTCAGACATGTGGAATTTGAGGCTCCTGGTCCACCAAGCTCTTTCAGACTTTCTCTTTTCTGATATGATTTCCTTTCCCTGGTTTCTGATGGGACACTCCAGTTCATTCATGGAAGCCCAGCTCAGGTGTTACTATCTCCCTTTCCCTCCCATCAGGCAGTATTCATCATTTCTTCTGTATTACCTCTATCCAGGGAACTATAAAAGTCAATTTACAAGCTTATATCCTCTACTAAGCTGTTAGCTCCCTGGAGGAAGAGCTGTGAATCCATTTTAGCACCCCCAGAAACAATACATTATCACCATCTAATAGCTGCTGTATAAATACTTGACAAAATGATGTGGATATAGGTACAAAACATTTACAATTTCTATAATGCTGTTCTCCTAAAGAGCTCAGTAAGTCATGGCAGACATAAATATAAGTTTACAAGTAGAAGGTGTGAAAGGCGAGTTATTGCAGGCATTTGGTGAGCAGGAAAAGAGATGTCTGTCCTTTACCAGGCCATAGTATCAGTTAGCGGAGAAGGCAATGGC
Source organism: Tragelaphus eurycerus (assembly GCA_935064755.1). NCBI lineage: Eukaryota > Metazoa > Chordata > Mammalia > Artiodactyla > Bovidae > Tragelaphus > Tragelaphus eurycerus. The sequence goes on from CAKXYN010000002.1 coordinate 30,113,715, forward strand.
ACCCCACTCCAGTACTCTTGCCTGGAAAATCCCAGGGACGGAGGGGCCTGGTGGGCTGCAGTCCATGAGGTCGCTAAGAGTCAGACACGACTGAGCGACTTCACTTTCAAGCTTCACTTTCATGCACTGGAGAAGGAAATGGCAACCCACTCCAGTGTTCTTGCCTGGAGAATCCCAGGGACGAGGGAGCCTGGTGGGCTGCCGTCTATGGAGCCGCACAGAGTTGGACACGACTGAAGCGACTTAGCAGCAGCAGCTGTATCAGTTAGAAATACATTTGGCCACAAGGAATAGAAAACTTAGTCTCAGGGACTGTTTTTCTCACATAATAAAATGCTCAGAGATGGGCTGTTGCTGGATTTCATTTGAATGCCCAGCAGTACCATACACACTGACCCTATTTTCCACTCTGTCATCCTGTGACATCCTGATTATATTGGCTTTTTTGGCCTCATCTTCATTCTCTTGATTACAACATGCCCATGTTGTATTCTCGGAGAAGGCAATGGCACCCCACTCCAGTACTCTTCCCTGGGAAATCCCATGGACAGAGGAGCCTGGTAGGCTGTAGTCCATGGGGTCGCTAGAGTCGGACACGACTGAGCGACTTCACTTTCACTTTTCACTTTTATGCATTGGAGAAGGAAATGGCAACCCACTCCAGTGTTCTTGCCTGGAGAATCCCAGGGACTGGAAGCCTGGTGGGCTGCTGTCTATGGGGTCGCAGAGAGTCGGACACGACTGATGCGACTTAGCAGCAGCAGCAGCTGCATGTTGTATTCTAGTTGCAGCATCACTAGCCATCTCATTTGCATTCAAGGCATCGGGAACATGCTGGACAGAAGGTCAGAGTCAGCAAAAGATTTCTCAACGACCCCCAGTCGACACCCTCTTTCAACTCATTTGCCAGAACTTGGTCAATTACTTCCTTAGCTGCAAGAAAGACTGAAAAATCAGGAATGGGACTGCCCCAGTAGTCTTGGACCACAATCATAATCCTCAGTAATGTTAATTTCTGGAAGGGGAGAGTGGTTTGGCTACTGGGCAGGTGACTCACTTCGAAGATATTGCATTTTTTACAGATTTATGGTTTGGCAACCTTGCATTATCAGATGATGCTTAGCAATTCTTTTGCAATAACGTTTTTTTAAAGTAAGCTGTGTGCTTTTTTAGATATAATGCTATTGCATACTTAATAAAGTATAGTATAGTGTAAACATAATTTTTATATGTTGGAAACCAAACGTTCACATGATTCATTTTATTGCAATACTGGCTTTACTGCAGTGGTCGTGAACTGAACTTGGAACATCTCTGAGGTATGCCTGCTTCATCCATCTGGCATAGCTAGTGCTGCCTGTAGTTATGTACTGTAGTTATGACTGTAGTTATGGTGGAACCAGGGGGAAACGGATCTTTCTCTGATGTCCATTAAAACAAGACATGAATGGCACAGTCACTTTAATGGATCAGTGGGTACCTGAAGCTTTCAGCCCAAATGTCCCCACTTTCCAAATATTTTCCTCACTCACAATTTCCCCACCCTTTCCAATAATTTTCCAATAATTATTTGATCCAAGCCATACCTATCCTTTAAGATAACAGCCTTTACATTTGACTAGCTACTACTTGGACCACTCAGCAGAAGACCTCGTAGGAACTCTGAGCTCATGGAAATGTCTTCTTGTCTAATTATTATGGTTCTAAAGCCAGAAAGATGGGAGTCACACAAGACAAACAGGTGGGAAGCAAGTACCTATTGGCTTCCACTCACTACATCTTCTTCACCTAAATCAAACACAGGGAAGTTGTTCTTGACAACACAGGGAAGGCATGAGAAGTGAATTATTTACCCTTGCTCTAAATATAAGTCCACACATTGTCAGCCTGTAAACACTAGTAATTAAGAAACCAGTTAGGGACATACTTTGACAGCAGCTGCTACAGAATCTGAACCTGTAGACAAGCTGCCATCCCTGTGTGAGATCCTCCTCCCTCCCAGCACTAACTGCTGTCTCACCTGTGTTCCCATGCACCTGATCCAAGTGTTGACACAGCGCTGAGTACAGGTCTTTCCTCCACTCCAGACTAGTAGCTCCTTTCTGCCTCCTTCAGCAGCACATCCAAGGACCCGGCAGAGTGCCTGGTTCATAGATGTTCAGAGGCAGCGCAGTGAATGGTCCATGTCTCTTAGTTCCTCCACTAGCAGAAAAGCACAGGATGTGGGAGACTTTAAGTGCTCACCAACCAATCAAGCATCCCGCCTCAGACACAAAGTTTGTGTCTTCCCAGGGGCCTGAAGTCAAGTGTGACAAGGGTTTTACTTGTCATTCCAAGTTCTTTCGGCTCCTCAAACACTTCAGTTTGCAAACACGATCAGCTCCACTTGAGTCAATCTACCGCCCCAGGTCACTCCAACCGGCCACTTCATGCTCATCCTTCAATTCTCTTAGCCATCGGCATCTCGAGGAGACTTCCCCTGACCCCCCAAGTCTGGATCAGGGACCCTTCTGAGACCACTCCCTCTAGGTTCTGCAGTATATCTGTCCATTAGTTGTTTCCCTTTCTAGACCCTAAACTCTGGGAACAAGATGATCTTGTTCTCTCTTTTGTCCCCACTGCTTATAACGCCACCTGGACCACAGGAGAGGTTCACAATATTTTGGAATAAACTGATAAAGGAGTGGAATGTCCGCAGTCTGGCGGTACTGGGCCGGGTGTCGCTCGTATCTAGGAAACCCCAGCCTTGGGGCCCACTCTCTCCCCAGCTTAGACTTGGAACTCCTTCAGGGAGAGGCGCGCCGGGTGGCTGGGACCCGCCTCCCGGGTTCCAGAGCGACCCCGCCTGCCCGGGCCGCGTCCCTGCGCGCTGGGCGTCGGCGACTTCAGGGCAGGAGCCGGCGGAGCAGGTGGGGGCGGCGGCCCCGCCTCCGCGTCCCGGCAGCCCCAGAGCTGGCGGCCGTGAGGGAGCGACGCTCACCGAGCTCAGCACCCGGTGCAGCGCGGCCGCAGCGGCGCCGCCTGAAGCACGGGTGCTGCGGGACCGAGCCCGGAGCCTAGAGGCGGCAGCGGCGGTGGCGGCGGGGAAGCCGGCCAGAGACGAGTCCTGTCCTGTCCTCCGCACAGCTGGCGGCAGGTAGCGGCTCCGCGCGCGTGCCGGGGTCGGCGCCGGAGGGAGAGGGGATAAGCTGTCGCGGCGGGCGCTCGGGCCCGTCCCGGGGCGGAGTGAATCCCCGGCGGGGCTAGGGGTGCTGCGCGCATGCTCGTGTCCTGGGCTCCCCGCCCGCGGCGCTGCGCTGCCCCTGGAGCCCCTCGCTCGCTGCCCGCCGCGCGGTGACTCCCGGGCCGGGCTGTAACGGGACCGCGGAGGGAAGAAGGTCACCCCGGGGTTGCCTGGTTGTCTTTCCCCGACCCGACTCTCCAGGGAGCGGCCCCAGGCTCCAAGGCCGCCCCGGCCTAGTCGCCAAGCTCTCCCTTCCTCCCTTCCTCCTTCCCCGCTTCACCCCCGGAACAAAAGGCTGGGGTCTCGCTGGGGAAGGGACTATCGCGCGATGAGCCGCGATGAGTAAAGAACAACTAGGAAATTGCCCAACTGAAGGTGGCTTGGGGGATATATTGATAGAAGCCCTGGATGAGGATATCAATCTCGGAGATGGGAAGTGACTCGCGCAAGGTCACTCAGCTCGTGGTGACTCCTTTAGTCTCCGGACTCCCTTCCCAGTGCTCATCTCCAAGCCCCTGAAGTCAGCAGTGTGTGCTCGAGCGATTTAGGTTTGTCCAAACATGGGTTCTAAAATCTCCTTTGGAGGAACCAGGGAGAAGGTGGCAGAGTCTATTGCACCCTCCCTCAATACACACCGGAGGCGAGAAGGAGCGGAGATAGGGGAGCAGGGCTGGAGAAGAGGCCACTTCGGATCTCCGGTGGGGGGTGGCGCACCGGGAGCCCAGCCCTGTCCCGGTGGGCAGCGGGCACAGGCTCTCAGGAACAGAGCCTTCTGAGCATGGCTTGCCAACCGCGTGGGTGTGCCTGCGACCGGAGCGGGGGCCGCGTGGGGTCCCAGTGCGCTCTGCTCCCTGGAAAGAAGTTCTGTAGGGAGAGACTGGGGGAGCCGTCCTGACGCTTTGGGATGCGCAGATAGCATCCCCATCCCCGAAGCTCGGAGTGCTTTGTAATGGGCTCTACTTGGAAAGAAAGTTACTCTGTAGTGGGAAGATGGGCTGTCACTTCGCCTTTCCGAGCTTGGGGGTCATTGGCTGCAAAGTGAGGGCTTTGTTTTGCATGATCTGTGTGATTTAGAAAGTTTGTGCCTCTCTCCTCCTTTCCATAATCTTTTATCTCTTTAGAGGGAAGATTGGTGGTACATTTGTTGTGGTCAGCAATAGTCATTATCGCAGGGACTCCAGCCTTCCCTGAAAAAAAACCTTTTTTTTTTTTTAACTTTAGCAAGTCTATCCACGGGGATGAAGCACAAATGAGGGGCAGCCTTTGGACCTGATAATGGCCTAGACAGAAAGGGATGGAGGCTTCAGAGGTGCTGGAAATGCTCCCCGCCTTGATCTAAGTAGTGATAACACAGGGGCACATATTTAGATATTTGTAAAATTATTTCTGTGAGATTTATGCACTTGACTTATGAAAAGTGAAAGTCACGCAGTCGTGTTGGACTCTGCGATCCCATGGGCTGCAGCCCACCAGGCTCCTCTGCCATGGAATTCTCCAGGCAAGAATACTGGAGTGGGCTGCCATGCGCTTCTTCAGGGGATCTTCCCAAGCCAGGGATTGAACCTGGGTCTCCTACATTGCAAGCATTCTTTACCGTCTGAGCCATTAGGGAAGCTCTTGACTTACACGCTTGATTTATGTTTTACCTCAATAAAAAATAAATAAGAATTTAATGCTAAAAATCCACTCACTGTGGTAGCACACAGACTAAGGTAGTTTTCCACCTAATGCATTTTAGAGATACATTTAAAAACCACAAAAACTAAATCAGAAAAATTAATGAATAATAATAATAATAAAAGGGACAGAGAGCAAAGAAAGTTTAGCCATAATGGGAAATGAAATACAGACTGCAGAGTGCCTCACCAAATGCCTTTACATGAACGACCTCATATGACTCACAGTTCTTTAAGGGCTATATTGTTGTGCCTTTTTTATGGAGGAGAAAATAAAAGGTCACGGAGGTTAAATACCTTACTCAGGGGAGTGGAGGGTCCAGAACTTGTGTACACAGATCTCGAATTCTATACATGCAACCACAGATAGGCAATTTTCAGCCACTTGAATCAGGGCAGAGCTATCAGGATGACAGAGACTTGAAGACTGGCTTCCCGCCGTGCCCTCTTTTGGTTCCTTTCCAGGAGTTGCTGTTGTTTGCATATAATTGTGAGTGTGAGATCATGTCACCAACTGAAGCTAGCCAGCAGCAGACGGGATGGAGGAAGTGTGTGTGTATCTAAGAACGTACAGTTTTAGGAACAGGAGAAAGCCAGCTGGGCTAGCCTGGCAACACTGTTTTCAGGATTTATTGTTCAGAAATCATAAAGTACAGGTTGTGATTTTGAAAGTCAGTTAAATACACACAATGAATAAACAATACAACCTAGAAAAGATCTGGAAACCAAAACATAATTCACTGTAAAAAAAAAAAACATGTAGGATTTTCACTAGGGAAGAACAGTCAACTTCCTTACAGTCTAGAATTTACAAATATATGTTTATTAATGCTTAAGTTTAAAAAAAACCCACAAAAATAACTCAGCAGAAGGACAGAAATTTGTTTTCCAGCAAACGTGTTATAAACATGCTTACTTAGTGCAGAAATATTTGAAACTTGAGGGTATCAGATCAGATCAGATCAGTCGCTCAGTCGTGTCCGACTCTTTGCGACCCCATGAACCGCAGCACACCAGGCCTCCCTGTCCATCACCAGCTCCCGGAGGTCACTCAGACTCGCATCCATCGAGTCAGTGATGCCATCCAGCCATCTCATCCTCCGAGGGTATAGGAACATTTTATCTAGAGAACGATCTTGAGAAACGTATCCTCAGATGTGTTCTTCTAGTGATTTTATGGAGAAGGCAATGGCACCCCACTCCAGTACTCTTGCCTGGAAAATCCCATGGACAGAGGAGCCTGGTGGGCTGCAGTCCATGGGGTCGCTGAGGGTCGGACACGACTGAGCGATTTCACTGTCACTTTTCACTTTCATGCATTGGAGAAGCAAATGGCAACCCACTCCAGTGTTCTTGCCTGGAGAATCCCAGGGACAGGAGCCTGGTGGGCTGCTGTCTATGGGGTCACACAGAGTCGGACACGACTGAAGTGATGTAGCAGCAGCAGCAGTGATTTTATACTTCTGCCTAAAATGCAGAACCCAGAAGAGTAGAATCGTGTTCATCTTACCAGCCAATACCACATTGCAGTGTTGAATGTGTCTTGCTTTGGGAACTGGAAAGTTTTGGTTTGGAGAAGCTGGATTAAGTCGGCAGCTAAAGAGGTATCTGGATGAATCTGCTTTGCCGAGTGCCATCCAGCGTGATTATGCATCACGAAGTTATCTTTAGGCGAGTTTCGCCATGTCACAGTTAGTGTTCCTGCCATCTGGCTGCGGGAATATTTAGAAGGGAATCGTAGTGTTTGACTGACTCTGCTGAGAGCATTACAAAACAGACTTTGAGAGGGAACTATTAAATATGAGTTAGGGTTGGTGAAAAAGTGATTAATCGCTTCTTATTTAGCCATAGCACAAAACCGAAGAGACAGACGATTCTCAGCTGATGCCGAGCAGGTGCAGCACATATGTTTTCTCACTGACTTCAGCCAAGGGTGCACTTGAAACTTCCCCTTTGCAATTCTAGTTGGGTCTTTCCTTAGACCTGCCCAAGCAGGAACCTGATACATTTTGCAGCAGGGGAATCGTGTGGTAAACTGCCTTGCTCAAGTGCCAAAGAGATAAGTAATGCAGAGCAAATGTGGCAAAAATGTTAGGGGAGCATTATGTGGGCCAGACACTGTGAAAGATTTTCAAGTGCATCTTGAAGGAACATTCATCCTGTGTGGGCGATGTACTTCAGCGAGACACTGAATGTGAGATGGCAGCATGCAGAAAGGAAGTGCCAGGCCTGACTGTGGACTGTAAGCCTTTCGGTGCTGGGGAGTAGCTAGGAGGGGGCAGTAGAGAGCTTGTGAGAACTTGTGTCCAAATGAGTGCAGGTGTGTGTCAGAGCAAGATGCCCAGGCTGCCATCCACTATGCCTTAAGAGCCAAAGGCTGCCTTGTACTGGAGGCTTTTGTGCCTGGCTAGGCTAAGAGCCGGGGAAGGCAATGGCACCCCACCCCAGAACTTTTGCCTGGAAAATCCCATGGACGGAGGAGCCTGGTAGGCTCCAGTCCATGGGGTCGCTAAGAGTCGGACACGACTGAGCTACTTCACTTTCACTTTTCACTTTCATGCATTGGAGAAGGAAATGGCAACCCACTCCAGTGTTCTTGCCTGGAGAATCCCAGGGACAGGGGAGCCTGGTGAGCTTCCGTCTATGGGGTCGCACAGAGTCGGACACGACTGAAGCGACTTAGCAGCAGCAGCAGGCTAAGAGCTTTCTACATATGAAATCAATACAACAGCCCCGTAAGGGAGCGGATTCTTTCTAGTCCCATTATCAGGCTTCCCAGTGGTAAAGAGTCCACCTGCCAATGCAGGAAATTAAGGAAACGTAGAAGACACCAGTTCAATCCCTGAGTCAGGACGATCCCCTGAAGGAGGAAATGGAAACCCACTCCAGTATTCTTGCCTGGAAAATCCCATGGACAGAGAAGCCTGGTGAGCTGCAATCTGTGGGGTCACAAAGAGTTGGACACAACTGAGTGACTGAGCTCTCATGCACTCCCATTAACAGATGGACACAGGGGCCAAGAGCCTAACCGCTCTGGGAATGATCATGCCACGCCCTGCTCTGGTTCTATCAACCAACTCATAAGTCCGAGATGCCCTTTACCTGTCTGACTCTCCTTTATTGCACCTGCACTCCTGGAGGGCAGGAACTATGTCTGTTTCATCTCTTCACAACACCTGCATCATTGGTGGCAGGTGAGGGATAGTGAATGAGTGAGTGAATGAATGGATATATTCATATTTAAAGGCAAAAAGCCAATTTGCATTAACTGTCCTTTTGACCTTTAACGTGTCATTCCTCTCTGTAAATATGGACCATCAGGCATGAGTGTACAATTGACATCTCCTTTAAAGCTGAAGGATGTTAAGCTCAGCCTGTAAGATCAGAATGCCTCTGCTTCTTTTAGAAATTAAATATTATTATTTCTTCTTTTGTAAAATGTTTGTAATTCAAAATATCTGGGTTTGAATCTTGCATTCATCACTTGGTTATATGACATTGGACAAATTACTTCACCTGTCTGTGTCTCAGTTTTTTCATCTGTAAAGTGGACCTAGTAATAATACTACTTATCTCCTGCTGCTGCTAAGTCACTTTAGTCGTTTCCGACTCTGTGTGACCCCATAGACAGCAGCCACCAGGCTCCCCCGTCCCTGGGATTCTCCAGGCAAGAACACTGGAGTGGGTTGCCATTTCCTTCTCCAATGCATGGAAGTGAAAAGTGAAAGTGAAGTCGCTCAGTCGTGTCCGACTCTCAGCGACCCCATGGACTGCAGCCCACCAGGCTCCTCCATTCATGGGATTCTCCAGGCAAGAGTACTGGAGTGGGGTGCCATTGCCTTCTCCGACTACTTATCTCCTATTTAGGGTAAATAACCTAAGTTAAGCCTATGACAGTGCTTGGTTCATAGCAACAGTCAATAAATTAGCTATTATTATTATTATCATCTGATGTTTTAAAAAAATTTTGCCTGAAATGCTCTTTGTTCCATAAAGCATTAGAGGAGCTAACAACATAAGATTAATATATAATGAAACAGCGGTAAAGAAAACACACAGATTAAAAAGCAACATAAAATTAGAAGGGGGCTTCCCTGGTGGCTCAGTGGTAAAGAATCCACCCAAGAATGCAGGAGACATGGGTTCGATCCCTGATCTGGTAAGATTCCACATGCCATGCTGCTGCTGCTACTGCTAAGTCGCTTCAGTCGTGTCCGACTCTGTGCGACCCCATAGACGGAAGCTCACCAGGCTCCCCCATCCCTGGGATTCTCCAGGCAAGAACACTGGAGTGGGTTGCCATTTCCTTCTCCAATGCATGAAAGAGAAAAATGAAAGTGAAGTCGCTCAGTCATGTCCGACTCTTAGCGACCCCATGGACTGGAGCCTATCAGGATCCTCCGTCCATGGGATTTTCCAGGCAAAAGTACTGAGGTGGGGTGCAGAGCAACTAATTCCATGTGCCACAACTACTGAGCCTGTGCTCTGGAGCCCAGAAGCCACACCTACTGAGCCCACATGCCCTAGAGCTCATGGAGAAGCCACTGCAATGCGAAGTCCTTGCACTGCAACTAGAGAAAAGCCCACACGACAAGGAAGACCCAGCACAGCCAAAACTAAATAAATAAAATTATTTTGAAAAAGATAAAATTAGAGGTAGTTTAGTGAACAAGATTATGTTATAAGGTGCAGGTAATTTCTAGAGATGTGTTTAAGGTTTGGTGTAGTTTCTGGAGAAGGAATTAAAAACTTGTCAGAGCTTCCCAGTAGCCAAAACAAAGAGGGAAACACAAATAGTTACCTGATCCACAGTGACCATGAGATAAAAAGAGATCAGTTACACAGCTTTTCCTGGTCCTGGAACTTGGGATGGCTTTCTCCTGGCGAGTCCTCAAAGCAGTCTCTGTTGCCATAGAGATCTAACTCTTCAACATGGTTCCTGCCATGAAGACAATGGAAATTTTGTGGTGGAAGGTAATAATAAGTGTTTCCTAGAATGTTACTGAGTGCAGTTCTGGAGACATACTCCCAGAGCACAACCCTACAGAAGCTCTTCTGTGAAAGGCCAGAGTACAGTGGTTGGGGATATACTGTTTCCTTAGCTGTTCTCACTGAGTTCCTGGGAGAGTAGAAAGATTCTTTCTTCCTAACATTATAGTTCTTGTGAGAATCAGGTGAACAGTCCTATCTTTAAGAACATTGGTTCTGATAAAAGCTATATAAATGAACCAGATCAGTTTACTTTATCCAGAAAAAGTCCAAAGGTGTCGTCATACATGTATACTCATTAATAGATGTGTTCACGAATTTTCTTAATACTAGTAATCCCATAATCTCCTTTTAGCTACTGTTGGAAAAATAAATATCCAGTGCTCTGTACTATCTTTTAGGCCCCTTAAGACACTTAGTACCTCTTGGTAGTAAGAATAAGTGATATTTGATTTTTAAACTTTTTTTTATTAGTACTTGAAATAATGGACATGTCTTTTTAGTCTCATGTTTTATATATATGTAATGTATATATTAATGCATCAGATCAGATCAGATCAGATCAGTCGCTCAGTCGTGTCCGACTCTTTGCGACCCCATGAACCGCAGCACGCCAGGCCTCCCTGTCCATCACCAGCTCCCGGAGGTCACCCAGACTCGCATCCATCGAGTCAGTGATGCCATCCAGCCATCTCATCCTCTGTCGTCCCCTTCTCCTCCTGCCCTCAATTCCTCCCAGCATCAGAGTCTTCTCCAATGAGTCAACTCTTCGCATGAGGTGGCCAAAATACTGGAGTTTCAGCTTTAGCATCATTCCTTCTAAAGAAATTCCAGGATTGATCTTCTTCAGAATGGACTGGTTGGATCTCCTTGCAGTCCAAGGGACTCTCAAGAGTCTTCTCCAACACCACAGTTCAAAAGCATCAATTCTTCGGCGCTCAGCCTTCTTCACAGTCCAGCTCTCACATCCATACATGACCACAGGAAAGACCATATTAGCCCAAATATGATTTTATTACTTAGGATTACATTCCGCTGCCAAGACAAACAAAACAAAAAGCAATGCACACATGAGAATCTGGCTTAAACAGATGCAAATGTGTCTTGTAGAAATAGACTCCCAAGAAATGCAGTCCAGGGCTGATCAGTTCAGTTCAGTTAGTTTCTCAGTCGTATCTGACTCTTTGCAACCCCATGGACTGCAGCACACCAGGCCTCCCTGTCCATCACCAATTCCCAGAGTTTACTCAAAATCATGTCTATCGAGCCGGTGATGCCATCCAACCATCTCATCCTGTGTCATCCCATTCTCCTCTCACCTTCAATCTTTCCCAGCATCAGGGTCTTTACCAGTGAGTCAGTTCTTCGCATCAGGTGATCAAAGTGTTGGAATTTCAGCTTCTGCATCAGTCTTTCTGATGAATATTCAGGACTGATTTTCTTTAGGATGGACTGGTTGGATCTCTTTGCAGTCCAAGGGACTCTCAAGAGTCTTCTCCAACACCACAGTTCAAAAGCATCAGTTCTTTGGTGCTCAGCTTTCTTTATAGTCCAACTCTCACATCCATACATGACTACTGGGAAAACCATAGCTTTAACAAGATGGACCCTGGTTGACAAAATAATGTCTCTGCTTTTTAATATGCTGTCTAGGTTGGTCATAACTTTTCTTCAAAGGAGCAAGCGTCTTTTAATTTCATGGCTGCAGTCTTGGCTGAAGATGGAGCTCAAACAGTGCTATCAGAGAAGCAGCCTCTTTCCATCTTCCTGCTTGACTGTCCTCACCATGTAGGACCTCATCTGAAATCTAGTTGCTTCATGGTCACAATATGACTGCCATATCTCTAGGCTTGCATCTTTAGGCAAGAAAAAGTGTGTGTTAGTTGCTCAGTTGCATCCAACTCTTTGCAGCCCATGGGCTCTGGCCTGCCAGATTCCTCTGTCCGTGGAACTCTCCAGTCGTAAATACTGTAGTTAGTGGGTGGCCATTTCCTTCTCCAGGGGGGACTTCCTGACCCAGGGATTGAACCTAGGTCTCCTGTATTACAGGCAGATTCTTAGCTGTCTGAGCCACCAGGGAAGCCCAAGGCAAGAAGAAAGGAAAGGTATAAATACCCAAAGAGTGAAAGCCCTTCTATTAGGGAGGCTTGAGAAGACTCTACACATGGACATCACCAGATGGTCAACACCGAAATCAGATTGATTATATTCTTTGCAGCCAAAGATGGAGAAGCTCTATACAGTCAACAAAAACAAGACCAGGAGCTGACTGTGGCTCAGATCATGAACTCCTTATTGCCAAATTCAGACTTAAATTGAAGAGAGTAGGGAAAACCACTAGACCATTCAGGTATGACCTAAATCAAATCCCTTATGATTATACAATGGAAGTGAGAAATAGATTTAAGGGACTAAATCTGATAGATAGAGTGCCTGATGAACTATGGAATGAGGTTTGTGACACTGTACAGGAGACAGGGATCAAGACCATCCCCATGGGAAAGAAATGCAAAAAAGCAAAATGGCTGTCTGGGGAGGCCTTACAAATAGCTGTGAAAAGAAGAGAAGCAAAAAGCAAAGGAGAAAAGGAAAGATATAAGCATATGAATGCAGAGTTCCAAAGAATAGCAAGAAGAGATAAGAAAGCCTTCTTCAGCGATCAGTGCAAAGAAATAGAGGAAAACAACAGAATGGGAAAGACTAGAGATCTCTTCAAGAAAATTAGAGACACCAAGGGAACATTTCATGCAAAGATGGGCTCGATAAAGGACAGAAATGGTATGGACCTAACAGAAGCAGAAGATATTAAGAAGAGGTGGCAAGAATACACAGAGGAACTGTACAAAAAAGATCTTCATGACCCAGATAATCATGATGGTGTGATCACTGACCTAGAGCCAGACATCCTGGAATGTGAAGTCAAGTGGGCCTTAGAAAGCATCACTACGAACAAAGCTAGTGGAGGGGATGGAATTCCAGTGGAGCTATTCCAAATCCTGAAAGATGATGCTGTGAAAGTGCTGCATTCAATATGCCAGCAAATTTGGAAAACTCAGCAGCGGCCACAGGACTGGAAAAGGTCTGTTTTCATTCCAATCCCAAAGAAAGGCAATAACAAAGAATGCTCAAACTACAACACAGTTGTACTCATCTCACATGCTAGTAAAGTAATGCTGAAAATTCTCCAAGCCAGGCTTCAGTAATACGTGAACCGTGAACTTCCAGATGTTCAAGCTGGTTTTAGAAAAGGCAGAGGAAAAAGAGACCAAATTGCCAACATCTGCTGGATCATCAAAAAAGCAAGAGAGTTCCAGAAAAACATCTATTTCTGCTTTATTGACTATGCCAAAGCCTTTGACTGTATGAATCACAAGAAACTGTGGACAATTCTGAAAGAGATGGGAATACCAGACCACCTGATCTGCCTCTTGAGAAACCTGTATGCAGGTCAGGAAGCAACACTTAGAACTGGACATGCAACAACAGACTGGTTCCAAATAGGAAAAGGAGTAGGTCAAAGCTGTATATTGTCACCCTGCTTATTTAACTTACATGCAGAGTACATCATGAGAAATGCTGGGCTGGAAGAAGCACAAGCTGGAATCAAGATTGCTGGGAGAAATATCAATAACCTCAGATATGCAGATGACACCACCCTCATGGCAGAAAGTGAAGAGGAACTAAAAAGCCTCTTGATGAAAGTGAAAGAGGAGAGTGAAAAAGTTGGCTTAAAACTCAACATTCAGAAAATGAAGATCATGGCATCTGGTCCCATCACTTCATGGGAAATAGATGGAGGAACAGTGGAAACAGTGTCAGACTTTATTTTTCTGGGCTCCAAAATCAATGCAGATGGTGACTGCAGCCATGAAATTAAAAGACACTTACTCCTTGGAAGGAAAGTTATGACCAACCTAGATAGCATATTCAGAAGCAGAGACATTACTTTGCCAACAAAGGTCTGTCTAGTCAAGGCTATGGTTTTTCCAGTGGTCATGTATGGATGTGAGAGTTGGACTGTGAAGAAAGTTGAGCGCTGAAGAATTGATGCTTTTGAACTGTGGTGTTGGAGAAGACTCTTGAGAGTCCCTTGGACTGCAAGGAGATCCCACCAGTCCATTCTGAAGGAGATCAGCCCTGGGATTTCTTTGGAAGGAATGATGCTAAAGCTGAAACTCCAGTACTTTGGCCACCTCACGTGAAGAGTTGACTCATTGGAAAAGACTCTGATGCTGGGAGCGATTGGGGGCAGGAGGAGAAGGGGATGACAGAAGATGAGATGGCTAGGTGGCATCACTGACTCGATGGACGTGAGTCTGAATCAACTCCGGGAGTTGGTGATGGACAGGGAGGCCTGGCATGTTGCGATTCATGGGATCGCAAAGAGTTGGACACGACTGAGCGACTGAACTGAACTGAACTGAACTGCCTTTTTATATAGAATGTGATGGCCTCCCCAGCTACTTCTGGCTACATCTCATTGGCCAGAATGGTGTGACAGCGCTGCTCTAAAATGTAAAATCTGAAATCACATAGTTTCAGCTAGGTAAACTGCAACTGCTACCCCCACCTCCCTCCAGCTAGGGCAGTTGCTCTAAGGAAGAAGAGGAAATGGTTATTGAGTAGGCAACTAGAATTATCAACCATTTGACATAACTTCCATTATTAGCCTGTCTAATTATGTCCTTGACTTAATTAGAAACTACAAAAGGTGACTCAGTAATTTAAAATGTTACACTTTTTTAGAGTTTCATGCAATTAACATTAGAGAATGAAACACACCCAGCTGCCTTATGTAGATTCCTAAATCTCTGTTACCCGCCTTGCTTCTTTTCTAAATTTCAGATCCAAATTTCCATTTGCCAAAAGGACCTCATATGCTTCAAATTAAAGTCAGTTCTCCCCACCTATGTACCACCCCCAACACCCACACATTTGTTCCTGCCTTCTTTAATTAATACTGGATTGTCTTGGCAAGGAGCTGTGGGGTTATCCTAGGCTCTTCCTTCTCCCCCTACCCATCCCAGACATCTAAATTTTTATCCTCCTTGGCTCTATCCCACTGCAGTTACCCTAATTCAAATAAATATCCATCCTTGCCTTGTGTGAATCCCCAGATTGATCTACCTACTTGCTACTTCTTCTCCCTATAATTCATTTTCCACAATATCCCCTAGGGTGCTGTGTGTAAAACATGCTGCATCTAACATGTCTTCTTTTTTAAAGTTAAAAGAAAATAAACCTCAGACTCCTAAACAACCTAGCTCTGTGAGCACCATGCTCACTGGGACTGTTTGCTACATACCGCGTACATGCCTACGTGGCAAAGCTTTGCTCATCCCCTCCCCACTCCCTTCAGTCACCAAAGACCTGTCTCAGAGGTTTCTTATGCTTTTCATGGTCCATAAGCCATGGAAGCAATTATCTTTTCATTTATATTTCCAGAACACTTTATATTTCTATTAATATGTTTTTGTCCCGGATTCTGTTTTGCCTGATATTAATCATGCTGCACGACTTGAAAAAAAAAAAAAAGCAGACTTTTTACAATATAATTCATATACCATAAAATTCAGTCTTTTAAAATATTCAATTCAGTAGTTGTTAGAATATTCACATAGTCACACAACTAACACCATTATCTTAATTCCAGAACATTTTTATCATCCCCTAAAGAAACCCATTAGACGCCCCTTCCCATACCCCTCTCCTCAGCCCTGACAATTACTAATCTATTTTTTTTTTTGATTTACCCATTCTGAAATTTCATATGAATGGAATCATACAGTATATGATTGACTTCTTAGCATAATGTCTTTTGCATTTATCCATGCTATAGCATGTATCAGTACTTCATTCCTTTTTATTGATAAATAATAGCACAGCCATCCTACATTTTGTTTATCCACTCATAAGTTGAATGATGGTTGGACTGTTTCTACACTTTGGCTATATTAAGCAATGCTATTATAAACTTTCATGTATAAGTTTTTGTGTAGGCAAATGTTTTCATTTCTCTTGGAGATACGTTGGAGTGCAGTTGCTGATCTTATGATAATTCTGTTTAATGTTGTGAGGAACTTACAAACACTTCCAAAGTGGCTGCTCCATTTTACATTTTCAGCAGCAAAGTATGAGGGTTCTATACCAGTTTTTAGTGTCTACTTGAGTATTGTTTCCATTGTTTTATTTTCAAAGTTTTAAACATCTCTTTGTTTTAGCTGTGTTCCTTATAAAGGAGATACAGTTAATTTTTAAATCAATTTGAATATCTTTGTCCTTTAGTAGGAGAAGCTAATAATCCGTTCATAGTTATTATGATTACTGATATATTGGAATTTATTTTGTGCCTTTTATATACCCCTGGACTGCAAGAAGATCCAACCAGTCCATTCTAAAGGAGATCAGTCCTGGGTGTTCTTTGGAAGGAATGATGCTAAAGCTGAAACTCCAGTACTTTGGCCACCTCATGTGAAGAGTTGACTCATTGGAAGACTCTGATGCTGGGAGGGATTGGGGGCAGGAGAAGGGGACGATAGAAGATGAGATGGCTAGATGGCATCACCGACTTGATGGACGTGAGTTTGAGTGAACTCTGGGAGTTGGTGATGGACAGGGAGGCCTGGTGTGCTGCAATTCATGGGGTTGCAAAGAGTCGGACACGACTGAGCAACTGATCTGATCTGATATACCATATGCTTTATTGTTACCTCTTTTTTTCCCCTTTTTTCCTACCTTTCTAGCGAAGTGCCTGGCACATAGTAGCTTTCAATACGTAAGTATTATAGGGCTTCCCAGATGGCTTAGTGGTAAAGAATCTGCCTGCTAATGCAGGAGACCTGATTTGATCCCTGGGTTGGGAAGATACCCTGGAGAAGGAAATGGCAACCCACTCCAGTATTCTTGCCTGGGAAATCCCATGGACAGAGAAGCCTGGTGGGCTACAGTCCATGGGGTCATAAAAGAGTTGCACATGACTTAGCAACTAAACAGCAGCTGCAAGTATTATAAGCTATCTGGATAGGAGCCATGTATCTGTAGATTTATTTTTTGATCAAGTATTCATTAATTACCTGATATTCATGTTTATAGTTTCACTCAGTGGCTATCATAGTGCCTAACATATGGAAGAAGCTCAGTAAATACTTTCTGCATTGACTGTGCAAAGGGCGAGATGCTTGTCCGAAGCTGGGTGAAGTAGTGGAGAGTGCACACGCTTAGGGGCAGTTCACTTGGGTTGAATGTGGCTATGTCAGGTTCCAACTATTTGATCTTGGGCTATGACTTTACATCTTTGAGCCTTTGTTTCCTTATCTGTGTAATGGGGATTAATATCTGTCATACAGAGTTACTTGGGGGGATGAAAGATAATTGTGTAAATAACAATCAGAATTGTTAACACAGGAAATCTGCTTTGTACATGTGAGCTATTGTTTTTTTAATGAATTGTTTAACAAAGAGCTTTCCCAGCCAAGTACATCAGTGTGAAATCATCAACCATATCTGCCCAGTGAATAAACATAGTAAAAAAAAAAAAAAAACTCTGGCCCCTTTGCTATGTGTCTGACATAAATAATTATGACCCTAGTAGAAGAGGAGACATTTTTTCTTCTCGTATGGTAGAACTGAGAAAACGGACCAGAGATGTAGCTGTATTTCCTTTTAATGATGCAGAAATAGATTTTAAGTCTGCTATGTTCCTTAGAGCTGTTTTTTGTTCTAATATTCTTCTAAACTTTTGAATGAAACATTTTTGTTCATCATGTTGCTCCCCAGTATTTCAGAGGAAGAATAAAGAAGCTTCACAAATAGGTGAGATAACTGCCTAAAACAGGACAAGCAAGTGAACATTTTTTCCTACATTTTAACAGATTGTGCATGACTTTTTTCCTGGTTTTCACCCAAATTTGTATGCCCTAAAGTTTTAGAAATTCACCTGCAGACTCATAGAAGGAAGAAGGCTAAATCAAATCTGGATTTATGCCTGATGTTGTGTGTTCCTGGTGGTCATGGATGGTCAGTGAGTTTTAAGTAATGGTGGTTGCCCTGTAGTCATTTTGATGTTGTCTGTGTAAATTGTGAATGCTGAAGAATGATGGGTCTGGATACCTGTCTGTAAGATCTAGGGGTGCATTGTTTGGGGAAAGGACAAAGAAAGCCACCTCCTATCTTTTCAGACCTGTGCCCCCCTCCCAGTTATGGTGCTGTCTTGTTTATTCCCATTTAATGAATGACTAGTTACAAATGGAACCAACTCACAAATGATTCGTGCCTAATGGGCAATCATGTCTTAGAACTGTTGCTCATTGTATAATAACCACGTATTAACAGAAGAATTAGACCTTAGGGTTTATGGATTAGATTGAGGAAAATTATTTTACTCTATTCTTGATTGTCTTCTGAGCCCACTTGGTCAGTGACTTTGACGTTAGTGACTGACTGTAGGAGTAGGTACAGCTTTCCTGGAGGTCTGCATGCAACACCTGGCCAGCAAAGCCCACGGCTCCCAGTGTTATTCTTTGTGGACCCAGCTTACTTAGACCCCAAATGGTCAAGACACATTTATGTTTTTCTTTGTTTATTCATTTGTATTTACCTTTTAGATGTAGAGGGGTCTCCTAAGATAATGCAAAACATTAAAAAAAAATACTTCTCCACAATTGTCCCAAGTAAAGAAAGCAATCCAAACTTTTCTTTTTTTAATTAGTTTTTGCAGTGGGTAGTAATGCCCAAAATGTGTGCATATATGTGCTCAGTCGTGTCTGACTCTTTTGCAACCTGATGTCCATGGAATTTTCTAGACAGGAATACCGGAGTGAGTTGCCATGCCCTCCTCCAGGGGATCTTTCTGACCCAGGAATCAAGCCTGTGTCTCCTGTGTCTCCTGCACTGGCAGGTGGATTCTTTACCATTGCGCCACCTGGGCAGCAAAGCCCAAGATACATACTTCAAAAAGTATAAAAATGAAAAAACAATATACAGTATAAATTGAGTCTTTCTCACAGCTAGTCTCATAAAATTCGTTAATTGTTTTATGCCTTGTCACTGTTTTTATCTGTTCACAGCAGTATATTTTCTTATGTTTTTCATCTATCATCTATCCTTTGTCCTGTTCCTTTCCCACTTTTTCTTTCTAGTTTTTTTTTTGTGTAGATCTTGTGCTGGTTCTCTTTATTGGTTCCTTGTTTTAGTATTCATCTTAGAATAAATTGTATGCTTTTTGTGTTTGTGTTAGTCACGCAGTCATGTCCGACTCTTTGAGACCCCGTGGACTATATAGCCTGCCAGGCCCTGCTGTCCGTGGAACTCTCCAGGCAAGAGTACTAGAGTGGGTTGCTAGTCCCTTCGCCAGGGGATCTTCCCAGCCCAGGGATTGAACCCGGGTCACCTATATGGCGGCAGATTCTTTACCATCTGAGTCACCAGGGAAGTCTAGATCAACTGTTTGCAAGATAATTATGTGAGGAGA
The DNA here is from genome assembly GCA_935064755.1 of Tragelaphus eurycerus. Classification (NCBI taxonomy): domain Eukaryota; kingdom Metazoa; phylum Chordata; class Mammalia; order Artiodactyla; family Bovidae; genus Tragelaphus; species Tragelaphus eurycerus. The sequence goes on from CAKXYN010000002.1 coordinate 30,133,072, forward strand.
AGACCAGGGCAGGTTCTAGACCAGGGAGAGTCAGAGAAGCGCTCCTTATGACAGAGAGTAAGGGCAGGGAGAGAGAAGAAGGAGAGAGAGAGAGGCTTTAGACTGCTCGTGATTTACTCTCTCCCTTGCTCTCGCTCATTTCTAGCAGTGTGCCTGCTAGAATGGCTTGTCTTTGCCTCCTTCCATGTTCCCCAATGTGCCTAGGGTCCAAGGTCACCCCAAGGTGTGTGCTGTCCTACACACCCTTTTCCATTGTTCTAAACAAGTGTCGGTGGGACTTCCTCACCAACTTGCTCAGAGGAGCCAGTGCTTCTTATTTTAGAGAATGACACTGTGAGGCCCGCAGCCACAGGCCCGCCCTCTACATTGTAGGCTACTCCACCTTACCTATACCCTGAATCTGGTTGTCCTGGGCATCAGGCAGCTCTGTCTCATTTACTGAAATTCAAGGTGACAGAAATCTAGTTTTTCCTCCCCACAATCAAGATTATATTTCTGAGATTCCCCTTCCTTCCTATTTTGAAACAGTTTCCCAGAAAAGGCAGGAACAGAGATATTTTCACTCTGCCATCTGAAAACCAGAAGACCTCCTTAAACTCAGTGTTGTTTTGAAAAGTGTTTTCTAATTTAAAAGACTAAAGTCTCATCTCAGATGCCCTGTAGGCCAAGTGTCTCCTTTGCCAAGAAGCCACCATATCGTTAATTTAAAAATTACACTTGAAAGAACGTTGCTTTTTAGAGAGGACTATAGCCTATTTTTTATTTGTTTAATGCTTATCTCAGAGTACTTATTTGGTCCTTACACTTATGCAAATCAGAGAAGAAGGAACATGCTTTACATTTTTATAGATGGAGAAATAGATGACCATTAAAACCAGAACTAGAGACCTGTTCTCCCAACTGTCAAGCTATTCTCTGATGACAGCATGTCTAACATGCCAGGTGAAGCTTTTCCAGTGAGCACTGTAAGCTTTGAGAATCCCACATCCAGAAGATATTTTATTCCCGTACCATTAGGCCTGAGCTTCCCTTGCGGCTCAGCTGGTAAAGAATCCACCCACAATGCAGGATACCTGGGTTCAATTCCTGTAGGGTTGGGAAGATCCCCTGGAAAAGGGAAAGGCTACCCACTCCAGTAACAGTTGGACAGAAATTTCTCCTGCCCTTTTCTTCCCTTCCTATTTTAGTTGGAAATATTTTTCTTAAAGTATCAAGATACTTATTTCATCTGTAGACACAATAAATGTGCTGCTGCCAAGCCATGTCTCCATCTTTTGCTTGAGTAGTTGCCATTACCCCGGATATGTATGTTTTCTATTTCCTTCCCATAGCAACACCAAAGCGATGATATTCAGCATTACCTTTGGCCTTGGCAGTACCAAGATACGAAAGACATAGTTCCTATCTTTGAACCTTCAAAGGAGCCCATGGTCCAGTGAAGGGAGACACTTTGACATGTGAAAGGAAATTGCCAGAGTCCCTTCTTCTTCTTCTAAGTCACTTCCGTCGTGTCTGACTCTGTGTGACCCCATAGACGGCAGCCCACCAGGCTCCGCCATCCCTGGGATTCTCCAGGCAAGAATAGTGGAGTGAGTTGCCATTTCCTTCTCCAATGCATCAAAGTGAAAAGTGAAAGTGAAGTCGCTCAGTCGTGTCTGACTCTTAGCGACCCCATGGACTGCAGCCTACCAGGCTCCTCCATCCATGGGATTTTCCAGGCAAGAGTACTGGAGTGGGGTGCCATTGCCTTCTCCGGCCAGAGTCCCTAGTGCCATAATAAAATTGCGAACAAAGTACTATTGGAGCAGTTAGCTCTGGCAAAGGGAGAAGAAAATCTGTGCAGAGATGTTAGCACCTGAGTGTGTTTTAAAGGATTGGTGGGAATTTTCCAGGTAGCGAAGGCCATCACATCCAGCCTGCATAGCATGGACAAACACACAGAGATATAAAGAAAAGATATGTAACAAAGTGTCACAAATGCAGTGTGGGTAAAGGATAGGATTTGTAGAATTGATTGGAGGATGAGATGGAGAACTTGACTCCATAGCGAAGAGCCTTTCTTTAGGAAAGGAGTCTATGTGAATAAGGGAGTGATGCCGTGTAGTCTGAGAGGTGAGACTTCCAGTCAGTGTATCAGGCTTGGCTGTCAGTGAAGTGTGCTCGCTGCCATGGGATAGAATGTGCCTGGTGACAGAGCTGATGATGCCTCCTGGCTGCAGGTTGTTTGAGGTTCTAGCAGAACTTCAAGCTGGACAGGGAACTAGAGGCACCAGAACTTGAACCAGGCATCCTGATCTGGCCCAAGCTGCAGCAGTTATTCCTACTGTGAAAATACTTTAACTCATCTGAAGTCTCAGAAGTAAAACTGGATCAGAAAGGATGTGTCTTGTAGACTTGTTCCCTGTGGCCCCTCTAGTCGGTACATTCTTTCCTCAGTGATTCTCAGAACAGCATTTTAAGAGTATTCACAGTCCCAGGGGAAAAGTAACCACCTCAGCCTTAGAAAGTAAAAAACATTCTCCTTATGAAATCTCTTGTTGGTTGTTGTTTTTCCGTCGCTAAGTCATGTCTGACTTTTTGCCACCTGGTGGACTGCAGCAAGCTGAGTTCTTCCGTCCTTCACTATCTTGGAATTTGCTTAAATTCTTGTCCATTGAGTTGGTGATGCTATCTAGACATCTCATCCTCTGCCGCCCCCTTCTCCTTTTGCCTTCAGTCTTTCCCAGCATCAAGGTCTTTCCCAGTGATGATATAATAAATTAGAGAGGTGGTAATTTATCTTATAAAATGACTTGTTATTTTATAACATTGATTATGGATTTCCACTGAATAATAAAGTCCTTTTGTATCCTTAAAGCATAGCTCGATTTTTCCAAAATTAGAGATGCCATTTTTCAGAAGCATAGCTGTTACATAAAATGAGGCTTGCTTATAAATGTGTGATTAATATCATGTATTTTTAATTAGCCTCATTCTTCTTTTAGCTAATTCAAGGCAGCAAAAAAAAAACAAACATGAAATCAATATTTTCTCCTTTTGCTCTTGGGAACCACACAATGATTTTTGCAGCATTTAGTGATAATTTAAATGCCTGAGTCAATGATAAATATTACCAATATCTTTATTTATATCCTTTAACCTAATACTGTTCAGTTATTATAATGCATTCAGTGATTTGGGAACAAATTTGTGATTCAGTAAGAGTCTTATGAAAGGAAACCAATTTCTGAGCTCATTGTAAGTATGTAGCTTTCATATTAGGTTGTGGTTAAAGTTTATCTTGGTTTTACAACACTTATGGACAATATGCATTCACCCTTTAAGCATTGCATGTGTGTGCCTGCTAAGTCACTTCAGTCATGTCTGACTCTTTGTGACCCTGTGGTTTGAGCCCACCAGGCTCCTCTGTCCATGGGATTCTCCAGGCAATACTGGAATGGATATCCCCATCCTCCAGGGGATCTTCCCAACCCAGGGATCAAACCAGAGTATCTTACGTCTCCTGCATTGGCAGGCAGGTTCTTCTACCACTAGTCCCGCCTGGGAAGCATTTCAGCAGATAATTAACTGTCATATCCAGTCAGACCTGAACAGATTCAGCTTCAGGAGCTGTTGTTGGCCCGTGTGTATCTCAGGTGTGGGAAGCCCTTCATATCCCCTGAGTGAAAGGTGAATAGCACTCAGCTCCATTTCTCTTTCCTTTGTGTGTCAATTCCAGTCCTAAGTACAGTGCCATGTTCATGGATCCAGCCTGCTGAAATGAACTGGGTCTACAGAAGAAAGAGCCTTCTCAGTAGAGGATACAACTTCCATCTATGTGGGGCAGGGCATTTCAACATCCTGGTTGTTAAAGAACAGGGCTATTCAGACTTCAGTGAGCACAAAATCTCTTGTTGGCAAGAGACTCGAAAATTCCAATTCAGTACGTCTGAGGTGGAGACCATGCATTCTTACAACATTCTAGAGCTACTCAAGGTGTGGTTCCCAGACCAGCAGTTGAGGCCCCACCTGGGAATTTGCTAGAAATGCAGAATTTCAGGCCCCACCCTAGACCTACTGAATCAGAATCTACATTTTAACAGGACTCCTTGGGCAATTTATCCTCCATTACAGTTGGGAAAACACTGCTCCAGACCACTTTTCCCCAAAGGACCAAGGTTAGGTATCACTAAGGAAGCCTGAAATGAGTTTAGATGGTACAAAGGTGAACATTTTATTTTAATAATCAATAAGTTGATTTTTATTATCACCATCCATTGATGGCAAGTGATATTGACTTCCATTTATGGTAATAATTTAACTGAAAGTTAGTTCAGGTGGTGTGTGGATGTGGTTAAAAACTATGAAAGTCATAGGTTTACAAGTGATTTAAGTTAACATGATGCTTAAGAGCATGGACTCTGGAGCCTGACACCTCAGATTTGAATGCCAGCTCTTCTAGTAACTCACTGTTATTTTAAGCAGGTTTCTTAACCTCTCTGGGCCTCAGTTTCCTCATCTGAAAGATAGCAGTAATAGTAGTATCGATCTGATTAGGGTACTGTGGGGCTTAAATGGGTTTATACATGAAAAGTGCTAAGGATAGGGCCTGGCACACAGCAAGGGCTGTGTCAGGACTAACTTATCTTACTATAATCTAGAACAGCAATGTTCACGAATTTATTTTATCCTGCACTTTTTATTTCCCCCTGCCCTATCCCCTGCTTCCTTTCCTACTGAGATCAACATGCCCCACTACCCCGAAAAGGCTAAATATTCTAGGAATTTTGTACTATCGAGGGTGAGAGCACCAACCTCCGCTTGCCGAATAGGGGGGCAGTCTTCATAGAGCAAGGTGGAGGGTGGGGCATGAGAGCTTCCAGGCGGGAAGGCCCAGGAGAGGACTCTGCCCAGAGAATTCGCTCTGAAACAATGAGGAAGTGACAACAGAAAGTGACCACTTGTAAATCATTTTCACCATTACCTGGAGAGATATTTTTTAAGTTCTTTATTATTTTACTTATAGCTTTGGCAGTTTTACCACAGATTTTTAGAGAACCTCTTTGTGTGTGCCTTATATGCTCATGCACTCTTGGGTTGTGATTTACTGGCCATGAAGCACCTTTGATAAATAAATGACTGATTGATAGAGTGTCAGGACCCTGCTGAAACCTTGACGTGAGAAATGAATGGCCTCGCAGGGTTCTCCCACCTGCATTAGTTCAGAGGTGAGAAATCTCTCTTCTCTTTTCCCGACTTCATAATCAAAGAAACAAGGGATTCAGTTGGACAGTGTCAAAACATAAAAAGTTATGAGTGGCCAGAGAACCTTATTTTCAGATTCCTATTCAAATATATTTTTAGAACCAGCAGAAGACACTTTTGTCAAATAGTAGCGGTAATCCTTGCTTATATGTTACAAAATAGGCACATTTTCTATTTATGAACAGCTGTGTTCTGACAAACTGTTCTTGGAGAGAAAAGTGATTATGACAAGAGCAACTGGTGTGTAAAATTGTCAACCATGAGTTATTTCTCTCTGAAATAATATTTATAATGTAATTATATATATAAATTTATATAATGCTGCTGCTACTACTAAGTCACTTCAGTCGTGTCCGACTCTGTGCGACCCCATAGACGGCAGCCCACCAGGCTCACCCGTCCCTGGGATTCTCCAGGCAAGAACACTGGAGTGGGCTGCCAGTTCCTTCTCCAATGCATAAAAGTGAAAAGTGAAAGTGAAGTCGCTCAGTCGTGTCCGACCCTCAGCGACCCCATGGACTGCAGCCTTCCAGGCTCCTCCACCCATGGGATTCTCCAGGCAGAAGTACTGGAGTGGGGTGCCATTGCCTTCTCCAAATTTATATAATATAATACTGAGCTTGCCTATGTTTTTATATTAAAAAGTTAACTATGTATGTTATTACATATAAATAAATATTATTATACTATACTTATAAATATATTTTATATTTTTTATAAAAAATATTTTATAAATATAAAATTTTATAAATATAAAAATTTTATATTTTATACTATACTTATAAATATATTTATAAGTATAATATAATAATATTTATTTATATGTAATAACATACATAGTTAACTTTTTAATATAAAAACATAGGCAAGCTCAGTCCATCTCTCTGTCTGAATGAGAACAGACAGATTGATCAAGTAGGGAATGAAGGGGAGGAGGGGGGAAGGAAAGACGAAAAAGTTCACCACCTGTACTAAGTAGGCATCAATTCTTCTTCCCCAGCCCCACCCCTCGCCGGCTCCCTGTAAAGCAGTTGGCTTCTGGCACCTTGTGGGTCCTTGGATGACCTGCAGGCATGTTCTGTTGCCCTACTGGTTTTCAAAAATGCTTTCATTTGGTTTTACTTCAGAATTGGGTTTCATGTGAAAATCTGGATATGGGGACTTTGCAGGGGGGAATGGGAAGATCTGGTCAATACTGGACTTGCATAACCATTGCATATCAATCAGGCAGAGTTGAGGGAGTGCTCCTGCTTCAGGCCCAGGTCTTCTCTCCTGTGAGCCCGGCTTCTCCACACCTTACCTTCCACTGTTTCCTCATCTCTGAGTCCATGGTCACAGTGGTCGGTTCTCTGCCTGCAAGCGGTGCTAGGAACAGGAATTCATGGCTTCTGGCTGAGGGAGGCAGGACTCACAATAGAAGAAATTCCTCAGGCTTAGGAAAAGTGTTCAAAAGATGGTGGATGGCCACATGCCAGATGTCCCACCTCGACCCAAGGAAGGAGACACTTGGAGAATTGTGTCTTAAAGCCCCTCTGTGGTTTCAGCCTTTTCTTGCTGCTGCTGCCAAGTCGCTTCAGTCGTATCCGACTCTGTGCGACCCCATAGACGGAAGCTCACCAGGCTCCCCTGTCCCTGGGATTCTCCAGCCAAGAACACTGGAGTGGGTTGCCCTTTCCTTCTCCAATGCATGAAAGTGAAAAGTGAAAGTGAAGTCGCTCAGTCGTGTCCGACTCTTAGTGACCCCATGGACTGGAGCCTACCAGGCTCCTCCGTCCATGGAATTTTCCAGGCAAAAGTACTGGGGTGGGGTGCCATTGCCTTCCCCGTCAGCCTTTTCTTAGTCTCTTCCAAACATGTAAAGTCTCCCAGCTGCTTGCATTCTTCTACTTCTGTTATCTCTGCTGATGTGCTACTTCTTTAACAGGAACCGATTCTTACAGCCACCTTTCTACTTGTTGAAAAATGCAATAGTTTCTACTAAGTGTTTATTAATTGTCCCCCTTCCTTTGGGTTTGAATTGATGATAACGCTCCTTAGCACTCCACACCTCTCTTGGGGCATTTATTCTCCTCCACCTTTTATTATAGTTATTTGTGGCAGTGAAGGAGGGGGTGTGATAAGATAAATGCAGCTTCAGTTAAGTGTCTGCTTTCTGTCAGGACCTGTATTATGTTTTTTGTGTTAATCGTGATAACAAACTAGGAATTAAGCATGGTAACTATTTTACAAATAAAGTGAGACAGGTGAACTATGGGGTTGGCCAAAAAGTCCAGTTGGGTTTTTCATAACATCCTATGGGAAAAACCAAATGGACATTTTGACCAAGTCAGTAACTTGACAGAAGCCCCACAACTGGGAAAAAGCAGTGGCAGAAGTAGAACCCAGGCCTGATTGTAAGACCAGCATTGTCCCCCACAGTCAGAGTCTCATGTATTAACAGCGCTAGCTCTGTTCCATTTGCCACCCTCTCCTCTAATGGTGTTTGACTGTCTTACCTACATCTTGATGCTGTTTTTCAGGATTATTTCATGAGTTGGCAGAAAATATGAAAGCCTTTGAGAATCTGGCTTTTTTTATCCTAATCACTTTTAATACACTACAGAGCAGAATGACATTTTTTAAATGTATTGGGAGAGCACAAAGCATCAGAGAGCTCATGGGTACAGCCTGTGACTTCCTGGAGCTCTGCATTCTTAACTGTCAGATTTTAACAAGTTATTCTCTAGGTAATTGCTTAATGATTATATCTGTCAAGAAAAAGCCTTCAGCACCATCAAGTGCTAAATGTAAAAATATGCTTTCATGTTAGAGCTTGAAAAATCATTCCTTTGATTTCAGCGGGACAGAAGCCCAGTGACACCTGGTCACTCTCAGATTTGTAAGGATAAACCTAGATGGAAAGTAAAGGATGCTAAGTTTAGAGGGGGAGCACATGGAAGAGTTATACTTTCCTGTAGAAGGTCCTTTTCACCCGAGAGTCTCAGAAATACTTCAAGATCTTTGCAAGATGGAAGCAGAGAAGTAATATGATCTGAAGTGTACCAAGTTAATAAAACAAATGCAGTTTTGAATCAGAAAGGACAGGGCTTTTATGAAGCCCTGATACTCTTTCTGAAACTTAGTAGAAACTACATTACCTCTCTGAGACAAAATTTGGTTCTTTATGGAAATGTCAATGTCTACCACAGAATCGTTGAAAGGATTAAATAAAACAGCATACCTAATTACCTAACGCAGTCCTGAGTACATATAGGGGATTCAAAAAGTTACACCCAAAAAGGGTCAGTCCTCATTATTCATGGATTCCACAGTTTGCTAATTACCTGTTCGGTAAGCGTGTCCTTCCTGCTTCATCATACCCAGGTTCCCAGCTGAAGTTGAGCAAGGCAGCACTCTACCTTCTGGTTACAACTTTCACCCTGTAAACAAGTGTCCTGTTCACAGTCTACTTATCACCATGTTTTTCAAAAGGTTGTGCTTACTGTTGGTGATTTCGTTTCAGTGGCCCCCCCAAGTGTAGTGACATGATGCTTAGTGCTCCTGAATGCAGGAAGGTTATGACGTGCCTTATGGAGAAAAACATAAAGAGCATTCCAGGTGGTGGTAGTGAAAAATAATCTGCCTGTCAATACAGAAGACACATGGGGCATGAGTTTGATCCCTGGGTTGGGAAGATCCCCTGGAGGAGGAAATGGCAACCCACTCCAGTATTTTTGCCTGGGAAATTCCATGGGCAGAGGAGGCTGACAGGCCTGCAGTCCATGGCTGCCAAGAGTCAGACATGACTGAGCAACTGAACACGCACAAACACACACACATACACACACAGGCAGGAGTTACAAAACAGTCTGTATGAAATAAGGTATCTTTAGTGAGAAACACAAATATATAAAACAAAGTAATATGTTGTCAGCTGATAAGCTGACAAAAGTCTTGTGACCAGAGGCTCTCATAAGCCTAATCCTGTATCTTTTCTAGGAGCGGTGGTTCAGGTATTTGCTAACTCAGTCTTCATGGCAACTATACCATGAATAATGAAAATCACCTCTAAACTTATGGTTATGGGAGGCGGGTAAGGGATGAGGGATAAATAGAAAGGTTGGGATTGAAGTATACACACTACTATTAATATATATAAAATAGATAACTAATAAGGATCATGTTGCAAACAGTAAAGGCTGTTGGTAAATCAAAAATAAAAGCTAGAATACTATAAATGAATTGGGATTTTACATTGAAGAAACAGAGGCACAGGCCTTGTTCCAGTCTTCCAGTCACTAGAAGGACAGAAAAACAGAATTACCCTTGCTTATGTCTGAGGTTTATTTCTGTTTCTAGACTTTAAAACATTCACAGGCATATGCATGCAAACACATTCTACAGAGCAATGCCATATTTATCTGGAGATCAGACATCCTACAATATTAACTCTTTGAAACAGAACCATATTTGCAGAATCATACCCCCAAAGCCCTCCATGCAGCAAATACCAGATATAAAGCCCTTGGGGAGAAGTGTCAGGCTCCCAGCCAGGTTATTGTATAGAACCAACAACAGAAGAACAGCAAGAAAAGTAAGAGTGACAACAGAGAAGGAAGCAGGAAAATAGCTAATGCCCCTGTAAGCCTGGCTGGAGGCGGGCAACCTGAGTGACCACTGAGCCTGCGACATTCAGAAAAGGTTGAATTTCATTCCATTTACTCTGCTTAGGAAAATGGGAGTATGTGCAGAATATTTTTAAATTGCATGCAAAATAGATGTTTAATGCTTAACAAGGTGGAATCTGTTACTTGAAATTGTTGTTATGGAATGAAGTGTTGCTATTTATGTATTAACATGTTCTATTATATTGAGACATAAATAGCTAAATTTTTATCAGTTTTGTTAGCTAATTCTCTCTAAAAATCTGGCTATTTCTTTCAGTCTCCAGCAGTAGACACAATGCCTGCCTCACAGTGGGTGTTCTGTATTTATTGAAAGAAGAACGAATGAATGGCAAGTGAATCAAACTACCGTATGTCTGTGTGACGTGTGCATGAATAAAGGCATCCAAGTTTAAAACTCTCCCTTTTCTCCTTTCCAGAGCAGAGACCATTCTCTTGGGACCATTCGTAAGCAAGAGGCACCCACGCCGTGACATATGCCAGTGCCACCACCTCCGCCTCCTCCTCCTCTGCCTCCACCTCCCCCACCACTGGGGGCTCCTCCCCCTCCCCCACTGTCAGCACCGCCGGTAAGACCTGTTTGGGTTTTTTTCTGTCTGTTTTACTGGAATATGCTGGAACAGGTTTTAAATATTCAAAATCAGCCATCACCTGGCGCCTCTAGGGCAGGTGGCATCTTAGGTAGCTAGCTCTCTGGTGCCAGGGTCTAACTCCAAACCAGTCTGGCCACGTATTTCCCTCCCAGTTCTTTGGCAGCCCCCACCCTCTACCCTAGCATCCTCTACAGATGTCTACATGATTTTTAATTCATGCTGCTCAATATAGGCTTCCCAAGTCTCCCTAATCAACTCTTCCATCTCACGGGAAACCTCACTTGGGAGGCTGCAATGAGTCAAGAAGACATGTTCACATCAAGTTCCAGGTTGTGATCTGGATGTTGATAACAGTAGCTTGGGCTTCAGCCGCCTGGTTCTGGGACCAAGTAAGAGGAGTGGCATATGAAATGCCACAACAAAATGTGCTAAGTCATTTCAGTTGTGTCCAACTCTTTGCAACCCCATGGACTTTGCCCACCAGGCTCCTCTGTCCATGGGATTCTCCAGGCAAGGATACTGGAGTGGGTTGCCATGCCCTTCTCCAGAGGATCTTCCCAAACCAGGAATCGAACTCTTGTCTCTTATGTCTCCTGCATTGGTAGGCAGGTTCTTTACCACTAGTGCCACCAACATCTCTAAGTGAAATCTCCCCACCTGTACAAGACTGAATTAGTCTGTTTCAGTGTGATGCTGATACTCTCTCTTGGTTTAATAGTTTGCTTTGAGTTTAGAAGGAGAGGCAATGCTGCTGCTGCTGCTGCTGCTAAGTTGCTTCAGTCGTGTCTGACTCTGTGCGACCCCGTAGACGGCAGCCCACCAAGCTCCACCGTCCCTGGGATTCTCCAGGCAAGAACACTGGAGTGGGTTGCCATTTCCTCCTCCAATGCATGAAAGTGAAAAGTGAAAGTGAAGTCACTCATTCGTGTCCGATTCTTCACAACCCCATGGACTACCTCCTACCAGGCTCCTCCGTCCATGGGATTTTCCAGGCAAGAGTACTGGAGTGGGTTGTCATTGGCTTCTCCAAGGAGAGGCACAGAAAGTGGTTATTTTGTTTTAGAATAGGCTGTCTCACCCTTTGCACCATGGACACTTGAGGCCAGGCCATTTTGCGGGGGTGCTGTCCTGTGCGTTGAAGGTTGTTTAGCAGCATCCCTGGCCTCTACCTACTAGTCACACCCCCAGTTATGACCATTGAAAATGTCCCTGAACATTGCCAAATCTTCCCTTGAGGGCAAAATCTTCTCGCTTTCCTTGATTTTAGCAGAATGTTTGTGCTTAATGCTCATAGCAAGCCCTTCCTCAGAAGAAACCATGGGCACTTCTCATGCTCTCATCCTCCAACTCAGAGCCAGGTCTGGTGCAAGAACCACCACTCCTGTTTTCAGTGGAAGATGAAAGATATGGATGCCATGACGATAAGGTGTGCAGAGGCAGGGCTGCCCAGGGGTGATGTGAGCCAAGTCAGCAAAACCAGGAATAGAGCCTCACCTGCCATTCTCTTCCCCCCACCCAGAGTGCACTCCTCCCCTCAGATCCGCAGATGACATGACCATGGGAGTATAGGTTATGAAGGGAAGGTCTGAGACCCTGCTGCACAGATACCAGCCATGGTGAGAACAAGGGTGTGCCTAAGGTCACAAGTCACCCCATGACGTTAGCATGGCACACTGACCATATCTGAAGTGCAGGGGCATAGACCTGCCTGAAACTTGGCCCTTGCCCTTGAAGACAGCGGAAAGAAAGCACATACATACTGTGAGTTTTATCTGAAAGCTCTCTGACCAATACATAGAAAGAATAAGAATGAGTACTGAAGTTCCACTGCTGAATTTGACACAAAGAAAGCATGGAATGGAAAGTTTACAAGTGAAAGAAACATACATAAAACTATAATATGGGTCTTACACAGACCTGCTGGACCTGAAGAAGCACAATTTAAAGTAACTTCAAATACCACAATATACCCATTGACTTAGCTTGAATAAATATACTTACCAAAACCTATATTGTTGGGGATTTGGGAAAATAAGCCCTTTTAAACGTGGCTGAAAAGTGAAAGTCTGACTCTTGGCAGCCCTATGGACTATAGCCCTCCAGGCTTCGCTGTCTGTGGGATTTCCCAGGCAAGAATACTGGACTGAGTTGCCATTTCCTTCTCCAGGGGATCTTCCCAACCCAGGGATCGAACCCATGTCTCCTGTGTCTCCTGCACTGTGGGCAGATTCTGTGCTGGTGACATACAAATACTTGGGACTCAAACATTAAGTGGGTCTTTCTGGAGTGTTCTGACAAAAAAACAACAAACCTGAATGTACCCCTTTTTCCCCAAAATAGTTTTATTTTTGAGACTGACTCAGAATTTAACCCTAAAGGAACCAAAAAAGAATTTATACAAAGGATGTGCACAGCAAAGCGATTTATTCTAGTGAAAAATTAAATCGTAAATGGTTTGTGAGGACTAAATGAACTACATTGTCAAGCTGTTAATTAAAAATTACATTATGCCATATTGTTAATTAAAAATTACATTTGTAACTATGCTGATTATAGAAAGTAGATATGGAATGATGAATTAAAAGCAATGCATATGTTGTGCACCATGAAATCAGCTATATATGTAGTAAATAGAAAAGATCAGAAGAGAATTTTGAATGCTGAAAGTAAAATTTCAAATTTCATTAGGGAATTCTTTTTCAAGATGCTTAAGTTCTTATAAACAAAAATAATTCTACATTTGGATAATTTTTTGCATTCCCTCTCTCATTTCTAAATTGTTTTTGTTATGCCTCTTATGGAAGAACTAATCAATTTAGGAGGAAAATAGCCAAGTAAACTTAAATATTTTTAAAACACATCTTTTTACAATCTAGGAAAAATATTTACAATGGGAAAAATATTAGGCAAAGAATTAACAGTGTTAGCATATAAAGAGCTCTTATGGATCAATATGGAAAGATGAGTAGAAAAATGAGCCCAGGATATGACGGGGTAGGATAAATACAAATGTTTCAACCTCACTACAATTGAGTAAACACAAGGCAAAATAATAAGAAACCATTTCATATATCAGTTTGGTGATGGCACTTTTATATCAAGAATCATGAATCAGAAACATTACAAACATCAGTATGAACAAAGGAATCTCCCCCACCCCCCGGACCCCTCTGCGACTTGCTGCCTCCGCCCCCGAGTCTTCGCCAAGGGAGACACGGGCAGTGCGAAAGGGGAAGGTCCCGGTCCAGAGTGGGAGCGACGAGCGAGTGAGGAATCCAACTGTCTCCAAGTGGCGACGGCATCCCACCAACAGTGCGAGGGTTCCCTCTCCACACCCCCCAGGGCAGCGTTGGTCTCATAGTGGTGATGTCTCTGAATGAGTGATGTGAGAATCTTTTCATGTGTTTGTTAGCCAGGTGATGGCACTTTTAAAATGTTGCCTGAGTGTTAGGAATCAGGCCCTTCTCACTTTTTTTTAGTGGTTTATTTATATACTGCCTCCCTTCCCACTTGTTCACCCTCATCACACACAAGGCTGGAAGACTTGATTTGCCTGTAGACGTGATGGGTGGACTTCAGGTTCTTTTGGTTCTAATGCTTGTTTACTAGGTAAGACACAAAGGCACTTACATATCAGGCACTTATTACTCTTACTAGGAGCAAAAATTGGTATAATTCCCTAAAACACAATTTGTTAATATGGATCAAATCCCTTTAAAAAGTGGTTGGACTCGATGACCTAGTTTTCACTTCAACTAATTTAAGTTACTTATCATAGTATGGAGAAGTATCTATCTATAGCGTATTAATGAAAGCATTACTTATGATAGCAGCCAAAAAAAAAAAAAAAAAGAAACAATCTAAATATTTAAAACCAGAAGGTTCAATAAAAAAAATGATTATGTAATCCACAAAACAGTATTCTAGGTAGCCATTGAAAATCTTATCAAATTTATTTTGTGACTTCCAATATAATGATTGACTCAGGCAAGGATCATGCGTAAAACCTAAAACCACATAGTGGCAGGTTTGGGGAAATGGAATAAATGGAGGATTCCAAGTATAACTCACACATTACTTCTAATTACAAAGAAGTAATTAGAAGTACCTTTGATATGGATCAAACTTAGTATCACCTGTCATTATTACAAGCCTTTTGCTGTGATGCATAAAGAAATTCATAGCATCACCCTGCAGTAACCTACCAAAAACGAGTGTTCTTTGAGCAGGCAACTAGACACATCCAGAATGTGGGACCTTCTACCATAGAGGCTGCCCCCTAGAGCAGAGCCCGTGGTCAAGTTTTAGTACAGCCCTCGAGCTAAGAATGGTGTTTGCATTTTCAAGTGATTGGGAAAAAAATCAAAAGAAAAATAATGTTTCTTGACACATGAAAAATAGATGAAATTCAAATTTCAGTCAATAAAATTTCATTGGCCCACAGGCATGCTTATTCAGTTACATATTGTCTCTGGCTGTTTCTATGCTACAGTGACGGAGCACCAATTAAAACAATTTGTTATTCCCCTTAAAAAGGTTTTCCTTTTCCCTAGTTGACCTGTGTTTTTAAAATTATATTCAGTTATTATATTTTGAATTCCATCAATAAAAATTTTGTGGAAATGAGTGGAGTTTTTTGTTTTAATACTTACAGAATAGGCTTCCCAGGTGGCACAGTGGTAAAGAATCTGCCTGCCAAGCAGGAGATGCAGGAGACACAGGTTTAATCCCTGGGTTGGGAAGATCCCCTAGAGAAGGGAATGGCAACCCACTCCAGTATTCTTGCCTGCCTGGAGAATTCCGTGGACCAAGAAGCCTGGGAGGCTACAGTCAATGGGGCTGCAGAGTCAGATACAAGTTAGCGACTAAGCAGGGTTAGAAAATGGAGTTAAACTCTTTGTAGGCAGTGTTCAGGACTTTGAAACATCTATGCTCGTGGACCAGTATGGCAGATTTTATTATACGTCATCTTTGCAAGGAGGAGGCATTTTGTGTGATATGTATGATCAGGCTTCACCTTAGCTCTGGAAGACCCGGGGATTAGACCAAGGCTAAACATTTAATTTTTCTCTCCCAACCTCTCATCTTTCCCCATCACCTCTTCCCCTGGATGTGTATCTATTGGAAATGAGAAAAGGGCCCATGGGGCTTTCTGAAGTTCTGGAGCAGGCTCTAACTAAAAACTAGCCCTCATCATCTGTTTTCCCTTCTTTTCTTGCCCTGACTTCCCTGTCTTTCAAGCTCCATTCCTTTGTCTCATTCCACTGAAATCCAGTTGTTGTTGTTTAGTTGCTAAGTCATGTCCGACTCTTTGCAAACCCATGGACTGCAGCATGCCAGGCTTCCCGGTCCTTCACTATCTTCTGGAGTTTGCTCAAACTCTTGTGCATTGAGTCGTGATGCCATCCAACCATCTAATCCTCTGTTGTCCCTTTCTCCTCCTGCCCTCATTCTTTCCCAGCATCAGAACCTTTTCCAATGAGTCAACTCTTCGCATCAGGTGGCCTAAGTATTGAAGCTTCAGCTTCAGCATAAGTCCTTCCAATGAATATTCAGGGTTGATTTCCTTTACAATTGACTGGTTTAATCTCCTTGTTGTCCAAAGGACTCTCAGGAGTTTTCTCCAGCACCACGATTCAAAAGCATCCATTCTTTAGTGCTCAGCCTTCTCTATGATCCAGTTCTCACATCTGTGGGCTTCCCTTGTAGCTCAGCTGGTAAAAAATCCACCTGCAATGTGGGAGATGTGGGTTTGATCCCTGGGTTGGGAAGATCACCTGGAGAAGGGAAAGGCTACCCACTCTAGTATTCTGGCCTGGAGAATTCCATGGACTGTACAGTCCATGGGGTCGCAAAGAGTTGGACACGACTGAGTGACTTTCACTTGACTTTACTTCACTTCTCACATCCATACATGACAACTGGAAAAACCATAACTTTGAGTAGATGAACCTTTGTTGGCAAAGTGATGTCTCTGCTTTTTAACATGCTGTCTAGGTTTATCATAGCTTTTCTTCCAAGGAGCAAGCATCTTTTAATTTCATGGCTGCAGTCACTGTCTGCAGCGATTTTGAAGCCCACGAAAATAAGATTTGTCACTTTCCACTTTTTCCCCATCTATTTGCCATGAAGTGATGGGACCAGATGCTAATCCAGTAACAATATCAAAATTGCCCACTTGGTGCCTTGGTCCACTTAAAATGGAATTATTGTTGTGTTGGTTACAAGATGTAACTTTTTAAAAGATCTAAAGAAAATACAATGGATTTGATGTTTGAAATGCAGCAGGGTTTTTAGTGAGCTTTTGTATTCAAATCTACTCTGGCCCCTTGGTAGTGTCCAAGAGGTAAGAATGAACTCCTTGAGGGCCTGTGATTTCTCTCTTTTTTTTTTTTTTTTTGTCACAATTGTATAGCATTGTCTACAAGAGAGAAAGGGACTACACCTGTCTCTGACCAGCTGATAAATTCTTTGGCCTGAGGTTGCCCAGGCAAAGTCTGACAGTGGGGTCATGGCCACAGCAGGTGTGTTTATTTTAAAAGAAAGTTTGCAAATTTTTGTAGCATTATTTTCAATGTTGCTGTTCCAACTTAAACAGTCCAAGGAAGAAACAGTAATCCTAGGGGAGACCTGTGTCTTCTTATTTAAAATCAAAAGGGAAACTGGCTTGATAATCATTTATTTTCCATGAAAACCAAAACTCTAGAAAGATACCATGGTGCCAGGTACTCCTCTGCCTGCCTTCCAGGGGTAACATTTAATAAACAGTGCTGGAGGGAAATTACATACAATGAGAAGCATATTGTGGCCCCTCATTGTTCTCTCCCCTCGTTACTCTGTACCAGAGTCTATATTTGCATTCAGGAGATTCAGTGAGATAATTTTCCTCCGTGTAGTGCACGGATTGCATGATTCATGGGTGCAGTAGACTTCCCAGTGTCAGAAAATACCAGCTGAGGCTAACATTGGGAGGTTTTCCCACTGTCTCTAGGATGCAGGAGCTCATGTGGTATAAAAAACATGTCAATCTATGAAAGGAAATGTGGGAAATGAAGTGGTATCTGAAGCCTCAAGGGAGGCTCTTTTGGAGTTTTGCTTGCTGAGGTTTAAGAAAAAGGCAGAGGTCAGGGCCCTAGGTGGGAACAGGCTCAGTATAATTGCATGCCCCGTATTCTGGAAAAAGTAATTTGCATGTTGACTGGTGCATTTAGAATAATGAGAGGCTTAAAGATCTTAAATACTGTCACTTAGATTCTCCTGACACTCTGGCACTTTGATTAGTGTCACTAATGAGGGATTGAGGATGTTGGTTTACCCAGAGTGGAAAATCGCCAATGGGACAAGGAAAAGGCTTGTGCATGAGGCCAAACTGTTAGGATAGTATTCGGTTAATATTTGGTCCCTGCTTAACAGTTTGCAAAAGTGCACGTTTGTCTTCAAGTTATTTTAAGGACATGATTCTCCATTTCTTCTCTGTCTGTTTGCACCCTTAAGCAGTAACACAGCTTCAGTGAAAAACGGAGGCAGTCTGCAGCAGATTTACTCGATCTGCGAGAGAGGTGTGGCAGGACTTGTCACTCAAACCTCCAAAGGGCTATTCAGGACAGTATTTAAATATGTTTCTTTTTCACAACTGTCAGGTGGGAGGGGTGGCAAAAAAAAAAAGGAGAAGCCTGCAGTGGGGTTCTAGAGGCAGCGATTGTGCATGCAGCACGCCTTGGCTAGAAAAGCCTGCCAGGGCTCTTTAAAGGCCTTTATTAAATTTCACAGGTGCCCAGGAGCCTCAGCCACTCTCACGCAGCATCTGAGCCAGGATATATGGCAAGAAGCAGCCATGCACTGTTGGGTCAGAGGGCAGCCCTCGAAACCCTCTGCCATCTCAGTAGCAGCGATCACTAGCCTACAAACCAGAGCTTCATTTTACACCTGAGTCTGCTGGCTCTTTGCCTTTGAAATATTTTACAATTACAGTGTAACTATTCCTAGAAAAATTGCTGGTGAATCACTCCCCGTCCCCAGGGGTGTCTTTTCATATGTGCACTGTTGTATGGAGGAGACCACCATGGTTTGGTGTACCTAGGCTCTTGGGGGCCACGTACCCCTTTCCCCAAACTGCTCTTTCCTTTCTTGCCATAAAAGGGAAAAAATGACCAATTCCATGTTGTTGCTGGCAATCGAATATCCAGCCCTGACCTGGTTGAGAAAGCTGTAAGCCAGTGGCAAGGAGTGTTGGGACCCTCCCAGCAAATGGCCAAGCACTCACTTAACATGGATTATCTAAGCTGGGGGGCTTCCTAGGTGGCGCAGTGGTAAAGAATCTGCCTGCCAATGCTGGAGATGCAAGAGATGTGGGTTCGATCCCTGGGTGGGGATCCCTTGGAGAAGCAATTGGCAACCCACTCCAATATTCTCGCCTAGAGAATTCCATGGACAGAGGAGCCTGGTGGGCTACAGTCCATGGGGTTGCAAAGTGTTTGACATGACTGAGCACACACGCACACACATGTTTACAGCAATCCAATGAGATGGGATGATAGCACCCTTTTGCAGATGGGAAAACTGAGGCACCAAGAGACCTGCAAGGTGCCCCGTGTCATATAGCCAGTAAGGGGCAGAGGCTGGATTCTTCCCCAGGTCTCTGAATGCCTTGCTGCTCTGTGCTCTGCTGCTTCCAAATGTGTGTACAGGTGGAATAACCAGCACTGATGACTATAGCATCCAACACTTTACGTGGTGTTTACTGCATGCTTTGTGTTGTTCTAAGGTGCTTAACACATAATCGAGTTAATCCTCACAGTAACACTTTGAGGCAGGTATTGTTGTTATTCTCAATTGTTATAACTAAGGTAAGGAGGGGAAGTGATTTAGCCTGGATCACACAGCCAGTCACTGGCAGAGCCGTGGTTTGCACACTGGCAAAATGGCGCCAGAATCCCTGCTCTGAGCCTTCTCAGGGGTACCACCACATCTTGAATCTAAGAGCCAGGAAGTCCATGGTCTCCCATTCTTACACCTAAGACAGAGCTCTCACGTTTCTCCCTGTATGCTCAAGCCTCCTCCCTAAGATTGCTGTTTAATTTTTTTCTTGCCTTTTATTTTCTTTAGGCTTACATCATTTCCCCTCACTTGCTTATTGGTTTTTTCTCCTTTTTAATAGAGAAAGCATGTTGCAAGGTACCCTCTGAGTAAAACCCATGGTTTAAAAGCAGAGAATTAACTTTAAAGGGGCAGGTGCAATACAAAGGAACTCCGTTTGGTCTTGTCATTAGTTTACAGCTAGGCTCTTTATGGGCTCAGGAAACTGGGGTCTCTGGGAATGCCGCTAGGCACACGGTGGATACACTGAGTTCAGTGACCCAAGACTGTCCTTCACCTTGACCAAGCTATCATGCAAATTTACTGAGCTTTCGCTGCACAGAATTACTCAGTGTCTGCTTCTGAAGAGTTTAAAGCCTGAATCCGGAGATGACTAGGCTTTTAGGGCTTCCTTGGTGACTTCAGTGGTAAAGAATCTGCCTGCAGTGCAGGAGATATGGCTTCCATCCCTGGGTGGGGAAGATCCCCTGGAGACAGGAATGGCTACCCACTCCAGTATTCTTGCCTAGGAAATCCCATGGAGAGAGGAACCTGGTCGGCTACAGTCTAAGGTGTCTCAAAGAGTCAGACATGACTTAGCAACTAAACAACAATAACATGTCACAGAAGTGCTGAAAGTACAGTGGATTATTCCCAGACCAAAACTTTGTCCCTTGCCTTGCTTCTTCACTGTGTATTTCCTGCATATGAGGTCCTTGACATCTCATCTTTAAAGAGCCCTTGTGCCCTCTGCATTTGTCACAATTTTCCTAAGCTTACTTCTCTGAGCATTGGGCACTGGATGGGTCTTGCTAATGCTTTGGGTTCTCTCCTGAACAGAGGAATCAAGGGATGAAAGGAGCCAGTGAGCAATTAGTGAGTGACTCTGAGACAGGGAGTCTGTGCAAAAGTCAGTTCAAGGCACATAGTAGGCACTCAATATCTCGCATAACTTCCTGAACTAGTGAGTTGTGTGAAGATATTGTAATTCACAAAGCAAACTCACTGTGAGCTGACCAACCAATACTTGACATCTTCCACCTGTGTAAGCCTTCAAAGCCAGATGCATTCTATACTGTGTCCTGTCAGAACACCATCAACACATTCACACATTACCAAGAATATTTTGTAAAGCAAACTCAGTTAGATCAAAAGTAACACATTCAGGCAGAGAAGGCAATAGCAGCCCACTCCAGTACTCTTGCCTGGAAAATCCCATGGACGGAGGAGCCTGGTAGGCTGCAGTCCATGGGGTCGCTAAGAGTTGGACACGACTGAGTGACTTCACTTTCACTTTTCACTTTCATGCATTGGAGGAGGAAATGGCAACCCACTCCAGTGTTCTTGCCTGGAGAATCCCAGGGACAGGGGAGCCTGGTGGGCTGCCGTCTATGGAGTCACAGAGAGTCGGACACGATTGAAGCGACTTAGCAGCAGCAGCAGCAGCAGCAGCAACACATTCAGGGCTAGCATAAGTTAACACCTGGGTTTTATTTCTAAAGTCATAAAATGTCCTTTGGCACAGTCCGCCCCATTCTAATTTGTTATTGTTTCTAAAAGAATAGACTTTGGACCTTGGCTTTACATAAAGACTTTTTTAAAAACCCAGGGAAAGCAACACAGTGTACCCAATCTTGGGCATGGTAATAATAGATTCCTATTTGAATAAGGTCTGTTCCCAGTGGCAGGAGTGTGAATGTGTTTTCAAGCTGGTGAAAGGAGGACTCTACCTGTACCACAGACAGCATTTGGAACACAAAGGTGAAAAGCGTGTCAGTTCCTGTGTCGTCATCCGTTCAGCCTTCAGTGTGCCAGACTGTCAGTTTCAATAGGGATCACGTGATGATGCAGCGTGGTGTGTTCCTTCAAGCACAAAACAAAGGCATGTGGGCTGTAGAGCCCTACAGCTTGGAAACTGAATCTGTGCTGTGTCATTTATTAGCTCTGTGGTGTCTAGCAAATTATCAAGCAACTCAGAACCTCAGTTTCCTCATCTGCAAATGGGATAATAACTGCTACTTCCTAGGGATCAGCCCCTAGAGTGGAAGCTCCAGAAAGAGAGGGATTTTTGCCTGTTTTGCTCAGTGTATCATCAACCCCTGAGCAATGTCTGCATGTAGTAGGCAGTCATCATGTATGTGTTGAATGTACAAATCTGGGGTTGTTGTGAGGTTCTAATGAGATAACAAGAGAAGCTGTTGTTTATCCAGTGCCTGCTTAGTAAACGACAGCTACTCTTATCTCAGGGACCAGGAAACAGCTGGGCAAGTAATCAAATCTGGGACAAAGTTGAGGGCAGAGGCTCCTGTGGTTAGTGCTGCAGGAGGTCAGAGACCAGCGGTCAAGATCAAGGCTGGAAGCCTGAGCTTTTCAAAGTAAGGAGTCATGCCAGCAGTCTGAAAAAAGTCCCCAAATTGGAAGGCCAAGGTTACCGCTTCTAGGTTTCAGGGGTTCCAAGTCCACGGTGCCTGGTACCTACCCTTATAGCATGATCTGAAGAGCTAGCTGAGTGATCTGCCTTCTCTCCTCTCATGGGCTCACACTGCGTTGAGTGGCCTGAGTCCATAAGGTACCAGCGTGAGGCACCTGGACTCACCCACAGATTAGAGCAGTGAGCCCTCGGCTATGGGATCACAGCTCTGATCACAGCATTCGTGGTAATCAGGTTTGTGTGGAGACGCACGCGATGGAGGGTGTGCCCTATAGGAGCCACTCCAGTGAAATAAATGGCTGCTGCTGCTAAGTCACTTCAGTGGTGTCCGACTCTGTGCGACCCCATAGACGGCAGCTCACCAGGCTCCCCCATCCCTGGGATTCTCCAGGCAAAAACACTGGAGTGGGTTGCCATTTCCTTCTCCAGTGCATGAAAGTGAAAAGTGAAAGTGAAGTCGCTCAGTCGTATCTGACTCTTAGCGACCCCATGGACTGCAGGGTACCAGGCTCCTCCATCCATGGGATTTTTCAGGCAAGAGTACTGGACTGGGGTGCCATTGCCTTCTCAAGAAATAAATGGCAGCCTGATTCAAATATTTTAAACATTTAGAGGAGGCTCTGTTTCCTCAGCTGCTGTTTGGTTTGTCATTTAATTAGCAGCTTTCATAGTAGCAGGCCAAGAGGCTGCCTAAGGGTAGGGCACACATTTCCCTGGAAGGTTTTATGGTGATGCTTGCGCAGGAATTCTAGATGCCCTGGCTCTGAGCACCTATCTAAAGCAAACAAAGATTTGGGCTTTGGGGCACCTCAGGGATGCTGAGATTCAAATGCTATGGCTTGGCCTCTCTCTTCATGGCCCATTTCATTTAAAACTCTACTGAAATATTAATATGTCTCACTATGATTATATATTTATTTTCCCTTTTATATCTTCTGATTTTTGCTTTATGTATCTTTGTTTCTTTGTTGTTAAGGTGTCTAATGGTTTACGATGTCTATCTTCTTTGTGAATTGAACCATTTATCATTAAAAATATTCATCTTTGTTTCACTTTTTAAAAATAAGTGAATTAAAAAAAAAACCTCTGTTCTGGTTTCTCTTCAGATTATATAAATCTTTCACCTTTATAAAACTACTGTTCAGATCAGATCAGTCGCTCAGTCGTGTCCGACTCTCTGCGACCCCATGAACTGCAGCACGCCAGGCCTCCCTGTCCATCACCAACTCCCGGAGGTCACTCAGACTCACATCCATCGAGTCAGTGATGCCATCCAGCCATCTCATCCTCTGTTGTCCCCTTCTCCTCCTACCCCCAATCCCTCCCAGCATCAGAGTCTTCTCCAATGAGTCAACTCTTCGCATGAGGTGGCCAAAATACTGGAGTTTCAGCTTTAGCATCATTCCTTCCAAAGAAATCCCAGGGCTGATCTCCTTCAGAATGGACTGCCTGGATCTCCTTGCAGTCCAAGGGACTCTCAAGAGTCTTCTCCAACACCACAGTTCAAAAGCATCAATTCTTCGGCACTCAGCCTTCTTCACAGTCCAGCTCTCACATCCATACATGACCACAGGAAAGACCATAGTCTTGACTAGGTGAACCTTTGTTGGCAAAGTGATGTCTCTGCTTTTGAATATGCTATCTAGGTTGGTGATAACTTTCCTTCCAAGGAGTAAGCGTCTTTTAATTTCATGGCTGCAGTCACCATCTGCAGTGATTTTGGAGCCCAGAAAAAGAAAGTCTGACACTGTTTCCACTGTTTCCTCCATCTATTTCCCATGTAGTGATGGGACCAGATGCCATGATCTTCTTTTTCTGAATGTTGAGCTTTAAGCCAACCTTTTCACTCTCCACTTTCACTTTCATCAAGAGGCTTTTTAGCCCCTCTTCACTTTCTGCCATAAGGGTGGTATCATCTGCATATCTGAGGTTATTGATATTTCTCCCAGCAATCTTGATTCCAACTTGTGTTTCTTCCAGTCCAGCATTTCTCATGATGTACTCTGCATATAAGTTAAAGAAACATGGTGACAATATATAGCCTTGACGTACTCCTTTTCCTATTTGGAACCAGTCTGTTGTTCCATGACCAGTTCTAACTGTTGCTTCCTGACCTGCATACAGATTTCTCAAGAGGCAGATCAGGTGGTCTGGTATTCCCATCTCTCTCAGAATTTTCCACAGTTTATTGTGATCTACACAGTCAAAGGCTTTGGCATAGTCAATAAAGCAGAAATAGATGTTTTTCTGGAACTCTCTTGCTTTTTCCATGATCCAGCGGATGTTGGCAATTTGGTCTCTGGTTCCTCTGCCTTTTCTAAAACCAGCTTGAACATCAGGAAGTTCATGGTTCACGTATTGCTGAAGCCTGGCTTGGAGAATTTTGAGCATTACTTTACTAGCGTGCGAGATGAGTGCAATTGTGCGGTAGTTTGAGCACTCTTTGTCATTGCCTTTCTTTGGGATTGGGATGAAAACTGACCTTTTCCAATCCTGTGGCCACTGCTGAGTTTTCCAAATTTGCTGGCATATTGAATGCAGCACTTTCACAGCATCATCTTTAAGGATTTGGAATCGCTCCACTGGAATTCCATCACCTCCACTAGCTTTGTTCGTAGTGATGCTTTCTAAGGCCCACTTGACTTCACATTCCAGGATGTCTGGCTCTAGGTCAGTGATCACACCATCATGATTATCTGGGTTGTGAAGCTCTTTTTTGTATAAATCTTCTGTGTATTCTTGCCACCTCTTCTTAATATCTTCTGCTTCCGTTAGGTCCATACCATTTCTGTCCTTTATCGAGCCCATTTTTGCATGAAATGTTCCTTTGATATCTCTGATTTTCTTGAATAGATCCCTAGTCTTTCCCATTCTGTTGTTTTCCTTTATTTCTTTGCATTGATCGCTGAAGAAGGCTTTCTTATCTCTTCTTGCTATTCTTTGGAACTCTGCATTCAGATGTTTATATCTTTCCTTTTCTCCTTTGCTTTTCGCTTCTCTTCTTTTCACAGCTATTTGCAAGGCCTCCCCAGACAGCCATTTTGCTTTTTTGCATTTCTTTTCCATGGGGATGGTCTTGATCCCTGCCTCCTGAACAATGTCACAAAACTACTGTTAGACCAGGAGAATTTGAACACCGGTGGGATATTGGTTGACATGAAGAAATTATAGTTAATTTTATTTAATAATATTGTTGCATTTTAAAGAGCATTTTTCTTTGATATCATACAATGTTGGATATATGTTTTTTAAATTTATTTAGAATGTATTTTCTTTTAACAAACAGGGATTTGGAGGGGAAAAGCAGGTTAGGATAAAGATAGAAAAAGACTGGCTGTGAGTTGATAAACTGTTGAAGCTGTATGATGGTACATGGGGACTCATTCTATGACTCAGATTTTCTATATGCTAATGTTCCATAATAAAAAAAAATTTTTTTAATGAACATCAGGATCCTCAAATTATGAAAAGTAGAGATGATTTAACAGAACCAAGGAGGGAATTATGTAGCATGCTTTCACTAATTCCAATGGATGTTTGAGACCAAATTACATGGTTATTGTGGGGTTTTTTTAGTACATGGTTTTTAAAAAATATTTATTCATTTATTTATTTGGTTGCATCGGGTCTTTGTTGCATCATGTGGGATCTTTCATTGAGGTACATGAACTCTAGTTGTGGCACCCTGATGCTCCAGGGTGTGTGGGATCCTTGTTCCCTAACCAGTGATCGAACCTCCATCCCTTGCATTGCAAGGCAGATTCCCAACCACTGGCAAGTCCCAGCTGTTTAATTTTTAAGAAGTAAGATTTATGAAGGCATAGAATCTGCTTAAAATTACCTATGTTGCCTCCTTCTGCCGTATAATCTGGTTCCTGGTTTTCTACAGATTCATGTTAAGGCTTTTAGCACCACTGCCAGCAGAGGTGTCACCTCTAATCATTGAGTTGATTTATGGAATTTTTTTTCCTTCTGAGATTTAGAATTGCAACAGGTGACTTAAAAAAAATTTTTTTTTACTTATATTTTTGTATTTATTTTTAATTGGAGGGTAATTACAATATTGTTTGGTTTCTGCCACACATCATCATGAATCAGCCGTAGCTATACATATGCCCCCTCCCTCTTGAACCTCCCTCCTGCATCTTACCCCAACACGTAACTTTGAATTTGAATGTCAGGGAAGCTGTGAGGCCGGCAGCTACTATCTCCCTTGCTACTTTTTATTGAAATAAGCCTTGAGATCGAACTCAAACACCAGATAACTAACAATGGTTTGTGAAACTATTGCATGTACTGTCCTCTGCCCAGGTGCAAGGAAGGACACCCAGTATTCAGCTGCTGTTTTCTCCTCAAACAAAGCACAGAGGACGTTGTGGGAATTATTGAAGCAAAACTTTTCCAGGTGGCAACTCTTCCCAACACCGAGGTCACCCAGATATGGAAAAATGTTCACCTTCAGCATTCTTTCCTCTCTAACGCAGTGGTTGTCTGCGGAAGGATTGCAGAGGATGGTGACGGAAAACGACCTTTAAAACCCACTCTGAGGCAAAACCTTTGGCCTTGGAGACAGCTTGGAAAGTGTGTTATGGCTTTAAAAACAACAACAACAAAAAAAAAAAAACCCTTGTGGGTTCCTGAGTAGGTGACCAGTTATTCTCAAGAGATCAGATCTTAGGCACTCAGGGACTATTTTAAACCTCAAGACTGTGAAATATAGATTCTCTTTTTTACCCTTTTGGCATTGCAGACTGTCAGATTTTCTGGCAGATATTATTGATTTGACTGGAAGAGGGGGAAAGTACAATAATGCCGGGACTCAGATCTATAAGAGGGAGGAAGGCTCCGCACACAGGGCACAGCCCACTCCTGTAGCTCAGGGGCCCCGCCTGCAAACACGACTGAGGGCTGGTAAATGAGTTGTGCTTTTTGACCACTAATTCATAACTATCACTAAAAATGCTCACCAAAAGCACATTGTTGTATCCAATAGTAAGGATTAAAAAAAAAAAGAAGAAGAAGCCAGTTGTTAAGGGAGAAAGACTCACTGGAAATGTGCTCTGTCTTTGCTCACTTCTTCAAAGGCCATCATGGAGATCTGGACCCACCCCTGGGAACACAGCACCCTCCTTCCCCACCTGAAGAATCACTGCAGACAGCTAGGGTGGAGTTGGGGAAAAGTGGAAAGTCACTGGCAATTATAGTGATGATCCCAGGTGGGGGTTAGAACACAGGCTCTAGGAAGAATACCAGGAACCACTGAGATCCCATATGAAAACTCGAAACACACAACAGCACACACATCCTTCCTTTAGCTCTTAGGTGGAATGAATGGACATATGGCAGCTGTATTTGGATACATTGTTCTAGAACATGTCACTTTTATGGCTGGGAGAACCAAGACAAGCAAGGATCACCCAAGCACCCAGTTCTCTAACCCTCTGCTTTGATGTCCAGAGCACTAACCCTCACCTCACCCCCACCTGCTGTAACTTTTTGGGTGTTGTTGCCACCTTCTAGGTGATGGGTCTCTTACCTTCTTGATTTCAGGAATCAGTGCATTTCACCAAACCTCTGGTTCTCTTTCCTGCCATTTGTAGTTGTCCATTTTCACATACTGGAGGACAAGCCTGGAAAAGAGACAGAATGCATTCAAAGTCACTTTTTGGCATGGACGCTTTCCCAATAGCAATTAAAATCGTGCGTGCGTGCTCAGTCGCTTTGATCGTGACTCTTAGCGACGCTATCGACTGTAGCCTACCAGACTCCTCTGTCCATGGGATTCTTCAGGCAAGAATACTGGAGTGTGCCCTCAGGGGATCTTCCCAACTCAAGGATCGAACCCACATCTCCTGCGTCTCCTGCCACTGTGCTTGAATTCCTTACCGCTGAGCCACTAGGGAAGCCCACTTAAAATAGTGAAAGTGAAAGTCGCTCAGTCGTGTCTGACTCTTTGAGACCCCATGGACTATATAGTCCATGGAATTCTCTAGGCCAGAATACTGGAGTGGGTAGCCTTTCCCTTCTCCAGGGAGTCTTCCCATCCCAGGGATCGAACCAAGGTCTCCCGCATTGCAGGCAGATTCTTTACCAGCTGAGCCACAAGGGAATTAAAATAGTGCTTGTGTATTATCATTCAAAACAGTGATCCTCTAACATACTGCTGCAAACAGGTTGACAGTTGAATGAAGACCTTCCTATGGAGTCACTCTTTCCACACCCTCTGTGAGAAAGAGAAGATCATGGTCTAATTTGAGGTTTCCCTAAAAGCAGACTCGGAGACAAAGGTTTGGTTCTCAAGTAGTTTACTTAGAAGGTGATTCCTGGAAACTCTGGTAAGGGAGTTAGAAAGTGAGGTAGTGGAAGAAAGAAAGCTGTGGAGAGTGTGTGGGAAATCGAGCTGCCTCCTGGCAAGAAAACATGCCAGCCTTGCCCTGCTTATTCCCTCATGGAATAAGCAGTGCCTGTGTGGTGCCTGGGCTTGGGCACTGCTTCAGAAATTCACCTTCAGTGAATGAGAGCACACCCTCTCTGGTGCTTGCTGGTGACACCAAAGCTCGTATTAAACAGCCAGGCCACCTGCTGGTGGTGACATCAACACAAGAAGAATTTTAAAGGTTGCACCAGAGGTGTGCTTTTCCCAGAAATTTCTCTGTATTTATAGAGCACTATTCTGAGGCCCTCAAAAGAATTCTCAGCTGTGGCTCAGTTCTTTGGTCCTCAGTGAGATGAAATTGGAAGCTAAAATATGCAGTGTGGCATTCCCATGTGCAGTATTAACATTTACCAGTAATTATCAGTATTAATGTTTCATTATGGATAATACTATGTGACAACAAGTGGGCTAATTTTAATACCTGTTTGACCTTGACACACTGTTATCATGAGTCAAGGTCAAATCTGGTGTCCTGTTTCACAAACAAGCTCAGGCCCTCTAAGACGTGCAGAAGACCTCGAAGCAGATGAAGCAACTAAACTGCATTGCTTGTTCACACTTACAAAGTTCTTTTTGGTAAGTGCCAGAGACACTCAGTAGTGGAAAGTGGTTGATGGTTAAATAGCCTCAACATCAAGTCATACCCAACATGTTATGGGCTGAATTGTGTCCCTCTCCAGACTCACATGTGACTGAGAGGGTGGGCTTCCCAGGTGGCGCTAGTGGTAAAGAACCCACCTACCAATGCAGGAGACTCGAGTTCGATCCCTGGGTCGGGAAGATCCCCTGGAGGAGGGATTCTTCCAGTATTGTTGCCTGGAGACTCCCATGGACAGGGGAGCCTGGTGGGCTACAGTCCATACATTCACAAAGAGTCAGACATGACTGAAGCAACTTAGCATGCATGCACGCAAGGTTAACACGTGAAGATACAGAAGGACATGCTCATTTGCAAGCAGAAGAAATCAAGCCTGCCCACACCTTGACCTTGAAGTTCTAGCCTCCAGGACTGTGAGAAAGTAAATTTCTATTGTTTAAGTCACCCGGGCTGTGGTTCTTTGTTATGGCAGCCCCAGGAAACAAGTACACACAGTCTGTGTTAATAGGAAGGGACAAAAGCTGCTCACTGGCTCCCTCAGCTCAGGGACGCCCAGCCTCTATCCTCTCTACTCCTCCACCATGCTAGGAGGAAAGATCACTCAGGGCGAATCTAGTTCCAGAGTCAGCCCTTCCCAGACAGAGGGCTGCATCTTGCATTGTCACTCCCTGCTGTGTAGACACATCCTTTCCCCCAAGGTTTTGTACTTTTTTTTTGGGTCTATTTTGTTCTAACTTTTTATGTTTTGTCTGGTCTACTATTTAGAAAATGCAGAATTTCTGATTAGCAGGGGCCTTCTGCTTCTAAGACCTTGTTTAAAGACCTTTGCGTCTAATGACATTAAACTGCTGAGTGGACTGCAGGAGTAATGCATTTCAGAATCAATGAGCAGATAACTTCTATTTCTAGAAGCTTATATGGAGAGTGGTATCTAGTCCTTACCCCCTTAGATTGTTTTAGCAATCCATTATAGGACTGTATTTCAACCATCACAAAGCAAATTGCTCTGCTCGAAGGCCACACAGCAGCTGTTGACTCCCTTCTTGGGACCTTGTTGTTACTGATTCTTGCTGGAATAACGAGGCTCAGTTATGGCTGGAGTGGATGGGTAGACCCAGGGTAAGCCCCACCAGCTCTTCATAAAAAATAGGTTTGTCCCCTTGGACAGAAGATAGATGAGGTGGGATTCATACCATGTAAGAACCTCATAGTCAGTGTTAGAAGTTTGAGAAATGCTTTTTTTTTTTTTTAACTTTAGTTAACATTTTATTAGTAAATCTAAAAATCTACCGGTCAGTAGGCATAAATTACTCTAATGTCTGAGGTGTGTTTTTGGTTTTTGCAAATGATTGTGCTAGGCTGTGAGATCCCCAAAATCAGTAGAGCCCTTTGGTCTCTACCTTCAGATAAAACACATGAAAAGATAAGAACACAAAGTAATATGTTTCACTGCAGCCAGGACGAAAGAGTATAGGTTAACCAGAATGAGTGACAACAGACCGTAATCATTGAGGGATTGGGTTAAAATAGCTGCCTTTCTCATCAGAGTGGAAAATGGCACAGGCGATGCCCAGGCACTCTCTCCGGTGCTTCCACGCCCCTCAGTTTGGCATCCCGGGAGCCTCCCTCTCTTCACCCTTGTCCTCGCTCTGTGACATAGAGCAATTAAACTTCATTTCCTCCTAACCCAGCATTTCAGAAGCTAAATCAAGTTGCTTCTGTTTTTAAAAGAATTGTGACACCATTCTCCCCCATTATTTGAGGAAAACACAAAAATGAATTTCTTTTCCTTGATTTTTATTTCATCATGTTCTACCTCATTCCACAAAAAGTTGGCACAGCCATTGTTCAAAATTCTACTTTCATAAACGTTTTTTAAACCCTTCCCACAGTACTTGGCTTCTAAGATTTTTTTTTTTTTCTGGTTTATGAGGTATCTAATTCATTTGTTAAATAAATCAAAAAGTTCTATACAGGTGTCCACCAGTTCAGTTATAAAACACACCGTTCAGGTCTCCCACTCCTATTGACCACTGGTGTCATCTGGAGCATCCACTATTCCCTGAACCCCTGCAGCCTATGACTTAGATGACTAGAATGCTTTATTATGGTGATTTTCTTGAAAATATTTCTATATAAGTACCAGAGTGTATCTGTGTTTATATTCATGTGACTTGGTTTTTTCTTTTTGTGTGTGGGTCTTTTACTTTTTGCTGTGCTGTATCTTCACTGTTGCGTGTGCTATTCTCTAGCTGCGGTGGGAGGGGTGGGCCCCTCTCTGGCTGCGGTGGGAGGGGCTCCTCTCCGGCCGCGGTGGGAGCGGGCTCCTCTCCAGCCGCGGTGTGCAGGCTTCTCACTGCTACAGCTTCTCTTGCTGACTCTGGTCTTGCAGGCCTCAGTAGCGGCAGCTCCCATGCTCTAGGCACAGGCTCAGTAGTTGTGGGACACAGGCTCTGTGTTGCTTCCCAGCATGTGGCCTCCTCCTCTTTCAACATAAGATTTTTCATCAAGATTTAAACTCTGTGTTTTGTTAAAGTTTCCTTATCTTTAAAACCATCCCTTTGATAATGTTGTTACTCAGATTAGTGGAATTTTAAAATTGTAATTAAAAATGTGTGTTAGTCGCTCAGTCATGACTGACTCTTTGCAGCTCCATGGACTATAGCCTGTCCATGGAGTTCTCCAAGCAAGGATACTGGAGTGGGTTGCCATTTCCTACTCCAAATTAAAAATAATTTATGGACTAATTTTTTACTATCTTACGTTCATATAATATAGTCAATATATTCTGCCAGTTCAAGTATTATTAGTTCTTAAAATGGAATAAATGGACCATCAGGGAAGTTCCATGTTTCACATTTTGATGTGCATCTGTCCTGCCCATGTAAGTCCCTTTAGGCAGAAATTACATCTTAATCAACCCTGCCAGGGTTCAGCACAATGCCTTATATAATAAACACTCCCCAAAATTCACTAAAATAAAATTTGTTGTTTAATCTGACAATGCAGTGTGAATTTAAAATAAAACAACTATTTTTATCATGAGAATCACAAAAGGGGCCTGCTAGGGCACCGAAGTGTGACTCATACAATATACTCATTAATGACGCTCCTTGTATATTTTTAATAAAATGGGGCCACCTCAAACCCTCCCTTAAAATACTGTAGCATCAGAGATCAGAGAAGTAGCTGGCACATCTACTAAATGCATCTAAAGGCAGTTCCTGTTTGTTGATCCTATTGATACTCTATGCCTGAAAGAGCCTGTGACTTCCAGATGCTTCGTCATCTGAACAGACTTCAGCCTGGAAGAACAGCTGCTCTCACTGGTACCAGTAGCCTGGGGGTCTTTAAATGGCCTTTCCCTAAGCAGGACTGGAGCCCCTTCCTGAGGGCAAGGGGTTGACTTCACTGGGATGCCAAGCAGGCAGCAATCCATCAGTGCAAAGGAAGGACAGTAGACAGGGAGATAGCTCTGTTTGCAAAAGCAATGGTTGCACTACTCTGATTACATGGAACCTCAATCCACAGGCCTACTTTTAGGAGATGTAAAACCAAAATGCAGTTGAGCAAAGTGAACTAAAAATAGCCCCCTGCTTTATTCTGTTATAATTCACTTCCTCAGATGATGGGCCTGATCCATTTAAGCAGAATTCTTTCCCTGTCATAATTGTCATAAAGATGTTTTGATGATTATTAAGAACAATGAACGTCTACATTTCCTCTTGATTCATTGCAGCTGTCATGACCTTCTGTCTATTTCCGCTCTCCTCTAGAATTGCTGGCATTCAGTGAAACAGATGCTACAGTATTTTTAAGGGAGGGTTTGAGGTGGCCCCATTTTATTAAAAATATACAAGGAGCGTCATTAATGAGTATATTGTATGAGTCATACTTTGGTGCCCTGGCAGGCCCCTTTTGTGATTCTCATGATAAAAATAGTTGTTTTATTTTAAATTCACACTGCATTTTCAGATTAAATAACAATTTTTATTTTAGTGAATTTGGGGGAGTGTTTATTATACAAGGCATTGTGCTGAACCCTGGCAGGGTTGATTAAGATGTAATTTCTGCCTACAGGGACTTACATGGGCAGGACAGATTCACATCAAAATGTGAAACATGGGACTTCCCTTATGGTCCAGTGCCTCAGACTCAGAACTCCTGATGCAGGGAGTTCCTGCATTCAATCCCTGGGTTCCTGGGTTCAATCCCTGGCCAGGGAACTAGATCCCACATGCCACAACTAAGAGTTCATATGCTGCAACTAAGACCCAGCACAGCCAAATGAATAAGTAAATATTTTTTTAAATGATATGAAACATGATCTCAGCAACTGGCATCAGAATTTTTCTTAAGGAGAGACCTGTCTTTGGGGACATATAGTCTATAAAGAGGTGGGATCGGGAGTGGAACTTGAGGGCAGGAATGAAGCAGAATAAGAATGACTAGAGTGACTGAACCACACCACACGAAGCAAGGGGAAGAATTTGCTTTGTTCGTAAGAGGCTGAGCAGAGGGAAGATACAGTTAAGAAGACAGTGAGAGAGAGGAACCAGAACACTGATCTGAGTGGGGGACTCTGAGCCAGTGAATCCTCCTGTATTGGAATGATGAGCGACCATATGAGGCCCAGGGGTATCCAGTGCTCAATGCAGAGTTGCTGCCTGGAATCCGGAAGCAAGCGTGCCCATGAGGCATACACAGCCTTGAAACTGTAGAACTCTTTGGGAGGCTTTGAGAGTCCCAAGGGCTTCAAGAATGGCTCTGAGCCAGGCTCCTCTAGATCTTCAGGGCTCAGGAAACCTCAGCCAATATCTGCATATCTGGGTTAAACTTCTAAAATGTATGGCTATTATACAGTAGGTAAATGCAAGCAGTTAATTCTGACTTAGTTTAATCTAGGCATCATTGGAAGAGGCTTTATAGCTACACCTTGAAAGACAGATGAAAGTGATTTTTCTTAAAGGAAGCCTCCTTTTTTAATTAATTTATTCATTTTCTATATTTTGGGGCTGTGCTGGGTCTTTGTTGCTTTGCATGGGCTTTCTCTAGCTGTGACGAGTGGGGGTTACTCTTCAGCCTTCTGATTGCAGTGGCTTCTCTTGTTACAGAGCACAGGCTCTAGGCACTTGGGCTTCACTAGTTGTGATACATGGGCTTAGTTGCTCCGTGGCATGTGGAATCTTCCTGGGCCAGGGATCAAACCATCCCCTGCATTGACAGGCGGATTCTTATCCACTGCACTACCAGGGAAGTCCCAAGATGCATGTGATTCTGAGTGACAGAGTTGGAAGAAAGGGGCATATCATCCAGAGGGAGTGCATGAGTCTTGAACTTGAGATAACAAGTGTGTGACCAATACAGGGGCTGGAGAACGGGGCCAGGTGGCTGGGATGTAAAGTGTGTGGGGTAGAAGGTTGAAGCATGGACTGTAGTCAGTGCTCATAATCATTATTTCGGAGTCAACAAGGGAGGCCATGTGCTGAAAACCCTGCATTTTCCCCTGCAGCCAGCAGGGAGGTATGAAAGGAGAGTAGGGGGCCTAGGCTAGGAAAGAAAGAGGTGGGCCAGCAGGGTTGGCCCACACAGGCTTCTGTGTTACCTGAAGACGGAGTTTCAGGTACAGGCTCTTTGCAGTGGAGGGTATCAGCCTCACAGCGTAGAGTTACCCTAAGCAGTTTCCATTTTAAGTGCTCTCCGCCCTCCCCCTGCCAAGACGGCTGCTGGATCACATTTAATGCAGTAATCAGACTGTTCTCAGGCTCCATCATTCAGCCTTGGCTGTCCTTTCTGGCCCTGGCAAAGGCCTAGCACTTAGCTCCTTGGGCCCCAGCCCCTCTCATTTTCTCTCCCTCCTCCCTTCCTCTTCCTTCTGATGCTCTTCCCTGCCCCTTGCTTTCTACTCTGGCTGTCACACTCTGTTTGACACAAAATCTGTTGTGGTCCCCAGCCAGAAGGCAGGGGGCCCACTGCCCCCACCCAGCTGCAGGCTTTCCATGTGTCTCCTGGGTGTTCACCCTTCACAATTTTCCTGAGTGATGTCATTACTAAGACGCAGCATGGTGGATGAGAAACCCTGAATTGCCTGGGCTCACCTCTCAGCTCTCCTCTTACTGGTGGCAGATAGCCTGCTTCCTCTCTGGGCCTCATCTGTAAACTGGACATAATCCCATGGACAGAGAAGCCTGGTAGGCTACAGTCCATGGGGTCGCTAAGAGTCGGATACGTCTGAGCGACTTCACTTTCACTGTTCACTTTCATGCATTGGAGAAGGAAATGGCAACCCACTCTAGTATTCTTGCCTGGAGAATCCCAGGGACGGGGGAGCCTGGTGGGCTGCCATCTATGGGGTCACACAGAGTTGGACATGACTGAAGTGACTTAGCAGCAGCAGTACCTCCATCATGGGATTTTCCAAATGCCCTGTAAATGAATTAATATAAATACAGTACCTGGAGGACTTCCCTGGTAGCTCAGCTGGTAAAGAATCCACGTGCAATGCAGGAGAGACCTGGTTCAATTCCTGGATTGGGAAGATCCCCTGGAGAAGAGATAAGCTACCCACTCCAGTATTCCTGGGTTTCCCTGGTGGCTCAGACAGTAAAGAATCTGCCTGCAATGTGGGAGACCTGGGTTGGATCCCTGGGTTGGAAAAAATCCCCTGGCGGAGGGCATGGCAACCCACTCCAGTACTCTTGCCTGGAGTATCCCATGGACAGAGGAGCCCAACAGGCTACAGTCCGTGGGGTCTCAAAGAGTCAGACACGACTGAGTGCCTAAGCGCAGCACAGCACTGGGAACAGTGCCCAGCACACCCGCATACCTTCCCATTTTCTTTGAGTTACTGCTGTTTCTGTCAACCTTTGCATGTTGCAGTTTCCTTACCCAGACTCCAAAGTCACCTCTATGTACATAATAAAGAGTAGGAACTGGATCTCAGTGGAAGCTGATTATTTCAAATGAAAGAGAGGAAGGAGTCACAGGTTCAAAGCTTTGGTGAATGGGAGAAAACCTTTAACCAAGACAGAAATGCTGGGAGGGATGAGCTGGAATTGCCCACAATAGTGTTGTTTCTTTGGCTACCTGATATGAAGAGCCGACTCATTGGAAAAGACCCTGATGGTGGGAAAGACTGAAGGCAGGAGGAGAAGGGGATGACACAGGATGAGATGGTTGGATGGCATCACTGACCCAATGGACATGAATATGAGCAAATTCCAAGAGATAGTGAATGACAGCAAAGTCTGGCGTGCTGCAGTCCATGGGTCCGCAACACAACTGAGTGACTGAACAACAACATATTATCTCACTAGCTTGCAAATTAATCTGCTGGGATGGGAACATGTTTCTTTTTGGTAATAATTTTTGACTAAAATAAATGGAAGATATGAAACCTTAACCAGTTTTTGAGACATTGTTCCAACTATATATTATGTATTTCTTAGCAATTCCTTAGTGTCAGGCCCTAGACAACCAATAC
The DNA here is from genome assembly GCA_935064755.1 of Tragelaphus eurycerus. Taxonomy (NCBI): domain Eukaryota; kingdom Metazoa; phylum Chordata; class Mammalia; order Artiodactyla; family Bovidae; genus Tragelaphus; species Tragelaphus eurycerus. Next base: position 30,169,596 of record CAKXYN010000002.1, read on the forward strand.
TGGGCTCTTTTTTGAGTTTACAAGGTTGTTCTTCCAACATAGGTTTTAAAGTCAGCCTTTCTCATAATTTAAATTTTAGTCTTAAAAGCCAGGGAATGGCAGCATCATCAAATAAGAGAGAATAGTGCTGAATGAATCCCCATTTCTTGGGCCAAAGTGACCACAGGATAAAGGTATGAAAATGGTTTGAAACACCGGGACTGTGACAGAACCTCACAGGCAGTGACTTCTCTTACATACCTGCATGTTTTGTTGGAGCAAACAAATGTCAAAAACCCAGGGGCCTGAAGTTTATACAGAGTTCATTTCAACAAAATGCTGATAATTTGTTCTGGTTGTTTTTTTTTTTTTTTTTTGGGTTGGATATGCTGGTGCTAAAAGAGGAACACTTATTTTTTGCATGCTAAGAGTTTCCACTCAAAAATAAGAGGAAAAACAATGCATAATATAAAAGCTATAGTATTTGGCAAGAATTACAAATGGTATGCTTTGGAGGGGGTGTAGATCATATAAGGAAAAGACTAGCTGAAGAAGTTTTAAATAAAAGATCTTATAAAGGAAACAGTTTTTGATGTAGACCTAATTGGGCTTCCCTGGTGGCTCAGACAGTAAAGAATCTGCCTGCAGTGCAGGAGACCAGGGTTCCATCCCTGGGTCAAGAAGATCCCCTGGAGAAGGGCATGGCTACAACTTCAATATTCCTACCTGGAGAATCCTATGGACAGAGGAGTATGGTGGGCTACAGTTCATGGGGTCACAATGAGTCAGACATGACTCAGTAACCAACACTTTCACTTTTCACTTAAGGGAGAAGTAAAAGTTGGGCAAGCATAGAGTCCTGGGACAATGGGAGTATTCCCATAAGAGGCAGAAGCTTGAACACAGGCTTGAAAGTATAGTTCAAAGATAGGGAGGATTGCCATACAGTGGAACTGCTTTATAACACCAGTGTGGAGAAGGCAATGGCACCCCACTCCAGTACTCTTGCCTGGAAAATCCCATGGACGGAGGAGCCCGGTAGGCTGCAGTCCAAGGGGTTGCTAAGGTTTGGACACGACTGAGCGGCTTCACTTTCACTTTTCACTTTCATGCATTGGAGAAGGAAATGGCAACCCACTCCAGTATTCTTGTCTGGAGAATCCCAGGGACAGGGGAGCCTGGTGGGCTGCCGTCTATGGGGTCGCACAGAGTCGGACACAACGGAAGCGACTTAGCATCAGCAGCAGCAGTGAGTAGGAAAATGTCGGCATTTGCAGGTAAACTCAGCATACGAAATGCAGTCAAGCCCAGGGGGTGATATTAATGAGGACTTTGACTTTTTTTACTCCAAGGGAAATGGAAAACCCTTGCAGGTTTTGAGCAGAGTCACCTGATCTGGCAGGAGCACTGCTAAGGGTAAGCATGTTGTTCTAGGAACAAAACAGAGCTCTTTATCTGGCCTTCCAGGATCAGGAGGCTTCCTGGAAAATAGCCAAGAGACAAGTGTGAAAAGAGCAGAGAGATTAGCTCAAGCTAAGGTCCAGAGGTGAGCTCCAGCATGGAAGGAAAGGTTGAGGCTGGTCACTTGGTTGGGCCTTGTGCAATGTGAAGGGATTTGAATTTGATCCCGAGGGCAGTGGGGAGGCAGCAAAGGTTTTTATGGACATGGTAAGTGACATGTCCCTTATACAGACCACTCGGGTGGCTGTGCAGAGGAGGGCAAGACAGGAGGCAGGAAGACCAGCTGAGGAAATCTGGAAGTGCTTGCATTGATACTGGTGGCCTGCATTAAGTCAGCATTGATGGAGAAAAGGAGCCAGATTCTAGAGTCATCACCCAGGAGAAGTCACCAGGAGTTTTTGATGCAGTGGCTATTGAGAATGAGGAAGAGAGAAGGGTCTGAGATGGCCTTCAGGTCCTTGGGCATGGAGATAGCTGCCAGCATATGGTGACCAAATTGATGCCCCTGGATGAGATGACTTTGACATATGGAGTTCCTTGTGGACATAGAGAATAGGCCCAGACTCCCCTATCACCTACAGCCATAATGAATGGGTCCAAACTCTGCTTCACCTCCTGATAAGGATTATGATGCTGTGGGAAGCAGCTCTGTATTCCAGGTAACAGTCCTGGGTCTGTAGACAGTTGTTTGAGAAACCAGAAAAGGAGGATAGAAAGTCCATTTTTAATTGTGTACAGTATTTGAACTTCTGAAAATGAGAAAACTGTTAGATCTCAAAATGCCTCATTATGTAACAGCCTGGCTTGTGCCCATTTGGGGTACAGGGAACATTGTGTCAGGCCTGACAGGGGAGAGTTCACGTTCTCTGAAAATATTTCCTGTGTCTCTGTTGGATCTCAGGCTCTCTCTTCTACATAAAGACGGTAGCAGCAGGAGGAAACGAATGCCAGTTCTGGCTGTTCTTGGAATTCAGATTTAGTAAAGAAATACAAGAACGCAGGCTACTGATCCCTGTCTGCCCCCAAGTATAGAGAAGGAAGGGGCAGCTGAGAGCAAGGCTAAGAAACAGTCTGTGTATCTGGATGCCTGAGTGCTAATCTGAGTTTAACAGCCCCATTGGAGAAGTCACCTTTAGGAAACTGCAAGGCTGGAATCATACTGCATTGACTGGGTTAAGATCATCTTTGAGACAAACAACCTCTAGATTTTGATTAGTGTTTCTCACAGAAACCGATATCAATCAAACAGATGTAGTAATGACATAGGGCAGCAGGGTCACAAGTAGCAGGTCAACATGCATTTCACTCCGTTTGGGCTGGACCGCCATCCTCCTCTCTCAAACTATACTGAACCCTGATCAATTCATTTGCTGGAACAACAAATGGATATGCAAAAGCTCTTATAATTTATCAAGACAGGAGGACAGACACCTGGTTGTCCTTGGCCCACTTAGTACTGTTCTAATCTTCCTGGTTTCTTCAGTTTTTCAGCCTGTATTTGGAAGGGCCATGGTCTAATTTGCATTACTCTTCTACCACTTTGCATCTTTTTAGGATCCGGGCTATTCCATGGGAAGCTTGCTTTAGAAAAACTGAGTCAACAAAAGCTTTGTGTGGAACTCACAAATTGTCACACTCAATAACAATGTTAAGAAAGAACAGGAGCAAACGTTCAAATGATAGCTCACTTCCTTGTTTTGTACATAGCGGGTGCAGGCAAGTCTGTTGGGTATGTTTGCCATAGAAAAAGTGTTCAGGAGTGACTCTCACTCAATTTTTTTAGTGAAGTTGCCAATAAGCAGGATTTACATAGAGTAAAAGACCCAGTGAATATATGAAAATCTTCTCTTTCCTGTTTCTGTATCCAGTAACCACAGTAACCAGACCTCTTAGGCTTGATTTTTAAGAAAGCAAATTACGAATGAACTGTTAATAAATATTGCAGGTGGAGTAGAAACACCCACCACAGCAAAATACGGTCTTCAATGTGCAGATGAATATGTCCTTAGATGTCCTTTTGTACAAAACCAATTGAGCTGTGGTCCCCTTAGCTGTGAAGTTATTCGCTCTTTCCTACTTCACAAAAGACTGAGGATAACTTTACTAATACCAGGCAAAGGAGCGCCCTCTAGTGGAAGATCATCAGGGCAGACAGTCAGTTCCGTTCCTTTCAGTCGCTCACCGTGTCTGCGACCCCATGGACTGCAGCACACCAGGCCCCCCTATCCATCACCAACTCCCAGAGTTTACTCAGACTCATGTCCATTGAGCCGATGATGCCATCCAACCATCTCATTCTCTGTCGTCCCCTTCTCCTCCTGCCTTCAATCTTTGCCAGCATCAGGGTTTTTTCCACTGAGTCAGTTCTTCTCATCAGGTGACCAAAGTATTGGAGTTTCAGCTTCAGCATCAGTCCTTCCAATGAATATTCAGGATTGATTTCCTTTAGGATGGACCGGTTGGATCTCCTTGTAGTCCAAGGGACTCTCAAGAGTCTTCTCCAACACCACAGTCCAGAAGCATTAATTCTTCGGTGCTCAACTTTTTTATAGTCCAACTCTCACATCCATATGTGACTACTGGAAAAACCATAGCTTTGACTAGATGGATCTTTGTTGGCAGACAGTGGCACAGGGAAAAAGGCAGCAAAGCAGAATGTGGGGCTTCGCAGGTAGCGCTAGTGGTCAAGAATCCGCCTGCCAATGCAGGAGGCCCGGGAGATGTGAGTTGGATCCCTGGGTCAGGAAGATCCCCTGGAGGAGGAAATGGCAACCCACTCCAGTATTCTTGCCTGGAGAATCCCATGGACAGAGGAGCCTGTGGGCTGCAGTCCATGAGGTCACAGAGTCAGACACGGCTGAGCACACACACACACACACACAGAAGGATGTTGAAACGTGATGGGACCTGCCATACCCTCCAGGTGATTTGGAAGATGTTTCTCAACAAGTCTGTCATGTGGAATTGACAAGAATGTACTGAGGCTTGTGCTCAGTAGAAACGCAAATTCACATCATTATTCCAGGGCTTCCCTGATGGCCGGCTCAGTGGTGGGGAATCCACCAGCCAATGCAGGAAACACAGGTTCAGTCCCTGATCCAGGAAGACCCCGCATGCCAGAGATCAACTGTGCCACAACTATGGAGCTTGTGCCCCCGGCCCAGGAGCTGCAACTCCTGAGCTCATGTGCTGCAACTACTGAAGCCCACAAGCCCTAGAGCCCCTGCTGTTTAACAAGAGAAGCTACTGCCATGAGAAGCCTGCACACCACAGCTAGAGAGCAGCCCCCACTCTCTGCAACTAGAGAAAAGCCTGAGAAGCAGTGAGGACCTAGTACAGTCCCCCAAAAATCATATTCCAGGGATGTACTATGTTCTTCATGGCACTCACTTTTAATGCTTGGGATGGGCAAAGTTAAGGAATGGGGGGTGCATTTGGGTAATTTGTTTAAAAATGGAGTTTAAAGATGGTAAGATGAACACCCCCACCCCCACTCAGGGATTGTTAGAGATATGGTTCCAGTTGCTTCTTTTAACAGAAGAATGCAGTTCATTGTATTGTTTATCTTGTAACTAGGAAGAAAATTACAAAACACTTTCACCCCCTAATCCTGCAACTGCAATGCTAGACTTTTACAAAAATGTTCATACTTCTCTTGACTAGGGTCATGATATTTCTGTTTGCCTTTTATTCCTGTTACTAATTGTTTCTAAATACAAGAGTAAATTTTATAAGTCTTAAAATTTTGAAGTTTAAAATGACTTATGGGCTAGTGGTTTATAGAGAAAGAGTTTAAAGATCATCTTGTGTGGGAAATATCCTGCCGTACATGTGCATTTGTACATAGATTCATAAAAAATGTGTGTCGTTAGGATTGGGACCCCTGGCTCACAGCTCGGTTGTTGACCGTCATCAGTGAGCTCTTCTCAAGAGGTCCAAAGCATGTTTCCAGGCAACAAGAAACTGACTTTGAAGCTTGTGCCCTTCAAAGCCTCTGTAAGATGCATCACCTGGGCCATGGAGTCAGCTGGTGAAAATGCGGACTCAGCACCTTTTAACTAAAACCGCAATTGCCTTCATTTCCAGTCTGTGACACTGGAGAGTCTCTGGTGGTTCTTTTTGGCAAATGGCCATGTGGAGAAAATGGCTATTGCAAGAGCTTGTATAAGTTCTGTCTGTCCATCAAGGACCATCTAAGGTCTCCTGTCTTCCTAAATGCCTGCTGAGGCTGATAAATAAATCCTTTCTGAACTCTTGGAGCCTTCCTCTCTGTGTGACTCACGTGGACATGCAGTCATATGCTGTGCATGAGTGTACTGTCTCCCTGGTACCTGCTTATGCCCTTGAGAGCAAGACCAGTGTGTTACGCATCCTAAGTTTAGTTCATTCACACTCACTCATTCATTCATCCAGTAAACAGTTTTTGAGCCTATCTAGGACCAAGTTTTCTGAAAAGGCAATGACACCCGACTCTAGTACTCTTGCCTGGAGAATCCCAGGGATGGCAGCACCTGGTGGGCTGCCATCTATGGGGTCGCACAGAGTCGGAAACGACTGAAGCAACTTAGCAGCAGCAGCAGCAGCAGCAGGGCCAAGTTTTACTAGCTGGGGAGATATTAGTGAACAAAATGAACAAGATCTCTTTCCTAAGAGAGTCTTGTGTGGGTGGTGAATCTGCAACTCATAACCACAATTGGAAATTTTCCACAAGGAATGGTAAGTATAAATGTATACACTGTGACAAACTTTCAGGGGATAAAAGGAATATGGTGCCCTAAGAGAGAACCCTGGAGAAGGAAATGGCAACCCACTCCAGTGTTCTTGCCTGGAGAATCCCGGGGACAGGGGAGCCGGGTGGGCTGCCGTCTATGGGGTCGCACAGAGTCGGACACGACAGAAGCGACTTAGCAGCAGCAGCAAGAGAGAACCCTGGGTAGCCTTATTTAGGTTAGGGGCCAGAAAAGACCTCCAAAGTGATGTTTAAGCTGAAAACCAAAGACATGATATTCCCCACACAGCAGGTGCTAGAAAGTATTTCTCACCTTGAGAAATGTTTAACCAGATCTTAGGTCATGTAATATAAACCTTCTAATTGTGGAGGGTCCTCCTGGCTATGTCTTCTAGTGTGACCCCCTTCCCTTATTTGCCACCAACCTGTGTATGTTCTTTATGCTGCTCCCTGGTTCTGATAGCCCATAGAGACCCCGCTGTATCAGCACAAGCTATAGTGGAAGTGAAACAATCGGACTTCAGTGTTACTTGCAGAGGTTATTCTCGTGAACATGTTTACAAAGCATTTTCATAGTCCAGAGAACACTTGCCCTAACTACAGCACCATGACCTTGATCTCTGTAGTGCTTCAAAATAAAAAGCACGTGGCCTTTGGAATTCAGCAGATCTGGGTCAGGACCTAGCCCTGTGACTGGGAAGAGATTTCATAGTCCTTTCTCACCTGTAAGATGAGGGTAAACTCACTTGAAACTCACAAGATTTTGTGAGAATTAAAGTAACACACTCAGACACAGAGGAGAAAGCAATCACTAAACTTTCATTGCCATCTCCTGCACTTCTTTCTTTCTGAATTTGGTCCAGGAGGGGACCTGGGGACACCAGGCAGGGTAATTATTCAGAACCTGAGAGCCAGGGTCAGGAACACACAGCCAGAAGCCCCGGTAAGTGGATGGGGCTCACCTATGAGGAGGAAAAGGGGCCGTGAATTAGGGCTCTTTAAGATTATGGGAGTTTCAGCACAAGAAAGAATCTGTTCTGGGTCCCCAGGGAGAAGGATGTGAGCAGGGCAGGAGGTAAGCCGCAAGACCTAAGACCCCTAGATAATGCACTGGTGAGAGTTACACAGGGGAGAGCAAACAGGGAAGGCAGAAAAGTATGGGAGGGGAAACTTACCTCAGACAGGACATACGGCTTACCTGCAAATTGTTAAATGTAATTATAATCAAATCCCTCCTACTCCCTTACAGGTAAGTACAGATGCTTCCAGCTTGAGAAAGGCAGATCCCAAAGGTCGGAGTGCACTGTTGGCTGATATCCAGCAAGGGACTCGCCTCCGAAAAGTCACTCAGATCAATGACCGAAGTGCCCCACAGATTGAGGGTAAGTAAGCATCCGGCCTGCTAAGAGCCAAGGGCAGGCCATGTGAGGCTCAGCCAGACACTCCTGGCTTACTCAGGACAGGGCCACAAGTGCTAATCAGGACACACATCTGGCCATCTCAGACCTGCTCAGTGTACAGTCTACATGGGTGAGAGAATCAGAGCTACCTTTCCTGATCTGCTGATGATGTTTAGCATATCTACCATCAACTTTCAAATGCTTAAAAAAAAAAAACTTCATGGTAAAATAATTATTTTAATTGTTTTAAAATACACACAATATAAAACTCATCATTTTGACCATTTTAAAGTGTCCAATTCAGTGGCATTTATATATTCAGTGTTGTTGCAAACATCACCCCTGTCTAGTTCAAGACCATTTCCATCACACCAATGGGAAACCTATACCCATTAGCTAGTGGAGGTGATGGAATTCCATTTGAGTTATTTCAAATCCTAAAAGATGATGCTGTTAAAGTGCTGCATTCAATAGGCCAGCAAATTTGGTAAACTCTGCAGTGGCCACAGGAATGGAAAAGGTCAGCTTTCATTCCAATCCCAAAGAAAGGCAATGCCAAAGAATGTTCAAACTGCTGCACAATTGCACTCTGACATGCTAGCAAAGTAATGCTGAAAATTCTCCAAGCAAGGCTTTAACAGTAGGTGAACCAAGAGCTTCCAGGTGTTCAAGCTGGATTTAGAAAAGGCAGAGGAACCAGAGATCAAATTGCCTACATCTGTTGGATCATAGAAAACACAAGAGAATTCCAGAAAAACACCTACTTCTGTTTTATTGACTATGCTAAAGCCTTTAACTGTGTGGATCACAACAAACTGTGTAAAATTCTTACAGAAATGGGAATTCCAGACCACCTTACCGGCCTCCTGAGAAACCTGTATGCAGGTTAAGAAACAACACCTAGAACCAGATATGGAACAATGGACTGGTTCCAAATTGGGAAAGGAGTACGTCAAGGCTGTATATTGTCACCCTGCTTATTTAACTTCTGTGCAGAGTATATCATGTGAAATGCTGGGCTGGATGAAGCACAAACTAGAATCAAGATTGCTGGGAGAGATATCAGTAACCTTAGATATGCAGATGACACCACCCTTATGGCACAAAGTGAAGAGGAACTAAAGAGCCTCTTGATGAAAATGAAAGAGGAGAGTGAAAAAACTGGCTTAAAACCCAACATTCAAAAAATAAAGATTATGGCACCCGGTCCCATCACTTCATGGCAAATAGATGGGGAAACAATGGAAACAGTGAGAAACTATTTTCTTGGGCTCCAAAATCACTGCAGATGGTGACTGCAGCCATGAAATTAAAAGACGCTTACTCCTTGGAAGAAACACTATGACCAATCTAGACAGCATATTAAAAAGCAGAGACATTACTTTGCCAGCAAAGGTCAGTATAGTTAAAGCTATGGTTTCTCCAGTAGCCATGTATGCATGTGAGAGTTGGACCATAAAGAAGGTTGAGCACTGAAGAATTGACACTTTTGAACTGTGGTAATGGAGAAGACTCTTGAGAGTCCCTTGGACTGCAAGGAGATGGAACCAGTCAATCCTAAAGGAAATCAACAATGAATATTCATTGGAAGGACTGATGCTGAAGCTGAAACTCCAATATTTTGGCCACCTGATGAGAAGAACTGACTCACTGGAAAAGACCCTGATGCTGGGAAAGATTAAGGCAGGAGAAGGGGACAACAGAGGATGAGATGGTTGGATGGCATCACCGATTCTATGGACATGAATTTGAGCAAGCTCCAGGAGTTGGTGATGGACAGGAAAGCCTGGCATGCTGCAGTCCATGGGGTCACAAAGAGTCGGACGTGACTGAGCAACTGAACTGAAGATTTGATTGTATGGATGTTTCACGATGTATTTATCCATTGTGAAGTAACATTTAAAGATCACTTATGCTGTGTCAACATAATCCTCAAATTGAATGAGCAAAAAATTCAAGTCTCAACCCTAACAAATGCAAAGATTTTATTTTCCATAAGGAAAAATATTTCTGCTGAATTCTCTCACAGGATCATATGACTATAAGTTTCTATGTCTTCTAAAGTATGTTGGAATAAAAGGAGCCTTGTTCCTTCCATCAGATGACCCACGCTGAGTTCTGATGCTGCCACCATGCACATCAGGGAACCTCTCTGAGACTCAGTTTGCTCATCTGCAAAAAGGGGGTAGATAATAATACCTGCTCTCTTTTTTGGTCAAGATTGTTGAAGGCTGAAATAATAAATACAGTGGAAGAAAGTGAACATGAAAGTCGCTCAGTTATGTCCAACTCTTTGTGACTATATAGTCCATGGAATTCTCTAGGCCTGAATACTAGAGTGGGCAGCCTCTCCCTTCTTAAGGGGATCTTCTCAACCCAGGGATCGAACCCAGGTCTCCCACATTGCAGACGGATTCTTTACCAACTGAGCCACTAAGGGAAGCCCAATATATACAAAGTATGGCACAAACCAGTACAATATTGTAATTAGCCTCCAATTAAATAAATTTTTAAAAAAGAAAACAAAAGTAAAAAAAGAAATATATTTAAATATAAGGTATTATTATGGCTCCATATATTTTACAATGATACATGATGGTAATTCTCAAAGATAGTCCTAAAATATAATTGTATCTAATATCTGTAATTATATATGTTAATGTATGTGAATAGGCAAATTATTTTAAGAAACATTTTCAGGATTGATTACAATAAAAATTAGTTTTGGTTAGACCCACCATCTAATTAGTTAAGACTAACTCAGTGGACATGAATTTGAGCAAACTCTGGGAGCCAGTGGAGGACAGAGGAGCCTGGCATGCTGCAGTCCATGGGATCACAAAGAACTGGACATGACTTAGTAACTGAACAACAACAAACAAGTTAACAGATCAATTCATTTTATTGGGACATTCATTTGTTTATCATTCTAGTGAAGAGGTAATGTTTAATGTTAATACTAGGGATAATCTGGCCACATTCCTCCACTAGTAGGCACTGTGCCCTGATTTCTCTGTACATATTAGCTTCAGCTGTGGACATTGTCTGCCAGAAATTCTTGTAAGCTCAATGTCTTCTCACACACATCTGGAAGTCTGGAATTAGTGACATCTCTCAGGAGCTCATGAGCTTTCTTTCCCATGGGCGGGGGGGGGGGGGGGGCAGGGGGGGAAGTGCAGGGAAGAGCACTAGGCCCAGGGAGTGGGAGCTGGGGAGACAGAGAATGAAAATGCCAAAGAAGAAATCACTGCAGACCTTTACTTCCTGCTTGCAAATCCTGGACCAGGCTCTGTGGACCAGAAGTTAAAATTATTGCCTAAATTAAATCTATGGGTTTTCTTCGTCTAGTCCTCCCACAACAGTCAAGTAAAAATGGGGTCAGCTCTTTACCTACGGTGTTTGGGTTTTCTAATGTAAAAGGTGACATCTACTAAATGGTTTTCCCAGGTGGCTCAGTGGTAAAGAATCTGCCTGCCAATGCAGGAGACACAGGTTCAGTCCCTGGGTTGGGAAGATCCCCTGGAAGAGGAAATGGCAACCCACTCCAATATTCTTGCCTGAAAAAATCCTGTGGCAGAGGAGCTTGGCGGGCTACAGTTCATGGGATTACAAAGAGTCCACAGACTGAGTGCACACACACACACATCTACTAAATGGCAGTATAGAGATGCCTTTGTTTTGATCCTTTTTCAGAATGGTTACTACTGATGGGGGGGGGTCTTTGGTAGCCTGGAGAGGGTGGCAGACAGGCTGGGGCACAAGGCAGGGGTTCTTGAGAAAGATGTTGAGTAGGAAAAGGGTAACACTGGTGGGAGGAGAAAGGAAGGCTGCCACAGGCAATGTTAGACCATGGCCAGGGTGTGAGGTGGCCACTCAGCTCTGCTCACAGGTCCACATCTACTTGCCTCTTGTCTCTACAGGTTCTAAAGGAACCAACAAAGAAGGAGGAGGTCCAGCAAATTCTCGAGGGGGGAGCACACCTCCAGCCCTAGGAGATCTATTTGCTGGTGGCTTTCCAGTTTTACGACCGGCAGGCCAGAGGGATGCAGCAGGTAAGGAAGAGTTCAAACTGGCTACCTTTGGCTCTTATCTCCTTGCCTTGCAGAACCAACAGGGCAATCCTCTCTGCCCATAAGTGACATTTAGAGTGAATAGTCATGTGGTAGGAGATCACCTCTTTGGAAGCATAAGTACTAGAAGTTTTCAAAACACAGAATTGTTTCTAAGGGATCTTTGAAATCCTCATCCTGTTTAAATCATCCCATTGTAATCACTGAAGAAGGAGGTGCCATAGTGTGGAGTGTTTAGCAACGGTGTGATCGTGGCCCACGCTGCAAAGTATGGAGGTAAATCACAACAGAAGGTCTTCGTGACGTCACTGTGGACTCATTGGCAGTGGTGCATTGTGATGGGTCTCTAGCATCGTGTCTGTTAGGTGTTGCTATGTAACAAACCCTAAATATCACTGGCTTGTATAGAATGCGTAATGAGACTTCCATGCAGTATGAGGTCTCCTGGGAACATACACAAATGGAAGGAGGAAGACTTACTCCATCTTTTGATAAACACCCAGGCTCAAAAGCTGATTCCTTTTATGTCAAAAAAAGCCCCCTTGATGCTCTCGAACTGGCCTTTCCCTATCACTTCCTGGTCTGCTCTTGTGTTTCTAGTTGGATTTCTAGGGCTTGCGTTCATGTGATGAAGGAAACCCTTTGCTTGGTGCTCACTCTCAGAGCCCTGTCTGCTGCCTGGTTTCCTCGCCAGAGCTGATTCTGACTCCTGTGGGTCTCCCCTTGAACTCACGCTGCTCAGCTCTCTGCTTCATCCCAGAATGGGCATGCACATAAGCTGGGCAAGGATTTGTGCTGTCTTTGCTTCTGCTGCTCACATAGTGATATAAACAGGTTTGCCCATCTCTCATTAGGTTGGCCATTTAGTAAGTAGAGGCTCCTGTACTTTAACTGACCCACTTTAAGGGTTTTGGAATCTCAGATAGATGGTGCTCTCAGACACTTAAAAACTTAAGATTAGTTATTCAGGGATTGATTCTGCTACTCAAACTTGTTACCTCTTTAAAGTCATCTGGCTGGTGGGTAGAGAGGGAGGCCTTGCCTTGTCTGGAGAGCTGCCTGGGTCCTCCATCTTCATCCCTGTGGACTACTGAAAACAGGCTGGAGCACATGGAGGCAGGAATCTCTGAGGCTGACACCTACCCTGGACCTCATAGGAAATCTCTCACGCTGGAATCGCAGGTGGCAGATCCTGACCCTGAAAAGGCCAGGTGGGGACCTCCTGCTGCTGCTCATGGACATTCAGCCATTCTGGCAATGCTTAACCCTGGTGGAACCAAGTCCGCCAGGGTGGATGCATATGTGCAAAGATATTATCTCCTCCACAGCCATCTAAAAGAAAATTTCAACAGAGGAATAATGACAGCTCCACCCTGCCTCCAGAAGAGCGTTCCACAGTTGAGACTCATGTCATGAGTCATGTGTCCAGGTGGCTGTTGCATCATTGCCGGAGTAGGGTCATCCGTTGGGAAAGCCAGAGTTACTGTGGTCCTACTCACTTAGTTTCAGCCCCAGTCACCTTTTCCATGCCCTTCTGTGATCGGCCTGACTTTTGGCACCAAATACTTTTAGCACCCCGTTTGATAAACACACTGGAGACTCAGGGACTGAAAAGCTCAGAACCACCAAGAGCTGCTGGCATTATAATTTGATATGAAACCTGTGTTTCCTATTCTGCAGCACCAGGAAGCTGAAGGTGTGAGAAGCAAACGTTTTCTAGTGGTTTCCAAATATTTTCATAGAGATTATAGAACATACAGGTGCTGGAATAGGAAAAATGTATTCCCAAAAATTCCTTTTAGGGAAAGGGTATTTATTTGGAAGAAATGTCTTAATAAGCTGCCTGAGTGGAGAGTGATACTCCAAGGACATATTTAAGTGACTGCAGAACTTTTGTGTAATAAACAAGGAGAGGGACTTTTTACTCTTTGAAGTGACAGAGAGGAAAAAGGGTAAGAAGTGGCAAGTAGGATGAAAGGGTGTGCAAAGATGAGGAGGCCCCAACCAGGGAGCACCTTCCATTTGAGTCTTCCATGACATCCACCAAACACAAATGCTTACTGTGAGCAAGTTGTTGCTGTTGGCACTGGATTTAAAGAGGCATTGGATTTCAAGTTGGGGTTGATGTGGTGAAGGATCTACAGGGTAAGAAAGCCAGGAGATCAGGAGACAGCAAGCCGCTTAGAAATGAGCAAAAGCCCTTGGGAAAGGGATCTTTGAGTTTCCAGAGGATATGGAACTGGGAGGTTCAAGGTCATTGGACCTGGATCCCCAAAGCAGGGTGTATTCCCACTGACTTTCCAATCACCTAGTATATTCAGGGAATCTTGAATCTCTCAAATCAGAGGAGTGAGGACAACCTCCCTCATCAGGAGCTTCTGGTTGGTACACCTGCAGATGCGGCTGCCTGGCCTGGAGAATAACAGGGTAGGGTGAGGGTGACCTTGAGAGGAGGAAGGGTGAAGGAGGTCAGGGCAGCCCTACACCCTGGTCAGAGGGTGGAGGTGGGGTGCAACAGGGAGCTGGTGCCACAGCCGCATCTGGCAGCTCCAGCTGGGCTTGTCTCACCAGAGGCCAGTGTGTTTCTGCAGGCAAGGGCCTTGGGCTTGCCCTCTAGCTTGCCAGCTGCTACACCTGCAGCCTCCAGTGGCCACTCGAGAGAAGAATGACCACCATGCGGTTCGCTGAGGTCGTGCTGGGCAGAGCCCCTCGCTAGGGCGCACACCCCCTCCCCCCGCCTGCCACCCCCCCCCCCCCCCCGCGAGCTAACCCAGAATTCTCTCACTTTCAGGTGGCAAGACCGGCCAGGGCCCTGGCTCCCGGGCGCCTTCTCCACGGCTTCCCATCAAGACTATCAGCGGCCCGTTCAACCCCCCTGCGTCTCCCAGGCTAGGCAACGCCTCTGAGGGACATGGCGCGGCCAGGGCGGTCCCCCCTCGCCCCAGCGTGCCCGCCCCACCGCCTCCCACCCCGCCCCCACCGCCCCCGCCCCTACCCCCACCCCTGCCCCCGTCCTCCCCCGTTAAAGCTCCGCTGGTGTCCCCACCTGGTCCACCGACCAAAGGGAGCCCCCCGGTGGTTCCACCACCTCTGCTCTGCACACCGCCGCCTCCTCCCCCGCCACCCCCGGCACTCCCGCCGCCCCCAGCCTTGGGTCCCAGTGACAAGGCAGCGAAGCCTCAGCTAGCCCCCTTGCACCTACCGCCCGTCCCGCCCCCGCTCCCTCTCCTCCCTCCCTGTGGGCACCCCGGGCTCAATGCGGATGCTGCCAGCCCGGCCCAAGATGTGCGGGAGCCTCCCGCCCCGCCGCCCCCGCCACCTCCACTCCCCCTTTACGCCTCATGCACCCCCAGATCCTCTTTGCCTGCGCCCCCTTTGCCAAGTGCTAACAGCAGCAGTGAAGTCCCACCCCCGCTGCCCCCCAAGTCCCCCAGCTTCCAGGCCCAGCCACCCAAGCCCAGCGGGCAGGCCTTGCCGGCGCCGCCCGCCCCTCCGGGATCTCAGCCATTCCTGCAGAAGAAGAGGCCGGGCCGAGGCCCCGGTAAGCACTGCTGTTCTGGTCCAGGGTGGTTGTGTGGGAGGATAATTTTTTTGACCGTTGGCAGCAGCTCTGGAGGTGCTATGGACACCCCCAGAGGCCTGCACCTGTGGCCCACTTGGGAAAACCTCAGGACGTCTTAACTCTGAATTTTGTTTTAGATCAGACCTGTTCATTGCCCTGTGGAGCACAAGAAAAACTTGTTGTATATGACTATGCTGAGGTATTCAGGTTAGAGACAGGAAACCAGTGTAAGGGGGGCTGGAAGACTTGTTCAAGATGGTGCAGACCACAAGCTAGGGATTCTGCCTTAATCACCTAGCCATGACTAGCTGTGTGACCCAGGGTGATTCCTCAGCCTCTTTGTGCTTTCTTTTCATCTGTGAAGTGGGCATAGCAATAATTCTGCCCTCTGCAGTTATCAGAACAGTGAGATCTAGAAAAGTCTATTTGTTTTTACTGTCACCATTCCCCAGGTTGGGACAGCTATAAGTGCAATTGTTTCCAGAACCAGCTCTCCTGTGTAATTTTTGTCTGAGTTATTATAGTCTGGCTTCCAGCCAGGATTTTCATCGATCCTGAGTAGATTAGTTTAGCATTCTGCCATATTTTTGGCAGGTTCTCCAGCTGACTCAGGAAAACTGAGGGTCCATATTTTCAGCCAAACTTTAAAAATAATCCCTTCATGTTTCCAGCAGAGATGATCTGGATTGAATATACATGCTCCATGACTATGATTTCCATGAAGTGATGAGGCTTCAGTCACCTTTGGTGTCCTTCTAAATGGAAAGCACACTACACATTCACACACACCCATGTACACACACACATACACACATGCATGCTGAGTCGTTGTGACCCTATGGACTATAGCCCGCCAGGCTCCTCTGTCCATGGGGATTCTCCAGGCACGAATACTGCAGTGGGTTGCCATGCCCTCCTCCAGAGGATCTTCCTGACCCAGGGATCGAACTCACATCTCTTGCAGTTCCTGTGTTGCAGGCAGATTCTTTAACACTGAGCCATAGGGGAAGCACCCTCCCACACACACACACAGACACACACATACACTAATAAATATATGCACATACTCATCAAAACCCACATCCACACACATAGCCCAACATATATCCACAATTATACACACATATTCCTTGATTTTTCAGAAAAAAGTTTTTTTGAGAAGACATTCTTTTTATTAATTGAAGTATAATTGATTTACAATTTTATATTAGTTTCAAGTATACAACATAGTGAGTCTTTATTTTTATAGAGGATCTTCATTTAAAGTTACTATAAGATATTGGCTATGTCCCCTGAGCTGTACATTACATCCTTGTGTCTTATTTATTTTATACCTTGTAGTGGGTACCTCTTAATCCCTTTCCCTTATCTTGCCCTGCCCCCAACCCTCCCTACTAGTAACTGCCAGTTTACTACAGAGATAATTTTTATCTTTTATTTACAAAGATAATTCTCTGTATCTTTGAATCTGCAGAAAATCTTTTGATGCAAAAAGTTTCTTAAATATATATCCTTGAATTAAAAATAATAGAAGCTCATTGTAGAGCTAATAGAAAAAAACGAAATCACCCATAATAACATCACCCAGAAGTAAAAACTATCGTATTTGGATGTGTTTCTTTTTTTCTTCTTAACATACCTACATATTTAAATGGTTAATACGATTTTGTATACACTATTTTCTCTTCTGTTTTTATTTAATATAATATTAAAAGCAGTTTTGATGTAATTTGATATTTGTGAAATTGTTAAAAATGTATCTATAAGCATATTAATATAATTGATATGTACCATATTTCTGCAGTGGGTTGCCATGCCCTCCTCCAGAGGATCTTCCTGACCCAGGGATCGAACTCACATCTCTTGCAGTTCCTGCGTTGCAGGCAGATTCTTTAGCACTGAGCCATAGGCAGATTCTTTAGCACTGAACCATAGGCAGATTCTTTAGCACTGAGCCATAGTGTTAAGATATTTAAGTTGATTCCATTTTTTGTTATTACAAATAATATTGCAGGAAATACATTTATAGCAATTGTAGTCTACATTTTAGATTTTTATTTTAAAGGATAAGTTCCTGAAAGGGAGTTCCTGGTACAAAAGCAAGGATATTTTTAAGGCTTTTGATCACAAGAGATAAGATTTTAATCATTCTCTTTTCAACAGACTAATCATAATGTCCAGCATTAGTACTAGTGAGCCCCTTCTGAGGCTCGTGATTCCTAAATGTTTAAGATAGGGTGAAAAAAATCAGTGCTTTAGATTCAGAGAGATCTGAGTTCAAATCCTGCCTTCCCACCCTCTTCTGTTTTTAATGTCCTTGAACCTTATTTTTTTTAATTTGACAAATGGAAATAGTAACAATAACACCTTTTACAAAGGATTGTTATACATACCAAGTGAGGAGGGATGCCTAGAGTGCTTTTCCTGGGGAGAGGGGTAGCTAGGGGCTCAGCAGCCTGACTTCCTTCTCTCTGACCAAGTGGAGAGGCAGCTTCTCACCCAGAAGAGGGGTCCACAGCCCCTTATCCTCTTTAGTCCCCTTGTGGGAACAAGTAAATCCTAGTGGATCCTGGTACAGAGGAAGGGAAGACCCGCAAGGGAGAGGAGGGAGACTGAGAAAGGGAAAGACAGAGGGCGCAGCTGAGGCGTTGAGGCGCGCTGATGGCCGTGGGGAGGCCAGCTTCGGTGCTGCAAACCAGATGCCGGGATGGGTGCTTGTGTAGCCTCTTCCACTGTGTCTTTGGACATGCAACTTGGCTTTCCACAAACAACATGAGGGTAATTTCTGCTCAGACCAACCACAGGGAAGAGTAGGAGATGGTACTTGTGAACACCTTGGCACAGGTACTGATGGTGCAGTTGTCATCACTTCAGTAGCAAAGTGAAGAGTCGAGTACCCGAGCTGATGTGCCAAGGCAACAGGTTATTAACTGCCAAATGGGTCATGCGAAGAAGTCTTGGCAAAGGAGATCATCAGGGGAGAATTCATGAAGTAGGTGGGATTTGAGTTGGGCCCTGGGGGCCAGGTAGGTTTTAAATTAACTGGAAGGAGAAACAAAGGACTAAAGTGCAGGAGAATGAGTGTGAGCAGAAACGCAGGGGTAGGAGCAAGCCCCCGACAGCCTGCTCATCCAGTCCCACCTCAAGTCTCACCTATAGAGAGTCCTTCCCTTGCATAGGATTGTGCAGTATCTTCACTTCTTTGGGCTGTACTATCTGATGACAAGCGTTGATACTATCATAGCAGCTAATATTCATTGAGCTCCTACTACATGCCACTTTAATTAAATCAACTCACTTAATACAGTCCATGGAATTCTCCAGGCAAGAATACTAGAGTGGGTAGCCTTTCCCTTCTCCAGGGGATCTTCCCAACCCGGGAATCAAACCCAGGTCTCCCGCATGGCAGATGGATACTCTATCAGCTGAGCTACCATGGAAGCCCAAGAATACTGGAGTGGGTAGACTATCCTTTCTCCAGCAGATCTTCCCGACTCAGGAATCGAACCTGGGTCTCCTGCATTGCAGTTGAATCCTTTACCATCTGAGCTACCAGGAAAGTCCAAGAACGTGTATATATATTATTATTCCCATTTTATGGATGAGGAAACTGAGGCACAGAGAGGTGGTGTTATTACTCCAGCAGAAGGACTGGGACACAGTCCCAAGAAGGTTGGCTTGAGAGGCTGCCTTTTCATCATTGTATCATCTTACACCCAAAGATCTTGATACCTCACGTCTCCCAGAAGATTATAGCATCTACGATCCTAGCATCTTCCATCTGAAAGTCCTATATCTGAATATACCGTCATCTTCTCTGCCAGGGACCGGTGGGGGAAAACTCAACCCACCCCCAGCACCCCCTGCGAGGTCACCCACCACTGAGCTTTCCAGCAGGAGCCAGCAGGCCCTAGCCTGGACCCCGACCCAGCAGCCCGGAGGTCAGCTGCGGAATGGAAGCCTGAACATCATTGGTGAGTGGGGTGAAGAACAACCTACAGGTTGTGTTAAATAGGGTTTCTTTTGAGGCTTTCTGGGGGAGGGTTCCAGAATCTACTCCCCAACCTTCTGATTGAGACTACAGAGAGAGAAGAAAACCAACATTTAAGTTCTGTGTGTGTGTGCACGCACGCATGTGCACTCATGCACACCTGTCTCCATGGAGAAATCAGACATAAGCCTGATAGACTGATTTGCACAAGGTGAGAGGATGGATGGAAGGCCCACCAGCAGAGGAACAATTAAGGCAAACCTGTGGAACTAGGAAAGAAAGTCATCTGGGGTCAGGTGTGACCAAAAACCTTTGGACCCTGTGGTGGGCTGAACCACTGTCACACCCAAAACCTAGATCACAAAGCAGGGACTCAACTCATAAAAGAGCCATAAGACCCTTCTCCTCTTGGCATCAGGGGCTCATGACAGAACCTGTTTGCTTTGGGAAGCCCTGCTCCCCAACTGGACACAGGCTGGGCTCCTTCCCACCAGCCAGGCTGAGGACTCCTGTTCTTTCCACCCCTCTCCACCCCACCTAGAGTCCTCCTCAGGAGCACAGGAAGGACTGCAGGCCACAGGGACTTGGCTGGGCCTTTGTTGCTGCCAGATTCCCCACCTCTGACTGTGGGCCCTGGATAGGCCTGTGGCACTTCTGCTCCCTTTGGAAGCTTCCTTAAGACACTGGTTGAAGGAAGTTGGGTGGATGATGGGAAGAGTCTGTGACTTCGCTTGTCCTGATTCCCCCTTGTCCCAGATAAGTATTAATAGTAAAAGTTAAGAGGTGAATGCATGTCTTAGAAGGGAATAGCCCTGCCATTAAAACCTTGCATTGAGCAGGCAAACCTGTTTGCTCCTGGAAATTATTAAAACGCGGATCATCATAGTAATGAGAGTGATTTTGTGATTTCCCTTGTGTGCAGATGACTTCGAATCTAAATTCACATTCCATTCCATGGAAGATTTTCCTCCTCCGGATGAGTATAAACCATGCCAGAAGATTTACCCCAGCAAGATCCCCAGAAGTAAGTACCACCTCGCTAAGACTCCTGGTTTTCCCTGACCCTCCAGAATTAGGTGCTTGGGTGCACTGACGGGCCACAGGCTATACAAAGGAACTCTGAGTATCTACCTGGGCCTGGGTGGATGATGTGGCACCAAGAAGAAGGAGCAGGAAAGGAGCTGGTTTCAGGCAGAGACAAGGTTATCAGTCAGGGCAAGTGGACATGCCTGTGGGGCTGCAAGGTAGAGGTGACCTGGACCAGGTTGAGCAGGGAGTACTCAGGTCTGAGGCTGAGGGGTAAGATCAGGAGTGGCAACTAGCTTTACAGGTCATCAGAGCCTTATCCTAAGCCAGGGATTAGCAAATATTTTCTTTAATGGGCCAGAGAGGACATGTCTGAGGTTCTGCTGGCCATCTGGTCTCTATCACAACAATTTAACTCTGCTGTTTTGACATGAAAGCAGCTATAAACAACACATAAAGAAATGCGCATTGCTGTCTGCCGTAAAACTTTATTTGGGAAGGGAGGCACTGGCTGCATTTGGTCTGCTGGCTGTATTTTGCTAATCTCTGCCCTAAATCACTACAAAAGAAGAGTTTTAAAAATCTTTCTATTATATAGCCTTTCTCAGTAAGTGCTGTGTAGTTCTTCAACCTTCAGACTCTAGTAAATTCTAATCCAAGTTGGCTACATTTGGAGCCCATGGTAACTAGTCTTATCCCTGAGAATAGAAGAAAAGCTTTACCCCGACACAGCTCACCAGGGTACACAGGTGGCAGTCTGTGCTGTGATCCTCTCCTTTCAGAGAAATGTTCAAATCAGTGCCCACACCAGAATAATCTCCTGGTGATCAAGAAGCAGTAGTTAAAAAATAAACCCAACCTACTCATGAATGGACATCTTACAGACCAGAAAGGGCATTTGCCATTTCAAAAAGAAGATCTGCTTTGGGATTGATACGGCATTGGTGGGCATGAAATACCGCAGGAGCCTCCTAGCACAATTAAATAAGCCTGTCCCTGCCATTCCTGGGTGCCGCGGAGAGAACCTTGTTGATCATGTGAGTGTGAGCCTGATACAGTTCATGCTTATCTGATTACATTTCTTCTTACAGTTTTCCTCTTGTATCTCTGCCATTGACCTGTAACCCAAGATTAGAGGTCCTCATGGTCTGGGAGATGACTTTGGTTCCATCAGATGAGGCTGTTTCCATGCTCTTTTGTGACATTTCTGGAGCTGTCTCTGCCTGCTTGCGTGCTTTCTCTCTGTCCTTCTGACGCACAGCACACAAACCCCCTAAGGCTTTGTGCTTTCAGAGCTGTCTTCCCTGTCTCCACTCTGCAAGGATGAGCTGTTCCTTTCTTTAGTAGATGACTTTGTCCAGTTTTTTTTTATGTTTTTTTTAAAAATGCATTAGGTTCCTCAGTTCACTAAACAGAATTACCATCAGATCAGATCAGATCAGATCAGTCGCTCAGTCGTGTCCGACTCTCTGCGACCCCATGAACCGCAGCACGCCAGGCCTCCCTGTCCATCACCAGCTCCCGGAGGTCACTCAGACTCGCATCCATCGAGTCAATTCCACTCCAAAGAATTGAAAGCAGGTATTCAAACAAGATATCTGACAGGTATTCATAACTATTCACAATAGCCAAAAGGTGAAAAGTACCCGAATGCCCATCAAATGGTAAACAGATAAACCAAATGCGGTGGAGCCATGCAGTGAAATATTATTGGACAGTAAAGAATGAAGCAGGGATACATGCTACAACATGGATGGACCCTGATAACATCATGCTAAGTGAAAGAAGCAGACATAAAGGCCACATATTGAGGGATTCCACTGATACGAAATACCTAAAATAGACAAATCCAAAGACACAGAAAGTGAATTTAGCAGTTGTCAAGGGCAGGAGGGTATGGAGAATGGGGAGTGACCGCTAATGGGTATGGGCTTCCTTTGGGGCTGATGAAAATGTTCTGCAACAAGGTAATGGTGATGACTACACAACCATGGGGATGTATTAAATGTTGTTAAAGGAAAATTTTATATTATATGTATTTTACCACAATAAAAAGAAAGTGCCAAACCCTATCACTAGGAATCTTTAAAATGCATAGCTCACAAATATTCATTAACTTTAATGATGGTAGTAAGGGTGAAGTCATCATCATATGGACAGATACTTATTAAGCCCCTTAGCACTGCAGAGATTTAGATAAACGATCCCCTTGATCTATCCTTGAGAGAGTCATGTGCTGGTGAAAGAAGAGAGGACAGACAGACACTGAAATATAAAATTTCACTCTGGTGTTCCCAGCCAGACTGTCCTCATCATGGTCAGTTCACTGGGAAAGTGGCTGATTGACTGTTTTCATCCCACTCCTTTTTTCTTTACATTTAATTGTGGTTTAAAACATAGATAGATAACATGAAATCTACCATCCTAACCATTTTCGTATATACAGTCCAGTAGTGTGAAATGCATTTACACTGTTGTACAACCAGTTTCCAGAGCTCTTTTCATCTTGCAAAACTGAAACTCTATACCCATTAAACAATCCCCCATTCTCCCTCCCCAGGCCCTTCCCCCATTCTGCCTCCCCAGGCCCTTTCCCCATTCTCCCTCCCCAGGCCCTTTCCCCATTCTCCCTCCCCAGGCCCTTTCCCCATTCTCCCTCCCCAGGCCCTTTCCCCATTCTCCCTCCCCAGGCCCTTCCCCCATTCTCCCTCCCCAGGCCCTTCCCCCATTCTCCGTCCCCAGACCCTTCCCCCATTCTCCCTCCCCAGGCCCTTGGCAACCATTGTTGTACTTTCTGGTTCTCTGGTTCTGAGTCTGACTACTTTTGGTACCTCATATAAGTAGAATCATGCTATCTTTGACTTTCTGAGAGTGGCTTATTTCATTTAGCATAAATGTCCTCAAGGTTCATCCATACTGTAGCATGTCACAATTTCCTTCCTTTTTCAGACTGAAAATATTGCATTGTATGTATTTATCACATTTTGTTTATCTGTTTGTCCATCAATAGACACTTGGGTAACTTTCATCTTTTGGCTGTTGTGAACAATGCTGCTGCGTACACAAATGTACCAATAATTATTTGAAACCTTGCTTTCAATTCTTTGGTGTATATACTCAGAAGTGGAATTGGATGCCGTAGTGATTCAACTTTTAATTTCTTGAGGAGCTATCATGCTGTGTTTCCTTTTACATTCCTATTAGCATATACAAAGTTTCCAGTTTCTCCACATCATCACCCACACTTGTTATTTTCTGGTCTTGGTATTTTGTTTTGTTTGTAGCCATCTTTATGGGTATGAAGCTGTATCTTATTGTGGCCCAACTCATTTTCTAAAATACATTTACTTTATACTTATAGCAAAATTGGCTACCACTGTATCCATTAGCAGAGAAACTTCTCCACCAGACACTGAAGTAAGTAACAGCTTGATGTGGTTCCCACCATCAGATCAGATCAGTCGCTCAGTCGTGTCCGACTCTGCGACCCCATGATCCGCAGCACGCCAGGCCTCCCTGTCCATCACCAACTCCCGGAGGTCACTCAGACTCACATCCATCGAGTCAGTGATGCCATCCAGCCATCTCATCCTCTGTCGTCCCATTCTCCTCCTGCCCCCAATCCCTCCCAGCATCAGAGTCGTCTCCAATGAGTCAAATCTTCGCATGAGGTGGCCAAAATACTGGAGTTTCAGCTTTAGCATCATTCCTTCCAAAGAAATCCCAGGGCTGATCTCCTTCAGAATGGACTGGTTGGATCTCCTTGCAGTCCAAGGGACTCTCAAGAGTCTTCTCCAACACCACAGTTCAAAAGCATCAATTCTTCAGCGCTCAGCCTTTTCACAGTCCAGCTCTCACATCCATACATGACCACAGGAAAGACCATAGCCTTGACTAGGCGAACCTTTGTTGGCAAAGTGATGTCTCTGCTTTTGAATATGCTATCTAGGTTGGTCACAACTTTCCTTCCAAGGAGTAAGCGTCTTTTAATTTCATGGCTGCATTCACCATCTGCAGTGATTTTGGAGCCCAGAAAAAGAAAGTCTGACACTGTTTCCACTGTTTCTCCATCTATTTCCCATGTAGTGATGGGACCGGATGCGATGATCTTCGTTTTCTGAATGTTGAGCTTTAAGCCAACCTTTTCACTCTCCACTTTCACTTTCATCAAGAGGCTTTTTAGTTCCTCTTCACTTTCTGCCATAAGGGTGGTGTCATCTGCATATCTGAGGTTATTGATATTTCTCCCAGCAATCTTGATTCCAACTTCTGTTTCTTCCAGTCCAGCATAACATCGAAGAATTAGATGTCCCAATACTAAGAGAATCAGAAGACAATGCCTGTGCCTTTTCAGAGGGTGGTTAGGCAGTAAGGACCTCTGGCCTAGTGTGCTTATCTTAGCCACGCCTGATTATTGCTGGTGACCATATCCCTTTGTGTGGTCTTCCCTGATGATCACTCCAGATAAAACAGCAGCCCTTCCTGTCATTCTCTTTATGCTGCCTTATCATTTCTTTAAAGCAAACATCACCTCCTGACATGTTATATATTTACCTGTCTCCTGTCTATCTCCCAAGTACAGTATAAGGCTCTGCAGGGCTAGTGCTGTATTGTTAGCTCCCAGCATGGGGCCAGGCACTTGTTTTTGTTTAGTCGTTAAGTCTTGTCTGACTCTTTGCAACCCCATGGACTGTAGCCCACCAGGCTTCTTTGTCCATGGGATTTTCCAGGCAGTAATACTGGAGTGGGTTGCCATTTCCTTCTCCAAGGGATCTTTCTGACCCAGGGATGGAACCCACATCTCTTGCATTGGCAGGGGAGTTCTTTACCACTGAGCCATTAGGGCCAGGCACTCCCACTCAAGAAATACTTGTTGAATTAATCAATAAAAAAATCCACATACATGTATTTTAATATATTGCTAAACCATTTACAGAAGAAATTTGAAAACAACACGCATTTCCAGCAATGAGGTAAAATAGGGCAGAGCCACCGGGTGGGATGTTCTGCATCTATTATAGTAGTGCTATTGAGCATTTAGTGACATGGGGAAATGTCAATGCAACCTTGAGAAGAAAAACAAAACAACCCAGTATACTAAAATTACATTAAGTAAAACCTAGAGGCTTCCCTGGTGGTCCAGTGGTTAAGAATTCGCCTTCCAATGCAGGCAGTGTGGGTTTGATCCCTGGTCAGTGAGCTAAGATCCCACAGGCCTCCACACACACACACACACACACACACAAAGAATATAAACAACAGAAGCAGCAGTACTGTCACAAACTCAATGAAGGCTTTAAAAAATGGTCCACATCAAAAAACAACAAAAAGACTTTTAAGAAAACCTAAATTAATTTTAAAAAGAAATTGTTTCATGAATTTATGTGGAGAAAGAGAAGTGGGAACAAAGAAAGAAAGAGCGAGGAAGCTAGAAATACATCCACTACAGTGTTAGGACTGGTTATCCCTTAGTCACGGAATGTTGGATGACTTTTATTTTCCTCATGCTTCATTATTTTGTCCAAGTGTTCTAAAATAAATATACATTACTTTTAAAAATCACTTAACCTAATTTTAAAATCCCAAATTATGGGGTGAGGGTCGATGATTAAGCCCACCCCTGGTCTGAGTGCCCGAGGAGGGAAGTGAGGCCCTATAGTGTATAGGGTGACTCTGAAAGTTCCCTAGATGGGGTGGTGGGTCCCTCAGACCAACGTCAATGGTGGCAGTGACAGCCAAGGAGGAGAGGAGAGGCCAGACATGCAGTTTCTAAGGCTTAGCTCTGTCAGATACGAGAATTATCATGTCCAGTGAAATGCATCATGTCCTTTAGTTAGAGGCTGTGAGAGGCTTCCAGCATCAGAGCAAGGGAAGCCTTGTGAGGTTTCCCAGCCCAGTTCCTTCCAGGTGAGCAGAAGGAGCCACGCGGAAGTAGGGTGGCCTGCTCATGGCCACAGCTGGTGGCAGAACCAGGGCTCGAGGCGGGGCTCTTTGTTCCACATCAGCTAAGAGAGCCTGAGGCTTCTTCTTGACATAGGCGGGCTGCCTGACATACCGGAACAGCATAGAATCAAACCAAGGGTGGGTTGGGTGCCTTCCCAGGTGAGGGGTCTCCGAGGCCTAGGAAGAGCCCCCCCCACCATGTGCCCTCAGCTCACTTGAGAGGAAAGGGTGCACTTGCCATTAGAAAGGAAGCTACAGACTCAGTGGCTCTGTATTCAAAGGGGAAAATGATGACTCCAGGTTGCTTTTTAGAGTTCAAATCAACATCTTTATGGATAAATATGTTTTTAACAGCATCTTTTTCTTGTTTTTAAAAGATAGAAAAACAGCTACTCCCAGGGAAGCCCAATTATTTTGGCTAACCCTCCTGCAAGTAGTCATACAACATACAGGTCACAGGACATACAGGCCCCTGGGGAATACAGCTGAAGGCACCCTAACTCTGGCCCAGCCCATGTATTCATCACCACAGGCTGCACTGGAATCATCTCGTAAGAGCATCTTCTTCTGGTTTGCATCTCGCTTTGAGATAGGAAGGGAAACAGAAACTACCATTCCATTTAACATCTGTGTCATACAGATAGGCTTCCCTAGCGGCTCAGCCAGTGAAGAGTCTGCCTGCAGTACAGGAGACCCACGTTCAGTCAGGAAGATCCCCTGGAGATCCCACTCTAGTATTCTTGCCCGGAGAATCCCATGGACAGAGGAGCCTGGTGGGCTACAGTCCATGGAGTTGCAAAGAGTTGGTTAGCGTTGCCAGAGGAACGTTTCCAGTCACAAAGAGTTATGCTCTTGATTGCATGTAACCATCTGCCTCTCGTGTCATGGTCCAATCAGTATTCCTTCTCTGCACGTGAAGCTAGTACATGCAGCATCCCATTTGTTTCAGATACACAATGTGATTCTCTGTGCCATAACTGCTACTTTCCACATGATGCCATGTGGACCCTACCTCAGAGAGATCGGGTTGCCCAGAGCTGACAGTTAGATCTGCCTCTCCAAGGAGTCTGTTTTCTCCTCACCCAGCCCCTGGAATTGCACTCCAAGACTGGGAGACATTCTGGGAGACCCTCCAAGAGACCCAGCTTTGATGGCCAGCCAAGTTTGTAAATCCTTTCTGGATACTTTCCAAGTTCTGCAGTATTTAGCCTCTTGTTGGTTGGCTACAGAACAATTTTTTTTTAACACATGAAAATATCTCTGTGTCTGGGGAAAGGTATAAGGCTGGCCTGATTTACAAATGACAAAAAGTAAAGTTGGAAGCCAGAGTGGCCCTCAGGCCGCTGCTCCTTCCACCCAGGAGAAGACTTTCTTGTTTAAGCCCCACTGTTCAGAGAAGTCTTTCATAGTTGGCTGCTCTGTAGCCCCCAGCTCCAGACACATAGCCGTGTTAATAACCGGAGAAAGAGGGGCCATCTGGTTACCAGGAGGCAGCAACAATGGTCACTCAGGCTGTTCTGTGTGCAGTAGACACATGTGGTTGGATAGAAATGGAAAAAGTCTTCCTTACTGCACACTGTGGTACCAAAAGTTTGAAAACCAGTATTTTAGTGAATCTGAAATACTCCCCTATAGGGAAACAGCCCATATGAAGGACTATTTCAAGCAGAAGGGCTCTGTTTGTTGAATTCTAAGAGATCCTAGTGGCATCGCAAAAGGAAATATTTGAGATGCCACCCCCCAAGGAGATAGCTGAATTAAAAGAATCTTAGGTAACCCTGGCAACTCTCTGCCACCCTTTTCTAGCAACAGTGAAATTTCTTTTACAAGATGTAGAGTTTTCTTTTCTGTTTTATGAAGAAATTGGTTATCATTTAGCTCTGCTGTTGTTTCCCATAATATTTATAAAAACTAGTGGGCACTGTTTACCTATGGAGAAGCTTGTTTCATTGCCCAGTTGTTCTCGAGGAGGGTATTTTGCCTCCCAGAGGACATTTGGCATGGTCTGGAGACATTTTTTTTCTTGACACAAATGGTCTCTGGGGCGTGGAGGATGTGCTGTTGGCATCTAGTGGGTAGAGACTAAGAAGGCTGTGAGATCACCTACAACCTACAGGCAGCCCCCTCCCCAAAGAATTATCCAGCTCCAAATGTCAATAGAGCCAACACCCCCCCAAACAAAGAATTATCCAGCTCCAAATGTCAATAGAGCCAAGTTAAGAAACCTTGGTCTAAAGGAAGTCTTTTCTGTAGCAGACTGGAGTAAGTCTAAGAACAGTAGTTTCAGGGCCATACTGCTGCATGGAATTAAGTGTATCAGTGTCTCTACTTTTTACAGGGGCTTCCCTCGTGGCTCAGCAGTAAAGAATCTGCCTGCAACGCAGGAGATGCAGGAGACATGGAGACACGTTTCAATCCCTAGGTCGAGAAGATCCCCTGAGGGCCGGCATGGCAACTTACTCCAGTATTCTTGCTAGGAAAAGTCCCATGGACAGAAGAGCCTGGTGGGCTATGGTCCATGGGTTCCCAAATAGTTGGATACAACTGCAGCATGCAAATTTGGCTAAAAATCTAGTACTTCCTATGCCATTTGCCCCCAAAAATCTGTATCCTAGAACAGATGCATTCATTAATTTTAAAAGTATTGTAATGAAAATTACAGGACTCATTGGATTAATGTTTTGTAAGTTGTAGAGACGCTTCTATGTGGTAGTTCATTTAAAAAACTATATCATACCATAACAGATTCTTAAGATGACTTATATGTTCATTTTGTAGAAAACATGAAAAGTGTTTTTAAGAGATTTTAACGAGCAATAAATACAAAAGAAATCAATTCAGTATATTATTTACATTTTTTAATGGATTTTTAAATAATTGAAAGAAAGTGAAAGTCACTCAGCTGTGTCTGACTCTTTGCAACCCCATGGACAGTCCATGGAATTCTCCAGGCCAGAATACTGGAGTGGGTAGCATTTCCCTTCTCCAGAGGATCTTCCCAACCCAGGGATTGAACCCAGGCCTCCCACATTGCAGGCAGATTCTTCACCAGCTGAGCCACAAGGGAAGCCTGAGAATACTGGGGTGGGTAGCCTATCCCTTCTCCAGGGGATCTTCCCGACCTAGGAATCAAACCAGGGTCTCCTGAATTGCAGGTGTATTCTTTACCAACCGAGCTCTCAGGGAAGCCCTTTAAATAGTTGAGGTGTTGCTATTTATACAATTTCTAGCCTGCTTTTTTCTCCTACATTTCAAACATCAACCCAAATTATTTGAGCCTTTGTAGACACTCAGATGGCTGCTTGGTGCTCCATCATATGATAACAAACCCTAGATTTCCTGAACGCTGCTTTTGAATGCAGATTATCAGGGTTTTTTTTTACTATCATAAATAACCTGTGATGGATATTTCTGCTTTTCATGTTTGTCAGTTGCACAGCAGCATGAATTGCTTTAAGGGCTTTGGGACATGGATATTTAATTCCTAGACAGTGATGGAAGCAGACAGAAAAGTCTTGTACCAAATGCAGCAGACATTTGGGACACAGGGACACGGGGAGACTTTAGAAAGAGACAGGGACACCATTTGGATTACCTGGCTCGCAGAAAAAGTTCTGGAATTCCTGGGAATGTGGGTTTTAAAACTCGGCTAGATCAACCAAACCACGTATCTGCCTATATACATACACATCTGTGTAAGTAAATGCCAAAAAGTAAAACCAAGCTGGAGGAATAAACACCAAACTTTTAGCAAAGGTGACTCTAGGAAAAATAGTTGGGATTAGAGAGAAGGGCAGGCAGAGAGGAAGCACTTTAGGGTTTTTCCCCTATTATCTTGTCTATATTCTTCAAATTCTTAATTATGAGAATATATGTTCATATACATGTAACTTGTATAATATTTAAACCTAGCATGTTTTAGAGAATGAGTTGGATCCTCATAGGCAGGGCCTGAGCTGTGTCAGCACATACCTTTTACTCCTTTTTTAAACAACGCTAGCACGGCGCCAGCTCATTTGGGGTCAGGACGCACGAGTGAGTCTGTAGCAGGTGGGGTGTTCAGAGGTGAGAGGCTCACCTGCGTTTAGATGAGAGCCCTTCATAACTTCTTGTCCTTCCAGCACAGTGGACATGATGCCTCTGTAGCCACGGTCTGTGACAAAGAAGCAGTGGGTGGAGACACACGGTCTAGGGCCAGGAGCCCAAGGGGTTCGGGTTGACGGGCTCACGTTACCCTTGGTTCCTGCTTCTTTGCCCTGAGTGTCGGTAAAGCCAGACTTTGTGAAGCGCACAGCCGGCCCTCGGCCAACAGATGGTGAGATGGCTCCTGTGTCTTTCAGGCCGCACACCTGGTCCCTGGCTCCACGCCGAGGCGGGCGGGCAGAGCTCTGATGACATCAAAGGCAGAAACGCTCAGGTAACAGAGCTCTCTGGTCCCTGAGTGTAAAACTGGGAAACCTCCTCAAGAAGCACACAGTTGTTGAGGTTTGCTTTCCCCTTCATATTAATAGCTTCATGTTTTACCTGGGGGAAGAAGCCACATGGGCACCTGTGTTTCCAGCTGGGGTGAACCACTCATAATTTCAAAACCTAAAGAGTGAAAGAGGGCTTCTCTGGAATCATCAGAAGCTGCTTTGGCATGTGGGACCCCTGGGAAGCCCTCTGCAACCATCACCCTGTTCACTGCCATCATTCTTCCTGCGTTACCCTGGTCTGAGAAGCATGAAGAGAAAAACTCTGTAACACGCATAAAACATAACTCAGTATTCCCTGGGTCTATAGAGCACCTGGTTTCTTACCACCACCACCCACCTCCCCCGGGGTGGGGGGCGGGTTTCCACCATCAACATTGTCATTTAACTTGACCAACTTAGCCTCAAAATTCAAGTGCTGGTGGCTAGGGGAAAGCTGGGGGGAGGGGGAAGGAGAGAGCTGCCCGTGTAAGACAGGCTTTGAAGAAACACCCTCATGCTGGCAAAAGGCAACTTGAACACAGCGTGTGTGTTTTCTAACCTGGGCGGAGATGACGTTTCTTACTGCACAGGACAGGGTCTCATCTTTAAAGGCCCTTTGTTTCATTGAAAACAGGGATTCTTGTCCCCTCCTGGCCTCCAGTTTCATGGCTCTGTGGCAAAAAAGGGCAGGACCCACAGGTTAGGTTGGAACCTGAAGGAAAGGGATGTGAGAAGGCATGAACTAGGTTCCCGGAGGCTGGGGGAGGTGAAGGTTCCTTGAAGGAGGGCACGCACCCTCCTCCCCTTCTCACCACAGCTGATCCAATTTTGAGAACTGCAGTAAACATTCTCAGATGATTGTAGGTTTAAAACTGGGTGGGTGTATGATTGTAGTTCAGAGAAGGATATATACAGAGAAAAAAAAAGATAGGAAGAATATACACAAAGTTGCTAACAGGCATTCACTCTGCCAGCTTATGACTGAATTTGACTTATCAGTGCATTTATTTATGCAATTTCCGAATTTTCTACAATAAATGCATTACTCTCGTGATCAGAAAAATATGGTAATGATCAAAATAATAGTCCCTACATTACACAACTTTTTATAGTTTACAGAACTTACATATGCTATTTCATTGTATCCTTTTTAGCAACTCTGTGATATAAGATGGAGATATTTATCTTTAATGCCTTTTTTTCATATGAGAAAACCAAGCTCTGAGGGGTTAAGGAGCTCACCTGAGGTCACACATACAGACCTCTGACTCCTTGTCCAGTGCTCCTTCCACTGTGCCTCACTGCTTCTTTCCCTGGCAGGTCAGAATTGCCAGGACAGGAGTCACCCTCACCTTCAGACGTTATAAGCATGATGGAACATTCCATACTGTCCGGTCCCTCACCTCATGGCAGGCACACATCTGAATCCCCTGAGCCCACAAAGTCTAGTCAAGGATGGACTGCAGTCTGTCTTGGGCATCCCATAGTCAAGAAGGTCTTTATGTCTAGGTGGAACCATGTTAATTCATTTTTCATTTCAGTGAGGCAAAAAGCAATTGCCCAGAGAAATCACAGGGTTTCAGACATGGTGAACAGAGCCCCGGGGGTGCTCTTCGTTTATGGGGCAGAGCCCACGTGATCCATGCAAGGCTGGGAGCCCTAAACTGGAAATCTGAAAGCCTGGGGCCCTTTCTCTCTTTTTCATTGCCTTGAGATCGCCACCAAGGTCTTAGCTTTTCTTGAGCTTCCCGTCAAGCGGTCTGCTGGTACTTGGTCCCCACCTGAAACAAGCTATACTTTCCTGTTCCACCCACGACCTGCTGGGTGAAGATCAGCACCTTGCATATGATGGAACCATCAGGCCCTGGCAGCCTTGCAGGCATGAGGGAAAGCCAGCCCTGGGGATGGTTCATGTACCTCTGACCCCACCTGGTAACACTGTTGTGTTTCCACAGTTAGCCCTTAAGACGCTCCGGTGAGAAGACGGATGAAGCCAACGTCCTGTGAGCCACCTGGAGGTCCATATGGCAGGGTGGGCGTCCCCAGGAGAACGTCAGACCTCACCATTCTGAAGTTGTAATTCAACTGACACACAGGCTCTGAATGAAGCGTTTATTTACTGTAAATACGTGTTTTGCACAGGCTTTAAATCAGTATTATAGTCAACTATTATTTAAATCATTTAAAACACACACACATTATTTCTCCATTTTTTAAAATGCACCTTGGCACAGGTGACAGCCTTGTCCCGCCGCACAGTGTCCATTCCATGACTGTAAATACGTCTGCAGACTGGCCCTCCCTAGACTCGGAACTGTTTTTAGAAGATCCCTTAGTTTCCCAAATTCATAGTATCCACAACGGCTTCTTATTGGCATGATTTTTCTAGTCTCATTACACAAACTGCAAAATCAAACCAGGTAATGCCTTATGAACAACGCGGCTCCCTGAGAGTAGCGTGTCCCTCACCCAGATGCCGCCACATGGCCCCCAGTGGACGAGATGCCACATCCTGCTCCCATCCTGCAGTACAAGGATTCTTTTGCTGCCTCATGTAAATATAATGCAGATCGAAGGCAAGAGTGGCCTCAGTCCCTCCAAGGCTGACCACAGGGCCCCTTGTGTAACTGAACAGTCCTGCAGGTAGCCAACGCTCGTACTGTTTACGCTGCCCCTCATGCCCACGTTTCTGCGATGGTCCTTCCTGTCCCTCTGAGCCCCCATCCTGGCAGCCAGGGTGAAGGTGAGCTGAAGGAGATTTCAGTATGTTCCCTGCAAATTAGAAACCTACATAAGTCATCATTAATTCTATCTCAGAGATCTTTTCTTTTTCCTCCCCTGAGTGCAGGGTTTATCATGGAAAGCATGACATGGAAAAATATAGACTAAAACATATTCTGAAATACCTGCCTCAAATATCAAGTGTCCCCCGCCCACCCTTAGGGAACCTGGATCCACCCATCAGGTAAACCTTAGCGCCTTTCTGAGCTGGTCTGAGAGTCCCCCAGTCCCTGTGGTGGCACCCCTCTAGAGGGGAAAAGTCTATGAGTTCAGCTAGCCCTGAATATGGATGGGTCAGGACTGGCTGTGACCTGCGGCTACTCCTCTCATGCCCTTTTTCTGGGGCTGGCAAGGGAATGAGGTGTGTTTTTGCTGCCTGACCTCATCCTTGGAGGGAAAGCTGTGACTGAGGAAGGAGAGAAAAATAGAAAAAAGCAGACTGACCCCTCATCTGTGCTCAAAATAGCTGCAGATTAAAGGAAACCCAGGAGAGGTGGAAAGAAAACAGTGAAAAATGTTTCCTCTGAAACAGCCCACTCATACCCTCACACCTTGAGGATGTAATGCCCAGAACACGCCACGCGCAGAAGGCAGACCGTTAGTGGGGTTTTGGCAAACATGTGACCGCACCCACCACCTCCTGTCTGGAATGGAGACTGACCCTGAGATGGTGTCCACCATCATTGCGTACTCTCTCATTCCAAACAGAAGCCACTGAGCAATGTCAAGTTCCCTTCCCTGGGGAATAAATCATGCCCAACTATAACAGCTAAATCAGTGAAAAAGAAGCTTTTGTGCGTATAGCTGATCTGTCTTATTGGTTCTGCAAGCTTTCCAAAAGGTCAGAACTTTTTTTATATAACACTATCCACTCCACCTCTCTCCCAGTTGTACAAAATAATTACAAGGGTTTTTTTAACAATCATGATTAAGAAGGCGCTAGACCAAAGCCGTTCCACCTTCAGAGTAGACTGCCTGCCCCATTGAGGTGTTTACACACTGATGTTCTGCACCACTGGGATAGAAATTCAAAATAAAACTATTTAAGGTCAGAGGGAAGAAATGTGCAGAAACCAAAAATTGCAATTAGGGAAAAATCTCAGGAATCTGGCATCACATCTCTCCTCCAGACCCAGCATTGAATTCCTGCCCTTTGAACTCTTGCGGCAGGACAAATACTTCACCTCTGGACCACAAACTCAAACAGAGTGCCCCTCCCATCCTCGAGGAATCTCCCCAGCGCTGCGGTCTGTGACTCTCCCAGTGTTTCCTGTGTATTTTATATTTATTGATCTTCCCTCTGCAGATTCATTTCTTTGTATTAATAAACTTTAATAAGTGGGAATGCTTCCAGTTGTTTACTTGTTAAAGCCAACTGATGGTTGCCAGCACCAATCTAAGCCAAACATCTTTAAGGATTAGAAGGGCTCAGACAGGATACTAACACAGGACCCAGCACTTGCTGTAACATTCTGGGTTAGAAATGGGGCCTTTCTTTTTGGAGCTAAACTACAGCTAAACTAAACTACAAAATGGTTTCCTGATTTTTGTAGCTAATTAAACGAATAAGTATTTGAGAAAGCCAAGCAAGGGAAAAATTCAAATGTATTTTGTAACAAGTAGATAACACTATACTTATTGACTTTTATTAATATCAAACATGCTTACAAATTCTGCTAACTTGTGTTGAAATGGAGCAGCTTTCAACTTGAAGTGTACTTAGCACCACCCCCTCAGCTTAGCAAATGCCTTAAAAAACCTCCTGTGTGGAGCAGTCTCATCACCATCTCCATTATAGTGTCTCCAGGTGCCCTCTTTGGAACCTGGCACAGGGGAGATAAGGTTTGCCTGATAGGTATGTTGGCTTCAGGAAAAACATGGATCTGAATCTTGATTCTGCATCTTACAAGTTTAGGAAGTAACAAGTTAAACCAGTCTATGCCTCAGTTTCCTCATCTGTAATATAGGGGCATAAATAAGTGCTTAAGTGTATAGTGGTGAAGATGGAGTAACATAACACCGGGGGCAAGCCTTTAACCCTCAGGTCACAACAGACCGAGGTGTCAGTGTGCACAGGCACACACACACACAAACATACACACTGCAGGTACGAGCAGTTTGCTTATTACACATTCAGTCTCACGCTCAGCTCTCACTGGCTGTGTCCCAGGCATTCCATTCAGATGTTCACTGAGCTGCTCAGATCCCTAGCTCTGCTGTTGGATAACAAGGAGACAGCAGTAATTACAATTCATAGATGCTCCTGAAATAAATCTCATCTAGAAACTAATTTCAAAGTTAGCTGCTACACACTTTGCATCTGAATTAGTTAAGGACCTGACTTGTTTTATCTGCTGTCTTTATTAGTAGAGGCACAGATAAGCTCTCACATGACCAAAAGGGCCCATCTGAGTGGAGAAGAAAAGCAATGGCCGAAGATAACTGACCAAATGGATGATGAACTTTAAAGCCATTGACTGTGGAGGAGGGGGAAGTGGCCATAGTTCCAGGCAACCCATGGAGTTCCAGGTAGAGGAGGTGGTGCCTAGAAGGGGAAAGGGAGCAACTTAATGGGAATGGCTGTGGACTCCAGAAGCAAGTTCCAGGTTCTCAAACCATGCCCCTGGAGGCCTGGCATCCTTCACGAACCTGTTACAAACTGAACTGCATCCTCCAAAACTTCCCATGCTCAAAACTCCTAACTCCATATCTCAGAAAGTAACCTTACTTAGGAATAGAGTTGTTGCAGATATAAGTTCAGATGAGGTCCTACTGAAGTACGGTGGACCTTTAATCCAATGTGACTGGTATCCTTATAAAAAGGAGAAATTTGGACACAGACATATCCACAGTGAGGATGCTGTATGAAGTCAGAGATTAGGGTGATGCTTCTACAAGTCAATAAATGCTGAAGATTGCCAGCAAACCACCAGAAGGTAGGGGAGAGGTGTGGACAGGTTCTCCCTCACAACCCTCAGAAGGAACCAACTCTGCCAACACCTTGATCTTGGACTTCTAGGCTCCAGACTGTGAGAGAATAAATAGCCACCCAGTTGGTGGTCCTTTATTATGGCAGCCCTAGCAAACTAATACACACTCTGTTACCCTGGAACTTTGCACGAGTTTATGTTGATGGAAAAAGAGCTGAGAATAAAAATAGAGTCAGCAGTTCCTCGTCATATAAATGGAGTCGTCATTTACTCTGACCTTGACATAGGTCATTTGTTGCCACTGACTAAGTCCTGTTTTCAAGAACAAGACATTCAGTTGCATTTCCCTGTCACATGGAGACAGAATCATCGAAGGAACCTGGCATTTCTAGGTCACAAGAGTGGGAAGAGCTGGTTTCTTTCTTAAGTGGCATCCTTTCCTCTAATGGAGCTTCTATGGCTTTAAAATAAAGACACTTGGTATAGATGGCACCAGCCATTCTGATGATTTTTTTTAATTTGGTAAAATACCCATTAACATAAAATTTACCATTTTAGTAATTTTTAAGTGTATAGTTCAGTCATGTTAAGCAAATTCACCGTGTTGTGTGACCAGTCTCCAGAACTTTTTTATCGTCTTGCAAAACTTAAACTCAATACCCCTTAAACAAAGACTCCCCATTTCCCTTCCCAGCCCTCCAGCACCTGGCAACCACCATTCTACTTTCAGGCTCTATGAGATTGACTACCTGGTAATTCATAAAAGTGGAACCAAATAATATGACTTTTATTGAGTGACTTATTTCATTTAACATAATGTCCTCAAGGCTCATCTATGTTGTAGCACGTGTCGTTTCCTTCCTTTATAAGGCTTAATATCCCGTTGCTTGGCTATACGTATCCTTGATTTATTCATTGAAGGATACTTGGCTTGCTTCCACCTTCTGGTTATTATGACTAATGCTAGTATGAATATGGGTGTAAAAAAAATCTCTGAGATATTCCACCTTCAACTCTTTTGAGTGTATACTCAAAAATAAAATTGTTGGCTTATATGGCTTAATTCTTTTAATTTTTTGAGAAACCTCCATATTGTTTTCCATATCAGCTGTACCATTTTATATCCCCATCAACAGTGCAGAGGGTTACAATTTCTCCACATCCTTACCGACAACAGCTGTACCATTTTATTTCCCCTTCACTCGTTATTTCTCCACATCTTCCGACTCTAATTTTCTGTTTTCTTGGTAACCATCCTAACGGGTGTGAGGTGGTATGTCATGGTTTTGTGTTTATTTTAAAGAGTGAGTTTATCCACAAAATGGATAAATGAAGAAAACGCTTAACTGATTGGGTTTTCCAAAGATTCCAGTCATAAAATATTTCCCCTTTCATGCATTTTCTATGTTGTGGCCAATGCTCGCATTTATTAATGAAACACAAGATAAAAGAGGCCCTGGGACATTAATTTCAGTACTTTTTTTATTGTACGTTTGATGTATTTAGAGACAATTCCAAGGGCAAGCACTGGATGGGAAAGTTATCTGGTTTGCAGATATTTGTACAAAAGGGTATTAAGACAACACAGTCAGTTCCCACTGCAGGAAACAGCAAGGTTCTCCTTTTTTATTTTTCCCTGCCCCTAGCATTTTCCAGCTCGCACATTCAACTGCTCACAACATGACCGCAAACATATATGTATTCATCCCCACGAGAACCGCACGGGACATCTTGGGACGTTCGGATTCAATCAGATAAAGCACGTTTGACACAAACCACAGGAGAGGAGCTAGGACTTAAGACCACGTGGAACGAAAGGCCACAGCCACAGGGAAGCACAGGCAGTGCTGGGCGGGGCGACCTGCGGCCCCGCCCCTACCTGCCCCTGCCCCGCCCCCTCGGGAAAGCTCCCCTGAAGACCCTCCCCAGAGATGCTGGACTCCTCCTCAGTCAAGAATGCAGTTGGTGGTTTTTTAACAGATACACTGGCCCCACCTGGCTTTCCTGCTGGGCTGGGCAGAACGGTGTAACAGCTGGACCCGCTTGGGATGACAACAGAGCGCAAAGGAGTTTGCCTCATTGATAATTATTTTTTACACCTAATAATCCATCCAAAAGTGAAGGAACTTCACTGCTAATATCTAATAGGCACACACTTGCTCTGTTAGCTTATAAGAATGACTCTTTCTAATAATAACACTGTCTTATGTTACTGGGCACTAAAGAATCACCGTAATTTCAAATATGTCCTTATTCTACTTAAAATTCCAGACCGTCTCCAAGGATGAAGGAGTACTACTTCTGCTTTGCTAATTTACTTTTACTGGAGCTTCTGCTGCTCCTCAGTTAGAGTGGTAAATCCCATCTACTAGCCAAGACTAACTAGCTCGTGTTTGGTTATGGGGTGTGAGAACAGGGGAGAGAGTCTGTCCTTCAAGGCCACGTCTTCTCTGCACAGGTGTGCACAGTCCCCTCCCCCTCCCCCAAATCGTAATGGATACACAAAAGGTATTTTAGGAAGCTATTTACACACTGACCTTTAAACATTAATTTTCATAGTTCACCTTGCATATATTCATTTTCCCTTTAGAAAATCAATCCCTGGTCAAGAAATTATCCACGTTAATGATAAGCATTTTTCAAAAACAGAGTCTGTTGGGGACGTTTTAAAAACAGAGTCTGTTAGGAGCATTTAAAAACAAACATCCCCCTCAGCCAAGTGTCCTCAAAATCCAACTGCATATTTCAAACTGTTACTGTCACTAGAAGTGAACATCCATATCAGCAGATTCTTTGCTCTCTTCTTGTCTTTCCCCACGCATCCCAATGCACAAAGAATCTGTTCACTGCTATTATTCAAGCTTTAACTGTACTGCTAAGTCGCTTCAGTCGTGTCCGACTCTGTGCGACCCCATAGACAGAAGCTCACCAGGCTCCCCCGTCCCTGGGATTCTCCAGGCAAGAATACTGGAGTGGGTTGCCATTTCCTTCTCCAATTAACTGTACACCCCTGTACAAGTCTAAGAAAAGCAGCCCAGCCTCTTTTGCCAGGAAAGGGCTACCCCGCCCTCTAGTGGTAAGACAGTGGCATCACAATTGTGATAATAGCGTTAACCCACACAACTCTAGTTACAGTTGGCCTTTTTCTGGGTTGCTGGACTAAGGTCAACGTCGTTAACAGAAGTGGTCATTGTTTCCCACTGCACAATGGCTGGGTAGTGGCATAAGGCTGGCTGGGTTATCCGTGACCTTTGCTTGGCCCATAATAATGAAAGCTGGGCCTCTGGGTAATTTATTCTCACTAGACTTCTTTTGCTCAAACCCCTAATCACCTTGGGTATCTCAGACATGCCAGGTCTGATGAACTGTTTCTATGACAGGGGAAGGAGAGAGCATGTGGTAGAATTTTATAGTGGCTTTTTGCATCATCTTGTTTTAAATAACCACTCAGCAGGTAGGTTTGGGAGGGAATGAGATGCCTGTGTCATCCTCAAGCCCTGCCCTTCCCCACTCAACAGCTGTAGACAGACGCTCTCAGACTGGCCATGCCACCTAAGAGGAGACCTTAAGCTCTCACTGAGAGCCCAGGCCAAACCCAGACAAAATTCAGCAAGCACAAGCTGCTGTGAACGATCGCTGTTAGTCTTTTCAGCTCAAATATTGCTCCCATGTCTCATCACTCACACTGATCTTACATACAGAATTTTCAAAACTTCGGGGCAAAAAACTCACAGTGCTCTTATGCCTACACCCTTAGAGAGGAGCTAGTAGGAAAAAAAGGTCTGTTCCAGTAACACCTGTGACCCTCAGTGTCTACGTCTGTGTCTGGGGCCCAATTCCTCTACAGCTCTCGTGGCATATGATACATTGCAGCTGGAAAACAAGTCTAACTGGAAGTCACTTCTAAGACTCCTGATACTCATAGTATTTCCATTTGCAAATACCTATCACCAGTGAAGGTAATCAGGCCCAGATGGTACAGGTCAGGCTGGAGAAATGAAGCCGAAGCCCTCCCACCCATCACTGTATTAACATGTACACCTCTCCTCCTCATCTCTGCCTCTGTCCATGTCAAGAGTGGTTGAGAGTTTCAATAGCTGGAGGTAAGACCCCTGCCACCACCACCACCTGCCCACTTCAGCTACTAGCCTGAAAGTGGCTACCGGGCCACGTGGGGAGTGAAGAATAAAGGGAAAGATCAGGGCAAGCAGGTGCTTTCTCCACAGCTTCGTGGGCTGTAACAAGGTTGGTCAGGAAGGGCGGGGGTGGGACTGTCCCCTGGAGCGAAATGCTTCTCCATCCATCTGTCGCCTTCCTGCCCTCTGTCCTCCCTGTGCTGAGCCCATCTGGTCTTCTTCACACGCTCTCCTGAGCTCTGCTGGTAAGTTAGATCCTTCATGCGCCCACAACACGGGAAACAAATCAGTTTAATTAAAGTCTCTGCTGAGATAATGGGGTGGCTGCTCAGTTTCCAGCTTCTTTAACTGGAATCTAAACAGCCAAAAGTTTCTCCTTTTCCTTCCTTCATTAGCTGAGAAATTTGCAGCTTTGTGGGGTGGAACTCTGCCACAGGGCCACTTAATTAATTCTAAACTAGATGGCAGTAACTAGGCCCAGAATCATTTCAAGACACAAGCACATCTACGCAGCGGGTGAGTGGCAGGGACAGCCCCTTGCCTTGTAGGAGAGCCGCTCCCTGATCAGGAGTGTTACCTGTGCAGCCGCCCCTGAATCCCTACGGGGATGGAGTGGGGGGCGGGGTGGGAGGATTCCAGCTCACACAGAAGGTGGAAGCCACCTGTGTGGATCCACCGCACACACAGCGCAGTGCACAGGTTCTTTAGGATCAAGAGAATCTGGGTGGAGCTGTGCCTGGAACCATGGAGCCCCCTCCATTCCTTCCGACTTGTTTTGCATTTCAGAAGACACAGCTGGGGGCATTCTGCGTTACTGGCCTGCTCAGGGTCTCAGTGGAAGCCTCCCTCAGGCACACACACACACACACACAAGAGCTCAGGGCCAGACAAACGCCTTTTGTTAACCTGAAAGAAACCGCGACTGAAAGAGTAAGACTTCCAGAGATTTTGCCTTTCCCGCTAACTCGGCGCCATGGAGCCTGTCTTTCACGGCTTTCATGGACTCTAGTCCTCCCATGAAAAGGCTAATGTGTCCATTGTCACTGAAATACAATAATAGCAGCTTAAAATCCATAATCAGTCATACGATCAGACAACAGGCAAGGGGATACACGTTACACTGCAGAAGGAGGGGATCTACGCTGCAGAAGAAGGGGGCGGCGTTGTGAGGTTCAAGGCAGAACACAAGGGGACTGTGACTTTGACGCATCTGAACTTTCTCGTTTTACTCGGACAGGAGAGTGGTTTGTTTTGCTGGTAATTTAGTAAGGTGGGAAATTTTAAATAAGAAGGGGAAAGGGAACGCTTACTTCACTTAAAGAACTTAATCTCCGTGTCCACACAGTCATAGAAGAGATCCCCCACTTCGGTGGGGTCCAGGGGGTCACTGCTGGTCAGGATTTCCTCCATGGCTTCCAGGCCTTGCTTCTCTAGTTCCAGCATCGTCTTCCTCAGCTTCTGACCTTGCTCCTGAGAAGGACAAAAAGAGTCGGGGCCACTGGAGTAGATGCTGAAAGCCCCCTGAGGGCCCGCCCCCACTCCATTCAGTGGGCTTCCTACGGGACTGCCACGGAGTGCTTCTAAAGTCACGATGTGGTGATGTCACTGCTCCGCCCGGAATACTTTACTTACAGAGTTCCCGCTGCATTCAGAATGCAATCCAGACTCCCGAGTGACAGTGGGAAAGGCCCTCTGCAGCCCATAAGGCTCCTGCTTGTCTCACCTCCTGCATCTCCTTTCTCTGCAGCCAGACTGAATTAGCTGCCTTCCTCCAACCCAGGATACTCCTTCTTGCCACTGCACAGGCCACCCTGCTCCCTGCCAACACTTGGTCAGTTCATGCCCACCTTCAGAATGCCCTTCCTCTGGGCTCCCCCATCCAATGCCTCTCCTTCTGCCATGGCTGTTCTCTTCCTGTCTTGTGATGGTCTGTCTACTTGCCTGTGTCTCCTGTTAGACCACAAACACCCAGGGAGTAAGAACTAGGTTGATCTCTATGTTCCTCGGTGGGACAGAGGAGGCACTCTCAACAATGCCTTTTGAATGAATAAATGGATCTGTGAGTGGCATGTCTATCCCCAATTTACTTTTTCTTCTGAAGGGGTGACATCTCTTCTTCCACATGAGAGTCACTCATTCACAGTAGATGACAGTGAGAAGCTTTCGTTTGTCCAGTTGCTCCCAGAACAGAGAAACGGATGTCACCATTCATCCACCATCTCCCAGTGCTGCCTTAACTCAAACCAATGGTCATTTCCAACTTTCAAAGTCCACCCAGCCTCATCTATCTCATCTCTTGGAAATTGTGTGTAGGATGCCTCAGAACACACGGGCCTTCCTACCCCTGCCTTCATTTGCCAAATAAAACTGCGCATCAGGGAGTGACATTTTCCCCCTACTCAGGTTTACTGTCATCCACCTAAAACACGCACCATCAGCAATCAGGGCAGGCAGCCCTGGGCAGAGCTAGTGCAGTGCAGTGGCAGCATTCTGGTTCCGGGGACACACCTGGCAGGGAGGATAAATGTCAAACAACTGTGTGACTTTTACATGTCAGAATGGTCATTTCTGGGGCACAGAAGAGCAAGGTCGAGAAAGAGTGAGACTACCCTTCTCAGAGATGCTTTCTGAACTCCCTTTGATTTACTGTTGATATTGTCCTCCTTTATACCCTTCTTAGAAAGCCCACTATACCAGATGTAAGAGAATAAGCTTACCCAGTCCATGCAAAATATGTGCACCAATTCCTTATAAGAGGTCCCTCTTTTCAAGACAAAATGGAACTTTACAAGTTGTTGATAAATGCCGGGGAAGTATATGCTGCTGCTGCTGCTGCTGCTAAGTCGCTTCAGTCATGTCCGACTCTGTGCGATCCCATAGACGGCCGCCCACCAGGCTCCTCCGTCCCCGGGATTCTCCAGGCAAGAATACTGGAGTGGGTTGCCATTTCCTTCTCCAATGCATGAGAGTGAAAAGTGAAAGTGAAGTCGCTCAGTCACGTCCGACTCTTAGCGACCCCATGAACTGGAGCCATCCATGGGATTTTCCAGGCAAGAGTACTGGGGTGGGGTGCCATTGCCTTCCCCGGGGGAAGTACATGAGCATCTAACAACTCTGTTCCTTCCTTCTCTGTCAGCAAAATAGAAGCCTGGGGGGACTTCCCTGGTGGTCCAGTGGTTGAGAATCCCCCTCCCAGTGCAGAGGACGCAGGTTCAATCCCTCGTCAGGGAACTAAGATCCCACATGTCATGGGGCAAAGAAGCCCATGTGCCACAACCACTGAGCCTGCACTCTAGAGCCCACGTTCCACAACTAGAGAGAAATGTGCAATGAAGACCCAGCCAAAACTGTTTAAAAAACATATAGGCTTGGATTTTACTTG
This sequence comes from Tragelaphus eurycerus, assembly GCA_935064755.1. Lineage (NCBI taxonomy): Eukaryota > Metazoa > Chordata > Mammalia > Artiodactyla > Bovidae > Tragelaphus > Tragelaphus eurycerus. The sequence goes on from CAKXYN010000002.1 coordinate 30,213,440, forward strand.
CAAGCCTATCACTAACGCCTGCTATGGGCATATACTGAATATTTCTCTTGTTTGAACTGATGTAACTTTATAAACCAAAGTTTTGGGTGGAGGAGGGAGGGTTGCACTTTGAAGAAATATTTTAAAACTCACAATTAACTTAAAAACTTTTTACATAAAAAATATACAAAACTTAAAATTTACCATTTTAACCATTTTTAAGCATACAGTTCAGTGGCATAAATACATTCACACTGTTATGCAACCATCATCACCAACCATCTCCAGGGATTTTTTGAAGAATTACTTAAAAAAAAAAAACAAAAACTATGATTCCATCTTTAAAGTGCTGCCACAATACAACTTTTTACCTCCAAAAGTATACAAAGAATTTCTGACCACATCAGTTCTCCTAACTAGTACTGCACATTTCTGTTATTCCCAGGTGGACAGTAAGTAAAAGAGGGATATCCTTAGGCCACTGCATTTTGAACAACATTAAAAGTGGAGGCTTGCTTTCTCTGGGTTTCGAGAGGCTGGCTGGAACAATTAGCACCAGCATTCTAGCGAGGGTCTCGGGAGCCTGGGTTTCTGGAAGCAGACTAGCTGGAGAGTAGGAAAATGATGAGCTTGTTATCCGCTTTCTGGTCTCCTTCCTGGTGACCTCGCCCGCACCCGGGCCCCCAGTCAGGCTCACCTCGTCACTCTCCAGGACGGCACGGGCCCACTCGTGCGCCTTGTACAGCTCGTGCCGGCGGTCTGGCTTCTCCTGGAACCGAGGCTCCTTTTTGGCAGGATCATCGTCCCCAAAACAAGGAGACTGTGCTTTGGGGACGAGTTTTACATCATCGACAAAGATGAAAGGCTTGAATATGGACCTGGAGAGAAAGGAGAGTGCTTCAGCCAAACCAGGTTCAGGGCCTAAGGACAGCAGACACTCCCAGTTCAGCTCACGGCGGGTGGCAGGCGGGCGCCAACTGCGTATTTTAGTGACTATTTTAATAAAACTAACTGCCAATTATAAGTTGCAAAGTGTTCTATTTACAGCGAGGAGACATCGACACAGACTAGCTTTGTTCTGAGAAGGCCATTTGAGAGCGCCTTTCAGTTCCATGAACACACACGGTGCTTTGAGGAAGGGTGCAATGGGCCTCTGATGTGAGTTAGTCTTTCGCCACCATGGTCCATGGAACGAGGCCCCCTGGAAAGGCAGAGTCTGAGACCTCATCTTTTTTATTTTTTAGGTTCTACCTTATTTGAAAATGTTTGGAATATCTCTGACAGACTCAAGGAGGGCACAGATGAAGACAGATGACCAAAACAGAACCCCAGGGGCCCCAGAGAGGGCACGTCATAGAGAACAGAAGTCTGGTTGTATGAGAGGGCAGCCGAGGGCATAGTAGGCGGCTGAAGCAAGAACTCTTTGATTCGGTTCTTTTGGCACAAGGGGTGTAACTTTGGGGACATGGCTCTGTATGCAAGTGCCCATGTGTGTGTGCACATGTATGCGTGTATACACCTGTGCATACCTGGGCACAAGCAACACACCCCTCCAGATGTGCACACACCCTGAAACAGCTGGGTATCTAAGAAATTGTGTCTTGGGATTCTAGGCCGACGGGGTCTGTGGCAACCACAGCTGACTAAAACAGCAGGGAGAGAGCTTTACTCTCCCAGCTCTGCACCCAGAAAGAACACAGCTTGATCAAAGCAGTGTTCCGGGGGAGCACAGGCACCTCTAGGTCCCAAAGGTGGCCTGTGTTCAATCACACCACGGGGGCACCTGCAAAAACAATCAGAGAGAATGAGACACACCCACACGCAAGTGTATGGCTTCGATTGGGGTTATTCTCCATCCTTGTAACTTGGTGCACCCTGACCCACTCTGTGCCTCCAATGGGTGAGAAGTGAGCTGGGAAGTTGAATCCCTGAGCCCTAAGGTCCCTGAGCTAGAGGCAGCCAAAGCAGCGTTGCCAGGGTGCCACACATTTTCACATACATCACCATCCGCAAAGCACTGGGAACCCATAACCCTTGCACCCAAACTGTGTCCTTGGACTTGAGCATCAGTATCACTCTCAGTCCCCACCCCCATCCTGCTGACTAGAACCTGTTAATGTCCCCAGGAGACCGATGACATCCAGGTCTAAGGAGCATGACCAGAGACAAAAGTAACCAGCAGCTACCCGTCAGATTAGTTCCCTGAAGTTATCAAGGGAAAAGGACTCAGGTGAGGAGTCCATAATCACAGCATGAAAGATCCGGCTCATGTTAATTTCATTTGAATACTGAAAGCAACTGCACCCTAAGCTTGTGAAGTAGGTGAAAACGAGTTTAGTTGCTCAGTTGTGTCCGACTCTTTGCGACCCCATGGACTGTATCCTGCCAGGCTCCTCTGTCCATGGGATTCTTCACGCAAGAATACTGGAGGGTTGCCATGCCCTTCTCCAGGGAAACTTCCTGACCCAGGCATCGAACCTGAGTCTCCTGCATTGCAGGCATTCTTTACTGTCTGAGCCATCAGGGAGGCCACCAGGTAAAGTGGGTGGGGCTGGTTAAGTGCTGTTCTCTGCAGGTGATGCAAACACATACAGGAAACTGGCTCTGTCCACCAAGAAGTATGAGGCACAGGCACATGGGCTGGACCTAATTCCACAAGGCTAAGTCCTCCCAAATTCCTTCCCTCCCTGAGATACCACGAGCTACCTTGTACAGAGGGAACACTCACTACCACTTGCTACTGCCTCCTGAAAATGCAGCACTTCTCTTCCCTCCTCCTAAATGTCAAGTGGGTGACTGCTGAAAGTGGAAGGAAATAATGCAAAAATTTTAAATGTCTACAGAATTTTGAGCCCATGGAGTTGAGTTCTCCAACTGGTCATTTGGTTGAGGGCATTTTGAGGGTTTACTGGAAGAGGATAATGGATGGAGAGGGACAGAAGAGGCAGTGGTAAGGGAGAGTCCAGCAGAGAGACATCTAGAACTAACTGCTTCCGGGCCCCACTGGCCTCAGACAACACAGCAGCCTCACAGCAGACAAGCATCCCACCCTTCCGGGCCTGAGAGCACTCGGGGTTTCCTGAAAAGTCAGTGCACACACACTGTCTTCTAGCAGACTGAAAGCCTCCTGCAGCCTCCTTGGCATGCACTGAGATCTCCTGAGAGACTCTGCAGCCCAGAGCCTGCATAGTTCACACCTCCTCCCTAGGCCTGGTGTCGCAGAGAGGGTGAGAGCCAGGGCTCCCATGGGCTTGAGCTTGAACTTGGCGGTAAGGCTGGGGCGGGCTCAACCATGGCAAGTCGGAGGACTGGCAGTGTCCAGCAGACCCACTGAGCCTGGGCTGCCAAGGAGACCCCTTGGGACAAGGGTTCTCCCACTTCACACTGGCCCCAGGCCACACTGACGGTGCTCACTTCTGTATCCCATACAATCCCCCAAAGGGAAGCTCTCTTCTCCACCTCTCCAAAGTCCCAGTGACAGTAATGTTTCATAGGCAAGCCTGTCATTTAATTTCTAGAACTCGGTGCTTTACTTACTATGTGGCTTAGGACCATCCTGAAACTGGCCCCATGGGGAGAACCATGGCACCGGGTCCTCCTGAGCAAATATCCAGGTCTGCCGGCCTCACTACAGCAGGGCCAGGAATTAGGCTGGACTCCAAATTTGGGTCTGTGTCCCCTCTTGACCTCTAACCAGCTGTGGGGCCCATCATTTTTCCTCTCTGTCTCTCAATGGGCTGAGATGATCTCTCCCTTTCAGCTGCTAAAGCTATTGTGCTGTTTCTCTTTCTACATCACTAAGATTATGAACCTGTGCTTTCAAGAAGTTCATGGTAAGCACAGTTGTGGTCTTCTGCACCCAACACACAAGATAACAGCAGAGTTAAAAAAAAAAAGTCAAAACCCCCTGCCTGATGGAACCTCAAGCCAGTCCATACTCATTGGCATGTGGAAGTAGTAACATCACTGAGAGAGTGTCTGGTGGCATTTGTAAGACAGAGGGATTATATGTTTATCACTCCTATCCATCCATTTTAACTTTAAAAATAAGTTAGTTAATAATATAATGAGGTTTCTATAATATTCTAAAGCAGCCAAGGTCCTCCAAGAATTTTTTTTCCAAAGTCTACAAGGAACCCAGCATCCTCAGCTGCTAAAAACATGAAGTATATATTCGTCAGGTAGTTGTGCTCACCTGGTCGTGTCAACTCTTTATGACCCCATGGGCTGTAGCCTGCCAGGCTCCTCTGTCCACGGGATTTTCCAGGTAAGAATACCGGAGTGGGGGTGCCATTTCCTCCTCCAGGGGATCTTTCTGACCCAAAGGCTGAACCTGTGTCTCCTGCACTGGCAGCTGGATTATTTTACCGTCAAATGGTTAAAGGGAGATTCTTTTTTGAGACTGAATAAATAAAATCATTGCCATAATAAACGGCAATAATATACCAGAATGTGGGAATTATCTATAATTCCATCATGACCACTTATGTCTATAGATCCAGAAAAGGGCAACATGGAAAACTCAGTGGTTTCCAAATGTTTTGATTTCTTACCAAACATGACAGAAAATCACATTAAAAATACAAGTAGGTGAGAAGATACTCTGACATTTTCCCAAATGTGAACCTCAGATGGTAGCTTCTTAAATGACCCTTGAATGAATGTATGTTCAGAGAGATGAAATGACTTGATCGAGGCCATATATCCAGCCAGCGGCAAAGCTGAACTGCCATGTGGGTCATGACCACCCCTCCCGGCACACCCAGCCATGGTGGGGCCCAGTTCATCACTCATACTGATGACTCTGACACAGAACTCTAGTATGACTGGCCAGCTCACATTTCTTACTTCAAACATGGCTGTGCTCTTACCAATGATACAGAAACTCCCAGAGTGATGGGCTTAACTTCTGCCCCAGAGTCCCTGGTGGATCTGCTCGAACAAAAACAGCAGCACAAAGGGCCCTGCGTGGATGAATCTGCTAAACTTTAAACCAATCTGATATGGGCCTGGAAGAACAGTTTCCCTCAATTTCATGAGTCCCTCTGAACGGTTCATCCATGGGTCATCCCAGCTGGGCTGTGACTCACTTAAATCACATACATAGCTAAAGCCACATCTGGCTGAGAGCAGAACCTATGTGTGAAGGGCGTTTCCATTTAGAGGGAAAGCAAACTAGTACTTCTGGAGCCTGGGACACCCTTTGGACTGGATCCAGATACCCTGGGAGGTTTTGAAAAGTCAAAACCGTGGGGTGGGGAGAGAGGAAAAAGATACTGTTGGGAGTTAGGAATGAAATCAAAGGGAGGGCTATTTTACACAAGGTCCTCAGCTGGGTGTCATCCATGCAGGCTGCGGCCCTGTATTTACATAAACCACAGTGTCTATAACATTATCTCCAATAATGAAAAGGTTCCACTTGTCACTGACATTTGAATTAACCAGATGAGACAGTCTCAACTGATGCAACGTAGACTCTCAAGCCTAGTACCTGGGAGAAGAGGAAGCAAACATCGCACACACACACACCCTGTATCCCTTGTATCTCTCCAAACACCACACACACACACACACACACACACACACACACACACCCCCCTGTATCCCTTGCATCTCTCCAAACACCACACACACACACACACACACACACACACACACACACACCCTGTATTCCTTGCATCTCTCCAGTTCCCTGCCATAAAGTGGGTCAAAGACCCTCTTTTCCTAGAACTTCCTCTCTATGTTCTGTTTTCCAGGCTGAATTACATGGCCTAATGCAATTAAAGAAATGGGTTGGGAAATAGCCTTCTAATATTTAAAATGGAAACACTTTTCTTTCCTCCACTTGGTTTATCCTCTGTATCTTGAATATTTGTGTTTTCTCAGATGTGAGAGCTTCTAAGTAGTGGAGCTATGCTATGCTATGCTAAGTCACTTCAGTCGTGTCCGACTCTGTGCGACCCCATAGACGGCAGCCCACCAGGCTCCCCCGTCCCTGGGATTCTCCAGGCAAGAACACTGGAGTAGGTTGCCATTTCCTTCTCCAATGCATGAAAGTGAAAAGTGAAAGTGAAGTCGCTCAGTCGTGTCCGACTCTTAGCGACCCCATGGACTGGAGCCTACCAGGATCCTCCATCCATGGGATTTTCCAAGCAAGAGTACTGGAGTGGGGTGCCATTGCCTTCTCCGAGCAATCAGCCCTAATTCATGGTGTCCGCTGATCTCCACAGTGTAAACACACTCACTGGGGCCCTTTCCAAGCTACCCGTGTGAGATTACTGAACACAGGGTTGGGCAGACATGACATCATCAGCTCTTACAAACTCCAACACAGCAATGGAATTTGGAAATTACATTGTCTCAAAATGTGAAGCTACCTCTCTGCTCTTTCCCTTCCCAATCCTTCACACCAATGAAGCTTTAACAGATATTGGCTTCCACGAAGCAAACGGTTAGAACTGGTACACTAACGCCGATCAGTGTCACTATATGGATGATCGAGGCACCAGCTGACTCATCAGAATATATTACATGATGGAATTTGCCCACTCAATAAAATTAAAGTTCTTCTGCATCTCCCTCTATCTCTCAAACTCTGGCTTTTGTATCTGCCTGCAACTCTCAAACTTACATAATACCTGGTACAAATCAGGAGGGAGAGAAAGGAGGGAAGGAGGAAGAAAAAAGGAGACTATGAGAACAAGCTATTTTGAGAAAAGGATCTATAATTAATACAGTGAGCAAAGAGCCAAGAAGTGCTGAAGCAGAACAACAGTACGATCATGTCCTTCGGTTTCGAACATTAACTGGGAGGATAAGTAACAGTCTTCTTTGATCATAATCTTCTGCAAGGCCACTGCTCAAACTATTTCCTGCAAACATCTCTCTAATGTTTGTAGCATTAGCAGAAGCCGGCTAAAATTTCCCTAATTTTATTATCTAAAACCCAAGAGTAGGTAATTATGATTCCTGCTGACAAAATACAAAATAGTGAGGATGCCCAATTACAAAGAAACACTAAAATGTTGAATAGGAGAAAAAAAAATTCTATGACAGTTCTATAGTCACAGTAGGCGATGTAGTTCATTTAACCAGAGATGATAAAAATGAATGTCTTCCAGGAAGCCCTTAATAGCCTTTAAGGTCTTCTCAATTAGTTTAACCATGAATAATTTTCTTTTAAAATGACTTGAAATTTTCACTTTTAGATATTAGAAAGCTTTTTTCAGCACATTTTTAGAATTGCATTGGGCTGTGTCCTATAGCCTAGGAAACAGAATTACTTTATCTTCACGTCCTGACACCACAAAGCTCTCTTCTAAGCACAGCTGGAGCAGGCGTCTGAGAAGTCAGGAACCAAGGGGGCTGTTGTGGTCACTCTTCAGTTCAACCCGCTCCTTCAAAGGCTCCTGTTCCTGGAAGAACAATGTCTAAAGACCTTGACAGGATGTTCCAGACACTCTGAAAGCCTACACGTATCCCTGTGGGCCAACATGGAGTGCTCACAAAAGCCACCAGCAAGCAAGGTCAGCATCCACAAGAGAGAGGAAGGACAAGCCCCAGATCTGATCGACCGAAAAGGGCGGGGGGAGTGGGGTCACAGAACCAGGCATTCCTCATGGGGAGATCAAATCAAGAGAAAGAAGCCAGAGTCAAACAAGAGGCATGTCCTGAGAGGCTGCCTGGAATACTGGTGAGTGGGTGAGGCTCCTGGTTAGAGGCCAGCAGAGGGCCCACGCTGGGCTTGGGAGGTACTGGGGGAGTGGGGAGACGGATGGAAACTCAAACTATAAAAGCATGCACAGCTGCAAGGGATGTCATGCTGGCTCATGCCTCTATGCCTTTGTACATGCTGTTCCCTCCCATCCAGAATGTCATTCCCGCTTTCAGCACCTAACAAACCCCTCCTCTCACAACACCAGTGCTCAAGAGTTCTTCCTCTGTGAAGCTTCGCCTTCACTGCCTCCTTTGTGCCACCTCTTATCTTTAAACAGTTAGTCTCTAGCACTCAATAAGCATAATATTTGGTACACAGCAGGTGCCTAACAAGTGCTTATTGAATGAATAAATGAGTGAATGAAAGATTAAGGATAGTTTATATGGGATTTAATAGGTCCTGCTAGAAAGATCTACTTATACTGGGACAGTGAGGCCAGAGTCAGGGAAGGTACTTGGCTTCTCCCCTGAGTCATCTAAGACACAGTCCCTAGCTGGGCACTGCCATTGCCTGTATTCCTGAAACAACAAGAGGAAGTATTTTCAGCTGGAAAGGAAATGAAATCAAACAGCTACAGATTCCCCGGTAGCAGAGTCAAAGGTTTGACACTCAATGACCAGCCAATGGAACATGTGAAAAATACCAGAGATCCTACTGGAATGGGCAGTCTTCTAGAGCCCTCCAGGCTGAGCAATCAGACTTACTGGACAGACTCCTAAGACCACCCTAAAATGCCTGACACAGAAGGTTTGGGTCAAGACATCTGTATTTTTCAAAAACTCTCAAGTGATTCTGATCATTTAGAAGTCACGATGGTTTTGTCTAAGTTACCAATGGCATAATCTTGGTGTGTAGCACTGAAAGTTACTGAGAAGGGCTGCTGTCTGCCAGGGAGACCAGAGATAGTCTAAAATAATAGCTAAACCTGTTATGTATGTACTTGGATTATCTCATTTAATCCTTCCTACAAGCATAAAAAAGTACGGTCTGGGATTGTGCCCATTGAATAGGACAGACACAAGCTTAGAGAGGTTAAGGGACTTACTGTCTATTAATACTAAGTGACAGAGGTGGAATTCATCATCAAGTGGTTTATTCTAGAGGCCACAAGCCCTTTGCTGAGGTGTGCGGGCAGGAAGCAACGCCCTAAAACACAACGTCTTAGAGAAGAGGCCAGTGCCCTTGAAGTGGCTGCAATGCGCCTTGTCTCTGGGCCATTTTGTCCTCTAACTCACAGCAACTGGTGCTTCTGATCAATCCTGAGCTTTCCTGTTATCTCTTCTGTCTCACTGAGTTTTATTTATCTTTGCATCCACATATATAGCACAATGCCTGGCCCATAACATATATTAATTAATGTTTGTGGAATTTTAAACAATTTGATTCCATGACTGTGATAAATACTATGTGATAAAAGCCAAGAACTTCCCTTTTTCACAGCTCTTGTACTGCACTGGCCATGGTGATACTAACAAATGTGACTATATATACAGGGAAGGCAGGAACTCAGGGTGTGATTACTGGGTGAGCTCTCAGGGGAAGCACAGACTTGGCAGCTGTGTGACTATGTCTCGGACAAACCTGGAAGGATCTGGGGTCCCAGTGAAGTAGTGGATGCATGGCGAGCTTCTGTTCTGAGGCAGGACAGACACGACACTGGCTGTGGTGAGGAAAGACTCAGAATCTACGCAGACTCCACTGGCTTTGTCCCGTAGGACATCAATCATAGTCTGCACAGTGATGCTTTCTGTAAAGAAAAAAGAGAGGGAGGAGGCAAGCTGCTAACCAAAATCCATTAGTTATTTCCCTTTTGAGTAACAGAAGCCCTGAAATTACAGCTAGGAACAGAAACAGCCCTACTTTAGGTGTGGTCACAGGATAGATCTTGACCAATGTGAGGTAAGCAGAAATGATGTGTGCAACTCGTCCATCACATCCATAAAGAGGAATGCTTGCCCTTCATTCTTTTCCTTCCTTTCCTGCTGGCTGGGAGATGCCAGTGAGTGGACCACAAAAGAAAGTCACATGTTGAGGTAAAGTACCCCACCCACCCTGGACTGTCTATATACATTTGGACTAGGAGAGAGAAATAAAGGTGCATTTTTTTAAACCACATTATTTTGGGGTCTTTTTGTTACAGCACTTAGCAATTCCTCAACTAGTACAATATGCAACAGAATGATATTCATAAGAAAGTATACAATCTATGCAGAGCACCAAGCGAGCTCTCTGGTATAATCCTGCTGGTTAAAGTTAATATTATATCTAGGAAATGACCTCTCCACAGTAGGAAATATATACAAAGAAGTCTTTCAAATATTAAGAACCATAAAGACTATTGGCTCTGATTTCAAATAAACAGACTAACAAATCTTTCACTGCATAGGATTCTGGTTCTTCACTGTCTCCCTCTGTTGGTAATTCATTAAAACGGTATTTTTTTCAATCTGTATTCACAAAGATCAAATCAAAGCAACACATGGAGAAAAGGTACCTTAAACTTTGCTACCACAACTCATATCCTCTTTGTAAATATCTCCATGGATAACACATTGCACCTAAAAATATTAATGACAAGTCCCCAAGTTCATCAACTATCCAGGGTTCAAACTTCCTCCCTGTCTCATAAACGAATCTATTGATTTAAACCAGGATCTGACAGGTTGACAATGGCTCTTAAAACTCTTAATCACTGCCTCTCATTTTCCCCCCTTGCATTTTATTTCTTCAGCCATTTCTCCTGAGTCTCCCATATGCTGGACTTATTAAGTTGCACTTTGCAGATGGTGTTATTAATATTCTCCTCCATCCTCTAAATTTCTGGCAAACTAGTAGCTAGATGCAGAAGTTGCATCAGGTCAATGTTTGATATTTTTGGCAGGACTACTTTACAATTGGTATTATATATTATACTTTCACCAAGTTAGATTTTTTTCAATTAAAAAACATAGTTTTTTATAAGATTCTCATTTTTAAATAGATACTTTCTTACCTTTCTACCCAGAATATATTAAGTTTATAGCAAAAGTCCTAAAGTGTTCTTTCTAGATTAAGAGTCAGCCAATTTTTTTCTTTAAGAACCAGACAGGAAACAGTTTAGCCTTATGGGCCCTGTAGGGCTTCCCAGATGGCTCAGTGGTAAAGAATCTGCCTGCCAATGCAGGAGATTCATGAGATGCGTGTTCAATCCCTTGGCCAGGAAGATCCCCTGGAGGATGAAACGGTAACCCACTCCAGTGTTCTTGTCTGGAGAATCCCATGGACAGAGGAGCCTGTCAGGCTACAGTCCGTGGGGTCGCAAAGAGCTGGACACGACTGAGCACAGACATACATACACACAGAGACATGGGCCCCATAATCTCTGCTGGACGTGTTGCAACTGCTCAGCTCTGCCACACAGCATGGAAGCAGTCAAAAACAACAGGAAAATAAACAGGTGTGGCTGTGTCCCAGTGAAATCTTATTTACAAAACAGGCATCTACCAACAGGTCAACTCCTATTCTAATTCACCAAAGGCTTGACTCACAAAACACATGTCTCACCAGCAAATATAAAATGTGGCCATTGTGGTTTATGGGGAAGGGTTTTCCACTCAGGCACAGAAGTAACAAGCAACCAGTCACCACATTTACCTAAAAATGGATTCTGGCTAAGTCAATATCGGGTGGGAAACAAAGGGCTCATGAAAGGAATTCAACAATTTGACTCAACAAGTGTTCACGGAACAAAGGGCCATAACAGGCATCACAAGGGGATCTTAAGGTGAATAAAAGATAGCACCCCTGATGTCAAGACTCAGCAGGCTAATGAAACAGGAAGATACAGAGAAGATACGTCAAACGTACAAATGCTGAGGTATAAGCAAGGCTGCACTAAGTGTTTCAAAGACAAGCATAGTGACATCAGCATTTAAAGGAGAAATGGGAGCAGGATGAAAAAGCATCATGTAAAAATAAATGCAAGTTGTGGTCATACGACTGCACAGCAAGGACTTTAGCACAAGTCGGTTTCCGCACACAGGACAAGGTCTGTTCTCCACGTCTCCTCTTTGCTTATTCTCCTAAGTTCAAACAAGGTCTCTGAAATAGCTGCAAGACAAACGGTATGAGAGAGAGAGAACTGTAAGGAACACCCCAACTCACCTTCTTGCTTTTCTAAGGTGTCTCTGCCTGAACAGCAGGTTAGATGGTCATCAGCTGGAGAAAAAACTTCAGAGAAATTAAACTCGTCCTCTCCCGTCCACCAACCTTGACTCTGAGCATAACTCCTGAGTTCCGGATGCTCTGCGTCGATTTTAGTCGTGAGCGAAAGCTGATTGCAAATGCATTTGACTCCCTCTGTAAAGAGTACAAAGACTTTATCAAGAAATGGACATTACAGGGCAGCTCTCTCCTGCAACTTGACTCTAACTATATGGAGAAATCAATTCCATTTCTGAAGAGAGAAACCTAAGGTCCTTGGTCTTCTTAAAAACCTTCTAGAAGGTTTGAGCAGCCCTGACATATTTTATCACGTTTTCAATGAGTGAGTCACTTGACCTGACAAACTAAACCCCAAGCATTTACTACCCACGAGAAAAGTGAAAGGTTCCTAGAAAGAGGCTCTGTGCTGCTAACAAGACTCATGAATGTCACAGCTCCAGACATTTCTCCTCACCAGGTTGCTGCTGCTGCTGCTGCTGCTAAGTCGCTTAGTCTCGCTTAACTATCGCCCTCTGCTCAAGTCTATATATATATTTTTTTTAATTTTTAAAATATGGACTTCTTCATTCAGATTTTTTTCAGGACCCAACATTTAGAAAAACACAGTGACCTTGATAATGAATTATGTATTTATTTAGGCCACACTGTGCGGCTTGTAGGATCTTAGTAACCTAACCAGGGATTGAACCCAGGTACCTGGCAATGACAGAATGGAGTCCTAACCACTGGACAGACTACCAGGGAATTCCCGATAATGAATTGTTTTAAAATAATGGAATGTACGTGCAAATATGTGTGTATCTGGGTGCCCAGAAATGAGGAGCACATTAGAGCCTGCAGATGTAGCACTGAGAGGGTCTGTAAGTCCGGGCACCATGGCCTTAGCTCTTCCTATCCTTGAAATTCCCCACCAGCCACCCCCACTCACCTGTGATTTTCTCCGCAGCCCAGTACTTCCCTACAGTCTCCAGCACCCAGGCCTCTTCACGGTCCACGATCAGATATGCACTTTGGAAGGTGTGGCAGGAGTTTGCATCTTCATAATAATTCCCACCCTGTCCATGTTCTTCCAACAAGGCTACAATGACGTCTATGGCTTCTTTAGCTGTTGCCCCTCTCTCTAAACCAAGCCTGAAGTAAGAAGACCAGAAGCACACCTGTCATTTCACACCACCTCATTATTAGCACAGGCATCAAAGTTTGGGACAGAGCTGAGTTATGAAGAATGCTGATGTGCATGACTATGTTAAATACTCAGGCTGATACTCAAACAGATAAACAGCATTTGAACTCACAATACATAGCACACATTCCATTCAAAATCATGGGGGCGTTTTCTGTCTTTGGTCATGCCCTTTCCACACAGTCAGGAGCTCAGTGGCTTCTCTCTCTTGAAAGGAAGCTTGGCCATTTCTCTTTTTCTATTTTCTAACTCTGACTCCCCTGAAGCTGGCCAGCTTTGTAGAAGACCTTAACAAGACAATCTCTCTGTGGCTTGTTCTCCCTCCTGCCTCTGGGCAAAAGGAAACCCTCTGCCCAGTCCAGCCCTGACCTCTATGATTCTACACCAGGTATTCAGGTTAGTAATAGCAGTGCTCTATAGCCAGCCACTGTCCTCTGTGAATGTAATTCACCCATCATCTCCTTAGGAATGGGTGGCTGGTTAGGACAAGACCAGTCCTTTTTCTACATACTTCTCCTCCTATCTAACAGCCCACCTCCACTGGTGTGACTTACAGCTTCAGTCATCCAAAAGGACAAACTTCTTCCAAAGTGAAACAGCCATCTCCTCCCAGCCCTTCCAATGAAGAGACTCCTTAAAGAGGCCACAGAGACCGCCCTCTACATAACTGGAGCCTGCGTGCTTGCATGCTAAGTCACTTCAGTCGTGTCTGACTCTGTGCGACCCTATGGACTGTAGCCCTCCAGGCTCCTCTGTCCATGGGATTCTCCAGGCAAGAATACTGGAGTGGGGTGCCATGCCCTCCTCCAGAGGATCCTCCTGATACAGGGATGGAACCCACATCTCTTATGTCTCCTGCATTGGCAGGTGGGTTCTTTACCACTAGCGCCACCTGGGAAGCCGTGTAACTTGAGCAAATTATATCATATATTTGAACTTCAGTTTTATGTCACCAGTAAAATAAGCACCTACATCACTGAGTCCTAGGAAGATGGGTTTTACGAGATAATGAACATGAATATACATGGCATTGGCACCAGGGACCAAGTAGGTGATCAGTAAGTTTTCAGACACAGCAGACTGTGGCAGAAAAACAAATGACTCAGAGATAAAGAGACCTCATTTCTAATTCTGTTTATGTTATCCACCAGGGGTAACCTTTTCGAACTTTGATTGTCTTGTCTGTAAAGTGAAAAAAAGTACTGTTTCCCTCTCAGGCTGATTTGAAAGAGAATGGCACGTAATGGGTGCTCAGTAAATTTCTATTTATTCATCTCTTCATTCAAATTGTAATATTAGTGACAGAAGTGTGGAGTCTCAGAACAGAGGCAATGGAACCCTGCTAAGATGGCAGCAGAGGCCAGTTCTGGGTGAGTTTTCAACTTGAGATGCAATTACTATTAAAATTCACTCAGTTTGATTCTTCCTGAAGGGACGTTGCACTGTGCTGCCAGGGTGACAAAGAGATAATGGGACTCCATGATCCGGATTTATCTTTGCAACAGGCTTATTTTCAGAGATAATTATATACCAATTCATTTGGCATTTCTCAATTTAAGCTTATTTAGGAAGCCTTGATGACAAGGCAATGCTTTGAGAAGTTGAAGCCTTCGGGGAGTCATATAAGAAAAAATTCATTAGAAGATGGAAGTAGTGGACTCTTCTGTTGGTCCGTGTCATCCTCTCCAAAAAGGAGTAGAGGAGATAAGCACTCACCTCATCTCGAAGGTCCAGAGCGAACAAGCGTGCTGCAAGTGCCTCTCACAGCCAAGAGCCAGCCACACAGGAGGGCCCCTTCCTGCTTCCACAGGTCCCTGGTGGCTCCTGGTCATTCTAGGCAGAATGCACCCAGGGCCGCTGCAGGGCCCCACTTTCCCACAAACAAGCACTGGGAGGAGCCTGTGAATACCCAGCCAGGGACAGCAAGGTCACCTTTGGGGGCTGTGACTTCTCTTTCGCAGTTTTCTTTTAAAGATTTAAAACAAAAAAAAATTTTTTTTGAAGTGGACTATTTTTAAAGACTTTGTTGAATTTGTTACAGCATTGCTTTTGCTTTTTGGTTTTTTTGGCCCCAAGGCATGTGGGATCGTAGCTCCCTAACTAGGGATGGAACCGTGGCCCCTGCACTGGAAGGCAAAGTCTTAACCACTGGACCGCCAGAAGTCCCTCTCCTGCAGTTTCTAACTTACTCTCCTACTGCTCTGCCCATTTGCACCCACACTGACTTCAGTGCCTTCTGCAGTGTCTGCAGGAGGGCCTCTGCACTCATCCACAGACATGATTCTAATTAAACCTCTCATGCCCAGACCATGGGGAAAAGATTCCCGTTTGCCCCACCTGACCATTCCCAGGTGGTCTCCCTGCCATGGGCCGAGAATAGGCCCACTGCCAAAGCTGTGGATGACAGAGGGTCGCATCCTCTCCACCTGAGATCCAGAGGTGCATCGGTACCTCTGGATCCAGGCCCACAAGTCACCCACCATCAAGAGGCCTATTTTAAAGCCTTTCCCAACATTTCCCCTCCTAGATGCGGTGTATTCATGTGATGCCAAATGAGAACAGGGACTTTCTGGTCTCCATGCCTACTTTCACTTTGGCTGCTATACCTCCGTCATGGGCTTGACTGGAGCAGGAAAAGGACTGCAATTAACTGCGCCAACAGTTAACTATCAATCAACTGTTAGAGTCTCATTCTGACATTTACCTTCAGCATAACTCAAATCCTTCAGAAATGTGCGCCTGGTCAGGTTATTCTAGGTCTTGGAGTTAGATGCTCCCAAATTCAGATCCTTATTTTTTATGGAAAATTCTGGAGGAAATGCCTATTTGGGGCCAATGACTTTCTCACCCGTATGTCGAACTCTCTGTGTCCGTTCTGGAAAGGTGAACACAGCTCACCAAGGAAGATGAGCACCCTCCGCACTCCCAGGCTGCAGGCTCCCATGTTTAGGAACACTGGTCGCCTGTCTTCTTGATCCCTATGCTTCCACTGATCAGGAAAATCCCTGTGCCATTGTATCCCAATTAAGGTGAAGCATGGGGCTTCCCAGGTGGCACAGTGGGGAAGAAGCCACCTAGCAACGCAGGAGACTCAAGAGATGCGGGTTCCATCCCTGGGTCGGGACGATCCCCTGGAGTAGGAAATGGCAACCCAATCCAGTATCCTTACCTCGGAAATTCCGTGTACAGAGGAGCCTGGCGGCGACAGTCCATGGGGTTGCAGAGTCAGACACGACTGAGCACACACATGCAAGTTATAATTAGATTTCCTGTAAACATATAATCACTCTCCTACTGCTGCTGCTGCTAAGTCGATTCAGTCATGTCCGACTCTGTGCGACCCCACAGACGGCAGCCCACCAGGCTCCCCGGTCCCTGGGATTCTCCAGGCAAAAACACTGGAGTGGGTTGCCATTTCCTTCTCCAATGCATGAAAGTGAAGTCACTCAGTCACTGCCCTAGAGAAAGTCATAAAAATAAATCAATCCCCCTACCCTTTTAGGAATGAGCCTATACAAATGCAGATGCAAATAACCTTTCTTATTCCCCACAAATCAAGGGGTCTGCAAGGCCTCTCTTGGTTCACTGTTTTTTGGTTATCAAAAGGTTCCCAGCTTCTAGCCAGAGGGATGAAAGCAGGAAGGGGAAAAGTGGATGTTAACGGCTCCACTGATTTAGAAGAAAGGTGTGTGAAACCTTCGGACTGGCCTCCATCTCCTGGTATCCAGAGCTTCCCGGCTCCTGGAGAGAAGTAACCTGCACTCTAGTACAGAGGCAGCCTCCCTGAGGGGGCATGCACCCTACACCAGGCTCTGTGGAAGCCTCAAGCAAGTCCCTTAATCTCCCTAAGCCTCGGTTTCCTGTCTACCAAACAGAAGTAGCCGCACTGCTTCACCAGATAGTGGTGAGAGTTAAATGAAATATTCTCTGCAAAACACATTACACAATAATGTTTTGGAAATAGTAACTCTTATTTCCACAGGTTCTTTCCTCCTATAGACACTGGTTATTGTGTGTGCTCAGTCACATCCAACTCTTTGCAACCCCTAGGACTATAGCCTGCCAGTCTCCTCTATCCAGGGGATTCCCCAGGCAATAATGGGGTGGGTTGTCATTTCCTACTCCAGAGGATCCTCCTGACCCCTGTGCCTCCTGCATTGGCAGGCAGATTCTTTACACTGCGCCACCTAAAAAGTGCAGAACCAACACTGGCTGAACCCCTTTGAAACCACCAGTGGGCCCTCACACTCACCAGGAACACCAGGAAGAACTGTCTTATGTAAGAGACTCAAATCACCTTTTTACCGCACTGCTCTCTGGAGTCTATTTCTTTGTGTGCTCTCCCATACCTGTGCTGTGTCTCTAATAATAAACTTTGTACCTGATTACAGTTTTTGTCAGGAAGGTCCCCTAGAAGAGGAAATGGCAACCCACTCCATTATTCTTGTCTGGAAAATCTGGGCAGAGGAGCCTGGTGGAGTCCACTGGGTCATAAAGAGTTGGACATGACTGAGCATGAACGCGCTCCTGCCCCGAAGTCCCTCTGAAAACATGTGGAGCTCCAGCACCCATCAGCTGGGAGGCGCTTAGACGTTGATGTAGGAGGCCTTCTGGCTCAGGGGTCACTTTTAGGATTCAGTTGGTATGGAATGGCTCCTCAGTATCTGACTGTGTGTGACTGAAATGATCATAGCTGGTGTAAAGCTGAGACCCTGAACTCACAAAGAGCCACTCAAGGTGCAGATACCACAGCAGGGTCCTCTTCACACACCTGTCTTTGCATTGTAATAGCTGGTCATGGGTGGCTAGGAAAGGAGTTGAAGCTAAATGACTACAATTAAACTTACCCTGTCATCTACTCCCAACACGTGTTACTGTCCCAGACCTTGGTAACTATCACAACCTCAATTACTTGCTAAATATATCTCCTCTGTCTACATCCCTGGGCCTTGTAGACCCAGGTGAAATGCATCTCCTTGAAGCATTCCTAAACGGATGCAGCCCATTATCATCTGTGAATATCCAGCAGTGTTTGCTGAGAGCCTGGGATTCTGTGCCATTTATGTGGCTAAAAATCTCCAATTGCCTTAAGACATATTTCTCCTCCTGTCATCTTCAATTGGTCTAAAATCTTGCATTGCTCAATTTTCTGTCCTCTCCCTGCAAACAGACTAAGATCTCTTTGAAGTGTCTGACCTTCTTTATATGCCTACAGAGTCTAACACAAAACACACATTAAGTAACTCTGGTTGTCTTGAAAAGATACGTCAGAAGCACTGAAGAAAGAAAAAAAAATTCTCTTCTGTCATCCCTTAGAAATCAACTGTTTAAATGGTGATATTTGCCAGTTCTATTAATCCCCTTCATGAAGACAATGATAACTCGAAATGCAAGGTTGTAAACAAGGCATAAAAGGGACATTATTTTCCATTGTTAACTCTTCATTTTCAGGATTTCTCTTAAACATGGAGGTAAAACTACTGGGACAGCTGTCAAAACATAAGCTGAAAATTTGTTATTCTCTCCATTTCACTCTGTTGATCAAGAGAGAACTCATTATAAATATGAGGCTTTTTCCTCCTTTTCTGCAGCTCAGGGGACCTGCTCCTTCTGAGTTTATAATAACCTGGAATAGTAGGGAAGGGTGAGGAAGGCATAAAAGCAACATGGCATCAGGAAAGTGTCGCAAACTGATCTGTCCACCAGGTGAAAGAAGCTATGGGCCACGGACGTCTTTGTATAGATGTGCAATTTCTCCCTGCAAAACCTATAAGATGTAAAAACCTCCACTCCTTTCTGTAGGATGTCCCCTTTGGGAAGCTCTGGAGGTCATCCAATTCAGGACTCACACTGCAAGTGACGGGCACAGACACTAATGGTGTTTCCACACTGAGAACCAAGACCTCCAGCTCCTAGCCCAGTTCCCCTTCAACCATGCCATGAGTCCATGGCATTTCACTATTTCAGAAAAAAAAAAAGAAACAACTTCAGAATGTCGTTTCATTCCTGCCACTTTCTACTGTAGTCATTCTTTCCAAACTTGGCCACTGATCAGCCGCTGCACACCAGGGACACGGCCCTAGTGCTTGTGACACATTAGTGAATAAGCCAACGGAGCCCTCCATCTTGCCAAGCTTACACGTCCGCCTCCGTGCTTCACTAACACCTTAAATGTGAATGCATTACCCTGTGGCTGGGAGGGGGAGAGAAAGAAAGAAAAGAGGACAGAGACATAGAGGGGAAAGGAGGGAGGCAGTTTCTGTTCTTTCTTCCTTTATATTTTATGTGTTTTATATATATATTTTTCTATTTACTTTTATATATTATTAGA
Source organism: Tragelaphus eurycerus (assembly GCA_935064755.1). Taxonomy (NCBI): domain Eukaryota; kingdom Metazoa; phylum Chordata; class Mammalia; order Artiodactyla; family Bovidae; genus Tragelaphus; species Tragelaphus eurycerus. The sequence goes on from CAKXYN010000002.1 coordinate 30,232,853, forward strand.
TATATTTCAAAGACCATAAAATCGACCCATTTAAAAGTGTCGTTGAATGACCTTTATTATCTTCATAAAGCTGTGCAACTATCACCATAATCTAAGTTTAAAACATTTCAAACACCCCAAAAACAAGCCCCATACCCATTAGGAATCCCTCTCTATCCCCCACTCCAACCCCAGGAGATCACCTTCTGCTTCTATGAATTTGCCTATTCTGGGTATTTCATGTAACTAGAATCATATAATATGTGACCTTTTGTGTCTGGCTTCTTTCACTTAATATGTTTTCAAACATAGCAGGTATCAGCACTTGATTTTTTTTTTTTTTTTTTAATAATATTCCATTGTAATCTACTCTTTTTTCCCATCTCCAAATTTACATCAAAAGGCATAAGTGTTCTTTGGAAGGACTGCATAACAAAGTATGAGGCTTGAGAGAGATAAAGCCCATCCCCACCCCAACCTGTTTTGAGCAGTTGTCTCTAAGAGCCACCATGTAGTACCTGACCAGATCCATCCCCAGTAAGGCTTCCGTCTCAGCAGCTGGTTCTCTGGTATTGATGGCTTCATTGGCTATGCACACTCCATGTTCATTGGCTCCCATTTCTGCCCCCCAAAGCCATGCAGGTCTGCTTATCACAATGGCATGGGTTCTGGGAACTTGGTTGATTGAAATGTAAGTGCACTAAAAAATGAAAACAGAAGAAAGAAAGGGTTATTATCTGGTAGGTACCACTTAGTTTTCACCTTGGTACTTACATTAAACCACCACATCCATTACAAACAGAGCCAAGAAATAAAAGGCCTTGGGAACATTCAGACTCAAAAGACACTGCGATCTCAAAGCAGCTCAAAGGTTTCCACAGTGAGCTTCAGTCTTGCCACTCACTTAGTTTTCAGTCTCTTTAGTTCAAGCCAATCTGTACATAAGGAAGACATCTATAGTGGCAGTATATTTTCATGTACCAGGTATTGAACTGGTCTCTGCCCTGAATATTCTGTATCTGGTCATTTCAAAAGCCATAGATGGCCACCCGCATTTCAAACAAGCATACCTATTTATTTGCAAAACTCCTTCTAGATTAGTGGTTTTCAAACTCTGTAAAAGTTATAGAGCTCTATCTGTAAAGGAAATTCTACTTAGATGCCTAACACAGAAAGCAGATAAAAAGGAAGATGCTTTGTCTGCAGAACAGAGGTCCCTTAAGCTTCCTGTAATGATCCCCATCTCCTTAGAACATAGTTTGACAACCTACATGATTGCTCTAGTGGTACAAAAGAGAAAACATGGTGATACTTTACATTTCACTAATGCATTAAGTGTATACTCTCTTATCCACTATGCTTCCCAGTCTGCCCCATTTGATCCCCACACTAAGACCATGAGGACACAGTCCCAGAAAGGCGTTTTTTGAACTCCTTTTACAACTGTGGTACAGGCCACTTAGAGCTGTGTCTTACCTCCGCCAGTCCCATGCCTGTTCTTCCATTCACGTCAATACACTTTGACCAGTTCTATTGTCTTTATGCTTTGGGGTAGAAGTTTGCATGGAGGAAGGATTCTGAGGCTAAAAATACTTGGAAAGAAATAGCTTGATCTAAATTAGCTCATTCCTTTCCAAGTAAAGACACAGCAGCCTGGAAAGCACTCAGAGCCTTCCCCTCCCCACACTGGGCCCCTAGGAGACTCCGCTGGAGCAGCAGGGAAAGCACTAAACTAGGCTGGCCGTGGGGCCTCCTGACACTGATATTCTAGTATCTATAACACCCTCTTCCCGAGAAGGCTGCGCAACTCAGGGCTTTAAATTATACAGGGCTTTTTAGCTGTCAGGGGAGAACTCTATCAGCTGCAGCATCCATTTACACTTTAAATTGGGCATCTCAAAGCACTGATCAACTGCCGCCTTAGATCTCTTTTTTTGATTCAACACCCAGTTATATTTCTGAATGCAGCCCAGAAAGCTATTCTGCATTGATTTTCCATAATCTCTAAACCCCAGGTAAGAGGTGAAATGCACACTCACTGGTCACGTGACATCTGTATCTTCACAATCCACATTAGGTATTGCTCTGCCCTGGGATAATGTTATTTCACTTGATAACTATTTGTAAACTGAAAGCTGATTAAACTCAGAGGTTGTCAAGAGACCCTTGAGTTTTTCATGACAAACTGATAATAAAATATACTCTTGAAATGTTTTCCCCTATTCAGTTCCCTATGGTTATTTATTTAAAAAAAAAAAAAATGATCCTTTTACAACAAAAATCTGGCCAAAGCACTAAACAAACTATGGTCCTCTGCGCTCTTCTACATGGAATTGAGGGATATATGTTAGGATTGTATTATTTCATGCAAAAAGCAGTCCAGACATTGATCAACACTTTCCAAAACCCCTGTACCCACTGAGGTCGAGTGACAAATTCTGTCTTGAAAAGATTGCATAGGGAAGGAATCTCAACTTCCTAAGCACAGATTTATCATAATTATTTTTTAAGGACAGTAAAAAAGCAAAAAAAGGAAATGAGCTTATTTATTTGTCCTCAAATTCATGTCTACACCTTCATTCCCATTTCATCAATTATCTACAGAGCAGCAACCACACACAAGGCATCTTGTGTGAAGTGCTGCTGGCAGATAAGTCAGTGAGGGGCCCAGTCTCTGTCCCTTCAGTTGGCAAAGGAGAAGGCACACACACAAATGACCGCGACCACTGGCCAACTTAAGGCGTGTCTGCTTAACAGGCACTGCATCTCCCCCTCCTCCCACCTTATGAAAAGTGAAAGTCCCCAGTCGTGTCCAGTTCTTTGTGACGCCATGGACTATACTGTCCATGGAATTCTCCAGGCTAGAATACCAGAGTGGGTAGCCTTTCCCTTCTCCAGGGGATCTTCCTAACCCAGGGATTGACCCCAGGTCTCCCACATTGCAGGTAGATTCTTTTACCAGCTGAGCCACAAGGGAAGCCCAAGAATACTGAAGTGGGAAGCCCATACCTTCTCCAGGGGATCTTCCTGATCCAGGAATCGAACTGGGGTCTTCTGCATTGTAGGCGGATTCTTTTTTTTTTTTTTTTTTTTTTTTTTTTAAACATTTTAAATGTTTATTGAAAGATAAAAGCACAATGTATCAAAATGAATCTGCCACAGGTTTACATGTGTTCCCCATCCTGAACCCTCCTCCCTCCTCCCTCCCCATACCATCCCTCTGGGTCATCCCAGTGCACCAGCCCCAGGCATCTGGTATCAGGCATCGAACCTGGACTGGCGACTCATTTCATATATGATATTATACTTATTTCAATGTGTAGGCGGATTCTTGACCAACTGAGCTATGAGCTATGAGCCTTTGCACTTCTGATCAACCCAATCCTGCTATTCTTTTTCCTTTTCCCATTCCACTCCACTGTAACCCTTCCAAAATACTATATAATTGACTTATGTACTGCATGTGCTGTTTATGTATATTTCCCCAGGCTAGAATGTAAGCTCCATGAGAGATACAGAAATGAGAGAAGGCTCGATCCCAAATCTGGTACATAGCAGGCATAAATAAATGAATGAATGAATTGGTAACAAAGGTCAGAGGGAGCATAATTGAGGTTCAAAGGCAAGGAAACACATCCAAGTGGGCAGAGGTTTTATCAAGTGGGTGACATTTGAGTTGACCTTGCAAACTGAGCCAGACATCGAAGTATTCTAGACAGAGGAAAGAGAATGAGAAGAAAAAGGTGGGGATGTCAAAAACGTGTTCCCGGTTCAGGGAGGTCCTCCACTCTGCCACTTAGGGGAGCTGTGATGGCACTGAGTCACAGGACTGCAAACACATAATAGGTACTGACTGACAAAAGTGCCGAACACTGAATCCAAAAGACCACATGGTCTTTGTGGGAGTTCAAAATACATGCAGCCAACTTGACACTTCACACCACAATTGGAATTGTGAGGAAGCAAGGAGATCCCCAACTAGACACATAAGCTAAATCAGCCCCTTTCACACACCAGGCTGAACGCTGATCCCCAGATCCCTGTATAGGACACAGGGCAGCCGATGAGGGGGAGCTGGTGTGTGAGCACTCCAGGCTTATGTGTGTGCACTCAGTTGCTCAGTCACGTCCAACTCTTTGTGACCCCATAGACTGTAGCCCACCAGGCTCCTCTGTCCATGGGATTTTCTAGGCAAGAATACTGGAGTGGGTTGCCATTTCCTTCTCCAGGGGATTTTTCCAACTCAGGGATGGAACCCTGTGCCACCAGGGAAGCTCAAGCGAGCCTGTAACACACACTCTCAGGGCATCTTTGTCATGGACCACCGAAGTCTGGCTTAACAAGGGCCCCTCTGTGGCTGCAATTCACACAGTCTACTGGGTTTGAAACCTGACTAATCACACCCAGGTCTGGGAGGCCGAAACATTTGTTTCACAGAGATTAGTTACTTAAAAGTCCCAGTTTGGGAGCAAATCTCACAAATAAAGAACATTTACACACAATGTAATGAGTTAAACTTCAGTCAGAGGTCTAGAACCTGAACTCTGCAGGCAGTCATTTTCTTAAATGGATTCACCAACACAATTGCCACATTATTAACGAGGTAGAGAAGAAGTGGAATTAGAAGTAGCAGAGAAGGTTTCTCTGAGGGGAAAAACCCAAAAGCACCTGAAATCTTTCAGCATGAAAAAACAAAAAACAAAAACACTTAGTTCTAAAGTGAAAATTCCTCCCCCTAAAAAAGAAAATTTCCAGCCAGATTTCTGTTAGGAAAAAGGGAAAAAGAAAATGTTCACCACTCAAAAGATCAGTCTTTAGGGGTATAGTTCTAGCCTCAGCTGGTAATTAAGCTGTTCAAGGGGCTTGCACAAAAAGAGGAGCAATTTTTCTTGCTGCCCCATGGCCAGGCCCATGGAGTCTTTAGTAAAATAAATCTGTCAGCTAGTGTGACTTCTGGGTGCCAAGACCACACAACAAGCCGGAGGAAGAGTGGGGGTGAGGGGTGAGGCATACTCCTAAATGTCAGCTCTGAGACTTCCCTGGCAGTCCAGTGGTTATGACTCAGCAATTTCAACGCAGAGGGCGCAGGTTCAATCCCTGGTCAGGGAACTAAGATCCCATAAGCCACAAGGCCAAAAAAATTAAATGCAAACTTAAGGAAGAACTGTCAGCACTGCCTAATGCTGACCACTGAGGTTTGAGAGACGTTACCTGTACTGAGCTTGTCGCTCTCAGGTGGCTCCTGGGGACACATACCAGGTTGGAGGATGGAAAGATCAACCTTGACAAGGCCCCAGACACAAAGACAAAAGACAATTCTTCTGCAGGGCAAGCCCTTTATTATTTTGTGTGATGGTGTCCAAAATGAAAAAGCAAAATCAGCGTCATGCTGTCGCCTAACCCTTGCACATTCCTGCACACACTATTTCTGGATATCACCCAATGAAAGGGGAATAGAGACACTCACACAATAGACGTTTCACTCAGTGCAATGCAACCATTGTGCCTTTCCTACTGTACTCAGTTGGTGAACACAACCCTGGCACCGCCAGCGAAAACCACAGTGAAATGAGTTGATGAGTCAGCCAGACTTCTTAGGAGGAGAAAGAAAGGTAGGGGAAAACGGATGCTTTAGGAAAATAGGTTTAGTTTTAGAAAACCTGTGACTCTAAAGCAGTATTGAGATTATCACTGAGGTTGTTTGCTTTTTAATGTTTTTATCCCAGTGTCTTCTTGCCTGCAACTAGATTGGTTTTGGGAAATGTGCCATTAAGGCTTATATGAGTCTAAACAAAGACAAAAGAAGATGCTGCCTATACTTCAGAAGAGCTGTTTTTTATCTCCCTGAAGCTGCAAGATCTTTAAGGATAGACAATGCAAGGGGTTCAGAAATAGGCTTGGGAAAGGGGATGCAATGGAAGGAAGCCCCCAGGCCAAGCCACTCTCCCACAGGGCAAGGGAGATGCTCTGACTCCACAGGAGGCTGGGGACCCCTGCCTCTGGGGCTGAAGAGATGAAAACAGGAAAACAGATAGGAAGAAAAGCATACAATCTACTTAGTAACCATGGTGCTCTGCTCAGATTTCTTATTCCGGAATGATTTGTACTCCCCTGTGTTAAGGGATAATCTTCAGAATTAACATTCAGAACCCACTCCCTGCCCTACATGGACATGGACAAGGACAATGTTACTAATAATGCCACCAGCTACCATTAACTGGTAATTTTCTGTTCTTCTTGCAAATATTTTCTTTGGGAAGAAAGGAAGAAAAGTATCTACCAAAAATCTACCCCAAATTGTGAAAGCTGTATAACCTGATTGAGGATACTAATCCCATACAGAATTTCATGTAGTGGAAAAAAAAATAGTAACTTTCTAAAAAAGGAAACAATGAAGTCTAAAGGAGGTAAAAATGGAGGAGAGGTTTATTATATAATAATAAAAGAATCTTTCAAAAAGCAATTATGTATCAAACGTGACTTGACTATCAAGAATTCTGTCTCCATAAATTATGGTATAATGACTCTCTTGGGCACCAAGTATAGATAATGGAAACTTTAGTTGAAATCCACTGTTTTCTCCAGGAAAATATTGTAATGTTGTATCCTTTCTTTCTTAAATAGAAGGTTTAACCATTTAGAAAGAGACCTAAACCCATTCCACATCCACATACAAATGCACCCTTGCACAGACAGAACCTCATAATCCAGGAAATCATTCGTCTGCTTCTTCAACACCCCTACCCACAGGGCCCAAGGTACAGGGAGATGAGTTCTGCAATGCACAGTGCATAGCATCCTCAGGACTCAGAGGCCTTCACAAATAGATATATACTTACCCATCAGGTCCCATGCTGTAAAGAGCAATACTGCATAGTAACCAGGAATGTTAGGTCCATGAATCAAGGCAAATTGAAAATGATCAAACAGGAGATGGCAAGAGGGAACATCAACATTCTAGGAATCAGTGAACTAAGATGGACTGGAATGGGTAAATTTAACTCAGATGACCATTATATCTACTACTGTGAGCAAGAATCTCTTAGAAGAAATGGAGTAACCATCATAGTCAACAAAAGAGTCCGAAATGCTGTACTTGGATGCAATCTCAAAAACGACAGAATGATTTCTGTTCATTTCCAAGGCAAACCATTCAATATCACGGTAATCCAAGTCTATGCCCCGACCAGTAACACTGAAAAAGCTGAAGTTGAATGGTTCTATGAAGACCTACCAGACCTTTTAGAACTAACACCCCAAAATGATGTCCTTTTCATTATAGGGGACTGCAATGCAAAAGTAGGAAGTCAAGAAACACCTGGAGTAACAGGCAAATTTAGCCTTGGGGTACAGAATGAAGCAGAGCAAAGGTTAACAGTTTTGCCAAGAGAACACACTGGTCATAGCAAACACCCTCTTCCAACAACTCAAGAGAAGACTCTACACATGGACATCACCAGATGGTCAACACTGAAAACAGACTGATAATATTCTTTGCAGCCAAAGATGGAGAAGCTCTCTACAGTCAGCAAAAACAAGACCAGGAGCTGACTAGCTCAGATCATGAACTCCTTATTGCCAAATTCAGACTTAAATTGAAGAAAGTGGGTAAAACCACCAGACCATACAGGTATGCCCTAAATCAAATCCCTTATGATTATACAGTGAAAGTAAGAAATAGATTGAAGGAACTAGATCTGATAGATAGAGTGCCTGATGAACTATGGATGGAGGTTCATGACATTATACAGGAGACAGGGATCAAGACCATCCCCATGGAAAAGAAATGCAAAAAAGCAATATGGCTGTCTGAGGAGGCCTTACAAATAGCTGTGAAAAGAAGAGAAGCAAAAAGCAAAGGAGAAAAGGAAAGATATACCCATTTGAATGCAGAGTTCCAAAGAATAGCAAGGAGAGAGAAGAAAGCCTTCCCCAGTGATCAGTGCAAAGAAATAGAGGACAACAACAGAACGGGAAAGACTAGAGATCTCTTCAAGAAAATCAGAGATACTAAGGGAATATTTCATGCAAAGATGGGCTCAATAAAGGACAGAAATGGAAGGGACCTAACAGAAGCAGAAGATATTAAGAAGAGGTGGCAAAAATACACAGAAGAACTGTACAAAAAAGATCTTCATGACCCAGATAATCATGATGGTGTGATCACTCACTTAGAGCCAGACATCCTGGAATGTGAAGTCAATTGGGCCTAAGGAAGCATCACTACCAACAAAGCTAGTGGAGGTGATGGAATTCCAGTTGAGCTATTCCAAATCCTAAAAGATGATGCTGTGCCGCACTCAGTATGCCAGCAAAACTCAGCAGTGGCCACAGGACTGGAAAAGGTCAGTTTTCATCCCAATCCCAAAGAAAGGCAATGCCAGAATGCTCAAACTACCATCACACACTTGCACTCGTCTCACACACAAGTAAAGTAATGCTCCAACGTCTTCAAGCCAGGCTTCAGCAATATGTGAACCGTGAACTTCAGATGTTCAAGCTGGTTTTAGAAAAGGCAGAGGAACCAGAGATCAAATTGTCAATGTCCACTGGATCATTGAAAAAGCAAGAGTTCCAGAAAAACATCTATTGCTGCTTTATTGACAATGCCAAAGCCTTTGACTGTGTGGGTCACAATAAACTGTGGAAAATTCTGAAAGAGATGGGAATATCAGACCACCTGACCTGCCTCTTGAGAAACCTGTATGCAGGTCAGTAATCAACAGTTAGAACTGGACATGAACAATAGACTGGTTCCAAATAGGAAAAGGAGTACGTCAAGACTGTATATTGTCACCCTACTTATTTAACTTATATGCAGAGTACATCAAGAGAAACGCTGGACTAGAAGAAACACAAGCTGGAATCAAGATTGCCGGGAGAAATATCAATAACCTCAGATATGCAGATGACACCACCCTTATGGCAGAAAGTGAAGAAGAACTAAAGAGGTTCTTGATAAAAGTGAAAGCGGAGAGTAAAAAAGTTGGCTTAAAGCTCAACATCAGAAAACTAAGATCATGGCATCCAGTCCCATCACTTTATGGCAAATAGATGGGGAAATGGTGGAAACAGTGTCAGACTTTTTCTGAGGGGCTCCAAAATCACTGCAGATGGTGATTGCAGCCATGAAATTAAAAGATGCTCACTCGTTGGAAGGAAAGTTAAGACCAACCTAGACAGCATATTAAAAAGCAGAGACATTACTTTGTCAACAAAGGTCCGTCTAGTCAAGGCTATGGTTTTTCCAGTAGTCATGTATGGATGTGAGAGTTGGGCTAAAAAGAAAGCCGAGTGCAGAAGAATTGATGCTTTTCAACTGTGGTGTTGGAGAAGACTCTTGAGAGCTCCTTGGCCTGCAAAGAGATCCAATCAGTCCATTCTGAAGGAGATCAGCCCTGGGATTTCTTTGGAAGGACTGATGTTGAAGCTGAAACTCCAGTACTCTGGCCACCTGATGTGAAGAGCTAACTCATTTGAAAAGACCCTGATGCTGGGAAAGATTGAGGGCAGGAGCAGGGGACGACAGAGGATGAGATGATTGGATGGCATCACCAACTCAATGGACATGAGTTTGGGTAAACTCTGGGAGTTGGTGATGGACAAGGGGGCCTGGCGTGCGGCAGTCTGTGGGGTCGCAAAGAGTCAGACATGACTGAGCAACTGAACTGAACTTACTCATCCTACTCTGCAACCAAAATGGGAGTTGTTAAAAACCCAGTATCTGCAGAAAGACTAAAGAGCACAAAATAAAATGCTCTGATCTGCCAACTGTGCAGCTGAACAAAATGCCCAGTATAATTTTAGAAACTGAGGAACTCAGTGCTGAAGGACCCCATTTTTTTTTCCTCCATCTCAAGTAGAGTGAACTGGACAAAGAGTAGATGAGAGATGGAGAGGCGGACAGAGGGACAGACTGAGGGCAGGATGAAGGGAAGGGTGGGTAAGGGCATGAACTAAAGGCAAGCCCACCTGGGAGCATGGCCCAGCTGGAAGGGTGGGTGGGTGGGCAGCAGTGAGTAATCAGAGTGACCTTCTGCACAGGATTATTCTCAGAAAACAGGCTTCAGGAACTGCAACACTCACATGAGACTTCTGGGAAACTGCAGACAATTTTAAAATGTCATGAAAAGGCTGAGTAATAAAAGAGTTTTTATGAGAAGTTCTCAGTCTTCATAATTAAAATTTTCTGTATGCTAATAAAGACTATTATGAAAGTTACATTATAGTTCTTGTAGCTCAAAAGCCCGGTAGAAAAAGAACCCATCATTTTGTACTTGAGACAAGAACAGGGGATGGAGACAGGTGTAACTGCATGGGAATTAAAGACACAGAGTAAGTCTGAAAAGCAGATTTAGCATATGCTACAAGTTAGGGGTTTGGGAACTGAAACCTGGAGTCACAGAATCTCTCAACAGTAGTTGATTCTTTTTAAAAAAAAATAAAAAGAAAAATCTCTCTCTGCACAGTGTTCTCCTTGGGGTTTACAAAGTGCTTTCTTGTGTTAGCTCACGTGTGCTTTACAAGAACCATACCACCATATGACCCAGCAATCCCACTACTAGACATATACCCTGAGGAAGCCAAAATTGCCAAAGACACATGTACCCCAATGTTCACTGCAGCACTATTTACAATAGCTAGAACATGGAAGCAACTGAGATGTCCATCGACAGACGGATAAAGAAGCTGTGGTACATATATGCAATGGAATATTACTCAGCCATAAAAAGGAATGCATTTGAGTCCGTTCTAATGAGGTGGATAAACCTAGAGCCTACTATATAGAGTGAAATAAGTCAAAAAGAGAAAGATAAATATTGAAATATATATGGAATCTAGAAAGATAGTACTGATTAAATTATTTGCAGGGCAGCAATGGAGACACAGACATAGAGAACAGACTTACGGCCATGGAGGGGCAGGAAGGAGGGCGAGATGTATGAAAAGAGTAATATGGAAACTTACATTACCATATGTAAAGCAGATTGCCAATGGAAATTTTGGAGAAGGAAATGGCAACCCACTCCAGTATTCTTGTCTGGAGAATCCCACCCATGGACAGAGAAGCCTGGTGGGCTACAGTGTGTGGGGTCACAAAAGAGTTGGACACAAAGGAAGCAACTAAACAACAACAACTGCGAATCTGATGTATGACTCGGGGACTCAAACAGGGACTCTGCAACCACCTAGGGGGTGGGAGCGGGAGAGAGACAGGAGGGAGCCTCAAGATGCAGGGGACAGAGCTGGCTCACGGTGATGTTTGGCAGAAACCAACAGAATTCTGTAAAGCAATTATCCTTCAAGTAAAAATAAATTAATTTTTTAAAACCAACAACAAAAAAACCTGAAAAAAAAAAGAAGAGAAAAATCTCTCCCTGCAGTGTTCTGCTTGGAGTTTACAAAGTGCTTTCACATGTTAGCTCACACGTGCTTTACAAGAAGGCGGGGTGGGGGGTGCTGTGAACTTTGTCTGACAAATGAGGAAACTGAGTCTCAGAGGCTCAAAGATCCAAGATGCAGTAAATGCAGAAGGCAGGACTAGAACACAGGCCCCTGCCTCCTGAGCCAGAACTCATCCCCCTAGTTTTAGGTGACTATGTCACCCTGTTTATTTAACTTATATGCAGAGTACATCATGAGAAACGCTGCACTGGAAGAAACACAAGCTGGAATCAAGATTGCTGGGAGAAATATCAATAACCTCAGATATGCAGATGACACCACCCTTATGGCAGAAAGTGAAGAGGAACTAAAAAGCCTCTTGATGAAAGTGAAAGTGGAGAGTGAAAAAGTTGGCTTAAAGTTCAACATTCAGAAAACGAAGATCATAGCATCTGGTCCCATCACTTCATGGGAAATAGATGGGGAAACAGTGGAAACAATGTCAGACTTAATTTTTCTGGGCTCCAAAATCACTGCAGATGGTGACTGCAGCCATGAAATTAAAAGACGCTTACTCCTTGGAAGGAAGGTTATGACCAACCTAGATAGCATATTCAAAAGCAGAGACATTGCTTTGCCAACAAAGGTCTGTCTAGTCAAGACTATGGTTTTTCCTGTGGTCATGTATGGATGTGAGAGTTGGACTGTGAAGAAGGCTGAGTGCCGAAGAATTGATGCTTTTGAACTGTGGTGTTGGAGAAGACTCTTGAGAGTTCCTTGGACTGTAAGGAGATCCAACCAGTCCATTCTGAAGGAGATCAGCCCTGGGATTTCTTTGGAAGGAATGATGCTAAAGCTGAAACTCCAGTACTTTGGCCACCTCATGTGAAGAGTTGACTCATTGGAAAAAGACTCTGATGCTGGGAGGGACTGGGGGCAGGAGGAGAAGGGGACGAGAGAGGATGAGATGGCTGGATGGCATCACTGACGCGATGGACGTGAGTCTGAGTGAACTCCGGGAGTTGGTGATGGACAGGGAGGCCTGGCATGCTGCGACTCATGGGGTCCCAAAGAGTCGGACACGACTGAGCGACTGATCTGATCTGATGAATTTCAATTAATTTATAAAAGACACTTAACGTGCTACACATTCACAGAAGGATGGCAGGCTAAAGGGAGGAGGGGGATACTGGTGCTGGCGCCTTGAAGAATGCAGAGGAGTCTACCAAGTGGATGATGAGATGAGAGAGGAAGGAGAGACTCAGCAAAGGACAGAGCAAAAGAACACAGTAATGAAAGTGTGCTGTTTGTTCAAGAAGCAGCTCAGTGCAGCTGACGCCTACTGTGTAAGCTAGGAAAGGGAAACTAAGAACAAAGATTTAAAAAGTAAGCAGGAAACTGTACAACCCTAACAGAGGTCAGTTATTACCAAAAAAAATGTATCCTATGACCTAGTGACCCTGCATGTGGAAGTGTGTTCAATGACTATACATGCCCATGTACAGAAAGCCTTGTGTACAATGTTCATGGCTGTACTTTCCAGACCAGCCAAAAGTCCAAGCATTCACCAATAGAGACCTGATTAAATTATGGAATATCTCCACAATAGACTACTATCAGCTGTACAAGAATAATAACAATCTCTATTTCTATGTTCAGCTATAGAAAACTCTTTAGAAAATGTTACTAAACAAAAGAAAGCCAATTGTAAGCTAGAAATTGTACGTTAAAAAAATATCAAGGGTCAGAATAGTGTATATAATGTGCTATATTCATAAAAAAAGAAAAGGCTGCATATACATATTTATTTGCATTTGCATAAAAGATGACAAGATGGGGAAGAAAAAAAAGAATTATATAAGATGAGAATTTTAATAGGAGGAAGGGGAGAGTAACACTGTTTACTGTAAACCTTTTTAATATTGTTAAATCTTTAAACATCATTTTATCACTTACTCAAAATATAAAATTACATTAAAAAGTACCTTTAACCAAATAAGTTGAAAAATTTATGTGCACAAAAAACCTGCACACAAATTTTATAGTAACTTTATTCAAAATTGCCCAAACTTGGATTCAACCAAGATGTCCTTCAATAGGTGAATATAAAAATAAATTGTGGTATATCCAGGCAATGGATTATTACTCGGAGCAAAAAAGAAACATTCTATCAAGCTTGGAAGAGACATCAGTGATTCTTAAATGTCTATCACTAAGTGAAAGAAGCCAATCCGAAAAGGCTACATACTATATGATTCCAACTACATAACCTTCTAGAAAAAACTATGAAGACAGTGAAAAGATAAGGGGTTTCCAGGGGTTAGGGGAAGGGAGAGATGACTAGCTAGAACACAGAGGATTTTTAGGGCACTGAAAATAGCCTGTATGATAGATGGATACATGGTATTAGACATTGTCAAACCCCAAAGAATACACAACACCAAGAGTGAACTTTAATAAACTATTGACTGGGTTAATAATAATGTATCCATATAGGCTCATCCATTGTAAAAGATATTAAGGCAAAATGTTAATAATAGGGGAAACTGGGAGGCAGGCAGCAGGGGTGGTGAGGGATTATATGAGAACACTCTGTACTTACGCTCATTTTTCCACAAACCTAAATCTGCTTTAAAAATGTCTATTAATTTAAAAGAAAAGTGAACAGGATGCCAGGCAGGAAGAGTTCTGAATGGCATACAAATCAGCCTGGATTCTCATCTTATAAACAACAACCCAACATTTTTAAACGAGGCAGTGACAAAGCTGTGATCTGGAAAGACAAGTCCAGTGACCCTGCAGGGAACAGAATTCAGGGGAAAGAGACCTGGGGATGACTAAGCAGATCAAAGCAGGTGGGTGTGAATGAATTGGGAGCAGTGAGGAGACAGGGACACAGGCGAGGAAGCAACAAGACTCAGTGATCGCTGTCCCTGTGCATCCACAGATGAGTCGGAAAACGGGTCAACGCTTGCTTCTGGTTTCTAGCATAAACTCTGTGGCAGACAACAGAGCTGTCAGAGGAAGAGAAGCAAATGAAATACGAACAGTGAATTTGGTTTTTGACCTGTGAAGTTATTTTACCTGCAGCATACGGATGTGAAAACACGCCAAGGCAACTCAGAACACAGATATGCAACTCAGAAAAAAGGTCAAGGCTGCCTAGCAATTACCTCTGGTATGTATCAAACTGTGCTTAGTTATTAGGCAAGGGGACATAATTTATGGTGTATTTGAGGTGTACACCATAAATACATGGTGTATTTGAGCATTAATGTATCGTAACTAGTGAAAGGAATCTAGTCTATTTCCTAAAATGATTGTAACCATGAGAACAAAACATATAAAGTCATTTAATCTATGCCCAAAAAAAGAAAATAAATTTTTCTAAAATATTTCAGTTATATTATAAAAGGTTTTGTGCAATACTGTACTTACTATGGCTACTAAAAAATGACCCCAAATTTAGTGATATAAAACAACCATTTATTATGTTCATGAATTTGATGCATCATGAATTTGGACAGGGCACAGAAGGGATGGTGTGAGTCTATTCCATGGAGTCTGAGGTCTGGAATCACTGAAAGGGCATTCACTCACACATCTGGCAGTTGGCACTGGCTGCAGGTTCTCCGTGGGGGCCCCACCGCATGGTATCTGCTGGGTTCCTCCCAGCATGGTGCCTGGGAACTTAGGGCTAGAGTGCCAAAGAAGGGAGACAAGCAGAAGTCAGATCCTTTTATGACCCAGCCCTGGAGGTCACACAGCATCACCTCCATCAGGTTTCACTGCCTGATGCCACCAGAAGCCCTCATGAAGATTCACGGCAGGGGTGGGGGGCATAATCCCCCCACTCCATGGAGGTGTGTACAGCAAACAGTGAGAAGGACATGTGGGATGGGATTTGTTAGAGCCATCTTCAGGAAATCTGCCCACATGAAAATCAAAGTGTTTCAGTGTGCATGACTCTGGGAAAAAGAAACATATAGGGAAGGCAGCCAGGGAAGGTCAGTAACAACTCAAACCACGCCAACTTTATCCATATCCAGTCCCCTCTGTCCCAGAAACAGAAACATTCAGATCTAAACAACATGCACATTCAAACATTTAATGAAGACCCATTGAAAACCTACCATGAGCATCAGAGAACCTAGCACTCTTCTCTGCCCATATGAAAGGAAAGTCCCACTGAAGTTTAGGAGCCTGAACCAAGTTAGTGGTGCAACATCAGAGGCAAGTGGTTCTGGCGAAAGTCCTATGGGTGACAGTCTGCCACTGCCCCAACCACAGACTACAGCCATGACCTGCTCGACTCTGCATTCATCTCAGTGCTGCTGCTGAATTCACCTAGCATAACCAGCTCCTTGTAGAGTGCTATTGCTCTCTGGTGATGCTTAATGCTTTTAAAAGGCTGAAACAGAGATTCAGATAAGAAAATGAAATACACATGGATGAATACCCATTTAAAATTTACAATCACCAGAAAAATTGGTTTATTTTGTAAAATATAAAACACCAAAGGGTAGAGATTATGTCAGTGGCAAGAGCTTGTTAATTTATCAGCCCCAAATTTTTTTCTCTCTAAATTCTTCATCCTTTAACAATTACCATTTAAACACATACAACTAACTATACCATAACGAAGAATTTTATTCCATGAATGCAAAGATGGTTCAATTTATCATTAAATAGAAAGTAAAAAAAAAAAGGCAGGGGGAGATTAGCTCCTGATTATCTCCTGATCTTTAACAAAATGTAACACCTGTTTCTCAGGGTTTTTAAAAAGTATTCAAAGCATGAACTGATGTACAGTTTTTAACATGACAAAATGATATGAATCTCCATTCCAAAGCCAGCATCTTACTTAATATGGAAACACGAGAGGCTGCCCCACTTAGATCAGGAACAAGGCAAAGATACCCACTTTCTCCATCGTTATTAATACTGAATCCAAGCCATAAGCCAAACAGATGAGAAAAGAAGAGATGTAAGAACAATTAAATTATCCATATTTGCAGGTTTTATAATAACATAGCTGGAAAATAAAAAAAGAATCAATAATAAAAGCTGACACAATAAATAAAAGAATTTAGTTTAAAAAGTAGAATGTAAAATTAACATAAAATTGCCTTCATGATGATTTGAGAGAATAGCACTGAAACATGTATATTACCATATGTGAAATAGATCACCAGTCCAAGTTCAATGCATGAAACAGGGCACTCAAAGCTGGTGCCCTGGGACAACCCAAAGGGATGAGATAGGGAGGGAGGTGCGAGGGGGTTCAGGATGGGGGACACATGTACACCCGTGGCTGATTCAGGTCAATGTATGGCAAAAGCCACCACAATATCGTAATTAGCCTCTGATTAAAATAATTAATTTAAAAAATAGCCATCATGAAGCACCTCTAGGAATATGGACAAACTGGCATTGTCTTACATCGCTGGTGGGAATGTAAAATGACACACCACCTATAGAAAGAAACTTGACAATATATAACAAAATCACATGGGCTTCCCAGGTGACTCAGTGGTAAAGAATCCTCCTGCCAATGCAGGAGATTCAGTAGACGTGA
Organism: Tragelaphus eurycerus; assembly: GCA_935064755.1. Lineage (NCBI taxonomy): Eukaryota > Metazoa > Chordata > Mammalia > Artiodactyla > Bovidae > Tragelaphus > Tragelaphus eurycerus. Next base: position 30,249,795 of record CAKXYN010000002.1, read on the forward strand.
GTTCAACCCCAGGGTCGGAAAGATCCTCTGGAGGAGGAAATGGCAACCCACTCCAGCATTCTTGCTGGGATAATCCCATGGACTATCCCATAGTCTGTATCCCAGAGTGTAGCCCTCATGGGCTACAGACCATGGGCTCACAAAGTGTTGGACATGACTGAGCCACTGACCAAGCAAGCATAACAAAACCACATACTTACATACCCTATGACTCAGAAATCCCATTTCTAGGCACCTATCCCCCCAAATACTGACTGAACAGGTTTTTAAGTACTCAAAATAAGAATTGATGGGTAATTTTTTAACATGATAAAACTATATAAACCAAGACCAGACACTGTGACAGGTGTACAAGGCTATTATGCACATCAGCACTATTAGTAATAGCAAAAGACTGGAAAACAATCCAAGTGTCTATCAATATGAGACTGATTCAACTATGATTGCATTCATAGAATGAAACACTATACAGCTCTAAATGAGGAATGAAGATGGTCACTCCAGATGGAATGACTTGCAAAACCGTTTCAGTTGAAAAATTCAAAGTGGAAAAAAGTATATATAGCATGCTACCATTCAGCTAATGAAGGAAGAAAGGAACTGGGACAAATATGCATATGCATGTGTGAGTGTGTTTGCTACATATACATGTAAATTTTTAAATGGAAGGATAAACCCCAAACTTCCAAAACATTATTACCTATAGAAGAAAAGGGAAATAGAGAAATGATACAAAGGTAGAAGCTGGACTTCTCTGAATATATTTTATTTCACAGATTTGACTTTGGAGTGGGTAAATGGTTTACTTAATTATAAAACATGTGCCATAGCAATGAATTCTCTTTGGACCCGGGTTTTTAAGGCTACAAACAAACAAGAATGGAAAGAGTTATCAACAGAACCCACAAGAGAGTTCTGTGGGTAAATGGGTTTCCACATTAACAAGTCAAGGTGCTGGGCAAAGCCAGAGAAAGAGAATACGTGTTAACGGAGAGACAGTAACACGTGACTTACCTCCACCTTGCTCTCAGGTTCATGATCAGCAGCTGAGAAATACACAACCTCTTGTACTTCATCCCTGGGCCGAGCTGAATTTTTCCCAAATACCACCAGACCGTCCTTTGCACGTGGCGGGAAGGCCACAAAGCAGTAACTTGGAGGAGCTACAGCCATCCTGAAAAGAGAGATGCCAGAGAGCGAATGGAAGCGGGCCTAACGTGGAATATTCCACCGGTGAGCTCTTCAGGCATATTTCACCAGCTAACTAAGTTTTAGTGCTGAACTGTGTGCAGCGAGCTCCTCTAGAGATCCCAACTGGCAAATGAAGCTGGGGTGTCTGGAGTAGAATTACAGAGCCACTGAGACCAGATACTGTTAGTATTCTGTGGGATTAAATGAGCTCAGATTTGCAACAGAACACAGTGACAGCCAAAAGCGCAATGACGTAGGACAAAGGAAAGGAGGTTATTGTTCTAGGCAGAAAACACATACCCACTGCAATCTGTCACAGCAATAGAAAAATAAATAACTGTGCCTTAAAACAGTGCACTACAGAAGTGCCTCTTGATCTAGAGGGCCATGGCTACCCTGTGATTGATTTTGGGAGTGCTGATGCCAAAATCACTGCAGATGGTGACTGCAGCCATGAAATTAAAAGACGCTTACTCCTTGGAAGGAAAGTTATGATCAACCTAGATAGCATATTCAAAAGCAGAGACATTACTTTGCCAGCAAAGGTTCGCCTAGTCAAGGCTATGGTCTTTCCTGTGGTCATGTATGGATGTGAGAGCTGGACTGTGAAGAAGGCTGAGTGCCAAAGAATTGATGCTTTTGAACTGTGGTGTTGGAGAAGACTCTTGAGAGTCCCTTGGACTGCAAGGAGATCCAACCAGTCCATTCTGAAGGAGATCAGCCCTGGGATTTCTTTGGAAGGAATGATGCTAAAGCTGAAACTCCAGTATTTTGGCCACCTCATGCAAAGAGTTGACTCATTGGAGAAGACTGATGCTGGGAGGGATTGGGGGCAGGAGGAGAAGGGGACGACAGAGGATGAGATGGCTGGATGGCATCACTGACTCGATGGATATGAGTCTGGGTGACCTCCGGGAGTTGGTGATGGACAGGGAGGCCTGGCGTGCTGCAGTTCATGGGGTCGCAAAGAGTCGGACACGACTGAGCGACTGATCTGATCTGATCTGATGGGGAAATGGGTCTGGAAATAAACGGAAAAATACCTCTCTCTGTTTATCTATTTTACTCTACCTCAATGACATCACACAGAATCATCTCTAGGCTTTCTTCTGAGCACCTCTCCAGCTGCTCCTGGGCTGGCTAGCTCTCTTCTACCTGGCCACTAAATATCTTCACAGCTTGGTCCTTCCTTCCTCATTTAATGCTCTTTCTGGGAAAACTCATCCATGCCCAGAGCTTCCCATGTCATTTACAAGCCAATGACCTATACATATAATTCCAGCTCAGTTCTCTCCGTGAGTTCTTGACCCCCACACCCAGCCTAACTGATATCCAAAGCTGATTTCATCATCGTTCCCAAACTGGGTCCCTTCCTAAGGTTCCCTGTCTCAGTGGCCAACTCCATCATCCATCTCATTGCAGCATCAGAATCTATCCTTACCATGTGCTTCTCCATTACTTAACATATCACCAAGTTCTGTAAATTCAATCTCCTAAATCTCTACGCTGCAGCCATGAAATTAAAAGACGCTTACTCCTTGGAAGGAAATTATGACCAACCTAGATAGCATATTCAAAAGCAGAGACAGTACTTTGCCAACAAAGGTCCGTCTAGTCAAGGCTATGGTTTTTCCAGTGGTCATGTATGGATGTGAGAGTTGGACTGTGAAGAAAGCTGAGCACCGAAGAATTGATGCTTTTGAACTGTGGTGTTGGAGAAGACTCTTGAGAGTCCCTTGGACTGCAAGGAGATCCAACCGGTCCATTCTAAAGGAGATCAGTCCTGGGTGTTCACTGGAAGGACTGATGCTAAAGCTGAAACTCCAATACTTTGGCCACCTCATGCAAAGAGTTGACTCATTGGAAAAGACTCTGATGCTGGGAGGGATTGGGGGCAGGAGAAGGGAACGACAGAGGATGAGATGGCTGGATGACATCACCAACTTGATGGATGTGAGTTTGAGTGAACTCTGGGAGTTGGTGATGGACAGGGAGGCCTGGCGTGCTGCGATTCATGGGGTAGCAAAGAGTCGGACACGACTAAGCAACTGAACTGAACTGAACTGAAATCTCTACAGAAACTATCCACTTCTTCCCACTTGTACTACTCCAACCCTGCACTAAGCCACCATCATCTCTAAGCCTGAATCATTGTAACTGCTTCTAAGGGGTGACACTATATCAGCTATTAGTCTCTCTCCAAAACATTCCTCACTTTGCACCCAAAGTGATCTTTTTTAAAAAGAAAGTCTTGGGGACTCCCCTCGTGGTCCAGCGGTTGGGAGTCCACACTGCCATCACAGGGGGCACAGGTTTAGTCCTTGATCTGGGAACTAAGACACCACACGCCACATGTCCAAAAAAATTTTTTTAATAAAATAAAAGGAAAGTTTGATCATGTCATTCATGCTTAAAATCCATCATATTGTTCCCACGGTTCTTAGAATAAAGACCAAAAGCTGATCAAGCCCATGTTGTCTCCCAGCCTCATCTCACACCATTCACCCCTCCAGCCTCTCAACTCCAGGACACAGGCCCTTTTCTAGTTTCTCAATACTCCACAGCCTTTGCACAAGCTGTACCCTCTTTCCTCAGCACTCCTTTCCCTGATCCCTATCATCAGTCAATTGTACTATAGGATCACAATCTAAAACAGCCCTGCAATTATTTTATTACCAACGATCAGTAATTAGTCTTTCTTCCCCTCACCAAAGTTTAAAAATATGAAGGCAGGGACCATGTCTCTTCTGCACATCTCTGTAAACCCAGCACTACACAGTGTTTTCTGCAGGGTTACTGTTGTTGTTTAGTTGCTAAGTCCTGTATGACACTTTTGTGACCCCAGGGACTGTAGCCCACCAGGTTCCTCTGTCCATGGGATTTCCCAGGCAAGAATACCAGAATGGGTAGCCATTCCCTTCTCCAGGGGATCTTCCATACCCAAGGACTGAATCCTCATTTCCTGTACTAGCAGGTGGATTCTTTACCACTGAGTCACCAGGGAAGCACCCCCTTCTGCAGGGCAGATGCTCAATAAATAACAAACGAGTGTTCAGTCCTTCCTTAATGCTCCATCAAACTGCAGTTGACTCTCTACAGCTCTTTCTCACCACCACGCTTCTGCACCCACTGAAGTGCCCCTCCCTTAGCCTCTGCACATGTCCTTCAGGATCTGATTCAAAAACTCCCTCTCTTTCAAAAAGCCTTCTATGAAGAACTCTGTCATTTTCTCAGCATCCATAAACACTGATGCATCCAGTCTGTCTGAGGATAATATGCCTCTGTTATTTATAAATGTACTGTTTCACATGTTTCAAATAAAGCTCCCTGAGGGCAGAACCTATGCCACCCAATTAGAGTAGCTCATTCCCCAACTCTCTGAATTATAGACACTCAACAAATATTATTATTGAGCCAACTACCATATTTGTGCCATGAATTACCCAACTTAAATATGTTTTATTTTATGAACCTAAGATAAAATGTGAAGTAAAGCAATATTCCCAAAAAAGCAACCAGGATTCAAATGTCAGCCCTGCCAACGCCACCTACGAGCTGCGTGACCTTGAGCAAGTTACCTTACCTTTCTGAGCCTAAGTTTTCTTTCCACAAATGTTTTGCTCCAGCCCACAGATTTATCATGAATATCAAATAAAATGATGCTTGAGAAAAAACATTTTGAAAATTATGGAGGCTACCTGGGTTCTGACCAAATATAGCAGCATTGCAAAAATTTCCATTGAACACGTCAATGAAAATCAACTCTCCTCACTGACAACTAGAGCAGCTATCAAGTTACAGAGTCAGCAACATGCTGCGTTTAGAAACATCTTTGTGAGGGACAATGTTGCTACATCTATACCCAAACTACTTCAGGTTAGTCAAGCAGAAAGGACACATTGCCTTGTGTTTGTATGGTTCATATAAACGTAAATGTGAAGTTGCTCAGTCGTGTCCGACTCTCTGTGACCCCATGGACTGTAGCCTACCAGGCTCACAAAGGCCATGGGAATTCCCCTCCTTCCCGACTGCTGGGCCATGTCAAAAGTACTGGCATCGATCACAACTATGAACAGAATCTTATTTTACTTGATCCTTAAAAATGGTAAAAATCCACTGGTCTTGAATTTACAGATGTATCTGCAGAAAACAAGCAACACAGATGGCTTTTCTGATGAGCACTTATTCTTCAGCCTGGACATCTGCTTGGTCAACAAGTCATCTGAATCACCTGACCACGACCATTATATAGGCAACAGAAGCACAGGGAAGTTGGCTTTTCTGCTGAATTTTGGGAATGATTGGGAATGCCAGAAGGGAGCAGAATTTTTATGTCTATTTTTTTTTTAATGCTAAATGAATCAACAAACTGTGTATTACAGCCTACAGCAAACTAGCCAGGCAATTGTCCATCTGCTTTTCCTAGATCACCATTCTACACAACGACTAGCCTCGGAGATAACTTAGTAGATCCTTGTCTATTCTCTAGATCAGTGCTGTCCAAAAGAATTTTCTGCAATGACAATAATGTTTTATCTCTACTGTCTAATATGGCGGCCACCAGCCTCAAATGGCTATTGGCATGTAGTTACTATAATTAAGGAATTAAATTTAAAATTTTATTACAAACTTTGCTGCTGCTGCTGCTAAGTCGCTTCAGTCGTGTCCAACTCTGTGCGACCCCATAGACGGCAGCCCACCAGACTCCCCCATCCCTGGGATTCTCCAGGCAAGAACACTGGAGTGGGTTGCCATTTCCTCCTCCAATGCATCAAAGTGAAAAGTGAAAATGAAGTCGCTCAGTTGTGTCCAACTCTTAGCGACCCCATGGACTGCAGCCTACCAGGCTCCTCCGTCCGTGGGATTTTTCAGGCAAGAGTACTGGAGTGGGGTGCCATTGCCTTCTCCCTTACAAACTTTAGTTAAATTTAAATAGCCATACATGGGAGGTAGAAATTCTATTGGACAGAGCAGCATTACGACTTTCCAATAAACCCAGAAATGAAGATTTTCACATTGAGGTTTCCAGAGTACTTCTTTGTGAAATCGTTCATTTGTTCTAGGGCTTCCCAGGTAGCCCTAGTGGTAAAGAAACCTCTTGTCAACAGAAGAGATGTAGAAGGGACAGAAGAGACGCAGTTTCAATTATCTTTGTGGTTAGATCTCCTGGAGGAGGAAATGGCTACCCACTCCAGTATTCTTGCCTGGAGAATCCCATGGACAGAGGAGCCTGGGGGGACACAACTGAATCCACTTAGCACAACGTCACTTATTTATAATGACAAAATGGACTATCACCCACTTATACTGAATTAACAAAGAAGAGGCATGATATTTTCAAAAGACCAGGGAAAATAAACATTAGGAAGAGGCCACTGAACTCACCACATGAACTGAATTTATAAGCAAACTCCTTCTTCCAGAGGCTAAAGGTGATCACGGCCCTTGAGGACAATTCCGTTTTCCTTGATGTGAATCTCACATTCCTAACTCTGACTATACCAGGAAAGTGGCCCTCATGGCTACCTGGAAACCCTCTGTGTACTTGGCTGGTCAGCTCCTCTCTTTACCTCCTAAATGAACTTTTGATACCTTCATTTCTCTTCAAACATCCAACTACTTCCTCTAAACAGATATTTCACTTCCTAGTCCTCAAAAGACAGATGGCTGGGGGAGGGAGACTGTTCCAGAAGAAGGATATGCAGATTTCAAGGCTCTGAGGCTGGAGAAGGGGAAGGAGTAAATACATCGAAAAGCCAGTGTGGCTAAGGCCAGAGAGAATGGGAAAGAGGCTGAGAGGCAGGTAGACAGGCTGGTTCCTGTTGGGTCTTGAAGGAGGTGGTAGGGATTTTAGGGTCTATCCCACAATAAACACTAAAGCCACTGAAGAGTTCTAAGCCAGGTTTTAGGAAGGAAATGGAACCGGTACACAGACAACTTTTCAAAGAGGTTGCTGTATTAGGGAGGAGACAGTGCAGCAGATGGAAGGTAACTCCTTTCCTAAGTGTCTACTCTAAGGAAGGGCTTCCCAGGTGGCTCAGACTGTAAAGGATCTGCCTGCAGTGTGGGAGAACCGGGTTTGGTCCCTGGATTGGGAAAATCCCCTGGAGAAGGAACTGGCAACCCACTCCAATACCCTTGCTTGGAGAATTCCATGGATAGAGGAGCCTGGAGGGCTACAATCCATGGGGTCACAAAGAGTCGGGCATGATTGAGCAACTAATACACATACACACACTCCAAGGAAGTGATCAGGAATATGGGTAAGATTTATGCACAAAAGAGTGCATTACAGCAGTATTTATACAGGTGAAAAACTCGCCCAAACTTAACTGTCCAGCATCAGAGAAGTGGCTAAAATTTTATACTATGTCTATATGGTGGAACACCATAAAACCGTTAAAATGTTTGTGAAGCATTTTTAATTGAATGGAGAAATGGTGTGTGAAAGTGGAGGGGGGATCCAAAGTAAATTATCTTAACTATGTGAAAATATGCATAGAAAAAAACTAGAAGTAGTAGCCTGACCACTAAATGCTTTGTTTTTCTATATTTTGTTTTGATTTTCCTACAAGTACTTATATTTATTTAATCACACAAAAAAGATTTAAAAAAATTAAACCTGGGAGTATTGCCAATTTAGGAATTTAATTTCAAATTAAAAATTTAGCTGTATTTCTGTGTCCCAACATCTACAATTTCAAAGCTGGGGACTTCTCCAGCAGTCTAGTGGTTAAGACACTGTGCTTCCAATGCAAGGGGCCTGGTTACCAACCCTGGTAGGGGAACTAAAATCTCTCAAGCTGTGTAGCAAGGCCAAAAACAAGAAATTTCAAAACTGGCAAATTCTTATTTGAGTTATAGTTAGGACAAATTATTTATTCAGTATTATAGTTATTCTCTGGGATTTTGTTTTCTTTTTTTTTTTTTTCCTTTACAGTCTGCCCAATTCAGAATTACTCAAAGAGTACACAAATCTGCATTACTATTTTTTATACAAATAGCAGGCAGGCCTCCTACAGTCGCCTTCTTAAACAGGAAAAGAAAAACTAGTCAATCAGAAAGTCAATTTTCTGCTGACCCTGAGATGAAATTCTTTTGAAACTGATTCAAGGGATCTCAATTTTGTTCCCATTATCTGTCATAATATTGGCTAACATACCAGATATTCCACTAAAAAAAAACCTGAGATGTTAACTCTTCTATATACTGTATAAAATATGATTTTGAAGTCTCTGTTTACAGTATTTTTATAAACTGCTAAATCATTCATGTATGAAACAAAAGACTGACTTTACAATTTTTCTCCTTTCCCTCTATCTTATCCAGGATTAAGAGATATCATAATCTCCTCTCTGAAGAAAAATAAAATAAAATTTAATTAACTCTCAATCATACATGCTAATGCAAAAATCTATTGCATAGTTTTTTTTTTTTCATCATTTATAATCAGCTTTAGAAAACAGAATAACTATTCAATAATGGGTTTTCTACATGAGAAATGCTGGACTGGAAGAAACACAAGTTGGAATCAAGATTGCCGGGAGAAATATCAATAACCTCAGATATGCAGATGACACCACTCTTGTGGCAGAAAGTGAAGAGGGGCTAAAAAGCCTCTTGATGAAAGTGAAAGTGGAAAGTGAAAGGGTTGGCTTAAAGCTCAACATTCAGAAAACGAAGATCATGGCATCTGGTCCCATCACTGCATGGGAAATAGATGGGGAAACAGTGGAAACAGTGTCAGACTTTGTTTTTCTGGGCTCCAAAATCACTGCAGATGGTGAGTGCAGCCATGAAATTAAAAGACACTTACTCCTTGGAAGGAAAGTTATGAGCAACCTAGACAGCATATTCAAAAGCAGAGACATCACTTTGCCAACAAAGGTTCGCCTAGTCAAGGCTATGGTCTTTCCTGTGGTCATGTATGGATGTGAGAGCTGGACTGTGAGGAAGGCTGAGTGCCGAAGAATTGATGCTTTTGAACTGTGGTGTTGGAGAAGACTCTTGAGAGTCCCTTGGACTGCAAGAAGATCCAACCAGTCCATTCTGAAGGCGATCAATCCTGGAATTTCTTTAGAAGGAATGATGCTAAAGCTGAAACTCCAGTATTTTGGCCACCTCATGCGAAGAGCTGACTCATTGGAGAAGACTCTGATGCTGGGAGGGATTGAGGGCAGGAGGAGAAGGGGACGACAGAGGATGAGATGGCTGGATGGCATCACTGACTCGATGGATGCGAGTCTGAGTGACCTCCGGGAGCTGGTGATGGACAGGGAGGCCTGGCGTGCTGCGGTTCATGGGGTCGCAAAGAGTTGGACACGACTGAGCGACTGATCTGATCTGATCTGATAACTACACTACTTAAACCAGCATCAGAATCAATGAACAAAGCTTACTCAAGAAATAAAGAGATGACTGATGGCTTTTTTCCTTAACTTGCTCGCTTTGAGGCACAATTCCGAAGCAATCTCTGAGTCACGAGGATCCAGAAGTGGGGATGGGGGTACAGGATTATACTACAGGCCTGAAACTGAACCCAGGAATGTCTGAAGCAGTGTTTCCTGCACTGCATGTTGTAGTCATTTCGTGGGTTATGGAATCAACCTAATGGACAAGATCATTTTTTAGAAAAGAATATGTGCATCTCACACAGGAAGGGTAAGCGTTGGCACAAGAAACTTTACGTTCAAACATACACACAGAAGTGTATGCACTGGGCTACAATACAACATTTCTTTACTACGGGTTTCAGGCAAAAATCTTTAAAAGCAACAGGCTTAGAGGGCAGGTCTACTGAATAGGCTTCTTTGTGGTAAATACCAATTGGGATTCTTGCCAGGAAAACTAACAGCTCCAATTAATGAAACATTCTAATTTAACGCTTGTAGACAATTAAACTGACAGGCATTTCCTAGGAAGTATTTGTTAAGAATATTTCAAAGTGCGTTTATCTGTACTTTATTCCAAATAGAATAAGCCAGTCACAAAAATGCAAATGCTGTATTTCACTTATATGAGTTAGCTAGAGTAGTGAAATTCATAGAGGCGGAATGAGAATGGTGGTTACCAGGGGCTGGACCAGGGAGGGGCAGGAGAGGAAGGAGGATGGACAGTTGTTTAATGGGTACACAGAGTCAGTTATGCAGGGTGAAAAACTTCTGGGGATTGGTTGCACAATAATACGAATATTCTTAACACAACTAAACTGTACACTTAAAATGGTTAAGATAGCAAATCTTATGTGTACTTTTTACCATATTAAACATTTTTTAAAAATCAAATATCCACAGGTGGCTCAAGGCTACTAGTGGCCTGGGCAGCTTTAGATATGGTGCCACCAGTTGTGCTAAAGTATTTCTAAGATCAATTTCTAACCATCAAAATCTTTTCAGGATTCACGACTTCCTCTTGGGAATTACAACTGCAGAGTCCCTGAGCTCACAGCATCAGAGCTGCGTCGCCCAACATCCCCCGTCTGACTGGTGACAGGAGGCTGGGTACAGGCTTAGGGGGCTGGAGTGCTGCACCTCTGTAACTAGGAGACCGCTTACAGAATGTCTAGACGAGGAAGGAGGTAGCTGCATGGGAAAGAAGGTCTTTGTCCTCAAGTTCAGTGAGTAGTTATTGAAGGGCATGAATGCTCCAAGCCAAGGAGGGGTTTTCTTCATCTGAATGCCAAACTGCCCTGCCCCTTTCATCTCAGAAAAGCTACAGTGGCCCTCATTGGTCACTGTACCCAGTAATCAGAAAGCCTTGAATTGCCTGAGAGGAAGAAAATGACTGTCTGTATAAGCTATAGGTTTATTAGCTGTCTTGCAAATAACTGTGACAAAGGATCTTTACTTGCACAAAGAAACGAAACCCAAATGTCCTTACTTTCCAAGCTCCCAGCTTTACTGAGCAGATTGGGTAAGTTTAAAGTCCATGTACATTAATTACCTTCTTATTTATTGATAAATTCATTTTTTAAATCATTGACATTCCTGCTGAATTGAAAACAGGACAAATGATACTCATAAATTTCCTTTCCTATCTTTTATCTGCTATTGAGATAGTAAGGAATAAATAGGGTGTTTGGAAAAGGAATTATCCAACTGAATTGAGATGAAAACACCAGTTGATGGAAGGTACATACATCAGACTCATCAATTTCTGCCTGATAAATAAAAAAGATGCTATTAAGTGTCTTATTGAAAGCTCAAGACAGCAGAGCACAAAGCTTTAGGACTAGACAGCCAGTGATTTCCAGCTTCTAATATTCAATGTCTTTAATGACGAATTATCTAATGGAAGACCACATAGGGTACTGAGTGAGTAGGCAGGTTTTGGAAGCAATCTGAGTTCAAATCTCAACCCTGTGTCACCGTTCTGTAACAGGGATAACAACAGGGTCGTGGTGAGGTTCAAATGAGCTGAAACAAAAAGCACTCAGAACGCCATCTGGGACACAGTAAGGACACATCACCATGAGGGTGAGAAAAGGTACATGATAAAGGCCGTTCCTTTGTCAAGATCTGATCTGAACAAACCAGACTTAAGAAACTTGGCTTTTTCCTTACGGTGTCTAGTGCTTTTACCTTTTGAAGATGTGCTCCATTGTCACTTAATGTCTTTTAAGAGCTGGTCACTATTCCCTTTCCCTAAGTCCAAGGGCAACACCTACCTCTGACAGCTGATTCCTATAGAGTTCAATGCCACTCATTCACTGTCATTTCTGGGCAGCATGGGATGGTTTAAGGGTGGCAGGTTGTGCATTTATTTGGTTTGGTCCACAGCACTGGCTTAAACTGGTGGCTTCCTTGGTGGCTCAGATAGTAAAGAATCTGCTTGCAATGCAGGAGACCCAGGTTTGATCCCTGGGTTGAGATCCCCTGGAGAAGGAAATGGCAACCCACTCCAGTATTCTTACCTGGAGAATTCTATGGACAGAGGAGCCTGGTGGGCTACAGTCCATGGGGTGGCAAAGAGTTGGACACTACAGAGCTACTAAAACTTTCACTTGCACTTTCTTACAGAGCATTGGCCTATACAGTGAGTTTGTATGTCTTTAACCTGAATTAGCAGCTAACATTGGTAAATCTAGAGATTTTCCAGAGAAATTCAGATATTTTGCATCTCCTGAAAACTCAAAATATCTGGCAACACTGGGTCCACACTCTTGCATGTCAGCAAGACTGGAGCTGGGAAGGGGTTCCTGCACAGTCCCCTCCACCCCGATACTGAGGTGACAATGGAAGTGTCACCTATGGTCCCCCTTGTGCTACTGCTCTTTTTTGTTCTTTCTTTTCTCATTGTCAGGTCAACTGTGCTCATTTACAATACTTACTTGGCCTTGTAGCCCCATATGCACAGTGGCAAGAGAAGGACACACTTTACAGACAGAGACCCTTGTTCGTGTCCTGACTCCACCTTCAATCCATGGGAAACAGGCAGGTTAATGAACTCTCTGAGCCAGAGTTTTCCCATGTGAAAATAAGACATATTTTCACATATGTCATATACAACATCAGATCAGATCAGTCCTGCTCAGTCGTGTCCAACTCTTTGCGACCCTATGAATCGCAGCACACCAGGCCTCCCTGTCCATTACCAACTCCCGGAGGTCACTCAGACTCACATTCATCGAGTCAGTGATGCCATCCAGCCATCTCATCCTCTGTCAGCCCCTTCTCCTCTTGCCCTCAATCCCTCCCAGCATCAGAGTCTTCTCCAATGAGTCAACTCTTCGCTTGAAGCGGCCAAAGTACTCGAGTTTCAGCTTTAGCATCATTCCTTCCAAAGAAATCCCAGGGCTGATCTTCACAATGGACTGGTTGGATCTCCTTGCACTCCAAGGGACTCTCAAGAGTTTTGTCCAACACCACAGTTCAAAAGCATCAATTCTTCAGCGCTCAGCCTTCTTCACAGTCCATGTACAACATTAGATCAGATCAGATCAGTCGCTCAGTCGTGTCCAACTCTTTGCGACCCCATGAACTGCAGCACGCCAGGCCTCCCTGTCCATCACCAACTCCTAGAGTTCACCCAAACTCACATCCATCGAGTCAGTGATGCCATCCAGCCATCTCATCCTCTGTCGTCCCCTTCTCCTCTTGCCCTCAATCCCTCCCAGCATCAGTGTTTTCTCCAATGAGTCAACTCTTCGCATGAGGTGGCCAAAGTACTGGAGTTTCAGCTTTAGCATCATTCCTTCCAAAGAAATCTCAGGGCTGATCTCCTTCAGAATGGACTGGTTGGATCTCCTTGCAGTCTAAGGGACTCTCAAGAGTCTTCTCCAACACCACAGTTCAAAAGCATCAATTCTTTGGCACTCAGCCTTCTTCACAGTCCAGCTCTCACATCCATACATGACCACAGGAAAGACCATAGCCTTGACTAGGCGAACCTTTGTTAGCAAAGTGATGTGTCTGCTTTTGAATATGCTATCTAGGTTGGTCATAACCTTCCTTCCAAGGAGTAAGTGTCTTTCAATTTCATGGCTGCAGTCACCATCTGTAGTGATGTTGGAGCCCAGAAAAATAAAGTCTGACACTGTTTCCACTGTTTCTCCATCTATTTCCCATGTAGTGATGGGACCAGATGCCATGATCTTCGTTTTCTGAATGTTGAGCTTTAAGCCAACCTTTTCACTCTCCACTTTCACTTTCATCAAGAGGCTTTTTAGTTCCTCTTCACTTTCTGCCATAAGGGTGGTGCTCAAAAAAGTAATGCTCAAAATTCTCCAAGCCAGGCTTCAGCAATATGTGAACCATGAACTTCCTGATGTTCAAGCTGGTTTTAGAAAAGGCAGAGGAACCAGAGATCAAATTGCCAACATCTGCTGGATCATCGAAAAAGCAAGAGAGTTCCAGAAAAACATCTATTTCTGCTTTATTGACTATGCCAAAGCCTTTGACTGTGTGGATCACAATAAACTGTGGAAAATTCTGAAAGAGACGGGAATACCAGACCACCTGATCTGCCTCTTGAGAAATCTGTATGCAGGTCAGGAAGCAACAGTTAGAACTGGTCATGGAACAACAGACTGGTTCCAAATAGGAAAACGAGTACGTCAAGGCTGTATATTGTCACCATGTTTATTTAACTTATATGCAGAGTACATCATGAGAAATGCTGGACTGGAAGAAACACAAGTTGGAATCAAGATTGCTTGGAGAAATATCAATAACTTCAGATATACAACATAGCACTCATATATACCTGCGATCAAATGGAAAGTACCCCGTCCTGTGGTTGTATACAGTGGATGCTCAATAAATGTTCCTTTCCCTCCCTCCTACTAGTCACTGGTCATGAGTTTACCACTTTTCCAACAATCTCTACTAGTTTCTTCATCTTCTCCCTGAAAGTTTGCACCTGGCTCATCAGACACACTCACATTCCAATGTGTAACTAAAATGTGCTTAGAGGATCAGACTGGAGTGATGGAGCCTCTAGTTTGAAGCATCAGTTTACAGAGAATACAAAGGACAACCATGGGCATGAAATCAGCAAAATCTAGACTATGAGAAACTCTATAGGACAAATCTGATTTCTTCAACAAAAACTGCAAGAAAAAAAAAGATGAAGAGATTAAGTTACTTAAGAGATGTACCAGCCAATTGCAATGAGTGGGACTTATTTAGATCCTGACTTAAACAATCTGTACAAAAATTTTATGACAGGGGACATGCCCCAGTGTTCCAGTGGTTAGGACTGTGATTTTAATGCCAAGGGCCCTGGGTTCAAACGCCAGTCAGTGAACTAGGATCCTACAAGAGGTGCAGCAAGGCAAAAAAAAAAAAAAACCTATACTATTCTCTTTACTTAAAAAGTAATGCACATGACGTTTAAAATTCTTTTAAGGTTAGAAATAGCACTGTATGTGTGTGCTCAGTTAAGTCCAGTTCTTTGCAACCCCATAGACTGTAGCCCACTAGGCTCCTCTGTCCATGAGCTGGACTGATCAACTTGTAAGTTATTCAGGGGCTCAGATATCTCTGAGTAAGGATAACTGGGGGTAGGGAGGATGGGGAGGGATTTCAGTTTGCCTCGGTACATTAGTGCACTGAGGGAAGAGGAGAGCCCCCATTTCCCTCTATCTTACTATATCTCTTTAGACTATGAGCCCCATGAGGGCAAGGACACTTACATAATTCCTTATTTCCCCAGGAACCTAGCACATAGGCTGGTACATGATACTGCTACTGCTAAGTCGCTTCAGTCATGTCTGACTCTGTACGACCCCATAGACAGCAGCCCACCAGGCTCCGTCGTCCCTGGGATTCTCCAGGCAAGAACACTGGAGTGGGTTGCCACCTCCTTCTCCAATGCATGAAAGTGAAGTCACACAGTCGTGTCCAACTCTTCGCAACCGCATGGACTGCAGCCTACCAGGCTCCTCCATCCATGGGATTTTCCAGGCACATGATAGACCTGGACAAATGTTTGTTGAGCAAATGAAGGGGAAAGAGTATCTATCTATATTTCATCTTCAATGAGAGAAAAAGAGCAGGAAAATCTGATTCTGACATGGTGCTCCCAAGCTATGGTTCAATCAACAGGATTCATATTGGACCACACATGGAAATGGTCTGAGGAGCAGATTCCTGGACACCCTCTCCTTGGAGATTCTGATTCAGTGAGTCTGAGCTGAATTCAGAGAGTATATTTTTAACAAATGTCCAGATGATTCTGATGCATCAGTTCAGAGTGGTGTGGAATATCTATTCTTATAGGTTATTAAACTTCTTTGCTTCTCAAAAGTATGATTCATTTTTTTCTGTCTGGCTTTATTTTCTTGGTGGGTTTTTTTTTTTTTTTTTTTTGAGTGTAGAAACTTTCGATGTATACAAACAAGAAAAGAATACAATAAGCCCCTTTAAGGTGTTAACTAGCTTCAAGGGCCAACAATTGTCTGCCATTTTCCTTCTCAGTTTTATTTTTAAGGAAATCATTTAATTTTAATTGAATATTACTGAAATCAGCAACAGCATCAGCAGCAATACTCTTTGCCTTAAAGACCAAGGTGGGTGAAACACATCCCTGGTTAACTTGAGAGAAGTATGGCAAAGATGTAGGAGGTTGTGTTTTCTCAGTCTTTGACTTAAAAACTGGGAAATCAGACTAATCACTCAACATGATAATCAGGAAGATTTGTTAGTTGTTATTTAAATGTTTGGGATTTTGCACTACTTTAAAGAAATAAAATCATTGAAATCTTTAAAAATGCCTTTTAAAAAATGCATTCTTCATTTTAACATAGATGCAAAGTAAATCCTTTAGTAAGGCTCATGACTTCTCTGCATTGGATAGAATTTAAGCCAGAAAAAAAACTAGATATTATTTCAGGTAGCTGAATATTTCTAAATCAGTAGGACCTGCTAAGAAATATCCTTTAGATGCTTTTTCTTTCATGAGTGAAATGATCACAAACTGATTTGCTATTTCATTCCAAAATTACTTCAATTTAGGTGATTAGCAAGAGGAAATGAAAAGTGTCTATTTCGAACTTGTGAAATCAAAATTTCAGGTAATTAACAATGACTCAACTTCACCATAACCCCTGATAATTCAATGGACTACTGCTGGTGCACCAAATACTGCTGGTGTATTTGGCTGATACTCCCAAATACAGCCACTTAGATGATCACAAGAATAAAAAAAAAAAAAAAAAAAAAAACCACGATAAATAACTTACTATCTTGACATATCATAAAAGACTGGCAAATATATAAATACACAAGAACAAGCTGCTGCTGCTGCTAAGTCGCTTCAGTCGTGTCTGACTCTGTGCGACCCCATAGACGGCAGCCCACCAGGCTCTGCCGTCCCTGGGATTCTCCAGGCAAGAACACTGGAGTGGGCTGCCACTGCCTTCTCCATTGTGTGAAAGTGAAAAGTGTAAGTGAAGTCACTCAGTCGCGTCCGACTCATAGTGACCCCATGGACTGCAGCCTACCAGGCTCCTCCATCCGTGGGACTGTCCAGGCAAGAGTACTGGAGTGGCTTGTCATTGCCTTCTCTGCAAGAACAAGCAGTATCATTCAAATTATGTATATTATATAGGCAGTTGATGCAAAAAGACTAATGAAACGCAACAAAAGTTTTAAGTGTAATAATATTCCTGGGCTGTAAAATCACAATTTCTTAACCTATATTCAGGCACTTTCAAATTTCCCACATGAAAATCTGAACTGTAATGAAAATACTTTAAAAAAAGAAAAGGAACAGTTGAAGTAGAAATAACTTATTTTCCCAATATACTGCAGTTAATAAATATGGCCTTTCAATAAGGCAGAGACCCAGGGATTAAGGACAAACACCACAGCTCAGTTATGGCAAATGAATTCATTTTATCTTCTGGCCACGTCTGATTTTGCCTCATTTTCAAGATATGCTGACAATGAGAAATAAGAATAAAGCAAAATCTTCGACTTAATGAATGATTCAGGCGACAGCCACTAAGGAAACAGTTTTCTGTAGTCAAATCACTATTCTTCAAATCACTCCAGAATTTCTCTATAATGCAAAATATTCTAATAGGTTTCCCAACATTTAAACATCAAAAAAATTTCAGACACCCCATACAACAGTGATTGTAGTTGGTTGGGAAATATATGCTATGAATTTAGTAACATTTTAAATGCATCTGTATGACTTCTCGGGTAGCTCAGTCGGTAAAGAACTGGTCTGCAGTACAAGAGACCGGGGTTCAAGACCTGGGCTGGGAAGATCCCCTGGGGAGGGAAATGTCAAACTACTCCAGTATTGCTGCCTGGAAAATCCCATGGACAGAGGAGCCTAGCTGGTTACAGTCTATGGGATCACAAGAGTCAGACACAACTTAGTGACTAAACCACCTGTAATGTACTCACTGGTAATAAAATCCTGATCATCTAAAATAATCTAAAAATAATGCTAAAGATACAATATATATGACTCATGACTTATTCTGTGTCCATTCAATGTTGGGACACACTTGAATTCAAGGCCTACCTTCAAAAACTCTACCATACACAGTGATCTGTTCATCACTCAGGTGTATTTAAAATATGGAACCATTTTATAGAAAATTCAGGCTGCATGGGTATCATTTTTGAAAGAGCTCTTAGGAATTTTAGAGTGAGGGGAAGAGAAAGAATTAGTTAAATGCCATCCATTTCTCAGAGATAAAACAAGTGATTTTTTTTTAATGGAGAAAAAAGTATATAAGCAGTGCAAGAAGTATTTGTTTTTCATTCAAGTTAGAAAAATACAGTCTGACCAAGTTCAGCCTTGATAAGGAAGATATTTTCCAATATATGGCAGGTTGTAAGACAGTTTTCTATCTTTTATAATGATACAAAGAAAATAAATGACTTGTATCAAGTGAATAGTATACATTAGACCTGTACAGTCAGAATGATTTCTCCAAGAGAATACATTATGGGTTTTCATTAATAAGAAATAATCAGATAGACCCAGATTTCAAATGCAGCTCATCCAACCACTAAGTTCTTCATCTATAAAACATGGCCATGATGTCTACCACATACTGTTACGGGGATTAAATGAGATGTTAAACGCAGAGTATTTGGAATAAAGAAACATTCAGGGAAGGTTTGGTCTTAAAGACCAGGGTTCTGGGAATGTAATGATTATGGAGATAAACGAAAAAGACTGTTTTTTAAATATACAGGTGTATGTTTAGCTTCCAAAAGCATTCCCTGTGGGAAAAACTGGGAGCTATTGAACAAGTCACATCTAAGTTTCTTGTAATTTCCTTCTGTTCTCATGTCTGACATTGCTGCCATTGTGATCACTAATTTGGCAAGGTTGCTACAAATGATGACCTTCCTATTCCCACCATCTGTTTTCCTCGCCCAAATAAATAGTCTATTGTCTATTCTGATCTTTTCCCATCAGTATGATTTGATATGTATCTATTAATGCTGTAAACTGGGATTTAAATAAACTTCCCATTCACTCTTAAAACAGTGGTATACATTCTGTCCCTGTAAAACATATCAGGTATACATTCATTTTCTACAGAAGAAATTTAAATCTTGCTAGTATGAAACCACAGGGTTACTTTATGTCTAGCAAAATGGATTTGAAAACTACTTTGTAGCAACTTCTCTGTCAATCCAGTGGTTAAGATTCCAAGCTCCCAATGCAGAGGCCATGGGTTTGATCCTGGTCTGGGAACTGCTGCTGCTGCTGCTGCTGCTAAGTCGCTTCAGTCGTGTCCGACTCTGTGCGACCCCATAGACGGAAGCCCACCAGGCTACCCTGTCCCTGGGATTCTCCAAGCAAGAACACTGGAGCGGGTTGCCATTTCCTTCTCCAATGCATGAAAGTGAAAAGTGAAAGTGAAGTCGCTCAGTCGTGTCCGACTCTCAGCGACCCCATGGACTGGAGCCTACCAGGATCCTCCGTCCATGGGATTTTCCAGGCAAAAGTACTGGGGTGGGGTGCCATTGCCTTCCCTGGGTCTGGGAACTAAGATCCAACTAAGATTCCTCAGGCCACTTGGCAGGGCAAAAAAAAAAAAAAAAACAACACTTTGTAAGTGCGCATTAATGCTAGAACCACTTGCTGTGTTAAAAACAATCAGGAAATTTATCCCATTTTATTACCAAAAAGGAACCTACATACATATATATGGACATATTAGTGTGTGTGTGTAAATACATATAAATGTGAACGTAAATACCCATTTATGCAAAAATAAATATATACTATAGATAGAAGGAAGGGAGAGAGGAAAGGAGGGAAGTAGGAAGAAAAAAAGAAGGACCTAGAAGGATTAATATTAATCCTTAGCGTTGCAAATGGGACTAAGCATGGGCTATAGAGACAGAAACTTTCCATTTTATCCACTTATGTCATTTTAAATATCTTTATAGCAAGCTCATATTGCTTTACTGGGCTTCCCAGGTGGTGCTAGTGATGAAGAACCTGCCTACCAATGCAGGAGACATAAGAGACTCAGGTTTGATCCCTGGGCCTTTGCCTGGAGAATCCAATGGACAGAGGAGCCTGGCAGCCTACAGTCCACTGAATTGCAAAGAGTCGGACACAAGCATGCATGCATTGCTTTATTGGATTTTTAATTATTTTTAAAAATCTGATTACTTCAGGGCTCAAGAAAGGACATTTTAAGACATCTCATTTAATTATTTTAGGTCACTAAGCACTGTTAAGTGCAATTTTAAAATACACTAAGGTTTTACTTTGAGAGGAGAAAAAGATATTCAGATGAGCCTTTGATCACTGTATGATTTTTTTTTTAATTTTATATTAGGGTATAGCCAATTAACAAACTGTGATAGTTTCAGATAAATGGCAAAGGGACTCAGTCATACATATACATGTATTCATTCTCCCCCCAAGACCCTTCCCATCTAGGCTGACACATAACATTGAGGAGAGTTTCATGTGCTATACAATAGATCCTTGTTGGTTATCCATTTTAACTATAGCAGTGATCACTGTATGACTTTAACTAGGACTTTTAAGAAGTGATATGAATTACTAATATGTACTTTGACCCCTTAAGCATGTACAAGCACGTGTGCAACCTAAGAGGAAAATGGAGCTAAAATGATTTTCTCAAGATCTATATCATCTAGAAGAGGCCTCATGTAAACCTCCAAGGGGAGAAGAGCAGTAGCCCAACTTAAGACAGTGATCAACAATGCTTATGGAACCATTCAAGAACACCTAGCTCACTTTAGGGAGTAGATTAAGCCCTGGGAGATTCAGGGTAAACACATAACCATTAAAAACAGAAGGAGAAGGGAACGTTAACCATCTCAAGCTCTTTCACTCTGTTACCCAAAAGCCTCAAGCTGGGAGACCTCCAACTTCCTCCCATTCTAGTCACCCACCTGTTTCAGTTCATCACCATTCCACACTGGTGGAGGCCCTAAGGACGCTGGAAGTTTCTGGAGGGAATAGGACAGGTGGGTGTGATTGACATGTACATCACATGAGTCCTTCCCACTCATCCCATCTCCTCCCCTCCAGTGTCTGTTCAGACTGCTCTCACTATCCACATCCGATGCTATGAACAGTATCATACACTTCAACCAACCTTCACTTTCTGGTAATGACCTAGACCAATGCAGCCAAAAAGAAATACAGTGCAAGACAGGTGAATCACATATGTAATTTTGTTTTCCAAGAGCCACATTTAAAAAAGTAAAGAGAAATTGATGAAATTACTTTTAACAATGTATTTTGTTTAAATCAAATATATCCAAAATATTAATTCAAAATACAGACATACCTCATTTAGTACTTTGTTTTACTGCACTTCACAGATAATTGTGTTTTTTACAAACTGCAGATTTGTGGCAATCCTGAGTACACCAAGACTATAGATACTGTTTTCCCAACAGCATCTGCTCACTTTCTGTGTCACATTTTGGTAATTCTCACAATATTTCAAGGTTTTTCATTATTGTTATATTTGTTATGGTTATCTGTGATCAGTGCTCTTTAATATAAAGATAACTCACAGAAGGCTCAGATGATGTCAGCATTTTTTAGCAATCAAGTATTTTTAAATTAAGGCATATACATTTTTTAGACATAATGCTATTGTATACTTATTATACTACAGGATAAACATAAGTTTTATAGGCTCTGGGAAACCAAAAAATTCATGTGGCTTATTTTATTTTGATACTTGCTTTATTGCGGTGGTCTAGAACCCAACTTGCACGATCACTAAGGTATGCCTGCATAATCAACATAAAATCATTAATAAGCTGTATTTGTCCTTGCCATGTGCAGCAATATGGATGAGACTAGAGAGTAATCTGCTTTGTGAAATAAGTTAGAGAAAGGCAGATATTATGTTTGCACTTACATGAGAATTAAAAAAATAAAACAAATCAGTATAACAAAACAGAAAGAGACTCACAGATATAGAGAACAAGCTAACAGTTATCAGTGGGGAGACGGAAGGAAGGAGGGGCCAGATAGGGATATGGGGGTCAAGAGGCACAACCTACTATATATTAAAAATAAATTACAAGGATATATTGTATAACATAGGGAACATAACCAATATTTCATAATAACTTAAAATGGAGTCTAATCTACAAAAATATTCAATCACTGTGTTGTATACCTAAAACTAATATAATACTATAAATCAACAATACTTTAATAAAAATAACTAATAGAATATTTTAAAATCTTCTTTTCTGATAAACATTTTAAATCTGGTGTAAATTTTACATTTACAATACATCACAGTTCAGACTAGCACGCAACTGTAATATATCACAATTCAAGTGATCAGTAGCCACATGTGGCCTGTGGCTAGTGGCTATTGAATTGAACAGCACAAACCTAGACTCTCATTCCAATGAAAATCGTCCCAAACCTTTACAATGACGATTATTGCTGGATAAAGGGATCATGGGTGGTGTTTTAAAAATAACTTTGGCTTACCTATATCTTTTATTGTCCTCCAACAAACACAGATTGCATGTGTTTATGTATTTTTGAAACTTGTGATTCTAAGTGTCTTTGACATATAGCGAGAATTTCAACGAATGAATCTTCACATTCATGCTCTAATGCAAATTATTGTTTTAATGGCACATGTGGTATCAGACTTCCCAGGTGGTGCAGTGGTAAAGAATTTGCCTGCCAGTGCAGGAGACTGGGGTTTGATCCCTAGGGGTCAGGAAGATCCCCTGGAGAAGGAAATGGCACCCCACTCCAGTATTCTTGCCTGGGAAACCCCATGGACAGAGGAGCCTGGTGGGCAACTATCCATGAACTCACAAAGGGACACGACTGAGTGGCTGAGCAGGCACACACATGTAGCATTAGCACTTGTCTTCACTTCAACCTGTCAATTCATACTTAGTTCCTATGTTTCACCACTATAAATTATTCTCCCAGTTGCATGCAGCCCACCCACCTTCTCCTTCTGCACATCACTGGGTTGAAGGTACAGTATGCCCAGAAGAAATATTTCCCATACTCTCAACACCTCTGCAAAAATACCATGCACAATTTCTAGTTCTGCTTTAGTAGAACTAGGGTCACTGGTATATGACTCCGAGAACTCAAATTCAAATTAGAGAAAACTCTGCTGTCTTCAGTGCTGCTTCAAACTTATTTTAAAATAGGTTTGTTATTTACTAATTATTTAAAGTTAGATATATTCAAAAGCTATTATATGCCCCACTTTGGCTTCTTAAAAAAAAAAAAAAAAAGACAAGCAACATAAGCAATTAATTTTTTAATCAAAGAATGCACTTCTCACCTCAAAGATTTTGACATAAATATAAAAACCATAAAATTATGGTTTTGGTATTTAAATAGTCCCTGCAAAATGGGAACATAAGGTGGACGCAGCTTAAGAAGTTAAATGGACTTAAGTTAGGAAACTAAGGTGTGAGCAGTTACTTTAAATACCTATAGATTTTAAAATTTATGTTAAAGTTTGGTTTCATGAAGTGTTTGCCATTCTAACAATGATACGTTTGCCCTTTTCTCCTAGGCTTTGGAAGGTGGCATGTGGAATCCTAAAATGGGGAGTTCTGACACCTGGATTTCAGTTCTCACTGCCAGCTGCCAAGCAGCTATATGACCTTGGGAGCAGTCCATTCACCCTGCTGGATTCAGCCTCACCGGCTGTGAAGAGAAGGTTGACAGCACAGCCCTTTCTCAGGCTGCTTCCAGCTTGCCATTCCTGACCTTTGCACTAATCTCTCTCTATCCCATTATCCCAGAAACACTTGCCTCCTCATGCATCTCCTGCTTGCAAAAGGGAAGATGGCTGGCAGCACAGCAGTGAAATGGGAAAGAAAGGCTGTTTTATTTTAAAATCTCAAATGAGTCACTTTTCAAGAATGTATCATTCTCTGGTGCCTGAGTGCTTGGTCATGATGTCAAATCAGCACTTCCAATAAAACTTGCTCTAAGAACCTGGTATTTGTTCCACGTACTGTTAGTTCTTAGATGATGTTTACACTAGACATTCATCTCTTTTAAGAGCCACTTGTAGGTACAAAACAACACAGAAGTTATCAAACAGCTATCAGCAACCAGATAAAAATCACAGTTTTAATCAGGTCTTTGCACCAGCTTTTGATAAATTAGGAAAATCACAGCTTCCCACATTTCCCACATAACCTCCCCAGAACCTTGCAGCACTGTAAAATCTAGCCTGCTCCAAGAATCACGTCCTACCCTTTAGGGCTGGCTGTAGCCATACCCAGGAGAGCTCTCCTTCCGGTAGACCCTCTCCCCACCCCCACCAAAGCTTAAGTCACGGGGCAGCTGATGTTAACTGTGGTCTGTGCTGATTCCGCCAGGCCTGATTTTTCATGCTGCCATTTTGAATTAATAGAGGTTTCCTCTGCAACGGATGCATCTTCTAATCAGGCCTGGAACACAGTAGGCACCGGGACACACACTCACACACGTACACCACCGGGGAGCTGAACAGAAGCATAATTCAAGACACTTGCAAGCGAAAATTAAACAGCAAATCCGGAAAGACAGTATTAGTTAACAGAGCCCTACCAAGACAGTGTGGAGCCACAGCAAATGACTGTTTCCTTACATGCGTCTGAGTTTAATGGGCAAATTTAACCCCTGAATCTTAGTTCTCGTCAATTTCTCTAAAGTTCAAGCGTCCCTCCCACTCGTTTCAGACCTCAGGAGAAATGTCGCCCAATAATCCGCGATCCGACAGACCAGCGAACGGAGGGCGCAGAGGCAAGCTGCAGTGGATAATCATCTCAGAAGTACGAGTGCTTTTGATCACTAAGTGCCCCAGAGCCACCGCGTTAACTTGCCCAGACATCCCCAGTCCCCAAGAACCTCGCTGGGTGTGGCTTGAGGGTGGGGTGGAATGTTGTGACAAGTCCTTCGGCCTGGGTACACTCCAGCAATAGCTGACACGTTTGCCCTTAGCGGGAGGGTAGTCCTCTGGTCACGATTCGGCGACCACAGGCCGGTGTAAGCGGGGCAGAGCCGGGCCCAGGGCAGCGGGCCGGCCCGGCAGCCATGTTCGCGCGAGCCCGCCGGTGCGGCAGGTGCGTTACCTACCGAGAAGGTGCCAGGCTCGCTCCGCCACCAGTGATGCGCCAGTGCGAGCCGGGATCCCCCGGAGCGGGGAGGTGGCGAGGGCGGGGGTGGCACGGGGTACACACCCCAGCGGGCCAGCAACTGGGGTATCAGGCAACGGAAACACAGGAAAAGCGGCCTGGGCGAGCGAGAAGAGTTAAAAAGAAGTTGCGGGGGGCGGGGGGCGGTGGAGGATGATGATGGAGGGAGGATGAGGTTGGGGTGTGGAGGGCAGGGGCAGGTTCCAACCAGGCTGCAATGCTCGCGCCCTGGGGTGGGGCATCCCTCTCCTGCGCCCCCGCAGTCTGCAGCCCAAATCACCTTCCCCCAACCCCGGACTGAGGCCCCCCTGTCTAGTGATCCCCTAGAGACCCCCAGCCAGCATCCGTGGGATTCTGCCCCAGGTAGCGCCACCCGCGGGTCTGAAGAGGCAGCCGGAGGCGACCAGAGGCACACGGGGGACAGAGATGGCGGATCAGGGTGAAACCCGCCGGGGGAAGCGGCTGCAGACGCCCTGCGCTCCCAGGGGTGCACTGCACGGCTCACCTGGGGGGCGGCGGGCTCCGGGCTCCGGGCTCTGCTCTGCGGTGCCGATGCGCGGCCGGCGAGCGTGCGCGTGCTGCGGCTGCGGCGATTACAGTGGCGACGTCGGGGGCTGCAGCTGCAGCGTCGGAGGCGGCCGTCGGGCGCTTCCCCTCCCCAGACTCCCAAAGCTCCGGGCCGCCGCCCCCAGCTAACAGCTGGCCGGGCTCACGTGACCGCGGGGCCCACCCTCCCTGCCGCCGCCGCCGCCGCCGCCGCCTCCTTCCCCACACCCTGGCCCCGGGCCAGGCCGCGCCGCACCCGCGCTGGGCCTGATTCCGGAGGGCGCCTGGGAGCAGAGGGGCGGCTCAGAGGGCGAATCTCACCGAGGAAAGTGGCTCCCTCTTTGCTCGATCTTTATTTCTTGATCACAACCGGGCTTGCGTCTCTGCCTCTCAAGCGAGACCTCAGGCTTTAAAGAGTCAGACCCCACTTTCTCTGGCGCCTCTCCGGGATTCCTCCGTTTTGGTTGCTACATGCGGGCCTCTGTGCCTAAGCAGATTTCTCCGCGGAGAAATGTATCCAATACTTTGTCGACTCATATGTCCAAGACCACTCCCTCCCTGGGTTTAAAGGTACGGTTCTGTGCCATGTTGATAAGCCAGACCCTGTCCCATACTTAAAGACAGTGAAGCCCAAAGAGGTTAAGCAACTCGCCCAAGGTCACGTAGCAGGTAGCGAAGCCAAGATCCCAAACCTAGGTTAATAAATCTATAGACAGGTACCGATTGTGTTGATGCTGGCGTCAAGGTCATTGGTCGGGACATGACCGTCCATTCGTCTGTTACTAGAACAGACTCTACCTTTTATAAACTAATAAGGAAAGACCATGTTTACCTATGGCTGATTCATGTTGATGTATGGCAGAAACCAACACAATATTGTAAAGCAATTATCCTTCGATTAAAAATAATATATTTTTTAAAATTCATTGAAAGAAAAGATCATCTCAAAAGATATGAAGAGATGGTTCACAGGAAAACAAACTGCAATACCCCTCAGGCACATGAAAAAATATTCAAGCTCCCTTAAGTGTAAAGCAAATACAGATACAAAGTAGCGTTTTCCACGTGTCAGAGTAGCAAAAATCAAAGTTTTATAACTTCCGTAGAGGATAACTTGGCAATACCTCCCCAAATTACAAATATGTACATAGTCTTTGACCTAAAGATTCCATTTCCGGAATTTATCCTACAGGTGTACCAACACAAGTGTGAAATGATATGAGTACAAGGTTATCCATTGCTACATCCTTTATGCTAGCAAAGATTGCCAAGCCTATGTCCATCAATAAAGAACTGTTCAAATATATAACTGCACATGTACAATGGAATGCTATCCAGCTATTTAAAAAATGAGTACTGATCTATGTACTGATGTGAAAGATTTCCAATCTATAGTAAGGGTGGGGTAGCCATGTGAAGAACACTATGTAAATGTGTTACCAGTTGTGGGGGGAAATATGCCTGTACTCATTTGAAAACGCACAGACTGTCTTTGGAAGGATAACTAAAAAACTGTAATAGTAGATGTCATGAGGGAGAACTGGGTTACTGAAAGGAGAGGGAAGGAGACCTTTTTTTTTTTTTTTTAATCTTTCAATGTTAAGCCTCTGGTTGTGGTTTGCCAGGAGTGAAAGAATAGTGGGAGAGGGCTGGGGTAATCAAGGCAGATACTGCAGAATAGAGCAGTGATCTTAGAATCCTGGAGCACAAAGGGACCTGATTATGCATTTAATCCAACCATGGAAACTGTCCTTTTAACTTTCTTTATAATACAGTAGATTTTATTTTTGTTTAGATAGAGTATAATTGGATCTTCACTAAGTCAGATGACTTCCCTGGTGGCTCAGATGGTAAAGTGTCTATCTACAATGAGGGAGACATGGGTTTGATCCCTGGGTCAGGAAGTTCCCTGGAGAAAGAAATGGCAACCCATTCCATTACTTTTGCCTAGAAAACCCCATGGACTGGTGTCCATCAGGTCGCAAAGAGTCGGACACGACTGAACGACTTCACTTTCACTTTTAGTCAGACACTCTTTGCCTTTTAAAATTGGAGCTCTTAGATCAGAGGCTCTTAAACCTGGGAGCATTTGGCAATGTCTGGAGACATTTTTGTTGTCAGGATGGCAGAAGTGAAGGTCTCTACTGGCACCTAGCACATAGAGGCCAAGGATGCTATTAGATATCCCAAAATACAAAACACAGGTCCCCACAACTAAGAACTGTGTTGTGCTGTGCTAAGTCTTTTCAGTCATGTTGGACTCTTTGCGACCTCATGGACTGTAGCCCACCAGGCTCCCCTCTCCATGGGATTCTCTCGGCAAGAATACTGGAGTGGGTTGCCATTTCCTCCTTCAGGGAATCTTTCCCACCCAGGGATCAAACTTGAATCTCTTATGTCTCCTGCATTGGCAGGTGGGTTCTTGACCACTAGCACCACCTGGGAAGCCCCAACTAAGAATTTTCCAGCCCTAAATGTTGTTAACATCGGGGTTCAGAAACTCACGTGTGCTGCTGTTGCTGCTGCTAAGTTGCTTCAGTTGTGTCCGACTCTGTGTGACCCCATAGACTGCAGCCCACCAGGCTCTCCTGTCCCTGGGATTCTCCAGGCAAGAACACTGGAGTAGGTTGCCATTTCCTTCTCCAATGCATGAAAGTGAAAACTGAAAGTAAAGTCTCTCAGTCATCTCCGACTCTTAGCGACCCCATGGACTGCAGCCTACCAGGCTCCTCCGCCCATGGGATTTTCCAGGCAAGAGTACTGGAGTGGGTTGCCATTGCCCTCTCCACAGCTGCTGCTAAGTCGCTTCAGTCGTGTCCGATTCTGTGCGACCCCATAGACTGCAGTCCACCAGGCTCCCCTGTCCCTGGGATTCTCCAGGCAAGCACACTGGAGTGGGTTGCCATTTCCTTCTCCAATGCATGAAAGTGAAAAGTGAAAGTGAAGTTGCTCAGTCATGTCAGACTCTTAGGGACCACATGGACTGAAGCCTGCCAGGCTCCTCTATCCACGGAATTTTCCAGGCAAAAGAGTACTGGAGTAGGGTGCCATTGCCTTCTCCAAACATCTTCCTACTTCTATTTATTCTGTTCTTTTTTGTTTGCTTTCTGCTCTTTCCTTTGAAGAATTGTTTCTCATATTCCATTATTGTAAATAATGAGAAAAACAAAGTTCAGTTCAGTTGCTCAGTCATGTCCGACGCTTTGTGACCCCATGGACTGACAGGGGAGCCTGGTGTGCTGAAGTCATGGGGTCGAAAAAAAAAATTATTAGCCATACTGGTTGTTTTATTTTATTTTTTTTAAATTTTCCTAGAATTTACAATATGCATCTTAAACTTATCACTGTCTACCTTCAAATAGTACAATTTCAGATATAATGCAGACAACTTTCAACTGTATACCCATCCTCCAACCCATTTTTACTGCTATCGCTGTCATTTGTTTAGGTGCAGGTTCCCTCTTGAGAAATCTGTGTGCAGGTCAGGAAGCAACAGTTAGAACTGGTCATGGAACAACAGACTGGTTCCAAATAGGAAAAGGAGTACGTCAAGGCTGTATATTGTCACCATGTTTATTTAACTTATATGCAGAGTTCATCATGAGAAACGCTGCACTGGAAGAAACACAAGTTGGAATCAAGATTGCCGGGAGAAATATCAATAACCTCAGATATGCAGATGACACCACCCTTATGGCAGAAAGTGAAGAGGAACTAAAAAGCCTCTTGATGAAAGTGAAAGTGGAGAGTGAAAAGGTTGGCTTAAAGCTCAACATTCAGAAAACGAAGATCATGGCATCTGGTCCCATCACTTCATGGGAAATAGATGGGGAAACAGTGGAAACAGTGTCAGACTTTGTTTTTCTGGGCTCCAAAATCACTTTAGATGGTGACTGCAGCCATGAAATTAAAAGACACTTACTCCTTGGAAGGAAAGTTATGACCAACCTAGACAGCATATTCAAAAGCAGAGACATCACTTTGCCAACAAAGGTTCGCCTAGTCAAGGCTATGGTCTTTCCTGTGGTCATGTATGGATGTGAGAGCTGGACTGTGAAGAAGGCTGAGTGCCAAAGAATTGATGCTTTTGAACTGTGGTGTTGGAGAAGACTCTTGAGAGTCCCTTGGACTGCAAGGAGATCCAACCAGTCCATTCTGAAGGAGATCAGCCCTGGGATTTCTTTGGAAGGAATGATGCTAAAGCTGAAACTCCAGTATTTTGGCCACCTCATGCGAAGAGTTGACTCATTGGAGAAGACTCTGATGCTGGGAGGGATTGAGGGCAGGAGGAGAAGGGGACGAGAGAGGATGAGATGGCTGGATGGCATCACTGACTCGATGGATGTGAGTCTGAGTGACCTCCAGGAGTTGGTGATGGACAGGGAGGCCTGGCGTGCTGCAGTTCATGGGATCGCAAAGAGTCGGACACGACTGAGCAACTGATCTGATCTGATATGATAATGAGCTCTTTCAACTTTTGTCTGAAAATGTCATCACTTTACTTTCATTTTTGAAACTTTTTTTGGGAAACATAATTTTTGGTTGAGAGCTTTGTTCTTTCAGCACTTTAAAGGTACCATTCTATTGTCATAAATGTTCTATTGTCAAACAAGACTTGTAAAGTTTCTGAAGGAAAGTCTGTGTTTGATTGTATTTCTCCCTCTGTACATAATATGTCCTTTTTTCCTCCTATGGTGGATTTTAAGAGTTTTTTCTTTGACTCAGGTTTTGAGCAATATGGTTATAATGTACCTTGGTCTGTTTTTTTTTTTTTTTTTTCCTTTGTTTTTCCTATGTTTATCCCTTTGGGGCTTACTGAGCTTCTTGGATCTATACGTTTATTCAGTTCAATTCAGTTCAGTCGCTCAGTCGTGTCCGACTCTGCTACCCCATGAATCACAGCACGCCAGGCCTCCCTGTCCGTCACCCACTCCTGGAGTTAACTGAGACTCACGTCCAACAAGTCGGTGATGCCATCTAGCCATCTCATCCTCTGTCGTCCCCCTTCTCCTCCTGCCCCCAATCCCTCCCAGCATCAGAGTCTTTTCCAATGAGTCAATTCTTCGCATGAGGTGGCCAAAATACTGGAGTTTCAGCTTTAGCATCATTCCCTCCAAAGAAATCCCAGGGCTGATCTCCTTCAGAATGGACTGGTTGGATCTCCTTGCAGTCCAAGGGACTCTCAAGAGTCTTCTCCAACACCACAGTTCAAAAGCATCAATTCTTTGGCACTCAGCCTTCTTCACAGTCCAACTCTCACATCCATACATGACCACAGGAAAAACCATAACCTTGACTAGACGAACCTTTGCTGGCAAAGTAATGTCTCTTCTTTTGAATATGCTGTCTAGGTTGGTCATAACTTTCCTTCCAAGGAGTAAGTGTCTTTTAATTTCATGGCTGCAGTCACCATCTGCAGTGATTTTGGAGCCCAGAAAAACAAAGTCTGACACTGTCTCCACTGTTTCCCCATCTATTTCCCATGAAGTGATGGGACCAGATGCCATGATCTTAGTTTTCTGAATGTTGAGCTTTAAGCCAACTTTTTCACTCTCCACTTTCACTTTCATCAAGAGGCTTTTTAGTTCCTCTTTACTTTCTGCCATAAGGGTGGTGTCATCTGAATATCTGAGGTTATTTATATTTCTCCCAGCAATCTTGATTCCAGCTTGTGTTTCTTCCAGTGCAGCGTTTCTCATGATGTACTCTGCATGTAAGTTAAATAAGTAGAGTGACAATATACAGCCTTGATGTACTCCTTTTCCTATTTGGAACCAGTCTGTTGTTCCATGTCCTGTTCTAACTGTTGCTTCCTGATCTGCATACAAATTTCTCAAGAGGCAGGTCAGGTGGTCTGGTATTCCCATCTCTTTTAGAATTTTCCACAGTTGATTGTGATCCACACAGTCAAAGGCTTTGGCATAGTCAATAAAGCAGAAATAGATGTTTTTTTGGAACTCTCTTGCTTTTTCGATGATCCAGCAGATGTTGGCAATTTGATCTCTGTTTCCTCTGCCTTTTCTAAAACCGGCTTGAACATCAGGAAGTTCACGGTTCACATATTGCTGAAGCCTGGCTTGGAGAATTTTGAGCATTACTTTACTAGCATGTGAGATGAGTGCAATTGTGCGGTAGTTTGAGCATTCTTTGGGATTGGAATGAAAACTGACCTTTTCCAGTCCTGTGGCCACTGCTGATAGTTTTCATCAATTAGGAAACATTTTGGCTGTTATATCTCTAAATATTTTACCCATTGTACTCTGTCCCTCCCAAATTCAGAGACCCCAATTATAATTTATTAGACTCCTTGATATTGTCCCACAGATCACTGAGAATCTGTTCTTTCCCTCTCCCTATTACTCTTTATACTCTCTTCATTTTGAATAATTTCTGTTGATAATTCTTCAAGTTTTCTATTCTTCTGCAGTCTCTAATCTACTAATGGTTAATACTGTCATGAAAGTTTATTTTTCTCTGTTTTTATTTTTTCAAAGGGACTTTTATACTTCTCCTGGTCTGAGGAATCCCTTAATCCCTCTTCATCCCCACAGTAGACATCTCAGGTCTACAGACCTCACTTGGCCTGGTTGAGATCCGGACCTGACCATCTCTCTCTCACAGCTTCAGCAACCAGGCGGAGTGAAGCAAAGTCACACAGTAAAAGGAATTAAATGCCAACTGTCAGTGAAAGTTTTATGTAAGATACTTTATCTCTCTTAAATTCTACTCTTCTTTTTATACTATCCATTTCTCATACACATTTTCCTTTAAATATCAGATCATATATATTGTAATAGCTGTTTTAAAGTCCTCATATGCTAATTCCATCATTTCTATTTTTAGTCTTTTATTGGTTGTTGTATCTCCTGCTTGTCTCTTTTGTAGTTTTTCATTGGATGTCGGCCTTTGTGAATTTTATGTCATCGAGTGATGGATTTTTTCTTATATTTCTTTAAAGGTTGTTGGACTTAGTTCTTAAGAATCATTTTCACACGAGACACGTTTATAAACTGTTTAGAACCTTCCTAGGGTAGCTTTGGTCTACCTGGGTGGCTCAGTGGTAAAGAATCCACCTGCCAGTGGCAACCCACTCCAGTATTCTTGCCTGGAAAAGTCCATGGACAGAAGAGCCTGGTGGGCTGCAGTCCATGGGGTTACAAAGAGTGGGACACAACTGAGCATGCGCACGGGGTAGCTTTAACTCTGTGACTGCTTTGGTTTTCACGAAGGTATGATTCACGTATTGGCTCTAATGAATGTTCCATGTAATCAGTCAGGTGATTCTGGGTGGTAGGAATTTGGACAATTCTCAGTTTTGTGCGAGCTTTGGGAATTTTTTGTTGCATAGCTATGCAACAGTTGTTCTTTCCTCAGGAGTTATTCTTTGCCCTCCCTCGTGGTGACTTAACATATGCATGCACAGATTGGTCTTCTCTCAGTGACTCAAGGAAAATTTTATGCAAATGTCTGGGCTTTTTTCTGTTTAGTTTTCTCTTCTCCAGAGCTCTGCCGACAAATTCTAGCTGCTTTGACCTCCTTCAACTCTGATGTCTGTTTCTTCAATCCTACAAGACAACTGGGCTCTGTTTTGTCTTCCTTTTTTTTTATCATGTATGGTTCAGGAATTGCCTCCAAACAGAAGAAAACTGGGGTAACTGCAGGTCTTATCTTGTTTCCTTTCTCTTGAGAATCCCAGTCCTGTTCTTCTAGTTGCTCATGGGTTGTCCAATGTCTGACAAAATTTGTTTCATATATTTTGTCCAGTTTTCTAGTTGTTCACAATAGGATAGCAAGTCCCATAGCAATTCTTCCTTTGTGGACAGATGTGAAAGGCAAGGAAAAGTAATCTTGATGCCCCTAAGGAACCAAATGTCTGGATACGACTAGACTCATCCGCACTGCAGGAAGATTCTTCACCAGCTGAGCCACCAGGGAACTGTAAATGCATAGTTTATACTTACAGAACTTCTTCAACATACCGATATAACAAGGAACACTTATTGGACACTTGTACCAGGAATGCACTATTGCTGCAAAGATGAAAAAGGTATATCAGTCCCACCTTTCAACAAGTTAGAGGCAAGCAGGGAAATAATAATTAAGTATAGAGGTCATATATGTATATATTGTATGTTGCTGTCAGGGTAACATAAGAGTTATGCATAGATAAATACATTAATTTAGCATGTTGGGAAATATAAACAAGTTTAAAAGATAATAATAAATGAGGATTAACCAAACCCAGACCACCTAAAAAAATACACTGATGATAGGACTTGCCTGGTGGTCCAGTGGCTAAGACTCTGAGCTCTAAATGCAGGGGGCTTGGGTTCAATCCCTGGTAAGGGACCTACATCCCACATGCCACAACTAAAACCTAGCACAGCTGAATAAATAAATATAATACTATTTTAAAAAATATATTGATGATGATTTTGCCTTTTCTTCAAACAGTGTTACTGGTTGTCTAAAGACCCCTATGCAATGATTTTGACAAGCTGAAGTGCATGTGTAATTGAGAAATGCATTTAACACGTTGCATGTAGAGGTATTTTCCACTTAGTGCTTCTTTTAGTGTAATTATAGGAGGAGGAAAAAGATCTATCATTGGGTAACTCTCATGAGGATGAATGCCAGATGATATTATGTGAGTGAGACACTTACGTATGGGTAAGAAAGCCTGTGTAACTGCTTTGTATGTAATCTTATGAGAACCAAAGGAAGGAGATGACAGGATGCCATGGGAAAAAGAGAATGAAAAGCACTAGTTAAGATTAGTTAGCCACCTGCATTAATCCTATGACAACCATGTTTAGGAGGTTAGTTTTCTGAATTTGGTTACCATGGTAACAAACCTTTAGAATGCCCTTAAAACAATTTACAGAATGACTGCCGGTATTGAATATAGGCAACACTGAGAGAATATAAATATGCATATCTATTTTTAAATTATTTTTAGAATTTAAATGATCAATCTGATCTTTTAACTATGCAGTTTAGACAATCATAAATTGTATTTTAGCAAAAAGGTATAAAAGCCTACTCATATAATTAGATGATGGGCTTGTAAGTTCAATTATTCAAATACGTCATTTCAGTGAGTGGCTCCTATTTAATTCTGAATAAGATAGCAATTCATGAATGTTCAGGACCTGGTTTTAGAAACAAATGATATATGCTTGACATTCATTGCTGCAACTTTAGGACTCATTCATGGGTTTAGCCAACCGAGCAGATCATTTAAAGGACAGTTGCTGAAACTTCATCTTATGATCATCAAAGAGCAGACTAGAAGATTCTATAACCAGACTTAGGAGTTTCAACCTAATCCTTTCTTGCTGATATGTTTTCCTAGTTTACAATGTGTAGAAAAGGTTGACCTCATGCTGTGTATGGTTTTTAAAACAGGGCTTGCTTTGAATACTCTAGTGACACCTGTGGCCACCTTTTAATAGATGAAAGCTCATTTTGAATTAAATGTTGAGCCTTTTATGTTGACAATTTTAACATCACTGCTCAGTTGAGATAATATATGACTCTATCAGAAGTTACTATTAGTTACTTTCCAGTTCTTTGGAGGAAATAAACTCTGTCTAAATTGCTGTAGAAATTTTGGTTTCAATTAAAAGATTTCCTTCATCCTCTTAGTGATTAAACAATGATTTCACCTACTGAGAGAATTTATGAAATTTCTGATTCTAGAGAAAAGAGTATTTTGTTTGGGGTGCTCTTTTGTGTTCTATGAAAGACCAAAAAATTGGTATTATTTCAATTTCAGAGAACTGAAATAATCTAGATATATAGAGATAGTCTAGTTCTTAAATCCATGATTGTTATTTCTTTTCCATTGACTTTCTACTTTAATCATAAACCAAGTTCTATGTTTTTACTATTCTTATATATCCTTTATACCATTATACTGTTCTTATTATTATACCATTGGCTCTAGCTCTTACATGTGCAAAAGATTTGACCTTTTGCATATGTAGAGTGATTTATTCCTGAGAACTGGAATCTGGGTTTGGTTCTATTTGAATTTCAAAATGCACTGCTCATATTTTTTGAAACAAAAATTAAAAGCAGAGATTATTTTACCATCATATGAATTTCTCAGCTTACTGATTTTTCTTTACCATGAATACAAAGAAAGGATTGAGCTTTAAAAATTATTAGAAAATTTCAAGAATAGCCAAACACATAGAGGAAGTACACTGTTAACTAAGGGGCTGGGGGGAAAAAGTACTACCAGTGGGTGTAGGGTTTCTTTTTGGGATAATGAAAATGTCCTAAAATTATAATGAATGTAACTCTGCAAATGTACTAGGATTTCTTGAAATGTATAAAAAAAAATCAGTGTACTACAAATTAATTTTTATAAAAAATGAAATAATATACCTCACCTAAAAAAAAAAAAAAAACAAAGAACATTGTCCAGCTTGAGGGAACTAGGTGAACAATAAAGAGTTAATAATTTTAAGGAATTATTGCCATAGTAGTAAAATGTTGGGGGAAAAAAAGTCCTAGGAGTAGAATTGATTTACTGTTCAGTCTTAATGTGAGGAAGAATCAATTAACTTTAGTAGGCTGTTTAATTTTCTTTAAAGCCTGTGATTTAAAACAAAAACTTGAATTACTACTGGATGTGGTATGACATTTTGTAAAAAGATCTTATATTATAAAATGTAGCTAAAATAGTACAAGAAAAATCTTGTAATTAGTCTCTAGGAACCATTGGTGCAGAGGTAACAGGAGAGAACAATTATGCTGGGAGGAAATCTAGCCATTCAAATGAGGATTTCACCGAAAAATCCTTTTTAAGTTCTTCCCTATTTTCCCACAAGTAAAATGCTGTTTCTCATTTTAGGGCAAATCTGTACTTGGACAACTTCTCCTCCTGGTTATTCCACAAAAGTATAATTACCCATTTAATTAAATTTAGCTATTAACTTAAGAACCAACTTTTTAAAACCTAGGATGTCTGAAAGAGAATGTCTACCACACAGAAAAGCTGCACAGCAGTCCCAGTAAATGGGATCATAAGCGTAAAGAACCAACAATATGTGATTAAATGGCATAATCTCCTACTCTTCTTGTTATTGTTCGTTCACTAAGTCATGTCCCACTCTTTGCGACCCCATGAGTAGAGCCTGCCAGGCTCCTCTGTCCAAAGGATTTCCCAGGCAAGAATACTGGAGTGGGTTATCATTTCCTTCTCCAGGGGATCTTCCCTACCCAGGGATTGAACCTGTGTCTCCTGCATTGGCAGGCAAATTCTTTACCACTGAGCCAAACAGGGAAGCCCCTACTCTCTCTTATCCAGAGGTAAAAATTAAATTCAGAGTTATATTAACACAACATGCACTCTAGCAGAGTAAATCCAACAAATGAATAAGAAAATGCTTCCCTGGTGGCTCAGACGGTAAAGCGTCTGCCTACAATACGGGAGACCGGGGTTCGATCCCTGGGTTGGGAAGATCCTCTGGAGAAGGAAATGGCAACCCGCTCCAGTACCCTTGCCTGGAAAATCCCATGGACAGAGGAGCCTGGTCCAGACAGGCTCCAGTCAGGTCCAGGACAGAGGTTACAGTCTATGGGGTCGCAAAGAGTCGGACAGGACTGAGCGACTTCACTTTCACTTTCATAGGAAATTGGAACTAAGCCCCAAAGGATCTCCCTGCCCTTCATTCTTTACTATAATGAAAACTATCCCTCAACACCACAATTTACATTGTGATTGGAATTGTTTTTACTGTAGTCATTTACTAAAGAAATTATCTTTATCCTACTGTAGTGTGGAATTTTAAATTAATGAAATGACTTGTAAATTCCCTGAAATCCCCAAGTGGGACATAATTTACCTGGTACTAGAGACCAAGGTGACAGCATTCAGCTCTACTCTGGATTTTTAGAAGAAGACCTCAGCAGACATCTCATGTCATTTGCTTTTAGATCATAAAATAAAATTGATGGTAGTCTAGCTCACAGGCACTTAG
Source organism: Tragelaphus eurycerus (assembly GCA_935064755.1). Classification (NCBI taxonomy): domain Eukaryota; kingdom Metazoa; phylum Chordata; class Mammalia; order Artiodactyla; family Bovidae; genus Tragelaphus; species Tragelaphus eurycerus. Next base: position 30,287,635 of record CAKXYN010000002.1, read on the forward strand.
ATTGGTTTTGTAAATTACTGGCTGACTCATACTCACTAAAGGCATCCATTTTATGCCAGAGGCTTTATTAGCAGTACAGGAACACAAAGAGCAGATAAACAAAGGAATCCACAGATGCTGCTAGGTGTCACAGATGCTGCTAGGTGTCACAGACCTCCTGAAGTTAATCTATGCATATCAAAAGGAGCCACTTAATCCTTTGGCAACCCTCGAGCAAAAGGAGTAAAGAAAGATTATTGTTGGTTTTACATAGAGGACTACTGGGAAATTTTACCTAAATTATAAGTGAAACACAGAAAAGCGAGCTAAGTAGAGAATGACAGACTCTAAATTGACAAAAATGAAGTCTGACTGCATGGTAAAGAAGTTTCCAGAGACAGGAAGTCATGTACTGGACAGAGCATTTCAATGACTGGTATAAAACTATAGCCACATATACACATATATATACACACACAGACACACTATATACATACACATACTATATATACATCCAGTTTATAGTTTATACACAGTATATAGTTTGCACTATATAAATATATATATTTGCACATATATACATCTATATATGTTTAAGAGAATAGTTTTATTTTTTTTCTAAATCTCAACTGTATGTTCCTCTAAAGGGGTGGCTGCTGCTGCTAAGTCACTTCAGTGGTGTTCGACTCTGTTGGACCCCACAGATGGCAGCCCACCAGGCTCCCCCATCCCTGGGATTCTCCAGGCAAGAACACTGGAGTGGGTTGCCATTTCCTTCTCCAATGCATGAAAGTGAAAAGTGAAAGTGAAGTCACTCAGTCATGTCCAACTCTTAGCGACCCCATGGACTGCAGCCCACCAGGCTCCTCCATCCATGGGATTTTCCAGGCAAGGGGTTGTATATAATTTCAAAAAAAAAAAAAAAATATATATATATATATATATAGAATAAATTTGGGGAAAATCTGAGCTCTTTTCTCCATTTATTAGACAAAATGTACACAAAATAGCTTTACTAACTAACATTCTGCTGTAAGAATTTAGTCATAAAAAATTTCTAACCTAGGAAAAATGGTATCTCCACACAACTTATCCTTTAACAGTATATTCTTTTTAGGCACACTTAGTTGCCCCAGTGCCTAATGTTTTCCAAAATGCAAAAAAAGCAGTATTTATAGAAGAAAAAAATATAGGAGACTGCATATTCAAGGGCAGAGAATGAGTGAAATTAACTGTCTTTCAAATTAAGGTTCTTACACCACCTGCATCAGTATCATCTAGCAATTTTAGCATGGGCTAAAATGCAGATTCGTGGCATTAATCAGAATCTCTAGGGGAAGAGTTAGGAATCTGCATTCTAAACACAAATCCCACATGATTGTAGTGTACATGAAATTTGAATCACTGCTGCATTTCTATAGCTTTTAGAAACTGAAGCATGCTTCTCATTACGTTTGAAGACTGAGCTATGAAACCAGTGTTTGCCAAGGTCTCTTTCTGTTACTAGTCTGGACCAAGGAGCAGGAAGTTGCATAGTTAAGCTAAAAGCAGAGGCAAAATAGTGTTTTAAGGAGAGAAAAGAATTTACCTTCAAATCCCTGGTAGTTCAGTTGGTAAAGAATCTGCCTGTAATGCAGGAGACCCTGCTTTGATTCCTGGGTTGGGAAGATCCGTTGGAGAAGGGGTAGGCTACGCACTCCAGTATTCTTGGGTTTCCCTAATGGCTCAGCTGGTAAAGAATCCTCCTGCAATGTGGGAGACCTGGGTTTGATCTATGGGTTGGCAAGATCCCCTGAAGAAGGGAAAGGCTACCTACTCCAGTATTCTGGCCTGGAGAATTCCATGGACTGTATAGTCCATGGGGTCACAAAGGGTTAGACACGACTGAGCAACTTTTACAAAGGCTCCAAACCCATATGTAACAATGTATGGATTTCTTTGTACTAAAAGGGAATATGCAAATCCTTCTAATTAGAATGCTACAGATATTAAGAGATAGAAGTACTATAATTATAATGTTTTCAAATGGGCATATTAATTTATATTCATGTTTGACATTTCAGATTTCAATTCAAACTAAAGTGGGTAAGAAAAAAATTAAAATGAAACTCTTATGTCCGGGTGCTCTGGATCTCTGGAAAATAAGTCCTTTGTTATTTTTTTCCCAGAGTTATGATTGTAATGACAATTTGCTTTTTTTTAATTGAAATGTAATTTATAATAGTGTGTTAGTTTCAGGTGTACAGCAAAATGATTTAGTTATACATGTATTTTTTATTCTTTATTATAGGTTATTACAATATAATGAATATAATTCCCTCTGCTATACAGTAAATCTTTATCTATTTTATATATAGTGGTATGTATCTGTTAATCCCTTGGTCTTAATTTACCCCTCCCTGCCTCCCCCTTTGGTGACCACGTTTGTTTTCTATGTCTGCGAGTCTGTTTCTGTTTTGTATCCAGATTCATTTTTATTATTTTTGAGATTCCACATATAAACAATATCACATACTATTTGTCTTTCTCTGTCTGGCTTATTTCACTCATATGATAATCTGTAGGTCTATCCAGACAACTTGCTTTTTTATGAGAGGTGAAAGGCATTATTTTTTCCCATAACATTTCACCAAGTTTCTTTTTCTCCTCTTGTAGTTTGCAAACAACACTGAGAAGTCATCCATGTCCTCAATTCAGTGGACAGACAGCATGCTGGTATCTAAATAGCATTATAGATGTAAGCAATGTCTTATATCACAAATAAGAGGAAAAGTACAAATTCATTTCTACAAGGAAAGATTCAAATGGCTAATGACCCATCTGAATCAGAATCATCTTTTCTCGTTATCTTTATAGTAACTCAGAATTTCATTTAATTACATAAGAAATTTTATAGCACTAATTTCCTCATTAGGCATTATTGTTTTACTGATTGAGATGGCTGTGCCAGGTCCTAGCTGCAGCACGTGGGATCTTTGAGCTGCAGCATGTGAACTCTTAGAGTTGCAGTATACGGAATCTAGTTTCCTGTCCAGGGATCAAACCCAGGCCCTCTGCATTGGGAGCATGGAGTCTTAGCTTCAGGACCTCTAGGCAAGTCCCTTAGAAAGCATTAATCATCATAATGCCTACCCGTGACACACAATAAACTTCTAAACTAAAACATTAATGACAACTACAACCAAAACTAAACACCACATACCAGTGCCCAAAAATTCACTATTAACTATTGCCCTCAATCAGTTCAGTTCAGTCGCTCAGTCGTGCCCACCCCTTTGCGACCCCATGAATTGCAGCAGGCCAGGCCTCCCTGTCCATCACCAACTCCTAGAGTTCACTCAAACTCATGTCCATTTAGTCGGTGATGCCATCCAGCCATCTCATCCTCTGTTGTCCGCTTCTTCTCCTGCCCCCAATCCCTCCCAGCATCAGAGTCTTTTCCAATGAGTCAACTCTTTGCATGACGTGGCCAAAATATTGGAGTTTCAGCTTTAGTATCAGTCCTTTAAAAGAACACCCAGGACTGATCTCCTTTAGGATGGACTGGTTGGATCTCCTTGCAGTCCAACGGACTCTCAAGAGTCTTCTCCAACACCATAGTTCAAAAGCATCAATTCTTCAGTGTTCAGCATTTTCTTTATAGTCCAACTCTCACATCCATACATGACCACTGGAAAAACCACAGCCTTGACTAGATGAACCTTTGTTGGCAAAGTGATGTCTCTGCTTTTGAATATGCTATCTAGGTTGGTCATAACTTTCCTTCCAAGGAGTAAGCGTCTTTTAATTTCATGGCTGCAATCACCATCTGCAGTGATTTTGGAGCCCCCAAAATAAAAGTCTGACACTGTTTCCACTGTTTCCCCATCTATTTCCCATGAAGTGATGGGGCCGGATGCCATGATGTTAGTTTTCTGAATGTTGAGCTTTAAGCCAACTTTTTTACTCTTCTCTTTCACTTTCATCAAGAGGCTTTTTCATTCCACTTCACTTTCTGCCATAAGGGTAGTGTCATCTGCGTATCTGAGGATATTGATATTTCTCCTGGCAATCTTGATTCTAGCTTGTGCTTCTTCCAGCCCAGCATTTCTCATGATGTACTCTGAAGATAAGTTAAAAAAACAGGGTGACAATATACAGCCTTGGCGTACTCCTTTTCCTATTTGGAACCAGTCTATTGTTCCATGTCCAGTTCTAACTGGTACTTCCTGACCTGCATATAGGTTTTTCAAGATGCAGGTCAGGTGATCTGGTATTTCCATCTCTTGAAGAATTTTCCACGGTTGATTGTGATCCACACAGTCAAAAGCTTTGGCATAGTCCATAAAGCAGAAATAGATGTTTTTCTGGAACTCTCTTGCTTTTTCCATGATCCAGCGGATGTTGGCAATTTGATCTCTGGTTCCTCTGCCTTGTCTAAAACCAGCTTGAACATCAGGAAGTTCACGGTTCAAATATTGCTGAAGCCTGGCTTGGAGAATTTTGAGCATTACTTTACTAGCGTGTGAGATGAGTGCAATTGTGTGGTAGTTTGAGCATTCTTTGGCATTGCCTTTCTTTGGGATTGAAATGAAAACTGAACTTTCCCAATCCTGTGGCCACTGCTGAGTTTTCCAAATTTGCTGGCATATTGAGTGCAGCACTTTCACAGCATCATCTTTCAGGATTTGAAATAGCTCAACTGGAATTCATCACCTCCACTAGCTTTGTTCATAGTGATGCTTTCTAAGGCCCACTTGACTTCACATTCCAGGATGTCTGGCTCTAGGTCAGTGATCACACCATCGTGATTACCTGGGTCATGAAGATCTTTTTTGTATAGTTCTCTGTGTATACTTGCCATCTCTTCTTAATATCTTCTGCTTCTGTTAGGTCCATACCATTTCTGTCCTTTATCAAGCCCATCTTTGCATGAAATGTTCCCTTGGTATCTCTAATTTTCTTGCTTTCAATCAGATCAGATCAGTCGCTCAGTCATGTCCGACTCTTTGCGACCCATGAACTGCAGCACGCCAGGCCTCCCTGTCCATCACCAGCTCCCAGAGGTCACTCAGACTTGCATCCATCGAGTCAGTGATGCCATCCAGCCATCTCATCCGCTGTCAGCCCCTTCTCCTCCTGCCCTCAATCCCTCCCAGCATGAGAGTCTTCTCCAATGACTCAACTCTTCGCATGAGGTGGCCAAAATACTGGAGTTTCAGCTTTAGCATCATTCCTTCCAAAGAAATCCCAGGGCTGATCTCCTTCAGAATGGACTGGTTGGATCTCCTTGCAGTCCAAGGGACTCTCAAGAGTCTTCTCCAACACCACAGTTCAAAAACATCAATTCTTCGGCGCTCAGCCTTCTTCACAGTCCAGCTCTCACATCCATACATGACCACAGGAAAGACCATAGCCTTGACTAGACGAACCTTTGTTGGCAAAGTAATGTCTCTGCTTTTGAATATGCTATCTAGGTTGATCATAACTTTCCTTCCAAGGAGTAAGCGTCTTTTAATTTCATTGCCCTCAATAGTTTGATGCTAATTTCAAAACAATTGAAACCACACCGTAGCTTTCTTTACAAATATATATAAACAGAATGGATAACCAAAGACACATTCAAAATGTCATCACACCCCTCTCCTCACTTTACCTGTTCATTTTCCTCACTTAGTTTCAATGTAAGACCAAGAATAACTGTTAGAAAATCAACAAAGCTGCTGAGTCACCTAGGGCTTGAAGAATTTTTCACAAAACCAATTATTTCCCAAATAAACTTTATTTTGAAAAAATACCACAACAGAATTGTAGAAATTTAAATATAACACATCTTAGCGGTATTACTGAGGCAAATTATATACAAGTGGAGTCATGGTTCATGTCTGATTATTCTTACAAATGAAAACGTGCAAAGATGCTGCTACACTAAACAGGCAGATAATGTAAAAACAATCATAACCTATTTATATGCTGTCATTTCATACTTGTATCTAAATATTTAGGTGGGAATTGATCCAAATTCATACAAGATAAATAATATGCTCCCTGAATAACCAAAATTCTTTTTCCTTTCCTTCTCCACCATAGATAGCATCATCAGTAATATTTATACAATATAGCATGGGATGACAAGCTACTTTCTTTCCCTCAATAGTACAGTACAAAGCTTTCTGTATTGTGGTTTGTAAGTCCTTCAAGTTGAGGAAAACAGCAGTGACAACTTAAGAGTTTTCTAAATATAGGTGATTTCATCAGAGATAGGTGTTATTTATGTTCTTCCCAAGAACTTCCTCTTTTAGTGATGAAAATGTCCATATATAATCGGTGAAAGTAGTCTATACATGATGTAGTAATTGTTTATAAGTACCAGAGGTAAACAGGAATGAAACGACTAAGACATACGCCTGCACCTCTCACCCCTAGGGTTTTTGAGGCAATTCAGTGCTCACCCTAAGATTATTCAATGAGACCAGAGACATTTCTGGAGCATGGGAATTCAAAAGCACCACATACAGCCAGTTAACTATCTTCAAAGGATAAGGATCCAAAGACAAAAAACAGAGTTGACTACTAGGAGAGCAAACTGAAGAGAGAAACCTTTTCAATACTAGAGGGCAGTAGAAAGATACTTAACTTGGGGACTGAAATCTGGGTCTGCTGCTCCTGCTGCTAAGTCGCTTCAGTCCTGTCCGACTGTGTGCGACCCCATAGACGGCAGCCCACCAGGCTCCTCCGTCCCTGGGATTCTCCAGGCAAGAACACTGGAGTGGGTTGCCATTTCTTTCTCCAATGCATGAAAGTGAAAAGTGAAAGTGAAGTCGCTCAGTCATGTCCTACTCTTAGCGACCCCATGGACTGGAGCCTACCAGGCCCCTCCGTCCATGGGATTTTCCAGGCAAGAGTAGTGGGGTGGGGTGCCATTGCCTTCCCCAGAAATCTGGGTCTACAAGTTAGTTATTGATTGACCTTGGGCACAACAATCAATCTCTCTGAATGACAACTTCCTCATTTATAAAACGGGTACACTAAGATCTCTCTTTTTTTTTTTTCGTAGGCTTAGTGAGAATCAGACAATGATGCACTTGAGATCACTTTGTAAACTTACTCTTCTTAGCAAATAAGGTTTGGGTATTTTTAAAAAGTATTACGGAAGAATTCCAATTTAAGATAAAATTATACAATCATCAACTTTTGACATGATAGACTTCTATTCAAAGGTAGCCACTGTGAACTAACATGACATTGTAAAGCAACTATACTTCAATAAAAATTAAAAAAAAATAGTAGCTGCTGTGAGTCTGCCTCATTTTTTTTTTTTTTTTTTGATGAGGCAGAAATGGGAAATTTTTTATTGTATCATTAATTTCCCTTATAAGACAATGTTACTGTAGTATAACACATTAGTTATAGATATTTATCAATTAAAGAATGAGGAAGGGTGATCTGCTAGCCTTAAAAAGTAAACGGTGACTCAATCCAACTCTTCACCTCCTTTGCAATATTTTGACACATTTTATTATGAAGAAATAAACACATAAATAATTTGTTCTGTTAATCATGGTAGGCCATTCATTGCTAGTTATGTAGCTTAAATCCCAGGCAGACTATTTCAATGTAAACATTTATAAATTATGAATTTTGTTACTCACTTCAGCATTGCACATCTCCTCAGTAAAGCAGTAACTTAAAAGTAGAGCTCAACAACCATCTTCCTGTTTTCCTCAAGCAGAGACTCAAAAGCAGTAACAGGCACACTGTTTCATTACAACATGAAAATAATAAGCCTTGGGTTATTGCTAAAGGCTTTTCAAATATCAGCATCGAACTTGGAAGTGAGGAAAAAAGAAAGAGAGGGTGCTGATCTGTGCTGTAGCCTGTTCTTATGTTGGGCACGCTCCTGGTTGCAATATTTTAAAATTACATATATGCAAGTAAAACATACGGCTTCACATGTGAAAGTGAAAAATGGTCCAGAAGTCTTCTTTTCAAAAACAGATCAACTTTTTCTTCCCAATAACTTACCAGAAATAAATGTACTTAGAAGCCCTAAGGGGTTCTTCAAATAATATTCAGAAAAATATAAAAAAAAAAAAAAAACAAAGCATGAACAGAACACAGTTAACAAATAAGACTTTCTTTCAGGATGATTACCCTTGCTTTTAAGGATGGATGCCATGTAAAATGGGAGACGTGTGTCTATAATTCATCATGTTTATATGTAAATTCTCTGGCAGATATAAATCCATCTTTGTCTTCATCTTCTTTATCAAAAATATCCTCTACCAAAACATCATGATGACTTTCATTCACCACTGCACCATGCTTTTCAAACTCCTTCTTTAAATACACTTTAACCTACAAAATAATGGGTCACATTAATAATTCAGATTCATAAGACACCCACATTGAGCCAATCAATATTATAGACTAGATGGGTAGTGCATTTAGTTATATATAACAACTACTAAACAGCTACATATGATAGTATAAGTTATAAAGAACTTTTCCCCTGAAAAGCTGTTTATTTAGTGCTGTGGGCTTCCTAGGCAGCTCAGTGGTAAAGAATCCGCCTGCAATGCAGGAGACTCACGTTCTATCCCTGGGTCAGGAAGATCACCTGGAGAAGGAAAGGGCAACCCACTCCAGTATTCTTGTCTGGGAAATCCCATGGACAAGGAGGCTGGCTGACTACAGTCCATGGGATCACAAAAGAGTTGGATGCAAGTAAACAAGAACAAATAGTGCTATGGCAGAGACACTGAATACTGCACGGAGGCAAGCACAAGGATTATAGCGTGAGAAAAACACACAATGAAGCATACTAATCCCAGTCCACATAAAGTCAGGGATTTGAAAGACCGCTTATCTTTCAATCCACTGAATTACCCAGATCTTGTTTGCTAACAAGGATCAGAATTTCAGGTATTTCTCTTAAAATCAGACTAAGAGATGGCCTTTTTACAATTTAAGTAGGTGACTAGAAACAGTAGCTGCTCCGGACCTCGGTGTGATCATGCCACTTGACCTTTCGATCTCAGAGATTAAAGCAAAATCCAGACTGATGAGTATTTAGACTAAAAATTTCCATTTTTACACAGATATTTGAATATATAAACAAAATATTGTCCCCAATTACCTACTAGATTCACCATAATGCAGTTCAATTGTATTTTCATTTTTAATCATATTCCTATTATTCCTCTGTTAGATGAGCAATTTCAAACCTTCTCTTCTCCCCCTACCACCAATATGCAAACATAATGTGCACATTTATTTTTAAGATTAAGGGGATGTAATGCAGTTGAAAAAAGCAGGAGAGGCGGTGATAATAGATGGGCTAAGGTAGAACACATCTCCAGGGTATATTGTGTGAATAAAGTGAGATGCCAAACAGTATGTGTAGTATGCTGCTTTTTGTGTAAGCAAGGGGGAAAGAAAACTGTATATTCATGTTTGCTAGTATTTGGATACAGAAATACCTAGAAGAATACATTCAAAACTAATAAAACTGGATAGGAAGGGGAAGGTCACATGGTAGAAGAGGATACAGGTGGGAGAATGACTTCTTAATAAATCCTTTTATATTGAATTGATTTCTTTGAACCATGTGAATGTATTGTTTATTCAGGATTTTTTAAATACAAGGGAATTCAAATTTATCTTGGATAGAAAAAAGTTCATGACTGATAAACACTGAGGTGTTATAAATTTAGTAGCTGTGGATCATGACCCTGTGGTTTATAACAACATATCTTATTCAAGACTCAATCATTTCCTGGTCATTGGAATGAAATGGATGAAAGCATAAAAAGGGACTTGATTTCTGACCAGCCAAGCCATAATGGAGAATGGGGGGAATGACTCAGTTGTGTCCAATCCTTTGAGATCCCATGGACTATGCTATACATACAGTCCATGGAATTCTCCAGGCCAGAATACTGGAGTGGGTAGTCTTTCCCTTCTCCAGGGGATATTCCCAACCCAAGGATCGAATCCAGGTCTCCCGCATTGAAGGCGGATTCTTTACCAGATGAGCCACAAGGGAAGCCCAAGAATACTGCAGTGGGTAGCCTATCCCTTCTCCAGTGGATCTTCCCGACCCAGGAATTGAACCAGGGTCTCCTGCACTGCAGGTGCATTCTTTACCAACGAGCTGTCAGGGAAGCCCATAATGGAGAATATGAGTAGACAAAAAATTTAAGGATACAGATCTTTCTCCATTTCTTTCCCCACAGAAGCCAGACTAAGACATGTATATGTAGCAATGGCTGCAAAAGCCTAAACAAATTATATAGAGAAGTCTTCTTCCTTTCCTCTTACTCAACACCGGGACCCTGAGGGAGCTGGGAAAGATCTGTCTGCTTCTGTGAAAAATCAAGACTGGGATCTCCTATCCTGAACAAAACTGAGCATGTGATCTGCTTGCTGCTGCTAACTGCTAGACAATCACTATACAACTCCATTTAACAACCAGTGGTATTATGCAGGACATCTATGCTTCTTACACAGTAACTCCAAAACAGGAATTTGTCTTGGTAAAACAGATATTCAAAAACTCTGGGCAAGGGAGAAGGAAGGAAGAAGGGAAGGGATACTTAGGGAGTTTGGGAGGATATGCTACAAACTGCTATATTTACAATGGATAACCAACAAGGACCTACTATATAGCACATAAAACTCTGCTCAATGTTATGTGGCAGCCTGGATGGGAGGGGAGTTTGGGGGAGTATGGATATTTGTATATGTATGGCTGAGTCCCTTTGCTATTTACCTGATTGTTAATCGGGTACACCACAATACATAAAAAAAAAAAAAAAAGTTAAAAAAAAAAGGGCAAGAGCAAGATACAGTGAATCCTATGGCATTAAGGAGAAAAAAAAAGCAAAAGAATGGGAAGTCTCAATATACTTCTCTCCAATACAATGATTTCCTATGGGGAAAAAAAGGCAATTTTCAAAGCATCAGTGTTTAAGAAAACATATAAATAACATTTTACACAATAAAATAAATTTTATTTAAAAATATATTTCTTAAAAAGTGAGTTAAAAGGAAGGAAGGAAAAAGGAAGGGAAGAAGGGAGGAAAACGGGACAGAGAGAGAGAGAAAGGGAAGGTCACCTCATTTTTAGAGAGTTTCCAGTCATCATTAAGATCCATTTCTTGGAATGACTCATGGGATCTTGGTCCATTTCGAATCTCCAGGAGATCAATGTTGAATATCAGTGTACTCTCTGGGGAATTTTACCTGACACGTAGAGACGGTGGGAGTTAAGTTTTATTTAAAAGATCACAAAGTTTAGATGATAGAAAACTTGCAGTAATTAACAAAATACTATTTTAACTGAATTAAATGAAGAACATTTCTCAGACTGTCACATATAGAGAAATTACTTATAGTTTATTCAAACAAATAGAATAAAGATAGAACAATCCAAATTATTAGGTCCAAAAGAGAATGTTTTGACCTTGCAATTAAAGATTGTTTTGTACACACACATACACACACACACACACACAGATGCCTCATGGTCTGAGCATTAAATTTCAAATATAATTAAGAGATTACATATTATATGTCAAGAATGACTTAATGGGCTTTCATTCAGAGTTAATCATAGTAGAAGTGATTTACTAACTTTTGGGTCAGAAACTCCTGGCCTAGAGACACATCCCGGAGAAGGCAATGGCACCGCACTCCAGTACTCTTGCCTGGAAAATCCCATGGACGGAGGAACCTGGAAGGCTGCAGTCCATGGGGTCGCTAAGAGTCGGACACGACTGAGCGACTTCACTTTCACTTTTCACTTTCATGCATTGGAGAAGGAAATGGCAACCCGCTCCAGTGTTCTTGCCTGGAGAATCCCAGGGACGGGGGAGCCTGGTGGACTGCCGTCTATGGGGTCACACAGAGTTGGACACGATAGAAGTGACTTAGCATTTCCACCACTGGGAGGCAGTATATAACAAGGTGAGCTCATCCTGGGACAGGGATCTTCCCAACCCAGGGATTGAATCTGGGTCTCCTACATTGCAGGCAAACACTTTAACCTCTGAACCACCAGGGAAGCCCCCAAACACATCTACCTTTCTCTAAGTCTCAGTTTTCTCATCTGGAAGCAAATTCAACACATGTTGAGGAAATTCCATGGGATGGGGAGACATAAAAATAAATTGCCGAGAAGGGAGATAAAAATCTTTTAAGGTGAAAAGAGCTTTGTTAGAGTCCCAGGGATCTTAAAAAAAAAACTAAACAAACAAAACCAAAAACTTCTGGGAAACTGACATTATATTTTTCCAATTTGTTTTCTTATAAGTATAATTATTAACATACAGGTCTGGGTAAAGATTACAAATATTTCTTAGTGTCCCACTCTCTCATCCCACATATTCCCATGAAAGAACATTTGTAAGCATCCAAAGAACAAAACTTACACCGTGTGCTGAAGCTTACCATTCCAGATCTAGGCAGAGGGCATGCACTAGAGGTCATGGAGAAAACTGGTATCTTTCCAAAAGGAGGCATGCAAACATGGTACTAAAAAACTACAAAATTCGTGTTTAAGTACATGTTAGCAGGATTAGTTTCATGGGACTCTGAATGAAATGACTCAAATTCAGATCTATAACTTGTTACAAAGTAAAATCAAGTTGAATGGAGTATGGAGAAAGAGACATGGACTAATACCATTTAGTATTTATATTAATATACTAATATCCCTTATATAGACAGAAATGGAGTAATACCTATTAATATTTATATAAATATTAAAGGTGAAACGATAAAGAGACAGAAAAGTGAAAGAATATGTTAAACATCAGATACTTGACTTTATCCTCTAAAAGGATCATTATTAAAATAAGAATTGAATTTTGTTAGTAAATCCTGTTCTTTGCAGAAGATTTACATAAATATTAAAAGGAGAAAAGTTAAAGATACAGGAAAGTGAAAGACTATGTTGAACATCAGAGAAACATTTTCAAGATACTAGATTTTATTCTCCAAAAGGATGACTATTAAAACAAGAATTGAATTTTGTAATAAATCCTGTTCAATGCAGAAGATTTGAATAGCAAGGTCCATTTTAGAATATGTAATACTTCATATATGGCACCTATGTTCTGCTTAGGAAACTGGGCTAGGAAACCATCAGATCAGATCAGATCAGGTCAGTCACTCAGTCATGTCCGACTCTTTGCGACCCCATGAACTGCAGCACGCCAGGCCTCCCTATCCATCACGAGCTCTCGGAGGTCACTCAGACTCACATTCATCGAGTCAGTGATGCCATCCAGCCATCTCATCCTCTGTCGTCCCCTTCTCCTCCTGCCCTCAATCCCTCCCAGCATCAGAGTCTTCTCCAATGACTCAACTCTTCGCATGAGGTGGCCAAAATACTGGAGTTTCAGCTTTAGCATCATTCCTTCCAAAGAAATCCCAGGGCTGATCTCCTTCAGAATGGACCGGTTGGATCTCCTTGCAGTCCAAGGGACTCTCAAGAGTCTTCTCCAACACCACAGTTCAAAAGCATCAGTTCTTCGGCGCTCAGCCTTCTTCACAGTCCAGCTCTCACATCCATACATGACCACAGGAAAGACCATAGCCTTGACTAGACGAACCTTTGTTGGCAAAGTGATGTCTCTGCTTTTGAATATGCTATCTAGGTTGGTCATAACTTTCCTTCCAAGGAGTAAGCATCTTTTAATTTCATGGCTGCAGTCACCATCTGCAGTGATTTTGGAGCCCAGAAAAAGAAAGTCTGACACTGTTTCCACTGTTTCTCCATCTATTTCCCATGTAGTGATGGGACCAGATGCCATGATCTTCGTTTTCTGAATGTTGAGCTTTAAGCCAACCTTTTCACTCTCCACTTTCACTTATAGTCCCCACCTTATATATGGTTAAGCTTGGAGGCTATAAAGTCTGTATTTTTACTGCATCAGAGTGGTTTTATGTCTAGTTCTAATGACTTTTTTTCTTCATTATGTACAGAATGTGGAAGAGATAGAACCAAAAATAAAAATAACTCCCAGAACCACTGTCCATTATCAACATTCTATTTCCTTGTGATTCACTTTGTATGTGTATATATTTTTTCCTAATACTTACTATCATACTATATATATCTTTGTTTTCTAATTTTATATATAACATTATAGCATACATATTTTAGATATAATTTTTAAAAATGTTTAAAATACTGTTTTATTTTAAATATTTATTTAGTTTTATTTGGCTGTGCCTGGTCTTAGTTGCAGCACACAGGATGTTTGATCTTTTTTGTGGTATACAGGATTTTTAGTTGCAGTGTGTGTGATCTAGTTCCCTGACCAGGGGTCAAACCTGGCCCCGCCTCATGGAGAGTGCTGGAGTCCTAGCCACTGGACTACCAGAGAAGCCCCGAAATGCCATTTTAAAATAACTGGGTCATATTTTATTTAGCTTCACCTCTGTTATTATACACTTAAGTTGATTTCAGTCTTTTAGCTATTAAAAACAACATAGTGATGGGATGGACATTCTGTTTATAAATCTTTCCCCAATACCAGAGTATTCCCTTAGGTTAGATTCTAATGAAGGAATTATAGGATGCATGCATATAAACACCTTTAGGCTTCTTATAAGTAGCCCTTTGGAAAACTGCATGGTATCCCACCTAAACAACAGGTTTTATTGGCTGCCCTAGAATACTAGCACAAAGGCTCCCTGGACCAACTAGCCCAGTTGCTTCTGCTTTCTTAAACTCATTTCATGTCATTCCATTATTTATTTAAATAATTTATAAAACAATTTTAAAACAAACATGAAAAGAACCTCCAATAAAAGCTCTGTCATGGGAGATGTCAGTTGTGACTCATACACAGCTCACATCTAAAACTGCATTTAATGCCTTAATAATCTATATTTCAAATGTTCAACTCATCAAAACAGCTATATTGAGTAGTCCTTCTTTTTGCATTATTAAAACAAATTAGTAAGTTTCAATTGGGGAGGATAAAAAAGTCCTGAGACAGTGGTGACACTGGTACAACAATGTGAATGTACTTAATTCCATTAAACTATATACTTCAAAATGGTAAACACTATGTTATATATATATAATACTACCATTAAAAAAAAACCCCACCATATTGGTGAGCAATAGTAAACAAAGTTGAGATTACAGAACATTTTTTCATTGATAGTTCAGTTGACCATTTATATATTATGATTAATTGGCCACTTCAAATGATAATCAAGACAAAATTATATTTTCCTAAGATATACAAGTCGTGTATTTACTTCTTGGAAAAAAATACACAGTAGTTACTACCTTCTACGCCTAATCCAGAGAATTAATGGTGTAGTACAAATGTAAAATTGTTATTACCTTTTCCTTCTTTTCCATAGCCCAAGGCAGGAGGAATGGTGAGCTTTCTCTTCTCTCCTACACACATTCCCTTCAAGCCCTGGTCCCAACCTTTGAGAGCCTCCAGGATGCCCAGGGTGAACCAAATAGGCTGACCATTGTTATGTTTGTGACTACAACAGAAAGAAAACACATTTGGACTCTTTAGTAACTTTATCATTGCTCCTGCTCATGCTCAGTCACTAAGTTGTGTCTGACTTTTTGCGATCTCATGGACTATAGCCCACCAGGTTCCTCTGTCCACAGGACTCTCTAGGCAAGAACACTGGAGTGGGTTGCCACTTCCTTCTCCAGGGGATCTTCCCAATCCAGGGATGGAACCTGTGTCTTCTGTGTCTCCCGCACTGGCAGGCAAATTCTTTTACCACTGTGCCACCTGGGAAGCCTTGTTGTACACCAGATCAGATCAGATCAGATCAGTCGCTCAGTCGTGTCCGACTCTTTGCGACCCCATGAACTGCAGCACGCCAGGCCTCCCTGTCCATCACCAACTCCCGGAGGTCACCAAGTATTATCTACATGCTTTGCTTCTTTTAAGTCTAACAGTGATCATATGAGATAAGTATCATTATTACACCATTGTACAGTGTACACTGTACATTGTACAGTGGAGGAAACTGAGGTTAAGTGTGCCAGTATCTGACCTAACTCCAAAGTTCAAAGTTCAAACTTTGAATTCCAAAGTTCAAAGTCTTAATCGCACAGTGATGCTTTCCCTGGGAGACCACTAGGGTGCAGAGAGGGATAAAATAATGGAATATGGATGAGTTTGGGAAGGAGGATGAGAGGCTAAGAATACTCACATGGACAATGGAGAGTCGAGAGCACAGCATTTTATATCCTCTGTACAACCTTTCCTGATGTACAGCCTGCTGATGGTTCTGACAGGTGCAAGAGGCTGCTCTTTAGCCCTGAATCCCCATTCAGACCCCGGCCTAATTCTCTCCCTAGGTGTTTATTGTGGGGCTATGCAAGGCAGTCTGGAAGAGTGGCCCTTCAAAGACTGGAGAAGAAGTGAATGGTCAAGATATCCTGGCTTATGAGAGGCCAGCCTAAGAAAGCCAACCTGATGGGCTACTGGAGGGGCTTGTGGGCTGAGTAGTATCTAACCCAATTAACTCATTCAGTGCAATAAGGGGGCTTCTCTGGTGGCTCAGATGGTAAAGAATCTGCCTGCAATGTGGGAGACCCAGGCTCAATCCCTGGGTCAGGAAGATCCCCTGAGAAGGGAAAGGCAACCCACTCCAGTATTCTTGCCTAGAGAATTCGATGGACAGAGAAGCCTGGCAGGCTACAGTCCATGGGACCCCAAAGAGTTGGACATGACTGAGAGACTAACATCACTTCAGTGCAATAAGGGAACTGGCCTATTCTCTTGTAGGTGAGAACTGGAAGTCGTTCTACTAAGCTTCCCAAGTACCGTGGTTACTAAATGTAGGTAAAGGCCCTCACTTCTTTTCTTGAATTTGGCCCATGATCAAAGTAGCAAAATGGCAACTGTAGAACATAGAGGAAAGCTAGAACAGCATAAAGAAGAAGAATCTAGTACCCAGTGCTGTTACAGTTTTGGCACGTTTACTGTCATGCTAAAGGATTTAGGCCATTTACCATAGGTTATAGTTCTTGAAATGATGAACGTGCTTTATATAAACCGATCATCTGGTGGTACTTTCATTATAATACTCAGAGTTAGCAGGTTTTGGCCATTTACATGGAGGCTGCATGTCAATATTCCCCTGATCAGGAACTAGAACTTCAGAACTAGTACCTTCAGTAGCAAGGTGTCAAATAATGTCAAGTGGTTTACACTGAAGTCCACACAGGCTTTTGGTTCTGAGACATGAAAGGCTGGATCTAAAATAGATCAGACTAAAATAAAAATGTAATTGAAAGTTTCAAATGCAAATCATAATATTGTTTAATGTCCAACGTGGCACTGGTCTCATTGATAAAAAAAGATAGGGCCATTGAGAATTCAGTGGCAAACCACCGTCTTGGAACTTTTTTCAAGGGCTAACAGAGTTGAGAGAAGAGTGCCACTGACTTCAGAACGTCATGACAGACCAGATCGGAATGCCCAGAAAAAGGCAGTTTATCAGAAAACAAGGTCTAGGAAGGGCCATGAAACTTTGCTGCTTTAGTTCATGTCATTCTCTCTACCTGGCATGTCCTCCCTTCCTCATTCTCCACCAAAAAACCTCCATCCATCTTTCAAGACCCATCTCAATTATGATCTCTGGGAAGTCGCTCTCTTTCCCCGCCTTTAGGAGCACGATTAATTCTAGAGTCCATTACCCTTTGTGAGCACTTCGAACATTCTGTCCTTTACATCATGAGTTATTTGTCTTCCTTCCCCACTGTAGACAGTGTCCTGCTAGAGAAGAGCCCACTCTTAGTCATCTTTGTATCCCTAGGGCCTGACTTGTGGTCGCTCAGTAAGGATTTGATTGATGGATAGATGAATGAATGGATGAGGCTGGAAAGAAGTCAGATATTTAAATTTTCTCTAGTATCAAACAAAAAGGCTTACATAAAGAAATGTTCAGTAAATATGTTTGGAATGGAATCAGATTCAATGCCTAATTGTAAATCACTATACTTGTAAAAGATTTCCATTTTGCAATTTCTTTCTTTATGAAACAGAAATAGTGATAGTGTAACCACCTGAAAATCCTTCACTATAGGTATTGGATTAATCTTCCATTACCACACCCACACCCGTCAATGAAGTCTTTGATTTCTAGAAAGAAATAATGAAATGAATCATGGTCCTGTGCCTTGACCAAAGTGTCATCTATCAGAACAGAATTTAAGCAAGTCAATGAACTAACGTTAAAATATCCTATAACAAGCAAATAAATGATAGTATATTCTGCTCAGTTGCTATGAAAAGTTAAAGTAAATTTCACCAACACCAAAGTTATTTTCCCTCAGGATCAAAGTTTGAGAAATGAGAATTCCTTTAAGTCTTTTCTACTTATTGCCTAATTATACACCTAGATATTTCTACAGTATTTCAGAAATTCTAGTTCTAATTTTTATAATTAAAAAAAAATTACTGCTTTATCCTGAGCACATGTTTCCAGAAAAAGATGTTCAAAAAAGATCTTCAAAGGCCTTGTTATATAAGATTGGCTTTCAACAACTTCCTTTCCCCATAGAAAGAAATCAGATATTTCAGTTTTTTTAAAGAGATGAAGTTGGTACGCACCACTATCCCTGCCCAAGAGCTGGCATATGTGGGTTCGGTTCTTTTACTATTTTACCCGAAGGGTATAATTACTTACGTGGAGTGAAATAAGGAGCCGTCCTTTTCTAAATAGCCTTCATAGTGGACCAACATCAAATCCCCTCCTTTGGTCTTGCGATGGCAGATGAACGGCTTCTGGAGAACTTCAATCTTCACTTCTGGTTCTGGGATGAGAGCCCCACTCAAACAAGTTACGAACAGTGTCAGGACTGCATTCCACAAGAAAAGCCTCATGTTGCCAGGGCAGGAAAGAAGTTGCTACAGAAACACAGAAAGGGCCCCCGACCTCATAGAGTTAAGAAAGTAGTTGAAGACTTAAAGACAACAGCCTCTGGCAAGTCATGACTCCCCCTTCTAGCAGACGTGGCACATTAACCACCGACAACTTTCCCACGCTTTACGAACTCACCTCTAAAGA
Source organism: Tragelaphus eurycerus (assembly GCA_935064755.1). Classification (NCBI taxonomy): domain Eukaryota; kingdom Metazoa; phylum Chordata; class Mammalia; order Artiodactyla; family Bovidae; genus Tragelaphus; species Tragelaphus eurycerus. Next base: position 30,306,670 of record CAKXYN010000002.1, read on the forward strand.
GTTAAGCCCAACCCCTGCCCTGACTGGCTCTTACAAAGCAGGCTCCTGGAAAGACGGCCTCCCATTGGCTTGTGATTCTGTCCCTCAGGAGTCTCTCAAGCCAATGGTGTCACAATATGGCAATTTGCAGTTCCGCTGAGGGGAGGTAGCGCAGAAGCAAACCACCCAGAGTGGTCCTGAAGGCCCGGGGACTACAGAATTCCACAATTTAGAAATTGGAGAGAGGGGTGGGGAGCAAAGCTAACCGGAAACCTCAGACAGATTCAGAGATGTAAAGAATCCGCAGGGGTGTGAAGTCCTGGGTCCAGGGGAAATGGCACAGGTCTCAGGAAAGACTCCTTTCGTCTCACGGTTGGTGAGAGAGCCCGCCCCCTTCCCCCCAACACCCCGCGCACCAAAAAGTATGGTAAGGGGGCTTCCCAGGTGGAGCAGTGGTAAAGAATCTGCCTGCCAGTGGTGGAGACGCTGGAGACTCGGGTTCAATTCCTGGTTGGGAAAGATCGCCTGGAGTAGGAAATGGCAACCCACTCCAGTATTCTTGCCTGGAAAATTCCATGAACAGAGGAGCCTGGTGGGCTACAGTTCATGGAATCGCAGAGACAGGTGACTGAGCACGCAGGCATGTAACAGTGGTTTAGGTTTCAAAGTGCCTTCTGGTTCTTCATGAACCTCACTACTCTGTGGGTAAGGCAAGTTCTTTCATCCCTCTAAAAGATATGTTAATATTTTGGCTAGGAGAGGTTAAGTGTCCTGCTTAAGGTTATTCAGCCCCCAAAGCAGTTGAACTCCATCATCCCAACATCTTCTGATTCATTATACAACACCACACAATATTATGGTAACTAATAATTTTAGATGACCTTAGTGTAGAGGGTCAATAATGAGAAAAGACCCTGCTGCTGGGAAAGATTGAAGGCAGAAGAGGGTGACAAAGGATGAGATGGTTGGATGGCATCATTGATTCAATGGACATGAACTTGGGCAAACTCTGGGAGATGGTGCAGGACAGGGAAGCCTGGTGTGCTACAGTCCATGGAATCCCGAAGAGTCGGACACAACTTGGCCACTGAACAACAAAAGTGTAGATGGTCAATAATGGCCTCTATTAAGGATAAGGATGTACAGACCTCTGTTTTAAAGCAGAAATAGTAATCACAGTTATGAATTATACAGGCTAAGTTTAAAGATTTTGTTTTATATTTTTTGCATAATTTCAAAAGCAACACTTGTTCATTAAAGCTGACTTGGAAGAAACTGGAAAATATTCGAGTTTCCAGTTAAAATACAGGAGTCACAGCATAGTGCTTTCTGACAACCCATCTGTGGGATGGGGTGGGAGGTGGGAGAGAAGTTCAAGAAGGAGGGGATATGTGTATGCTGCTGCTGCTAAGTCGCTTCAGTCGTGTCCGACTCTGTGTGACCCCATAGACCGCAGCCCACCAGGCTCCCTCGTCCCTGGGATTCTCCAGGCAAGAACACTGGAGTGGGTTGCCATTTCCTTCTCCAACGCATGAAAGTGAAATGTGAAAGTGAAGCCACTCAGTCGTGTCCGACTCTCAGTGACCCCATGGACTGGAGCCTACCAGGCTCCTCCATCCATGGGATTTTCCAGGCAAGAGTACTGGAGTGGGGTGCCATTGAAGGAAAGTTATGACCAACCTAGATAGCATATTCAAAAGCAGAGACATTACTTTGCCAACAAAGGTTCGTCTAGTCAAGGCTATGGTTTTTCCAGTGGTCATGTATGGATGTGAGAGCTGGACTGTGAAGAAGGCTGAGCACCGAAGAATTGATGCTTTTGAACTGTGGTGTTGGAAAACACTCTTGAGAGTCCCTTGGACTGCAAGGAGATCCAACCAGTCCATTCTGAAGGAGATCAGCCCTGGGATTTCTTTGGAAGGAATGATGCTAAAGCTGAAACTCCAATATTTTGGCCACCTCATGCGAAGAGTTGACTCATTGGAGAAGACTCTGATGCTGGGAGGGATTGGGGGCAAGAGGAGAAGGGGACAACAGAGGATGAGATGGCTGGATGGCATCACTGACTCGATGGATGTGAGTCTGGGTGAACTCCGGGAGTTGGTAATGGACAGGGAGGCCTGGTGTGCTGCGATTCATGGGGTCGCAAGGAGTCGGACATGACTGAGTGACTGATCTGATCTGATAGCTTATTGATGTTGCTGTATGGCAGAAACCAAAACAGCATTATAAAGCAATTATCCTCCCATTAAAAATAAATAATTAAAAAAATACAGAAGCCTAATTAAATTTGAATTTCAGATAAATAGCAAATTAATTTTTGTTTTTATTTGTGAACTCTGGCAACAGATTTTGCAAATATGAGATTTTATTTAATTCTTTAGATTACACTAAAGAAAAAGAAAAAAATCTGTAATGCCACTATGCAGAAATAGTCATCAACATTTGGAACATAGTTTTGTGACATATGCCTAAAATAATTAGGATCCTACTGTACACGGTTTTGTAACCTGCTTTTACCACAGAATCTATAGTTAACATTTTCCCTAGTCAAATATCCTTAGCACAGAACTTTCTCACACTTTAATATGCATGGGAATCCCCCTGGAGATCTCCTTTGGGAGTTTGGGGTCTTGCGTCAGGATCCTACAATTCAGACAAGCTCCCAGGTGCCTTCAGTGCGGCTGTACACGGACCACACTTCGTGCAGCGGGGGTTTTAGAGTTTAAAGATCTGTTTATGTTCCCTGGTCACTCACAGTATTCTATAGTGAAATTCCCATCATCTCCTTACGCCCTATGGTTGGGTACTCCCTCAACATCCTTGAAATGTGCAGGATCAATTAGCCTTGAAATAAGACAGACTCTTAAGACTAGAATCCAGCGGGCTCCTAAGGGGCCACGGTGGCTCCCAAACATCGGGAGGTGGAATCCAACTATGGTACCCATAGAGTCAAGTCTGTGTTCCCCTTTGTCCCAGAGGCCTCCCTACTCCCTTCTCACCCTCCCTCTAGACGCAAGCCTGCCCGCCCGGACTCATTTTCCCTGCGGGCCTCTTTCACTAGGTCAGCCACGCCGGCATCTCAGCTAAACTCCGGGGTGGATTTTGGGAACCGGCGCGCAGGCGGTGCACTGGGCATGCGCGAGCGGGCCCTGAGCCCGGTGGGTCGAGCGCTCAGGTAGGCGCGCCGTGGCGCGGCCGGCGACCGGCTGCTTCACTCACGACACTTTGGTGACTTCAGTCGCCCCTTGGACCCACCCAGTAGCTTGGCCTCCTTGAGGACAGCGCGCCGCCTGCGGCGCCTGGGACCACCGGCCGGCCGCGCTCTCACGTGCGGAGGCCGCCGCAGTGACCCCGCCCCCGGGCCCAGGATGTGAGGCCGGCGGGGCGTCCCCGCACTGGGCCCGGGCGCCGGGAGTGACCGGCTCGGCAGCGCCGGGCGATGGCCCTGCTGCCGGTGCTCCTCGCCTCCTGGAGCCTGGAGCAGTGACGGGGCTGGCAGGCGAGGGCGAGGTGGCCGCGGGCGCCATGGAGGGGGTGCTGTATAAGTGGACCAACTATCTGAGCGGTGAGTGGGGGCGTGCCAGGGTTCCTGTCCTTTGTCTGAGCCGAGGGAGGGCGGCGTCGGGACTCGCCTCCTGGGTGTCGGGGTCACGGTCTCTCCTGAGATCAGAGAGGCCTGCGTGGACTGGGAATGTTTCCCCACAGCAGTTCTCTGCCTCCCGTGCGGTACAGACACAGCCCCCGTAGGGGCTGGGTGGGAGCGGCAGCTCTCCTCACTTCCAAATCCTGAGATTTGGGGTGACTTGAAAGGCACGATGCCCTCGGTGTCACCGGGAGGGAAATGCTAATTCCGACTGTGGGGTCCTCTGGGAGTCTCGAATTCTGGCGAAGGAGCTGGTCTTGGGAAGGTTTCACGTGAATGCGAGCAGAGGTCAAAGGTTCTTTTTCAAAGTCCCCATTACAAGCACTTTCTTTTGTTACTTGCAGAGTTACCCGAGTGCACACCAGGGTTTCTGAGTCTCAGCCCCAAGGTATGCACGTTTTTGGTTTTCTCACCGAACATTTCTTTTTGTTTTACTCGGAAATGACCGTAAAATAGGATGCAAATATTAGCAACTCTTTTCTTGCCCTGATGAACAAAACGGCTTAAAAATAGTACCCCACCCCCTTTCCAATTTGTGGAAGTATTTCATATCTTGAGAAGGTCATAACTATTTTTCAGCTGTGAATATGATTCAGAAGGAGCATTTTCATAAACGAGTATATAAATAAAAGCCTTCTGTGCACTGGAAACTGTGCTAGGCACTTTTTTGAAATTAAACTTTTTATTATGGAAAATGAGGTAGGCAGGTTCTTACAGTTTTAACAGCAATGTATTTGAAATGAGAAACATTCCCCGTGATTCTTAAGTGGTGGAGGTGTATTTTCCCATCCTGTGGAGCCTAGGATTTTTTTTTTTTTTTTTTTTTAGGGTTGTAGTATGATTCTCAGGGGTGTGTTAAGGACGTTTGTGTCTGGGAGGATCAGTTGGCAGTAGTGACTTTGATGAGGTTATAAAGCACGGCTGAAAGTGCGCCTGTTGGTGGTACCTAGAATCTCTTTCCTATGCATAGTGTGATTACAAGTGAATTCTGTTTATTTTTCTTGTGATCATTAGTAGAAACTGAGTGAAGAGAAGTGTTTTAGAAGACCTGCTGTTTGCTTCAGGAACCTTCATTTGATGTATTAGATGTAGATGCCTCAGGACAGGGTTTGGCTGAATGTTAGGGAGGATGTTTGATCAAGTGATTTGCCTCAGGGGTATCTCTGAGCTCTGAGAGGTAGGATCTTACGCCCCTGAGTGAAATTTAGTCACTGGTCTTGGTTCTTTCACCCCTTTCCATCACACGTGCCTTTTAACTTATTTCTTTGATCCCCAGTGCTCTTTTTTTCCCTCTCCTTTCTTGCTCTTCTTCTCCAAGTTTACCTCTTTTACCTAGTCTGTTGTTACTGTACCTACTTCCTGCTCAAGAAATGCCCTTTTCCCCCTGGCTGTCTTTACGTATCCTTCAGAAAAGCTAAATTTCTCTGGAAGGATCTTTGGAATCTTTATCATGTGGTGCCCGCGCCATCTGTTCTCTTGGAAAAAGTCTACTTTTTTCTGCCCCAAGTGAGAGAAGTTAATTTTGTGAGCGATGCCATCATGGTGAAAGGCCTAAACAAAAGAAACATTGGAGCCATTGCCAGTGGCTGGCTTTACACTATGCTGCTTGTTCCCCTGTCCCACAAGCCACCTCATTGTGGACACACTGTGCATAAAAGCCCATCACACCACGGGGGACTTTTTCTGAGTGTGTATGTGCGTGTGTGCATGTGTGTGCGCTCATTTGTGTCTTTGCAACCCCATAGACTGTAGCCTCCCAGGCTCCTCTCTCCATGGAATTTTTATGGGAAGAATACTGGAGTGGGTTGCCATTTCCTACTCCAGAGGATCTTCCTGGTCCTGGGATCAAAACCGCATATCTCACTCACGTCTCCTGAGTTAACAGGTGAATTCTTTACCACTGTACTACCTGGGAAACCTTCCCTAGGTATATTTAAAATTACTGTCCAGTGCATTCTGTTTCCTTATGAGATACGTTTACTCTGGAAAGGAATGGTAAAAACCCAGGCGAAGCAAATGCATCCTAGTTTCTTTCCCTCCCCTGTGCAAGTTTGTCTCCCTAAAAGAGCATCATGTGAGTGTTAATGACAAGCGCTAATGAAGACACCATTAATTTTCTTCTCCTGAAGCTTTTTTTTTAAAGTAACATTTTTTTCCTTATGGTTTTGCACACAGTAATTTAAAAATACATGTAATATCTAACTTTTTGTTCATTTTGAGTTTTTCTCCAAAGAGACTACTTAACCCATTTGTGTATTTCTGTCATGTCCACAGCTTGATACAGGATACCTTATGTCCAAATCTGAGTGGAGAATTAGCAAATCAGTTTATCAGCCAATCCTTCAAATCCTTGGAGGAGGATGTTAATTTCATTCACCAGCTGCTGTGTGCTGGGCCCTGTTCTGTGCACAGGGCAAGCAGTGTTAAGACAGGCACTGTTCCTGCCTCTCTTAGAGTTTGGTGGGGGAGACAGGCATTCACTGGATAAGTGGTTAGAAGCAGGTGCTCAAGTGTGTGTGATTTGAGAGGTGAGGAAGGGAGAGGCAAGTCTGGGTCATTGGGGAAGGCTTCTTTTAGGAAAATATCTAAGCAGAGCGTGAAGGTTAAATAAAAGCTGGGTAGGTGGTGAGGCCAAGGCAGAGGTGCAGTTGAAGGCTGTAGGGGGAAACTTTTTAGGCATGGAGAATATCAGTGTGAAGGCCGTAAAGCTGAATAAAGACTGGTGAGTTTAAGGAAAGAAAACCCAAAAGTCTGGAGAATCAAGAAGAGGCTTCAACAAGACTGCAGAGATCTGGGGCAGGCCTGAAATTGCACGGCCTCATAGGCTGGTTTAAGCACTGCAGGGTGGTTGTTCATGCACATGTGTGTGTGTGTGCATGCGTGCCTGTGTAAGGAAGAAAGAAATGATGAGATTCTTTAAAAGCTGACTTTGGCTACATTTGTTGTATTTTGCCAAATACCGTAGTTATTTTGTGAGCTTCTCTTGTCTCTTGAATTAAACTGTTTAGGTTTCAATTACTGAAAGTTGTAAACATCCATCAAGACCTGAGAATAGCTGTATCTTAATTGCTTGCCTGAGTGTACTGCTAAAATACAGAAAGAGAACAGAAAAGTCTCTTTTGCCTAATATATTAGGCACACTCAAGTACCCTGTGCTCCATCAGAGAAAAGGAAAAGAAAAGGAGAGTCTGTGTATTTTCTCTAACATTCTTGAGCTACCCAGTTTTGAGCAGCAGAACATTGGGTATTCTGGGATTTAATGTCCAGCCCTATCTTCACATATTAGAGGATTAAACCAGAAATAGAAAGGGAATGGATTAAACATTTCACAAACATCTCTGTTGTATGAGACATAATGCTAGGCCACTGTGAATTTGTTATTTGTATCTTTCAAGCCCTAAGCGGTAGTCCAGGGGTATTATACCTGCTTGGTTATTCATTAATGCTCTATAGTAGAACGCTAGTTGAGGAGTCAGAGAAACCTGAAGTCTGGTGCCAGCTCTGTCACTGCCAGGGGCAAATTCACTTTATCATTCTGAGCTTTAATATATTCCTCCGTAAGACTGATGAGATTTACCCATTAATAATTGTAACAATAGTAAAAAGACTTAAACACTTCTGATGTTCCAGACACTATTCTAAACATTTTGCACAGATTAAGTTACTTAATCTTTGCAGCAATTTTAGGAGGCAGTTGACTTTATTATTTCCAGATGAAGACATCGAGGCACAGAAAGATGGGGGAAGGAACTGGCCCAAGGTTACAGAGTTAGTAAGTGCCTCCAGCGTCAGTGCTCCATTCATTACATAATACTTGCAAAGGTCCTTCCTGCTTGGTCATTATATAATTCTAGCTGATTCATAATGTACCTATATTTAAAGTATGTTGGCCTGGAATAGCAGACTCTATTTGGGAATGGGAGGTGGGGAGGAGTCTGGGAGCAAGGAGGACTGTGCCCGGTGTTGTGCATGTGTTTTGTCACTAAGAAACTTTCAGAACTGTGCTCTGAGCTTTCTGCTTTCAGTTTTAGTTCGCTTTCCTGCCCACTCAGCACACAGGAAGGCTGCTGTCATGAGCTCTAGCCAGCTGCAGTCTTCTTGGGCCCCTCCAGTGCGTTAGGGCACAAGCACATTACAGTCCTGCATTCCAAAAATAACAGAAGCTTGCATCACGCTCGCCAGATGATGGTCTGAGAAGGTGCTATAGTCTTGCCTATCCCCCCAGGTAGAAGGTGACGCTTGTCCACGTATGTTTGTGCTGGGTAGACAGTACTGAGAAGTCATCTGGAATGTGAGTGATCCAGAGCATGGGCTCACAACCACTAGTCAACCTTTTTTGTTGTAATTATTTTTAAATATCTTTACCAAGATAGTAATTAATCTATCATGAATTTCACCCATTTAAAGTATACTCATCATTGTTTTTTAATATATTCACAGAGTACAACCATCACCACAATCAATTTTAAAACATTCAACTTATCCTGAAGAGAAATACCCACTTGCGACCATTCCCACCTCACCCTCTCTTGCCCTTGGCAGCCACCAAGGTTGTATACATTTGCCTGTCTGTATAAATTTTTGTCAATTCCAGACATTTCATATGAATGCAATAATGGAATCATACATGATGTGGTCTTCCTTTACCTAGCATAATGTTTTTTTCTAGGTTCATCATTGTTGTGGCATGCATCAGTACTTTATTCCTTTTTGTTAAGAAATAATATTCTACTATATGGAAATATCATTTTGATTATCTACTCATCCATTGATGAACATTTGGATTGCTCATTTTTTTTGGTTAGTATGAGTAATGGTGAACATTTGTGTCAGATTTTTGTGTGGATGTGTTTTCATTTCTCTTGAACATTAATCAAAGAAGTCGAATTGTTGGATCATGTGGTAACACTTGAACGGTTTGGGGAACTGCTGAACTTTTCCAAAGTGGCTTCTCCATTTTATACTCTTGTTAGTAATAAAAGAAGGTTCTTATTTCTTCACATCCTCACCAATACTTGTTATTGTCTGTCTCATTATATCCATCCTAGTGAGTGTGAAGTGATGTATCAGTGTGGTTTGATTTATATTTCCCCAGTGACTAATGATGTTACTCATCATTTCATGTGCTTATTTAGCCATTTATGTATATCTTCTTTGGAGAAATGTCTATTCATATCCTTTGCCCATTTCTTAATTGGATTATTTATTTTTTCATTATGGAATTGTTAGGGTTCTTTATTCTAGATACAAGTTCCTTATCACATATATTATTTGCAAATATATTTTCCTGTTCTGTAGATTGTCTTTCACTTCCTTATGGTATCATTTGCAGCACATTTTTTAATTTTGGTATTTATCAATTTTTTAATTTATTGCCTGTGCTTTTAGTGTCAAATCTTAACACTTTACCTAACCCTAGGTCCTATTTTTTTTTTCTAGAAGTTTTTTTTTTTTTTTTAATAGTTTTAGATCTTCTTAATCTCCATGAGCTTCAGCTTTGTGACAGCAAGAATAATAGCCATGCTTGGTTTGTTATAAAGATGAAATGGATAGCATATATGAACCTGCCTGGTACATAGTTCACTTAAGGATAGGTTAATTGGATAGTAGTTTTGATTAATGATGCCAGGAAAAAATCAGTTTGTATTGCCTGTGTGAAAATTGTGGTTTCTCATGGTTTCTGAAAGTATATGTAACCTGAATTCCTTAAATTGTTCTTTTGGGAGTTGGAGGGGTATAAATTATAAAGGAAAAGATTCAAATAAACCGTCGGAATTTTGGAATTGACTCTGCAGTCCTATGACAGTCATCCTTGCGGATGAATTATTATTGCAGATCACGCAATTCTGTGTACCACTTGTCTCTGTACTTTAGCTCCCAGCGAAAATTAATCAATAATTTGTTAAGGAACATGAGAGATGTGAACCTGTTGCCTCATTAGCACTCTACCAGAAGCAATATCTGTCTTCCCCTTGATTTGGATGTGTGATGTGATTGGATATACTAAGAGTGACCCACGGAGTATTATGTGATTGAAGTGGTTTATGGATGGAAGAAGCCTGGGGGCCATTGTTCTCAGACTGTACTCTCAGTGTTTAATCCTTACCACTTCCTGTTACCCTTTTGTCTTATTTAGAATTGAGCAAAAAAGCTCAATTTTGCTTATCCCCCCAGGTAAACGGTGACACTTGTTCATTTACGTTTTGCCTCCTCCAGGGGATCTTCCCAACCCAGAAATCGAACCCAGTTATTAGGCATTGTAGGTGGATTCTTTACCATCTGAACCACCAGGGCAGCCCCAACAAGATCATGGTCTAGTGGAAATTTTTCTCAACTGTGAAAGTGCCCTTCCAGCTAAATTTGTGATTTTGCCCTTTAAGCTTTTATATGGTTATTCTGAGGCTGTGGCTTGACAGGCCTTAGAGGGAGGGACCACATTGCATGTAGCGGGTCCTTTGGAATAGTTGTATGTTACCGATCACTTTCAGGGAAAATTTCACAGAAGAGAAGGGACCGAAGGGTGGTGAAAATGCCCTTCCAGCTAAATTTGTGATTTTGACCTTTAAGCTTTTATGTGGTTATTCTGAGGCTGTGGCTTGATAAGACTTAGAGGGACCACATTGCATATAACTGGTCCTTTGGTGTAGTTGGATGCAACCAATCACCCTCAGGGAAAGCTTCACAGAAAAGGAGGGACCAAAGGGTTGGTGGGATCAGCTTGGACAGGAGGACATGTGGGAGGACATGTGAGAGAACAGAAGAGACCCTCAGTGAAGAAACCAGCAGGACTAAAAAGGAGAGTTCTTTTCTGGGAGCAGGAGGATATACTGGGGTGTTGTTAGTATTAGATTAGATTATTAAACCAAACCAAGCCTGAGAGTTTCAAATTGGTGTTGTAGGGAGTCTCTAGGGTATAGTAGAAACCTTGCCAATTTAAAATAACATTATGTGTCTTTACTGAAAGTAAACAAGAAATTAATAACAGAAAGATGTAGGAACTCCCCAAACATTAGGAAATTAAACAGTAATACATCAAAATAACCTATGGGTCAAAGAAGTCTCCAGGAAAATTAGAGGATATTTTCAATTTAAATTGAAAACATAACAGTGGTTGGTCAGGGCTAAAGGATTCGGGGAAGGGCTTGGCTAAAAACGAGTAGCACAAAATAATTTTAGGAGGAGGATAATGGAATTTTTCTGTATCTTGAGTTGTTAGAGGACTATGTGTTTATCGAAACACAGAACTGTTAACCAAAGAAGAAATTTCACTATGCATAAATTAATGGGGTGCAGTTTTTAATTAAAAAAAATTTTTTGAGTTGGTATGTTTGGATGAACTACTCATCACAAGACTGATGAGTGAAAAATACGGGAAATGGCAACCCACTCTAGTGTTCTTGCCTGGAGAATCCCAGGGACGGGGGAGCCTGGTGGGCTGCCGTCTCTGGGGTCGCACAGAGTCGGACACGACTGAAGCGACTTAGCAGCAGCAGCAGCAGCAGCACGGTGTGTTTTAGTCAGATGTATGTTTGACTCACAAGTAATCATTTGATTTGGATTTTAAAGAAATAAGGAGATCTCTAAAATTTTTGATTTAAAAATGATGGCTGTTATGAAATAAAAAAGGAATATATAGTTATAGTGCAGAATTAACTTGAGTTATGCCCTTTTATATCCAAATATAAGTGCATGTTTTTAAAGAAAAATTTTCTAATTGAAAAAGAAAAATACCATTCATTGTTACTTAAACTGAAAAATGAGTTGTGCAAATAATTACTGTCAATTAAACATAAAAAGACATTTGCAGTATGTGAGAAAAAACCAAGCTGATAACAGTTTTGCAATAATGATCTTCAAATTTTTAGTTTCTTTGAATAATGTTTTATAGTTTTCAGAGTATTAGTTTTACACTTCTTTTGTCAAGTTTATTCTTGTTTTGTTCTTTTTGATACTATTGTAAATGAAATTATTTTCCTAATTTTATTTTAAGATTGTTCATTGTAATCGTATAGAAATACACTTGATATATGTATATTGGTCTTAAATCTTGAGGCTTTGCCAAACTCATTGTAATAGTTTTTAAAGTGATTCTTTAAAAAAATATATATATATATATTTATACATAGCAGGTCTGAGAACAGAGGTAGATTTGTTTTTTCCTTTCCAGTCTGAATGATTTTTATGTACTTCTGTACTCTTAATTGCCCTGGCTAGAACCTCCAATACAGTGTTGCTTAGAAGTGGTGAGAGTATCTTTGTCTTATTCCTGATTTCATGGGAAAACCATCTGGTCTTTGGTGGCTTAGACGGTGAAGAATCTGCCTGCAATGTGGGAGACCTGGGTTCAGTCCCTGGGTCGGGAAGATCCCCTGGAGAAGGAAATGGCAACCTACTCCAGAATTCTTGCCTGAAGAATCCCATGAACAGAGGAGCCTGGTGGGCTACAGTCCGTGTGATCACAGAGTCGGACAAGATTGAGAGACTAACCTAATGTTAGCCTTGGGTCTTTGTAGATGTCTTTATCAGGTTGAAGAAGTTCCCCTTATACCTAGTTTTTTTAAAAGAATTTTTATGAAAGAGTGTTAGATTCTGTTAAGTATGTTTCCTACATTTAGTGAGATAATCATGTGATACCTTTTTAGAAATATTTTATTTACAAAAAAATCCAGCTCAGGTTTGAAGAAGTGGACTTCTATTATTCCATGTAACTGGAAAGTCCAGAAGGTATCTTGTCTGTAGGTATGACACAGTCTGACCGAGGTGCTCAAAAACTGTCATCTAGATTTGCTTCCTTTTCCTGACTCCCTCCTGCCCCTTCACCCCCTTTCCTTGTACCTGTAAACCGTGTTTAGGTCCATGTGATGGCACAGTGCCTGCCAGTGGTGGCCCCAGGCAAACACCTTAGAGACCAAAGAGAAACGAGAGATAGTCTCCATTTCTTTCCTCTCCCCAGTCCCAGCAAAAGTCCCAGAATTATTTCTGGTTGGGCCACTTGCCTGTCTTGGAACATAGCTCTGAGGAAAGAGGATGTGAAGCTCTAGTTAAGCCTGAATCACATGCCCACCTTGGGGCTTGTCAGCCCCATTGAAACTACATGGATAGAGCGTGGAGAAGGGGGTTTTCAGTAACAGAAATGTAGGAGGTGGATGCCTGGTTGTCCACTTGACCTTCTACAGTGAAATAATCCAAGATAATACAAAATGTGTGAAATTGGCATTTAAATACCCCATCCCTGGCAGCAGTAGCTTGTAGGTTCTAAAACTTTTCCTACTCATTGACGTTTCTCAGCTAATCTTCCTAGCAGGGAGTTTGGCTGACACAACATTCCATCTCCAGTAGGGGATGGCAAAAAAAAAGGGAGTGGGGTTCCACGGGAAGGTAGTCTAATGGTAATTGAATGAATCAGGGGTTGGTCCAGACCCGTAGTTTTTAACCACTCTTTTGTTACCTTGAATATTTTATTATTTTCAAGTGTATTAATCAGGGTTTTCCAGAGAAACAGAACCGTGTATTTCTATATGAGGAGCTTTTTGATAGAAATTGGCTCATGCAGTTATAGAGACTGTAGAGTCCTCCTAAGTCTGTTCTCTGCAAGCTGGAGAACTAGGAAGGCTGGTAACTCAATTAAGAGTTCAAAGGTCTGAGAATCGAGGGTGGTGGTCACATCTCAGGTAGAGAGCAGATTCACCCTTCCTCTGCCTTTCTGTACTGTTCAAGCCCTCATTAGATTGGATGCTGTCCACCTGCATTGGTGAGGGCAATCTTTATTCAGTCTGCTGCTGCTGCTCCTGCTGCTGCTAAATCTCTTCAGTCTACTGATCCAAATGCTACTGTCTCCCAGAGACCTCTTCACAGACACAAGCACAAACAACGTTTTAGCAGCAATCTGGACATCGGTAGGCCAGTCAAGCTGCTATATAAAATTAATCATCACTGTAAACCAAGGTAACAGCAGATTAATTTAAAGCAGGAAGTGGATTAATGGCCACTTCATCATCCATGCCTCTTTTCTTATGCAGTTCATCCATCATTCCTAAGGTATATACGGGCTTCCCAAGACAGGACATCTTGAAAGTGTGTTATCTACACTACTCTGGGCTCTCTATTTGTTTTTTAGTTCCAGAGTCATATCTGACTCTTGCAGCCCCATGGACTGTCACCTTCCAGGCTCCTCTGTCCATAGGATTTCCCAGGCAAGAATACTGGAGTGGGGTGCCATTTCCTTCTCCAGGGGATCTTCCTGACCCAGGGATTGAACCCAGGTCTGTGCATTGGCAGGCAGATTCTTTACTACTGAGCCACCCAGGGAAGCACGGTTTCTCCATTGCTCTGCCATTAAGTCTTAGATAATGGGAATGAGACTTCTGTGGTCTCTTAACATGCCTTCTGAAATTCTAGAAACTTTATGCTTTAAAGAACAGTTTTTCTTGGTCATAGTTTTTCTAGTTACAAACTACAGAATAAAATAATTGAGTCCCTTCTGTTGTTGTTATAACTTTTCCTAGATAAATAGGGAATCTGTTATAGAGAAGGTATTGTTACAGTTCCTGTTATCATTTGCAAGCTACTTTTAAAATATACTGTAGCTGTGGTGTGTGTGTGTATTTGGGCTATTTAATAGTTTTCAAATTCCTGTAAGATAAACCTAGTATATACCACATTTTTTCAATTTTTAGACATTTTTCACATTCCAACAGCTCTGAAGCCAGGAAGCATCTGGGAATGAGATCATGTCATTACTTAACGGGCAGGTAATTTTTTAAGTTTTTTTTTTTTAAATTGAAGGATAATTGCTTTACAGAATTTTGTTGTTTTCTGTCAAACCTCAACATGAATCAGCCATAGGTATACATATATCACCTCTCTTTTGAACCTCCCTCCCATCTTCCACCCCAACCCACCCCTCTAAATTGATACAGAACCCCTGTTTGAGTGTCCTGAGCCATATAGCAAATTCGCATTAGCTATCTATTTTACACATGGTAATGTAAGTTTCCATGTTACTATTTCTGTACATCTCACCCTCCCTCCCCTCTCCCCATGTCCATAAGCCTGTTCTCTATGTCTGTTTCTCCATTGCTGCCCTGTAAATAAATTCTTCAGTACCATTTTTCTAGATTCTGTATATATGAGTTAGAATATGATATTTAGCTTTCTCTTTTTGACTTACTTCACTCTATACAGTAGGTTCTAGGTTCATCCACCTCATCAGAATTGACTCAAATGCATTCATTTTTATGGCTGAGTAATATTCCATTGTGTATATGTAACACAACTTCTTTATCCATTCATCTGTCGATGGACATCTAGCTTGCTTCCATGTTCTAGCTATTGTAAATAGTCCTGCAGTGAACAGTAGGATACATGTGTCTTTCAATTTTGGTTTCCTCAGGGTATATGCTTAGGAGTGGGATTGCTGGGACTTCTCTTTCACTTTTTCACTTTCATGCATTGGAGAAGGAAATGGCAACCCACTCCAGTTTTCTTGCCGGGAGAATCCCAGGGGCAGGAGAGCCTGGTGGGCTGACGTCTATGGGGTCACGTGGAGTCGGACACGACTGAAGTGACTTAGCAGCAGTAGCAGCAGCATGGTGGTTTTATTCCTAGTTTTTAATGAATCTCCATACCACCTTCCATAGTGGCTGTATCAGTTTACATTCCCACCAACAGTGCAAGAGTGTTCCCTTCTCTCCACACCCTTACCAGCATTTATTGTTTGTAGACTTTTTGATGATGGCCATTCTGACTGGTGTGAGGCGATTTATCTCATTGTAGTTTAGATTTGCATTTCTCTAATAATGAGCGATGTTGAGCATCTTTTCATGTGTTTGTTAGCCTGTATGTCTTCTCTGGAGAAATGTCTGTTTAAGTCTTTTTCCCACTTTTTGATTGGGTTGTTTGTTTTTCTGTCAGTGAGTTGTGTGAGCTGCTTCTGTGTTTTGGAAGTTAATCTTTTGTCAGTTGTTTCATTTGCTATTATTTTCTCCCATTCTGAGGGCTGTCTTTTCACCTTATAGTTTCCTTTCCTGTGAAAAAGCTTTTTAAGTTTAATCAGGTCCCACTTGTTTACTTTTGTTTTTGTTTCTGTTACTCTAGGAGGTGGGTCATAGAGGATATCATTTTGATTTATGTCAGTGAGTGTTCTGCTTATGTTCTCCTCAAAGAATTTTATAGTTTCTGGTCTTACATTTAGGTCTTTAATCCATTTTGAGTTTATCTTTGTGTATGGTGTTAGGAAGTGTTTTAATTTCATTCTTTTACATGTAGCTATCCAGTTTTCCCAGCATGATTTATTGAGGAGGCTGTCTGCCCCATTGTATATTCTTGCCTCCTTTGTCAAAGATAAGGTACCCACAGGTGCATGGGTTTATTTTTGGGCTTTCTCTCTTGTTCCATTGGTCTATATTTCTGTTTTTGTGCCAGTACCATACTGTCTTGATGACTGTAGCTTTGTAGTATAATCTGGTCAGGAAGATTGATTCCTCCAGCTCCATTCTTCTTTCTCAGGACTGCTTTGGCTGTTCGGGGTCTTTTGTGTTTCCATATGAATTGTGAAATTTTTTGTTCTAGTTCTGTGAAAATTATCATTGGTAATTTGATAGGGATTGCATTGAATCTGTAGATTGCGTTAGGTAGTATAGTCATTTTTACAATATTGATTCTTCCTACCCAGGAACATGGGATATCTCTCCATCTGTTTATGTCATCTTTGATTTCTTTCATTAGTGTCTTATAATTTTCTGTGTACAGTTCTTTGGTCTCCTTAAGTAAGTTTATTCCTATTTAATTCTTTTTGTTGCAGTAGTGAATGGGATTGATTCCTTAATTTCTGTTTATGATTTTTCATTGTTGGTATATCAGAATGCAAGTGATTTCTGGGTACTGATTTTGTATCCTGCACCTTTGCTAAATTCACTGATCAGCTCTAGTAATTTTCCGATACTATCTTTAGAGTTTTCTGTGTACAGTATCATGTCATCTGCAAACAGTGAAAGCTTTACTTCTTCTTTCCCAATTTGGATTCCTTTTATTTCTTTTTCTTCTCTGATTGCTGTCGCTAGGACTTCCAGAACTATGTTGAATAACAGTGGTGAAAGTGGGCACCCTTGTTTTGTTCCTGATCTTTTGTTCCTGGGGGAATGCTTTTAGTTTTTCACCATTGAGAATAATGTTTGCTGTAGCCTTATCATATATGGCCTTTACTATGTGAAGGTAGGTTCCTTCTATGCCCATTTTTTAAAGACTTTTAATCATAAATGGGTGCTGAATTTTGTAAAAGGCTTTTTCTGCATCTCTTGAGATTATCATATGGTTTTTATCTTTCAATTTGTTAATATGGTATATCACATTGATTTTGCATATATTGAAGAATCCCCACATTCCTGGAATACACCCATCTTGATCATGATATAGAGTTTTTTATGTGTTGCTGAATTCTATTGCTAAAATTTTGTTGAGGATTTTTGCATCTATATTGATCAGTGATATTGGCCTGTCATTTTCATTTTTTGTGTTGTCTTTGTCTGGTTTTGATATCAGGGTGATGGTGGCCTCATAGAATGAGTTTGGAAATGTTCCTTTCTGTGCAGTTTTTTGAAAGAGTTTTAGAAGGATAGGCATTAGCTGTTCTCTGAATGTTTGATAGAATCCTGTGAAGCCATCTGGTCCTGAGCTTTTGTTTTGGGAGAGATGTTTGATCACAGCTTCAATTTCAGTGCTTGTAATTGGGTTGTTCATGATTTCTGTTTCTTCCTGATTCAGTCTTGGAAGATTGAACTTTTCTAAGAATCTGTCCATTTCTTCCAGGTTATCCATTTTATTGCCATATAGTTGTTCATAATAGTCTCTTATAATTATTTTAATTTCTGCATTGTCTGTTGTAACCTCTCCTTTTTTATTTCTAATTTTGTTGATTTGAGTCTTCTTTCTTTTTATCTTGATGAATCTGGCTAAAGGCTTGTCAGTTTTATATATCTTCTCAAAAAACCAGCTTTTAGTTTTTTTAATCTTTACTATTGTTTCTTTCATTTCTTTTTCATTTATTTCTGCTCAGATCTTTGTGACTTATTTCCTTCTACTAATTTTGGAGATTTTTTGTTCTTCTTTTTCCAGTTGTTTTAGGTGTAAAGTTAGGTTGTCTATTCAATGTTTTTCTTGTTTCTTGAGGTAGGATTGTATTGCTATAAACTTCCCTCTTACAACTGCTTTGCTGCATCCCATAGGTTTTGAGTTGTCATGTTTTCATTGTCATTTGTTTCTATAAATTTTTTGATTTCCCTTTTGATTTCTTCAGTATCCTGTTGGTTATTTAGAAACGTGTTGTTAAATCTCCATGTGTTTGTGTTTCTTACAGTTTTTTTTCCTTGTAATTGATATCTAGTCTCATAGCATTGTGGTCAGAGAAGATGCTTGATACAATTTCAATTTTGTTAAATTTACTGAGGTTTGATTTCTGACCCAAAATATGGTCTATCCTGGAGAATGTTTCATGTGCACTTGAGAAGAAGGTGTATTCTTTTGCACTTGGATGGAATGTCCTGAAGATATCAATGAGATCCATCTCATCTAATGTATCATTTAAGACTTGTGTTTTCTTATTAATTTTCTGTTTTGATGATCTGTCCATTGGTGTGAGTGGGGTGTTAAGGTCTCCTTCTATTATTGTGTTACTGTCAATTTTCTCCTTTTATGTCTGTTAGTGTTTGTCTTATATATTGAGGTGCTCCTATATTGGGTGCATAGATATTTACAATTGTTATGTCTTCTCTTGGTTGATCCCTTGATCATTATGTAGTGTCCTTTCTTATCTCTTGTAATCTTTATTTTAAGGTCTATTTTGTCTGATATGAGGATTGCTATTCCAGCTTTCTTTTGCTTCCCATTTGCATGGAATATACTTTTCCATCCTCTCTCTTTCAGTCTATATGTGTCTTGAGGTCTGAAGTGGGTTTCTTGTAGACAGCATATATATGGGTGCTGCACTCAATATGCCAGCAAATTTGGAAAACTCAGCAGTGGCCACAAGATTGGAAAAGGTCAGTTTTCATCCCAATCCCAAAGAAAGGCGATGCCAAAGAGTGCTCAAACTACCGCACAATTGCACTCATCTCACACGCTAGTAAAGTAATGCTCAAAATTCTCCAAGCCAGGCTTTAGCAATATGTGAACCGTAAACTTCCTGATGTTCAAGCTGGATTTAGAAAAGGCAGAGGAACCAGAGATCAAATTGCCAACATCTGCTGGATCATGGAAAAAGCAAGAGAGTTCCAGAAAAACATCTATTTCTGCTTTATTGACTATGCCAAAGCCTTTGACTGTGTAGATCACAATAAACTGTGGAAAATTCTGAGAGAGATGGGAATACCAGACCACCTGATCTGCCTCTTGAGAAATCTGTATGCAGGTCAGGAAGCAACAGTTAGAACTGGTCATGGAACAACAGACTGGTTCCAAATAGGAAAAGGAGTACGTCAAGGCTGTATATTGTCACCATGTTTCTTTAACTTATATGCAGAGTACCTAATGAGAAATGCTGGACTGGAGGAAACACAAGCTGGAATCAAGATTTCCGGGAGAAATATCAATAACCTCAGATATGCAAATGATACCACCCTTATGGCAGAAAGTGAGGAGGAACTAAAAAGCCTCTTGATGAAAGTGAAAGTGGAGAGTGAAAAGGTTGGCTTAAAGCTCAACATTCAGAAAACGAAGATCATGGCATCTGGTCCCATCACTACATGGGAAATAGATGGAGAAACAGTGGAAACAGTGTCAGACTTTATTTTTCTGGGCTCCAAAATCACTGCAGATGGTGACTGCAGCCATGAAATTAAAAGACGCTTACTCCTTGGAAGGAAAGTTATGACCAACCTAGATAGCATATTCAAAAGCAGAGACATTACTTTGCCAACAAAGGTTCGCCTAGTCAAGACTATGGTCTTTCCTGTGGTCATGTATGGATGTGAGAGCTGGACTGTGAAGAAGGCTGAGCGCCGAAGAATTGGTGCTTTTGAACTGTGGTGTTGGAGAAGACTCTTGAGAGTCCCTTGGACTGCAAGGAGATCCAACCGGTCCATTCTCAAGGAGATTAGCCCTGGGATTTCTTTGGAAGGAATGATGCTAAAGCTGAAACTCCAGTATTTTGGCCACCTCATGCGAAGAGTTGACTCATTGGAGAAGACTCTGATGCTGGGAGGGATTGAGGGCAGGAGGAGAAGGGGACGACAGAGGATGAGATGGCTGGATGGCATCACTTGACTCGATGAATGTGGGTCTGAATGACCTCCAAGAGCTGGTGATGGATAGGGAGGCCTGGTATGCTGCAGTTCATGGGGTCGCAAAGAGTCGGACACGACTGAGTGACTGATCTGATCTGATCTGATAGGAGTCTTGTTTTTGTATCCATTCAGCCAGTCTGTATCTTTTGGTTGGAAGATTTAATCCATTTATATTTAAAGTAATTATTTATATATATGTTCCTATTGCCATTTTCTTAATTGTTTGGGGTTGATTTTGTAGATCTTTTTTATTCTCTTGTATTTCTTGGCTATATAAGTCCCTTTAACATTTGTTGTAAAACTGATTTGGTGGTACATGATGCTGTTAACTTAACTTTTGCTTGTCTGAAAAACTTTATTTCTCCATCAATTTTGAATGAGATCCTCGCTGGGTACTGTAATCTTGGTTGTAGATTTTTCCTTTTCGATACTTTAAATATATCCTGCCATTCCCTTCTGGTCTGCAGAGTTTCTCCTGAAAGATCAGCTGTTAAGCGTATGGGTTTTCCCTTGTATGTTACTTGTTGCTTCTCCCTTGCTGCTTTTAATATTCTTTCTTTGTGTTTAGTCTTTGTTAGTTTGATTAATATGTGTCTTGGCATGTTTCTCCTTGGGTTTATCCTGTATGGGACTCTTTGTGCCTCTTGGACTTGATTGACTATTTCCTTTTCCATGTTGGGGAAATTTTCAATGATTATTTCTTCAAAAATTTTCTCATACCCTTTCTGTTTTTCTCCTTCTTCTGGGACCCCTATAATTCTAATGTTGGGGTGTTTGATATTGTCCCAGAGGTCTCTAAGACTATCCTCAGTTCTTTTCATTCTTTTTACTTTATTCTGCTCTTCAGAAGTTATTTCCACCATTTTATCTTTCAGCTCACTGATTTGTTCTTCTGCTTTCAGATATTCTGCTATTGATTCCTTCTAGAATATTTTTAATTTCAGTAATTGTGTTGTTTGTCTCTGTATGTTTATTCTTTAATTCTTCTAGGTTTTTGTTAATTGATTCTTGCATTTTCTCCATTTTGTTTTCAAGGTTTTTGATCATCTTTACTATCATTATTCTGAATTCTTTTTCAGGTAGTTTGCCTGTTTCCTCTTCATTTATTCGGACTTCTGTGTTTCTAGTTTGTTCCTTCATTTGTGTAGCATTTCTCTGCCTTTTCATTATTTTTTTTTTAATTAATTGTGTTTGAGGTTTTCTTTTCCCAGGCTTCAAGGTTGAATTCTTTCTTCCTTTCGGTTTCTGCCCTCCTGAGGTTGGTCGGAGAAGGCAATGGCACCCCACTCCAGTACTTTTGCCTAGAAAATCCCATGGACGGAGGAGCCTGGTAGGCTGTAGTCCGTGGGGTCGCTAGAGTCCGACACGACTGAGCGACTTCACTTTCGCTTTTGACTTTCGTGCATTGGAGAAGGAAATGGCAACCCACTCCAATGTTCTTGCCTGGAGAATCCCAGGGCCGGGAAGCCTGGTGGGCTGCCATCCATGGGGTCGCACAGAGTCAGACACGACTGAAGCGACTTAGCAGCAGCAGCAGCAGCAGTAGTAGCAGCAAGGTTGGTCAGTGGTTTGTTTGAGCTTCTTATAGGGTGAGATTTCTACTGGGTTTTTGTTCGTTTTTCCACTGATGTGCAAGGCTGAGTGAGGTGGTAATTCTGTCTGCTGATGACTGGGTTTGTATTTTGGTTTTGTTTATTGTATGGATGAGGCGTTCTACACAGGGTGCTACTGGTGGTTGGGTGATGCAGGGTCTTGTATTCAAGTGTTTTCCTTTGTGTTAAGTCCTCACTATTTGATTCTCCCTAGGGTTAGTTCTCTGGTAGTCTTGGTCTTGGAGTCAGTGTTCCCACTCCAAAGGCTCAGGGCTTGATCTCTGGTCAGGAACGAAGATTCCATGAGTGGTTTGTTATGGCATTGCTGCTGCTAAGTCGCATCAGTTGTGTCCGACTCTGTGCGACCCCATAGACGGCAGCCCACTAGGCTCCTCCGTCCTTGGGATTCTCCGGGCAAGAACACTGGAGTGGGTTGCCGTTTCCTTCTCCAATGCAGGAAAGTGAAAAGTGAAAGTGAAGTCGCTCAGTCGTGTCCCACTCTTAGCGACCCCATGGACTGCAGCCTACCAGGCTCCTCTGTCCATGGGATTTTCCAGGCAAGAGTACTGGAATAGGGTGCCATTGTTATGGCATTAAGGGAGAGTAAAACAAATATCCAAAAACAAAAAACCAAAGATGAACCCCAGACAAATGGCAGTTACAAAATCAGGCAAATAATAATTAAAATAATGGAATGTACACATATACATATACACCTATGAGCAAAGTGAAAACAGTTAAAAAAAAAAAAAAAAGTATAGTAGATTGACCCGGCGAACAAAGTAAATAAAAAATTATATTTACTATTTAAGAACAAAACTAACTGAAGCACAGACTGGAAAACAAAACTAAAGCAAGGTGCCAAGTTGGTAATAAAGCAATGAAAATAAAACTAACAAATATGTTGAGAGGAAAGAAAGAAAGAATAGATATGTGACGTTAAATAGAGGTAGATGAAGAGGATATATATACATTAAAGATTAACTGCAAGAGGAAAAGAACAATAGGAAAGGCAAACAAAGGAGTAAATGTAGAAGAAATATAGTAGGTTTAAAAAATTAAAATTATAGAAAAGAAAAAAACAGAAAAAGAAAGAAAAGGAAAGAAAGGAAAACTCCACAGAACTGCAAAAGCCCAGCATAGAGGCAGTTGTTTATAACAACAATAAAAAGTGTGACAATATACACATACATATATACCCATGAGCAAAATCAAAACAATCCAACAAAAAGTAGAATAGACCGACCTGGCAAACAAAGGAAATAAAAAATTATATCTACCAGAACAAAACTAACGAAAGCACAAACTGGAAAACAAAACTAGAGCAAGGAGCCAATTGGGGAATAAAGCAATGAAAATAAAACTAACAAATACCTTAAGAGGAAAGGAAAGGAAAGAAGGAAACAATAGATATGCAAAGTTAAGTAGGGATAGATAAAGAAGATTGTGTACATTAAAGATTAAGTGCAAGGGCTGGAGAACAGTAGGAAAAGCAAGCAAAAGAATAAATGTCTAAAAACTAAGAATAGGTTTAAAAAATTAAAATTAAAGCAAGAGAGGAAAACTCCACAGAACTACAAAAGCCCGATGTAGAGAAGCTCAAAAGCTTAATCGTGCCAATGAAATCGACAACTACAGCGGGGCGAGGGTGGGGGGGTGGGGGAAGGAAAATAAGAAATCCAAAAGAATATACAGAGCAAGTCAAAACATAAGAATAATAAATGTTTTTCTTAAGTCACTGTGTCAGAGTCGTTTCCCTCACTGGGAGTCACAGTCCACCTCACCTCCCTAGGATGCCCTCCAACACCGTGCTGATCTCTGGACCTGCTGTGGGGGCAGCTCAGATTCTAATCTGGTCCTGCTCCTGTGTGTTCTTGCCTCCAGTGTCCACAGCTATCAGAACTAGCGCGTTTTCTGTTGTGGGAGCTCGCAGTGATCTTTTATACATTCCATAGACGCAGAGTCTGCTTAGTTGGTCATGTGGATTTAATCTGCACCTTATACAGCTGGTGGGAAAGTTGGGTCTTCTTCCTTAGCCACACTGCCCCTGGGTTTCAATTGTGATTTTATTTCCACCTCTGCATGTGGGTCGTCCACTGGGGTTTGCTCCTGAGGCTGCCCTGAAAGACTTGGGTTTGCCCCTGTGAGGGCCAGATGTGGAGGTGATGCAGCTGCTTGGGTCACAGGGGTTCTGGCAGACCAGGTACTCAGGGGAGTTGGCGGCTAGGGCAGCAGAAAGTATAGTGCTCCAGAAGGGTATGCAACCAGTATTGGGCAATATGCTCCAGTATTCTTACCTGGAGAATCCCCTGCCCTGACAGGCCACAGTCTACAGGGTCACAAAGAGCTGGACACGACCAAAGCGACCCTTCATGCATAGACTCAAGAGTTTTTTTGCCTGTGGCAGCTCTGCCCCAGTGAGAGTTGAGCGCGCAGGTGGTGCAGCTGCTTGGCTTGCGGGGACCCTGACGGCACCAAGTGTGCAGAGATAGGGACTGCCTCCACTGCAGGAGTTACGGCCCTATCAGAGTCTTTTTTTTGAGCCCCTTGTAGCTGGCAATAAGAAGGCGTCTTTGGCCAGTATTTCTCCATAGCTGCTCCCATTCAGGCACTTAGAGGACTCCCTCGCCTGGGCTCCTTCTCAGTTCGGTGCGTTAGGCACATAGAGGGGCCCCCTTGGCTGGGGTCCTAGTCTGTAGATTGGCACGTCAGGCACTTAAAGGAGCACGCTGGGTGGCGTTCTGCTCTGTAGTTCGGTGCATCAGGCATTTGATAAGCCAGCCTCTCTATAGTTCAGCTGTGGATGCTGGCCTGTGAGGGGAGAGAGGCTCTGGTGATGGCTCCACCCGCTATGCGCGACTCAGCAATATCACCTTGCTGCATGGCTGCCAGGCTTTCCTCCACCGGCATTTCCCACCACAATCTCCTCCTTCATATCCCCTCGATCCGTCTCTCCGCAGTCAACATCAGCCCCTACCCTGGGGTCGCTCCACAGTCCCCAAGCCCCAGCTCCCAGCTGCTGTGCCTTCCAGAAGGCCCTCCTCCCTGTCTGCAGTATGTATGGCTGCGGCAAGACTGATTCTCATTCCATTTAGGCCACCGCGAATCAACTGTTTCACTCTCAGCGTTAATGTTTCTCCTCTGACTCAGACAGTTGCCCCCTGCTTCAGTTCCCCCAGCTGCCGAGGGCAGGTCCAGTCCTACTAACACTCCTGTTTTTCCCTAGTTTCTTCATCCTACCGAGTTTTGTGTGGGTCTATATATTCTTTCCTGCTGGTCAGGTACTCCTGTCTGCTCTCAGCTGGTGTTCTGCACGCATGTCTGTGTCTGAAGGTGTATTCCTGATGTATCTGTGGAGAGAGATGTACTCCACATCCACCTACTCTTCTGCCATCTTGTTCTCCCTAAGTTTTTTTTGTTTTTTAATTGAAGTAGATTTACACGGTGTTAGTTTCTAGTATATAGCAAAATGATTCAGTTATATATATTATATATATATATATATGCTTTTGCACATTATTTTCCATTATAGGTTGTTGGAAGACATTGCAAACAGTTCTCTATACGACACAGTAGGACCTTGCCGTTTATGTTTTCTATATAGTAATTTGTATCGGCTAATCCCAAACTCCTAATTTATCCCTTCCCCGCCCCCTTTCCCCTTTGGTACCAAAAGTTTGTTTTCTATGTCTGTGAGTCTGTTTCTGTTTTGTAAGTAAGTTTATTCATTTCATATTTTAGATTTCACATGTAAGTGATATCATATGGCATTTGTCTTTCTCTGTCTGATTTACTTCACTTGGTATGATAATCTCTAGGTCCAACCATGTAGCTGCAAATGGCATTATTTCATCCTTTTTTATGTCTGAGTGGTATGCCACTGTGTACGTGCACCACATCTTCTTTATCTGTTTGTCGGTCAATGGACGTTTAGGTTGCTTCCACGTCTTGGCTGTTGTAAGTAGTGCTGCTGTGAACATACGGGTGCATGTATTATTTTGAATTAGAGTTTTTTCCAGATATATGCCCAGGAGTGGTTTTACTGGATCATATGGTAACTCTTATTTTTAATTTTTTAAGGAACTTCCATACTGTTTTCCATAGTGATTGTTCCAATTTACATGCCCACCAACCCAGTGTAACAAGAGTTCCTTTTCTCCACACCCTCTCCAGTCTACAGTTTATTATTTGTAGGCTTTTTAATGATGGCCATTAAAGAGGAGAGTGACAAAGCTGGCTTAAAACTCAACATTCAGAAAACTAAGATCATGGCATCCGGTCACATCACTTCCTGGCAAGTAGATGGGGAAACAGTGGAAACAGTGACAGACCTTGTTTTCTTGGGCTCCAAAATTATTGCAGATGGTGACTGCAGCCATGAAATTAAAAGACGCTTGCTACTTGGAAGAAAAGCTGTGACCAACCTAGACAGCATATTAAAAAGGAGAGACGTTACTTTGCTGACAAAGGTCTGTGTAGTCAAGGTTATGGTTTTTCCAGTAGTCATGTATGAATGTGAGAGTTGGACTATAAAGAAAGCTGAGTGCCGAAGAATTGATGCTTTTGAACTGTGGTGTTGGAGAAGACTCTTGAGAGTCCCTTGGACTGCAAGGAGATCCAACCAGTCCATCCTAAAGGAAATAAGTCCTGAATATTCATTGGAAGGATTGATTCTGAAGCTGAAACTCCAATACTTTGGCCACCTGATGCGAAGAACTGACTCACTGGAAAAGACCCTGACTCTGGGAAAGATTGAGGGCAGGAGGAGAAGGGGACGACAGAGGATGAGATGAGATGGTTGGATGGCATCACTGACTCGATAGATGTGAATTTGAGCAAGTTCTGGAAGTTGGTGATGGACAGGGAAGCCTGGTGTGCTGCAGTCCATAGGGTTGCAGAGAGTCGGACACGACTGAGCGACTGAACTGATTTCGACCAGTGTGAGGTGGTACCTCATTACTGTTTTGATTTGATTTGCATTTCTCTGATAATTAGCGATGTTGAGCATTTTTTCATGTGCCTGTTGGCCATCTATATGTCTTCTTTGCAGAAATGCCTATTTAGGTCTTCTGCCCATTTTTTGATTGGGTTGTTTTGTTTTTGTTTTTGAGTTGTATGAGCTATTAGTATATTTTGAAAATTAAGCCTTGTCAATCATATCATATGCAAATACTTCAGTTTATCTTAAAATTGATGGTATCTGATGGTTAATTTTTTGTGTCAACTCACCTGAGCCATGGAGTGCCCAGACATTTGACTGATCATCATTCTGGGTGTGTCTGAGGGTGTTTCTGCATGAGATTAACATTTGAATTGGTAAACATAGTAAGATCAGATCAGATCAGATCAGTCGCTCAGTCGTGTCCGACTCTTTGCGACCCCATGAACCGCAGCACGCCAGGCCTCCCTGTCCATCACCAGCTCCCGGAGGTCACTCAGACTCGCATCCATCGAGTCAGTGATGCCATCCAG
Source organism: Tragelaphus eurycerus (assembly GCA_935064755.1). Lineage (NCBI taxonomy): Eukaryota > Metazoa > Chordata > Mammalia > Artiodactyla > Bovidae > Tragelaphus > Tragelaphus eurycerus. The sequence continues at coordinate 30,333,636 of CAKXYN010000002.1, forward strand.
CCATCTCATCCTCTGTCGTCCCCTTCTCCTCCTGCCCTCAATCCCTCCCAGCATCAGAGTCTTCTCCAGTGAGTCAACTCTTCGCATGAGGTGGCCAAAATACTGGAGTTTCAGCTTTAGCATCATTCCTTCCAAAGAAATTCCAGGATTGATCTCCTTCAGAATGGACTGGTTGGATCTTCTTGCAGTCCAAGGGACTCTCAAGAGTCTTCTCCAACACCATAGTTCAAAAGCATCAATTCTTCGGCGCTCAGCCTTCTTCACAGTCCAGCTCTCACATCCATACATGACCACAGGAAAGACCATAGCCTTGACTAGGCGAACCTTTGTTGGCAAAGTAATGTCTCTGCTTTTGAATATGCTATCTAGGTTGGTCATAACTTTCCTTCCAAGGAGCAAGCGTCTTTTAATTTCATGGCTGCAGTCACCATCTGCAGTGATTTTGGAGCCCAGAAAAACAAAGTCTGACACTGTTTCCACTGTTTCCCCATCTATTTCCCATGCAGTGATGGGACCAGATGCCATGATCTTCGTTTTCTGAATGTTGAGCTTTAAGCCAACCTATAGTAAAGTAGACTGCTTTTCCTAACGTGAATGAGTCCCATCCAAAGACCTAGTTATAGAACATAAAAGGAGTAAGGGGTAATAACTCTTCCTGCTTGACTCTTGAGCTGGAACTTTGGTCTTTTCCTGTTTTTTCACTCTCGCTGAAACACTGACTCTTTTTGGGTCTCAAGCCTCCTGACTTTGGACTGGAATTACAAGTTGGCTCTCCTGATTCTCTAGCTTGCTGACTGCAGGTGTTGGAATTTCTCAGGCTCTGTAATGCATGAGCAAATTCCTTATAATAAATTATGTGTAGATATGACTACATATTATTGGTTCTCTTTTTCTGGAGAATGAAGACTGATGTAGGTGAGGTCCAAAATTTGATAAAATATAATTGAGGGTACGTTGAATTCCCTGTACTTTAGAGACATGGTGGGTTTGGAGAATGTTTCACACCAAACATAATCATGGAAGTTGAGTTGTAAGTGCAAAGATGCTGCTGTTCTTTACCAGGATAGCTTTCTGGCAATGGAGAGTCAGGGTTTGGGAGTTGTTAGGCCAGGAGGGACAGTGTCAGAAAGACAGTTTTCTTCCCAGCTCTGTTGTATACTTCCTTTGTGACTTTAGGTAGGTCACTTAATCTGTCTGGGATTGGTTTCCTTTTCTGTGAAAGAGCTGGTTGGACTAGGTGATTTCAAAATCCCTTTTTCATTTCTCAGTCTTAGCAGTTGATTCTTCTGTTTCAGTGAGGGGAGATGCATAAGGTGTAAATAATGACTTGCAGAGAGCTACAGTATCACCAGTAGTATCCAACTCCTGGAGTGCCGATTGATCAGTTTGATTTCTTGAATTGTAATGTTTGTGTCAAGAACAGTAGCTTTCAGGTTTGTTTGCACAGAATTTGAAACCAGGGCCAGGAAGCATCACTTTCTGAAACAAAATTTACAAGTTCATCCCAAGAGGTTTTCCACCCAATAATTGACTTGTGGGTGTTGAGTTAAGGCCTTAGGACTCCTGACATCCAGTAAAGGGTCTAGGTCCTTCCCTGTCAGTGGTTCCCTGACATTACTATTTTGACATCAGTAGATGACTTACGTATTTACTTGATGTGAATCTGTTCCCAATGGCCCATCAGGTATGTACCTGAACTGCCCTTGGGGCCCTACCCAAAGTCCCTACCAACCTTCTCTCTGACTGTCTCAGCCTTAGAAGAGTCCAGTGAGAGAAATGTTTCCTTAAAGGGCTGTGGCATTTCAGAGAGAGAGGAAAAAAAAAATCTGACAGAGGAGACTGACAGGGCTTATGCAAGAGATAGTCAGGGATGACATTTTAGGAACAAGTCCAATTTGAGCGAATGCTCTGAAGCAGGAATACAAGTGAGTTTGATGTGACTAGAATATAGGTTGTGTAAGAGGACTAGATAAGACGTGAGTTTCCACTGAATATAATTTGTCCTCTGTAATTCTCTGAAGTAAAAATAGTTAAGCTTGTGAATGTTTTGAGATTATTCCATTTCAGTGGATCAAAACCAAATTGTAAATTAAAGTTATCTTTTCCTAGAAATCATATGACCCCAGGCAGGCCTGTTAGACAGCACTTTGTGTAATGTTGAAAGGTCAGTACAATCCTTTGTCTCATTTTTAGGTTCATAATAATTTTTCTTAACCAGAAGGGGAGAGAGCAAGTGTGTTAACAATAATGTTTGGAAAGCAATAATCTTTGCTAGTTTGCTAAGTCACTTCAGTCATGTCTGACTCTGCGACCCCATAGACGGCAGCCCACCAGGCTCTCCCGTCTCTGGGATTCTCCAGGCAAGAACACTGGAGTGGGTTGCCATTTCCTTCTCCAATGCATGAAAGTGAAAAGTGAAAGTGAAGTCGCTCAGTCGTGTCCAACTCTTAGTGACCCCATGGACTGCAGTCGTGTCTGACACTTAGCGACCCCATGGACTGCAGCCCACCAGGCTCCTCCATCCATGGCATTTTCCAGACAAGAGTACTGGAGTGGGGTGCCATTGCCTTCTCCGGCAATAATCTTTAATCTTAGAAAAATTAAAAACCAAAGATTACTAGTACTGTATTAGGGGGAAAAAGGAATAAAAATCATCAGTAATGCCATTACTTAGAGAATCATCACTGTATTTATTGCTGCTCCTTCCAGACTTCTATGCAAAAATGATATCGGATATACAGATCTCTTCTAGCTGCTTTTTTTCCCTTAGAATTTTCCCCCAGAAGATAAGTTCCTTGGAGCTGGAACCCAGCATCCTTTGTTAGGTCCTAGTCTGTGTCCTGGGAAGCAGTAATTGAGACAGTGCTCTTGCTTCTGTTTGCAGGTTGGCAGCCTCGGTGGTTCCTTCTCTGTGGAGGGATATTATCTTACTATGATTCTCCTGAAGATGCCTGGAAAGGTTGCAAAGGGAGCATCCAGATGGCAGTCTGTGAAATTCAAGGTGAGAAGCCAAGAGATTTGCAGAGTTTAATTTTCTTTCTGTTTCTCCCCCAAGATTAAAAAAAAAAAAAAGCATTGGTTTCTTAGGCCTTTCTGTGCTGCTTCCAAAGTATAGACAAAGATCCGTTATGTTGCCCCCCTCAAAAAAAACCTTGCAAGTAAGACCTAAGACTGCAGGCAATTTTTACAAGAAGATTGGTTAAGAGGTAGTGAAAATAAGTGAGAGCAGTGTGTTTGTTAATCACACATCTAGTACCATTTCACAGTCTCCTGCTCACCTGGCACTTGAGGCAATTTTCTAACCTTGTGTTTTTATTGTAACATCAAACACGTCTGTGTTTAAATCAGGACACATATCTACCTTCTCACCACCACGACCATACTCTAAACAAGCAAACACCTAACAGACCTACAAACAGCCTTTACTTCTGGGTTTTAGGAATCTTAGGATGTGCTGGGAGGGTGTGGCTCAGAAACCGATTAGAATGGAATTAGGGGCACAGGACTTGGAGGGTGAAGGAGAGTGTGGCTTGCTTGTTTCTTCTCCTAAAGGCTCTAAGGGAATTGTCACGTTTTTTACATAATGAGTGAAGGAAGGTAGAAAAGGAAAAGTACTGTGTTCTTGATTGCTTTCCAGTTGTTATGTTTTTAATATGACACGTAAAGGAAGGTAGAAGAGTAAAAATACTCTGTTCAGTTGCTTTCCAGTAACCCACGGAGATAAAGAGCACATCCTTACTTGTTTGCATCAAGCCTTTTTGGCTGCAGAGCAGCATGCTTTACACACACACAGGCCAAAAGAGAGATTTTTCCTCTCTCTGCTTCTAAAAGATCCTGAGGAAATTTAAGTGCTTCTTTTTTAGGCCAAAGTCTTGGGTGAGACCTTGGAGCCAATTGCAGAGTTTTCCTTCTTCATCAGCAGAGACCTCTAGGAAGAGATAAATAAACCAGGAGAAGTTGTGAGGGCTGGCATCCTCTTTTGGAAGAAGTCCTCAGTGACTGGCCCCAGTAAAGCTCAGGAGTTTGGGTAGAGTGGAGGGTACCCAGACAGGGCTCTTCTGGGTTTCTGACCTCCCTCTGCCTTGCTCCCAGTTCATTCTGTAGATAACACACGCATGGACCTGATCATCCCTGGGGAACAATATTTCTACCTGAAGGCCAGAAGTGTGGCTGAGAGACAACGGTGGCTGGTAGCCTTGGGGTCAGCCAAGGCTTGCCTGACAGACAGTAGGACCCAGAAGGAAAAAGGCAAGTATTGATTGTCCTCTGGCCTGGGAACACTGGGAACCACCTGGTGGCATCTCTGGGTTCCCATATTTGTTAGCTTGCTTCTGACCTCCTAGCCACAGCCAGCTTTTTATGTCATGCAAGTGCTGTACATCTCAGTGGAACTTAAACAGTCTGTACCTGACTCTTCTTTCTTAGCATGTCATAGTAGAAAGAGGGCAGGTTTTGGAGCCAGACACAACTGGGTTCAAATCATGGCTTTGTAGGGTACTGGCTTTGTGACCTTGACATGGGACCTCTCTCATCTTCAGTTTCCTTATGTTTTAGAAAGAGGTAATTACCTACCTTGGAGAAGGCAATGGCAACCCACTCCAGTGTTCTTGCCTGGAGAATCCCAGGGACGGGGGAGCCTGGTGGACTGCCATCTATGGGGCTGCACAGAGTCGGACACGACTGGAGCAACTTAGCAGCAATTACCTACCTTACAAGAATTACCATGAGGATCAGTGATGATATAAAACTACCTAGTACCTTGTCTGGCACAAAGTTGACCAAAAGTCAAGTAAAGGGTAGCTGAGCCAGAGAAGCCTTGGATCTGAGTGTTTGTTGCAGTAACACCCCACTTTCCCCTCTTTTTTCCTGGGGTGCATGGCTGCTTAATTGTCAGGTTCCTGCTGCTTAATGCTTATTAACTCAACATCATCAGGTCTCTTGAGAACCACGGCATAACTTTCTATCTGCCCTGGGTCACGAGTGCCAGAGCTCACTGCCTGAGCTCTGCGTTCTGACCCTGCATCCCCGAGTGTACACCTGGAAAGATTGGTAGGAGAGAGAGGGGCCTCTGGGAAAAATGTTTCAGGGACCTTTCTCGTGACACATAATGGCAAATGGGCTTCACTTTTCAGGTAGACACAGTAAGATGGCCTCTTGGTTAGTTTTAATGCTGAGATACCGGAGTGGGTAGCCAATCCCTTCTCTAGCAGATCTTCCAAACCCAGGAATCGAACTGGAGTCTCCTGAATCGCAGGCCGATTCTTTACCAGCTGAGCTACAAGGGAGGCCCTTTTAATGCTAAGTCAAAAGCAAATTCTTGACTCTGTGAGCTCTGACTCATAGCAGGTAGAATGTGCCGGCTTTTTCACAGAGAAGAAAACAGAGGCAGTAATGACTGTAAGCCGAGCCCTTAGTGCCAGGGTGAGTGGGGTGCCAAGCTAGTGAAGAAGCAGCAGGTGTGCAGAGGGCGCTGTTTGCCTTTCCAGGCAGCATGCTGGACCAGTCCTCTGATTCATGAGCTACCTTATTAGTGGTAATTGCATGTTACAGACCACTACTTCCAGTTTTGAGTACCATGTTAGCAGGCAGATAGCTGTGACCCCAGTTTACAGACAGAAAAACTGTGGCAGAAAAACTGTGGCAGAACTGAGATCAAAACTCTGAACCTTTGCCTCTGTTCCCAGTTCTGACACAAGTGAATCAGAGGTATATGTCTTCTTCTTCCTATACTGGTGATTATTAAATATTTTGAGTCAAGAAATAATGTAGATTACTTCAGAAGGCTAGGAATCTCCTTTTTCTGTTTTTCTTGCTCCCATAACTTCAGTTATATAGTATCTGTAGCCCATAATATAAACATCTGACTTTATCTGTATAGTATACTAACTAGTATATCAGTTATTTATTCTGATAATTACATTTTCATCATTTTGTTATTTAGAGTTTGCTGAAAACACTGAAAACTTGAAAACCAAAATGTCAGAACTAAGACTCTACTGTGATCTTCTTGTTCAGCAAGTAGATAAAACGAAAGAAGTGACCACAACTGGTGTGTCCAGTTCTGAGGTAAAACACCGTTCGTCTTTGCAAAGTAGCACCAGTGATGCACATTCTTACATAATCCATACCTTGGAATGTACTGTTGTTCACAGGAAAAAAGTGATAGACTTAAACAAAGAGAAGAAATGTATGCATTTCAGCATATGGAAGCATATAGTTTTCCTTCCTGAGAAGAATTCAGGATTAATTGATAACATTTGGAACTTTTAACTTTAGTACTAATGTACTAGAATATGTGTCTTCTGAGTTTGCATAACTTTTAAAAATACAGCCTTACCTGTCTGACAGCGCTATTTCTGTGCTACTGATGTGGCTCCTAAGATGACAGCATCTTGTGTGTCTGTTATGCACATCTGTCACCTCTATTGAGACTGTAACAGGGTTTATTTCACTGGGGTGGACATTCTGCTTTAGTATAGACTAACGCTTTCAAAGATAGAGACACAGCTTTATTTCTCTCCATCATCAGCAAGGATTGAAATCTTTATCACTTATTAATGAAATTATTATTTTCTAATTCTAAAACAGATATTAAAAGATGTATCTGGTGTTAATCTATGTATTGAATGGTTCACATTAACCAGAGAGAGGTCTCTGCTCTGCTCTCAAAGAAGCTATCTGAGAAACCGTGCCTACAAAAATAAAGAATCTGCAGATTATAATTAATAGTTTTAAATTACTTAGGTAATATAGCACTATGCTTCTAATAGTATATGTGCTCTAAGTTTTCTAGTCAAAGTGTTTTAGCTCCCTTTCATTCACTCTTTGGGGTGCGGGGAGCTCTCTTACTAATTCAGCATGTTGTGTACAAGACACTATGCTGAGGGAGGGCAACGGGAGGGCCACCAAAACACTTCAGTCCTGCTTCTGGGATGTTAGAACCTAGAGCACTGATTCTCCAGCCAGAACAGTTTGCCCCTCAGGAGACATCGGGCCATGTCTGAGACAGTTTTGGTTGTCACTACTGAGGGAGTGCTGTTGACATCTAAGGGAGAGAGGTTAGATGGCCAGATGCTGCTTGATATCTGGAAGGGACAGGAGAGCCACTCCCCCTCCATTACCTCCTCCAATAATGCCAGTGGAGCCAAGGAAGAGAAGCCCTGGTCTAGAGGGAAAGGAGAAAGTGAATTCAGCAACTTTTAATTCAGAGGTGTTTATAGTAAGTGTTTAATTCAGAAGTGTTTGTATAAGTAGAAAGTGTTTATAGTTAAGTGCCTCGGAAACTTGCTAATGAAACTGTGACTATGATATTGTGATTTATTGTTGTTGTTCAGTTGCTAAGTCATAGCTGACTCTTTGTGATCCCACGGACTGCAGCCAGCCAAGCTCCTCAGTCCTTCGGTATCTCCTGGAGTTTGCTCAAATTCATGTCCATTGAGTTGGTGACACTATCTCACCATCTCATCCTCTGCCACTTCGTTTTCCTTTTACCTTTAATCTTTCCCTTCATCAGGGTCTTTTCCAGTGAGTCAGCTCTTTTACATCAGGTGGCCAAAGTATTGGAGCTTCAGCGTCAGCCCTTCCAATGAATATTTAGAGTTCATTTCCTTTGAGATTAACTGGTTTGATATCCTCCTTGCAGTCCAAGGGGCTCTCGAGTCTTCTCCAGCACCACAATTTGAAGGCATTAATTCTGATGCCTTCAGCTTTCTTTATGGTCCAACTTTCACATCTGTACATGACTACTGAAAAAACCATACCTTTGACTATATGGACCTTTTTTGGTGAAGTGATGTCTCTGCTTTATAATACACTGTCTAGGTTTATCATAGCTTTCCTTCCAATGAGCAAGTGTCTTTGAATTTCATGACTGCAAGTCACCATCCACAGTGATTTTGGAGCCCAAAAAAGACAATTTGTCACTACTTCCACTTTCCCCCTTCTATTTGTCATAAGGTGATAGGACTGGATGCTACGATGTTCATTTATGAATGTTGAATTTTAAGCCAGCTTTTTCACTCTTCTCTTTCACCCTCATCAAGAGGCTCTCTAGTTTCTCTTCACTTTGTGCTGTTAGAGTGGTATCATCTGCCTCTCTGAGGTTGTTGATGTTTGTCCTGGCAGGCTTGATTCCAGCTTGGATTCATCCAACTTGGCATTTCACATAATGTACTCTGTGTAGAAGTTAAAGAAGCAGGATGACAATATACAGTCTTGTCTTAATCCTTTCCCAATTTGGAACCAGTTCTAACTGTTGCTTCTTGACCTGCATACAGGTTTCTCAGGACAGGTAAGGTGGTTTGCATCTCTAAAATTTTTCCAGTTTGTTGTACACAGTCAGAGGCTTTAGTATAGTGACGCAGAGAGATGTTTTTCTGGAATTCCTTTGCTTTTCTCTATGTTCCATTGAATGTTAGCAATTTGATCTCTGGTTCCTCTGCCTTTTCTGAACCTAGCTTGTACATCTGGAAGTGCTTGGTTCTTATACTGCTGAAGCCTAGCTTGAAGGATTTTGAATATAACCTTACTAGCATGTGAAATGGAGAAGGAAAGCACCCCACTCCAGTACTCTTGCCTGGAAAATCCCATGGATGGAGGAGCCTGGAAGGCTGCAGTACATGGGGTCGCTGAGGGACGGACATGACTGAGTGACTTCACTTTCACTTTTATGCATCGGAGAAGGAAATGGCAACCCACTCCAGTGTTCTTGTCTGGAGAATCCCGGGGACAGGGGAGCCTGGTGGGCTGCCTTCTGTGGGGTTGCACAGAGTCAGACACGACTGAAGTGACTTAGCAGCAGCAGCAGCAGCATGTGAAATGGGCACAACTGTATGGTAGTTTGAAGATTCTTTGGCATTGTTTTTCTTTGGGATTGGAATGAAAACTGACTTGTGGCTCAGTTGATGAATCCACCTGCAATGCAGGAGACCTGAGTTTGATCCCTGGGTTGGGAAGATCCCCCAGAGGAGGGCATGGCAACCCACTCCAGTTTTCTTGCCTGAAGAATCCCCATGAACAGCAGAGCCTGGTGAGCTACAGTCCATGGGGTCGCAAAGAGTTAGACACACTGAGCAACTAAGCACAGCACAGCACATAGCCACTGCTGAGTCTTCCAAATTTGCTGAGATATTGAGTGCAGCACTTTCACAGCATAATCTTTTAGGATTTGAAATAGCTCAGCTGGAATTCCATCACCTCCATTAGCTTTGTTCATAGTAATGCTTTTCAAGGCCCACTTGACCCCATACTTTAGGATGTCTGGCTCTAGGTGAGTGACTGTACCTTCGTGGTTATCCAAGTTATTAAGATCTTTTTTGTACAGTTCATCTGTGTATTCTTGCCACCTCTTCTTAATCTCTTCTGCTTCTGTTAGGTCCTTACTATTTCTGTCCTTTATTGTGTCCATCCTTGCATGAAATGTTCCCTTGATACCTCCTATTTTCTTGAAGACATATTTGTCTTTCCTGGGTCTCCTGCATTGGTAGGTGGATTCTTTGCCACTGAGCCAACAGGGAAGCCCTATTGTGGTTTATAATAAGAAACTATGTTTGGTCTTTGGTTTTTGGCACAGAGTTCCTAAAGTAACCATTGGAATTTCCTGAGCTGCAAGTGATCAAGATGTCTTTTGTTATGTTAATAAGGCAACTATTGAAAAGGGCCTAAAGGCGGAGGTTCTGGTTGACAGTCAGATCAGATCAGATCAGTCGCTCAGTCGTGTCCGACTCTTTGCGACCCCATGAACCGCAGCACGCCAGGCCTCCCTGTCCATCACCAGCTCCTGGAGGTCACTCAGACTCGCATCCATCGAGTCAGTGATGCCATCCAGCCATCTCATCCTCTGTCGTCCCCTTCTCCTCCTGCCCGGTTGACAGTAGACCCTACCAAGTAGGGTTGGAACTTTCTTTCCTCCCCCCTCGCCTCCTGGGAGGGGAGAGGGACTGAAGATTGACCTTAGTCACCCTTGGCCAGCGATTTAATCAGTCGTGCCCATTTAATGGAACTTCACGGCAGGGGGTTTAGAAAGCTCTTGAGTTGGTAAATAGTGTTGACTGGGAGAGTGGCACACTCGAGGGAGCATGGAAGCTCCAAGCCTGTTCCCACATGCCTTGTCTTGTGCAGCTCTTCCATCTTGCTGTTCCTGAGTTACACCCTTGTATACTAAACCAGTGATCTAGTAAGTAAAATGTTTTTCTTAGTTCTATGAGCTGCTCTGGTAAAGTAGTCAAACACAAGGAGGGAGTTGTTGGAATCTTCAGTCTACAGTAGGTCAGTCAGTAGCACAAGTGACACCCTGAACTTGCCATTGGTGTCTGAAGTGGGGGTAGGAAGCAATCTTATAGGACTGAGTAATCTGTGAGACCTGACACTGCTACTGCTGCTGCTAAGTCGCTTCAGTCGTGTCCGACTCTGCGCGACCCCATAGAAGGAAGCCCACCAGGCTCCCCCGTCCCTGGGATTCTCCAGGCAAGAACAGTGGAGTGGGTTGCCATTTCCTTCCCCAATGCATGAAAGTGAAAAGTAAAAGTGAAGTCACTCAGTCGTGTCCGACTCTTAGCGACCCCATGGACTGGAGCCTACCAGGATCCTCCGTCCATGGGATTTTCCAGGCAAGAGTACTGGGGTGGGGTGCCATCGCCTTCCCCGAGACCTGACACTACTTCCAGGTAAATTGTGTGGAACTGTAGGACACCTGGCTGGTGTCCAAGAATTTCTTGGTGGTGTGGAAAAAAATCACACATTGTAATTGGTATCTGAATCATCGTGGTTCATAACCATTAATATCTCACTTGTTAGAAATAATAAATAAAAGAAAATATAGGAGCCATGGTTAAAGAACAAAATTCAACTGAGTAAAATTTAAAGATCTTACTGGCTTTATTCAGCAGTTCATGAACTGAGCAGCATCCAGTCCATGCAGCAGATAGAAAGGAGCTGTGAAGAGCTGTACCAGGCTAGAGATTTCTGTGGACCAAAGTGAGCAGGAACAAGGAAGTTATAGTGGATATTTCCTAAATGGTTAAAGCAAGGTTACTTTTCTTATATGGAGCAAAGGGAAGTCTTGGAGCCAGGTCAGTAACTCACTGAGCGGGCAGGCACTGATTGGTTGACCTAGGCCTGCCTTTTCTGGGAGGCCCAGCATAGAAACGTGGCTACATTTCTGGTTTGCTCATGTGAGGCTTAGCATGAGTGACTCCATCTTGGGACAAATCTGATAGCTTTAATACCACTAAGATGTGGTTACCATACTCTCTGATCTAGGGGTGGCCTGTTTTCTGAACAACTTATTAGTGTTGGTGATGGACAGGGAGGCCTGGCGTGCTGCAGTTCATCGGGTTGCAAAGAGTCAGACACGACTGAGCGACTGATCTGATCTGAATCTGATCTGATCACCCTGAGAAAGTGAAATGACTTGGAGAAAAAAATGATTTGATGCTCAAAAGAATTCCAGTTGCAAAAACCTGTTAGACTCATCTGTACTGAAAGCTTAAAAAGCCCATTCTGAAAGCAAACAATGTGATATTTAGTTTCTAATGCTTCTGTTCTGGAAGCTCGTGTTTTACTCAGAAAACGTTTCTGCATTGATCCCACTGGTCGTCAATTCATGTGACTCTGTTTGGTGTCTGCCACCCCTTATAGACTAGAAACTCCATGTCGGCTCAGTGCCTGACATACTGCTGTCATATAGAAGTTGTTGCCTTCAACTGGAGTGGTGGGTGAGCATGAAGGGCAGGCTGAGGGTAAGGCTTGTGTATGGATAATAGATAAATTAGACTTGTTTAGTTTTTTTCTTTTATAACTGGTACACAGATTTGTCCAGCAAAATAGATGGGGTTGTTGTTATTGTTTTGTGGATAAAACCGCTAAGACTATTCCACGATTGAGCTCTCTCCTTTTTGGCAAAGTAAAGGCATCTTCCACTCTGGTTGTTTCATAGGAGGGAATTGATGTGGGAACTCTGCTGAAATCAACCTGTAACACTTTTCTTAAGACTTTGGAAGAATGCATGCAGATTGCAAATGCAGCCTTCACTTCTGAGCTGCTCTACCGCACGCCTCCAGGGTCGCCTCAGCTGGCCATGCTCAAGTCCAACAAGGTAACAGACCAGCTCAACTTGGCTGCAGCAGGGCCTAATGGAAAGTTAAGAAACTGATAGACTGAGCTGCTGTATAAGGAAGGCAGCTGATGAGTTCCCTTTGCAACTGTAGTGGACTTGCCTTTATGTGCACTTTTATATCTGCCCTCAGTCCCTCATATCCCCTCAGGTACTGTTGGCAGTTTTACCCCCTAGACATCTCTCTCTCTCTGATGTAGCTGGCCTCTTAGCTCCAGCCTCCTTGTGCAATGAGTCTTGTTGAGATTGGTGGTAACCTTGTAACTAACTGCCTTCTGCCTACTCTTCCAGGCAGTCTACAGTATTTCTATTCATGCAGTGTAAATTGGACCACCTAAAACTTTTGGTGATTCTCTTGTTACCTACAGGTTAAAGTCAAAATGTCTTAGCTGCTTCCCACATCACCAACCTATTTTTTTGTCATAACCAGGTTTAAACCTGTTAACTGCTTATAGCTCCCGCACTTCTTTGGGCCATTTCTCAGTACCAAGAATGGCCTTCTCACGTGTCTTTCCCTGGTTAGCTTTTACTCATCCTTCAAAATTTAATCTCTTTCCCTGAATCCCTTAGTTGGGCGAAGAGTTCTTCCTCTACACGTAGCCCTGTTTTAGCCTCAGTCTGTATTGAAATTACCTTGAGGGCAAGAACTCTATACTGTGAACCTTTATACTTCCAGTGTTTGGTAAAATGCTGTATCATAGTTTGGCATTTAATAATATTGTAATGAGTGTGACTGTAATTACAAGAAAGCCAAGCGTTTGAATATTGTATTTAGGTCCTTCAAAAGACCATTTTTCTTTTTCTTGGAAATATGAGTACCCTTATTTGAATAACTATGAAAGACTAGGTTCAGTGACTCCTTTCTTTTGGCAGGACCTAAAATGATTCCTCTTGAGTAGGGTAGTGTGTGTTATGATCATATTTACCACTCACATATGGGATAAGACTCTAAATATATTCTATTGGGAGTTTTAATATGTGAACTTTCTTTTTTTTGCTTCTTTTAAAGATGAAACATCCTATTGTACCGATTCATAACTCATTGGAAAGGTACAGTAACAGTTTTTGTTTTTTATTCTTTCTAAAAATATAAAAATAAGGATATTGGTATTCCTTGTTTTTTTTTTTTTAATAATATTTTTATCATGTGGTGGTTTTTCTCTTGGGTTGAGATGATACCAAGGGAAACAGTGTCTCTGATTTTCCTCTTTTGGGTGAGCCTGAAGCAATGCAAACTTTCATTCAACACTGACTACTATACTAGTGAAGAGGTTTGCATTTCCCCAGGATATGGATCTCATGCGTTTTTTCTAGTAACTTTTCATTTCTCTGGTGCCTGAGTGTTGGAACCTCCTCTCTTGTGGACGAGCTGAGCATTGATTTAAATGTGCTTCCCTGGTAGCTCAGACGGTAGGTATCTGCCTACAATGTGGGAGACCCAGGTTCGATCCCTGGGTCGGGAAGATCCCCTGGAGAAGGAAATGGCAACCCACTCCGGTATTCATGCCTGGAAAATCCCATGGACTGAGGAGCCTGGGGGGCTACAGTCCATGGGGTCGCAAAGAGTTGGACACGACTGTGTGACTTCACTTCACTTATCAGAAAAGACAGTGGTATTTTGTTTAAAAATAAAAATATAGCTTTACAGGTTGGAAAAAGGATGTAATATCAAAATCTGAATTATTAGAAAAAAGTACATATTTACACAGTTGTGTTCCAGTTATTAAATAAGGTCTTTACTTTACTTATACATTATTTCAAATAAGCATTTCCATATTTTGACATAGTCTGTGTATCTGTCCTTTCAAGTTATAATTTAATATTTCATCTCTTTATATACTGTTTGCTTCTTTAGTACAAAGATTGTTCCTCAGTTTGGTTAACAATTTTCTCTTGATCTAAATATTTCTACAAGGAACATTTTGTAGATTTTTTTTTTCTTTTGAAGTATTTCATCAATATATACTCCTATTTTTAATTACTGAGTTGAAATATGGTGTCTTTTTTACAAAACAAATGGTTTTTCTGGAATCACCACATAGCTTGGACCTTTTCCCTTTTTTTTTTTCCCCCTTTAATTTTATTAGCATAATACTGGCAAGAATGCTGGAGTGGATAGCCATTTCCTTCTCCAGGGGATCTTCCTAACCCACCCCGGTTTCCTGCATCTGAGGAATTCTTTACCATCTGAGCCACCAGGGAAGCCCCCTAGAAGAAAGTGTTTTTGTTTTAATTTGGCTGAGTTTAGTTATTTATAAGGTGTTATGATTGTCCCTTAAACAGAATCAGCTATTTCACTTGCATGTTGAATAGCCTTTTCTGTTACCCTGAAGAGCAACAGAGTCTCAGGATGTATTGTGTCTTCCCAAGTTTTTTCTGTCTTCCTAGACCACAACTTGTGGTTTCTAGTCAGTTAATTGCTAGGCAAACAGATGGAAGTAGTCAGTGATTTGAGACCTGAGAATGGAAAAAACCTCCCAGGGAGAAGCTGAGGAGAGTGAGAAAAGTGTTAAATGTGGTACCTGTAGAAAAGTTGTTTGAAAACCAAAGAGCTGTCAGTGAATATTTCCTGTTGCTGGTGGGGAGCAGGAAGTTTGAGTAAGCTTAGGGTACATAAAGAGCCGTTCATGGTTTCTGAACTCCAGCCTGGAGTCAGGCCTGCTCCAGTACCCATCTTGGAAGCAGGAGGGTGGGGTGAGAGATTTGGCTTGATTTCACAATTCTGTTTTTTAATCAGTGTTAAAAGAAATTGGTAATTGTGAACCCTTTCTTCCAACCCTCAGAATAAGATCATCTGTGCAGTGTATTTATGACCAAGTAATTGGACTTTTTTCCTTTTAAAAAATTTTAGGCAAATGGAGTTAGACAGTTGTGAAAATGGATCTTTAAATATGGAAATAAATGATGATGAAATCCTAGTGCGAAACAACAGCTCCTTATGTTTGAAACCTGCAGACACAGATCGCAGCATATCAAGTGAAGAAAATACAGATGATAATATAACAGGTAAAAAGAGAAAAGATGTGAACCAAACTATTGACTAAAAGGATCGTGGGGGGTTGATTCATTATCCATGGTGTGATCCTTGTTAGGGATTGACCTCAAGACAGTGTGCCAGGTAGCTCCTGAGGCAGATGTTGGTTAGATAACACAGGTCACATGACACATTCTGACATCCCGTCTGACCCCCATGTTGAGAAAGCAGAGTGAAGAGGGATTTTCCCACTCACTGTTCTTAGCTGTGATGTTCATGGGCTTCAGTGAGCTGTAGCTGTCTGTGCTGACTTTTTAGAGGTATGAGTGTTAGAGCCTTCTCAGAATTTCAGTCCTTTGAACATAGACTATAATGTGAAACTCAAGGGTCTGCAACTTTATGGAAATTCAGTTGTCCATGCTCCTGATTTCTGATGAGGCCTGAGGATGACAGAATTCACCAGCCACCATCAGATTTTCACCTGGCCTTTACTGTGTTCATCAAACCAAATTGCAAATTTAAGTAATAACCTGTAGTTGAAAATGCTGCCCTTCTGGATTTACTAATTTCATTGTCTCTAATCACTAAAACCAGCTTAAGATCAGTCCATGACAACCGTCTTAGAGCTTTTAATTGTGTTATATGTATTAAATAGTTTGAAAATAACATTTTTTAGAAAGTTTTCTCCTCATCTCCTCTGGTGAGTAGGGGGAAGAAAAGATGCATCTTTATAGCTGTTAATCTGCACCTAGCACTCCGTACATCACTGAAGTCTTATCCCTTGAGTAAATAATAAAGACAGGAGAATTTCAGTTAAGACAGTGCTCTGGTTTATCTGACCCAGTAACTTTCTTCTAGGAATCTGTCCTCAGGGAATAGTCAATCTAAGGACAGGGATCTGTGGACAGGGATGACCTCTATGACGTTATGGTCACTTCTCCTCATTTGTGGAAGTTGTGTTACTGCAGACCCTGAACTAGCAAATATTGAACCATTGCTCCTGGGGGAAACACATGGTTAGGTTCTTGAAAGCTTCCCTGGTAACACTAGTGGGGAAGAACCCATCTGCCAGTGCAGGAGACGTAAGAGGCACAGGCTAGATCCTTGGGTCAGGAAGATCCCCTGCGGGAGGACATGGCAACCCTCTCCAGTATTGTTGCCTCGAGAATCCCATAGACAGAGGAACCTGGGGGGCTACAGTCGATAGCATCACAAAGAGTCGGACATGACTGAAAAGACTCAGCACATGTGCACATGTATAAGATAGATAACTGAGAAAGCCCTATTGTATAGCCCAAGGAATCTACTCAGTACTCTGTAATGGCCTATATGGGAAAAGAATCTAAAAAATAATGGATATATGTATATATACCTGATTCACTTTGCTTGTATGCCTGAAACTAACACAACATTGTAAATCAACTATAATCCAATAAAAATTTTAAAAAGAAAGAAAAGAAAAAAATATCCCTCCTCCCAAAGGGAAAAAAAAAGACACTGTGTTTATATTGTTGACTCATTAACATTGAACCCATAGCATAGCGCTATAACTCATGCCTGAACAAAGCTTATTTTATATAAGCTTATATATTAACGCTGGACTGGAAGAAACACAACTTGGAATCAAGATTGCTGGGAGAAATATCAATAACCTCAGATATGCAGATAACACCACCGTTATGGCAGAAAGTGAAGAGGAACTAAAAAGCCTCTTGATGAAAGTGAAAATGGAGAGTGAAAAAGTTGACTTAAAGCTCAACATTCAGAAAATTAAGATCATGGCATCTGGTCCCATCACTTCATGGGAAATAGATGGGGAAACAGTAGAAACAGTGTCAGACTTTGTTTTTCTGGGCTCCAAAATCACTGCAGATGGTGACTGCAGCCATGAAATTAAAAGACACTTACTCCTTGGAAGGAAAGTTATGACCAACCTAGATAGCATATTCAAAAGCAGAGACATCACTTTGCCAACAAAGGTTCGCCTAGTCAAGGCTATGGTTTTTCCTGTGGTCATGTATGGATGTGAGAGCTGGACTGTGAAGAAGGCTGAGCGCTGAAGAATTGATGCTTTTGAACTGTGGTGTTGGAGAAGACTCTTGAGAGTCCCTTGGACTGCAAGGAGATCCAACCAGTCCATTCTGAAGGATATCAGCCCTGGGATTTCTTTGGAAGGAGTGATGCTAAAGCTGAAACTCCAGTACTTTGGCCACCTCATGCGAAGAGTTGACTCATTGGAGAAGACACTGATGCTGGGAGGGATTGAGGGCAGGAGGAGAAGGGGACGACAGAGGATGAGATGGCTGGATGGCATCACTGACTCGATGGATGTGAGTCTGAGTGAACTCCAGGAGTTGGTGATGGACAGAGAGGCCTGGCTTGCTGCGATTCATGGGGTCGCAAAGAGTCGGACACGACTGAGTGACTGATCTGATCTGATCTGATCTATTAAATAACATGTGTTTTTCCATAAGGCACATCACAGCCTTCTTATGCTTAGAACACTAGAAAGCACTACCCTTGGAGTGCATTTTAAACAGCAAAATCAACAATGAAATGCACACAAATGCAAAAAACATGGCACTAAATAAACACATTTGTGAGCAGTATGAAAGATTAAACAAGAAGGCAGTAGCACCTTGTTTAGCCTCAGCTGGGAAAAATTGAGGTAACTCAAATTTTTTTTTTACCACTCTGCACATATCTAGAATGACTGCAAGAATGCCATAAGCATTGATTATAGTATTACAAATAAACTTCAACAGGCAAGCAAATCTGCAAAGATAGAATACACTAATAATGAGGCTCAACTCTATTTACAATACTAAAATTTTAGAAACCACCTAAATGCCCTCCACATAAGCATGATGCAGTAATATATGATCATTAAAATCATGTTTTGAAATGTATTGAGTGATAATGAAAATATTTATGATATCAGTGAAAAGCAGCTGGATGAAAATCTACATATATTTAAACCCAATTTTGTGTGTGATGTGTAATATTTCACTCATTGATTTTTCTTTCTTTACACTTTTCTGTGTTAGAAATGTTCAACAATGAATATGCATATATATTAAACTTTGTAATAAATAAAGGTTACTAATAGGTATCTTCTACTATATAGTGCAAAGTGAAATGATGAAGGAAGATGGAGAGGAAAGCCTGGGAAATCATGACAGCGACTTGGCACAGCCTGAACTGCATTCCACAAGCAGCTCTCCAGAATCCCATTGGGAAGAAGACCAAGAAGTCATCCCAACTTTCTTTAGTACCATGAACACCAGGTATTCTCTACTCTTTCAAATCACTGACACTTGGATACCAGTCTTCCTCCAGAATAAGAGATTGTGGCGCGCCACGTGTCTGCTTTATTGTTCAGCTTGTGTGAAGCAGTGGATAAAAAGGAGTTGGATTGCAAGAATATATGCTGTCAATAAGTTTTAGCTTGCATTATCTTTGGAAAGTGATTTTATTAAACCGTGTTATAATAGGAAAACAATCACTGGGTCATGTTTGTGAATAAGGCTAAGTGATTTATTCTCAGAGGGGCAGCTGTTTTCATGACTACCTCTGAACTGCAGAGCATGTTAATGTTGTATTTTTAATCTTTTCTCCTTTGTATCACTAAATTGTTTAGCTTTAGTGACATTGAACTTCTGGAAGACAGTGGCATTCCCACAGAAGCATTCTTAGCATCATGTTATGCTGTGGTTCCAGTATTAGGTAAGATTACTAGATTTGCCTTAAATTCATTAATCTCTGGAATCTGTTTCAATGAAGTTATTTTGTAGTAAAAATACACGGAACTATGTGTACAGTTGCCAAATTCAGACTTAAATTGAAGAGTAGGGAAAACCACTAGACCATTCAGGTATGACCTAAATCAAATCCCTTATGATTATACAGTGGAAGTGAGAAATAGATTTAAGGGCCTAGATCTGATAGATAGAGTGCCTGATGAACTATGGAATGAGGTTCGTGACATTGTACAGGAGACAGGGATCAAGACCATCCCCATGGAAAAGAAATGCAAAAAAGCAAAATGGCTGTCTGGGGAGGCCTTGCAAATAGCTGTGAAAAGAAGAGAAGCGAAAAGCAAAGGAGAAAAGGAAAGATATAAACATCTGAATGCAGAGTTCCAAAGAATAGCAAGAAGAGATAAGAAAGCCTTCTTCAGCGATCAGTGCAAAGAAATAGAGGAAAGCAACAGAATGGGAAAGACTAAGGATCTATTCAAGAAAATCAGAGATACCAAAGGAACATTTCATGCAAATGGGCTCGATAAAGGACAGAAATGGTATGGACCTAACAGAAGCAGAAGATATTAAGAAGAGGTGGCAAGAATACACAGAAGAACTGTACAAAAAAGAGCTTCACGACCCAGATAATCATGATGGTGTGATCACTGACCTAGAGCCAGACATCCTGGAATGTGAAGTCAAGTGGGCCTTAGAAAGCATCACTACGAACAAAGCTAGTGGAGGTGATGGAATCCCAGTGGAGCTATTCTAAATCCTGAAAGATGATGCTGTGAAAGTGCTGCACTCAATATGCCAGCAAATTTGGAAAACTCAGCAGTGGCCACAAGATTGGAAAAGGTCAGTTTTCATCCCAATCCCAAAGAAAGGCAATGCCAAAGAGTGCTCAAACTACCGCACAATTGCACTCATCTCACACGCTAGTAAAGTAATGCTCAAAATTCTCCAAGCCAGGCTTCAGCAATATGTGAACCATGAACTTCCTGATGTTCAAGCTGGTTTTAGAAAAGGCAGAGGAACCAGAGATCAAATTGCCAACATCTGCTGGATCATCGAAAAAGAAAGAGAGTTCCAGAAAAACATCTATCTCTGCTTTATTGACTATGCCAAAGCCTTTGACTATGTAGATTACAATATACTGTGGAAAATTCTGAAAGAGATGGGAATACCAGACCACCTGATCTGCCTCTTGAGAAATCTGTATGCGGGTCAGGAAACAACAGTTAGAACTGGTCATGGAACAACAGACTGGTTCCAAATAGGAAAAGGTGCACGTCAAGGCTGTATATTGTCACCATGTTTCTTTAACTTATATGCAGAGTACCTAATGAGAAATGCTGGACCGGAAGAAACACAAGCTGGAATCAAGATTGCTGGGAGAGATATCAATAACCTCAGATATGCAGATGATACCACCCTTATGGCACAAAGTGAAGAGGAACTCAAAAGCCTCTTGATGAAAGTGAAAGTGGAGACTGAAAAGGTTGGCTTAAAGCTCAACATTCAGAAAATGAAGATCATGGCATCTGGTCCCATCACTACATGGGAAATAGATGGAGAAACAGTGGAAACAGTGTCAGACTTTGTTTTTCTGGGCTCCAAAATCACTGCAGATGGTGACTGCAGCCATGAAATTAAAAGACGCTTACTCCTTGGAAGGAAAGTTATGACCAACCTAGACAGCATATTCAAAAGCAGAGACATCACTTTGCCAACAAAGGTTCTACTAGTCAAGGCTATGGTCTTACCTGTGGTCATGTATGGATGTGAGAGCTGGACTGTGAAGAAGGCTGAGCGCCGAAGAATTGATGCTTTTGAACTGTGGTGTTGGAGAAGACTCTTGAGAGTCCCTTGGACTGCAAGAAGATCCAACCAGTCCATCCTGAAGGAGATCAGCCCTGGGATTTCTTTAGAAGGAATGATGCTAAAGCTGAAACTCCAGTATTTTGGCCACCTCATGTGAAGAGTTGACTCGTTGGAGAAGACTCTGATGCTGGGAGGGATTGGAGGCAGGAGGAGAAGGGGACGACAGAGGATGAGATGGCTGGATGGCATCACTGACTCGATGGATGTGAGTCTGAGTGACCTCCGAGAGCTGGTGATGGACAGGGAGGCCTGGCGTGCTGCAGTTCATGGGGTCGCATAGAGTCGGACATGACTGAGCGACTGATATGATCTGATGTGTACAGTTAGATGACCCTTCTTATCTACCTCTTCATATCACCAGCCACATACAGTTAAAATAAAACTGTGTGACCTTAAGCATTATTACATATTTCCATTTCATTTTTAATTATGATTAATAATGATCCCAGAGATGTGTAATGAAAAAAGGGAATTCTCTTTTCTAGAAATCATATTTAAGAGCAAAAGTGAAACTATTAGTAGTTGAGGAACAGATCTTCAAATCCACTAGTAGTATGAAAATGGACATGAATTTGAACAAACTCTGGGAGATGGTGGAGGACAAAGGAGCCTAGCATGCTACAGGCCATGGGGTCCTGAAGAGTCAGACATGCTTAGCAAGTGAACAGCAACACTGTGAAAAAGCATTTTACCACCTAAAACTTTTTCAGATTAAAAAACATTACATATATAACTTTAAGTTTAAATTCCATTGACTTTTTATAGAGCCAGTAATACCAGGAATTGCTACTGTGTTAAAGTTTGCTGTAGAATCCATTTAACTATGTATCTCTTTTTTAAATCAAGGTTTATTTTACATAGAACTTAACTGTTATAATTTAATGAGTTTTGACAAAAGCATCTACTGGTGTAATCCACTCCTCTATCAAGACAGAATATGCTTTCATTATCCCAGAATGTCCCCTATTCCAGACAGTCCCCAAACTGTCACTGAGCCCAAGGCAACTGTACTGCTTTCTGTCACTGTAGATTAGTTTTACGTGTTTTAAGATTTCAAATAAGTGGACTCATGTTATGTACTCTTGCGGGACACTCTCGATGTAAAGTTTTTGTCTTTGTTGTTACGTTTATTAGTAACTCATTCCTTTTTCTTGCTGGCTAGTACTCTATTAAGGGAGTATACCGCAGTTTGTTTATTCAGTCTTCTGATAGACCTTTGGATAATTTCTTATTTGGGGCTTTGTTGTTGTCATTTGGTTTCTTAAGTCATATCCGACTCTTTTATGATCCCGGGGACTGTGGCCTGCCAGGCTCCTCTGGCCATGGAATTTCCCAGGCAGTAAAGCTGGAGTGGGTTGCCATTTCCTTCTCCAGGGGATCTTTCTGATCCAGGGATCAAACCCATGTTTTCTGCACTGATAGGTGGATTCTTAACCACTGAGCCACCAGAGAAGCCCCTGTTTGAAGCTATTATAAGTGAAATTGCTCTTAATATTTTTGTGTATATGGGCACATGTTGTCATTTTTCTTAATAATTGCTGATTCATAGGGTTTATACCTCTAATTTTGTAGTGGTTGTACCGTTGTACACTTCTACCAGTAATGTATGAGTATTCTGGTTGCTTCACATCCTCACTAGCACTTGATGGTGTCAGTATTTTTGGTTTTAGCCATTCCTGTGAGTGTTCAGTGGTATCTTCTTGTGGCTTTAATTTTTATTTCCCTGATGACTAATGATGTTCAGCCCTTTTTCATATATCAACCATTACAGTCTCTTCCTTCGTGAAGTCTGTTCATATCTTTAATATATTTTTAAAAGTTGGTTAGTTTTCTTTTTATTATTGAGTTGAAAGAGTTCTTTGTGTGTTCTGAATAATGTTTCATTGTAGGCATTCTCATTATGAATATTTCCTCCCAGACTATGACTTGCTTGCTTCTTTCTTTAATGATTTCTTTTGAAGAGTGGAGTTTTAAATTTTCATTAAGTCGATTTATTTTGTTTCTTTTATAGTTAGTACTTGCAGTATCCTAAGAAATCTTTGTTTATCCCAGGGTCATGGAAATACTCTTGGGTGTTGTCTTCTACACTCTTCATTTTTTGTGTTTACGTCTGTGATCCATCTTGAAATTAATTTTCTATGTGGTGTGAGGTAAGGGTTGAGATTCCTTTTTTTCTTTTCTTTTACCTTGTTGTTCAAGAACCATTTTGTTGTTGTTGTTGTAAAAGCATCTTTTCCCTTTTACGTTACTTGGCAGTTTTTTGAAAGTCAGTTGACCCCATAAGTGTGGATCTGTTTCTGGACTCTCTTCTGTGTGAATAATCTGTTTTTCATTACCCTAGAATTACAGTATCTTAATTACTGTGCCTCAGTTGTAAGGCTTGAAATCAGATAATGTAAATCATCTTCTTCAAGATGTTTGGCAATTCTAGGTCCTTTGAATGTCCATATGAATTTTAGCTTTTCAATTAAAAAGTCTGTTGGGATTCAGTTGAATATGTAACCAGTTACTAGGAAATTGATATCTCAAACAACATTGAGTCTTCTATGAATGTGTCTTCTATGAATGTGCTGTATCTATTTACTTAAGTCTTTATTTTTCACAGCAATGTTTTGTATAGTGTAAAGGTCTTACATGTCTTTTGAAGCCACCCAGCTAGCTCAGTCAGTAGGACATGAGACTCTTACACATCTTTTGTTATGAATAGATTTTAAAATTTTATGTTTCTTTATGCTATCAGGAGAAGTATACCATTTTCTAATTGTTCATTAATAGCATACAGATACAGTTGATTTGTATATTGAGTAGTTTTTTTATAATCATGAATGAGTTAGTTTTACAAAATGTATTTTCTGTATTTTTTGACATTATCATTTTTTCCTGTACTTAATGTAATAAATTACATTGTTTGGATGGATTTAAGCCTGCTATCTTGCTGTTTCTACCATCTTGGCTACTTATTTTGTATTTGTCTCATATATATTTCCTTGTGTACTCCTTTCTTGATTTCTAGCCAATTAGTCAGTTGTTTTTTCATATTATATTTTACTTCCTATTTTAGCTTTTAGCTACCTTTGTTCCTGCCTTTCTTTTGGATGAGTCAAGTATTTTAGAATTTTTTTACATTTTGTCTTTTTAGCTATACTCTTTGTGTTATTTTTTTTTCTTTTAATTTGCTCTTCCAACAAAAATATTTAAGCTACTATATATAATTTAAAATTTTCTAGCAGGCATATTAAATTTGTAAAGCAAAACAGATAAAGCTAATTTTAATAATATATTTTATCTAACTTGGTATATACAATGTATCATCTGAACTTGGACTCGGTATAAAAGAATCATTAGTGAGCCCTTTTTTTTTTTATTTTGATAGTAAGTCTTTAAAGTCTGGTACATTTACACTTACTGCACATTTCAGTTTGGAATAGGTGCATTGGTTGCCAGGTGCTCAATAGCCACATATCTACTGGCTACCATATTGGACAGTACAGCCCTAAGGATTACAATATACATTCTCAGCTTAAAGATTATCCTCACGGGCCGGTAAGGCCTGATTGTATTTACTCACTTAAGAGCAGTGTAGTAGAAAAAAGTAATGACAGTGTCCCAAAAATCTATGAAGCTTATGTTTAGAAAATGATTTAAAAGCAAAAAATGAAAGTTGGGGTGTTATCCAGTAAGTTTATTTTCCACTTGAAAAAATACCTTTTTCAATGATGTTCTCAATTTTTTCTTCTAGACAAACTTGGCCCTACGGTGTTTGCTCCTGTTAAGATGGATCTAGTTGGAAATATTAAAGTGAGTATACTAGCTTGTCTCTGAAGACTTTATTTGGAGGGAGTAGTTGCATGAAATTGTATTCAAAAACAAATGGTTGTTGAGTTTATACTCAGGTTGAAAAGCATAGGCCAGCTGTAGGAGCCTTTCTCACAAGAAAAAAAAATTCTTTAAAAACAGTACCTTAAAACCCTCAATCAGATCAGATCAGATCAGTCGCTCAGTCGTGTCCGACTCTTTGCGACCCCATGAACCACAGCACGCCAGGCCTCCCTGTCCATCACCAGCTCCCGGAGGTCACTCAGACTCGCATCCATCGAGTCAGTGATGCCATCCAGCCATCTCATCCTCTGTCGTCCCCTTCTCCTCCTGCCCTCAATCCCTCCCAGCATCAGAGTCTTCTCCAATGAGTCAACTCTTCGCATGAGGTGGCCAAAATACTGGAGTTTCAGCTTTAGCATCATTCCCTCCAAAGAAATTCCAGGATTGATCTCCTTCAGAATGGACTGGTTGGATCTTCTTGCAGTCCAAGGGACTCTCAAGAGTCTTCTCCAACACCACAGTTCAAAAGCATCAATTCTTCGGCGCTCAGCCTTCTTCACAGTCCAGCTCTCACATCCATACATGACCACAGGAAAGACCATAGCCTTGACTAGGCGAACCTTTGTTGGTAAAGTAATGTCTCTGCTTTTGAATATGCTATCTAGGTTGGTCATAACTTTCCTTCCAAGGAGCAAGCGTCTTTTAATTTCATGGCTGCAGTCACCATCTGCAGTGATTTTGGAGCCCAGAAAAACAAAGTCTGACACTGTTTCCACTGTTTCCCCATCTATTTCCCATGCAGTGATGGGACCAGATGCCATGATCTTCGTTTTCTGAATGTTGAGCTTTAAGCCAACCTTTTCACTCTCCACTTTCACTTTCATCAAGAGGCTTTTTAGCCCCTCTTCACTTTCTGCCATAAGAGTGGTGTCATCTGCATATCTGAGGTTATTGATATTTCTCCCGGCAATCTTGATTCCAACTTGTGTTTCTTCCAGTCCAGCATTTCTCATGATGTACTCTGCATATAAGTTAAATAAACATGGTGACAATATGCAGCCTTGACGTACTCCTTTTCCTATTTGGAACCAGTCTGTTGTTCCATGACCAGTTCTAACTGTTGCTTCCTGACCTGCATACAGATTTCTTAAGAGGCAGATCAGGTGGTCTGGTATTCCCATCTCTTTCAGAATTTTCCATAGTTTATTGTGATCCACACAGTCAAAGGCTTTGGCATAGTCAATAAAGCAGAAATAGATGTTTTTCTGGAACTCTCTTGCTTTTTCCATGATCCAGCGGATGTTGGCAATTTGATCTCTGGTTCCTCTGCCTTTTCTAAATCCAGCTTGAACATCAGGAAGTTCACGGTTCACATATTGCTGAAGCCTGGCTTGGAGAATTTTGAGCATTACTTTACTAGCGTGTGAGATGAGTGCAATTGTTCGGTAGTTTGAGCACTCCTTGGCATTGCCTTTCTTTGGGATTGGGATGAAAACTGACCTTTTCCAATCTTGTGGCCACTGCTGAGTTTTCCAATTTTGCTGGCATATTGAGTGCAGCACTTTCACAGCATCATCATTCAGGACTTGGAATAGCTCCACTGGAATTCCATCACCTCCACTAGCTTTGTTCGTAGTGATGCTTTCTAAGGCCCATTTGACTTCACATTCCAAGATGTCTGGCTCTAGGTCAGTGATCACATCATCATGATTATCTAGGTCTTAAAGCTCTTTTTTGTACAGTTCTTCTGTGTATTCTTGCCACCTCTTCTTAATATCTTCTGCTTCTGTTAGGTCCACACCATCTCTGTCCTTTATCGTGCCCATCTTTGCATGAAATATTCCTTTGGTATCTCTGATTTTCTTCAAGAGATCCCTAGTCTTTCCCATTCTGTTGTTTTCCTCTATTTCTTTGCATTGATCACTGAAGAAGGCTTTCTTATCTCTTCTTGCTATTCTTTGGAACTCTGCATTTAGATGTTTATATCTTTCCTTTTCTCCTTTGCTTTTCGCTTCTCTTCTTTTCACAGCTATTTGTAAGGCCTCCCCAGACAGCCATTTTGCTTTTTTGCATTTCTTTTCCATGGGGATGGTCTTGATCCCTGTCTCCTGTACAATGTCACGAACCTCATTCCATAGTTCATCAGGCACTCTATCTATCAGATCTAGGCCCTTAAATCTATTTCTCACTTCCACTGTATAATCATAAGGGATTTGATTTAGGTCATAAAACCCTCAAACTAACTATTCAAATCTGGGTTAAACCCCTATAAGAATTCTCAAACAAATAAAACAGATTACTTGGAAAACATAAAGAAGAAGGTAGTAGAGGCTTAATTTATTTTAACAAACTTATGTAAACGGACTTGCTTGATAGCTTTAGCACTTTTAACTTATTTCTCTGCTTTTCCTGCAGAAAGTAAACCAGAAGTATATCACCAACAAAGAAGAGTTTACCACACTCCAGAAGATTGTGCTACACGAAGTGGAGGCCGATGTAGCCCAGGTTAGGAACTCAGCTACGGAAGCCCTCCTGTGGCTAAAGAGGTGAGGTGGCCGGGGTGGGGCAGCAGGTGAAATCTAGTCAAGTTGAAATGTTACCTGCAATGAAATTGTTAGGTGAAGGAGGCTTCTAGCTTACTTCTAAGTGAAGGCTGTAACGCAGTTGTACAGAAGGCCTGATGAATAGAACGCCAACTTTTTTTTTTTTTTTGCCTCTGTCTTGATAGTGATAAAACATTGTTCATATTAATATATAGAATATATAAGAGAGAATACAATATATAAGATAGGAATCATAAAGGACAATAAAGCTGATTCATTTGTCTTTAAGTCAGTGGATCACAAACTGTAGCAGCATCAGAATCACCTGGAGGGCTTATTGAAATAAACAGAGATTGCTCCACCCAAAACCCACAGTTTCTGATTCAGCAAGTCTGGAGTGGGGCCCTGAAATTTGCATTACTGGCTAGTTTCCAGGTGATGCTGAACCTGCTGGTCTTGGGACCACATTTTGAAAACCACTGTTTAGGCATTTCAGATAAGAATGATCTAGAGCAAGCTAAAGGGAAATCACAGGGAAGAAACAGAAAGGACAGCCATGTGACTTGATCTGTTTATTGCTGTGCCCAAGATACTGTTGAAAAAGAAGCTTATGTCTGCTATTTTTTCATACCCATTCAATATAAGGGAACTTTGGAAATAATATTTCCTCCTCTTCTTTGTTTTAGAGGTCTCAAATTTTTGAAAGGATTTTTGACTGAAGTGAAAAACGGAGAAAAGGACATCCAGACAGCCCTGAGTAAGTGTTCTTTACATTTTGATTGATTAATTGAACTGGATGTGGAATGGAGACCCCTGGAGGAGGAGACAGGGTGTGCTTTTCAAGATTTGATTTTGTTTTTTTTCTATTTCATTATTATTGTTTCTTACGTGCTTTGTTAAAAAAGAACCCATGAGATAGTGACCTGCTAATTTACATCTAATTAATTAAAAATCAGTTTATCTTAAAGAAGAGCTAAATTAATAGAGAGCCATCTTTTAATAGGAAAACCTAATATTTTAACGAAGTCTGCTGCTGCTGCTGCTGCTAAGTTGCTTCAGTCGTGTCCGACTCTGTGCGATCTCATAGACGGCTGTCTCTGGGATTGTCCAGGCAAGAATACTGGAGTGGGTTGCCATTTCCTTCTCCAATGCATGAAAGTGAAAAGTGAAGTCACCCAGCCGTGTCCGACTCTTAGTGACCCCATGGACTGGAGCTTACCACGCTCCTCCGTCCATGGGATTTTCCAGGCAAGAGTACTGGGGTGGGGTGCCATTGCCTTCCCCGTTAAAGAAGTCAGTTCTTCTTAAATAAATCCTTATGTGTCATGAGCCCTACATAATTTTCCCAGGCTTTCCTGCCTGGAAACTTGCTGATGTGCCATGAAACAATATAAAGCTGATATTTCTATAACGTTGTATAAAAAATTTAGATAACTTAATCCTAACATCAGTCTGTTTTTACAGGTCAGGTTATAGAAATTATGAAAGATTAAAAGACTTGCTAAGACCACAAGGGGTCTGGAGCAGGGTCAATTTGGGGTTGCTGTCTCCAGGGTCTTCAGTTTTCCCACAAAAGGTCTTCTCCACCATCCCTGAGCTACCTGCATTTTGAGGCTTCTCATTCATCCTTGAATTTCGAAGACGGTATCAATTATATTGTCCACTGTGTGTCCTGATTTCAGTACTAAAAGTATATTCACCATGACAGTTAGGACCCCCTAACCAGTGTCTATCAAATTTTATGACTTTGTGGAGTGATTAAGATCATGGACTTTCTGGATAGTGTTGTGCCCTTAGGCAGTTTACTTAACTTCTCTGTGCCTCAGCTTCCTCATCTATAAAATGGGAATGATGATTTGATTTCCCTAATAAGATTATTGTAAAGATTAAATAGGTTTATGCATGTGAAAAGATTAGAAATTTGGCATATAGTAAGCACTTATAGTAAGCTGTAAAGAGCAATATTGCATAGGAACCTGGAATGTCAGGTCCATGAATCAAGGCAAATTGGAAGTGGTCAAACAAGAGATGGCAAGAGTAAATGTCGACATTCTAGGAATTAGCGAACTAAAATGGACTGGAATGGGTGAATTTAACTCGGATGACCATTATATCTACTACTGTGGGCAGGAATCCCTCAGAAGAAACGGAGTGGCCATCATGGTCAACAAAAGAGTCCGAAATGCAGTACTTGGATGCAATCTCAAAAATGACAGAATGATCTCTGTTCGTTTCCAAGGCAAACCATTCAGTGTCACAGTAATCCAAATCTATGCCCCAACCAGTAACGCCGAAGAAGCTGAAGTTGAAAGGTTCTATGAAGACCTACAAGACCTTTTAGAACTAACACCCAAAAAAGATGTCCTTTTCATTATAGGGGACTGGAATGCAAAAGTAGGAAGTCAAGAAACACCTGGAGTAACAGGCAAGTTTGGCCTTGGAATACGGAATGAAGTAGGGCAAAGACTAATAGAGTTTTGCCAAGAAAATGCACTGGTCATAGCAAATACCCTCTTCCAACAACACAAGAGAAGACTCTATACATGGACATCACCAGATGGTCAACACCGAAATCAGATCGATTATATTCTTTGCAGCCAAAGATGGAGAAGCTCTATACAATCAGCAAAAACAAGACCAGGAGCTGAGTGTGGCTCAGACCATGAACTCCTTATTGCCAAATTCAGACTGAAATTGAAGAAAGTAGGGAAAACTACTAGACCATTCAGGTATGACCTAAATCAAATCCCTTATGATTATACAGTGGAAGTGAGAAATAGATTTAAGGGCCTAGATCTGATAGATAGAGTGCCTGATGAACTATGGAATGAGGTTCGTGACATTGTACAGGAGACAGGGATCAAGACCATCCCCATGGAAAAGAAATGCAAAAAAGCAAAATGGCTGTCTGGGGAGGCCTTACAAATAGCTGTGAAAAGAAGAGAAGCGAAAAGCAAAGGAGAAAAGGAAAGATATAAACATCTAAATGCAGAGTTCCAAAGAATAGCAAGAAGAGATAAGAAAGCCTTCTTCAGTGATCAATGCAAAGAAATAGAGGAAAACAACAGAATGGGAAAGACTAGGGATCTCTTGAAGAAAATCAGAGATACCAAAGGAACATTTCATGCAAAGATGGGCACGATAAAGGACAGAGATGGTGTGGACCTAACAGAAGCAGAAGATATTAAGAAGAGGTGGCAAGAATACACAGAAGAACTGTACAAAAAAGAGCTTCAAGACCTAGACAATCATGATGATGTGATCACTGACCTAGAGCCAGACATCTTGGAATGTGAAGTCAAATGGGCCTTAGAAAGCATCACTACGAACAAAGCTAGTGGAGGTGATGGAATTCCAGTGGAGCTATTCCAAGTCCTGAATGATGATGCTGTGAAAGTGCTGCACTCAATATGCCAGCAAAATTGGAAAACTCAGCAGTGGCCACAAGATTGGAAAAGGTCAGTTTTCATCCCAATCCCAAAGAAAGGCAATGCCAAGGAGTGCTCAAACTACCGAACAATTGCACTCATCTCACACGCTAGTAAAGTAATGCTCAAAATTCTCCAAGCCAGGCTTCAGCAATATGTGAACCGTGAACTTCCTGATGTTCAAGCTGGTTTTAGAAAAGGCAGAGGAACCAGAGATCAAATTGCCAACATCCACTGGATCATGGAAAAAGCAAGAGAGTTCCAGAAAAACATCTATTTCTGCTTTATTGACTATGCCAAAGCCTTTGACTGTGTGGATCACAATAAACTATGGAAAATTCTGAAAGAGATGGGAATACCAGACCACCTGATCTGCCTCTTAAGAAATCTGTATGCAGGTCAGGAAGCAACAGTTAGAACTGGTCATGGAACAACAGACTGGTTCCAAATAGGAAAAGGAGTGCGTCAAGGCTGCATATTGTCACCATGTTTATTTAACTTATATGCAGAGTACATCATGAGAAATGCTGGACTGGAAGAAACACAAGTTGGAATCAAGATTGCTGGGAGAAATCTCAATAACCTCAGATATGCAGATGACACCACTCTTATGGCAGAAAGTGAAGAGGGGCTAAAAAGCCTCTTGATGAAAGTGAAAGTGGAGAGTGAAAAGGTTGGCTTAAAGCTCAACATTCAGAAAACGAAGATCATGGCATCTGGTCCCATCACTGCATGGGAAATAGATGGGGAAACAGTGGAAACAGTGTCAGACTTTGTTTTTCTGGGCTCCAAAATCACTGCAGATGGTGACTGCAGCCATGAAATTAAAAGACGCTTGCTCCTTGGAAGGAAAGTTATGACCAACCTAGATAGCATATTCAAAAGCAGAGACATTACTTTACCAACAAAGGTTCGCCTAGTCAAGGCTATGGTCTTTCCTGTGGTCATGTATGGATGTGAGAGCTGGACTGTGAAGAAGGCTGAGCGCCGAAGAATTGATGCTTTTGAACTGTGGTGTTGGAGAAGACTCTTGAGAGTCCCTTGGACTGCAAGAAGATCCAACCAGTCCATTCTGAAGGAGATCAATCCTGGAATTTCTTTGGAGGGAATGACGCTAAAGCTGAAACTCCAGTATTTTGGCCACCTCATGCGAAGAGTTGACTCATTGGAGAAGACTCTGATGCTGGGAGGGATTGAGGGCAGGAGGAGAAGGGGACGACAGAGGATGAGATGGCTGGATGGCATCACTGACTCGATGGATGCGAGTCTGAGTGACCTCCGGGAGCTGGTGATGGACAGGGAGGCCTGGCTTGCTGTGGTTCATGGGGTCGCAAAGAGTCGGACACGACTGAGCGACTGATCTGATCTGATCTGAAGCACTTGAAAGTGAAAGTGAAGTCTCTCAGCCCTGTCCGACTCTTTGCAACCCCGTGGACTGTAGCCTACCAGGCTCCTCCGTCCATGGGATTTTCTAGGCAAGAGTACTGGAGTGGCCTCCCATTTTGTTCTTCAGGGAATCTTCCCAACCCAGGGATCGAACCTGGGTCTCCAGCATTGCAGACAGGTGCTTTACCGTCTGAGCCACCAGGGAAGCCCAGTAAGCACTTGCAGAGGTTAACTCTATTGTTTATATTCTCATCATCATGATATATGCACAGTTAATAACCTACCAGGAAATGGGGCTTATTTGTCCCAAATTAAAAATGGAAAGTTTACAAAGCTCAGTTGCTAAGCCCGAAATTTCCCTCCAGACTGACTTCTTAGTATGGAAATTTCACACTGGAAAGAAGATGCTCCCACCTCCACCTGCAAGAAAATGCAGATGATACGGGGTTCAGCACTGGTGCCTGGTGGTGCACTCTGCTTGTCACAGGAAGCTGCTGCTTTCTGATTGTTGGCTGTATGAGGAGAAGTGCGGGATGCTGATCTCATTACCCCTTTGCTGGAGCTAGGACAGAGGAGAACCCAGCTGCTTACCTTGGAGGTCTAGAGGAAGTTGAAGATACACCATTTCTGCCTTGCCCCATCCCTGTTTTCCCCCTACCTTTTACTTTATTTGGAGACAGCCCAGAGATGTTGACTTTGTGAAGAGAGAGGAGACTTGGAGGGTAAATGCTGCTTCAAAGCTGAAATAATCACAGCCAGTCTCAACTTTTCCTTCTTTCTCTTCCCTGCTGGACTACTTTTAGTGCAAAGGAAAGGGGGACTGTAAACTTAGAGATTTTCATCCTGATGCTTAGGATTATTTCAGAGGTTTTCATGATTTAAATCATCTTTGCTTACAGGGATTCCTAGTTTCCTGCTGCTGTTCAATGTGGAGAGAGAAAGCTCTCCTAACCGCCCCCTCCCCTCTGAACACAGCCACAGCAAGCTTTGTACAAACAAATAGAGCTTTATAAGAAATGTTACACATTAACTACTCAGAACCAATAGGCTCCTTGATGCATATTTCTTTTAGACTAATAGCTTTTTTTTTTTTCATTTTGAAATAATAGCCCTTATAAGTAGAACCTTTGTCTAAAATGAGGTGGTTTGGGTATATAGGTTAAAGAGTGGGTATGTGTAATTTATATGACATACATAAGCACATTAGCGTACATTTTTTCATTCTAAAATTGAATTTGAGTTATTGTAATAACAGCTACCATTTATAGAGCACTCAGTGCTGGCATGACACAAGGTTCTCCATAAACTTCTTATTTAATCTGAGTACTCCCCTTTTACAGTGATAAACTAAACTTTAGAGAAGATAAGTACTTTTCCTAGGGCCTCAGATCCAGACCAGTGGATCTCAGAGCGGTCCAAGGACAGCAGCATCTGAAAACTTATTAGAATTGCAGACTACTGGGTCCCACCTGATACCTGCTGACTCAGAAACTCCTGAGATGGGACCCAACAGTACGTGTGATCCCAAGTCATTTAAGTGATTCTAATCCATGCTACAATTTGAAACCCATTCATCCAGAGCGGGAATGTTAAAGCTTACTTGTTGCTAGGCTACATTTGGTTATTTGGGAATTTTGACTGCCTCTAAATGATTATTAAATAAGCAGGAGTAAAAGTACTGAAATTAGTTACCCATAGTATCAGTTAATTTTGCCTCCTTTTCATAATAATGGACTGGTTATCCAATGCCTGAACATTTTTCCTTACCTAGGAACAGCAAGACAATTAGTGGGGATAAAATAAGGATAAACCTTGATGACACTCCCAAATTTGAAATCCATTGCTTGACACAGGTTTTGAGGTAAATGCTCATAAAACTTGCATAGTCTTAATGGCTTATGATATGTAAAAGTTGAAAATGACAAAATGAAAGTAGTGACATCTATTAACTTTCTGGAAAATGCATGTATAGTCATTGTATTGCTGCAGTTCTATGACCTAGAATGGGTTTTCAGCATCTGGAAGGAGGCTATCAGCTTTATACTGCCTCCTTTTGCATTTGAGCCATCTCTTGGATCCCCCATAATGATGATCAGAGTGGAATGTTTTGGGTGGTCTCATGCCAAGAGCTGTTCTGAACTCGTGTCCTCTGATATTTTCTAGAGATCATTCTAAGGAAAGAGTTGGGTACACAAAGCAAATGTGTTTAATGATCCACCTTGTAGCTGAGCCCCTCCATTCACAGATGCCACATCAAAAAGAGGCTTCAGAAAGCATCCTTGTAAGTGAAAGGAAGAAAAGTTGCTCTGCCATTTCATGCACCATTGTACTAAATGTTATATGCTCTGCACTACTCCCTCAGCAGGATAGCATATTGCCTCATCCCTCACCTCCGAATTATTTCATAAATGTCAGATAAACATTAACTTAACCAAGATCTCTAGCACAGAATAGGAAAAAAAAATTAAAGGATACTCACTTATACAGTTAATATAAAAGGCTTTCACAAATAAGGAGAGCTATACAAGAGAGAGAAAATCAGAACTTGTAATTAGATATTTGACATCAAATCATAACTTGGTCTAACGGTTCTGAAAGTATGGGACATGTGAATGAAGTCATGCCATCTTCAGAACTATTCACAGCACGTGCTCTAATGGCAGCACTGCCTTACAGTACAAGTTTTCATCCCCATGGTGCCTGAAGGTAACAAAGGAAATCTTTGGGTACTTGTTTCATCTCTGTCAACTGGTTATTGAGTTAGCTTTTCTCCACACTATTCATTTTGCCTGAAACTTAGTCACTGTAAAGAATTTGGGGGTTTTCCTAGTAGTAGGTCTTTTGGTGTGTGTGCTCACTTGTGTTCAACTCTTTACGACCCCGTGGCCTGTAGCCAGCCAGGCTTCTCTGTCCCTGGAATTTTTCAGGTGAGAATACTGGAGCAGGTTGCCATTTCCTACTCCAGGATGTCTTTCCAACCCAGGGATCGAACCATGACTCCTGTGTCTTCTGCTTGGCAAGCAGATTCTTTACCGCTGTGCCACCTGGAAAGCCCATTTAAATTATATCGAATATTTATCATTTGGCCAAATGTATAAACACAATTCCACCTACTACCTCATGACCCCATTACTTCCAGAGAAGATCTTCATCCAGAATTTGTAGTTTATTATTATATAATAAATGTTTTTATACATTTACTATGTATTTATGTATACATAAACAGTATCTATAATATATTACATGTTTTAAACTCATATACATGGTGCCACATTATACATGCTATTCCTTTTTTCACTTGGTATATTCAGATTTATTTACTGCTTATTCACTTTCAAACCTTTCTTCGTTCATGATTCTTGTCTGAGGACTTCCTAATTTAGCTCATTTGCAGAACTGAGATAATTCATGTTTCCTGAGCTCAGTGAATGATTGATTCCATGCTTCCTGCTTTTACTTGTCTGCTTCTCAAGCTCTCTCTTAAGACTTGGATTTGTATTTCTCCTTTGTCCTCTATACAACCCAAAGTAACTTTGTAAGTCCTTACTAGTTATAGATAAATAAACACTCTCATGCATTCTGCTTCTGGACAGAATAGCTGTCCATCAGCAGTAATGGAAAGGTTGTTGGTACTCAGATGCTGTAATAGGTTGAGGCATCATTTCTAAATACTTGTAGAAAGGTTTTGACTAACCATTAAAAAAATCAGATCAGTGTTGTTTCCATAAATAGAATAAGGTTCTGATTTTTTTCAAGATATGGCTGGGAAAAGGCACATTTTTCATTTTCATTATTTTGTTTTATCACAAAAAATAAACATCAGTTTTGTCAGAATGCTTTAATGTGACAGGAATGCCCTAAGTTCTCATTGCTTTTAGTTTTGTGACCTTGGGCAGGTAACTATCTCTCTGGGTCTTCTGTTTTTTTCATCCATAAAAAGAAAAGAATTGGGCAAGGTGATTGTCAGTGCTTCCTACTCAGAAATTTTGATTTGGTTTCTAAGGAACTGACACATTTAAAAGAACTGGAAGAAGGGAATCATTTATGTCTTTCAGAGGCCAAAAATACTTCAAGATTATAGAACATGCATTATGATAATGAATGGGTAGTTCAGTGAAGATTAATGTATTTCATTTTCTAATCTTCTCTAGGTAACCAAAATAGGTCAGGCTTAGAGACTTCATCCTAATTTAATGCATCCTCACGTGGCAGGGATATGTGCAGCCCTAGAAGTCACCTAAGGACTTTGGTCAAGTCTTTTTCTTTTATGAGTTTTATTTGTTGGTTTTCAGTTGCAGAAGTGGTCTTCCTAGGCCTGTTTTCAGGACCCAGCCGAAATTCTCTGCTTCCCTCTTCTCCTGTTAGACTGCCTGGCTGGTGTTTTGCCCAGTGGAACTCTTCTCTTGGCAAGATGCAGGCACAGCAAAGAACAGCTGCCTCCTCTAGAAGGACAAGGTGGGATATAGAGAGAGTGCTGCTGTAGAAGTTCTCTCTTCCTTAGACCAGGCTGCCTCTCTTACTTGGACTCACCACATCCTTGTTTTCTTGCTTTCCCATAGAAGGGGCGTGAAGAAAGGTTTCTGGGCCTTTTTGAGTAGTTGCCTTCACTGGCAAAGGGCAGGAAAGGTATAAAGCCCCTGAGTTGGAGAAGTACTGGATCCAGAGCCCTTGTAAACAGGCCGTTTGGCTGCCAGGTGAGCTCTGGAGCTGAAAGCTCAAAAGGCCAGGACACGAGCCACCTGTGTTTGCTACATACTGTAAAGAAATGTGAGTTTCTTTTTACTTCCCCATCACAATTCCAAATTAGAATGATCGTGACTATTAGTAGAAGAAAGTAATACTATCTGTATAGGAAAGAAGACTTAAAAGAATATACCTCTAGAATGCCCTATGTGGTTATCTCTGGGAGTCATGATTATATATCTCTTTAGTTCTTCCCTTTTTACATTTTCCATATTTTTAACAATGAACACATTATTTTTGAAATCAGGAAAAAAAAAAAAAGGTAGTAAGTTTTATACCTTTTTAAACTACTACTGTGCCTCAGATGGGAAGTTCAGAACCCTTGACATGGCATTAAAAGTTCCTCCCAGTTTGGTCCCATCCCCAGTATCTGCAGCCCTAGTGAATGGTTCTCCCTTCCTGCCACCATCTCCATGTAGCTTCCTCCATCTGCATCTTCCTCCAGACACCACTCTCCTCTCTTCGCTAGCCAGCCTTTGAGAGTCCTCTGGAGAATTCTCTCTGTCCATATGCTCCCAGGCTGGATTCACCTCTCTCCTTTCCTGTAGTACCAGATACAGATGTCTGTTACAGCAGTTGGCAATTTACATAATAATGATTTGTTAAACGCTGGTTCTCTTAAAAGCCCGTGAACTTCCTGAGGATAGGGGACTGAGTTTAAATCACCCAGAGATCCATGCTGCCTCGCACAGTAAAGGGCATGCGATAGGCTCACACTAAATTCTTATTGATGGAGCAGCTGTTTCTTTGTGACTGTCCATGAGCAGATTGTAATGGCACTGAATTTCATCTGCTAATTTCTAATGGTATTTAATACCTTACATGGATGAGGATCACAAGAAATACAGTTTTCCCACTATACCTCTGTGAATCACCTCTGGATGTTTTCCATGGACCTGTACACTATCTTACCAGCTCAGATGGCTCCGTAGATGGTTGGAAAGTTGATTTTCTTGCTGATTTACCCCAGAGGCTGTGCCTAGTATTTCCTGCCCATCTGCACCTGTATGCTTTGTGTGCTAACAGCCCTTTCTTCACTAAGGTCTTGTGTACCATCTAAAATGTCTCTGATAACATCTGTCCCCTTAGAGAATCAGATAGGGTTTAAGTGTGACTTACATTGAAGACTTGTATCTTTGACAATGCCCTAGCCTACTCAGACTCTTCTCCTAAGCAAAAAATTGAATTTACTCTTGATTTCTCCTTTGCGATTTCTCCTTTGCTGCTGCTGCTGCTGCTGTCGCTTCAGTCGTGTCCGACTCTGTGCGACCCCATAGACGGCAGCCCATCAGGCTTCCCCGTCCCTGGAATTCTCCAGGCAAGAACACTGGAGTGGGTTGCCATTTCCTTCTCCGATGCATTGATTTCTCCTTTAGGCTCTCTCTAAGAGCTCTTTCTACACTTGAATTTACTGATTTTATTTTTTTTTTTAATCATTTCTGCTTTAGCTTTGCAATACTGGATGCTGGCATTTTAACCCATTCCTAAAACTTCAGATAGCCAGGGACATCTGCTATTAGAATTCAAATGTACAGTCTTATTTCATAGAAAATATAATGTATTTTATGCAATCTTGAATTGTGTAAAATTGTAGTAAGGTATGCCAGAAGTTCCCTTTTGAATGAATGAAAAGGGAACATAAAGATGGGCACAGTAAAGGACAGAAATGGTATGGACCTAACAGAAGCAGAAGATATTATGAAAAGGTGGCACGAATACACAGAAGAACTGTACAAAAAAGATCTTAATGATCCAGATAACCACAGTGGTGTGGTCACTCACCTAGAGCCAGACACCCTGGAGTCCGAAATCAAGTGGGCCTTAGGAAGCATCACTATGAACAAAGCTAGTGGAGGTGATGGAATTCCAGTTGAGCTATTTCAAGTCTTAAAAGATGATGCTGTGAAAGTGCTGCACTCAGTATGACAGCAAATTTGGAAAGCTCAGCAGTGGCCACAGGACTGGAAAATGTCAGTTTTCATTCCAATCCCAAAGAAAAGCAATGCCAAAGAATACTCAAACTACCTTACAATTGTACTCATCTCACACGCCAGTAAAGTGATGCTCAAAATTCTCCAAGCCAGACTTCAACAGTACATGAACCGAGAACTTCCGGATGTTCAAGCTGGAGTTAGAAAAGGCAGAGCAACCAGAGATCAAATTGCCAACATCTGTAGTATCATTGAAAAAGCAAGAGAGTTCCAAGAATACATATGCTTCTACTTTATTGACTACGCTAAAGCTTTTGACTGGGTGGATCACAACAAACTGTGGAAGATTGAAGAGATGGTAATACCAGACCATCTGACCTGTCTCCTGAGAAATCTGCATGCAGGTCAAGAAGCAACAGTTAGATCCAGACATAGAACA
This sequence comes from Tragelaphus eurycerus, assembly GCA_935064755.1. NCBI lineage: Eukaryota > Metazoa > Chordata > Mammalia > Artiodactyla > Bovidae > Tragelaphus > Tragelaphus eurycerus. Next base: position 30,372,638 of record CAKXYN010000002.1, read on the forward strand.
ACAGACTGGTTCCAAATTGAGAAAGGAGTACGTCAAGGCTGTCACCCTGCTTATTTAACTTATATGCAGAGTACATCATGTGAAATGCTAGGTTGGATGAAGCACAAGCTGGAATCAGGATTACCAGGAGAAATATCAATAACCTCAAATATGCAGATGACACCACCCTTATGGCAGAAAGCGAAGAGGGACTGAAGAACGTCTTGAAAGTGAAAGAGGAGAGTGAAAAAGTTGGCTTAAAGCTCAGCATTCAAAAACAAAGATCATGGCATCTGGTCCCATCACTTCATGGGAAATAGATAGGTAACCAGTGGAAATAGTTCATTTTAGTTCAGTGGCTCAGTCGTGTCCAACTCTTTGCAACCCCATGGACTGCAGCACGCCAGGCCTCCCTGCCCATCACCAACTCCTGGAGTTTATCCAAACTCATGTCCATTGAGTCGGTGATGCCATCCAGCCATCTCATCCTCTTTCATCCCCTTCACCTCCTGCCCTCAATCTTTCCCAGAATTGGGATCTTTTCCAGTGAGTCAGCTCTTCACATCAGGTAGCCAAAGTATTGGAGTTTCAGCTTCAACATTAGTCCTTCCAATGAACACCCAGGACTGATCTCCTTTAGGATGGACTGGTTGGACCTCCTTGCAGTCCAAAGGGACTCTAAAGAGTCTTCTCCAACACCACAGTTCAAAAGCATCAATTCTTCAGTGCTCAGCTTTCTTTACAGTCCAACTCTCACATTCATACATGACTACTGGAAAAACCGTAGCCTTGGCTAGACGGACCTTTGTTGGCAAAGTAATGACGCTGCTTTTTAATATGCTGTCTGGATTGGTCATAACTTTGCTTCCAAGGAGTTAAGTGTCTTTTAATTTCATGGCTGCAGTCACCATCTACAGTGATTTTGGAGCCCCCCAAAATAAAGTCAGCCACTGTTTCTACTGTTTCCCCATCTATTTGCCATGATGTGATGGGACTGGATGCCATGATCTTAGTTTTCTGAATGTTGAGCTTTAAGCCAACTTTTTCACTTTCCTCTTTCACTCTCATCAAGAGGCTCTTTAGTTCTTCTTCGCTTTCTGCCATAAGGGTGGTATCATCTGCATATCTGAGGTTATTGATATTTCTCCTGGTGACCTTGATTCCAGCTTGTGCTTCATCCAGCCCAGCATTTCTGATGATGTACTTACTCTGCATATAAGGTAAATAAGCAGGGTGGTAATATACAGCCTTGACATACTCTTTGTTCCATGTCCAGTTCTAACTGTTGCTTCTTGACCTGCATATAGGTTTCTCAAGAGGCAAGTCAGGTGATGTGATATGCCCATCTCTTTCAGAATTTTCCACAGTTTATTGTGATCCACACAGTCAAAGGCTTTGGCATAGTCAGTAAAGCAGAAATAGATGGAAATAGTGGCAGACTTCATTTTCTTGGGGTCCAAAATCACTGCAGATGGTGACTATAGCCATGAAATTAAAAGACCCTTGCTCCTTGAAATAAAACTATGACCAACCTAGACAGTGTATTGAAAAACAGAGACATTACTTTGCTGACAAAGGTTCGTCTAGTCAAAGCTGTGAGTTTTCCAGTAGTCATGTATGGATATGACAGTTAGACTATAAAGAAAGCTAAGCACTGAAGAATTGATGCGTTTGAACTGTGGTGTTGGAGGAGACTCTTGAGAGTCCCGTGAACTGCAAGGAGATCCAACCAGTCCATCCTAAAGGAAATCAGTCCTAAATATTCATTGGAAGGACTGATCCTGAAGCTGAAACTCCAATACTTTGGCCACCTGATGTGGCGAACTGACTTAGTGGAAAAACGCTGATGCTGGGAAAGATTGAAGGCAGGAGAAGGGGACGACAGAGAATCAGATGGTCGGATGGCATCACCGACTTGATGGACCTAAGTTTGAACAAGCTCCAGAAGTTGATGATGGACAGGGAAGCCTGGCATGCTGCAGTCCATGGGATTGCAAAGAGTCGGACACGAATGAGAGATGGAACTAAACTGATCCTAAAAGTATTAATGAAGCCTCACCCAAATTTTAACAATAAACACTGACAAGAATTACATCATTTCAAAGCTATAGGGCTCAAATTAATTGTAAACTGTGTTTAAGCGTGCGCCCACGCGGCCTGGCTGTGGTGCTCAGTGAAATGCAGATGCCTGATGTCATTCGGCAGTTCTTTGGGCCACACTGTGTTTTGCTGCATAGGAACTTGTGGCTGTGGTTTTGGTGTCTAGGTTTTTCTGTTGTTGTTGTCATTGTTTTAACCTCTGCTCTTGTTACAATTTAAAATGTCTTTTTATCCTATTATAGTGTCACCCAAGCATTGATTAAATGGCGGTGGTGCTTGTAACACTAGTGCTGAAACTAGCCCATGAAAACAAACAAGTTTGGAATAAAATGTAGATGAGGTAAAACATGATAAAGAAGGTCAAACAACCCCCATAATATTCTGCGCTATAATTTAGGAGTGTGAGGGCTCTGTAGACCACTAAAGATGATGCTGAAAAAATAAAATGGCGCATTGAAATAAAAATGTACTGTGGTGATATAGAGCTGTGCCTCCTGAGAGAATGTTTATTCCTGTAGAAAAATCAGTTTTCAGTTTGGAATATATTGAATTATTCAAAGCCTTCAGGAACATATCCCTTGCATAAAATGCAGTCATCTTGTTCTCAAGATTATTTTTTGTAATCAAAATTATTATATAGAAATTTTTTAATCTCCTAAAACTCATTGGGAAAAAATAATAGGTTTTTATATTTAAAGTCTAGAATATGAATTGACTTTTATTAATAAGCCCTACCGGTTACTTTATATCTAGCTTAATAATTTCAAGCTGTTCTTTCCATAATAGTTTTCAAAGTTCTAGCTTTAACACTGTATATCCAGGGTCATGGGACATCTAGGACTAACATTTGACATCCCAGAATAGAATGTTAGAATTGAAGAGAACCTTAGAGACAATTTTACAAAGAGGAAAAGAGATGGTTAGAGGTTGGCTAAGGGACTGGCTCAGGGTCACACAACATTTCAAAGAACTGCATTTTTCTATTTTTATAATGTATTTTAAATTATATTCTCCACATGACAATATCCTTTCCTCCCTTTTTACTTCCTTATATGTATTGAATTTTCCAACCATAATAATAAGCTGCTGTTCAGCTATATTGACACAGGGTAAGAGTGGAAATATCAATTTTCTTTTCAATTTTTCTTAAAAAAAAAAAAAAAAATCTCTGGAAGCTTTGTTTTTCCCTCTCAGGGCTTTTGGAGTATATAATCTTGTAATTAAGCTTTTTTCCTTCAGTTTTTAATACCTATAGGAATATGGTGCTATGTACATTAGAAAGGACATGATGCAAATAACACATCAGATTCTGATGAAATTGTTCCTCATGGAGTATTTCTTCTTTTCAAGATAATGCATATGGTAAAACATTGCGGCAGCACCATGGCTGGGTAGTCCGAGGAGTTTTTGCGGTAAGTAAGCCTTCTACCTCCTGATGTTCTGATGGTCACAGCAAGGTGTTTTGTTTTGCTTTGTGTGTGTGTGGTGTTTGTGTTTGCTTTGTTTTTTGAGAATAAGAACAAAATGTTGCTTATTTCATTGAGATCTGTAAGTCTGTTGTGTGGAAATGTTGGCAATAAACAACAAGAAAAGACTTAGAGTGTGCTTCACCTTATCTAGTTCCAGGGACCCTGAGATTTGTCTCAGAAGTGGATGAGGTAGTAAAGAGTGTCATTGTACACTAGAGATCATGCTCTGAGGGGAAACCAGGGGTGGTTTCAAGCCCATAGCTCCCTCTGCTGCCTGTCAGGGTCAGGCCTGTTAATTCTCAGATTTTAGTTGGTCTTTTTTCCTCAACTGAATTGTATCTTTGAATATTAACTAACTAGGTTGCCAGTGGCTAGAACTGGAAACTTCTTCTTCCCCAATTATTGTCCTTGTGGAAGTGTTTGTGTGTGTTGGCTCCTGTTACCTATTATTCCTTCGTTCCTTGCATGACCTGGGAAGAACACACACCTGAGAATCATAGTTCTCAGTGGACAGATCAGTTCACCTGCTTTGTGAAATAGCTGGAGCAGATGGCCCCTTTCTGTCAGCAGTAATATTCTGTAATTCTCCTGTCGGGCGAGAGGTCAGCCATAGTCAGGTGCAGCCATGAAAAGGCTGAATCTCATGTCATGGTACAATAGGAAATGTCAGGGGATTGAAAATAGCTTGCAGATGAAGTCTTTTACTAATTTGCCTAAGTAAGAACTGTTCAGGTCATGATTTCTTAGGAGACAGGTAAAGAAAGTGGAAAGAATTTATCATGGAAGAAATCAAATTTTAGTGAAAATGGAACATTTTACTGTTCACTGGACTAGGAGCCAGACCAGTTGCAGCCACAAACTGCTCACATTCACCTTTAGTGGATGTTTAATAATGTGATAATAGCTTCCGTGTGGCTATTGGACACTTAACTGTATCAGACACTGTGCCAGGTACTTCTGTGTTCATTTGGGAATCCTTAGGATTAGCTCCCACTGTTTTATAAGTTCAGAACTGTTCGTTTCAGTCCCAGAGTGAGGCAGTGGCAGAGCCCAGGTCTAAACCCAGATCTGTCTCCAAGGCTGGTCCTCATCCCACACATCACAGCTTTCCACAGTGAAGACAGAATAATTGAGAAACTGCTAGTGAGAAATTAGGCAAAAGATGCTGCTCCATTCATCAGTCTCCCTGAGTAAACACTGTGATTGCCCGCAGGTGCCTGGCACCCAGGTTCCCTTGGTGAGATGAAAAGCACGGAAACATTGAGTTGCCTCATTTATAAGAAACATAAATGTAGTTTTGTTTTATTTTTTATTCCAGTAGAGAGGGCAGAGTTTAATCCTGAAATATTGATGATCCAAGAGACATTGCCAACAAGAATGAAGCTGTAGCAGAAAATTTATCATGAGCATAAGTCTTTGAAAGGACATTTTAACTTACAGCATTTTTCTAAATAATTTAGATTATTTAGTAATTTAGTAATTAATCTAATTTAGTAATTTAGATTCATTGTAAAAATAAAATGTATAGAAAAATAGAAAGGGTAAAACTTAAAATTGTCCACAGTCTCACCGCTCTATCATAACCATCTTCAACATTTTTATGTTTTACCTTCTTTGCTCTTATTTTCATTTATTTAACATGTTCTTTTCAATGTTGTTCTATTTCATTGTGTATATTTATATAAATATCTATTATATTTTTATGTTTATTTTATATGTATAATTATCTAAATTTTGTATACTTACTCTGTATATGCATGTAAGTTTTTTTGCCACTTAGCTGGTTGTATAGTTGTGTATTGTTTTTCTCCACTTTTTTAGTTTTTATTTTTTTTAGTTGTATTGAGGAATAATTGACATACGTTACTGTATGTTTAAGGCACACAGCATGGTGGTTTGATTTAAATATTGCAAAATGATTACCACAATAGGTTAAGCTAAATCCATCTTCTCATATAAATACAATAAAAAGAAAAGAAAGGAAAAAGGAAAAATTTTTCTCCTTGTGATGTGAATTCTTAGAATTTACTCTTTTAACACGTTTGCTCTATATCCAGCAGCAGTATTAGCTATAGTTGTCCCCACTTATTTCTAGGGATTGCCTAATATTTCCCCCATAGAGGTACCATAATTTATTTGTTCCAAACCTTTGTGTTGGATATTTCAGTTGCTTCTAAGTTTGTTTTTACAGATGAAACAGCATCTATTTTTATGCATTTTTGACTAAAACAGTTATTTCCTCAAAATAGGTTCCTGGAAGTAGAATAGCTATGTCTAATGCAAAGAGCTGAAACCCCAACTTAGAGCACTTACCGTGCACTGGATATTGTCTTAGGTGCTTTACTTACATAAAGTTATTAATCCTATAACTCTGAAGTAGCTTCTCCTATTTTCCCTGCTTATAAACGAAACCTGAAACACATGGGTGTGAGGTAATAACACCCAAAGTTACAGGAAAAGAGCATTTTGAAGACTCTTGATGTTACTGCCAAGAGTTTTTTAATTTGCTGATTTTTAAGAAAATAGATTCTGTTGAGCATTTGGTAACGGCATTATTAATAGAGGAGCTTCCTTTCAGTCTCTCTCCTGTTATTCTCTAAGTCATCCCTACTTCGGGAAGTTTATTGTGTTTTCTAATGTCCTGATTAAAATCATAAGGGGCAGATCTAACTAATCTTGGTTGCTCAGGGAAATATCTTTTATGCTCACCGAATCTGACTTACTTAACAGCCAAATATTGGACTTTTATCTTCGAACAGTTATGATCTATGGAACTGATGTCTAGTCTAGGCTCTGTCTCTTTCTGTGGCTCTCTGTTTTGGCTTCCGCTTCAGTTGAGTTCTGTCATTGTTTCCCAAATAGACTCAGCTGCATCATTGTTCCCTAGGAACCTTTGAGAAATGCATTGTTGTGGGCTCCACTCTGGAGAAACTTTATAAACATTTTTTATTTTATGTAAATATATGTACATAGTTTTATTTTGCTTTTTATCACAGAGTCCAAAAAGGTTATATAACAAAAAAAATGGCAGTTTGTTCCATACTTCCCAGACACTCTAAAAGAGGCTGCAACTTTCAAATGCTTTGGCTATTTCTTCCAATACTTCTGTAATTCTAAAACTAGTTACTCTTCTCTGTGGCCCTATCCATTTTAATTAATGTTGATTTCTGTTATAGATTAAGAGTTTGCTATCTCAGACCTTACTGCCACTACCTCCTCTCCCCTGCCTCTACTTTCCCTGTATAATTATATCACAAGTTAACATGATGATGATGAGCCAAAATTCTATGACTTTTTTTGTTCTTTCTTATATGAGTTTTATATTTTTCTCTGTACCATGAACTCTCTCACATCACCATCATTTTGAACTTACAAATGTATTGGATTATCTGTATTTTTTTTCAGAACTTTCTAAACTCTTATTCCAGTCTGATTTGTTATACTGCTGTTGTCCTAGAACTTTTGTTCATAAATTTCCCTATACTGAGTCCCCACCTCACCTTAATTTTATTTCCAAGTCCTGTGACTTCCTATTTCTTGATCTAATCCCCCTTTTTTGATGATATCCAAACTCTAGTAGCTTCCTAAAAAAAAGAGTGCAAGGGAACTAAATTTTTGAGTTCTTGCATGCCTGAAATTGTCTTTATTCTGCCCCTTTTTCCTAGAGTGTTGCTTTGGCTGATGTAGAATTCTAAAGTGAAAGTTGCTCAGTCGTGTCCAACTCTTTGTGACCCTATGGACTGTAGCCCGTCAGACTCCCCTGTCCATGGGATTCTCCAGGCAGGAATAGTGGAGTGGGTAGCCATTCCCTTCTCCAGGGATCTTCCCAACCCAGGGATCGAACCTGGGTCTCCCGCATTGCAGGCAGATTCTTTACTGTGAACCACCAGAATCCAAGGTTAATAGTAATTTTCTCTCAGAACTTTGAAGGCAGTCCTCTGATGTCCTCCAGCTTCCAGTATTACTACTATAAAACCTGTAAAATCTAATGTGTGTAAACCACTCCTCACCTCCTCCTAGATGCTTTTAGGATCTATTCTTTATCCCCACATTCTAAAATTTCACCATGTTCACCTTTGGGTCTTTATCATTCATTTTGCTAAGCATTTGACTAGGTCTTTAAATCTGGAGATTCATATCCTTCTGTTCTGGGAGATTTTCTCTCATATTTTTGGGCAGTTGCTTTTCCTCCATCCTTTGCTCTCCCTTATACCCCTGCCATTATTTGAGTGTTTATGATGTGCCAGGTACTAGAGTAAACGCATCCTGCATGTCCCATTAATCCCTCAAATAAGGAAAGTGCTACCAGTCATCTTCTGCGGACAAGGAGACTGAGGTCCTAATTTAGTCCCCTTGCTTAAATTCCTCAAGCTAACCTGTAAAAGACTTGGGATTCAAGTCCAGGTCTTCTCACCTAGTGGCTGTGCTTTAACCACTGTATAATGCGAGTCACTCTCCAGTTGCAGAAAGGGAGAGGGTTGATTCTCAAAGACTTTCAATATAAGGAAGCTCAAGAAAGCAACTGTAAGATTTTTTTTTTTACAATCTATTGAAGATTTTAAAAGCCTCCAGAGAGCTCAGGGGAGCCAAAACTAGTAGATGTCAGAGAACAGATTTCAGGACGCTTAGGGAACAGTTGGCCTGCAGAGAGAGGGGAGCTGTAAGGAGCTTAGGAAATCTTTCCTCGGGGAAGCAGTGTGGTTGGTGGTGTGGTTGAAAAAGCAGAGAGATGATCCTAAGTTCAGATCCTGGCCCTGGCACTCATTAGCTGTGTGATTTCCATATGTAAAATAAGAGATATAGATTGTACAGGGTTCTTACAAAGATTAGCTGGGATAAAATACATTAAAGCATCAGCATACAAGCAAACCATAAAAGTTAACCCCCTTCATTTTTAGAAAATATTCACGAATACAAAGGAAATCTCTACATAAAGGTGAATGGGACATAGGTAAAGAAAGTGTGTGGAAATGAGATATAAACAGGATGGTGAACAGCTCCGCCAGGCTGGCCATGTGCCAACAAAGACTGTGCAAGCAGCATGTGTGCAAGTCATTCTTAGCACTCCACGGGAAGAGTCTGGATCACTGTGAATGAGAAAGTTTGAGCTTTTCTCAAACTGTTCTCCTCTCACCATTCCCTGATGGGATTATTCATCCTCAAGATAGCCCAAGAAGATATGTGCTTCTTCAAGCATTAAAGTGATTTGGTTCTTGAAACATAATTGAAGAGTCCATGAACTGAAAGAATGCATGCCTGTTTTTTCACTCTTGCTCGCCTCAGCTCTGTGTATGTGTGTGACTGTGTGCACGCATGTGTTTGTGCATGAGTATAATGTGCAAGAGAGCATGTCATGGTGCAGCTTTTCACAGGCAATTCTTTTGCAGTTAGCTCTGAGGGCAGCTCCATCCTATGAAGATTTTGTGGCTGCATTAACCATTAAGGAAGGCGACCACCAGAAGGCAGCTTTCAGTGTTGGGATGCAGAGGGACCTCAGCCTTTACCTCCCTGCCATGGAGAAGCAGCTGGCGATACTGGACACTTTATACGAGGTCCACGGACTGGAGTCTGACGAGGTGGTATGACATCTACAGGGTAGCGCTGCCTCCTCACTTCAGGGAATAAAGTTTGCTAAAGTGTTTTGTTGCCCGACTTAAATTTCCAGCAGCAGCTTCAGCCCTCTCCAATCTCTTACTTGGGGAATGGAGAGGGGAAGGCAAAGCCTAGTGCTTTTATATATAATTTTTTCAATGCTGTATGTTTTGTGTGTTTAAAAATCAAGGTGCTATATATTTAGTTCAAAAGGCCTCATGGAAAACCAAATTGTAGCTGTTATATAGATGTGAACACCAAGTTATAAGAGCAGATTTGACAATGAATTTGTTAGTATTATGTTTTGTTTTTAGCTTTTAGTTTTAATGGGCCACCCAAACCCAAGCTGAAAATGAGCAATTTTCTGTATCAAGGACTATAACTCATAGCCATTATTTCAGTCAACTTAGAATTAGTCTAAAATTTTCAAGGAGTTAAGCCTCTCTGTTGAAGCTATTGAAAATGTAGAGTTTGCTATTCCTAGATGTTCTACAGAGAATTCTCTTCTCCGTGGCTCCGTGGGCCAGAAGAACCCGTGTATTCAACACATCCGGTACACTGGTGTGACCAAGCAGTGCCATCTCTGAAGAGATGAGTGGTGTGGCCTTGCCCCGAGCCACAGGATAGTATGGGAGAGGTGAGTGGGTCATCTGAGGTGACCCCTGTGCAGTACACACCCTTTGCCACCTACTTTCCCCTGCATCATCTCAGTTGGACATCACAGCAAAACCATGGTATTCAGGGATTATTATTAAACTTCATAAGTAAGGTTTAGAGGTCAAGGGATAGGCTCAGTCAGCCGCTAAATGGAGGAACCACGTGATTTCCATGTATGACCAGGACCACCTCTACATCAAAATCACATGGAAGGCTTGTTTGAAAATTAAATTCCCAGGCCTTACCTTGACCTGAAGAACCAGAATTGTGGGAGTAGGACTCAGGATAATAAACCTTGAGTTTGAATAAATTTTACAAGGTATTCTTGTGCAACAGGGTTGAAGAACTATGAGATTAAATTCTACTTTATGGAATTCCCAGTCTTCTGCATGAACTAAATGTTGTATCCTTTCTTGGAAAGAGGAGGAGGCTATCATTGAAGTGAAGTAGTTAAAAGGAGAGTGAGGAGTGGAGCAAGTTTATTCAGCAGCTTTCTTAACCCAACATGCAGACCTTGGTGTTGTCCCCGGGGGCCACAGTTCCGAATGTGCTCTCTGACCAGTCTTGGCTTGATCACCAATGGTGCAGAGTAAGCTAAATGCAGCTGCTTATCTGTCTCAAGAGCTTTGGGACCATGTCATAGTTTAAAAGTGGGATTTTTAAGTCTTTCATGAAACAACCTGAAGAGTGTGACGTGATGCCAGGACTGTGGCCTTAGTCCCTCAGTAAGCCAGCCTGCCAGGAGTGGGCGTAGGGGAGAGGCCACGGCTGCCTTCTGTGCCAGAGGCTACTCGCTTAGTCGCTGGAAGGAAAGGTCCAGCACGAGCTAGCTCCCTGGCTGGAAGTGGTGTTCCTTTGAGGGGCCCAGGGGATGCTGCTCCAGGGCAAAGAGAACCCTCTGCTTGGGTGAGAGGTTGCTGTGGGGAAGGGTACTGATTTGGTCTTTTTGTCTGTCTTTAAACAAACGAGTGGGCAGTTAACTCAGGGTAGCTCAAATTATTGAATTGGGTACTGTGCACAATAAGGACTTGTGGAAAATGCTTAAACTTTAGAAAAACAGCATCAGATATTTTAAGGCTGGAGAGAGAAACAGTGCTGAAGTGACATTGATACTTTCATATCTTAGCACTTGCTGTTGGCAGCTGCCAAGGCATGTGTGTTGTCTCCTCCACTCCCACAAGTAATTAGTGCGCATCTCCTTCTCTGGCTAGTGTGGGCATGATGGCAGGACTCGGGGATAATTTAGACTTCCTGCCCTTCACATAGCCTCCTAAAGGGAAGGAAAAGCCACCTGCCTTTGCTTTACGTTGAGTGAATGCACATCAGCTATTGTGCCATCAGGTGGGGAGGCTACCTGGACTGTAAGTGTTGTGAAGCATGACCGTTTTGAGCAAATGCTGGTGCTTCCTGTCACCTCAGGTGAACTGCTATGGTCCCTGGCAGAGATGGGCTCACGGAATATACCTCAGATTTTCCACCAAGGCTCTGAATACACACAAAAAGAAAGCTGCTCAGCATAACCATTTCACATTTATATAGGTACTGCCTTGGTATATATGACCCAGTTTTCTGGAGAAGATTTCATATTATCTGGGATCTTTGATCAGAGAAGCTTGAGTAATGTGAATAAGTCACATTATCTACTCAACACTTTTCCAGCCCTACAGAAAGGGGATAATGTTTTTTAATAGATATTTTCCTTACTGGAGCATGTTAAGTTTACCTGAGATGCATAAAGCTCTAGAAATTGAACTATCATCATACTAGATGATAAATTCAATTTGACCTGAAGCTTGGCACAGTCACAGCTTTATCCTGGAACTATACTATTTGCTTCTCCATTTTACTTAAAATCACAATTTGTGCTAATTTGCATTTACTATCTAAGAAGAGGACAAAGAGAAAAGAGAGTTAAGGCTTTCTCTCCAGAATCCTCCCAAGATTCCTGGGGCTTCCAAGCTTTCTTGCATTCTGATAGTGCGAGGAGATGGGGAAATGGTATTATGTTTGTTGGTGGAGTAATCACCTTGCTCAAACATTTTTAGGATTCCCTTTCTAGATTAACCTTTAGAGAGATGTTGAAGGAAAATAAAAGGTAATGTGTCTTCTAGGTATCATTAGAAGCTAATAAGTAGCATTTGAACAATCTCTCACAAGGTACTTTGATACATATAATTTCATTCATGTCTATACTTCTTCCCACAGCAGAAGCCAGGCCTTACACTTAGGAGGGATTAACGTGTGTTTGTCTAACTGAACAAAACAAAATCCTTTCAATGATGGCAGTTTTTTGTCCTTTGAAAGCAAATTTGATTCATTATATCTAATCTTGGCAAAAGTGCTAAGTTAGAGGGGGAACCTTTTGGGGAAGAAACCACCTTGTGTCTATGAAGTGCAGATGGTTTTCTCATCACCTCTTGATCCAGCGTTACAGGAAGTTTAGAAGTGGGGCTCTTGGAATGTTGAGCACATCTATGCCCAGGAAATTGACTTTGAAAGGCAGCATTTGTTAGGATGTATAAGTAGTGACTTCAGGAGCCTTGTCATCATTATTTGTGTGTCATTCTGAATATAAATCCTCCCCAAATGTCGTATTCCATGATGAGGGATATCTGAACTCCATAGTTCAGTCCTGCTGCTTCTCTCTCCTTTTCTAATTGTTGTGAATAGTACCCTCATCAGAGTACCAAATCCATCCCTTTTTAAACTGTTTTGCTCCATTCCTCAGCAGCAGCTTTCTAGCACATATGTGGAGCATCTGGCACAGGCCTAGCCAGTGTCAGGTGCCCAGCCTATGAGCATTCTCTCTTAGTCTGCAAGAGCTTCTTAAAGAAACCCTGTCCCAATGTATAGCTGTGAAGCAGGTGACCATATGGTGTGTACCATCTAGGAAAAGTGATATGTTATTAGGTAAATGCTGCTGGAAAGATTTGCAGTCTTCTCTTTTTGATTATTAATTATATACACACATATATCCATCCCTAAAGTTAATGCTTTTAGTTTTCTATTTTCAGAAAAGTGTTTTTAAGTAGGAAAAGCTTGTGGTAGGGACCAATAAATAAATTACGCTTTTCTTTATTAAATTTGAAGTAAACTAAAAGAGCTGAAGCAAGAGGTATCTTATTAAAGAAACCAAATCTGATGGTGAAAAATCAGAAGAAATATCATTTAAGTCAGTAAGCAAAGTCAGAGGGTTATGAGCAATACAAGATATGATTTTGGGAGCTTTCTGGAAGAAAACTGTTCTTAGGTTTTTTTCCCTACTAAATGACCATGTACTGTAGAAGTTGGTTCCATGATGGTACATTTCTGAATCACTTGCTTCTGATTTTAGTTTTGTTTTTTTTTTTATAATTATTCAGCTTTCCTGTCCGCATGTTTGATTTCTTTTTTTTTTTTTAAGTGAACCTTTAAAAATTTTTTTAGATTTAGAATTCATGGGTACAGTACATTCTAAGCCATTGTTCTGTTAGCTGAGCTAACCTGTTTTGTCTTGGAATGCCTGACTTCCATGCTTTTTGTGATCTGGTGGAGTCTGTACATGAGCTTCAATGTCAACAGCAACCCATGTCCCTATGACATGCATGCAGAGAGCTTTACTTGGAAACACGCTCTGTTTCCGGGCAGCCCTTCACTGTCTGCAGTTGCTTACTCAGGGGTTCATAATAATGACATAAAAATCCCCACTAGCTGTCTAATAGTATTTTAAGACTGCTTATCTATTAGTAGGGTGTAAGGGTCCTTTCAGCAATTCCATGAGCATACTGTTCACTGGACCTCCTCTGGAAATGCCCCCAGACCTGTCCTGGCACAGGCAGTAGCCTGCGTACAGAGGCCATTTGCACGATTTCTCATCGCACTGCTGCCTCAGGGCACTTGGAAGTGACCCTCAGCAGTACAGTTGACACAGGCATTGATCCTTCTTCTGCACTGTTTCTGTATAACCTTTCATTTCAAAAGGAAAAAACATAGCACTACTCTTCGGAGCAGAAGTTTTCCAAATTCTTTGGTTACCCTTTTTAATCAGTTCTCTTTCAGAGTGAACACATGTTCTCAGCTACACTATGTAAGAACACAAGAAAGAGACCTTGCTTGTTCTAAGCACTAGACTTTCTATTTTATGTATTTTAAAGTCTGATCAGTATTTCCTCCCAGACTTTGTAAACAGAAACCACTCTGGGATGGTTGGTACCCCTAGCAAAGCCGATCTCATCCACAGATTCCCACATATCTGTGTCTATTTATAGATGTATTATGGAGTCAGTTGTGACAAGAAGGGTGATCTGGAAGTAATTCTGTTGCTTCCCTGAAGGCTAATGAGCCAGTCTCGTGGCATGTTTGATGCGTGAGTCCCCGGTGTCATGACAATTTCACTAGAATGTCAGCAAGCAGCCCAACTACCTCATGTGAAATTGGCTGTGGACAATCTATGTCAGATGAGACATGTGTTAAGGTTGATTTAATCTGGTTAATAGATTGGACAACATAATGTCTCTGTAAAGAAGAAACACATTAGACCAGATGCCAAAGGCTACTATGTACATAGATTTCCTTGGCTTGCTTTTTAACGTCAGTGTTTAGTTCTGCCCCCAGCATTCTCATCTCAGTTGGCTGTGATTTCACAGATCCATGCACTTTGCATATCTGTCACGTGCAGTCCTCTGTTACTTGTTCTTGTCCCTCAACATTTTGAATGAGCATCATAATGACAGTGGAAAGCAAGTGTCCAGTGGTTTGTTGATTCCTTAATTTTAATGGACATTTACTTAGAATATAGTGTGTTGGAGCCTTTAAGGATCAACTGGATAAATGAGAATTTCATGTTTAGGTTTCATGTAAAACTATGTCCAAGTTCATATTCTGTATTTTGTGGGAAGGGGGAATGAGGGAGGGATTTACTTTTTTTGCAAAAGTATTTGAAAACATTTGTCAGATTTTATATTCATTAGTTATAATAAACTTATTTTTCAAGTATTTTATCAAGTGCTTCTCTGGAAGATTTTTGTGTGGGGTTTTGTTTAGTGAATATACCAGTAATAAGTATCATTTACTGGAACACATCCTACTTGCTGGGCATCATCCCAAGCTCTTTACAGATATTAATACACTTAATCCTCCTAATCAGCCTTTAGGGCTGGTACTGTTATTAGCCTGAAGTTACAGATGAGGAAACTGAGGCACAGTTGGGGAAGTCCCTGGTCTTAGATCCCACAGCTGATGAGTAGAGCCAGGCTACACACTCAGGCAGCCTAGCTCCAAAATCTTTATAACAAACTACTTAGACCTAAACAAAAAATAATTTTGAAGCATCAAATGGCCACTACAGTGGCATTGCCCAGGGTATTCTAAGTGGGCTAGAAAGACCAGCTGCTGTCACAGGTGGCTGTGTTATTCGGCCTGGTTTAATTCTGTTTTCAGAGAAACCACAAATACAGACCAAACAGATGAATTTGCTATGCAAAATGTTTTGAGTTGCTGTTTGGTTAATAAGTTTACATGCAAAGCAGATTCTTCTTTTTGTCTAAATCAGTTGGTGCTAAGGTAAGGTTGCACTTGTCAGGTTTTCACTCTCATATACTTGCTAGTGGATGTTAGGATTCTTGCAGATGGATAGGTATGTGTGGCTGGCATTGGAGTGCAACCCTGTCCACACCACCTCCTCAGGGAAGCTTCCCGCCTGTGCCCACTTGAGGCCTCCTCTCCAGCCACCTCTTTACATGAGCTGGGCTGCTTAGAATTGGGACAGGGAGGTTTGAAGGCAAGAGAGAGAGAAACCAGCGAAGTGTGGTAATGTTGGAGCAAAAGGGTCCTGTAGAGTCTGAGCTGGGGTGGCCATGTTGGGTCACGTGGAAGAGAAGGGAGAAGAGAAAGCCAGTGGGGAAGGAAAGGATGATGCAGGCACACTGGAAGCAGGAACAAGGAATTAGGTAGTCGCCAGGCACCAGCAAGACTTTCCTGAAGGCCAGCTTTCACTTTCCCACTTTTAGCTCCTGCCCTAGAAGTCCTCCCCTTGACAACTGTGTGGCTTTACAATAAGACCCCAGCCCTTTTGGTTACACTGCTTTTAGCAGGTGTATCTAAAAGCACATGTGTGTCTTTGTTCCAAGCATATGTGTCTTTGTTCCACACCGAATATGGGCAAATCCACAAAAACCCAAGTAACATACATTGAAGAACCACCACCATCATCATTATTTTCACTGTGTAAAGTGGAAATGCCCGTCCAGACCTGAAGTCAGTTTATGTGGGTTCTGCTTATTCCAAGTTATGTGCAATTCCCCTACAAAACTCCAGGAGCCTTTTTGTAATAGCTTTGTTCTTATCATACGCATCAGTTCTGCCAAAGATGGTGGTATAACCAGGTGACCACCTCCTGCCTTCTCCCATACCTGCTGGGAGTAGAATGCTCAGAGTGTGTGAAGAATCAGCTGCTGACCCTCAGCTCCACGCTGGGGTACTTGGAAACCATGAAAATACAAGCTTCCTGGAGGATGAACCAAGGTGGGTTCAAGAGACCATGTTTGGACATCTGTCCTGATTTCTAGCAGACAGGGGAGTAAAGCTGCCTTGTGCGAATTTTAGGAACCAGCTGAGGAAAAGCAACAACTGCTGCTTCATATTTTTCCAGAACCTGCGAATATGGGTACGTTTTCTACCTGTTACATTACCTTCTGCAAGAACATGAATACACTTGCAAGATCTATGCTTAGTGGCTGCAGTGGGGAAACTCAAAGAGCAACAAGGAAGAGAACCATCCTACAGTTAATATTTTTATTCTCACATTCTCATGGATAGCTTAGAGATGTCCAAGACCCTTTTTATGAACATACACACACATGTGTCTGTATCCATTCACACAGACACATCTTGACCCTCGTCGTCACCATCGTTCCAGAAGCACACAGTGGAGAGGTGCATTTGGAGCAGGGATGGCTTGCTTTGCTAAGAATTGATGAGTGTTGATGGTCTGACATCAGCATTGAGATCACAGTGAATGGTTTACTCTGTAAACACATTTCCTTCCTCAGATAACAGGGCTGTCACTTCTGTGCAAACACTGAGTGTGACCAATGTGAGGACTTTTAACTTTGACTTGACAGTCCAAGTTGAAAAGTTTTTGGATGTTTTAAGGATCAGACCCTGGTTCAGAGGCCTTCAGGAGATCACCTTAGACATTCCCCTGACCTTTGTGCTTCATTGATCAAATCTCTTCCCCTGGCTTTTGTGAGTCACTGGGGGAGATGGATGATTCTCTGCCTTCTGCTGCTGCTGCTGCTAAGTTGCTTCAGTCATGTCCAACTCTGTGAAATCCCATAGACGGCAGCCCACCAGGCTCCCCCGTCCCTGGTATTCTCCAGGCAAGAACACTGAAGTGGGTTGCCATTTCCTTCTCCAGTGCATGAAAGTGAAGAGTGAAAGTGAAATCACTCAGACATGTCTGACTCTTCGCGACCCCATGGACTGAGGCCTACCAGACTCCTCCATCCATGGGATTTTCCAGGCAAAGAGTACTGGAGTGGGGTGCCATTGCCTTCTCTGGATTCTCTGCCTAGTTCCTCCTAATTTAGACCTAGCTGTCTACTCATTTCCCTTGCTAAATTAACTCATCTCCAGGCTTCAGAGAGCAGCCTCCATGCAGACAGCCCTGAAATTACACTTCAGGTTCAGGGTGCTCACATGGATTGTGGCCTTGGAGCTCCTATCCAGACCCACCTACCTCCTGATCATCAACCCTTAGATCTCCTACCTTCATCTGAAACCTCAGTTCCAAATGTGGTTGCTCCTTAAGCTTTGTCATCTAAGAGAGTGACACCACCATTATTCTAGTCTCTGAGGCAAGAAATTCAAACACCCTAAACTCCCTCACTTCTTGACTCACTTTGTTACACTCCCAGTGGCTACAGCCTTGATTTCTGAATTCTGTGCTCTTTCAACCTGTTACTGTCTTCCAAACAAGATCCTTGATGACTCCATTCCACTGTTCAGGTTCCTTTACAGATTTGAAATGCCCTTTCCCCTTCCTGAAAACCCAGATTGAGTCTCTTCAGAACTATCCAGACAATAAATCCCAACCATCAATTTCACCTCCAAACACATCCTGCACGTCTAGATAATACTGCATAAATTAGAACTTTAGAAGGATGGGAAGTGTGACTACATGGGAACTAGACTAGTTACTACTGTACCCGCCTCCTTCACCAAATCATGACCTTCACCTTCTTCACAATAGTGTGCCCAGCGCCCAACAGTGCCTTCCTGTCCATGGAGTCTTAGCAGTCGGGCCTCATCTGCAGTGGTGCTCCCTGTTTTCTCCAGGTATGTTAGTTCTGTTATCCAGTTAGATAAAAATATTTTCAACCGAAGACATACACATATCTTCAATTCCTTCCTGCTTCCTTCGCTGCTCACATAATACTCTGACCACTCAGTATAAATAATTTATGTTTTTAAAAAATATTTTGCCTTTGTTAATACAGGTATAAAATATTTTGTAAATGGTACTTATGTATATCAAATTATGAACAATGAGAAGGCAAAATCTGGCACATAGTTCTCAACCCTGTTTAGTCCTTCCATCTGAATCATTAAAAAGAATTTAAAAACAAATAACTAAAAACACTGATATATAGGCCCCTCCCAGACCACTTAAATCAATCTGTGGAATGCAGCCTTTCGCTTGTATTGCTAAAACCTCCCCAATGATTTTAATAGGCAGCCAGATTGAGAACTCTAGAACTGCTGGTTTAGGCCTTTAAAATTGTGTTTTGGGGTCTTTTAGGATAAATAAGGCCAGATCACAGAACCTCCATCCCCTAAAGCCTAACAAAATGAACTACCAAAATAACCAGTAAAAAATCTCACCAGCGATGAAAGGAGCCCAATCTTGTCACTCTGCCCTAAACTTCAAAATATAATTGCCAAAGAAAAAGACCAAGTTTTCTGGCAAGAATGAGAAGAGTTCCTGATGCTGCCCCTATTGGAGAAATTTGCAAAATCCAAAATTTTCCTTAAAATCTCAGATTTTGAAAAGAAGATTAGAGAGTTGGGCACTTCCTCTGAGTGGGGCTAGTCTCTCTGTGTGTGTTTAGGGAGATGGGGTTTTGCTGAGGAAAGATGGGTGAACAAGGGACAGGAGCAACCAGCCCATTCCTAATTTAAAGAAAAACCCACATCCCAAGGGTCTTTTGTCTCCCATGATAGAGTAGATATCTCTCCTCTCCATTTGGAGTTCACAGTGCTGCAGGACTTACTGTAACCATCAGAGGGCAGAGCAGAGCCCAGCTCCTCCATCAAAAGCCTATATACACAGATCCCTCCCGCATGCAGATGCACACAGACAGGCAGGGCTCGGGTTTGGCTGGTACACACTGGTGTGACTGTGCTGACTGTTATAATATCGAAATGCTTCTATACCAGGAAGTAAATAATCGCTATCCGAAGGGTCTCAGCTTTGACTCCAGCTCCTCTCATGAGAACCATCCAACTCTAGACCACCCCACAGTCTACTACCTAAAGGGGCAACGTGGTCTAACAAGGCCCCTGCTGCAGAACTGTGGTCAACCTCTTTCCTGCTTATTCAATGTCTGTGTCATGCTAGTTATGAAATATTTTTAATATCATCCATGCAGAAAAGTATATAGAATATAAGCACACAGGGGAAGAGAAACAGTTGTCAGATGAGATGGAAATATGCCAAGTAGAATACACCAACATTGTGTCAGAGCAAATAAATAGTCTGAACAAGCTTGCCTACCTTAAGCATGAGCATATTTAAAGAAAATGACCTGGTAACCACATAAATATGCTACAGGCAGCAAAGGCAACAGAGTGGGGAGCGGAGGAAACTAATAAGGAAGAATTTACCTAAGAAACAAAAGCTCCTACAGGTGTATTGTATTCTCAGAGAACATGAATTCAGTAAAATGGTTCAGTCGCTCATTTGTGTCTGACTCTTTGCAACTCCATGGACTGCAGCACGCCAGGCTTCCCTGTCCTTCACTATCTCCCGGAGCTTGCTCAAACTCATGTCCATCAAGTTGGTGATGCCATCCAATCGTCTCATCCCTTTTCCTGCCTTCAATCTTTCTCAGCATCAGGGTCTTCCAGTGAGTCAGTTCTTCACATCAGATGGCCAAAGTATTGGAGCTTCAGCATTAGTCCTTTCAATGAATATTCAGGACTGATCTCCTTTAGGATGGACTGGTTTGATCTCTTTGCAATCCAAGAGACTCTCAAGAGTCTTCTCCAACACCACAGTTCAAAAGCATCAATTCTTCAGTGCTCAGCTGTATGGTCCAACTCTCAAATACATACATGACTACTGGAAAAACCATAGCTTTGACTAGATGGACCTTTGTTGGCAAAGTAATGTCTCTGCTTTTCAATATGGTGTCTAGGTTGGTTATAGCTTTACTGCCAAGGAGCAAGTGTCTTTTAATTTCATGGCTGCAGTCACCATCTGCAGTGATTTTGGAGCCCAATAAAATAAAGTCTGCCACTGTTTGCATTGGTTCCCCATTTATTTGCTATGACGTGATGGGACGGGAATGTTGAGTTTTAAGCCAGCTTTTCCACTCTCCTCTTTCACCTTCATCAAGAGGCTCTTTAGTTTCTCTTCGCTTTCTGCCATAGGGGTGGTGTAATTTGCATATCTGAGGTTATTGATATTTCTCCTGGTAATCTTGATTCCAGCTTATGCTCCATCCAGCCTGGCATTTTGCATGATGAACTCTGCATATAAGTTAAATAAGCAGGGTGACAATATATGGCCTTGATGTACTACTCCTTTTCCAACTTGGAACCAGTCCATTGCTCCATGTCTGGTTCTAACTGTTGCTTCTTGACCTTCATACAGATTTCTCAAGAATGAGATAAAAAGTCAGATTGCGGAGCTAAGGAAACAACTTGGCCAAAATAGCATTATTATAGAACATATAAATAAATAAGAAATAGCAAAAAACATGGTTGAAAATGGAATTGGTAGCATGCAAGAAAAGGCTTGAGATGATTTCAAGTGAATGAAGAATTCAAAAAACAAAGATTAATTCCTGAGTGGACAATTATAGAAAGACAAAGATATTTGAACATTAATGCCCAAAAAAAGAAACCAAAAACAAAGCACTGAAAGATAAATAAGACAGAAATTTTTTCCTGAAATGAAGGAATGAATCTTCAGATTGAAAAACTACACTATGTTCTAGAGAATCTTACAGAAAGCACTTGACCCCAAAACATAGCTTGATGAAATTAATGAACATCAAGAATGAAGAAAGAATTCTTCGCTGATTAGGAAGGAAATCCAAAGGGTCTCAAACTTCTTTACCACCAGATTCAGTGGCTGGAAGCAGTGGAGAAATGTTTCCAAAGTTCTGAGTGGAGAAAAAAGAGTGACTTGGTATAATTTTTAATTTATTTTTTTAAGTGAAGCATTTATAGTGTTGTGTTCATTTCTGCTGTATAGCACAGCAGCTCAATTATACTTGTATACATTCTTTTTTGTATTATTTTCCATTATGGTTTATCCCAGGGTATTGAATATAGTTTCCTCTGCTGTGCAGTAGGACCTTGTTTATCCATCCTGTATGTAATAACTTGCATCTGCTAACCCCAGACTTGTGTCTGTGAGTCCCTCCCCCACGCCCCTTCCCTCTTAGGAACCACAGGTCTGTTCTCTGATGTCTCTGGGGCTGTTTCTGTTTCCTGGACAGGTTCGTTTGTGTCACAGTTTAGATTCCACCTGAAAGTGATGTCATGTCGTATTTGTCTTTCTCTTTCACTTACTATGATAAACTCTAGTTGTATCCATGTTGCTGTAAATGGCATTATTTCATTCTTTTTTTTATAGCCGAGTAATATTCCATTACATCTGTGCACCACATCTTTATCCTGTCATCTGTCTATGGACATTTAGGTTGTTTCCATGTCTTAGCTATTGTGAACAGTGCTGCTATCAACACAGGGGCGCAAGTATCTTTTTGCGCTGCTGTGGCTAAGTCGCTTCAGTCGTGTCTGACTCTGTGCAACCCCGTAGACGGCAGCCCACCAAGCTCCTCTGTCCCTGGGATTCTCCAGGCAGGAATACTGGAGTGGGTTGCCAGGTCCTTCTCCAATGCATGCATGCATTCTAAGTCGCTTCAGTCTCATCCAACTCTGTGCGACCCCATGGACAGCAGCCCACTAGGCTCCTCTGTCCACAGAATTCTCTAGGCAAGAATCCTGGAGTAGGTTGCCATTTCCTTCTCCATGTATCTTTTTGAATTACAGTTTTAACTAGATTTATGCCCAGGAGTGGGATTGTTGGATCGTGCTGCTGCTGCTGCTGCTAAGTCACTTTAGTCGTGTCCGACTCTGTGCGACCCCATAGACGGAAGCTCACCAGGCTCCCCTGTCCCGGGGGATTCTCCAGGCAAGAACACTGGAGTGGGTTGCCATTTCCTTCTCCAATGCATGAAAGTGAAAAGTCAAAGTGAAGTCGCTCAGTCGTGTCCGACTCTTAGCGACCCCACGGACTGGAGCCTACCAGGCTCCTCCGTCCATGGGATTTTCCAGGCAAAAGTACTGGGGTGGGGTGCCATTGCCTTCCCCGTGTTGGATCATATGATAGTTCTATTTTTAGTTTTCTGAGGATTAAGTGTATTATTGCCAACCAAGTTGTCAAATCAAGTACTCTTAAGCATGCAGGAACTCAAAGAATGCAATACCCATGAGCCCTTTTTATGGGGGTATATATCTATGTTTATAAACATGTCCTCTATTTTCTGTAAAATCTGTGTCTGTGTTAAAAAAAAAAAGTCAGGAATGATATTTAACTAAAGTTAACGATGGTTAATTTTACATAGGTACTGATTTAGTTTTATTTTTTTCTTTATAGTTTATTATATTGCTTTTGTTTGATAACTATGCTATCCTTTTATTTTAAAAATAGGGGGCAGGAGACCTATTCTAAAATAAGACTTATACAATCTAAAGTGTTGTATAATGGGGGTGGACCCCTGGTATATGCTGCTCCTTATACATCATTTGTTTTGTAACTCCAAGCAAGGAACTTTAAATTTTTCACTTAATCACCACACTTCCTTTTTTCCCACTGGTTATTTTTCATGCATAAGCTGCTGTTTCTTTACTCACATATTACTCATCTAAATATCCCATCTTATACAACTCCTGAGTGTTATATTCTTTGGGGCTAAGGGGGAAAAATGGAATAGCAGGATGGTACCTACTGACTTGCCCAGTGCATCTGAAACATGAAAAAATAGAAAAAGAAGCCATTTGGAGTAGCTGACAGTCATCTTACAGGAGAAAGCCAAAAAGACTCAGCAACTTGGGAATTTTGCACATGAATTGGCTGCAGTCCATTGGAGATGCTGAAAGATTTCTTTCTTTGTGCTTCTGAGCTTGGAAATAAAATGTCAACCCTTTCTCTGCCCAAGTGAAATTGCTGGGCAGTAGAGCTATAGTTCAGTATTAGCTTGTGCTGATCAAATTCAGCTGCCAGGGATGGCAGATGGAAGAATGCAGCAGTCACCTGTCTTCAGTAAGCATCTGTTTTCAGAACCATTCAACATTATGTTAGTGGAAATTCATGAGATCCTGATATTCTACTATGGCTTGTGTTAGAACAGGACCCTTTTATAAAACCCCAAATCCTTGACTGGATTAGTATAGAAAGATAATCACTAGATTATAGAATTGGAAGACTCCTTCATCTGTAGTGGTCATAATCACTACCTCAAAAGGTTGTTATCAGGATCAAATCAGGAATTGTGCATAATGTCAGGTCACACAGCGTCTAGGTGAAGGTAAGAGTTCCAAAAATGGTGGTGGTGACAGTAATAGTTGTTATTATTACTGTTTCAACAGGAGGTAGAACTTTAAAGGCCGTCATGGAACTTCCCTGGTGGCCCTGTGGCTAAGACTCTATGCTCCCAAAGCTTCAGGTGCCCAGGTTCAGTCTGTGGTCAGGGAACTAGATTCTGCATGCTGCAACTAAGATCTGGTACAGCCAAATAAATAATAAAAAGAAAAAAAAAAAGGTCATCATGCCTGGAGTTTTCCTGGCCAAATACACCTTTTCTTCCTTGGGCCACTTGTCCTTGCTGTCACAGAGGATCCAATGCTGCCTCTAGGGCAGGTCCCCTCCCTGCAGTGAATGTCTCACCACTTTCAAAAAGGAGGCCTTCACCTATTCCCGTTTCCATGGAGACCGTGGCATATCCTCCTGCTAGCCTGAGCTCTAGAGCCAGCTGTGATGCTTCATAGCTATATCCTGATTGGAGGATTCTGGAAGAACTCACAAGGCATTAGGGTGGACCTGACACTTTGTATAGGATATTCCCCCTCCCTCCAGAGGACATCTAATATATTTTTCTGCCCTAATCTCCTCTCCCCTTGCTCTGGAACACTTATTTCTTTGAGTGACAGCTCCTTTACTACGGTGAGTTCTGCTTGGGCCTGCAATCACAGTACCCAGCCCTCTGGTCACAGCAGAGTGCGTGTGGTCCAGAACGGGCCCATCGTGGACTTCTCCAGACAATGTATTTGGAAACTGGGAGAGAGTATCCCTGTTATGGACTGCATGTTTGTGTCCCCCCAAGTTTATATATTGAAACCCCTAACCCCCAGTGGGATGATATTAGGAGGTGGGGTGTTTTGGAGGTAATTAAGGTTAGATTCGGAGAAGGCAATGGCACCCCACTCCAGTACTCTTGTCTGGAAAATCCCATGGACAGAGGAGCCTGGTGGGCTGCAGTCCATGGGGTCGCTAAGAGTCAGACATGACCGAGTGACTTCACTTTCTCTTTTCACCTTCATGCATTGGAGAAGGAAATGGCAACCCACTCCAGTGTTCTTGCCTGGAGAATCCCAGGGACAGGGGAGCCTTGTGGGCAGTCGTCTATGGGGTCACACAGAGTCGGACACGATTGAAGTGACTTAGCAGCAGCAGCAGCAAGGTTAGATTACATCATGAGGGCGGGGCCCTCATGATAGGATGGGTGCTCTTATGAAAGAAAGACAAGGAGTCTCTGCCATGACCAAGAAAGCCCATGGAGGAAGGGGGCCCCCACCAATAATCAACCAGGCTGCCTCCTGATCTCAGACTAACAGCCTCCAGAACTGGGAAAAATAAGCGTCTGTTGTTTAAGCCAGAGTATGGCATTTTGGAATAGCAGTCCCAGCTGACTAAGACATCCGTTTTTTCTAGGGTTACCAACCTGGGGTGGCAGAAGACTGACTCCTTGGCAGCCTGCCTCCTTTGGCTGTGTGGAGGCCTGTGACAGGAGGGGACGGGGGCAGCAGAGAGCTGAGGATGGCCGCACAGAGGGTAGACAGGGAGAAGATGCGGACAGACGCTGCTGAGTGCTGGGTCAGATGAGGTCTGGGGCCGTCTCTGCCAGCCCTACAAATCAACATACAAATCATCACCTCCTCCTTCATTTAGAGCTAACTGGAGTTGGGTTTCTGTCACTTGTAACTGTGGGAGGCCTCAGAAATTTTCAAATGAGTCCAAGACTTTGGCTAGATGACCATATTCTCTCTCAGTGCTTTTAGCCTCCACATAATACATGGACGTTATCTTTTGTGGTTAATAGAAGGAAAATGAGAAATGTGCTTAAAATGAGGGCCAGTCGGAGGTTCAATTAAGTCATAACTATTTTGTTCTGCAACAGCACCAGTGTGCCAGGCTGAGTTTTTGCTTTCTGTTAGCCTTTACTTCCTTCCTCAATTACAAGCAGTGAATTTTTGTGTACCACCCAGAACTGTGCCAAGAATTTTATACATAGTATCTCATTTAACCCTCAGAATAACCAGGAGGTATGTGCTGAATCTTTTGCCATCTGATGCAAAGAACTGACTCATTGGTAAAGACCCTGATGCTGGGAAAGACTGAAGGCAGGAGGAGAAGGGGACGATAAAGGATGAGATGGTTGGATGGCATCACTGACTCAATAGACACCAATTTGAGCAAGTTCCAGGAGTTGGTAATGTACAGGGAAGCCTGGTGTGCTGCAGTCCATGGGGTCACAAACAGTCAGACATGACTGAGTGACTGAACTGAACTGAATGTGCCCAATCGCTTCAGTCGTGTCTGACTCTTTGTGACACCATGCACTGTACCCTGCCAGGCTCCTCTGTCCTTGGGATTCTCCAGGCAAGAATACTGGAGTGGGTTGCCATTTCCTTCTTCATGGGATCTTCCTTATCCAGGGATCAAATCTGCTTTCTTAAGTCTCCTTGCATTGCAGGCAGGCCAGTTCTTTACCACTAGTGCCACCTGCGAGGCCCTAACTAGGAAGTACATGCTATTATTTTTAACACCATTTATATATAAGGAAACAGGCTTAGAAATGCAGCTCCATCTGTCCAGGGAGCATGTGTGTGAGAGGTGGAACTGAGCTGTGAAGCCCAGACAGGCGAACTCTAGAGCCCACATCCTGGGCGCTCAGTGAATGATGTCTTTTACAGAAGACACCTGAAGTTGGATCCCAGCTCTGCCGCACCCTGCCTGTGAGGCTCTGCACAAGTTACCTTCTCTGAGTTTCACTTTCTTCTCTGGAAACCAAGAGAATCAGGGGACACTCCCTGCTTTTGAGCTCCTTGGAGGGATTCAGTGAGGTGCATATGACAATCCCCTGGTATGTTGCCTTACTCACTTGGACAGGTACAAGCTTGTAGGCGTTTTCATTGTGGCCCACATTTGAATCTCCTGAACGTGTGGTGGGAACTCACGTTTTGGGCACATCCTTCTGTAGCCTTACCTTCCTAAGCATGAAGATGGAGACCACATGGGACTGGAATGGACAGATCTGGATTCTCATTCTGCTCTTGTAATTTATTCTCTGGGTCATTTAACCTTTTGAATCTTTTGTTTCCTCATCTTTGAGACTGATATGGTGTTTTTATGAGGAGTATGTATGATGAACATATTTATAGTGCATAACACTGTGCCCAGCACATGACAAGACTAGTTAAGTGGTGGTGGTAGAGTGGTAAGAGAGGTACCTGTTTCTAACAGGTACTTACTTCCTTCTCAGCTCACTCCAGCTGCCCGTGGACACAAAGGAAATAAAATTTTCAGAAAGGACATCTTTTGACGGTCCATAAATGTCTTCACTTAAGGCTTTTTCTTTTAAGTTCCTTTTAGTTATTTGTTTTGATCAGCTAAATATTCAGGACTACAAGGAGAGGAAATTTATTTTAAAAGAAACATGTAAAATATCTTATGTTTTAGAAAATAAGATGTTTAGTCACACACCAAAACTAAGATCTGTCTAACAAAGCCTCTTGCTGGTCCCTGCATTGTAAAACTGAGTTCTTTTGGCAGAAGTGTCTCCACAGCCAGGCAAGAAGCAGAATACTGCAAACAAATGCGAGCCTGTGGTGTGCAGGACACTGTGACAGGTGCCTTGCAGACATACAGATGAATCAGATCCACACCCGGCTCCCAGGAATTTTCGATTGAGGAATGGAGATAAGACATGTTCTTGAATTACTATGTTACAAGTCAGAGTGTAATACAAGCTCTACAAAAAGTATAAACAAAACGCTTTATGATTCCAGAAGGGAGAGTGTGTCCTTTTAGTTGAGGGCACTTCACAAAGGCTCTCTAGAGAATATGGAAATGAAGTGGGAGCATAAGGAATGTTGCGCCAGTTAGCACTCTTGGTTGCAAGTGACTGAAGACCTAAGAAACACTGTCAATCAACTCAACTTCATTGACACTTGTAGAAAAGTATATCCATTTACAAAATAAAAGTTCAAGTGCACATGGAACATTCACCAAGCTAAACCATGGACTAACCATAAAACAAGTTTAAAGTCATTGACTTAAAGATTCTGCGAAAATGGGAATGGCAACAGTGTAAGTTTTCCATCTCTGTATTTCCACGTAAAGACAGACAGAAGAGCAAGAGAGCAAATTCAAAAATTCATGAACATCTTTTACTATAAAACTAGGTATAATAGTTCCCTGGAACAATAGCAAATTACCACAAACTCGCTGTTTTCAAACAACAGAAATGTATCCTCTCAGTTCTGGAGGCTAGGAGTCCGAAATGGAGATGTCAGCATGGTCATGCTCCCTCTCAAGGCTCTAGGGAAGAATCTTTCTTTACCTGAGCTTCTGGTTGTTGTTGTTCAGTCACTAAATCATGTCTGACTCTTTGCAGCCCCATGGACTATAGCATGCCAGGCTCTCCTTCTCTTTACCATCTCCTGGAGCTTGTTCAGACTCATGTCTATTGAGTCGGTGATGCCATCCAACCATCTCATCCTCTGTTACCCCGTGCTCCTCCTGACTGCAGTCTTACCCAGAATCAGGGTCTTTTGCAATGAGTCAGTTCTTCACATCAAGTGGCCAAAGTATTGGAGCTTCAGCTTCAGCATCAGTCTTTCCTATGAATTTCAGGGTTGATTTTCTTTAGGATTGACTGGTTTGAACTCCTTGCAGTCCAAGGGACTCTCAAGAGTCTTCTCTAAAACCACAGCTCCAAAGCATCAGTTCTTCAGTGTTCGGCCTTCTCTATGGTGCAACTCTCACATCCATATATGGCTACTGGAAAAACCGTAGTTTTGACTAGACAGAACTCTGTTGACAAAGTGATGTCTCTCCTTGTTAATATGCTATCTGGTTGTCATAGCTTTTCTTCCAAGGAGCAAGGGTCTTTTAATTTCGTGGCTGCAGTCACCGTCTGCAGTGATTTTGGAGCCCAAGAAAATGAAATCTGTCACTGTTTCTACTTTTCCCCATCTATTTGCCATGAAGTGCTGGGACAGGATGCTATAATCTTAGTTTTTTGAATGTTGAGTTTTAAGCCAGGTTTTTCACTTTCCTCTTGCACCCTCATCAAGGGGCTCTTCTGTTCCTCTTTGCTTTCTGCCATTCCTCTTCGCTTTCTTCTTGTGGTTGTCAGCAATCTTGTTTCTTGGTTTGTCGCAGCATAAGGCCAATATTTGCCTTTATCTTTACATGACTGTCTTCTTCTTGGATCTCCAAATATCTCTCTCTCCTGATAATAATACCAGTCATTGGATTTAGGGCCCATCCTAACTTTGTATAACCTCGTCTTGATTATATCTACAAAGGCCCTATTTTCAAATAAGGTCAAATTAACAGCTGCCCAGAATTAAGATTTAAACCTATGATTTAGAGGGACACGGGCTTCCCCAGTGGCTCAGCAATGCAGGAGACCTGGGTTTGATCCCTGAGTTGGGAAGATTCCCCTGGAGAAGGCCATTATTCTGGCCAGGAGGATTCCATGGACAGAGGAGCCTGACAGGCTACAGTCCATGGGATAGCAAAGAGTCAGACACAACTGAGCGACTTTCACTTTTTCCCTTTTGGAGGGACACAATTCAACCTATAACACTAGGTGGCATTATACCTAACAGTATGAAGAGTGAGTACCCTCCACCCCCCAAAGATCAGGAAGAAGGTAAGGATGTTTGCTGTCATTATTGCTTCATTATTGAAGTCAAGGTTCTAGCCAGTGCAGTAAGGCGACAAAAGTAATAAAAGGTATATGAATTGAAAAGAGAAGTAAAACCTTTAATTTGCAAATAATTTATATAGAAAACCCTAAGGACTCTACACAGACAACTAGAGCTAATAGCTGAATATATGATGTTTGTAGGATACAAGATCAATGTAGGAAAATAAGCTGTATTTCTATACACTAGCAAAAAACAATTAGAAAATTAAATTTAAGAAACAGTGCCATTTAAAATCAGATGACTCAGTGGTAAAGAATCCACCTCCAGTGCAGGAGATGCAAGAGATGTGGGTTCAATTCCTGGGTTAGGAAGATCCCCTGGAGAAGGAAATGGCTACCCACTCCAGTATTCTTGCCTGGAGAATTCCGTGGACAGAGGAGCCTGGCGGGCTACAGTCCATGATGCCACAAAGAGTTGAATGTGACTGAGCACATGAGCCACATACCATTTAAAATATCATAAAATAATCAAGAATAAATTTAATACTATGTCTAAAACCTCTACATTGAAAACTATAAAAAAAAAAAACTGAGACAAGATACAGAAGACTTAAATTATAAAGGTTATACCATGTTTACAGGCTAGAAGACGATACTTCCAACAAGTGTGTAAGTGTGTTTCATGGCAGAAAGCACTTCTTTGACATCAGCTGGGTTTCCTGAAATTCAACTCAATTCATTTCCGTTCTGATCCTGTCTACCTAGAGAAAACATCAAATTTTTTTGAAGAAAATTTGAAAACAAAGAAATACAAATGTCTAAAAAAAAGAGGGTTGGTGGGCATGCATTCATAGGTTTGCTGGACATTCAGGGTTCTTTGGATATTGCTTATTCATACTAATCATTTTTCTCTTAGGTTGTTAGCTGCTATTTTTAATGCTTACTATATTGGTCATATAAGTAGCAAATATTTTCTCTTGGTTAGTAGCTTGTCTTTTCATGTTGTATCTCCTGCCTTTTGTTATGTTTTTAATTGTAACATGATCAAATATATCATCTTCCTCTATGATTAGTGTTTGTTGTATTTGGTTTAGAAAATAATTCTGCATACAGATAACAACAGAACATCATTGATAGTTTTTTCCAACAATTTTATAGTTTTTCACCTTTAGGACTTTAAAACCATCTGGAAATTGTGTATGGAGTGAATATTGTTGTTGTTATTCAGTTGCTAAGGTGTGTCTGAGTCTTTGCAACCCCGTGGACTGCAGCACTCCAGGCTTCCCTGTCCTCCACTATCTCCCAGAGTTTGCTCAAATTCATGACCACTGAGCCAGTGATGCTATGTAATCATCTCATCTTCTGTCACCCCCCTTCTCTTCCTGTCCTCAATCTTTCAGCATCAAGGTCTTTTCCAGTGAGTTGGCTCTTTGCATCAGGTGGCCAAAAGATTGGAGCTTCTTGTGATTTGGATAATGTTACCTTTTCCTTGTGGATAGCCACTTGTCTCAGTGCCATTGGGGTTATCCTTTTCCTGTAATTTAAACGCCACCACTGTCATATGCAAATGAGTTTAATACTAGACTCTGTTCTATTCCATGTGCTTAATTGTCTCTCTCTGGACCAATGCCACACTGTTCTCTAAAGAAAGTGATGATGTCTATTTGAGTCAGTTCCCTCCACTAGACACACACACACACATCTTATGTTTCCTCTTAAGAAGAGTTTTGGCTATTCTTCACCTTTTAATCTTTTGTGTGAATTTAAGGATCATCTTCTCAAGTTCTGAAAAATATCTTGTTAGAATTTTTATTATGATCATACTGAACTGATTAGACTGACCTGGGGGAAAAATTGGTGTTACTACAAAGTTGCATTTTCCCATCAATAAATATGTTTCTATCTATTTAGGTATTCTACCATGTTATTCAATGAAGTTTTATAATTTTATTGATAAAAATCTTGATCATCATTTGTTATATTTATTCCTACTACTTTATATTTTAGAGTTTCCATTGAAAAAAATTTTTTTTAATTACATTTTTTTCATTTTTGTTACTGGTGAACATCAGTGCTACTGATTTTACATATTTGTTTTATCTTCAACAACCTTGATAAACCCTATTTCTAGTAGTTTGTAGATTCTTTCGTATTTCTTAGTTTTTCCTTTTCAATCGTCATAATTTTTATTTCTTGTGTTATCACAAGAAAAAAAGAATTTCACATTAGTGAAAAACCTCAGTACAATGTTGAGTAGAGGTGGTGATAGAACAAAACTTCATTGTGTTCCTGATCTGAAAGGAAATGCTTTCAGCATTTCACAATTATTTATAATTTTTGCTGTGTAATTTTGGGAATTGCCATAATTTTTGTGACTACTATTTACCAGGCTAAGAAATTTGCTTTCTACTCTGCTGTTGCTGCTAAGTCGCTTCAGTCGTGTCCGACTCTGTGCGACCCCATAGACAACAGCCCACTAGGCTTCTCTGTCCCTAGGATTCTCCAGGCAAGAATACTGGAGTGGGTTGCCATTTCCTTCTCCAATGCATGAAAGTGAAAAGTGAAAGTGAAGTCTCTCAGTCGTGCCCAACTCTTAGCGACCCCATGGACTGCAGCCTACCAGGCTCCTCCATCCATGGGATTTTCCAGGCAAGAGTACTGGAGTGGGTTGCCATTGCCTTCTCTACTCTAGTTTGCTATTAATTGTGAAACAAGGTTAAATATTGTCAAAATTTTTCTACATTTATTGAGATGATCATATGGTTTTCTCCTTTAACCAGTTAACATGATAAATTCTCTTAATAGACTTTCTCATTTTAACCATTTTGCATCCCTAAGATGAATCATATTTGGTAATGATATATATTTAATAAGCTTTTTGGATTCATATGACTAACATTTTATTCAGGATTTTTGCATCTATCTTTAAAAGTGAGATTAGATTGGATTCTCATACTGTCCTTATCTGATTTTGCCATCAGAATTATTTTACTTAATAGAATGAGATGAGCAGTGTTTCCTCATTTTATATTCACTGGAACAATTTGTTTAAGAAAACAATGATCTGTTCTTTGAAGTTTGGGTCTGAATGGTAAAATCTTCTGGGCTTAATGGGCTGTTTTATTTTTTTCTTTCTTCCTTCCTTTGTTTTAAGAGAGGAAGGTGGATTTTAAAATTCCTGGTTCAAGTTATAAATCTTACCCTAAATTATATGTCCCCTTGAGTGGTTTTATTAAGTTGTATTTTTCTAAGAAACCATGCATTTTGTGTATATTTTCAATTGACTGTGAATGTCAAGTACAGCTGTGCAAAAGGAACCCTGAGAGCTTACTCTGGGCAGACTGGAAAAGAAGCCAGGACTGTCCCCATCTTCTCTTAGAGGGAGGGAGTCACACCCAAAATCAGCTTCCCAGAGGATTGGTAGCTTGCTTCCTTTGGCAGGAGCAGCTGCAACTTCCCACGGCCCCTACCTTCACCCCTAGGTCTCCAGGTGGTGGGCAACTGGCTTTCTCAGCAGCTGCTACAATCATCAAGCACTTGAACCCAGATCACTCTGCCAAGAGTCTGTTTGCCTCCCACTGACAAGCACATCACTCAGGTCCTAACATGACTCTCCATGCAGTGATGGAAAGATAAGTGAAGCACGTTTCTCATCCCTTCTTGCTGACCTTGTGTTGTAGATTCCCCCCAGTAGGCTTGTTCCTTATCTCAAACTGTGTCACATTATGGAATTCATCCTGGGCACAGAGACCTGTCACAAATGGTGACAGTGAAGGAACCTACCTTGCATAGCACCGGTACACAATTTTTCTTAATATTAGGATTACATCTCCACTGTTTATATGCCAAGTGTCACTCCTCATTATTTATTTATGCCTCCTCTACACCCTCTCCATATCTCTAGATCAAGTGCACCGAAGGATCTGCTTTACTTTTATTTTGGAATAATTTCAGATTTATAGGAAAGTTGCAAAGATAATACAGAATTCCTGTATTACTATCACCCATCATCCCTAATGTTAGTACAAAGATTATTTATATTTTACCATTTTTTCCAAAATATTTCTTTTCTTTTCCAGGATCCAATCCAGGATCTTAATTTCATCTTATTTAATTTTTCAAAATGTAATCTAACAATAAAATTTACATCAGTTCAGTTCAGTTGCTCAGTTGTGTCCAACTTGTTGCAACCCCATGGACTGCAGCACACCAGGCTTCCCTGTCCATCACCAATTCCCAGAGATTGCCCAAACTCACGTCCATTAAGTCAGTAATGTCATCCAATCATCTCATCCTCTGTCGTCCCCTTCTCCTCCTGCCTTCAATCTTTCCCAGCATCACTGTCTTTTTCAAGGAGTCAGCTCTTTGTATCAAGTGGCCAAAGGATTGGAGTTTCAGCCTCAGCATCAGTCCTTCCAAGGAATGTTCAAGACTGATTTCCTTTAGGATGGACTGTTTGGGTCTCCGCGCAGTCCAAGAGACTCTCAAGAGTCTTCTCCAACACCACAGTTCAAAAACATCAATTCTTCGGTTCTCAGCTTTCTTTATAGTCCAACTCTCGCATTCATACATGACCACTGGAAAAACCATAGCCTTGACTAGCATCTCTAGATGTCTCTGCTTTTTAATATGCTATCTAGGTTGGTCATAACTTTCCTTCCAAGGAGTAAGCGTCTTTTAATTTCATGTCTGCAGTCACCATCTGCAGCGATTTTGGAGCACCAAAAAATAAAGTCAGCCACTGTTTCCATTGTTTCCCCATCTATTTGCCATGAAGTGGACAACTGGGACTTCCCTGGCAGACCAGTGGTTAAGACTCTGTTCTTCCAATGCAGTGGGCTCAGGTTCAATCCCTGGTTGGGGAACTAAGATCCCACATGCTGTGTGGTATGGCAAAAAAAAAAAAAAAAAAAATAGTGCACAATTAAATGGTTTTGATCACATTTACAGAGTTATACAGTTCTCACCTTTATCTAATTTTAAAATATTTTTATACCCCTGAAAATTAACACTGTGCTCATTAAGCAATCATTCCCCATTCCTCCCTCCTACAGCCCTAGGCAGCAAGTAATCTTTTTGTCTCCATGGATTTTCCCATTCTGAATCTTTCATATAAACAGAATTATACAATATGTGGTCATAAGACTAGCTTCTTTCACTTAGCCATGTTTTTGAGATTCATCTACATTATAGTACATATCAGTACTTCATTTTGCTTTATTGCTGAAAAGTATTATATGGATATGCCATATTTTGTTTATCCATTCACCAGTTGATGGGCATTTGGATTGTTTCCATTTTGCGGCTGTTATGAATATTTATATGCCAGTATTTGTGTGGATATATGTTTTCATTTCTCTTGGATATATATCTAGGAGCAGAATTGCTTTGTCAGATAACTAAAGTGAAGTCACTCAGTCTTGTCTGGTTCTTTGTGACCCCATGGACTGTAGCCTACGACGCTCCTCTGTCCATGGGATTTTCCAGGTAAGAGTACTGGGGTGGGTTGCCAATTTCCTTCTCCAGAGATCTTCCCAACCCAGGGATCGAACCTGGGTCTCCCACATTGTAGGCAGACACTTTACCATCTGAGCCACCAGGGAAATCATATAACTGGTAACTCTAAATTTAACCTTTGGAGGAACTGTCAAACTGTTTCTGAAAGTGGTTGCATCATTTTATAATCTACCAGCCACGAACAAAGTTTCCAGTTTCTCCACATCTTCACCAACATTTGCTATTATTTTTTTTTTATTACTATAACCATCTTAGTGGGTGTGAAGTGATATTTCACCATTTTGATTTGCATTTCCCTAATGGCTAATGATGTTGAGCATCTTTTCATGTACTTACTGAGTATTTGTATATCTTCACTAGAGAAATATCTGTTCAAATCCTTTGCTCAGTTTTAACTGAATTGTTTATTTTCATATTACTGAGTTGTAAGAATTATTTATATATTCTGAGTATGTCTTTTTTTTTTCAGACATGATTTTCAAGTGTTTTCTTATAGTCTGTGGATTGTCTTTTCACTTTTTTGGTTTTATCATTTAAAATAGAATTATTTTATTTTGATGCAGTCCAACTTATCAAAATTTTTATAATTTTTATTTTATTACTTGTGCTTTTGTATTGTCTCTAAGTCATAGTGTAAGATTGTAAATACTCTTATGCCTTCTTCTAAAAACTTTATATTTTTCGATCTCTGATCCATTTTGAGTTATTCTTTCATCATTTTTCATGTGGATTTCTAGTTGCCCCAGGACTGTTTGTGGAAAAAACTATTCTTTACCCATTGATTTTCTCAGCATGTTTGTTAAAAGTTCAATAACCATTAATATAACAGTTTATTAATGCCACACTATCTTGATTTGCATAGCTTTGTAGTAAATTTTGAAACTGGAAAGAGTAAGTCCTCCACCTTCACTACTTTTCAAGATGGCTTTGGTTATTCAGTGTCCTCTTACTTTATCTTTTTTAAAACAACTTGGTTTTGTGGTTTTTCCTCTTGTTTCTTAGTTTTCTATTTCATTCAGTTCTGTTTTGATTTTTACTACTTCCCAGCTTTTACTTTTTGGAGTTTGTCATATTTTATAACTGGAAAATGGACATTTGTCTTATTCCTTTTGGGACTTTCTTTCTTTCTAATTTATACAGTTAAGACATAAGTGACTCATGTTCTACTTTGGCTGCATCCCACATTTTTATTATGTGTTGTTGCCATTGTTTTTTAGTGATAAATATATACTTATTTCCCTTAAAGTTTCTTTTTTTTAAATGTTTTCTGAGGGATTGTCTTGTTATTAATAACTAATTTCAAATTGTAGTACATTGTAGTAAGAAAAACTTGATTTTTTTGGTGTATAGTGAGCCATGTAAATTGTACTATTCAAATCTTCCATATTCTATTTTTGTCTGCCACAGTCTGCATGTGATTTTTACCTTTTTGCCCTGTCACTCTGTTAATTACACTATATTATTTGGTGCATAGAACATCAGAGCTGTTGAATATTCCTGGTGAATGGTTCATGTTTCCATTTTGCAGTGACCTGTTCATCTCAAAAAAATTTTTTTTTAATTTCAAAGTCTTTTTTGTCTAATATTAACATAATTACTTTCTTCTGGCCTCTGTTGTTGCTACTGAGTAATGTGCTATCAATTTTTAAAATGTATATTTGCCTGGTTTTTTTTTTTTTTTTTGGCTATTTTGTTATTTTTAGTCTTTCAGAATTATTAGATTTTAAGTATGCCTGTTATGAACAGTATATGGCTGAGCTTTTCTGTCTGATATATGAGTCTATTTTTAAATTCATGAATTTAGTATATATGCATTTAGAATATGTATTATATATACTGATGCCATATATGACTGTATGTCTATATCTACTTTCATCTCTACTATATATGTAGTTAGTGATATAGTTTGATAGGCAATCTTTTAAGTAGTTTATATATATTAACACATTTAATCCTATAATACCCCATTAATATAAGTACCATTAATATTCCCACTTTACAGATGAGGGAACTGAGGCACAGAAATATTGTGACTCACCCCAGTTGACATAAGGATTGTGGAAAGCAAAGTGAACATTACAGAGGAGATAATCCTGGAAATTTTAAGAGGCAGGCAGGGTCAAAAGATGAAAAGCATTCTTGAGAGACCAGGGTTTTTAGCTCCTAGTAATCAAGAAATCAAGCGAATAGGTGGTACCATCCAGCTCATGAAAGATAGAGCTGAGATTTCAACCAGCAATTTAGCTCCAGAGTCTGTGCTCATAGCTATCATGCAAAGTGCCTTTCATAGGACCTAGTTTTCTTTTTCTTTTTTTCCTTTTGGTTATGTTTAAGCCTTTAAGACTTCCCAGAGTGATCACATTACATTCTCTTTCAAATCGCCTCTCTTCTATGTACAGTTTCAGGGAACCTCTTGGTGCTGTTGACTCTTCAGTCTGTTAACTCTCTTGGAGGACTTTGTCCTTCTGCATTTCATCATTTTTGTTCCCGAGCTCATCTTTAGAGATACCAGTTTTTCTGTGAGAATCCCCTGGGTATAGGGTGTATCCTTCAAGACCTATTTTGCTTTTGCTACAGAGAGATCACCATACCTGGACCAACTTTTCAGTCATTTAATCACTTTGGAGGTCATTTACCATCACAGTTCCTGGATCGTCTGCGAATTTGGTGGTGGTGGTGGTTTAGTTGATACATGTCCGATTCTTTGCAACCCATGAACTGTAGCCCACCAGGCTCCTGTGTCCATGGCATTTCCCAGGCAAGAATATTGGAGTAGGTTGCCATTTCCTTGTCCAGAGGACCTTCCCAATCCAAAGATCGAACCCACATTTCCTGAATTGCAAGCGGATTCTTTACTAAGTCACCAGGGAAGCCCCTCTGCAAATTTACAGCTCTGAATTTGAGGTAAAAACAAACCTGGAGATTTTGTTTCTCAAATGGACATTTTTCCCACCCAGGCAGAGACATACAAATAAGTTTTTATGTCTGTGCCAGTGGACTGATATTTTTCCTAAATGCTCTTACAGTGAGAGTACAACCCTTTAAAAACTGCTTTACTCAGATTCTGGGACCTAATCCCAGTTTGCAGCAGCCTCTCACATCCTTGCCACACTATCCTATTTCTTACTGACACGCTTGGCCCTTCCCTTCTTTCTTACCAGTTCACTCACATATTTAAAATAATTTTTGCTATATTTCATCAAGCATTTCTATGTGGCAGGAGAACTTTCAGATTATCTTTTCCTCTCATGAGAATTGGAAGTCCCATTTCACCCTTTTAAAAAGTATGATATTAGTTATTTTCTCTTGATAAGAATAATGAAAATTTTTCATTATTTTTAATGAAGACATGTTAAAGAGTTAGGAGGAAAATGTAAACTACTCATGATATCACTACCTGGAAGTGTTCACTGTTTATTGCTTCCATTTTTTATTCTTATATGTGTCCAGATGCATGTAGTTATATGTATGTTTACATCTGTTCATGTGTGTTTGTCTGTTTACTACTTTTTCCACCTGTATTATATTTTTATTATATCATTAAAATTCATTAAATTTACTTTTCTGTACCCCATGACCTAGAAATAACAAAGGGAGTACTTACTCAAAGAGCCCTACAATCCTAACTAATGGATAGATGCCTTACATTTAAAGCAAGACAGAGTTGTGTCTCTCCCATAGAGCTGATTTTCATTGACTATTCTAAATAAGCTGATTATATTGTCTGGTCTCCAATTTGCTGCATCTAAATCTTAGATGCCCCCTCCCTCTATTGTAGTTTTCTTGTTAGAAAATTGCTCTCTTAGCGAAGCTTGGAATTCTGAAGTCGTCCCCCAACACAGTTGCTATCTAAGGGCTAGGAGAGAACAGAATTTAACTGCAGGTTTCTCCAGAGTCCAGGGTATAAAGATGGTTAGAAACCAAAGTTGGGGAATCACAAGCATGCGTGGTGGAATGGCATTCCTCTTCTCTCTTTCTAAAAGCAGTCTGGCTTCAGGAGAATGGGCGTTGTGTTTCAAGTAGTCTTGCAAATGCAGGTCTAACTTTGGCACAGCCTTTCCATCTGCCCACCAGTATCCATGCCCCAGTTGACACAAGGATTGTGGAAAGCAGATGGAACATTGCAAAGGAGATAATCCTGGAAATTCAAACAGGCAGACAGGGTCAAAGAATGGAAAGCATTCTTGGGAGGCCAGCATTTCCAGCTCACAGTAATCAAGGAATCAATTCAAACCCTTGAAGCCTGACAAACCCTTGAAGGCTGACAAAATGTGTATTTCCTGTAAGTTACTCCTTGGCCCTCCTCAGGTAGGTCACCACTATATATATATATATATATATATATATATATTTCTCAGCCAAATGGATTTGAGTTCCAAATTAGGTTCTTGAAACTCAGAGTAGTTCCAAGTTCAGTTCGGTTCAGTCGCTTAGTCATGTTCGACTCTTTGCGACTCCATGGACTGCAACATGCCAGGCCTCCCTGTCCATCACCAACTCCTGGAGTTCACCCAAACTCATGCCTATTGAGTCGATGATGCCATCTAACCATCTCTTCCTCTGTCATCCCTTTCTCTTCCTGCCATCAATCTTTTCTGGCATCAGGGTCTTTTCCAATGAGTCAGCTCTTCACATCAGGTAGCCTAAGTATTGGAGTTTCAGCTTCAACATCAGTCCTTCCAATGAACATTCAGGACTGATCTCCTTTAGGATGGACTGGTTAGATCTCCTTGCAGTCCAAGGGAATCTCAATAGTCTTCTCCAACACCACAGTTCAAAAGCATCAATTCTTCTGTGCTTAGCTTTCTTTATGGTCCAACTCTTACATCCATACATGACTACTGGAAAAACCATAGCCTTGACTAGACAGACCTTTGTTGGCAAAGTAATGTCTCTCTGCTTTTTAATATGCTGTCTGGATTGGTCATAGCTTTGTTTCCAAGGAGAAAGAGTCTTTTAATTTCATGGCTGCAGTCACCATCTGCAGTGATTTTGGAGCCCCAAACCATAAAGTCAGCCACTGTTTCCACTGTTTCCCCATCTATTTGCCATGAAGTGATGGGACTGGATGCCATGATCTTAATTTTCTGAATGTGGAGCTTTAAGCCAAAATTTTCACTCTCCTCTTTCACTTTCATCAAGAGGCTCTTTGGTTCTTCACTTTCTGCCATAAGGGTAGTGTCATCTGCATATCTGAGGTTATTGATAATTTTCCCGGCAATCTTGATTCCAGCTTGTACTTCATCCAGCCCAGCATTTCTCATGATGTACTCTGCATATAAGTTAAATAAGCAGGGTGACAGTATACAGCCTTGACGTACTCCTTTTCCTATTTGGAACCAGTCTGTTGTTGCATGTCCAGTTCTAACTGTTGCTTCCTGACCTGCATACAGATTTCTCAAGAGGCAGGTCAGGTGGTCTGGTATTCCCATCTCTTTCAGAATTTTCCACAGTTTATTGTGATCCATACAGTCAAAGGCTTTGGCATAGTCAATAAAGCAGAAATAGATGTTTTTCTGGAGCTCTCTTGCTTTTTCAATGATCCGGTGGATGTTGGCAATTTGATCTCTGGTTCTTCTGCCTTTTCTAAAACCAGCTTGAACAAATGGAAGTTCATGCTTCACTTACTGCTGAAGCCTGGCTTGGAGAATTTTGAGCATTACTTTACAAGCATGTGAGATGAGTACAATTGTGCGGTAGTTTGAGCATTCCTTGGCATTGGTTTTCTTTGGGATTGGGATGAAAACTGACCTTTTCCAGTCCTTTGGCCACTGCTGAGTTTTCGAAATTTGCTGGCATGTTGAGGGCAGGAGGAGAGGGGACGACAGAGGAGAGATGGCTGGATGGCATCACTGACCGATGGATGCGAGTCTGAGTGACCTCCGGGAGCTGGTGATGGACAGGGAGGCCTGGCGTGCGCGGTCATGGGGCGCAAGAGTCGGACACGACTGAGCGACTGATCTGATCTGATCTGAGTGCAGCACTTTCACAGCATTATCTTTTAGGATTTGAAATAGCTCAACTGGAATTCCATCACCTCCACTAACTTTGTTCATAGAGATGCTTCCTAAGGCCCACTTGACTTCACATTTCAGGATGTCTGGCTCTAGGTGAGTGATCACACCATCGTGATTATCTGGGTTTTGAACATCTTTTTTCGTACAGTTCTTCTGTGTATTCTTGCCACCTCTTCTTAATATCTTCTGCTTCTGTTAGGTCCATACCATTTCTGTCCTTTAACGAGCCCATCTTTGCATGTTCCCTTGGTATCTCTAATTTTCTTGAAGAGATCTCTAGTCTTTCCCATTCTATTGTTTTCCTCTATTTCTTTGTATTGACCACTGAGGAAGGCTTTCTTATCTCTCCTTGCTATTCTTTGGAACTCTGCATTCAGATGCTTATATCTTTCCTTTTCTCCTTTGTTTTTTGCTTCTCTTCTTTTCATAGCTATTTGTAAGGCTTCCTCAGACAGCCATTTTGCTTTTTTGCGTTTCTTTTTCTTGGGGATAGTGTTGATCCCTGTCTCCTGTATAATGTCATGAACCTCCATCTATAGTTCATCAGGCACTCTGTCTAACAGATCTAGTCCCTTAAATCTATTTCTCACTTCTACTATATAATCATAAGGGATTTGATTTAGGTCATACCTGAATGGTCTAGTGGTTTTCCTACTTTCTTCAGTTTAAGCCTGAATTTGGTAATAAGGAGTTCATGATCTGAGCCACAGTCAGCTCCCAGTCTTGTTTCTGCTGACTGTATAGAGCTTCTCCATCTTTGACTGCAAAGAATATAATCAGTTTGATTTCAGTGTTGACCATCTGGTGATGTCCATGTGTAGAGTCTTCTCTTGTGTTGTTGGAAGAGGGTGTTTGCTATGACCACTGCGTTCTCTTGGCAAAACTATGTTAGCCTTTGCCCTGCTTCATTCTGTACTCCAAGGCCAAATTTTCCTGTTACCGCAGGTGTTTCTTGACTTCCTACTTTTGCATTCCAGTCCCCTATAATGAAAAGGACATCTTTTCTGCGTGTTAATTCTAAAAGGTCTTCTAGGTCTTCATAGAACCATTCAACTTCAGCTTCTTCAGCGTTACTGAAGACACAGACTTGGATTACCATGATATTAAATGGTTTGCCTTGGAAATGAACAGAGATCATTCTGTCATTTTTGAGATTGCATCCAAGTACTGCATTTCGGACTCTTTTGTTGACCATGATGGTTACTCCATTTCTTCTAAGGGATTCCTGCCCACAGTAGTAGATATAATGGTCATCTGAGTTAAATTCACCCATTCCAGTTTATTTTAGTTAGCTGATTCCTAAAATGTTGACATTCACTCTTGCCATCTCGTTTGACCACTTCCAATTAGCCTTGATTCATGGACCTAACATTCCAGGTTCCTATGCAATATTGCTCTTTACAGCATCGGACCTTGCTTCCATCACCAGTCATATCCATGACTGGGTGTTGTTTTTGCTTTGGCTCTGTCTCTTCATTCTTTCTGGAGTTATTTCTCAACCAATTTCCAGTAGCATATTGGGCACCAACTGACCTGGGGAGTTAATCTTTCAGTATCCTATCTTTTTGCTCTTTCATACTGTTAATGGGGTTCTCAAGGCAAGAATACTGAAGTGGTTTGCCATTCCCTTCTCCAGTGGACCACATTCTGTCAGAACTCTCCACCATGACCTGTCCATATTGGGTGGTCCAACACACATGGCTTAGTTTCATTGAGTTAGACACGGCTGTGGTCTATGTGATTAGATTCGTTAGTTTTCTGTGATTGTGATTTCAATTTGTCTGCCCTCTCTCAGTGCCTACTATCTTACTGGGGTTTCTCTGACCTTGTACGTGGGGTATCTCCTCTCAGCTGCTTGCCACTCCAGTGCTGCTCATTTATAGTAGAAACAATGGTCTTAAAATCCAGCACTTTTGATTTACAGCAGCCAGGATTTTTGAGAGAAAAAGGAATTTGAAGTTTCAAAAGACTCTTCCCCTCAAAAGATCAATGCACAAAGTTTATGTTTTAAACAAGGTATTAGAAAGAAATGAGAAGAATAACGAAAAGGCTCTACTTCCTGCAGATTAAAGATTGCTGAGATTTTGTCAAATATATCTTTTTTATTTAAAAAAGATATAAAAAGATTTAGATGCCAGTGAGTTCTTAAAAGGGGCACAAAAATCTCTGGTAGTGAGCAAAGAGCTGTCAGAGGGCTTTTGTGAAAATCAGGTAGTTGGAGAGTGGTTGCAAGGACATGATGACCCTGGAGCAGATGGAATGCCTCTCTCCAGGGGGGTCAGCATGGGCTAAATGCCTCCTCTGAGGGCAAGAAGGATGCTGAAGAAGTCTGGAGATGAC
The DNA here is from genome assembly GCA_935064755.1 of Tragelaphus eurycerus. Lineage (NCBI taxonomy): Eukaryota > Metazoa > Chordata > Mammalia > Artiodactyla > Bovidae > Tragelaphus > Tragelaphus eurycerus. The sequence continues at coordinate 30,415,742 of CAKXYN010000002.1, forward strand.
ATGATGGTGAGAGGAACTGCCCCCCTGCCAAAAAACAAAAACAAAAAACCCCTGAAATGACTGAGTTTACCTGGAGCTGAACTTGATTGCTTTTCTGCTGTCGGGTGGAATTGAAAACTGAAGTGTTATTTTATCACAGAAAAATAAGGTTCAGTCACTTATGTGCTAAGAGTTTTGTGGCCTATGAAAATCTTGCCCACCAAACTCTGAGAAGCAACATGAGAAAATCTGTTGTAAGTCTATAGGTAAGTGTCTCATGGAATCCAAGAGAAAAATGTGTGAGCTAGGTTCATAAAAGACTATAACCAAGTACTGGAAACCCTCTTCTCGGCTCTCATTGCTGCTTCTTTATGCACACCCATTTCTGTCTTCTTTGAGGATAACTGTCTGTTCTCCCCCATCCATAAGCCAGAATATAGTGGCGTCGAGATCCTAAATTATGTGACACAGTTCTAGCCACATACAGATTCTAACTTTCTGTCTCTTAGTCTCAGTTCCAAATTCTTACATAAGAATCTGATTGGCCCACTTTAATCCCATGTCTGTCTCCTTCAGTTGAGTTGGCAGTGACCAGAAAAGCCATGGCCTACGGCACACACATGGCTGCTGTGGTCCCTCATCCTGTTCCAGGGCATGGTCCTCAGGGAGTTGGAAATGGCCATGAGCTGGGAAGACAAGATGATGACTCATTCACTGTGAGACTTATGCCTTGCTTCTGCCATTTAAAACATAAGAGGAATAATATCTATAAATCCCTACTTCTAAATGAAGACAAAGAGCACTAGCATTATTAAACTTCTCTCCCAGATACTAGACATTGTGGTAAAGTTAACCAGGTTATCCTATCTCATCCTATAAACAACCTAAGATATGGGCATTTTAATTTCCATTTTTACAAATAAGGAAATTGGTGTTTACAGAGGTTAAATCTCCATGCTTGTAAGGGGCAGAGCTCAGATCTGAACCCAGACAGAACCAGTGCTGCAGCAGAGGAAAGAGCTATTAAGATTGAGATAATGTCTGAAAGCAGCACATTACATTCTCAGCCATGAGTAAATTGCCTAGGACAGGATCTTGCATGGAGCAAGTGCTCAGAATTAAAAGTCTCATTAATAAGAGCACCTGACTCTTCAATTACAGTGGCAGTCTTAACATCATGAAGTGTTTGACTCACATTAATCCACCAAACACCTCTACGAAATGGGCACCCATCTGCTTTAAGGGGTTTCTGCCAAGACACGTTGTATGAAAAATGAAAAAGGAGATTAAAACAGCTGCCTATACCGATTTTAACTATGATTGACCTTCAGCCACTGTTTGGTGTGATGGATCAGAGAGCTTTTTAAAGCTTCCTGTGCTGCTTCATGTTGAGGTGTGAATTTGCCAACTTAGGGGCCTGTTGTCATAGTGTCTTTAGAATCTGTCCATGTGCTCTGTGATCTTCTGACCTCCCAAAGCTAAATATAACTCTTTATGATTGGTGCTGAGCTCACACAAAGTCCAGACTGTAAATGTTTGCCAAATGCAATATTTGTCAACATGTAATGATTAATCACCTACTGTTTTCTCAGCCCTGAGAATATTAAATCTCTAAGACACAATCCATGCCTCTGAGAGGCACAATTTTTTCTGTGCAGTCAAAAACCCAAGAGCTTAGTAATTAGGGAAAAGCAACTCTAAACCACCTTGAGATCTGTCTTCATACTCACCAGGTTAGCTATAGTCAAAAGACAGAGGGGCAACATGTGGAGAAATCATAATCCTCGCACATTGCTGGGGGGAACGTGAAATGGTGCAGCCGCTATGGAAACAGCATGGCAGTAATAAGTTAAACATAGAATTATCATATGACCCAGCAATTCCATTCCTGGGTGTATACCCAAAAGAATTGAAAACAGGTGTTCAAACAAGAGCTCATACGCAAGTATTCACAGCAGTACTATTCACAATAGCCAAAATGTAGAGACACCCCAAATGTCCATCAGCTGATGAGTGGATGAACAAAATGGGGTATATCTGTATGTGTGTGTGTGTGTGTGTGTGTGTGTGTATGTGTTCAGTCTTGTCCAACTCTTTGTGATCCCATGGACTGTAGCCCGCCAGGCTTCTCTGTCCATGGAATTCTTTAGGCAAGAATACTGGAGTGGGTTGCCATTTCCTCCTCCAGGGAATCTTCCCAAATGAAGGACAGAACCCATGTCTCTTGAGTCTCCTGCACTGGCAGGCAGATTCTTGACCACTGTACCACCTGGGAAGCCTAGCATATCTGTATGATAGAATACTACTTAGTAATAAAAAGTGATTAAGTGCTGATGAAACATTGGGTCAATACTAAATGGAAGAAGCCAGACCTGAAAGACCATACATATCATATGATTCCATATTTATGAAAAGTCTAGGTTTCTCTATATATGTAATATATGCATGCATGCTAAGTCACTTCAGTCATGTCCAGCTCTTTGCAACCCTATGGACTGTAGCCCTCCAGGCTTCTCTGTCCATGGGATTTTCCAGGCAAGAATACTGGAGTTGATTGCCATTTCCTTATCTAGTATGTAATATATATTTACATATAAATAACTGTAAGAGCTATGACCAGAGATGAGATATCAATATGAAATGCCTTGTGATTCCACCTGGGCATTCTGTCAGATGGCCTTTCTTCTAAGAGGTGGAGTGAAAACGTACTAGCCTGGGAGCAGCTATTGGAAATTAGCCCATCTGGTTTCCTAACTGAGTTCAGAAAGCAAATACCACGGGATTCATATACTGATCTATCAGTATCCTCATTGCTGAGTATATATAAATCATACAAGACCCTAAAACTATATATTTATGTATTAAACTTTTGGTTACACTTCCCACTGTTTTTCCCCCTATTGTGTTTTTTAAATGGTGTTCCTGTGGCTCATGTTCAGGGTCTTATACTCTGAATCCATCCCCTTCCAAGAAGTTTTGTAAAATCATGTTCATCTATCTAAAAGTCATATAGTTGTGAAGTTCTTTTTACCTGTTTAAAAATTATTGAGATATAGTTGACTTGTAACATTATATTAGTTTTCAGTGTACAACATGATTATTTGGGCTTCTCCAGTGGCTCAGCAGTAAAGACTCTGTCTGCAGTACAGGAGACATGGGTTTGATCCCCTGGAGGAAGGCATGGCAACCCTTCTCCAGTATTCTTGCCTGGAGAATCCCACAGACAGAGGAGCCCGGTGGGCTACAGTCCATAGGGTTTCAAAGAGTCAGACATGACTGAAGAGACTGAGCATGATGGCACAGCACATAATTATTTGATTTCTATATATGTAAGTATTATGAAATGATCACCTCAATAAATCTAGTTATATCCTTCACCACACATAGCTAGAATTTTTTTGTGTGTGTAACAAATACTTTTAAGATCTTCTCTCTTGACAACTTTTAAATATACAGTATTGTTAACTGTAGCCCCTGTGCTGTACATCCCCAGGACTTACTTATTTTATAACCGGAAGTTTGTACTTTGGACCACACTTTTACCCATCACACTCACTCCCTGCCGCCCACCCACCTCTGACAACCACCAATCTGCTCTCAGTATCTATGAGCCATTTTATTTATTTATTTATTTTATTCTTCATATTAGTGAGGTTCTTTTTACCCCTTTAAAAATTATTGAAATATAATTGACTTGTAACATTATATTAGTGTTCAGTGTACAACATAATTATTTGGGCATGCGACTGAACTGAACTGAACTGAGTGGCTCCATGGGCTTTCCTTATGGCTCAGTTGGTAAAGAATCTGCCTGCAGTGCAGGAGACTTGAGTTCAATTCCTGGGTTGGGAAGATCCCCTGGAGAAGGAAATGGCAACCCACTCTAGTATACTTGCCTGGAGAATCCCATGGATAGAGGAGCATGGCAGGCTACAGTCCATGGGGTCGCAAGAGTTGGACACGACTTAGCAACCAAACCACCACCACCAGTGGCTCCATAGTGAGATACTATGGAATTTGTCTTTCTCTATCTGACTTATTTCGCATAGCATAATGCCCTTGGGGTCTATCCATGTTGTTACAGATGGCAAAGATTCCCTTTTCATGGTTGAATAATATTCCATTGTGTGTATATGTGTATGGCATTTTCTTTTCCCATTCATCTATTGGTGAACACCTTGATTGCCTCCATGTCTTATCTACTACAAATAATGTTACAACGAACATTAGGGTTCATATATCTTTTCACGTTAGTGTTTTTATTTCCTTCACATAAATAGCCCCAAACAGAGTTGCAGGATCATATGATAGTTCTATTTTTCATTTTTTAAGGAACTTGCATGCTATTTTCCTCAGTGGCTACACCATTTTACATTTCCACCTACAGAGCACAAAAGTTCCTTTTTCTCCACATCTTCTCCAACATTTGTTTTTTTCTTCTTTTTTTTTTTTAACAATAGTACCTTGCACTGATCTGTATTTAAAAATTACCCTAAATGTTGAAATATGTACATTTTGGGGTGTCTTCCCAGTTTAATGGGCTTCTGTGGTAGCTCAGCTGATAAAGAATCCACCTGCAGTGCAGGAGACCCTGGTTCAATTCCTGGGTTGGTTAAGATCCCCTGGAGAAGGGATAGGCTACCCACTCCAGTATTCTTGCCTGGAGAATGCCCATGGACAAAGGAGCCTGCAGGCTACAGTCCATGGGGTCCCAAAGAGTCAGACATGACTCAGTGATTCTAAATGTTGAAATAGGTACATTTTAGGGTATCTCCCCAGTTTAATACTCCCATTTCATTCAGAGCATCTCTATCTCCATGAGATAGACATGTTCAGCATTGATGACCCTGTTTTGCTGGGGCCATGAATAGATACCTAACCTGAGGTGAGGCAATCAGACCAGAGTGGGACTTGGGGATGACTGACTATGCCTTTTAGCTGGAAAGAGGGTTATGGAAAATGAAGAGCAGAAACTGCCATCACGGAAAACCATTCTCATCCACATGCCAGGAGAAACAAAGAAAGTAGATATTTATAGAGAACTGATTTTTGAATTGATGTGAATAACGAAAGAAAAAGGGGGAAAAATAGTCTGGCTAGAGAGAGAGAGAAAGAGGGAGGTAGGCAGGGAGTGGGAAAGACACACAGAGGGAGAAAAACAATAGTTCTTGTTAGTATTCTGGTTCCTTGTTCTTGGTTCCTGATGTCCATTCCTGTCCTTGGGTTCTGTGAGATACCCCGAATTTTGTATAAAGTTCTCCTGAGTTTTTTTTTTTTTTTTGCCTAAGATAGCTTGAATGAGTTTCTGTTATTGACTAAGACTACTAGAACCTACTTCTCCATCTTGTTTTGAGCCCCTGAACAAACAGATAAACTTCGACTTTCTGAATTAATTAAACACATTTATAGGCATTTATATCTGTAATCATCTAATCCAAACCATTCATTTTATAAAACAAAACATTGGTGTCCAAGGAAGTGAAATCCCCTGCTCAAGGTCTCACAGTTAGGAGATGGCAGAGCCAGAAACAAAACCAAGGTCTTTGAATATCAGCCTAGTGTTCTTTCTGCTAAACAAGGCTACCTTTTCATGAAAACAGTTAGCATCATGCTTGGAGCAAAGAACGCCTGCTCCCTGGCATGATCATTCGGTCCAGGCTGAATATTTGAAGTATCCCAGACCTCTGGAGTCAGCTATGAGCTCCAGCTATTGGCCCAGAGCCCCAAGGAGAGATACCTAGGGACTTTTCAGGGAGAATAATCAGATACTTAGAGTAAAAGGGATGATCTGAATCTCCATTTTCTGAGCTCTAATACACTAGGGATCATGTGATCTTAGTGCTTCTAGGGATTTTCTTTTTAGCATGAGAAGACATACAGCTCTGAAAAACAAAGCCAGCTCAGAGGAAAAACAGAACCAAGAGACAAAAAGAGACAGATGCCCAATGACTTTATTTGAGTAGCTAGAGTCAACCATGCCAAAGTTTTCAACTCCTAAATTCTCAGTTACCTGACCCAGTGTGTTTCCTCTTTGCTTAAGCTGGTTTGGCTTTGCTGGGGCCTACAGCCAAGTAAGTTAGAATACCAAAATGTTGACTACTAACCACAATTTAATTTTATATACTTTGCTTCTTATTGTCATATACTACAGAGAGGATACATCTTTGGGTCATTATAAAGGGAAGTTAACTTTTGTAATTTAGTTTAATTAATAGGAGTTATTGAGACTTCCCTGGTAGTCTAGTCCTCCCTGGTCAGGGAACGAAGAACTTGCATGCCACACAATATGCCAAAATCAATCAATAAATGAGTTATTGAGGCTACGTTAAGAACAATAGTGACAAATAAATACAACTGTATATGTGCTTTTTAAAAATTGAGGTATAGTTGATTTATAATAGTACATGTTACAGATGTATAACATAGTGATTCACAATTTTTAAAGGTTATACTCCATTTAGAGTTATTATAAAATTTTGACTATATTCCCTGTGCTGTACAATATATACTTATAGCTTACTTATTTTACACATGGTAAGTTGTACCTCTTAGCCCTCTCTCTCTATCTTGCCCCTCCACTCTTTCCTCTGCCCACTGATGGTAGCCACTAATTTGTTCTCTTATCTGTGAGTCTGTTTCTTTTGTGTTATGTTCACTAGCTTATTTATTTTTTAGCTTCCACATATAAATAATATCATTACGGTATTTGTCTTTGTCTGACTTATCTCACTAAGAATAATACCCACTAGGCCCGTCCATGTTGCTACAAATGGCAAAATTTCATTCTTTTTCGTGGTTGAGTAGTAGTCCACCATCTTTATCCATTCATGTGTTGATGGACGCTTAGGTTGCTTCCTGCTGCTGCTGCTAAGTCGCTTCAGTCGTGTCCGACTCTGTGTGACCCCATAGACAGCAGCCCACCAGGCTCCCCCGTCCCTGGGATTCTCCAAGCAAGAACACTAGGAGTAGGTTGCCATTTCCTTCTCCAGTGCATGAAAGGAAAAGTGAAAGTGAAGCCGTTCAGTCGTGTCCGACTCTTAGCGACCCCGTGGACTGGAGCCTACCAGGCCCCTCCATCCATGGGATTTTCCAGACAAGAGTACTGGAGTGGGTTGCCATTGCCTTCTCCGAGGTTGCTTCCATGTCTTGGCAATTATAAATAATGCTGCTATGAACACTGGGGTGCTTGTGTCTTTTTTTTGAATTAGTGTTTTTGTTTCCTTCACATATATATGCAGGCGTGGAGTGCTAGGTCACATGGTAGGTCTGGTTTTAGTGTTTTTGAAGAATTTCCATAATGTCGGTGACTGTACCAATTTACTTTCCATGCCAGCAGTATTCTAGGGTTCCCTTTTCTCCACATCCTCACCAACATTTGTTATTTGTAGACTTTTTAATGGTGACCATTCTGATGGATGTGAGGTGATATCTCATTGTGGTTTTGATTGGCATTCCTCTGATGATATATGATATTGAGCAGTTTTTCATGTGCCTATTGGCCATCTATACGGCCCTGGTGGCTCAGACAGTAAAGCGTCTGTCTACCATGCAGGAGACCCAGGTTCGATCCCTGGGTTGGGCAGATCCCCTGGAGAAGGAAATGGCAATCCACTCCAGTACTATTGCCTGCAAAATCCCATGGACAGAGGAGCCGGGTAGGCTGCAGTCCATGGGGTTGCAAAGAGTCGGACACAACTGAGCGACCTCACTCTCACTATTGGCCATCTGTATGTCTTTTTTAAAATTTTATTTATCCAGCTGTGTTGGGTCTTGTGGTAGACGGGCTCTTTGTTGCAGCACACGGGCTCAGTTGCCCCGTGGCATGTGGTGTCTTAGTTCCCCGCGGGCACGTGCATGCTCAACCATGTCCGACTCTGCACTCCAAGGTCTGTAGCCCACCAGGCTCCTCTGTCTACCGGGATTCTCCAGGCAAGAATACTGGAGAATGGGTTACCATTTCCTCCTCCAGGGGATCTTCCTGACCCAGGGATTGAATCTGAATCTCCTATGTCTCCTGCATTACAGGTGGATTCTTTACTGCTGAGCCACCAGGGAAACCCTTATTGCCCTGACCAGAGATCAAACCCTTCCCCTTTGCACTGCGAGGTAGATTCTTAACCACTGGACGACCAGGGAAGTCCCTATCTGTATGTCTTATTTGCAAAAATATCTGTTCAGATCTTCTGTCCATTTTTAGATCAGGTTGTTTTTCAATGTTAGGTTGTATGAGTTGTTTATATATTTGGGTTATACATATTGGTCATATCATTTGCAAATACTTTCTCCTACTCAGTAGATTATCTTTTCATTTTGTCAGTGGATTCCTTTGCTGTGCAAATGGTTTTAAGTTTAATTAGGTCCCATTTTTTACATTTTGATTTTATTTCCTTTGCCTTAGGTGACAAGTTGAAAAACATTGCTACAAATTATGTCAAAGAGTGTTACACCTATGTTTCCTTCTGGGTCTCACATTTAGATCTGTAAGCCATTTTTAGTTTATTTTTGTATATGTTGTTAGAAACTATTCTAATTTTGTTCTTTTATGTGTAGAAGTCCAGTTTTTCCAGCACCACTTATTGAAGAGACTGTCTTTTCTCCATTGCATGTTCTTGCCTCCTTTCTTATCGCTTAATTGACCAAAAGTATGTGGGTTGAACACAGTACATCTTTCCATCTGCTTGTGTCATCTTCAGTTTCTTTCATTAGTGTCTTACAGTTTTCCAAGTACAGATCTTTTACCTCCTTGCTGCTAAGTCGCTTCAGTCGTGTCCGACTCTGTGCGACCCCATAGACGGAAGCTCACCAGGCTCCTCTGTCCCTGGGATTCTCCAGGCAAGAACACTGGAGTGGGTTGCCATTTCCTTCTCCAATGTATGAAAGTGAAAAGTGAAAGTGAAGTCGCTCAGTTTGTCCAACTCTCAGCGACCCCATGGACTGGAGCCCACCAGGCTCCTCCGTCCATGGGATTCTCCAGGCAAGAACACTGGAGTGGGTTGCCATTTCCTTCTCCAATGTATGAAAGTGAAAAGTGAAAGTGAAGTCGCTCAGTTGTGTCCAACTCTCAGCGACCCCATGGACTGGAGCCCACCAGGCTCCTCCGTCCATGGGATTCTCCAGGCAAAAGTACTGGGGTGGGGTGCCATTGCCTTCCCCTATTTTACCTCCTTAGGCAGGTTTATTCTTAGATATTTTATTCTTTTTGATGCAGTTGTAAATGAGATTGTTTCCCTAACTTCTCTTTTTGATAGTTCTGTTAGTGTATAAAAATGCAAAAGATTTCTGTATATTGATTTTGTATCCTGAAACTCTACTCAATTCATTGGTGAGCTCTAGTAGTTCTTTCGGTGGAGTATTTAGGATTTTCCATGTATAGTATCATGTCATCTGCTTTTTGCAATTTGTATTCCTTTTATTTATTTCTTATCTCATTGTAACTAGGACTTCTAATACTATGTTGAATAAAAATGGTAGGAGTGGGTATCCTTGTCTTGTTCCTGATCTTAAAAGAAATGCTTTCAGCTTTTCACCATTGAGTATGATGTTAGCTGTGGGCTTGGCATACATAACCTTTATTGTGTTGAGGTATGTTCCCTCTGGGGCTCCCAAGTGGCTCAGTGGTAAAGAACACGCCTGCCAATGCAGGAGACATGGGTTCTGTCACTGGGTCAGGAAGATCCCCTGGATAAAGAAATGGGAAACCACTCCAGTATTCTTGCCTGGGAAATCCCATGGACAGAGAAGCCTGGAGGGCTACAGTCCACGGGGTCACAAAAGAGTCAGACATGACTTAGTGACTAAAACAATGATTTTCCCTCTATGCCCACTTTCTAGAGAGTTTCTATCATAAATTGATGTACAACTATCAGTTCAGTTCAGTTCAGTCGCTCAGTGTTGTCCTGCTCCTTGCAACCCCATGAACCGTAGCACGCCAGGCCTCCCTGTCCATCATCAACTGCCAGAGTCCACCCAAGCCCATGTCCATTGAGTTGATGATGCTGTCCAACCATCTCATCCTCTGTCGTCCTCTTCTCCTCCTGTACAACTATAAGTGTGCTTTTGTTTCCCAAGAAAAATGAATAAATTTAAATTTATCCTAAGGTAATACTCCAGTGGTCATGTATGGATGTGAGAGTTGGACTGTGAAGAAAGCTAAGCGCCGAAGAATTGATGCTTTTGAACTGTGGTGTTGGAGAAGACTCTTGAGAGTCCCTTGAACTGCAAGGAGATCCAACCAGTCCATCCTGAAGGAGATCAGTCCTGGGTGTTCTTTGGAAGGAATGATGCTAAAGCTGAAACTCCAGTACTTTGGCCACCTCATCCAAAGAGTTGACTCATTGGAAAAGACTCTGATGCTGGGAGGGATTGGGGGCAGGAGGAAGGGGATGACAGAGGATGAGATGGCTGGATGGCATCACCGACTCGATGGACATGAGTCTGAGTGACCTCCGGGAGTTGGTGATGGACAGGGAGGCCTGGCGTGCTGCAATTCATGGGGTCGCAAAGAGTCGGACATGACTGAGCAACTGAACTGAACCGAACTGAACTGAAGGTAATACTTCTTGGAGTTTTTTTGTTAGGTTCTGGACCCCTTTACACTCACAATTTATTGAGGACTCCAAAGACATTCTGTTTATGTGGGATATAATTATCAACATTTACTGTATTAAAAGTGGAAGTGGAAATCACTCAGTGATGTCCAACTCTTTATGACCCCACGGACTGCAGCCCACCAGGCTCCTCTGTCCGTGGTTTTCTTCAAGCAAGAATACTGGAGTGGATTGCCATTTCCTTCTCCAGGGGATCTTCCAGACCCAGGGAACAAACCTGGGTCTCCTGCATTGCAGGCAGATTCTTTACTGTCTGAGCTCCCAGGGAAACTCATTAAAAGTGGAAACTAAGAAGTTTTTTTTTTTAATTAAAAGTGGAAACTGAGAACTTTCAAAAATATATACTGATTCATTTGCCAATAGCCATGATTAGTGCATTGTACATTAATATGGATAACATCTTAGTGTTATAATAAAATTAGTTTTGACCCTGCAACCCCTGAAGATGTGTTCTAAAGTAAAATGTTAGATTGTTTCAGAATAGGAAAAAAGATAGTGAAGGACAAAACTTGGCAAGTACATTTTACTTGCCTTAGTTTATAATTCTTGAGTCTGAAAAGTAGCTCTGTAATGTGTTAAAATCTTAGCAAAGTTTGCCCAATTATGGTAAGCTTGTTGCCTTGATTTACTGAGTAGTGCCTCAGCCTACAGCCTAAAAGGTTATCATTATCTGCTATGTAACCTGCCTGGATAGATAAGATTCTGGGTTTTACTAGAATAATTTCCTGTGCTTTATGTTGACTTTTCTATATCCTTGATTATTTAAGGAGGAAAAAGAATCAAGGTTCTTCACTTGTGAAAGAGCATAGATTTAAAAAAAAAATCCTGTTACCATCTGTGTTTATTTTTCAGTGCTTTATTTTGACTCTAATTAAATAGGTTGTTGCTAAGTCACTTCAGTCGTGTCTGACTCTGTGTGACCCCATAGACGGCAGCCCACCAGGCTCCCCCGTCCCTGGGATTCTCCAGACAAGAACACTGGAGTGGGCTGCCATTTCCTTCTCCAATGCATGAAAGTGAAAAGTGAAAGGGAAGTCGCTCAGTCGTGTCCGACTCTTTGCAACCCCTTGGAATGCAGCCTACCAGGCTCCTCCATCTGTGGGATTTTCCAGGCAAGAGTACTGGAGTGGGGTACCATCGCCTTCTCCGAATTAAATAGGTAATCAATTATTGTTTCTTAGGCATCCATGATCCCATCTTAAGTATCCAAATATCTTCTGACAAGTTTTTTTTTATTTTCACTTTCCCAAAAATATTACCTGTAGATGACAGGGACTTTAAATAGCTATGTTTAATTTATAGCTAGTAATCTTCAAATGCTAAAGTTCTGATGAAGGGGTGCCTACTACTAATACAACCCACAAGGAAATTTGGTTGTTCATTTACATCGATTATGATTACACATACTCTGGAATCATTTACTCCACCTTATTTTGTGTAAATCATTCTTTAGAATGATTTTTCTTGGCTTCTGTTTTTTCCATTCCTGCTGTCTGTTGAATTGGTGGGCTCTCTTTGGTCCCCATTTTCCTGTCTATCTGTTTGGAAGTTTCTCTTTATGGCAGAACCTGCTAGATGTCTCTGCCATAGCCATTTTCCCTTTTTCCCTTAGCAATAATACTGGGAAATAAACCTTGCTGAGAAACTGCATTTCTGAGTTTCTCTCATAGATAGAAGGGACACAGTATGTGAGAAGTTCGTTGCTTGGAACATCTGGGAAGGCTCATTGAAAGGGTAATGACAGGGGCTTTCCTGGTGGTCCAGTGGTTGGGAATCTGCCTGCCAATGCAGCAGACACGGGCTTGATCCCTGGTCCGGGAAGATCCCACGTGCCACAGGGCAACTGAGCCCACGCACCACAACTACTGAAGTCCCCGTGCCCTTGAGCCCATGTTCTGCAACAAGAGAAGTCTCTGCAATGAGAAGCCCACACAGCACAACTAGAGAAAGCCAGAACAGCAATGAAGACCCAGCACAGCCGAAAATAAACTAACTAATAAATTTTAAAAGGAAAAGAGTAGTGACAGTTGGCCTATGTTCCTTTATTCTTTCTTCCTTTATCCTGCTTGGAATGTGGGTATGATAACTGGAACTCCAGAAACCGTCATGCACCCTGAGGCAACTTTAAGGATGGAAGCTACACTCCCAGGACAGTAGGGCAGAAGGAGCCTGAGCCCCAGTGACCAAGGAGTGGCCAAATCTGCCCTTACCTGCCCACCTCCAGATTTTATTCATATGAAATAAAGACCAATTCTGATCTTATTCTAGTCACTTTGGTCAAGATTTTTATTATTAGCTGAATGCAATTTCTAACTGATTCACCTGAAATTTTTAAACATGTATACTTAACATAACAAGATCTAAACTTAATCAGTACCTCTATCTACATTATAGACCAAGGACCACTACTATCAGCACTTTGGATATGTTGTCATTTCTCACTTTTTAGAAAGCTTGCTGATCTTTGCACCATCTTCCCCTACCACACACACACTCACATGTTTATTTTCTGATTCTTACAAGTTCAACAAGGTATGTACACTTATCCCATTTTCAGAAGAAATTACGGTTCACAGGCATTAGGTAACCTTTCCAAGGTCACATAATTAATAAGTGGCAAAGCCTTTCTAACACCCAAACTTTTCAATTGTGTCAGAAATCTTGAAAAGTAAAAGTGTTAGTAGCTCAGTTGTGTCTGACTTTGTGATCCCACACACTGTAGCCCGTGAGGCTCCTCTGTCCATGGGATTCTCCAGGCAAGAACACTGGAGTGGGTAGCCATTCCCTTCTCCAGGATATCTTCCCAACCCAGGGATCAAACCTGGGTCTCCTGCATTGCAGGCAAATTATTCTCCATCTGAGCCTCCAGGGAAGTCACAAATCTTAGCTGTATTCTTTCATCAACTACTCTGCTGGCATTGTAGCTGAGGACAAGCACAGCCTCTGACTCGGGGAAGGCTGGAGTAAAGCAAGCTATGGTATCACCCAGATCATCATATCTTACTAAATGGACATATATAAGAGATCAGTCTGCTAATTTAAGGACAGCAGCTTCTGGTTTGGCCAATATCCAGGATACAGGACTTTCCCAGAGGGAAATCTACATCCTTGTAGGAGTTCTCTAGTAATGCTTTTGGGACACCATGCTAGAGAATGAGCTAATACAACTAGGTCCTAATAAGCCTCAGCAGACAAACAAAGGCAGAACTATAATCATGATCAGAAAGGGAAAAGAAAATAATATTAAAACAACCATTTTGCCACCACAAAATCTGTGTTTCTCTTTCAGAGCCACCAAAAAGATATCACTGAAAAGGATGTTTTGTGTGCTGTAAGGAAAGAAGGCAATGAAAATGTTCAGAAGCAAGGAACTTGAGAAACTATTTTAGTTGAGAGTAAGGGCAAGGACGGGGAGTGACTGAACAAAACAGAATACTGAGGTGTCTTAAATGAATTTAAAAAAATAAAATAGAAATAATTTCTTTTCCTTTGACATATGTAGAAGGAAAATGCTTATCAGATGAATCTGATCAGATAGACATGTTTTGAAGACAAATGTAGCCAAATTATATAACCCAGAGCTTCCTCAAGTTCTAGATGCAAAGCTTTTAGAGGAATAACAAGAAAAGATTTTGTAGAAATTCAGATCGGCAGATTCAGAAACACAATTTGGAATGAATTTTTCTGGCCAGAGGGCAAGAATGCAGAAGAAAATCCTTCTCCTCAGGTTTATGGAGTATTTGGGTCACAATGATCCATTTATGTAGATTTTTTATTTTTGCTGATTTTTCAATGTAATTTTTTCCCAAACTCCAGTTACAATGAAACGTGAACTTTGACATGGGCTGAACTCAAGAGACTACCCTCTGTTTATCTTCCCCATCCCACTGTCCAGGTGTTACCTCTCTTGAGTGTATTGGGAAGGCACACAGATGGCTCTCATCCCTCTTTTATTTTTAACTGGAGGACAATTGTTTTACAATTGTTTTGTTGGTTTCTGCCTCACAACAATGTGAATCAGCCATAAGTATACACATATCCCCTCCCTCCTGAGCCTCCCTCCCTCTCATCCCTCTTATGTTGATGTCTTGGGGGTTTTGTCTCCAGATCCTGGGGTCCTCTCGCCTCTCCCATCACTGCTGTGACAAATCACATACCCCTCTACTGACTGTCCCCTCCTGGAGCTTGACGTCTGCTGGGCCTCTTGATAAAATGCAACTCCCTTGAGTTCACAGGGTGAATGCAGAACCAGCCACACTTCCCGTTCTGCCTTATTCCTCATACTGCATAACCACGAGGCTGTGTGGATGAAGCAGATTTGCCAGATGGTGGGGTTAGTTAAATGGACTTACAATGTGGGAGTAAATAAAAGGTACAATTATATATTCAAGTCAGCATTGCTCACACTAGAATAAAAGCCACAGAGGACCTGGGAACGGGGGTGGGTGGAAGAGTTGGCTTGAGTAGGAGAATCTAGGGTGGGTTTTGCAGTTCTGAATCGGGTTCCTGAGAACTCCCAGCTAACATGGAGTTTGAAGATGCCTTCTCTCCTTAACAACATCTCCAAAAGACAGTGGTTCAACAGGAGAAAAGTCTAGATCCATATATAAGAAGAGAAAGATTTCTCTAAATGCAACAAAGCCTGCACAACTCTCTGCCCACTAATGGAGCTATGTTTAATTTTCCTTCTACTTCTGAATAATGACCAAAGGCAAAACAGGAAAGGGGACTCAGCAGTCCCTGATGTTCCTTCACTCCTGGGCTACACAAAAGACCTGGCTGAAGTTCTGGAATGACCACTGCCCTGTACCTGGAGCCCATATACATCTCTACATGGGATGTCTCACGGACTCTCCAAGCAGGAGGGAAGCAGAGCGACTTGTCTTCCTATCTCAGAAACTGACTTAGCTGCCTTGAGGAAATCAAGGTCCAAGCAACTTCTGAAGATGCACTTTGTAGGACTAATTTCCACTGCTTTTATGTGATAACCCTTTCCCTTAAAGGTGCAAGACTTCTCTCTCTAAATCTGTGGTTCTCAAATAGGGGTGATTTTGGCTTCCAGGGAACATTTAACAATGTCTGGAGACATTTTGGGGGCTTCCCTGATGGCTCAGCAGGTAAAGAATCCTCCTACAATGTAGGAAATGCAGGTTCGATTCCTGGGTTGGGAAGATTCCCTGAAGGAAGAAACGGCAGCCCATTCCAGTATTCTTACCTGGAGAATCCCATGGACAGAGGAGACCGGCAGCCTACAGTCCGAAGTATCACAAAGAGTCAGACACGACTGAGTAATTAAGACATTTTTGGTTGTCACAACGTCAGAGAGGAGTGGGGGAAATGCTGCTGGCATCTAGTGGGTAGATGCCAGGGATGCCACTAAACATCCTACAGTGCAAAAGATAACTCCATACAAGAAAGAAATATCCAGCTCCAAATACCAGTAGTGCTGCTATCTGCTCCAAATGCTTAGAAAAAAAATGAGATTTGACATCATCTGTGACCAGTGCTCATCCTGCTACCGTTCTCATGTCACCTCTGAATTTTACTTTTAAAATTCATCAGCTGATCTTCCTACAAATCATTCCCAAGAAGTAGATTAAGAGTAATCATGGCATTTACTGAGTTCATACTATGTGCCAGATTCTGGGAAAAGGACTTTATATACTTTATCTCTTTTTTGTCACCATTTTTCAGAAGAGAAAACTGAGGTTCAGGGCAATTAAGTTGTAGATGTACACGAAGCTTAAATTCACTTAGGTGGGAATCAATGCAGAGCTCAAGTTTCTGATCTTGAAACTTTTGATCTTGAAACAATTACTGAAGTCATGAATTGTTACATATAAGCGTTAATTTTCAGGTAAGGAAAACTCCCATCAGGAAAAAGATCAAATAAGATGCAATACCCAGGTAGCCTTTAGGGTGATCTCTATCATGACCTCTTCCTCCATCAAAAGATTAAGTGGACTTTCTACTTTCACTATGGGAATGCAGCTTTGATTTCATTAAGGGAAGTCAAGGGGAAAAGAATTCCTATCCCAGAAATGACAAGAGAAACAACTTTCCAGAATCGAATCAACTCTGTTGAGTAAAGGGTGTTTTCAGTGGGTTCAAGGTGTCATGAGCTTCCCTTGCCTAGTCTGCTAGCTCTTTGAGAGTGGAATTACCTATTTGTATTAAAAAAACTAAGAACATGGCATCTGGTCCCATCACTTCATGGCAGATAGATGGGGAAACAATGGAAACAGTGGCAGATTTTATTTTCTTGTGTTCCAAAATCACTGCAGATGGTGACTGCAGTCATGAAATTCAAAGATGCTTGTTCCTTGGAAAATAAGCTATGACAAACCTAGACAGCATATTAAAAAGCAGAGACATCACTTCCCCAACAAAGGTCTGTATAGTTAAAGCTATGGTTTTTCCAGTAGTCATGTATGGATTTGAGAGTTGGACCAAAAAGAAAGCTGAGTGTGAAAGAATTGATGCTTTCAAACTGTGGTGCTGGGGAAGACTCTTGAGAGTCCCTTGGAGATCAAACCAGTTGATCCTAAAGAAACTCAACCCTGAATATTCATTGGAAGGACTGATGCTGAAACTCCAATACTTTGGCCACCTGATGTGAAGAGCTGACTCATTAGATAAGACCCTAATGCTGGGAAAGATTGAAGGCAGGAGGAAAAGAGGGCGATAGAGGATGAGATGGTTGGATGGCATCACAGAATCAATGGACATGAGTTCAGCAAACTCCCGGAGATAGTGCAGGCCAGGGAAGCCTGACATGCTGCAGCCCATGGGGTCACAGAGTCAGATACTAGCGACTGAACAACAACAACACATTTATATCCCCAGAACTAGCATGGCGCTTGCTTTGGAAGACCAACTTTAAAGCTAAAAGCTGACTGAATGTTTGTATTATGGAATGAATGCTATTTGGCCTGTCTCTGCCAGTAGTTAGTCACTTCCTGTGGGCTGGTGCTCTATCCAAAGCATTTTCTGCAATCCAGCAATGGCTGTCTGGTCCCGGCAGCCACTGAACATTCAACAGGTGCAATGGTTGGACCTTGTTTTAAAATGTACTTTCTCCTCTCCTAAATCGGCAATTGGTCATTTTCGGTTTTACAGTATGAATTTAAGGTGATTACTATTCAATCCAGATTTGTTGTTGTTGAGTCGCTCAGTCGTGTCTGACTCATTGCGACCCCATTGTAGCACACCAGGCTTCCCTGTCTTTTACCATCTCCCGGAGCTTGCTCAAACTCATGTCCATTGAATCGGGGATCTCATCCAACCATCTCGTCCTCTGTTGTCCCCTTCTCCTCGTGCCTTCAGTCTAGACTTATGAGGGTTATTTTTAGAAATATTCAGCTTTATGTTAATACCAAAAAACAAACAAAACCCCCCAAATCCATAAACTTTCATCCTCCTTTCCAAACGGACATTCATTTCAGTGTCTAGTAAATGTATTTATGGAAAACGTTTCTTTACATCATTCAGATGACAGAGCTGTGATTTCTGAAAAAGATAAGCTCTGTTTCCCTTTGGTTTTCTCAGCTCCTCCATTCCTAGCCTTAGACAAGGTACACGTTATCTGCAGTTCTGTGAATTTCTCTACACTTCAGTCTCATTGGGAAAAATGCTTTCCCGGCCTTCAAACTCCAGATAAACGCGATCCAGGTAACTCCGCTTCACTGTAACCTGCGCGCTGCCGTTTTCGGGCCCGCGCTGTGACGTCACCCGGCTCACAGATCTCGGCGTTGGTCTCAGACTCCGGTGATTGGCTGGATCCCATGACGTCAAGGGCCGGGGCGGCCCTAGGTTCCTGAGGGCCCCGGGATGCTTCGGGTTCGTTTTTTAAAAAGGGGGCAGGTGGAGACAGGAAAGTCCGCGGAGCAGACGGTGCCTCCAGCCGCGCTCCGTCCCGCCCTGCCACGCCCACTGTCAACCTCGCTCGGCCGGGCCGCGCCAGCCTCCGGGGCTGCTCGAAAAGGGGCGGGCGGAGAGGCGGAGCGGGGAGGAGCCGGGCGCGGCGCCGCGCAGTCCCTGGCCACCGCCCACCCGGTTACACACAGCATGTAAACAGTCCCCGCCGGGAGGAGCCCCGGGACCGGAGGGAGCCCGAGCCGCCCGGCCCCGCCGCCTGCCCGAGAGCCACAGAGCCGCGTGCTGCCCGTCCGGGAGGAGGGCGCCGGAGGAGAGGAGGGCGGGCGGCGGAGGGAGCTGGAGGCGGGCGGCGCGCGAAGAGGCTGAGGGAGCGGCGGGCGCGGCGGGCCAGGATGGATTTCCAGCAGCTGGCTGACGTTGCGGAGAAATGGTGCTCCAACACGCCCTTCGAGCTCATCGCCACCGAGGAGACCGAGCGCAGGATGGATTTCTACGCCGATCCCGGCGTCTCCTTCTACGTGTTGTGTCCGGACAACGGCTGCGGGGACAATTTTGTGAGTGCTCGGGGGAGGGACCGCCGCAGCGCGCGGGAGTGTGGACGCGCGGCCGCTACCCTGCGCCCCAGCTCCCGCTCGCCGGGGAGGCGGTGGGGCGTGAGGTGGGGGGGCGTAACCGCCCGCAGACACCCCAGTGCTCCACGCTCCGCCGGGCGAGCCCCTGAGCTCGGCGCGTTGGGGTCAGCACTCCGGGTGAGGCCAGTAGGAGGCAAGCAGGGGCATCCTTAGAATCCGGGAAGCTGGGCTAGGGAGGGCAGTTTCCGGGACGCGACCCCGCGGCTCGAGCGCAGTGCTCGGCTAGAGCATCTCCGAGGATGTCTCCGCCTAGCTCCAGTCCGGGCCGGGGCGCACGGACCCTTCACTCCCGCAGGATCGGGAGTCCGGAGCTTCCTCCACCCAGGCGTCCCGTCCGGGTGAGGAATCCCGTTACCCTCTCAATGCGCAGACACAACTCCTCGAGTTTTCCCCGCCCGAGAGAACCCTCATCCCAACCCCTCTCCCCATGTTATTCTCAGTGGTATTAAGACACAAAGCCTCTGTCCACACTAGCGATGCCCCATCTCCTGGACCATCTTTGCGGAATTACACCCCGGATCTTAAAAACGCACACGCGCGTGCGCACACAAACACACACACTCACACACAGAGGCACGCCTAGCCCCCTTTCCTCTGGTCCTTCCATTGCTCCTCTATGAGCTTCCAAAGAGATGTGTGGAGCCCAAAAGGTTCTGTCCAGCTGAAGCGGCGGCCTTGGCCCTGCCAAGGCCTTTCGGTTTTTCCAGATGGGGGTGAAATTCCTCCTCCCCATCCCACCTCCCGCCCCGCCCCGGGCTCGGAGGGACTTGGACCTGAAACTGCGGTGTCCAAATTCTCGACTTTGTATCCTGCCCTCACTTGGGATCTTGGCGCTGGCAGTTAAGGAAGGGGAGGTAGAGGGCCGGGGAGTTGGGGTGGGAGGTGTGGAGACTGGGCAAGGATGGCGTTCCGCGAAGTATTTGTAAGGACGGGGAAAAAATAATGGTCCCTACATGTAAGATGGAGGCGGCTATGGGCTCAGGTTACCGGCCTGAGTTGCCGGCCTGAGCCTGGAGCTGGCGCTGCTGCCGCCGCTGGGGACGGAGGTGGGGCAGTGCAGAGGCGCGGCCTGGCGCTGGCTCTTCAGGTGGGGTGAGACAAAGCTGGTTCAAAGCCCAGGCTGTCGTGCGCCCCAACTACCACAGAAAGTTCGACAAGGAGTTAGCGTGGTTGTCTTTCTTGGTCCCAGAGAGATGAAGTCCTCTATGTGACAAGATGAAGCATGCCCCTCCCACCACCTCCATTCCACTCCACAAAGGTGAGAGACTCACCAGGCCCTAGCCTCCTGACCCTCTAGAAGAGGGATAGCCTTGAGTGACAGTCAGATTTGACTTGTGGCAGCGTGACTCTGGTCAAACGTATTTTAATGTTTTAAAATGCTCAGTGTACACATCTGAAAAATGGGTATAATACCAACCCCCAGGTGATCAAATAGATAATGCACCTGACAGTCTGCACTGCAGAGCAAGGGCCCCACAAATTTGGGTCAGAGATCTGGGGTTCCCCAGAGTTTAGAACTTGTCTCTTTTAAGAGCCTCAATTTCTCACCTGTAAAATGAGGTTAATCAGAAGACCTCCATCGTAGGTATTCATGAGGCACAAATAAGGTATAAATGTATGTAAGAACACTGTTAACTGTAGTTAAAATAAGTAAGTGTTGTTTGTCAATGTGGAAGATCATTAAAAAGGGATTTATTCATAGTAAAAGTATGAATAAGTGCCAGGGATGTAGTGGAAAGGGCACCAGGGTCCAACTAATTGCAGTGTTAGGGTTTGACTAGGAGTCCCTTCGACCCCTGGGCTTCCTTGGTCTGCCAGTGGCCTTTCCCCTCCTTACTGTGTGAAATGGGACAGGAATCACTCATGGTTCCGGAACTCATGGTTCCACACAGCCACCCTGCTCTCACTGCAGGAGACATATCCAAAGAGAAGAAGTGGGTGAAGAAAAGCAAGGCTGTTCTCTTAATTTGAATATGTTTAGCAAACCATCATGTAGAAGCATAAATTCTATCAGGCCTTTTTCAAGGCCACTCATATTACATTTTATATCTCCACCTGTATGAGTGAAATACTTGAAAGTATTTCTTTTGAAAGTATTCATTCACTGACAATTAAATGAAATAAATAGGAAAGAAAGAAAGTGGTGGTGGTGGGTGCGGGGAGTAATTCATCGGGCAGACTAGACCTTTTTCAGTTTCTAGAGGCCATAATAAAGAAGATGCCAAACACTGGAGTTTTCTTAGCCCAAAACCTTGCCTCAGATTTGCAGGCCAGATTTGTCAAAATGCTGTTTGCCTCTAGTTAAAGAAACTCAGACCTGAAGAAAATGTGCTACCTCTGTTCATTTCTTTTTCCCAGGAAAATCTGCTAAGTATTAGAAGAAATTTGAGATGAATGGAATCCTTGTAATCTGAAGGATTTGTTAACAATAAGAATATTTACATAGCATTTCAGTTTACAAAGTGTTTTTATATCATTCATTCATTTAACAAACATTTATTGAGGGCTCACTCTGTACCTGGCCAGGGCTACTTAGAATGGGGCCATTCTCTTCATCTGAGAGACAGTGTGGTGTAGTGCCTGGGGGCACAGACTCCCAGGCAGGCTGCTCCAGCTTTCACCCCAGCTCCCCACATCTAACTTTGTGCCTGGGAGGAAGTTGTTTAACCCCTCTCTGTCATGACTTCCACATCTGTAAAACAGAGATGGTATTAGTACCTCCCTAGTGGATTTGTTTGAGAACAGTGCCTAAAGTGGGGATGATATAAACAATCTCAGGCAGAGTTTCCACATAGCAGTCCCTCTGGATATATTTAAAATGTTGATAAAACAGCAGGTTGTGTTCTAACCATTCCCTCCCTCTCCTAAACTGACTTCCCATCACTTTTGCAATAAAACCTAAGCCTTCCTGGCTTCAAGCCCCCACATGATCTGTCTCCCGCCGCCTCTCTGACTTCATCCTGGCCCATTCTTCCCCCTTGCTTAGTGTGTTCCTGCCACACTGGCCTTTCTGGTCTTTAGAGAAACCAAGCTCATTCTTGCCTTAGGGGCTTTACGTCTGCTGTTCCCTCTGCCTAAAACACTCTTCCCCCACATCCTTACATAGCTCCTTTCTTTATACCATTGCAGCCTGGGAGAAACCTTCCTGACCACATACTCCCTTACTTCATCCTGTTATTCTTACCATAGCACTCACTAATACTTAATAGTCCATTGCTTATTTTCTGCCTTGCCCACTAGCCTATAAGCTTCATGAGAGTTTGTCTTATTCATCCCTGTATGGCAGCGCTCAGAATGTGCCAGACATGTGATAGATATTCAATCCATGTTTGTAAGAATGAATGAATGAATAATAGCCTAGTATAGAAGACATGGTAAATTTCAAGAGTGACAGCTTCAAAGACAGCTACCACTTAAGTGTGAATTACCATGTATCAGACTTTGTTATGTATGAACCCATTTAATCTTAGTAATCTCAGAAGCCACTCTGTATAATTATCTCCACTTTACAGATGAGAAAACTGAAGCCAAGCAAAGTTTACTAACTTCCCTACAGCTAATAGATGGTAGCCCTGTACTGAATACCTGGCACCACAGGGGTGACCACAGGGGACCCGATTCAGACTTGGGTTCAAGGCCTCCTTCTTACTGAGCTTCACAAAAATTCTGTAAGGTGGGTATTAATATACCCCTATTTTATAGGCAAGGAAACCGAGGCTAGTAACTTTAAGGACTCAGCCAGGACTATGCCAGTAAGAAGTGACAGAGTCAGGACTTGAGCCAAAGCCCAGAGGGCTGTCCCTTCCACCATGCAGAAGGTCTCCTGGACAGGATCAGGCCGGGGCCTAGGAACAAGGACTTCTTTTTGTCTGTCCTCTCTTTGGCAGCTCCTGGGCCCCTTGTGAACTCCTTCCCCTGCTTGCTTTGCAGGCCATGTGGTCCCTTTGCAAACTGCTGCTGATTCAAGTCTCTCTCTCTGGATGGCTGAGGAGTTCAGGTCCTGGGATAAAATGCTGCCAGTGCTGTATGTGTGCTGGGGGTTCAGGGACACGGCTACCCTGCCTGGCTCTTTGGGTGTCACAGGGACGGTGCCGAGAGCTTAGACAGGTGGCACGCCCATCCTCTGCCAGCTTGAAAGGTCCCCAGGGTTCGGTCAGGCTTGAGGAATTGGGCGTTGGCAGCCACTAACATGCCAGACGGACAGAGGGGCACGTGCTCCTGGGCATGGCAGCACCAGCTGCTTTCCCTCCTCGCCTCATCCTGGAGAAAAGAGCTCTCTGGAAACAAAGCCCACTGCCCAGCCTCTCCTTGCTGCTGCCGGGGGTGGGGGGTGGGGGGGCGCTCCCTTATTTTCCTGCCAACCATTCACAACATGTTTGGTTTGACATGTATAGTTTAATCCCTCCTCAATACAAAAACAAAGATAGCCGTTGTCATAGTATTAAAAAAAATGTTTTATTTATAGAAGAACTATGTGATTTAATTTTGTATGTGTCCCTATGACTGTGACTTTATATCTATATATATATAGATATAATCCCCATTTTCATTCTAGGCATGTCTCTATTATTAACTGTGTGACTAAATAACAACCTTTTTATTTTGGAGAACGAAGATACAACTTGTTTGAAAGAGGTTGCATCGTCCATGGTGCTATAGTGGAGAGAAGGCCCTGTCTTGTTCAATTTAAACCCTATCCTCAGTTTCCTATTCTGTCTAATGGGGATAATCATATCTATATCACATTATTTGCAGGTTAAATGAGCAGTAGTGGTAGACTGTAAAGTTTCCTATGGTAGCCATGTATTATTCATCTAGAGAGGTTACATCAGGGAAAAAGATATGTCCTTTATCATTCATGGAGTGGTAATCCCAATGAGCGTAAATTTCTGCTAATATAAACTCAAGTAAGGGGGAGAAGACATAAGCACTCATCAGCCTCTGCTAAATGAGAGGCAGTTTATATCTTGGAACCTTTTTTTAAAGATTTTTGTTTACGTGGACCATTTTTAAAGTCTTTATTGAATCTGTTACAATATTGCTTCTGTTTTATGTTTTGGTGTTTTGGCCGTGTGGCATGTGGAATCTTAGGATCTTAGTTCCCCTGCAGGGGATCAGACCCACATGTCCCTGCCTCGGAAGGCAAAGTCTTAACCACAGGACTGCCAGGGAAGTCCCTTTCTTGAAATCTGAAATCTTTATATCCACCCTGTTGTGCTTAGTAGCTCAGTCGTGTCTGTCTTTGCAGCCCTGTGGACTGTAGTCCACCAGGCTCCTCTGTCTATGGGATTCTCCAGGCAAGAATACTGGGATGGGTTTCCATGCTCTCTTCCAGGGGATCTTCCCAACCCAGGGATGGAACCTGTATCTCCTGCAGCTCCTGCTTTAGCAGGTGGCTTCTTTACCACTGCACCACCTGGGAGGCCCATGTCCACCCTGGGGTATTATTATTTTCTTTGACTTACAAAGGAAGGAGCTGAGGCTCAGGTTGAAAGCGTGACATCTCTCTTGATTTCCTGGCTTTGCCCATTCCTTCCTGTGTAATCATAGACAAGTTGCTTAACCTTTCTGAGTCTCAGTTTCCTTCTTGATAAACCAGATCAGTGTTTCACACCTAGAGCAGATTGGAGGTATGGTCAGACATGTTCAGAAATAATGCTGGCTGTCGTGAGATGGCTTGTCACTTTTACCTCACTTCTTATGTGGGTAGCAGTCAGTTTTGGGTTAAGTCGTACCAACTTAAAATGGACTCCCCAGAACTGCTGGCAGTAGAAAACCCACGTGGTGAGACTGAGGCGCTTCACAATGGCCCTTTGACACAGATAACTGAGTCCTGGGAGGACAGCGGGCGTGTTCTTAGCTCCCTGCCATCCCCAACTCTGCCTAAGCACCAGAAAGTCAAGCACCATCCCCACAAGTGTTACAACAGTAGGAGCATACAGACTGTGATCAAAAAGGTATTTGTCATTTGAATTACTTTAATAATCTAATTCCATTCTTGGATAAGCTAGATATTCTTATCTCTACTGCAGAAAACAGAAAGGTGCTCATTTTCCTGTTGGCAGTTGACATTGTTTTATTGTCTCAAACCAGATGAGCTTTGATAAGAAACTCCAACCCAACTTAATGACAGAAAGAAGGGCCATAGATGACATGTGCTGAAATCAGAGTTCTCACTGGGGATTTTCAGCTCCAAATGGGCAGGAATCTATAGGAAAGAGTAGGCTGCTCAGGGCAGGTGCCAGCTGGGGCTGCTTTGCTGCAACCCATGTTGTCCTGAGGATCGGAAGTGGTTTTAGTTGATCGTGACATTTAAATTTTTTTTTTAAAGTAATTGAGTGCGTGTTATGTTGCTTCAGTTGTATCCAATTCTTTGTGATCTGATGGACTGTAACCCTCCAGGCTTCTCTGTTAATGAGATTTTTCAGACGAGAATACTGGGATGGCTTGCCATACCTTCCTCCAGAGGATCTTCCCGACCCAGGGATTGAACCTACATCTCTTGTGTCTCCTCCATTGCAGGTGGATTCTTTACCACTGAGCCACCTGGGAAGAAGCCCTTTTAATGTAATGTTGTTCAGTTGCTGAGTCATGTTTGACTCTTCGTGACCCCATGGACTGCAGCATGCTAGGCTTCCCTGTCCTTCACCGTCTCCCAGAGCTTGCTTAGACTCATGTCTTTCGAATCAGTGAGGCCAACCAACCATCTCAGCCTCTGTTGTCCCCTTCTCCTCCTGCCTTCCCCAGCATCAGGGTCTTTTTTAATGAGTCACTTCTTTGCATCAGGTGGCCAAAGTATTGGAGTATCAGCCTCAGCATCAGTCCTTCCAAAGAATGTTCAAGACTGATTTCCTTTAGGATGGACTGGTTGGATCTCCTTACAGTCCAAGGCACTCTCAAGCGTCTTTTCCAACACCACAGTTCAGAAGCATCAGTTCTTCAGTGTTCAGCCCTATTTATGTTCCAGCTCGCACATCATTCATGACTACTGGAAAAACCATAGCTTTGACTAGATGGACCTTTGTCAGCAAAGTAATATAATGCCCATCGTCAAATATGTGTTTAGTCACGGTTCTATTCTGTCCTCAAATGGTAGTCCCAGAACCAGCAACATAAGCATCACCTGGAACTTGTTGGAAATGCAGTATCAGAAACTCCTGTGTGGGATACAGCGATTGTGTTTTGATAAGCCTCCAGGTGACTAAGAGGGCTTCCCTGGTGGCTCAGATGGTAAAGAATCTGCCTGCAAAGGGGGAGACCTGGGTTCGATCCCTGGGTCGGGAAGATCCCCTGGAGGAGGGCATGACAACCCACTCCCGTATTGTTGCCTGAAGAATCCTATGGATAGAGAAGCCTGGTGAGCTGCAGTCCATGGGCCCATGAAGAGTCAGAAGTGACTAAGCACAGCACAGCACAGGTGACTGAGATGCACTCTAACGCTTAAGAACCACCTTCTTCCCCTCCTTTGTGAAGCCTTTTCTTGGCATTTCTAATATTGTAACAGTCCATGTCTGTGATCTACCTTGGCTCTAACTACCAGATTGGAAGCTCAGTACATTCTGTTCCCAGATGTATATTTGCCAAGGATTTAACATTGTTCAGAGCCACAGGTTCTCTGACCCCTTGCTATAGTTTTTTTATGGCCAGAGTGGGTGTTTGGTTTCTCATGCTTAAGGTATTTTCCAAGTGAAAGGCCTTGTGGCCATGCCCTGTGGTGCCGGACTCTGGGTCAAGTTCCCGTTTGTCCTTGTACAAGGCTAGACCCCAGATCTGGCTTTCAGGTGCTTTAGCCCAACCACCAAATACTCTCTCTGCCCTCCCCTGGTTTTGGAATAGGCCTCTCTAATTTTCTAAGAGTAACCCTCCTGCCCCTGGAGAAGGAAATGGCAACCCACTCAGGTATTCTTGCTTAGGGAATTCCAGGGACAGAGGAGCCTGGCGGGCTACAGTCCATGAGGTCGCAAAGAGTTGGACATGACTTAGTGCCTGAACAACTACAGCGCTCCTGCCCCAGTCCCATTCCTGTTAGTTCTGAAGAGTTGGTCTGTTTTGTATGTGGGCACTGCCTCGGGTCACTGGTTGCTTGTCTTTCTTTGCATAGGCCTCTGCAAAGCAGTGGAAGCCAGTCTGTGTTCCATCCATGGCATGTGCCAGGCTTGTTTCCCTGGCACTGCTGTCCTGATCTCACTGGTTTTTATATGATTCTTCTGTTGTTTTCCCTTTGTCTTTTTTCCCCAACTACAGACTTATGTTTTAGTTCATCTCACCTTGTATTCTGTAGATTTTCGCTGACTGCCATGATTAGTCTTAGAAGGGGCAGTTTCAGTCCATAAAACTGAATACCTTTTATTATGAGATACAATGGATATGAAATAATTAGCATTTAGTAAGTGATGTCTTATAAGCGGCTGTGTACATCTGGGTTTGTTTCATTCCAAACCCCTGCTCTGTCAGGTTATCATATGGGCAGGGATTCAGTTAAAACTCTTTTCTAAAACAAGAAAACCAGCACTGCTGGCAATTCGGGATAAGTTAGAAAGCCACGTCAAGGAAATTTAGGGAGAATGGACAGAAAGTGTTTTCACAGGTGTTAAGTCTGGCTTCTCTAGGGCTTCCCTGGTGGCTCAGCGGTGAAGAATTCACCTGCAGTGCAGGAGCTGCAGGAGACGCAGGTTCCATCTCCGGGTCAGGAAGATCCCCTGGAGGAGGGCATGGCAACCCACTCCAGCATTCTTGCCTAAAGAATCCCATGGACAGAGGAGCCTGGTGGGCTACCGTCCATGGTGTCACATAAGAGTCAGACATGACTGAAGTGACTTAGCAGACATGTATGCAAGTCTTTCTTCTCCAATGTATTTATAAATCAACCACTCCAAAAGTGGAGTAATGACAATGGTGGTGTGAACCTCCTCTTCATGAGGCTGTAGATGCCCTAGAAACACTTAAACTGAAGAAACTGATTGCCAGGCGGTGGTGGATACACTGTGATTCTGTTACAGTTTGAGTGATATTGGAGAAGGAAATGGCAACCCACTCCACTATTCTTGGCTGAAGAATCCTGTGGACAGAGGTGCCTGATGGGCTACAATCGATGGGATTGCAAAGAATTGGACACGACTGAGCGACTAACGCTTTGAGTGATATACTTTTCTTAATTTATTTCTTTAATTTATAACTTAAAATACTTTTTTTTTTAAAAAAGATAGTTAAAAAATAGGATATATTTGTAAAAAAATACAGGGTTTTCATAGATACACCTGCTTCCGAATTAATTCTAACCCAAGTTGCCTTGGGTAGTGTTCTCAGTGAAGTCACATAGGCTGTCTGATTTAGCGTTACTGCAGGTAGAAATCCCCCACACCATCCTCCTGCAAATGCAAAAGGGGAGATAGGGGACTTATAGCCACCATTTATTGAAAAGCTATGTACTGTCTGCCAGCCAGGCACTGTACTAGGTACTTAATCAACTTTTTACTTTCTCTGTAATCTTCATAACAAGTCTAGGAAAGAAAGCAGGCTTAAGATTTTCCATTGTGTGGTGCTAGGTGTTAATCCCATCTCTGACTTGGATAAGTTTGAAACATGCCAGAACTTTTTAAAATTTGAGTTTGAAAATAGGTGTTGAGCCAAACTTGTATTAAAGTGGACTTTATTGTTCTTGCTGAATCCCCACTAAGAATCAAGTGCAATAATGGATTTAAAGGCACTTTGTACTATTATGCTTTTTGTACAATGCAAGAGACTGGCATTGCAGGGACTCGACAACTTTAAGGGCCTCCACTTAATAGGGAATCATGTTTGAGCTGTTCTCTAAAGTTAGAGAATCTAGAAGGTATCTTTATTAGGTCAAGGAGGAAGCTACTCTAGAAGTCTGCTGGAAATAGAGCAGCATGTATCAGAATTGGACTTTCACATCTGTGAAACACAGATAATTGGGCTGTAAAGATGGCGTATTAGCACGTTATTCTCTCTTGAATCTGAGCAGCCTTTTCAGTTCTTTCCAGTTCCTGAGGATCCTGCAGTGAAAAGGAAGAAGGGGAAATCTGTTTATTGCATGTTGGGCATATGACTTTCTGGGAGTGATGCCCTAATCATTTGTATTAATAGCAGGGGTAAGTATGTGCTTGACATGGACCATTTCTCCAAATTGATTTGTGTCTTGCTGCCCAGTGCCTGTTCCTTGCTCAGCTACCAAACATCTTTCTCTCCTCTACACTTTTTTCACCAGTGTTGAGCTGTCATTGATCCGGCCCCTGTAAACAGCAATGCTTGGTACCTGACTGACACCCTGATGTTATCCTGGTCTTCAATAACCCCTACCCCCATCCTGTTGTGCAGATATGCAGAGCAGGGGGCTTCTGCATCTTCATCTCTCAAACCAGTTTCTTGGGCTTATTCCAGATCCTTGAACATTTATGGGAGAAACTATCCAAGTCTTAAAGATGTGCTAAAATGGATATCCTCATGTGGGAAAAAAAAAAAAAAAAACTTGTCTAGCCTAAGAAAAAATAAAGCCTAAATCAGTTTTTTCCTGGTGCATGTTAACATCGCAAAGTGTTGTTTGGGTACGTTGCCCTCTCTATACACACACACACACACACACACACAGAAGACAATGGCACCCTACTCCAGTACTCTTGCCTGGAAAATCCCCTGGACCGAGGAGCCTGGTAGGCTGCAGTCCATGGGGTTGCTAAGAGTCGGACACGACTGAGCGACTTCACTTTCACTTTTCACTTTCATGCATTGGAGAAGGAGATGGCAACCCAGTGTTCTTGCCTGGAGAATCCCAGGGACGGTGGAGCCTGATGGGCTGCCATCTATGGGGTTGCACAGAGTCAGACACAACTGAAGCGACTTAGCAGCAGCAACAGTAGCAGCATATATATATAAAATAATTTTTACTTTATTTCTTTTTCTTTTTTTTTGGCTTTGCTGGGTCTTCATTGCTACATGGACTTTTCTCTAGTTGAGGCAAGTAGGGGCTGCTCTCTAGTTGCACAGGCTTCTCTTGTTGCAGAGCACAGGCTCTAGGTGCAGGGGCTTTGGTAGTTGCTGCACATGGGCTCACGAGTTGCAGCTCCTGGGCTCTGGAAAATCGGCTTATTAGTTGTGGCACTGCTCCACAGCATGTGGGATCTTCCTGACACAGGAATTGAACCCACATCTCCTGCATTGGCAGGTAGATTCTTTACCATTGTGCCTCCAGGGAAGCCCTACTATGTTCTCTTAAAGCATTTTAAGGGAAGGTGAGATTTCAGAGAGCCTTTGTTTCCTGGTGAGTAGGGATGACTTTTCCATGTGTCCTCCTAAATTCACTTCATTTTGAAGTAAATTGACCATCGCCCCCACTCTCAGGCTCATCTGGGTAAAGAATGTTTCTGAGTAAGCAGTAACAAATTCTGCCTACTTAATCCTTCAGCCATTGCTGAAGGCAATGGTAAGGATTATGCAAGCTCTTGATTTCTCCTCCCTCCCATTTTAAAGCCACCCTAAATGGCAAGCCACTCCAGTACTCTTGCCTTGAAAATCCCATGGACAGAGGAGCTTGGTGCAGGCTACTATCCATGGGGTCGCAAAGAGTCGGGCACCACTGAGAGACTTCACTTTCACTTTCACTTTGCCAGCATCAGGAGAGGGACATTGGAAATCACGGGTAGGGGAGTATTGATCCCCCTGCCCTTTTACTATGTATGGGCAGATCTGATGGAAAATTGAGCAGGTGAGATTATGGACCAGGAGCATGGGGGGTTCCTGCAGGGTATTCATTTTCTGCCTTCGATACAAATCAAGAATAACTATATGGATTTTTACTCTGGAATGGAGGCCCTCTTCAAATTCACATAATTGAAAACAAAAATCTTCTTGGTTTTGTGTATTTCAGACTGAGTATAATAACTGTGTGTCTTTGTTTTCTCCTTTCCCTTACCGGTGGGCATGCAGCACGTGTGGAGTGAGAGTGAAGACTGCCTGCCTTTCTTGCAGCTAGCACAAGATTACATCTCCTCCTGCGGCAAGAAGACGCTCCATGAAGTCTTGGAAAAAGTCTTCAAGTCTTTCAGACCTGTAGGTGCCTGCTTGGCTTCCAAAGCCGGCTTATTGTCTCCAGTGACTGTGCTCTGAATAACACGGATTGTGGGGAAAGTGGGCAAAACCTGGAATGACTAATTGTTTTTCTCTTGTCTGCCCTGTGGCTTAAAGATAGCAGTTCGTGGAGGGAGGCTGAAGGCGGAGAGGGAGGGGGAAACGGGATGTGACACAGCTGTTTGTTGCGGGGATGATGGTTATTTCTAGCATCCCTTGAGTTAAGAATCTCTGATTGGGTGGGAAGCACACAGTCTTTTATGAGACAACTGAGTATTCCGGTTCTCATCCAGTAGACTTAACACCAAAATGCTTGCAAGTGCTATGGAGGTTCTCTTGTAATAGAAAATTGCCAGAAGGCGGTATAAAGGATGTACCCTCATGTGGATGGATATGGAGGCGAAGAAACTGGATAGTTGTTCTTTTCTCTTTTGATAAAGTCTCTTTAGAGAGCTTGCTTCCCCCACCCCACCCCCCGTCCCCCAGCCTCCTTAGGATTTAGGAATCTGGATGTTTGTGGTTAGCTGACGGTTTGTTTCATTCTAGCTGAAAAGCATGTGAAATGAATCAGATCAGATCAGATCAGATCAGTCGCTCAGTCGTGTCCAACTCTTTGCGACCCCATGAACTGCAGCATACCAGGCCTCCCTGTCCATCACCAACTCCCGGAGGTCACTCAGACTCACATCCATTGAGTCAGTGATGCCATCCAGCCATCTCATCCTCTGTCGTCCCCTTCTCCTCCTGCCCGCAATCCCTCCCAGCATCAGAGTCTTCTCCAATGAGTCAACTCTTTGCATGAGGTGGCCAAAATACTGGAGTTTCAGCTTTAGCATCATTCCTTCCAAAGAAATCCCAGGGCTGATCTCCTTCAGAATGGACTGGTTGGATCTCCTTGCAGTCCAAGGGACTCTGAAGAGTCTTCTCCAACGCCACAGTTCAAAAGCATCAATTCTTCGGCACTCAGCCTTCTTCACAGTCCATGAATACTCACCCCTATTTTATAAACTACTTCTCTCTCTTTATTGGAAGACAAAGTCAGATTGTGTGACATTTCCCCCAAGTTCAGTTCCCTGCCCACTGTAAGCACTCTACAGTTTCAATGTTATTTGCTCTAGAATTTCCTTTTTTTTTTTTTTTTCAAATCTTTTAATATAGTATCTACTTCTTTTTTTATAATTTTATTTTTGGCTGTGCTGGGTCTTTGTTGCTGCTCTGGCTTTTCTCTAGTTGCAGTAAGCTATTCCTCTAGTTGTGGGAGGAACTAGTCTAGCTCGGCCTTCCCATTGTGGTGGTCTCTCTTGTTGGGAGCACAGGCTCTAGTGTGTACGGGCTTTAGTATTTGCAGCACATGGTTTCAGTAGTTGTGGTTCCCAAGCTCTAGAGCACAGGGTCAATCCCACACGGGCTTAGTTGCTCCGAGGCCTGTGGGATCTTCCCTGATCAGGTATCGAATCTGTGTCTCCTAAGTTGGCAAGGGTATTCTTTACCACTGACAGATGACCCACCAGGGAAACCCCTAATATCTATTTCTTTCTTGGAATCTTCAAACTTGTTTTTTGTTTCTCTGAACATAGTAGGCTTAAGCTGCATAAGAGACTTTGGGATATACCAGTGTTTCAAAATTTTGAAGTCTGTTTTGTCATCTTTTGTTTTCACTGGGTTCCCCTCCTGGTATCTTGTTTATTTGTGTGTTGGATTATCTCTTTGTACTTGAAAATTTGTATATTTGTATTTGAAAATTTATATTTCGGGATAAATTGAGGCCTAAGATAATGGTACTTTCCTCCAGAGAGGATTCAGTCAGAGACCACCTTCAAGCAATTTAAGACTTGTAGTTCTTAGAACTCTCCAGGTGATGCAAAGCCAGGTTGCAGGCCTGGTTTCTTCTTGTTCTGAGACCAAACTCAGTCTGTTCAGGCTGTTATAACAAAACACTAGGTGGCTTATAAACAAGAATTTATTTTTCATTGTTCTAGAGGCTAGAAGTCCAAGACCAGCATGCTAGCAGAGTTGGTATCTTGTGAGGGCTCACTTCCTAGACAGGTGGCCATCTTTTCACTGAACCTCATATGGTGGAAGGAGAGAGAGAGAAGCCAAGAGCCTCTTTTATAAGGGCACTAGGCCATTTATGAGGGCTCCACCTACATGATCTGATCACCTCCTTAAGGGCCCACCTTCTAATATCATCACCTGGAGGGTTAGGATTTCAGCATATGACTTTGAAGGGGTGAACATAAATATTCAGACCATAGCATAGACTTTTGGGGTCCTAGCCTAAAGTGAGGATGGTTTGTCACAGAAGCTCACTTGTTGACTTTGGTCTCCCCAGCTCTTAGAGTAGGCCAAGCAGGCCATAGTTTCTTTGAGAACAGTAGATGAGATGTCCTGAGGACAAAAGCAACTTTTTATGATAGGCTTACATCTGTGGGTACTAATTCTCAATATAATTAAGAAGGCATTTTTTCATATTGAATCCAGCTTTTTTAGTTCTCTATGGAAGAGTTGGTCCTGACCAGTATTATTTAATCCACCCTTATAAGAAGAGGAATTTTAAATGGCCTTTGTCACTCTGTCTGATTAGTATCATTTGTCCAACTAATTCTTTTTGTTGTTGTTTGTTCATTTTCTAAGCCTGTTTGACTCATCCAAAATAGATTTTTGACTTACAGATACTGGTCTATCCCACTTTCATCCATTCAATTTGTATTTACTGAACACCCAGTAAGCACTTGACACTCTTTACTGCTCTGTCCTTAGCACTTGAACCAGACAGATGAAACTCTTAGATCTCACGGGGCTTGTATTCTAGTGTCAGGGAGACAAGATAAATGAGGACAACACATAACGTGTTAGTGACAGGTGCCAAAGAGAAAACAGCATGAGTCAGGGAAAGAGGGTGAGGAGTGTCTGAGGCCCTGACAGTTTTGATTAGGGCAGCAGGCAGTGCTTCCCTGAGAAGGTTATTTAAGTGAAACTGAAGTGAGATGTGGGCTGTGAGGGGATCCACAGGAAGAACTTTCCAGGTAGAGAGAACAGCAGATACAACCACAGGGGGAGAGAAAGCCAGGGCTCAGGAAACAAGGGGAGGCTGGTGTGGCCCGAGTGAAGGGCGAAGGCAGGAGGAGTGAGAGAGGAACCTGA
Organism: Tragelaphus eurycerus; assembly: GCA_935064755.1. Classification (NCBI taxonomy): domain Eukaryota; kingdom Metazoa; phylum Chordata; class Mammalia; order Artiodactyla; family Bovidae; genus Tragelaphus; species Tragelaphus eurycerus. The sequence continues at coordinate 30,450,066 of CAKXYN010000002.1, forward strand.
GGAATTTCCAGGGCTTGCGGGTCACAGAAGGACTTGACCTGGGGAGCCTCTGAAGGGCTTGAGCACCAGAGAGATCCACCTAGCAGAGAGCAGGCTGTGAGGGGGAGAGGGAGCCCCGTGAGGAGGCTGTCGCTGTCATCCAAAAGAAGATGAGGATGACTCCAGAGTTCCTCATCTACTCACCGAAGGGAATGGCGTTCGTTTACTGAAATGGGGACAGTTACAGGAAGAAACTTAGGGAGTGAGATCACCAGGACTTCAGTTGTGGACTTGTCAGTGTTTGAAATGCCTGTTAGACATCCGAGTAGAGACATCAAAGCAGGCAAAAGTTAAAGAAAAAAAAAATGGATTCCTGTAAATCTTACCTTCCCCCCGACCCCGCCCCCCCACACACAAATATCTGATTAGCACATGATACTCACTTTGCAGCTGGTTTCCACAGAGGGTCCACTCATGAGCTGGCCACCTGGTTCTCATCTGTGGTGGCTAGCAACAGGTTACTGGCAGAATGTGCTTCACTGGGGAAGGTGAGCTCCCACCAGAGCCCCTTCTGCCATCTTGCTTTATCAAGGCTATGGCTGTGCTTAAGCAACCAGGCAGCCGTATGTAAAGGGGAAAAAAAATGCAGTCCAAAAAATCCAGATATTTAACTAAAAGCGATTGACTTGGTTGAATACTTTCTTTCAGATCAAGCTGCTTTGTGTAACAGAGACACACAGATTTTATTAATGCTGTTGGGCTTCCTGAATTCATTTCTCAAGTGGAGCCTTCCGCCAAAGCGGGCAGGATGGTGCTCCCAGGGTGGGGCCTTTGCCTGGTACGAGGCCCCCTTTGCTAGGGAAGCTTTTGTGTGCTGGGCGCTCTAGCTGAGTTTTTTGTCATCAGGGCAGTGCCTTCTCAGGGCTGCTGAGGGTGAAATACACACAGGCTTGGGTTTCTCTCAGGACGTGCCCTAGATCAGATGAGAGGGGAGTGTTACAGACCCGGGTGAAGGACTTCTGGAGATCAACGGGGAAGCTTCACCCTCTCCCTCTCCACAGAAGAGTGCCTTTCTCCCCACTGCTATTTATCTGTTTTATATAAAGGAGGCTTAGGTTATGACTCAGGAAAGGGTCTTGTTGCTGTCATAGCTCGTAGTATTTGTTGAAGTAACACATACCCAAATGCTGCAAGGTTATCAAGCTGGTGAACTTGAGTCTGTCATTTCCCTGAAAATTTTTGATAATCTGATCCACTTGTGCAGCTGCTTTTTTTTTTTTTTTAATAGTTGGGGAAACCACAGCAGGAATATTTTTACCTTCCTCTTAGAACAGCCTCATTCATGGCTTTGAATCCTTGTTTTCCCTTGGCAGGCCCATTGCCAGCCCCTGTCCTGTGCAGTGTTTCTAGAAAGATAAGGACCTTTTTATTGACAGCTTTCTGCTGCCTCTGGGGGCAGCAGTCAAGCAGAGTCAATTCACTTTGCTGAAGCCCACACGTGCCTGCCTGCCTGGACCAAAAGCATGGAGTCATCTCCTGGCCCTCCCGAGAGGCTCAGTGTGCTCAGTGTGCTACGCAGCGCGCTTTACCTTCAGACCTTCCCGTAGACGCTGTGCTTCTCCCTGCTTTCTGTTTGCCTCCCCGCCCCTCCCTTGCCAGAACAACCAATCTCACAGAGTCCGTGCCCTACCAGAGAAATCTGTTATTGGATTTGACAAGAAAAAATAGTTATTCTTTTTCTTATTCACCATCTTACCTTCCTCTTTTTCCTCTGTCTCTTCATGACATAATTAACAAAACGCAGGATCATCTGCTATTGGTGAGTAAGTGACAGGCATGCGCGCTCAGTCCTGTCGGACTCTTTTCGACTCCATGGGCTGTAGCCCACCAGGCTCCTCTGACCATGGGATTTTCTAGGCAAGAATACTGGAGTGGGTTGCCATTTCCTTCTCCAGAGCATCTTCCTGACCCAGGAATCGAACTCGCATCTCTTTGTCTCTTGTGTCTCCTGTGTTGGCAGGTGGTTTCTTTACCACCGCGCCACCTGGGAAGCTCCTGTGCCCTGTGCTCTGCTGCTGCTGCTGCTGCTGCTAGGTCGCTTCAGTCATGTCCGACTCTGTGCAACCCCAGAGACAGCAGCCCACCAGGCTCCCTGGTCCCTGGGATTCTCCAGGCAAGAACACTGGAGCGGGTTGCCATTTCCTTCTCCAGTGCATGAAAGTGAAAAGTGAAAGTGAAGTCACTCAGTCATGTCCGACTCCTAGCGACCCCATGGACTGCAGCCCACCAGGCCCCTCCGTCCATGGGATTTTCCAGGCAAGAGTACTGGAGTGGGTTGCCACTGCCTTCTCCGGTCCTGTGCTCTAGGAGCTGGCTTTCTGGGAGGAGAGGCAGCTGCAGAAAAGTACAAAGAAAGCCCAGGTTACATGACTAAGCACTGATTTCAGTCCAGACACCGCCTGACACCGTGTAGATGGAGGGAGGGAGTTCCATTCCTTGTCTCCTTGCTCCACTCTGCTGGTTCTTTGGGGAAGTGTTTTCCGAGAGGATGTCAGTGAAGAGGCACCGACGACAGCCTGATGGTTGTGGTCCCTTGACCTAGTTATGCAGAATCAGGTTACTACAGTGATGAAGAACCCATGCTCTGGGGCGCAGGCTGCCTGGATTCAAATCCCAGGTCTGCCACTAGCTGGCTGTGTGACCTCAGCTAAATTACTTGACCTTGCTGTTTCTCAGTTTCCTCATCTGTTAAAACCAGGAAACAAATGACGATAGTTACCTTAGGGTTGCTGTGAAGATTAAACGACACGATTTTTGTTGGGGACTTGGTGCAGAGCAGCACACCTGAGAAGCACTGATTAAAGGCTGGCATGGATGGGATGGGGACACTTGGCAAAATACTGTTGAGAGGTGAGCTAGTAGTGAAAACTTTCTTGGGACTCTTAGGTTTTTTGGTGGAGAGAGAAAACCATTTGCTAAATCATTTTGGCACACACTTAACAGAATCATCTGGCTAAGGTAAAGGATTTTCAAGGGGTACTGTTGAGGTATTATAGCCAAAAGTTTATCAACATTGATTTTGGCAAAATAATAATCATCCATTCAGTACATCATCCATGCCGCTCACTGGGGTGGAGGCTAGTACTACAAGAGGGACGACCAGATGCTCCTCTCCCCCAGAGGGACACAGGACCAAAAAGCCTCTGGTGAGAAGGCTATGAATGATACTTATTTTCTTTTCTGGATTTTCTATATTTTCCATGATGTTACAGAAACCATTTATGATCAGGAACTATGTTGTGAATTTTTTTTTAAATGTTGTTTTGTCCATGATGTGTCCAGAGGACTGGGAATCTCAGATGTGAGTGAGCTCATCGAGGAATCAAGTATGGGCAGGGGCTTCCCAGGGAGGTGAGACTTGAAGAAAGGGCAAGATCCGGATTGGGTCAGCAGGGGAGGAGGGCTGGCCAAGAATAAAGACCAGGAAGGCCTGCCTTGGCTCCTTTACTGAGAGAACCTTAGAGATGTTTCTACGTGGGCCATGGTGGCTCAGCCCCGGCCTGGCCAGCTCCTAGCCTGTGTGGCCTCTAGCGGGTTGTTCAGCCTTAGTGTTCCCATCTTTAAAATGGGGTTCGTACATGTTTCACTGTCTTATGGATGCATGGATAGCTTCAGAATCAGAACACACACAGGGCTGTCAAAGCCCAGCCACCCCATCAAGGTTAGTCTCCATTTCCAGGAGCTTCCCTGGTACAGAATCCTCATCAGTACAGAATCCTCATCAGTACAGAATCCTCCTGCCAATGCAAGACACATGGGTTCGGTCTCTGGGTCAGGAAGATCCCCTGAAGAAGGAAATGGCAACCCACTCCAGTATTCTTGCCTGGGAAATCACATGGACAGAGGAGCCTGGCAGCTTACAGTCTATGGGCTTGCAAAGAACAGGACGTGAGTTAGTGACTAAACAATAACTGCAGCTCCATTTCCAGCTCATAACTGCTGTTGCTGCTGCTGCTGCTGCTAAGTCGCTTCAGTTGTGTCCGACTCTGTGCGACCCCATAGACGGCAGCCCACCAGGCTCCCCCATCCCTGGGATTCTCCAGGCAAGAATACTGGAGTGGGTTGCCATTTCCTTCTCCAATGCATGAAAGTGAAAAGTGAAAGTGAAGTCGCTCAGTCGTGTCCGACTCTTAGCGACCCCATGGACTGCAGCCCACCAGGGTCCTCCGTCCACGGGATTTTCCAGGCAAGAGTACTGGGGTGGGGTGCCATTGCTGGAAATGCATATTAGGTGGATATGTGACTTCATGGATGGAGCAGGGCAGCCTCCCTCCTGGACTTAGCCATACTCTGTTATACTCCAGGGGCCTCCTAGCTTCTCCTAGTTTTTCCCCTTCCTGCCGGATTGTCATATTCAAGTAGTACATGTGTGCAGTGACAACACCAGGCAGGCTGTCACTGCAGTTTGTGAGCAGATGGGTTTCTCTGTGTCCTGAGACCAGTAATGGCTTCAGAGACACCTGTCATGAGCCTCGATAAATGTGAGTTGGAGAATTGTCCTGCGTTTTTCTTGTTTAAATGGTCCTGAATTGATGGTCGCTGGTTATCACATGAGTGAGCTAGTCAATGAAAGAGTGGTTATGGGTCTAAGTAATATTGACCATACTGTTCCTTTTATCCCCTCCATGTTTTTGTATCTTTTATTTAGTAGAGATTGACAGTCTCCCCCACCCCATTAGAGAACAGTTCACAAGAGAAGAGAGAGCTTACCATTTCCAAGTTAGCTGTAAAACCAAACCCTCATCTTTGCCCTTTCAGCTCTCTCAAAGCCTTACTCTATTCTCCTGGAGTGTTATTCTTCCTCCTCTTACAAGCATTGTGGACGTTAGAGTCACGAGGCACCTGTTGCTATGACAGTTGTCTGTGCTGTTTTGGTTGATGTTGCTTGCATGGCCCTTCACTGAGTGAGAGCCCACGCTTTTCCAGGTTTTCTCACTCAGATTGACCTTCGTCCTCTCCTCGGGGTTGCTATGTGACTCCACGTTTTTTTCTCTTTTGAGAAGCAGAGACATTTCCACAAGAAAAATTTCCTTAATTCTGTCTTACTGACATGAGCAAGATTGGTAATTTTTTTGCCACTAGTGGCTGGAGAGCTAGGGATTAAACCCCACAGGAAAACCCTTTGTGACCCAGAAAAGTTCATTTCTTGCTTCTACTCTTCTAGTCTGCTCAAGCGTCTGGAAGAAGAGAAAGAATCCACCTGTGGGAAGCTACCCCAGTGGGTCATAAAGTCTGATAGGAAAGATTATGCACTAATGTGGGTTTTAATAAAGACACATTGAATTAACAACATTATAAATCAACTATACTTCAAAAAACTCTGACAAGAAAAACAAACACAAAACAGCCAACCACATCCAGAAGAAAACCACATTGAATGCTGACAATGTATCATGGCATTTGTTGTTGGCTCATGTTTTTAACATTCAAACCCTTGTCATTTAGGGTGTGATGCCCGTAAAGTAAGAGAGTACCTATTGCTCTTGCCCGTTTGGGTCTTACATCACTCATGCCGCTTAACCTCTATTTACTTTTCCTATTATGGAGAAGACAGACTGACCAGGATCCCATCAGAGGTTTACTGGTAGCACCAGCATCATGGCTTAAGGTCGTTGTTTTTGTTCAGTGGCTAAGTAATGTCTTTTTGACCCCATGGACTGCAGCACGCCCGGCTTCCCTGTCCTTCACTTCACCATCTCCTGGAGTTTGCCCAAGTTCATGTCCATTGAATCAGTGATGCCATCCAACCATCTCATCCTCTGCCGCTCTCTTCTCCTGGCTTAAGATAAACAGGGACAAATTTCCCAAATGCTTTAGAGTCTCAGTACTCAGACTGTGGTTTCTGGATCAGCAGTATCCCCATCACCTGGGAGCTTGTTAGCAGAGCAGAATCTCGGGTCCCACCTGAGACCCACTGAATCATAGTCTCCCTTTTAGGTAGGTCCCAAGGTGAGTCATGTACACAGCAAAGTATGAGAAATGCTGCTTCAAAAGTCCTCTGGAAGGAGTTTCCCAGGACCTCAAAAGCCACAGGGCTCTTCCTGGAAGCCCCAGATTCCTAGCTGGTTGACCATGCACTCCAAGGCCTAGATACTCTCTCCTTTTATAAAGATGCTATAGACTATAGTCTGCATGCTTGAATGCCACCTTCAGAGATAGCAGATGCTAAATGCCAACTGATTTCAGCCTCAGCTAGTTTATACCACCTTTAAAAAGACCTGGAGTTAGTTTTGCAGATAACCGGTACTCTCAACTCTCATGGGTCCAAAGAGCTTTAGTTCTCAAGGATTGGCATCTCTGTCCATTAGGTACAACCCTGTTAGGATGGGTGGACCCCAGTAGTCCTTACGTGTTCAGAGAAAGTTCTGAAGGAGCAAGACCTTGGGAATGCTATCATTGTTATCCAGAGCAATCATAAAGATTTTTTTTCCAGGAAAGTGAAAAAATTTTACTAAAATAAAAGTGAATGATTCTATCAGGAGTAATTTAAATATACTTGACAGGATTTCTTGGCCTTTTTCCTTATAAGAATGTGTGAGTGCAGTTAAAACAAAGACTCAGGATTCTTCCCAATATGTTTATACTCCTGTTTCTGATACATCTTCTTAACTGTTAAAATTTTGGATGCAGTAATTTATTTTTTTTCCAGTCTGGCTCTTCAATCTATTCTTTTTCCCCTCAGTTTTATTGAGATGTAATTGACATAGAGCATTGTATAAGTTTACAGTGTACAGCATAGTGATTTGACTTAGATCAGATAAGATCAGATCAGTCGCTCAGTCGTGTCCAACTCTTTGCAACCCCATGAATCGCAGCACGCCACGCCTCCCTGTCCATCACCAACTCCCTGAGCTCACCGAGACTCACATCCATAGAGTCAGTGATGCCATCCAGCCATCTCATCCTCTGTCATCCCCTTCTCCTCTTGCCCTCAATCCCTCCCAGCATCAGAGTCTTCTCCAGTGAGTCAACTCTTCGCATGAGGTGGCCAAAGTACTAGAGTTTCAGCTTTAGCATCATTCCTTCCAAAGAAATCCCAGGGCTGATCTCCTTCAGAATGAACTGTTTGGATCTCCTTGCAGTCCAAGGGACTCTCAAGAGTCTTCTCCAACACCACAGTTCAAAAGCATCAATTCTTCGGCGCTCAGCCTTCTTCACAGTCCAACTCTCACATCCATACATGACCACAGGAAAGACCATAGCCTTGACTAGGCGAACCTTTGTTGGCAAAGTAATGTCTCTGCTTTTGAATATGTGATCTAGGTTGGTCATAACTTTCCTTCCAAGGAGTAAGTGTCTTTTAATTTCATGCCTGCAGTCACCATCTGTAGTGATTTTGGAGCCCAGAAAAATAAAGTCTGACACTGTTTCCCCATCTATTTCCCATAAAGTGATGGGATCAGATGTCATGATCTTCGTTTTCTGAATGTTGAGCTTTAAGCCAACTTTTTCACTCTCCACTTTCATCAAGAGGCTTTTTAGTTCCTCTTCACTTTCTGCCATAAGGGTGGGGTGGTGTCATCTGCATATCTGAGGTTATTGATATTTCTCCCAGCAATCTTGATTCCAACTTGTGTTTCTTCCAGTCCAGCATTTCTCATGATGTACTCTGCATATAAGTTAAATAAACATGGTGACAGTATACAGCCTTGACGTACTCCTTTTCCTATTTGGAACCAGTCTGTTGTTCCATGTCCAGTTCTAACTGTTGCTTCCTGACCTGCATACAGGTTTGTCAAGAGGCAGATCAGGTGGTCTGGTATTCTCATCTCAAAGGCTTTGGCATAGTCAATAAAGCAGCAATAGATGTTTTTCTGGAACTCTCTTGCTTTTTCCATGATCCAGCGGATGTTGGCAATTTGATCTCTGGTTCCTCTGCCTTTTCTAAAACCAGCTTGAACATCAGGAAGTTCATGGTTCACATGTTGCTGAAGCCTGGCTTGGAGAATTTTGAGCAATACTTTACTAGCGTGTGAGATGGGTGCAATCTTGCCATAGTTTGAGCATTCTTTGGCATTGCCTTTCTTTGGGATTGGAATGAAAACTGACCTTTTCTAGTCCTGTGGCCACTGCTGAGTTTTCCAAATTTGCTGGCATATTGAGTGCAGCACTTTCACAGCATCATCTTTCAGGATTTGGAATAGCTCAACTGGAATTTCATCACCTCCACTAGCTTTGTTCCTAGTGATGCTTTCCAAGGCCCACTTGACTTCACATTCCAGAATGTCTGGCTCTAGGTCAGTGATCACACCATCATGATTTTCTGGGTTGTGAAGATCTTTTTTGTACAGTTCTTCTGTGTATTCTTGCCATCTCTTCTTAATATCTTCTGCTTCTGTTAGGTCCATACCATTTCTGTTGACTTATATACATCATGAAAAATAATTATCACAGTAAGTTTCATGAATATCCATCATCTTATATAGATACAAAATGAAATAGAAAATAAAACCTTTCTTTCTTGTAATGAGAACTCTTAGGATTTACTGTTTTAACAACTTTCTTATGTAGCATGCAGCAGTTTAATTATATTTACCATGATGTACATTGCATCCCTAGTATTTATTTATTAATAATTATAACTGAAAGTTTGTACTTTTTGATTGTTTTCATCCAGTTCTCCCTCCCCACCCCACCCCCACCTCTGGTAACCCAGAAGTTAGACTTATCTATCATAGATGAGAGTGGAGGCAGAGGTGGGAATGCTAGATTATTACATTTCTGTATGGTGTCGTTTCTTGCTCTTATGCTTTTTTCATTTTCCTCTGCATGCTTCCAAATTGTACATACTCATAAATGTTGATGCTAACACTGCATATTGAGTTTTTTAATGTTTATTACCCAGTTGAAAACACTGAAGCCTCCAGCTATAGAAATAGCATGGACAGCTGGAAGGGAATCTCCCAGGTAGCCTGGTGGTTACCTATGTAAAATCTACAACCCAGTGGCCTGGTTTTGAGTCCTCCTCTGACGCTTCCTGGGTAACCCTGGGCAAATTTACTCAACATCTCTTTGTAAAGGAGAGATAATAATACCTACCACATAGGATTATTATGAAGACAAACGGAATTCATGTACAGAAAGCTGCTTATACTGTACCTAGCACAGTAGCCTAACCAATATTAACTCTTAGATTGAATCTGAAGTATGACAGAATTGGTTGGTTCATTGGAATGGAAGCCTGGGAATCAAATGAAGAGGCTGATAGAACTGAGTTTCTTAGTTCTCATCCTACTTCCTAGGACTGATTAGCCATGAGGGAGTCTAGAAACAAGCCCAGCAGAAGAGAGAAGAAGAAGCAGGGGGTGGAGACAGGCTACTCATGCATCATTAGTCCCCTTGAGTCACTGAACTGGCTGTGCTTTAAAATGAGAAACAGACAGTCTTTGTAACTAGATGATTCATATGAAGCTCTATGGTTTGCAGACCATGGCCACATTCACTTTCTCATTTAATCTCCATAGTTTCTCTGGAGTAGACCAACTGTCCTTTACAGAGAAGGATGTAGTTTCTCTGGAGTAGAGCAGCTGTCCTTTACAGAGAAGGACGCTGAGGCTCAGCAAAGGTGGGGTTCCCCAACCAGAACCCTGGCTTCCAGCTGCCAGGTCCAGTGCCTTTTCCACAGAACCTCTCAATGAATCTGCAGACCCTTTACTAAGGTACCTGAAATGTCCTGACAGCCATTGAGAGCTACTTCTTTTCTCTCTATATATATAAGGATGGGGGTACATGCATGCGTGCTAAGTTGGTTCAGGCGTGTCTGACACTTCACAAACCCTATGGACTACAGCCCACCAGGCTCCATTATCCATGGGATTCTCCAGGCAAGAATACCGGAGTGGGTTACCATGCCTTCCTCCAAGGGATCTTCCCTACCCAGGGATCGAACCCATGTCTCTTATGTCTCCTGCATTGGCAGGAGGGTTCTTTACCACTAGCACTCCTGGAAGCCCAAGGATAGGGAAGTTGAGCTCTCAAATTGGCATCTGAATGTTTCCTGCCAAAGAGAAGGGCCTCCCACTGTGGCTGATGCTCTGGACATAGACCTTTGTGCTTTGGATTCACACACAAGATAAGGTGGGAAGCTGGCCAGAGGAGAGGGGTAGAGTTTCATGCTTGGCTTGCTGGTACCTCTTCTACAAGCCAACCTAAGCTGAAGAGAGGGTGAGTATTAAGGGATACCTACAGTTGGGGTCCATGTGAATTATGTAAAGTGTAATGACAGAGGCTAATCAATGGCATGTCACTTTAGGACAAGATGGCCAATATATAGATGCATACCTCAGCTGCACTTTGTGTGCCTGTGACAGCCATTGCTAACTGAACAGGATCTTCCCCACTGAGCCTCAGAATCGTCCTGAGCCCAAGGCTCCAGGCAGGCAGTCAGATTTGTTAACTGAAAAGGAATCCAGTGACCATTCCTCTTTTAAGAAACATCCCTTCAGTACAATGAGAAGTCACATTTCTTATTGAATTCATGAGTCTTCTTTTAGCATTTTGGTGACTCTGAAGTTCTTGGTCACAGCAACAATATTTATGTTTTATCAGCTACTTCAGTGGTACTGTTTATTTGATACTTTCACCTTGCTGTGTCATCCAGCAGCTCTTAAAACTGAACACCGAAATATTAGTCAATTGTGTTCATTGTAACCAACCAGCTTTTTTCCCTCCTTGGAATCCAGCTTTACCTTTTATTCCATCCACTAAGATAGAGAAGGGAGACAGTGGTAGGAGAAAGGGGCTTCTCCCTTTCCCCAGCACACAGAAGACAGATGCACACTGTGGAGATAAGATGTACCCTCCCTGCCCTTCTCTGCAGTCAGCAGTGTCTCTGAGACAGCTGCAGCCTTCTGAGCTCATGTCTGCAGTTGGCCGTGGTGCCTTGGCAGACCCCGTGCATCATATGATCCATGATGCCCGGCAGATGATTTTTGTCCCAACTATGTTCAGAGGGCTCTCTGAGACCTGTAAAGAGTTGTGGTCTGAGAGCTTCAGGGTAAAGGTGTTACTTTGGTCAGGACTCTGCTTACCCTTTCCTCCTTGAAGTCTTCGAGAGGGAATGGCAAGGGGGCAGATGGCAGGGTGCTGGGAGGCACTGCAGAGTCAATGGAACAGTCCATCTTGCTTTGTTCTAATGCATTTAGTGTTTGGATCATAGGGCCATTCAGTGAAGCGGCCTGGAAATGGTTGATCGTTGCCTGAAAATGATCAACCAAGGGGCCACATGTGAGAAAGGTTCATCAAGTAGTTGAGTGTTGGCAGCCCCGGATCACAAGACAAGGCCAAGATGCCCACAGCCATGGCTTCCTGCCCGCACCAGAGCATTCATCCCTGTTGAACCGACCCAGCAAGGGGCACTCACAGTTTCTAACCCAGGACCAGCCAGTGCTTCAAGAAAATGTTTACTGTGTATTTATTGTGAATTTCCCTGATGATAATTATAGAGCATTTGGAAAATACAGAAAGATCAAAAGGAAAAAAAATTATCCATAATCACATTGCTAAAAGACTTCTCTTAAAATTTGGGCTTATTTCATTGAAGTCTTTTTCTTTGCATTTGTATATACTTAAAAAAAATTTGTATCATAATGAAAATGTAATTTTCATCATCTTTTTATACATATGAGAACATTTTTTAAAAATTATTTTAATTTATTTTTGGCCATGCTGGGTCTTCACTGCTGTGCCTGGGATTTCTCTGGTTGTAGTATGTGGGCTTCTCATTGTGGTGGCTTCTTTTGTGGGACCGGGGCTCTAGAGCACGGGCTCAGCAGTTGTAACCTGTGAACTTAGTTGCCCTGAGGCATGTGGAATCTTCCCAGACAAGGGATCGAACCAGTGTCCCCTGCTTTGGCAGGTGGATTCTTAACCACTGAACCACCAGGGAAGTCCAGTACATTTTCTTATATCATTAGATAATTCAAAAATATTACTTTAAGTGGATATATAGGATTCCATTTTATGGATGCACCATAAGTTATTTTAACCATTTTATTGAACGTTTTAGTAGTTTCTATGTTTTTACATGGTGTGTTACGAGTAATACATCATGCATTTTTATAGGAGAAAATATAGAGGGGAATAGATATTAAAATCTTGATGGGATAGTCAGCACTGTTCATTGTACTGCTGTTGACAGCCCAGATATCTATGTGTGCATAAATATTATATGTGGATGATAGTTAAAAGTAGAGACTCTCTAGATTCTCTGATAAAACCTACTAGCCCTGTGAGCACCAATCCATTGAGCAATTGACATTTCCATCAAATAAGTTTATGAAAATAATTATACAGGTAGTTGACTTCTATGAGATATCCATAGCTGCTGTACTGAGTCCTGTTAAGTGCTGTTGAATTTTTTTTAATTGAAATATAGTTTATTTACAACATTTTGTTAGTTTCAGGTATCCATTTAAGTTATTACATAACAATAACTATAATCCCCCATGCTATACAATATATTCTTGTTGCTTACTTTACACATAATTGTTTATATCTCTAAGCCCCCTACTCCTGTTTTGCCCCTTTCTCCTTCCCTCTCCCTTCTGGTCACCACAAGTTTGTTCTCTATCTATGAGTCTTTTTCTGTTTTGTTGTATGCATTCATATGATTTTTTAGATTCCACGTATAAGTGATAACAGAGTATTTGTCTTTCTCTGTCTGACTTACTTCACTAAGCATAATACTCTCTAGGTTTATCTATGTTGTTGCAAGTGGCAGAATTTCATTCCTTTTCATGGCTGAGTAATAACTCTAATGTGTGTGTGTGTGTGTGTGTGTGTGTGTGTGTGTGTGTGATGTCTTCTTTATCCAGTCATCTGTTGGTGGACATTTAGGTTACTTCCATATCTTGGCTATTGTGAGTAATGCTGCTGTGTACATTGGGGTACATGTGTCTTTTTGAGTTAGTATTTTTGTTTTCTTCAGATACATACCCAGGAGTGGAATTGCTGGGTCACATGGTAGTTCTATTTTTAGCTTTTTGAGGAACCTCCATCCTGTTTTCCATGGTGGCTGCACGAATTTACATTCCCACCAACAGTGTAGTAGGGTTCCTTTTTCTCCATAACCTCTCCAATATTTGCTGTTTATAGACTTTTTGATAACAGCCATTCTGAAGTTTGAAGTGGTATTATTGTGGTTTTGATTTTCATTTCTCTAATAATTAGCAGTGTTGAGCATCTTTTCATGTGCCTGTTGGCCATCTGCATCTCAGGTCTTCTGCCCATTTTTTGATTGTTTTTTTTTTTTTTTTTTATTGAATTGTATGAGCTGTTTATGTATTTTGAATATTAACCCCTTATCAGTCATATCATTTGCAAATATTTCTCTTATTCAGTAGGTTGTCTTTTTGTATTGTCAGTGGTTTACTTTGCTGTGCAAAAGCTTTTAAGCTCCATTAGGTCCCATTTGTTTGTTTTTCCTTTGATTTCTTTAACCTTAGGAGATAGATCCAAAACAATATTGCTACAATTTATGTTAAAGAACATTATGCTTATGTTTCCTTCTAGCAGTTTTATGGTTTCAGGTCTTACATTTAGATCTTTACTCCGTTTTGAGTTTATTTTTGTATATGATGTGAGAGAATGTTCTAATTTCATTCTTCTACATGGAGCCCTCCAGTTTTCTCAGCACGACTTACTGAAGAGAGTGTCTTTTCTCCATCGTGTGTCCTGGTCTCCCTTGTCGTCAGTGCTGTTGAATTTGTATCAGCTGCCTTTGGTTGTCGTCCTGCCTTTGGCCTCTTGGAACTCACAGCTGCTTCTCTTCTGTCCCCTGTAGTTACTGGGGCTTCCGGATGCAGATGACGACGCTTTTGAAGAGTACAGTGCAGACGTGGAAGAGGAGGAGCCAGAAGCGGACCACCCCCAGATGGGGGTCAGTCAGCAGTAGACTTCCAAGGGCTCCCGCCTGAGAAGGAGAGTGAGCCCCGTGTACCTAGGGTGGGGTCGTGAGCTCCTGGGTTAGCATTTTGCATTAGCACTTCGAAACAGGACGTCTGACTCCCAGCATCCAAATTAGTATAAAATACCTTTTTAATGACCACACAATATCTGGGATGAGCTTTGCTCAGAAGTGACCTGAATTTTACTCCCGTTTCAGTGGGTCTCTATGGAGTTGTCTCGGTAGCCTTTGCCAGTTTGAATTTAGAGTCCATTCTGTGGCTGACTGTTCTCTCTTGAGTTTATGTTGGAGAACTAACATTTGCTGACTCGAATGTCGAGAACTCTGAATGTATTAAGGATATGCATTGAGTCATCACAGGTGACATTATTGAGGGAAAGCATGGCAGAGAAGAAATGCAGTCTGCACTTTTAATGTACCTTTTAAGTGTGTGTAAGTGGAAGGTTTTGCTTATAAAGCATGAGTTTTAATATCTAGTCATTAAAACTGCCCAAGTGCAAATACATGGGCAGAAAAGGAGAATTACTTAACTTTGGATTAAGAGGGTTAGAGAAGCAAAGAAGCCTTTGTTGAAGTGTTCTGCCATTACTGAGTTACCTGGATATAGAGCAACTGGTTCATGGTTAGGTAGAAACATTACTTGCATGTTCAATTATTTTAAAACATGCTGATTCCAAAGCTACTTTTAAAGTGGAGAATATAAATGGGATGACGTAAATTATTGATTTCTTAAAAATGTTTATAAGTCACCCCCATATGAAACATTTACCTTCTCTCTTTATAACAAGATGGCAACTTATTAAATTATGAAAACATCCCGACTCCAAGTGCCACTTAAACTTTGAAGCCATAGATGAATTTAAAAGGAAAATAAACCAGGATAAAAAAATTTTTTAAAATATGATGGAATCCTTCCTTACTTCCTTAATTCATCTCTTATTCTTTCAAAAAAAGTCAAGAAAAAGATCCCACTCTATAATTTATTTAAAAATTGTAATCAAGTGCTTTGAAGAATTCAATTGCAATGAAGTCATAAAGTGATATGAAGGTGGGACTTTTTAAATCATGGGTTAGCTTGGTTCAGTGGGGAAGTTTTAATGATCAAAATAGTCAGACAACTCACAGAAACAACTGTGATAATAACTGGAAACACTGCTGTCACCTTTTGGCCACAAACACCGAGTGGGGAAATTCTTTGCAATGCTAACATGGAATTATTTAAAACATTCATTTTTCTTAGACCCTTCTGCATCTCTGGTTTTAATAAAAGATGCGGACTGCCTCTTTTACAACACTTGACAAATCGTAGCATCTGGGGTGGAACTGTTGTTAACATGCACACATGTGCCTGTTGGGTTGTCAAAGTTTTAGATTAAGAAAGCAGCGGTAGAGGCCACAGAGCTCATGGGAGTCTTGTATATCTTCCAGGCATGTCGGTGTAAACTTGATTATCTCAACAATTTCTGTTTAATTGATTGGTGCTGTGAGGAGCACAGCTGCTTGTGGTTAAAATGGTGTCCTGCAGTTTTAAGTCATCGGGTAAAATAATTTCGCGGTTTCCATCCGTGCTTCAGTGCCCACGTTTTGTCTTGATTTTTTTTTTCTTGGAAAGACATATTAAAGGTTAACTTAAAGTGAAAATGAATTTCCTTCACAGTAGCCTGTTAACAAAACAAACCTTGAGGTTTCATCCAGTGGGGTGAGCAGACTCCATGCTTTGCTCTCATGCCCGTGTTCTGATTGGCTGTGTACCTGAGCACAGGTGATTGGAATTGCACCTCCCCATAGGTAGCACCCAGATCCATAAGCTCCATTTTCACACAGTAGGCCGAAAGGATGACTTCTGCTACCAAAATGAAGACGCTTGACTAGCTTGCTCCATTCAGAGGTAAATTGGAAATTTTGTAGTTCGAGGCTTAAAAATCTAAATTTACATATGTTCAAAAATGGAATGGACATTAATATAAAATGTATTTTATGAAAAAAGTGTTTAGGCTTTGACCAGATGCATTTTGGTATTATGATGCAAATGTTCTCTGTTTATAAAAATTGAGCTGAGATAAACTCAGCCATTCCATGCCGGGGAGAAATCTGGTCTTTGTTCTGCCCTCAGGGGTTGGGGGGAACATCGCTGTGTGTTTTTTATTTTTGTGACAAAACCCCAAAGAACTTTGCGAATCAGATTGTTTCCTCTAAAGCTTCGTTTTCTCTGTGCATATCCGCTCCAGTGCACGCTGACACATGTGCACACACACCCACCCACCAGCGCTGTGGATTCTCTGTTCGGGTGGCACTAGAGCTTGCTCACTGTGGAGCCTCACCTGGCTGGTCAGGGACGCAGCAGCCTGTGGTTCTCATTATGGAAGTGGTTCCCTGGCTAGACTCTCACAAACACATAAACACACTGAGTGGAGAGGCTCTGTGGCACCATGGGAGGAGTGGAGACCCAGGAGTCAGGAGAGAGACCTGGATTTAGTCCTGACTCTGCCCGTGACCTTGGGCCAGTCACTTCACTCACCTAAAGCAGATGGTGTTTGCCTTCCTGCTTGAACTGGCCTTCCTTAACTGTCTTATTGTGTATGTGTATCAAGAGCTACAGTCAAGGAAACTCTTCAAGAAATGCAAAGGAAATACCTTATGAATCTTGTTTGTGTTGGTCTGTGAGTGTTCGCAGCCCCTTAACCCCGATGCTAAGGGGCTGATGAGATTCTCTTCCTTGGGTGAGAAGGTGAAGGAGGGCCCCCAGGAACGTGGAAAACATACTGATTCCAGTTGGCGTGCTTTGCTGTGGAAGGCAAGGGTTTTCCTGGTGCCCTGACGGACTGGGGCTTTGGAAATAGAATAAGTTTAACTTAACTGAGAAGGGAAATTCATATGAGGAATAGCTGGGAAAGAGTGAAAGATGAGTACGTTGTTGCCAGGTCATCCAGGGAGAGAGAAAGAAGTAATAGGAAGTGACTGAGTGTGTGTGCGCAGGCATGTGTGTGAGTGTGGGTGGGTGTGTGAATAGGGGGTTGGTTGGTTGCTTATCGATCACTGTGGGCTAACTGTGAAGTCATGCCTGTGATAACATTACAAAACCTGGATCCCGGGTTTGAGTGAATCAAAGAAACATTTTTCTGATGGTGACACAGTTACTTTCCCTGCCTAATAATCATACTGAAGAGACTTTGGGAGTCGAAGAACAGATTCTGGAGGGAGGTGAGACCCCATAGTATCCCTGTCATCACCCTGGAGACCCCAGTGTCCCTCAAGTCTTCCAGGCTCCCAGCAGCACGTAGTGCTTCCCCCCATGCCTAGAACATGGAAAGTCTCTTACTTAGGAATTCTCCATGTGTCCTGGTGCCGGAATCAAGGTTTCCAGTGTCTGCGAGTGAGACCTCTCTCCTCTCACAGTCATTGTCCACACAGGAGCAGAAACCTTTCCCCAGCACAAGGACATCTCTAAATTCTGCTTCTGGTTCATGAGAGCACAAAGTGTTTGGACCCATTGGAGCTGTGATACTAGATCATTGTCAGAATTTATATTTTAGAAATCTTGCATATTAAAATGTACAGGTGAGGAAGCTGTGGTATGAACAGACCTGATTTCCCATGGTTTGAGTGAAGACATGTAAGAATAGGCAGGACTTAACCTGTGGTAGGAAGAGAGGAGCGAAGTGTCCAATAGAATGACAGTTAGGGTCTGACTCTTTAAATAAATAAAGCCAAGAGGCAGTTATTCTATAAAGTACAAGAGAACTATTTTCCTGGCTCTCTCACCAGGGGCCTGCTTTCCTGCTAAGGGACTGCTTGCCTGTTGAGAGGCAAGGCCTGAGTGGGGGGTGGAGGTGGCTTTGTGGCTTTAAATATCCACCCCCACCCCAGCCAAGGAGACAGTGGATGTCCTGCAAATTGGTGGAGTTCTGTTCCTCATTAAACCACCTGCCAGAGAAGCCTGTGTTTCCAAAGTGCTGTCAGATCTGAGAGGGGCCTCTGATCACCTGGCAGGCAGGAGAACCGAAATTGACCTCACTGGGCGCTGCAGAGAAGGGTCTGTATCAGAAATGTCCCCGCTGGCCAGAGGGCAGAGCCCACCTCCTCCACCACGCTTCCGGATTGTAGAAAGAGCACAGTTGAAACTCAAGTGGATCCCAGATCCCGCTTCCCTCTAGTGAGTGTTAACTCCAAAGAGATGCCATTGCCTCATTGGTTAGTCTCCAGAGTACCAGAGAAGCCTCAAATGTTTTGCATTAAAAACAAATCCTCTTCAATAAAGACGTAATCAGTTATCTTGGTGATACCAGGTATGAGGTGAAAGGCTGAAGTCTTCTGGATTTTATGCAGACTAATTCTCAGATTTGCCAGAATGCCAGTAGCCACTGGTATCCGTGGCAACGTGGTGTCTGTGGTAAAATATATCGCTAAAGCTCATGTTCATTGGGCAGGTTGTTAAATAAAGTGTTATCTTTGATATCACATTTGGATATCACTCACATATGGATATCACTCACATTTGGATTACAAAAACAGAGGATCCATGAGCATTTCATGTTGTAGAAAGTCCATTTAAAGCACGGTATGGTTGAATAGGCACAAGTAGTTAAAAGCAGGCGCCGGGCCACACAAATGAACATTTAAGTTGCTGAGAACTCTGCGTTCAAGTTGTTCAGTGCCACGGAGAAAGCTGACGGTCTGTTCTTTGTAAAAAATGCCTTTGCCTGTTTTTTCCTTTTGTTTTTGTTTCTTCAGATTCAGTTTTTACTTTAAATACCTTCTGATAGCTAGGCAGATAAGATACAGAGCAGTGCTTTGTATCTCCTCAGTGTTTTAGAGGCAAGAGTAAACCGTCAGTTCTAGGGAAAACCTGAAACCATCTGTGAACCAGTCTTCACTTGTGTAAGAGAACAACGTTGAGCTATCTGCATAAGAAGCAAAAGCAAGGAACGGGTTTGGGGCTTTTGTTTTTTAGGTGAGAAATGTTTCATGCAGGGTGTGTATGCTTTCTTTGCCTTTATATTTCTTTTCGAAGAAATCTCTTGTAAATTACAGAACTGTGAAATGGGTTGCCAAAAACTGTCGCCCTTCGTCAGATGCTTCAGCAGTGTAAACCCCAAATTGAACCCTGTCTACACCTGCTCCTTCCTCACTCCCCTGTGGGTGAGGCTCTCATCCAACGATGTAATTACCATACGCTTGCTATTAAAGAGCCTTCCGATCTCTGGTGACATGTGCCTCTTGTTTACCGTCTCCACACTTTTGGTCCTAAAGGACACCTTACTTGATCCGAAGGGGGACGGGAACTGGGGATCATCAGCCAGCTCTGTGATTGCGATTGTTGGGGCCTGGCTAGGGTGGGAGTGGGTGAGTGAGGACGTGATTGCAACAACCACTGATATGATTCAGATGTTAATAATTGATGTATTTGGAAAATTATTCTGATGCTGCAGCTGGTGTTTAGTAATTTTCCACTCTTCCTTCGAACCTTTGATTTTTTTTTTTTTTTTCCCTTTGTCCTAATCAGGAATCCATTATAGCACCAATTAGAAACCTGTGGTCATTCTGCGATGACAGGACATATTTCCCACTACTTTCCTCCCACTTGTTATTCAGAAACAGTGGCATTTAAAGAATAAATGGAAGTTGGTAATAAGTCCCATTATTTAAGAGCAAGTTTCTTTCCCCAAATGAATAGGTCTCCATAGATTGTTAAATTAGATTTGCGATTGCCTGGAATAGACACAGCCTAGACGCTCATGTATGTGTTTCGGGTAACTTAATGTGTGCTTCTTCGTTTTAACGAGGCTGTTGTCAGAGACTGTACTGAGTGGTGGGCAGTGTGCGAGCTTGCAGACCTCACTTAGTGGCAGTGATGTGGTCTTCCCCAGACAAAGCCTTTCTTACAAGAGAATTCCCTTGTTACTGTTGGTTGAGCACTCTCACAGATAGACCTTTTGGTTTTTAATATTTATTTGGCTGCATCAGATCTTAGTTATGGCACGTGGGATCTAGTTCCCTGACCAGAGATCGAACCTGAACTCCCTGCATTGGGAGCGCAGAGTTTTAGCCCCTGGACCACAAGGGAGTCCCCCACAGATAGACTTCAAAAATGCAAACCTGCTACTCTACCCGAGTGCTGGGCCTAGTGCTCCCTTAGCAGAGACTCTTTCTCCACTTGGTTGTCCTGGGACAAGGCTCTAGCCCAGTCTCCTCCCTGACCGGCTGTGTGGTCATAGGCTTGTCACCTCCCCGCCCCCCATCTCTGATTCCTCATCTGTAAAGACAAGAGTATGGATTCATTTCCAAGTTCCCTCCGGGCGCTAGTGTTGTGGGGACGTGTCTTGGCCACTGAGATCAGGACAGGAGGGAAACAAAGTTTATAAGGAAAGTGCTTTCTCAGGAAACCAGGGCTGGATGACCAACAATGGCAAAACGATTTCTCCATTTTGAACCCGTGTTCTCTAAGGTCCTTTTTAGAAATAGAGTCTGAAAGAAAGGGATTAATAGTTGGAGCAGAGGGGATTTTTAGTAGGGAAACTACTCTGTGATACTGTAATGGTGAATCCATATCATTATAAACCTGTCCAAACCCATAGAATATACACCACCAAGTGAACTCTGATGTAAATGATGGACTCTGGGTGATAAGGTGTGTCAGTGTAGGCTTCAAATGCATCGCTATGTGGGGGATGTTGAAATGGGAGAAGTGACGCATGTGTGTGGACCGGGGATCAATGGGAAATCTCTGTCTTCTGCTCATATTTGCTGTGATTCTAAAGCTACTATAAAAAGTAAGCACTAATAAAACAACAAAAAAAGAAAGACCCCAGCCAAAACAGTAGATGTGTATTAGCTCCAGTGCTGACATCCCTGGGTCCTTTCTCCTGCCTTCCTACATGTCCCTTCTTTTTGTGATCAAGAATACAGGATAGGGGACTTCCCTGGTGGTCAGGTGACTCAGGCTCTGTGCCGCTGAGGCAGGGTCCTGGGTTCAATACCTGGTCAAGGAACTGAATCCCACATACTACAACTAAGAATTCACTTGCCACAACTAAAAAAAAAACAAACATGTGCCACAAGTAAGGAACCAACAGGAGCAACGAGAATCAAAGATGCTTTGAGCCACAGCTAAGACCTGGTGCAGCCAAGTAAATAAATACTAAGAACAGAATAGAAACCTATAACAAGACAGGAACATTGGGGGTGATTTGCTGAGGGATGTAAAGAATAGTCTTCTTTCCTTTAGAAATGAATCTCGTTTTCATAATAAAGTCAGGCCAAGTGGGACCTCCCAATGTCCCTAGTTTTCACTGTGGATGTCAGTGGGTTGAAATAAAATAAGCAAAACCCAGTGTTTGTACCCTGCACCAGAACTGGAGCCAGTGGGCTGGCACATGTGTGCAGGAGGGGCTGGCAGATAGTGCCCCCCTCCCACCACCACCGTGCCCTCCTGCTGAACTGGGGTGAGGGGTGATGGCTGAGGAGCAAACAGTCCTGTCTCCCTTGGTGGGCTTGGCCACCTGATCACTTTGGAAACTCCAGAAATACATCCCAGATAGCTGGCCCTCCACTTTTCCTTTTAGTTTCGTAGTAGGCAGATACTAACTTTGAAATACTTTCCCGATTTCTAACCTAGCTTTTTCCCTTTTCTGGAGCAAAAAGCAATGGTGTTCTTAAAAATCTGAGCAGGCTGTAAATTAGGCAGTCAAAGAATAAAGTCAGCATTTCCTATTAGGCAGCATTTAAAGGAGCAGAGAAATTTTCTCCTTGTTTTCCAGGAAAATATGGCAACCATGCAGGATGTAAAGAACAGGCCGTAAAATAAAGTTGGTCCTTTGGGATGCTTTTTAATTGGAAGCCTCTAGAGGTCAGCACCACATAAAGAAAGGGTTTCCTAGTGGCTGGCGAGGCTCTCCCCCATTTCCTTGTGGAGCCTTTGGGAAAGGCGAGAAAGCAGACCCCCAGCGTGGCAGAAAAGGAGTGAGCAGCCCAGCTATGTATAGGAGGGGAAGGTGTAGAGTCCCTTCGTTATACATGAATCCTAGCATTTGACCCCAGTTGGTTTTCTTCCTTTCTCATCCATCTTTCTCTGTAGCTCCCCACCCCATACGTACACACTGTCAGCTCAATAAACACGACTTATTGACCGATCAATGAAGTGTGGCATTTAACTCCCTCTGAGAAGGGCTGGGGAAGTGCCAGAGAGGAGATGGATGGCATATTTCATTTTGTTCTGAGCAAGGTGAAAGACCGCTCTGTGTTCTGAGGTAGCCCAGGCCTTTCTGGTGATCAGTTGGCTGGCTTTGTGAAGCCCTGTTGCTTCCAACCCAACTTCAGGGTGCCAAGGACGGGTCCCAGCAGGTCTCAAGTCAGGCTCCCTGAGACCTGCACAGACCAGGGGTGGGTGGGGAAGGATTTGCATGTCTGTAGGACATCTGGCCAGAAGGTACTTGGGAGCCCCTAAAACCTGGTCGAGGCTCCCGGGAGCCCCAGGACACAAGATGCAGTAGCAGCAGAGAATGTCGCAGACCACCGGAGGACAAAGCCCAAACCAGGGAGCCTGGGGGTTCCCAGTGGCTCCCAGAGTTGCCCCAGGGTTTCCTTTTAGCCCAAGAAGGAATAGGAAGTCCTTTCCTTCCCTTTCTCCCCATTTCCCCCTCTGTTTAGGTTTTTTATTGTTTCTACTGCATTAGGTCTAACTCACATCACGGTCGTGGGATTGACAGCTGTCCTTTGCTGGGTGACTTGGCTGAGCTGGGACCCCCCTCCCTGAGGAGGAAGATTGGTGGAAAGGACAAAAAACATGTCACAAGCATAGTGGAAGCCCCTGCTACCCTGAGAAACATTTTAGCAGTGGCTTAACAGCAGTCTCTCTACTACCACTAGATCTCAGAATGGTGGTCTCTGATTCTGTTAAGTGTGGACAAGGTTTGAGGTTACCTGGCTCCCCAGTGTTGCTGCATCCTTTGTGAGTATGGAGTAGCCCAAGGATGTTTCCATCATTCTCCTATCAAGCAAATAGTTCTAAATGAATATTACCCTAGCCATGTGCACTGTTATGTGTGATAGTTTATTTTAACAAACTTTATAAAGCCCTTTCTAAGTTCTGGGCACTGTACTAGGCTCCTTTAGACTCCTTAGACAATCCTTCCAACAAAAGGTAGATGTTATGATTGATGTCCCTCCTTTTTTTAATCTTTCTGTATCTCAAGGTTTGCTTTTTTAAAATTTTATTGAAGTAGAGTTGATTTACAATATTGTGTTTAATTCCTGCTTACAGCAAAATGACTCAGTTATATACACGCACATATATATGACTCAATGGACAGGAGTTGGAGTAAACTCCGGGAGACAGTGAAGGACAGGGAAGCCTGGTGTGCTGCAGTCCTTGGGGTCAAAGAGTCAGACCCAACTTAGCAACTAAATAACAACAACAACAATACACATATAAATTCTTTTTCATATTCTTCTCCATTATGGTTTATCCCAGGATAATAAATATAGTTCCCTGTGCTGTACCGTAGGACCTTGTTTATCCATTCTGTCATATACTAGTTTGCATCTGCTAATGCCAAATTCCCAGTACTTCCCTTTCCCACACGCCCTCAGTAACCCCAGCACCACTCGTACTTCTCAGGTGTGTGGATCGGAAAACACTTCAAAGGCAAATTCCATGGACTCTGAGTCTCACTTGCTAGTTTGGATGGTCTCTGCCATTGTTTCCTCCACTAATGTGGGGAAAAAAAAAGACGGCCACATCACATCCCCTAGAAATGTTGGTGCCCCAAACCTGCTTTCCCTGCTTCTGAGGTCCCCGGTATCCTACATAATCCCTCATGGTTGGGATCCTGTGGGACCCAGTGAGCATGCTCGCTGGCGAGGGGCTCCAGAACACTGGTGCTGGATCCCAGGAGCCGTGCTTTTCTGTTTTCCGAATGATGCTGGCATCAGACGAAGGAGCTAAGTCAAAACCAAACCTTGAGCGTAGGAATTCTCCAGGCAGCATGGAACTGCACGGGATCAGAAAGACGAGACTGACAGTGTCACATGGCCATGAAGAAAAGAGGGGATTCGGATGTGAGTCTTGATTCCCACATAGCCTTGGTCTTTTCAATCTTGAGTTTCTTCTGCTGAGAAATGGTACAGGCCACTTGGGCTGCAAGGGGCTATAAAAAGACAAACTCTTGAGGAGAATCAACTTTAAAACCTGTCTGGAAAATGTCCAGTTTAACAGTTTCTGACTCTCCTAGGCCCTGTTATCAGACATGGAAATCTAACAACTGAAGGGACACAAACTACACAGCCTCCCCCAATGTTGCTCTGCAATGGGATTTCAGGTTGGATTTGTACTTGACCAGGGGCCCCCTACTGAGGACTCCCGCCGACCCCCACCCTCACCGCACCCAGGCCTGGCTTTGCCACCACACCCAACGGGCCTCCACTCCCTCCTCTCCCACCTCACCTGCCATTGGGCCCTGTATCATTCAAGTGAAAGTGTTAGTCGCTCAGTGGAATCCAATTCTTGGCCACCCCATAGACTATAGCCCAGCAGGCTCCTCTGTCCATGGGATTTCCCAGGCAAGAATACATGTCCCAATCTGTCACAGCACAGCCTAATTACCTAGCTCCATCCCACCCTGCCACACACCACTTGCCTCACGTAATCCCACCCTGCAACATGCCTAGCCACTTCGGCTTGTACCTATGCACCCACACACCTACCCAGCTCCCATCAATCCACACGACGTATGCCTATAGCCGTTACAGTAACCCTTTCCTAACAACTACCACCTCATCCCAGTCCATCCAGTGACATGATTATCTGCCTAGCCACAATAATCCTGACCAAGCATCTACACATCTCACTCAAAGATGCACTGGAGTGGGTAGCCATTCCCTTCTCCAGAGGATCTTCCTGACCCAGGGATCAAACCCAGGTATCCCTTAATGCAAACCAGATTCTTTACCGTCTGAGCCACCAGGGAAGCCCTTTATCATTCAAACATCATCTAAATTTAACATGGAGATGTAATGCAGTCCTTTAATAGACAACATTATTACTTCAGAAATATGTCCTTCATCTTTGCAAGTAGTCTTAACTCATAGGAAAATTCGTGCGGGAAAGTGTTATTTATATTGAACCCATGCCATTTTGTAGCTTTCTTTACAGTATGATTAAAACTGGTGATTTGGGAGACTTCTGGCGTTCCAGGACTTAAGACTATATGCTTCCACTGCAGCGGGCGTAGGTTCCATCCCTGATCAGGGAACTAAGATCCCACATGCCATGCCATGCAGCCAAAAAAAGAAAAAAAAAGGCAGCAAAAAGAAATTTGGTGATTTGGCAAAACTTGGTGATAGAGCTAAACTCTCCAGTTCTCTTGATTTCCTCCTTCCTTCAAAGACTATTTCTGACTCTGGTCAGCTCCCAAATGACTCCTGTAACTGGTTACAAGAAGTGCTTAGTGAGGGAATATGAGTGGCTTGGTGTAAAGCTCTTGTCGTGAAGGAAACACAAACCAGCACCCTTTCTGTGGTGAGTGAGAAGCATCTTCTCAACCTCCACCTCCCAGGATTTTGAAAAAAAGGTCTGTTATCCATCAGTGAGCCAGAGCCATCATCCAGCTCAGTGCTAATGAACTCATCCAGCCCAGCCACACGGTCCAGTCCCTTCAGAACTCTGGCCAAACCTTTACTTAATGCACGAAAGCTGACTCCCTGGGGTGCATTTCAAACCTTGCTCTGACTCCACACTCTCTAGCTCTGGAAAAGCATAAACAAAGTTGGCCACATGCTCTTGAAAATCCCATTTGAAAGCTAGTGTTGGTGATTCCAGACAGAACTTTGACACAAGACGACAAACACTGAGTTAGGAACACTGTTTGCCGCTTGGACCTCCACTCCCGGGGACGGTCCTGCCTGCTGCCCAGGGAGAGCTGTACAGATGTGGAGTCGGGCAGAGCAGCTGCTGGGAGATACAATAACCTTGGTCTCTTAGTTCATCATCAAGACAATGGCACTTTTGTGGATTTTCTAGAAATAGAACTTTTCATCTGGTGCCAGAGTGTGCTATGCTTTGGAGCAGTGATGTCACAAGAAGGCAGAAACTAGGGAATTGATCCTCTTGGCAGGGTGACTAATTCTGTTTCCCAACCTCTGGACATTTACTGATGTCATTCATCTTCCCCAAACCCGCCAGCCTGCGGGTGAGGAGAGAGCCACAGCTACAGACACAAGTTCTCATTTCTCTGGCTCTGATGCTCACTTTAGCGGTTCTCAGTCCTCCTCAGGTTCCCCCCAAATACTCTGAGGTTGGCCTCTGGGGTGTCGCATATGGCAACCCACTCCAGTGTTCTTGCCTGGAGAATCCCAGGGATAGGGGAGCCTGGTGGGCTGCCGTCTTTGGGGTCGCACAGAGTCGGACATGACTGAAGTGACTTAGCAGCAGCAGTGTTCTTGCTGGGTGAACTCGCAGCCATCCCTGCTAATGCTGCAAGACTCCCAAGTGGGAGCTGGTGGGCCAGTGTCCACAGACAGGCCCAGTTGTTCCACCAAAGGCATCCACTTTGCTGCCACCACCTGCCAGTGTTGGCCCGAGGCTGCCAGCGCAAGGTCATGAGACCCTGGGTGTGTGGTCCAGGGTGCTGACACCAGGGAGGGTGCCACCCAGGTGACAGCCCTGTTTTTATTTATTTTTTGTTCCAGCCATTTGCCGAAGGCACATGAGTCCAAAGAGTTGGACATTGCTTTGAATGACAGATTAGGAATCACCTTTTCATCCAGCCTTTCTTACTGTCATCCTGGAACCCACCTTGTGAGCCTGACACACTTCCCAGGAGTGGATGCATAGCACAGGGCTCGTTGCTTCTACCCCATTATCCCTGAATGATCCTCCAGGAAGTGTCATCAGTAAGTAAGACAGTCATGAAGCAGCCCTAGCCCCAGACACATCCTGGTGGGAAGGCAAGGATATATGCTGTGGCCCCTTTTACTTTCTGTGAAATTTCCAAGTCAGGAGAGAAGCTACCCACCAGCACAAGTCACTCACTTTCTGGTGGCTGATGCTGCTCTCCAAGGCTGCCTGGCTACACACCATCTCCGGGAAGACTCAGAAATGGCCACATTTAAGCAGGAAGGCTGGAGAAGGCAATGGCACCCCACTCCAGGACTCTTGCCTGGAAAATCCCATGGACGGAGGAGCCTGGTGGGCTGCAGTCCATGGGGGTCGGTAGGAGTTGGACATGACTGAGCGACTTCACTTTCACTTTTCACTTTCATGCATTGGAGAAGGAAATGGCAACCCACTCCAGTGTTCTTGCCTGGAGAATCTCAGGGACGGGGGAGCCTGGTGGGCTGCCATCTTTGGGGTCACACAGAGTCGGACATGACTGAAGTGACTTAGCAGCAGCAGCAAGCAGGAAGGCTGGAGAGTAGGAAAATGGCTCATGTGCCTCCAAGCCAGTGGTGAGAGATTGATGTGACATTGTCCTGTTAAAGTTCCTTAATCAGTGCAACCTGCTATAATAGGAAGCTACAGATTGAGTAGCGTCTAAACAACAGACATTTATTTTTTACAGTTCTGGAGACTGGAAGTCCAAGATCAAGCAGATTCAGTGTCTGAGAGGATCTGCTTGGTTCATGCATCCTCATGTGGTGAAAGGGGTGAGGAAGCTCTTGGGTCTCCTTTTAATGACACTAATCCCACACATGAGGGCTTTACCCTCACAATCTAATCACCTTCCAGAAACCACACCTCCAAATACCATCACATTGGGATTAGGTATCCACATATGAATTTGGAAGAACAGAAACATTCACTCTATAGCATAAAGTCACCCAGGTTTCTGAATCTAGAACTATATATATTCAGCCCTATCACCTGATTTCAGTCATAGGAACCCTGGAACTCTAAGCCCTCTTTTTCCAACACTCTCTCTTTAAAAGGATCTTCCATGAATCCACACCATTCCCCACCCCCCAGCCCCACAACTTATTCATCACCTAGCGGGTAGGGCACATTCCTGAAGTCCTCATTATGGCCAGTCCACCAATGCTGGGTGACTGAGTCTATGAAAGCTCTTAGTACAACTGGCCTTTGGGATTCAGTGTTCTCAGAATCTTGTTTGTTCCTTGTCCCATTTTCCTTTCCAATTGGTTCTCGATTCCTCCTCCTAGGATTGCACCCCCTTCTCAGTGCTGCACGGACATGCTCTCCCGCTGCAGGCCTGCCCTTCTGCCTGTGGGCTGTTGGATCAGGCTTTGGTTCCCAGGAATGGTCACTCCGGTCATAAACTTGACCCTTCTGCTTTAGACCCTGTAGAAAATTGAGTGGCATTTCCCTGCTATGTTCAAAGATGCGGAACAGGGATTTTGGTTTGAGAGAGCTGTATTAGAGCTCTGACATCTTCTCAAAGCGGGGCCACTGGGTGGCAGAACTGGGTTCTGATTGGGACCAGGTCCACGGATAGCATCTTCTTCGAGCGGGGTCTGTGTTGACCTCAGGTAGCCCCCAAGTCATGGTAACTTGTTTACAAAGACCCATCTAGAATCTCTGTCCACGGAGATAAGTGAGTCTGAAGTGATAAAAGAATCAGGTTCGGTACTCGCCAGTCCAACGTCTATGCTGCCTGGCCTCACTGTGAAACTCAGCACAGCTGCCTGCACCACGGGTCTGCCCCCAGTGCTATCTGTGATGGCCCCAGGCTAGGGCGTTTGAACAGCTGCCCACTGACAGTACAGGCTCCTCTCCCAAGATTATCTTTCCCACCAGGCCCGCAGCTGGTTCTGTGCAGAATGTATAACATGGTACAGATGCTGTTCAGGCTGCCAAGCATGGAAACCCTGCAAAGGACTTGTATTTATAGACAAGGCATTCCTGGGGCACTCAGAGGCGCTCGGGCCTGCTGAGAAGTAGCCAGACTCCCAGCAGGCACTGATGGGCGGGGCTGCAAACCTCTGCCAAAGAAAGGCCTTGTTCTGCCACAGACAGTGGTAGGGTGGCCCTGGCGTGATGTCAGACGAGTTGGCAGCAGCAGCAGCTTGTACGCTCCTGCTCCAACTTTACAGCTGAGCTCTGCCAGATTCAGGGAACTATGTCGGGTTTGGATTTAGGAGAATGAACTGCACCAAAAACCAAGGACTGTCTAGCTCCAATTGACTTAAATAAGGAAATGACCGTAAACCATAGGTGGCTACTGAGTTCTGGCTGTGCCTGATTCTTAAGGGGCAACGTAATTGCCCTCCAGCTAAATACTGTAGCATGGTGGCCAGGGCCAGTGCAGGACAACGATTATGGTGGTTTATCAGGTAGCCTGATGGCTTTCCCCAAGACCTTTCTGAAGGCCCAGCTCCCAAAGGGAGCTGCAGCATGCAGCTGGGATGTTTCTGGTGGAAGCAGCAAGGCTTCCTTAGGCAACATTCAGGATTTCATTCATTAACTGTTGTTGTTTAGTTGCTAAGTCATGTCCGACTCTTCTGTGACCCCATGGACTATAGCCCACCAGGCGCCTCCGTCTGTGAGATTTCCCAGGCAAGAATACTGGAGCGGGATGCCATTTCCTTCACCAGGGGATCTTTGTGACCTAGGGATCAAAACAGCCTGACTATCCCTTCCCCCTGCCTCACCAGCAACCATAAATTCATTCTCCAAGTCCGAATAAGTTAGTTTGTGTCATTTCTTTTTAGATTTCACATATAAGGGGATATCCTGCCTTTAGACCCATGTGCTCCAAGAGCCTCAGGGCTGAGGGGAAGTCCTTCCCACTCCTGAGTAACTCCAACCACTCCACACACCCCTTTCCTCAAACGCCAGCCCAGGCAGAGCCCAGATCCCTTACTCATTCAGGAGATTTCAACATGTGCACACTTTGAGGCACAGTTTCTCATTTACTTCCCCAAAGGCAGACATATTATCATTTTTATTATTGTCTGTGCCTTCTTGACACATGAGAAAACTGAGGTTTGTGAAGTGGAATTAACCTGCCCAAATTCACCCAGAAGGGAAGTGTCTTAGTATCCTGTTGCTGTATAGCAGATTGCTACAAACACAGAAGCTTACAACAACTCACCTCTGTTATCTGACAGTGTCTATGCTTCAGGACCCTGGGCACATCTTAGCTGATATCAGAGTGTCAGGCAGGGCTGGGGGTTCATCTGAAAGATCAGTTGGTGAGGATCCACTTCCAAGGTACTCACTTGTGGACAGAATTCTGTTCCTTGTGAGCTGTTGAACCTCAATTCCTTGCTAGTTTTTGGCTGGAGGCCACTTTAGTTTCTTGTCCTGGGGGCCTGTGTGATGTGGCTGCTCACATCATCAATGTGTGTGGGCTGAAAAGGCCACAGAGAGTCTGCGAATGAGACAGCGCCTACAATCTCTTAGCACTTAATCTCAGAAGTGACATCTCATTACTTTTGCTATATTTTATTGGTCAGAATAGAGTTGCTAGGCCAGCCCACACTCAAGGGGAGACTACACAAGTGTGTGAATACTAGGAGCGGGGATGAGGGGGTCCATCTGAGTCAGTCTGCCAGAGGAAGTATCACTTGGGGTTTAATGCAGCTCTGTCAGTCTCCAGTGTCTGGGGTTTTCTTCTGTGCATGCCTGGATCCTCAGCAACGCCTTGCTATTGTCTGAACAAAAAGGTAACGGTGATATCACCTTTGTCATGTGACTGCCTCAACTAAAAACTCTTTTAGCCAGAGATCTTGAGTAACCTGATTTTAATAAGCAAGAAATGGGAATTTTAAATTAACACACTTTTCTAAGACAGTGTTATCTGAAGCCAAGCAGCTAAAGTGATGAAGCATAGAAGTGACGAAGGGAGGAGCAAATATGATGCCTTGTGATAAAGGCAGCTGACAACTGTCGTATCTTTTAACCCCGTCCTGCACTCAGAGACCATTGGTGAATAATCTCTGTGTGGCTGGCCCAGTAAACTGGCTACCTCTCTGGAGAAACAGGTGTGATGGAGGAGCAGGAGAAAAGCAACCAGCACACTGTCACAGCAGCCTTCTCAGGGAGCCACCTTCTTCCACACCACTGGGGTGGACAGAGCTTCCAGTCTGTGCGATGGAAAAGGGATGGACTGATGGAATGTCCTTCTGTGATGACAACTGGGACAGATGGTTAGTGTCTATCATTCCTATCTCCCCCTCAGTCACCACCATCACACCCTGAAAACTTCCGACACCAACAATTTGGGTTGGACCATAAAGAAGGCTGAGCACTAAAGCATTGATGGTTTCAAACTATGGTGCTGGAGAAGACTCTTGAGAGTCCCTTAGACAGCAAGGAAATCAACCCTGAATGTTCATTGGAAGGACTGATGCTGAAGCTGAAGCGCCAATACTTTGGCTACCTGATACAAAGAGCCCACTCATTGGAAAAGACCCTGATGCTGGGAAAGCCAGTGGCAAGAGAAGCCAGTGACAGAGGATGAGATGGTTGGATGGCATCATCAACTCAATGGACATGAGTCTGAGCAAAGTCCGGGAGATCGTGAAGGACAGCTGCAATCTGTGGGTCACAAAGAGTCGGACATGACTTAGCGACTGAACAATCACCACCACAATTTCCAGCTCTGTGGCTTCTCAGCAGCTCAGACAGCAGTCTGGGGCATTCCTCTGTCTACACCTGTATCTCAGGCCGGAGTTGCATGGCGCCCACACTGTCCCCACCTCCTCAGAATGCTAACTCAGTTCCCACCACCCTCATTCATCTCGACACTTGGGACCTCTCTCTCTAGCTTGATCCACATGGGCATATTTATTTAATGACTTTTTATTAACTCATT
Organism: Tragelaphus eurycerus; assembly: GCA_935064755.1. NCBI lineage: Eukaryota > Metazoa > Chordata > Mammalia > Artiodactyla > Bovidae > Tragelaphus > Tragelaphus eurycerus. Next base: position 30,481,782 of record CAKXYN010000002.1, read on the forward strand.
ATAGGCCAGATATCCTTGCAGGCACTGTAACAGAGAAATTCCTTGTATGTGGATATATATGTACGTAGATACCTATATGATAGAAGCTAAGAGCCTTGAAGTCAGATAGATCCTGCCATTTAGTAACAGGAGACTCTACTTTGGCAAGTTACTTAAACTTTCCGAAACTTAGTTTCCTCTTCTGTAAATTGAAGATCATTATTCCTACCTTGTAGGACTATACATTTTGATTAAATGAAATAATTTGTGTGCAGCACTTAGTATTGTGCCCAGAACATAATAAATACTTAACAATACTTCTGTATGATCAACATAGGATAGACCATTAGCAGAGGTTCCCCGACCCTGCCACACTGTAGGCTCCCTGAAGGCTGGGACCACATCAGTCTTGCTCACAGTTGTGTTATTAGTACCTGGTACAATCTGGTACAACTATAGGCAAAAATGAGTCTTCAAAAACATTTGTGGCGTGGTTTAGTCAATGAATAAATAATGCTCCAATTAATGGCGAAATATTTATGGAGTATATCTTTCTAAGATGCTCAAGGATTTCTCAATATCATCTAATGCAGTTTCCAAGTCCAACTTGGATGATAAGTAGTGAGTCTGGCCATTTATTTAGGCATTTTACAAAGACCGGAAGGGGCAGATTTGCCTAAGACTTTATGGTTGAGCTCGCATGGTTATAGGGTTGGGATTCAGTTACTTGTACTCTCAGCTCACAATTCCTACATACCAGTGTGATGAGATCTTCCTCCCAGCTTGACTGATTTAGCAAATAGGGAAAAGCCCCTCTGAATTAGAACTTTCTAATTCCCGTGACTATGACTCACTTTGGAAGAAGCAAATCAGTTGCCCCAGGCCTTGGTGTGAGCGAATGGTGGCACATAAGCAGCTGCCTCCTATGTGTGAGTCCAAAAGTACCATCTGAACACCCCTGCAATGCCCCCATAGGTGATTCTTCTGCAGGGTGAGGCTATCTGCTCAGGTGTGACTGGAGTCACGCTTGGAGAATGAGAACCAATCTCAGTATCCAGTGACCTGGCCTTGAGTCCAAGCTGCCCTTGCTCTGTGACCTTGGTTGTGCTTCTTTAACCTCTTTGCATTTTTATTTTCTCCCTTGGAAATGAGGGAAAAGAACACCTTGTAAGGATTTAATGATATGATATATGACAAAATGTACCTAGCAGGCTTCCCAAAGAATGCTGGTTGCAGTCTGCACTGGAAAGCAGGGCAGGACTGCGGAAAACCTTCCTATTGTCTATCTCTCCCTGACAGTCTGGCCAAATTCCTATGGGCATTTTGGATGAGGAGGTGATTTTTAAGATTTATCTTAGAGCAGAACTCTTGTGACCAGCAAACTGAACACAGAATGGAGCAGAAAATCATGAAACTGACAAAGTGGAGCTCATTCATCAGAGTATAGCTGGGGGGACAACCTAGATCCTTGTCTGGGATCTGCTCCTCAATGGTTTCAGAGGTCACCGTGAACCCCAAAGCTTCTCAGAACTTGGTTGGAAAACAGCTGAACTAATGTATTCTGCATGGTCCTTGACAAAGCAGTAACAGTATCAATACAATACAATGGTATAAGTACTAGAATATTGGGCTTCCTAGGTGGTGCTAGTGGTAAAGAATCCGATTGCCACTGCAGGAGACAGAAGAGATGCAGGTTTAGTCCCTGGGTTGGGAAGATCCCCTGGAGGAGGGCGTGGCAACCCACTCCAGTATTCTTGCCTGGAGAATCCCATGGACAGAGGAGCCAGGAGGGCTACAGCCCGTAGGGTCGCAAAGAGTTGGACACAACTGAAGCGACTGAGCACACACACACAAGAATATTATTTTCATGTAACTACTGGCCTACGGGCTTTCCTGGTGGCTCAGATGGTAAAGAATCTGCCTGCAATGCAGGAGACCCAGGTTTGATCCCTGGGTTGGGAAGACCCCCTGGAGAAGGGAATGGCTCTCACTCCTGTATTCTTGCCTGGAGGATTCCATGGACAGTGGCATCTGGTGGGCTTCTGTCCATGGGGTCGCAAACTGAGCAACTAAACACAAACTAACTACTGGCACTGCACTGACTCTCACACTTAGCTTGCGTCAAAATCACCTACAAATCTTATTAAAACAAAGACCCAGGGTTTCAGACTCAGTAGGTTTGGGGCGGGACCAAGACTGTGCAGTTGTAACAGATTCCTGGTGGCGCTGATGCTGGCGTCCGGAACGCACTTTGAGAATGGCCGGTTAACCGTGTGTTTTCTGTATGTCGGGTGCCATGACAGGCACATAATTTACCAAGACAGTTCTATGTAGTGCTCACAACGATGCTTGGAGTTGGAGTGGTACTATTTATATCTCTTATTTATAGGTGAGGAAACTAAACCTCAGAGCATCTAAGTGACTTGCTTGAGGTCTTATAGGTATTAAGTGGCAGATTCCAATCCATGTCTCACTCCAAAGCCCTCATTCTTAACCATAGCATTAAAATCTACACCAATTTAATTTAAAAAATTAACATGTAAATGTATTATAAGGGATGAATACACTTATTCTCATACATTTATTTGCATTCACTGACCCATAAGTTAATGTAATGAACTGGCTCTGAGGGAAAGAATTCAGCATAGGTTAAGGTTTGATGGAGAGCAGAAAGGCAAGTTAGAACAGGAATTCCTGGAGAACAGAGCACCGCTCACCATGGTCTGCCCATCTAGGGCATCTGGGCAGCCATGGGACTTTTCATATTTGACCAAGGAATGTAGACTTGTGACAAAGGGTAGGGAACAAATTTCACTTTGGTCATTTGTTAATTAATTTCCAAACACTTACTGAATGCCTATTCTATGCCGAGTGCTTTTTGGTGCCAGAGATACAGTGGGAAGAACAAACAGACATGGTCCATGACCTTTGCAGCCTACAGACTACTTAACATTATTAAGTCTGTAACAATTCTGCTAAGTCTTGTGATCTAGAAATTCAGCTTTGACCACATGATTATTTTATGTCTGAGTCCATTAGTTCTGACTTTTGCAAGACTTATTATCTTATACTTTCATTCTGCCTGTTGACCCAGTGAATTTCCATTCTGACTCATGCAGTTCAATCTGATCCTGACGTCATGATCTCAAAGGTCTTCTCAGTAGATGTTTTTATTATTCTTGATTGTGGACAGGATTTGGCTGGTGTTTGATAATTGGTAACTTGCAAATGTGATTAATAGATAGAGATTTTATTTAATTGGTCTGCTCTCAGGTTCATACTCATTATTGCTAATTACCCGATGTGTCTGATATGCCAGATGGATGCTTAGTGAATGGTCTAAGGACGAAATCTGACACTCCATATTCGAGTTCAAGAGAACCACGGTCCTGGGAGGAAGGTTCATGTAGTTCTCCATTCTGCCATCCAACACCTTTCCTTTTAGAGCAGGTTTGAGGAAGGCAGGTTAGATCCTGAAGATCATATACCGTTGCTTGATTCCAAGGAAATTTACCCTCCATCCTGGGCTTAGCATACTTTCTATGCAAACTCATTTTGAGGAAAACTCTGTCTTACTTGTTTCAACTTGGATTTGCTCAGTTTGGCAGTTATATGACCTATAAAAAAGTGATAATAGATACAGTAAATACTGACAACTGAAAAGCCAAATTTCAAGGAATCACGAGAAAGAAAGAAAGGAGAAGAGAAAGAAAGAAAGGAATGCTCAGAAAGAAGGACTAGTAAGAAACCCATGACTGATGTGAAACGTGGGGTTTTTCATAACAAGCTAAAGGAACCTCTAGTCTGCCTCCTAGAGATGCAATTTCCTGCTATCTAATCTACAGATTTTTTTTTTTTGCATTAAAAGCAAAACTAAATTTAAGCTTCAAAGCAAACACTTGACATTCAGGGCAGACAGATGGACTGTTGGATTTGAAGGAGTGGCAGAAGGCAGTCTGCTAGAGTTGGCCCAGAGAAAAAAATCTGAAACACAGATTGTAATGCTAGCTGGTGCATAGGACCTGTGGAATGAAATAATTTTTTATTGAAAAATGAAAAATGAAAAAAGAAGGAGTTGGAGAAGAAGAATAAAAAGAGGAGGGAGGAGGAAGGGAAGAAGGGGAGGGGGAGGAGGAGCTATCAACCACACAGTCAATTCTTTTGGTTAATGTCACATTTTACTCATCAATCTTAATAGACCCACTAGTGATTATTCTTATTTGGGTATTTCCAGTGAAAAAGGATCCAGTCTGTGCAAAGCCTCAGTAGCTGTGTTATGAAGCTACTTTTAATTTGGGCACAAAATTAGCCTGGACTGAGTTACCCCCACCTGGATAATTCATGCAGCCTACTCATGCCCAGCCCTGCCCTAGCTTTTGGCAGGATATCTCTCTGGCATGACTTTCAGTCTTGGCTTTGTCCCCAGGTTGACTGGCCAGGCCCACATTGGAGTGGGGCTGTAGGGGAGGAGGAGGAGGGGGAGGAGATGGTAGAGCTGAATGTTTAAGAGCTAAGGCTCTGGAGACAGAAAGACTGGGTTCAAATCTCAAGTTTGCCACCTGCTAGGTGGTCCGTGGTGTCACGAAGAGTCAGACACGACTGAGCAACTTCACTTTCACTTTTCACTTTCATGCATTGGAGATGGAAATGGCAACCCACTCCATTGCCCTCTCCATCCCTGATGGCTCAGTTGGTAAATAATCTGCCTGCAATGCAGGAGACGTAAGAGACACAGGTTCTATCCCTGGGTGGGGAAGATCCCTTGGTGGCAGAAATGGTAACCCACTCCAGTACTGATGCCTGAAAAATCCCATGGACAGGGTCCATGGTGGGCTACAGTCCATTGGGTCACAAAGAGCTAGACACAACTGAGCACAAGCACACACACATGTATATGTATATATATATAGGCAATGGCACCCCACTCCAGTACTCTTGCCTGGAAAACCCCATGGACGGAGGAGCCTGGTAGGCTGCAGTCCATGAGGTCGCTAAGAGTCGGACACGGCTGAGCGACTTCACTTTGACTTTTCACTTTCATGCATTGGAGAAGGAAATGGCAACCCACTCCAGTATTCTTGCCTGGAGAATCCCAGGGATGGGGGAGCCTGGTGGGCTGCTGTCTATGGGGTCGCACAGAGTCGGACACGACTGAAGCGACTTAGCAGCAGCAGCGGCACACACATTCACATACATATATATGTGTATTTTAAAATTCTTTTCCATTATATTTTATTACAAGATATTGAATATAGTTCCCTGTGCTAGACAATAAATCCTTATTGTTTACCTACTTTCTATATGATAGTGTCCATCTGTTAATCCCATACTCTTGATGTATCTCCCCCACCTACTTTGGCAACTATAAAAGTTTGTTTTTTATTTGTCTGTGAGTCTGTTTCCAGTTTGTAACTAAGTTCATGTGTGCTATTTTTTAGATTTCCCATATAAGTGATATCATAAAGTATTTTTCTTTCTCAATCTGACTTATTTCACTTAGTCTAATACTCAAGTCCATCCATGTTGTTGCAAATGGCAAAATTTCATTCTTTTTAATGGCTGAGTCATATTCTATTGTATATATAAACCACATCTTCTTTATAACATGGTTTATAGAGATTTGATGAAATAGCAGCATATACTAAGGGCACAGTCAGTGCCTGGCACAAGACATGTAATCAGCAAATAGTACCTATCATCACTGGCAACCTTGGTCTTACTTTTATATTAGTATTAATGATTTAAAAGAGGAAAGTATGTGTGGGCCAAGAGCAATTCTGAGATGAATTAGTACCAGATTGTGAAGTACCAGATTATGTCAAGTTAGCTTCTAAATCCATTGTGCATGCAGTCCAGTAGAATATACTGCAAAAATAGAAAAGTCCTATTTTGTGCTGCCCAGTACAGTCCAGCCATTGCCACACAAGCTACTGACAGCACTTGAAATTTGGTTAGAGGAAGTGAATTTTCAGACTTATTAAATTTAAGTAACCACATGTGATCTATGGCTACCATAGTAGACAGCAGAGCTTTATACAATTAAAACTGCCAAATCTCTGTGGGAAAGGACAAACACTGTCAGGGAGCAGTTAAATATTAGGAAGCACAGAGCCTATAGGATTGAAGACATCAGAGAGAACCAAATTTTTAATAACCGATGAACATAATTCTTATCCTACCCTTCTAGTATAAAAACAAGCAAAATCTGAACCATTTCTAATTTCACTGGAATGAAAGAGATCGAACTTTGACTTGGAATTTACAGTCACAAAATTTGTGTCCTTTGGCAAACAACCATAGTGCACAGATGAGGCAAAACCAGATCTCATCACCGAACCACACAAGTAGAGGAGAGTTTCTTAAGTGTCATTCTCAAAGTGCATGCTGATCCTGTGGGTGAGAGTCATTTTTAGGAGGGAAGATAAAAAGAGGAAGCCATGCTTATGTAACCAACTGCTGAGCTGGCAATGAATTCGCTCATTAGCAGTCTAATGAAAGAGGCCACAAGGGGAGAAATTAATAAAGTTGGCAGGTTGTTCCTATTGGCACAGCCAATAGGTATAGGTATCAGTTCAGTTCAGTCGCTCAGTCGTGTCCACCTCTTTGCGACTCCATGAATTGCAGCACGCCAGGCCTCCCTGTCCATCACCAACACCCAGAGTTCACTCAAACTCAAGTCCATCGAGTCGGTGATGCCATTCAGCCATCTCATCCTCTGTCGTCCCCTTCTCTTCCTGCCCCCAATCCCTCCCAGCATCAGAGTCTTTTCCAATGAGTCAACTCTTCACATGAGGTGGCCAAAGTACTGGAGTTTCAGCTTTAGCATCATTCCCTCCAAAGAACACCCAGGACTAATCTCCTTTAGAATGGACTGGTTGGATCTTCTTGCAGTCCAAGGGACCCTCAAGAGTCTTCTCCAACACCACAGTTCAAAAGCATCAATTCTTTGGCGCTCAGCTTTCTTCACAGTCCAACTCTTACATCCATACATGACCACAGGAAAAACCATAGCCTTGACTAGACAGACCTTTGTTGGCAAAGTAATGTTTCTGCTTTTGAATATGCTATCTAGGTTGGTCACAACTTTCCTTCCAAGGAGTAAGCGTCTTTTAATTTCATGGCTGCAGTCACCATCTGCAGTGATTTTGGAGCCCCCCAAAATGAAGTCTGACACTGTTTCCACTGTTTCCCCTTCTATTTCCCATGTAGTGATGGGACCAGATGCCATGATCTTCATTTTCTGAATGTTGAGCTTTAAGCCAACTTTTTCACTCTCTTCTTTCACTTTCATCAAGAGACTTTTTAGTTCCTCTTCACTTTCTGCCGTAAGGGTGGTGTCCTCTGCATATCTGAGGTTATTGATATTTCTCCCTGCAATCTTGATTCCAGCTTGTGCTTCTTCCAGCCTAGCATTTCTCATGATGTACTCTGCATAGAAGTTAAATAAGCAGGGTGACAGCCTTGACATACTCCTTTTCCTATTTGGAACCAGTCTGTTGTTGCATGTCCGGTTCTAAGTATTGCTTCCTGACCTGCATATAGGTTTCTCAAGAGGCAGGTCAGGTGGTCTGGTATTCCCATCTGTTTCAGAATTTTCCACAGTTTCTTGTGATCCACACAGTCAAAGGCTTTGGCATAGTCAATAAAGCAGAAATAGATGTTTTTCTGGAACTCTCTTGCTTTTTTGATGATCTAGCAGATGTTGGCAATTTGATCTCTGGCCTCTTAAGAAATCTGTATGCAGGTCAGGAAGCAACAGTTAGAACTGGTCATGGAACAACAGACTGGTTCCAAATAGGAAAAGGAGTACGTCAAGGCTGCATATTGTCACCATGTTTATTTAACTTCTATGCAGAGTACATCATGAGAAATGCTGGACTGGAAGAAACACAAGTTGAAATCAAGATTGCTGGGAGAAATATCAATAACCTCAGATGTGCAGATGACATGACTCTTATGGCAGAAAGTGAAGAGGGGCTAAAAAGCCTCTTGATGAAAGTGAAAGTGGAGAGTGAAAAGGTTGGCTTAAAGCTCAACATTCAGAAAACGAAGATCATGGCATCTGGTCCCATCACTGCATGGGAAATAGATGGGGAAACAGTGGAAACAGTGTCAGACTTTGTTTTTCTGGGCTCCAAAATCACTGCAGATGGTGACTGTAGCCATGAAATTAAAAGACGCTTACTCCTTGGAAGGAAAGTTATGACCAACCTAGATAGCATATTCAAAAGCAGAGACATTACTTTACCAACAAAGGTTCGCCTAGTCAAGGCTATGGTCTTTCCTGTGGTCATGTATGGATGTGAGAGCTGGACTGTGAAGAAGGCTGAGCGCCGAAGAATTGATGCTTTTGAACTGTGGTGTTGGAGAAGACTCTTGAGAGTCCCTTGGACTGCAAGAAGATCCAACCAGTCCATTCTGAAGGAGATCAATCCTGGAATTTCTTTAGAAGGAATGATGCTAAAGCTGAAACTCCAGTACTTTGGCCACCTCATGCGAAGAGTTGACTCATTGGAGAAGACTCTGATGCTGGGAGGGATTAGGGGCAGGAGGAGAAGGGGACGACAGAGGATGAGATGGCTGGATGGCATCACTGACTCGATGGGTGTGAGTCTGGGTGACCTCCGGGAGCTGGTGATGGACAGGGAGGTCTGGCGTGCTGCGGTTCATGGGGTCGCAAAGAGTCGGACATGACTGAGCGACTGATCTGATCCGATAGGTATAAATGGTGTTTATTCACTAATAACTCAAAAGTGTCACAGACATTTTGGGAGAATGTCTAGTGTCCATGATAAGTTTAAGTATTAGGAGAATTATAACCCCGAGGTTCAATGATCCAAGATGAAACACGTGAAGTTTCAAATATCACTGGTTTTACATTGCCTTTAATATTTACATGGAAGTCCCTCAGAGCTGCAGGAAAAGTGGCCCTATACTAGGAATTAAGATATATGGTTTTGAGACTTTGTTTCTATTGGTTACCAGTTGGGAGTCCTTCAATAAGTACTTACTCTGCCTCACAATTTCAATACATGTAAAAATGGGGTTGAGACTAATTACCTCATGAGATTCTTGCAAGGGTTTCATGAAAAATAATTTGGAAAACTATCCAGCACTTTGCAAATGAAAAATATTGGTACCATCATTATCGTTATCATTGCTTTGACTTTCTCAACAATCCTCTAGGAGAGCTAGATAGAGCAAGTTAATCATTTTGTAGATAAAGAAACCAAGACTGAGAGGGATTAAAGGATTTGCCCAAGGTCATTGTAACCATGACCACCAGAAGTCTTATCCAAGAGATGAACACAAAGGTTTCACATTTCTTCTAAATCCATTGCTTTAGAAATGCTTACATTCAAGAGATTGTAGAACTGTAACAGTCTGGGCTGCCTTTAGATTCAGGGAAGAGAGGCCCTTGTCCAGGACCAGGTGTTTTAATTAGTTAGTGCGTTAGTTAACTAGTAGCCTACAAACTAGACCAAATCCAGCCTGTTTGGGCAAATAACTCTCTATGAGAATACAGCCATGCTTGTTCACTTAGGAATTGTCTGTGGCCACTTTCGTACTAAGAGTGGAATTGGGCACAGTAATTGCAATAGGTGTCTCAGTAGTAAAGAATCCACCTGCTAATTCAGGAGACGCAGGAGACTTGTGTTTGATCCCTGGGTTGGGATGATCCCCTGGAGGAGGAAATGGCAACCCACTCCAGTATTCTTGCCTGGAGAATCCCAAGGATGGTGGAGTCTGGCAGGAGACAGTCCAAATGGTCACAAAGAATTGGACACGACTGAGCACTGAGCACTAATTGCAAAAGAGACCAAAGCCAAAAATACGTACTGTGTGGTCCTTTATAGAAAAATATCTGCCCACTCTTGCTTTCAAGGACCTTAATAGCACATGTGTGTGTGCCAAGTTGCTTCAGTCATGACTGACTCTTCATGACCTTATGGACCACAGCCTGCCAGGCTCCTCTGTCCATGGAAGTCTCCAGGCAAGAAAACTGGAGTGGATTGGCATGCCCTCCTGCAGGTGATCTTCTGGACCCAGGGATTCAACCTGTGTTTCTTATGTACTCTGCATTTCCAGGCAGGTCTTTTACCACTAGCGCCACCTGGGAATTGCAAAAACCACACCAAAAAAAAAAAAAAAAAAAGGTATTAAAAAGCACGCAGCCATCCTGTCTCTGGGGATCCGAGGATCTATGCTGGCAGAAGGTGACCTATACCCTCCGATAGCTGCTATCATGACCAGCACACCTCAGGCCCCAGACCTCCACATCGGCCTTGTGTGTCCACTGGGGCTTCTGCTGTTCACAGCTCAGGTGGGCACCACTTTGGAGTGCTATGATTTGAGTTGCCTAAGTATTTAAATAACAAAAATGACAAATTAATTAATTGGTCAAAGCCTTCCTCTCCGAGATTATCAGTGTCATGGACTCTTACATAACAAAGTATCAGTTCCTGGTTCAGCCAGACATCCTGGCTTCTCTTTGAGTTTCAATTCCTAGTTCTCATTCTGGGGGTGCTCAGCTTGGCACAGTGTTTACAACAGATGCACGTGGCAAATGGAGAATATTCTGTGATATTAAACAACTTACGTTACTTTAAGACAATTTTTATATAGGTCTGGATAGAACATGAGTGAAATGTGACACATTTTTTAAGCTGGTGACTCAATGGACCTTGAATACTAGAGAATCACAAATAGTTTTACTTTTTAAAAAATAATTTTATTTAAATAATTTGACTCAAACTTTTAGCGTTTCTATATTGTAATTTGCATTTTGCCTTTGGATTTTAAAAATCTTGAAGTTTCAAAAGACATATTTGAAAACATTTTAAATTTTCAATTTCTTACATTTATTTTCATTGACATTATTTGATGAAAATATCTTCAAATTTTATATCCTTTGAATACTATCTTGTCTTTATAACCCTTTGAGCATTAATGTCAATGAAATAAGATCCCACTTTCTCATTTGTGATGGTAGTCACACTTTTTGGTTTTGGCAAGAGCAGAAATAACAGGCCTGTCTTTGATTTTTGTTGTTACTGTTTTTAAGACAACAGATGGGAAAGTGACTGAATAGAATCATTAATATGGTTATTTGTCCCCCGTCCTCCCAACCTCCTGATAGACATTCTCTATTTGGAATTTTGTTGATTGCATTCTACCTCAATACCTCTGGGAAGGTGTGTCTCAGAAAAAAAAGTTCTCTTCAGTTTTGTGACTATACAGTCCTATTGAACTGCTCTCCCGGTGGGTTTGGATCTCTTTTTCCCCAGACTAATTTACCAGGAGGCTGCTAGTCAGAGGTTCCTGAGCCTCCTTGAAGCCCCAGCTGAGGCTGTCTTTCCCAGGGGGAGGAGGGGGACTCTAGGACTGGCCTGGAAACTAGGAACCAGGTGGCTTTTATACCAAAGACAGCTGCTTCCCCTGGGGTGCCATTAGGACCAGCCCTTCAGGGAGCCAACCCAAACCCCGCTTCTCTTGTAGTGAAGAAAGACACACTTCCGAATCTACCCAGGGTTCTCCTGGAAAGCTGGCATGGATGGTTTTTAATTACCTGAGCGGAATCTGGGGCCAAGGCTCGGTTTTGCCTCCCCAGCACCTAGGGGAGCTTCTCCCATATGTCAGAGGAAATAATGTATTCATTTGTGAGCTCATTCATTCATTGAACAAATACTGACTGCAGGCCTACTGTGTGCTAGGCATGGCACAAACTGTGAACATGCTCAGCTTTTTCCTATGGTGCAATAGGAAGTGTGTTTGGGCTTTTTCCCCCTTTGTATTGAAGTATAGTTGATGTATGGGCATTCCTGGTGGCTCGGATAGTAAAGACTGCAATGTGGGAGATCTGAGGTTTGATTCCTGGGTTGAGAAAATCCCCTGGAGAAGGGAATTCTCTTGCCTGGAGAATTCCATGGACAGTGGAGCCTGGCTGGCTACAGTCCATGGGACTGCAAAGAGATGGACATGACTGAGCAACTAATACACACACAGTTGATTTACAAAGTTGTGTTATGCTAAGTCACTTCAGTCGTGTCTGACTCTGTGCGACCCCATAGACGGCAGCCCACCAGGCTCTCCCGTCCCTGGGATTCTCCAGGCAAGAACACTGGAGTGGGTTGCCATTTCCTTCTCCAATGAGTGAAAGTGAAGTCACTCAGTCGTGTCTGACTCTTAGCGACCCCAGGGATTGCAGCCTAACAGGCTCCTCCATCCATGGGATTTTCCAGGCAAGAGTACTGGAGTGGGGTGCCATTGCCTTCTCGTGTGTTATAAATAACCTAAAAAAATGTTGTGTTAGTTTCAGGCATAGAGGGAAGTGAGTCAGATATGTGTGTGTATGTGTATGTATTCTTTTACATTGTAGGTTATTACAAGATATTGAATATAGTTCTCTGTGCTACACAGTAACCTTGTTGTTTATCTATTTTGTATAGTGTGTAGCTGTTGGGCATCCCTGGTGGCTCAGTGGTAAAGAATCCTCCTGCCAATGCAGGAGACTCCAGTTTGATCCTTGGGTTGGGAAATTTCCCTGGAGAAGGAAATGGCAACCCACTCCAGTATTTTTGCCTGGAAAATCCCATGGACAGAGGGGCCTGGCAGGCTACAGCCCATGGGGTCACAAAAGATTCAGACAACACTTAGCAAGTAGACAACAGCATCAAGTGTGTATCTGCTAATCCCTGACTCCTGATTTATCTTTACCACCACCCCTTTCCCCTTTGATAACCATAAACTATGTCTGTGAGTCTGTTTCTGGTTTGTAAATATGTTCATTTGAGTCATCTTTTAGATTCCCCATGTAAGTGATATCATACGATATTTGCCTTTGTCTGACTTCATTTAGTATGATAATCTCTGCTGCTGCTGCTGCTAAGTCGCTTCAGTCGTGTCCGACTCTGTGTGACCCCAAAGACAGAAGCCCACCAGGCTCCCCTGTCCCTGGGATTCTCCAGGCAAGAATACTGGAGTGGGTTGCCATTACCTTCTCCAACGTATGAAAGTGAAAAGCGAAAGTGAAGTCGCTCAGTCGTGTCCGACTCTTAGCGACCCCATGGACTGGAGCCTACCAGGCTCCTCCGTCCATGGGATTTTCCAGGCAAAAGTACTGGGGTGGGGTGCCATTGCCTTCCCCGATGATAATCTCTAGGCCCATCCATATTGCTATAAATGGCATTATTTCATTCTTTTTTCCTCCATTCTTTTTGATGATTGAGTAATATTCCACTGTATACATGTACCACATTTTCTTTATCCATTCATATGGATGACCATTCATATGGACATTTTCCATTATATGGACATTTAAGTTGTTTCCATGTCCTGGCTATTGTAAATAGTGCTACTATGAACATTGGGGTGCATGTATCCTTTTGAATTAGAGTTTTTCCCCAGGTATATGCCCAAGAGTGAGATTGCTGGATCATATGGTAACTCTATTTTTAATTTTTAAAGGAAGCTCTATATTATTTTCCATAGTGGCCACACCAATTTGAATCATATTTGGTCTTTGTCTCTGGTCTTTGGCATTGAACTTCCAAAATCCTAAGAATTTGATGATAGGAATGTCTAGAGGTCAAGCTCTATAAAAACTCTTGAATATGAAGATTCGATGCCCGTGCTGGGAGGGTGACCCACCCCAACTCTATGGGGACAAAAGTTGCTGTGCTCAAAGCTCTTCCAGACATTGCCCTATGTACCTCTTCCTCTGGCTATTCATTTGTATCCTTGATAATAAACCAGTAATATAAGGTAAGTGTTTTTCTGAGTTTTGTGAGTTTTTCTAGTAAATTATCAAACTCGAGGAGGGGATTGTGGGAACTTCTGATTTATAGCTGGTTGGTCAAAAGTACAGGTGGCCTGGGACTTGCAACTGGCGTCTATAACAGGGGTAGTTTTGTGGAACTGAGCTCTTAACCTGTGGGGTCTGTGCTAACTCTGGGTAGTTACTGTCAGAACTGAACTGAATTGTAGGCTACCCAGCTGATGTCCACAGAATATTAAAGCATCACAGAGTTCCCTCACCCCCATGAGCTCCCAAGGTAGCAGGGAAGGTCTGCAGTGAAACAAGCAATTACAATAAGGTGATGAGTCTGACAAAGGGGATGGATGAGATGTCCTGGGAGCCTACAGCAGGAAGGCTCACTGAGGCTCATTACCCTCACTGAAGCGGTGGAAAGGGGTTTCTGAGGAAGGGGCCTTCAAGGTGAGGACCTTGATACATAGGAGGAGACCAGGCAGAGAAGTTAGAGCAGGTCTGAATTCGAAAGACACCTGTGCCAGTAACATAAACCCTGGGAGAACCCTAAGCTCAGGATGTCCTAGAACAACTTCACAAAGCCTCGTGGATGCCCTGTGGATGCCCTGTGGATATTCAGAATGCTGCTGAGCCTCATTCATTTGTTTAGCAAATGATAGTCAGCACCTTCTATGTGCTAGGTGAGGAGCTGGCAATACAAGGTGAAACCAGAGCTCTTATCCTGAAGAAGCTGTAGGTCTCGCAGTGAAGATGATTGGAGAGGATGCACACTTTCTTCTGCCCAGCATCTCTCTGTGCAGAATCCAACTCATAGTGAGGATCTAGGAGTGCTAATTTCACCTCCCCTGGCTCCAGGGATCGGCATATGACCAGGCTTGGCTAATCAGAGTGCCATGGGGATTGGTTCATAAATGTACATGTGACCTGATGTCAGCCATTTAAATCCTTCCCTAGAACATATATGTATTTATTTGGTTGAGCTGGGTCTTTCTTGCTGCACACAGGATCTTCAGTCTATTTTGCAGCATGTGGGATCTAGTTCCCTGCCCAGGAATGGAACCCAGGGCCCCTGCATTGGGACGCAGAGTCTCAGCCACTGGACCACAAGCAAAGTCCTTCCCTAGGACTTTTAATGGAACTAAGGAAAGACTCTTTCTGTACCTGAGATAGTAAGGTAAAAACAGCATTAGACTGGAGATACGAGGAGCTGCCTTTTCTACCTCATGGAAAAATCTTGCCTGAAATTAGAGCCTACCTAGTGGAGAAGGCAATGGCACCCCACTCCAGTACTTTTGCCTAGAAAATCCCATGGATGGAGGAGTCTGGTGGGCTGCAGTCCATGAGGTCGATAGAGTCAGACACGACTGAGCAACTTCACTGTCACTTTCCACTTTCATGCATTGGAGAAGGAAATGGCAACACACTCCAGTGTTCTTGCCTGGAGAATCCCAGGAACGGGGGAAGCCTGGTGGGCTGCCGTCTATGGGGTCGCACAGAGTCAGACACGACTGAAGTGACTTAGCAGCAGCAGCAGAGGAGAGAAGCGCCAAAAAATGGGTAAAATAGAGTCAGGGCAAGGGTGTGATTGCATTTTGAGTCCATGGCCCAGCAGCACACATCTAGGAGGAGTCCTAGATGGGTGGATGGATATCCAACTTTGTAGTTACATTAACCAACAAACTCCCTTTTAAAAATTGACTGAAGTTGGGTGTTTGTTCATTTTTTTTTTTTTTTTCACTTAAAATCAAGAATTCTGATTAATGAGGAAAGAGGCAGAAAATCCACTTGACAAGAAGGTGACAAATGCCATTATAATAGAAGGAAGATGGGGAGGCAGCAGAACATGATGGGTGAGTGGCTGGTTCAGCAGATGCTCTTGGGGCCCTGCTGGTATCTGCTTGGCCCACCCTGGATGTCTCCTACAGCTTCTGGGGACCATTTCCATATTTGTCACCAGCTTTCTGCTCAAGTGTCTAAGCTCCTCTTCCTGGAGAAGTGTGCTCAGCCCAGGCACAGGACCAACCAGAGGGCTGAGGGGTTAGGTCCCTGAGGACCAACCTTCACCAGATGAGGGACTGTATTTATGGCATCAGCTCCCCAGCCCCCGCACCCCTGGGTGAGCAGTTCTGAGGGATGGTCTCCTCTGCCCTTCAGACGGTCTGCGGCAGGCCTGGGCCCCCTGTTGTCTACGGTGGCGACTCCCTCAGGTACTGGCTTTCCTCCTTCTCTCTCTCACTTTCCCACCCCATCACCTGGGCTCCCTGGAATCACCTCCCAGACAGACCATTTGCAACCAAATCCTTATCCAAACCCAGGCAGGTGGGCTCTGAAACCAGACCTATAGGTTTGAATCCCAACTCTATCACTTCCTGTGTGTCTTTGAACAACTTATTTAATCTTGTACCTCAGTTTCCCCATCTGTAAAAAGAAAATAATTTCACCAATCTCATAAAAATGTTGGGAAGTTGAAATGAGATACTATGTATAAAGTATATACAAACATAAATGCTTGTATGTTTTTATGTATAAAAACATAAATGCTTAGTAAACACATACTATTATTTATACTGACTGTTACCTAAGCACCACCAGAGCGCCTGAGGTGTCTTCTGAGAAGAGGTGGCACTTGAACTGAATAGTAAAGAGCTGCCAGGAGTGAGGGAGAAGAAGAAAAAGTGCATCAAGCAGAGGGGACCAGAGACTCCACTTCAGAAGCCACGTCTCTGTCCAAACTAACAACTATAGAGGAGTACATCCTTTCCAAAGGATCTGAAAGAGAGGACCACAAGATAATCTGTTCAGATACCACTTTTTGTTTTGTTATCTACTGCAGAAGAGTAAGTGTTCCACATTCCCCCTCCTTTTCAAAAAATTATCTATTTTGATTTGGTCGTGCTGGGTCTTAGTGGCGGCACACGGAATATTTGATCTTCACTGCAGCATTTGAAGCTCCAGTTCCCTGACCAGGGATCGAACCTGAGCCCCCTGGATTGAGAGTGCGGAGTCTTAGCCACTGGACAACCAGGGAGGTCCCCACATTCCCACTCTGAATGGCATAAAGCCCTAGAGCCCTGGGAAAGATGTATTGTCCAAATGTGATTGTCTCTGTGTGTGAAATGTCCTCCCAAGAAACGAAAGCAGCCTGAAGACTGCCGTCTGAAGAGGGACGTGCCACGCTCTCTTTGAGTTCCTGGGTTCACAGCAGGACCTCAGAGGGCCATGTGCCTGCTGCACCCAGAGGCTAGAGTCCTGATTCCAGGGTTCCAGTTTCACAAATGTCCCTGGACCCCAGACTGGCACGGGAGTCTTTGCAGGCTCGGGCCAAGCACATAACAATGGAGAAGAGTAAGGAATGAAGACCAGAATGTTTTGCTCTGCCTGCTGCCTCTCGCCCATGGCGGATCCTGTTCTCAAGTCATGTTTTTTAATCTCACTCCAGGAGGCCTCTGTCTGCTCAGTCAGGGCTAAAGACGTGTACCCCAGGGAGGTAGAGGTTCTGCCATTGCTTCTGCCTGATGTCTCAGGGGCATCACAGGCCTCAGACCACGTTTTATGTTCTTTAATTTCACCAGACACGAAGCAATGCAAATTTAAGGCCTCAGTACAAGTGGAGTTAAGGGTAATCATGAAGTACATTTTCCGCATGCAGAGCCAAGTCAAAGACAGGCAGCTTTCTCTGTCATTTCCATTTGCTGTGAATGGATTTTATCTGGCTAACTGGCTCATTTAGTGCGTAGCCCTGAAGGGGCTCTGCTTTCAGCAGGAGGTTTCAGTTCTAACTCTCCAACTCCAACTTGGAGACCCAAGGCTCTCTCTTCTGTTCTTGAAGGACATTCAAACTCAAAGACCTTGAATCTAGTATTAATTGGGATGCAGTATAAGCAGTTTTGACAGACTCCTTAAATAACAATACCTGAAATGAAAATGTGTATCTGTTTCATGCGACAGTTCATGCTGGGCTGGCAGCCTGGCCCTGTGATGTTGTTGGGAGTTTAAGGTCCTTCCATATTGTCTTCTCATTATTCCTAGGGTGCTGACATTCTCCAGAGGGGTCTCAGCCAAGCTTATGTCCATGTGTCAAGCTAAAAATTAGGGAGGGATGGAGAGTATGGATGGATGTAGGGGATGTGATGACAACAAGATCAGTGTCTACCATAGTAGCGGAGGCCAATCCCCCTCTGCCCCAGAACACATGAAATCTGATGTAGAAAATCAAAGACATGTGACCCTACTTCAGCAGCTGTGGTAGATGCTGATTAATGCCCAAGACACTTCTAATCATGAGTAAACCAACAGGCAATGGGTGGTACGAACAAACTAAATAGGTATAAAGAAGGAAGTGTCTGTGTATGCACACATGTGTGTGTTATTTCAAGTATTTTTATTCTGAGTGGTAGGTACCAAAAGTACTGACAGATGTGTCTAATTCTGGATAGTTCAGCACTTTGGCACAGGCTCTCAATCTCCGATCTGATCCACTTTTACAGACTTAACAGATCCTGAAATTTACTTTAGGGCATGTACTTCCTTCTTGCTCTCACTGGAAATTGAGCCAAAGTTGGAAATGTGCATTTTCTGACTTCAGTGAGGAACTCCAGATGGAGTCCCACTGGAATGCAGATTGAGTCCATGGTCAGAGAAGATGGATTAAATGTGAACAAAATGGGAAACACGTGTTCGATGTCTAACAGCAGCTGCCACGGGTCATTTTGCTGTAGTAGGTATGCCTGGATCATTTGTATAAAGGCCCGTGTTACCCACTCTTCACATTTATTCAGGGGAGTGGGGATGTGTTTGTGTGTGCCTGCGTGTGTGTGAGGGGGTTCTCTTTGGTAAATGTGTCTGTCTGTGGATACAAGATGTTATTATATGTGTATCTTTGTGTCTCTAGTGTACGTATTTGTGTTTCTAGGTAGTGGTTATATGTGTACCTGTGTCTACATGTGTGTTGTGTATATGTGTGTCTGTCTCTGAGTTCCATGAGGCTATACCCTTTTTCTGTCACTATTCAGCATGATAAACAATAACTTGTCAGAATGCTGCTGCTGCTGCTAAGTCGCTTCAGTCGTGTCCGACTCTGAGCGACCCCATAGACGGAAGCTCACCAGGCTCCCCTGTCCCTGGGATTCTCCAGGCAAGAACACTGGAGTGGGTTGCCATTTCCTTCTCCAATGCATGAAAGTGAAAAGTCAAAGTGAAGTCGCTCAGTTGTGTTCGACTCAGCGACCCCACGGACTGGAGCCTACCAGGCTCCTCCGTCCATGGGATTTTCCAGGCAAAAGTATTGGGATGGGGTGCCATTGCCTTCCCCGACTTGTCAGAATAGAAGTAATCATTTTATTGAGGATTCAATCACTGTCTATTCTAGCATATTAAACACAAATCTTAGCCCACAAACAAGTGTGCATGAAATGAAGCTGTCTTTTGCTTGGCAGAATTTAATTTCTATCATAAGCCTCTTTTGGGGGGCATGGGGAGACAGAAATTGAATTTCAATAATTCAACTTTCCTCCTCTCCCACCGCCCCTTCCTTTGAGATTGTCTAAATTCTCAAGGAGTTGGGTCACACGCATATATGAGTCACATCTAGTCTTCATGGGCATCTGTGTGTGTTGGCACTAACCAGGACCAGAGCTGGGGGATGGTGGGGAGCAAGGAAGCCGGGACTGATTTCTGGGACTGGAGGTCTGGAAGCAGGTTGGGGTCTGACTATGCTGTTTCTTACAGATCTGCCTAAATCCTCTCTAGGGCCCACCCCCACCCCGGGGGAGCCCCTCCACCCCTTCAGATTGTTGAATGTGTTTGCCTGTTGTTTGGGTTGTTGATTCACCACCGAGTGGCCCTTGTTCCATCCCCTCCCTGCTCTCTCTCTCTGTGAGTTTAGTGCCATTCTTGGGTACCTGAGATCCCAGTGGTTCTCACAGAGAACTCGAGGGTCTGTAGACATCTTCTCTGCCATCTTGCCCCTTCTGCAAATTTACATACTTCTACAAATTTACACAATCCCTCTCACCTTCTGGATTTTTCTGTGAACCCTTCTCCTCCCTGCATGCAGAGCAGAGTGCACCTTCGGGACACATCAGTGTCTGCCCACTCCTTCCTCTCCCTTCACCAGCTGGGAGAGTTCCCATTTGGGTGAGGAAGTAGGGAGAGGAATAAACTCTGCCCCCTCATTGGGTATTCTTCCAAATGTGTGTTACACGCCCTGGGGTTTTTGTTTGCTGTTCCTGAGGCTTAGGCATTTAAAAATGAAAAGCTAAGAACCAACTCGTCAACATATCGCTCAGCTTTTTACAATGTCTCTTCATCTGTGAGATAAACTGAATGTTGGGCTGACTGACGGGGGAAGGACACAGGGTGGGAAGGCAGAAGGGTGAAGAAACACATCTTAAAACACATCAGTCTAGCACCTGACCACACCAGGAAGACCACAGGGCTACAGCTGTGTAGGACACCATAGCTCTCTGCAGTCAGGACTGGAAAACCTGTTTCACACACCAGCATCTGGCACATACTTTGCCCTAGAAACCTTGGCAACCCCTGAGACTGTTTGAATTTTGTAGAGGAAATCTGTGCACATTTCTGTCTCCTTTGCTAGGTTGTAGACCTATTTCAGAGTAATAGCAAATCCCATGACTAGGCTCTCAAATCCAATATTCATAGGATGTGTGCCAGCCTCTGACCTGGTGCTCGACATAAGTGTTGGCTGTGCTGCCAGGGCAACCACCCATCCCTGTGAGAGGCCAAGACTCTATCCCTGACTAACAGAATAGTGCCGTGTCTCTAGGAATGAGGGCACACTCAATCCAGGCTAGGGGTTGGCAGTTCTACCCCATGGTTACCAGCCTTTGCAAGACTATGCCTCAAGCTGCTCACTTTCTGGTTTTTCTGGTCTACCTGCCAAGCCTCATTTGTAGGGTGTGTGGCTAAATGTGACTCCTCTGGCAGATGGTCAAGGCCAACTTTCAGGATAAGAAGGGAAAATGTGCTGGTAGCCAAGTCTGCATGTCTCTCCTGGCACGGACTTCTCATAGGTGCAGATCTCTGCTCCACGTGCATGAAAACACTATCAGTGAACTTCAGGCTGAACTGCTTTTCCTAGAGTGGGCTCTGGGTGAAAGTGATAGATATTATATGAAAATAGGTCTCTGTGATCAAACATATTTAGCAGGTCAAATTCTCAGTCATTTTTTTAAATGTTTTATTTTGTATTGCGATATAGCCGATTGACAATGTTGTGATAGTTTCAGGTGAACGGCAGAGGAATTCAGCTATGTATATACATGTATCCATTCTCCCCTGAACCCCTCTCCCACCCAGGCTGTCACACAGCATTGAGCAGAGTTCCATGTGTTGTACAGTAGGTCCTTGTTATTAATTTTAAATACAGCAGTGTGTACATGCCCATCCCAAATTCCCAAACTATCTTTGATATAGAACTGTATGTTGTAATTCTCTGGATGAGGGTATAATATGTGACAATTCAGTTGTCCCTCAAACACTTTTGGATACAGATAGTTCCTGGGACTGTTGCTGCGTGGGACACACTTTGAGAAACGCCATGGCAGTGCATGTGTCTCTTATTACAGTATGTTGTTCTGTGGTTCTGACTGTTGTAGTTTGGGGTTAGAAAAAAATATTATCTTGTAGAAGCTAAGTGACTAAGAAGCAGCAATTTGGAATCACTATCAAAGCAGCATCTCATCATTCCTGGAAATGTCCAGATACTAAGAAATCAATGGCTGGATTGTTGCCACTGCTCATTTCAGAGTTGAGTTTGTCTGGCTTTGTTACTATTTGTCCAAGGTCCAAGTTGGTTTTATACTTTCTTTCTTGAAACACAGGCACAGTCTTCATAGCCTTAAAAAATGGTAGGGGTCTTATGAAGCATCTCAGAGTGTTTTCAGGTGATAAATCACTAGCCTATTTATTGTCAAATTAATTCATCCACCCCATGATTAGCATTGACTACGTACTGGGCCCTTTGAAACATACAAAATCAAATAAGGCAAAGTTCCTCTTCTTTAATATCTTCTGTGCCAGTTCAGTCTTGATGTCTTCAACCATTTATATTCCAGGAAACACTAGAGGAACATATTTATAGACAAAAGGAACCCATCTGAGATGAAGTTAATAGCTGGTTTCAGTTTGGGTGCTGTGAGGTGAGAAATTGTTCCAAGAAAACAGAATAAGGAAGAAGGATCGTTGCTTCACTTCTACTTAGTTTCAGTGAACTTCTTGGAAGAGGTGGTATTTTAAAAGAATTGAAATAAGGACATTGGGCTGATAAATGAGCCATATTCAAAAAAATGAGGATCCCAGTTAACACAGTGAACTAAAGGAGGCAACCTTCACCCATAGCTCAGAAACAGTGGTGCTAAGTATGTTAAACATCTTTGTTTAATGAAGTTGAAGACAGCATCTCCTGTATTTCCTATTCCCGCTTTTATGAACTGTCAAGCCAGTATTTCATTATAATCTTGGCCCTTAAACAGCACAGTTCATCCAAAGATGACAGGGTATTAGGAGCAGAAATTAGGCCTTGGACCAAGTTTGTAATAAATAATAAGCTTCACTAGGTAGGTAAGGGAAAAGGACCAACCACTAGATGACACATTTGCCATGGAGCAAGAGAAGGACAGACTCCATGTAGGCACTGCAGAAAATGTTCCACGTGAATTTTGACTGACCCATGACTCTCTTTGGGGGAAAAGTGGTCTGGAAAGAGAATAATAAAAGGTAGAGAAAAAGAGGGATAATTGGGGGCAAATGTCCCTCCATCCACTACTCTAGCAAAATCATTTGAACTCCAAGGTAAATGTTAGCACAGTACAGTGCCTACTAAATATTAAAGGAGAAACTCAAATTATTTTTCTATTTAAGCCCAATTAAGATCTACGTGAAGAATAGGAGAATTTTTCCTCTGACTCAGAATGAACAAAAGGCCTGTGAATAATATTAGGATGTGACCTCACTGTGGTTAAAAATATTTGCTTTGCTTGTATGTAGAATGGCAGGTAAACCATTCAGGACTCGTGTGGACAACAAGAAATATAAACATAAAAGAGAAAGAGGAAATGAAAATGCAGTGGTAATAATAGACTTGGATTAATACCAGTATTTTCAAAAGAGTCCAAACAACTTCAGATTCAATAGAAGTTCCTTTGCCAAGGACTCTGACACGTTCCATCTATCAGCAGGCTGGTTGTTGTTCCCTAGCTGCTGCTAAGTCACTTCAGTCGTGACTGAAGTGTCCAACTCTGTGCGACCCCATAGACAGCAGCCCACCAGGCTCCCGTCCCTGGGATTCTCCAGGCAAGAACACTGGAGTGAATTGCCATTTCTTTCTCCAATGCATGAAAGTGGAAAATGAAAGTGAAGTCACTCAGTCGTGTTCGACTCTTAGCGACCCCATGGACTGCAGCCTACCAGGCTCCTCCATCCATGGGATTTTCCAGGCAAGAGTACTGGAGTGGGGTGCCATTGCCTTCTCCACTGTTCCCTAGAGAATGTCTGTAAGATCAAACCCTTGGTCCTCCATACTGGGGCTCCTGACCCACACGGCTTGCTTTAAGTTTCAATTTCCTCTTAGTCTTCTGAATGGAAGATCTGTCTTCCTCTCTATAATATATTCAGTTTTCTTTCAAATAAAAATAATATTTATGAAGATTTACCGGTCAAGTCGAGCTGACTTTTTAACCTGGCATCTTGAGTAACAGCCATGTTAAAGTTTGACTCCAAAGATTCCTGCTCCCTCCCTTTGCCCTGGTTGTTTGGGGAAAAGCAGAGTTACATAAGAAAACCTATGCAGGAATTCAGTGAGTTACTTTTTAATTTTCAGATGCCTGGTTTAGTTCTCTAAAAACAAAAATAAAAACAACCTTGGTCCCATTTTTGTTAATGCTAAAGCTATTAAAAATGTTTCAATTACTTGGTTTGACAAAAAAGAGTATACTGAAAAAAAGGTCCAGAGATGTTTATTAAAGCCATGTCCCTCTTTAGGGTGGGGCAGCCTAGATATGGAGATAGCGAGTGTCTATTTTTTTCTGCCTTATATTTACACCTTGGTGAGTTTTCCTCCTGCTTTGTTGATATTATACTACCTGGAAAATGGCAAGCCAGAATCATACATAGCCTAGGCCCTGGAGAGTCCCATGGCTGACACTTGATGTTCAAGCAGGAATTTATCAAGATTATCTGAGATCAGGGAAAAGGCACCTGAGTCTGCTCCTGAACAACCTGAAAACCCCTAGTTCTCTTTATCTCTTCGAAGTGTTCTTTCCTTTCTTTTTAAATTTTCCTACACCAGATCTTAGTTGCAGCATGACCAGGGATAGAACCTGGGCCCCTTGCATTGGGAGCACGGAATCTTTACCACTGGACCATCAGGGAGGCGCTCTTCCCAGTGTTCTTATTTGCCTAACTTCAATGACCTGTCTAGTGAATCACTGAGAAATTCACTGTCAGAGGCAGAATAAGGTTACTGAGCTGGAACCATCAGCCAAAGAATGAGGGTGGAAAGGAGTTGCCCCTGGACCAGCTTTTCTGCATTTCACTTCTTAATTTACCCTATGATATTTCAACATAGACTTAATGGCCATTATATTGACATAGAATTTTCGAAAAAGTTATTGAAGCCAAAAAGAATGGAAAGCATGGACTCAAGGATATATTTATACATCCACATACATAGCAGCTTTATTCACAATAGCCAAAAGGTGGAAGCAGTCCTTGTCCACTGATGGATAAATGGGTAAGCAAAATGTGGTCTATACTTATGGAATATTATTGGAATATTGAGATGGAATATTATTCAGGCTTAAAAAGGAAAAATTCTGACATGTGTGCAGGATGGATGAACCTTGAAAATATTATGCTAAGGGAAATAAGTTCATCATCAAAAGACAGGTGCTATATGATTCCACTTATGTGAGGTAGTGTAATGGAAATCATAGAGATGAAAGATAGAATGGTGGTTGCCAGGGGCTGGAAGGAGGAACAAAAACGGAATAGTGTTTAATGGACACAGAGTTTCCCAGTTTGAGAAGATGAAAAAGTGGATAGACAGTGGTGATGGTTGCCCAAAACATCACACACTTAATGCCACTAACCTGTACATTTTAACATGGTTAAAATGCAAATTTGGTGTTATGTGTATTTTACCACAATTAAAATTTTCGAAGAGACACAACATTGGAAGAACATGTTGTGAAGAAGCAATGGTCCCCCTCCTCACCCCCATCCCCAGACACACTAGGGCATTTGGAGTAATTTAGTTGCATATTTGGGAAGGCAGTGGCACCCCACCCCAGTGCTTTTGCCTGGAAAATCCCATGGACGGAGGAGCCTGGTGGGCTCCAGTCCATGGGGTCGCTGGGAGTTGGACACGACTGAGCGACTTCACTTTCACTTTTCACTTTCATGCATTGGAGAAGGAAATGGCAACCCACTCCAGTATTCTTGCCTGGAGAATCCCAGGGACAGGGGAGCCTGGTGGGCTTCCGTCTATGGGGTTGCACAGAGTCGGACATGACTGAAGCGACTTAGCAGCAGCAGCAGCAGCAGCAGTTGCATATTTGGACTTCCCTGGTGGCTCAGACGGTAAAGCGTCTGTCTACGATGCGGGAGACCCAGGTTCGATCCCTGGGTTGAGAAGATCCCTTGGAGAAGGAAATGGCAATCCACTCCAGTACTATTGCCTGGAAAATCCCATGGACAGAGGAGCCTGGTAGGCTACAGTCCATGGGGTCACAAAGAGTTGGACACGACTGAGCGACTTACACGAGTTGCATATTTAGTTTTCATATAAGCACCCACTTAGTGATTTATTTTGCTGCTTTACACTCCTGAGCATCAGAATACAAGAACAAACTCCTCTTCTTCCTTCAGAGTGAAGAGTCAGGTTTTCAGGTTCTTCAGTATTCTGCCCTTCTCCCATTGAGAATGATGGGTTTTTCTGTGTTTTAAAGGCTGCTGAAAAGACAGCACCCACTGGGTCTTGATTTGGTCTTTCTGGACCTGTCTGGGGAGGGTTTGGAATTACCCTAAATGGGCATGTGTTGGAGCCAGGAGGTGGAGCCTAGGAATTTGAGATGGAGGTTGCAGGGCTGGGAGAGTTTGCAGCTCCAATGCCAGGAGGAGGTTGGGAGATTGTGGATTTGGGGGCCTGGAACCCCAGTGGAAAGTTATATTAACACCTGGGAGAAGGAGCCACTGGTTGCAGCAAAAGGCTTCAAGGGCAGGTGCCCATATGCCCACACTATGGCAGTCATGTGAGAACGTGCCCACTGAGGGGACATATGGCAACAGACACTGACGCTGGAAGCAATGCAAGTGACAAAAGAGCAAGTACCACGGACAACCACAGTGGATTAAGGAGCTTATGGGGCCACATAACTTCCTGTTCCTGTACCAGTCACTAGAGGGAGGGGGAGGAAAACGTGCCCAGAGCTGGATATGAGGCGATGGGGGAAGAAACAAAGAAGCATGCACTGCCTGCACCTTTAACAAATGCCTTGGCACACTTCCAGCTGTCACAATTGTCCATATTTACTCTGAATCCAATCTGTGATTCCTATTGTCTTCTTACACTGTGGGCCACTTAGGAAGATATAACAGATGGCCCTGTGTGGCAAGAGAACTCCTTCCCCACTGTCAGGAGAGATTTTTTTCATGTATTCTGTTTCTTTTCATCCAAAAATAATTTCCTTTATATCAAAAACGATATACAGGTTTCATTTTGTGGAAAAGTATAAAGAAGAAAATTTAAATCTCCCATAATGCCATAGCCAGAGACAACCACGGCTAACATTTGACTGCATCTCCTTCCCAGTTTTTCCTGTGCATTGTTTAATGTCTTTAGCCAGGTACCTCTTTCAGGTCTCACTGCCCCAGGTGTGCTGGTAAATCTATGCTGAACCTCTCACACGCCAGGCACTCATTCATACAGTTGTAGATGGAGCCAGAAGTGCCGTGTATGACACAGAACAGAGAGGAAGCTACACCACCCATATGGGATGCAAACCCTTCTCAGCAGATTCCTCACCAACCACACACCTGATTCTGATGCAGGCAGCTTAGATGACACTGAAATGGCTCCAAACGTTTATTGCAACTTGCATGGTATTTATCTATAAAAGCAAGTTTGTAAATGGTGTTTGGATTTCCAGGGCAGTTCACAAAACTGAAGTGACTGACAACATAACTGAGAGATGTTGATAACAGTTCTGATCACAGAGTTCTCCTGAGCCTTTCTGAAGTCCTGGTCCCTCTGAGACCCGAATCCCACCTGGCCAAATCGTAATACCTCCCCCATGTCTTGGCTATCTAAATTATGAAGTTGCATGGATTTGGTTTGGCAGATGCTAGGGGGAGATCAAAAGCCAGAAGAGAGGACTTAGGAAGAGTATGGTATCATTCACGTGTGCTGCTGCTGCCACTGCTGCTAAGTTGCTTCGGTAGTGTCCAACTCTTTGCAACCCTCTGGACTGTAGCCCACCAGGCTCCCCTGTCCATGGGTTTCTCCAGCCAAGAATACTGGAGTGAGTTGCCATGCCCTTTTCAGGGGATCTTCCCAAACCAAGGATCGAATGCTGTTAATTTGGGAGGCAGGGTTGAAATCACAGGCTTTGGCATCAGTCCTGAGCTGTATTCAAATCCCAGCTCTGCCATTTATTAGCTGTGTGTTTGAGCAGATCACTTAACCAGTTTGAGTCCCAATTTTCTCCCAGTTTGAGTCTCAGTTTTCTCATCTATAAAGTAGGAATGATTTACCTTGTACCCCAGCTGGTAAAGAATCTGCCTGCAAGGCAGGAGACCCTGGTTCTATTACTGGGTTGGGAAGATCTGCTGGAGAAGGGATAGGCTACCCACTCCAATATTCCTGGGCTTCCCTGGTGGCTCAGCTAGTATTCCCTTATAGCTCAAGTTGGTAAAGAATCTGCCTGCAATGCGGGAGGCCTGGGTTTGATTCCTGGGTCAGGAAGATCCTCTGGAGAAGAAGATGGCAACCCACTCCAGTATTCTTGCCTGGAGAATCCTATGGGCAGTGGAGCCTGGCGGGCTACAGTCTGTGGGGTCACAAGAGTTGGACACGACTCGGTGACTAAACCACCACCGAGGATTTGTGTGAATGTTAGATGAGGTATGACATCATTTCTCAGGCTTGAGAAATGACTATATCTTAGAGATTGCCCACTGCTGATTTGAATTCTTTAAGACATGTCTTAAATATTGACAAACATATTCTTACACAACTATAAAACCAAAGGAAAGTTGACAAATAAAAAGAACAAACAGCAAGCCAACAAAATTAAAATTGATTAATGTGATAAGTGATGCTATTTGGCAGAAATTAATTCAGCTTCTTGAAACATTCACTTCTAGCAACTGGATGTGGTTCTTTGGAGCTTGGCACCGCTGGCCTACTATATGCTGTACAATGATTGAACTCATCTACAACCTGAGTCTTAGACGTTGTACACTGGAGGGCTGCAGGCTGTCGGTTGCCCGCTGACGTTTCATTTGCCCTCACAGTATTCATTTTTTCAATTAATTGCTCTTAATAGAAGAATTAAGACATTTCACATAAATTCTGCCTTTCCAACTTCCCTTGAATAGCTAGAAGATCTAACTCCATGCAGCTCACCTTCCCACAAGGCCACAGAGTCTGTAGCTGGATAGTGGCCCCTCTAACCCAAGCCCAGGCTTCTCTCTGACCGCAACTCCCCTCCGCCAGCTGTACTCATTTTTATCAGCTGCCAGCCCCTGTTGTTTAGGGTTTGTGACCACTTCCTATGTGACTCATGCTTTCCTCAATAGCCACTGACAATTAAAGAGCGCTTCAAGACACCCACAAAATGTGAGAACCCAAGAGTAAAAAGTGCCTGAAATTATGGGTATTCAGTTATAAGATGTCCATCTAGATGACTCAGCCAGATACGTTTATATAAATATGTTTGAAGATCATAGACATGCTTTGTTTTATTGCACTTCACTTTATTGTGCTTCACAGATATTCCATTTTTTAATTTTTTTTTTTACAAATTGAAGGTTTGTCGCAACCTGCCTGGAGCAAGTCAATCGGCACCATTTTTCCAACAGCATTTGCTCACTTCATGTGCCTGTGTCACACATTCGGTCATTCTTACAATATTTCAAACTTGTTCATCATCATTACATTTGTTATGATGGTTTACAACCAGTGACCTTTGATGCAAGAAGATTATGACTCCCTGAAGACTCAGGTGGTGGTTAGCATTTTTTAGCAATAAGGTATTTTTTAATTAAGGAATGTACTTTGTTTTCTAAACATAATGCTATAGTACCCTTAATAGACTACAGGATAGTGGAAACATAACCTCTAGAAACACTGGGAAATCAAAAAACCCTTGTGACTTGCTTTATTGCAATATCCACCTTATTGCAGTGGTCTGGAACCGAGCCCACAGTGTCTGTCAGGTATTATTGTTGTTGCTCAGTTGTTAAGTCATGTCTGATTCTTTGTGACCCCGTGGACTGCAGCTCACCAGGCTTCCCTGTCTTCCACTCTCCCAGAGTTCGCTCAGATTCATGTCCGTTGAGTCAGTAATGCTATCTAAACTATCTCATCCTCTGTTCTCCATTTTTCCCTTTGCCTTCCATCTTTCCCAGTATCAGTGTTTTTTCCAATGAGTTAGCTTTTTGAATCGGATGGCCAAGTATAGGCCTAAGGTATATCTACCTTATTGAAGTAAAAATATAAAATGTTTACATTCTCCTGGGATATTCCTAGTCCCTCTGGGATCCTTAAACCCCAGTTTGAGAACCACTGAAATAAGGGTATTAAGCACTTAGAACTATGCTTAGCACAGAGCAAAGACTAATAAAAGGGTAAGGGTAAGGGCTTGAATGATAAGGCCTAAAGGTTCCTAATGGCTGCCTGCTTGACTTTGAGTCATAGGTTAAGCTGATTGACATTTTTTTAATTAATTTTTGGGGACTATATTTGCTTTACGATGTTGTGTTAGTTTCTACTGTATAGCAAAATGAACTAGCTATACATATACATATATCCCCTCTTTTTTTTTTTTGGATTTCTTTCCCATTTGGGTTACCACAGAGCGCAGAGTAGAGTTCCCTGAGCTATACAGTAGGTTCTCATTAGTTATCTATTTTATACATGGACACCAAGAGGGGAAAGGGGTGGGGTGGGAAGCTCATTGACATATGACTTGTCATTCACCATCCTTCACAGAGCTCCTTCTTTGGGATATCCATTCTGCATTGTCCATCCACTCCAAGAGCTCTGGCCCTAAGATCTCTCCTTAGAGGGATCAAGTAACAGAGGTGACTCCACCCCTCTCCCTCTGAAAACAAATCATACGCTTTCAGCTTCTAGGATCTTCTGTGTCAGGTGATTGATAATCCACAGTGTTCATGAGAGGCAGAGATTCCTATGCAAAAATGAAATCAAGGGCTTCTCCAAACCAATTACAAGGCAGTTGCTGATTTTTTCCACAGTTTTTAACAAAAGGAGATGGGAAGTAAAGAGAGATGTGCTGTTGTGATTTGAATGATCTTAGAGAAATCAGCAATATGAGAGGGAGTAGGAGGAAAAAGCACAGGTCTGGAGGTCATACATGCGAATGAGAGGGTGCCACTACAATTGTCTCAGGTAGGGACACACATTTTTAAATCCAAGTTTGTCCAATAAACAGGATCAAACAATCAGCACCAAAAGACGAGTCCACTACCTGGACACTGCTGAGAGGGAAATGAAAACAAACCAAAACTGTATGACATGGAAATCCATTTTCCCTTTGTGGATCAAGTTAAGTTTCCATGGCACACATGACCCAATTTTTTTTTTATTGTTTGAGACTCTTAATTAACAGTAAGCCACCTCTGAGCATATACCCCTTCAGATTTTCTTTGTTAGTTTACTGTGAATGCACAGTGATAAGAATGGAGAATAATGGGGGAACAAGGAAAAGAGGTATTCTCTGGGCCCCACACATGCTGCTGGCAGAGGCCTGGAGGGAACTAGTGAAGGGAAGGGATGAAAGGTCTTAAAGCACTTTTCTGATAGCTGGTGGGCAACGCAGAGATGCACTGAGGATGTTTCTTAGCAACAAACTCCTTCTTACCAAGCCTGTAGACAAAGACTGCTCAAGGGCAGGATGGTATACTGAGCCCCTGACTTACTCATGGAAGTGAGTAAATTCCTCAGGATCAAAACAGCGCAGTCCTCTGTGACCATAATCATGACCAGTCATGCCCCCCAAGAGTCCTGCTCCACCAGTCATGATGACTTCTGATACATGAAAGGCTGGGGAAGGAGTCTTCACTCCAGTAGCTGGTCCTGCCTAGAACCAAATATGGGGCTGTCTTGGTCTTCTCAGGCTGACATAACAAAATACTTTCGACTGGGTGACTTAAACAACATTAATGTATTTCTCTCAGTTCTGGAGGCTAGGAAGTCCAAGATCAAGATACTGGAAGATTCAGTGGTTCTCTTGTTTGCAGATGACTGCCTTCTTGCTGTGTTCCAGGGGTCAAAGAGTAGATGAACTCTCTGGTGTCTCTTATAAGGACAGTAATGTTATATAACAAAGGTCCATATAGTCAAAGCTATGGCTTCTTCAGCAGTCATGTACAGGTATGAGAGTTGGATCATAAGGAAGACTAAGCACCGAAGAATTGATGCTTTTGAGTTATGGTGCTGGAGAAGACTCTTGAGAGTCCCTTAGACTGTGAGGAGATCAAACCAATCAATCCTAAAGAAAATCAATCCCAAATGTATATTGGAAGGACTGATGCTGAAGCTGAAGCTCTGATTCTTTGGCCACCTGATGGGAAGGGCTGATTTATTGGAAAAGACCTTGATGCTGGGAAAGTTTGAGGAAAAGAGGAGAAGGTGGCAGCAGAGGATGAGATGGTTGAATGGCATCACTGACTTGATGGACAGGAATCTAAACTCCGGGAGACAGTTAAGGACAGGAGAGCCTGGTATACTGCTGTTCATGGAGTCACAGAGAGTCAGACTTAACATAGCAACTAAACAACAACAAAATTGGATCAGGGCTCCAACTTTATGACTCCTTTTAACCTTAATTACTTCCTGAGAGGCCCATCTCCAAATATAGCCATGATGGTGGGGCTTAGGCATTCAATCTATAAATTTTGGGGGAGGTGGTACACAGTTCAGTTCCTAGCAAGGACTGTCAATGTGTTATCATCTAAAGTGTCACAAATATACCCACCCAGTCCATCCCAGTAGCTTGATTGATGTTAAACCACCTTTACAGATAGAAGTGAAGACTACCTGCTACCTTTGGGTACTACCTACTACCCTTGTCCCCTTAACTAGACCTAGTGAAAGCTTCACCTACAAGCAGTGACCAAAGAATGCCTTTACCCTGACCACAGAGAGCTTTAACTTGAGGGGAGAAGGGAAAGAAGCCTAAAGTTTCCTTTAGAGATCAAACTCTCCATTTTGCAGATGGATAAACTGAGGCTCAGATGGTAAAGGGGCTTCCCAGGTGGCTCAGATGGTAAAGTGTCTGCCTGCAATGCGTGAGACCTGGTTTGATCCCTGGTTCAGGAAGATCCTCTGGAGAAGGAAATGGCAACCCACACCAGTACTCTTGCCTGGAAAATTCCATGGATGGAAGGGCCTGGTAGGCTACAGTCCATGGGGTCACAAAGAATTGGGCACAATTGAGCGACTTCACTTCACTTCACTTTTTCAAACTGAGGCTCATAAAAGTAATGTTTTAGATTTATTAGAGCCTTAAAGGAACTTCTGGGCCCATTCCTCATGAATTTATACTCTACACCAGGTCTCTTTGAATTCGTAGAAAAATTTAGTTTCATGTATGTTTTCCCACGTTAACATACTGCGGACAGTATTGGGAACACTCTATGGGATTTCAGCCATGGCACCAGCCATGGACAATGGAAGCAGAGGGAATTTTAGAAAGCCTTCTCACTATGCACGGCTGAATTCCAGAGCCTAAGGGTCTGGAGAAAACTCTGCCCTAAATTGTCGTAAGAAACAATGAACTTATGGGATGAAAAGTCCTTTGAAAAGAGAAGATATTTAAACCCAGGGTGCAGTTCCTCAGATTAAAATCATGTATTTCCCTCCTCCCTATTATCCTTATATTTTTATTTTAATAAAAAAAGATGAGATGGATTCCAAAGCAAAACTGCCTTAGCACCATGGTAGCTTAATGCTTCAGTAAAACTTCAATGTTAGTCTTTATTGTGGATTGAATTATATCTCAGAATGTGACCTTATTTGAAGATAGAATCATTGCAGATGTGATTCATTAAGGTCACACTGGAGCAGGGTGGGCCCTTCATCCAATATGACTGGTGTCCTTATAAAAAGATGCTGTGATGTTACAAGGGATGAAGTCTGTGTGATGACAAAGGCCAAAGTGGAGAGAGACAGCTACAAGCCAAGGTATGCCAGCCATTGCCAGCAATGCCAGCAGCCGGGAGACAGGGCTGGAACCCACTCTCTCCTCAAAGCCTCCAAAGAAACCAATCCTGTCAACACCTTGATTTCCAGCCTCCAGAATGCTGACACAATAAATGGCTGTTGTTTTAAGCCACTCCGTTTACAGTAATTTGTGAGGACAGCTTTGGGAAACTAGTACCCCCACTTGGCATAGAATTAGAGCCCAGAAGAGAATGAACTGGGTGGGACTGGCCCTGAAAGGTGAGAATCTAGAGAGAGAGGGAATTGGCTCAAAAATACAAATACGTGCAAAAATGCAGATACACAGTTCCAGTTTCACCAGGCCCCTTTCACTTGTCCCAGGGGGACATGGCGAATGGGTCTAAGCACCCCTCCTATGGGGCCAGGTAAGGTCTCTGAGTGCTTTTTCCATCAGCTTTCCAGGCTACTGCTCACAGCAGAGACCCTTGCCCAGTTCTGATTCCTTCTTCTTCAAAGGATATTTTCAGCTGGCCTCCGCCCTGTTACTCCACAGTCTACTCTTTAAGTTTTTAGTGAGCACCTAATAGACTGAACCATGAGAACTACGAGCAGGGCTGGGAGAGATGGATGAGAGACAGGTCCAGCTTGTGACCAGGAGGTGGCTGCTGGGAAAGAGAGAGGCTGGGAAACACAGAACATATGCATTCACATGTTAATTAATTCATATTAATTAATGTAAGCCCAGCAGACAGCATCTACAGACAATGCTCTGAGTATCTAATAGTGAAGTCTTTGTTCCTACTCAGCCATTCCAAACAAAACTGTTTTCCCTTTTAAGGAAAAATGACATCTAAGTAACACTCCAGTCTTCAATAAAACTGTCTGCACAAACAAACTGCTCGTGTAGTGTGGGTTTGTAAGGACGGTTTCCTTTTGCAGCCGGGTCATCCAGGGCATGGTGTGAAAAGTTGTATCTCCTCCAACTCTCCTTTCTGTGAAGCCTGGACACGACGGCATCTGTGCTTTCCCTGCCTTCACATCAAAGGTCTCGACACCAACTCAGTAGAACTTTAAACAAAGACAAGTCTGTCGTCACACCCACTTAGCCCACTGCCGGGTGTCTGTTGTAACATTTCTGTCTGTCCTTAGGTCTTTGGAATAAACTAACGCTGTATTTTATCAGACCTTATGTCTTCTCATCTGTTATCCTGCATGCCCTTCACACTGACATGCTGTGTTCAACTTTTTAACCAAGTGTTCACTGCTGGTGGCATTTTTCCCTGCCATTCCCTTTCTGCTATTCTGGTATTTGCATTATATTAATATGCAAATGAAATGAAGCACTTCTTTATTCAGTTGAGAATTCACAGTTCTGGGGCTGAAGATGGGCTTGTTTATTTTTTAATAGATCTTTATAACACCAAGTTTTGGTGCTGGATTGGAAAGCAGATGTTTGCCTACCTTCTTTTTCCCTTCCTTTCTTCCTGCCTTTTCTTTTTTTCTTCCTTTCTTCCTTCCTCTTTCTTTCACTTGCCCTTGATGGGAACCAGGACAGGCTACCCTCAAATATGGCACCTTGGCATATTACATATTTTAATCTGAAAAACTTTGAGAAAAAAGGCAAAAGCAAGAATGTCACTCTGATCTCCCCCCACAACCTTTCTTCCTTGAAATGGGTCTTCATTTCCTCATGAAGCCTCTCATGCCACATAAAGTTGATATTAAATAAACTGTGTGCTTTTCCCTGTTAATCTGTCTTTGTCAGTTTAATTTTCAGACCCTAAAAGTCAAGAGACTCTAAGAAGGTCAGGAAAACTTCCTCCTCCCTTGTATCCTCTCTCTTGATTTCTTCCTTCTTATTTATTTTGTTTTGGTAAAACATTCATAAGATAATTTACCAATTTAACCATTTTTTGAAGGTACAGTTCAGTGATATCAAGTACATTTATCAGCAAGTTAATTTTTAAAATACTGACAAACCGATTCTAAAGTTTGTACGAAGAGATAAAAGGCTGAGAATAGCCAATGCTGTATTCAAGAAGAGTAAAGTCAAAGATGAACACTATTTGACTTATTATATGCTATGCTAAGTCACTTAAGTCGTGTCCGACTCTGTGTGACCCCACAGACGGCAGCCCACCAGGCTTCCCCGTCCCTGGGATTCTCTAGGCAAGAACACTGGAGTGGGTTGCCATTTCCTTATGATAACTAAGACAGCGTGGGAAAAAAACGTGTTTTGGTGAAAGAATAGTCTTTTCAATAAATGTTGCTAGGGCAACCCAACATCTACATACTGAGACCCCATAGGCCTTATCCTACCCTCTGCTTTTCTTACCTGACATACATACTCCTTGATATTTAACAGCCTAAAAGATGTCCTCAGTTTTACCCTTGTCTGGCTATCTTGAATCTGTCTCTCCTTTACCCACTGTTTCTTAGGAAAAAAAAAAAAAAGATCTGTTTTGATATTAACCATAGCTCATCTATAGGTATAAGACATATGTGTGGAAAAAGGCTAGAAAGCGCTTTCCAAACTTGGGAGGATTAATATTTTAAATTTATTTTTCCTGTTTTGAGTTATCAGATCAGTTTTTCTAAAAGACGCAGGAAAGCATGAGAAGATTCCTTGGAGAAAAGCCATACGAAGTCTGAATTCCCTGAAAATGGTTAATATACTACATAGCACTTTCTTTCTCTCATGTAATCTCCATAACAAGTCATAAGAACAGTACTATCCATATTTTAAAGAGGAATATTTGGGGCAGACATGATATATATATTGCTTCTCAATCTCTTAAAAGTGTCTTTTGCAGAACATAAGCTTTTAATTTTGAAGAGTCCAGCTTACCAATGATTTCTTTCATGGATTATCAGATCAGATCAGATCAGTCGCTCAGTCGTGTCCAACTCTCTGCGACCCCATGAACCCCAGCACGCCAGGCCTCCCTGTCCATCACCAGCTCCCGGAGGTCACTCAGACTCACACCCATCAAGTCAGTGATGCCATCCAGCCATCTCATCCTCTGTCGTCCCCTTCTCCTCCTGCCCTCAATCCCTCCCAGCGTCAGAGTCTTCTCCAATGAGTCAACTCTTCGCATGAGGTGGCCAAAATACTGGAGTTTCAGCTTTAGCATCATTCCTTCCAAAGAAATTCCAGGATTGATCTCCTTCAGAATGGACTGGTTGGATCTTCTTGCAGTCCAAGGGACTCTCAAGAGTCTTCTCCAACACCACAGTTCAAAAGCATCAATTCTTCGGCGCTCAGCCTTCTTCATAGTCCAGCTCCACATCCATACATGACCACAGGAAAGACCATAGCCTTGACTAGGCGAACCTTTGTTGGCAAAGTAATGTCTCTGCTTTTGAATATGCTATCTAGGTTGGTCATAACTTTCCTTCCAAGGAGTAAGCGTCTTTTAATTTCATTGCTACAGTCACCATCTGCAGTGATTTTGGAGCCCAGAAAAATAAAGTCTAACACTGTTTCCACTGTTTCTCCATCTATTTCCTATGTAGTGATGGGACCAGATGCCATGATCTTCGTTTTCTGAATGTTGAGCTTTAAGCCAACCTTTTCACTCTCCACTTTCACTTTCATCAAGAGGCTTTTTAGCCCCTCTTCACTTTCTGCCATAAGAGTGGTGTCATCTGCATATCTGAGGTTATTGATATTTCTCCCAGCAATCTTGATTCCAACTTGTGTTTCTTCCAGTCCAGCATTTCTCATGATGTACTCTGCATATAAGTTAAATAAACATGGTGACAATATGCAGCCTTGACGTACTCCTTTTCCTATTTGGAACCAGTCTGTTGTTCCATGACCAGTTCTAACTGTTGCTTCCTGACCTGCATACAGATTTCTCAAGAGGCAGATCAGGTGGTCTGGTATTCCCATCTCTTTCAGAATTTTCCACAGTTTATTGTGATCCACACAGTCAAAGGCTTTGGCATAGTCAAGAAAGCAGAAATAGATGTTTTTCTGGAACTCTCTTGCTTTTTCCATGATCCAGCAGATGTTGGCAATTTGATCTCTGGTTCCTCTGCCTTTTCTAAAACCAGCTTGAACATCAGGAAGTTCACAGTTCACATATTGCTGAAGCCTGGCTTGGAGAATTTTGAGCATTACTTTACTAGCGTGTGAGATGAGTGCAATTGTGCGGTAGTTTGAACACTCTTTGGCATTGCCTTTCTTTGGGATTGGGATGAAAACTGACCTTTTCCAATCTTGTGGCCACTGCTGAGTTTTCCAAATTTGTTGGCATATTGAGTGCAGCACTTTCACAGCATCATCTTTCAGGATTTGGAATCGCTCCACTGGAATTCCATCACCTCCACTAGCTTTGTTCGTAGTGATGCTTTCTAAGGCCCATTTGACTTCACATTCCAAGATGTCTGGCTCTAGGTCAGTGATCACATCATCATGATTATCTGGGTCATGAAGATCTTTTTTGTACAGTTCTTCTGTGTATTCTTGCCACCTCTTCTTAATATCTTCTGCTTCTGTTAGGTCCATACCATTTCTGTCCTTTATCGTGCCCATCTTTGCATGAAATGTTCCTTTGGTATCTCTGATTTTCTTGAAGAGATCCCTAGTCTTTCCCATTCTGTTGTTTTCCTCTATTTCTTTGCATTGATCACTGAAGAAGGCTTTCTTATCTCTTCTTGCTATTCTTTGGAACTCTGCATTCAGATGTTTATATCTTTCCTTTTCTCCTTTGCTTTTCGCTTCTCTTCTTTTCACAGCTATTTGTAAGGCCTCCCCAGACAGCCATTTTGCTTTTTTGCATTTCTTTTCCATGGGGATGGTCTTGATCCCTGTCTCCTGTACAATGTCACGAACCTCATTCCATAGTTCATCAGGCACTCTATCTATCAGATCTAGGCCCTTAAATCTATTTCTCACTTCCACTGTATAATCATAAGGGATTTGATTTAGGTCATACCTGAATGGTCTAGTAGTTTTGTATTTAAAAGCCATCACCATGCCCCAAGACATTGAGCTTTTCTCCTGAGTTACTTTTAGGAGTTTCATAGGTTTGCATTTTGCTTTTAGGTCTCTGACCTATTTTGAGTTAATTTTGGTGAAAGGTGTAAGGTCTCTATCCAGCTTCATTTTTTGCATGTGGATATTCAGTTATCCCAGCATCATTGGTTGAAAAGACTATCTTTTCTACATTGTATTGGGTCTATTTCTGGCTCTCTGTTTTGTTCCACTGATCTATTTGTCTATTCTTTCACCAAAACATAGTCTTAATTACCATAGTTTTATAGGAAGTCAAAGTCAAGTAGTGTTGGTCCTTGACTTGACTTTTCTCCTTGAATACAGTGCTGGCTATTCTTGGTCTTTTATCTGTTCATACAAACTTTAGAATCAGTTAGTCAATATTTGGAGAAGGCAATGACACCCCACTCCAGTACTCTTGCCTGGAAAATCCCACGGACGGAGGAGCCTGGTAATCTGCAGTCCATGGGGTCACTAAGAGTCGGACACGACTAAGCGACTTCACTTTCACTTTTCACTTTCATGCATTGGAGAAGGAAATGGCAACCCACTCCCGTGTTCTTGCCTGGAGAATCCCAGGGACAGGAGAGCCTGGTGGGCTGCTGTCTATGGGGTTGCACAGAGTTGGACACAACTGAAGTGACTTAGCAGTAGCAGTCAATATTTACAAAATTAACCTGCTGGTGGACGCCCTTGATGTCATTGAACTGTATCTTCAAAAGTAGTTAAATTGATAAATTTTTGTATGTTTTACCACAACAAAATAAAAAAAGGAAGAAGTGAAGAGAGGGTACAATCAAACTAAGAAGGAAAAGCGGGATAGATTTATTCTAGCCAAGGTGAGGATTTTAAAACGGTGAAACAGACTCTCAGAAAGCTCTGAGAGCTGTTAGAAGTCGAAGGCACAGTCAGATATATTTTTGAGACAAAAGATGGTATGTCACAATGTCATATTGATATTTTATATAAAGTTCAGCAAGGATACATAGTGCTGCTGCTGCTGCTAAGTTGCTTCAGTCGTGTCCGACTCTGTGCGACCCCGTAGACGGCAGCCCACCAGGCTCCTCTGTCCCTGGGATTCTCCAGGCAAGAACACTGGAGTGGGTTGCCATTTCCTTCTCCAATGCATGAAAGTGAAAAGTGAAACGGAAGTTGCTCAGTCGTGTCCGACTCTTCGTGACCCCATGGACTGCAGCCTACCAGGCTCCTCCGTCCATGGGATTTTCCAGACAAGAGTACTGGAGTGGGGTGCCATTGCCTTCTCCAAATATATCCTTAGGTAGAATCTATTATAGCAATTATCTGTGATAAGTGTATGAAGAAAATCTTTATAACATGAGGAAAAATTTTTAAAGTCATATGAAATTCTGGGTGGACTGAAAATTTTGTAAAAATCTGTGAGCCAAGCTAGAAAACACACGCAAGATGAAAATACCTACTTTAGAGAGGGAGAATACCATGGATTTAGAATACCTTGGATTTTCCTAATAGTCTAAATTTTCTGCTCTGATGTTGCGTTTTCTTTGGAATGAATCTTCTGATCCTTTTGTTTTGCATGCATTCCATTATCTCAGCCTCTTCAGCTCCTGCCCTGGCAGTATCCATCAGCATCTCTGTCTAAAGCACTTTGTTCCCATGTGGGTCACTCCTGATGCAGGGCCGCTTGTTCTGGGCTTCAGGTGGGGGCAGGGCAGTGCTGCCTCGGAAGCACGAGACGCTTCTGGGCCTGTCAGTCCTAATAACAGGCTTGGTCCCTCTCCCACCTGGAACTGTTATACCGGCTTCCAAACCTTGACAGGCTCTATTTCATGATTCCCTCCCTGTTAGTCATTCACTTCCCACTTCCCTTTGCCGTCACTTTTTTCTGCAACACACTGGCTTAGCAAGCTCTGTGAGTCTGCATCAACGCCAAGCTCCCAGCTCCCTGACTGCCTGCCCCAGCTGCTCCCCCAGCACTCAGCAGGACTGTACAAGGCTTCATTTACCTCTGAAGCCCCCAAAGATGGGAAAACTACTATCGGTGTCAGCTGCAAAGCTTCCCTCCTGCCCTTCCATCTCTCTCCATCCTTCCTGACATATTATCTTGTCACAAAGGAGTTACTTGGGGAAACATGCTATTATTCTTTCCTTGGTGGGATGCAGTCACAAAGGCAATTTTCCAGGGAGATGGGCCCCGCAGGCCAGTGCCCAGAAATGGAAAGAGAAGGGAATTGGGCCTTTTACTCACGTCCCTTTGGCTTCAAGGACCCGTTTCACCCACCATGATGGTGCTGACTGCTTAAGGTCAGCTCTGCCTCTCAGCATGATGAGCATGGAAAGACAGGCAATGGCAGGCTGGAATTTACCATCTCATGGGCCAAATGGCTGTCTACATCCCCAGAATGAAGTGTGGGCAGCAGGTTTGTGATGAAGGATTGCACACTGGAGCCAGAAAGCCGCCTGCCAAGACCCTGTCACCTGGTGACAGGGTGGGTTGGTGAGCCAGTGTGCCAGCTATGCAGGGGTGCCCACCTGCACCCAGCTCCTGCCTTGTGCTCTGTTGGGGGCCTTTTTGGCGGTGGCAGGCAGCCTGACATCTATCTGTTCAACTGCTCCTAAGGTAGCCATGCCGAGACTCAACCTGATAAAACAGAATGGCTCAGATGCTGTCAGATTGATTTGTTCTTAAAATGGGACTTGGTTTTTCTCTCTGCAGAAAGCCTGTCTGTTCTGTCAAGGGCAACTCAGGCCGCTCCTGGAGAAAATGTAGCTTCTCTCTAGTGTGTGGGGTGGGCAGGCCTCTGACAATTGCTTTCCTGGTCTTACCAGCCCTTAGGCTCTCCCCTCAAGCTGCCTTTCCAAGTTATCTTTTCTCTTATATTTCCCTGTATCTCTCTCACTGTCTTTTTGATTCTCTGCTGTAAGTTTGCACTAAACTTTTTTGCAGAAATACATTTTGCCAGCTACACTTGCCAGTTAATTATTCAAATACCAGGACACAGTCTGAAGGAGAGATGTCCAAGAGCACATGGTGATGCATTGTGCTGTAGCTGGCACCCTTTGCCCCTTCTCTCGCCTCTCCTCTCCTGCCTTTCCCTGGTCTCTAACAGGCAAGAGAATGCAACAGGGGCACAGGCGCACACCCACAGGCCAGCCCCATCCCTACACACATGTTCTAGAAGAAAATTAAGTACCCAAATTCTTCCTTTGTAGTATTCATGATTGGCATAATAAAACAGTCAATTATTATGCAAACACACAGTGCAAAACAGTGAGGAGAAGGTTACCTAGTTGGACCCTCAATGATTCACAGTTACATTTTGCCTCATCCAGAAAACTTTTTTTCACGAGCAGCTGTGTGGCCTGAGGGAGCTAGATTTATACATCAAGATTATTTTTTAAGGTTAAGAAAATGCTACCCATAATATAAAAAAGTGATGGTGCTTTCAGACACCCTAAGCACGTGTCATAAAGATTTTAGATTTTATTTCAATTTTTACAGATTCAGAAACTGAAGGACAGATAGGACTTGGCTGCCCTGAATTCTAGGCCCTTGCTGGTTCCCATGGGACACCCTAAGCATGTGTTGTAAAGATTTTCGATTTTATTTCACTTTTTACAGATTCAGAATCTGAAGGACAGATAGGACTCAGCTGCCCTGAATACTAGGCCCTTGCTGGTTCCTACGGGGTGGTGGGATCCTGAAGATAGAGTCTGTCATGATGAAGCATCTTTGCAGCCCCATTACATCTGGCACACAGTAGGGACTCAATAGATATCTATTTATTAACAAATGACTGGAGAGGACCAACTCTATCAATATGTTCAACATAGGTACTTTTATTAGAACAATTAATGATTTAGTAAATGTATGAATTCAGTGGGCTTCCTGGTGGTTCAGATGGCAAAGAATCCATCTGCAACGTGGGAGACCAGGGTTTGATCCCTGTGTTGGGGAGATCCCCTGGAGGTGGGAATGCCAACCCATTCCATGTATTCCTTCCATATTTCAGTTACTCAGATGAATCAGCTGAGCTAGCAAACTGCCAAGCACAGCAGGACTAGGTAGCAGTGACCAAATTAAGAAAGCCTTAGTTTTTCAAAGAGCTACTGTTTTCACATATGGCATCAATTTCTGGGAGTTTGTGAGAGAGGACTCTACAATTTTACAGAGATTTGAGGGCTTCCCAGGTGGCACTAGTGGTAAAGAATCCACCTGCCAATTGCAGGAGATGTAAGAGATGCAAGTTATATCCCTGGGGTCAGGAAGATCCCCTGGAGGAGGGCATGGCAATCCACTCCAGTATTCTGGAAAATCCCATGAGCAGAGGAGCCTGGAGGACTGTAATCCATAGAGTCACAAAGAGTCAGACACAACTGAAGTGACAGCCTGCACGCACACACACAGACGTGACTGCTTATATGAGCAGACTTGCTCCAGAGCCCTCAAGGGTGTAAATTTGGGTGTGTTTACTCTACCACTGGGCAGCTCTGAAGGAGGCCACGTTTGGGTGTTGCGCATGTCAGTATCATCCGTGGAGCTTCGTTAGCAATACCTGTTTTCTGGGTCTGGACCAAATCAATTGAGAGCTCTGCAGTGGGGTCCACCTGTCACATTTTAAAGCTCTGTAGAGAGGTCTCCAGTGGAGCCAAGGCTGCAGCCTCTTGAAAGCTGTGGGGAAAATGAGGCACAGAGAAGGAGAGGTGGGAGGAGAGAGTTCCCCTCTGCATTCTGCAAGCTCTGAGATTGCTTCCTGCCAGTAGTGCTGCTCCAACTTCAACGCATTCACAGACCACCTGGGCATCTTGCTGAAATGCAGACTGATTCAGTAGGCCTGGCTGGGGCGTGAGATTCTAGCACATGCTCTGTTTACCCAGAATCTCAGAATTCCGGTCCATGTAGTCAGAAGCTCATTTCCAAAGGCTGATGTGGCTCTCCTCCCTGGGTCTGATCTCAGGTAGCCTTGGCCTGCAATGGCCTGGAGTGGGGCTTGTGTTCCCAGCCAGAGATTGAGGCCGCATCACAGCAATGAAAGCACCAGATCCTAGCCACTACACTGGTGGTCAGTGACAAGGGTCTTGGCCCTTTGGCTATGCAGAAAAGAATTCCCACAATGACAGAAAGTAGCGAAGCAAGTAGAGTATGTATTAAGAGGAAAAAAGAGTACAATACATGTGAATAGATACAGAGGCAGGCTCAGAGAGTGGCTGAGTCACATGCTCATGGCAGTCTGAATTACTTTATGGAGCCTTTCTTCTTGGTTTCCTTTGACCAATCATTTTGATTTGCCTAGTCCACAGTCCATATTTGGTAAATCTCAGGACATTCTCTGTGCATTCACTTATCTTTTAGCTAAGATGGATTCTGCTAGAAAGGCATATGGGTAGAACATCCCTTGACATAACTCCCCTTTGACCTCCAAGGAGCTTTTCTGTGCATGTGTGGTCAAGGAGGTCCCCCACCTTTGAGAATGAGAAATACGTGGTCTGGGCAGGGCCCAGACTGAGTTTCAGTCCACAGGGAATGAATCTCCAATTGCTTTACTCTGGGGATGAGGGGCCCATCTACCTGCCTCAAATTCCCCCTGAGAGATGTAAACCCCCCAAAAAATCTGTACTGGGAAGATGAAGGGCAAAGGTTTGTCTTTCATAATTTCTTCAGGCTGACAAGGGCTCATAGACTCTACCTATTTGGGGTCATGGAGCTCTCACCCTGTCTCATTAAAGGGGACTCAGGGTGACTACTGTAGTTTTGGCAGGATCTGCTGTGAGAAATGGCCAGAGTCCCTGCACCACCATTTCCCATGATGATCTAGAGAAAACAAATGGATAATTAGACTGGAAAAGTGGGGTTCAGTTCAGTTCAGTCACTCAGTCATATCTGACTCTTTGCGACCCCATGGACTGCAGTACGCCAGGCCTCCTTGTCCATCACCAACTCCCGGAGTCTACCCAAACTCATGTCCATTGAGTCGGTGATGCCATCCAACCATCTCATCATCTGTCGTATCCTTCTCCTCCTGCCTTCAATCTTTCCCAGCCTCAGGGTCTTTTCCAAGGAGTCAGTTTTTTGCATCAGGTGGCCAAAGTATTGAAGTTTCAGCTTCAGCATCAGTCTTTCCAATGAACACCCAGGACTGATCTCCTTTAGGATGGACTGGTTGGATCTCCTTGCAGTCCAAGGGACTCTCAAGAGTCTTTTCCAACACCACAGTTCAAAAGCATCAATTCTTCAGTGCTCAGCTTTCTTTATAGTCCAACTCTCACATCCATACGTGACTACTGGAAAAACCATAGCCTTGACTAGATGGACCTTTGTTGGCAAAGTAATGTCTCTGCTTTTAAAGATCAGTAAAAGACTATTATAATCAAATGGTCAAGCAAGGGTAGGAATCTGGTTGTACAAGGCCAGCATATTC
Source organism: Tragelaphus eurycerus (assembly GCA_935064755.1). Lineage (NCBI taxonomy): Eukaryota > Metazoa > Chordata > Mammalia > Artiodactyla > Bovidae > Tragelaphus > Tragelaphus eurycerus. The sequence continues at coordinate 30,526,361 of CAKXYN010000002.1, forward strand.
TCTATTTCTAAAATGAAAGTTCTGAACCTCTTGGTCCCAGGTCTCTTTCTTAGACCGAAAATTCTTGGTTGCAGATTTGTAACAGTATGGAAGAGGACAAAGCACTAGGCAAAATACAACCTCAATCAGTACAGCTGAGAAGAGGAAGGTACAGAAAAATGGAAACCTTCCCTTCCTTTTGGAGAAGGCAATGGCACCCCACTCCAGTAGTCTTGCCTGGAAAATCCCACGGACAGAGGAGCCTGGTAGGCTGCAGTTCATGGGGTCGCTAAGAGTTGGACATGACTGAGCAACTTCACTTTCACTTTTCACTTTCATGCATTGGAGAAGGAAATGGCAACCCACTCCAGTGTTCTTGCCTGGAGAATCCCAGGGACGGGGGATCCTGGTGGACTGCCATCTATGGGGTTGCAGAGTTGGACATGACTGAAGTGACTTAGCAGTAGCAGGTCTATCTTGGAGAAGGAAATGACAACCCACTCCAGTAATCTTGCCTAGAGAATTCCGTGGACAGAGGAGCCTGGTGGACTGCTGTCCATAGGGTTGCACAGAGTTGGACACGACTGAAGCGACTTAGCATGCATGCATGCATTGGGGAAGGAAATGGTAACCCACTGCAGTATTCTTGCCTGGAGAATCCCAGGGATAGTGGAGCCTGGTGGGATGCTGTCTATGGGGTCTTACAGAGTCAGATACGATTGAAGCAACTTAGCAGCAGCAGCAGCAGCAGCAGCAGGTCTATCTTCCCAAAGATGGGTTACATGTCTAGAGAGCTCTGTGATTGAGTTGTGACTAAGGGGAGTCTTCGGGGGGCATGGATAGAGCTTGTCTGCAAAAATTCCTCTCAAGGCAATATGGAAGCAGAATGGGATGAGAGGGGCTGGTCACATGATGGGGGCGTTCAGCTATACTCTGGCTCTAGACTCCACCAATGTTAGGGACCGGCCCAAAGCCCAGACCTGATGCCCAGACTCACATGTGGAAGGGCTGACACAGCTAAACTTGGGCTGTGTTCCAAGACTTTGCTGGTCACTCTGGGCTTGGAGACCTCACCTCACACACAACCACAAGGGACAACCACAAGCACTCATTGCTACTGCAGTGGGAAAAGGCCAGTGGGATTCCGATCTTTGGAAATCCTTTCCATGCCTTCGTGTGAGCCAGCTTAGACTGTGAAGGTGGCAATTTCCCATCTCTGCCTCCCAGCTGACTGATTTTTACTCAAATTCAAAATGGTTTGACTTTTGGAAAATGGCCTCTTTGTCCTAGAAAGCAAAAAATGAAAGCTACACTATAGAAATCACAGTATTGGAACTCCGCTTCTGTCTATGGGATCGCACAGAGTCGGACACGACTGAAGCGACTTAGCAGCAGCAGTGCTACTGGAAAGCTGAAAAAAAAATTTTGCATGATTATTGTACACACTTTCTGTTGTTTTTTTTAAAATTTATTTTGCATTGGAGGATAATTGCATTACAATATTGTGTTGGCTTCTGCCATACAACAGTGTGAATCAGCCACAAGCACGCATACACCCCTCTCTCCTGAACCTCCCCCTCCCCCCATCCCGCCCCTCTAGGCTGTCGCAGAGCTCCAGACCGAGCGCCCTGTGCCACACAGCAGCGTCCCCACCAGCTATCTATTTTACACGTGGTGGTGTATATATGTCGGGGGTACTCTCTCAATTCATCCCACCTTCTCCTTCCCTTTGTGTCCAAAGTCTGTTCTCTATGTCTGTGTCTCTATTCCTGCCTTGCAAATATGTTCATCAGTACATTTTTCTAGATTGCATTTATATGCATTAAAATATGAAGTTTTTTTTTCCTTTTCTGACTTACTTCACTTTCTGTAACAGGCCCTAGGTTCACCCACCTCACTAGAACTGACTCAAACGAATTCCTTTTTATGGCTGAGTAATATTCCATTGTATATATGTACCACAAACTCTTTACCCATCTGCTGATGGACATCTAGGTTACTTCCATGTTCTAGCTATTGTAAATAGCACTGCAATGGACACTGGGGTACATGTGTCTTTCAATTATGGTTGTTTCAGGGTATATGCCCAGTAGGGAATTGTTGGGTCATATGGTAGTTTTATTCCTAGTTTTTTAAGGAATCTTCATACTGTTCTCCATAGTGGCTGTATCAATTTACATTTACATTCCCACCAACAGTACAAGAGGGTTCCCTTTTCTCCACACCCTCACTAGCATTTTCTTTTTTTTCAGATTTTTTGGTGATGGCTATTCGACTGAGTGACTGATCTGATCTGATTCTGACCAGTATGAGGTGATGCTTCATTGTAGTTCTGATTTGCATTTCTCTAACAATGAGCAGGTTAAGCATCTTTTCATGTGTTTGTTGGCCATCTGTACGTCTTCTTTGGAGAAATGTCTGTTTAGGTCTTCCTCCCACTTTTTGACTGGGTTGTTTGGAAAACTAAGATTTGAAAGAGAGTTCATTATATTGGAGCAAAAAAATGTAAAATGGAAGAACAAGAGTCTATTGAATTTCTCTGTGAAATGTGGTACTTAACACATGTACTTAAGTTTTGTTTGCTGAGGCTTTCAGTGCATTCTCAAGTCTTAAAAAGGAAGATTCTGGAAAACAGAGCATTGCAGGACTTGCTGGGACAGTAACAAGAGGAAAGCATTCAGAGTTCCATTGCTAGGTCTCTATATCCTTAACTATAAAACACTATTTTTCTTCTATTTGCCCTCCCTCATGTTCCTTCCTGGGCCTCAGGTGGGACTCCAGGAGGCAGAATTGTGGTATGTTACTTTATTCACAACACTTAAATATTCTCCTTACCTGGAAGCCTGTCCTCAGCCTCATTCTGAGTTTTCTAGTTCTTGCAGGATTATTCTCTTTATTGCATGTAAGATAAATGCTTGTCGTTCCTCTTAACTGCACATAAAACAAATTCTTGCCTTTCCTCCACTAGAAGGAGAGAGAGGAGAAAACAGGGCAACAGAGAAAAAAAAATCTAAACAGCCTTCAAGGTCAGACCAGAGAGGAGATAATCTTTCTCTCCTCTGAGATCAAAGTAAGAAGCAATTAATTTTCTTGGCTGCACAAAGGGGCTGTAGGTAGACATTGAAAGAACTTCCAGTTAATGAGGGTTTCTGAACTGGGGGATGAATTGTCTGGGTGGGATAGAGTCTCCTTCCCTTGAGGTATTTAAAAGCTGGAGCAAGAGGCAAGCAAGAGAGCTTATGTGCTGATTGGCTTGCAGAGAGAGAGAATTAGCCTGGCATCTGTTCAGGAGGACCATGAAAATGACTAGCTGAATGAAATCAGTCTTTCCTCTCCTTTCTGTGTCTTCTCAACCAGCTCAGATTCACCAGGCCACCAGTAGTGAATACCTTGCTTTGTTTATTTCCAAAATACTTTCATGTTACTTCAGTTGGTTATTACAGTGATTAAATGGGAAGCGCATACATTGTTATCATTATTGGAACAGGGGACCAGATTCAAGTGAGCAGTCTGCACTCACACAGACAGTTAGCATCAGAGCTGGAACCTGAACTGGTTTCCCCATACACTGCTTTCCCACTGCTGTTTGAAAACTCTGAGTCTGATGAAGTATTAAGGATGGTGGGGATTCCACTATAGCTTAAACTGAATTTCTGAACATTTTCATTATGTTTCCAAATGGAAGTAATAAGGACTTCCCACCTTATCTCCTTGTTAACTTTTGGCTGGAGGGCAGGATGGCTTGACTTTTAGCTATCCTTATTAGAACTGACACAAACCAAAGATGCAACTTCGTTGAAAAAAATAGAGAAGAGAAAGAGGGTGTGTGCTCTCCTCTGCCTAATTGCATGGTCTACTGAATTGCAAGGCTGTGCCCCAGGGGCTTGACTCCAAACCAGAAAACTCCAGGGAACATATTGTTGGGAAGTGCCTAGCCTCGCTGGAGACAAATCAACCAGCTGATCTGATTACAGCTTCATCAGCCCAACTCGAGCCTTGCATGGCTCCTTTTCTTAAGGAATTTAGAGTAAAACTGAATTTTAAAAAATAATTGAAACCTCTTTATATCGTTCATATGAAGTCTAAGAAGGGCGTAGCTAAGTTTCTGCATTCACAACATCTTTTCTGGGGAGTGGAGGGCTGAGAGTAGACCTCACAGGGAAATTAGCTGCAAGTATCCATCTTGGAATTAACTGTAAAATGCCCTGCTGGGTCCCTTCCATGCCTGACTGCAGCCCTTACCTATTCTTGTTTTAAGGTACAGGCTTGTTAGAAAATTGACAGATATAGATCTGCAATGTCTATGAAAATCAGGGAAATAACTACTGAGTACTCTAAAGTATTTGTAAACAAGAAAAACAAAAGTATATTTAATACTTCAGTAGGAAATGTCAGTCTGGAATTTGAGAAGTAGGGGTTATATTTTTCTGCTTTAAATTTTTGGTCACATATCATATGTCTATTCCATATATACATATATGTGTGTGCTCAGTTAGTCATGTCTCTTTGCAACCCCACAGACTATAGCCCGCCAGATTCCTCTGTCCATGGGATTCTCAAGGCAAGAATACTGGAGTGGGTTGCTGTGCTGTCCTCCAGGGGATCGGAGAAGGCAATGGCAACCCACTCCAGTATTCTTGCCTGGAAAATCCCATGGACAGAGCAGCCTGATAGGCTGCAGTCCATGGGGTTGCAAAGAGTCGTGTCCGACTGGGCAACTTCACTTTTACTTTTCACTTTCATGCATTGGAGGAGGAAATAGCAACCCACTCCAGTGTTCTTGCCTGGAGAATCCCAGGGATGGCGGGGCCTGGTGGGCTGCCGTCTATGGGGTCGCACAGAGTCGGACATGAGTGAAGCGACTTAGCAGCAGCAGCAGTCTCCAGGGGATCTTCCCAACCCAAGGACTGAACCTGTATCTCTTGCATCTCCTGCATTAGCAGGAGGATTCTTTACCACTGAGCCTCTTGGGAAGCCCCATATATGACACACACACACACACACACACACACACACACATTAATGTGTGTGTATGTCTGTAAATCCCATCCCCTTATATAATCAATTCTGTGTGTGCCTATGTGCGAACATGCCATATAAATTAAACACACACACAGAGGCTGTAAAGCATGAGCGCTCAACAGAACTGAGTTTCTGCAATTTTTGCTTTGTTTTGCTTTCAACCGAATTATGGCCCCTTTAATTTTACTGCTGTAACAGAAGGTGTGGGGCTCCTGGCTATAACATCGAATAGTTCTCTCTTTCTCTTTTTCAATCTGAGGAAGGAAGGAAGAAAGGTACCAAGGAAGGAAGGGCTTTGACAGAGTTAATTGGGTAGTAGGAGTCTCTAAAAGCGACTTGCCTCACAGCTATCAGGGAGGGAAGAAATAGAAACTGGAAGGGAGGATTTCCTGCTCCCATTTCCTGTGCTGGTCAGAAGCTCCCTCTGGAAGTAAGTTGGTACAACCCTTCCGCAAGGCATGTTTCTCATTTGCATCCACTTGACCCAGTTCTTCTAGGAATTTATCCCAAGGAAGCAACTGGACAGGTGTGCAAAATAGAAGTATTGGAATACACATATAGTGAGAAATTGGAGAGTTAGAAACTGTAAAATGTCTAAGACAAGCATTATTTAATGTCTGTTAACTAGATCACAAGACAGCTCCATTTCAGAATAATACGCTATGGTTCGTATGGCGATGATCCATATTTCCTGCCTGGAAAGATAATGAGAGCTGGTTTTTAATGAAGGTTGACCACATGGCAGGTACTTCACATATATTGTCGATTCAATGCTCATAACCACTCCTTGAGTTAGGTATTATTTTACTCAACTGATGGATGAGGAAAATGGCCTGAGGTTAGGTAGGCCCAGCATCACAGACTTAATAACAGTCATTAAGACTTAAACTTTAGATCTCACTATTTAAACATCTTTGTGAAGGTGTCCCCAGTAATTTTTTTTTTTTGAACTTAAAAGTTTTATTTATTTATTTTTTAAATTTTATTTTGCTTAACTTTACAATATTGTATTGCTTTTGCCATACATCAAGATGAATCCGCCACAAGTATACATGTGTTCCCCATCCTGAACCCTCCTCCTTCCTCCCTCCCCATACCATGCCTCTGGGTTGTCCCAGTGCACCAGCCCCAGGCATCCGTTATCAGGCATCGTACCTGGACTGGCGACTCGTTTCAGATATGATACTATACATATTTCAATGCTATTCTCCCAAATCATCCCACCCTCTCCCGTTCCCAGAGTCCAAAAGACTGTTCTATACATCAGTGTCTCTTTTGCTGTCTCGTAAACAGGGTTATTGTTACCATCTTTCTAAATTCCATATATATGCGTTAGTATACTGTTCTAGGAGCGCCCCACCAGCTGCGCGGCGCACTAGGAACGCGCCCGAGAGGAGCTACCCCACGACTGAGGTCAGGAAGGGCAGCGGTGAGGAGAGACCACTTGTGCAAGGTAAGGTGCGATGGCTGTGCTTTGCTGGAGCAGCCGGGAAGAGATACCCCACGCCCAAGGTAAGAGAAACCTAAGTAAGACAGTAGGTCTTGCAAGAGGGCATCAGAGGGCAAATACACTGAAACCATACTCACAGAAAACTAGTCAATCTAATCACACCAGGACCACACCCTTGTCTAATTCAATGAAATTAAGCCATGCCCCTGGGGCAACCCAGGATGGGCAGGTCATGGTGGAAAGATCTGACAGGGTGTGGTCCGCTGGAGAAGGGAATGGCAAAACACTTCAGTATTCTTGCCTTGAGAACCCCATGAACAGTAAGAAAAGGCAAAATGATAGGATACTGAAAGAGAAACTCCCCAGGTCAGTAGGGGCCCGATATGCTACAGGAGATCAGTGGAGAAATAACTCCAGAAAGAATGAAGGGATGGAGCCAAAGCAAAAAGAATACCCAGCTGTGGATGTGTCTGGTGATAGAAGCAAAGTCCGATGCTGTAAAGAGCAATATTGCATAGGAACCTGGAATGTCAGGTCCATGAATCAAGGCAAATTGGAAGTGGTCAAACAAGAGATGGCAAGAGTGAATGTTGACATTCTAGGAATTAGCGAACTAAAATGGACTGGAATGGGTGAATTTAACTCAGATGACCATTATATCTACTACTGCGGGCAGGAATCCCTAAGAAGAAATGGAGTGGCCATCATGGTCAACAAAAGACTCCGAAATGCAGTACTTGGATGCAATCTCAAAAACGATAGAATGATCTCTGTTCGTTTCCAAGGCAAACCATTCAATGTCACAGTAATCCAAGTCTATGCCCCAACCAGTAACGCTGAAGAAGCTGAAGTTGAACGGTTCTATGAAGACCTACAAGACTTTTTAGAACTAACACCCAAAAAAGATGTCCTTTTCATTATAGGGGACTGGAATGCAAAAGTAGGAAGTCAAGAAACACCTGGAGTAACAGGCAAATTTGGCCTTGGAACACGGAATGAAGCAGGGCAAAGACTAACAGAGTTTTGCCAAGAAAATGCACTGGTCATAGCAAACACCTTCTTCCAACAACACAAGAGAAGACTCTATACATGGACATCACCAGATGGTCAACACCGAAATCAGATCGATTACATTCTTTGCAGCCAAAGATGGAGAAGCTCTATACAATCAGCAAAAACAAGACCAGGAGCTGACTGTGGCTCGGACCATGAACTCCTTATTACCAAATTCAGACTTAAATTGAAGAAAGTAGGGAAAACCACTGGACCATTCTGGTATGACCTAAATCAAATCCCTTATGATTATACAGTGGAAGTGAGAAATAGATTTAAGGGCCTAGATCTGATAGATAGAGTGCCTGATGAACTATGGAATGAGGTTCGTGACATTGTACAGGAGACAGGGATCAAGACCATCCCCATGGAAAAGAAAAGCAAAAAAGCAAAATGGCTGTCTGGGGAGGCCTTGCAAATAGCTGTGAAAAGAAGAGAAGCGAAAAGCAAAGGAGAAAAGGAAAGATATAAACATCTGAATGCAGAGTTCCAAAGAATAGCAAGAAGAGATAAGAAAGCCTTCTTCAACGATCAATGCAAAGAAATAGAGGAAAACAACAGAATGGGAAAGACTAGAGATCTATTCAAGAAAATCAGAGATACCAAAGGACCATTTCATGCAAAAATGGGCTCGATAAAGGACAGAAATGGTATGGACCTAACAGAAGCAGAAGATATTAAGAAGAGGTGGCAAGAATACACAGAAGAACTGTACAAAATAGAGCTTCACAACCCAGATAATCATGATGGTGTGATCACTGACCTAGAGCCAGACATCCTGGAATGTGAAGTCAAGTGGGCCTTAGGAAGCATCACTACGAACAAAGCTAGTGGAGGTGATGGAATTCCAGTGGAGCTATTCCAAATCCTGAAAGATGATGCTGTGAAAGTGCTGCACTCAATATGCCAGCAAATTTGGAAAACTCAGCAGTGGCCACAAGATTGGAAAAGGTCAGTTTTCATCCCAATCCCAAAGAAAGGCAATGCCAAAGAGTGCTCAAACTACCACACAATTGCACTCATCTCACATGCTAGTAAAGTAATGCTCAAAATTCTCCAAGCCAGGCTTCAGCAATATGTGAACCGTGAACTTCCTGATGTTCAGGCTGGTTTTAGAAAAGGCAGAGGAACCAGAGATCAAATTGCCAACATCCGCTGGATCATTGAAAAAGCAAGAGAGTTCCAATAAAACATCTATTTCTGCTTTATTGACTATGCCACAGCCTTTGACTGTGTAGATCACAATGCTGCTAAGTCGCTTCAGTCGTGTCCGACTCTGTGCGACCCCATAGACGGAAGCTCACCAGGCTCCCCTGTCCCTGGGATTCTCCAGGCAAGAACACTGGAGTGGGTTGCCATTTCCTTCTCCAATGCATGAAAGTGAAAAGTGAAAGTGAAGTCGCTCAGTCGTGTCCGACTCTTAGCGACCCCACAGACTGGAGCCTACCAGGCTCCTCCGTCCATGGGATTTTCCAGGCAAAAGTACTGGGGTGGGGTGCCATTGCCTTCCCCGGTAGATCACAATAAACTGTGTAAAATTCTGAGAGAGATGGGAATACCAGACCACCTGATCTGCCTCTTGAGAAATCTGTATGCAGGTCAGGAAGCAACAGTTGTAACTGGTCATGGAACAACAGACTGGTTCCAAATAGGAAAAGGAGTACGTCAAGGCTGTATATTGTCACCATGTTTGTTTAACTTATATGCAGAGTACATCATGAGAAATGCTGGACTGGAAGAAGCACAAGTTGGAATCAAGATTGCTGGGAGAAATATCAATAACCTCAGATATGCGGATGACACCACCCTTATGGCAGAAAGTGAAGAGGAACTAAAAAGCCTCTTGATAAAAGTGAAAGTGGAGAGTGAAAAACTTGGCTTAAAGCTCAACATTCAGAAAACGAAGATCATGGCATCTGGTCCCATCACTACATGGGAAATAGAAGGGGAAACAGTGGAAACAATGTCAGACTTTATTTTTCTGGGCTCCAAAATCACTGCAGATGGTGACTGCAGCCATGAAATTAAAAGACGCTTACTCCTTGGAAGGAAAGTTATGACCAACCTAGATAGCATATTCAAAAGCAGAGACATCACTTTGCCAACAAAGATTTGTCTAGTCAAGGCTATGGTCTTTCCTGTGGTCATGTATGGATGTGAGAGCTGGACTGTGAAGAAGGCTGAGCACCGAAGAATTGATGCTTTTGAACTGTGGTGTTGGAGAAGACTCTTGAGAGTCCCTTGGACTGCAAGGAGATCCAACCGGTCCATTCTGAAGGAGATCAGCCCTGGGATTTCTTTGGAAGGAATGATGCTAAAGCTGAAACTCCAGTACTTTGGCCACCTCATGCGAAGAGTTGACTCATTGGAGAAGACTCTGATGCTGGGAGGGATTGGGGGCAGGAGGAGAAGGGGACGACAGAGGATGAGATGGCTGGATGGCATCACTGACTCGATGAATATGAGTCTGAGTGACCTCCGGGAGTTGGTGATGGACAGGGAGGCGTGGCGTGCTGCAGTTCATGGGGTCGCAAAGAGTCGGACACGACTGAGCGACTGATCTGATCTGATCTAATCTGATACTGTATTTAGTAATTTTTTTTAATGCAACAGAGAAACAAAGGAAATTAAAGGATGTATTTGTGCAAATAAACAGAAAGAGAAAGTAAAAGAGTTGAAGAGATGGCACTGTCGACTAAATAGAAAAAGAGCACAGCGTAAGACTGTGCGTTAAGTTTTATTTGGGGGCAAAATGAGGACTGCAGCCCAGCAGATAGGACCTCAGATAGCTCTGAGAAACTGCTCCAAAGACCTGAGGGAATGATCTCTATCTATGTTATTTTGGTGGCGGGAGAGTACATGCAATGATGCACACACTTTTTCCAGCAGGCTTATGCTAGTCATGAGGAGCAGTTGTCACCATGAAGGATTTTAGTGTTTTTCCAGATAAAAGAAGATACAGGAATTGGACTCATAAAACTGGCTTTTAAGCTGGCTTAAACCTCAACATTTAAAAACCTAAGATCATGGCATTGGATCCCATCTCTTCATGGCAAATAGATGGGGAAATAATGGAAACAGTGGCAGACTTTATTTCTTGGGCTCCAAAATCACTGCAGATGGTGACTGCAGCCATGAAATTCAAAGATGTTTGCTCCTTGGAATAAAAGCTATGACCAATCTAGACAGCATATTAAAAAGCAGAGTCATCACTTTGCTATGGTTTTTCCAGTAGTCATGTACAGATGTGAGAATCAGACCATAAAGAAAGCTGAGCACTGAAGAACTGATGCTTTCAAATTATGGTGCTGGAGAAGATTCTTGAGAGTCCCTTGGACTGCAAGGAGATCAAACCAGTCAATCCTAAAGGAAATCAACCCTTTAGGATTGAAGGATTGAATCAACCCTTTAGGATTGAAGCTGAAGCTCCAATACTTTGGACACCTGATCCAAAGAGCCAACTCATGGGAAATGACCCTGATGCTGGGAAAGATTGAAGGCAGGAGGAGAAATGGGCAACAGAGGATGAGATGGCTGAATGGCACCATCGATTCTCTTGAGTTTGAGCAAATTCTGAGAGATAGTGAAGGACAGAGAAGCCTGGTGGGCTGCAGTCCGTGGGGTTGCAAAGAGTCAGACACAACTGAGGGATTGAGCAACAAAATATCTAACAAAAACAAGTGAGCAACAAAAATATCTAACTATCTGAAGACCTGTCCTACCGGTTTTTCCCTGAGGACAGAGTGCCTCATTTTAGCTCTCCACCCTGAGCTCCTTTCAGGGTCTGTTAAAAATTAGCAGCTGCAGCAGCACATGATTTAATCCTTGTAGAAGATGGCAAGTGCCCGTGGCAAGTGCCAATTTGTAGTTGACAGTGCAATGGTTAAGATTTGCAGGCTTTGGAGTAAGAGAATCAAGTTCAAATCCCAGCACCACACTGATGAGTTCTATAACCTTGGGCAAGTGACTTGACATCTCTAGCACTTCAGCTCCATCATTACAGAAGAGAGAGAGAATTTCCCATCTCATGAATTCGTTGTAAGGCTAGATAATAAACGGGGGACTGTCGTATATACAGAGAGACCTCTGGAAGGATGTTTACCGATTCATGAACAGTGGTCATACCACTGGGTAGCAAAATGTGAGGGGGGTTTGATGTTTTCTTTCTCCTTTTATATATTTCTTTAAAATTATCTCAAAGGGTTTGTGTCCTTTTATAAACAGAAAATCCAGTAAAGCTCTTTTCCTTTTGAAAATGATAATGATATAATTTCATTTGGAAATATCATTTCATTGGGAAATATCATTTTATTTGTAAGTATCATTTCATTTGGAAATGATAATCAGTGACAGAGAATGAGGACAAGGAGAAGGAAGAGGAGATGAAGCTGCAGAAAGGGAATTAGCCATCATCTCCTTCAGAGAGGACAACTGCCGGCAGGACCTGGAGCTAGAATCAGTGTCTCCTGCCTTTCAAGTGAGCATAATGTGCACCTTCATGAGCTTGAGGAACATTCTACAGGAGGCAGGCAGGTCTACGCTTAGAGCAGGACGTTGGCTAAGGCTGCTCTTAACAGGCCTGGCCAACCTTTCTGTGCCCTTTGCCAGAGCCCTGCCTTCTCCTGGAGTGCTGCTCTTTCCTCTGGGGAGGGAAGCAGTCTAAAAAAATGATTCATACGAAGATGCAAGTGATTCATCATGTTCTGGGAGCCCTCTCAAAGTCTTTATAGTACAAAGAAAACTTTCAATGGAACTCTTGGCCTGTTGGAGGGAGGCTAAATTGGTCTGACTGCTTCAAGTTAGATTTAGTTTTTGATTTGTACCAAAACTTTTGGAATTACACATACATTTTGACCTAGCAAATGAACTTTTAAGACTGTATTGCAGTAATAATCTATAATGGAAAAGAATCTGTAAAGGAATATATAAATACCTGAATCACTTTGCTGTACACCTGAAACATTGTAAATTAACTATCCTTCAATTAAAAAAAGAACACATTCCAAAGAAATAATCATAAATACAAAAAATGTTTAGCTACATGAATATTCACTGCAGTAACTCTTTATTATAGTAAAAATTAAGACCTGCCTACATGTTCAACAACGGGTTGAACAGGTACGATCACTCAGTCATGTCCGAATCTTTTCGACTCCGTGGACTGTAGCCTGTCAAGCTCCATTGTCTATGGAGTTCTGCAGGCAAGAATACTGGAGTAGGTTGCCATTCCCTTCTCCAGGAGCATCTTCCTGACCCAGGGACTGAACCTGGGTCTTCTGCATGGCAGGCAGATTCATTAACATCTGAGCCCCCAGGGAAGCCCAACAACAAGGAATTGTATAAATTATATCAGCTCCATTCAATGGACTGTATGATTCCTTCTAAAAATGTTATTGTGGGAGTACATTTATTGTCCTGGTGAAATGTTCCTAATATGATATTTAAAAAAGCAGACCCCCAAATTAAATATTCCCATGTAAAACAAGAAAAGTATACCTACACTAAAACTTTTGAAAAATTGGAAAATGTTATTTATTCCTTAACTGTGATTATTTCCTTCTCTTTGTTTATTGAATATATGTCACTTTTGAAATAAGAAGTAATGTTATCACAATTTTTAAGGCATAGGAACCCAAAGTGTACCCCTACTACACTGCTGCATACTACGCTGCTAAGTTCACAAGGACATGTACCACATCTATTTCAGGGCATCACTGTGATTTCAGCACCTGGCACACTGCCTGACCGGGAGAAGGTCTTCTTGGATGTTTGTTGAATGAATGAATGAAAGAATGGTAGAACAAATGTATGAACAAACCAGATGGTGGTAACAGGGGACCCAAGATGAGGGAGCGACTCACAACAAATTGTACACAACCGCTTGACCTCCTGTATGTAACTTGGTAGTGGAGCTCCATAGGGTGAGACCATTCATCTTTGAGGTCATCACAGTGCCTTGCTCATGGTAGAGGGAGCTCAATAAATGATACATGAAACTATAATGCATCTTCCTCCTCCTGGGATCACTCCTGCAGACTTTTCTGCAGCAGGTAAATGCATGCCTCCGGGGTAGATCAAGTGCACAGACTGTACTAACAGCCGTTACAGTTTGAAGCTGTACTACTTGGGGTAAGGTTTGTCATAAAGTAACAAACAGAAACAAAGTGAAACTGGCTTGAAAATAATTAAAAGTTCGTTTCTTTCTAACATTCAAGAAATCCAGAGGCAGACAGCTTGGAGTTGGAAATGAGCTATCACATTTCTTCTATCTTTTTGCTCCACCACAAGTGGCTTCTATTTCCACGGTCACCTTGTGGTCCAAAATGGTTCCTGGGGCTCCAGTTATTTCATCAGCATTCCAGCAAACAGGAAGGAGTAAGAGAAGAAAAAATACATGCTCACTTCCCAGCAGCTGCACACATGACTTCTGCTTTATCCCACTCTCCCAGACTTCATCAAGGGGGCCTGATAAATGTAGTTTTTGTTCTGGGATGCCTCATTCCTAGCTAATGATTGGGGCTTTTCTTCCTGTGGAAGAAGGGAAGAACTCACATTGGGAAACACTTGGCAGCTTTTGCCACTGTGGTGTCCTCAGCCATCCCATTGCTAGCCAAACTGAGTCCCATCATATGTGTAGCATCTGCTGTGATGATATAGGGGAAGTCACCCTGTTGGTGGGTTACGATTCACCAGGTGTTTGGGGCTGCTGCTGATAAACACCGCCAAGCGATGATACACTTCATGAGTTGCCCCCTAACGGCACAGATGCATTTGCAGCGAAGTCTCTGTTATGGTCACAGGCGTGACCGGGTCACTGCTCTCTGCCTAGCAGAGCTGGACCACAAACTGCAAGTCAGCATCTTTTCTGCTGCAGCAATTACTCCTGTCCTGCAGATCCTGGCTGACTGAGACATTCAAATCATCAGAGAAGCCAAGAAGTAGCCATGAGGGATTCTAATTATATTCATGAGGAAAGAAATAGAAGAGGCCTAAGTTTAAGAGAACATTGTCAAGGGATTTAATTCACCCTCTGGAGACTGTGGGGTGCTGCCCTTTGTGACATCACTGGGGGGGCAGGTCACTAGATCTGAGCGTAGCAAAGCAATGTCAGGCTACATTAGAGCAAAGTAAAAATCATGGTTCTTTTTTTGTGGAAGTGATAAGAAACAGATAGCAATAAGCATTCTGTTAGCAGCTACCATGGCACCCCACTCCAGTATTCTTGCCTGGGAAATCCCACGGATGGAGGAGCCTGGTGTGCCGCAGTCCATGGGGTCGCTAAGAGTCGGACACGACTTCACTTTCACTTTTCACTTTCATGCATTGGAGAAGGAAATGGCAACCCACTCCAGTGTTCTTGCCTGGAGAATCCCAGGGACAGGGGAGCCTGGTGGGCTTCCGTTTATGGGGTCGCACAGAGTCGGACACGACTGACGTGACTTAGCAGCAGCAGCTACCATTTAGTTAGGTACCGTATAAGTCCTTGTGGTTGCCAGCATTCAAGACAATCTGCAATAATCCTTACTTCCTGGTCTTTATGCCCTTGTCCAGTCCTGTCCCACTCTGAATCAGAGCTGACCTATGTGACCAGCAGCCCTCAGTGGAAGTGGTGACGTGTAACTCTGGGGCTGAGTCATCATAGGCATTGCAGCTTCTGCCTTGGTCTTTGAATTGATTGCTTTGAGGGAAGCCAGTCACCATTCTGGGACACTCTAGCCATTCTATAACGAGGCTGATGTGGAGAGCAACCAGGATGTGCAGCAATCAATCAATCAGTTACATAGTGGGCAACCTTGGAAGTAGATGCTCCAGTCCCAGGCTGGCCTTCCCAGGGCTGCAGCCCCAAACATCTGACTGAGCTGTATGAGAAATCCCAAACCAGAACCACCAAGCTATGCTCATGTGCTCAGTCATGTCCTACTCTTTGCCACGCTGTGGACTTCTCTGTCCACAGGATTCTCCAGGCAAGAATACTGGAGTGGGATGCCATTCCCTCCTCGAGGGGATTTCCCTGACCCAGGGATTGAAACTGCATCTCTTGCATTGCCTGCATTGCAGGTGGACACTTTACTTGCTGAGCCATAGGGAAAGCCTGTATGAGAAATCCTAGGCCGGAACCACTCAGCTAAACCCCTCCTAAATTCCTGATCCTCAGAAACAATGCGATAACAGATGCTTGTTCTTTAAGCCACAACGTTTGTTATGCAGCAATAGATAACCAACATTTCTTATACAGCAATAGATAACTAACGGAGCCTTTATATATAATTTGTTCATCACAATGACACTCAGAAGGCATTGTTATCCCCATTTTACTGATAAGGAGACTGAGGCTTAGAAAGATTAATTAGTTTTCCCGGGATCAGAATAGCTGTTAGAAGCAAAGCTGGGACTCTAGCTATGCAATGTATGAAACCAGCACACTGAACAATTGCTTACTATACTGCCTGCCACTGGGAGCCACCTAGGACTTCCAGAACACTTGGACATCAAGAAAAACCACGTGTCCCCAAATGAACTGAGTGGTCTTGTGACAGTGAAGTGTACCTGCTTCCATTCAGGATTATACAGGCCCAATATGTAGCTATGGATCCATGCCCCAAATCCACAGCCCATTTAAAACTCCAGTGCGTGGTTGTGCTGTGAAAATCAGTCAGTTTACTCCCAGGAGTGCCCTTGACATGCACAACATTTCCCAAACTCCCAGAAGAAGTTTGCACAGCCTCAGAACAACTGCCCTCCCTGGAGTCTTCCAACCTGATGCAGTTTGGGGGTTGCTGATATTTATAATGACTGAATTTAGAGAGCAGGGATGTGGTCTGTGGCAAGGCATGTGGAGTGGGATGATCATCTGCCTTTCACTTTCCTCCTGTGCTGGGTCAGTTTCCATTTAACAACCTGGCAGCCTGCCAGTGTGCTGAGAGGGCCAAATTTGACAAGTACCTACTTGTCGGCCAAAGAATGTGAGCATTCCTCTGAAGTCACACCGAGGAATGAGTTTCTGAGCTCTGATCTGGGACTAACTGGCTTACATCTGTCTCCTTCTGGCCAGAGACCAGCAGCCATGTGAGGGAGGCTGGTCCAGTGGAAGCTTCTGGGCCTGCTGTCCCATTGGCTAAGAAACCCAGGGATGTAGGTGAGAGAGAGACTTGTCCTTGTTCTTCAGGCTTGTCCATGACACTGCAGACGCAGATCTGTTCCAGCAACCTCACAGGCAGCCAAGTAAGAAGAGAAGAAAGGTCTCTTTCTGAAGAACGAAATGTCACTTCTGAAACAAAATTCATCATCTGCTTTTAGTTCACTCAGCCTTTCCATTCTCTGGCTGTGCCAATAGGCCCTTGAGCTGAAAAGTTTGGCCTCTACATTGACTGCTTCCTCTTCTCAGCCCTTCAAATTGAACTAGTCATCTAGGTTTGTCAATTATGCCTTCAAAATATCCTAGGATGATTTTGTCCCCATTTCTGCTTTGCCCTTGGATCATCACCTAGATGGGGACCTGGGTCCAAATGTCGGTCACCATTAACAGCTTGAAACCACCTACTACACTGATTCTGCATGAAAGGTGTTCATTTACTTTCCAAGACCCTATAAATGTGTGCTGTGCTGTGCTTAGTTGCTCAGTTATGTCCGACTCTTTGAGACCCCATGGACTGTAGCCGGCTCCTCTGTCCATGGGAATTTTTCAGGCCAGAATACTGGAATGGGTTGCCATGCTCTTCTCCAGGGGATATTCTCAACCCAGGAATCGAACCCAGGTCTCCTGCATTGCAGGCATGTTCTTTACCAGTTGAGCCACCAGGAAAGCCCAATAATACTGGAGTGGGTAGCCTATCCCTTCTCCAAGGGATCTTCCTGACCTGGGAATTGAACCAGGGTCTCCTGCCTTGCAGGCAGATTCTTTACCAGCTGAGCCACCAAGGAAGCCCAAATATGATCTGACATAACTTTATTTTCCAAAGCTCTCCAGTGCTAATTCTGCTACGTATACACATGCACGTGTGTGCTCAATGTGTGAGCACACATGTGGATACATATACACATTCCTGTGTGTGTGTACAGCCACCATTTACTGCTTTCTCTATAGTTTTAGATGCTCTTTGTAATCTTTGCTTTTCTGGTTTAACTCATCCTTTTTTTTTTTTTTTAAAAAAAAAGCTTGTTTACCACCTCAGATACCAGTCCCACTGATCTCTCCTTTATCTCCACAAGCTGTTATTTTCAGAAACAAGCCACACCTCTGCACTAGCCACATTTTTCATATCCCTCAGGCTTCTAGAATCCCTCTGGACTTGAAATCTTGGAGAAAACAAAAACAGAACTGATTGAGAGTAAAGTGCAGCCCTGAGGGCCCAGCTCGCCAACACTGCTACCCTGAGCCACTGTCCCAAGCCCACAGTGTGCTGAGAGTCAAGGTTTGATGGGCAGAAGGAGAAAAGCCAGCTAATTGGTTCTGCCCACAAAGATCGACCACAGAACACCTGGTAAGACAGATATGATAAAAAAGCAGCAGAAGACCAGACGAGAAGACAGCTGAGGTGGTAAGTGGTGCTTGGATGTGACTAGCAGTGGTGACGAAGTGGTGAGCACGGAAGTTCTGCAGTTGATGAGAAGCTGATGATGAAGTGACTGAGGGTATCTGTGCTCTGTGGGGGTGTCTGCAAGTGCTCTGTCTCTCTTTCTCTCATTCTGTAATAACTCATGGAAACAAGGAAGATTCTGGAGAAAGCAGCAGCTTCCTGTTCCGCCCTGAGGGCATGAAGCTGCTGCTGCCAGGGGAAGTGAGCCATGTGGAGCACCTGGGCAGCGTATGTGACCTGACTGCCTTTGCAGTTATCTGCCAGAGGCTACAACCCAAGTGCCTACAGGAACCAAGCAGGTCATGTGAATGTGCAAAGGGGTAGGGATCACAACAAATGGAAGGGCACACACCTCATCCAAAGGCATTCAAGTACATATCTGAAGATCCACATAGCCTAAACAAGACATGTGCTTGGGACAAACATGGCCCACAGGCACCCTGCATGTAGTCTCTGGCTCCACAGGTGTCTGTGTGCAGCACATCATGAAGACTGATGATGGGAATGGTGACCTTGAATTGCCGACATGTTGGTTAAGCTCTTTCAGGCTACCAAGACTAACGCAATCTGGTGGGGCTATTGGGAGTCTCTCTGGAGAAGTAAGCTGGTTGACATGGCTTCACCAGCCACAGAGCCTGCTCAGTGATCAGTCAGGAACAATAACAGCTCCTGTGGCTACACAGAACCCCAGAAGCTCAACCAGGGAGGGCTCTGTCCATCTTATTGGTCCCTTATTAGTAGCTAGGACTCCCCTGGTGGTTCAGATGGCAAAGAATCTGCCTGCAATGCAGGAGACCTGAGTTCAATCCCTGTATTGGGAAGATCCCCTGGAGAAGGGAATGACAACCCCCTCCACGATTCTTACCTGGAGAATCCCATGGACAGAGGCGCCTGGTGGGCTACTGTCTATGGGATCGCAAAGAGTCAGACACGACTGAGTGACTAACACTTTCAGCGGCTTCCTGCCTTGCAGGCTATGCTGTAGTAGGGATTCTCCTGTTGTTACCCTGTAACACTTCAGCTTCTTTCTACCTCTTAGTTTCTGCTTTTCCTGACTTACATTGGTTCATAGGTGCTAAGATGTTTCAGTCATGTCTGACTCTTTGTGACCCTATGGACGCTCTCCCACCAGGCTCCTCTGTCCATGGGATTCTCCAGACAAGAATATTGGAGGAAGTTGCCATACCCTCTTCATATTACTTTATCGCAACTGTTTATTCATGACTTGTCTTCAAAAAACCCTCTCACCTCCACCAGCCAACTTCCTCTTAACACCTTATTGGCCTGAACTGTGCCACCCACACAAGCTGCAAATCGGGCTGAGAAATGAGATACTTAGCTCACCGTATAGATCGAAGGCCTCTTCCTTCTTATGCATAGGGATTTTCTCATATTATGTGTGCATTTATGTATTAGTTCAATGCCCATAGGTGTCTCAGGCAGGGAGTGTGAAATAAAAAAGCACAGAAAAATGTGTAGGTCTGAATACCAGTTCCATCTTCTACTGACTCTGTAATCTAAAAATAATTAACCTTACTGAATGTCATTCTCCTGCCAGGTAAAAGGGGGTACTAAATGCCTCCTTTGCAGAGCTGTTGCTTGGATTAAATATGATAGTGTTTTGATATTTCCTAGTCCTGAAGAGATTTTCCCAAATAGTTACTATTTTATTGTGGTATGCTGTCTTCTGTTTGATGAGCTCATGGTAGGTGGACACACCTACCATGAAGAGGAGAGAGCTTGAAGGTCAAGGACAGAGGCCCCAAAGTCATGCTACTGGGACCAGACCCATCCTCCACCTCTTACTAACTGCGACGGTGGAGGACTTCCTTGGCTTCTCTGAGCTGCAGTTTCTCTATCTGTAAACTAAAGACAGACAGAACATAAAGAACAAAATAATAGAAGATACCTCCTAGGGGTGCATTTGGAAGAAAAAAGAGAGTATACCTATACTGGGCACAGTGCCAGGCGCAAAGCGTGCACACGATAAGTGTTGCCTATTATTAATATTGATTGCTTGTTTTTTTTTCCCTTGGCCCAGAACTAAAATTTATTGAACCAGAAGAGCAAGTGCCTTGCTGTTGAAACTTTAAAACCAATCGCCTAAAATATACCCACTCTTGTAACTGGAAACAGATCAAGAGTAAGTTGTTGGTATAAGGTGTTCTGCTCTGGATTCAAGCAATAAGAGGGTCCATTATCTGTAGAGAATTTTTAAAATAATTTATTAAAAACCCAAGTAAAATTGAAAATTGTTACCAAGTGTCAACATTTCTAAACAATGTAAGGGATAAAATAGCCTCGTCCTTCCATCTTATCTGCTAAGTTCTAAAGGATGGCTGTCGGAGAAGGCAATGGCATCGCACTCCAGTACTCTTGCCTGGAAAATCCCATGGATGGGGGATCCTGGTGGGCTGCAGTCCATGGGGTCGCTAAGAGTCGGACGCGACTGAGTGACTTCACTTTCACTTTTCACTTTCACGCATTGGAGGAGGAAATGGCAACCCACTCTAGTGTTCTTGCCTGGAGAATCCCAGGGACGGGGGAGCCTGGTGGACTGCCATCTATGGGGTTGCACAGAATCGGACACGACTGAAGCAACTTAGCAGCAGCAAAGGATGGCTGCAGTTCATTTTAGGTTAGCACTTGTTGGCTATCTTTTAATAAACATTGTATTCTCCTAGAGAATCCCCAGTTAGACAATCAGCCTCTGACACTCAGGTGCTAACAGTTTCTCCTTGCAGTTTGTCTCCAACCCCTGCAGCTCTTCACACTCTTGAGTGAAAACAATAGACTCAGAATGGAGGAGGAGAGCTCACGGCTTGTAAAGACAATGAAATGAAACCTCAATTCTGTGCGACTTCCGGGAATTCGTCTTGGTATTCTCAGCGTAGTTACAACAGCTAACAGAGGGTGAGCTGTGAGGTGTGATGTTTTTGCTTGGCAGAGGCAAATTTTAGTTCATACGTGATATATTTTACACAGATGGATGATCTTTTAAAAACGAAATCAGTCTTTTAAGAAAAAGTGAAATCAGTCTTAAAATTATTTGTTTTCAAAATTAAAGAACAAATCCAGAGGATTGTACTAATTTCTGATTACTCCAGAATTCATGCTGAAACTAATTTTGTGATGCAGAAGAAGATGTTAAAAGTGATTTTCTCTGGTTAAATTAGGTTATGCTGTCCAGGTGCTGCTCTTAGCAAAGATGGGAGAAGGCAAAGGAAAGTGAGCAAACTACCATAGTTCATCCTAAAATGTGTGTCTTTATTCACAGTTTAATGTATCTGAAATCAGAATGGGTCTCTCCATCACCATTGGTTTAGTAGTAGTCATGATGTATGGTTGCCACTGACGCCTGTACATCAAACCTAGCAACAGCTTGGAAGAAAATCCTGCTGATGATAATGGAGCACTTTTAAAGAAACTCTCTAAGAGAACAGCCCTGATGGAGCAAACTGCTGGGGGGAGGGCAGAAGAGAAGGACACTGAAAACGAGGAGCGACATAGAAGAGTCAAACTGCGACTAGGACATTTCAGAAATACTTGAACCAATTCATTTCACTATTTTCAGTATGAATGCCTAAGAGTGATAGAAGATAAACGTTGAAGTATAAAGATGCTCTTTTGATGAACAGAAAAATTTTCAATGAAAAAAAAAAAGACTTGTTCTGTTGACTGTAAAAAAGTGCACAACCTAAAAGTTAGCCTTAATGAAGACGGTAGCTCAGGATAGCATCTCTCAGATAGCTCTGAGGAATTGTTCCAAAGAGATAAGGAAGAGCCAGAGTGTACAGGAGTTTTTGTTGGGCGGGGGGAAACCAACCAAAACTGAGACCAGGTAGTCAAACATCAAAAGATCACTGCTAATCACAAAAATAACCAGACATCTCAAGTTAATTTTAGTGCTTTTCTATGTATGGGAAGATGCAAGAGTCTGGGCTTGTGATTATTGCTTGGATACGCACTGTAACTATCTAGGGTGAGTATCCTGTGTGAGTATCCTGTGTTTCTGTGTCCTGAATCCCCTCAGGGTGCACTGCCGGGGTGGCTGCAGTGACTCATGGCGGCCCCATCCTATGTTTACCGAAATGGCAGGCAACACTCTTTGTCCACATCTCCATAGCAGAAAAGGATTCCCTGGTGTCTCAGATGGTAAAGAATCTGCTTGCAATGCAGGAGACCAAGGTTCAGTCCCTAGGCTGTGAAGATCACCTGGAGAAGGGCATGGCAACCCACTCCAGTATTCCTGCCTGGAGAATTTCATAGACAGCAGAGCCTAGTGGGCTACAGTCCATAGGGTTGCAGAGTCGGACACGACTGAGCAACTAACACTTTCACTTTTTTCCCTTTCCAAAGCAAATACATTCGATACGCCACTCACTGTATAGGAACAGAAAGGACCTTAGAGAATCAAGCCCAAGGCCTTTGCTTTACAACTGTCCTGCGGGAAGTTATCCCATATCACACAGATGGCAGGCAAGGAGAGCTAAATAGAAGTTCCCTAGCTATGGCTGTGTTTGTTTTTCCATTGTCCATACTCAAGTTATCTAAAATGTTACTACAGTATTAGTGCTTCAAAAACTATGGTAAACAACCAATTATTTTTTTACAATTTGCACCCAGGGATGCGGGAGCCTGGTGGGCTGATGTCTATGGGGTCGCACAGAGTCGGACATGACTGAAGCGTCCTAGCAGCAGAGCAGCTAATACATAGCTCAGGCCACTTGTTCATTGTATGAGTTTGTGTCAATCAAAAGGCCTCCCCCTGCTCAGCAAGACAAGTGCCAAACACTTGACTATAGCAGCTGTGTTAAATTGCCACAACAGTTTCTAAACCAATGAGTTATTGGACCAACTTTAGCTCTATGGCATGTCACAATAAACTGTGGAAAATTCTGAAAGAGATGGGAATACCAGACCACCTGACCTGCCTCTTGAGAAATTTGTATGTAGATCAGGAAGCAACAGTTAGAACTGGACATGGAACAACAGACTGGTTCCAAATAGGAAAAGGAGTACGTCAAGGCTATATATTGTCACCCTGTTTATTTAACTTATATGCAGAGTACATCGTGAGAAGTGCTGGACTGGAAGAAACACAAGCTGGAATCAAGATTGCTGGGAGGAATATCAATAACCTCAGATATGCAGATGACACTACCCTTATGGCAGAAAGTGAAGAGGAACTAAAAAGCCTCTTGATGAAAGTGAAAGTGGAGAGTGAAAAAGTTGGCTTAAAGCTCAACATTCAGAAAACGAAGATCAGGGCATCCAGTCCCATCACTTCATGGGAAATAGATGAGGAAACAGTGGAAACAGTGTCAGACTTTATTTTTCTGGGCTCTAAAATCACTGCAGATGGTGACTGCAGCCATGAAATTAAAAGACGCTTACTCCTTGGAAGGAAAGTTATGACCAACCCAGACAGCATATTCAAAAGCAGAGACATTACTTTGCCAACAAAGATTCGTCTAGTCAAGGCTATGGTTTTTCCTGTGGTCATGTATGGATGTGAGAGCTGGACTGTGAAGAAGGCTGAGCGCCGAAGAATTGATGCTTTTGAACTGTGGTGTTGGAGAAGACGAAGAATTGATGCTTTTGAACTGTGGTGTTGGAGAAGACTCTTGAGAGTCCCTTGGACTGCAAGGAGATCCAACTAGTCCATTCTGAAGATCAGCCCTGTGATTTCTTTGGAAGGAATGATGCTAAAGCTGAAACTCCAGTACTTTGGCCACCTCATGCGAAGAGTTGACTTATTGGAGAAGACTCTGATGCTGGGAGGGATTGAGGGCAAGAGGAGAAGGGGATGACAGAGGATGAGATGGCTGGATGGCATCACTGACTCGATGGACGTGAGTGTGAGTGAACTCCGGGAGTTGGTGATGGACAGGGAGGCCTGGCGTGCTGCGATTCATGGGGTCGCAAAGAGTCGGACACGACTGAGCGACTGAACTGACTGACTGATGGCATGTCACAATCAGTCTACAAAGAGATGGGTGATCAGGAAAACATCCCTGGTTATTTCTATAAGCAAAGACTTAACCTTTAGGTAGCTTTGTCTTTGTTAAATTACTGAACACATTCTAAGAGAGTTAAGAGTCCAGGCATGAGCCACGGTGACTACCAGCTCTGTTGCCTTGGGCCAGTGCCAGAACCTCTCTAATTATGATCTTCCTTATCCACAGAATGAGGGAACATTAGTACTCAAATCAGAGGGGTCATCAGAGGTATATGTGTAAGTACCAGGGGCTCTGCACACACCAGGCTCACAGATGCATGAACTATTATTAGTATTGTTAAGTGAAAGTGTTAGTTGTTCAATTGTGTCTGACTCTTTGCGACTCCATGGACTGTAGCCCGCCAGGCTCCTCTGTCCATGGGTTTTTCCAGGCCAGAATGCTGCAGTGAGTAGCCATTCCCTTCTCTAGGGGATGTTCCCAATCCAGGGATCAAACCCATGTTTCCTACATTTCGGGCAGATTTCTTTATGAGACACCAGGGAAGCCCATCATTAGTGTTACTATTACCTAAAAACTGGGTTCACTTCTTGGATGTCAAGCCAATAGATATAGCCAAGCCAAAGACTTGGAGAAGGAAGGGTTATCATTTATGTGCAGCAAGTAAGAACACTGGGGATCTTTCCCAAAGCAGTGTCTCCCAGAACAGCGAAACTGGGGAAGTTTTATATTAAGGGTGGCTGTTGTTCTATTGCTCAGTTGTGTCCAACTCTTTGTGACCCCGTAGACTTTAGCCTGCTAGGCTCTCCTGCCCATGGGATTTTCTAGGCAAGTATACTACAGTGGATAGCCATGCCCTCCTCCAGGGGATCTTCCAGTGCCAGGGGTTGAACCTGCATCTCCTGCATTGGCGGGTGGATTCTTTACCACTGAGTTACCAGGGAAAGCCCTAAGGTAAAGGCACGTGCATGTTCATGAAGGGACTTGAGCAGAGGAGAATTCAGCACAGAAGTGGGGCAAAGGTCAACAGAGTCGAGGCTTCAGTTGATCAAAGATAGGCAGATCAATATCATCACTCTATCCTCTATCTGGTGGGGCCTTAGTTCTGGCAGCACTCAAAGATGTATTATTACGTGTATCCTTTGAGGAGGAACTAGGACTCTGCTTTATCGCTGCACTGTTGTTTGACTACCTTTTTTCTCTTGGTACATTTCTTTGCTCTTTGAAGATCATTAATCACTGAGACCTGTTCAAGGGCAAGCATGGTGGCCAGGCTGATTACAAAATGGCTTAGGCCAAAATGGCTTCTCTTATGTCAAGAAATCCATTCCTGGTTCTTTTTCTTCCAGGGCCCCCTAACTTAACTGCTTGCATTATTAGCCCTTCCCTCCTTTTCAGGTTGGGGGGATGTGGGTTATGGGTCATGGTGTAGTTACCACTGAGGCAGCACAGGGCATAGAGCCCTGAGACAGGGGTCAGGGTTGTGCTCTGCCTCTGCTCTTTGGTGCCAGGGATGAGTCCCCTGGCTGCACCAGTGTTCAGCAAGCCATAGCGAGCACCTCCCCGGGCCAGGCCTTGTGCTGGGTGCTGAGTGAGAAATGGTGTCTGCCTTGAACTCTCTCACGTCGTACAGTAGGCAGGACCACTGATAGCACACAGTAGGTGCCATCACAGAGGCCGGAACCCTGGGAGGACAGAAGCCTCTCTATGCTCTGGGTTTTGAGCACATGGAGTGAGCATGAGTTAGAACCTTCCCCTCCTTTCCCTCCCTCGAGGAGACATTTTGACCTAAAGACACTCTTTAATCCCTCCCAGCGTGATCTGAGTGATAAATCCAGGAGAACAACTGGGTGTTGGGTGCTCTGCTTTAGCTGCCCCCTCATCTTGCCTCTCGGGAGCCTTTGTGGGTGGGAAGTGGGCCCTCTGCCAGCAAATGGGTGGGGGTTGGTCTGATTTGGGTTTTAGTTCACAGATGCTCTTGGTCCTCCCATTGAGTTATTCTCCGACTTAGTCTTTATCAGATAAACATGGGGCATCATTTGCTGATACTCTGATTAATTTCTCAGTAAGTTTGGAATTTGGTCAAGATGGAGGATGCTATATCTTGCCCCCTGGGGGATCCCAGTTAGACATTATACGTCAGTAGAGGGGCAGCGAGCTCAGTGATGTGGATCCATGATTTTGTTGACAGTGCTGCATCTCTGCCTGGACATGTGTAACGTTCGCTCAATAATTTTGGTTAAACTGATGAACAGTTTCAGGAGGCTGAGCAAAGGGAAACAGGAAAAGCTTCAGAGAAAAGGAGATGTTTTATTCAAGCTTCAGAGGATAAGAAATCTGCCAACAAAACAAGGTAGAAATTGGCACTCAAGCCTGGGAGGGATGGGACATGTTTTGTGACAAGTTGCATGTCCCCATCTTTCCGAGAACCAGTTTTCTCATCTCAGTGAGGATAAGAAGACTGCCCTTGCCTCCCTCACGGGGTCCTTCAGAGTGTCATAGAACTTACTGGAGGCAGAAATGTTTTGAAAACTGTAAAGTGTTGTACACATCATATATAATATTCAATGGCCAGCATAAATATTAACCGTCAGCAGAACGGGTCAACACAAAAGATTTTTTTTCAAGTTGATGAATTTTTTTAATCTTTTATAAACCTAACTCTCCCGGAAAAGGTTTTCATTAATGTCCAATGCCCACAGTTGAACCACTAAGCCTCTTGGCTCTTACTAAAATACTGATAAAAACACAATCTGGCTTGCCTCTATGGATATGATAAAAATGGTATTTTCAGAGCGAACAATAGAAAAACAGTGTTGTCATTTTGACATTACTTGCTAGGATATTTTCAGGCTGCCCATGTCTATATGCAAGCAATACATTCAGAAACCGAATGAGTGCTTTATGAATTTCTTTCTTCTGCCCAATTTGCATAGAGGGGAGGCCTGTAGAAAATGTAATGGCAATCGAATTTCAATGGTAATGAAACAATGACGCGGTTTTGACTGTCGATAGGTGTTGAAATAATCATGAAAGCAGCAGCTGGCCCCTTTCTTTCTCTTGTCCAATTAGAAGCTATTTTCTCTGCAAGGAATACTCAGAGGTAATCATACCTTGATCCTCCTTGTGTCAAAAGTCTGTTTGGAAGACTGACTTAGCATCCAACGCCATTTACAGAAACAGCACATTAATTTTTCTGTCTCAGTAGGACACCACCGCAGAGAAAGGTTGCAAGTTTTGAGCAGAAATCTTACTGCTTCTCTGGTGGGTAGGGGAGGACTGTGTCTTCTAGGAACTGGAGAGAATTGTGCCAGCCAAGCTAAGTACCCGGCAGAACCAGCTGCTGGCAGCAAACAAAAGGTCTCGGTAGGATTTGTAAGACAAAAAGTGTGCGTTAGGGCAAAGAGGTTCAGAGTATATCCATGTATCAGCGGCTCTGGGAAGAGAGAAGCTCTGTAAATAATCTACTTGCAGACAGTTTAATGCTTTGAACAAAGTAACAGCCCACGTGTAGAAACCACTGGAGAGGGCAGACAGCAAATTTCACTCCCAGAGATATGGTTTGCTTTTGTGGCAAATGAAGGTTCTGGAAGCCTAGGGAGGAAGAGGGAAGAGAAGGAGGAGGGCTTTGAAACATAGCCATAGCCTTCCCCTGCCTCTGGGGCGCCACAGAGAAGGAGCTCTGTTACAGAGAGGATCCTAGTATGAACTACAGCCAGTGTCTTTTTTTTTTTTTTTTTGCAGATTTAAGACAGTTGCCCAATGGCTGATAGACTTCAGAGTCTATAGTGTTCCCTGGCCTCCTCCTGTACAGGCCACGTGATGCTAGGTCTTCTGGGGCTCAGAAGAATCATTATTGTAATCCTAGCATCTGCAAAATATTGTATGGTTTCCAAAGTGTTTTTCACTTAACATACAGTGAATTTTTTTTTTTTTTTTTTTTGGCTAATAATCATGAGGGGCTAGAAAGGAAGTGGAGTTTATTTCTCTGGAAGAGAAGTAAAAGAATAAGACCTCATAATAATTTGTTGTTGTTCAGTCGCCAAGTCATGTCCAACTCTTTGTGACCCCATGGACTGCAGCATGCCAGTCTTCCCTGTCCCTCACTCTCTCCCAGAGTTTGCCCAAGTTCATGTCCACTGATTCATGTCCATCCAACTCTCTCACCTTCTCCTTCTGCCTTCAGTCTTTCCCAGCACTAGGGTCTTTTCCGATGAGTCAGTTGTTCACATCAGGTGGCCAAAGTACTGAAGCTTCAGCCATAATAATGATAACTTAAGCATATTGAGCATTTGCCAGACTTATTTTCTGAATTGTCATATTTAATTCTCACAGGCCCCTTATAAGGGAGGTGCTATTATCACCTCCAATTTGCAGTTGAGAAAACAGTGGCTCAGAGAGATAAAGTGAATTGCCCAGATCCTACCAGTAGGATGTGTCAGACCTGAGCCTCCAAGCTAGCCGGGAAGAACCTGCCAGCTTCTGAGTCCCCAGGCTCTTCTGAGTCCCCAGACTGCCTGGGTCCCCTCTATTTTGATACTTGGTCCTGTTTCTCCCCTGGGAAACATATTCAACAAGCACTGAGAGCCCACTGTGTGTCAAGAGCAGCTCTAGACACTGCGGGTGCATGCTTTCATTCAACAAGTATTTCCTGAATGTCCACTATGGGCCAGGCACTGTTTTGTGCAGGGAGTGCATCAGCAAACAAATCTCTCTGTAGCGTAGATTCTATTGGGTGGACCAGACAATCAACAATGTATGTTTAGGAAATAATATATTAGAAAGTGATAAGCTTAATGGAAAAAAGGGATCATAGGGCTCAGTAAAGAGGGCCAGCAGTGTTGGAGTGGGAATAAGGGGACAGGGTCCACTTGTACACAGGTAGTCAGGGGAGGTCTTGTTGAGAAGGTTACATTCAAATATGTACATGTATTGAAGGAAGCAAAGGAAGTAACTGTGCCTTTACATGGGGAAGAGCATTCCAGGCAGAGCGAATAGGCAACACGTGGTGTGTTAAAGACCAGTGAGTGCAGGTGAGGGCATGACAGACGTATCACAGTGTGAAAGGGAGCCTGGTCATGGTGGGCCTTGTAGACCACTGTACAGACTTGTCTTTCATTCGGAGTGAAATGGAGGGCCCTGCCAGGCTCTGAGCAGAGGAGCAGCCTGTTCCGACTTCTGTGTTTAAAGAACCCCCCTGGCTACTGTTTTGAGAATGAGCTCTAGGAGGTCAAGGGTGGAGGTCAAGGCCGGTCAGGAGGCCACTTTAGTGATCCAGATAAGAGATGAGGGTTTTATTTTTTTGACTCAAACTTCGATGGTGAGAAGAGATTGGATTCTGCATGAATTTTAAACGTACAGCCACACTGCAGGCCTACCCAACCGTTAGACTGATTGAGACCTGGTGAAAAGAAAACTTCTTTATAAAAGAACAGAACATAGGAACTTGTGAACAGTGATTACAAAAACTGAGAAATAGTGCCAGCTAGGAATAAACTATACATATAATGACCCAACAGAAAGCACACAACTGGAAAACATAATAAAGTCTTTGTTTTTATTCTTTATATCATTGAATTCAGTGTAGTCATGCAAATAAGTGAGCCTTACTAGCAAAGCCATATCATTTATAACTTTATCCTCGTGATTGCACTGTGAGCACAGTCCATAGAAAAACAGTATTGTTGAAACCATTGCTTCTTTGTTTTCCAAGCTGAACTCTTAACTATTTTAATCCATCAGGAAATGCAAATAGAAGGAAAAAAAGGAAGCAAAAGAATGCATGTATTATTTAACTGTTCCTGATCCCTATGACTATGGACATCTTGTGATTATGAGAATTGAAAGGAGATTGGGTTTTTCTTTTCCTACAGTTTCCATACGAGGTACTGATTCAGAAAACAGAGGTGACCAGATGGATCGGATTCACATCCTGTGTCAAGAGAGGACAATAAGTTGTGCACAGTGAGGAAGGCAATCATCATCTGGGCTGGTATATTTATCTTCTCTAAATACAGCAAAGAAGCATTTTGCTTTTAAGGTGGGTTGGATCATCACTTGATCTTTTTTCACAGATGAATGTGGGCGGGAGCTGGATATCAACAATATTGACCAATTGACTTCTGTGTGCTGGCACTATGCTATCTTATTCACCTTTGTATACCCAGCTTACAGTCTGAATTCTGCCTGCTATGGTTTAGTATTGAGATACACACCATCTTGAATGCTCATAGTTGAATGAAGAGCTTACTTTCTGCTCAGTTATGTGCTTAATCATTTTATGTTATTTATTTATTAAAAATTTTTATTGCAGAGTATTTGATTGACAATGTTGTGTTTGTTTTAGGTGTACAAAGTGATTTAGTCATATATTCACATATACCTATTTTTTTCAGATTCTTTTCCTTTATAGTCTACTGTTTTTGTTGGTGGTGGTTAGTCACTAAGTCTTATCCAATTCTTTTGAGACCCCATTGACGGTACCCCACCAAGCTGCTTTGTCCATGGAATTTCCCAGGAAAAATATGGAAGTGGGCTGCCATTTCCTTCTCCAGGGGATCTTCCTGACCCAGTGATCAAACCTATGTCTCCGCCTGGGAAGTGGATTCTTTACAACTGAGCCCCCTGGGAAGCCCATTTATAGGTTATTACAAACCTATAAAGTTTAGTTTCCTGTGCTATACAGTAGGTTCTTGTTTCTCTATTTTACATGCAGTATTGTATATGTTAATTGCAAACTTGTAATTTATCCCCCACATCATCTTATATTAAAGAGACATTAATCTCAATGGAGTTTAGTCTTAAAAGTGGACTCTGATTCTGAATTCAATTCTGAGCATCAGAATCTGCACTGGAAGATCTATACCCTCCTGCTTGTCAAGTGGCAAACTGTGCAGCCAATATCAGACTGCAGGTTAAGAAAGCATGATCCAAGTGTCCCATAAGGAAACAACGATGGATAAGTATCTAAGCTTATTCTCTTCCAAATATGTTTAAAAAACTCAAGACATTCTTTTTAATCAAGATGACTATTTCTGAAATTTCTAGGCCCCGAAAGACAAGAAAATGAAACAAGGAAGCAACAGCATCATTTTTTCTGAGAATTAATTAGAAGTAACAAAATTTCAATAAGGAGCCACTGTTAGAAATCACCTTATACATCTTTGAGGAAAAGCTCAAAGAAGATCACCCCCATGGTTGAGCAGAGCCTCAGATATCAAGTTTCTCACTTTAAGACAAAAGGGTCATTTATTCGTGCATTGAAATTTGTTGACATGCAAAGGTGAGATAAGAAGAAAGGGACGGCTTCCCTGGTGGCTCAGTGGTAAAGAATCTGCCTGCCAACGCGGGGGACACAGGTTCGATCCCTGGTCCAGGAAGATCCCACGTCCTGCCTGTGTGCCACAACCACTGAGCCCACGAACTGCAACTACTGAAGCCTGAGCACGCCTAGAGCCTGTGGCCTGCAGCAAGAGAAACCACGGCAATGAGAAGCCCAAGCATTGCAACTAGAGAGTGGCTCTTGCTCACTGCAACTGGCAAAAGGCCTGCATGTAGCAATGAAGACCCAGTACAGCATAAATAAAATAAAAAAATGAATAAATCTTAAAAAAATTTTTTTAAAAGAATAAAGGGAAAAGTTGGCAAATCCCCTGTCCAAGAATAAAAATGTGGGGCTAAAAACTAAGGCTTCCTTATTTTTTAACCGTCTCAAAAAGAAGTCAGACATTCCAGACCAAGGACCACCACTGTAGGAACTTTGGATATATAGTCAAATTTCTCACATTTTTAAAAAACAGTTTGCATTCAAGATCAATGATTATGAGATCTTTGTCCTTTTCTACAGCCATGTTGAGAAACCCCTAGGGATTCAATAGATGGAAACACTGACTAAGGTGAGAGCTAGGCTGGATTTGGGGAAACAAGAGTGCCATGTGTTTAAAAATATACCCCAAATTCACACTGGGGCTAGAAGATAAATCCAGCATGTGAGAAAGACAGAGGGAGGCAGGGGTGATAGTTGGACCTCTTAGGGGTCATTTTTTTTTTTTTTTTGGTCTCTTTTTTTTTTCTAAGTTCTTTTTTTTTTTTATTATTATTTTTTTTTTTTAATTTTTCTTAACTTTACAATATTGTATTACTTTTACTATACATCGAGATGGATCCGCCACCAGAATACACGTGTTCCCCATCCTGAACCCTCCTCCCTCCCCCTTCCCACACCATCCCTCCAGTTCATCCCAGTGCTCCAGTCCCAGGCATCTGTTATAGGGCATCGTACCTGGACTGAAGAATATTAGAATAATTTTTTCTTTTGGTTTCAAAATCTCTCCTTCATAGTGTTCAGATCATGGATCTTTATAAGTGTGTCTGAATCTAAAAAGATTGCTTCATGGCAAGGAATCCTTCCTCCCGGACCCCGGTTGCCATGGAAACAGCTCTTGCTCATGTGTCAGAAGCTCACATGCACACAACACATACACACACAGCAGAATAATATATTCTCAGGGAAATGCCTTTTATGTGATCTCCTTCTGGTGTTCTTTACGCTTCTTAAAGAACACATTCAGAGCCAAAATTTTACTAATTCCTACCATCCAATTGTTAACTATCGTGTCCTTTGTTTTGATGTTTAAAAATTCTGATTTTAGGTTTTTCTTCAACACAATCTCTCCTGGAAGTGAAATAATCTATTATCCACCCCTTCACCTACCTCTAACTTTTCTCTCCCCCTTTTTACAAACAGACTGTGGATTTCAATACATTTAGTTTAACTAAAAAGAAGCCTATTTCAGATTCTACTCAACTTCTTTGATGAGTATAATGATGCATTTCAAGTATTTCATTTCCTTAAATATTCTTTATTCTAAGTATTAGTTTTTTAAAAAATATTTATTTATTTTATTTTGCGGCTGTGATGGGTCTTCTCTGTTGTGCTGGGGCTTTCCTTAGTTGCGGTGAGTGAAAGCTACTCTGCGTTGCAGTCCGTTTCTGCGGTGGCTTCTCTCGCTGCAGAACGCCAACTCTAGCTGTGCAGATTTCAGTAGCTGCCGCGTGGGAGTTCAGCAGTTGTGGTTTGCAGGCTCTGGAGCACTGTCTCGGTAGTTGGTACACAGGGCTTAGTTACTCTGTGGCATGTGGGATCTTCTGGGACCAGGCATAGCACCAGTATCCCCTGCATTGCAAGGGGGATTCTTAACCACACTGGACATCTAGGAAAGTCCCAAATGCTAGTTTTAGCTGGCAAAATAGCGATTCTTTGGAAGGATGTTGATGAATCACAAGTTCATGTGAGTATAGGACTGTAGTTATCTGGTTTAGTGTTTCATCTATATGAATTTGAAAAGAAATCAAAGGAAAATCTGATACAGGGAAGTAATTTACTTCAACCTGTATTTCTTGAGCACCTACTATCTGACTGTATCTGACTCAATTCCCATGACAGCTAATTCTGATTACATAGAGAAGCTCATTATCTACCATAAAGAGAGTGGGTACAACAGGGTGCATGAGAGATGGAAACTGACCTCGATTTCACCACCAGTTGGGAGCTTCACTTCAACTGAATTGAGCCCTATAATTATAACCTGTAAAATGAACAACTTGAACTCGACTCTCATCCTGGCCCCTCCAGTCACACGATGCCATGACTGTAATCAGCTCCAGAGCCAGACCAGTGGAGGCATATGGTTGATGAAGCAGCCTTAGACCTCAGTCCAGGCAGTGACTCAGTCATGACATTGGATAAGGTCTGACACCCGTCAGTCTTCCCATCCCCTGTGGTACCCACAGCTACCCAATGTGTCTGCCCATGGGGTGAAATAGAGCTCCTACTCCAGTGTCCCTTTCAGACCATTCTTTCTTCTCCTGCATCAACTCTGACTGTCCTTTGTCACGCCCCCACGGAGGCTGGCCAATCTGCTACACCTGTTCTCACCAAGTTATCCAATGTCTTTGTTTGTACTCAAGGCAATGTTCTTTAGTTGTAAAGTTACTTTTTGGAGCTATTAGACCCTGGTAAAGTCTCCAGTTTAGCTCCTACAACTATCCCTCTCACATGCTTTGCTTCAGCCTCAAGGACAATTCCTGAAACTCACCAAGCTCTTGATTACCCTGGACCTTGGCCCGAAGCTGTGGCCAGTGCTGCCTAAAGGAGTTGTCCCTCTCCACTCAGCTGTTAACTCCTTCCCACCCTTCAATCTCAGCCTCCCTAACTGAGCCCTGGCTTTGCTCTTTTCCTTCTTACATCTTGCTACCAGATACGACAATTTCATAACCGTCTAATGTCTATCTGCTCCAGGAGATGACAAATACCATGAGGGCACTGCACTACTGGACACCCAGTGCCTGGCCACCCAGGGGTTCAGTTAGTAACTGTCAGGTAAGTGCGTGGATGAGCAAAGGAATGAAAGCACCATCTTGACCCAAAGAAGAGACAAGTGGTGGGAATTTCAGGCCCTGGCACATGCTGAGTGCAGAGAGACATCTTTTTAAAAAAATTTATTGAAGTATGGTTGATTTGCAATGTTGTGTTAGTTTACACTGTACAGCAAAATGATTCAGTTATGCATATATATTCTTTTTCATTATGGTTTATCATAGGATATTGAATATAGTTCCTTATGCTATGCAATTGGACCTTGTTGTCTATCCATCCTGTAAATAATTATATATGCTAATCCCAAACTCCCAGTCCTTCCCTCCCTTCCCCTGCCCCCAAACCTCTTGGCAACCACAAGTCTGTGGGAGAGATACTTTAACCCATAAAACTTGTCTCTCTTTGTGTTGTTGTATGGCAGAAACCAACACAACATTGTAAAAAAATTTTTTTAAATAGAAAAAACACACCAGTGAATTCTTTCCACAAAAAAAGAAAAAACATACTTGTCTTTCATCTCTATCTGCAGTGCTCACCTAGCTCTTGAAGGACAGACACGAGCAGCAGAAAACATCGTTACTCCCAAATGGTCTATAACTATTTGTCAATAGTAGTGCTTTAACTCATGATGAAAGCTTTCTCTATATAAATCCAAAGCATTTGACTTTGTATTTGGGCAAACATGTTGATGACCGCAGCCTTTAGAATATGAAGCACAGTGTTAGAGGCATTAGACTGAGATAGAAAAGCTGAGAAACTTGCTGCTATCTCACAGTGAGCCTTTAGCAGAATGAGGACCAGAATCTAACTTCTGGAGGTCAAGTCACTTTGCCCGTCTGGGCCTGTTTTCTTCCTCTGTAGATGATTTACTCTCATCCCCCTACTTCAATACTCAGTGGATCCTAAAACTCCTTAATTTAAATGCAACATTTCTGACATCAGTAATGCCCAAATCCCTCAAATTAAAAAAAAAGCAAAAGAGTATAGAAGTATGTCAAACATTTAATTGACACTCAAAATGTTTTTTTTTTTTAGATTTGTGATAGTTGAGATTTATCAGATTTTAAACATTTGCTATATTCTCTAAAGAAATATTCATGTTTATATCTTAAAAAAACTCACATGTAAACTTTTCTTTAAATAACTGGCTTTAGAATACACATAATCTTGAAATAAAAAAAGCATTAGCGTCATTTTTGCTCTCCAGACTGGCGCTGGCAGATTCAGTTGCCCTACTTATTCTATTTGTGTGCCTGCATAATAGAGGAGAGGTAACTGCTGGGTTGCTCTCAAATCTTTGTATATCAGTTCCAGCTTTAAAATATGATTTTGCATCCTGTTTTCGCCACTGAATCAATGTGAATTAGAACAATTATTTAACCTTTTATTTATAGTTTTGTGTTTGCTTGATTTTTTTCATATGTGAAATGGAAAGAATACCTTTTCCTACTCATGTCCTGAGGAATTTTGCAAAGGCTGTTGGAATTAGTGGCTGCGGCCGTGCCCGTTCCATGGGGAGGCTTGACCACAGGGCGGGTCATACATTGGAAAGGCTTGCCAGGGATTTGTGGCACCTCTGTTGCTGGGTCCCAAGGAAGGTTTCTGGAGTGAGATGCTGATTAATGGAGTTCTGTAGCCTGAGAAGACAGATTTTGTGTTGCTTCTAGAACAGTGGGTTCCCCAAGAACCAATTCCAATTGGGTCTTTCCATCAATGAGAAAAAAAGGATAAATGAGGTGTGTGCGCATTTGATATCAATGTGTGAATGTGTGTATTGTTGCCAATGTTCTTTCCTCTGAAATACTGTTCTTCCTATCCTTTGGAGTTAAACTGGTGTTTTTAACATCCAAAAAATGTAGTTGTCCGTAAGATTCCGAAGTCTGCTTAGAAACACTGAGCTGAAGGACAACCTTGTTATTACTTCCTAAATCTTTTGTGACCTGGTTTTGTCAGTCAATGATTAACTTCCTTTGGCCAGCAGAGATAATCTAAGCTTCGGAAATTTACCCAGCTTCTTAAGTGGAAGGATACTAACATTTATTGAGTGTATACTGTGCACCAGGAACTGCATTTGGTCCTTTCATATCTATTACTACATTAAATCTCCTTAGTAACTCTATGAAGTTGAAAGTATTATGCCAATTTAAAATGAGAAAAATCTGAAACTCAGAAGATAAGTCACTTGATCAAGGTCCTGAGTTGTTAACCAGCAAAGTCTAAATTTGAACTCAGTTTTTCTGAGCCCAAAGTCCAAGGTCTTCTAACCTTACTAGCTTATTTCCCCAAATAAAACGATGGACACATATTTTAATCTGGGTTATACTTTTGGTGTCAATTGAAGACCATCTGGGAACTGGCATTTTAATTCTGTGTTGTGCTAAGTCGCTTCAGTCATGTCAGACTCTGTGCGACCCCTGGCCTGTAACCCACCAGGCTCCTCTGTCCAAAGGATTCTCCAGGCAAGAAGACTGGAGTGGATTGCCATACCCTCCTCCAGGGGATCTACCCAACTCAGGGATCAAATCCGGGTCTCTTGAGTTATAGGCAGATTCTTTACTGTCTGAGCCGCCAGAGGAGCCCCTGGCATTTTAATCCTGATACCTAAAAAGAAAGCATTCTACTTCTAATAGATACAGGGACACATACACTCGCTGTTAACAGAGATAATCCAGAGTTGACCAGGACTGGCTAATCCATGACACCAGGGCCTCTTCTTGTCTGTGGAGTGTGTAAAGGACTCTGAAGAGGTTCCAAGGCCAGGGACCAAGTGAGACCAAGTTGCTTAAGACACACTGAGTTTCTGAGAACCTTTCAGAGCTAGGTGTAAAATGTTCTGGATTATCTCTTCTTCTGTAGATAACCTATCCTTGCTTTTCCCTCTGTCCACAAGAATAATCTATATTGACTAAATTTCATGACACAAAAACAAATGGTTAATTTGCCCTCCAAGGCCATAACCAGCAATTGGCCTTGTGTTCAATGACACACAAGCTAGAGTTTGTTTCTATGTCTGATACCTTGTCTTATCTGTGACTAACTTCTACTGTGATACCTTCTTCTACAAAGAAAGGCTAATGTTCTGAATTTTCAAGACCTTGGGTTCGATTCCTGGGTTGGAAAGATCCCCTGGAGAAGGAAATGGCAACCCACTCCAGTACTCTTGCCTGGAAAATCCCATGGACGGAAGAGCCTGATAGGCTACAGTCCATGGGGTCGCAAAGAGTCGGACACGACTGAGCGACTTCACTTCACTTCACTTCACTTATTGTTAAGAAATCAGTTCAAGAGAAGGCTAAGTCTTTAGGCAGAATGACCAAAAGTCTCTAAGCCCCAGGTTTGCAAAGTTTAGTTAAATAGGTAACATGCAGGCCTTCCTGTCTGTAGGTTCCCATTCAGTAGGTCTAGGGTAGTGACCTGCAAGCAGTGTTTTAACAAACAAACCAGGGAACTAAGTGCAGCAAAGGATCCAAGGAATCTTTTGGGAAACAGTTCTAAGACACATTTCATTCAAAGAGGATATAATCATTCACTTGCTCAGTGGAGCTTCTTCTTTTATTGCTGTTTTATTCAGCTGATAAAGGACAATGTTTTTGTACTCTAGTGCTGAGAGGGAAGGAGAAGGCAATGGCACCCCACTCCAGTACTCTTGCCTGGAAAATCCCATGGACGGAGGAGCCTGGTAGGCTTCAGTCCATGGGGTCATGAAGAGTCGGACATGACTGAGTGGCTTCACTTTCACTTTTCACTTTCCTGCATTGGAGAAGGAAATGACAACCCACTCCAGTGTTCTTGCCTGGAGAATCCCAAGGGCGGGGGAGCCTGGTGGGCTGCTGTCTATGGGGTCACACAGAGTTGGACACAACTGAAGTGACTTAGCAGCAGCAGCAGCAGCTGAGAGGGAAGTGCATAAACTTCCAAATAACAGCTCATTTTCTGGGTATGTTTCAGTATGAAAAATGGGCCAAAGAGAAAAACCCTTAGCTGTGGAGAATTCCAGAGGATTGGGGTGTGTGTGTTTGTGTTCTGGGGGGTGATAACCTAGTCATGCTAAAGATCCCCAAAAGGACGACATCACGCATACCCTTCAGAAGGACAAGGAATATACTAGGGCCATCAGCATGAAGACCATAAATCTGGACCGGGCAGTCACAGTAATTCAAGTTGCTTGGAATTTCCAGACAGTTCTGTTTTTATTGAATGCACAAGTCAGCATCTCTTTTAAATGCTGCCTGAAAATACCAGTGCTCTGGCTGCCTGCCATGCTTCTCCAAGGTAACTGGCACCATGGTAGGGCTGTCTTCCTGGTTGTTTATGGGCAGGGAGCCATTCTGGTTGATGAGCACCTGAGCTGAACCAGTTGTTAAATACACTGAATGTCTTCCCTAACTCAGCCAGTGCCTTGTGGGTAAGTTGTGACCGTGGAGAGTCACAAAGAGTGAAGGGCATAAAGGGTGCCTTGAGAAAGGGGAGCTGGAATCTGAGGCTCCTGGCAGAAAAGCAGGAGATATAGCTAAAAATACTTAGTATGCTGTCCCCAGTGAATTGGGGAAACTAGGCCAGAGATGGCAAAGTTTCTTTAGGAGAATTAAAGCTGAAGGGCAGGTAGTGGCTCCCTGCCCTGAAATAGATTCGGAGACCAGTCTTGGCAGTGATCATCTACAATCATTGATTACTGATGTCTGCCAAGGGCTCAGGAAGGGGTATGTGTGTGAGGCATGCTCGTTAGCTGTGCTCTAGGGGACATGGGGCTGACCTTTTGCTGATCTCTCCTTATAGAAAAACACACCAGCTTATTCTTTCTCCCCATGAATATACGTGGCCATCTCCAAGCTGCTCAAATAAGAGATTTATAGTAGTTTAGGCAGAATCTCTCAGAGATATCTGGGCTAATGAGCAGTGAATGCCAGTCAACATATGTCTCTGAAAACTGAACAGGGGACTCCCTTCAAGCTGGCTTTCCCTGTGTAGTCACTTCTTCTCTTTGCAACAGATGTCCAATGTGTCAGGTTCCCCCAGGCCCTAGAACCAACTGTCACCCTCAGATCCCCTGGAGTGGATCATGACTGTGGTAGGATTTACATCTGTCACTAGGTTTTGCACAGAAGACATGGTGGGTTACTATGAATTACGCCTGTGAAGTCACGGGTACTCTCAGTAGTGACTGAGGTCCCTGGAAACACCCGCCCCACCTGATGGTGTTGATGTTCCCGGTTGTGATCTGCTGGATGGATGGGCAATGGTGCAGAGGGTGTTCACCTTGCTTCCTTATCGCTCCACTGACTGGCTTTTCGCCATTTTTTAAAATGAAAAATCTGGTTTCCTTAAATATTAAATAATCTTGCCTTCAGGGACACTCTGAAGTACACACTCTGACAATACACTCAGGTGTATTGTCATTTGAAAACACCAGCCTTTGATAATGTAACCAAATTTTCTAACAAGATTTTGCTTTGCAGTTTGACCTGACAATGTTATGTTTGGGGCCTGTAGAGAGTTGATATCCTGGTGGTACTGGGTTGTACTAGTCAGGGTTCTCTGGAGAAACAAAACCAGTGGGATACATAGAGATATATATAAGAGGAGGGGCTTCTTTGGTGCTAGTGGCAAAGAACTCATCCGCCAGTGCAGGAGATGTGGGTTCGATCCCTGGGTCGGAAAGATCCCCTGGAGAAGGAAATGGCACCCCACTCCAGTACTCTTGCCTGGAGAATCCCACGGACAGAGGAGCCTGGTGGGCTACAGTTCATGGGGTCGCAAAGAGTCAGACGCAACTGAAGTGACTTAGCGTGTACGTATGCACATGTAAGAGGAGACATATTATAGAAGTTTGCTCGTATGAATAAAGAGGTTGAGAAATTTCACAGTCTGATCTGCTGTCTACAGACTGAGAACCAGGAAAGCTGGTGGGGTAATTTAGTCTGAATCTAAAGGCTACAGAACCAGGAGCCCTGGATGTCTAAGGGAGGGAAGAGATGGATGTCCCAGCCCAAGGAAAGAACCCCAGCTTTTTGTCTGATTTAGTTCCTCAACGGATTTGGTGACACCCACCTGCCTTAGTGAGGGCAATCTTCTTTACAGAGTCTACTGATTCAAATGCTAATCTCTTCTTTATACAGTCTACTGATTCAAATGCTAATTTCTTCCAGAAATAATATTTTACCAGCTATCTGGGCATTCCTTAGCTCAGTCAAGTTGACACATAAAATTAACCATCACATGAGTGGAGAGCACAGAGCTTTAAAAAATCATTAAGATTTAGAGAAATAATGGTATTTTTTCAGGTTTAAAAGAAGTAGTGAGTGATTTGGTTGTTAATGCTAATCATAGAAAAATGCCTTCGAAGAGTCCTCTGGGGAAATACAGAGGAACCTGCAGTAGGGTGTGGGGAAGACTCTTTGTGACTCTATGCACTGTAGCCCACCAGGCTCCTCTGCCCATGGGATTCTCCAGGCAAGAATACTGGAGTGGGTAGCCATTCCCTTTATCCAGAGGATCTTCCTGACCCACGGATCAAACCCAGGTCTCCCATATTGCAGGCAGATTCTTTACTTCCTCTTTATTCACATTTCTAAGCCACGAAGAACTTCCATGTATACACTGACAAATCACGAAAAAGAAAATAGAAATGGTACAGACACATTTGAAAAAATGTTCAAGGCTTTATCCCAGTTGGGGAGCGAAGAGTCATTGGCAGTCATGATCTCACAGCCACTTGGGGGTATTTAGAGCTTCAACTATAAAAATGGGCAGGATTTTCCTTGATATCAGTGGTACCCATCTGTTTTCCTGTGCAAACAGATACGATTCTGACCAACTGCTCAGAATTCATCTCCATGCAATTCACAGGTGCCATTAGCAGAATACTTCTTTTCCAATAAAAATTTCTTTATTTATTTTACTTGGAGGATAATTACTTCACAGTATTGTGATGCAGAGCATTTCTTTATAACAGGGTAGTGAACCTGTGAATTTGAAGACTGGGTCATGCTCTCTAGTCATCACTTGGTTTAAAATGTGAGCTGCAAAAACTGCAAAAGCAAACTGGGATGGATCTATGAGTTTGCCACTGAAGACAGCCAGTTTTATAAGAAAGGCCATGTGACCCTGAAAAGTGCTCTAGTTCGAGAAAGTGAGGGATTTGAGGAGGAGCATGAACCATCTGATAACTCTTGAAGAAAAAGAGATAAATCCATCTTTTCCCAGGTCTCTTTTACTGGAAACAAAACTCTACTTACATACATTGTCACCTTAGCATCAGAGTCAGAGTCATGAACTGTGGAATGAGAGGTTATGAGAATCTATGATGGAACCTCTCTCTCTTTTTAAAAAAATTTTCTATTTTCCATCCAACAGCAGTGTGTAGAGAGAATATTATGCAGCTGCTGTTATTTTTTCCCCTATGTTTATATCTTGAAGCACAATAGTCTACATGCAGCTACATGGTAGGCTATATGAGGAAAAAAATCTGGGCTATTAGAGTGAAAAAGTGTTTTATGTACATTTTGAAAGAGGAAAATGTTGAAGAGCATGGGGTTTTTAAATTTTTCTGGGCTTCATTTTAAAACTGCTTTTTTTTTTTTAATCCAGTTATTTCACTTGATTTGCTAAGTTCAAAGAAGAGATCTGGATTTGTGACCAGTGCTGAAGGTTCAGTGTTAGTCTCTTCTATGTAACTTAAGCATGAAAGTGAAAGTGAAAGTCTCTCAGTCCCATCTGACTCTCTTTGACCCCATGGACTGTGGTCCATGGAATTCTCCAGGCCAGAATACAGGAATGGGTAGCCTTTCTTGTCCCTAGGGAATCTTCCCCGTCCAGGGATCAAACCCAGGTCTCCTGCACTGCAGGCAGATTCTTTACCAGCTGAGCCACCAAGGAAGCCCAACTT
Source organism: Tragelaphus eurycerus (assembly GCA_935064755.1). Classification (NCBI taxonomy): domain Eukaryota; kingdom Metazoa; phylum Chordata; class Mammalia; order Artiodactyla; family Bovidae; genus Tragelaphus; species Tragelaphus eurycerus. Next base: position 30,568,665 of record CAKXYN010000002.1, read on the forward strand.
AAGCATAGTAATATAAATAAAGTAATAGTTGGGAAAAAAAGAGAAATATTCAACTTCATAAATGAAAGAAATGCAGGTTGAAGTAAGACTTTACCATTTTCAAACCATCAAAATAACAATGATTTTTCAACAATTTAACAATTCATTGCTAGTTAAGATGTGACATATATATATATATATATATATATAAAAACTATATTGCATCCCATCATTAAGAAGATAAGTGATATGGACTTCCTGGGCATCTTTTAGCAGTACACTTCAAGAGACTTGAGACATTTCATCCATTGACAGTGTAATTCCATTTTTAGGGAAACATTTTTCTTAGGGAAACAAAGCTTTATAACAAAAGATGTTTGTTACATCATTACTTAAAATAGCAAAGAAAGAAGGAAAAAAGGAAGGAAGAAAAGAAAGTTTCTACAAATAGCTTAAATGTTCAACAAAGTAATGATTCAGTAGATTATGAGGTATCTGTGAAGTGATCTGTCTTCCCAGGTGAAGAGGTGGTAAAGAATCTGCCTGCCAACACAGGAGACATGGGTTCAATCCCTGGGTCAGGAAGATCCCCTGGAGAAGAGAATGGCCACCCATCCCAGTATTCTTGCCTGGAGAATCCCATGGACAGAGGAACCTGGCAGGCTAGAGTCTATGGGGTCACAAAAGACTGGACACAACTCAGTGACTAAACAACAACAACAACAAAACTGTCTATTAGAGGCCTTAAAATGCCAGGCATTCCTACAGCTCCCTTCTAAGGGTCTTTTAGCCAGTGACCTTTCCAGCTGTCCCAGGGGTAGAAACCTGACCAAGGGAAGCCAGTTTATTTACAGGATGATCAGCAGGGGAGACGGTGATTCACTGAAACCATGCAGAACTTTCCTTGGCACAGGCTGAACCTGAAGCTTGGGGAGAGAAAAGCACTTGGAGGCAGAGGAGAGGTGAAGATGAGTAGAATCTCCATCATGGTGGTAACTGAAACAGTGTACCACTTTTCTCTTGCAGTATTAACAAGCCATCCCCAAATGTAGTGCCTTCAGTTCAGTTCAGTTCAGTTGCTCAGTCCTGTTCGACTCTTTGAGACCCCATGGACCGCAGCACGCCAGGCCTCCCTGTCCATCAACAACTCCAGGAGTTTACTCAAACTCATGTTCATTGAGTTGGTGATGCCATCCAGTCATCTCATCATCTGTCATTCCCTTCTCCTCCCACCTTCAATCTTTCCCAGCATCAGGGCCTATTTTAATGAGTCAGCTCTTCGCATCAGATGGCCAAAGTATTGGAGTTTCAGCTTCAACATCAGTCCTTCCAATGAACACTCAGGACTGATCTCCTTTAGAATAGACTGGTTGGATCTCCTTGCAGTCCAAGGGACTCTCAATAGTCTTCTCCAACACTACAGTTCAAAAGCATCAATTCTTCAGTGCTTAGCTTTCTTTATAGTTGAACTCTCACATCCATACATGACTACTGGAAAAGTCATAGCCTTGACTAGACAGACCTTTGTTGGGAAAGTAATGTCTCTGCTTTTGAATATGCTGTCTGGGTTGGTCATAACTTTCTTTCCAAGGAGTAAGTGTCTTTTAATTTCATGGCTGCAGGCACCATCTGCAGTGATTTTGGAGCCCAGAAAAATAAAGTCTGACACTGTTTCCACTGTTTCCCCATCTATTTCCCATGAAGTGATGGGACCGGATGCCATGATCTTCGTTTTCTGAATGTTGAGCTTTAAGCCAACTTTTTCACTCTCGTCTTTCACTTTCATCAATAGGCTCTTTAGTTTCTCTTCACTTTCTGCCATAAGGGTTGTGTCATCTGCATATCTGAGGTTATTGATATTTCTCCCAGCAATCTTGATTCCAGCTTGTGCTTCTTCCAGCCCAGTGTTTCTTATGATGTACTCTGCATAGAAGTTAAATAAGCAGGGTGACAATATACAGCCTTGACATACTCCTTTTCCTATTTGGAACCAGTCTGTTGTTCCATGTCCAGTTCTAACTGTTGCTTCCTGACCTGCATACAGATTTCTCAAGAGGCAGGTCAGGTGGTCTGTTATTCCCATCTCTTTCATAATTTTCCACAGTTTATTGTGATCCACACAGTCAAAGGCTTTGGCATAGTCAATAAAGCAGAAATAGATATTTTCTGGAACTCTCTTGCTTTTTCAGTGATCCAGCAGATGTTGGCAATTTGATCTCTGGTTTCTCTGCCTTTTCTAAAACCAGCTTGAACATCTGGAATTTCTCGGTTCACATATTGCTGAACCCTGGCTTGGAGAATTTTGAGTATTACTTTACTAGCGTGTGAGATGAATGCAATTGTGTGGTAGTTTGAGCATTCTTTGGCATTGCCTTTCTTTGAGATTGGAATGAAAACTGACCTTTTCCAGTCCTGTGGCCACTGCTGAGTTTTCCAAATTTGCTGGCATATTGAGTGCAGCACTTTCACAGCATTATCTTTTAGGGTTTGAAGTAGCTCAACTGGAATTCCATCACCTCTACTAGCTTTGTTCATAGTGATGCTTCTTAAGGCCCACTTGACTTCACATTCCAGGATGTCTGGCTCTAGGTGAATGTGAGTGATCACACCTTCATGATTATCTGGTCATGAAGATCTTTTTTATACAGTTCTTCTGTGTAGTGCCTTAAAACGGCAATAAAAAGTAATCTTGCTCACAAATCTGTAATTTGTGGGCAGACCTTAGTGGGGACAGTTGGTGTCTGTTCCATGAGAAGAGCCTGCTCGGGAAGTTGGTGGAGGATTGGATAGAGGATCCCTCTTCAAGATGGCTCACTCACACGGCTGGCCAGTCACTAGCTATGAAACTTTCCATTGACTTCCTCACACACAGCATGGTGACTGGGTTTCATCAGGAAAGGGTTGAAGAACATGAAAGCCAAAGTCACTCAGTCCGACTCTGTGACACCACATTCTGTAGTCTTGACAGGCTCCTCTGTCCATCGAATTCTCCAGGCCAGAATACTGGAGTGGGTAGCTGTTCCCTTTTCCAGGGGATCTTCCCAACCCAGGGATCAAACCCAGGTCTCCCACATTGCAGGCAAGTTCTTTACCATCTGAGCCACCAGGGAAGCCCCTGAAGAACATAGTTTTCTTTTTTATAAGCACAAGGTATTTTTATGACCTAGAACTGGAAGTCAAGGAGTGTCACTTTTACCAGGCTCAAGGTCAAGGCAGTTGTAACAGTCATCCTACTTTCAAAGGGATGATCATAAACTCCACTTCTTGTTGGAGGAATGGTTAGGCTTTCCTGGTGGCTCAGATGATGAAGAATCTGCCTGCAATGTGGGAAACCTGGGTTCAATCCCTGGGTTGGGAAGATAAGCTTAGGAAGGGAATGGCTAGCCACTCCAGTATTTGGCCTGGAGAATTCCACAGAGGAGAGAGGAGCCTGGTGGCAGGCTACAGTCCATGGGGTTGCAAAGAGTTGGACACAACTGAGCAACTTTCACTTCAAGGTTTGAGAGGAGAGCATAGAACAGGAGACACTTTTGCAGGTCTGCCACCAGCATAGAGGGTTAAATAAATGAAAGGGGACCAAGGACCTTAGTTGCTAATTAGGCTACTCTGGGCCCTGAATGACCTGAAGTTTCAAAACTACATTCTAGACACCATGGGACCTGTCTGTTCTTTTTCTGGGATTTCATGATGGCAGACCTCCATTTTTTACAATAAACTTCCATTATTTAATTATTAATACCTAAAGACGCTTACTCCTTGGAAGGAAAGTTATGACCAACCTAGATAGCATATTCAAAAGCAGAGACATTACTTTGCCAACAAAGGTTCGTCTAGTCAAGGCTATGGTTTTTCCTGTGGTCATGTATGGATGTGAGAGTTGGACTGTGAAGAAAGCTGAGTGCCAAAGAATTGATGCTTTTGAACTGTGGTGTTGGAGAAGACTCTCCAAGGAGATCCAGCCAGTCCATTCTGAAGGAGATCAGCCCTGGGATTTCTTTGGAAGGAATGATGCTAAAGCTGAAATCCAGTACTTTGGCCACCTCATGCGAAGAGTTGACTCATTGGAGAAGACTCTGATGCTGGGAGGGATTGGGGGCAAGAGGAGAAGGGGACGACAGAGGATGAAATGGCTGGATGGCATCACTGACTCGATGGACGTGAGTCTGAGTGACCCCCGGGAGTTGGTGATGGACAGGGAGGCCTGGCGTGCTGAGATTCATGGGGCCACAAAGAGTCAGACATGACTGATCAACTGAACTGAACTGAACTGTTTGCCAACAGATATCCATTGCCTCAAAGTAGTCATGAGGTTAAATAATTGCTTCTAAGTATTTTCAACAAAAGTCCTCAGGGAAAAGGCTTTTCACATTGGGTGAGCTCCAAAAGAAGTCAAAGACTGCCTTGCAATTAGAATTTTTCAGGGGAACAGCAGACAGGTTAAATCATGACTGTTCTGTGAGAAAGAGGCTTTGCAGGTGCTCTGGTTTCATTTTACCCTGTCCCGTTGCTGTCGGCATGCTAATTTTCACTGTGATTGTTGGCTATTGGTTTTCAAGACTACAGAGCTGGGGGATGTGGGTAATGGGAACTGGGCAAATTAAACTCACTCTTCTTAGTAAGATTCAACTGTTTTTCTTGAATAAAAACTTCTTGAATTTCTGTAATCTTTGATTAATTTCCAGAGTTTTGAAAAAGCTGATTCTGACAACTTTTTTTCCAGTTTCCTTCTTGTTTTTATGGAGGAAAGAAGTTTTGGAGACCCTTGATGCTAAGTCACTTCAGTCGTGTCCAACTCTGTGTGACCCCATAGACAGCAGCCCACCAGGCTCCCCTGTCCCTGGGATTCTCCAGGCAAGAACACTGGAGTGGGTTGCCATTTCCTTCTCCAAAGTAAGGAGTACTTCCTTCTCCAGAGTAAGGAGATCCTTACTCTGCCATTTTCACTGACATTGCTCCAGTGAAGTCTTAATGGGGAAAACAAGTATGTGTTTTGAAATAGTGAAGTACAGTGTGTATGCTTAGTCACTCATGTCACGTCTGATTCTTTGAAACCCTATGGACTGTAGCTCACCAGGCTCCTCTGTCCATGGGGATTCTGCAAGCAATAATACTGGAGTGGGTTGCCGTGCCCTTCTCCAGGGGATCTTCCCAACCCAGGGATTGAACCTAGGTCTCCTACATTGCAGGTGGGTTCATGTTTTGAAATAGTGGAATTGTTTCAAGTAATGACAAAATTCACGGTAGGATCATGGGACTGGATAGCTGGAGTGGAGGGTAGGTAAATGCCACTGCTGTGGAGGAAGGTGGCAGATAATGGATTTTTGAGGCCAGGCTGATGAGAGGATACCATGGTCCCTATGTTTGTACCCTCCCAAAATTCATGTGTTTAATAACCCTCAAGGTGATGGTATTCTGAGGTGGGGCCTCTGAAAAGCAATTAGATCATGAAGGTGGTACACTCATGAACGGGGTTAGTGTCCTTATAAAAGAGGCCTCAGAGAGCTCCCTGTTCAGTTGCTAAGCTGTGTCTGACTCTTTGCAACCCCATGGACTGCAGCATGCCAGGCTTCTCTGTCTTTCACTATCTCCCAGAGTTTGCTCAACTCATGTCCATTGAATCGGTAATGACATCCAACCATCTCATCCTCTGTTGCCCACCCCTTCTCCTCCTGCCCTCAGTCTTTCCCAGTCCCTTCCATCATGTGAAGGAAAAGATGACCATCCAGGAAGGAGGCCTTCACCAAACAACAAATCTCCTGGCACCTTGATTCAAGATCTTCTCAGGCTCAGCACTGTGAGAAACAAATTTCTGTGGTTTATAAGCCACTCAGTTTATGGTATTGTGTTTTAGCAGTTTAAATGGACTAAGACAGAAGGTGTCCACATGGATTTTGAAATCTTCCTGAATGATGATACTGTTTCAGGGAAAAGGATATTGACCAGGTACCTAAGTTTCCCATGACTACGAAGTTACCTGAGACTGAGGGACAGCAGTGTCAATGTTTGAAATTTGAGAAATAAAAGTTATCATATGCATAGCCAGTAGGAAAAAGCAATGGTAGAGAAACTCTCAAGGGGGAATATGACCAAAAAAGTCTTAATGAGAATTTTAAGAATATGGAAATTATACCAAGATAAAAAATGGAGAGCTGTTACCAATATAACAAGGATGGTCTATCTGTAGGAGCATTTCTTAATGCCAACAAACTATTTTTACTCATCTCTGCATACATCAGGATGTAAAGGCAAGAATTGCAGCCCTTGATAGCTTCATCTTCTCATAGTTACACTCTGATCATTTTTCAAGGCAGTCTCTTTCTCTGAGCTTCCTATTACCTGGGTTTCTTTCTAGCTTTATATTATAGAAGAGCCCATAAGTCTTTCTCACTGGAGATGACCCACTATAAGGACAAGTTTGGTGACCTGCAATATCTTCAGATCAAAGTTAGTCAAGGTCTTTGTCTTTGGAAAGTCATTGCTTTCTGCAGGCTCTGAGGGCACTGATTCATCCATCTTTGGTCTTTAGACACGAATCATGAGTATTCATTATATAAAATTCTTTTCATTGACATTTTCACTATTTATAATAGCTAATCTATAGTGGCTCACAATACATGTGCAAAAGCATTATACACTAAAATGTCCTCATGGGGCCATGACCAAGTTACATCCGAATACAAGCCAAGACAACAAGATTTGGGGCTGGAAAATACACTCTTTAACATAATGGTTTAAAGCTACCATCACTTTGGATAAGGAAAATCACTTCAAGTTCAGCTCTCCTGACTGAATTTTAGACCCAAGGGACATGGGGTGAATTCAACTGCTTTTCCCCTAATTTTCTAACCACATGTTATACCAGACTTAGAAGTAAACAGCATGAGGAAAATAAAGCAGGGAAATTGCCTCTCCTTCAAGTGGCTGTAACTCCTTTTCCTGCTGATTGTTGACTTCCTGGAAATAGTGGTTTCTAGTTGCCTTCTAGTACTCATTCCCAAGCGATCTTCAGCAAGCAGTGGCCTGGCTTCCACCTGCACCGCTCTAAAAAGATCAGCTGTGATGGATGCTCTGCTGTCAAGGATGATGTCTGTCTTGTTTGTGAGTGCTGCATGAATAACTTGATCCTTCGTACCCCTATACCTCCCACCTCCACCTGGGAGCCCCCTGTCTCCAGCTCAGCCTGCTGGACACTGACATTGACACCAATATTTAGCAAATATCTCCAGCTCAGCATGCCTCAGATTGTACAAACTGGTTTCCCCAAACCTGCTTCTCTTCTTGTCTTCCTTAGTCTCCATGTTACCCAGCCTAGAAATACTGAGTCGTTACATATTCTCTCTTTCTCCACATACTCGATTCACTCCATTTATGAATAAAACATTCTTAGATCCCTCTCCTCTCCAACCCCACTGGGTTCCCAGTTGTCCCCTCTGCTTTCCTATGTGCATTGCCATCAGGTTCCCCTCTATAATATAGACACATCTGAACAGTGTCAGGCCTTACAGGTGTGCCAATGCTGGAGTGAGTGAATCGCCCCATTAGCTTGGAAAATTTCAGTTTTATGTTGGGTGTTGTGTTATCCCATCTGGTTAACATGCCCTTCTATTCTCAAAAGTGACCCATTTGGATGATGAATTATGTAGTCATTCTACCATGGCTAACAGCATAATATTCAAACTCTTTGATCTAACTTACAGTCTGGCTCTAGGCTAACTTTTTGGCTCTGTCTTCTTCCATTCTGGACACCTGCTATTCCTCAAACATACCAAGCTGTTGCCCACCTCCTAGCTACTGTCTATGCCATTTCCTCTTCCTAAGCAACTTTCCCCCTATTTCCCACTTACTGATTCCTCTTTGACCTTCACTGCCCAACGAAAATAGCACCTCTCTGGTAAACACTATATCCTGTCTGGCCCCACCTCCACCCATCAGAGATTGCTTCCCACCATCCCCCAGAATCCTGCCTATGATCTTGTAGCAATTTGTTCAAACATTTGTTTGAAACTAGTACAACACCTGGCACGTTGTAGGCCTTCGAAGTGTTTTGAAAGAGGCTTTAAAGGAGCATGAAGCCAGGAGTATTTTCTCTGGCTCTTTTTAGAATCGAGAGCTTTTATCCTCCATGTGGGACTTGCTTGAGAAAAATCTGACATGTCAGAGCCAAGTCTATTTCTTCTTCATCTGTAAAGTAATAAGGAGAATAATTGCTGCTGCCAAAACCTACCCAAGTAAACTCAATAGGATGGTAAAAACAAGTCCTGCTGTTGAACTGTAACATGTTGAAATAAAGAGATGAGCTTTCCACCTTCTGTCATCTGTCCCCACAGCCTAGGGCCTGTGGAGGTTGTGGGCAGGAGGAGGTTCTGAGTTCTGGCAGATGGCTAAGTAGAGAATGTACCTATGGGAGGCCAGAATGGTTTATTCCAATACAAATGAAACTAATTTGAAGAATAACCATTCATTGACCATATCCATGGGTCACATACTGTGCTAAGAAGTTTATATACCATTTTTTAATGTAAGACCAATCTTGTAGGATAGACATTATGAGTTCCCATTTTATATTTGAGGAAGCTGAAACTCAGAGAGGTTAAGTAACTTACCAAGGGCATAAAGATTGTAAGTGGAGTCGGAATGCATAATCATAACACTAATAAACACATGTATGTGCCAAGGTCTTTATGAAGTTTGTGCTTGGTCTTCACTACCACTTCACTACCACATATGAGCTTAATACAGTTATGTTTCCATTATCAGATGGGAAAACCTTTAAGTAACTAGCCCAGGGTCACACAGCTCGTAAGAAATTGTACCAGGAAGTTTACATCAGAAGTCACATGGTTGATTACTAACTTCATTGTCCTCCAGCTCTGTTTGATTTTGCGATCTTGGTTCATTTTCTATTGTCAGCATTCATAATATACTCTAGCTCCTCAAACATATGCAGACCAGCAACATTGATATCACCTGAAAGTATGCTTGAAAATTCCTGGACCCCAGTCCAGACCTAGGAAACCAGAATCGGCACTGTAACATGATCCCAGGTCCTGTCTAAACCAGTGGGTATCAACCTTGTCTGCACACTGGACTTCTGTCAGTTCAGTTCAGTTGCTCAGTCATGTTTGACTTTTGTGACCCCATGGACGGCAGCATGCCAGGCTTCCCTGTCCATCACCAACTCCCAGAGTTTACTCAAATTCATGTCCATTGAGTCAACGATGCCATCCAACCATCTCATCCTCTGTCGTCCCCTTCTCCTCCTGCCTTCAATCTTTCCCAGCATCAGGGTCTTTTCAAATGAGTCAGCTCTTCACATGTGGCCAAAGGATTGGCGTTTCAGCTTCAGCATCAGTCCTTCCAATGAATATTCAGGACTGAGTTCCTTTAAGATGGACTGGTTGGATCTCCTTGCAGTCCAAGGGACTCTCAACAGTCTTCTCCAATACCACAGCTCAAAAGCATCAATTCTTTGGCACTCAGCTTTCTTTATAGTCCAACTCTCATATCCATACATGACCACTGGAAAAACCATAGCCTTGACTAGACGGACATTTGTTGGCAAAGTAATGTCTCTGCTTTTTAATATGCTGTATAGGTTGGCCAGAGGATATATAATATGCTCTGTATAGGTTGGTCAGAGGATATATAGGTTGGTCAGAGGATATATAATATGCTGTATAGGTTGGATAGAGGATGAGATGGCTGGATGGCATCACTGACTCGATGAATGTGAGTCTGAGTGACCTCCGAGAGCTGGTGATGGATAGGGAGGCCTGGCGTGCTGCAGTTCATGGGGTCGCAAAGAGTCGGACACGACTGAGCGACTGATCTGATCTGATAGGTTGGTCATAGCTTTTCTTCCAAGGAGCAAGGGTCTTTTAATTTCATGGCTGCAGTCACCATCTGCAGTGATTTTGAAGCACCCCAAAATAAAGTCTCTCACGGTTTTCATTGTTTCCCCATCTATTTGCCGTGAAGTAATGGGACTGGATGCCATGATCTTAGTTTTCTGAATGTTGAGTTTCAAGCCAACTTTTTCACTCTCCTTTTTCACTTTCATCAAGAGGCTTTTTAGTTCCTCTTCACCTTCTGCCATAAGGGTGGTGTCATCTGCATGTCTAAGGTTATTGATATTTCTCTCTGCAATCTTGATTCCAGCTTGTGTTTCATCCAGCCCAGCATTTCTCATGATGTACTCTGCATGTAAGTTAAATAAGCAGGGTGACAATATACAGCCTTGACGTACTCCTTTCCCGATTTGGAACCAGTCTGTTGTTCCATGTCCAGTTCTAACTGTTGCTTCTTGACCTGCATACAGATTTCTCAGGAGGTCAGGTGGTCTGATATTCCAATGTCTTTAAGAATTTTCCACAATTTGCTGTGATCCACACAGTCAAAGGCTTTGGTGTAGTCAACAAAGCAGAAGTAGGTGTTTTTCTGGAACTCTCTTGCTTTTTTGATGATCCAATTGACGTTGGCAATTTGATCTCTGGTTCCTCTGCCTTTTCTAAATCCAGCTTGAACAAAAAACAAAAAACTTGACAATTATGGCGGAGTAGAAGGACATGTGTTCATCTTCTCCTGTGAGAACTCCAAAATTACAAGTCATTGGTGAACAATCATCAACAGGAGAATGTTGGATCCCATCAAAAAAGATACCCCACATCCAAGGGCAAAGGAGAAGCCCCAACAAGACAGTAGGAGGGGCGAAATCATGTTTAGAATCAAACCCCATAGCCGCCAGAGATGCTTGGAGAGCTCAATCAAACCTTGTGTGCACCAGGACCCAGAGACCCCACAGAGACTGGACTTTGATAGGGAGCTTGAAAGAATCCTGATGCCTGGGTTCCACTGACAGCGATTCTGCTTTGTCTGGTTATGGTTTCAGTATCAAACTTATAAAAAGCTTCCCAGGGGAATTCTGATGTGATGTCAGGTCTGAGAACCACTCCTTTAAGCTTGGTTCCTTCCTTCCTTTCTTCCTTAACTCATTTCTCTTATGTGCAATTGACCTTGCCAAAGTATAGGCACAGCTCTGTGGGGAAGATGAACCAACAATTACAATATTGTAGAATAAGAACTATGAAAATCATTACCCCATTGGCCAGGGAGATCCAGAGGAAAGCCTGATGTCCAAGTGCACGTGAAAGAATCAAGGCGGATTGTTTCCAGGACACCACACGAGTTTCAAAGGCAAATAGGAATTCTTGGATCGGTTGCACCTGTGCGCAGTTGCTTAGTTGTGTTGGACTCTCTTTCACTCTATGGAGCCTGCCAGGCTCCTCTGTCTGTGGGGTTTTCCAGACAAACTGAGCCATTGAGCCCCCTGGGAAGCCCTGGATTTGTTGAGGGGGATGGGAAGGTGGTATGGGTGAAGGGAGAGTTCTGTATTTACTATGAATGTGAGAGTCATAGAATTTGAAGCCATAACAGATTATAAAGATCATTTGATGAATCCAATGAAGTAATATTTACCTTCACTACATGTAATGCACTTCAATGTTTTCTAGTATTTCAATACTCTCTTCCTTCATTAAAAAAATAAATACTGGTCATGCCTAATTGAACTGGCTTCCTGCATCACTAATGGGTCACATCTGCAGTTTGGAAGACCAGACTTAAAACCTTCCATTTTCCCTTGCAGAAAAAAGATAACCCAGATTATTGAAATAACAGCCTGGAAGAGTTAGGAAAAATGTGTTCACATTCCAGTGTGAAGGATTTGTATCAGAACTTTTTTAAAAAGCTTTCTGTTTGGTTTTGGTTGTTGGATATTTCATAAGGACTTGCCTTCCCTAGAAGTTCTACCCATTTTCTGGCAGACTAAGGCATAGACCTGTGCAGAAGGCCAGATGGTGATTAATAAACGAGGTATCCAGGCCCTTTCTTGTTGTTGTTCAGTCGCTAAGACATGTCTGACTCTGTGACTCTAAGGACCAAAGCACACCAGGCTTCCCTGTCCTTCAGTATCTCCCAGAGTTTGCTCAGAATCATGTCCATTGAGTTGGTGATGCTATCTAACCATCTTATCTTCTGCCACCCTCTTTTACTTTTGCCTTCAACCTTTCCCAGCTTCAGGGTCTTTTCCAATGAGTTGGCTCTTCACATCTGGTGGCCATAGTATTGGAACTTTAGCTTCAGCATCATTCCTTCCAATGAATATTCAAGGTCCTTTCTAACCCCACTCAAATATCCTGGATATATTAATACTATGGAGCAGGAATTCTCAGTTTAGCTGGGTTTGGGAAGTGGTCATTGACATTTGGGCATGGGGAGAAGGCCCTATTAGAATCACCCAGGGTCTTTATCTAAGGTACATGACTCCCAGCTCTTTTGATATGCACCCTGCCCTTTTAAGGCCCAAATTCCAGCTGACAGTACTATTATGACAGCTCAATATGCCCTATTGAGGCTGTGGGAAAGGTAGGAAAAGCAAAAGTGAGAACTTCAGCAATGGTTCCCCACCTTTCAGGTTTCACAGGTGAATAAAAGTTCAAAACGAATTTGGGAATCAATGTCAAGGGGCCAATATTTCATTGTGCCAAATAAGGAAGTAAAAAATCCCAAATAAGCAAAAAAAAAAAAAACCAAACAAACCCAAATTCCCAAACTACTGCTCTCTCCAATTATCATAAGATTAGGAAGGACATAACCTTAAAGGAAAGTTTTGTGAAATGAATATGTTTAGCCTTAAGAACCCACTCCAGTGTTCTTGCCTGGAGAATCCCAGGAACAGAGGAGCCTGGTGGGCTGCTGTCTCTGGGGTTGCACAGAGTCGGACACGACTGAAGTGACTTAGCAGCAGCAGCAGCCTTAAGAAATTTTAAATATGGTAGCAGAAAATTTCCCATCTTAACCATTTTTAAGTGTACAGTTGGGTAGTGTTAATTGTGTTCAATTATTGTGTAACCAGTCTCCAAAATTTTTCATCCTGCCAAACTAAAATTCTGTACCCCTTAACAACTCACAATATCCCCCTCCCCTAGCCCCTGACAACCACCATTCTACTTTTGGTCTCTATGAATTTGACTGCTCTAGGTTACCTTGTGTAAGTGGAATCACACGGTATTTTTGTTTGTTTTTGTGACTGACTCCTGTCAAGTCTTCAGGTTTCATCCCTATTGTAGCATGTGTCACAGTTTCCTTCCTTGCTGCTGGCCCTCTGCTCTCCGCTGTGTGAGAATACAATCAGAAGACAGTAATTTACAAATCAGGAAGCTCTCACCTGACACCAGATCTACTGGCACCTTGATTTTGGACTTCCCAGCTCGAGCTGTGAGAAATAAATCTCTATTGTTTGAGTAAAAAAAACTCTGAATAATATTTTATCATATGTATATACTACATTCTTTTAATCCATTCATCCACAGATGAACACAGGTTGCTCCCACCTTTTGGCTATTTCTAGTAATGCTGCTATGAACAGGGTTAACAAATCTGTTTGAGTCACTGCTTTCAATTCTTTTGGGCATAATCCCAGAGGTGGGATTGCTGGATCATACGGTAATTGAATGCTTAATTTTTGGAGGTACCATCATATTGTTGGAAGATATTTAGCCTTTCTAGATAAGAAAGCAACTACTGCATTGAACTAATTTTTCTTAGTTTACTGTGAAGGCTGGGGAAGGCAATGGCACCCCACCCCAGTACTCTTGCCTGGAAAATCCCATGGATGGAGGACCCTGGTGGGCCGCAGTCCATGTGGTCGCTAAGAGTCGGATACGACTGGGCGACTTCACTTTCACTTCTCACTTTCATGCATTGGAGAAGGCAATGGCAACCCACTCCAGTGTTCTTGCCTGGAGAATCCCAGGGACGGGGGAGCCTGGTGGCCTGCCGTCTCTGGGGTTGCACAGAGTCGGACACGACTGAAGCGACTGAGCAGAGCAGATTGTGAAGGCTTCCTCATACACCTGCATCAGTCTATAGATCAATGCCTAGAATTACTGCTTCAACAGATACAAACTTATTTCTGATGCTGTCTACTCTTCAAATAAGGAAATCTGGGTTCTTTATATCTTGCCTGACAAGAAAGATAATTATTTTTCATCATAAAATAGCCATTAAGTAGTTTGGAAAAGTATACAAAATCCATTAGCTTGATTGCACTAAATTATGAAAAACAAGACCATTTCTGTTATTCACTTTGTCAAGCCATCACTATTTTAAATTTGACTATAGGTCATTATCATTCTAATATTGAGTATTGAAGACAGCAGACATTTGCTCTTCCCCTGCATAGTGACTAAGTTTATAAAACTCCTCGAGGAGATACTCTTGCTTTCTAAAACTCATTTCTCTAAAGTTCATGTGTATCAAACTAAGTAAAATTTCTGAATGATGGGGCTTAAAAATTTTTTTTTCAAGTTGTTCTTTTTCAGTTCTTTGTGAGCGCCACAAAAAACTCTTTTACTACTGAAAGTCATTAGTTATTATCAAATAACTTAAATTCAGTAGGAAAAAATCATAATAAAAGAAAAGAAAATCCTGCTGTATTAAAATGAAATCTTAATTGTAGCTGCCATATTGGCCTTGACGGTCTTGATAGTATTTTTCACATTACCCAGTCATTAGAGAGGGGCAGGCATGAAGAAACAGAGCAAAATTTATTAGTAGTATGACATGTCTTAAAAAACCTTACTCCTTGGACGGAAAGTTATGACCAATCTAGACAGCATATTCGGAGAAGGCAATGGCACCCCACTCCAGTACTTTTGCCTAGAAAATCCCATGGATGGAGGAGCCTGGTAGGCTGCAGTCCACGGGGTCGCTAGAGTCGGACACGACTGAGTGACTTCACTTTCACTTTTCACTTTCATGCATTGGAGAAGGAAATGGCAACCCACTCCAGTGTTCTTGCCTGGAGAATCCCAGGGATGGGGGAAGCCTGGTGGGCTGCCGTCTATGGGGTCACACAGAGTCGGACATGACTGAAGTGACTTAGCAGCAGCAGTAGCAGACAGCATATTAAAAAGCAGAGATATTACTTTGTCAACAAAGGTCCATCTAGTCAAGGCTATAGTTTTTCCAGTGGTCATGTATGGATGTGAGAGTTGGACTATAAAGAAAGCTGAGCACCGAAAAATTGATGCTTTTGAACTGTGGTGTTGGAGAAGACTCTTGAGAGTCCCTTCGGACTGCAAGGAGATCCAACCAGTCCATCCTAAAGGAGATCAGTTCTGGGTGTTCATTGGAAGGACTGATGTTGAAGCTGAAACTCCAGTCCTTTGGCCACCTGATGTGAAGAGCTGACTCATTTGAAAAGACCCTGATGATGGGAAAGATTGAGGGCAGAAGGATAAGGGGACGACAGAGGATGAGATGGTTGGATGGCATCATCAACTCAATGGACATGGGTTTGGGTGAACTCCAAGAGTTGGTGATGGACAGGGAGGCCTGGTGTGCTACAGTTCACGGGGTTGAGAAGAGTCAGTCACAACTGAGCAACTGAACTGAACTGAACTGATGATGTGTGTTAAAAGACATTTGGGAGAAACTCCATGGATGTACATCTGAATGTTACTTGAAATGTTGCATTTTACTGAAGAAATTCCAGATCTCTCCTAATTCCTCCCTGGAATGCCAATGAATCATAATTTCAATATGTTACAAATTCTAAAAAGTAACAAATTGTCATTTCCAAACCTGTGAATCTGCTCTTTGCACAAGTCATGTCTGATGTTCCTCCTATTTAAATATCTTTTTTGTTTTTGCTTGCCTTGCAAAGAACTCAATTCTGGAAATGTTTTTTTTATCTCTTTCTTACTTCTGACACTCAAAACTGAATCAGAGATCCCTCACGAAGTGTTTGTGTGTGTATGTGTGTGTGTGTTTTCTTTTTGCCCTTTCTCTGCTAAATCTGTGTGCTTTTAGTATAGCACATTTTATTTTCCCATCTGTATGATTTGCTTGAAGCTTAGTATTTTTATGCCATAAAAGAAAATGTTCTAAATGTATGGAAAAAATACACTTCATTGTAAAATCTGATGAAGTTATTCCACACTGTTTCAGTATGTTTGTTTCAGACAGTTGTAAGAGTGTTTTTTGGCATTAATCTTCTAGAGTTTAGTATTTGTTCACAATTTGCCCATGGTATGAAAACGAATCTCCACCCAATCATTTCATTAGGCCTGTAGACTCTTCTTCCTTTCCCACTGTTTCTGATGCAGGTCAGCCTCTTACTTTTTTTTTTTTTTTTTCCTGGTGGTAAAATATACATAACAAAAATTTTAATCATTAAAATAATTTTATTTTATTGAAGTATCATTGATTTACAATGTTGAGTTAATTTACGATATACAGCAAACAGCAAAGTGATTCAGTTACACATACGTATATTCTTTTTCATAGTTTTTTCATTACTATTTAATTAAGGATAATGATTATAGTTTTCTGTGCTATACAGTAGGACCTTGTTTATGCAAAGCGTCTTTAAGTGTACAGCTCAGTGGCAGTTAAGTGTATTCACATGATTGTGCAGCCCTCATCATTTTGTACCTGGGTTACTGCAACAGCCTTCAAAACCCAGTCTTACTTCTAATTTTGCCCGTAGTAAGGAAACATAGAAATCGTTAACTCTGTTGACTTATTTTCACCATGTGCAATCCGGAGAAAAAAAGTGAAATGTAAGGGACATTCTTTGCCATTTCTTCTGTGCTTCAGTCTACATAGCTGAGGAAGATCAAAGGCAGATAAAGTTCCAGGGGCAAAAAAAGGCATGTACCTGCTGCACTTGTGCTTCCCTGACGCAGATTATTCTTGGCTCCGGATATCACAGCCGACGCGATTGCTTTGTGAACCTTGAAAACTTAAATGCTCTTAAACTGATTTGGCACTAAAGGGTCTGGTCATCACACGCACCAAAAGGCTTTTAGAAGTAAAATTTGTAGCTTAATAGAGCGCAGAAATGATTACTGCTAAAAACAAAGATGCAAAATTCTTAGACAGCTGAACTTTGTGCACACAACGCGCGCGCGCGCGCGCGCGCACACACACACACACACACACAACGTAAAGGAGCCTGACCCGCCTTGACCCCGCCCACGACCGCTGACGTCACCTGGTCAGTCTCCTGGTCCAGCCTGAGTCCTGAGCCCTCTAGGAGGGAAAGCGCATCGAAAACGAAAACGAGGAACCAGTTGACGCACACTGTTTCAGATTTGGAGCCTTTAGCAGTGCAGTTTTGCATCACTAGATGTCAGTGTGGGCTTTCCCGACCGCCTCTGCAGGAGGTGCACCAGACGGCACCCTGGGTCCTTCCCCAAGTCCTGGCAAACACAAGGCTATTTTCAGAACTGTAATTTCACCAAATATATTACATACTTACATATTTTGACTTTTCAGAGCTCTTGTAAAACACAGAAACCCTGAACCAAAGGCTGTTCTTTTTAATGCTGTGACCTAATCGCAGTGCTTGCATTTGGAAGACAGCTTACCACGCTGTTTTGAGGCAGGTGATGGTTAAGTCCCAGCAGTGTTCCACTTACTACTACTACTAAGTCACTTCAGTCGTGTCCGACTCTGTGCGACCCCAGAGACGGCAGCCCACCAGGCTCCCCCGTCCCTGTGTTCCACTTAGGGTCTTTCAAAAGCAGCGTGTGGTCTCAGATAATTGTAATACCTAGCTTCAAGAAATCAAGCATCTTATGCTACCATGACTCACGAATAGGGCAGGAAGCCAAGAAAAAATATGTATGATTAGCTACATAAGAATTTCATTGGCCGTGGTTATTAGATTTTTTTTTTTTAAATACAGTTTGTCATCAGGGAGCT
The DNA here is from genome assembly GCA_935064755.1 of Tragelaphus eurycerus. Classification (NCBI taxonomy): domain Eukaryota; kingdom Metazoa; phylum Chordata; class Mammalia; order Artiodactyla; family Bovidae; genus Tragelaphus; species Tragelaphus eurycerus. The sequence goes on from CAKXYN010000002.1 coordinate 30,586,416, forward strand.
TCTGAAGTCTTAAAGAACAATCAATATATTCGTTTCCTATGGCTGCTGTTGGAGAAGGAAATGGCAACCCACTCCAGTATTCTTGCCTAGAGAATTCCATGGACAGAGGACCCTGGCAACAATTCCAACACAAATGACTAACACACATGGCTGCTGTAACAGATTACCACAAACAGTTGCCTAAAAACAATACAAATTTACTATCTTGCAGTATCAGAGGTCAGAAATCCGAAATGGGTCACACTGACTAAAACCAAGATGTTGGTGGGACTGTGTTCCTCTTGAAGGATCTCAAGAGAATCCATTTCCTTGCCTTTTCCAGCTTCTAGAAGCTATCAGCATTCCTTGGCTTGTAGCCCCATGTCTTAAGCAATGGCCCACTGAGTTCTTCTTGCGCTGTATCACTCTTCTTGCATGTATCATTTTGAAAAGTCAAAATATGTAAGTATATACTTGGTGAAATTACAGTTCTGAAAATAGCCCTATGTTTGCCAGGACTTGGGGAAGGACCCAGGGTGCTGTCTGGTATATCTCCTGCAGAGCAGAGAGGGTGGTGGTCGGGAAAATCCACACTGATATCTAGTGCCTCTCCTCTCCTCATCCCTGTTTCATTTATAAGGAACCTTGAAATTATCATTTTTTAAAATTTATTTATTTTAAGGCTAATTACAATATTGTAGTGTTTTTTGCCATACATTGACATGAATCAGCCATGGGTGTACATGTGTTCCCCATCCTAAAACCCCCTCCCACTTCCCTCCCCATCCCATCCCTCTGGGTCATCCCAGTGCACCAGCTCTGAGCCCCGTCTCATGCATTGAACCTGAACTGGCGATCTATTTCACATATGGTAATATACATGTTTCAGTGCTCTTCTCTCAGATCATCCCACCCTTGCCTTCTCCCACAGAGTCTAAAGTCTGTTCTTTATATCTGTGTTTCTTTTGCTGTCTCGCATATAGGGTCATCGTTACGATCTTTCTAAATTCCATATATATGCGTCAGTATACTGTATTCGGGTTTTTCTTTCTGACTTACTTCACTTTGTACAATAGGCTCCAGTTTCATCCACCTCATTAGAACTGATTCAAATGTATTCTTTTTAATGGCTGAGTAATATTCCATTGTGTATATGTACCACAGCTTTCTTATCCATTTGTCTGCTGATGGACATCTAGATTGCTTCCATGTCCTGGCTATTATAAACAGTGCTGTGATGAACATTGGGATACATGTGTCTCTTTCAATTCTGGGAACCCTGAAATTAAATTGGGCCCATTCAGATCATACAATCTCCCTATCTCAAGACCCTTCATTTATTTACACCTGCAAAGTCCCTCTTGCCATGTAAGGTAATATATTCACAAGTACCATAGATAAAGGCATAGACATCTTTAGGTGGGCATTTCCCTAACTATCACAGTCATTATTTTAAGTACGACAATATAAGATGCAATTTTTAGATACTTATTTTTTATTTACTGATGTATTTGTCTCTGCTGGGTCTTACTTGAGGCACAGTGATCTTTGATCTTTGTTGTGGCATGCAGGATCTTTATCAGTTGCAGCCTGTAAGATCTTTAGTTGTGGCATGCAAACTGTTAGTTGTGGCATGTGGGATCTAGTTCCTTGACCAGGGCTTGAATTGGCCTATTAAAAAGTTCATCACCTCAAAAATTGTATCTTAGTTACTGAGACTTTCCTGGTGGTCCAGTGGCAAGGATGCAGTTTTTGAGGTGATGAACTTTTTAATAGCCTAATTCACTATGATAGAAAACTGCTGTCCATAGTAGACTGTGTGGGAAAATAACAAGGCCTAAATTTCCTTTATTCATGGAATGTTAACAAGGAGGAAAAATAAATTTGCCACACCCAGCATTAATATTTGGTCGCCCTCCAACCTGACTGCACACAGCACTACCTCTCCTTGCCCTGTGGTTCCGCATATTCAGAATGTCTATCCTAGGAATAGCACTGAGCTGGAGAGTGGGAGATGTGGTTCTTGCACTGAGAAGCATTGTACTAAATGAAATCCAGGGCTTTGAGAAAGCCGTTTATATCCCTGTGCAAATTCAGTATAGGATTGGATGCCTAAAGCCAACAAAACTTAACTCCATGGCTTGTTACAACCTAAAGGCTGGTTTTGTTCTGCCTTGTAGAGCTGAATGTATTTCCCCACTTCTCAAAATTGATCTTTCCTATCTAGTGCTCCCAGGGACCCAAAAGCTTACCTGTTATCCTTGACTGTCCTTTCTCAGTAATGTACAACACCTGATGGGCCTCCAAGACCTGTGGTGGCTACTCTTTTCATAGCTTTTAAATCCACCGTACATCAGTCTCCTGACTTGTCTTCCTCTTCCACTGTGCTTTCCTATCAAGAAATTCTCCAAAATACTGCTTGAGTTATCCTTCTAAAATGTATATACAATCATGCTACTTCCCTGTTTATGAAAGTGGTTGTCTTTTGTCTTCTGGATTGATTCCAACCTCTTAGCCCAGCACACCAAGCCAGTTAAACTTTGCCTCAACCTACTTTTCCAGCCTGGTCGCTTGCCTCATCGCCTCCCACTCTTTGTTTCAGCTCTAATGAACTGCTTGCTGTTCTTCAGATGCTCAGAGCTCTCCCTTGCTTCATGTTCCCTCAGCCTGGAATGGCTGTGGCTGCTTAAGCCAACTCTCAAGATTCAGTTCAGTATCACTTCTGGGAATTCATCTGTCCTTCACCCAACCCCTGTCCCTGCACTTGGCTCCAGCATGCATTTATCACACTGCACTCTAATCATCTCATGATTTATATCTATGTCCCCTGACTCTAGGCTATACGTTTTTCAAAGGCAAGGACCCTGTTTAACTTTGCATCCCCACTGGTAAACACAGGGCCTGGCAATTACAAATGCTCAGTCACCTTTTGCTTAAAGAATGAAGACATCTCCAGCGCAGGTCCCAAGGTATTCTGCAGTTTTCATGAATCAAGGACAACCTAGTTCAGGGCTATGTTCCAAAACCTACCTGGTTTAGACCTGTATCCTGAGAGTGCAGCCAGAGCCCAGCTAGTTTCTGGGAAACAGAGGGTGGGGCAAGTTGAACAGTAGCTCTTATTACTCTGTTTTCTCTCTGGTTGCCAAGGATAGATCATCCAGCAATTATGAGTTTACTACTTCCAACCTGCCCTAACCTGGCAGCTTAAGTCAATCAACAGCAACCCAAAGGGAACTGGCCACCCAAGATATGGACTTCCTGACTGAAAAGCATAGAAGATGGCAAATGGGACACATGCAGACTTAATGCGGTGATGACAGCCTGGTAAATCAGGAGAGATTCAGGACAGGTACAGTCACGGCTGCCCGTCGTGATCCACGGCAGATACTAATGTCTCTTGTGTGCAGAGTGTCTCAGAAGCAGGCACTGTAGGGAGTTAAAAATAAAACAGAAGCAGAGTTCTGTATTTGGGAGGCTGATGCAATCTAGGCTTAAAATAAGGGGCTTGCTTTCATTGGGGCTTTTGGCTACTTTTTGGGCTAGGGGAGGAGATGGTTAGGGAAAATGTCTTATAATACTATTTAATCATTGATGTATAACCAGAGCAATTTCAGCAAGTGACAGGAAGCAGGGGGGCGAGTGTATATGCACTGGATAAGAGCCCACATGCATTATGTAGCAGAGAGCTATTTTTTCTCCAAGCCAAGCTATTCTTCACTTCTGCAGGCAGGGAAACACCCCTTGGTACTAACCTCATGACACACCTTTCCACTAAATCTTAAATTTTTTCAACAGTATGCCTTTCAGAGCAGGGATTCCTTTTAAATTTAAAACAGTGTGGGGAAGCTGAGGATTTCTTCATAAGGGAGGAAAATCATCATGTGTTGTGGTTGTTTTGTATGATGGGTTTTAAAATAGGGCTTTTAAATATTGAAAAAAATATACTGTTTGCAATCCCAGGTGGATTGAGAAGACAGCATAATATAAACATTTACACTTATTGATACTCCATATCATTTTGATAAGCAAGAATTAAGTTATTTTTATTAGTAGTTGCTGACATTGTATCTCAAGCTGTTTTGGGAAAGGAAAATGATTTCAGAATCTGTGTTTGACATAGCTTAGGGGTCTGGCCACTGATTAACATGAAATGCTGTCACAACATGTTTAGTCCTGTTTAGGATGCTGAAGTCTCCTTAGTGAAAGCGTGATTTAATTATCTTATAGACTCAAGAGATTTTTTGATTTTAAAGCTTTAGATATATTTCAAATAACTGGTCCCTGGTCCCTTAATGACAATTTCTTTTCAAATTTTATATATATACATGCATACATATTCATCCATCTTATGACACTTAGATTTGCCATTATGTCATATTGTCATCAAAATTAGAGTAGTGATAGACATACTTATTAGTAAATTTCTACTAAACAATTATTACCCATAAATTGTGTCAATAATGTATTCAAATTTTACAAAGTGGTAAAATCAGTCCCAGTCAGTATTAGTATATATTAAACTGAAGAATATCATAACTTGCTAGAAGTAATGCAAATTATTACAACCTGCTAGGGACAATCACATTGAGATTAAAATATGTGCATCTATTAACAAATTTCAAAGTGTTTTCCAATAGAGACTGAGTCTTTTGAGACTCACAACTGCTCTGTGTGATGGGTATTATGATCATTTGCATTTTACAGAGGAAACAGGTTTAGCCAGGTGAAGTGGCTTGTCCTAAATCCCACAGTCAGAGCTAGGCAAAGCCAGGGCCTAATGCTGGCCTGAGCTTATCCACTTCATGGTGTGGCTTAGGATCCTATCATGATGGCTCCATCTTATGGAAGACAGGCATGACTGATTAAAGAATCAATGAAAGTAAAGGGATGGAAGAATTTGGCTTACTCGTGATCCCCAAAAAAGTGTGTTAAAGACATTATCTAAATTACTGATGTCCTATGAAAAATTCCCCAACAACACGAGTCCTAAATATTCCTCTCAACTGACTTCAGTTTTATTAAGATATAAGTTTCTAATTACCACTCAAGTCTTTTGTAGGATGGATTAGGATAAATTTTAATGTTTAGATGCCTAATTTATTTATATAAAAAATGAAACATAATAGGAAAAAGGCCTATTTAAAGATAGGTAATTATACCTATGGCTTCCCTGGTTAGAGTGAAGAATCTGCCTGTGATGCAGGAGATGCAAGAGATGTGGGTTCAATCCCTGGATTGGAAAGATCCTCTGGAGAAGGAAATGGCAACCCACTCCAGTATTCTTGCCTGGAGAATCCCATGGACAGAGGAGACTGGTGGGCTATAGTCTACAGGGTTGCAGAGTCAGACACGACTGAGTGCGTACGCACAATTATACCTATAGTCCTATAGTTTGGTAAGGAGACCAGATAGTATATAATACCAAAAAAAAAAAAAGAAAGAAAGAAAAGGCAAAATCATGGCCTTTTAAATACTATAGTAAGAGGAAAGTGGGATGGCAGAGACTTTAGCAATCGATGTAGGGCTGGTGCTGGCTGTAGGAAAGCCTGGTGGGGAGGCTGTGGCCTGACTGAGCAGATAAATGGGCATGACAGGTCTTCTGCCCGGTGCAGATCTGCTGTATGTTAAAGGTCTGACCCATCATAAGAGTGGGCAAGACAGGAAAGAGAAGCACACACAAAAAGAGTAAGTGTCAAAGGAAAGAGACGTGCTTTGACTGGAATTCAAACTAGATAACAGCAAACTGCTCAGTCAGGTATTTTTTACTAAGTTCACAGCTAGTTTATTTGTTCCAGTGTGGGTTTCTGGTCACCAGTTTTGTCAACAGGAAGTACTTTAACAGTACAAACTAATTGTGAACCCCAAAAGTCTTTAATCAAATATCATCATTTAAACCTGTTAAGAGAAAGAAAACCAGAGCATGAGAAAGCTTCAGACCATTTTAAAGAGCTAGGGCTTTGGTCTCTTGAAGAGTCACTGAGACATTAAAACAACAGCTCTGATTCGGTACAGGAGAGTGTCCTTGAGACGAGTGCTTCTCCACGGATGTTCTGAGGTCCCGTGGCATCAGCATCACTGGGCAGCTTGTGAGAAAGCACGTTCTCAAGGTCCGATCCTGATCTAAGAAAGGAGAATCATTGAAGGTGGGGCCCAGCAGTCTGTTTTAGTGAGGTCTCCAGGTGATTCTCTCATGCACTGAAGTTTGTAAAGCACTGATTTAGACCATCGTTTGTCAAACCACAGATTACAACCCATGAGTGGGCTATAAAATCAATTTATCAGGCAGTAACTAGCATTTTACAAAAGTGAAATGGAACAGACCAGAAACTGGAGTGTATCCCATGTTGCATGGGTATGATCGCATAAGGCTTTGTTCAGTTCTGTACAAGTGTACTGATTTGGATGAAGCAGCACTTTTAAATGTTGAAGAAAGGGTAGGGTAGAATAAAGAAGCTACAAATTTTAAACGAAGTCAGAACTGTTTGGTTGACAATAAAACACACTGACAGCTTAATGTGCATCCCTGTTTGGAGAGAGACAGAGGAGAGAGGGAAGAGGGCCAAGGGAAAAAAAAAAACAAAACAGAGCAGGCCAAAGTTTCATAATTCCAGGATCCTTGAGGGGAAAGAAATAAGTCCCACCCAGAGAGAAAATAGAAGGGGAATTGACCACAAGGGAGCTATCAAGGGGGATTTGTGCATGTGTGCTAAGTTGCTTCAGTCATGTCTGACTCTCTGTGACCATATGAACTGCAGCCCGCCAGGCTCCTCTGTCCATGGGATTCTCCAGGCAAGAATACTGGAGTGGGTTGCCATATCCTCCTCCAGGAGATGTTCCTGATTCAGGGATCGAACGCAAGGCTCTTTTGTCTCTTGTATTGGCAGGCAGGTTCTTTACCACTAGCACCACCTGGGAAGCCCATCAAGGAGGATAAGTATGAAATAAGGTCATGTGTAACCTTCAGGAAACCATCATTTAAGCTGAAATATTCATTCACTCCTTCATTCATTCATTCATAGATCACTTATTGTACCATCACAGGTCCCAGGTACTGTGTTAGATGCTGGACAGTACTGTTTAATGACAGCAAGAAGATGAGTAATAACTATAACAAGATCTGTTATGTGATCAGATCAGATCAGTCGCTCAGTCGTGTCCGACTCTTTGCGACCCCATGAACCGCAGCACGCCAGGCCTCCCTGTCCATCACCAGCTCCCGGAGGTCACTCAGACTCACACCCATCAAGTCAGTGATGCCATCCAGCCATCTCATCCTTTGTCGTCCCCTTCTCCTCCTGCCCTCAAGGGAATATTAACTTGTGTTGAATGAGAATACTCAAGTTAGCCTGTGATGATGGGGTTAAGAGTGGAGTGACAAGAGACATCCGTATGGAGAGGGTGTTTAATCAAAATGATGACCACATTTCAACACGATAGTTTATTCTGAAGTAAATTAATGGTTATTGAGGTAAGTTGTTCTTAAATATTAGCATGCCTCAGAATCCCTTCAATGGCTTGTTCACACACTTTTTGATTTAGTAGTTCTGGGGGGGTGGGGGGAGGGTGGGGTCTGAAAATTGCCTTTCTGACAAACTTCCAGGTGATGCAGATATACTGATCTGGGCACCATACTTTGAGGATCAAGGACCCAAATGACTAAATGAACAGTTGTGCTGGATGGTATTTCTAGACACACAGTGTAAAGCAGAAGGAATTTAGCTAACCCTACAGACACAAAACTTTTTTCTTTACATTTTGATGGCTTAAAAACAATAGCTGCCACTTGAAATTTTTCATGTAACTTAATTTTTATTGTAAAGATTAAATAAAGTGTTACTAAGATTTCATACTTAGCTTAGATGTTTGATGGCCAGACAGTTGTTCTTGTGGGGCAAAGATATGTTTACTATGTGCTTGCCAAAATTATTTCCTTCCCTTCCTGGGCACACACACAAATCCACATTTTCTGACCCCTTTGCAGGTAGGTTAGACCATGTGACTGATTTCTGCCAACATGGAGAGTGGGATGCTATGCTATACTAAGTCACTTCAGTCGTGTCTGACTCTGTGTGACCCCATAGATGGCAGCCCACCAGGCTCCCCCGTCCCTGGGATTCTCCAGGCAAGAACACTGGAGTGGGTTGCCACTGCCTTCTCCAATGCATGAAAGTGAAAAGTGAAAGTGAAGTCACTCAGTCATGTCCGACTCTTAGCGACCCCATGGATTGCAGCCTAACAGGCTCCTCCGTCCATGGCATTTTCCAAGCAAGAGTACTGGAGTGGGGTGCCATCGCCTTCTCCGGGAGAGTGGGAAGAGGGATGCAAAATCTTCTAGTCTTGGCCAAAACTTCTTCCTATATCTGTCCTTTTTCTTTGGGTGGCACAGGATCTAGTGAGGGGACCAGGCGTCTGCTTAGCCACAGGATAAGAACCTGGGTCCCTGAGTTACCACTTGGAGAAGAGACACTCAGGATTGCCACTTAAATGGGAAACTATTTGGAGGGAGCTGAGTGGGTTTACCAAGTGAACTTGTAATGTGCTTTCATTGCATCATGAACCTGAGGTCCAGGGGCTTGTTTCCATTTTGTGGCTTAGCCTGCCCTGATTAAGATGCTGTTCCTGGCACTAAGTAACACAAAACACACACTTATGAAGCAGAATGAATAATCATTACAACTCTAATTTTTACCCTCTATGTTCAGTTTGTAAACGGCCTTCTCACTATTCATTTATTCAACAAATCCCTACCTGAAGGTTACTGTGTGCCAAGCATTGCAATGGTGAGACAGAAAATGACACTTTCCATGCCCTCATGGAATTTACAATCTTGTGAGGAATGGACATAAACAATCAAACAAATAAAAAAATTCCAGGTGTTGTGAGTTGTGTGAACACTGGAAACCTGGCACTGTAAGGAGATGTTTTTTCTAGGTAGGAATAAATGAATAAATATTGAGTTCTTTTTAGGTGTAATTAACATCTGAGTAAAAATGATTTAAAAGTATAGGTTTGGATGTGTTGAAGCAAAATATATGTAAATTTGGATATGAGCAAGAATCATAGGGTTAAATCTTTTCATTTAACAGTTTTAACTAATGAATGGGGTTTGCTCCATATTATAGCTATCAAAACTTTTAAAATGCATAATGTATAATGACGCAAAAATTTTATATATGATAAAATGTATAATGATGAGTGTGAAACTCTTTATCAGTTGTTAGCTCCTCAGAGACCTGTAAACGTCTTTTATTCCCTTTGAAAATCATAATTTGCTACTTTTCTCTATTAAGAAGTTCTTGCCATATTGGTATAAATTCCTGTTGAACCAGAGTTTCCCACCAAAGGCCTCATTCAATAAAACTTAAATTGGATTGAATAATTAGATTGCCTGCTTAAATTAGAGCTTATCATTCTGGTAACAACTTTGACCTTTCAAACTTTATTTTTGCTTACCAAGTAAATGTTAAATTCTTAAAGAGATGGGAATACCAGACTAACTTACCTGTCTCCGGAGAAATCTGTATGCAGGTCAAGAAGCAACCATTAGAACCAGACATGAAACAACAGACTGGTTCCAAATTGGGAAAGGAGTACATCAAGGCTGTATGTTGTCACCCTGCTTAACCTATATGCTGAATACATCGTGAGAAATGCTGGGCTTGATGAAACAGAAGCTGGAATCAAGATTGCCTGGAGAAATATTAATAACCTCAGATATGCAGATGATACCACTTTTATGGCAGAAAGCAAAGAGGAACTGAAGAGCCTCTTGGTGAAATTCAAAGAGGAGAGTGAAAAAGTTGGCTTAAAGCTCAACATTCAGAAAACTAAGATCACGGCATCCGGTCCCATCACTTCATGGCAAATAGATGGGGAAACAGTGGAAACAGTGGCTGACTGTATTTTTCTGGGCTCCCAAATCACTGCAGATGGTGACTGAAGCCATGAAATTAAAAGACGCTTGCTCCTTGGAAGAAAAGCTTTAACCAACCTAGATAGCAGAGACGTTACTTTGCTGACAAAGGTCTACTCAAAGGTATGTTTTTTTCAGTAGTCATGTATGCATGTGAAAGTTGGACCATAAAGAAAGCTAAGTGCTGAAGAATTGATGCTTTTGAACTGTGGTATTGGAGAAGACTCTTGAGACTCTTGGACTACAAGGAGATCAAACCAGTCCATTCTAAAGGAAATCAGTCCTGAATATTCATTGGAAGGACTGATGCTGAAGCTGAAGCTCCAATCCTTTGGCTACCTGATGCAAAGAACTGACTCATTGGAAGACTGTGATGCTGAGAAGGATTGAAGGCAGAAGAAGAAGGGGACGACAGAGGATGAGATGGTTGGATGGCATCAATGACTCGATGGACATGAGTTTGAGCAAGCTCCGGGAGTTGGTGATGGAAAGGGAAGCCTGGCATGTGGCAGTCCACGGGGTTGCAGAGTCGGACACGACTAAGTGACTGAAGTAAACGTTGGTTTCATTAAGCTCATACCCAAGATAAAAGAATTTTGAGTAGCTCAAGATTGAACTCTGGGAGTTGGTGATGGACAAGGCCTGGCGTGCTGCGATTCATGGGGTCACAAAGAGTCGGGCACGACTGAGTGACTGAACTGAACTGAATGGCACCCCACTCCAGTACTCTTGCCTGGAAAATCCCATGAATGGAGGAGCCTGGAAGGCTACAGTCCATGGGGTCACTGAGGGTCGGACACAACTGAGTGACTTCACTCTCACTTTTCACTTTCATGCATTGGAGAAGGAAATGGCAACACACTCTAGTGTTCTTGCCTGGAGAATCCCAGGGACTGGGGAGCCTGGTGGGCTGCCGTCTATGGGGTCGCACACAGTCGGACATGACTGAAGTAACTTAGCAGCATACATACACACACACACACAGTACATCAATATCTATATAGTCTTCTGTTTAAAAACTTGATTCTCATACTTCAAAGTGATAATCATTACATAAATTACTCATTACTCATTACAAATATGAGAAAAAAGACAAAGTATTTTTGCAGTTTGTACAAAAAAATACCAGTTACTATTATTTTCACACAGAGAACACTTTTAGGCATTTTAAAGATCAAAGGGTCACAGCAGGGTGTCCACTGGGTATTTAGACCATGCTTTGCCACCAAAATACCACATTACAGTTTGGACTGGAGTGAGAAGAATTTTATTCAGTTCAGTTCAGTTGCTCAGTCATGTTCGACTCTTTGCGACCCCATGAATTGCAGCACGCCAGGCCTCCCTGTCCATCACCAACTCCTGGAGTTCACTCAAACTTATGTCCATCGAGTTGGTGATGCCATCCAGCCATCTCATCCTCTGTCATCCCCTTCTCATCCTGCCCCCAATCCCTCCCAGGATCAGAGTCTTTTCCACGAGGTGGCCAAAGTATTGGAGTTTCAGCTTCATCAGTCCTTCCAATGAACACCCAGAACTGATCTCTTTTAGGAAGGACTGGTTGGACCTCCTTGCAGTCCAAGGGACTCTCAAGAGTCTTCTCCAACACCATAGTTCAAAAGCATCAATTCTTCAGCGCTCAGCTTTCTTCACAGTCCAACTCTCACATCCATATATGACCACTGGAAAAACCATAGCCTTGACTAGATGGACCTTTGTTGGCAAAGTAATGTCTCTCCTTTTGAATATGCTGTCTAGGTTGATCATAACTTTCCTTCCAAGGAGTAAGCGTCTTTTAATTTCATGGCTTCAGCCACCATCTGCAGTGACTTTGGAGCCCCCCAAAATAAAGTCTGACACTGTTTCCACTGTTTCCCCCTCTATTTCCCATGAGGTGATGGGACCAGATGCCATGATCTTTGTTTTGTGGATGTTGAGCTTTAAGCCAACTTTTTCACTCTCCTCTTTCACTTTCATCAAGAGGCTTTTGAGTTCCTCTTCACTTTCTGCCATAAGGGTGGTGTCATCTGCATATCTGAGGTTATTGATATTTCTCCCAGCAATCTTGATTCCAGCTTGTGCTTCTTTCAGCCCAGCGTTTCTCATGATGTACTCTGTGTATAAGTTAAATAAGCAGAGTGACAATATACAGCCTTGACATACTCCTTTTCCTTTGGAACCAGTCTGTTGTTCCATGTCTAGTTCTAACTGTTGCTTCCTGACCTGTATATAGGTTTCTTAAGAGGCAGGTCAGGTGGTCTGGTATTTCCATCTCTTTCAGAATTTTCCACAGTTTATTGTGATCCACATAGTCAAAGGCTTTGGCACAGTCAATACGGCAGAAATAGATGTTTTTCTGGAAGGTTGATGCAAATATAATTGCGGTTTCACACCGTGAATTTGAAATCATCATAACTGGGGTCAAGCCCACCTTTATTATTTAAAATAGGAACCATTATAATCAATACATTTTTGCCAACAAGAAATAAGTTTGTTTATCCCTGTAGTATCAAAATCAATACTTAGGGATTCAGTGAACTCTTGGAAAGCATTTTCTGCCTTCTGCTGGCTCTGGAAGCATTTTCCCTGCAAAAAGTTGTCGAGATGCTTGAGAAGTGGTAGTCGGTTGATGAGAGGTCAGGTGAATATGGTGGATGATGCAAAACTTCACAGCCCATTTGTTCAGCTTTTGAAGTGCTGGTTGTGTGGTGTGCAGTCAGGTGTTGTCAAGGAGAACTGGGCCCTTTCTCTTGACCAATGCCAGCTGCAGCTGTTGCAGCTTTTGGTGCATCTCATTGATTTGATGAACATACTTCTCAGATGTGTTGGTTTTGCTGGGATTCACAAAGCTGTAGTGGATCAGACTGACAACAGACCACCAATCAGTGACCATAACCTTTTTGGGGTGCAAGTTTGGCTTTGGGAAGTGCTTTGAAGCTTCTTCTCAGTCCAACCACTGAACTGGTCATCACTGGTTCTCATATAAAATCCACTTTTTGTCACATATCACAATCTGATAGAGAATAAGAGAAGAACCTAATGTAGAAAAAGAGAAGACGACCCTTCAAAATGATGAGTTTTTTCATTATCGGTCAGCTCATGATGCACCCACTTCTCGAGCATTTCACCTTTCAAATTTGCTTCAAATGCTGAGCAACTATAGAATGGTTGATGTTCAGTTCTTGGGCAACTTCTTATGTAGTTGTAAGCCTCTCAATTGGTTATTGTCAACTTTCCATGGGCAGCCACTATGTTTATCTTCAGGCTTTTACCTAGTCTGCAAAACTTCTTCAACCACCACTGCACTGTACATTTGTAAGCAGCTCCTGGGCCAAATGTGTTGTTGTGAGTTGTCTCTGCAAATTTGAGTAGGAAAATCTCTTGAATTTGCTTTTTCTCTAACATCATTTCCATAGTTGAAATAAATATAAACAAGTAATAAGTCAGCCAAAAACATAAAGCAAAAAATGTGCATTAAAATGATGTACAGCACAACCATATTTAAGAGTGTATTCCAATATGAAATGGAAAATTTAAACAATGCAAAAACTGCAACTGCGTTTATACCAACCTAGTAGTAATTGACATTTTAGCGAAATTACGGGGTTTTAAAGCAGCAGGTGCTGTGGAGATTTGATACAAACATCCCAGGTAAGGAAACTAAAGTCCACAAAGGTAAAATGATTGTTTATTACACTTAGTTTTGGTCCCAGACCTAGACCCCAGGTCTTATGAATCGGTTGCAGCTGTCTCTGTGCTCCAGTTTTTGCTCTACAGCTGAAGATCATGTTGGATTAGCTTTAGTTCTATCAACTCTGCTTTCTCCACAGTCGGAGTGTTTAAATGGGATAGATCTAATTTAGATCAAGTTGCCTTCAGCCTCCTAGGTTCTTTCTTTTGTTTTCAGTCTTTTATTATCAGACTGGTGAGCTTCTGCTTTATTTAAAAGACGCACTCGGAGTAACATCAAGGAGGAAGGTCGACACCCACTCAAACGCAATGGCTAGGGACACGGACCGAGACACACCCAGCCCCAGCAGTGAAAAGGTGAAGACTACCCACCTTCAGGTCCAGCGTCCGAGGGCCACGTGCAGGAGGAGGGGCCGCCTTCTGGTTGGCGCCCGGAGGAGCTCCGTCCCTCCAATCAGCGCAGGCCCCGCGGTGGAGAGGGGGGCGCGCCCTGCAGGGGAGGGCGGGGCCAGAGACCTGTCCATCACCGAATCCGCGGGTGGCAGCACCTACCCCACCAAGGCACCTAGGCGAGACAGGGCGGGAGCGGGAAGGCCGCGGCGAGGGGGGGAGGCGGGGCCAGGCCGGTGGGAGCCAATCCGCCCGGCGGCGCCAGGGGGCGGGGGCGGGGTCACCGCGCGCGACCCAAACACACGGGTTCGGGCGCACCCTGGGGCCGCGCTGTTCCTCCGCCTTCCGGTGCGAGGGCCGCAGTACCTCCTTCCCTTCTGAGCACCCCCACCTCGTGGTCCAGACCCTACACACCCCCCCCGCCCCTCCTTCTCTGGGGGAGCGCGGTGACGGTTGCCGGGAAGCGCGCGCTGCCCCTCCCTCTCCTCCTGCGTCCTCTCCTCCCGCGCCACCCGTTTTTCCTCCTTCTCATTTAATAACAGCTGGGTGGCTGGGGGAGGAGGGAAGGTGGCCCCAGCGGAGTCTGGGCAGGCACCTCCCACTCACCCGCGAGCCGCCGTGGGAGCAGGAGGATGGCGGCGGTAGCGGCGGCCGCCCGGGAGGAGGCGGTGCCGAGGGCCCGGGCGCAGAGCGCAGCGGCGGCGGCGGCGGCAGAGAGCGGCAGCGGCCCGTCGCGGCGCACCAGAACCGAAAGCAGCGGCAGCCGCGCAGCCACCTGAGTCGCCCCTCCCGCCGGAGCCAGCGATCGGCGCCCGCGGGAGCCGGGACCTCCTTCCTCTCCGTCTCTTCTCGTCTCCCACGTCCCCAGACAGGCCGTCGATCTCGCTCGTCACCCCTTAGAAGAGCGCGGCGGGCGCCTACCGCCCCCTGGGGCGCCGGGCGGCGGCCCTGGACGTGCGGGCTTTTTTCTGCGCCGGCCTCCGCGCCTCGGCCCTGCCCTCTCGCTCCCGCGCTCGCTCCCGCCCTCCCGGCGCTCTGGGCACTGTGCGCGGGCCCGGCCCGGGGCAGGGCGGACATGGGCGCCAAGCAGAGCGGGCCGGCCGCTGCTAACGGCCGCACCCGCGCGTACTCGGGCTCAGATTTACCTTCCAGCAGCAGCAGCAGTGGAGGGGCCAACGGGACCGCGGGCGGCGGGGCGCGAGCCGCGGCCGCTGGGAGGTTTCCGGCTCAGGTGCCCAGTGCGCACCAGCCCAGCGCCTCCGGCGGCGCCGCGGCGGCCTCGGCGGCCCCGCGCAGCCGCTCCCTCGGCGGGGCCGTGGGGACCGTGGCGTCGGGGGCCCGGGCGGCGCAGTCAACCTTCAGCATCCCCAACAGCAGCAGCGGCCCATACGGCTCGCAGGACTCGGTTCACAGCAGCCCGGAGGACGGCGGCAGCAGCGGCGGCAGGGACCGGCCGGCGAGCGGGGGTCCCGGAGGGCCGCGCCTGGTGATCGGCTCCTTACCAGCTCACCTCTCGCCGCACATGTTTGGAGGTACGGCCCTTTCCGTCTCTGCCTCCCGCAGGCGGCACGTGGGCCGCGGCTGCGCTTATTTTTACCCTTCTCCTTTTCTCCTTCAGCCCGAGCGCCGGGGGTTCGCCGCGCGGCCGGGCCGGGTCACCCCTCTTTGGGGTGGGAGGGAAAGAGAGAGGGAGAGAGCGCCTCTTAACCCCTGCAGCGCCGCTACCGCGGGACCCCAGTGTTTGGTTTTTGAACACCGCGTGCACCGTGCACCCTCACCTCACCTTCGTGGCTTTCTCGTACAGAAAGCCCTTGTTTGCTCCCGGAGGTGAAGGGAGCAAATATTGTTTTAAAAACAAACGCAATAGCTGGTGCTTGTGGTTTTTAGTAGCAGGAAGTCAGGACCCGTTGCTAAATGTAGTTGTATCTGGTGACTCGAGTGGTGAGCGGTTTTTAAAGGCCAAAAGTCAGTCTCAAATGAACAGATGAGTGTTTGAAAACGGAGAGAGTTACCGCTTTTGGAGTAACTTACTGTAGAGCTGTAATCCTCATGTCTTGTGTCGGTAGTCCCACCTACTGTGTATACTTTAATTGAGTGAATGTGTTAATGAAAAGTATATTTTTAACCTCAGTAAACTGCTGCTTTAGATAATGATTAATGTGAGTTCTGCTTAATTTGGACAGAGCATTAAAAAACTGAGAACTGTTTCTTAAGGAAAGAAACCAATAATCATTACAACTCTGCCTACAAGATGCAGTAAAAGCCCAGGTGTTTTTGAAAAGCAGTGCTCTCTAGGGTTCAAGAAAGACCTTGTGAAAAATGGAAATTTTAGTAGCAAAACGCTATGTCTTTTTGGATTGATAGAAACGGGGAGGGGTACCCCTGACCTGAGGAAAGCAAATTCGACCTCTTCAGTTGTGTTTTATGGTTTCTTCTTTCCTTTAGGAAGGTTAATGGTAAATGAATTAAGACACTCCCTTCCCAGTTCATGAAGAGTAGCAGTTAAATCTGGTTAGAGATGCAGACAATAGAAGATAAACATTTCCATATCATTGCTTTCTTTACACATCATGGTATTACCTACAATTACAGTTGAGCACAGGTGAATAGTGAAAGCACCATCTTCTCTATTTCTCTGCTTCCTTTACTCATGTTTATAAATGTGAGAAATTTGAGCAGGTAGTTGGTAAAGTGAAATGTTCAATAGTGTAATTGCTCTGATGTTCTGTACTATCAATATTCACATTTGCACAAATTAAAAATGGAGGGGACATGTTCAGTTTTCCCCCCATCTTTTTAATACCGCTTTGCATATTCAAAATATAAAACAACTCTTTAATCACCTTTATTTTAATTACTTGTTATAAAATAATTTTTTCTTTGTAACTAAAAATACTGATTTTTCTTAAGGGGCCCTTAAAACATTTCTTTTTGAGAAAAAGAACTAGTGCTGACTGTACTGTGATATGTGATTCATAACGAACACAGCTGAAGGTCCTGTAGTACCACACCGAAAAAAAGCAAAAGACAGTTTCTTAATGGGAGATTAGTGGCAAGAATAAAGGCTAAGCTGGTCCTAAAAAAATATGTTTATCTTAAGATTAAAATTTGCATGTAGTTATGTCTAACAGCTTGCTAAAAAAGGGAATAGGGAAAGGCTCATCAGATTAGTAACTTCTTTGGTATACTGATGGCTTAACTTTTTTAAAGAACTGTTTTTTTCTTTTAAAAAAGTTTATCTGTATGGGTTTAAAGTGTTTCATCTGGGGGTGGGGGCAAATATTTGACACCTGTGCTATTAATTCTTAGTGAAATAGCAGGTGGAGAAGATCTAGTTGCTGAAAGTTGGATAAGTAAAGCATTTATCTTTTTTCTTCTCTGAGTTCTTAGGTCTGTACATGTTAGACGTTTTTAGTATTTTAGGGGTTAGCATGACTGGGGCCTAGTTGGGAGCACAGTGACACTGACAGCTGTGGCAGCGTTTCCTCACCAAGTCTCTGTAGAGAATGGAGCCCCAAGGGCTTAAAAGTATCTGCTGTGTGCAGTTAGTTAACTCTCCTCTTGTGCATTTGGAATGTTTCTAGCTACGTATCATTCTTAGGAAATTTGAGAAAACAGTCACTGGGATAATTTTGTGTTTGGTAGTTCACATGAGGGACTCTGGTTGAGAAAACTTGGAAGAGAATCAGAGAAATTACCTGTTCTTTCTAAATGACACGAACAGATCAAAGTGCCAGTACCTTAAATCCTACTTAAGACTGGGAGATGGAATACACTCGAGAGTGAGAAAGCATCTTTCTAGCAGCGTTTGCTTTAATGAGATTTTTTACGTGTATTTCAGTAGTTGGGCTCGTTAGGGCAATTTAATAGAACCCTGTTTGTCATCATCCTGAGATTTAAGGAACGAGATGATAAATCTTTTTTTTTTTTTTAATTTTTTAAACTCTTTATTGAGTTGTTACATATTGCTTCTGTTTTACATTTAAAATTTTTGGCCCCAAGGCATGTGGAATCTTAACTCCCTGACCAGGAATCGAACCTGCACCCGCCACATTGGAAGGCAAAGTCATAACGTCTGGATTGCCAGGGAAGTCCCTGAATCTAAAACTGGACTTCATTATTACTCCATGTTGACTTAATTTTTTAGTAGTTTATTCAGTTAGAAATTGTGCAGATGTTTGGACAAATAAAAAGGAACTCCATGTGAAAGTTGAGAGAAGGATTATTTCTAAATTAGTGGGAAGTTATTTCTGTAATATTATAAAACTTTAATTGATGTTTGTCTTGTTACTGTTTCCTAATAGGAAAATATGGTACTAATCAGATACAAAATTATCTTTCCCTTATGAAAAAGGAAAATCTAAACAATATCACTTTAAAAAAATTTAGATGTCTGGTAAGTTGAATTGTTAACTAGTTCCTTCGTAATGAATTACCAAATTAAATGAGGTTCTGTGTTGGTTTTATGTTTTGCTCTCTTTGGGACATGTATTTTGACTATATTCGCTCTTATTTAATTCCCTCTAGAGAAATAGAAGAGAGGTACTTCATTTATATTTCAGTTTACAGAATTTTCTTAGAATTTCTTAGAACTGAGTTGTATATCAGAGTATGATTATAAAACATACAGGAATTTTTAGATCAAGTAGGTTTCTTTAATTATTTTCAGAGTACCGAGTTTAACAAAAGTTTTACAGTGAACAAAACCCTTTTTTTGTTTAATCACCTTTGTTTAAAAACAGGTCTTCAAGGGAATAGTCTAATATTGAAGACTTGATGGTATCTTAGGATTTTCTTGGCTTTAGTATATGTCTACATTTTTTTCACTACAAGTTGCTAATATTTGTAACATCAATTATGATGGATGGTAAAATAGTGTTTAATGATCTAGCAAGGATATCGAAGGTAAATTGGACTATAAAATTATGCCAGTCAATGGAGATCATTTCTAGAGAAATCATGTGGGGTCCTCCTGTATCTCTGAGTCTGGAAGTGAGACAGAGAGATGAATTAATCTAGACTATTTATTGATGGTACTGGGTTGCTTTTGGTCACCTCCTAATTGATTGGTTAAAGTTTGGGTGTGTGAATATAATTCAGGTGCCTCCTGTTACTTAGGAACAATTGCTTCCTTTTATTGAAGTTTGTCATTGCTTAAAACTGAATATGTTAAAATTTGTAGTTCTAGGCCAACTTCTCAATCTTCAGGATGGATGTGGGTTTTAAGGTGTTAGATTATCTGTATTAATTAACTGTTGAATTATGCTCAGTCACTATTAACAGTATTTAGTGCCAGAATGTTTGAATTGGGGATATTGTGATTAATCTCCTTTCTATTCCTGAATGTTCTTTTATTCAGTTGAAAACTTACAGGGTGGTAGAATAGAAATGTCTGCTTCAGAAAAATGACTAATTAACCACCATCCTGTCACCCATCTCCTCCCGCATTCACCCCCCAGAAATCAAGAACTCTTGTGGTTAATATTTCTCATTTGTAATCTCACATAATCCTTAAACACTTGATACTTTGTTATGCTAAAGTATGTGCTCCCTCATGAAAGTTTCTGCTTTGGGAATATTTTAAGTTTTCTTGCCTGCAGGGTGGAGCAGGTGCCGAAGAGGGGAGTGGTTTGTGTTGCATTGGGCACCATCTGATAAGAGAGTAGCTGCCTGACCTAAGTACTTTTGATGCTTTGCTAACTGCAAAGCCAGTTCAAGCTCTGTTGTTTTACTAACAGGTAGTGTCTCCATATGAGAAGGCAATGGCACCCCACTCCAGTACTCTTGCCTGGAAAATCCCAGGGGCAGAGGAGCCTGATAGGCTGCTGTCCCTCAGGTGGCGAAGAGTCGGACACGACTGAGCAGCTTCACTCTCACTCTTCACTTTCATGCGTTGGAGAAGGAAATGGCAACCCACTCCAGTGTTCTTGCCTGGAGAATCCCAGGGACGGGGGAGCCTGGTGAGCTTCCATCTATGGGGTCGCACAGAATTAGACATGACTGAAGCGATTTAGCAGCAGCAGCAGTATCTCCAGCAAGTCCCCCAGTCCTCTCCAATTGGATTACTTTGCCTGGAAACCACTTATTTATTTTCTTTACCAATACCACTAATTAGTTGTCAGTTTTTATAAGAATTGTGTTAAGGTTATACTATGTATTCTGGGTATCTGCACAATTGGATATATTAGCAAATAGATTAAAAAAGAAGTATAGGAACTGCTATATGTAGCAAAATACTTCCTAATTAATTTTACATATATGTATATACTTGACTGGTGTTAGTAATGAATTAAATTGTTCTCCACTTATTGAAGTGTTTAGAAATTGGAGCAAACATGCCCTTTGTGTGAACAGAGTTCAGAAATAGCTTAGGTTATGATTGTATGCAGTTGCAGGTAGTTTTCTATGCTGCTTATTAAATACTACAGTTCATTTCCTCATGGTTATTAAGCTGTTGGCAGCTTGCTTCTTCAAAGCCAGCAAAGGAGAGACTTGCAAGATGGGCCGGTGCTGCACTTTCATGTAAATATGTACATGTAATGACACTCAGCCCGTGGCCCTTGCTGCGTTCCATTGGTTATAAACAAGTCACAGGGCCTGCTTATACTCAAGGGGGAGGGAATGACAGAAAGGTGTAAGTATCAGGAGGCAGGAATCCCGTGTGCCCACACTGATGATAGACTTAGGTTAACCAGCTAAACATGCAACTGTTCTAACCATATTTTTGAATTTACTGTTTACTTTGAAGAAGTTATAATAGTGTAGATGCCAAGTATGCTTTAATAAATGTGAATCGAGCCCTTTCTAGGGGCTGGCCATTGTAGTTGTCAGGGTTACAACTGGCTATACACTTGAGTACTCTAAGATAGAACTGATAGAGTTGGGAACTGGGGTGTGTGGTGATGTCATTAACCAATATTAAGAATAAGAAAATATTAAGTTATAGGAAATGATAATGAGTCCTTTTAGGCTTGTTAAATTTTGAGGATTTCTATCTAGAAGCGTCTTTTAAGCATTTGGAAATATGTCTCCAATTTAGGACACTACAAAAAAAAATTGAGAAATCGTCAATTTGCATATTATAAATGAAGCTGAACAGTGGTTAAGATTACTGAGGGATGGATACAAATTGAGGCAGAAGCACAGAATTCTGGGGAGCAAGAATTTTAAGAGACAGGTAGAGCAGGAGGCCAGTGATTACAATTAAAGCACAAAGAAAAGTTGTTTAAAATGTTTTTATTATTAAAATAATATGTGTTCATTAGAGAAAGCTATAATGTGGAAAATACAGAAAGGCACATACAAGAAATTGCAAATCACTTGTAATATTACCATGGGAAATAACCAGAATAAAATGTTGATGGCTATTTTTCTCATATATATGTTTTAGATAGAAAATTTGGAGGTCATTCTTGTATATTCTTTTGATTTTTAAATCTTTTGGATGTTCTAATAGAAGATTTTAAGGCTACAGATTTCCCCCCAAGAATTGCTTTAGCTGAATGCCACAATTTTTGAAGTGTTTTGTTAACATTCAGTTAAAAATATCTAATTTCCCTTGTGATTTCCTTTTTGATGCATTGGTTACATATTCTTTGGTAAAATGCTCTTTCTGCTTAATCAGTTTCTTCTATCATGTTAAAATTTTTTATAGCATTATTTTTAATGACTGCCCAGTATTCCAGAGCTCATTCAATAAATATTTGATGAAGACCTACTTTGCCTTGCACTGTCCTAAGGATATAGAAGTGGAGAAATCTCCACACTGTCATAGGCATTATATTATACTTGGAGGAGACAGTAAACAAACAAGTAAAATATCAATATACAGTGTTTCAGAGGGTTTTGAATGTGATGCAGAAAAATGGAAGTGGAAAGGTAGAGATCGTGGGGTATAGACTTGTTTTTATTTTAAATAGGGTTTTAGGGATAACTTCTCTGATAAGGTGACATTCAAGCAGAAACTAAAGAAAAAAGCCATGAAGAATCTCTAGGTGAGTAGCAAACGCAGGGAGAAAGTGAAGTAAAGTCGCTCAGTCGTGTCCAACTCTTTGCGACCTCATAGACTGTAGTCTACCAGGCTCCTCCGTCCATGGGATTTTCCAGGCAAGTGTACTGGAGTGGGTTGCCATTTCCTTCTCTAGAGGATCTTCCCGACCCAGGGATCAAACCCGGGTCTAGGCAGACTCTTTACCGTCTGAGCCACCAGGGAAGCCCTGGTGAAGGAACAGTAACTAGAAAGGTACTTAGGTGTGATTGTAATGAACATACCTGGTGTGTTCTGGGAATAGTTACGACACCAGTGTAGTTGGAGTGCAAGGGGTTGTAGATAAGGACTGGGATGGGGCATGAACTGCCTTACAACCATTGATGTGGCTTTCAGAGTTTTGTTTTAGAGAAATGGGGAGACATTGCAGAGTTTTTTTTGAGGAGGAGATTGACATAACCCGACTTAGGCTTTTTAAAGATTTCTCTGGGCACCATGTGGGAGTAGACCCTAGAGAGCAAGAGTCAAGCAAAGGCGCAAAACCATTGGCAAGAGATAAGTGTCTTGGACAGAGTTGTGGCACTAAAGTTGGTGAAGAGTTGGTAGATTCTGGATATCTAGCTCTTTGAAAGTGGAGTCAACTAGATGTAGAGGATTTATATTCAGCCAACCCTTGAATGTCATGGGGGTTTGGGGTGCAGGTGCTCTGGGCAGTCCAGTTTAATTTGTAGCCCTTCTCTGAAATAGCCATTCCTCTGTATCCATGGTTAGGACTCAACCAAACTGAAGATGATGTGTTGTCATTGTTTAGCCGCTAAGTCATGTCCGACTCTTTTCCACCCAGTAGAATGCATCATGCTGGGTTCCTTTGTCCTTCTCTAACTCTTGGAGTTTGCTAGAATTCATGGTGTACTGGAGAATTTACTATTGAAAAAAGTCCATGTATTTGACCTTCACAGTTCTTATTTGTATAGTTCAAGGGTCAACTGTAGTTTGTCTGAAGTTTGATTCTTTCAAATTATTAGGAGAAGTCCTACAATAGCTCACAGACTCAAAGGACCAAGTTCAGGAACCAGCATCAGTGGAGCTGAAATTGAGAAATTCTGTATGTGCATGCATAGTTCAGTCGTGTCTGACTCTTGGGACCCCATGGACTGCATGCAGCACGCCAGGCCTCCCTGTGCATCACCAACTCCCGGAGTTTACTCAGACTCAATGTCCATTGTGTTGGTGATGCCATCCAACCATCTCATCCTCTGTCATCCCCTTCTCCTCCTGCCTTCAGTCTTTCCCAGCATCAGAGTGCTTTCAAATGAGTCAGCTCTTCTCATCAGGTGACCAAAGTATTGGAGTTTCAGCTTCAGCATAAGTCCTTCCAATGAATATTCAGGACTGATTTCCTTTAGGATGGACTGGTTGGATCTCCTTGTAGTCCAAGGGACTCTCAACAGTCTTCCTACACCAACACCTCGGAAGAGTCGTCTTCTCCAACACCACAGTTCAAAAGCATCAGTTCTTCAGCGCCCAGCTGTCTTTATAGTCCAACTCTCATATCCATACATGAGTACTGGAAAAACCATAGCTTTGACTAGACAGACCTTTGTTGACAAAGTAATGTCTGCTGTTTAATATGCTGTCTAGGTTGGTCATAACTTTTCCTCCAAGGAGCAAGCGTCTTTTAATTTCATGGCTGCAGTCACCATCTGCAGTGATTTTTGGAGCCCCTCAAAATAGTTTGTCACTGTTTCCATTGTTTCCCCATCTGTTTGCCATGAAGTGATGGGACCAGATGCCATGATATTACTTTTCTGGATGTTGAGTTTTAAGCCAACCTTTTCAGTCTCCTCTCTCACTTTCATCAAGAGGCTGTTTAGTTCTTTGCTTTCTGCCATAAGGGTGGTGTCATCTGCATATCTGAGGTTGTTGGTATTTCTCCTGGCAGTCGTGATTCCAGCTTGTGCTCCATCCAGCCCAGTGTTTCTCATGATGTACTCTGCATGCACCCCCACACCCTAGTTTTCATTTTGCTTTTACCTAGTTTTATCCTCTTATATTGTGTAGAGGCGTTATTTAAGGTGATGGCCTGTTGGCTCATGGTTACTTCCATCTACATGTCATCTGAGTGGCCTGAAGGGAATGTTTTCCTCCAGCTGTAGCAAGAGGACTCTGATTTAAGTTGTGTGCCTATCCACACATCAGTCACTGAAGCGAAGGAGATGGAATGCACTCTCGAA
This sequence comes from Tragelaphus eurycerus, assembly GCA_935064755.1. Lineage (NCBI taxonomy): Eukaryota > Metazoa > Chordata > Mammalia > Artiodactyla > Bovidae > Tragelaphus > Tragelaphus eurycerus. Next base: position 30,610,606 of record CAKXYN010000002.1, read on the forward strand.
ATGAGAAGGCTGTCTTCTGTTATCATAGGGAGGAGTTTGGGTTTTTGGAATCAGGCTGCCTAGGTTGAGTGCATCCACACTGTGTGACCTTAAGTAAGTTGTTTAATCGCTCCATACTTTAGTTTTTTCACCTCTAAAATCAGGATAAAAATAAATCTTGTTTTGTGGTATTGTGAGGTTTAATCTCTTTTTTTATTTTTAACATTTGAACTGCTATCAAAAATTAAAACATTCAAGACTCATCCATCTTCTCATTCTCACCCTCTTCAGGAAGACCATGTCCTTTACTTTTTTCAACTTCTCAGATTTTGCAAAAAAAAAATCCAAGTATTTAGTTTTTATGTATGTGTTTTCTGTTCCCATGAATCTCCCTTGAATATCTGGATTAAGCTTTACAGTGCATGTACTGTGTTAATCAGAAGGTAAAATTTTGTAAATTCAGTGTTTTCAAGTACATTTTGTATTTGAGAACACAGCTAATGATCACTAAAATTCTTGTATATTTAAATCATGTATAAAAACTTACTGCTCCAGAGTGATGTTATATTTTTACTTGTGTAAAGTAAATATATGTAAACTGAATTGTTGAGCCAAAGAAAATAGGTATAATGTGGACTATGCAAATGTAGCAATCATAAAATTGTCTTACAAATAAAATTATGCTGTACTTAGTAGTTTTTTCATAAGCATTTGAAGTGCTGCAAACATTGTTGATCAGTTTGAGTATATTTTGTGGGTGGTAGGAGATGGTTGGTGTGAAGTTAAAGCAGGTCAGTTCTTTTAAATATATGCTACTTCTCCAGGAAGTATCCGAAAAGCTTAGTGTTTTTATGCTGTATGATTTACTGCATCTCAGGCAACCTGGATGGCATGGCATTTGATAAAGGAGCATGCTGCCTTGCTGGTGTTTTGGCATGCTCTGGTCTGAGACCTCTAAGGTCTTGATGGGGGTTTTTCAGATTTCCTGTCTATTATAGCACGTCTTCAGAAGCAGTGCGTCTTCGAACGCAGCGCCTCTGGTGACCTTTGCTGAGTCCCTTCAGTCGTGTCCGACTCTGTGCGACCCCATAGACGGCAGCCCACCAAGCTCCGCCGTCCCTGGGATTCTCCAGGCAAGAACACTGGAGTGGGTTGCCATTTCCTCCTCCAGTGCATGAAAGTGAAAAGTGAAAGTGAAGTCGCTCAGTCGTGTCCGACCCTCAGCGTCCCCATGGACTGCAGCCCTCCAGGCTCCTCCATCCATGGGATTTTCCAGGCAGGAGTACTGGAGTGGGGTGCCATTGCCTTCTCCGCTGGTGACCTTTAAATCTCAGTAATTCCCATGTTTCACTCTTTCCACCATCTTGCCATGTAAAGAATTATTCAGAGGAATGTCATTAATTTCCTAAGAGAAAACTTAAACAAGGAATACTTTATTATAGACCGCTTTTAGTATCTCTCTAAATATAGAACTAATACTGTTTTATGTGGCAATTTGTGGATTAGAAAAGTGACTTCACAAGCACTGACTCATTTGCATTTCATAAACATAGAGTAATTTCTTTGGTTATTTGGAGATGAACATCAGAAGTTAGATGAATTCCAATTCTGCATTTGTTGTATTTTTACTTATTCCCAGATGGCGCAGTGCTAAAAAAAAATCCACCTGCCAAATGCAGGAGACACGGGTTCAATTCCTGGGTCAGAAGATCCCCTGGAGTAGGAAATGGCAACCCACTCCAGAATTTATGCTTGAAAAAGTCTCCTGGACAGAAGATTCTGGTGGGCTGCAGTCCATGGGGTTTCAAAGAGTCAGACACGACAAGTGACTGGACATGCATTTCAAATGTTGCAGTGCACAGATCCTAATTTACATTTTATTTAAAGAGTTTTGACAAATAGATTTGACAGTACACTGTGTAACCAACACACTGTCAAAAGTAGGAAACACTCTCTTTATCCCCAAAAGTTCTCTTACACTCCTTCCAAGTCATTCCCACGGTACTTCTTAAGAGATGATTACTATTACCTATTTCTATTATCATAGATTATAGTATCATCTATTATATCATCTATTATCGTAGATGAAATAGTTGGATGGTATCACCACTCAATGGACATGAATTTGAGTAAACTCCAGGAAATAATGAAGGACAGGGAAGCCTGGCATGCTGCAGTTCATGGGATTACAAAGAGTCAGACATGACTTCACAGCCGAACAACAATGTTATCATACATTAGTTTTGTTTCTTCTTGAATTTAATGGAGTCATAATAACAGGTAGTTCTTCATGTTGAGGGTTTGGAGTAGTTGTAAAGTTAAAAATAGGAGACATTGGAAGGGTTAATAAAATTTTTTCTTGGCACTCCCTCCCTGCAGTAACACTGTCCTCTAATGTGTGGACACTAAGCCTGAGAATACCCACAGTGTTTAATCAGTGGTAGATTCATAGTAGGGTACTTGAGTGTGTAAATACTGCAAATAAAGGAGACATTTAATTTTAAAATTAATGCTTAAATTTATCCTTAAACTTTATTGACTCTTTAATCTTAAATTAGCTGATTGGAAAAGGTTTTGAATGATACTAGATGTTTTAGATGGTACTCACTATATCAAAGTGGGATATAGTGGTTAACTATTTCTTCAAATTGTGAATTCTTAGGAAGAGGACAGCATTCAGGAAGCTTTGTTATTAGGATCAGTGCTTCTAAACATGGGAGAAATGTAACTTGTCCAAGGAATGTAGAGAAGTGATTGAACAAAGATGAAAGAGTTGGTTATTTCCTATGTTTTTGGTTTAGTCTAAATCTTTTTAAAATTAAGTAGACAGCTAGACATCCAGTTTTCTTTCTTCTTATGTTTTCTGTTTTTGTATATAAATCAGGAAGTATAAATGAGTCAAAGATCCTAAGTTTTGTGTACAACTTAACTGTAATCCACAGTAACAGCTAGTTAGTAGAAATTCCAGTCTTATGCAAGAACCAGAAAAAGGAGTTCTTAGGCTATTTGTGACCGTGAGACAGACTGTACTGAATCTTGAATATGGATTCTGTATTCACCAAGGATGAGAACAGGAGAAGAATCTACTCATTTTTTATACGATGCATGTATCAAGCTACGTGGACTGAGAAAGGTGACTAGGAAGACAGAACCTCAGCCTGGAGATTCCTTTAATATCTATGGAGAAGAGTATTCTTGAAAAGCTAGTATAAAGGGCCTAACTAAAATTCTTAAAAGCAATCAGGGACACAGTTAGCTGCATTCACTTTTGATATATTAGATGTTTTTGGAAGGGTCATTGGTTATGGTGAGAACAAATTCTACCTTGAGGTCAATAAAGCTTGTTTTATGACCTTCATCTTTCATTTTCTTGGGCTTCAGTTTCCAGGATAGACTAAAGAATAATGAAGCTTAAGAAAATAACTCTGTCCATGCCTTGGAATTGAATATACCAATGCAGACAATTCCCATTTTTACAAATTCCAAAAGGGTAATTAAATTTGCTGTGTAAGAACAAATGGTTAGGACAGCAGCCTGGAGGCCTGTCCTCTTGCAGGTTAGTGCGCTGAAGAGAGTCATAATGAGACTTGTAGAAAGGCACATGCTGTTGCTTGTTCAGAGGAGTTGGTTTCACTTTTTTCAGAGTGGGTGGTAAACTAGCTCTGTCAGCATTATTCCTTGGTGTTCCGAAAGCAGTCTTCCTCTTTCGGAGTCAGGAGCTCTAGAGGAATTTGAGAAATCTGACAAGCTTACGCCACAGAAAATTGAGGTCCTTTGGGGACCAAATTGTCTGTCATTCTATTGACATTATTCTTGCTTTTGCTATGTATCCACATACTTAATGTCTTAAGGCTTTTTAAAGAAAGTAGCTTTATAATGTGGCAAGCACTAGAAAAAGTATTTCCGGTATTATGAAAGTGTGACAATGAACTTTTATAGGCCAATGCACAGGACTTAGAGATATCTTTTGTGTTTAGCTGGCTTTAAAATTGAGCATGGAAGAAACCTAAACTCTTCTCGTATTATCATGCACAGTCTGTGTATCTGATTCTTCTTATTCACTCAGCCAAAAAATATTCAATGCCAGCTGTAGTAAGCTAGGTAGGCTTTCTGGTACTGGGAATGCAAAGGTGAAAACCACTTTTGTCCTCAGGAAGTCTGTCTAGTGGACAGACTGGAAACTACAAAATTAAGTATACAGTGGTACAGATTTTGTTTCGGTGATTTTGTTACCAAATTTGTGTATGTATGTGCCTATAAGGAAAAAAGACCAGAAGGTAATACCCATACACTAAAAGTTGGTTGTCTGGCTCGTAGGAATTTGTTTTGTCATATGTTTTCTTATGGTAATACGTGTATGCCTTTTATAAACAGAAAAGAGCTGGTAGCAGTATCATTGTCATTGCTCTTCTTACTGTTACTACTCCTGTACTGCTGTTACTCATGCTTTGAGAGCTCAGGTTCACACTTAAGTTTATCTGACTTCTGGTGTGTCCCCTTAGCCCTCAGGCCCCACGGAACAAAACCTGCTTTGGGACAGGATCCTTGAGAGTTTAATCATATTAAAACACTGGTCCCATAAGATTCTCCTAGAAGAGAGAGTTCTGCAGCCCAGGGAGTTTTATAAAGAAATTTGGTTAACTCCTTTTAATTCAGATCAGATCAGATCAGATCAGTCGCTCAGTCGTGTCCGACTCTTTGTGACCCCATGAATCGCAGCACACCAGGCCTCCCTGTCCATCACCAACTCCCGGAGGTCACTGAGACTCATATCCATTGAGTCAGTGATGCCATCCAGCCATCTCATCCTCTGTCATCCCCTTCTCCTCCTGCCCGCAATCCCTCCCAGCATCAGAGTCTTTTCCAATGAGTCAACTCTTCGCATGAGGTGGCCAAAGTACTGGAGTTTCAGCTTTAGCATCATTCCTTCCAAAGAAATGCCAGGGCTAATCTCCTTCAGAATGGACTGGTTGGATCTCCTTGCAGTCCAAGGGACTCTCAGGAGTCTTCTCCAACACCATAGTTCAGAAGCATCAATTCTTCAGTGCTCAGCCTTCTTCACAGTCCAGCTCTCACATCCATACATGACCACAGGAAAAACCATAGCCTTGACTAGACGAACCTTTGTTGGCAAAGTAATGTCTCTGCTTTTGAATATGCTATCTAGGTTGGTCATAACTTTCCTTCCAAGGAGTAAGCGTCTTTTAATTTCATGGCTGCAGTCACCATCTGTAGTGATTTTGGAGCCCAGAAAAATAAAGTCTGACACTGTTTCCACTGTTTCCCTATCTATTTTCCATGAAGTGATGGGACCAGATGCCATGATCTTCATTTTCTGAATGTTGAGCTTTAAGCCAACTTTTTCATTCTCCACTTTGACTTTCATCAAAAGGCTTTTGAGTTCCTCTTCACTTTCTGCCATAAGGGTGGTGTCATCTGCATATCTGAGGTTATTGATATTTCTCCCAGCAGTCTTTATTCCAACTTGTGTTTCTTCTAGTCCAGCATTTCTCATGATGTACTCTGCACATAAGTTAAATAAACAGGGTGACAATGTACAGCCTTGACGAACTCCTTTTCCTATTTGGAACCAGTCTGTTGTTCCATGTCCACTTCTAACTGTGGCTTCCTGACCTGCATACAAATTTCTCAAGAGGCAGACCAGGTGGTTTGGTATTCCCATCTCCTTCAGAATTCTCCACGGTTTATTGTGATCCACACAGTCAAAGGCTTTGGCATAGTCAGTAAAGCAGAAATAAATGTTTTTCTGGAACTCTCTTGCTTTTTCCATGATCCAGCTGATGTGGGCAATTTGATCTCTGGTTCCTCTGCCTTTTCTAAAACCAGCATCTCCTAAATTAGTTTCACAGTAATTTGACTTCTGTTTCATTAATCCTTTACTGATGTTCTGTGGCTCTAGAACTTTAGTGGGCATCACCCCCACTCCCAAAGTGTTTGACTGAGTGAGTTTGGAATGGGCCTGAGAATGTGCATTTCTGACAAGTTTTCAGGTTGCTGATGCTGCTGGTTTGAGAATCACAACTAGTGCTCTCTCTGTTAGGTGATTTGCAGTCCCATTTTTGCATTGAGATGTAAACTTGACAACTCTTCGGTTATGACACTAGTGTTTTCCTGCTGAAAGAAGTTATCTAAAAATAGGAAATAATTGTGGCGTGGAAAGAGCCGTCAAAGGGGTTTCATTAACTAAATTAACCAGGGGGCATTATTTCCCTTCTACCATCAGTATTTCTCTGTTACCTTATGAGCTTGAGTTTAGGTATCTGTAGATGGAAATGATTAAACCTACCTCAGAAAGTTTTAATAAGGATTAAATGATGTAATATTTGCAAAAGTGCCCAGTGCTCCCCACTTACTGCTCACATTCTAAATGGTCACCACCTTGTTAAAGTACATTCTGTGGGCTAATTGCATTACATTTACTTGTGAGCTTATTAGAAATGCAGAATCTTGGGCCCCATCCCAGACTCTGAAACAGAAAAGAAAGTGAAAGTCACTCAGTCGTGTCAGACTCTTTGTGACCCCATGGACTATCCGGTCCATGGAATTCTCCAGGCCAGAATACTGGAGTGGGTAGCCATTCCCATCAAACAGAATCTGCATTTTAAAAAGGCCCAGGAGATTGGTATGTACATTACCACACAAGAAGCACCGCTAGTAGCATACACCTTGAAAACAGCTTCTCTAGTGCAGCATGTGACTTATTCCCCACTTTATAAACTGACCATCCAGGGCTGTTTCTGTATGGATGTCACCAGGTGGGCTCTTATTTATTCTAGACCTTAGAGATACTTTGTCCAAAATGGTATTATCTACTTTAGTGTTTACTGGCCATAAAATAATATATCTTATTTATAAATCTTGAGTGCTATTGTTAAAATCTTGAAATGGCATATAAAAATATAAGAAAATAAAAATTACCTGAAAATCCAGTAAGATAAATTACTTGAAAAGTTGCTTGAAAACCTGCTAAGATAAATACCACTGACACTTTGGTACTTCTCTTTATACATGTATGTATGTTCATACCAATTTTTTTTTGCATTCTTTTTCTTTTTTTATCCCCCACACCTTTACCTGCCGGATAAACTGATGTCATGTTTATTTTCTGAACCTTTGTGATAGGCATGGATATAACATATACACATATATAGGAATTTTGTGGTTTTATAAAATGGATTATATTATGAATATTTTTCTGCATCTTGTTTTTTTCCACCTAAAACACTGAAAATTCCTCAAGTAATGTACTTAAGATTCTTTTTAATGACTGCAAGATATTTCACAGTTGCCATGTTGGATAAATTATTGAGCTTTTTTTTTTTTTAAACTACTACAAACAAATGAAAACCATTGTGCATATGTTCTTTGTATGTTGATGTTATCCCTAGGATGAATTACCAGATGGAGATTGCTGGATCAAAGGGTAATTTTTAGAAGTCATTTTATTGTGTAATATATTTTACGTGCAGAAAAATATGTAAAACTGTATGCATCTTTCAAGACTAATAAAGTGAGTCCTTTTGTACCGCCACCCATGCCAAGAAATGAACAGTTCAGTGTTTATTAGAATCTCCCTTTTGGTCTTCTGTTGTATTATACTTGCTTCTGAGAAAAATATTTTTCTTATCTTTCTTTATGGCTTCATCGCTATGTTACGCATCTCTAAAACATAAGCATCCTCAAATAATAGACTCCGTCATGAATACCATGTAAATGGAGTCATTCTAAATAGATGACTTTATTTACAGTTCATCCATGTTATTGTTAGTAGCTGTAGCTTATTCATCTTTATTGATACATTGTATTCCATTGAATGAATATCCCACAATTTATTCATTTTAATTGTTGATGGAATTGGTGGTGTTTCTGATTTTGCATTATTATAAAGATGCCGCTGTGAACATTTTTATTCATGACTCCTTTTGCACATGTTCACAAGTACTTTGGGATAGTGGTCATTAAACCTTTTTGCTTTTTTATCTCCTAAATTTAAAAATTCGAAGTATAGTTTATTTCCAGTGTTGTGTTACCTTCTTATGTACAGCAAAGTGATTTAGTTATACACACTCGCATACACGCACACACCTATATATACTTTTTCAGATTCTTTTCCATCATAGTTTATTACTTGATACTTGATATAGTTCCCTCTATACAATAGAACTTTGTTTATCTTTTTTATTCAATATATATATAGTTTGTATTTGCTAATCCCAAACTCCTAATTTATCCCTCCTCCCTGCTTTCCCCTTGTAACCATAAATATATTTTCTATGTCTGTGAGCCTGTTTCTCTTTTGTAAATAAGTTCATTCATATCATACTTTGGATACTTGATATATATCACATGTAAGTGATATATTTGTCTGATTTCACTTAGTATAATCTCTAGGTCCATGTTGCTGCAAATATTTCATTCTTTTTTATAGCCAAGTACTATTGCCTCGTGTGTATGTGTATATACATACACCACATCATCCTTATCCATTCATCTGTTGATGGACATTTCCATTGCTTCCATGTCTTGGCTTTTGTAAATAGTGCTGCTATGAATATTGTGGGGCAGGTATCTTTTTCAGCTAGAGTTTTCTCTGGGCGTATATCCAGGAGTAGGAGTGTTGGATCATATGGTTACGTTCTTTTTAGTTTTTTAAGAAACCTCTATGCTGTTTTCCATAGTGTCTCACCAGTTTATAATCCTACCAGCAGTGCAGGAGAGTTCCTGTTTCTCTGTATCCTCTCTAGCATTTATTATTTGTAGACTTCTTAATGAGAGCTGATCTTACTGGTGTGGTGATACTTGATTATGGTTTTGATTTACATTTCTTTAATAATTAGCAGTGTGCATCTTTTTGTGTGCTGTTGACCATTTGTATGTCTTTTTTGGAGAAATTCCTATTTAGGTCTTTCACTTGTTTTTTGAACCCCAAATAATTTTTTTAAACTACCTCTTTTTACACTTTTAAGTTGACATCTAACTTTTTTTATCATAATGTTTAAATAGTTGTAAGGGATATAATTTCAGGAATATTGAAAATATTGATGTTTTAAAATACTGATATCACTGTTTTAAGTATATCCAATGGAATATAAATATAATATCCTAGTGTCTTGAGATTTGCCTGCATCCTTTATAACATTCATGAAGAGGCTAGTCTTTAGTTGTTGGAAATTTTACATTGTTCCTTTTTTACCTTGAAATAGTATTTGTATTTTATTTCCACCACAGAATTTTGCACCAGAGAACCATACTTTTATGTTTGAGTATTCACTGATCACTTTATCATACTCCTCTTCATGTATTTATATATATATATACACACACACACACGTGCATATTATGTAGTACTCGTACATAAACAATATATTTTAAATATAATTTAAATTTCATTAAACATTTTGTTGCCATCAGACTCTAGATATTAAACATTGCAGCTGATGATGATATCAGTTCAGTTCATTCACTCAGTCCTGTCCAAGTCTCTGTGACTCCATGGATTGCAGCACACCAGGCCTCCTTGTCCATTGCCAACTTGCAGAGCTTGCTCAAACTCAGGTCCATCAAGTCAGTGGTGCTATCCGACCATTCATTCTCTGTTGCTCCCTTCTCCTCCTGCCTTTAACCTTTCCCAGCATCAAGGTCTTTTCAGATGAGTCAGTTCTTCACATCAGGTGGCCAAAGTATTGGAATTTCAGCTTCAGCATCAGTCCTTCCAATAAATATTCAGGACTGATTTCCTTTAGGATGGACTGGTTGGATCTCCTTGCAGTCCAAGGGACTCTCAAGAGTCTTCTCCAACACCACAGTTCAAAAGCATCAGTTCTTCAGCACTCACCTTTCTTTATGGTTCACCTCTCACATCCATACATGACTACTGGAAAAACCATAGCTTTGACTAGACAGATTTTTGTCCGCAATGTCTCTGCTTTTTAATATGCTGTCTAGGTTTGTCATAGCTTTTCTTCCAGGAGCAAGCATCTTTTGATTGCACAGTTGCAGTCACCATCTGCAGTGACTTTGGAGCCCCCCAAAATAAAGTCTCTCACAGCCTTCATTGTTTCCCCATCTATTTGCCATTAAGTGATGGAACTGGATGCCATGATCTTTGTTTTTTGAATGTTGAGTTTTATGGCAGCTTTTTTACTCTCCTCTTTCACTTTCATCAAGAGGCTCTTTAGTTTCTCTTTGATTTCTGCCATAAGGGTAGTGTCATCTGCATATTTCTCCAGGCAATCTTGATTCCAGCTTGTGCCTCCTCCAACCCAGCATTTCACACGATGTACTCTGCATAGAATTAAATAAGCAAGGTGACAATATACAGCCTTAATGTACTGCTTTCCAAATTTGGAACCAGTCTGTTGTTTCATGTCCAGTTCTTACTGGTTGCTTCTTGACCTGTATGCAGATTTCTCAGGAGGCAGATTAGGTGGTCTGGTATTCCCATCTCTTTAAGAATTTTCCACAGTTTGTTCTGATCAATGCAGTCAAAGGCTTTGGCGTAGTCAATAAAACAGAAGTAGATGTTTTTCTGGAACTCTCTTGCTTTTTCAATGATCCAGTGTAAGTTGGCAATTTGATCTCTGGTTCTTCTGCCTTTTCTAAAACCAGCTTGAACATTTGGGTGTTCTTGCTTCACATACTCTTGAAGTCTCGTTTGGAGAATTTTGAGCCTTACTTTGAAGGCATGTGAGGTGTGTGTAATTGTCCAGTAGTTTGAACATTCTTTGGCATTGCCTTTCTTTGGGATTGGAACGAAAACTGATCTTTTCCAGACCTGTGGCCACTGCTGAGTTTTCCAAATTTGCTTGCATTTTGAGTGCAGCACTTTCACAGCATCATCTTTTAGGACATGAGATAGCTTAGCTGGAATTCCATTACCTCCACTAGCTTTGTTCATAGTGATGCTTCCTAAGACCCACTTGACCTCGCACTCCAGGATGTCTGGCTCTAGGTGAGTGATCACACCATTGTGGTTATCTGGGTCATTAAGATCTTTTTTGTATAAATCCTCTGTGTATTCTTGGCACCTCTTCTTAATATCTTGTGCTTCTGTTAGGTCCATACCATTTCTGTCCTTTATTGAGCCCATCTTTGCATGAAATGTTCCCTTGGTATCTCTAATTTTCTTGAAGAGATTGCTCTTTCCCATTCTGTTGTTCTCCTCTATTTCTTTGCATTGATCACTGAAGGAGGCTTTCTTATCTCTCCTTGCTAGTCTTTGGAACTCTGCATTCAGATAGGTGTATCTTTCTTTTTTTCTTTTGCCTTTAGCTTCTTTTCTCAGCTATGTGTAAGGCCTCCTCAGACAGCCATTTTGCCTTTTTTGCATTTCTTTTTTGTATCTCTTGGGGATGGTGTTGATCACTGCCTCCTGTACAGTGTCATGAACCTCCATCCATAGTTCTTCAAGCACTCTTGTCTATCAGATCTAATTCCTTGAATCTGTCACTTCCACTGTATAATCATAAGGGATTTGATTGAGGTCATACCTGAATGGTCTAGTGGTTTTCCCTACTTTTTTCAATTTAAGTCTGAATTTAGCAATAAGGAGTTCATGATTTGAGTCACAGTCAGCTCCTGGTCTTGTTTTTGCTGACTATATAGAGGTTCTCCATCTTCAATTGCAAAAAATATAATCAGTCTGATTTCGGTGTTGACCATCTCATGATGTCCATGTGTAATTCATGTCTTGTGTTGTTGGAAGAGAGTGTTTGCTGTGACCAGTGCATTCTCTTGGCAAAATTTATGAGCCTTTGCCCTGTTAATTTTGTACTCCAAGGCCAAACTTGCCTGTTATTCCAGGTATCTCTTGACTTCCTACCTTTGCATTCCAATCCCCTGTGATGAAAAGGACATAATTTTGGGGTGTTAGTTCTAGAAGGTCTTGTAGGTCTTCATAGAACCATTCAGCTTCTTCAGCATTAGTGGTTGGGGCATAAACTTGGGTTACTGTGAGACTGAATGGTTTGCCTTGGAAACAGCTGTCATTGTTTAGGGTTAGGGTTAGAGATCATTCTGTCATTTTTGAGATTGCACCCAAGTACTGCATTTCAGACTCTTTTGTTAACTATGATGGCTAATCCATTTCTTCTAAGATATTCTTGGGCACAGTAGTAGGTACAATGGTCATCTGAATTAAATTTGCCCATTCCAGTCCATTTTAGTTCACTGACTCCTAAAATGTCGATGTTCACTCTTGCCATCTCCTATTTGACCATTTCCAATTTACCTTGATTTATGGACCTAACATTCCAGGTTTCTATGCAATATTGTTCTTTACAGCATTGGACTTTACTTCCATCACCAGTCACATCCACAACTGGGCATTGTTTTCACTTTGGCTCTGTCTCTTCATTCTTTCTGCAGTTATTTCTCTGTTCTTCTCCAGTAGCATATTGGTCACCAACCGACCTGGGGAGTTCATCTTTCAGTATCATTCTTTTTGCCTTTTCATATTGGTCATGGGCTTCTCAAGGCAAAAATACTGAAGTGGTTTGCCATTCCCTTCTCCAGTGGACTACATTCTGTCAGAACTCTCCACCATGACCCTTCCGTCTGGGGTGGTCCCACACGGCATGGCTCATAGTTTCATCGAGTTACACAAGGCGGTGGTCCATGTGATTAGTTTGGTTATTTGTGATTGTAGTAATAGTAGGCTATAAAAATGAAAGTTAAAGGAGTAATAAATAACTAAATTTTTAATAAATTAAAAAGTGATAATATTTATCTAGGAGTTTCTCTGGAGCTGCTGTGGGCAGTGTCGGGTCAGTTCACTGTCAGATGGTCCCTTATTCTGGCTTGTATTTGTTCTCGAGGTCTATGGTGCCCCTCAAATGCAGTCTCAGCATTAACTGCAGGGTTTTAATCTGTTGCACCTGTCATTTCCAGAGTGGTTCCCCCTTCTTTGTTTATTTTGGCTTCCTCTGTTTCCAAGTCTCTTCAGTGTCTAATTTCTACCCTGACACGGGGCAAAGGTGGCCCCTTATTTAGACTCACTTGTTCAGTTGTAATGTGGAGAGGGAGGGACACCCAAACAAATGCTGCTGGCGTGTGTGGGGAGTGCTCGCAGCGGATGGATCATGCTGGGTTCCCTCAGTCCAAGGCGGCATGCCCTTCCCAGGTCCACACTGCTCTGGCTCCAGCTTGCTCTGCAAGTGCACTGTCCCATCTGGGCCCTTTGTTTCATGCACTTCCCTGGTCTAAGCTGCTCAGGTTCTCGGGTGCTCCGCAAAGGCACAGACCCAGATGGGCGATGTGTTTTGTGCCCTTCCCAGGTCCAGGCCACTCAGACAGCTGGGTACTTGGCGAGATGGACTGGGTACTGTCCCAGGTGGACCGTGTGTCTTAGGCACCTCCTTGGTCCTGGCTGAGCGGTTTCTCATTGATCAAAAATAACATTCAAATTATGCAAATTATATATACACACACACACATACACACACATATATATATTTATGAGGTAGCAGCATTCTGTTTAAATAGGCCATGTAGGTGATTCTGATGCATGTTAAAGTGTGAGAATTTCAGGATAGGGTTTTTAGACCGTGTAGGAATTACAAAGTCAGACAGCAGATGCAGCAAGGGTTCTATTTGTGTTCCCAAATTCACAGTGGTTTTTTTCATCTCCTCCCCACCCAGTGTCCAGGTTCAGTGGATTTTCCTTGAAGTTACCTGGGAGATGGTGATCAGGAGAGGAAAGTTATTTCTAATTTACCATAATACAGCCATTTGAGGGTATCCTACCTCAAGGCAAAGGGCTTCCCTGATGGCACTAGTGGTAAAGAACCCCCTGCCAGTGCAGGAGACATAAGAGACATGAGTTTGATCCCTGGGTCAGGAAGATCCCAGATCCCCTACAGAAGGATGTGGTAGCCTATTCTAGTATTCTTGCCTGGAGAATCCCATGGACAGAGGAGACTGGCGGGTTACGGTCCCTAGGGTTGCAAAGAGTTGGACATAACTGGAGTGACTTAGTATGTATACCTCAAGACAAAAGCTTGTTGCTGTTCTTGTACTGTTTTGGATTTTCAGTCTTTTTTCATTTTCTGGCCTAGGAATTTGTATCTTCCTTGCTAGCTTGTTAATGTTTTTAAGATTTTTTTTAATGCTAGATTTTTATTTATTTATATTTTTTTCTGTTAGGATTGACCTAAGTACCTATTCTTCTGTATTCCTGGGACATCTTTCTCTATTACTAAATTCAGTAGATTTTGCCAGGGTGCTCTCTAGGGAAATAAAAGCTAAAGTAGTAATGCAGCACTTTGTTCCTGTCTGATTGGCAGAAAGTACAGTAGTAGCAACATAGCATTGCAGGTGAGAGGGGTGTAAACGACAGTGGTGTAAATGTAAGTTGTTCTGGTTTTTTAGGTAACTTAAAAATCAGCTTGTGTCAGGCAAAAACCATCATGTCAAAGGAATAGGTTGGGGGAAGTTATGTTTACAGCAAAGGAAGCTGGCCACTGCTTTCATTTTTCTGTGATGAGGAACGGGAATGAATGATTGTTACTCATTTTTTATGTTTAAGCCCTGGGGAGTGGCTTTTGCTTAACTGAACAAAAAGAATAGGTGGATTTAGGAGATATTTATATAGGCTTGGAATAAATAAGTGAAAGCACTGACGGATTAAACTGTTGAAACTTCCTTACTAATCCACCAAAATGTATAATAGCAAAGAGGGGAAATAAATGAAGGACTGGGGTGAATTAAAAAGGGAATAGTGGTGTGCTAGAACTGGCTCTTCTTGAAGTTGATTATTAAATTCAGGATTTTGGCAGCCATCATTACATACACATACAGTTAGATAAATTACATTTTGAACAAAAATAATGAATACTCAGAACTCACCACTTCCTTGTTACTTTACTATATTTTACTGTTAATGTGTTCTTGAGGTTACTGGCATCTATTTAATTGTATCTGTATGGTGGAAATATTATAAAATGATGTACTAGTGCTCATCTCTTCCCAATTCTGTCAAGTGATAATCCTTTGGTGGCTTAAAATCAGACAGAAATCATGGAAATTAGCAAATACTGAAATTCAGGATTTTGTTTTGCTCTGAAGAGCAGTTGTTACGCAGTCACCAGAACACTGGGTATGTAACATTTTGGTGTTTGAGATATCGATTGCTTTTCATCTCTTTAAATGTACTTAGCTTTCTGAAGTTTTAGGCCTTCCAATATTATGTGTAAAGCTTTAACTGTTCTTAGGGAAATAGTTATTTTAAACGAATCTTGAAGATATGCCTTTTACTTAGCTGTAACGTGTGTAGACTGTATCTGCAAATTTGTTCTAGTCTTTTAAAACATTGTTATTTAAAGGTATCTTGATAAACTTTTGTTTTTCTTGTAAGTCATTAGTTTCATTTATTGAGTTCCTTGTAGCAAGAAGGAATATACTTTTTTGTTATTTTAAAAATGAGTGTGTGAGAGAGAGAGATTGAGAGATTTGAATCTTACACCAGTGTTATCGATGAAGTTGACCAATTAACACTAAGAAACATTGTCTAGTATTTTTATTTATGACTAGAATTTGATTTTTTACAATAAGATTCAAGTAGTGTTTTAATTATTTCCTACTTGTATATGTGGTATCTTTATGTTCAGGTACTTAGAAAATCAATGAATTGGGAAGTTCTTCATAAAACTTTTGATGTTACATTGGTCTGTCATACATATTTTCAGCACTCATAGAAATAAGCAAATGACATTGAAATAATGTGAAAATACTATTTTAAGTTGCTTACTTATTCTGCAGTATAATGGTTTACATTTTTGGATTTATAGTTGGGCCTTTGCGACTTTGGTCAAATCATTTAAACACCAAACCTATATTTCCTCAAATAAATGGTTATAATAAATAGTATCTGCCTCATGTGATGGTTTTGAAAATTAGATGAGGTAGTGTAGCATTCAGCAAATCAACTTGACTTAATAGTAAAGTGCTCTGCAAGTATGAGCTAACATCCTTATTACCAAAATAATTAATCCTCCTATCTACAGATTGCTTTGAATGGTACGTATGAAGCTAGTAGTAAGTAAAAGATGGTATGATATACTTTATAAAACAATAAAAGCTAATGTAACAAAGTTGTGAGTAAAATTCCATCTTTTATGGCACATTAGGCACATATAAGTAAGGTAATTGTCACCTTTTGTTTGTTCAGGGTGATGGTTCAATATGAACCGTACCAGCAAATATAAAAACCATCTATTTTATACACTTAAATGTTAAACCACTACTTTAGTTGTATAGATACATTCTGGATAAACTTAGATGATTTTACTAAAATACTAGATAGTCCAGTTGCTGTAGAATAAAATGTAAGGGTTCTTAGTCCCTTAGTAATTTAAGTTGCATATTGATTCGTTGACCTTAATGAATACTACAGACTTAACCTTTGCCCTCCCCGGTCTGCTCTTTAGAATAGCTAAGGAGCTCTGTCCACATTAAGCAAAATGGGGATAAGAAGCGGAAGAGGCACCAAAACCCCACCTCTCAATACTTGTAGAAAGTTGGCTGCTTGACCTCATACTTTCTATTCATTTGTTATTTTATTCAAGGTGCCTAGAGTTGATGTTGTGTTGCCAGTTTTTATTCTTAGTATTGATTGGGTTTTCCCTCTTTTTTCTACTCTGCTACCTCTATTCCTTCTGGAACCAGTAGTTTGATGGTAAGTATTTCAATAAGATTTACAAAGTTTTTGACCTTGTGAGGAATTTTTTTCCTCTCACCTGTGCTGGTGAAAACTTTGTAGACTCCAGATGGTCCCTGCGGTTCCCCAGGTTTCATTGTCGCCTTGTTTGTGTGTGGACTGAGGGACCTCAGTTTTGAGGCACCGTCCTTGCATGCTGTGTTAAATGGCATCCATCGTTTGTGTGTTTCATAGTGGTATTTCTCTTGGAGCTTGCACTCTCCTTTTCCCCTTCTTTCTGCTTTTTTTTTTTTTTTTTTTTTTTGGTCGGGGGGTGGGGGTGATGGTGGAAGAGGGAGCTTTTGGGGTGGGAAGGAGAAAAATCTTTCTCACACCTGCACTTTATTTTTCCTGTGATACTTGGAATCTTTCTAAATCTTACCAGTTAGATACCTGTAAGATGTTTGTTCTATACACATTAGAAGCATGATTACTATTATATTTGGGCAGACATATAAATTGAGTGATAGTGAAGTTGATTAAGCAATACTGCTTTCATCCATTGACTCTTCAGTGCTAAATTTGCAATTAGGTTTTGTGTTGCTGTTATTTCTCAATTCAGATTTCAAGATATTTGAGCCATTCAGTATTTTTAAAAGGTATAATTTTTTTTTTTTTTTTAGGATTTATCATAGCAATATCTAATTGTTTTGCTGTTCCCTCAAAGCTTTGTACTGTAGTGATAAATTACCATTGCATTTACCAACAAGGCTAATATTTATTTCTTTGAACTTATAAAATATAATTTAATTGACTAAAAGGATGAGGCTAGATTTAGAACACTGAGATTCAAATGGCAAACTTTGGGAAGTCACTTTCATAAAATCCTATCATCAAACAAAATATCTTTAAAAATTTGTTAAAGTAAGAAAGATGCATAAGATAGAATAATTCATATTTACAAAATGAATACCAATGCAGCTATCACCAATATGCAGAATAGAACATCGCTAGTACTCCACCCCGGAGAAGGCAATGGCAAGCCACTCCAGTACTCTTGCCTAGAAAATCCCATGGACGGAGGAGCCTGGTGGGCTGCAGTCCATGGGGTCACTAAGAGTCGGAGACGACTGAGCGACTTCACTTTCACTTTTCACTTTCACACAATGGAGAAGGCAATGGCAACCCACTCCAGTGTTCTTGCCTGGAGAATCCCAGGGGCGGCAGAGCCTGGTGGGCTGCTGTCTATGGGGTCGCACAGAGTGGGACATGACTGAAGTGACTTAGCAGTAGCAGTAGTACTCCAGAAACCTGTCCTCCTGATTATGAAACTTCTTCTTTCACTTAGAATAATAATTTTTTAGATGACCATTTCCTTGCTTTTGTTTATCATTTATATATGCAATCAAAGAATGCCTTTAATTTTTCTGGCTTGATATAAGCAGAATCATATTTTTATTTTTGGATCTTCTTTTCCTCAGTTTTTTGGTAAAAGATTCATTTAATTTTGTGTGTAGTATATAGAGGGAATAATAATTTCCCTCTACAGTTCTGAGATTTTAGCTTAAACTCTGGTAAATGGCAGCCCACTCCAGTAGCCTTGCCTGGAAAATCCCATGGACGGAGGAGCCTGGTGGGCTACATACAGTCCATGGGGTCACAAAGAGTTGGACACGACTGAGTTGACTCCACTTCCACTGGTAATGAAAGACAGATTAACATGAGAAAAACAAGCTTATTAACATGTGTGATTTATGTATACATGGAAGAAACCCAGAGAAAAATGAGTAACTCTCCAAGATGGCTTAGAATTCAGGCTTAAATATCATCTTAACAGGGAAAGGGAGAGATGGGAGGTATAATAGTTTGTGACAAAGTTTGTCTGACTGTAGTGTCAACTTCTAGTCTCCTCTTCTGTGATAAGAGTCAGTTTTCCCTGGTTGATGAAATTCCAGGGGCAGGGAGGAAGGAACTCCCCAGCTGAGTTCCTTCTTGAGTTTACCTGTTTGGGCAGATGAGAGGAGTTTAGAGGGAGCTGCTCTGTGGATTAGCTGTCTTTTCAAGTGCCTACAGCTTAAAATAATCTGTATGCCAAAGTGACATGTTTTAGGGTGGTGTATCTGTCCTTCAGGAGCTAGTTAATCTCATCATTCCTTTCTCTGAATATACCACAATTTATTTTACCATTCCTTTGTTGGATGTTTGTTTCCATTTCAGTGCTAGAAATGCTGCTGTGAATATTTTGTTAACATGCATTTTGGTGCACAGGTGCACAAGTTTCTTTAGGACAGTGTTAACTCAAAGTGTGGTCCTTTGACCGGCAGCATTGGTGTTATCTGTGAGCTTATCACAAATGCAAATTGATGGGCCACACCCTCATCAGCTGCATGAAAAACTCTGGTGTCCAGCAGACTGAAACAAAATCTCCAGGTGAATCTTAAGCACATTAAAGTTTGAGAATCACTGTTCTGAGACTTATACCTTGGAGTGGATTGAGAAAGTATAGGTGTGCATACCTTCAGCTTTATTTCACAGTTTTCCAGTGTAGTTGTATCAGTTTATACTTAGGCTGGCGGTGTTTCAAGACTGTTGTTGCTCTGTTAAAATGCTGTCAAAAGTTTTAGGGTTTTGTTTTCTTGTACATGTCAGTATTTTCTGAGTTCACTTTTAATTGTAGTTGAATTTTGCCTTTTCAGATGTGTTGGAAAAATTGACTTCTTAGATTTACTGAAGACTTTCTAAAAGTATTAGTAGAAAAGTTTTCAAACATTCTCAGAAATAGAAATAGTGCAGTGAACTAATAAACTGCATCCCCATTTACCGGTTAATTATTTTTTTTCCATATTTGGCTTTATCTCTTTTCTTTGAAATATTTTAAGCCAGATCCCAGATATTCTTGTCATTTCACCCCATATTCTCAAATGTGCATATTTGAAATACATATTATTTCTTTATATGATGAGAATATGTTTAGAAAACCTTTTTATTTTAAAAAGTTAGACATTGTCATATTAAAAGCATTTATAAATTCTAAAGTAATGACGCAGCACAGTTTTTAAACATTTGGGACATTATGAGTGAGGGATTTTGACATTAAACATTGAAACATTCTCTGCACTCTTCTAATATATTCAATTAGATAATTATACTGAATATTGTCTCTTTCACCAATAGAGTCAGAAATTTAACCTTCTTAAAATGATTAACTAGGTTTTACTTTTAGGTATAATTTTTTTTTGAGTGCTTAGAAATTTATCACTTCTCTAATGACTGACTTAATGACTTACTCCAGGGATCAGCAAACTTTCAGTAAAGGGCCAGATGGTAGATATTTTACGCTTTGCAGGCCGTCGATCTCTGTTCCTTGTGTAGTATGAAGCCAGCCATAGAAAATATATAAGTGCATGTACATGACTCTGTGTTGCAACAGAACTTTTAGTGGACAGGGAAGAACTTTGAATTTCGTATAACTTTCACGTGTCACAAAAAATTCTTCTGGTTTCTTTCCCCAGGCATTAAAAAATGTAAAACTATTTTTGATTCAAGGGCTGTGCAAAGGCAGACTGCATTTAGCTCAAAGGTTCAGTTTGCCAGTTACTCCAGATGCAAGTTCTTCACAAGTAAGTTTTAAGATAAACAGTAAATAGGCTGTAAGGTATCAATTCCTTTCAGTCCTAAGGATTTATAAATCCTTCAGTATGTAATGCTGTTATTTGATCCCTCCATTTGTAGGTTGGATTCCCCAAGAGACAGGAATGCACACAGAAACAAGGAACTCCCAGCAAACTCTGTATAGCTGGGGAAATATTAATGTAGAGTGAATTCCCTGAAGAACTGAATCTTTAAGGAGGTAAGAAGTAGTTTCCAGAGGTCAGCCCCTATAGGAAAGAAAGTCAGTAACTTTGACTAATTGCAGATGTGTTAAGAAAGTGGAGTTGGGTTATATTCTAGTAGTGAGGAATCTGATTTGTACGTGGAAGTTGGCATTTCTTTTAGGCCTTACTCTACTCAGTTCAGTTTGGTTGCTCAGTCGTGTCTGACTCTTTGTGACCCCATGGACTGCAGCACACCAGACCTCCTTATCCATCACCAACTCTCGGAGTTTACTCAGACTCATATTCATTGAGTCAGTGATGCCATCCAACTATCTCATCCTCTGTAGTCCCCTTTTCCTCCCACCTTCAATCTTTCCCAGCATCAGGGTCTTTTCCAAGGAGTCAGTTCTTGGCATCAGATGGCCAAAGTAATGGAGTTTCAGCTTCAGCATCAGTCCTTCCAATGAATATTCAGGACTGATTTCCTTTAGGATGGACTGGTTTTATCTCCTTTCAGTCCAAGGGACTCTAAAGAGTCTTGTCCAACATCACAGTTCAAAAGCATCAATTCTTCTGTGCTCAGCTTGCTTTCTAGTCCAACTCTCACATCCGTACATGACTACTGGAAAAAACACAGCTTTGACTAGATGGACCTTTGTTGGCAAAAATGTCTCTGCTTTTTAATAAGCTGTCTAGGTTGGTCATAACTTTTCCTCCAAGGAGCAAGCGTCTTTTAATTTCATGGCTGCAGTCACCATCTGCAGTGATTTTGGAGCCCCCAAAATAAAGTCTGACACTGTTTCCGTTTTGTTTCCCCATCTATTTCCCATGAAGTGATGGGACCAGATGCCATGATCTTCGTTTTCTGAATGTTGAGGTTTAAGCCAACTTTTTCACTCTCCTCTTTCACTTTCATCAAGAGGCTTTTTAGTCCCTCTTCACTTTCTGCCATAAGGGTGGTGTCATCTGCATATCTGAGGTTGTTGATATTTCTCCCAGCAATCTTGATTCCAGCTTGTGCTTCATCCAGCCCGGTGTTTCTCATGATGATCTCTGCATATAAGTTAAATAAGCAGGGTGACAGTATACAGCCTTGGTATACTCCTTTTCTGATTTGGAACCAGGTCTACCAGCTCTACTAGGAATACCATATACTAGTGATTTCACATCTCCTGCTAAACTTATATAAACTCTTACAGAACCAGCCTTTTAATTCTGAGTCAAATTTGATACAGTAAACCATGCAAATTAAATTATATATACATGATATTAGGAAATACTGCCAACATTGAGTCCGATTATTTGTGTACAAATATATTGGGCAGAGTTTTACCTAATTCGTTTTGTGTGTGTGTATGTATGTGTCTGTGTGGCTTGTGGAATCTCATAGTTCCCTAACCAGGGATTGAACCAAAGCCATGGCAGTGAAAGCCTGGGATCCTAATGAGTAGGCCACCGGAGAATTCCTGATACTAAACTGTTAATGTATGTTTAGCTTTCATAATTAACTCTTTGTTGTGGTGGACTTAAAAAAATTATTGACAGTAACTGAAAATACTTCTAGTCAAACATATAAGATTTTAAAACCCCAGTTGCCAAAAGAGCATTTTTTAAAATCCTATCAGATTTTGTTAGGTATATTCTATATTTGATTGTATATCTAAAAAGTTATTTGGTAAAGAATTTAGTGTTTGTGATAGACATGTTAAATTTTCACACACTGGTGAATTGAATTATTTTATTTATTGTCTATAAGAAATCTCTAAACATCAAACCCATATTGTTTTTTACAGAAAAAAAATACTTAAAATAAGATTTTAAAGTATCAGGCTTCTATTTAACTTTTAATTTTTGTTTTAATTATTTTTATCTCCTCACATTTCAAGTTAGTACATCAGTACTAATGTAGTACATGGGAAAAAGTAAATTTACTCATTCAAGTGTAAACTATAACTGGAATGGTACAAATATAATTTAGATCTAATTCTAGGAGCTTGATAAATGTGAATATTTTGTATACTTTGTCCCTGTATAATGTTTGGCCTAGTATTTTTTCTTTCAATGTATATTTTTTTGCATTTCCAATTAAAATCTTTTTTCATTTTGTATAGGGTATAGTGAGAAGAGAAATATGAGTATAGAAGAGAGGATATACTTTTTATTTTTGGCTGTATCTTCCTGTTTCCTTACCTGTGTTCTAACAGCTCTGCTTTTGCCATTGCACCAGGTACTTGTACTTTCTCTTGCTCTTTCAGCCTTCCTGGTTGGATATTAACTTTTCTTCTTTCGCTTCTTCAAGTCTCTAATTCCATGAGAGTGAATGGAATCATTAAAGGTTTTAAAATTTAATCAATCAGAATGATTGATACAAGATTATCCCCTTAGAGATAAAGTGCACACTAAACATTTTAGGATTTTATTAAAAAGTAAGTTCTCTAAGAATGTAATGTGCATATCATTCCATGATCTTTTTTGAAAAACATATTTTTTATGGTCGATGAGGGGGAGTTTATGATTTTCAGAAGAATAGGTACCTCACTCTGTCTGCTTCTCCTCATGTTTCTGTGGCTGAGTGGAACATGAAACCATTTAAATGTGTTTTTATGTGAAACAACAACAGACAGGCACCAGCTATTGTTCACCAAACAACTATTGTATAGTTATTCAGTGAACTATTGTTCATTCTGTCTTCTCCTACTTTCTAGAAAATTGTGTCACGTATTTTGTGGTCTTTAATTTAGGTTTAATTCTGACAGTTGACAGCATGATAAAACATACATGGTGTGTAGTGTGAGAGAGAGACCGACAGACAGACAGAGGTGGGGGAAGGGGAGAGAAAGAGAAATATAAGTGAGCCATGCTTTAAAAATGTCATCTAGCTAGCTCTTCAGAGCTGCTATTGTTAACTTGAGCACTAAGGAGAGAATTGTGGAGAGAGAAAAAAACTCCATACTTCATCACATTTGGGCGTGAGGAGGGATATATTAGAAGGAGTACATCACTGTTCATTCATTCAATAAATATTTGAATGTCTACTTTACTTTGCCTTGGTGTGCTGGGAAGTAGATATCCTGATATGAAACACGAAGAAGATATATTTTAATCAGCTGAATATTTTGTATATTTTATATTTGTACTTGAAAGTTCTAAAGACATTTGACTTTAAGACTCTGATTAGCTGCCTTGTAGTTCCTGAAAAAAATTTTAAGTCTAATGAAGTCTGGTTACTATACTAGTAGTAATTTTGTTCTCGTTTACATTTTGAAAAGACTTAAGGAGCTTTAGTAAAATTGAACTGAACCTTTAGCAAATTGTTTTTGGAATAGCTAATAAGACAGCAAATATAAATATGATAGGGACAATATATGTGTCTTACAGAACCTGAAATGAAACAGGTTATAAATAATTATAAGCCTTGTGAGTTATATCCAGGTTGATAGTTTGTTTCTACAGCTTTGGTCATATGATTTCTGGACTTTCAAGGGAATTGAAAACATGTCTGTTTACAAACAAATATTTTGGGACATTGAGCTTATTGAGAATATTAGTTGTGTAAGTTTTTCATAGTATTTTGCATTAAGGCAACAAGTGTGAAAAGTTAACTGTTGTGGTTAGAGTTCATTGTAATAATTCTGAAGTCTATTGTTTAAAAATTTCCCCTTGATTTGATTTCTTTGTTAATCTACAGCCATGACAAAACTAACACTTGGCTTATTATGTGTTACATATGAACCATAGACTAGTGGGCATTATTATATAGCTGTACTGTGTGTGTCTTGGATGAGAAACTGTGGCTCAAAGATACTTTTCTCCATCTAGTATGTGAATTCCCAAAGTAAATGCCATTATTCTATCCTCTGCCTCTCCTCCTCCCTCAACTGAGGAAACATCCCAGAGCAGAGGTTACTGTCCTTTATATAAAAATGAATTAACTGTGACTGTTGTTGAAGTTCAATTTCAAAAATGCCTTGCATATTGTTGTGATTTGAGTATTTGTGCCCTGCCCCCAAATTAATATGTTGAAAACCTATTGGCCAAAGTGATGATGGTATTAGAAGATAGGGCCTTTGGGGTGGGATTTGGTCATGAAGGTAGAGCCATCATGGAAAAAATTAATGCCATTGTAAAAGAAGCTCCAGAGAGCTCCCTGGCCTCATCCACTATTTGAGGATACAGTGAGAAGTCTGCAGCCAGGAAGGAGGGCCCTTGTGCGACCATGCTGGCACCCTAACCTCCAGAACTATGAGAGAGAAAATTTCTGTTATTAGCTACCTTGTCTCTGGTATTTTGTTACAGTAGCCTGAATGGACTAAACATGTCCCCAAAATGCGGAGACTGATTTACCCTTCGCACTGAGGCATTCTCCTCCTATTCAAATGCATTCCTTCCCTTTGGCCTTTGTCTATGTTTTGGTCATTCAGTGCCCTGTCTCACTGCCGTCCTCCCCATGTGGCCATTTTGAGGTTCACTAATGAAAGAAGATGTTCAGTATATTGAATTTAACAGGACTCATTTGTACTTGTTAAATTACTGATCCCTAGGTTCTTATATGATTATTGACCTACTTATTCATTATGAATTAAGGACATCTTGTTTGTATTGCCATATGAAATTTAATTTTCCGTGAGAGCTGACCTGTTGCATACTACTGTAGTTTATTTTTCTAACTGTTCCCCTTTTCTAACCGTTTAATAAGAGCAATCAGTCATAGCCTATGGTTCTTCTCTTCCCCTTTTCCAACTGTTTAATAAGTGCAGTCAATCGTATCCTGTGTTCTTCTGTTCCCCTTTTCCAACTGTTTAATAAGAGCAATCTATCATATCCCATTTGACTTTCTTATGTAAGATGGATTAATTTCTTAATTCAGTCATACAAGTTTAAGAAAGAAGATTTATCTTATTTGTTTTCCAGAGAAAAGATCCATGTTGCTATGGCTGTGCTGGGTCTTTGTTGCTGTGCACAGGCTTTCTCCACTTGTGGCGAGTAGGGCTTTCTCTTTGTCACGGTGCGTGGGCTTCTCATTGTGGCTTTTCGTTGTAGAGCATGGGCTCCAGGGCGTGGGGCTTTGAGTGCTGTGGCTCTCAGATGTAGAGCACAGACTCAATAGTTGTGGCACGTGGCATGTGGGAAATTCCCGGTTCAGGTGTTGAACCCATGTTTCCTGCATTGGCAGGCAGATTCTTTACCACTGAACCACCAGGAAAGCCCGAAGATCTTTATTTTTTAATGAACCTGTGATTTTCCATGTTAGAATTATCTTTCTTATATAATATAGGGCTCATACAAATTGCGGTGCCAGAGAAGCCTTCTCTGTCACTTGTGGCCCACTGTTAAGATCGTTGCTTTATCACATTTGTCAGTTATATGTAATATTTAAAATAGTTGAGACAATAAAGAAGCCAAAATGTAGGATGAGAAATAAAGCTAATGGGATATTTAAGAGAGTTGGGTGGAGGAAAGAAAAAAAAGTTGACTTAGAGTTGATAAACTAGAAGACAATAAGAAGAATAATAAAAGGAAACAAAAGTAAAAAGATGGGCATCTTTGCAGTATTGCTTTCTAAGATTGTGAGTATGTCAAAGACATAAACATTTCTACATGTTTTTCTTGCATTTTATGACTGCAATTGCTTTTTGAATCAGTGAAGGAAAATTATTGAATCGCCAGTACTTAATCTTTCTGGGTTTCTGAACGGTTTCCCAAGCATGGGAAGTACATGTGTTAAGATGTCCAGGAATGGGTCCTAGTATGGATTTTTATTTGCTTGTGGTTCCTGGTGTATGTTCTTAATTCTGGCCATTGATTTTGTAGAATTTTGCCACTGTACACAAGGAATCTCACCTTTTCTTGAAAACAAACAAGTTCAGAATAGATCTATAATTGTTGTATGGTTGTTACATTCAGATCAGATCAGATCAGTCGCTCAGTCGTGTCCGACTCTTTGCGACCCCATGAACCGCAGCACGCCAGGTCTCCCTGTCCATCACCAGCACCCGGAGGTCACCCAGACTCGCATCCATCGAGTCAGTGATGCCATCCAGCCATCTCATCCTCTGTCGTCCCCTTCTCCTCCTGCCCTCAATCCCTCCCAGCATCAGAGTCTTCTCCAATGAGTCAGTTCTTCGCATGAGGTGGCCAAAATACTGGAGTTTCAGCTTTAGCATCATTCCTTCTAAAGAAATTCCAGGATTGATCTCCTTTAGAATGGACTGGTTGGATCTTCTTGTAGTCCATTACATTAGGTTGGTGCAAAAGTAATTATGGTTTCGTACCCTGAATTTTAAATTGTTATAACTAGGCTCAAAAGCATCTTTATTAATCAAAATAGGAACCATTGCAGTCAACGCAGTTTTGCCAATGAGAAATAAAGTTTGGTTATTCCTGTAGCATAAAAATCCGTGCTTCAGGATTCAGCAAACTCTTGGAAAACATTTTCTGCCTCCTGCTGGTTGTGGAAGCATTTTCTCTGCAAAAAGTTGTTGACATGCTTGAAGAAGTGGTAGTTGGTTGGCAAGAGATCAGGTGAATATAGTGGATGAGGTGAAACTTCATAGCCCAATTCATTCGAATTTTAAAGCACTGGTTGTGTGACATCTGGTTGGATGTTGTTGTGGGGAAGAACTGGGCTCTTTCTCTTAAGTTCTGGCTGCAGGTGTTGCAGTTTTCGGAGCATCTCATCGGTGTGCTGAGCATACTTCTCAGATGTACTGATTTTGCTGGGATTCAGAAAGCTGTGGTGGGTCAGAGGAGCAGCAAACCACCAAACAGTGACCATGACCCTCTTTTGGTGCCAGTATGGCTTTGGGAAGTGCTTTTGGACCTTTTTCTTGGTCCAACCACTGAGCTAGTCATTGTATAAAATCCACTTTTCAACACACATCACAATCTGATCAAGAAATGGTTTGTTATTGTTCCATTATTGTTCCAAATGGTTCATTATTGCATAGACTAAGAGATGATGACACTTCAGAACAACAATTTTTTTTTGGCAACCAGCTCATGTGGCACCTACTTTTCGAGCTTTTCCCCTTTCCAGTTTGCTTCAAATGCCAGATGACCGTAGGATGGTGGACGTGGAGCTCTTGGGCAACTTCTTATGTAATTGTAAGAGGATAAGCTTCGATTATCCTGATGGCTGGCCACTGAGCTCCTCATCTTCAAGGTCTTGAACGATCACTGCGCTATATGTTCATTAGTAATTCCTGGGCCAAATGCATTGTTGATGTTGCAAGTTGCCTCTTTTGCTTTATGACCCAGTTGCAACTTGAATAAGAAAATCACTTTTTGTCTAACATCATTTCCATAGTCTAAATTGCATATAAAATATATAACAATAATTCATTTAACAAAAAACATAAAGCAAGAAATGCTTATTAAATTGATGTATAACATAACCACATTTAAGAATGTATTCCAGTATTAAATGCAAAGTTCAGTAATGTAAAACCGCATTCACTTTTGCACCAACCTACTAGCTTTTTTATGTATATCGTATTATAAATTATTAGTTTAATTGGTTACAAATGCTTATGAGAGAGGTCTCATGGTAGATGAATGAATTGGGGAAAGTAGTGAGAAGAACCCTAGTTCTGGCCCTCAGTTCAGTTCAGTTCAGTTGCTCAGTTGTGTCCGACTCTGCGACCCCATGAATCACAGCACACCAGGCCTCCCTGTCCGTCACCAACTCCCGGAGTTCACTCAGACTCAGGTCCATCGAGTCAGTGATGCCATCCAGCCATCTCATCCTCTTTCGTCCCCTTCTCCTCCTGCCCCCAATCCCTCCCAGCGTCAGAGTCTTTTCCAGTGAATCAGCTCTTCGCATGAGGTGGCCAAAGTACTGGAGTTTCAGCTTTAGCATCATTCCTTCCAAAGAACACTCAGGGCTGATCTCCTTCAGAATGGACTGGTGGAATCTCCTTGCAGTCCAAGGGACTCTCAAGAGTCTTCTCCAACACCACAGTTCAAAAGCATCAATTCTTCAGTGCTCAGCCTTCTTCACAGTCCAACTCTCACATCCATACATGACCACAGGAAAAACCATAGCCTTGACTAGACGAACCCTTGTTGGCTAAGTGATGTCTCTGCTTTTGAATATGCTATCTAGGTTGGTCATAACTTTCCTTCCAAGGAGTAAGCGTCTTTTAATTTCATGGCTGCAGTCACCATCTGCAGTGATTTTGGAGCCCAGAAAAATAAAGTCTTGACACTGTTTCCACTGTTTCTCATCTATTTCCCATGTAGTGATGGGACCAGATGCCATGATCTTCGTTTTCTGAATGTTGAGCTTTAAGCCAACTTTTTCAGTCTCCACTTTCACTTTCATCAAGAGGCTTTTGAGTTCCTCTTCATTTTCTGCCATAAGGGTGGTGTCATCTACATATTTGAGGTTATTGATATTTCTCCTGGCAATCTTGATTTCAGCTTGTGCTTCTTCCAGTCCGGCGTTTCTCATGATGTACTCTGCATATAAGTTAAATAAGCAGGGTGACAATATACAGCCTTGACGTACTCCTTTTCCTATTTGGAACCAGTCTGTTGTTCCATGACCAGTTCTAACTGTTGCTTCCTGACCTGCATACAGGTTTCTCAAGAGGCCGGTCAGGTGGTCTGGTATTCTCATCTCTTTCAGAATTTTCCACAGTTTACTGTGATCCACACAGTCAAAGGCTTTGGCATAATCAATAAAGCAGAAGTCGATGTTTTTCAGGAACTCTATTGCTTTTTCGATGACCCAGCAGATGTTGGCAATTTGATCTCTGGTTCCTCTGCTTTTTCTAAAACCAGCTTGAACATCAGGAAATTCATGGTTCACGTATTGCTGAAGCCTGGCTTGGAGAATTTTGAGCATTACTTTTCTAGCGTGTGAGATAAGTGCAATTGTGTGGTAGTTTGAGCATTCTTTGGCATTGCTTTTCTTTGGGATCGGAATGAAAACACCTTTTCCAGTTCTGGCCCTACTGCTGACTTGTTTTATAACTTCTGGCAAACTTTTTTACTTCTCTGGATTTTCTTATCTGTTGATGTAGATTAGAATAGATACTCTCTTCAGACCCATTCACATTCTTATAAAATTGTTTCTAAATGGCATGGGAATAATTATAGTGAACATAGAAAGTGGCTTTTTTAAAAACAATACTGGAGGGCATTGTTTGAACCTTGTTTGTTGTTACTCAGTTGCTCAGTCATGTCTGACTCTTTGAGACCCCTTGAACTTACCTGTCCTTCACTATCTCCCAGAGTTTGCTCAGACTTCTCCTAAGTCCACTGAGTTAGTGATGCCATTCAACCATCTCATCCTCTGTCACCCCCTTCTCCTCTTGCCCTCCATCTTTACCAGCATCAGGGTCTTTTCCAGTGAGTCAGTTCTTTGCATCAGGTGGCCAAAGAATTGGAGCTTCAGCTTCAGTCCTTGCAATGAATATTCAGGACTGATTTCCTTTAGGATTGACTGATTTGATATCATTGCTGTCCAAGGGACTCTCAAGAGACTTGTACAGCACCACAGTTCAGCTTAGGGCTTCCCAGGTGGCACTAGTGGTAAAGGACCTGACTGCCAATGCAGGAAATGTAAGAGAGTCGGGTTTGACCCTGGGTCAGGAAGATCCCCTGGAGAAGGAAATGGCAACTGACTCCTGTATTGTTGCCTAGAAAATCCCATGGACAGAGGAGCCTTATGGGCTATAGTCCGTAGGGTAGCAAAGAGTCAGACACAACTGTAGCGACTTAACACATACATAGCCTTGTTTATGGTCCAACTCTCACATCCATTCATGACTACTGGAAAAACCCTATCTTTGACTGTATATGGCCCTTTGTTGACAAAGTGATGTCTCTGCTTTTTAATACACTGTTTAGGTTTGTCATAGCTTTATTCCAAGGAGCAAGCATATTTTAATATCATGGCTGCTGTCACCATCTGCAGTGATTTTGGAACCCACAATATAAAATCTATGATGGTTTCCATTCCCCCCCCCCCCATCTCTTTGCCATGAAGTGATGGAACCGGATGCCATAATCTTAAGTTTTTTTAATGTTGAGTTTTGAGTCAGCTTTTTCACTCTCTTTCACCTTCATCAAGAGGCTCTTTCGTTAGTTCCCTTTCTCTTTCTGCCATTGGGGTGGTGTCAGTGAAGCAGAAGTAGATGTTTTTCTGTAATTCTTTTGCTTTTTCTATGATCCAGTGGATGTTGGCAGTTTGATCTCTGGTTCCTCTGCCTTTTAGATCCAGCTTGTACATCTAGAATTTCTTGGTTCACGTACTGTTGAAGCCTAGCTTGAAGGATTTTGAGCATTATCTTGCTGGCATGTGACATGAAAACTTAGCATAAAGCATATAAAAATATTCAAACTGTAAGTATTTTTGTTTTTTCTAAAACCAGGAGGCAGAAGAGACAAAATAAATTATACTCTTCCCCCACTTTTTAAACTACAAAGAAACTTTCAGGACATATTTAAAGTGCTTGTAGAACATTTTATGAATCATTTCAGTGTGCTCATATGTAACTTGAAAAAATAAAACTTCTTTGGATAGGCTTTCATTTATTCCATTATTTGAATGTCTACGATGTGTCATAATAGGCATACTGATGGTTTTGTGACGAGAAAAATAGACCATTTCACTTAAAATCGTTTCATTTCCTTTTTCCATTCTCATTGGAAATCATTCTTTTTAAAAAGATAATATATGAAAAAAGAGTAATAGAATTGTCACAAGTGGGTACATGGTACAAAATAAAGAGTTTTCCTAATGGACTTAAAATGTAATCCTAACATAAACTGAGCTCTTCAGTAATGTTCATTAGGCAAATTGATACATACTGATGTTATTTTGTAGGTTCTCAAGGATTGTTTTTGATCATTTTTAGGATTTGAGATTTGAACATTTACTCTGGTAAAAACGCTTGTAGAGCAGAGCAAAAAATGTATTCTACTATCTTGTGTTGTGGAAACATTTGCTTTGCTGTCATTTAAATTTTGTTAGAGCTGTTTTTGTCTTTTAAGTAGCTGTCAGTTTTAAACAATACAGGTTTTACCTAAATGTTTCCCTTTGGCTTTTTGAGCATCTTTTTCTTGTAGTAGAAGTTTTGCCAGTTAGAAACCCATGATAGTTAGAAGACAGTCTACAGCTCATCTTGTCTGTTTTTGTTTTTTTTTTTTTTAAGGTGAATTGCCTTGCATTTTCTGAGGAAATTTTTCAAATCAGATAATGCTCCTGTATTTGCCAAGCTCTGAATAAGTCCTATTGGCAAATGAGATGTTGCTGTATACACTCCATACCTTTTCCTGAATGTCATGTATATTATGACACTTGCTTATGGAAGTTGCTCTGTTTACCTTTCTTTTTATTGCATGTTTTATTTTTATTGGCATGTTTAGAATTTTATCTTTAAACTGAATTTCTAAGAAGACAAAATGCAGTTTATTCATGCAAACAATGCTTAGGACTCTATTAAATTGCAGTTAAAATTACCAGTAATTAGAATTTTCCTTATCTGCCTTTAATTGTGCCAGTCTTGCCTTTTAGAACTCAGGTCACCTATGCAATTAATTCACACGTGCATTTAGGTATTTACTGGGTCTTGACTCTAGATCTATCTAGATGATGGGGCAGAGTGATTGAATAGAATATTTAGAAGAATATACAACTTCTGCCCCACAGGTATTATCAAATTTGGAAGATTACGTCTATATAGAAGAAATGTAGTAGCTGCTTTTATATATGTGTATGTGTGTGTGTGTTAAAAATGGAATATAGTAGGACAGAGAAGGACATGGTTTCAGATTCTTTTAAAAGGTCTTCTTAAGATAGAAAGACTTAACCTAGACTTAACCAATCTAGTCTTGAAGGGATGGGAGTAGATTTTTAATAAGAGAAAAGGCATTTGGATTTAAGAGCAAAGGCATAGAGGTATGACTGGATGTATTCTATTGGAAGGAAGGATTAAATTGCCTTCACTAAGTTAGTATTAGGTTAATAGTGATTATGCAAAACATCTGGTGTAGGGGAAAATGAAGAGTCCTAAAGTAAGGCATTGTAAAAGATGATCACAAGTCAGAGTGCTGTGGTAGAAAGCTTGATAGCTCAGGCATCAGAAGAGCTAAATTCTGTTACTTGATTTCTGTGTAGTTAGGCTAGTCTCTTTAAATGAGCAGTTTAAACGAAGACAGTCTGTAGACTCTTTTAGCTTAATATTCTTCATTTCTGTTATTGAAGGTAGGAGATGGCAACTACTGTTTTGTGTTATTGTATTTGAAGAGATTGATGTGGCAACTTGAGGTCACCTGCTGTAAAAATCTCTTGAATAGGTTCCTTTGTCATTGATTCATTTCATTGTCTGTCACATTCAGTGCACATATACCTTAGAGAGTTTTAAACCTATTGATCATTTCCTTCTGGAAATTTGTATTAGCTAAATTACCTAATGGAGATGAGAAGGAATAGAGCTTTGTTGAAGGCAGTGTGTAGATAGTTTTGACTTTGGGTAACTTGGGAGTGCCATCTTTGGGTAGAGAAATCCATACCCACGGGGTATTATAGAAGGGTAGCACACCTTGGGAGGGGCAGACTATTTGGATTTTTATAAAGACTGAAGTAGAAGAGTCCTAAAGTCAAGCATCTATTATATCTTTGGGCTTCCTTGCTGGCTCAGAGGTTAAAGCGTCTGCCTGCAGTGCGGGAGACCTGGGTTCGATCCCTGGGTCAGGAAGATCCCCTGGAGAAGGAAATGGCAACCCACTCCAGTATTCTTGCCTGGAGGATCCCGTGGGCGGAGGAGCCTGGTGGGCTACGGTCCACAGACTGAACGACTTCACTTTCACTTTATTATATCTTTACAGCAGACAGCATAGTTTATCTTCCTGTTCTTTTTCCCCTGAATTCTGGTAGTGGTTGAGAGGATAGCTTTTCCACTGTGACCCTCTCTGATGTCTTTATTTTGTTTATGACTCAGCTAATACGCATTAGATGACTTGTTTGTTGTAGAGTTGACAATTTGATATATAAATCTCTTAATAGGACCTGATACTTTATAATCTGTTTTGCCCAGCAAATTCTGATTGTGGAAACAGATTTTTCCTGCTGATTGCTGTACACTGTCTCCCCATGTCTGAAGCAAATTGTTTATAGGACTAACAAGGGCACCAAAATTCACCTATGCTCAAGTCTTTTGTATAAAAATTGGCCTATGTATATTTGTATATAACCTATGCACACTTTAAATCATCTCTAGATTACCTGTAATACCTAATACAATGTAAATGCTTTGTAAATAGTTACCAGGGTATGGCAAATTCAGGTTTTATTTTCTGAAATATTTTCCTCCTCAGTATTTTGATCCTAATGGTTGGATCTGTGGCTGTGGAGCTTGCTTATACAGAGGGCCGACTATGTTTAGCAGACTTGGGTGTGGGAGCAATCCTTTTTGCTTATAGAAGGAAACAATGTACAAATGCTAAGTAAATGTAGGGTTGAGCCAGAGGGGATACTGAAGAGTATAAAGAAGAACCTTTTTGCCTTAGTCATCAAAGTGGAAAAGGACAGGTATTCACAGTTTACTGGTGCTGTTCATGTTTAATATATAAAGTAACTTTGATGTCATAGGTACATCTCGTTGAACTGTTGTAGGACATTTTCCTTTAGTCTGAATTTTACCCTTAAAGGATGCCATTTTAGAACTGTACTGTTTTAAGA
Source organism: Tragelaphus eurycerus (assembly GCA_935064755.1). NCBI lineage: Eukaryota > Metazoa > Chordata > Mammalia > Artiodactyla > Bovidae > Tragelaphus > Tragelaphus eurycerus. The sequence continues at coordinate 30,644,744 of CAKXYN010000002.1, forward strand.
ACTTCATGAAAAATAAGTGAATTGTCTTGAAATTGAAAAAGAAATAAGGTCAATAAGTAATAACCACTGTTTATTGAATGGCTACTGTGTTTTTTGGCACTTTACATACATTTTTGTAATCTTTAATCCTTAGTCAGATTGCCAATATGTAAGTGATATTAACATTTTATAGGGAAAAAATCAGACCTGGAGAACTGAAGTATTACATGCCTTCCCTTGGGACACTACTACATAGTTGGTGGTAGAAACCACATAGCCAGGTTTGTACCCATGTCTTTGGGGTCCAAAGACTGTTTTCACTGGACCACTAAAGCTAGTAAGGAGGACAGACACACAGGTGAGTGACTAGAGTTCCATGTGCTGTATTGCAGTATTGGAAGTATCATCAAAGTACAGAAGAAACAAAAACGGAGAGGATGATTAAGTCAGCTCTGAGGTGGAGCATTCTGTAGCCTTTAGAGAAAGACTTTTGGGAAAAGGATGATCCCTGAGTGCGGTTTTGATGACAGCCTCAAAGTTCTATAGGGTAGAAGAGAGAGAATAATAACAATGTTTCAGTACGTCTATAGTTAGTATTAGTTGCTCAGTTGTGTCCAACTCTTTGCAACCCAGTGGACTGTAGCTAGTCCATGGAATTCTCCAGGCAAGAATACTGGAATAGGTTGCCATTTGCTCCTCCAGGGGATCTTCCCTATCCAGGGATCGAACCGGGTGTTTTGCATTGCAGGTAGATTCTTTACTGTCTGAGTCACCATGGAAGCCCCCGTACCTCTATACTTAGTTTTAAAAGAACAGGGTGATCTAGATCATTTCTGCTGTTCGTTTTCTTCTTGCATCCCTGTCTTTTTTGTCCCTTTTATACACAGCAGGATCATGCCATTCTCATCTCAGTTTTTGCTAGTTGTGTCGTTTTTGCGATGTTGACATTTCTAATACTGTAGCAATAATTTCTACGATTGTTTTATGATGCTGCTGCTGCTGAATCACTTCAGTCGTGTCCGACTCTGTGTGACCCCATAGATGAAAGTGAAGTCACTCAATCATGTCCGACTCTTAGTGACCCCATGGACTGCAGCCCACCGGGCTCCTCTGTCCATGGGATTTTCCAGGCAAGAGTACTGGAGTGGGGTGCCATTGCCTTCTCTGATGATTGTTTTATACCTATTCAATTAAATGATAATGTGTAGTGTGCTACCTTGTGTGTGTGTAAAACACCACAGCTTTTTTTGGTACTGGAGTGGGGTGCCATTGCCTTCTCTGACGATTGTTTTATACCTATTCAATTAAATGATAATGTGTAGTGTGCTACCTTGTGTGTGTGTAAAACACCACAGCTTTTTTTGGTTAATCTCTTGGTTGAGTCTTGAGTCTTTGAACTTTTGAGGATATGAATTTCTCAAGTTCTACTCCCCCCTCCCACACCCCTTTTTAAGAGTTCTGAAGACATCTTTCCCATCCTTCTCCACAAGTAAAATGTGTGTATTATTCTGTGGATAATTCTGAGACCAGTGTTATTTCTGCCGTCCTCTCCCTTAGTTGTAGATATCTTATCTTTTCTGTCTAGATATTCACTAGGATACTTGGTAATTTTGTTCTGTTCTTTTGATTCAAGTCTCTCTGAGAAAACCAGTTAGTCCCTTGTTTTACATGTGTTTCATCTTTTCAAATTACTGTCATCTGTTTTGTTTTTCATAAGTCTGCTTTCATGTCAGTGATGTTCCTGCTAGCTATTTCTGTCTTGTTCTGATTCTTTTGATAGTGGTTATCGTTACAGGTTTATTATTTAGTTCATGAACTATGACAGCTGTTTTTTGAGTTAATTTTCTAAGTTGTCTAATTCGTAGGCCTTTTTATTGTTTTTGTTTTCCTTAAATAGATTTCAGTGGTTAGGTCCTGTAATAAATTCTTTGTTATTATTTCATCAAACAGTGGAGCCAATTCTAGTTGGCCCTGTTGTAAATGAAGATTGCATGGGGGTTGGGACAGGGTAGAGTGGGAGATTGGCAGAGGAAGCCATCTGAGGCAGCCTGTAGCCTTCAGCCAAGTTCCTGTGGAAACCTTTTCACTTGGCTTATATGTTCTATGCTCTTCTTCCTTTAAAATAGTTTAAAAATTAAACTAATGTAAGATATATGTATATTTCGAAAATACAGAATACATCTAGTCTTACAATAAAAATAATTGTTTTTCTTGCCTCAGATCAGATCAGATCAGTCGCTCAGTTGTGTCCGACTCTGCGACCCCATGAACCGCAGCACGCCAGGCCTCCCTGTCCATCACCAACTCCCGGAGGTCACTCAGACTCACATTCATCAAGTCAGTGATGCCACCCAGCCATTTCATCCTCTGTCGTCCCCTTCTCCTCTTGCCTCCAATCCCTCCCAGCATCAGAGTCTTCTCCAATGAGTCAACTCTTCGCATGAGGTGGCCAAAATACTGGAGTTTCAGCTTTAGCATCATTCCTTCCAAAGAAATCCCAGGTTGACCTCCTTCAGAATGGACTGGTTGGATCTCCTTGCAGTCCAAGGGACTCTCAAGAGTCTTCTCCAACACCAGAGTTCAAAAGCATCAAGTCTTCGGCGCTCAGCCTTCTTCATAGTCCAACTCTCATATCCATACATGACCACAGGAAAGACCATAGCCTTGACTAGGTGAACCTTTGTTGGCAAAATGATGTCTCTGCTTTTGAATATGCTATCTAGGTTGGTCATAACTTTCCTTCCAAGGAGTAAGCATCTTTTAATTTCATGGCTGCCTCAGCCTCCCCCAACTCCCAGTTTTTATTTTTTGGGGGACGGCTGTTTTCAACACCTGTAGGTGTTGCTTGTAAAATTTATTTTGGTTGGTTATAAAGACTACTATTTTTATTACTACATATTACTAAGTAGTAAATATTACTATTGGTAAGAAATGTACCTGTATTCCTGTTTTAATTTTTTTTAAATGCTAGCTATCAACCGCTTGTTATGGAAGGTGAGGATTTTCACAATCACCTGTCTTTATTTTTATGCTTCCACCTTTTGAATGTCTTTTTAAATGACAATTTGCTTGAATTGATACTCATTGTTTCTGACTGTGGATTGCATTTCCTTTTATGTATTTTGTTTCATAATGAATAATTGCCTCATCTATTTGCTTACTTCATTTTTTAAGATCCTATCAGTTTTTCCCAAACTTGCCCGAAGAATTATAGAACTGTCCAAGTACAGTACTGTTTCCACGTGATTGAACACATCAAGGGGCCTCATCAGTTCACTCCCTGCCCCTCCCTCCTCCCCTACATTTCCCTCTCTCCATTCCCACCCCTCTCCTCCTTCCCCTTCCCTGTCCTCTGCCTTTTTTCCCCCTCTTTCTCCCCCTTCTTGACTAGCTACAGAACTATGCAAGGAGCTCCCTTCACCTTTCTCCTATGAGAGATCTTGTTGCCTTGATCTTGGTGTCTTTCTCACTTTCCTCTTCTGATTACTCCCTTATTTTAGTGGAGCATATGTGCTAAAAGTTTCTTAACAGTGCACATAGGAAAGAAAGGTTTTGATGGGTTTTTTTAAATCAGGGAAATATGCTTTTGTCAATCAAGTGTGAGTATGTATAGTTTTTGTATATCAGATCAGATCAGATCAGTCGCTCAGTCGTGTCCGATTCTTTGCGACCCCATGAACTGCAGCACGCCAGGCCTCCCTGTCCATCACCAACTCCCGGAGGTCACTCAGACTCATACCCATCGAGTCAGTGATGCCATCCAGCCATCTCATCCTCTGTCGTCCCCTTCTCCTCCTGCCCCCAATCCCTCCCAGCATCAGAGTCTTCTCCAATGAGTTAACTCTTCGCATGAGGTGGCCAAAATACTGGAGTTTCAGCTTTAGCATCATTCCTTCCAAAGAAATCCCAGGGCTGATTTCCTTCAGGATGGACTTGTTGGATCTCCTTGCAGTCCAAGGGACTCTCAAGAGTCTTCTCCAACACCACAGTTCAAAAGCATCAATTCTTCGGCGCTCAGCCTTCTTCACAGTCCAGCTCTCACATCCATACGTGACCACAGGAAAGACCATAGCCTTGACTAGATGATTCTTTGTTGGCAAAGTAATGTCTCTGCTTTTGAATATGCTATCTAGGTTGGTCATAACTTTCCTTCCAAGGAGTAAGCGTCTTTTAATCTCATGGCTGCAGTCACCATCTGCAGTGATTTTGGAGCCCAGAAAAATAAAGTCTGACACTGTTTCCACTGTTTCTCCATCTATTTCCCATGTAGTGATGGGACCAGATGCCATGATCTTTGTTTTCTGAATGTTGAGCTTTAAGCCAACCTTTTCACTCTCCACTTTCACTTTCATCAAGAGGCTTTTTAGTCCCTCTTCACTTTTTGCCATAAGGGTGGTGTCATCTGCATATCTGAGGTTATTGATATTTCTCCCAGCAATCTTGATTCCAACTTGTGTTTCTTCCAGTCCAGCATTTCTCATGATGTACTCTGCATATAAGTTAAATAAACATGGTGACAATATACAGCCTTGACGTACTCCTTTTCCTATTTGGAACCAGTCTGTTGTTCCATGTCCAGTTCTAACTGTTGCTTCCTGTCCTGCATACAGATTTCTCAAGAGGCAGATCAGGTGGTCTGGTATTCCCATCTCTTTCAGAACTTTCCACAGTCAAAGGCTTTGGCATAGTCGATAAAGCAGAGATAGATGTTTTTCTGGAACTCTCTTGCTTTTTCCATGATCCAGCGGATGTTGCCAATTTGATCTCTGGTTCCTCTGCCTTTTCGAAAACCAGCTTGAACATCAGGAAGTTCACGGTTCACATATTGCTGAAGCCTGGCTTGGAGAATTTTGAGCATTACTTTACTAGCGTGTGAGATGAGTACAATTGTGCGGTAGTTTGAGCATTCTTTGGCATTGCCTTTCTTTGGGATTGGGATGAAAACTGACCTTTTCCAATCTTGTGGCCACTGCTGAGTTTTTCAGATTTTGTATATAGTCTAAGTGAAATAATTTTCTTTTAGAATTTTGAAGTTATTGCTTCACATGTCTTTTTTCAAGTGTTGCTGTTGAGAATACTAGTGCCATTCTGATTCTGAAAAGTGGACTAGACTCCAAAAATACTAGTTTCATGAAAGAGTGTAGAAGTCTGGGAAGCTGTTTCAGATATTTTATATTGATCGTTTTTCATTTTTAAAACTTGGATCTGTTCTCTTTCCCTAGTGCTCTGTTACTTCGTGATAATATACTTTGGTATGGCTCTTTGTTTTTACATTTGTTGTATGGATACATCCTTTCGGTCTGCATACTCAAACTTCAGTTGGGGAAATTATGTCTTTGACAGTTTCTTTCTTTTTTTTCAGTTGTATTTCTAGCTGATTAGATGTTAGGCCACCTTGGATCAATCTTTTGATTTTATTTACTCTCCTGTTTGACTTTTGGTTTTACTTCCTGGGAGATTAAAAAAATTTGTGTAGAGTAATGGTTAAGAATTAGGCTCTGGATCCAGAAGGCCTGTTTGAACTCTTCATTGCCAATTTCTAACTGATCGTATGTAAGTTAATTACCTTTTGTCTTTTTTATTTGTAAAATAGGATTAATAATAGTGCCTAACTCAAGGATGTAAGGATAAATAAGTTGCTGAGATGCTTAGATAATTTCTTATTATATAGTAAATGTTATTAACAGTTGGCATCATTATTACCTCGAAGTTAATACTTTAACCATCTATTTGAATTCTTAGTTTCTACCAAAAGTTTCAATTTTCCAGAGCTTTTGTTTGCTTCTCTATTCCTAGTTTATAGCCTCCTATTCTTGTTTCATGGATGCAGTATCATCTTGAATTACTGGGACAATTGAGGAAATTTGGAAAAAACTCCAGTATGTAAGATGTACACCAAAACAATATGTAGAAACAAAATTAGATAAAGCAAAAATAGAAATCTTTTAATTATAAGGTTTTGGGGGCGGGATCAGCAATGCTGAAGTTTGTTTTCTACATTGATTGTATTATCAGACTTCCCTTTTCTATTAGTTCTGGTGTACATCTCGTTAGAGGCTTTTTCTAAATTTCCTTCTTGTTGTTCAGCTACCAAGTCGTATCCAACTCTCTTGACACCCACAGTATGTCATATCAGGGAGCACAGATGTCAGCTTGCCCTTGTGTTGGTGATACTAAGTTTGGACTTTTAAGCTAATGTCAGCCAGTTTCTCCATTTTAAAAATACCTTTTAATCTTGGTTAAGTAAGTGATTTCAGTTGATATTTCAGAATGTATAATTATCCATTTGTAATTTTGCATTTTTTCAAATTTAAAATATTATAATTTATTATATCATCCATTTTGATTGTCTGAATTTGACCAGGAGAAGCCCTTTCAAAGTGGCTTCTGTGCATTTTTGTGTCTGTTTCTGAACTCTTCCTTAATCTGGAACAAGATATTCAAGGTTCACTATTTCTTGGTGCCCCAGACTTAAAACCAGCCATTTCTTCAAGGATCTCTGGTTCCTTTTTGGGAGGGGGCGGGGGGAAGATATTTAAAAACCCAAAACCTGGGAGTAGGTCCTCTTTGCTACCGAGTATCATTGCTTCTAGGCTCTTTTAGAGAACTGAGCTAAGTAAGTTTGTGTGTATATTTTTGTTTGTATCTGTTTATATACAGTTGAGTTCATTTGTTTTCAATTTATATTTGCTTTTGAGCTTCCCTGATGGCTCAGACATCTTGGAATGTGAAGTCAAGTGGGCCTTAGAAAGCATCACTACAAACAAAGCTAGTGGAGGTGATGGAATTCCAGTTGAGCTATTTCAAATCCTGAAAGATGATGCTGTGAAAGTGCTGCATTCAATATGCCAGCAAATTTGGAAAACTCAGCAGTGGCCACAGGACTGGAAAAGGTCAATTTTCATTTCAATCCCAAAGAAAGGCAATGCCAAAGAATGCTCAAACTACCACACAATTGCACTCATCTCACATGCTAGTAAAGTAGTGCTCAAAAATTGTCCAAGCCAGGCTTCAGCAATACGTGAACTGTGAACTTCCAGATGTTCAAGCTGGTTTTAGAAAAGGCAGAGGAACCAGAGATCAAATTGCCAACATCTGCTGGATCATGGAAAAAGCAAGAGAGTTCCAGAAAAACATCTATTTCTGCTTTATTGACTATGCCAAAGCCTTTGACTGTATGGATCACAATAAACTGTGGAAAATTCTGAAAGAGATGGGAATACCAGACCACCTGATCTGCCTCTTGAGAAACCTGTATGCAAATCAGAAAGCAACAGTTAGGACTGGACATGGAACAACAGACTGGTTCCAAATAGAAAAAGGAGTACATCAAGGCTGTATATTGTCACCCTGCTTATTTAACTTATATGCAGAGTACATCATGAGAAACACTGGACTGGAAGAAGCACAAGCTGGAATCAAGATTGCCGGGAGAAATATCAATAACCTCAGATATGCAGATGGCACCACCGTTATGGCAGAAAGTGAAGAGGAACTAAAGAGCCTCTTGATGAAAGTGAAAGAGGAGAGTGAGAAAGTTGGCTTAAAGCTCAGCATTCAGAAAATGAAGATCATGGCATCTGGTCCCATCACTTCATGGGAGATAGAGAAAAAATGGAAACAGTGTCATACTTTTTTTTTTTTGGGGGGGGGGCTCCAAAATCACTGCAGATGATGATTGCAGCCATGAAATTAAAAGACACTCCTTGGAAGGAAAGTTATGACCAACCTAGATAGCATATTCAAAAGCAGAGACACTACTTTGCCAACAAAGGTCCATCTAGTCAAGGCTATGGTTTTTCCTGTGGTCATGTATGGATGTGAGAGTTGGACTGTGAAGAAAGCTGAGCATCAAAGAATTGATGCTTTTGAACTGTGGTGTTGGAGAAGACTCTTGAGAGTGAGTCCCTTGGACTGCAAGGAGATCCAACCAGTCTATTCTAAAGGAGATCAGTCCTGGATGTTCTTTGGAAGGACTGATGCTAAAGCTGAAACTCCAGTACTTTGGCCACCTCATGCTTAGAGTTGACTCTTTGGAAAAGACTCTGATGCTGGGAGGGATTGGGGGCAAGAGGAGAAGGGGACGACAGAGGATGAGATGGCTGGATGGCATCACCGACTCGATGGACATGAGTCTCAGTGACCTCCGGGAGTTGGTGATGGACAGGGAGGCCTGGCATGTTGCGATTCATGGGGTCTTAAAGAGTTGGACATGACTGACCGACTGAACTGAACTGATGGCTCAGAACGTAAAGAATCTGCCTGCAGTGCAGGAGACACACCCTGATCCCTGGGTTGGGGAAATCCCCTAGAGAAGGAAATGGCTGCTGCTGCCGCTGCTGCTGCTAAGTCACTTCAGTCGTGTCCGACTCTGTGCGACCCCATAGACGGCAGCCCACCAGGCTCCCCCGTCCCTGGGGTTCTTCAGGCAAGAACACTGGAGTGGGTTGCCATTTCCTTCTCCTATGCATAAAAGTGAAAAGTGAAAGTCAAGTCGCTCAGCTGGATCCGACACTAGCGACCCCATGGACTGCAGCCTACCAGGCTCCTCTGTCCATGGGATTTTCCAGGCAAGAGTACTGGAGTGGGGTGCCATTGCCTTCTCCCAGGAAATGGGTACCACTTCAGTATTCTTGCTTGGGAAATCCCATGGACAGAGGAACCTGGCAGGCTACAGCCCGTGGGATCACGAAAAGTTTGAAGCAGCTGAGTGACTAACACACAGACATATACACATTTACTTTTACTAGAGACTTTTCCCTGATCCTTGTTTGTTTTTAATCTTTAAATACTTGTTATTAACATTGTTCAAAAGTCTAAAACTTTATTAAAAGGTGGGCCCAGGGGTACCTTCTTCTTTGAGTTTTTCTTTCACTACATTCTCATTTACCACCTGTAGGTAATGTGTGTAAACTTTAATTTGAAATTTATCCTTCCTTGTATTTCTTTTTGCAGATGTACACATACATGTGTATTCTTATTTATTCTTATTTCTTACACAGTAATGAGTGTAACATATGCCTGCTTTTCCACATTGTTTTTTCCATTTAATTTAGCTTGGGCATCTCTTCATATCAGTTTATAGAGGTTCTCATTTTTAAAAAATATTTGCATAGCTGTTCCATTGCATAGATGTGTAAATGCGTAATTGTTTATTTACCAAATCTTTTATGTGCTTCCAATATTAGGCTGTTTCAAAGAGTGTCACAGTAAATTACTGTGTGTGTTTTAATTAAAAGATAAATGTATTATCTCTTTAGGTTCTAGGATGAGTAAGCTAGGATCAGTAGATGGGCTTCCTGTTTGGAGTCTCAAGCAGTTGCAATTGGAAATTGAGATTGGAATCATCTGAAAGTCTAAATGACTCAACATCTAAGGAAACTCACTTAGTATGCTTGGCGATTGATATTGGTTGTTAACTCTGAGCTCAGCTTGGGTTGTCAGCTGGAGTACCTACCATGACCCCTCTGTGTGCCTGGAACTTGCAGAGCATGTCAGCTGGGTTCTGCAAAGAAATGTCCCCAAAGTGAACATTCTGAAAGGCTCAAATGGAATCTGCTAGACTTCTTAAGGTTTATCTCAGAAATCCAGAGCATCAGTTATGTATTCCATTGATCAGGTTATTAAGGCTGACTCATACTCATGGGGAGGAGAATTGGACTCCTTAATGTGAGGAACAGGATGCATGAAATTGATAGCAACTATTCTTGGAGACTACATACCATAGTCTACTTAAAACTCAGCATTCAGAAAACTAAAATCATGGCATCCAGTCCCATCACTTCATAACAGATAGATAAGGAAACAATGGAAACAGTGACAGACTTTGTTTTCTTGGGCTCTAAAATCACTGCAGATGGTGACTGCAGCCATGAAGTTAAAAGACGCTTGCTCCTTAGAGGAAAAGCCATGAGAAACCTAGACAGCATGTTAAAAAGCAGAGACAATACTTTGCTGACAAAGGTCCATCTAGTCAAAGCTATGGTTTTTCCAGTAGTCATGTAGGAATGTGCGAATTGGACTAGAAAGAAAGCTGGGCACTGAAGAATTGATGCTTTTGAAGTGTGGTGTTGGAGAAGACTCTTGAGAGTCCCTTGGACTGCAAGGAGATCAAGCCAGTCCATCCTAAAGGAAATCAATCCTGAATATTCATTGGAAGGACTGATGTTGAAGCTGAAGCTCCAGTACTTTGGTTACCTGATGCGAAGAGCCAGTTCATTAGAAAAGACCCTGATGCTGGGAAAGACTGAAGGCAGGAGGAGAAGGGGGACAACAGAGGATGAGATGGTTGGATGGCATCATCGACTCAGTGGACATGAGTTTGAGCAAGCTCTGGGAGTTGGTGGTGGACAGGGAAGCCTGATGTGCTGCAGTCCATGGGGTTCCAAAGAGTTGGACACGACTCAGCAACTGAACAACAGCAACAGTCTTGTTATCTAAGTCAGGTCCAGTTATAGTTGAAGCTTTTCAGGTGTAGTTCCTCCAGTATAGCACCTTGATAACAGTTTCCCTTGATCTAAAGACGTTTACTGAGATCTTTATTTCTCCATATGGCTTTGAGTTACTGCCCAGTATCCTTTCATTTCTGCTTGTAGGACTCCATTGAGCATATCCAGTAGGGCATGTCAGTGATAACAAACTCCTTCAGCTTTTGTTTATTTGGGAATTTCATTTCTCCCTCACTTTTGAAGAAGTTTTGCTGGATATAAGATTTTTTTTGGCTGTGGTGGGTCTTAGTTGCGGCATGTGGGATCCGGTTCCCTAACTACGGATCGAACACTCATGGAGAGTGTGGAGTCTTAGCCACTGGGCCACCTGAGAAGTCTGTGAATATAAGATTCTTAGTTAATGGTTTTTTCCTTTCTCCACCTGCCAGCTGCTTTCTGGAATCCAAGTTTATCATGAGTAATCTGCTTGTAATCATATTGAGGATCCCTGTTTTAAATAATTTTTCTTTGTCTTTTGAAAATTTGATTATAATATGACCTAGTTGGCCTCATCTTACATGGAGGCTGTTGAGTGTCTCACATGTTTATATTTGTGTCTTTCATCAAATTTGGGAAGATTTCAGCCATTATTCAAATATTTCCTCTACTCCCTTCTCTCTCCTTCTGGGACTTTTTGGTCTGCTTGTTGTTGTCTCACAGGTCTCATACCCTGTTCACTTTTTTCAGTCTGTTTTACTTTTCTGCTCCTAAGACATGATAACTTCATTGTCCTATCCTCACACTCACTATTTTCTTTCATCTTGTTCAAATCTGCCTTTGAATCCCTCTAGCGAGTTTTTCCAGAGAAGGCAATGGCACCCCCCTCCAGTACTCTTGCCTGGAAAATCCCATGGGCGGAGGAGCCTGGTGGGCTGCTGTCTGTGGGGTCGCACAGAGTTGGACACGACTGACCAAAAGACAATGGGAAGATGGCAAAGTAGAATGCACTCAGGGAATCTACCTCCCCACCTAGACAAGAACTGAATGGGTGGAATTTGTTTGAAGGAACTATTTTGGAAGTCTGCAATCTACTGAAGGCTTGCAACTTCCAGGGGAAGGAAGGCTTGGACAATACACTGTGGTTAATTTCAGCTCTTAGCACAGAGGCAGTTACCCTTCCCCTCCATTCCCAGCCACATGGCAGGCAGTGGTGCACTTGTTCCTGGCAAAATCTGATTTTCAGAGTTACCACATTAGATTTAAACATTCAGTTTTCAGGAAGGAAAAAAAAAAGTTATACAAATGAACAGGGCCATTCAAAGGGGGAAAAAAATCAGAAACTGTCCCTGAAAAAGACCTGATGGCAGATACACTAGGAAATAAACCTTTAAAATGCCTGTCTTATATGATATTATACATGAGAGGGGTTCAAGATGGGGAACATGTGTACGCCCGTGGCAGATTCATGTTGATGTGTGGCAGAATCAATACAATATTGTAATTAGCCTCCAATTAAAATAAATAATTAAAATGCCTGTCTTAGAGATGCTCAATAAAGGTGTAGAAAGTTAAGAAAATGACAAATGAGCAAAATAACAATAGAGAACAAATAAAAACCAACAAAAAATTCTGGAGCTGAAAAGTATAATGTCTGTCTCATTAGCTTAGTCATGTCCAACTCTTTGAGACCCCACAGACTGTATATAGCCCACTAGGCTCCTCTGTCCATAGGATTCTCCAGGCAAGAATACTGGAGTGAGCTGGCATTTCCTTCTCAGCAGACCTTCCCGACTCAGTTCTTCTCCATCGCAGGCAGATTCTTTACCATCTAAGCCACCAGGACTGAAAAGTATAACAACTGAAATGAAAAACTCGCTGCTGCTGCTAAGTCGCTTCAGTCGTGTCCGACTCTGTGCGATCCCATAGACGGCAGCCCACCAGGCTCCCCCATCCCTGGGATTCTCCAGGCAAGAACACTGGAGTGGGTTGCCATTGCCTTCTCCAATGTGTGAAAGTGAAAAGTGAAAGTGAAGTCACTCAGTCATGTCCGACTCTTCGTGACCCCATGGACTGCAGCCCACCAGGCTCCTCCGTCCATGGGGTTTTCCAGGCAAGAGTACTGGAGTGGGGTGCCATTGCAAGTCTTACATTTAAAGCTTCCAAACACCTTTTCAGGTTTTCTTCTCATATACCTAACGCAATACAAAAAAAAAAAAAAAAAAAGATGCACAGTTAAAACACAGCAGAAACAATTTCAAAAGGCTGATGAAATATTTATAACTGTTATCACAAAAGGACAATATCCTTAATATACAAAGAACTTTTTAAAAATGAGGAAAACCAAACACCTGTTAGAAAAATGGGCAAAAATGTTAAACAGACATCTCACCAGAAAGAAAGATAAGCAACCAACCCTTAAACAAATGAAAAACCGAACAGTGTCAGAATGTAAGAAGCGCTGTTTCTTTCTTTTCTCTCATTTTAGTGGACTTAGGAGGGAGGAGAGAAATATGTGTTTAATTCACTGTTTTCTAATTAAAAATCCAGGTGGTTCTTTGTACATACTGTTTTCTCTCCTTGGGCTTTGTATCTCTACACTATATCATGACTCATCCCAGACAGGCAAGAACACAAAAAACTGGCACTCATTCTTGGAGAGGCTGTGGAGAAACAGGCACTTTCACACATTGCTAGTAGGAGTACTAAACTGTGCAGCCTCTACAGAGGATAATTTCAGAATGTCTAAGTAGATACATGTGTAATCTCCTGATGACACGTGTAATCTAATCCTGCAATCCCATTTCTAGGATCTCTCCCTAAGGGTATACCACCCAGAACACCAAAAAACACATGCAGCAGCAACATTATCAACAGACAAGGATCTTGATGTTTCATCTGTGGAATTTCTGATTTAAGAGAAGAAGGTACCAATTTTTTTGGTAGAGATAGAGACTTGTAGGAAGGGCCCTTTTCTGTACATAGATATTTATTTATTCATTCCCTTGTGTTCTTTCCTTCTCCTTGCTGTACCTGGTGTCCTCAAGCCAATCTGTTTTGGGTCTTTTTTTCTCCTGTGGTGAACTCTTACTCTTTTACTCTCATCGCGAAGCTGTATTTGCTTGGCTACACGACATGGGTTGGAGACTTGGGAATTTCTTTTATTCTGTTTATTAGTCCATTATTTTAACCTCATGGTTAACCTCATCACTGGCATGGAAAGTTATTGGAGGTATAGGTTCTTGAGTTTTTTGAGAATTATGTAGTGAGAATTGGCTTCTGCAGACACTTAGTATGTCTGTTTTCTCAGTCCTGTCGATTCCGCCCATCTGTTCATCTGCTGTCCCCTTTCAAGTTCCTTTTTTGTTATATTTATTCTCAATTTAGTGGGTTTTAGGTGAAGGAGAAAAACACATCAGTTTATTGTATTTAACTAGAAAAACGGTAGTTCTCTGTACAGAGTGTTTTTCCTTAGGCTCTACTTTGTGGGCAGTTGGATGGCTCTCAGAGGTTCATGGTTGTGCATTTTTGTGTGATAATTTAGAGTTCATGTGCCAGTATGCATATGATTTTGATCAGTAGTTAGAAAATTAAGTAGTTAAAAAAATTTTTTTAATGTCCTGTTTAATTTCAAGGGAAGGATGTTTTTGCAGTTCTAAGAAAAAGATTGCTAATGGTCCTGGAAATAGGAATGCTGCTTGAGAGTCTCTCTGTCTTCTCCCCGTTTGATGCATGTTTTGCCACATTGATGCAGTAGCTAGTATTTGTGTCAGAATTGTTTGAGGGTTATAGCTGTTTTTGTAGTTTAATTTTAGATTGATCCTCTTTTGCTTTTTTGGTGGTTTTTAAGTGGGAATTAAATATACCTTTGTTCCTTTCTCTTAAAATGTATTTAATACAATGTGAAAAACTGCTCAGAAACACATTTCATTTAGAAAGTTGAGTACGTGGATTAAGTACGCAGGCCAAAACCTTTTCCTGTTAACAGAACTCTGCATGAGGTATGACTCTACTCTGTCTTGAGTTGCAGTGGGTTTCATGTCAAGACGGAAGGAGAAGAGTGTCTATAAGAGCACACATATACTAGAAGTAGAAAGCTGCCACAATCTGGGTCAGCTTTTAGGGACTTTTTTTTTTCTTTCCCACCACTGTTGTTTCTCACATCACTTTGCTCCTCTCTGCACATCTGCTCTAAGATCTCCATGTGAGCTGTTTTCCTGTGCTTGCTGATAGTTTTTCTCCTGTAAGTTCAGCCTACACATGACCCAGAATAGATACCCCACCGCAGTCTCTTAACTTCATGTGCCCTTTTTGCTTCAGCTGTCTACAGCTGACCCATGACCCTCTTTCTGTTTCATAGTCATTTTCAGGAAAAACGAATTGGCTCAGGCCGTCTTTTTGTGCCACTTCTGATTAGTCGTTCCTCACCAGACTATAAATGGACTTTATCAGCTCACTGCTTATGCAGGTTGGAGATGTTGGAGGAGAGAACAGTAAGTAGGTCTACAGGGAAACAGCAAGGATCCATGGATAAACAGTTACCCTTGGTAAATGAGGGAGCAGTGTAGAGCTGAATTCATAACATATTCCCTCCTTCAGTCCACCAGTTTATTTTTAATGGAGTACTGCTGGCAAGTACTTAGTGCAAATTGAATATTATAGGAAACTAATATTTGTGTCAAAATTGACTAAGAAATCTGCCAATTGGTGCTATTTTCTGTTTGCCTTATGACTTGTGGTATGGCATTAAGTCCAATACAGTAGGAGTCAGGAGTCTTAGATTCTAGACCTGGTTTTGCTGTTCCATGAAAGGCTTCACTTTCTTCATCAGATAAATTTTTAAAAGGTCAATGGAATAGAATAGTTTGTACGGTACTATCTAGCTATAAAACCTTGCAACTCAAATTGTACTGTACCAAGCTGGGAAAGGTACTGTCAGGAAAGATGGTCAGAATACAAAGCTATTATAACAAAATTGTAAGTTCAGATTAATGAAAAAATAAGAAATGAAAATGGTTGGACCCATGCATTAGAAGAGGATATGAGAGTTTTGTAGTGAATCAGATTTTCTTCATTGAAATTGGATGGTATTCATAAACTGATTTAAGTCAGACACTAATAGTCACAAACTCTTTTCCCATCTTAAGTTGTGCATAGGTAGTATATTCATGCACATGTAATACTGAAGTTTGAAATGCTTTTTCTTCCTTGCTTTTTTAAAGAGCAAGGCTGGATATTTAAAATTGTTAAGTAACGTGGATTTCTTTTATTTTTTTAGGATTTAAGTGCCCTGTATGCTCAAAATTTGTACCCTCAGATGAAATGGATTTACATCTTGTGATGTGTTTAACAAAGCCAAGAATAACCTATAATGGTAAGTCCAGTGCTTTAAAATGATACTTTAAATTATCATTGTAATTATATTTCATAAAATGTATTGTGAATTTCATGTTTCAGGTAGAAGTTAAAAGGCCAGGAGGGACCGTCTCTGAGCCCTGAGCTGACTGATACTCCGGTTAGGTCTGGCACTTGGGCCGTGCCGTTCTTACCTGACCACAGTCTCCAGATATTCAAAATCGTAGGAGACATTTTCAGTGTAGTCTTAGTACATTTTGAAGTAGACTTGGGAAAAAGTAGTTCATTTGTGACTTCAGATGAATAGAGTGAAATAAAGGAAAAATAAGAGCTTTTTTCAAAATTTTATTGATAAAGAGACTGCAAAATCTGTGGAGAAATTTTAGATGTTTCAAATGTAAAATTTGGTTTGAAATAGAATGAGTAAGAAGAGTTCCAGTAAACAGTGAAGCCAGTTGAAAGACTGACTCATTGGTTACCAAATGTTTTTTGAGTACCTGTCACCTATGAGGCATATAGTGTTAGAAACTTTGGATATACCAGTAAATAAAGCAGATGGATCCTACAGCATAGGCCCAGCCAAAGGTGAATCAGTGTAGTAACACTTTGTCAGTAATCTGAGATTTCTCCTCAGATTATAGAAACTTGTCGGAGTACAATTTCATATTGAAATGAACATGTTATTTTGAGTAGCTTTCTTGCAAAGTGATTTAGGAATATCTCTCTTGATAAGGTAGTGCTTCAGCCCCACTCTTATAGTAGTAATTGAGCACTTTCCCCCATTTTCCAGTGAATAAATAAAAATAGCTTTTAGCATTTTCTTTGAATAGTATATGTACCTGTTGATTATATATAAATCTTTTTGCATTAGGAAATTGAGCTGGCTACTTTGCATAATCTAATTGAAATTTAGTTACTTAAGAAACAAAAGACAAGTTCAGAATTTGAGATAAAATTGATTGGGCTTGTTTCTCTATATAATAAAGATAATACTTTATTATCTTATTCTCCTCCATAATTATTATGTTTATTATAAGTGTTTTTAAAATGAATATCCTTAAATGTTAAGACTCTTGCCTTGAATTTTAAAAGATAAGTGTATTTCCTTTTACCATATAGTATATTTGCACATGATCTTAGTATTCTGTTTATTTTTTGTGCAGTATATTTGGATTTAATATTCTTACGTGTTGATATTTGGCAGTTTTTAATTTCCTGGTTGAGCTGTGCCTGGTCATTAAAGTGTTCTAATAGATCACTTATTTAGTGGCTTAAAGAGCAGTATATAATCTTCTGTTTGGGGATACCTTGATCCAGGAATTCAGGTTTTAAATATTTGACAGTATTCCAGTTTAGACATTAGTAAACTTAATATAAAAAGTGAAGTTTAGCCACTTTTAAGAAGAGCTACCTACTGTAAGGTAGGTAGGCCTGAAATTTTTTAAATTATTAATTATACATGGGTATCTATAGACATTCACAACAAGAAACAAAAACACCTTCTTTATAAACATGTATGATTCTTGAATTTTTAATATGTGGACAGTGGTCAACTATGAGTGAAAAGGAAGAACTGTGATTGACTGGTTTATGTTAGATAGAGGTAGCAGATTGATAATGTACTCTCTCCTCACAGGCTGTGAAAATTGTAAGGCAAAGGCCTGTAGGGGAAGGAAAAAATGATCCCCTTACCCTTGAGTTCTTGGCTGAAACCTCTGTAATAAAAGACAGATTCATAACAGGAAAACATAAGTTTATTAACATGTATACCTCCTGGGTTCATAGAAGGTATTCCTGAGAAAATGAGATCTCCAGGGTGGCTTATAATGTGGGCTTAATAACATCTTAAGCTGCAGACAAAGAAGAAAGTGAGGATGGAGAGGCCAGTTGTGGAGGATTACCGGAAAATCATGATAAACGAGGTTTGTTACGCAGGTATAAGTTAGTGCCGTCTCCTTCTCTTGTTGTAAGCTTTTGTGATTTAGAGGCTTCCTTCTTTTCCTGGAACTGAGGAGATATCCTGGCAAATGAAGAGTTCCTCTGCTCAATCTTATGTAACAGCCTAAATGGGAAAAGAATTTGAAAATGCTTCTTGTTTTGTGTAGTAATTTTAAAATTTAGTATGTATTTACTTTATAAATAAGATAATGGATCAGAAGTGGTCATACAAGAAACAGTCTTATCCAGTTACCAGAATTGTATACCTATTTTATGTGGCACTAAATTCAGTTTTATTGTCCTTCTTTTAGCATATAGCTGCTCAAAAGCAGTACCAGTTTGCAATTAAAATGTTATAAAGAACAACAATACTTAGTACAAACTGTAATCTTTAAGTTCAGCTTGCTGAGTTCAGATCTCTGTTTTATTACTTAATTCCAGTGTGAAATTTTGGTTTTGATTGTCTCTTCTGTAAACTTAGGACTGGAAGTAGCACCTGTCTTCACAGAGTTACTGTGAAAATCATACATACTTCTTTGTAGGTTTTGTAGTGAGTGTTAAGTAAACAAGACCTGTTGTTATAAATATTACCTTTGACTTTAGAGGTAAAGATATAGTGGGTACCATATTTAATGTGCTGACAAGTCTAAATTTCTTTTGATATTTTAAAAGCTCATAGTAACTTAATTCCAAATTAGATGTCTAAAAGTCTTGCATAGCAATAGTAGTTCCTATAATATATGGAGAAGCAAGGGGATAATTAGAGCGCTACCTGTTCTCACCTGATGTGATAAATTTACAACTGCAATTCAAGGAAAGAAATACTTTTTCTGCTTTCTATAGGGAATATGGTGGCCTGCACAGCTGAAATCTGAGGTCTAAAGTTGATGATAGGCAGTTTGCTTACTCTTTGAAAAAGCAGAAATCCTTTCATATTCAGTATAGAAATAAAATATTGTAAAAAACTAACTATAAATGGATGTGTGTTTCTGTTACCTTTTTTTCTTATGGCCTATTATAAAAAGATATGTACAATAGAAGTTGAAGTTAAAATATGTATTTCAGTGAGAAAGAAGTTCTGTAGATCTCTAAAGCATAAAGTAGGTTTCAGATTTCTGTTTCTGATTTCTTCAGTAAAATTTGAGAAGGAAAATTACATCTTTTTTTATTTATAGATTTTGTTTTTACTTATAGATCTTATTTTGTTTCATGATTTTATAAATCATTATCTTACCTTTTTGTGTGTTCTTATCATATCACTTTTATAACATTGATTTTTAAAAAATTAATCCAACATTCAAGGTAAGCTTTCCTGAATCATAAGAAATCTGAAGAAACAGAACAGGGACAACGAAAAGACTTTTCTTGGAGTGCAAGAAAACGAAGTAAACCTATAGAGCTGTCCTCAGAGGGAAAGGTTTTTCCTCTGTTCACAGTTCTTTCTTTGGTTAGAATGTAGTATTGGCAAACTCATTTTAAACAAATTTCAATGCAAATTTATATAATGCATTTCTAAATTTGTCTCATTTTTATGTTTCTTCTATATTGGAGCAAAGATACAAATCAGCTCTTGTCTGTCAACAGTTTTGCCCTTTCAGAATTATTTTATATGTATATAAATTGATCTGTTAGTAATAAGATTTGGAGAGAAATGGAGGATGTACTTGTAAATAACAACTAGGTAGGTATAGTTTGGGGCAACAGAATGATAAGAGAATTGTAGGTGAAAAGATAAATTAGAGCTGAATAATGAAGTTTTTAAATAAATTACGTGTAATTATTTGTATTCATGTGCAAAAATATTTGTAAGGAAAATAATTTCTTTAAAGACCAGTTGGAAGAATGGTATGGTATTTCATGTAGGAAATGGTCAGATGATTGTTAGGTAGAGAAAGAGATGAAGAAAGAATGAATTGAGTTCAGTGATTGCTAGAAATGGGGAAGGAGCCACAGGTGACTTGAGGATTGGCACTGGAGGACTCAAATTGGAGTCTGTAAAAGTACTGTAGGCTGTAAAAGTACGTAGCTGCTGTCAAAGTTGTTGATCTTTGCAAAATGTGAAAATTGTGAATTTTTTTTAGGGTTTTTCCAAAATGAGTAAGGGATTAAGGTCATTGAATATTTTAAGGTAACAAAATAATGGTATCTAAATATTTATGATATTTGTGATTTGCTTGATTTCTTCCATTTTTTGCTAGATGGACTTTGGGATCTCCAGGCTTCTTGACCTATCAGTACCTCATAGGTTATTGTTACTTAGGATTCTTTTTATCTTGATCCCTTTAAACTGTACTTCTTGGTATTCAGTTTCTTAGACCTTTCCTTGTAATGCTTTTTGGTGTGAGAGATCTTTTTACAGCTGAAAAATCTTTGACACCCAGTACCCAAATTTTGGTTTCTAAATACCACTCTCATGTAAAAAGAAAACAGGATTCCTTGGAGAAATGGCTGATTCCAGGACTGGAGCAGCGAAAGAAAAACCTGGAGATACTGTATTATTTGAATGCAAGGAAGCACTCAAAAATCAGAAAAGATGAAGGATGCAGGAGGAGCAAACCTGAATGAGCTCCCTGTAAACAATTTGAGCAACAGAATTAATACAGCAAGGAGATGGTGGTTTAGTCATTAAGTCATGTCTGCCTCTTGTGACCACTTGGACTGTAGCCCGCCAGGCTCCTGTATCCATGGATTTTTCCAGGCAATAATCCTGGAGTGAGTTGCCATTTCCTTCTCCAGGGGATCTTCCCGACCCAGGGATTGAACTTGGGTTTCCTGCATTGCAGGTGGATTCTTCATCGACTGATCCACCAGGGAAGCCCTGTAGCATGGTATTGGACTATAATTCAAAGTATAAAATAAATATATCTGGTTCCACCAATGAAATCAGTAAATTAATACAGAAAAGTGGAAGTTTAACCTGGATATTAATTCTAAGAGACAGACCATACATTTCTTTAAAAAAAATTTTTTTTAAGATTTTTAACATTCTCATTTGTGGTTATTTAAAATAATATTTTTCCAAAAATTTTTAATGGTCCATATATGCTCTCTGATTTTAAGTATCCCCAAGACACACTAAAATGTATAATGGCACATCTATAATTTGAAATACCTAATATTAGTTTATTATTATTACAGTAATGGATGAAAGGGGGTTTTAGGTGGAAGAGAGCTACTATTGTAAGCCCCAGCAACAAAAAACTTGATAATATTTTCTCTTCCTTAGGGAAAACATGAGTTAATTTTGTTAGGTTTCATATTGTGACATTTTCATAGTGAAGGACTCCTATGGTGAAGTCTTAGTTTCTAGTTTCAGACATTTTATGTTTATTATATACAGAATATAGATTTGTGACTATAGAATAGCCTATATTATTCATTATTCATTAACGTAAGACTGAACTGGACTCTACATGTTTTATACTTTGTTAAGTCTTACTAAGGAAAAGTATTGATTCACTGAGGACCTATAGTTCAGTGTTAAACTTGTTAAATTTTTGCCTAGTATTTTATAGTTTTGCAACTGTTATGGATGAGATTTGCTTACTATTTGAATATCAAATTGGTTTTGCTGGTTATAAAGAGAAGCTAGGTTTTAGGCAAGTCTTTGGGTTTTCTAGATTTATGACATAGCTGCAAATGAAGATAATATTTTCAAGCATTTATGCACATTTGTTGTTTCTTTGTATTCTTGCATTAGTTTGAAGCTTAGAAATGATGCTGATGATAATGGTGTCAGTGGACATGCCTGTCTCATGAGTCTTTAGTGTTTCCTTGTTTCACAGATGCTGGCTAAGAGTTACGGTTAATCATCTTTGTTGTATATATGTATATATGTCATTCTCATTTCTTTCTCTTTTACTTAAAGGCAAAAAACAGCCTAATTTTATTAAATTGTTGATAAATTACATTGGTAGATTTTATAATGTTTCAATTGAATTGAATTGTATTGATTTCCAATCTTAACTGGATTTAACTGTTTGATCATAGATAATTCTTGTAAAGCATTGTTACCAAGTTTGTGCTAACTAAAGATTATGCTAATAAAATGAGTGGGAAAGCTTTCCATCTTTGCTCTGGAATAATTTGAAAAACCCTGGAAGGACTATTATTTTCATATCATATATAATTTGACTGCAAAACCATATAGCCCCCCTTTTTAAATCTTTGACAGTCCTTATAACTTCCCTGATTATTAGTATATTCATGTTCTTCAACGTCCTTAGTCAATTATGGGAATTTGTATTTTGTTAGAAAATAATTTTCTTCTGAATTTCCTAATTAATTGCCACAGCATTGCATTGCATATAATATTTTCTTACAAATATTATAGTTTTTATTTTTTGTTATATTGGCCTTTTCATTCTAATGTATATTTTTGTACTTTTGAAGCTTAGACTATTGGAAAGAGTTTATATTTAGCTTGTATTTTCAGAAAAGCTTCTTTAGAGTTGTAAATAAAGCTAATAATAAGTACTATGGACTGGATAAAGCTACTTTCTTTTCAGTTTTTTAATTTTAATAAAAGTATAAATAGAAATATGTTTTTAGAACTAGAAATATTTTTTGTACAAGAGGCTTCAATTGGATCTGAGGTTTTAATATGTATCTGAGAAGAAAATGCTTCTTTAGTTTGAAGATAAATTTTTTTATGACAGGAGGAGTATGTGTGATGGGAAGTCATTCTGATCTTGTTATTAGAGAATGCTGCCCATAATAACTATGTTTTAATAACTATGTGACCACATACATCATTGATCTCTGTAAATCATGAATATAAGAGAAGCATATATGTTCTCTGTAGAATAAAAAATTTACTTATATTATTCTTTTTAAAACACATGTATGCATATACTTCGAGTAAACTGGGTTTGGTTGTATTATTGAAATACTCTGTATTTTTGCCTATGTTTGGTTTACATAGTCTGACAAATTTGGAAAGAGTTTATTCGTGTCCCCTCTGTAGCCATAGTTTCATTAATTTTTTTCTTAAACTGTTGTAAGTTCCTTTTGGTGATAGTTGCCTGCAGCAATCTTTTTCTGGCTTTATGTATTTCATAATATATTGTTTACACAAATATTATGGCTTATTTTCCTTTTCCTTTGACTCTTTTTATGTTCTAAAGCATACTTCTCTCTATTCTGCTTTCTCTAATGTTGTTTGACTTAGGCTCACCAGAAACCATGCAGGGTCTTAGATTTTTACCTTGTTTTTACTGTTCAGTCAGAGTCATGTCCACCTCTTTGTGACCCCATGAACTACAGCACACCAGGCTTCTCTGTCCAGTGTTTCCAGGAGTTTGTTTAAATTCATGTCCATTGAGTTGGTGATGCCATCCAACCATCTCATCCTCTGTAGCCCCCTTCTCCTTCCCTCAGTCTTTCCAGAATCAGGGTCTTTTCCAATGAGGTGGCTCTTAGCATCAGGTGGCCATAGTATTACAGGTTCAATATCCGTCCTTACAATGAATATTCAGGGTTGATTTCTTTTAGGATTGATTGGTTTGAACTTCTTGCTGTCCAAGGGTCTCTCAAGAGTCTTCTCCAACACCACAGTTTGAAAGCATCAATTCTTCGGTGCTCAGTCTTCCTTATGGTCCAACTCTCACATCTGTACATGACTACCAGAAAAACCGTAGCTTTGACTCTCTGCTTTGTAATATGCTGTCTAGGTTGCTTTGTAATATGCTGTCTAGGTTTATCATAGTTTTTCTTCCAAGGAGTAGGCCTTTTTTAATTTCATGGCTGAAGTACACCCTCAACAGTGATTTTGGAGCCCTAGAAAATAAAATCTGTCACTGTTTCCACTTTTCCCCACCTACATGCCATGAAGTGATGAGACTGGATGCCATGATCTTCTTTTTTTGAATGTTGCATTTTAAGCTAGCTTTCCCCCTCTCCTCTTTCACCTTCATCAAGAGGCTCTTTAGTACCTCCTCACTTTCTGCCATTATAATGGTATCATCTGTATATCTGAGGTTACTGATATTTCTCCTGTTAATCTTGATTCCAGTTTGTCCTTCAGCCCAGGATTTCTCATGATATACTCTGCATATAAGTTAAATATGCAGGGTGATAGTATACAGCCTTGATGTACTCCTTTCCTAATTTTTATCCAGTCTGTTGTTCCATGTCTGAATCTAACTGATGCTTCTTGACCTGCATACAGGTTTCTCAGGAGGCAGGTAAAAATGTGGTCCAGTATTCCCATCTCTTGAATTTTCCACAGTTGGTTGTGATCCACACAGTCAAAGGCTTTAACATAGTCAGTGAAACAGAGGTTGATGTTTTTTTGGCATTCCCTTGCTTTTTCTGTGATACAGCAGATGTTGACAATTTGATCTCTGGTTCCTCTGCCTTTTGTAAATCCATCTTGTTCATCTGGAAGTTCTTGGTTCACATAATGCTGAAACCTAGCTTGAAGGATTTTGAACATAACCTTGCTAGCATGTGAAATGAGCTTTATTGTATGGTAGTTGGAACATTCTTTGGCATTGCCTTTCTTTGGGATTGGAATGAGAACTGACCTTTTCCAGTCTTGTGGCCACTGTTGGGTTTTCCAAATTTGCTGGCATATTGAGTGCAGCACTTTAACAGCATAATCTTTTAGGATTTGAATTAGCTCAGCTGGAATTCCATCACTTCTACTAGCTTTGTTTGTAGTAATGCTCTCTAAGGCCCACTTGACTTCACACTCTAGAATATCTGACTCAAGGTGAGTGACCACTCCATTGTGATTATCTAGGTGTGGGTAAACTATAAAAATCCTAACTTCTGTGTATTGTTTCTACCTCTTCTTTATATCTTCTGCTTCTGTTAGGTCCTTGCCATTTCTGTCCTTTATTGTGCCCATCTTTGCATGAAATGTTCCCTTGGTATCTCCAATTTTCTTTAGTCTTTCCAATTCTATTATTTTTCTCTATTTCTTTGCATTGTTCACTTAAGAAGCCTTTCTTATCTCTCTTTACTGTTGTCTGAAACTGCATTCAGTTTGGTATATCTTTCATTTCTCCATTCCCTTTCTCTCATATTCTTTTCTCAACTATTTGTAAAGCTTCCTTAGACAACCACTTTGCCTTCCTGTATTTCTTTTTCTTAAGGATAGTTTTGGTCACTGCCTCCTGTACAGTATTATGAACTTTCATCCATAGTTCTTCAGGCACTCACACCTGATCCCTTGAATCTACTTGTCACCTTCACTGTATAATCATAAGGGATTAGTTTTAGGTCATACCTGAATGGCCTAGTGGTTTTCCTTACTTTCTTCAATTTGAGTCTGAATTTGGCAATAAGGAGCTCATGACCTGAGCCACAGTCAGCTCCAGGTTTTGTTTTTGCTGACTGTATGGAGCTTCTCCATCAGTCTAATTTCCATATTGACCATCTGATGTCCATGTTTAGAGCGGTCTCTTGTGTTGTTAGAATGCATTTGCTTGGCAAAATTCTATTAGACTTTGCTCATCTTCATTTTGTACTTCAAGGCCAAACTTGCCTGTTAACTCCAGGTATCTCTTGACTTCCTACTTTTGCATTCCAACCCACTATAATGAAAAGGACATCTTTTTTGGTGTTAGTTCTAAAAGTTCTTGTAGGTCTTCATAGAACTGTTCTCCTTCAGCTTTTTCAGCATTAGTGGTTGGGGCAAAGACTTGGATTACTGTGATGTTGAAAAGTTCGTTTTGGAAATGAGCTGAGATCATTCTGTTGTTTTTATTTCACTCAAGTACTGTATTTTGTACTCTTTTTTTTTTTTTAAACTATCAGAGCTACTCAATTTCTTCCATATGATTTTTGCCCACAATAGTAGGTACAATGGTCATCTGAATTAAATTTGCCCATTCCTGTCCATTTTTGTTCACGGATTCCTGAAGTGTTGATGTTAACTCTTTCCATCCCCTGTTTGACCACATCCAATTTACCTTGATTCACAGACCTAACATTCCAGGTTCCTATGCACAGTCACAGAAAGCTCGCTAAAATGATCACATGGATCGCAGTTTTGTGTAATTCAGTGAAACTGTGAGCCATACCATGCAGGGCCACCCAGGATGGATGGATCATGGTGGAGAGTTCTGACAAAATGTGGTCCCCTGGAGTAGGGAATGGCAAACCTCTTCAGTATTCTTGCCTCAAGAACTCCATAAACAGTACGAAAAGGCAAAAAGATTTGACACTGAAAATTGAGTCCCCCAGGTCAGTAGGTGTCCAATATGTAATTAGGGAAAAAGTGGAGTACAGCTCCAGAAAGAATGAAGAGGCTGGGCCAAAGTGGAAGTGGTGCTCAGTTGTGGATGTGTCTGGTGGTGAAAGTAAAGTCCACTGCTGTAAAGATCAATATTTTGTATACATTAATATTTCCAATAATATTTCTAGTACTTTATTTTAATGCTGAAGTGTATTTGCTAGTATATGAGATATTGCAGAAGTTGTTACTTTTAAAGAATTTGTTCAAATATTCTGTATTTTGGGTGAATATCCTCTTTGATAAAAAGTTATTGTTTTAAAATTCCCATGTTAAGGGCTTTTTCCCTGTAGTTTTGTTACTTGTTTTCTAGTTTTATTATATTGTGATCAGAGGATATTATCTTTACTGTTTCTTTTAGTTTATTAAGGTTTTCTTTTTGTTGTTTAATATGCAGTCATTTGGGGCAAGTGCTTTGTATTTGTGTTCGGTTTGAAAGGTCTTTTATATCCATCTTTTTCTTACTCTGTCATGGACTGAGGTGAGTTAAAGTCTCTACTGCTAGTGTTTCTATTTCAGTCTGTTTGTCTGTGCTTTTATGCTTTATGAGTGCTAGTGCTATGTCTGTTATTCCTAACTAGAATAACTCTGTGCCATTTCACCTTTTAGCACTATAATGGTCCTTTGTCTCTTTTCACGCTTTTCTCATTATATTCAACCTTGTCTGATGTTAAGATTGTAATTATTTCTTTTAGTTTGTATTTGCCTGGTAAATGTTTTCTTGTCCTATTACTTTCAACTTTTGTTTTTTTGTTTTGAATATGCTTCTTGTATACAGTGCAAGGTTAATTTCAGTCAGGATCTAATCTTTCCTTTTATTGTGTTGGTTTATTTCATTTATAGCTAGTAATAGGCAAGTTTTAGTTCTGTCATTATAATTTTATATATTCTGTTTTTCTGGCTCTTTAAAAATGTTTCACCAAATGGCTAGTTTTTCTTTGCTTCATATGCTTCTTCTTTTGAAGAACCATTCTTTTTTTAGAGAGTACTTTCATAAATATAATTGTATAGTATTTTTTAGATATTTTTAGACACTTAATTTCTTTTTATGAGCAATGATTAAATTAAATATATTTCCTTTCTCCTTTCTTACCTCCATATCCCAATTTTAATTATCTCTTTATCTTAATCTTTAAAATAATAAATATATTTATACTTCTGTTATTTGCCTTGTCAACTTCAAATGATACTTTTTTGTACCCAATTATTAAACAATAATTAACTTTTAATTTTAGGTATATAATTTGTATATCATGATTCCCACATTTGTTTTCATCTTGTAGTTAAGTAGATGCACTTCTCAGTGCCAGTCCTTTTGCTTAAGCTTTTCCAGGCATGTCTTGATTAGTTGAGGTTTATCCTCATATAAATCCTTTGAGAAGAGTCATGGGAAACAGTTCACTAGACTTCTTGTTTAACATTGATTATCTGTGTTGTTTTTAAGTAACAGTTCAACTAGATATAAAATCTTTGGGTTATGCTTCCTTTACTTGAGGATATTATAAACATTCTTCCAGCCTTATAGTGTAAGGTGCTACTCTGGAGAAGCCCAAGACCAACCCGATTTCACCTCTTTTTTTAGAGTTGACATTCTTTTTACCAAGATGCCTAAAAAATTCCACTTTTTATGACAAAAATACAGTAGAGTATATATTAAATACCATTGATTTATCATGATTAGTTCTTTCTGGGATTCAGTATGCCCTTAAGTGTATAGATCTAGATCTAGTTTTGTTTATGTGATGTTTTCTTGAATTTTATTTTTTACTATAGATATGTGATGGGATCTCCTTTTTTTGTCTTCCGTAGGTAATTATTAAAGCTTTTTTCATTTTCTGTAATTATTAAAGCTTTTTTAATTTCCAGTTTATTCTCACTTTTGACGCCTTGTGTTCCTGTGATATCAGGAATGTCATTTTTTTCTTGTGCTCCTTTTTTTTCTAGTTTCAACTTCATTTTGTAGTAGGTTTTTCCCTCTTTTTCATCTTCACTCCTCAACTGTTTTATCTTGACATGTGTTCTAGGACAGTTGCTTCCATATCTTTGCCTGTTTTTTTTTTTTTTTTTTTAATTCATGGTAAATAAGTTGATTTTTTGAAGCTAGATAAATATTATATGATGTACTGTTCAGCACACATATGTTTACATTATAGCTGGTGGTTCTTCCTTGTCTTCTCTGGATTGGTCAAATTCCTTCCCTTTCTTCCAAATTAATTCAGAACTATAAATCTTTCATTCTTTGTTGGTTACCTAACTTTTATATATATATATATATATATATATTTAAACATATACTTCTGTTTTATTCTATCAAAATTAGGAGTTTTCTTTGTGCTCATCTACCTAATATATTATTCTTGCTCACTTTCCTGTCTCCTACTCACCTTCCCCTCTTATCTCCAACTCTTGGATATTATGAAATAATTTTGACTTTACATCCTATATTACATATTAAGTTTGCACTGATAGGATCTTGCTTCTGTTTCAAAAACCCTTTGTTATGTTGCAGTTTCAATCACAGTGTTAACTATTTAAATTTCACTTACACATATTTCACTGCTCACTGCTGTTTTTTGTACTCTTTAATTTTCTCCTGTTGTATATTGAGGGTTTTCTTCTTATTTTAATTTTTCTTTTTCATTAAAAGCATTTTTGTGAATGCTTAGTCTTTCATGGATGATATACTTAATGAGCTTAATTTTCTCCTGTTGTATATTGAGGGTTTTCTTCTTATTTTAATTTTCTTTTTCATTAAAAGCATTTTTGTGAATCCTTAGTCTTTCATGGATGATATACTTAATGAGCTGTTGGGTTTGCAGGTGTTTCTTGTTTGCTTTCATATATGATTACTATCTTCGGAGAAGGCAATGGCGCCCCACTCCAGTACTCTTGCCTGGAGAGGCCCAAGGATGGAGGAGCCTGGTAGGCTGCAGTCCATGGGGTCACTACGAGTCGGATGCGACTGAGCAACTTCACTTTCACTTTTCACTTTTATGCATTGGAGAAGGAAATGGCAACCCACTCCAGTGTTCTTGCCTGGAGAATCCCAGGGACGGCAGAGCCGGTTGGGCTGCTGTCTATGGGGTCGCACAGAGTTGGACACGACTGAAGTGACTTAGCATAGCATGATTACTATCTTAGCTAAATATAGGGTATTTTAATTTTTTTCCCCTTTAAGTCTATAAAATTGTAGTATTCTCTTATTCCTAGTATTACAGATGCGAGGTCTTGCTGTCTCTTTTTTCTTTCATCTTAATTTGCCTGTTCTTTCCATTTGGAAGCTTATAGATTAATTTGGTTTTTTTTGAAGGTTGAAACTTCTCTTTTTGTTCCCAGGATGCATCTATCTAAGTGTTTTTTCACTCTGCTCCCATCTCTAATTGAGACTTTTATAAGACTTTTCAGTCTAGAAGTGCAGATCTTTAGCCAGCTCGGGGATTATTTTCTTCTAGTATTTCTTTGATTATTATTTCTTTTTCTGTTCCTTTTTCTCTTCCTATGATTCCTGTAATTTCAATACAAGAGCTCCTGGATTTATCCTCTGTTTCTTATGTCTTTGTTAATGATTTTTGTTTTTTATTTATGTGATATTTATTCTAGATTACTAACTTAGTTTTCTGCATTGACCTTCCTTTTCCATTCCTCTCAAGTATTAATCCTTCAAGGAATTTCTACTTGCAGAGTCATCATCTCCCTTACTTCCATTCATTCGTTCGTTCTGATTTTATGGTAAGTGTCTATTTCAGTTTTTTAGCTTGGTTCACCTTCATTCACATTGTTGTGTGTACTTAGTTTATGAATTTTCTCTGTTGTATAATGTTAGCACACATACAGATCACACTTATTTGTTTCTCAAATAGAAGAGGATAGAATGCAAGATACTTTTCCTCTTGTGAACCTTGTGGTCATAAGCTTGGTGCACACTAGCCCTTTTTGTTTAAAACTGTGAAAACTGTAAAGAGTTTTGTTTAAAACTGTTTACCTATTCTTGGGTGTAGAAAGAGTTCTAGCCTCAGCCCAGCTCAGTAGCTTCTTTCTGTGAGTAGTACTTTCACCATCAGAGCAGCCTTCTCCCCTTGTTCTAATGGGATTCTCTCAGGTACTGAAGTTGCCTTGGGCAACTGAAGGATTGGTGAAATTTGAGCAGAAAGAAATAAACCTCTTTCAGAATCAGTGTGTTTCCCCTCTCCTCAAAACAATTTTTTGAAGAAAGCATTTTACATTTGCCCTTTCTTGATTTTCGTAAGGTTTCATTACATGAATTTTCAGATGAATCTAGATTTAGTTTCTCCAGGGTTTTTCTCACAGGGTGTTTTTTTTTTTTTTTCCTTAAGTAATTTAGTCTCAATATTTAGTCACTTAGTAGCAGAGTATAAGGGGATCAAGAAAGAACTCTGAGTTGTTAGTATTGCTTGACTGTTATTGTGAGAAATACTGGTTCTCACCTTCCTTTTTCCTCCAGGTACATGTGAGTTTCGCACTTTGCTTTATTATCTTAGTGGAATGGACATTTAAAATACCTCTCTTGTGTATACATAGTACTTATAACTCTTTACCCATAATTTTAATCAACTTATTTATTGGCAAACTCTGCATATATTAGTGCTTTCTGATTGATTGGCTGATAGGAACCACTTGGATAAAGAAGTCAGTACACTTTAAAAAAAAAAAAAAAGTCTGAGCTCAGCAGTCACCAGACTGCACACTAAGTGCCCAAGTCACCGAAACTCCAGCCCTCTGACTCTGCGGTGTTTTCCCTTTCCATTGGTTCATTTGTTGCTTGGTTGCTTTCTTTAGTCTTCTGAGATCTTCTGTTTTCTTAGCTGTTCAAAAAATATTTTTCAAGCAGTAACTGCAAAACACCATGCTACGTGCTGGAGTAAGCAGAATCTACAAGGTTCCCTTCTTCATGGAATTTATTGTTTCTTAAATACAGAGATTGCAAAGTATTGGCCACCTCTGGCTCAAAGACTCTATTTTTGTTTGTTTGTATCAAAAATGTTGGGCCAATGAAAAATAAAACAAATGAAAACAAAAAAACCAAGGAACTTCCCTGGCAGTCTAGTGGTTAAGACTCCACCTTCTAATTCCTTCCTCCTCATAGACTCAGGGACTTCCCTTTCACTTTTCACTTTCATTCATTGGAGAAGGAAATGGCAACCCACTCCAGTGTTCTTGCCTGGAGAATCCCAGGGACAGAGGAGCCTGGTGGGCTGCCGTCTATGGGGTCGCACAGAGTAGGACACGACTGAAGTGACTTAGCAGCAGTAGCATAGACTCAGGAAGAAGCAGAAGGGAAGGAGCATCACAGTCCAGCCTCAATTAGTAAAAGCAGTACATACACATTGTAACACTCATTCTCAAATTCATTCTAACAGAATGATAGATACACTCCTACTTCATAAATCTGATAATAGTTCTGACATAATATGTTTTGTTATATGCCATTTGAGTTGACATTTTTCAGTTTCAATATGAAAGTAAATGGAATTTTGTTTAATTTAGCCAACATTTAGAGTTAAGCATTTTTACATTAGCTCTTCGATTTTTAATTACCAATATTAAAGAGTGTGTGAGATATAACTATTAAGACTTAAAATTTATTTGAAGAAAAAGAAGTTCAAAGAATTTTGTGTGTTGTCCGAAGTTCAGGTCTTCCATTTGTGTTCTCATTAGATCTTCATAATACTCTTAAGAGACCCGTCTAGCAGGTTTCATAATTTCTTTCAATTGGAGATAACATGCTCAGAGGAAGAGTCCTTATTCTCAGTAGTCCTATAGCTAGTATTCAGAGCATACCTTCTCCTTGCTAGGTACAATTCTAGACATTTAACAGCTGTTTTTAAATTCTTACCATTGCCCTATGAAGTAGGTATTGTTATCCCCATTATGTACCTAGATCTGTTGCAGCGTTGGAATTTTATCTATTTAAGTCCTATCACTGCCCTGTGAAGTAGGTATTGTTACCCCCATTATTTCTAGATCCATTGCAGAGTTGGGATTTGAATCTAGAACTGTCTATAACATCTTTTTTAAAATTTGCTACATTATATTACCCAGATTGTTTGACTTCTGTTATTGCCATTAAAGCCTACTTTATAATTGAATACATTAATATAATTTGAAAGTATACAATCATAAATTAAGTCTGAAAATCAGCTTTTTTGTTTTTTTAGGACTGATGTTTTTTTCTTTACATTGATTCAAAGCAAAAATGAATTTGAAACTTTAGTTCAAAGTGTATTTTATTCTATTTTTATATATTCAGCAGTTTTTTTCTTTTCTGTGTTCCCCTCCCCCCTTTTTAATGTGGACAACTCATGTGATCTGAAGAGAAACCAGGGTATTAATGTGGACAACTCATTTAAGTAAACATTTATTTAGAGTTAGCAAATAAGCAATTTGGAATAGGGAGAGAGTAAAAGAAAGTCATCTTAATTTGATATGAAGATTGGGGAGTAATTTGGTAATTTAGAAATTTATTAGATGACTTGTAAAACTTCTTATAGCTTATTGGGTATCTGGTTTTATAGAATACTTAATCCTGAGCTTTTTCTTAGGCAAATTAGAAACAAAAATGCCCAAGAAAACTGAATTTATAAGTATTTAGTTACTGTTGTTTTTGTCTATTTCACTTTTTAGAGTATATAGTTTGGGTTCTGTTTTATTTTGCTTATATCTGCTTGGACAAGGATCCAAATGTCAATTTCCAGAAAATCCCAAAAGTATACATTTTTCCAAGTCATCAGAAGAGTTTCAGATTCTGTCTCTTGAAGAATAGTCTTAATTTTAAAGTAAGTTTCTAACAATGCAAATGAAAAGCGACTAGGTGTTTAGTCATTTCTCAGTTATATTTAAAGAAAACATTGACATTTATGTCAATGGCATCTAGGCAGAGGAAACCAGCAGTTGCTCCTTGAACCAGAAAAATAAATTTCTAAAAAGGATAAAAGTTGACCCTGACCACGGATTTTGAGTTTTAGACAGTTTAGTGAAGGTCACTCCCATGTTTTTATTGATGTATTAATTTTACACTGAAAATGACTGTTTCCCTTTGTTAAATATAATTTCTAATTCCCTTTATGGTATTTGAGTACAATAATAACTCAAGGATCTATAATCTAGAATGTTAATGTTAATGTCTTCAAAGTCCATTAGATATAACTTTATATCTGAAAGTACTTATTAATAAAACCTGTGAGCCCCAGTTTTTCATTCTTTGAGTAATTGCTTCTTACTAATGTTGTGAATTTTTTTAATTCTTGATTTTTCTAGGGATTATTTCACATTTCAGCTGCTTTTGTTTTCTACTGCTATCATTGAGGGTTCAAGAACAAAAAATAAGTCTTCAGGTAAAATGCCTGATCCATAATAGTGCTTGGCATTGTATTTTGCTGAAAAGATCATATACCTTTGGATGCTTGATCTGAAAATAAAGTTGTGATGAATATAACTTTTTCGCATGGAGTTTTGTTGGCTGGCTCTAACAAATTTGGTCTTATTTGTTGTTTTTTCTCCCCTTCCCCCAAAGGATTTTGGCTGTGTGCTTTTTTCATGTTGTCTTGATCTGCAATAACTATATGGATATGTGCTTGTACTTGCTACATATTTTAATTTTGCATATTTGGCTGCTTGAATTTTAAGTAATTTCTTTGGGCAATGCAAATTAAGAGCTTGAGGCTATAAGTAAAATAACAATTTACAGAAAATTTTAGTTTGTAAATGTATGTTCCTTATCTATATTGAATAGGTTTCATATTTTGCACTGGCCACATTTAAAGTGCTTTTTTCAGGCCATATGTGGCTAGTAGCTACTGTTTTTGGAGAAGGAAATGGCAACCCACTCCAGTGTTCTTGCCTGGAAAATCCCAGGGACAGGGGAGCCTGGTGGGCTTCCGTCTATGGGGTCGCATAGAGTCGGACACGACTGAAGCGACTTAGCAGCAGCAGCAGCTGCTGTTTTGAACAACATAGATAAAAGACTATTTTTGTCATCATAGAAAGTTATATTGGACAGAGTTGTTTTTCTGTTCTGTAAAGAAAGTAAATAGTAAAGTGTAAGCTCATTTCTGATAAGTTTTTATGGCAGTTTATTAATTCCAGATTAATTCCAGAAGATAAAGCATATGATCAGTCTTCAGCGTGCTTCCTCTAATCTAAATAGGTGTAGCCATAGTACTTCTAACCTAAAGTCGTCTAACATAGTTTGCTTCTGTATTTATACTCTTAAAGTGAAATTGTTTCTTGTACCAAAATTGATGAAGTTGTAAAAAGGCCAAATAGCCTAAATTTGAATCCTGACCCCAGGACTTACTAGTTTAGTAACTTCTGGTAAATTAATTTATTTGAGCCTCATCTATAAAATGGAGGTAATTTTAGTTACCTAATAGGATTAATAAAAGACTTAAATATGTCTAAAAGCATGTAATAAAGTAGACATTTTTAGTACTTTCAAATATAGAATGAAGCCAAGACATTTAAAAATTAATTAGGCAATATTATTTGTGTGGAGTTGTCCCCAGCCTGGAGTTATAAAAGGTCCCTAGAAATGACTCGGGGAAGGCAATGGCACCCCACCCCAGTACTTTTGCCTGGAAAATCCCATGGACGGAGGAGCCTGGTAGGCTCCCCCGTCCATGGGGTCGCTAAGAGTCGGACATGACTGAGCGACTTCACTTTCACTTTTCACTTTCATGCATTGGAGAAGGAAATGGCAACCCACTCCAGTGTTCTTGCCTGGAGAATCCCAGGGATGGGGGAGCCTGGTGAGCTTCCATCTACGGGGTCGCACAGAGTCGGACACGACTGAAGCGACTTAGCAGCAGCAGCAGCAGAAATGACTAGGTCTAGAGTATCTGTTAGAAGTTTCTGTTGGCCATGGGATTATTTACGACATTTTATAAAATTGAAACAGCTAAGATACCAGAATGGGGAGAAAAAGAAAAATGACCAACTTTGTTTTTGGAGAAGTCCATTAAGTTTTTTCTGATAATATTTTATATAGTGCTTTTATAACTTAAAAGTTTTATGTAAGATTCTTTAAAGCTTCATCTCTATAATATTTTGGATACCCAAAAGGAAACTCAAGGTTGACCAACATTTTGGAGGTTATGTACCTATAGTGAGAATGGAAATTCATATTATTTGCAACTTTAAGTCTTAACATTCTTTCTACTTCAGCATGGTGTTTCCTGTTGTTTTTCTGAAGCAGTTGTACATTTCAGAATCTCTAGGGATGGGGCCCAGGTATATATAATCCTTCTTTTTTTTTTCTTTCTGTATTGAGACAGAATACAAACCCAAGTAATTTTGGTGCCCACTTCTTGATAAAATCATTGTTATCTTCCCAGTTTAATTCTTCTTTTCCAGTATCAGTATCTCTATCTCTGTATCAGTATCTCTAAATTAATGCACAGACCATGTGAATAAATCAAAGAATTTGACTGATAAGCAGTACACTGACTCTAGATGTTACATTGGACATTGACAACACTTTGGAAAAAGCAACATAAATTTAGTTTCATGTTCACAATCTTGAGTATCTGTCCCCTGATCAGTGCTGTGGAGAGGGGGATTACACAAGCAAACCATGGTAGTTAAGTCTGTGTTCCTTTCTCGCTTTTCTCATTTTAATTTTGGTTGGTTAGTCATCTCCCCTTAAGATATTCTAGTCCTAAAACATTGATTCCTTATTTTCTGAGATGGTTTTTTCATGAATTTTTTCAGTTGACTGGTTAAAGACTTCCAATAATCTTTTCCCAGCTTTCTTAAAGGCACTTCAGTCTCCTGGATTTAGTAGTATTTCTAGGCTCTAATTAACTCTGCATGTGTCTCATTGCTAAGCTGAAAAATTCTCTTTTAATGAAAATAGAATGTCATAATGGGGTAGGAGAGGGAATACTGTAGAATACCTCCACATGTTGCATAGTGAATTTTCAAAAATAAAAAATGCCTTCAAATATATAAGACAGATTCTACTGGAAATAAGTCTTTCAAATTTGAAAATTAAGTATTTGTTACTTGAGGCAATAACTGTGAGGTTTTGCAGTGAGAGTGAACTCAGAGTGACTTATCAAAATGCAGTTGAGCAGTGGCTGTAGTATGTTAACAGCTTTTAATTTTCTGAGCGGGTATCATTTCATTAGAAGCCATTTACATTGGATATTGGGCTGCTTCTGCATTGAAATTAATGTGTTTGGAATGTTCTTGTATATACAGGTATACCTTTCTTAACATAGAGAATACAGTTCTGCATATTTTTTATTACTTGGGCTTGGAGACATTCTTATTAAAATGACTGATGTTAATACGTCATTCTAGATTGAAGTGAAAAGATTTTTTTAACTTAGTAACTGCAAAGCATATCATCATATCTTAAAATGTATATTATTATGTTAATTATATGAATATTGGATTTGTCTTTGTTGTACTGTAAATAAATTTTCTTGTAAGCAGGATAGCCAAGGCCTTTTAAGATACTAAAATTTTCCCAACTCAAAGATTTTTAATACCTGTTGCAATTAATGAGAGTTGGTATTCATAGGTCCGCATAAAAGTATTGTAAGACATTTATATTTGTGTGACCAGGGAATTTGGAAGCTTGCAGCTAGTGGATTTCTACTTACTTTTATTTGGTGATGAGAATATGTTACAGATATTTAGATGGAAAAAATGTGGCAATACATTTTATTTTTTAAAAGCTGATCTAATTTATGTTAATTGAGTTTTTGGTTCATTTATACTTAAATCTAGATGTGTTGTTAATGTATTTTAGAAGGTAGAAAATTTTACACCCTAGTCCATCAAATCTAAGACATACTTTTTAAAAATAAATTGTAAGGTTCTAAAAAAGGTGTATCTTAAAATTGATTTAGATCACAGTTTAGTGGGAACGTTTTTTATTCAGTGAAATATAAAACCCATGGTGCATTTTATATAATGTCTTAGGCTTGATAAAAATAAATGGTTAATTTTTTTAAGTTAATTGTGAAACGTAGATTCATTTTATGATGTGATTATCCCTGTGGTGGGAAAAAAAAAATCTAAGTGGTGAGAATATACATTCATTTGGAATTATACAATTGTACAATGATCTTCTAGTATTTCCTTCAGATCTTTTTCTCTTTGTTTTCGTTGCTATCATCTTCATATCAAATGGCAAAACTAAAAAACTTAGTAACAAGTTTGATGTCCTCTTACTCAAGGGGAAACAGTCCGTAGACTGGGATCTACAATGCCTAGCAAGCACCTCCTCAG
Organism: Tragelaphus eurycerus; assembly: GCA_935064755.1. Taxonomy (NCBI): domain Eukaryota; kingdom Metazoa; phylum Chordata; class Mammalia; order Artiodactyla; family Bovidae; genus Tragelaphus; species Tragelaphus eurycerus. The sequence goes on from CAKXYN010000002.1 coordinate 30,681,938, forward strand.
GGAATTTAGGGTAAGAGTGACTTTTATGGGGTCTTAAAAGAGGCACTACAGAAACAGGACATGATTGGCTAGAAAGATGGGAGTTTCCTTATAAAACTAGGAGGTCCTATTTTCTAGGACAAGGTAGGCTAGCTAAAGCTGAATTGGACAATTGTGGTTGATGTTGGGTTTCTTGAGAGTGAGGTAATTTCTATAGCGCAGGCTGACTTAACGTATAGGTTTGTGATGTCGTCTGAGCCACTGGGATGACTTTTGTGAGTTCCAATATAGCAGTTAACATTAGCTAGGTGCTTTCCATTAAACTGGTTCCCTGTTTGTGGAAAGCTATTCAGAACAATAAAGGAAAAACAGAGATCAAGAGGAGGAGCAAAGAATTGGGGTTACAGTTGAGGACAGGGCAGTGGTTAGGACTTCCAGGCTCAAAAAGGAAACTTGAGAAGACTCTTGTTCAGTCGCCACGCTGTGGCCGACTCTTAGAAACCCCATTAACTGTAGCATATCAGGCTCCTCTGTCCTCTGCTATCTCCCAGAGTTTGCTCACATTCATGTTCATTGAGTCAATGATGCCATCCAACCATCTCATCCTCTGCCGCCCCTCTCTCCTTGTGGCTTCAGTCTTTCCCAGCATCAGGGTCTTTTCCAGTGAGTCAGCTCTTGATGTCTCATGGCTGAAGTATTGGAGCTTCACTGTCAGTCCTTCCAGTGAATATTCAGGACTGATTTCCTTTAGGATTGACTGGTTTGATCTCCTTGAAGTCCAAGGGACTCTCAAGAGTCTTCTCCAGCACCACAGTTCAGAAACATCAATTCTTCAGTGCTTAGCCTTCTTCATTCTGCAACTGTCACATCTGTGCATGACTACTGGAAAAGCCATAGCTGTGATTATATGGACCTTAGTCGCCAAAGTGATGTCTCTGCTCTTTAATACACTAGTTTTGTCATACCTTTGGGCTTCCTCGATGGCTCAGATGGTAAAGAATCTGCCTGCAATGCAGGAGGCCTGGCTTCGATCTCTGAGTTGGGAAGATCTCCTGGAGTAGGACATGGCAACCCACTCCAGTATTCTTGCCTGGAGAATCCCATGGACAGAGAAGCCTGGTGGGCTACAGTCCGTGGGGTTGCAAAAGAATCAGACAAGACTGAGCAACTAACACTTTCCACTTTTCTTCCAAAGAGCAAACGTCTTTTATTTTCATGGCTGTAGTCACCATCCACAGTGATTTTAGAGCCAGGAAAATAAAATCTGTCACTGCTTCTACTTTTTCCCCCTTTATTTGCCATGAAGTGATGGGAACAGATGCCATGGTTTTAGACCTTTTAATGTTGAGTTTTAAGCCCAGTTTTTCACTCTTCTCTTTAACCCTCAAGAGGCTCTTTATTTCCTCTTCACTTTCTGCCATTAAAGTGATATCATCTGCATATCTGAGGTTGTTGATATTTCTCCCAGTCTTGATCCCAGCTTGTGCTTTATCCAGCCTGGCATCTTACATGATGTACTCTGCATATGTTAAAATAGGCCGGGTGACAGGATACAGCCTTGACATAGTCATTTTCCAATTTTGAACCAGTGAGTTGTTCCATAACGGTTCTGACTGTTGCTTCTTGACCTACACACAGATTTCTCCGGAGACAGGGAAGGTGGACGGGTATTCCCATCTTTGTAAGAATTTTGTGCAGTTTTTGTGATCCACACAGTCAAAAGCTTTAGTGTAGTCAATGAAGCAGAAGTAAATGTTTTTCTGGAACTCCTGAATATCTGGAAGTTCTCGGTTCACATACTGCTGAAGCCTAGCATGAAGGATTTTGAGCATAACCTTGCTTGCATATGAAATGAGCTACATTGCATGGTAGTTTGAACATTCGTTGGCCTTGGAATGTAACTGACACTTTTCCAGCTCTGTAGCCACTGCTGAGTTTTCCAAATTTGCTGACATATTGAATATAGCACTTTAACAGCATCATTTTTTAGGATTTTAAATAGCTCAACTGGAATTCTATCACCTCCACTAAATTTGTTTGTAGTAGTGCTTCCTAAAGGCTCACTTAATGTCACACTCCAGTATGTCCAGCTCTAGGTGAGTGACCACACCATTGTAGTTATTCAGGTCATTAAGACCTTTTTTGTATAGTTCTTCTCTGTATTCTTGCCACCTCTTCTTAATCTCTTAGGTCCCTGCATCTGTTAGGTCCTTGCCATTTCTGTCCATTGCATGAAATGACCAGTTTTCTTGAAGAGATCTCTAGTCTTTCCCATTCTATTTATTTTCTTCTAAATAAAGGAACTATTTATTTCTTTGCATAGTTCATGTAAGAAGGCCTTCTTATCTCTCCTTGATCTTGTCTGAATCTCTGCATTCAATTGGGTATATCTTTCCCTTTCTCCCTTTCTTTTCACTTTCTTCTTTCCTCAGCTGTTTGTAAAGTCTCCTCAGACAACCATTTTGCCTTCTTGCGTTTCTTTTTCCTTGGGATGGTTTTGGTCACCCCCTTCTGTACAGTGTTACAAATATCTGTCCATAGTTCTTCAGCCACTGTCTACCGGATCTAATCCCTTGAATCTGTTTGTCACTTCCACTGTATAATCATAAGGGATTTGATGTTTGTCGTATTTGAATGACAGTGGTTTTCCTGTTTTCTTCCATTTAAGTCTGAATTTTGCAATAAGAAGCTCATGATCTGAGCCACGGTCATCTCCATCTTGTTTTAGTTGACTGTAAAGTGCTTTTCCGTCTTCGACTGCAAAGAACATAGTCTTTCGGTATTGACAATTCAGTCAGTGATTCAGTGTAGAATCATCTCTTCTGTTGTTGGAAAAGGGCGTTTGTTATGACCAGCGTGTTCTCTTGACAAAACTGTTAGCCTTTGCCCTGTTTCGTTTGTTTTGTCCTCCAAGACGAAACATGCCTGTTGTTCTGGATGTCTCTTAATACGTTTGCGTTCCAATCCCTGATGATGAAAAGGACATCTTTTTTTTGGTGTTAGTTCCAGAAGGTGTTGTAGGTCTTTATAGGTGGGTGTTAATAAGCATTTTTCCATTTACCCAGTTCCACTTGCCGAAAACTTTTTCTGGTTAAATCTTTGATGTGATGTATTAGCTTGTGAGCTACTCAATAGTTAGCTAAAATTGCCTCAGTCATATTCCCTAAATTCTGAGAGCACAGACCTTCTTACCAAGGCCTTTCCTTTTGCTGTGGAAGTTGCCCTGTTGCCCTCTGTAGCCTATTGGGTAAATCACCTGCTGGTACCTTCCTTTCTACAGACCAAATAGAGCGGTATTTCCTCTTAATGTGCTGTCTCAAAATGAATCACTAAAGGGGAAACTATTTATAGAATGGATTTTTCTAAAAGGAACTATTAGGAAACTTACCTACATTGGTCTGTGTGTAAGCATTTAGGGAGAGATTAATGCAGCTTTTCCCGTTTAGCTTGTTTGAGTTTTATTTCCAAAGCAGTAATTTATCTATTTGTGATACAAATTTATATTGCATGTTCTTGCTTTTGCTTTGTGTTCTCTAAACTTATTAAGTTTCTACATATTAAAAGTAATGACATGTTTTAGTTATTCCTTGTTTAAAAAGAGTCGCAAAGCATATACTAAGATACTTTTAGGCAGGATCCTTTCAAAAATTAAAATTTAATGTTAAAATATCAGTTAAATTTTCAATATAAAACATAAATTGAGAAAACCTTGGTGGGTTTTTTTTGTTTGTTTGCTTTTCTTTTTCTTCTTTTCAAAGGGAAATTTTGCTTTATAAAGGGTTTCACCACAGTAGTATTTGTGTTTAAAATAGCCTGCAGGGCCTTTTTCAAGTGAGTCTAATTGGTATCTGGGATAAACTTCGCATAGTTGCAGAAAAGGATTAAGAATTGTTGAGCCCATTGTCTGAAATCTTCATTTCTAAAAGTCCCTTTCAGAATCTACACAGAAGCTTTGATCTCTCCCTCATTTTGTATGTTCTTGAATTAAGCATATTTTTTTAAAGTCCTGTATTCAAGTTGATTTCTTTAACTTATGCAATTTTGTTACTTTAGAATTTTAAAAATTATAGTAGTATATTAATGTCTTTTCTGCCATGTTATACTCTCTATACTTTTTTGACCTAGCTTGGTGGTGGTTTAGTCTCTCCGTCGTGTCCAACTCTTTGTGACGCCATAGACTGTAGCCCGTCAGGCTCCTCTCCTTTGTCCATGGGATTTCCCAGGCAAGAATACTGGAGTGGGTTGCTGTTTCCTTCTCCAGGGGATCTTCCTGACTCAGGGAGCATACCCAGATCTCCTGTATTGCAGGCAGTCTCCTGCATTGCAGTCAAATTCCTTATTGACTGACCCACCAGGGAAGGAACTTTGCTGCTAAGTTGCTTCAGTTGTGTTGGACTCTGTGCAACCCCGTAGATGGCAGCCCACCAGGCTCCCCCGTCCCTGGGATTCTCCAGGCAAGAACACTGGAGTGGGTTGCCATTTCCTTCTCCAATGCATGAAAGTGGAAAGTGAAAGTGAAGTCGCTCAGTCGTGTCCGACTCTCAGCGACCCCATGGACTGCAGCCTACCAGGCTCCTCCATCCATGGGCTTTTCCAGGCAAGAGTACTGGAGTGGGGTGCCATTGCCTTCTCTGGAAGGATCTTTGGGCACAAGATTAATATTGGTTAGTAGGATGAAATCTAAATTACAAATAACGGACTTACTGATAAAATTTTATAGCAAAGTTGTTTGCAAGTTGTAAGATTGTATACTGTGTTTGTATTAACTGTAATGCCTCAGTGAAATCTAAATGAAATTGGGAGACACTGTAAGTAAAGGTAAACATTGTTTAGTGAATTACAAATAGTATTTCAAATATAGGTGCTGAATTTTATGTGCTTCTGACAAAAATATGCCAGACACCACTCTGTATGAGTTCAGATTCACATAATTCTTTCAGTTCTGTTGTCCTAAATGCATTTTCTTTTTTCTCAGAGGACGTACTGAGTAAAGATGCTGGGGAATGTGCAATATGCCTTGAAGAACTGCAGCAGGGAGATACTATAGCACGACTGCCTTGTCTATGCATATATCATAAAGGGTGAGTTTATTTTTATGTTAGCCAAATTGATGTTAGACTAAAAGACCTTTCTCAAAGTTTCAAGTTTTGTAGTTAGGGCTGAAAGTTTTCTTCATTGAAACTCCCTTCCCCCAATTGTTTAATTAAAAAAAAAAAAAGGCCTTTTTTCCCTTGTTGGTAATAAAAATCTGTTTGCATCTCAAAGTCTACCATTTGTTAAGCATTTTCTATGACCCAGATATTGTCCATAGCTTCTTGAATAGGTTATCTTACGTAAGCCTTATAACAGTCTCATTGTACCATTGAGGAAATAAGCTGGGGGCCATGGTCACGTGGCTAGTAATAAATGAAAGAACTGAGATTCCAGCCATGTCTGTTTGACGCCAAAGCCCATCTAGTTTCTGATAAAGTGTTTTGGTTTTAGGGCAACAAGGAAAAATTTGATTTAAGATGATTTAAAGTAAACTACAAAAAGAACAGAAAACTATAACTTTAAAAGCAATAGTGGAAATAACTTGGAATTTTATTTAAAAGCAGGGTGTGGAGGTTGGAGAAAATAGTAAATACCACCAAAACAAAGAGGCAAAAATAAATCCAATATCAGTAGTTATAATAAATCCAAATGGTCAAACTAACCAGGTGAAAACAAATCAAAAGGTTAGAATATCCTGTTGATGAGCAGCAAACTTAAACATAAGGGATACAGAACAATATGGACATAAAAGGATAGAAGACTATATCCAGGCAAATGTTAAATAAAACAGACAAAGCTAAATTAATATTGGACAAAATGAACTTTATTGAAAAAAGTATTACTAGTAGTATATGATGATCCATAAATGAAGTTGCTCAGTCCTGTCCGACTCTTTGCGACCCCATGGACTGTAGCCCACCAGGCTCCTCCATGCATGGGATTTTCTAGGCAAGCCTATTGGAATGGGTTGCCATTTCCTTCTCCAGGGGATCTTCCCGACCTGGGGATCAAACCTGGGTCTCCCGCATTGTGGGCAGACGCTTTACTGTCTGAGCCACCAGGGCATCCCTCCATTATCATTATTAATCCCTCCATATAATTATATGATGATAATAGTATATAAAACTCCATTCTTTCTGTACCAAAGAACACAGTCTCCAAGTAAAATATTTGTAGAATGGTCAGAAAAAATTGAGAAATCATCATGGTAATTGAAAATTTGAATATACTTTTCATTGAGTCAAACAGGCATATACATAACTAGTTAAGACCTGGAAAAATTGAGCAGGACAGTGAACAGATTTGATCTCATGAGTATGAATGGATGTATCTACACTCAGCAATTTAGAGAATACATTTTCTTTTCAGGGACATACAAAATATTTTAGAAATTGGTCATGTACTAGGCCACAAAGCAGGTCTTAGTAAACCACAAAAAGCTGGTACCATACAGAAAGCTGTTCTGTTCTCTGGGCACAGTTAGATGTCAACGACAAAAGATAAATGATCTTCACAAATACTCTTAAGTAATTTATAGATCAAAGAAGAAATCATAATGGAACTTAGAAAATATTCTGAATAATAATAAAACTTTTTCAGCACTTTTCTAGAGTGATCCTTGCAAGATTTGTGTTACTGTGGAAAGGAAGACTGGAAATCAATAGTCTAAGTTTTTACCTGAATTAGAAAATTGATAACAGGATAAACACAAAGGAAACAAAGATCAGAGAAGAAAAAATTGAATGAAAAAATTACACAGTAGAATGAGTTCAGTTCAGTCTCTCAATCATGTCCAACTCTTTATGACCCCATGAATCACAGCACGCCAGGCCTCCCTGTCCATCACCAACTCCCAGAGTTCACCCAGACTCACGTCCATTGAGTCAGTGATGCCATCCAGCCATCTCATCCTCTGTCGTCCCCTTGTCCTCCTGCCCCCAATCCCTCCCAGCATCAGTCTTCTCCAATGAGTCAACTCTTCACATGAGGTGGCCAAAATACTGGAGTTTCAGCTTTAGCATCATTCCTTCCAAAGAAATCCCAGGGCTGATCTCCTTCAGAATGGACTGGTTGTATCTCCTTGCAGTCCAAGGGACTCTCAAGAGTCTTCTCCAACACCACAGTTCAAAAGCATCAATTCTTTGGTGCTCAGTCTTCTTCACAGTCCAGCTCTCACATCCATACATGACCACAGGAAAAACCATAGCCTTGACTAGACAGACCTTTGTTGACAAAGTAATAGAGACTAACAAAGTCAAAAGTTGATTCTTTGAAAAGAATAATAAAATAGGTTAGCCACTGGCAAGATTGTGTAGAAGGAAAAAATAAACAGTGTTGGAATGAAAAGGAACACATAACTTTAGATATAACAGGAATTAAAATAGTTGGAAAATTCTGTGCAAAATTTTATACTTTATTTCCTTAGAAATATTATATTGTCCAAAATGTCTTGAAAAGAAATAGAAAATCCACATAAAGTAGTACTTAAGTAGTTATTAAGACTAACCCCAAAAAGTAACAATTATTTTTTAAAAAGCCAAACCAAAAAACTAAAGACGGGCCTACCATGACAGTGTGACAAGTTTACCACATAGCCAAAACATTATATGGGCTTCCGTGACGGCTCAGTGGTAAAGAATCTGACTATAATGCAGGACACGCAGATTCTATCCCTAGGTTGGGAAGTTCCCCTGCAGAAGGAAATGGCAACCCACTCTAGTATTTCTTGCCTGGAAAACCCCATGGACAGAGGAGTCTGGCAAGCTACAGTCCATGGGGTCACAAAGAGTCGAACATGACTTAGCAACTAAACAGCAACAAAACACTGTGTTAATAATCATAAATTCCTTCAAAAAGTAAATAATGATGGAAGGTTCTCCCACTTATTTTATGAGTATAGTATATACTTGACACCCATATCAGACAAGAACAGTATAAGAAAGAAAACTAAAAGACACTCTCATTTATGAACATAAATGCAAAATCTGAAAACATAGTAGCAAACCAAGTTCATTAGTATATATGTAAAATAAAGCCTCTTGACCAAATTGGATTTATGTTATTAATAGTAATGTAAAAACACTATATGATTCGAAAATTTACGTATATAACTTACCACATTAGCAAAGGAAGAAGACTATATTAACTTAATAAACTTTATTTATTATTAATTTAAAATCAAAAGCAAAAAATAAATATTAGGTAATATGTTAAAATTAACAGTTTAGCTAGGTTGTCTGATAGGAGCTCAACATATGAAATCAGTTGCATTCATATCCCAATAAAAAAAATATATATATATAACCTTTTTTAGGATAATAACATTAATAGCAACAGAAACTGCAACAGAAATAAGATTTATTAAGAATAAATCTTACAAAAAGATATTCAAGATTGTAAAACATTCCTGGAAGATATTATAGAAGGTCTAAAATAAATATGTTGCATACAATTTTGTGGATGGGAAAACTCATTATCATAAAGATGTCACTGCACCCCAAATCTATGTAGTTAATGCTGTTTCAATCAAATCTCAACTAGTTTTTTCATATAACTTGACAAGTTGTTTCTTACATATATATGGACAAAAGAGCAAAGGGTCAAGAAAAGTCAAGACAATCATAAAGAAGTAAGTGATGCCGGGTGGTGATGATGGGGTACTTATACAGATTCACTCTAAGACTCTTAATTAGGTGGTGTGGAAAGAAATAGACAAGTAAGTGGAAAAGAATAGAGTCCATAAACACTCATACATATAAAATGGAGATTCAGCATTGCATGGAGGTAAAGAACATGGCCAATACTCCAATGCTTGGTCACCTGATGTGAAGAACTAACTCATTGGAAAAGACCCTGATGCTGGGAAGATTGAAGGCAGGAGGAGAAGGGGGCGAGAGGATGAGATGGTTGGATGGCATCACCGACTTGATGGACATGAATTTGAGCAAGCTTCAGGAGTTGGTGATGGACAGGGAATCCTGGCGTGCTGCAGTCCATGGGGTTGCAAAGAGTCAGACATGACTGAGCGACTGAACTGAACTGAAAGAACACGGACTGTTTAGAGTCAAGATTCCTAAAATTTGAATCCCAGCCCCTCTGCTGATTCATTGTATCATCTTGATCAAGTTACTTTGTCTGCCTTAATCTGTAAAATGAAGCACTAGTATTAACTTCGTAGAGTAGTTCTGAGGTTTTAAATGAGTTATTTTTAGAAAGTGCTGGCAAATAATAGATGCTATATAATGATTGTTTAACATGAATAAGTGGAAAAATTGGTTTACCAAAGGTGGTATTACAGTATAGTAAAGATAATAAGGAATAAACTATTCATTGAATGGCACTGAAATCAATTAGTTATTGACATGAAAAAATAATTGAATCTCTATTTTACTTTTGAAAAAAGAATTAATTCTATATTAACTGCCTATGGAAACTAAAGCCTAAAGTATTAGAAAGAATATAGAGAGATGTTCTTAACCTCATGGCAAGGAATTATTTTGGGGGCTAAGATAACCTCTCCATAAAAAGTTAAAAGAAAAGTTGAAGAATTTGACTGCATTAAAATTTAAAACTTTTTTTTATCATGATACTATCAAAAATTAAAAAAACTAGATGTCAGAGTGTTTTCAGTACATATAACAAAGGTTTGATATGTAAAACATGGAAGCAGTACTATATGTTATTGTGGAATACATACACACAGTTTTAGAGTACAGGAGAGATTTCCTGCTGGATCTTGGGAGCAAGGTAATATTGTAAATAACATGGGTTCATAGCATTTTATCCAAGAAGGGGGATTTTAAACGTCTTCTTTGTCGAGATGAACTGAAATCACATGGTTATAAAACAGGAAGTACCCATTTTAGATCACAGATCTGTACATTCAGATGTACTGGGAATTGTTAACGCATCTGGCGTATTTTGTTCAGTTCTCAGTATTTTGTTGGTAAGAGGCATTCTGGTAGACCAGAAGTGAATCAAACAGCCAGTTGAAAACAGTGTCATAAGTCAAATTGGGCATGTTTATTTAGACAGCAAAAGTCTTAATGGCAACAGAAATTGTTTTAAAATATTTGTAAGAATATCGTGTGGATGAGATCTTTTACTTTCTTTCCTTTTAAATTTATCTATTGGTTCAACCTATCAAACCAACCTGTGAGGATGGATAACTATTAATTTTGCCCTTCAGCATATTAGTCAAGCCATCTGGCTTTGTGGCATATATTAATTTGCACTGTTAACTGTGAGAGTGTTGGACGCTTTAAAAGCAAATCTGCTTGGGTAATTTCCTAGCTGTTGGGCAAGTTACTTAACATTCTTAAGGCCTTGAGTTTATCGTTAGAACTTTCTGCATAGAACTTTCTGTTCTATTAGTAGAGTAGCCACTAGCCATGTGGTTGTTGAGCGCTTGAAATGTGGCTAGTGTGACTAAGCAAGTGGATTTTTCTTCCATTTTATTGAATTTAAATAGCCATATGTGGCTCGTGCCTTACTGCATTGAACAATGCAGATCTATAATGATAGTTATATATGTACCCTGATATTTAACTTCCTATCAACTTGTAAGATAGTTTATAAATGGATGCTGGTATATTTATTTGTATCTGTCATGTATTGTCGGAAGAAAGGGATAGAATTAGGTTTTCAGTACTCCCATATAAATATAGTCTTTTAAAATGTGATATATAGTATTTTCAAGAATTAAAGTTTTATCTGTGGTTGACATTTGCATAAATTTGAACAACTGTTTTGGAGACAGGTGTCTGTCCAGATTTGGCCTTTAACTTAGAATATTGGTCAAGTGGTAGTTCTTCAGGTTCTCTTTTGGGAATGGTGGTTCTGATTAAACCTTAAAGTACTTTATAGCATAATTTTGCAAAGATTTATTTCCTTCTTAGAATAATCAGAATGTAATAAAAATATCCTTTTATTTATATATGCAAATATGATCATTAAAAATATTGAATTTTTTCTGTAGAGATATTAATGTCAAGAAGTAAGCATTTTTATTATAACTATTATATAGATAATTAAACATGTTTCAGTTTTTCTGTTTTTTACTTTTCTAGCTGCATAGATGAATGGTTTGAAGTAAATAGATCTTGCCCTGAGCACCCTTCAGATTAAGCATCAGCTTCCTGTCTTATAGGTAATTTTCCCTTTTTAAAAAAAATTGCTTTTTAAACTGTTACCTGAGTCATGCATTCTCAACCACCGTTTTTATTCCTTGATTTAGTCACTGAGATGTGTGTGTGTTCCAGACATTGTATTAGGCTGCTCTATAGAAAACTCACATGAAAAGTTACAAAGAAACAGTTTTCTTGATTTCCGGAAGAGAATCATGTATTAAGTAAATGCTACAATTTTGATACTTTAAGGCACTTTAACTTATTTTAGTTTAATGCTTTCACAAACACCACGAACTACTATGCTGACCCCATTTTACCATGAGAAACCTGAGGGTCAGGGTAAGTAAGTTTCATGGCCTTAAGAAGCGTGTTGTCCCAACAGTCCAAGGTTATGTAGTTAGCAACAGAATCAAATTCCACACTCTTCTTCTAACTTCCCAGGTATGTTTTTTTAGGTAATGCAATATATTATAATTCAGTCATAATAATTAGTTAAAATTTATATTGCATTATTTTATTAAAAATCAAAGACATTACTTTGCCAACAAAGGTCCATCTAGTCAAGGCTATGGTTTTTCCGGTAGTCATGTATGGACGTGAGAGTTGGACTAGAAAGAAAGCTGAGTGCCGAACAATTGATGCTTTTGAACTGTGGTGTTGGAGAAGACTCTTGAGAGTCCCTTGGACTGCAGGGAGATCCAACCAGTCCATCCTAAAGGAGATCAGTCCTGGGTGTTCTTTGGAGGAACTGATGTTGAAACTGAAACTCCAATACTTTGGCCACCTGATGCAGAGAGCTGACTCATTAGAAAAGACCCTGATGATGGGAAAGATTGAGGGCAAGAGGAGAAGGGGACAACAGAGGATGAGATGGTTGGATGGCATCACCGACACAATGGCCATGGGTTTAGGTGGACTCTAAGAGTTGGTGATGGACAGGGAGGCCTGGCATGCTGCTGTCCATGGGGTCGCAAAGACTCGGACGTGACTAAGCGACTGAACTGATTATGTACCAGGCATTGGTCTAAGCATTTTACAGCTGTTAATAACTCATCTAATTGTTATAACAGGTTTTTGAGCTCAGTACTCTTAACTACTCCCATAATGCAGATGAGGAAGCTTAAGTTTTAGAGAGGGTAAGAAACTACTTGTCAAGGTCACATGGCTAGTTCCTTAGTAGAGCTGGGAATTGAACCCAAAGATTGTGTTGTTTGCTGTTTTGCTGTTATTAGTAAGAACATTTTCCACAGAAAGCTGTTTTTATAGTCATTCATTTAATTTTATCTTTTACTTCTGTATCCTATCTACAGAGTAGACAGAAAAAAAGAATTTTTAAACCAAATACAGAATTTGTTTTGCACTGTTGACATAGCTTATTCATGATTCTGCTATACATTTTCAGAAAATGTATAGTGAATTGAATGAAAACCTCAAAACCTCACTTGTGTATTGCTTTTTTTTGAGTTCCATGAAGTGAATTGAATGACATCATTTAGCTTCGAAATAAGTTAATTGCTAACTTCATATTATGCAAAGCCTTTTATTTGTATCACTTCAGAATGCTATAAAGTATTGTGTTTTACATGAAGGCAGAATATTTTAGCCAGTCTTGAAATTGTTTTGAAAGGAGTTACTGCCTCTGTGTTCAGAAACTGAAGGTAGTCACAGAAGAATCTTTTCTGAATGTCTGTGATCACAGGCAGGGAAACTAGAGCAGATAGTATCCTAAGATCTAGTCCAGTGCTGTCCCCCCAACTTCCTTTTATTTCAGTATATTTAAGACTCCTGGTCTTAAATATGAGGTGGTGTGATAATAAACACATTCAGTGAATTCTGTTGTTCTTAATGAGGACCATTTAATAGCAACAGATTAGAATATTAACAAAGGAGATTTGAGGTGACTTAATAACTATTGCAGCTGGAATAAGAGCTGCAACTTGAGACCTCTATATTAATTAATAACACTAGGGTTACACTTGTGAACTATGAAGTCCTGGCTGAACTGTCAGCTTTTGAACCTTTTTACCATGAGATGATTCAGATCATACCTTGACACATTTGAAGTATGAATTGGAATTAGATTACTGTGTAAGAGAAGGTGATGGGAGTGATATTTTGAGGATGCATGCATGTATACTTTTATCTTACTTTATTAAAGGGATTTTGAAGAGGAAGATGCTTTGGAATGTCTTCAGTGTCACCTTACATCTGGGTCACTAAAGTGAAGCTATGGCTAAAATTATAGAAGCTTTTTAAGAGAAGTACTAACACCAATGCTAATAGAATGAAATACAGTATTTTATGGACCAAAACAATATGTCTAAGTCTTTCACCCATAAGTAAAATTTGTCTTTTTAGTCAATAAACTTTTTTGTGTGTAAGTGGAGTTTTATGGTATAAAATCTATTATTACCTGGTCTAATCAGCTAAATCTTTGTTTTAGGGTCACAGTGAGTTTATGGGATGTGTGGGAACATGGCATCTCATCTTATGGGCAACATCGTGTGTGTTGGTTTTAAACAGCACTTCAGTTTTCCTTACCCTGTGTATCAGTGTTATCTTCTATCTTCTTCTTTAGCTTTTTTTTCCCAATGTGGAACCTGGGTTTGGATGTGAATCGATGGAATTTGTCTCTGTGGGTCTTTTCAAATGATGAGTCATTTCTAAGAATGTAATGACATGGGATTTCTCAACTCACATTTTGTCTTTGTTCTGACTGCCTTTGTCAAATGATGAATCCTTCTGTCTCTTTAGCTGTCCTAGATTAAAAGTGTCTGAGTTTGAAGAGGATTCAGTGTTGTTAAAACTTTTTTTTTTTTTTAAAGGCAACATGTACTGATACTCTTCAGCATATGAATTTAGTAGTCAGCCTAAAATAGAGATACATGAATATCTAAGGTCTTGATTAGTTAGGAAATCATTTACTACTTTTAATTTGAGATTTTGGGCTACTTGGAAAGGGATTAATGAATTGTGTATATATGTATGTGTTTGTACTTTCTGTACTCTATTGTGGTCTTTATTGTGGAGGGGGAAGGACTTTTTTTTTGTAACAATTTTAAGCTTTAATTTGTCCTGTGGTGTCCTTGATTTTTTTCTTTTGCAGAACACAGATTTTATCAGCTTTTTAAAATGCCAAGTGTATGAAAATTTAGTCTAAAGCAATGTTCATGGGGAAATAAGTGTTTAATTTTGATTTGTGTTACTGTCATGAACTGTTGCTTAAGCTTAATGTATCTGCTTTTACACAGGTTTCCTTGACTTCAAGATGCTTGAAAAACCAAGAGGATACGAAGATCTGTCTCTGGAAAAACAAAAACAAAAATGCAGGCACACTCAGCCAGATATCTAAGTTCTGTGAGACTCAGTAATGCAGAGATGGACAATCATATAGGAAAAAAAATCCTGCTGAAGAGAGGACAATTGCCACAGAACTCAGTGTACCAAACATGCATATAAAGGACACACAGGGATTTTGAAAATGCTGCACATCCCTTAGTAGTCATCTACATAGGTAATACTGATGAACATTTTGTATTCAGACGCCAAAGTTAACTGATTTAAAAGTTGATTTACTTTTTATTAAGTTCTCTAGGGCTGCACAACTACTTGTGTTTGATTTGTTTTGGTTTTTAGTTTGGGGACCTTTATTTTCCCAACATGATGTTCCTGCATTCATCAGTTCTTAAATTGAAGACCACGTAATTTACTTCTTAAAAATTAAAGTCTTAAATGTGAAACCAAGAAATGTAATCAAGCAGTAAAACATTCTCTGAATGTAGACCATGATCTCAAGTTCTTCGATTTTTTTTTTCTCCCCCAAGAGTAGAAAGTAGGCTTCTACATAGGAAAGCTACAGTATGTTACTATTTTAAATTAAAGGTTTAACATTATCAGAATGCAGTCCAAAGAATAAAAAATCAAGTTACATATTATATTCTAATTAATTAAATCTAGGATTATCTACTGAATTGCAATTTATTAAATGTGTTATTTCCTTTTTAAATAAAACTGCTCAACAGGTAATCAGCAATGAATCATCTTGCAGCTATGCAACTTAAAAAAAAATAATTACCAATTTTAAGTGCTGCCAGCTATAATAACTTTGTTTTAACGGGTATTTTTATTTGTTCTTTTCATGTAATGTGCTTTGCATCTCCAGGCAGTTTTCATACATTTAGGCAAAATGTTTAGCAGGTTGTAATACTTTAATAACTTATGAAAAGGGTAAAATAAAATTTTCTTGAGTGGAACTTGGAATAATTTGAGGGACATTTTTATATACTTTTAAAAATCAGAATTTAATTGGGATGCCAGATTTATAGCAATTTGCATCTTTAATTTTCCAGATAATCTGGAGTTTAGCATTTGATAAATGATTTTTTAAAGCAGACATGAAGATTTTGTTAATTTATAATTTATTAATGTGTTATTACTATAATTAAAATGTTACGGAGAGTTTTAAATTCAGTCTTGTATAGAAAGAAGTGTATTAAGCAAAATTCTGTGAATAAATATTCCCACAAAATACATCTGAATGGTTAAAAAGTACTGGAAGAGAGCTATCAGGGCTGCAACGATGAATGTCTTTTTCTTTTTTTTTAATATCAAAAATACCAATTCATAAATTTCATGTTTTCAACATAGGGAAAATGTTATCAGAGGACAGTTTAAGCAATGCACTTTACTTGGAATAATTAAGAGTTACACAGTACTGTTTCCTTATTTTAAGCTTTCTTTAATGTATTTAAGTATTTACTTTTCTTTTTTACTGCTGCTCTTATCCTTCTCGATTTTCTTCCCTTGTTCTGTTGCTTCTGTTGCATATTTTTTTTAAAGGGCACGTACAGGAGCAACTGCTGCTATCCAGAAAAATTTGTGTATTATAAACAATTTTAAAAAAGAGTTTTTAATTGTTATTTGTGTGATTCTAGAGCAGATAACATTTTCCCTAAAGTTATGCTGTGAAATGCCTTTTGTTATGGTGCAGTTGATTAAGGAATCCTAAATCTCCATTGTGACAAGCTGACAGCACAGTTTCATAGGTGCTTTTTTAACCAGTTGTGGAAATTATTCTTTCCTCAAGGAAAATACTCTTCTTAAATTTTTTGTTGTCATGAAATCTTAATTTGAATGGATTTTAGTTCACATTTTCAGTTTTGTAAGCTCTCTTTCCCTCTCTTGCTCTCGCGTGCATGGTCTGACAGACACACACACACACACACACACACACACACACTTTCAGTTTTGTAAGCTCTCTTTCCCTCTCTTGCTCTTGCGTGCATGCTCTGACAGACACACACACACACACACACACACACTTTCAGTTTTGTAAGCTCTCTTTCCCTCTCTTGCTCTTGCGTGCATGCTCTGACAGACACACACACACACACACACCCACACACCCCCCCCCCCCACACACACACACCCACACCCCCCCCCAAGAAAAACCCCTTAGAATGTGAATAATTTTTTTTCCTACTGGCATGTTGTTATGGTAAGAATTACTTTGTATTCCATTCTTACAGGAAAAGATTTACTGTAGCTGTGGTAGTTAGCTATTGATATTTTCTTGGAAGTTGATTTTCTGATATAATTTACTCATTGACTTTTAAAGTTTATTGGCCTGAATTCCCTTTACCTTCTTTATCCAGTACCGTACTCTCACAGTCTTAGCCTTTATTTGTCATAAGGTTCTGTGCTGCAGCTCCTACAATAGAAGCTCCTGTGGTTGAAAAGAAAGTTCATTGTTTGCCAGTGTCAAGTGCTACTTGATTATTTGTTTAGAACAGTATTTACTTATTAATAAATTTGTTCATAGTGATTGATCCCTTTTTGTTAAAATTTACAAAAGGTAGCATTTTTTTTTAACTTTAAATTCAGTCTCCATCAATGACTTCTTAAAAAGAACTTAGAAATCAAAAAAATTTTAAAGCCCAAATGCTCCAGTTTTTATTTAAAGTCAAAATTGTTAATCTGGAAAATATTATAAGTAATATTGTGCATAATGTCACTTATAATATTTATAAGTTTATATAAAGATACCGAGTAGTGTAAGTAGGACATAAAATCACATTAGATGTTTAAATGTGTAGCTGAAACTGCTGACAGCTGAATATTATGGAGACAAAATAAAGATTGAAACCCTAGTTATTAAGTTGGTTCTAGTTTTCTAGAAACTTTGTAAATACTTGTTTTTAAGTAAGATCGCAGTTAGGTATATAGAAAGCAGTATATTCTGAAATTTCGCTTTAGTGCCACTCTTTTCTTTATAATGGGTTTATTGCCAATTTTGACTCACACTGATCTGACTTTTTCTCCCCCAGAATATATAAAAGAGTGTAAAGATATATATGAGTACAATTATTCTGTCTTCTTTTCGCTCTTTCCCAGAGAAATAAACCAAGAATAATCTTAATCTGTATTTCAGATCTGGTCCTAAATCAGATGTAGATTGCATTTTAAGAGTAATGTTTGTGATTGAAATATAGATAATGTTTTCTCTAGCTCATTTTTTTGTAGTAGCCAAAGCAGCTAAAAAGTCATGTTGTTAACTGTTGGATACTGTGTAGGTTTTGATTGTTTCTTAGTGCAAGTTTTCTATTTCTTTTGAATATTATACAATTTCAGTTTTCACCTAAACAGTCTACTGGAATGTAGCCCCGAAATGCCTGAGGAAGCATATTTGCAGGATGTATCTTGATTTAATGAAAATACCAGATTTTTTTCAAAGTTTGCTTTTTAAATTTGGATTTAGTGGAGTTTAAAAGCAGTTGTTTAACATTATAGCAAGACACAAGGATATTCCTTTAGTTGAAAAAGGACTGTAATTTAATGTAAATATTACCTAATTTAATTTATTAACATAGAATTGAAGAAGGGAAATTACGTTTGAACAAAACATGAAACTTTTTTAAAATTCAAGAATAATTGACTTAACCATCTGATTGCCATCCATGTTATTATACATTGATATTAATAGTCATCTTACATTTCCACAGAGAAAGTTTCCAGATAAGTCAGATTATTAAGAATTTTATAAAACTGCATAGAGATACATATTGCTCTAAATACAGTACAACTTGTTAGTTGCAGGAATCTTTTTAGTTCATTTGGGCTATTTTCTTGCATTCTGATTTATCTTGAGGTTAACTAAGAACATACTGACAATGAGTGGTTAAATGTGAAGTGTCCCTTGTTCATGTACAGATATTTTCTAAGTTTAAAAAAATAATCTAGTCTTTGGCCCATTTCCCTTTATTTCTGAAGTACGTAACTTGTGATCTTTTTCTTTGCTATATTATCAGAAATATTATGGTAGTTACATCATCTGTGTTATTGTCCCCTTTTCTTCTCTACCCAGATTTTTTCATTCTGAAACTCAATTGTTACTTGATTTATATATATATGAAATTGCTACTTAGTATAGTATTGATCCTTATTCAGGAACAGCCGGTAAAAAATTTTTTTGTAATAATAATACTCAGCTTCCCTGGTGGCTTAGCTGGTTAAGAATCTCCCTGCAGTGTGGGAGACCTGGGTTTGATTCCTGGGTTGGGAACATCCCCTGGAGAAAGGAATGGCTACCCACTCCAGTATTCTGACCTGGAGAATTGCATGGACTGTATAGTCCATGGGATTGCAAAGAGTCAGACACAACTGAGCAACTTTCACTAGACAATGCTACAAATAAACCATGTTCTATGAATGCTGTGCTAAGCTAGGGATATTCTTTTCAAATCACAGAATTACTGTATTGAATCAGAAATACCTTGTCTTTTAAGTTGTCTGATTCTCTATGGAAAGTAAAAGACATCAAAGAAAATCAGATTTGATAATGTTTAGTTTTAGTCACGGGGAAGGCAATGGCACCCCACCCCAGTACTTTTGCCTGGAAAATCCCATGGACGGAGGATCCTGGTAGGCTCCAGTCCATGGGGTTGCTGAGAGTCGGACACGACTGAGCGACTTCACTTTCACTTTTCTCTTTCATGCATTGGAGAAGGAAATGGCAACCCACTCCAGTGTTCTTGCCTGGAGAATCCCAGGGATGGGGGAGCCTGGTGAGCTTCCGTCTATGGGGTCACACAGAGTCGGACACAACTGAAGCGACTTAGCAGCAGCAGTTTTAGTCAAAAATGCAACATTACTATACTTAGGGGAGTTGGCATATTTTCAGATATTTAAGCCATCATTAATTTTAGACCAATAGCTAATAAGATAAATTGTTGGTGGCTTGTTGGTTGCATGGCATAAATTCACATCCCAGAAAGAAATGAAATTTTAAAAATGTGATATTTATAGTATCTGTTAACCAACTTTGTGGTTCTTAACTCTGCTCTGGACTGTGGCATCTTCCAGGATTGCAAGTCTTATAATCAGAAGTGAGTAATTTCTTTGGTTACTAGATTCTCATAACTTCCTTTTTCATTTAGTATGCTGAGATTGGTAAGTATTGATGATTTCTGTTTATAAACTCAAGAGTTCTCTGGGCAACCTGTTACCCGTGAATCTGGTGCCAGCATCTTGGAAAAGGTTTCGTTGTTAGTCAAAAGCATTTTGAGCATCTGTGTGCATTTAATACAGTTAGCAGATCCTATAGAGAGATGCAAGAGATTTGGGGATTTGATGATGATATTGATCTCCATTACATTTTATTGCTTTGTAATGACTGTGTGAGTTTCATTATTTGAAAATCATGATAATAATGAATATTTACCTCTACTGCTCTAGAGGTTCATGGTTTCCTCAGCTCTTCTGTAATACTTTTTAATTTTCTTTATTAGAAAGGGTTTTCCTGGTATCAAAAGCATCAGTCACAAGAAATAGGGAAAATGTTTTGGGAACAACTTGTATGCTCTAAAGTGGAACAATTCATTATTAATATTTTAATAAATAAGACTTCCAAATGATCTCACCAAATTATCCCACTATTTAGAAGTAGAAAATAAGAGAAGAATTCTTTCAGGGAACTCTGCATATCCACCTTATGTCTAGAAGTTGACAGTATATTACAGTAAAACAGAATTGTCTGAATTCTGAAGGGTTACCATGAATTAACTTATGTCACAATTTTCTTTATTTTTGTATACTCATTGGCACAAAAATTGAATAAAAAATATTAAAACTCTGCAATAGCTTAAGAAACAACTGTTTGTAGTGGTAGTGGACAAAGAGGCCTTTCTTCACTACTGTAACCATAAGGAAAGAGACATACTGTGAAATTTCTAATGTAAAACCTATTTTGTAAATTTGTAATTGAAATGTAATTGGAGAGCTATTACATTTTAGTGAGGGATGATGGTCTGCCAGTATACAATCATAACCTAAAATTTAGCTTGTATTTTAGTGACATTCCGTTATGTTTTTAAAAGGAGAGTAATTAATCTTTTGAAGCACAGTTTTCATGATGGAAGACATATTGAATTTTTTAGCATAGTGGTTAACAACATGGATTTTGGAGCCACAGTGCCTAGTTTTGCCATCTTCTTAATGTTGGCAATACACTTCTCTGTGCCTCGCTTTTGCCTATAAAAACAGGTACTACTACTGCCTACCTCAAGGTTGTTCTGAGGATTAAATGGAAAGTACGTGTATGCACCAAACAGAGTAAGCACTTAATAATGTTAGTAGTTTTTATAAATAAAAATATTTTTGCCCCTCTGTGAATAAATTTTGTTATTATCTTCATTCATGAAGTATAGAAATAATTCATAGACCTCAATTTAAGAAACATAAGTGTAATAGAGGACAGGGTGGGTTCTGATCTTCCCTCTTGCTGAAATCTGAAGATTATTTCAGCAGTTACATATTAAGCACTACTTGGTTCTGTGGACTGTTAGGGAACTAAGAATATAGAAATCAAGAATAACTGATCTCTAGGAATTTACTCTTTAGTATGTGATGCAAATAAGTAAACATAAGGAGTAAAGGCTCTTGTGGAGGTAGGGAGAAGGGTCATTAAGCTCAGACTAGGCAAGAGAATGACCTTAAGTCTTTAAGAAGAAGTAGATTGTAGCTCTAGGGCATATGGATTAAAAGGAAATGTGAAGTAGGTTGGGAAGAGTATTCTCAGGCAGAAAACATAGCACATAGAATCATAACCCTCTTGGACAGTTGCTGTGTCTAGAGAGGTAAGCAGGTAACAAACATCGAAGGGATGTATGTACCAAACTAAGAGTGAAGGATTTTTAGCAGGCAAAACACAATCAGATTCACCCTTCAGATTAGAGAGGAATGAGACTAGTGGCAGACATGTTAGAAAATTTATAATAATTCAGGCAAGATGATGAGCAAAACTAAAGCAATGACAATAGAGCAAAAATGGAAGAACTTAGAAGATGTAAACAGTAGAATTAACTCATCCTGGTAGTCACTTAGATGTAAAAGATGACAGATAAGACCAAGACAACTCCCAGCTAGTACTTTTCCCACATCTTGAAGGGTGGAATCTTAAGGACAGAATATCTTTCCCTTGGGAAAGCCAGTTATGCTGAAGAATCTGCTGGAGAACCAGAGATAAAGAGCAACCAGTTCTGACCTGCAGGATCTTAAATCAAAGCAGAGTCTTGAGAGAACCAGACAGGAACAGCTGGTGTGTGTGTGTCTTTCTGTCTCTGTTTTTAGTGTTTAGTGGGCATGTAGACAAAAATGTGGCCAACACTGTTAGAAATATATGGTAAGTGGGCTGCACTGAACTGGGTTATTGACATCTAGGTTGGGTGACTTGGACTCCACTAATCTTCCCCTTAACCTCAGATACTTCTTGGAGTAGGGCCATGCTTTCCTAGGTGTGTTTAGTGAAATGCTGAGACGCACACGGAAGACTTCTTGAAGTTTTCTCTTTGAGTCATTTGTCCCGTACTCTTTCTCTGTACCATTCTACTCTTGGAAGAAGAGTATTTTTAGAAATAGACAGGAAGGATGAATCCTGCTGTCCTAATGGATGCTGCTGTTGGGATAAGTAGGTTAAGGCTGTGCAAGAGGACCAGAAGAGGACCAGTTCCCGGAAGACTCTGGATGACTGCTGGCTGTATTATGATCTTTGTTAGCAATTACTAAAATCTGTCACACAGTGCTTTATTTCTATGGTTCTTTCCATATAAACTTATGAATTCAGTGTTCATTATGTTATGAGATTTTCAAAAGTACATGACACAAAAAGTATCTTCCCAATGAAGTCAGTTTGAGATTTAAATGCTTTTTGGATTGTCTTGATCATTTTGTAGCTGGATAACTGAAAGCAGTTGTAATTGTACAGTATTAGCAGTGCAAATTTGTATTTCAGAAAAGTACCAAGTTATTATATGTCATGAACTTTTCAAAGTAAATCATTAATAATTCAAATGCTATTAAATCTGTAAATATTAAAAGGATTCATGTCCAAGTTTTCAGAGGATAGCCATCAATGAAGTTAAACAGTATATGGTTCAACCGTTGTTGGAATTCGAACACTGCAAAAGCTAAAGGCCTTGCTAGGGTATTTAGGTATCCAAACTATTACCAGTTTAGTATATAATCAGTATAAAAACTTATTAGTATATAATCAGTATAAAAACCAATGAAGTATTTTGCATTCTTTTTCAGTCTTTGAAATTGGGTATATATTTTATATTTATAGCACATCTGTATTCAGAACTAGCCTTATTTTAAGTGCTCAAGAGCCACATGTGACCATTGGCTACTGTGTTAGTTAGACGCACAGGTCCAGATGACTAGGAGGTGGTTTTTCTACTCTGTCCTTAATGTGAAAATATTTTTTAAAGCCTTATAATTCTGACTTTAGAGACCTGAGTTTCTCAAAGTTGATTTAGCTACTATGCATGAGCAGAGCTGGTCTTATTTTGTTACTAAATGGAAATAGAATTTCCAGCTTTCTTTTTTTTTTTAATGAAAAAGGTAACAAGCCCTCTTTGTCTGCTCTCATAAATGTCGCTTTTTTTTTTTTTAACCAATTCTTTTAATTGAAGGATAATGACTGTACAGAATTTGGTGGTTTTCTATCATCATCAACAAGAATCAGCCATAGGTACACCCATGTCCTCTCCCTCCCATCTCCCTCCCCATCCCACCTTCTGGATTGTCACAGAGCCCCTATTTGAGTTCCTTGAGTCATACAGCAAATTCCCATTGGCTGTTTTCCATATGGTATTGTAAGTTTCCATGTTACTCTCTTCATACTCTCACCCTATTCCTCCTCCCCCACACCCACCCCGTGTCCATAAGTCTGTTCTCTGTGTCTGTTTCTCCATTGCTGTCCTGAAAATAAATTCATCAGTCCCATCTTTCTAGATTCCATATATATGCATCAGATCAGATCAGATCAGTCGCTCAGTCGTGTCCGACTCTTTGCGATCCCATGAATCTCAGCACGCCAGGCCTCCCTGTCCATCACCAACTCCCGGAGTTCACTCAGACTCACATCCATCGAGTCAGTGATGCCATCCAGCCATCTCATCCTGTGTTGTCTCCTTCTCCTCTTGCCCCCAATCCCTCCCAGCATCAGAGTCTTCTCCAATGCATCAGTATATGATATTTATATTTCTCTTTCTGACTGACTTCACTCTGTATAATAGGCTCTAGGTCCATCCACCTCATTAGAACTGATTCAGATGTGTTCTTTTTTATGCTTGCATAGTATTCCATTGTATGTATGTACTACAGCTTCTTTATCCATTTATCTGTTGATGGACATCTAGGTTATTTCCGTGTGCTAGCTGTTGTAAATAGTGCTGCAGTGAATATTGGGGTACATGTGTCTTTTTCAGTTTTGGTTTTCTTGGGGTATATGCACACACAGGCTCTGAATAACTGGTCCAATTGATAGATAGGAATGAGTGTCTGGTGTTTTAGGCAAATGACCAATAGGAATTGTGAGCACTGCTGATGAATAGCACTTGTCTGAGTTGTCCTCTGTGTCGAGCTCTGCGGGGACAGTTTTGTGAGTTTCAGGCCTTCTTAGCCAGTGGTTGACTTTTTACCACATCCATGCTTAAATTTCTAAGCTTGTTCACCTGATTCTCATTCACAAAATTGAGTCTTCAAAATCCAGCTTGAGAGTCACCGATAGTTAATTCTAAGCTCTCAATAAGATATTCTCCAGTTGGTGTGGGGATTCTGTGCTCTTAGTGAGCTGTTGTGCTTCCCCGGTGGCTCAGCAGTAAAGAATCTGCCTGCAGTACAGGAGACACGGGTTCAATCCCTGGGTCAGGAGGATCCCCTGGAGAAGGGCATGGCAACCCACTCCAATATTCTTGCCTGGAAAATCCCATGAACAGAGGGGCCTGGCTGGCTACAGTCCATAGGGTTGCAAAGAGTCAGACACAACCAAAGCAACTTAGCACACACAGCACAGCATAGCGAGCTGTTGAAAGGAGTCAGAGGGTGGGATTGTGAGGGAGCTTGTCTACAAGGATGGACCGCATCCAGGGAAGACACATTACACTCCTCTGCTTCAAGATCCCCTAAGCCAGTGATTCTCAACACTTGACTAAACATGAGATCAACTCAGAAGGTAGGAAGGGAAGGCGGAGGCAGCTCTTCAAAGATCCCACTGCAGAGATTCTTGAGTTAATTGTTCTGGTGTAATACTGCTGAGTAGCCAGTGTATACCCCTTATCTAGGGTTTTCTCACACCCCCAAAATAAGGGGTCAGCCCTTGAGGAGGAGAATGCCTAGCATATTGCAGACGTCTGCAACTAAGCTGTAGCTTCATCCCCTCCAGTTCTTTTTCCTGCTTGACTGAACTCTTGACTCTCTAAACTAGATAGCTGCTCCTTTATCATGCATTCTTCCCAACTCTGTGGTTCATAGAATAAGCCACCTTTTTCAGTGAGGCTCCCATCCTTGATTTGCAGAGCAGAGTTTCTAGATTCTTGAAAGCACTTTCTGCCTCCAGGACATGGCTGTGACAGATCAAAACAAGCTCTTGTCTTTTGGGTCTTAAGAAGTCTCTGACTTTGGAAATTGAGTAACAATGTCTTTGTTTTAATCCTTATTGTCTCTCCCTACTGAAGCAGCAGCTGCCAGTGAGTCACTAAGTTGCCATAAGCAACAGGGAATGCAAGGAATGAAAAATGTAGCAGTTAATAATTCAAAAATAGCATTTTATTACACTCGCATCAATCACTGGAAAGCCACTGTGGTAACTGTGTGGGCATATGAGTAGCTATAGTCTTGAATAGTCTTCGTTCTTAATTTTGGTAATCTTCAGTCTTTCAACCATGAAGAATGTGTGGGAGTAAATTGAATGCAGGGTAAATTGAAGTGGTTCATTCATTTAGCACATATTTAGTGAATATTTGATAGATACAAGATACTATGCATATATTGAAATAGTTCCTGCCCTTAGGCAGCTATATGGTTCTGTATTCCTGTTAGAAGCTGGTAATCAGCTTTGGTGTAGCAGATATATGACTATAACATGGATGCTTAAAACCTAGTTCTTTTTCTTTGCAGTTTTATGAAGCACGTGTAAGTTTAAGGTGTACAGCATGATAATTTGACTTATATGTATCACAAAATGACTACCATAGTAAGCTCATTAAGTATTTATCATCTCATATAGATACAAAATAAAAAGGAAAAAAAATTGTGATTAGAATTCTTATGATTTACTCTTTCCTATATAATACATCAATATTAATTATATTTTTCATGCTGTATGTAACACCCCTAATAGCTATTAGTCTTATGACTGAAAGTTTCTAACTTGGTTCTTGAATAAGCATTTTTATCAGATCTTTGAAAGCATGAGATTGTTAAAGTAATTAGAAAAAACACTTGTGCATCTGTTAACAGTTTTGTACCTTGTGCCTGACCCAAGTGTGTGTCAGTGCTGCTAAAACAAAAGTGAAAACAGATGAAAGTGCTATAAACTCTGTGTTTGCAGTAAAGACAACCACATAGATTTGTTAACTCATTTCCATTTTTAGAGATCTGTTTCCTCAATGAGGACAGTGTTAACATTTCTAATCCATTTTTTTCTCCTCACCTTATTAAAGAAGCTAATGTAATGTTACATAGTAACATGTTTTGTACAATCTGATGAGTTTGGACACACATACACCTGAGAAACTATCACTAGACCAACATGAATATGTTTCCATACCCCTCAAGAGTCTCCCTCCTCAAGCCCCTTTACAGTCGGTTTCCCCATCCACGCTCAGGCCTGCACAGCCGGTAATCTACTTGGTGCTGCTATAGATTAGACAGAAACGTCCACCACGGGCTTCATTGGTGTCAGGCTTGCTTGGCTTAGCATGTTTGTGAGAGGCATCAGTGTTGTTACTTGAATCAGTTCTTTCTTCTTGCTGAGTAGTATTCTATTATATGAATATGAGTATCTTGGTAGTGTGTTATCCATTCTCCTATTGGTGAGAGCTGTTTCTAGTTTGGGGCTATTATGAATAAAGTGGCTATGAACATTTATATATAAATCTTTATGTGGACATGTGATTTAATTTTTCTTTAATAAATACCTAGGAGTGGATTTACTGAGTTGTATGCTAGGGGTCGGCTATACCATGCTACATTTCCTGCAGTGACACATGAGGGTTTATCACATCATTGTCAGCACATGTATTTGTCATTCTTTTGAATTTAGACCATTCTAGGGGATATGTTCGGAGAAGGCAATGGCACCCCACTCCAGTACTTTTGCCTGGAAAATCCCACGGACGGAGGAGCCTGGTAGGCTGCAGTCCGTGGGGTCGCTAAGAGTCGGACATGACTGAGCGACTTCACTTTCTCTTTTCACTTTCATGCACTGGAGAAGGAAATGGCAACCCGCTCCAGTGTTCTTGCCTGGAGAATCCCAGGGACGGGGAAGCCTGGTGGGCTGCCGTCTGTGGGGTCACACAGAGTCGGACACGACTGAAGTGACTTAGCATAGCATAGCATAGGGGATATGTTGTGGTATCTTGTAGTTTAGTTTGAACTGACCCAACCACTAATCATGTTAAGCATCTTTTTATGTGCTCATTTGCCCCTCTTATATTTTTTTGGTGAAAGGTCTGCTCAAATATTTATCCTGTTTCAATCGTTTTGTTGAAGTATAATTTACAGAACCATAAAAATCTAACCGTTTGAAGTGTACAAATGGCTTTTTAGTATATCTACAAAGTTGTACAATCCTCATACCTAATTCTGTAATATTTTCATCACCATAAAGAAAACTTTATACCGATGAGCAATCACTCTTCGTTTCTCCCTCCTCCAGCAGTTAAGCAACCACTAATATATTCTGTCTCTATCATTTCCCTTTTCTAGCTATTTCATATAAAAGGGGAATCATACAAAATGCAGTCTTTTGCACCTAGCTTCTTTCACCTAACATGTTTCTGAGGTTCACCCACGTTTAGCAGGTATGAGTAACTCTGCCTAATTTTGCTGAATAGTGTTCTATTGTATGTATATACCACATTTGTTCATTTACTAATTGATAAAATTTGGATTGCTCCCACTCCTTTGGCTGTTATGAATAATGCTGTTAGAAACATTCCCCTTCAGGTCTTTGCATGAACATAACATTTTTCGTTTGTCTTAGGTAAGTACTTAGAAGTAAAATTGCGGGATTAGGTGCATGCGGCCTTCTATCCCATCCAGCCTGAGATATGTTGGAGGCTTACTGTAATCTCATCCCCATATCACCATGTTAAGTTTCTGCTGTTCTGTTCACCTGTTGCTTGCCACAGCCAGTATCTCATCATCAGGTTAGCTGGAATATTGGCCTTCTCTGGTTGCCCCCAAGATGGTACTGTTTCAGCAGCACTCCTGAGCAGGAGTTTTCTCAGCATGATTTTGCCCCAAGTCAGTTCAGTGCCCTCCAGCAGATGGAGCCTGCTCCACTCTGGTAGCACTACAGTGCCAGCAACTTGGGAGATTTCTGGGGGCAGGTGGAGCTCCCGCAGGCTGAAGTGCTGGGCTCCCACTGATTTTGCCAAGATTCAGTAGGTTTTCTTAAGTAAACGTCACTGTTTGTTGCATGCCTTGGGTCAGTTTCCAATTTTGAAATGACTCTTTTGATAGTTTTGTTATTATTTTGTGGAGACAAAGTGTGCTGTACTTGTGACACACTTATTCCTGAGGTCTTGCAGGGCTGTTTGTTTTAAATTGTGAAAGTGTTAAGTTGCTCTGTCGTGTCTGACTCTGTGATCCCCTGGACAATAACCCCCTGGCTCCTCTGTCCATGGGATTTTCCAGGCAAGAATTCTGTAGTGGGTTGCCATTCCCTTCTCCAGGAGATCTTCCCAACCCAGGGGTTGAACCTGGGTCTCCTGCATTGCAGGCAGATTCTTTATCGTCTGAGCCACGAACAGATTATTTTTAAATTGGGTCATGCATAATCTTCTTATTGAGTTGTCAAAGTTCTTTATATGTTCTGCATACAAGACTTTAATCAGATATATGATTTGCAAATACTTTCAGTCTGTGGTTTGTCTTATTGTCTTAACAGTATCTTTGAAAGATACTGTTTTCAGTTTTGATAGAAGTTCAATTTATTTTTTTCCTGTTCATGCTTTCAGTTTTCAGTTTTGATAGAAGTTCAATTTATTTTTTTCCTGTTCATGCTTTTTGTGTCCTAAGAAATCCTTGCTTAATACAAAGCCACAGACGTTTTCCATTTAGATCTATGATACAGTTTGAAATGATTTTTATATATGTTGTGAAGGTAAGTATTGAGGTTTATATTTATCTAGATGACTCTCCAGCTTATTTTTGTTGATTCTCCTTTCCCTGTGGAATTAACTTTGCATTTTGTTGAAAATCAAATGATATGTGTGGATCTATTTCTGAAGTCTCTTCTGTTGCATTGAACTGTATGTCTTTACTTATGCCATTATTACACTGTCTTGATTATTATAGATTTATATAAGTCTTATATCACTGCCTTCAGCTTTGAAAAAAATTTTACTGGTCATAGAATTATACATCGTCCTTTTTTGTTTTGTTTTCCGGGACTTCCCTGGTGGCTCACATGGTAAAGTGTCTACAATGCGGGAGACCCGAGTTTTGTTTTCCTTCAGTACTTAAAGATACTGCTTCATTACCTTCTGTCTTACATACCTCAGGCAAGAAGTTTGCATCATTCTTTTAAAAAATTTTTTAATTGAGACATAATTTGTATACCATAAAATTCACCATTTTGAAGTATACTGTTACATGTTTTTGGTATATTCACAAGGTTGTACAACCACCATGACTGTCTAATTTCAGAATGTTTGCATGACTCCAAAAGGAAACCCCATGCCCATTAGTAGTCATACCACATTGTTACCTTACCCCTGCTCTTTGTGTAGCTGCCTGTTCTGGACATTTCATTAAATGGAGTCATAGAATATGTGTTCTTTGGTATTTGGTTTCTTTCACTTAGCATGGTGTTCTCAAAGTTCATTCTGCTGTGACACATGGCAGTACTTTTCTTTTTATGGTTGAATACTATTCTGTTGGGCTTCCCTGGTGGCTCAGAGGTTAAAGCATCCGCCTGCAATGTGGGAGACCTGGGTTCGATCACTGGGTCAGGAAGATCCCCTGGAGAAGGAAGTGGCAACCCACTCCAGTATTCTTGCCTGGCAAACCCCACGGACGGAGGAGCCTGGTGGGCTACAGTCCACGGGGTCGCAAAGAGTCGGATACGACTGAGCGACTTCATTTCACTATTCTGTTCTATGAATATACCACATTTTTTTTTTTTGGTGGACATTGGATTGTTTGTGTTTTTCACTGTCTTGAATATTGTCACTGCAAGCATTCATGTACAAGTCTTTTTGTAAAAGCCTATTTTTAATTATTTTTGGGATGTACCTTGTAGAATTGCTGGATTGCGTGTCAACATATGGCAACTCTGTGATTAATTTACTGTCAGCTACCAAACTTTTTCCAAATTGGCTGTGTCATTTTACATTCCCACCAAAAACGTATAGAGTTTCCAATTTCTTCACATCCTCACCAACACCCGTTATTGTTCATCTTTATTAATATAGCCATCCCTAATGACTTTGCGAAGTGGTATTTCACTGTGGCTCTGATTTGCTTTTCCATATCTATGTTCATCATCTTTTCATGTGCTTATTGGCCATTTGTATTAATATATCTTCTTTGAAGAAATGCCTTCAGATCCTTTCCCCATCTTTCAATTATTTGTCTTTTTATTGTTGAGTTTCAAGAATTCTTTTTAATATGTTCTGGATTCCTAGACCCTTATCAGATATATAATTTGTAAAGCTTTGAATATTTTCTCCTGTTTTTTGAGTTGTCTTTTCACTTTTTTGATAGTGACTTTTGTAGCACAAAAAAATTTTAATTTTGATGAAGTTCAATTTTGTCTTTTTCTTTGGCTTCTTGTGCGTAGGTGTCATCTGTGAAACTATTACCTAATCTAAAGTTAGATTTACACCTCTGTTTTCTTCTTAGAATTTTACAATTTCAGCCCTTATATTCAGGTCTTTGATCCATTTGGAGTTAACTTTTACGTAGACCAGGAGATGCCAGGGTCCACGTTCATTCTTTGGTGTGTATGTATCCAATTGTTCCAGCACTATTTGTTGGAAAGACTATGCTTTCCTCCGTCTTTCTTTTTTGAAAATCAATTGACTGTCAATATATGGATTAATTTCTCTGTTTTATTCCATTGATCTATGTCTATCCTTTTGCCCGTATCACACAGTCCTGATAACTATATGTTTGTAATATGTTTTGAAACTGGGAATTGTTCTTGGTTAAGAAATGAAAGTTTTCCCTGGCACTTGACCTAAATATAAGGTGATACCAGTTTGTAAGTATTCACATAGCTTTACGTTTTTGCACACAGTAAATGATGCTATAATCCAAATGATAGGAAGATCCTTAATTGGGCATTCTTCCACAATTAAAATTGATGAATCTTCGCTTGATAGGATTTTCATAAATATTGTACTGTACCTTGTCTAACAAGGTAAGACCTCAAACTGTGTTGAGAATTGCTAGTGTTTGAATTGCTAGTCAAGTCAGAACAGCTTGTAAAAAAAATCTTCCTTTGGAGCTTTCCTGAGAGTTCCACGTTTGCAGAATCTGTAGCCACTGGAGAAGTGGAGTTTCCCTGAATGTAGCCACCTTCCTCTCTCCTGGGTTCCATCTCTTGTGGGTCGTAGAGGCCCTGGAAGAGTCAAAGGGCCTCAAGGGTCCAGACCCACTCCAGAGTAAGGTGAGGACGGGCTGGAGGACCTTTGAAAAGACTCACCCAGCTCCCTGTCCCACCCAGACCCTAAAGTAACCCAACATGACCTCCACATGAGGGAGAATGGAACATTGGCTTGCGACACTGCCCGGAGTCCCCAGGGTGTTGTCTCCTAACTTACTGACCCAGAGGTGCTTGCTGCCATTTTGGGAAACCAGCTCCCCGACATTGTTGTCTCCCAGATCCTTTGTGTGGAGGAGTATATCTCAGACATCCACAACTTTCATTGTAAAAGTCTGGGGAGTACGCACTTCTTTAAAGTTGCTGGAGTGAAATACCAAGAGGGCCTGGTGGTTGTGAAGGTCTTTGCAGTTCAGGATCCCATGTTGCCTCTAACCAGCTCTAACAAGAGCTTGAAGAACTGAAAATCTGGCTTTGTTCTGCACAGAACTGTCTGTCTTTCTAGAAAGCAGCAGAAAAAGCATCTGAGAAGGCAGCCATGCTCTTCAAGCAGTATGTGCAAGACAACCTCTATGATCGCATCAACACTCGTCCGTTCTTAAATAACATTGAGGACAGGCGGGTGCTGATACGATCATAGAGGTAGTCTAGATCCTCACAGCTGTGGACGAAGCACACAAATCTGGAGTCGGTCGTGGGGACATCAGGACTGAGAACATGATGGCTCCTTCTCACTGGTTTGCCAGTTTTAAATCCACTTATCTTTCAGAGGACAACCCAGCAGACGTCAACAATTTTTTTGATACTTTACAGAGGAGAACTTGTTACATTGCTTAGCCCACTATGATGCTACTATTGTTAGACTAGCCTATGCACTGGTTAGAGCTTGTGTGTGTGTGCTCAGTAGCTTCAGTCGTGTCCAGCTCTTTGCAGTCATATGGACTGTAGCCCACCAGACTCCTCTGTCCATGGAGTTCTCCAGGTAAGAGTACTAGAGTGGGTTGCCATGCCCTCTTCCAGAGGATCTTCCCAACCCAGGAATTGAACCCATGTCTCTTGCATTGCAGGCAGATTCTTTACCCACTGAGCCACCTTATTGTCCATGTAATAACAATGCATATTTTTGAAGTTAGTGATTATAATATCCCTTCTTTTTCTCATATCTTTGAGAATTTCAAGGGTGAACTTTGTTCCTTCAACTATTTGTGTACATTTTAATAATATTTATAGCTGATCTGTTGCTGGGACTCAAGCTTTGTGGGTACCCTCATTCTTGAAGTGACCAGAATTAAAGGAAAAGTATACAATACAGAATCTATGGTTTTACTGAGTGTATAATTTGGAGTAAGACATAACTACATTTGTGTGAATATCAGTGTATAAGTCTATTGCTGTTGACAAAAATAATATTGCTGGTAGTTTGATGTTGAAAGAAACTAGCCTCTTACGTTACTGAATTTTAAGGTCCTTTCAGCTACTATGATGCTTAGGATATGTGGCTTCTTTGTGATAAGGTAGGTGTGTTATGTGACACACCCACCTGTTTTGTAATTCTCACTCAAAATCAGTTGATACAGATTCGTATTTTTAGCTTCCCAAATTAATTTGAATGCTTAATTCTGCATGGAAAATTTCATTGAAATATTTATTTCTAAAATGTAATTTGTTGGGAATCACAGATGCTGAAGCCTGTAAATAGTGCATATATGTGGTGATATTGTCACCTTTTTTGAAAGGATACTGGCTTATTAGTTCAGTATTGTATGATTTATTTGTCATCATTTTAATGGAGTATAAAAAATGCTCTTTGAACTAGGTTTTTATGGCTAGCCATATCCACAGAGTGATTGATGGTTGACTTTCTTAAAAATACGTATTTTTTATATTAAAAAAAAACTTTCTTTGAAGATATCCCATGCTCTTAGATTGGAAAAATTATATTGTTAAAATGGTCATACTGCCCAAAGCAATCTCAGATATGTAATCTCTATCAAATCACCCATGTTATTTTTCACAGAACTAGGATAAGTAATCCTTTTATGGAACCATAAAAGACCCAGAATTGCCAAAGAAATCCTGAGGAAAAAGAACAAAGCTCAAGGCATATCCCTCCCAGACTTAAGAAAATATTACACAGTTACAGTAATCAAAATAGCATGGTATAAAAACAGACAAATGGATTAATAAAGTAGAATAGAGAACCAAGAAATAAACCCACACACCCAAGGTCAATTAATTTTTGACAAAGGCAAGAATATACAATGGAGAAAAGACAGTCTCATCAGCAAGTTGTGCTGGGAAAGCTGGAGGGCCACATGTAAATCAGTGAAGCTAGAAGACTCCCTCACACCCTCAAAAACAATCTCAAAATGGCTTAAAGACTTAAATGTAATTCACAAAGCTTTTAGAAGAGAACATAGGCAAAACATTCTCTGGAATAAATAGTAGCAGTGTTTTCTTAGGTCAGTCTCCCAAGACAATAGAAACAAAAGCAAGCAAGAAAAAAAAAAGGAGGGGGGGTGGCTAATCAAACTTATAGTCTTCCTTTGTACAGCAAAAGAAATCATAAACAAAATGAAAAAAACATATAGACTGGAACAGTTGCCAAAGTAATATGTAAAACCACTGTTAATATCTGGTGAATACATCACTTACTGTCCAATGTTGTTCTGTATCTTCTTCCCTGTTTAATTTTCTTTGTTAAGATGTTGTGTGAAAGCAGTTGACTTACCCACCAGTATCTCTTGAGATTATAAATTGAAAAGAAGGTAACTGAAGAATATAATTTAGTATATAGTGAAACTGGTGTCATCTCATTCCCAGGCACAGGTTAGCCACACATGATGATGGTATTAAGCTATTGACATCAGCCCTTTGATAGTTTTATCCGGCTGGCAGCCCACCAGGCTCCCCCGTCCCTGGGATTTTCCAGGCAAGAACGCTGGAGTGGGTTGCCATTTCCTTCTCCAATGTGTGAAAGTGAAGTCGCTCAGTTGTGTCCGACTCTTAGCAACCCCATGGACTGCAGCCCACCAGGCTCCTGCATCCATGGGATTTTCCAGGCAAGAGTATACTGGAGTGGGGTGCCATCGCCTTCTGCATTTGTGTAATGAGCTTATGCTGATAAAAGCCATATCTTGTATTTTGTAGCACTCACTGTCAGCCACCCATCATGCTAAGTACAGATATCTCATTTAATCTGTACAACAGCCTTTCAGAAAGGAATTTTCAACCTCGTCTTCACTGACAGGGAACTTGAGGAGGCTAAGTGATTTGACCAAGTTGGAAAACCACCACTGGTAGTTGACTGAACCAAAATTGTGAGTATGAATATCAGAGTTCCTGGCTCCAGAAATTTGGTAGTGTACCACCAGAAGTTTAGAGAGAGGATATAAAAGCAGAGCTTGATAAGATGTTAGTCTAGGATTTCCTAGTATCAGAAATAGCAAACTTTTTTTTGTCTCAACACAGCTGATCACTGAAGCTATCTTATGGTAAGTAGGTTGCTTGGTTAGTCATGGAATGCCTTGGTAGAGGTTAGAACACAGAGGACAGATGTGTAAAAACCTTGGGGATCCTCTGTCTCCAAAGGCAAATTGAGTGGAAACTTCAAAGTCCAAATAAGGGGGAATAGGACTTAAGTTGTAGGGCTAAATGTTGACACATTTATTTAGGCTCTTAATTTGTAGTTGGGCACAAGTCCCCCTCTTAAACCTTACCTGAGTGTGCCTGGGAGCTTTTAACACCTCATATTTGAAACACAGTACTTTAACTATGTAACCAAATTCTGTATTTTCAACCACATATACTATTTTTTCCATGTACCTTAGTTCAGTTCAGTCGTTCAGTCATGTCCAACTCTTTGTGACCCCATGAACTGCAGCATTCCAGACTTCCCTGTCCATCACCAACTCCCAGAGTCTACCCAAACTCATGACCGTTGAGTCGGTGATGCCATCCAACCATCTCATCCTCTGTCATCCCCTTCTCCTCCTGCCCTTAATCTTTCCCAGCATCAGGGTCTTTTCAAATTAGTTAGCTATTCACATCAGGTGGCCAAAGGATTGGAGTTTCAGCTTCAACATCAGTCCTTCCAATAAACACCCAGGACTGATCTCCTTTAAGATGGACTGGTTGGATCTCCTTGCAGTCCCAGGGACTCTCAAAAGTCTTCTCCAACACCACAGTTCAAAAACATCAGTTCTTCAGCACTCAGCTTTCTTTATAGTTGAACACTCACATCCATACATGACTACTGGAAAAACCATAGCCTTGACTAGATGAACCTTTGTTGACAAAGTAATGTCTGTGCTTTTTAATATACTGTCTAGGTTGGCCCTAACCTTCCAGGGAGTAGGCGTCTTTTAATTTCATGACTGCAGTCACCATCTGCAGTGATTCTGGAGCCCCCAAAATAAAGTCTGACACTGTTTCCACTGTTTCCCCATCTATTTGCCATGAAGTAATGGGATTGGATGGCATGATCTTAGTTTTCTAAATGTTCAGCTTTAAGCCAACTTTTTCACTCTCTTTCACTTTCATCAAGAGGCTCTTTAGTTCTTCACTTTCTGCCATAAGGGTGGTGTCATCTGCATATCTGAGGTTATTGATATTTCTCCTGGCAATCTTGATTCCAGCTTATGCTTCATCCAGCCCAGTGTTTCTTATGATGTACTCTGCATATAAGTTAAATAAGCAGGATGACAATATACAGCCTTGACGTACTCCTTTTCCTATTTGGAACCAGTCTGTTGTTCCATGTCCAGTTCTAACTGTGGCTTCCTGACCTGCATATAGGTTTCTCAAGAGGCAGGTCAGGTGGTCTGGTATTCCCATCTCTTTCAGAATTTTCCACAGTTTCTTGTGATCCACACAGTCAAAGGCTTTGGCATAGTCAATAAAGCAGAAATCGATGTTTTTCTGAAACTCTCTTGCTTTTCGATGATCCAGTGGATGTCGGCAATTTGATCTCTGGTTCCTTTGCCTTTTCTAAAACCAGCTTGAACATCTGAAGTTCACCATTCACGTGTTCCTTAAGCCCCAGTTAAAACATTTGCTGCATCTTCAATAGACCTCTGTGGCAATCCAAAGGAATGGATGTCTAGGTTACTTTTTCCTTACATCCTTGCTTATATTCTACTGTTCTATAAGACCTTTCAAAATGCCCTTTCTTAGAGAAAGCTGCCTCTGATTGTGCTAACCTATTACGAACCATTTTTAGATGTAATGTCAAATTACATTAGACCTGTAATTTGTAAATACATCATACTTAGCCTAATGCCTTTTATCGGTTATTTATTTTCTTATCTGATTCCATCTAGTAGACTTTAGGCCAAAAGGTAGACTTAGTTTTAAATCATATCCACAAATTCTTTGGTGTTTCCCCAGTCAAGAGGTAAAAATCAACTTCATTTATCTTGAGTGTGGGCTGGCCCTACCAATCTAACTAATACAGCAGGAGTGATGTTGAATGCCTTCCGAGTCTTGGTTAGAAAAGGGAATACTGTTTCTCTCTGGCTCTCTCAGGAAGTTTCCATGCTCTGAGGAAGCCCAGGCCACGTCAGTTGCCAGATATGTAAGGAAGCCTTCTCGATGACCCCAGCCTCAGCTACTATCAGACTACAACTATAGGAGATACCCTGGGTGAGAACAACTTAGCTGAGTTCTTTCAACCCTCAGAATTGTGAGAGATGATAATACATGACAGTTCTTCTTTGCCACTAAATTTGGGATGGTTTTTTACACAGCAGTCACTAACTAGAACAGAAATGTAGGAACTAGAGAGTTAAGGACCATCCCAATAGATGGGATAGCTACTTCTCTCAGACAGTGCCAGGGCATGTGTTTGCTGTAACTCTTCTATTGACCAGGGCTTCTTACCAAAGCTTTTCTTTGTCTCAGCATCCCATTGCTTTGGAAATCCTTGCAGTTATGAGAAATGTACAGACAGCTTTCCAAAAATTGGCAAGCAAAGTTAAAGTCACTACTAAATTTAAGCAAGAAGGAAAGTAGTCCGAGTTAAGAGAGTTGTTCAAGACAGTTAACTGTATTCTCTTTAAGCTCTTCCTGAATGCAGCTGACATTTGTTAGCCATATACATGCTACTTAGTTAATATTCATTTTGCTTATCATCATAGTTGAAATGGGCGGTGTATGTTTATTTTGAGCTTAACGTAAAGCAAAGAAAAGGTCACTTTAGTTGATGGTTCTAATAATTCCTCCTTTAGATGTTTTAAAATAAAAGATTTCAAGAAAATAAGGATATTTGTTGTAAAAGTTTTCAAAAATCCAACTGTAACACAAAGGAGAAAATACCATGTTTTTCCTTTCCCCATTTCCCCATGGATTTTAACCCCCTTAATTTGTTGGTATATGTCATTTCAGACTCTTATTCTATGTCTGTGTATTCATAAGATGCCATAATAGATCAGATCATATTATTCCTCTGCTTAAAATCCTCCCTGGATCCCATCTTACTCAGACACAGCTGGAATCTTTACCATGACCTCAGAGACTCTACAACATCTGGTGTTTGTGTGCGTGCACACACAGGCGTGTACATTCCAGTGGCTCTTTCTAAGTCATTCCCCCCACCTTTTCTCCTGTTCCCTTGTAGCCACACTGGTCGTTTGATGTTCCTGCAATACAGCAGGCAAGCCCCCGCACCAGGGCCTTTGCGCCTGATCTTCCCTCTGCCTGTGACCTTTCAGGTCTCAAGTATCTTCTTTGACTTTTTTGTTGCTTTGGCTCAGCTGTTGCCTTCCCTATCAGAGATACCTTCCTTCACCATGCAATACAAAGTGGGAATACCTTGCTGCTGCTGCTGCTAAGTTGCTTCAGTCATGTCCAACTCTGTGCGACCCCATAGATGGCAGCCTACCAGGCTCCCCCGTCCCTGGGATTTTCCAGGCAAGAACACTGGAGTGGGTTGCCATTTCCTTCTCCAATGCATGAAAGTGAAAAGTGAAAGGGAAGTAGCTCAGTTGCGTCTGACTCTTCGCGACCCCATGGACGGCAGCCCACCAGGCTCCTCCATCCATGGGATTTTCCAGGCAAGAGTACTGGAGTGGGGTGCCATTGCCCTCTCCGGGGAATACCTTATGAGCCCACTAATCTCCCCTCACCCTCACATCTGTTTTCCTTACCCCAACTTGCTCTTTTTCTATATCACATATTTGGCAAACTTGCCCCATGAACCTTAGATTGCTGAGTCATGTTCTAGAAGATTTGGTGTTATGTTTATTCTGTGATCCTTTTACAGTTTTTTTTTTTTTTTTTCTTTTTTACTATGGTACAAAGTACGGATTGAGGCTGCTGGGGTGTTTTTTTTTTTTTTTTTTTTGTATATGAATGTCCAGTTATTCTAGCACCACTTGTTGAAAAGACTGTTCTTACTTTGATTATATTGTGTCAAAAATCAATTATCTGTTCATGTGTGGGTTTGTTTCTGGATTCTGGATTCTGCCTTTATTTCTACGCTTCCCCAGTACTACACTATCTTGATTGCTGTAGCTTTGTGCTTTGTAGTAAGTCTTAAAATGAGGTAGTGTGAGTCCTCCAACTTCTTTTTTTCCCCGCAATATTTTAGGTTTTATATTTTCTTCCCCTCTTCCTCCCTCCCTCCCTAGCCTCTTATTACACAGGCCTGGATCTCCAGTGTGATATGAATAGAAGTGCTAAAAACTGAGAACTTTGCTTGTTCTTGAACATAAGGGAAAGCCTTCAGTCTCACTACTAAGTCTATGTTAGCTGCAGTGTTTAGTAGATGACCTTTATAAAACTGAGGAAATTGCCCTTTGTTGTTATGTCCTAAGACAGTTTATCATGAATGGGTATTGAATTTTGTAAAATGCTTTTTTCTCCTTTTCTTTTGAAATGATTATAACATTTTTCTTCTTTGATCTGCTAAGATGAGTTTCACTGATTTTTGAATGTTGAGCCAACCTTTTATATATTTCTGGGTTCCATTTGCTAATATTAGTTAAGACTTTTTTACACCTATGTCCGTGAGGGATGTTGGTATATAGTTTTTATTATACTGACAGTATCTTTGGTTTTGGTATCAGGGTAATGGAGGACTCATTAAAAGAGGTAGGAAGTATTCCTTCCTCTCTTGTTTTCTGAGTTTGTATAGAATGTTGTAAAATTTCCTTTTTGTTCTACTTTAGCTGTAGAAACATATCCCATGAAACTGATACATTGGTTAAAAACAAGGATGTGGGATGGTAGACTGTATTGGGAGCTGACTCACATTAGACTTGAGTCAATTTTTGTCCCTTGAGGCAGGCAGATTTCCTAAGTCAAAGAATTCTTTCAAATCAGGCTGAAGAGTCTCTGAAGAGAATAGACTGACCGTGGCCACAAGGATAGGGCCAGTATTTGTTTCCACTCCTAATGAGCTTGTAATGTTTGTACAATAATGATTTCAGCAGAAGTATTCTGTTGACTTGAGGTTAGCTTCCAGCTTTTATAAGACTGAAGGGTTGGGGTTAATAAATGCGAGGGAAATCAAATATCATAAAAGACCTATTGTCTGAAGTAAGTAAAATGACAGTTGTCACTTTAAACTTTTGTCGGTGAGGTCAGGTTGTGGATGAAAATAATCTAGCAGTCAATTAGATTTAGAGCAGTAACTGGATTGCGAAGAATCACACAAGGTTTCGCCTTTTCTTGTAATCACACAGAGGGTGGGAGAATGCAAGACAAAGGTGAGAATTGTGAATGGGTTTTGTTAAGCCATTAGGTGATGGCTAGAGGGCACCAAAGTATGGTAAAAAATAGGGTTAGCAGTAAAGAAGAAACCCTGAGACATCAGGAAATTCTTCTCATTCCACTGTATTGGGTAGAAGCTGTCTGCTTTGTCGTCATCTGTTCTGTCTGAGGGCCTCCAGTCTTCATCTGAAGATCATCTGCTCCGAGAAGATCATTGAGACTCCAGGGCGTAGGTCTCCTGGAAAGGTCTGTTTCATCCAGACTCAAAGGTAATTTTTCTCTGATATTAAAACACTTAAAAATTTCTCTTATGATTTGTCAGTTTTTGTTCTCCTTGCCCAAGTTTTGAAAATGAAAATAATCGCTCAAAATAGTTTTTAGTTAAAATGCAAATCACCAAACAAATTCATTTTTTTCCTGTTTTTCTTCCCTTTATATGGTGAAGAAAAATCACAAATTACCTAGTAGCTGCCGCTGCTGCTGCTGCTAAGTCCCGTCAATTGTGTCTGACTCTCTGCAACCCCATAGACAGCAGCCCACCAGGCTCCATCGTCCCTGGGATTCTCCAGGCAAGAACACTGGAGTGGGATGCCATTGCCTTCTCCAGTGCATGAAAGTGAAAAGTGAAAGTGAAGTCTCTTAGTCATGTCCGACTCTTGGCGACCCCATGGACTGCAGCCCACCAGGCTCCTCTGTCCATGGGATTTTCCAGGCAGGAGTAGTGGAGTGGGGTGCCATTGCCTTCTCCGACCTAGTAGGCTTTGCACAATACCCAAAAAACATTGCATTGTAAAAGACACATTGGAAGTTTTAGCATTCTCAAATTGGGAGAGGCAAAAATAAAGAAGAGTTGACAAGCAGACAAGACAGAAACATAATAAGAAGTTTCTAACTTACAAGTTGATAATGTAAAAATAGTAACAGTTGCTATTCAAGTCACCCGGTTGTGTCCAACTCTTTGTGACCCCACAGACTGCAGCTCGCCAGGCTCCCCTGTCCTTCACTAACTCCGGGAGTTTGCTCAAACTCATGTCCACTGAGTTGGTGATGCCATCCAACCATCTTGTCTTCTGTCATCCCCTTCTCCTCCTGCCTTCAGTCTTTCCCAGCATCACAATCTTTTCCAATGAGTTGGCTCTAAGTGACAATTATACGAAATTTAACTTTTTCAAAAAAAGGAAACTTTGTTAAAATAATTTGAGTGTGCCAAAGATATATAGATTTCACAATATTTTAATTTTTTAGGAAGAAACTACTGTCTGGGCACAGAGTAAATTGGGTTGTTTTATGGCAAGAAAACCCTAATTTTGACTTTATTGTACATCACCCAAACAGTGATTCACAGTGATGGCTCTGTCTGCCTTTCACTAACACAACTTTCTAAAGCCTTTCTAAATATTTGTTAAGACATATTTAAACATGTAATTTTAAGTTTTAATCCTAAAAAAAAGTTTGAATCTTGCTTTAAAATAGGATTACCTATTATACTGAATTTCCCATCTTAGTAAAATCATTTCCTTGATAAATAGTTAAACCCTATGCTATGCTTAGCCGCTCAGTCCATCAAGGGTCATTGCTTTGCACTCGGACCACTTTATTAAATAAATGTTCCTCAGTGTGTGTGGTCTGTGCTTAATCTCTCAGTCATGGCCGACTCTTTGCAACCCTATGGACTGTAGCCTGCCAGGCTCCTCTGTCCATGGGGATTCTCCAGGCAAGAATACTGGAGTGGGTTGTCATGCCCTCCTCCAGGGGATCTTCCTAACCCAGGGATCCAACCCAGGTCTCCCACATTGC
Organism: Tragelaphus eurycerus; assembly: GCA_935064755.1. Classification (NCBI taxonomy): domain Eukaryota; kingdom Metazoa; phylum Chordata; class Mammalia; order Artiodactyla; family Bovidae; genus Tragelaphus; species Tragelaphus eurycerus. The sequence continues at coordinate 30,723,704 of CAKXYN010000002.1, forward strand.
AGGTGGACCCTATTCATTATCTAATATATATAAGATATATTATTTTGTAACTGTATTATAGTTTCAACCATTTTATTAGTTACTACCTGAACCAAGATAACTCATTTTATTTCCTCCAAACAGAACTAGAATACATGAAACCAAAAACTTTAAACTTTTTTCTCCATGATTGGCTGTATATTTTGTATCTTTTATAGACGCAAAGATTACAAAAATATTTTCCAAGGCATTTACCCTTGGAAAATCTTTAGTCATTCTGTAATTTTAAAAATAGGAAACAAGGATAAATTAAAACTAGGTAAGTGACCAGCATTTTGTATCTTTTCTGTCAAAGTGTCCAAAGATAGTTTAACTCAATTTAATATTAATTTAAGTTCTTAACAAAGTTAACAATGGATTGGGAAACTGCAATTTGTTTACACATGAAGTCCCTATAGTTCGTAGCATAGTAAGTATTATACATGACTAAATCAACTTGACCTAAAATGCAAGAGATGTAGAAAAGTTCAAATCATAAAAACATTAAATCCAAGTCTGTACAGGATAGTACTTTGCACTAGTATTATTTTTATGTGATAGTAAATATGTGAGAAGATTGAAGGCTGGTTTCATCTCCATCCATAAGCCAAAAATGCAATGTCAAAAGTTTTAACTTTTCTGCTTTTTTTTTTTAAATTTGATAAGCTAACATGCAAGGCCATTATTTAATCTGACAATTAACTTTTTCTCCTGTATTAGTTTTAGCAAGCAAAATTTGAAGAGGCAATATGTGTAAAGCTTGAGACTTAAAAAAATTTGCATTTTATCTGGACTGGAAGGATATGTGAATAACAACAGATGACTTTTTCATTAATTTTTACTTTTTAAAATTCTAGTTTAAGAGGAAGGGAATGGGGGGCAGGGAGCCAGGTCTAGGCAGATGAGATCAGGAAAGTTAACCTACCATCTGGTAATTGTATAATTCTATAAAGTATAATTTAATATTTATAGAGAGAGTTGTAGGGTTTATAGTACAACCCATGTCAGTTTGAAAGTTTTGTTTCTGTCCTTCCATCAGAGATAATCGTCTTGGGCTAAGGGAGATCATTGGTGTTTGGCTGCTACAGTTTCCTTCATATCTCCTTTATGATAGTCTAGAGGCTTCAAGTTCTTCCTGTTTTCAGCTAGAATGAGAAATTATTCCAGTGACCTTTTGGGTTTACAGTGTCAAGTTTTTGCAACTCCTGGACCCATCTAAGGAAAGAACTGCTTGAGTGCTTGAATGAGGTCAAGAAGGTTTGAGCCAGGACAGAATTGGGAAGTCCTTAACAATGGCACTTTTTTTTTTTTTTCTCTAGTAGAGAAAACTACTAGACCATTCAGGTATGATCTAAATCAAATCCCTTATGATTATACAGTGGAAGTGAGAAATAGATTTAAGGGCCTAGATCTGATAGATAGAGTGCCTGATGAACTATGGAATGAGGTTCGTGACATTGTCCAGGAGACAGGGATCAAGACCATCCCCATGGAAAAGAAATGCAAAAAAGCAAAATGGCTGTCTGGGGAGGCCTTACAAATAGCTGTGAAAAGAAGAGAAGCGAAAAGCAAAGGAGAAAAGGAAAGATATAAACATCTGAATGCAGAGTTCCAAAGAATAGCAAGAAAAGATAAGAAAGCCTTCTTCAGTGATCAATGCAAAGAAATAGAGGAAAACAAAGAATGGGAAAGACTAGGATCTCTTCAAGAAAATCAGAGATACCAAAGGAACATCAGCAAAATGGGCACAATAAAGGAAGAGATGGTGTGATCTAACAGAAGCAGAAGATATCAAGAAGAGGTGGCAAGAATACACAGAAGAACTGTACAAAAAAGAGCTTCAAGACCCAGATAATCATGATGATGTGATCACTGACCTAGAGCCAGACATTTGGAATGAAGTCAAATGGGCCTAGAAAGCATCACAAACAAAGTAGTGGAGGTGATGGAATTCCAGTGGAGCTATTCCAAATCCTGAATGATGATGCTGTGAAAGTGCTACACTCAATATGCCAGCAAATTTAAAACTCAGCAGTGGCCACAAGATTGAAAGTCAGTTTTCATCCCAATCCCAAAGAAAGGCAATGCCAAGGAGTGCCAAACTACCGAACAATGCACTCATCTCACACGCTAGTAAGTTCCAAAATTCTCCAAGCCAGGCTTCAGATATGTAACGTGAACTCTGACGTTCAAGCTGTTTTAGAAAAGGAGAGGAAAGAGATCAAAGCCACACCGCTGGATCATGGAAAAAGCAAGAGAGTTCCAGAAAAACATCTATTTCTGCTTTTTGACTAGCCAAACTTTGATGTGGATCACAATAAATATGGAAAATTTGAAAAGATGGAAGACCACCTGATCTCCTCTAATTACAGTAAAGAAAATTAGAATGTTCCAAAAGGAATTTGCTGGTACACCCAGACAGTGACACCACCAGAGGAGGAAGCCTCGGAAGAAGTGAAGAAAAGCAAAAAATGGCTCACAGAAGATAATAAAATTTTTGCCCAAGATCACTGAGATGTAAGAAATAAAGACAGGAAAAAATAAATAAACACCAAGCAGAGGTATGGTCTAGAGAGGAAGAGGAAGGCCGATTTGAGAAAAGTCGACTGCAAGAAGATCAACCAGTCCAGAAGGAGAACGAAGAGCAGAACCCAGTGCCACCCAGCGAAGAGTTGACCGAGAAGACGACTGGGAGGGATTGAGGGAGGAGGAGAAGGGGAGAGAGGAGAGATGGCTGGATGGCATCACTGACTCGATGGATGTGAGCGAGTGACCTCCGGGAGCTGGTGATGGACAGGGAGGCCTGGCGTGCTGCGGTTCATGGGGTCGCAAAGAGTCGGACACGACTGAGCGACTGATCTGATCTGATCTGATCTAACAATGGCACAAAGATCTGAATGTAACCAGGATTAGAAGTTGACATATTAGGGGCCTCTTCATATAGAGATTGCAGGACTACCTGGAGTTATCATGGATCATTCCAAAGAGTGGAGTTATCATGGATCATTCCAAAGATAGAAAAGGAGAGGAGAGAAAGGAAAGATAATAAGAAAGTGTGGAACAGGGTTAAGATGAATATACAAGTGAGACAGACTTTAAATTTTGTACATTTTTTGGTCTAGGGGGTCTATTAGGGAAGTTTTGGAATCTGGACTGTATTTAGAACTGTCTCCTAATGTTTAGCTGTATTTTAAAATAACTTTACACTCAACAAGGAGTTGCAAAAGAATAGGACTGAGAACTAACACCTTCACCCAGAATTCCCCAGATGCCCTGGTGATAAGACCTTATATAACCACCGTTCACTATCAAAAATAAGAATTTGACAGTAGTACAATGCATTTAACCAAACTACAGATCTTTTTCAAATTTTACCAAGTTTTACGTGTTCATTTTCAAATGTGTAGTTCTACAACATTTTATCACATATGTAAATTCCTACAACTACCACAACAATCAGGATACAAAACTTTCCCATGCTAACCTTCTTATAATCATATCTTCTCCATAGTGGTAACCACTGGCCACCACTGATCTGTTCTCTATCACCATAATTTTGTCATTTCAAGATGGAAATGTATATATAATTTTTATAAGTGGGATCATACAGTATATAACCTTTTGAAATTGGCTGTTTTTACTCAGGTTAGTAGCCTTGAGATCCTTCCAACCTATTGCACATATCAGTGGTTTGTTTTTATTAATGAGTAGGATTCCACTGTATGGACGTGCCACAGTTTATCTGGTCACTTTTTATAGGACATTTTGATTGTTGACAGATTTCAGCTATTACAAGTAAATCTGCTGTAAACGTTCATGTACTTTCATGTACAGATTTTTGTGTGGGCATGTGATTTCATTTCTCTAGGATAAACACCCAGGAGTATGATTGCTAATTCCTATGGTACCTTTATGTTTAACTTAAACTGCCAAAAATTTTTCCAGAGTAGATGTATCACTTCCTATTCTCAACAGCAAAGTGTGAGAGATCCAGTTGCTCTAGATCCTCACCAGCAATTGGTACTGTGAACTTTTTCATGCCATTCTTTAAGGTTTCTAAGTGAATTTTTTGCTTTCTCACTCTTGCATTTAGAGAATATATATTCTGAAAATAGGACTCGTGAGAATTGTGGATTGCAAATGTATCTCCTAGTACATATATTTTCACCCTTTTAACAGGGTCATTCTCATAGCAAAAAGACTTAGTATTGATAAAATTCAATTTGTTATTATTTTTCTTTTATGATCATGATTTTGGTGTCAAAACTAAGAACTGTGCTCAATCCATAAGATTCTCTCCTATGTTGTCTTGTAAAAGATTCATGATTTCACTTTTCACATTGATATTTACGATCCATCTTGAGTTAATTTTATGTCAGGTGTAATGATGTTTATGTTAAAGCTCATTTTTATAAAAGTCTTAAAAAGTACAGTTATTATAATACCATTTTATTGAAAAAAAAGGGCAAAACAAGTCAAAGGAGAAACAATGGCTTTTCAATAAATGGTATTATAATAACTGTACCTTTTTAGACTTCTATGGGATTTTGCAGGCAAGAGTACTGGAGTGGGTTGTCATTTCCTTCTCCAGGGAATCTTCCTGACCCAGGGATCGAACCCAGTTCTCCTACATTGCAGACAGACGCTTTACCCTCCGAGCTACCAGGGAAGCCCACTAGTATTGATAAAATTCAATTTATTATTTTTTTTCTTTTATGATCATGATTCTGGTGTCATAACTGAGAACTGTGCCCAACCCATAAGATTCTCTCCTATGTTGTCTTATAAAAGATTCATGATTTCACTTTTCACATTGATATTTACAATCCATCTTGAGTTAATTTTGTGTCAGGTGTAATGATGTTTATGTTAAAGCTCACTTTTATAAAAATCTATGTTGAATCATTTTTATACAGTAGGTTTCTCAACTTATTTAAGTCTTCAAAAGTATTTTCATCAGTCTTGTCGTTTTCTTCATACCAATCCTGTACATATTTTGTTGAATTTAGACTGTAGCATTTCCCTCCGTGTGTGTGTGTGTGTGTGTGTGTGTGTGTGTGAAGCAATTACACATGTGTGGGTATTTTTTATGTGGATCATTGGCTTTGTTGCAGTATTGTTGCTGTTTTATTGATTTTTGACAGCAAGACACATGGAGTCTTATTCCCTGAGCAGGCATCAAACTCACATGCCCTGTATTGGAAGGTGGTCTTCACCACTGGGCTACCAGGAAAGTCCCATGGTTTTGTGTTTTTAATTTCGTTTTTTATATATTTATTGCAAGTACATAGAAATCCAGTTGATTTTTGTGTGGGGATCTTGTATTTTGTAACCCTACAAAACTCGCTGTAAGTGGTGCTCTCTGTTCTGTTTCCTGGAAGAAATGGTATAAAATTGCTGTTATTTTTTCAGTGTTTGATACAATTAAGCAATGAAACCATCTGGCCTAGAGGTTTCTTTATCAAAAGGTTTTAAACTGTGAATTCAATTTCGTTAGTATTTACACTTCAGGTTACCTATTTTATTTGGGTAAATTTTGACAGTTTGAAGCTTTTGAGAAGTTGGTTGATTTTATCTAAGTGGTTGAACTTATGGACCTACAGTAGTTTTCCCTTAGTATCTTTTTAATGTTTGCTGAGCCTGTAGTACTTTTTCTTCTTTCATTCATGATGTTGGTCATTTCTTGTAAGATAGGAAAATGCATCTTTATTATGTCAAAGTCTTTTAAATCATGTATAGACTACATGTAAGGTAATTTTGGTCAGTCAGTCAGTTCAGTCACTCAGTCGTGTCCGACTCTTTGCAACCCCATGAACTGCAGCACGCCAGGCCTCCCTGTCCATCACCAACTCCCGGAGTTCACCCAAACCCATGTCCATCGAGTCGGTGATGCCATCCAGCCATCTCATCCTCTGTTGTCCCCTTTTTCTCCTGCCCCCAATCCCTCCCAACATCAGGGTCTTTTCCAATGAGTCAGCTTTTTGCATGAGGTGGCCAAAGTATTGGAGTTTCAGCCTCAACATCAGTCCTTCCAATGAACATCCAGGACTGATCTCCCTTAGGATGGACTGGTTGGATCTCCTTGCAGTCCCAGGGACTCAAGAGTCTTCTCCAACACCACAGTTCAAAAGCATCCATTCTTTGGTGCTCAGCTTTCTTTATAGTCCAACTCTCACATCCATACATGACCTCTGGAAAAACCATAGCCTTGACTAGATGAATCTTTGTTGACAAAGTAATGTCTCTGTTTTTGAATATATTGTTTAGGTTGGTCATAACTTTCCTTCCAAGGAGTAAACATCTTTTAATTTCATGGCTGCAGTCTCCATCTGCAGTGATTTTGGAGCCCAGAAAAATAAAGTCAGCCGCTGTTTCCACTGTTTCCCCATCTATTTCCCATGAAGTGATGGGACCAGATGCCATGGTCTTAGTTATCTGAATGTTGAGCTTTAAGCCACCTTTTTCACTCTCCTCTTTCTTTCACTTTCATCAAGAGGCTCTTTAGTTCCCCTTCACTTTCTGCCATAAAGGTGGTGTCGTGTGCATATCTGAGGTTATTGATATTTCTCGTGGCAAACTTGATTCCAGCTTGTGCTTCATCCAGCCCAGTGTTCTCATGATGTACTCTGCATATAAGTTAAATAAGCAGAGTGACAATACACAGCCTTGGCGTATTCCTTTTCCTATTTGGAACCAATCTGTTTTTCCATGTCCAGTTCTAACTGTTGCTTCCTGACCTGCATATAGCTTTATCAAGAGGCAGGTCAGGTGGTCTGGTATTCCCATCTCTTTCCGAATTTTCCACAGTTTATTGTGATCCACACAGTCAAAGGCTTTGGCATAGTCAATAAAGCAGAAATCGATGTTTTTCTGGAACTCTCTTGCTTTTTCCATGATCCAGCGGATGTTGACAGTTATGTTAAGATTTAAGGCTACTATTTTGTTTTCTCTTTGTTCTTTCTGTTTTTTTCATTGATCTTTCCTATCTTGTGAGTTATTTGAACTTTTTAGTATTCCATTTAAATTTATTTACAGCATTGATAAGTTTATCTATTTGTATAATTTTAAAGTGGTTATCCTGCATTTGCACATATAATATATATAACAGTTTACCAGTATCAGCATTATGTCACTTCAAATGGAATGTAGAAACTGATCATTGGTTAGTTGGAATTTTGTTCCCTTTTTGTGCTAAGGTGCCCGTCAGATGAACAACATTGCTCATGTCAGATTTCTCCAAAGTGACCACTACAATACCTAACTGTCTTTGATAAAATTATGCACCTTGAAGAGATGTGTGCATGATTTAGCGATATAACAGGTATCATGAAGAAAAGGTATTTGGCCTTATTAGGGAGTGCAAACTTAGACTAAAAAATTCTCATGAGGATTATTGCATTGATAGTGTGCTTTTGTAACTGTGTCTCCAGTTCTGTCAAAGATCAGATTGCAGGTGAGGACTATTTGAAAAAAAAAAAAAAAAAGAATAAACAGCTCTAAGAAGACACAACTATAGAAAGTAAGTCTTAAAATACCTTGAAAGGTGACTGTTACGGGTTGAATTGTCTACCAGAAAGTCATATTGAAGTCTAAACTCCAGGTACCTGTGAATGTGAGTTTATTTGGAAATAGGGCGAAGTTGAAATGAGCTCATACTGAATTAGGGTGGGCCCTGAATCCAGTGATGTGTCGTTATATGGAGAGGGAGGTCTGGAGGTGCACGAAGAGGGAAGTAGGCCACATAATAACAGAGGCAGAGACTGGAGAGCTGAAACTATAAGGTAAGGGAAACCAAAGACTGAAACAACTACCAGAAACCAGAAAAGACTCAAGTAATACAGTGACCCAAGGCAGAGTTTATTCCAAGGATTCAGGGCTGATGAGATGAGACTTTCCAAACTTAGAAGCTATCAGAACCAGCCTCACTGGCAATCCATCTGGTCTGTCTCCCTCACTGTAGGCTTTCCTTTTATAAAGGAGTGATTGTCAAGAAAGTGGACAACTGGGCAGATAAATAGGAATGCTGAGTTAAATGCTTAGCAGCCAAATTTGACCGAAGAGCAGTGATCAGAATTCAGAAGTCCTAGGAACTGAGTATAAACCTAATGTTGAAGGGCTCAACAAATTATTTGGAGCTCACATTTCAGCAGCAGTCCTCTTGTGAAGGACAACCTAGAGACTATGGAGATTGAAGGAGTTTGAGATTCGTTCCTGATTTACAGGTCAAGATGGTTTGTGACAGAGAAGGGTCTAAACTAGATTCAGGAAGCTCCATTCTTGTCATAACTGACCAATCACAGACCACTGTGACCACAACTGAGATCAAAGTGAAGTTTCTTTAGCTAGGTGAGGACCTGAGGGGCATCCTTGTAAGAGGGTTGCAACAAACTTACAGGTCTGGACTGGTGCTGGGTGATTCAAAGAAGGGTTAACAGAATGGAGGCTGGTAGTGATGTGGGTGCTGTCAGGAGGTTGGGGCTACTCAGTAATTGTATACCTTGGCACTTTTATCTAGGAGGCAATACATTTAAAGCAGAGATAGAGTTGTTGACAAAAAGAAAAATCATTTCAGAAATAAGAGGTGCATAATTACTTTATGCAGAATGTAGTTGCAGAATGTCTCATCTCTTGTTTGAGACGTGCCGGCTGAGTGGTTCTGCCCTGTCTGGGTCTACTGTCTTCACCGAGCTGCCTCGTCTGATCATTGATATATTGTTGTTGATATATTGTGACCATTGTTTATGTTAGGTGGGGCTGTCGCAGTCTTTCTACTACTTGCCAAGACTTCTTCCTTTTCTAGGAGTCTGGCCTGGAGACCGCATTTATCACTTCTGCCTACATGCCATTGGTTAGGACACAGTCATGTGGCTACAACTAAGAGGATGGGAAGTAGGTTTTAGCTGTGTGCCCAAAGGAAATGTGAAATAAGTTTAGTAATTATGTGACACTCTCTTTTCATTGTTGTTCTTTTTTCTCTTTATCCCCATTTTGACTCCCATAAGACATTCAATGTAGTATTTAATATGTGTCCTTCTGAAGTACCTTGTATATATTTAATTAATTAATATGAATCCTTAAAAGATACATAGGATTACTTTGAATGCATTCATAAAGTGTAAGTAAATGTTCATTGTATATCACTGTGATAATTTTTACTGTATTTTTGAGATCCATTTATGCTGCTACATATAGATCAAATCCATACCTCCTGATTGCTTCAAAATATTATGTTTTATTCATATTCATTTGACATTTTACTTAGCACTTCACCACGTACAAGAAGTCAAAAGCCTTACTAATTTGTCGTATTTATTCTTCCAGTTATTTTTGCCGAGTGGAGCACCCCTTAAGTGGCTTATGATAATGATTTTATTTTATTCACATGTCTGCGGTTGGACTGGGATTGGCAGAGACAACTCATCTGTGCTCCATGCACTGTTAGCTGGTGCTGGCAGGTTCTCAGCTGACTGGGGCTGGAGTCCACTGAATGCTCTGTCGCCTCTGGTGGATGCTGTTGGCCATTGGCTGGGACCTCAGCTGGGGCTGTTTGCCAGAGCACCTACACACAGAGTGTCCTTGTAGCTGCCCGGCTTCCTCACAGTGTGGCAGCTTGGTTAATCTAGTCCTGGAAGAGGTTTCAGTTTAGCAGATCTGTCTTTAATGTTAAGAGTTACAACCTATCTTTCTGTCCTTCTAAATAAACCTTTCTTTTTGTGATAAGACTGCTTCGTTAGACTTTCATGACTTACGCTTGGAACTGTCGTTGACAATCCTACTGCTACCTGAATAGCTTGATGTTACTCTTTATTTCTCTCCATGCTCTTTGATCTCTCACACCACTCAGTTTAGTTACAATAATAATGCCATCAGCTCCCATTTATTGAATACCTATCACGCACCAGACACTCTACCCTGTACTTGGCATTTAAGCCTCACAACAACCCACTGAAGATGGTAATTTCCCTGTTTTTTGGAGGAAGAAATGAAAATTTACATGGATTAGGTCATTTGCTCAGGTTATATATAGTTGATAAGTATGGAACCCAAACCCTACTCAGATCTTTATAATTTTCAGTCTGTTTTCAGTCTGCCATACTGGACCTGACAGGCATGATTTTTATCTCCTAAAAAGCCAACACAGGTCTGTAGCATCAAGCTGTGAGTTGTCCATCAAACCACTTCCCCCTGTTGCTAGGCACACGACTGGATTCCTTCATTGCAGTTAGGCTTAGCCACATGGTTGGGTTCTACCTACAACATGTGAACAGAAGAGAGAGACCCTATTTCACCACCAGGCCCAGTAAAATGTCCCATTTCCTGTCCTTTATGCTCTGCTTCTGCCATCTATTAATAGTTTATAGTGCCTAAAATGACCTTGGAAACCACACATTGATGATGGCAAAAACTGACAGCCGGGTCCCTGACAGAGATCCCTGCCACCAACCTCAAACCTCTTTAAACTGTTTATATGAGAAGGAGATAAATTTCTGATTATTTAAGCCATTATGTATTTAGGCATCTATTTATTACAGCAGTCAGCCTTCCTTAATTTTTATGGACTGTTTGAATTATGCTTTTGTGTGTAACAACCCACCTCAAAATTTTAGTGGCTTAAAACCACAGTCTTCACTCATGATTCTTTGAATTAGAAACTTAGGCTCTTGCCTATACTTGCTCACGCAGCCACAGCCAGCAGGTGGGTCAGCTGGGGGCTGAGTGGTCTAGCATGGCCTGACTCATGTGTCCTGAGATAAGAGCTAGAGCTGGCTGCTGGCTGGACCATGTGTCTCCAGTAGGTTCGCCTGGGGTCATTCACATGGTGGTGGAAGCATTCTCAGCGGCGCGAGGGGGCAAGCCCCAATCTGCAAATACTTTAAGGCTTCTACTGGCATGTGTTTGCCAATTTAGCAGTATCCGATGCAGGCCACATAGGTGGAGGGAAATGTGATTTATTGGGGAGTGCTCAGTGCAAGCACTCTCCAGACATGCTACAGTACTCATGTGCAAAGCAGGCAAATCGTTCACATGTGTACAACAGCTCAGCCACACATTTGATAAGAGATTCCAGCTTTAGGCTGTATTCATAACCTCTGAATCAAGTTGTAATAGCAGGGTTGGTTTTAATAAAAATTATAATGATTTTGTTTTAAAATTACATTTCGGGTCTATATGAAAAAATGAAATATTTGCCAATACGTGATACATTCAGGTTAGTAGCACTGACACTATAACGATGATGTTGTAGTTTATGGCCTAAATTTACCTGATGTTTTATGAATTCAGTTTATCAAGAGCCTATGGATTTGTAACCAAATCCATACTGTGAAGCAATCTTTAATTGCTAGATTTTTAATTTAGACCTTTAACTCCTTAATCTTTAGATTCACCCTTATTTAGAGTCACTTGTAAATAAGTTAGAAGTTCAGTACTTCCTCACTTTCTTTTACCTTTTGCTTTATTAGGCTGCACTGAGCCATCTGCGGTGGCAGAATGCTCTCCTCTCTGCTCAGGGTAAAGTACTCTGCATGCTTTGCCTCCGTGATGGTATCAGTACAGTGGTTAAGGCCCTGAGTTCTGGAGCCAGAATGTCCAGGGTCATATCCTATCGTTTCAGCTGGTTGTGTGACCCTGGGCAATTTAACTACACAGTGCCTCAGTTTTTGCATCTATAAAATGGGGATAATTACCACAAAGTAACTCAGGACTTTTATGAGATTAAATGAGATAAAGTACAAAAAAAAAAAAAAAAACCAACCCCTTAGTTCTTCTAACCGTAGCCGGTTAAAAGAAGTCATAATGATTTTTTTTTTAATTTTAGGTTTCTTGAGGTATAATTGACAATTTAATATTTTTAATTACTCTTCAGACCTATGAGAATGAAATATTTACCAATACATCAGAAACTCAGGTATGTAGGAGATTGCCTATTAGGAGATGCAAGCTGAAGCCTAGACATAAAAGTTTAAAGATGTATATAAGTTACTTTCAAATCCTATAGCAAATAGAAAAATTATGTTGAAAATATATTAAGGTTAAACAAATATGATAAAATGTTAATACTTGTTAATATATGTAGGATATGAGTGTTCATTTATTATTTCAGGTTTTCTGTAGGTTTGAGACCTTTCCTGGTAAAATGTGGAGGATGGACATTCTCTCCCCAGTTCTCTCAGCATGCCATTTTTCTTTTCATTCCTCCTTGCTTTCTCTCATCTTCCCCAGATTCTCTCGCCAGTCTCTCCCATGAGGGCCTCTTGTCTCTGCTCATCTACAGGTCTCTCCTTGTCACGTCCTCACGAGTAGCAGCAGCGTTGCCAGTATAAGTGGTTAAACATACAGCTCTGGAGCCAGACTGTCTGTGTTGGAATATCTGCAGTCTCTCTTCCTGTGTGACCTTGGGCAAATGACTTTTAAACTCTCTGTGGCTCCTCCAAATGGTTGTGAGGAGTGAAGAAACAATGAGTATCTATAAATACTTAGAAGAGGGCCTAGTATCTTGAGAGCTTTCTGTAGGAATTTGCCATAATGGTACTATCCTCCTGGTGTCCTTCACTTCTTTTCTGTTCAGCAATGATGGGCCCTGCAGCCTTTCTCCTGAGGACAGGTATTTGAGGGAAGATTGCAAATGTTTCTTACTTAATACCTTTTTTTTTTCAACATAAAGGAATTGAAATGAGCAAAAATCTTCCTGAAAAAGGTTTCCACATTTAGAAGAAATATATTCTACTCTGTTTTTGCTTTCCTATTACCCTCTGAAGAGATGATGTTTAACAGTAAAATCTTGCATTAACCCTGGATGAAGACCATGGCATCAACACCTTACCCCTGACCTCACAAGCCCACCTTGTCTGCACTGTCTTCTTAACTTACTCTTGAAATGGCACAGCCCTTTTTCCCATGTGAGGCTCGTCTGTCGCCTGTGCTGGAGATCCCAGCCTCCTTGCCTTCTCAGGAGCCATGCATTCTCTTTTATTCCTTATTTCTCTAGTACTCACCTTTCCCTCCCATTCCATCTTTTCCATGAACATTTAGCTGCTTCTCATCTTAAGTTGGGCTTCTCTGCTGGCTCAGATGGTAAAGAATCTGCCTGCAATATAGGAAACATGGGTTTGATCCCTGGAGAAGGAAGATCCCCCCAGAGAAGGAAATAGCAACACACTCCAGTATTCTTGCCTGGGAATTCTATGGACAGGGGAGCCTGGCAGGCTGCAGTCTGTGGGGTCACAAAGAGTCAGACACGACTGAGTGACTAATGCTTTCATCTCAAGTCAGATGAGGGAACCCTCCCTAGAATCCGTATCCCCTTTGAGCCACTGTTCTGTCTTTCTGCTTCACATGATATTTCTTGAAAGATATTTTCCTCTCCCAGTTATTTCTCAGCCCACTCCAATGGCTTTCCTGTTGCCAGTTTAACAAAATGGCTGTTACTAAGGTGACCCATAACTTCTGTGTCACTAAATCCATGGGCATTTACTTTGACTTACAAAAACATTCAGCAGCAGTGTAATCTCCTTATTGAGACCTCTTTATTCATTGTTGGCTATCTGTTCTGTCAATAATAAAGTACTGTATCTTTGACCCAGGAGTCTCAGGTCTCATGCTAGCTTCCATGAAACAGTGTCTAACTTCTAACTTGTGAGTAGGCCAAAATCCAGTCCCAGACATGACAATGACCACTGTATTCCTAGCAGTTCCATAGTGCTTTGCATGAAGTAGGTGTTCAATATTTGTGAGATGGATGGATGGACAGACAGATGGACTTTCTCAGTTCTGCCAAGATACTGCAGGGATCAGACCTGAAGAGCCAACCGTGTTCTGGATTCATTCTGGGATCATGGGGAGAGACAGCTGAGAGAACATGAATGTTAATTTGATCTGAAGTTCCTCTGGGCTTATGTGTCTCATTGGAGAGTATTTTGAACAGCCAGCTTCTCTTCTCAAATGTAAACCATCTGACAGAGGTAATCCTATTAGTTCCATTTTATTCTAAATTACTTGAATCGTGTAATGTTCTAATATTTAGCTGAGTTTAGCAGTAGTGCATGGGGAGGGTTGATGTGGGAGGTCTGCAGCCTGGGGTGGGCAGAGACCTGGGTTCTCTTTCAAAGGGGGAATTCTGGATATCCTTGGGTTTCTTGGAGAGGATATCATGGTGGGGGAACCAGGAAATGAGAATGGGAAGTGGGTAACAGCAAAGGCACATTTGGTTGGCCTCAAGATCTACCCAGAGCCTGCCAGCAGTCACTGGGGACATGCCATAGAAGTTCATCTCTGAAGCTCCTGGTGCCAGAATGCTTCAGACTGTAATTGTCCCTGTTGGGATGGATTGTTCCCCTTTTACAAAGTAACATAAGCATAGTTTTTGCACATAGAATAAAATTATATTCAGGACAGATAAAAGTGAAAAGAATGAATGAGAAAATTAAATTTATACCTATTAAGATTTCTTGAATTAGACACTGAATAATGTGTAGAAAGGCCAACAGCCTTTATGTTGACAGAGGGGTTCTTGGAATAGACAAAGGTGATAAGAATTATCTAGGGTTTGACTATCAACAGGAGGGATATCACCCCTAAGGGGGTAAAAGTTGGTTCTTGCGGGGAGAAAAAGAGTTTAGCTATTCAGTGGCCTGCAGGGTCAGGGTACCTAAACAGAAATACAGTATATTTGTGGTATTAAGAGTTTTATGGTGGAAGAGGGGATTAGGTAAAAATGTCTTAAAATTCTCTTTACAGGGGTGATAATGAAAAAAAAGTTGAGAAAACTGGACTAGATGATTCAGATGGAAGCATAATGTTGACCACCAATAGGCCCTCCTCTTGGGAATATGTGTTGACTCAGCAGAAGGAAAAAGATCTCACACATTGTCTGGTGAGTACCCACTGGGAGATCTAAGAGCAGCGGTGGGCAGCTGGGCCGTTCCCTGGAGCTGCTCAGTAGGTGATGAGCTGATGGCTCCGTACCCAAGATGCCAGGCTGATGGGTCCTCACACATATGGCCAGCTCCTGGACAAAACACAGCAATAGGAGGCTATGAATCAGGGTGGGAGTCAGGATTCCAGTGGCCAACCCACCCACCTTCCACGCTCCTTCTGTTCTGACCTCCCTCCGTCACTACTCTTCTCTCCTGCTAGCTCTGAAGACTGCCATT
This sequence comes from Tragelaphus eurycerus, assembly GCA_935064755.1. Lineage (NCBI taxonomy): Eukaryota > Metazoa > Chordata > Mammalia > Artiodactyla > Bovidae > Tragelaphus > Tragelaphus eurycerus. The sequence continues at coordinate 30,738,874 of CAKXYN010000002.1, forward strand.
ATTCATGTCTGCTGGAGGCCAGGGGATCAGTAGCAATGTCAACCAAGTGGATGAAAAGAATGCTAGAAACACAGAACCACATGCTGACATCAAAGACAGAAATGACCTTCAGCCATATGATTTTAGTGTAGAACGCCAGATAATTCACTCTAACGTCTGTGAAATCAAATTAAAATGCAAATAGACTTTTAGCTTTCTTAATCCCTGCTTCTGAATAGGACCTGGACAGGCAGTTCCTTAACAAAATAAAAACGGAGACAATGTCAGGTATGTCACGATGCTTAGTTCTCGTGCATGCTGTCACTTCAGTCATGTCCAGCTCTTTGTGATCCTATGGACCAGAGCCCACCAGGCTCCTCTGTCCCTGGGGTTCTCCAGACAAGAAGAGTGGGTTGCTGTGCCCTCCTCCAGGGGATCTTCCCAACCCAGGGATCGAACTGGCATCTCTTAGGTCTGCCTGCATTGGCAGGAGGATTCTTTCTTGCTCATGCCACCTGGGAAGCTTAGTTCTTATCCCATAGGTATTTGGCCTCCGGCTTCTGGTTTCTGAGCTGCTTACAAGTGTAGACTCTGCTGTCAGTTCAAAAATGGCAGTGTTGTTTCAGAGGGGCTCTCAAGGTGGGGAAGGATGGCTTAGCACTGCTCCCTCTTTTGCCCTATCTCTGATGCTCATTAAGGTCGTGCTACCCCACTCCAGTGCTCTTGCCTGGAAAATCCCATGGACGGAGGAGCCTGGTGGGCTGCAGTCCATAGGGTCGCTAGGAGTTGGACACAACTGAGCGACTTCACTTTTCACTTTCATGCATTGGAGAAGGAAATGGCAACCGACTCTAGTGTTCTTGCCTGGAGAATCCCAGGGACGGGGGAGCCTGGTGGGCTGCCGTCTATGGGGCTGCACAGAGTCGGACACGACTGAAGTGACTTAACAGCAGCAGCAGCAGAGGGGAAAGGTCTGATTAGATAACAAATGTTGCCACATCTAGGGCCCTACTACATGTCAGACACTGTTTTAAGTGCTTTATAAAAATATTTATTAATTTACTCCTGGTAACCAAACAGCCTTGCAAAGGGAGCAGTACTACTATAGATGGAAAGCTCAAGTACAGAAAAGCTAAGTCATTGTCCAAGGTCACATAAGTCTGGTAGCCCTGGAATTTGAACCCAGACCCTCAGTACCCACAGAACTGGCTGTAACTCTGCTGTTTTCTCCCTAACTTAACAGTGTCTTTGAAGTCATGGATGAATGCACTGACAATGAAATTGCTCTTAACACCATGTACTTTGGATTTTTATGTAAGTAGAACATTGGATCAGTATCAGCAACCCCTACACAGTTGAATCCTTCAGGCCACTTAAGTAATGGACTAATCGCTGGATACGTGCTGCCCTCTTGTGATAGAAACAATCCCAGTATGACCTTCTCCAGCTCTCTGGAATATACCTACTTCCTTTGGTCCAGTCCCATGGTTGTGGCTGGCAGAGGATGTGTGGGCTTTGAAGAGTCAGACGTGGGTCACCCGACATTCTCCAGGGTGTTCCTCACCTTGAGACTGTCAGTCAGTGAGGCTTGAAAACAGGAGTCCGAGTCTTGGAGCTTTTCGCATCGTTGGTATGTGAAAATCAGACCAGGCTTCCCAGAACAACACTAAAGACACCCCACCTGAGTCCTTGGGGAGCAGAGTTCATTTTGTTTAACTTTCCCTAGTGGATTGGGATCAGGTTTAACAGGCTTGGCAAAAAAAAAAAAAAAAAAATGTCAACTGGAGAGTGAACTGGAGGTCACAGACTGTCAAAAGGAAAATAAAGCCAGCCAGAAGGACTGTGTTCTAGTCTTGCCCTACAGATAATGCGTGTGACCTTGGGCAAGTCACTTTTGCTCTCTGAGGCCAGTGTCCTCACTGGCATGGTAAGAAGGCTGAACTAAGTGAGCTAAAAATCTTAGCTATTACCAAGTCCAACCTTCTACAGGAAAGGAAAACCCCTTTCCTGAAGGGAAATCCGCCCCCCAGCCCCCCATTTTTATACACGTTCTCATTAGTAATTTGATATACATATCCAAACTCCCTAGTTCTCATTTTCTTCACTCAGGAAGTAATCCCTGCTTCATAGGGTTCTTGGGAAGAATTAGTTACCACTTGACCCAGTGCTAATGGAATCAGTCAGACTGGGTTTGTTTAGACAAAGCAGAGACACATGCACACACACACGTTTAAAATCAAGGAAAACTGATTTTGAAGATACACTTACTCAGTTATAAGTGACTGTCTTAGTGCCACTTGAGAACAAATGCTAATGTAGGGGCCACTCATTAGGCCCTGCAGCTGCAGTTATTACCAGGGCCTGTCTGTGGCAGTAACATCCCTGTGTGTGTGGGCAGGGCCTGGATGCCATCTAGGGTACAGGTCCAAGGCAGGGAGTCTCATTCCTATTCAAAGGAGATAGCACATTATTCTGTAACTTCCACCCCCTTCCAAACCATTTATTAGACTCCTAAACCTGATGGATTCATGTAGATTGAAAAAGATAATAAAAATTCACAGCAAGAATCTTTGACGTGCTAATCCCACTCCAAAGAAATAATCCTAAAGAAACTTTTTTACTTCCATAGAAATGTCTATAATAATCATCCCTACAGCCAGTCTGGGCACCTGAATGTCTAACACTTGGGACATAATTAAGCAAATTAACATACCAATAGAATACAGATGATAATTATAAAGATTAATAACTGGGAAAATTAAATTATAAATGTTTCACTGTGATTCCATTCAGTTCAGTCACTCAGTCGTGTCCAACTCTTTGCCACCCCATGAATCGCAGCACGCCAGGCCTCCCTGTCCATCACCAACTCCCGGAGGTCACTGAGACTCACATCCATCGAGTCAGTGATGCCATCCAGCCATCTCATCCTCTGTCGTCCCCTTCTCCTCTTGCCCCCAATCCCTCCCAGCATCAGAGTCTTCTCCAATGATGTCAAAATAGTCAACCCTAAAAAAGGAAATTCTGACATGGATGAACTTTGAGGACATCATGCTAAGTGAAATAGAGAGTCACAGAAAGGCTGTATGGCTTCACTTATGTGAGGGAACTAGAGTAGTCAAAATCAGAAAGAAAGTAGTAGGTGGTTGCCAGGAGTGGAGGCAGAGGGAATTATTGTTTAATGAGCACAGAGTTTCAATTTTACAAGAGTAATTCTGGAGATGGGCATTGGTGATTACACAGCATATGAATGTGTCTATACCACTGAAATGTATAAAAATGATTAAGATGATAAATTGTATATTACATGTATTTTACCATAATAAAAGTCTCAATGTAGGCAAAATATGGAAAAATGACATGCAAAAATTAAGTTGCTATTAGCATTATTATAAGCATTTTTTTCACAGTTTATTGTGATCCACACAGTCAAAGGCTTTGGCATAGTCAATAAAGCAGAAATAGATGTTTTTCTGGAACTCTCTTTTTTGGTGATCCACCAGATGTTGGCAATTTGATCTCTGGTTCCTCTGCCTTTTCTAAAACCAGCTTGAACATCTGAAAGTTCACAGTTCACATATTGCTGAAGCCTGGCTTGGAGAATTTTGAGCATTACTTTGCTAGCGTGTGAGATGAGTGCAATTGTGTGGTAGCTTGAGCATTCTTTGGCATTGCCTTTCTTTGGGATTGGAATGAAAACTGACCTTTTCCAGTCCTGTGGCCACTGCTGAGTTTTCCAAATTTGCTGGCATACTGAGGGCAGCACTTTCACAGCATCAACTTCCAGGATTTGAAATAGTTCAACTGGAATTCCATCACCTCCACTAGCTTTGTTCAGAGTGATGCTTTCTAAGGCCCACTTGACTTCACACTCCAGGAAGTCTGGCTCTAGGTGAGTGATCACACCATCGTGATTATCTTGGCTGTGAAGATCTTTTTTGTATAGTTCTTCTGTGTATTCTTGCCACCTCTTCTTAATACCTTCTGCTTCTGTTAGGTCCATACCATTTCTGTTCTTTATCGAGCCCATTTTTGCATGAAATGTTCCTTTGGTATCTCTAATTTTCTTGAAGAGATCTCTAGTCTTTCCCATTCTGTTGTTTTCCTCTATTCCTTTGCATTGATCGCTGAGGAAGGCTTTCTTATCTCTCCTTGCTATTCTTTGGAACTCTGCATTCAAATGGGAATATCTTTCCTTTTCTCCTTTGCTTTTCACTTCTCTTCTTTTCACAGCTATTTGTAAGGCCTTCTCAGACAGCCATTTTGCTTTTTGGCATTTCTTTTTCTTGGGGATGGTCTTGATCCCTGTCTCCTGTACAATGTCATGAACTTCCGTCCATAGTTCATCAGGTACTCTATCAGATCTAGTCCCTTAAATCTATTTCTCACTTCCACTGTATAATCATAAGGGATTTGATTTAGGTCATATTTGAATGGTCTAGTGGTTTTCCCTACTTTCTTCAATTTAAGTCTGAATTTGGCAATAAGGAGTTCATGATCTGACCCACAGTCTGCTTCCGGTCTTGTTTTTGCTGACTGTATAGAGCTTTTCCATCTTTGGCTCAGGAAGCAACAGTTAGCAACAATTAGAACTGGACATGGATGAACAGACTGGTTCCAAATAGGAAAAGGAGTAGTACCTCAAGGCTGTATATTGTCACCCTGCTTATTTAACTTCTATGCAGAGTACATCATGAGAAACTCTGGGCTGGAAGAAGCACAAGCTGGAATCAAGACTGCCAGGAGAAATATCAATAACCTCAGATATGGAGATGACACCACCCTTATGGCAGAAAGTGAAGAGGAACTAAAAAGCCTCTTGATGAAAGTGAAAGAGGAGAGTGAAAAAGTTGGCTTAAAGCTCAACATTCAGAAAACAAAGATCATGGCATCTGGTCCCATCACTTCATGCCAAATAGATGGGGAAACAGTGGAAACAGTGTCAGACTTTATTTTTGGGGGCTCCAAAATCACTGCAGATGGTGACTGCAGCCATGAAATTAAAAGACGCTTACTCCTTGGAAGGAAAGTCATGACCAACCTAGATAGCATATTGAAAATCAGAGATATTACTTTGCCAACAAAGGTCCATCTAGTCAAGGCTATGGTTTTTCCAGTGATCATGTATGGATGTGAGAGTTGGACTGTGAAGAGAGCTGAGCACCGAAGAATTGATGCTTTTGAACTGTGGTGTTGGAGAAGACTCTTGAGAGTCCCTTGGATTGTAAGGAGATCCAACCAGTCCATCCTAAGGGAGATCAGTCCTGGGTGTTCATTCAGTTTAGTCGCTCAGTTGTGTCCGACTCTTTGCGACCCCATGAATCGCAGCACACCAGGCCCCCCTGTCCATCACCAACTCCCGGAGTTCACTCAGACTCACGTCCATCGAGTCAGTGATGCCATCCAGCCATCTCATCCTCTATCTTCCCCTTCTCCTCCTGCCCCCAACCCCTCCCAGCATCAGAGTGTTTTCCAGTGAGTCAGCTCTTTGCCTGAGGTGGCCAAAGTACTGGAGTTTCAGCTTTAGTATCATTCCTTCCAAAGAAATCCCAGGGCGTGTTCATTGGAAGGACTGATACTGAAGCTGAAACTCCAATACTTTGGCCACCTCATGCGAAGAGTTGACTCATTGGAAAAGACTGATGCTGGGAGTGGTTGGGGGCAGGAGGAAAAGGGGACGACAGAGGATGAGATGGCTGGATGGCATCACTGACTCGATGCACATGAGTCTGGGTGAACTCCAGGAGTTGGTGATGGACAGGGAGGCCTGGCGTGCTGCGATTCATGGGGTTGCAAAGAGTTGGACAAGACTGAGAGACTGAACTGAAGCATTGTTTTAAAAATTTTAATATTGTGATACTGCTTTTGTAATACAAATGTGACAGAGAGAAATTGTCAAGGAAAAAAAAAATCAAGTTATTTTGATATTTGTTATTTGCTCCCAAAAAGCACCTAAGTAGGTGTGGGGAAAATCAGAAACTTGTTTAGCATCCTTGAACTTATTTTATAATTTACTGTGGTTTAAAATCTTTTTTTTATTATTCATTCATTACAAATCACTGGGGGCCTACAATCTTTTTAGTGCTTAGTGCTCTGAAAGAGTTTTAAGCTGGTCTGGGTGCAGTTAATTCAGCTTTAAGTCTGTGAGAATCCTGCTGGGATGGCCCCTGGGCCCTGTAGCTCTCCTGCCAGCCCATCTGTGCGGCAACATGAGCTTTGGCCTCCTTACCAGCTAATTCTGCTTTTCATTGAAATTCCTCTCTATGGACCTGAGATGATGGTCATGCTTTTGCCTTTCAGGTCCAGAGCAAGGATTTTTATTCCTGTAAGTGAGCAATTAGTTACTGGAAATAGACATGTGTCACCCCTGGAAGTGGACCAAAACACCAACGAGCCAAATGTGCCTTCCCAGTTGGGGAGCTGAAAGGGACACCTGGCAAAGGCTGGCGGGCCTGGCTTTGTGGGGTGGTGCCAGCTTCGCTCTATTCTTACTGTGCAGTGAAGACATGGATGTGCCTCCCTCTGTTCAGTGAGTGACACGTAAATGGTAAGAATGATGACAACTCGTGGCTGTGCTTTTCAATGAAGGAGTCAGGATACTGCAGGAAGCTCAATGTTGAATGCTTCTAGACTTGAATTTGAGAACTTCTAGTGCTATATTTGACCTTGTTGGGACGTTTCCTAAGCCTAAGAGTGTCAAGGGGATACCAGGGGATGCCACTGTGAGCAGAAATGAGAAACACTGGTTTTATAATTGTTGTTGTTTAGTTGCTAAGTCATGTCTGACACTTTGCGACCCCATGGACTATAGCCCTCTAGGATCCTCTGTCCATGGGATTTCCCCATGCAGTGGGTTACCATTCCTGCTCTAGGGGATCCTGATCTAGGCATTGAATCTAAGTTATCATACTGGGTATTGACCACTGGGGGCTTCCCTGATAGCTCAGTTGGTAAAGAATCTACCTGCAGTGCAGGAGGCCCTGGTTCGATTCCTGGGTCAGGAAGATCCACTGGAGAAGGGATAGGCTACCCACTCCAATATTCTTGGGCTTCCCTTGTGGCTCAGCTGGTAAAGAATCCGTCTGCAATGCGGGAGACCTGGCTTTGATCCCTGTGTTGGGAAGATGCCCTGGAGAAGAGAAAGGCTACCCACTCCAGTATTCTGGCCTGGAGAATTGGGTCGCAAAGAGTCAGACACGACTGAGCGACTTTCACTTTCATTGAGCATTGGCCCTGCACAGCGTTGTGCTGATCTCCATGCGGCAGCTCATTTAATCCTCACAACAACTTTGTAAATCAGTACTCTGGGATTTCTGTTTTCAAGGTAGAAATTGAAATTCTGACAGTCTTAAGATGTGGCCCAAAGCCCCACAGTGATTTTACATGGCTTATTTTATAAGTTCCAAGTCAACATGGACATGAAGGTCTGAAACACGGAAGCTGTGGTTTCTTTCCTGAAATCAACTAACATGTCCTGTGGAAACAGTCGTATCCTAAGTTTGTGGAATTCCTCCTCTGCCTAATTTCCTATTATCTTTTTCTTGATTTCTCCATTTCTCTGCAGAGAAGTTCACCTATGGCCAGTGGAGACCCTTTCCAACAAATTAGGAGTCTAATTTCACTTTTGTAAGAAAATCCACCGTTCGCCATCTGGAAGACCAAAGTATTTCCAGGTTAGAATTTAACCCAATACCACACAAATTCAGTTTCCCTTAGAGGCAACAGTTTTAATTTTCATAGTCTCTAAAAGTAGTAATATTTGGTAGCTTCTGGGTTCACTTTAGAATCTCAAAGTTTAGTTTTAGCAGTTTATAATAAAATATGATTCTGTCATCTGGGAAGTGTGGTTCTCTGACTTGACAAGTCTGAAGTCTGTTCTAAGCACCCTTGGCCTTCAGCTCACCAAGCGCCCGATCCTTCATGTGATCTGGGCATATCTGCTGCTCAGATATTCTGGGAGAGAGGTCCTCCCTTGGGTGGGGGTGGTGACTGTTAGGCAGATACCCAGATCTGGGGCGGCCAGGACCTTAGGGGAGTAGTTCCCATGTGACCAAGTGACTGTACAGGATTTTCCCCCTAACTTTCAGGGCTAACTTGTTGAATTATACCCTTCTTAACTGGAGGTGCTGTGTAAAGCCAGGCTGGACTTCTGACAATTCCAAGGTACTGTTGAACGGCCCCTATCAGCTCAGTGTCTCTTGCCACAGTAGGTACAAGCCCACCCTGGTCCTCTACTTGGCAGTGAACAGCCGAGGTTAGGGGACAGCCCATCAGGAAACAGTGGTGAGGGCCATGAAATCTGGCTATGCCAGCGTACCCTGGCCCCAGCCACCAGGGACTCAAGGTATTCCCTCCGAGAAGCCACTTATGTGGACTGGGAGGTCAAATGGAGAGGCCTCAGATGCTTTCTCTGCCTTCTTCCTTCTCTTGGTAGGTGGAGGGACTTGTGAAGGATCACACTGAGGATGCTTCTGACTGTTCGTCATCTGGTTCTCCTCACAGCACGTTGCCCCGGGGCCCCACCCAATGCAGTAAATGCCTCTGAAAGGGTCACAGCGTGCTTGCCTGGCCAACTTCCTTTTTAAAACCCCTGACTCAGACAATTGGAAGGACTGATGTTGAAACTGAAACTCCAGTACTTTGGCCACCTGATGTGAAGAGCTGACTCATTTGAAAAGACCCTGATGCTGGGAAAGATTGAGGGCAGGAGGAGAAGGGGATGACAGAGGATGAGATGGTTGGATGGCCTCACTCACTCAATGGACATGAGTTTGGGTAAACTCCGGGAGCTGGTGATGGACAGGGAGGCCTGGCATGCTGCAGTTCATGGCGTTGCAGAGAGTCGGACACGACTGAGCGACTGAACTGAACTCAATTAGAAATAATGAGTGTTTCAGTATTTTATTAACAAATGAATTGGCAAACGAACGAGTTATTTGGTAAAACCTCCTCCTTCCCCCCATTTAGCATCCACTGCATGCCCGCCATGGTGGCAGGGGTCTAACATGCTCTCCCAGCTGAGTTCTCAGCGAATCTGAGCCTTGCCTCCAACACAGCCACCCTCACAACTGCTCAGGGGCAGGAGGAGACTTCCCTTTCTCCACAGGGCAAGAGAGAAGCTCGTTTGGATGCCACGACCACAAGGGCACGCCAGGCCTTTATTCCTTTTGGAGGACGGTACTGATTCCTCTTCCTGGGGCAGAGCCCATCCCACGAAAGCCCTGAGTGGAGCCTCAGTATTATACAGACGTTGCCCTGTCCCTGAGACTGGTGAAGAGGGCATCCTGCCATCTTTGTCAGCAGATGGCGAGACTCCAGGACTAAGACAAAAGCCCATGGTGGGTCCTTCCTTTGGCACCAACTCCCTACGGAGCCTTGGAGGAGTCAAAGCCCCACACTGCAGCCCCTCCGTGTCTGCAGTGAGGTGGGAATAGTATCAACACTTGGGGAGGCACTGAGGAAGAAGACAGTATTTCAGGCAAAATACTTTCCTTTGTTGAGCACCTCTGCCCCCCAAGAAACACGGTACCGACTGTGCATCATGTCGTCAACTCTTCATTGAACACGGCGGTGACTGACTCGCTCCCCCTGGCCTTGGGGCAGGCATCTGTACAAGCTTGGAGTCTCATTCCTCTAGGTGCAGATTTAAATAATCATGGTTATGCATTAACATCTCTTTATAGAATGTTCGCAGTCACTAAAATGGCTCATGCTTTTCCTGCAGAATTATAACAACTACTCAGGGCCTCTGCCAGTCGGAGGGATCTCTGCCAGACCCCACTTGATCTGCATCATGAAGGCTGGATTCCTAGAAGTCCCACCTCAGCACACCCTGGATGCTGCCATCCAAGACAGGCAACTGCACTGAGTTGCCCCCAGGGCCAAGACCCACCCACGAGAAAATATCCCCTCAGAAACAGACAATCCGCTTCTCATCTTCAAAGACCTTAGCCTCCTCTGGCTTTATCAAGTTTCCATTTAAGCTGTTGGAGAAAAAGAACACAAGTAAGTGAGGGACTACTGTATACACCTTCCCAACATGTGTTCCTAACACACTCATGCTTCACACAACCCTGAAATTCAAACACTTTTTTTCTTTTTTAAAACTGAAGTATAGTTGATTTACAGTATTGTTAATTTTAGGGGTGCAGCATGGTGATTCAGTATATCTGTACAATATTTTTCCTTACAGGTTATTATAAGATAATGGGTATAATTTCCTGTGCTACACAGTATATTCTTTTTTATAATATAGTAATTTGTGTATCTATTAATCTCATACCCCTGATCTATTCCTCACCCTTTTGGTAACAAGTTCATTTTCTATATTTGTGTGTCTGCTTCTGTTTTGCATATATACAGGCATGTGCTTTATTTTTTAGATTCCACAGCTACCTGATATAATAGTCTTTCTTTCTGTGACTTATTTCTTTTAGTATAATATTCTCTAGGTCCATCCACTTTGTAAATAGCAGTGTTTCATTCTTTTTATGGCTGAGTAACATTCATTGTGCATATATATTATGCATATATTATGTGTACATATATATGTACATATACATGTACATGTGTGTTTATCACATATTAATCCAGTCATCTGTTGATGAGCACTTGGGTTGCTTCCATGTCCTGGCTATTGTAAATAGTGCTGCTGTGAACACTGGGGTACATATATCTTTTCAAATTAGTATTTTATCTTTTTCTGGACATATACCCAGGAGTGCAATTGCTGGATCATATGGTAGTTCTACTGTTAGTTTAAGAATCCTCCATATTATTTTCCATAGTGGCTGCACCAATTTACATTCCCACCAACAGTGTACGAGGGTTCCCATTTCTCTATATCCTCTCCAGAATTTATTATTTGTAGACTTTGATGGTGGCCATTCTGACAGGTGTGAAGTGATACCTCATTGGGTTTAGATTTGCATTTTCTAATAATTAGTAATGTTGAGCACCTTTTCATGTGCCTGTTGTGAATCTGTAAATTGTCTTTGGAAAAACGTCTATTCAGGTCTTCTAGCCATTTTTTAATTGGGCTGTTCTTTTGATGTTGAGTTGTATGAGCTGTTTGTATATTTTGGACATTAATCCCTTGTCAATTTCAACATTTGCAAATATTTTATCCCATTCTGCAGGTTGTCTTTTCATTTTTTCAGGAGTTTCCTTTGCTATGTAAAAGCTTTTAGGTTTAATCAGGTCCCAATTTTTAGTTTTGCTTTTATCCATTTTGCCTTAGAGCTACATTTTTAATTCCCAATGTCATATTTTATATCTCCCTGCTTATCCCTTTATTGTTTAGAGTCATTTTTGAAATTTTTTCATTTTTAATCCATGTATGGGTTTAAGCGATCTTCAATCCTCAATATATATTGGCTTTTCCTATTGGTATTTTCCCTTTCCTATAGATTCTTTTCCATTTAGAGAAGATTCTTCAACATTTCTCTTAGGGTAGGTTTTGTAATGGTGAATTCTTTGCTTTTTACTTCTCTGAGAAACTCTTATATTCTAAATGATAATTTTCCTAGGATTAAGTATCCTAGGTTGATATTTTTCCATTTCAGAACTTTGAATGTATCATGCTATTAATACTTCTTCTGGCATGCAAGGTTTCTGCAGAGAAACCAGCTGATAGCCTGATGGTGATTTCCTTGTAAAGGACCGTTTTTCTCTTGCTGCCTTTAGAATTCTTTAACTTTTGCCATTTTAATTATGATATGTCTTGGTGTGATTCTGTTTGAGTTTATCTTATTTGGGACCTTCTGTGCTTCCTGTTTCTGGATATTTGTTCCCTTCTTTAGGTTTGGGAAGTTTTCAGCCATAATTTCTTCAAATACCTGTTTTATTCCCTTCTCTTTTTTCCTTCTGGAATCCTTACACAGCAGATATTGGCGCATTTTATATTATTCCATAGATCTCTTATGTTGCTTTCATTTTTTTCATTTTCTTTCTGTCTGCTATGTTGATTGATTTCCATTATTTTATCTTTCAGATCATTTGGATTTGTGTCATTTAGTCCTTTTATTTAACCATTTTATCTAAATTCACTGAAAAAGAGAAAAGTAATCTATTGTCATGGAGAGGTGTTTTTATGCGAGTGTCCCTATATAGACTGTGTGTGCCCCGTATCTTTGATGTGAGGACTGGATTTGATTGTGGATGCCAGCCATGTCTTCTTCAGGGTGTGCTGGCCACCATCACCTTGATGGAGTATGGCTAGAACCTGCACAGGTTGTGATGTGGGACCTCCTCTCTGCTCAGTGACCATCACACAGGGCAGGTGCTGCTCCGGAGTTGCTGGAGCAACTGTCCTGAGCTTTGGGCTGTAGAGTTGGCTCTGTTCCCTGTAAGTGTGTTTTCCCTTCTCCCTGCACTGGGGCTTGTGCATTTACAGAGGTCTGATGCACCACCTGTGTAGGCGTCTCACATGCAGCCCAAGGTCATGTTTCTTCCCATTGTGGTCATGCCAGATCTAGTACAAGGTTGTGGCATGGAGAGGCTGGAGCATCTGCTTGGCTAGCAGTGGGGGTCATGGCATTATGGCTGAAGCGGCTGTGTTGCCATCAGACATCTGGGCTGCTTTGTTAGTGCTGTTTTAGCAACCACTCAGCAGGCTCCTGGGGGCCACGTCTGTGTCCCTAGATCAGGTCTTCTGCCAGGACTTGGCTTCTCTAGATCTAGTGCCAGTCTGTGGTGTGGAGTGAGTGGGCCTGGGGTGTTTGCTCAGCGTGGCTTTGGGAGCACAGTGAGGTGGCAGCCATAAGCAGACCTCTTTCTGCCCTGTCTGGTGGCAAGCAAGCACTCACACACTCCTCCCAAGTGGAGTCTAGGCTCTCCAGCCTTTCTCTCTGTCATACTGGCTCTCCAAGCAGCCAAGGGGACTTGTATCATCTGCACAGGAGCCCAGGACTGGGACACCCAGTCTGTGGTTCAACCCGCTCACTTCTCAGGCTTCCTCTTCCTCTCAGTCCCTTCCCTGGGGTGCCATCCTCACCTGATTCCTTTTTTCTCCCATCCTACCTGATTACATGGGAATCTTTCTTGTAGCCTTGGTTGTATAGGAGTTCTGCCAGTTTTCAGTTTTCCATGAGACTTGTTCTACACTTGGATGTATTTTCAATGTGTTTGTGGAGGGAGGTGAGCTCCACATCCTCTTACTCGGCCATCTTGATGACTTGTTTGATATTAATCCTTTCCAGATGGCCCACAAACACATGAAAAGGTGCTCAACATCACTATTAGAGAAATGCAAATCAAAACTTCAGTGAGGTATCACCTCACACCAGTCAGAACGGCCACCATCAAAACAAATCTACAAATAATAAATGCTGGAGAGGATGTGGAGAAAAGGGAACCCTCCTGCACTGCTGGTGGGAATGTAAATTGCTATAACTACTATGGAAAACAGTATGGAGGTTCCTTAAAAAACTAAAAGCGCTCATAGGACCCAGTAATCCTACACCTAGGCATATACTCTGAGAAAACAACAACTCAACTCAAAAAGGTACATGTGCTCCAGTATTCACTGCAGCACTACTTAAAATAGCCTGAATGTCCACGGACAGACAAATGGATAAAGAAGATGGGGTATACAATGAAATATTACTCAAACATAAAAAGGAACAAAACTGGGTCATTTGTAACAATGTGGATGAACCTAGAGTCTGTCATACAAAGTAAGTCAGAAAAATATATTAAAGTATATATATGGAATCACGAAAAATAGTACTGGTGAACCTATGTGCAGGGCAGGAGTAGAGACGCGGACAGAGAGAACTGACTTGTGGACACGGGGAGGGGAGGAGAGGGAGGGACACACTGGGAGAGCAGCACTGACCTACGCACGCCCACGTACAAACAGACCGCTCTGGGGCGCTGCTCACCTCAGCGCTCCGTGACGACCTAGAGGGGCGCTCAACAGGGAGGAGAGGTATGTCTGCACACAGCTGATTCAAGCTATTGTACAGTGGAAACTAAACGTTGTAAAGCAATTATAATCCAGTTAAAAAAATCCCTTCATGGACCTACCGTCACTCCATGGAATGGGTCTGAGATCACCCATAGCCTCTATAAAACTGAATTTAAATGACATTTTTCAGGCCTTATCTTTCTTGATCTTCACAGGCATTTCTTCCTCCTCCTTGAAACACTACCATCCGTCTCTTGGCTTGATATTTACAGTCTCTGATATTTACATCTGCTCACTCCATCTTCTTTTTTATATTCTCCTCCACATAACCTCTAAATAATGGATTTCCTCCAGGCTTGGGGCCTGGCCCTCTTCCCCAGAAGAACCTCATCTGTATGTCAGTGACCTGGGCAAGACCTCTCTACTGCAGAGCCTCTTACCTGCTTGACATTTTCATCTGGATGCCTCCCAGGTACCTCATAGTGGGCACCTCTCCCCTGGGTTCCCTAGCTCCAAGAATGGCACCACTCTTCCTCCAGTTGTGCAAATTAGTAACCTGGAGCTTAACACCTTCCCCACCTTCACAAAGTTTTGTTTCCTAAATATCCCTAGCATGGCTCCCTGGAACCTCTGCACATGTTCCCCACCACCGTCCTGATCTGAGTACCTATCACCTCTTCTCTGCCCCACTGTGCTGTCCTGCTAACTGTCCCTTAACATGGCCTCCGGCCTTTCCCAGTCCACTTTCCTACAGGAGCCAGGGTGGTTGTGCAGCTCTGAGTACATCCCTCTTTGCTTGAAACCCTTCAATGACTTTCTAGTGCTTTTAGGATAAACACCAAAAATACGCAACAGGATCCATAGATCTTTCAGGGTCTAGTCTCCACCCTGTGGCCCTTCTTCCACACTGTTCTTCAAAGGCACCACGTTCCTTTGTGCCTCAGAACTTTTGCACATGACGTTCTCCTTCCTATAACACTTTCTTCCCACCTCAGCTGATGATCTATTCGTCCTTCATGGCTTAGTTTAAACGCCACTTCCTTCAGGAGACCTTCCCTGAACCCTCCTTCACATTAGGTTCCTGTCTCAGCTTTCCCCTCTCCAGCACTCTTGATTGTCAATAAATAATTACTTGAATAATGTTTTCCTTTACTGTGTGTCTTCCTCACTAGATGTAAACCCATGAGAGCAGGTCCCTCTTGCTCACCACTGGATTCTCGGAACCGGCACAGCTCCTGGCACTCATTTGTTATTCAACAAATTAAGACGGCGTGCTTTCCCCTGGGGACTCTGCAGTGACCGTGACACAGGCCCTACCCTCAAGGAGCTCACAGTCTGGAGAAGACAGCCTCACAGAAAGCTCTTACAACAGACTGTGGTTAAGTGCTATAATTTATGACACTGGGTCATTGAATACTGCTAATTTCTGTCTCTGAAGGCATAACTCATGGCTGCTACTGCTAAGTCACTTCAGTCGTGTCCGACTCTATGCGATCCCATAGACGGCAGCCCACCAGGCTCCTCCGTCCCCGGGATTCTCCAGGCAAGAATACTGGAGTGGGTGGCCATTTCCTTCTCCAATGCATGAGAGTGAAAAGTGAAAGTGAAGTCGCTCAGTCACGTCTGACTCTTAGCGACCCCATGAACTGGAGCCATCCATGGGATTTTCCAGGCAAGAGTACTGGGGTGGGGTGCCATTGCCTTCCCCGATAACTCATGGAGGGACTTCATATCTCAAGTTCTTTTTGAACAAGGATGAGGCAGACATAAATGTCATTACAGATAGAGAGTCTGAGGAGATGGCCCAAGGTACTCTCTGCCAGTGGTGACCCTGGGCAGAGCCTGACCCCAGCCCTGGCAGCCCATCAAGTGAGACTTCTGGGATGAGCCAGGGACTGGAGTGAAGATACTCCTGGGCCAGCACCCGAGACTTCCTCCTTGTCCTCTTTTCTAATCCTTCCTGACACCAATGCCTCGTTCAGGTTCTACACAGCATGCCTTAAAGACTGATACTTAGTCCTATATAAATAATTCTTTGTGTAGGAACAATGGTCTTTGGTAGGCCATTTCAAGCTAGTCAGAATTAAAGCAGCTGCATGTCCTTAAACCATCCTAACCAGTCACTGAGCAAAGTGGAGGCCAGCTGTGGTCCACAGACTGTCCTTCAGCCTGGTCTCCTGTCCTCTCCCCACCTCTATCTGCTGTCTTCAAACAACAGTCAGCAGAAAATGGGCTGCTTCTAGGAAAGGATTCCTGGCTGAGCGGTAGGCTTGGCTTTGAAGATGACTTGCCACAGCCCCTCCATCAATCTGTTTGGAGCCTGGGCTCTCTTCTCAAGCATCATGTTTTCCAAATATTTTTTTGGCTTTGCCTCCAAATGAGAACATTTTACATTGTTAACCAGCATCTATGCTGGTACACATCTATACATACACACCCATATCTGAAAATAGATTATGAAATATCTCATAGTGTGCACACAGCATTCTGGTGTTCTACTCCATTTCTTCTTTAAATAATGCTAGTTACAACCTACCAAACAAAAGTCTCTGTCCTCCACGGGAACCCGGCTCTGGCCCCTGCCAGGCTTTCCATGTTGGTCTGAGCCTCACACTCTGCTGCGCTGTCTCAGGCCAAGCCTGGGGCAGAAAGCAAATTCCAGAGCTCTTGAGGGGTCTGGGTTCAAGGACACAGGGGCCCTCTGTTCTCAACTCAGTTATATCAGTACTGAGGCAGTCAGGGCCCTTTCTGTTACTAGTGGAGACACACACATTCCCTCACCCCCCTGAATGTACTCCAGGCCCAGTCCTACCTGTGGGGGCAGTGGGGGCTGCATGTGTCCCGTGGGAGGCATGAGAAGTGGAATGGGGTGCAACATTGCAGTGAGGCAAGCCATGGGCTTTCCTTCTGCTGGCATAAGCGAGTCCTCAGAAGAGAAACAGGAAGTTGGAAAAGAGTACAGTCAGCTCAAATACAGCCTGGAAGCCCAGAGAGGAAAAGAAGGTGCTTCAGACTCCAGGCCATCTCTCAGTGGGAATCAATTCTCAGTCTGTCTGCCCCTGTACAATCTAGGACAGGGGGACTGCAGAAGAGTCCTGACTATGAAGTCACAGCCTTGAATTTCACTTCTCTTCCTAGGTGTGACCTGGGTCTGGGCCTCAGTTTCTACATCTGTGAAATGGAAACAGTACTACCTACTTTACAGATTGTTGGAAAGATGAGAAATAAATGCACATTGCCTTACATTGTGCGTAGCACATAGTCAATGGTGCTAAATAAATAATCACTGTTGTTACCACTACAAAAAGTGGTAGATCAGTCTTACCAAATCTCCATTATGCCAGTGTTCTTCTGTAATGCCTCTGCCAACTGGGAAATCCCCTTGGCTGTGATCTGGTTCTGGATAAGCCTGAAACAAAAACATACGTTTTGAATCAAATCATTCTGGATGAAATCTGTCCAAGTCATTAGGGGGTTGGAAGGGTATGATGGAATGAGAGACAGGGTTAGGAAGAACTGAATCCATTTAACTTTCAGTCTAGCAAAGATTGTCTAGATCAGACTCATGAGAATAAATGACATGTTTTAAAATGCTTAACTTTTCTGATGGGCAGAAGACCTAAAGAGGCATTTCTCCAAAGAAGACATGTGCCAATAGGCACATGAAAAGTCGCTAATTATTGGAGAGGTGAAAATCAAAACCACAATGAGGTACCACTTCATACCAGTTAGAATGGCCATCATTAAAAAGTCTTAACAATAATAAATACTGGAGGGGACTTGAAGAAAAGGGGATCCTCCTACACTGTTGGTGGGAATGAAAATTGGTGCAGCCACTATTGAAATTGGTATGGAGGTTCCTTAAAAAAACTAAAAATAGAGTTGCCATAAGATCCAACAATCCCACTCCTGGGCATATATCCAGATAAAACTATAATTTAAAAAGATATATGTGCTCCTATGTTAATACAGCACTATATACACTAGCCAACACATGGAAACAACCTAAATAGCCATTTAGATGATACAGAAGATGTGGTATATATATACACACACACACATATATATATACATTGAACTATTACTCAGCCATTAAGAATATCATACTAAGCAGAGAAGGACAAATACCGTATGATAGCACTTACGTGTGGAATCTAAAATATTACACAAATGAACCCATCTACAAAATAAAAATAGACTGCACAACAAATATAGACTGAAAAACATATATAGACTACAAAACATATATAGAGAACAGACTTTGTGGTTGGCAATGGGGAGGAAGGGTGGGGATTTGGGATTTGTAGATGCAAATTATTATATACAGGATGGTAAACGACAAGGTCCTACTATATAACACGGGAAACTATAGTCAACAATCCTGTGATAAACCATAGTGGAAAAGAATATGAAAAACAATATGCAGGGAGCCTCCCTGGCAGTCCAATGAGTTAAGACTTTGCCTTCCAGTGAAGGGATGCAGGTTGGATACCTGGTTGGGGAGCTAAAAATCCAAATGCCTTGTGGCCAAAAACCCAGAACATAAACAAGAGAAGCAATATTATAACAAATTCAGTAAAGACTTAATTTTTAAAAAAATATATAACTGAGTTACTGTGCTGTACAGCAGAAATTAAAAATTGTATTAATATATAAATTATACATCAATAAATTTTTTTAATGTTTAACTTTTCTGTGTATTTTTAGCATGAGCATAATAGATCTGTATATTCACATGTAGGCACTTTTACTACATGAACATATATATGCATGTGTGCTTGACACTTTTCATTGGAGACTACCAGTCTGAACAACAAATTCTAAGGAATGTATCTGGAAACAGGCAGTCTGATATCTCCTTCCAGGTGGCTGGAGAAAGGCAAAGCAGCTTTTAAAGTATTTTTAAAGAGCTAGGCATTCTCTTCTCTGGAGAGGGGGAAAGGCTTCCAAAATGGTGCCATGTCCTATCCAACATCTGAGATGGAGGGAGGGAGGGGAAACTATTCATGAGTCCCAGTGGAAAAGCATCCATATTGGGGCCTCCAGGAGTATACCCCATTATGGTGGGTAACAAGTGACTCAATGAAATGAAGGTTTCAGATAGAGCTGAGAAGCCTGAACAATTCCTGAATTGCTCCCCTGGGAGGCTGTGCTTCTAGCCCACCCAGGAAAAAAATGCAGCACAAGTCAGTGATATGTCTTTTTTTTTTTTTTTAATCATCATGGGTTCACGCCTCTCCTCTGGCTTTTTGTAGATAAAGGCTGCAAATGCACTTGACCTTTAGAAATTTTGGGCACTGATCCAAGAAGGCAGCTGCATGAGGAAGATGAAGGCCTGTATTACCATGACTGATGAGATTTCAGAAATTAAGCTAATCCCTTACAAGGAAGCAGTATAGCATGGTTAAAAGCTCTCCTCATATATAATTATACCTACTCCCCACCTTCCAGCTATAGATCCTTGAAGAAGCTCTCTGTTCTTCAGTTGCCTGACCTATAACACGAGAATAACTGTAAGAGAACCCCATAACCCTGAGTGTGTTAGTTTCAATAGGAGGATGGGTATGAAGTAGTTCTCAGTCTCTATCACGGTGCCCAGTGCAAGTTCTTGTCACCATTCCTGCCCAAGCACACAGGAATAGGCAGTCATGCTGTAGCCAGGAGCCAGTGATTGTTGCCACAGCTCCCACAGACTGGGGCCCCTGGTCTTGGTGCAGAGGTGGTAACCTTCTGGTAAGCATGACCACAGTGTGACTTGGACTTTTTGCAAAAGGAGCAAAAATAGAACCTGGAAGTGGGTACAGAGTTCTGCATTTAGTTAAATTCCGCTATTTCCTAATGATCCCTTCCATGGTTGCAACCACTGGCACCACCTACACCTTGCTGGAGGTAGGCTGAGCTGCCTGCAGCCTAGACCTGCCAAGAGGCTGGGTAGGAGGAGAGGTTAAAAGCCTGGCAGTGCTCAGGCCCACTGGCTACCTTCATCCTAGCCAGTGTAGTCTGTGCTCACACACAGAGTGAAGACTCACTCTCTAGCCCTCTCCTAACTGTGTTCTCCCTGGAGATGCTGGCCTGACACCTAGGGAAGGGTATAAAAGAAAGTCTACGGGTCAAAAAGAAAAGGGGAAAAAAAAGATGTAAAAGTAACACACTGGGCTTATACATATATATAGAAACTGACATGATGGTCTAAAATTCACGTGGAAATGCAAGGGACCCAGAATAGTCAAAACAATATTAAGAACAAAGTTGGAAACACACACTTCCTGGTTTCAAAAACTTATTACAAAGTTACAATAAGCAGGACAGTATGGTCCTGGCATAAGGATAGACATATGGCTCAACCAGAATAGAAAGTCCAGAAATAAACTCACACATTTGTGGTCAACTGATTTGACAAAAGTGTTAGGGCCATTCAAAAGGGAAGAGTCTTCAACATGTGGTACTGGCACAACTGATTATCTAGATGCGATAAAATAAAGCTGGACCCCAAATCTCATACAATACACAGAAACAAACTCCAAATGGATCAAAGACCTAAATGTAACAGCAAAACTGTAACACTTAAAGGAAATCTTTGTGACCTTGGGTTAGGCAATGATTTCTTAGTAAGACACCTAAGCACAAGTAACTAAAGAAAAACTAAATTGGACTTCTTCAAAATTAAAAACTTTGGTACTTCAAAGGTCACTGTGAAGAAATTGAAAAGAAATATTTGCAAAATTGAAAAACTACAGAAAGGGAGGAAATGTTTGCAAATCATCTATCTAGTAAACGTCTCGTACCTAGAATATTTAAAGAATCCTAACAACTCAGCGGCAACCCACTCCAGTACTCTTGCCTGGAAAATCCCATGGATGGAGGAGCCTGCAGTCCATGGTGTTGCTAAGAGTCGGGCACAACTGAGCAATTTCACTTTCATGCATTGGAGGAGGAAGTAACAACCCACTCCAGTATTCTTACCTGGAGAATCCCAGGGACAGGGGAGCCTAGTAGGCTGCCATCTATGGGGTCACACAGGGTCGGACATGACTGAAGCGACTTAGCAGCAGCAGCAACAACTCAGCAATTAAAAGGCACATAACCCAACTTAGGGCTTCCCAGGAGGCACTAGTGGTAAAGAACCCACCTGCCAAAGCAGGAGATGTAAGAGATAAAAGTTTGATCCCTGGGTGGGGAAGGTCCCCTGGAGGAGAGCTCAGCAACCCATTCCGTATTCTTGCCTGAAGAATCCCTATCAACAGAGGAGCCTGGTGGGCTATAGCAAAGAGTCAGACACGACTGAAGCAATTTACCACAGCACAACCCAGTTTACAAATGAACAAAGAATGTGGAGCCAGTTCTCCAAAGAAGACATACAAATGGCCAATATGCACATGAAAAGACACCCAACACTGTTAGTGTCTGCTGCTGCTGCTGCTAAGTCACTTCAGTCGTCCGACTCTGTGTGACCCCATAGACAGCAGCCCACCAGGCTCACCCGTCCCTGGGATTCTCCAGGCAAGAACACTGGAGTGCGTTGCCATTTCCTTCTCCAATGCATGAAAGTGAAAAGTGAAAGTGAAGTCGCTCAGTCATGTCCGACCCTCAGCGACCCCATGGACTGCAGCCTTCCAGGCTCCTCCACCCACAGGATTTTCCAGGCAGAAGTACTGGAGTGGGGTGCCATTGAGGGAAATGCAAATCAAAACCACGATGAGACAGCACTTCATAGCCCTTAGGATAGTATGACCCCAGAAGACCTGTGTTGGTGAGGATGCGAAGAAATGGTGACCCTCATACATGACTGCTGAGAATGTAAATAGCGTAATCACTTTGGAAAACAGTTTATCAGTTAACAAAATAACCATATAACCCTGAAATTCTATTCCTAAGTATATACCCAAAAGAAAACATATGGTTACACAAACATGCACGAATGTTCACAGTAGCATTATTCATAACAGTCATTAAGTAGAAACAATCCAAATGTCCACCAACTGATGAATGGACAAACAAAACTTGGACTATCCATACAATGGAATATTCAGCCATAAAAAGCAATGGAGTACTGATACATGCCACAGCATAGATGGAGCTTGAAAACTTCTGCTACTGAAATAACACAGAAACAAAAGGCCCCATATCATACGACTGCATCTCTATGAAATGCCCAGAAAAGGCAAATCCACAGAGACTGAAAATAAGATTAGAAGATGCTAAATCCCACAGACAGAGGAGCCTGTTGGGCTGTGACGGTCCATTGAGTCACAAAGTCAGATGCGACTGAGGTGACTTAGCACGCATGCAGGAACCAAGGGAGAAGAAGCATGGGGAGTGGTTGCTTAATGCATACAGGTTTTGGGGGAATAGGGGAGGTGGTTAGGTAAAATGTTCTAGAATTAGAGAGTAGTGTTAGCTACACAACCTATAAATATGCTAAAAATCACTGAATTGTATACTTCAAAAGAGTGACTTTTATGTTAATTTTATGTCAAACTTTTTTTTTTTTTAAAAAGCACAGTGTTGAAATCTGAATTACCATAAATGTTTCAATGTCTGGTTGACTTTCAACATCTCTGCAAAGCTCTCTGCCACTTCATCATCAAGTTCATTTTTGGTGAGCCTGTAAGAAAAAGGAAGAGTGGACTCAGGGCAGTCAGTCCTACCTGGTACCCTTCCTTCATTGTGTTCCTGGCCCAGGCGTCTCCAGCTTGTGCTGCTAATCACTTGCTGAGAACTCAGCAAACAGCCAGGCTCCAAACCCAGCCTCGGAGCCCCAAAGACAATAAATGGAGGTTCATTTCTAGTGCAAATCCTTCACCCAAGCGCCTACTTCTTGGCCCTGCTGTTGTCGGGGAGCCCATACTCCCCTCCATCCTTGCTAAGCTCTTGGATTTCACAGAAGACAGGGGCCCACAGAAAGCAAGGGACCAATGCTTGCTTCGCTGCTCTCCTGCAGCCCTTAAGATCCCTTGAATACCACAGACAGTCTGTTACTAAATTCAGTCGGATGAAGACCTAGAAAAGCCTGCCAAATGCATGTTAAAATGTGATCATCACTTTGCCAGTTATGAAGGACCCAAGTTCTGTGACTGAAAGTTCCAATAGTCTCTCAGTTGTTCTTAAAAGCAGAAAGTGACCTGGGTAAAGCACAGACGGCAAGACGCTCCTGGTCGTAAAGAGGATTAAACCCTGTTTGCCAGTGGATGAAAGAATAAAGGAAGGAGAACAAAACAGAAAAAAATTTAAAAATCATTCCTTAAAGGGCAATTTGGTAGTGTCTATCCAAATTTTTTGCATTCCAGTCCCCTATAATGAAAAGGACATCTTTTTTGGGTGTTAGTTCTAAAAGGTCTTGGAGGTCTTCATATAACCATTCAACTTCAGCTTCTTCAGTGTTACTGGTTGGGGCAGAGACTTGGATTACTGTGATATTGAAGGGTTTGCCTTGGAAATGAACAGAGATCATTCTGTCGTTTTTGAGATTGCATCCAAGGAAAGACTAGAGATCTCTTCAAGAAAATTAGAGATACGAAGGGAATATTTCATGCAAAGATGGGCTCGATAAAGGACAAAAATGGTATGGACCTAACAGAAGCAGAAGATATTGAGAAGAGGTGGCAAGAATACACAGAAGAACTGTATGAAAAAGATCTTCATGACCCAGATAATCACAATGCTGTGATCACTCACCTAGAGCCAGACATCCTGGAATGTGAAGTCAAGTGGCCTTAGAAAGCACCACTACGAACAAAGCTAGTGGAGGTGATGGAATTCCAGTTGAGCTATTTCAAATCCTGAAAGATGATGCTGTGAAAGTGCTGCCCTCAATATGCCAGCAAATTTGGAAAACTCAGCAGTGGCCACAGGACTGGAAAAGGTCAGTTTTCATTCCAATCCCAAAGAAAGGCAATGCCAAAGAATGCTCAAACTACCGCACAATTGCACTCATCTCACACGCTAGTAAAGTAATGCTCAAAATTCTCTAAGCCAGGCTTCAGCAATATGTGAACCGTGAACTTCCTGATGTTCAAGCTGGTTTTAGAAAAGGCAGAGGAACCAGAGATCAAATTGCCAACATCCACTGGATCATGGAAAAAGCAAGAGAGTTCCAGAAAAACATCTATTGCTGCTTTATTGACTACACCAAAGCCTTTGACTGTGTGGATCACAATAAACTGTGGAAAATTCTGAAAGAGATGGGAATACCAGACCACCTGACCTGCCTCCTGAGAAACTGGTATGCAGGTCAGGAAGCAACAGTTAGAACTGGACATGGAACAACACACTGGTTCCAAATAGAAAAAGGAGTACATAAAGGCTGTATATTGTCACCCTGCTTATTTAACTTATATGCAGAGTACATCATGAGAAACGCTGGACTGGAAGAAGCACAAGCTGGAATCAAGATTGCTGGAAGAAATATCAATAACCTCAGATATGCAGATGACACCACCCTTATGGCAGAAAGTGAAGAGGAACTAAAAAGCCTCTTGATGAAAGTGAAAGAGGAGAGTGAAAAAGTTGGCTTAAAGTTCAACATTCAGAAAACGAAGATCATGGCATCTGGTCCCATCACTTCATGCCAAATAGATGGGGAAACAGTGGAAACAGTGTCAGACTTTATTTTTCTGGGCTCCAAAATCACTGCAGATGGTGACTGCAGCCATGAAATTAAAAGATGCTTACTCCTTGTAAGCAAAGTTATGACCAACCTAGATAGCATATTGAAAATCAGAGATACTACTTTGCCAACAAAGGTCCGTCTAGTCAAGGCTATGGTTTTTCCTGTGGTCATGTATGGATGTGAAATTTGGGACTGTGAAGAAAGCTGAGTGCAGAAGAATTGATGCTTTTGAACTGTGGTGTTGGAGAAGACTCTTGAGAGTCCCTTGGACTGCAGGGAGATCCAGCCAGTCCATTCTAAAGGAAATCAGTCCTGGGTGTTCTTTGGAAGGAATGATGCTAAAGCTGAAACTCCAGTACTTGGGCCACCTCATGCGAAGAGTTGACTCATTGGAAAAGACTCTGATGCTGGGAGGGATTGGGGGCAGGAGGAGAAGGGGACGACAGAGGATGAGATGACTAGATGGCATCACCGACTCGATCGACATGAGTTTGAGTGACCTCCGGGAGTTGGTGATGGACAGGGAGGCCTGGCGTGCTGCAGTTCATGGGGTCGCAAAGAGTTGGACATGACTGAGCGACTGAACTGGTCCAAATTTTAAATGTGTTTCACTTTGGACCAATAATTAGACTTCTAGAAATTGACCTTATGGTGTGCAAAGACATTACACACAGGTTTCTATACATGTAGTCTTGACTGCAGTCTTTTTTGGTCATAATGTAAGATGTGAACAAACTTCAGTATCAATAGAGGCCACTGGAAAAATAAGTTGTGAGTGTGCAGCCTTTAGAGAGACTGAGGTAGGAGGAATAAAGAGACTGAAGAGCATAGCACTTAAGACACTCTGAGTCAGATAAGCCAGCTGGGAATCACTTACTTACAGGGTGACCATAGCAGGTGGTTGAACTTCTCTGGGCCTGAGTTTTCCCATCATTAAATGTTAACAGTAATGGTACAACCCTCCTTGCATGGTTGTGAGAATGAGTTACTGTACAAAAAAGACTGAGAACAATGCATGATGTATTTATGGTCAGTACTCAAGAGATTCTGCGGATTGACATTATCATCCACGTAGAGCTGTAAGTCTCAACCGGGGTGAGTTTCCATCCAGAGACACTTGCCAGTGTCTGGAGACAATTTTGATTGTCACAATTAGGGATCACTACAGAGCATCTAATGGGCAAAGACCAGGGATTCTGCTGAATATCTTACAGTGCACAGGACAGCCTCTCAACAAAAAAGAAATATCTGGACCAAAATGTCAAAACAGTGTTGAGACTGAGAAACCCTGACATAAAAGGACATATAAAATATGTACAATATATGGCTGAGATGTTTTTTAAGCCACTTGCTAAATTCTATTTTGTAAGAAAAGGGATATTTATTTGAATATACATTCAAATGCTAGAAATAGAAGATTATATTTAGGAAACATGAAAGGGGAGGTACTTTCACTTCCTACTTTCTAGAATTCAATGTCATATTTTTTCTCTCAAAAAGTATGTTTTTTACTTTTCAAAATCTTTTAAGAGATTTTTTGAAGAGAAAAGGGAAATGGCTTACTGGGCAGCAGGTCTAGTGTCGAAATTCTCACAATGACATTTACATTAACTAATTTAGCCAATATATCATGAGGATATGGAGACATGTAATATACCTTCCTCACCTGGAAGGAATTTATGATACAGGCAAGTAAATAAAATACAGTAAAATAAAAATATGGTAAATGGCCAAAAAAAGAAGAACCAAAAAAAAAAAAAGGGAGCACTTTCAGAAAGTAACATTAATTAATTAGTGGCCCTGGAATGCAGAAAGGAGTGAGGACAGGTGAGCAGGAGCATGAAGGTCAACTCCTGATGTGACTAGCTGGGGAAGGAGGAGGCTGCATGGGAGAAACGCAGTGTAAGAGGAAGAAGGGGGAACACTGAAACAAGTATGCCAAAGCTGGACCCTTCAAAGCATATCTGGGGGTGTTCCAGAGATATCCTGACAGTTAGAATGGCTGGCCTTCTGATTCACCTGAGGCCTGCAGTGGCCAAGAAAGCTAAGGTCTCAAATTCAGGCTCCTAGGGCCCATTCCACCCATTCTGTACTTGTCTGTGCTTCTGGGAATGACTATCATCTTCTCCAGGAGGAAATTAAATTATAAACCTTCCTTTGAGGAAAGGCCTAGAGCCTTTTCAATTTTCAGGCTTCCCTGGTGACTCAGATGGTAAAAAATCTGCGTGCAATGTGGGAGAGGTGGGTTTGATCCTGGATTGGGAAGATGCCCTGGGGGAGGGCATGGCTACCGACTCCAGTATTCTTGCCTGGAAAATCCCAGAGTCAGAGGAGCCTGGTGGACTATAGCCCACAGGGTCGCAAAGAGTTGGACATGACAGCGACTAAGTACAGCACAGAACCTTCTCAATTCAGAGGCAGCCTTTCAGTTAAGATTCTAGGCTGTACACAGTCTTTGGAAAAATCCCCAAGACCCAGCCTTCCAAAATAACTCTGGTCATTACCAGAATATTCTCAGAGATGCATTCTGCTGCAGGGCCCATGCGAGGCTCTTTCCTCCTTCTGTAGAGATGCCGTTGAATGCAAGACTAGGAAGGAAAAACATTTGGAGGAGGTTATTAAAAACATGTCTACATTTTTCCTTTGGCCTGGTAGCTCAGATGGTAAAGAACTTGCCTGAAATGTGGGAGAACCAGGTTTGATACCTGGGTGGAGCAGATCCCCTGGAGGAAGGCATGGCACCCCACTCCAATTTTCTTGCCTGGAGAATTCCATGGACAGAGGAGCCTGGCAGACTACAGTCCATGGGGTCACAAAGAGTCAGACGCAACTGAGAGCCTAACACACTCAGCGACTAAAGCATCTGGAAAGACTTGCCAGGAGGTGGCCCCTGCCTGGGTTGACTCAAAGCAAGAAGCAGAAGTGCTCAGCTGCGCCAGCAGCCGCTTGAGTTTGTTGCTTCAGAGCCCAGGTTCAGACCATGAGAACAGGCCAGAAGGGAAATGAAACATGGGCCAGATCTGGTCACAGTGCCCACAGCGGGCTGAAGAGGCTTGGCCAGCTCTGCTTTGGATGCTGACACCTACAGGCACACATCAGTAAGTCCTAGGGAAATCTCTGTTCTCATAAGGAAGGAACCCTGCTACTGCCCCTACCATAGGAGACTCTCTGTAATTGATAGCAAGAACACAGGCAACCAAAAGACACCCAGGTCTCAGGGATCCAGCCGGAGGTTTAAAGGAGGGCTGGGATGGACCAAGTCTGTTTACGGAGATGAAAGGTCCCCTCTTGTCCCAGCACCATCCTGAGAATGAAGAAAGGGCAGAAATAAGCTGCCCAGTGTCCCTTTCAGTTTTATTTTGACTGAAGAATTCCTCCCCAACCCCCAAGGGGCACATGCAGACTGTCAAGGGGCTGGCAGTGTCCCATGTCTGATATGATGGGTGTGTGCACATGTCACATTACGGAGCTAAAAACTTAACCATGATGTACTTTACTGTATGCCTATCTTCTATGTCAATAAAAATGTTCTGGAAAAAGTAAAAGCACACACACAAATACCTTCCCTGTTAGGAATGCCAGCCACCCTCTTCCCCTTGGTTCATCCCCTGGTTAAACAAGAGGTGCACCAAGTGAGCAGGTTGGCCCTGA
This sequence comes from Tragelaphus eurycerus, assembly GCA_935064755.1. Taxonomy (NCBI): domain Eukaryota; kingdom Metazoa; phylum Chordata; class Mammalia; order Artiodactyla; family Bovidae; genus Tragelaphus; species Tragelaphus eurycerus. Next base: position 30,767,022 of record CAKXYN010000002.1, read on the forward strand.
AGACACTGGGTCTCAGGAAGCAGCAGTTACCTCAGGTTGGTCAAGCTGGGGTGGTTCCTCAGAGCCTCTGCGAAGGCCTTTGCTCCTTCATCACCGATTTGATTGCCCCACATCCTGAGGACAGAGGCGAGACAGTAAAAGTTACCTCATGCTCATCCCCTTATTTTCTGCTCGTGGCCACAGGAGATGTTGTGTAATCTCAACAGGCAGATGTCTCTGCTCCATCTCTGGAGCTGTGGCCTGGGGATGAATCCCTCCACCAGCCCCTTAGTGAGCTGCTCTGGAGGAACAAAACCAGTAGAAGCTTTGTGAACATAAGTCAGACACAATTAGAAACCAATTCTGACCCCTGAGTTTTTGGAGAGCTCTCAGAGCCTAAGCTCACGACGGTCCCTGAAATGTCACAGGATATACAGGTTGACAAGAGCTTGAAAGGAAGGTCTGGGGAGGTGCCATGTCCCAATATCCATTTGACCCTGAGCAGCGGTGACACGTGTTCCTGAAAGCATAGTCAGTCTTGCATAAAGCAAATATCAAGAAACACACTGAGAAACTTAACCAGCAATTTTCCTGGTATGTAAAGAGGACATGATCAAACCATGCTGTTCAGATCGTTGTAGTTTGGGTGGGGAGTTGCAGTGACAAACTGTATTCCCTTCCCCACAGCAGAAAACCTTAAGAGGATCTAGCTAAATCAAGGGTCTGTGTGGTAAGACACTGGGTTCCCAATCTGGCCCTGCCCCCTACCACCTATGCGTGCTTGGGTGGTGTGTAGTCTCTTAGTCTCCTCGTCTGAAAGCAGGAATAAGAAGAGCATTCCTCATTGAGTTGTGAGAATGAAGTGAGTTAATATATGCAAAGCCACTCAGAACAGTGCTGAGCCTATGAGAGTCAGCAGTTTCTAAAAGGCTAAGGGTCACTCTCTACAGAAAGCAAGTCTGCTGGGCCCACCACAACACAACCAAAGCTGCCTCAGCCACATGCTCTCACCAGGTAAGTGGCCTGCTGATGTCTCTGGCAGTATGGGTTGTAAAACCCCAGAATGAGAGTTTTCAGCACTTTGCATAAAAAGTGTGTGAATATAACTGCAAAAGATCAAACTTTTAATAAAGTGGGAAACTATTCAAGACATGAGATTAAGTGAAGAAAGAGAGTAAAATTCTATACAAATAGTTTGATGTCTACAATATTAAAACAGTATATATATAGAAAGAGATCAAGAAAGCTTAACTGACATCTAGGGTTGATAATTATTTTTGAGAAGATGATCTCTATTAAATTTTTCATATTTTCCATATATTACAAATAAAACTATTTATGTTTCTTTTAAAATCAGGGAAAAATTGTAACTATGAAAGGCTTTAAATAGTCTCCTGAATCAAAACCATCATGAGGTATCACCTCACACCCATATGTATGGTTACTATCAAAACACCAGGAAATAACAAGTGTTGGTGAGGATGTGGAGAAATTGAAACCCTTATGCACTGTTAGTAGGAATGTAAAATGCTGCTGCTGCTGCTAAGTCACTTCAGTCGTGTCCGACTCTGTGCGACCCCATAGACGGCAGCCCACCAGGCTCCCCCGTCCCTGGGATTCTCCAGGCAAGAATACTGGAGTGGGTTGCCATCTCCTTCTCCAATGCATGAAAGTGAAAAGTCAAAGTGAAGTCGCTCGGTCGTGTCCGACTCTTAGTGACCCCATGGACTGCAGCCCACCAGGCTCCTCCATCCATGGGATTTTCCAGGCAAGAGTACTGGAGTGGGGTGCCATCGCCTTCTCCTGTAAAATGCTACAGGTGCTATAGAAAGCAATATGGTGGCTCCCCAGAAAAGTAAAAACAGAATTGCCATGTGGTCTAGCAACTCCACTTCTGAGTATATACCCAGAAGAATTGAAATCAGAGCTTCAAAGAGATATATGTACACCCATGTCAATAGCACCATTATTCAAAAGAGCTAAAAGGTAGAAATAACCCAAGTGTCCACTGACAGATTAATGGATAAACAAAATGTGGTATGTGCACAGAATGGAGTATTATACAGTCTTAAAAAAGAAGTAAAGTCTGATACATGCTACAACATGGATAAACCTTGAGAACCTAATGCTAAGTAAAAGAAGCCAGTCACAAAAGGACAAATACTGTATGACTCCACTTACATGACTACCTACAGTAGCTGAATGCACAGGGACAGACAGGAGAAAGGTGGTTGCCAAGGGCTGAGGGGAGGGCAGAATGGGGAATTACTGTTTCATGGGTATAGGGTTTCTGTTTTACAAGATAAAGAGAGTTCTGGAAATGGATAATGATGATGGTTGCATGACTAGATGAATATACTTAATTTTAAGTTTATCAAACTGTACACTTAAAATAGTTAAGATGGTAAATTTTATGTTACATGTATTTTCAATAAAAAATTGAATTAAAAAGCCTCTAGAGAGGGGAGGCAGAGACAAGATGGTGGACTAGAAGGATGTGAACTCACCTCTTCTTACGAAAACACCAAAATCACAACTAAGTGCTGAACAACTATCAGCAAAAAACGGTGGAACCTACAAAAAAGATATCCTACACCCGAAGAAGCCACACAAGGCAGTATGAGGGGCATAACCACGATAAAACCAAACTCCACACCTCCCAAGGGAGTGACCCACAAACTGGAAACTTTTATCACAGGAGTTCTCCCACAAAAGTGCAAGTGCTGAGCCCCCCAGCCCAGGGGGTCTAGCAACAGGATGAGGAGGTCCCAGAGAATCTGCCCTTGAAAGCCAGTGGGGTTTGATGATAAGAATTCCACAGAACTGGGGGAAACAGAAACTCCACTCTTGGAGGGTGCACACAAGGTCTTGTGTGCACCAAACCACGGGAAAAGCAGTGACCTCATAAGAGCCTAGGCCAGACCTACCTGCTCATATTGGAAGAGTCTCCTGCAAAGGCAGGGTGACTGTGGCTTGCTGTGGGGACAAAGACACTGATGATGGTAGTTCTTGGGAGTACTCATTGGCATGAGCCTTCCTGGAAGCCGCCATTTTTTCACCAAAATCTGGCCCCACACGATAGCCCGTAGGCTCTAGTGCTGGGTCACCCTGGGTCCACCAACCAACAAGGTGAGAACACAGCCCCATGATTAGCAGACAGGCTACCCAAGGTCTTCCTGACCATACAGCTGCCCACTAAACACACCCCCTGGCACAGCTCTGCCTACCACAGGGACAAGACCCAGCTCTACCCACCAGTGGATGGGAACTAGTCTCACCCTCCAGGAAGCCTGCACAAACCTCTCAGACAGCTTCATCCATGAGGGGGCAGAGAGCAGAGGCAAAAGGAACTATAACCCTGCAGCCTGTGGAATAGACACTGTAGGCCCAGAAAGTTAGACAAAATGAAGTCTGCCACAAAACAGAATAAAAAAAAAGGATGAAAAGAAATGAGCACGGTCCAAGAGACCCCTGGGATAACATAAAATGCCACAACATTTGCATTGTGGGGGTCCCAGAAGGAGGAGAAACAGAGAAAGGACCTGAGAACACATCTGAAGAGATAATAGCTGAAAATTTCCCTAATACAGGGAAGGAAATAGTCACCCAGAGATTCTCAGCAGAATCTCTGCAGGCCAGAAGGGATTGGAATGATATATTTAAGGTGATGAGTGGGAAGACCCTACAACCAAGAATGCTCTACCCAGTAAGGCTCTCATTCAGATTTGATGGAGAAATCAAAAGCTTTACAGACAAGCAGAAGCTAAGAGAATTCATCATCAGTAAAGCAGCTCTATGACAAATGCTAAAGGAACTTCTCTAGGTGGGAAAAAAAGGCCACATTAGAAATAAGAAAATCATGAATGGAAAAGCTTACCAGTATAATCAAACATATATAAAGGTAGGACATCATCCACACACAAATATGACCTCAAAACCAGCAACCGTGAGGAGAATATAAATGCAGAATACTGGAAATGCATTTGAAATGAAGAGATCAGAAGCTTAAAACAATCTTGTTTATATACAGACTGCTGTATCAAAACCTCATGGTAATGACAAACTGAAAATCTACAATTGCTACATACACAAAAGAGGAATCCAAACACAAAACTACTTAGTCATCAAGTCACAAGAGAACAAAAGAGGAAGCAAAGAAAAAAGACCTACAAAAACAAATTCAAAACCATTAACAAAATGGCAATAAAAAATATATATATTGATAATTACCTTAAATGTGAATGGATTAAATGCCCCAACCAAAAGACACAGACTGGCTAAATGGGGTACAAGACATACACACATACATACACACACAGTCTACAATGGACCGATTTTAGATCTAGGACACATACAAACTCAAAGTGAGGGGATAGAAAAAGGTATTCCATGCAAATACAAATCAAAAGAAAGCTGGAGCAGCAATACTCCTAGCAGACAAAACAGACTTTAAAAACTGTTACAAGAAACAAAGAAGGACACTGCATAATGATCAAGGGATCAATTCAAGAAAATATAACAACTGTAAATATATATATACCCAAAATAAAATATAGGAGCACCATAATATATAAGGTAAATATTAACAGCCAGAAAAGGAGAAATCAACAGTACCACAATAATGGTGAAAGTGAAAGTGGCTCAGCTGTGTCCAGCTCTTTGAGACTCCATGGATTGTCCATGGAATTCTCAAGGCCAGAATACTGGAGTGGGTAGCCTTTCCCTTCTCCAGGGGATCTTCCTGACCCAGGAATCGAACCAGGGTCTCCTGCATTGCAGGCGGATTCTTTACCAATACCCCACTTACATCAATGGACAGGTCATCCAGAAAGAAAATAAGGAAACATAGAGCATTCCATCCAAAAGCAGCAGGTTACACATTCTTCTCAAGTGCACATGGAACATTCTCCAGGATTAATCACATGGTGGGCCATAAAGCAAGCCTCAGTAAATTTAAGAAAACTGAAATCTTGTCAAGCATCTTTTCCAACCACAACACTATGAGATTAGAAATCACCTAAAGAAAATAACTGTAAAAAAAACCACAAAATGTGAAGGCTAAACAATATGCTGGGCTTTTCAGGTGGCTCAGTGATAAAGAACCCTGCCTACCAATGCAAGAGATATGGGTTTGATCCCTGGGTTGGAAAGATCCCCTGGAGAAGTAAATGGCAACCCACTCCAGGATTCTTGCCTGTGAAATCCCATAGACAGAGAAGCCTGGTGGGCTACAGTCCATGGGGAAGCAAAAGAGCTGGATACAACTTAGAGACTAGAAAACAACAAACAATATGCTACTAAAAAAACAATGGATCACTGAAGAAATCAAAGAGGAAATTAAAAAAATACCTAGAGACAAATGAAAACAAAAAGCACAAAAATCAAAAACCTATGGAAAGCAGCAAAAGTCGTTCTAAGAAGGAAGTTTATAGCAATATAATCTTACCTCAGGAAATTAGAAAAATCTCAAATAAACAACCTAAACTTACACCCGAAGCAATCAGAGAAAGAACAAACAGAGCCCAAAGTTAGTAGACAGGGAAAAAATCACAAAGATCAGAGCAGAAATAAATTAAACAAAGACAAAATAGCAAAGGTCAATGAAACTAAAAGCAAGTTCTTTGAAAAGATAAACAAGATTGATAAACCTTTAGCCAGAGTCATCAAGAAATAAAGGGAGAGGGCGGAAATCAATAAAATTAGAAATGAAAAAGAAGATACTATGAACACTACAGAAATACAAGGGATTATAAGAGACTACTACGAGTAACTATATGCCGATAAAATGGACAATCTAGAAGAAATGGACAAATTCTTAAAAAGTACAAGCTCCCAAGACTAAACCAGGAAGAAATGGAAAATATGAACAGACCAATTGCAAGGACTGAAAAACTCAGCAAACAAAAGGCCAGGACCTGATAGCTTCATAGGCAAATTATACCAAACATTTAGAGAATAGTAAACACCTATCCTTCTGAAACTGTCCCAAAATACTGTAGAGGAAGGAAAACTCCCAAACTCATTCTGTGAAGCCACCATCACCTTGATACCAAACCAGACAAAAATATCGCAAAAAAAGGAAAATTACAGGCCAGCAAGCACTACTGTACACAGAGCAGGTTGTATACAAACACCCATGTGCATTCGCCTCTACTCACCCAACTTCAAAGATGGATTTGCTGTTCTTCACAGCCAGAGCGAGACTCTTTCCTCCTTCGCTTGTTATTTTGTTTTTTCCCAATCTGCAGAGAGAGAGTCATGCATATATCAGCTCCAGCTGTGAGGGAACTCCAGCATCAGCCACCCTCACCCTTGGCACAGAGCCCCCTGGGGCCCTCTTAGGATGGATGGTCTTTCTCCTGGGACCCACAGCAGCCTTCCCTGGGCTTCCCCTCAAGAATGGGCCTGAAGCTCTGACGAAAGTAAGTCAGCATTCCTCTCCAGGGGACACAATCTCTGCAGAAACCAAGGGATCCGCGTTCTTCCTCAGATTCTTTAAATGACCTCCGAGCATCACTCCTTTCCATCAGCAGACCAGATGGTTCCCACTTCAACTGCAAATGGTCAAGGGGTAGGGTCCCATCACCAGAGCAGCACCAGGGGCTCCTCCAAGCCTGGTGCTCTGACATCTTTAGCAGGACATTTCCTATGACACAGCCAAGGTTCAAACTGTTGCCTGCAACTAGATGGCTGTGGCCTGAATGTTTGTCTCTCTCACCCTACCAGAATCTCTATGTTGAAATCCTAACCCCTAGATATTAGGATACTAGGAGATGGGGCCTTTGGGAAGTGATAAGGCCATGCATCACAGCCCTCACAAATGGGATTAGTGACTTATAAGTGAAGTCCAAGAATGCTCCCTCTCCCCCTTTTCCACCATGTGAGGACGCAGCAAGAAGGCACTATCTAAGAACCAGGAATCGGGTCCTCACCAGACACCTAATCTTCTGGCACATTAATTTAGACTCTCCAGCCCCCAGAACTGTGAGAAAGACATCCGTAGGGTTTATGCACACATGCTAAGTTGCCTCAATTGTATCTACTCTTTGAGACCCTATGGTCTGTAGCCCACCAGGCTCCCCTGTCCATGAGATTCTCTAGGCAAGAATACTGGAGTGGGCTGCCATGCCCTCCTGCAAGGGAACTTTCCAACCCAGGGATCAAACCTGAGTCTCTCTTGTCTCCTGCATTGGCAGGCGGGTTCTTTACCACTAGTGCCACCTGAGAATGTTATTTGTTACAAAAGATGGACTAAGATAATGAGGAACTTCCTCAGGGGAAAAAGACCTCCAGAAAGGGTGACAGTTGTGGCCTTTCTCCTGTCAGGAGTTAATGAAACCAAAATGCCAGGCTCTCCGCACCAACCATGGTAGGGCTTTCCCCTCAGGATCTCCCCAACCCTTCCAAACTCTGAGCCTCACCCACAGTTCACCACACAGATGTCCTGATTTGAACTATATGGCCCTGGGGCAAGCAGAAGGCAGCTCTAGGGTGACATTTATTCTTTGCTTGAACAACAACCGGTGACCGAGAGAAGCTGCTGAAGACCCCGTTGCACCCACCCACTTACTTCAGGTGTGTGAGGCCTTTGCACTCATCCAGGATTCTGGCGATGTACCTGGCTCCGACATCGGTGATTTGGTTGTTGTATAAGCTTTGAGAGAAAGCATGGCCATGAGAATTTATGACCCCATTTTTTTTTTTTTTTTTAAGTAAGTGCTGTCTGCTGATGTCCAGAGTCTGGGTCAAAAGGAGAAAGGAAGGGCACGTGGAGACCAGAGTTTGGGGCTCAGGGGTCTCACAGGCCGGAGTCAAGGCCAACACTGCCAGTTTCCCCAGTTTTATGACCTGGGACAATGTACCCAGCCTCTGTGAGCCTTGGTTTCTCCATCTGTAACAAGGGGTAAGATTTACAGCTCCTCACAGGATTGTTATGAGGATCATATGAGATCAGTCCAAGCTCTTGCAAGTAAGTGTTCAATAAATGGTAGGCAGGGGGCCACTTTGAGATGAAGGGATAATCTTGAGGGGTAACACTTTCTGACCATTAGAACCACCTCAGTGTCTACCTTTTAGTCAGTTTACCACTTGGTACCAATTCAACAATAAGGCTGAAAGTGGTAAGCAGACTGGTTTCCAGTGTTCCATGGTCACTGGAACTCCAGAGCCAAAACGCAACCTGGGATCCAGTGCTTCAGTGTCCTCATGTGATGGCTAAGAAAACTGAGGCCCCAAGAAGCTGACAGGCTGGCTCCAGCTCAGAGAGTCCACAGCCGCCACGGGGCTGGCCAGGCCAGCCCACAGCCCCTCATCTCAGACTCCAAGATCCTAAAGGCTCTCCAAACCTAAACTTCTTCATAACTATTTTGACAACCAATGTGGTGCTGTTCATGGTCTTTATCTCAACTGGCTTGACTGTTTCTACATTTTGCTGCAGAAATTTTAAAGTATCGAAAACAGGGTCATGCCACTGCTGGTAGTAGGAACGCTGATTCTTGATTTGTGTCATGCTCCAAGGGTTCTGGACAACACATCATGGACCCACAGTAGTGAAATCTACCACATAAACAGTATTCTCACGTTCATAAAACATATCCCCAGGTATGCAGCCGTTACATCTCTCAATTACCACCTATAAAACTATGTGCCTAATTAGGATCCCAATTATACAAGGGGGATGAGAAGGCTGGATTCAGTGAGATTTCCTGACTTTCTCAAAGAGTGAGCTGTTGGCTGAGCCAAAAGTAGAACCCAGGATTCCTGGCTTCCAGTCCAGTGCTTTTCCTGGTGTCCGGGGCCATCAGTCTCAACCATCCAGTGATCCATAGGAAGGGCAATTTCCTGCTACTCTCTATTCTTACTACATAGCTGTCCCAGTGTTCTTGAGAAATACGTACCCTAAAAATGTCAGAATCTTGTATTTGGTCAGCTCTTCATATAGCACCTTCACCCCACTGTCAGTGATCTGGTTCACACTGAGTCTGAAAAAAACAGTAAAGAAATTTAAGAATCAGAGCAGCTTCTCACTGTGAAAGAACATTAATTCCACAAGGTTCTGAAGTTTATAGGTCCTGGAGTTTTCCCAGCTATAAATGCCCCCAGAGAGAATGGCCATGGTAGCCAGTCAAATGGCCCATATAGAATCTGGTCTTCATGGGGGCTAAGAAACCCACCAGAATCAGCCCATTGACAGGCTACAGCACAGCTATGACTCAACACAAGGGCTATGAGGGACACCTGAAGGACACATGTGGCCAGTCCCCTCTGATATCCTGCATTTGCAGGGGTCTCTGTGTCAATGTGGCTCTCAGTGTTCACAAGGGGCTATGGGATTTGGAAGCATGTGGAGCTGCATTTAGTGGTTATGAGGCTGGGGGAGAGGATGTCCCATCATCTCGAAAGTGGGGCCAGAGATGTGAGGGGTCCTGCAAAAGGCAGGACAGTCCCCACGTGGACTGTCCCACCCCAAATCCCGAGTCTTTCCCTCTGGAAATGCACGTGCTACACCTGCCTTGCCACCTGAAAAGGCTAGTCCAGGGAGACAGCTCCTGTGGTGTGGTTCTGTGTGGGAAGTTCAATGGCAAGGGAGAAACAGTCAAGCAAGGCAGGCCTTGGCAGCCACACTCTCCCATTCCTCTTCAATGCCAGTGCTGCTTGGAGCAGGCCAAGCTTCGAGAGGGGGCAAAAAAAGAGGGCCTTGGGATGACGGATAACTCCTGGACAAGGGCCAGCTGCACATTTAAAATGCTCTTCAAAAGTGCTATACTAGCCGGATATTATGATTTGGCCAAAATGCAGAATTTTTTTGTTTTACTACCAAGGAATCTCTATGACAAACGGCCCTGATCTTCTCAGTCCTCCACCCCTTCATTTAGATGAGTCCAAGGGATGGAATGGAGAAAGGAGAAAAGGAAAGATATACGCATTTGAATGCAGAGTTCCAAAGAATAGCAAGGAGAGATAAGAAAGCCTTTCTCAGTGATCAGTGCAAAGAATTAGAGGAAAACAACAGAATGGGAAAGACTAGAGATCTCTTCAAGAAAATTTGAGATACCAAGGGAACATTTCATGCAAAGATGGGCTCAATAAAGGACAGAAATGGTACGGACCTAACAGAAGCAGAAGATATTAAGAAGAGGTGGCAAGAATACACAGAAGAACTATACAAAAAAGATCTTCATGACCAAGATAATCACGATGGTGTGATCACTCACCTAGAGCCAAACATCCTGGAATGTGAAGTCAAGTGGGTCTTAGGAAGCATCACTACAAACAAAGCTAGTGGAGGTGATGGAATTCCAGTTGAGCTATTCCAAATCCTGAAAGATGATGCTGTGAAAGTGCTGCACTCAATATGTCAGCAAATTTGGAAAACTCATCAGTGGCCACAGGACTGGAAAAGGTCAGTTTTCATTCCAATCCCAAAGAAAGGCGACCGCCTCTCTACACGGGTGTGAGCTTCGCCAGCCCCTCCCCCAGGAGACCGTTGCAGTCGGCCAGCCCCTGCTCCTTGGTAACCATGTGTGACTGAAAGGCTGTAATCAAGAATGCCGATATGTCGGAGGAGATGGGAGATGCAACAGGACTAGGTGGAGTGTGCTACTCAGGCATTGGAAAAGTATAATATAGAGAAGGACATTGCAGCCAATTTAAAAAAAAAAACAAAAAACAACAAAGAAAGGCAATGCCAAAGAAGGCTCAAACCACCACACAATTGCACTCATTTCACACACTAGTAAAGTAATGCTCAAAATTCTCCAAACCAGGCTTCAACAATACGTGAACCGTGAACTTCCTGATGTTCAAGCTGGTTTTAGAAAAGGCAGAGGAACCAGAGATCAAATTGCCAACATCCGCTGGATCAGTGAAAAAGCAAGAGAGTTCCAGAAAAACATCTATTGCTGCTTTATTGACTATGCCAAAGCCTTTGACTGTGTGGATCATAATAAACTGTGGGAAATTCTGAAAGAGATGGGAATACCAGACCATCTGACCTGCCTCTTGAGAAATCTGTATGCAGGTCAGGAAGCCACAATTAGAACTGGACATGGAACAACACACTGGTTCCAAATAGGAAAAGGAGTACCTCAAGGCTGTATATTGTCACCCTGCTTATTTAACTTATATGCAGAGTACATCATGAGAAACGCTGGGCTGGAGGAAGCACAAGCTAGAATCAAGATTGCTGGGAGAAATATCAATAACCTCAGATATGCAGATGTCGCCACCCTTATGGCAGAAAGTGAAGAAGAACTAAAGAGCCTCTTGATGAAAGTGAAAGTGAAGAGTGAAAAAGTTGGCTTAAAGCTCAACATTCAGAAAACTAAGATCATGGTATCTGACCCCATCAATTCATGGCAAATAGATGGGGAAACAATATCAGACTTTATTTTTCTGGGCTCCAAAATCACTGCACATGGTGATTGCAGCCATGAAATTAAAAGACGCTTACTTCTTGGAAGGAAAGTTATGACCAACCTAAACAGCATATTCAAAAGGAGGGACTACTTTGTTGACAAAGGTCCATCTAGTCAAGGCTATGGTTTTTCCAGTAGTCATATATGGATGTGAGAGTTGGACTGTGAAGAAAGCCGAGCAGTGAAGAATTGATGCTTTTGAAGTGTGGTGTTAGAGGAGACTCTTGAGAGTTCCTTGGACTGCAAGGAGATCCAACCTGTCCATCGTAAGGGAGATCAGTCCTGGGTGTTCTTTGGAAGGACTAATGCTGAAGCTGAAACTCCAATCCTTTAGTCACCTGATGTGAAGATCTGACTCATTTGAAAAGACCTTGATGCTGAGAAAGATTGAAGGCAGGAGAAGAAGGGGATGACAGAGGATGAGATGGTTGAATGGCATCACCAACTCAATGGACATGAGTTTGGGTAAACTCCAGGAGCTGGTGTTGGACAGGGAGGCCGGCGTGCTACAGTTCATGGGGTTGCAAAGAGTTGGACACGACTGAGTGAGTGAACTGAACTGAGGGATGGAATAAAGCTCAGAGATGAAGGAGTGTGAGGGACAAGGTGAGGGTCAGGAGTGGGTGAGATAACAGACCAGAGCTCAGCAATTTTTTTTATAAAGGGTCAGATAGCAAATTTTAGGCTCTGAGAGCCATCTGATTTCTATTGTAACCACTCAGCTCTGCAGAATGAAGCAGTCAATATGTAAATAAATGAGTGTGACTCTGTTCCAGTGAGACTTTATCTAAAACACAAGCCTTGGGCCAAACTGAGCCACAAGCTGGCCTCTGTAATTAACAAGAGGCTAAAGCGGTAAAAACTTGATTTTTAGGCCAATCAGAATGATCATATCAGACACTCTGGATCCTTCCCACTCCTGTTACTCACCTTGGCGATGGGGCACAGTGTGTACAGACACTGCAGGACTATCCCAGAGCCCACTAGTCACTCCCAATATTCATGCTTCCTTAGAAACAGAATCCCCCATTTTTCAGCTGGGCACACATTAACTTCTGCCCAGTGAAATCTAAGCAGAATTCTCATTAGCAGTGGCTGAGAAGTTTTCTTACAAGAATGGGATGTGTCCTAAACTATAATTAAAAATATGCCCCTATGTTCAGAGCAGCACTATTCACAATAGTCAAGACATGGAAACAACCTGAATGTCCATCGACAGATAAATGAATAAAGAAGATGTGGTACACATATACAGTGGAATGCTACTCAGCCGTAACAGAGTGAAATAATGCCATTTGCAGCAACATGAAGCAACTAGAAATTATCACACTAAATGAAATGTCAGGAGGAGACAAATACCATATGATATCACTTTGTCGTGGGATCTAAAATATGACACAGATGAACTTATCTGTGAAACAGACTCACAGACGCAGAGAAGAGACTTATGGTTGCCAAGGGGAAGGGTGGGATGGGGTAGGGATGGACTGGGAATTTGGGATTAGCAGATACCACTATTATATTAATACACATAATGGATACTCCACAAGGTTCTATTGTAGAGCACAGGGATCTATATTCAATATCCTGTGATAAACCATAATGGAAAAAAGAATATGAAAAAATTATGTAACTGAATCACTTTGAATCAACGAATCACTTTGCTATACAGCAGAAATGAACACAACATTGTAAATCAACTATACTTAAATAAAATAAATTTACCAAAAGAAGAATGGGGTTTGTCCTTTGCCTTTTGTTCCTCTTGGTGACTAGAATGTCAACTGAATGGCTGGAGCTTAAGCAGCCATTTGGGGCCAGGACTTGGCAGTCAGATAGGGAGGACAACAGAGCAGGAAGGCCAAGGACAGCCAAGGCTGGTGGTCATGGAGACATCATAGCAGCCCTAAACTGCCCTCATTTAAACTTTTTCATGAGAAACAAACAAGCTTGTAACTTATCTAAGCCACCAGTACTTCGGTGGTGCTTGGTGCTCAGTCACACTCGACTCTCTGTAGGCCCAGGCACTGTAGTCCACCAGACTCCTCTGTCCAAGGGATTTTCCAGGCATGAATACTGGAGTGGGTTGCCATTTCCTACTCCAAGGGATCTTCCCAACCCAGGGATGGAAACTGTGTCTCTTGCATTGACAGGAGCATTCTTCAGCACTAGCACCACCTGGAAAGTCCACCAGTATTGTGGGTTTCCTCTAACTCTCAGCCACAACTAATCCTCACTGACACCCTAAGGGAGCTCAAAATGCTTCCTTAGGGTGGTCCACTTCTACCTGTTTTGTCTTTTGCTGTCTGCAGGCAAACTACGGGACCATCAGACTGGTGCAGCATTTCCACCATATGAAATGGGCCCAGGGAGGCAGATTGTGACGTTGCCTGAGGCTGCATACAGAGAGTTGCTGGCTGAGAGCTCAGAACAGATCTGGAAAGTCTGGAAAGACTTTCCAATTCCCAGGCCAGCACAGGCTTGGGCTCCCTACATCCACCCATCCCTGCACAATGTACACTCTGGTGCTGGTATAACTGGTACCTGGAGTCAGTTCCAAATCCCTTCTGCTCTTCAGGAATGCATGAGCCAAATAGTAGAGAACTGAAACCCCCCAGAGAGATTTACAAGGCATATTTAACACAAGCTGCTAATAGAAGAAAGAAGACTGACTGGCTTTTCTTTCCTCTAAACCATCAAACAGGAAACTAAGAGTCAGCATTCTTTACTGAGATCCTTTGCTGCTCAGGGCTGCCAGCTTTTTTGGTAGAAATTAACGCTAATAAGCACAAAGTCTTTTTTTGCCTTTATAAAATTTTTCACTTGTCAGGAACTTTTCACGGGTTATCTCTGAGCCTCACATAAATCTCAAAAGGTAGGTTCTTTATGATTCTGGCTCCACCACGGTCCCCGTACATGACCTTGAGCAACTTCTCCGCGTCTCTGCTTCCTCATTTGCTGAAATAGAGATCTGGTATGCTGCAGTCCCGCCTGCAATGCGGGAGACTTGGGTTCAATCCCTGGGTTGGGAAGATCCCCTGGAGAAGGGAAAGGCTACCCACTCTCCAGGGAAAGGCCTGGAGAATATCATGGATTATATAGTCCATGGCGTCCCAAAGAGTTGGACAGGACCAAACGGCTTTCACTTTCACCCTGAGACAGAGAAGGTCCAGATGCTCCCAGATCTGTGGTCTTGAGTCCCAGGATAACCCAGGAAATCCAGCTCCAGGATCCTAGTCCTTGTCGCAGATCCAGGTCGCGAATGAACAACTCTTACAGAGATGTTAAGAGGATTAAGCCAGGTAATATTTGTAAAGCCCTTTACTCGTTCTCAATAAATGCCAATTATTATTACTATAATTGCTAGGCTATAAGAAACTCCTTTTTCTGAATGAGGACACTGAAACCTCAAAGAAGTTAAGCAACTTGCTCAAGGACACCCAGTTAGGGCCAACTGACATCCATCTAACTTGGAAGGTTTGCTCATTACCTTCTGCCACCCTGAGACAGAGTGGGCTTCCCTTGTGGCTTAGTTGGTAAAGAATCCGCCTGCAATGTGGGAGACTTGGGTTCAATCCCTGAGTTGGGAAGATCCCCTGGAGAAGGGAAAGGCTACCCACTCCAGTATTCTGGCCTGGAGAATACCATGGACTATATAGTCCATGCTGTCCCAAAGAGGTGGACAGGACTGAACGACTTTCACTTTCACCCTGAGACAGAGAAGGTCAGGATGCTCCCAGATCCATGGTCATGAGTCCCAGGATAACCCAGGAAATCCAGCTCCAGGATCCTAGTCTTTGGGTCTGTCACCTGAGCCCCAGCCCTGCCAACCGCTCCCTGAACCTGGTGGCTTCACCTGATGACAGTGAGGCGGCTGAAGCATGGCTGCAGTTCACGCACGCCGAAGTCGTTGAGGTTGTTGTTGTCCAGGTCAAGCGCCAGCCGCTTGCGCGAGTGATGCAGGACGAAGGAGAGGGCGCTGCAGTCAGCCGAGCAGGCATTGCAGAAGGTCAGTTTGAGGTAGTTGGCGCAGATGCCTCTGGCCGCCAGCTGCCCCACCTTCTCACTCTGCGTCTCGTAGATGCAGCGCAACATCCAGATGAAGGTGGGCAGGGCCTGCACCTGGTTGAAGCCCCCAGACTGAACCCGGGGCAGGTTCTTCAGGTGGGAGCGCAGGCTGGTAAACAGATGAGTCCACAGGGTCTTGCGTTTTCGCCGCAGGGCAGCGGTGGGCACCAGGTGCTGCAGGAGTTTCTGTTTGCCTTTAGACAACAGCCCGCACAGGAAGAGGTTGGTAAAATGAAAGTGATCCTTGTTCTTGAAGGGGTCTTCCCCGTGCAGGCCGTGGCCCCCCAGGCACTGGACGGGGAGAAAAGGAGGATAGCAGGTTGACGTGGCCACAGCCTCCTCAGGAGGAGTCCACTCCTGGAAGAACCTGAGCAGCTCCCTAGTGCCCACCTTGTCATCCACCACTAGAAAGAGGGCAGCAAAGAAGGCCTGGAGGGTTAGGGTGGAAGAACTCATATGACTGCTGTTCCCCTCCGAGGCCCAGCTCCGGCACGGTCCGAAGGAAGCCCAGCTGTAGGTCCCCCTCCCGCACCTCGGACGCCTGCACCTCGTCCTGGCTGAAGACGAAGAGGCTCCTCTCCATGCCCCTGTGAGCCACCCGGCCCAGCGAGCACAGGGTGTCCCGGCCGGCGCGGAGGGTCTCCGTCTGGCTCCGCGTGTTCTGCTGCACCAGGCTGGTGGGCTGCGTCCTGTTCAGGTGGACCTCGGTGACCAACAGGAAGATGTCAGTCAGCGTCACCGTGAGATCAGGCAGCTGCGGGGAGCTCTCAAAGGTGTCGTGGAAGTGCTGAAAGCACCGGAAGATGATCCAGCAGAAGAGGGGCACCGCGCACAAGCTGCAGAGGTTGGGGTTGGCCTCCAGTTGATCCAGCAGGCGCTGGCGCACGGCGCGCTCTGGGAACATCCTCCCGGTGTAGGTGCGCAGGTGGCTGGGGGAGAAGCCGCGCAGGAGCACCTTCTTCCAAAGGAGATGTCGTGGGACCTCGACGCCAGTGCGGGCCGTGAGCAGCTTGCGTGCCCCTTTGAGCAGCTTCCCACTGAGCAGACTGGCCAGCAGGGCCAGCGGGTGGGCGGGCTCCCAAGGGGAGGAGGTGTCGGGCTCACTGCTCAGGTCGAAGTCTGAGTGCAGCTCGTCCAGGCCGTCGAAGGTGAAGAGGGCCGTGTGGGGAAAGCGCAGCAGGAAGGCAAAAACCTCCCCGGGGTCCTGCTCTGGGTAGCAGTAATGCTTGAAGAGCAGGTCCTGCAGACACAGTGCCGCGCTCTTCTTGAAGCAGCTGAGGGTGCGGCAGCGGAAGTGGAAGAAGAACTTGATCCCTAGGTCCAGCTGGCCCGCTGCCCAGAGGCTCTGCAGCCGCTGCAGCAGCATGGACTTGCCCATGCCTGCATCGCCAAACACGAAGATGATCTCACCCTGCTCGTTGAGGACGCCTGTGGATGCGTCCAGGAGACAGGCCAGGCTGTCCAGGCTGCCCAGGCTCTCGTTGCTGAAGTTGACCAGCTCCACCACCGTGTCCGTGTACATCTGCTCCAACAGCAGCTCCTCCTTCTGAGCATAGCACAGAATGAACTTGGAGTCCCGGCCCAGTTGCTGCTGCAGCTTCTGGCTGTATCTGCTCACTGCGGGGAGAGCCAGTAGGTGAGAGGTGAAAGAAGGATGAGAAAGAGACACAGGTGGAAAGGGTATCCAATAGGGAGGTCTCAGGTGAAGGAACAAGTACACAGACAGACAAACCCACAGCCTGGACACTGAGTCCAGGTGCAAGGACTCCTCAAATACAAAGAGCTAGCATTCCAGAAGCCCCTGGTCCTCTGGCCTCCACCCTTCTGCCTGACCTCAAATTTGGCCAGCCAGCAGGGACAGAATCCAACTAGGATCAGTGTATGAATCAGGCTCCCTATTCCTCTGCACAAGTCGTCATTGAACACCAGCTAAAAGCTGAAGCCCCTTCAAAATAGAGGGCTAGTCTACGTGGCTCTGCTGCTCCAGCCCACCCCAAGTGTTCCACTCAAACAGCTCAGGCCAGTCTGCACGGAAACTTGTACTATGAGGAAGAAACTGTCCCAAAACGCCTTGTGCTTATTACACTGCTCTTAAATAGTTTCACAAAACCCAATGCCAAACTTTTTGTGATGATACATTTGATATGAATATGGACTACAAAGGGGCTGTGCCTCACTGTAACTGAGTAAATAAAGGACTCCATAGAGCACAGCAGTCCTGGTTCCAAAGCTGAGGCCTGGGGAATCGCTGATTCTTAGCACATGCCCTAGGGGGAGCCCTGGGATTGCCCATAGGCGGGTACATGGTTTAGCATGAGGACATGGGTGCCACTCTGCAGAACCAAGCTACAAAATGGTCTTACTCCAGGCAAAAAAAGGGTATTCCATAAATTACTTTCAAATACTTTTGGGGTTTTAACGATAACAATAAAAATTGGACATGTGCATATTTCCAGATTCATTTACAACCCTTTCCTATCAACTTGGTTCTCTGCTTAACATTTGTGAAGTAAATTCTATTCTTCTAAGTTTTAGTAAGGAAAAATGTACAGACTATAAATTCACCTATTTTACAACAGGTTTACAATTATTTTTAGTAAGTTTTCAGATTTACGCAAACATTGCTATAATCCAGGGGTACAATATCCATCATAAGTGCATTTGCCGACTATCTCTGTCTCACCTTGGCCCTGGGAAACTGTTGGTCTGCTTTCTGTCTCCATAAATTTGTCTTTTCTGGACATTTCCTATAAATGGATTCATATAATATGCAGCCTTTTGCATCTGGCTTCTTATAGAGTGAATTATACTTTAAAATCTGTTACAGTAGCTAGGTAAAGGGCCCAGTGGAGAAAAGTCCTTTTAGAAAACTCTTCATCAAAGGAATATTTTTCTTTTTTCATAGGGGAAGATAACAAACCTAGACAGCATATTAAAAAGCAGAGGCATCACTTTGCTGACAAAGGTCTGTATAGTCAAAGCTATGTTTTTTCCAGTAGTCATGTACAGATTCAACTGGGTGTGAGAGTTGGACCATATAGAAGGCTGAGCACCAAAGAATTAATGCTTTTGAACTGTGGTATTGGAGAAGACTCTTGAGAGTCCCTTGGAAAGCAAGGAAATCAAACCAGTAAATCTAAAGGAAATCAACCCTGAATATTCATTGAAAGGACTGAAGCTGAAGCTCCAATACTTCGGCCACCTGATGTGAAGATCTGACTCACTGGAAAAGATCCTGATGCTGGGGAAGATTGAAAGCAGGATGAGAATGCGGCCACAGAGGACGAGATGATTGGATGCCATCACTGACACAATGGACATGAATTTGAGCAAACTATGGGAGAGAATGGAGGACAGAGGACCCTGGTGTGCTGTAGTCCATGGGGTCACAGAGTCGGACACAACTTAGCAACTGAACAACAACAAAAATAACAAAAGTGAGGTGAGCAGGAGCAGTGAGAGTGAGAAGCTAGCAATGGCTGGTGCTTAAGTGTTGGGACCTCAGAAGCAAAAGCTTGGCCCTGACACTCTGTCTCTGGGTCTAGTTTCTCCCAAATACACACCTGGAACATGATCCTATGCTTCTGTTTTCAAGGTCAAACTGGATTCTTTGAAACTCAAGAGTTTGGAAGCTCAGTGCTGGTATGTTGCCAACAGCTGTCTTAAAGTGGAGCGACCACAGGCGTGAAAAGAAGATTCCCTGGTCCTCAGACCAGACTGTGGCTCCAATTATGTGCTCTCTCAGTGCCTTGGACCGCTGTGCTCCTTATCACTATTTGCAAATACACATTTGTGTTACTACCAGTTTCCTGCATTAACCTCTGAGCTCCCTGAAGACAGGAACCATATCTGGGTCTGCTCCTCACTGTACCCCTGGCATCCAGCACCCCCAGACTTAGCACATCATAAATACCTACTGAACTAATCATTTAACTAAAGGGTAAGGTGGGGTGGGGCATGATGTTTTGGAAATAAGGACTGGCAGTCAGGAGTGATAGATGAATTCTTCACCTAGAATCAAATTTGGAAAGATTTTTAAGAAGGAAAAAAATACAACCTTGATTTTGTACAACCACTAAAATGTCTAGATATGTCAGAACAGGAAGCCAGCAAGGGGTTCAAACAGAAGTCATCCCGATACCTCCATAGGCCCTTACATAAACCAGACCAGCTACACATAGGCAGTTCAATCACAGTCCCCTGGGCTGCACAAGGGTGACAGGGACCCAGCTCTCTTTCTAAAAGGAACACAGCAGCAGAGCCTGCTGCCTGGGGTGGAGGGCAGAGCTGGCTGAGGCAGACCCCACCTTTATCCCCTGCTGGGCCACATTTCAAAGCCCCAGGGGCCTTGCTTCTGGGTGGCTACCTCATACCTGGGTCAGTGTTGACAACAGCTTTGCTCTGAATGAGCAGAGAAGGGGAGAAGCCAATCTCGGACAGCCAAGGCCTGAGATCCACATAAGCATCTGCGAGTTGCTGGATCACGTGGAGGAAGAACTCGGACACCTCCTCGCCCTTGCTCTGTACCAGGTCCAGAATCCTGCGGACCTAGCGGGGCGCAAGCAGGAGGGTGAGGGCCAGTGCTACGGTTGTCCACCCCCAGAGGGGCCCACATGCAGGGCTCTGAGCTCTTACAGCCTCGAGCTTGACTGTCCACCCAGCCAGTGTGAGACGCTACAGCCTGAAGGCCCAGGATTTGTGAAATGGACCTCCTGAGCAAGAAACAAACTGCATGGCTCTAGGAAAACAGAGGCTTCTAGGAGCCTAAAAATAAAAAGGTCAGACTCACAACTGGGGTCAGGCCCACCCCTAGAATTTCCTTTTCCCACCTCTTCTTTTCCCTCTTAACCTAACACTACTGCTCTCTGGGAATGAGAGCTGAGGGCAGAAAATCAGCCATTAGGCATGACGAGGTGGGTCCTGGGCTGCAGAACAAATGGACAGCAGACTCCTGTGTAAGGTGTACCTTAAGGAAGCTTTCTGTCGTATTAAAAATTCAAGGGAAAAAGCCACCACAGTGTTCTTTTGTGCTTTTCTCAAAAACCTTCCTGGTCTTTTCTGAGCGCAACAGGTCAGAAAAGTGCTGCTGGTGGTTTAGTTACTAAGTCATGTCCAACTCTTGTGACCCCATGGACTACAGCCCACCAGGCTCCTCTGTCCTCTGTCCACGGGATTTCCCAGGCAAGAACACTGGAGTGGGTTGCCATTTCCTTCTCCAGGGGATCTTCTTGATCCAGAGATGAAACTGGGATCTCTTGCATTGCAGGAAGATTCTTTACCAACTGAGCCACCAGAGAAGTCCCAGCAGATCATGTTACAAATGAATTCTGTCACTCCTCTCCCCAAGGAGGAGGATTTGGTCCCTCCATTCTATTTTTCTGAACATGATGCAAAGTTAAAGTGAAACCAAGGACTGTGAAGACTTCCCACAGTGAAATGTAAGAAAGTCTTTACTGTGGACCTGGGCTACAATGCAGCCATTCCTCAATCAGAAGTGAGGGCCATTCTCAGAGCAGTGAGCAGCTCTCCAGGGTTTAACAGGCACGGAAGAGGGTAGCATGGCTAGCATTTCATGCTCACTTTCTTTCTAAAGAATTCACTAATTTAAAGTAAATTGGAAAATGAGTTGTTTGAGAACCAGTACACACAGCAAGGAGAATGGAGGGGATCAGAGGAGTTTGCTGTGTCATGAAATGAAATATGTAATTTCTGTTCTGTAAATAATCACCCAATGTACTGAACTCTCAAAGCTCTTCACCCCATCTGGCCACCAGAGCTGGCCTCCCTGTCACTAGCACCTTGTCGGGCTGCGTGGGGCAGGCACACACGATCTCTGCATCTTCAGTGGAGAAGTAGTCATTCTGCAGCAAGTTGTCCAGTAGACACTGAGTGTTTCGGATGTGAGTGACCAGATGCTCCCGGTTGACTTTCAACAACTTGATGAAGGAGTGAGACTCTGATGGGACTATTTCCATCTCACTGCGGCCGTGCTTTTCCATGGTTAAAGAAGCAAGTGGCTGCTTTCCCCAAATTCATCTTTGGCTGCATGTGTCTTTCTGGCAGAAGGGCAATCAGGATCCAGGGTCAGCCTCTCAGTGCAGCCCCTGAAGAGACAAACGAAAACACCAACAAAGCCAAAGCCATGGGAAAGATTTCCCCACCCACCATCCCCCACCTTTATTTGGTCCTGGAATTTCTCTATTTAGAGCAGGAACAGCATATTAAAAAACAGAGACATTACTTTGCCAACAAAGTTCTGTCTGGTCAAAGCTATGGTTTTTCCAGTAGTCATGTATGGATGTGAGAGTTGGACCATAAAGAAGGCTGAGCACCAAAGAATTGATGCTTTTGAGCTGTAGTATTGGAGAAGACTCTTGAGAGTCCCTTGGACTGCAAGATCAAAGGAGTCAATCCCAAAGGAAATCAATCCTGAATATTCACTGGAAAGACTGATGCTGAAGTTGAAGCTCCAATACTTTGGCCATCTGATGCAAAGAGCCAATTCATTGAGAAAGACCCTGATGCTGGGAATTATTGAGGGCAGGAGGAGAAGGGGATGACAGAGGATGAGATGGTTGGATGGCATCATTGAGTCAATGGATATGAGTTTGAGCAAACTCTGGGAGATAGTGAAAGACAGGGAAGCCCAGTATGCTGTAGGCCATGGGGTCACAAAGAGATGGACAGGACTGAGCAACTGAACAAAAGCAGGAAGGAGTCGTGCTTAAGATATTGATCGGAGATGTATTACAGTAAAAAAATCATAATTTAGTTGTGTCTGCTTGTGGGTTACATCAGTGGGGTAGATGACCAGAGGTAGACAATGCTTTTGTTTAGCAAAACTTAATTATTATTACTTTTTAAAAAGTGTGCCTCCATGGAACTCTATTCAATGTTATGTGCCAACCTGGATGGGAGAGGGGTTTGGGGGAGAATGGGTACATATATACATGTCTGGCTGAGTCCCTTCACTGTTCACCCGAAACTACCACAACATTGTTAATCAGCTACACCCCAATACAAAATAAAAAGTTTAAGGTTTGGGGGGAAAATGTATGTCTCAATCCTAGACTGGAATAAGGATGAGAATGTATGTTTTCCAAATTAGCTGACAGGGATTAGAAGTTTCTACACGCCCTGTGAGGGGACAGGGCCCAGAATTTGGAGCCGAGGAGTTGTGGGAATTGATGGGAGAGAGCAAAATGCCCTGAGGAGAGAGCGATCTGGGATGAGGGCTTCACGGTAGTCATGGCTCTCCTGCGGTAGCCAGAGCCCAGGAACCTGGGAACAGCAGCATGCCGGTCATCAGTGCCTGATCTGGGTTGTGCTGTAGTCCTCTCCGCAGCCCCGCCCCAGATCTCCTTATATCTCCAGCCAAACCGGTTACATATAAGTACCTGAGGGAATGAAGGAGTGGCAATGGCCATGCTGGAGTGAAGTGGGACAGAATGAGGGTGACAAAGAGAGGTAATGTGGAATTCCAAGCAGTGGATAACCAGGAGACACCATCTCCCTGGAAATCCTCAAAAACCTCATATAGGTGCTGAACTTCCTGTCTTGGTAGGGCCCAAGCTCTTTTATTTGGGTATTAAGAAAATACTTTGGGTTTATCTGTGCAACCCCAGAATTGTACTGATTGCTTCCCACCCCCCCGCCCCCCGCCCTCCAGAATAAGATCTCTCAGCCACTTAATTTTCCAATTATCCTGTGGATATAAAATGGATTACACTCTTGAAAGCAGAAAGGCCTTGAACTAGTCTTTCATCTAAACCCCACATATCCCAGAGAGATCAGAGAGAGAGAGATCAGTCGCTCAGTCGTGTCGGACTCTTTGCGACCCCATGAACCGCAGCACGCCAGGCCTCCCTGTCCATCACCAGCTCCCGGAGGTCACTCAGACTCGCATCCATCGAGTCAGTGATGCCATCCAGCCATCTCATCCTCTGTCGTCCCCTTCTCCTCCTGCCCTCAATCCCTCCCAGCATCAGAGTCTTCTCCAATGAGTCAGCTCTTCGCATGAGGTGGCCAAAATACTGGAGTTTGAGCTTTAGCATCATTCCTCCTAAAGAAATTCCAGGATTGATCTCCTTCAGAATGGACTGGTTGGATATCCCAGAGAGATAGCTTTAAATATTTGTTGTTGATCTTAAAGAAAAAAAAACTCATAAGAGTTCCAAATATGTATGTTTCACAAGCCCACCTATGTTAACATTCAGGTCTCATGGTTCTCACATATTCCCCCCACAACTAGTCTCCTGCTCTTTGACACATTTTTTTCCTTGCATTTTTGCATTTTATTGTCTTTTACCTTCAAGTTGTGAAATGCAAGCCTTCCAGAGATTCTCAACGGGACTCCACACAATACCCTTCTATTTTATAACCTGACTGAGCAGAACACTGTACATTCTAACATTCTAAACAAGAAAGGCAAGAGATTCTTATCAAAAGGAATTTGAAGGAATAAAAATGAGTGATTAGCTACTATTCCACTAAAAGTATGCTGATTTATTAGACTCTAATTCAGCTTTTTCTACTGTTATCAATTTTATGACTCACTTAAGGATCCAAAGTTTTAGAAAATTAGTTCCCTTAAGGATACCAGTTGATGATGTTAAATGTATATTTAAACTAGTGGTTGAAAGTGAAAGTGTAGTTGCTCAGGGTCTGACTCTTTGAGACCCCATAGAATGTAGCCTATCAGACTCCTCCGTCCATGGGATTTTTCCAAGCAAGAGTGCTGGAGTGGATTGCCATTTCCTGGATTGCCATTTCCTTCACCAGGGGATCTTCCCGACCCAGGAATTGAACCCTGGTCTCCCGCATTGCAGGCAGACGCTTTACTGTCTGAGCCACCAGGGAAGCCCAAACTAGTGGTTAATAATACCTCTTTAAGTTTCTGGCATGTGTTCTTTGAAGTAAGTGAGAATACTGTAAAACAACATTCTATCCTTAAATCTTCAATTTCCAATTTCTTTCTGAAATCTGCAAAGTCAAAAAAAAAAAAAAAAGAGAGAGAGAGAGAGAGAGAAAGGTTTCTTTGATGAGAATACTGTAAAACAACATTCTATCCTTAAATCTTCAATTTCCAATTTCTTTCTGGAATCTGCAAAGTCAAAAAAAGAAAAAGAAAGATTTCTTTGAAAACCCTCTTGTGCTGCATGGTGCACAAATAAATGAATGAATGAATAAAATTGGAGAAAGTAATTTTTAATACAGAACTGTAGGATCTCAGAGTACTCTTCATTACCTTCTTCCTTTGGGACACTATTTTCCAAATCTTAGTCATTCAGGCACGACAGTCATATTTTTTGGCCATAACTGAGTCTCAAAAGCAAAGTTATGTACTTAACTTTTTCCTTTAAATTGACTTTATTTTACAACTCTAGCAGGTTAATTTTAAAGGAAATTTTATATTACCATTATAACCAAAACACTTGCAATAAATAAAAAAGTAACACAAAAATAAATTCACTAAAGAATAAAACCATGCTATTGAATTCCAGCTTAACAATGTTGCCCAGAAAGGCTCTTGGTCTGAGGCTTGTTTTCTCTTAGAAGCATTTGAGAGGTGTTAAAGACTGTATATTGTGACCCTGTTTATTTAACTTATATACAGAGTACATCATGAGAAACGCTGGACTGGAAGAAACACAAGTTGGAATCAAGATTGCTGTGAGAAATATCAATAACCTCAGATATGCAGATGACTCCACCCTTATGGCAGAAAGTGAAGAGGAACTCAAAAGCCTATTGATGAAAGTGAAAGTGGACAGTGAAAAAGTTGGCTTAAAGCTCAACATTCAGAAAACCAAGATCATGGCATCCGGTCCCATCACTTCATGGGAAATAGATGGGGAAACAGTGAAAATAGTGTCAGACTTTATTTTTCTGGGCTCCAAAATCACTACAGATGGTGACTGCAGCCATGAAATTAAAAGACGCTCACTCCTTGGAAGGAAAGCAGAGACATTACTTTGCCAACAAAGGTTCGTCTAGTCAAGGCTATGGTCTTTCCTGTGGTCATGTATGGATGTGAGAGCTGGACTGTGAAGAAGGCTGAGCGCCGAAGAATTGATGCTTTTGAACTGTGGTGTTGGAGACGACTCTTGAGAGTCCCTTGGACTGCAAGGAGGTCCAACCAGTCCATTCTGAAGGAGATCAGCCCTGGGATTTCTTTGGAAGGAATGATGCTACAGCTGAAACTCCAGTACTTTGGCCACCTCATGTGAAGAGCTGACTCACTGGAAAAGACTCTGATGCTGGGAGGGATTGGGGGCAAGAGGAGAAGAGGACGACAGAAGATGAGATGGCTGGATGGCATCACTGACTCGATGGATGTGAGTCTGTGAACTCCGGGAGTTGGTGATGGACAGGGAGGCCTGGTGTGCTGCGATTCATGGAGTCACAAAGAGTCAGACATGACTGAGCGACTGATCTGATCTGATCTGAAAGACACAGTCGCACAAGAATGATACTTTCTCCTTGAGATCATGGTAAAGCAGAGAGCTGGAAAGGGAGCTGCCTTGTCACTTGGTGAATCAGGGTCTTTTCACACCATGATGCTGGGGAAGATTGAAGGCAGGAGGAGAAGGGGCCGTCAGAGGATGAGATAGCTGGATGGCATCAACTGACTCAATGGACATGAGTTTGAGTAAACTTCAGGAGCTGGCGATGGACAGGGAGGCCTAGCATGCTGCAGTCCATGGGGTCGCAAAGAGCTGGACATGACTGAGCAACTGAACTGAGCTCCATTCTTCTCAAGGCTTGGAATGGGTGTTACACAAGGGCCTTCATTCCTTCGCTCCCAATCCTCATACATCTTCACTGTGGGTCTCATTTCACTCCTGGCTTCTAACTCTTCCAAGCCTGTGATTCCCACAAAACCACTGACGTGCCTTCCCAGTCCTTCCCCAGAGTATCACCCATAGCCATCACTACCTCTTACTGCCTAAGGCGGAAACTTAAGGAAAACTCGATTTATGGCCACCTAAGCAAAGCAATAAATTACACGTCAGCCAGCTGGCAAGGAGACTAGCTTGAAATTTAACCAGATTTGCAAAGATAACTCGACTCAGCAGGAATTTAACAAGGTGTGGATGGTGAAAGAGGAAACAAAGAAACCTGATCCTGCCCTGTTAGAATCCAGAGAAATGCAGTTCATGGACATTTGGTTACCAGAAATACTGATGCCAGAAAAGACTGTGAGCCGGCTTTTCAGATTAGAGTTTCTCAGAAAGTCAGTGAGATGGGGGTTAAAGAAGTAAGGTCACTATAATCCTATAAACTCAGAAACAAAGTAACTACATGACCTAGTGGTTTAGCGTGAATTCCTTTCAACAATTAGATTCAATTTTCATGCTTGAAAAGGTCAGAAAATAAGACACAAAAATGGTTTTGATAGTATGGTGAGGCAAGAACTCTCATACCAGGAATGTAAATTGATAGAAACCTTCTGGAAACACATTTGAAATACATATCAAGAGCCTGTGATAAGTTTCAGTTTAGTGACTTCTCACTCTAGATCTCCGCCTTCTGAAAAGGTTCAGAGGTTCTGACAGTTTTGTGGGTGTTTTTTTTTTAAAACAGGGGGCTTCCACTGCCAGTTCTGACAGCGTAGCTTGCTGTTCCCAGAGAGGCCAACTATAGGTGAGCGGATGAGCAGATTGGGGAGCTACATACAGTAGTGCACCATTGAAAAATAAATATGAATGAAATATTAATATGACATGAATGAGTATCAAAGATGTTATGCTGAGAGAAACAAGACTCAGAAGAGTATGGAGTGTATGATTTCATTCATATGATTCTAGAAATCTGAACTAGACATCAGAGCAGTGGTTTCCTGGGTAGGGGGAATAGAAGTGAGAAATTGAATGCAAAGAGGAATAAGAGAAATTCCTGGGGTGATAGAAGTGTTCTTTATCTTGCAGCGCCACAAATTCATGTATATCTCACTGATAGGTGTCAATCTTTTTGCCTTTTCATACTGTTCATGAGGTTCTCAAGGCAAGAATATTGGAGTGGTTTGTTAGTCCCTTCTCCAGCAGACCATGTTTTGTTGGGCCCTGACTAGCAGGGACATGCCCTTCAGCTGCTCCACGTAGCTGGGGGACATGCCTGGTGCTCTGGTTGTCCCACTGCTGGTCTTTGTTGAGGGTGAAAAACCATTATTGGCCATTGGGTGGCTGTCAATGTGCCGGCTGGGGGCTAGAGAAGTAAAATGGATGAGAATGGGTGAATTTAATTCAGATGACCATTATATCTGCTACTGTGGGCAAGAACCCCTTAGAAGGAATGGAACAGTCCTCACAGTCAACAGAAGAGTCTTAAATACAGTACTTGGATGCAATCTCAAAAATGCCGGAATGATCTCAGTTCATTTCCAAGGCAAACCATTTGGTATCACAGTAATACAATCTATGCCCCAACCACCGATGCCAAGAAGCTAAAGTTGAATGGTTCTATTAAGATCTACAAGACCTTTCAGAATTAACACCAAAAGAATATGTCCTTTCATCATAGGAGACTGGAATGCAAAAGTAGGAAGTCAAGAGATACCTGGAGTAACAGCCAAGTGTGGCCTTGGAGTACAAAATGAACAAGGCAAAGGCTAACAAAGTTGTGCCAAGAGAACGCACTGGTCATAGCAAACAGTCTCTTCTGACAACACAAGAGATGACTCTACACATGCACAACACCAGATGGTCAATACTTAAATCAGATTGATTACATTCTTTGTAGCTGAAGATGGAGAAGCTCTATACAGTCAGCAAAAACAAGTCCAGGAGCTGACTGTGGCTCAGATCATCAGCTTCTTATTACAAAATTCAGGCTCAAATTGAAGAAAGTTGGGCAAACCACCAGACCATTCAGGTATGACCTAAATCAAATCCCTTATGATTATAAAGTGGAGGTGATGAACAGATTCAAGGGACTAGATCTGGTAGACAGAGTGCCTGAAAAACTATGGATGGAGGTTTGTAACACTGTATAGGAGGTGGTGACCAAAACCATCCCAAAGAAAAAGAAATGCAAGAAGGCAAAAGTGGCTGTCTGAGGATCCCATACAAATAGCAGAGAAAAGAGAAGCAAAAGGCAAAGGAGAAAAAGGAAGATATACCCAAATGAATGCAGAGTCCCAGAAAACAGCAAGGAGAGACAGGAAAGCCTTCTTCAGTGAAAAATGCAAAGAAATAGACAAAAACAATAGAATGGGAAAGACTAGAACTCTCTTCAAGAAAATCGGAGATACCAAGGGAACATTTCATGCAAAGATGGGCTCAATAAAGGACAGAAACAGCACTGACATAACAGAAGCAGAAGATATTAAGAAGCAGCAGCAAGAATACACAGTTCAGTTCAGTTGCTCAGTTGTGTCTGACTCTGTGACCCCATGGACTATACCATGCCAGGCCTCCCTGTCCATCACCAACTCCTGGAATCCACCCAAACTCACGTCCATTGAGTCGGTGATGCCATCCAACCATCTCATTCTCTGTAGTCCCCTTCTCCTCCTGCCCTCAATCTTTCCCAGGATCAGGGTCTTTTCAAATGAGTGGTTCTTCACATTGAGTGGCCAAGTATTGGAGTTTCAGCTTCAACATCAGTCCTTCCAATGAACACTCATGACTGATATCCTTTAGGATGGACTGATTGGACTTCCTTGCACTCCAAGGGACTCTCAAGAGTCTTCTCCAACGCCACAGTTCAAAAGCATCAATTCTTCGGCACTCAGTCTTCTTAACAGTCCAACTCTCACATCCATACATGACCACAGGAAAAACCATAGCCTCGACTAGACTGACCTTTGTTGACAAAGTAATGTCTCTGGTTTTTAATATGCTGTCTAGGTTGGTCCTAACTTTCCTTCCAAGGAGTAAGTGTGTTTTAATATCATGGCTGCAATCAAAATCTGCAGTGATTTTGGAGCCCCCCAAAATAAAGTCTGACACTGTTTCCACTGTTTCCCCATCTATTTGCCATGAAGTGAATACATTCTATTTGCCAGAATACACAGAAGAACTGGAAAAAAAAGTCTTAATGACCCAGATAACCATGATGGTGTGTGGTCAGTCACCTATAGCCAGACATCCTGGAACATGAAGTCAAGTGGACCTTAGGAAGTATTGCTACGAACAAAGCTAGTGGAGGTGATGAAATTCCAGCTGAGCTATTTCAAATCCTAAAAGATGATGCTGTGAAAGTGCTGCACTCACTATGTCAGCAAATTTGAAAAACTCAGCAGTAGCCACAGGATTGGAAAAGGTTGGTTTTCATTCCAGTCCCAAAGAAAGGCAAAGAATTGTACAGAAGCTACAGCACAGTTGCATTCATTTCACATGCTACTAAGATTAGACTCAAAATCCTTCAAGCTAGGCTTCTGCGGTACATGAACTGAGAACTTCCAGATGTACAAGCTGGATTTATAAAGGCAGGGGAACTAAAGATCAAACTGCCAACATCCACTGGATCATAGAAAAAGCAAAGGAATTTCCCACCCCACCCCCCCAAAAAAACCATCTACTTCTGCTTCATTGACTACATTAAAGCCTTTAACTGTGTGGGTCACAACAAACTGTGGAAAATTCTTCGATAGATGGGAATACCAGATCACCTTATCTGCCTCCTGAGAAATCTGTATTCAGGTCAAGAAGCAAGTTAGAACTGGACATGAAACAACGGATTGGTTCAAAATTGGGAAAGGTGTACGTCAAGGGTATATTTTGTCACCCTGCTTATTTAATGCATATGCAGAGTACACCATGTGAAATGCTGGGCTGGATGAGGTTCAAGCTACAATCAAGATTGCCAGGAGAAATATCAATAACCTCAGATATACAGATGATACCATTCTAACTGCAGAAAGTGAGGAGGAACTGAAGAGCCTCTTGATGAAGGTGAAAGAGGAGAGTGAAAAAGCTGCCTTAAAACTCAGCATTCAAAAAACTAAGATGATGGCATCTGGTCCCATCACTTCATGGCAAATAGATTGGGGAAAAATATGGAAACAGATTTCATGACAGATTTCATTTTCTTGGGCTCCAAAATCACTGTGGACAGTCACTGCTCATTAAAATACACTTGCTCCTTGGAAGAAAAGCTATGACAAACCTAGACAGAGTATTAAAAAGCCAAGACATCACTTTGCCAACAAAGGTTCGTATAGTCAAAGCTATGGTATTCCCAGTAGTCATATATGGATGTGAGAGTTGGACCATAAAGAAGGCTGAGCACCGAAGAATTGATGCTTTTGAATTGTGGTATAAGATACGACTCTTGAGAGTCCCTTGGACTGCAAGATCACACCAGTCAATCCTAAAGGCAATCAGTCCTGAATGTTCATTGGAAGGACTGATGCTGAAGCTGAAACTCCAATACTTTGACCACCTGGTGGGAAGAAATGACTCATTGGAGAAGACCCTGATGCTGGGAAAGATCGAAGGCAGGAGGAGAAGGGGAGGACAGAGGATGAGATGGTTGGATGGCAACACCGACTCGATGGACTTGAGTTTGAGTAACTCTGGGTGATAGGGAAGGACAGGGGAGCCTGTGGTGCTGCAGTGCATGGGGCTGCAAAAAGTCAGACCTGACTTGGCAACTGAACAACAGCACATGTATATGAATGTATATATCACTATGCATAGATATGTATTTATATGCATATATCACATATGTATTGGAGTAGAAAATGGCAACCCACTCCAGTGGGTAGGTTGGAAAATTCCATGGACAGAAGAGCCTGGCAGGCTACAGTCCATGTGATTGCAAAAGTGAGATATGACTGAGCATGCACACACATCACATGTGTATGCATACGCAACATGTGTGTATGTATATTATGCATGAACACATATATACATATATATTATTAATATCATTAGTATTAGTCACTCAGTTATGTCCAACTCTTTGTGACCCCATGGGCTGTAGCCCGTCAGGCCCCTGTGTGTGTCCATGGATTTCTCCAGGCAAGAATACTGGAGTGGGTTGCCATTCCCTTCTCCAGGGGATACCCAGGGATTATATATGCACATATGATTTGTCAAAAGTCTACCTGTACACTTAAAAGGAAATGGCAACCCACTCCAGTTTTCTTGCCTGGAGAATCCCAGGGGCAGGAGAGCCTGGTGGGCTGACGTCTATGGGGTCACGCAGAGTCGGACACGACTGAAGTGACAGCAGCAGCAGCAGTAGCAGCACACTTAAAATCTGTGAATGTTACTGTATGAAATAATACTTCACTGAAGTTTATTTTCTTTAAAGTCAAAATATATTTCCAGATAAATAAAAACTGAAAGAGCTTGTGGCCAGTGTAGCTGCACTAAAATAAGTACTGAATAGCTTTTTTAGGTAGAAGAAAAATGATTTTAAACTCAAACAAAATGAGAGCAACAGATAATTTTAACATGTGGTTAAATATAAATGTGTATTGACTGAACAAAATAATACTATCTTCTGGGGTTTAAAATATATGTAGAATTAACATTTAAACAAGGGAAACACTGCAAGATGGCAGAGTGGGCAAGACCCTGAACTTACCTCCTCTTACAGGCACACAAAATCACAATTATGTGCAGAACAACCATTGTTGAAAATGACTAGAACCTACCAGAAAATTTCTTCTACAACTAGAGATATAAAGATGGAAGCACAGAGAGGTAGGCAGGAGGGGCAGAGTTGCCATATAGTCAAGTCTCACATCCCCCAGTGGGTGATCCACAAACAGGAGAATAATTAGGACTGCATGATTTTTCCCAAAGGGGTGAGAAATCTGAGCCCCATATCAGGCTCCCCAACCTGGGAATCCTACACAGGAAGATGAGCCCCCAGAATATCTAGCTTTGAAGGCCAGTGGGGCTTATTTTTGAGAGTCAAATAGGGCTGCAAGAAATAGAGACCTCACTTTTAAAGGGCACATACAAAATCTCACATGCTCTAGAACCCAGGGCAGAAGCAGTGACCTGATAGGCGCCTGGGTCAAACCTACCTGCTATCCCTGGAGAGTCTCCCGGAGTGGCAGAAGGCAATTACAGCTTGCCCTGGGAACACAGACACTGGCAACAGCCATTCTGGGGGGCTCTTTTATCCCATGGACACAGGTACTGGCAAGTGTCATTCTGGAATCCTCCCTTTAGCTTATCAGCCCCAGGCCCCAGCCCCACATGGGGCTACAGGCACTGAGTGGTCTGAAGGGACCAGTGCCAGGACAGCTCAGGCCAAGCAACTAACTGGGCATGGACACAGCCCCACCTACCAGCAGAGAGGCTGCTCTAACACCCCTAGATCCACAGCTGTCTCTGGACACAGCCCTGCCCAGCAGAGGGCCCAGAATCCAGCTCTGTGTACACAGGCAGTAGAACCAAGACCATCAGGGACCTCCAGACAGAGACCCTGGAACCCAGGTCTACCCAGAGCAGTCTGGAACCAGCCCTAGAATCCCCAAGGCACCAGCCCCACCCACCAGTGAGCCTGCTCTAGCCTCTCATCTAGCTCCACCCACCACAGGCAGACACAAGTCACAAGAAAACTACAGTCCTGCCATCTCCAGTCCTGGCCCACTCACTAGCTGTCCAGGTCCTGCCCTGGGCCAGTTAGGCCCAAGACCTGCCCACTAGCAGGCCAATACAAGATTCAAGACACCCCAGACCTTGCAGTCAATTGTGTCAGGAACTGGCCCCACCCACCAGTGATCCGACACCTGCTCTGGAACCCTTCAACCTTGAAACCAGACGCCAGGGCACAGCTCTGCTCTCTAGTGGATGAGCAATGGCCCCTGAGGTCTCCTGGATCCTAACTCCATCCATCAGGACCCCAGCACAAGTATAGACCCCTGGTGGTTCTGCAGCCAGCTGCCTCATGAACCAGTATCACCAATGAGTCGCTAGCAGACTCTGCACAAGGCACGAACTGGCAACCAAAGAAACCAGGGGTCAACCAAGCTCACTGGACTACCCACATAGTGCACCACAACAGAAACACCCATGCATCCCTCATGGGGGAACCCCTAGAGCATATAACCCTGGTTATATATGTGAAAGGGAAGTATCCTGGGACACAAAGGATGCCTATGAAAAACATCTTATTCAAGGTTGGGAAATGTAAACAACCCATCAGACACATAAAAATAAAAAAAGCAACTTAGACAAAATGAGGCAACAGAAGAACATGTTCCAAATTAAGAAACAAGATAAAACCCCAGAAAAAGAACCAAGTAGACACAGACAATCCACCTGAGACAGAGTTCAACGTAGTGATCATAAGATGATCAAAGAACTTGGAAGAATCAATGCACAAAACAAGAATTTAGGAGTTTTTAACAAACAGAAAATATAAAAAATAACCAAAATGGCATGAAGAACGCAATAACTAAAATGAAATATTACATTAGAAGAACCAAAAATAGACTAAAGGATACAGAGGACTGGATCAACGAGCCAGAAGATAGTAGCAGAAATCACTGATGCTTAACACAAAAAAAAAAAAGTATGAAAAGAATGAAGAGCTCTGGGAAAACATCAAACACACTAATATTTGCACTGTAGGGGTCCCAGAAGGAGAAGAAAGAGAAAATAAGGCTGAAAACAGAATTGAAGGCATACTGACTGAAAACTTTCCTAACTTGGGAAAGGAAACAGACATCCAGGTCCAGGACGTGCAAAGAATCCCAAACAGAATCAACCCAAAGGAAACACACCCACACACCTTATAATTAAAATGGCAAAACACTGACGATAAAGGGAGAATATTAAGAGCAGCAATGGAAAAAGCAACACATTATGTACATGGGAACTCCCATAAGGCCATCAGCTGACTTTTTAGCAGAAACTCTGCAGGTCAGAAGGGAAAGGCACAACATATTTAAAATTAGAGGGAAAAACCTACAACCAAGAATACTCTACCCAGAAAGTAATCAGGACAAGCCCTGTGCTGCTGGAAGGAAGCTGTGAAAAAGGAAAGTTTCCTGCACCATGAGAAGACCCCTCCCTGGTGGGGAGCTCTACAGGGACAGAAAGGGAGCCTCAGAGCCTTGGAGAAGAGTGCAGCAGCCAGCAGGCAGCAGCTGGAGCAGAGGGAGAACTGTACGGATGATCAGGGCCTCTGACTTGCGTTCCCCAGTTTGAGACAAGCGTCTACTGGGCTGGGTGGGAACTGGGTGTATTCCCCAGTCTGAGACATGTGTCTGTCGGGGTGGGTGGGAGCTGGGGGCTGGAACCTGGGCTTCGGAGATCAGAACCAGGGAGAGGATTGGCATAGGCTGTGTGGAAACAGCCTGGGCTGGGGCTGTACACAGAGGAAGCCTGGGCCATCCTAAAAGCCAGTTGCCACTGTCTGAAAGTGTGCAGTGGGAGGGGAGGGAGCTACATTGTAGCCTTTTTTCCTGTGCACAAGCTCACAGATGACAGGACAGTGCCTTCCCAGGCTCTAGGAGCAGTTATGAGCTATCACCACTCCAGGAGTGCTCAGAACGACCACTGCCACCTGCCTGGACACCAGGCATGGTTGCAAGTGCTACCACCCACCTTCACAGATTCCAGGAGTGGAGAATCCCAGGGACGGGGGTGCCTGGTGGGCTGCCGTCTATGGGGTCGCACAGAGTCAGACACGACTGAAGTGACCTAGCAACTTAGCAAGAATAGCCGCCGCTCCCATCACATTCTCTAGGGGTACACCTGAGCCACCAGTGCTGCCAAGAACCCCCAAACAAAGCACTAGACACCACATCTGCACACCCTCTATCAAGGGGATAACAACACACGCACACTAAGAAAATAGATGCCAGGCACCCATACTAAAACGCAACCCTCGCACCAAATATATTAAACCCACACAAGTCACACAGGGATGTCTCCACATAGAAACAGTCCTCCCAGGTCGCAGTAGATAATTGTTTCTCCTAAACTCACAGAGTACGAGAAATAAAAGCAAAATGAAGAAGCAAAGGAATCTAGGTAGAAAACCAAGAGCATTCCCCTGAAAGGACAAACACTAAAACAGACCTCTTCAGTCTAACAGACACTGATTTCAAAAAAGGAGACAATGAAAATATGAAGGAATTAAGAAAGGCTATCAACAACAATGCAGAGTAGTGTAACAAGGGACTAGTAACCATGAAGAGGAACCAAGAAAAATTACATAAATCAACGGCAGGGAATTCCCCTGGTGGTCCAGTGGTTAAGGTTTGGTGGGGCCTAGTTCAGTTCCTGGTTGGGGAACTGAGATCCCGCAAGCCACATAGTGTGACCAAAAAAGAATAAGGAAAACTCATTTGCAGAGATGAAAGCTGCATAGAGGCAATGAATAGCACATTGAATAATGCAGAAAGATAAGTCAGTGACCTGGAAGATAGAATAATGGAAATCACCCAATCAGGACAGCAGACAGAAAGCCAAATGAAAAAAAAAAAAAAATCTATGTAAGAGACTATGGGATAATACAAAGCATGCCAATCTATGCATGATAGGGATTCCAGAAGGGAAGAAAGAAAAAAGGGGGTCAAAAATGTATTTGAAAAATTATGGCTGAAAATTTCCCAGTCCTAAAGAAGGAAACATATATCTAGGTACAGGAAGTACAAAGGGTCCCCAACAAGATAAACAGGCTTACACCAAGACATAATAAAAAGAGACAAAATTAAATAGAGGATTCTAAAGGCAGCAAAAGAAAAACAAAGTTAATTACAAAAGAACCCCCAATAAAGCTAACAGATGATTTTTCTGCAGAAGTACTGCAGGCCAGAAAGGAGTGGCAAAATACATTCAAAGTTCTAAAGGGGAAAAATCTGCAACCTAGGATACTCTA
Source organism: Tragelaphus eurycerus (assembly GCA_935064755.1). Classification (NCBI taxonomy): domain Eukaryota; kingdom Metazoa; phylum Chordata; class Mammalia; order Artiodactyla; family Bovidae; genus Tragelaphus; species Tragelaphus eurycerus. Next base: position 30,803,285 of record CAKXYN010000002.1, read on the forward strand.
CCCAGCAAGATTATCATTTAGAATATAAGAAAAGACAAAGAGTTTCTCGAACAAGCAAAAACTGAAAGAGTACAGCAATACTAAGCCTATCCTAAAGGAAATATTGAAAGATATTCTCTAAATAGAAAAGAATCTTATAATAGAAAAGAAAAAAATCACAAATGGAAAATAAATCACTTAAACCAGATTAATACATTTTCTGTGAAAGTGATGATAACCACAATGAACACAAAAGGATGAACATGAAGATGTAAAAGAGGACCTCAAAATCATAAACTGTGGGGGCAATAATATGCCAACAAATCTGACAACTTAGAAGAAATGGACAAGTTTCTACAAACATGCAGCCCACCAAAACTGAATCTAGAAGAAATAGGTAATTTGAAGAAACCAATTACCAGAAGTGAAATAGAATCTGTAATTTAAAACTTCCCTATGAAGTCCAGGACCAGATGGCTTCACAGATGAATTCTACCAAACATAAGAACTTGTACCAATCTTTCTCAAACTCTTCCAAAAAACTGAAGAGGAGGGACACTCCTAAGGACACTCAGTGAAGCCACTATCACTCTGATACCAAAACCAAAGAATCCAGAAAAACAGAAAATTACAGGCCAATATCTTTGAAGAATAGAATACAGATGCAAACATTTTCAATAAAATATTGGGAAACAAAATCCAACAGTATATAAAAAGGATCATACTCCATGACCAAACGGGAATCATTCCAGGTTCACAACAATGGTTCAATATATGCAAATCAATACGATAAACCACATAAACAAAAGAAAAGACAAAAAACACATGCTCATCTCAATAGATGCTGAAAAAGCATTTGATGAAATCCACTATCCATTCATGATAAAAACTCAAAGTGAGTATTAGTTCAGTTCAGTTGCTCAGTCGTGTCTGACTCTTTGCAACCCCATGGACTGCACCAAGCCAGGGCTCCCTGGCCATCACCAATTCCCGGAGCTTGCTCAAACTCATGTCAATTGTGTTGATGATACCAGCCAACCATCTCATCCTCTGTCATCCCCAAAGTGGGTGTAGAGAGAACTGATCTCAAGCTAGTAAAAGTTATTTATGACAAACCCACAGCCAATATAATACTCAATGGTGAAGAGCTGAAAACTTTCCTGCTAAACTCTGGAACAAGACAGTTAAGTTCAGTCACTCAGTTGTGTCCAACTCTTCGCGACCCCATGAACCCCAGCACACCAGGCCTCCCTGTCCAACACCAACTCCTGGAGTTTACCCAAACTCATGTCCATTGAGTCAGTGATGCCATCCAACCATCTCATCCTTTGTCATCCCCTTGTCCTCCTCCCCTCAATGTTTCCCAGTATCAGGGTCTTTTCAAATGAGTTAGTTCTTCACATCAGGTGGCCAAAGTATTGGAGTTTCAGCTTCAACATCAGTCCTTCCAATGACATTCAGGACTGATTTCCTTTAGGATTGACTGGCTGGATCTCCTTGCAATTCAAGGGACTAAAGTCTTCTCCAACACCACAGTTCAAAAGCATCAATTCTTCAGTGCTCAGCTTTCTTTACAGTCCAACTCTCACATCCATACATGACTACTGGAAAAACCACAGCCTTGACTAGATGGACCTTTTGTTGGCAAAGTGATGTCTCTGCTTTTGAATGTGCTGTCTGGGTTGGTCATAACTTTCCTTCCAAGGAGTAAGCGTCTTTTAATTTCATGGCTGAAATCACCATCTGCAGTGATTTTAGAGCCCCAAAACATAAAGTCAGCTACTGTTTCCACTGTTTGCCCATCTATGTGCCATGAAGTGATGGGACCAGATGCCATGATCTTAGTTTTCTGAATGTTGAGCTTTAAGCCAACTTTTCACTCTCCTCTTGCACTTTCATCAAGAGGCTCTTTAGTTCTTTTCACTTTCAGCCATAAGGGTGGTGTTATCTGCATATCTGAGGTTATTGATATTTCTCCCAGCAATCTTGATTTCAGCTTGTGCTTCTTCCAGCCCAGCATTTCTCATGATGTACTCTGCATATAAGTTAAATAAGCAGAGTGACAATATACAGCCTTGACAAACTCCTTCTCCTATTTGGAACCAGTCTGTTGTTCCAAGTCCAGTTCTAACTGTTGCTTCCTAACCTGCATATAGGTTTCTCAAGAGGCAGGTCAGGTGGTCTGGTATTCCCATCTCTTTCAGAATTTTCCACAGTTTATTGAGGTCCACACAGTCAAAGGCTTTGGCATAGTCAATAAAGCAGAAATAGATATTTTTCTGGAACTCTCTTGCTTTTTCGATGATCCAGCGGATGTTGGCAATTTGATCTCTGGTTCCTCTGCCTTTTTTAAAACCAGCTTGAACATCAGGAAGTTCACAGTTCACATATTGCTGAAGCCTGGCTTGCACAATTTTGAGCATTACTTTACTAGCGTGTGAGATGAGTGCAATTGTGTGGCAGTTTGAGCATTTTTTTGGCATTGCCTTTCTTTGGGATTGGAATGAAAACTGACCTTTTCCAGTCCTGTGGCCACTGATAAGTTTTCCAAATTTGGTGGCATATTGAGTGCAGCACTTTCACAGCATCATCTTTTAGGATTTAAAATAGCTCAACTGGAATTCCATCACCTCCACTAGCTTTGTTTGTAGTGATGCTTCCTAAGACCCACTTGACTACACATTCCAGGATGTCTGGCTCTAGATGAGTGATCACACCATCATGATTATCTGGGTCGTGAAGCTCTTTTTTGTACAGTTCTTCTGTGTATTCTTGCCACCTCTTCTCAGTATCTTCTGCTTCTGTTAGGTCTATACCATTTCTGTCCTTTACTGAGCCCATCTTTGCATGAAATGTTCCCCTGGTATCTCTAATTTTCTTGAAGAGATCGCTAGTCTTCCCCATTCTATTGTTTTCCTCTATTTCTTTGCATTGATCGCTGAGGAAGGCTTTCTTATCTCTCCTTACTATTCTCTGGAACTCCACATTCAAATGGGTATATCTTTCCTTTTCTCCTTAGCTTTTCGCTTCCCTTCTTTTCACAGCTATTTGTAAAGCTCCTCAGACAGCCATTTTGCTTTTTTGCATTTCTTTTTCTTGGGGATGGTCTTGATCCCTTTCTCCTGTACAATGACACTCCAGCATTCCTGCTATGATAATCCCATGGACAGAGGAGCTTGGCAGGCTATCGTCCACGGGGTTGCAAAGAGTCAGACACAACTGAGTGACTGAGCACACACAATCACCACATAGAAATATAAATTTTACATGAAGTACAGACCTAAATGTAAGACCAAGAACCATACATCTCCTAGGAGAAAACATAAATGGAATACTCTTTGATGTAAATCATAGCAATTTTTTTCACTCTGTCTCCTAAAGCAAAGGAAATAAAAGCAGAAATAAACAAATGGGACACACTTAAGCTTAAGAGCTTTTGCACAGCAAAGGAAACCATCAACAAAACAAAAAGACAATCTATTGAACTGGGGGAAAACATTCACAAATAATAATGGGCTGGCCAAAAAGTTCATTTGGGTTCTATAAGATATTATAGAAAAATCTGAACAGAGTTCTTGGCCAACCCAATCTAACTCATGAGGTGTTAATATACAAAATGTACAAACAGCTCATGCAACTCTACATCAAAAACCAAACAAGTCAGACTTCCCTGGCGGTCCAGTGCTTAAGACCCTGTGCTTCCACTGCAGGGGATACAGGTTCTACCCCTGGTTGGGGAACTAAGATCCCAAAAGCTGCATGACATGGCCAAAATAACAAAAAGCCCACAAACAATCCATATTTAAAACAAGCAGAAGAGTTGAATAGACATTTTTTCCAAAGAAGACATGGATGGCCCACAGGCATATGAAAAGATACTCAATATCATTAATCAGAGAAATATATATTAAAACCACAAAGAGATATCACCTCCTACCTGGCAGAATGGTTATCATCAAACAGAACACAAATAACAAATGCTGGCAAGGATGTGGAAAGAGAACCCTTGTACAAGCTACACCTTAAAGAAAATGACAGGATTCAATTCACCCAAGTAAGAAATGATATACTAGATACAAACTAATCAACAGAGGTCTGGTAGAGCTATATTAAAATTAAGGTAGAATTTAAGGGAAGAAATGTTACTAGAGGGAAAGGAACATTTCATAATGGTAAAGTAATTAATTCTAAAAATGTCACAGAAACTTAATTTTGTATACACATGGTAACTTATTTTCAAAATATATAAAGCAAAAATTGACAAACATAAAAAGGAAGGATATACAAATCCACAATCAATGAGGATTTTCAAACAGTGAAAGTGAAAGTCACTCAGTCTTGTCTGACTCTATATAGTCCATGGAATTCTCCAGGCAGAATACTGCAGTGGGTAGCCTTTCCCTTCTCCAGGGATCTTCCCAACTCAAGGATTGAACCCAAATCTCCTGCATTGCAGGCAGATTCTTTACCAGCTGAGCCACAAGGGAAGCCCTTTCAAACAGTGAAGGACTTTAATACATTTCTCAGAATAACTGGAAGAATAGACCAAAAAGCTGAAACAGTAAGAATATGGAGAATATGAACAAAATGATCAACAAGTCTGTCTAGACAGATATCTACAGAACACCACAGCCAACAGCAACAGAATGTCCAGCATTTAGAATGCATGTTGAGTGTTCAAAGTTGACCAATATACAGGACCATGAAGCATGTTCTGAACAAATTTTAAAGAACTGAAATCATTCAGAACATGTTCTCTGACCACAAAATAAAAAATATTTAGAAAATTTCCAAAATCATAAGTCAAGGGGGAAATAAAAGCAGAAATTAGAAAATACTTTGAATTGCATAATAATGAAAATACAACTTATCAAAATTTGTGGGATATGATTTAAGTCAAGAAATGTATAGCTTTATATGCATATATTAGAAAAGAAAAACAAAAAACTGTCATATTATTTATACTGTGCTTTTAATTTATTATTATACCAGGCATATTTACTCTGGTTTATAAATATTCTTAGCGAAGACTTTTTAAAAATAAATGAAATTTCATCATAAGGATGGTATTCTAATTTGTTCAGGCAGTTTCTTATACACATATATATGTATGTATACATTCAGTTCAATTCACTCACTCAGTCGTGTCCGACTCTTTGCGACCCCATGAACCACAGCACACCAGGCCTCCCTGTCCATCACCAACCTCCATCCAAACCCATATCCATTGAGTCAGTGATGCCATCCAACCATCTCATCCTCTGTTGTCCCCTTCTCCTCCTGTCCCCAATCTTTCCCAGCATCAGGGTCTTTTCAAATGAGTCAGCTCTTCGCATCAGGTGGCCAAAGTATTGGAGTTTCAGCTTCAACATCAGTCCTTCCAATGAACACCCAGGACTGATCTCCTTTAGAATGGACTGGTTGGACCTCCTTCCAGTCCAAGGGACTCTCAAGAGTCTTTTCCAACACCACATTTCAAAAGCATCAATTCTTCAGTGCTCAGCTTTCTTTACAGTCCAACTCTCACATCCATACATGACCACTGGAAAAACCATAGCCTTGACTAGATGGACCTTTGTTGGCAAAGTAATGTCTCTGCTTTTCAATATACTATCTAGATTGGTCATAACTTTCCTTCCAAGGAGTAAGCATCTTTTAATTTCATGGCTGCAATTACCATCTGCAGTGATTCTGGAGCCCAGAAAAACAAAGTCAGCCACTGTTTCCCGATCTATTTCCCATGAAGTGATGGGACCAGATACCATGATCTTAGTTTTTGAATGTTGAGCTTTAAGCCAACTTTTTCACTCTCCTCTTTCATTCTCATCAAGAGGCTCTTTAGTTCTTCACTGTCTGCCGTAAGTGTCATCTGCATATCTGAGGTTATTGTTATTGATATTTCTCCCAGCAATCTGATTCCAGCTTGTGCTTCCTCCAGCCCAGCATTTCTCATGATGTACTCTGCATATAAGTTAAATAAGCAGGGTGACAATATACAGCCTTGATGTACTCCTTTTCCTATTTGGAACCAGTCTGTTGTTTCATGTCCAGTTCTAACTGTTGCTTCCTGACCTGCATACAGATTTCTCAGGAGGCAGGTCAGGTGGTCTGGTATTACCATCTCCTTCAGAATTTTCCAGTTTATTGTGATCCACAGTCAAAGGCTTTGACATAGTCAATAAAGCAGAAATAGATGCTTTTCTGGAACTCTCTCGCTTTTTCCATGATCCAGTGGATGTTGATCTCTGGTTCCTCTGCCTTTTCTAAAGCCAGCTTGAACATCTGGAAGTTCACGGTTCACGTATTGCTGAAGCCTGGCTTGGAGAATTTTAAGCATTACTTTACTAGTGTATGAGATGAGTGCAATTGTACGGTAGTTTGAGCATTCTTTGGCATTGCCTTTCTTTGGGATTGGGATGAAAACTGACCTTTTCCAGTCCTGTGGCCACTGCCATTTACACATATTATAAATAGCTATATACAGTAAGAAGAAAACTCATAAATCTATTGAAACATTGTCATTATTTTGGGGTGACAAGATTACAGGTGATTTTTATTACTTAGATTTTGGGAGGCATATTCCAAATTATCTCTGATAGGGAGATTTCTTAAATGAGAAAAAAAAAATATTTAGCCCATCCCAAGTACTTAGGTTTAACTCTCAGGAACATTGCTGCAGACTTTTGACAGGTTTTTGAGCTTGCTGTCAACCAGTACTCTCCACCAGTTCTGTGTCCTAGTAACTTGTCTATTTAGAACAGCAAGCAAGTAAGGACAAGCTCACATCAATGCAGGTGCCTGTGTTCTCTGGCTGCCCCCATGGTCTCCTTTGCTGGCCAGTCACCAGGAGAAACTGGAGGGGAAGGGGTATGAAGGGGTAGGAAAAAAGCCACACCTCCCAGGAGAGAGTGATCCCAAGGCAGTCATCACAGAAGGGTTGGTTGTGATGCCTTCCCAACTGAAGAAGTAGACTGTGAAGGTGAGCAGGCCTCCCAGAGAGGGAGCACCTCGGGTTCATTCCTTTCTCACTCATCATGTATTTATGGAACATATAGGACACATTTGTCAATAAAATCAACTACCCTTACCCTCAGGGGGCTTACAAAGAAGACAGTATAACCAACACAAACCAACCAGACCACCAAATGCAAAGAAAACAGATTAACAGCCGAAACAGCTGATAAGAGGCTGAAAACGGTGGAAACAAAGCAGAGATTTTGGAATGTGGTGAACATGGATTTCCAGAATGGAAGGAGGGCTGTGTTAGCCAAAAGTCTGGGAAGGCAGGTGAGGCCTGGGGTTTAGAGGGCACCTGGGCTGATGCGTCATCAGGCCACCAGGACGCTTCACAGAAAGAACTCACTTAAAAAGGAGTCCCACATCTAGAGAACAACCAGGACTCGTGGGTAGAAACTGACTTCTATTCCAGTTTATCCTGGAATCACAGGGAATCCCCAGAGAAGCCACAAACATAGGTATATGCATACATACACACACATACACACATATGCACACACATTCAGTTTCACTTTCCAAAAAGGGATTTATAATAAGCCTGCTCCTTTCTGCCCTTTCTACTACCCAGGGGATCCAGAAAGGAAATGTGCATTCTCTGGTAACTGAGATAAAGATAAAAAAACATTTCATAAAAATGTTCATCCATTTCTGATGTTTCATTCTATGTTTTAATAATTTTCCTCAAATATAAAAGCAATACCTGCTCACTGTGGAAAATTTGGAAATAAAAAAAGTTTAGAGAAACAAAGTTGCCCATCACCCACTGTTAACATTTTAGAGTATTTTCCCTTTCTGCTTTTCTCTATATTCACTTATACTGATCTTTCTGGATATTTGGCATCACACTATATGTAGTTGTTGTACCTCTGCCAAGGCCTGCTTTTGAGCTGCAGAAGCTGACAGTTTCTGACAGTTGCTTTGCTTTCCCTGGTTTTTATTTTATCAAGAGTAAGAACCACCCGCCACTCTTTGCTGTTTTCAAGCCTCACACCTGAGAAATTTCGTGTGCCAAACCGAGGATCAAAATTGATGACAAATGGTAGCCTCTTCCTAGGCTCAGCTCTGCCTACCTCAGAGCTGCCAGGGCAAATTTGGACACTGTACCTGGCAGCCTCCATCAGCTGCCAGTCAAACAACGACAAGCTATCCATCACAGACAGGCCTGCGGAAGGGCTGCAGTGGGCAGGCGGTGGCGGGGGGATGGTAGATGCTGGGCAGACTCTGGGATGCTGCATCCTCAGACATCCTTCTCAGGAAACCCAGTGTCAAACCTGTGCTGCTCAGAGGTCCCAACAGGGCACCAACAGTCATCAGTAACACTGCAGAAGCACTTCACTCTGGGCCCAGTGTTGACTGAACACTTCCACTCGCTGCAGGAAGCCGGATAATGTAAGGGTTCAAAGTGGTCTCTGCAGCCAAGGGCTGAGTTCAGACGTGCGTCCACTACTCATGAGCAAGTCAGCCATCCTCCTGTGTCTCAGCTTCCTCCTAGTCTCTGACAGTTCTACCTCTGAGTGTTGTTGTGGGATTGAGTTCATGGTCACTAAGTGCCTAGACCTCATTTAACCCTCTCTGTTCTCTCACTCAAGCCTTAGAACAGCCAGAGGCGGCAGAAGTCAGTGTTACCCCTGATTTACAGTGACGACACTGAGGCATGCGGAGGGTACGCAGTGCCCCGCTTCACAGAGGTTGCGACACGAGTGGGCAGATGGACACAGAACAAGGGACTACAGGAGTGACTGAGAAATGACCAGAGAGTCAGGTCTGTCTGTAGCTCTCCTGAAGGCTTCCTTGGCCCCACTGGAGCCCTCTGTAGTGGAAGTGCCACAAAGAAGTGGCAAGGGCCTCTGTCTAGTAGGCAGTTTGGATCCAAGACACTAGAGAGATGCCGAGCCCTGAAAACTCACAGCACACAAGCAGCAGGGGAAGAGCTACCCAGTTGCTGAGGGTCACCCAGGTGTGCCACCCCATCCCATTCATCCTTAGAATAAGGCCCAAACAGACATCAGTTCAGCATTCCCTGGAGATACCGACAAACACGTCCACTCAGCAGCAGTTTTGTTCTGTGCACGATCATCTGGCAGAGCCCGAGTGCAGAGGTCATCCTGCCCACAGTGTGGTATGAATACTGACTCCCAGGAGGAGTAGACACTTTGGCCCCCATCCCAACTGAAGAGGATGTGGGTGCTAGAGTGAGCACAGAAACTTTGAGGAAATCATTTCCCAATATCCACATGATTTCATTCTTTTCTTACACACCCAAGTGTTGAGAGTCATCATTCACATATCTATGTATTTCAAAATAAATGGCGCAGCTTTCTGAAAATTGATATATTTTTGTAACACCAGCAGTTAAGATTCCCAACAGCAGATAAGATCCCTAGGCCTTAAAACATTCTTTAGCAGTGTGGAAGATGTCAACATAGAGTCAGGTCACCCTACAACCATTTATGCTGCTCACTTTTTCTACTTTTTCTGCATTCAGGCTGGAAACAAATACACACATAAGCAAAATCAAGGCCAGCTTTGCTGGCATCCAGGTGCTGAGCATTTGGCTCAGGGCCATCCACCTCTGTTCCTATTCCAACTACCACCTCCCTAAGCTCTAGTCATTTCCGGAAATGTTAGTCCTCACACCGACTGCTGTTCACTACGCTCTAGAACCTTGGAGGCCACAGTGAAACGTCGATGATTAACTTTCGAGACGTAACTTTATTGATCACAGGACAGTTTCACAGACTCTCCTACCCACTCCTTGACAAAGGACACTGTGAGAGAAGAGTGTTGCTCATCAGGTAGTTTGGATTCTCCTCCCAGGTACCAGGTAGGCTTACACATTATTGAAGTTACCTGCTCTGACTCACGACACATGAGCAGAAGTGGAACGAGTTACTCAGCATAGTTGCAAAATTTGTCAGCATACAACTTTCCTTTTCCTCTGGCATTAGAACCAGCGACATTCCAGCTGGTGGTTGCTCCATCCACCTGGCCCAGAGGTAACCACACTAAAGGGAGCCTCTGCTAACGTGTGATGGGCATAGTGAACAAGAAACAAACCTTTGTTTTTTTGAGCTGCTGAGATTTTGTAATTACGCATTCAGATCAGATCAGAGATCAGATCAGTCGCTCAGTCGTGTCCGACTCTTTGCGACCCCATGAACTGCAGCACACCAGGCCTCCCTATCCATCACCAGCTCTCGGAGGTCACTCAGACTCACATCCATCGAGTCAGTGATGCCATCCAGCCATCTCATCCTCTGTCGTCCCCTTCTCCTCCTGCCCTCAATCCCTCCCAGCATCAGAGTCTTCTCCAATGAGTCAACTCTTCGCATGAGGTGGCCAAAGTACTGGAGTTTCAGCTTGAGCATCACTCCTTCCAAAGAAATCCCAGGGCTGATCTCCTTCAGAATGGACTGGTTGGATCTCCTTGCAGTCCAAGGGACCCTCAAGAGTCTTCTCCAACACCACAGTTCAAAAGCATCAATTCTTCGGCACTCAGCCTTCTTCACAGTCCAGCTCTCACATCCATACATGACCACAGGAAAGACCATAGCCTTGACTAGGCGAACCTTTGTTGGCAAAGTGATGTCTCTGCTTTTGAATATGCTATCTAGGTTGGTCATAACTTTCCTTCCAAGGAGCAAGCGTGTTTTAATTTCATGGCTGCAGTCACCATCTGCAGCGATTTTGGAGCCCAGAAAAAGAAAGTCTGACACTGTTTCCACTGTTTCTCCATCTATTTCCCATGTAGTGATGGGACCAGATGCCATGATCTTGGTTTTCTGAATGTTGAGCTTTAAGCCAACCTTTTCACTCTCCACTTTCACTTTCATCAAGAGGCTTTTTAGTCCCTCTTCATTTTCTGCCATAAGGGTGATGTCATCTGCATGTCTGAGGTTATTGATATTTCTCCCGGCAATCTTGATTCCAACTTGTGTTTCTTCCAGTCCAGCATTTCTCATGATGTACTCTGCATATAAGTTAAATAAACATGGTGACAATATACAGCCTTGACGTACTCCTTTTCCTATTTGGAACCAGTCTGTTGTTCCATGACCAGTTCTAACTGTTGCTTCCTGACCTGCATACAAATTTCTCAAGAGGCAGATCAGGTGGTCTGGTATTCCCATCTCTCTCTGAATTTTCCAGAGTTTATTGTGATCCACACAGTCAAAGGCTTTGGCATAGTAAATAAAGCAGAAATAGATGTTTTTCTGGAACTCTCTTGCTTTTTCCATGATCCAGCGGATGTTGGCAATTTGATCTCTGGTTCCTCTGCCTTTTCTAAATCCAGCTTGAACATCAGGAAGTTCACGGTTCACATATTGCTGAAGCCTGGCTTGGAGAATTTTGAGCATTACTTTACTAGCGTGTGAGATGAGTGCAATTGTGCGGTAGTTTGAGCACTCTTTGGCATTGCCTTTCTTTGGGATTGGGATGAAAACTGACCTTTTCCAATCTTGTGGCCACTGCTGAGTTTTCCAAATTTGCTGGCATATTGAGTGCAGCACTTTCACAGCATCATCTTTCAGGATTTGGAATAGCTCCACTGGAATTCCATCACCTCCACTAGCTTTGTTCGTAGTGATGCTTTCCAAGGCCCACTTGACTTCACATTCCAGGATGTCTGGCTCTAGGTCAGTGATCACACCATCATGATTATCTGGGTCGTGAAGCTCTTTTTTGTACAGTTCTTCTGTGTATTCTTGCCACCTCTTCTTAATATCTTCTGCTTCCGTTAGGTCCATACCATTTCTGTCCTTTATCGAGCCCATCTTTGCATGAAATGTTCCTTTGGTATCTCTGATTTTCTTGAATAGATCCTTAGTCTTTCCCATTCTGTTGTTTTCCTCTATTTCTTTGCATTGATCGCTGAAGAAGGCTTTCTTATCTCTTCTTGCTATTCTTTGGAACTCTGCATTCAGATGTTTATATCTTTCCTTTTCTCCTTTGCTTTTCGCTTCTCTTCTTTTTGCAGCTATTTGCAAGGCCTCCCCAGACAGCCATTTTGCTTTTTTGCATTTCTTTTCCATGGGGATGGTCTTGATTCCTGTCTCCTGTACAATGTCACGAACCTCATTCCATAGTTCATCTGGCACTCTATCTATCAGATCTAGGCCCTTAAATCTATTTCTCACTTCCACTGTATAATCATAAGGGATTTGATTTAGGTCATACCTGAATGGTCTAGTGGTTTTCCCTACTTTCTTCAATTTCAGTCTGAATTTGGCAATAAGGAGTTCATGGTCCGAGCCACAGTCAGCTCCTGGTCTTGTTTTTGCTGATTGGATAGAGCTTCTCCATCTTTGGCTGCAAAGAATATAATCGATCTGATTTCGGTGTTGACCATCTGGTGATGTCCATGTATACAGTCTTCTCTTGTGTTGTTGGAAGAGGGTATTTGCTATGACCAGTGCATTTTCTTGGCAAAACTCTGTTAGTCTTTGTCCTGCTTCATTCCGTATTCCAAGGCGGTTCTATGAAGACCTACAAGACCTTTTAGAACTAACACCCAAAAAATATGTCCTTTTCATTATAGGGGACTGGAATGCAAAAGTAGGAAGTCAAGAAACACCTGGAGCAACAGGCAAATTTGGCCTTGGAATACGGAATGAATTACCCATTACTGCAACACAACCTAACCCAGCCTGAAGATGCCATTATTTTGAGTAAGAAAAGAACTTAGCACATTAAGAAGCTGAGGCCCAGAGGGGTGAAGTGAGTTATCAAGGGCCAGACAGTTGGCTGGAGGCAGAACAGAAGGCTTGGAATACTCTGCAGCCCTCTCCCTGCCTTCATAGGACACCAGTTTCTACAGGACAGAGAGCCAGGACATTAAAGAACCACTCACAATAAAGATAAAGCCACGGGTTTCCCTGGTGATCCAGCGGTTAAGGATCTGCCTGCCAATGCCGGGGACACAGGTTTGATGCCTGGTTGGGGAAGATCCCACATGCCTCGGGGTGGCTGGGCCTGTGCTCTACAACTACTGAGCCTATGCCACAACGATGGAAGCCCACTCGTCTGGAGCCCGTGCTCTGTGACAGAGGCCACTGCAACGAGAAGCCTGCACACCACGACTAGAGAATATCCCCTGCTTGCCACAACTAGAGAAAGCCTGTGTGCAGCCACAAAAACCCAGCACAGCCAGAAATAAATATTGTTTAAAAAGAGAGATAAAATCATTAAAACTTTTTTCTTCAGATGCCATAAAACTGACTTTAGAATTCAATTAAATAATTCAGTATCATTTCCCACCTACCTCAGACTTAAAAGTAATCTATACAGGAAAATACTACTTTATTTAAGGGGTGGGGGGGAGGCATACAGTAAGCCACACATTCTCTTCTTTTGTACTGGACTGGCTGTGTCTGCTTGTTGGGGTCCTGCATCCACCTCACTCCACACAGCTACTTGCCCCACATCAGGAAAACCTCAGCCACTCAACCCAGTCCACCACCACCACTTCTGTCAGAGTCATTGGCTAGGAACCATAAAAGATAAAAAGACATGATTAGTGATAAAACAACAACAAAAAAGAATGTGGTGGAGCTCCATGTATTGAAAGAAAGATCTTCAAGACATACTATCATTTGAAAAATGCAAGTTGCAGAAAGAGTACAATAACATAATTTTCCCACATCGTCTGCCCTATAGACATGCAAAACATTACATATTTTCTACAAGTATACATCTGTGAACACAAATGCAAAGAAAAACACCTAGAAAAAGACATACTTTATGAGAAGAGACAGTACTTCCAGACAGGCAAGGGCATAAAGGATTGGTATAGTACTTTTTATTTAACTTATATGCAGAGTACATCATGAGAAATGCTGGACTGGAAGAAACACAAGTTGGAATCAAGATTGCTGGGAGAAATATCAATAACCTCAGATATGCAGATGACACCACTCTTATGGCAGAAAGTGAAGAGGGGCTAAAAAGCCTCTTGATGAAAGTGAAAGTGGAGAGTGAAAGGCTGGCTTAAAGCTCAACATTCGGAAAACGAAGATCATGGCATCTGGTCCCATCACTACATGGGAAATAGATGGAGAAACAGTGTCAGAATTTATTTTTCTGGGCTCCAAAATCGCTGCAGATGGTGACTGCAGCCATGAAATTAAAAGACGCTTACTCCTTGGAAGGAAGTTATGACCAACCTAGATAGCATATTCAAAAGCAGAGACATTACTTTACCAACAAAGGTTCGCCTAGTCAAGGCTATGGTCTTTCCTGTGGTCATGTATGGATGTGAGAGCTGGACTGTGAAGAAGGCTGAGCACCGAAGAATTGATGCTTTTGAACTGTGGTGTTGGAGAAGACTCTTGAGAGTCCCTTGGACTGCAAGGAGATCCAACCAGTCCATTCTGAAGGAGATCAATCCTGGAATTTCTTTGGAGGGAATGATGCTAAAGCTGAAACTCCAGTATTTTGGCCACCTCATGCGAAGAGTTGACTCATTGGAGAAGACTCTGATGCTGGGAGGGATTGAGGGCAGGAGGAGAAGGGGATGACAGAGGATGAGATGGCTGGATGGCATCACTGACTTGATGGGTGTGAGTCTGAGTGACCTCCGGGAGCTGGTGATGGACAGGGAGGCCTGGCGTGCTGCAGTTCATGGGGTCGCAAAGAGTCGGACACGACTGAGCGACTGATCTGATCTGATCTGATCTGATAGTACTTTTATTCATAACATTTTCCTTTCTTATAAGAATATATACTTGCATAATTTAAAGTTATTTAAACTTTAAATAAGCCTTTTTAATCATTGGGGCATCTTAGGAAAATTTGAGGCAGGTTAATGCAACACTCCCAGCAATCACCATCTTTTAATGAACTTTGAGTTTCAGCTCACCCTCTTAGGGAAAAATGCTCAGTCTCCATTAAACTAAATGACAATCCCCTAAAATCAAACACACTCAGATGGAACGGTAGGACTCCTTCTGTGCACCTGTCAATAAACAGAATGCTCCTCTTGGTTTGGTGAAATATCATAGTCAGACTTGATGGGTTTGTGGATGGGAACGTTTTCAATTTAGTAGGACACTGTCAACTTACGTTACTACTACTGAACCTGGTTTGAGATACAGCATGTAAGATGAAAAATCAAGCCCTACCAAAACAAAATGGAGCAAAAGAGTCAACAGAACTGACTTTCAAGTAGATATTTTTAAACCTTAAAACTGTTTAACCTTAAGCAACACATTGAAAAAAATGATCCATAATTACAAGTCTGTTCATTTCCTTTGTTTTATTTTTCCTTTCATGTAATCCAAACCACTGAACACTTTAAAATAACATGGACTCAGCTTCCTTCTGTGTAACAATCTGACCCTGAATGATGTTTTCATTTTGATGGACGATGTCAAAGGTACCTTATACTTTCCATCAATATCTCCTCCCCACCTAAATGGCTATTATTACTAATGAAACCTCTTTAGATTTTTCTTTTCTTTCTGCTAAAAAAAAAACATTCTATTGCTAGGATCTATCCAGAAAATAAAGAAGATAATTTAAAGATAAAATAAAGAAAATAAAAGAAGGCTGAGCACCGAAGAATTGATGCTTTTGAACTGTGGTGTTGGAGAAGACTCTTGAGAGTCCCTTGGACTGCAAGAAGATCCAACCAGTCCATTCTGAAGGAGATCAATCCTGGAATTTCTTTAGAAGGAATGATGCTAAAGCTGAAACTCCAGTATTTTGGCCACCTCATGTGAAGAGTTGACTCATTGGAGAAGACTCTGATGCTGGGAGGGATTGAGGGCAGGAGGAGAAGGGGACGACAGAGGATGAGATGGCTGGATGGCATCACTGACTCGATGGATGCGAGTCTGAGTGACCTCCGGGAGCTGGTGATGGACAGGGAGGCCTGGCGTGCTGCGGTTCATGGGGTCGCAAAGAGTCGGACACGACTGAGCGACTGATCTGATCTGATCTGATCCAGAAAATGCCATCTCTGGCAGGGCCACATTAGCCATACATGATGTGGCTATATAAAACATTCTGTCTACACATTCCTGGACAATAGGAATTGATCATTGCTGTTTACTTACTGAACTCAGATTTAAGATAATGTAAAATAAAGCCATCCTTCTCTGCTTACCTCAAATAGATACCTGCCTACTTCAGAGATGCCATTCCCCAGATTACAAAAAGACAACAAGCTTCCCTGGTGGCTCAGTGGTAAAGAATCCAGCGGCCAACACAGGAGATACAGGTTCAATCCCTGATCTTGCAAGATCCCACATGCCACGGAGCAACTAGGCCTGTGCACCACAACTACTGAGCCTGTGCTCTAGAGTCCGGGAGCCACAACTACTGAAGCCCAAGGGCCGCAGAGCCTGTGCTCCACAGCAGGAGAAGCCACTGTGATGAGGCAACTAGAGAGTAGCCCACACTCTCTGCAACTAGAGAAAATCTGGCACTGCAATAAAGACCCAGCACAGCCAAGAATAAAATAAAACAATTTTTAAAAAAGGTTCTGCCAGGAGGCCACACCTGAGGCAAAGCATGGGGTTGGTGTTCTCAAGGTCTGCCCAGAGGAGGACTTCTTGTGAGGGGTCTGCCTTGTTCAATCAGTAATGTGACACTGAATGCCACTGAGTGCAAGCTCCTGAGGAGATCAAGCTCCTGAGCCTTTGGAGTGGGAGCAATGACTCCAAGACCCTAGACTACCAGAGAACTAACCCTAGGGAGTATCAAATTGTGAGAACTCACACAAAAGAAACCTCTTGAATACAAGACCCGACATCACCCAACCACCAGTTGCACGCTGTGCAGGATGCCTCATCTAAACAACAAACAAAACAAAAATACAAACCCAATAATCAGCAGACAGGGTTACCACCTCACTTAGCCCTGTCCATGAGAGGAAAAACAAACAAACAAAAACTCAGCACAAATCTCACCCTATATGAAGCTCACACAAACTACTGGACCAACCTTAGGAGGGCAGAAACCAAAAGGAAGAAATAATTCAACCTTCTTCAAGGAAAGAAATCAACTTTCCTTGAAGCCTGGGAAAAGGAGACCTCAAACACAATAAGTTAAAAAAAATAATGAAAAGGCAGAGACATACAGCACAAATGAAGGAACAAACTAGAAACACAGAAGTCCAAATAAATCAAGAGGAAATAGGCAAACTACCTGAAAAAGAATTCAGAATAATAATAAAGGTGATCAAAAACCTTGAAAACAAAATGGCAAAAATATAAGAATCAATTAACAAAGACATAGAAGAATTAAAGAATAAACATACAGACACAAACAACAGAATTACTAAAATTAAAAATACTCTAGAAGGAATCAATAGCAGAATATCTGAAGCAGAACAAATCAGTGAGCTGGAAGATAAAATGGTGGAAATAACTTCTCAAGAGCAGAATAAAGTAAAAAGAATGAAAAGAACTGAAGACAGTCTCAGGGACCTCTGGGGCCATATCAAATGCACCAACATTCAAATTATAGGGGTCCCATAAGAAGAAGAGAAAAAGAAAGGGTGGATCATGGAAAAAGCAAGAGAGTTCCAGAAAAACATCTATTTCTGCTTTATTTACTATGCCAAAGCCTTTGACTGTGTGGATCACAATAAACTCTGGAAAATTCTGAGAGAGATGGGAATACCAGACCACCTGATCTGCCTCTTGAGAAATTTGTATGCAGGTCAGGAAGCAACAGTTAGAACTGGACATGGAACAACAGACTGGTTCCAAATAGGAAAAGGAGTACGTCAAGGCTGTATATTGTCACCATGTTTATTTAACTTATATGCAGAGTACATCATGAGAAATGCTGGACTGGAAGAAACACAAGTTGGAATCAAGATTGCCGGGAGAAATATCAATAACCTCAGACATGCAGATGACATCACCCTTATGGCAGAAAGTGAAGAGGAACTAAAAAACCTCTTGATGAAAGTGAAAGTGGAGAGTGAAAAAGTTGGCTTAAAGCTCAACATTCAGAAAACGAAGATCATGGCATCTGGTCCCATCACTGCATGGGAAATAGATGGGGAAACAGTGGAAACAGTGTCAGACTTTATTTTTCTGGGCTCCAAAATCACTGCAGATGGTGACTGCAGCCATGAAATTAAAAGACGCTTATTCCTTGGAAGAAAAGTTATGACCAACCTAGATAGCATATTCAAAAGCAGAGACATTACTTTGCCAACAAAGGTTCACCTGGTCAAGGCTATGGTTTTTCCTGTGGTCATGTATGGATGTGAGAGCTGGACTGTGAAGAAGGCTGAGTGCCGAAGAATTGATGCTTTTGAACTGTGGTGTTGGAGAAGACTCTTGAGAGTCCCTTGGACTGCAAGGAGATCCAGCCAGTCCATTCTGAAGGAGATCAGCCCTGGGATTTCTTTGGAGGGACTGATGCTAAAGCTGAAACTCCAGTACTTTGGCCACCTCATGCGAAGAGTTGACTCATTGGAGAAGACTCTGATGCTGGGAGGGATTGAGGGCAGGAGGAGAAGGGGACGACAGAGGATGAGATGGCTGGATGGCATCGCTGACTCAATGGATGTGAGTCTGAGTGAACTCCGGGAGTTGGTGATGGACAGGGAGGCCTGGCATGCTGTGATTCATGGGGTCGCAAAGAGTCGGACACAACTGAGTGACTGATCTGATCTGATGAGAAAATTTTTGAAGAGATTATAGTTGAAAATTTCCCCAACATGGAAGAGGAAACACGAAAGTCCAAGAGGCACAAAGAGTCCCATACATGATAAACCCAAACAGAAACATGCCAAGACACATATTAATCAAACAAACAATGACTAAACACAAAGAATATTAAAAGTAAGAGAAAAGAAACAAGCAACATACAAGGGAAACTCCATAGGCTTAACAGCTGATCTTTCAGCAGAAACTCTGCAGGCCAGAAGGAAATGGCAGGATATATTTAAAGTACCGAAAGGAAAAAATCTACAACCAAGATTACTGTATGCAACAAGGATCTCATTCAAAATTGATGGAGAAATAATTAGCTTTCAGACAAGCAAAAGTTAAGAGAATTCAGCACCACCAAACCAGCTTTACAAAAAATGTTAAAGGGATTTATATAGCCAAGAAATACAAGAGAAGAAAAGAGATCTACAAAATCAATGGAAAACAGTTAAGAAAATGGCAATAGGAACACATATATCAATAATAAAATGTAAATGGATTAAATGCTCCAACCAAAAGACACAGACTGGCTGAATGGATACAAAAACAAGACCCATATATATGTTGTCTACAAGAAACCCACTTCAGACCTCAAGACACACGTAGACTGAAAGTGAGAGGATGGAAAAGTATATTCCATAAAAATAGGGAGCAAAAGAAAGCTGAGGTAGCAATCCTCATATCAGACAAAATAGATGTTAAAATGAAGATTACAAGAGATAAGGAAGGACACTACATAATGATCAAGGGATCAATCCAAGAGGAAGACATAACAATTGTAAATATCTATGCACCCAGCATAGGAGCACCTCAATATATAAGACAAACACTAACAGACATAAAAGGAGAAACTGACCGTAACACAATATTAGTAGGAGACTTTAACACCCCACTCACAGCACTCACACCCCACTGATCATCAAATCAGAAAATTAATAAGGAAACACAGGTCTTAAATGATACATTAGATGAGATGGATCTCATTAATATTTTCAGGACATTCCATCCAAATGCAGAAGAATATACCTTCTTCTCAAGTGCACATGGAACATTCTCCAGGATAGACCACATCTTGGGTCTCAAATCAAGCCTCACTAAATTTAAGAAATTTGAAATTGAACCAAACATCTTCTCCAACCACAATGCTATCAGACTAGATATCAATTACAAGAAAAAACTATAAGAAACACAAACACATGGAGATTAAACAACACATTTCTAAGTAACCAAGAGGTTACTGAATAAATCAAAAGGGAAATAAAAAGATTTATAGAAACAAATGACAATGAAAACATGACAACTCAAAACCTATGGGTTGCAGCAAAAGCAGTTCTAAGAGGGAAGTTTATAGCAATATAATCCTACCTAAAGAAACAAGAAAAACATCGAATAGACAACCTAACTTTACACCTAAAACAACTGGAAAAAAGAACGAAAAAAAAAAAAACCAAAGTTAGTAGAAGGAAAGAAATTATAAAGGTCCAAGCATAAATAAATGAAAAAGAAATAAAAGAAACGATAGTAAAGATGAATAAAACTAAAAGCTGGTTCTTTGAGAAGACAAACAAAATTGACAAACCTTTAGCCATACTCATCAAAAAAAAAAATCAAATCAACAAAATTAGAAATGAAAAAGGAGAAGTTACAACAAACAGTGCAGAAATACAAAGTATTATAAGAGACTATTATGAACAACTGCTGCTGCTGCTAAGTCGCTTCAGTCGTGTCCGACTCTGTGCGACCCCATAGATGGCAGCCCACCAGGCTCCACCGTCCCTGGGATTCTCCAGGCAAGAACACTGGAGTGGGTTGCCATTTCCTTCTCCAATGCATAAAAGTGAAAAGTGAAAGTGAAGTCGCTCAGTCGTGTCCGACTCTTAGCAACCCCATGGACTGCAGCCCACCAGGGTCCTCCGTCCACGGGATTTTCCAGGCAAGAGTACTGGGGTGGGGTGCCATTGCCTTCCCCGTATGAACAACTATATGACAATAAAATAGATAACCTGGAAGAGATGGACAGATTCCTAGAAAAGTTCAATCTTCCAAGAATGAACCAGGAAGAAATAGAAATTATGAACAACCCAATTACAAGCATTGAAATTGAAGCTGTGATCAAACATCTCCCAAAAAACAAAATCCCAGGACCAGAAGGCTTCACAGAGAATTCTGTCAAACATTTAGAGAAGAGCTAATGCCTATCCTTCTAAAACTCTTTCAAAAAATTGCAGAGGAAGGAACACTTTCAAATCCATTCTACAAGGCCACCATCACCCTGATACCAAAACCAAAGACAACACACACACCAAAAAACTGTAGGCCAATATCACTGATGAACATAGACGTAAAAATCCTCAACAAAATTTTAGCAAACAGAATTCAGCAACATATCAAAAAGCTCATACACCATGATCAAGTTGGGTTTATTCCAGGGATGCAACAATTCTTCAATATACACAAATCAATCAATGTGACACACCATATTAACAGTATCCTAACGCATATATATGGAATTTAGAAAGATGATAACAATAACCCTATTTTCGAGACAGCAAAAGAGACACTGATGTATAGAACAGACTTTTGGACTCTTGGAACGGGAGAGGGTGGGATGATTTGGGAGTATAGCATTGAAATGTGTATAATATCATATCTGAAACGAGTCACCAGACCAGGTACGATGCCTGATAATGGATGCCTGGGGCTGGTGCACTGGGACAACCAAGAGGGATGGTATGGGGAGGGAGGGGGGAGGAGGGTTCAGGATGGGGAGCACGTGTATACTTGTGGCGGAGCCATCTCGATGTATGGCAAAAGCAATACAATATTGTAAAGTTAAGCAAAATAAAATTTAATAAAAAAAAATAAAGAATGCTGCTAAAAAAAACAAATTGAAAGATAAAAACCATATGATAATCTCAATAGATGCAGAAAAAGCCTTTGACAAAATTCAGCACCCACTTATGATTAAAACTTTTCAAAAAATGGGCATAGAAGGAACCTACCTCAACATTGTAAAGGCTATATATAATAAGTCTACAGCAAACATTATTCTCAATGGTGAAAAACTAAAAGCATTCCCCCTAAGATCAGGAACAAGACAAGACGTGTTCACTTTCACTACTATTATTCAACATAGTTCTGGAAGTTCTAGCTACAGCAATCAGAGAAGAAAAAGAAATAAAAGGAATCCAGATCAGAAAAGAAGAAAGCTCTCACTGTTTGCAGATGACATGATACTGCACATCAGATCAGATCAGATCAGTCGCTCAGTCGTGTCCGACTCTTTGCGACCCCATGAACTGCAGCACGCCAGGCCTCCCTATCCATCACCAGGTCTCGGAGGTCACTCAGACTCACATTCATCGAGTCAGTGATGCCATCCAGCCATCTCATCCTCTGTCGTCCCCTTCTCCTCCTGCCCTCAATCCCTCCCAGCATCAGAGTCTTCTCCAATGAGTCAACTCTTCGCATGAGGTGGCCAAAATACTGGAGTTTCAGCTTGAGCATCACTCCTTCCAAAGAAATCTCAGGGCTGATCTCCTTCAGAATGGACTGGTTGGATCTCCTTGCAGTCCAAGGGACTTTCAAGAGTCTTCTCCAACACCACAGTTCAAAAGCACATAGAAAACCCTAAAAATAATATCAGAAAATTACTAGAGCTAATCGGTGAATTTGGCAAAGCTGCAGGATACAAAATCAATATGCAGAAATCACTTGTTTCTATATACTAACAATGAAAAATCAGAAAGAAAAATTAAGGAATAAATACCATTCACCACTGCAACAAAAAGAATTAAATATCTAGGGATAAGCTTACCTAAGGAGAAAAAAAGAACTGTACACAAAAAAATTATAAGACACTAATGAAAGAAATCAAAGATGACATAAACACATGGAGAGATATTTCATGTTCCCGGGTAGGAAGAATATTGTGAAAATGACAATACTACCAAATGCAGTGTACAAATTCAATGCAATACCTATCAAATTACCAATGGCATTTTTCACAGAACTAGAACAAAAACTTTCACAATTCATATGGAAACACAAAAGACCCTGAATAGCCAAAGCAGTCTTGAGAAAGAAGAATGGAGCTGGAGGAATCAACCTTCCTGACTTCAGATTATACTACAAAGCTACAGTTATCAAGACAGTATGGTATTGGCACAAAAACAGAAATATAGACCAATGAAACAAGAAAGCCCAGAAATAAACCCATGCATCTATGGATACCTTATTTTTGACAAAGGAGGCAAGAATATACAATGGGGCAAAGACAGTCTCTTCAATAAATGGTGCTGGGAAAACTGGACAGCTACATGTAAACTGCCAACATCCGCTGGATCATCGAAAAAGCAAGAGAGTTCCAGAAAAACATCTACTTCTGCTTTATTGACTATGCCAAAGCCTTTGACTGTGTGGATCACAATAAACTGTGGAAAATTCTGAAAGAGATGGGAATACCAGACCACCTGACCTGCGTCTTGAGAAACCTATGTGCAGGTCAGGAAGCAACAGTTAGAACTGGACATGGAACAACACACTGGTTCCTAATAGGAAAAGGAGTATGTCAGGGCTGTATATTTTCACCCTGCTTAGTTAACTTATATGCAGAGTACATCATGAGAAATGCTGGGCTGGAGGAAGCACAAGCTGGATCAAGATTGCCGGGAGAAATATCAATAACCTCAGATATGCAGAGGACACCACCCTTATGGCAGAAAGTGAAGAGGAACTAAAAAGCCTCTTGATGAAAGTGAAAGAGAAGAGTGAAAAAATTGGCTTAAAGCTCAACATTCAGAAAACGAAGATCATGGCATCTGGTCCCATCACTTCATGGGAAATAGATGGGGAAACAGTGGAAAGAGTGTCAGACTTTATTTGTCTGGGCTCCAAAATCACTGCAGATGGTGACTGCAGCCATGAAATTAAAAGACACTCCTTGGAAGGAAAGTTATGACCAACCTAGACAGCATATTGAAAAGCAGAGACATTACTTTGCCAACAAAGGTCCATCTAGTCAAGGCTATGTTTTTTCCAGTGGTCATGTATGGATGTGAGAGTTGGACTGTGAAGAAAGCTGAGCGCCAAAGAATTGATGCTTTTGAACTGTGGTGTTAGAGAAGACTCTTGAGAGTCCCTTGGACTGCAAGGAGATCCAACCAGTCCATTCTAAAGTAGATAAGTCCTGGGTGTTCTTTGGAAGGAATGATGGTGAAGCTGAAACTCCAGTACTTTGGCCACCTCATGCGAAGAGTTGACTCATTGGAAAAGACTCTGATGCTGGGAGGGATTAGGGGCAGGAGGAGAAGGGGACAACAGAGGATGAGATGGCTGGATGGCATCACCGACTCAATGGACATGAGTTTGAGTGAACTCCGGGAGTGGTGATGGACAGGGAGGCCTGGCTGCTGTGGTTCACGGGGTCGCAAAGAGTCGGACACTGAGCGACTGAACTGAACATGTAAAAGAATGAAATTAGAACACGTCCTAACACCATACACAAAGATAAACTCAAAATGGATTAAAGACCTAAATGTAAGACCAGAAACTATAATTCTGTTAGAGGAAAACAGGCAGAACACTCATGACATAAATCAAAGATCCTCTATGACCCACCTCCTAGAGTAATGGAAATAAAAACAAAAGTAAATAAGTGGGATCTGATTAAATTTAAAAGTTTTTGCATATCAAAGGAAACTATAAGCAAGGTGAAAAGACAACCCTCAGAATGGGAGAAAATAATAGCAAATGAAACAACTGACAAAGGATTAATTTCCAAAATATACAAGCAGCCCATACAACAATACCAGAAAAAAACAAACAACCCAATCAAAAAGTGGGGAAAAGACCTAAACAGATATTTTTTCAAAGAAGACATAAAGATGGCTAACAAACACATGAAAAGATGTTCAACATCGCTCATTAATAGAGAAATACAAATCAAAACAACAATGAAATATCACCTCACACCAGTTATAATGGGCCATCATCAAAAAGTCTACAAACAATAAATTTTGGAGGGGGTGTGGAGAAAAGGGAATGCTCTTGCACTGTTGGTGGGACTGTAAATTGACACAGCCACTATGGAAGAAAGTATGGAGATTCCTTAAAAAACTAGGAATAAAACCACTATATGACCCAGCAATCCCACTCCTAGGCCTATACCCTGGGGAAACCAAAATTGAGACACATGTATCCCATTGTTCATTGCAGCACTACTTACAATAGCTAGAACATGGAAGCAACCTAGATGCCGATCAACAGATGAATGGATAAAGGTGTGGTACATATACACAATGGAATATTACTCAGCCATAAAAAGGAATGCATTTGAGTCAGTTCTAATGAAGTGGATGAACCTAGAACCTATTATATAGAGTGAAGGGAGTCAGAAAGAGAAAGATAAATATTGTATTCTAATGCATATATACAGAATCTAGAAAAATGGTACTGAAGAATTTATTTACAGGGCAACAATGGAGAAACAGACATAGAGAACAGACTTATGGACAAGGGAGAGGGGAGGAGAGGTGAGATGCATGGAAAGAGTAACATAGAAACTTACACTACCACGTGTAAAATAGATAGCCAATGGGAATTCTCTGTATGTCTCAGGAAACTCAAACAGGGGCTCTGTATCAACCTAGAGGGATGGGATGGGGAGGGAGATGGGAGGGAGGTTCAAAAGGGAGGGGATATATGTATACCTATGGCTCATTCATGTTGAGGTTTGACAGAAAACAGCAAAATTCTATAAACCAATTATCTTTCAATAAAAAATAAATTAAAAAAAAAAAAAGGTTTTGCCAACCTGATGGTAAACCCCTGCACAACCTGAAGACACACAACCATAAACACTGAGAATCACAGCTGGATTCTCCTCAAGGAAACGACTTCTCTCTGGAGTGTGGTTCATTTGAACAGGACCCAGGGCCTCCTCAGCCCAGTCTCACAGTGCAGAAGACAATTATACCCTGTGTGCCTACAAAGATGCTGTGGACAGTAAGGCTCCACCATACTTCAAGCTGCCCAACAATGAGGTGGGTGGACCAACACCTCCCATCAGCAATTGAACAGCAAGCTAAGACCAAGCACAATTTTATACAATACTGATACAACGGCACAGAGAACACACAATATGGGTCAACTCAAACACAGTCCTACTTTCTCTGTTGCATAAGCCACAGAAACATCAGCTCAATTATGCTTCCAGAAACTAGACAAACTCAAGCTGCCACTCTTCACTGGGTCTACACGGAACTCTATCTCTCATGAGCATGGGGTTCTGGGGAGGTTATTCATTTTTATTGTTTTGTTTCCAATTTATTAACCTGGAAAACCAGCCTAGTACTTTATGCCTCTGCCATACCTGAAAACTACTAACAGCCCCCTTCAGAGAAAATTTAGCAGACAGGTGAGGCTACAGTCATTATTTGAAGCTTTTAAGTTCTATTAACATTCATTTACTTTAAGTATCTGAAAGCACAATCTCTCAGAACTTCACAGATAGAAAAAGTCAGTTTCTCTCAGTCTCCTGTCTCGTTCTCCCTCTCTCCTTCCATCTCTCAGTCTCCCTTTCTCTCTCTTTTGTGAAAGCACCACTTAGACTGAACTCTAGGCACAGACACTGCTACCCTGCCACCACAAAGGCAGGAATGCAGACACAGTGCAAGTGAGTACTAGGGGGTGGATGCTCATGGGATACTGAGCAACTTTCACAGCTATCTGGGCCTCCAGGGAACTCGAATGTCTGACTCCACATTCCTAAGTCAAGCATCTCCTTCTGGTCAATAAACCATGCTGAGTGCAGGGTCAGCCCCTCCTTTCCTGCTGGAACCGTAGACTTCTGGAGTGGAACAAAATACTGTCCAACACCCCTATTATAGAGATGAGGAAACTGAAGCTCTAGGCAAGGCCAAGACTTGTCTAGACCAACCAGAACTAGAACCCTGGCACGAGGTCTCCAGGCACTGAGGCCTCCAGGCACTGAGGCTAATGCTATTTATTTCTGGTTAGAGTAACCCCCTCAGCAGCCAAGAGTTTCACCCTACCCAACCCCCAGCAGGGACTGGTGCCCGTCAGATGTGGAAAGCACAGAGGCCCCACCGCACCGTGTCCTCCCCAAAGCTCCTCTCTCCCCTCAATGGGAATTCCCATGGTACTATATATCCCCACCTGTGTCACAGGATGGGGTACATCACTTTTTTCTCCTCCTGAATTCCTTCTCCATATCAATTGATGGTGGCAGTGAAGAGGCAAGACTCTAAAACCAGGCTGAAAGTCAAAGTGGCTCAGTCGTGTCCGACTCTTTGTGACCCCATGGACTATACAGTCCATGGAATTCTCCAGGCCAGAATATTGGAGTGGGTAGCCTTTCCCTTCTCCAGGGGATCTTCCCAACCCAGGGACTGAATCAGGTCTCCCACATTGCAGGCGGATTCTTTACCAGCTGAGCCACAAGGGAAGCCCAGAACCAGGCTACCTTATTCCAATCACTAGCTGTGTGATTTGGACAAATACATAGCCTTCTGTGTTTCAATGTTCTAATGTTCTTGTCTACAAAGTGCAGACTATAACACATGCTTTCTAGGACTGGCATGAGGATTCAGTGAGTGAATACTTAGACGGCATTTAGCACAACACTGGTCACACTGCAAGCATGTATAATTACCAAGGAGAAGGTGGTATAAGTTGGAGCTTTGGACTGGTTCATCTTTGAGGCCCAGCATTCGATTATGAGGGATGAGGATGCTGGGTTAAAAAAATGTTGAATGAATGAACCTAGCATAGTACACTGATGATAACAGGTGCTCTGTTAACGATCACTGAACAAATATGTAGATTTCCAGAATTCACAGGCTCACTTAGGAGTGTCACCGGGAAAGTTCATTAGTAGATAAATTCAGATCTGCAGGCACCAAAATTTTCTATTGCTCTAAGACTTTTCCATTAGCTGCTGCTTTAATAAGTTTAACCGAAGTACAGCTCTCAATTTCCAAGCATTCTCTTGGTACACAATCACCCATTGTTTTGTGACAATGTCCTCCATTGTGCCTTATGGCTGTGCTGTGCTAAGTCACTTCAGTTGTATCTGACTCTCTGCGACCCCATGGACTGTAGCCTGCCAGGCCCCTCTGTCCATGGGATTCTCCAGGCAAGAATACTGGAGTGGGTTGCCATGCCCTCCTCCAGGGCATCTTGCCAATCAAGGAATTGAACCCATTTTTCTTTTGTCTCTTGCATGGGCAGGTGGGTTCTTTACCACTAGCGCCACCTGGGAAGCCCATGCCTTATGGGGCTGATATACAATTGTTAGTGGACATTTTCCTGTTTTTATCTAGACTTTGAAAAACAAAGTTCCCAAAACCCCCTGCTGGTACTCATCTCTGAGGGCCCAGTGAATTAAAATATCTTAATAAAGGAAGCCAACAAAAGATAACAGAGTCTTGAATCAGAAACCCAGATCTGGAACCCTATAAGTGGGTTTATGTGCTTATACCAAAGAAAGTTCTATAGAAGGGGTGGGTCTGGAAGCCAGAGAACATTAGGAGACGGCATTGAGGATGACACAGAACTTATCTGGAGCTTCTCAAATAAAAGGCACTTTATAAGAACAAAACATGTTAGTCACCTCTGAGGCTTGAAGTGAAACCTGGGCTTGAACACTCAGTTGACTGTTGGCCAAAATGCTTAGCTGGAGACTTTTACTGTCTGGGACACAAATCTACCTGGAGCTTAGCCAGACAGGACCTGGGATGTGTGGGAGGGGACCCCCAAGGGCCATCGAGAGGTCGAGGAGATGCCAGGTTCTTCTGAGAGGTGGCACGCCCTGGGCCCCCACCTGGCGAGGGCCTATCTCAGGAAGCAGGTCCTCCTTGCCAGCCCAGATACACCTGACCTGCTGTGACCTCTCACTCCATGACCTCATGACAGCTACACAGGGGTGAGAAGAAAGGGAGTAATGCAGATGCCCCAAAACAAAAGGCTTTTCCTGTACCTGAAAGCTCCATGTAAAAAATTTGTTTCTTTAAACACTCCAGTTTTTTCAGTTCAGTTCAGTCGCTCAGTCGTGTCTGACTCTTTGCGACCCCATGAATCACAGCACGCCAGGCCTCCCTGTACATCACCAACTCCCGGATTTTACTCAGACTCACGTCCATTGAGTTAGTGATGCCATCTAGCCATCTCATCCTCTGTTGTCCCCTTCTCCTCCTGTCCCCAATCCCTCCCAGCATCAGGGTCTTTTCCAATGAGTCAACTCTTCGCATGAGGTGATCAAAGTATTGGAGTTTCAGCTTTAGTATCAGTCCTTTCAATGAACGCCCAGGACTTATCTCCTTTAGGATGGACTGGTCAGACCTCCTTGCAGTCCAAGGGACTCTCAAGAGTCTTCTCCAACACTACAGTTCAAAAGCATCAATTCTTCAGAGCTCAGCTTTCTTCACAGTCCAACTCTCACATCCATACATGACTCCCGGAAAAATCATAGCCTTGACTAGATGGACCTTTGTTGGCAAAGTAATATCTCTGCTTTTCAATATGCTGTCTAGGTTGGTCATAACTTTCCTTCCAAGAAATAAGCGTCTTTTAATTTCATGGCTGCAATCACCATCTGCAGTGATTTTAGAGCCCAGAAAAATAAAGTCTGACACTGTTTCCACTGTTTCTCCATCTATTTCCCATGAAGTGATAGGACCAGATGCCATGATCTTAGTTTTCTGAATGTTGAGTTTTAAGTCAACATTTTAACTCTCCTCTTTCACTTTCATCAAGAGGCTTTTTAGTTCCTCTTCACTTTCTGCCATAAGGGTGGTGTCCTCTGCATATCTGAGGTTATTGATATTTCTCCCGGCAATCTTGATTCCAGCCCAGCATTTCTCATGATGTACTCTGCGTATAAGTTAAATAAGCAGGGTGACAATATACAGCCTTGACATACTCCTTTTCCTATTTGGAACCAGTCTCCAGTTTTTTAAATATATGCAAATTCCCTGATAGATAAACAGAGTGAAGAAAGTACCTCTCTCAGGGCTTTGGGGATAAAACCAGAGAGAAACAGACTAGCATGAAGTACCATTCAAAATTCTCCCCTGAGCCAGGGGGTTCCCAGAATTTTTACCCACAGACTCTGACAGTCTGGCACCCACCCTGCCATCCTGCCTCCCCTTTTGGGAACCTTTTATTCCTATTCCTAAGGAGCTAGGGGGTACTGGACCCCATCCATGTGCATACACAGAGGCTCCCGCTGAAGGATGCTGGCACATGGCTGGCCAGCATGCATTTACACACATCTGCTCCTGAAAACCACAGAGCAGGTGCTGTGGGCCAGGCAGACCAGTCTCTGAGTCCTGGTTCTGCCATCTTTTCTCTGTTCTGAAATTCAGTTCCTTCATTAGAAACTGAAAACCACAGGGACTTCCCTGTGGTCCAATGGTTAACAATCTGCCTTGCAATGCAAGGGACAAGGGTTCAATCCCTGGTCAGGGAACTATCATCCACACGCCAAGGAGCAGCTAAGCCCGCACACCACAATGAGAGAGTCTGGCACTGCAACAAAGAGATCCTGCATGATGCAATGAAGATTCCACGTGCTGCAGCTAAGACTCGATGCACCCAAATAAAGATTAAAAAAAAAAAAAAGTAATTGAAAACCATAATTTGTCTCACACATTAAGACAAGGTTTGTTGTCTGCTGTGGTTTAGTTGCTAAGTCGTGTCCGATTCTTTGTGACGTTATGGACTGCAGCCTGCCTGCCAGGTGCTCTGTCCGTGGGATTTCCCAGGCAAAAATACTGGAGCAGGTTGCCCTTTCCTTCTCCAGATCATCTTCCTGACCCAGGGGTTTAACTCACATCTCCTGCATTGGCAGGTGGATTCTTTACCACTGAGCCACCAGGGAAGCCCAAGACAAGGTTTATAAAGCTTAACAAGTAAAGGTCATTAATCATCTTTTTCTTATAGATTACTAACATTAAGAAAAGGTATGGGTGGGAGCTCCTCAAAGCCTCCTACTGCCCTCTACAATACATTTCCAAATCCTTCCCAGCCCAGGAGGCTCTGCTTGGCCTTCCTCATTGCACTTGCCTCAATACACTCCATTCTTTCCACCTCTGAGCCTTCAAACATGCTCCTACTTGCATCTGGTGTGGCCTTACCTCTCTTCATCCCCAAGAACTAGTTGAAAAGGCTCCTTCTTGGAGGTGCAGATCCCAGACTCCCTTAATCCCAGTACATGTGTCATGACGTACTATTATTTTCACTTACAGCACTTAGCCCATTTATACCTATGTACTTGTGTTTACCACCCCTTCCTCCTCCAACAGCTGGCAAATTCCCTTTGGCCAGGTGCTGGGTCCTTGGATTCATTCACTGCTGTATCCCCCAAACTGGGTAGATTCCTGGCACCAGCAAGGTCTTCTGATAATATCTGTTGAATCAATGTGTTGCAGAATTGAAACCCCAAATAGCCAGGAGAAGCCAGGAGCTATAATGAGTTCTCGGACAGCCCTCAACACCAGGCTGGGAAGCCAGCAAAAAACTTCATACCTGTGAAATTTCTTTTTTATTCAGAAAAACAAGTGCCAGCTCATTATCAGAAATGTTAAATCATCCCAAAGTCACTCAATGGAGAATTCCCTTTTCTAGGCTCGGAGTTCCACTGGTCCAGGCCTCTTGGAAGGCTGCCAGAGCTCCAAACAATGCAAATACTAGGAGGGTGTAGAAGGGCGATGAGTAAGGAATTTCTTTAAAGGTAATGGGCCTGGCACAGGCCACTGTATTTTTTATGAAATGCCCTTTAAACACTGTCATGTCCACCTGGGTCCCCATCCTGGGGAGTTCCAGGCCTGGTTTCTGTTTTCTCAAATACCCAGCACACCTGTCTGGGTGAAGCTTTTAGAATATATTTAGAAACACAGAATGTCTGTGTTTTATTACAGCTAGGTTAACAATCTCAGTACTCTGAGATGATCGACATTTATCCCAAAATAAACATCATAATTCATTCTAATAACGTCAGTCAATACCAGTATCACCACCCCCAGTGTGTAATAGATCATCCAGTGAAAGCGATGTTGAGGTTTAAAGGTTATAAATGGAGTTGGAGGGGGCGCCCATGTTCACTCCATCAGCAGGCCGAGGCAGGCAGTTCTTTGCAAGGGCCTTGTATCCAGGAGCACCACTCTACAAAGAGCACAAGCACATCTGTGGGTCAACTCCAGGAGGCAGGCATGGGGGTGGGGACGTGGGCAGAGAGGGGAGGGGCACTCACTGAGTCCTGAGTGAGTGGTTAGAACCTGGATTTCTGCTTTAAATCCTGAGTGCAGCACTAACAATCTGTTGACTTTGGGCTGGTTATTTAATCTCATTGAGCCTTAGCTGTCTCCTCTGTAAAACAGAAGAAACAATAACTACAATATGAGGTTGTTGGGAAGATTAAATGAGCTAAAAAACAAAACAGAAACCTAAAGTCCTTCAACCAGTGTTGCAGAGAGTAAACCTACATAAGCGTTTGCTATCATTATTTAGGGTTTACGAGATCAGACACATCTTTATTTCACTTCATTTCATTAAAGCCTCAAGCCAGTCCTTCCAGATTGTTCAAGTTATCCCCTTTTCACAGATGTAAAAACTGAGGCTCCTGAGGATTAAGTAGCTAATTCAAAGCCAGATAACTAGGAGATGGCAAGACCAGCACTTGAACCCAATCATCATACTCATTACCATCATCTTAACCACCATTTCCTGGAAGTCAGGTAGTACACTGAGCACTTCACAAAGTGAAAGTGAAAGTGAAAGTGAAGTCGCTCAGTCGTGTCCGACTCTTTGCGACCCCGTGGACTGTAGCCTATCAGGCTTCTCCATCCATGGGATTCTCCAAGCAAGAATACTGGAGTGGGTTGCCATTTCCTTCTCCAGGGGATCTTCCCAACCCAGGGATCGAACCCAGGTCTCCCGCATTGGAGGCAGACGCTTTAACCTCTGAGCCACCAGGGAAGTTCACAGCATCTTATCAAATACTCAAAACCACTCTCCAAGGAAAGAACTGTAACTATTTCATACAAACAAGGACACAAGGTTGGAAGAATTAAATCTTGGGCGAGGTCACACTGTTAGTTAAGGAATGAAGTGGGAGCTTGATCCTAGTTCTGACACCAAAGCTCACAGTCTCTTCCATTCAAGTCCTGATTGTCTAGTATTTGTCATAGATCTTGTAACTTCACTTGAAATCATCAACGTGCCTGAATTCATATTAAATGTAAACAACACTAGCCTTGTTAAGTGAAGTCCAGGAATGGCCCACTCCCTGAAGGGGCCTGCTGTCCTGAATAACACGGCACCCCACTCCAGTACTCTTGCCTGGAAAATCCCATGGACAGAGGAGCCTGGTAGGCTGCAGTCCATCAGGTCGCTAGGAGTCAGACACGACTGAGCGATTTCACTTCCACGCATTGGAGAAGGAAATGGCAATTCACTCCAGTGTTCTTGCCTGGAGAATCCCAGGGACGGGGGGAGCCTGGTGGGCTGCCGTCTCTGGGGTCGCACAAAGTTGGACACAACTGAAGCGACTTAGCAGCAGGAGCAGCAGGATATCCCCAAAGAAAAGCCTAGCTTTCCATCTGGTTCCTTTTAGAAGGCTTGGTTTGGGGTAACTGATAGCAACTGGGGAATGTGTTAAAAAGAAGCTTGAGGAGTTCTTGGTCATTAGACTTTTATCTTTTGGGAATTAGAAGACCACAAATATTTTCTCATGTAAATCATCATCTGCTCCCAGCTCTTCTACCATGGAAAGGCTTTCCTTTACTTAGCAGTATTTGACTGCCCTACTCAGCTAAGCGTGACTCTGAAAATATCTACCAAGTTGTTCCATCACCCAACTATTTTCTGTCCCTAAACTGTATCATGGAGATGACATACAGAAGGGCCAATAGCAATGAAGATATAGTGAGGTATACAAAGACATAGTGACGGTGACTTTTCATGATTAAAACAGTAACCAACCAACACCTGGTGCTAACCTGGTGCTCACTTTGCAAATTACCTAGACCCTCATGTTGACCCACTCATTAGTTCTATAGGAAACTATGTTGTTGTTTGCTTTATTGACTATGCCAAAGCCTTTGACTGTGTAGATCACAACAAACTGTGGAAAATTCTTCAAGAGATGGGAATACCAGACCACCTTACCTGCCTCCTGAGCAATCTGTATGCAGTCAGGAAGCAACAGGTAGAACTAGAACATGGAACAACAGACTAGTTCCAAACTGAGAAAGGAGTACGTCAAGGCTGTATGTTGTCACCCTGCTTATTTAACTTATATGCAGAATACATCATGTGAAATTCCCAGCTAGATGAAGCACAAGCTGGAATGAAGATTGCTGGGAGAAATATCAATAACCTCAGATATGCAGATGACACCACCCTTTTGGCAGAAAGTGAAGAGGAACTCAAAAGCCTCTTGATGAAAGTGAAAGAGAAGAGTGAAAAAGTTGGCTTAAAGCTCAACATTCAGAAAATGAAGATCATAGCATCTGGTCCCATCAATTCAGTTGTCACTCAGTCGTGTCCAACTCTTTGCGACCCCATAAACTGCCACACACCAGGCTTCCCTGTCCATCACCAACTCCCGGAGTTCACTCAGACTCATGTCCATCAAGTTGGTGATGCCATCCAGCCATCTCATCCTCTGTCATCCCCTTCTCCTCCTGCCCCCAATCTCTCCCAGCATCAGAGTCTTTTCCAATGAGTCAACTCTTCACATGAGGTGGCCAAAGTACTGGAGTTTCAGCTTTAGCATCAGTCCTTCCAATGAACACCCAGGACGGATCTCCTTTAGAATGGACTGGTTGCATCTCCTTGCAGTCCAAGGGACTCTCAAGAGTCTTCTCCAACACCACAGTTCAAAAGCATCAGTTCTTCAGCGCTCAGCTTTCTTCACAGTCCAACTCTCACATCCATACATGACCACAGGAAAGACCATAGCCTTGACTAGGCGAAACTTTGTTGGCAAAGTAATGTCTCTGCTTTTGAATATGCTATCTAGATTGGTCATAACTTTCCTTCCAAGGAGTAAGCGTCTTTTAATTTCATGGCTGCAGTCACCATCTGCAGTGATTTTGGAGCCCCCAAAAATTAAGTCTGACACTGTTTCCAGTGTTTCCCCATCTATTTCCCATAAAGTGATGGGACCATGATTTTAAGACCATGATCTAAGATGCCATGATCTTCGTTTTCTGAATGTTGAGCTTTAAGCCAACTTTTTCACTTGCCTCTTTCACTTTCATCAAGAGGCTCTTTAGTTCCTCTTCATTCTGCCATAAGGGTGGTGTCATCTGCATATCTGAGGTTACTGATATTTCTCCTGACAATCTGATCCCATCACTTCATGGCAAACAGATGGAGAAATGATGGAAACAGTAAGAGACTTTATCTTGAGGGGCTCCAAAATCACTGCAGATGGTGACTGCAGTCATGAAATTAAAAGACGCTTGCTCCTTGGAAGAAAAACTATGAACAACCTAGACAGCATTTTACAAAGCAGAGACATTACTTTGCCAACAAAGGTCTGTCTAGTCAAGGCTACAGTTTTTCCAGTAGTCGTGTATGGATGTGAGAGTTGAACCATGAAGAAAGCTGAGCACCAAAGAATTGATGCTTTTGAATTGTGATGTTGGAGAAGACTCTTGAGAGTCCCTTGGACTGTAAGGGGATCAAATCAGTCCATTCTAAAGGAAATCACTCCTGAATACTCATTGGAAGGACTGATGCTGAAGCTCCAACACTTTGGCCACCTGATGCGAAGAACTGACTCACTGGAAAAGACCCTGATGCTGGGAAAGATTGAAGGTGGGAGGAGAAGGGGACAACAGAGAATGAGATGGTTGGATGGCATCACCAAGTCGATGGACATGAGTTTGAGCAAGCTCCGGGAGTTGGTGATGGACAGGGAAGCCTGGTGTGCTGCAGTCCTTGGGGTTACAAAGAGTCGGATACAACTTAACAACTGAACAACATCATCAGTTCAGTTGCTCAGTCATGACCAACTCTTTGTGACCCCATGGACTGCAGCACACCAGGCTTTCCTGTCCATCACCAACTCCTGGAGCTTGCTCAAACTCATGTCTATTGAGTTGGCGATTCTAACCATCTCATCCTCTGCCACCCTCTTCTTCCTTTGCCTTCAATCTTTCACAGCATCAGGGTCTTTCTCAATGAGTTGGCTGGGCCAGCTGATCTCAGGGCCACTGAAACTGAATTGAAACCCAAAACTATAGTTTCATTTAAAGGAAAATAACTACTCAGCAAAACAAATAGCAAAGCAACAGATGGCTAGAGAACACTCTAAGTGAAGTATAACACAAAATTGCCTTGCTGGTTCTATAGAAGTACAGCCCTTGTTAGGGCATCGTGCCCCTTCAGAGGGCCAAGGAAAGATCACCACAGAGTAACAGCATCCCAGACTCAACAGCTCCAGAGGCAGGGAGGATGACTAAGAGGAGGGAGGGTGGCAAGCTTGTCCTGGCCAACTTTGCATTAAAATCTCTGCCCACAATTTGGTCTGTGGTGGGTTTTAGGTAAAACACAACAAGAAGAATTCAACCCATAAAGTCTTGCTTTGACAAACTTTCTAGCACTGGGTAAAAAACATTAATTAATTGAAATGGCACTGATTA
Source organism: Tragelaphus eurycerus (assembly GCA_935064755.1). Classification (NCBI taxonomy): domain Eukaryota; kingdom Metazoa; phylum Chordata; class Mammalia; order Artiodactyla; family Bovidae; genus Tragelaphus; species Tragelaphus eurycerus. Next base: position 30,839,628 of record CAKXYN010000002.1, read on the forward strand.
CTCACCTCTTACTACAAGAGTCAAGTTTGGGGGGTAGGGGGGAACATGTCACTGAGTAATGACGCACCAAAGAGTTTTCCTTGAAACAACCTTCCTTCCTTCAAACTTTGGACTCTACAGATGGATGAAAGGAAGCCCTTTGTATGAGACTCAGCTGACTCTGCCCAAAAGATAAAAGAAAACAGGACTTTCAGAAAGCTGCAAGATACCTAAAAGCATCTACATGACAAAAATTCAGCAAAAGTATAAATCTTATCTTTTTAAATTTCATCTTGCCTCAAACCCCCCAAAAAAGAAGAATCATAGAAGGAACTGGTAATTTAAACTTCAAATCCTAAATTTAAGTCTTAGATACTGAATAAATATTGAACTTTTTTTTATAAAAGGAGATAAGAATTTAAGATTCTCATTAGGCAAGTATCAGGGATAGTGCTGTAAAAGCACTTGATTTTTATATCAACATTAAATCACTATTTATAGTATTTCTACTGTTTAATCTAAAATAAACAGTGCTGCTATTACTGTCAGAGAATCACCAGTGACACACACAGTGAAACTAAGGTGAAAGATTCAGGGTGCCCCCACTGACAGCTGCAGGATGCAGGTTTTCCCTTCCCCAAATTCCTGACTTCTTGGTCATCTAAGAAGGATTCATTGTCCCTAGGCCAACAGTCAGTAGCCAAACAGGTACAACTGGGGCACAGCCCAAGGATGCTGACAGCACGAAAGTCACGTGTGTGTGCCCATGTCAATTCTGAAACCCTGTAAACAGCCCAGCTACAGGGGAGCTCATATGTATATATGTGTATACAGATATGCATATGTATTATTTATATTTTTATATATATATATATATATTGCAGTAGAATAGAGGAAGTCTCAAACTTAAGGACCACTTTGTCATTCTTATAACATGGAGTAAAACTGTATTCCAGAGCCATTAATAAGCCCTACTGAGCAACAGGCTGATGGCCTGAAATTGCAGATCTGAAACTACACGGTGACCAAGGAGAAGGAGTACAAACCCCTCTCCTGAGCAAGGCAGGAAAAGAACAAGGGAATGGAGTTTCAAGGGAGACAACTGCTGGACACTCTCTTCACTGTGGCTGTACTAAACAACTGTTGAGCACAAATCACCACTGCAGTGGCTAATAACTGCTACTGATGGAGCAGCAACCGGGCCTGCCAGGCATTTGATACACATTGTCTCCTTCAGGACAGAGCTACTATTTTTCCCATTTCACAAGAAAGAAAACAGGGTTTCAGGGAGATCGTGCAAGTATCACAGAAGTGACAGAATCTGAATTTGCACCCAGGTTTGATGGGCTCCAAAGCTTGAACTTAAATTTCTTCATTATGCAAAACCACAATCCACTCTTCTTGGACCCTCTAGAAGCCCTCTCTTCTCCTAGGCTGTTGTTTGTTTCAAATCCACCTTTCTTATCTGCCCCATACATGCAATATAAATCTGTGTCTTGTCCAGGGGCCCTGGTTGCTGAGATTAGCGATCAACCCTTGGGCGAGAAGAGGGTAAATTTTGTGCACTCCTAATATTCAAGTTCCTTGGATATGGGAAATCTCAGATAGGGGGCTTTCAGCAGGTACAAACCCGACCCTGCGGCAAGCACAGCTGCTGCTAAGCTGCTTCAGTCGTGTCTGACTCTGTGTGACCCCAGAGACAGCAGCCCACCAGGCTCCTCCATCCCTGGGATTCTCCAGGCAAGAACACTGGAGTGGGTTGCCATTTCCTTCTCCAATGCATGAAAGTGAAAAGTGAAAGTGAAGTCGCTCAGACGTGTCCGACTCTTCGCGACCCCATGGACTGCAGCCCACCAGGCTCCTCTGTCCATGGGATTCTCCAAGCAAGAGTACTGGAGTGGGGTGCCATTGCCTTCTCCGAAGCACACCTAATTTCACCCTTAAAGCAGAAATCCCAGAAGTTGTCAACGGGTTTACTAGCTTCCCTTCATTTAACTTTAAATGACAGTAACAGAGGCATTTCCCAGAAAGCAGAACCAACGAGGCATCATGATCTGGCAAAGCTTCTGTGTTTCACAATATGCCAAAAGACTGCATAGCTGAGGCAGTATTCCGGCGACGCTGCCAAGTCTTGTCTCATTTCCCTTCTCTGCGTCTCGGGAAACCAGAGGGAGGGCCGCTGCCCCCTTTCCCAGGGCCACGCGGGACACTGGGTACAGCCGGATCTGTCTGCAGGCTGGACTCTTATCAAAGCCCCTGCCCGCCTTTCCACCCTCTCTTGGCAACCACTCTTTGGTCGTTGGTGCTCAACCCTGCCCACACAGTGGAATCAGCTGAGAAGTGTAAACGATCCACACCCCTCGCCCCCCTCGCCCCGAGCATGTAAATTTTGCAAGCACCCCAGGTGATTCTACGGTGCAGGCAGGACTGAGACGATCTGTCTGGACCACCGTGGGATAAACAATTCCCCTAACGCTGAAGCTCACCCACCTGAACTTTCGTGGTTCCACAAACACCGGGTTTCTCCTCCTTGCTCCACCCGGAGCTTTTCCAAAGCAGCTTTGAATTCTGCCCGCTCGCAGGGCGCCGCCTCTCTGCGCCTCCTCCGCCGCGGCGCCCAGGACCCCCAGAAAACCTATGCTCCGCGCAACCCACCCCTGCCGCTGGGACTTACTTGGTCGCCAGGTGTGGAGACTTCGCGGTACTGGGAAGCCAGAGCCGGAATCCGGTGCGCCGGGAGCGCGCGGGCGGGAACTCGGAGGTTGGGGAGCGCCGATCCCGCAGCGCGGCGCCCGCAACTTCACCCGCTGCAGGGAAGGTACAGCCGCCGCGCGGGCCGGGAACGCGAACCGTCACGACCGTAGCTACTGCCGCGCCCCGAACCACCGCGGCCTACGCTAAAAGGCCGAAGCGCGGCCCGGGCGAGCGAGGCGGACGCGGGCGGCTGGGAGAGGCTGCGCGCAGAAAGTGGCCCTGAGCAGCCTGAAGGGGCAGTCCCTGCCCCAGCAGAGTGGCCAGGCCACCGCGCGGGTAGCCCTGAGAGCTCGCTAGAGGTGACCCACGCCTGCTGGTGGTGCCAGCTCCGTCCTAGCCGCTGCGAGCTCAGGTCCGTCCCGTTAGAAGTGCTAGCCCAGCGTTCGCAACCAGAGGCAGCTGCTTCAAAACACGACGGTGGAAACGCCTGTTAGAACACGTGCTCCCCCGTGAAACTCCTGTTAACACGTGACATATGCTCCCGGATGAAAAGCAGCTCAAAACAAACCTTTTACGACAGAGCATATACTTCGATATGGACTTTTTAAAAATCTAAGGTTTTCTTCCTGCCCTTAAATCTCTTCTTGGCGGTGTACATTGTGCACTGTTAACGCTGTGATGACCTGTCAGGGAGTTTGTAACATGCTAGCTAATACATTTCCTAGTAAAATGTTTTTTTAACGTTTTAAATGGAGAAGGTCTACATAAGGCATAACGATGCTGTAAATAAGTTTCACACTGAATAAAATACATTCAATCATGTGACCCCCATATGCTCATGAATATTTTAGATTCCCAAAAAAGACTGCCTTCTGAGAAGTTTGCTCATAACTCAGAAGTGAAACTTTGCAAAGGTAACATTGGTGGGAGACGTGCAAACTTGTCAAACCTAATATAGAGATGCTAAAGATACCAATTCTACTTCGTGTACGTTTATCCTTACATGAACTTCTGGTAGAAAAATTGCAAAATTTGTCCTTTCTCCTAGGATTCTGGATTTTATCGTAAGCCCCATCTTTTAAATACTCACATTTTCTGTATCCTGCTTCTCTGGCTGCACTTTCAGTTAACTTCTTCAGTTCTTTCCATTAATCAGTTATTTTTGTGGTTATTTGAGTCTGCTGTGTTATGGTGTTCACTAGGTGGAATAGTCCCACCAGGCCCCCTATAATGTTCAAGTCCTACACCTGGAACCTGTGAATATGGCAAAGGAGAATTAAAGTAGCAGATGGAATTAAGAGTGCAAATCAACTGACCTTGAGATGGAAAGATTAATCATGGTCTATGGTCTGGATGGTCTGGATGCAGTCACAAGGGTCCTTATAAATTGAAGAGGGAGGCAGAAGGAGCGCTGAAAGAGATGATAGCAACTTGAGAAGGATTGGGCCTGGTGTTGCTGGTTTTGAAGAGGAGGAATGGAGCTATGAGCCGAGAAATTGAGCTCCTGTGGCTTCTAGAAGCTGCAGAAAACAAGGAAATGGGTTCTCTAGCAGGGCTCCAGAAGGAATACAGTCCTGCTGACACTTTGATTTCAGCCTAGTGAGACCCATTTTAGACTACTGAACTCCAGAACCATAATAAAAACTGTTGCTCTAGGCCACTAAATTTGTGGTAACTCATTACAACAGCAATAGGCAACCAATACACCATCCACTTAAGTTCTTAATTTCAACAATAATATATTTATTTTCTAAGAGTATTTTGGTCTTATTTCTAATTTTATTGGGCAGGTTTAATAGTCTCCTGTTCTCTGCTGATTCCACTGCTTCAAAAATTCATATATAGTTATTTTTACTTTTAATTAAACTTTTTATTTGGGGATGGTTGTAAATTTGCTAGAGTGAAAAAGTTGGCTTAAAACTCAATATTCAGAAAGCTAAGATCATGGCATCCAGTCCCATCTCTTCATGGCAAATAGATGGGGAAACAGAGACTTTATTTGGGGGGGGGGGCTCCAAAATCACTGCAGATGGTGACTGCAGCCATGAAATTAAAAGACACTTGCTCCTTGGAAGAAAAGCTATGACCAATCTAGACAGCATATTCAAAAGCAGAGACATTACTTTGCCAACAAAGGTCCATCTAGTCAAGTGAAAGTGAAGTCACTCAGTCGTGTCCAACTCTTTGCGACCTCATGGATTGCAGCCTGCCCGGTTCTTCCTTCCATGGGATTTTCCAGGCAAGAATACTGGAGTGGGTTGCCATTTCCTTCTCCAGAAAATCTTCCTGACCCAAGGATTGAATCCGGGTCTCCCGCATGGTAGGCAGACACTTTGCCATCTGAGCCACCAGGGAAGTCCTAGTCAAAGCTATGGTTTTTCCAGTAGTCATGTATGGATGTGAGGGTTGGACCATAAAGAAAGTTGAGTGCTGAAGAATTGATGCTTTTGAACTGTGGTGTTGGAGAAGACTCTTGAGAGTCCCTTGGACTGCAAGGAGATCAAACCAGTCAATCAGAAAAGAAATCAGTCCTGAATATTCATTGGAATATTCAGACTGATGCTGAAGCTCCAATACTTTGACCACCTGATGCAAAGAACTGACTCACTGGAAAAGATGTTGATGCTGATGGGAAAAATTGAAGGCAAGAAAAGGGGATGACAGAGGATGAGATGATTGGATGGCATCACCGAGTTGATGGACATGAGTTTGAACAAGCTCCAGGAGTTGGATCTTTATTATGTTGCGCCTTCTGAACTATGAACATAGTATACCTCTCCATTTATTTAGATCTTTGATATCTTTCATCAGTGTTTTGTTGTTTTCAGTACAAGTCTTAACACATTTGGTTAAATTTGCACTTAAATATTTCCTTTAAAAAATTATATACATTGTTGGTAAGAATGTAAAATTGACAGGGAGGCCTGGTGTGCTGCAGTCCACAGGGTTGCAGAGTCAGACACAACTCAGCAACTGAACTGAACTATAAATCCACATGCAGCTGTAAGAGAGAATGCAGAGACCCTTACACCTTTAACCCAATTTCCCTTCATGGTCATCTTGCAGACCCTGAATGATACAGTCGAGATACAGAACATTTCCACCACTGCAATGAGCCCCCACGTTGCCATTACACACCACCTCCTCTTTAACCCCTGACAACCTCTAACCTGTTCCCCATTTCTGTACTATGTCATGTCAAGAATGTTACATAAATGGAAGTACATAGTACGTATTGAGATTTTGTTTGGGGACTGGTTTTGTTCACTCAGCCTAAGTCTCTGGAGCTTCACCTAGGGCATCGCATGTATCAGTGGTTCTCTTTATTACTGAGTAGTATTTCCTGGTATTACCACAAAGATACCACAGCTTAATCATTCACATGTAGAAAGACATTTGGATTATTTCCAGTTTTTAGCTGTTATGAATAAAATCGCTATAGACACTAATCCACAGGTTTATATGTGAACATAAGTTTCCATTTCCTTGGGATAAATGCCCAGGAGTGCAACTGTTGGGTTATATGATAGTTGCATGTTTAGCTTACTAAGAAACTGCACACTGTCTTCCACAGTGGCTGGACCGTTTTGCAGTCCCTCCAGCAGGTAAGTCATCCAGTTGCATCACACCCTCATAGCGTTTGGCACCATCATGTTTTCTTCTAGCCGTTCTATATGTGAGTAGAGTTTAATGGTCTGTCATTATGGTTTTAATTTGCTAGTGATGGTCTACATCTTTTCATGTGCATATTTGCCATCTGTGTCTCCTCTTGCGTGAAATGTCTCTTCATGTCTCATTTATTAGTTGAATTATTTGCTCTATTGTTGCATTTCTAAAGTTCTTTATATATTGTAGACACTAACCCTTTGTTAGATATGTGGTTTGTCAATATTTTCTCTCACTTCAAGCTTGTATTTTCATTCTCTTAATAGGATCTTTCACTGAGCAAACATTTTAAATTTCGATGTATACTAGTTTTATCCATTTTTCCTTGTATGGATCATGCTTTTGGTATTCAGTCCAAGAACTCTGCAAATTCCTAGATGTCAAAGAAAATTTCCCCCCAAAAGTTTATAGTTTTATGCCAGGCATTTGAGTTAATTTTTGAATGAGACTTTAGTTAATTTTATTGTAATTATTATTTTGCCTATTATTTTTGCACCAGCATCATTGTTGACGGTGGTGGTGGATTAGTCACTAAGTCGTGTCTGACTCTTGCGACCCCATGGAGCCTCCTCTGTCCATGAAATTCTCCATGCAGGAATACTGGAGTGGGTTGCCATTTCCTTCCCCAAGGGAGAAGGGCTATCTTTGTTGAAGGGCTATCTTTCCCCCGTTAAATTACTTGTGCACCTTGTACGTGTGTATTTCTGGATTCTCCATCTGTTTCATTGATCTGTATGTTTAGCCCCCTGCCAGTACCACACAATCTTGAAATTGGGCCAATTGAGTCCTCCCATTTTATTCTGCTTTTTTGAAGTTGCTTTACCTATTCTGATTCTTTTGCCTTTCCATATAAATTTTAGAAAAAAATCTTAAAGGGATTTTGATAGAAATTGTGGTAAACCTATATTGGATAGAACTGAGATCTTTATTATGTTGAGCCTTCCAAACTATGAACATAGTATACCTCTCCCTTTATTTAGATCTTTGATATCTTTCATCAGTGTTTTGTAGTTTTCAGTATACAAGTCTTAAAACATTTGGTTAAATTTGCACTTAAGTATTTCCTTTAAAAAATTATATACATCATTGGTAAGAATGTAAAATTTTTCAGCCATTGTGAGAAACAGGTTGGTCATTCCTCAAAAACTTAAACCTAGAATTACCATATGACCCCATCAATTCTATTCCTACTTAAAAATATATATGTATACACATGTTCATAGCAGCACTATTCACAATAGTGAAAAGGTGAAAACAGTCCAAATGTCCATCAATGGATGGATGGATAAACAAGTTGTAAACACATAGAAGTGAATTATATGCTTTTAATCCACTCCACCAATTTTTACTTGGTGTCTTGAGATCATTTCATTGAATATACTTATTGATATGCTAAGTCGCTTCATTCGTGTCCGACTCTGTGCAACCCCATAGACGGCAGCCCACCAGGCTTCCCGTCCCTGGGATTCTCCAGGCAAGAACACTGGAGTGGGTTGCCATTTCCTTCTCCAATGCGTGAAAGTGAAAAGTGAAAGTGAAAAGTGAAAGTGAAGTCGCTCAGTCGTGTCCGACTCTTAGCGATCCCATGGACTGCAGCCCACCAGGGTCATCCGTCCATGGGATTTTCCAGGCAAGAGTACTGGGGTGGGGTGCCACTGCCTAGGGTATAAATGTGTCATTTTATTATTTGTTTTCTGTTCTTTCATTTCCCAGTTCTTTCTGTTCTTTCATTTCCTATTTTCTTTTTCCTGTCTTCCTGTGGGTTACCTGAACATTTTTTAGAATTCTGTTTTCATTTACCTGTGGTGTTTTTAAGTGTAACTCTTTGTATGCTTTTTAAGTAGGTAACATGAAAGTGAAAGTGAAGTCGCTCAGTTGCGTCCGACTCTTTGTGACCGATGGACTGTAGCCTACCAGGTTCCACAGTCCATGGAATTTTCCAGGCAAGAATACTGGAGTAGGTTGCCATTTCCTTCTCCAGGAGATCTTCCCGACCCAGGATTGAACCGGGGTCTCCTGCATTGTAGGCAGATGCTTTAGCATCTGAGCCACAAGGAAAGTCCCATAGGTAACATTCTTCTATATAATACATACTATACATACATAATTTTTTAGTCTACTGGTGTCATTTTACCTGTTCAAATGAAGTGTAAAAACCTTACTTCACTTTACTTTTCTCCTTTTATAGTTGTTAATAACATTACTTTTACATATATTATACTTTCCATTACTGTCTAGCCTTTCAGCTCATTTTATCTTTCTAGTTGCTTTCAAGGTAGTACTGGCAAATGTCATACGTAAGGAATTTTCATCAGTGATTTTGGCCCTCTCAAAATACAACCAGCTCCTGGTGACACTATTGCCAACATAGTCTTTGAAAAGCATTTCTGGGCTTGAAAGAAAATAAGGAAAATCTTCAGTTTGTACTCCACTCTGGGAGATAGTGAAGCCTTACTACAGAATTGCAGCTGTAGCTGAAAAGTTCTTTGGGCCTTCTTCCCAAGAGTAAAACCCAAATCTTTACTTTATGCTCCTGGGGTTTCTTCTCTTTCATTCTAATAACCTATTTTGAAGGTCCAGCTCACTGGATTCCACAGAGACATGAGAGATTGTGTGATAACCAGTGTTGTTTTATTCATGACTCTCTTCCATTTATTCAATAAATAAATTTAAGAAGGTAACCATTTCTTAATAAGCCAAGAAATCAAATTTTAGCTTCCAAGAAATACTTTTCCCTCATGATCTTGACTCTTCTACTTTAAAATCCTGTTCTAAAGATGGGTTAGTACAAGCTTCATCCTTCAATAAGAATAATGATTACTAATACTTATTATATGCCAGGCTGTGTTCCAAGCTTATACATGTACCCCTCAAAATGATCCTAATACATAGACATTTGGGCTGTCCTCAGTCTGCAGGCAAGGAAGCTGAGGAAGTTGAGTCAAATAACCCAAAGTTTCCCAGGTAGAAAGTGGTGGAACTGACAGCCGATCCCTAATACACTGGTTCCAGAGACTGTGCAATAATCCTTTAGTATAGACTGTATATGGCCAAGACCAGACCTAGTATGTATGACGATGTGAGTCTTTCTCATAAAATGAAATGTAGTATTTTTGCAGAGAATACAGGTTAAACCACAAATACATTTATTCCTCTAAGAACATTATGCCATCTTTTAAATTTTAAAATAATTTTTAAAATTTTAAATAGTTTTAAAATAATTTTAAAATTTTATAATCAATTGTGGCTTCAGTTTGGTTGCTCTTATTAAGCTGATTTAAAAAAAATCCCAGAGCAGAGCGATTTACCAGCACCATCATTAAGTTGCAAATTTATCTTCAGTCACAGAGCAAAAATACACTTCAGATAAACTCAATAAAATAACTTTAAGGGTTCACAGGAGTACTCACACCTAGTTGTCACTCATTCTAACACCTCTCACAGCCCCCCTTTCAATTGTCTAACTCTTATCTCAGTCTTTTTACAGTCTGAAAACAAGGAAGCACCCAAGTGAAATAACCCTCCAGAACACTGTTGAAATATATTAAATAGAGATACATCCCAGATCCCTGTTCTAAATGTTAAAAAGGTATTAGCATATAGAGAAAATATATGTAGATATATTCCATTGAGTTCTAATGAGTCTTTGCTTCCCCCTTTTTGATAATGTCTTCAATTTCTTCTGAGACCTTTCCTTTGTAGTCATTTGGTTCTATTGCATTTAACTTCTTCTGGTACTCCAGTGGCAAACCATTCTCTTTTGCACCCATGCAAATGACCTAGAAAATGGTTAAACAACAAAACCCTCTTTTAGTTAGGAACATAATTTAGTTTAGTATACCACAGATTTATTTGTAGTATCAAAGTGTGAAATATTAGCTTTCAGATAACTCTAGAATAAACAACTGTAGAACAAAATGAAGAGTCATTCCTCCCATGATGAGCATGACTGTACAGGGAGTTTTCATAGCCACACAATCCATCCCTATGTGACAGCAACTGTACTCAATACTATGGTTTAAAATAGTTTTAATATAAAACTTATTGTATAGAATTTGCATGAAACGAATAAAATCTTTTAAGAAACAAACACCATTCTTCAAAGAAATTTAAAGCTTATAGGGAGCACTTTTTAGTTGAATCCTGGAGTCTACTCTACCTCTGAATTACACATGGGGAAATAAACAGCAAATGTATTCAATGGTACTCCCCAGATCCACACCAGGCTAATTCCTCTAGGCTCCATTCTAGAAAATTCCAGATTAGGCCCAGGAACTGGGTCACCTTCTCCAAGTATCATGTCCTGATTGGACCTGCCAATAAGTACCTAAGTTTGGGTTTCTGAAAAGGGATGTCAGCCTCTGTATCCTTAATTCTTTTCCTGTGCGTGCATGCTGGAAAGGTGTCCCTGATTTTGAAAGGTGCATGACTTATCCCTCCATCTAGAAATGGAAAACATTTCAACAGTAGGAAGTATATTTTTGCCCTATAAAAATGAATCTTGGGGCTTATGAAATACTATTTTGTGGAGAAGAAAAAAATTATTAAAAAGCATAGGTATAGAATAACTACAAAAAATACACTCATACAATGTTTTTAAAGAAAAATATGTCTAGGATTATGACTCAAGTACATTTCTGAGAGTTTTTTTTTAATAAACAAAATTTTAGGGACATAGTTCTATCATTATAAATAAATTGGAACGTTTACTCAGTAAATAACTATCATTTTTGTATTAAAAACATATTGATTGAAATAAACTGTTCATATAGAATTTAAAGCCTTTTAAAAACAAGATATTCTGTCATTTAACTCTGTGAAAATTAACAAGGAATCACCAAAAGTCTTTGTAAGTTAAAAAGGATACCTTTTTATACTGGGGTGATGGGGGAACACTCTCATAATTTGTCATCTGATAACTTCGACAGGTTATTTCTTTTCCTTCTTGAGTTGAAACAGTAACTTCTATTGGCACATACATTCCACTTTTAACCCCTTCTTGCCTGGAATCAGAACAGCCACATTTTAATCATACGTTGACTCAGCCAAGTTAGTTTACTGGATTAAAAATTTTAACTATTTATGGATGTATGTGTTCTCTATGTATTTGGGGATAGAGTAGAACATACTATAAACACCACCACATCAAAAGTACGCTTAGCATTTCAATTAGAAAGCTGGAGACTTACTATTAATAGGTATACTTCTAACAGATGTTTAGTTACTGCAAGCTTTATAACCCTGAAACATTGCTAGCTACGAAAACTGGACTATGTGTTCTGACAAGAGAATATCCATCCTGCAAAAAGTAGACAGGACAGCTCATTCCTGTTTGCAAGTGAAGTAAAGTGGTAAGCATGTCAGATGTTTGCTCTTCTCAAATCCTACTCTTTTCTGTCATCTTTCTTTGTATTAAATGCTCTGCCACACAACTCTTGAGTTCTAAAAAGCATCAAAGAATTTCTAATATGTTTTTAAGTTTTTACAAGTTATTATCACTTTTTTACTGATTCAACTGCTACCTTAAAGAATTATTTTTTAAAAATCTGACTCTTATAAAAACTGAGTTGTTTTTGAAATCAGTACAAGTATGTAATAATTACAAAATTCATGCTTTCTCACAATATGAAACTACAAAGATATTTTTATTAAAAGAACAAATAGAAAATAAGTACTTCCATCAATCATAGAAGAGATTACAAAAGTCTCCCCAAATCTTATAGAGTGTGTAACCCTTCTAGGCTTTTCTTTTTGGAAATGCACATTATACCTTTTAGGTTAACTCTCAAGTGTAAAGAATATGTCCATATATATACACACACATTCTTGCATATGATCCACCTTCTAAATTAGCAATGATTTCACTTATAATTAGAAGCCACCTACTTATCCAGAGAACTTAAATTGCTTTTGTTCATTTTCCATACTACTCCCCATACTTCATCGCCAGGACTTTCAAAAATGGTGGCTATACCTCCATGCCAAGTCTCACTTGTTTTGCCTTGGGGATTGCCAAAGTCAAGTTTAAAATCCTACAAAGGAAACCAAAGTGATACGATCAATATCCACATGAACCAAAATTTCCCTTTTAAAAATAAAAACAGATTTATCTTCAACACCATGTAATTAAAACATAAGTTTTGAGTTCCTTCTATAAAAAAACACAAAGATAAACAACCAAGGACCCAGATTTCAAGGACTATATTTTTCTTAAAAATAAACTGTATACTGAATATGTACATGTATCTTATCATAAATAAGAGGTAAAGAGGGACAATAAATCCCATAATCCTGATGCCTTAACACAGCTATCTTTATTTTTGAAAACTGCTTCCCAATCCACTTACTTACACATAAATTTTAACTTAGAGGCAATCATAGTTTGGGCTTCCCTGGTGGCTCAGTGGTTAAAGAATCTGTCTGCAACACAGGAGACGAGGGTTTGATCCCTGGGTCTCCGGAAGATCCCCTGGAGAAGGGAACGGCAACCCACTCCAGTATTCTTGCCTGGGAAATCCCATGGACAGAGGAGTCTGGTGGTTGCAAAAGAATCAGACAAACTCAGCAACTAAACAACAATAATCATACTGTACATAATTGTTGAAGCTGGGTGATGGCTGCTAAAGGGTTATAATATTATTTCTACTTTCATGTTCAGTTCAGTTCAGTTGCTCAGTGTGTGTTAAGAGTATCCTATTAGCATATTTTTTTTGCCCTAAGGGGAGGGTGATTTGTATACTTATAAATTTTAATATTAATTAATTATATTAACATATCTATAATAATCATAAGAGCAGCTAATAATTACTGGTTTCTGTACACTGCTATGGGCTTCATACCGACTTCAAAATCCTGTAACAACTTTTATACACATTTAACTGAAAGAAAAACGGTGGCTCAAAAAGATTAAGCAACTTGCCTAAGGTCTCACAACTAAAGTAATGGAGTCAAGGTTTCAAGCTGTTAGTTTCTTCCCTCACAGAGATGAGCAATCAAAGGACAGAATGAGGGAGATTAAGAATCTTTACTCAGCTGTTTAGTCTAGGAAGACTAAATTCTTTCCATTTTTTCAGTTTAGTTTCCTAATGATAAAAAAAAGTTCGATTAGATAATAAATCTAAAGTTTATATTTTATCTCTGTTACCTTTATTTTCTTAAAAACCTTTAGAATTTCATTAAAAAGGTTGGTTTGAGTGACCAGTACCTTTGATTGGTATATTAGATGTTCTAACACCAGGTATCCTTGGCAAGACATCAGGAGATCTGATAAAAGATACAACCACACTAGGATTTGTCTATACAAAAAAGATCTTCATGACCCAGATAATCACAATGGTGTGATCACTCACCTAGAGCCAGACATCCTGGAATGAGAAATCAAGTGGGCCTTAGGAAGCATCACTATGAACAAAGCTAGTAGAGGTGATGGAATTCCAGTTGAGCTATTTCAAATCCTGAAAGATGATGCTGTGAAAGTGCTGCACTCAATATGCCAGCAAATTTGGAAAACTCAGCAGTGGCCACAGGACTGGAAAAGGTCAGTTTTCATTCCAATCCCAAAGAAAGGCAATGTCAAAGAATGTTCAAACTACCACACAATTGCACTCATCTCACACGCTAGTAAAGTAATGCTCAAAATTCTCCAAGCCAGGCTTCAACAGCACGTGAACTGTGAACTTCCAGATGTTCAAGCTGGTTTTAGAAAAGGCAGAGGAACCAGAGATCAAATTGCCAACATCCACTGGATTATCAAAAAAGCAAGAGAGTTCCAGAAAAACATCTATTTCTGCTTTATTGATTATGCCAAAATCTTTGTGTGAATTACCACAAACTGTGGAAAATTCTGAAAGAGATGGGAATACCAGACCACCTGACCTGCCTCTTGAGAAATTTGTATGCAAGTCAGGAAGCAACAGTTAGAACTAGATATAGAACAACAGACTGGTTCCAAATCAGGAAAGGTGTACATCAAGGCTGTATATTGTCATCCTGCTTATTTAACTTATATGCAGAGTACATCATGAGAAACACTGGGCTGGATGAAGCACAAGCTGGAATCAAGATTGCTGGGAGAAATATTAATAACCTCAGATATGCAGATGACACCACTCTTATGGCAGAAAGCGAAGAAGAACTAAAGAGCCTCTTGATGAAAGTGAAAGAAGACAGTGAAAAAGTGGGTTTAAAGCTTAACATTCAGAAAACTAAGATCATGGCATCTGGTCCCATCACTTCATGGCAAATGGATCGGGAAACAGAGGGAACAGGGGCTGACTTTATTTTGGGGGACTCCAAAATTACTGCAGATGGTGACTGCAGCCATGAAATTAAAAGACGCTTACTTCTTGGGAAAAAAGTTATGGCCAACCTACTTCAGTTCAGTTCAGTCACTCAGTCGTGTCCGACTCTTTGTGACCCCATGAATCGCAGCACATGATGGCCTCCCTGTCCATCACTAACTCCCGGAGTTCACTCAAACTCATGTCCATTGAGTTGGTGATGCCATCCAGCCATCTCATCCTCTGTCGTCCCCTTCTCCTCCTGCCCCCAATCCCTCCCAGCATCAGAGTCTTTTCCAATGAGTCAACTCTGACAGCATATTAAAAAGCAGAGCCATCACTTTGTCAACAAAGGTCTGTCTAGTCAAGGCTATGGTTTTTCCAGTAGTCATGTATGGATGTGAGAGTTGGATTAGAAAGAAAGCTGAGCACCAAAGAATTGATGCTTTTGAACTGTGGTGTTGGAGAAGACTCTTGAGAGTCCCTTGGACAGCAAGGAGATCCAACCAGTCCATCCTAAAGAGATCAGTCCTGAATATTCATCGGAAGGACTGATGTTGAAGCTGAAACTTCAATATTTTGGCCACCTGATGCGAAGAACTGACTCATTAGAAAAGACCCCGATGCTGGGAAAGATTGAAGGTGGGAGGAAAAGGGGACAATAGAGGATGAGATGGTTGGATGGTATCACCCACTCAATGGACAGGAGCTTGAGTAAGGTCCGGAAGTTGGTGATCGACAGGGAGACCTGGTATGCTGCAGTCCATGGGGTCAAAAAGAGTCAGACACGACTGAGTGACTGAACTGAACTGATATACTGTTAAATCCCACAGACAATTTTCATTCCTTATCTTACTCTACTTCTCAGATGTTTCTGACATAGTTATCCACACTGTCTTGATCTGCCTCCTTTCCTTTCAGCTGTTCCTTGATCTCAATTCCCTTTACCAACTCCTCCTCCACTATCTAGTTTTTAAATGTTGGAGTTTCTAAAAGTCTCAGTTTAGGCCCTTTTCTCAGCAGTTTGCTCAAGACAAAATCATACCCTCCAATGGCTCCAAATACCATCCAATATTCCAACTGTCTTTTATCCAGCTCAGGTCTCTCTCTTGACTTTGAAAGTGCTTAGAACATAGTAAATACTTCATGTGCTGTGTTGTGCTTCGTCACTCAGTCATGTCTGACTCTTTGCAACCCCATGGATTGCAGCCCATCAGGCTTCTCTGTCTAGGATTTCACAGGCAAGAATACTAGAATGGCTCGCCATGTCCTCCTCCAGGGGATCTTCCCAACCCAGGGATTGAACCCAGGTCTCTTGCACTGCAGACAGATTCTTTACTGACTGAGCCACCAGGGAAGCCCGAGAATACTGAAGTGGATAGCCTAATCTGTCTCAAGGGGATCTTCCCCACCCAGGAATCGAACCGCAGTCCCCTGCATTGCAGGCAGATTGTTTACCAGCTCAGCGACCAGGGAAGCCCAAGTACTTCATTAATGTTCACTAATATTTTTCTGCTCACTTGGGTATACAACAAGCATCTCAGACTCAGTACAGCTGACCCTTGAACAACATGGGTTTGAACTGCGCAGGTCTACTTATCTGTGAATTTTTTTCAATTTTCAGATCATCAAAGTAACTAAGTATGGGGGAAAGTCTGTGTTCGATTAGAGACTGAAATAGAGAATATGTGTCAAAGGAACTAGGGTCCAAGTCCTGATTCTATCCAAACCTCTTCAACTTCCTGCCCTTGGGTGAGTCATTTATCAATTCCTCTGTTTTTGAGGCAGAGATGGCAGTTCTCTGATTTTCGGCTCAGCCAAGGGTGGGAACCACTAACCCTGGCATTGTTCAAGGGCCAACTGTGTGCCCAAACCGAGCTTGATGTTTCCTCCCAAACTAATCTTCTTTTTTTTCTCTTTAACAAATATCACTATCATCCACTCTGTTGCATCAAAAACCATTATCTAGTCTTCATTTCACAATCAATCACCAAAGCCTAACAGTGTTCTCTCCTCAACACCCCCAAAAACCATCTACCTGTCCTGGCTACCACTCCAAGGTACCATTAGCCTCAGTAGTGATCACTACAAAAGCTTTCTAACTACGCTCCCACATCCACTTCCAAAAGCCCTGCTGGTAGGTTGCCCCTACCCTTCCAAAGCACTTTCCACAGCAACCAGAACAAGCTTTCAAAGATGTAAACCTGATATTTCGTTTGCTTAAATTTGGCAGAGGTCTTCTCACTGTTGTTCTCAAGATAAAGATCCAAGTCTTCATTGGCCTCTGGGGTCCTGTAACATGTGGCCCTTCCCTGCCTCTCTACGCTTCATGCTACATCCTCCTTACACATTAAATTCTAGCCACACTAGCTGGAAGACCCAGCTTTTTTCTCTCCTGAAATCTTTTGTCCCTGCTGTTCCATTTGCTTCTCCCCTCGCCAGTCATTCAGATTTCAGCTTAAGTCACATTTTCAGGTATGGTTTTACTGAACATCCCAGTTAGGTCAGATCCCTAAGTCACATACTCCCATAGCACCTTCAATGCTTCCTTAAAACAATTTCTTTTTCCACGCTTATCAGAGCAATTTTAGGTTCAGAGCAAAACTGAGAGCAAGGTATGATTCATCTCCTTTTAAGACTGACCATACCTGTGACTGAATAATCATTTGTTAGATAGTTCTTCGGAGAAGGCAGTGGCACCCCACTCCAGTACTCTTGCCTGGAAAATCCCACGGATGGAGGAGCCTGGTAGGCTGCAGTCCATGGGGTCACTAAGAGTCGGACATGACTGAGCGACTTCACTTTCACTTTTCACTTTCATGCATTGAAGAAGGAAATGGCAACCCACTCCAGTGTTCTTGCCTGGAGAATCCCACGGACGTGGAAGCGTGGTGGGCTGCCGTCTATGGAGTCACACAGAGTCGGACATGACTGAAGTGACTTAGCATAGCATAGCATAGATAGTTCTTTGCTGCATCCCAACTATAAACATCTAAGCTTTTTTACCATGTTTGGGGAATTCCCTATTGTATGAGTTTGATGGGTACATAGTGCTCAAAGCCCAACTCCTGTTTTTGAAGTTTCAAATGCCAGAGACTGGTTCTCCTAGCTTTGCTTGAAGTCAGGGCATGGGCATATGGCCAAGATTTAGCCTAGGACACCCACCTAGGGTTTTGAACTAGAAGTCAGTGACACAGGGGAGCAGAAACTCCACTCTGGGGGTGGGAACTGTATTTGGGTTTCAGGAGCTTCCAGATACAGTGACAGTAGAGGCTGAGTCCAGAATGGGTGATGCATGATACAATGTCCGTATTTACCAAGCTCAAGGGTGAGTCAACAGTGGCCTCCCGGGCTGTTTCCATCTGCAATACTGGCTATTTTATAGCTTCCCTTCTATGCCTGCCTGTTTTGTCAGTTCTGTGGTCCTACCTTCCTGGTCATTCTGTGAGCTGTTCAACAGCCTTTCAACACATTCTTTTTCTGCTTAAATCAGCTACTTCTGTTGCTTGCAACTAAGAACCCGACCAATGATAGCAGAGACCATGTCTGTCTGGTCCAACAATGTCAGAAGGCTCTGTAGGTAATTTGTTTGCCTGTCTCTCCTAGATGGGGAGGTCCTGAAAGCAGCTAGCTTTACTCAGTCATCTATGTATCTCCAGGTAAGTGCTGGAAGAATATGAACTAAATGAATAAATGTACTGTACTAAGAGCTATGATTCTTACCAAGGCAAGTGAAGGTTCATCCAGCCATTAGACTTAAGTGAGCACAGCCCTTAACTATGAATGAGACATAGCCCCAGCTTGCAGGACCCCTCAGGTCGAGAGCAAAAGCTTGGTAAATGGATTTTTACAAAACTAGGTGACAAGTCCTGGAGCAAAGGTAGAACAGAAAGCAATTGATTCCTTGGCTTGGGTCAGAGAAGACTTCTCAGAGGGACCAACCGAGTGGATTCTGTGATGATGTCCCTAAGTCAGTGGCCAAGGGAGAGGCATCGGGAGCTGGGCAGAATGAGCAGCTGGTGGGAACGTCAGGAGGACGAGCTCAGGGTAGCCTGGGAGGTACAGGAGCCAGAGTAGCACAGCACAGCCAGGGTCAAGGAGAGGGCTGAGAGAGGGCGAGAGGGACCCGTGGGGGAAGGGTCGTGCAGGGAACCCTGATGTACTTTGAGCAGAGAGCTGCATTCCCAAACCAATGCTGACGACAAGCAGCCCTGAGAAAGTGAGTTCTCAAAATCCTGCCCCCTCTGTCTGCAGAGAGGGCAGAGGACATCTCGGGGGCCAGGCGGAGAGCACTGACCTGCAAGCGGGCTACGCTGTAGAAAACGGCGGAGGGGTTTCGAAGGTGGATCCGCTCCGTCAGCAGGTTGCTGCCATAGGCAAAGTAGAGAAAACTCTCCCCATCCTGACTGTGGAGGGCCTCGCAGCCCAAGTTCGCCATTCCCACCAGACGCCTGCACAGGCCTGGGATCGGTAGTACAAGCGTAAAGAGAGGACGAGAAATACAGCTCCGTGGCGGAAGAACTTAACCCAGGAACCACCGGGCCCCCGATTTAGAGGTTAGGGGAAAGGCGGGAAGCTGGGGCCCGGCGAGTCACCTGCGAACACTCTTCTGACTGGCTGCCAGTACCCAACGCTGTGACTTACTCGCTCTGATTGGCCAACCCACCACCTCCTTTAGGCTAGCAGCTTGGACTTTGTAATATTCAGTCCTGAGGCGACCGGGGGCTGATTCCTCATTGGACCTGCTCCTAATTTGTCCCGCCCCCTGTTCAAGCTTCCCTCTGATTGGCGGATAGGCGGGGAGCTATGCGGGGGCAGATCAGGTCTTCTGCACAGGTCTCAGCCAGATTTTCTCCAATTTGGGTGATGCGTGCGTGGTTATCTGACAGTGTGTACTCTTTAGGGAGCTTTAGGATCTATTTAAAGTGAAACAGCGTCTCGGACCATGTACCCAACGGTCCCTCTGCAGGCAGCTTGCCCGGGCCCGCCTTTCGGGTTTGGACGAATGAGGAGGGGGTCTGTTCACACCACTCGCTGGTTCCTGCACCCTAGCCCTGATCAGGGGGCTTAGTGGATAAGACCTCACACTAGAGCAAACCTCAGGAGATAGTGAAGGACAGGGAAGCCTGGTGTGCTGCAGTCCATGGGGTTGCAAAGAATCTGACGCCCGAGTTTGAACAGCATCCCTCATTATCTACCTGATTACCTTTTCTGAGGACTCTTGGCCTCCTGGGAAATCTCCTCTAAGAGTCAGGGTTTCCCTTCCCTGATGGAAGTTACATGACGGCCTCAAAGCCCGACGCTGCTGTTTACTGGACGTGTAACCTCGCACGTTTACTTGCTGTTTATTTGGATGTACTGTTTACTTGGATGTGCTGTTTACTGGACATGTAACGATGGACATGAGTTTGAGCAGGCTCGGGGACCTGGTGATGGACAGGACTGCATGCTGCAGTCCAAATCAGATCAGATCAGATCAGTCGCTCAGTCGTGTCCGACTCTTTGCGACCCCATGAATTGCAGCACGCCAGGCCTCCCTTTCCATCACCAACTCCCGGAGTTCACTCAGACTCACGTCCACCGAGTCAGTGATACCACCCAGCCATCTCATCCTCTGTCGTCCCCTTCTCCTCTTGACCCCAATCCCTCCCAGCATCAGAGTCTTTTCCAATGAGTCAACTCTTCGCATGAGGTGGCCAAAATACTGGAGTTTCAGCTTTAGCATCATTCCTTCCAAAGAAATCCCAGGGCTGATCTCCTTCAGAATGGACTGGTTGGATCTCCTTGCAGTCCAAGGGACTCTCAAGAATCTTCTCCAACACCACAGTTCAAAAGCATCAATTCTTTGGCGTTCAGCCTTCTTCACAGTCCAGCTCTCACATCCATACGTGACCACAGGAAAGACCATAGCCTTGACTAGACGAACCTTTGTTGGTAAAGTAATGTCTCTGCTTTTGAATATGCTATCTAGGTTGGTCAGAACTTTCCTTCCAAGGAGTAAGCATCTTTTAATGTCATGGCTGCAGTCACCATCTGTAGTGATTTTGGAGCCCAGAAAAATAAAGTCTGACACTGTTTCCACTGTTTCCCTATCTATTTCCCATGAAGTGATGGGACCACATGCCATGATCTTGGTTTTCTGAATGCTGAGCTTTAAGGCAACTTTTTCACTCTCCACTTTCATTTTCATCAAGAGGCTTTTAGTTCCTCTTCACTTTCTGCCATAAGGGTGGCATCATCTGCATATCTGAGGTTATTGATATTTCTCCCAGCAATCTTGATTCCAGCTTGTGTTTCTTCCAGTCCAGCATTTCTCATGATGTACTTTGCATATAAATTAAATAAACAGGGTAACAATATACAGCCTTGACGAACTCCTTTTCCTATTTGGAACCAGTCTGTTGTTCTATGTCCAGTTCTAACTGTTGCTTCCTGACCTGCACACAAATTTCTCAAGAGGCAGGTCAGGTGGTCTGGTATTCCCATCTCTTTCAGAATTTGCCACAGTTGATTGTGATCCACACAGTCGAAGGCTTTGGCATAGTCAATAAAGCAGAAACAGATGTTTTTCTGGAACTCTCTTGCTTTTTCCATGATCCAGCGGATGTGAGCCATTTGATCTCTGGTTCCTCTGCCTTTTCTAAAACCACCTTGAACATCAGGAGGTTCATGGTTCACATATTGCTGAAGCCTGGCTTGGAGAATTTTGAGCATTACTTTAATGAAACTAAGCCATGCTCATGGGGCAACCCAAGATGGGCAGGTCATGGTGGAGAGATCTGACAGAATGTGGTCCACTGGAGAAGGGAATGGCAAACCACTTCAGTATTCTTGCCTTAAGAACCCCATGAACAGTATGAAAAGGCAAAATGATAGGATACTGAAAGAGAAACTCCCCAGGTTGGTAGGTGCCCAATATGCTACTGGAGATCAGTGGAGAAATAACTCCAGAAAGAATGAAGGGATGGAGCCAAAGCAAAAACAATACCCAGCTGTGGATGTGACTGGTGATAGAAGCAAGATCTAATGCTGTAAAGAGCAATATTGCATAGGAACCTGGAATGTCAGGTCCATGAATCAAGGCAAATTGGAAGTGGTCAAACAAGAGATGGCCAGAGTGAATGTCGACATTTTAGGAATCAGCAAACTAAAATGGACTGGAATAGGTGAATTTAACTCAGATGACCATTATATCTACTACTGCGGGCAGGAATCCCTCAGAAGAAATGGAGTGGCCATCATGGTCAAGAAAAGAGTCTGAAATGCAGTACTTGGATGCAATCTCAAAAATAAAAGAATGATCTCTGTTCGTTTCCAAGGCAAACCATTCAATATCACAGTAATCCAAGTCTATGCCCCAACCAGTAACGCTGAAGAAGCTGAAGTTGAACGGTTCTATGAAGACCTACAAGACCTTTTAGAACTAACACCCAAAAAAGATGTCCTTTTAATTATAGGGGACTGGAATGCAAAAGTAGAAAGTCAAGAAACACCTGGAGTAACAGGCAAATTTGGCCTTGGAATACGGAATGAAGCAGGGCAAAGACTGATAGAGTTTTGCCAAGAAAAGGCACTGGTCATAACAAACACCTTCTTCCAACAACACAAGAGAAGACTCTATACATGGACATCACCAGATGGTCAACACCAAAATCAAATTGATTACATTCTTTGCAGCCAAAGATGGAGAAGCTCTATACAATCAGCAACAACCAGACCAGGAGCTGACTGTGGCTCGGACCATGAACTCCTTATTGCCAAATTCAGACTTAAATTGAAGAAGGTAGGGAAAACCACTAGACCATTCAGGTATGACCTAAATCAAATCCCTTATGATTATACAGTGGAAGTGAGAAATAGATTTAAGGGCCTAGATCTGATAGATAGAGTGCCTGATGAACTATGGAATGAGGTTTGTGACACTGTACAGGAGACAGGGATCAAGACCATCCCCATGGAAAAAAAAATGCAAAAAAGCAAAATGGCTGTCTGGGGAGGCCTTACAAATAGCTGTGAAAAGAAGAGAATCGAAAAGCAAAGGAGAAAAGGAAAGATATAAACATCTGAATGCAGAGTTCCAAAGAATAGCAAGAAGAGATAAGAAAGCCTTCTTCAGTGATCAATGCAAAGAAATAGAGGAAAACAACAGAATGGGAAAGACTAGGGATCTCTTCAAGAAAATCAGGGATACAAAAGGAACATTTCATGCAAAGATGGGCTCAATAAAGGACAGAAATGGTATGGACCTAACAGAAGCAGAAGATATTAAGAAGAGATGGCAAGAATACACAGAAGAACTATACAAAAAAGATCTTCATGACCCAGATAATCACGATGGTGTGATCACTGACCTAGAGCCAGACATCCTGGAATGTGAAGTCAAGTGGGCCTTAGAAAGCATCACTACGAACAAAGCTAGTGGAGGGGATGGAATTCCAGTTGAGCTATTCCAAATCCTGAAAGATGATGCTGTGAAAGTGCTGCACTCAATATGCCAGCAAATTTGGAAAACTCAGCAGTGGCCACAGGACTGGAAAAGGTTAGTTTCATTCCAATCCCAAAGAAAGGCAATGCCAAAGAATGCTCAAACTAGCGCACAGTTGCACTCATCTCACATGCTAGTAAAGTAATGCTCAAAATTCTCTAAGCCAGGCTTCAGCAATATGTGAACAATGAACTTCCTGATGTTCAAGCTGGTTTTACAAAAGGCAGAGGAACCAGAGATCAAATGGCCCACATCCACTGGATCATCAAATAAGCAAGAGAGTTTCAGAAAAACATCTGTTTCTGCTTTATTGACTATGCCAAAGCCTTCGACTGTGTGGATCACAATCAACTGTGGCAAATTCTGAAAGAGATGGGAATACCAGACCACCTGACCTGCCTCTTGAGAAATTTGTGTGCAGGTCAGGAAGCAACAGTTAGAACTGGACATAGAACAACAGACTGGTTCCAAATAGGAAAAGGAGTTCGTCAAAGCTGTATATTGTCACCCTGCTTATTTAACTTATATGCAAAGTACATCATGAGAAATGCTGGACTGGAAGAAACACAAGCTGGAATCAAGATTGCTGGGAGAAATATCAATAACCTCAGATATGCAGATGATGCCACCCTTATGGCAGAAAGTGAAGAGGGGCTAAAAGCCTCTTGATGAAAGTGAAAGTGGAGAGTGAAAAAGTTGCCTTAAAGCTCAGCATTCAGAAAACCAAGATCATGGCATGTGGTCCCATCACTTCATGGGAAATAGATAGGGAAACAGTGGAAACAGTGTCAGACTTTATTTTTCTGGGCTCCAAAATCACTACAGATGGTGACTGCAGCCATGAAATTAAAAGATACTTACTCCTTGGAAGGAAAGTTCTGACCAACCTAGATAGCATATTCAAAAGCAGAGACATTACTTTACCAACAAAGGTTCATCTAGTCAAGGCTATGGTCTTTCCTGTGGTTACGTATGGATGTGAGAGCTGAACTGTGAAGAAGGCTGAGCGCCGAAGAGTTGATGCTTTTGAACTGTGGTGTTGGAGAAGATTCTTGAGAGTCCCTTGGACTGCAAGGACATCCAACCCGTCCATTCTGAAGGAGATCAGCCCTGGGATTTCTTTGGAAGGAATGATGCTAAAGCTGAAACTCCAGTATTTTGGCCACCTCATGCGAAGAGTTGACTCATTGGAAAAGACTCTGATGCTGGGATGGATTGGGGGCAAGAGAAGGGGACAACAGAGGATGGGATGGCTGGATGGCATCACTGACTCGATGGATATGAGTTTGAGTGAACTCTGGGAATTGGTGATGGACAGGGAGGCCTGGCGTGCTGCAATTCATGGGGTTGCAAAGAGTGGGACACGACTGAGCAACTGATCTGATCTGATCTGATCTTACTAGCGTGTGAAATGGGTGCAATTGTGCAGTAGTTTGAGCATTCTTTGGCATTGCCTTTCTTTGGGATTGGAATGAAAACTAACCTTTTCCAGTCCTGTGGCCACTGCTGAGTTTTCCAAATTTGCTGGCATATTGAGTGCAGCACTTTCACAGCATCATCTTTCAGGATTTGGAATAGCTCAACTGGAATTCCATCCCCTCCACTAGCTTTATTCGTAGTGATGCTTTCTAAGGCCTACTTGACTTCACATTCCAGGATGTCTGGCTCTAGGTCAGTGATCACACCATCGTGATTATCTGGGTCATGAAGATCTTTTTTGTATAGTTCTTCTGTGTATTCTTGCCATCTCTTCTTAATATCTTCTGCTTCTGTTAGGTCCATACCATTTCTGTCCTTTACTGAGCCCATCTTTGCATGAAATGTTCCTTTTGTATCCCTGATTTTCTTGAAGAGATCCCTAGTCTTTCCCATTCTGTTGTTTTCCTCTATTTCTTTGCATTGATCACTGAAGAAGGCTTTCTTATCTCTTCTTGCTATTCTTTGGAACTCTGCATTCAGATGTTTATATCTTTCCTTTTCTCCTTTGCTTTTCGATTCTCTTCTTTTCACAGCTATTTGTAAGGCCTCCCCAGACAGCCATTTTGCTTTTTTGCATTTTTTTTTCCATGGGGATGGTCTTGATCCCTGTCTCCTGTACAGTGTCACGAACCTCATTCCATAGTTCATCAGGCACTCTATCTATCAGATCTAGGCCCTTAAATCTATTTCTCACTTCCACTGTATAATCATAAGGGATTTGATATAGGTCATAGCTGAATGTTCTAGTGGGGGTCACAAAGAGTTGGACACAACTGAATTACTGAACTGAACCTCGGACACCTCTTGTCTCTAGTGTTTCCTTTTAAAATAGAGCTTGTAACATAAATTATAACAAGTTATAAACATAAGATATGATCCCCTATCTCATAGAGTTGATATAAATATTAAAAGTAATTTTGTTAATGTTATCAAGGTAAAAGCTCCCATGTAAAGAGGTATAATAACAATGACATTAAAAACTCTATATTGTTAACTTTGAAATGAAAATTAATATGAACTCAGAGCCTTGACGTAATTACTATCCTTGGCACCCAGGTTTTGATTTTTAAATACCACTTTTCCACTAAAAGGTACCAGAGTTCCTTGGAGAATTAGCTAATGCCAGGTTAAGAGAAACACTCAGAATATCTGGTGACAGAAAATCAGGAGGTATTAAAAAATGAAGTTCTTTGAAAAGGACACAGTAGCCAACTGGAAGGAATGCCCAGTGGCCAAACTTAGAATGATTTAAGCATCGCAAATAACTGCAGTTGATTTAAAATGAAACATAAAATTAATTTCCCCATGAGAGTAAACAAATCTAAAAAAAAAATAAGAAAAGCTTTAAAAAAGTTTGTCTGCCTTACTACTGGTAGTGACTTTTACACCAACTTTACTCTAAAAACTGGTAATCTAAGAAAATAAACATTTAGCCCGCTTTTCTAGTTGCAGATGTATTTCAGGGTAACCAAATGGCCCCAGTTGGTGAGGAAACAGTTCCCTTTACAAAAGTATGCCAGCTAAATAATGTAAAATGAAGGATAGAATTAGAAATTCACCATTTTGCTGAAACAATTAATTCATACCAGGATCATGAGACCAACAGGTAAAAGTGCGATAGGAACAGGATATTCACATAGATCCAGGGATTATGTGCCAGTCATCAGGGGAAATCCATAAAGACAGTAGAGAAATCTGGTTCCTTCCCACCTTGCTGCTGCTGCTGCTGCTAAGTCGCTTCAGTCGTGTCCAACTCTGTGTGATCCCAGAGACGGCAGCCCACCAGGCTCCCCCATCCCTGGGATTCTCCAGGCAAGAACACTGGAGTGGGTTGCCATGTCCTTCTCCAATGCATGAAAGTGAAAAGTGAAAGTGAAGTCGCTCAGTCATGTTCGACTCTTAGCGACCCCATGGACTGCAGCCCACCAGGCTCCTCCGTCCATGGGATTCTCCAGGCAAGAGTACTAGGTCAATTTTATCATCACTAAAATTAGACCAACCTGACATTATGCATCTCCCAATGTGATACAATATGAAGCATCAGCACCATTTGTGAAGCACTGTTTCCAGAAATCTTTAACTTCAGAGTAATCAAGCAGAAACTGCAACGGTAGAAGCAAACAATCAGAAAAAATCCAGAACAAGTGGTGAGACATCCTGTAGAACAAATGGCTCAGTCTCTTAAATTAACTCAGTGCCTTAAAAAAGAAAGAAAAAGAAAGAAAAGAAAAAAGAAGAGAAGCAATACTGAAGGAGGGCTGTTTTAGATAAAAAGAAGCCTAAGAAACATAATACAGTGGCTTGTCCTTGGTTCTGGTATAAAAGATATTTTGTGACAATTGGAGAATTTAAATAGAGACTAAAGCATTAGATGATACTAGACAGTTTTGTTGTTTGTTTTGTTTTGTTTTTTTTTTTAACAGTACTGTGGGCTTCCCAGGTGGCTTAGTGGCAAAGAACCTGGCAGGAAACGCAGGAGACACAGGTTCAATCCCTGTGTGGGAAAGATCCCCTAGAGGAGGAAATGGCAATCCACTCCAGGATTTTTGCCTGGAAAAACAGAGGAGCCTTGCAGGCTATAGTCAGTAGGGTCGAAAAGAGTCACCACGACTGAGCATGCATGCGTACAATGGCATTGTGTTTATTTAGAAAAACTTCTCTTTTTAGATGATATATTGGTGTATTTAGGAGTAAAATGTTTGCTATCTGTATTTAAAATAATTCAGAAAAATTAAAATGTGGAAACTGTTAAACGTTAAACTGTGTGTATATGGATGCTTATTATTTTCTATATATTTGAATATTGTCATGTTAAAAGTAAAAAAAAAAAAATGGTGATGTAAGTAAAGCACTTGACATAGTGAACATTCGATAATAAACTTTATTGTTATCAGATCAGATCAGTCGCTCAGTCGTGTCCGACTCTTTGCGACCCCATGAACCGCAGCACGCCAGGCCTCCCTGTCCATCACCAGCTCCCGGAGGTCACTCAGACTCGCATCCATCGAGTCAGTGATGCCATCCAGCCATCTCATCCTCTGTCGTCCCCTTCTCCTCCTGCCCTCAATCCCTCCCAGCATCAGAGTCTTCTCCAATGAGTCAACTCTTCGCATGAGGTGGCCAAAATACTGGAGTTTCAGCTTCAGTATCATTCCTTCTAAAGAAATTCCAGGATTGATCTCCTTCAGAATGGACTGGTTGGATCTTCTTGCAGTCCAAGGGACTCTCAAGAGTCTTCTCCAACACCACAGTTCAAAAGCATCAATTCTTCGGCGTTCAGCCTTCTTCACAGTCCAGCTCTCACATCCATACATGACCACAGGAAAGACCATAGCCTTGACTAGGCGAACCTTTGTTGGTAAAGTAATGTCTCTGCTTTTGAATATGCTATCTAGGTTGGTCATAACTTTCCTTCCAAGGAGTAAGCGTCTTTTAATTTCATGGCTGCAGTCACCATCTGCAGTGATTTTGGAGCCCAGAAAAACAAAGTCTGACACTGTTTCTACTGTTTTCCCATCTATTTCCCATGCAGTGATGGGACCAGATGCCATGATCTTCGTTTTCTGAATGTTGAGCTTTAAGCCAACCTTTTCACTCTCCACTTTCACTTTCATCAAGAGGCTTTTTAGCCCCTCTTCACTTTCTGCCATAAGAGTCGTGTCATCTGCATATCTGAGGTTATTGATATTTCTCCCGGCAATCTTGATTCCAACTTGTGTTTCTTCCAGTCGAGCATTTCTCATGATGTACTCTGCATATAAGTTAAATAAACATGGTGACAATATACAGCCTTGACGTACTCCTTTTCCTATTTGGAACCAGTCTGTTGTTCCATGACCAGTTCTAACTGTTGCTTCCTGACCTGCATACAGATTTCTCAAGAGGCAGATCAGGCGGTCTGGTATTCCCATCTCTTTCAGAATTTTCCAGAGTTTATTGTGATCCACACAGTCAAAGGCTTTGGCATAGTCAATAAAGCAGAAATAGACGTTTTTCTGGAACTCTCTTGCTTTTTCCATGATCCAGCGGATGTTGGCAATTTGATCTCTGGTTCCTCTGCCTTTTCGAAAACCAGCTTGCACATCAGGAAGTTCACGGTTCACATATTGCTGAAGCCTGGCTTGGAGAATTTTGAGCATTACTTTACTAGCGTGTGAGATGAGTGCAATTGTTCGGTAGTTTGGGCACTCCTTGGCATTGCCTTTCTTTGGGATTGGGATGAAAACTGACCTTTTCCAGTCCCGTGGCCACTGCTGAGTTTTCCAAATTTGCTGGCATATTGAGTGCAGCACTTTCACAGCATCATCATTCAGGACTTGGAGTAGTTCCACTGGAATTCCATCACCTCCACTAGCTTTGTTCCTAGTGATGCTTTCTAAGGCCCATTTGACTTCACATTCCAAGATGTCTGGCTCTAGGTCAGTGATCACATCATCATGATTGTCTAGGTCTTGAAGCTCTTTTTTGTACAGTTCTTCTGTGTATTCTTGCCACCTTTTCATTATAGGGGACTGGAATGCAAAAGTAGGAAGTCAAGAAACACCTGGAGTAACAGGCAAATTTGGGCTTGGAATACGGAATGAAGCAGGGCAAAGACTAATAGAGTTTTGCCAAGAAAATGCACTGGTCATAGCAAATACCCTCTTCCAACAACACAAGAGAAGACTCTATACATGGACATCACCAGATGGTCAACACCGAAATCAGATTGATTATATTCTTTGCAGCCAAAGATGGAGAAGCTCTATACAATCAGCAAAAACAAGACCAGGAGCTGACTGTGGCTCGGACCATGAACTCCTTATTGCCAAATTCAGACTGAAATTGAAGAAAGTAGGGAAAACTACTACACCATTCAGGTATGACCTAAATCAAATCCCTTATGATTATACAGTGGAAGTGAGAAATAGATTTAAGGGCCTAGATCTGATAGATAGAGTGCCTGATGAACTATGGAATGAGGTTCGTGACATTGTACAGGAGACAGGGATCAAGACCATCCCCATGGAAAAGACATGCAAAAAAGCAAAATGGCTGTCTGGGGAGGCCTTACAAATAGCTGTGAAAAGAAGAGAAGCGAAAAGCAAAGGAGAAAAGGAAAGATATAAACATCTAAATGCAGAGTTCCAAAGAATAGCAAGAAGAGATAGGAAAGCCTTCTTCAGTGATCAATGCAAAGAAATAGAGGAAAACAACAGAATGGGAAAGACTAGGGATCTCTTCAAGAAAATCAGAGATACCAAAGGAACATTTATTGTTATATAATCTGCAAATAGGAAGGTTCATACTCTCTCCTGCCCCCACCCCAAACATTAAGGCAGCAGAACTTGACATACATATTTGGTCATTTCAGTAAGCAAGTTGCTTCTCTTGGCAAGATAGTTCTCTACTGTACCATAAATTCCCAAGGTCTCTGCTGCAGAGTACTACCACTTAAAACATCCTTCTGCATTTTAAACTGCTTTTAAACATTTGAAATATATTTATTATTTAATTATTTTTTAAAGTATTTTGACTTCTTTTCTCTTTCTATACTTCTAAGTGCTTAATTTTATCATGACTGATTTTTCGCAACACCAGTTTGTGAAAATTTTCTGAAGTTAAACATGGATGTTTCCTCAGACACTGAAAATCTTTTCTTGCCCCAGTGAAGCATTTTATTTAGCTTCCCCATGTAGGTTGCCATGTACTGATCCCTGTTGGCCAACAATAGGCAGTAGGTAGCAAGGGGGGTTTGTTTTCCCCAGTTTATTTATTTATTTTGTGGCCGTGCAGCACAGGGGATCTTGGGTCTCTACCCAGGGATGGAAACTGTGCCTCCTGCATTAGAAGCACAGAATCTTAATCCCTGGGCTGCCAGGGAAGCCCCTCAGATTTAACCAAAATAGATAACCAATAAGAAGACACTGTATAGCACAGAGAACTATACTCAATCTTTTATAATAACCTGTCAGATCAGATCAGATCAGTCGCTCAGTCGTGTCCCACTCTTTGCGACCCCATGAATTGCAGCACACCAGGCCTCCCTGTCCATCACCAACTCCCAGAGTTCACTCAGACTCACATCCATCGAGTCAGTGATGCCATCCAGCCATCTCATCCTCTGTCGTCCCCTTCTCCTCTTGACCCCAATCCCTCCCAGCATCAGAGTCTTCTCCAATGAGTCAACTCTTCGCATGAGGTGGCCAAAGTACTGGATTTCAGCTTTAGCATCATTCCTTCCAAAGAAATCCCAGGGCTGATCTCCTTCAGAATGGACAGGTTGCATCTCCTTACAGTCCAAGGGACTCTCAAGAGTCTTCTCCAACACCACAGTTCAAAAGTATCAATTCTTTGGCGCTCAGCCTTCTTCACAGTCCAAATCTCACATCCATACATGACCACAGGAAAAACCATAGCCTTGACTAGATGAACCTTTGTTGGCAAAGTAATGTCTCTGCTTTTGAATATGCTGTCTAGGTTGGTCATAACTTTCCTTCCAAGGAGTAAGCATCTTTTAATGTCATGGCTGCAGTCACCATCTGTAGTGATTTTGGAGCCCAGAAAAATAAAGTCTGACACTGTTTCCCCATCTATTTCCCATGAAGTGATGGGACCACATGCCATGATCTTCGTTTTCTGAATGTTGAGCTTTAAGGCAATTTTTTCACTCTCCACTTTCATTTTCATCGAGAGGCTTTTTAGTTCCTCTTCACTTTCTGCCATATGGGGGTGTCATCTGCATTTCTGAGGTTATTGATATTTCTCCCAGCAATCTTGATTCCAGCTTGTGCTTCTTCCAGCCCAGCGTTTCTCATGATGTACTCTGCATATAAGTTAAATAAACATGGTGACAATATACAGCCTTGACAAACTCCTTTTCCTATTTGGAACCAGTCTGTTGTTCCATGTCCAGTTCTAACTGTTGCTTCCTGACCTGCATATAGATTTCTCAAGAGGCAGGTCAGGTGGTCTGATATTCCCATCTCTCTCAGAATTTTCCACAGTTTTTTGTGATCCACATAGTCAAAGGCTTTGGCATAGTCAATAAAGCAGAAATAGATGTTTTTCTGGAACTCTCTTGCTTTTTCCATGATCCAGCGGATGTTGGCAATTTGATCTCTGGTTCCTCTGCCCTTTCTGAAACCAGCTTGAACATCAGGAATTTCAGGGTTCACATATTGCTGAAGCCTGGCTTGGAGAATTTTGAGCATTACTTTATTAGTGTGTGAGATGAGTGCAATTGTGCGGTAGTTTGAGCATTCTTTGGCATTGCCTTTCTTTGGGATTGGAATGAAAACTGACCTTTTCCAGTCCTGTGGCCACTGCTGAGTTTTCCAAATTTGCTGGCATATTGAGTGCAGCACTTTCATAACATCATCTTTCAGGATTTGGAATAGCTCAACTGGAATTCTATCACCTCCAAAGAATCTGAAAAAGAATCAGTGACTGAATCACTTTGCTGTACACCTGAAACTAACCCAGCATTGTAAATCAACCATACTTCATTAAAAACTTTAATGTTTTAAAGTAAAAAATGTAATTTTAAAAAAACTTTTAAAAAAGCAAAGCGCACTTTTAAAACCCCAAATTTAACCAAAGCCTGGTTAATATTAGTTAACATTCACTGAGTTCTTATTGTATGCCAGTTTAAACTTTTACATCTATTAGCTCACTTAATCCTGAAAAGGGCCCTATGCAGAAATTACTACTATGTCTCATTTTATAGTCAAGGAAACTGAGGTATGGTTGGTTAAATAACTTGCCCCAGGAAACAATGACTGAAGAGACTAAGCAATCTGATTCTGGAGTCATTACTTGGTATTCCTTCCCAAATTTCTCAAATTGTAAAGCCCTCATGGTCTAAGTATAACTGGTTATTATTCAAGTATAATGTCTATCATATCTGTAAGAATACTATGAAATAGTAGTACTAGTATTCAATTACCTGATAATAAAGAAAATGAGGACAGATTTCTTCCAAATGCCATCTTTTAATCCAGTGGACTTTAAGTTTTTGATTGTATCATTAAGACTTTTGAGCATATATACTGTATATATAAAGCTATATATATGTATATATAAAGCTATATATATGATGGGCTTCCCTGGTGGCTCAGATGGTAAAGAATCTGCCTGCAATGTGGGAGAGCTGGGTTTGATCCCTGGGTAGGGAAGATCCCATAGAGGAGGGCATGGCAACCCACTCCAGTATTTTTGCCTGGAGAATCCCCATGGACAGAGGAGCCTGGCAGGTTACCTTCCATGGGGTCACAAAGAGTCAGACACAATTGAGCGACTAAGCATATATATAATATCTACAAAATATAAAATTTACAAGTAACTATTTTAACTCTCATATCAATGTAAAACATACATATGGGACAAAGTTAATTATAGTGGATAAAAATCCATATTTCAAATAGTCCTGCAAATTTCCATTTTCTAGCTAATCTTGTCAGATCTTATTAGATCATCATTATTTTTATATCGTTAGGTCCAGAATGAAGAGCTTGTGCCAGAGGTCAGAAATGTCGGCTCGGTGCCTTTCTTTACTCTTTTCTTGTGCTTGCAGTTTTAGTAAGAGCTTCAGGCTAGTTCTAGGCAGAAATTTTCTTTGTGATAATTAATTAGTTCTCTGGAAATCCACTTAGCCAAGCAAATTACAGTAAATCACCAGACACAGAAAGTGAATGAAGGAGGGCTAGGGTCACTGTCAACCCTTCCTCAGGAAAGCACTCCCACCCCTCCCCCAGGGTACCTTGCATCTCATGAGACAGTTGATGACTGTCCGACTGACTGTGGGCTCCAGTGTTAAAGCAAAATTCTTGTATTTTGTAATATTTACTAAATACAGTAAAGGTAAAGCATATTTTTTAAAAATCTAATATCTTAGATTAAAAACAAAAATAGAATTGTTTTCCCACCTCACTGGCTCAAAAGTTAAAAAAAAAAAAAATCTCCCTTATGACCACCAAATCATCTGAACTTTGAGCACAAATCCAAGACCTTGTCAACTGCGCTAATCTCCTTCCAGACTTGTCTCCCATTTCCTGCTATAAATCCATTGCTCTCTTGAAATTGAACTACTCACCACTCCCCAAACCCACTTCTGTTCTGTCCCACATGATTTGCACCGTTACTCCATCCCCCTCCCAGAAAATCAGAGTCTGGGAAACCAGCCAGGAAGCTGTTGCTGTGATTCAGATGTGTGATGATGGCCACAGGGCGAGGCTGGGGAGCGTGGGACTGCAGAGGAAGACAGAAACAAAGGCAGTAGTAACAGATCCTACTGACTGATTCGATACAGATTTCGAAGGACAGCAGAGATCAGTCAAAGGGAACTCATTGGGTTTTAGGCAGTGAATAGAATTCTTTCCTCATAACTGCTTATTACACATCCTTGTAGTTGTTGGAGGTTCATATTTATTTTATACTTCCGGTGTAACCTAGGACCACATATAATTAATAATAATTTCTCAAAGTTACTTAGTTTTCCTGGGCTTCTTCCTTGTATACATGTTATTGAACTTCGGTTTGATTTTTCTTCTGTTTAAAAAAATAATGATTTCTTTATACTTCAGGCCAGTAATACATATTTATTTAAAATAATATCAGCAGAGCAAAATACTTTTATGTCTCCAAGGAGATAGAAGTCTTCAAGATATACTCCAAAATATCATTGTGGAATTAAATATGCTGCTTTCCATATAAACTATATGCATTTAATAAGAATTGTTTACTTCATTACCAGACTGGTTTGGAGAACAAGGAAGGTGAGATTACCTGAGACCAGCTCATGAATGTTATAATCTACAGCCTCAGCACCCACAGAGTAACCTAACCATTTCAGGCTCAAGTTCACATCCTCAGGGTAGAAAACTGGAATTAGCAGGAAAACCAGATCCCTGGTTCCCAGATCAGTACTTCTTTCTCCAGAAGGAAAATCTACTAAAAAGACAAATTTCAATTGGAAAGCTGTTTTGTGGGCATGGAATCACACCTCTAATCCCCAGCACTCTAATCCTCTCTGCCATAAAACACACACACACACACACACACACACACACCCACCCACCCACCCACCCAAATCAGTCCTTTCTACTTTTACCACCACTACCCTAGTCCAAAGCCACCATCTGCTCTTGTGAAACTTCTGGAATAGCTTCCTTCAGTTCAGTTCAGTTGCTCAGTCATGTCCGACTCTTTGCGACCCCATGAATCGCAGCATGCCAGGCCTCCCTGTCCATCACCAACTCCCGGAGGTCACTCAGAATCATGTCCATCAAGTCAGTGATGCCATCCAGCCATCTCATCCTCTATCTTCCCCTTCTCCTCCTGCCCCCAATCCCTCCCAGCATCAGAGTCTTTTCCAATGAGTCAACTCTTCACATGAGGTGGCCAAAGTACTGCAGTTTCAGCTTTAGCATCATTCCTTCCAAAGAAATCCCAGGGCTGATCTCCTTCAGAATGGACTGGTTGGATCTCCTTGCAGTCCAAGGGACTCTCAAGAGTCTTCTCCAATACCATAGTTCAAAAGCATCAATTCTGCGCTCAGCCTTCTTCACAGTCCAACTCTCACATCCATACATGACCACAGGAAAAACCATAGCCTTGACTAGGCGAACCTTTGTTGGCAAAGTAATGTCTCTGCTTTTGAATATGCTATCTAGGTTGGTCATAAGTTTCCTTCCTTACTTGTCCCTTAATGGTCATTTTTATCCTTTTGGAATTGGTTCTCCACTCAGCATCCAGAATTATCCAATAAAAAGTAAGTCACATCATAGATAGTAGATAGTGAAGTCTCTCAGTCGTGTCCAACTCTTTGGGACCCCATGGACAGTAGCCAACCAGGCTCCTCCATCCATGGGATTTTCCACACAAGAATACTGGAATGGGTTGCCATTTCCTTCTCCAGGGGATCTTCCCGACCCAGGGATCGAACCCGGGTCTCCCTCATTGTTGGCAGATGCTTTACTGTCTGAGCCACCAGGGAAGTCACATCATATGCCTGCCTAAAACACCCCAGTAGCTTTTGACTTCTTAGAATAAAATCCAGACTCTTTATCATGGTCTTCAAGGTGCTACACGAGCTGATCATTGCCTGCCTCTCGATCTCATCTTCTACCACTCCTCCTCTTGATCTTTCCACTCTAACCAGCTGACCCCCGGGATGTTCCTCAAACATACTAAACTCACACTTGAAGCCTTCTCTTGTGGCTTTTATTTTCCTAGTGGAAGAAAATGCTTGATCAATGAACACAGATATCTGGTTTATCTGTTACTGTTCTCACTGTATGTCAACAAATTGGCTTTCTGATGTGTACATCAATCTCTTTTGAGTCTGGTTTTAAGAATCTTCTCCCTGAGCCAAGACAGAATTTCTCAGCCCACAGAGCTAAGACATAGCTTCATGAGACCCAGCCGCTTTGTCTATCCCACTGAATTTCTACTGACCTGAATGGCCTTGCCTAGGACACAACTTAGTGACTGAACTGAAGCATCCAGCTGCCCTTCCTCAGCAGACACTCTGCCTTTTTAATGCATACCTCTTCAAACTTGCCAGAATGTGCAAATGTTTTGCCTTCAAGTGTTTTTTTTTTTTTTTAATAATAACACTAAAACTGATTACCAGAATGGTATTCAAAGTAGATAAGCAAGTTGAGCCAGTGAGGCTCTTCCACACCTTTGGAAACTCAATCTTGTAGCTATGTGTAGGATGGATTGGGAGGGAGTAGGATGGGGAGATGGCTGAGTGCTGGATATAAGTTCACTGCAATAGCCAAAGTCATGAAAACATGAACTGGGGCAGTAATTTTGGAAGGGAAATGAAGGCATGCAAGGGACCGAAGACATAGTCTTTTAATTTTTTTAATTGTATCACTCCTTTGTGTAGACTTCACAGGCTGCCTGCTGTTTATTACTTTATCAAGTTCAAGTTCTTATGCAAGCCTTTATTATCTGATTCCATTCTGTCTGGCTGGTCTGATTTCTCAGGTGATAGTAAACCCACTGGAGGCAGGGACCACACTTTATATTTTTGTATACCTACAGGGCTTACCACAGCAGAAATGAATAGCGAATACTTGCTGGTTAATTGAACCAGAGTCAAAATCTCCTCTACGCTTTGCACAGGCTCCCCAATCTTTTTTTCTGTATGATTTTTTTCCAGCTTTCCTTGATTTACTGAGAGGCATTTCAGCTCTGAGTTAAGATTTTAAAATGTATACTAATGCTTTAACATATAAGATCCTATGTAAATTTTATTAATTGTGGTGGTATTTATGTCTCCTAGCAGTTTATGCAGTAAGCAGCAGCTTATGATCTGGCACATGACCAAGAAGTATGTCAGAATATGTTAACTCCAAAATGTTTTTGGGGTGGAAAGGACCATAAAACCCCAGCAGGCAGTAATTTCTCAATAATTTGATAATTTGTATTCTTATTTTGAGATTAATCCTGAAAAGTAGTTACAATTATTTAGTGCTTGGGAAAAATGGTCTCTTGTGATTTCTATGTCTAGTTTTATCTATTACTGTATGCTTTTGTAAGGCCTTCACCAAACTGTTAACAGTGTTTGCCTGTGGGAAGAAAAATGGCATTGGAAGGGGAGCAAGTTGAACAAAAAACTTTCATCTTTTCATTGTGTATTTTTTTAATACTTTTTGTATGTTTGAGCCTGTATTTTGGAATTTCTTTTATTATTTAAGATTACATATATTATTAAATTCACATTTTATGGAATTTTAGGTCAGTATCTCAAGGTCTCATGCCACACAGATAAAAAGAGGGTGAGGGCTAAATAAATTGCCTAAAGAGAAAATTGATGAAGCAAATACATATCCAAGTAGGTCTGCACATCACATCAATCAGATAATTAGGTCAGATCAAATCAGCCTCACTCTGTGGGAAAGATATGATCTCATTCTTCGGGCCTCAAAGCTTCAGAATCCCATGTGCCTATCTCGATGTTCCCGCCTTGTTCTTTGAGATGTCAGCGGACACAAGAACCAGAATATTTCCAAAATCTGGCTCCAAAAAAGGTCACATGTATGTTCTAGGATGATGACCTGTTAGATATCACTGCCAACTTTAAATCACTTTCAGAAAGTCCTGAAAATGCAGCAGTATCTGGAAATACTAGAAATACCTGGAAATACAGCAGTATCTCCATGTCATTTACCATAAGTGTATTAGATCCAGAGGAACTGTTCTCAAGATTGACTACTGTTAAAGTTTGACAAACTGCATCATAATATATTCATTTTCTTGGCTTATATGTTCCTGTTTAATACCTTAATCTGAAATTAAAATTAAAAAATAATTTGCTGCATGTTTTTCTTGTTAATAATAGGAGTAATATAAGTAATAACATTTTAGAATGTAGATTTACTTAAATGAAAATCCCAATATTTCCCTTAGTAATAGACCTCATTGTTTTCTCCCTAAAATTAATTTAAACTTATCAAATTCTTAATATCATGCATAGTAATTAGGTGAGAGCCAATATTTTCTTAACATCCCTATAAGAAGACTGACTTTGAAATGAGGCATGGTTTATGAGTTTGGAAACGTTTTTGGAAAATGAGAACTATGCTTGGGTTCTCTGCTCAATTAATGTTCTCGGATTTCATGTTTTCAGTCTATTCAACAATATTTAATTGACAATTAACTTTTCTCAGAGACGTATATGCAAGTGAAGCTGGTTTACTTGACTATAGTACAAGTCTGGATATTTCAAAATCTTTCCAGAAGAGCTGATCTAGTGCTGGTGTCAACCTTTTTTCTTCTTTATTATTTCCGCTCTCACGTGGGTACAACACATCCCAATAATAGAGCTACCAAAAGGCATCTCTACTTATTGTCTTTGTTGAACGCTTATTGGCTGAGAAGACAACAGATGCTCCATACAGCTGAGTAACAGAAACTCAAATGGCTCACTGAAACAAACGGCATTCATGGGAGAAATAGGTATGTTTTGTGTATAGAGAAGAAACTTGCTTCAGTAAGTCATTCTCTAAGCTTCCTGTGGGTAGTGCATTTTATATACATCTTTCCCCAATGCCCTAAAACTATGTCTCAAGCTAATCATATGAACTTTTTTATTTACCTTAGGGTGCCACAGAATTGGAGTGGTGAAATTTTTTGTTTCCATGACCCCACAATTCCACTCCAATGCACATAGCCAAATGAATTGAAAACAGTCCCTCAAATACTTCCACATGAATGCTCATAGCAGTACTGTTTACAGTAATCAAAAGGTAGAAACAACCCCAAGTCCACCAAGGATAAGCACATGATGGTGTATCCCTACTGTAGGAAATCCTTCAGATATAAAAAGAAATGATGTAAATACTATATCCGCATGCCATAATGTGGGTAAAGTTTTAAAAGATTATGTTAATTGAAAGAAGCCAGACACTAAATGTCACATATTATATGATCCCATTTATGTGAAATAGCCAGGTGAAAGTGAAAGTCGCTCAGTTATGTCTGATCTTTTGCAACCCCATGGACTATATACAGTTCATGGACTTCTTCAGGCCAGAATACTGGAGTAGGTGGCCTTTCCCTTCTCCAGGGGATCTTCCCAACCTAAGGATCGAACCCAGGTCTCCTGTATTGCACGATGATTCTTTACCAGCTGAGCCACAAGGGAAGCCCAAGAATACTGGAATAGGTAGTCTATCCTTTCTCCAGCAGATCTTCCCAATCCAGGAATTGAACCAGGGTCTCCTGCATTGCAGGTGGATTCTTTATCAACTGAGCTATCAGGGAAGCCCTCAATCAGAAACAGAAAGCTGATTGGTGATTACTGAGGGAGGCTGGCGGTGGTGGGCGGAAATGGGGAATAACTTAATGGGTATGAGGTTTTATTTTGGAACTGTCTTGAAACTAGAAAGAGGTGGTAGTTGCACAACATTGTAGATGTATTACATGTCACTGAAATGTTCATTTTGAAATGGTTAATTTTATGTTATGTGAATTTCACCTCAATAGAATAAAGCAGAAAAACAAACAAAAAAAACTTTATTTCCAAGGGTTTCTGATTAGAGGTTGTAAGAGGTAACTGCAGAATATTGGTAGGTAATTTGGAATCAGGTTCCTTTGATTTAAAGTAGGAGTGAGGGGTTTAAAGGATTTGATGTATCTCCCTAACACGTCACTCCAGTTCTCATAGGTACTGCACCCAAGGAATACAAGACCCTTCCTCTTCTGAAAGGGCTGGTGCCAGAACCTTTGTCCCTAATCGGTAGTCAGTGGATGCTGTAGAAAGGGAGTCTGTCATTACTAATATGCTGCCCCTTCCCTGGAGTATCCTTCTTAGCATGTCTGGTGCTCTATTAACAATGTGGAGTGTTCAAGAATAACAATCATACTTGAACAGGAACATTTCCTCAAATATTGCTCTATTAGATATTGACCCCCATAAGATGGTCTTCCATTCAAAAACAGCATCTGTGGTCAAATGAGCTGGAAACCACTATATTCTATATTTCTTCCTCAATGTCCATGATGTCTGCTACTACACAGAGAAACGTGAGGACGTCTGTAGTAAAGGAACTTTGTGAGCTCCTGACTTTCCCAAAGCATCTCGGTCCCAGAACCCTTCTAAAGTGGAAAGCATAGTACTGGGTGTGGGAAATGCTGTTCTGTGTTAGTAGTCTGACTTTGATTTGTTTAGGATGATTGTTCAATTCTTGAAGTCCTATTAAATAAAATCATAGATTATGCAGAAGACTGAAGTAGTGATATTGAAACAGTAGGACGTTATATCCTTGCACAGTCTCCCATCCCCTCTACCAGCCTTTTGTCTGTGGAAAAACTTTAGCCAAAGAATAAGTTTAATCAGAAAAGTGAGAAAATGCAGATACAAACGAAAATAGTCAAAGGAGACCAATTAGTAATAATGTCATTAAGCATAGTCAAGAACCTTTAGTTCCATCTCAAGGACTGTAGATAACAATCTGAGCCATTATCCCATGAGTTGATCTCATAGATACTGAAACCCCCACCAGGTCGAAGAAGTTAACATGATGACCAGACTGTAGCCATGACATAAGCTGCCACAATTCTGAGAACTGGCTTCAAGAAAATTGGCACACACTGACCCTGGAGCTGAAGGTTAACTGTACCTAAAACAATCAAGATGCTGCTGGTCAGACCACTGATGACCAAGTTCAAGATGACTGTCAGAACTGAACTGTGCTGATTCTGCATAGAGCGTCCTCCCTTGTCTGTAAAAGTTCTTGCCCCCTGATTGTCAACGGGAGGGGATGAGGGAGTCGGCCTTTGGACAGGCATCCACCTTCCCACTCCCCTCAACCTTGGCTGCCAGGTTCCAAAACAAAGCAAACTTTCCTTTCCACAAACCTGGCCTCTTTAATGGCTTTTGAGTGGCAAGCTGCTGGACCTGGGTTCGGTAACAGTATGTTAGCCAGCAAGGGAAGACTCTACATCTTCGTACTGGTCTGGTTTACCCCTGCCTGGCTCTGCAGGCGATAACCTTTTCTCACGGGACTGACTCATCAAAATGTTGCATGGCTTTGCTGATTAAACACCTGAGAAGCAGCTTGAAACTGCAGTTATGTATAAAAATACTTATCAACCACCAACCTCTATTAAATGCAGTAATGGCTGCAAGCTGTTGAAAATAAGAATTTCATTCAAGGCTGAGTGCAGGTGTGATAGAATACAAAATTCTCAATTAAAAGTAGAAAAAGATTTGGCTCTACTTCCCTCCCAACTGACTTTGCTCCTTCTTCATCCCTTTAAGATTGTCAAACAGCAAAAGAGACACTGATGTATAGAATAGACTTTTGGACTCTGGGACTGGGAGAGGGTGGGACGATTGGGGAGAATAGCATTGAAATATGTATAATATCATATCTGAAACGAGTCAGTCCAGGTACGATGCCCGATAACAGATGCCTGGGACTGGAGCACTGGGATGACCTGGAGGGATGGTGTGGGAGGGGGGAGGGAGGAGGGTTCAGGATGGGGAGCACGGGTATTCTGGTGGCGGATCCATCTCGATGTATAGTAAAAGTAATACAATATTGTAAAAAAAAATAAAATAAAATAAAAGTCTAAAAAAATAAAAAAAAAAAATAAAGTCTTGATAGAACCGGTTAGACAACTTCATGGAAATTAGCACTGGTAACAGCGGCAGGTGCTGTTAGGCCAGTAGCTTCTTGAAACAAAATGCTTGCGCTTAGTCATTAAGATGTTTTACTAAGTGTCAGTATTGACTCATGTTTTTGGCAGCAGATTAAGGCTTCTTTCTAAATTCCAGTGTGGAAGGGATCTGTTGGCGTAGCAAGTTCTCCTCCCTGGTGTACTGTGATTTTCCACGCTGTCAGGTAATCAAAAATTTTCTCAATACATGTAATCACTAATGAATTGATGATGACATTCAATTATTATATTTGGTGGTTCCAAGTCCTTCTGCCAGTCTGGTGTGTATTGTCAGATGGGCTCCTAAGGGGTTCCAAAGTGGGCAAATAGCAGTAACCACTGGTTTAGCACAGAACAAGGCATGTCTGCTGGGCTCTCAGCCGGGTGTCAGAGAGGAAAGTTTAGAGGTAATCGTGAGACCATTTTTAGGAAAACTGTCTTCCATCTATCTTAGAAACTATATGAAATCAAGATATCTCCAAGGAAGAAACTTAAAATATATGTTTTTCCCATTAATTCATTTCATCCACTCTCTTAAAAATAATCTCCTTTGTACAATTATTTTGCATCTAATTTTGCCAACCTATCGCTGCCTAAGGAACAAAATAAAAAATAAACTCAAAAGACTGAAACCCAGCAAAATATTGGTTGATATTTACACTAGCAAATTAGGATTAGAGTGAAAATATTCCTGCTAAAAATAAGACCTGTGAGTTTGGGCTACCTGAAAAAGACTTTCCCTACTCTTCTTTCCTGGAAAACTCTTATTTGTTCTTTAAAATCAAAAAAATGTTACTTGCTTTATCAAACCATCCCTAACCTCCAGGGAGATACAACCCTCTATAATTCTGGATTTATGTCTTTACTGTTGCACTAAAACCATTTTAATTATTTGTTAATATACTTCCTCCCTTACTAGCCTAGGATGCCCACAGAGGGTAGGAACTATAACTCATTCAACACAAATTTATTGAGTGATGCTATGTGCCAGTAGGCTCAGATGGTAAAGAATCTGCCTGCAATGTAGGAGACCTGGGTTCAACCTCTGGTTGGGAAGATCCCCTGGAGAAGAGAATGACTGCCCACTCCAGTATGCTTGCCTGGAGAATTCCATGGACAGAGGAGCCTGGTGGGAGCTACAGTCCATGGAGTCACAAAGAGTCGGATTCAACTGAGCAACTAACACTTTCAAGACCATAGTATTCATCTTTTCATTCCCAGCACTTAGGATATGCTGTCCCATCCCTGACTACTCAATAATGAGGTGCTGAATAATTGAATAACTGAGTTAACTAAGGATAAATGAATAAAT
Organism: Tragelaphus eurycerus; assembly: GCA_935064755.1. Lineage (NCBI taxonomy): Eukaryota > Metazoa > Chordata > Mammalia > Artiodactyla > Bovidae > Tragelaphus > Tragelaphus eurycerus. The sequence continues at coordinate 30,882,679 of CAKXYN010000002.1, forward strand.
TGATTCTATTGTGTAATGTAGAAAAGGTACCAGTTTTGTTTTAATTAAGGTTCCCAATTTACAGGCAGACTCAGTACAGAGAGAGGTTAACTTCCTAAGGAGAGCAGGAACTGTCATTCTGCTAGACACAGTGGTTCAATTCCTTGTGGGCCTTTAGGGTTTAAAGAGACCAGAGCTATAAGGTGGTATAACTGGGACATGGCAGTCCTAGCCTGGTCTCTTCTATGTGCTGAAGCTCCACCCTGTTCTGAAGTAAAGATAGCTGGCTAAATCAGGAAAATTTCCAGGGCTCCCATGCTAATTACCAGAAAGAATGGGGTGAAGGGAAAATGGACCAAAGACTAAAAAATAATACAAATGAGATATTTAAAAGACTGTAGGGTTTTCCTGTTACTGTGATATGCTTTTTGCAGACTCCCTAAGTCCTATTATTTTTTTCTCTTACAGTATTGCCCTCCGATACTCTGTCTCTCTCCATAAATAGTGCGCTAGATTCCATATAGTTGTTGAAAATCATTTTGGACAGCAGGGAGTATGTTTCCAAGGTAAACCTGAGCCATCCTCAGCCCTGAACTCACTCGTCAGCAGTTTGCCCAGGCAGGCAGGCAGTCTCCTGGGCTTGTTCAGACAGGCTGCGATGCCTTGGAGTTTCACATTTGAGGTGAAGGCTTGGTGAATGGAAGCTGATCTAGTCCCAAGAGCACGTGTGATTTCTGTGGTCAGTTTTGGCATGAAGGAAGAGAGACAAGAAAGAAAATTATTAATCTTGAGTTCTGGTTAATTCCCTTGCCTATTTTCTGCCTGATTCTTCCAATTCCTTACCAGTCTCCTGAGGCTAACTTATGGTCAGCAAATGACACGTTTTGTATTTTAACCTTAAGAGAAAATAGAGACCATCAGACATCTACATTTCTCCTTTCCATATTATGCAAGTCCTCACCTATCATTCTCCACTTTCCTTGTCTCAGAGGAAGAGGATGTGTTCATTTGCTGTAGAACAAATTATCCCCAAATTTAACAGTTTAAAAGAATGTTTATTTTCTCACAGTTCCCATGAATTGGGAATTTTGAAGTAGCTTAACTGGGAAAGCCTGGTTCAGGGTCTTCCATGAAGTTGCAGGCAAGATGTCAGTTTGGGCTTTACTCATGTGAAAGCTTGACTGGGGCTAGAAGACCAATTTCCAAGATGGATTATTCACCTGGCCCTTGGCAGAAGGCCAGAATCCCTTACCGCATGGGCCTCTACACTGAAACGCTTTCATGTTCTCATGAAATAGCAGCTGACATTCCCCAGATTGAGTAATCCAAAGAACAAGTATGGACGTCACATCACCTCTTACAATTTACTCTCAAAGTTTCACGTCATCACTCCCACTACATTCTATTAGAGGTGATACACCAAGTACCTACATTCAAGGGGAGGCTAATTAGGCTCCATTTCTGAAGGAAGGGGAATCAAATAATTTATGAGCATCTTTTAGAAATTCCACAGAGAGAGCCCTCTTCCTTTTCAGGGCTAATTCCTCCACCTATGAACTTGATTCCATACTTTCCCACCTGCATTTCACTAACTGATCGTGTTCTTTCTTTTCTTAAAAAAAATTTTTTTTTTTGTCTTTTTATTTTGGCTGTGCTGGGTCTTAGTTGCAGCATGCAGGATCTAGTTTCCCAACTAGGGACTTGAACCTGGGCCCTCATGCATTGAGAGCACAGAGTCTTAACCACTGAACCACCAGGGAAGTCCCTCAACCATGTTCTTTATTAACTTCTTAATAGTAGGTCCTGTTTATTGAGCATTTACTATGTCTAGGCTGCAATGTCAAACACTTCATTAAATGAATAATCTCACTTAATATAAAATATACAACTCCACGAAGAAGGGGAATGATAAGCCTGCTTTTAAAAACAAGTAGACCAGTGTTCAGAAGGTTTAATCGAGATGTCCAGTGTCAGATCACTCGTAGGTAGGAAAGTGGCTACTTCAGCCCGGCTCTGACTGGCTGCATAGCTGTGCTGTTCTCCACTAATCTACCTGATACTGCTCCACGTGGACTTTTGATCTCTGCCTCTCCATCAGCTGCTTCTTACTTCTCAAAGAGGCCAATTCTTCCTCATATAAAAATTACCTTCCTTTGTGTCCTGCCTCATTCAAGCTTTATCACATATGCCCATTTGTAAAGTAGTGGTCAGCAAACACTTCCTCACTCCCATTTTCTCCAACTCACAGCTATCTAGGCCTGCACTTACTTAGTAAAATGGAGTAATCAATGACTTCCTAATTTCCAAATCCAATACTTCCTCTTTAGCCCACATTTTGCTTTATTTCTCAATTCTAAGATGCACAATGTAATACTTCTGAAGTCTAGATGTCTTAAAGGCAATGGCACTTAATATGTGATACAATAAATTTCCTTGCTCCTCTTTAATTTCATTGCCTTATCCTGGAAACTCCCCACTCTCAAGTCAGACATCCCTGTGAACAAGCTCTCCTCTTTCCCTTCCACTAGCTCTACTTTATCAGCTCCTCTTCCTCAGACACCCGTCAGTGGTGTAGATAATTTGGTGGTATAGGACCCCAAAATATCTTTGGCATGTTTTGAACTGAAAACAATCAAGGTCCAAAAGATTCATGAAAAATCTTTGAGAGGCTCCCTAACTTCCTAAAGAATGTAGACAGAGGACCTATTCCAGGAAAGGGACTGTCATCACAGATAACTATAGTGCGAAGTAGTTGAACTATACGAACCAGGTGTATAGACAGGGAGGACCCTGGCAAAGTCTGCTTGTTAAAGTCTCTCTGTGTCCCATTGTCTCTGTGTGGCCCAGCAAACATTTGTTTACCAAACACTTGCTTTTCCATCTTCAGGTGAACTGCCGCTTTCTCCTTTGAGGTCAAAAACCATAACCCCAACATCCTCTTTTGTCTTTAGCTAAAGGTGGTATTTACTTTCAGGGTTTAGGTCATTTAAGAAAATTATTCAGTTTTCCTGAGCTCTCCCATGTATACATGTTATTAAACTTTTGTTTGATTGTCTCCTTAATCTGTTTAACATCAATTTAATTCTTAAACCAACCAGAGGAGCCTAAAAGGATGGAAGAAAATTTCTTCCTCCCAGACAGTGGTGACTCATCATTTTTATGTTAGGCTTTATTGGGTAATCTACTACAAAATCTTCCATACCACACCTATGGTAATAACCCCAAATTACAGCTTTGTGGGCTTCCCAGGTGGCTCAGTGGTAAAGAATCTGCCTACCAACACAGAAGACAGGAGACCTGGGTTCAATCCCTGGATTGGGAAGATCCCTTGGAGTAGGAAATGGCAAACTGCTGCAGTATTCTTGCCTGGAAAATTCCATGGACCAAGGAGCCTGGTGGGTTGCAGTCCATGGACCAAGGAGCCTGGTGGGTTGCAGTCCATGGACCAAGGAGCCTGGTGGGTTGCAGTCCATGGGGTCACAAAGAGTCAGACACGACTGAGCAACTAAGCATGCACGCGCACATGCAATTTCTGCTTCCGCCTCCATATTTCCTTTTAATTAATAACTTACACTTGCATGTCAGGCAAGAACACTGGAGTGGGTTGCCATTTCCTCCTACAGGGTATATCGTTTACAAGTACAATGAACTTGGCAAACATTAACCACTTTCCAGAATAACTTTCCTGCTTTTATTCCCTATCTTGTTTGTTTTATATTCTATTACTTTTGAGTTTTGCTCTGCCAAGAAATTGGACATCCAAAGATTATTTATTCATCAACTCAATAAGTCCAAGTTCTCAAAGCCAGTTTAGGCTCTCAATATTATGATTTAGGTTGATGGTAGGGAATAACAACAGTCACTGCTGATATCAAAAAGATTTTCAGATAGATGATATTATAAAATCGATATAGTCAATGGAAGTGGAGTAACTAATTCTAAGTAGTCTTTAACATCTTCTGAAATTCTTTAACAGCAAATATTTTTAAAAGATATAACTCAGTGTAGTTGGACATACAAATTTCTTATACTTTTATATTATTAAATTATTACAGGACTTCCCTGGTGGCACAGTGGATAAGAATTCACCTGCCAATGCAGAGGACACAGATTCAGTCCCTGGTCTGGGAAGATTCCACATGCCACAGAACAACTAATCCCATGTGTCGCATTTATTGAGCTTGTACTCTAGAACCCAAGAGCTGCAACTGCTGAGCTTGTGTGCTGCAGTTACTGAAGCCAGTGTACCCTGGAGCCTGTGCTCTGCAATAAGAGAAGCCACCAGAATAAGAAGCCAGTGCACTGCAACTAGAGAGTAGACCTCGCTTGCTGCAACTCAAGAAAGCCCCCACACATAGCAACGAAGACTTGGTTCAAATAAAAATAAATTATTTTAAAAATTATTACTAATGTAAGCTTATCTAAGGAACAAGACTAGTAAAAGATATGCTATGCTATGCTAAGTCACTTCAGTCGTGTCCGACTCTGTGTGACCCCATAGACGGCAGCCCACCAGGCTTCCCCGTCCCTGGGATTCTCCAGGCAAGAACACTGGAGTGGGTTGCCATTTCCTTCTGCAATGCATGAAAGTGAAAAGAGAAAGGGAAGTCGCTCAGTCATGACCGACTCTTAGCGAACCCATGGACTGCAGCCCACCAGGCTCCTCCATCCGTAGGATTTTCCAGGCAAGAGTACTGGAGTGGGGTGCCATTGCCTTCTCTGAAAGATATAGAGAGTCCAGATTAATAAGGATTTCTATAAGTAAATCCAGGTCTTGCAAAAGCTAGACTATTAGCCAGCATTATTTTTTACCCTCTTAAAAAGAGAGAAAACATTATTACTTTCAAATCAAAATTGTCAAACCAGTTGATTCAAAGTGTATGGAATTAAACCTTTTACTTTCTTGAATTCTCTTCTATTAACATTAAAGAGTATCAGCTTCTCTAAGTCAAAATCAGAGCTTGTTTTCTTTTAAAGTGCAATTTATAAATTCTCTCTGGAGGTGGGCAAAGATACACCAGTCTACTTATTTAAAAGCTATTTATGCCTTAGATTCGTCAGCGTTCTCCAGAGAAACAAACAATAGGATGTGGACATAAACTGACAGATTTACTATAAGGACTTGGCACTTGCAACTTCTCATAGTCGTGGAGGCTGCAAGTGCAAACCTCCGGCATGGGACAGCACCTGGAGACCCAAGAGAGTTGCTGGTAGATGAAGTCTGAAGACAGTTTGCTGGCAAACTCCGTATGCATAGGGAAGCCAGTCTTTTGGTCTATTAGGGTCTTCAACTGATTGAATGGGGCCCACCCATGTTATGGTGGGCAATCCAGACTTAATTTTTTTAATTGGAGTGTAGTTGTTCTACAGCGTCGTGCACAGCAAAGCGCATCAGCCACATGTATGCATGTATCCAGTCCTCATTGGATTTCCTTCCCATTTAGGGCATGACAGTGTTGAGTAGAGTTCCCTGTGCTGTACAGTTGATTCTCATTAGTTACCTGTTTCATACATAATAGTGTATATATGCCAATTCCAATCTCTCAGTCCATCCTACCCACCCCCCCACCGCCCAGCTTCGCTCTTGGTAGCTGTACATTTGTCTTCTACAAATCCAGTCTTAAATATTAATCTCATTCCAAAACACCCTTCAAGTCAACACAAAATTGACGTTGACATACCCATACAATGAAAAAAATCTTATCAAACTTTCAGGAAAGCTAGACAATTACAGTGGGACATAGAGCTGAATTTCTACTTTATGATATGCTATTTTCTCATACTTGTTCAGTCCATTTGTAAGTTGAGCTAGGGGTTCAGCTTTCAAGTTTATTTTACACCATTGTTGGGTCACAAAGCTTTCCTTCGTGTCTTGATGTTGCTCATTGTATTTATATATTATTCCATGGAACTTCCCTATTTCTTTTGCTAGAGAATGGAGAGGAGTCTTGTACCTAGAACTCTTTCAATGTCTTGGGATGTCATGAAGCTAAAAGATAAGCCAGAAGCAATCACTGTTATTCCATCTGCATTCCCAAAACACATGATTAGACACATTTACACAATTGCTATGCAACTAGTTCGTTAAGTCATAAAAAAGTTTCAATTTTTTCTTTGCCAACATTTTCCCCCCATTTGATAGCAGATGTGTCTGAGTTAAATATAACCTATGGTGTTCACAAATAACAAATTCCTGTGGCTAGCTAATCTCTGCTGCTGCTGCTGCTAAGTCGCTTCAGTCGTGTCCGACTCTGTGCGACCCCATAGACGGAAGCTCAGCAGGCTCCCCTGTCCCTGGGATTCTCCAGGCAAGAACACTGGAGTGGGTTGCCATTTCCTTATCCAATGCAGGAAAGTGAAAAGTGAAAGTGAAGTCACTCAGTCGTGTCCAACTCTTAGCGACCCCATGGACTGGAGAGTTAATCTCTAGTAATTAACAAATCCGAAAAAAAAAAAAAAAAAGCTGCCTGATGGGACTTCTGGGATGCTGGTGTGAGGACCCAAATAAATTTGAAAAAGAACACAATTGAGAGATTCATATTTTCTGATTTCAGAACTTACTACAAAGCAGCAAGACAGTGTTGTCCTGGCATAAAGAAAAACACACAGATAAATAAACTGAGAGTCTAGAAACAAACCCTTGTATTTATGGTCAACTGATTTTCAGCAAAGGTAATTCAGTGGGGTAAAGAACAGGCTTTTCAACAAATGGTGCTGGGACAGCTAGGTATTGACAGGCAAAAGAGTGAAGTTGAACTCTTCTCATATCATATAAAAAATTACCTTGAAATAGTCATAGACCGAAATGTAAGAGTTAGCTCAATGTAATTCTTAGAAACACAGTGGTGAGTTCATTACCTTGGGTTAGACAAAACCTACTGAAGTGTGACTTCAAAAGCACATGTGAAAAAGAAACAGATAAACTGAACTTCATCAAAATTAAAAACTTTTGTGCTTCAAAGGCATCATCAAGAAAGTGCAAAGAAAATCCACAGAGTAGGAGAAAGCAAAAATCACACAGTACATGAAACAGTGAGCCTTGGATTCTGCCTTTGGGCAAGTTAATTGCCTAAAAAGTACCAAGGAGAACACTTCCCAGGTGGCACTAGCTGTAAAGAGCCTGCCTGCCAACGCAGGAGACCCAAAAGACAAGGGTTCAACCCCTGAGCAGGGAAGATCCCCTGGAGAAGGGAATGGCAACCCACTCCAGTATTCTTGCCTAGAGAGGAGGCTAGTGGGCTACAGTCCATAGGGTCACAAAGAGTCGGACACGACTGAAACAACTTCACACACACACACACACACACACACACACACACACACACACACACACCCAAAGTGAACAGTTTGCCCAGAAGAGCAGAAGGGATTTTCAGTTATTTCTTATTCCAGTTCAGGTCCTTATCATCTGCAGCCTCTTAACTGGGTGCCCCCATCCATCTACTACTCAATGCCAAAATTATCATAATAGAACACAGATGTTTGCCATCCCTTTGTTTAACAGCCTGGGTTAACCCCGTGTTACCAGTAGAATTAAATACAAATGCCTTTAAAAATGGCATGCAAGACCCGTCATGATCTGGCCCCTATGAAGCCACATCTCCACCAGTGATCCAGCCCCACCTGCCCTTCCCTGGATGCCCTCACCTGAGTTCCTCCTCTTTCTATCACAGCTCCCTCTACTTGGATGCTCTCCTTCTCTGCAAGGAAAACCTCTACTCAGCCTTCGATTATCAGCTCTTCCATGAAGCCTCCCCTGATTCACTCAAAGTAAATCGCTTCCTTATTTGTGTTTCAAAGCACTTCATACATACTTTTCCACTCCATTACTCAGCATTTACCACATTGTATGGTAATTATCTGACTTTTTTGCTCCCACCCTGAGGCCAGTGGCAGTTTTTGCTTTTTCTTCGTACGCTCGGGTGTCTGCCTTATGATTTGGCTTCAAGAACCTTCTCAACAAGTATTTGGTGAATCAACATGTTATTCAGCACCAGGACACTGATCAGAGTATTCTTTCAGCACCTATACTAACACTGCAGGTTATTTAAAAACAAAACAAGACAGATTATAGTCTGGCAGAGGTTAAGAGAAGTAAATATGAATATCATAAACTGTAGAGCAAGCCAAAATCTGTAGGAGAATTATGAACCAAATATTATGGTGGTCAGGTGAGGGAAAATGAGTCCCAGAGACAACTCTAAGGATTTCCACAGTCATCGGTGGAGGCCAGGTAATAGAAGGAAAGGGGAGGAGCTGTTTACAAATTTGATCCAAGCAAATGTTGACAGATCTCAATAACTTGCAGCAGCAAACTCTGTTTCTGAAGCAAAAAGTCAAGGGTATGAGAGATTTTAGCAAAAGGGGTTCGCTTTCTGGGAACTCCCTCCACTTATACAGACAACGGACCTGGCGTGCTCGGTTCTGCTGCCAAGATGAACTTCCACTTCTGTATCTGGGAAAGGGCAGTTCTCACTGAGACTCCTGTCTGTCCACACTGCAGCAGGAACGTCCCCACTGTCCCCAAAGCTTTCAGCCTTGGCAGTGGTCAATCCTGGAACCTCTGGACCACTGTCCCTGCCTTGATCTGATATTGCTATAGCTACACTGGCCTGAGGAGAGGGAGAAGCAGAGAAAGCTTCCCTTCTGCAGCTCCCCCTGCCACTGCTAGACTATCAGTTGGAGACACTCCAAGGTTTTGTTGACTGAAAGAAGCAGCCATGGCATAAAAGTTCTGTGTGAAGTTTTCTTTGGGAACCTTACTGAGCTCTGAGCAACTTCTCGGAAGGAGGAGGAATCAGGCTATATATGAATTTGGGGGGCGGGGGCTGGGAAAAACATACACATATGTGCTTAGCTGTGTCCGACTGTTTGTGACTCCAAGGGCTGCAGCCTGCCAAGCTAGTATATCCATGGAATTTTCCAGGCAACAATACAGGAGTGGGTTGCCATTTCCTCTTCCAGGGTATCTTCCTGACCCAGAGATTGAACCAGCCTTTCCTGTGTCTTCTACCATCTCCTAAGGGACCAGTATATCCAAAGCACAGAATGTTTTGTTTTCTGTTTTCATCCATCCTGAATTCCCCTCAGGTGCCCTGTCAGTGGGCAACTGCAGGGGCTGATGGCTTGATTCTGTTAGAAATGGAATGGCAGGCAGTATTTTTTTTTCTTTACAGTTCAGTAGTGAGAGATTGGATATATAAATGGACCATGCTTCTGATGCTGCTGCTGCTGCTAAGTCGCTTCAGTCGTGTCCAACTCTGTGCGACACCAGAGATGGCAGCCCACCAGGCTCCCCCGTCCCTGGGATTCTCCAGGCAAGAACACTGGAGTGGGTTGCCATTTCCTTCTCCAATGCATGTGAAAGTGAAGTCGCTCAGTCGTGTCTGACTCTTAGCGACCCCATGGACTGCAGCCTAACAGGCTCCTCCATCCACGGGATTTTCCAAGCAAGAGTACGGGAGTGGGGTGCCATTGCCTTCTCCGAAAATGGACCATAGCCAGACCAAATATAAAAACAGAATTCTGACCCACAGTCCTCAACAATCAGTCCAGGAAGCCAACCTATTTATCTTCAAGTCAGACTTATTTGAAGGCAGACTTCTATCTCTAACAACTAGTCCAAGAAATGCAACAATAACTCCTGTAATAATTGGACTCAAATGACTAGAACTTTACTCTCATCTGATAGCCTCTCTAATTTTTGCTACCACTTTCAACTTGGGGCCAACTAGAGCAAGCAAATATGCTCCCCTGACCGATGGAGCAGGAGGCTGTGCTTGTGGTCAGCCTGCCTGTGGCTTCCATGCCAACAGTCTCCAATCAGGACACACCAGGAGCCTTCCTCTCTGTCCACTACAGAGCTCTCCCACTTCTCTGCCTGCCTGTGAGTGTCTGCTAAACCCCAGAGAAGTTGGCAGACTCCTTTGCTGTTGCAATCCCTAAATAGCCTTTGCTTGGTCTCAAATTGGTTGGATTCTATTTCCACAGTAGAAAAAGGTTTTATAAGCCAGATGCTCAATATTGTTCTCAGAATCAAAGTGGAAAGTGAAAGTGGCTCAGTCGTGTCGGCTCTTTGCGACTCCATGGACTGCAGCCCGCCAGGCTCCTCTGTCCATGGAATTATCCCGGCAAGAATACTGGAGTGGGTTGCCCTTCCCTCCTCCAGGGGATCTTACTGACCCAGGGATTGAACCCAGATTTCCAGCACTGCAGGTAGATTCTTTACCATCTGAGACATGAGGAAAGCCCAAAGTGGGCTTTATAAGTGTTCGTTCTCTCATGCTTAGCCTCACTTGCTGCTGCTTAGTCACTTCAGTCGTGTCTGACTCCGTGTGACCCCATAGACATCAGCCGACCAGGCTCCCCCATCCCTGGGATTCTCCAGGCAAGAAAACTGGAGTGGGTTGCCATTTCCTTCTCCAATGCATGAAAGCGAAAAAGTGAAAGTGAAGTTGCTCAGTCGTGTCCGACTCTTAGCGACCCCATGGACTGCAGTCCACCAGGCTCCTCCATCCATGGGATTTTCCAGGCAAGAGTACCGGAGTGGGGTGCCATTGCCTTCTCCGTAGCCTCACTTAGGGTTTCTCAAATGTAACCATCCTCATCACCTCCCTAAGCTGTGCAGGCAAGCACACACAGACTGGCCTTGCCCTGGTATCTGTTCCTTCACCCTGAACAGCTCAGTGGAGCATGATAATCCACAGGACTCCCTTTCCCCAGGTATACATTTGGTTTAGAATATTACCAAGGAGCTCCAACAGAGGCGCCCGGGGTTGGCATTGGCCCCCGGCCCAGGGTAAGGTGAGGTCACAGCTCCCCCCTCCCTTCCCTATGATCTTCCAGCCCCTGAGGGTGACTCTTGGATGGGAAACCCACAGCTTGGCGTCATAAACAACGCTCAGAGACAGTACACTGGGGACTTGTGTTGAGGAAAAAGAACATTTTCCTAAAACAGCAGGATTGGAAAAGAATGTCTTCTTCTATCTTACCTCGCAGGGAAGTTTTCTGCCCACTCTGCCCTCCTCCACAGTCCAGCTTGCCGCTGGTCTTATCCACAGTGATATCTTGCTGGCTTCCTTCCCAGAAGCCAAGCCGCTTGCTCTGGGCGTCCTCCCCAAAGAAATGCAGAACCAGCAGGAGCCTGCACAGCTGTTTTTCATTTCTAGTTTGTATCCTTAGGCTCAGCGGTGTCTTCCTATCAGTCTGGATTATGAAGAAAGGGAGTTGATAAAATTTTCTCTCCCTGCCTCCAGAACAATCCACAGGGGTGGGCATGTGAGAAAGAGGAGGGGGGAGTTTTTCTTGTCAAACTTGTGTATGAACATGAACATACAGCTTAAACCAACTAAGTATTTCTGCTTTACATTAATTTTAAATGTGGTAAAATATACATAAAATTTCCATTTTCACTATGTTGAGTATACAGTTCAGTGGTGTTAAATGCATCCAGGTTGTGCAACCAATGCCTAGAACTCTTCATCTTGCAAAACTGAGACCCTGTAACCCAGGCTTAAATAACCCCCCATCTCCTCTCCCAGCTCCTGGCAACCACCTTTCTTTTTTTAAAATCTATTTTATTGAAGTATAGTCAATACTCTTCTACTTTCTGTCCCTGTAATTTTTGACTGTTCTAAGTACTGCATATAAGTGGAGTCATACAGTGTGTCTTTTTTGAGACTGGCTTATTTCAACCAGCATAAGTGAACCACTCTTCAAGGTTCATCCAGGTTGCAGCATGTGTCAGAATTTCCTTCCTTTTCTAAGGCTGAAGAGTAGTTCATTCTAAGTATTTTGTTTATCTGCTCATCTGTCAGTGGACACTTGGGTCGTTTCATCTTTTTGGCTATTGTGAATAATGCTATTATGAATATGGATGCTGTTTTCTTTATTCCTTTATTCTTGACTCTGGCCAGAGTACCTCAGGGTTATTAGGGTGAAAATAAGCAATCTTAAGTTTTTAAATTTATTCTATTGTTTTACTTCTGAAATAACACCTTAATGGAAAACAGAGGAGACCAGATCTCCAAGTTCATACCAAACAATAGATTTTGAAAGAAAACAGAACAGAGCTTCTTGGCTCTGGCTGCACTGGGGAAATTTGCTAAAGCACCTGTGCCCAGGCCCTACACACCTGAGAGTCTGAAATAATTGATCTGGGCCTGTTAACAGTCACCTGAGAGCTTTTAAATGGCACAATGCCCAGGCCCTACCCAAGACCCATTAAATTAGAACTTCTGAGGGCAGAACCCAGGCAATGAGGTACTTTAAAGCTTCCCCAGGTGAGTTTATTGCTAGCTGGGATTGAGAACCACTGGCAGAACTCTCTAGAAGGACTAAAGTTGGGCCACCTGGACTGGGATGGAGCAGGAACAAGGCTGGGGCAAGAGCTTAGAAGAAAGGGGACACCTGGTTGGGATCCAGATGGAGGGGGGCCATCCCTGAACCTGCTCACATCTGTATAAGTGGTCCTTCCATTAAACTCTCCTTTATTACCTTGTCTGAGTGAATCGCCCTTTCCTGCTAGATCCCAACTGATACTGCTGCTGCTGCTGCTGCTAAGTCACTTCGGTCGTGTCCGACTCTGTGTGACCCCATAGATGGCAGCCCACCAGGCATCTGGGATTCTCCAGGCAAGAACACTGGAGTGGGTTGCCATTTCCTCCAATGCAAAAGTGAAAAGTGAAAGTGAAATTGCTCAGTCGTGTCCAACTGTTCGTGAACCCATGGACTGCAGCCTACCAGGCCTCTCCGTCCATGGGATTTTCCAGGCAAGGGTACTGGAATGGGGTGCCATTGCCTTCTCCACCAACTGATACAGTTGTTCTCATTTAGACAAGGTTTCAAAAATCACTGAAGGCCATGAGTAGATGCTCTAAGACTACAACTACTAGACCGGAATCAGGAAAACTGTCAAGAGCCAAGCATGTTGTGAGACAGCGACTCCCAACCTCTCCCCGACCTCTATTCTCTCTGGGGCTTGTGACTCTGTTCTCTTCTTGCTACCTCCAAATCTGCAGTCCCAAGATCAGCCAGCAGAGGGCAGCTGGTGGGTCTCCATCCCCGGTCATGGCCCTGGCTGGCCTGCTGCAGTGGCGTCCACACCCAGCTCCACCCAGAGCAGCGCCTGGAGGCCCCCTGGGCAGAGGACTACAGGCAAGGCAGAGAACCAGAGCACACCGTGTCTAATGTTTCCTGGACACGGAGCCATCGCTACCTGGTGGCCCGATGGATTTCAGACGTGATTTTCTTTTTACTTTTTTGCGGATTAATAAATTACACAAAGTGCATAGAACTTTATGCAGGTGGATACGCTTTTACAAATGTATACACCAGTGTAGCCACCACTCAGAAGATACCAGAATTTCCAGCACCTCAAGATGCTCTCTGTACCCCGCCCAGTCAACTCCCCTCACCCCCACAAGGGCAGCCACTATTTTGTTTTCTTTCACTAGAGATTAATTTTGGTTATTCTTGAACTCCATGTCAATGAAATCATACCCTCTGTGCTCTTTTGGGTCTGGCTTCTCATGCTGTATATTATGTCTGTGAGAGTCAGCCGTGTGAGTGAACGAAGACGGAGTTTGTATTATTCACTGCTGTGTGGAATTTCATGTACAAATATGTCACAATTTATCCTTAATAGACATTTGGGGTGTTGACAGATTGGGGGCTATTATATATAAAGCTGCTATGAACATTTTCCAATGCAATTTTTGGTGAACATGACACTCATTTCTTTTAGGAAGATACCCAGGAATGGAACTGCTGGGTCATAGGGTAGACATAAAAGATGCTGCTGATTTTCAAAAATGATTGTACCAACTTACACTCCCACCAGCAATATCTGCTTATTCTAGTTGCTCCAGACTCTCATTAATACTTTATATTATCAGCTTTCCTAATTTTAGCCATGCTGGAAAGTGTATAGTCATATATCACTGTGGTATTAATTTGCAAATTTAGTATATTATTAAAGGAACCAGTGAATTTATAAGGCAGAGAAATCAATGAGTTCTTTGTGCTGTTGCCCTAGTCAGGGAAGAAGAAACTGTCTTCTATTCTGTTCTCTAGGTTTTTCTGGATGGTCTAAGAATTAAATTGACATGTGACATTAGCAGGAGAAAATCGAGCAGAAGCTTAGTAGCACCTGTATGTTGGGGCCCAGAGAAGGTCACCCCAACACATGCAGCAGTAGCATACTGATGATTTTGAATTAAAGTTTCTTAACAGCCATAGCAAGAGGGACACTCTGACCCTCCTTTCTGTCTCCCTGAAAGCAGGAAATCAATATCCCTGTGAAAGGCGCCCTCCCTGCATCTGGAGGTAGTGTGTTCTCAGATGCTCAGTTGTATCCGACTCTCTGTGACCCCATGGAATGTAGCCCACCAGGCTCCTTTGTCCATGGGATTCTCCAGGCAAAAATATTGGAGTGGGTTTCCATTTCCTCCTCCAGGGGATCTTCCTGACCCAGGACTGAACCCGCATCTCCTGTATTGGCAGGCAGGTTCTTTGCCACTGCACCACCAGGTAAGCCTCTGCAGGTAGAAGGTTGCCCTTATCCCCAGAGAAGGGGAATTCAGAGCCAAGAAGCCTCTGTAAACAAACCGTGTTCCTTCTTTCATTTACTACCTCAAGCCCACATTCTGTTTAAATTCTTCACTAATTGGGCACCCCAAACCGGTTTCTTTTCCTGCCACTTCCTCACAAGCTTACGGTTCCTTTGTCTAAGAAGTATAAAAGCTGCCTGCTTTGGCTACTTCTTAAGTCCCATTTCGGAGAAGGCAATGGCACCCCACTCCAGTACTCTTGTCTGGAAAATCCCATGGGCAGATGAGCCTGGAAGGCTGCAGTCCATGGGGTCGCTGAGGGTCAGACACGACTGAGCGACTTCCCTTTCACTTTTCACTTTCATGTACTGGGGGAGGAAATGGCAACCCACTGCAGTGTTCTTGCCTGGAGAATCCCAGGGACAGGGGAGCCTGGTGGGTTGCCGTCTATGGGGTCCCACAGAGTCCGACACGACTGAAGCGACTTAGCATAGCATACAGTCCATGGGGTCGCGAAGAGTCGGACACGACTGAAGTGACTTAGCAGTAGGTCCCATTTCCATGAACTTCTGTGTGAATGAACTTAAGTTTGTTTCTCCTATTAATCTGTCTTGGATCAATTTTATGATTATTCCAGCCACAAGAACTCAACAGGGGTAAGTAGGAAATATCCCCCTCCCCAACATACACATGGGAGAGACTCAGGAAAACTAACACTCCTTAATGGCTAAAACCTTCACCTTAAATACCGCCTTTGGTTAAAGACAAAAGAAGACGTTGGGGGAGGGGTTCAGCACTTCAGAAAGAAGAAAGGAACTTCATATGAAGATGGAAAAGAAAATGTTTGGTAAATAAATGTTTGTTGGGCCATGCAAGGACAATGGGACACAGAGTGGAC
The DNA here is from genome assembly GCA_935064755.1 of Tragelaphus eurycerus. Classification (NCBI taxonomy): domain Eukaryota; kingdom Metazoa; phylum Chordata; class Mammalia; order Artiodactyla; family Bovidae; genus Tragelaphus; species Tragelaphus eurycerus. The sequence goes on from CAKXYN010000002.1 coordinate 30,898,105, forward strand.
TCTTATCTTTAGGTTAACCCAATTCAAGTTTAAAAAAAAAAAAAGGGGGTCAGGGGAATTAAGCACCTAAAGACACCAAGCTTTTCTGAGCAGAGTCGGGCTCAGAACGTGGGGACTCCTTATTGATGCCCTGGGCCCTCTCACACAGCCTCAGATGACCTTCAGTTACCGCTGCAGGCCTCAAGGTGGAAAAGACTTAAAAGTCTGTCTGACCCGTGTCTGGGTAGTGGGAATCCTCAGGCAAAGTCGTGTAAATCAAAACCTTTATTTAAAGGGACTTCTCTGGTGATTCAGTGGTTAAGACTCCGAGCTTCCACTGCAGGGGGCATGGGTTCAGACCCTGGTTGTGGAAGGAAGATCCCACACGCCACGGCTAGGAGTTCACGTGCAGCAAGGAAGATCGAAGCTCCTGAGTGCTGCAACACTCCTGGCACAGCCAAATAAATAAATAAAAATACATATTTTAAAAAACGATTTCCCATTTCTTGCAAATTTGTCTCTAAATATTAAATATTTCTTCCCCATCCCAGGAACTGTCTTTCAGGGCTGGTTTTGTTGAACGTTGTGTCCTACACCATCTTCTCCACAAGGTGGCAGCACTAGAGCCCCAGGCACAGCCATCAATTCCCAGAGCCTTTCAGATTACCACCAAGAATTCTTTTCTCTCCTTCGTATTACGTTAAAAGAACACCCCCAAAGAACAAGCTTTGTTTTGTTTTTGTTTTTAGAGGATATAAGTTTCTCAGCCCCTGTCTTTCCATAGGAATCAGACCTTTAGTCCCCCAAAGCCAAATCTGAGTCACAGCCACAGGGCTTCACCCTCTCATGATGAAGTCTTTGCTGCTGGGTCTTTCCAGTCCCTGGACTGGCTGAAAGCTTGGGAATAAGACAGATCTCAAATGACTTCTACCTCTTCCCATCCCTAAGTATGAGATTTTGAGCAGACTCATCTTGAAACCTCCATTCCCTCATCTGTAGGATGGGTACAATAACAAACTCACCTCATCAGGTTGATGTGCAGATTCAATAAGGGTCTAGCATAGTCCCTGGCACATGGAATGGACTGATCAATGTTAGCGCTTATAACCATAGTGAAAGGAAGTGAAACTGATAGTCACTCAGTCGTGTCCGACTCTTGCGACCCCCTGCCAGGCTTCTCTGCCCATGGAAGTCTCCAAGCAACAATACTGGGTTGCCATCCCCTTTTCCAGGGGATCTTCCCAACCCAGGGATCAAACCCAGGTCTCCTGCATTGCAGGCAGATTATTCACTGTGTGAGCCACCAGGGGAGCCCTGTTATAACCATATATACCTACAGAAAAAGATACAAATTGTTAACAAGGATTATTTCTAGTGGTAAGATCAGAGCAATTTTTATCTGTTTCCCAAACACTTTTCACTAGGCATGCATTGCTTTTATGATCAGGAAAAAGACAATTAGAATACAATAGATTGTTGACACAAGTTGCTGGTGATTCCACTGAAATATTGAAGTATTTTTTCCACTGCTCAATCAGCTCTGGATGGCTAGGCTTATGTCTTATCCATTTTGATACCTATATATCATTTGAAACCCAGTAGGTAGTCAATATGGACTTCCCAGGTGGCTCAGTGGGAACTGGCCTGCCAAGTCAGGAGACGAGGGTTTGATCCCTGGGTCAGGAGGATCCTCTGGAGAATGAAATGGCAACCCACTCCAGTATCCTTGCCTGGAGAAACCCTTGAGCAGAGGAGCCTGGTGCTACAGACCATGGGGTCGCAAAAGAGTTGGACATGACTCAGCAACTAAACGAGAACAACAGCAGGTAGTCAGCATTCATTTCTTGAATAAAATCTCAGTGATAATTGCTTCTGATTTTATTTTCTCAGTGTGACTGAACTTTTTTTTTTCTATGATTTTTTTTTTCCTTGCTTGGGTCCAATTTAGAATCTTTTTATAAATTTAATTGAACCTTCTTCAAATCCTTGCCATGAGAATTCCTCTTACACTGTTAAGGTTTTTTAAGTTTTTTTAAGTTTCAGGTGAGCTTTCGGAAAGCCTTTCACCTGAGCTCCGCACAACTCCTACCAGGAGATATGAATGGGGTTTGAGTTGAGATCAATCTTTTTAGCAGCTAAACAAAGACACAAGTGCTGGGGTAACCTAGATTTCACAAAAAGATTTGAAAAGGAAATATACTTTTCGAGAAATGTATCCTATTTTTAACTTGGAACCCTTGGTGAAGAGGGTGGTTTGCTTTTATCTGGAGTAGAGGGTGTAGGGCTATGGAGGATAAAGCTTGGCTGTTGCTATCCTTTGCTTCCTTTGATCTTCACTTTGCATGAGTGAAACTGTGGGGCTGTCTCTAGAAAGGACAGGCTTGGGCACAATACTGCTCTAGCATTTCTTTTAAAGAAGCAAAAGCAAAATAGATGACATCAGCCCTTGGCAGCTGATACATTTTAGTTCTTTCCTCACATTATTGATTAAACCTTGGATTCTCTCTTTCCAGGGAATTTGAATCTGATGATAAGCCCAAAAATAATTACTGCTAAGCCACCTGAGGCAGGGACCCTGCGAGACATGGAAACTCTACAGCAGCCCCCATTTCTGCAGAGTCTCGATATTCAATCCCTCCTTTGACCCCTCCATCTACACTAGATGCTCCTTCGATTAAGATGTCCAAACACTGAGACTCCTAACTGGGCCTTAAAATATTCTAAGTCAGACTTTGGTCCAGGGCCCAGGTGGAGGTGGCTAGAGGTGGTGAGATGTGGCAATGGTGGTCCTGTCACTGACAGCTGCATCAGGACCACGTGGAAGATGGAGGGAGAAAGGAAATCTGGGTGCTCACACACATTGGTCAAGATGGTGTCTCTTGCAACCTAAGATTTCAGTTGATGTGACGCCAAAGCCTGGCTGTGTTCTCTTTGGCCCCTGTACCTGAGCTCCCGATCCTGGCAGGAGTGGGGAGAAGCTCTTGCCCTCTCTGCCTTCACACTTGGGTATCTGGCCCCTGAAGCAGAAGAGCCCTGTCTTCTGCCACCTGCAGCTCCTCTCTGCAGATGGCTCAGGCCTGGTCCTTGGGAGGCTGAACTGCAGACATTGTCTTTCCACCCGTGTCTCTGCCCCCAGGCACTAGGACATAAACATCCTCTCTGGAAGAAAAGTTATGACCAACCTAGACAGCATATTAAAAAGCAGAGACATTATTTTGCCAACAAAATCCCTTTAGTCAAAGCTATGGTTTTTCCAGTAGTCATGTGAGAGTTGGACTATAAAGAAAGCTGAGCGCCAAAGAATTGATGCTTTTGAACTGTGGCATTAGAGAAGACTCTTGAGAGTCCCTTGGACTGCAAGGAGATCCAACCAGTCCATCCTAAAGGAAATCAGTCCTGAATATTCATTGGAAGGACTGATGCTGAAGCTGAAACTCCAATCCTTTGGCCACCTGATGCGAAGAGCTGACTCATTTGAAAAGACCCTGATGCTGGGAAAGATTGAAGGCAGAAGGAGAAGGGGACAATGACAGAGGATGAGATGGTTGGATGGCATCACTGACTCATTGGGCATGAGTTTAAGTAAACTCTGGGGGTTGGCGATGGACAGGGAGGCCAGCCATGCTGCAGTCCATGGAGTCGCAGAGTGAGACGTGACTGAGCGACTGAACTAACTAACTAAATTGGCATGAGGACGACAAAAGAATAAATAAGTGAAAGAAAGTCAAATCATGCAGGTCTCCTTGGCAGAGGCCAAGCATCTCTGGATTGTCAAACTTGCTCTGACATGTCTGAGCTGAGAAGTAAAGGCTGATCAAGCTCACATCTAAAACCCTGGGTCCTAAGGGTTTCCTGTTCTATCTAACAGGAAACACTGCCCTGACCCTTCCCCTCCAATGATTTAGTAAAGAGCTGGGAAAAACTCCACTCGTTCAAAGGTGAGTCATCAGAAAGGAAGCTGCAAAGAGTCTCTCCCGGCAGAGGAAAGGGAGAAGAAAAGCAAGTAGCAAATGCAGACTCCTCAACAGAAACACTGCCTTAGAGCAGACAATGGCTGGAACCAAACAAGTGCCGGGCATTTTAAACAACAATGAGAGGGTTGCCTCCAAGAAGACAGAGTACAGGGGAAGGATGGTGAAGCATCTGGAGGTGAAATACGAGCTCAGAAAAAAAAAAAAGTGGAAAAAGAAAATAGAAATTAGCCCAAGGAAGAAAAAACACTGCTGAAAATATTGTTAAGGACACAGAGGGCAGGAATACCAAAAAAAGTCAGCAAAAATAAAATGGAAACAAATGAGTTTAAAAGAATTAGATGGGCAAAGACACCTGATGTTTGTTAATTAATTTATTAAGCACCTATGATGTACTAGGCACTATTCTAGGCAGCGGTGTAGGGCAGCAAACTTACCTCCCCAAAATATCTCTTGGGCTGAAAACAATCAAGGCCCAAAAGACTCAGGAAGAGATTTGATCTTCTGCTTAACTGCCTGAAAGAATTTAGAGAGAGGCTCTGTTCCTGGAATAGAGCCTTCACCAGTGACACCTGCAAAGAATGTGAGTCAGGTGTGCTGGGGGAACTCAGCAGACAGCAGAGTCCACTCTGCATCCCATTGTCTCGCTGTCAGCCCAGCAAACATTCCTTTACCAAACAGTTGCTTTTTTATCTCCATGTGAATTGCCTTCCTCCCCTTTGAGGTCCCAAACCAATGCCCCAACATTGTCTTTTGTCTTCAGCTAACAATAGTATTTAAGGTGAGGGTTTTATTCACTTTGGACAGTTAGTTTTCCTGGGCCTCTCCCATGTATGCGTACATGCGTGCTTAGTTGCTTCCATTGTGTTCGATTCTTTGTGACCCTATGAACCATAGCCCGCCAGGCTCCTCTGTCCATGGGGATTCTCCAGGCAAGAATACTGAAGTGGGTTCCCATGGCCTCCTCCAGGGGGTCTTCCCAACCCAGGGATTGAACCCTCGTCTCTTATGTCTCCTGCATTAGCAGGTGGATTCTTTACCACTATCGCCACCTGGGAAGCCCTCTCCCACATATATATGTTATTAAAATTTTATTCAATTTTCTCCTGATGATCAGTCTCATGTCAATTTAACTCCTACACCAGCCAGAAGAACCTAGGAAGGCAGAGGGCCATTTCTTCCTCCCCAACTCTAGGAATATAGCAGCTGCATGGCTGACACTGGTTGGGCCCTTACGGCCCCCAAAACAAAGCCGTGTCTCATATTCACCTTTCCAGACCATCTCAAGTCAAAAATGCAAAGACCACTGTCGAAGGACCACGGGAATGAAAAGTGCCCATTGAACTAAGAAGCATCTTAAGACAAAACAATGAGACAGGCAGCTCTATATGGTCAATGGATCAGTTTATTACAGGGCCACTTACTCACAGGGTGGGATCCAGATCAGGTGCTCAGCAGTCCAGAAGCATTTGCAGCTGCATTCCACACCACTGAGGGGCCACAGGGAAATTTTATAGCTAGCCTGAGATCTAGAGGTATGTGCCTGGAAACAGGACATGCATTCCTAAGTCAAGATTTCTGAATGCTAACTGGGCTCATGGGTGCTGGGAATACGTCAGTGAAGTTTTCATCATTGCTTGGGAACTAACAGTTTAGAGGCCACCTGATCACAATGATTATTAAATAGTATCTATGAACTACAAAGCCCTTGATGACAGAGAAGTGATTTACTGCACAGCAAAGCCCTAGGTAGGGTCAGCAGAAGGACAGGAGAAATGGTAAGTTCCCAAGATGGAGTCTGATATACTAACAGCCATCCAATCACCCAACGAAGGCCCAGAGTCAGGGTATCCCACGGACCACTACCGCTCCTCCCATTGGCAGGCGTCTGGTAGCACCCAGCACCGGCAAAGCCTCCTCTAAATGAATATTCCCGAAATTTCCAACTTTTCCCGTGTCTTCTCCATGCCTTGGTCACTGTTGGGCTGACCTAACCATAACCTCCCCAGTGGGACTGTCTCTGGAAATATGGCCCTTAGGGAGGGAATTAAAGTTAAATAAAGTCATAAGGGTGGGCCCCTGATCCAACAGGATTGGTGACTTTATAAGAAGAGGGAGATGCAGGGGTGAGTATACACACAGAGGATGCCAGGTGAGGATGCAGTGAGGAGGAAGCTGACTACAAGCCAGGAAGAGGACTCTCTGCTGCTGCTGCTGCTGCTGCTAAGTCGCCTCAGTAGTGTCCGACTCTGTGCGACCCCATAGATGGCAGCCCACCAGGCTCCCCCGTCCCTGGGATTCTCCAGGCAAGAACACTGGAGTGGGTTGCCATTTCCTTCTCCAATGCATGAAAGTGAAAAGGGAAAGTGAAGTCACTCAGTCGTGTCTGACTCTTAGAGACCCCATGGACTGCAGCCCACTAGGCTCCTCCATCCATGGGATTTTCCAGGCAAGAGTACTGGAGTGGGGTGCCATTGCCTTCTCCATGAGCCCAAATCTGTGTTACCTTGATCATGAATCTTCTGCCTGCAGAACTGTGAGAAAGTAAATGTTTGCAGTTTAAGTCATCCAGCCTGTATCAGAATTTCCTCCCTTTCTTTGGCAGAATCATATTCCATTGTATATATATACCACATTGTGTTTATCTATTTATCTCCTTCTATATTCTTTAGAGTTCTTTACCCTTTAGGGGTTAACTCTCTGTTATTAGTTGATAAAGGTTCGCCTAGTCAAGGCTATGGTCTTTCCTGTGGTCATGTATGGATGTGAGAGCTGGACTGTGAGGAAGGCTGAACGCCGAAGAATTGATGCTTTTGAACTGTGGTGTTGGAGAAGACTCTTGAGAGTCCCTTGGACTGCAAGAAGATCCAACCAGTCCATTCTGAAGGAGATCAATCCTGGAATTTCTTTGGAAGGAATGATGCTAAAGCTGAAACTCCAGTATTTTGGCCACCTCATGCGAAGAGTTGACTCATTGGAGAAGACTCTGATGCTGGGAGGGATTGAGGGCAGGAGGAGAAGGGGACGACAGAGGATGAGATGGCTGGATGGCATCACTGACTCGATGGATGCGAGTCTGAGTGACCTCCGGGAGCTGGTGATGGACAGGGAGGCCTGGCGTGCTGCGGTTCATGGGGTCGCAAAGAGTCGGACACGACTGAGCGACTGATCTGATCTGATCTGATTAGTTGATAATTATATTAAACTTTCCTTGTTCATATTATGTAGTTCCTATCTCCTGACTGTGACCCTGACCAACACACCTGCCTTTGGGAACTGCCTTTCTCTCAGTATGACTTTGATGGGGCCACTCATGGCCCCGCATTTCTCCCATCATAAATCATATTGCCCTCATTGTGCTAGTAACAGTGAGGAGCTCCAGGGCAATAACACGCCCCAACCACTGCCAGTCAGAGTCCTTCTGCAGGATGGGTGGGTGAATGTGGGAATCCCCATGGATTGCTTCTCTAGAGTTCTTGCAGCCACATTTCCAGACACTACAGGGGGCTTATCTTGTGGTAGGAGGAACTGAGACCAATGTGCAAAGAGAACTAGAGATGGAAATGAGAAAGGAGGAGGTTTCTGATTCACTTAGAGGTGGAACAGCTGGAAAAGGAAGTTAGAATTTAAGGAAATGAGGAAGTCAATAAGAACAGTGAGTTAGGGCAGCCAGACAGGGGAGGAAATCTCAGGAGCTGGTGGCATCCTGCTGTTTTGATCATCATGATATCAACACAGGATCTTTTCAGGGGATGGGGGGACAGGGTGGGACCTCCTTGGCAGATCAGTGGTTAGGACTCAGGGCTTTCACTGCCGTGGGCCCAGATTCAATCCTTGGTTGGGGAACTAAGATACTGCAAGCCAAGCGGCATGGCCAAAGAATAATTAAATACTTTTTTTTTTTTTTTTTAAGAGAAAGAAGGGAAGGGCTCAAAAATAGGCTGGAAAAAGGCCCCTGGATGGAGCACTGGTTGGTGGTGGACCCTGGTGAGAACAGTGTGGGTACAGAGCTCTGGACTAATACCTTGGGTCTCTCCCTGTCCATCTCCAAGACCTTCGAGGGCCCTGGGCTCCGGCCATGCTTATGTGCTTAGTTGCTCAGTCATGTCCAACTCTTTGCAACTCCATAGACTATAGCCTGCCAGGCTCCTCTGCCCATGGGGATTATCCAGGCAAGAATACTGGAGTGGGTTGCCATGCCCTCCTTCAGGGGATCTTCCCAACCCAGGGATCAAACCCAGGTTTCCCGCATTGCAGGTGGATTCTTTATTGACAGAGCTACCAGCAAAGTCCCCGGGCCATGCTTGCTCAAGGCTTCATGGCCTTGCTCATGTTCCTCAAAGGTGCTGTGGCTCTCAAGCTTCACCAGCTCATCCTTTTGACCAAGTCTGACTGATTCTCTCCAATTCAGCCCAAGCAAGACTCTTCAGAGAAGCCCAGCAAGTCAGCTTCTTGATCCCAAAGAGGAGGTACTTGGTGCGTTCTTTCCTTGGTCAGCCACTTACCATCACTCTGTTGACTCCTCGGGTTTGTCTCCTCCAGCCTGTGGACTCCTTGAAAACAAGGACTTGGGTTTATCCATTTTTGTGTTCCAAGCCCAGGGTCTGGCCTTGAAAAGAGCTCAGGGCACATAAATGGATCAGTGACCGCAGGGGTGCGCTCGTGATCCCTCTGTGAGAGGAGAATGTGATCTGGTTGCCTTGGAGCTGAGAAAGCCATTTGTCACCTGCTGTTTTCAAAGGGAACAAATAGGGCAGCCGGCCAGCAGGGTCTGCAGACTCCAGGAGCGTGGATGCCGTGCTAACCCTGAGATGGCCGAGACACACTTCCAGCTACACGGAAACCTTTCTGCCCTTTTCTCCCAGGCAGGTAAACTGTTGAGGAATATTGAAGAATTGCCTTCTTTCTGTCCTTGGCAGATTTAAAGGGCTCACCTTTTGCCAGTGTTCCCTTAGTTCTCATGCCAGTTTTTCTCTCCCCCTTCAATGTCCTTTCCACCTCCTTGCCTGCTGCTACCCTAAGACAGGGGTTCCAGACTCTAGCCTGTGGGCTGGATCCTTGGAGGATCTCAGTCTTTTCCTAAGGGCCTTCTTCTGTTTGGATGAGGCCCACCCACATGATGGAGATTTACTTTACTTAAAGTCTACTGATTTAAATGTTAATCTCATCTAAAAATTCCTTCCAGGAACACTTGTGTTTGCCCAGATATCTGGACACTGTGGCCCAGCCAAGGTGACACATAAAGTTAAACATCCCACTGTATGAGCCAGTGCTGGTCAACGGGATGTTAGCAAAAGTGACTGAGTACCCAGGGCTTCCTGAAGAGGGAGGCAGCTATGCTGGCCCATGTCGTGGTGCTTCGTCTTCACCCTTCCTGTCCAAGAGGTGAGCCTATTGATTGGCATTTCACTAGCCATCTTGAGGCAGCCCTGGAAAAGCCAACAGAAACTCAAAGAACTCAGCCGCAACATCCTTAAGCCTTGCACCTGCCCTGGACTTCTTACGTTTGGGCTTCTTTTCAGATGAGAGAAAAACCGAGCACTGTGTTGTTATGCCTGTTTTTCATGTCTCTTGTTACTTGCAGCCAGAAGCAATTTCTAGCTAATATTCTCTGCTTCTTGGCCATTCAGACCTCTCTCAAGTCTGCACATTCTTGAACCTGGTTCCCAGGCTCCCACTGATTCCCTGTTGTACCTCAAGTAGATGTCCAGTCATTTGGGCATCCTGAATGGGATCTTGCCTGTATCCAAGAACCCTCCTGGTATAAGGCATAAGCCAGGTGGGAAGGACTAAGGAGATGAGGGGCATGATGGGGGAGATGGAAGAACCTGAAAAAGAATATAACTGAATCACTTTGCTGTATACCCAAAACTAACATATTAATAGTATTGTAAATCAACTATACTTCAATTAAAAAAAGAATTCTGTCTTGAGCACCCAGATGGATATCACCTTTTTCCTCCAGCAGGCAGTTTATCATCCTCATACTAAACTCTTGTACCTGTGGAAATGTTCTCAGTGACCAAAGAATTCACCATCTCTCATCTCTCCCCTGGAGTTGCCATGGTCACAGCCATTCAGGTGGTCTCAGGCTGCATCATCAAAGATACTGAGTTCAGAACAAGGGAGGTGATGCTCCTGCCCTCGTGACTCTGTTAGAACATACACCAGGTATATCGTGTCTAGTCTTGGCCCCTAACCACAAAGAGAACTGGAGCTAGTCCAGGTAAGGCGACCATCAGGAAAACCCAGCAATGAGGATGTTCTGAGGGACTTGGGACCAGACAGCTCTTAAGGGGATAAGGTCCTGTGCATAAATGTCTAAGGGCAGAGGGTTCTTGGTGGCCCTAATACAGAGCAAGGACAGGTGGGCAGAAGCTGTAGGTAGGCAGACTTTTGCAACATAAAAACGTTATCTGGGTCAGAGTTGCCCCGTGTGGACAGGAAGCCTGAGGAGGGAAAGAACAGCCCCTGCTGAGAGGAGTTTGGGGGGCAGCTGAGAGGTTCCTCCTTCTAGGCACCAGGGATGTGTGGAACAGGGACACAGCTCAAATGCCCACAGGTGCCAGGTGAGTCAGGTGTAGGAGCGGTCGAGCCAATGGCACGCAAACTCACAGTTAAAACCAATGGCAGCACCAGCAAGCACTGTGCATTCAGAGCGAAGTCTGCTGCAGAGGTGGGGCTGAGTGGACACAGCTTCTGCCCAGGGAGATGGGGGCGGGGGGTGCTGGAGGTGTTAGCTTGCTGGGACTGCCATAATAAAGTACCCCAAACTAGATGGCTTCACAGAAATTCATCATCTCACAGTTCTGGAGGTTGGAAGTCCAAGATCAAAGTACCCGCAGGGCCGTGCTCCCTCTGAAGCTTCCGAGAAAGGATCCTTCCAGCTTCTAGCAGCCTCAGGTGTTCCTCGGCTTTTGGCAGCACAACTCCGCCATACACCAGGACAAACTCAATTTACAAGTTATAATAATAACTTAGTTATATCTTCACTGACCCTATTTCCAAATGAGGTCACAGTGGAAGGTGACCTTATCTTTTTTGAGAGACACAACTCAAACCATAACTGGGAGTCTGAGGTCCCGTCCAGCTGGAGACGGGTCAGCTGAGGGGTACACGGGTGACTCTGTTAGAACATACACCAGGTATATCGTGTCTAGTCTTGGCCCCTAACCACGAAGGGAACTGGAGCTAGTCCAGGTAAGGCGACCGTCAGGAAAACCCAGCAATGAGGATCTTCTGAGGGACTTGGGACCAGACAGCTCTTTAGGGGATAAGGTCCTGTGCATAAATGTCTAGACTGTCTGGTCCCAAGTCCCTCAGAACATCCTCATTGTTGAGTTTTCCTGATGGTCGCCTTACCTGGACTAGCTCCAGTTCTCTTTGTGGTTAGGGGCCAAGACTAGACACGATATACCTGGTGTATGTTCTAACAGAGTCACCCGTGTAGCACTCACTCCAGCTTGGGTGAGCCTTGTGCTTATCTGTCTGGCTTTGCTTTTCTGTCTTCCCAGCTTGCATAAGCTTCCTCCTCGACACCTAACTGGCAAAGCCAGAGTTCCACTGATATGTACTGACTGACCAACTCTCTACAGGACAGGTATGGAGGGTCAGACTGCCTTAGGGAAGACCTGAGAAGGGGCTTGAGGGCTTCCCTATAGCCACGTTCTGGGGGCAGGGTCCCTGGTGCTCAGAACCCTGCTCAGAGGCTACTTGCTGCACGAACGCCTGAGAAGGCCTGGCCTCCACATGCCTGTCACAGCCCTCTCTCTGTGGAGCTGTTGGTTTGTGGGGAGATGCTCCCCTCTGCTGGACAAAGGCAAGTCTGCTCTCCTTCCATTTCTCAGCATGTGTTTCCCTAAGTCGCAGGCTCACAAACCCATAGTAAAAACAGTCAGGGGCTAGAGGTTAGCAGGGCCAGTTCCCCCATTACTCAGTGGGGAGACTGAGGCCAGAGAGGGGAAAGGCCTTGTCTCAGGTCCCACAGAGACCGGACATGCGCTGCCTTACTCCTACACTAAGATCTGGGAAGCATCTCTTAGGATCCTGGGGGTGTGAGCTGGAAGAAAGCCAGGGTGGGGCTCCTGGGAAGTCCGCACACGGCTGAGCTTGGACGACAAATGGCTAGAGAAGGAGAAGGTAAAGAAGCAGAGGCATCAGAAAGCTAGACAGACCCTGACCCTGGGAAGACAGCCAGGACCACCAGTCAGTCCACTCACTCAGGATGATTCCCCCCAGTCTGTGTGTGGTCTAACTCCACACTCCTAAGAAGTCATGGACAGACAGAACTTTTGTAAACCAAATGCTCTTCTTACCCTCCCTCTCCTTCTCCTCTGCCCCAGATAACCTGACCATCTTTCCCACTGTGACTCAGTGGTACTACAGTAGTTAGAGCAAGTTTGTTGTTGTTCTTCAGTCATCCAGTCATGTCTGACTTTTTTGACCCCAAGGACTGCAGCATGCCAGGCCTCCCTGTCCCTCACCATCTCCTGAAGTTTGCCCAAGTCCACTCCTCTAGCAAATACCAGAACGTATCATACCTCAAATGCAATGGAAACTCACTTTTGGCTGGTGTCAACAGATCATAGAGCTTACCAGAAAGGATTCAGGTAGGGGCTCTGTTCCCCATAGTCGCGAAGGGTCCAGCCTCTGCCATCCTTAACACATGGACATTGAGACCCAACCAGCAGAAAAGGGAAAGGCATAGAGGATGGTACATAGGCTGGGAAGTGATGTACAACAAATTTTAGTCATGTTCGATTAGCTGGAATTCAAAGGACCTGGGAAGGACGAGAAAAAAAACCCAAAAAACAAAAAACAGTCCAGACCGGGATTAGATGGTGATCTGATGGGAGGCGTGGCGATACTAGAATATACCTGGCAGACTTCCTACCCCAGCTGCTGCTCTTTGAAATGCTTGAGTCTGTGCCAAAGCACGCCCCCTACAGGCTGCTCCCTGCCACTGACTGAGCGCAGCTGATGCACTAAGGCAGCTGGTTGCTTTGAGTACAGGGGACTCCTCTGCTATCAACTTTGTTCCTGAACTCCCAGGGGCTTTGCTGAACATTCCTTAGACCGCAGGGCAGGCTAGGATGCTTCTTCACTCGGCTGTCTCTCCCTCTCTCCTCCCCGTGGGGTCAGACTTCCCTATGATCTGGTAGTTCTCCTGGCTTCCCCTCACTTCCTCCCTCTTTTCTTTCACATAGGTGCTCTCCCCAATAAAATCCTTGAGCGCTTCATCCTAGTCTTGACGTCTGCATCCTGGAAGACTCAGTCTAGCACGAGGGACTACTCCCTCGTATTCTGACTCCAGCTCTCTTTGGGGTCATTTAACCCAGGTGGTGAAGACAGACAAGATTTGTCTGAACAAAAGACGCTCTGGGTAATCTCAGAACCTGCAGATTTCATATAGCGGTAGCAGGGGTTAGGAGTTCAACATATTTTAGCGGGGGGTGGTGTGTGCATGCGTGCTAAGTCACTTTAGTCAAGTCTGACTCTTTGCCACCCCATGTAGCCCATCAGGCTCCTCTGTCCAAGGGATTTCCCAGGCAAGAATACTGGAGTGGGTTGCTATGCCCTCCTCCAGGAAATCTTCCTGACCCAGAGATCGAGTCTGTGCCTTCTGCGCCGGCTGCATTGCAGGCGGATTCTTTAACGCAGAGCCACTGGGGAAGCCCCTGCCCGCCCCAACAGGGTTACTCTCCTTTTCTTCACAAGGGCTTTTACAAACCTCCACCCTCCTCGTTACAGCCCTGCAACCCTCCTCTTCACATTCAACAAATGACTTTACCTACTTCTTCACAGAAAAACCAACACAAGGGGAGTCCCTTACCCCTAAGCTTTGTCTGCCTCTCACTTTCTCCACCTCCTTCTCCTGTCCTTAATCACCATGTTCATCCACAGGTCTAATCTATGGCCTCTGTTTTGGATCCCTGTCCTCTGATGCAGGAACCCTGCACCTCTCACATTTTTTTTCCCCCACACTAGGAAATATACCCACTGGCTTACAAGTCCATTTTTATTATTTGCTTTTCCTGATTCTCCTTTGTCTTCCAACACAACTACTATAGCATGTCTGATTTGCTCTGCCTTTACAATATTTCCTAAATCCAACCCCCTTTTCTCTAAAAAGAGAGGATATAGGTTTATATATAACTGATTCACTTTGCTGTACACCTGAAACTAACACAACACTAAATCAATTATACTCCAATAGAAACTTGAAAAGCTCCATCCTCTTTCAGCATCACCACTATTACTATTCTGATCCAGGCAATCAAACAGGCAACTACAGGTAACTGCCTCTAACCGGTCTCTCCACCTCCACTCTTGTCTCATTCTAGCTCAATCTCCACACATAGCCAGACATAGTAAGATGCATCGGACCATTTACTCCTCTGCTTCAAATGTTTCAGTGACTTCCCATTGCACTGAAAATAAATGATTTGTTTTTACATGGCCAAGAAGATCTATATGATCTGGTGTCTGTTTACCTCTCTGATATTATTTCATACTTCTCTCTTCACTCACAACATTCTAGATACATGGGTTTTCTTACTGTTCTTTACACAGGCCAAGTAGGTTCCTACCTCAGGGTCTTTGCACATGCTATTACCCCAGGTCTTCTCATGGCTAATTTCTTGTCATCTTTATATCCTTCAAATGTCACCTCCTCAGAGAGGCCCGACCACCTATCTAAACACCACCCTTAACCCAAGTCATATTTCATAATTTCTCTACTTTATTATTTTTAGTCTTTATCACTGTCTGAAACTATTTACTAGTCAGCTCATTTTTATCTTGCCAGTCTAGTCCCAAAGAACATAAGATCCTTGTGAACAGGAAGTCTGTCTGTTCATTGCTGTCCATCCAGTGTCTAGGAACAATGTCTGGCACCTAGTCGGCACTTTGTAAATGTCACTGACTATGTGACAGGTGCCAGGGCTTTTAAGCAGCATGCAAAATTTGGGGGGGGGGATGACCTCTTTCTGCTGTGACATTCACCGAGCAAGTCTTCAGAAGTCCCTTGAAGGCCAGCAGTTTGGTCACTTGTGTGCCAAGCTGGAACACAGGAATCGTTTCAAAGACCAGGAGTCCCAGGGCTTGCATCCAGCCTCCCTAGGGGTGCTGCATAAGCATGTCTCACCAAGATCCTGGCACTGTAACCAGGATGGTGTTTGGGAACAGTTGCTGGTCTCCATTTCTTGAGACTCACAGACCTTGGTTCCCTGTCTCAGAGAAAATTCTGCCACTCTAGGCACTTCTGCTCCTCATGTTCCAAGCCCCTGAGTACGCATCTTCCCCCATCACCCCTATGTTAACAGTATTGGAAGATAAAATCTTCCCTTAGCAAATAGCTGCGAAAAGAAGAGAAACGAAAAGCAAAGGAGAAAAGGAAAGATATAAACATCTGAATGCAGAGTTCCAAAGAATAGCAAGAAGAGATAAGAAAGCCTTCTTCAGTGATCAATGCAAAGAAATAGAGGAAAACAACAGAATGGGAAAGACTAAGGATCTATTCAAGAAAATCAGAGATACCAAAGGAACATTTCATGCAAAAATGGGCTCGATAAAGGACAGAAATGGTATGGACCTAACGGAAGCAGAAGATATTAAGAAGAGGCGGCAAGAATACACAGAAGAACTGTACAAAAAAGAGCTTCACGACCCAGATAATCATGATGGTGTGATCACTGACCTAGAGCCAGACATCCTGGAATGTGAAGTCAAGTGGGCCTTAGAAAGCATCACTACCAACAAAGCTAGTGGAGGTGATGGAATTCCAGTGGAGCTATTCCAAATCCTGAAAGATGATGCTGTGAAAGTGCTGCACTCAATATGCCAGCAAATTTGGAAAACTCAGCAGTGGCCACAAGATTGGAAAAGGTCAGTTTTCATCCCAATCCCAA
The DNA here is from genome assembly GCA_935064755.1 of Tragelaphus eurycerus. Classification (NCBI taxonomy): domain Eukaryota; kingdom Metazoa; phylum Chordata; class Mammalia; order Artiodactyla; family Bovidae; genus Tragelaphus; species Tragelaphus eurycerus. The sequence continues at coordinate 30,913,964 of CAKXYN010000002.1, forward strand.
AGAAAGGCAATGCCAAAGAGTGCTCAAACTACCGCACAATTGCACTCATCTCACACGCTAGTAAAGTAATGCTCAAAATTCTCCAAGCCAGGCTTCAGCAATATGTGAACCGTGAACTTCCTGATGTTCAAGATGGTTTTAGAAAAGGCAGAGGAACCAGAGATCAAATTGCCAACATCCGCTGGATCATGGAAAAAGCAAGAGAGTTCCAGAAAAACATCTATTTCTGCTTTATTGACTATGCCAAAGCCTTTTGACTGTGTGGATCACAAGAAACTGTGGAAAATTCTTCAAGAGATGGGAATACCAGACCACCTGATCTGCCTCTTGAGAAATCTATATGCAGGTCAGGAAGCAATAGTTAGAACTGGACATGGAACAACAGACTGGTTCCAAATAGGAAAAGGAGTACGTCAAGGCTGTATATTGTCACCATGTTTATTTAACTTATATGCAGAGTACATCATGAAAAATGCTGGACTGAAAGAAACACAAGCTGGAATCAAGATTGCCGGGAGAAATATCAATAACCTCAGATATGCAGATGATACCACCCTTATGGCAGAAAGTGAAGAGGAACTAAAAAGCCTCTTGATGAAAGTGAAAGTGGAGAGTGAAAAGGTTGGCTTAAAGCTCAACATTCAGAAAATGAAGATCATGGCATCTGGTCCCATCACTACATGGGAAATAGATGGAGAAACAGTGGAAACAGTGTCAGACTTTATTTTTCTGGGCTCCAAAATCACTGCAGATGGTGAGTGCAGCCGTGAAATTAAAAGACGCTTACTCCTTGGAAGGAAAGTTATGACCAACCTAGATAGCATATTCAAAAGCAGAGACATCACTTTGCCAACAAAGGTTCACCTAGTCAAGGCTATGGTTTTTCCTGTGGTCATGTATGGATGTGAGAGCTGGACTGTGAAGAAGGCTGAGTGCCGAAGAATTGATGCTTTTGAACTGTGGTGTTAGAGAAGACTCTTGAGAGTCCTTTGGACTGCAAGGAGATCCAACCAGTCCATTCTGAAGGAGATCAGCCCTGGGATTTCTTTGGAAGGAATGATGCTAAAGCTGAAACTCCAGTATTTTGGCCACCTCATGCGAAGAGTTGACTCATTGGAGAAGACTCTGATGCTGGGAGGGATTGAGGGCAGGAGGAGAAGGGGACTACAGAGGATGAGATGGCTGGATGGCATCACTGACTCGATGGATGTGAGTCTGAGTGACCTCCGAGAGCTGGTGATGGACAGGGAGGCCTGGCGTGCTGCAGTTCATGGGGTCGCAAAGAGTCAGACACAACTGAGCGACTGATCTGATCTGAACTATGGCGAGGACTCAAAGAGGGAAGGAAAGGGCAGCAGTTCTCTTTCCTCCTGATGCTTCCACACCAGTAAACTCAAAACAGAAATTAATCTGGTGATAAATGACTCTGAAGCAGCCAAAGATACTATCCCTCAGGACCTTGTCTCCTAGTTTTTGGAGGACAGAGGCTGAAACAAATCTCTGCTTGGGCAGGCTGGAGGTTGAGACAGAACTTTATTAATGACTCAGAAGCCAGAAAGGGCTTCCCAGGTGGTGCTAGTGGTAAAGAATTCGCCTGCAATATAGGAGATGCAGGAGACGTGGGTTTGATCCCTGGGTCGGGAAGATCCTCTGGAAGAGGGTAAGGCAACCCAATCCACTCCAGTATTCTTGCCTGGAAAATCCCATGGACAGAGGAGTCTGGTGGGCTACAGTCCGTGGGTCACAAAGAGTTGGACACAACTGAAGAGACTTAGCACACACACATGCACACAGGAGCCAGAGAAGAGCCAGTGAGAGAGAATTAAGGAAGCCAACCCAGCTGGATCAAGCCTGTGTTCACTCCTCCTACATTTAGAATCTTTTTCAGGGCACCTCCCTGCTTTAGTTCCCACTATTGCTGCTGGTACCTAAGTGCAGAAGACCCATAAAAATCAAGCCTTGGAGTCCTCTGCTTCTCAGGGGTTAAATGTTTACTGAATGACTATTTGATAAGAGCCTGGCTCTTCTATAGTAAGGAGATTCAGGGAGGACACTATAGTCACTGCTGTGACACTCTCACTGTCAAAGCTTCACAAAGGTCCTTTAAAAGTCAACAGATTGGCCACTCACTTCTCAAGACAACAGATTTGTGGTTGATTCAGTGAAGAACCCTGTATTAGTTATCTGTTTTTGTATAACAAATGACCCTAAAATCGATCACCTTAAAAAACAACATTTATTACCTCACAGTTTCTGTAGGTGAGACATTTGAGAGCTATTTAGCTGGGTGGTTCTGGATTAGGGTCTTCCATTAGGTTGGACTCAAGACATTGGTTGGGGCTGAAGGCTGGAGTGGGGCCGGAGGACTTGCTTTGTAGGTGGCTCACTCACTTGGCTTATGGGACTCATCTCTTCATTGGCCATTGGTACTAGTCATCAAAAAGCTGGAGAGGAGACTTCCCTGGTGGTCCAGGGGTTAAAATGCCTAAGGAAAACCACTTAGGAAATTCTGCTAAGGTCCTTGGGGACCTATTGAAGTATCCTGAGCAGAGGTGTATGAAGCACAGCTTTGCCTTTCAGAAATAATCACTGAGGCAGAAGTGGGGAGGGTGAACTGGAGGGAGGAAAGGACAGATTTGGAGAACAGTGATAAGCCTACCCTCACATGAACATGGATGTGACATTATTGATCGAAAGAATTTTAAAAATGCATAATTGTATCTAAAATGTAGAGTTTAAACATGGTTTAATAAAAATCTAAATAAGAGTATATCTAAAATTTTAAATTGCTTTTCATATTTAAAATTTTTAAGATAAATTCCAAATTACCTATTAAAGCCCAAAACTATGCTTAATAAATATCAACACTTGAAATAAAAAATTTAAAAATACAAATAATTCTAAAATTTATATGGAAACACAAAAGACTCCAAATAACCAAAATGATTTTGAGAGAAATGAACAGAGCTGGAGGAATCACCCTCCCTTACTCTAGACTACTATAAAGCTAATTAAAACAGCATGGTATGGGCACAAAAACAGATAGCTCAGCGCAACAGAAGAGAGAGCACAGATATAAACCCACGTGCTGTGGTCAATGAATTCATGACAACGGAAGCAAGCATATACAACAGGGAAAAGACAATCTCTTCAGTAAGTGGTTTTGGGAAAAGTGGACAGCTACATGTATTAATAGAAGAATGAAATTAGAACATTGTCCCACACCCTATTCAAACTTAAATTAAAATGTATTGAAGACCTAAATGTAAGACCAGAAACCACAAAACTCCTTGAGGAAAATACAGGCAGAATTCATAACCTGTGTCATAGAACTCTGACACAATTCATAGCCATTTTTTTTTTTTTTTTTTTTTGGATCTGTTTCCTAATAAAAGCAAAAATAAACTAATGGGACATAAGTAAACTTAAAAGCTTTTGCATAACAAATGAAACCACTGACCAAAAAAAGGCAACTTACTGAATGGGAGAAAATATTTGCAAATGATATGACTGACAAAGGGTGCATATACAAAATATATAAACAACTCACACAAGTCAACATTAAAAAAAAACTGATTAAAAATGGGCAGAATAACTGAACAGAAATTTTTTCAAAGAGGAAATGAAGATGGTCAGCAGGCACATGAAAAGATGCTCAACACTGCTAATCATCAGAGAAATGCAAATCAAAACCTATCAATGAGATATCACCTCACACCTGTCAAAATGGCTATCATCAAAAAGAATAAAAGTAACAAATGTTGGCTAGGATGTAAAGAAAACAGAACCCTCATACATTGTTGGTAGGAATGTAAATTGATGCAGCCACTGTGAAAAACAGTATGGAGTTTTCTCAAAAAAAAAAAAAAAAACTAAGACTAGAACTACAATATGATTCTACTCCTGCATATATACTTGAAGAAAAACCAAAAAGACAAACTTGAAAAAAATACCTGCACCCCAATATTCACTGAAGCATTATCTACAACTGCCAAAATACTGAAGCAACCCAAGTGTCCATCAACAGATGAATGGATAAAAGAAGATGTGGTACACTGGAATACTACTCAGCCATAAAAGGGAATGAAACTTTGCATTTGCAGCAACATGGATGGCCCTGGAGGATATTATGCTAAGCGAAATAAGTCAAAGAGAAATACTGTATGATACCACTTATATGTGGTATCTAAAAAATAAAACAAACTAGTGACTATAACAAAAAAGAAACAGGCTCATGTATGGATGTGAGAGTTGGACCATAAAGAAAGCTGAGTGCCAAAGAATTGATGCTTTTAAATTGTAGTGCTGGAGGAATCTTGAGAGTCCCTTGGGTTGCAAGGAGATCAAACAAGTCAATCCTAAAGGAAATCCACACTGAATGTTCAATGCAAGGACTGATGGGCTAAAGCTGAAGCTCCAATACTTTGCCCACTTGACGCAAAAAGTTGACCTATTGGCAAAGACTCCAATGTTGGGAAAGATCGAAGGCAAAAGGAGAAGGGGGTGGCAGAGGATGAGCTGGTTAGATAGCATCACCGACTCAGTGAACATGAATGTGAACAAAGTCTGGGAGATAGTGAAGGACAGGGAAGCCACAATGAATTGGACAAGACTTAGTGAAGGAACAACAACAAATAAAATACAAACTAGTGGTTACCTGTAGGGAGAGAGAAGGATAAAAAGGCAATATAAGGGCAAGGGATTAAGAGTATGAACTATTATGTCTAAAATAAGCTACAAGGATATGTTGTCCAACACAGAATATAACCAATATTTTATAAAAAGCTGTAAGTGGAGTGCTGTTGCTGTTGTTCAGTTGCTCAGTTGTGTCCGACTCTTTGCAACTCCATGGACTGCAGTGTGCCAGGCTTCCCTGTCCTTCACGATTTCCTGGAGTTTGCTCAAACTCACATCCATTGAGGCAATGATGCCATCCAACCAGCTCATCCTCTCTCACTCCCTTAAAAATTGTGAATCACTATCTGGTCCACCTGAAACTTATACACTATTGTATATCAACTATACTTCAATTAAAATATAAAATTACCTATTAAAATAAAGCCAATTAAAAATTATAATTAATAAATAGCAAAGCTTGTACTAAATGAAGTCTCATCTAGCAGGTGCCTAATATTTAAGTTTCACATCAGCTTAACAAACTTAAATATATTCTCTGTATAAAACAGTCATACTACAAAGATCTACTGTATAGCCCCAGGAACTATACTCAGTATCTTGTAATAACCAGTAATGGAAAAGAATCTGAAAAAAAAAAATATATATATATATATGTATGACTCATTGGAGAAGACTCTGATGCTGGGAGGGATTGAGGGCAGGAGGAGAAGGGGACGACAGAGGATGAGATGGCTGGATGGCATCACTGACTTGATGGGTGCGAGTCTGGGTGACCTCCGGGAGCTGGTGATGGACAGGGAGGCCTGGCGTGCTGCGGTTCATGGGGTCGCAAGGAGTCGGACACGACTGAGCGACTGATCGACTGATCTGATCTGATCTCTGATAACTGAATCACTTTGCTATACACTTGAAACTAACACAACATTGTAAATAAATTATACTTCAATAAAAGTATATATTCTATCCCCAAAAATTAAATCTTGAAATAAAAGTTTTAAGAATACACATTATTTAACATTCTGTACCTGCTCTGCTTATGCTAAGTTATGTGTACTGCTCTAGAACCACAAACTGAAAGAGGAAGAGAAGTTCTATGAAGTTTTCACAGTTCTGGGAAAGGTGACTTCAGTCTATTGAGCCTGTGTACTTTTGTACACTCCTGGGTATGGGTCATCTTTGCCCACGACCCCTTTCATTCCCTGGAAGACTTGATTTCCAGGCATCTTCCTCACTTCCTCCACTTTGGACTAAGGTGTGTACCGTTGGTTCCAGGAGATACTGTCAAAACCGTCCTCCAAAGTCTGTACCAATCCACATTCCCCTCAGCTATGTGGGAGTGTCCCTGAGCATCTCCTAGCATTTTGCATCATTTCCATTTTAGGCATTCTAGTGGGTGTGTGTAATGCTATTTCTAAAATTAACACATTCCTTATTTTTCTGTTCTCTCTGCAGAAACAGAATCCAGCTTTTTCAGCCAACCTGCCCTTGCGCCAGGAGGGAGAGAAGAAGCCACTTCCAGAGGGTCCGCCATCTGGGGCCTAACCATGAGTCAGGTCAGCTGAGGCAGGGCCAAGCAGAGGGAAGCCGGGGCACTTGGATGCTCCTCTGCACTCCCTGGCACAGATTCGCTTTCCAGCCTTTCTCATGTCTTTGCCTCTTGCCTTCCTCATCTTTGCTGATTCAGATCTTGTTTGCCAAGCAAAGGATGGTCAGCACTGATTTTCTCCAAATAAGCCCATCATTCTTCTTCTCCCTTTCTTCACCTTTTGTCTTGACATTGGGAAGGCATGGATGGGTGAAGATGAACAGATCATTCACTTCTCTTGATCTGTTTCCTTATCTGAGGGTCATCTGAGCTTGGGCAACACTAAGTCTAAGTCTCTGCTCAGTGGTAGAGAATCCGCCTGCCAATGCAGGAGACTCGGGTTCCATGTCTGAGTGGGGAAGGTCTCCCGGAGGGGGAAATGGCAACCCGCTCAAGTATTCTTGCCTGAATAATCCCATGGGCAGAGGAGCCTGGCGGGCTACAGTCCACGGGGTCGCAGAGTCGGACATGACCCTTTAAGAACCAGGGGGCGAAAGAACAGAAACAGAAGTGTGTACTCCCGTGGGTCGGCCAGAGCGTCAGTGTCCCTGTACAAGCCTGTGCTCTGAAGGTCCTCGTGAGTTTCAGTCCGCGTGTCTCGGAGAAGGGCTGAGTCCTTAAATGTCCACTAACACACTGTGCAAATCTGTTCGCCGGGGGTCTACCTGGAACCCCACTGCCTTCTTGTGCGTCCAAGGCGGCTCAAGCCCTTTCGGGGCTCTGAATGATTCCGGGTCCTTCCGGGGTTTTGTGTCGAATCGGCCGGTGGCGACCCGGCGCCGCGTCGCGGGGTGGGGAGTGTGCGGCTGCGCGCGCCGCGGTTTACGCTGCGATTTCATCATGCTCCCGGCCCGGCCGCGCGCGCCGCTTCCGCCGCCGCCCCCCTCCCGACCTCCCAGCGCCGCCGGCTCATGCCCTCTCTGCGTCCAGCGCTGCTTAGAGCTGCCCGCGCCGCTCTGCTGCCGTCGCCGCCACCCGGTCTCCCGGCCCGGCCTCCGCTCCTGCCCTGCCGGCCCATCAGCAAGCCCGCCCGCGTCCCGACCTGGTTCCCCGCCGCCGCCGCCGCCTCCCGGAGCAGCATGGACGGCGCCGGGGCTGAGGAGGTGCTGGCACCTCTCAGACTAGCCGTGCGCCAGCAGGTACCGGCATTCTGCGCTTTGCACTCAGCCCCGGCTCTCCTCCCTCTTGGTCCCCTCCTTCTCATCTTCTCTCTCTCTTTTTCCGGGCACCGGTCCACCTCATCGATTACCCGTCTCTTTCATTCTCTGGAAGCCCTTGGTTTCCAGGCATCTTCCTCGCCTCCTTCACTTTGGACTCAAGTGCCCGCGTGCGCCGGCCACCTTCCCTCCCGTGGACCCCTCTCCTCCCCTCTCCTTGGGTGACTCCCGCGGATCCCTCGACATTCTGCGTCCCTTCTGTCGCGATTTGTTCTCCTTTCCCAGTCCTTGTTACTGCCTTGCCTCTTCCCTCTCCGATGACGCTGTGATCCGTAACCCTTAGCTTCTCCACCCTGTTCTAGCTCAATAACCTCAATTTTAGGTTTCCTGTCCCTGCTATGTTCTTTGTGCTTCCTGGGTGGCGAGATTCCCAATTCCTCCCTGGTCAGTTACGAGCCGAAGAAGCTGCGGATTCTCTCTTCCTACCGCCTGACTCTCTTTTTTTAATCTTCAAGATGCTTTAAATAAGTGTTTCTTCCTTGACATCTTCATTCGGTGCTTAGTTAGCCGAATGGTCCGCTGAGGAAGTTAAATAGTTGAAACCTGGAAAGGGGAGGTTTTGAACTTTCTCTCTCTCCTCTAATAATGTGAGTTCACCATCCTTCGCTCCTGTCATTTTCTGGGTTCCGAAAAGACCACTTGAAACGAGTGAGCTTTCAGATCGTAAACGTGAGAAGCTGTAAATGTTCCTGAGTTACTCGGTGAAGGCAGCCATCCTTCATATGGAACATTTTGAAATTTTATTTTGCGGAAGGGAGGGAGGTTTCATGGGCTGGAGAGCTTGGTGGTTTAATCCAGGCCTCCTTTTCCTAGGGCACTGCATGGACATCAGAATTTAGAGAGGACAGGGTATTCTCACATCCAGTCAGGTAGAACCAGAAGCTCGGAATAGAACCCCAAGAGTAGATGACCTAGTAGGAAGCACCGAACCGGTTTCTCCAGCACCGGCGCCTGATGCAATAACTTGCCTTGGCTACGGAGGGTGGATCCCTCTCTCGGAAATAATTCATTGGGGCAGTGCTGCAGAAAATTCGGCCAATTCTGCCACTTTATCTACTTCTCTCTAGTTTGAGCCTGATTGATTCTATCCTATTTCATTTTACTGTGGGCTTAATTTATTCTTTTTTCTCGATATCAGAGCTTTATGAATGCATATTCTCCATCTTCGTCCACACACCCTCCTTAAATACAATTAAGTGTGATTCCTTTGTCTTTTCTCTCTCAACTCCCCCCCCCCCCCTTCTTCATATCCTTCACTTTAGAAGGGAGAATACATCTAATTTGGGAAAACGCACACCCAAGCCCCTCCCTCTGCCACGTTACCCTGGAACTGCAGTGCACATTATCCATCTGTAGCAAGACTCTGGAACTAGTTAACTGAAGTACACTTTGATGAGGGAATAGCCTTCCGCTATTATTACTGTCTTGGGTATTGTTTGTGTTGGCTTGATTGCTAGATATTTGGCGCTTCAAGCTATTTTCCGAATATGTAAGTTAGTCTATGTCAGTGAATTTGTGTTTTCTTTTCCTAATTTTTCAGGACCACACATAAATCAGTTAACTACCTGGGACTTTGAATCACACTGCTTTCAGGGTCAACTGGAAGGGAATTTAAAGATCACCTGGTTAACCTTTTTTTTTTTTTCTTTTTTGCTTTCGAAGAAATGAGATACAGTTTCCACTATGAATTTGTGCAATTGAAGGCATCCTTGGAGTGGGATTTGTAAGGTGCTTAATAACGGGTTTCCTTAGTGGCATGTGTTTCAAATAAATAGCTAGTTCATATAAATTTGCCAATCTGCTATGCCATGTGAATGCTGCTGTTTTTTTACAGATTTGGTTTGTTGATTGGCTGAAATGTGTTTCACCATGGCATATTCTTAGTTATTTCCTGAAGAATTTAGTTTTGGAGCTTGTAAAAGGGCCTCAGAGCATTTAGAAAACTGTTAATTGTTTGATGAAGGACACCCTAGGGCATTGAGCTAAAAAAAAATTGGGAATTAGCATACAGTGGCCAGACTTTATTTTGCCAGATTTGTTGTTGTTTAGTTGTCAAGTCGTGTCATACTCTTTTGTGACCCCATGAACGGTAGCCCACCAGGCTCCTCTGTCCATTGGATTGCCCAGGCCAGAATACTGGAGTGGGTTGTCATTTCCTTCCCCAGGAGATCTTCCTGACCCAGGAATCAAACTTGGGTCTCCTGCATTGCAGGCGGATTCTTTACCACTGAGCTACCAGGGAAGTCCCATTTTGTCAAATAAGGGCATTTAAAAAAAACCAAGCAGTGCAATCAAGAAACTGCCATCTGATTTCCCCTTTTATTTAATAAAAGAAAATATATTTTAATACCTAAGAAACGACAGGCCATAACTCGGAATAAAGGACAGTCTTTTATATTTGAAAAACGTTCTGATACATTGGCACCCCACCACCACAACCACCACCATGCTGATGAGCATATCCTGGAGTGTCTTGTTTGGGAAGTGGCTCTAGGGCAGAGGTTCTCAAAGTATGGTCTGCAAACCCTTAGAGGTCTCCAGGGTCAAAACCATTTTCATGATAAAAGTAAGATGTTATTGGCACTCTATGGACATTTGCACTGATGGTGCAAAGCATGGTGAGTAAAACTGCTGGCCTGTAGCACTTACCAAGTAAGGGACACTAAGCCTTTATATTCTCTACCACATTCTCACACTTTGAAAACAAACATATCCTGTCTCAGTTTTGCTTTAGAGTGTCCTTGAAAAAGCAGTAAGAATTACTATTTTTGTTAAATTCAGACCTTTGTGTACACATCTTTTTAATATTCTGTGTGACAAAATAGGAAGTATGCATAAAGCATACTCATGTATGTTGATTGAGGAAAAGCACTTACGATTGAGTTGCAGAAATGAGACATACTAAAATGCCTGACAAACAGTGTTATTCATTCTTAGGTTTTGGGCATTCTTTCATTTTCTGTAAAATGAGTGAAGTAAGACTGTGCCTTCAGAAAAGCAACTGATAGTATTTGTGGTCAATAAAGTCAGTCTTGGGAAATGTTAGAGCCCTGGATTTTTCTCTGCTTTGATTTTCTGAACTAAGAGTGCCCATTAAAGCTCTTGCTTAATCCATAAAGGACAAATGATACATTTATGAAGTTTTTGTCAATAGTTGTAAAACACTTGGGAATCTGAAAGTAGTTTATTAATCTTAACAAGAACCCTCTAGGTCCATAGGGAGAAAGTTAAAAGATTGTTAAAAGATAATGTTTTCTTGGCTTACTGAATATGCACCATGATATGTATGAAGGATGAATGAAAAAGGTCTGTTGGAATGATTTCTCACCTATAATTATTTCATTTTATAAACACAGACTTTTAGTTCTAATCTATGTCTTTATGGTAAGAATTTATGTAGAAATTAAGCTTCTAGTTGATGTATCTTAAAGGTAACTTAGAAATATTGATATTTCACATTGATTTCATTCAACACACACATAATAGTCTGTGCTGAAGAAAGAGGAGAGAAAATAATTAGAAATTAGGAATCCATAAGTACTTTCTTTCCATGTTTAGATCAACTGCAACTTTTGTTTTCAGAATTAGATCATTAAAATCATGGTTTTAATTATTCCATTATTCAGAGTAAACTCGATTATTTTCTTTTTTAAAAAAAAATTTGTTTATTTTTTAATTGAAGGATAATTGCTTTACAGAATTTTGTGGTTTTCTGTCAAACCTCAACATGAACCAACCATAAGTATACATATATCCCCTCCCTTTTGAGTCTCTCTCCCATCTCCCTCCTCATCCCACCCCTAAAGGTCAAATATTTTCTTAATTGACTGAGATTTTTAGAGATGATTAACTCAGCGTAGGATTCCTGACTCTTCCACTGCTTCTGTTGATGGTGAGCGTCTCCTGGAATGTATGTGTGCCTCATTCTATGCCTGAACTTTAAAAAACAGTAAAAAGTGATTCAGGAAAATTAATTTTAAGTTCTTCTTACCTTTACCAACTTATGGCCTTGCTTGCCCAGTGCTTTGAAAAGCTCCAGAAGAAAATGTGGGAGTGCCAGCCCTTGACACACAAAGGTAGGTGTTCAGAAGAACTGTTTGCTTCTTTTAGACGTTCGAAAGAACTGCTTGCCACCCTCTTTTCAGAACACAGACTCTCATAGTTTCTTACACCCATCAAAAAGCACTGTTAGTGAACCTTTACGAGGTAAGTGTTCTGACAGGTAGAGTAGGGGAAAAGAACCACTGAATGTGTAAAGACTAAGCCAGTAGATATTTACCAAGTGTTACGTGCTTGGGATTGTGCTAGGTTTAGGTTGTGATATCAGGCAAGAAATATTTGAGTGCCAGAACTGACATTCTAGGGTTCCTGTCTTAAAAGAGCCTGCTGTATAATGGCAGGGACAAATAAAAGGCATATAAATAAATAAGCCAATCCATTGATGGGGTGATTTCAGGTATTGTGTGTGTTAATAAAGAAGTTAAAATTAGAAGGTGACTGAGTATGTTGCTTTAGCTAGAGAGGTCAAGATAATAAAAACTGTTAGTATAATAACAGACCAGACCTATTTGTATGTAATAAGAGAATGAAAAGAAGAACCAACTCAGTGACTCTCAACAATATCAGACTCGGTGTCCCCTTTTATACCACATATTTTGAAATTCATTACTACCCTGTAATGAAATTCATGCCTCAGAAATATAATATTTCATAGGACAACTATATGTACACATAGTGCTCCAAATGTAATACAAATAAAAAGTAATTTATAATAATATGTATTTTAGTACGTAAGTTTGGGGGTGTGCCTCCACTGGAGGTTATACTGAAGTAAGCAGATGCTGCTCTTGCTGCTGCTGCATCGCTTCAGTCGTGTCTGACTCTGTGCAACCCCATAGACAGCAGCCCACCAGGCTCCCCCATCCCTGGGATTCTCCAGGCATGAACACTGGAGTGCGTTGCCATTTCCTTCCCCAATGCATGAAAAGTGAAAAATGAAAGTGAAGTCGCTCAGTCGTGTTTGACTCTTCGTGACCCCATGGACCACAGCCTACCAGGCTCCTCTGTCCATGGGATTTTCCAGGCAAGAGTACTGGAGTGGGGTGCCATTCCCTTCTCTGAAGCAGATGCTTATACTCCTATACAGATTTACTCTGAATGCAGTTGCTATTAATGCACACTGAGAAAGATATATTGCATTGTTTACTCAAGGCAGCAGCATAGCCGGTAGTCACATGTCTTCTTTGTTTTTTTGTTTCAAACAATAGCAGCTTTCTAAAATTCTGAACAAAGCAAGGTATAGTCTTCTTTTTTATTTTTTGAGTTGAGGTGTAGTTTATTTGGGGGCTTCCCAGGTGGCACAGTGGTAAAGAATCAGCCCGCCAGTGCAGATGATGCGAGAGACACAGGTTTGATCCCTAGAATGGGAAGATCCCCTGGAGGAGGGCATGGCAACCCGCTCCAGTATTCTTGCCTGGAAAGTTCCATGGACACAGTATGGTGGGCTACGGCCCATGGGGTTGCAAAGAATACCACACAACTGAGTGACTAAGCACTCATGCATAGTTGATTTTAGTCTTCCTTTAAAATGCATTTTCCTGGGTGCATCCCTGGAAAATTCATTGTATGTTAAAACTGGAGAAATACTTCTCGTTTATAAGCAGAGTTAGGTTCTTAGTTCAGATAATTTTAAACAGCTTTTTTGCCTCCTAACTGGGACATTCTGAAATAGTATGAATTACAGGAGAGGGGGTTCTGTTCACTGAAAGAGGGAAGTAGGCAGGAGTTTGGGGAAATATCCACAATGGGGAAAGGATGATGGTAGGCCCCTCAAAGGAGTTGGGGTTTTAGAAAGAGAAAGGAGGAATCAGTTTGAAAGTAGAGGGTGTTGAGGTCCTTTAATGGACCGGAACCTGGTGGTGTAGAGTTGAGGATAAAGTAAAAGAGAGAGAGGAAGAGGCTGATATTCCTTGGTTTATGCAGAAAACCAATAAAGTCCTAGATACAGGGCTTGTGTCGCTCACAAAGGCACTTGGCGCCCTCTCGAGGGGGTGAAGGCACAGTGCGCCTTCTCGAGATGGTCTTAGAAGCCTGGGCAGGAGAATGAGCACGACGGGTTTCTGAGCTCCAGAGAATTAGCCTGAAGAAGAGAGAGAGAGAGAGAGAGAGAATGAAAAAAAGAAAGACACGGGGACTCAAACTCTGATGGAGCAAAGGTGTTTTATTCAACATTGTGTGGATGTTTGTTTATACTGTCTTACAAGGTAGCTATTTTCAGCAGAGATAAAATTAAAACTTAGAAGTTATCAAGGAAACATGAGGTCATTGATATGAAAGAGAGAGGGTTGTAAATAATCACTCTTACCTTATTGTTCATAAAAAGAAAGAAGGTCGTAAATAGTTACTTATCACCGTATGGAAAAACTAAGGAAGGAAATGCATGCATTCCTCAGCCCCTGGAAGTAGTTTGCTACTCCATTCAGGAATTAATAAGGGACAGAGGATTCATGACAGATGCAAAACAGCACACAGGAAGCCTCCCGTTAAATGCTTCCTGACAAGTCCCCCTATTTTATTATATTTGTAAAAAAGGTCTTGACCAATTGAGTTTGTTTAGTATTGCTGCTGCTGCTGCTAAGTCACTTCAGTCATGTCCAACTCTGTACGACCCCATAGACGGCAGCCCACCAGGCTCCCCTGTCCCTGGAATTCTCCAGGCAAGAACACTGGAGTGGGTTGCCATTTCCTTCTCCAATGCATGAAAGTGAAGAGTGAAAGTGAAGTTGCTCAGTTGTGTCCAACTCTTAGCAACCCCATGGACTGCAGCCTACCAGGCTCTTCCGTCCATGGGATTTTCCAGACAAGAGTACTGGAGTGGGGTGCCATTGCCTTCTCCATTGTTTAGTATTAACCAACCTTATAGAAAGGCAATGATAAACAACAAATATAATTATCAAGACAATCACCAAAGTTACAGTTCCAGACCTGACGCTGTGGGTAATACTTTGAAACCATCTTTGTGGGTCTAGCCTGGATAATTGATTGGCTAGTTGTTCAGCTAAAGTTTCCAAATTAGTGGAGGAGGGGAGATGTTTAGAAAAAGTTTCAAAGATTTCCTTTTGCAGTAATTGTACATTCAGAGAGGCATTATCATGTATATTTTGTAAATGAAATTTGATTTGTTCCCAGTTATAGGCACTGTGATTAGAATGAACAGGAGTGACAGAAAATTGAAGTAATCTGGAAGCAAGTCCAGCCATGGGACCTTCTTCCCAGGGTTGTTGGAGATTTACTGGTAACCACAAATTACGTTGAGATCAAAGAATCAAAAGGGAACCATTTCTTAAAGAGATAGAGGAGTTAAGACAAGTATATAGTTTGCAATTAATACAAGTTACAGAACGTAAAGTCTTATTGTAAATTTCCTATGGCTGTAACAAAAGAAAGTGGGACACAGGCCTGTATAAAATATGACTGATTATAGTGAAAGAAATAGTTACTAAGACCACGACTGGTCCCTGTGAAATGTCCGGTCCAAGTTCCAAGTTCTTCGGTGCAAGTTTCCAAGTGTCCCATTGTTCAGGCCCACTCTGTTTATTGAGGACCATCCTAGGACGAGGTGGGGCTGATCCACCGTCAAGCCACCCAAGAAGTCCTTTGTCATGGTAATGCTCCATCGTAGTGTAGGTGACCTTCCATGTCACTTGCGTAACATAGTCACACATCGTGCTGTTAACCTCTTCTGAGCAGCTAGAAAACTGCATACCATGGGGTCCCTAATCAACAATTGTATAATTAGCCACAAACATTAATTTTCCTGATTTGGCTTGACATTTGTCCCAACGAACAGGAGTATATGTAAAGTTCTTGTAAGTAAACCCTTTGCATAGTGTTCTTTGTTCTTTCCCTAACTCTTTCCCTAAAGTCTCAGTAGTATCAACATGGTTCACAGACAAAGAAAGGACAGTAAATAATCCAAGCAATGTCTGAAAGTCTTCTTTTGGAGGCAGTACGAAAGCCCAAGTTTGTTGGCTGACGTTTATGCATAATTTTCCTGGGCCCAGGTCACAAGGGAAGGACTTCATAGCTTAAAGAAATGTTAATTAGTTTTCCCTCCTCCCCGGGAGGGAATGTGAAAACGTTCCAGGGAAGGGGCATATGGGTGGAGTCACTGATAGGATCCGTCTTTTCTCCGTCCATTTTATGACATGCAATAAAGGGGGTTGAGTAAGTAAGTCCAGTTAAGTCTGATTAGTTAATCCAGTTTGAGCAGGGGAGGCACAGGTCAGGAGACTGAGCATTCTCAGGAGAACGTATTCAGGACCCTGAAGCATTCTCTGTTGAGAAACCAGATTTTTAGCTTGATTAATAAGGGTTTTATTTGTCCCCAAGTGGGGAGATCATAAGGGTGATGCCACCAAGGGCGGTGCTTCCTGGAGATCTTTAGAGCCACCACGGCCCATATTGGAATTTCTTCCTCCTGGGGTTTTTGTTGTCCCATCTCCATTTTGAAGGCCGAGGGCCCCCTTGAGTCGAATCTTCTGAAGAGGAAGCCGTGTGAGTTTGTTGGATCCATCTGGGGAAATACAAGCATACCCCTTTCCCTGTAAGATTAGTTTCCCAGATTTCCATTGTTTCATTAACCCGTCTTGGTACCAGATGGGCAGAGGAAGAGAAGTGTCCTTCAATTCCTCGAAATGCTTTTCTGCCCTCGTTAAAGTATCTCCCTGTGGTAAGTTTAAAAAAATTAAAACAAATAAAGCTGTATTAACAATAGTTATAGGTTTAGAAAATATCTATGTTGGAATCTAGTAAAGTCTGCTTTAGATAAGGAAGACAGTAGTGTTCCTGTGTATTCCCCCTTTTTAAATTTTTTTATTTGTAACTTTAGTGTGTGATGTGCTCGTTCAACTATGCCTTGTGCCTGTGGCTTCTAAGGAATACCTGTAATATGTTTAATAGAAAAAGATGGTAAAACTTGTTTAAAGTGTCTAGAAATATAGGCAGGGCCATTGTGTTTTTCTAGAACTAGGAGTTCCCATTCCAGCAAAACAAGTTAATAAGTAAGTTATAACGTGTTGTGTAGCCTCACCGCGACGAGGTGTGGCCCAAATAAAAGGAAAATTAGTGTTGATACAGACATGCAAGAAAGAAGATGGAGAAAGTTCAGGGCATTTGCCATAGTTCGTTAGGTTGCAAACTGCGCGGATTAATACCTTGTGCGATGGGTCCAAGATGTAGGGGGTCTACAAGTAGAGCAATTACTAATAATTTCTTTAGCCTGGCGGTATGGGATATTCCATAGATGGTGTAAGGAGCCAGCATTGTTATGCAACAGAGCATGCCATTCTTCTGGAGTAGCAAATTCAGTTCAGTCGCTCAGTCGTGTCCGACTCTTGGCGACCCCATGAATCGCAGCATGCCAGGCCTCCCTGTCCATCACCAGCTCCTGAAGTTTACTCAGACTCATGTCCATCGAATCAGTGATGCCATCTAGCCATCTCATCCTCTGTCGTCCCCTTCTCCTCCTGTCCCTAATCCCTCTCAGCATCAGAGTCTTTTCCAATGAGTGAACTCTTCACATGAGGTGGCCAAAGTACTGCAGTTTCAACTTTAGCATCATTCCTTCCAAAGAAATCCCAGGACTTATCTCCTTCAGAATGGACTGGTTGCATCTCCTTGCAGTCCAAGGGACTCTCAAGAGTCTTCTCCAACACCACAGTTCAAAAGCATCAATTCTTCTGCGCTCAGCCTTCTTGACAGTCCAAATCTCACATCCATACATGACCACAGGAAAAACCATAGCCTTGACTAGATGGACCTTTGTTGGCAAAGTAATGTCTCTGTTTTTGAATATGATATCTAGGTTGGTCATAACTTTCCTTCCAAGGAGTAAGTATCTTTTAATCTCATGGCTGCAGTCACCATCTGCAGTGATTTTGGAGCCCAGAAAAATAAAGTCTGACACTGTTTCCACTGTTTCCCCATCTATTTCCCATGAAGTGATGGGACCAGATGCCATGATCTTCATTTTCTGAATGTTGAGCTTTAAGCCAACCTTTTCACTCTCCACTTTCACTTTCATCAAGAGGCTTTTGAGTTCCTCTTCACTTTCTGCCATAAGGGTGGTGTCATGTGCATATCTGAGGTTATTGATATTTCTCCCAGTAATCTGGATTCCAGCTTGTGTTTCTTCCAGTCCAGCGTTTCTCATGATGTCCTCTGCATATAAATTAAATAAGCAGGATGACAATATACAGCCTTGACGTACTCCTTTTCCTATTTGGAACCAGTCTGTTGTTCCATGTCCAGTTTTAACTGTTGCTTCCTGACCTGCATACAGATTTCTCAGGAGGCAGGTCAGGTGGTCTGGTATTCCCATCTCTTGAAGAATTTTCCACAGTTTCTTGTGATCCACACAGTCAAAAGGCTTTGGCATAGTCAATAAAGCAGAAATAGATGTTTTTCTGGAACTCTCTTGCTTTTTCGATGATCCAGCGGATGTTGGCAATTTGATCTCTGGTTCCTCTGCCTTTTCTAAAACCATCTTGAACATCAGGAAGTTCACGGTTCACATATTGCTGAAGCCTGGCTTGGAGAATTTTGAGCATTACTAGCATGTGAGATGAGTGCAATTGTGCGGTAGTTTGAGCATTCTTTGGCATTGCCTTTCTTTGGGATTGGAATGAAAACTGACCTTTTCTAGTCCTGTGGCCACTGCTAAGTTTTCCAACGCAAAAACAATACCCAGCTGTGGATGTGACTAGTGATAGAAGCAAGGTCCGATGCTGTAAAGGGCAATATTGCATAGGAACCTAGAATGTCAGGTTCATGAATCAAGGCAAATTGGAAGTGGTCAAACAAGAGATGGCAAGAGTGAATGTTGACATTCTAGGAATCAGCGAACTAAAATGGACTGGAATGGGTGAATTTAACTCAGATGACCATTATATCTACTACTGTGGGCAGGAATCCCTCAGAAGAAATGGAGTGGCCATCATGGTCAACAAAAGAGTCCGAAGTGTAGTACTTGGATGCAATCTCAAAAACAACAGGATGATCACTGTTCGTTTCCAAGGCAAACCATTCAATATCACAGTAATCCAAGTCTATGCCCCAACTAGTAACGCTGAAGAAGCTGAACGGTTCTATGAAGACCTACAAGACCTTTTAGAACTAACACCCAAAAAAGATGTCCTTTTCATTATAGAGGACTGGAATGCAAAAGTAGGAAGTCAAGAAACATGTGGAGTAGCCAAGGAAACCAGTTTATCAGCTTGCTCATTACCATAAGTCTTGGGGCGGAGAAGTAAAGAACGTGCTCGAATATGTGTAATATAAATAGGAGAATTGCGGTTTCTAAAAACAGATTGTAGTTTGAAAAAGAGTTGTTAAATAATAGATTGATTGAAGTTTATTGTGGAGGTTTCTATGTTTTTTAATACAAAAACTGAATATATAGAGTCAGAGACTATATTAATGGGTAAAGGATGTAGGCAAATAACTTGAATAAGAGCATATAATTTATTTTGTTGAGCAGAATGAAATTTAGTATAGAAGACTTTATATTCCTTAAGAGACCAGACTGAATTTTAGCGTTTTTAGTCCCATCTGTATAAAAAACCTCAGCCTATGGTATAGGCTGTGAGCTGGTAATGTGAGAAGTAATAAATTCAGTATTTTTGAAGAAATTCCACAGCTTACCACAAGGATAATGAAATGTAATTTCTCCAAAATATTCCAGAAAAGCTATTTGGAAATTGGTAGACGTTTGTAATGTGTTCTCAAGTTGAGATTTATTGATAGGTATTACAATTTTATGAGAATCAGAGCCAATTACAGTTTTAGTCCTATTTCTTCCATTTATTATGATTAGAGCAATTAAGGTAGGGTGTAAGTGACTTTCTTCCCCTAAAACAGGTATAGATCCATTCTACTGGGTGTTCTTGTTGGGCAAGAAGTCCTGTGGGAGAATGAAAAGAGGGGAGTACAAATAATTCTAGAGGTAAATCTAGTTTGATGTGAGTAAGAAATTGTTTTTGTAATTTATTTTGCACCAAATAGAGTTCCTCTCGTGCCTCTTGAGAAAGTGAACGAGGGCTATTTAAAAAAGGATCTCCTTTTAAAGTATTAAATAGGTTATTCAGTTGATAATTAGCAATGACTAAAGAATGTCTGCTGCTAAGTCGCTTCAGTCGTGTCTGACTCTGTGCGACCCCATAGACAGAAGCTCACCAGGCTCCCCCGTCCCTGGGATTCTCCAGGCAAGAATACTGGAGTGGGTTGCCATTTCCTTCTCCAATGAATGAAAGTGAAAAGTGAAAGTGAAGTCGCTCAGTCGTGTCCGACTCTTAGCGACCCCATGGACTGGAGCCTACCAGGATCCTCTGTCCATGGGATTTTCCAGGCAAAAGTACTGGGGTGGGGTGCCATTGCCTTCCCCGAAAGAATGTCTAGTCCATTTATATCACCTAAGAGCTTTTGAAAATCATTTAAGGTTGATCATTTATCAGTATGGATCTGAATTAGTTGGGGAGTAATACGTTGTCTATTAACAACAAACCCCAAGTAATGGTAAGGTATAGAGGTTTGAATTTTTTGAGGGGCAATGATTAATCCAGAGTTTTTTAAGCATAGTTGAGCTATATCAAACATGTGTTGAGTTTCTGAGATAGATGGAGCCGAAAACAATATATCATCCATATAGTGAACAACAAGAAAGTTAGGAAATTGCTTTCTCACAGGCTCAAGGGCTTTGGCTACGTAGTACTGACACATGGTGGGAGAATTCATCATCCCTTGTGGCAGTACAGTCCATTGGTGCCGTTTATGGGGTCCAATATGGTTAGGATAAGGGAGAGAGAAAGCAAATCTCTCTCGGTCTAAAGGGTGTAAAGGTATATTAAAAAAGCAATCTTGTAAATCAATAATAATAATATGCCGATTTTAAGGAATAGTGGTAGGTGATGGGATTCCTGGTTGTCGTGCACCCATAGGTTTCATAGATGGATTAACTTTTTTAAGGTCTGTTAGGAGACGCTGAAGAATTGATGCTTTTGAACTGTGGTGTTGAAGAAGACTCCTGAGAGTCCCTTGGACTGCAAGGAGATCCAACCAGTCCATTCTGAAGGAGATCAGCCCTGGCTGTTCTTTGGAGGGAATGATGCTAAAGCTGAAGCTCCAGTACTTTGGCCACCTCATGCGAAGAGTTGACTCATTGGAGAAGACTCTGATGCTGGGAGGGACTGGGGGCAGGAGGAGAAGGGGATGACAGAGGATGAGATGGCTGGATGGCATTACCAACTCAATGGACGTAAGTTTGAGTGAACTCCAGGAGTTGGTGATGGACAGGGAGGCCTGGCATGCTGTGATTCATGGGGTCACAAAGAGTCGGACACGACTGAGCAACTGAACTGAACTGAGGAGACGCCATTTGTTAGATTTTTTTTTTTTTAAATAATGAGAATAGGAGAGTTCCAAGGAGAACAAGATTCCTCAATATGCTTTAATTCTAGTTGTGTATCTGTAAGTTCCTTAGCCGCCTGTAATTTCTCTTTTGTGAGAGGCCACTGCTCTGTCCAAATGGGCTCGTCATCCTTCCAAATTATTTTAATAATTGTATTGTTTGTTAAATGAACAATGGCCTCTAGGAAAAATGTGGAATGTATATCTGAGTTTGCCATCGCATAAGTAAGTCCCTTGCTATCAGGTTAAGGGGTGCATCTGTCACATAAGGTCTTAGTCTTGCAGGTTGGCCTTCTGGTCTCTCACATGGATAAATTTGAGTACTCTGATAAACCTCTTGTACTTTGGTTTGAGAAATCCCTGCAATTTGGCAAGAAATTTTTTGTACAGGCCAGAATTTGGGCCATAAATGTTTGGAAATAATAGTAATATCAGACCCAGTGTCGAGGAGACCAGAAAATCTTTTACCATTACTTTTGATATTTATAGTTGGTCAGGCAAATTCAGATACTAATGATGTCCAAAAGGACTGTTTTTGATCTGTACTCCCGAATCCGCCTGTCCATATATCATTAGAGGAATTAATAGAAATGTAAGGTAAAAAAAGTAATTAAGCAATTTTATCCCCCTTTTTGAATTGTCATAAAATCTGAGATGACATCATAATTTGAATTTCTTCTGGTTTAAGGAAAGCTGTTATTAAAGTTTGCCAATCATGGGGAATAAAATCTCCAATAGAGGATGTTATAGAATTTAGAAGTGCTTTAGTAAAAGGTGAATGTGGGCCATACATAGTTATAGCTTTTTTAATTTGTTGAATGTGAAAAAGGTTAATACCCTTATAATGAGGTATTATTTGCCCTTGAGTGTCAGGATTTCTAAAAACTGGAAAGGCGGAGAAACCATTGGCTTCAGAGACCTGTGATTGTAAAGCCAGCAATTCAGAGAGCCTCTGTCATGAAGGAGAGTGAGTAGGTAGATTATTGTTATTCAGAAAGGTGTTGTTGGTTTTAATGTCAGAAGGTGTCTTAGGGGAGTTGTTGCCAGAATCATTAGGTTCTAGCAAGGGAGAGACTTTGGGATTTGTGCCCGCTGGCAGGGGAGGAGCACTTGGAGCAACTGGGGCAGGGCTTGTAGGAAAATTCTGAAATATTTTATGTTGTTCTAATTCAAAACTACCTTCATCAGGGAACCGAGGGTTACATTCAACCACTGTCTGAAGGCAAGCCTCTATTCGCTGACATGAAACTGAAAGTCCCTGAACTTTAAATAAGTGCTGAAGTAAAGGAGAGAAGTGATGGGGCTTTCCAGCCATATTACCCATTTCTTAGTACTTACCAGCCTCAGTGAGCCCTTGGGGTCACTCTGTCCAAATCTACCAAGTGTACTAGGCTCCTGTTTGGGCACCACCTGTTGAGGTCCTTTAATTGACTGGAACCTGGTGGTCTGGAGTTGATGATAAGAAAGTAAAAGAGAAAGAGGCTGATATTCCTTGGTTTATGCAGAAAACCAAGTCCTTGATACAGGGCTTGTGTCGCTCACAAAGGTACCTGTCAGGAAGCATTTAACAGGAGGCTTCCTGTGTGCTGTTTTGGATCTGTCAGGAGTCCTCTGTTCCTTACTAATTTCTGAATATTCAGGAATTAAGAGGAGAGGCAAGCCTCTCCCAGGGCTGAGGAATCCAGGCATTTCCTTGTTAGTTTTTCAATACAGTGATAAGTACCCTCTCCCTTCTTATGAACCACATGGTAAAAGTGATTGTTTACAGCTCTCTCTCTCTCTTTAATATGAATCACCTATGTTTTTTGTAAGTCTGGAATTTTAATCTTTATCTTTGCTGAGAATAACTGCCTTGTAAGACAGTATATATGCACACACCATGTTGGTTAAAACACCTTTGCTCCATCAGAGCTTTGGTCCCCATGTCTTCTCTCTCTCTCTCTCTTTCAGGCTAATTCTCTGGAGCACAGAGGCCCTCTGGGTTCACTTTCCTGCCCAGGCTTCTAAGACCCTCTTGAAAAGGCGCTCTATGCCTTCACCCCATCGAGAGGGCGCCTGAGGCCTTCGTGAACAGAGCAAGCCCTGTGTCAGGGACTTTATTGGTTTTCTGCGTAAACCAAGGAACATCAGCCTCTTTCTCTCTCCTTTACTTTCTTGTCATCGACTCCGGACCACCAGGTTCCAGTCCATTAAAGGACTTCAACGGGCACCTGGTGCCCTCTCAAGGGGGTGAATGCACAGTGCGCCTTCTCAAGAGGATCTTAGAAGCCTGGACAGGAGAATGAGCACGACGGGTTTCTGAGCTCCAGAGAATTAGCCTGAAAGAGAGAGAGAAGGAAAAAAAGACACGGGGACTCAAGCTCTGATGGAGCAAAGGTGTTTTATTCAACATTGTGTGGGTGTTTATACTGTCTTACAAGGTAGCTATTTTCAGCAGAGATAAATCAAAACTTATAAGTTGTCAAGGATACATTAAGTCATTGATATGAAAGAGAGAGGGTTGTAAATAATCACTTTTACCGTATGGTTCATAAAAAGGAAGAGGATCGTAAATAGTTACTTATCACCGTATGGAAAAACTAAGGAAGACAGTCCATACATTCCTCAGCCCCCGGGAGTAGTTTGCTATGCTAAGTCACTTCAGTCGTGTCCGACTCTGTGCGACCCCATAGGCAGCAGCCCACCAGGCTCCCCCGTCCCTGGGATTCTCCAGGCAAGAACACTGGAGTGGGTTGCCATTTCCTTCTCCAATGCATGGAAGTGAAAAGTGAAAGTGAAGTCGCTCAGTCGTGTCCAACTCTTAGCGACCCCATAGACTGCAGCCTACCAGGCTTCTCCATCCACGAGATTTTCCAGACAAGAGTACTGGAGTGGGGTGCCATTGCCTTCTCCGGAGTAGTTTGCTACTCCACTTACTTCCTGAATATTCAGGAATTAATAAGGGACAGAGGATTCATGACAGATGCAAAACAGCACACAGGAAGCCTCCTGTTAAATGCTTCCTGACAAGAGGAGAATAAGGAGAACATGTATCCCATTTCCATTCTCTTTTCTGTGTATGATTATCTGTATTTTCAACTTTGTCTTTCTGTTCCATTCCATGGAATGAAAATTATCCAGGGATAATTTCTAAGTCACTAATTCTCTCTTCAGCTGTCTGATCTGCTGTTTAAACTGTCCAGTGGGTTTTTAATTTCAGTGATTTATTTCCCAATGTTCTATGTGGTTCTTTTTCAAGTCCCCCGATTGTTTTTGATAGTCTCTTATTCTTTACTCATGTTTTTGATTCCTCTTTTTATTTTACTTTAAACATCTTGAGCATTTAAAAAGTATATTTGGTCATCGAATACTTTTAAAGGATCTAATTTTGTTATGTTGTTTCTGCCAAGTCTCACTCATGGTGGCTCTCTTCCTCATGGATTTTAAAATTTTGAGCTGAGTGCTTATTATTTTCGTAACCTTAAACTGAAAATCCTGAAAGACCTATGGAAGGTCTACTTGAGAGAGCAGTTGCTTCTGATGGGCCCCCCAGGGCTCTACTAATTTGATACCTTTTAATTTCTCATCTTGAAATTTCCCAGACCATGTGGTAACGTTTTGTTTGTTTTCCCAGATTACTTATTCTACCACATTACTGCAAGAAAATCAAAGTACAGGTGGTAGGTTGTTGGAAGTGAATAAAGTAGTCTAAAGAAATTAGCAAGGAAAAAAATGCAGTAGTAAAGGGCAGAGGAAGGTAAGTGACTGAGAACAAATGGGCAGAGAAGTCAGCAGAAAACTAAAACAGTCTTTTTTTTTTTTTTGTACGCAAGAAAAAAGAGATTCAAGGAGATGGTAGTCTATTCATTGGTTCTTCTGAGTTCTCAGTGCTTATCTTGCTCTTTACTTTTTTTGTGTGTGTGTGGCTGTGCTGGCTCTCTGTTGCAGGGAGCAGGCTTTCTCTAGTTGCAGAGTGCATGCTCCCTAATTGTAGCATGTGGTCTTAGTTGCCCTGAGGCATATGGGATCTTAGTTCTCCGACCAGGGATCAAACCCCCATCCCCCTGAATTGCAAGGCAGATTCTTACCCGGTAGACAGCACCAGGGTTTTTACTTTTTGATCAGTGCTTTTCTCCCCTCTGTGCATCTCCTTCCCACAAAGAAAACAAACCAGTAATAATCACACTGCAAGTGTAGTTATTTATGTACCTGTCTATATATTTAGATTATACATGCTGAGGGCCTACAGTATTCATAATGACCTTTCACATAATAAACCTTTTAATTTCCTCATTCTCACACAGATACTGTTTAAAAGACGTGCTGAAAAGCACATTTCTAACTTTACTTCTGAAACCAATCATGACTACCGATTCTCTTTGTTGGCTAGGGAGATCTTGTACGAAAACTCAAAGAAGATAAAGCACCCCAAGTAGATGTAGATAAGGCGGTAGCTGAGCTCAAAGCCCGGAAAAGGATTCTGGAAGCAAAGGTGAGTCTTGGATCTTTGGAAAGGAAAGTAAGTAGCTATAGAATCCCTCATCTTTACTTAGTCTCTGTGGGTGGGAGAGACCTAGAAAAAAATCTAAAAGTTGCTCTATCTCTGTTTATCCAGAATGCCTTTTCCTCCTTCTCTACTTGGTAGACTCCTTCCTTTCAATGTGTAATTCAAAATGTCAGCTTTTCTACAAGATGTTCCTCCCCCTAACCTACTCCTTCTCCTACCAGACAAAAACCCTAAACTGGTTGTGTTCCATTAATTTCCCTGGAAGACAATTGTGTTCTTCTTGATGAATTCTTTTATATTCACAAATAATGGTTATGCTGTTTTAAAATCTTTTCTTTTAAGGAAAAGTTTTATTCATCTGATACCTGCTCGCAGACCTTTCAAATTATCTCACATCACTAAACTGAAATCGTTTGGAGTTTTTTCTCTTTTTGGCCAAGCTGCACAGCTTGTGGCATCTTAGTTCCCCAGCCAGGGGTTGAACTCAGCCCCAGCAGTGAAAGCATCCAGTCCTAACCACTGGGAAGCCAGAGAATTCCTCATTTGGAGTTTTAAGTCACTATTTCACTACAGTGATGATACTGTTTATCAGTATCTACATCTAAGTAAGCTTAGTTTTATAATCTTGGAAATAGTCATACATTTTTCTAAATAGTTAAGTAAAGGTATCTTTTCTGTAACTCAGAAGGAAAAACCCCTAAGGTTTCTGTTGTTTTAAGGGTATGAATGTCTTGTCTGATAAATTTTATATTGAATTCTGAGGAATAAAGTAAATTTAGGTATGTAAACTGAAATTCCCACTCACTCCTTCAGTCACATATTTTCTCTTTAAAAATCTCTTACAGGAGCTAGCATTACAGCCCAAAGATGATGTTGTAGACAGAGCAAAAATGGAAGATACCCTGAAGAGGAGGTTTTTCTATGATCAAGCTTTTGCTATTTATGGAGGTAGGGGATTAATGAAAGAAAAAATGTGTCGTTAGTGGCTTTAATACGGTTCTTAAATGAAAAGCACAACTTGCCAATTGATATCTCGTTGTATCAGGTCATGCCAAGCAGAGGATAGATATCTTGCATTTATTTGTTTAGTCATTCATTTGGTATGATACCAGTTCTTATTTCCTTCTACCCTCCTTATTCTTGAAGACGGCTTTTTTTCCATTAGGACTTAAGGAATTGGAAGGGCAGGCAGATATTAAATGTTTGATGTATCCAGGTACATATCAGACTCTTCTTAAAATCCCAGTGGAGACTTGAGAGTAGTAGAGGGCCATTTGTGGCACTGGCCAACTGCACTGTGCCGTTCCCCACAGGGCAGTGATAAACCCTAGTTCCTATTTTATTCATTATGGCAACTGCCAGGTGAAAACATTCTTCTTAGCTATGCAGATAAATTTCTACATCCCTCCGAACACTACATGAATTTATATAGACAAATATAATTCTCTGATATTTTCATAAGTAACGGAGATTATTGCAACAGTATTAAACTTTCAGTTCTTTGCCACTGAAACTTGATTTGATTTTTAGTCTGAGCAGATCTCTAAATGTTTTATTTCTTGAGGTTTAAATAGTGGCTCAAATACCAAGAATAAATTGGAGAATGGGGTATTGGGCATCACTGTTATTCCACTGAAGCAGCCAGTTATTTTCTCATTTCTGTGGCAGAAAACTATAATCTGCTTTTTCATTTTGTTTCTTGCATAAGAAGGAACTTCTTTTTGTTTTTAGGTTTTTCTAATCCTACTTGAAATTTCAGCCTTCACATACAGAAATAGTAAATGGAATAAGACCTTTTCAGTTTATTCATCTGTCAGCTAGTTGGAAATAAGACTCTTTACTATTGGGGGATTTGAAGTGTTGGCTTGAATACATTTTTTGGGAATATGTGAGTCTTTGAGCTTTCTGATGTCTTCTTGCTTTGATTTGTTCAGAGTGGTAAGGTAGACTACGTTTTCCTCTCATTTTGCAGGTGTTAGTGGTCTTTATGATTTTGGCCCAGTTGGATGTGCTTTAAAAAACAATATTATTCAGACGTGGAGGCAGCATTTTATCCAAGAGGAACAGATCCTGGAGATTGATTGTACCATGCTCACCCCTGAGCCAGTTTTAAAGTAAGATTTCTACTTTGAAGGCTGAAATTTTTTTAATTTATATACTTAAGTAACTTTTTGATTAAAAAAAAATTACCCACGTTCATTGTGAAAATCTGAAAAATAAAAACAAAATATATACTCATTGCCAACAGATAGCCAGTTTAAAATGTTGTGTTTATCCTTTCTAAGTTTAGGAGTAGCGTAGTGTGGCGTTTAGTAGTAGCACAGTGCTTTCTTTCACCTAATGTAGGTGAACATTATGTCAATAAGCTTCAAGAGTATTTTTAATGACAGAATAGTATTCTCTGTTACAGATGTGGCATAATTTACTTAGCTGGTGCATTAGTATAGGCGTTTAAGTTTTAGTTTCTGAGTTTTTATTGCGCTGAACATCCTAATAGATGAATTTTTTGTATATCCTGGTGATGTCTTTAGTATAAAGTCATAGACGTTCTGAGCAAAGCTATGTACATATTTTAAATTAAATACTACTATTTGTATTGACGTTTCAATGCAGAAATTTAGATTGTTCCTACCAACATTTTTGAAAGCAGGTCAAGATTTCATTTCAGGATATGAAACTGAAAGAGGAACTGTTACTATTTTTCATCATTTCATTTAATATTGCCTGTTAAAGAGCTAATTTTTGCTATTTGTAAACTTTAAAGTGAAAATGTTAGTCTCTCAGTCATGTCTAACTCTTTGCAACCCCATGGACTGTAGCCTGCCAGGCTCCTCTGTCCATGGAATTCTCCAGGTAAGAATACTGGAGTGAGTAGCCATTCCCTTCTTCATGGGATCTTCCCAGCCCAGGGATTGAACTCAGATCTCTAGCATTGCAGGCAGATTCTTTACCATCTGAGTCACCAGAGGAGCCCTTTGTATACTTTAGGCTCTCTCTCAGTAATGCAGGCAATTAACATAAGTTGAATTCTTAATGATAGATCTAAAAGATCAAGACAACCTATTCTTAGCTACTTGCTCCACTAATAGGAGCCACATAGTGATAATACCAGTGTCCCTACAGGTTTCAGTGGCAGAAAACTCTTTCTTGAAGGTTCAGTGTCTATACTGAGTTCTTGCAAATTCTTGGTTAGTCAGATTCCCCATGGCTTTGGCTTTTGCTTGGATCACTAATAATGGGATAGGCATGGAGTAACTTATCCTGAAAAGTAGCACAGACCTCGACAATTTGTGAAAAAGTATAATCTAGTTAATATTTTTTTTGAAAGGGAAGGGAGAACTTGGGGAGCAGGTAGGAATAGATTTAAGAAAGAATTTTCTTTGGCATACATTTTTATCTACCATGGGATATTCCATAATACATACCCATAATACATAAGGGAGCTTTAATCTGTCAGATACACATATGTAAGCTATGGATAAATATATAGATGGCAGATTGTCTTAAAAGGTAAAATTTAATTGTTAAGCTGTATGAAAATGACTAACTGACTTGGTATTGACTTAGGACTTCTGGCCATGTAGACAAATTTGCTGACTTCATGGTGAAAGATTTAAAAAATGGAGAGTGTTTTCGTGCTGACCATCTATTGAAAGGTATGGCTTTTCATCTCAGATAAACATCTTTTCAAGTAGGATTGATCAAAGCAAAAGGTTTAGATTAAACATTTCTCTTAAATTTTTACATTTTTTTCCTTGGGGCATAATATACAAAGAATAAAGTGCACAGATCTTAGTATATAGAACAAGGCCCTTATTGAAAAAAAAAAAGATATGTATATATATACACACACACACACACACACATATATACAGATAATTAGAAATTCTAAGTCACCGAAAGAATCAACAGAGTATTGTGACTGTCTCTGTAAAATCAGCCATAGGATTCATATAAATTAAGAACATTATCCTTGGGTTCATTTTTTCACCTGCCCAATGGTGAACTCAAAAGTACATTGTCCTTTTTTCCCATTGATTAAAATTGACATATACAGCACTCTTCTTGCAGCTCATTTACAGAAATTGATGTCTGATAAGAAGTGTTCTGCTGAGAAGAAATCAGAGATGGAAAGTGTCTTGGCCAAGGTAAGTACTTGAGAGACGTTATCATGATAACCCAGGTAGGTGCTGTCTTTCTTTTCAGCATTTGATGACTTGAATTCCATGTTCTGCTGACCTGGTCACAATAGTAAAGAAGGAGAGCTTACCATCTGTCCATATCATCTGTTTTTGCGTTTTTATTTTCTCTGTTAGCATTTTATAGTTAACCCTTTATTTCTGCCAAACTAGCAAGTCAGTGTGGCACCCCACTCCAGTACTTCTGCCTGGAAAATCCCACGGACGGAGGAGCCTGGTAGGCTACAGTCCATGGGGTCGCTGAGGGTCGGACACGACTGAGCGACTTCACTTTCACTTTTCACTTTCATGCATTGGAGAGGGAAGTGGCAACCCACTCCAGTGTTCTTGCCTGGAGAATCCCAGGGACGGGGGAGCCTGGTGGGCTGCCGTCTATGGGGTCACACAGAGTCGGACACGACTGAAGCAATTGCAGCAGCAGCAGCAGTAAGTCAGTGTAAATAGAAATGAAATTAGTTTTCTCTCCTAGGAAACCAGTTTTCTGGATTTAATAGCAAAAACCAGGACAGTGTCTAAGGAGGGAGTGTTCAGTGTGGAGATTTGGGGAGACATTGTGTGAGACTGTCTCATCAGCCACTTGATCTACTTCTGATTGGACTGTCCATGACTATGTGCTGTTCTTAGAACCTGATGGAGCAGGCCCCTGCTTTTCCTGTAGACCTTTAGTTTTGTATTTAAGTTGACAAGTTTTAGGGACGGCATTGAGATCATCTATTCTGACTTTTAGCCAAGTGTAGAAATACCTTCTATATCAGAAGTAGTTCTTACCCTTTTTGGGGGCCACAAACTGCTTTAAAAGTTGATGAATACTGCACACCTTTGCCCCAGGAGGATCACATGCCTGTATGTGAATGTTGCTGATTTCTCACCTCATTTATCCTTTTAAGCAAAGTATTTCTCTAGCACCATGTTTGATCATGAAATCCACCACAGCTCATCTCTTAAATTTTATTTACTTCCTTGGATGAGAAAAAAAACAAAAAGTGCTTTTTTTTTTTTTTTTCATCCAAGAAGTAAGATTTTATTTACCTTGTGTATGAATAAGTAAGGCTGAGTGTAGAACCAGCACCCCAAAAAGATGTCCTTTTCATTATAGGGGACTGAAATGCAAAAGTAGGAAGTCAAGAGATACCTGGAGTAATAGGCAAATTTGGCCTTGGGGTACAAAATGAAGCAGAGCAAAGGCTAACAGAGTTTTTTCAAGAGAAAGCACTGGTCATAGCAAACACCCTCTTCCAACAACGTAAGAGAAGACTACACATGGACATCACCAGATGGCCAATACTGAAATCAGATTGATATATTTTTTGCAACCAAAGATGGAGGAGCTCTATACAGTCAGCAAAAACAAGATTGGGAGCTGACGGTGGCTCAGATAATGAACTCCTTATTGCCAAATTCAAACTTAAATTGAAGAAAGTAGGGAAAACCACTAGACCATTCAGGTGTGACCTAAATCAAATCCATTATGATTATACAGTAGAAGTGACAAATAGATTCAAGGGATTAGATCTGATAGACAAGAGTGCCTGATGAACTATGGACAGAGGTTCATGACACTGTACAGGAGATAGGGATCAAGACCATACCCAAGAAAAAGAAATGCAAAAAGGCAAAATAGTTGTCTGAGGAGGCCTTACAAATAGCTGAGAAAAGAAGAGAGGCAAAAGGCAAAGGAGAAAAGGAAAGATATACCCATTTGAATGCAGAGTTCCAAAGAATAGCAAGGAAAGATAAGAAAACCTTCCTCAGTGATCAGTGCAAAGAAATAGAGGAAAATAATAGAATGGGAAAGACTACAGATCTCTTCTAGAGAAGAAAATGGCAACCCACTCTAGTATTCTTGCCTAGAGAATCTCATGGACAGAGGAGCCTGGTAGGCTGCTGTCCATAGGGTTGCACAGAGTTGGACACGACTGAAGCGACTTGGCAGCAGCAGCAGAGATCTCTTCAAGAAAATTAGAGATACCAAGGGAACGTTTCATGCAAAGATGGGCACAAGAAAGGACAGAAATGGTATGGACCTAAAAGAAGCAGAAGATATTAAGAAGAGGTGGCAAGAATACACAGAAGAACTGTACAAAAAAGATCTTCATGACCCAGATAACCACAGTGGTGTGACCACTCACCTAGAGCCAGACAACCTAGAATGCGAAGTCAAGTGGGCCTTATGAAGCATCACTATGAACAAAGCTAGTGGAGGTGTTGGAATTCCAGTTGAACTATTTCATATCCTAAAAGATGATGCTGTGAAAGTGCTGCCCTCAGTATGCCAGCAAGTTTGGAAAACTCAGCAGTGGCCACAAGACTAGAAAAGGTCAGTTTTCATTCCAATCCCCAAGAAAGGGAATGCCAAAGAATGTTCAAACTACCACAAAATTGCACTCATCTCACACGCTAGTAAAGTAATGCTCAAAATTCTTCAAGCCAGGCTTCAACAGTTTGTGAACCGTGAACTTCCAGATGTTCAAGCTGGTTTTAGAAAAGGCAGAGGAACCAGAGATCAAATTGCTAACATCTGCTGGATTATGGAAAAAGCAAGAGAGTTCCAGAAAAACATCTACTTCTGCTTTATTGACTATGCCAAAGCCTTTGACTATGTGGACCACAACAAACTCTGGAAAATTACAAGGGGTGGGAATACCAGATTACCTGACCTGCCTCCTGAGAAATCTGTATGCAGGTCAAGAAGAAATAGTTAGAACTGGACATGGAACAACAGACTGGTTGCAAATCGGGAAAGGAGTACATGAAGGCTGTATATTGTCACCCTGCTTATTTAACTTATATGCAGAGTACATCATGCCAAATGTTTGGGCTGGATGAAGCACAAACTGGAATCAGGATTGCTGAGAGAAATAATCAATAACCTCAGACATGCAGATGACACCACCTTTATGGCAGAAAGTGAAGAAGAACTAAAGAGCCTCTTGATGAAAGTGAAAGAGGAGAGTGAAAAAGTTGGCTTAAAGCTCAACATTCAGAAAACTATGATCATGGCATCTGGTGAAATCACTTCATGGCAAATAGATGGGGAAACAATGAAAACAGTGACAGACTTTGTTTTCTTGGGCTCCAAAATCACTGAAGATGGTGATTGCAACCTTGAAATTAAAAAATACTTGTTCCTTGGAAGAAAAGCTATGATCAACCTAGACAGCATATTAAAAGGCAGAGACATTACTTTGCCAACAAAGGTCCATCTAGTCAAAACTATGGTTTTTCCAGTAGTCATGTATGGATTTGAAAGCTGGACTGTAAAGAAAGCTGAGCGCCAAAGAATTGATGCTTTTGAACTGTGGTGTTGGAGTAGACTCTTCAGAGTCCCTTGGACTGCAAAGAAATCCAACCAGTCAATTGTAGTCATGAATATTCACTGGAATATTGGAACATTGGAATGTTGGAATCCAGTCGTGAATATTCATTGGAAGGACTGATGGTGAAGCTGAAACTCCCGATACTTTGGCCACCTGATGCAAAGAACTGACTCACTAGAAAAGACCCTGATGCTGGGAAGGATTGAAGGCAGGAAGAGAAGGGAATAACAGAGGATGAGATGGCTGGATGGCGTCATTGACTTGATGGACATGAGTTTGATAAGGTCCGGGAGTTGGTGATTTACAGGGAATCCTGGCGTGCTGTAGTCCATGGGGTCGCAAAGAGTCGGACATGACTGAGTGATTAAACTGAGGACTCCCTAACACTGCTTCCTGTGATGGAAATTACTGGACACTTCTCCACTGTTGCCTTGAGTTTTTTAAACCCACTGATTTTCCTCTGCAGTATCTAGCTTTCCCAACATTAGCTGAGAAATTTTCTCCTTCATCATTTAAATTGAAAAACTTCTTAATCTGGCTATTGATTCATCTGCCAATTTATTTGGGGCCATAGGAAGTATATTTTATTCCTTTTTTGAAACTCATTTCTTCCACGTTGTTGCTTATGGCTTAGAAAATGAATTCTTGTACTTTGATACTGTTACGGCCACTCCCTCATTCCTCATTTCCTTCCTTTTCCAAAGACATGACCCTTACTAGAAAGAAGACATGAAAAGCACCTCAGATTACACCTAAATTATTCTCTTTTGCATTCAGAATTTTAGATTTATTAGGGATTTTGTGTGTATGTGTCTTTGATCTTAACAGCTTCGTTCATTTCCAAATAAATTGTCTGAAACAGGAAGTAGTTTTGTTAAATCATAATTTATAGTTTGAGCACTGACTTTCTGTTTCATCAGGTACATGTTCCAGGAAAACAGTTTGGATTTTGATTTTGATTGCCATATCATGTATGTGTGTGATATCTCATACACACACACACACACACACACACAGTCGACCCTTGAACAGCATGGTTTGAACTCTGCGAGTCCACTTAGACTGTGATGTGTTTCAGTAGTAAATTTTACAGTACTACACAGTTTTTAGGTGGTTGAATCTGCAGATACAGAATAACTGTGGATAGACAGAGCTGGCTGTAAGTTACACGTTTTGTTCAAGGGTCAGTTCTGTAGTCTTGTCAATTTAATCTTCAGTGAAGTGTTAGAAACCCATGGAAGTGGGCTGATACTGAAATGGCCCCAAAGGATTTCCTGGGCAGAGGCCCATCTGTTACTTCAGCATATAATACCATTTTCTGCATCTCTTAATGCTTGTGATTCCTTCTCAGGTTTATGAAGCATGATATTAATAGTTTATCTAAAAGGCATTGATTCATTCTCTGTGGCTAAGAAATGAGATAGAGTCTGTTCTCCCCATTTTACAGATAAGGAAACAGGCTCAGAGAGGTTAGGAAGGAACTTGATCCTGAATCACACAACCCATCTGTGGTGGAGTTGGGCAATTTACTCAGGATTTTCTCATCCTGAATGGCCATAAATCATTAGTTGATTTATCTAATTATTTTTATTAGATGTTTTTTATGTTTTAAATATTCTTTACTATTAAATGGTTTGTCATAGTCATTCAAGGTTTTTGAATTGGAGATCATATATCATTTTAGAGGATTTGACATTGATCATCAGTGTATAGGATGTGCAGTGCACTGGGAAAGGCAGAAGTGAATAAGATACAGCTGCTGCCTTCAAGCTTCTCCTATCATGTCTAATGGGAGAGGAAAGTTACATGGACATTTAGTTAATAGACAGGGAAGTGCACCTGACTCTTAAGTATACAGAGTAGTAAAATTCATTGTGTAAACTTATTTGCATGATTCTTGCCAACCAATAACTATTATAATTGAACAAAAGATATTTTGCCTTATCTTTCATTGTGAGATGGTACACATATGAATTTTAGGTTTCCTACAAAGACATTCTATTTCTCTGTTGGTGAATGTAAGCTATGTAAATTGGGTGTGGTTTTAATATAGACATCTTGAAGATTACATTAATCTGATATTTTTATTTGGGGTGAATTTTAATGGTGGGTGGGGTTTTATATATAATATTTTATTGTTATGCCTTGTTTTTTCTCAGTCTCTTATACTAATCATTTTCTTGATGTATTCTTTAGCTCGATAACTATGGACAGCAAGAACTTGCAGATCTTTTTGTAAACTACAATGTAAAATCTCCCACTACTGGAAATGACCTTTCCCCTCCAGTGCCTTTTAACTTAATGTTTAAGACCTTCATTGGACCTGGAGGAAACATGCCTGGGTATGTATCACTTAGTGTTTATGTAATATTATTATAACTACTTGTAATAAAAGGTAAATATTAATATCAACCATAAAGGAAAATGTTTGAAAAATGATTTGTAGGAAGTACAGACAAATATATTAAGGAGAAATAATGATAGATATATTCTAAAATTTTATTTCTTCTAATTCTTTCTGAGTATAATTTTTTTTAGTATATATTGTCTTTTGGGGGAGGGCATAAATACAGAAGTCGGTAATCATCACTTCTTATAGTTATTACTGCATAGGGCAGGAGAGAGAGTTAAAGAATGATTTTGAAGGATATTGAACTTATTGTTGAGGGAGACTTTAGAAACCATTTAGTGTAGGTCACACTGCCCAGTGGAACTTTCTGCAGTGGTGGAAATAGTCTATAGCTGTTGCTGTCCAATATGGTAGCCACTAGCCACTACCATGGCACCCCACTCCAGTATTCTTGCTTGGAAAATCCCATGGATGGAGGAGCCTGGTGGGCTGCGGTCCATGGGGTTGCTAAGAGTCGGACATGACTGAGCAACTTCACTTTCACTTTTCACTTTTATGCATTGGAGAAGGAAATGGCAACCCACTCCAGTGTTCTTCCTGGAGAATCCCAGGGACGGGGGAGCCTGGTGGACTGCTGTCTATGGGATCACACAGAGTCGGACACGGCTGAGGTGACGCAGCAGCAGCAGCAGCCACTACCATGTGGCTGTTGAGCATTTGAAATGGGGCTAGTGCTCTGGGGAACTGAACTTCTAAACTTATTTATTTTTTTTGGCCATGCCACATGGCATGTGGGGTGTTAGTTCCCCGACCAGCAATGGAACCTGTGGCCCCTGTGGTGGAAACACAGTCTTAATCACTAGACATGTGACTAGTGGCCTGCCCTGTTGGTCAGGATATGTTTAGCTTGTTGATTCACTAAAAGGTGGTTTTTGCAGATAAGAGTAGAAAACCTGTAACAGTTTGCAGTATGATCCAGAATTTAAATGTCTAGATTCTTTGTTCATTGCTAGCAAAGTTAGTCAGAGTATTCCATTTCATGGCCTCAGATATTTTTCTCATGGTCTCATTTTAGGGTAAGACAGGATAGGTTTTGCTAGATAAAGCTAGATATGTTTCCTGGAGTAGAGAGTAAAGAATAACAAAAACGAATTGTGACAGTGTATTATTGGAGTAAGACAGTGGGCTGGTTTAGATTATTTTGTGAAAAGAGGCAAAGGATGAGCCCTTCATTTTGTTAATACAGAGAGTCATAAAATGGGCCATGACCTCTGACCTGCCTTCCCACTGCTATGAATTTATCTAAGGAAAGAATTCAAAAGGAAAGGAAGGTATACTTATCAAGAGTATATTAATTAATGATAGAAGATAGTGGAACAAAATAGCGAAAATGTTGTTTAGTAAAGTTCTTGGTGAAAAAATAAAAAACAGCTAGTTTTAATATGTCCTTAACTATTCCTGCTTTAAAAGAGGATTTTAAAAGATAATTCAAGATAACCTGTGCTCTGAAAGTGATTTGTAACATCTAATTCTTGCTCTATGTCTTATTGCTTAAGCAATAACGTAATGGGATTTTATTATGGATGTGAAAATAAATGTGACTACTTTGCCAAAAAAAAGAAGAGTATATAAATTGAAAGTCAAAATAACCTATTCATCCAGTAATTTGAGGACTGCTAAATAAATTATAGTAGTTTATTTTAGTAGAATACTCTGCAACTGTTAATAAGAAAATTTTACTGTTTTTTATAAAATGGAAAAGCATAAAAGAAAGAATTCATAATTTAGTACATTCTATTTAATAAATATGCATAGTAACTGTAACTATGCTTATATTTGGATAAAAAAACAAAAAATAAAAAGACTTTATATATTAGAGTGAGAAGAAGGTAAAATTTTTATTTTTTGTTTTAAAATTTTTTTCCATAAAACGTTTCTTTTGAAGTAGGTTCTTGAGAGTGCTTTCTTATGTGATATTTTGCACAGAATATTGTCTGTGAAATTGAAAAGAAAACTATGGCTACAATGGTATTTTTGAGTGACTGTGTCTTTTTAAAGTGTGGAGAAAATCAGAAGCAGCCTTGGGCTGAAAATACAAAATACCACAAAGATTTGATCATTCTGGATTTCCCTATTTCTTTGTGTCTCTGGGTACAAAGAAGAAAATGATATGAAAACCTTTGAAAATTGCCTGCTGTGGTGTAATGGTTTTGTTGAGTGAGTTCTGATGTTAATTGTCAGCCTCTACTGGCTTCTTTTTATTAATAGTTCCACGGTTATGCTTTGATGTGGGTTAACAGCAGAAGAATGCTTAACTTTATTTTTAAAAGGATCTAAAATTGTCATCTGCCTCCAAAGTAAGTGATTAATCAGGAGAATATCCCAGGTTTTAGAGACATCATAAGAGAAGTCATCTTTGATTCACTGGAGTGATGAAATAAAATGACATTTTTAACAGTGGTGTTTCCATACCAATCACCTGATACCTTCTCTATTACCTGTGTGAGAATAGAAAATATCTATTTCTAAAACATTTTTAGGGCTCATACAGCTTTGTGTGAATAGTATATTTAGGACTTTTAGGAATTGTATCTAGAATTTCAGATTTATTGGGAAACATGATTTCTTCCTTTGTAACAGACTGATGTGTTTAAATTTATAGATATTTGAGACCAGAAACTGCACAGGGGATTTTCCTGAATTTCAAACGGCTTTTGGAATTCAACCAAGGAAAGTTGCCTTTTGCTGCTGCGCAGATTGGAAATTCTTTCAGAAATGAGATCTCCCCTCGATCTGGACTGATCAGAGTCAGGTACCACCCATGGTATTCTGCTGGTGAAATTAGTGAGTGACTTTTGCATTGAAGTGGAAACAAAGGCTTGCTGACTTGAAACAGCTTTCTTCTTTCTTACATCATTTTTTAATTTATTTTTGGTTGCACTGGGTCCTGGTTGCTGCTCCCCGGCTTTCTCTAGTTGCGGCAAGCAGGGGCTGCTCTTTGTTGCGGTGCACAGACTTCTCACTGGGGCGGCCTCTCCTGTGGCAGAGCACCGGCTCTAGGGTGCATGCTCAGTAGTTGTAATGCCCAAGCTTAGTTGTTCCCGGCCACTTGGAATCTTCCTGGACCAGGGATCAAACCCTGCATTGGCAGGCAGATTCTTATCCACTGTACCACCAGGGAGGTCCTTTCTTACATGATTATATCTTTATTTTTATCCTCCAAAAAAGTTTGTTTTATGTTTGTTACCTTCAGTTGTAGTCTCTTGGATAATGGGCAGCTTTGAGTGACTGTGTGGTTTGAAGGGAAGGGGTGAATAGCTGACGTTTCACATCTGCTGCAAAATGATCTTTTCCGCTTGTTCATGTTCTGTTTTGAGGATGGTAAGATCTTGATTGTTGACACAGGAATTTCCTGGAAGTGGTGGTGGAGATGAGAGCAGGGTGAGGTAGAAGGAGGTGAGGGTTATGGCAGGAGGGCCATCCTAGGGATCCAGGACAGACAGTGTTGCTGGTGCTGGGGTGAGGGTGTTTCAGTAGCCAGTCGGTATTCCTCCACGTATTTGGGGCACCGTATGACAGAAAGTCCAGCTAGCAAGCTTGCTTCTGTCTACTCTAGTTCAGACAGTCTCTTGTCTCTATTCTAATAACCTCCATTTGTCAAATGTATCCAGGAATGTGCAGGAAGGCATCTTGGCACTGCTGAGTTATGTTTTTCTCATTATGAGTTAGCTATTTATGACTTAGTTTTTTTGCAATTTCTATACATTTTCTTACTCGTATTTTAAGGTAATAAATTTCATATGAAATGGGCTATGTTGGTAAAGTAAACTTTCTTAGACTCCAAAGTATTTTCCACAGCCCCAGCAGCCCACCCATTTCCTTTATTCTTTTCTTGTCCAGCTGTGCTTAGTCTCTCAGTCATGTCCGACTCTTGTGACCCCGTGGAGTGTAGCCCACCAGGCTCCTCTATCCATGGGGATTCTCCAGGCAAGAATACTGGAGTGGGTTGCCATGCCTTCCTCTAAGGGATCTTCCTAACCCAGGAATCGAACTGGGATCTTCTGCATTGCAGGTGGATTCTTTACCAACTGAACTACGGTTCTTACTTGCTGTAATTACAAGTATCAGGCATAGCATATCCAGCCTATAACTATCAGAGCATGCAAAGCCCCTGCCTAATCTTGTGAGTCCTGGTGACACCCTCTGAGGAGACGTTCCTATGTTCTCACCAGACTTTATCTTCAGGCCTGTAGTCCCTTCAGCTGAATGATCTAGAAAAGGGAGAGTTCATGAGGAAGGAGCTTGTACAACTTAGGGAAGTGGAATGGGGAGGACCCGCTGAGCCTTACTGCAAAATGAAAAGTAGTCCTAAATTTTAACTGGGTATTGTAACATTGAAAAACTTGTCAGACTTGAATTTGTCTTATTTCTCAGTCTCTGGGTTTCTTCATGTCTTTTTTCCTTTTGCTTTTGGAAAAGGAAGTGTCTGCAAGCATGCTTTTGGAAAATGAAGTGTCTGCAAGCATGCTTTCAGAATACTGAGTAAGCTGTCTGAGACTGAGCTTGTCTAAAGCCAGTGTTTTGGAGAGGATTTACATCAAAGAAAGTAACCGTTGGATGATTTTAAGGGACCATGAAGTAAGGCAGAACTTGGAAGCTGTGGAATAAAAAGTGATAAACAGGGAAAGCAGTTTAGAACGCAGAAACAGTCCCAGGAGTTAATGCGGGAAAGTCCAGTGGGGCTTCCTGCCATTTTATTCCCTGGTCTTTTGGATTTTGGTTGATTTTGTCATGTGCCTCTGCAGGATCCTGGGTGGAAATCCATTCATCCTTCACAAGTCAGTATCTCCATGGTTTTTATTCCATGGTAGGGCTAGGACTGGAGAAGGCAATGGCAACCCACTCCAGTACTCTTGTCTGGAAAATCCCATGGATGGAGGCGCCTGGTAGGCTGCAGTCCATGGGGTTGCTAAAAGTCGGACACGACTGAGCGACTTCACTTTCACTTATCACTTTCATGCATTGGAGAAGGAAATGGCAACCCACTCCAGTGTTCTTGCCTGGCGAATCCCAGGGATGGGGGAGCTTGGTGGGCTGCTGTCTATGGGGTCGCACAGAGTCGGACACGACTAAAATGACTTAGCAGTAGCAGCAGCAGCAGCAGGGCTAGTACTTGTTTAATGTTACAGCTTCTTCTTGACCTAGAGTTGGCAGGTGGTAAGTCTTTGTATAGCTGTGATCCTTTTGGTTTAGGTGGGGAGTATCAGTTGTTCATATGAACTTTTTTTTAATTAAATTTCATTTTGATTGTCTGGCTCTGTCTTCTAGTCTGATGACTATTTTGTCTCCACAGTTCCAGGTAGAGTCTCTGAACTCAAAGACAAGAGACAGCTGATACAGTCAGTGCTTGTGTTGATTTCCATCTCCTGTCTGTGAGCTTGGATTAATTGACAGAACAGATGGAAAGACTTTGGCAGCTGATTATTTGGGGATTCTGGGCAGGGTCCTTATTTTGATCTGCCCTTCATTTTAGGTGTTCTCTTGCTGTTGTCCTGGTTGGAAGCTTTGTGAGGACAGACATCAAGCTTCTCTGTCTGTCTTTCATTTCTGTGCTCGCAGAATATGTTTGATAGCTTTTGAAAGGCAATTAAGATATAGGTGCTGCTGGACTGAATAAGAGATTACATTAAAAAGTAAAAGTAAAAAAAAAAAATCAAAGCTCTTTTGCAATGCATTTCATGTATTTTTAGGACCCATTTAAGCAATTTTTCATTACTTCTAAAACACCTGAGATAATCATGGAAGTGCCTTAGTAAATTGTGTGTGTGTTTTAAAGAAGAGAGATTTGATTTTGACTCAAAATTAACTTAAAACATTTCCCCCCAATAGCTACTAAATTGCCATTCAGGGAAATCTTTTTGGGAAACTATTACTATGTGCATATTTATCTCATCATTATGCAGTTCTCTTGATGTTAGCTTGTTCAATTCATGCCATGTCCTCTGCCTTGAATAACACATCATTTAGGAAGCTGTTACTCTAAAGACACCAGCTGTATGGTGCCATTATCAGTCATTTACTTGTTCAGAGCAATAAAAAGGAAGAGATCAGACTATTATAAAAGCTAAATTCGCTTTTAATTCCTATTCTTTGAAAAGTAAATATCAGGCACTTCATTTAGTGTGCATTAGTAAAGACTTGCCAATGCTTTAAGGAAAATCATTTTATTTGGAAGGCACTATTCAGTATCTCATTTTTTGTGTGTGTCTGACATTTGCTCAGATTTTCTTTATTTTATTTTTTTAAAGATTGTTTTTTGATGTGGACCATTTTTAAAGCCTTTATTGAATTTGTTACGTTATTGTTTCTGATTTATGTTCTGGTTTTTCGGCCAGGAGGCATGTGGGATCAAGATCGAGATCACTCCCAACCAGGGAGTAAACCCACACCCCTGCATTGAAAAGCAAAGTGTTAACCACTGGATCACCAGGGAAGTTCCTAGGTTTTCCTAATTTAAAAAAAAAAAAAACGTATCAATCTGTTCTTTAACAACTATTTTCCATATCATTCTGTGTTAGTGTAAAATGAAGTTTAAAATAAGGGCTTTGTTTATTTTTTTTTTTAAGTGTGCCCCTTTTATCCTTTATATTTTTGCTTTCAGAGAATTCACAATGGCAGAAATTGAGCATTTTGTAGATCCCAGTGAGAAAGACCATCCCAAGTTCCAGAATGTGGCAGACCTCTACCTTTATTTGTATTCAGCGAAAGCCCAGGTCAGCGGACAGTCTGCTTGGAAAATGCGCCTGGGAGATGCTGTTGAACAGGTAAGATTCCAAAGATAACTTAATTTAGAGCATACTACTTCCTG
Source organism: Tragelaphus eurycerus (assembly GCA_935064755.1). Classification (NCBI taxonomy): domain Eukaryota; kingdom Metazoa; phylum Chordata; class Mammalia; order Artiodactyla; family Bovidae; genus Tragelaphus; species Tragelaphus eurycerus. The sequence continues at coordinate 30,956,088 of CAKXYN010000002.1, forward strand.
GAGTATGCTGAGTACTTCTTCCAGCACTCAGCAGATTCTGTGTACTGGATGATAAAATATTTTGACAGTCACTTTTTTGATACAGTATGTGGGTTTGTTTTCTTTTTTTAACAGTATTTATTACACACTGTTATTATAGTGGGAGGGAGTTACCTGAACATGCCAATGTGTGGGCCATTGGGACTAACATGAAAAAAAGATTTAGCAGGGCATGTGGAAAAAATTTGTTGGTTTGAATTGTATGGCATCAATTTTTTTTTTTTTTTTTTTTTAATTTTTGGCCACACTCGTCTTCATTGTTGCATGCAGACTTTCTCTAGTTGCGGTGTGGGCTTCTCATTATGGCGGCTTCTCTAGCTGTGGAGCACGGCTCTAGGGTCTTAGGCTTGCGTAGTTGTGGTGTGTGGGCTTGGTAGGTGTGGGCTTCTCATTGTGGCGGCTTCTCTAGCTGTGGAGCACGGCTCTAGGGTCTGAGGCTTGCATAGTTGTGGTGTGTGGGCTCGGTAGTTGCAGCTTGCAGGCTGTACAACTCGGACTCAGTAGTTGTGACGTGCCTGCTTAGTTGCCCCACGGTAGCTAGAGCCTTCCCGACCTAAGGATCGAGCGCGTGTCCCCTGCATTGGCAGGCAGATTCTTAACCACTGGACCACCAGGGAAGTCCCCCATCAATTTGACTTTTAACAATATGGACTGCTTTTGGGGAGACATTTTGACTCACAGGAAGCAAGCCCTTTCTATTTTAAACTCTTTTGTATTACCCATAACAATTGGGATAAGGGCTTGCAGATAATAGAATCTCCCTATGATGATTTGCTTCGGAGAAGGCAATGGCACTCCACTCCAGTACTCTTGCCTGGAAAATCCCATGGATGGAGGAGCCTGGTAGGCTGCAGTCCATGGGGTCGCTAAGAGTCGGACACGACTGAGCGACTTCACTTTCACTTTTCACTTTCATGCACTGGAGAAGGAAATGGCAACCCACTCCAGTGTTCTTGCCTGGAGAATCCCAGGGACAGCGGAGCTTGGTGGGCTTCCGTCTATGGGGTCGCACAAAGTCGGACACGACTGAATCAACTTAGCAGCAGCAGCAGCAGCATGATGATTTGCTTAGAGAAATGAGTGAGTAAAAACTTGGTAACAGTAGTTGCTGCCTAATAATGGAATGAATTGCCCTGGGAACAATGAGCTTCCTGTCTGAAAATATTCAAGTGGAGGCTGAGTGAGAATTTGTCAGCCCTTTTGCAGAGAAGAGCCCTGCAGGTGGTAGGAGATGGGGCTAGACAATTTCTAAAACCCTTCTGTACTAAAGTTGTAAGGGGATTTATACTATATGGGGTTCACAAGTTTCAGTGGACAAGAATACATTAAAGTCCCCTCAGCATGTCTTTCGACTTGTGTTAATTCAGAAGGAATATAGGCCATTCCTTAGGGTCATTATTGTGAATGTCATTTTTAGTACTGTAGATTTAGAAGGTATGACATAATAGGCTGACGTTTTGCTGACCCAGTGAGTATGGTGGAAAGATTTTGAATGACATCATTCATTATTATCTGCTTGTTAGCTTGACAGTTAAACTTTTGAAAACAGCCTTAATCACATTTTTGGGTATTTGAGATCATTCTGAAAGCTGTATAAATTAGCTTGCTTTGTGTTTCAAAGATTTTTCAGTAGAAGGTAAATAACTCAGTGGAAAATGGTACCTTGGCCTTCAAAGGCCTTAATGTTTGTGGGTTTTTTTCATTCCTCTGTGCTTGTTTGCATGTTGCTTGCCTACTTACCTATGAGTTTGTTTATTCATTTATTTTAGGGTGTGATTAACAACTCAGTGTTGGGCTATTTCATTGGCCGCATCTACCTCTACCTCGTGAAGGTTGGAGTCTCTCCAGAGAAGCTCCGCTTCCGACAGCACATGGAGAATGAGATGGCCCATTATGCCTGTGACTGTTGGGATGCTGAATCCAAAACGTCCTATGTAAGTAGAGTGCAGTGGCTCTAACCATGTGATTTTCACATTGTTAACTTAGAAGCATGGATATCAAAGTTGCCTTTTGTGTGCTTCTTGTCTGAGTGGAACAAAAAGGAAAGAGATCTCTTCCTGAGCAAAATGGAAAAGAGTTGCCCCACTGTGCTCTCATAAGGGGGGCTACCCTTATGTCCCAGGATCCCTTTGTAGATATGGATGGCTTTTACAGAGAGAGAAAGAAGGCTGGTGACAGTGTGTTCCTGGCGTGTCCTTTGCTGGTGTGGCAGTGTGATTGGTAACGTGCCTGAATGCAGCTAAGATGGAGTGGCCACCTTCCCGACAGGGACTCCAGCAGATACTGGAAGTGGTGGCCAGGCTGAGTAAAGAAGCCCATAGTGCTCTTCGTTTGGAGAGCTGTTTGGTAGATTTGGGGATTAGACTAGGAGATTCTGATCTCTTGCTTTAGGAACTACCTTTTCTCAAATTCTGTGTATTTAATAATAATTCAGAGAAGACCTCCAGGTTACCTCTTCACTGTTCCTTCCCACCCCCACCCCCCAGACGTGAACATTAGTACTGAAGTTTAGGATTGAAAGGCATTTGGACATAGGAGATGCTTTAGCATTGGTAGCTGTGGGAACAGGGCAGCAGCCAAGAGAAGCGGGCCCCAGAGTGTTCTGCATTTCCTTTATTTGATATTGGAGAGACTTCTCACCCATACCTCAGGGTCCTTGATTCTCACATGCCCTTGGTTTCTCTTAAAAAGTAAAACTTTTAAAAGCTCCTTTCTTTGAAAAAATAGATTCATTTTTTTTTTTAATTAAAAAACTTTTTTAATGGTACTGATACATCTATTTGCAGAGCAGGAATAGAGCTGCAGATGTAGAGGACAGACATGTGGGCCCAGGGTAGGAAGGAGCAGGCGGAACAAACAGAGAGTAGTGTTGATGTATCTACACTGCCGAAGCTGTGTGTAAAACTGACAGCCAGTGGGAAGCTGCTGTGCCGCACAAGGAGCTCAGCTGGGTGCCTTGTGATGTCCTAGAGGGCGGGGCCAGGGCAGTGGGAGGGAGTCAGCTGGGTGCCCTGTGATGTCCTAGAGGGCGGGGCCAGGGCAGTGGGGGGAGGCTCAGGAGGAGGGGATATATATACACTCACGGCTGGCTCACATTGTTGAACAGCAGGAACTAACAGCATTGTAAAGTAGTTATCCTCCAGTTAAAAAGTCATTAAAAAATGACGACCTTTTTTGTAAAACGGAAAGTGAAAAATAATTCTTTAAGTGTGTTATATAAAAAGTGAAACTTCCAACTGTGTGCGCCCCAAGAGTGTTGCATGTCTGTTTTCTCAATCAGGGCTCAACAAACATTTTCCGTAGTAAACATGGTTAAGTGTTTTAGGCTTTGTGGATCTCTGTGGCTCTCTTCTGTTTTTTTTTTTTCTTTTTTTAACAACGCTTTAAAAACATAAAAACTATTCTTAGTTCCATGAACCTTGATTTGTCAACCCCTATTCAAAGTAATTTTATATGCTTTAAAAACATACACAAGTGACAGATAGCCAATAAACACTTGAAAAGATGCTCAACATCGCTCACTATTAGAGAAATGCAAATCAAAACTATGAGGTACGGTAGAAACCAACACAAAATTATAAAGCAATTTCTCACTAATTAAAAAATAAACAAAATGTTCTAAAAATACATGTGTGTATATGCATAATGATATATGCATATATCTGTAGTGACTGTTGTTGATATTGTTTTTAACATATACTTTTAACTTTATTGAATTAGGAAAGAATCTGTTAGGTTTTTCTTGTTATGTTAACTTTCTTCACAAACTTACTTGACATATGTTTGCTTACATGATAGTGGTAATTAGTTTTGGATTATAGGTGATCATTAGTTTCTTTATATGTACTAGATATTCTGAAATCTCTTTTTATTTTCAAGTTAAACCAATAAAGTGTTTTGTGTGAGAAGATTTCAAGCTAAACCAGATCCAAATTCTTGCTGTTTTCAATTTAGATTCTGAATCTTGCCTGAATGGCATTTCATTTGTATGTTTATTTGGTATTTGTAATTGTTAAGGGGAAGAGTTGACCATTGGAGAAGACCGGGGGGGGGGGGGAGAGGCCGGGCGAGGGGCTAATCTGATCTGATCTGATATACCATTCTAAGTGTGTCAGCCTATGTAATCGTCACAATAATTCCATTCATTGATTCTATTTCTTAGAAGACCGAAGTGCTGAGAAGTTAGTTGATTTGCCCAAGTCTCAGCAAGGGAGTGGTGGAGCGGGGATGTGAACCAGGGCTGTCTGACTCCAGGCCCCTGCCCTTAACCGTGGTGCTATACTGCTTTCATAAACCCTGCTGCACTCCTGTCCATCCTTTCTGAGTGTCACTGTGAGCTGTGGCCAAACCCTCAAGGATGGGAAGTCAGAAAATGTGGGTCTGAGAAGTCCTGAGGATGGAATGTACAGCATGGTGACTATAGTTAATAGTACTGTATTGTGTATTTGAAAGTTGCTTAGAGAGTAGATTGTAAAAGATCTCATCACACACAGACACACGATAATAACTGTGTGTGGTGACGAATGTAACCTAGACTTATTGTGGTGATCATTTAGCAATATATACAAATATCAAATTGTTACATTATATACCCGAAACTAATATCATTGTATATGTCAATTATACCTAAATTTAAAAGAATTAAAGAAAAAATTAAAAAGAAAAAAGCGGGCTTAGCTTTGAGATTAGGCCTCACATTTTGTATAAAATCCTAAGAAGACTGGACTAAGTAAGACCAAAAGCTCTGAAGTAATAAACTTTTTAAAGGAGAGGGGGAAACTCCTTTAGAGACTTGAATATTTTCTATTTGTGTGCTTCATATTGTATTTTTTTAAATAAAAAAGTTACTGATACAGTTAATGCTCTAACCTTTTCTTCTCCCTCCTAAGGGGTCACCATGATCACAAAATTGTTGTCTACCATTCTCAGGCATATTTTTGTAGTTTCACCATTTAGTACATAAATATCTTCATCAATATCTTTAGTAAATGATAATGAGTAAGTATATGTTTCAGAACATAGATATACTAGTTGGCATCTTTAGTGACTCAGATGATCAAGTTACATGTTTTTAGCTTTTTTTTTTCCCCCTTAATTCCTATTTTGTTGTTTTTATGTGCTGGGGTTTCTGAGCTTATATGAGTTTTATTTTTGCCCCTTTGTTTGAAACACCCCATGCAGTAACATGTGCTTGGAAAGCTTATTAGGTGTGATGGTTGAATTTTCCCAAACTCTGAATCAAAGGCAAAAATAAGTATTTATGAGAGGGACTAACTAGACATCTGTTGAACTAATAAGCCTTTTACCTCTTTGGTTCTTACTCAAATAATAGGTTCTTAAGAGTCTTTGAAAACACTTTAGATTGTGCTTTTGAAAAGTGACTTGAACAAGAAATGGAACCTGCCACTGCTGTGATAGTAATGCTGTTATTAAGTTTTATTCTGTGATCTAAACAGTACCTGTTCTTTATTGAGTTTTCTTTTGTTGGGTAGGAAACTGGATTGAGCACAAATGCCCACATTTGTGGCCAGCTGAGATGTGTGTCTAGTACAATCACCTGATGCCAAATTTTGAGAGCAGTAGACACTTCGTACAAAGAGAAGGCAGTCATCCCTCAGTGGCTGCTGGGGTCTTGTTCCAGGACCCCCACCTGGGATGCTCAAGTCTCTTACATAAAAAGGCTTAGTATCTATGTAGACCCTATGCACATCCTCCCATACACATTAAATTAGCTAGGTTACTTATGGTACCAAACATAATGTAAATGCTTTGCAAATAGTTGCCAGGTTTTTCAACAAAGTTTAAGTTTTTGGAACTTTCTGAAAAATTTTTTCTAAATACTTTTGATTCACAGTTGAATCTGCACATGTAGAAACCACAGATACAGAGGACTGGCTGTATTGTTGGGTGTTAACACTTCAATATACCCTTCAGAATCTACTTACAGTTTTTAAAAATTTTTAGAGGGAAAAGGCCAATAAAACAATAAAGTAACAACATAGATAAAGTTCCTCTTTCCTCTTTGTTCATCTGTCCTCTCTGAGCTAAGTTTACATTTGTATGATTTCTTCTTTGACCTTTCCATATGGTAAGTACTTACACAGAGTTTACCCACTTAAATTAACAGATTAAAAAAAAGAAACAGATGACATTTAATATATTTGTGTTCCAGTTTAATAATGCCTTTCTAATATACAAAAATCAAGTGTGACTTTGGTATCACCATCATCATTAGGCCAGCATGCTGACATTCCTCTTGGTTCTTAGGTTTTTCCTTGATCTCTGAGTCCTGTTTTGGCATATGTCCATTCTGTTTATCCTTCAAGGCTGATGTGACGCATTAGCACTCTGTTCATTTCCTCCTCAAGTGTAGTCTCGTTATTTTTCTTTTTCTTTCCTTTATAATGATTCAGATAAATGTATACATGCTGTATTATTTTCCTTATAATTTCCCATAAATATCTTCCAGTGAAGAGTTATAAGCTAGACTGCAGGTGCAGGGCATGCTGTGATGTAACTTCACTCCCAGTGGATTTCCCCCTACATGTGTTACTTTCATATCTTTGTCACTTACGTTCAGAGTGACCATCACCACAGCACCCTAATAGCATGTTCTTGTTTCTGCTGCTCTTCTACTACAATGCCATGATGTCTGCTGTAGTGTCTCCTCCTCCCAGATTACCAGTCCCTTTGGTGAATCCTCACCTTCCTGCCTGGAGCTATTATTGACCTTATTTTTTGTCATCTGTGTTGGTCTCTGAACCCACAAGAGATTTTCAAGGGGCTAATTGGGTCACTCACCCTTCACTGTTGTTTTCCGTGGTAAAGACTGGTAAAACTCTTCCTCCTCCTGACTGTCTTCCATGTTTTTAAAAGATGATGAAAGTTGTTTTCCTTCTCCACAAACTTTTTTTGAGGTGAGCACCATGTTTAGATTTGTGGGTGCACATGTTCTGTGCTGACTCACAAAAGGGAGCTTGGTTGACCGCTGGGTCCTCCACGTGAGCGGCAACAGGAAGGATCTGGGAGTGTGTTGTTGTGTGTCCTGTGGAGTTCAGGAGGTCAACTTCTGGCCAGGACTGTGATTTACTTGCTAGTGTAGAGCTCTTCTGGACTAGCCATGCCCTTCTCTTTAACAGTTCTTAAAAGTGCACAGAGAATAATGACTTTGTAGGTGTAAATTCTTTGGTTTGAGCCAAAGTTTTAACAATACAGTTGTATGGGCAGGAGGGAACCATTACAGTCATCCTTTGGAATCCATGGGGCATTGGTTCTAAGATCCCTTGTTGTTGTTGCTCTTGTTTGGTCTCCCAGTCGTGTCCAACTCTTTGCGATCCCGTGGACTGCAGTACCCCAGGCCTCCTTGTCCCTCACCATCTCCCAAAGTTTGCCCAAGTTCATGTCCATTGCATCAGTGACCCCTTGTGGATGCCAAAATCCATCAATGCTAAAGCATTTTATGGAACAGAGTGTTGTGCTAGTGGTTTCTACCAGGTTCATTTTGACTTCTGGTCAAAAATTTGATAGAGATCTACAAGTTTTGTCCAGGTTCACATTTTATTTCCATAGCTAAATCCCAGCAAATACTAGTTTGCCCCACATTCACAATATGGCAAAATAATTCTGTCCAAAAAAGAAAAAGACTACTTTGTGTACATGTGTGGATTATATTTATAAGATTGCTACTGCTTGATGTATAAAACTGTACCTATTTCAAGCATTTGTAAAAGTTGAGTGGTAATTCTGTAATTGAATTATTCATGAGTATGTATAATCTGCATGCATTTGTGAATGAACCTTGTGTGAGTTACAGATGTTGATTATGTCTTCTTAGGGCTGGATCGAAATTGTTGGATGTGCTGACCGTTCCTGTTATGACCTGTCTTGTCACGCGAGGGCCACCAAAGTCCCACTCGTAGCCGAGAAACCTTTGAAAGAGCCCATATCCTTTCTGATCACTTCTGCAACTCAGGAATAAACATCCTGAAAATGGATAAGTTCAAGACTATACCTTGTTCTGTGGATAAACTGAGATGTTTGGGCACTTTATTTAAACCAATCATTTTATGTGTGTCACTGTTCCTTTCTTATTCTCTTTACCTGTAGTCTAACATGTGCCCACTCAGTGTTTGGTCCTTGAGAGAAAAATGCTCTGTATCTTTCAGGATGTTGACCAGTTTTTCTCAGCCGTTTCCAACACCTGCATCTGCATACATGCTCTTTAGATAAAGGGTGCTTGGTGAATGTTTTCTCTATTAAAAGATGAATGCCCTTTTATGATGAAATAATTTATCTCATTTGATCTGTAGATCAGCAAAGGAGAAATTTCCTTCCTTCACCAGACAATGAGATTGCGAGTTCATCTAAGGGCCAGAGTGGTGACAAGAAGTAGATCCTATTGTTCTGAGACATAAAGAAATGAATGAATTGTTATTAGAGTTTATTATGCTATGTATTGGGTTATATTGCTAATTAGATAATGTCCCTTTATCTCATTGTAACTTTGAAAAAGTCTTTTTTGATGATGTTTACATATCTTGAATGGGGTTTATCTGAATGATTTTCTGAGTAGTTGTTTGGTCTTGCACTTGAAATCAGCATAAAGAGGATCTTGGATACCAGTAGGGAACTGGTAGTTGTTTTAAGTCAATGAAGGCTTGTCCTCAGGATCATTTCTTGAAGTACTGGGGCAGTTCTGTAGCTTTGTATTCCTTGACCCCTTCATACAAAACAGTCAATGTTGTTCAGTTTGAACCCAATAAGGGAGCAATTGGTAAGGCGTATAAGAAGGATGCAAAGCTGGTGATGGAGTACCTTGCCATTTGTGATGAGTGTTATATTACAGAAATGGAGAAACTACTGAATGAAAAAGGGTAAGTTTTAAGGTGTGTGCTTTAACATGGGCTCCACTCAGCTATGTTCTCTTTGCCATGTTTTGAAAATTAGGGAGACGTTAGTTTCTTTAGAAATTTTTGCAAGTGAGTACCATCTCCTGGCTACTTTTAAGGGACTGTTTGTTGAGATTTTGGCGTTGTGACCTGGAAATAGACTTGAAATGGACTACAAAGATCTTTTTTTCCTCCCAATAACTTTCTTAAAGGAGGAGACTTATGCATGGTGATTAGAAACTACATCTATCTCTCAAGTCAGTACCCTTTTTTGAGTTTTGGAGTCCTGAGCGTAATTGTTGTAAGTATAAATGAAAAACTATAGAGAAGAATCTTTAAAGGAATTCAACAAAATTCAGCACTAAACAATGTAGAATTTACTATGTCTGGCAAACAATAAAAAAATCTCTAGCCATATGAAAAACCATGAAAAGACCCAAAATAAGGAGAAAAATCAATCAAAAGAAATACCCAGAAGTGACGAGCATCATGGAAATAATACAGAAGGATGTTAAAACAGTATTTATGTGCTCAAGGTCATAAGAGAAAACATGAACATATGAGGTGGGAAATGGAAATGTACATATTTTAAAAAACCAAATGGAACATCTAGATAGAGATGATATCACAAATGTAATTGTGTGTACATAGCCATGATACAGTAGAATGAAATCTCAGGTTCTTACAGACAAGAGCCTATACCCACCGAAAATGTCTTTTCAGAAAAAATACTTGAGGAAAAAGAAGAGATAATATTTTCAGAAAGAAAACTTAGAGGACACGTTGTAAGCCAGAGTTACACTACAAGAAATGTTAAAGGAGTTCTTCAGGCAGAAGTGTGGAAATTTAGATCTACCCAAAGAAACTAAGAGCTCTACAAATGATGGCTATGTGGGTGATATGAGTGACATTTTCTTTCATTGATTTAAAATGACATCTCTGAATTTCTTTAAAAGATAATAGGTTGTTTAGAGAAAAATATTAAGTGTATTGTGAAATTTGTAATGTGTAGAAATAGCATTTGTGTCATCAGTAGCCCAAAGGATGGGAGCCAAGATAAGAATATGTATACTTCTATAAGGTGCACATGTTACATATACTAAGTTTAATAAAAATGGACATGTAGTCAACTTTAGAGCAATTGCCTGGATAAGACACGAAGAAACCAAAGGGATATAACTAAATAAACCAATAAGGGCGCTAAAATAGAATAATAAAAAATGCTCTAGAAAAAGGAGAAGGAAAATGAACAAAGAACAGATGAGACGAATAGAAAACAACTCAGGAAATGGTAGATTTCAACTCAACAGTACTGATAGTTATTTTAAATATAATGATTGAAACACTCATATTAATAGCCATGTCAGACTGGTTAAAAAATTCGAGACCCAGTTAAATATTGTTTACAGGAAACCGACTGTAATTTTAATACAGACATAGTTCGGAGATATTGTGGGTTTGGTTCCAGACCACTGCGATAAATTTGTCGCGATAAAGTGAGTGACACAAATTTTTTTGGTTTCGCAGTGCATGTAAAAGTTATGTTTACACTATAATGTACTCTGTTAAGTGTGCAATAGCATTATATTTTTAACAACAGTGTATGTATCTTAGTTTAGAAATATTTCATTGCAGAAAAATGCTAACCACTATCTGAGCCTTCAGCAAGTGGAAATCTTTAGTAACATCAAAGTCTTTTACTGACTATAGATCACTATAACAAGTATAATAATAATGAAAAAGTTTGAAATATTGCGAAAGTCACCAAAATGTGACTCAGAGACATGAAGTGAGCAAATGCTGTTGGAAAAGTAGTGCTGATAGACGTGCACACGCTGGGTGGCCACAAACCTTCAATTTGCCAAAAAAATGCAAAGCTTGTGCTTCTTGTGAAGCGCAAGAAAGCAAGGTATGCCTCAAATTTAAGTTTAAAGGGAAAAGAATTTTAAAAATATTTCCCATACAAATATTAATCAAGAAGGTGGAGTGCCTTATTAACATCAAAGGAAACTTAAGAACAAGAAAAATTATCAGGTTGTATTTTGTAATGATAAAGGGATCATCAATTCATCAAGAACATACGTCATTTGTAGCCGTGTATGCCACTAAAAATCACCTCAAGATATGTAAAGCAGACTTGACAGAACTGAAAAGAAAATTAGACAAATTCACAGTTACAGTTAGAGATTTTTATACCCCTCTCAGTGATTGGTAGACAAAAAAGAATTGGTAGGAGTTTGAAGGTATAAACACTATTTATCAACCCACTTGTTGTTTGTAGAATACCTAATAACTGGAGTATATACTTTTAAGTACATTTGGAACATCTTTCGTATTTTTTGTATCACAATGCAAAGAATGACTTGGCATTTTCAAAGGGTTGTTTTAAAAAAAATGTATGGGAGTATGCTTATGGTCTGCAAACCCTGAACATTTTATGACTGAATATTTCATAATATACAGAAAGCCCTATACAGAAAGTTTGCCAGACCTTGTCATAGACATTAGGCTAAGTGAAAGAAGCTTTACACAAAAGATTATATGCCAGACTCTAGGAAAGACAAACCTGGTTTAGAGTAGTAGAAAGCACTTCAATGGTTGAGTAAGAATGGAGGGGATCGAAAGAGAAGGGACCCAGGGGAACTTCTGGGCCATGGTGGGTGCATGTGTGTGTGTATTTGTCAGCTATCGCAAGACGAACACTTAGAAGTTGAAGATAAAATTATTTCAATGGGAAAATTTTAAAACATTTCTGGTCTCCTAGAATTAATGTCTGTTTATGCTAGAATAATGTCATATCCCATTAAAGTTAACATAGGTTACTAACAGATTTATATACAAACAAGACAGCTTTTAAAAATTATTCTCAAATAATAACTATCTCCTTGCTAATTTCAACTTTTTTATAACTGTTACATACCCTGCACTTAGACTGCTCACAGAGAACATGTATATGATACTGTCATTGTGGAGTCTTTTAATGCATGCATGCACAAACTCCAGAATAGTAAAAATGGAAGAAATCAATGAAAATCATTCATGTGATGCATGAGATTATCAGTGCTAGAAACTGGCAGAATGCAGTGTACCATGTACCAGCCATACAGCTCCAAGGACAACCACATGAGGGCTCTCTTTTCCCAGCACCAAGCTGCTCATGAGACCAGACACATCTGAATTGATCATAATGCAATGAAATACCTCATAAGCTAAAATACAGGTATTATATTACATGAAGTGCTTTATAAAGGTGAATTCTTATAACCTGAAATGGAATGGGCATATCTCAGGATATAAACATGAAGCACTCAGTGATTTGGTGGGGAGAGTATACCCACTCCAGTGTTCTTGCCTGGAGAATCCCAGGGACAGGGAAGCCGTCTTTGGGGTCGCACAGAGTCAGACACGACTGAAGTGACTTAGCAGCAGCAGCAGCAGTATTTTATATTGACATACCAAGCAGAATCTTTAAACTTCTTTTAAGCTGATCTTCATCAGCATAAGTATAAAAAGTTAGTTTGGAAAAAGTGTAGGAGTTTTAAAAATTCTTTCTGTAAGATGATAAGTTGGTCATTTTTACATTTGTTGGGACAGTAATGAGAACAGTGGTCTTTTTGCCAGCAGATCCGTTTCTGACAAATGTAATTATTCTGTAACTGAGTTTTTAAAGAAATTTTCTTTGATTTTATCTTGATCTCAAAAATCAAGGAGCTGGTTACTAAATCACTTGTGGAATTTTATAAGACTAGCCACATATTTGGGTGCCTCCCAAAATACTGTTTTGTGCTGTTAGAATAATACTTAATTTGGTACTCCTTATGAAAAATTTAAATTTGACTTCAGTTGTTATATCTGGAATGTTGACCAAGTTGTATTACACTTAAAATGAAAAGAGGTTTAGCAGTCTGTAAAACTCCTTTAAATTAAGGCATGGGCATATGTGTTTTCACTAATATGTGCTTTGTTTCATTGTAGGGAATTTACTGTTGAAACTGAAGGGAAGACGTTTCAGTTGACAAAAGATATGGTCAATGTGAAGAGATTCCAAAAAACACTACATGGTAAATTTGTAAAAATAATTAAGGAACAAGCAGACAAAAATCATTACTCCTTAATGGCATTTTTTTTTAAGTTTCATAGCATAACTATTTTATGGAAAATTTGAAGAAGAAAATGAATCCTTAATGTTACAGCCCTAAATTAGCTGAATATGACATTATATTCATATAACTAGACATTATCTTGTTTTTTAAAAAAGAAAAACATAATTGTACTCATACTGAAAAATAACTTATAATGCTATCTTTATATGTTCTATGACCGAGGCACATATGAAGAGTATCTCTTTGATTAAAAGCATCTTTTTTTTTTCTCACTTGAGAGAACTTATCCACACTGTCTTTTCTGGCACATTAACTTATTAAAAGTCATTTAGGTTAGCGGTCGTTCATGCTTTTTAAAAGCCAATGAGATGATTATTTTTTGGTAGGACAAGTTATGTAAGTTGGTAAGGGAGTATTTTGGAGAAGGTATGAAGGATTCTTGGTTGAATTGATGCTCCTGGAAACTGAGAGTAGTGGGTATTTGAGTCACTACTGCCCGTGGAGTGAGCTGGGCTCCTTTTCCATTTGTTTTTGGCCTGCCTTATTGTTGCTAGGCTGCATGGAGCTGTAAAAGCAGTCAGAGCAGTGATAGGAGAGAGCAGGGGAGCCCTTCTTAATGCTCTGAGGCCTTTTAGCCACATCCTGGCAGCTGGCTTAGAGCTGTCCTTCACCATTGATCAGATGCCACCAAAGGATGGGCAGAAAATGCCTTGGTCATTTCTCAGATGTTACTCTCGTGTGTGAGTTTTTATCTAATTTCTCTTGAAACAAGCTCTCAAGGTTAGCGTCAGTGTAGTTAGATGTGGATAGTGCTTAGCCGTGGTTCCTTTCTGAATAATAAGTAAAAATGAAGACAGTTCCTATATATACCACAAGTATAACTTGCACCCATGGGAAGAGCTGTGGGCTCCCTGATCTTTGATTGACTGCTGGTACCTGAGCAAACTCTTCTCTAACGGACTCCTGAACCCAGAATCTTGGAAATACAATAACAGTAACCTGACGCTTAGGGAGTTCTCATCCAGATAGTAAGAGAAAAAGTAAAGCACAAATCACATGATACTTGTATATAGGAGTTGTTTTCATTAAATTTGCCAGCTGTGGTGGTGGATTTTTAATTCTAGCAAAGTCTTACAGAAGCTCTAGAGTTTCAATGCTTTCTGCATAGGTGAGGCAGAAGGCATTGCTCATAGCTTACCAACTTGGTGAAGGAATACACTGGTATCTTGTTTTATTTTTTATGGTATGTAAACAATTAAATATGGTTAAAAAAAAAAAAAAAGTTTTCCTTGCCAGTTTTCTCTTTAAAGGCATCATGTTTTCTACCAGGAAATAGTTTTCAGGAATGTTCTGATTTTTTTGTCCTGCTGTACAGGATCAATCACAAGCCATCCAGAATAGAGATATTTTTAGGGCCAGTTAGAATTGTTTAGAGAAGACCCGAAGTGCATCATGTGAGGTTTAAGAGAGTCTTACTGAATTTCTGTTTCTCTTGCAGTGGAAGAAGTTATTCCAAGTGTAATCGAACCCTCTTTTGGCCTGGGCAGGATCATGTATACGGTATTTGAACACACATTCCAAGTTCGAGAGGGAGATGAGCAGAGAACGGTGAGCTGTTGTGTACACTGTTCTGTTTGTTGTCTTATAGTGTCAGAGAATGACATTTCCTGAGTGATGTTAAGACAGCTCTGAAACAATCAGTTATTATTTACTGGAATATTACCACCTTTGCGTAACTGTTTACAAAGCAAAGCACGTCCTTATCTCATTTGTGCTTTAGAATGTGGAGGTTATTCCAGATGCCATTGTTTTAGTTGCTTCTGAGTCCTGAGACAACATATTACTTTGGGAGAGCTGTCTGTATTGCATCAATGGAAGGAGTGCTCCTTTCTGGATATACTTGTGTCTTTAGAAAATTGGGAAGGACATCATGATTTATAGAATTTGGACAAACTTAAAAACTGTATTTATACTTTGATAAAAGGAACCTTCTCAAACTGCATGAAATTGTCTGAGGTATTTTGAGGGTAAGGATGTAAATTCCTAGGTTTTAGTCCAGAGATACAGATTCACTAGGTCTGAGACCCCAGGATCTAGTTTTGTGTGTGTATGTGTGTTTATAAGAAACCCAGATGATTCCATTGTGGGAGATTGACAGATTATAAATTGAACAGAAGTATGTGATGTGTAGGCTTTCCCAGCATTCAAACCTAGCTAATGCATGTTTTTAAGAAGTCTTCATCCCTCAAGTTTTCTTTTGGCTCCAGTGCTTTTGAATTACTGCTCCATGTCTTCCACATAGCTCTTCATTATGGCTTATTTCACCTTTCTCACCTAACCTTTGGTTGTGGAAATTATACTCCTTTGATGTATAACTACAGGTTTCCAGAAAGATCACTCAGAATAAGAATAGAGAGGAAAGGTGGTACAGGTCAAATTAACTGAAAGAAGCATTCTTACCTGTGTGACCAGCTAAAGTTGAGTGTATACACAATGCTGGACATCAGCTCTGTAGTTTATCGTAGGGCATTTAGCCTTAAAGATGAACTGATTAGTTCTTGGTTGGATGGCATCACTGATTTGATGGACATGACTTTTGAGCAAGCTCCACGTGTTGGTGATGGACAGGGAAGCCTGGCGTGCTGCAGTCCATGGGGTTGCAAAGAGTCAGACACGACTGAGCAACTGAACTGAATTGAACTAAACTGATGAGTTCTTGGCACCAGTATTTTTAAAAGTTTGACATAACTATTGATAACGTACAGCTAATAAAGCTACTCTTTTATTCTGTGCCCTCATTTTCTGACATTTAAGGAGTGGCTTTTCATTCATTAACAGATAGCAGGAACCTAAGCCTAGACCCCAGAGATACAGACATAAGGGATGGTTCTTCCTGAGGAATGACATCATACTTTACTGAATGTGCCCTTTTTTAGAGGCCAAGTTTGCTTCAAACTTTTCCTGGTTATTTTTCTAATGAAAATTTTTTTTAAAAAGCTTTCAGCTATTCTTTTGACTCTATAGTGATAAAACTAAAGTTGTAATAGAAATTCCTTAAAGGCTAGGCAAGAATAAGTTATAGTGTTTTATGAATTACGTAAAGATTTCATCATGAAGAGGAATTTGATTAGGCTGTAAGAAGCCAAAAATGTTTCTAAATTATTAGCACATAGTCCCTCAATCCATTTTCGTATAAATTTGGTATAAAAGCATTGCTGGTTAGATAACAACAACAAAAAAAAAACATTTTTCTATAAAGCCAGTTCCCCACTTCTCTCTTACATTAAATGGAATTATCACAAGAGGATGAGAGGAGTGGAATTAGGAGTGTTCCACAATTCATGTGCCATATTGGTGCAGTGTAAGGTTTACTTACAGTGGAATATTGACCATTGCTTGAAATTTTAAGATTAATTGGGCTTTTGGGGAGCCAAACTGGACCCTGTGTCATTCATTATTTTTATGGGACCTATTCATTCTGAGTCCCATTTTCTTGCTTTCAAGTGAACCTTTTATACAGATCCTATTTAAGAACTATCTTCAGCTCTCATTTCCAACCCAGAATGGTAGAATTGTTTGCCTTCTGCCAAATATTTTTGCTTTCTTTTATTTCTGAGTAACTCTGAAATCTGTTTCAGGAGCAGTTTGGGAGGGCTGTATTTTTCTCTGGGTATGCAGAACCTCATTTTGGGTTTTTTGTTTGTTTTTTTCCTGCTATTTATTTGGGACATGCCTTTGTAAGCTGATTAAACTGTTCTGTTTTACTTAGTCACTACGACTCAGACATCCTTCAACTATGCTGAATCTCTTAAAGGACAGAATGTAATTTTGTCTGTTGACAGTACTTTTTTGAAGATTCAGGGGGAGTTTCTTAGGGATCTCCACAGAAAGAAGTAAAGCTTTTCGGATCAGATCAGATCAGTCGCTCAGTTGTGTCCGACTCTTTGCCACCCCATGAATCGCAGCACGGCAGGCCTCCCTGTCCATCACCAACTCCCGGAGTTCACTCAGACTCACGTCCATTGAGTCAGTGATGCCATCCAGCCATCTCATCCTTTGTCATCCCCTTCTCCTCCTGCCCCCAATCCCTCCCAGCATCAGAGTCTTTTCCAATGAGTCAACTCTTCGCATGAGGTGGCCAAAATACTGGAGTTTCAGCTTTAGCATCATTACTTCCAAAGAAATCCCAGGGCTGATCTCCTTCAGAATGGACTGGTTGGACCTCCTTGCAGTCCAAGGGACTCTCAAGAGTCTTCTCCAACACCACAGTTCAAAAGCATCAATTCTTCTGCGTTCAGCCTTCTTCACAGTCCAACTCTCACATCCATACATGACCACAGGAAAAACCATAGCCTTGACTAGATGAACCTTTGTTGGCAAAGTAATGTCTCTGCTTTCGAATATGCTATCTAGGTTGGTCATAACTTTCCTTCCAAGGAGTAAGCGTCTTTTAATTTCATGGCTGCAGTCACCATCTGCAGTGATTTTGGAGCCCAGAAAAAGTCTGACACTGTTTCCACTGTTTCCCCATCCATTTCCCATGAAGTGATGGGACCGGATGCCATGATCTTCGTTTTCTGAATGTTGAGTTTTAAGCCAACTTTTTCACTCTCCACTTTCACTTTCATCAAGAGGCTTTTTAGTTCCTCTTCACTTTCTGCCATAAGGGTGGTGTCATCTGCATATCTGAGGTTATTGATATTTCTCCCGGCAATCTTGATTCCACCTATATTTCTTCCAGTCCAGCGTTTCTCATGATGTACTCTGCATATAAGTTAAATAAACAGGATCACAATGTACAGCCTTGATGTACTCCTTTTCCTATTTGGAACCAGTCTGTTGTTCCATGTCCAGTTTTAACTGTTGCTTCCTGACCTGCATACAAATTTCTCAAGAGGCCGGTCAGGTGGTTTGGTATTCCCATCTCTTTCAGAATTTTCCACAGTTTATTGTGATCTACACAGTCAAAGGCTTTGGCATAGTCAATAAAGCAGAAATAGATGTTTTTCTGGAACTCTTGCTTTTTCCATGATCCAGCAGATGTTGGCAATTTGATCTCTGGTTCCTCTGCCTTTTCTAAAACCAGCTTGAACATCAGGAAGTTCATAGTTCACATATCGCTGAAGCCTGGCTTGGAGAATTTTGAGCATTACTTTACTAGCGTGTGAGATGAGTGCAGTTGTGCGGTAGTTTGAGCATTCTTTGGCATTGCCTTTCTTTGGGATTGGAATGAAAACACCTTTTCCAGTCCTGTGGCCACTGCTGAGTTTTCCAAATTTGCTGGCATATTGAACTCCTTATTGCCAAATTCAGACTTAAATTGAAGAAAGTAGGGAAAACCACTAGACCATTCAAGTATGACCTAAATCAAATCCCTTATGATTATACAGTAAGGCTTTTAAGTAGTACCAAATAATTACCATCTTAGATGTCAGTTTTCAAAATGGTTTACATCATTTAATATTTTTATGATTGACCTGCAAAGTAGGCAGAGCAGATAGCAGAGACCTACGTTTTAGATGGAGAAGCTAAGATCCAGAGAGATAGAGTTCACTGAGTTGGTCCACATTCTGAGCTGAAAACCAGATCTTTGTAATTCTACTTCTGGTTATCCAGCTGTCTGTTTTATCACACTGCTTTTTCACATCCTCTTTTCCGGTATTTTGATAGTGAAATTTAGACGTTAATGTTTAGATCTTTATACACTAATGCATTTGGATGTCTTTTTAAATCATCTAGTTCTTCAGTTTCCCTGCTGTAGTAGCGCCATTCAAGTGTTCCGTCCTTCCATTGAGCCAGAACCAGGAGTTCATGCCGTTCGTCAAGGAATTATGTAAGTAAATCCAGTTGGTTAATCTCCATGGGAATACTATCAGACGGACTGAATTTTAGGAAATGTCTCTTAAAAAAAAAAAAAAAAGTATTGAATAAGCAGTATGCTTGCTCTGGATGTTTTCTCCTGGCATTTGAATGAGTTGGGATAGAACCTAAGAGTCAGATTGCACATTGCTTCTCCTGCTGACCCTGCCGGTCACTTCATCAGGGGTCACCCAGTGGAGGGTGACAACCCTGCGGATCTGTAGCCGCTGAGCTCACAGCACTGAAAGGGATCTTTGTGGCCATCTGGTGTGGCCCACACATTTCAGACTTGGGAGATGGGAGGCATCCACTGAGCTGCTTGGGGCCACACCAGTCTCCTCACCTTGGCTGCTCGTGACCCTACAGCCGAATGAGATGCAAGGATGAGTGAGGGTTTGGGCTCCAGCAAGGGTTTAAACTTTGGGAATGTTTCTGTCTCTTGCAGCTGCAACTTCTTGCTCTTTTGTGTTAGCTCCTGTTATAAGTTTCCTGAGCTCATATGACATTTTTAATTTACTGAATTTATTTTGGATAGCGGAGGCCTTGACCAGGCACGGCATCTCTCACAAAGTAGATGATTCCTCGGGATCCATCGGAAGACGCTATGCCAGGACTGATGAGATTGGCGTGGCTTTTGGCATAACCATTGACTTCGATACAGTGAACAAGACCCCTCACACGGCCACTTTGCGGGACCGAGACTCCATGCGGCAGATCAGAGCAGAGGTGGCTGCCTTTGCTTTGGCATTTGTAGTCTTAAAAATGCGTACTTGTTCCTTCTGAGCTGAGATGGATTTTGTTGTGTTTATGCTTCCCTTCTTGTTTTTGTCTTTTTCATTTTAGTCATAAGTTTGTATCAGACAGAGCATAGATTTCCCATATCCCCTAGGCTTAATTATGAAAATATTCATTAACACTTCTC
The DNA here is from genome assembly GCA_935064755.1 of Tragelaphus eurycerus. NCBI lineage: Eukaryota > Metazoa > Chordata > Mammalia > Artiodactyla > Bovidae > Tragelaphus > Tragelaphus eurycerus. Next base: position 30,975,899 of record CAKXYN010000002.1, read on the forward strand.
TAATATTTTATAGCCATTTGTATCACTCTGGGCTCATTCTCTGACAGTTTGCATTTACGATTGTTTATTTGAGCGAGAAATATGATCGCAAGTGGTTGTTGCCATAGTTTTATTGGCAGGCTTTGGGGGGCTTAGAGAGTTTTATCTTCATATTACCATATAAGTATACACACGAGTATGTATAAACTTCTTCATGCTAATCAATGCAAAACAGTGAATAATATTTCAGTAATTTTACTTGATAGGAAGGGAACCATGGAGATGGGAAAATTTCAGGAGGGAAAGAAGAGTGACCACTTTGACAGCTGCCTGACCAGTTTATGTTGAACAAGTTTGTATTTAGAGTGCCTGTCATTTGCTCCGCTTGTTACTATGCTAAGTCACTTCAGTCATGTCCGACTCTGTGTGACCCCATAGACGGCAGCCCACCAGGCTCCCCCATCCCTGGGATTCTCCAGGCAAGAACACTGGAGTGGGTTGCCATTTCCTTCTCCAATGCATGAAAGCAAAAAGTGAAAGTGAAGTCGCTCAGTCGTGTCCGACTCTTAGCGACCCCATGGATTGCAGCCTAACAGGCTCCTCCATCCATGGGATTTTCCAAGCAAGAGTACTAGAGTGGGGTGCTATTGCCTTCCCCAGAGTGGGGTGCTATTGCCTTCCCCGCCGCTTGTTACTATGAGTTTGTAATAGGGAAAACAGGAGTGAAAGTCTGCTTTTTTCCCAAGGGAATTTTCAGTCTATCCTAGAGGTCACAGATTTCTGGCTCATCTTTATACAATACCAGATGTGGCTACTCTGAACCTTTATTCCTGTCAGGCAGGGCTTCTCAGAGTGTGGTCCCTGGACCAGCAGCCTCTGCATCACCTGGGAACTTGTTAGAGAAGGGAAATCACCCCAGACCTGCTAAGTCAGAAACTGGGATGGAGCTGGGGTTTGGAGAAGGAGAGAGGGCGGGCAGAACTGTTTTAACAAGCCCCCCAGGGACTTGCCTGGCAGTCCAGTGGTGAAGACCCTGTGCTTCCAATGCAGGGGTGCAGGTTTGATCCCTGGTCAGAAAGCTAAGATCCCACATGCGTCATGGCTAAAACACCAAAAACAGGAAACAGAAATGACATTGTAACAAGGTCAATAAAATCATCAAAAATGGTCCACATCAAAAAAAAAAAAAAAAAATCTTTAAAGAAAGAAACAAGCCTCCTAGATGATTCCTGTGCTTGGTCACTCAAGTTTGAGAACCCCTGCTGTGTGGCCACCGTTGGTTCTGGCTGATGAACAGCTGGCCCCTTCCTTAGGGCCTCTCTACTTTCCTGACTCCCTTCACTCCTGTTACTTGACTGACCATGGTTCTAACAGTTGAATTTAATACAAATGAAGTAACTTCAGGTAGCCTGGAGGCTTGGAATGACTAGGAAAGGCTCTGTGGGGGAATTAGGGTACCCAAGGGAGCTGGCAGGGCTTCTGGGCTGGAGGAAGAGCAGGACCCCAGCCTGGGAGGGAGGTAAGCATAACTAGGTAAAGAGGCTTCGGTGGGAGTCAGTTAGAAACACACTGTAGGGACCAGTTTTTGGAGGGATCCTGTCACTGTGAAGACACGGACTCGACTATGTCATTTCCTGAGTTCAGGGTGAATCCTCTTTTTTTGACAGCCTAATCCAGTTGGTTGATTCTGGACTTCTCTTTTCTTTTACCCCAGGTCTCTGAACTGCCCAGTGTTGTCCGCGATCTGGCCAATGGCAGCATCTTGTGGGCAGATGTGGAGGCCAGATATCCTGTCTTCGAAGGTCAAGAAACTGGGAAAAAAGAGACAATCGAAGAATGAGAACAGTTTTGGCAACTTTTGACCATTTGCTCTAATAAAAGAATAATTCTTTATCACGTCCACTTTAAAAAAAAAAAAAAAAAACATAGCATCTCAGTTCCTCCCCAGGACTATATTTTATCCTCAGTGGCTGCCTGATCTTACTCCCACAATTAAAGTTGAAGGAATTCTGAACAGACTTGTAACCTACATGCTCATGTTTCTGCTATTTTTCCTAACTTGGGTAGACACTCCTGACTTAATGTGCAACAGTGAATACACCTTAAACTTAACTTTAGTCATAAGACCATAAAACTCACCTGAACAAACTGATGACATTTAGTGTATTTACAGAGTTGTGCAACTGCCACCACCATCCGATTTTAGAACATTTCCATCGCTCCTAAAAGAAATCTCATGCGCATTCCAGCCCCAAGCAACCACTTATCTGTTTTCTGTCTCTATGGATTTGCCTGTTCTGTTCTCCTTTTCTGAGGTGATGCATTGTGCTGAAGATGCACCAGTCTCTGAGCAGGGGGACTGGCTTCTGGGAGGTGCTGTGGTGTGGAGGAGACTGCAAAAGCAGTGGAAGAGACTTGCTGGGGTGGGGGTCAGGGCTGCTAACCCCAGTATCCTGATGACACGCTGCTCTTCAGAGTGTCCAGGTGGGGAGCATCAACAGAAACTGTATTTTAATTCTAAGGCATGCTTGTACTTGGCTTCCCAGATAGCCCTGGACATTGCTGAACTCCTGATGCTAGAGGAACCCCATCTGCTGTGTCTTGACGTAGCACTTCTCAATTGTCATGGTGTCTTTGATTTTAGCCTAGTAGTTTTTGGCTCCGCTTTTGAGGGACTTCACTGCTATGATGTTTTTGTGTAGAGTCAGAACACATGTGTTCATTTGTTAGGAAAAAATTCAAGGATGTGTGAGTTTGACCAGCTCTTTGTTTGCTGTGTTAAGACTGTCTGGCATCCCATCGTCCTGTCAGACAGTAAAGGGGAGGGGAGGTGCCATATCCAGAATGGTTTTTTTGTCTTGAGAATGAAGAGCAATTGAATCCCACTGGGATTCTGTCATCTTTATCTCTTCCAGTGGTGCCTACCACAGTGCTGTACGCAGTAGGTAGTCGGTAAATAGACTGCATGAGTCTTGATTTTGAACAAACCTCTAGGGAAGAAATCATTTCACTGATGCTTATTTCTCTTCTGACCTATGCTTTTTAAAGTATTCATTATTAAATTAGAAGAAACTACTGCTGCTGCTAAGTCGCTTCAGTCATGTCCGACTCTGTGTGACCCCGGAGACGGCAGCCCACCAGGCTCCCCCGTCCCTGGGGTTCTCCAGGCAAGAACACTGGAGTGGGTTGCCATTTCCTTCTCCAATGCATGAAAGTGAAAGTGAAGTCACTCAAGTTGTCTACTTGAAAGTTATACAGTCGTGTCTGACTCCTAGCAACCCCATGCACTGCAGTCTTACCAGGCTCCTCCGTCCATGGGATTTTCCAGGCCAGAGTACTGGAGTGGGGTGCCATTGCCTTCTCTGTAGAAGAAAATAGCTTTTAAATAAACTTGAGTTTTTATTTTCTAAGGATTTTTTTCACCCCTTATAATATAGCTCTTAACTTGGTGTATATTCTAGCATTCTCACATTGGGGCTGGGACAGAGATGTAAGGGGGCAGTGACTACTTAACATTTATTTAACTTTTCACAGTGAGCACCTCCCTAGTGAGTCACCAAAACCTCAGGTGTTGTTAAGAGCTCCTTAATAGGAAAAATATATTAAACATGTAGATTTATCTACTTTGGATCATAAAAGGATTGGAACCAAAGCTCTCTTCACTTTTCACTGGCAAACACATTTGTCATGTGTTAGATGGTGGATATGAATTCTACAAGCCCTGCTTTCTCTGATCTTTCCTCTAGGTGCAATGCATGATTTCTCCCCAAAGAGCCCCTACTGCCTGTAAAGTGATTGATTAGCTGTGTGGGGAAGCTGGGTCAATAGCCAATGGTTCTGTCTTTCATATGCTTGCTTCTAAGCAAGCAGGGGAAGAGCTGTATTCTAAAGAGGCTCTACACACCAAAGAGGTGTGTGTGCACAACTCTTCTGTTCAAGTCCAGTGTGTAAGCCAGGGACTTTCTGGCTTGATGTGCTATGCAGCCCATTATTATTTGTGCGTTTGTATCAAACTGTGGGCTATCTTGGGAGCTTGCTAAGTAGCACTGTCCCAGAAGTCACACCTGTTCTCCATTCTCAAAAATAGGAAGAAGGGTAACAGTCTTAACTGATTCCCATGGAATGTACATTAAGAAAACAGTAGTTTCTTGAAAACGTAGGTTGAAATCAGGACGTTCAGACAAGTAGGAGTTGTGTCTAGAGAGGTGGTTGGTGCCTGAGTTCTGCAGGAGTCAAGAACCTTAATACTGCTTAACTGCTCATAATAGTAAAATACTGAATATAGAATGCTCCAGAATTCATTGTGAAGTCATATAAATAAATGATCCTAGTAGTCAGGTGAGATGATATTAGAGATGTCAGATGTTCAAAGGTTTTTGTGATAACAATTTGAAAAATTATTTTGTCAAATCCCTTGATAGATTCATTCTAGACCCTTATTTATGAGTCCCTTAACCATATAAACTTAGGCTAATGGTAGTGACTGCTTGCCCAATGGAGTCTATTCACAAGAGAACCAAATAAACCAGAAATAAATCCAAATTATCTCTGGATGCAGCTGCACTTAAATTAACCTATCACTAGGGATAACTATTAATCTGCATCTCTTGGGAGGAGCTAGGATGAAGAGGTTCAGATAGCATCAATCACGTTAAAGAGCCTTGCACCAGCATCTTGGCTTCAGTCGTGTCCGACTCTGTGCGACCTCATAGACAGAAGCTCACCAGGCTCCCCCGTCCCTGGGATTCTCCAGGCAAGAATACTGGAGTGGGTTGCCATTTCCTTCTCCAATGCATGAAAGTGAAAAGTGAAAGTGAAGTCGCTCAGTCGTGTCCGACTCTTAGCGACCCCATGGACTGGAGCCCACCAGGATCCTCCGTCCATGGGATCCTCCAGGCAAAAGTACTGGGGTGGGGTGCCATTGCCTTCCCCGAATTGTGGTGACTGCTTGCCCAATGGAGTCTATTCACAAGAGAACCAAATAAACCAGAAATAAATCCAAATTATCTCGGGATGCAGCTGCACTTAAATTAACCTATCACTAGGGATAACTATTAATCTGCATCTCTTGGGAGGAGCTAGGATGAAGAGGTTCAGAAACCATCAATCACGTTAAAGAGCCTTGCACCAGCATCTTTGCTGATAGTCTGACTATGTGTAAGGCAGGTTTTGTTTGCTTGGCATTTGTCCACCCCAAAGAAGTTTAGTTGAAGATTGAGCATATGAATGGATGAATAATTTTATTGTGCCTCAAAATTCGCCTGTCTCTTCAATAAATCTTGGTTATTGGGCTGCATCTAAGCAGTAATTGTATTAGGATCATGTGGAAGGGATGAATGGCTCCTCTGGAAATTGGGTTATTATTTGGGAGCGTCACCAGGAAATGCCTGAGAGCTGTAGCCTGTGGCCCTGCCCTCTTGCCAGGAGCTTTTCTGGTGCTGGTGACTTCTGTTCTCCCAGTTGTGATGGTATACCTTTCTTCCATGATTAAGGATACATCTTTTTAAACCTTTTGCAGCAGTGAAAGAGTTAGGATAGTAGTTCTCAACCCTGCCTGCACACTGGAATCGCTGGAACTTTGAAAAATGCTCATGTATGTGCACGCTTCAAGCCAATTTACTGAGTTTTGATGTTCAGACAGCAAAGTTTTGAAAGCCCCCTTAGGAAAACCTCTGCTAAAACAGATACTTTGGCTTAAGCCGTAAAAAGGCTGAGCCCTGCCCCCTCCCACCCCACTCCAGAGTGGGGAAGCATCTTCTGAACAAAATTTTTACTGACAACAGGCTAAAAGTTGTCATTAAAAATGCCAAAGTTTCCAGAAAAGATGAATTTAGCAGGCATTGTTTTATGTTGCTCTGGTGAAGTGTCAGTAAACGCTCTCATGAACCCTCCACAGCTCATAGCCTGCCTCCCTTGTCCAGTGTTGGGGGTTCAGGCCTCTCTGCTGAACTCCCCTTCAGGACTTCAGTGGTTGGAGCTCAGTGTCTCGGGGAGAATGGCACGTGTGCTGGGTGCCTGTCATGTGCCAGGCTCTATTCTAAGAGAGGTCCTTTGTGTTCTCTCTTTTCACACTTAAGTTAATTTAAATATTACTGTCCTTTGATGCTGTGAAAGTGCTGCACTCAATATGCCAGCAAATTTGGAAGACTCAGCAGTGGCCACAAGATTGGAAAAGGTCAGTTTTCATCCCAATCCCAAAGAAAGGCAATGCCAAAGAATGCTCAAACTACCGCACAATTGCACTCAACTCACACGCTAGTAAAGTAATGCTCAAAATTCTCCAAGCCAGGCTTCAGCAATATGTGAACCGTGAACTTCCTGATGTTCAAGATGGTTTTAGAAAAGGCAGAGGAACCAGAGATCAAATTACCAACATCCACTGGATCATGGAAAAAGCAAGAGAGTTCCAGAAAAACATCTATTTCTGCTTTATTGACTATGCCAAAGCCTTTGACTGTGTAGATCACAATAAACTGTGGAAAATTCTGAAAGAGATGGGAATACCAGACCACCTGATCTGCCTCTTGAGAAACTGGTATGCAGGTCAGGAAGCAACAGTTAGAACTGGACATGGAACAACAGACTGGTTCCAAATAGGAAAAGGAGTACGTCAAGGCTGTATATTGTCACCCTGTTTATTTAACTTATATGCAGAGTACATCATGAGAAACGCTGGACTGGAAGAAACACAAGCTGGAATCAAGATTGCTGGGAGAAATATCAATAACCTCAGATATGCAGATGACTCCACCCTTATGGCAGAAAGTGAAGAGGAACTCAAAAGCCTCTTGATGAAAGTGAAAGTGGAGAGTGAAAAGGTTAGCTTAAAGCTCAACATTTAGAAAACGAAGATCATGGCATCTGGTCCCATCACTACGTGGGAAATAGATGGGGAAACAGTGGAAACAGTGTCAGACTTTATTTTTTGGGGCTCCAAAATCACTGCAGATGGTGACTGCAGCCATGAAATTAAAAGATGCTTACTCCTTGGAAGGAAAGTTGTGACCAGCCTAGATAGCATATTTAAAAGCAGAGACATTACTTTGCCAACGAAGGGCAATGTGTCTAATCCAGAGCTGACAGTCCTTTACTAGTAAAGAAGCTACATCCTCATTTGAAAAAAAAAAAAATAAGAAGAAAAAAATCCTCCATCAGCAGAACTTTAGGCAGATGAACCTGTGTTGGGCCTGGGGGTTGGGGGTAAGGTATGGTGTGGATCTTGTGTTAAATGAAAAAAAGCTTTAGTTTTTATTTTCAAAATCTAAATCCACTCCAACTGGGCTAGAAAGAAGACCGCAGAACTACTGTTGTGAATGCTGGATGGAGAAATCTAGTCCTGGGTCATGTGCTATTGGATTTTCAGAGAAGGGGGCCTGTTTGCATGAGCAAATGTGCCCTGGCTGGCTGCCCCGTGGGAGCCCAGACTCTGTGGATCGTGTGTGTTGGGGGTCAGGGACAATGTAGTCAAGGTGAGCCCCAGGGGATCCCTCAAAGGGGCTGTCATTGCTTTTGTTCCTTGTAGTGTTTTCCCTACTTTTGCACCACTGTGTACTTTCTTGGCCATATGGAATGCTGGACTCCTTCTCTCCTGAAAAGGGCTTCCCTTTGAGAGTATGTATTTATAAGAACCTTGTATCCATTGAGACAATTAGACAAGCAGATGTAAGGTGGGGACGTGAGCGATGGACTTCAGTTTTCCCAGGTGACCTTAATTCAGGAGCTGTGATCTTGCTGAGTGAGGGTGGGTGCAGCTGTGAGTTTTGTGCTGGAAGCCAACTAAAGCGGACTCTGGTCCTGACTCTGAGAATCTAGTGATGCCAGCCTTGCTCTAACCCTCATACCTCCATCCCAGGCCACGGCCTGAACCCGAACCTCATGGAAGTTTCTGGAGCTTGGGGCTGGGACGAGAGAGCCCTTCCTCTTTGGGAGCCAAAGCTTTCTGCCCTCCTCTTTCAACTTTGAGGACTTGGCACAGACATGAGCCCCAGGAGCATTTTTCCAGGCAGTGTCTACATTTGCTGGGGCTTAAAACTCAATCACCAACAATTAGTGCAGAAGCAGTTACGCCAACTGAAACAATTTAGACTAATTGAAACCTTTTTTGGCTCATCAAAACCCACTGTTCTGCATCTGAGGGTGAGTTAATTGATAGTGAGATTAAGCACGATGAGATTATGGGAAAGAAAAAAAAAGCACTGACAAGCTTTTAAAAATCTTTATGAACATTCATTTTAAAACTGAGGCCAGATCTTCTATCTTGCTAAAAAGAATTCTGAAGCAGGCTTGCAAACTGGTCCACTCCATTAACCTGCCCTCTGGGTTAGTAACAGTGGATGCCAGTCTTGACTTCTCTTTCTCATCCATGCCACATCGAGGCCATCAAATCTACCTTCACTAGATACTCAGAATCGGGCCACCACCCTGGTCCAAGGCACCCAGCTATCTCCCACCTGGTCCATTGGACTTTTCCATGAACTCTTTGCTGTACCTGTACCCCATCACAGTCTATTTACACCCAGTAGTCAAAGTGGTCCCATTCATCCTAAAAAGTCAGTGGCTTTTCTTCTCACTAAAGAATAACACCCGCGCGAAGCCCGTCCCCCCTCTCCCCACTGAGCACACATACATACACACCCCGCTGTCCTGCTGCCCCAGAACCCCTAGAAGCAGCCCCTTGGCCCTCGCTGTTCATCTGCCTGCACTGCTTTTCATCTCAATCCTCACGTCTCCCTCACCTCCTTCAAGACCTTGTTCAGTCGTCACCCCATGAGCCCTCCCCCAGCCATCTCACCTACAGTTTCAACACTGAGCAACAGCCTGCCTCCCTACGCAGAACATTCAGATCCATATGCATTTCATACTCTCTTCCTTGTTCTCTTTTTCTCTTTAGTGGTTAACACTTGATCATATATTTTGCTTCTTTGTCTGTTTAATTTTCAGTGTCCCCACTGGAATACAAACTTTTATCAACTACAAATTGGCACTTGCTTCTTCAAGGATTAGATCATGTGCTGCTGCAGCTGCTGGTTTTCAACACCTCCTGAAGGAATTCAGGGGAAAGAGCAGAAACGAGGCACACTGTGCTCTGGGGAGAACTGGCAGGACAGGTCTTCAGGTAGTTAGATGTTCTCAGGAGCCAGTTTTATGAGCCCAATTCTTGCATCTCCTCATATCTAGAAAACCACCAAAATCCCTTATGGTGATGTTTGTTCCTTGTGATTAGCAGTAACCTTCACATGACTAGCAGAAACTTCTGCAAAAAATATGTGCCTGATTGCATGTGCTCCCCCTTCACCAAAATCACATATATATACTGACCTTCCTCTTTGAAGCAGTTTCTCAGAGCTATCTCCTGGGCTATAGTCCATTTTGCCCTAAATAAAACTTGACTCACAACTGTCATATTGTGGTTTTTTTAAAGTCAACAATTCCATGAGGACAAGAATTTGAGTCTGCCTCTTTTAAGTCTATATCCTCTGTTGTGCCCAGAGAAGTGCCTAGCACTCAGTAGGTGCTCCAGAAATATTTGAATGACATCCAAAAGCATCTTCTCCAGGGAAGCTGCCACACTCAGTATATTGGTGTAAAGACTGACTTACTTTGAAATGGCTAGCCCAGAGATACATATATAACTTAAGTCTAAGTTTCAATTGCATTACTACCATAACATTACTTTGCTGAAAAAAAGGTCCATCTGGTCAAAGCTGGAGAAGGCACTGGCGACCCACTCCAGTACTCCTGCCTGGAAAATCCCATGGACGGAGGAGCCTGGTAGGCTGCAGTCCATGGGGTCACTAAGAGTTGGACACGACTGAGCAACTTGACTTTCACTTTTCACTTTTCTGCATTGGAGAAGGAAATGGCAACCCACTCCAGTGTTCTTGCCTGGAGAATCCCAGGGACGGGGGAGCCTGGTGGGCTGCCGTCTATGGGGTCGCACAGAGACAGACACAACTGACGTGACTTAGCAGCAGCAGCAGCAGCAGTCAAAGCTATGGTTTTTCCAGTAGTCATGTATGGATGTGAGAGTTGGACTATAAAGAAAGCTGAGCACCAAAGAATTGACGCTTTTGAACTGTGGTGCTGGAGAAGACTCTTGAGAGTCCCTTGGACTACAAGGAGATCCAGCCAGTCAATCCTAAAGGAAATCAGTCCTGAATATTCATTGGAAGAACTGACACTGAAGCTGAAGCTCCAATCCTTTGGCCACCTGATGTGAAGAACTGACTCATTGGAAAAGACCCTGATGGTGAGTAAGATTGAAGGCAGGAGGAGAAGGGGACAACAGAGGATGAGATGGTTGGATGGCATCACTGACTTGATGAACATGAATTTGAGCAAGCTCCGGGAGTTGGTGATGGACAGGGAAGCCTGACCTGCTGCAGTCTGCAGGGTCGCAAAGTGTTGGACACGACTGAATGATTGAACTGACTGACTGACTGACTCAGCGTAAAATACATATCTTCCCCACACTGCAAAAACCCTGAAGCCTCTGAGTAGTTCTTACCAAGGGTTGTGGTGGTTTAGTTGCTAAGTTGTGTCCTATTCTTTTGACCCCATGAGCTGTAGCCTGCCAGGCTCCTCTGCCCATGGGATTTTCCAGACAAGAATACTGGAATGGGTTGCCATTTCTCCCTTCAGGGGATCTTCCCAACCCAGGAATCAAACCTGGGTCTCCTGCATTGCAGACAGATTCTTTACCAACTGAGCTATGAGCGAAACCCCTTACCAAGGGACTAAAATTGTGTAAATTCAGTGGTTTTCAGATTCATCCTTTTGGAATCCTTAGTTCAAATGAAATCTCTCTTGAAACCCTGACATTTCCCTGGGTAATGACAAGCCAGGGCTGGGACAAGGCCCAGATAAGGCCCTGCCCTCACATCCCTCATGACCCAACCTGACACCAAGGAGGGACCTGTGAGCGAGGAGTTGCCCACTGCTTGAAGAGGCCAGCACAGTGGGAGATACAGCCAAGAATGGCCTTGTATGCTGGTGGCTCCCAGGGCCCTCCTATGTGAGGACGGTTGTTAAAAGTGTGCATTTCCACTCTCCATATTTTGGGAGGTCTGGAGTGGGCTCAGAAACCTGTGTGACTTTAAATGCCCTTGTGCTTCTAACCCATACCATCAACGTGGGGACTTTTTAGCTAAATTGTGCATGCTGCTGTGTGTGTGTGCTCAGTCATGTCCGGCTTTGCGACCCTATGGACTGTAGCCTACTAGGCTTCTCTGTCCATGGGATCCTCCAGGCAAGAACCCTGGAATGGGTTGCCATTTCCCCTCCCAGGGGAATCTTCTCCATCCAGGGATTGAACCTACGTCTCCTGAGTCTCTTATATTGGCCGGTGGATTATTTACCACTGAACCACCTGGGAAGCCCACTAGCTAAATTAGAACATTGTAATTTTGGGGCTTTTAAACTCGGATCCACGGTTCCTGTGAGCATTTGTATAGACATGCACTATTGAACACACTATATGTTTGTGTGTTATACATTTGTAGTTTTTCTAGGGAAAAGAATCCATCACATTTCCAAGGAAGGACTTTCTCCTCCTTCCTTCAGATGCAGACTTTAACATTCAAGTTTGCATGTTGATGGTGCAAGGAGAGCCCAGAATCTGTCAGGTGGAGGAATGAGATGGGTCTGGAGACCCAGGGCTGGGGAAGTTCATTTGCTCATGAACCAGCGACACAGACCCCATAGTGCGCCCTTTGGAAAACCCTGAAAGGACGAGGTACTTGGGCTGAGCTGAAAGAATAAGAAAGCGAGGAGGCAGCCATAGGGTCGCTTGCAGGCCTGCCACTAATCTTCCCCAGAGAACAGGAGGCTGGAACTGGAGGAGGCAGGGGGAAGTGACAGGTCTTTGAATTTCTCTGCCTGCGTGGGCAAAGGAGCCTCCATGGGGATCCATGATCCAGACTGTTAATCGCTGTCAGGCCTCCAGGAAACAGAGGGGGCCTTACTCAGTGCCCTGCAGAGCTAATTAAGAATCACAATTAATTACTTTGTTTTATTCACTGCAGAGGCTGAACGCTGATTATCTTCCGGAGTTAGATCAGCGCCTCCCTCCTCGCCCCGCTCATGGGTCTGTCCAACAAGCAGGTATCCAAACTGGACTTGGACGCAGCCTCAGAGGGTTCCTTCTCCTCGGGCTCTCTTTTCAAAGTGCAGTGGTTAACACTTGGAAGTTTCTGTACATCTGGCTCTTACTCATTTATCCAAGCAGCACTGAGGCTCTTACCATGTACTCAGACAAGTGTAATGGAGAGTACCAGTCCTTTTTCCTGATTTTACTCTTTGTACTGTTTGGGAGCTGTTTCTTCTCAACTAGATGTTGAGTTTTTTGAAACAGGAACCTTGTCTAATTTATTGTGTTACTTCCATACTGGGTCCACAGTGGTGCTCACCAAGTGGGGAATGACTGACTGATGGACACATGTGTGTCTAGTGTCTGGGTCCTCCCCTGCACATCCCTAGCTGTTTCTCTGTCCATCCAGGCCTCCCTTTGCGGCTCAGTAGTATCTGCCTCCACATCTGTGAGCTTGTGTGTGTGTTCCAGCTCTATGTAAGTCCACCTGCCAGCACTCACTTTCTGCATCTTATGTCCACCTTAAGTCCCTTTTCTGTTGTCCTGCTAGTTATTGTCCTCCACTAGAAACCAGGGGTCTGGAGGCTTCTAAACAGACCCTCCCAGGAGGGAAATGTCAGACCTGCCTTTCACTTGCCACCATCACCTGCCATGATTGCTGACGTATGTGTCATTACTGGCTTATACCCCAGCAGGCACTTTGTGACCTCACTGTGATGATGAGGCAGGAGGTAGCAGCCGTGCTGGGGACAGGGCTCTGTCTGTGGTCTCTGACAGGCAGGGGAGCCAGAAGCCTGGTGTGAGGACTACCATTGTGGTCTCAAGTCTTTCCTAGCTTTATAAATCAGGGGAGGTGAAAGGGTTAAACAGGAGAGCCTAAGAGCACAGGGGTCTGGGAACTTGCCTGCTCAAAATGTGAGTCTGCTAATGAGGCTTCTTTCCAGGAAGGCCAGCAGACAAGGGGCTGTCTACACTAAAGTAGATGCTAACACGGATGGGCTTGGCTGTGACGAACAGGGGCTGAACGAGGTTAATGAATGGAGGACCCAGAGACAGGGCCTAATGGCCCTGGTGGCATTTCAAGGCAGAGCTCACTGGAGCCGTGACCGGGAGCCCCAGTAATGAGGGGCTGCAGGGTCAGCGCAGGACCAAGGAGGGGCCTCTCCAAACTGCAGAGGGAACTGAGTCAAACAGTCCCTCTGGCTAACCTTGCTACACAAGTGTCAGTGACTTCGGGGGTGCTCCAGGGCAGGCCCTCCAGGGAGCAGGCTGGTGGGATGATGGGTGGCTGGGACATGGCACTGGGCCTCTGCAGCTGCTCGAGTTCTCCATGCTGCTCTGACGAACACTCAGCTCCTCCAGCAGCAGGGCTCTCCAAGTGGCCTCTTGGGCCTGAGTCATTTGTTGCTCCTTGCTCTACAAGGGCCCATGATGATGCTAATGGAAGCAGCCATTGTGACACCTCTGAGGGCACAGGGAGACTTTCCAAGACCTGCAAGGACTCTGCACCTGGGAGTCAGGGTCCTCCACCTCTCTCTGCTGCACAGGTGTGAAGCAGAGTGACCCCTCCTGCATCTCATTCAAGCATCTCCCGGGGCTTAACCCCACCCCTCCCAGCCCCAGCGCCGAGGGAGTCCAGGTGCTCTGGTGCTCTGGGACCACCCAAAAAGCATATTCTCCACACAGCAAAGTCCTTGACAAATCTGGGGTTGTACGTTTCATTTTTCGCAGCCTCATTTACAGAGGACTTAATCACATGGCCAGTTGACACATCACCTTTGATGATAAATCACTGTGCAATTTTTGGCACACATGTCAAAAAGAGTTCAGAGAATTGGGTGACATCTATTATACTTATTTGTGTGAAAAGCTTCTCAGCATGTAGAGCTATAAAAATGGAAGAAAATAAAGAGCCTGGGTCCTGATGCATCCACAGATTCACAAATAATTTCTTGTTTCACTAAGATGTGTTTTCAATATTTTCCTTTCTAGGTTCAGCAATTACTTATAAAAAATTTTAGACATCTATATTGTTTTAATCACTTGTACATTATACTTTATGTCAAAAAACCAGTTGTAACAGCTCAATCCAGAAGACTTTAAAAAAAAAACCCTTAGAATGTTTTGTCATAGGAAGTTATTTCAATTCTAATTTCTAAATATTTATTTGTGGCAGAGAAGTATGATAAGGTGAGAAATAGACTTTCAACCATAAAAAATGCTGCATTACTAAGAAATTCTGTAGGAAGAATGGGATGAAAGTACAAGTTCCAAGAGAAAAGGAACACCCTAAAATGTCCAGCTGTTAAGGAAGAGCAGGTTACATTTTTTTAATAGATGAGAGTATTAAATCACCACTTTGGATTTTATATGATGTATTGTAAAGCATTGTGGCAGTTTTATTTTAAAATGTAAATATTTACCAAATGCCAGAAATCACATCCTTCACAAGTTTTAAAATTTATGTGAAAAATATTAGATGCCAACTTAAAAATGTGCAAGATGAGATACATAATTTTAAAAATATGGAGTGGGGGGTGCGGTATACCAAGAGCAAAAGCTCTTTCAAACCCGGGCCTGATGGCTCTCCCTGCCCTTTGACTCTCACCCTCTCCTGGAGGGAAGGGCAGATGGAGGCCAAGATGGAGCCAGCTCTGATTATTACCCAAGGAGACTGCAGGGGCCAGCTCTATACCTCCCAGCTCTATAGCTCTCCCAGACTCCAGAACAGGAAACAGGAACAGACCGCAGCCTGCTGGGGTGCGCCTCTCCTTCATGCTGAATTAAACTGCCTTTGCATTAGCGGAAGGGCAGACACTGGCCTGGTGAACGTAAGGGACAGACCCGCAGGCATTGGTGGAGAGGGGGAACCGGCCCCAGGCCAGGGCGAGAGTCTCTGCAAATGAGGGTGGACCCGGCCCACCGTCCTTGGCCCACAGCACCCCTTCCCCCTGAGGGGAGGCTGCATTTCCACAAAGGCATGCTTTATTTCTCAGATAGCACAGATGTTTCTGAATGGGAGACTGAAGCCCAGCCTCAGGTTGGGGCTGAGGGATTAGTTCCAGTCACCAAAGTCGAACTTTGGTTTCTGCTCTTTCTACCCTCCTCCTTCTCCCAACCCACCCCCAAGGCTTCTCCTCCCCGTTTTGTCCTGTACTATGTATCTGGTTGGTCTAAGAGTATGTGCCATTCTGGCAGCATCTTCCTCCTCACCTGACCCTCGCCCAGGCTCTGAATCTGTGGACCAGGATGAGAAGAGGCCCCTCAGGAAAGGAGGCAGCATATCCTTCTAAGAGCCTGAGGGGCAGGAGGATGGGGTCAGGGGTGGAGGGTAGGTGAGGCATCTCTAGGTTGAGAGTCTCTGGGAAGCCAGTGGAAGTCATCTCTTCAGCCGCTGTGCCTCCCTCCAACTGCAGGGGGCGCCACTGAACACAGAGGCAGAAGGCTTGGAGGGGCCAGCCATCACCCTGCCGCTGGTGGGAAGACCCTTAGCTGTGAGTGGGGACAGAGGAATCCCTGGTCTGTCATGAAAGCCCTTCCTGGCTCTGGGTCTCAGTTCTTCATCTTGCAACAGGGTGACAGTAAGGATCCAGCCAGAGGCTCGTGTGGGCAATGCCTGAAGATCTGTGACCTGCTCGTGTCTGGGGGTTCCTGTGACTTCTCAGCTCGGGTCCCTCTTGCACTGAGACTTGGGGCCCCGCTGGCCCTGGTTTCTGAGACCCCCTTGTGCTTCCCTTCTCTCTACCCCCACCAGGGCCTGCATGGCTGGAAGAACCCAGAGAAAGGTGCTGGAGGAAAATGGGGATGCTGTCCTGGTGGTCAAGTGATGGGCGAGATGGGGGCACTCAGAGGTCATACAGCGGCGGTCTGCTTAATGCTGTGGAAGCTGATCCGCGTGGGCGATGTGGGGATGGACATGGCCCGGGCCACGGGGACTCGGAGGGAGTGATGGTCCTGCCAGCGGTGCCACCTCTTCCTCACAGCTGAGCGTACCTGCAGGGGAGGGCGAGGACGATCATGAGGTCCCAGCCAGTCCTCTCCCCTGCCCCCTGCCTCTTGCTGGGCCGTCAAGGGAGGCTGAGGTGGCCCACCTGACTGCCACCCTCACACCCAGGGACAGGCTGGTTCCAAAAGCAGGGTCCTTCTCACGTCCTCTGCAGCCCTGATCTTCTCTATGCCCCTGCAAGATATGCCCTGCTTACCCCAGCATGCAGCTGAGATGGAGCACTACTCATTTCAAGCCCTGACCGTCACTGGTGCCACTCTATTCTCCTCTGCATTTGCAATCTTCTGCAAAATGGATCATGTCCCCCACATGCTGGCCTGCCACATGGGCAAACAGAATAATGCTCTGCAAGCATTCACTGTTTGCATGCTTTAGTGGCTCCTTCTCTCTCTGCCCTTTAGCAGCCCACCCTGGTCTCCACTGTGGACTGTCCTACTGCAGTCTGCTTTAACTGACCAAGACCCCAGCATGCAGACCTTACTAACACCCTGTGCACAGGCAAGTGAAGGGGCCCCAGGATGCCACTGGAATTCCTCTGGAGTGTGTGGAAACTCTCGAGCCCTGGGAGGGTGTCTGCTTTCTGCCCCAGCACCCACGATGGGTCCTCACCCACCACGGGCCTGAGTGAGCCCCTCTCCGGCAAGTCTGCTCTGCTAGGATTCCAGGCTTTGTAAAGCTCACCAGGTTTCACTGGAGCCTGGCTCTCTGAAACCACCTGGAGGCCTGTTGTCCCTGAAGCAGTAGGGATATGGAAGCGGGCACTGGTGTCTTTCTGCTCCCTGGACCATAAAAGCCTGGATGCACAGCTCACATCCTGAGCGCATCTCAGGATGCCTCTCCTGTCATCACCCATGTTCTGGCTTCCCTCTCC
This sequence comes from Tragelaphus eurycerus, assembly GCA_935064755.1. Taxonomy (NCBI): domain Eukaryota; kingdom Metazoa; phylum Chordata; class Mammalia; order Artiodactyla; family Bovidae; genus Tragelaphus; species Tragelaphus eurycerus. The sequence goes on from CAKXYN010000002.1 coordinate 30,992,843, forward strand.
CATCAGTCCCTGCGGCCTGGGCTACTGCCCACCCAGCTTTCTGGGTGCATGGTGGAGAGCTGGTGTACTGTTTCTGCCTGCAGAGTTGACCTTCTAAACTGGTTGGAGTCCCTGAGACAGGATTCCTGTCTCCCCAAAGCTGAGTGATTTCTCTGGCCCTCCCTTTTCCAGAGTCAGGGACTCCCCTCAAATTGCCCTGGAGTGGGATCTGAGGACCTCAGTGCCCAGGCCTCCCTGGGACGGGTGTCATACCTCTCCATTGAAGAAGCAGTAGAAGACAGACACAAAGAAACCCTGGGAAGGAAGAGGGAGAGGTCAGTGGCCTGCTGGGGGAGCCGCTCTGCCTGGGGGGTGAGGGTTGGAACAGGGATGGGGTGGCTTGGGGAACACTCTGACTCGGCCCCCCAGAGGCTCAGAGCTGGGTGGGCACCCCCATAATGGAGCAGGTTTACTGGGGTTCACTGTGAGCCACAGGGTGCCCTAAGTCCTCGGAGCAGGGGCTGGGGCCTGTAGTAGGTGCAGGCAAGGGTGACCCTGATCCAGTTAGGGGTGGGCCCACCTGACCCTGGGTGTGCACACACTCGTACTTCAGTGTGTATGAAGTGAACTCCATGGGCGCCAGCCCCAGTGAAGTGCTCTATGAGGGCAGGGGTGCCTGAGCACGCCAGGTCAGGGAAGCTCACTGCAGCCCCATCCCGCCATGTGACCCACCTGGAACGACTGCAGGAAGGAGTTGAAATAGATGAACACGATCTGCGACAGCTCGTCCTCCCCAGGGTTGACGAAGAAGAGCATGTAGGTGATGCCCAGAAGGGGCAGGAGAACCAGGGTGGCCTTCACCGCCTTCCTGGGGGCGGAGGGGGAAAAGGTGACAAGACCCATCTGAGCCCACACTGCAGGTGGGTCCTCACTGGCTGGTATTTCTTCTGGGAGCCTGAGTGAGGCCGCTAGGTGAAACTCAGAGGGTCCTGCCCAGAGGCAGGAGGATGCCCCAGATGGCCTCCTCATTCCTTCCCTGCTGAGGGTCGAGGCAGCCATCACTTACCTGTACTGGATCGTCTCTGATGTGGTGGATGCTCGTAACTTTGTCATTAAGATCCTGACAATGTTGAACAGAAATACAAAGTTGATCTGGAGGGAGAAGGGCAGGGAGGGGAAAAGGAAGAGCCATGAGGTGGGGACGAGCTGAGAGACAGCCTTCTCCCCTGCAGCCCCTTGAAAATCCATGTCCCATGCACACTCCCGTTCCACCTGTTACCCCAGCACCTGCGTGGGGTCCCAAGGCCTCTGCTCCTCCCTTCTAAGGGCAGGCAGGTACCCCATTTGCTCAGTCCCCTGTCACCTGAGGGTTCCAAAGCCTGCTTCTCCACCCCCAGGCCCGAGGAAGGAAACATTGACTTGGAGGGAGTGAACAAGTTTACTCCTTCCTAAGGCACAACTCCTCAGAGTCCCCAAATCCGTGCCCTCCCCAGGGATGCCAAAGGAACCCAGGGCCCTGCTTGGCCCTTCACCCACACTCCCCTGCTGCATGGCCCCCACGTGTCAACTGAGAGGCTTCTGGAGGTCCCCTGGACAGAGGATGGCCCTGCCCTGGGGGAGTAGATCTGGCCAGATGGAGCAATTATTAACTCAGTTGCTGGGAGGAGTGATTAATCTCTCACCATTCATATTTTAGAGGAAAACGCTAAAATATTCACAGACACCTCTGAGGCCATGGGGATGAACAGGCTCCTGGGCTGACTCCGAGGCTCCTAGAAGGGCCTCATTTATCTTCATTCTGAGCCTTCTCTTAGCATCGGAGCCTGCCACAACCAGCCTCTCCCCAGGACCTGCCCATGTGGCTTCCCGGGCAGCTTCAAGCTGTATGTGGTCTCTGTGGGCATGCAAGTGTCGGCTTGTCTGTGTGCTGCCCTCTCAACATTCATGTGGGTCTGTGCTCTGTGCTAGCATGTTTGCCTGGGGGTGTGCTCACGTATGAGTGTGTATCTGGGGACACGGACATGCCTGTGTCTCTCTTCATCCATCTCCAAGTACAAGTAGACAAGAAAGTGAGCATTGTAGGCCTGACACCCCAGGAATCTCCCCCAGGAAAGAGGGAGATACATATTAGCCCAGGGGTGTCTGCTGGGTCATGTGTGTACACACGTCTGAGTATGTGCACGCGCGCACACACACACACACACACACACACACTCCTCCTGTCCCAGGCCTGAGACTCTGTCATTTCTGAAGTCTCCTAAGTTCTGGACCCCAGACAGGGAGTTTGGGGACACAGACATTCCTGTGGCCTCTGGATCACCACTAAGCTTGAGGATGCTCCAGGGGCTGGGGGTGGGGGTGGGGAGTCCCTCCTCAGTCACAGCCTGCTGCTCTTGAACTGTAGTGGCACAGCCTGGTGAACCCAGGGTGAGGGGTGGTGAAAGCTTTCAGCCAGGGCTGCCATGGCCTAATGCACCTTGCTTCCTCTTGAGGCTCATCTAAGCTCTAGCTCCTGGGTTTCTGGTATATTCTCCTGGATCATGAGGTCACTTTGACACATAGGTAGATCCTAATTTTCTCATACAAGTGATACAAAACACTTGACCTTTTCTGATTCTTCCTAACTTCTCTGAGAATAGAGGTTACTAGAATCAAAATATATTCTCATTTCTTCCATATTTCCCTACATTTTAAACCTTATTCACTAACAGTCCATAAGCCCTTTAACCAATTATCCACTCGCTTTTATCCATCATTCCTTTAATCCATCCATCCAAATATTACTCGACCATCCCTTTATTAATTTCTCTACCCACCTACCCACTTATTTAAAGTATGACATTCATCTACCCATCCATCCAACCACCCATCCTTCCATCTAAATATCTATTCAACATTCCATTCATCAATTTATCTACCCTCTCACTTACTTAACAGATAACATACACAGATTCACTAATCACCTACCCACCCATCCATCTACCCAGTAAGCAGGTGCTGAGCACCTTTGAGTTACAGGGCCCCTTCTGTGAGGCAAGAGCAGGACAGGGGCTGGTGTGGAGGGTCTAAGAGACAGGGCCTTATCCCCTCTCCTCACACCAGGCAGGAGCTGGTGACACTGTTCCCACCCCATCTCAGCCTGGTCTGTGCAGCCCCAAAGTCACTCTTTCCTTTTGAGCTTGGCTCCCAGCCTCCCCATTTACAACATCTTCTACACCTCATTTAACTGCAGGCACCTTCCTCGCTTCCCCAAGGAGGCGCTGATACCGCCCTCCCAACCACTTCCCAAACCTTCCCTGTCTGTGCCTGTGCAGAGGCAGGCGGAGAGGGAGGAGGTCTGATATCGCGTCCTTCTTGGCTTCAAACATGATTCCTCCTGTCCTTTAAACCCAGGCCTGGAGAGGAAGCCACCGCCCTTGGGGGTGCCCTCTGCATCCCTTCAGCTCTGGGTATTCGGGTGCTGCCGTCACATCTCTGCTCCCTCTTCGCACCAATCCCAGCCTCAGCTTCTTGTCATGCACATTCACTGGCTCAAGCAGCATAGCCAGCCTGCTAGTCTTGCCTGGATCTATAGCGTCTCAGAGGCCCAGGTCCTGAGTCCAACTACATGCAGGGCCCTGTCTGTGCCATGGAGAAAGCCCAGACGACTCACATCCCTGACCACAAGGCCGCTGGACACACCACAGTTCTTCAACTAGAGTATGCACATCAAAGGTGCTTATTCCAAATACAGATCCTGGACCTACCCCAGAGGTTTCCAGTGGCAGATGAGGGCCCTGGAACCTGCATTTGAGACAGGGGAAGCTGAGATGCTGCAGGGGAAGACACCATCATGGAACAAAGAGCTGAGTCTTTTGCCAGACAGACCTCATGTGCCATCCACCGTTCACCTGTAGCTGCAGGGGGCAGTTTCTAGGCTGGGGCTTTCTCTGGTGCCAGGGGAGATAGTTCAGCCAGAAAACAGAGAGGGGCCTGGAAATGAGGGGATTCCAGGTCCCCAGGGCATCCTCCACTGATGGGACATGAAGTGTGTGGGTAAGTAACCTGACTTCCCAACCGAGGGTCAGTTCTGAGACTCTTCCACTTGTTGCCCGGGGAAGCCTGCTCATCACTTCACCTTTGCTGGTTTCCTTCCTTGTCTTCTGCTTTCACTCTCATTCTACTTCCGGGGACCTCCTCCCACATGAACACACATGGCTCTAATTTCAGCTATTCCGACTAGTATCTGCGTGGCCTTGGGCAAATTGCTTAATTAACCTTTCTGAGCTTCTGCTTCCTTGCCGGTCTAGCAGGGATTGCCATTGAGCCTGTCTGGGAAGGTCCGCTCACGTTCAAATACTCCTGGAGAGCACTGAGCTTGTGCTTTTCCCACGCCGACAACAGTGACAACAGCCTCCTGCAAACCCAACCAAGCCAACTCACTTCCCAGAACCCAGAAATGAGCACAGGGCTCTCAGACAGTTGTGAGCTGCCAGGGGAGAGCAGCAGTGGCAGGGGCACCGAGCTCGCATCCAATGGAAGGGATAGCAAGAGGTGGTGGGTGACCCGCCCCTTAGGTCTCAGCTCAGCTAGCTGTGAGTGGTAACCTTGTACAGTCATTTCATCTCTCAGGTTCTTCATCTGTGAAACGGGAGCTTTATCCCTACCTCCAGGCTTCAAGGATGTGAGGACCGGAAATGAAGATAGAGCTTCTGGAAGGGTTGAACTTAGAACCTGGAAGCCCTGTCCATGCACAGAGCAGAGTGTGGGCTGGGTCCACAGGGAAAGACAAGCACAGGGCCCTTGGTGAGGGTGGAACCAAAGAAGGGGGCATGGATACGAGGCGGGAATGAGGTCTTGGCATTGGGCCTTCCTGGCTTCCCTGGTGGCTCAGAAGGTAAAGAATCTGCCTGCTAATGCAGGAGACCCGCGTTCTTTCTCTGGGTCAGGAAGATTCCCCTGGAGAAGGGCGTAGCAACACATCCCAGTATTCTTGCTTGGAGAATTCCACGAGCAGAGGAGCCTGGCAGGCCACAGTCCATGGGGCGGCAAAGAGTCTGACATGACTGAGTGACTAACACACACACACAAAAACACACACACACACACACACACACACACATTGGGCCTTCCCAGCCCATCCCCCTTCTCTGTGCATTTCCTCACTGCTGTCTAGCATCTTTGCAGAGGGGGCTCGCACCTCACCCAGGTCAGCTTTCCTTGGCTGGTTTTCAGGCTCATCAGAAGCCTTCTCCCTCCAGAATAGATTCTTGGCTGCTGGTGGGGAAGGGATGGGTCTCATGGGGTTTCCATTCACACTGTGGAGGGGGTGGGGATCAGTGACTCATTGCAGCTGGGAATCCAAGGACAATTATTCCCCCAACTGACTGCTGACAGTGAATGGCTTCCATTTCTGAAATGAATGGAGCCCTGATGGTAGAGTTTCAGGCAGTGGGTAAAAAACCTTCTTAGTCATATATATCAAGGACACTCCAAAGAAGGGGTCAAATGAATCCTGGAGGAAGTTACAAAAGGGTGGACAGTAAGGAGATAAAAAGAGATAAACAGTCATTGTCTCTAAGGTAGACCAAAGAAACCCCCATTAAGCACACCTGCTGTGTGCAAGAGGGGCATGGCCATTCCCTCTCAAGCTTCCCACAGGGAGCGAGTGGCCCTTTAAGGAAGGTGGTACATACAGGAGCCTGAAATTACCAAGCCTGAAATAAGTCTTACATAAATGCCAATTTCTTACGGGGCTCTTTTGTATGTTTCTTTTTTTTTAATGTATGATATATAATGGGGTTCATTTTTTTGCAGAATGCAGCCTCTACTTAAATTCTACCTTAATTAAAGCTCGCTGTGGTTTAGAAACATGGCGGCAATTATATCTTAGATGTGAATACTTTTGGCAAAGGGCGGGGAGCTGGGTAAGGAACAATTGCTCATTATGCTCTGCTTCATTTGGTCCCACTGCTCCAGGCTGGGGGCGGTGGGCTGAGCCCTGGAGCAGGTCTCTGCGGGTGGAGGGAGAGGTAGGTCTGGGCTGAATCGAATCCTGCAGACCCTTCTTTTGTCACCAGTTGCCCCCTCTCCCCCGGCCTGGCTGTCTCGACATTGAACCTGGCAAGGGGATGTCAGATGTCAGAGGCACTAGAAATCTGCCAGTCAGACCCACTCTCTGTCCAGAGAAAGAACCCAAGGGCCAGAGAGGGGAAGGGGACTGCATCAGGGTGTAGAGTGTTGGAAAAGAGAGGACGGAGTGCCAAGCAGTGTGGTACTGTGTACAGAGCGTGTGTGGGGGCGGAGGGAGGGGCTGCTCCAGGCCACGTCCTTCCCCAGCATCTCTGTGGTGGGTCCCCTGCAGTCCTCTGGGTGCCCAGCCCCGTCTCAGTTCCCACTGAGGACCTACCAGGAGCACAAGGATGATGGGGCCCTGGTAGATGTAGTCCACCAGGTCTCCGGGCTCCTTGCCAAACCAGCACCTGCAAAGATGGGGTGGCTCTAAGTGGCCTGCTGAACCAGAGCCTGGGACCACTGCAACCTTGGAACCAGGGCCCTCTGGCTTGATCCTTTCTGAGACCCCATCTCCATGGCTGCTCCTCCCACTAAAGCATGGGTGGACAGACCCAGACCCACTGACCTCCTTGGCTCACTCCTGAGCTGCCTTCTGCCCTACGTGGAGGGTCTGGTCTCCTCAGGTAGACTGAGGGAGGGTCTGGGTCTCCTTCTCCTCACTCCTCCACCCCCATCCCAGACTGCTGGGCCCAGGGCTAGACCCACAAGAGACTCATAAATGGAGAGCTGGGTTCCCCCTCGCTGGCCCAAAGCCCAGCTGCCTGTACCACCTGTTCCCACATTGCTTGGAACACGCCGCTCCTGTGCCAGGCACTTAGCCACACAAAGCCGCAGGTGTGGAAGCGGGAGCCTTCTCCCAGTGGGTCCCCAGCCTCATTCACTCAGGGGAGGAAGCCTGCTTCTACGCTGGTTGGTTATTCTCTGGGGATGCCAGGAGTGGAGAAGCTTCAGAGTCTGGGCAGGGTTAGCCCAGGACCCAGTATGGCTGTCAGCAACTCTTAGTGGACCTCAGAAAGGGCCCCACAGACTTCAGGAAGTTCTGTCTTCCACAACCCTGGAGGCTACCCAGTGCACACTGCCTAGGTGTGTGCGCTCACTGCTGGCCTCCTAGCACAGGGATTTGTTTCTTTGCTTAAATACCCCCATGACGGGAAGCTCACTACCTCCCAAGGCTGCCCTCTCACTCTTGGGCAGCTTTTATTGCTAGGAGCCTGGAACCTACCCCATTCCTGCCCCTGCCCCTAAATCTCATCTGTTCTCTCCAGCCTTGGAGACTGCTAGAAGATCTGAACATAGAGACTGACGTTCCTTGTCCTCTCTTCTCTCAGCTGGTGGCTCCCAACTTCCCCACCATCCCTTGGCTGACCTGTTGCGGCCATCTGTGCTGAGGCTATTTCAAAGTCTCTGATGCGGAGGGCCCCAGTGTGGAACACTGCACCCCAGGCAGAGACTGGGATGCAGAGTAAAGCAAGGGTCCGCTGGCCTGACCCAGGGCATCTGCGAGTGGCTCAATGCCACGATCTTGGACGTGCTCTGGCCTGAAACCTGGGAGTCCCTGGCCTCCTCCATACGGCTCAGGCCGGGCTCGCCACACCCAAATCCAGGAGGAGGCCTTACCAAAGGCCAAGGCGGTCACTCATTGGACGCCTAAAGGAACCATGGTTCCTAATTCAGTTCCACAAAGTTGACTTGACACCTATCACGTGAGTACCTCTGGGTGCCGGGGAAAGTTTTTCAATTTTAAAACAATGGAAAAGTGAATCTGTCCTGGCATGGCTGCTGTTCCTACCTGCTCACGGCTGGCCAGTCCTACTTACTGTTCATTCTCGTAGTAGAGCTTGCCAATGGCCCAGGCGATGACGATGGGGCAGGGGACGCCTGAAAGAAGGACAGACACAGCTGCAGTGGACAGAGAGATGGTCCTTCTTGTAGAGCACACAGTGAGGGGACCACAAAGGGCTAGGACATTGTTTCCATTCATTCACTGAAGGCCATCTAGGACCTTGGGGGGTCCTGTTCCTAGACCCCTGCCCCACCCCCTCCCCCACTCTCAGCTATCCCCTCCAAGCAGGTCAGAGAGATGAGGGGACAGTGTGATTTTCTGAGATTTTTTTGATAGAGAAGTGGAGCTGGCCAGCTTCCCTTTTGAGGCGAGAGACAAAGGTCTTTGGATCGGCCATTCCAAGCAAGAAGAGGAGGACCATTTGTGGACTGTCCTCTTGGAGGGACTATTTGCTTCTCCCTTGTCTACATGGAGGAGAGCTCCTGCCTCCTCAGCTGTCCTGGGAATGGCAGACAGCAATGTGGTCCCGTCCTTGGACCCAAGATGAAAGGAGGGGACCCTGTCAGCAGAATCCTCTCCCCATTAGACCCTGCAGGCCCCCCGGGACCCTCACACCATCCAATGAAGAGGAAGAGCCACTTGCGCAGGCGCTCGGTGGAGTAGGTCATGACAATGGCCGTGTGCAGGTAGCAGCCCTCTACGAACATCCAGAAGAAGTTTGTCACCACGAAGTAGTTGAAGATGGTGGTGATGCAGCGGCACCAGATCTGCACGGGGCAGGCGGTAGTCAGCAGGTGCCTGGAGCCAAGGCGCCCCGGTGCACAGCTCGCGTGCTGACAGAGAGGAGTCATTCAGCAGACGGTTGGAGCCAAGACCCCCCGGCGCACAGCTCGCGTGCTGACAGAGGGGAGTCATTCAGCAGACGCTTGGAGCCAAGCCCCCCGGTGCACAGCTCGCGTGCTGACAGAGGGGAGTCACTTGCATTTGGTCACGGACTCGGAATTAAACCCTCTTGAATCTCATTTGGGGAAACTTCATCCTTCATCATTCCTCTTTCAGTTTTTCACATTAAGGGGCCAGGCTCCCCTGGAACCAGGGTGTCTGACTTCTCCCTGGTGATTTCTTATCTCCTTTTTCATAAAAGAAAGTGGGAGTCTGGCTCTGAGCTTTCTGCAGGGAGAGGCTAGAACTGAGCAGCACTGCTTTGTATCACTTTCATTTTCTCCAGCATGTGTGTTGGGCTCCGTAGCCCAGTAATGTACGACTCTGCGACCCCACAGACTGTATGTAGTCTGCCAGGCTCCTTTGTGCATGGGATTTTGCCAGAAAGGATACTGGAGTGGGTTGTCATTTCTTCCTCCCGGGGATCTTCCTGATCTAGGGATCGATTGAACCCATGTGTCCTGCCTCGGCAGGTGGGTTCTTTACTACTCAGCCACCTAGGAAGCCTATTTTCTCGAGGATCACCTTCAGTTCACAGCAAATCAGCCTGCTTTCCATTTAGGGATGGACTATGAAATTTCATGCAGAAAAAAATTAGTGAGTCAATTAAAAGAAAACTGCTATTGAAATAGTACAGGGTCTGTGAAGGTGAGCCACAGCTCTGGAGGTGATTGTCCCAGATTCCCGGGTTTAGGAAATTCTGGGCTTAGCATGATCGCAGCTGTCTCTGGAATGGAGAAGGAAATGGCAACCCACTCCAGTGTTCTTGCCTGGAGAATCCCAGGAGGGAGAGCCTCATGGGGGAGCCTCGTAGGCTGCCGTCTATGGGGTTGCACAGTCGGACACAACTGAAGCGACTTAGCAGCAGCAGCAGCAGCAGCTGTCTCTGGAGGGAGACTCGCTAATGCTGGGGCCTCTGGGGTTAGGTTCAGGGCCTAACCTCTCTGAACCTCACTGCATTGTAGAGGAAAAGATAATGCCATCTTACAGGCTGGTTCCAGGAGACGGAGGTGGCAAAGGCAGGCACCACGAAATGAATGCCGTTGCCACGTGCCTTCTCAGTTGAGGGGAATTTGTCCTTGTCCCTCTGAGCAGGGTTACTACCACTCCCTCAGAGGACAAGGCTGCCCAGAGCCACCGTGGGCCATGGCCCAGACCTCTTCTCAATGGACCCTACCTGGCCATCTTTCCTGGGGATTTGTCCTCAGGGCACGCTCAGAGCTGAGAACGTGGGCAGTAGAGGTCAGGGAGCCCTGTCATGGGAAGCAGACTGTGGACGGCTCAGCCCCTCTCTGTCAGGCTCTAATAGCCTCGGCTGTCAGAGCATCAGCTGAGCTAATCTCAGCCTCTGTGGCTTCCCCCACGATCCCAGCCCTGATCTTGGGCTCCATGCGGCCGTCTGTCTTCTCTGTTCTGAGAAAGTCCTGCTGAGGAGGGACTCCAAAGATCCTCTCCTCCAAACCCTGCTTCCCCACCCAGGTTAACAATGCCTTGTCAATACAAGCCAACAGCGGGCTGCACGACACCCCAAACTGATTGAATTCCATTGATGCCGAGGCAAGGCTCAAAGAGGGGCCAAGTCAAAAGGCAAACCAGGCTGGGTGTGTGCTCAGGACTAGCCATCCAAAGACAATATATTGAGCAGTCTCTAATAGTGGACAGAAGAGCTCTGTGCATGGCTCCATTCTAGGCTCTGGTTTCACAACCTGGACGCAGTACAACAGCGGTTGACACAAATCCAGGGTGGGCAGCTAGCGTGCTGTTCTGCTCAATGTCCTGATGGCCCAGCTGCAGAGGCAACATAACAATGTAATCTAACCTCTCTGAGCCTTGGGTTCCATGTCTGGAAAATTCCATGTAGGAAAATTCCTACAACTCTCTAATTGGAATCAAGTGAGCTAAAGCTCAATAGAGGTGAATTTCAGCCCCCTTTCCTCTAAGGGACCTTAGGGAGGTGCTGAATGCACAAGACAGGGAGTGGAACAGGATAAACCAAAGTCTGGTGTCTGGTCTGAGCTGCTCTCAAGACCCCATCTGGAGCCCCATTCCCCCACCCCCGGCTCTGGAGGAACAACGTTGCGGTAGAGGTGAGCTCAGGATCAGGTCTGCATGTGAAGATGGGGTGAGAGAAGTGGGAGCCCCCCGAGCTCCCCAGGCCCAGCCCCAAACCTCCACCCACGACCTCATTGCTCTCGTGCACTTCGTGGTCGATGAGCTGCAGCAGGAACCACATGACATTCCGCAGGATAAAGGTGGTGATGAGATTCCAGTGAATCACGTTCCGCAGACAGCGAATGCTCCTGTGCGAGACCCGGGACAGCTGTCAGCTGGGACAGGCTGCACCTGGGCTCAGAGCTCAGTTGGGGCAGGGGACAGGGGTCAACTGGGCCTGTGCCCCTCCCTCTTACCCAAGATGAGGGAGAGACAGCCTGGGATGAAGGCAAGGCAGTCTTCCAGGGCCAGCACCCCTTTTGCATTCTGCATGCCTGCTAGTGGTCAGTGCTCTGGTGCCTTCCCAAGCCTCTATTGTCCATTGGCCCCAGGGTCGCCGGAGTGGAGGTGAGAATGTCTGGGATGGGTGAAGGGGATGCCATGGCGGGGAGGGTGGAGAAAAAGCAGGGGTGGGGGTGGGCTTACCGCAGGGCCAGGAAAAGCAGGAAGGCACCCACGAGGGCTGCCACGGACACGCAGTGGCCCAGGTAGTTGACGATGAGTGCAATTCGGTAGTGCAGGTCATACTTCCTCTGCTGGACAGACAGATAGACACACAGGCAGCTGGAGGCCTGGGGCACGTGGCTACTCTAGCGATGGCCACCCAGTGCGTCCTGACCTTGGGGGCAGAAGAGGCTCCAAGTGTCACCAGCACACCTGGCTCCCACAGCTCTCTCCTGTTGGCCCTGCATGGCTCTTGGTATAAACGGCTGTGGTCAGGAGTCCTGACATGCATTTTGGGGCAGATCTGAACACAACATATCCTGAGCTAGGCCAGAGTTGAGGGGATGTAGACTCTATTTTATTTTATTTTTGTAATTAATTTATTTTAATTAGAGGCTAATTACTTTTCAATATTGTGGGTTTTGCCATATATTGACATGAATCAGCCATGGGTGTACATGTGTCACCCCCATCCTGAACCCTACTCCCACCTCCCTCCCCACTCCATTCCTTCTATTTTATTTTTAATCCTAGAATGGAAGTAGCTACACCTGTGTTTTCTCAGCTCATACCCTAGTGGGATGCACGTCAGAGTGCATTGACCTCTACCTCTGGGACTCAGTTTTGACATCTGTGTAATGAAGCCAACCTGCCCTCCCGTCTCTGAAGCAGTGAACTATGTATGGCAGGTCTGGGGGTCCCTTGGGGTCGGTCTGCTCTGGGTACAGCTGTGAGGGGGTGTCTTGTCTATAGAGATTTTAAGAACAGTATCAAGGCCAAATAAAAGTCAGTCTGCTTTATCACCACTCGCTGGCAATTCTAAACAGAGGCAATGATTAAGATAATCCTTCCTGTCAGGGCAGACTGTCCCGACACCCCGCCCTCACTTTGGTTTACCAGTGTTCACATCTCAAGCGCTGTGAGATGGGGAGTGAAGGCGGAGGGCTGGAGGGGACCACTTTCTCTCCTTTATGACCGTCCTCCTTGCCTCTCTTGTGGCCTCACTATAGACCTCCTTTTGCTCACATTTTGTAGAATCACTTTCTCAGGGTAGACAAATGTTTTTTCTCTGAACGTGGACTTCTTTTGGGGAAAAGTTACAGCCTCACTGGGGGGCTGTAATGGGTGAATGAGGAGGAAGATGGAGGTGGGATGTGTCTTTTGGAGTCAGGAGTGAGAAGTAGCTTCAAAGGGGAGGAGGTTGGCACCACAGACAGTACGGACTGCAGTTCCAGAGCAAGGGGAGGGGTGAAGTCTGAAGAGGGACCCAGCTTCCTGCAGGGAATAGCCCTGTGAGCACTGCGCCTGTTTTCACATGGAGTCGCAGGATCAGAATGCCAGATGGGGAAACAGACCCAGAGGAGGGGAGTCACAGCCTGTCAGAGGTGGGGACACTGGTCATTCCCTGCTTGTGTCCCTCACCAGCCGAACTCTCCTGAAGGTGGGGCTCTATGTCCCCTTCTCTACCCACCACAACGTCACTGAGCACAGGACAGGACATAAGGGCAGGGACAAGAGGTGCAAAAGGGTCCCCCTTGGAATCCTCTGTGCTCAGTCTGAGTCCTATTACTTACACAAGGACCAAGGGTGGGGACGGAGAAGGCAATGGCACCCCACTCCAGTACTCTTGCCTGGAAAATCCCACGGACGGAGGAGCCTGGTGGGCTGCCGTCCATGGGGTCACTAAGAGTCGGACATGACTGAGCGACTTCACTTTCTCTTTTCACTTTCATGCATTGGAGAAGGAAATGGCAACCCACTCCAGTGTTCTTGCCTGGAGAATCCCAGGGACAGGGAAGCCTGGTGGGGTCGCACAGAGTCAGACATGACTGAAGTGACTTAGCATAGCATAGCATAGCAAGGGTGGGGAAGGTGGGGACACTCACCTTATCATCCAAAATGGGTTCACACTGTGAGTAGTTGATCCGCGAGGCCCACGTCCCGTTCTCCAAGCACTCTCGGTAGGCATTCCCTACAAAAGATGTCAAGCACCAAGCAGGGGCAGCGGTCACTTCTCTCCTCAAGAACTCTCGCTGGCTCCCTGGTACCCACAGGTTAAGGTCCCTACGTTTCAGTCTCTCTAGACCTGAAAACACCACATGTCTGACACTCACGTGAAAGTCATTAATGTGAAAAGTGCACAGAAGGCTGACCACCCAGGGTAGCTAAAAGGCATGATTAAAACCATTTCTGATACAATCTTTGACTAGCAATTTGTACGTTTCCTTTAATTTTGTTCAAAACTGAACCCTGGGGACTTCCCTCATGGTCCAATGACTAAACCTCCACGCTCCCAATGCAGTGGGCCCAGGTTTGACTCTGATCGGGGAACTAGAGCCCACATGCTGAAACCAAGAATTTGCACACCACAACTAAAAATTCTGCATGGCACTACTAGAGATCCCACATGCTTCAGTGAAGATTGAAGATCCTGTGTGCTGCAACTAAGATCCGGCGCAGTAAATAAACACACACACAAAAAAAGATTGAACCGCCATTGTGAGCCCTGGGATGTGGCTGAAGAGTCACTCCTTTTAGCACGATGAGTAGTTCCCAGACTTACCACAGTCACCTTACGCTCCTGAGATCCATACTTTGCCACCAGCACCAGCATTCCCAAGTGTGTGGCAGTCACTATTTACACAGCAGGTGTCTGCCCCGCGCCAGCCCCTCTTCTAACTGCTTCATTCACACTCGCCCATTCGATCCTCACAGCAACCCAATGAAGGAAGCACCAAGATTAACCCATTTTACAGATGAGAAAAGTGAGGCACAAGGCAATCGAGCGGCTTGCCAAGGATACAGAGATAAGAAGATTCCAACCCAGAAGGTCCAGTTCAGGGCTTATGTTCCTAACCCCTAAGCCACTGGGCGGTGGTACAGGAACGACGGCAATGTGGGGCAACAAGACTGCTGCTGACCTTGAGCTGCGGCTGCCTGGGAGGCCACCACGTGATCTCTAAATGTTTGAGACTCGCCTCTGTGTTCAAGCTCGAGTGTGATGTGCAAAAAGACATTTCAGAACATCTGTGTCTGACAGAGAAGGGACGGCTTTATTGAAGGGGGATGTACAAAATTCAAAGAATGCTCCTATTTTCTTTAAATCCTAGCTTGACTGTCAAGATCTAGCTCCTAAGCCACCCTCTCCGGGTAGCCCACTGTCACCTCCAGCTAGGAGGAACCTCTCATATCCGATAACTCCAAAGCCCTCTGTTGCCTCTGCTCGGCATTTTGCTGTTTTCTGTACCTTACCTCCCCCGCTTACTCAGAAACTCTAAACCACCCATTGTTTAGCGGTAATTTGTACCAGCCTGCTCTCTGGCTAATGGGCAGTTGTTTGTGGATTTTTCTTTTGCGCTTACGTTTGAATCACAATACAAAGCTAATTAAAATAAATGGTTCACAGAGCACAGAGTCACAGAGCTGGAGGGGGAACCTTAGATTGTTTTTGGAAGCAATGAATTCTGAAATAATTAAGTTACCTTAAAAATCCACTTCCGCTGAGCTAACAGTGAGTTAAAAGCAATGAAATTATGAAGGCATACTTGCTGAAGAGCAGAAACAATGGCGGAGATTCTATTAGCCTAATTGTTTTTTAATTTGAGCTCATAGGTTTTTCAAATTTGGGGTTGTTACTGGCCTACTCCTGCCTCCTAGGCCTGTCACCTGTCAGCGAGGTCCCTGGCCAGGGTATGAGTCAGTTAGGCCAGTGTTGGTCTGACACCGACTCTGACCCAGTGCAAGGACACCAGCTCCTTCCCCCTAACCGTGGCACCCAGCCCCAGTGGGGTCTCTCCCCCTACAGGTTTGTTATATACAGAAGAGTTGTATGTGCAGAGAATGTGATGCATAGGATCAGAGATGTCACTAAACTAAGGAAGAGTAAAGGGTGAAGCCAAAAGGACCAATGTAAAGGCATTTGGGAAGGGTGAGTGCTTTATTAAATAAACAGTCCCTCCCCGATAGGGGTTTAGAGTCCCTCTCAACAGGCATGGGTGAGATGAGACAGACTCTGATTCTGGTTAGAGTCCAAAAGGCAGAAAATTTTATCTTCTATGGATGTGTTCTTAGATGTTATCCAGCTTTCCAGAAGTTCAGTGCTAAGCTCCTTCCTCCAGGAAGGCCTTTTTGATTGCTTCCATCTAAACAGTCTCTTTCTCCTGAGTTTCCCAATACCTCCATGCTCCTCAGTCCTGACAGCCTGAGCCCCACACTTAAGCTCTTGCATATGACCTGGACCTGAATTGTTCAGGTGCATGAGTCTGGTGTCTCAGATCAGTGTGGGGCTCCCTGAGGATGTTGTTATTGTTCAGTTGCCCAGTCATGTCTGATTCTCTGTGACCCCCATGGACTGCAGCACGCCAGGCCTCCCTGTCCCTCACCATTTCACAACGTTTGCCCAAGTTCATGTCCATTGCATTAGTGATGCCTTCCAGCCGTCTTATCCTCTGATGCCTTCTTCCTCTTCTCTCAATCTTTCCCAGCATCAGGGACTTTTCCAATGAGCTGGGTGTTCACATCAGATGACCAAAATACTGGAGTTTCAGCATCAGTCTTTCCAACGAGTATTCAGGGTTGATTTCCCTTAAGATTGACTGGTTTAAGGCTGTCCAAGGGACTCTCAGGAATCTTCTCCAGGACCACAGTTCGAGGCATCAATTACTACCCCTGAGCTGAGACCATTCATCTCCCAAGTACGGTATCTTGTGGTGGTACTGACCATGGGTGGGCTTGAGGACGGGCGGGGTCAGGCTAGAGAGGCTGCAGATCTGAGACCTTTCTGGTCCTTTACATCAATGTCCTTGGGGTGCCAAGCTCTATGGAATTCTGTCTCCTCCTTTATTCCCCCCCCCAACAAGTCCACCCCTCTCCTGTACCCCCCAACCTCCTCTCTGGTCATCTTGCCTGGACTGGTACAGCAGCCTCCTCTCTTGCCTCCCTGCCTCTTCGCTTGTCCCCCTTGACCCTCTGTCCTTTAACCCCATTTCATGTTGATATCTAAATAAAAGCCATCTGCTGCTGTGGCTGTGTGCATGCTCAGTCATGTCAACTCTTTGAGACCCCATGGACTGTAGCCCACCAGGCTCCTCAGCCCACAGGGATTCTCCAGGCAAGAATACTGGAGTGGGTTGCCATTTCCTTCTCCAGCGGATCTTCCCAACCCAGGGATCGAACCCATATCTCCTGCATCTCCTGCACTGGCAAGCAGATTCTTTACCACTGAGCTACCTGCGAAGCCCAATAAAGGCCATCAACAGCTTTTTACCACTCTGGAGAATAAAGTCCAACTTTCCAGGTGTGCTAATCAAGGCTCTCGACACTCGGGCCCCAGCAGAACTTGCCTGACCCTTCACTACCTCTCCACGTGGCTGGTGATATTTGCACCAGCAGGCCTGCCACACACCACCCCTCGAGACTGTCACCCAATACTCACTGACAAACTCCCACCTCTTTTTTAACCCCCAGCTCTAATGCCACCTCCTCCTGGAGGCTTTCCCAGTACCCAGGGTACTAATCTCTTCCTTTTCCCTCTAAACACCTCCTTTATGTCTTCCCATTTTTTGAAACATAGGTCTTCACACTCTATTGCCTTTGAACTACAGCACCACATTCATGTCATATCATAGTCCAGCACACACACACATATCCCTCACATGACTGAATCCAGTTTCACAAAGCAAATTTTATCTTACCACAGCTATAATAGTTTCTTTCTATTCTTTTCTAATGAATTATATGTATTTTATACCCCAATGCTAGTCATGACCCCCTAAATTTACTTCACAATCTGCTATAGAACAACACAGTTTGAAAAAGAAAAATCTTCTAGAGCATTTGACATCATTCACTATGGACTTCATCTCTTTAGAACTGATCCTTCTTTTCTTTGCTACTGATCTTAAGCTCCCTGGGGACAGACAAGTAGACAGAAACCATACTGGAGCCAACAGCTCCTACCTCGGGAGTGAGCCACTGAGTACATGTGGGCTGAATCAAATCAACTCAAACCTGGGAAAGCAGGGTCTGAGATGTGGGATGTAGTGGTGGGAGGGGGGCTTCCCTTCTGGGGACCCAGTCATGCCTGGGAATAAGGCTCTGGTTATATACAATGAGTACCAGGAGGCTGGAAGACAGATGTTCCCAGCACTTTGGGAGAGTTGGCTAATGAGGACACTGAGCCCTCAGGCACAGCCTCAAAGAGAAGAAAGGAAGACTGGCAGAGTCCCCCCTGGGAACCAGAGGAAGATGGGCACGGAGAGTCTGAGGGCAGGTGGTCAGGCCAGAATTGTGGGGATGGAGGCCGCAAGGTGGGTGCCTGTTACCACAGAAACACAGGTGCCCCCACCAAAGATCGATGCCAGTGGTGTGCAGTGTGGTCTTCCAGAGGCATCAGGGTCTGTATGATGCAGGCAAGGTCTTCTCTTCCAGGGCTCTGTGGTCTGGGAAGCCCGGACTCTAACCCTGGCAGCATGACAGGACTCTGCCCCCAGAGTGGCCCTGGCCTGTTGAAAGCCCTCATTACAATATGCTGTCTCCCTTTCAGATGCTGACACTTTGATGAGAGTTTCTGGTTTGTGCAGTCACCTGAGTGGTCCAGGAGCCTGGCTGGGAGAAGATGGAAGCCTACATGGAAGCCTACAGCTAGACAAACTACTAGCTGTAGTTTTGTCTCTGGCTGATTAAGTGATGTTGGTTAAGTTCTACCCCTTTCGGCCTCAGCTTCCCCACTCACGAAAAGTAATGTAAACTGCTTCTCAGTGATGCTATATTGGCATTTCAGGGGGGTCAAGCATTTGCTGCATGGGACTTTTCAATCTGCTAAATGCCAGTAGTACCCTCAAGCCAGTGTAACAACCTCAGACATCCACATGTCACTTTTAAGCACTCCTGAGGTTGGCACTTCTATCTCTGATAGTCGAACCAGCAGTGTATGGGAGATGGGGACCATGAGGGACCATTTTTTTAGTGGTAGTTATGAAGCAGAATGCAAGAGTCAGGCGGGGCTTGGGATGAGTGAGACTGTGGTGGAGGAGCAGCAATGTGGTCATTGGCTGTCCGGAAAGAAAATGACAAGAAGTGAGGGTGGAAAGGTGCTGACGGAGACGGGAAAGGCCAGAAGCAATATTTACTGAAGGAATGAAGTCACTGTGCGGGACTGAAACTTTCAGTACCACGGATAGCAGAATGCTACCACTCCCTGCTTCTCACCATGGATGCAGCTTCAGTGAACTGGAGAGCGCCTAAGATCTAACCCCAAGCCCACCCCGCTCCCATGTTCACCATCAGCCCTGTGCCAACAGCAGTTTCCCTGAGCTACCCAAACAATGTGCGTCTCCCTGAGTTAAGCCTGCACATTTCCTGTCCTGATCTGATTACTGCACGTTGGTAGGGGTAGAGGTGGGGGCAGCCAGCGATGTTGACCCAAACTCAGAACCCACCTGCTGCACTGAGAGATTGAGAATCTGCCATCATCAACCCAGTCATCAGGTTAGGAAGGGCCTCCTCAGGGCCATCCGCTTGTGACAGAGGGGAAGGGAACTTCTTTCTCATTTTTTCAGTGTTGTGTGGACACTGCTCTCCAGACCCCACCATCACTCTGGACCTCCCCCAACCCCCAGCTCTCTATTTCTACCTTCTGTCCTTGAGTAGGTGTGGGAGGGGTAAATGTCCACACCTACAGCAGGGAGTGGGGAAACTGAGTCAGAAAGACACAACGCAGACCCCACTGGGTCCATGACAAAGGGAAGAGGTATGAGTAGAATCCAGCTCACTGTGTGAGATCACTGGCCTCTCCAGGGAAGGGGCAAGTGGGAGGAGGCGCCTACCCTTGTTCGGGCTGCTATTGTGCAGGCTCCCTCCTTCCAGTCATGCCTAGCAACGCTCCATCCGCTTGTCGCCATGACGCCGGCCAGCAGAGGGAGGCTGGGAGAAGGACCCTCGAGGCAGAGGCTGCTATAGAGAGGAGGATGTCAGGGAAGGGGGCCCTGAGAACTTATTCAGCTCCCCACCCACCTCATACTGAGAAACTGAGGCTCAAAGAGGAGAAAAACCTGCCCAAAGGTGAGATAAGTAGAATTAGAACTGGCTCCCAACCATCGTTTCTGTGAACTGATGGGGGGTGGGGGCAGGGCATCTCTGGCTGGCAGTCTTTTGTTCTCCTGTTAACACAGGGGTCTCTGGGGGCCAGGGGGTCACTTCTCTCTGGAGGCCTTTGGGGATCAGATCCTCTTAGTGTAGACAGACTGCCCCCTCTTGGTGCCCCAAGACACCATCCAGAGGCCACCCAGCTTGGTGCCTCTCAAGGTCAGTAGAAGGCCACACCACCCCAGTAGGAGGACAACCATCCTTAGTGTGAGTGGGACCCTCAAGGACATGATTGCTCCTCCCTCCAGACCCTAAGCCACACTCTACTCCCCTTGCTGAAACAGCCTAGCTGTGCACAGGGAGTCCCGGGCAGTGCTGTCTCTTGGTTGTGACAGGGGCCCATGAGGTCAGTATGTTTCCTGTGTCCTTCACACAGATAAGGAAATTGAGACTCAGATGGGGTGTATCCCCCACCCCATTCACTCAGTGACTCCCAGCACAGCCAGGACTTAGTGGGCTCCCCTGAAGCTGTGTCTGGGTTCCTCCTGCTATTTCTCATCCCCAGCCCCACCCCTGCTATAAAGGGAAATTCCAGCCAGACTCCGGAGCACCTGGTTTGAGGTGGGTGGGCTGCCTTTAGGGTCCTTTGGGGTGGTCCCTGAGAGTCACCGGGGGGTGGAATTTGCTGAGGCGGTTCCCGATCCTGCTGGGGTTGCCAGGGTGGAGGGAGAGTGGACAGCGAGGGACGCTGCAGCTTCTGACTTAACAGCAGGAGGGAAGGGAGGAGGGGGAGAGGGACAAGTTCAAAGTTCTCAGCCAATCTGGATTCATATTTAGAAGGTACATCCTGAACATCAAGCGGCACCCTTTGGGAGTATTCCAGTCCTGCCTCATGACGCTGTGGATGAGCATCTGGGTTCTGAGTAGTGTGCAGAACTATCTGCCCATGCCCTGGCATTCAAGGCTCCATGATCTGGCCCTGTTCCCTCTCTCCCTCTGTTCCCACTCTCCCTTCCACCTGACACATCACTGGCCCAGTTATCCAGGGTGTGCTCCACAGCGCTTGCTCCATGAAGTCTTCCCAACTTGCTTTCCCTTCTTTTTCAGAATCAACTTTCTTCCATGTATTCCTACCGCCTTGGCTGTGCTATTTCACTGAAGAGCAAATACCAAACAGTTCTCTTTAAACATCTCTGTCTCTAACACAGGAGACCCTGGAAGGCTGACTCAAGTCTTATGCCTCTTTGAAGAGGTTGTTTCTAGTGGAGAAAGGGAAACATATAAACCCAATGAAGGGATAAGTGGAGGATTCCTGGTGAGGGGGTGAGGGAAAGTCACAGGAGGCTGCACCTTTGGTCTTGCCTGAGATGAAGGGTGCTTAGGCAGAGGGACAGCTGGGAGTCCATTGTTAATGTTTCTCTGTGGTCCAGGCCCCATGCATGCAGATGTGGAGTGTGGGCCAAGAGCTCTTAGAGCCAGCAGAGACTGTTCAGAGCCCTGGCTTTCTGTGGAACCCTGGGTAAGTATATTTTACTCTCTGGACCAAGCATCTCCCAGTCTTAAGCAGCAAGGGAGGGGAATGCCAGACTCAGCACAGAAGTTCTCAGGTGTTTGGATGGCCAGAGAGGTGTCCTTTTCTGCTATCTTTCTTTCCTCCTCCTTCCCTCAACCAAACCCTCAGTGATAGGCATCCAACTTTCCCTCTCTCCCAGCAGGGGACAGTTCTCAAAAGGGTGACTGCTGACCCTTGGGCTTCAGGGCTCAGGGTGTGGTTGGGTCTCACTGGGGACTAGGAATGCAGACATGAGTTCCTGGAGTCACAGCTTCTATTTCTCAATGCAGAGGGCCATCTTCCTGGGACTCTGGAGCTGAGGCTCCACCCTGGCACCAGGCCTGTTCTCAAACAAATGTGATGTCCTCACTGCTTCAAGATCTCAAGAACCAGTCCTGCCCTGCCCCACCTCCAGAAGCCTTCCAGGAATGCTCCAGTGCCCACCAAGCTCATCTTTCCAATCCCTTATGGCTGATTTGGGTTGAGCTTGGTCTCTAAGCACCCTGGGGCTCTCTGAGGACAGGGCTTAGCCTTTTTCATCACCCCTGGTTCCCAAGTACAAGCAGGCAGACCCAGGGGGAAGACCCCTGTGGCTGGAGACCATCTAGTTTATGTGTTTCCATTTTAATACAACCACGTCTTCAGCATGTCTCCAGAGTGGGGTTCTGGGAGGTGGGGACCTCAGTCCTCCCCATGGGGTTGAATTAGGTGGGGTGTCTCTTCCCCACCCTGGCAGATTCTTCAGTATTGATGGGCCTGCCATTCTCAACAGGACCTGGTGGGAGCCTGAGGTCAAGGAGCTGAGGCTGAGCCAGGCTGGGCTTAGAGATTCCACAGGAGGAAAATGACTCTGCCCATGTGGTTGCAGGACCCTCCTTTGCAGCCACGAGGACCACGGTGACAGGCAAGAGGAGGTGTCAGGGCAGGGCAGGTACAGTGAGAAATGGGAGGAGAGAGAGACGGAAGATTTGGGGAGATGGAGGGGAGTACAGAGAGGGAAGATGGAGCTAAGGTAGGAGAGAACCACACAGAGAGGAAAAAAAAGAGAGACTGAGAAATACACAGAGACATACACACAGAAAGAGACATTGAGAAAATACACCCAGAGACAGAACCAAACATAGAAACAGAAACAGATAGAGTCATGGAGACAAAGAGAGAAACACAGAGAGAGATGTGTACAGAGATGGGCACCAGAGTGAACACAGGTGAGAGGTGGGAGGAAAATGGAACACAGTGCCCACCTCCGGCCAAACCACCGCTGAGCTAAACCACTTGTCTACTCCCTGGGGCAGGGGCACTGGGGCCTGAGAAGGTGGTGGGACTTGCTCCAGGTTCTACTGTATATGGACATTATGTTAGTTTCATGTGGCCCAGAATTTGAACCTGCTTCCCATATGGGCACAGGGAAACCTGGGGGGCGGGGTGCAGAGAACACCTCCTGCCATAGAGCTGAAATGAAAGGCCCTCCCCTTCTAGGCTCCCCTGTAGCCAGAGCTGGACTGGGGAACCCCAGTCCCCCTTTCCTCCACTTCCTCAGATGCTCTGGCACCAATAAAACCAGTGAGCTGGGAGCCCACAAAATGGAGATGGGGAGAAGGCTTCCTGAGGACCACTGCAGGAAGCTTGAGATCCTAAGGCAGTGATGACGGCAGGGCTGAGGCCCCTCTGATGACCCGGGCTCACGGCATTGTCAAGGCCCACTCAGAGAGAGTGGGGGTTCCCTCACTAGGCCAGCTCTGCTTTCAGTTCTTGACTGGGGACTCCATATCTGATTCTCCATCCTATCCAATAATTACATAAACTTCCCGATATCCTGTCAACAAATCCCTTCTCTGCTTAGTCCGTCAGAGTTGCTTCCTCAGAGGCAGCAGAGCCTTAGCTAGAATCCTTGTCCTGTTATAAGCTGTGTGACTTTGGCAAAGTCACTCCTTGGTGCCTCAGTTTCCTCATGTGTAACATGAGGATAAGACTATGTCTCTACCATTGGGTGATTGTAAAGATCAATGTGTTAACAGGTCAAACGACAGTGCAGACCCACAGAACCTGGGCTGTTGAAGCACTGACGTGGAGGTGGGGAGAGCACAGGAAGGGACTCAGACACACGGACACTTTACTCGGTTCTGCCACAGACTACCGTAAGTGGCCTTGAACAAGTCTCTTCTCTTCCCTTGGCCATTGCTGCATCCAGAAATAGTCTCTGGGTAAGAATAACAAGGCTCTGATCAAGTCTCCCACACTCACTCCTGTGGCTGTTCACTAACCACATAAGAACTCGCGAATACCTTGTCTCCAGCCCAAGGCGCTTGCCTGGGCTTCCTCATCCAGCCAATTGCCTTCTCCGCTGCATCTTCATTCAGATGTCCCTCCAGCTCCCCAGAGTCCACATACACTCATCTGTGCTCACTGATTTCCTGGTGTGGTCCCCGACTCCTCCCCCTTCCTGTCCCACACTAGTCTTGTCAGTTACAGATGTGTCCTCCTTTGCTTCCGCAGCCTCCACTTGACCTAGGTCAGTTACAGTGGCTCCTAACCCCTCCTCCAGTGGCCAGAGACTCTGAGCCCTGAAGCTGAACTCCTCCCTTTACAAGCTGCCCCAGGCTCCCTGCCACACCAAAGGTGAAGTCCTATGTGATGCCCTACATCACTTGACCAACACCCACCCATCTGCTCTCATTTGCTTCTTTCTCCTACTACCTGTACTCCATATAACAACAGCCAGTCCTGAGGCACAAAGCATGCTCCCATCTAGACCTACGACTCTTTCACCTGCTAAAATCCCATTACTTCACATCTCTGAGCCTTAGCTTTCTCATCTCCAATATGGGCACAACAGCAGGACATACTTACTTCAGGGGGCCTTAGGGAGGTGGGAACGTGGGAGGTCATGTATGCCAAGCTCTCTCAGTGGTAGCTGGCACCTGGACCATGGTCCACATTTGGGAGCTTGGTGGCCGATTCTCTGTGCTCAGCTGAGTGGGTGAAAGTTCACAAGGACTAATGCCTAAGCTGTTGTCCCACCTGGACAATGCCGGCCCTCTAAACAACGAGGCTTCAGCGGGGATCTGGCTGCAGCATAACAAACTTGGGCAGGAAGAGAGCCAGGACCCTTGCACCTCTTCCCCCAAGCTTCTCATAGGACCTCTTTTCCTCCCTGTGTCCTTCTTTCTCCAGGAAAGATCCCACTGAAAAGGCAAGCAGAGCAAAAGGAAGCAGTGTCCAGGAGGCAGGGGAGGGGAGAAATCAATCATCGCCATTGACATTAGCTGCCTTGGCTCGTCACACCTCAGCTATCACACTGATTAACAGCAATGCTCCTTCTGCCCCCATGCTTCTCCCATTCACCAGGAGTCAGCCTGTGGGCAGTACTTGGTCTAAATGAAGACAGTGGTTCATTAGTACCAGGGGCTAATCGGCACTACATGTGCCAATGTTGGTGGTGCCCTGACCTTTTCTCGGCTTCTCATTTGACATGGTGTGAGTGGTGTGGGAGGTGCTGCAACACCCCCTTTGGGAAGCCTTCCCCATCTCCCCTCCCACCTTCCTCCGCATCCACAGTCCCCTTGCACTCCCCCATCATGGCATCTCTTACTCTGTATCCCTTTGTCTGTTGCAATTGTGAGTGAGGGCCTCAATGCCAGTGCAGTGGCTGGCACATAGTAGCTGTTTAATAAACTGTTTGAAGAGAAGAGACCCAGGCCCTGTCCTTGGGGGCTCCAGGTGGGTTGGGGAGAAAGGGGACAGCCCAGGCCGGGGTGGGAACCAGATAGGGCTGCCTCAGATCCACAGGCTGAGGGGCAAAGAGCCACATCACCTCACTTAGCATTTATCTCTGGCTCAGACTGAATCAGGGACCCTGATTTCCACTGCCTCACCCCACAGAGCTCACAGGATCCTAAAAACATAGTTTTATAATCTCAGGACTGGCAAGGAGCATGGAAGCTGTTTCTTCTGCTTGCGCATCTCCTGGATCGGGGACCTCACTTCCTCCCTGGAAGGTCTATCTTAATCATGGGTAGGAAGCGTGGTCAGATGACGCAGAAATCTTCCTCATCAGCCCCACTAGGTCTCCCACCCGCTTCCATTAGGAGCACCACTGCTATTGGACTCCTCCAAGCAAGCTGCTCTCTGGGCCCACAAGAGTCCTCCGCTGGTGCAGACAGGGCAATGCTGCTTAGCACTGGATGCAGAGGCTGCGGTCTAGCCCACTAACCATCTCTCTGGGTGAAGGTATGAGTTTGGACAGACATACGTGTGTGTGTGTGTACGAAAGAGAGCATGCAGGAGTGAGCTGATGGGGGAGCTATGCTACTATTCAGACACACAGAGGTTGCTATGATGTTTCCAGGATGAGGGGCTTCAGATAAACAGGTGCCCTCCACTGCTGCCTAGCATCTCAGAAGGCTCTTTGCTGGTGCGGGTGGGGCTGGAGATGTGAGTGGCCCTTCAGGGTGGGCTAGTGATGCTGCGTCCCACAGCCTCACAAGACACTGCCACTTGGCTCCCATTGGACCTTCTACAGGGCATAGACTCAGGCATCCCCTTCCCCTCCCAGAGCCCATACGGACCCACCCCACCTGGATGCTGTGTGACTCCTGGAGCATCTGCTGCTGTCCTCCACAGAGTGGCAAGCTAGCCAGTGATTTGCCAGGAGGAAGGGGGGCACAGGCTGTTCTCCCCAGGAGGTGGGGGGTGGGCTTGATTCAGACACCACGCTGGGTGGCAGGAGTAATGCTGACCACTGCCCCTGACTCAGCCCAGAGAGCCAGTCCCAGGGCATCCAGGTAGGGAAGAGACTACACCCCACACTCTGGTCCAGAAACAGCTCCACTTCGCATGCCCAGCCCCAATACAAGCCTCACCCCATCTTTCCTGCCTTCTGTTCTCCCCTTCTCCCACAGTAGATTCTGACCACCGCACTCACCGTGGGGGTTGGGAACATATCCTAGGCGCCCCATCTCTCCCCACCGCCCCGGGGAGATGCAGGGCGGAAACCGGCTAAACAAAGAGAAGCCCTAACGGAGAAACTTCAGGCACCAGAGTATATAATGTGGGAAAGATATTTGTTTTCAAAAGGAAGGATTTCCTTCTCCTCTTTCTGGGTTCTCAGCGCATGGAGCACGGTTATAGTGGGCAAATCACTCTTACCGAGGTCTGAAGCTACGGTGAGGTTCAGGCAGAGGGAGCGCCCCTAATATTATGTCCTTAACGCCGGCGCAACGACCGTGTCTCCCAGGTCTTCGACTCTGGCTTCGGAGCCCTCGCTACCCTCTAAACCGCCCTCCTGGGAGCCAGGTGTTGAGCCCGCGGCGGAGGGTCCCAGGGACACTCACTGGTCGTGTTGTACTTGACTCCGTTGAAGTATTCGGGGCACGGCCTCTCCACCAGGGCTCCGGCCGCGCTCCGGGGCCAGCACGTCCCGATCTGGTCCAAGGTCGTGTTGCAGTAGGAGTAGGGACCTGGTGATGGGAGAGAGCGGAGCGGGGATCAGAGGGGCTGCTGGGGCCCGTGGGGCGCCGCAGGACGCAGGGCGCGAGGCGCTCGAGCGCGGGGACCCGGGCGCACCCAACGCGCCAGGCAAGGAGCCCGCGCCGCCCGGGTCTGCTCGGCTCTCGCCTACCCTCGGGGTGCAGGGGTAGCCCCCAGCCGTCCAAAACCAGCTCTTCGGCCAACTCCAGGCTGCAGTTGGCCTCCAGCAGGCTGTGGAGCAGTGCCGCGTCCATTGCGCCCCGGAGCCGCGCGCGGAGAGGGAGTGTGACTGCGCGCCCAGCGTGGCTGCCAGGGGCTGGGTTCGAGAGTGAGCGGCTGAGAGAGAGCACAGAGTGTTGGCTCCTCTCGCCCAGCCCGGACCTGCCAACAGCCTTCCGGCGCTGCGCTCGAACGTCGGGCACTGCCAAGTCTGGATCTTAGCTGAGAGGAGCCGCAGAACGCACCCGGCTGCGGGTCCAGCCGCTCGGTCGCGGCCAATGGCTGCACCAGGGGGCGGGGCCGGAGGCTGCTCTCTGCCGGACCCAGGATCCCGCCCCCTTCCCACGATCCCGCCCCCGGCCCACCAGTCCAACCCGGAGTCCGCCTTGTCCGGCTCATATCAGGTCCGGAGGAGGGCGGCGGGAATGGACAGTGTGGGCCTTGGGTGGCGGAATGATCTGCCCGAGGGTCGAGTTCCGGGGGCTGTAGGGGGCAGGAAAGCGCGCCCGCCCGCCCGAGAAGCTCGCCTCGTGTTTCTTCTCCTTCGGTGTCTCGCCATTTGTTTCTTCTCCTTGAGCGAGGACACTGGAGGGGATGACAGGGAGTGGAGAGCCCACGAGCAGATCTGCACTCTAGAAAAGCCTCCGTGGCCTCTGGGAAAGGAGTGGATTGGAGGGGCGTCGAGGGCATCAAGGGAGCCACGAAAGAGGCTGGAGAGATCAAGAGGCTTGAATAGGTGCAGACCTGTACCAGTCCATGGGGGCTAGGGTGAGGAGGTATTTCCGGGAAAACCAGCCCTGGTGAGGCAGGACTGGAGATAGGGGTGGGTGGGTGACTTCCAACAGGAGCCAGGAGGCAGGGGTAATGCCAGGTCTCCCACTTGGGTGACTGGGGGCAGGAGTAGTGTTGCCATTCACTGAGGTGGCGAAGTCCAAGGGAGAAACTAGCTGAAATTATCTGAAGAACCTCAAACACCCAGGTCTTACTGCCCTGGGTTTCAGAGGGAATAAAACGAGAAGTGAGAACCTCTTTTCCTCTTGGCTTGGACAGGGCAACCTGAGACTGGTTTCCACAGCTGGGTGTGTGTGTGTGTAAGTAAGTGTGGAGGGGGGATCAGACCCCACAGCAAGTGTGCAGGAGCTTAAAACCTTTATCTGGAATTTGCCCAGGCCCCTCAGGACTGCCTGCTCCTTAACTCCCTGTGGCTCCATTCTGAGTGCGAGGGCAGGTCCACTGCTCAGGTCTACTGAGGTGGGTGGGGGTGGATCTGGGCTCAAGATACAGGGCCTGGGATGTGGTTCACCTCAACTCAGGCTGGATTCAGGCCTGCCATTGTCTCTGCTCTCCCTGCCGCTGCTGCTGCTAAGTCACTTCAGTTGTGTCGGACTCTGTGCGACCCCACAGACAGGCAGCCCGCCAGGCTCCCCTGTCCCTGGGATTCTCCAGGCAAGAACACTGGAGTGGGCTGCCATTTCCTTCTCCAATGCATGAAAGTGAAAAGTGAAAGTGAAGTCGCTCAGTCGTGTCCGACCCTCAGCGACCCCATGGACTGCAGCCTACCAGGCTCCTCCATCCATGGGATTTTCCAGACAAGAGTACTGGAGTGGGGTGCCATTGCCTTCTCCGGCTCTCCCTGCATGTTACCCCAATTCTCACCCTCTCTTCTGGGGCAGTTTCTCCATCAGTGAAATGTTCTCAAAGGCCCCTCCCAGCCCTGAGACTCTGGTCCTGAGTTATGAGATGCAAAGACTGAGGGAGATGTACGTGTGTGTGTATGTGTATGTGTGTGCTTATATCTTTAGAGAGCAGGGAGAGCTGGGACCCAGTCCCAGCTAGGCTGGAAGCCCCAGGGTGGCTAGTCCTATTCCTTCTTGCCATCTTTCACTGGGAACAAAGCTGCAAAAGAAGGCTGAGAGCATCCTGAGCCAGCATTATTCCCTGAGCAGGGAGAGGGGAGAGGCAGACTGGGCTGTGTTTGTGTGCTCCAGTCTCACCAGCCTCCATATTAATGCTGCTCTCCAGAGAGCAAGCACGGGAATCTCTCTGGGGCCAGCTGATTGGCAGGTACGAGGTGCAGACCAACCAGCCAGGTCTATCCTCTGTCTTTTAAATGGACAGAGCCCTTGGCTCAGCTCTGGGCAGCTGCAGAGGCAGAGGTCCCTTACTGTCCCTAATAACCAGTGCCAGGAGCAGGCGAGGATCAGTTGGGTCCCAACTCCAACCCTAGGCAGAGTCCTGTAGCCAGTGCTAGGCTGAGACTCGGCCTGGGTCCCAGACCAAGCCCTGCTGCATACGGCTTGTCCCCCACAGGCTAGACTGTGGCTGCCAGGATTAGCCTATTTCTTCATTGGGCAGTAGTCTCATTCATGCACAAAGGAGGGTACTCCACACACTGATGGCAGCACAGAGGGAAAGGACAGCCCAAGCTAAAGTTATTAACCTGTTCATCACCAGAGCCACCGCACAGGAAAAGCAGCTGTTTCAGGGGGAGGTGAGCGCCCAGTGACTAGAGGCCAAGGACTTAACGTCTCACATGCAGGATGGAAGGCTGGCCTGGGTGACCTGGACTGCTCTTAACTGGAGAGTACATGTGATAAAGGTTCCTCTGGGAAGTGACCATTTCAGGGGCAGAGCTAAAGGCCATTCTGCATCTTGATGGGACAGTCGGGACCTGAGCACAGGCCCAGAGACCCAAGGTCCCCTGGCCTCCAGAATGCAGTGCCATTTCATCGTGGAATTTATTATCACCAGCACAACTGTCTGCTATTCTAGATGTCACAGAGAGGAAAATGAAAAAAGGAGCAGCTTTGGAACAAATGGATTTTACAGCTGATTTTAGTGTTTACAAATAAGTAAATGAGGAAGAAATTGTAAAGAGCAAAAACTTTCCTCACCTAGATGAACTCCAACTACCCTTAAAGTTTGGGCCTTTTTGCTAGCTAAGGAAGCAGAGGTGGGTAGGAGGTCCCTGGGATGGAGGTGAGCTCCCAGACCAGGCACTGGGGCAGAGGTATTCCGGACAGTCTGTATGCCCCTAGGCTGGTGAGAGAGGTAGCAAATAAGTTATAGGGAAGTGTGACAGGTGCTGGAGGAGACACCTGTGTGTCATGGGCAGCGTGGGGGCAGGTGCCTCTGGCCCACCTCTGATGGCAGCTGCAGCGGCAGTCCAGGTGCTCCACGGTTCAGCTGAACACCAGATAGGCATGCAGAGAATAAAGGAAACACAGACGGCATCTCACACAGTCACAGGTCTGCACAGTACACACTTTCTCTCACTCATCCCACCACCCATCAGATATCCGCTAGAAAACAGGATTTAAGGGGACAGTCTTTGCATGCCTGAGGGGCTGTGCTCAGTCAGGCTGAAGAGTATACAGAACTGGGACAGGCTGTGGGGTTCACTGTGGTTACAGTGGGGCTGTTGAGGGCATGGAGGGCTTGGGAGAGGCCAGAAGGTGCCCTGTGACACTGGGGATGGTGCCCCAGGCCAGGCCAGACATTCCTTCCCCATCCCACCTCACTTCACCTTGGCACAGGGGAGATGGCCTGGTGTCTTCAAGTGGAGCCACGGGACCAGGCTGTGGAGCAGGAAGAGCCCCTGGCAACTGTCCAACCCCGCACTCTCATTTACAGATGGCCAAATGGAGGCCCAGAGTAGGAAAAGGAATTTCCCCTCCAACCCCTCCCAGGCCATCCTCCTCTCCACAGCAGCCAGACTGGGCTCCCTGCCTCCTCCACTGGGCAGAGGAAGTGATTTTTCTAAGATTGTGTGACTTCTTCTTGCAAGAGCAGCTCTCCATTGCCCTTGGGACACAGCCCAGCTCTTTAGCACCGCAAACAGTGCTCTTCATGATTGTCTATTCCCCATCCTCTCC
This sequence comes from Tragelaphus eurycerus, assembly GCA_935064755.1. NCBI lineage: Eukaryota > Metazoa > Chordata > Mammalia > Artiodactyla > Bovidae > Tragelaphus > Tragelaphus eurycerus. The sequence goes on from CAKXYN010000002.1 coordinate 31,023,456, forward strand.
TCTTGCTTAACTTGAGATGCCCTTTGGGTCCACTAGCCATTCCCTTGGAACATTCTCTACCTCCACACCTTCACATGTGCTGTTCCCTCAGCCGGGAATGCCCTTACCGCTCTATTCCAGTTAACCCAGCTGACTCCCATCCGCCCTTCTAATGTTCAGCTTAGCCCCCACCTCCTTTGTCTTATCTGGGGTGGGTGGCTCTTTTCCATGCCTTGGTCTGCTGGGCGCTAGTCTATATCACATCAAGGTTATTAGTTTTTCTATTGTGGAAGGCAGGGCTGGTCATGTTCACTAACCAGTCCCCAGCAGCCATCAGAGTGCTTCATGCTTGTGCTCAGCCAATCAACACTGAAGGAATGGATGCTTTGGCAGAAGCCCTGTCTCCTGAGATCCAAGGATCTCTTCGCATACGACCAGTCCTGGTATGCGTGTGTGAATGTGTGTGTGTGTGTGTATGTGTGTGCGCGCGTGTGTGTGTGTGTGTGTGTTGGATTAGGGAGTTATATCCAAGGATCCTTGATTCCATTTGGACTCTTACATTGCCTATGGACTGAAAAAATAATATGCCTTACAACTTACAGTATATGCTCTATTAGATTCCTCTGTGATGAATAAAACAGAAATAATCCATTTAAAGTCTGCCTGAAGTCTCTTGTGATTATGTGTTTTTTTTCTTTATTTGGACCTTAGGGTCATGCAATTTAATTGATCATAGTCTTTGATTCATGACCCTTTGTCATCATTAGCCTATACACGGCCCATCTTTATTTCATTTTAGTCTTTTCTGTTATGGAAGTTTGTATGTAGTAGCACATATAATGATCTATTGCCCAGTCCAAAACTAGATCATTACCAATCAATTACAAATTTATCTATACACTCCTTCCTCAGAGGGAACATTCTTTTGAATGTTCATTTATCATTCCTTTGCTCTCAGTTTTTTCAGTTTTATCACATGTACATATATCTAAACAATAGGTTGTTTGGTTTTACTTGTTTCTGAGCTTTAGGTTAGTCAATATGCATTTTCTCAATTGGTGGACACCTAAAAGGAGATACCTATCATGTGGGGACCAGAGAAACTATTCCTGAAGTTCAAGGGCATCCTAACAGCCAGTACCGCCCACTGCAGGGGCATGGTTAATGAGGGATGATGCGTCCCCACCGTGGCTGCTAGGCAGCACCACCAGCAATGTGGTGGATGAATAATTAATGACACAGGGAAATGTTCACTCTGAGTTACAAGAAGAAAAAGCAGGTTACAGAACTGTAGACACAGGATCATCCTGGTTTTGTGGAAAAAGAAAAAACATGAGACTCTATGGTGTGATAAACTTCTGGCAGATAGAAACATTAAAAAATTCCTGGGTTGTGGGATAATGAGCGTTAATAGTCCTCTTCAATTTTTAAAAATATCTTTTTCCAAATTAAATATATACATATATTACATATTCCATTTATAAATCGGATAAATGATATTACAAGTCAACCAGGGGAGGCCTTGTGATTGCGTTGTTTAAACTAACCAGTCTGTGGTATTTTACAGCAGCCCAAACAAATTAATGGGCTTCCCTGGTGGTTCAGACGCTAAAGAATCTGCCTGCAGTGCAGGAGACTGGGATTTGATCCCTGGATGGGGAAGATGCCCTGCAGGAGGAAATGGCAACCCACTCCAGTATTCTTGTCTGGAGAATTCACGGACAGAGGAGCCTGGGGGGCTATAGTTTGTGAGGTCGCAAAATGTTGAACACGACTGAGTGACTAACAAGCAAATTAATACGATGGGTCAGGTGACTTGTTCAGGGTCACGAAGCTGTTAGGTGGAGGAGCGGGATCCAGATCTGGGATCGGGTCTGTCTGACCCAAGCACCTGGGTTCTTGACCACCCCATTGTAAGGAGGGCAGATGACAGGGTTTTCCCCCTGATGTGCGACTCTAGCTGCATTTGGTGCCGGGTCCCAGTTCTGGCCAGCACTCTTGTCTCCTATTGCGCTGGCAGTAGCTCCAGATCCCAGGGACACTGCAGCCCTCCTCCTTCCTTGCTGCCTCTGTGGATGCAGCCCTGAGAAGGCTGGGACATTGGGTGGAGGCTTGGGGACGTCTTTCCAGAGCCTGTGAAGACCCAGGGCTCTTCTGAGCTCTGCAGTGGCTGCCCCTGACTCTGAATCAGCTCGCCAGGAAACTCTAAGGGGTCAGAATTCAGGGACCCAGCTGCTACTTCACAGGTTCTTACCAGGAGGTGACACCTGCAGCCACGGCAACGGGGAATGTATTTTACACCTTCTGCTGGAGTTTGAAGCAGAGAGGTGCCCTCTCCTTGGGCCTGAATGCCAGCCCAGCCACTTCCTTAAGCACAGACATAGGGATCTGGGAGCTGGAGGAGGACTCCTGGCCAAGCCCTTCTTCATCAGTGACCTGCGCCCCCAGTGGGGAAGGGGGCTGCCCAAGGACAGACCCAAGGCCCAGGCCTGGAAGCCAGTCTCTGTCTACCACCCGCTGGGCCTGGCTTGGCCTGCTTCTCCCCCAGGCCCAGAGGCTCGCTCTCATTTTCCAGGGTCTGCTGCAGGTGGTGGCAAGGGGCTGGCATACCTGAGAGGTTGGTGAGGGTCTTGATGGAGTGGCAGTACTGTTCCAGCAGTGCCCACACGGGCTGGTCTCTGGGTGCCTGGCTGGACCCCACCTAGAGGACAAGAGGGAGGAAGGTCAGGCTCTGGCTAGATAGTGACAGCATATAGACCCCTCCCTGCTCCCTGCCCCGCCCTGTCCTGTCCCTAACTCCTCTATATTGTACAGGGAAAAAAAGAGGAGGGAATGTTCAAGGCCCCACACAGCAGACCAGCAGCCTGGCCAGGCCTGGAGCCCTGAAAAGGCCTTAGAGGTAGTCTAGTGAGGCTTGGTGCTCCAGGGAAGAACATGCTATGTCCATCCCTCAGCCCTTAAAGGTTTCCTCCTCAGGATGGGATGTGCCCTGTGCTGTTCCATTGGCAAAGCTGGATGGGGGTGTCCACCAGCCCTTCAATCCTCCAGCAAACACTGTACAACCCTGACTGTGTGTCAGGCCCTGGCTGGGGGACATAGTGGGAGTCTTCAAAGTAGTCCCAGATCAGGTAGGGACCCCCTAGACTTGGAGGCTCAGAAGAGATGGGAGAAGAGTGGATAGTTTGTTTCCCTGTCACACAGGTAAACAGAAATTTACAAAGGTTAATATGTGGAAGAGACTCCTAACTTGAACTTGGGAAAACAGCGGAGGCTTCCTGGAAGAGGTGGCAAGTTGGGGGCAGCCAGAAGGACAAGTAGGGGGAAAGGAAGGGACCACGGTGCCAATGTAGAGACTTTCCTGGGAACAAATATGGTTGTTGTAACAATGGCAATCCCATCCAAAAGAGAAACCACCCAGGATCACATCTCCTGAAAAAGTCATGAGGGAATGCTAACTATGGAGGGATAAAGTAGATGTGGTTATCTCTGTCCTCGAGGGGACCATCTTCTGGTGGGAAAGATGCATAGATAACCAACTTGTTACAGTGTCTATAATTTGCTTAGAAGGAATGGGGTAGCATTACAGAGGAAGTCACATGATGTGGGCTTTGAAGATTGAGTAGGAGTTTGCCAGTTGATAAGAGTAGTGCTGGGATAGAGGTGGTGTCATAAGGGTAAGGGTGGTGTCATAGATAGACAACAACACTTGTGTAAAAAACAGGTTGGGAAATGTATGGTGTGAGACTGAACAAAAGCAACGCCCTCTACAGTTCTAACCATCGTCTCCCATTCTTTCCAAGACCTCCAATGTTCTTATCCTATGACCAGTGTGTGTGAGTGTGTGCACTTGCGTGTGTGTATATGAGATGACTGTTGCACCACCCCAACACTGATATTCCTGATTCTAGAAAGGACTGCCCCTGTAGTGGGCAGCCCCTCTCCTTTCTCCTGCCTGTCAGATACTCCCTCCCTGGCAGCTGGGTCAATGTTTGCCCTACAATATTCCCAGGACCAGAGCCGGACAGCCCTCAAACATCACGTTCCTCACATCAGGCTTAGTCCATTTCCTGTGCTGGCGCTGGAGTCCACACGCTCACCCTCACCACACCGGACTGGAGCTCCTAATTAATGACCCTGCTTGGTCAGATGGGAGAGCGAGGGTGGCACGGCCAGCACCCACAAGCACTCATTGCTCCTGGGTTCTGTTAAGTGTCTCCACAGGGCAGAAGGAACTGCTAGGGAGCAGAAGTCCTGTGTGTGAGGTTAGTGTGCATAAGGGGTATGTGTGCGGGACATGTATATGTCTGTGTAGCGTGTGTGCTTGTGTATGTGAATAATATGCATATAGTATGGTGCACTATAAGGAGCTTCCTAAGCCATTGGCCAGGAGCTCTGGCCATTTGGCTTGCAGGACAGACACTGGGGGCCATGGTCTTATTGTTCACATATCCCAGGGATGCCAAGAGCTACCCAGTGTCAGCTTCTTGGGCATCAGGAAGGCCCGGCTGCCCAGAGAGCCACCTGCCAGGGGTGAGGTGGGCTGGGGAGGGACACTCTGGGTCCCAACATCCTCCAAGAATTCTGGTGTCCCACCCTCAGCTGGTCTGGGGGAAGTGCGGGTCCTAGGCCTGACCCATTACCCCTTTCCAGCCCCCTTCTCTTTGTTTGAGAAGCAGCTGGTAACAGTTTATTTGGGGGATGGGGTGAGTTCCTAGGAAGCCACCAGCCTCTGGAGGTCACTGGAGGAGCAATGCTCAATGCAGAGGCACTTGGCATTGATGGTGGACTCTGACCGACCAGATATTGCATCTTAGATGCAAGCTCCTTCTCCCAAAGCCCCCAAAGGCCACACTATGGCCCAGTCACTCAGGCATCTCATGTTCATCTTTAGGTGGGAGTCTGAACATGTGTGCTAAGCTCACGGACAGGGACGCACGCAGGACATCCTCCAGTGGGACTCAGGCATTGTGGGGCTGTCCTTGCATCAGTTGCTGTGATCTGAGGCCAAAGCTGAGTTTTCTTGCTGAGTAAAGTTGGGGGCACAGCCGCTATGCTCAGTATCGATGTGTGCTGTTCAAGCGTGGGCAAAATGGCGAGCAGATCAGAAAGGGTTTGGAATAACTCCCAGATCTGGGCTCCCTCTCCTTCTTCGCTGGTCCAATAAGCTGGCAAAGACATTCATTCTCTTCAAGGAGCCGGTTGGGTGGATCTGACTCAGCTTAAACCTGCGGCATACTCTGGAGGTGCCTATTTTGGACACAGCTGCTGCTGTGGGTGGTGGTGAGTGGTAGGTGGGCAGGCAGGAGGAAGAAGAGACTGGTGCCCTCAGAAAGCACATGGTGGGCCAGGGAGAGCAGAGACACAGCCATGAATAAATACTCCCAAGGGCTGGGTGATGAGCTGTCAGAGGCAGCAGACTGCAAACATGCCCACATTCAGGGCTCTGGGGTTGCTGCTCCTCAGCGCTGCGGCCTTGGCCAAGTTATCTAACTTCCTTGACTCCTGGCCTCCTTCTTTGAAATGAGGATAATACAGGCCCCTGGGATTTGGTGTGCAATAAACAAATTATTGAATGTCAAGAGCTGGCACATAGAAGGCACATGTTCCATGGTAGCCCTTGCCATGGACTCTAGGAGGGGTCTAGTTAGAGAGTTCAGAGATATAGGGTTCAAACCCCATTAGAGGGAGTCCCATGGCCTGGATCAAGCCCTTCTCCTCTAGAAAAACCTCCTGGAAACCCTGTGTTCCACCTTCCAAACTCTCCAGCCAGTGCAGCTCTCCCTCAGCTCTCAGCAGCCCCCCTTCTACAGACAGTGGCCCTTGAAAGTACATCTGCACCTCCCTCACCGGGCTCACTGTTCAGCAGCGCTCAATGGATGGTGGGTGAGGAAACGGAATAGAAGTTGAGTCCAAGGGAGGAGGAAGGGTAAGAGGAGCAGAAAGAAATTCTAGGGGCAGGAGTTGGGCAAGCAAAGGCTGAGAGGCAGGGAAGCACAGGGCCTGCTCAGGAAGCAGCGAGCTTCTGGTCTAGGGATGCTATTAAGAGGGCAGGACTTCCCTGGTGGTCTGGCAGTTAAGAATCCACCTGCTGATGCAGGGGACATAGGGTTCGATCCCTGGCCCAGGAAGATTCCACACGCTACGGGGCATTTAAGCCCACAAGCCACAACTACTGAAGCCTGCCTGTCCTAGACACCCATGCTCTGCAACAAGAGAAGCCACCATGATGAGAACCTGGCACCGATCAACAAGAGACTAGCCTGTGCTCACCGCAGCTGGAGAAAGCCCACCCCAGTAATGAAGACTAATGCAGCCAAAAATAAATAAAAATTTAAAAAGAAAGCAGAGGGTTGGAAAGAGGCTTCTGTGATGTGTAGTCAGCATTTCCTATGTCCTAGATGAAGCTCTGAATGCTTCAGCAAAGCCCATTTAATCCTCACACCTGCCACTGAGGTGTCTGTAATGATCCCATTCTACAGGTCAGGCTACTGAGGACCAGAGTGGTGAAGTCGCCGCTCAAGGCCACACAATGAGTGAGTAAGGGGCAGAGGCAGGATTGGACAGACAGTCTAGTAGGTTAAGATACACCCAGAAGAGCTGGGTAAGAAGGTAAAGGCCTGTGCTCCACGGATGCTGGGAGGACCCTGGCTCCAAACAGGGTGAGTAAGAAGCTACTCTCACCACTGGAGTGGGGGGCTTCAGGCAGAGAGCTAGGTCATGGCAGGAGAGGAGGCAGACCCAGTCAGTTGGGTAGGGCTGTGCTCAAGACAGACAAGAAGTCTGGCTTCTGGAACTGACTCTGACCCCCTGAAGACACCTTTATCTCTTGTGTGGTGGACACCTTGGGCTTCTGTACTGATTAGCTCTTGGCTGTTACAGCAGCAGAGAGCTGTCCTTACACCTCAGTCCTGCCCCATGAAGCTACAGGCTGTGAGACATCAGGGCCTATGTCTGTTTGACTCACATCCAGTTCCCAGTCCAGAGCCTGGCACACAGCAGGTGCTCAATAAATCCATCTGTGTGGATGAGACCACGGCCCCCTCCACCAGGTAGAGTGGCACGCTGACCCCCAGCTCTGGGAGCTCAGGCTCTGGGGTTTTCCTGTTTGCCAGGCAGCCTTGTTTTTGAATTCTCCCTTTGAGAATGGCTGGGGTCCTAGTCCCAGCCTCGGTGTGTCTGGAGTTGGAAGCTCTCACCTTAGATGAGGGCAAGGGAGTTGCCCTGGCAGGGGGAGGAAGCAGTGGGTTGAAGCCAAGATGCCAGCTGCTCTTTCTCCACCCTTGAGCCCTGTCTAGGCAGAACCTGTGCCCCGGGGTCAGGCAGGCTTGAAAGGTGCCATCTCCCTGGAGCCAGGGGGTCTGGCCCGGCCTAGTGCTCCCTTCTGGCTTGGTGACAAGGCTTCCTCTAAAATTAGCCACTGGTCTAAGCCTGGGAGATTTGGGACCACAGGTCCTGCAGCCAGGCTGCCAGTAACTGAAGGGGAACGGGGTGAGCTCCCACCCTGCCTCCTCCTGCTCTGCCCAAGGTCAGAGAGGACTCCTCTGGGAGGGGGAGGAGTCCTCCCCAGGGTTCTCTTTCATTCACCGGTTTCATTGAGCCTGAGCTAAGAATAGAGGCAGGAGAAACTCAGGCCCTGTCCCGGGGAAGGAGGAGGAGATGAGGGCACTGGGGGACAGGGGAGGAAGGAAGGAGGAGAGAGGGAAGAAAGGGGAGAGGAGAAGAGGAAGACTAGAGGGAGACAGAGGGGCAGAAGGGAGGGAAGAAAGGTTGGGGAGAGCAGACACAGTGGAGGCCATACTGGAGCTGAGGCTGGCCGAGGCAGAGGCTGAGGGACTGGCAGTCAGATGAAGGAAGTAGGTGATTATTTTCTGGAGTATCTGGGAAGGCTTTCTGGAAGGTGCTCTGTTCTAAAAAACCAGCTGCCCAGACCTATGAGTGAAGAGTCCAGGAGTCCACAGCAGCCTTCCAGCCAGATCTCCCTTCCCCTGTTCCAGCAGGTCCCTGGCCCAAGATGTCCCATTCTCCCATCCAGTCCACCAGCTTGCCTGGAGAAACTTCCAGGCCTCTCCTTGCCAAGTGTTCTCCCTGGTCTCTGAAAGCCTGTGGTGCCCTCTCTCCTCTGTCCCTCTTCCCTGTCCTGTGTCATGCCCTGAGCTCTGCACACAGATGTCTCAGGGACCAGCAGGGAGGGATAAAGAGGGTGGGGGAGGGGAGGGAAGGCAGGAGCTGCAGGAAGAGGTCTCATAACAGGTTGTGAGGCCTAAAATGATCTCTTAATGATCAACTCATCTAATGTCAGTTTGCCTAAGAGTCACCTTTTTCTGATTGAGTTGGTATCTGAATATCTTACATTTTCATTAACAGAACTGAATCTGCAGTCAGTCTATCTCCTTTGAGTCCTGGCCCTACTACCAGTAGATGGTTGACCACGTGAACTTGCCTCAGCTTTCTCATCTGTCAAACGGGGTAAATGATGGTCTCATGCCCCAGGGTGGTTGTGAAGCTTAAAAGCAGTAATGTGTGTCAGGGCTTAGAACAGTATCGAGCATGTGGTAAGCCTGGTGCAGATGCTAAAGAGAATAAACAAAATAAGCTTATGGAATAATATACCCCTCCCTCTGGAAGATTTGAAATGACATCTTATAAAAATAAAATTTTGGATACAATGACCTGAGACAAACTGACTGAGGAGTCCTAAAAATGCTTAAAATTAGATAAAGTAGAAAATGACAGTTAAGAGAATACAGAATAGTCCCGTAATTCATAAAGTGCTGCAAATCTGAGACTGACTAGGAATATGAAATTAAATGGGCATTGCCCTCAGACAAATTGGTTTTTTAAAAACATCCTAAAACATCAACAAAATGGCCAAAATGGAGAGACTAAATTAGCTGATTAGGTTAGAAAACACTCAGAGAGTATTTGAATTTGGGAGAAGAGTTATTAGATGAATTAGCTTCTGGTAAATGGCCCTGAGTTTCCCTACCCCCGCCCTGTAGACCCTGGGTATGGGGGGCGGGCGGGGGTGTGCAGGGCCCAGGTCTTGGTCTTGGGGAGGGCTGTGCAGGTTACGGAGGGTTCAGGCTTCGGGACTCTGTGTTTTCCCCCCTTGCTGAGCCTTCTTGAGACAGATGACCCCACAAGAAGCAAGAAAAGTTGTTTTGAGGTCCTGAGGGAGTGTATTGTTGCCCAGATGTCTGAGGATCTGGACCCAGATAAGACTCCTGGGGTCTTCACAGAGGGCAATGTTATTGTTGTCTAGTCGCTAAGTCGTGTCCGACTTTTTGTGACCCCACGGATTGTAGCCTGCCAGGCTCTTCTATTCACGGGATTCTCTAAGCAGGAATACTGGAGTGGGTTGTCATTTCCTTCTTCAGGGATTCTTCCTGACCCAGGGATTGAACCTGTGTCTCCCTCATTGGCAGGCAGATTCTTTACCAGTGTGTCCCAGAGGGCGAGGCGATTTTAATCAAGGATTTTGGAATCCAGTGCCACATTCCTTAGCCTTACTTGCCCTCCATTTCCGTCTGTAAATAAATGTCCCCACCTTCCCAGTGTTTTAGTAAAGGGCTTGGCATGGCGTCTGGTGCCCAAGAAGGCTGTATGATTTCAGCACTGCTTTCAAAGTAGCTTCTCAAGGGCTCAGAGGGCAGCCAGCAGCACCAGAGTGAAGGCTTGGCTCCTCCAGGCCCTTGCAGTGGGGGCTGGCCCAGGGTATCCTCACTACTCAACTGCCTGCTGGAACTTTCACAATAGCAATTGTGAGATCAGGCTCCTCCCCAGGTCAGTGAGCCCTGAGTTCCCCAGAGATAGAAATCAGGTCCCACCAGGACCACCACGCTCCCTGGAGCCTCACATCCTCTTCTCAGGGTTGGGACCCTGGAGCCTTCCCTCTAGGTCGCTCTTTTCTCAGTCCCTGTCTAGGACCACCCCATCTCCACCCCCGCCATCCTGCCCACCTCCCACTAGATGTCCTCCCAATTCTGGCAGAGGCTCTTATATCTGCACACACTTGTTCTTAGCTCCCATGTGTGTGCTTAGTCGCTCAGTCATATCAGACTCTTTAAGACCCTTTGGACTGTCGCCTAGCAGGCTCCTCTGTCCATGGGATTCTCCAGGCAAGAGTACTGGAGTGGGTTGCCATTTCCTCCTCCAGGGGATCTTCCCGAGCCAGGGAACGAACCCGTGTCTCTGGTGTCTCCTGCACTGCAGGCGATTCTTTACTCTCTGAGCCATCAGTTCCCGTGACCAGGTAGTAGATACACAATTCTTCATTATTTTCTTCCTGCTCATGTCTGCCCCAGGCTGTCAACGTCATAGGGTAAAGGCTGATGTTTTCACCCTTGTGTCTTTACCACACATGATCTTCCTTAAATACTGGTTGAATAAAGTATTACTGAATAAATGAGAGGGCTGGAGGCCAGGTCCCTCCTGGGTTCCCTTAGTTCCCCGCCACCTGCTCCAGGTCACTTACTCTATTTTCATAGACAACAGAAATCTCAGAATAGTTGGAAAAGGATCCAGAAATAAATAGCATTACCACAAAGACCCAGAGCAAGGAAGACTGCTCTTTGGGGCTAGAGAGACCACAGTGCTCTTTAGCAGTTATGCAATAATAACTTTGGGTGGATAACTAGTCTCTAATCTTGGGCCATCCAGGGGGCAAGGGGCAGGGCCTGGGTAACTCTAAGGGAGAGCAGACCTTGCCTCTGAGGTTCCCGGTCCTGATGTCCCTGGGACCCAGGGTAACCTCCCACAGACTCTTCCACCTGCTCTGGAGTCTGGGGCAGCAACCAGCAACCCTCCATCTAACCAGCTTGGGCAGTTGGAATCTGGCTCCCAGAGAGGCAGGGCCTAAGGGCAACCCTGGTCCTAACACCAGCTCTCTTGGAAGGCACCCACCCAGGGAACAAGTGCTAGGGGGCAAAAGAGCTCAGAGAAGACATCAGGAGTAGGAATGAGAGATTGTGGGTGGTAGCGAATCTACTCCACAGCCTCCACCCCTCCCTGCAACGTCGTTTAAAGGACCTGGCAGGTCCAGGGACTATCTGCCCATTGGGGCACTGACCACACTTTGGCACGGTGCCCCGTCTTGTCTTCCACCTAACCAGACCTCCTGGAAGGGCAGGGCCCCTCGTGTCTTCATCTCAAGTACCTGGTACAAAACCCCAGCTGTATTTACTGAGTGCTAACTCTGTGCCAGGCACAGTCACAACCATTCCTCATGACAACCTTATTCATTAAGCACCAAAACCATCCTCATTTTACCCAGGAGGAAACTGAGGGGAAACGTGAGTAGCCTGCCCAGGGTGATACACTAATCAGCAAAGCAGGGAATTGATCAAGTCTGTTGGCAAAACCACTTTGCCACAGACTATGGATGCTCAAGGAGTCCTCTGTGACATATGGGGATGGGACCAGGCCTCCTGACCTCCATCCTGGCTCTGACCCTTGCCCTGCATGGCCTCGAACACTTTTAATGTTGTGGCTCTTCATGAAAAGTGTGGCCCTCCCTCTCTGAACCTCAGTTTCCCCATGTGGAAAATGGGGAAAGAGAGATCAATTTCTCCCACATCCATTTCTGAGCACCACTCCCTCCCAGCCTCACCCCCACTTCTTCAGCTCTTCTCCATCTCAACACCCTCAGCTCCCACCTGCAGACCCTGACTCTGTCCAGTGTGCACACCCACAGCTTTGGGTATGGGGGGATACTTACAGCTTTGAGAAGTGCTTGGCAAGATTGGTTCCCCCAGGTGTCCCCTTTGCTCCATTGCTCATTTGATACTGAGGGCTGCCTGGTTTCAGGCACTGAGACGAGGGTGGGGACTGGCCTGCCTGCAGGAGACAGGGGACAGCTCTCTGGGGATCCCTTGTGGGGAAGGACCAGAACTGGGATGGGGTGAGGAAGGGACTTGAGGCTCCTACAAGGAAGAGGGTGTGCAATCCATGGAGAAGGGACAAAGTGGACAGAGACTAGGAATTCCTGGACCTGAGGAAAGGGCACGTCCTAGACTCTAGGGCGTCTCCCTGCACGCTCTGCTCATCCACAAGGGTTGCTAAGTCCCATTCTAGCTGGTGTTAAGAGTTTCATCTCCCTCCCATTCCCCTTCATTTAGGCAGGACATCTCCATCCCATCACCGTATGCAGGGATCTCCAACTCCATGTCAGCCACCAAGTCCTAAGACCTCTTCCATCCATCTCCTAACAGGGCTGAGTGAAACTAAACCCAGTAACTAAGCAGTGAGCCCCCCACCCCCCCACCTCCGCCCCTCGCAGTCAGGAGAGCACAGAGCCCCAGCTCCCAGCACCGCCACCCTGAGAACAGTCCCCCATCGCCACACCCGACACTTACTTTAAGCAGTGGCGGGAGAAGGCAGAGCAGACAGAGGACACGGTGCGGGACGTGGAGGAGGCGTGGGGGCCCCGCGGGACCCCCCATGCCCTGTGCGGCCGCGGACAGGAGCCCACCTCCCAGCGCGGCCGTCCGGCCCCGCCCGCTGACTCCGGGGCCTCCCACCCTCCTCCGCTACCCGCCAGAGCGGAGTGGGCCCCTCCCTCCTCAACGCGCCGGCGGCCGAGGTATGGCCCTGGGCACTGGGGGTATCTCCTGCCTCCCGCGCCCGCAGGGACACCGCCCCACGGCCCGCCCCCTCCAGGTTATTTATAGCGGCGCCGGGCAGCGGATTCTGCCTAGGCAGCCAGAGCCCAGTCTCTGCCCCCAGAGAAGGGGTTAATGCCTTTCACTGGCAGGCCAGGGCTGGAGCTCCCTGCTCCGGGGAGAGACGAACTGAGAAAGGGAGGAGGGGGTCTTGGCGGTGGTTATGGCCAGAGCCCTGAATAGGCTGGGTAAATCGCATCCCCACGAGGCTTTCCAGCCCTGCCCGCATCTCCTAATTGTCCCGGGGAACTTTTAACAGGCACCATGTCTACTGGAGACTTCCCTTGTTGGCTCAGACCGTAGAGGGTCTGCCTGCAATGCAGGAGACTCAAGCTCAGTCCTTGGGTTGGGAAGATTCCCCTGGAGAAGGGAAAGGCAACCCACTCCAGTATTCTTGCCTGGAGAATTCCATGGACAGTGGAGACTCCTGGGCTACAGTCCATGGGGTCACAAAGAGTCTGACATGTCTGAGAGACTAACACTATGCCTATTGGGACAATTGAAATTCCTATGTGGAGGCCAAATTAAATAATAGCTCTGTATCAATGTTCAACTTGCTGATTTTGATGACTGTGGAGTCTTGTTCTTATGGAGTAATATTTAGGGCTACAGGGGCACCATATCTCAAACTTATTTTCAGATGCTTCAGAAATACACATACACATGCACACATAAATACATGCATAGTGATAAAGAGAACAATATACCAAATGAGGCAAAATGGAAATAATTGGGAAATGTGGGCAACTACATGTGTATTCTTTGGATCATTCTTCCAAGTATTCTGTAAATTCAAAATAAAAAGCTAAAAACTGTATTAAAAAAACAAGGACAATAAATGCAGCGATGCCAGGCCCCACCCAGAGCCTCTGCTTTTATAGGTTGGGATGGGGCCCAGGCATTGACATGTTTCAGTAGATTTTACAGGGATCCTGACACCAGGCAGGGCTGAGTGATGCTGGTCTCAGATGAGGACAGGTCCAGACTGGGGCTGGAGGTGAGACTGTTCTCTGGGAGCCCTTGAAGCAGCTTCTGGAACTGTCCCAACAGGTGGGCCTGGTGTGCAGAGTTGAAAAAGCTTAAGCAGCAGTTCCAGTGTTGTTAGGATCTGAGGGGAAAGCATTTGAGGAATGTGATTAGTGAGGCACTGAGCTTTCCTGGGAGGGTGCAGCCCAAGTTCAAGAAACGTAGACCGTTTATGTTCATGCCGGTCTCTGCCTGGGACACTTCTGTCCCTCAGGTCCTCTCCTCCTCTACCCTCTTCCTCCAGTAGCCCTTCCTGACTGTGCCTTCGGCTTCCCCATCGCCCTCCCCTGAAATCTTAGGGTGTAAATCTGAGCCTCTGGCTCCTCCTTGATGTACATTGTTTGCTGAAGGCCCTTGAATGAGATTGGTCTCCAACCAGCTTGGTGGGGAGGCTGGAGGCACTTCTTTTTATTTCTTCCTCTCTTTTCTCCTCTGTTGTCCAAGTCTAGCTCCTGTGGTGCAGAGGCATCTTTATGGGGAAAGCAAAGCAAGAGTTGACCAGATCTCCCCATTCATTTGAAGGTGACAGGGGGAAACTCCTGAGACAGGATATGGCTTTACCAGACCCAGTTAGATAGTCTTGGTCAGAGAGGGCTCCTGGCAGGAGATGACCACTCAGCAGGACTTTGACTGAAGGGTAGGGAGACTCAGAAAGAGAGTTGATGGGTCATCATGAGTATCACCAGTCCTTTTCAGCCGTTTTACCAGAGCAGCACCTCTGCGGCCAGACTCACAGTGGGTGCTGTTGAGCAGAGAGCAGAGGCTCTGACCTCAAGGTCAGCCTTGTTGCCTGTGCAGAGTGCCAGCAGAGGGAGCAGATGTGGGGCCAATGAGATCTGGGTGTAAGTAACTGTGAAGGGAGCTGAGAGATGGTACAAGGTGCGTGGCAGCTCAGGCAGTAGTGGGGGACTCCAGGGAAAATGTGCTACAGGAGACTTTTGAATGATTTAAAGTGATGAAGAAGGGAGAGATCTTTCCAGAAGGGGGTTAGGGAGGGTGGAAGCTAGGAGATAGGCAAGCACAGCTGGCTGGCCTTGGTGCCTGGCTGGGGTGGGGACAGCAGAGGGCCAGGCGGTGGAGGACAGGCCGCAAGGAAGCTAGATCTGCTCTAGTCCTAGGAGGGTCTGCAGAGCAGACAGGGTGCTGGGTCCTGATTCCTCTCTGGCCAGGGATTCTGCGTGTGCTTCAAAATCGGTGCCCTTCCGCAGCCTTGAATGTTCATTGGAGGGCATCTCTTGGACAACTAGAGCCACATTTTGCACCAACGTAGGAATTAATCCCCAGGAACCCAGGAGTTTACATCTTCCAACCCCCAAGGGCTTGCTTTGCCATTGACTGGCTGGTGCTCCTTTGCCTGGAGGTGAACCAACTCTAGACATAATTAACAGTTGGGGCTCCCAGGCATCTCATTGCTGCGGGTCTCCTTTCCCCTCTCTGTCCTGCTTTCCCCTTTCTCTTACCAGTCTCTTCTGGGAGCATCTCCCTTATGAGTGCTGTATGGGAATTCTCATCTCGTTGTTGGGGACCTACAGGAGCCCAGAAGGTTAGGAAAGTCTGGACTTGGCCCTCCTAAATGGAATGGCTTAAAAACATATAGCAACAACAATACAAGACATACAAACATTTTCAAGCCCCTAAATTGTCCCCTGGACAGCTCTTCTCTGCTCTCAGAGATTGTTGGTGGCAGAAGAGACCCTGCCTGAAGCTACTCATCTGGGCAAGGCTAATACAAAGTGTCATTTATAAGCTTTCTGTTCCTAAGGGAAAACTGGGGCAGAAGACACTTTTATCTATGAAAATGCCTATATGGCCCTTTTTTGATTATGAAAGATGAACTGAGGGTGGTCTAGAAGGGAGGTGGGTGATTTCTTTGTAAAATCAGTGGAAATTCTGAAATTTAGCTCAGTTTGGCTTCTGAGACAGTGAAAGGAGTAGAAGGGCTGGAATCTGAGCTGAGGGCTGTCCCAGGGGCTCAGAGAGAAAAGGGGGACAAGGACCGCAGGGCAAGCCAGGTCTGGGTAGGGGCAGGCTGGAAGGGCCTCCTAGCAGTGTGAATGGTCAGTGAACATTAGCCATGGGGCTGTAATTACCCTCCTCCTCCGCTACCCTCACCTTTAGAAGTAGTGCATCCCACGAGAGAGCAGTTGCCAGTGGTGCTTGGAGAACGAGGCCAGGTGCTGGGCCCATATGTGGACAGAGGGGACAGAGCAGCAGAGGCAGGAAGTGGGAGGGTATTGGACATTTTGTCTGGAATGGTCTTGTCCTTCTGAGCAATGCTCCATTCTCTGTTCCAGTGTTTCTCAATGTATTTTTTCATTATCACTCCTCCCCCCGAAAGGAAGCCATTTTAGATTTCTTTTTTCCTATTTTCCCTCCCTGCTATGAAATTGTAATGCCACAGACATATTGTGTGTCTGTTTATGTCCTATAGTTCTTTGGTGGGTCATCAACTCTTATAACATCTTGCCTTCCAAGAACCACTTTTTGCTTCCTTAGAAGCATGATTCTTCTCCTCCACCTTCCCCCAGAGTGCATGTTCTAATTCAGCCATGTGATTGAATTGGGCCAATGCAATCCATCAGGCCAGACAGACAAGAGGGCCTCACCCCACTGAGCACAGTTGGTTGGTGCAAGAGTGGGCAGCTGGTGTGAACTGACCCAATCAGAGTTCTTCCCTTGGGTTTTTGAACTTTGCATGTAAGAGAAAGACTGCTGCTCTCTTGGAGAAACTGACAGATGCAAACTTCAGCAACTGCCAGGATGTTGACTGTTGTCTGGGGAAAGCCAAGCTGAAGGAAAGGGGAGCAGAGAAAAGAGGAGGGGAGAAGGTCCTGATAACCTTTGAGTCTCTGGTTGCAATCCAGCCAGAAACCCACTGTGCCTCTGCCCCCAGAAAGGAACTTTTAGTAAATCTTCCCTGACACCCTGAGCTAATCTGAAGTGTGTTTCTGTGTTGACAATCCAAGGAATTCTGATCAACACAGTAGCATCAAGAACTGAACATAGAGACTTTCCTGATGGCCCAGTGGTTAAGACTCTAAGCTCCCAATGTGGATGGGTTGGGGTGGGGCGGGGCTGGGTTTGATCCCTGGTCAGAGGACTACATCTCGCATATTGCAACTAAGAGTTTGTATGCCTCAACTAAGGCCTCATCCACACAGCTAGATAAATGAATAAAAAGAATTGAACAGTTGAGTTTAGAACAAAAGGTGAGGAAGAAAATGGAAAATACCCCATCCCCATGTCTGGGAACCAGAACTGTTAGGGAGATCCTGAGTTCCTGTAAGTCTAATGGGCAGGGACAGTCAGGTCATGGTGTTGGCTGTGAAAGGAAAGGTGATTTTGGAGGATGTTTGGGTTGCACGTGTCTCTGAGCAGGGGAGGGACAGGGCTGGATGGGCTTCTAGAATGCTTGCTTGAGCAGAAGGGTGGTTGGTCTTGGGTCAGAGCAACAAGTCTGAAGTTAAGGAGAAAGCAGAGTGGCTGGGGCATTGGCCCAGGCAAGAGATAAGAGGACATCTCGGTCCCAAGTCTGTTGGGAAGGTAGGGCCTGCACCACGAAGGGGATGTTGGCCAGGCTCCTTGTCTTGCCTTGTGGGGCCACTGCTCTGACACCATCTCTCATCTTGCCCCCTAGCTATTTATGATGCTATTTCCTTATTTTAGCTGTGCTCACACCCATTTAGCCTCAGACTGCAGAGTATGCGTTTGTGATGCAATTTCAGAACACAGTGTTATAGCGTTGCTGAAAAAACAGGCATTGATTTTGGTCACTATTTGCTTTTATTTTTTCTGTGGGTTCTGTGGGCTATTACTTTGGTCTCTCTCTTGGTCTTTTTTCCCCTCCCAAATCCTGATTTAGGGAAGCCAGATCCAAGTCTGAGTTATGATCAGCTTTGTTGTCACTTGTCTCTAAAGGAAAACAAGTCATCAGGTTTGATTAATGGGGATTAAGTCAGCTCTGGCAGAGTTCTTACCGACTCACCAAAGAGCCTTGAACTTCGTGCCTAGAGAACAGCTGTGGGACTTGTACTTTCCAGAATAGCCTGGACTCCTGGGCTGAGTGGCACTTGGGGTCTGGCTCCTGGTTGTCGTGTCTGTGGTTTCACAGCTGCCCCTGTGTCCTGTGCAGGCTCCTCCCAGGGGCAGGCACAGTGGTTTGGACTGGGCAGAAACCCATGGAAGGGATGCTGAAGGCGGTGCAGACCAGGCCAGTCTGCTGCTACCCGCTGGGAAAGGGTCTGGTCTCTGGTGTCCGCTCCGCTCCAGTGTCTGCCGTGGCCCCTATGACTTAACTCTCTCGACCTTTCTCCTTAGTGGCTATACCTGTAAAATGAAATAATAGCACCTATTCTCAATAGGATTGGAGGAGAATAACCACTTCCTGGAAATGCAAGGGAAGATCTTTATGGTCACTCTGCTTCTTCAGTTCAAAATCAACAAATATTGAGGACCTACTATGTGCAAAGTCCTATGCAAGGCATGAATGTGGATGCCTAGAACAGAGTAGGTTCCTAACAAGTGTTTGTCAAGCTAGCAGATGACTGGGGATGACTACAGGAGTCTTGGAGGAAGAGGCTTGGAGCAGTCAGGGACAGAGGGATTTGAGAAGGCCCTGGCACAATGGGCAGACTCTGAATGTTTCCAGTCAAATCTGCCTTTCCTGGACTCCTGTAAGAGCACTGGGCAGGAAGGAGGAGGACTGTCCTTAGTATGAATTTAACAGTTATGGAGCATCTGTTAAGTGCAGGATGCAGGGAGATAAGACATAGTGGTTGTCCCAGAGTGGTGGGGAGAC
Organism: Tragelaphus eurycerus; assembly: GCA_935064755.1. Classification (NCBI taxonomy): domain Eukaryota; kingdom Metazoa; phylum Chordata; class Mammalia; order Artiodactyla; family Bovidae; genus Tragelaphus; species Tragelaphus eurycerus. The sequence continues at coordinate 31,041,918 of CAKXYN010000002.1, forward strand.
AGACTAGTGAACAGGCCAGGGCTGTGAGGGGCAGCGAGTGTGGGTCACTAATACCATCTAGCCCCCAGGTTGGCAGAGGATGAGCAGAGCGCAGCTGGGTGAGAGTGGAAGTTTGGAGGCCAGAGGAGGGGCAGTCAGAGAGGACAGAGGGCCTCCCAGAGAGAGTGAGAAAGCGAGAGTCTGGGGGAGGAGGGGGGATGGCTTGGAGGTGGGGGTAGAGTTAGTCGTGGTTGGGGATGGGGAGGTGGTGAGACCATTGAAGTGAGGCTGAGCAGTGGGCAGAGTCCCGAACAGGGGGCACATGGGCCGGATAAAGCAGGTATTGGAGGAACTAGCTGTGGGGGTGACAGGGTCACATGGGCACTGCAGAGAGAACAGAGTGGGCAGGGGCTTAGCTGGGACACGCCCCAGAGACAGGAGGCAAGTCAGGAAGCTCTAAGGATCTGAAGTGCCGGTGGCCCAAGTCCTGGTCCTGACACTGCTCCCCAGAGAACATCAGGGCTAGAAGGACCTTAACAGTCACTCAGTTCCCACCCCACTTTGCAGATGAGAAGCTGAGACCCAGTGAAGGCAGTGCGGGAAGGCCGCCCCCTGAAGGCTGCTCCTAGGCTGCACCTCTGGCTGGTCCCCACCCCTTCTCCTGGGCCAGATTGCCTCTGCTTTGGGGTAACATGTGGGTACCCCAGATGGCAAGAGCCCAAGACATAGCTCAATAAAAGGTGAGTATTCTATGAGGCTGGTGGGGCCTGTATTCAGCCCTTTGCTGGCAAAATATCAGGCCCAGTGACTGGGCAGCTTGGCACCATCTGACTGAACTTGACCCCAAGGCTGCACTGGGAAGAGGGCCCAGTCCTGCTGCGTAACTTACCAGCTGTCAGCCCTTGGCAAAAAGCTTCACCCCCTGGGCCTCAGTATTCTCGTCTGTCAAATGGGGATAAGGATGTCTGTGATTAGACTGCCTTATATCATACCCCGGGTCATGGAAGAGGCTGGAGAAGTTCAGATTCCCAGGGGTCTGGTCTCCCTCTCAGGGTCCCTGGTCTCTGTTCGGGCCCTCTCCATGTGAGATTTGTTTGATGGCCTTCTGGGCAGACACTCTCCTGGCCTGGGGTACAGTTGAGGTGGGGTGGTGGTTCTGCCTTGCTTCGTCGACCAGCGCCAGCCTGTCAGTGCTGTGGGGTAAAGTCCGCTTCCTTCCGTTCTGATCTCTTTTCCACAGTCCTCAGCCCTTGCTGGAACATAACTTGACAATGACAAATTACAGGCCATGAAGGTTATGACAGCTGAAGACTTACACCTCCTAATTCACCCCCTTTAATCTTCCCAAGATACACAAAAAAATCAGCTGTACCAAAGGCTAGAGCTAGGCCAGAAACAAGAAACATTTAGTCAAAGCTCTAAGAAAGTCTTGAACAGGATGCTGGACCTCCCTGGGCCCTGCCTTCCAGTCAATATGCTTGTGTCCTGACCATGGGGGGGGCAGGGGACTGCTTTCCCCTCGGCCTTGCCCATCCATAGCTGTTTCCATGTGACAACAGCTGTCCTTGGAGGTTTAGCTCAAGTTGGTGTAAGCACGTTACCCCACATCCCAGGGGAGGTTCAGTGACCTCTCTGGGTGGTCGTGAATTCCAGGGAGCTCATGTTCTCATGGTCACCTCTGGTCAGAGTCCCAGCTTCTGCTGGCCTCTTGTTTTGCCCTTGTCTCTCTGTTTGGCTTACATAGACCCACACATGCATTTCCCCTGGGCCCCTGACCATGGACCCGGGTGCCACTACTCCTGCTATGTGGAAGCTCGACCATGAGAACCTTCTTCCTCTTGCTGAGTCAAGACTCTCCTGCTCCTGCTGGCTGTGCCTGGATCCAATGCCTTGAAACTCACCCCTTCCAGGCCCTGGCCCCACTCACCCCTGCCTGGGGACAGAGGATGTGCAGAGCCCAGTGAATTGTCTGCTGGGGAATAGGGAAGGAGAGTAGTCTGTTAGAAGCCCCAAAGGAGGTGCTGTGAAGAAGAACTAAAGAGCCTCTTGATGAAAGTGAAAGAGGAGAGTGAAAAAGTTGGCTTAAAACTCAGCATTCAGAAAACTAAGATCATGGCATCTGGTCCCATCACTTCATGGCAAATAGATGGGGAAACAGTGGAAACAGTGGCAGACTTTATTTTGGGGGGCTCCAAAATCACTGCAGATGGTGACTGCAGCCATGAAATTAAAAGATGCTTGCTCCTTGAAAGAAAAGTTATGACCAACCTAAACAGCGTATTAAAAGGCAGAGACATTACTTTGCCAACAAATGTCTGTATAGTCAAAGCTATGGTTTTTCCCATAGTCATGTATGGATGTGAGAGTTGGACTATAAAGAAAGCTCAGCACCAAATAATTGATGCTTTTAAACTGTGGTGTTGGAGAAGACTCTTGAGCATCCCTTGGACAACAAGGAGATCCAACCAGTCCATCCTAAAGGAAATCAGTCCTGAGTATTCATTGGAAGGACTGATGCTGAAGCTCCAATACTTTGGCCACCTGATGTGAAGAGCTGACTCATTGCAAAAGACCCCGACGCTAGGAAAGAATGAAGGTGGGAGGAGAAGGGGATGACAGAGGATGAGATGGTTGGATGGCATCACCAACTCAATGGATATGAGTGAGTAAACTCCGGGAGTTGGTGATGGACAGGGAGGCCTGCTGTGCTGTGATTCATGGGGTTGCAAGGAGTCAGACACGACTGAGCAACTGAATGACTGACTGCCTGCCTGGGTTTGTGTAGTGGACAGTCCCCTTCATGGGTGGATGTGCCCAGATGCCACCAGAGAGGCGAGACTGAGACCAGCATGGTGCATTCAGGGTACTCCTTCCCTCCGGCCTCTGGTCTACCCTGACGTACCCTCATGGGTCTCAGAGTTACTCTGCTACCTGACTTTGCCTGTGTTCATCAGGGCTTTCTAGGGAAACAGAACCAGTAGGATGTGTATACACAAAAAGAGATTCATTTTGAAAAATTGGCTCACACAGACGTGGAAGCTAGAAAGTCTGAAATCCATAGATGAACTGGCAGGTTGGAAATTCAGGGGAGAGTCTGTATTATAGTCTTGAGTCTGAAATATGCCAGGCAAGGCAGATAGACTGGAAATGCAGGCAGGGTTTCCAGGTGGCAGTCTTGAGGCCGAATTCTTTCATTTTTGGGGAAAAGTTCTTTCATCACCCCCACTTGGGGAAATTCTTTCATCTTTGTTGCTGCACGCAGGTTTTCTCTAGTTGTGGTGAGTGGGGCTACCCTCTATCTGCTGTGCGTGGGCTTATCGCCGTGGCTTCTGCTGTGGAGCTCAGGCTCTGGGGGCATAGGCTTCAGTGGTTGTGCCTGGGCTCAGTAGCTGCAGCTCACAAGCTCCAGAGCATGGGCTTAAATAGCTGTGGCACACGGGCTTAGTTGCTCTGCAGCATGTGGGATCTTCTTGGACCAGGATTTGAACCTATGTCTCTTGCATTGTAAGGTGGGTTCTTAACCACCGGGCCACCAGAGAAGCCCAGTCCTTTTTAATATTAAGAAAAATTTATTTTAAAATGTAGGAATTTGTTATGCTTGTTCTGGGGAATGAGAAAGCATTTCTCTCAACCTCTCAGGTTGGGTGGGTTCATGTGGGCATTTAAGCAAGGCTACTGTGGAGGAGACCCCAGGGGTCCTGAACCTTAGGCCTGAGTCTTCCCCCATCACGCTGAACAGGCTCATGGTTTCCGGCTCTAGTTGGAAACCTGGGGACAAGGGCTGCAAGGAGGGTGCGACCCCTGGGTTAATTCGGGGCCTGGAGCCTGGGGTGTCTAGTTTTCCCCTCTGTTGTTATTGTTCAGTTGCTCAGTTGTTTCTGACTCTTTGCGACCCCATGGACTGCAGCACACCAGGCTTTCCTGACCTTCCCCCTGTCCCACATACAAACCCGCAGGGAGCAGTGGGTGAGGGAATACTGAGAGAGCTGCTTTTGGTCAGACGAGGACATGGTGCACAAATAAACTCAGTTTTGCAGAGTCCTGGTGGGAGTCAGAGAGGAGACCAGCCCCTTATGACTGCTGAAGGCCACGCTCTATAGATAGCTTGCAGATGAGCTGGTGGCCAGCATTTCACCCCAGACTGTCTTCTCAGCAACCTCTGCCCCGTGGTCACTTGGTATGAGTTAGTCCTTCCCCAGTCCATTCAGTGGACCCAGCCCTCTGTCACCCTTTCTCTGGGAGGATGGGAAGATCCCCCAGGCTGATCCAGGGGGATGATAGGAGAAGCAGAGGAAAAATTCAGACCCCATTTTCTGGGGCTTTGAGTCCACCCCAGTCAAGGAACAGCCCAGAATGGGGTATTGGAGGCCACGAGTATGTTGAGAAGGGATGGAGGCCATGGGTCCTGGAACAGTCAGAGGAGAGGAGAAGGGATATACTTAGTCAGTGGAGAGAAGAAGGGAAAGAAAGTCATTCCTATTGCCTTGAGTTCAGGGAAGGTAATCACACTTTTCTTATAAGGAAGTATTTTCATGAGGAAGTGAAATCCCACATTTAAATTCTTGACTTCTGCATTTCCAAGTAGTCGACTTTGTGAGTTGCCAGAAATTAAAATAATAGCAACTGAGGCATACATAGCTGAGTTCCCTGCTAGGCATGACTCTAATCCCTTCACATAGACAGTATAGACTTACATAATTCTCACAAAACCTTACTCTTGTCTCTGTTTTAAGGATGGAGAAACTGAAGCACAGAGAAATTAAGCAGTGGGCCCAGGGTCACAGGACCAATAGGTAATGGCCTGAGGAGTTGGACCCACGCAGTGAGGGTCAGGAAGCCATGATCTTAGCTACCATGCTAAGGTGTCTTTCTGTAGGTAGGGCCACCTAAGGTCTGTAGGTTTTTAGAAATGTCACTCTTGTTTTCTATGAAGTGAGAACTCTCCCCATACCCAGCTCTCCTGCATTTCAGAGCCCACCTGGGCATCAATGACCTGGCCCCTTGGCTGGTCTGACCAGGAGGCTGCTTGTAAAGGGAGAATTGGAATTTCGCTCAAAAGCCTTTTCTTCCCTTAAGGATGATGCTCTCAAACTGAGCACTGGAGCCATTTACTCAGTGATAATGGGAAGTGTTTGTTTGGAGAACTGCGTCTCCTGGCACAATCTGCTAATGTTCTCTTTGGCGTATGTATAGAATGTTGACAAAGGAAATTCATATTTGTCCTGCATTTCCCTTGGCTGCTCAGGAAGAAGGAGAAATTGATTTTTGAACGTAACATAAATACCATCAGAGGTTGCCCCATACTTTCATTCTGTGCAAGGTCTTATGTGTGCCTCAAAGGGGCTCAGTAGACACTGATTAAAGCTGGACTGTCCACTGTATTCTAGCTGTGTGACTGTGGGTGTGTTGCTTCAGTTCTCTGGGTCACAATTCTCTTTGTATAGTGGAGCTCAGAATAGAACCTATTAGAGTCCCTGCCTCCTGGGATGGCTCAGAGGGTGACATGGATTAATCAAAGCAGAAGGTACTTCAGTGCCTGGACTGTGGTATACTCTCAATGAGTCTAGCTGCTATGACAAGCTTTACATAGGAAAGTGAACGCGAAATGTGATCGGGATGGAGGAAGTCACCCAGGTGATCCAGACCGGAAGTGAAGTTGATCTTTTACAAAGACTCGTGTTATGTTGAAAGTCTAGTGATAACTGGCAAATTCATATACAAAATAAAGAGGCTAACCTGGTGGTTCAGATGGTAAAGAATCTGCCTGCAATGCTTGATCCCTGGGTCAGAAGGATCCCTTGCAGAAGCAAATGTCTACCCACTCCAGTAGTCTTGCCTGGAGAATCCCATGGACAGAAGAGCCTGGTGGGTCGAAAAGAGTCGGACATGACTGAGCGACTAACACTTTCAGCACTTCAGAGAACATCTACTTTGATTCCCTTCCTCGTAGATGTGGAACCTGAGGCTCAATGAGGGGCGAGGTGTGCTCAGCCTCCTCAGCGAAACTCTGAGACAGAACTTGTGTCCCCCTGGATGGGGGGCTGCACTGCTTCTCCAGATTCACTTCTCTGTCCATGACTCTGAACTGATCAGAGGTTTGAAGGTCAATCGGCAGATTGCCTTAGGGAAAGGGCAAACACAAGTTAGCATGTTTGGCCCTGCAGTGGCGTCAGGATTCACCTAGGGAGGGACAGAGGCCATTGGTTTAATAAGACCTATTACCCGTGTGTGTGACTAGTTAACCAGAGACTTCTTTCCAAGAGGGTCTCACCATGATTTCTGTCCTGTCCACTGAGGTCTGAACCTACGGGGCCATATGCATTTTCTAGATCATTGCAACCACAGTGGTGACATTGTAGGATCCAGAGATGCCTTTCTGTCCAGTTCATGGGGGTGGGGGAGAAGGTGACACCAAGAGAAATATTATTTGCCTCTTAGCTAGTTGGTGATAGATTGAAGACCAGAACCCAGAATTTCTAACTTCCCAACCAGGAATCTGACTGCAAGAAAATAGTGCTTCTTAGCAAGCCCCCTCTAAGTGATAGTTCCAGTAATGATGTTTTAAAAAACATTGCAGAAAATCTCCCAGTTCTGGCCCTTATCAAAGATAGAGTCTGTAGACAGAGGAAAGAGGATATGATGCTCATCCAAGTTTAAGAACTATAGACACAGTGAGGAGAGAGAGGTGACTCTCCAGGGGAAGGTAGCATTAGGCTGTTGGCCATCTTTGTCTGACTGGGACTGGCCCTTAGAGTTAGATGGTGTATCTTAAGCCTTCTCAAAGTGGGGAGGGGGTCCGTGGATGCTGTCAGCTTGTAAACTTTGGACTATCATCTTGCAGTGAGTAACAGAAATTGAGAGTAAGCGTATGGAAATTTTTTCAGCAATTAACAGTAATTTTATGGTTGCTAAATCTGATAATGAAAATGTGAATGTGTATTTTGTGTATCTTTATGGTTTATTTCATTTTTTTCTCAAAGTCTATTTTTATTTTATTTTAAAAATATATTATTTATTTATTTGGGTGTGTCGGGTCTCAGTTGTGGCTCTACAGGTCCTTTGTTGCAGTGCGCAGGCTCCAGCTGTACTGTGTGGGCTTAATTGCTCTGCAACAAGTGGGATCCTAGTTCCCTGACCAGGAATCAAATCCCCATCACCTGCATTACAAGACAGACTCTTAACCACCTTACCACCAGACGAGTCCCCGAAGTCTATTTTTACTGTACAGCCTTTTGGGGCACCCTCCTCCTAGCTGCCTTCCTTGACCATCCTGGGCCTAGTGATCTCCCTACTCCTGTGCTCCCCCTGAGTCTGCAGCCCTGGCTCTTCTCCCCAGCTTGCTTTCTTCTCATTTGCACCCATGGGTTTTCATAGACACTAATTTTAAAAAGTGTTTCATAACATAAGAAATGCTCAAATATATTACCATTATTAAAAAATAAAACTAAAAGAGACAAACAGCTCCTTTGGCCATCCCAGGTCACGTCCCCAGAGAACACATTTTGTCAGTTTTCTGAGTTCCTGTTCACATCTCAAATTCTGCATTTACGTTTGAATTTTTGTACTATCTTTTGAGGTTGTTTACACAAATGTCGTACTGCAAAGATGCACTTTCACTTAACGACATGTCTTAGAGGTCTTTCGTGTCAGCACTGATGTAGTAAATGTCACTTCTGTATGTCATATATGTGTGTGATCAATCCTATGGCAGAAAAATGGCAGGAAATACCATTCATGGTAAAGGCGGCTTTGTGTGCCAGAGTGGGGTACAGTGCCCTTGTTAATAGAGGCATTCTCCCTTTCCAGAGGTTCACAGTTTTTGACTACACTGCAGAGAACATTTTTGCACACGCCTCTTCATGTAACATGTGCTAGTATTTCGCTGGGGCACAAACTCCAGCATGGGAATACTGAATTGGAGAATAGACATTTTCTATTTTAATAGATGCTGTTAAATTGTCCTCTACATTGCCAGCTTCACGCCGCCTAAGACCCCCAATATGTCCACTCATGTCTAGAGCCTTCATATCCGTCTTCATTTTGCCAATCTGTTAAACAGGAAGGTGGATCTCATTCTTGCTTTAATTTGCATTTCCCTGATTACTCATGAGGCTGAGCATACTTCCATATGGTTATTAGCCATTCATAGAGGAAACGCTGACTGAATGTATTAGGTGCCGAGTAAAGATACTGTAAAAGGAGGAGAAGAGTAACTCGGCTCAGGGTGGATTGCTCTGTGAGGTCCAGGTCACGGGCTGGGTCCAGGAGGGATGCTCACAGGAACTGGTGGGGTACAGGGTGAGGAAGGCATTTGTGACTCTTAGAACAATGGAGTCACACTCGAACAGAGAAAAGTGCGTGCGTGCTCAGTCATGTCCAGCTCTTTGCAATCCCATGGACTGTAGCCTGCCAGGCTCCTCTGTCCATGGGATTTTCCAAGCAAGAATTCTGGAGCGGGTTGTCATTTCTTCCTCCAAGGGCTCTTTCTGACGCAGGACAAGGCTGGGACCTGAACTCGAGTTCTTCTCAGCTCATAAGGTCCCGCCCTAACTTGATGTCCCTCACGATGGGATCTGTCATTGTCTGGACTCTAGGGAAGATTGCAATCTTTTGGCTGCAATTTGTTTGTTATCCATTATTGCAAACTACCTCAACAGTAATGGTTAAGACAATAGCATCATTGGTTTGCTCACACTTCTGCAGTTTGTAGAGAGCTCAACGGGGACAGCTCAGTTGTTAATGCCCAGCTCTTTGAGTTGTCTACTGGGGCTGGATCACGCAAGAAGGCTTCTAAATTCGCAAAGCTGAAACCTGGGCCAAGGTGGCTGAACCAGCTGGGGCCTGGGTGGGCATTGTGCCTCATGGCCTTTCCAGGGGGCTTAGCTGAGCTTTCCTGACGGCATGGTGATTTTTTACCTGGCCACTGGCTCCCCTCAGCCTGCATAAGGAAAAGCTACCAGGTCTTCTTAATGCCCAAACCGGAAGCCCTGGAACATCACTGATGCCTCATTCCATCAGCTAGACCAGTCGCAGGGCCAGGGGAGGGGACGTAGATTTCACTCTTGTGAGGGAGTGGCAAGGGCCAATTGCAAAAGAGCCTGTGGGCTGAGAGAGACTGTTGTAACCTTTGCAAACCCCAATTTGGAACAATTAAAATCCTCTCGAAACAGACTGAAGAAAAAGAGGAGAATTTATAAGGACTTGGGATGTCTCAGAGAAGCCTAGGCCAGAAAATGCAGCAGAGGGAAGGTCTGGGTTGAAAAACCCCGGCAATCACTCACACTGCATCCCCCTTAGCTCCCTGGGGGCGCCAAGGTCTCCCCTCCACACCCCTTTTCTCTGCTCCCCATGTTCATGGGCTCTATGAGGCTGCCTTCAGCGAGTGCCCTCAGCCCCCTGGTCCTCAACATTCGCAGGTTGTTGTGAATCGCTGTTCCAAACCCCAGAGAGTCAGGGCATCTTTTCTTATAAATTTGGAAAATAAGGAGCTGGAGAGAGGCAAAGCCAGGTTCCCAGCCCTGGAGGCTCCATCTGCTTCAGAGCCAAGGCTCACTCCAGGAGGCCCTGGATTTCGCGCCCTCTCCCCCACAGCCCTTGCCTCGCTGAGACTTCAGAGGAAGGGAGCAGGGCGAGCCCTGACAGCTGCGTCTCCTGCTAATCAGCAGCCCCCTCTGGTCCCTGCTTGCTTAGAGGGGGCAACATCCTGCCACACAGGGTGAGTGGGGGGCCACTTAGAGGTGTGATTCATCTGGAGTGAAGGGTTTCAATCACCCCAGCAGGCTTTCTGTCTTCCCACTCCAGCTCCAGCGTGGGCTGGGAATACAGGGCTTCTAAGGCTAGGTGCAAAAGCAGCAGATGATAATGATCACTTTGGAGCCCCATTGGGGAAGGCAGCCCATGTTTTTGGAACTCTGATGAGAAGGCTTGTATCTCTCGGGGTGAAGCTGCCTGGCTGGGTGAGACTCCGCTGGGTTGCCTCTGACCTCACATCTTCCCCCACAGTCTACACAAAAGCCTGGCTTGTAGCCCCACAGTCACACAGGCCCTACCCAGGGGCAGCTCTGCTCTAGGTTTCCAGACTCTTCCTCTTCTCTGCAGGTCCTTAGCTGACATCAACCTACAGCCTGGAATAGCCCCTTTCCTCAACTCTGTTCCTAACTGTATCCTCCCCACCCTTCATGGGCTTGCAGCAAAGGTTACCTCCTCACCAATGCCTTTTTCAGATTCTCAGGAGAAGTGTTCCTACCTCCCTTTGGACGTCTGTCTCCTTTCAACATGGATCACAGGGATTTGGGGCACAGGCAGCAAGGCCTGGATCATTCTTATAACATCTTGTTTATACACTCAGCTACTATTTATCGAGTGCCTATTCTGTGCCAGGCACCGTTGTAGCCCTGGGGAACAGAAGAAATGAGAATCACTGCCTTTGTGGCTGTGAGACTCTGTTGTGGGAGGCAGGCCATAAACCGATGATTAAAGCAAGTCATAGTAAGTCTCATAGTAATCACATAGTAGGTACTATGGGGTGAAATGAAGGAGAGGAGGGAAGATTAGGGTGCCAGGGATTGGCAGGATGGCATAAGGATTACATTCTAATGTAGGCACGTCACTTGCCAGCTGTGTGAGTTTCAGCCAATTTCTTGATTTCACCAACTTTTAGTTGCCTTGACCGTAAAATACAAACAAGGGCACCTAGCTCAAGTAGAAGGTGATAGGTGAGAGGAAGTCAGTGCCTGGCACATAGTAGGTGCTTCATAACTGACAACTGTCACTACTACCAGCACCATCACTGCCAACAAGACTTGAAAGCAAAGTTTGCCCAGATAATCCTGCCCAGGGCAGGCAGAGGGAGAATACCTCCATCTGCTCAGATTCCCGCTCCCTGGCAGGGTACAGACTTCTCGGGGGTTCTGTTACTTTAAGAAGATGAAAAGGGGGCTAAATCTGCTTCTGCAGCCCCCTCCAACTCAGAATGCTTATCCTGAATCCCTTTCATGATTTTAGGCAGGCGTCGGCGCATCCCTGCCACTCTACCTGGGGGTTCAGTGTCTGGGAAGAGTTAATTCATCGGGTGCCAGTAGTTGGGTTTGGCTGCGGGACTGGGGAGGTCACAGATTCTGGGAGATAGAGTGCTCTGCGTGCAGGCTGTGTGCAGCAAGGTGGCTGGAGTCCTGAGCTGGGAGGGAGGCATGTCTATCCTGTGTGTGTGTGCGTGTGTTTATGTGTGTCAGAGAGAGAGACAGAGACAGAGGTATGGGAGGAGGGGGAGATCCCATTTCTCCTCCCTGGGCCTCTGCCAGGACAAAATGAGGTGCACTGGTTTTCATCAAGGTGGACCATCACCTGGACAGCCTGTGGGTGAGGCGGGACACATCCTCCTGGTAGGTAGACCTTGACCTTCTAGGCTCCAAGAGTCCCCCGGGCCTCTTCCACCGACAAGGTGTCTTGGGGCGGGTTAGCCAGCAGTTGGGCCAGACCACTGCCACCTGTGGGCCTGGGGCAGTGACCACTGGGTCCAGCTCTAAGGTGGGGGCCCAGATCCCATGGCCTCTGTCACTCCCACCTGTTACCAGGACTCCAATTAAGGCTCACCAGACAGCCCCTTTCCCGAGGAAAATTGCTGCCACGTGGGGACTTGGCACTTGATTTAGGACTTCAGCTGACTTCTCAGCCATGCAGAAGCCTGTTGCTATTTTTCAGTTACATGATACAATTCTAACTTGAATTTGCATAGCCTTTTGCTATTCTTTTTGAAGACCTGTTCCATCAACACCGGCAGCCCTTCCTGCAGTCTATCAGCTTGAGTCTTCTTCTTGCTGCCAAATGGTCAGTGGAGGCCCCTTGTTAAGTCAAAAGACACTGGACCTACTGAGCCGTCCACACAGACTGCCTTGACCTTCCAGAAACCCATCTCATTGTGATGGGGGCCTAGTGATCCCCATTCCCCATCACGCATCCTTTGGACAGTGTTCTGGGCTCAGAAATAGGAAGCCCAGGGTGCTGGACTCTGGGGCCAGAAGCTGGGACGCCCACTAGGGCTAAGCTGAGCAGCTGAGGCGAACCACTCCTGGTGCTCAGGCATCTTCCGGGGTCCCAGTGGTTCACACAGAGCCTGAGTGTGGGAGTCATGCAGATGCTAGTTTTCATTTTAATTATTTGCAGGTGAACATCCCTCTCCAGAGGCAGGAAGAGGAGGATACGGTCTCTTTTTAATTATTCAGAGCATTATATACAATGCCCTCTGAGCTACAGCCCTGACCCAGGGAGACGCTGGGCTTTTCTTCTACAATTACTCTCCCAGACTGATCCCAGCAGCATCACCCTGCCCCAGCTCTGCTGCACTCCCTCCCCTCTCCTTGCATCCCCTGCTTCCTGCCTTGTGAGCAGAGCTTTGCCTAGGCCTAGGCCTGGGTGGGAGCGGCCTCAGGGCGGCAGCCAGGGCCCCAGGCAGAGACGGCCCTCTCAGTGGGCCTTGAAAGCCAAGTCTGATCCTGTCACGCCCCTGCTCAAGTGCCAGAAATGACTGTCACCTCCCTGAGAAGAAGGGCCTGGGCCTTACAGGGGCCTTCGAGGCTCTCCACACACGGGCACATGTTCACACACACACACATACACACGCACATGGACCTGCACGAACAGCATACCATTCACACCTAGGTCTGCAGGCATGTGTCCCCTGGTGCGTGTGTGTGCAGGCATGTGTGTGTTGTTCACGCAAAGGTCTGTGTTTGCACACACAGGGGACACATGCCTGCAGACCTAGGTGTGAATGGTTTGCTGTTCGTGCAGGTCCATGTGCGTGTGTATGTGTGTGTGTGTGAACATGTGCCCGTGTGTGGAGAGCCTCGAAGGCCCCTGTAAGGCCCAGGCCCTTCTTCTCAGGGAGGTGAGAGCCATTTCTGGCACTTGAGCAGAGGCGTGACAGGATCAGACTTGGCTTTCAAGGCCCACTGAGGGGGCTGTCTGTGCCTGGGGCCCTGGGGGCCGCCCTGAGGGCCGCCCTGAGGCCACTCCCACCCAGGCCTGAATAACCCTGCGCCTGGACCTCGCCAGCCACTCACTCTCCCCTCTCAGGGTCATTACCCCCGCTCTTCCCTCTGCCTGGGAGGCACCTGCCTAGACACCTGCCTGGCTCCCTCCCTCACCTCCTGACTCGAAGGTCACCGAGGCCCTCCCTGGCGGCCCCCCAATGGACACCACTGTGCCCCACCAGGCCCCTTGCCTTTAGTCTGGGGTGCCACCAAGATGAGATGGAGAAGGAGCCCATGCAACACGATCCCTCCACCACCTCACTTCAGGGAGCAGGCAACCCACTACACTCGAGGCCACAGAGCTGATGAGAGGCTCAGCTGTGCCTGGAATCAGGCTTCCCAACACCAGGGCACCTGGTCACCATTCAGCTTCAAGCCCAAAGGCTGCTCCCCCTCTTCTGGAATCTCAGTTTTCCCTGCTGTGAATTGGGTGGTTGACTCCAAGGCCTTCAAGGGGCCTGGCTGCTCTGGGACTCCCCTTTCCCGCCAGCTCTTGGGAAGGCTGACAGCAGGCGGGTTCCATCCATGGTGGCCTCTCCCAAGCACTTTGGGATTCTGTCCCCCTCCCTCCACCCCACCCCCAGCACTGCAGTGCAGGTGTGAGGGGGTTATTTGGTTGTCTGAAAGCCAAATGCGGGGCTCTCTCAATGGATTTCAAAAGCTTCCTGCCTTGGCTGCCACAGTAGAAAAGATTTCCTTCTTTGTGATATTTAAAGAAAAACAAGCAGTTCTGCCTTTTGAGGTCTGAAAAGGGACTATAACTGGTAGGGAGAGAGGTGGGTGGGTAATTTACTACTGGCAGAATTGACAGCAGACCTCTTTCTCAGATCCAGAAGTTATCATTACAAAGAGAATCTCGTTTAATTTTCCGCATTTCAGGTAGTCGTCCAACAGCAGGAAATGGATTTTTCCCTTCATTACAGATGTGTCCCCTGATCGTCTGTAACCCTGTGGGTCCTGTTGGGTCTAAGCTGGGCTGACCTCTCCAGTGGGCATGGCTACGTCTGCAGAGTAAGAATTTCCTGGCCCTGGTCCTTCTGGGAAAGCCTCTGACCCCCTACCTCCACCATAGTCCTGGAGAAGCACCCTCCTTTGCTTCTGGCCCTCCCCTTCCCAAGGAAGGGCATCAGGCATCCTGACAAGCCAGACCCCATTTATTCAGACCTTTCCTGCTTCTCCATCTTCTTATCCACTGAGTAATACCCACCAGCCACCCAGTCTTTCTGATCTGGGCACCCCACCCATGCCCATCTTCCCTCTGCCTTAGATCATACCAATTTCTTGCCAGAATTATCAGCCCCCTCTCCACGGCCCCACCTCCAGTCCTTAACCCCTAGTCTACCTGTGGACACCCCTCCAGGCCCACACCAGCTCCTGCAGGAGACCTTGATGACCCTCCCAGGGACCCCAGCTCTTTCCCCTCTCTCTTGGTGCTCACCCTCAATGGGTCCCATCTCAGGGCAGCCAGCCATACCCATGCCAGACTTGCACCTTCAGCCTGGGGACTAAAGGGTGGCCCAGAAGGTACTTCTTCTAGACTAAGCTCCCCTTGGGTGCTGGGCTGCAGGGTACCCTCTTGTCCATCCTGCAGGAGCACTCAACCTCTGTTTGCACAGCCCACAGTGATGGGGAACTCACTCCCTTCTCCAACACCATGCACAAACTCCCCCGCCAGCCTCCTCAGCGGAAGAATGCCTGTCTTTCCTTGTGTCAAGCCCCCATTGCCCTCCTCCAGGGAGGATTCCTGCTGCCTGAGCCCTTCCTGCTTTTCCAGACACCTTCTTATGTCTGCCATCATGAACTGAAAACTCCGTGTTGCAGCTATGTTTTGTGTGATAACAACTTCTCCCCAAAGTAGAGACCAAAAACAAGAAACATTTACTATTATTTTGTGATCCTGTGTTTTGGCTGCTCAGGGCTCCTGGCCAGGGCTGGTTTGGCTACTCTGTGCTCAGATGGCACCTTGACAGGGCCGACATTCTGAGAGGCCCTCACTCACATGTCTGGGGGTTGCTCCGTATTGGCCTGGGCACTGGCAACGGCATGGCCACCAGGATCCAGAGGCCACTGGGCTTTGTAAATGTTCCAAACTGCAGGGTCCCCAGAGCAGCCAGACAGGAAACAAGCTCCGGTGTATGAGCACATTGTTTTTTTTAAAAAAGACTATTGTTTAGCGCAGTTTTGTGTCCACAGTGAAACTGAACAGAAAATAGAGAGGGTTCCCATAGACCTCTGTCCCTGCTCAGCCTCCAATACTATCAACAGCCCGTGCTACTGCTGCTAAGTCACATCAGTGGTGTCTGACTCTGTGGGACCCCATAGATAGGTATGTTTGTTGCAATCAGTGAATCTAGATTGGTGTGTCATTACCACTCAAAGTCCACAGTTCTCACTGGGATACTCTTGGGGTACATTCTCTGGGTTTTGACAGCTGCATATAAAGACACGTCCGCCCTTACAGTGTCATACAGGGTAGTTTCACCGTCTAAGTGTCTTCTGTGCTCACCCCGTTAATACCTCCTTTCCCCCATCTCTGCAAAAGCTGATCCTTCTACCATCTGCATGGTTTTGCCTTTTCCAGGAAGTCATCACAGAGTTGGAATCCTGCAGAATGTAGCCTTTCCGATGGGCTCCTTGCACTCAGTAACATTGTTTTGGGATTCCCTAGTGGCTCAGTTGGCAAAGAAGCCACCCGCAATGCAGGAGACCTGGGTTGGATCCCTGGGTGGGGAAGATCCCCTGGAGAAGGGAAAGGCTACCCAATCTAGTATTCTGGCCTGGAGATTCCAAGGCTGTATAGTCCATGGGGTCTTGTTTAAGGTTCCTCCCTGAATTTTAGGGCTTGAGAGATCACTATTTATTACACCTCATATTATTCTGTTATTAGATGAACCAGTTTATGTATCCCTTTACCAACGGGACATCTTGATTGCTTCCTAGTTTTGACAATTATGAATAAAGCTGGTGCAGACCTCTGTGTACAGGTGTTGGTGTGGACATACGTTTTCAAGTTTCTTGGGTAAATACCAAGGAGCAAGAGATGGAACAAGCCTCATGTGCAAGTTTTTTTCAAGCCCCTCCTGGCATTGTATTTGCTGATGTTGTATCCACCAAACCAAGACGTGTGACTGAGACTGGGGGTGGGGGGAGGTGACGGGGAGAAATGGACTTGTCCTCTCAGTGGGAGGAAAGCAAAGTCATTTGATGAGACAGATTGTCTGCTGGGAAGGGAAGATGTTTGGTCAGCTGTATAGTCTTCCTCGCTCATGCACACACTTTTTGATATCTCAGTCTTCTGCCTGAAGCACCAAGTTGTTGGACTGGGGCCCATTTGACATGTAGAGGGAATGAGACAAACTGCTGGATTAGATGGCTTTAGCAGCTTTGAAGACCAGAGGGTGAAGATGGCAGCAACAATAATAATCCATTTCACACAGGCAAGGTCTTTATTCATCAATACTCATGCTTTCATACTACGAGGTGGGCATTGGGTGAGCTGCAGCGAAACAAATGTCCTCTTCAGGCTGGGAAGGGATGGACACAGAAGCAGAATAACAGGTGCAGTGAAGGAATAGGTGATGTGGTAGGGATGGAGGGGGAGGAGGGAGCATGTGCTCCATGAGGTGGGGCAGGACCCCCAACCCTTGAGCTGAGCTGTGAGTGTGAGGAGGGCTGGAGAGGAGACTGCTGGGAAGGAGCCCAGCTCCCCTCTGCGGCCCCTCCTCCCCCTCTGTGTCCTGTCTCCATTTCTGCATGTCTATAGCAGAGCTTTGCAGGGACCTTGTTAAAGTGCAGCTCTGCTCCTGCAGGTCTGGGCTGGGACCTGAGCATCTGAATTTCTAACGAGTTCCCTGGGATGCCCAGCCTGCAGCCAGAGTCCAGGGCTGTGGGAACCCTGACCCTTCTCAGGCTGGGATATCCAGCTTCAGGGCTGGGCTTGGCTGGACGTGAGAGAGGAAGAGATCAAAGGGTCATTCTGAGCTCAGGAGGGACCCCGGCAATGGGAACATGGGAAGAAGAGCAGAGATGGGGGGTGGAGACTCTGCGTTTGGAGCTGCTGAGTTAGAGGAGCCCAGGACAGGCAAGTGGAGGCAGCCAGACACTGTTGTCAGGAGGGCGGGAGAGCAGGTAAGGCTAAAATATAGTTTCTCTGTGGATGAACTTCTACAAGAAATGAGTGATTCCTGAACTGTCCCAATGACGTATTAGTAGAGGCTGTGCGGAACGATCTGTCTTTGGTGATTCAGAAGGCTTTTGTAAGTCATTCAAGACTCCAGATCTGAAGAATGTGGTCCATCAGGGGTCATGCTTTGCACTTGGAACACTCTATTATGTTCCTTGGTACTCTCCTCCAACTAGTGTGCACCCGGGCTGGAGGCTGAGAGGAGGGTCCCTTCTCTATAGACTTGTTTCCCAGACTGGCTCTGGGCTTAGTTGCAGAGGTATCATTTGGGGACAGGTTAGAGATGCAAATTCTGAGCCTACCTCAGACCTAAGAACTCAGGGTTTTATCAGAGCCCCAGTAGTTCATGAACAAAAGAGCATTTCAGAAGCACTGGCCCAGGTGAGTAGTTCTCCAATGAGGTTACACACTCGGATCCCCAGGAGGGTGTAATGAAATGCTGCTGCCTGCATCCCCTACCTCCAAGAGCTTCTGATGTAGTTGGTCTGGGGGAGACCCAGGCTGCCTGAAGGTTCCAGCTCCCTGGGTGACTCTCTTGTATATCCAGGTTGGGACCCCCAGCCCTTCCTCAATCCTCTTTGAGGGGCTAGAGCTGGGAATGTTGGAGGGCAGCCCCTTTGGGGAAGTCACTTTGCATCTTTGTGCCTCACGTGAAACCACCCTGTGCCCTCTGCTTTGTAGGAGCTCAGAGGAGGGCAGGTGACGAGCAGGTGGGAATGGAGGAGAGGTCAAGAGCCATGAAGGTCTGGCCGAGATTTATCTAGTTGTTTGAAACACACAGCAGCGTCAGGAGTGGCAGAATCTGTCAGACCAAACAGGAAACAGCTGAGGAGTCGGAGGCTCCCTCAGTTCATACCCTGAGGGCTTCCATGGGTGGCAGGGATAGTCATCAAGGAGAAGGGGGAGGAGAGTGGCCAACCAAGGGTAAGAGAAGGGGGACGGGGATGTTTCCTGGGAGGAATGCTGGACATCCGCCCTCTTTTTCCTAGAGACAGGAGTTAGGAAGTTAGGGGTGCCAACTC
Source organism: Tragelaphus eurycerus (assembly GCA_935064755.1). Taxonomy (NCBI): domain Eukaryota; kingdom Metazoa; phylum Chordata; class Mammalia; order Artiodactyla; family Bovidae; genus Tragelaphus; species Tragelaphus eurycerus. The sequence goes on from CAKXYN010000002.1 coordinate 31,060,133, forward strand.
AAAGGCTGCTCAGAAGCCCTGGGTTTTCAGGGAGAAATCAGAAATCAGGATACATTCCTTAACGCCCCGTGCTTCAAAGTACGGCCCTTGGACCAGCAGCATCCAGATAGCCTGAGGCTTGCTGGGAATACAGTGTCTCAGGCCCTGCTGCATTGGACCTATTTGCTCAGAATCCATGGTTTGTCATGACTCCCAGATGACTCACTTCCCCCTGTGATGCATATTCCTTTGCAAAGCCCTAGTCTCCTGGTTCCCAGCTGAAATGCAGTGTCCAGGACACACAGAGACAGGAGGGTTCTGGCTTCAGGGAGGTTCTGCCTGTCCAAGGGTTTCCCGGCTCCTCTGAGTGGGCTGGTCATGGGTTCAGGCCTCAGTGAGGCCTGGAAGGGCCCCAGTGAGCCAAAAAGTGGCCCAACTATCCAGTTCTCTTTCCTAAGGAGGCCCTGACATCTGTCCTTCCTGCACTTTGCCTGCCGCTTTCTGCCCTGCAGTGCCCTCTGGTGGCCATTGGGAGCCACGGCCACCCATCGCCCTTTCTCTGCTGCCTGAACCCCAAGACCCAACTGAGGTTGGAAAGAAGAGCACTTTCCTGTTGCTGCCCTCTGCCACAAGGGTCAAGGACCCCCTTGAACACAATGTAACCCACTGGGAAAACCCTGGGCTTTAGCAGCAGGCTGGCAAATGGGTAAAGGGTCTTGGCTCAGCTCTTCCCCCTGCCACTGCCCTTTCCTTGTAGGAAGCTGTTCAGAGCTGGAACATGGGCTGGAGGAGACAGAACGAGCCTGTGTAGGGAGGGCATGCAGGCTGGACTGGTTCGGGGAGCCCTGTGTGGTGACCTCAGGACAGGAGGCGGCTGCCAGGTGCTGGAAGGACATGCAGGCTCTTACCTGTTGGGACCTGCTCCTGTGTCCAGAGGCTTGACTGCATTTGCTCAGGGGGCCTGCTGTGGGGGCATGGACTATGGTGGACAGTGGGAGCTGTGAGGGGCCCATGCCCCAGTTCAGAGAGCATTAAGGGCTTCACAAGGGAGCCAGGTGGAAGGCCAACACTCTCCCACATGCCAGAGAGAACATGTCAGCCCAGGGTCAGCAGCTGGCTGGGCTGCGAGCTGGCCGGCTGTGTGGACAAGGAGTGTTTTGAGAGACACAGGACTCCGTGAAGGTGCTTCTAGAGATGTGACTCAGGTCTTCCCAAAGCTCCAATTCTTGGTCATGTGGAGGGGGCAGCCTGACTCCCTGTTCTACCTCCCCTGGTTCCGATGACAACTCCCTGAGGCTCCATCACCTTCTTGGTCCCTAGTGACTTCACCTCACAGATATTCTGGGGGAGCACATTTGGTTTTCCTCCTAAGCCCAGGGTGCTGGGCCGATGGGTGACCTCAAGCAGAAAAAAAGAAGGGGCACAGAGTCCGTAGGCTGATTGCAGACCCCTGCTCCCCTTGGGTCTTCCAGGTCCCACCTGTGCCCACTCTCAGCAGCTCCATCTCCCACCCAGGTCCATCCTCACCTGACCTTGGTGCCAGTTCTGACTCTGCAGTGGACTCCACGAGCCACCAGGGACCAGTCACCTTTCCTCCCACGTGTCGACTTCCCACCCAAGGGTAATAGGAGTTTCTCCTAGAAATCATCCAGTTCTTATGGATGCTTTTGTCCCTGAGAACCTGCAGTTCTGTTCCTCCAGCTGAAGGGCCAGACCTCCCAGAACCGGCCCCACACTTCAGCTCATGGGGTGTGCGTGTGAGCGGCACATGCTCTTGCAGGCTCTTCCCCATCCCCTCAGCCAGTGCTCAACTTCCAGGGACCAGTCCTTCAGGTCTTTGCCTGAGTCTGTCTTCTCTTCAAATGCACCAATTGGCAGGCTGTAAATGCTGTCCAGTTAATGAGGTACCCCTGAACAACCGCTCTGGGTATTGCTGAATAAACGTTTCAGCTCCCTGAGGATGGGTGACTTCCCAACAGGTGATCCCAGTTCCCACCATGGGGATGGCCTTGGCGACCCATCTTCATTACTTACCCACTTGCCTGCCTTCTTTCCTTCCTTATTTCCTGTTGGTGCCTCAGTTTGTGGCTGGGGTTTATCTGTTTGGTATTTATCAAAACACAGAAACGCAACAGGATGTTCAATAAATGCTCCTGGGGGGAGGGGTCTCAGTATTTCGCTTCTGAGAGGTGATGTTTTGAATGTAGATTACCCCACTCCAGTACTCTTGCCTGGAAAATCCCATGGATGGAGGAGCCTGGTAGGCTGCAGTTCATGGGGTCGCTAAGAGTCAGACACAACTGAGTGACTTCACTTTCACTTTTCACTTTCATGCATTGGAGAAGGAAATGGCAGCCCACTCCAGTGTTCTTGCCTGGAGAATCCCAGGGACGGGGGAACCTGGTGGGCTGCCGTCTATGGGGTCGCACAGAGTCGGACACGACTAAAGTGACTTAGCAGCAGCAGCAGCAGCAGCTGCTGACAGGGGTTAGATTTGGGAGAGAATGAAGCAGAGGGTCTGGGCCACAGAACAAAGAGAGAGACACCGCTGGGCAAAGAGAGACACACAAAGACAAAGGCACAGAGAGGCCCAGCATCTGGAATAGGTCAAGTATCCTTCTCTCTTTGGTTTGCTGGGAAAATGAAACCCAGAAAGGAAAACCCTGTAGCATGGGAAACAGAATGCAGAAATGGCTAACATTTCACTGACTGAGGTCAGTGAGTTTGCTGTTTATAATTGTTAGTCCTGAACTTGGTTGAATATTTCCTCCTATTTTCAATCCTGTTTACTCTTATTTTCTTAATCAATCCTTTATTTGGTGAGGATAAAAGTAAATGTAACCAGGGCCACCCAAAAGGTTGAGAAGCCTCTGTTTGCAGAAATCATTTTAAAAGTGTTGGCATTCATAAACAGAACACATGATTAAATTTCGTGGAATTTGCTTGCATGCGCAGTCACACACACACACACACACACACACACACACACAGAAATTCACACACACGTAATTACCAGTAAAATGCAGAAAAGATGAATGAGGGCAGTGGGTTGTATCGAAAGGACAAAGCCTGGCCTTCTGAGTAGGTTTCAGATTGACTTCCTGGTAGGAGCTGGTTTAGTTCCAACAGTCTTCTGGTTGTGACAATCTGCTGGTTGTGATACTGTGTTTTGAAAGATGCTACCATTATGCTGTCATTAAAACGTACACAACTCTCTCTTATTATTTCTTACAGCTGCTTCTAAATCTAAAAAATAAAAAGTTTTATGTTAAAAAAAGTATTTTCAAAGGAAAAAAAAAAAAAAAAAAAAAGGTGTCTGCAAATCTCTTCCCCAAATTCATCTAAGATCAGAGATTTCAGGTAGCAAACTCTACTGTGTTTTGCAAATGGGCAAGTCTGGGGCCCTGGTCTGTAAAGTGTGCCGGGTGTGTCCCTCACACTCATCCTCTGCCTTCTTTGTGATGAACTGTGGAGTAGATGTTGACACCTATTCACTCCTTGGAGATTAGGAAGCTGAAGGTGACGAGCCTTTTCCCAAGAGGGTCCTGGCAGCAAGCAACAGAGTCTAGGTGTAGATTCAAGGCTAGGGTCCAAAGCCAAAATGAAGACTCACTCCAAATTTATTGTCTCCTCATCACATCATGCAGTCTAGCAGGGTCCCTGGCTGTGCTGCTCAAACCAGCATGCCCAGGAATCACCCGGGGATCCCCCTAGATGCAGACTGTGGTTCTTGAGATTCTACAGCTATGATATCCCACATAATTCTCAGGAGAAGTGTTCCTACCTCCCTTTGGACATCTGTCTCCTTTCAACATGGATCACAGGGATTTGGGGCACAGGCAGCAAGGCCTGGAACATTCTCATAATATCTTGTTTATACACTCAGCTACTATTTATCGAGTGCCTATTCTGTGCCAGGCACCGTTGTAGCCCTGGGGAACAGAAGAGATGAGAATCACTGCCTTTGTGGCTGTGAGACTCTGTTGTGGGAGGCAGGCCATAAACCTATGATTAAAGCAAGTCATAGTAAGTCACATAGTAATCACATAGTAGGTGCTATGGGATGAAATGAAGGAGAGGAGGGAAGATTAGGGTGCCAGGAATGGGCAGGATGGCATAGGGATTACATTCTAATGTAGGCACGTCACTTGCCAACTGTGTGAATTTCAGCCAATTTCTTGATTTCACCAACTTTTAGTTGCCTTGACCGTAAAATACAAACAAGGGCACCTAGCTCAAGTAGAAGGTGATAGGTGAGAGGAAGTCAGTGCCTGGCACATAGTAGGTGCTTCATAACTGACAACTGTCACTACTACCAGCACCATCACTGCCAACAAGACTTGAAAGCAAAGTTTGCCCAGATAATCCTGCCCAGGGCAGGCAGAGGGAGAATACCTCCATCTGCTCAGATTCCCGCTCCCTGGCAGGGCACAGACTTCTCGGGGGTTCTGTTACTTTAAGAAGATGAAAAGGGGGCTAAATCTGCTTCTGCAGCCCCCTCCAAGTCAGAATGCTTAATCTGAATCCCTTTCATGATTTTAGGCAGGCCTCAGCGCATCCCTGCCACTCTACCTGGGGGTTCAGTGTCTGGGAAGAGTTAATTCATCGGGTGCCAGTAGTTGGGTTTGGCTGCGGGACTGGGGAGGTCACAGATTCTGGGAGATAGAGTGCCCTGCGTGCAGGCTGTGTGCAGCAAGGTGGCTGGAGTCCTGAGCTGGGAGGGAGGCATGTCTATCCTGTGTGTGTGTGCGTGTGTTTATGTGTGTCAGAGAGAGAGACAGAGACAGAGGTATGGGAGGAGGGGGAGATCCCATTTCTCCTCCCTGGGCCTCTGCCAGGACAAAATGAGGTGCACTGGTTTTCATCAAGGTGGACCATCACCTGGACAGCCTGTGGGTGAGGCGGGACACATCCTCCTGGTAGGTAGACCTTGACCTTCTAGGCTCCAAGAGTCCCCCGGGCCTCTTCCACCGACAAGGTGTCTTGGGGCGGGTTAGCCAGCAGTTGGGCCAGACCACTGCCACCTGTGGGCCTGGGGCAGTGACCACGGGGTCCAGCTCTAAGGTGGGGGCCCAGATCCCATGGCCTCTGTCACTCCCACCTGTTACCAGGACTCCAATTAAGGCTCACCAGACAGCCCCTTTCCCGAGGAAAATTGCTGCCACGTGGGGACTTGGCACTTGATTTAGGACTTCAGCTGACTTCTCAGCCATGCAGAAGCCTGTTGCTATTTTTCAGTTACATGACATAATTCTACCTTGAATTTGCATAGCCTTTTGCTATTCTTTTTGAAGACCTGTTCCATCAACACCGGCAGCCCTTCCTGCAGTCTATCAGCTTGAGTCTTCTTCTTGCTGCCAAATGGTCAGTGGAGGCCCCTTGTTAAGTCAAAAGACACTGGACCTACTGAGCCGTCCACACAGACTGCCTTGACCTTCCAGAAACCCATCTCATTGTGAAGGGGGCCTAGTGATCCCCATTCCCCATCACGCATCCTTTGGACAGTGTTCTGGGCTCAGAAATAGGAAGCCCAGGGTGCTGGACTCTGGGGCCAGAAGCTGGGACGCCCACCAGGGCTGAGCTGAGCAGCTGAGGTGAAGCACTCCTGGTGCTCAGGCATCTTCCAGGGTCCCAGTGGTTCACACAGAGCCTGAGTGTGGGAGTCATGCAGATGCTGGTTTCGGTTTCAGTTATTTGCAGGTGAACATCCCTCTCCAGAGGCAGGAGGAGGGGAATGCAGTCTCTTTTTAATTATTCAGAGCATTATTTGTAAGGCCCTCTGAGCTACAGCCCTGACCCAGGGAGACGCTGGGCTTTTCTTCTAAATCTTGCCCAGACTGATCCCAGCAGTATCACCCCGCCCCAGCTCTGCTGCACCCCCTCCCCTCTCCTTGCATCCCCTGCTTACTGCCTTGTGAGCAGAGTTTTAGAGGCACTGCTAAGCCTAGGCCTAGGCCTGGGTGGGAGTGGCCTCGGGGCGGCAGCCAGGGGCCCAGGCAGAGACGGCCTTCTCAGTGGGCCTTGAAAGCCAAGTCTGATCCTGTCAGGCCTCTGTTCAAGAGCCAGAAATGACTCTCCTTCCCTGAGAAGAAGGGCCTGGGCCTTACAGGGGCCCTCGAGGCTCTCCACACATGGGCATGTGTTCACACACACACACACACACACACACACGCACATGGACCTGCACAAAAAGCATACCATTCACACTCAGGTCTGCAGGCACATGCCCCCCGTGTGCACAAACACAGACCCTTGAATGAACAACACACAGATACCTCCACACACATACACACACACACAGACACACATACACTTGCATAAATCTGCACCACGAACTTGCCAGCCACTCACTCTCCCCTCTCAGGGTCATTACCCCCGCTCTTCCCTCTGCCTGGGAGGCACCTGCCTAGACACCTGCCTGGCTCCCTCCCTCACCTCCTGACTCGAAGGTCACCGAGGCCCTCCCTGGCGGCCCCCCAGTGGACACCACTGTGCCCCACCAGGCCCCTTGCCTTTAGTCTGGGGTGCCACCAACATGAGATGGAGAAGGAGTCCATGCAACACGATCCCTCCACCACCTCACTTCAGGGAGCAGGCAACCCACTACACTCGAGGCCACGGAGCTGATGAGAGGCTCAGCTGTGCCTGGAATCAGGCTTCCCAACACCAGGGCACTGGGTCACCATTCAGCTCCAAGCCCAAGGGCTGCTCCCCCTCTTCTGGAATCTCAGTTTTCCCTGCTGTGAATTGGGTGGTTGACTCCAAGGCCTTCAAGGGGCCTGGCTGCACTGGGACTCCCCTTTCCCGCCAGCTCTTGGGAAGGCTGACAGCAGGTGGGTTCCATCCATGGTGGCCTCTCCCAAGCACTTTGGGATTCTGTCCCCCTCCCTCCACCCCATCCCCAGCACCGCAGTGCAGGTGTGAGGGGGTTATTTGGTTGTCTGAAAGCCAAATGCGGGGCTCTCTCAATGGATTTCAAAAGCTTCCTGCCTTGGCTGCCACGGTAGAAAAGATTTCCTTCTTTGTGATATTTAAAGAAAAACAAGCAGTTCTGCCTTTTGAGGTCTGAAAAGGGACTATAACTGGTAGGGAGAGAGGTGGGTGGGTAATTTACTACTGGCAGAATTGACAGCAGACCTCTTTCTCAGATCCAGAAGTTATCATTACAAAGAGAATCTCGTTTAATTTTCCGCATTTCAGGTAGTTGTCCAACAGCAGGAAATGGATTTTTCCCTTCATTACAGATGTGTCCCCTGATCATCTGTAACCCTGTGGGTCCTGTTGGGTCTCAGCTGGGCTGACCTCTCCAGTGGGCACGGCTATGTCTGCAGAGTAAGGATTCCTGACCTTGATCCTTCTGGGAAAGCCTCTGACCCCCTACCTCCACCATAGCCGTGGAGAAGCACCCTCTTTTGCTGCCAGCCCTCCCCTTCCCAAGGAAGGGGCATCAGGCACCCTGACATGCCAGACGCCATTTATTCAGACCTTTCCTGCTTCTCCATCTTCTTATCTGGTGAGTTAACAACCACCATCCACCCAGTCTTTCTGATCTGGGCCCCCCACCTCTGCCCATCTTCCCTCTGCCTTAGATCATACCAATCTTTTTGCCGGGATGATCAGCCCCCTCCCCACGGCCCCACCTCCAGGCCCTAACCCCTAGTCTACCTGTGGAAACCCCTCCACGCCCACACCAGCTCCTTCAGGAGACCTTGATGACCCTCCCAGGGGCCCCAGCTCTTTCCCTTCTCTCCTAGTGCTCACCCTTGCTGGGCACCATCTCAGGGCTACCAGCCACATTCATGCCAGACTTGCACCTTCAGCCTGGGGACTAAAGGGAGGGCCAGAAGGTACTTCCTCTAGACTAAGTTCCCCCTGGGTGCTGGGCTGCAGGGGCCCTTCTTGTCCTTCCGCATAAGCACTCAACCTCTGCTTACATAGCCCCTGGTGATGGGGAGCTCACTCCCTTCTCCCACACCCATGCACGCACTCCCCTACCAGCCTCTTCATTGGAAGAATGCCTGTATTTTCTTGTGTCAAGCCCCGATCGTCCTCCTCCAGGGAGGATTCCTGCCACCTGAGCCCTTCCTGCTTCCCCAGATGCCTTCTGATGTCTGCCATCATGAATAAAACTCTGTGTTTCAGCTATGTTTTGTGTGATAACAACTTCCCCCCAAAACTAGAGACCAAAAACAAGAAACATTTATTATTATTTTGTGATCCTGTGTTTTGGCTGCTCAGGGCTCCTGGCCAGGGCGGGTTTGGCTACTCCACGCTCTGCTGGTGGCGGTTGCTCTATACTGGCTGGGGCAAGGGCGACGGCATGGCCACCAGAATCGAAGGCCACTGGGCTTTTGCACGTGCTCCAAACTGCAGGGTCCCCAGAGCAGCCAGACAGGAAACAAGCTCCGGTGTATGAGCACATTGTTTAAAAAAAAACTTTATTGTTTAGCACAGTTTTATGTCCACAGTGAAATTGAACAGAAAATAGAGAGGGTTGCTATAGCCCTCTGTCCCTGTTCAGCCTCCCCTGTTGTCAACAGTCCCTACTAGACAGGTATGTTTGTTGCAATCACTGAATCTAGATTGGTGTGTCATTACCACTCAAAATCCACAGCTTTCTTTGAGTTACTCTTGGGGTACATTCTCTGGGTTTTGACAGCTGCATATAAAGACACATCCGCCCTTACAGTGTCATACACGGTAGTTTCACCGTCTAAGTGTCTTCTGTGCTCACCCCATTAATACCTCCTTTCCCCCATCTTTGCAAAAAATGCATGGTTTTGCCTTTTCCAGGAAGTCATCATAGAGTTGGAATCCTGCAGAATGTAGCCTTCTGATGGGATTTCTGCATTCAGTAACATTGTTTTAAGTTCCTCCATGGTTTTAGTGCTTAGAGATCATTCTTTTTTAGCACCTCATATTATTCTCTTATTAGATGGATCAGTTTATTTATCCCTTAACCTATTGGACAAGCAATCCCTTGACTGCTTCTGAGTTTTGACAATTATGAATAAAGCTGGTGTATACCTCTGTGTATAGGTGTTGGTGTGGACATACGTTTTCAAGTTTCTTGGGTAAATACCAAGGAGCAAGAGATGGAACAAGCCTCATGTGCAAGTTTTTTTCAAGCCCCTCCTGGCATTGTATTTGCTGATGTTGTATCCACCAAACCAAGACGCATGACTGAGTCAGACTGGGAGTGGGGAGGTGACGGGGAGAAACGGACTTGTCCTCTCAGTGGGAGGAAAGCAAAGTCATTTGATGAGACAGATTGTCTGCTGGGAAGGGAAGATGTTTGGTCAGGTTTGCAGTCTACCCTGCTCATGCACACTTTTTGATATCTCAGTCTTCTGCCTGAACACCAAGTTGTTGGACTGGGGCCCATTTGACATGTAGAGGGAATGAGACAAAGTGCTGCATTAGATGGCTTTAGCAGCTTTGAAGATCAGAGGGTGAAGATGGCAGCAACAATAAATCCATAATTGTCACTTTCACACAGGCAGGGTCTCTATTCAGCAATAGCTGTGCAGTCGCACTGCGTGCTGGGCACTAGGCAAGCTGCAGGGACACGAATGTCCTCTCCAGGGTGGGGCGGGAGGGACACAGAAGCAGAATAACAGGTGCAATGAAGGAACAGGTGATGTGGTGGGGATGGAGCGGGAGGAGGGAGCATGTGCTCCATGGGGGCGGGCAGGAACCCCAGCCCTTGAGCTGAGCTGTGAGTGTGAGGAGGGCTGGAGAGGAGACTGCTGGGAAGGAGCCCAGCTCCCCTCTGCGGCCCCTCCTCCCCCTCTGTGTCCTGTCTTCATCTCTGCATGTCTGTAGCAGAGCTTTGCAGGCTTTCGTGTGCGTGAGAAGCCCCTGGGGAGCTTGTTAAAGTACAGCACTGTTCCTGCAGGTCTGGGCTGGGACCTGAGCATCTGAATTTCTAACAAGTGCCCTGGGATGCCCATCATGCTGCCAGAGTCCAAGGCTGTGGGAAGCCTGACCCTTCTCAGGCTGGGATGTCCAGGTTCAGGGCCAGGCTTGGCTGGAAGTGAGGAGAGAAGGAGACAGGAAACCCCATGGCTGTTTTCTCCTGGGACACTCAGCTGACCCCTCTGGCTACTGGAGGATGAATAAGATACAGAGTATGACAGCCCACTCACAGGGATCTCAGAACTGATGTTTAAGCATCTTTGGGTACCATTCCAAATGAGGGGAGTGATGCTAGGGGGAAAGAAAGTTCTTGTCAAATGTCAGTGAGTGAGTGAACAGAGCTAAGACTGGACATCAGGGCCCCTGACTCTTTCAGGCAAACGTCAGTTATCAAATGCCTCCTGTGTGCATGCCTGTGTGCTCCAAGGAGTTCACTGGCTGGTAGAAAAGATGAAACAGACACAATCTTGCAGATATGGACGTAGGACTGCTCAGGAAACCATGGCAGAATTGACATGCGGATACTACAGCCAGGCTCAGGCAGTGACAGAGATCAGAGCAGTGGGTGGATGTCACAGCTGTTTAGGAGGTAACCTCAAGAGGTCCAGGTGAACCAGAGCGCTGACCAAGGGTGAGAGGAAGGAGACTGGGATGGACGAGGGCATGGCCGGAAGTGTCCTCACTAGGGTGGGGATGTGAGAGAGGAGCAAGGATGGGGAATGGGGCTTCTGCCTTTGGATCTGCTGAGTTAGAGGGGCTGAGGTCAGGTAAGTGAAGGCAGCTGTACACTGTAGTCGGGAGGGCAGAGAGTAGGTAAGACTAAAATACACACAGCTGTTCTGTGGATGAACTTCTAGAAGGAATGATACTCCTAAGGACTTATTAGTAGAGGCTGTGCAGAGAGATACATCTTTGGTGATTCAGGAGGTTTTTGTAAATCATTCAAGACCCCAGGTCTGAAGGATATGGTGGTCCATCAGGAGGTGTTGCTTTGCACTTGGACCATTTTATTAAATGTTCCTTGGTGTGTGTGGTCTGTGCTTAATCACTCAGTCATGTCCAACTCTTTGTGGCCACATAGACTGTAGCCTGCCAGGCTCCTCTGTCCATGGGGATTCTCCAGGCAAGAATACGGGAGTGGCTTGCCATGCCCTCCTCCAGGGGATCTTCCCATCCCAGGGACTGAACTTAGGTCTCCCTCATTGCGGGCGGATTCTTTACTGTATGAGCCACCAAGAAAGCCCTATTCCTCAGTATACCTCCCCAAAACCTAAAAAGCATATTAAAAAACAGAGACATCACTTTGCCAAAAAAGATCCATCTAGTCAAAGCCATGGTTTTTCCAGAAGTCATGTATGGATGTGAGAGTTGGACCATAAAGAAAGCTGAGCACCGAAGAATTGATGCTTTTGAAATGTGGAGTTGGAGAAGACTCATGAGAGTCGCTTGGACTGCGAGGAGATCAAACCAGTTAATCCTAAAGGAAATCAATCCTGAATATTCATTGGAAGGACTGATTGCTGAAGCTGAAGCTCCTATAGTTTGGCCACCTGATGCGAAGGGCTGACTCATGAGAAAAGGCCCTGATGCTGGGAAAGATTGAAGGCAGGAGGAGAGGCCGACAGAGGATGAGACGGTTGGATGGCATCAGCGACTTGATGGACATGAGTTTGAGCAAACTCTGGGAGTTGACAGTGGACAGGGAAGCCTGGCGTGCTACAGTCCATAGGGCCACAAAGAGTTGGACTGAGCAGCTGAACTGAACTCCCCCCAACTAGTGTGCGCCTGGGCTGGAGGCTGAGAGGAGGGTCCCTTCTCTATTGTCTTGTTTCCTAGACTGCTCTGGGCTCAGCAGCAGAGGTATCACCTGGGGACAGGTTGCTGCTGCTACTGCTGCTAAGTCGCTTCAGTCGTGTCCGACTCTGTGCGACCCCAGAGACGGCAGCCACCAGGCTCCCCTGTCCCTGGGATTCTCCAGGCAAGAACACTGGAGTGGGTTGCCATTTCCTTCTCCAATGCATGAAAGTGAAGAGTGAAAGCGAAGTCGTTCAGTCGTGTCCAACTCTTCGCGACCCCGTGGACTGCAGCCTACCAGGCTCCTCTGTCCATGGGATTTTCCAGGCAAGAGTACTGGAGTGGGGTGCCATTGTCTTCTCCGTATGATTCCTTAGGGAGATGTAATTAAAACGACTACTTCCTTAAATTCAAAATTAAAGGAAATTCAAAAGACTGACCATACCAAGTATTGGCCAAAACGTGGAAGCATTTACATGCTCCTGGTGCATATGTAAAAACTATCTATAAATGTAGATCATAGTTTGTCAGTTTCATAAGTTAAACATTGACCTATGACTCAGGCTTTATACTTTGAATTACTAACACAGTGTAAGTGAAAATCCATACATACATACAGAATTACATATAAACATTCTAGCACCTTTATTTACAATAACCCACGGTAGAAATAACCCAAATGACCATAACCAGATGAATGGATGAACAAACAACGTAACTATAGAAACAATACTACTCAGCAATAAAGAATGAACTACTTATATATTATCACTTAAGAATCTCAAAATATTTAGATTCTGCACTTCAAATAGACACACTATATCATATGTCAACTACACCTGAATAAAAACTTACAAAATGACTCAAAACATCTAAGTCTGTCACACTTTTTAGGAAATCAGATATTGAGAAATCCCTAGTGGTCCAGTGGCTAGGAAGTGGCACTTTCACTGCCGTGGCCCAGAGACAGGTTAGAGATGCAAATTCTCAGCCCACCTCAGACCTATGAACTCAAACTCTGGGTTTTATCAGAGCCCTGGTGGTTCATGAGCAAAAGAGCATTTCCGAAGCACTGGCCCAGGTGAGTAGTTCCACTGGGGCTACACATTCGGATCCCCAGGAGAGTGTGATGAAATGCTGCTTCCTGGGTCCCTACCCCCAAACTGGAGCTTCTGATGCAGTTGGTCTGGGGGAGGCCCAGGCTGCCCGAAGGTTCCAGCTCCCTGGATGACTCTTCTGTATATCCAGGGTGGGACCCCAACCCCAGTTCCTACCCAGTCCTCTTTGAGGGTCTAGAGCTGGGAATGTTGGAGGGCAGCCCCTTTGTGGAAGTCACTTTGCATCTTTGGGCCTCAGGTGAAACCAGCCTGTGCCCTCTGCTTTGTAGGAGCTCACAGGAGGGCAGGTGATATGTGGGTGGGGATGGAGGGGAGGTCCAGAGCAGTGAAGGGCTGGCTAGGGCAGGTGTGCAGTTTGAAACACACAGCAGCATCAGGAGCGGCAGAATCTGCCAGGCCAGACAGGGAACTGCTGAGCAAGGAGTCGGAGGCTCCCTCAGTTCATACCCTGAGGGGTTCCATCTGTGGGGGAAGGTCATCAAGGAGCAGGGGGAGGAGAGCCCGCCACACCAGGGGTAACAGAAGGCAGAAGGGGTGGGGGTGTCTTCCAGGAAGAGTGCTAGGCTTCACCCTCTCTCACCTGGAGATAGGAACCAGGAAGTTAGGGGTGCCAGCCGCAAGGAGCGCCCAGGGTCCTGTTATTCAGGGAGAAGCAGAACAAGAGGCACTCCTTGCTGCCTACTCAAAATAATGGCCCTCAAATTAGCTGCCTAGGATAGCTTCAGGCTTGATTCTGAGAAGGCAGGATCTCAGGCTTTACTACATTGGACCTACCGGATCAGAATCCATTCTTTAACCAGCTTCCCAGCTGTCTCACATGCATGTTCTTCTGCAAAGCCCTGGTCTCCTGGGCTCCAGCTGAAAAGCAGGGTCAAGGACCCACAGTGACCAGAAGTTCTAGTTTCATGGAGGTGCTCGCTGTTGAAGGGTTTTTGGGTTTCTCTGAGCATGCGGGTCATGGCTTCTCTGCTGGGTGAGTTTTCTAAGGAGGCCCCTGACATCTGTCCTTCCTGCACTTTGCCTGCCGCTTTCTGCCCTGCAGTGCCCTCTGGTGGCCATGGCAGCCATGGCCACCGCATTGCTCCTCTGTTGCCTGAACCCCTACACCCAACTGAGGTTGGAAGGAAGAGGACTTTCCTGTTGCTGCCCTCTGCCACAAGGCTCAGGGACCCCCCAGAACACAATGAAAGCCGTTGGGAAAACACTGGGCTTTAGCCGCAGGCTAGCAAATGGGTAAAGATTTGCTCAGGGGGTCTGCTGTGTGGAGCATGGGCTATGGTGGACTATGGGAGCTGTGAGGGGCCCATGCCCCAGTTCAGAGAGCATTAAGGGCTTCACAAGGGAGCCAGGCTTGCGTGGTGGAAGGCCAACACTCTCCCACATGCCAGAGAGAACATGTCTGCCCAGGGTCAGGAGCTGGCTGGGCTGCGAGCTGGTCGGCTGTGTGGACAAGGAGTGTCTTGAGAGACACATGACGTCATGAAGGTTCTTCTAGAGACGTGAGTCAGGTCTTCCCAAAGCTCCAATTCTTGGTCATGTGGATGGAGCTGCCTGACTCCCTGCCCTGCCTGGCCTGCTTCAGCTGACCATTCTCTGAAGCTCTATCATGATACTGGTGACAAAGTCCCAGATCCCCGAGGATGGGTGACTCTGAGGCCTCCCAACTGATGAACTGTTGCCACTCTGGTGATGAACTTGATGACCCACCTTCATTACCTGCCCGTCTGCCTGCCTTCTTTTCTTCCTTTCGTTCCTGTTAGTGTTTCTTGGGATCTTTTCTCAGGTAAACTGCTGCTGCTTCTGCTGCTGTTGCTGCTGCTAAGTCACATCAGTTGTGTCCGACTCTGTGCGACCCCATAGATGGCAGCCCACCAGGCTCCCCCGTCCCTGGGATTCTCCAGGCAAGAACTCTGGAGTGGGTTGCCATTTCCTTCTCCAATGCATGAAAGTGGAAAGTGACAGTGAAGTCGCTCAGTCGTGTCCGACTCTTCACGACCCCATGGACTGCAGCCCACCAGGCTCCTCTGTCCCTGGGATTTTCCAGGCAAGAGTACTGGAGTGGGGTGCCATCGTCTTCTCCGTCTCAGGTAAACTGTTTGCTCTCAAATCCTTGTTTCAAGGTCTGCATTGGGGGGTGCGTGACCCAAATCAAGACAGCGTCTGGCTGGGCCACTTTATTTTCCTGACTTAAGGTACAGGATGAAATGGAAAGGGGTGTGGCAGATGGTCCCCTGGGCTCGGGGCAGGGAGAACTTGCTTTTCACTTGTGACCTGGGGACATAGTATAAGATGCAGGGATGATGTTCAGGCTGACTCTGCAGCAGGGGGCTCCAGACTTACTAGACGTTGGGACTCTGACTTCCCCTTCTGGGCAGGTCCTGTCTGCCAGGTTGGCCTCAGATCCTGGGGCCCTTGCGGGCGACCACAAAACAGAAGCCCTCGTTGAGGCAGTAGGCCTCTGAGTACTTGATGAGGCTGTACTGGCACGTTAGCACCTGGCAGCCAGCCTCCTGCAAGGCCTTCTCCACTGTCTCCTGCTCCAGCGAGAGGCCAAAGAACTTCCTGGAGCCCACCATGTATTCACGGCAGCGCAGGGCCACCGAGGTGACCAGGTGTCCGCCTGGCTTCAGCAGGCCGACCAGGTTCCGGATGGCTGCCCGGTAGGCGTCCACGTCACTGCAGGTGCACTCCAGGGCCAGCAGGCTCAGCACACAGTCCGCTGCGGGCACCTGGGCAGACCCCAGAGGACGGGGCTTGTTCACGTCACATGTCAGTAACCGTGTGACCGTCCTTCGGAGCCGGGCCTCCTTCTCCTGCCACTTGCTCCTGTGGGGGAGGGCCAATGAGGTGACAATGGCAATTAGGACAACATCCCCCATACCCTAAGGAGGACTTCCTATGGGCCTATGGGGAAGATCATATTTCTCCCATTATACAGATGAGGAAACTGAGGCACACAGAGGTTGAGTGATTTGTTCAAGGCCACACAGCTGATAGGTGACAAGTGCATTTGACATTTGATTCCTCCTTCTCCTCTTCCTCCTCCTCCTTTTTCTCTTTCTTTTGAGTAACTCAATTTTAGCATATTGCATTATTAATTCTAAGTTGCAAAAGGCATATAACAAACATTTGCCATTTCAGTGACTCTGCAATCCAGGGGCCTTAACTGCATTCACAATGTGCGCATCTATCACCATTTTCTGCTTCCAAAACTTGCTATCCCTCACGCTGAAACTTTGCCCCCGTTATGCAATATACCCCCATTCCTCCTCCCTGCAGCCCCTGACTGTAAATACCCTCCCCTCCTTTAAACCAGCTCTTTCCCACACCTGGGCCTTTGCCCTTGCTATCCCCTCTGCCTGACTCTCTCTTTCTCCAGATCGTCTCATCCTTACTCCCAAACATCTCCCAGGGAGTTGCTTGAAGTGCTCTTTCTTAGAGGAGAGGCTTTCTCTTGCCATCTGCTGGGGACGAAATTGTATCCCTGTCATATTCATATGCTGAAACCCTAACACGTATGTGGATGTCTGTGGAGACGGAGCCTTTAGCAGGTAAATAGAGGTAAATGAGATCATGGGGGGGGCCACTCATGATGGGATTTGTGCCTTTTACAAGAAGACAGACTAGAGAGCTTGCTCACTCTCCATCTCCTTCAGAGGACATGGCAAGAAGATGGCATCTACAGGCCAGGAAAAGCCCCCTCAAGTTCAAGGACTGATCCTGAGCTCCCAGCCTCCAGAATGTGAGAAATGAGCATCTTTGTTCAAGCCGTTGCGTCTATGACATGTCGTGTGATGGCTCAAGGTGAGTAAGACACCCTCCCACCTAACATAGCACCCGTACTTCTCTAGGCCCCTGCAGCTGGAGAGTCTTTTCTAGAACACTTGTTTTTCCTTGAATCCCTACCTCCATCAACTTTGGAGACGTTGTGCTTTCTACTAGAATGTGAGGTCCGCGGGGCAGAGACTTTATTGCCAGTATCTGGAAGTGACCTGACTCTCAGAATGCTCTCTGTGAATGATGACAAGAATGTATGAAGCCCAGGCTGGGTTGATGTAGAGATCCTGTGCTCAGAGACCCTGAGGCCCTGTTCCATTTCAAGCTACCAGTGTCTGTAATTGGGTCAGGCCCCCATGGCCCAAAGATGGGACAGGAATTTAAAGTCTGGTCTTTGTCCTGCTCTAAGGTGGCCTTGAGGTCACTCTCCACATCTGGGCCTTGGTTTCCTGGACTCTGGTTGATGGATTCCCCCTCTGTGAACTGGATGGGGAAGGTGCCTGGAGTGGGTGAGTGCTGTTGGTCTCTGGGACTTGGTAGAAGTGCTGAGGAGATAGATGTGGGCGATTTCAAGAAGCCCATGTCTTCCCATAACAAGTGCCCCTCCAACACTAGGTCAAGTGGAAGCTGAACCACTAGCTTTGAGAGGAAAGAGATCTGCGCGTGCTGGGGCAATCGGGGGAGCTTCCAGGAGGAGGAGGGACTGAAAAAGGTCCCACAGGATGGAAGGGATGCAAAACATGGACAGCAAATCAGGTAACCGAAGATTTAGAGCCCTGGCAACTCTGAGGCTGAAGGTGGGACTCACTCAAAGGGAGGGAGGTGCTCTGGGCCAGAGACCCAAGTGGGTTAGGAAGAAGCTAGAGGGAGCTGGTCAATGATGCAGGGTGGCAGACTCAGGCTCAGGCCTGTGAGGAGGGGAGACCTCTTGTGAGAAGGATGGTGACTGTGGATACCTGTCTCCCTCGAGCTCACACACGTATTGCACTGTTGGGGACCAGTCATAGGCCCCCGGCTCCTTCTTCAGCCACTTGTCCACCTCCCGGAGGTTGAGCTCCGTGTAGTCTGACATGATGATCTCCCGGAAGGCCTCGCAGGCCGAGAGCAGCTGGTAGATGGTGGGGCCTGCGCCAACGTCGATCAGAATGTCGCCTCCCACGCCTCCTGCAGGAGAAAGCGGGTTCCAGGTGTTGGGGGGACAGACACCCGACTCCATGCCAGGTGTGGTGGATGGAGATGCCAGGCTGTGCCCTTTCCCCAGGGTGACTCCCAGGGGACCCGACCCTGCCTTGGGCAGTACCTGGACTGTGTGAGGATTCCAGACCCTACGCCTGGGGCTCAGAAGGGTGAGAGGTGAGTGGGGTGCAAGCTGGTACATACTGGGTCCCCCTGCTGCCTCAAGGGTTGCTACTAGAGCCTTGATAGGACAAGTCCTGCCCTTCTGGGCAGCTTTCAGATTGACTTCTTGGTAGAAGCTGGATTATTGGCCAAGTCTTCTGACTCTGGGTTTAAAGCAATGGTGAGAGTGACCCCACAGCGCCCCCTCCCACCTCCTTGCTGCAAGGACAGAGCTTCTGATAAAGGATGAGAGCTGAGCCACTGGGTTTGAAACTGGCTCAACCAATCACAGAAGGCAAGAAGGTGAGTTGGGGGAAGAGCAATATAAGTACATCACCTTCATCTCCCTGCTTCCTCCCTCCACCCTCCTCCATTGAAACCAGTCCATTTTCCAAGGCTTAATTCCAGTCCTTCCTCCAGAGTCTCCTCAGATTTCTCTGTGAGCCTTAAGCTTTCACTCGTCTGTATTTCTTTGGACTTTGCTTGATCCCTTTCTTGGCATCGAATACATAGGGCAAGGTTCATTGAATGACTGAGTAAACCCCTAGTTGTTCAGTGCACTCCTTGTGCAACTGTGCAAGGCAGCCCTGCATGAACTGATTTTGAGATTTTCTACTGCCAGTGACAGGTGGTCTGACCTGGGATGGCCACCCTGGTGTCTTGCACCTCAGCCTCCCCTTGTGTGCATGGAGAACTTGGGTGATAATCTCTACCAGTCCCCCAAGCCTGACAACTCCGAGCAGAAATTTGTAAAGTGAACTCTGTGGTTTGTCTTTGGGTATCCATGAACCCTCTTGCTGCTGCTAAGTCACTTCAGTCGTGTCCGACTCTGTGTGACCCCATAGACGGCAGCTCACCAGGCTTCTCTGTCCCTGGGATTCTCCAGGCAAGAACACTGGAGTGGGTTGCCATTTCCTTCTCCAATGCATGAAAGTGAAAAGTGAAAGTGAAGTCGCTCAGTCATGTCCGACTCTGGTGACCCCATGGACTGCAGCCTACCAGGCTCCTCCATCCATGGGATTTTCTAGGCAAGAGTACTGGAGTGGGGTGTCATTGCCTTCTCCGATGAACCCTCTTAATTTTGTGTAAAAGATTAAGAGTGTTTCTGTGTTGTGTATATACCAGATCTTTCATCAGGTTTTCAAGGGGGCTCTTGAGCCCAGGCTATAAAGCCGCTTTTATGTTACTGAAGGGGAGGCAAGCAGTATTTTCATATCTATTGTCTCCTATCCCTTCCAGCATGAGTCTATGAACCCCACAGTTCAGAAGGTACCTTCCCATTTCACAGGGCAAGAAACTGAGACGGACTGTCAAAGATTCAGGCCTGGTTCCTGGGCTGCAAAGGCCAGTGCTTGGGTTCCAGAGTGGCCAACCAGTGACAATCCTCGTGGATTCACAGGTGGGCTGCCTTTGCAGCATCCTAGGTGAGCGGTGTCCCAGAGGACAGGTCCCCTGCCACCAAGAGCCCTTCCTGTAAGGCGCAGCCCCATCGTCTCCCTGAGATGGAGACAAGACACTCACCTGGAGAGAAAGTTTCAAAGAGATTATTCAGGTTGAATTTCAAGATTTCGTTTTCAGCTACAGTGCCTGAATCGAAGGCATAGTAGGTCTTTAAGTAGTTCCGGGGTTGGAACTCTGTCTTGTAGTCCTCTCCTTTGTGCAGCTTGCCCTCCATTCTGGCTGTGGACCTTGCTGCATCTCACACTGCTGCGGTTCCCTATTTTATCTACCCTCTTTTCCCAGGCCCTTCCTATGGGGAGTTTCATAATCTCATTGGACAGACCCTCCCTCCCAGGGAGGAGCTGGGATTACACATCATGGAGTCAGGCCACATGTTAGCTTTCTGGCTGGGGTTTATCTGTTTGGTAATCATCAAAACACAAAAACACCAACAGGATGGTCAACAAATGCTCCTGGGGGGTGGTCTCAGTATTCCACTTCTGAGAGGTGATGTTTTGAATGTAGATGCTGCTGGCAGGGGTTAGATTTGGGAGAGAATGAAGCAGCGGGCCTGGGCCACAGAACAAAGAGAGACACCTTCGGGCAAAGAGAGACAAAGACAAAGGCACAGAGAGGCCCAGCATCTGGAATAGGTCAAGTATCCTTCTCTCTTTGGGTTTGCTGGGAAAACGAAACCCAGAAAGGAAAACCCTGTAGCATGGAAAACAGAATGCAGAAATGGCTAAAATTTCACTGACTGAGGTCAGTGAGTTTGCTCTTTAAAACTCTTTGTCCTGAAGCTGGTTAAATATTTCCTACAATCTTCAATCCTGTTTACTCTATTTGCTTAATCAATCCTTTGTTTTTCTGGGGATAAAAGTAAATGTAACCAGAGCCACCCAAAAGGTTGAGAAGCCTCTGTTTGCACAAATCATTTTAAAAGTGTTGGCATTCATAAACAGAACATGTGATTAAATTTTGTGGAATTTGCTTGCATGCACACTCACATACACAAACACACACAGAAACGCACACACACATTACTAGTAAAACGTGTAAAAGAT
This sequence comes from Tragelaphus eurycerus, assembly GCA_935064755.1. NCBI lineage: Eukaryota > Metazoa > Chordata > Mammalia > Artiodactyla > Bovidae > Tragelaphus > Tragelaphus eurycerus. The sequence continues at coordinate 31,080,561 of CAKXYN010000002.1, forward strand.
GAAGGAGGGCAGTGGGTTGTATCAAAAGGGTTGCCTGCACTTCTGAGTAGGTTTCAGATTGACTTCTTGTTAGGAGCTGGTCTATTTCCAACAGTCTTCTGGTTGTGACAATTTTTTGGTTGTGATACTGTTTTGAAAGATGCTACCATTATGCTGTCATTGAAATGTACTCAAATCTCTATTATTTCCTACGCTGCATGTGAATCTACAAAATAAAAAGTTATGTTAAAAAAAAAGTGTTTACAAAAGGATAAAAAACAGAAAAAAAAAAAGTGTTTCCAAATCTCTTCCCAAAATTCACCTAAGATCAGAGATTTCAGGTAGCAAACTCTAATAAAGCTTTGCAAATGGGCAAGTCTGGGGCCCTAGTCTGAAAAGGGTGCCGGGTGTGTCCCTCACCCTCATCCTCTGCCTTCTTTGTGACAAACTATAGAGGCACCCCACTCCAGTACTCTTGCCTGGAAAATCCCATGGATGGAGGAGCCTGGTGGGCTGCAGTCCATGGGGTCGCTAAGAGTCGGACACGACTGAGCGACTTCACTTTCACTTTTTCGCTTTCATGCATTGGAGAAGGAAATGGCAACCCACTCCAGTTTTCTTGCCTGGAGAATCCCAGGGGCAGGAGAGCCTGGTGGGCTGACGTCTATGGGGTCACTCAGAGTCGGACACGACTGAAGTGACTTAGCAGTAGTAGCAGCAGCATAGAGATGCTGAGACCTATTCACTCCTTGGAGGTTGGGAAGCTGAAGGTGACGAGCCTTTCCTAAGGGGGTCTGGCAGCAAGTGACGGGTCTAGGAGTAGATTTGAGGCCAGTGTCCAAAGCCAAAATAAAGAATCACTCCAAATTTATTGTCTCCTCATCACACTCTGCAGCCTAGCAGGGTCCCTTGGCTGTGCTGCTCAAACTAGCGTGCCCAGGAATCACCCGGGGATCCCTCTAGATGCAGTTTGTGGTTCTTGAGATTCTACAGCCTTAATAATCCCAGGTGATACTGAGGCCTCCGGATGTGACCACCACAGCCCTGGGTCCTACTGCTCAGAATCAACATTTATGTTTCAGTATTTGGAGTTCCCACAGACTAGAACCTCTAATTTTATTCATTGCAATTACTAAAACCTGTACTCTGTGCTATTTCCACTCAGTGGGAACAGGTTTGATTATGTAATAGATGATGATAGCACAGCTTCCTGTCCCGTTGGAAGAAAGTACAGTTAGACTTCTCTCCAATTTGTGAGAAAAGAATTTTATACTCAAATTCAATTAACATAAAATCTGGGAGGATTACAGTGATTGGTGACACTGAGCACATCATGTTGTTCCCAGGGGTTCTTATTATCGACGTGCCTGCAGACACGTGAACTGGCGGTGGCTTGGCAGGACTGTCGTGTCACCGTGTGTGACCCCCGTGCCTGCTCGGTGGTCCTAGCACGGAGTCAGCATCACTTCTCTATGTCTCTTTAAATGTGCTAGAAATGTCCATTTTCCTTGCTGCCTAATACACAGTACACAGAAGTTCAAGTTCACTTGAGCTACCTGCTCCTCAAGTGGTTGACAGGTAAGAGACTTACAGACATTCATCACTATAAATAACCTTGTAATCAATACCCCTATGTAGTCAGTTTTTTCTGTATTTTAGAGTCCGGCTTTGGGTTGGATTCCTAAACATGGGATGAATGGATCCATGTTCTAAAGCTTTTAGTATAAATAAATTAGGTAAACACTTGCCAAATTATGTTTCTAAGAAAAACAATGCTTTTTACCTGTTTCAGGACAAATATTTATTTTTCTTTAATAAAATGGGTTAATTTTTTTTTTCCTTTGGGTTTGTTTCTACCTAAGCTTTGAAAATCCTTCCCTGTTCAGAGTTCTAGAGCTGTCTGATTGTGATAGCTTCTGTGATTGCTTATTTAAAACAATATTTACCCATTATTTTGGTGTTTGGTGTGAGATGAGGTTCTGTGTGGCTGCTGACAATTCACTGGAGAAATGTGTGTTTACATATGCAAGTTCTGGACTATTTCTTCACCCCACAGGCTCATGTGGGAAAAAAGATAATGGGATGCTGAGATGGTAGCTTTCCTAATATGGAGAATGAGATTGATTTTTTTCTCATCTGGTTGGCAATTTGTTTTCTTGATAGTTAGCTTGAAAATGTGCTCCTGTGTTAAATTAAGGGAGAAGTCCCCTTGAATGGAAATTTCTCTGAGTTATTCAGAAGTCATTATATAGAAAGATGTTTAAGATGAGGCAGATATTCTTAAAAGAGTCTGAGACAACCCTGGCATGAACAAAATGCTGTCAAATTGATGAAGGCAAACCTTAGGACAGTGGTTCTCTACTGGGGTGGGGGCATGGGGGGTATACTTTGCTGCCCTGGGGTCATCTGTCCATATCTGGAGATGTTTGATTTTTCACAGTTGGAAATTAATTATCTGGCCTGAAATGTCAGTGTTGCTGACATGGAGACACCTTTTCTTAGAACATATCCGTAAAAGATTTGATTTTGAGCAGATCACCCTAGCTCTGTGAAGACCCGTGGCTAGGCCAGAGTCAGAATGTGAGTTGGGAGGGAGAGGCCAGGCTGGTAGAGGTCAGAGGGTAGAAGTTTTGGAATGTTGGTGGAGCGGGGGAGGTTGGATCCATTCCACTGGGCAGCAGGAGGCACTGGAGGCCCTGAGTTGGGGTACGCCTCATCTGTCCATCCAGGACATCCACTGTAGCACAGTGAATTAAAGAGTGATCTCTCTTCACCCAAGCTGGGCAGACCCTGGATGCCGACATCCCACTGCTGGGGTTCTGGGTACACAGATGTCCACAGTTCACTTTAGAAATATTAATAGATGCTAAGCCGAGCATCTTCCACGCATCTCTCACTATTCACTCTCCATCCTTCTCCATTCTCTTGTGAACCCCAGAAGACTAACTTATGTGGACTATATTAGTGGCTCCATTGCCCTCTGGAATTTGCTGGATACTGAAGGGAGGTAGGAAAGGGAGGTCTGGGTGTTTACTCTTCAGCTCCTTTTCTGTTGGCAGTTGAGGAGGCCCTGTCTGTACAGCTCTGCCTTAGGTCAGGGGCGGACAAAGGTTCCTCCTTGCTACTCTCCCTGGAGCACTTGGATGGTGGCTTTTGTGTGTTAATTTAGCTGGGCCCCGGGGCTCAGATCTGTAGTCAAACATTATTCTGCATGTTTCTGGGAGAGTGTTTTTGGATGAGATTAACATTTAAATTGGTGGACTTTGAGTAAAACAGATTGTGTTCCATAATGTGGGTGGGCCCCATCCAACCAGCTGAAGTCCTGAATAGAAGGACTGACCTCCCTTGAGCAGGAGTGAATTTTGCCAGCAAATGGTTCTCAGACTTGAACTGGCTATTGCATTGGCTCTTTCTGGTTCTCCAACCTGCTGGTCCGTCTTGCAGTTTTTAGACTTGTCTGTCTCCATGATACTCCAGAATTGTGTGAGCCAACTCTCTAAATCTTTCTGTATGTATATTTGCATCCCTGGTGGCTCAGATGGTAACGAATCTGCCTGCAATGAGGAGACCTGGGTTCAATCCCTGGGTTGGGAAGATCCCTTGGAGAAAGGAGTGGCTACCCACTCCAATATTCTTTGCTGGAGAATTCCATGGACCAAGGAGCCTAGTGGGCTACAGTCCACGGGGTTGCAAAGAGCCAACACGACTGAGCAGCTAACACACACACACACACACACACACACACACCCCACAGCCTGTTGGTTCTGCGTCTCTGGAGGGCCCGGACGAACTAGACTAATTAGGTTATAAAACTGATTCTGAGAAATAGTAAACAATTGTCCCAATACCTTTCAGCCAAGAGCATAACCTCTGCCCTCCTGGACAAAGAACAGGAGCCCCAGGCCTAGATCTGGAGAAGGTTCTGCCTGGAGTGTTCAGAGAGCCCATCCTGGGAGCAAAGCCTTTAAGTTCAAGGCTGACTGGGAGCTTCCCCTGCATGTTTGATTCTGCCTGGATGACTTCCTTTAGGAAGGCAGATGGGGACAGGCAGCTGGGCTGAGAAGGAGATGACCTGGGAAGATGGCCCAGGGCTGAGTTTAGGGAGGCCTGGAAACCGCAGTGAAGTGTGACTTCCAACAGGTTGTCTGGGGCCCAGGCGTGAGGCCATCTCTCAACCTGCAGGGCTAGGCTGTTCTCTGATTTCTTCCTCCCTAACCCTCCTGCTCCTCCAGGGCCAGTGGCCTCTTAACCTTCTCCACCCTCCTCACCAGGACATTCCCCCCACTGTTCCCCGATCAAGTGTGCAGAGTGATGTTATGGCCACGAGAGCCCAGAGGCCACTGCCCAATCACCGTGTCATCGGGAGAGGATACTTATCGTTGGGAGGCAGGCAGATGCCAAGAAACATCTTATAGATGCCTCGACTGAGGCCCTTGGCGGCTGAGGGTCCTGCCAGCGAGTCTCTGACAGGACAGAGACCCTACCCAGCACTCCTGACTCCCCGTGTAGGGCTTTTCTAGAACCTGGTTACAGCCACACCTTGACCCCACTACAGTACCTGTGTTTGACAGAAGGGATCAGGTAGGGCTGGGCTTGGCAACCTTGGTGGTCTTCCTTGACTCACCCCAAAGTCTTAGGAGCTGACGGAGAGTATTTGGGAACAGGCGCTGTACTCTCTCCACAGCATTTCCTGCTTTCTCGTGCAGCACTCCGCTCCAGAACCCCCTCTTGCATAACATCTACTCGAAGAGAGGGGTAGGGCCCCACCAGCCCCCCACTTCAAGAAGCCCCAGAGAAGACCAAGTTTCCACCTCAGCTAGCCACCCGGACACCTTCCCCAATCCTGCATCCCGGTTGGTGGAGAGAAGCTCAAAGGGCTGCAGAGAAGGGGGAGGGAGGGCTCCTTCTGCTCACTGGCCAAAGGTCTTGTGATGAAACTCCAGGTTAAATTTGAACCTCTCAGCCATGGACAAGGGGTCGCAGTCAAAGCCATAGTAGGGAGGGTAAGGTAGCAGATGGCCAGGTAGTCCCTCTGGGTGGGAAGTGCTTTTAGTAGCAGTGGTCCCCTCGAGACTGCCCTCCATGGAGGCCCTGGGTGTGTGCCTCCCATGCAGCTGTACAGCAGCCAGGGACACGGCTTCAGAGTCTTGACTCTTCGTGCTAAGGACAAGGAAGCCTCTGGACAATGGAATATTGGTAAATGTTTCACGTTGTGGGCATGCTAAGTTGCTTCAGTCATTGTCTGACTCTTTGTGACCCTGTGGACTATAGCCTGCCAGGCTCCTCTGTCCGTGGGATCCTCCAGGCAAGAATATTGGAGTGGGTTGCCATGCCCTGCTCCAGGGGATCTTCTCAACCCAGGGATGAAACCTGTGTCTCTGTATCTCCAGCATTGTCAGGCAGGTTCTTTACCACTAGCACCACTTGGGAAACCCTCCTAAATGTTTCACAGCCAGCTCTAAAAAAAGAAAAGTGCTGATTTGTGGTGACTGACAGATTCCATTCTGTGAATATTCCCACCATGGTTGATTTTAAGCTCCCAGTGGCTGAACAACTGGCTCACAAAACTCGCAGAAAATTAACCATTGGTTCTCATGAGCTGGTACAAATCAGAATGAGTACACCTTGGCTTCCAGACTAGGGCTGGCAGATTGAACAAGTAAAAATACAGGATGCTTAGTTAGTTAAATTTAAGATAAACAAAATACATTTTTAAAGGATAATTGTGTTCCCCAAATTGCATAGGACATATTATCTAAGTCTTAATTGTCCCTCTGAAATTCAAATATAACTAAGCGTTCTGTATTCCATCTGGCATTACTCCAGTCCCTAATGGAAAGAGGCACAACCCAGGAGTCAGGGCTGCTGCTAACACATGTGGTGCCTTTATGCAAATTAAGGAAAGGTGCGCCCATAGAGAGGCAGACAGACAGACAGAAATTGTAGAAAGGTACCATCTGGGCTGATTCATTGGGAAAGAAATGTTCCCTCTGTCTCTGGAAGAACTATGAAAAGAAGGTGCCCCTCTGGGCAGACTAATTAGAGAAAGTTGTCCTTTCCTTCAGGCTGACTTGGTTCTATCCCTGAGTGCCCTGCAGTCTCCTTTCCTGGAGACTACACCTCTGTGTGAGGTAAAACCAGCCTAGCTGGACACAGCAACCCGGACAAGAGTCAGGAGACCCAAATTCGGGTCTTGACTCTGCCATTTGTTGGCTGGGTGAACTTAGGTGAGTCTTTTCCCTTTCCTGGGCCTCATATTTCCTTTCGATGAAGTTGGAGAAATGGGACCTAATCTAATAATCTACAAAGAAGTTCTGGGAGCAGGAAATCATTGATGTGAAAGTGCTTTGAAAAGTTAAATGTTTGGTACAAACTTGACTATGGGCTTTATTCCCCCAAATAAGAGTTGGAACATAAAAAAGAAATTAACACACACGCACACAAAAGAAAGTAGGGACATAAGTGGAAAGTTAAAAAAAAAAATGTTGGAACAGCCCTTTGAAATTAGTACGATCTCTTTCTTCTACAGCCAGGGAGGGGGTCCTGAGAGGGTAAGTGGCTTGCCCAGAGACACACAGCAAACTGGTGACAGAGTTGGAGTGAGAATCGGGTTTCCTGACTCCTGGTCCAGTGTACCTTCCACTCCACTAGGGGTTCCCACAAGTTTGGAAGGGCATGGAAACCCCTCTGGGCCTTGGGTCTCTCCTAGTACAGGCTTGGTCAGCAACAGCAGTCCTGGCTCTTTCCGACATGTGTGTCTATTTGAGTAGACCCCTCTCTGTACATGCCTCAGCCCCTTTCACATGTTCCTCAGTGGGATCTGCGGGGAATTGGATGAGAGCCTCCTCTTAAAGCTCACTGGCTCTGTCTCTCCCATGCCATTTCTAGATGCTCTGTCCTTAATGTGACAGCTGCTTCTCGGACATTAACGGGGAAAGCTCAGAGAGGGTGTATACCATATGATGGCTGCAGGTACCCCTGCTCAAGCCCTGAGGAGAAAGGGGCTCCTGACTCTCCTTGGGCTCTCTCTGCTCTGTGAATTCTCTGTCTCATGTTGCACTCACCAGGCTCATCCCGGGTGAGGTTTATCCCTTGCCACCTCTCCTTAGAGGCAGTTTCTGTTTGGAATCTTCCTTGCCTTGTCCTCTAATCCACCTCTATGAGTTGCTCTGCATGAACTGTGCATGTTCAGCCCCCACCCTGCCCTTTATGAGGTGCTCATTATACCAAGACTGAACTCCTTCAGTGCCTGCACTGAAGGAGTGAGATAGATAACACGCATACAGATCTTATGCTAGTGTTAATAACTAGTACCCTGATAGCTCTTATTAAGTGTCAGCCACTTAAAGATAATATTTATTTTTTATAATTATGGTAAAATACACATGACATGAAATTTATCATACTTACTTCAAGTGCACAGTTGAGTTCCATCAGGTATACTTACATTGTACAATCATCGCCAGCATCTACATTCATAACATGCTTTTTTCAACTTCACAAACTGAAACTCTGTACTCATTAGAAGACAACTCCCTGTGTAACCAAGCAGGATCCTATGGGGCCTTCTGGGCATAGATCACTCTCCCATATCCTCTGCTTAATTTCTTCTTTGAAGTACCCAGATTACAGCATCTGATGAGTATCAACTCATTTCATGAGTTGTTTTGCAGATGCTAAAACCACCACCAAATGGAAGAAATTAGCTACTTGATGACCGTGAACATGTAGCCCCCATACCTATTGGCCCCTAAAGATTGATAATGTTAACCCCTGCAACACCATCCTGTTACCGCACCATCAACCAACCTGAGAATTGTGCACAAGCTGACTTACATATCCTGGGACTCCTTCCTCACCCTCCCTCCCCTGAAACTCTTTAGGGAATTTGAGTGTTTTGAGCACCATCTGCCTTGGACTCATTTGAAAAGACCCTGATGCTGGGGAAGATTGAAGGCAGGAGGAGAAGAGGACGACAAAGGATGAGATGGTTGGATGGCATCACCGGCTCAATGGACATGAGTTTGGGTAAACTCCAGGAGTTGTGATGGACAGGGAAGCCTGGCATGTTGCAGTCCATGGGGTCACAAAGAGTCGGACACGACTGAACTGTGACCGAACCGAACTCAGTCACGACTGAGTGACTGAACTGAACTGCCTTGGACTCCTTGCTTGGTGCCCTGCAAAAAATGCTGCACTTTTCTTCACCACGTTACCTGGTTTCAGTAGATTGGCTTTACTGCTTGGTTAATGTTGGATCAGTCAACTTTCTTTACTGTAAAGTGACTATTTTCCCCTCTGTAATACAGAAATATCTTACAGACAGATACTTTGAGACTATAAAAAAGATCCCATTCCTCACCAAATTTTACCCACTAGTTTTAGCACTCACTAATGATTGTTTTCTTTTTGGCTGTGCTGAGTGGCATGCAGGATCTTAGTCCCACATGAGGGATTGAACCCGTGCCCCTGGATTGGAAGCTCAGAGTCTTAACCACTGGATGGCTAGGGAAGTTCCCATTAATGATTCTTTCTTGCCTGAATGAATTATTATTATGCTAGTTGCCAAATGGTGATTTGTTAATTCTATCATTTTTTCTATGCAATACATTTATTAGTTGTCACACAACTGTAAAAGGAGCTTTCCTTCTTCTGCTTTGTTTCCTACTGTAAATATGGACTCATGAATTCTTCTTTTATTCCATAAAAGAAGAATGGGATATGACCTATATTATTGTTATCACATTTCATGCAAAAATGGGTTCGATAAAGGACAGAAATGGTATGGACCTAACGGAAACAGAAGATATTAAGAAGAGGTGGCAAGAATACACAGAAGAATTGTACGAAAAAGAGCTTCACGACCCAGATAATCATGATGGTGTGATCACTGACCTAGAGCCAGACATCCTGGAAGGTGAAGTCAAGTGGGCCTTAGAAAGCATCACTATGAACAAAGCTAGTGGAGGTGATGGAATTCCAGTGGAGCTGTTCCAAATCCTGAAAGATGATGCTGTGAAAGTGCTGCACTCAATATGCCAGCAAATTTGGAAAACTCAGCAGTGGCCACAAGATTGGAAAAGGTCAGTTTTCATCCCAATCCCAAAGAAAGGCAATGCCAAAGAGTGCTCAAACTACCGCACAATTGCACTCATCTCACACGCTAGTAAAGTAATGCTCAAAATTCTCTAAGCCAGGCTTCAGCAATATGTGAACGGTGAACTTCCTGATGTTCAAGCTGGTTTTAGAAAAGGCAGAGGAACCAGAGATCAAATTGCCAACATCTGCTGGATCATGGAAAAAGCAAGAGAGTTCCAGAAAAACATCTATTTCTGCTTTATTGACTATGCCAAAGCCTTTGACTGTGTGAATCACAATAAACTGTGGAAAATTCTGAGAGAGATGGGAATACCAGACCACTTGATCTGCCTCTTGAGAAATCTGTATGCAGGTCAGGAAGCAACAGTTAGAACTGGTCATGGAACAACAGACTGGTTCCAAATAGGAAAAGGAGTACGTCAAGGCTGTATATTGTCACCGTGTTTATTTAACTTATATGCAGAGTACATCATGAGAAATGCTGGACTGGAGGAAACACAAGCTGGAATCAAGATTGCTGGGAGAAATATCAATAACCTCAGATATGCAGATGATACCACCCTTATGGCAGAAAGTGAAGAGGAACTCAAAAGCCTCTTGATGAAAGTGAAAGTGGAGAGTGAAAAGGTTGGCTTAAAGCTCAACATTCAGAAAACGAAGATCATGGCATCTGGTCCCATCGCTACATGGGAAATAGATGGAGAAACAGTGGAAACAGTGTCAGACTTTATTTTTCTGGGCTCCAAAATCACTGCAGATGGTGACTGCAGCCATGAAATTAAAAGACGCTTACTCCTTGGAAGGAAAGTTATGACCAACCTAGATAGCATATTCAAAAGCAGAGACATCACTTTGCCAACAAAGGTTCGCCTAGTCAAGGCTATGGTCTTTCCTGTGGTCATGTATGGATGTGAGAGTTGGACTGTGAAGAAGGCTGAGCGCCGAAGAATTGATGCTTTTGAACTGTGGTGTTGGAGAAGACTCTTGAGAGTCCCTTGGACTGCAAGGAGATCCAACTGGTCCATTCTGAAGGAGATCAGCCCTGGGATTTCTTTGGAAGGAATGATGCTAAAGCTGAAACTCCAGTATTTTGGCCACCTCATGCGAAGAGTTGACTCATTGGAGAAGACTCTGATGCTGGGAGGGATTGAGGGCAGGAGGAGAAGGGGACGACAGAGGATGAGATGGCTGGATGGCATCTTGGCATCACCATCCGAGAGCTGGTGATGGATAGGGAGGCCTGGCGTGCTGCAGTTCATGGGGTCGCAAAGAGTCGGACACGACTGAGCGACTGATCTGATCTGATCTGATAGTTATCACTTCCTTTGATGCACAGATTTGGCCAGTAGGAGTCCCTTTAAGCTGGTTGTGTGTTCTCTGATGTGTCCCCATCATTCTTGGAGCACTTCCTTACTGAGTTGCTCTTGTTTGTCACTCTCGAACTAACCTAATGCTAACCAACATAATCAGGCACAGGAGTAAACACAAAGAACTGAGGGCTCTTGGCTGCCTTCTTTTGCTTTGGTTCCTGAGACCCATCATGAGAAACGCTGGGGTGGATGAAGCCCAAGCTGGAATCAAGATTGCCGGAAGAAATATCAATAATCTCAGACACGTAGATGACACCACCCTTATGGCAGAAAGTGAAGAATTACTAAAGAGCCTCTTGATGAAACTGAAAGAGGAGAGTGAAAATGTTGGCTTAAAACTCAACATTCAGAAAACTAAGATCATGGCATCTGGTCCCATCACTTCATGGCAAATAGATGGGGAAAAAGTGGAAACAGTGACAGACTTTATTTTTGGGGGCTCCAAAATCACTGCTGATGGTGACTGCAGCCATGAAATTAAAAGATGCTTACTCCTTGGAAGGAAAGTTATGACCAACCTGGACAGCATAATAAAAAGCAGAGACATTACTTTGCCAACAAAGGTCCGTCTAGTCAAAGCTATGGTTTTTCCAGTAGTCATGTATGGATCGGAGAAGGCAATGGCAACCCACTCCAGTACTCTCGCCTGGAAAATCCCATGGATGGAGGAGCCTGGTGGGCTGCACTCCATGCAGTCGATAAGAGTCGGACACGACTGAGGGACTTCACTTGCACGTTTCACTTTCATGCATTGGAAAAGGAAATGGCAACCCACTCCAGTGTTCTCGCCTGGAGAATCCAAGGGATGGAGGCGCCTGGTGGGCTGCCATCTCTGGAGTCGCACAGAGTCGGACACGACTGAAGCAACTTAGCAGCAGCAGCATGTATGGATGTGAGAGTTGGACTATAAAGAAAGCTGAGCGCTGAAGAATTGATATTTTTCAACTGTGGTGTTGGAGGAGACTCTTGAGAGTTTCTTGGACTGCAAGGAGATCCAACCAGTCCATCCTAAGGGAAATAAATCTTGAATATTTATTGGAAGGACTGATGTTGAAGCTGAAACTGCAATACTTTGGCCACCTGATGCAGAGAACTGACTCATTGAAAAAGACCCTGATGCTGGAAAAGGTTGAAGGTGGAAGGAGAAGGGGCTGACAGAGGATGAGATAGTTGGATGGCATCACTGACTCAGTGGACATGAGTTTGAGTAAACTCTGGGAGTTGGTGATGGACAGGGATGCCTGGTATGTGGCAGTCCATAGAGTGGCAAAGAGTCGGACATGACGGAGCCACTGAACTGAATTTACCTGAGACCCATCACATTGCCTGCCAGCTCACAAGGTGGTTCCCTGAAGCAACCACCCTGAGCCTGAGTTGACCTGGGGAGGCATGGAGAGCCATTTGCTCCAAACAGCCTCCTTTGGAGCAGAAGATTTGGGCAGAGAAAGCTGGGAGAAAAGAAATCCTCCAACAACCCCCAAGTACCACCTTAAAACTGAGAAGGGATCTCCCTGTCTTTAGGGAGACTGGAATGGAAGGGAAAATCCTGATGACCATCAGCTTAGAAGCACAGTGTTGAAGTGTTCAGACAACCAACCTGGAGCAAGGTGCCCAAATTAGGCCACAGGAGCCAGAGACCCAGACCTTGCTGTGTACTAAGAGGTCAGAAAACCAGGAGAGGGGGGAGCAAAGAAGCAGAAGATGGAATATTGTGCAGAGCAGGAGGTGTGCCCTGGGCAGTGTTCAAGTTAGGGCACATACAAAAATGACCGTGTGTATTGGGGTAAGTGGAGAAGGCTGGTCATGGCTATCCAGCTTGTGGTCTCTGACCAGGTAGGCTTCCAGGTTCCAGGAGGCTTGAGGAGGTGGTGATCTCAACACACCCATTCCCAGTTTGCAGCGGGTTGGTATGGATGATCCCCCATGGGGATCATTTGTATTACTTAGACAAGATCAGGCACGTTCAGGGTGGTATAGCCTTAATGGTTTTTATTATTTAGGTTGAAAAGATAAACTACTGTAACAAGAAATAGGTCCATCCCCACTTTCAAAAATAAAAACAAATAAAGAAAGAAAGAAAGAAAGCCCAAATCACACTGAAATTTACTTCTCTTACTTGTAAACTTCTGAATTCCAGGCCACCAGGTGACTCTGCTCCACACAGTCATTCAGAGAAGGCTGGCATTTTATTTCCGCCAGCCCCAAGGGAAGCATGCTCAAATGGAGGTGAGCACCAGAATTACATAGAGATATGAAAGAAAGTGAAAGTGAAGTCGCTCAGTCATGCCCGACTCTGCGACCCCATGGACTGTAGCCTATCAGGCTCCTCCATCCATGTGATTTTCCAGGCAAGAGTGCTGGAGTGGATTGCCATTTTCTTCTCCAGGGGATCTTCCCAACCCAGGAATTGAACCTGGGTCCCCCGCATTGCAGGCAGACAGACGATTTTCCGTCTGAGCCACCGGGAAAGCCTTGGTTTCATACAAATTGCTGACACCGCCCTCAGAACTTCAGTAGATCCAAAGGTAAGGACTGGGAATCTGCATGTCTAACAAGTTCTCAGGTGATACTGGTGTTTTGGCGGCCACAGTTTGAGAATCACTGCCCTAGGGTGCTGTCTTGTGTTTATGGTCACAGCACACACCATAGGTGCAGCTGTGCTCAGGCTTACTGGAGAGATAAGAGTATGAAAAAGGTAGGGCCTGGTCTTAAAGTGCTGGCCCTCTCATTCCCTTTCCTTGGTGATCACTTAGTTCCATGGCCATGTCCAACCGCAAGAAAAGCTGGGAAATGCCGTCTGAATGGGAAGCCACTTGTCCACCTCCAAATGTATTATTGCAAATGAAGGAAAGAATGGATTCTGGGGGCAATCAGTGGATTTTGCCACGGTGCTTTGAGAAAGATTTCTATTGGCTTACCTGGACCAGCATTTTCATGTAGAATGCTTTTTAAGAGGATATTACATTGTGATTTCCAAAGGATGACATAATCTTGTTTCAATCAGGAACTATTCACTAGCTGGCACTGGCAGCTATGTCTGAGGGTCTGGATCTACACTTGATGGTGAAAGCACCAGAATATGGAGTGACTGTGGAAGACTGCTGTTTACTCTAGAAAAGGCATCTTTTATATCTGGGCAGTGTCTAAGGAGCTTTGCTCAAGAATTTCTCAGGACCATTGCAGAGTGGGTATGCAGCAAGGTGGGTTGAGGGGGGATGCTTAGTGAGAGATCTCTGGAGAAACAGAACTAGTAGAATGTATATAAATGAAAGAGGGAAATAAGAGAGAAAAGTCTGCAGGGCAGGCTGGCAGTTTGGAGACCCTGAGAGGAGTCAGTGTTATAGCTTGAGACAAAGGCAGTCTGAAGACAGAATGCCGTCTTCCCTGGGTCGGGGGGCCTCTATCTTTTCCTCTTAAGGCCTTCAGTGGACTGAATGAGTCCTACCCCATTATAGAGAGTATTACGCTTTGCTGTTGTTCAGTTGCCCAGTCATGTCCGACTCTTGGCTTCCCTGTCCCTCAACATCGCCCGGAGTTTGCCCAAGTTCATGTTCATTGCGTTGGTGATGCCATCCAGCCATTTCATCCTCTGATGCCCTCTTCTGCTTCTGTCCTCAATCTTTCCCAGCATCAGGGACTTTTCCAATGAGTTGTCTGTTAGCACCTCAAAGTCAACTGATTTAAATGGTGATCTTATCTAAAAAAATACCTTCACAGACACATCTAGACTGATGTTTGACCAAATATCTGGGTACCATGGCCTAGCCAAGTCAGCATGTGAAATTAACCATCACAGATGTGGAAGAGAATTGTACATACTTCTTGGCTAAGGTAGCTACATGCTCAAAATTTCACTGGATGCCTCTGCTTACCCCTCACTCTCTGCCTGGATGGTCCACTACACAGGTCTGCCTGAGTGGCCTTACTGCACATACTTGCACAGCTGGCTGGACCCCATCACTTCTGAGAGTGAGAGGGTCTGGGATGCTGTGAGCATGAAAGCCTGAGAGCCTCACTGGGGCTGTGGCAGCCCCATTTCATCAGGCCAGATGTCTGGGGCCTGGTTCTTCCCTCCGTCTGCAGTCTCATGTTGGTAGACTTGTGGATAGAGACTAGGAGGTGGCCAGTGAGACAGGGCCACGTGGAGAGTGTGTGGATAAACTTTTCCTTCATGTTGCCAAGGACAGTGGTTTGGGCTAGCTCTGACTTCTGGGAGTGGTGGTCAGGACAATTAGGAAAGACTGAGGGTTATGTCATTAAAGGACTCTCACAATATTCTTCCAACCCAGCTGGTTCCAACAAGCTTCACCTGGTCAGACCCTTGCTCCCACCTCCTGGAAAGCAGGTCTCTGGGGAGGACATGATCATGGGGACAAGCATGTGTGCTTCTGTTTTCTGGAATCTTCTGATCCAGGGAAACGCCCTGCCCTGCCATGCCTGTTGCTGCTTCTGCTGCTGCTAAGTCGCTTCAGTAGTGTCCGATTCTGTGCGACCCCATAGATGACAGCCTATCAGGCTCCCCCGTCCCTGGGATTCTCCAGGCAAGAACACTGGAGTGGGTTGCCATTTCCTTCTCCAATACATGAAAGTGAAAAGTGAAAGTGAAGTCACTCAGTCATGTCCAACTCTTAGTGACCCCATGGACTGCAGCCTTCCAGGCTCCTCTGTCCATGGGATTTTCCAGGCAAGAGTACTGAAGTGGGCTGCCATTGCCCCTAAGTTGGAAGGGGCTCAATTCATCAGCCCCCTCTCTGGAGTATCCTGGAGGAGGCATCACATGACCTTTAATTCTCATAAACAAGCACAGCAGTCCTACCTCCCTGCTCCAAGGCCCTCTCCACAGCTGCTGGACTCTGCTGTCAGAGCCCAGTAGGGCACCAGGCAGAGTCAGGGACCAAACTCCTTTGGTTAGACTTATACAGACACAGGAGCTCAGGGACTCTCAGACATATAGAGCCACTGCCACACATATGTACACACGTGTCTGCAGAACACTTTCTGTATTATAAGACATCTGACTTGTCCGTCCAATGTAAAGTCCATTGAATTTCCCTCTGCTCCCCTTTCCTCCTCTACTTCCTTCTGCATCTCAGAGGCATAGAATTAATTAGAGGCATATTAATTATTAATATGTCTTGTTCATGACATCCTCTCATCATTGGTCCCTGCAAAGCCATCTTTTATTAACTAATGAATTAATAGAAGTATCATAGCAAGCGCTTATGAAACAAATACCCCTATGACTCCCAGAAGACTGGCAATTACTTATACTTACCATCATACTTATATTTAAGTATAACCTTGTGCCCTTGCCTCCCACTCCCAAGGCAACTACTGTTTCGAATAATACGGTCTTTACTCTCACTTTTATTTTTAAAATGCAATGCTGAAGTCATGTTTCTTACAAATTTTATGATTTTTTGGTTTACATTGTTTTAAGTTTACACAGAGATCTGTTGTATGTAATCTTTTGAGGGTTAACTTTTCCACTCACCATTCTATTGTTAAGCCCACTGAGTAGTTGGCTGAATTTCTGAGTAGGCAAATAATATGACTTCTAATCACTAGTGAGGCAATGCTCGTCTTTGCTATGGCTGGTTTTGGGCTAGCAAGTGGCGTGGAGAAATTGTGATTGCATGCTCTATAGCTCTTGTTTATTTATTGGCTCCAGGAGTGGATCCCCATTTATGGAACTTGGAAAAGCACTAAAAATGATTATGATTGGTATTTATAATGATTTCTCTGGAAGAGGAAATAGCAATCACTCCAGTATTCTTGCTTGGAAAATCCCCATGGACAGAGGAGCCTGGTGGGCTGCAGCCCGTGGGGTTGCAAAAAGTCAGACATGACTTAGCAACTGAGTATAAATGATTGGGTATTTATTTTGATGATGTTGTTGTCACATCTCTGCATGTTCATTATAAGGAGTCATTTTTGAGGACCTCAACCACCACTCACATTCTGGCAGGAGAGCTAAACTCTCTTACAGTGCCTTGTGGGATTCTCCAACTGACAAGAGCACAAAGTGAAAAAGTCAAGATGACTGGCTGGGATCAGTTGTAAGAAATGGGATACATGATGCAATCTACTCCCTCCCCCAGATTGCTGGCAGGACACCCTTCACCCTTTCCCTACTGATTATCCCCTTTTATGTGGCATCTTAAAGTTATTTCACGAGGCTCGGTGGTAAAGAATCCACCTACCAATGCAGGAGACACAGGTTCAATCCCTTGGTCAGGAAAAGCCCCTGGAGCAGGAAATGGCAACTCACTCTAGTATTCTTGCCTGGAAAATCCACGGACAGAGGAGCCTGGAGGGCTACAGTCTATGGGGTCACAAAGAGTCAGATAAGACTGAATGACTGAGCATGACACGCAAAGTTATCTTAAGGTAATTGTATCCCTAGGATCCAGCTATGTGTCTGGAAAAAGAATGCGTTCCTGGGCTTTTCTTGCTTAACCATTCCATTTCGATGTGTTTAAAAAAAAGGACCACAGTTGGGAAAATATAACACACACACACACACACACACACACACACACACCCCAATATGTCTACCCTAAAATTTACCTGTATTACTGATTGTTGTAATTGCCTCCTAACTCATCTCTCTGTTTCCCCACTGACCCCTCTACAATTAATTCTCAACATTAAAGCCAGAGAGAACCTGTTAAAGACTGCTCAAAACCCAATTTAGGAGTCTTTCCTTCTAGTCCAGAGGTTAAGAATCTGTCTGCCAATGCAGGGCACAGGGGTTTGCTCCCTGGTCCAGGAAGATCCTGCATGTGGCACAGCAACTAAGCCCAGGCACCACAACTATTGAGCCAGCATGCTACAACTACTGAAGCAACAAGGGAAGCCACTGCAAAGAGAAACTCACGCACCACAAGGAAAAGTAGCCCGATTGCTGCGACAGAGAAAGCCCGCGCACAGCAACCAAGATCCAGTGCAGCCATAAATAAATAAATAATTTTTTTAAAAAAGAAAGAAACCAAACAAACCCCAATTCTGCGTAAGAGCCCACGTCCTTCTGAAATCACAGGCTTTCATCGTGGATCCTGCTGCCCCATTCCCTCCTGGCTTCCCTGTTTCACAAGCACTCAGGCTCCATGTGGTCTTAGGACCATTTACACTTGCTACTGCTTCTACCCGGAGAAGGCAATGGCACCCCACTCCAGTACTCTTGCCTGGAAAATCCCATGGATGGAGGAGCCTGGTAGGCTGTAGTCCATGGGGTCGCTAAGAGTCAGACACGACTGAGCGACTTCACTTTCACTTTTCACTTTCATGCATTGGAGAAGGAAATGGCAACCCACTCCAGTGTTCTTGCTTGGAGAATCCCAGGGACGAGGAGCCTGGTGGGCTTCCGTCTATGGGGTTGCACAGAGTCGGACATGACTGAAGCGACTTAGCAGCAGCAGCAGCTGCTGCTTCTACCTGGAGAGCTCTGCGCTGAGCATCTGTGTGGCTTTTATCCTTTCTTCAGTTTTTTTGATGAAATACTGTTGTTATTATTCAGTTGCTAAGTCATGTCTGTCTCTTTTGGGGACCCCATGGACTGGAGCCCTTCAGGCTCCTCTGTCCATGGGATTTCCCAGGTGAGAATACTAGAGTGGGTTGCCATTTCTTTTTCCTGGGGATCTTCCGGACCCAGGGATCGACCAGTGTCTCCTGCATTGGCAGGCGGGTTCTTTACCACTGAGCCACCAGGGAAGCCCGTGTGACCTTTAGCACAGTCTTAACCTCTCTGAATCTCAGTGTCTTGTTTTTAAAGCATCAGATCAGATCAGATCAGTCGCTAAGTCGTGTCCGACTCTTTGCGACCCCATGAACCGCAGCACGCCAGGCCTCCCTGTCCATCACCAGCTCCCGGAGGTCACTCAGACTCGCATCCATCGAGTCAGTGATGCCATCCAGCCATCTCATCCTCTGTCGTCCCCTTCTCCTCCTGCCCTCAATCCCTCCCAGCATCAGAGTCTTCTCCAATGAGTCAACTCTTCGCATGAGGTGGCCAAAATACTGGAGTTTCAGCTTT
Organism: Tragelaphus eurycerus; assembly: GCA_935064755.1. NCBI lineage: Eukaryota > Metazoa > Chordata > Mammalia > Artiodactyla > Bovidae > Tragelaphus > Tragelaphus eurycerus. The sequence goes on from CAKXYN010000002.1 coordinate 31,099,044, forward strand.
AGCATCATTCCTTCTAAAGAAATTCCAGGATTGATCTCCTTCAGAATGGACTGGTTGGATCTTCTTGCAGTCCAAGGGACTCTCAAGAGTCTTCTCCAACACCACAGTTCAAAAGCATCAATTCTTCGGCGCTCAGCCTTCTTCACAGTCCAGCTCTCACATCCATACATGACCACAGGAAAGACCATAGCCTTGACTAGGCGAACCTTTGTTGGTAAAGTAATGTCTCTGCTTTTGAATATGCTATCTAGGTTGGTCATAACTTTCCTTCCAAGGAGTAAGCGTCTTTTAATTTCATGGCTGCAGTCACCATCTGCAGTGATCTTGGAGCCCAGAAAAACAAAGTCTGACACTGTTTCCACTGTTTCCCCATCTATTTCCCATGCAGTGATGGGACCAGATGCCATGATCTTCGTTTTCTGAATGTTGAGCTTTAAGCCAACGTTTTCACTCTCCACTTTCACTTTCATCAAGAGGCTTTTTAGCCCCTCTTCACTTTCTGCCATAAGGGTGGTGTCATCTGCATATCTGAGGTTATTGATATTTCTCCCAGCAATCTTGATTCCAACTTGTGTTTCTTCCAGTCCAGCATTTCTCATGATGTACTCTGCATATAAGTTAAATAAACATGGTGACAATATGCAGCCTTGACGTACTCCTTTTCCTATTTGGAACCAGTCTGTTGTTCCATGACCAGTTCTAACTGTTGCTTCCTGACCTGCATACAGATTTCTTAAGAGGCAGATCAGGTGGTCTGGTATTCCCATCTCTTTCAGAATTTTCCATAGTTTATTGTGATCCACACAGTCAAAGGCTTTGGCATAGTCAATAAAGCAGAAATAGATGTTTTTCTGGAACTCTCTTGCTTTTTCCATGATCCAGAGGATGTTGGCAATTTGATCTCTGGTTCCTCTGCCTTTTCTAAAACCAGCTTGAACGTCAGGAAGTTCACGGTTCACATATTGCTGAAGCCTGGCTTGGAGAATTTTGAGCATTACTTTACTAGCGTGTGAGATGAGTGCAATTGTGCGGTAGTTTGAGCACTCCTTGGCATTGCCTTTCTTTGGGATTGGGATGAAAACTGACCTTTTCCAATCTTGTGGCCACTGCTGAGTTTTCCAAATTTGCTGGCATATTGAGTGTAGCACTTTCACAGCATCATCATTCAGGATTTGGAATAGCTCCACTGGAATTCCATCACCTCCACTAGCTTTGTTTGTAGTGATGCTTTCTAAGGCCCATTTGACTTCACCTTCCAGGATGTCTGGCTCTAGGTCAGTGATCACATCATCATGATTATCTGGGTCTTGAAGCTCTTTTTTGTACAGTTCTTCTGTGTATTCTTGCCACCTCTTCTTGATATCTTCTGCTTCTGTTAGATCCACACCATCTCTGTCCTTTATTGTGCCCATCTTTGCATGAAATGTTCCTTTGGTATCTCTGATTTTCTTGAAGAGATCCCTAGTCTTTCCCATTCTGTTGTTTTCCTCTATTTCTTTGCATTGATCACTGAAGAAGGCTTTCTTATCTCTTCTTGCTATTCTTTGGAACTCTGCATTCAGATGTTTATATCTTTCCTTTTCTCCTTTGCTTTTCGCTTCTCTTCTTTTCACAGCTATTTGTAAGGCCTCCCCAGACAGCCATTTTGCTTTCTTGCATTTCTTTTCCATGGGGATGGTCTTGATCCCTGTCTCCTGTACAATGTCACGAACCTCATTCCATAGTTCATCAGGCACTCTATCTATCAGATCTAGGCCCTTAAATCTATTTCTCACTTCCACTGTATAATCATAAGGGATTTGATTTAGGTCATACCTGAATGGTCTAGTAGTTTTCTCTACTTTCTTCAATTTCAGTCTGAATTTGGCAATAAGGAGTTCATGGTCTGAGCCACAGTCAGCTCCTGGTCTTGTTTTTGCTGATTGTATAGAGCTTCTCCATCTTTGGCTGCAAAGAATATAATCGATCTGATTTCGGTGTTGACCATCTGGTGATGTCCATGTATAGAGTCTTCTCTTGTGTTGTTGGAAGAGGGTATTTGCTATGACCAGTGCATTTTCTTGGCAAAACTCTATTAGTCTTTGCCCTGCTTCATTCCGTATTCCAAGGCCAAATTTGCCTGTTACTCCAGGTGTTTCTTGACTTCCTACTTTTGCATTCCAGTCCCCTATAATGAAAAGGACATCTTTTTTGGCTGTTAGTTCTAAAAGGTCTTGTAGGTCTTCATAGAACCTTTCAACTTCAGCTTCTTCGGCGTTACTGGTTGGGGCATAGACTTGGATTACTGTGACATTGAATGGTTTGCCTTGGAAACGAACAGAGATCATTCTATCGTTTTTGAGATTGCATCCAAGTACTGCATTTCGGACTCTTTTGTTGACCATGATGGCCACTCCATTTCTTCTGAGGGATTCCTGCCCACAGTAGTAGATATAATGGTCATCCGAGTTAAATTCACCCATTCCAGTCCATTTTAGTTCGCTAATTCCTAGAATGTCGACATTCACTCTTGCCATCTCTTGTTTGACCACTTCCAATTTGCATTGATTCATGGACCTGACATTCCAGGTTCCTATGCAATATTGCTCTTTACAGCATCGGACTTTGCTTCTATCACCAGACACATCCACAGCTGGGTATTCTTTTTGTTTTGGCTCCATCCTTTCATTCTTTCTGGAGTTATTTCTCCACTGATCTCCAGTAGCATATTGGGCCCCTACTGACCTGGGGAGTTTCTCTTTCAGTATCCTATCATTTTGTCTTTTCATACTGTTCATGGGGTTCTCCAGGCAAGAATACTGAAGTGGTTTGCCATTCCCTTCTCCAGCGGACCACACCCTGTCATATCTCTCCATCATGACCCGCCCATCCCAAGTTGCCCCTCGGGCATGGCTTAATCTCATTGAGTTAGACAAGGGTGTGGTCCTTGTGTGATTAGACTGACTAGTTATCTGTGAGAATGGTTTTAGTGTATTTGCCCTCTGATGCCCTCTTTCAAGACCTACTGTCTTACTCGGGTTTCTCTTACCTTGGGCGTGGGGTATCTCATCCCGGCTGCTCCTGGCTGCTCCCGGCCAGCAAAGCACAGCCATCGCACCTTACCTTGGACGAGGGGGTCTCTCCTCACCGCCGCCCTTCCTGACCTCGGTCGTGGGGTAGCTCTTCTCGGCCGTGCTTAGTGCACTGGCCCTCACCGCCGTCCTTCCTCGGTCGTGGGGGTAGCTCCTCTCGGCCGCGCTCTTAGTGCGCGACGCAGCCGGCGGGGCGCTCTTAGTGCGCGACGCAGCCGGCGGGGCGCTCTTAAATGGCGCGCCGGTCGCGGGCAGGCGAGGGCGCTCTTAAATGGCGCGCCGGTCGCGGGCAGGCGAGCGCTCTTAATGGCGCGCCGGTCGCGGGCAGGCGAGGGCGCTCTAAATGGCGCGCCGGTCGCGGGCAGGCGAGGGCGCTCTTAAATGGCGCGCCGGTCGCGGGCAGGCGAGGGCGCTCTTAAATGGCGCGCCGGTCGCGGGCAGGCGAGGCGCTCTTAAATGGCGCGCCGGTCGCGGGCAGGCGGGCGCTCTTAAATGGCGCGCCGGTCGCGGGCAGGCGAGGGCGCTCTTAAATGGCGCGCCGGTCGCGGGGGGCGGCGCTCTTAAATGGCGCGCCGGTCGCGGGCAGGCGAGGGCGCTCTTAAATGGCGCGCCGGTCGCGGGCAGGCGGGCGCTCTTAAATGGCGCGCCGGTCGCGGGCAGGCGAGGGCGCTCTTAAATGGCGCGCCGGTCGCGGGCAGGCGAGGGCGCTCTTAAATGGCGCGCCGGTCGCGGGCAGGCGAGGGCGCTCTTAAATGGCGCGCCGGTCGCGGGCAGGCGAGGCGCTCTTAAGTGGCGCGCCGGTCGCGGGCAGGCGAGGGCGCTCTTAAATGGCGCGCCGGTCGCGGGCAGGCGAGGGCGCTCTTAAATGGCGCGCCGGTCGCGGGCAGGCGAGGGCGCTCTTAAATGGCGCGCCGGTCGCGGGCAGGCGAGGGCGCTCTTAAACCTTTTAAAGCATAGGCCAATAGTAACCACTTGGACTGGAGGCTGCAGGATTAAAGATGTGACGATGTATGTAAATTCTTGCTGCTTAGTAACTGGTAGTGTTCTTATGGGAAAGTAGGCACCAAGGAGGCCAGGGACTCATCCTTTAAGTTCAGCACCAAGTCAGCAGAAAGCCCTGGGCCTCCTTTTCCCTGCAGCCCGGGCCAACTGAGGTCAGTCAGCCTGTGGGAACCCAGGAGAAGGCGGAGGTGCTGGGGCTAGATCTCTAGGGGCCATTTCACTGTGGGTGCCAAGAAAATGCACTGGTCATAGCAAATACCCTCTTCCAACAACACAAGAGAAGACTCTATACATGGACATCACCAGATGGTCAACACCAAAATCAGGTCGGTTATATTCTTTGCAGCCAAAGATGGAGAAGCTCTATACAATCAGCAAAAACAAGACCAGGAGCTGACTGTGGCTCAGACCATGAACTCCTTATTGCCAAATTCAGACTGAAATTGAAGAAAGTAGGGAAAACCACTAGACCATTCAGGTATGACCTAAATCAAATCCCTTATGATTATACAGTGGAAGTGAGAAATAGATTTAAGGGCCTAGATCTGATGGATAGAGTGCCTGATGAACTATGGAATGAGGTTCGTGACATTGTACAGGAGACAGGGATCAAGACCATCCCCATGGAAAAGAAATGCAAGAAAGCAAAATGGCTGTCTGGGGAGGCCTTACAAATAGCTATGAAAAGAAGAGAAGTGAAAAGCAAAGGAGAAAAAGAAAGATATAAACATCTGAATGCAGAGTTCCAAAAAATAGCAAGAAGAGATAAGAAAGCCTTCTTCAGCGATCAATGCAAAGAAATAGAGGAAAACAACAGAATGGGAAAGACTAGGGATCTCTTCAAGAAAATCAGAGATTCTAAAGGAACATTTCATGCAAAGATGGGCTCAATAAAGGACAGAAATGGTATGGACCTAATAGAAGCAGAAGATATTAAGAAGAGGTGGCAAGAATACACAGAAGAACTGTACAAAAAAGAGCTTCACGACCCAGATAATTATGATGGTGTGATCACTGACCTAGAGCCAGACATCCTGGAAGGTGAAGTCAAGTGGGACTTAGAAAGCATCACTACAAACAAAGCTAGTGGAGGTGATGGAATTCCAGTAGAGCTATTCCAAATCCTGAAAGATGATGCTGTGAAAGTGCTGCACTCAATATGCCAGCAAATCTGGAAAACTCAGCAGTGGCCACAAGATTGGAAAAGGTCAGTTTTCATCCCAATCCCAAAGAAAGGCAATGCCAAAGAATGCTCAAACTACCACACAATTGCACTCATCTCACACACTAGTAAAGTAATGCTCAAAATTCTCCAAGCCAGGCTTCAGCAATACGTGAACCGTGAACTTTCTGATGTTCAAGCTGGCTTTAGAAAAGGCAGAGGAACCAGAGATCAAATTGCCAACATCCTCTGGATCATGGAAAAAGCAAGAGAGTTCCAGAAAAACATCTATTTCTGCTTTATTGACTATGCCAAAGCCTTTGACTATGTGGATCACAATAAACTGTGGAAAATTCCGAAAGAGATGGAAATACCAGACCACCTGATCTGCCTCTTGAGAAATCTGTATGCAGGTCAGGAAGCAACAGTTAGAACTGGTCATGGAACAACAGACTGGTTCCAAATAGGAAAAGGAGTACGTCAAGGCTGTATATTGTCACCATGTTTATTTAACTTCTATGCAGAGTACATCATGAGAAATGCTGGACTGGAAGAAACACAAGTTGGAATCAAGATTGCTGGGAGAAATATCAATAACCTCAGATATGCAGATGACACCACCCTTATGGCAGAAAGTGAAGAGGGGCTAAAAAGCCTCTTGATGAAAGTGAAAGTGGAGAGTGAAAAGGTTGGCTTAAAGCTCAACATTCAGAAAACGAAGATCATGGCATCTGGTCCCATCACTACATGGGAAATAGATGGAGAAACAGTGGAAACAGTGTCAGACTTTATTTTTCTGGGCTCCCAAATCACTGCAGATGGTGACTGCAGCCATGAAATTAAAAGACGCTTGCTCCTTGGAAGGAAAGTTATGACCAACCTAGATAGCATATTCAAAAGCAGAGACATTACTTTACCAACAAAGGTTCATCTAGTCAAGGCTATGGTCTTTCCTGTGATCACGTATGGATGTGAGAGCTGGACTGTGAAGAAGGCTGAGCGCAGAAGAATTGATGCTTTTGAACTGTGGTGTTGGAGAAGACTCTTGAGAGTCCCTTGGACTGCAAGGAGATCCAACCAGTCCATTCTGAAGGAGATCAGCCCTGGGGTTTCTTTGGAAGTAATGATGCTAAAGCTGAAACTCCAGTATTTTGGCCACCTCATGCGAAGAGTTGACTCATTGGAGAAGACTCTGATGCTGGGAGGGATTTGGGGCAGGAGGAGAAGGGGGCGACAGAGGATGAGATGGCTGGATGGCATCACTGACTCGATGGATGTGAGTCTGAGTGACCTCTGGGAGTTGGTGATGGACAGGGAGGCCTGGCGTGCTGCGGTTCATGGGGTGGCAAAGAGTCGTACACGACTGAGCAACTGATCTGATCTGATCTTACTCCTGTAGGAATCAGGAGGCAGGCACTCTCCCCATTCACACCTTGAGAGATGGGGACTCAGACTGGAACAGTAACTTGATCCAGGAAACCCAGATGGACAAGGCCAGTGCCAGGACGCACAAGTTGGGAGCCCCTGGCAGGGTTCCTGGGATGCACGGGGTTTGTGCCTTCTGGATTCTGTTTCCCGCTCTCAGAGCAAGTTTGAAGGATGCTCCTCCCCTTTCCTCCCGCCTTCCCAACTCGCTCACTCCCAGGGGAGGGGCGGAGTTCCCGGGCCCTGCTGACACTGTCACCACGGCAACGCGGCCATACTGGCCGCAACGGACCGGGGGTCTGGGTTTGCGGCGCTGCGGCCTCGTGGCAAAAGCGGAGCATGGACACCCTTTTCGTGGAGGAGGTGGCGGCCTCCCTCATCAGGGAGTTCCTCAGCAGGAAGGTATGTGGCGCCACCCTTACAGTTATGGGAAGTTGCTTGATTGTGGGGGTGGGTGAGGGGAGCAGTCTGGAGACTCTCTGGCCCTGGAGACCTTTTGGGAGGGAGCCCTTTCCCTGCTCGCTGCCTGCCCTAGAGATGACTTCTGTGAGAGCCCCTTTTCCCGGACTTTGGGAACTACATTTCCCAGGTGCCATTTCTGTCTCCGTTCACTTCCCGTAAGCAGGGACAGTACAGCGGCCGCCCTTAAAGGCATCTCTCCCTTCCCGGCTCGCGAACCCCGGGCCATCGCCCTCCTCATTTTCTTAAAGTTCCCGAGGCTCTGGGAGCCCAGCAGGCCGGCATGGGTGCCCGACTCTGATGTAATCAGACTTATATCCCACTAGGAAAGAACTTCCTCCCAAAGGGAACCCAGAGGGCTAAAAAAGTTCTTGCCAGTCAAACCCTTTAGTCCTGTTCGTCAATGGGAAGTTCAATCGAGGTCGTTTTAAGTTCTCCTGTTATCTTGTACCGGGCTTCCCTGGTGGCTCAGCTGGTGAAGAATCCACTTGCAATGCAGGAGACCCCGGTTCGATTCCTGGGTCGGGAAGATACCCTGGAGAAGGGATAGGCTACCCACTCCTGTATTCTTGGGCTTCCTTGATAGCTCAGATGGTGAAGAATCCGCTTGCAATGCGGGAGACCTGGATTCGATCCCTGGGTTGGGAAGATCCCCTGGAGGAGGTCATGGCAACCCATTCCAGTATTCTTGCTTGGAGACTCCCATGGACAGAGGAGCCTGATGGGCGGCAGTCCATGGGGTGGCAAAGAGTCCAACACGACTGAGCGACTAAACATAGCGGAGCACATTATCTTGTACGAGGAGAGTTTTCAGGGAACTCAGAAGTTGGGGCGGTCCATGGCTGTCACCTGTCCTGACAGTGGAGGTGAAGGCGGGCTGGGGAAGAGGTTGCTGGGAGTTACACCATGTGTAGTAGGAGTGTAGGGAGAGTACCCATTGCTCTTACACAAGATCTCCTGGAGAAGGAAATGGCAGCCCACTCCAGGATTCTTGCCTGGGAAATCCCTTGGACAGAGGAGCCTGGCAGGCTACAGTCCATGGGATCACTAAGAGTCTGACAAAACTTAGCGATTAAACAGCAACAACAGAAGAGGAATAATAACACCTGCCCGTGGCAGATTTATAGTAACGATTAATAATGATCTACAGGCAGGTTCCAGCCACTGTATCTGGCACATAGTAGGCATTCAACATCTCTGATGTGCCCCTGTTTTGAAAGTGTCTTTCTTTGCTTTTTGAAAATATATTTTTATTTAAAATGCAGTATGGCCTCAACTGTATCTGCTCTGTTTTTATACTAATTGACCCACCATCACCTAGTCCTGGCTACACACAGGATATCAATGATACACCCTGTGAGGATGACCACTGCCATCGTTTAAGTCTGGGCTACCCAAATGGAACTCCCTGAATGTTTTACCTATGCCTGTCCTCCCTTGAATACAAACGAAATCCAAAATTCTCACCTGATGTTCGAGGCTCCCCTGTAGCCTGACCCCAGCTTACCAGCCCAGTTTCATTTCCAGCTTCTCTCACATGCTTTCCCCTGTTGCATCCCAAGTCCCATTTCCTTCAAGAGGTCTCACGTACCTGTGGCTGGAATAACTGACTCATTTGTCTGTGGTCTGCTCATGGGCCCTCATGTTACAGTTTATGCATCTGCCTGGCTCACTCACTAGACAGGTTCACACTGCTGACACTGAACTGGGCAGAGCCTTTGCACTTATCTGGTTCACCTGGCTTCCTCTCTTCCAACTTTTCGTCGGGAGACACTAAACCCCAAGAGGAGAAAGGAGTCTGTTACCCAAAGTCACTCAGAAAGGCGTGGAGAGCTGGGACTGCGGCCCAGGTTGGCCGCTTTCTGCTCTGAGGTGGAGACTGTGGACTCTCCTTGTGGCTTGGTGCAAAGCAGGTACCTACCTACCTAACCAAGAGAGTTCCCATCCTGATGTGAGGTACCTTCCAAGTGCCTGTTTATTTTCTCAAACCCTCATAATAGTGCTGAAAGACATGTATAATTATTCCCTTTCACAAAAGACTATGATCAGACTGGGAGGTGAATAAACTTGCCTGGGCTGGGTCAGATCATGCCACTCCTCTGCCCAAAACCCCCGATATGTTTCTTTTGCAATTAGGATAAATCCTAGGAAAGGCCTTGCCCGGGCCTACCAGGCTCCCTACAATCTGGCTGCCAGCTCCCCCTTGAACCTTACCTTCTACTGCTGTTTTCTTTACCCTCCATCCTACATCATGCCCAGCTATGCTGGCCTCCTCCAAGCGTGATCCCTCCACAGGGAGAATCAGGACAGTCTCCTGGCAATGGCAGCATCCACCAAGCTCGTGCCCCAGCTGCACTCTCCTGCAAGCACGTGTCCTAGCCTGCCTCTGCCACCTCTTGCAGGTGGTCATGCCCTAAGCCTGTCGTTTCCATAATCCCAGTTCCAAGCATCCCATCATCCCCACTTCCAGCTCATTCCCATCAGCAGCCCAATATAAATTGTTCTTCAGCCTCACTCCCATCTGCATTCCACTGTTCTTGCCAACTTTTCATGGTCCCTCAGCCCTCCTGTGGCCTCTCCCCACATCTTACCCACACATCACCCCTCAACACCCCACTCAGCTCCCTTGTTTGTCTCTCCCTTCTTTATATTTGGCCTACTGCTTGCTTGCACTGCGGAGCTGAATGAGGCTGGGGAAAAACACACCATTATGTTGACGGTTTCACAATCAATTCATGGTCTCTCACTCCTGGGATGTCTCAGATATGCCTGCCCACCTGGTTATACTTCTCCAGTCTTGTTCTTAGTCACTCAGTTGTTTCTGACTCTTTGCGACCCCATGGACTATAGCCCACCAGGCTTCTCTGTCCATGGTATTTCCCAGGCAAGACATACTGGAAGGGGTTGCCATTGCCTTCTCCAGTCTCCAGTCTTAGATGGACATTTCACACATCTCTCTCCTCAAGCTCCAGAGCACCTTCCCCCTCTTAATTTCACTGAGAAAATAGAAGCATTCATGAGAAAACTCCATCATGCCTGACCACTACAGTAACTAACCCTCTTGGGCCTGAACCATCTGCCCCATCCTCCCTCCTGTTCTTAGGAATGAGTTCTCCATCCTCTGGGTAAGGCCAAGCCCTGCTGTGTGCCTGTCCTCTCTGTGTGCTCCAGGACACTGGTGCAGTCACCATCCTCTCTCTCTGTCGAATCATACATTTTTGCCTTCTCTACTGTTGATCCTATCAACATGTAAACATGCTTCTACACATCCCATCTTGACCCCCAAGCCCCTCCAGCTACTAGTCTATTTTTATTCTCCCTTTTATAGCAAAACTGTATGAAAGGACAATGTATGCTCTGATTCTAATTCTTCTCCCTGTTTTCTCAAACTTTAATCAGGCTTTTGTCCCCGTCAATCCATGGAGACAGCTCTTGTCAGGTTCATCAGTGACTTCTTTATATTTATTGATCTAACAATCATGTTGAACTCTCTTGGTTATGCCCTTCTTGGAAAACTCATTCCCCTTGGCTTCTGGAGATTACCTCCTCTTGGTTTTCCTTCTGTACCTCTCTGGTCACTCTTTCTTGGGTTCTTGGCAAGTTCCCTGTGGCTTTCTGAGCCGTACATGTGAAAGTTGCTCAGTTGTGACCGACTCTTTGCGACCCCATTGACTGTAGCCTGCCAGGTTCCTCTGTCCATGGGACTCTCCAGGCCAGAACACTGGAGTGTGTAGCCTATCCCTTCTCCAGGGGATCTTCACAACCCAGGGATCCAACCCAGGGCTCCCTCATTGCAGGCAAATTCTTCAGCTGAGCCACAAGGGAAGCCTAAGAATACTGGAGTGGGTAGCCTATCCCTTCTCCAGCAAATCTTCCCAACCCTGGAATTGAACTGGGGTTTCCTGCATTGCAGGCAGATTCTTTACTGTCTGAGCCACCAGGGAAGCCATATGTGTGCCGGTGGATTTAAAGACTTAGTCTCTGACTCTCTTCTCTTCTCATTTTTCAGCCACTTCCACCACTGTTGTGGGTTCCATTATTATCGACATGCTGACAGTTTCCAAATGTCTGTCTCTAGCCAAGACCGCTCCTTGAACTCTTAGGTTCTTTCCAACTGCCTAGTTTACATTTCCACTTAGATATCCAATAAACATCTCAACTTCACACATTCAAAACTCAATTCCTGATTCTTTCTACCTCCTGCAATTTTCCCCACTTCAGTAAGTAGCATCACTAACTGTATGGTTGGCTGGGCCAAAGCCTTTAGAACCATCCCTGGCTCTTTCCTTCTTGTGCAGCCTGTATGCAGTCCATCTGTACACTTGTGGGCTTTACCATCAGAGCACATAAAGAATGTAACTACTTATTTAACTTCTGCTACAACTACCCTGGTCCAAGCCACCTCCATCTTTCGTGTGAATTGTTCTATAGCCTCCTAGTCTTAATGCTTAATCCCCTGTCCCATATAGTCTGTCCTCAACCTAGAAGCCAAGCAGTCCTTTGCAAATAACTATGTTAGTTCAGAATGCTCCTTTTTTCCCAATCCTCCAGTAGGCTTCCCATTTCACAAAAGCCAACAAGGCCTTTGCTTAGCAAGCTCTGGGCAACCTCTCTGACTTTATTTCCTGTCACTTTCCCCTAGTTACATGGCTCTAGCTATAGTGGCCTCCTTGTAGCTGCCACAGGGCCTTTGTACGTGTCATTTGGGTGAGCTCTGTGAGGGTCAGGACTTTGGTCTTTTCACTCCTCTGCCTCTAGCAGACAAACTGGTGGACTAGTGGCTTGTTCCTTTCATTTCACAGATGGGGAAACTGGAAAACAGGAGTGAGCACATGGATGATGGTTAGTAAATAGCTGACTAGAAACTTCCTTTTTATTCTCTTTGATTCAAGGTTGCATGCATATGTCGTTTCACAAATTCTTCTTGGCCCAGCTCATGGCAGGCAGCAGTTTTTTTCTTGTTTCCCCAGCACTGAGAGCCTCTGCAAAATTCTGAACACAAAGCCTGGGGGAGCCACTGAAGCCTGGCTCACACTGGGGTCTGGATCCATCAAGAGCAAGGGGCTCCCTTAGCGCCAGGCTGATCTGCGTGTGAGGCATCTCCCATTCTTCTGCCTTTCGGTGATCATCACTGGGGAGGTGGGCAGGCTGCAGCTGCTGTGGTTGTTTTCAAAAGAAGGAGCCAGACTCTTAAGCGGCCCCAAGGGCTGGGCCTTTTGGGAGTTCAGGGCTGGAGGATGGAAAGCAGCTGCGCTGGGACACAGCAGACGTGTCCTTTGAGTCCCCACGTGCTTCCTCTGAGTCTGGCTCCTGGTGTCACCTCACAGTCCAGGATGGTCAGATCTCCAGCTGTGTGAGTCCACTGTGTTATGCTGGACAAATCAACCCTGGCACCCCATCTGCAAAAAGAAGGGAATGACTGTTGGCCTTTTGCTTATGTGTTTCCTCCTCTTTATTTTTAAAGCTTCATGTCCCATGCCCCCAAATCTAAGCCAAACCCTGAGTTCCTGAGCCAGTGGTGGGCAGTGAGACAGTTACCTGGATTTCACTTTCTTTTTCTCTAAAATGTACTGACAGCTTCAGCCTGAGCTCCGCCCATAGGGTGGCTGTAAGATTCAGAGTAATAATCATGAAGATGATGTCAAGTGTAAAAGTTACATAAGAGTAAATTCTTAAGTCAGTTTTCAGTCCTCCCAATATACTGTGAGGAAGGTGGGAGAAGACGACAGTAATGGACATCAGCAGTCTTTTTGTTGATCCTCTGCGTCAGGGCTGGGAAGGTTTAGATTTAAAATGGTAAATATTGATTTAGAGTACTTCCCTCAGGGCTTGAAGAAGACGTCTGTGACCATGGACCAGGAACGCCCACGCTCCGATCTCAGCATAAACAGCAGAAACGATCTCCGAAAGGTTTTGCATCTTGAATTTCTCTACAAGGAGAACAAGGTACATGCTTTCAAAGTGTGGTAGGGAGTTCTGAATGGATTTTGGCAATGTCATGGTACTCACGAGCCCTGCCAGGTCACCAGAGACCAGTGGCTAGAGGCTTGCTGCACCTGCGGTCAGGGAGAAACAGACAAATCCCGACTGTGTGCTGGGTTTTTAGCTTCTGTCTGCCCCACCCCACTGTCAAGCACGCATGCACCGTATGGGACCCAGGCCTGGGCCTGTTAACAATTATTCCCTGTGCTCCTTCCTTTCCCGAGAATCTATTTTTAGTAAGACTGTAGTGAAGAATATAGCATTCAGTTATGCTAAAATTTTCCATTCTTTGCCTCCTGAAGAAGGAATGGGTTTCCTTCTTCAGCTTGGAGTAATAACTTTTTTCTTAAGGCCACTGTGACATTTAATTCAGGCAGATGTGGGGGTTTGGGTTCAGTTAACCCAGATGTGTTGAAGTCGAGATAGCAAATGGAACAGGTACCTCCTTGGGTGGTGATGGGGGTGCTTACTTGACCCCCCTTCCTCGATCCCCCCACCGTCTGTTATAAGCCTTCAGGACACTGCATAGTTTTCTTCTGTTGAACTTATTACACTTAGAATATTTGTGTGGGTGTTTACTTAGTATCTGCCTCCCCGACTACTCTGGACGCTTCAGGATACCAGTTGTATCCCCATACTTCACCATGATGCTTGATGATGTAGTAAATAGTCAGTGTGTATTTATGAATGCAATGGCACCCCACTCCAGTACTCTTGCCTGGAAAATCCCACGGACGGAGGAGCCTGGTAGGCTGCAGTCCATGGGGTCACACAGAGTCGGACATGACTGAAGTGACCTAGCATAGCATTTATGAATGAATGAATGAATGAGCAAGTGAATGAAGATATGAATGAATGAATAAAACTACCGTTCTGAATTAATTGCTCTTTCTATTAGAAGGGAGAATCTTATGATTTGACTTGTCGACCAAAAATGATGCACCATGTGAGAGTTGTGAGTTAAGTTTTATTTGGGGCAGAGTGACGACCGCAGCCTGGGAGGCAGCACCTCAGAGAGCGCTGAGAGACTATGCCAAAGGGGTAGTGCTGCCGCCACTGCTGAGTCGCTTCAGTCGTGTCCGACTCTGTGCGACCCCAGAGACGGCAGCCCAGCCCAGGCTCCCCTGTCCCTGGGATTCTCCAGGCAAGAACACTGGAGTGGGTTGCCATTTCCTTCTCCAATGCATAGAAGTGAAATGTGAAAGTGAAGTCACTCAGTCGTGTCCGACTCTTCATGACCCCCTGGACTGCAGACTACCAGGCTCTTCCATCCATGGGATTTTCCAGGCAAGAGTACTGGAGTGGGGTGCCATTGCCTTCTCCGAAAGAGGTCATGGGGAAAGGGCAATATGTAAGATTTTGGTGAAGCAGGAGTTCAGTGCAATCAAACGCTTACTTTACAAAAGATTTTCTGCTAGTCACAAGGAGCTGATGTCATCATGAAGGGTTTTAATGCTTTTCTGGGTATGAGGAGGTGCAAGGATTAGGATCCTGAAATCAGTTCCTAAAAATATTTCAGTATGCTGAAAATTTCAGTTCCTGAAAACTGTTTTGAGACTTATTCCACCAGTTTCCCTGGAGCGTAGAGTGCCTCACTGTCCACCCTGAACTCCCTCAGGGTGTGCCTAGAGCTGCAGCAGCACAGGAGTCAATCTCCACAGAGGCAGATGGCAAATGCCCTTAGCAAGCGCCAGTTTGTAGTTGACAGATTCAAGAATGGGCTCTCCAGCAGATGTTGCCTTGTGGGAGGGCAAAGTGTCAGAGGTGGAAAGAACCTCATGGACATGTTGTTCAGCATTTATCACAAGTGGCAACCAGGTGAAGTCTTTCCAGAGGCCCTGGAAAGACCTTTGTGCTCTGGGTCCTGTGGTGACACATGGGCCCCTCCATCTCCTGTACGCACTTGGTTGAAGTCCTGTAGATAGAAGACTACTGCCCAGGTAGCAGACACTCATCAGTCATCCACCAGCTCTCTTACAAGGCAGGAGAGTGGATTGTACATTTTACAAACTTTTTTTTTCCAGAGAGAGTGAGACAGTTAAGCAGAAAATTCAATTAACCATTGTGGCACAGTGAGATTTTTGTAAAAATGCACCTTTGCCTAACTTCCCAGAAGCATCTTTGCCATTCGAGTTATTTTTATTTCTTCACTGTAGTATGGTCTCCCTAAGGTAGCTATTATCTTAAGATCTTTAGATATTTTCATTCAGTTCAGTTCACTCGCTCAGTCGTGTCCGACTCTTTGCGACCCCATGAACCTCAGCACGCCAGGCCTCCCTGTCCATCACCAACTCCTAGAGTCCACCCAAACCCATGTCCATTGAGTCAGTGATGCCATCCAGCCATCTCATCCTCTGTCGTCCCCCTTCTCCTCCGGCCTTGAATCTTTCCCAGCATCAGGGTCTTTTCAAATGAGTCAGCTCTTCACATTAGGTGGCCAAAGTATTGGAGTTTCAGCTTTAGCATCAGTCCTTCCAATGAATACCCAGGACTGATCTCCTTTAGGATGGGCTGGTTGGATCTCCTTGTAGTCCAAGGGACTCTCAAGAGTCTTCTCCAACACCACAGTTCAAAAGCATCAATTCTTCGGTGCTCAGGTTTCTTTATAGTCCAACTCTCACATCCATACATGACCACAGGAAAAACCATAGCCTTGACTAGATGGACCTTTGTTGACAAAGGGATGTCTCTGATTTTTAATATGCTGTCTATGTTGGTCATAACCTTCCTTCCAAGGAGTAAGTGTCTTTTAATTTCATGGCTGCAATCACCGTCTACAGTGATTTTGGAGCCCAGATAAAGTCAGCCACTGTTTCCATTGTTTCCCCATCTATTTGCCATGAAGTGATGGGACCAGATGCCATGATCTTAGTTTTCTGAATGTTGAGCTTTAAGCTAACTTTTTCACTCTCCACTTTCACTTTCATCAAGAGGCTTTTTAGTTCCTATTCACTTTCTGCCATAAGGGTGGTGTCATCTGCATATCTGAGGTTATTGATATTTCTCCCAGCAATCTTGATTCCAGCTTGTGCTTCTTCCAGCCCAGCGTTTCTCATGATGTACTCTGCATAGAAGTTAAATAAGCAGGGTGACAATATACAGCCTTGACATACTCCTTTTCCTATTTGGAACCAGTCTGTTGTTCCATGTCCAGTTCTAACTGTTGCTTCCTGGCCTGCGTACAGGTTTCTCTAGAGGTAGGTCAGGTAGTCTGGTATTCCCATCTCTTTCAGAGTTTTCTACAGTTTATTGTAATCCACACAGTCAAAGGCTTTGGCATAGTCAATAACGCAGAAATAGATGTTTTTCTAGAACTCTCTTGCTTTTTCGATGATCCAGCGATGTCAGCAATTTGATCTCTGGTTCCTCTGCCTTTTCTAAAACCAGCTTGAACATCTGAAAGTTCACGGTCCACATATTGCTGAAGCCTGGCTTGGAGAATCTTGAGCATTACTTTACTAGTGTGTGAGATGAGTGCAGTTGTACGGTAGTTTGAGCATTCTTTGGCATTGCCTTTCTTTGGGATTGGGATGAAAACTGACCTTTTCCAGTCCCGTGGCCACTGCTGAGTTTTCCAAATTTGCTGACATATTGAATGCAGCACTTTCACAGCATCATCTTTTAGGATTTGAAATAGCTCAACTGGAATTCCATCACCTCCACTAGCTTTGTTCGTAGTGATGCTTCCTAAGGCCCACTTGACTTCACATTCCAGGATGTCTGGCTCTAGGTGAGTGATCACACCATCGTGATTGTCTTGGTCGTGAAGATCTTTTTTGTACAGTTCTGTGTATTCTTGCCACCTCTTCTTAATATCCTCTGCTTCTGTTAGGTCCCTACCGTTTCTGTCCTTTATTGAGCCCATCTTTGCATGACATGTTCTCTTGGTATTTCTAATTTTCTTGAAGATATCTCTAGTCTTTCCCATTCTATTGTTTTCCTCTAATTCTTTGCATTGATCGCTGAGGAAGGCTTTCTTATCTCTCCTTGCTATTCTTTGGAACTCTGCATTCAAATGGGTATACCTTTCCTTTTCTCCTTTGCTTTTCACCTCTTTTCACAGTTATTTGTAAGGCCTCCTCAGACAACCATTTTGCTTTTCTGCATTTCTTTTTCTTGGGGATGGTCTTAATTCCTGTGTCCTGTACAATGTCACAAACCTCCATCCATAGTTCATCAGGCTCTCTGTCTATCAGATGTAGTCCCTTAAATCTATTTCTCACTTCCACTGTATAGGGACTTGATTTAGGTCATACCTGAATGGTCTAGTAGTTTTCCCCACTTACTTCAATTTAAGTCTGAATTTGGCAATAAGGAGTTCATGATCTGAGCCACAGTCAGCTCCTGATTATTTGATTTATCCAGTAGTTATTAGCTGTTATACAATAAATTGGAGCTTATATTTTAGAGGAAAATATGCTCATTAATCTATGTCATGATAATTTTGATGTTCACTCAGCTCAAAACTAGAGTGAAACTCGGAAATCCCTGCAATTTAATGTTAATTCTAGTAATTTGTTTTCCTTCTTTAACTATGCCATAGATAAAATGCCTATATAAAACTAAGGTTTTGAAAAATGGTATCTAGATTCATATAAAGGCTGTATCTTTATGAGCAAAATTATATGAAAAACCACAATGTATAATTCAGGTATTTAGGGCCCCAAATCTCTCATACTGAAAGGAAAATAAGAAGGTTGAAGTAAATTATGTAACGTCCCCAGCCCCCCAACACTCTTCCTTGTAAGTTTCGTTAAGACTTAGACGAAATAGTTTAGGTCCTATTCTAAAAAATAAAACTGTTCCCTGATTTTGACTGCCTGATAATTCTGTTTAGTTTGGTCATAATCTGTGGGTCTTGGTCCCAGAGTTCTACTGCATAGGTCAGGGAAATAGTAAGGGGGAAAGACTGGATACACTCAAGGGTTCCCTCTGTGCCAGGCTCTTTATCAGGCAGTTAATCACTCTGATGGCAAACTCACCACCTGCCCCATGCCTGGCTGCCTTTCTGAAGGGCCTGAATGTTACCTGGCAGGTGGGGTGCTGACTGCCACGTGGTCTAGCTCCTGAGACCAGCTTGGATAACTCTGTCTATGCGAATTACTTAAGAGAACTTGTAAAAGGAATCAGGGTTCTAATCTTGGCGATTCTGGGTTAGTAAGACTCGGCAAGGCCTGAGAATTTGTCTTTGAAAAAAACCTTCAAAGGTAATATTTAGTGCTGTCAGGGTAGGGGAGTACTGATACCACTTGTTTCCAAAATCTACTACCAAAGAGTTTCATTTTATCTTTGTTAAAGATTGGGACATAAACACAGTCAGTCCTGACTGCCTCTCTGTGCTCTTGCACTAACCTTCTGTTTGTCTCTGTCATTCCTGTGTCTAGTGTTAGATGTAAAGTACACAAGCTAAGAAAGGGCTTCCCAGGTGGCTCAGTGGTGAAGAACCCACCTGCAGCGTAGGAGCCACAGTAGACAAGGGTTAGATCCTCCACGGGAAGATCCCCTGGAGGAGGGCATGGCAACCCACTCCAGTATTTTGCCTGGAGAATGCCATGGACAGAGGAGCCTGGCAGGCTGCAGTCCATAGGGCCACAAAGAGTTGGAGAAGACTGGTGACTTAGCACACACACACACATAGCATACACAAACTAAGAAATCATGCAGGTCCCACATGTTTATAAACTGGTAGAATTAGTGATCATGAAGACTGAATTGTTTTTTGAATGAAAGGATATATGTTTTATAAATTTATTTCCAGGAGAGAAAAAAAAAGCAAGAGGAAATTTGATTAGGTATGCCTCTGTTCATATCACATTTTATCACATTTGTTCACTGAATCTCCTGTCTCATGCATTGGATGCTAGGTCTTTGAAGGTATTGGTTTCATTTTCATCTCTGTTGCTCCCTAACACAGAACTTGATATATAATGAGTAGTTAGTGAATGTTTGCTGAGAGAATGTATGGATGAGTAAGAAGTTGATAAACTATGTCAAATAATTGCAGTGGCTGCTTTTCCCACCCTTCCTCTAAAGCTGTAAATAAATTAAGGATTTTTTTTTCTTCCAATGATAGGCAAAGGAAAATCCTCTAAAAACAAACCTTGAACTCATTACCAGATACTTTCTGGATCACTTTGGGAATATTGGCAACAATGTTACTCAAGAAACACCAATCCCTGAACTCTCAGTACCAAAGAAAAGTAACAAATTACCATTGAGAAGCTCAGAGACCACTCTGGTAAACATATACCACCTCACAGATGAAGATGAGAGTTGGAGAACATCATTGTCAGAAATAAGCAAAGCCAGGTACCTCTTCTCATTTATACTGTGGGTTAGTTTCTTATTTCTTCTGTAACAAATTATGATAAACTCAGTGGCTGTAATAGTGGCTGTAATGTAAACTCAGTTTCTCCAGAGAAACAGGACCAGCAGGAACCAATAGGATATATAAATGTGTATAGGTATAAATATGCATTGGCTTCCCAGGTGGTGCTAGTGGCGGAGAACTTGCCTGCCAGTGCAGCAGACATTAAGAAATGTGGTTTGATCCCTGAGTTGGGATGATCCCCTGGAGGATGGCATGACAACCATCCTCCAGTTTTCTTGCTTGGAGAATCCTGTGGACAGAGGAGCCTGGAGAGCTACAGTCCACAGTCTAAGAGTCACTACTAAAGTGACTTAGCACGCATGCATAAATATATGTGTGTATAAATGTTGTGTATTTAAATAAAAATTTATTTTAAGGAATTGGTTCATGTGGTTGTAGGGGTTGGCAAGTCTGAAATCTGTATGGCAGACTAGTATGCTGGAAGCTCAGGCAGGTTTTCTGTGTTACAGTCTTGAGGCAGAATTACTTCTTTGGGAAACTTGTTTTTGTTCTTAAGGTCGTCAACTGATTGAATGAAGCCCACCTATACTATCTAGAGTGATATCCTTTACTTAAGCAGCTGATTGTAGATATTAATCACATCTAAAACATATCTTCATAGCAACATCTAGACTAGTGTTTGACCAAACACTTGGGGAGCATAGCCTAAAAAAGTTGACCTACAAAACTGAACCATCATGATGTCCTAAAGTGACACCAACTGATTACCTTACAGTTGAGGTCAGAAGTCCAAAATTGGTCTCACTGGGCTAATGGCAAGGTTTTAGGAGGGTTGGTTCTTCCTAGAAACTTTGAGGGGAGAATCTGTTTCCTTCCCTTTTTTAAATTCTAAAGGCTGCCTCCATTCCTTGGCTTGTGGCCTTTTCCTCTGTCTTCAGAGCACATCTCTACAACCTCTGCTTCTGTTGTCACATCTCCTACTACTGACTCATCCTCCTGTCTCCCTCTAAGAAGGACCCCTGTGATTGCACTGGGCCCACCCAGTCAATCTATGGTAATATGCTCATCTCAAGATTCTTTTTATTTTTTTACTGGATATAATTGCATTACAACATCATGTTAGTTTCCTCTGTGCAACATCGTGAGTCACTTGTGTGTAACATTTAACCCCTCCCTCTTCATCTCAAGAGTCTTAACATAATCATGTCTGCAAAGTCCCTTTCTTTTGCCGTGTAAGGTAACATATTCACAGGTTCCAGGGTTTAGGGTGTGAACATCTACAGGAGGCCGTCACTCAGCCTCCCACACTCTGTGTTTTCAGAATCCCTGTCATGGAGCACAGTTATTTTTCTCTAGAGGCCATGGGAATGGACCACTTTGTGATGGAGGATACTTATGATTCAAAATGTGTAATTTAATTTCTATGATTCAGAAGGTTCAAGGGCTTCCTTTGTTTGCATTTTCTCTGGTTCCAAATAGGAAAAGGAGTACGTCAAGGCTGCATATTGTCACCATGTTTATTTAACTTATATGCAGAGTACATCATGAGAAATGCTGGACTGGAAGAAACACAAGTTGGAATCAAGATTGCTGGGAGAAATATCAATAACCTCAGATATGCAGATGACACCACTCTTATGGCAGAAAGTGAAGAGGGGCTAAAAAGCCTCTTGATGAAAGTGAAAGTGGAGAGTGAAAAGGTTGGCTTAAAGCTCAACATTCAGAAAACGAAGATCATGGCATCTGGTCCCATCACTACATGGGAAATAGATGTAGAAACAGTGGAAACAGTGTCAGAATTTATTTTTCTGGGCTCCAAAATCACTGCAGATGGTGACTGCAGCCATGAAATTAAAAGACGCTTACTCCTTGGAAGGAAAGTTATAACCAACCCAGATAGCATATTCAAAAGCAGAGACATTACTTTACCAACAAAGGTTCTCCTAGTCAAGGCTATGGTCTTTCCTGTGGTCATGTATGGATGTGAGAGCTGGACTGTGAAGAAGGCTGAGCGCCGAAGAATTGATGCTTTTGAACTGTGGTGTTGGAGAAGACTCTTGAGAGTCCCTTGGACTGCAAGAAGATCCAACCAGTCCATTCTGAAGGAGATCAATCCTGGAATTTCTTTAGAAGGAATGATGCTAAAGCTGAAACTCCAGTATTTTGGCCACCTCATGCGAAGAGTTGACTCATTGGAGAAGACTCTGATGCTGGGAGGGATTGAGGGCAGGAGGAGAAGGGGACGACAGAGGATGAGATGGCTGGATGGCATCACTGACTTGATGGGTGTGAGTCTGAGTGACCTCCGGGAGCTGGTGATGGACAGGGAGGCCTGGTGTGCTGCGGTTCATGGGGTCGCAAAGAGTCGGACACCACTGAGCGACTGATCTGATCTGATCTGATCTGAAAGACAGGGGTATAGAATTCTGAAAGGCCGCAGAACACTGGAGAGATGAAAAAATCTGAAAAATAAGGCCTTTTAGAACTCAGGGAAAAAAAAGGAGTCATATTCTTTTTTTAAAAAAACTATTTATTTGGTTACATTGTGGAAAATTCTGAAAGAGATGGGCATACCAGACTACCTGACCTGCCTCCTGAGAAACCTATATGCAGGTCAGGAAGCACCAGTTAGAACTGGACATGGAACAACAGACTGGTTCCAAATAGGAAAAGGAGTACGTCAAGGCTGTATATTGTCACCCTGCTTATTTAACTTCTATTCAGAGTACATCATGAGAAACGCTGGGCTGGAAGAAGCACAAGCTGGAATCAAGATTTCCAGGAGAAATATCAATAACCTCAGATATGCAGATGACACCACCCTTATGGCAGAAAGTGAAGAGGAACTAAAAAGCCTCTTGATGAAAGTGAAAGAGGAGAGTGAAAAAGTTGGCTTAAAGCTCAGCATTCAGAAAACTAACATCATGGCATCTGCCATCTATCTGCCATCACTTCATGGCAGATAGATGGGGAAACAGTGGCTGACTTTATTTTTCTGGGCTCCGAAATGACTGCAGATGGCGATTGCAGCAATGAAATTAAAAGATGCTTACTCCTTAGAAGGAAGGTTATGACCAACCTAGACAGCATATTAAAAAGCAGAGACCACTTTGCCAACAAAGGTCTGTCTAGTCAAGGCTATGGTTTTTCCAGTGGTCATGTATGGATGTGAGAGTTGGACTATAAAGAAAGCTGAGTGCCAAAGAATTGATACTTTTGAACTGTGGTGTTAGAGAAGACTCTTAAGAGTCCCTGGGACTGCAAGGAAATCCAACCAGTCCATTCTAAACGAGATCAGTCCTGGGTGTTCATTGGAAGGACTGATGTTGAGGCTGAAACTCCAATACTTTGGCCACCTGATGTGAAGAGCTGACTAACTGGAAAAGACCCTGATTCTGGGAAAGATTGAGGGCAGGAGGAGAAGGGGATGACAGAGGATGAGATGGCTGGATGGCATCACCAACTAGATGGACATGGGTTTGGGTGAACTCAGAGTTGGTGATGGACAGGGAGGCCTGGTGTGCTGTGGTTCATGGGGTTGCAAAGAGTTGGACACGACTGAGCGACTGAACTGAACTGAACTGGGTCTTAGCTGTGGCATGAGAATCTTCGATCTTTGTTGCAGCAGGTGGGATCTAGTTCCCCAGCCAGGGATCAAACTCAGGCCCCCTGGATTGGGAGTGCGGAATAGCCATTGGGACACCAGGGAAGTCCTGCTCTCTTACTCTTTTAAACATACACACACATACACGTGCACCATCTTTTTTTCTTGTTCTTTCTCTCTCTCAATGCCAAGCAACCCAGGAAAAGAAGCTGTTTTCATGCCTAACTTTGCTGAACTTTAACTGGGAACACCAAGTTTGCCAAAGGTCTCCATCCACCACCTTGAACAGTGTGCAGTAATGGGCTGCACCCCTTTCAAGACTATACCATCCTCCCCCCTTATCCATGGGGGATACATTCCAAGCCCCCCAATAAATGCCCAGTACCCTGGTTAGTACTAAACCCTATATATACTGTAGGTGGGGTGGGGTGGGGAACTATTGTATTGAAGGGTGACAGTTTTCCTTAATCACTGGGGTCTGGAAGAAACAAGGATGCTCTTTTTGTTGACAATTCAAGGAATCCTATCACCAGTCATCAACCCTGATTTTGTTTCTTGTTTCTGGCCTCATTTTGTAGGCCAGACCTGCCCAGATACAGAAGTCTTTTCTTTTCCTTACCTTTAATGATAAAGCTGGTTAGAAACCACCACAGATTTGTGAATGGGCTTACTGTGAGTGCCTATGGACTGTGCAATTTATTATTATTGCTAGTGATTTCCTTTGAGGACTCTGTTTTAATGGAAATATCACTTTTTTGCAGACACGACAGTCTTGATGGGGATGTACTTGGTCATTTTGTATCATCCAAAAGGTCCTCACACAAAAGTAGGCCCATAAAGACTGTCCCAGGTGAAAGCCTCCCTGTGGCTTCTGCTTGGGAGAAGACGGACAAGCTTCCAGTGTCAGAGCCTTCTTTGGACATGAAGAGGATTGGAGAGAAGGTCAGGCCAAAGACTGGCCTGATTGTCCGAGGCATGATGGCTGGGCCCATTGCCAGCTCCCCCGCAGGTGGGCCTGATGCTTGAGCTGTGAGCACGATGAGCTATGAGCTATGAACTATGAGCTGTGATGCTTGAGCCCGATGCTATGAGCATGGAAATTGAGGACGGGCATGACTTAACGGGTGCCTGGGTTTATTTAGCGTGCCCCACAAGACAGCTCCAGAAGGGAGGATATATATCGTGGGATGGGCAAGAACAAGGGGCCTTTTATCATTCCCTAAGGCAATGGCAGCCCACTCCAGTACTCTTGCCTAGCAAATCTCATGGACGGAGGAGCCTGGTGGGCTGCAGTCCATGGGGTCGTGAAGAGTCGGACACTACTGAGCGACTTCACTTTCCCTTTTCACTTTCATGCATTGGAGAAGGAAATGGCAACCCACTCGTGTTCTTGCCTGGAGAATCCCAGGGACGGGGGAGCCTGGTGGCTGCCGTCTGTGGGGTCGCACAGAGTCGGACACGACTGAAGTGCTTAGCAGCAGCAGCTCTGCTGCCAGCTCGCTGTGGGACCATGGCCTCATCACCTCCCCTGCCCTCAGTTCACCCATCTTATCAACCAGGGAGTTACCATGGTTCTATGTCCATTTGCCGAGTGAGAACACATCGACCTGGGTTTATGTTTGCAGTTCAGGAGTGGGGGACCCAGCCAAGTCTACAGAATGTACTTTTTATTTTTAAAAACATGATAGTGAAAAGATAAAAAGAAATCCCAATCCTTATAGTTTGGTTTTGCTTTAAAAAATTCTAAAAATTTAACACCTATGTTTTATAGTCTCCCTTAAAGAGAGGCGATGGTAGGCTCCTGTCAGGTGGGAAACTAAAGCAAAGGAGAGAATGAATGTAAAAGGAGTTTGTAAAACAAAAGAGAAACAGAACAACAAAGGAAAATCAAACACCAAACTCATAGTGTACTGTCAGTCAAATCAGGGAGCCTAAGCAAACCAAAAACAGGTCATCTGTGTCCACGCTGGTCACCTCCACTCTCGGGGCAGCATGTGTACATGCAAGTGAGGCTTCAAAGGCAGCACTGTTCTTCCAGTTCATCTGGAATTAAAGGCAAAAAGCAGTGGACCCTCTCTCCACCCCTGCCTACATCTTGTGAGATTTTCGGACAAGGTCTTTTGAACATGGTCTCTTGGCCATGGTCTTGTTTGTTAGACCAGGTGTCCAAGACCCCTTTGAGATCTGGAATTTCATGGCTCAGAGATGGTTATGCAATTGGAAAAAGGAAAAGTTTCTTCATTGTCTTTTCAGAAAACTAGGGGTATTCTTTGCTATTACATCAAAGCTAGACAAGTTGTTTCTTAATGTGGAATCTGAAACCATCCCAATGAACTTTTTGTGTGTTATCAGTTTTCATTGGTTTGTCTTGCACTTTGAATGAATCTTTTACCACTGCATGGCTTAGTAACATAACATGATGCATTGGTCACGTGAAAGTTATTGTTTTATGAAGTTATATAGATCCTCTGAATGTTGACACATTTCATTATACAGGAAACCATATAAAAAAATCACATTTGTTAATGTCATTACTCAACTCATCAGAAAGTTTTTAAGTATTGAGACGCCCTCAAGTTCATAATGGCAAACATGTTTCTCCAAATTCTGATTTTTAAGGTAACTTATATTGGATCACTGGCAACAATATATCATTTGTTTCCCTTGAGTTCAATTTATTTTCAGGAAAATGCCTGCCAAATACCTGTCTGAATTAACTGTAGTTCATCTGTCAGTGGTTCCATGAAAAACAGTAGCAAGTTCAGCTCACAACTCAGATGGCTGCATATAGGGCTTTGCCTAGTCACAGCCTTCATCATCTGTATCCCACACAATGTTTATACATACCTCCTGCTTTGTCACACAGACTATTAAAGAGATGTCTAACACAGGATCAAGATCGGATGCAATTAACATTTTCTGTGCATCAGCATGGACATTCTTAAGTGAAATTAGCATTTTTATTGTAAGTGCGGTTGAATACCTCGAGCACTGGTATGGTTTGGTGCCACTACTTTGCTTCGTGCTGAAGGCCAGCAGGTTTTCCCACCAATGCTTTTGGATCATCACTGCAAACATCAACATGGTGAAAAACGCATGTCATATCTTATTATTATAATGAAAATAGTTTTGAGCTCTATGAAACGGTTTGGACATGGACCTCTAAGGTTGATGGGCTATACTTCGAGAACTAGTGGACCAGATGAATGTTAGGGTCCTATCGCACCATGACTTGCTTTTTTTATACATATTTATTTGTTTGGCAGTGCCAGGTCTTAGTTGCAGCACGAGGGATCTTCAGTTTTCACTGTGGCATGAGGGATCTTTAGTTGTGGCATGTGGGATCTAGTTCCCTGACCAAGAACTGAACCTGGGTCCCCTGCATTGGCAGTGCAGAGTCTTAGCCACTGGACCACCAGGCGGGTCCTGCCTACCGTGACTTTCGAATCATCAAGTCTGTGCAGTTCAGTCCCCTTCAGTACTGAGGTGTGAGGGCGAAGGCTTGGACCCGCTTTACTACTGAGAGATTGCCACCAACTCCTCCCCAAAGAAGAAGCAGTTCTCCTCTGAGGTGTTCTTTTCCCTTGGGGTATCTGAATCTTGTGAAGGGACACTAAGGTGGCATTTCCCCAGGTTTTCTGGAAGGTGTTCTGTGGGTTTTTGAGTGCTTTGGCCATACAAGAGAAAAGAGCGAGGTTTGCTAGGTATTGCATCATTTTTTACTGCTAGGTCAGCTCTGCACTTTCGAAGGATGAGTAAGAGGCTGGGTTCCCTGCCCTTGGCCGGAAGTTTGGGTCTCCTTGGGAACAATGACTAATGTTTTCTTTGCTCTGTGGCAAGGAATGCCCTGGGTGGCTTTCGGAGGAGGTTTATGGTGCCTAGTAATTTCCACTGGGTGGGAACAGGACAGAATTAGATGTTCTTTTTTTGGCACAGGCTTTACCATTTGGCTCAGGATTATTTCTGGAATTGCTGAGAGGTCCAGAAAAAGCTCAGCAGGTGTATTTTTGTCCCCTCCCTCTACTCCTCCACCTCAGACGGGTGACAACATGAGTTCCCATTTCACTGGTTAATGATCGATAGAGAGGACACTTCAGTTGACTCCTCTGAAGGTCCTGCATTTTGAAAGTGAGTAAGACTTGATTGCTTACTAGGTATAGGTCACTGAACTGGGAAGCTCTGGGGACACCAGAGAGGAGGGAATAACGGCTTCCATCACCTGGTCTACTGGCAGGAAAGGGTAGGGCCATGAGTATGTGGGGACAGGGGCAAAGCTACTAAGCAGTGGTGTTATAACATTTGCTGGCTGCTTTGAGGGGTTGGCTCTGTGCTACTGCCGTACATGGGTCTGGGTGTCTCCTTTAGCCCTCACTGTGGTCTTGTGGGAAGTCAGCACTGCAGGTCCCCAACCGTTTATCCAAAACCTGTGGGCCAAATGTGCTTTGTAATTTAGATTTTTTTAAAAAAAAACTTCAGAAAGGAAATACAGTGCATAAACCATGTACCACAGAACGCCTGAAGTAGGGTTTGGTGTAGCATCCCATAAAGAAAACATATCTGCCACAAAGCATATGAATATTCATGCTTGAAAAAAGACCACAAGGGAATTCCCTGACAATCCAGTGGTTAAGGTTCCTCACTTTCACTGCTGGGGACCTGGGTTTGATCCCTGGTCAGGAAACTGAGATACCCCAAGCCCCATGGTATGGTGGGGGGAAAAAAAGACTACAAGTAACTTCATAACAATTAAAAAGAATTTGCCATAGGATTCCAGCAGAAATGTTCATTTTTTAGAGGTTTTGGGGTTTAGAAATTACAGATAGCAGATTGTAGACAGATTAGATGGAGAAGGAAATGGCAACCCACTCCAGTGTTCTTGCCTGGAGAATCCCAGGGACGGGGGAGCCTGGTAGGCTGCCATCTGTGGGATCGCACAGAGTTGGACACGACTGAAGTGACTTAGTAGCAGCAGCAGCAGCAGACAGATTAGATTACAGGAAGGGCAAGTGAAGAACAAAGAAGTTCAGTGATTTGTCACAGGGGACATAGCTAGCAGGTGGCGATTCAGGAATTAGAACACATCTGATCCTGGACAGAGAAGGCAATGGCACCCCACTCCAGTACTCTTGCCTGGAAGATCCCATGGATGGAGGAGCCTGGTAGGCTGCAGTCCATGGGGTCGCTGAGGGTTGGACATGACTGAGAGACTTCACTTTCACGCATTGGAGAAGGAAATGGCAGCCCACTCCAGTGTTCTTGCCTGGAGACTCCCAGGGACAGGGGAGCCTGGTGGGCTGCTGTCTATGGGGTCGCACAGAGTCAGACACAGACTGAAGTGACTTAGTAGTAGCAGCTGACCCAGGAGCTCTCTGTAAGGGGTGTGGGAGGGGGCTGAGGGATGCTCCTGGGGTTTATGCTTGTGGGGTTCTGGGAAAGCATAAGAGAAGTGGGGCCCCGGAGAGCCTCCTCAGAGGGTAGGTAGAATTTTAAAAGAAGGAATTGAGGATGGAAAAGGTGGGAAGGGAACATCATAGTCTTGAAGTAGGTTATTTCCCACCTCCCTCCAAGGGGATTCTCACCTCTGCTTTTGTCCTTGTCCCTTTCAGGATTCCCTCCGCAAACGCTCGCTGAGGCGGTCCCCAGCCTTGAGTAGGGCTACCCAGCCTCACAAGGAAGGGAGCCCACAAGAGCCTGAGCTCTCTACTCACACCCCCACCTGTCCCACCCCTCTGGAGGGACCAGCTTCCAGCACCGCCTCCACCTCTAGGAACTCTGAGGGCCCACTCAGCGAGCTGACCTGGGAAAAGGAGAGAACCTCGCCTGACAGCCCGCCTCACTTACCAGGCAAAGGGCTTGTCGCCAGGGAGAGTGGCAGGTGGAGAGACCTTTCCGAAGACAGTCCAGCCGTGGACAGTGGCTCAGAGGCCATCAGAACCGCCCCAAAGTTCTCCCTGTCCAATGGGAATGTCCTGAAGACACAGGAGAGGCCGGAGAGAGCGTTTGAACGGCCGGGGAACCAGCCCGCATTCCTCAGGTAAGTGTGCTATGCCCAGGTGATGGTTTTTCAGAGAACCATCCAGTCCTGAGTGGCTCCTTGGACTCTGAGTGTGGCTGGTGAAGTGGGGGAAGTGATGCTAGTCATTCCACCAGGGAGAAAATAGCCCAGAGCCCACACACTAGGAAGCTTTGGGGAGGTTTCTTTGGCTTTTCTTACTTCTTCTCAAGGGTCAGGCTGATATGGTACAAGAGAGGTGTGGAAGCCAGAGGTATGATGGTGAATCAGCTCCCACAAGGCTCCTTCAGGGGCAGTTTTTTAAAACCCTATCCTGAGTCCTTCTCTTTTATTCTTTCACAATGAACCTTGAGGATTCCTACACTGATTGATTTTTGAATGTTAAACCAACCTTATTTCTGGAATAAAACACACTTGGCTATCATATATTAATTTTATATATTGTTTGATTTAATTTATTAGTATTTTGTATAGGTTTTTTTGTATATAAATTCATGAAGGAGACTGGCTGGCAAATTTCCTTTCTTGGAACAACAGCCTTGTCAGATTTTTAAAATCTAGGATACGCTAGAAGTAGTTTCTCTCTCTTTTTTTTAATAGTCTTGAATAGTTAGTGTAAGATTGGTGTTATTTCTTCCTTAAATATTTGAGAGCATTTTCTGACCATTGACTTAAAAGATTTTAAATTATGAATTCAAGTGAAAAATTTTTAATTTAATTTATCTTTTTTTAAATGTTTTTAAAATAAAATTTATTTCTCAAAAGTTAGCATGTGCATAATAGGAAACCAAAAAACACAAGAAGCAAAAAACAAGGTCATTCATAATCACAAGCAGTTTAGCATTTGTTTGTCTTTCTAGGTATCATTTGTGTATTTTCACAACTAAGCATCCGTTTTTATGTATAATTAAAATTTTCTATTTTATTTTGTGTCAATTTTGGCAAGTTGTATTTTTCCAAGGAATTTAACCATTTAATTTATATTTTAACTTTATGTATATAAAATTGTAATTATAAGATCATGGCATCTGGTCCCATCACTTCATGGAAAATAGATGGGGAAACAATGGAAACAGTGTCAGACTTTATTTTTCTGGGCTCCAAAATCACTGCAGATGGTGATTGCAGCCATGAAATTAAAAGATGCTTACTCTTTGGAAGGAAAGTTATGACCAACCTAGATAGCATATTCAAAAGTAGAGACATTACTTTGCCAACAAAGGTCTGTCTAGTCAAGGCTATGGTTTTTCCAGTAATCATGTATGGATGTGAGAGTTGGACTATGAAGAAAGCTGAGCGCCAAAGAATTGATGCTTTTGAACTGTGGTGTTGGTGAAGACTCTTGAGAGTCCCTTGGACTGCAAGGAGATCCAACCAGTCCATTCTGAAGGAGATCAGCCCTGGGATTTCTTTGGAAGGAATGATGCTAAAGCTGAAACTCCAGTACTTTGGCCACCTCATGCAAAGAGTTGACTCATTGGAAAAGACTCTGATGCTGGGAGGGATTGGGGGCGGGAGGAGAAGGGGACAACAGAGGATGAGTTGGCTGGATGGCATCACTGACTCGATGGACATGAGTCTGGGTGAACTCTAGGAGTTGGTGATGGACAGGGAGGCCTGGCGTGCTCCAATTCATGGGGTTGCAAAGAGTTGGACATGATTGAGCGACTGAACTGAACTGATAATGTCTTCTTATTGTCTTCAGTCTTCAAGATTGTCTCTGTTTCCATTCCTGATACTGGTAATTTGTATTCTGTTTCTCAGCTAGTCTTAGTAGGGGGTTGTGAATTATATGCTTTTTCTTTCAAAGAGGTAACTTTTGACTTTGTAGGTTTCAGTTCAGTTCAGTCGCTCAGTCATGTCTGACTCTTTGCGACCCCATGATCCACAGCACGCCAGGCCTCCCTGTCCATCATCAACTCCCGGAGTCTACCCACACTCATGTCCATTGAGTTGGTGATACCATCCAACCATCTCATCCTCTGTGTTGTAGGTTTGGTTTCTAATTTATTGATTTCCACTCTTTCATTCTGCTTTCTTTGAGTTTAATTTGCTATTATTTTCTATTTTATTGATAAGTATCTTGAATTATTGATTCTCAGCCACTTTTTCTTCTTTGTCCCTTCTTCCTCCTCCTCTTCTTTTTGGCATTTCTGATTTTAATTTTTAGGGGGTTTGTTGACTGCTATTCCAGAATTATTTTCAATATTTCTTACATATATTAACTGCTCCCATTGAGTGTTTTCTCAGTGCCTGACACTATACCAGACACTTTTCCTATATTACTATATAATTCTTAAACGAGCAAGAAGGTATTCCTCAATTTACAGATGAGTCCAAAGCCCATCATGCCTGTAAACACCATCTTATACCCTTTAGGTTGTTGTGTTTTTGTTAGTATGTGGTGTATATGTTTTAAGAAAGTGAGTGTGTGCTCAGTCATATCTGACTCTTTACAACCCCATGGACTGTAGCCTGCCAGGCCTCTCTGTCCATGGCATTTTTCAGGCAAGAATACTGGAGCAGGTTGCCATTTCCTACTCCAGGGGGTCTTTCTAATTCAGAGATCGAACCTGTGTCTTCTGAATCTCCTGCATTGGTAGGTGAATTCTTTACCATTGCATCACATAGGAAGCCACTGTGTATGTTTTAAGCACTAGTACTTTACTTGCAGTGTTTTATGCACTAGTAATTTCTGCAGGATTGGTATAAGATAGGCATCCTGGTTTGTAGTACTGCTGTTTTAATCATTTACTGTGCATCTAATATGTGCCAGATATTGGTAGTACAAGGGAAGCTAAACCAATGTAGTCTATTAAATCCCTTTGTGACCATGGATAAGCTGGGCCTACTTTGCTTAGACATTTTTTGGCTAGTTTATTTGATACATATACATATAGAATTATTATAACTTTCTGTTGGAGAGACTTCTATTATGAAATTTCTCTTCATTTCTAGTAATGCTTATTGCCTTAATGTCTATTTAGGTATAGCTACCTCAGCTTTCCTTTGATTAGTGTTTTTATGGTATATCTTTTCCATATATTCCATAAATATATATTTTTTCATATTTAAGGGTGCCAACAAAAGCCTTTGGGGTTTACCAGGCTTTCCCCCTTTAAAAGCTAATTATTTAAACTGAACTAAAAGAAAGCAGAACAAAAACAGGTGACCCATTTTTACCACCTTCTACCCACCTAAACCTTCTTCTTTTGTAATATCTTTTAAAGCTACAAATTTCCCTTTAAGTAATGCTTTGTCTGTATCCCACATGTTAATATATTATATAATCATATAATTTAGTTTAAATATTTTCTCATTCCTGTTGTGATTTATTCTTTTGACCCATGGGTTATTTAGACATGTATCGACTAGTTCAAAGCCTTTGGGCTATTTTTCTGGTTATCTTTTTGTTGTTGATTTTTAGCTTATTTCTACATTGTTCATAATATATTCTCTATGATTTCAGTCCTTTTGATATTTGTTGAGATTTCTTTATGGTCTACTGTATATTTAAAGTTTATCTCTTATGGGCAGCATGTATTTAGATTTTTAAATCTAGTCTGATAATTTTTTTGGTTTAGTTGAAATAATTATTGCATTTGCATTTTCCTTTTGCTTGATGAACTTAACTTTCTTTAGTATTTCTTTAACAGGTATGTTACATTTTTTTTTTCAATTTTTGTTTCAGTTCAGTTCAGTTTAGTTGCTCAGTCATGTCCGACTCTTTGCGACCCCATGAGTCGCAGCACTCCAGGCCTCCCTGTCCATCACCACCTCCCGGAGTTCACTCACACTCAAGTCCATCGAGTCAGAGATGCCATCCAGCCATCTCATCCTCTGTCGTCCCCTTCTCCTCTTGCCCCCAATTCCTCCCAGCATCAGAGTCTTTTCCAATGAGTCAACTCTTCACATGAGGTGGCTAAAGTACTGGAGTTTCAGCTTTAGCATCATTCCTTCCAAAGAAATCCCAGGGCTGATCTCCTTCAGAATGGACTGGTTGGATCTCCTTGCAGTCCAAGGGACTCTTAAGACTCTTTAATAATACCATAGCTCAAAAACATCAATTCTTTGGCACTCAGCTTTCTTCACAGTCCAGCTCTCACATCCATACATGACCATTGGAAGAACCATAGCCTTGACTAGATGGACCTTTGTTGGCAAAGTAATGTCTCTGCTTTTGAATATGCTATCTAGGTTGGTCATAACTTTTCTTCCAAGGAGTAAGTGTCTTTTAATTTCATGGCTGTAGTCACCATCTTTGTTTAGTCATGTCTTTATTTTGCCTTTATTTTTGAAGGATATTTCAATGAGTATAGAATTCTAGATTGGTGGTGTGTTTTTTCAGGACTTTAAATATTTCATTCCATTGTCTTACCTTTGTTATAACTCTTTTGAAGGTAGTGTGTCTTTTTTTTTTTTTTTTTTTTATCTCTGGCTGCTTTTTTTCCCCCCTCTTTAAGATTTTCTCATTCTGTGATTTCAACTGAGTTACTATAATGTGCCTCAGCATGGTTTTCTTTGATGATTCTGCTTGGGATATGTAGTGAAGTGAAGTGAAGTGAAAGTTGCTCAGTCATGTGTGACTCTCTGTGACTCTATGGACTACACAATCCATAGAATTCTCCAGGCCAGGATACTGGCGTGC
The DNA here is from genome assembly GCA_935064755.1 of Tragelaphus eurycerus. Lineage (NCBI taxonomy): Eukaryota > Metazoa > Chordata > Mammalia > Artiodactyla > Bovidae > Tragelaphus > Tragelaphus eurycerus. Next base: position 31,132,741 of record CAKXYN010000002.1, read on the forward strand.
GTTGCCATTCCCTTCTACTGGGGATCTCCCCATCCCAAGAATCGAACCCAGGTCTCCTTCATTGTAGGTGGGTTCTTTTACCAGCTGAGCCACAATGGGATATGTAGAGCTTCCTGCAACTTGGGATTAATACCTTTCATCAGTTTTGGAAATTATTATCTGTTATCTTTTCAAATATTGCTTTTATCCCATTTTCCCCTTTCTCTCCTGGCCCTCCAATTACACATAGATTAGATAGGAAAGAATGTTTTCCTATATTTTCCATCTTTTTTTTTTCTCTCTCTACTTTAATCTAGATATTTTCTTTTGCTCTACCTTCTGGTTCATGTTTCTTCTCTTTTGCCATGCTATTAAATATATATAGTAAATTCTTAATTTAATTATTTTTCAGTTTTATAATTTCTATTTCTTTTTAAAAAATAGCAGTCTTCTATGAGATTCTCCATCTTTTATTTTCTTGAGCATATTATTCACAGTGATTTTAAAGTCCTGTTTGGTCACTTCCATATCTGGATCACCTATAGGTTTATTGGTACTGTTTTTCTTTCAGGTTTTGATCGTTTTGTCCTGTTTCTTTGCATTGATGAACTGATTGAATTCCAGACATTGCATAGGAATAATTATAGTGATTAATGTTGTCTGGTTAATGTTATCTTCCTCCAAGAGAATTTAATTTTCTTTTGGTAGATATTAATCTCTCACTAGTTTTAGATTTTGTAAAATAACTTCTGTCATTCTGTTATTTGTCCCATAACCTTGTCCATTATCTCCTTTGTTGAACAGAAATTCTTAATTTTGACATAATTAAGAAATTTCTTGTTTGGCATATGATTTGCATTTTTCTTTATTAAGTTCATTCTTTTCTTCAAATTTTGCTGATATTCTCTTATGTTTTTCCATTAACTTTATAATTTTAGCTTTCACATTTATGTATTTAATCTTGTGTATTTGTTAGGCTGACTCACTTTTATTTTTCTTCATATATTCAATAGTAAGACAGTTTTCCTAGCATCACCTACTCTACAATTTGTTCTTTACCCTATAGATTTATGGAGCTGTCTTGATTCTTTTCTAAGTTCCCATATAGATGTTGTTGTTGCTAAGTTGTGTCCAACTCTTCTGTGACTCCATGGACTGTAGCCCACCTAGCCCCTCTGTCCATGAGATTTCCCAGGCAAGAATATTGGAATGGGTTGCCATTTCCTTCTCCACCCATGTAGACGTGGATCTGTCTTTGATCTCTCTGTGTTTCATTGTTTTTTTGTTTTTTTAAATTAAAAAAACACATGACCATGGCTTTTAGTACTATGGCATTGTAGGTATAGCCTATGAGTAGGATCAGTTCCCTACTTCTCCTTTCTTTTAGGATTGACAATACAGATCTTTATTCTCTGTTCACCCTACATGTCTAGCTTCTTTCTACATAAGGAAGAACTGGGTCATCCCCTTGCTGTAAAGGTCCTGCTCTCAACCCATCTCATGACTGTCTCTTTCTTGTCAGTCAGATGTTCTGTACTCATAGTGGTTTTCTTTGACTAACTTCACCTCCACCCCATCACCTCTAGCCTATTTTGTTGTTATTACAGCATCTGGCATTGCCTGAAATGGACTCTGGAGTCTGATGACCTGGACTGGCAAACCACCTCTGCCCTTTATAACAACTGTGGCCTTTGACCAGTTATCAAACCTTTGAAAGATAGTATGAAGTTTGTCTTATAGGAAGAGGGAGGTGGCAGGTCAGCATGCTGCCACTGCCCCTCCCTCAGTACCAGGTGAAGCACAACTAGGAGTGTTGAACATGTGTTGTGATCACAGTGTTGCTCTTTATATCAGTAAACGTTTTGGGAGCTTTGTTGTTTACCTTCTACTTACTCCCTGTTTGCTGAGCACCATGCTAAACACATGTGTATATTATCTCATTTGTTCTTTAGGATAATCCATGGAGGTGGATATTATTAGTTTTTTTCTGGTGGAGAGGGGAGTTAGTCATTAAATAGTATTCTCCTGAGTTCGGAACAAGTTGCCCAATAGAACAAAGGGTATTAACTAGATTGGGGTAAAATGCATATCATCTCTGAGATTGATAATGGAAAGATAGAAGACACAGCAGACCACGAGTGCTGGCGTGCCCAGCGTGGGGCAGACTTCCTCATCTCATCTCAGGCCCAGGCCACGTGGTGGGAGGGGCGGCCCTGGAAGAGCAGCTCCCTCCCAGAGCAGACAGGGTGTAGCTGATACTCCTCTTCTTTCTTTCCCCAATTAGCCAATCAGACAAGACACACCTCCTTCCTCAGGATGGAGTGAAAAGAAAGGAGGAGAGGAAAGGTCCATGGGGTAGACCAGTAGAACTTCCTCCAAACACCGAGGACACTCTGGGAGCTGAGAACAAGCATCTTCCCTCCCCAGCAACTATTATTCCATTTTCTGTGAGAGAGCTGAGGCACAGAGGATTAAAGGAGCCTGTCAAGTTTCTGGGGAGATGCAAGTTTTACCTCCGTTAGGCGGCTTTGTGCTGTTGGCAGCTATACTGCTCAAAGCTGTAGCACGCTTGGTTTAGCAAGGCCAAAGTAATCCCACTTGATAAATCCCAGAGAACACTGTCTCCAGTCCTTCCCAACCCCTCTCCAGCAGTTCTGTCTGCCCATCACTTGTTTTCTTTTATTCAGTTCAGTAAACATAGGTCTAAGTTCTAGTGTGCATAAGATCCTGTGAACTCTTCAGGTAGAGAGTTGTGTGCATATGTAGTTCTTGTAAAGCTGACAAGGGGCAGTGAGAGGACAGCAGACCTGGCTCATATGCATGGCACATGCTGCATCACTGAGGCCTAATGAAGCTGGAGGGAAGGTGGCTACTGGGAGCCTTTGCTGGGCATTGCAACATCACGTTCAGGGATGGCCATGGATATTATACCCGGGGGTGGGGAGTGAGCATGTGTCCTGGGAGAGGGGACAGGTGGAGGACGGGACCTGCTGAGATGTCAGGGAACATGCATATTTGTGCAGTCAGGCCCCTTCTGACCCTGGTTCCTGAGATCTGACTCAGTTGCTGAAGGAACTATTTTCTGCTTTGATTTTTGTTTCTTTCCGGTGTCCTTTGACTTTAGAAGATACTTTAAAAATATTTAAATCGTCTGGGCTCTCACAGCGGGGTTTGTGGCTGTTTGGGGCCACCTGTCATTTGTTGCGGGCTCATCAGGACTGCCTTGGCGTGTTTCTCTCACCATTAGTCAGATCTGCTGGGACTCTGGCCCCGATCAAAGTGATCCTGTAACCCTTGCCTCACTCTGCCTCTTCTACAGGTTTGCATGTCTTGCTATCACCTACACACCTGGCCCAGAGTAGGCCCTCTACAAACCTCACATGCAGTACTAAGAACATATCTTCCAATTCTTTATTTACAAGTCCCAGAGCTCACTGTTTCAAGCCTGAAGCTCCCCAAGTGGCACTTGGGGAACGTTGATAGTCTGGTTGGGAGCAGCCTCACTCGTGGTGCTTACAGCACTCTCTCAGGGTACGGTGGTGGTCATTTGTCTGAGTCTGTCAGAGTGAACCCCTGGGCCTTCTCTTGGCCACCTTGTACCATGCTGCTGGTTGATTTTCTGCATATTAGTTCAAAGCACAACATGCTGGATGTTTGAAAATAGGAATTGTCTTCCACTTATGTTTTCCAGATGTGTGTGGGCTGTGGAAACTGCAGCCATGTACTTTTTGCCCGGTCTCCTTTGGAACCATGGGTGTAATCAGGGTCAGGAAGTTAAAAAGCACTGTTGGCCTCCCTTGGGAGTTCAACCCATGGCAGTGCCCGCAGCAGCAGTATCTAGGTTCTGAAAGATAGATATCAGAATCGAGTCTCATTGGGCTAAAGTCAAAGTGGTGGCAGGGCTGTGTTCTTTCTGGAGCCTCTAGGGTAAAAGAGGGTGACAGAGATTGGATGGCATGACTGACTCAATGGATATGAGTTTGAGCAAACTCTGGGAGATGGTGAAGGGACAGGGAAGCCAGGCGTGCTATAGTCCACGGGGTTGCAAAGAGTGGACACGACTGAGCGATTGAACAACAGGCGAGAATCTGTTTCCTTGTCTTTTCCAGATTCAGAAGGTCACCCACCTCCCTTGCTCTGTGGCCCGTTTCTCCATCTTCCCAGCCATCAGTGTTGGCTGTGTCCTTCTCAGGCTCCCATTTCTCTGGTTCTCCCTTTTCTGCCTCCTCCTTCCCCTTTGAAGGATCCCTCTGGGTCCATTGGATTCCATCAGGAATATCCAGAATAGTCCGATCTCAAGATCAGTGACCAGCAACCTTATCGCCATCTGGAACCTAATTCCCTTGCCATGTAACCCAACATTTCACAAGTTCCAGAACTTAAAAAATGAGCATTATTAGGGGTGGGCATTAACCTGCCTGCTACAGAGGGCAACTGTTTTTTCTTGCAGTGTTTAAAATCTTTTTTGGTCTCCTTATGATTTTTAAAGTGCTTACTTTTAACCTCTCAGGTATCCCTTTCTACCACTCCCAGAATAAATTGTGTTGTTTTCACCTATTCCAGGCATTCTGCCCTGTTTGACTGTCTTTATGCCTCTCTCTTTTTCATGTGGGTCACCTGTGGGAAGGGAACCAGGAGAGCCGGGTCATTCCCTGGGAGCTCCAGGATTAGGCGTGGAGAAGATGTCTGGCTCTGGGGCTGCTGTGGTGTGTCCAGGGAGCTCAGGGCAGTTGAGAATTTCCTGACGCTGATGGATGTCACCTTGGGGACGGTGAATGTTTTCCCAGAAGACAAGCTTAACGAATGATGGGAATCCATGAAATTCAAGTTTAATTTCATTGGATTTTTTTTTAAAAAGATATTTTCAATTGGGTGTTTTAAAAGCAGAGTGGAATAGATGCTGCTTTAGGATCTGTCTCAACTCTTAACCTTATAGTTTGTCAGGGGTAGAAAGGTCCTTAGGATCCCAGCCCTTCATCTGACAGCTGGGGAGCAGGGCTCAGGCAGCAGAGGGGAGATGACTCACCTGAGCTCTTGCAAGGGTCCTACAGTCCTTCTATAAGCTCTGCTTTCACTCGCTATGTTTAGAGCTTTTGCTCAAAATATGTATGACCCTTCCTGTTCTCAGTATAAGTCTCCAACACAATTGTCACCAGTCAACACATGACATTCCTGTTCCTCATGCAGTGATTCCCTTGGTTTCAGAGAGACTTGACTTTAGACCCTAGTTCATGGAGTTAGTCCTCAAAAAATCCACATCAATTCACAGAAATATTCATTTATTCAGTTAACTTATTAGTAACTCTTTAATGAATGCCACAGTGTGTTATAGCCAGCTTGTCCTGGCTCACAGAGCCCACTGTTGCCATGTTTGATGTCAAGCTAGCAGCTTGAACTTGGTCATGGTAGGAGTAGTTAAACCATGTTTAGCCATGTGTGCATGCTTAGTCATGTCTGACTCTTTGTGATCCCATGGATTGTAGCCCACCAGGCTCCTCTGTCCATGGAATTTTCCCAGGCAAGAATGCTGGAGTGGGTTGCCATTTTCTTACTCCAGAGGATCTTCCCGACTCAGGGATTGAACCTATGTCTCCTGTGTCTCCTGCATTGGCACGCAGATTCTTTATCATTGCACCACCTGAGAAGCCCCAGAAAATTGGCAAATGCTGCAAATTAGCATCCCCATCCTTCACCCTGGAGAGCTGATTAACTTCTGCCAGCCACTCCACCTGTGATAGACTCCTGTGTGCCAGACACAGTTCTATCCACTGGGGATTCCATGTGGATGAAACAGACTAAGTCTCTGCTCTCGTGGAATATATACTTGTGGTGGGGAGAGGCAGCCAGCATAACCACCCAACAGGTAAATATACAATGTACCTGTGTGCTGCGAGGAAAAGTATTAATAAATCAAGGAAGTGTGTGATAGAGAGCCCTGGCTTTGGGGCTGCTATTTTACAAAGGGGTAGCTGGGGAAACCTTTTTTGAGAAGATGCACGAGAGGAGACCAGAAAGAAGACAGAGAACCAACTTTTGATCCCTGAAAGCAAATGCAAAGAGACAGCAGCCATGCAAAGGTCCTGAGGTTGCTTGTTTAGGCTGAGCAGAAGAGGTAGAGAAGAGAAGGAGAGGGTGAGGGAGCACGCAGATCTGGAGGCCTCTGAAGGTGCTGGTTTTACCTCTAGGTGATGGCGGAGCCTTTGGAGGTTAGGCAGAGGCAGGGCATGTGGTGACTTGTGTTAAGTAGGATCCCTCTGGTTGCCAGTTGGGGTTGAGAATAGATTCAGGAGACAAGGCTGAAAACAGGCAGGGGCAATGTAGCCGTCTTCAGGAGACCCGATGGTGGCTTGAATCAGGTAGCAGCAGTGAAGGTGATGAGACATGAGCTAGAGAAAGCACACACACACACACACACACACACACACACACACAGATCTTCTGCTTTTTGAACTTAGTTTTATTCTAGTTCACTTTTACTAAAGACCTATATTAGTTAAGCAAAATAAATCCAAAGAGGATTTTCACTTTTAAGGAAAAGACAAGAAGTGAAAATAGTGATCAGCGCTTTGCACTAAGTCGTTGCAAAGGCAGCTTTCCCTGGAAACAGCCGCCAGAGTGGCACTACCAAGCCCCTTCCCCTGGAGCCACCCTCAGCTCTGTGCCCGTGAGCCTCTGGGCTTGATCTCAGTTTGTTCTGTGGCTGTTAACGAGATTTGTTCTAAGGTCATTGCTTCTTGGCTTTGCCCCACTTCAGCCTAGGAAAGCTTTCATGGGAAGGCTTTACTTTTGAGTGGAAGGGGAGCCTGTAAGTAGTTGAGTCAACAGGATTTGCCCATGGATTAGATGTGTGCATTAGAGAAAAAGAGAGGCAAGGATGACGCCAAAGTTTTTGGCTGAACAACCGGGAAATGGGGTTGCTGTTCCCTGAATTGAGGAAGATGGTGGAAGGAGCAGGGATAGGTCATGGACGTTGTGGCACAGTCCGTTGCCCATCTGTCGGGATATATTTTATCAAGCCAATTGTGTTTCTTTGTTAACTGGCCTCCCTGTGGCCTGTGAGTCAGGGACCTTGTGTCTGAAATCTGCAGATGTGAGCAGTCAGCTGTCCTGTGGTTCTCATTTCAGGCCCTGTTGATGCTGTTGTGACGCAACTGTGCATCAATTCTCTTCTCTTCTGGCCTTGGGGTCTTAGTGAAGCCATGAAGAGGTTGTTTCTCACACCAGGACTATTACTAGAGCCCATATAATAGGATTGCTCACGGCTCTTCTCTGAGGACAGTAAAAGCGGTTGTCTTGCCTTTAAATCGAGCTCTTATTTTTCCTGTGTTTGCAGGTAGAATGTCTGCTTTGGTCAGATCTCCAGCCCTTTCTGGGCCTCTGTGCTCCTGTCTGTAAGGGAAGGGATTGAATGGACAGCTCTTTAGGGTCGTCTCCATCTGTGAGGACTTCCCTGGTGGCTCAGTGGTAAAGAATCTGCTTGCCAATGCAGGAGACATGGGTTTGATCCCTGGGTTGGGAAGATCACCTGGAAAAGGAACTGGCAACCCACTCCAATATTCTTGGACAAAGGAGGCTCGTGGGCTCTCCGTCCTGGGATTGCAAAGAATCAGACACAACTTAGGGACAACAAAAACCACCACAGTCTCTGACAGCCCCTCATCCTCCATTTACACATGGCCTTGGATGTGTCCAGATCCAACTTTTACTTTGTCTGAGATCCAGGAATCAGTCTTTTTGCCTGACCCCTGATGTTCATTTTGTGTAGAGAATGAGCATTCAAACTGGGTTCCTGTGCCATGGGAGTCCCTCCTGGACTGTAGGCTCCTCTGAGCTCTTGTAGTAAAATGATACAAGTAGGGCTCAGCTACCCAGATTCTTCTCCAGCCCTGAGCATGGGGGTCTGTTGCTGGAGGCATGATGATCTTCTGTTCCAGCTGCAGGGTTTTGACTGGGAGGCACGCTGAGTGCTACGTGGCTTAATCCTGACACCTCTGGCCCCTTCGCCTGTTACTTGCTGAATGATTTCTTAGGTCAAAGTCCCAAGAACAGCTATTCTCAGACTCTGATCCCTGGACCAGGAGCACGTGCATTGCCTGGGAACGTGTTAGAAACACAGCTTGCCTGACCTGTGGAATTGGAACTTTGGGGGTGAAACCCGGCAGCGTATTTTAACAAGCCCTCCAGGTGATGGGGCTGCAGGCTGAGTTTGGAGAAGCAGTGTCCTGGAAGCTAAGCCTGAGATGGAGGGTCAGGCACATGTAATCTGTCGGGGGTGTGCTCTCAGGAGAAAGGCAGTGAGGGACACATGCAAGGGCAGGGGAGGATGTGGGGTGGGGATAGGCTCCTCCCGCAGGGAGATGGGAGTGTGGACTGACCCAGAGCTGCTTCCATCTTTAAGCCAGGAGAGGGCCTATTTTTCTTGTGTCAGCCATTGGCTATGGGGGGCCCATACTGGGGGGCAGTGTGCCACCTCCTGGCTGACTTTTATGAAGGATCGGTCTCTGGCAATGGGTACAGCTGTGAGCCGTTAGCAGCCAATGCAGACGGCTCTCGGATGGGGGTGGCCGGACAAGGGACTCCTTGCATCTTCCATGTCAGTCCTCATGATTCCTTCTATACTCCCCCGGTTCCCAGTGGGATAATGGAAATAGACATTTCCAAAGCTTGCTCATGGCTCTCACCTCTGGTGCAAAGGATGCCCTGGTGAGGCAGGCCAAACAGGGGTCATTTACAGGTGAGGAGACAGACCCCAGAGGGGCAGGCTGGAGTGAAATCTGATAGAGGCCTGCAGACAGCCCCTCCCATTGAGACCCCTCAGCTCTCATTGTGAGAGCACCGTGTTAACCCATCACTGGCGTCATAGCTGAACAATGCTCTGCTGTCTCAGACGAGGTGGCTTTGAGCTTTCTTGATGCCCAGATCCGGCACTGGGGATGTGAAAGGATGAGAAGGCTCCCTGCTCTGAAGCCCATGCTCTATGTAATCGGGTGCTAAACTGTGGTCCTCGCAGAAGAGTGGAAGATCCAGGAGCAGATGGGGACTCTGTCGACAGGGCAGGGCAGCCTTGGGCTTGAAGAGGCTGCGTTTAATGCAAAAACCTCATGGTGAGCTAGTAACACTAGGTGAGGAATAGCTGTGATTAGCCTGTCTTGTTCTGCGTGGGTCTCTGCAGCCTGGGCACAGCCACTGCCCGACCACGGCATCAATGTCCCCGTCTCTGTCAAAGCCAGTAGTCAGTTCCAGGGATTCAATGACTGACATTGGGTGTGCCCCGTCCGATTTTCGGGTTTTGCAGGAGAATGGACAGTAGGTGGCAGCAGACCCGCATCGGTCTTCAGGACCCCCAGAGACTTTGGGTGGCCCTGTTGTGTGACCCTCCTCAGGCCCCTACCAACGAGGATGACAACGCACTTGGGTGGGAGACAGAAGAATGCGATCTAGTCCCTCCGGTTCTCACCCTGTCCCGGCTCCAGATCAGGCCTGAGCCCAGGCCTGTTTGCATCGTGAGAGGGAGCAAATGTTTCCATCTGGGCCTGGCAGAGGCTGAGCAGAGGATGTGGCATTTGCGGTTTATTGACTGTTCCCTCTATCCGAGCATCCCGAGTCTGACAACATCTGTACTGACTGGGACGAGAATGGAGAGAATCCCATTTTCATTTGTCTCTGCACATAATTTGGACTTTATGTGGGACTAAGGTTTGAAATTAGCTGACTCTTGAAACATACAACACACACAGTTGCTTTCCTGTGGGCCAGAAGCCCCGTGTAGACAGGCGGCCTGCCTGGGGCTCCTGTGCTGTGCAGCTTCCCCTACATGCTGACCCCAGGGACCAGTCTTCTGCGGTGGCATGGCTGTCCTTCATACCCACCACTGGTCCCTGTGCCCAGCTGGTTCTCCTTCCCACCTCTTGCCCACATTCACACTACATGTGCATCCCCCATCCACAGTGGAATGCCACTTCTGTCTCCTCTGAATGCTGGCCTCTCCCTAGTATTTCCCAGGAGAGTAAACATGAAAACCGACTCCAGCACACATTAGGGGCCACTTGGAGCCCTCCATGAGCAGGATTGACGCTCTCTCCCCTGTGCGGTAATTAAAGCTGCCACATACCTTCAGTTCTGGGGTTTCTGAGTTTCTTTGATCCAAAGCATCCCCCAGGGTAAAGAGACTTCTCCTGACTCAGATTTCCTTTGAGATCAAGAAAGTGTGGCTAAAGAGGGAAGAGAGGTTCCACGCCCCTCCTTGGAAGGAGGAATGGTCTCATTTTGTCCATCTCTGGACATCAGAATGGCAGCTCTGAGAGCCTCCCCTGCCCACACCTGAGCCTTGCCAACTCTGCTCCAGGCCCAGGTCCATGGCACATGGATGGAAATATATTCCAGGCAGGGGAAGCTGCTGCTGCTAGATGGAAAGAGGCCATTAATGCTCAGGGATAATTTGGGGGAGATGAGTGTCAGCAGAGGAGGTGTATGGAAACTCTTTATTTCCTGGGTGCTTTTCCTTCCTCATTCCAAGATGCTTATCAGCTGCTCAATGAGCTAGCTTCCAGCAGACCCTGGCTACCAGACCAGAGAGAGGTCCATAAAGAGATCAGCAACAGAGTCAGGATGAGAGTGAAACAAGAGAGGTATCTGAGGTGCGAAATTTAAGGAGGCACTTACTCTTAAGGTGCTTCACCTGTGGTGTAGTCACCTCCATCGACTTGAGACTGAGTGCCTCCTTAAATTTTGCATCCTGGGTACCTAATTCCAGCCTGTCCCATAGTGTGGCTGCTTCTCTTCTGCTCCTTAGTATCACGGATAATCCTCGATAGAGCACAATGATTGATCACTCATTTTTACTTCCATGAATTCTTTGAGGGTTGGAGTTGGCTGTATTTCTTTGTTGTCATTGTTTTCCTAGCTATATCCCTGGACCTGGAAATCTATACTGAACAAAAGAGAGCAGGTGCATCATAAGGAGAACGAAAGGGAAAATCATGCTGATATTTTTGGGACAGTGTCGTGAAACTTAAACTGATCATCTTTAATAGAATTGGAATAATCCAAACTTTATCTTCAGGTTCACTTGGTGGCTTTCATTCACTCCTCTATTTCTTATTCATATATTCATGTAACTAACCATCCATCCAACCAACCAACCAACCAACCAACCAACTATCCAACTCACCAACACATCAACCCACCAACCTACCAGCACAGCCCATCACAACTGTGATGTCCCATATGGAAGTCATCTTGAATGTTGCCTTCTTTAGGAAGCCTTTTTGATCTCTTCCCTTCTCCTATACCTGGATGTGAGCCCCTTCGCGTACCTTTCACAGCACATGTCACACTGGAGAGAGCTGACAGGCTCCTATGTTTCTCCTGCTGGCTTGTCAGCCATCTGAGTATGGAGGTGAGTTGTCTATGCCTCCCTCAATTTTGTTCAGATGGAGCTAAATAATAGGCTTTGCCTTGGGGAGAGGGGGAAGTGAATGTGAGATCTTCCCTTCACTCAGGGGACGCATAGGAGAGTGGGACTAGTGGTTTAGCAAGCAGGGAGGTCACCTAAAAATAGGAGGCAACATCTGTCCCAGAGCCAGGTGAATGGTGCCCCTTGAGGTGCCATAGGATCTTAGAGGAGGGGGCTGTCTTGGGCCAGGCCTTGGAGGCAGAGCAGGGCTGGGATAGACCAGTTGGGGGCCAGTCAAGGGCCTCACTACCGTGCCTGACATGACTCATCTCTTTTCCATACCTTCCTCCAAGCCTGAGATTTTAGGGGGAAAAGTTTGCTCGTGTCCTTGGGATCTCATTCCTGAAGACTAAAGTGGCTCCCTGGATCTTCCTCAGCCCCTCATTTTTTTCCCCTGGGGCCTGCATTGGGTTCTACTGTATTCATGATATTTTTAGATGATGTTCATCTATGGTGGCTCATGGAGAAAGAGCCTAAACTTGGAATTTTCCAAAGGATTGGGAAAGGGCATTGATTTAGGACAAAAATGGGCATCCTTGTTCCCACCCGAGTATAACTCTGATAGGGTTGGCTGGTACCTGGGGGCCTGGGGAAAAGAACTGAAGTCTTTCCCCTGCCAAAGCCCACTCTGTCCTGCTGGAGGGGACCTTCCCTCGTGAGCCCCCAGCTGCTTTTCGTAAATGGTGGCCGTGATTCACTTGGGCTGCTGCCTCCACCTTGAAAAGATGGCCTTGGAGGCTGAGTTCTATCAGGGGCATTCGGGGCAGAGTTCTGCAAATCACAGAGATGACCCGCTGGGGTGGTTTCCTGTATAGCTGGATTCCGTGTGTGTGCCTCATTCCAGAAAATTCTATTTTGTTTTCTCTGCTCATTCCACAAGAAGTTACTAAAGCCGTGGGATTCCTTCCATTTCCTGTTGAGGCCAGTTTTGCGGCCTTGGGTCCCTCAGAAGTAGGGCCGCTTCCCGATAGGGTAAACAGTCCTTGATCTCTGTCGAAATACCTGTTATTTAATTTTATTCAGTTCAACAAAGTGTATATGGAGCACCTCTTGCTTGTTTGAACAGTGTTGGGGAGAGAGATGCTGAAGATGTGGTTCTTGCCCCAAAGAGACCGAGACATCCAAACACATAACTGTTCCACAGAGTTGAAAAGAAAAAAAGAAAGAACATGAGAAGGGTCTGGAGCTGGAGTGTGGATTGTTTCAGGGATAATTAAGCTGTTGATATCTATTGGATACTCATCCTGTTGTAAGATTGTAAAAGCGTTCGATGTATTACTACATTTAATTCTGACAGTACTAGGAGGGTTATCAGTCCCATTTTACAGGTGGGAATACTGAGGCACAGAATGGCTAACCAGCCTGAGTACTTGCAGGCAGCCTGGCTCTAGGCACCTCCGTCTTAACCCCTATCCTGAGGCTGCTGTCTGAGGAAGGGCTGACGGGGAGCTGACCTGGGCAAGGACTGAGGGTTGGTCTGGCAATTCAGGGAGTGGATGCATGCCGAACTGAGAGGCCAGTGTGAGCGAGTGTGAAGAGGCGGGCAAGGTGGTAGAGCTGGAACCCGGGGCATGTGTGGGGACCAGGATGAGAGGAGACTGAAAGACTGGATGGTGCTTGAGAGCCAAGCTAAAGAGCAGTAGAGAGAAACAGAAATTCCTCTGGCATTTTTAGTTAGGTGGTGGTGGTTTTGTTTTTTAACTAGTTAGAGCTGTACTTTAGGAAGATTAGCCTGGGGGCGCTGCAGGACTGAGAAGGGTGACCGGGAGCAGGAGCCTGACATAGAAGGTGTGGTGGGCCCTGACCCAACTGTACAGAGGGACAAGGAGCAGGGGATCTGGGAGGAGAGTCCTTGGGACTTGGTGTGCAGGGAGGTTGTAGGCCTGGAGGGCCTGGGAGGCGGGGCATGCAGACGGCAGGGAGAGGGGACTCGGCGGGGGAGCACTGGGTCAGGAAGCAGAGGAGGAGGCTGTTCCTGGAGGTGTCCAGTGGGGCTGTTGTTTCCACAGTCAGGAGTGAGGCAGAAACACAGTTCCGAGAGGCTAAGAGAGGGGTGTCTGGGAGGGGCTGAGAGCTGAAGTCCTTGGAGGAGGTGGTCATGTCCAGGGGTCTAGGATAAAGGTGCCAGGGTCAGAGTCCTGCAGTGGGAGAGGCACGTGTTTGGTGTGGTAAGGAAGAGGAGGGTCAGAGTGGAGAAGGACTCCAGAGGTGAGGGAGGAGAGGGTCTGCAGGAAGCAGGAGGTGTGGGCAGCTTTGAGCCCTTGGCTGGGAATTTGGGAAGGTCACTGGGACTGGTGATGGAGTGGCTTTGGAGAGAGCACTTTCAATAGGGACTGGGGACAGGACATCTCCTGCAGTGGGGTGAGGACACACAGGAGAACACGGGGCTTCTTCAAAGAAGTTAGAGGGGATGGGAAGGTAGGGACAGCATGGCCATTCAGAAGGGGAGAGGGTTAGGGAGCGGAGTCTCCAGGATGGGAGAGATGTGAGCGCGTCTGTAAGCCAAGGGCTGGGTGCCAGCAGCAGAGGGGAGAGGCTGATGGTTCACAGAGACCCCAAGGAGGCAGGAAGCACATGCTGGGGCAGGCTGGGAGTGGGCAGCGGCCACAAGAGTCAGATTAATTTTCTGCCACGCTCCACGATGATAATTGATGTCCATAATGACGGGCCAGGGGCATTACAAGTTCCCAGAGTACCTTTGAAATCCTCAGTGAAAGAACCAATTCTGCTCAGCAGTTTTTGGGTTCTTTGAAATATATCCCAATTAAGCAAAGCTTTGTTAAGTTACTGAGGACTGCTGTTTGGGAAACATAGCATTTTATTGTATTCTGAGACTGTGCAATGGGGCTCTCCATCTATTATGTATTTGGCAACTCAGCATGGTAGGTTGAAAGGGCCCAAGATTTAGAACTGGACAGATCTACCTCTTACTATCAGGGTGACCTTGGGCACAGTGTGTGTGTGTGTGTGTTTAAAAAAAAATCGTTACAACTTCATTTCTTCATCTAAAAAATGGGACGAGGCACCTACTTTTATGTTTATGTTATTTTTATATTGTGAAGAGTCAGCGAAATGATGTATAATGTTGGGCTTACAATAATTAATAAATACCTATGTTCTTGCCTACTGTTTAGTTACCCCAAATGCCCTGTGTCTTTAATGGATGGGTGTATTCCTGAATAAATGGGCATTTTGTAAGAAAGGGATGGGAAGTGAGAGATTAGAGGCAGATTATGCATGATGGTGATGGTCAAAGGGGAATGTTCAGCCCTGTTGTGTGGGTCATGGTCAAGGATGCTGAGGCTCAGAGTGCGGGCTGGGGTCCCAGACCCGGGCTTAGGGCAGTCCCTGCTCTGTAGGGGATGGTGACCCTGTGCACTGAGGGCCCAGGGGAGGTGCGTACACACCATTCTGTTTTCCAGAAGCTCTTCCGAGGCCAGGCCTGGACAGTGGGCTGACACAGAGAACTGCCCTTGCCTGGCCCACACAACTGCGGTCCCTGCTCTCAAGGCTGCTGCTCAGGGCCCTAGGCTTCATTAGATTCTGTAAGGGAGTGAACAGCAACGGGAAGTCCATGATGGGGGTTGGAGCTCCTGTAAGTGATGACAATGTTTCCTTTGGTCCCAGTTCACTTTGTTTGGCCGTCTCCCTTCTTATTTTGAATAAGGAAGAAAAATGGAGCAAACTCAAAAAGTCACTGATGAAAAGAAAACCAAACCAAAAAGGACTCTGATGCTGGGAAAGATTGAGGGTGGGAGGAGAAGGGGGCCACAAAGGATGAGATGGTTGGACAGCATCACTGACTTGATGGACATGAGTTTGAGCAAATCCAGGAGATAGGGAAGGACAGGGAAGCCTGGCGTGCTGCAGTCCATGGGGTTGCCAAGAGTCAGATATGACTTAGCAACTGAGTGACAACAACAACTCATCTGAGGACTGGAGGCTCTTTTGCACGGCGGCCTCATTTCTTTACTCACCTCCTCATGGAGCAATGACACATTGAGTGTTCCTGTTCCAGAAGCTACTATGCAGAGGGCAGATGAACTTATAAGGACATTTCAACAAGTGTCTAGGAACCAGTGCCAGAAGCTGCCAAGGAAATCCAGCCACACCAGTCTACAACCCAGAGCTTCACCTCCCACAGTGTATTAAAAGAAGAAAAGAGAAGTTGAAAATATCCATGTTAGACAAAACCCAAAAACAGATCTGGCCTATTAAAGACATCATGACTAATTTATGATTCTTTTTAAAGAAAATAACTCCAAAAGGACAGACTTATCAGATGCAGGAATCTGGGAGAGCTTAAACAAAGATCTTGGTTTTAAAAAGTGTTGTCATACAAATAAACCCCATGTGGATTTTGCAGGAGACTGTTCTTGTTCTTACAAATTAAGGCTATAGTAACATCTGCAACTTGCTTTCAGAAAGTCCAGCAAAAAAAAAAAAAAAAAGTGTGTGCGTATGTGTGTGTGTTTGGAGAGAGAGAGGGAGATGTAGAGAGGGAAAGCAAATACCGCAAAATATTAACAATTTGTCACTGTTAGTGAAGCGTATACTGATGTTATTGTATTCATTCTTTCAATTTTCTCGTAGGTTTAACATTTTTCAAAATAAAAAGGGAAAATATATATGGAACAAATAGGAAAAATGAATGGTCAGTAGGATCTATGTTTTATCTCTCAGTAAAGATCACGAAGAATGTAATAGGGTCATTAAAGGCTGGAATCTGGGTGAGGTGACAGGATAGACCCAAGGCAAGCCCAGGAGCCACTGAGGGAGCACCCTAACTCAGCCTCTTCCTGTTTTATGTGGGCATCGTCAAGTCCTTTGATCTCCAAGGAACCAGTGACTGTGACAGAAGCAAGAACTTGAAGGTGTTTTCTGGATGCACAGAAAGCAGCCTGCACTGGTGTCGTCCTGGGGGCCACTGGGAAGCCCACTCTTACCTCCCTTCTCACATCCATCTTCCCCCACCCACGCTGCTGGGCCTGGAGTCTGCACGCCCACAGTACAAGCTGGCCGCATCTTGCCTCTCCAGACCTTCTGGATATTTTCTCGAAACTCACAATCCTTTGATTATACCCACACTGTGAGTCTCAACGTGACATTTCCAACAGGAGACTGCCCGACGTGGGTCCAGCTGCTTCATCTGGTTTTTCTATTTGTCCTGGAAAAGGCTCCAGATACATTTGGTCAGTGCTCTTCCTGTTGGCTGTGCTTCTGGGACCATTTCTCACCCACGCAGTCCAGCAGAGGCTGCAGTCTGTAAGTCCCTGCACGTCCACCCTGCTGGGGGCCAGGTCACCCCTGCAGAAGGGTGTGGCCACCTGGAGAAGCAGGACTCCGGAGGGTTTTGCAGGGCATGTGTTTTCAGTCTCCTGTGTGGTATGTTATTCTCATTTAGATCCCTAGAAACCAAGGGAACCAGAACCTTGCCAAAGGGCTTCTTCATTCCACTTCTGCAGAAGTTTCACTATCAAGGAGAAAAGAGAATGAGCTGCTTTGATTTTTTTTTCCTTCTTGCAAACTCTCACAGAATATTGTTACCGCATAAGGATCTGGGAAGGAATACTTGCTCTGTGCTAAAATCCAAAGTCTCTACTTCTTGACTTCTGTGTGAGGAGGGTCCTTTGCACTCCCTATTTTGGGGCTCATGGAAAGTTCCAGCACACATTCCCCACCTTTGAGCAGCTGTGTTTATCAGCATCCCAGCTCCCACTGAACGCCCATGCCTCCCAGGTTCTCCACCTGTGAGCTCCCCATGATGAATTCCTGGGAATCCTCCTGGGAGACAGGGGTGGGAACCCCAAGAGGGGAAAGCAAGGGCTGTCACACTCTTGTTGGTACCTGAGGACCCTCACCCCCCCACGTCAAGTGCAGACACTGCCTGGAGAGGCACAGGGAGGCGGCTGAGCTGGCTCAGGGACATGGCTAATTTTAGTCCAGGGTGTGCATGTCCTGATGGGGACTGGCTCACCTGGGGAAATTCCACAGCTCTCCAGTTTTATGTGTTTGGTGTAATGCTCTAAGTTTGCAAAGCTCCCTTGGATCTAAAGCAGCGTCCATTTCTCCTTTTTCTAAGAAAGACCCATAAAACAATAAGTCTTCTGTGTTTTTGGAGTAGGTCAAAATTTCCTGGAGATTCCTTTTGTGTGTGTGTGTGTGTGTGTGTGTGTGTGTGTGTGTGTGTGTGTATGTGATGGGACAGCGTGTGGTGGAAGAAAGAGGGGTTCCAGGAGCCAGTCTTGGCTGGGTACAGAATGCTCTGTACGAACTTGGACAAGACAATCACAGGGTGCCTGGGGTGGAGGAGACGCTGGGCATCTATTGGTAGGATGGGTCATCTCTGGGTGGGAATTCAGATGGATAAGCAATGGATGAGCAAAATACAAACAAAAATGCCAAAACAAACTGCCTGGAATCACGTTCAGATCCAGACGTTGTGGGCCTGAAACTTACACAGTTTGGGTGTCTCTTGAAGATAAAGAACATACACCTACCTCATTTTTGCAAATCAGACAAAAATAGAAGACTGTGGCAACACTAGGACCTCGTGACAGGGCCTGTGCAAGAGGATCCCTGAAGCTTAAGTCCCATTAACTTCATGGTAAATCAGACATATTACTTTGCCAACAAACGTCCGTCTAGTCAAAGCTATGGTTTTTCCAATAATCGCGTATGGATGTGAGAGTTGGACTATAAAGAAACCTGAGCACCGAAAAATTGATGCTTTTGAACTCTGGTGTTGGAGAGGACTCTTGAGAATCCCTTGAGAGACTCTTGCAGACTCTTGAGAGACGGCGAGGAGATCAAACCAGTCCATCCTAAAGGAAATCAGCCCTGAATATTCATTGGAAGGACTGATGCTGAAGCTGAAACTCCAATACTTTGGCCACTTGATTCGAAGAACTGACTCATTGGCAAAGACCCTGATGCTAGGACAGATTGAAGGTGGGAGGAGAAGGGGATGACAGAAGATGAGATGGTTGGATGGCATCATGGACTCAATGGACATGAGTTTGAGCAAGCTCCAGGAGTTGGTGATGGACAGGGAAGGCTGGTGAGCTGCAATCCATGGGGTCGCAAAGAGTCAGACACGAGTGAGCGACTGAACTGAACTGAAATCAGATACTCTTCAGGTTGTTATTATTATTTAGTTTTCTTGGTAAGTAAGAACATTAGAACAATTCTGTAAAATTTAAATATATATCCAATCTTGAAAGAAAAGTCCCAGCTTTGAAATGAACAAATTAAGCCTAAGGAAAGATTCACTGTATTGTTACCTATGGCCCCCATTTGGTCATAGACCTGTGTGCCAAGGACTGGTCTGTGTTGGAATATTTCTGACTTTCCAAACCTCAGTGTCCTCATTTTTGAAAATAGGGCTAAAACGTCCCTTTGCTGCTTCCCTGCAGCAAAGCTGCTTGTGAGAAATAAATAAAAAACTGTGCTTTCAAAGTGCTTGGTAAAGTAGAAATAAGCACCCAAATAAACACTTCTTATTGTAAGGACAAAAATTAGAACCCTTAGACTGTCACAGAAAGGACAGTGGAAGCTCAGGGCACGGGAGGAATCATCCACGTCTGCTTGGAGAAAGATAGGAGCTCCAGGAAAAAGGTGTTATTCAAGTGTACACCTCCTCACCTTTTGGCAAAGTAAATGCACCCCAGTTTCTTTATTTTCAAATTGATATGAAGTAAACCTTGGACCCAGACAGTGTAGTTTCAAACTTGCTGCTTTAGGCCCTTTTATTAATGCTTAATGCAGGGAAACGTTTTGTGAGTTCAAAATGAAAATATTTCACCTAAGAGGTTTTTTTAAGCCACCCTTTGGCCTATTTTATCAAACAGAGCTCAAGTGGGTTTAACATTTAATGGGACTCGGAAAAAGTCCCATTTTCATTGGGACAGCTCCTTCCCGGGGTGTGTTGTCCTTTATTTGGACAGTAAAGAGCAGTCGTGGTGCCAAAAAGCAGCTTCTCCTAGCAGCTAAGTAAACATCTCGGCACAGCTTTCCAATCCACGATGGAGACCAGCGGCAACTCTTATGTAATGCCTTTCAGGCACACTTTGGAACCTTCCCTTTTATAACTCCAAGTGTGACTTTGGACTTCCTGGGATAGGGCCAAGGTCGTGGAGGCAATCCTTTCCATCCTGGGCTGTCACGGGAGACTTGGGGAAGGCGGGGCTGGGGTAATCTTTGTCTCTGACAGAATTATCCCCTTAGGTCTTCACTCCACTGTTGGGAGCCCTAATCAGAGACAGCCTTAGTGATCCCACCTGCTGGGTGTGCAGTCTGGGGCTCCTGGTGGGAGGGGGCGAGGCTCCCGGTGTGGGCCAGGTACCACCTCATGCCTCTCGCTCCAGCCCTGGTGATTGGGCTCTTCCAGCATCCCACAGGGTCTTCCCAAGTGGCTCAGAGGCAAAGAACCCGCCTGCCAATGCAGGAGACGCAGATTTGCTCTCTGGGATTTGCTCTCTGGGTCGGGAAGATCCCCTGGAGAAGGAAATGGCAATCCACTCCGGTATTCTTGCCTGGAGAATCAATCCCATGAACAAAGGAGCCTGGAGGGCTGTAGTCCACAGGGTCGCAAAAACTAAACAACAGCAACAAGCGTCCCACAATGGTTGGGCTTGGCTGAGCCACGCAGCCTTGTGCTGGTGGGCAGAGGGGAAGTGAGACGAAGGGGAAGGAGGAGCGTGGGCTGGCGGCATTCTGCCCAGTGAGCCGCACAGTGCGGGTGGTGAATGAGTGGTTACTCAGCGATCTGGCCGCATCCCAGAGCTGTACTCCAGGGAGACCACTTGTCCTTCAAGAGGATATTTTTCTTCCCCTGGAGCCACCTCCTCTCTACCCACGTTTTCACTGCCTGTTGAGCAATGCCTGCCGCTCAGCATCAGTCACCTTGTGGAGCTGAGTTCAGCCACACCCAGGAAACTGCAGCCTGCGAGAAGGGCAGAAAGATAGGAGTTGGAAGAGCCACAAATCCTGCTAGTGTGCATTCATTAAGGGGAGAGCGACCACCCTGACCCAGTGCATTTTGGGTCTTTAGAAAAGCCTCCAACATCCAACGTGGGATAGACGAACTGTGGTGAGAGTCTGGAGCCTAAAGTTCTGTTTCTGGCTTTGCCCACTACACAGGGGTTCTGCTGCTGCTGCTGCTAAGTCGCTTCAGTCATGTCCGACTCTGTGCGACCCCATAGACGGAAGCTCACCAGGCTCCCCCGTCCCTGGGATTCTCCAGGCAAGAATACTGGAGTGGGTTGCCATTTCCTTCTCCAATGCATGAAAGTGAAAAGTCAAAGTGAAGTCGCTCAGTCGTGTCCGACTCTTAGCGACCCCACGGACTGGAACCTACCAGGCTCCTCCGTCCATGGGATTTTCCAGGCAAAAGTACTGGGGTGGGGTGCCATTGGGTTCTAGGTATTAGTAAAAGCTCTCCCTCTCCTTCCCAACCCTGACAGAGTGGCAGGATTAGATTAGATGGTCTGAGTTAGCATTTCCAGCCCTTACAGAGGCATGAGCCTTATCTGGGTGAGGCTTCCCTGGTAAAGAATTCAGACGATAGAGAATCTGCCTGTAGTGCGGGAGACCCCGGTTCAATCCCTGGGTCTGGAAGATCCCCTGGACAAGGCACTGGCTACTCAGGACACCCCCTCAGCTTCCAGAGGGAGCATCCGTTGAATACTAGTTGTATTCCAAGGCCTTGTGCCAAATTGGGAGAATAACATGAAGGAAGGTCACAGCTGGTACAGTTTTGTTTTGCAAATTGTGTGCCCTTGAGGAACCCTCCTAGTCTGATGCTTTGGTGACCCGGGGTAAATTTCTTCTCTGTTCCTGGAATGTGCCAGAATCCAGCCCAGCTCAGGGAAGGAGAATTGTCAGACTTCGTTTTGGATCTTGCTCTGGCTCTGCATGCTTCTGGCCAAGGGTGTGTGTGCCAGAGCTTGTGGGGAGGGACGCACACAGAAAGATAGTTGAACGGAGAGATCTTCACCCCCCAAAGAACAATGGTTCAGGAGGTGAGAGTACGTGTGTTCTCTCCAGCTCAATGGGCCAAGCTGATTGCTTTTCCAGGAGGATGCAGAGTCATTGGGGACCCCCTCCCAGTCCGTTCTCACCAGGCGATCCCTATCTTTGTCCCACCTTTGTCCAGCCCGGATGAGAGAGTCTTGGTTATGCAGCCCAATTCCCAATTAAAGTCATTCACTCGTTTCAGGAAGATAATTTATTTGGGCTGAATTGTTAAGGCAGATTGCTTTCACAGTATCCAAGGAGAGTGCTTTCTCACAGGAAATGTCAGACCAGGCAGTTCTAGTCAGGTTTTCCACATCCGTAAGAGAAAAGAGAGGGGGAAAAAAAAAAAAAAGATTCCTTTTATATGTTGAAGGTCAACAGTTGGAGAACTGACAACTGCCGGGTATAAAACTGAGATGTGTACACATGATGACTTCTTGATAACCCAGCCCTTGATGAGACCTCCTGTTCTTTGACGGCTTAATTTTAAAAACGCCTGTGGACGTGGCGGCCCAGGAAGGTGGAGCTCTTCCTGAGGCTGGGACGTGGATCCCTCGGGCTGAGCACCCGGAAGGGGGACACACTGGCGGAGCCCCTTTTCTTACTCCAGAGCACGGTTTCCTCATCTCTAAGTGCACAGGTTATGCCAGGTGACTATCCAAGTGCCTTCCAAGTCTAACTCACTGTGATTCTGCACCTTGTGCCTTCTTCTGGGGGAGCTTGGCTGAGCCTCTCTGGGAAGCCAGAGAGAAACGGAGAGCAGGAAAATCGAAAGAAGAAATCTTTTCTTCTATGGAGAACTTTTTTTAAAGTTCTTTTTATATTAGCTTGCCCTCAGGGATCCCCCTGACTAAGGCTAACCCCTTCTGAAGTTCAGTCTTTAATAAGAGCCTTTAAGGCCAGGGCTGTGCAGAGTCACTGTTGGGAGGACAGGAATACTGGAGTGGGTAGCCTTTCCATTCTCCAGGGGATCTTCCCAGCCCAGGATCGAAACCAGGTCTCCTGCATTGCAGGCGGATTCTTTACCAAGAGGTGGTGGTTACACAAATTTGTGAATGCATCATATACCACTGGATTGTTCTCTTTAAAATGGCTAATATTTTTTTTAAGAAGAAAACAAAGTAAAAAGGAAAAAGGAAAGTGTAAAATATAACAGGACAAATGACTTCAAGTATATCAATAATTTTAAAGATGAAGAAATTAAACTCGTCAGTTAAAAGACAAAGACACTCAAATCGATTTTTAAAATTAGCACCGTGGTATTTTATACGATACATGTGGAGAAAAGGAGAACAACTAAGCACAGGGAAACAGGGAAATAATATATCACTTGCATGCCAACCATTTAAAAGCTAATGTAGTTAAGCGTTATTGGATAAAAATCAAAATAGGATAAAAAACATTATGAGTGATAAACCTAACTTGTTACAGAATAACAAAAGGAGGAATTCGACATGAAAATGTAGCCCAACATGAACCTCTGTAAAATGGTTAATAATTGTCCTACCTCAAACATTTGTGGTGAGAATTCAACAAGTTAATACATCAAGTGCTGAGTCTAGTATCTGGCGAAGTAATTGCTATGTGTTAGCTGAGATGACTTAAAAGTTTTCAATTTAATTAGTGTCTCTACTCTCAAAAAAAAAAAATGCAAGGATTTTAGAAAGCTTTAATACTGATCATTTCCCCCTCCCAGGTTCCCTGTTTCTTACTGTCTAGTATTATCCCTTTGTTTTCAAAAACTTTCTCTAGATTAGTTGTTATTGCCAGCTCTCATTTAGGTTTATCTAGATGTTCACAGATTTCTTTTCTGCCATTGCTTGCATCCTGCTCTTTCCCTCTGGGTTCAGTTTTCTTCTCCTGCAGTTAGTCTCTTAGTGGTTCATTCAGTGAAGGTCTGTGATGGTTCACATTTTTAGTCTTTGTCTGAAAACGTTTTCATTTTGTACTTACCTTTAATATTTTTAATACTAAAGATGTTTTTGGTTAAAGTAACTGTTGTGTATAGATAATCTACCTTTCAAAGGTTTTTCTCGTTGTCTTTATTATTCTGGTCGTTTCAAGATGACGTGTCTAGGTGTAAATTTTCTTTCACGTGTACTGTTTGAAATTTATTGTGTTTCTCTGAGGATTCATGTCTGGTAGATTCATAGCAATTATCTTTTAAGTGATTTCCTTTCTCATATTCTCTTTATCCTTTCTTTCTGGAACTCCTTTCATTTTTTTTAAACTAATTTATTTTTTGGCTGTACCACGCAGCAAGTGGGATCTCAGGTCCCCAACCAGGGATTGAACTTGTGCCCCCCTGCAGTAGCGGTATAGAGTCTTAACCACTGGACCACCAGGGAAGTCCTTGGATCTCCTTTTAGATGTATATTAGGCTAAAAAATTTTCCCCTGCATTTGTTCTTTCATATATTTGATCTTTCCCTTATTTGTTCTTTCATATATTTGATCTCTGAGCTGCATTCTGAATAAATGTCATCTCATTGTTCCTAGTAATTTATTATCGCTTCACTGTATCTAATCTCCTTTTTTAAGTTTTCCAGCAGTTTTCCCCCAACTTGAAAAATGTTCTAACCCATAGAAAAGTTGAAAGAATAGTACATGCAACCTACCTTCTGTAATTCTAAGATTTTTTTGGATTTGTTTTCTCTCTCCTCTTCTTCCCTCGTCCACAAATATTTTTTATGATTGATTTGAAACTAAAATTCAGATATTATAGCATTTCACCCTTAAATATTTCAGTTTGCATCTCCTAAGGACAAGAATATAACCATAGCACCAGTATCACAACTGAAAAATTTCACATTGACTCAGTAACATCCACTAATGTAAAGCTCATGATCAAATTTCTCCCAAATGGCTTCAAAATGTTCTTTGGGCTTTAGTTTTTCAACCCAGGATCCATTTAGGTTCACTTATATTTGGTTGCCATGTCTCTCTAATCTCTTTCAGTCTCAAATAATTTCATTCTCTTTAGTTTTTCATGATGAATGTAGGTGCTTGTCTCATAGAATGACCACATTATAGATATGTCTGTTTCATTATTGGGTTTATGTTAAACAGTTTTTGGTTAAGGACAATACTTAGGTGATTCTGGGTACTTCCCGTTACTTCACGTCAGGCGCATGTGATGTAAGTTTATTTTTGGTGATGTGATGCTAAGTTGCGTCAGCCCTCTAGGGTTTCTGCCAATCTCTCTGTTACCATAAAGGCAACCTTCCCCTTTGGAATTAATAAGGACTCTGTAACTTTTAGACCATGTGAATATCCTGTGCCTCAAAAACCTCTTAATCTGTGGTTTGAATATCCATTGATATTAGAAATGTAAAAAATGGCGATTTTCTAATTTTTGTCATTTTATCATTCCCTTACCATTTACTAGGTGGCATGTTTCATAGAGAAGAGCTTTCTGTTACCTGCCCCTGCCCCTCCTTCCTCCTCTATTAGCAGACTCATGGATTTAAAACAAAATATGTGTTTCTATGGTATTATCCATCACCATCATTGTATGCCCCAAGTTTTCTCATTTTTCATGACTGTATTTGTTTGTCAGAGCAGCCCATCCTTTTCTCATAGTGTCTGTTTCTTTTCGTACAATTTCCATTCCTTTGTAAAGTGTTGCCCTATTCTCTCTAATTACAGCCTCTTTTAGATTGCTGTTCTGTTATCTCAAGTTCTTGAGAGTCCTACTTGTTGTGTCAGTTGACTTTCACTTATGGTGGATCATCTCATATATTTAACAGGCTTTTTGTTTGTTTGTTTTAAGCATATTTTTAGTTGGGACTTAAAAAAAAATCTCTCTGTCTCCTGGGGAAGCTAGATTGTAGAGCTCCTACTTGCTTTGTAGAAGTGTCTCTCCAGATAATTTTACATGGCTTCAGTGAGGTATGCTGGGAAATTTTATGTAAATTTCTCATATTCTGGATTCTTATGCAACATGTTGTTGTTAGTCACTTGTCCAACTCTTTGCGATCCCATGTTCTATCCATGGAATTCTCTAGGCAAGAATACTGGAGTGGGTGGCCACTGCCTCACCAGGGGATCTTCCTGACCCAGGGATTGAACCAGGGTCTCCTGCATTGCAGGCAGATTCTTTACCATCTGAGCTACCAGGGAAGCAACATGAGTGGGATCAATTCACACTGGGTTCAGTGTTTTCATCAAATAGACTATATAGTAAGTGATCAATGTCTTTCCTCCTAATGGGACAGCTTTCTTTTGTAATCATAACTAGTTTAGTCAAGTATCCAGCACCAAACACAGGGGAAAGAACAGCTCCTCATCTGTTTTTATGCTAAGAGGTGGTGAACTATTCTGTGTTTGGTGCAAAAGCAGTTGAACATCTTAAAGAATAGCATGAGCTGGGCATGTCAGTCCTCTCAGAGCCCGCCCACCTGGTCTTGTTACACAGCCGTGCTCAGGCTTTCTCCAAGGTATAGCTGAGGCATTTGATGCCCGCAGGGGTGAGTGTCTTGCCTAAGGTCACTCAGAGTTGGGGGATCTAGGGCAAAAACTCTGGTCTCTGAGTGGCTCTTTCTACCGACCCAAGACCAGTTATCCAGGGATGAGTCCTGGCTCTATGTATCCCTGAATACCTGCAGTGCCCTAGCCTTTGCCCCTCCTGGGGGTGGGGTGTGTGGAGCCCACAGAGGATCTTGGCTGGAAAACAGAGGCCTTGGTCCCAGCAGGCAAGCGGGTATTTCCAGCCTGGCTCCCCTAGATTTATTAGATGCACACTTTGACACATGTCTCTAGGTTATCTGTACAATCGCATTTTGAAAAAGTGTTTTGAATCCTTGATTTATCTTTTTGTCGTTGTTGCTCATAATAGTTTTCACTCAAAGGCAAGAACATGCTTTTAAATTGACCTTTTCAACTGTGTAATGCTTATGCCACAAAGGGACACATGAAAGGAACAATAGCACATTCCCCAAGTGTGAGCATGACTGAAGTCTCCTCTAGTGAAGAGATTTATGGGAAGCGGCGCACAGCATCTGAGCCTGACTCTCGTGGGTGATGGATGGCCTCAGGGTGGAAGTCTCATGACCGGGAAGAGGCCCAGCTGTACCCTGCATAGCGGGAACATCATCCCTGCCCTCTCCCCGCGGCTCCTGCCAGTCTGCATGCTTCTAGGGAGCCAAGGGGACCACTTGGGAGGTGTAGGTTTTGTCTTCTGGTCCACAGGCAGCCGTGGAGAGTTCTGGGCAGGGAAAGGAAGTGTCAAATACAAGAAAGAGCAGAGCAGCATTTGGAGCCAGCGGCCTGGGTTTGAGCCCTGGCTCTGGCACCTCTAAGTTGAGTGACCTGTGTGAGGTGTGAGCCGCCTAGCTTGTGTGAGGGTCATTCTGGTATTTGGCACACATTTTTGGAGCAGCGACTAGGTGCAGGGCACACAGGTCACAGAGGCCATCAAGAGAATCCTGTAGTCCATTGCTCCTCCTTGGGGTTTCTCTCTCTGTACGGATTAGTTTCCCACCGCTGCTCCAGCAAATCACCCAGTAATTTAGTGACTTAAAGCAACATGAATTTATTGTCTTGCTGTTCTGGAAGACTGAAGTCTGAAATCAGTTCCACTGTGTTAAAGCCAAGGTGTTGGCAGGGCTAGCTGTTTAACAGCTAGAATCTGTTTCCTTGCTTTTTTCAGCTCCTCATGGCCACCCTCATTTCTTGGCTTGTGGCCCCTTCCTCTATCTTGAAAGTGCATCGTTTCAACCTCTGTTTCCGTTATCATCCTACCTGTTCTCTGCTGTGTCCGATCTCCTTCTGCCTCCCTCTTATAAGGACACTTGTGAGTAGGTTGGCCCCATCTGGATAATCCAGGATGCTTTCTTCCGTTTCAAGATCTTTAACTTAATCTCTTTGGCAAGTTCTCATTGCCGTATCAGTTACCATTTTCCGTTTCCAGGGACTAGGATGTGAATATCTTTGGGGCCCATTATTCAGCCTACCATGCCATATCATATTGCAATTTGCGTCTGTTTATTGAGACAGCTGGCTCTCACTGGGGCAGGGAGACAGACCTTCTGGATAACTGCCACGCACTGGCTAGGTGACTGAGTGAAGAAACAAATAAATGCACGCTTTGGAGTTGAGAAGAAGGTGGCATTCCAACTGGGCTGAAAAGGACGAGTGTGAGTTTGCCAAAGGATATTCGAATAGGAATGAGCAGCTTGTGAAAAGGTGTAGAGGTGTGGGCTGAGAAGTTAGCATGGAGGACATGCAGGTGGAGCGGGAGGGTGCAGAGGGAGGGGGTGCTGGGGTGGGAGGTGGAGGGTGCAGAGGGAGGGGGTGCTGGGGTGGGAGGTGGAGGGTGCAGAGGGAGGTGGTGCTGGGATGGGAGGTGGCCAGGTCACAGGCAGCCCAGCACCCACACTAATGGGCTTGGGCTTTGTTTTATGAGGAAGCAGTATATGTTGCGTTTGCTGCCGTTATCTTTGGCATTGTCAACCATGAATTGGAACTTAGCATGGATGCTTGGCATCTAATTCTACAGGGATTAAATCGTGTGCTGCTGTAGCTGCTGACTTATAACACCTCCCCTAAAGGAGTTCAGGAGGAAGGGTGAGGCACTCTGTGCTCTAAGAAACTGGCAGGACAGGTCTTTAGATAGTTAGATATTCTCAGGGCAGAGTTTATGAACCCAATTCTTGTATCTCCTCATGTCTAGAAAAGGACTAAAATTCTTCATGGTGATGGTGGTTTCTTGTGACTAGCAGAAGCTTCATGAGGCCAGCAGAAACTTTCTACCAAAAAGTATGTGCTTGACTGTGTACACTGCCCCTTTCCCCAAAACACGTATATACTGTTTCCCTCTACGTCTTTGGGACAGTCTTTCAGCTCCACCTGAGGAGCTATCTCCCAGGCTGTAGACCTCATATTGCCCCCAATAAAACTTAGCTTGCAACCATCACATTGTGCTTTTTAAAATTTTAATTGACAGTGTCATTGCCTGGGTTTGTATTTCTGTACTGCCACCACTTGCTGTGTGACTCTGGGGAGATTACTGGACCTCTCTGAGACCCAGGGCACTGACCACTTCATAAGGCTCTTTTGAGGAGCAGATGACTTTTGATGCTGCAACAGTCAAAGAAATCAGAAAGCATCTGTTGTTATAATTGCCATCATTTTTATAAATAAGATGACCGTTGTTGATGATAATGATGATGGTGAACTGTTGAAGAATTTCAGCCAGGCCGTGGCGTAGTCAGACTTTCTTTATAGAAAGATGCCTTTGACACTTGTGAGGATACAGGGTCAGTACCAAGTAGGGCATCACCCTGGGGTCAGGAAACCAGTTAGAGGGCTGTGAGAATGATCTGGGTGACAGACGAAGAGGCAGAGAACAGAGATCGGTACCAGAGAGATGTTGGCAGTGGGATGTGCCAGAGGCATCTTTACTCCTGATAATTCCAGCTCAGAATGGTTCAGGGTGGCTCTTAGAGGCCATCTAGCACCTGCACCCAAGTCCTTGCTTTTTAGACTGGGACACTGAGGCGCAGCAAGGCCCTTTGCCTTAGTCACCGGCTGAAATAGTGACAGGGGATAGAAGAAATGGGACCTCGGTCCTCGCCTTCCCTTGCAGCGTGGGTGGTGGGGGAGAGGTGGGGTCGGTGGAGGCGTCTGATGAAAGCACAGTTCTTCATTGTTGGGCACTGTGGGGGGACACAGCCTCTCTTTTAACCCCCACTCCCGCCTCCACCACGTCCTTCTGCTGCCCGCTCCGTGCCTTAGCTCTTCTTTCCAAGTTAACTTGTTCTTTCACCATTCCCAAGAAGGCTTGCAGAACCCTGGTAGTGTAGGAATTTTGTGGTTTCAAATTGAGGAAAGTGGGCTTGGCGGAGTGGAGGAGGACACGGGAGGCTTAGGGCTGCCGGGGAGGAAGGGGAAGGTGCTCTGTATTCCAGCACCAGAGACAGGAACCCTGGGGTCCGAAGCAGTACGTGCTGGGGGATTCAGTACTGTGCATCCTCCGTGGTCTTCCACTCACGCCCCTTCATACATCTTCAGGAGGAAGCCAATTCAATAGAACTTACTGTGGCAAGATTACGATTGTTACTTCAATCATATCTTATCCTGCAAGGATGTTGGAGGAAAATACATTTCAATGCTACGTTCAAAAGAGCTGTCATTTTTAACATAGTAAATGGAGTTTTCAAGAGGGTGATGTAATGTTGTTATTTTTTAATACATTTAAAAAAAATGATGTTACTTTAGTTCAGATGAAGCATGCTGAAGGAAAAGAAAATCTAAAGAGAGCTGAAATACAGGTGGGCTGTTTAAAGAAGGCTCTGTGTGCACATCCATAAATCTACTAGTCAGAATAACAGAAGGTATTCTGTCTGGTGCATTCTAGAGATTTCTGAGAAACGGCTGTTGATAGCTTTACAAGAAAGCTGGGAGAAACGAAACCAACAAAAAAATGAGATAGAAAATCTGTGCAGTGATTGCAGGAACTTGATTCATGTGTGTGCGTGTGTGCATGTGCACGTGCGAGCGTTTCCCAGCAGTGCTACAGTGGCATCAGCAAAATAGCCTGCATTCAATTCTTGGCAAGTGTCAAACTACAGAGTCTCTCATCCTGCATTGGCTGGGGTGTGCTTGTGTGTGTACACAATGGAAAAGTGCCCCAGAAGTGACTTGATCCCATCTGACGTGGAACCTGTGGCTCAGCGAGGAGGAGTGCTGGTACACGGCACACACAGAGGGGCAGGGCCAGGTCTGGAGAGAAGCCCCCTCCTGGAGGCCCAGCCAGTCCTCCTCCCATTCTTCTCTGTTGTTTGCATTTCTCTGGTATTCTCCTATGGTACATTGACATTTTCCTTTATTTTTTTTACCTCTAGGAAAAATCAGTTGTCAGTGTCCAGCAAGCTAGAAGGTGATCTGGATGTGCTGCAGCTTGGTAGGTACCCCTGGGGCCTCTGTGCTTGCCCCACAGGGTCCAGTGGTCTTCATTTGGTCTGTCTGCAAGGTAGTGGGTGGTGGGGCTTTCTGCTGGCTGGGACGGGGCTCCTTTTCTCCCACCTGGCCTTGGGAAGGAGTGTCTGGCCCAGAGAGTAGAGCAGGTTTCTCTCTTTTTGGTTGATGTCCAAATCCATCTTCCACTGCCCATCTCACTTGGAGAAATATAGAAATCTACACTTCTAGATCTACACTGGGAGAGAGGGGGCAGAGTAGCATTTTCTGCATTTGGGGTTTCTTTTAGGGTTTCTCAGAACCTACAGAAGTCTCTAGAAGACAGTGTTCAGTCAAAATATTAGTATGTCTCTGCTTGAAGAAGCCCATCCTTTAAAAGTTTTTACCCACATATCCTTGGGGCTTCCCTGGTGGCTCAGATGGTAAAGAATCTGCCTGCAATGCAGGAGACCTGGGTTCAATCCCTGGGTTGGGGAGATCCCCTGGAGAAGTGAAAGGCTACCCACTCCAGTATTCTGGCCTGGAGAATTCCATGGGCAGAGGAGCCTGGGGAGCCACAGTCCATTGGGTTGCAAAGAGTTGTATACGACTTTGTGACTAACACACACCGCCTCAGTTCAGTTCAGTTCAGTTGCTCAGTTGTGTCTGACTCTTTGCAACCCCATGAATTGCAGCACACCAGGCCTCCCTGTCCATCACCAACTTCTGGAGTTCACCCACACCCATGTTCATCGAGTCGGTGAGGCCATCCAGCCATCTCATCCTCTGTCGTCCCCTTTTCCTCCTGCCCCCAATCCCTCCCAGCATCAGAGTCTTTTCCAATGAGTCAACTCTTCACATGAGGTGGCCAAAGTACTGGAGTTTCAGCTTTAGCATCAGTCCTTCCAAAGAACAGCCAGGACTGATCTCCTTTAGAATGGACTGGTTGGATCTCTTTGCATTCCAAGGGACTCTCAAGAGTCTTCTCCAACACCACAGTTCAAAAGCATCAATTCTTCCACGCTCAGCTTTCTTCACAGTCCAACTCTCACATCCATACATGACCACTGGAAAAACCATAGCCTTGACTAGATGGACCTTTGTTGGCAAAGTAATGTCTCTGCTTTTGAATATGCTCTCTAGGTTGGTCATAACTTTCCTTCCAAGGAATAAACATCTTTTAATTTCATGGCTGCAGTCATCATCTGCAGTGATTTTGGAGCCCCCCAAAATAAAGTCTGACACTGTTTCCACTGTTTGCCCATCTATTTTCCATGAAGTGATGGGACCAGATGCCATGATCTTCGTTTTCTGAATGTTGAGCTTTAAGCCAACCTTTTCACTCTCCTCTTTCACTTTCATCAAGAGGCTTTTTAGTTCCTCTTCACTTTCTGCCATACGGGTGGTGTCATCTGCATATCTGAGGTTATTGATAATTCTCCCAGAAATCTTGATTCCAGCTTGTGCTTCTTCCAGCCCAGCATTTCTCATGATGTACTCTGCATAGAAGTTAAATAAGCAGGGTGACAATATACAGCCTTGACATACTCCTTTTCCTATTTGGAACCAGTCTGTTGTTCCATGTCCAGTTCTAACTGTTGCTTCCTGACCTGCATATAGGTTTCTCAAGAGGCAGGTCAGGTGGTCTGGTAGTCCCATCTCTTTCAGAATTTTCCACAGTTTATTGTGATTCACATAGTAAAAGGCTTTGGCATATAAAGTCAATAAAGCAGAAATAGGTGTTTTTCTGGAACTTTCTTGCTTTTTCCATGATCCAGCAGATGTTGGCAATTTGATCTCTGGTTCCTCTGCCTTTTCTAAAACCAGCTTGAACATCTGGAAGTTCACGGTTCACCACCTCACTGAGGTGTAAAATACAAATCGTGAGGTGCATCAGCTGATGCCCTTCCACCTGTGTATGCATCTTTGTACCTCCTCTGTAAGATCTAGACAGGAACTTGTCCATCCACTCTTTCTCTTTGAAGCCACCTTTTTCCCTCTTTCTGGAATTCTGTATTCCCCCAAGACTAATATGTTTGCTGCTGTTGCTGCTGCTAAGTCGCTTCAGTCGTGTCCGACTCTGTGCGACCCTATGGACTGCAGCCTACCAGACTCCTCTGTCCTTGGGATTTTCCAGGCAAGAACACTGGAGTGAGTTGCCATTTCCCTCTCCAATGCATGAAAGTGAAAAGTGCAAGTGAAGTTGCTCAGTTGTGTCTGACTCTTAGCGACCTCATGGACTGTACCCCACCAGGCTCCTCCATCCATGGGATTTTCCAGGCAAGAGTACTGGAGTGGGGTGCCATTGCAGGCCTTGACAAAAGCCAGGAATAGAATAAAGGATGACAACCAAGGACCAGACATGAAAGGACGAGGCTTGAGTGCCATTGACCTTTGCTGTTCTCCTGGAAGCCGGCAATGTATTGATACCTTTTGGACCATTTTGGCATGTAAGAGCTGGGAGCTACTCACATCCTTTTCCTCTCCTTTTAAGCACTCCCTTTTACACGAAGGAAGAAAGCAGCTTGCCCTTTAGAAGTGACTGGCGTGAGACAGGCTGTCTGACGGTTTGCTTTGATAAAGTTGAAAGGCAGGGACTGGCCTCCGAGTGATGGAAGCAGGGGTTTGTTTATTGTACTTTGTTTTCTTCAGAGGTGACCGTTCCTCACAGGGATGGCTGGTGGGATTGTTGGCCCACCCAGGAAGGGGCAGATTTCACTGGGCACACGGCTATGCAGAATGAAGCATGGAGCCACAGAACACTGGCATCTAAAACCTTTCTGTAAAGCGTTCTAAGGTTTTCTAATGAAAGCCACTCCTGTCTGGATGTAAAGTGAAGTGGTTCCCGGCCGTCAGAACCCAGAGGGCTTCTGCTGGGAGGAAGGCTTTTAGCAATTCTCTCAGAACCCAGCTCTTTGAAGTGTGTGTGCTTTTCCAGAGGGAGGCCAGCCTCTCTTTGCTGGTGGCTCAGCTAACGATTTAGAGAAGGACACCGAGATAAAAGATCAGAGATCCAGAGTCCTCTCATGGAACCCAGTTACCCTGAGAGAGTGGAGGAGAAGTTTGGGGTGGGGGAATCAGAAATAAGGAATGCAGTTTGTTTAGAGGGACAGCATTCCCTTCCTCACCCCACTTCATCTTTCTTGGGTTCACTTCTGTCCACTTTGATTAGCTCTTACATGCCCAGGCACAAACAGGACTGTTGAATGTGGACGGAGGTGATGAAAAGTGGTTTTGTGTTCCTGGAGGGTGAGGTTGGGTAGGATGAAGGAAGAGAGGTGTTTTCTGAAAACCACACCAAAGTAAATGACCTGCAGCTCTTCACTGCTTCAAGAGGCGATTTAGCCAAGTCTATGGTGGGTTCCACAGTGGAGTATCATTTAGACTGGGGTTTGAAGGATGGACAAGATCTTATCAAGCAGAGATGTGAAACGAATGATGTTTGAGGCTGTCTCTGGATGTGGGTGGAGGATGAGTTTTAGGGGTAAGAGCCTGGTTTTTGGGAGACTGGTTGGGGGACTCTTGGAATAGTCTAGAAAAGAGGTGACTGGGCCCCTGTCCTATCTGGGGAAATCCTCTGGGTATTTCAAGACCCCGCTCCAATATTTACCATTTATGTGAAGCTTTTCTGACCCTGTAGGCAGGATTACTTGCCTCTTCCTCTCTGCTCTTAGAACCTTTGCCCTCATCTCCATTTTAGCACTGACCTCATGTTATATGTTTAGGCCTCTGTCTCCGTCTTTAGTTAGTGAACTCCTTGAAGGCAAGGATAGTGTTTTCATCATCTCTGGACCTCTTCTGTCCCACATACCCAGTGGCACATCATGGATCTTCAGTAAAGTGCTTGATGAGCAAGTAGAAAAATAAAGACACATTGCTATAAAAGTGGAGAGGGAAAGTGTGGGAGGTGGGCAGCGTTACTGGGCATTCTGGGGGCAGGATAACCTGGAGGCTAGAGCAGCGTGCCGTGTGGGGGAGGGCTGAGGTTCTGGCCTGGGTCCCTGGTGGAGGGCTGGGGAGATGGATTCTGTAATCAAAATAGAAGCCTGGAGGGGTTCAGCACTGAGATTCCTGAGTCTGGGGCATTGGGGCACTTCCAGCAGAAGACATCTTACAGTCAATGGGAACTACTGAGTGGGGACCTGGAAAAAGAGATAGACAGGCCTCTTAAGGTTATGTATACGTTTTCTTTCTCCAAAGGGTAAGTTAAATGGTATGGGAAATAAAATCCCTTGCTTTTTTTCAACCAGACATTTACACTGGGCCTTAAAAATAGCAACTGAAAACCATCAGCATTTGCAGCTGGGTTTGTCTGCTCGGCCAACATGTCAGGCCAGAATGCTTTGTTTTCCCCTGCACGGCGATCCCGCCACATCTGCGCCTGCCTAACTGTCCTGAACCAGTTCCCTGTGCAGGCGCCAACTGCCTCCTGGCAGAGGCGGAGAGAGGCTGCCTCCTCCTGGGGGCTCCACCCAGTCAGCTTCCCGTGGGCCCCAGCCTCCATCCTTAGACTTAGTTCATGGGCTTGAGCAGAGCACGTTTCAGCCCCGGTTCCCTTCGGGACATCCCAGATAAAACAGCAGCCTCCAAATAGGCTTCAATCCTGCCCTCTCTGGGCCTCCCAGAAGCAGTCCAGGCTGAGGCATTGCTGAGGCTTGGTGGAATCGCTCAGTTCCTCTCCCGCTCTGTTTCTGGGCCTCAGATGCCTAGGGTTGAATTAATCACACATCTCCATACCTTAGTGAACATTCTCAGTTTTGATCTTTGCAAAGCTTCCCATTGTCCGCCCTCTTACTTTTCCTTCCTGATTTCGTTTGAGCCCCACCCCACACTCCCATGACCCTCCTCACTATCAACCACTCCACCCTCATGTATTTAGTGATTTCTTTTCGCTTGTGTGTGTTCTTGCAAAAATGTTTAGAGTTGCGTGTATGTGTTTATACTGGATGTAAATTGCGTTGTGTTATAAATTGCATTTTTTTTTCTTACTTTCTCTATCCAGCGGCATGCTTTCAAGACCTGTGTATGTTACTGTGTGAACATCTGGTCTTTATTTCAGGTGTTTTTGTAAGACCATGGTCACAGGGTGGCATTTCTCTGAGACCCTCACTAAGAAAGTTTCTCATTTAAATTCCAGACTTACTGGAAACTTAGTGGACTGAGCCTCTAGGAGTGGGCCTCATGCTGTGCCTGGTCCTCCTCCAGGGAAGAAAAAGAGGCTGTAGAGTAAGATGTAAGGCACGTGTCCTGGGGATGTTGACCTTTGAACATTATCTCAGAAGATGCGCGGCAGGGACTGTGACATTTCTATGGTCCCACACACACAGGCTTATGGCAGATAATGTTGAGGTCTATACAGTGTGGTGTGCTTTTTAAGTAATCATTTAGTCTTGGGAAAAGGGTGGGAGGAAGTCTCCAGAGGCTCTCTGGAGACCAGCCTGCTGAGCTCTGCCAGCATCACTGCCTGGGCTGTTTTCATGTGGGTCCTGCATCTGAGGGTTCTGGTAAGTGGTGCCACAGCAGGCGTAATGGTGAGAGGGAGCCTCGCCTGCCAGGGAAGGCACAGGCTGGTGCCACCAGCACTCACTCCGGGACCTTCTCTGGGCCTCCATCACTCCAGCTGTGAGGTTGTATTTGAAATGTGACTTGGTGTCCCTTTTGGCTGGAGATCCATGGAGGTCTGATTGGCAGGATGGCAGAGCTGTTGGGAGCTGGCCTGGGTTTATATTCTATCTCTGTAACTTTCCGCCTGGGTGACTTTAGGTCAGTGACTTGTCTCAATCTCAGTTTCCTCATCTGTAAGTGGGTGTGATGATAATTACTCTCTTGAGAGAGTGGTACTTAGATGATAAACATAGGTAGTGAAAACCACAATAGTGATAATCTATTATAACTGTCATTATTCTCTCAGGAAGGGCAGCAGTTTCTTTCCTACTTTTGCCCTTTTCATGTTTACCCTCGAGGGGGCAGATCTGTGGGTCATGTCCGCCTTTTGGAGGAATCGCATCTGGGCCAGGCTTTTCCGGGACTGAGTCAACAGCTTAGGCCTAGGCCTTTGTTTCTGCATGTCCACAAGCAGAGCCTTCTAGTGGACTGAGAGCCATGTCCCAGCTGCCAGTATCCTTGGACCAGCATGGGGTGACAAGGAGCAAGGGCTCTTGCCCTGCCTTCTCCCTTCTGATGGGGGCTTGGGAGCCCCAGAGGGTCCACAGGTGGGTGGATGGTAGAGGACCCCTCCTCTCACCCCCAACCCTCTCAGCACTCATCAGTGTCCTGGGTTTTAAATGGCCTCCTAATCTGTTCTCTGTTTATCATAACGAAGAGCTCACATGGCCACGGTTTTCTTTCAGAGGATGTGGAAGATGAATTGATAAGGGAAGAAATCATCCTGTCTCCAGTCTCATCAGTGCTCAAGCTGCAAGTAGTATCCAAGCCCATCGATCTCTCGGTGGCGAAGGTAGGTGTCAACTGCAAAGTGTGAGGTGATGTGTTTCTTGATGTGAACTGGTGTGAATTGGTGTGGTGTGACTTGAAGGCGTCTTGATTTGAGTTGGTGGGAGGAGATGATCTTCCTCTCTCTGCCTTCATTCATCTCTTTATAATCTCCCAGTCATTGTTGAAATGGAAATTTGCCTGTGATGTGGAAAAAAACATGAGCAGAGAGTCAGGGAAATGGGGACCTAGTGCTGGAAGCTCCCTCTCCCTCTCCGAGAGTAAAGGTGAGGATACAACATCTTTTCACTGAAACATTCCAGGATCCAGCTTTTCTTTTGGCCCAGAGCTGCTTCACCATGTCTGCACCCACTAACTCCAGAGTTGAGTTGGGAACAGAATAATCATCCTCATTGGCGCTACTCTGCTCCTGCACTGGTCCCCTGAGCGGTGTTCAGGCTGGGCAGCAGTGAGGAGAGGACAGGGAAGTGTGGCTAATGTCTCAATGCCATCTAGGGTCATGCTAGTGGCCTCCTGGAGTCACAGGATTCCGGGAGCGGGTTCCTGGCTTTAGCAGCCTCCTCTGCGGGGATGTCCTGAGGCTCATAGGACTTGGGAAGCCGGTTCCTGGCCTTAGCAGCCTCCTCTGCGGGGATGTCCTGAGAGTCACAGGACTTGGGAAGCTGGTTCCTGGCCTTAGCAGCCTCCTCTGCGGGGTGTCCTGAGGGTCATAAGACTTGGGATCTGGTTCCTGGCTTTAACAGCCCCCTCTGCAGGGATGTCCTGAGAGTCACAGGACTCTGGGAGCCAGTTCTTGGCCTTAGCAGCCTCCTCTGCGGGGATGTCTTGAGGCTCACAGGACTTGGGGAACCGGTTCCTGGCCTTAGCAGCCTCCTCTGTGGGGATGTCCTGAGAATCTGGTCACAGGACTTGGGGAGCTGGTTCCTGGCCTTAGCAGCCTCCTCTGTGGGGATGTCCTGAGAATCACAGGACTTGGGGAGCTGGTTCCTGGCCTTAGCAGCCTCCTCTGTGGGGATGTCCTGAGGGTCACAAGACTTGGGGAGCTGGTTCTTGGCTTTAACAGCCCCCTCTGCAGGGATGTCCTGAGAGTCACAGGACTCTGGGAGCTGGTTCCTGGCCTTAGCAGCCTCCTCTGTGGGGATGTCCTGAGAGTCACAGGACTTGGGGAGCTGGTTCCTGGCCTTAGCAGCCTCCTCTGCAGGGATGTTCTGAGGTTCACAGGACTTGGGGAGCCTGTTCCTGGCCTTAGCAGCCTCCTCTGCGGGGATGTCCTGGCCTCCTCTCCATCTCCAATGCCAGAGGGCCTCACCCTTCCCCGTGGCCAGCGTTTCCTGCAGGATGGAATGAGGCTCCTGCTGTCCTCCACTGGCTTTTCAGCCAGGATTCAGGAAGAGAAAATAAAACTCCTGGGGACACAGCTGACCCTCTTCTCTTCCTACTTAGCAAGTATTTGCTGAGCACACAGGTGAAAAGTCAAAGGTTTTTCTAGAGGTTTTGTCTGTCTTTATCCCTCCCCTCTCTTTCCCTTCCTTCTTTTGAGACCGCAGGGAGGGGGTCAGGCAAGTGGTCTTAAGTAGTCCCACGCCTGGGAGTAAGTGTTCTGGCTGTCCTTAGCCACAGACATAGCCACAGGCTATGATTCTTTGTAGTGGGTACTATCATTTTGGGAGGGGCCCTCAGAGGCCCCTAAAGACCACCCAGTATCAGCATCTCAAAAAACAGCAGAAAGAACTGAGGCCCCCACCGAGAAAGGACAACCCAGGACACACGGCACCCATAGCAAGTAGAACCCAGGTTTCCAGGCTCGTAACCCCGTGGCCTTTAACTGTACTATGCCTAGATGAGAGCGGTCATTCTGTGGTTGAGAGACCAGACATAGGCTTCAGCCAGAAAACTCAGTTCCTATAGTTTCTAGGCTCCTGGGAAACTCAGGCCAAACACATGGATGACTGTAGTTGGTGCAAGGAGGGGACCCAAGCCCTGATTTAGCCACCCCTCTCTCCTGTGTGGTGTCAGCCTACATTTGATGATGTGGGGAAAAGTGCTCGGTCACAGGGTTTTCCCTGTACTTAATGAAAAGAAGGGCTTCCCAAATGGCACAGCTGGTAAAGGATCTGCCTGCCAATGCAGAAGTTGCAAGAGACGTGGGTTTGATCCCTGGGTTAGGAAGATCCCTTGGAGAAGGAAATGGCAACCCACTCCAGTACTCTTGCCTGGGAAGTCCCATGGACAGAGGAACCTGGCAGGCTACGGTCTGTGGGGTCGATAAAAGTTGGACACTGTTGAGCATGCACACACAACGAGAAGAAAGAACTGATCTTAGAGGGAAAAATGAGTCTGTAGGAAAGATATGACCTGGAAAAGGGCTCTGAGCATGTAGTGACAGAATCCACATGTTGGCCCCTCAGATCCTCTGGGGTGTAAAATCACGACAGAGAGAGGAGAGGCAGCCAGCATAGGGAGGGACGTCTGGGGAGAGGCTCCGCTTTCCCGTCTGAGGGCTGGTCAGTGGGGAAGTGTTGGCGCTTTCTGGGGCTCTGGAGGGTGGGGCTTGGTTTGATGGGAGGGCAATGTCAGCCAGAAGTTTGAAGAAGATCAGATCAGATCAGTCGCTCAGTCGTGTCCGACTCTTTGTGACCCCATGAACCGCAGCACGCCAGGCCTCCCTGTCCATCACCAGCTCCCGGAGGTCACTCAGACTCGCATCCATCGAGTCAGTGATGCCATCCAGCCATCTCATCCTCTGTCGTCCCCTTCTCCTCCTGCCTTCAATCCCTCCCAGCATCAGAGTCTTCTCCAATGAGTCAACTCTTCGCATGAGGTGGCCAAAATACTGGAGTTTCAGCTTTAGCATCATTCCTTCTAAAGAAATTCCAGGATTGATCTCCTTCAGAATGGACTGGTTGGATCTTCTTGCAGTCCAAGGGACTCTCAAGAGTCTTCTCCAACACCACAGTTCAAAAGCATCAATTCTTCGGCGCTCAGCCTTCTTCACAGTCCAGCTTTCACATCCATACATGACCACAGGAAAGACCATAGCCTTGACTAGGCGAACCTTTGTTGGTAAAGTAATGTCTCTGCTTTTGAATATGCTATCTAGGTTGGTCATAACTTTCCTTCCAAGGAGCAAGCGTCTTTTAATTTCATGGCTGCAGTCACCATCTGCAGTGATTTTGGAGCCCAGAAAAACAAAGTCTGACACTGTTTCCACTGTTTCCCCATCTATTTCCCATGCAGTGATGGGACCAGATGCCATGATCTTCGTTTTCTGAATGTTGAGCTTTAAGCCAACCTTTTCACTCTCCACTTTCACTTTCATCAAGAGGCTTTTTAGCCCCTCTTCACTTTCTGCCATAAGAGTGGTGTCATCTGCATATCTGAGGTTATTGATATTTCTCCTGGCAATCTTGATTCCAACTTGTGTTTCTTCCAGTCGAGCATTTCTCATGATGTACTCTGCATATAAGTTAAATAAACATGGTGACAATATGCAGCCTTGACGTACTCCTTTTCCTATTTGGAACCAGTCTGTTGTTCCATGACCAGTTCTAACTGTTGCTTCCTGACCTGCATACAAATTTCTTAAGAGGCAGATCAGGTGGTCTGGTATTCCCATCTCTTTCAGAATTTTCCATAGTTTATTGTGATCCACACAGTCAAAGGCTTTGGCATAGTCAATAAAGCAGAAATAGATATTTTTCTGGAACTCTCTTGCTTTTTCGATGATCCAGCGGATGTTGGCAATTTGATCTCTGGTTCCTCCGCCTTTTCTAAATCCAGCTTGAACATCAGGAAGTTCACGGTTCACATATTGCTGAAGCCTGGCTTGGAGAATTTTGAGCATTACTTTACTAGAGTGTGAGATGAGTGCAATTGTGCGGTAGTTTGAGCACTCCTTGGCATTGCCTTTCTTTGGGATTGGGATGAAAACTGACCTTTTCCAATCTTGTGGCCACTGCTGAGTTTTCCAAATTTGCTGGCATATTGAGTGT
The DNA here is from genome assembly GCA_935064755.1 of Tragelaphus eurycerus. Classification (NCBI taxonomy): domain Eukaryota; kingdom Metazoa; phylum Chordata; class Mammalia; order Artiodactyla; family Bovidae; genus Tragelaphus; species Tragelaphus eurycerus. Next base: position 31,173,534 of record CAKXYN010000002.1, read on the forward strand.
AGCACTTTCACAGCATCATCTTTCAGGACTTGGAATAGCTCCACTGGAATTCCATCACCTCCACTAGCTTTGTTCATAGTGAAGAAGATAGAGCTGTGAAAAAATGGAGGGGCTGCCTTGAGAGATAGTGGGAACCCCTTCACTTGGTGGTTGGGGTGTTCAAACCAAGTTTTGGGGGGCACCAGCACCACTCTCTGGCGATGTTGAGATTCTTACATATAGGAAGGGGTTGTACCAGTGTGGGGTTGGCAAACTTTTTCCACAGAAGGCTGGATCCTGTATTTTTGGCTCTCGATTGCAACCACACAACTCTGCCATTGTAATCTAAAAGTAAACACAGATAATATGTAAACACACGGATATTGCTGCGTTTCAGTAAAACACTATTTACAAAGGAAGTAGAGGGCTGGATTTGCTAGAAGTTCTCAAACTTGGCTGTGCATTGGACTCATTTACAACTACAGATCACAGCATCTGGCGCCCAGGGGTTGTGCTTCAGTTGGTCCAGCATGGGGTCTGAGCATCAGGATTGTTCGGAGATCTATAGGTAATTATAATGTGCAGTCAAAAATCCCCAAGGTCCCACGTAAGACTAAAATTTTGTATATCGAGGAACGTCTAAGGAACCTAAAAAGATTTTGGTTTGGATCAGCACAGGCTGGTTGGGTTTATAGATGTTCCAGAGGTAAGACCCTCAGGGTCAGTTTTCTCTTTCCTCAAGTATGATAAGAATGGGTTTGCAAAACAAAAAGGGAATAGATGACCCTGCTGGAAAACAGACTACCCTGCTAGATAGAATTCAAGACCAGCTCCTGTGGGAATGCAAACACCCAGCCGCGTGTTGTTGTTTGCTTTTAAAACAACCAATAAAATTCTTTCTTCTTTTAACAGGACATAAAGACCATTCTGTTTGGTTCCAGCTTTTGCTGTTTCAGCGATGAGTGGAAACTTCAGAGTTTTTCCTTTAATGACTCAGTATCCTTAAAATATGGCATCGTGCAGAACAAGGCAGGTTGTTTTTAAGGGCCACCTCCCCAGGACCCTTCTCTGGGCCCATCAGGGACATTGTCACCCAGGACAGAAACTTCACTGTGGCTGGCAGAGCAGGGCCGGGGAACATGACCACTAATATAAGTGATGTGTGATGTGGGAATCCTCACTGAGAGGGAATGGGGTAGGGGCCCCTGTGTCTACTTGGGGTTACCAGAGAGGGTCCTTTAGCTGAGTACCTCGAGTGGTGATTTTACAGGTAGAGCTGCAGAAAGGATGCTGGAAACAGGAGACAGCTTGAACAAAGGGAGGCTTGTGAATACCTAGGAACTGCAGAAGGGGGCAGAAGTATCTGGTGTGAGAACCAGGAGACATGAGGAGGAGAGGAGGAGAGGAGGGAGAGATCCTACCACAAGCTACTTGTGTTTCCCTGTGGGGGAACACAAGTAGCTTGTGGTAGGATCTGAACGTGGCTTAAACACATTTCCCAAAAGGCGTATCTTCAGGGCCAGAAGATACTATAAAATCCAGCAGCTCATCCAGATTCCATTTCTCAAGCCCCAGGAAAAACCTCAAGACCACCTGCTTCTGTCCCTACCTTGGGCAAGTTGGCACATTTTCTCGCACCCTGAGTTCAAGAGCACCTACGGGCCCTGCTCTGACAGTCCTTGTGTTTGTTGATGGCTGCAGGGCTGAGCTCCTCAAGGAGCCCCCTCCCTTGAGACACATCTACTGGGTGCCGAGGCAGGCTACAGGCCAGGGACAGTGCGGCTCACACGAGTGGAGGTGGCCCAAGGGGATCGCGTTTAGCTGAGGTGGTCAGGGAAGCCTTCCTGGAGGAGGAGGGCTTTAGGATGGGTAGATAATTGACACCCTCAGCCTGTGGACATGGAAACGTGTCTCTGGATGACTGGACATCTGTGACGATGGCCTCTGGTGGGTTGTGAAGAGTTGCTTTCCTCCCATTACACACCTCACATTCACACATCACACATACATTCCTCTAGCAATGGGTGCCAGGGTCTTTGCCACCTTCTCCCTGTGACTGAGAGTCAGCACTTCATGGAAGTAAACACCACAACAGAGACCCCCCTTTGAGGAGCCTGGGCTCCCCGTGTTCTGTAACCTGTGGGCGGAGGTTGGTTCTGGAGGAATGGAAGGCTGAGCCCTGGGTCAGTTCTCACAGGCACTCACGTGTGTCCTTCTTTGCAGGGTGGTCCCTGTGGGGTCCTGGCGGCTGTCCAGGGCTGTGTCCTGCAGAAACTCCTGTTTGAAGGAGATAGCAGCCCTGACTGCGCTCGGTAAGCCAGTGCTCATTCCGGCAACATCGTCTTTTCCCAAGGCTTCTCCTCACTGTCCAGAACAAATAAGCAAGGAAACGTGTGTTTGTTCCCTGATATTTCCCGTCTTCTGGAAAGGGAAATGGAGGCTGGCTAACAGGACCAGCATGGGCCTGTTTAAATGACCTGCATGTGTTTGTGTCTTGTGAGTGGGCAGGCTTGTTAAGTCCTGTTCCACATGAGAATCAGCAGCTGGAACAGTATTGAAACTCAGGCCATCCTCACCACCACCACCCGCGCCCCCCTCCCCCTCCCCCCCCCCCCGCCCCCCGCCCCACCAACCCAGGAATGGAGCAGCAGCTGCCCAAATCCTGTCCACACCCGGGTCACTGACCCCTGTGCTGAGCCCAGGCCTCCCCTCCCTCCCCTTGTTAGCCCATCTCTGCCAGCAGCCATCTCCCCACACATGGTCCAACCAGCCCCACAGGACATTGCTTCCACCCTCGGCCATTCATTCTCCACCTCACACGCTGAGATTTGCACACAGCTCATTCTCACGCTCACTCTCTCAACAGATGTTTCTGGAACATTCTGTGCAGGCACAAGTGATATAGAGAGGAATAGATGCATTCTCTGTTTTCCAGGGTGCTCCTGTGAGGTTGAGGGACAGAGAGAAAACCTTGATCCTACCCTGTGGTCGGTGCTCAGTTAGAAGGATTATTGAGGGGCTGGCCAGGGGCAGACCAGCTTGGGCCAATTTAATGAGGCAGCTCTCTTAACCTATAACTGCATTCCCAATTGTTTTGAGTAACCCTCAGAGTTACAGAACTTCTGGCACTTGTTCTTTTTTTTTTTTTTTTCAGTTGAAATCTAACATACATACTGGAGAAGGAACCCATTCCAGTATTCTTGCCTGGAAATCCCCTGGTCAGAGAAGCCTGGCAGGCTATAGTCCACGGGGTCACAAGAATTGGACATGACTTAACAACTAAACCACCACCACCACATACATACAGAAGAGTACACAACTCAAGAACATGCACAACTCCTATATGTTCTGTTTAATGAATTATTGCAAAATCACACACCCATGAACACATCCCCAGATGAAGAAAGAAAATATTCCCAGCATCGTGGAAGCGTCCTACCCAGTAGACACTTCCATTCTCTTCTCCCAAGTTGTAATTAACCAGATTCGAAAATCACAGTTTAGTTCTGCTAGCTCCTGAATGCTAATTAAAGGGACTCGCTCTTGACCTAGGCATTTTGGTAGCTTTTTTTTTTCCAGACAAGGCCCATACCCCCCATTTCTTCATGTTCGGTTTACTGGGAAAGATACTAGTTCTCCAGGTACCCTGCCAAGCTAGGTACAAATGAAACATGTTTTACCAGCTTAAAGGATGTGGCCTTAGACAGGGTCCAAGTGAAGGTATCTTCTCATGCTTGGAATTTTATAATTTGTCCAATAAGATGATTTGTCTAATTACTTCACTAAGTAATAATCAAGGTGTTTGATTTCAAGCCAAAAGATGCTATCCAGAGGCATAGCATGTCTGTCACCAGAAGCCCAGTGACATAGCATTTCCACAGCAAAGTCGAACTTTGTCCTGTTCTTCTCCCCTCTGCCTGCTCTGGGGTCTAGTCCAGTGAAGCGCTGCCCATGCTGTGGTCGGGAGAGGCCCATGTAGTACGTGATGGTCCTGGATGCTCCTGACTGGCTGGGTGGGACTGGCTGAGTGAGGGGCCTCTGGCTGCCCGCTCTCAAAGGGTACAGGGACCCTCTCTGAGCACATATGCACCCCTTGTCCCCTTTTCCCTCCTTGCACAGGAGAGAAGCATGCAGAGAGGACTTAGTAGGCATTTGGAGGGGGTGCAGGGCCCAGCATGATAACTGTGGACTTGCCCTCATGGGACCTCCACCTGAATACAAGATGAGTGGGAGGTCACGGGACAGGCCAGGTGCTCAGGGCCCACCTGTGCGTGAAGAGGGTTGGGGGGTGGTGCTTGCTGGAGACGCATAGCACTTTATTCTTACTGAGATCTGGATTGTGAGCAGGACTCCCAATCAGCTTCACACACGTACTTGCATGAGCTTGTTCCTCCCTTGGTTTCTCCTTTCCCCGCAAATCCCTCAGACTCCTCCCCGCTCTTCACTGTGCAGAAGTTGTGACTCAGGGCGGCCTTTCCCGACCTCCCCAGATGCTGCCTGCAAGCCCCCTACCACGAGATGCCCTTTTTATCCAAGTCATCACCTGCCCATCGCCTGCACCCCGGAACTCAAGACCCCTGAGAACAGGAGTCTTCTTGGACTTCCTGATCCATAGCTCGTTCTTGGCATCCAGCCTCAGACCTAGTCCACAGAGGAGGCCCTCAGAATTTTTGTTGAATGAAGGCATGGACAAATGAATGAATTATCCGAGCTGATTGGGAGGGGAGGGGATGGTATTCCAGTAAGGAGAACAGCATGTGCAGAGGCCCCAGGGCAGGGAGAGGAGCTGAGAGTTGCCTGGGGTGACCAGGGCAGAGTTGTAGAGGGGCAGGGTGAGGCCCCGGGCTGGTGGGTGGGTAAAGGCCGGGTTGCCAGAGGGCTCTCGGGGCCCAGCAGTCTGCTCAGGTCAAACCTTGGCTTTGGCCATTGTGGGAGATGTTTTATAATTCATTTCAGCCCCATCCCCTTCAGAGCTGCTTTTGAACTTGGACTTTGAGCTTCTCAGGGGAAGTTGTGGATCATTTCCCAACAGTTGGGAAGTTGGCTCCCCGAAGGGCTGTGTGTATGCAGAGCAGACTTGGTTTCTCATCTCCCACCCTGCAGCCCCACTGAGGGGCTGTGACAACCTCTGGATCCCCAGGCATGTCCTTGGGAAGGAGTTCTGCTTTCCTTCCACACCCGAGAGGAAAGCCAGGGTTTGGGAGGCAGAAAGCCATCCGGCTAGGGGCCCAAGACAGGCTCTGGGTGGAAAGAGACATGTACCAGCTGAGAGAGGAGTTGGGGCCAGCCTTGACTAAAGGCCCTCTGGGGCCAGCTGGTGGTGCAGCTGGAGGGAGGAGGTCGGAAGGAGCTGCTGGCTGCTGGGGTTTACATGTGGGGTGTGGCTGGTGGGAAGGAACCCCGCTCTGGGGGATGGAGGCCTGGCCAGGCAGGGTCCCCTCCCCAGGAGGCATGGAGGGATTCACGCTACAGAAGAGTGACTCACCTTTCTTTGGAGCCCCACAACTGAGGTGCTCCGGGTAAGTCCCTTCCCTGTTGCCCGGGGCCCTGTACCGAGAGCTGCTCTCCCCGCAGGCCTAGCAGAGTGGGCTCCCTTCCTGCTCCCGTTGATGGCCAAGCAGACCCAAGAGTGGGTGTTCTTCATGACCAGCCTAGAGGGAGGGACAGAGAGCTTAGCCTAGTGACCCAGGCTCCCTTATCTAGCCAGAGCCGCTACAAGTGCCTGAGGGGACTCAGGAAAGTGTGGCTCTATGGGGCACGAGCTCGGGGAGGTCCCAGTGGTGACAGGTTGTGGGCAAGGGACACCAGCTGCCTCTACACCTTCCTCCCGTGTCTCCTCCCACTGCCATGCAGTGGGCCTGACTTTGCTGAGGCATGAACCTGCCTTGGGACTGGAAGGCGACTGAGGGTGAGAGGAGAGAGTCCTCCTGGGTTCAGGCTAGGACTTAGGTCAGGCAAAGGCCAGGGGAGTGTGGGGCTGGGGGCTGAGGCTGGCAGCGGAGGGATGGAAGGGTGAAAGTCAGGTTTTGCTTGCAGAAGTGAGGCCCTCCAGATCAGAGGCCATAGAAAGTTGTCCATGCCAAGTGGGTGTCAGTGCACCCTGTCGGTGCCTGTGCTGAGGCGGATGGGGGCTGCTAAAGAGAGTACTGGACTGGCCAGAGACCTGGATCACAGCCTGTGGGCCAGCAAGGTTTCACTTTCTCCATGTGTGAATCTGTCCTGCCCAAATCTGACTTAGTAAGGAAATGCAACCTAGTCCTTCATAAGTGAAGGGCTGTGCAAGTGGGTGGGACCTGGGGATCACCTACGAGGGTATATACAGGGAAACTGAGGCTCAGAGACAGATGCTGGCTCAGGTTCACAGCTGGCCTCCAAGGTAGAGGCAAGCTTGGTACGTGACACCCTGTGTCACACCATGCTGTGCCCCGCAGGGGACGCAGAGTACCAGGACAGCCAGAGAGTCCAGGAGGGGGCTGGCGCCAGGAGGCTAGGTGTCATGGGCTTAAAACACCTGAGGGATGGACCCCAGACAGACTCAGTGACGAAGGTATGGCTCTGTAGGTGCTATAGTTCACAAAGGGCTTCTGGGCAGAACCTCCCCTTTTTTCCTAATTTGGAAAAAAAAATCAATGCAGAAGATTCCAGGGAACCCCTGGGGATCTGCTGCCTCGTATGAGGAAGGGGTGACATTAGACGTCCCTGCAGGAACCGCTCGCAGCCCCAGCCCCTCTGGCTGCATGGATTCATTTGTATGATCTCGACATTGATTGGGTTATTGACGTTGCTGCATGAGCTCTGTGCACTGAGCTGGGTTTGAAACTTCAGTCCTCCCTTTTGACTCTGAAATCCGAGATTTCAGAAATGATCCGGCTTAAAAAAAAAAAAAAAGCAGGCAAGCTCCTCTGTTCCCTCCAGGAACACTGCAAAGGCCCTCATGTCATACAGGGACAGGGGTAGCATCCGCAGCTGCCACGCTGGGCCCTTGGGGGTCCCTTTGACCGAGGTTGGTGGGCCTTCCTGCACTGGGTATGCAGGCCTGGTGGGGATGCCCCCCTGCTTGCTGCCTCCCCAACAAATGATGGGGAAACGGTTCTGTGAAAGCCGCACAAGGATGTGACTGCGCCCTCCAGGGAAATCATGCTGAAGTAAAGCCTTCTTGGCAGCGGTCGTGTTTTTTCTGCGGGACAGTCTGCCTTCATTAAGACTCATTCCATCAGGCCGGCAGCCGGCCTATGCTCAATCGCGGAGGATGGAGCCGGACGGCAGGACTTGGTGTTTTTCCACTTCAGGAGGGGCCGTGCCGGCCGGCTCAGCTCGTGGGAAGCGATGGTGAGCCTCGTTCCCCTGAGGGCCTGGGACACACCATGGGCCAGGGAGCTGTCCTTCTGCCTCCACTTCCCTTCTCAACTGGGAGAGGGGTGCTTGTCCAAGGCCCCTCCAGTCAGTGAAGCCAGGCTCAGATTCCAGTGGAGCCAGGCTCAGATTCCAGATCCAGTGGTCCCCAGGGCTGCGCTGGCAGCATGTAACCCTGAAAGGGGGAAGAAAGACCCGCAGTCGCTCGCCAGCTTTCCTCTGATTCTTCTGTAGGCTCAGACTGGCGGGCATGTCAGAGTGGACAGGTGAGCCTGCTTTGAGTTAATGAGGGTGGGAGAACCATCTTTTTAGTCTGAAAGACCTGGGTAATTAAGCCAAAGAGAGGACGTATTCCTCCCTGACCCCCATTGCCATCCCTAGACAAATCCTGGATCTCTCCTGTGAGGAATTAGACTCTTTTAAAGAAACTTCCCTGGTGGCTTAGCAGTAAAGAATCTGCCTGCAATGCAAGAAACCCTGGGTACAGTCCCGGGGTTGGGAAGATCCCCTGGAGGAGGGCATGGCAACTGACTCTAGTACTCTTGCCTAGAGAATCCTGTGGACAGAGGAGCCTGGTGGGCTATGGTCCATGGGGTCGCACAAGAGTCAGACACGACTGAGTGACTGAGCAGCAGCAGAGAAACTTCTTTTGGTTTAGGACTCCGGCCAGGTGCTGGGTTCATGGTCAGGGTTGGAAGAAGGCAGTTCAGCCCCAGCCTTGTCAACAAGGTGAAGGCGGAGACTGAGCACCCCCAGGGAAAGTGGAGGCCCAGTGATTCATCACAGCACCTCCCCACTTCCTCTGGTCATCTGCACCCACCACAGCCCTGGACACCCTGTGGCTGGTTACATGGCAGAGGGCAAGGCTGGGAGGATGCTCGGGACATCTGGTCCGGTGTCTGCATTTCTGGGTGGGGAGGTGAAGGCCAGCGAGGGCAAAGGGCTTCCCCGAGTGAGCCAGGAATGGAACGCAGTCCCCACCACTGCACTTGCCCCCATGCTGCCATCTTTTGCAAAGCTTGTCTCAAAAGAAAGAGCCAGAGGAGGCCCAGGGAAGGATGGAGAGGCTAAATGGAAGCCAATGGAAAGAACCAGGACTTTGTTTAGAAACATGGACATTCAGGGGGTCTGTAACTAAAGCCTGTGAGACCAGGAAGATAGGCCCCTCCCAGGAGCCAGGTCTCTTGATGGCATTGCAGGCACAGGAGAGACAGGCTCAGAGGCAGAGGGATGCTGTGCCCGATGCTGGGGGCTCCAAAGGGCGGATTCCGCCTCCCACCCTCTCCTGCTTCCCTCACTGTCGTTTCACTTTGTCCAGTTTTTACTAACTGTGACCTTCAGTTCAGTTCAGTTCAGTCGCTCAGTCGTGTCTGACTCTTTGCGACCCCATGAATTGCAGCACGCCAGGCCTCCCTGTCCATCACCAACTCCCAGAGTTTACTCAAACTCATGTCCATCGAGTCGGTGATGCCATCCAGCCATCTCATCCTCTGTCATCCCCTTCTCCTCCTGCCCCCAATCCCTCCCAGCATCAGAGTCTTTTCCAATGAATCAACTCTTCACATGAGGTAGCCAAAGTACTGGAGTTTCAGCTTTAGCCTCATTCCTTCCAAAGAACACCTAGGACTGATCTCCTTCAGAATGGACTGGTTGGATCTCCTTGCAGTCCAAAGGACTCTCAAAAGTCTTTTCCAACACCACAGTTCAAAAGCATCAATTCTTCCGCGCTCAGCTTTCTTCACAGTCCAACTCTCACATCCATACATAACCACTGGAAAAACCATAGCCTTGACTAGACGGACCTTTGTAGGCAATGTAATGTCTCTGCTTTTCAATATGCTATCTAGGTTGGTCATAACTTTTCTTCCAAGGAGTAACCTTAGGTGACTCATTTAGGCTCTGTGCCTCAGTTTCCCCATTGTAATAGGGGACAATAATAGTATCTCCTTCATAGGGTGGCTTTGATGATGCATGCAGTAATACGTGTGAAGTGCTCCTAACAGCTTCTAACATGATGAGTACTTATTATAATATATGCTGGTTTTTAAAGTCTTATTTGTGGCCACCCTGAGAAGCTCTCAATGAAGGGTTACCTGCTTCAGCAAGTTAGTGTGAGTGAATGTTTGGAAGCTGACCCAGTAGCTCTGGGGGTTTTCCAGCATAGACGCTCTAGGCAGAGTATACAATCTGGGCATAACTTTGCAGCACTCTTGCCTGTGTTGGAGGATTTAGGTGTGTGTGTGGTGTGTGTGCGGGATGGCCGGGGGTCCCCTGGTCACACCTGTGCTGCAGGAGGAACCTGCAGTGAGTATGTTCAGTGAGGGTTGGAGGGAGGGCAAGGCAGAGCAGCAGTGCTGGCCAGCTCAGCTGAGGAGCAGGGGCAGAAAGGGGGTGAGCTCAGGAGCTGGGACTGCCATGACTGACTGTCACCTGGATGGGGGCAGGGCCGGAAACAGGAGCTGTGGGGATGCTGGAGCCCACATCCACGGGCTCTGATTCCAAAGAGATGAACGTCAGCCCTTTCCCCTTTGTCTGACAAGCCCGGTGTTCCCGTCCCTCCATGGTCCTCGGCGGCCGCTCCTGAGTCGCAGAGCGCTGTTTCCTCACCTTTGTTTCCACAGTTGACAGTGGCCCGCAGCCAGTGCTTCCCAAGTGTCGGGTGCTGATGGCGGGGTAACTGTTTCCAGAGGAGCAGGCAGGCTTCCTGAGGCTGCAGACACCCCAGGCACTTTGAGTCTCACTTCTCAGGTGGTTAAGCGCTCGCTTGTCTCATTGAAAGATTGTCTGGTGTCGGTGGCTTGCCGTCACTTTCACACCAGATGTCAGGGGCTCTCCGTCCTGTCAACTCTCTGGCCACAGCCAAATGTCAAGTGGGGACACTTCCATAAAGACAAGCAAAAGGTACTGTTTAACGAGCATCCTCCACATGCCAGGCACTGGCCGGGGACCTGACGCACATCATCTCATGTAAATCGCCCAACACGATGCAGGAGGTACGACTGCTACGGCCAGTTTAGGAAGTGGGACATGGAGGGACCCTATGTCACGTTGCCTCCCACTTTAAAGACACGGCACCACAACAGCCTAGGTGCAGACGGCTGGCTCTGTGTCCCAGGTTCTAGGTTGTGAACATATGCTGCCCCCCATGGTGACCTGTGTCCTGGTCTCCAGGTTCTCCTTTCCTACCCTGGGGAGGAAGTACAAACAGCAGTTTCCTCCCAACAGCTCAGCCTGGAGCTTAGGGTAGTTGGTAACTGAACTCATGGAAACTCCCTCACTCCTGGGAGCCCCGGCATCAAGCCCCTTTTGTTCCTTTGGTAGCGGAACGCTCAGACACTCAGCCTGCCTCTGTAGGACTTTAGCCCAGGATCCAGGGCTGGGCAAGAAGCACTGCTCTGTGGAGCCCTGGAGACAGAAAGAGCGTCTGTATTTGACTGCTGCTCCTTCTCCCTTACTGTCTTCATGCACTAGGGGCCTCTTGTGTGTCTGTAAGTGACTTCAGCCACGTACAACTCTTTACAACACTATGGACAGTAGCCCACCAGGCTCCTCTGTCCATGGGATTCTCCAGGCAAGAGTACTGGAGTGCATTGCCATTTCCTTCTCCAAGGGATCTTCCCGACCCAGGGATTGAACCCACAGCTCTCACGTCTCCTGCATTGGCAGGCGGGTTCTTTACCACCAGTACCACCAGGGATCTCTCTGCCATTGTTGACACCACTGACTACTACTTCTTCTTAAACCCTTTTGGTCCTAAGATACTGGCCCCTGTCCAAGATCTGCCCTTCCTGCCTCCCTCCCTGCCTCCCTCATATACTGGAGTTCCACCAGGCTCCAGCCTTGGCTCTGCCTCTGCCTCTGCCTGGTTCATCCTATCTCTGGTAAATCATAGCCACTCAGAGTGCCCAGGACACCTCACAGGCTGGTGGTCCATAAACCTCTACTCAGCCCAAGCTGCTCTCCTGGGCTTTAGAGAGACAGCTTCACCTGGGGGGTGGGGTGGGGGCAGGCATGGGGGTCCCTTGGGGGGAGGTCCCGCATGCATCTCCTGTCTCCCCACTCCCCGCCCTGTGCCCACATTTCAGCTCCACCATACACTCACCCCAAACCCTGCAGTCATCATGAATCCTTCCTTTCCTACTTCTCCACACCCCATGTCTAAGTAATCAGCAAGTCAGGCCACTTCCTGTCCACACTTTGGGTCTCATCCCCTATCAGCTGGAGGAGCACAGGGCACCTCTTTGCTTTCATGAGCTGCTGTCTCCGGGGCCCAGGTGTCAGGACTGGCCCAGCTGGGGTGGGTCAGGGCTGTGCCTCTGTGTGGGGTGGCAGCAGTTCTGGGCCCCATCTCCCGGGCTCTGTCAGAACTCGCAGGCTTTTCTTGCACATACCTCTGGGCCCTGCCAAGTCTCCAGAGGCCCCTTTGCTCCCATGGGTGATTTTCTCAGTCTGCTCCTCCTCCAGCCCTTCTGGGGCCCCCTTCCTCTCGGCTCTTGGTCCTCATCTGTGGAGGCCCCAGTCCCAGATTCTGTCTGAGTCCTCTGGGTGGCAGAGGAAAGGACAGGTCTTCTGCCTCATGGCTGTGTCCTCTCTAACTTCTTCCACTATAGGCCTAAGCGCGTTTCCCTTTCTGTCCTCAGGCTGCAGCCTTCAAATGCTCGCAGGACCCATTGCCTGGCCCTGGCCATTGCAGACATTGTGTGGAGGGCTGGGGGCCACGAGAGAGCCGTGGTCACACTGTAAGTGCTTCCCAGGGCTGTGTTGCTACTGTTCTACCTCGGGCGGGCCGGGCTGCAGGCGAGCTGTGTGTGTGCCTTCTCATCATTGGGGAAATCGTCTTCTCATGCAGGTGGTCTGGGCTGAAGGACCGTGTCTGTGTCCTCCTAGACCCCTGCCCCATGCTCCAGGTCAGGGGGAGCCCAGAGAGTTGCCCTGATGTGCTGGGCAGCCCTGCCCTGGGAGAGAGCCAGCCCTCCACATGGCCCCAGTTGAGAAGGTGTCAGATCCAGGGACCCCGTCCCTAGGGAGCGCTGGGGGCTGTAACCCACCAGGGAAGACCCCTGGGCCCTGGCAGCCTGTTCCCCTCTGTATTTCTCTGATCTGAAGACCTTGGAAAACAGCCTCTAGGCCGAGCCGGTCCTCAAAGCACATTCCCATTTGCTGTGTCTCTTGGGCCCGTGTTCGGATGAGGAGACTCAGAGAAGTGAGACGGCAGTGGCGGAGCCAGTGCCGTCTTCTCCCTGCCCTGTCCTGCTAACGGAGGACCCCACCCACAAAATCCACAGAGATGGCCTGCCGGTTCCTCCCTGCCCTGTCCTGCTAATGGAGGACCCCACCCCCATAATCCACAGAGATGGCCTGCCGGTTCTTCAGCCTGACCCTTGAGAGTGGAAGCCTCACTTCTTTCCAGCTCTGTGGCTAAGCTTTAGTCAAGGGGATCAGCCTGCGAGGGCGCAGTAGTTAGGAGAGCACAGCACTTAAGAGACTCCGAAGGCTGACTCCCAGTGCTGTTGCTTATGGGCTGTGTGACCTTGATGAATTGACTTGAGTTCTCTGTGCCTAGCTTGTTTACTCATCTGGGAAATAAGGGTGATAGCAGTGATTGCTTAATGGAGTGACTGTGAGAATTGAATGAGTCAGTATAAATGATATATAATAAATGGTAGTATCATTGATCAGTTTAATCATTTATTCATATAAATAAATGGTAAAGAGTCATATGAAGTACCCAGGATAAGTTCTGGCACATACTAAGCATCAGGTCAGTGTTAGGGATTATCGTCGTCACCACTGTTGTTCTCATCGAGGGCTTGTCCTTGGTACCCATGTTCCAGTGAACCTACAAACCCTGGCCCTTAGGATGTGCATGGAGAAAAATTCAATTTCTCCTCACTTTACAGATTAAGAAACAAGCCCAGAGAGGGGCAGTGGCCAGTCCAAGGCTGCCCAGCAGGCTCATGTCGTAGTGGCCCCAAACCCAAATGCCACTTCTGGTCCATGCCGCTTTTGGCTCCACGTACAGAGGCTGTGTAAACAGATGACCTCCAAAAGGACAGAGGCTGGACTTCCTCAAGTCCCTAAAAACCATGGGCAAGTCAGCAGTCCTTAGTCTGGAAATATGCTCATCAGTGGGTGAGAGGCAGACTTTTGGCTGCCAGGATCTGGGTTTGGTTATCCCAGGCTCTCCTTCAGCTGTCTTTTTTTCCACTCTATATCAACCCCCTCGCCCCCCACCCCCGCCTGTTGGTGGAGTTCTCCGGACCAGCTTCGTGGGTGACTTCAAAGCGGCGAAAGCAGCACTTGGCTCCCTTCTTTCCTCTGGGCCACCTTTCTGTTTGTCCTCCCTGAGTGGCTGTGTGGTTTCGCCCCTGGCTCTAGGGCATGTCTTCTCTGCGAGCAGAGACTCACGCATCTTCTTTTCCTTTTTAGGGCTTCGGGAACACAGCACTTCAGTCCAACAGGGAAATACAAAGCAGATGGAGTCTTAGAAACAGTACGGCTTTCTGGAAAATTATCACGCGAACTTTGGCTTTGTTTGGGGACAGTCTCCTTTCATATAAGTAAATCCCTTGGGGCTGGGCAAGCCCTCCCTGTGCCCAGGCCAGCAGAATCCTCTACCTGGGGTTGAGGTGGGGGGCTTTCCAGTGGACTCCAGCCAGAACTGGCTTGATGGCTAAAAGGATGACAGGAGCTCTGTCACACTGAGGTTGTACAGACTCTGAAGTCCCTGCAGCACTCTGTAGGTAATGCCTTTTGGCTTCACCCAGCCTTCCCTGTGCCCTCTTACGTCATAGAATCCTCTCTGGGATTGCAGTGTGAGGATGCTGGGGGTGGGAGGGAGAGGAAGTGGAGAGCGGAGAAGAGCTCTGATGGACAAAGCCAGACTTGAGGAAGACAAGGATGGGAAAATGTGCGACGTGTGGACATACAGAAACTGCAATGTGACACTTTCCCACACGCTAACTGCTTCACTGAGAATTTCTCATTTACTTTATTTCCTTTTGGACATATGTGTCCTGGGATCCTACCTGAGGATCTCACTTTGTCGAATGTTTTCTAGAAAAGTGTTTTTTTCTGACCTGCCTGAGAAAGCCCAGGAGACTCATGACCATTACTTTGCACTGAACTCAGGACACTGCCTGCTGAGCTTTGAACTGGCTGGCGGTGGTGATCTGGTACAGGGTCACTCACCCTGTACCCTCCTGGACACTTTGCCCTCAAGGTGCTTCTCAGAAATCTGAGACTAGCCCTCAGGGTTCAGCCCCACCCATCAGCCTCACATGATATGCGGACTCCTGGGCTTTTGTCCCACAGTGTCTTAAATCCTCAGATCTCTAAAGGCAGGTCCAGTGTTGCAGCAAGGTGGCAGCCCCAGATCAGATCAGTCACTCAGTCCTGTCTGACTCTTTGTGACCCCATGAATCGCAGCACGCCAGGCCTCCCTGTCCATCACCAACTCCCGGAGTTCACTGAGACTCGCATCCATCGAGTCAGTGATGCCATCCAGCCTTCTCATCCTCTGTCATCCCCTTCTCCTCTTGCCCTCAATCCCTCCCAGCATCAGAGTCTTCTCCAATGAGTCAACTCGTCGCATGAGGTGGCCAAAGTACTGGAGTTTCAGCTTTAGCATCATTCCTTCCAAAGAAATCCCAGGGCTGATCTCCACCCCAAATGGACCCTGTAGCCCTTAAGTCACACATAGCTGCGGGAGCCCTCTGCACCCCTGCTCCCGAGGTCACCGCTCTCTGATTGTAGAGTTATTCCCCGGTGGGGTCTGCTAGCTACGGGAGTCAGGGCCACAGAAGCTCATCCAGCATGGGCTGGCTAGTTCACCCTGTGTGTTTGTGTTTCTCAGCTCATCCTCCACAGTTTGACCTGCTATGAGGAGCTGGTGACTTTTCTTCAGCAGAGCATCCATCAGGTACGAACCATGATTTAGTGTGTGGGATGTGCATTGCTCAGCTTCTGCTTTCTTTGCAGAAGAGATGCTGGTGAGCTGGGGTTGTTCCCCATTCATCCCCAGCCGGGGGTGGTGGGGTGACGTCGGCTGGGAGGCCAAGGATCTGACCTCTGTCACTGAGTCCTGGAAGTCAGGCCACAGCTACAGATAGAGAGAACTGCCACAGCGAGGGCTGCAAAAGCAGAGCAAGGATGGAGTGGGATCAGGCTAAGGGAAGCTGTGATCAGACTGTTATTATGAGAGCCTTCTCTTTGAGGGCGAGCAGCTACCCCTGCAGGTAAAGACCCCTTCGTCGGTGGGTGGGGCCCTGTATCAGCTGGGGAGCTGCCTACGACGTGGATCCCTGGGCTGGGTTGGAGGTATGCGCACTGTTGTTGGAGACCCTGGTAGTAGAGGACCTTGCGTGGTGTCCTGGGAGGCAGGGCTGGGCTGGCCAGGGCCACTAGAACATCCGTCTACTGGAGGAGAGCCATACGTCTGCTCCCGACTGTGAGATGGGGCAGAACCCAGCCAGCGTTCACAGAGCTGAGGGAACTGAGAGCGTGGCTATAGGCATGGGGCTCCAGGACTGCAGAACATTGTCTCTGGAGCCATCTCCCTGTGTTTGCATCTAGGTTACACCCCTTGGTAGCTCCGTGACTTTGGGCACCCTGATGCACCCTCCGTGCCTCAGTTTCCTCCTATGGAGCGTGAGGACGGTGATGGAGCCAGCCCCAGAGCTCTGTGTGCAGAGCGCCTGGAGCACTGTGTCCTGCGCCGTGTTTCCAGTGGTCGTTAGCTTTCACTGTGGGTGTTTTATCACCCTGGTCATGATCTCTTAAGGCAACCTTGAGACAGGTTAGTTATAGTCAGGTAGAAATGAGAGGGAAGCATGGCTGAGAGGAAGCAGCCTGAGCCAAGGCTAGGGATGGACGCCCTGTGAGATTCCCAGCCACCAGGCCACACAGTTCTAATGTCTATGTGCCGGGGCTGCAGGAGAGAAAGGCAACGAGGCCACGATCTTCTGGGGCACAGGCCAATCTCCTGCCCTCCCCTCTGCCCTCCCTTCAGCTGTCCAGGCTGTGGGATCAGCCCTTTCAGGCTCCAGAGAAGGCATGAGAGCATTTGGTGGTGAGCGCAGAGGGCGGGAGGACTCACTGGTTATGGGACCAGGCTGAACACGCCTGCTGTCAGAACACCCTCCTCGGGCACAATTCCTGGAAGACGCTGAGGGTCCGGGCATAGCCCAGGGAGAGTTCTGGCCCTGACAGCACAGATGCCCCTTGGGTAGAAAAGGGGGGCCTGTACTGAGACCTGCACAGGGAGGGTGTGGTCCCTGAGGTGCCGAGCCGCCTGCAGTCCACTGCCCCAGAGCTGAAGCCTTGGGCATGACTTTCCGTGAGGAGTGGCCCAGAGCCTGGCCTGTCCCGGAGTTAGGTGGGAGGGGCTCTGATGTAGGAGGGGTCGTGACCTTGGGGTTGGGAGTCCTGGGTAGGCTGTCACTTGCTGCCTGTCCCTGGCTTTCTCTGTTTCTTCATGGGCATCAGCCAGTGGGCAGTCTGTCAACACAGCGTGCTCACCTCCAACCTGGAGCAGGGGCCCTGGGACCTTCTCTGTTTTATTCCTTGGTCACATGTGGCCTCAGGAACGTCACCAGGTTTCAGTGGCCTCATCTGGAAAATAGAAGATGGAGCAGTTGGTGGGTAACTTTCGGCTCTTTGTCATCCAACTGTGATTCTTAAAGAAGAACCTTAAATGCGTGGGAAGGAATGTCTTCCAAATTACATATGAGGCAAGCTAAACAGGCAGAAAGGACGCCTTTATTAAACACACCAGAGCGGTGTGAGCTTACAACAATGCATCTGAGAGATGAGCAACTCCGGACAGCATCATGTGCATTCAGGAAGGCCAGGACCAAGGCCACCTATGTCCACACTGTCAGGTGAAGCAGAGTTGGAAGAGGGAAGCCCTGTGGGGCTACTGTGGGTCATAGGAGGGGGTGATTGCTCACATTGTCCAAAGATCTGAGGCCCTGTCATTGCCCTGATGGCCCTGGGGTGATCCTTCAGCCCGAAGATCATCTGCATCCTTGTGTATAAATGGGATCTCCCTCCTCCCTTGGCCTGTACCCCCAGGAGTTTCGATGAAGCCCAAGCCAGACAGTGAATGTGAAAGAGGTCCTAGAGGTGGGGTTGTCACAGCAGTGGGAGCTGCCTTCTTCCTGCCACACGTCTGGGCTCAGGGCAACTCTCTGTCCTCTCCTGGCATTGATCTCTGGGTGCGAGCGGTCAATATTTGGCCCTTGCTCTGGAAGGCGGTGTTTCCCGCCTGCAGTTGAATTTGTGTTTTTGCTGGAAACCGTTGAGCCATCTCAGCACTACCCTCACCAAATTCATTTTTCATGGCCTGGGTCTAAGAGGGGTTCCTCGTGCCAGGCCTGGAAATGAACACGGAGCCACGTCTGCCCAAAATAAATAGCCTCCTTGCTGTGTTTTCATTATAGCTCACCCTCCTGGTGAGATGTCTGGCCACCGTCCCCTGCGAGCTGGGGAATGGTCCCGCCCCTGCCTCCTACTGGGGTTCTCAGTGGACTCAGGTCTCTCCAGAGCCCCAACAGCTCAGGGGAATGGCCCCTTCTTCCCAAGCAGTACCAGACATTTTTCCAGACCCTGCTGGTGTGTTCCGGCCCATTTGCCTGCCTGGGCTCTCCTTTCAATGCAGGCACTTTGCCCTGTGGCCTTCCATGGCTTGGCAGCTGGAATTCGATGAGATAATTTTAAAATGTTTTTTAAAACCAAATGGGATATTTGGTGTCATTCAGTCGTGTTCCGGCAAAAGCCAGATGCTCCGGGTGGGGGTCATGTCCAGTCTCACCCAACCTGTCCACACAGACAGGCATATCCTTGGCTCAGGGTGAGTGCCGCTTGGAGATGTCCCCAGAACGGTGGAAAAGGCTGGCCTGAGGATAAGAATAGTTCTCTACATTTGCAGAGAGAGTTAGGCTTACAATGGGCATCTGTGTTCATTACTTCATTGCAGTCCTGCAAGTAGGGGGAAGTAGGCCCTAGGAGTGCCGTGGCCTCCCCAGACAATTGGCAGAAGTATGTAGGCATTTCGGAAGGGGAAGCTGAGATCCAGAGAGCTTTGTCACTCCCTAAGGCAACAGGCAAGCCTGTAGTAGAGCCGTGACAAGGGTAATTGTGGCCTGAATCCTCCCGGACCTCTGTCCCCCCCGCCCCACCCCCGTCCCCATGCAAGGATATTAGCATTACTCTTTGCAATTGTCAGAGCATTTCCACCAACCTGGTCTCATAGAATGTGCCTCATAACCCAAGGAAACATGCAACAGAGAAATGGGAAACTGAAGACGACAGAAGTGAAGTGACTAGCCTGAGGTCACAGAATTAGATGACATTGATTTAAGATTGTTGTTAATTCATTCACTCCATTTCTGCTCCACACACACACCCCCCCCCCCCCCCCCCCCCCCCCCCCCCCGCCAAAACAAACAAACAACTTAAAGTTACTTAGGAGATGTAGGAGACACAAGTTTGAGCCTTGGGTTGGGAAGATCCCCTAGAATTGGAAATGGCAACCCACTCCAATATTCTTGCCTAGAAAATCTCATGGACACAGGACATGGGCTCACAGGACACATGGACATGGGCTTCAGTTCATGGGATCGCAAAGAGTCAGACACTACTGAGCTCACACAGAGATAAAAAGTGATGTCCTTGGTTTTTTGTTTGTTTTTTCGGTGCTTCAACTGTAATAAACCTGCCCTGTCTTGCCTCTGAGCCTTTGCATATGCTTTTCCTCTCACCTGGAACAAAGTTCCCTTCTCTTCTGATTCCTCCTTGTCCCTTGGGTTTCTGTCCAGACATTGCTTCCTCCAGAAAGCTTTCCTTGACATTCCCTCCTTCCCAAAGCCTCAGGTCTATATTGACGGCCCTTCCTATGGGTTTCCAGAGAACCTTGTATTTCCCATCAGCATAGAGCCCCTTCCCCACCCCGCTTTTTTCAAGTTGCTCGTGATTCTTTCTTTCCTGAGTTACTTCTTGTGAGGGCAGACCTATGTCCACCTTGTTCCCAAGTTCCCAAGTAGAGCTTTAGCAGGCATATCCTCTTGGCACAAAAAGTTCATCCAGTAATTGTTTTTTTTTGGAATGACTGATGAAGTAAATGACTGGGTGAAAATAAAGATGGTATGTGATATTTAGAAAATGCATACATATTTAATTGAACTATAGTTGATTTACAATGTAGTTCAAGTGTATGATATAGCAATTGAATATTTTTATAGATTATACTCTAAAGGTACAAAATAGTGACTGTGTTTCCCTGTGTTGTACAATATATTTGTGTGATATACATGATAGTTTGTGGGCTTCCCTAGTGGCTCAGATGGTAAAGAGACCCAGGTTTGATCCCTGGGTTGGGAAGATCCCCTGGAGAAGGGCATGACTACTCACTCCATATTCTTGCCTGGAGACTTCCATGGACAGAGGAGCCTGGCAGGCTGCAGTCCATGGGATTGCAAAGAGTCAGACCCGACTGAGTGACTTTCACTTTCAGAAGATAGTTTGTCCCTCTTAATCCCCGACCCCTTTCTTGCTCTTCCCCCTTTCCCTCTCCTAACTGATATAGGAGTCTGTTTCTGTTTTATTATATTAATTCATTTATTTTTAGATCCCACATAAAAGTGATAACAAATAGTATTTGTCTTCCTCTGATAAACTCTATATTTTGACGAAAAGAAAATATTATCAGAAGTTTGAGCTAAAATAGTTTGAGTAGTTGAATATCATATTTGGCTCTGAGCTTCCTAGCTCCCAAGGCAAAACCAAAATGGAAATACGGTAAGTTATATAATTCTCATTCTTCCAGGAAAGTAAACTTTTTTTTCAGTCTTAAGTTAAAAAAGAAACTGATCACCCATTAATAACAATGACTATTATTACAGACAGCATTTCCAACAGTAACTCACAGAAGTGGTATTGTCCCCATAGGAGGATGAGTAAGGCCTTCACACCCATTTGCAGCTGGGAGAGCGTTCCTCTAGGAAGCAAAAGTGACATGGTCCATCCTAGTCATTCCTGGCCTGCTGGGCCTGCCCGGCTCACTGGACAGGTGGGCCTTGAGGATCCGGTACCAGACTGACTATTAACGCAGGTGTCAGGCCCTGTTGGAAGTACTTTACCAGGGCGATCTCACTTAATCTTCACAACAATCTCATGAGTATGGCTCCTGTTTGTATTATCCATGTTTTACAGATGAAAAGACTGGGGACGAAAAATTAAATGTCCCTGTGGTCACATAGCTAGGAGTTGGGGTGCAGAGCTAGGATGTAAACCCAGGCAGCAGACCTCCAGCTCCAGACCAGGGTTGAGACTAGGGGAAGGCAAGTGGGGTACTCCTCAAATTCAAAGGCATCCCCTCAAACCTCAGTAATCAGCATAAACAATATTTTAGTGCAATAGTTAAAAACTATTAAAATTAATTCCCCCAAAATTCATGATGAACAGGAAAAAATTTTGAAAAGACAGGCCCTACCTTTGCACTTGCCAGGCTCATCTCACTGGCACCTACCCCCTGACCCTCCTCCAGCCTGCTCCCTGCCCAGTGCAGTTCTTAGGACCCTGTAGGAATAAGGGATTTGGAATCAGAGGGAGCCCCCTGGATTCCCAGTGGGCTGCCTGCAAGTTGTGTGACCTTGGGCCCGTTGCTCAATTTCTGAGCCCAAGTTTCCTTGCACGGCAGAGGGCAGTGAATATGGTATTTATCATATAGGCCTGGGGTAGTTTTAGTTGTGATAACGAGCAGGAGACACTTGCACGGTAGTGGAGGTCACCACTGTCCACGAGCTTCCAAGACTCTGAGGCCGTGGATGTTTACTCCCCTCGGGGGCACTGCATCTGCTCCGTTGTCACTCAGGCTTGTGTGTTCCTCATCCCTTTGGGAGTCTGGTTTGGGAGGCCTGCATAGAGTCTGCTGTGGGGCCATCTGGCAACCTCTGGGACCCAGCTCAAAGCAGCTGGCTGGCTTGGAGTCAGCCTGCTCCCCGGCGTATGGTCCCCAAGGGACCCAGAGGAGGGAGGTGCAGACACTTGATGGGTTCTCATTGCTTTCTCCTCTTTCCAGTTTGAAGCAGGCCCTTACGGATGCGTCCTGCTCACACTGTCGGCCATCCTGTCCAGATCCACAGAGCTGTGAGTATCTTCCCCACTTAGTTCCCGGAGCTAGGCTCATCTGTCTGGTCACTGCAGAGCTTGGCACACAGTGGGTGCTCAGTGAGCCTAGTGGAAAGGATAAACGGGGCAGTGAACTGGCGGGTCAGTAGGCTAGTGGGGGAGGGAACAGTTTCATCTTCTGTACACGTGGGCAGCACTACCTTCTCCTCCATCTCCCAACATGTACTGGGGAGTGCAGGGGACTCGGATCCAAAAGACTCCCCCCACACCCCCTCAAGAGCTCATAGCACCCCTGGGGTCCTAGCAGCACTGCAGTGGGCGAGTACTTGAGGGTGCATGTGGACTCCCCTGGATGTGTGCAGGGCTGGACAGTTGAGGCTGGGATCTGGGAGATGACCAAAGGCCCTGTGGACATGCTGTAGGCCAAAGCAGTCCCAAAGGCTTCCAGGTTTGTATCTAGAGCCAACTCTGAGGGCTGAGTTGGGGGGTATACCAGGGCATTAGAGGATGGGGGAGCAGGGAGGTTGGGTCCCCGACTGGTACTCTGGGCATCCCTGTCAAACTCAGGCTCCCAGGCTGCCTGAGAGCTGGAGCTCTGCCATCACCCTCATTCCCTGGGTGCTTTCTAGGCCTCTTTTCCATAGTTGTCACCTGAGCATTGTGTCACGAGGGAGGGTAACAGATTAATAGCACATTAATAGGTTTGTAAAGTAGAATCGATTACCCCATCTACTTTCAAGCAGAGCGCAGACCCCAGAGAACATGGAGAGCTAGGGGGATAAATTTTCACTTGACAGGGGAGCAGGGTGTGTATGGTGTTGGGGAAGATTTGAAAACAGCTCTGACTAGGGGAGGTGGAAAGAGTAGCTATGGGGTGCCCGTACTGGCGGGGGCCCGACAGAAGGAGATGCTTGCTCCCCGATCCTGGGCCTGGGAGGTCTTGTCCACGTTCCCCCAGGCCTTGGGTGCCGATGGTAGGAGCGGGAGGCCAGAGCTCTGTACCCTTGTGCTGTGGGCTGGCCTGCTGCTCACTGCTACTGACCTTATTAAATGCGTGTGTGTGCACTTTCTAATGGCATTTTTCTTCTAATCCTGCCATAATGATATGATTCATTCTTGGCTGGGCTCACGTGCATGGAGACCGTAAGCCGCCGCGCTGCGTTCTCCCCAGGCCTGGGTTTGCTAATCCCTGGGCTGACCGGTGTGTGGCGGACAATCTTGTGCTTCCTGACAGGAGGACCAGGCCTTTCTGCAATCCTCTGGGCCTGTTTCCCCCTCTGCATGGGGGCTCCCTGACTCTGAGGGTTGAGGTCTCTGTGCTTAGAGTGTCTCTGCTGTTGGTGCCACTTGCCACCCTGGAAGCTGGGCCCCCTGTTCACGCGCATGCTCCTTAGGGAGCTGCTCAGGCAGCCATGTCCATCTGAGGGGCCTTTGAGGCCCCTCATCCAGACTCTGCTTCATGTTCTCCAGAGCTCCACCAACCGGGTGGCTTCTGCCACCTCCCCGCCCCATCCAACCAAGTCAGACCTCTAGGTGCCTGCCTCAGCCATGGTACCTATGGGGCATCTGTTTTGGGGTAGGCTGCCCCGCTGGACCAGCACAACCTCATGCCTGTGGGAAGGGGCTGCCAGACCCCCTCCGCCTCCACCATGCATAGACACAGAAAGGGACATACACATACTCAGACACACACAGCACTGTGGGGGTCCTCTTGGCCCCAGAGAGAGTATGTAAAGATGGTCTTTCCTGCTCAGGGACCCAGAGGACCTTCCATGTGAACTGGAGGCCTGTGGTTCTGAAACCTTCCTGGGCAGCTACAGCCATCCTGGCCCCTGCCTGCCAGGAGGACCTCACAGAGACCCGCTCAAGCATTGGCCCTGGCAGCACATTGGTGGGGTTTGTCTTACTCCTGTGGCTCCCCTTTCCCTTCTCCTAAGTAGACAGCATAGAGAGCATTCTCATCAGAAGTAAGAGGACAGCAGCCAGCATCTAGGAAGCTTCCTACCTGCCCTGTCCTTGGCTGTGACGTTTACACGAGACATGTTTAATCCGCACAGCAATCCTGTTGGGTGGCGCTGTTGCCACCTCTGTCAGCATCTCTTTCAGATGAGAAAACGAGGCTCTGAGAGGCGAGTCGAGTGATTTGCCCGAGAGTTACACAGCTCACCTCGGGCAGCCGGGTCCCAGACAGGGCTCCCTGGGTTTGTTGTTTAAGGACTTGAACTTGGGAGTAAAGCAGACTTGGTTTCATACCTGCCTCCGTACAGCTTTGAACCCGAGTTTCTTAACTCTGTAAAATGGGGCTGATAATTCCTACCTCACAGGGTTAAATGAAGAAGTGCGAAGTGCCTGTCGTGTGCCTGGCAGGTCTCCAGGGGGTGGAAGGTCTTGGATGGCGGGTGATTAGTCCCGTCCCATCCTAGCTGTGCTCAGAGCCTTGCTTGTCCTGTGCTGTCCTGTCTTGCCCTCAGCCTTGGCTGGGTGCCTCGTGGTGTAGATCAGGCCATGGGGATGTCCTGCAAATGGGGGATGGGTCCGCCTTGCTGCCTGGAGACTCCTCTCTGCAGAAATCCCAGTTCTGCAAACACTGCTTAAAAACCACAGGACCAGGCAAACCCAAGGGCCTCCCTGCTCTGGGGTTCAGATTTAGCTTTGCTGAATCCTTTGATACCATTTCAGGGTGATCTAGGGCATAAAGTGTGTAACCCAAAAGAGAGCACAAGTCTCTCAAATCATATGCTGTTCAGCCAGGAGAAGCAGAGCAGGGGTGGCTGGGAACACACCAAGTTCTTCGCAAACATAGTGTGAGTCTGTGTGCGTGTGTGGCGGGATGTGTGTGGATGAGAGATAAATGAGTGTGCAGGCCCGGGTGTGAGATGATGTGGGTGTTGGTGATTGTATCTGAGACTGGGAAGGGTAACTTGATGGTGTGTGTGTGGAAGTGCGAGAGCACGGCTGACCCTCCTCCTAGCAAGGCTCTGAGACACATGTCTGGGTCCCAGGGGAGGCTGTCACCCCAGAGTCATTTCCTCATGTCGGTGGGCTGTCCCCAGCGCTGGGTGGAGCCAGGGTGAGGGTACCATGGACAGACAGATGCAGTAGGGTGCAGCCTGCCCCCTTCACCCTCAGAGGCTGAAAGAACCGCAGCAAAGCTGACCTTTGAGTTTTGTTTACTCCAGGCTGAGTGCAAAGCCTTCAGAAGGCTTTATTATTTTTCTGCTTGATTTCAGGCCATCTATTTTCTTTCCTAAGATCTCGAGTTGCTTACAGTAAATCTCATGCAAGCTTTCATGTTCGCCTAGCCCCCCTGCTTTCCAAACCGCCTGGCCCAGAACTTTCCCCAGCACATTCTCAGAAACCCCAAAGATGCTCAGGGTTGTGGGGTCAAGGTCAGCTCCGTGCCAGGCCTACAGAGCGCAGCGCAGGGGTGTGCCAGCCCCTTGGCACAGGGAGGGCTCGGGCAACACCCCTTGGGTGACTTAGGCCCAGGGGGTGGGGGGAGACGGCTTGTGAAGAAAACCTTTTCATTCAGTAGACCTCTGGCATTCATTACAGTGGCAACTTTGGATGCCCAAGGGCAGTCTTGAAAGTCCAGAAGAGGCAGTACTTTGTCATTTGCTGAAGTAATTTTTGGGCAGCACAAGCCAGGCACTGAGGGTGTGGAGCAGCCCCCACGCCATGTGGCTCTGTGTTCTTTGTAACTGTCTCCAACACAGTGAAAACAGCAACGCAGTGAAACAGCCTGGAACTGAAGGCCAACCATGAGTGCTGGTTAGGCAAAGGCAGAAAGGCAGTTCTTACTAAGCAGAGAACACTATTAATTGATTCATGTCACGCCCAGGGCTTTGGGAGTGACTGGATCTAGAAACCCAAACAGTCTTTGGGACTGCATGTCCTCCCCCTCTGCCGTGTTTCTGCCATATTCCCAGGGGAGCCTCCTGCATGGTGGGCTCCAGGGAGCCTTTTCACTGGCACCCCTCAGCCTACAGGGAGCTGTGTCATGTCCCCACTTCTTATACCTCATAGTGGCCAGGCCTGGGCTGCACCTATTGTGGGGCATGTGAACTCAGGGAACTGCCCTCGAAGGTGGTCAACCCCTCCTCCCCCCGCCCAGGGACCCACCACACTGGCTGGGGAAGGGATGGGGA
This sequence comes from Tragelaphus eurycerus, assembly GCA_935064755.1. Classification (NCBI taxonomy): domain Eukaryota; kingdom Metazoa; phylum Chordata; class Mammalia; order Artiodactyla; family Bovidae; genus Tragelaphus; species Tragelaphus eurycerus. Next base: position 31,199,144 of record CAKXYN010000002.1, read on the forward strand.
AGGGATGGGCTGTATGGCGAGGAACTTGAAGTGTGGGACATATCCAGGAGCTGGAGGGGGCTTGAGCTTGGGGGTGGGTTACATCTGGGCCTGGCAGGACACCCTCAGAGATGGAGAGAAGCAGCAGCGAAGCTTCCGGTCTGGCTCAGGGGGGCTGAGCTGGCTGGTGGCTGGTGACATAGGGATTTGAGCAGAGGGCTGTTCTGGTTGAGAATCACAGGATCTTGGTGGCCCCAGATGTGCTGTCCTGGTGGGAAGGGATAGACAAGATTCTCATCAGCATTCTCCTCCACCCTCCTGTTGCACTCCCTAAACCCAAGCCCAGGAAGGGAGGTGCACACAGAACCACCCAGACCAGGTGCCCTGGCTCCACCCTGAATGGAGCCTCGCCTCTCTCCCCGTCTCTTCCAGGTGGGACACGGAGACCAAGCAAAATGGTTAATGGCCCTCCTTCCCGACATGGCAAGTTCTTTTGACTATAGGTGGGAGACTGGAGGAGAGAAACTTTCTCAATGAACAGGTCACCTTTAACCTGGATTTGAATTCCAGTGGAGGCTGTATTTGAAGGCAAAAGGAAAAGAGGGTGGCAGAGGACAAGATGGTTAGATGGCATCACCAACTCACTGGACATGAGTTTGAGCAAGCTCCAGGAGATAGTGAAGGATGGCAAAGTCTGGCATGCTGTAGTCCATGGGGTCACAGAGTCAGACAAGACCTAGCGACTGAACAACAGCAAAGGAGGAGGGGTAGTGAGTGCTTTCAGCGGTTGCGTCTAAAGACAGACAGAGCCCAGGGGCTGGATGCAGAGAAGGGTGACCAAGCCCAGACCACCATAGGGTTAGTGGCAGAGCTGGGAGGGTCTCTTGATGCCCGGTGCACCCAGCAGCCCTACCCACTAACCCTAGGGCTACATCTGCTTGTTCCACGAAGGGCTTGCTCAGATGCCTAGGTAGAGAGGACTGGCCTCAAGAGGAGAAAGAGACCATTTACCTTTGGAAGGAATCTCCTGTTCCAGTCTAGCTTCAGCTGCTTGTGTGGGAAGCATGTTTCCGCCTGCCTCTGACCACGGCCTAGGACCCCACTTCCAGAGGCTGTTCCATAAGATGGGTGTGGGCAGGCTCACATCATTTGGGGTCCATCTGCTGTGCACCTGCAGGGTTAGGGCCCAGTTCTGGGTGCTGTGGGGCTGGACGGACAGTGTCACCCTGACCCTCTAAGTCCTTGCTGCTTGGAGGAGCAAGGCTGGCACACAGAAAGCAGTGGCTATGGGGGTGGCACTCTTTGGAAGGGGGTATCCACAGAGAGATGGGGCATCTCTCTCCTGGGTCATGGGAGGTGTCTCTTTCTGGAGGAGATAACATTTAGCAGAGCTTGAGGGCTTCATTGGAAGGGTCGTGGCAGGCAGCAAGGATAAAGCGGCGATGGCCAGCTGAGAGGTCTTCAGGGAATGGTTCCTCCAGGTGTGGTTGGAAGGAAGGTGTGGGCACGTGGAGGGGCAGACCAGGAGCGGTGAGGAGGGAAGGAAATGGGGAGGGAAGGGCTTGGGCATCTCTCTTTTCTCTTTCTTCATTTAGGTCCGTCCCTTTCTCTCCATCTGCATACCTTGCCCTGTTCCTGGGTCCCTATCTAGCCGGTTCCTCTTTAGGGCCCCTGCTGGCAGAATGGAAATAGCACCTGTTCCCTCCCATCTGGGGAGCTGTATGGGGTTTGCAAGTCTTTTTTATGGGCTCATCCCTTATCACAACAACCCTTTGAGGTGGTTATTGTTATCCCTGTCAGGGGATGCCATACTCAAGGCTCAGAGGTAGAAAACAATTTACCAAAGGTCACATTGCAGGTGGCAGAGGGGACCTGGCACCCAGATGTTCTGACTCATTGTCAATTCCCTGTCAACCTTCCTGAGAAAACAGCCAGTATCCACCACATCCAGATCCTTTTTAGATGTCCATGGCCACAGTTCAGTCACTGGGAGTGGAGCCTCCATCTATTCTGGGTTCTTGGCCGTGATACGAATAGTCGAAGTTCCAGGAATCGTGGCCGCTCAGTCATTGTTATTTTTTTTTGTTGTTGTTGTTATGGCTGTTATCATAGGAAAAAGGAAGTGACATTTCCCAAATGTCAAGTGCTTTATATAGTTCATCTCATCCAGTTCTCACAGCAATTCTGTAATAGAAAAAGGTGTCTTCATACCCATTTTGCAGGTGGGGAAACTGAGGCTCAGAGAGGGGAGTAATCCCAGTGTCCCTGAGTTGAGAGCCCAGGTTCTCTTAGTTGTTCCACAGCTGTCCTTTCACTGTTGATGTTGCCCTCAGGAGTCAATAGAAGTCCCTACAATAGGTGATGGTTTCTGGAGGCGACTGCAGGTGACCAGGAGTACAGTGGATGGTGCATTATCTGGAGGAAGTTCTCCTGGGAGGGACAGGCAGGAGCTGGCCCATTGGGGTCTGGGGGTGGCCTGGGCCTGGCATCCCAGAGGTCAGGTGGAGGGAAGGTGGCTGGTGAGATCCTCCTGCTAAAAATAGTTGGTTAATTACCAACTATTTTTAGGCATGATGTTTTAAATATCAGAGTCGTGGATCAGACACACTTGTTCACATCCTGGAAGGTCCCTGGAGACCTTTCTGCTCCAGGCCTCTGGTTTTATAAATGAAGACACAGGCTGAGAGCGAGGCAGTGACTTGCCCGAGGTCACCCAGCCAGGCCGGGACCCCACTGACCCCGCCTCTCGTGGACACTGATTTTAGGTGAATTTTGGCTGTAGACCAGAACCCTATTTCTTGGCCACTTGGGCGTATCCTTATTCAGAAACTTCTGTACAAAATGCCCAGATTCACACGTTCACTCGCGTGTTGGGTAGGCTTTAGAGTGAAGGGACAAGATGTGTCTCAGCCAGGGAGGGTAGCAACCAGCAGTGGGGTTGCAGGGCTCCTGTGCCTGCCTGGAGCTGGCCGACCGGGCTGACTACTATCATGGGTTTCAGGCTGCAGTGTGTGATGTTGGTGTCAGGTCAGGGACACAGTCCTGGCCTGCTGACTCTGTATGACGCCAAGTCTCTTCTCTTTCGGCATCTCAGTTACCCCATCATCACGGAGATGGTGGTTCTTGCCTGCTGGCCTCCAAGGCTTTAGGGAGGACTTTCAGGTGTTCCTGAAAATGTTGGAGACCTCAGACTCTGCAGGCCCGAGGCTTGTGCACTGGAAGCTGCTCAGAGATAGAACCTTTGTCCTTCCAAGCCCTGTGCTGGAGGGAGGGTTGGACAGAGCCAGTGGAGCTCTCAGACCAGCTTCAGCCTGAGAGTGAGCTGGCACCTGTCACTATCTCTGGGCCAGCTGCATCCTTTCTCTGGCCGTTCATTCTCCCATCTGCACAATGCTGAGCCCTGGGGAACCTGCAGCCCTGACGCCCTCTTTGTTCTGTTTCTTGGTGCAGAGCATCTCAGGACCTCCCGACATAGGCAGAGCTGAGAGAAACCGTCTTTGCTGACACCCTGGGCAGAGCCCCCTCCTCTGCAGCAGGTGGCCTAGACACCCCCAGGGTTGGGCCATCACCCCAGACCATTGATCCAGGTTCTGGCCCTTGGCTTCCAGAATGCTGTGGAGGTTGGTGGCAGGGCAGTTAGGGCCAAGCCCCTCCTTGTAAGTTTCCATGCCTCAGGCAGGTCCGCTCAGGCTCCCACCACTCTCTGCTTCCTGCAATCTAAAATCCAGGCAAGTTCGTGTTCCTTGAGGGGGTCCCCAGTATAGGACAGTCTCAGGCCCTGACTCCTCCTGGCTGCTGTCACCCAGTCTGGTGCCGGGGTCCTTGGGCTCTGCAGAACTCCCCTGGGTCCAGTGTTGTCTAGCCCCCAGGAGGACCATGGAAGTAATAAGCTGCTCATTAAACTGGAATGGTGGTCAGTCCTAGGGGAGGACCCATTGCAATTCGAAGCTCAGAAGCTCAGAAGGTAGGGACCCTAGAGCCCTGCAGAAACCACCCCCTCCAACTGATTCAGCCCCTTACTCCTGGGACACTGCCTGGCCTTGCGCAAAGCCCCTCATCTTACAAAAGGGGAGACTGAGACCCACAGAGGGGAGGTCTGTGGCCTCACAGTGAACGGGGGCTGGAACTCAGGCCTGGTGCTGGCCCTGCCTTTGAATTGCCTCATCTCTGAGCAGAAGCTGCTGTTCCTTTGCTCCGAGACTCCTCACATTCAGCTCTCCAGGGATTTCCCCTGGAGGGAGGTCTGGGCATCTAGATTTGCCAAAGTTGTAAATCTCTTAAGCCATAAGCTGCTCCTTGGCGTCTCCGAAACGCTCCGATATGAAATACAGATGTTCCTCCCTTTTAATATCTGAGTCTACTTCTAAATTTCCCATCATGTTTGCACCTAAGGATGCAATTACCATTTCCTCCCATTGTCCTCTCTGCCCGTCCCTCTGCTCTCAGCTGACGCAGGCGCTCAGCCCTGCTGGGTGAACAGGAGACTGTGAGACTATGAAGATCAGACTGCTTCTGAAAGCTTCTGGGTGGCTCGGGGCCAGTGATGCTTATCAGTCTACCCAGGGCCCCTCTGAGCTTATTTTCTTCCCTTCAGAAGATGCCTGTGTATGCCACGAGGAATATTTCCATCAATTCTTCTGCCTGAGCCAGCACCAGCTGCACACCACCCTCGGCCATTTGTCCCCCCGTCCCCCCAGCAGGCTCCTTCCAGGCCTGCTGGGCCACGTCTGGTGGGCCAGCCTCCAGGGCCCTTCCGAACGACCCCCACCTCAGCGGTTTTTGGCTGGGCCCTGCAGTGCTAACCCAGGGCCGTGTGGACCATGGACCATCCCCATTTGACCACAGTTAGTAAAAACCACCGGGGAAGGCAATGGCACCCCACCCCAGTACTTTGGCCTGGAAAATCCCATGGACGGAGGAGCCTGGTAGGCTCCAGTCCATGGGGTCGCTAAGAGTTGGACACTACTGAGCGGCTTCACTTTCACTTTTCGCTTTCATGCATTGGAGAAGGAAATGGCAACCCACTCCAGTGTTCTTGCCTGGAGAATCCCAGGGACAGGGGAGCCTGGGATGAGCTTCCGTCTATGGGGTCGCACAGAGTCGGACACGACTGAAGCGACTTAGCAGCAGCAGCAGCAGCAGTAAAAACCACAAGAAAGGGTTCTCTCGTGGAGTCGTGGAGCTGGGGTTTCTAAGGTGGAACCAGGGTGTATGTTTTAGGTTTATGGACTTATGACAGATCTTAGATTTAAAGCATGAAACTGAGCCCAGTTTTTTCTTCTCTTCCACTGTAAGGAAAAACAAACGTCATGATTACTTGGCTCTTCCTACCTCTGGGCCACCTCTTGGCACTCTCTTTGGGGTGGGGATGTAGGAGGCAGGCCAGGCCATGGCCCGTGCTGGGTGGGCAGCTATAGGGGGAGCCAGCTCCCTGGCCTCACATAACACCCCTACTCCCGGTGTTAACCTCTGAGCTTCTTTCCAGGTCTATAAAAGCTCAATCATGTCTGACTTTTTACAGCCCCGTGGACTGTAGCCTGCCAGGCTCCTCTGTCCATGGAATTTTCCAGGCAAGAGTACTAGAGCAGGTTGGCATTTCCTTCTCCAGGGGATCTTCCTGACCCAGGGATCAAACCTACATCTCTCTCGTCTCCTGCATTGGCAGGTGGATTCTTTACGACTACCACCACCTGGGAAGGCCCTCCGTTCTATAAAATAGAGTAATTGCCATTTCCCCTGGTGGCTGGAGGTTTGAAAGGCTGTCCTCTATAAGTGCAGTCTGTGGTGGGGAGCTCCTTACTTACTACCCGCCCCCCAGCTCTGTTCAGCAACAATGCTTTGTGTCCTGAGGGATTTACTTTGGGGTAAAAGGAGTACTGTCTTCATGGTGAGCTTTCCATACAATACGATTGTTTTTGAGATTTAGGGGCAAGGGGCTTGCCTCCTAGTGCTGACCTCACACGTGACAAGGCCACTGCTGACATGACACTCTACATTGTTCTGGCCCCCAGTAGCATACAGTCCTAGAAACTTCTTCCTTCCAGTTTGATGGGTTTCTTTTGGCAAAGTTGCTTTTCACCTTGTGCCTTTGCAGGGGCACCCATTCTGAAGGTGGAGCCACAGGGGTGACATGGGGCGAGAACACAGGGCACTGAGACTGGCAGCTAGTTCCCCCTCCAGCGCCATCACCCATGAACTGAGTGTCCTGGGCAAGTCAGTTCTTGGAACCTTGGTTTTCTTTCAGGATTTAGGAAACAATGATTATACTTGGCCTAATACAGAGTTCATGCCCAGGTGAAGGTAGCTATTGTTTTTGGACTCAAGGAGGCATTCGAGGCCATTTCTCCTATTTAACTGACTTGTAGAGGACAGGGCTGGGGATGTCCAGCCCCCACCATCAGTAAGTGATGGAGTGTGAATGCAGGGCGTGGATTCCGAACCCAGGACCCTTTCTGCTGTGGCATGCTTCCATCACCAACCTCTGGTTGTCCACAAAGGGCTCGATGAAGCCAGAGTGGAGGCCGTTGCCCAGAGCAGAGTGAGTCCCAGGCTCTGGCCCCAGGGTGGGCACAGAGCTCAGAAACTCGGGTTCCCAACAAAGCCAGAGTCCTGGGCCTCAGCCTGGAACCCAAGGGGAGCCCCAGCCATCCTTGAGGTTTGCCCGGCAGCCTGAGTCAGGCAGACATGTGCTAACAACCCTTTCTTCTTGCTCTCCAGTGTCCGCCAGGACTTCGACGTCCCCACCAGCCACCTGATTGGAGCACACGGATATTGCACGCAGGTCAGTGGGTAGGGTGGTAGGGTGTGGTAGGGTAGGGTAGGGTGTGGGACAGCCTAGCACGTCTTTCCTTTCCTCTTCCTTCCTGTCTTTCCTCCTGCTAGCTCTCCCCGAGCAGCTTTCAGGTTCTGCTGGGCTTCCTCATCACAGAGACCTAGAAAGGGAACTCGGGTTAGCTTCTGGTTCTCGGCTTTACTGTGCCCAATATGTGTGCCTGGAGCTGCAGGAGGTGCCAAAGAGACAGACCCAAGCCCTGCCCAGCCCAGAGCCCCAGTGTGGATGAGGGGCCCAGGTCCAGCTGTGGTGACGACGGCCCTGGCCCACAGCATTTGTACAGGATATTGTCTTTAGGACCACCCTCCCCTCTGCATCTTCACAGAGGGCCCTCCAGGGGCCTTGTGGAGAGCAGAGCTCCCTTAGCACAACTGCTTGTCTTCAATCCTCCCAGTTTCCTGGTGATGCAAGGAAAAGGATCTGTTTAAGATCCTATCATGGCAAGCACTTCCCTGGAAGTCCAGTGGTTGAGAATCCACACTTCCATTGCAGGGGTCATAGGTTTTAATCCCGGGTTGAGGAACTAAGATCCCACACGCAGCAAGGTGCGGCCAAAAAATAAATAAAAATTAAGATCCTGTCATCAGGCGTCAGGACTGGGAGCCAAATGCTACACCTGACTTCTGCCTGAGCTTTTCTCTGCAAGGCAAGGCCTCCCTGAGTGGCTGCCTGGCCATGGCTGAACCTGACCCTCAGTGCCTCTGGGGGCAGCGCGTGTAGCACAGACTGGGCTAGGTGGAGCTTCTCTGCCTGCTGGGCCCACAAAGGACCCAGCTGTCCTAGGGGTCCTGGCTCACACATGCCAGTCCTGAAAACATACCTGGGCACTACACAAGGGCTAGTTCAGGGCCTGTGGTTTGTCTCAGGCACCCAAGGAGATGTGAGGTTGGCTCTTGCCCAGCCCCCAGAGAAAGGTTTCAGGCTGAGCGACCACCGGGAGTGGTCTAGCCCACACTGGGTGTCTGTCCTCCCTGTGGGAGCTTCCCCACGCAGGCAGAGCAATGCGACCCAGGGGAGGTCACTTAAGCAGCATACAGAGGATATAGAACAGAGCCTGGGCTGAATTCTGAGCTGTGTTGGCAGTTTCACTTGTGGCATGGGCTAGAACAATTTTCTTCCCCTTGCTGAACCTTGGTCTCCTCATTTGTAGAGTGAAACACTGGGACTAGATCAGTCTTCTTCTTCTTCTTTTTTTTTTTTTTAAAGTATTTATATATTTATTTGGCTGCATCAGATCTCAGTTGTGGCACACAGGCTCCTTAGTTAAGGTGTCTAAGCTTAGGTGCCCTGTGGCATGTGGGATCTTAGTTCCCCAACCAGGGATTGAACCTAAGCCTCCTACACTGGAAGGTGGGTTCTTAGCCACTGGACCAGCAGGGAAATCCCTAGGTTAGTGCTTTTTGAACTTGGATGTGCACACGAATCCTGCAAAATCTTGGTGAAGAGTCGGCTCAGACTCAGCGGGCCTGGACTGGGGTCTGAGGTTTTGAATTTCTCACAGGCTTCCAGGAAGGGCGATGCTGCTGGTCCACGGATGACACTTTGAGTTGTGAGGAGCCAGGTGATCACTAAGCTTTGCCACTGTGTGATTTTTGAGACTAGGGTCAGGGAGCGGCCTGTCACTGCTTCTCATTTTGAGAAGGCTTCCTGCTCTGAGGAACGTTTTGGGATACCCCTCACATGGGGGTCAGGACCTGTTCTTCCCCTTGAAAACCATTTGGGAACACTTGAATGTGTCTGGAGAAGGCTGTGCCTTTCTTCGGCAGCCACTGCCCCCAAGGTACAGTATCTCAGAGCAGACATTTCCTCCAAATTCCTTCTCACTTCCTCTGCAAGAACACAATGAGGCCCCCTCAGCATCTCCCTTCAATAATGGCCCCTCTGCGGCCATCAGAGGGGCCTCTTTTACGACCTCTGGGCCAGGGAAACTGTTGGTGACGGAGAGATTTATTAACCTGCGCATCGCTCTCACAATTCAGGGGAAAACACTTCTGTGAACTCTGCCCTCCAGAGTTGATGATGGGCAAGGGCTCTTACGGCTGTTCCCATGCACCACTGGGGAGATTCCTGCGGGCTGGCCTCAGACACGCAGCAGCCCTGGCAGGAGGTAGGTCAGACAGAAGGTCCTGCCCCAGCACCAAGGCTGGGCTCATGCAACCTTCCTTAGTGGTGCAGCAGATACTTAAAGGTTCCCTTCATCTTGTGTCTCTGGCTGGCCAGATGGTCCGCTGAGGGGTAACGAGTGAGGGGAGAGGGAAGGGACACCGGAAAGGGGGCCGGAGAGTGAGGGTGGGAGTCCGGCTCTGTCGCTAAGCGACTGCGTGGCCTGGGCAAATCCTCTCCCAGCGGTGAGCCTGATTCCCCATTCCTAACAGGGGGCTGGAGCCCTGGATGCTCTGCTCAGGGAAGGCCCTTGCAGCCACCCTGGTGCAGGAGGTGCTGGCTGAGGGAGATGGTCAGAGGTCACTGCTCCACGAGGCTGCTGGTTCTGGGGTTGGCAGGCACGCTGGGCTGTCGGGTGTGCAGCGGCGAGTCCCAAGGCCATGCTGCTGAAGGGCCAGAGACAGAGCAGGAACGCAGGCTGGGGCCCGCCTGCCCCCACCTCCCCGCCTCTGCTGGCCTCTCCTCGCCCTCCTCCCTGGAAGACCCTGCCCTCACTGATGAAATCCTAGTACAGCCTGAATCTGAGTTTCTGGTGTCTCCCCATTGTCAGCTTCCTGACGTTGAGAACATGCTCTGGTTACGCAAGATGTTATCTGTGGGGGAAGCTGGGCGAAGGGTACACAGGAACCCTCTGTGCTATTTTTACAACTTCTTTTGACTCTCTAAAATTATTTCAAAATAAAAAAGCTTATTAAGAAAAGAAAGTCCAGTGCTTCAGGACCCACCCAAATGTCGCTTCTCCACAAAGCGTCTCTGACTCAGTCATGTGGTCCCGCGTCTGTGTGGGCCACGGGTGCTCTGTGCACACATTTTTTACAGCTCTGGTCACTTCCTACATTGTTCTTCAGGCATGCAGGCCCATACCTGATCCTCCCTGCCCTAGACCCGGATGCCCGAGGTCAGGAGCCACTCTTTCCCTCCATCAGGAACACCGCCCCCCGCCCCCCAATGGGGTCCTGGGTGCAGCTGATACTCAGTGACTGTTGGTGGAGTAAAGACGGATGAGTTCCCAGAGTCGCTTTGATGAGCAGAGCTGGCAGCTTCCCTGAGGGTTCGGGGGAGTACTGGGTACAGCCCCTCTGATGTCAGGCTCTCGCTCTCCTTGCTTTCTTCCTTCCTTCTCCTCCCTTTTTCTCTTGTTCCCCGCTTCACCTTGACAAGCCTTTCCCCTTTCTCTCATCAACAGGAACTTGTCAATCTGCTCCTGACCGGGAAGGCCGTGTCCAATGTTTTCAACGACGTGGTGGAGCTGGATTCTGGGAACGGGGACATCACGCTCCTCAAAGGCATCTCCACACGCAGCGACATAGGCTTCCTGTCCCTCTTTGAGCACTACAACGTGTGCCAGGTACCCTCGGAGCGCTCGGAGCCCCGGAGACCCAGGAAGAAGGAGGGAGGAGAAGGAGAGCTCGACCCCAGGTCCTGGGACCGGGGTCCAGTCTCAATCACAGAGGCTCCAGGAAAAGTGCGGCTTCCCTGCCATCCAGGATTCACACCCACAGCCAGCAGACACCCGGAAAGGGACTTCAGGGGATTTGTAGCGTGATTGTGCGTCAGAACAGCTGCAGCTGTCGTGTGTGTCTGCGTTGGCTAGGGGGTCTCCTCCAGTGATCAGGACCTGAGGTCTTGGGCCCTGTGTTACCTTCCTAGAGCTGTCTCAACAACACGTCACAAGCCGGGTGGCTTAAAACCTCAGAATGTGGTGTTTCATGGCTCTGGAGGATAAGTTCTCCTAATACAAGTCCAAAATCAAGGTGTCGACAGGGCCATGCTCCTCCTGAAATGCACAAGGAGAATCCTTCCTCGTCCCTTATAGCGTTTGATGTTTTCCAATGATCCCTGGTAATCCTTGGCTTGTAGAGGTGTCACTTCAATCTCTGCCTCCAGTGTCACACAGCCATCTCCTCCCTCAGCGTCTCCTTCTAAGGAGACAGTCATGTGGATTGCGGGCCCACTCTACTCCACTAACCTCATCCTAGCTAAGTAACCTGTAGCAGTCCTGTTTCCCAATAAAGCCACATGCTGAGGTACAGGAGGCTAGAACTTCAGCAGATCTTTTTTTGAGGGGACACAGTTCAATCGCAATAGGTCTCAGTCCGTTTGCAAGCGTTTTGGTCCCTCTACCTCCCCTTTCACTACAGCTGGAGTCTTAGAAAGGATGTGACCCCCAGGTGAAGCTGGGAGAGGGTAGGGTGACAGTTATATCTGGCAACATGGGCAGAGGAGTGCTGGGCCCTGTGTTCTTGTCCCTTCCTGATGCCAAGCCTTCTCTGAGTCTCGGTCTTCATGTTTTCAGGGAAGAATTGTTCTGTGGTCGATTTCATGAAAGAGTTGTCCTGAGGGAGTAGCAGGAGGTATTTCTTCAATGACTAGACCTGCAGAGGTTCTTGGAGGGTCAGGATGAGGCTTCAAAGATCTTATATCCCCAGAACCAGGGATGCAGAGACTGAGCCAAAGGGATGCTTAGCGCATGCCAAGTGGATGGGTTTGTGGGGTAGCTCAGTTTCATCATGGCCTTCCTGTGTGACCACATGTTCAAGTGTGCTGTCTCCATTGAACACCACTGTTTTGGTGGCCGCATCCCCAGATCCCCTCTCAGGGTGACCACCCACCCCCACAGACAGGAAGCAACCCCGTGGGTTCCAAAGACTTGGGGAGTAAAGAATGAGTGACTCGCTCTCAGATGTGCTGATGTCAGGAAAGCACCCAGGAGTGCGTCCATGTGGCCCATGAGACGCACCCTGAGCCTTGGACCCTGTGTGGGCTCTGCAGGCATTCACCTGAAATTCCATGGGCTGAGAGGTAATCTTGACCAGGCTCACAGAATCCCAAGGCTTACTAGGAGCCCTGATCTCACTTTTGTGTGGAGGGTGTTGGTCAAAATGTAAACTATTTTCCTTTGGTCTGTTGGGGGTAATTGACAGGAACATCAGCTGGGTGTCATCCTTTCCTTGGAGTAAAATGCCGATTGCAAGAAATTCAGATCCTACAATGATCCGAATCCTCAAATCCACATGGAACCCCCACCCCAGCCCCCACTGTTTGATTGATTGGAGATGGGTACTCTCTCTCCCTGAAACAAGGGGTGGTTTGCTCCTCTGCCTCGGGACAGCAGCCTTGCTAAAGAAGGAACCCTGGGCCTCTCTCCCTCTCCCCAGAGCTCTCTGAGGACCAGGCGTCTGAAGGAGAAGGTGGAGGCCTGGCAGTTGACCAGAGTGCTTTCATCTCCTATAACTCCACCCTCCATCCTTTTGGTTCTGAGTTCCCCAGAGAATTCATGATTAGCCACATCAAACAGAAGGAATCCAAGGAGGTTTAGCATGCAGGCCGAGACCTGGAACCAGAGCCAGGGCCCCAACTCAGCCTGGGCTGGTCTTTTTCCACCAAGCAGCCCAGATGTTGTTATGGGGAAGATCTGGTATTTGGAGCAACCTAGAAATGATGTCCACAGCAGAGCTGTTCCAATAAGGCTGAAGCCTTTCTTTCATGTAGCTGGCAGAGCCAGGCCTGCCTTCACTCACAGCCCATCCCCAGGCTTCTCGGTGCAGCCTCTGGCTGGGAGCCAGAGTTCTGGGCCCTCACGAGTCTGTGGGGGGTGATAGGTCCTGTCAGGTGACCCACACCTGTCAGGTGCCCTGGGAGAAGCAGAGGCAACTCTGGGCCAAAAAATGCACCCCTGCCATAAGTAACGAGCCCCTACCCTTCCCACTCCAGCCTGGCTGTATCCTATGGAACCGAATTTGTTCTCCATGACCAACTGGACTGGCCTTGCCCATCTGACTTGCCCTTACTCCCTCCATCCCCAGGCTCAATGTGAAGGCTAGGCTGCACTGGGAAGACCAGCTCCTCCTGGCTCCTGGTGGCCATGGTGATGGGGGACTACCAGGCCAGGGAGGAAAGCACGGCACAGGGAATTTCACTTAAGGGCTTCCCCATGACCTGTAAGTCACGTTCATTGCTTGCCTTCATGGAGGGACCCGGGCAAAGACTGAGCTTGGCAGGGAGAGATCTACAAGCGTCACCCTCCTCCCCTTTGTCCAGCTCCACACACAACACCATCTGCCCAGTTACTTGAACCCAGAGTGCATCCAGTCCATCAGGAGGTCACGGGGCTCCCACTCTTAAGTTGTTTCTCAAGTCCTCTTTCACTCCTGACCGAGCCACCAGCCTCGCTGGTCTGAACCCTGTGTCAGCCCAGCTGGCCTCTGGCTCCTGTCCCCACCTCCTTCCAATCAGGCTCCTTCTCTGAAGCCAGTGTGATCTTTAAAAGAGTAGATCGATCACATTATTCCATTGCTTAACAACCTTCCATGGATTCCCAGTCCTCTGAAACTGTTATGGGCTGAATCGTGTCTTCTCCCCGATCCTCAACACAGCACTGATTTGTTGAAGTCCTAGCTGGCAGTACCTTGGAATGTGACTATGCTTGGAGATAGGGCCATCAAAGAGGTAGCAAAGGGGAAAGAAGTCCGATGGTTGGGCCCAAATCCAGCTGACCCGTGTCCTTATAAGAAGAGGTTGGGACACAGGCACACGCTGAGGGCAGACCACTTGAAGACACGGGGAGAAGCTGTCCATCTTCATGCCAAGGAGAGGGGCCTCAGAAGAGACCACCCCATTGACATCTTGACCTGGGACCGCCAGCCTTCAGAATTATGAGAAAATTAATTTCTATTGTTTGAACTGCTCAGTCTGTGGAACTTGGTTATGCAACTCTAGCAAACTAATACAGAGACTACATAGTCCAGACCTTCCCTTGATCGATAAGGCCCTACATCCTGTCCCTGCCTTTCCCACCCCTTGTGTTTTGACGTCACTGTCACTTCTCAGAGGAAGCCTTTCCTAACCTCATCACTCTTATCTCAGAAGAGGTCTCCTCTTGTGGTCCCCTGCCCACCGAGTCATTCTCCATCACAAGAATCTTAATTCTTTCCTTCACAGGCCTCCTCTTGGTTTTACATATCCCATTTCATTGCTTTTGAGATGCAGACTTGCCCCACACTTGAACACTTCTGAGATTTTGATGTATAGTGGCCGTTGATGACGTGTCCAGCTTTAACCGCCAGCCTGCGTTCTTTCTTAGTGACACACAACTAGCAGTGACTCTGACGGCATCTTAGATTCAGTGACACGTGGTGCGGATGTGTCTGTGTGGTTATTTGTTTACTCTCTCCACCTCATTCATGGGTAGCCCCGCAAGGGCAGGCTGTTCTGGCGTCCTTCACCACTGATGCCTGGGACTGAAGTATAAGTCACGTTGAAAGAATGCGATCCTCGGAGATGGTGGACTCACTCTGCCTGAAGTCAAATGTTGGTCCTTTTAGATTAGGGCTTTAAAGCTGGCAGTCCGTGAATGGGTTGGAGGCAGTCACACATCTCTATCCTGCAAAAGATGCAAGAATCCATTTAAAAACACAAGTTGACCCTTGAGCCATTCAGGGATTAATCTGCGTATAATTCGTCATAGGGCCTCCATATCCGCCATTCCTCTGCATCCAGAGTCACCCGGCCATGTAACACTGTAGTAGTTACTATCGAAAAATACCCATGTATGAGTGGACCCACACGGTTCAAGCCCACGTTGTTCAAGGGTCAACTGTAATCCCCGAAGATTGTGCTGCACGTTCGCCCACTGGGGCCGTGCCGGGGGATGGGAAATGTGCCCCCACCCTCCTTCTTTGCCCCAGGCCTTTGGTCAGCTACCCTAGAATCCACAGGAAGCGAATTTCATCTTTGGAAAAAAGTCACCCAATTGGAAGGGGCTCCTGAATGAGAAAACTCATTTATAAATTCCCCGGGCAGCTTTTTTTGCCCTTAATCTTTTGACCATTGCTTAGATGGCAAGCTGCCCTTTTGTCCCTCTGCTGGAAAATTCAAGGTGGCTGATTCTGCAGACGCCGGTTCCTGGCAGGCTGCACAGCACTTTTTCCTGCAGTGAGTGAGCACTGGCTTCCCAGTCTGCAGGGCTCCCTGTTCGAGGTGATGCCCTCACCAGAAAAGCCTCTTTTAACTGAAATGGAAGCCAAGTTTGCAGTGGGCTTTAGGCACCAGCCACGTCCCATAAGACAACGAATTCCCCCGCCCCTCACCAAGGAGGGAGCTCTGTAGTCACACTTTACTGTTCCCAGGGGGCTGGGGTGAGGACAAAGTAGGGAATGGGCAGGGTGCTTGGATAATGAGAAAGTGAAGACTTCGTGAAGTTCACCCTGCTACCCTCTGTCGAAGGTTCACAAGCAGGCGTTTCCCCAGAGCATAGCGTCTCTGGCTGAGACATGCCAGCTCCAGGTGGGCTTTGGGAGGCCCAGTCTTCTGGGACGGGCCCCGGAGAAAGTATGCCCATCTCCCCACTGGAAAAATAATTCCCATTCTTTCCTTAATCCACAGGCTGCGGCTGTAAATACCTGAGTGTGCAAACATCTCCCCGGGGCTGGTGGGGATTAGGCCGAATCAAGCCTGGCCCACTGCACGTACAGAACTGAAGCAGCCAGGGCCCAGGGCTGGGAATCACAAGTGACAGGGAGAGAGCATGTTGAAGTCTGGCCACCAAGGGGCAGGCCAGCCACACATCTGAGTGGGGTGGGGGTTCGGGCCCCACCTCTCCCCTTTGCAGATCCCGGGCATCTGCCTTGCCTGCAGCACTCCTCCACCATGAAGGTCCTCTGCTGGGGACTTTCCAAAGGACTTCCTCCTCAGGAACTTCCACCATTATTCTCCCCTTCCCTGCTTTTCCCTGATGCCTGCTGTTCCCTCAAGGTCTCTGGGCATTTGTCCTGGCATCATCCACTGGTGCTCACCCAGAGGCCCTCCTTCCCTTCTCCCCCTGGCTCCAGCCCCACTTCTCTTCAAGCTAAATTCTTAGCTCATGTTCTGTTTCAATCTCCAGGACCTTCAGTCATTAAACATTTGCTTATGTTGACTGGTACTCCCTGCACGGCTGCTAAGGGTATATAGTCCATGCAGGAGGCAGGCAGACACACTGTCATAGGGCAGAGGGATGCACTGTGGCAGAGGAGGGTGGGTACTTGGTACCTAGTTCCCATCCCTCACCCCGGGAGCCAGAAGCGGGACGTGATGCGTGCTCTCTGACCGGGTTGTCCGGATGATGCGGGACCTGAAGGAGAAGGGAGGTGTACTCATGGACAGGGCGCAGGCATGAGGCTTGCCCTGCTGTGGCTGGGGAGGGGAGGATATAGGAAGAACCGGTTAGGAGGTCATTGATGGGGGCAGAGGGGCTGGACATGTGGGGGCCTTCGGTGGCAGGATAGGCAGCACCACATGCCCGCTTGCTGCCAGAGATGAAGCTAGGGTGACTCCTGTCTTTCAGGCTGGGGTATCTCCTTATGACTGTGTGTGGGGCAGAGGCCCTGGGAGGGATGGGCTCAGTGGGCAGGGACAGCCTGTGTCAGTGAGCAGCATACACAGGCCGGGATCCCCCACAGGGCCTCGCTGAGGTCAGCCCAGGCCTGGGCTTGGACAGAAGATGTGCCAGCCTGCTTCCCTGGGTGACACGTGGCATCAGGTATCTCCATCTGCTCCCTCTCCCTTGTCCAGGTGGGCTGCTTCCTGAAGACCCCGAGGTTCCCCATCTGGGTGGTGTGCAGTGAGAGCCACTTCAGCGTCCTCTTCAGTATGCAGCTTGAGCTGCTGCGAGATTGGAGGGCCGAGCGGCTCTTTGACCTGTACTACTATGACGGCCTGGCCAACCAGCAGGAGCAGATCCGGCTGACCATCGGTGCGCCACCTCCCCACCCATCCTGTGCGACCGGGGAGCCTCCAGACTGGTCCGGGACGCTGGCCTTAGCATGCCCACTCAGAGCAGGCAGAGAACAATCAATGCAAACTCGACTGCTGGGACTGAGGGGTCAGAGGGCGAGGAAGAGCAGTGCCTCCTGCAGGAGGGGGCCAGCACTGGGCCTTGAGAAATGGTGGGCTTAAAGGGTGGGAGGTGAGGTGGAGACTACATAGGAAAGAGCATCATGCCAGCAAGTTTGGGTTTTTATTCTCCAGGCAAAAGGGGAGCTATGGAAGGTTTTGGAGCAAGGGGAGTAATGGGATGAGATATGTTTTTGGAAAGAATTATTCTGGTAGCTGAAGTGGAGCAGGAGGGTGGGGTAGAGACTGGAGATGGGAAGCCAGTGAGTAGGTTCTGTGGTATCTGGGTCAGAGCTGACGGGCAGGAACCAGGGAGGGTCCAAATGAGAGAAGAGCGGTAGCTGCCCGAGGAGTCAGGTCCGAGGAGTCAGGCCCGAGGAGTAGGGTTGTTGATGCTGACCTCAGGTGAGCCCGGGCCTGGCTGATGACTATGTGCCTCTCTCTCTCCCTCCATCCCCAGACACCACCCAGACCGTCCCTGAGGACAGAGACAACGGCCTCGTCCCTCCCCTTGAGCTCTGCATCAGAACCAAGTGAGTCAGGCACATCTTTGACTTCGGAGCCTTGCCTGAGTGGTGGTGGAGGGGTGAGGGGTGGGGTGCAGCAGTGGTGGGGGATGGCCCATAGGAAGGAGAATGAGTTCCGGATTGTCCCCACCTAGGAGGGGTGTGTGTGATGGGGAATGGAGGACCCCCGCAGACCGGAAAGACTCAATGCTTGGTGCTGGTTCATATGTGGCATTTTGTGGACACTGGAGCCCAGGGAGAAGCGTGTGATTTGTCAGATGACATGTCTTCAGACAGCTTGTTAAATGCCCTGCATTGGTGGGGGTGGTGAGTTGGTGTCTCTTGAGACCCCTCCTCATTCAAGGCAGCAGCTGCCAAATTTGGTGAGTACTGTTAGGCCCAAAGGAAGAAGAACAGGTGGGGTTACCTGGTAGTGTTGGGGGTGGGGCGGTGGGGTGCTTGACTAGGATCGGAAGCGAGGAGGACCTGGCCTGGCCAGGCGTGCTCAGACACGGCCTCCTGGAGCAGCGACGCCTTTGTGCTGGCGAGGGGTGGTCCCGGGCCTTCTGCTGGTGCAGGTGGGGCCCTCTGAACACCCAGTGGAGGCACCCTGGAGCCGCCAAGGCATGGGGGGTCCTCCAGTCCTCTCACCCCACCCTTGGTGTTAGGGAGCCTGAGGATCAGGCCAGGGGGCTCCCTTGGCTCAGGAGTTCTCTGGCCAGGCCCGGAGCTGGGGCGGCTCTGTGGCAGAGAGGCAGGGGGAATTGCCAGTGCTCAGGCTGACCCTTTGCAGAGCCTCTGGGCAGTGACTCAGGGGCCTCAGGGTGCCATGGGAGGGGCAGGCTGGGAGGGAGGAGACCCGAGTCCCAGCAGGGGTGCGGGAGAACTTGCCAGCCTGGATCCCAGAGTCTGGATCCCGACCTTGCCCCTTTCTGTCAGTGAGCCATCGGACTTCTGTCTGTGCCTCACTTTGTCGTCTGTAAAGCGGGGTTGCTGGCCAGGCCTAGCTCACACGGCTGTCATGAAGAGTACCCAGGACATCACCGAGCGCCTTGCACAGCTCTTGTTATTATTGTCTCAGCCGCTCACGACTCCCAGTGACCTTGGGCGGAACCTCTGTCTTCCTGTTTGTGAAGTGGTGGCGGTTGGGGTGGAGGACGTGGGCCATGTCTGGGGCCCCGCGTCTCTGACCGCCTGAGATCCAGGGCGCTCACCTAGGGCTGCTGCCCAGCTACCCACAGGCCAGTGAGCCCTTGAATGGAGCTGAGGAGAGAAAGTAGGCCCCACAGACACAGGAAGGGACATAGAGGAGGTATGGGCACATGTGCCTTGTCCCCCACTCATGCGTCCATCTGCTCATCTGTCCACCTGCCTGCCCGCCGGGCTGGGGTGCAGCATTCCTGTGGGGTCATGTGCTGGCGTTTCTTTCGTCGGGAGGATTAAAGGCACACGCAGCCCGCTTTCCTTTCATGTACAAAGGGCCACTCATTCGGAGTGATGAGAGACGGGCAGCAGCAGGGGAAGGAGGTGACACCGACCTTGGCGCCTCCTGCAGGACAGGGTGGGGGGCCGCCGGGCATCCTTTCTGCAGGAGGGTCTGCCCAGCGGGGCTCTGGAATGTGCCCTGGACACAGGCTCTGCTCACCTCCAAACCCCTGGGCCCTTTCTCTGAAAGCCACTGCAAGAGTCTGTCTCTGCAGCCCCCCTGGTGGCCCACTGCCCGAGCCTCTCTGCTGACCCTCTCTGGAGTAACTCTTCCTTTCCTGAGAATGCTTCTGCTGTAGAACTCGGCTCACCAGGTGCCTCCCAGGTGTCCAGGGATTGGGCTTTGTAGGCTCAGCCCTGATTGACAAGTGCTTGAGAATGACTTGGGGCTCTGGTCTGTCCAGAGACATCCAAGTGTGAACGTGGGCCGGAGTCTCCTCTTCCTCTTCTGTTAACTGTCTCCTCCCAGGACCTACCCCTGCTCTGGGGTGGGGCCACGAGCCCTGGAATGAACCAGTGAAATGACAGCATGTGAAATGATCTGGAGAGGCTGCCCTGAGCCCTTGGCCTGGGGCAGGCGGTCCAGGCTGAGTCCCTGCCCCGCCCTCGTCCGTCCCTGCTCACGCTCACGGGAGCAGCCTGGGCCAGAGTCCTGGCATCTCCTCCAGCAGAGCTCCTTAGTGCTTGTCACAGATAGAAAATCATCATATGTGGGCACCACACAGGGTTTGGGACAGCTAGCCTGGGGCTCCAGGTTGGCCCAGACTCCACACAGCTCCCTGATGGCTGAGGGGATCAGTGGTCTAGCATGTCTGTGTTTGTCCCCTCACAGGGAAGGTTTGCTCTAGAGCATGGTCCCCAGGCTTTAGTGGGCCTCCCCTGGAAGGGTGTGGTTAAACACAAATCCCGCACCCCCCCACCCCCACCCCCGAGCTTCTGGTTCAGTCTGCTTGGGATGTGGCCTGAGAATCTGCATTTCTCAAGTTCCTAGAGGCTGTAGGTGCCGCTGTCCTAGGGTGGCCCTTTGAGAACTGATGGTCTGGTGGCTAGTGGGAGTGGTGTCCACCTTCCCCTCACCTTCCCTGGCTGCCTGGTAAGGGTCAGACATCAAGGGAAATGCTGAGCCTCCAGCGTCTGGCCTGCTATGACACACTGGCCCTGAGGTACTTCCTTCCTGGCTCCACTGGCTGCCCCCTGCCCCCCCAGGTCTGAGTGCTGCACCCCTGTGTGGACTTTGCTGAGACCAGTTCAACATGTCCCATCACTTGCTCTACCCTGATGGGTCCTTCTGGGTAGTTAACACAGCACGACTTTTCCCAGCATCATTCCCGGAAAGCTGAGTGGGTGAGTGAGTAGAGGGAATGTGGGATTTTTCCCCCTGTGTGCCCGTCAGATAACATACCACTGTAATGGGAAACAGCAGGCCCAGCCTCCTGGAATCCTCTTCCAAGGGGTTGGATTACAAAGGCTTTGCATTTTGTTTTCATCCCAGATTCTCAAACAGCTCAAAGGGAGAAACTTGGGAAAGTGGCCTTCAAGGTCAGCGAGATCCGCTAGAGCTGGGGCCTGGCCTCTTGGGGGATAGGTCCTGCTGCCTTGACAGGAAACAGGTATGGCCCGAGCTCAGATCCTTTCCAAGGCCAGTTAGAGTCCAAGCACCTGCTGAAAGACAGCAAGCTCTCACGGCAGCATAGACCAACTTGAGGGCAGGTGGGATTTCTCCATCATCACTCCAACCTCATGAAACTTCTGGAGTTGACTCTATCCAAGAAACATCTGGATGAGACTTGCGTCTTGCTGTCAGAGTTCACAAACGGACAAGTCAAGTTCAGAATCAACTCTGTTGTAATCCACTGCCTACCCTCAGACTCAACTCTTGTTGCCCCGTAAGAGCCTCTGACACTCACACTAACCTGCACGAGGCACGCCACATGCCTGGCCATCTGGTAGCCTGCTTGGATCCACAGAAAGGCCCTTGGACAACATCTGACATGACCCTTCCTTCTACAGACAGGGTTCTCTAGGGTTGGGGTCTGGCCCCAGGCCACACCCTGAGTTAGGAGCAGTGCAGGGCCTGGATCTTAGGCCCACGCTGTCCCAGCCCAGTGGAAGGTCACTGAACGGGCAGGGTGACTTCCCGACACCTGGCTTTGTTGCCATGGTGACATTGCACAAGACCAGACTGCCAGACTTTGGAGAAGAGCATCCTAATTGGAACCCACTCCAGGTCCCAGACCATCTCTACTTTCTAGTGTAACGGATGCCTCGGCCTCAGAGAATCTCCTGTTACCTTTGCTTGTGTCTGTCCCCTACCCTCCTCCCTCCTCTGTTCTCTAACCATGTCAGCCAAAAAAAAAAAAAAAGCCTGATTTATGATCATTTCCAAACAAGGCACACACAGTAACTTCTCTCAAGCTTCCAGCCTCAGTAGAATGGGGGAGAGAAAATGAAACGGTTGTCAACAGGCCAGAGAAAAGAGGAAAGAACTCATAACTGGGGCCTGGGGCTGGGTCACAGATGTTTCTGTTTGGAGGATCAGACAAAAAATGGAAAATGTAATTTCAGCTGGGACGGTGCCTTTGAGGGGCTGTAGCTGAGCACCCACCTCCCTCTGTTGCTCCCCGCTATGGCCTGAGGAATCTCTGCAAACACCCTTCTTGCCTCGGTGCTGTCTTCATAGTGCCTCTCACCTGCTGAGGGAGGGTTCCCTGGGTTCTCCTGCCACCCAGCCCTGCTCTTCTGAGTCCCCTCTCTGCAGCCCACAGGCACAACTGCCCATGGTGTTCCTTGTTCATGGAATATGTGACACCATGATGCACAGCATTGAATGGGAGTCTGGAGGTCCCAACTGAGTCCTGGCTCTGCCAGGCCATGTGGCATGACTTCCAGGTCTGGCTCCGTCTGGACCTCCATTTCCCATCTGTCGATTGGGTATAATGGTGCCTTCCCTGAGCCCTTGTGAGGTTGAGAGAAAGCATTCCCTTTCCTTTGGAGACCTTGGAGGACTCACAGCCAAGTATGGGTGGGAGGAGGCAGAAGGGAAGGGGAGGTGGGCCTTGGGCAGGTCTCAGTGCCCACTGGGGTCAAAGGGGAGGAGGAGTGCAGTGTGAAGACTCAGGTTTTCCTGCTGGTGCCCGGGCCTGAGCAGGGGTAGCAGGGGTAGTTGGTGTGCAGGGGGCATGGTCACTCAGCAGCACCCCTGGGAGCCAGCCCTGAGCCAGCGGTCATGGAGGAGATGGAGGCAAGTGAGACCAGCTCTGCGCGTTAGGGGCTCACAGTCTAGCAGGAGAGGGAGATGCCACACAGTATGGTGGGAGGAGCCTGAGAACAGTTCTGAGGAAGGATACTTCTGGAAGGAGGGGTCCTAGACCTGGCCCCGAAGGATGAGGGGTGGACAGGGAAGATGGTCATTGCAGGTGGAGGTGTTGTGGGAACAGGGACCCCTTCTGGGGCCCGACAGTGGGCTCTTGTCTAACACTCAGAAATGAATTGTGCAAGGAGACACGCGTGCTGACAGCACAAGAGACTTTATTGGGAAGGGGCGCCCGGGCGGAGAGCAGTAGGGTAAGGGAACCCAGGAGAACTGCTCCGCCACGAGGCTCGCAGTCTCGGGTCTTGTGGGGGTGAGATTAGTTTCTGGGCTGTCTCTGGCCAGTCATTCTGACTCAGGGTTCTTGCTGCTGAAGCACACATCGCTCAGCCAAGATGGATGCCAGCGAAAAGGATTCTGAACTCTTCAGTTTGATGGTGGCTTGTTCCGTGTTCCTTACCAGGACCTCCTGTCGTAAAGTAACTCACGCGATTGGTTCCTGTGGTTCCTGGCCAGGATGGGTGGTTTCAGTCTATGTGATTCTCCTAACAGAGGGCACAGCTCTGGCCAGGCTCTCAGGTGAGAGGCAGCCCGTGGGCCTCATCGTGTAGCTGCTCTGGCTGCCAGCGGCTGGCCCCTAGGATGGCATGCTGGCACACTGGATCCTTGTCTGGAAATCCAAAGTGAGTGAGAGGAATTCTGGGGTGTATCTCTACAGGTCAGTTCTGGTGGCTTTAAAAGCAGGCCTGCTCTCTTCTCCTCGCTGGTACAGCAAGTCACATTTTTTTCCTCTGAAATACACTAGTTCTGTCAGTGTTCAGAATCTGTGGAGGCAGGTTACTACTCAGTGATGGCTGCTGGAGAGGAGAGGAATTCAGTCGTGATCATGAGATGGGCCTGCCCATGACGCTGAGCGGACCTGAGCTCCGGACCACCGCATCTTCACTGAGCTCAACCCCTGAGCCAATGGTCCTTGACTGGGGGCAGTTTTGTTCTGCAGGAGATATTTGGCAACATCTGGGGACATTTTGGGTTGTCCTTGGTTGGGGAGAGGGTGTCAGATGTCCTACAGTACACAAGACAGCTATCACAACAGAACTATCCAGCCCCAAATACCCACTGTGCCCACGCTGAGGAGCCCTGCTCTAAACTCTCACACCTTCAGCCTCCTTCTTCATAGTTGAGTGAGCTTTGATGCTGCCTGCCCACTCAGACGGAGAAGGCAATGGCACCCCACTCCAGTACTCTTGCCTGGAAAATCCCATGGACGGAGGAGCCTGGTAGGCTCCAGTCCATGGGGTCGCTAAGAGTTGGACATGACTGAGCGACTTCACTTTCACTTTTCACTTTCATGCATTGGAGAAGGAAATGGCAACCTACTCCAGTGTTCTTGCCTGGAGAATCCCAGGGATGGGGGAGCCTGGTGGGCTGCCGTCTATGGGGTCGCACAGAGTTGGACACGACTGAAGCAACGCAGCAGCAGCAGCAGTAGCCCACTCAGAAGCCACTCCATTTCACCCTTCCCTTTCTCTATCAGCCCCTGATTGCATGTTTAGAGTTCTTATTCATCCTTGTAATTGGCCCGTAGACTTTGAGAACCATCCCCCCTGGGGAACCATTCATCCCCTTCATAAACACAGCATCCCAGCGTTTCAGCTCTTTCAATTTTAAAACGTGTCTGCTTTCCTGTTGTAGTTGTAAACTGCTTTCTTTCTGTGTTTCTAGTACTCTCCGTGCCTCAGCACCTGTTGGCCAAGGTGCGGTGGGTTGGTTACCTCTATGGAAAGCCTGAAGGCCAACATCAACCCCGCAGCCTGACCTTAGGACTCAGTGCCTGGTTGGTGTGACATGGGCGCCTAGCAGCAGATGCAGATGAGAGTGACTCACCCCTGCACTGAAGCCAAACTCTATTTTGTCAAATTGGGAGCTCAGAGGAGAAGCTTTTGTCTGCCTGTTGGTATGGGGAGGGTGAAGCTGTGAGGGATGGAGAGGGATGAGGGAAGGGTGTTGGGGACCAGGCTGAGGGTGGATAGGGATACAGGAAGTCTGCTCTATTTCTGACTCTTCCTCTCATTCTCTCCATGACTGGAGGCAAGAATCCAAACTGGTCTTGGCAGTAGTTTCTTCTTTGCAAGTCTGGGTCCTTGGTGCCTGGAGGCAGGCTGTGGGCAAGAATGTCGCTCTTTTCTCTGCCTTTCATCTGGGCATCTGGATTCAGGATGTGCTCCTAGTGCCTAAGATTTTGATAGGAACTTTACAGAAGCTGATGCTGCTTCTCTACATTCCCTGGAAGTCACCTGCTTCCCTGGTGGCTCAGTTGGCAATGAACCTGCCTGCAATGCAGGAGATCTGGGTTTGATCCCTGAGTCAGTAAGATTCCCTGGAGTAGGGAATGGCGACCCACTCCAATATTCTTGCCTGGGAAATTCCATGGACAGAGGAGCCTGGTGGACTACAGTCCTTGGGGTGGCAAAGAGTCAGACACAACTGAGTAACTAACACACACACTCCTCTACAAATCTTAACAGAACAGTAAAAGGTTTTTAATGATGTGTTTCAAAACTGCAAAGATGATGAACAGAGAAAGCAAATTGAAAACCTCAGAGTCGCATGGTGGAGCCAGTGAGGCTCTGCCTTGTGTGGCTGCAGGTTGCTCAAGTGCTATTAACCCAGTAGGTCCACATACTCCCTTGGAACCTGTGGTCATCGCAACCCTTCTCAGCTCATCTTACCTCCAGAGCTTGCTTGGTTGTGGAAGTCAGAGCTCTATCTGTCTTCCCCACCAGCTGGACCTCTATTAGCTACCCTGAGATGTCATCAGGGTCCTGCGCCAGTAGGGCAGGCAGTTGGCACTCAGGCAGTGGGCACTCTTCACCAAGGAGCAGCCTGACTCCTTCCAGGGCTGCTAAGTTGTCTCCAGACACCATCCCAGCTCCTTTAAGCAGTGATGGATGCTCTGATGCTGACGGTTCCATCAAATTAGCTCAACCCCAAAACGTCTAATAGGTTCCTCTAGATCTATCTCAGTGCCAACAACACAGCACCTCAGGACACCGTCTAAAGCACTCGAGTACCAAAGAATCACTTAATCCACATTCTAGTGGAACAGGTGATGCTGACCTTGTTGATGCACAAGACATGACTGATGATGAAGCAGAGGTTGGGTCCGTGGAGGAGCATGAGAGGTTATCCTGCATTTCTTATCACAGGTTAGGCTTGGAATGGATCTTGTCAAGGTAGTTCTTCCAACAATTACCCTTGGGAGAAACTCTCTTCTAGAAATGTATGCAAACTTTTTGCACATCCAGACCTGCCTCTGAGTATCTGAGACTGGAAGGATTCCAGGGACCAAATGGTTTGGGTGATGAAATGGTACCTCTCAGACTTTTATGCAGGAAGAAAAGAACCAATTTGCCAAAAAACCATGCAAGCCCATTTTGGGGGCAATCATGCAGCATCTCAGGATGCTACCAAATGACCCTGAGGGGAATGCAGAGCTAGTTTTGGAGGGTTTCTTAAAATAGTTTAACATTCGTGGCTGAGCAGCTATCCCGTCATCCACAGCCTTTTATGCTGAGTGTTTTAACAAGAAGATGCATTCCAGTGTTCATATTTGGACCAGATGAAAGTTTATTGAACTGTCACTTGACACGCATGGCACAGAGCAGGGCTGTGCCTGGTGTCTAAGACTATGACAGCCATTCCATTCTTACATTCCCTGGGGAGTTATGGAAGCCCTGGACAGGGTGGAGGCCTTGGTGGAGCTAGGAGAATGCCATATTAGTTGTTCCAAAATGAGCTATATGCAAATATTGCCACCCACACCACACCTTTCTATGGGAGCAAGAAGCACAAAATTACACTAAGATTTTTGTTTTCTTCTCCAAAGGACAAGAAATCTTTTTGCTCACTTGAAGGGAAATGGAATGATATAAAGTGTGAAAAATACTCCATGGGGGTCGTACAGTCTTTACAGAGACCAACAAGTTGCTGGTCATCGGGAGGAAAGTAGATTGGAAGAACAGAATGAGTATGAATCTCCCTGCCTCTGCAAGGCTGTCCCTCTCAACTGGAAACTCAGAGACATAGATGGGGTCCCGAAAGGCAGGCACAGTCATGAAGAAAGGCCAAGAGCAGAAGCCTGAGGAAGGAAGGAGAGAAATTCAGTGGGGTTCTAGGTTATTCATGAAGATGGAAAGTGCTGGCTTTATGCCGAACCATGACTGAAAGTTCAGGGTACTTCTAAGCACTCGGTTGGAAAATGCAACAGTCTTACTTTGAGAGAACCTGTTCACTCCCTTCTTGCTGCAGGTGGAATCTCAGGGATATAGACCGACCTCAGAGATGTTGTGGGTCCATTCCAGACCCATGCAGTAAAGTGAGTCATATGAGTTGTTGGTTTTCCAGTGCGTATGAAGGTTAGGTTTACACTATCCTGTAGTCTGTCACAATAGCATTATGTGTGCAATAGCATTATGTCTAAAAAACAGTGTGCATATCTTAATTAGGAAATACTTTGTTGTCACAAATGCTGAACATCATGATCTTCAATGAGTCGTAATCTTTTGTAATAATGTCAGAGATCACTGATCACGGATGACCGTAACAAAGATAGTAATAATGAAACAGCTTGAACTGCAGAGTAAGCAAATGCTGTTGGAAAAATGGTGCTGATAACTTGTTCGATGCAGGGTTGCCATAAACTTTCAATTTGTAAACAAACAAACAAACAAACAAACACCCCCCCCCCCCCCCCCAGTATCTGCAAAGTGCAATAAAGAAAAGCTCAATAAAATGAGGTCTGCCTGTATCGGGCTTTCCAATGCAGATGTGCAAGTAAAGAAAGAAAAGTGTCCAGTTCTTCCCTCTCTGTGACAATTTCGGTATTGACTTGTAAAACTTTAGGTTTTGAAAATGTCTGCTCCCCAAACCCCACACCCTGGGAAACATTTCAAAACTCCAGCCTCAAGCTCCATGTTCTAGTACTGCTATTGAGGTATGCAACATCTGTTTCCTGGTTTATATAATGTTAGGATGTACGTTTGTGTATAATGCACCCAATACCAGATTTTTCCGAAATATCCCATCTGCTATAAATGTGATTCCTCTCAGTCCTTTACAGAAAACTAATTCCATGTATTAATATTAAAATTAAGTGCTAGTCTCTCCTATAATAACTTTAATTTGGGGACTGAACTATTATTAAATTATATCTAACTCTGCTGAAGTGTTAGTTGCTTAGTTGTGTCTGACTCATTGCAATCCCATGGACTGTAGCCCGCCAGGCTCCTCTGTCCATGGGATTCTCCAGGCAACGATCCTGGAGTGGGTTGCCATTTCCTTCTCCAGGGGATCTTCCCAATCCAGGGATCAAACCCAAGTCTCGTGCATTGTGGGCAGATTCTTTCCATTTGATCCACCAGGGAAGCCCCATCTAACTCTGGACTCCTATTTAATTATACTCACTGCTTCTTAAGGCTTCCTAAAGTAATTTTTTGAAAATGCGAACCTGTGTTTTACTGAACTGCTCACAGCGCTTCATTAACTTCTCGTGGTTTTTAGAGCAAAGGCCAGAATCCTTTCGAGGCCTCCTAGGTTCTGTGTGGTGCCAGCTCTGTGGGCTCCCTATGCCCCCTGCCTACCTTTCTGGGCTCCGGCGACTAGACCCCCTTCTGTGCCTTGAAACCTTCAGGATTTCTCCATATCTGGGTCTTCCTATGTGCCTTTAAAGTGCCACCATCCAGCCCCCCCAAAGAGTGGCTGGATTTAGATGTGTATAGATCACTCGGCTTGTCGAGGGATTTTGGGTGCATTTGTCTTATAGGGCCCTGTGTGTAGGTTTGTCTGTGGGTGTGGAAGGGTAATGTGGACATGATGAAACTTGAAATCCTCGAAGCCCTGGAGATGGGAGATCAGGTGAGTGAGGACAAGAGATGGTTCCCCTGTGGCCCCGCAGCTCTAATTCTCTGTCCCTCTATTCTTAGGTGGAAGGGGGCATCGGTGAACTGGAATGGCTCGGAACCCATCCTGTGACCCTCTGTGGGGATGAGCCTCATGGCTCCAGTGCTCATTACTAGGGGTGATGACAGAGCTCCCAGGCCTCAGGGACAAGTCTGAGCCCGCACCTGAACCAGCACTGCCGCAGAAGCATCCGAAACCTCCCTGCCTCTTCCGTGAAGGGCCTGCCAGGGAGTGATTCGGGCTCAGCGCGCTGCTGTGCGGCCCCTCCCAGCCGAGTTGTGACTGCCAGGGGAGGCTGGTGGGGCCCCTGCTGCCTTTTCTCTGCATCCCGCCCTTGCTCCCTGCCAGGCCGTCCCCTGGTCCAACCTCTGATGTGGGCAGCCGAGGGATCCAGGGCGCTCGTTATTTCTGAGAGTTGGCTTCTATAAACCAGGAGTCAGATCTGTGCTGAGGGCCAGTCTCATTTATTCTGTTGCCGCAAAGGAAGCATGAGGTTTGCGAGGTTCATAGCTGAGGGGGATGGTGACGGGTGGAGGGGGCCAGAGCCCTGGAGAGCTGTGGGCTCAGTCGTCACCCAGCAAGAGTCTCTATGTGAGCCATACCCTGCGGTCCAGAGGTGTCTGGCTGGCCTTATGGTCTGGCCTGCCTTCTTTTGATCATCCCCATGTCTGAGGCACCAAGCTCCATAAGCTGTGCTGACCAGGAGTAACTCAGGCCCCCTGGGATCCCATCTCAGGGCTGACCTCGATGCCTGCGAGGCCCCATGAGGACGGGCATGCGCACCTGGAGGGTTGGCCATACCTGGCCAAACAGGTATGGGGAAGAGAACCTTCTAGGGAGGGGCCTTTTGGCGCCGGAGGACGGTCAGATGACAATGAGAAGAGGGACTAGGTGTGGTCCCCTGAGTGACTGCAGTGGGGCACATGTGGAGAAAACCGGCTGAAATGTGGGTGGGCAGAGCCCATGGAGACCCCTCACACTCCAGGCTGAGGGTAGAGTAGGTGGGAAGGGTAGAGTAGGTGGGAAGGGTAGAGCATGTGGGAACGGGGAAGACTCCATAGTCACCCGTGAAGAGAAAACTGTACTTGGAGCCTCCTTCATTCCAATAATTTATATCCTACGGATTCCAAAGAGGAGCACAAGCAAGCATAGAAATGCAATGAGAGGCTGGTGAAGAAGGAGACCAGAGAGAGTTTTGTCAAAAACGGAAGCTACGGACCCCTCTGCAGTGGCTCTCAATGGTGGACCGAGCGAGAAGTAGAACACGGCCTCCAGGGACCTCTGTCACCTGGCTGTCCACGTGGGAGTCAGGAGCTGCATCGTGGAAGAGGCCCCCCAACCCCCACCCCACACACGCCCGGCTGTGCCCCTCGAGTGCTTGGCTGGGATTCTGAGTGGGGCCTGCAGAGGAGAGTGTTCACACGCAAGGACCAGGCACGCGCTCCTCCCACATCTGCCCTGACCCAGGGGGAATTGTAGACACTGGACAGCAGCCAATCCCCAGGTTCCGTGTGCCCCCTTAAGGCTCAGGACACAAAGAGCTTGGGGGTTGTGCTCCCCCTGCAGTGCTGGCTGAAAGGAGATCCCCCTTCTCTTTAAGAGCCAAGCATACAGCAGGCAGAGCTGGCGTTTGGTGGTGATAAAGAGCCTGTTTAGTGCTTTTGCGGGCTGGGTAAGAGCAGTGGCGGGACTATGGGTCTTTGGGGAGCAGCAAGTAGGAGCCGGGAGGGAAGTGAGAGGCCAGGAGTGCTTTGTCCCGGCTGTGCCGAGGCCCCCGTGGGGTTTGCTGTGTAAACTCCAGTGGCCATTCACTACAGGCGTCCAGCAGAAACGCTTCCTATATGTCCCTGAAATGTTTACGCATTTGTTTTCCTTGGCCAGGGTTAGGCCGCTCCAGCTGAGCGACCCGGGGGAGGAAGTCGGTTTCCCTGCAGCAGCCTTGTTTATCAGCCTGGGAAGGAAAAGTGTGTCTTTTCAATAAAACACTTAACCTCCTGACCAGGGCACCATTGGCGGAGCTGGAGAAATCAAAATATTCCCAGCATTGCTTGAAGAAATCAGTTCCAACAAATTACAAAAGCACTTTTTCTAGAAGCCAAGACACAGGTACAAGTGCAGTATGACGTCCCTGGCCTGGAATTTTCTGGAAAGGAAGATGAGCAAAGCCCAACACCACCCTCTTCCAGGTCCACAAATCAGAATGAGCCCACGGTGCTGCTGCCAAACTTGTAAGAGTGAAATGTAGGCCCTGCCTCCATGTACATGGCTTTCCCACCTGGGCTGCGGAGTTTTCGAGGGAGACTGGGGGTGAGGGTCCATAGTGCCCCCTAATTATATTAAAATTTTTGTGCACGTGTACATTTGTGTAATTTTCTGTGGCGAGAGTCTGTAGCTTACTTACCTCATGGCTTTGATCTTGCAACAAGTCCCTCTCTTTTTCCCCAAAAGGTTAAGAACCATATCCTAGAGTTGAGTGGCCTCTCAAGGGCTGAACCTGGGCTTGGCTGCTCCCTCTCTGGCCTCCACGTGCACTGGGGAGCCATTTTATTGAACAAGCAGACCTCTGTGGGATGCGAGCAGGAAGCAGCTTTATTCTTTCTCATTACAGTTGGCTCCCTGTATCCATGGATTCTGCGCCAGTGGATACTGAGAGCCCAGCTATGGGACTTGAGCATCCTTGGGATTTGGTACCCTTGGTGCCTCCTGGACCAGTCCCCCTCGGAGACAAGGGACGTTTTCTGCATTTCCGCTTGGATTTCTTTTCAGTGGTCTTGGTCTCTGGATGAAAGGTCAGTCTGGCTCCACTGCTCTTCTGGCAGTGTGAACAATACGACCAGGCTGATGGCAACACTTAAGTTCATGCTCTCATCACTGGAAAGTTCCTCCTCCTCCTGCTAGTCTTATGGGGGAAGTCAAACCCACAGGGGTCCCTCCTGAGTCAGGCGACTCATCCCCACGCTGGAGCTCATGAAGGCGCCCAGCACTGGCCCCACCCCCACTTGGAGTGAAGTCAACCTCCCTCCTTCCCCAACTCCAGAAAGACTGGAGTCTTCCTTCTGCAGGATCCATGTTTGAACCAAGCGAAGCATCAGCACATCTTCACCTCCTCGGACCTTTTCCCCTTAGGCTGCCTGTCTGCTGCCACCTGTCGGGAGCAGTGGCATCTTATTATCCCCAGGCGGGAGTCAAGGACAGTCCCACACTGTAGGGCTCACATGACAGGCTTTGGAGGAGTTTTCTTGAAGCCTCCCTCCCTTGGCTTTGAGAGAAGAGATGCTTTATTAGGAGGAAGTGGGGAAGGGGATCCCAGCACACGGATGCCTCCTCAATGAAGCCCTCACTACCTGCTGACCTGCTTCACTGCCAGCCCAGTGCTTTCTCACCTTCTCCTGCAGCTGGCCAGTGTGATGGGCCATCCTTGGCAGAACTGTTCGCATCTGTCTCTCTAAGTTCTACACAGCGAATGCATAGGTAAGACTTTGTAGAAGAGCTGCAAGAACTCCCTGAGGATCAGAGCCTGGCCAGGGGTTAGAGGGGCATTGGGGGAAATCCTAAGATGGGGTTTCATCCAGGCCCCACCTGACTGTTCCCCAGGGTCTCTGTGTGTGTCTGAGCTCGAAGTCAGGAGCTGAGCTGGGGTCTGGCCCATCAGAGGCACTGCCGACGGAAGAGTGGGCAGCCGTGGGCCCAGGTTTCTAGAAGGGCTGGAAGTGGTGAGGGGGGAGCCTTGGAAGCTCTGCCCTAGAGCTTAGTGGGGTCACAGTTTGGAAACACAGAAGTCATCCCCATAATGAAGAAGTACTGAAGGAGTGAGCAAGTGGAGCGCCATATAGACACAGGGGGAAGAAGTCACATGGGGACCAGAGGCCTGAGTTTAGTCCTGAATCACTGCTTCCTGCCTGTGTAGCTGTGAGCACTTGACCAGAGCTCTCTGGACCTGTTTCCTCATTGGTAAAGCAGCCCTAATCAGGTCATAATGAGGACGAGGGGCGTCACCACACCATGACAGGCGGAGCAGGGCCGCACATCACAAGGGCTGGGGAAGTGTTTGCTTGTCACATTTCCAGCATGAGTGAGGAGAGGCGCCTCGGCACCATGTCTAACCTCGACCGTGAATCAGGATGGGTTCTGACAAGCGGAGAATTGGATAGAAGATCCTTCCAGGCGAGCCCATCAGAGTCCATGATGTCAGTTGGTCTCATTGGGGATGATGTGAGTGAGAGGCTCCGAGGATTAGGAGAGGGGGCTGAGGAGGAGGTGAAGACCTGAGACAGCAGGTCCTGAGATGGGGGTGTTTTCTCTGGAGACAAGGACTGCTCAGAGCTTTCCTTCACCTTTTTCCTTGGTGGGGGTGTGGGTGTGGGGCAGAGAAAGGGGCACATCCAGGGCTACTGTGGTGGCCCCAGGGAAGCAGTCCTAGTGGAAAAGCAAAGAGCCAATGGTGGGGGGACCAATGCTGTGGCCTTCACCAGTGGCCGCCATGGATGATCCTCACTGGCCACTGATTCCTTACATGATCCTGACACTTGCAGGTGGTAAAGAGGCTGCCAAGTCCATCTGCAAGTATTTCTCTCCAACCACCGGAGTCCTCCTCCCTCCCTGCTGCTGCTACTGCTGCTAAGTTGCTTCAGTCGTGTCCGACTCTGTGCGACCCCATAGACGGCAGCCCACCAGGCTCCCCCATCCCTGGGATTCTCCAGGCAAGAACACTGGAGTGGATTGCCATTTCCTTCTCCAATACATGAAAGTAAAAAGTGAAAGTGAAGTCACTCAGTCGTGTCCAACTCTTAGCGACCCCATGGACTGCAGCCTACCAGGCTCCTCCATCCATGGGATTTTCTAGGAAAGAGTACTGGAGTGGGGTTCCTCACTCCCCGCTGCTGCTGCTAAGTCACTTCAGTCGTGTCCGACTCTGTGCGACCCCATAGACGGCAGCCCACCAGGCTCCCCCATCCCTGGGATTCTCCAGGCAAAAACACTGGAGTGGGTTGCCATTTCCTTCTCCTTCACACTGCACTCCTCCTCCCCTTTGACCCCAGTGGGCACTGAGACCTGCCCAAGGCCCACCTCCCCCCTCCCTTCCCTTCTGCCTCCTCCTACCCATCCTCGGCCAACCTCGCGTGTGAGTCCCCCAAGGTCTCCAAAGGAAAGGGAATGCTTTCTCCTCACTCCCTAATCATGCCCTAATCCTGAGAGGCCTGTAGGAGCTATAATTACCAGGCAAA
Organism: Tragelaphus eurycerus; assembly: GCA_935064755.1. Taxonomy (NCBI): domain Eukaryota; kingdom Metazoa; phylum Chordata; class Mammalia; order Artiodactyla; family Bovidae; genus Tragelaphus; species Tragelaphus eurycerus. The sequence continues at coordinate 31,232,477 of CAKXYN010000002.1, forward strand.
AATGCCAGACATTTGTGATAATGGAGATTGCTTAATGCAGAACGAGAGATGGGCTGGACCAGTGGGCAGGCAGACTTCCCGTGAGTCAGGGTGCACACTACAAGGGCCTCTACGTTGCTGGGGTCGCTGCTCCAGCAGACCCACTTTGCATGAGAGGGGGGAGAACACCCACTCTGGCCAAATACTCAGTCTGCCTTCCCACCCCATCCCACTTCCATGCCATTTTCATATCATGGTGCTTCATCCTGCTGTTCAGCCCACATTCCCATAAAATACCCATCCTGTTCCTTAGGAAGACACCGAAGGACTTCTCTTTACTAATGGGGGAACTGATCAGAGAGGAATCCATAATTAAGAGTCCTCCTAGGACGTTTCTCCTTCACAGGCGTCTCTTAGAAACCAAACCACTACAAAGGTCTTCAGGGGGAAAGGAGCACAAGGAAGGCTGACTCTAATCTGCCTCTAATTCTGGCTCTCCCATTCCCTTCATCTCCATGCACTCCCCGCCCTAGACCATAGCAGCTGCTTGCCCAGTGAACTCCTTGCCGCCTGAGGCCTTCCCTGGTGCTCTTTCTGCACCTGGGTCCCTGCCCTCCAGCTCCCTGTGTCCATCTGTCAAATACTGCCCATCCCTCAGGGCCTGTGTCTAAGACCCCACCTCTAGAAGCGCTCCTGGATTACCTGGCTGAATGTTCTTGATCAGATCCTCTCTAACAAGCCCAAATCCCAGTAAGTGGGAGTAGGTCACACAGCTACAGGTTTCCCCCTTTAGTGTGTGTGTGTGTGTGCATGCCTACCACCACCCCCCCCCCCCCCCCCCCCCCCCGCCTCCGCCCCGACACACACACCTCTGTACCACACACTGTGGCTGTGTTTCCTTATCCCTGACCGGGAGGTCCTGGTCTTCACTCTCCCTCCTTCCCGCCAGCAACCTGTACCAGTCCTGTTGTGGGGGATGAAGCCCAAGGTTCATTTTCCTCTTTGAAGAAGCCCCTTCCAGCTCATACCTGCCCCCTCCCTTCACCCTGTGCCCCAGCTCCAGCCCCAGTCACTGGGTGTCTGGCTGGGGAGGTGTGGGCTGCCAGGCAGCCCAGCTGCCTGAGGTGTCCAAACTGTTGAGTTAGGTGTGGTTTTGAGATTAAAGCCAGCGCCTTTACTGTGGCCTCTGATAAGGGTGATCCTGGGTGCTTATCTGGCAAGGAATGTTTTAAGGCCCACGGACATCTGCGAGGCTCAGTGAAGTCCCACCTCCAGGCAGAATGGAGCCCTGGGGGATAAGCGCCCTTCTCCCCATCTCCCCAGGCCCTGCTGGGGCACCCCAGGCAGGCAATCTCAGGCCGCTGGTGGGGGACACTGGGCCCTACCCCCTCTGCCTCACCCCTCTTCTGCCCCAGCACAGGAGCCAAACCTGAGGGGGTGCTGTTAACAATGATGTCAGGACACTTGTGTTAACAGACTGTGCTGTGTGGGGAAGCTTAAGTCTGAGGAAGAATTGTTCCATTATCAGCTGGTCTCCTGACACCCTGTTCTCCAAATTCCTGGGCTCAGATCCTTCCTGGATTTTACTGGGGGCACAGAGCTCAGAGGAGGAAACTTGTATGGGAGAGAAGTTGCTTCTTTGAAGCCTGACCCTGAAGGAGGGTAGGGGAGTTGGAGGGGTAGAGCATTCCAGGTGGACGGGAGCAGGGCAAATTTGCCAAGGGAAAGGGGCCTGGGGAGTCCAGGGGGTGGGGTGGGCAGGAAGATGGAGGATTTTAGGGCTGGCTCCTGAAGGACTTTGCACGGCAAGCTAAGAAGCTTGAGCTGTCGCTGTGAGCACTGCAGAGCCATGGGGGGTTTCAGAGCAGGGCGGCAGTAGAGCCAAGTTGGTTTAGAAGACAAACTGCAGCAGTGTGGAGGGTGAGGCAGCTCAGAGAAGATGCCAGCTTCCAAGCTAGGGCATGGAGAGGGAGGAGCAGGAGGGTGATACCCTCCATTTTAGTGATCCAGCCTGGGGAGCAAGGTGGAACCCCTTGGGCCTGCCTGGAGTCAGGGCCCCCTCTCACCTGCTTCCTGGCGGGCAGACTTCAGCCATGAATAACCATCCCCTCTGTCAGCTGCCCTGTCGTCACTGACGACTGCGATTCTCCTGGGAACAGTCTTTGCAAAACATGCCTGCCCTCCTGATGAAGGCTTCCTCCATCTCCTGCCTTGGCAAACCATGAAGGAGGGGGCCTCAATGTGAGGAAGTGCCCAAGCCTTTGTTCTGGCCCCGGCCACGGCTGGACCCACTGCCCATTGTTTCTAGAGCTGTTGGTGACCTTGGGCCAGCTGGACGGGACCGGTCGGTTCCTTGGGCCTGGCCACCTCCAAATGCACATGGAAGACAGCCAGTCTGGCAGGACAGTTCTCGGTCCCTCGGTGGCCTTGGGGAGGGCCTCTGCCATGGTGGGAGGTGGCGGGGCTCAGGGCCTCATTTGTATTCTCAGAGGCTGAAGCCCCCCAGTTCTGGCCATTTGAATGTTGGTGGACATTCTGGAAACTGCTCCACTCCTGAGGATCAGGAGTTTCTTAGGCAGGAAGGTAAAGAAAGCTCCCAGATCCTGGTCCCAGGTTCACGCTTCCTTCATGTCTGCTGTGTCACGGCCTCGGCTCTCTGGGACTTGATCAGAGGGCCCGAGTCTATCCATCTGCTCTTCTCTCCCTGGTTTTGGGGGAATCTGTCTTGTACCCACTGTGAGGTGTGCACTGTGAGAAAGGGGCCCAGACAGCTTGATTACTTGGGTTTAGATCTTAGCTCCAATGTCACCTAAGTTATAAAACAAACAAAATTAAAACCTCTCTGAATCTCAGATTCCCTCCCTGTAAAATGGGAATAATCATATCCCATGCCTCGGAAGTTTGGTGTGAGGAGTAAGTGTACAGTGCTTGGATCAGAGCCCATCACCCAGTCTGGGCCCAGTAGATGCCAGTCTTTTACTGGGAGTTGGATGGGAAGGCACAGAAATTGAAGGTAGGGGGGAGGTCTCACTCACTGAGTGTCCAAGAAGGGTGACCATGAGGAAGCTGAGAAGCAGCGAGGCCAGCTGGATCTTAACCTGTCCACTGTGCCCTGGAGGTCAGTCCCTTTCCTCATACCTTTCCAACCCATCCTAAAATAGCTGTTCCTCTTCTCCCTTCCCCAGTTCTTACTGCTTCTGAGTTAGATGGAGAAATGTCTCGCTCTCTAGTTATCCCTGTAAGGCCCTCCCTCCCGACTCTGGACTTTGATCCCCTCTTGTGCCATCTGTGAAATGAGGCACTTGGATGATGTGGCCCTAGATAGCTGGGCCCACAGTCTCAGTAGTGACCGCTTGTGAGTTAAGACCCAGACCAGCACCCGACCGGCATCTCCCTCCAACCTCCTGCTTCCAGATGAGGAAAAAGAATCTCAGAGCGTCGGGGCACTCTCCCAGGGCCCCAGGCAGACAGAAGGCAGGTGCCAAGGCTTCCTATTTGCTCGCCTGCCTCCTGAAGGTCAAGTGGGCGGAGGAGAGACTGGGCTTCCTGGAACCCCTCCTCTCCTATCTTCCCTTACTTCCTGCCCTGTCGCCAGCTCAGGCCTGAGACTCTGGGGGCTCTGGAAACATCTGCGAGTGTCCTGGTTTCTATACCAGCAAGCGATTGTGTGGGAGCCCAGCCTTTCCTTCAATTCAGGCTGCAGAATTCTCCCCTCGAGCAGCTTGGAGAGAAGGATGGGTCAGAGTCCCCGTTTGGCTCTGCCCAGAAGGAAGCCTGGCCTGCCAAGGCAGGAGCAGCCATCTAGCCCCAGCGTCTCCTGCAAACCCCATTTCCTATGTCCCTTCCCCTAGTTCTCCCCATCCACTCCCAATGACTTTGGCGATGGCAGAAAATGCCAAGAGCTTTTGTCTTTCTTCCCTGCTAACGCAGACACACCTTGGCTTTATTTGTCTAGATTTTCCATTTCCTTTTCTGAGAAATCATAAGAGCCCTGCACATCTCTTTCATCACAAAGAAGGCTGAGGAGAAAGGGCAAGTTCTGAGTCACCATGGGAAGAGCTAGTGAGAAAGACTGGGGACCCAGGTCCCAGGTGACCCCGCTGTGCTCTATCTGACCCTGCTTCAGGCCGAGATGACCACTTGGGTTGGCCTTTCATAGGAACAAACCTGTTTACGAGTGAAGGGCCTTGGGCGGAGGCAGTGACCTCCCAAGGCCTCTTGGCGTGAGGCTGACCAAGTCTCTCTCCTGGGTCTGGTCCATGGCTACGCCCATGGTTGTGTTCTGAGGCCATTTTGGAGATCCTCGCTCACCCCAGCTCCCACCGTCCCCAGTCTGGAGCTCTCTGAGGCCACAGCCTCTCCACCTCTGGCGTGGGTGCTTCCTGAGTAGGCAGGGCCCAGGCCTCCCCCTCCATACCAACTGGGATGGGGAACAGAGGTTCGGGCTGCGAAGAGAAGATAGACTCACACAGGATGGGGGGCGCTGCACCATCCCACCTCCACCAGTGCCTCTCTGCGGATCTGAGCCAGCAGCAGAGAGTGGGGCGGTGGGGAACCTCCCCACCCCTGCCGTAGCTGGAAGCCCACCCCATTCCATCCCTCCTTCTGCTTGGTCTTTCCTCTCCGCAGACCACCTCCCTTCCTTTACATAAACAGATTTGTCTGCCATGTCCCCTCCTCCGGGAAGCCTTTCCTGATTATTGGGAAGAGGTGGGGTTCTTCCGCTGCCCACAGGTCTACCTCACCCCTTCCTGAGGCTCAGGCCCTGGCCTTAGCTGCCCTCTTCTGAATACTCAGGGTTGAGTGGTGAAGCCTCAGAGCTCCAGCTTTGCCTCTGTTATCAGGGCCCTTGAGCCAGCTAGTGTCTGAGCCAGTAGGTGGTTGGAAGAGTCATCTCCCGTAAGCATTGACCAGGCTGGACAGAAGGGGCACTGTATCCCTCAGGGGTGTATCCCATGGGGCTGCCCAGGCTCAGTCCTTCTCACGGAAAGGCCTGCCGTGCCCCTAAAACAGCCTGTTTCTCAAATCTCCTGATGGTGAGGGCTGCTTCATCAACTCCCTGGGCAGCCATAATCAGGGGAAAGACTCTCCTGATAACAGAGAGCTGTGTCTGTTATCATAGAGTAAGAGTAGGTAAACACTTCTTTCCTTTCTTGCCATGGCTTCCAGGAAACTCCAGCGGAAAATGATACTCGGTTGCGATTTCTCTCCTGTATCATGAGAAGGTTCCTTCCTTTCCGTGCTTATATTTTAACTAGACTAGGATCAGGAGTTTATTTTGCTTGCCTGTTTTGGTAATTCAGCTCCTTGCTGCTCAAGGTCCTGAGACCAAGGGTCTTGAGACCAGCAGCTCTGATATCATCTGGGAGCTTGTTAGAAATGCACACTCTTGGGCCCCACCAGATCTGCTGAATCAAAATCTGCATTTTAACAAGATCCCCAGGGGATTCATGTTCCCATCAAAGTCTGAGAAGCGTCCCCTCAGATGCTTTGAGAACAGATGTAAAAGAGATCTGAAATAAGACCAGTAATGATGCTCCCATTTCCTACCCTGATTTTTTTTTACCAGCAAAATTTATCTCTGCTGAAGTCTTGCTCAAGCTGACCCTACCCTGTCACACCAGCCCTGGCCCTGATTTTGGTCCTCAGTTGTGCTCTCTAGCAGGCTTAGGTCACTGAGGGGATGGGATAGGAGCCTTCTTAAGTTGTGCTCTATAGGATAAGGCAGGTGGTGGGCATGTGCCCCAGGACAGGGGACCCTCCATGGGCCAGCTCTCCGCTCCCTCATGACTCAAGGTCATCTTTCTACAGTATTGGGCTCTGGGCAGTGGCTGCTCCTGGCCACTCCCGGGGGTAATGGAATTGTCCTGGTGTGATCTTGGTGGGCTTTGGCTCCCTCCCACCACCAGGATGAAGCAGGAGCACAGAAGGCCGGAGAGACTTGGGGATGGCCCCTCTGATACGTGATAGCCCCTGAAAAATAGTCCTTGAGTCCCCACTTCTGCAAAAAGCTGCTGCTGGTCAGTGTTAGGGGGCACACTTGGTCTGTGGCCCTGAAGGGCAGGGCTGGTGAAGGTGGCAGCGTTGCTGGGAAGTGACATATGAAGAACCACTCACTAACCACAAGAGCTCCTCACCAGGAGCAGATGAGGGGTTCCTAGGGGGAGAAGTATCCACAGAGGAGGTCATAGCTCTCTGGCAGGGAAAATATTAAGTGCTTCTAAGGTCTGATGAAATGCAATTTTTAGGCAGCCTGTATGATCCCTTCAGATTCTGAGATTCTATGATTCAAAGCCCTCCTCCTCCAAGAAGGCTTCTGTGACTTCTCCTGCCCTCACCGATCACTCTCTCCCTGCCAGCGGGTAACCTTGCCCAAGCTCTTCTCTGACTGCTTTGTACTTGTGAGTCTGGGCCCCCTCAAGCAACCTGGTAACTCAAGTCTAGGTCTCCCTCTCTGCCTCCCTGTCCTTTGACTGGCAGGGTAGAGATGAGAGGCAGATGAGAGGAAGATGCCAGCAGCCGATCCAGGTCAGTGAGTCCCTTTTCCTGCTGACTCAAAAAATAGCCACTTTCAGGGCATCTGGCTCTTGAACATGAAGGGCTCAGAGGAAGCCCTCTCACCACCTCTTAACCTACTGCCAACATTCTATTTATTCACTTTCAGGCCTGACCCTGCCTTGGACAGAGGCAGGATTGACACAAGAGGACCCGGGCCGTTCCTGGTTAGGGCAATACTGCCTCAACCTCAGGTGCTGGCTCTTCAGAGGTCCCAGTGATGTCAGCCTGGAGGGGTGGGGGGGGGCGGCCGCCCGGAGTCCCTCCGGGGGGCTGCCTGCCCCTCTGAGGAGGGGGGGGGGGGGAGGGAGTCCCAAGCAGGGAGTCCCCCTGGCCACTTCCCCTGCCGCCGGAGGGGTGGTGGGGGAGGGGCGAGTCCTGCCTCTCAAGCAGCGGGTCCCTCCTGGCCACTGTGCTTGCCTGCCTGTGGCTCTGTTGGTGGGGAAAGGGCCTAGGCTGAGACTAGTTCACTGTGTATGACCCTGCGAAAGCCACTTGAGTGTGTGGCCTCAGTTTACCTTTGTGTAATAAGGTATTGATGACCTGAAGGCCCTCCTGTCCTAATGGTCTAGTACTCAGGCGATCAGAGATGCCCAGTCTTGGTGGCAGGGGGGCCCTGGGAAGAGTTACACAGGCACCCTGTGAGTTGACTTCCTAGGACTGACTGGTATATCTGTAAAACAGTAGCACAAAGCAGGAGGTGTGTGTGTTGGGGTGAGGCTGCTGGTACTGGAGGCTGGGGAGTTAGGGCCCTTGCGGGGCCCAGGAACCCAGGGCAGGGGGCCATGTCATCATTTTCTCATTAGGCAAGACAGCGATCTGCCTGTGTGAGATGATCTTGCTGGCCCTGTGGGCTCCAGGAATGTTGGCTTCACATGAATAGAATCCCCAGACCGGACCACAGAGGGAGGGGTCTCCGGTGGATGTGGACAAGGGCGGCTCTGCCTACCTCCTCCCACCGTCCTAGACTCCCCCCACCAGCCCCAGCCCACAGAATTCTAGAAAATCAAAGAGTGAAAGAGGGGGTTCCCATAGCTAGCCTTGCCCCTTTGGGCACTGCAGGGGCTCAGCACACCCACCCTGACACTGGCTGGTGGGCTGGGAGCTGGCTGGTTCCATTCACCTTTGGACACTTGCCCAAGCTGCCCTGCACAGTGAGCTTGCTCCCCACCTGGCTGTGAGCAGAGAACTGGATCAGACTCAGTACCCATACCCACCCAGGGCTGGGGGGCAGGGTCCCATCTGGAGAAGAAGTGAGATAAGATAATTTCCAAGAGAGAATCCACAAAGCCACTGTGTCACAGAAATGCCCACTGCTGCGTTCCTCTTGCTCTTGGCTCCTCCTCTCCACCATATAACTTCAGCTTCGTGTTGAGGAGCGGAGGGAGGTCCCGGACTTGTGAACAGCATGGGTGGCTGCAGCTGTGAGTGCTCGGAGATGCCAGAGAGGCCGTGCAGATGTCCCCGGGCTCAAGGTATAGGCAGCAGAGGCCACGATGTACTCGGCAGAGGGTTTCAGAGGTGCAGGGCTTTGTGGGCCGTGATGTGTATCTTTACTCTGTGTGTTTGCATGTGTGTGCATGTGCGGGTGTATATATTTGGGCATGCACACCTGTTTGTATGAGTGCAACATGTGTTTTGTGTATGAAAACCAATGTGTGTGCATTGCATATATATCCATGTGCAATGTCCGTGTGTATGTGTGTACATGTGTGTGAGAATATGCTGTGTGTGTGTGTGTATGTGCACACATGCATACAAGCCCGTTCACTGTCAGGCAGAAGGAAGGGTCAAACTGGCTTGTGTTGTAGCAGCTGGATCAGGTGTGACTTGGCAGGGCAGTCAAGAGGGATGAAGGACTCACAATGAAGGAGAGAGTTGCAGACGCCGCTCAGCCCAGGACCATGCTTTACTTTTCAAAGGGGTCAGTCTAAGTCAGCACTGCTGGAGTGTGCCCATCTCCGGCACCTCCCTGAATACTGCCTTTGGCCTCGGTGGTGGTGGTGGTGGCCATGGTGGCGCTTCAAGCTGCACTGTGATTTTTCTGAGCTCGGGGTTCTTTTGCTTTTGTGGGTCCCTTCCTCCATAAAAAATATTAGAAGTGGAATTTGATGACTAGGTGGATATGAAGACAGATGTGTTAATCGTGGTGGCGAGGCACAAGCACAGTGAAAGAGAAATTTCCCTAAAGCTCTGGAACCTGCAGGACCCAGGCAGTCCTACTGTGGGGCCCGGAGCGAGCATGACGTGGCACCAGCCGGCACCTGCTCCCACTGCTAGAGCCCAGTGGTGGCATGCTGGCTGGAAATGCCACAGAGCCAGTGAGGCTCGGGCCCTAGGAAGTGCCCAGGGGTCCCAGCAGGGCCCAGAGGAGGCCATGGCATCCAGCAGGTGTGAAGGGAGCCAGCTGCAGCAGGGTCCAGCAGCCAGGATGGTTCTCGGGAGGAGGCAGGGCCCTGGGAGATGTCGTGAGGAGGAGCAGAGGCAGTGGGATCCACAGGAGGGCAGGGAGGCCTGGTAGCCAGAGGGCACCGGGGCGTCTAGGCAAGGGCAGGAGCAAGACAACAGGGAGCCTAGAGTCCTGGCCTGCTGGACTCACAGTGCCCACCTGGACACTCCCTCCGAGCCAATGACCAGAGGTGAGGCTGGGATGGCACAGGACATAGAAGTCAGGCTGCCCCAAAGATGCCTTCCAGCTGCCCAGACACTTCCCTGAGTCCTTGCTGGAGCCCAAAGAGGAGGTGGCCTCTTGTCCAGCAGAGAAGGGAGGAGGAAGAGGCTGGGTGAGGCTGGCAGACTGGGCCTTGGCAGGGACCTGAAGACTTGCACTCCAGTCCTGGCTTCACTCTGACCCACCAAAGCACCTCGGGTGTGTCACCTGGCCTCTCCGACCCTGTTTCCCCCTGTGCAAAATGCGGGCATCAGATCCCTTGTTCTCAGACCCCACCCCCACTCAAGTCTTCATGCTTTGTGATCTAACAAGGCAAAGACAGATGTTTGAAGGTCCAGGGTAGGAAGGTGTGTGGGTCTTGGAGAGTCGAGTGGGAGCTGCAGGGGCAGCCAGCCCAGTGGAGCTGGGGGTGCCTTGTGTGTGCCCAGGGTGAGGAACGGCTCCAAACCCACTTCCCTGCCAGGTACCCAGTATGCTGAGGTCGGCTCCAGGTGGAGCTCCCTATCCTGCCGGTGTTCTCCTGAAGTGGGTGGTCAGCAGCTTGGGACAAATGGCACCACCAGCATTTTCGGGAAGTGAGAGATGCCGCCCTCTTCGCCCGCAGGGCAGGGCTGGGGAAAATGTGACATCACTCCCTCTTGGAGGACCTCCTCCAGTCCTAGCAGACAGGGCATAAGGGGGTGAAGGGGGTGGGGGCTCTCCTGTGTCCTCATTCAGGCCTAGGAGCCTAGCCCAACCCCACTAGCCAGGCAGGGGGGCAATTTTCCCATACTGTCTCACTGGATCCTCTTCTGTAGCTTCAAGTAAGGTCTATTGCTGGAGAATTGCCAAGACGTCAAAATAGAAAATCCTGCTTTCCCGAAAGAGGTCTGACACTGTCCTACCCTCCCTACCTCCCCAACAAGCCTCGATATTATACAGGGTAGGCAGGGAGGGGGTGAGGGCAGCATGAGGAGAATCGAATGGGAGGCAGTAGTTCAGAAAATTACTAAATCGTTCCACTTCTGGTGAATCACTGGTGGCCGCTAAATCCGGTTTTGATTTAAGGGGGATCGTGTGACACCTCAATGGCCAGGAGTTATCTGTCACACAGGGAAGAATTCACATGCTTTAAGAGGTGGGTACCTTGTCTCCAGGGGGAGTTGGACAGTCAGCCAGCAGAAGTTTCCAAGATCATGTCTGCCACACTCAGCCCTGCACTCAGTTCTGTGGGGATACTGTGGATGGGGAGGGAGAAGACCCAGGCCCTTGGGCCCCACCTCACCCCACCAGGTCAGAAGGGGACAGCCCAGGCTGGGGTGAGCTCAGTGCTGTAGCTGTGGGTGCTGCTGTGGAGGAGGGGTCAGAGGAGGCTGGCGTAGCGAAGCAGGAGACAGGGTTCGCAGGCAAAATGAGCCTGGCAGCTCAGGAGCCCTGGTCTTTGTCTGGAGCTAGAAGGGGTGGTGGCAGGTGCCACACAGGGTGGTTAGTGGAGAGCCTTGAGGAGGTAGCCAAGGATTTGAGTCTCCGTTTTGGTCTCTGGGCTTCGGTCCTGCCTCTCCTGCCTCTTGGAGGGGAATGGCCATGCCTCCCAGGAGTGACGACTCTGTGCTGGAGCCAAATCCTTGCTTCCCAGGCAATGGGGGCAGACAGGCCCCATCTGGGCAGCCCAGGTCAAGGTCAGGGTGGTATGGTAGCCAGTGCCCTATTGAGGGGAAGAGCTACGAGGACCAGAGGGATTCTCTGGGAGTGGGCGTTCATGGCTTCTTCTCCAAGACCCACGGGGACTTTGTCCTGTATCTCCACCCTCCATCGGTGCACTCTGCCAGGTTCAGAAAAGCCTGAGGGATTTTGGGAAATTCATCCAAGCTGCTGGTGAGCTGATGACTGTCACGGCCAGTCTGCTGTCTGTGTCTCCTCCCACCCTCAGAACTCCATCTTCCCAGTGGGCCTTCTGGAGGGAATGAAGTCATTGTTCCCCACAACTCAGCCCATGGGTGGGAAATCCCTGTGGGCCCAGAAGGGAGGGTCCATCCGCTCCGTCCCTCTGCCCTGTGATCCACAGAAGCTCCTGGCTCTGAGAGTGACAGCCTCGGCCACACCCCTGGGCATCTTCCCCCCACACAGCCCAGGGCCCATCCTTGGCCAGTGTGTAAGTCTCTGTGTGTCCACCTCTGGACCAAGCGGAGGTCCTCCTGCTGGATCCGGTGGGGACCGGGACCAGACGGCCCTGGGAACAGCCAGCTCTGACTGGAAGGCAGGTCTCCTGGGCATGTCAGGAAGAAGAAAGCACATCTGGAAAAGTGTTTGCTGAGGTTGCTGCTCCGGCAGGGCCAGACAGTGCCCAGGCCTCAGGGGCGGGGGAGGCGGGCAGTCCCCCCTTATGTAGGCTGGCTCAGGCCTGTGGGTTCTGGAGGCCGGGCCCACACCACTGCCCATGGGAGGGCCACGGAGCCTGAGCCAGGCTGCACGGAGGGGAACTGGGTGGGGGAAGCGTTCTCCTCGGATCCCAAGCTCCCCAGCTGGTGGGGCTGCATGGGTGACTCCCAGCTTCTCCATGTACCCACTTTCTCCTTGATGCCCCCTTCCCCATGTACCCCCGACCCTACCCGAATTATGCTGGGAAGTTGCAGGTGGTCCTCTCACACCCACCTCTCACCCATCCTATTGCCTGGGAAGCTGGCCTCCCCAGTCCTTGTACTTGTTCCTGGGCCAGCAGAACTGGGGTTTCCTATTAGGGGCCCCGATAGGCTGGCAGAGAACCAGACTGGGGCTCCTGAGTCCCCCAGCTTTGCCATTCCTTGGCAAACCACTTACACTCACAGCCTCCCAGGGTTGTGGTGAGGACGGGCCCTCAGATAAAGGCTGTTTACATTTTTTCCTTCCCTTATTGGGCTGGATTTGCGGCCAACCAGCGCGGAGGTGGAGGGGTTTGGGGCCTTTTAGGATCTGTGGCTCCCCCTTTCCCCATTGGAATGGTCAGGACATGGCCACAGAGGCCCTTTTGCATGACAGGAGATGGCGGGCCAACGAGGAGAGATGTCCGCCATTGTTTTGAAGATGCCTGCACTCTGATGGCGCCTCCTGCTGATGGCAGTGCCTTTATCCAAAGAAAGGCAGCTGCCACGCTGGCCTGGGAGAAGGGGCAGGAAATGCAGGGGGCTGGAGGGTACTGCCCCGAGGACCCTCGTATCATCCTGAGATTGGTGGCTGCCTAATTTGCCTGGGCAAATTGCTTTGTCACAACCCCTCCACATCCCCCATCTCCTGCCCAGCTCCAGATGGACGTGGGCCTCCAGCAAGTACACACGCACACACATATGCCCCACTGTCGCACGCTTGGTCACCCACACAGAGCCTGCAGGCTCATATGCTAGGCTTCAGGGGGACGAGGAGCTGGGCCACTGGGCTGTAGCTGTTCCCCCAGTGCCCGGAATGGTGTTTGGCACTTGAAAAGTGCTCAGTAATTATTTATTGGATGAATTAGTGCTTCCCAGGTGACCCTCACCCCCCATGCACAGTAACACAAGATGCCTGGATCCTGACCTGGCCCGTGGACACCATCACAGAACCCGAAGCCCACACAGGCCTGTGCAGACTCCTGTTCCTGTCTCCGGAACAGGCGTGCTGCGCCCCCACGCCGGCCTGTCTAGTGGCCCCTGTGGGGCAGGAGTCAGCTCTCCCCCTGCTGCCTTCCTCAAGCCGTCCTGGCTGGGGCCCAGCACCTACTGGCATCAGAACTGGTCGCTGCCCAAGCCGAGGGTGTGTGTCCCTCCTCAATGGACATGGAGTCCGGGACTTGAAGGGAGCAGTCCTGCTCCAGAAGACCCTTCTCTGAGGTACACCCCAACCTTGTCTTCAGAGCCTGGTCTGAGGGTAAACAGGCCATCCGCCAAAGCCTGAGAATGTGGGGATCCCGGCCACGTAGAGGAAGCTCTCTGGTCAGAGGCTTGAAACTGACCAGAGAATCCTTCACTGAGGGGCATAGTCGCTACCAGGCCATGGGGCCAGGGCTAGGGAGCGAGGAGCCTCCCAGGGTGTGGAGAGCCGAGCTGGGCCTGCCCAGAGTGAAGGACGTGGAGGAGGTTCTGGGAAGTGGCCCAGTGGGGCTGGCTCCCTCTCTCAGACAGTTAATAAGGCACCAATTACCTCTGGCCACAGGGCTCTCTGCGCAGGCTGGGCCCCTCGCCACCATGCTGCCTCCCTGCCTCACGTCCACTCCATCCTGTATTTACAGACACTTAGGTGTGCTTAGGGGCACACAGCTCCCCAGAGCTCCACCCCAGAGGGCCTCCTCTCCCAGTAAACACCAGGCTGACCACTGACCCCAGGGCAAGGGCAGCTCTGGTGTGCCGCAGTCAGGCAGGAGGGAGGCCAGTGAGGGCTGGCATCATCTTCTGCAGATGGCCCCTGGACACACACAGGATTCAGAGAAGCCCTTTCCCTCACTGGGCCTCAGTTTCCCACCTGTAAAATGGGGAGAAGCCAGCATTCTCGTGGTATAAATGAGGTAGGGCTGTGGTGAGGCAGGTAGGAGAGGGCTAGGAAGACCCCTCCCTCCTGGGTCCAACCTCACCCAGGGTCCCACCTGGCTCCTCTTCTCACAGGATAATGCGCAGCAGGCTGGTGGCTCCTCACTGGGCTCCTGGCCCAGGAATCCAGTTTCTTCTCATTTCCTCGGCTGCCTCCGGACGTCTGGTTTGGGGACGCATAGGGTAGAGGCTGGACTACGGGGCAGGGTAGGGGTGTGGATGGTCTGCAGAGCAGTCCCTGCCCCTCCCCTGCTGGGGACACTGTTTGATCCCTCCCCCAACTCCTCCTGCTCGCTCATCTTTCTCTTTCCGACTCCTGCCTCTGGGTCCAGTCCTGTCTCTCCTCTTTCCAGGTTGCGTCTTTACCCTGCACACCCTCTCTGTCTCTCTTACTCAGCCAGACCAGCCTCCCTGTCTCTGCCTGGGGATCTACCCCTTTCACTTCCACTTTTGCTGATTCTGCTTCTCTGTCCATCCTTCTCTCTCTGTCTCTCTTCCTCTCTGTCTCCTTTTCCTCTTCCTTCTCTCTGGGTCTTTCCATCCCTCACTTTCATGCTCCCACCTCCCCACTGCCAACCACAGGCCTCCCAGGTTAGTCTGCTTTTCCTTCTGTCTCCTTTAGGGTCCGCCAGCTTGAAAGTTTTTGAGATGAATATCCTCACCTGCCTTCATTTCCCCGCTCCTGCTCCGAGATCATTTGCTCAAATTGCCCCAGTAGCTTGAGGGCTCCCAGAATGGGGGCCTTCCATATCCTCACCTATCTCAGGCCTGCCCTTGACCAGAGTGTCGGGGGTGGTCACAGACAAGCTCTCTGTACCCTCTGGTGTTGCCGTGTCTCCATCAGCTGAGATCTGGCTGGTGGGGCTGGGGGCCCTGGGCTATTCCTACAGTGACATCCAGTGGCCAGGTCTGAACCAGGTGCAGGAGGTGCAGATAGCCCCTAGGAACCCCAGGACCTGTGGGCTCCAGGCTAACGTCACTCTGGAGTGGGATGGGGATGCCAGGCCAGCAGGGTCACGGTGCCCGCCTCCTGGAGGGCAACGTCCACCTGCCGATCCCTGCCGCTCACCCTGCCCTGTCCATCCGGAGGCCTGATTTTGCCCTCCGGCACCCCCTGAGCTTTGCACACAGGGCGGGGACACCTGGATTTCTCTGGCCCCCTGAGTGGGGCCAACTTGGAGGAATTTCTCAAAGCCTATTAGAGCAGTGGCTGCCTCCTGCCTGCCTCCTCGGGCTGGGCAGGGCTGAGGGCGGAGGGAGAGAGGGAGGGAGGGGAGAGAGGAGGAAGGGAAAAAAAAGTTGGCAGTCCGACAGCAGAGCTGTGTCTGCATCCATCGCTGAGAGGAGGCCTGTGTGGTGTGGGGCGGGCCAGGAGCAAGGAGAGGCCTTCCTCCCTTTGTGCTCCCCCCTTCTCCTCCCCCCCCGGGGCCCTATAAATAGGCCCAGCCCGGGCTGTGGCTCAGTTCTCAGAGGGAGGCGAGCACCAGGCAGCCGTCTCAAGCCAAGCCCCCTGCCAGCATGGCCAGTGAGTTCAAGAAGAAGCTTTTTTGGAGGGCGGTGGTGGCCGAGTTCCTGGCCATGATCCTCTTCATCTTCATCAGCATCGGTTCAGCCCTGGGCTTCAACTACCCAATAAAGAGCAACCAGACGACAGGTGCAGTCCAGGATAACGTGAAGGTGTCACTGGCCTTTGGGTTGAGCATTGCCACGCTGGCCCAAAGCGTGGGCCACATCAGCGGTGCCCACCTCAACCCAGCCGTCACACTGGGGCTCCTGCTCAGCTGCCAGATCAGTGTCCTCCGGGCCATCATGTACATCATTGCCCAGTGCGTGGGGGCCATCGTTGCCACTGCCATCCTCTCGGGCATCACCTCCTCTCTGCCCGACAACTCGCTTGGCCTCAATGCGGTGAGTGGGGTGGCCCCAGGCTCTGGGGGCTCTAGAATGGTGCTGAGATGGGTCCGTCTCATCCTCCACCCATTGTGCAGATGGGGACACTGAGGAACAGAGAGGATGAGAGGTTTCTGGAGGTCAAGCAGAGCTGTACCTGGAACTCAGCTATGCCTCCCGTCCAGAGCCTGTTTTCTGCCAGGCACTGTGGGAAGCTGAGACCCAAAGCATAATGGTCTTGCCAATGTTCCCTGCGGGTCTCTATTATGGGGAATAAGCTCTGGAGGCAGCTAACAGTGAGGCCAGCGGCTCCTCACCCCTGGGCTGCAGTTTCTTCCGCTCCCTCCTCTCAGCCCCCTCTGGGCAGCGGCTCCCTCCCCCATGCAGCCTGGACCCTCTTACACTCTGCCTGCTGCCCCCAGTCTCCCTGGACCACACGTCCAGCATGTCTGCAGCTGGTCACACAATCCTGTGTGAGCGAAACTCTCCCAGAGGGGCATCCAGGCAGCCCCACCTTCACACAGGTCCTCAAACAAACTGCCTTCAAGGAAAAAGCTCCTCTTGCTCTGCTGGCTCCGGGAATGGGGCAAAGACGGGAGGTGAAAACAGTTTCAGGACAGCCTGCAGGTGACTTTCCTGGATTGCAGTAAAGGGTGGGGGCTGGAGCAGGGACATCTCGCCTCTGTTCTGATGGAGATGGACATCTTCCATCTCTGGGTCCGCTGTCTATCACGGGACGCAGAGAGGTGTGGCGCGTGTATTTGTGCCTGTGAGCGGTGTGTGCACACGTGGATGCCGGCATAGGTCTCCAAACCTGTGAAAGCTGGCTGTGTTACTTCTGAAAGTGTATCTGTGAGCGTGTCAGTGCTGCGGTGTGAGTGTGTCTGGAGGTGAGTGCATACCTGTGTGTGCCCACCGCTCGGGCCTGACCTGGAGGCACTCATGATAAGCAGATGTGGGCGACTGGGTGGAAGCTGTGGAAAAGAATTCCTCCTGGGCCGCTTAGCACAGCTAATTGGCCGTTGGCAGGCAGCTGCCTACTGTCGCCGACCTGGTCTTTTCCAGACCCTCAGCCAAGTGCAAACTCAGACCTGGCTTGGGCCACAGCAGGGGGAAAATTTGGCCTGAGAGGCCAAGGAAGGCTTGGAGGAGGTCTCAGAGTGCCCGAGGAGGTGTTTTCACAGGGAGGGAGAGAGAAGGAATCAGATCAGATCTGGGCTGGCGGGACCTGGGCAGGGCAGGCGGGTGTGGGGACAGTGAGGGAGGTGGCCAGAGGCTCCACAGAGAGTGGTGGGTGATTAGACAAGCAACCGTCCTCCCGCTTCCCAGCCAAAGTCCAGATTTGGCTGCAAAGGTCCGTGCAGAGGGCAGTTGGCATGACCCTGCCAAGCAGGGATTAGCACTCCTTGTGTCACCGTGACACCTCACCCAGTCCAGGACTGAAGGTTAGCCCTTCGGGCTGGAGTTTAAACTTTAGTCAAGGAAGATGTGGTCTCCGTGGGTGTAAGGTCCTCCAGGCCTGTCTCTAGTTGGGGCAGAGCCGGGCGACCTCAGGGCATGCCCATGGAATAGGGTCAGGATCATCTCGGGGCTCAGCTGGATATGATGGGCAAGGGGAAGGATCCTTCCTGGGGAGGAAGAGAGTCTCCCCAGGCCTTCTGGCCCCTTCTTGACCTTCCTTCTCAAGGGCGAGTCAGGCCAGGCATCTGCTGGTGACTCTGTTCTCTCACACAGGCATCCCAGGCAGGCTTGAGGAGGGCAAGCATCCCTGTGCAATCTTGATCTGGCCACGCCCTGATTCATTGTCTTTTTCCCTTGCCAGCCTCCATTTTTCCAGTCTCCCCAATACCTGAGCTGGGTGGGTTGCAGGAGAGGGAGAAAAGGGAACCCAACCCTGAGCGGGGAAGCAGACAAGTTGGGTTCAAGGCCTGGCTGCTTACTTGTTGACTTTCTTGGAGCTGAGAGCACTTAAGTCTCCAAGAGGGGACCTAGGTTTCTTTGATATCTCTTGGCCACACCCATACTGCCAGCAAGCTCACTTTGTGGACTTGAGTTTATCACTCTTCACAGGAGGGGCTGGCTAAGAGGAGCCCAAGAAGTGCCAGGCTGAACATAAGGGCAGTGAACATTGTGGGGGGAGCCCGGGGACTGCCCTGGCCCCACCATGGAAGTTTGGGGTTCAGAAACATGTGTCTTGGGCTGAAGAACTCAGAAAGGGTTCAGAACACTGAGCCTGGGATCTAAAGGGGCCTGGGAGGTGGCCTCAATGCCTCAAGAAGGGCAGAGACCAGTCTACACAGCAGGTGACATGCTCTTTCCTCCAGGCTCTGGGAGAGGTTTCCCCTAGCCCCTTGAGTCCCGGGCCTCTCCCAGCCCAAACCAGTCGTTGGCATGGAGATTTTCAAGGAAAATAGGGAAAAGAAGTGGCAGGAAGTGGTTGGAGTGAGTCAGGGGGTGTCCCATGGGGATATGTTGGACAAAACTTTCTCCTCACTGAGTCAGGGCTCAGGATATGCCCTGGAGCAACTGTGGACCTCTCTCCATCCTGCCACATCCTAGCTGGTTCTCAAAGCCAGATCCTGAGTTTATTTCTAGAGTGAAAGACAGAGGCAGCGGTTGGTGCCTGGCCTGGCCTGCCCTAGTTCAGCTAGTAATACAGTGTGATTTCAGGCAAGCCGCCTCATCTGTGTGGTCCCAGGTCCCATCTGCGGGATTGGTATAACCCAAGGCGTGGCTGGGCGCTGGGAAGTGGAAGATGCTCTTGAACCTTGAAATTCTGACCACTCACGGGCTCTGTTCACTCTTCCCCTCTCTTGCTTGCTCACCCATGTTCGCTGTAAACATGACTTTCACTGCTGCAGACTAAATGTGGGGCTGAGTCAGGCTGCTCCCTGCTCTGAGGAGTCCATGGTCCTGAGCAAGATAAGGCCGCTGCGCATCTGTCAATGATAGGGTGCAGGAGGCAGGTGTGATAAGACGTGTCAGGGCACCTGGGAACTTCTGACCTCGAGATGCGATGAGGGCCAGGAGGCCTTCAGGGAGTAGGTGTCCCAGGAGCCTAAAAGTGGAGATTCCAGGGTGGAGGGAAGGGGTTTCCAGCAGAGGAGGTCGTGGCCTGAGAATCACAGGGTGTGGCTGATGCAGGGTTGGGTAGGGGGTGGGTCATGGTGGGAGACTGGGGCTCTAGAGGGTTCAGGGTTCAGGTCAGTGTCTGCCTGCGTCCTAGAGCCTGTGAATTCAGCCCCTTTGGGAGCTCAGGCAGAGTGCAAACCTCCCTTTTGGGGGGTCTTTTCTCAACCCCGTTGATGCTGGGCCTGACTGCCTGGAGAACCTCTTCTACTTGTTGCATCTGGCACCTGACTTTAGCCCCAAACTTTCTGCTTCCCCAGTTTCCTGAGCCTCAGTTTCCCCAACCACAGAATGAGAGTGCCCCCGACTCCCTAACCCCTCTTCCCCGTGCCACCAGTTCTTCCAGTGTTGAGGGCCCTCCGCCTGCCCTGGAGTTGAGGGTGGACTGGGGAAAGGGAAGCCAGTTTTCCGACGGCCCTGTCCAGGGAGTGGGCTGGGGGCTGGGTGGTGGTGCCACAGATGGGACATGTAATTACTGTTTCCAGCCAGAGCCCCATGAGGGGGAAGGCGCAGAGAGAGGCAGAAGCTTTGCGGTGGAGACTTTCCTCACCATGGAAAATTCTGAGGCAGTTTCCCCATTAGAGCCCTTGGAGCCGCCCTGCCAGCCCCATATCATCTATCCGGACACTGGCCCCTAACCAGGGCTTGCTCTGGGAATCCTCCTCTGAAGAGACTATGCCCTGAGAGGGGATACGGCCCACCGGGGTCCCTCAGTCTGAGGGGATTCACCTTGTTCCCTTGTTCTCCCCAACCCAGGTCACAGCCTTCCCTCACTGTATTAGCTCACTGCAGGGCAATCCCATGCGGTCTCCCCTAACCTGACCTCAGGCCCAAGTGGTGTTCCCCACTTTCTCTAGGGCCCCACCCAGCAGGGTGCCTTTAGCCTTACCCACCGAGGGCTTCCCCCAAGCAGCTCAGACATGCCCCCTGCCTGCACCTTGAAGACTGGCTTGGGCAAGCTTTCCTGGAGGCACAAGCGCCCCCCTGGGGGGCATGGTCCCTGCCCTCTGGAAGAACAGATGTATCTGAGCCCTGTGTGGGCTGAGCTCACACAGCTACAGATAAGGGAAGGAAAATTCCCTCAGCCAGACCCTCTGTCCGGGTTCAGAGGGGTTCGTTAACCCAGGTGGTTCCCTGGGGGTGAGTGAGGGGCTCTCTTCACAAAACCGAGGAGCTGCTGGCCAGTGGACGAGTACACCCTGAGGCTGAAAACAACTCACAAGCTGGTAGAAAAGGTGGGAAAATGACCATTCCCATGGGCACGTCCTTTCAGTGCCTGAAACCCCACCATCAGGACAATCCGGGGCTGGTGTCTGCTCAGGGTAAAGAAAGAACTTACTGTTTTAAATTGGGGAGGGACAGCTTCCAAATCAATAAGTTCCTGGTCACCAGGGCTGTGCAGGTAGGGTGTGTCAGGCAGCCGTGGCTCTGGGGCATGTGGCTCTTGTGGGGGGGCAGTGGTGGGGGCCATCTAACATTCCAGGTGGGTGGGAGGCCCTATGACAGTCTCTGTGCTGTACGGAGACAGGCCGTTCACACAATCAGGTGGGAATCCTGCACTCAGGACCCTAGCCTGGAGGGTGACTGCAGGTCTTGGAGGAAGGGGTCCCATGTCAGGCAGGAAGGAATCTTAGAGACAGTTTGGGGCTATAATCTGGGCTGAGGCCTCTATTTTACTGATAAGGAAACCACGGCTCACAGACGGGTGGAGTCACTCAAGATTGTGTAGCAGATGACGGTGGAGCAGGACTGTGACCCCAGCTGCCTGCCTACAACCCTTGAAAATCTCTGCAAATTGCACATATTTACACTGCACTGGCACACATGTGTGTGTGCACAGTCACAACGATATGATGCACACAGGCACACACACACACACACACACATATGGGTGGGCGGGAAGCACCTTTTCAAGCCTGGGTGGTCCCCCTCAAGCCTGGGACCCTAGGAGGGTGGAGGGGGGCCCCTCAATGGCACCTCTTCCTTTCCCTAGCAGGAAGGCGGGGGCTGCCCCCGAGTGAGGAAAGAAGGAGGGAGGGAAGGAGGAAGCCCTTGTTTTGTGTATTGTTCCTTGTCAGGAAGATGAAATGGCTTCTGAGAGCAAATAAAGGGCGCCTTGAGACCTGCTTCTTTCTCTCTTACTCAAGGGTGCTTCCATCCCTTCTCCTCCCCCATGCCCAGCCAGCGGTGGACCTGTACGTGGGAGCACAGCACACGGGGACAGGGTGACAACTCAGAGACGCCACCAGACACACAACACAGACACACGAGGCCACACAGAGTGCCCTCCCCTCACCCCGCCCCAGAGCCCACCTCTGTAAGAGACGGCGTCCGCCTACTAAGGTTAACATGTGACTAGTTTGAATGTCCCCCGTGGGCTGAAAAAGAGGGTATATTGTTGAATTTGGAAGTGCAGGGCGTATGTATTTTCCTTAAATCAAGCTTGTTAGTTATGGGGTTCGAATCTTCCCTGTTTTTGCCGTTTATGTTATTGACACTTCCCTCCATCGCTTTCTAAGAGAGGGTTGTTAACCCTCTTCACTCTGGTAGTGGATCGATCATTTTCTTTTTGTAATTCTCTTAACATTTGTGTCACCTATTTTTAGGTTGTATTCTTTAGTGTGTACAGGTTAAGAACTTTTATAATTGTTGGATAGACTTTTCACTTACTTAGTGTCTAGTAAACCTCTTAACGTCTAAGGAATAAGAAAAGAGTCACATTTGGACATATGTGGTCACCCAGAGACTCTGCAGAGAGCAATGCAGAGAGACACACAAAGCCGTGGATACCCAGAGGCACATGTATGCTTGAAAAGTCACCGATGGAAGGGTGATACTTGGGGAGGGGGCTCACTGAGGTCCCCCTCACTGGGATACTGAGTCCCGCAGGTGGCGGGTTGGTGGGGCGGTCCTTGATGTCTTGTGCTTTAATGGATGCCCAGAGCCCCACCAGGCCTGGTTCAGGAAGGGTGAGACCCCAGGATGCTCAGGTCATGCTGGGGCCTTGGGCCTCAGGAGTCACTTTGGTTAGTCTGCTCATGGGCAGCAGGGAGAGGAGGGTTCAAAGTTCATTGCCTGGAGAGGTCGGCTCTGTGCCACCCTGGGGCCTGGGGTACCCTGGCAGCTACAGAACATATTCTGCCAGCTCCTCAGTCTAAGGTGGCAACAGACAGGACCTTTAGCCACGTGCATAGGTAGCCAGCACTTTTGCCTGTGAGCGTAGGCAGCATAGACTCTGGGGCAAAAATTCTGGCATTGCCATCTCCTTCCCAGGCCTTGACCTCCCCATTTGTAATCTCGCAGAGTCTTGAGCAGGCTGCCCTGCAAGGTCCATAGAGACTAATACTGGCCTGCAGTCTCCCAGCTAGAAAGCAAATGAAACAGCCCTGGCTCCAGAGAACTTCCCTCTAGAGTGGGTAGAAATGCTAGAAAATTAACATAATCTGCCACTTCTTTTGGGGGAGAGGGGACACACCGAACAGCTTGTGGGATCTTACTTCCCTGACCAGGAATCGAACCCAGGCCCTCAGCAGTGAAAAGTGCAGAGTCCTAACCACTGGGCATCCAAGAAATTTCCTTGTCTGCCCCTCCTGTCTCCACACAGTAAGTGTCCCTTCAAGGTCTGGGCAGGGAGATGATAAGGTATCCACATTCTGTCCCCACTGAGCTCCCAGGCCAGGGGTTCTGAGGCACCCGACAGGAGGCAAAAATGTTATTTCTCTGCAAGATTTGCAGGCTGTTCAGTGAGGGTTTGATGAGTGAAAGCAGAAGTTAATTCCAGCCAGGGACCTGAGAAAACTTCTTGATGATGAATTGGAATTGATGGAGGAATCTGAATTGGCCCTTCAGAGTGGGCTTCAGTGGGTTTGATACAAAACTGGAGAGTTTGCATCTTTCTGATGCTCAAGATTAAATGTGTGGCTTTTCTCTTATTTATACTTGTGTTCAGAAAATTGTTACTTTTTTTGGGTTTTGTTTTGTTTTGGCCTTAATGGCACCCCACCCCAGTACTTTTGCCTGGAAAATCCCATGGACAGAGGAGCCTGGTAGGCTCTAGTCCATGGGGTCGCTAAGAGTCGCACACGACTGAGCGACTTCACTTTCACTTTCATGCATTGGAGAAGGAAATGGCAACCCACTCCAGTATTCTTGCCTGGAGAATCCCAGGGACAAGGGAGCCTGGTGAGCTTCCGTCTATGGGGTCGCACAGAGTCGGACACGACTGAAGCGAGCAGCAGCAGTGAAATATAAGACCCGGGCTGGGCAAAACGCTCTGGGGATGTACAAACTTTTTTTTCAATAACAAGTAACCACAACTGGGATTAGCCCTATTTATGCAATTGTGTCAAATTCAGTAGGTTGTAAATATAAACATGGGCTTCTCAGATGGCCCAGCGGTAAAGAATCTGCTTGTCAAACAGGGGATGCTGGTTCGATTGCTGGTCTGGGAAGATCCCCTGGAGAAGGAAATGGCAACCGGCTCCAGTATCCTTGCCTGGAGAATCCCATGAAGAGAAGGAGCCTGACAGGTTATCCATGGAGTCTTAAACAGTCAGAAACGACTTAAGAGATGAAATAACAATAGTAACAAAATCGGAACACAGGGTCTGAATTTTCACTTGCTCTTTTCTGGACGTCAGATTTCAGCAGACCTTAAACTATCCATTTCAATTTGGAATGATCGATGATTTTTATTTTTTTTCAGATGTTAAGTAGCACAACTTCTTAGGCAGTTGAAAGAGAGGAGATCATAGAAGCAATTAGGAGAGGCTTCCTGCTGATGGCGGTGACAGTAATAGGTTTCAGTTCAGTTCAGTTCAGTCTCTCAGTCGTGTTCGACTCTTTGCGACCCCATGAATTGCAGCACGCCAGGCCTCCCTGTCCATCACCAACTCCCAGAGTTCACTCAGACTCACGTCCATCGAGTCAGTGATGTCATCCAGCCATCTCATCCTCTGTGGTCCCCTTCTCCTCCTGCCCCCAATCCCTCCCAGCATCAGAGTCTTTTCCAATGAGTCAACTCTTTGCATGAGGTGGCCAAAGTACTGGAGTTTCAGCTTTAGCATCATTCCTTCCAAAGAACACCCAGGGCTGATCTCCTTCAGAATGGACTGGCTGGATCTCCTTGCAGTCCAAGGGACTCTCAAGAGTCTTCTCCAACACCACAGTTCAAAAGCATCAATTCTTCGGCGCTCAGCCTTCTTCACAATCTAACTCTCACATCCATACATGACCACTGGAAAAACCATAGCCTTGACTAGATGGACCTTTGTTGGCAAAGTAATGTCTCTGCTTTTGAATATGCTATCTAGGTTGGTCATAACTTTTCTTCCAAGGAGTAAGCGTCTTTTAATTTCATGGCTGCAGTCACCATCTGCAGTGATTTTGGAGCCCCCCAAAATAAAGTCTGCCACTGTTTCCACTGTTTCCCCATCTCTTTGCCATGACGTGATGGGACCAGATGCCATGATCTTCGTTTTCTGAATGTTGAGCTTTAAGCCAACTTTTTCACTCTCCACTTTCACTTTCATCAAGAGGCTTTTTAGTTCCTCTTCACTTTCTGCCATAAGGGTGGTGTCATCTGCATATCTGAGGTTATTGATATTTCTCCCGGCAATCTTGATTCCAGCTTGTGCTTCTTTCAGCCCAGCATTTCTCATGATGTACTCTGCATATAAGCTAAATAAGCAGGGTCACAGTATACAGCCTTGACATACTCCTTTTCCTATTTGGAACCAGTCTGTTGTTCCATGTCCAGTTCTAACTGTTGCTTCCTGGCCTGCATACAAATAGTAATGGGTTTAGGGAGAGGAAATTTACTAACCCATGTGGTTCTGGGCAGTCAAATTCTAAGGGCTCTGGGCTGCTAGGATGAGGTATATCTTAGAGTCTCCAGGGCAGTTATCACTTCTTGTGGCCTGGGCATGGCACCAGGGCCCCTGGTGTGCTCACTTTGCATGAAAAGTGATGTCCTTGGGCAGAGCAGGAGCTGAGATGCTGAGATCTGGTTAAGAACCCGGGGAGAGATGAGCTCGCCCAGACCACATCTGTGATGAGTGCGGTGGGGATGAGGAGTATGAGGCAGGAGCCACTTAGAGCGATCATTCCATTAATCAGAGTGGAAGGGCTGATCCTGCCAGCTAGCAATTAGGCCGACCCTGGAGAGCAAAGGAGAGCGTGTGGAGGCGCGTGGGAGGAGGAGCCCTGAGCTTCCTGAGCGCTCAGACATGGAGGGCAGCGGCAGGTGTGAATGTGATGGGCATTGGTGCAAGTTGCCTGGCCTCATCAGCCTGGCCTCCGTGGAGCCTGTCTCTGCTCCAGGTGGGCCTCACTCTACTGTCCACACTCCTGAGCAGCACAGCCTCTCCTGTTCTGCCTGCCCCACCTAGTTCTGGGGATAAGAGAAAGAACCAGAACAAAGCCACAACAACTATCCTGAGCCCACCTGCCTCTGCAATCCTTTCCAAATGCCCCAAGACAGCCCCTCTCCCTCCACCCCATGCCTTAGAACCTCTGGCCTTTCTGGAGAATGGTGAAGGAAAAATTAGATCTACTTTACAGGTGGGGAAACTGAGGACCAGAGACGGGCAAGACCATGGTCATAGGGCCAGCAAGTAGGAGAGTAGGGACCTGAACTCAGGGTCACCTCATAGCCCCACACTGGGGTGCAAAGAAAGCTGGGTACTTCCCAGAGGGCTGGCTGAGCTGAGGGGCTGCAGCCCTGGGGTCGGCCAGGAAAGGCGCGCAGAGCTTGGGCTGCAGTGGAGGGGAGGGGATATGAGTCATTTTCCCTGTGATCCAGGGTGGCAGACAAAGGCGGGAAGAGAATTGTTCTTTTAAGATGGCCTCAGGGTGGGGCTGTGAAAACCTCTGGATGGTGGAGGGGTGCTCTCCACCTAGGATTCTGCAAAATGCCCTGTAGCCTTGGAGACACCCCCACCCCGCTCAGGAAGAAGGTTCAAGTTCAGTCTTATTTGGACACACCAGCCCTGCCTGGGAGAAGGCAGCCTCTGTGGCCACATCCAGGCATATTTGTGAGTGGGCCTTGGCATATGTGGTCCCCTGGTGGGCATATTGCCCCTGGGACCGACCCCCACATGGGAGGATGGTGCAGGGGCTCCTTGGGGAGGGGTCTCCTGGCTGCAGCTGCAGAGGGAGGGCTCTGGTGACCTCATGGCAGCTCCCATTCCCTTCTTTTTCCATGAGTCATGTTTCTAAAAGTGGCCCAGGAGCAAGTGGGAGCCAGACGGTGGTGGCGGGGCCTGTGTGGCCAGGAGGGAGAAGGAGGGGGCAGATAGGGAGGGTGGGGCCCAGAGGAAATGGGAGAGAGACAGCAGAAGGGAGAGACAGACAGAGGTGGGAAGGAGACAGAGGTGGGGGCTGCGAGGAACACAGGCTCAAGGGAGAGATGGACATGGGAAGCTGCGGCCAGCTAACTGCCAACGTCCCTTTCCAGCTTTTCAGGGGATGGGGTGGAATGTTCAAGATGTAAGGGTAAGAAAAAATGTCGCCAGCTGGGCCCTCCCACCCATTTGCTCCTCTTCTTTGACTGTCCCTGAATGTCCCTGATCATCTCTTCCCACGTCTAGGGCTTGCCTGTCACCTATGGCCTTGGTACCCCAGGGTACCCTGGTCTGGAGGTAGGTGGATGCAGAAGCCTCCACCTCCAGGCCTCTCTGGCCTCTCGGGAGAATGCTGTGGGACATTCTCCCACATGTTTAGGACAAGCTGGTTCTTCCTCAACAAGTGTGGGAGGGGCCAAGCCCTGATGCTCACTGCTGGCTGTATGTGCTTGAGTGTGGTGGATGCAATGGGCTCTGAGGGCACTGAGGGTCTGGCCTTTGGTGCCCTGGCCTGGGGGCCCTGGGACTCCATCCTCACCCCTCTGCTCACTGAGCCTTGCCGCCCTTCTCTCCTACAGCTGGCTCCTGGCGTGAACTCGGGCCAGGGCCTGGGCATCGAGATTATCGGGACTCTGCAGCTGGTGCTGTGCGTGCTGGCCACCACCGACCGGAGGCGCCGCGACCTCGGGGGCTCTGGGCCCCTGGCCATTGGCTTCTCTGTGGCCCTGGGACACCTGCTGGCGGTGAGCGGGGCGGAGGGGGCGGATTTTCCCAAGTAGGAGTGCTGGTGAGGAGGGTGGAGCCAGGCTGCTGCGGGTGTCCTGTTGAGGACAGTGGGTGGGACTCTGACAGGGCTCATTCCACGGGTTGGGGGATGAGCTGCACTGGAGAGGGAGGCACAGGTCCTGGCTGACCATCCTTCCAGGTCTGATGGTCACTGCCCTGTTTCCCCTCTGGTCTTCTTCCTCCATGTCACCCTCTCCCTCCCTCTCCCTCTGTCTCTTTCTCTCCATCTCCTCTCCTGTTTCCCCTGACCTTTCCCTCCCACAGATTGACTACACTGGCTGCGGTATTAACCCTGCCCGGTCCTTCGGCTCCTCAGTGATCACGCACAATTTCCAGGACCACTGGGTAAGGGGTCGCAGGGCTGCCCTGTGCAGGTGGGAGGGAGACTTTGGTGCCTTATGGTAGATCCACCCCCACCCTGTGACATCATCTCCTATCACAGAGGCCCTGAGAGATGGCCAGGGGGAGGAACTTGGGAAGATGAGACCTGAGGTGCAGAAGTGGTGGGTTCACACCTCAGGCAGGGCAGTGTAGGGAGCTTCCCCTCCCAGATCAGACCATGGTCTGATCATTCCAGGCATGCTGAGTTGGGTCGCACAGAAGCAAGGAGAAAATCACTACCTAAGTCCTGGCTTGGGCCAGTTGTAGGGGGTGGAGGGCTGCAGATGCTGGGGTTCAGCACTGCCTTTTCTGTCCCAGGCACAGGTTGGGGAGCAGCTGTGCAGTGGGGGGTGGATCGGGGCTCTCATGGGAAGCAAGTCCCATCAGATGCCCCCTGAGCATGTCTGCTGTCTGTTCCTAGATCTTCTGGGTGGGGCCGTTCATCGGAGCAGCCCTGGCAGTGCTCATCTATGACTTCATCCTGGCGCCACGCAGCAGTGACCTCACAGACCGCGTGAAGGTGTGGACCAGCGGTCAGGTGGAGGAGTATGACCTGGACGCCGACGACATCAACTCCAGGGTGGAGATGAAGCCCAAATAAGGGGGCCAGGCCTGGGCATCCACATGGGGGATGTGGGGGGCAGGGGCGGGCAGAGGGAGGGGAGGGGTGAAATCTGTATCATAGACACTCTGACAAGCTGGCCAAAGTCACTTCCCGAAGATCCACAGGGCCTGTGTGGCCAAGCCTGATTTGGGACTGTTGCTATCACCTTCTTTCTCTTTCTCCTTTTCTCGGCTTTGGGGATCCCTGAGGACCAAGATTTTCCAATCACCCATTCCCTTGAAGTCACAAAGGAGGTGAAAGAGAGGGACCCACCTTGCTAAGTTGTCCTTTCAGAGTGTGATGGGAGGTATGCCAGAAAGCCCCTCCTCATCCCCAAATTGCTCACCAGCTCACCTGCTACAGGTGCCTGGGGCTCCTCAGTGATTGCTTTGTGCCTCTGGGCATGGCCCTCTTTCCTGTAACATGTACTTGCCCCAAGGATGCTCTGAGGGGGAAGAGACCCCACCAAGTGCAGTGGTGGGATCAGGGGGCAGTCAGAGCCCGTCCTTGCAGCCTGGCTGGCTTCCAGGGCTACTCCCCCAGCTCTGGAGGTGCTGTACGACCTTGGGAACGTCTCAATCTTGGGGACTCCGTGACTCCATCTGTAAAGTGGCAGGGGTAGGGAGAGCTACGTGGGCCCAAGACCCCTCTCCAGGATTCTGTAAGTGTAGACACACTGCACATTCTGGAAGACCTAGTCTGGCCCAGCGCTGCTTCTTCCACTTGCCCAGTATATAGCTGTAACCTACACATTTATGTGAACACATGTACATAGGCACACATGTTCCAAAACAAAGAGCAATAGGTCATCCAGCTGTTGGAAGTTCCTGTTCCTAGGGGAGCAGGGCTGAGAGTGGACAGAGCTTGCTGTTGCAGAATGAAGATCATCTGAGGGAGGGGGAGGAATGTCCACGTTCCTTCACTGAGTTGTAGTTGATCTTTTCCACCTATCACTGCATCACTCTCGTCATTATTTGGTTCTTCAGTTTCTCTTGCCATTGCAGACACAGGTCAGCATTATGTAGGGGTGTGTTGACTGAAGGACACTTGGCCATCTGAAGGTCAGCCACTGGAGACAGATGTCCTTGCTGGACCCTCAGCGAGGGTTCCAAGCCCCAAGCTGATCCCGAGGTGGGAGGAGAAGCAGATTCCTCCCTTATTGCAGAGGTCCTGGTTGGAGGCACTGGGGGGAAGTTGGGTGACCTGCACAGGCTTCCTAGGTCATAGTTTCCCTCTTCATTTATTTGGAGGGGAGAATTGGTCTTGACAGAATGAAGTAGCTATGGCTGCAGCCCAAGGATAATTCTGAGCACAGTCTGTTAGTGGGGGCAGCTATCTACACATTCTATAAAATTTCACCAGAGCCAGAGTAGGTCCCCCATGCCCCACAGCCACGATGGTGACAAGCACTGAGAGACACAGTACAGAGGTATCTGGAAGCAGCAGGACGACCAGGAGGCCCTTAATGGTCACAGCGCATCGTGACATCCATACACTCTCTCCTCCATTTCACTTCTAGTCCATTTAACAGAGAAAGAAATGGGTCCAGGCCCCGGAGCAAGATGATGATTTGGCCAGGCCTAGCAGCCAGGGCCATGTCCCTGGACTCTGAGACTGGGCCCTCTTAGACCCAGATCCTGCATTTCTGCTTGGGTAATGGCCAGGTGCCAGGAAAGGTGAGGGGACAATTGGAGGGGAGAGGGGGCGCTCCATCCTGTCCTGTTCTGGCTGCTGCACACAGGACCCTGCATCTGTCTGCTCTGCATATATGTCTCTTTGGAATTGGAATTTCATTATATGTTAAGAAAATAAACATAATATAGGTCATCCAGACTCCTTGGAATGAAGGTTTTCTTCTTTGGGCACCATGTTCCCACAAGGGATCTCTGGGTCTGAGAACTTGGGCCCAGTCTGAGGGGGAGCCACTGCACCCCAGGATCCCTGGTCTCACAGGGTGGACACAACCAGAGCTCCATCTGAGGGACATAAGGCTCCTGCAGGATTGAAGTGTGACAGCTTGAGGTTTCCCTCTGACCCCCTCTTTAGAACAGAGCCCAGGGAGCACCAGGGACTGCCCGGGCCACACTTCCTCTGGTCCTTCTCACATTTCTGACCCACCTGCCCTGGGGCTGGGCTCTGCCTGGGGGCTCAGCTCTGGGGGCGAAGGTGGTGACGGACTCACTCATCATAAGGCTCCTGCAGGATTGAAGTGTGACAGCTTGAGGTTTCCCTCTGACCCCCTCTTTAGAACAGAGCCCAGGGAGCACCAGGGACTGCCCGGGCCACACTTCCTCTGGTCCTTCTCACATTTCTGACCCACCTGCCCTGGGGCTGGGCTCTGCCTGGGGGGCTCAGCTCTGGGGGCGAAGGTGGTGACGGACTCACTCATCAGAGTGAGGTCAGTGTGAGGTGCGGGGGAGGCTGGGGAAAGGTGACGTGTAGTAGCTGAGAGAGGAAAAGTCCCTCAGTTCCTTAGGGCCTGGCAGGGGCGGGGTAGGGGTGGGTGGGTGTGTTTTTGTGTGTGTCTGAAGGGTTCCTCTGCTCTGAAAGCATGAGCCACATTCTGTGAGGATGGGCATTTTCCTGTGGTTTTTGTCAGGGCATCCCCAGGGCAGAAGAGATCAGAGTGGCCTGACCTCTGTCCCCAAGGGGACAGGAAGCCAGAAAAAGACCCCTCTGTCTGCTCCTGCCTTTACACCTGTCCTGGTGTAGCCCAAGGCTGGTGCAGGCTGGAAAGGCTCCATCCAGCCCTCTTCAGATCACAAAATCCCATCCCACATGTGGCCCCCTGGTTCTGGGGGCACAGCAAGTGTGCATACTCTCATTCAGTGGAGGCAAGAGGATCCTCAGAAACAGGCCCGAGTCTCAGGACAGATCTTTGCCAAGCTGATATTTGGATGCAGGCCCCGCCCCCCCACCACACACACTCTTAGGACTAGTTTCTCAAAATAGGGACAGCTACATTGGGAAACCTAGTGCCCAATAACAGAGGCCCAGAGTGTGGGAGACTCTAGGAACCACCAACCTGGATATCTCACTGGGCCACATGGGCAGGTCAGGGGTGACTGGGAAGGTCCTGGCACCCCCACTCTGCTCTAAGAGATGCCCAGGTCCTGCCTCCCTCTGTGGGGAAGCTTTGCTGATGGTGATACAGTGGCAACTTGGCCTGTGGAGGTTGTGAGGTCAGTGTGGCTGGAGCAGGCTTTCTTATCCCAGTGTGCAGTGGGCCACTATGAGTGACATCTAGGCCCTCAGTCCATGCAAATTGCCTCTGCACCTCCCAGACTGAGGGCAACTGCTATGAGTGGGAAGGCGCAGGCCAGGCCATGGAAACAGGGTCCGGGCTGGCCTGTGGCAGCTAGGCCTACCTGAGCAGGCGTGCCGAGACTCTCTCTCACAGCCCTTCTGGGCTTATCTCCTTATCTTGTCCCCTCCTCCCTGGTGTGAAGCCCTCTCAGTCCCCATCAGGGGCCTTGGCCCACTCCCCCACCCCCCCACCTCAACCTCTGCTCTTCCTTTGCCATCCTCTTACCATTCCAGAGAAGGGCCTTTCTTACTAAATTGTTTAGTTTTAACTTTTAGAATTTTAGTGTCAGGATACAGAGCCTGAGGAAGAGGTTGAGGAACTCCCCCTTGGACGTCACATACAGCTTCTCTAATCATAACAATACCTTTGGAAGGCAGAGGTAACAGCCTCCTTTTCTAGAGGATGCTAAGGGCCCTGGAGATGAAATAACTTGCCCAAGCCCACACAATGTGTTTGTGGCCAAACTGGGATTTGAATTTGCTCTGTCTGGCTTCAAAGATTGGGCCCTTTCTACTGTGCGGTACTGTCCCGTTTTGTCAAGACTCCCACTACATTTACCTCTGGGCCAGCTAGGCTTCCTTTGCCTGGAGGGTGTTGAGAGGAAAAAGTAAGGGAAAATAATAACTGACTGAAGGGGATTCCAGCACCAGGAGAAATGCCATTTATTTAGGGGCCAGCTGGATATTGTGTCTGCTTGGGGCCTATTGTTAACACCTGGCCCAAGATTGCTCCTCTGGTCCTGGGCCCACCCAGTGTCCTCAGGCCTGAGTGCCCCTCTCTCTATTAGGGAGGGAAATATTTCATAAACTTGTTCATTCAGAGGTTGTCCTCTCTCACTAGAATCCATAGGAAGGAGCAGGACAATGCTACACCCTGAGGGATAATAATGCACCATTCAGGCCTGGAGGCAAAAGCATATGTGGCCAGGCTGCCTCAGACTTCTCATCTTCCAGGCTGTGGGTTCAGGGCTTTAGGTCCTCTTTTTCCCAAGTGTCATCCCCAACTCTGCTCATGTTCTGTCCAGCCCAGCACAGAGGGAAGGCTTTAGGAGAGTAACTGAATTGAAGCAGAGCTTCTGAAGCAATCAGAACTCTTGTCTGTTTTGTTCATCAATGGAGAGAGTATATTTCCTGGAATATTCTATGACTCAGCCTTGGTTCCCCAGCTGCTGAGCATCCAAGCCACTACACACATGAGGTGCTTTGGTGGAGCGGGGTGGTCACCTATCACCAACCGCCCTTCCCCCAGCTGCATCTATGCTGAGACCAGATAACAGGCTGCTTCCTCCACTGGGCTCCCCGCGGTTCAGGGGAGACCTGCACAGGAAGGTGGCTCAGTTGGCCCGGAAGGCTGTGCCCTCAGCACTTGGCCCAGAAGGAAGCAGGACGTAATTCAGCAGTTACTGAATCCTAGAATATTTATCCCTCCATTAAACTCACAAGAGCAAAAAGTTGTGATTTCACAATTGCCTCATCTGTTCTGAGTCACACCTTTCTACATGCTTTTTCAAAGTCCTTTATAGGGGACATCAGCCAGAGGCCTGTGAGTAATGCTCAGGTCAACTCAAGGCTGCCTTTTAGTCACACATATATATGACCTCCTGCATCAGGTCAGTCCTGGGTTTCTAAATATCCAGGAATCTGGGATACTTGTAAACTCATATGCGCTTCCCTGGTGACTCAGTGGTAAAGAATCCACGTGCAGTGCAGTAGCCGCAGGAAACGCAGGCTTGATCCCTGGGTCAGGAAGATCCCACTGGAGGGCATGGCAACCCACTCCAGTATTCTTGCCTGGAGAACCCCATGGACAGAGGAGCCTGGCGGGCTACAGTCCATAAGGTCACAAAGGGTTGGACACGACTGAAGTGACTGAGCACACACGCACACACGCACATAGACGTGTATTTTCCTTTTGATATATCCTTCTTTTCCAGGGTAAAGGGCTCTAGAGAGGTCTACAGGAGAAGAATTATCTTTGGATCAAGACTGTGGTTGGTCAACTGGTCAGACATAGATGCCGTGAGACCTCAGTGGGGTTCAGTTCAGTTCAGTTGCTCAGTTGTGTCCGACTCTGTGACCCCATGAATCACAGTACGCCAGGCCTCCCTGTCCATCACCATCTCCCAGAGTTCACTCAAACTTATGTCCATCAAGTCGGTGATACCATCCAGCCATCTCATCCTCTGTCGTCCCCTTCTCCTCCTGCCCCCAGTCCCTCCCAGCTTCGGGATCTTTTCCAGCGAGTCAACTCTTCGCATGAGGTGGCCAAAGTATTGGCATTTCAGCTTCAGCATCAATCCTTCCAATGAACACCCAGGACTGATCTCCTTTAGGATGGACTGGTTGGATCTCCTTGCAATCCAAGGGACTCTCAAGAGTCTTCTCCAGCATCATAGTTCAAAAGCATCAATTCTTTAGTGCTCAGCTTTCTTCACAGTCCAACTCTCACATCCATACATGACTACTGGAAAAACTGTAGCCTTGACTAGATGGACTTTTGTTGGCAAAGTAATGTCTCTGCTTTTGAATATGCTATCTAGGTTGGTCATAACTTTCCTTCCAAGGAGTGTCTTTTAATTTCATGGCTGCAATCGCCATCTGTAGTGATTTTGGAGCCCCCCAAAATAAAGTCTGACACTGTTTCCACTGTTTCCCCATCTATTTGCCATGACGTGATGGGACCAGATGCCATGATCTTTGTTTTCTGAATGTTGAGCTTTAAGCCAACTTTTTCACTCTCCTCTTTCATTTTCATCAAGAGGCTTTTTAGTTCCTCTTCACTTTCTGCCATAAGGGTGGTGTCATCTGCATATCTGAGGTTATTGATATTTCTCCCGACAATCTTAATTCCAGCTTGTGCTTCTTCCAGCCCAGCATTTCTCATGATGTACTCTGCATATAAGTTAAATAAGCAGGGTGACAGTATACAGCCTTGATGTACTCCTTTTCCTATTTGGAACCAGTCTGTTGTTCCATGTCCCGTTCTAACTGTTGCTTCCTGACCTGTATACAGGTTTCTCAAGAGGCAGGTCAGGTGGTCTGGTATTCCCATCTCTTTCAGAATTTTTCAGTGGGGTTAGATACCCATAATTCTCCCTGAACCTAGCATCCTTGTCCATCTCCAAAGCTCATGTGAGCTCCAAGAGGGCCCAAATGAAAGACTGTGAGTGGCTTAGGGAATCCATTTGCCACCTAGCCTCAAGGATATGGTGCCCTTTGGGGATTTGGTAGAAGCAAACCAGGCTCACTCCCTATTGGGGTTCCCAGGCTGGCCCTCAGTGTCCTTGCAACCAAAGCCAGGAGCCAGTCTGGAAAAGCACTGGAGGGACTGGTGCCAGGAGCCTCCACCCATAGCGTGGCCCGGCCACGTGCTGAGCCATTAGGATTTTTCCATCACTCCTGGGGGTCACACTTTCACTGGACAGGAGCCTCTCAAGGAAGGAGATAGTGATTAATATTTTATGGTCGAGCTGCTGGGCATGACGCCTTGTTTTCTTTAGGATTAGAATACAATGAGGACGATGAGTGGAATTTGCTATGATCTGGGGGCCAGGGAGGGGCCAATTCTGGGGGCCTAGGACTCACAGGTGGTGATGTTTACTGTCCTTGGTGCCTCAAAAGGGGAGATTCTGGAAGTAGGAAAGACAAATGAGGCTTTTGCCAACAGGGCCATCATTCCTGGCCCTCAAGAGACAGTTGCCATCAGGGCCTGGTGTGCAGAGAGACCGCAGGGGAAAGGAGCCCAGGAATTGTAACAAGCGTGTCCTGCTTAGATGACTCTACTTCATTTTAATAAACCTTATTCTGAGTATATAGATGTGTGCGTATGCTTTTGCAGTGTATTGATGAGGAATGGGGCCAGGGCAGAACTGATCTTTGACCATGTGGGTTAGTATGGCCTCACCAATTCTTTTTTGTTTGTTTTCAAAAATATTTTTAAG
This sequence comes from Tragelaphus eurycerus, assembly GCA_935064755.1. NCBI lineage: Eukaryota > Metazoa > Chordata > Mammalia > Artiodactyla > Bovidae > Tragelaphus > Tragelaphus eurycerus. The sequence continues at coordinate 31,267,573 of CAKXYN010000002.1, forward strand.
TAACAAATTTTACTTAAATTAAATACTAAATGGCACCAAGTTGAGTACAAGTCAAACATATTACTAATATATATTAAACATGAACTTAAGTTTAATGAATTAGAAATATTTATTTCCTTTTAATTTCTTCCCTATTAACTTTTTCATTTTTATTTTTTTAATTGAAGTATAGTTGATTTACAATGTTGTGTTAGTTTCAGGTGTATAGCAAGGAGATTCAGTTTTTTAATATATATATAGGGCTTCCCTGATGGATCCACAGTAAAGAATCCACCTGCCAATGCAGGAGATGTGGGTTTGATCTTGGGTTGGGAAGATTCCTGGGAGAATGAAATGGTAACCCACTCCAGTATTGCCTGGAAAATCTCATGAACAGAGGAGTCTGGCAGGCTATACAGTCCATGAGGTCGCAAAGAGTCGGACATGACTTAGTGATTAAACAACAGCAACATCATATATATATATATATATATATATATACATATACATATATATGTATATATATATCCTTTTTCAGAATCTTCTCCCTTATAGATTATCAAAAATACTGAATATAGTTCTCTGTAGGTTCTTGTTGGTTATCTATTATACATAGAGTAGCATGTATGTGTTAATATTAAAAAAAAACCTCCATATGTTTTGAGTTCTGCAAGTACCTCCCTCTACCCCTCACCCTTGCTGTCTGGTCTCGGGCTACCCTGGTGCTTCTCTAGTCTCTAGCCTCCCCTAGACCTCTCCACAGTTCAGCACTTAAAGGGTTACAGTGTCATCAGCAGGATGAAAGACCTCCAAGATCTTGTCCAGCTCAACAGTTGTGGGATGCTTTTGGTAGATAAGTGCCCTTGCCACACGAGACATGTATTTTGCACATCACCTCTAGGTGGGAAAGAAAGTGCATTCTCTCTCTCTCTCTCTTTAAAGTGAAGTCGCTCACTTGTGTCCGACTCTTTGTGACCTCATAGACTGTAGCCTACCAGGCTCCTCTGTCCATGGGATTTTCCAGGCAATAGTACTGGAGTGGATTGCCATTTCCTTCCCCAGGGGATCTTCCCAACCCAGGGCTCGAACCCAGGTCTCCGGCATTGCAGACAGACACTTTACTGTCTGAGCCATATTTTTTTTTAGAGGTGTCTATCCAGTAAGGTACAAATTAGAAACCGTGTGTGGTTGAGGAGAACTCATTCCTACAGTACTGTATTTAGATCATCCTCTGATCTGTCCTGAGAACCTGCCAGTGATTCTCATGCGACAATCGCAGAACAGCTTTGTGTAGGTACACAGACCCAGCGCTCTGCTAGCTCTTGCAGCCTCATCCAGGCCCAATCCCTGGCCAAAGGCTAAAGAAACCTCCTCTGCTCATAGTCATGTATCTTAAAAGATGTCCAACACCAGGTGCTATGCTCAATTTACATGAAGCCTGCCTGTCCTCCATGGAGAATATAAGCCTGGGAGGACTGGCCTGGCTGTGCTCAGGAAGGGGGAGCTGGTATACATTTTCAACAAGCTACTGCTTGAGCCAATGGAACTACAATTTGGAGGGAGAAAAGTATTGTCTTGGGGAGAAAAATGAAAGAGAGTGAGGGAATGAGAGGGAGGGAGGAGGGGAAAGATTTAGTGAATTCAACCAATGAGATCAGTCCAAAAGAAGAAATCCCAAAGAATTAATAAACATGAAAAAATTCTCAAGGGTGGGAGCTCACCATTGACAGAACTCTCGAACATTCCGAAAAGTGGTTAACATATCCTTGACCCCTTACTTAATGTGGGTTTTATTTTTTATTTTTTAAAAGACCTTAGCTTATATTTTTCAGACTTCCCTAGTGGCTGAGACAGTAAAGAATCTGCGTACAATGCGGGAGACCTGGGTTTGATCCCTGGGTCGGAAAGATCCCCTAGAGAACAGAATGGCTACCCACTCCTGTATTCTTGCCTGGAGAATTTCATAGACAGAGGAGCCTGGTGGGCTACAGTCCATGGGGCCACAAACAGTCGGACATGACTGAGTGACTTTCACTCACTTCTATTTACCAGAATGCAATTTAGATAACCTATGCCTCTAAGGAACTAAAAAAAAAAAAAAAAACCAACCAAACAACCTAAACCCATAAAACCAATAAAGTTAGTCATAATCACGTAGACATTGACAGCTGTGGGTTATGCCCAGGTCATGCTAGGTGTCAATACACTTTGGTGGCTGTGGGTGTGGTGAAGAGTGATGGTCATAAAGCAGGAATCAGTGATGCCCGAGGTGACAGTGGAGACTTCTATAGCATCTGCTTGCCACTGAATTGATGTGAACATCTCACACATTTGGGGTGATTTGTCTGAATTCCAAGGAAACCTTTAAATCGCCGAGCTTGAGTTTTTGAACACAATGAAGGCACATGACCCAGACCACAGAGCAGACCAGCGTGTGCTGAGTTCCAGGTAGTCCATGTGCTACTGCCTTCTGGGAAAAGCAAGTTCCTGGGAGCCTGGCAGAGATCAGACGCCCTCCTTGCCCTCACCAAGTCAGATCTTCTTGCTTGGGCACATTACACATAACGTGGTGGTGTTTTGACCTTTTTGGCCAGTGAGAAATGCATAATAAATTATACATTTGATAAAAATGCTGGCAACCTCTATTTTCACATACCACGCTTCCTCAGCTGACATTCCTGTGAATCAGCACTGGGAGGTGAGTTCCATGTTCAAAAAGGATGGAACTAGTTTTATGTCTTAGGTCAAATGATTGACCTAGGCGGGTTTGGGAGGCAACCTCTCCCGAAGCTCAGGGGCACATGGCCCCTCGCTGTCTATAGCCTCTGGCAGGTGTGAGGCGACAAGCATACACCTGCAATTTTGAAAGAAGTATTTGTGAGCTCCTGTTCTAGCACACTGTGTGTTCACCCATATTTCCAGGTCTTAGCAGCAAAGACAGGGACAGGGCATTTACCGGTCCCCTGTACACGCGGATCTCTCTGTCTCGCCTGTTTGCCTCTCTCTCCCCACTGCCTTGCTGCTCTGTATCTGCTCCATACCCTGCAAGAGGATTCCTGGGCTCTGTGGAGAGGACGACTCTATTAAACTGTTCGTGAAGTTCCAGGATTAGCTGATGTGTCCGGGTTGTGACTGATGAGCCGGCAGCACCTTCCATCCGAGACGAACTCCAAGAATTTCCACTGCTGGCACAGCTGACCTCTCGGCCTGGGAGGAGCCGCTGCATCTGCCTCCAGGAATGTGGGGCCTCGAGACACCAAGCCTAGGAATGTTTCCATCGGGCCCAAACCTTCAGTTCCAGAAAACTCTGAGGGCTCCCAGCTCCCTGCTCACTTTTCTTTCCCTCTTTCTCCCCGTGAAGCCGCCTCAAGCTGGAGGGAAAATTCTGGAGAATTATCTTTGAGACAAAGCTTAGCAGCCATGGGATTTTACTGACAGGTGCCATTCCTGTGGCCACGCACAGCCTGAGTGAACGGTGTGGGTGGTTCTCCTGCCCTCTGTGGTTGCTCCAGCTCTTGACTGGTTTTCCCAGGTGCTGAGGTAATTTTGAAAAGCACATCGCCCTCTGGGAAACTCATCGTAGTAGAGATTCTGACAAGTCCTGCAATAAAGAACTTGTTGAAGTCAGTGTTCACCAAACTTATTTTTGTCCATAGACTGCTCTTTTGAAAGCAATTCGATGACTGTTTTGGACAACTGATCTTCCACAGAGCACATATTGTCATTGTGGCCTGGGCGTTGTCTCTGAGGGCGCCTCAGCTTTCAGATTCCCCTATTTAAAACCTCAGGGATGGGGGTGTGCTTACTCTACGAGAACCTCTCCTGAGGGCAGGTGCAAGGGGAGAGGGTGAAAGAGAGACAAGTGCTGAGTTCAGGGTGAGGGTACTGGGGCCCCTGGGGACGGGGGAAGCAGATAAGGAGTGTGTGTGTGTGTGTGTGTGTGTGTGTGTGTGCAAGAGAGAAACTGAGATGGAGGGGGTAGGGGAGAGACTCGGAAAGAGAGAGAAATAACCAGTTATCAGAAGACACAGATTTCAAAGGTTGTGAGACACACAGAGAGAGAGAGAGGGAGGGAGAGGGAGAGGCTACGGGTTGGGGGTGGGCTGCTTACAGTCTGCCTGAAGGATGGGGAGGACCCTCCTCAGGGCCCGTCACTGATTAATCCCCATCCGGCCCGGTCCAGGGGGGCTTGTACTGTGGCCAGTAGCAGGCGCCTGGTGTACACAGTGAAGGCCTCCTGGAAAAGAGCCTTCATAAATCATTGACTGGCCTTCATTGTGCTGGAACCAGAGGAGTCTCGTGTCCATGCCAGTCTCCCCAAGCTGTGGGCAAAGGTGGTGTGGGCTGGGGGTAAGTCGGAGCTGAACCACATCTCATACAGAGCCTTGGAAACAGGCTGACCCAGGGCCGCCAGGACGTGCTGGGCACAGTGGGGCTCCCTTGCCACCAGAGCAGTGGACGTGGGCTAGGAGTCCGGGCCCAGGGTTCTGGGCTTGCCTCTGACGCCCACTTCCCATGAAACCTTGGCTTCGTTCCTTCTCTCTGGGCCTTGACTTCCCCAACTGTACAAGGAGGATTGAATTTGAGAGTTCAGGAAACCCCTCTCAGATCTAGGATTTTCCTCAAAGGCTTTTCCAAATCACACGCCAGAAGGCCTCTCCCCAAGTGTGGGCCTGGGAGGGGTCTTTGTATACAGACCCCAGCTCAGGCCTCGGCAGCTAAGACCCTCTGGGCTCTGCACTTGCTGTGGGGAATGGGCAGAGGGATGGAGGCCTTGGGTCCATCCTGGAAGCTCCAGGATGCTTTGGGAGACCCGATATCCCACAAGGCCAGGACGGGGTCCGTCCAGCTCTAGAAGGTGCAGGACTGCACTATGCTCCTTCTTCCCAGTTGCCTGAGCCTCTCCTGGGCTGGGGCACCTGGGGCACCCCTCCCCCAAATTAGTTTGGCAACAACATGGAGGTGAGAGGAAGGTGGGTCATGGTGGGTTTTCACAGAGGCTGGCCACGGGCACCATCGTTCCCACCCCTCTTGGCCCTGATGCAGGTGCTGGAGACCCAGACCTAACCCCTGCCAAGGGAGGAGGGGGTCTGGGCAGCACCCACAGACCTGGCCTTTATTCCACACGTGCTGGGGCTTCTGAGGGCGGAAGCACCACCCAGCTCTTGAGGAAGCCAGAGAGGTCCCTGCCCAGGGCTGAGCAAGGGGACTATTTCTCAGCCCCAATCTCATACTCAAATGGTCCTACCCCCTCCCCTTGATGGCTGCTAATCTCTTGTGGGCTCTACAAGGCACGTTCTGGGGTGTAATAGATTGAGGAAGAAGTCGAGAAGCGGGTGGGTAGGGTTCCTTAGCAGGCCAGGCTGGAAGTAGAAGCTTCCTGTTCTCTTGGGTGTCCTGGGACAGCTGTGTCTGCATGTGGGGACCATGGGGACTGTGGGAACAAGCTGTGATGATGTGATGTGTGATAATGCTAGGAAGCTGAGAAGAGTCGGGGATGACAGATAGTTGACCAAATCCCCCATATCTACACTCCTGCCCCCATTAAAGAGCTGGAAAAACTGAAGCCAGAGACAAAGGCTTTTCCCTCCCTTACCTGGGGGCTCCATCCTCACTTGGACGGAGCAGCTCTTTCTGCTGCCTGAGCCTTCCTTAGCTCTCATCTCTGGCTGCTTTTCACTGAGGTCATTTCTTGTCTCTGCCTTGCCCTGTCCGCGTGGGGCAGCCCCGATCCATTTCTGGGAAGGCCTTTACAGCCTCCAGAATTGCTCCGAACACAGTGGGTACCTGGGCATGGTTGTCAGACTCACCTGGCTCCCTGCTCTCAGCTCGCTCAGCCTGCCCACCTGTGCACCTCCACTGGTCATGGAGAGAGGGAAATGTTCACCGAACCAAAGAGAATAGAGGAAAGGGGTGTCCGGGGCTGCAGGCCTTGCAGGTTGGACCTCACGAGGAAGCTGGAGGTGCTGTTTCTCTGGGCACTGGGTGAAGGGACCACAGGATAGGCAGGGAAGCTGCGGAGGAGGCTGGCAGGGGCTCTCTGAGCTGGCTCCTTTGGTTCCAGGTGCTTGGTGCCTGGGAATTTCAGGATGATCTGGGCTTTGGAGATGGAGGATCAGAAGGGAGGCTAGAGCCGTCAGAGTGGTCCATGAAGGGGCAAAGGGGAAGCCCATCTACGATGTCCTGCTGTGTGTTTACTCTGTGCAGGATTTCTCATCCATATGGCTTTGCTTGAAACTCATAAATGAGCTGAGATTTAGGGATTCGCTCATTCATTTAATGGAGAAATGTTTCTGGAGATACTTGTCAAGCGCTTTTCTGGGTATCAAGTATTGAATAAAGTGCTGCTGCTGCTGCTAAGTCGCTTTAGTCGTGTCCGACTCTGTGCGACCCCATAGATGGCAGCCCACCAGGCTCCCCCATCCTTGGGATTCTCAAGGCAAGAACACTGGAGTGGGTTGCCATTTCCTTCTCCAATGCATGAAAGTGAAAAGTGAAAGTGAAGTCACTCAGTCATGTCTGACTCTTAGTGACCCCATGGACTGCAGCCTATCAGGCCCTGCCGTCCCTGGGATTCTCAAGGCAAGAACACTGGAGTGGGTTGCCATTTCCTTCTCCAATTGAATAAAGTAGTCATGCTTATATTTTAAAAATGAAGAAACTATAAGTCAAAGAGGTTATGCAACCAATTCAAAGTTGCACAGCTAGCAAGGGCAGAGCCAGGATTCAGAGCCATGGTCTGGGCCCAAGTTCTTTCCATTTCTCCATACAGGTAGGAAGCATGGAGTAGAAAGGCAATGCAGTGAAGAGGGGAGAACCTCAAACTGCCTTGCTGTGTGAGTGAAGACAGGTCACTTCCCCTCTCCTCCCAACTTTGAGGGACTTGACCAAGCCATCTGGAATTGCTCCTGGGAAGCAACAACAGAAATTAACATTTTAAATAGTGACAACTGCCAATTTTTGAGCAAGTTCTATGCATCAGGTCCTGCAACCTTCATGGGAGTCCCTGTAGGTTCCTGAGCAGGGGGAGGGGCACAGCTGAACATCCTTGAACACAGCTTGCCCCGGGCCCCTCCCAGTGCCCCAGGACCTCTGGTCCTCAGAGGAAGCAGTTAAGGCTTTAGACAAACAGAAGGGACAAGCAGGGACACCGGGACATATGCTTTATAAATAAAGGAGTTGGGTGGGGCCAGGCTGGTTGCTTTGGGGAGAGTGAGGACCACACTGCAGGGAGAAGCCAAGAGAAGGCATCAGAGGATAGCCAGACCCTCCTTCACTCACTGCGCCTCCCAACCCAGGGTCGGCAGCTCTGGTTCAGCCCTCAGGTCATTGAAGTGGGGACCGGGGAGGCTTCCTCCCCTAATCTTCTCAGCTTGGTGCGTCAACCTTGACTGCACCAGTTGCCCTGCTTGCAAATGAAAGCTGGGTGCCCAGAGAAGATGAGTGTGGGCTGTTGGGTAGGCAGAGAGGAGGTGGGAAGGGAGGTGGAAAGGTGGGGAGGGAGGGGAGGATTTTACCAGGGGAAGGGAAGAACAGGTGGGGACATCGATATCTCACGTGAAACATATCTCTCCCTGTACATTTTAACTTTTAAAAGTTACATTAAAAATAACATACTTATAAATAATATATGTAGCTTGGTAGAGGGGTTTCGGGGAAGGCAATGGCACCCCACCCCAGTACTTTTGCCTGGAAAATCCCACGGACGGAGGATCCTGGTAGGCTCCAGTCCATGGGGTCGCTAAGAGTCGGACACGACTGAGCGACTTCACTTTTACTTTTCACTTTCATGCATTGGGGAAGGAAATGGCAACCCACTCCAGTGTTCTTGCCTGGAGAATCCTAGGGACGGGGGAGCCTGGTGGGCTTCCGTCTATGGGGTCGCACAGAGTCGGACACGACTGAAGAGACTTAGCAGTAGCAGTAGCAGTAGAGGGGTTTAGGTCACAGGCTCTGGAATCAGACTGCCTGGATTAGAATCCAGGATCTCATATCAGTTATATGATCTCCAACAAATCACTGGTGCCTCTGTTTCTTCATCTAGGCACCCACCTCACATTGCTGTTGTGAGGATATAATGAGCTTATGGATATAATGAGCTTATTAAAGGGTCTGGCACATGGTAAATTTGATATGTGAAACTTGCTCTGTTGTGTCCGACAGTTAGCGATCCCATGAACTATAGCCTGCCAGGCTCCACTGTCCTTGGAATTCTTCAGGCAAGTATACTGGAGTGAGTAGCCTTTTCCTTCTCCAGGGGATCTTCCCAACCCTGGGATCGAACTCAGGTCTCCCGCATTGTGGGTGGATTCTTTACTGTCTGAGCCATCAGGGAAGGCCAAATTTTATAAAAATAGTCATTATTGTAGAGGTAAAACATAAAGTTTAATAATAGAATACATATAATATAAAGAACATAATGTAATAAAGTTTAATCATATAATAAACACCCATGGCCCATCATTCATCTCCCCAGTTAGAACATTTCCAGTAATTCGCACCTAGTTATGTGTCCACTACTCTCTGAAGACCCCTTGGAGGTATACACTATGTTGAATTTTGTGTTTATCATTCCTTTGCTTAAAAAGGGGGTTTTATTATACCTGGAAGCCTAAGTGCCTAATCCATCTATTGCTTACTACTCTCCTTTTTGAGCTTTATGGAGATGGCAGCGCACTGTGGATAGCTTTCCAGGATGCTCCCTCCATCTTTTGTTTCTGAGATTCATCCATATTGTCATCTGCAGCAGGAATTCACTTATTGTGAAGAACCTGCCACCCCTGGTCTCTCCGGCCACTCCTGCCCTCTCCTGATCACCGGCCACAGAGAGCCTTATGCAGCACAAAGCCCACCACTGGTGGGGCTTCAGGCCTGGACCCCCACCCTGCAGCTCTCCACTGGCCCTCAGCCCTGAGCCCTGGCATCCCAGTACGATCTCTGGATACAGGGCACATTTCAGGGGCACTGCCCGTTCTATTGTGGTTCGGGGAGGAGTGGCTGGCTGCATGGCACTCTAGCTCTGCTTTTTGACTGGCTGTGTGACCCTGGGTAGGTCTCCTGCCCTCTCTGGGCCATGATCTCCCTACTGTGAGGAGAGTAGGTGAAGGGGTCCATCTCTCCTAGGCCACAAAGTCCTTTCTCTGCTGCAGGGGGTACCTTGCCCCATCCAGAAAGTCTGGTGTGCCGGGTGCAGGGAAGGACCACGTGGCAGGTGCCACTTCATTTTCACCTCTCAGTGGGGCTGGCGGGCTCCTTTCCTTGGTGATGATGTCCCAGAGCTCTAGGGACTCTGCTCCCAGCACCTTTGTTGTTGTTGAGTCACTAAGTTGTGTCTGACTCTTGCAATCCCACGGACTGTAGCCCACCAGGCTCCCTTGTCCATGGGATGGATTTCCCAGGCAAGAGGACTGGAGTGGGTTCCTCTTCCCTTCTCCAGGGGATCTTCCAGCACCTTTAGTTAGTGTACACCAAAATAAGCATGTGAAATTTTGAGTCCGAATCTTGCCGTGAATGACAGCATGCAACTTGGGCCACAGACAGCTCCTGGGGCTAGGAACCTGGAGACCTGGATCCCAGTCCCAACTCAGAACACTTTCCCAGGTGACCTCAGGCATCTTGGTTTCTCCTTCTGCAAAATAGGGACAATTATCCACACTGGGCATGTGCCAGGGACGGTTGGGCCTGTACCTCCTACACGTAGTGCCTCTCGTCAGGCCTGGCTGGAGAATGTCTGCTCTGAGAGGAGGGCAAAGTCTGCGGGAAGTTTAAAGTTTATCAAGAAATGAGTTATCCATACACAAATCAAAGCGAGCGCCTTCTTCAGTTAGAGGAAAACAAAGTGTCACATTGTCTTGGTGCTGCCTGGCTGAGGGCCAGTGCGCCTCTCCCACTCCTGCCCATTCCCCTTGTCCCACCCTGCCCCACCTCCATTTAGCAGGTACTCCTGTGGGGCCATAATTTCTGCTCAGGGGAAAAATAACTTTGGGACTCTGAAATTTACCTGAAAACCTGAGAAGAGAAACGTATTTGCCCTCAGAGCCCAGAGGCTCTAAGCATCCTCAGCCCTGGTCCTCCTCCTGATCCTGACCCTGGATGGAGGCTGAGACCTGACCCAGCCCCAGCCTGAGCCCTAACCTTGACCCCAGTCTGAGCTCAGAAACTGATCCAACTCTGACCCCAAAGGGATCACAGACTGAACTGTGACTCCAGACAGAGACTGAGCCCTGACCCCAGCTTCATGCAAAGCTGGGTCATAGGCACGTGTGAGAGTGGTCATGGCTTCAGGCAGTCGGAGCTCTAGAACCCCAGCTAAGTGATTCCCTCTCAGAGGGCCGAGGATGGGGCTTCCCTCCATAGGGATCGACTCTGAGGCCCCAGGACTCCAGCTCCTGTGCTAGCCTGTTCCTGCCCCTGAAGGAAGGACAGAGTCATGGAACAGGGAGAGAGGCTAAAACTCAGCCAGGGACAGGGCTTGCTCCCGCCTTGCTCTGGCCAAGTACCCTCTGTCTGCAGCCCACTCCAGGAAAACAGATCAGGGCCAAATATCCAGAAAGAGCTGCATCCTGAGGCCTGTCCATCACCTATAAGACCCCAGCCCCAGCTATGGACACGCCTGGAGCCATTTTAAGGCAGGGGCTGCTTTCTAGTCTGGCCCCTCCCACTGACATCAGGAAAAGGCAGCAGTTACTCAGCATGACCACCAGGGGGCACCAGACATAGATGGGACTGAAAAGCCTGTGCGGCCAAGTGCCTGGGGGCTTTTGCTGTGGGTTGGAGGGGTGTTCTCGGGGAGAAACGTGATAGTCTATTAAAAAAAATCCCACCTGCTTGTAGCGAAGACAGACTCTACCCTGACATCTACAATACCCACTGGTGACAAGGAAAAACTAAACACTAGCTACTGTGATCTTAATTTTAATTTTACAAGTAGTGCACAAATACATTTTCTTAAACATTGAAATTCTGGAGCCAAAACTACTATTCCATTCCCTACATTCTATACCTTGCCCCTTTCCTTTTTCTCCATTTTTACGATTTTGATGTGGGAGCTTCCAGACATTAAAAAATGTGTACGTGCATGTATATCTATATATGTTTATGTGCTTAGTCGCTCAGTCGTGTCTGACTCTTTGCGACCCCATAGATTGTAGCCGGCCAGGCTCCTCTGTCCATGGGGATTCTCCAGGCAAGAATACTGGAGGGGGTTGCCATGGCCTTCTCCGGGGGATCTTCCTAACCCAGGGATGGAACCCAGGTATCCCACATTGCAGGAGGATCCTTTACCATCTGAGCCACCAGGGAAGCCCCAAAGGGGATTCCTCTAACATGATAAAGGCCATATATGAGACCCACAGTGAATATCATACTCAGTAATGAAAGACTGAAAGTTTTTCCTAAGGGGGGAAAAAGACAGGATGTCTTCTTTTGCCACTTCTAGTCAGTGTGAATTAGAAGTTCTAGCCAGAATAATTAGGCCAGAAAGAAATAAAGGGCACCTAAATTGGAAAGGAAAAAATAAAATTACCTCTGTTCACAGATGACACAATTAGGTGCCCTTTATTTCTTTTTCTGGCCTAATTATTCTGGCTAGAACTTCTAGTATTACGCATCTACTTATGCTTTATTAACTACACCAAAGCCTTTGACTGTGTGGACCACAACAAACTGTGGAAAATTCTTAAAGAGATGGGAATACCAGACCACCTTATCTGCCTCCTGAGAAATCTGTATGCAGGTGAAGAAGCAACAGTTAGAACCAGACATGGAACAACAGACTGGTTCCAAATTGGGAAAGGAGTACATCAAGGTTGTATATTGTCACCCTGCTTATATAACTTATATGCAGAGTATATCACGCGAAATTCTGGGCTGGATGAAGCACAAGCTAAAATCATGATTGCTGGGAGAAATATCAAGAGCCTCAGATATGCAGGTAATACCACCCTTATGGTAGAAAGGGAAGAGGAGCTAAAGAGCCTCTTGATGAAAGCGAAAGAAGAGAGTGAAAAAGCTGACTTAAAGCTCAACATTCAGAAAACTAAGATCATGACATCTGGTCCCATCACTTTATGGTAAATAGATGTGGAAACAATGGAAACAATGAGAGACTTTATTTTCTTGGGCTCCAGAATAACTGCAGATGATGACTACAGCCATGAAATTAAAAGATGCTTGCTCCTTGGAAGAAAAGCTATGACAAACCTAGACAGCATATTAAAATGCAGAGACATTACTTTGTCAATAAAGGTCTGTCTAGCCAAAGCTGTGGTTTTTTTCAGTAGCCATATATGGATGTGAGTGTTGGACCACTGGTGCTTTTTAACTGTAGTGTTGGAGAAGACTCTTGAGAGGCCCTTGGACTGCAAGGAGATCTCCTAAAGGAAATCAGTCCTGAATATTCATTGGAAGGACTGATGCTGAAGGTGAAGCTCCAATACTTTGGCCACCTGATGCAAAGAGTTGATTCATTAGAAAAGACCCTGATGCTGGGAAAGATTGAAGGTAGGAGGAGGCGGGGATGACAGAAGATGACATGGTTGGATAGCATTACTGACTCAATGGATGAGTTTGAGCAAGCTCCAGGGGTTGGTGATGGACAGGGAAGCCTGGCATGTTGCAGTCCATGGGGTCCGAAGAGTCAGACACGACTGAGCAACTGAACTGAAATCACTTTCTGTTACTCTGCCTTATAGGGAAGCAGAAGTTCCTCAAGTATGTATTTTTGAAATCTTTCCCTGTTAATACAAATAGAATTAGTTTACCCTTTCAACGCTTTATACTAGTCTGTTGTGTGAATATACACATTTTATTAAGCTATTTCATTATCATTGGACTTTTGTGTTGTTTTCTGGGTTTTACTGCATATTACAAATGATACTGGGCTTCCCTGGTAGGTCAGTGGTAAATAATCTGCCTGCAATGCAGGAGACTCGGGTTCAATCCCTGTGTTGGGCAGATCCCCTGGAGAAGGAAATGGCACCCCACGCCAGTATTCTTGCTTGGAAAATCCCATGGACAGAGGAGCCTGACGAGCTACAGTCCATGGGGTTGCAAAAGAGTTGGACATGACTTAATGACTAAACAGCAACAACACAAATAATTCTGCCCTCTAGAACAAATATCCAGGAATAGAACTCTGGTTTATAGGGTAGGTTCATTCATAGATATAAAAGATTATATCATACTGTCTTTTCAAAGTGTGTGTACCAATGTTCACTCTCATCTGTACAATATAGAAGTACCACTTCCCCAAATAATTCTAAACATCATATTGTAAGACATAAAATTTTAAGCAATGTGATAAGTAAAAAAGAGTAACTCATTATTTTAATTTTCATTTTCTTGAATATTAGTGATGCTGAGCATTTCTTCATCTATTCATTGTTCCCATTTTACTTATTTTCTGCATTGCTGTTTATATCCTTTGCTCATTTTTCTATTGGGTTATTTTCCTCTTATTATTAATTTTTAGGTATTTTAAAATAACGTTTTAATACTATATTTTTATCATTGTTGGTCACAAATATTTCTGCCAGTCTGTAGTTTGCTTGTAGTTTTATTTATGGGGTTCTTTCTTGAACATATATATTTATTAATGCCAAAGTGCTCAAACTTACTACTCTTCTCTTTATCATTTCTTTTTATGTAAAAAAAAGTTTCCCTTCTTCTGAGGTTGTAAAAACAAATTTGCATTTTTGGAAAAAATCTTACTGCTTTATAGTTGGGACTTTAAGCCTTCCAGAATTTATATTTCATAAATGTGAGCTAAAGAGCTAATCTTAAATTTTCCATCCAAAGAATTGATTATTCTAACTTTCTTTGCTGAGAGTCCCGCCTTGTAACATATTTTCTGTGAGTTATGCTCTGTATGAGGTTCTCTGTAGGCCTTTCCTTTTCTGCTTATTCCAGAAACCCAACAAGGAAGGTATCATGCCTGTTTTTCAATGAAAAACTGAGGTTCAGAAAGGTTAAATAACTTGCCCAAGGTCACACACGCTGTGTGTGTGAGAGACACCTGTTTAAGTCTGCCATTGAACTCCAAGTGGTACAGTCAGACTTTGAACCCTGAGCAGATACAGAAATAGCTGGAGATGGAAGTTCAATGACCCTGGCCCATTCAGAAGGGACAGTGGGCCTGGGGGAAACTTGAGGAACACAAACAATTAAATCAGGGTCTCTCAACCTTAATTCTATTGACCTTTGGAGTGGATAATTCTTTAGGTGGTTGTGGGGGGCCATCCTGTGTGTGGTAGGATTTTAACAGCATCCCAGTTTCTATGGTTTTTATCCCTTACATAACATTAGTACCTTGCCACATCGCCTCCCCTCCCTGACTGCTGGCTGTGACACTGAAAACTGTCTCTAGGCATTGACATAGATAATAATCAGTAGTAGCATTAATATCAATTATTAACCCTCAGTAACACCAATTGATGTTAATTATCAACAGTGATTGATTGCAGATTTTATCCCTGGACTGTTGCCTCTCTGTAGCTAGGGGACAGAGGCTCTGGCTTTCCTTTTAAGCTACACCTGCTCGGTGCTCTGTCTCTGGCACTGCATCCTTACTCAGCCTGTCAACAGAAGGGCTCTGCTTCACCCTGCAAATGTGCAAGCGTGGTGCGATTGAGCCCTGCCCCAGGTCACGGCCAAGCACACGAAGATGCTTGTACAAGGGCAGGAGTGTCTGGGGCTGGGGGTGCTCCGTGCTTTCCTTTCAAAATATTTTTCTTTGTTGGTGATGAACACAAATGGAAAAACACAGCCCTGCTGATGTAAAATGATTCCTCAGTCCAGATGTGGCAGGGACGAGGAGCTTCATCATTCATGATTGGCGTCAGGCTGGAAACGTGTGTGTCACAGAGTCCCGCCTGACGAGCTCTGGGATTGCAGACCTGCACACAGATGACGGGGCCTGCCAGGTACTGGCACCTTCGGGACCCTTGAAGATCTAATGTGATTTCCAGACACCCAGTGCTGTGCAGGGTTCAGGGCAATTTAGAACACTGTTTCTAGCCTGGCCAACTGAGATCCCTCATTTTAAAGTCTGAAACTATAATAAAACTGACAGGGTAATGAATATTCAAATTAATCTGAGCTGCTGTGTAGGTTCTCTTGTTTCTGCCCCTGATAACACTGGTTTTGCCCCACTCAGGGTGGCTTAGCTACGTGAATCTTCTTGCACACTTTCTGTTTTTCCCTGTTTCCATATGGACTTCCGAAGAGACTTTGACAAGCCCCCATGTAAAGTCCAGAGCCTGGATCCCTTCAGACTTCACCTCTCCATCCAGACTGGTATCATTGCTGGGAACAAAGACAAGGTTTTCCTGAAACTATTATCTTCACAACCAGCCCATGGGGATGCATGGGAACTTATGATTGTGCTTCCTTTTCTAAGACTCTACTGACACCCTACCCACTTCTGCTGGGTCCCCAGGGCTCCGAACCCATCCTTCAGCCCTGTGGATGAGGCTGAGATCACAACCAAACTGGGCTCCCTGAGTGTGGACTCAGGCCTTCTTCTTTGCTGAGTCTCCTTCATTTGGGGGTCCTCAGAGGGCTGGGCTTGGAGAAGAAAATTATATAAAGAATATTGACCTACTGGGGCAAGAGGTGTCCTGCTGCTGCCATTTGTGGGTGACTTTGGTAATGTTAGGGCAGACATGGGCGGACTTACAGACAAAGTCAAGCCCTTCCAGCGGGGAATGCAGAGTTCTACCCTGAGGCTGTGGCGGAGCTGGGCACAGTGTTCTGTAATCCTGGTGAATATTCAGTGGGTTCTGTCCCCTTCACTGGCTCCTGTCTATGCAAACAGCCAGCTGGGAAGGAGCAGAGGGTGTGCTGGCAGCGGTGACAACAGGGGACAGTGGAAGGAACGCAGGGTCACTGAGTCTGACCCAGGCAGCCGTCGCTGAGCTCCCACCATGGACAGCAGGGTGTGGGATGCCTGTGTCCTCTGCTTGCTGGGCCCCTTGCCGATCGTGAGTAGCCAGCTCAGACCCTCCTGCCCCTCCCACTAAGCTTGAGATCTGGGAGCCACTGGGCCATACTGGGGTCCACCGGGGTCCACTACCCTTCCCTGGTGCAGGAGTCTCTCTACCAAGCATTCTGGTGGCCTGGCTTGGAGAACTCCTGACACTTGCGGTCCCTACCTCTCCTCCCCCTCCCTTCCCAGGCAGCCTGCTCATCCCTGGGGAGTTCTGACAGCAAAATGTCCTTCCTGGAGTTGAACTGAGTTCACATGCCCATTGCATCCCCAAGGGCCTGTCTGCACCCTCGGGGCCACAATACTCTAAACAGTACCTAAAACAGTACCTCTGCCTCCCTCTCACACCCTGAGTCTTCTCCACACCTCCTCCTCCGACAAGCTTGCAGAGCTCTCCCAGTCCCCACAATCCCCAGAGCCACTTGATTGAGTTGCTTCCTTTGAAGAGGGTGGGGCCAGGGATTGAGTGTGTCTGGGTAGTTAGTGAGAAGTTGCCTCCCCCTCCAGCATCTGGGAGCCTCTCCCTCGCAGGGCGCACCCTGGGCCCTGAGCAGCTTTCCACAGTCGGGTGCAGCCCCGAGACCTAGAAGACTGGGAGCGGGCTGCCAGGAGGGGCCCTCTCTGAATGTACTGTGTATTTTCCCAGAGTTAATGCAAGTCACAGTGACTTGGGGACCAGGATGGGAGACATAGTCCCAGATTGGAAGCTGCGGCTCCCAGGGTCTCCTGTGAGCTCTCGGGACTGAGGTTGCCCTTTCCCTCCACTGGCTTGTGTGTGAGTGTGTGTGTGTTTGAGTGTGTGTGCATGTGTGTGAGTGTGTGTATGTGTGACTGTGTATGCGTGGCTGGGGCTGCACCTGCTCTTTGTACATGGTCTTTGGGCTTGGATACCGGTGCTGTGAATTTGACATGTGACCTGGGTAAGTCCCTTCCTGAGCCTCACTTGTCTCTTTCGTAAAAGAAGAAAATAACAGCTGCCCCCCAGGGCTATTGTGGCTGGAGAAGGATCTGACTTGTTAGAGGCTGGGCCTGCAGTGCATCTTGGGTAACTTCTACTGCCCTCCCCGCACTGCACAGAGTGGGGCCTCCTCCCTCTCATCTGTGTGCACCCCAAAGGAAATGCATTATTCTAGAAGGAGGACTGAGATCCTGTGGGGGTCACTCAGTCACAGGTGCCAGGGTCAGGGTTAGCACTAAACCCCAGTCTCCTGGTGTGGCCTCTGTCCTGCACAGAGCCCAGGTCAGCTATAGCCATGGTCAGCCAGGCCAAGGTACGCAGGACAACAGTCTCCCCTCAGGAGGAGTGGGGTCCTGGAGACGGGTCAGATGGTCCCTGATCCCAAGGTGAGTAGTTGGGGATCCAACCACAGGATTGGGATAAGTCTTGGCATGATCCACGTCTTCTCACCCCTAGCAGTTTCCACCTGTGACCACACACCTGGGTCATGAGTTGAGCTTCCCTGAATTTTTGTTCCCTTGGCAAGTGTAGTGGCTGTCTGTTTCTCCTTGTGGTGGGAGGCTTCCCAGCAGGGGCCCTAGTTCCTTTGGCCTTGATGGTCCCATAGTCAGGCCCCGAGAAGGCATCTCAGGAAAGGATGGGATTGTAGATGTGGAGGGGGAGGAGGGCAGATGGAGCCCATGGTCCCATATCAGGCCACGCCCTCCCCATCTACCCCACTGCGGACAATCAGACTGCTGTTGTGGATGTGTGGGGGAGGTAAGACTGGGGTTCTCCTCTGAGGTGGCCCTAGGCTCACTGAGTCCTGGGAAGAAGCCAAGAGGTGCTCCCAGATTGGAGAGCCAGAGCCTGGGCTGCAGGTGGAATCTGCATGGTGAGGTCCCAGGGCCCAGGCAGGAGGTGGCAGAGCTGATCCCAAGCGGGCTTTGGGGGACTGGGGTCAGCCGGTCAGGACAGGGGTGTCCTCCCCTGCAGGGGTGGGTCTGATGGGGGTGACCCTCCTTACTGGTCAATGTCTCCAGGTCCTCTCCTAGCCCTCTGGCCTTTGGGTCCCTTCCATGTGGTCACCTACTGTCGACTGCCCCCATTCTAGCGTTTGACGTCTCTGACCCCACTGTGCTTTTGCCCTGCCTGGGTTTCTGTCAAAGGACACTAGGAGTTAATGAACCACCTGCTGACATGGACTCTGTGCCAGACATTGGGGGCTTGTGCGTGTGCATGTGGATGTGAGGATGGCCATGGGCAGGGCTCTCCCCTCACGCAGCTCAGGTACATCTGCCCACTGTCTTGTCTGGGCACGTTCTAAAAATATGCTCCTTTCTCTTCAAATGTTCAGCTCAAATGCCACCTCCTCAGTCCTTGCAAGAAGGGCCACCCTCCCGTAGTGCTTGTCCGGCCCCTGCTCAGTTTGTATTAGATGAATCAGGACCAGGTGTTAACTCCCTTCCTCACCACACTCTTCCCTGGTAAATCCTTGGGGATAGAAGTCTACACTGATTGAATTTGACGTACATGTTGGATTCAAACGTGGGCTGTGGATCCATGTTCACAGTGTAAGGAGCATGTCTTGTAAAGCTGAGTTCCTTCACATGTGTCTGTTTGGGGCTGTGCCCTGTTGGATGGTCAGCTTTTCTCCAGTCTGGGGAAGTGGGAGGGAGAGGTGTTAAGCATTCCTGCCTTTGACTCCAGCTCCCTGGAGAACTTGTTAAAATGTGAAGTCCTAGATCCAGCCATAGATCTCTGCGTATTCTTGGCTCCATTGCAGTTGATCTCTGGCTGAGTTAGAGGCACAGTTTCAGAACTACTGCTAGAGGGTTTCCAGAAAAGCAGCTTGTTTCCTAGCTGATCACAGAGATCATTCCCTGTGAATGATCCACAGATCGTTTCCCAGGGCACCAGGCTCTGGGAAATTCCTAAAACCTAATTCTTCCTGATTGTTGATCTACACGTCAAGGCAGGTATCCCTCCATCTATCGTCCATTACCCATCCATCTCTATGTGCATCGCATCCCCTTATCCATCCACCCATCCACCATGCATCCATGCATCCAGTCATCCATCTGTCTATGTCTGCTAAGTCGCTTCAGTCAGACTCTTTGCGACCCCTTGGGCTGTAGCCCACCAGGCTCCTCTGTCCATGGGATTCTCCAGGCAAGGATATCAAAGTGGATTGCCATGCCCTCCTCCAGGGGATCTTGCTGATCCAGTGATCTAACCCGTATCTCTAACATCTCCTGCATTGGCAGGGGTGTTCTTTATCACTAGCACCACCTGAGAAGTCCATCTATCTATACTTTGTATGTATATTCACTCATTCTACTAGCCAGCCACACAGTTACCCACTCATTCGTTCATCCATGAAGACTTATTCATTTGCTCCTTCACCTCACTCATGGAAAGAAAAAAAAACACCACTACACGGCTGCATTGTTGAGTTGACCATCCCCACGCCATCTTCTGAAGACTTTTGTTTAATGTGTCTCAGAACTGACTTCCATGAGTTGAAAAGGTGAAGCCTTTGTCCAAATCCCCATTTATTCTCCCTCCCTCCCTCCCTCCCTGCTTGCCTGCCTTTCATCCAAATAGCCATTGCATTTCTTTGATGAATCTGGTCCCTGTACCTGACTAAGAGCCCAGCCGTGGAAACGAATCAGGCTTTACCTCTGTCCTCAGGTCATTTGACCAGCAAACCTAGAAGAAGCACACAACTGGCTTGGCTCATGTCATTCACCCTCTGCTGCACAGGTCCTGGGCCACGTGCACCCAGAGTGTGATGTCATCACTCAGCTGAGAGAGGATGAGCAAGCATGTCTACGAGCCGCCGAAGGGATGCCCAACTCCACCTTGGGTACGGGGCTGGGGAGGGAGGAGGTGGCTCGTCGTGGGTTTCTCCATCTCCTCCAGTCGCACCGCTCAGGATGGTGGACAAGCCTGTCCCCTGGGCTGAGTCCCTCCTGCTCCCACCTCGCTGTCTAGGCTGCCCCGGGATCTGGGATGGGCTGCTGTGCTGGCCGACAGTGGGCTCCGGCGAGTGGGTGAGCCTCCCCTGCCCGGCTTTCTTCTCTCACTTCAGCTCGGAGCCAGGTGAGGGGTGCTGGCGGTGAAAATGGGGGGAAGAGCTGAGGTGAGGTGATTTCCTCGGGTGGTGGTGGAATACGGTGGCCACGTCCTGGCTTTGGATTCAGGTAGACCTGGATTGAGCATCGCCTTACTCCTTCTTGTCTTTCGCTGTGAACTTGGATGAGTCAGTTACCCTCCCTGACCCTCAGCTTTCTGACCTCTTGTGACTTGGGGAGAACAAGAGAGCTAGCTGCACAGAGGGTGCGGTTGGGCTGGGCGTGCTGTGCTTGGGGTCATGCACTGAGCACTTGCTCTCTGGGTGTTAGTGGGAGGTGTGAACGGGAGGTGTGAGCAGGAGGACTGGCCATGGGGGTGGAGAGGCAGAATCAATCTCGCCACAAGGTGCTAACGGTTGCTTTGTCGGGGAGAGGGGAAGGGCAGCCATGCTCTGCCTCAGCTCCCTGGTCTGCGTGTCTGGGGTGTATGGCTCCTCCAGTGGCAGAGAGGGCCTCCTTTCCCAGTTCGCTACTCTGCTCCAAGGAAACCATTCTCTCAATTAACAGAAGGTGAGTCTGAGGCCAGAAAGGAAGGTCCCAGAAGGTGTCCCAAGCAGGCAGGACTCCAGGCCTCTGGAGAAAAGGCTTCCCTCTCTCTGCTGCAGAGATGAGCTGTCTGTGCAGACTGGACCAGGGTCACTCCCGGCTCCCCCACCTTCCGGGGGAGAGAGGGGAGTCGTCCTGATCACATCTCAGCTTCCCCGGCTTCCTTGCCTCCTAGGGGCTGTGAAGAGGGACTGCACCATTGCAGGCTGGTCGGAGCCCTTCCCGCCTTATCCCGAGGCCTGCCCCGTGCCCCTGGAGCTGCTGACTGAGGAGGTGAGAGGCTCGTCACGGATGTTTGTGTGGCCGGTAGACTGCACAATGGTAGGGACTGCCACTTCCATTGAAGTTGGCGGGCCGGAATGTGAATGACAGCACACTTCTGGAAGATGCTGGAAGAGAGGGAGTGAGAATTAGAAGAGAGCAAGTGTTAACTGGCTCCAGAGTGACAGGTGGGCTACACTGCTAGGATGAAGAGGGAGGCAGAAGGCAGGGTGGGCAATGTTACCTGGCCAGTGTCTCCTCGACACCCTCTGAGCCCAGACTCCAGGACTGGGAGCTGGGGGTGGTTCTGGGAAACAAAGGCTCTGAGTTGTTCTGGGCAAGGACCACTGCTAAAGCTCCCTGCCCTCTCTGGTCCTCAGTCTGTGGAGTGGTGTGCATGGCTGTGGGAGAGCAAGGGAAACCCAATGATGGAAGTGACTCCTACCCAGTATTGCCTTGGCAAGTTGCTTCCATTCCCATAACCCCATAGCTCTCTCCCTCCAGCCCTGAAGGCAGAGCATGAGTCTGACATTCTTTCAGATAAAAAGACTGAGTCAGGGAGAGGCAGTGAGGGGTGATTGCCTGCATCCCTCAGCGGGGCTGGGTCCCTGATCAATCCCGTCCCCGCAAGGCTACACCTTCTGTCTCCATCTCCGGGGTCCATGCTGAGTTGATTGATTCAAACACTTGTATGTGGAAAGAGCTTAGCCTTGAAGCTGTCCCTGCTCTCCCCTTTATTTGCGGATGTTGTGTTCCCAAGCTAATGAGCAAGCTGGATGTCGATAAACAAGCCCGATTTCCTCCTGAGCTTTGTCACTCCACAGGGACACACAGTTTCTGTGGCAGCTTCTTTCCCCCATCTCCCAGCAGCAGCTAGAGTTAAGCATCTTGATCCTCATCCTCGCCCTCACCCCCGCTTCCCTTCCCCGTCCTGTTCCCTCACTAGCCTACAGGCTGTAAACAAACTCCAAAGGGAAAACTCCAAAGGGAGCTTGCCTTGGTCCCCACAGACACCCCAGCCTCCACACCGACAGTTTGGGGGTAGAATTGAAAGCGTCACCTGCTTGATGGTCAAGCCTCCCTTTCCTCAGAGGCCCCGTTGCTGAGATTCCCTCTGCCTCCACCCTCTCCAGAAATCCTACTTCTCCGCGGTAAGGATCGTCTACACCATGGGCCACAGCATCTCGGCCGCGGCCCTCCTAGTGGCCATCATCATCCTGGCTGCTCTCAGGTTCGCCATCCCCATTCCCTGCTCCAGAACCTTCCCTGCCTCCCCCGTCATCCACAGCACCAAACCTGATCTTCCACCTGGATGTTAAAGACGTTCCCAGGGCTACTGTGGCCATTTCTAACTTCTCCTTTCGCTTTCCCCATGAGTGGACCCATCCTTTTATACCCTAGGATTGCTCCCACCTCTACGTCTTTGCTCTGGGGAACTTATTCAGTTTCCTTGGAATGCCTGCCTCCTTTACCCCTCAAACCTGTTCATATTCAAAGCTCAGTTCTCATATGCCTTAAAGAATCCTCTTTGTCTCTGCTGTGAAGCTGTGAAGCCCTTCTTGACTCTAAAGCCTTCTCCAGACTGGCCTGAGCTGTTGTCTCCTGGGAATGAGCCTCATCTCTTTGATTATCTGGGGGTGGAGGGTGGAGGTCCCCTGTCATTTCTGCCTCTGTCCTCCACATTATGAGCTCCCTGAAGGCAGGGAACTGATGTTTTCCGTCCCCTCACCTGCACTGAGCCCGGTTGTCCTACAAGGTTAAAGCTGAAGCCTCACATTGAGTGCAAAGGATCCAATCTGATAAAAGCCAATCCAAGCCCATGTGATTCACCTCCCTCCTTGCTCAGCCTCCCCAAGCCTGCTCTCCCTCCTTGCCTCCTGTTTTCCTCACCCCTCCCACTCCCTCCAGGAGGCTCCACTGCCCCAGGAACTACATCCACACCCAGCTGTTCACCACCTTTATCCTCAAGGCAGCAGCTGTGTTCCTGAAGGATGCCACCCTCTTTCACCGGGAGAACATGGACCACTGCAGCTTCTCCACTGTAACAGTCATGGGTGGGGGTGCTGGTGCGGGCAAGGAGGTTGGATTAGAGATGTCAGTCTGTCCAGTCCAGTGTGCTGACCCCGGGGCTCTGGCTTTGCCAAGGACAGAGCGGGAAAGCCCCTCTCCCCTTCCCGCCCCTCCTTGGGATCAAGTCCTAAATCCTCCTGTGCCCAGCCCCGTCATTCCCTGACTCCACTCTCTGCTCCATATTCTCTATTCTGCTTTCATTCCCATCCCGTAGCCCAGCCCAGAGCACACTTCACTCCACTCATGCTTCCATCTCACACTTCCTCTGGGTGCTGTCTGTGCTGGGTGTGGGTGTATGGGGCACTGGACAAAGCCAGGTCTCCTTCAAGAAGCACCCAGGATGCCTAAGGGGACAGATTGTACCAGATTACAGGACCACCAGGTAGAGGGAGCTGAAAGCTGGAAGAGAACAGGAGAGGGCTTCAGGGAGGAGGTGGCTTTGGAGCTCTGGGGGAAAGGGGGAACGGGCAGCAATGACAGGGAGGGAGCGGTGAGGACCAGGGTGAAGCAGCTCTCACAGACAGGAGAAGCTGGGGCTGCTCCAGGAAACAGGAAAGTCATCATGGGGGTGGGGAGATGGACAAATGAGAGGAGACCAAAAATAAAAGAAGGTGGGCTGAGCGTGGGCAGCTCTTACTAGGTTTTCTGACACTGTACCGGAAATGAATAGATACATGAATGAACAAGCCAACAGATGACCTTCATTCCTTAATGTAAGAAACAATAGTAGTATATATACTTAGTCCTTAGGTACCAGGCATTATGCTAAATGCTTTACATGTATTGTCTCATTTTCTTTCCTATGTATATTTTCATTTTACTTCCGTTTGTAGATGAGGGATAATTGGGAGGCCACCCAGCTGCTGAGTGGTGGGAGTGGGGCCACGCACTCGGAGCGCTCGCCTCTGAGCTCAGAGTCAAGTGCTCTGCCACCCAGCCGATGAGCAGAGTCCCTCGGTGAATGACTGAACACTTGGGTGCATGCGTGTGTCTTTGCAGGATGGAGCTCTGCAAGAGTAATGGTGTTCCATAGCCTCAGCTCTAGGGAGAGACTTGAGCTCAGGAGGGACGGCGAGATAGTGTCAGTAAAAATAGTAGCAATTTGTATACAGGGTTTCCAGTTAATCCTTTTGATGAGACCATGAGTTAGGGGTTGGAAGTTTTTCATTTTATACGTTAAAAGTTAAGGTGTGAGTGGGTTACCCAGATGATAAACTTGAAGCCAGGCTCTCTGGATCTCAAATCTGTGTTCTTCACCACCTCATTATACTACCACATCCCCTCAGCGGTAGCCCAGAGTGGAAGAGACCTGGGGGTAGGGGGCCTTGCTGGGGCTCCCGTGGGTGTCCTGGCTCTGAGGCGCCCAGGCCCCTGGCCCACAGGTCCTGTGCAAAGTTTCTGTGGCCACTTCCCATTTCGCTACCATGACCAACTTCAGCTGGCTGCTGGCAGAAGCTGTGTACCTGACCTGCCTCTTAGCCTCTACATTGCCCAGCACAAGGAGGGTCTTCTGGTGGCTGGTTCTTGCTGCCTGGGGTGAGCACGGAGGGCCGGTTTGGGCACTATGGTGGGGGGCAAGTGAAGTGGGTGGAGGATTGGGGATGATCAGGGAGCTCACATAAAGATCCTTTCAGCTCACTCATGATGACCCCAAAGCCCAGAAAGGGGAAGGACGGCTGTAGTCGTACAGCGAGTGTTGAGATCAAGACCAGGTCCCCTGCCCCTGGGCCCTCACAGGGTCCTGCCTTCACAGTGCCCTGCGTGACTGCTGGTGGTGGTGGTGGGAGGTGGGCACAGGATGCAGACCCTTACTCATGTCTCTGTACCCCCACAGGGCTTCCTCTGCTCTTCACCAGCATGTGGGTGGGTTGCAAGTTGGCCTTTGAAGACGTTGCGTGAGTTTGGGCTATCTCTTCATCACACCTGTGCTGGGTCCCAACGAGGCTGTCCTCCAAGCTGGGATGAGAAGGAGGGGGCTCCCTGGTCCTGACTTCAGGAACTCCCAGGGTTGGGTGAGGGTGTGGAGGGGTGGGAGACACAGTCCATGGATAACACAGAAGAGGCTTGAGCCTGGGCAAGAAGTGAGCATAGGGTCTCAGGTTTCAGGATCTCAGGGGATAGGGGCTGTAAGTAGGGACCTTCCAGAGTAGGGGAAGTGTTGGAGCCACAAGAAAGCAGCAAACACGACTGATTTTTGAGAAACTCATCCACCTTGGTGAAGGGAGAAGGTGAGCCCCTCTTGAATTAGGGTGTCCCTTTGGAAAGGGCCTAAATGTCTCAAGGAGATAAGGCGGGTTGGGAGTAAGGTGAGGCTATAACGATCGAATTCTAGAGGGAGGAGCCTAGAGCTGTAGGTAGAGGGAAGAGAGGAGAGAGGAGAAAGGGCACCCCAGAAAAGGGCTTCCCAGCAACTGCGCTCTGTCCCCTGCCACCCAGCCGTCAGTCCAGGCCTGCCCTCTCTTCAGGTGCTGGGACCTGGACGACAGCTCCCCCTACTGGTGGATCATCAAAGGACCCATCGTCCTCTCTGTTGGGGTCAGTACCTGAGGCCAGTCTCCTCTGCATTATTCAGCCAATCTCCCTGGGCCCAGCGAGCAGCCATACACAGCAGGAAACATGACTCCAGGCTGGGAGTCAGGACACCCTGGGTTAGAGCCTGACTCCGCCACAGGTGCTCTGTGAGGCCCTCTCTGGATCTCAATGGTGAAAGTCACTCAGTTGTGTCTGACTCTTTGTGACCCCATTGACTATACAGTCCATTGAATTCTCCAGGCCAGAATACTGGAGTAGATAGCCTTTCCCTTCTCCAGGGGATCTTTCCAACCCAGGGATCGAATCCAGGTCTCCCACATTGCAGGTGGATTCTTTATCCGCTGAGCCACAAGGGAAGTCCATGAATAGCCCATTGGAAAAACCAGAACTCAGGCTTCTTCTAACTCAGAATTTTGATGAGTCTGGTGGCCTGGTTGCAGATCGCCTACCATTACAGTGAGGCCTGGCTGGGGGCATAGAAGGAGCAGCAGCTGAAACCCCTACCTTGCCCACACTCAAGGCAAGGCAGCCAGGACTGGTTTGCATGGCCTGGGTGAATGCACATATCTTTCTCGATTTTGTAATTGTGCAAAGTGAAGGCCACATGTTTTTTAGAAGAGCCTGAGAGGTGCTGGAAGCAGGATGAAAGGTATGACCTCCCACTTTTGGCCTGGTACTGGAGGAGGGGGACCCTGAGCCTAGGATCCCCTGAGCACCATGCTGGACCTCCCAGTCTCCAGGTGGCAAGGTCTCGAGCAATGACCTGCTCATCCTGGCCCTCAGAGACTTGAGGTTTCTAGTTCCCAAAGAGGTCTTACCCCAAGCCATTTGGGTCACTCCTGCCACTCGCCTTCCATCTTCCTGCACCTCCATTTCCAGGTGAACTTTGGGCTTTTTCTCAATATTATCCGTATCCTGCTGAGGAAACTGGAGCCAACTCAGGGCAGCCTCCACACCCAGCCTCAGTACTGGTAACATGTGTGTGTGTGTGTGTGTGTGTGAGGGTGCATGTGGGTGTGTGTGTATGTGTTTCAGGAAATTCTGGGGACATAACTGGTGCAGGAGTCAGATGGTTCTTTTTTATTTGCGATTAGGCATCCATCATCTTGGTCCCGTGCTTCTCCCCAGGTTCCCAGGGAGAGAATAGATTTGGTTTCTGCCCTCCAGTGAAACACAATATAGGAAGGATGGGGGTCCCGAACAGCCAGTTAGCAATTCACATTGTGGGTGATGAGTGTGGAGATCAATTTCTATGGGAGCCTGAGGCAGGAGATCCTTTCTAAATGGATCATGGGTTGGAGTACAATCTGGGAGGACTTTCTGGAAGAGGTGTCCTTGAATTAGACTTTGAAAGATACACAGACTTGACTGGGATAAATTGAGACTAGAGCA
Source organism: Tragelaphus eurycerus (assembly GCA_935064755.1). Lineage (NCBI taxonomy): Eukaryota > Metazoa > Chordata > Mammalia > Artiodactyla > Bovidae > Tragelaphus > Tragelaphus eurycerus. The sequence goes on from CAKXYN010000002.1 coordinate 31,294,412, forward strand.
TCTGAGAAAGAGAACAGCAGAATCCAGGCCTTGTCTTCTGCAGGCGTCTCTCTAAGTCAACGCTTCTCCTCATTCCGCTGTTTGGAATCCACTATGTCATTTTCAACTTCCTGCCTGACAGTGCGGGCCTAGACATCCGCCTCCCCCTAGAACTGGGACTGGGCTCTTTCCAGGTGAGGGTTCCCACGGTACTCTCTCCTTCCCTCTGAGTCTTTGGGTAGGAGGGGTGGGTGGTGCTGCTGTCCACAGAGTTGGTTGATTTCATGGCAGGTGAGGGTGATAGACCAATTATTCTTTCTTCCAGATACTCATTCATCTATTCAACTGTACATCTGTTTGTTATTTTATATCCATCTATCTCTCTATTCATTCAACTATCCCTGTATCTATCTACCCATCCATCCGTATATCCATCCATCTACTCTATTCAATTCTATTCAGCATTTTGTTGTTGTTCAGTTGCTCAGTCGTGTCTGACTCTTTGTGACCCCATGGACTGCAGCATGCCATGCCTCCCTGTCCTTCACCAACCCCTGGAGCTTGCTCAAACTCATGACCATTAAGTTGGTGATGCCATCTAACCACCTCATAAACTCAGCACTTACTGAGCACCTATTATGTGCCAGGCTCTGTGCTCAATACTGGGGGATGCAGAAATAAATAAAATCAGAGAAACGGGCCATCAGGCCAGTGATAAAGCTTTGGAATGCTTGCTACGGCAATTACATATGACAATATGCCTGGCACATAGTAATGTGATGAATATGTCTACTTTGCATTTTTTCCAAAGACCTGGCCCAGGTCACAGCCTGTTGGGGGGTGGGGGAAAAGGTAGTAGGAAGACTACAGACATCTGAGGCCAGGCCAAGGTGATGGGGTCCTTTCTCTTTGACCCCACAGGGCTTCATTGTTGCTATCCTGTACTGTTTCCTCAACCAAGAGGTATGTGACTCAGACTATCCTTATTCTTTAAGCCTTTCCTTCCACCACTCCTAAGCCTGCCTCTCTCCTGTCCAGCCCCTGTAAATCCCATCTCAGGCCATAACTTGAGTCCTGCAATCCTTTGTGGAAATCTGTCCTGAGTTTCTGGATCAAGCTTAACCTGAATACTTCCTGTGAACATCTTTTATCCATTCTTCTTCTGGTCTTGGCCAAGCTTACTATCCATTCATTATGAGGTAGAAAAGGCCTCTCAGTGATTAGAAGAGGGATATAGGGGATGGGGGCTAAAAAAAGTCCCTCAATTCTGTATTCCTAAAATTGAACATTAGAGAGAGTTACGGGAAGGAGTAAGTCAGATCCTAGAGAGACAGAGAGAAAACGCAGAGGAAACAATGAAGTCTAAGGTAGACACACAAAGTCTAGGAAAATAGATTCAGGTGAAAGACAGGGAAGATGATGGAGAGCAGAGGCAGGGGTGCTGAGAGAGAGCACCTGGAAGAGATACGCAAAAAGAACAGACCAAACAGGTGAATGCACACGTGAACAGACAGAATGTCCTGTCCTGCGTCAGTTGCTCAGTCATGTCTGACTCTTTCCCTTGGGGCTCTTCTGTCCATGGGATTTTCTAGGCAAGGATACTGGAATGTGTTGCCATTCCCTTCTCCAGGGGATCTTCCCAACATAGGGATCAAACCCAAGTCTCCTGAATTGCAGGCAGATTCTTTTTTTTTTTTTGGCCATTTTATTATTATTATTTTTTAATTTAAGGATAATTGCTTTATAGAATTTTGTTTTTTTCTGTCAGATATGAGCAAGAATCAGCCATAGTCACACCCATCAGGCCTCCCTCCTGAACTTCCTTCCTATCTCCCTCCCCATCCCACCCTTCTGGATTGTCATAGAGCCCCTGTTTGAGTTCCCTGAGTCATACAGCAAATTCCCATTGGCTACCTATTTTACATATGGTATTTATTGTAAGTTTCCATGTTACTCTCTCCATGCAGGCAGATTCTTTACTGTCTGAGCCACCAGCAAAGTCCCTATAGACAGAAGAGATGGTGCCAGTGCACTTGTAGAATCACGGAGAGATGGCAGAGAGGAGTAAATTATAACATCCAACCCAGAAGACACTTTGTATTTTTCCCTTAGGACAGACTTGCTATATATGGGCAGTACTGTGAGAATTTAACTCTGTCCCAGCATTGGAGAAGGAAATGGCAACCCACTCCAGTGTTCTTGCTTGGAGAATCCCAGGGACGCGGGAGCCTGGTGGGCTGCCATCTATGGGGTCGCACGGGCCGGACACGACTGCAGTGATTTAACAGCAGCAGCAGCAGCAGCAGCAGCAGCAGACTACCAGGGCCTTCAGAGGAGTGCACAGGCAGACTCATGGGCTCCCTCTAGTGGCTGGGGAGCCCAGGGACGGGGGATCCTGGTGGGCTGCCGTCTATGGGGTCGCAGAGAGTCAGACACGACTGAAGCGACTTAGCAGCAGCAGCAGCTGTTCTGCTAGAGAAGGCACTGGCACCCCACTCCAATACTCTTGCCTGGAAAATCCCATGGATGGAGGAGCCTGGTGGGTTGCAGTCGATGGGGTCGCTAAGAGTCGGACACGACTGAGCGACTTCACTTTCACTTTTCACTTTCATGCATTGGAGAAGGAAATGGAAACCCACTCCTGTGTTGTTGCTTGGAGAATCCCAGGGATGGGGGAGCCTGGTGGGCTACTGTTTATGGGGTCGCACAGAGTCGGACATGACTGAAGCGACCTAGCAGCAGCAGCTGTTCTGCTGGAGACCTGGGTACACAGACCTGCCAGGCTCCAGCTGTGGAGCATTGCTACCCCTTACCTGACACTTCTGTCTCTTATTGGCTCCCTCTCCTCTGACATTCTTTGCTCCCACTAGCCTCTCTGAGTCTCCTGCAGACTTATTTGGGATCTGGGAGCAAACACAGGACTTCCATACCTGCCTGTAATGGCTCACGGGCCCTGGGCTACTTGGAGAGGACAGAGTACTTATTTTTTGGCCAGAAACTCAAGAAAACACCCATAATTGTCTTTAAGTGGGCCAAGACAAAAGCAGTACTAAAAGACAGAGAAGGAGCCAAAGGGAATGGTCAGAAATACTTGCAGGAAGGAGGAAGTAGTATCCTCTAGAGGTAGTACTTAGCTGTGGCTGTGGCCAACCATAGCTTCTCCTCCTGCAGGAAACCCCTGTCTCAGTTTCTCCTGCATGGCCTCCCCTGGCACCCTCAGCCCCACTGGGGCAGAATAAAGATGTGGCAGTGGGACCTTCCTAACGCCCTCCCTCTTGTTTTTGGAGGTGAGGACTGAGATCTCGCGGAGATGGCACGGCCACGATCCTGAACTTCTGCCACCCCGGAGGACTCACATCAAGTGGACGGCGCCTTCACACTCGAGGGTGAAGGTGCTGACATCTGCGTGTTAGGCTGGTCACAGCCTGTGATTGGAGCCCACACCTGAACTTGGGCAGCTACATGGGTCTACCACCCTCCACAGCGTCCCATGGGAACCCTCATGCTTCCTCCCAGCACTACTTTCCTCTCATTCCCGACTCTTTTTCCCAGGTCCTTTTGTGTCCGCTGCTGTTCTTCTCATGTCCCTCCTCCTAGAATCTGGGCCATAGCCCAAGGCTAGAGGAGCCAATAAACTTGTAAATGAATAGGTACACATTAGAGTGACCCCATCCACCTCTGCCGGGGAGGGATCTGTAAGCTTTGTTTGGACCCTGAGGCTGGTGTGCATTTATCACATCTCAGTTCTTGTCACATCCCCGTCACGGGTCTGTGCAGGGATCCTCTTGTTTAATTCATTAAAAATATATATATTTTCTTTTGTCTCTACTCCCATTCCCCTCTTCTACAGGCAAACATTCCAATGTGTTGAATGTGAATACTTGTTTCTGTGTTCTTGCAAAACATGTAGTGTTGTGCGTCTCTGTACTTTTAATTTACATAAATGCTGTCGGTTATATGCCTCATCCTGCTTCTAATGTTTTTCCTCTCAGCACAGTACTTTCAAGAGAGCCACCCGTGTTGCCATGTGCCCATCTGGTGGCTTGTTTTGACTGCCTTATGGTGCCACCTGGTGTCACCAGCCAAGTGTGACCATCCCGTCTCCCCCTCCTCTAGGTGACTGTTCCCGTGCCCTCTCGTCCCCAGGCTGGGGAGCCTTTCATCGGGACACATTCCGGGGAGTGAAAGCTGTGCCAGTTCAGCCGATACGCCTTTTCTTAATGCGACAGAGTGGTTCCAGATTGCACTCCAGAACTGCCAGCGAGATCTCCACTCCCACCCGCAGCTCCACCAACACTTGGCATTACCCAGCTTTTCAATGTTTGCAAGTCAAATGGGTGTACGGTGACATCTCCTTGTTGTTTAAATCCACGTTCCTCTGATAACTAATGAGCGAGCATCTCTTCTCTGCTTGTGTCTGTTAGCCTTTTAGGTTGTCCTTCTGGAAAATGCTCGAATCTCTCTCTCTACTTTTCTCTAGGGTGGAGGCTCCTCGGTTCTAGGTTTTTCTCTTATGTCTTCTCCGTTGCTTGCCCTCCTGTGTCCCCAGCCTGCTTCTTTCTCCCAAGCCCTCTTCCCAAGTGCTGCCCCCGAAGTAATGCAACATGCTTTTCTTCCTTTAGTTTCAAATCAGAAAAGTAGTTCATCCTCATTGCAGGGCATTTGGGAGATATAGAAGGGATTTTAAAAGAAAATAAAAATCAGCCAGTGGACACTTCCCTGGCAGTCCAGTGGTTAACACTTTGCCTTCCAATGCAGGGGTGCAGGTTCGATTCTTGGTTGGGGAGCAAAGATCCCACATGCCTCACAGCCAAAAACCAAAACATGAAACAGAAGCAGTATTAGAACAAATTCAGTAAAGACCTTAAAAATGGTCCATATCCAAAAAAAGTCATTAAATTAAAAAATCAGTCATAATCTCATTACCCAAAGACAATCACCACTGGTGTTTTTGTATGTTTCCTAAAAGATTTTTCTCCTCTGCTTTCTTGAAACATCGCGAGATCATGATATGTTCATAAATCTGTCATGTCTTATATTTAAAATGAGTATAAATGATGTATAAAAATGGACAGCAAGCACATGAAAAGATGCTCAATGTCATCAGTCATTGGGAAAATGTAAATAAAAACCATAATGAGATAGCATTTTACACCCAGTAGAGTGGCTAAAATGAAAAAAAAAAAAAAAGTAACAAGTATTCACTAGGATGTGGAGAAATTGGAACTCTCATGCTTTGCTGGTGGAAATGTAAAATGTTACAATTGCTTTGGCAAAAAGTCTGGCAGTTCCTGGAAAAGTCCAACATTTAGTTACCATGTGACTTGACATATAGGCAAAAGAATGAAAAACTCATGCCTGTACAAAACTAATACGTGAATATTCATAGCAGCCCTACTTATAACTACCAAAAGATGGAAACCAAACTGTCCATCAATTATTAAATGGATAAATAAAAGGTGATATATCCATACAATGAATAACAAAAAGGAATGAAAGATGGATACATGATTCAATATGGATGATCCCTAAAAATATTGTGCTAAGTGAAATGACTTAGATATGAGAGATTATTTATTATATGATTTCATTTATATGAAATACTCAGAATAGGCAAATCTATAGAGACAGAAAACAAATTAGAGGTTTTCAGAGTTGGGGGGATAAACTGATTACTAATGGGTACTGAGTTTCTTTTGGGGGAATTAAATGTTCTAAAATTAGATAGTGGTAATGGTCGCACACTCTGTGAATATACTAAAGACCACTGAATTATATACTTTAAAAGGGTAAACTTTCTGACATGTGAGCTATATCTCAATAAAATTGTTATTCAAAAAGTAAACAAATCAAATTTAAAAAAAATAAAAAAATAAAAACATTATCAGACAATAAAAAAAAGAATAAAAGGAAAAAATATGCATAAAAGTAAATAAAAGAGGTAAATAATTAAATAAAAAAAGTAAACAAATCGTCGCTGCAGAACTCTTGCAGACCTATATTCTGCTTCATAGTTTGTAAAGCCTATTTAATAGTCTTTTTAAAGCATCAATATTTCCAGTTTTATTTCATGTATTTAATGTTCTTTATTTAACCAATAAGTGTTTTACAAATATTCTATTGGTGAACTTTGCTTCTAATTTCTTAATAGTTGTGATGACAAACTTCTTTGCATGTAATTCTTCATGTACAACTCAAAAAAATAAAAACATTGAAGTAAACCCATAAACATAGAATTTTTAGCCAATACAGCGCAGGGGATAAGTATTTTAAATCTTAATGGCAAACTGCCTCCCAGAAAAGTTGACTCAGTGTATTCTTGCACAAGCGGTGTGAATGTGATGGTCTCTCTGCTTCATTATTGCCATTAAAAGTATCTTCATCAGCTTAATAGTCAAACAGTGGTTTCCTGAAGTTTTAACTGGTGTTAAGTAGAGGTTAGTTAGCAGTTGGAAACAGTGGTTGAAGCAGAAGCTCACTTTGTGAATGATCTAATCCTTCCTTAGAGGCTTCATCTATGGCCCAAAGCCTACTTCTTGCTTCCTTCTAGTTTTTACTGGAGTTTCAAATTCCCACCACTTTGTTAGCCTCTTCCATTACAAGAATTCCTGGACTGGGACTGTATCAAGGGTTCCTATCTATGTCCTTTGATTGGCAAACCCCTCCCTTCTTGGGACCTCAGCATCCCCATCAGTATGGGGAAAGAAGTCGGTCAGTAAGTGACTTCTGCTGCTGCTGCTGCTAAGTCACTTCAGTTGTGTCTGACTCTGTGTGACCCCATAGATGGCAGCCCACCGGGCTCCCCCGTCCCTGGGATTCTCCAGGCAAGAACACTGGAGTGGGTTGCCATTTCCTTCTCCAATGCATGAAAGTGAAAAGTGAAAGAGAAGTCGCTCAGTCGTGTATGACTCCCAGGGACCCCATGGACTGCAGCCCACCAGGCTCCTCCGCCCATGGGATTTTCCAGGCAAGAGTACTGGAGTGGGGTGCCATGACCTTCTCCAAGTGACTTCTGAGTCCTCTGCAAAAGAGAAATTGAATTGCAGGCAACCAGGAGAGTTGAGGCGAGCAATGCCGCCTTGGCCACCAGATGGCAGAACAGTTGCAGTGAAGAACCCTGGATGGGCTGACAGAACTTCCTGGATGAGGCCCCAACACTGGAGATGATGGATGCAGGACTCCCAGGGCCTGGATGTAGTAAGCCCGGAGGGCTGATGGAGAAAGGGGCTCCTGGTCTGGCCAGCATAGGGGAGCAAGGGGCTCCTGGAGGAGGTGGGCAGTGCAATACCCCTAAGCTCTTCTGACCTCAGTCTTGAGGAGTAAGAAGCTGATGCGAAGAAAAAAGCTGAAGAGACAGGAGTGCTCACTGGAGTCTCCCTACAGGATTCACAACAGATTGGGGTAGGGGTTCCCTGGACCTCTGGTTCTGTGCAGGTAGAGTAGGATTTCCCATCATCCACTGCAGCATTTTCCTTCCAGCCATATTCTCCGCAGGTCCTAAAAGGCATTTTCTAAAGGAAAGGAAGAAACTCTACTTCCCTCCTGTTGTGTCCAGCCTGTGCTCCTCTCCATTGTGGGGAGGAGGAGTGATGGTAAAAATGAGGGGCTCGTTCCCTGTCCCTGGGGAGCCCTCGGGAGTATTTAAGCTATCCCCAATGATAAAACTTGATGTAAGAATGGGTGTGCTGGGCTAAAATTTTCTCGGCTGTGGGAACTCAGAGAATGGGGTGTTGGTGAGGGCAGGAGCAGTCAAGGAAGACTTTCTGGAGGCGGGGACTCAGGTTGGTTGTATAGACTCTAGAATTCCACAAGGAGAAGCACCACCATCTGCTGGGCAGGAAGCAAGAATGTGGCTGATCTCAAGTTGGATAGCAATGTTTGGAGGAAGGGTCTGCAGGACAGGATGGTGGGCATCAGACGGAGACTTCGTTCTCCCCAGGAATATTCATGGGCATTCCTTGTAGAGTGCTGGGTTCCACAGGGCCACCCATTTGCTCAGTACATGCTTAGGTGGCAGACAGCTTGTAGAGCCTAGAAACACAGCTGCAAACAGCTCCAGAACAACCCTATTCAAGGGGCTTAGGGTCTGGCTAGAGAGGATATGGGTCAGAAGATAGAACTTCTTGGATTGGGTTAAGTAGAAACATGATGTAGTCAATGATGTTAGGGAGCTCACTGGTCTCCGAGAGAAGAGTCAGAGGCAGTGTCCATGCCCCACCAGGGGACCACTGTGGCGAATTCCCCATTCCACCGCTTTTGGCTGCAGACACAGCTGCTCATACCAGTAACACTGGGGATAAAATGCCAGATACCCAACACGGCTGTCCTGAAAAGCCAAACTCCTCCATTGGCCTGCTTACCAAAAGCTCGATTGCACCTGGCTTCCTCTTGGTGTTCTCTTCCAAACCCAAGTCACACAGAGCTACTTCTGACGGCACGGTCTTGGCCTGCTAGTGGCAGGGGGTGCTGGGGAGCCCCTGCGGACTTCTACCCAGAGAGAGTCTGCACACTGTCACAAGTTCCTCGGACATAAGACTGACGTTCAGAATAAGCTGGCCATGGACATGACAGAGTCCAACACTGGGAGGCGGTCATGCAGCTCCAACAATTGCACGATAATGGTGTACACAGGAGAAACAGACCTCTGAAAGGAGAAACATCTAGAGGACCAAATCTAGCCTGGGGGAGTTCTTTAAAAAAAGGCTTTCTGCTCTGTAACAACCTAGACGGGTGGGATGGGGAGGGGGGTAGGAGGGAGGTTCAAGAGAAAGGGGACATGCGGATGCCTATGGCTGCTGTCCAAGGACATATGTATACTTATGTTGATGTTTGGCAGAAACCAACACAATAATGTAAAGCAATTATCCTTCAAGTAAAAATAAATACATCTTTAAAATATTTAAATAAAAAAGGCTTTCTGGAGAAAGTGCCATGTAAGCTGAGATCAGACCACAAGAATAAATTGGCTGAATAAGAAAGCGGGTGAAAATCCCAGATAGTGGAAATAGCATGTGCAAAGGCCCTGAGGTGGAAAGGAGCTTGTCATTTGGCAGGAATTGATAGTAGCTACTGTGGTTATTGGAGTGAGAAAAGCCTGAGATAAGGAAGTTTGACCAGCACACAGCTCATGCAGGGTCAGGGAAATCACACTGAGGAAGTTTTATCTCAAGAGCTATTGGAAATGTGTGATGTAATGAGACTTCCAATTTTGCAATAATCTCTCTGGTTTGGATAGGAAGACTGAATTTCCGGTGGAGACCTCAGCTGGAAGCAGGGACGCTGAAAAGGGAGGCTTGGCTCAGGGGATGGTAGTAGGAAAGATTAGGCCAGAGTAAAGATGTCTAACTGGGTGATGAATTAATATGTGAGGTGAAGGGAACGGAGATTTCCAGGAAGGTTCTTCTGAAACAGACTGCGGTGGAGAAGAGCACATTTTAAGGGGAAGATCGCGTCTTAGGAGCGTGAGCACGACCGGTGTTGGGTGCATGGGAGACAGTTGGGCGCCAGGGGGCAGGCTGGAGCTGAGAAGACAGGCCTGGCTCTGGAGTGGAGTTCCTGAGCAGTGGGAATATCGGTGGTGGTGTATTTGACTCCCTAAGGATGAGAGTGAGTAGTGGAGGCAGAGCCACTGAACATCCCCGTGGGGAGCAGTAAACTCCAGAGCAGGCTGGAGGGAACAGCCCTAGACTGGGAGGAAATCCAGATGGACTGGGATTGGGGACGCTTTGAGCACTGCCTTGCAGCCCTGAGACCTGAGACTGGGCTTGCAAACTCATCGGTGGACTTAGGAGCACAGATCAGGACAGGAACGTCTGGGGCAGAGGATAGACTTGGAAAGCAGACGGGAGGGTGTTGAAAAGTGAGTGAGCCATGAGGACACAGAGGCAGGATGTGTAGACCAAGCTGGCTTGGGGCGGGGTAGGGGAGCTGAAAGGGTTTTGGGAGGGGAATGTGGGGTTCATGGGGGGTGGTTTGTTATAAGAAGGCAATCTGGATAAATGCTAATGAGCTGGATATGGGAATCACTGAAGGATAAGGGGGAGGGCACGTTGTGCAGCGAGCTCACTGAAAATGTAGCCTCAGAACCCAGATGAGGGTACCTTGTCTAGGGAAGGGGGTCCCTGCCCCTGGGGATGTGGCGTGTGAGTGCCAAGTTGCTTCTGTCGTGTCTGATTCTGTGTGACCCTATGGATTGTAGCCCGCCAGGCTCCTCTGTCCACGGGATTCTCCAGGCAAGAATACTGGAGTGGATTGCCATCCCCTTCTCCAGGCGATCTTTCCAATCTAGGGATGTAACCTGGGTCTCCTGCATCTATCTGCGTGGGCAGGCGGGTTCCTTACCACTAGTGCCACCTGGGAAGCCCTGGGGGTGTGGTGGATGCAGGCGATGGGAAGGGCAGGGGTGGACGGCTGTGGAATGCTGGCCGTTCACTCTGAAGGCATGGTGATCTGTGGGGGAAGGGAGGGGAGCTGGGCATCTTGAGGAGAAGGCAGAAGGTGGGAAGTAGCTGTGGCAGAAGGTAGGGGAACAAGCTGGCAAGAAATGTGGCAACTGGGCAAGTGAATTTGGAGTGACGGCACTTCCCCTGAGGAGAGTGTCTGGCCCAGGGAAGGCCCAGGGGAGCCTATTGAGGGTGTGGTTTTGTCCAGAAGATTGAGGCACTAGTGGCTTCTAAGCCATGTTTGCAAATGAGGGTTTGTGTCGATGACCCTGGGATCTGAGCCAGAGGGGACAGTGAATGGAAGGTCCAGTGTAAGGAAGTGTCAGCTGTGTGGGTGGGGGCGTTGAGGAGAGAACTGGAAGGGCAGGGGACATGTCAGAGGGGACGGGAGCCTCTGTCTGCCTTGCTCTTTGTACCCAGGGCAAAGGCTCCTCGCTGGGCAGGGGAAGAGCTGCTGTGAGTCGAGGAGGAGGGCAAGTTGGGGCAGGATAGGAGGGGCTGCTTGGCCAGGAGGTCTGGGCATCATAGTCGCCCAGGAAGAAGGCTGGGATGGAGGAGAAGGAAGACTTGGAGCCAGGGTCTCCAGGGAGGAGGGAAGGCTCGTGAAGGCGGAAAGGGGCTCAGGCAGGGAGGGGTGATACAGTGAGGAAGACAGGGTGCGCCGGAGGGAGACACAGAACACAGCCCCAGACGGAGAGGACTGGGCAGGGCGGGCAGCGGGCGGGAGGAGGCCCAGGCACTCGCCCCTCTCCAGAGCCTGCGTGTCCCGGTCCTGCCCAACTGTCCTGTGACGCCCTCACCAGCCTCCAGGGCTCCCAGCAGCTGGGCCCTGCAACCATGAGGAGCAGGACTGCTTTGGGAGGTGGAGCAGGGCCTTGGAGGACAGCGAGAAGCCAAAAGCCGTAGATGTCTGGGGCTTTTGTGGGAAGGGGGTGGTCCGTAGTGTCTCCCTCATCTGTGTGAATCTCCTGGTGTGGATATTTCTCTTCTGGGGCTCCCCCCACCCAGTCTCTGTGTTCACTTCTCTCTCACTGTCCCTGTCTTTTTGTTTTTCTCTGACTCTTTCTTCCACTTTATGGGGCTGCAGCTTCCAGCTGTGGGAAGTGAAGGACCAACCCATTAGGCAGCTGGCTTGTCTCTGTGATACTGGACATCTGGGGCTGGGGTTGGCTGGAGGTGGCTGGAGCTTTGCACTTGCATCCAGATGGCCAGCTACCTGCTCTGTCAGAATCCTGGTTCCCTTTGCACACCCCCCTCAGTATGTCTCTCTCTCTTTCCTCACTGTCTTCTCTCTAGATTATTCTACCCCAGGTGTCCCTGCCACAGACAGGATGCCGTGTGTATGTGTGTGTGTGTGTGTGTGTGTGTGAGGGAGTCTGGGAAATGACAGGTGGGACAGCACAACCCAAGTTCACGGAGCCTGTCTGCCGGCTTCCCAGGGACCAGGTCAGGCTGGCAGGCAGGATGAGGTTGATGGGCAGTCTGTTCCCAGCCTCGGAGATGTTGCATAAGCAGCAGCAGCCCCGCGCACATTCCCATGGTTACGGGGCTGGGAAAGGCTGGCAGTGGTGGCATCGCCATGGCACCAGCGTGGCCCAGGGCTCAGCTGGCATGGCGCTGGCACAGAGCAACTCCGAGTTCTCACTGGACAGATCTCTGCCAGGCAGGGCTCCTCCCGGGCATCAAGTGGTTTGTGGAGTCAGGCAGGAGGCAAGTAGCCCAGGGCCAGTTTCGGGGGAAGTCTGAAGACCCCCTTCAGCCTCTCAGCCCAGCAGCCAGAGCTCCATGGGGTAGGGGCTGGCCATGGGAGTAAATGCCCCCATACTAGTTGGCTCAACGCAGGCAGAACTGACTCTGTCCACAGCCCCTTCCTCAACCTGCGGAAATCTTGGAATTGACCCTAGCCTCATCCTTAGAGTTCTCATCCCCTCCACACTCTCCTGCTAGGCCCGTGCCCTGGGGATCTCTCAATGGAGACACCAGGAACTTCCTTGGTGGCTCAGACAGTAAAGAATCTGCCTGCAATGCAGAAGATCCGGGTTTGATCTCTGGGTCGGGATGATTCCTTGGAGAAGAGAATGGCTACCCACTCCAGTATTCTTGCCTGGAGAATTCCATGGGCAGAGGAGCCTGGCACGCTATAGCCCACGGAGTCTCAAAGAGTCGGACACGACTGAATGACTGACATGTTCACTTTCACATCCTGAGGATAGAGGCATATAGGATTCAGGCCAGCAGGACTGGGGGGTTCAAATGTCAGAGGTCAGTGGGGGTCAGAGCAGTCACAGAAGTCCTCCTGAGAGGCAGTGGTATACTGGACCCATGAAGATGAATAAGATTTGAGGCAGGGAAAGATCCTGGGAGGAGGAGCAGCTGACATGAAGATGGGGAGGCCCAGAACACACGACCTCTTTGATGAGATTGCTACTGCTACTGCTAAGTCACTTCAGTCGTGTCCGACTCTGTGTGACCCCATAGACGGCAGCCACCAGGCTCCCCCGTCCCTGGGATTCTCCAGGCAAGAACACTGGAGTGGGTTGCCATTTCCTTCTCCAATGCATGAAAGTGAAAAGTGAAAGGGAAGTCGCTCAGTCGTGTCCGACTCTTAGCAACCCCATGGACTGCAGCCTACCAGGCTCCTCCATCCATGGGATTTTCCAGGCAAAGTACTGGAGTGGGGTGCCATTGCCTTCTCCTTTGATGAGATTAGGTCTTTCAAAAAAGAGAATCTGTGTGTGTGTGTGTAGCGGTTTCTCCAGATTTAGCTCTGGGCTCCTTGAGCACAGGAAGTCTCCTGGAGGGTGAGGTAGGGGAAACTTAGCAGGAAATCTCCTTAGAAAGAGCCTTGCCGCCGCCCTGGCACAGCCTCCAGGGAGAATCTTGAAGACGTTCCACGAGGCTCCTGCATGGCCCCACTCTCCTCCCACGCCCCAGCCAGCTCCTCCTGCACACCTGCCTCTGCCTGGGCACCTGGGCCAGGTCTGAGGGCCACCCTCACTAAACCAGCAGGTCCTGCACAATTCCAGGACTGATTCCTGCATCTTCACCAGGCGGTTCTGAAGCCTCAGCGTCCATCTTGTGTTCACATCCATCCTTTGTCACCAACCCCTTTGTGACAACCCTAGAACTCCTGCCACAGGGGGACCCCCTCCCTGGTGGCCTTTCAGCCTTTCCAGGACCTCGACCACAGGGAAGGAATAAAGCCCTCCTGGTCCTCTCCACTTTCCCATTTAACTAGGAAAGAGGAACCCAAGTTTCTTTCCGTGGCCTGCAGGGCCCGGTGTGGCCGGGACCTCCCACCTCCCCAGCTTCATCTTCCCTCATCTTTCTCCCGGGCTCTGCCCTGGCCACACAGGCCATCTCCTGGTGCCCAGAGCCCCCCGGGCCCATGCTTATTCTAGAGTGACTGCTGCTTGGCATGCGCTGCCCGCCGCATCTCCCCCAGCTGCTGTCTCCCCCGAGTCCCGACTTAGCGCCAGGGAGGCTCACCCTAACCATCGCTCAAGGTCATGTGGCATCCCCATGTTTTATTTTCTTTGTGGCACTTGGCTGAGGTTGCAGTAGAGCCTCATTGCTCACAGGCATTCTATAAAGTCACCTCGAACACTGAATCAGTAAATATGGAACCAGTGTTAGAAGAGAGACAGAGCTGGGCTCCCATGAGCCTCTAGTCACCGGGTTTTGCCAACGGATCAATACATAACCTTGTTGTTCATGTGTTTCTGTTTCTAGACGCCTGACTTAATATATATCGCTGATTCATTAACATAGAGCTCGCAGGCAACAGCACTATTATTCATGATTGAGAGACGCTAAGTTACCCTTGAATTTTCTCTGGAGAGCACATCACAGATGCCTTGCACCAAGGAACTCTAGACAACACTTCTGCCCTAGGCTCGGGGCCATTTAAACAGTGAAACCACCAACAAAAAGCACAAAAATGTAAAGAAGCATAGCTCTCAGTAAACCTCAAAAAGGACACTTTAAAGTCTGAACTGAGTCAGGATGGCAGAGGTCGTCGTGGTGGAACCCAGCTGGGGATTCGTGCATCGGGCTGTTCAAGTTCTCCTCACCCCAGGGCACGTCCACGAATGGCTGTGGCAGCGCTGTGAGTATCGACTGAGGGGTGCAAATACATTTCAGGGAGCAGGCAAGTCACCAATATGGAATCTGCAAATAGCGAGGATCCACTGTTTGTTATTTTAAGCGTTTCGTGTGTATTGTTGGACTTCCCTTTGCTTATTCACTGTTATATCTTCAGCACCAAACAGGGTCAAGGTCAAGATTCACAGCAGATGCTTAATAAATATTTATTGACTGATTGTCCTGCCTCTCTCTCTTTCACATACACTCAGACACACACTCACACACACTCACATGCACTTACAACACAGAGAACTTATTGGGTCTCGGAGCTGAGAAGATAGGGATTCTCTTTTCTGGGCACTACAGGCAAGAGAGAGAAGGAAGAGGGGGTAGGTGAGCATCCTTGTCCTAAACCTTTGCTATCCCTGGCTTCCACTCCCTACTTACAAGTCCTGGGGCTAGCTGTGTGTGCAAATGTGTTGTTAAATCCCCCGCTCCACCTCTCACCCGCTGCAGGAATCCATGCGGACATGCAGTACATATATAGCCTGGCTGAGGACCCCTGCATCTGGTCCTGGGAGGATGGTGTGGGTGTGTGCATGTGGATGCCATGCCCCTTCACAAGCACGTGTGTGAACACGGGCTCCAGCCTGCTCCGATGAGGCCTGCTGGCTTCCTCGCAGCTGCAGAGCTTGCTGCACTGACAGGCCTGTAATCACGGGAAATTACCGAGCCCAGAACTAAAATTAAGGCTGCTGCTGCTGCCACAGGACCTGTTTACAAAGACAAGCACCCGGAAGAGGCCTCGGGAGGCTCTGGGAGGATGGAGTGGGGACCCAGCAGAGAGGCCACAGAGAGAGAAAGCCCCTTATATTTGTCATACACCTACTAAGTGACAGGCACTGTGCTCGTTAATTTCACGCTTCAGTTTATTTCATCCTCACCGAGACCCTGCCAGGCAGGAAATGGTCCTGGGGTACCGACCCCAGACCTGGCCTTTGAGGTCGAGGAAAAAGCTTCAGGTTGTGAAGCTTGCAACTCTCAGAGCCGGAGTCTGAATGCAGGGCTGACTGATGCCGGGACCAGGGCTGTGGGGCCCTGTGGGGCAGGGAGAGGGAAGCCCTGTGGGAGTGGGGGGCGGGTTCTCTGGTTTTTGTATTTGGTGTCTGGTGTAAGGAACACTGGAAAGAAGACCCCCATCCACCATCCTGTCTCCGTCCTGCCTGTCATGTGGTCTGTGGCATACCTCTTAATACTTTAGGGTGAAGGTGGCCCCATGGGAACACATATCCCTCCAGGAAGAAAGCAGATGAATCATGCACCCTGACATCAAGTCTAAGGGACCCTGTTCCATGTGCAGGGTGGCCCCACCCCCAGCACAGCCATCCGGCCTCATATGGGTGGGGCTGAGGGGACACGGCATGAAGCTATACCTTAACCTGGGCTCTAGATTCCCAGCTGAGGTCTTCTCTTTTCCTTTTTCCTTTTCTGTGGTTCTCCACACACCCCTGGCCCCAGAAAGCCCTAAGCATGACTCTGAGAGCTGCCCTTCTCACCCCGGCCCCCAGCCAGAGAGCAGGTTATTTGTGAACAGTGAGTGATGATTGTGGAGGGGCATTGGGTGGGGCAGGGGAACTCTCTCTGCAGAGGGCAGAGCTGGACTGGACAGACAGTCATCTACGCTGTCTGGGCCAGGCTTTCTGTGTGAGCAGCAGCCTCCCCTCTCCCCAGCCCTGCCACTGTCTCAAGGAGAGCCTGGCTCACTGGCCTGGGGGCCGTGAGAGAGAAAGCTCAACCCAGAGGCCCCGTGTGACGTATGTTGGCACACTACTGGACTGGTCTCCAGCCAATAAGCACTTTCATCTGACAGCAGTCAAAATATTAATAGTGCCAGGGGCTGTTCTAGGACACACACACAACACTCACATATACAGACTTGCAGAGACTCCTTTAAGGAATTAGCATTATCCCCATTTTACAGATGAGAAAACTGAGGCACAGAGAGATCAAGTGGTTTGCCCACGGCTGTACAGTTTGGTTATGAGGTGGAATTTAGACCTGGGCTGTGTGGCAGCAAAGGTCTATGCTCTATTGCCTCTTGAGTCCCCAGTCCCTTGATCTTCCCCAAAGCAGACACACACTGCCGGCTGTATGGTCAGTGGCCATCTGGTCTCTGCATGATATGGCCCCTGTTGTCTCCTGCACGCAGCTTGGTTGGGCAGAAGGGTCCTGTTTGAGGGGCTGAAGCAGACTCTCGGGAGCATCTCCCACTGGGATCTGCTCACCAGGCCTCTTGTATCCCTGTGGGGCACTGAAGAGGACAGTCACGTGGCAACGGCCATGCTCGCCCACCAGCCCTCACAACCCCAAGCTGTTCTCAAAAGGGCTGAAGGGAACCCTCCATGAGCTCGACTGCCTGCTAGACCCCGGGCTGCGCTTCATGTGAGTTTGTTAATCAATTTTTGCACTTGGGTTGTGACCAGCGATTAATCTGGAGAAGGAAATGGCAACCCACTCCAGTATTCTTGCCTGGGAAATCCCACGGACAGAGGAGCCTGGTGGGCTACAGTCCATGGGTTTGCTTAAGACTCGGACATGACTTAGCGACTAGATAATAACAACAACAACAGCATTTAATAGTTTCAATGAAATGGAAGAATAAAAATAGAGGTGAAGGTAGGTACTGTTTCATGAAACTTTTATTTCCACTTCACACATTTATGCTGAGTCACAGTAAAAATGAAGTAAAAAAATCCAAGTTTGATGAAGCTCCCAGAGGTTGCCTTCTTACTCCTTGCGTCTCACTTAGGTTCCTGCAGCCCAGTATCTGGATCAAGCCTGGCCTGGAAGTCCCCCTGCTCCCCGCACTGCAGAGCCCAGCCCAGCTCCGGGCACCCGGAGGAGAGCACTCAGCTTACAGACTGAGCCATGAGCCAAAGGTCTACTGTGTCCTGTAGGCCACCAGACGCGAGGATCTGTGCTGAGCATTTTGCCTGCATCACCTTTTAAGCCTCATGAAGTAAGTGGCCCTGGTCTCTGCCTTCCACAGATCAGGAAACAGGCTCAGTGAGTTTCATGTGCTCACTTAATCCTGCAGCTCACATACATCAGAAGTGGGTTTTGGATGGTGGACACACAGGTGCTGATGACAGGCAGGCAGTGATGAGGTGCCCTGACCCCGCCACCTCACCTCTGGGGACCCCTCCTCCTCCCTTCTGTACCCAAGCTCCTCGGCCACCAAGTTCCCTTGAGACCCCCTCCCTCAGGGCCTGTAGGATTCTGTGGGTCTACTCGGAAGCAGTTTCTGAATTCCATGACACCAGGGTGGAGTAACTTGGGAAGCCTGCTGGGAATGTGGGGAAGGGTCCTGCCCAAGGAGAGCCTGGCCCTGACTCCAAAGTCTATTGTGCAACCCTGGGTCTACACATCTACCTCACCCAGACTTTTCCTTTCCCCATGCCCTCCATAGCTGGCACCTGAGGGCAATATGCCTTGTGTTGCTGAGGGCGAATGGTCATAGGAGTCACAATCCTTCCCAGAGCTGCTCAGAGCCCAGCAAGACTGCCCCAGCCCAACCCCCTGCACCAGGGCTCGGCCCTCAGAGCTAACAGGTCGCTCCATTCCTAGTTCCTTCCTTTTCAGAGGTGCGGGAACCTAGTGAGCACTGAGTTTGAAGTTAGCTGGACCTGGGTTCACACCAGGGATGGATTCAGAGAAGATTATGGTGCCTATTCCTCCTCCGACAAACATGAATTTAAAATAACCCTGTTACTTCACAAACTCTCCAGCAGCTCCCCATTCTCCTCAAAGCAAAATGCCGAAGGCCTTACAATGGTTTACAAAGGGCTTCAAAGTCCTGTATGTCTACTTCTCTGGACACGTTTCATTTCTTTTCTGGACTCACTCAGCTCTAGCCATGCTGACCTCTCGTCATTTCTGCCCCAGGGCCTTTGCACTTGCAGTTCCCTCGGTCTGGAGCCATCTTCCCTCAGATACCCACATGGATCACTCCTTCACCTCAGTGAGGGTCCCTGACCCAAAGGCACGCTTCAGCCCCAGCTACAGCCCATGGCATGTCTTATGTTGCCTTCTCACTTTATATTCCTGCACACTAAATCACTTCAGTCATGTCCAACTCTTTGTGACCCTATGGATTGTAGCCCGCCAGGCTCCTCTGCCCACGGGATTCTCCAGGCAAGAACACTGGAGTGAGTTGCCATGCCTTCCTTCATGGGATCTTTCCGACTCAGGGATCAAACCCGCGTCTCATATTTCTTGCATTGGCAGGCAGATTCCTTACCACTAGTACCACCTGGGAAGCCCCTCCTACTAAAATACTGTATGACTTATTCATCTACTTTGTTTATCCAAAGATGTTTATCATCTCTCTCTCTCTCTACTAGAATGTAAGCTCCACAAGGGTGGGGTTTTTTGTTTCTTTGTTCAGCAGTGCCTAACACCAAGTAGGCATCAAAAAAAAAAAAAAAAAAAAAAACGGCGCAAAAGAACTGAGAGAGAATTAAGTATGTGTAAAGAGATCCAGAATTTGGATTTCTTCCATGAAGTCCCTGAATCATCCATATCAAATTCTTTGAAACCAAAATCTTCTGAAGAAGTTGGTCTTGGACATTCCTGCTTTGCTCCAGGTCTTCATTTGGGTGAGTTTCCACTCTGACCTGGTGGCTGGCCCCAGCCATCATCCTCCTGGGTGCCAAGCTGGGCCCTGTAAATACAAATGCAAGCCAGAAAGCCACGCCACGCCCCACCCACCAGCCTGGTGCAGATGCTGACAAGAAGACAAGAGGCAATGACGTGTGTGTGACAGGGAAGCACCAGGGCACCCATAGAACAAGAAAGAGAAACGGAAATGGAAATCCTTTTTCCCAGACAAAGGAAATGGTTGTGTGGGTGGCTAACCTGCGGGTCGCTAACCTCCTTAGAGTCTATTTTCTCACGGTGGTGCTGAGTTCTAGATCAAGTGAGATGAAGAACTGGAGGCCCATCCAGTTCTGAAATGTGACATGCAGAGATTTTTGTTTTTCACTCTTCAAAAACAGGCAAGAAGCCAGGGAAGAGATCAGTAAATCCATTTCACAGATTTTGCCATGTTTATCCCTTCCTGTGTGAACTTGTTCCTCCATCCCAAATTTCAGTCTCATCCAGAGGTCCTGAGGCGAGATCCTTTCAGCTTCGTCCTGCCTCCTTCCTGACTCCATCTCAAGCTGCTGCTGCTGCTGCTAAGTCGCTTCAGTCGTGTCCGACTCTGTGCGACCCCACAGACGGCAGCTCACCAGGCTCCCCTGTCCCTGGGACTCTCCAGGCAAGAACACTGGAGTGGGTTGCCATTTCCTTCTCCAATGCATAAAAGTGAAAAGTGAAAGTGAAGTCGCTCAGTTGTGTCTGACTCTTAGTGACCCCATGGACTGCGGCCCACCAGGGTCCTCTGTCCAGGGGATTTTCCAGGCAAGAGTACTGGAGTGGGGTGCCATTGCCTTCTCCACCATCTCAAGCTAGCCTTTGTCAGTTAGGACACTGGAACTCAAAGAAGGAGAGTGAGTTGCTCGTGGTCACACAGAGAATTAAGAGTCTGGGCAAGGACTGGGAACCAGGCCTTCCGCCTCTCAGCCTGAGGCCCTTCCACTGCCAAACATGTGTTCTTCGGAGCCCCTGCCTTCAGCCTGGGTTCCCAGAAGATGCCATGACCTCTAACCCTGCTAAGCCTGCATCCACTCCTTCTGCACCCCTGGGGCCACCAAACTCAGGGCTGAGGGCCTGTGGGGGCCGGCTAGAGGCGTGGGAGTCAGGGTAAACCCAGTTCTCACTGAAGCCTTTGCGTGCCTCTACCAGGGTTCTGCACTGCCTTCCTCTGGAGAGCAGCTCTGGGTGGGAGTTGGGGGGGCGGTTGGTGGGCATGGCCCACCCTCTTGGGGCAAACTCTCCCAAGGCTCAAGAATACAGATTTTTAGGCCCAGAGGGGCTGTCATAAAATTCACAGTCATACCTTCTCCTGACATACTGCAGAGGAGAAGCTGAGGTCCAGAGCAGGCGCTAAGCCTGCCCAAGGTCCCAGGGGACAGAGCCAGGGCCAGGCCTGGAGTCAGAGTTTAGCATCATCATCAAGTCTGATCATATTTGCTCCTTCAGGAATTCTGGTATATTTCATTTGGGCAGCGTCCTGGAGTCCAGATTTCTAGCTAGACTTACATACCTCCAACGATGGGGGACTCACTACCAGTTTGTGTTCTCTCTTGCTCTCTCTCCATTTCTGTTCTCCTGATCTCTGGACTCAGACCTCAGAGTTCAGACTCTTTGCTTCTGACCCTTCCTGCCTTTCCCACAGGCGCTTCTAAGGACCCTTACATGCTTGCTGTCTGTCCGTGTTTACAGAGGGGACTTCTGTCCTCCTGTCATGCCCTCTCCACTCTAATGAGCATACTCAGGGCCCGAGATGAGGTTTGCTCATCCTTGTCACTCATTTCTTCAAAAATTCTTACTAACTGTGTGTTCTGCTATGTACCAGGTCCTTAGCACTGCTGCTGCTACTGCTGCTAAGTCACTTCAGTCGTGTCCGACTCTGTGTGACCCCATGGACGGCAGCCCACCAGGCTTCCCCATCTCTGGGATTCTCCAGGCAAGAACACTGGAGTGGGTTGCCATTTCCTTCTCCAATGCATGAAAGTGAAAAGTGAAAGTGAAGTCGCTCAGTCGTGTCCGACTCTCAGCGACCCCATGGACTGGAGCCTACCAGGATCCTCCGTCCATGGGATTTTCCAGGCAAAAGTACTGGGGTGGGGTGCCATTGCCTTCCCCTTAGCACTAAGGATACACTAATGAAAACAAACATAAATATCAGACCAGAGACTTGAACCATCCCTGACACAGACCCTGCATCCTCACCACACAGCCTCATGCAGCTCTGAGACCAACGATTGGAGGGGCAGACTACCAGAAAGAGACAGATACACTGAACACAAGTATTCAGAACAAAGGTGGGAAGAGGCACGTGGAAATGCTATAAACCGCCGGCCCCATGGTCAGCACAGTTCCTCTGCCAGGAAATTACAAGGCTGTCCTTTGGCCTTCTTCTGGACTTGGAGACTGAGCAGCCCTTGGGAGCATCTGAAACATCTGGTAGCCATCTTCTCCCACCGAGGGAGAAGGGCCAGGGCTTGAGTGGGCTGGGGGTGGGGCCGGGAAGGCCTCTTCCTTCCCCCAGATCCCTAATATCACTTCCAGACCCAGGGCAGTGTGGGACGTCCCCAGCCTCTCTGATTGGACCTTTCTGGTCTTGCCTGCCTCCTCTGGCTTCTCAGAGTAGACTGTGCCCACCCAGGGCACACTCTCTGCCAAGTCCCATGGGGATGTCAGCTCCTCTGGAGCAAGGCCAGGCTTGGGGGCAGGGGCACAAGCCGAGCTCCCATGAGAGTTCACTCTCTGGGACGTCGGGACTGGGCTGCATGGGCTGTAATGGGGTGAAGGCCTCCCACAGTGTGGTCCAGGCTGGGAGTAGCTGCAATAGTTGGGGGCAATGGAAGAAACAGGTGGGTGGGGATGACAGAGTGGGCAACTCACATCCCAGACTGAGAGGGATCAAAGCTTGCCCTCCCCCCACAACTGCTGCTGGGGTTAAAATGTGAGAGTGGGAGATGTTATGGGCCCAACTAGGGGCCTGCCAATTCCTATGTTGAAGTCCTACCCCTCAGTACCTTGGAATGTGCCTGTATCTGGATACAGGGCTTTTAAAGAGGGGATTCAGTTAAGACAGGGGTTTTGGTTGGTACCTAATCCAATGTGCCTGGTGCCCCTTTAAGAAGGTTAGGACACAGAAACACACAGAGGGAAGGCCATGTGAAGACACAGGGCGGGGATGCTCGTCTGCAAATCAAACAGAGAGGCCTCAGGAGAAACCAACCCTGCCGACCCCTGGGTCTTGGACTTCCAGCTTCCAGATATGTGGGGAAATAAGTTTCTGTCCTTTAAGCCCTCGGCCTGTGCTATTTGCTACAGCAACCCCAGCAAACTAACACAGGTGCAAATCTATTTTATTATGGCAATGCCTTAAGCATGGTCACTCTCGGCTCCCCTGGAGAATCCCATGTTCAGATGCTCTGCCAGAAAATAGGCAAATATACCTTTAGGATTATACTCCTGGATTATTATTTCCCATGGATTAAGGTAAAGATTGGAGCAGCTGGAGGAGTCGATATTCTTCAAGGAGACCAGACAGAACATCAGTTCTCAGCAGTGAGTTGTATCTGCCTTTAGGAATGTAGGTGGAAATGAGACACAACATCACCAGTACAGAGACCAACCAGAAGGTTACCACTGTCTTCCTCTTGGAAGGGATAGAGGTGTCTTCTTCCCACCTGAAATCAATAGAAAGCCTATAAAAAGAGGAACTTATGAACATTTAGCAAGTGTCTGAGGCAGCACAATGCACACGACTCCAGGATATGGTGGGGTGCTGAAATTTCATAATCTGGATGGCAAGGTGTGTGTCCACAAAACAACCACAACAGCTAATCCTTTTCTATTCAGACATTAATGACAGACCATGTTCTAAGCGTGTTACATAAGTCATCTTCATTAATCCTCACAAAGCCCTATGAGACAGGCATTATTTGTGCCCCTGTGTCATGTATGAGAAAACCAAGACACAAAGAGATTACACGATCTGGCAAAGATCACACAGCTTGTAAGAAGAAAAAGTAATGGCATTAGATGGAGAAGAGACCTGAAGAAAGGAGAGGTGATGGCACAGGTAGCAGACGCGCGGGCTGCCCTCCAAAGTTCAGTCCCCCGGTTTGGGGTGACTTCAGCACACTTATTGGAACCATTCAGTGAAGAACTACGTAACTCACCACTGGGGTCCAAGGAGTATTCAATCCGAAGATAAGCCCTGAGGGACTATTGTTGAGATAACCAAAATGTCAGTTAAAGTGGAGAGTCATAAACAATGGCACACAGACCTTATGTATTTTGGGACAATTTCTAAAATGCATGTCTCTATTAATCACTCTGAATATACGACCAAAGCCTCTTCTTTGAGCAGAAGTTCACTGACTGGAACTCCAGTTTGTCTATTTTTTTTATAAGCCACACCCAAGATGCCTCATTGTTGGTTTCCTGTTCTGGTTCTTTAATATGCAGAGCAGTGAGGGTGTGGGCTGGTTCACACTCGCTGTGTACAGGGTGGGCAAGACAGCCCTTCTGTGCCCTCATGAAGTTCGTTATGGCCACATAACTTCCCTGGGTCAGCAGAAGGTAAGTGGAAGTGACGGGAGTCACTCCTGGGCAGAAACTGGCAAAGCCAGCACGTGCTTCCCCAACATGCTCTTTTCCTTCGGCCTTGGTTTCTGGCAAAGGTCCAGATATTGGCTGCACCATCAGTCTGAGGCCTGAAGCAGAGGCCCTGCTTACCAGGAGGAGTCTGCTGCGGGATCAAGGAGAAAACTCTGTGTGGGTTGAACTGCTGAGGTTTGGGGAGTGATTTGTTATTGCAGTCTAGCCTATTACCTCCTCCCAACGGGTATACTCATCAAGTACTACGAGTCCAGTCTTGGTCTGGGCACTTTGATGTATTTCTCTATATTTCTCCGGTATTTCTGCATGGTCTCCTTAGACCTCATTTCACTCTTCTTTCTAGCTCTTTGTTTTTACTGTGGGATACCCAGAGGACCCAGCCCTTATTTTTGATGTTGCTTCTGTAGTAAACGTGTGCGAGGCCTCCAAAGAGAGGCCCAGTGGGCAAGCACGAGGCAGCACACTGAGTGCGGTCACCTGGGACACCCCGGGGGCAGGAACCGTGCCCACTCCCCACCTGCATTTCCCTCCTGCTGAGATAGACAGCTCTCTGGCAACCCTGGGCATTTTTCCACATTCCTACTGGGTACTCCATGAATTCAAGGCCCTGACCTCTCTTCCCCTGGGCCACTCCTCAGAGTCATGTTTGCCACAAGCAATCTTGAGAGAAGAGATAACATCTCCCACCAGGCAAAGAGCATCTTTCTCCCACTTTCTATAAAAGTGGAAAATCTCCTGAGGCCAGTGTTCCTCTCCTGTTACTCTAACCACTGAGTACCCCACCCATCCTGGGCCCCTCACAATGCCTGTGTGGGACTTGAGTGACAGCAGAGAACCAGAGCCAACCATCAGAGTGCTCTGGGGACTGCTTTTGCCTGAGTAATGAAGTCCTTTGTCTCAGACCTAGGAGTCTGGGCTCTTCGGCTGGCATCTGTGTAACAGTAGCAGGCTAGCTTGTGAGCTTATACACAGGATAAAGGGGTTTCCCAAGTGGCTCCGTGGTAAAGAACCTGCTTGCCAATGCAGGTGACCCAGGTTGGATCTCTGGGTTGGGAAGATCCCCTGGAGGAGGAAATGGCAACCCACTCCAGTATTCTTGCCTGGAAATCCCCTGAACAGAGGAGCCCAGTGGGCTCTAGTCTATGGGGTCGAGAAAGCGTCGGACACGACAACAACTACAAACAGGGTGATGTATCAGTCTCTGCACTGCTTTTGACACCCCACCCCAGCTCTGCTCAGGACCTGGCAGTCTGTGGACTGACGGGCAGTCAGCAAGTGTCCTTTTCACTCACTGACCCAGGGACTGAGGAGTCTCCAGACAGTTCATTCTATACCGGTTCCCTAGGGGCTGCATTCGGGGAAGGCAATGGCACCCCACACCAGTACTTTTGCCTGGAGAATCCCATGGATGGAGGAGCCTGGTAGGCTCCAGTCCATGGGGTCGCTAGGAGTTGGACACGACTGAGCGACTTCACTTTCACTTTTCACTTTCCTGCATTGGAGAAGGAAATGGCAACCCACTCCAGTGTTCTTGCCTGGAGAATCCCAGGGGCAGGGGAGCCTGGTGAGCTTCCGTCTATGGGGTCACACAGAGTCGGACACGACTGAAGCGACTTAGCAGCAGCAGCAGCAGCAGCAGGGGCTGCATTACTGATGCTTCCTGGAGCCTCAGTTTTCCCCTCTGCAAGAGGCATAGCACCCAGGACCCAGTTTACACTCAGAGCTGTTGAATTTGGGTTTGGAGGAAGATGACTGGCCTTCTCTGGCAATTGCCAGCTGATTTCTGTCTTCCTTTGAGGTGATGCCAGCACACTTGGACTCCAACCAGAGAACTTAGGAAAGAGGAAGGAAGAACTCACTGTGAGTGAGAAAGGGGGAATGCAGCCAGCAGAGACGCACTTGGCCGCGGAGTCTTTCCTTCTGGAGGTCTGCGCAAGCAGGACAGGGGTTCAGTGTTGTCATGAGGCTGGGCTGCTGTGGGCCTCTCCTGGGGTTCTGTTTGGAGAAAGGGGTGTGACGTCCACCTTCAGGGAGCTGACAGGAAGGAGCTGCCATAGTTTCTAGCCCAGGATTTGAGGTGGCCTGGTCAGGGAGGCTGTGACAGCCTGGGGAGGGTGGCACGTGTGCGCTCAGTTGTTCAGTTGAGTTCGACTATTTGCGACCCAGTGGTCTGCAGCCCAGCACGCACCTATGTCCATGGGATTTTCCAGGCAAGAATACTTGAGTGGGTTGTCATTTCTTTCTCCAGGGGATCTTCCCTACCCAGGGATCGAATCTGTGTCTCCTGCGGGAAGATAGAAGATAGCCAGAAACAAGGAGACAAGCGTGTGAGGTCACTCCCCAGGAAGTGCTGGAATTTGCGCCCAAATCAACTCTTGGCAAAACTAGGTTGTGTTCATGCTCTTCCCACTTAACAAATCCAGAGGAACCAACTTAGTGTGACATTGGGGAAAAAAAAAAACCCAAAGGGACAATTACTTGACTAGCATTTTTGCTGCGTCTTCAACAGCTGTCACCGGGGGACACCTGTGCACCTGCATCTCTTTCCTCCGCTTCAGGAAGGAGGCGGCTTAGGGAAGATTGCGGGTGAGGCCGGAAGGGGAGAAGAGAGGCGGTGGGGGGACAGGGGCTAACGCAGCTCTCTTGGGAGGGGCTGCTGCAGGAGAGAGGAGGCATGGAGGAGGGGACACGATGCCGTTTACTTCTCAGCAGGGGGTGTGGTGTCTGACTGGCTCTGAGGGCCTCGGTGTGCCCTCTTCTGCTGCAGCCAGCCCAGGGCTTTCTCTTCACAGAGGATTCTGGCAAAGGTTGTCCCTCCTAGTCTTGGGTCCCAGGGTTTTCGGTGGCGGGGGGCGGGGGGGGGTCGGGCCCCGCCAGTCTCAGGAACACAGCCTCTCCTCCCTCCACGTAGGAAGGGCCTGTCGCCAGAAGAAGGATAACCCTACTGTGTCCGAGTCCTCATTTCACTTGCTGCTGGGCGCTAATCCAATTGCTGGCTCTAACCTAATTCTCCATTGATGCCCGAGTCCTTTGCCTGCCGATATTAAAACTCTTTTCATTTAATTGTGTAGAAGATAGATCCTCCTCAGCCGTCAGGTGGTAAATATAGAAGAGCTGATGTGTAGCTCTAATTTCTTCCTTGGCAGGGCTCCTGTGGCTCTGAATAATTGGGGACTAAGATGCTCTGGAAGGAGGACCAGGAAGGAGGAGAAAGGAGTTGGGTGGGGCACTGGGATGTTACCGTGGCCCAAAGGTTACAGCTCAGAGGGAGCGGGGCCTGGTCAGTGTGTTCCTGGCCTGGTCGGTGAGTCTGTTTCATGAGGACAGTCATCTCCCTCTTGAATCTTTCACATGACTGATGTCCTGAGATGTTGTGGGAGAATCAAATGTTTCTGAATCGAGGATGATCAAGGAGAGGCGGCCATCCTACTGGCAAGAGTAGGAGGGGTCATGAGACCCCCCCAGAGTCAGAGGCAGGGAGCAGTGGTCATGATAAGCCCCTTTGATCTCATCACAGGGAAGACTGCGTCTAGGCACACAGTCACCTGCAGCGTCAGGGTTTTTAATGGACCAAGACCCTCTAGGACAACTGATTGCAGCTCCCTTGTCCGGTGACCACAAGCAGGGCAATGAAGAGGTGGTGACAGAGGGCACACCTCTTGGTTTCCAGTTCAGCCTATAACAAGGTGGCCATCCTATTTCCCAGTGGAGGGAGGGATGGAACATCAGAGTAAGACCCTGGTGGCCATTCGTTAGGAGGCTCATCCACCCAGCAGAGGCCTCCTGAAGTTACTCTTGCCACATGCTGCCTATCCCCACCCTCTTAAAACACACTTATGCAGGGAAAGGTGGTACAGACATAAAAACCACACGGCCCAGGCAGGAGGTCATGTGCAGAGCCTGTTGCTGGCCTCACACCCAGCCTCAAGGAAGCAGGAAGCATCCTAGCAAGAGACTCACTAGTATCTTGGTCACCAGACATGGGCTTCTCGGGCGGCCCACCCCAACTGTGCCTTCTCAGGAGCTCACAGCTTCTGGGGCTACCTCGGGCTCTGGAGGGCCTGGCACACACTCCAGCTGTCTTCTCAGGAACAGCTGCTGCCGCCTGTAGGCCATCTGCTCAGCCCCCAGCTCCTCAGATTTCCCTGTGCTTGACCACTGGAGACCTGAGCTTCCTGGACTGGCTGTGCTTCCTATGCGAGAGGCTTTGCTATATCTTAGCTTCCTGAAGCCCCCCTCCCCCTTGTCATGGGCTGGGAGGCACCTCAGATGGTCCTTTCCTCTCCTCTTTCCCTTCCCGCCTCAAGACAAGGCACATATCCAGCATTTCCTGAGGGCTGTTCTCTCCTGGATACTGGGGGATTCTTAGGGCTCCATCCCCTCCTGGCCTGGCCACCTCAGGCCTCTCTGACTCCATGTTTCTACTTCCAAGACCAGCTTCTCCCTTCCCACCTCCAGCCTGGGCTCAGTCTTTACCTCTCCTTCACCTGCTGAGCTAGGAGACCCTGGGGCAAGGAGAGGGCATGCCTGGGGCTTGGAATAGCTGAATCCTCTGGCCAGGAGATCCTGGAGAAGGTGACCAGAGCAGTTTGCAAGACTGTGGCCCAGATATCACCACTGTTCTTTCCTTCAGAATCTGAGGCCAAACCTGTGACTTGGGGTCACTCTCCCCCATGGTATTTTCAGAGGAAACACTGCTAGGATAGATGACTGCTGGGAACATGGGCCCAGATGGTCCAGTCACAGGATCTCTGAGTGCCGGGGCCATAACAGTCAGTGCTGCTGAGCAGAGCAACCTCTGCTCATATGAGGAAATTGAGGATTGAATACAGCGCACAGGAGGGTGTGTTTGCCCAGGCTCATGCTATGTCTCCACTCAGAGACCCTGGCTTCCTAACTCCAGTCTACACTCCAGGCATTTCTGCCAGTACAGTCAGAATGATGGGGATTCTTCCACGCATGGGGGTCAGGATGATGGCGTGCCAATTCCATCTCCACCCTCTGCTGGCTGTGTAACCTCCAGAAAGTTACCTGACCTCTCTGGGTATCAGTTTCTTCATCAGTCAATTGGGGGTGCTGATGCTATCTACCTCATATGAGGCTTGAGAATGCACTGAGATCATTCTCCCAAAGCCCCAGCACAGCATTTGGCATGTAGTGAGTGATAATTAGCCATCATGCAACATTCAGCTTCTCTGGATTGCAAATATCACTAAAACCAACGTGAACCAGAATGAGCACTAGCTATTCAAAAAACAAGCAGGCATTTAATTTACTCTCTCAGCAAATCGAACGGTTCTGTGTCAGGACACCCTTTGGATGTTTTTCCAGAAAAAGAAGGTGACACAGATGTTGTTCTTCCCTCTGTAGAGGTTTCCCGGCCCAGAACAGGGGCAACAGAGACATTCCTCTCACCTTGAAGTTGCTCACAGGAAGCAGATGGAGCCATCCAAGTCAGGATGCTGCCAGTTCTCTTCTAGAAGGTCCAGAAGCCCAGGACTGCCCTGACCTGCAGCCCACCCTCAACTGAGCAGTGTATCTAGTGCTGTGAGAAGCCCCACTCCCCATCCAAGGAACTTCGGAGCAATGATTGCGCCCCCCACGGTTCAGTCCCTGCCAAGGCGTTAAGTAAAAATGCTACTACTCACTAGGATCAGAACTAGGGTGAGGAGAGTGGGGCACTCCTAAGATGTAAAATTTAAGAGGCACCCTCAAACTCAGTGGGGGCTTCCCAGGTGACTCTAGTGGTAAAGAACCCACCTGCCAATGCAGGAGACATAAGAGACGCAGATTCAATCCCTGGGTCAGGAAGATCCCCTGGAGGAAGGCATGGCAACCTACTCCAGAATCTTTGCCTGGAGAATCCCATGGACAGAGGAGTCCGGCATGGAGTCACAAAGAATCGGACACAAGTGAAGCGACTTAGCACACATGCATTCCCCAAACTCAGTAGCCAAGACAAATAATATTTCAAGACATTAAAGTTAATTTAAAAATCCATGATGAACAAAACATCACCTATGCTTTTAAGTGAAGATGGACTCTGTCCCTGCCGAACCGGAGAGTAAGTGCCTCCCTTGCCTCACTCTAGTCCCAGCCCTGAAGCTCAGGTCCCTCCTCAGACAGTAGAGTCAGACTCCCTGGGAAGGGTGTTCCAGACAGAGGTACCATTTGCGGGAAGCTCTGCAGATAGTTATGCTGTGCAGAGAGTTGAGTTCCCTTGCTATGAAAGAAGTAACTAATGCAGGCATGTCTGAGGTTTGCAGAGGAGAAAGAGGGGATGCAATGTGATCCCCTAGTTGCAGCTGTTTAAGAGTTCTGTGCAGACAGACAGTGCCCCACCCACCAGGTGCTGAAATTCTACTTTTCCAACTTTATTTCTTTGCGGCTTTCTCTGTGGGTTTTCTTTCAGAACCCAGAAATTCCTAGAACAATTAAGCAATGCAATAATTGAACCTGCTGAGTCTTTGCGGACCCTCTGCTCCACAGTTTCCACTCCAGATAACTGGGGTCCTTCTCTCTGCTTACTTAAATCCTGTGCAGATTTCCAGCCCAGTTTATTAAGATTTCATCTGTGTAATCTCTCCCTCTATTCATTCCATACATACACATTTGAGGACCTACAATGTGCCAGTCTGGATTATGGACAAGGACTGAATTTTAAAAATTGTGCTTGGGGAAGTCAAAATAATACCAGTATATAACAAAAGTTAAATTATACTAGAAGGTTCAGAATGAAAATCAGCAGTCTCTGGTCTGAACTTTTCCAAGTTCAGTATCATTTCTAGGCGTTTATCACCCTTAATTCTTGTAGGTGTTTCATCTAGTATTTAGTTCCATTTTTCTAAATATATGCATACAAATTTTTTTATTTACCAGCTTTGGGCATTCACTTTTGAACTCTTGCCATGGTAAAAATAAAAATAAGACAAATCTCCCATCTCTGTCCTGTTTTCCTTTCCCTCCATCCTTCGAACATGGTTATTTTCCAGTTTTTTTTTTTTTTTTTTTTACTGAACAATAAAGAAAGCATTGCTGAGCTCAGTTGTACAGTAAAACTGCATTCTTTTTTTAATACAACCTAGAGCTAATAACCTTTTTGATTTATCTGATGTGAGGTATCTATTGTTAACCTTTTCAGTATCTCTGCCTCTTACCTATCAATATCAATCAAACATATTGGTTTTATTTTCCCCTCTGTTTTCTTGTTTTAAGCTGAACTTGTTGCTTGCTAAGCCTGGGACTCAAATGTCTTCTTCGGACACTTGGAATTCTTCTTCACGCTGAAACATACATCACTGCACATCTCAGTTCATGTCCTCATTTCTGGAATCTCTTCCTTTTTCTTCCAAAACAGCATTTGTTCCCCTGTTTTGGTGGCACCCATGCTCTTATAGCTTCCTGAGAAAGGGACGTGGGAAGTAAAATTCTCCATCCTTTTATGTCTGAAAATGTCTTTATTCTATCCTCACATTTTGTTGTAAGTTTCCCAGAGCATGAAGTTCTAATTGGAAATACTTTCCAGTATTGCCCATTGACTTCTAAAGCATTGCCCATTGACTTCTAAACTCCAGGACTGCTGGTAACCCAAGGCCATTTCTGGTCTCCTGTGACCTGCTCTGTCACTTGGAAGCTCCTAAGATCTCTTCATAACCATCCTGATTCTCGCTCATGACTTTTTTCACATCCATTATGCTAGGACCCAAGTGAACCCTTCTGTTCTGGAAATTCTTGTCCCTTAACCCTGGTGAGGTTTTGTGTGTAATTTCTTTGGTAATTTCTTCTTTTCCATTTTCTCTGTCTTTGCTTTCTTGAATTATCTTTAGCTATATGTTGGACTTCCTAAAATGAAGCTCTAATTATGCTGTAACATTGTCCGCCGATATTTTTAAAGAGAAATTTTTTTTGAATGGATTCCTCATATTTCATCTTCTACCCATCAGAGCAGATCAGATCAGATCAGTCGCTCAGTCGTGTCTGACTCTTTGCGACCCCATGAACCGCAGCACGCCAGGCCTCCCTGTCCATCACCAGCTCCCGGAGGTCACCCAGACTCACACCCATCAAGTCAGTGATGCCATCCAGCCATCTCATCCTCTGTCATCCCCTTCTCCTCCTGCCCTCAATCCCTCCCAGCATCAGAGTCTTCTCCAATGAGTCAACTCTTCGCATGAGGTGGCCAAAATACTGGAGTTTCAGCTTTAGCATCATTCCCTCCAAAGAAATTCCAGGATTGATCTCCTTCAGAATGGACTGGTTGGATCTTCTTGCAGTCCAAGGGACTCTCAAGAGTCTTCTCCAACACCACAGTTCAAAAGCATCAGTTCTTCAGTGCTCAGCCTTCTTCACAGTCCAGCTCTCACATCCATACATGACCACAGGAAAGACCATAGCCTTGACTAGGCGAACCTTTGCTGGTAAAGTAATGTCTCTTTTTGAATATGCTATCTAGGTTGGTCATAACTTTCCTTCCAAGGAGTAAGCGTCTTTTAATTTCATGGCTGCAGTCACCATCTGCAGTGATTTTGGAGCCCAGAAAAACAAAGTCTGACACTGTTTCCACTGTTTCCCCATCTATTTCCCATGCAGTGATGGGACCAGATGCCATGATCTTCGTTTTCTGAATGTTGAGCTTTAAGCCAACCTTTTCACTCTCCACTTTCACTTTCATCAAGAGGCTTTTTAGCCCCTCTTCACTTAAGAAATAGAGGAAAACAACAGAATGGGAAAGACTAGGGATCTCTTCAAGAAAATCAGAGATACCAAAGGAACATTTCATGCAAAGATGGGCACGATAAAGGACAGAGATGGTGTGGACCTAACAGAAGCAGAAGATATTAAGAAGAGGTGGCAGGAATACACAGAAGAACTGTACAAAAAAGAGCTTCAAGACCCAGATAATCATGATGATGTGATCACTGACCTAGAGCCAGACATCTTGGAATGTGAAGTCAAATGGGCCTTAGAAAGCATCACTACGAACAAAGCTAGTGGAGGTGATGGAATTCCAGTGGAACTATTCCAAGTCCTGAAAGATGATGCTGTGAAAGTGCTACACTCAATATGCCAGCAAATCTGGAAAACTCAGCAGTGGCCACAAGATGGAAAAGGTCAGTTTTCATCCCAATACCAAAGAAAGGCAATGCCAAAGAGTGCTCAAACTACCGCACAATTGCACTCATCTCACACGCTAGTAAAGTAATGCTCAAAATTCTCCAAGCCAGGCTTCAGCAATATGTGAACCGTGAACTTCCTGATGTTCAAGCTGGATTTAGAAAAGGCAGAGGAACCAGAGATCAAATTGCCAACATCCGCTGGATCATGGAAAAAGCAAGAGAGTTCCAGAAAAACATCTATTTCTGCTTTATTGACTATGCCAAAGCCTTTGACTGTGTAGATCACAATAAACTGTGGAAAATTCTGAGAGAGATGGGAGTACCAGACCACCTGATCTGCCTCTTGAGAAATCTGTATGCAGGTCAGGAAGCAACAGTCAGAACTGGTCATGGAACAACAGACTGGTTCCAAATAGGAAAAGGAGTACGTCAAGGCTGTATATTGTCACCATGTTTATTTAACTTATATGCAGAGTACATCATGAGAAATGCTGGACTGGAAGAAACACAAGTTGGAATCAAGATTGCTGGGAGAAATATCAATAACCTTCTACCCATATATTGGCTTTTAAATTTATCACTCTTTTAATTTTAATTTCTGAGAATTCATCTTTGTTCTCTGTTCCTTTTTCCAAACTCCCTTGTGTCTGGATGTGATATTTTTCTTCTCATTAGGAATGTTATAATTAGCATTGTTAAAGTTTTCTTCTGTTCTCTGCATAGTCTCTATTTTTCTTCCTTCCTTTCCCTCTTTTTTCTTTCCATCCTTCTTGATTCTTTCTTTGCAGTTTGGATCTTGTATTTTGTCTGGACTGTAGTCTTTAATGTCAGATGTCTGGTCTTTAATGTCAAGTGTCTAGTGACCCTTGGGTACCATTTCTTACTAAGTGAATGCTCAGTAGCTCAGTTGTGTCCGACTCTTTGTGACCCACAGACTGTAGCCCGCCAGGCTCCTCTGACCCTGGGATTCTCCATGCAAGAATACTAGAGTGGGTTGCCATGCCCTCCTCCAGGGGATCTTCCCAACACAGGGATCAAACACACATCTCTTGTGGCTCCTGCATTGGCAGATGTGTTCTTTACTACTGAGCCACCTGGGAAGAGCTCCCCAGATGCTGACTAAAGCCTTGTGTGCCTGGCCAGGCTCAGCCATTGATGTGCCCCACTGGAGGTGGGTAGATGGCAAGCCTGCTTTTCTGTTGGGGAATACCTACATGTTAGATTTTGTTTATATCTACTTTATGGGGTTGTTCAGATCTCCCGAGAAGACTCCTACATCCTGTGTGTGGCTGTTGGCCTCCCATAATCCAGGAGGACTGGAGGGGTGTTGCGGTCCTTTAATGTACCAAAACCTGGTGGTCTGGAGTCGACGATAAGAAAGTGAAAGAGAGAAAGAAGCTAGTATTCCCTGGTTTACACAGAGAACCAATAAAACCCTAGAACAGGGCTTGCACTGCTCACAAAGGCACAGGGCACCCTCTCGAGGAGGTCTTGAAAGCCCGGGCAGGAGAGTGAGCTTAGGGGGTTTCCATGCTCCAGAGCATTAGCCAGAGGGGGGAGAGAGAGAGAGAAAGAGAGAGAGAGAGAAAGACACGGGGACCCAAGTCTCTTGTGGAGCAAGGGTGTTTTAATGATCTTTTGAGCGCTGAAGAATTGATGCTTTTGAACTGTGGTGTTGGAGAAGACTCTTGAGAGTCCCTTGGGCTGCAAGGAGATCCAACTGGTCCATTCTGAAGGAGATCAACCCTGGGATTTCTTTGGAAGGAATGATGCTAAAGCTGAAACTTCAGTATTTTGGCCACCTCATGCGAAGAGTTGACTCATTGGAGAAGACTCTGATGCTGGGAGGGATTGGGGGCAGGAGGAGAAGGGGATGATAGAGGATGAGATGGCTGGATGGCATCACTGACTCGATGAGTATGAGTCTGAGTGACCTCTGGGAGTTGGTAATGGACAGGGAGGCCTGGCGTGCTGCAGTTCATGGGGTTGCAAAGAGTCGGATACGACTGAGTGACTGATCTGATCTGATCTGATAGGCTCTTATACAAGGAATTTCTTTTGACAATGATGAAGATCAGAAAACCAAACGTACAGCAATGTTATCAAGGAAACAAGGAATTAGCAATGGTCATAAGGTCAGAAGACAATCCATATCTCAAGAAAGAGGGTGATGACTAAGCAGTTTTGTTGTAAGGAGAGTGTTTACTGAAGGAAATCCACACATGTGTTTTATCTCATGACCTCAATCCTGGGAGCAGCGTGCCGCTCCACTCGTTCCCATTACCAGGAACTGATAAGGAACAGAAGATTTATGAGAGACAGAAAACAGCACACAGGAATCCTCCTGTTAAATGTTCCCTGACAGAGGGGAGACACCTGAGAATGGTTTCAGAAGTGGAATCCACAGGACTTGTTTTTCCCTGAGGTTACTAATTTTTTGTTGGCTTGTTTCTTATTTAGTTTCCACATACCTACCACAAATTCTTCCTCAAATTTCCAACAAAACATAAAAATGCTCTCGATTCTGTCAACCTCCTTAGATAAGCTAAAAGTGTGATTTTTTTTTTTTGGAAAGACATGCTCCTTAGAACATCCTATTCCTGCCTGGAAGTGATACTCTCCACGTCTCTCCCCCAGCTAAAGAGAATCATTGTAGAGCTGTCCTTCCTTATCATCCTAGGAATTTATTTCTCTCTCTCATGAGCTGACCTCACTATGTCCTGGATCCAATGCCTTTCTATTTCCTAGCTGACTTCCTTGTTTAGGGTAGCACATTCTCCAGTAACTACCCAAGAAATGTACACAGGAGATAAATTTTGTGAATCATTGAATGTCTGAATATGTATTTATTTTACCTTTTATTTACACTTTATTTTACTAACATGATGGATAGTTGGGCTAGATATGGAATTCTATGTTGCAAATAAATTTTCTCTAAGTTTTAAAGACATTTCTTCATTGTTTTCTAGTTTCCAGTATTGCTGTTGAGAAGTCTAATGTCATTCTAAGTCTTTGTCCTTTGCACATGACTTGTCGTTCTCCTGTTCCCTAAATTTTTCAGGATTTTTTTTGCCCTTTTGTCTCTGCTGCCCTGTGCCTTGAATGAATTAATCTTTTACAATTCTTTGCTGCTAGGTTCTCATGAGTGCTTTCAATGTAGAGACTCATATCCTTCAGTTCTAGAAAAGCTTCTTGTATCATCTTTGAAAATTTTCTCCCCCTTTATTCTCTCTGATTTCTCTTTCTAGAACTCCTGTCACTAAGATAACTTGAACTTCCAATTTCTTATTGTTTATCTCTTACTTTCCAACTTGTCATTTTGCTCTATTTTTTGAAAAAATGTTTTCAAATTCTCTTTTAGCTCTTCCACTGATTTTAGGTAAAATATTTTTCTCTTTACTTTCCATGAGCTAGTGGTTATTTTTTGAAAGTTTCCTTAAAAAAAAAAAAAAAAAAAAAGCACTCTTACTTTTTTTCCTCCCAAAGATGCAATATAGTCTATTACTTTTCAGAGGATATTATCTATACTTTTTGTTTTTTCCTTCCTACTTATCTCTGTTTCTCTAAGTTTCTTTATCTGCCTGATGCCTTTCTTGCTCCCCACTCCTTGCTTAGTGCCTTTCATGTTGAAGGCATTTCTAGTATGTCTGGGGATCCTTGGCAGGAGTTCATTTAAGAAAGAGGCACCCACCATCTGATCACAGACTCTGTAGACAGGGCTTGTCCTCAGAGGGGCTTTCCTGGGGGGATCAGGTGCTGAGCTCATGCTACTATCTCTAGATCTTTCCTCTTGAGCTGATTGGTGTCTCCGGAGAGGGGCTCTCTCCTATCCTACTGAGAGTCTTTTCAGTGGAGTAGCAGCTGGGACTGGAGATCCACCATTCTGTAGGCAATCCCTCATTTTCAGTATGGCCTTTCATCTCCTGCCCCCACTGCGCAGACCCAGTGTCACTAAGAAATTCTCTTTCCATCCTCAGCTAGTAGGAAAGAAATTTGCAGAGAGAATGGGGTGGGAGAGGGTGGGTGTAAAGTCCTTTCTTAAAGGGACTTTCACTGTGTCTCACTCATCCTCATGTCTGCTTTCAGAGGCGTCTGGCCACTCTCTGTCCTGAGGCTTTCCAGGCATTGAGGTAGAATCTGGCTTGTTTCTTGCTGCTTTCTACTGGCATGTACATATCCACTTTCTCAAATTTGCAAAGGCAGTTACTGCTGGGCCATGCACTTTCCCCTTTCCCAAACTGTACCTGTCATACTGCCTCAAGCTGTGCTTTCCACGATCCTTCTGTCCATACCTGTCTCGTTCAGAATCAAGAAGTAGAGCTGAGGGAGGGGAGACAGTTGGCTAAAGGACACGTTGCTGACCTCTGCCCTTCTTCCATCACCCATCAAGTCCCAACCTTCCCACCCCAGCCTCTCCTCCTTCCACGGGTATTCAGGGCCCTCATGCTATTGATGGCTCCCTTTCACAAGTTGGTCCATCCTAAGGGGATGCCTCAGAGGGTAGATGCCCTAAGCTTCAATGGTGACCATTCTGGCATCTGGCCACACTCTGGGGAAACAGTGTTGTGTTAACACAGCGGTGGCTGCCCTGAGTCTCCCTTGGAGAGAGTACGTGGGTGGCGCCCAGGATTGGTCAAGGAGTCCAAGGACTCCCTCCCTCATCTATCCCAGCTCAGATAGAAATCCAATCCCCAGCCTAGACCTTTGAGAAATAAATGGCACTCTCAGGGTCCACTCCTCAGAGTAAGGCCACGCTAAAATGCTTCAATTCCGGGAAAGACCTGATTGAAGCCTTACCAGTCATGTCATCCTTGGTGTGAATGGGAGCCTCCCGCCTTCCTGGGCTCAGCTCTTAATGATGAGGGTGGGAATGCAGGCACCTGAGAGGAAAATGATTTTGCTGGAGGTCATACAGCGGGAGCGAGGCCGAGACAGGGAGCCTGAACCTACAGTGGTCCTCCGGGCCATGCACCACTCGCTCTGTCCTCAGCCTGTTACCCCAGGATGGAGGTGGACTAGGTGGAGACTGTGGAGAAGTTTCTGGGACAGATGTAAGTTGTGGGGGAGGATACGGGAAATGGAGGAAAACTCCGCCCCACCCACTCTGCCTTGAGCTGGTTGCGGATCCCTGGTTCCCACTCTTCTGGGGGGCTGTGGAGAGGGTATGTCTCCACATGCCTCCCTGGCTGTTGTTCTGACACTGGCTGTTACCCTCTTTCCTTCTAGCTGAGGGTGGAGCCTTTGTTGTTGTTTTTGCGGTGGTTTTGGCATCCAGGGTGAACTCTGGTTGTCATGGCAACCCAGCAGAGGGAAGCAGGGAGAGGGCTTGAGAGAAGCGAATTTATTCCACCATCAGCTGGTTCTCCAAGAGGGAATCTGCTGAGGATGGAGACTGAGGGGCCTCTCCCTTCCTGGCCTGACTCCAAGCTGGCTTCTGCACCACCACTTCTCCCTGCTTCTCTTGGGGGCGACGTGGGCTTTCCCCACTGCCACGTGACATTCTGGGTCTAGAGAAGGATACCCTAGTGGGGGTGGAGAAAGAGGAGGGAGAGCCCCAGAGAAACATCCAGGACCTGGGAACGTGTGCTGACCTCTTAATCCTGTTGGGGCAGTGTCCATGGGGTGGGCCAGTGCTAGGAAGTCCTCTGGGTGGCCTGAGAACACAAACTCAATCACTATAGGCCTTGGGCCAAGAAGTCAAATAAGAGCACAGGACCATTGTTTGATGGCTAAATATCTTTCCAAGGAAATCATTTCCTTTACTATTTTCTTCTTAAAACATATGTCCCTCCCATTCAATTCTCCACTTCTGACAGTGACACATTGACAGAGTAACAGCTTTCTATGAAAACAACAGCATATGACTGGTGATAAATGGCATCTGGCATTAGGGATGAGGGACGATGAGGAATGGTGGGGACCATGGCCAAATGGAGAGCCCTTTTTCAGGATGATGGGCCCTGTGCCTGCCCACTCCGGTTGACTGCTGCCGTGTAGACATCCTGGGTCAATTAGCTCAGAAATCCATTTTATGTGAAGTTTCCTGAATTTTACCTTTTTCCTCACTGTAGTCCTGTGCCCACCTAAATCCAGGACTTCTGAAGATCATAGACAAAGAGGCCCCTGTGATCACTTAAACAGTTGAAGTGGGTCAAGCCTCTAGAAATGATCTCATTTGCTTCGTCCTGTTACAGACAGAGAAACTGGGGCAGGGACCTGCCTGGCTAATGGCATTGAATGGGTTAGTGGCAGGGCTATAGCTGGAGGTACTCAAGGTGGATAAACAGAAAGACAGCCCAGGAATACATACACTGCAGGACCACTCGATGAGCACCTGGCCCTGTCAGGATCAGATTGGCTGAGAAAACCTAGGGATCATATCATTTTAGCTCATATTTATTAGGACAGCCATCCGTCTTGGTCCTTTACAAGTATATGTTGAATGAGCAGGACTTGCCTATTGAAAATAAATTTATTTTCGGATCTCATAGCCTCTTTAAAATGTATTTTTAAGGGGGTCTTCTCTTGCTCCAGTGAAAACTCAGGCTGGTCCCATGCCTTTCCCATTCACTCTTAGGCCACAGAGGAGACATGAATTAAAACTCTGAAATTGATTTAACACCACTTTCCCCCTCGCCCAGCTCAGGTATGGAATGTGCCGTGGGAAGAGAAAATTTGTTCTTCTGCTAGTGCTTCTCCCCTCCTGCAGCCACTGTCCAGCTTGCTAGCCAGTTTCCAACTCCTCCTGGTTGTGGGAGGACAGGAGGGAGGTGGGGCTGACAAGGGGAGGAAAAGTCTTGCTGGAGCTGGCACCACCATAAGCTGACCTTGTATTCTCTGAGCTCAGCAGATGGGTAAAGCCAGTTCCTCCTTTGCAGTCCCTGGGTGGGGGCCATCTCTATTCTGTGGCCCGGGAAAGGAGATGGCACCAATCATGGTGGATAGCAATGTCCACCCCACATGCCACCACCTAGCCACAGGGGTCCCCCAATCAATTGGACCATCCCCAGTAACTTGGTCTGTGTCAATGTTTTATGCCAGGACCACTTCCCCACTGCATGACCTTGTTAAAGACCTTGGGTCATCTCTTTTGGTCTCAGTTGTCCTCATCTGTAACATAAAAAGTTCCATACCTTGCCTTCCTGCTGGTAAGGAGCAGCCGGGTCCTCTGGAGGGCATGGGTGAGAGAGGAAACCTCTTTTCCTGGCTCCCACCTGGGCATTCCCTTCACAAGGACTCTGAGTTCCTGTCCCCAT
This sequence comes from Tragelaphus eurycerus, assembly GCA_935064755.1. Lineage (NCBI taxonomy): Eukaryota > Metazoa > Chordata > Mammalia > Artiodactyla > Bovidae > Tragelaphus > Tragelaphus eurycerus. Next base: position 31,334,594 of record CAKXYN010000002.1, read on the forward strand.
GAGACTCTCCACTGCCTGCCTGGGGGGCCCCTCCCAATCTCTGAGGTCTCCCCTGCCCCTCCAAGCACTGGGCTCCTGGGCTCACCCACACTTCCTCCCCAGGACTAACAGCAGAGGAAGAGAAGTCGCTGACTGTGGGGTAAGGAAGGGGCAGGAGTTGATGCCTGGTAGGTCTCTGGACTGCTTCTTCTGTCTTGTCCTCCATCTCCTAACCCCATTCTGTCACCAGGCATAGACCCTGCTCTTGGTAAACGGGCCATGGAGGAAGGTGAGGACCCCAAGGGGCCGAATCAGTGTTTGGATGTGGGGTACAGGGGTGTAAGGTGAGGGAGCGGGCTCATCACCAGGAGTTCTTGCTCCTCCTCCAGGAGTCAACAGCTGTGTCATTGAGGCCAGGAAGCTACACGGATTCTCAGATGAGATGGGGCAGGTCAGATTAACCCAGAAACATAGAAGAATCCCCCTGACACCTTTGCCCCAACCTCCTAGGCTCCGGCAGGCCTCCCTGCTGGTGCCTCTGGTCCAGCCCTTTGAGCACTCTAGGGACAGTCACCTTCCTTTGAGGCGCAGGGCTGGGCTGTATCCGTTTCCCCCCAGACTCCAGCCCTAAGTCTCCTACCTGGCACAGAGTGGCCATTCGACCTCTCATCACTGAATGAGTGAATACATCTGGTAGGATGAGCGGAGGAGAGAGGGGAAGGGCGGGAGCCCTGGAGGAAGGGCTGGGTGTGAGCACCAGTTCCGTCCAGTTGGGTTCATTTCTGTCTGGCGGGAAATATGGGGGTGGTGGTGGTGGGCTCTGAGGATAAGGGTCCCGGCTCTAGTGTGTGGGCTTGCCCCAGGCTGACAGCTCTGCTGCTAGCGTGAGGGCGACAGCTAGCCCCACTCCTCAGTCTGCCCAGTCTAGGGGTGGGGGGCAGGGGTTGCTCTGGGGGAGAAAGGGGGGCAGGTGGAGGAAGCCAGGGGGAGGACCAAGCGGGCATGGAGACCAGAAGAGGAGAGTGACTCAGAAGGAGGGAGACTGAAGCAGGGATGGGGATCTGGAGGGGTTTCCTCTCCCAGTCCCTCATGCCTTGGCTGACAAAGCACAATCTGCCTGTTTACGTCTCTCCTTCAGGAATCACTTCCTGGTTCACTGACCCTGGCCATCTCCTCTGCAGACGGGTGAGGACCACCACAGCACCTTCCGTAGGCTGTGGGCTCCGAGGAAGGCACTGCTCCATGCCTGGGGGCTGGCTGACCAGAGCCATTCAGGCTCACCTTCTTAGTCCTTAGACTCAAAGGGGCCAAGGCAGTGAAGAGCGTGGCATGCTGAGAGATCAGAGGTCTTGGGTTCTAATCTCTGACAGTTGTTCACTGGGTGCCCCTATGGGCCAGTTGCTTAAGCACAATCTGCCTCAGTTTGCCCATCTGTAAATTGGAGATAATAATCAGACCATTTCATGGCAGTGTTGTGAGAGTTGAAAGAGATAATCCAAGTAGAGCACTGAGCCTGGGACAGCATAAGGTCTCTGTAAATATGTGCTATTTTTACTTGAGGCTCTCTGAATGGACCTGGGACAACAGGCAACATTTAACATCTGCATGTTGATGATCGTATCCATTAAAAGGAGAGAATGACCCTGGCTCAGACTGCCTGCCAAGGATGGTGAGAGAACTCAAGCTGATGATGGATGGGAAAACTAATAATTTCCAATAATTCCAATGGCCTCCTCTTTGGTTTTTTACATTATTTCCAATCTTCACTTAATCCTCTGAAGAAGATGTAAATGCACATTATACAGATAAGGAGACTTGGGGAAGGTAGGTGGTTTGCCCAGGGTCACAGGCCCTGCTGCTGGGGACAGCAGGGAGGGCTCCTCTAGATTCCCGCCTGGGGAGGGGACTGGGGTGTCTAGCGTGAGAGCAGGAGGAAGAGGAGGGGCTTCTGCTTCATCCCTGCCCAGTAACCCTCTCCATGTGTCCCACACACTGCTCCCTGCTGATTCTGAACAGCAGGTCTCAGATCTCCCTGCCACAATCACCTGTCTATTTGAGGAGAAAATTGGACAAAAATGGTCTGGAGCATTCAGCCTACAGTTTAGGAGAAGGGAGGGTGGGGAGGGATGATTAGGATCAGGGAGGAAGAGAGCAGCTTCTGAATTGATGTTTGCACTGCCAGGGCCTCAGAAGGTGGCAGGCCCAGGCCCAGGTCCGTGTTTGTGGAGGAGGTAAATGCCAGGAGTCAGAGGACTTAGACCCAGTCTCCCAGCTGTAAGACCTGAGCTCCCAAACTGCTCCCCCAAGAAGATGTGGTGTAAAACCCATCCAAGACCACTGGGATCCCAGAGTTTTCCTCTAAGAACAATAAATGTAGTTGTCCAGGCCAAGGAAGGGTGGAGGGCATGAGTGGGCCCTCTGAATGTTGAAGGAGACCCTGCTCTATACTCTGTCCTCGAAGTCCTCGTCTTCACTTTATCGGCCTCCTGGAAACACTGGGGTGGAGACCTGTGACCTATCCTTCAGGAAGCCCCTGGCTGGTAGGGAGACCAGCCTCACCAGCTTGTCAGTCAGAGAAGAGCCCAGGCTGAGGTGAGAGCCAGGCTGCAGGGGAGAGCTCAGCCCTTTGGGACATGGGAGTTCAGAGAAGGGAGGTCCATGCGGGTTGAGGCTGTTGGGAAACTCCTGTAGGAGGGTGGATAGAGCTGGTCTTTCAAGACTTGGACATAAGAACTGAGGCAGAAGAGCCTCATTGGAGGCTATCATCTTGCAACATGAGTTGGGGCAAAAGCTGAGAATAAACCGAGAAAGGATGGAAGAAGGTGAAGGAAAACTTTACCTGATTGGATCAAGGAAGTTTGGCTTGTACAGTAAGTCAGGAAAGAGAAAACAAACCTGGAAGCTGATGGCAGAGAGAGTTAGGTGTGATGTAATGGGAAATAGGGAGCCACTGAGGATTTTAGAGCAAGGGAATGGCTTCGTCAGATTAACAGGTGGCAAAACTCATTCAATTCCTGGTGGGACAGTGGTGGAGAGTAGAGGCCTGGTACCTGTGGGGAAGATGTTGCAACTGGTAGAAGGTAATAGTCCCTGGCTTGAGCAATTCCTTATGGTCAGAAAAGAGAAACAAAATGCCTTTCTAATGTAAATAAGGGACAGGACTAGTTGGATTAGATTACAATAGGAGTGAAAGCAGAGACATTACTTTGCCAACAAAGGTTCGCCTAGTCAAGGCTATGGTCTTTCCTGTGGTCATGTATGGATGTGAGAGCTGGACTGTGAAGAAGGCTGAGCGCCAAAGAATTGATGCTTTTGAACTGTGGTGTTGGAGAAGACTCTTGAGAGTCCCTTGGACTGCAAGGAGATCCAACCAGTCCATTCTGAAGGAGATCAGCCCTGGGATTTCTTTGGAAGGAATGATGCTAAAGCTGAAACTCCAGTATTTTGGCCACCTCATGCGAAGAGTTGACTCATTGGAGAAGACTCTGATGCTGGGAGGGATTGGGGGCAGGAGGAGAAGGGGACGACAGAGGATGAGATGGCTGGATGGCATCACTGACTCGATGGATGTGAGTCTGAGTGACCTCCGGGAGTTGGTGATGGACAGGGAGGCCTGGCGTGCTGCGATTCATGGGGTCTCAAAGAGTCGGACACAACTGAGTGACTGATCTGATCTGATCTGATCTGATGTAGAAGAGGCTAATTCTTAACTAGGTTTCTGATTTGGGCAATTAGGTCATTTACAAGGACTGAGAATGCAGAGATGAGTTGGATTTTGGACTGGCTGGCTGACTGTGGAGTATCTGTGAGGCATTAATGTGGAGATGCCCAATAGATAGTTGGATAGATAGAAGTGGGGCTCAAATGATGGATTTGTTCTCATTGGTAAATAGATTGGGATACAGGGTAGTGCTCAGTGGGGTGGGTGTGGGTGTACAGTAGAAGTATCAGAGTCCATCTACCCCCTCGCACAGAGACCATGCTATGACTAAAAGTGCTGCTGCAGAGTGAGAAGAGGGTGGGGACATAGCCCAGGGCCACCATCATTTAATGGAGGAGCAGAGGAGGAGTGGCAATGGGTGTGGTTAAGGAAGTTCAGGATCAGAGTCATAGGTGACTGTGTTGCCAAGCGGAGTGCAGTGAGGTGTGGGTTATAGCATGGGGTCAGCTGATGGCAGAGCCCATGTTCTAGAAGCCAAGTCACTCCTGCTGTGGCTGGCTCCCACTGGTTCTGCAAATTGTCCTGCAAGGAATGTGGGGTGCACTACTGTAGGCCCCCAAAGCCCCAGGGATGCCCTCCATCTTGTGCTCATGGGAAGAGGCAGCTGACTAGCCAGCATCTCTCCCTCTCCTAGCGCATTTGTCCCGGGTCTCGGCCATCTGTCTTCTCGGCCCTCCTAGCCTTTCCTCCCTGCCTCACACTTTCAGAGCCAGGAAACTAGGCCACCCCAGGCCTGAGTGTGTTACCAGTTCCTGCACCCCACTCCGGGGCCCCAGAGCTTCCCCTTTCTGAGGGGGCAGAAGTACCACGCAGACTGAACCTGAATTTTATGCTGCAGTTCTGACCTATGGCATGAACAAGCCATTCCTGGTCTTGTGAGGGAGTGAATAGACTTTGTAGCCAGGCATAGGCTGGGCCCAGTTCTGAGGTGATGAAGTATACTAGTAAGTTGGCCACTGGGACCCTGGCTGGGAAAATGGATGGTCTCTGCCACCTGTCCAATGGCTGAGGGAGGCAGCCAGCACCGGGGGCGTTGGGCAGCTGAAGGCACAGCTCCTGAGGTCTGCATTGGGGAGCCTGGCGGTCTGGGCAGTGGCTGAGTCATCTCTGAAGCTGCCGTGGCTGGAACATCCAGTGCCCACTGGTGGACAGGAGCTTATCTGGGCCACCCTCTGCCGGCCTGTGTCTGACGTGATCTCCTGGAGGAGACTGTGTCCCTGGCACTGGTCTGCAGCATGGAGGCCTTGCAGAGCTGGGTAGAGGTGGTGAGGAGGCCCCTTAAACCTGTGGCCCAGGACCAACACACAAGACTCAGGTCTTAGAGGCACAGGGTGAGTTCTTATCCAAAGAGATCCAAAGTCCCTTTGCTTCTATTTCGGCAACCCCTGCCAGATAGCTCCAAACTATAGCTCCTTCCCTAAGGGACACTCATATCTCCTGCCCTGGGCTCAACAAGATCAGAAATACCTAGCTATGCCCAGAATGGAAGCTTGCCGTGGGTAGGTAGTCTGGCAACATGGAGAGAGGTCTAGAGCTTTACATATGCAGACTTAGAGAATGTCTTGCCTGGTGTGGGTTTTCAAACATTTTTAGCAGCGGCTCAAGTACATGAAAGTAGTCACAGTGACTGCCCTGGGGGGTGAGGGGCTGGGGTCCCTGTTGACCCCACAGCAGCCCCTGGTGTCTCTGATTAACACCGGCAACTCCAGGTAACAGTCTGAAAAGCCGTATGTATCAGCTTCAATTTCTGCATGCTATATTCAGCCTCCCTGGTTTACAGATAGGCACGCTGAGACTTGAGGAGGAGGAACGATCTACATGAGGTTGTTTGTGGCAAAGCCGAGGACATGAACCCCCGTTCCTGCATCCCAGCCTGGGGCCTCCCAGCTGCCTGAGAGAACTCCATCTTCCTGACTGCTGATTGGATTCCAACAGCTCTGTTTTAAAGAATAATTTTATTGTCCTAATTATGCATCTCAATATTCTAAACCATCTTACATCTGCTTTGGAAGCAGGCAGAGTGAAGGTCGTCAATGCATATGTAAAATCATTATGTTCCTTTTTTTTCCCCCTTGGGAAGAAATAAAAGGATGAGTCTGGTCCCTGCCCTTGATAAGCTCACAGTCTGGGTGGGGTTGTGGGGGAGAGAGGGTGGCAGACTCTGGGTCCACCCTCAGAAGCTGCAGACAGACTGTGGAGGGGGGCAGTATGGCAGACACCACCAGGGCATCATTCTGGCTAGCTGCAGAGCAGAGGCATATTCATAGTTCCTGTGTCTTTGGCCTGAATGCTATTAAGAATGTGGATTCTGCCACTTAATAGCTATGACCTCAGACAAGTTTGCTCACACCTTTGTGCCTCAGTTTCCTCATCTGAGTGTAAAGATTATAAAGGCACAAACCTCAAAGAGCTATTATGAAATTTATCATGTATCAGTTCATGCAGAACACTGAGCACTGCACTTGGCAGGTGGTAAATGCCGCTAACAGTCAGCTGATGATGGTGATGTGACTGGGTTCCCGAGGGCTCAGGTGGGGCGTCCACCCGGAAGGAGGGGCTGTGGTGTGAGCTGTCCCAGGGGCAGCACTTCTTGCCTGAGGCTTGGTCATTAGAACCTCAATTGAATGTAGAGGAAAGTGTGCTGGCCCCAGAAGCAAGAGGCTTGGAACTCAGATCCTTACTCTGCCACTGGGGCAGGTCTGTTTGTTTCCTGAGCCTCAGTTTTTGCATCTGTAAGATGGGGAGCATTATACCAAACACACCATGGTGCTGTGAGTGTTAGATCAATGCGTGAAATGCATATCACTTTACCTGGCATGCTGGAAGAGGCATTTGGAAAATATTAGTTCCCCTCCCAAAGAAAACAGGTAGGAGAACCCCGGGTAATGCATCACACAAGGTTCCTCTTCAGAGTTTGGGGAGAAGCTGGCAGTGGCAGCATCAGGAGCTAGTAGAGATGGGAGCAAGTGGAGAAATCCGGTGAGACATTGGAAACTTTCATTTTCATTCACTGCGCACCTGGACAAGAACTATGACTGGCCCCTGGGCTGGGTCCTGGGCAGATATAATCTCTGCCTATGGGAGCTTCTGGCCTGGAGGAAGCCGGGTGAAGATGTCCCCTTAACTGAATACCATGTCAAGCGTAGCTATTAATGGGGGCTGAGGGCCCTTTAAGCTGGAGATGGTGGAAGTTTTGTTTTGTTGTGGTTGGTTGGGGTTTGAGAGACAGCTTTGATAGAAGACATTTTGGTAGGACAGGTAGGTTGGAGGGCATGCCAGGCACAGGGAGCTCATGGGCAAGGGGAGGGGTGGGGAATTATGAAGGGTGTTTGTTTGGTAGACCAAATGAAGGTCTGAATTGCGAAGGTTTCTTTCCCAAAAGGAGGCAAGCCTGAAACTCTGCTCCATCCCCCCCAGTTACTTAGGTCACCCTATTCAACTGGATCAGAATTCTTCCTGGAGGAATTTCTTCATATACAGACCAAAGCTGTAGGACTGCGCAGGGGAATATGGGCTGCAAGTTCATCACAGGCCTTGGGAGGGTCCAAAGAAGGCTGTGGTGAGCCTGGGTAGAGTCAGCCTAGGCCTGGAAGTCTTCTTGGAGGAGGTAATATATGTGGAAACCTGCCCTTGCGTCAGGAGAAAGCCAAGCTAAACAGATGATCATTTACTTCGTATTGCATATCAGAGCAGAGAGTTTCCCTCAGATTACTTCTCACTAAGAAGACAGGCTTCTTTTCAGGCATGGCAGTTCTGTTTTCCCCAGATGAGGATAATCAGCTTGTTTGGGAGTCAGGCTGACAGCTCAGGCAGCAGGCAGGGGCTGGGGGCGGGAGGCCCTGGGCTGCAGGCAGCTCTGAGGGAACCAAATGATGCTGCTGTCTGGGTGACAACCCGGGGCAGGAGGGGATTTCTGTGTGTGCACCACGGAGGAGTAGGCTGCAGGGCAATGAGCTCAGTTATGTGAACCCCAGAGCCTGCCTGGCAGTCTCATGCCTGAGTCTTGCCATCCCTTCCTCCAAGAAAAGACATCCATCAAGATCTATGCTTGGAGCTTTGCCAGGTCTTTTCAGACCTCCTGCAGGGAAGGACCTGATGCCCCCTCTCCCTCCCCTTCTCTGGGAAGACATCCGTTGCTGATGGCCCCACCCATGTGTCCCCAAAACCCTGAGAGGCCCAGCCTCAGACTCCAGCCCAGACAGGAATTTTCATGGACCCATGAACTGGGGGGCAAGAGGGGCACCTGCCAGCCTTGGGGTCTCCATGGACAGGCCATGGATGAGCCACTCTTCTTCTTGAGGGTCAGCTCCAGGCCCTTGTCCTACTCGGCATAGCTAAGCACTTGACTAGAGAGCTTGAGTACTGAACACAGCAGGGCCTAGGATGACTATCTTAGAATCACCTTCGGCAAAACAACCATATGTACCCTGAGCATGGCGACCTCGACCTCGTCTCTGCAGGCCTGTGGGAGGCCCCATAGCTGATTCACCAGCTTTAAGGAGGCAAACCTGGACATACAGCCTTTCTCAGAGGCTTGCACTTGCCCCTCAACCCAACATACTCTCTGACTTCCTCCTGTGTGGAAGGAAGAGGGTGGACTTGACTGGCTCCAAGGTCCCGCTAGTTCTTCAGCCCCCATCTCACCACCCTTTCTCTGGCTCCCCTCTCGGGGCCCAGCTTCCATCTCTCAGTGTTTGCGTATTCACTTCCAGAGCATCCAGAGCTGGGAGATTTCCTCAGACTCTGTGGGTGCACATGCTGGTAGTCCCAGGGAGCGAGGTTTAGTGGGGACCTTTAACAAAGCCTGAGGTCTTTCCTGAGGATGCAGATGGGAGACGTGGCCGTGCCCTGGCTGTGTGTTGCTGGATTGTGGCCCCTGGAGGTCTGTAGAGTCCAAGGCTGAGGGGCAGGGTCCCTTGCTCTGTCCTGGTTCCCCCACCAGTGACCCTCAGCATGTCAACCTGTCAGGTCCTCCACCATTGGTGCCTCAGTTTCTCCATCTGCCTCCTGCATGTGGAGGAGGGACCTGCATGGCATCCCTGCGGCCGTGGCCCCCGGAGAGGTACCTCTGGGACCAGCAGCCATCGGCCCTTGGTAGCCATGTGAAGCAACTCTCCTTCTCTGTGGTCTCCAAGGCAACACCGAGCTGCCTGCCAAGCTCGCTGCTGAGGGTTGGCTCTCTACACACATCTTTAGTGCCTCACTGAGATGGCTGATGGCAGGAGCCAGGGCGAGGCCCAGCCTCCCCAGCTGTCACAGGAGCAAATTGGACAAAGGCTGAGTGGGGTCGAGGGGGTGGTGCTGGGGAAGGGGGCCTGGGAAAGCGACTCAGAGGCTGGGCTACCCTCCGCCTACCTCATCCTCTTAACACTGCCCTCTCAGTGACCCCTGCTTTCTAGAACACTCTGTTTGGAATCTCAGTTTCCCCATACATCAAAGGGATGGGGGCCAATCTGTAACCCTTCATACATTAATGACCTGAGACAAGAGCCCAGTTGGGATATCAGAGGTCTAGGGAATGGGCCCTGAACAGTCTTTGGATAGCTGCCCCAGCAGGACATCAGAGGGTGTATCTCTCCATGGCGTTTACTAGACAAAGTCTCTAGGAGCATTTGCTCCATGGTCCAGAAGCTACCCTCTGCTCCTCACTCAATACCGCTGGTAACAAGCCTTCTCCTAGCTGCCAATCCAAGGACCGGCAGGCTCTGGGGGCCAGATACCTGTTTATTAGAGTCACTCCTGCATTAAGGCCACTATCCCACTCCTGTTCAGGGAAGAGTGGAAGTTTGAGCTGGCCCAGGGATTTGGGACCAGAGGGGGGATGAACAGAGAGGAGAGAGTCCTGCAGATGGTTGCCTTGGTATATGAGTAGCTGGAGCGGAGGGAGCAGCGAACTCCCAGCACCCACAAGACAAGGACAGGGAAAGGAGGTGCCATCCCACCACCAGCAGATGGTCAGGTTCAGAGCACAGAGGCAGGGATTCCTCACTCAGGCTGAGTTCCCTGGGTCCTGGACCAGGCTTGGGGCGTGAGAAGGGACCATTGCTGTTATGGAGAGCTCCACTGGGACTGGGCAGCTGACAGCATTAGGTAAAGATACTGCCAGCCCCTGTGGCCCCTTTGTGTGAGTCAGAGAAAGACTCCTTCTCTGGGCAGACCTAGCCCTGCAGAGCATGGATTTCTCCCTTTGCCATGTGCACAGGTGGTCACTGCTCAGGGCTGAACCTGAATGCCATCCAGAGCAGCTGGCCAAGCAGCAGTTGGAGAGGCAGTGATGCTTGACCAACCCCCTGGAGAGTCAAGGGTGGTTCCTGGCACAGCTGTGTGGGGAAGGGCTGGGGACTTGGAGTGAGGCCTGGAGGCTGGGTCAGAAAGGGCATAGGTTCCTTCAGTCCTAGCTGAGAGCACTTACTCTTCCTTCAGTCCTAGCTGAGAGCACTTACCCCTGGCTCCTCTCAGGATGCTGGGAGGACAGTGGTCATCAAGATAGACAAGGTCCCTGTGGTCCCGAAGCTTACATTTCAGTGAAGAAACAGATGACGGTAACCCAGGAAAACATCAGGCAGCTTGCAAAGACTTACGCTCCAGGGATGGGGAGTGAGTGAAGAGCAGTGGGAGCTTGGAGGTGGGTAGAGATGTCTGACAGTCTCCATAGAGCCATACACTGAGGCCTGAGTAACAAGAAGGAAGGTGGGAGTGGGGTTGCTTCAGGCCTCTAGGGAGTAGAGGTCAGAAAAGAAAGAAAGTGTAGTCGCTTAGTCATGTCTGACTCTGCGACCCCATGGACTGTAGCCCACTAGGCTCCTCTGTCTATAGGATTTCCCAGGCAAGAATACTGGAGTGGGTTGCCATTCCCTTCTCCAGGGGATCCTCCCCACCCAGGGATTGAACCCGTGTCTCCCGCATTCCAGGCAGATTCTTTATCATTGGAGCCACCGGGGAAGCTCAGTAGAGGTCAGGGATGCTGTTAAAAATCCCACAAGGCACAGGACAGTCCCCACAACCAAGAACTGTCTGCCTCCAAATTTCAGTAGTGCTGAGGTTGTGCTCCCCAGGGCTGCTGTTCTTTTTGGATAATCCAGGGCCCCTGTGTTCACATTTCCAACACTTTCTAATATACTCTGGGTTCAAATTCTGTCTCCACCACTTGCCCCAAAAATATCAATGGTGCAGAGGATGAAAAACTCTGCTATGAAGGAAAAGTGAAAAACTTGAGACTATTTAGACCTGCATGGGTCCACGTGGCAGCCGCTGGCCATATGGAGCTTTAGGGCGTTGAAATGGGATAGTCCCAGCCAATGTGCTGGGGGTGTAGAACACACACTGGACTTAAGAAATAGTACAAAAACTGATGTAAAATATTCATCTTTTAAAATTGATTATGTGTTAAAATCATAATATTTTACATATAGTGGGTTGAATAAAACATTAAAACTAATTCCACTTCCTTTTATCTTTTATAATGTGGCTAGTAGAAGATTTTAAATCATGTGTACAACTTCTGTTTGTAGCTCAGGTTATTATGTTTCTATTGGGTGGTGCTGAGTTGGACAGTGATGATATTAATTGCTTCCTTTGTGCCAAGCACTATTCTTTTTTACATATACCATTTGACTTAATTTTCATAATGACTTCATCAGGGATATATTGCCACTATTTTCACTTTCCATGTGAGAAAGCTGTCGCTCAGGTAGGTCAATTAACTTGCCCAAGGGCACACAGGGAATAAGTGTAGGGCTGATTCACTGGCTTTGCTTTGAACAGCAGGTGGAGGGTGATGCTGATCACTGAGTTGGGGAAGTTGGGGGAGGAAGCAGGCATGTAAGTGGACTCGTGTGCTGAGTGGTCCTGCTAAACTTGAGATGACTGTAGACATCCAACCGGAGATATCAAGAAAGCAGGGGGTTTACAGGGAGACATTTGGGGTAGAGATACACAACTGGGGTTCCGCAGTAGAAAAATGGAATTTAAAGCCATAGGGGGCCATGTGATCACAAAGAGAGGATTTCTTAGGACGGAGCCTGAAGCACACCAACATTTGAGGTAGAGACGTGGAGAAGGAGCCCCAACAGGAGGCTGAGAGAGAGAAGCAAGTGAGGCAAGAGGAAAACTAGGCAGGAAAAGAAGATGTCTCAAGAAAGAGTGTCATCAGGCTGACCTGGGAACCTGGGAGCTTCTGGTAGGTTGGAGCAAGACAGGAGGAGAACTCCCTGGCCTAAGGTAGGACATCTGGGGGACTGGGCATCAGTCCAGGACATCACTGGTGACCGTGAGCTGGAGCCCTGCAGGCTGGCCAGACCCATGGTGAGTTCCAGAACTAGACATTCCTGGTTCCTGAAAAGATCAGGGAGGGGCCATGCCAAGTGCACCCAGCTAAAGTGAGAGGCAGGCCCTGGGGTGTGGGAGTGGGATCCAGACAGCTCATTTTGTTTGGCAACCAGGAAGTCCTCTCTTATGCCTGACTATAATCCCAGGGGCTTCAAAGTTAGCTTAATAGTTCTTGGTAGCTAAGCTGAGCAGATGCCCTCATACACATCTTTTTATGGTTGGAGACAGAAGATGCTTCTTTTCCCCTCCTCCTTCTCGTAAATCCATCAGCCCTTCTCTCCTGGGCTACTCCTGCTTCTTTTGCTCCTCTCTGCAACAGCCCATAAACTCAGCTCAGAGTTTGGAGTTCAGGACACATGGAGATTTATAGGTAGAAACTGATCTGAGCTTCTAGTGTCCTGTCTCTTGTTCTAGAAGCTTCTGGCCCCCAGCCTTATTTCCCACTGTCTCTTTCAGTTGATTTGAAAGTTCTCTGTGTCCAGGAATCTGTTCTCAGCACTTGTTTCTGCTTTGGCAACCTCCTCACTGGCACCTGGCTCCTGACCACAGCCCAACCTGGCTTCTGTTCTCAGTGTGCCCACCCTGGACATTTTGGGCAGCCCCCGCCCGGAGCCCACGCCTAGTCTGGGCTCTCCTGCGGCTTCATTAGCACCATCTCCCCAGTGCACTAGCCCCTGCATGTCCCTAGTCACTAATCTCTTCATCAGCAGCTTCTTTTCAACCGCATTGCCCACAGAACCAAGTGCTTTGTCGATGAAAAACTCCTTTGGGGGCAAACACAGGAAATTAAAGACGCCGAGTGCAGTAAGAAAATCCATTCTTTTTCATAGATTTCTGCAGTCTGATTGCTTCGGCTTCTGCTGAGTGGCTAGGATCTCCTGGTTGGAGCTCACACCCAAGGGGCCTGGCCAGAGGAGGTGCTATCGCCAGGAGAGCAGGGCTCTGTCTGAGATTCCACCATCCATGTCCGTGCCTCTGGGGCTGTAGGGCTGGCCACCTGGTCAGCAGGATGTCCTGGGCAGGAGGGAGCCTTCAGGGTACCATCAGAGCTCATACCTAGAGTGGATCTACCCATGGTCAGCTGGGCAAGTACATGTCCTGCCAGAGGAGAGCTTTGTGACTCTGAGTGTAAAGTGTGAGGGGAACTGCCTTCTCCAGGGATGCGAGGGGACCATGGCCCTACCTCCTAGTCCCAGTGGGTTAGTGCTGCTCTGTGACTCTATGGCTCAGTCTGTAAAATGAGGGAGTTTGGATTGATGGTGTTTAAGGTCCTTTGGGCATATAGCTGATGCAACAAATGCTAGTTGAGCTCTGTCCACGTGCCAGAACTTTCAGAAGCCTCAATCAACAGCTGCCAGGGCTTCAAGTCAACCAGGCAGTAGCGGCCTCCCCTCATTCCTGAATCCGGCCACTGGAGAGACCACTCAACCTGCTGCTCAGCTCACAAGCTCACTGGCCCAGATCTTTGGAAGTGCCTGCAACACTAGGAGGCCTCAGGGACATTGGGCTCAGGTGGATATTGGGTGTCTTCTCTGAGAACCCCTGAGATCCCACCAAGGCACTTCACTGTGGCTGGGCTCTGCACCCAGAAGAGGAGACTGGGTCACTGAGAAGACAGGCCAGGTGCAGAGCGATGGAAGCAGGGGATGCCCTGCAGGGCGGAGGCAGAGGGCAAGGAGACATGACCTACATCCGGGACCCTAACTCACTGTCTCTGGGAGCAGAAAGAGGAGCAATGAATGAAGAGGGCAAGCAGAGCAGAATCTGGAGTAGGACTCAGGGAGCACTCCTTCGGGTCACTCAGGCCCTGCCACAGGCCTGGGTGTGGGAACTGGGGGCTGGGGTTGCAGCTAGCCCTAGGAGAGCCTCCCAACTCAGGGTTCCAGGGAGCGGCCCAGTCCAGGCATGCAGAGAGCAACTCCAACAGGGCAGAACAGGCCACCCCGGCCCCAGGGGTGCAGCAACGGTCAAAGATGGTGGCTGGACAACCTGTTAGCATCAGGGTAGGGGCTCAGCATCAGCTGTCCAAGCCTGTCAGGTTTTCTAGTCCCAGCCAGATGTGGGCTCCATCATCCCATTCATTTGTCCACTGACTCATCCAGGGAACATTTCCTAGTTGCCCTGCTTTTACCACCACCACCCTCATTCCCTCTGCCTCTTGCCCAGGGGGCTCCTTCCCCTCTCACAAGCTGTTGATGCTATTCCCTGTGGACCCTCCCGTGTGTCAGGCAATACTTCCTGGACCTTTCATATTTTCTCTGGACACCCCAGGTGCAGTAACTGATTTCTCACCTTGGAGATGGTCATTTCAGGTGCTGGATCAGTAAGCCCTCTTCCTGCCAGCCCATAATATTGCCAGAAATCTCCTGGTTACAGGGAACTCATAGTCCTCAGACTACATTTGTACCACACTGAACAGTTACTTGATTAATATAAAGGAAAAAGAGGAACTGGTAGGCAGCTACTCTGAGTCAGGCCTTTTCCTGATTCACTCACAATTTCCTGATGTTTGTGTAATCTGTCAACAGCAAGCATAGCTAATATTTACTATTGGCTACTGCGATGGTCTAAGCTTTATGTGAGGTGATTTGTAGATGAAGAAGCATGTTCAGAAGGATAAGTGCTTCATAACTTGCTTAATGTCACATAATCAAAGGTTGGTAGTATTGATATTCAAATGGGTCTGGTGATCCTTACCACCTTCCACCTTGACTTCCCAGGACAGACATGGGTTATCACATGCTGTGGGGGACCCAGATGAGGGAAAAACATGTTTGATTTCAAGACAATGTTGCAGATGGGACATCCTTCTGGGGGACTTCCTATTGTGACCTCTGCCCTCCTGACCTGCAGGCTCCTCCTGACCTGCAGGTTCCACCTGACCAAATGCTTCATGGTTTTCACTGAAGTCAGGCTCGTTCTTCTGTAAGCATCGGGGTCCCCTTCCTCTCTTTGTCTGCCTCCCTCCCTTCCTCTGTCTTCCACCAAACCTAGAGAGCAGCAGAGGTGGGGAGATGAAAGGTGTTCATAAATCCTTAAAATTTCATTACCAGCCACTTTGATGCTCACCAAAAACTCACCGTCTTGGTAGGAATGAGTAAAACTAGGCTATTTTATAGAAGAGAAATCGGAGGTTCAGAAAAACAAAGTGGCTGGAAAGAAAGGGAGCAGTAGATGCCCCGAGTGTTCCCTGTGTGTGAGCTCACAGCACAGGCAGCTGGGCCCTGCAGACAGCGAGCCCAGCTCTGGTGACAGCCTTGGTGGAGTTCCCGGGGGCAGGGCCTCCACCCCAGCAGCGAAGGTGGAATTTCCTCCCTTGCAGCTTCTGGCCAGCTCAGCTGTGAGGACTGGAGCAGCTTCCTGAGTGGCAGCCAGGCAACCCCAGGAGGGAGGGAGGGAGGGAGGGAGAGAGGAGGATCTGTTTTGTCACTCCAGAGCCTGGTGACATCAAGAGGGCTACTGCGTCGCCTCTTTGTGTTGTGTAAGAGTTGGGGTGGAGGCCGCTGGGCAGTTGCTCTGTGTTCTCTGCTCTTTGGCCACTCCCATTGGGTCCAGGTAGTGTGAGAGGGCCTGAAATTGATGGGACTGGAAGATGGATTCTTTTGTCATTCTCTACTCCTTCCCTTGGCCATCTCATCCATTCTCACAGCTTCATTACCATCCACACTACTGGTTCTTGTCTCTGGCTGCATGTTAGTACCACCAGAGGGGATTTCTAAAGATCCTGATGCCAAGCCCTGTCCCAGACTGAACAAATCAGAATCTCTGGGGTTGGGCCTGGGTATCTGAATTTGTTAAATGCCCTTGTGCGGTAAGGGCTGAGAACCACAAATTCATTCTCTGATCGTACTTTCTTCCAACTCCGATCTTTCCCACCTGCTCCCTGGACATCTCTTTTTGTTTCCTTCCAGAAAACAACTTGCTCAAGTTACATTCACAATATGGACGAATCCCACCTTGTGCCACCTTGAAGCCTGTTTTCCCCCCAGGATCCCTGTCCTAGTGAGCTTGGCTCACACCATCCAGTGGTGTAAGCCAGTGACCGGATGGCAGCCCTGTCTCTCTCGTCCATATTCTTCACATCCAACCTGTCGTTCTATGAAGATATGATTCAGCAACTGTAACAGAGAGACCCAAATAGCAGTGCCTAGACAAAATAAAGATTACATAAAAGGGTGTATGGAAAATTCAGGGCTGGCATGGCCACTCCGTAATCACCGGAGGCCCCGTCTCCCTCTCAATCGTGTCTTTGCTCTCCAGCATAAGCAGATTTCTTCTCTTTGTCCAAGATGGTTTCTTTAGTTCCCACTGTCATGTCCCAATTCCAGCCATCGGGAAGGGGCAAGGGGGAAGGGGAGGTCACGGCCCTTTAGGGCACAAGTTGGATGTCATTCACATCACTTCTGCTCACATTCCATTGACCTGAATCTAGACACAGGCCCACACCTGGCTGCAAGGAAAAGTGGGAAATGTATCTTATTGATTTCATTTGCTCTGATGGTCTCCGGCTCCTCCACTTCCTCTTCCACCATCCCCTTAGTCCAACCCATAATCTCCTACCTCATCAACTGCAAGAGCCTTCTAGTGGGTCTCCCCACATCCTCCAGCCTGGTTTTAAATGCAAATGAGTGATATGGTTTAAAAGCAAACAAGACCAGATCATCTGTTCAGCAGCTTCCCATTGCTCTCAGAATAAGTCCCGGAGGCCCTCATGCTCTCACCTGGTCTTCTGGCCTCAGATCAAGCCTCTCTCCCTTGCTGTCTGTCTTCCAGCCATACTGGTCTCAATCCAGTGGGTTGAGAGCAGCTGGCTCAGTCTTTCTGTTCCTGATCCTGGTTCTTGTTGCTTTCTCTGCTAATTATTTTCTCCCCACCCTGACTCCCAACCTCCCCCTACCCCCAGCCCTGTCAGACCTCGTCCTTTAGAACCAAGATAAGTGGACCATTTCTCTGGAAAGCCTCTTGGACAGCGTGGCTAAGATCAGGCCACCTGTTACTTAGGCTTACTGTACCCTTTTCTTTTCTTTCAGTGTTACAGGTTGGATAATGTTACTTGTATGATCATTGCTTAACTTCGGTGCCCCTCATCTGACCCAAAGCTCCAGGAGGGCAGGGACTGTTGTGACCCCCGTGCCTGGCAGGCTGCCTGGCCCACAACGGTCCTCACTAAACGTCGGCTGCCTGGGTGAATTGTGAGGCATGGCAAAGTGTAAAGAATGACTCCCGGGTTTCTGGCTCACACTGAATGCCAAATGTGCAGTCAGGGCCCAGGGAGGTGGGTGCAGATTGGAGTAGGATCCTGTGTGCAGTGTTGGAAATGGCAGGCCAGGGATGTCGACTAGGCTGTTGGATAGCGACCCTGGACTTCCAGGAAGATGTATAACTTGAATCAACTGACACTGGATTCTCCTCTTGGTTCAAGGTTATCATGGGTCAAGGTTGCCACAAAGACAATCATTTGGCGGGGGTGGGGCATGGTAAGAATAGGGGTCCTGGTCTTGTGTCCAACTTCAGATGAGAGGAATTGGGAAAGAGGTTCCAGAAGAACTCCTTAATGCAATTTTCTCTACTGAATGCTATTCTCAAAAGGGCCTGTTCAAGGTCTTAGATTGTCAGGGAAGCTGAGGGTCTGGGTAGCAAGCACAGTGAGCATGGAAGGGCTAGAAGGGTGGTGACAGGGCACACTTCTCACCACGCTCTACACCCATGAGTGCCTTGTTCAGCAAACACATACGGGATGTCTACTGAATGCCAGAGGCCTGGGGATACATCATGATGGTGGCAGTGGCAGAATAGTATAGCTGCTATTTATAGAGCCTCACTCATATCAGACATCACCCTAGGCACTAGGCATAGAAACACATTTCATCCTTAAAACAACTCCACGTGCCATTATTCACGTTTTACAGCTGGGGAAACCGTGCTCAGTCGCTCAGTTGTGTCTGACTCTAGGCAACCCCATGGACTGTAGCCCTCCAGGCTCTGTCCATCAGATTTCCCAGGCCACAATACAGGAGTGGGTTGTCATTTCCTTCTCCAGGGGATCTTCTTGACCTAAGGATTGAACCCATAGTCTCCTGCGTCTCCTGCATTGGGAGGCAGATTCTTTACCACTGAGCCACCTGGGAAGCCCAGGAGAAACCAAAGCAATAAAAAAAGTGAAAACAAGATCACAGCTACTTGGTAGCAAAAAGAAGAACAACTATAGCCCCTTTGTTTAAAAATGCTTAGAGATGTGGGATTATTTTATACAGTGAGGCTAACTAGTATCACTCCCCTAAGGTAGATGAGGAAGAAGATCTGGGGGCTGTAATACTTTCTAGCTGTATTAATCCTCTCCGCCTTTCTCTTGCCCTTTCCCTTTTTCATCCATTATGACTACTCAAGCTTTCTTTGGAACAGGAAAAAAATTAGTTTTAAGAAGACAGCTGGTGGGCTGTCTGCATTGCAGTGAAAGGTGATGGGTGATCATGGCAAAGTTAACTTTCAGCAACCTGCTGGGATAATAATCCTTCACGGAGCTTGGCAGTTTAAAAGGTCCTTTATAGAACTCAATTCTGTGAGATAAATAGTATCATCTACCAGGCACATACGACTCCAAGAAGTTAGGTGACTTGCCAGGACCGTGGGGCTGCTAAGTTGTGGATCCGTTAGAGACATAAACTCTGTTCCCCAGACTTTCTGTCCAGGGCAGTCTGTTCTGTCTGCATCACCTTTTCCAGACGTCCAGCTTCATTTCCACTTGTGTCTTTCATTTTCCTGGTGGTACATTTTTCTTTTGCCTTTCCCTACCAGGTTTTCTTAAAACCTGCTTTTGCTAAATGTCAACAGCTCCATGGATGAATGGCTAATTCATACTAAAGTGTCAATGACTGATAATGGCACTCAGCTATTCCCTCTTCAGAAAGTTTTGTATTTTAAGACAATAATGATAATAAAAGCTCCTCTTATGGATTTTCCTCTTGGAGTCTTCACAAACAGTTCCTATTGATTTATCTTATTTTTTCTCTCAGATCCACCCCTATCCTTCCACATCTATGTCCACTGTCATAGTCCAATTCAGCCCTTCATCATCTGTCCTCAGGACTACCTCAGTAGGTTCTTAACTGTTTCCCTGCCTCTCACGCATCCTCTATCATGGTGTCCAAATGCCTCTGATTAGCATGCCTTGCTTTAAGCCCTTCCCTGGCTCTATATCCTTCATAAATAAGGCCAATCTCTTGGTATAATTATCCCTACACATTGGGCTGGGACATGTCTCTGGGCAGTCAGCTGTCAATTTCAGCAAAAACTGCCAAGCTTTCCAAGAGAGTCTTTTCAAACTCCTTTCATGGGGCTGGGATGAGGGCAAGTGCCCTTTTCTATGTGCCTTTCCTTTGGGAGCCCCCACCTCAAACACATCCTCAGTAGTTTTAACATGTCTTCCTTATCTTCTCTCATATAGCCTGGAGTTGGTGGTGAGCTGATGTTGGTTAAATAGGTTTGAGGCGTTTCCCTTTGCAGTTACTGCATAGACGATGTCTCTGAATAGTTCTCAAGCGGGTAGAGAGTGGGACAGATCAGATCAGATCAGATGAGTCGCTCAGTCGTGTCCAACTCTTTGCAACCCCATGAACTGCAGCACGCCAGGCCTCCCTATCCATCACCAGCTCTCGGAGGTCACTCAGACTCACATTCATCGAGTCAGTGATGCCATCCAGCCATCTCATCCTCTGGCGTCCCCTTCTCCTCCTGCCCCCAATCCCTCCCAGCATCAGAGTCTTCTCCAATGAGTCAACTCTTCGCATGAGGTGGCCAAAGTACTGGAGTTTCAGCTTTAGCATCATTCCTTCCAAAGAAATCCCAGGGCTGATCTCCTTCAGAATGGACCGGTTGGATCTCCTTGCAGTCCAAGGGACTCTCAAGAGTCTTCTCCAACACCATAGTTCAAAAGCATCAATTCTTCGGCACTCAGCCTTCTTCACAGTCCAGCTCTCACATCCATACATGACCACAGGAAAGACCATAGCCTTGACTAGGCGAACCTTTGTTGGCAAAGTGATGTTTCTGCTTTTGAATATGCTATCTAGGTTGGTCATAACTTTCCTTCCAAGGAGTAAGCGTCTTTTAATTTCATGGCTGCAGTCACCATCTGCAGTGATTTTGGAGCCCAGAAAAAGAAAGTCTGACACTGTTTCCACTGTTTCTCCTTCTATTTCCCATGTAGTGATGGGACCAGATGCCATGATCTTCGTTTTCTGAATGTTGAGCTTTAAGCCAACCTTTTCACTCTCCACTTTCACCTTCATCAAGAGGCTTTTTAGTTCCTCTTCACTTTCTGCCATGAGGGTGGTATCATCTGCATATCTGAGGTTATTGATATTTCTCCCGGCAATCTTGATTCCAGCTTGTGTTTCTTCCAGTCCAGCATTTCTCATGATGTACTCTGCATGTAAGTTAAATAAACATGGTGACAATATACAGCCTTGACGTACTCCTTTTCCTATTTGGAACCAGTCTGTTGTTCCATGACCAGTTCTAACTGTTGCTTCCTGACCTGCATACAGATTTCTCAAGAGGCAGATCAGGTGGTCTGGTACTCCCATCTCTCTCAGAATTTTCCACAGTTTATTGTGATCTACACAGTCAAAGGCTTTGGCATAGTCAATAAAGCAGAAATAGATGTTTTTCTGGAACTCTCTTGCTTTTTCCATGATCCAGCGGATGTTGGCAATTTGATCTCTGGTTCCTCTGCCTTTTCTAAATCCAGCTTGAACATCAGGAAGTTCACAGTTCACATATTGCTGAAGCCTGGCTTGGAGAATTTTGAGTATTACTTTACTAGCGTGTGAGATGAGTGCAATTGTGCGGTAGTTTGAGCACTCTTTGGCATTGCCTTTCTTTGGGATTGGGATGAAAACTGACCTTTTCCAATCTTGTGGCCACTGCTGAGTTTTCCAAATTTGCTGGCATATTGGGTGCAGCACTTTCAAAGCATCATCTTTCAGGATTTGGAATAGCTCCACTGGAATTCCATCACCTCCACTAGCTTTGTTTGTAGTGATGCTTTCTAAGGCCCACTTGACTTCACATTCCAGGATGTCTGGCTCTAGGTCAGTGATCACACCATCATGATTATCTGGGTCGTGAAGCTCTTTTTTGTACAGTTCTTCTGTGTATTCTTGCCACCTCTTCTTAATATCTTCTGCTTACGTTAGGTCCATACCATTTCTGTCCTTTATCGAGCCCATTTTTGCATGAAATGTTCCTTTGGTATCTCTGATTTTCTTGAATAGATCCTTAGTCTTTCCCATTCTGTTGTTTTCCTCTATTTCTTTGCATTGATCGCTGAAGAAGGCTTTCTTATCTCTTCTTGCTATTCTTTGGAACTCTGCATTCAGATGTTTATATCTTTCCTTTTCTCCTTTGCTTTTCGCTTCTCTTCTTTCCGCAGCTATTTGCAGGGCCTCCCCAGACAGCCATTTTGCTTTTTTGCATTTCTTTTCCATGGGGATGGTCTTGATCCCTGTCTCCTGTACAATGTCACGAACCTCATTCCATAGTTCATCAGGCACTCTATCTATCAGATCTAGGCCCTTAAATCTATTCCTCACTTCCACTGTATAATCATAAGGGATTTGATTTAGGTCATATCTGAATGGTCTAGTGGTTTTCCCTACTTTCTTCAATTTCAGTCTGAATTTGGCAATAAGGAGTTCATGGTCCAAGCCACAGTCAGCTCCTGGTCTTGTTTTTGCTGATTGTATAGAGCTTCTCCATCTTTGGCTGCAAAGAATATAATCAGTCTGATTTCGGTGTTGACCATCTGGTGATGTCCATGTATAGAGTCTTCTCTTGTGTTGTTGGAAGAGGGTATTTGCTATGACCAGTGCATTTTTTTGGCAAAACTCTGTTAGTCTTTGCCCTGCTTCATTCCGTATTCCAAGGCCAAATTTGCCTGTTACTCCAGGTGTTTCTTGACTTCCTACTTTTGCATTCCAGTCCCCTATAATGAAAAGGACATCTTTTTTGGCTGTTAGTTCTAAAAGGTCTTGTAGGTCTTCATAGAACCGTTCAACTTCAGCTTCTTCAGCGTTACTGGTTGGGGCATAGACTTGGATTACTGTGACATTGAATGGTTTGCCTTGGAAACGAACAGAGATCATTCTGTCGTTTTTGAGATTGCATCCAAGTACTGCATTTCGGACTCCTTTGTTGACCATGATGGCCACTCTGTTTCTTCTGAGGGATTCCTGCCCACAGTAGTAGATATAATGGTCCTCTGAGTTAAATTCACCCATTCCAGTCCATTTTAGTTCGCTAATTCCTAGAATGTCAACATTCACTCTTGCCATCTCCTGTTTGACCACTTCCAATTTGCCTTGATTCATGGACCTGACATTCCAGGTTCCTATGCAATATTGTTTTTTACAGCATCGGACTTTGCTTCTATCACCAGACACATCTACAGCTTGGTATTCTTTCTGCTTTGGTTCCATCCCTTCATTCTTTGTGGAGTTATTTCTCCACTGATCTCCAGTAGCATATTGGGCCCCTACTGACCTGGGGAGTTTCTCTTTCAGTATCCTATCATTTTGCCTTTTCAGCGCCCGGCCTACCCGCGAGCGGCGCACCGAGAGCCCCCCCGGCCTACCCGCGAGCGGCGCACCGAGAGCCCCTCGCCGGCTGCGCGGCGCACCGAGACCCCTCGCCGGCTGCGCGGCCAACCAAGACCCCTCGCCGGCTGCGCGGCGCACCGAGAGCCCCTCGCCGGCTGCGCGGCGCACCGAGAGCCCCTCGCCGGCTGCGCGGCGCACCGAGAGCCCCTCGCCGGCTGCGCGGCGCACCGAGAGCGCCCTCGCCGGCTGCCGCGCGGCGCACCGAGAGCCCCTCGCCGGCTGCGCGGCGCACCGAGAGCACGCCCGAGAGGAGCTACCCAACGACCGAGGAAGGACGGTGGTGAGGACTGGCGCACTAAGCACGGCTGAGAGGAGCTACCCACATGCGACCGAGGTCAGGAAGGGCGGCGGTGAGGAGATACCCCTCCCCCAAGGTCAGGAAGGGCGGCGGTGAGGAGAGACCCCTCATCCAAGGTAAGGTGCGATGGCTGTGCTTTGCTGGAGCAGCCGGGAAGAGATACCCCACGCCCAAGGTAAGAGAAACCCAAGTAAGACGGTAGGTCTTGCAAGAGGGCATCAGAGGGCAAATACACTGAAACCATACTCACAGAAAACTAGTCAATCTAACCAGGACCACAGCCTTGTCTAACTCAATGAAATTAAGCCATGCCCGTGGGGCAACCCAGGATGGGCGGGTCATGGTGGAGAGATCTGACCCGGTGTGGTCCTCTGGAGAAGGGAATGGCAAACCACTTCAGTATTCTTGCCTTGAGAACCCCATGAACAGTATGAACAGAGAGTGGCTAGTGGTGGGTATGCATGGGAAAGTTTTTAATGTCACAATGATTGGGCAATGCTGTTAGCATTTAGAACTAGGGACTGAACTAATGCTTAATGGTGTGCATGGCAAGGGAAAGTCTGGCAATAAAGAAGTAGCCTAACCAGGATGCCCACCATGTGAGGCTGTGTGACAAAGGTATGGATTAGAAGCAGTACTGTGATCCAGATTAGAATGCAAGGCTTCTCCTCATCAGACCAGAGCTCTTTGCACTGCATATTTCCTCTATCTTCCAGAAGAAAATGACTCCCAGTGGAGAGATTTTTGTGTAGCACTGAACAGGAAAGAGTGCCCAGAGGATAGAGGGTTTTTCCTTGAGACCCTCATATCTTGTGGTCATCTGAGCCAAGTGAGGCTGGACCTTAGTAGAGGAACTGCCACAGCCCCTGGAATATGGGGGACAGTTTCTCGCTTCTTCGTCCAGGTGACTGCAGCTCCAAGAGGTTGGTGGATCCATTTGTCCTTTCACCGCCTTATCTTCCTGGGAGTGAGCAGTGTGTGTGTCAGACATTTTAAAGTGCCCTAAGAAGGGGAGCCTCCAGTTCTGCTAGGCACTATTTTGATGGGAAGAAGGCAGCTGTCCTTCCACCTTGGAGATGCTAAAAGCAGAGGCAGGGAATACACAAAGACTCCAATTTATTTGTTATTTGGATTATTACAGAGTTCCCCCTCCAAAAGCGCTGGGCTCATTAAGGAAAAACAGTGACCTATTCCAAGGCACTAAAACCAGGCCAATCAGAGCCAAGATGGTGAGAGGCAGAAGGGCAGAAAGGAGTGCAATTGAGGGAAGAGCAGAGAGGTTGGGAGACCTTCGTGAGGCGCGTGTCTATCACCAGGCTTACAAATGTCCATTGATATCACCAACTTCATTTGTCAAGACCACCCAGGCAAGCATCACCACAGCTATCTCCACCTCTAGTACCACCAGGGCCACCTCTGCCAATGCTCCTCTGGCTCTCATGTCGCAGTTTGCATCTCCGTCCCCAGCAGTGTCTTGACGGGGTCTGGTCCACCACCAATCTTCCAGGTTCTCTTTCTCATATTGGAAAGAGCTCAGGTTGGAGCGGGACTACCTCTGAACTGAAGCCCTTCCCACAGCAGGGAGGGGAGAGTCCACTTGCTCTGGGCTTTGAGAGGGAGATCAACCCGGGTCTTTGTAGCTGTTTCTGGAAGCCAGTATGCTTTAGAGGTGTGGGGCTATTTTATGGTTTAAGGAATCCTCCTGGCTTTTGGATTCTTTGAGGTGAATTCTATTTTCAGAGATTTGCAGACTCATGAAACATTGGAGGAAAGTGTATCTGGGATCGGGCTTCCCAGGTGGCTCTAGTGGTGAAGAACCCGCTTGCCAATGCAGAAGACATAAGAGACGCAGGTTCGATCCCTGTGTTGGGAAGATCCCCTGGAGGAGGGCATGGCAACCCACTCCAGTATTCTTGCCTGGAGAACTCCATGGGCAGAGGAGCCTGGAGAACTACAGTCCATAGGGTTGCAAAGAATCGGACAAGACTGAAGTGATTTAGCATGCACGCACTTAGCTGGGATCAGGGTTCAACCTAGAGGTTAGTCTGTAGCTGGAATAGGGGCCTCCTATGGGACTGGGACTGGGGCCTAATTTGAGAGAAGTTTAGGCTTCAGTGTCTAGCCCAGGTCAAAGGGCTGGCTGGGATTGAGTCAATATTCAGGGTAGAAATAGTGCTAGGGGCTCATTAATTGAACCTTTGTTTAATATGCAGAATTTCTCATCAAGTACCATATATTCTACCCTAGGTCTACCATTCTACCCTAGGTCAATCCATTTTCTTGAGGGATTCCTCCATTCTCTGCCCCTGGCCACCTCCCCCTTTTAGCCCTGGGTCTCATAACCTAACCACACTCCTGCTCTAGGGTGTGGACTTCAGAACAGGATAGGGCACCTGTCTGAACCCCAAGCACTGTGCAGCCCAAGCCTGCCTTTGGAGGGGAGGGCAGAGCCAGACCTGGGGCCCAGCCGGCCCTGGCTGTTGGATGGCCAGCTGTAATGGGATTAGAGCAGGCCACGCCCATGCCCTGCATGCTGCTCCAATCCCCTCCCTTCCTTTCTCCTCCTGCATCCTCATTAGGATGCAGTCTTAGACTCCACCTACCTAGCCAGCCTCATTGTCTCAGCCAGTGCCAGCACCTAGCAACCCTCACAGGGGAGCCCTTTCCCACCACTGTCCTGGCTCCTCTCCCTGCCCCTCAGCTCTAAACACCAGCACAACTTATGTTTGTTTTTATCACTGCAAAGAAGTCAACAATGCAGCGCCATCTGGTCTCGCCGGGTTCTCTCAAAGACCCGGTTCTGAAATTCTGATGTCCTCTCCAAGATTCCTAGGTTCTATCAACAAATCGCAGATTACATTCTGAGCTTCCAGAATTCCATTCTGGAATTCTCCAAGGCCTGGAGTCCATTCTAGGAATTCATGAATTCTAGGCTTCCATGATTTTATGACATAAATTTCAGACCATTTCATCACAGGGTAGAATTTGGTTATTTTGGGACAGAATCACCTTGTGTTTCCAGAAGTGAAGTCTGTGGTCATGAATCAAGGTGACAAAGGTTAGATGATGAGGAGGGCATGGAAGTTGCATCTTTATTCTTTTTGAGAACTTCTGAAGAGCACAGAGAGAAATGAAACCTCTGCCCATGAAGAGAGAAGGTAGGATTCACTCACTGATTCAACAGGTGCTTATGTTTGTTTTTATCACTGCAAAGAAGTCAACAACACAGCGCCATCTGGTCTCACCGGGTTCTCTCAAAGACCCGGTTCTGAAATTCTGATGTCCTCTCCAAGATTCCTAGGTTCTATCAACAAAGAAAAGAAAGAAAAGCAAGAAAAGCCCTGCCCTCAAGCAGCTTCCATCCCCTTGGGGGAGACAAATATTAAACAAATAGACAAATAACATGCAACGTATTTGTTGCATAGCAGATAGTGATAAGTGTTATAAAGAAAAAGAAGAACAAAGGAATTATTAACACTTTATTGTATTTATTCTATGTTAGAGTCTGTTCTAATGTTCTTCTTATTTATTTTTGGCATCATCATATGGCATGCAAGATCTTAGTTTCCGGAATCTAACCCAGGTCCCCTGCAGTGGAAGTGTGGCGTTTAACCACTGGGCCTCCAGGGAAGTCTAATGATTTACATATATTAACTTATTTATAGTCATAACAATGTGATGCTACTGTTTAGTCCCACTTTAAAAATGAGGGAACTGAGGCACAGAAGGTTAATAATTTGTCCAAGTGGCAGAGCCAAGGTGGGAACTCAGCGGTCTGGCTCTAAAATCTGTGCTTACTTACTGCGTTATAACTTGGGGTCAGAAGCCAGACAATGATGAATGCAGTGACATTTGACCAGAGCCTTACAGGAGGAGGGGCTTCCCTTGTGGCTCAGCTGATAAAGAATCCGCCTGCAATGCGGGAGACCTGGGTTCAATCCCTGGGTTGGAAAGATGGCCTGGAGAAGGGAAAGGCTACCAACTCCAGTATTCTGGCATGGAGAATTCCAAGGACTGTGTAGTCCACGGGGTTGCAAAGAATCAGACATGACTGAGCAACTTTCACTTACAGAAGGAGAGGCAGTGATGCATGAGGATCTCTGGGGAAGGATGCTCCCCTTGGAGTAAGGCAGGTCCTGTCTCCCACGATGGACGACATGTTTTCTCTGTGCTCTGAATCTGGAAAAAAAAAAAAGCTCCCATGGGGATCTGGTGGGAGGCGTAGGCTTGGTGAGACACTTGTCTCTGTGGTCATAAATGACCTGATTGCCCAATCCCAGTCAGATTCCCCTGCATCCTCTTCTCCCTGGTTATGCAGACAGGTCCCCTCCTTTCCAGAGAATTGTCCCCAGAACACAAAGGAGAGCGCTAACAGAGACAGTCACATGTGACAGGACTAATCAGCTTGCTAATTATGAGTAATTAGAAAGACCTCCCTGGCTTGTCAGGCTCTGGGTGGCCCAGTGTGAAACAGTGATGACTTAATCCCCATGGGAAGGAAGAGTCACGGGGGAAGGTGACCAAACATCCCCAAGCACCTCCACACACATGGCCTCCTTCTGCTGCTCTCAGTCTGTCCCACCTGCAGACACAGACAACTCAGCATAGAGAAGGGAGCTCCAGGGACGTGGGGATCAAGTTGAGAGAGGTTGAGACCCGATTTGTGATGGTGCCAGCAGCATCTTTGGAAAAATTACTTCGCCTCCCTGAGACTTGGTCTCTTCATCTGTAAACCTTGGGTACTCATCATCCCTCATCACACAGCTTTATGACAATTCAAGGAGCTGGTAAAATAACCAATTGTGATGTCTGGCACACAGGAACTGCTCAATTAATGGCAGTGATTATTGTTGTTCCGACTTAGCTACCAGTTGACTTGGATGACTTGAAAAAGTACTTTCCTTTCTCTAGTCTTGGTTTCCCCACCTGTACATTGGAGGTAGGAGTTGGTGACTCACTTATTCAACTGAAAAATATTTCCTGAGCACATATTTCATGCCAAACACTTGGATGGAACAAGACTAACACGGGTTGTGACCTCAGAGATCTTTGGTCAATAGGTTGTTCCCACCCCATCTCTCACATTCAGTCTCTAGATGACAGGGACCTCAGTAGACAGGATTGTAAGGTGCCCTGGGATACAAGCCCACACGAGTCCCTCCTCTCAGATGTGGACAGGATGTAGAAATATAATGGATTTTACTTTCCTGGTTATGCTAGTTACATGGCGAAGGGGAAAGGATTTTGTAGAGGTTGTTGGGCTTCCCTGGTGGCTCAGATGGTAAAGAATCTGCCTGCAATGCAGGAGACTTGGGTTTGATCCTTGGTTCAGGAAGATCCCCTGGAGAAGGGAATGGCTACCCACTGCAGTATTCTTGCCTGGAGAATTCCCTGGACAGAAGAGCCTGGCAGGCTACTGTCCATGGGGTTGCAGAGAGTCAGACAGGATGGAGTGACTAAGCACACACACATGATGCTTTGACTTTAAATTTGTCAAAAGGGAGATTAGCCCAAGACAATTTGAGATAATCAGATGAGCCCTTTAAGAGAGAGTCTAGACTTCAAAGACAGAGGCATCAGTCTCTCTCCTGTTGGCCTTCAAGAAGCAAACTGTCATGTTGTAGAGAGGTCCAGATGGGGTCCCGGAAGCTGACTGCTCAGCCCCTCAACCATATGGAATAGATTCTATCGACAAGCTTGGAAGAAGACCCTGAGCCTCAGATGAGACCCCAGACCTGACTGACACTTTGCAGTCTTATGACACCCTGAGCAGGGGACTCCACCTGTACTCCTGCCCTAGGGAAACCATGACATAATCAATGTGCATTATTTTAAACTGCCAAGTTGGTAGGAACTTGTTACCCTGCAGTAGAAGCCTGATCTACATACTCTGCCCCTGAGTACCTGGCAGTCTTGGGTCAAGGTCATCCTGCCAGCTCTATCTTCCCAGCCCCTGACTCAGGGCCCAGAGCTCCCAGCACCCCCAGTGAATTCCCAGCAGACAATGCTCCCATCAGCCATGGCAAAGAATTGTTTCATCAGCTGCCAACCTGCTCCCAAAGTTGGTTGTCAAAGAACGTTCTATTTGCCCTACTTTTAATATAATTATCAGCATCGTTTGCACGACACCGAGTCAGGGCTCAGCCCATCACAGGCCCCCTATTATCCCGAGTTGCTTTTCTGGGAACGGCTGGATCCATGCCTCATGCTTGCTGCCTCCTCCCACATGAATTATCTGTAATTTCCACACCTCCGTGCTTGCTTGCTGGGGTCCCGTGTGAAAGCCAGGACTTGTGCTGGGCCGGGTGCACTATTATTTTCCAGGCAGACAAGTCAGGCTCTGAGGAAACTGGAACAACAGCAAGCAGGACCAGGCTTTTCCTGTGGGACCTGTAAGGGGAGGGCCAGCAACGGGTGTGGGGGCCCAATCCAGCAGGAGCTGGAGCCAGACCGAGGGCAGTGAGCAAGCACCTAGCAGAGGGCAAGGTGTGAGCAATGTGGCTCTTGAACACCTGCAGTGAGGCCCGTTTGTAGAGTGCCCAGAGGGGGCCTTTCTCGCAGGGGAAGACCTTACACCAACTTCAGAGTGTGCCAGTGAAGATGGGGAGGGTGGAGGTGCACGGAAGAAAAGAAAGTCCGGTGAATAGAGAATTGGAAATGGAATGGAAATATGCATTCTCCTTCTGCCAGAGTTCCTGCAGGGTATTTGACTCTCATGGGTAAAGAGCTGAGTCCCTGAGGAGGGGACTACGGAAGGTGAATGGGAAACTCTGCTTTACGAGGAGAACTCCTGACAGTGATGAAGCTCTGCCTGTGCAGAGTGGCCCACTGCCTGGCTCAGCTCTACAAGAGAGAAATGGCCTGTCTTGGTAGAGACGGTGTACTTTCGCCCAGCAGATCTGTGGATGGTGCCCGTGTACGTGCGTGAGAGCATGTTTCCCTAGGTGAATGCACCTCTGGGCATACACAATAGACAGAGAAGCACATGTGCGCCTGTGTGGTGAATACGCCCATGCAGCAATGCGTGTTAAGTCGCTTCAGTCGCGTCCATCTCTTTGCTACCCCTATGACTGTAACCTGCTAGGCTCCTCTGTCCATGGGAATCATCAAGCAAGAATACTGGAGTGGGTTGCTTCTCCAGGGGAGAAGGACCCAAAGATCGAACCCGTGCCTTGGGTGCCTTCCCCACCCAAAGATCAAACCCGTGTCTCATGTCTCTTGCATTGGCAGGCGGGTTCTTTACCACTAGCACCACCTGGGAACCACCCTCTCCATGCAGCAATTAAGTATGTGTATTTGGGTGTGTGGGAGGCTTCCCTTGTAGCTCAGCTAGTAAAGAATGCTTCTCCAGGCCAGAGGCTTCATTTGGGTACTTATGTACATGGGGGAAAGAGATAGGACATTTGGCTCTTCATAGGTATCTCTCACTTTTGCCTCTTTTTTAAAAATTTTTATTTTGTATTGGGATATAGCCGATTAACAATGTTGTGATGGTTTCACGTAAACGGTGAAGGGACTCAGCCGTACACATACATGGATCCATTCTCCCCCAAACTCCCCTCCCATCCAGGCTGCCACATAACATCGAGCAGAGTTCCATGTGCTACACAGTAGGTCCTAGTTGGCTACCCATTTTAAATATGGCAGTGTATCATGTCCATCCCAAACTCCCTAATTATCCCATGCCCCATCCTTCCCTCCCAGCAACCCTAAGTTCATCCTCTAAGTCTGAGAGTCTCTTTCCGTTTTGTAAGTTCACTTGTATCATTTCTTTTGAGATTCTACATATAAGAGAAGTCAAATAATATCTCTCCTCTGTCTGACTTATTTTACTCAGTATGACAATCTCTAGGCCCATCCATGTTGCTGCAGATGGCATTATTTCATTTTTTTAATGGCTGAGTAATATTCCATTTCACTTTTACCTCTTTTGATGCCTACTCACAGTTACCTACACTTTCCACCTCCCAAGAAGCACCTCTTCCTTTCTAAGAGTTATGGTTCAGGGGACAGAACTCAGGACTTGAAATCCAGAGATCTGGTATGTGGCCCCATCTCTGATAATAATTAGCTTTTGTGACTTTGAGCCAATCATTCCTGTTGAGCCTCATTTGCTTTCTCTGTGAAATGGGGTGCTTAACCAGTCAAGTCTGCACTTAGAATTTAGGATTCCCAAATTGGTGACCCCTGGTTTCTTTCTCTTCCTCTGACAGTCCTCGCCTTGCTCACCCTCATCCATCACCATGCCCTGTGGGCATGGAACAGAGAGGACGCAGAACCCCTGAGCTCTGAGGAGCTCCCAGGAGACTCTCAGAACATGCCTTCCTTCCGTCTGTGCACCAGGTTTCTGGTGAGGCAGCTTCAAGTATTCTAGAGTTCCTGGAGAATAGTCTGAAAACCATTGGTCTAAGTAGCCTGGTGTTTATTGCCTTGGTTTCTTAGAAAATTTCAAGGGTCCCTGGGGTAGCTGAAAAGGCTCTGGAGGGTACTGGTTTATCCGCTGAGGATGCTGCCCCCTGGGTGAGAGGGCAGCAAGCCTGCTTCTGGAATTGTGCTCTCCCCGGGGAGCCCAGACCTGCTACCTGGATGTCCCTACAGGCTGTCTATCTGCTGGAGAGGGGAGCTTTAGAGGCACTGGACCTGCCCTACGCACCATCATGGGACTGACCTTCCAGAGCCTCCCTGTTCACCCCACTGTGTTTCTGGGCCCACTCCAGCACAGATGCAGGGGGTGACCAGGGGCCCTTCAGAATCAAACTTCCCCTGGAACTGTGCACTGGCTTGTGTGAGAAGTGACCCAGGGTCAGCATTTTGCTCCTTCATAGAAAGAAACCCAGACTCCACAGCCTGCCATGCAAGGCCCAGCATATTCCCCAAATAGGAATTAGATGGGCAAATGCACAGAAGGCAGTTACTTTCCCATCCTTTTCATGGCCTGGAGCATGTAGAAAACAAAAACATATGTATATGAATAGTTCCTGGAGGAGGTGAAAGGGGCTGCTGATGGTTGCGAGGGCACTGAGGGGCGGTCCCTCAGCATGCCTCTTGGGGTTCCAGACATGTGAGCATGCCACCTTATGACAAGCACAAGGAAGGCATTTAACAGAGGGCTTTGACAGTGATTCTGAGCCTTGGCTGCACATTACAATCCACTGGGGAGCTATTAAAAAAAAATCCTTCTGCCCAGGCCTTACCACAGACTGTACTGATCTTGGTGGTGAGACTTAGGCATGGGGACATTTTTAAAGCTCCCCAAGGATTCTGTAGCACCGGAGGGTTGGAAACCACTGGCTCAAGATAAGGTGAGCATTCAGCAAATGTCAGCTGTTTATTGTACAATAAAAACGCCTCGGTGTCCTCGAAGGTGCTGTTCTCCCGGCCTGCGCAGCTGGACTAGTGTGGCTGGCATGGGGTGGGGTGGGTAGGGGCTGAGAGTCACGGAGGGAACCAGTGTTCAGGAAAGACGAATGCTGGATACAGCAGCCTGGCATCCATCTCTCTCTGCCACATCTCAGAAAATTGAATTAAAATCCATCTTTTTCGGCTGCTGCCCGCCTGGCTGACTGGCTTGTGGAAGGGAGCTGAGGCAATGAGCACCTCAGGGGAGGGAAAAACTGTTGAGGAGACCCCAGCCTCCCACCAGGGGAGAGAAGGAAACTCCAGGGGTCCTCTGGGAGGAGTGGGTGGTTCCACGGGTGCTCCCTCGGCCTCCGGTCTCCCTGAATGAAGCCAGGCAGGCAGGGTGAGGAGGAAAAGAAGGAAGTCTGGTCCTGTCCTTGGGGAGGCCCAGTCTGGGAGACCAGAATTGGCATAGCTCCTGCTGAAGGAGAACCAGGCTTGTCTGGAGAGACCAGAGCTGTATGTCTGCATGGGTGGAGAACAGTCTGGGGCATGAGAGCCCAGCCTGCTCCAGAATGATCTGGGCTGTTAGCTAGGTCAAACAACACCAAACTGGGCACATGGACACAAACTTTAGTCCCCGGTTTAAATGCGTCCTCGGGCTCATCCTGTGGCCCCTCCAGGCTTGGGTGCTTCATTCATAGAGAAGGGGACGAGTCAGCCTTCCTGGATCCCAGCTCTGATGATGCTCATTCCTGTGGCTCATCTAAACTGATGTCATTAGGTACGGCAGGGATTAGAAGCCATCTATAAGGACTGCAACACCTTGGAGAGAGTAGAGAGGTGCCCTGTCCAGAACCAACTATAAGAAGTGTCCCTTATGGTGGACTCTATGTGCCTGGCTTAGTGGGCAGCAGGCAGAGCAGGAGCTGGATTTCTACCCCTACCTGCTCCATGCTGGGCATGGATGGCACAGTGGGACCCAGATCCCTGGCTGACCCCTAGCTTTGGTGAGCTAGGAGCCTGCCCTCTGGCTAGGAGCCTGATGGCAAAGGGGGAAGAGGTGAAGGGAAGGGATGTGAGCGGAGAACTGCAGGTTAATTCCTGTCCACTGGCTGCCCAGGCAGAGGGGGGAAGGGATGCTCAACCTGCTCACTGCCCACACCAAGCAAGACACACATTTGGGACACAAAACAGAGAGCAGGTGTTCCAGAGCCCAGAGGGGGACCTGGAGTATGGAAAAGAGAGCAAACGTGGAAATGAAGGCTGGCTCTGAGCCAAGGGTCCTCATCTAGTCTCCTGACCGTGGACATTTCCAGGGACAGCAGGCCTGCTGCAGGTGACCTATGTAACACTTCGTGCCTCTAATGTCCTGAGTTCCATGCTTCCCTCCTGACTCTGAGACTGCTGTAGCCCCTCCTTTCTCCTCACAACGTTTCACAGTTTACAGAGCACTTTTACACACAACGTCTCATTTGATCTTCAAACACCCGGGTTGGAGATGGATGAAAAGAAGCTGCCAGGGGTCAGGCAACAATCTAGAAAGGAGTCTACTCAGGTCTGGAGGGAAGTCCTGCCGGTCTTGTCTGTCTGACTTGACCAAGGCACCGAGCCCTCTTCTCTCCAGAGGGGTCTCACTCTTTATTGATACAGATAAGATCAATACAGATTGATCCTCCTCTTCCAGGAAGCTTTCCTGGACTGAAAGAGATGTGATCCATTCAGACCAACAATGTGGTGTACCAGAGGTGGCCAGGGTTCACTGTGTTGTAGAGAGAAACCATCAACTCACTGAGTAGACTTTCTGGACACTCAGATACTTCCTTTGTTTCCCTTATGGAGTCCTGATCCATCCTCCAGTCCTCTCCTCCTCAGCTGGGCAAGAATTCCCAAGGAAAGGAGCTCAAGTCTCTCTCTTCCTCCTCTTCCTTCTTGAAGCTTCCTCAAGAAGGTGGCATACCCAAAACTCAAACCCACTTGGAAGGCGAACAATAACTTACTTGAATAAGGAAAGCCAGAGCCTGGTTGCAGAGCTGTGGGCTGGGGTATGGAGGGAGCTCTTCAGATGCTGATACCTGGGGTGGGACCAAGAAACCATGAGCAGGGGCAGGTAGGAGCAGTGGGTTGGCTTGTGGGGGTGGGCAGAGGGTAAGTGCTTGGCGTGGGAGTATGTAACTAACTGTTCTCAGTTGGGCTTTGGCTTTGCCACCAACTGGCTACCGACCTTGACCTGTTTGGGGCTTCCCAGGTGGCTCTAGTGGTAAAGAACTCATCTGCCCATGCAGGCGACACAAGAGACTCAGGTTCTGTCCCTGGGTTGGGAAGATTCCCTGGAGGAGCGCATGGCAACCTACTCCAGTATTCTTGCCTGGAGGCTGCCATGGAGAGGAGCCTGGCAGGCTGTAGTCCTTAGTTGCAAAGAGTCAGTCAGTTCCCCCTCACTAAGCCTCAGCTTATCCATCTATAACAGGAGGAGGTTGAGCAGTACAATAACAGTTGTTCAGGCTCTAAGTCATGTCCGACTCTTCATGACCCCACAGACAGCAGCAAGCCAGGCTTTCCTGTCCCTCATTGTCTCCTGGATTTTGCCCAAACTCACGTCCATTGAGTTCATGTAGCAATAGTAATTAATTCATTAGTGAGGAAACAAAATCAGTGAAAACCAACGTAGTCCTAGTCTTGTTTAATGCTGTTGACAAGAGGTGGCGGGTAGGGGGGAGGTACTGTGATGTCCCTGTACAAATAGCTGAGGCTCAGAGACACCCAGTCACCTGCCCCAGCGCACAGAGCTACCCCTGGCACAGCCTCGACTGGAGCCAGGCAATCTGAGCCCAGAGCACTGTTGTTTTAAGCTGCTGTAGGGTACCCCTGTAAGGCACCCCACCTCCCTTTTCTGGCCATAGAGGGGATCACATTTGAAGACATTCGGACAGGCTCCCAGAAGCTAGCTGACTTTCCCAGGCCAGGGCTGGGGGGGGGTGGGGGGTGCAAAGAAAAATCCCAAGGGAAGTCTGGCACTTGCCCTGTAAGGAAGGCTTCCTGGAGGAGGAGGAACTGGTTCTGACAGGGAATCAGAAGGACGTGGGAGGGAGAAGACTGATGGTTTCTCGGTCTGGGTATTTCGGGAGGGTTAACCCACTCCAGTGTTCTTGCCTGGAGAATCCCAGGGACGGGGGAGCCTGGTGGCTGCCGTCTATGGGGTCACACAGAGTCGGACACGACTGAAGTGACTTAGCAGCTTAGCAGCAAAAGGAGGGAGGTGAGCCCCGGGACTGAGTCCCGGAAGCCGGGTGACAGAGGGGGATTGTCGCCTCCGCATCCTCGCCCCCAGGTCTCCACGCCAAAGCTCCTGCTCTAGTCTGCGGCGGGCGGGGTCCGGCTCCCCTAACCCCCTCCCCCGGGCGCCCATTGGCCTGCACCCCACCCCCCAGCCTGCGAAGCGCGGAGGGGAGGCGGTGGTCGGTCGCCTCCCTCCTGCCCCCGGCCTGGCTTCGCGGTGGAGGCGGCGCCTCTCCGGCAAGGCAGACCAGGCTGGGCGGACGCGCGGCGCGGGGCGGGCTAGGGCAGGCCGGGGGCCTCGCGCTCGGGCCCCGGGCGGCGACTGACAGCGGCGGCGGCGGCGGCAGCGGCTCCCGGCGAGCGTGGACCCCGCGTGCGCACAAGCTCACTCCGCCGCGCAGGGACCCACGGACACCGGCGGCAGGCGGACACACAGACGCGGAGATCGGGCTCTACGCGCGCTACTCAGCGCTCGAGCTCCCCATCCCTGGGCGGAGCGGGGCGCAGACTCGCCGCTGCGCGCCCTCCCCGCGGAGTCTGCCTTGGGCAGACCCGCAGCCCGCGGCCCGGCCGCGAGACCCCTGGGTGAGCAGGTAAGCGCCGCCCCGCCGCCCGTGTCCCTCTGCGCCTCGTCCGCCCTCCCCCGACTCCAGAACCTTCGCCCCTCCGGGGCTACGGGACCCCCTCCTCCAGCTCAGCTGTCTCCGCCAGCCGCGTCCTTCACCGACGGAGAGCTGGCCAGGGCCAGAGCGGGGCCAACCTCCCGAAACCGAAATGAAGCCCTCTCCCGCCGCTGCTTCCTTCCTGCGCGACACTCTGCCACACTCTGTCCCGAACCACCCCCACCCCCCTCCACCCAGTATCTGGGATCGCGCCCTGGAGATACCATCCCTGCAGCCCGCAGAGGGTGGGATGGGCTAGCTCCCGGGCGCCCCTCCTCGTGCCAGAGGGAGGACCGGGGCAGGAAGGCACTGCAACCGGAGGGACCCAGAGGGACCTGTCCACCTACTCCTGAAGCAGACGGCTACGCGGATCAGATCGGGAAGGCAACGCTGGAGGGTTCCCTGGGGGCTGGGTACCGCAGCCTTCATGGGGTTTGAGGGGTGGGCTCAGGACATGCTGTGTAGAGGGTGAACTACTACAGAGTATATAACGTTGCGAGTAGTGACACCTTCACAATGGTTCAAAAGAGCGTTGTCTCTGGATTTCCCGCGGTGCGGAAGCAGGGGTAGGGATGCCTAGGTTTCTGCTGTTCCGCGGAGGAAACGGCCCACCGGGGCCTGTGGGAGAAACGTGTCCGTCTCCTCTGGCTGAAGTGGGCCCGCCTGAGATGAGACCCCTGCCCGCTTCCTTAAGGGCATAGGCTCCCGTTGCAGCTGTGGGAGGCAGGGGCTGGCAACCTGAGCAGACAGGACCTTTGCAGGTTTGCAGAAGGGGGTTCGGGGGCCGGAAGCGGGGGCGGTGGGTTAGAAGCGGCCAGAGTGCCACTGGATGGAGCTAGACACTCAGGAGGGAGCCCAGCCACAAACTGATTGTATTTCATGTGGAGCTGGGAGTGGAAGCTCACCCCTGGAAGGTTCTGAGACCCCCTTTGAAAGCTGCTGGGGGAGGGAGGGTGGACCCCTGCCAATTCTCCAGAGGATTTCTATGCTTTTAGTACAGGTGCATCAGTCTCCTTTATCTCCTCTAGCACCCTCCTCCCGACTACCAAAAGAAAAGACATGGCATTTGGCTTTTCCAGTGAGCAGCCCTTCGTGGGGTGGGGGGCAGCTGGGAGGTGAGAGGGGGCTACACAGTCGCGGGGGGGGGGCAGCTTTCCTTGGAGAGAGGTAGAAAAGCATTCTGAAGGTCAAGCTAGAGGCTTCTGAGTGGCTGCGGGCCTCTGGAGGGGTTAAAAAACTATATGAGCCTTGGAGGGGTTGGGGGGAGTGGAGGAGCAGCACTCAGATTATCTCAGAAGGCCAGTCTGAGTTGGTGTTGAGTGCAGGTGGGGTTGGCGGAAACCCTAGTCCCTACCCAGATGAATCTGGGGCTCCTGCTCCCTTCTGACCTTGAGGAGGACAAGCAGAGGTGCTAGTCTGGACACCAGTCAAAATTTGAGTTTATAAATTAGAAATAGAACACGCTGGAGCAGGCCCTGGCCAGATCTTCCAAACAGTTCATCAACAAGTGTGTGTGGGGTGGCCAGGGAGCTGAACTGGTGCCTTCCCGCCCCTGCCCTGGGTCATTCGTCCATGATTCTGTGCCTGGGACGGGATGTATGACTCTGTTTGCCCCTGTTTGCAATGAGAGGGAATGTCTATGAGGAGATTCCTGAGGGACTTTTGCCTACGTTCTGGGAACTAATCAGGCTGAAAGGTCCTTTAAGTCTTGTTTTATGTCAGGTTCGGGTGGGCAGGGAGTTAATTGGAGAAACACTGGAATCCACCCTTTTTATGTGGCCACCCCTCTCTGCCATGCCCCTACTTTGGGAAACTCCCTCGATTCCTGTTGAATAATTCAAATAAAACAAAATGGGGGTTTACAGATCAACATAGACACCTAGAAGGCTAGGGAAGACAAGACTTAAGGCTGCAAAGTGGTGTTCTTTCTGGGGATGTGGCCTCAGGTTATGTGTCCCAGGTATCCGGTCTCACATTTCCCTGACCAGGGCTGGCACTAAGTGGAGGACTCCTTGTGCTGTCTGCTGGAGGGCAGAACCGAGGAGTGCCAAGCACAGAGCACAAGCTCAGCTTGGTGTCAGAGAGGCCTTGCTTCCCCAGGAGCCACCCCAGCATGGAGCCGACACTTGTGGGTGCCAGTGGTTTTCCTGTCTACGGAGGTATGTGAGCAGAGATCCCATGCCCCAGACAGGTAGGCCTAGAGCCCCCTAGAAGCCTCGATTACCCCTGAATTGAGGAATCTATGAGTTTGGGGTCTGAATGGGCTGGGACTAGTGGTCTGGCTGCCTGGCAACATGCAGTCTGGAAACTCATCAGCTGCAGCATGCTTGCACTGAGCCCTGGATGCCGTCAGAGACACATGGTTACAGCCACCCCCACAGTGACACACAGAGGGAGTGACACACCGCTGGGGTGGCATCAAGACTTCCTGTGGCACCTGCCAGAAAGCCAGGGCAAACATACAACAGCAGAGAGCAACATACGTAGGGACATGGGGACACGCACATGGACATGGAGACACGTCCTCTCACACAAATCTGGACATGCCTGGAGACTGAGGTGTCTGCTTCACGAAGACCACAAAGTCTTCCTTAATGAGTGTCCACGTGCACGACATTGACACTGAATGGAGAAAGTGTGTGTGTGTTGCGTGAGGCTGGAACGAGGGTTGGCAGGCTTTTTCTGCAAAGGGCCAGATAGTAAATTATTTTAGGCTTTTGCTGGCTGTGCACTCCGTTGCAACTGCTTCATTCTGCTGTCATAACGTAAAAGCAGCCATAGATGCTACTTATGCAAATGAGCAGAGCTGTGTTCTGATGAGCTTTATTTATGGCCACAAATTTGATTTTCACACAGTTTTCCTGTGTCATGAAATATGAGCCTTTTGATTTTTTTCCTGACCATTTGAAAATGTAAAAACCATTTTTGGCTCCCTGACTGTATAAAAATAGGTGGCAGGCTGGATCCAATCTGCTAGAAGGGTTTATGATCTCCTGGGCTATAGATTAGCAAAGAGAAGTGGTTTAAGAGTTGGAAGAAGGGAGGAGCTTTAGTCCTGGGAGCCCACATTGCTCCAGGGGCCCCTGGATGCCTGTCTTCACCCTGCCTGGAGCTCAGGGTACCTGTCTACTTAATGCCTGACCTCAGCATCCTAGACAAGCTTCTGCTGGGTTCATGTTATACATCTCTCATGCTAAGGACACCTGGAGACGGTGTTCATGCCTGAAAATGAAAGGATATCATGTCACTGGACTCACCAAACAGATTCTTAGCCCCTCTCCCATTCACCCTGTTGGCCAAGGACATGCCCACCTCCACTTGGAGGAAAACCCGCAGGGAAACCAGGACATGCCCCTTGTTTTTGGACAAGACTTCAAACTCGCAAAGACAAGGATGAGACCTGAAACAGCCCAGGCAGGGGTGAGGGGTTTCCTCATCTAGGTCTGGTGGTTGTCAGAGGAGGGTGAGGTCAGTGGAAGTGGGTGCAGCCAGGCTGGGCTTCCTGGGTGGTGATAGGAGGTTGTATTGGCCTTGTGGAATACCTGCACTCTCTCATCCCAGCTCCATGCATTGCCTTAGCGGTCACCTTTCTCCCATGACAAATGGGCACCACAGAGGGGTGGCTGGGGAATAAAACATAGAGTCCCTTTGCAGATACCTCTGAATGTTCCAGCTTCTGATTTAAGGCTGTATGGTGGACCGGGTCCTGCTCAGTTTCTCCTTATCCCTCCTGTCCTCTTCTGACATTTCTTTCCTGCCGTTTCCCCAGAGGAGAGGCCTGGGAGAGCTTTCCCCACTTTCTCGAGTCTCTGGATTCTGTCCTCCACTTCCCATTCCAGCTGCCCTTCCCTGCCCAGACCCCCATCTCCTCTACCTGGATCCCAGGTTTTCTGCTTGTGTTTTCTCCTTCCACTCAGCTCACCAGCCTTCTGAGGAATATTCCCTAAATGAGAAGCCTAGCACTTCAGTCCCCTGCCTGAAACTCTTCAGTGCCCTAGCCCTCTCTCCTGTAACTAGGCTGCTGCGTCCCTGGCATCCCAGACTGGCACCAACCTTCCACCATCTCACCACCCCCCACCTTGCTGGGTCCCTCAACACTCTTCAGTCACCTTTCTAAGCTCATCACCAGGCACCCCTCGAGTTTTAGGGTCCCCACCGAGTGCCCTACTTGTTCCAGGTGCCAGTCAGAGCTGGCCCTCCCTTCCAGGGGTCAGCATCCCCTCCAGACGAACGGTTGGTTAGCAAGAGGGTCAGTGCAGATGGTCACGCTCTCCATCCCACCAGCCCTGAGCCCCAGCCCCGGCCTGGGAGGGGCACAGTCACCCATCTGTAAACCAGTGCCTGCTTCCTGTTCCCCCTCCCACACTATGCCCTCTCCTCCCACCCCCACTTCCCACTGCCTCCCATCACCTCCCGCCCCTCCCCTTTCTTTTATCTTCTCTTTCCTGATTTCCATTCTTCTCCCTTCTTCCCTTCCAGGCCCTTGGGGGGGCTATCCCTGACAGAGGATTCCTAGGACCCTTCATGGATAGGAGATGTGCCGGACTAGCTAGTGTGGAAGGGTTTGGCAGCGTGACCTTGGGAAAGACTCTGGGTCACTTTGGGCCTCAAACCCTCACCTATGAAATGAGACATTATTAACAATGAGCGGGCTTCCCTGGTGGCTCAGACGATAAAGAATCCGCCTGCAATGCAGGAGACCCAGGTTCAATCCCTGAGTTGGGAAGATCCCCTGGAGAAGAAGAGAGAAGTCGCTCAGTCGTGTCCAACTCTTTGCGACCCCATGGACTGTAGCCCACCAGGCTCCTCGATCCATGGGATTTTCCAGGCATGAATACTGGAGTGGGTTGCCTTCTCCAGGGGATCTTCCCGACCCAGGGATCGAACCTGGGTCTCCCGCATTGTAGGCAGATGCTTCAGGCATTCTTTTCTACCCTGGAGAAGGGAATGGCAACCTACTCCAGTATTCTTGCCTAGGGTATCCCATGGACAGAAGAGCCTGGCGGGCTATAGTCCATGGGGTTGCAAAGAGTTGGATATGACTGAGTGACGAACACACACACACACACACACACACACACACACACACACACACACACACGCCACCAGTGCCTGTGTGTGCCCAGCCTTTCCTGAGCCCAGGTTCCCTACGTGTAAGAATGTCTCCTGCTGTGCATAGGCTGCAGGGAGCCAGACTTTGAAAGGGGAACATTTGAACATCAAAGAAGAACATTCGCATTAATGATTAATCTGTCCATTGCCAGAACACCCCTCACTGCAGCATTGGGCACTGACCTTTATCAGCTCTGACCTTATTGGTGAGAAAAGAGATTCTTCTTTCCCAGAAACAAGTTAAGTTCCGTCCATCTGAGGGGTGAGTTGGAGGGGCAGTGTTTCATCTTTCAGCCTTCTCTCTCTGGTCCCCTGCACTAGGAGGGAGAGGAGGAAGTAGGGAGTGGGTGCTGCTCAGGTTTCATGAGTAAAGGGGGCATGTGTAGAGCAAGGGAGGTGAATGGTCCACTTTCTCTGGGTCATCTTTGATCTGGTGTCCAGGCTTGGCACTGCCCCGTGATGGGGACGGATGCTGATCGGCCAGAGGAGATGCCAATAGGAGATGCCCCAACTCTATGAGAACAGAGGAGGGAGCCAGAGCTATGTGGCTCCACGAAGAGGAAGAGTGAGATGCTGCCCTCCTCCAGTGGGCTCTCCCAGGAGACAGAGGAACCTGTGCTGCTCAGGGCTGGCCTGGAAGGATGTGGTGGAAAGATATCAAAGCTTCCCCTGGGGGCCCTAGAGAGGGCTGAGCTCCTGAGTCCAGGAACTGGACCATCTCAGCAGGGAGGGCTACAGAGAGGGTCCTGCAGGGTGTGGGGCAGCATGGGAGATGCTGCAGGGTCTCCACGTCCCCTCCCCCTCCATGCAGAGCCCAGTGAGTCACCGCTGGCTCCGGTGTGCTGACTGATGATGCCGTCTTCCTGTGTGCCTGGCTCAGTGGCTCGCTGCAGGACACGGCTGCTCTTGCTGTTCCAGCCCCAGGCCAGTTGCTGGGCTTGTGGGTTCTGAGGAGGGCAGGCCCTCCCAAGTCTGGAGCAGGGAGCCGACTCCCCTGTAGTCCCCATATTTGTCACACATCCATTCCTTCCAGGCAAGGCTCTGGGACTCTCTTTTGGGTGACCTTGGGAATTGTCTCCCCGGTCTGGACTCAGTTTCCCCACAGGAAGCTCAGTACCATGGGGAGGTGGCCTTCAAAGTCCATTTCAGGTCTGAAATGCTATGTCTGTCATGAACTCTTCCAAGGAGGGAGCTTCAGACATAGAAAGGTGGGTATAGGGGTAGCAGACAGCCTCACTAGTCCCAGGGGACGTGAGAGGGATTGCTATTAGGATACCAGTGGATTCTGAGCTGGTCTTCCTTTTAGCAATAACAGAGAGTGGTGGGAGCATAGGGATGGAGTGCACAAGCTTTGAAGCCAGGCTCTTTTGGCTCCCTCCCCAGCTCTACCACATGCTTGCTGTGTGACCTTGGGGAAGTCGCCTGCCCTCTGTGCCTCAGTCTCCTCAGCTGTAGAATGAGGATAATGCTAGTAATGACGGCATAGGTTTGGGGCAGGTGAAATGAGTTAATGTATATTGTTTGGAAGAGTGCCTGACACGTACTGAGTGTTTAATAAATGTTAGCCATTAGTGAATAAAATTGGAGAAGGAAATGGCAACCCACTCCAGTATTCTTGCCTGGAGAATCCCAGGGACAGGGGAGCCTGGTGAGCTTCGGTCTATGGGGTCGCACAGAGTCGGACACGACTGAAGCGACTTAGCAGCAGTAGCAGCAGCAGCAGTGAATAAAAGTGCAGCAGACCTGATGTTCCCATTTTGAATATGACAGAGGGCTTCCCTGGTGGCTCAGATGCTAAAGAATCTGTCTACAATGCAGAAGACCCAGATTCAATCCCTGGGTCGGGAAGATCCCCTGGAGAAGGGAATGGCAACCTACTCTAGTATTCTTGCCTGGAGAATTCCATGGACATAGGAGCCTGGTGGGCTACAGTTCACGGGGTTGCAAAGAGTCAGACACGACTGAGGGAATAACAATTATGGGAATAGAGATCACAGTAGGATGATAAAAAAAAAAGCCTGAACACAAGGTGGTAAGATAATAGTTAACATCTGGATAGTCCTTACTGGGAGCTAGGATATACTCTATTGTCTATGGCTTATTGTTGTTTGGTTTGGTTTGTATTGTTTGCTGTTTGTATTGTTGTATGCTTTATTAGTCGCTAAGTCATGCTCAACTCTTTTGGGACCCCATGGACTATAGCCCACCAGACTTCTCTGTCCATGGAATTTCCCAGGCAAGAATACTGAAGTGGGCTGCTGTTTCCTTCTCCAGAGCATCTTCCCGACCCAGGGATTGAACGTGGGTCCCCAGTGCAGGTGGATTCTTTGTCACTTAGCCACCAGGGAAGCCCTGTCTATAGTTAACTTACATGAATTGGTTGATGCCTCCTAGTAACATCTATGAAGGAGGTATTATTATTCTCATTTCACATATAATTGAATTAAGGCACAGAAAAGTTAAGTGGCTTGCCTGAGGTCTTTAGGCTTAAAACTCTAGCAAAATGGTTCTCAAGTCCACCATACTAAATGCCAGTATGTAGTTTAATTGCCTTCAGATCAGTTGCAAAAGCTGGTTTATCTCAGCAGAGCCTGGACCCAAGAGACAGAGCCTGAGAATATCGGTGAGCTGGTCATCCTGAGCCACATGTGTGGTGGGGCTGAAAGAGCCCAGCATCCATCCTGAGGGAGGGGAGAGTCCAACCCCAGGCTGCAGTGGCCAAGCTTGACTGTGGCCCTTATGAGGGTCATTGACGGCTTGG
Source organism: Tragelaphus eurycerus (assembly GCA_935064755.1). Taxonomy (NCBI): domain Eukaryota; kingdom Metazoa; phylum Chordata; class Mammalia; order Artiodactyla; family Bovidae; genus Tragelaphus; species Tragelaphus eurycerus. The sequence continues at coordinate 31,378,731 of CAKXYN010000002.1, forward strand.
GGGAGTCCAGAAGAGGGAGGCAGCCTTGACAGGGAGCAGGGGACAGGGCTGGGAGTGGCAGACCCAGGCATTACATTTGGAAGGGCTTTCCTGGGACAGAGGACCCCCCCCATGTGGTCCAGATGTATATGAGGTTTGGGGCGGGTGACCTCAGACTGTAAGCTCTAAGGGTTGTACAGTGGCCTTGGGGTGGGGGTCTGGGAAGAGAGGTGGGCCTGGGATTACATCCTGAGACCACCAGCTGAGGTTGGGGAGGGGGATGATCAAGGCCTGGGAGCCCGCAGGTTCCCTCTCTCCATGCTTTGGTGAGTGATGTCTGTGTCCTGTTGAGCAGAGGGTAGACTGTAGTTGGGGTAGGTAAACTAGGGAGGGCAAAAGTGGGAATCAGGAACTCGGCTCTAGTTCCAAAGGAGGCCCCATGTTGAGAGTATCCCCTCTACCATGCGGCACAGGGTGGGGGTAGGGTGGGGGTTACACCGCTCTCTTGGTTCTCATCATTGTCTGAGCAGCCTGGTGACAAAGCAGAGAGCTGGGGGATGGTGAGGCAGTTAGGCTGGGGCCTCTGCTCCAGCTTGTTTTTAATCCACTGCAAGGATAAGCATCCTGCAAGTCTGGGCATCGTGTGTGTGTGTGTGTGTGTGTGTGTGTGTGTGTAAGGATGTGTTTGTCTATGTGTCTGTGTGTGCATGCTCGTATCTGTGTGTACCTACAACCCCATCTGAATCCAGATAAATCTGCTGCCTCTAAATATCTGAATGCTTTTGCAGAATGAGTGCGTGTATGGTTACATGCAATTATAATCCGATAAATGTACCTGAAGATGTAAATCTCTGTGTGATGCATCTGCACATACCTTTGTTCTGTGCTCTGTGAGGGTGCCTTGGCATTTATGTGAACGTGTGTGGAGTTGTCTGTCGATCCCCCGAGGAGTTTTCACCTTCATTATTCCACACTTGGGTGTTTGTATTGATGCCTTCAGGTGGGTGCCCTGGGGGTAAAGTCTCTCTCTGTAGAATTGACGTGTCCTTATGCTCTTCTCTGTAGACCTGTTTCTGTGTGTGTGTGTGTGTGTGAGAGAGAGAGAGAGAGAGAGAGAGAGAGAGAGAGAGAGCACCAGTCCTCAAAAACAAACTCCTTCTGCTTGCCTGCTGCCACCCACTTGCCCCCTAGAACAACCGCAACCGGGCCAGCCACTTGCTCTTCCAGGCTAACGCTCTTGGTTCTGTTAAGATTAAAGCAAAGGCTTTGTAATCCTGTCTCTACATGAGAATCTCCTGTAGAATTTAAACAACACTGGTACCTGGGCCCACCCTGAGGGATTCTGACTCAGTTGGGCGGGGGTATTTTTAAATGCTCCTCAGCGATTCTGCTGGACAGCCCAAGTTGAGGACTGCCAGGGTAATCGACGGAGGTGTGAGGGGCACCAGCCTTGTCCTGGGTGGAAGCTTCTCTGACCCCAGGCCCCATCAGCCTTTTCTCCGCATTGTAGCTTGTGCGGGAGAATTAGCCCAGATATCAGAGGCTTCCTGCCTTAGGAGCTTTTCTGAGCCCTTAGTCTCCAGCATCTGCTGAGGCACTGTGGGCCCAGTATTCCTCTCTTCCAGCCAGGTGTGTAGGGAGCTCCAGCTCTCTGAAGACAGGGCCTTGGCCTCCCTAGGTTAGTGAACATGACGGATTCCCCTGGGGACCACCAGTGCCAAGTTGTGCCAGAGGCAGCCTGTGGCCCCAGGGGTCTGGAGGGTTCTGGGAGGGGATACAGAGGCTGAAGCCTGTGCCTGGGATGCCCAGGGGTACTGGGGCCAATGTTTCCCCAGCCTGCCCAGTCCTTCTTGACCTGCAGGGGAGAGACTGGGCCAGCATCCCTAAGGCCCCCTGGCCTTTTCAGAGCATCTCTTGGGGATACCCAGGCCCCTCCTCAGTATTTCCAAGTGACCCCCAAAAGGCAGAACAACAGGTAGGTAGAGAAGGTCCCCCTTTCCTTGAACCTTCCTAAAATTGGTTTTCTTTCTTCTCTTTGGGTGCTTACTTGTCACTAGATTGAGCTTGAAGAGGTGAGGAGAGGAGGGAGGTATGAGGAGGCAGAAATTCTGGGGGCACAGAGGGCCCTGGAGAGACGGCTGCTCTGCCCATTGATGGGGGTGTGCAAGGACTCATGGTTGGGATGCAGCCCCTTGGGTCTCCCCATGGATGCAACCCTGGCACCTATGGGTTAGTGGTGGCCCTGATATGGGTCTAGTCAATATTTTTAGTAATAATTTAATAGTAATAATAACTTTTAATTACTGTTTAGTACTTCATTGTATGGCTATGCAGGAGTCTATTAACAGTGCCTGCCTGATGGATGGTTGGCTACCCCATTTTTTTTTTTTTTTTTGCTGTTGATGCTATTTTAAATGATGCTGTAGTGAACATTCTTGCATATGCTTCTTTCTGTACAAGTGCAGATATCTCCTTAGGATAGATACCCAGATGCCAAATTGCTGGCATGTGAGGCATATCAATTACTGATTGATTTTAGAAGCAGACTGAACTCTTCCTCTGGGCAGGTGCTGGGGCTCCCTCAACCTCCTCACTCGACTCCCTTTGCCCTGTCTGGTTCCTGGGAGCTCTGAGGGGGAGATCCTCGAGGTCTGAGCACATCCTCTGTAGCATCACGTTTTGTCTGTTGCATTGGTGATGGTTTTATCCTGGAGGCCGGGTGGGCTGAGGCAGGGTGAAAGGATGCTATGTTTGTTGGGGACCAGGCTCGGCTGCTGGAACAAAGCGGCCCTGTATGAGCTAGTGAGTTGGAGAGAAGAGCAGCTCCTTATCACGTAGCAGCCCGCAGCTAGGGGGGCCTTCAGGCTGGCAGGGAGGCTCAGCGCCCTGGGGTCCACTCCATCATCCTGGCTGCCCCTGGCGAGTTGTTCCCCATCCCTCAGGTGTTATCCTGACTGCTCCATCCAGACTGGGTCTGGGGAGGGGAAAGAGCAGCAGGGGCAAGCACGTGCTGCCTTAGGGATAGGTGGTATTGGGGTGGCACGTGTCATGTCACCCACATTCCGTAGGTGGGAAATTCATCACATGCCTGTACCCGAGAGCAGGAGGGACCTGGAAATGTCCTCTCCGGGTGGGCATGCATGTGCCAGCTAAAACTTTGCCACTGTGCAGGGAGATCCAGGGACACAGTCATCTGCTGTGGAGAAAGCCATCCAGACCATTCTCATAGTCCGATGGGCACCCGGGCCAGTGGGTTCCCTGCTGTGGTCTCAGCGCCTGGTACTGAGCAGGTGCTTGGCAGATGCTTGTGTGTTAGAAGAATAAAGAACCGCATGGACGGGGGTGCCCTTGGAGGCTTTGCTGTGCGTAGGGGAGAGGGACTGTCCCTGCCCCTCCTGTGCCACCGAACCTGTGGGAGACATGCTTTTCCTTTCTTTCTAGCCTGTAGACACCTGGGGTTGAGCAGTGGCGGCTGTGAATGAGAGGCGGGTGGCACTGGCCTGAGCCGCCTTGCAGGCTGAGAAGCGTCATGGCCAGCATCGCGCAGGCCTCCCTGGCTGCTCTCCTCCTGCTGCCTATGGTAAGGACCCAGGACCTGAGCTGACCTCACGCCTACCCCTCCGCCGCCCCTGCCATGACCAGCCAGAGCCCCAGGCTCACTCGAGCTCCCACCCCAGATAACCTGTGTCTTTTGTGTGGTCTCAGCCAAGCTCAATTCACATGGCTGGTATCTCTGCCTGTAACCCACTGGACCATCCTGCACCATTGTGTGCATTGAAAAGGGTGCTTCTTTCTGAAGATCTTGTACTGGTTTGACAAGAAATTGTTGCATAATTTACAAATTGATTATGATAGTAATATATGTGGGCTTCCCTGGTGACTCAGACCTTAAAGAATCTGCCTGCAATGCAGAAGACGCAGGTTCAGGAAGATTCTCTGGAGAAGAGAATGGCTACCCACTTCAGTATTCTTGCCTGGAGAATTCCATGGACAGAGAAGCCTAGCAGGCTAATAGTCCATGGGGTCACAAAGAGTCGGACATGACTGAGTGACTAACACACACACATATGTGGCAGCCTTTAGAGTTGTGCAGTATACAACCTACTCAACTGTATTCAGGGGCCCTCATTAGGACTCCATAAGGCAATTTTGATCCTGGTTCCCAGCCTGCTAATCTCTGGCAGGCTAGAGCTCAGAAGCCTCTCCCTGACCAAGAGGGATAGGGTGGAGGGTTCCCAGGCATTGCCCACCGCAGCACCCCCCACCCCGCCCCCGTCCCCGCTCCTCTATCTGGGAATTCTGACCAGCGTAGATGCAGCTCTCTTCAGAGCCCTGGATGCTAGTCCTGCCTCTGGCTTGCCTTACTGTGTGACTGCAGACTTGCTCAGCTCTTTCCCTACACAACTGTGAACAGTCAGCGCTAGACTGGATCCCTGAGCCCTGCTCTTGGCAGCCTGTGATGCCTGGCACCTGCCTCCACACTTACCAACATCCCCTTGTGAAACCATCCCTGCCCTAGAGTTTTAAGCAGAAGTGACAGCGTAAGTATGCAGCTGTCATGACAGCACTCATGGGCTTTGAAGTTACTCAATCCTACACTTAAACCCAGTATCTGCCACTAACCAGCAAGCAGTATGACCTTGAGCAGGAGTTGTTTTTAACTTCTTTGAGCCTCAGTTTTCCTCTTTTGTAAAATGGGGCAGGAGTAAATGAGCATGATTAGTAATCGCCATGCAGTGCTATCACTGTCTTTTGCCTGCAGCTCCTGGGCCCCCAGAGGAGAGAAAGGATGAACTCTCTCAACCAACTCTCTCCTCTCTCTCACCTGCTGCTTGCTCCCCTAAAATGCAGTCATAGCCTTGGGGTCTCTGGAGCTGGACTGCATGAATTTGAATTCTGGCTGTTCAGTCTACTAAGCTGTGTGACTCTGAGCAAGTTTCTTACCATCTCTGTACTTAGGTCTCACATGTGTTGAATGGGAAATGGCAAAAATAGTGCCTAGTTTGTAGTACTCTTGATATATATTTATGCATGGATAGGACAGAGTAGTGCACGCACTTTAGTATGGTGCTGTTTATGTATTTGCTGATGTATGATAAAACGTGGAAACTGAGAGCCAGGGAGGAGGGTGGGATCTGCCTGGGTCCCACGTTGAGCTGGTAAAGTGGAAGAGTCCTCATGGCATTTGTGACAAAGCGGAGGCACCGCTGCTTCTGAAATCTCTCGCCCACTGTCCTCTTCCTGCTTCTTTTGCTCCCCTCCCCCACTGCCCCTGAGGCTTAATGGGCTTGTCAGTGAACCTCCCTGCTCCTCGCCACCATTTATCCCCTGTGTCCCCTGCAGGCCACCGCCATGCACTCCGACTGCATCTTCAAGAAGGAGCAAGCCATGTGCCTGGAGAAGATCCAGAGGGTGAATGACCTGATGGGCTTGAATGACTCCTCCCCAGGTGAGGATGGTGGTGGGGAGGGCCACCACCTCCGGAACATCCAAGATCAGCCTTAGAACTGATGTCGCCACCTCTGGCCACCTACAGAAAGTGGTGGAGGGTACAGGTCCTTGGGTCCTTCAGAAAGTCCTTTGGGGGCGATGGAGCCCTGGATCTGCTCTGGGCAGTGATGCTGGGGATGCCCTCCTTGGGGATGGCCTGCCTAGATGCCTCCCTCTGAAAGGGGCTATTCCAGGTGACTGCACGTGGCCGCCTTCACTCCCACGGGGGCCGAGAATAAGCTGGTATCTGGGCTGGGCAGCCAGCGGCTGTCAGAGAGCTCATTAGCAGGCAGCCTGGGTCTCGTGGCAGAAGGGACACAGCTGTTGCTGGTGGCCAAGCTAGAGAGCACCTGGTCAGCTCAGAGCATGAGGTGTGGGATCATGCCCATCTCCTCTGCTCACGCCATCAGAGGGCAGAGAACAGGCTGGCAGCAGGAAACCCAACCCTGTGTGTGTCTGGTGCTGCTGTCCTCCTGGGCTGCTGTGAGCATAGCGGGGGGCAGGAGGCTGCTCCCTTAGGCCGGATGCTGCCACACATGGCAGGACATTTAATGGCCCTCGCTCTCCCACTAGATGCCTGTATCGTCCCCAATCTCAGTGACAGCCCCCAAAACCTCACATTACCACCCTTGGGAGTGGCCTGGCCCCTGGCTGCCAACCAGTGGTCCTGTGTGCCCTTTCCTCCTATGGGACACTGAGGCCCGTAGAGCAAGGGCACCCTGACCCCAGCAGAGCCAGGAGGAGGGTCTTCATGGGAAGATGGGGATTTGAGGGTAGGTGGCATCACTGGAGAACTCCTTAGACTTTCCCATGCCTCAGTCACTGGAAGGTGGGACTCTCTGCCCCTTCTAGAGGGATCTGCTTTTATCTTTGGTCCTCCCCATTCGCAGGGAGCTCTTCTGAGTACCATTTATTTAAATACTTGGTTAGCCTGCAGATCAGTTCATTGTAATGGTCCCTCTGGGCTGAACTCCCTAGCCAGTCAGCTCAGTGAACATTAACTAGTAATGGAGTCCCTCCCAGCCATGCTGGCCTTTCCCTCCAGCCATGTTCTTGTTCAGCCCTGCTGCTGCTGCTGCTGCTGCTGCTGCTAAATTGCTTCAGTCGTGTCTGACTCTGTACAACCCCATAGATGGCAGCCCACCAGGCTCCCTGTCCCTGGGATTCTCCAGGCAGAAACACTGGAGTGGGTTGCCATTTCCTTCTCCAATGCATGAAAGTGAAAAGTGAAATTGAAGTCGCTCAGTTGTGTCCAACTCTTAGCGACCCCATGGACTGCAGCCTACCAGGCTCTTCCGTCCATGGGATTTGCCAGGCAAGAGTACTGGAGTGGGGTGCCATTGCCTTCTCCATTGTTCAGCCCTACCTGAGGCCAAAAGTGGATCTGAAGCCCCACCAGCCAGGGAAACCAAGGCAGGGGGCCCAAATGGGCACACAGTTGCCAGACACTCAACAAATAGTCAATCCAGGCCTCTTGTCTAGAGGATGGGAATGTGGAGCCCAGAGGGCAGAGATTCTTTGGAACCATGGGAAGAGGGAGTGTCAGACTCAGGTGGGCATGCAATCCAAACACCCTGCCTCCCAGCACGAAGCCATTGTTCCTGAATCACAGGTCTCAGATATACTTGGGACTGAGTGGTAGGAAGCATCAGGTAGGGACAGGTAGAGATGGGAGGTGGGGTGGGGACTGGGCCCACAGGTGTGCAAGTGAATTGCTCCCATGGAGCCCTGGGCAGGAGGAGGACAAGAGGCCCCGCCTGCATGGGTGAATGTGGGCAAGGCAGGTACCACTCAAGAGGGGCAGGCCAGAACCTCTGGGAGGGGCTCTCACCCCCAGGTGTTCTCAGGAGAGGATGGATGAAAGGAATTCTCTATGGGGAAGGATTCATGGAGAAGGTGGCATTTAAACCAGATCCTTTGTCCTCACACCTGTCTGTGTGTGCTTCAGACATGGCAGCTTTTAGGAAAATGTAGCCAAGATCCAATCCAAACCAATTCAACAAGAACCTCAGTCTGTCATAGTCGCCATGACTTTTAAAGGCCCCCCAGGCAATTCTGATGAGAAGCTAGGCTGAGAATCCTTGAGTTAGGCCCTGGGGAGGGGTAGCTCTTGACGGTAGGTGAGAGCTGAGGGATGGATGATTGGGGAGAACATTCTAGGCTGAGGGAACCACAGCAGCAAGAGGCAGATGGGGAAAGGGAGTGAGTAGGTCCCTATATCTGGAACCCTGGATTGAAGTTGGTGGGGGTGAGCTAGAGGGAGGTATGGCTGAGGGCCAGGGAGCAGGTATCTGTGTGTTGTGTGTCCACTGCCACTGGAGCTGGAAGTAGGAGGGGATGGCACTGGGGGCTTCTTCCCCCAAGCTGCTATGTCTCCAGCTTTTCCCAGGATACCACCTGGACCTCTCTCCTCTAACCCTGCCTCGGGAACCCTGTGAATCAGGTTAGTCTCAACCTGAACTTGAGCAAGGGATCTCAAGCCTATGGAAGAATTCCACTGACCCACCCACTGGCTCATTCATTCACTCACTCACTCATCCCCTCGCCCTCTCACTCATTCAACTTCCATGACAAGCTGGCATCTTGGGTCCTGCCTGCTGGAGTGCAGGCAAGGTCAGGGGAAGGATGGGGGCCTACCGAGAGAGAGGTTCACACACTGATAGCCCTACCTGTAGAGTTCTCCTGGGGAGTGTACAGACATCTCTAGGGAATAGGTCAGTGAAGTTCAGACCATCTGGGAAGGGTTTCTGGAAGAGCAGAGAGGGATTAGGGACCAGATTTGGGCTTTGGAGGGTAGATGGGGAAGCCAGGGAAGTTCTAGGTGGGGACTGACCCCAGTAAAAGTAGGAAGGGGGCAGTGAGTATCGTCGGAGGGAATTGTGACAGCTGGCACTCAGATACCAGGGGCCAGGTTCTAAATTATTACACATTCACAATTGCATAGCATAGCTCATTTAAACCTCACCAGCCTACGAGCCGGGTAGCATTTTCCTCCCATTTTCTGGATGAGGCTGTACAGACTCACAAGAGAGTAGGTCATTACCTGTTACCTAGTAAGTTACACAGCCTGAAAGGGTAGAGCCAGGACATGCCTTTGATCCTTCCAGAGTTCGTGCTCTCTGATCACTAGACTGCTTTTTGGTTCAGGAAGGAGGGAAGAGACAACCTCCCACCCCCGCATCCCTGCCCCTGCCCCCTCCCCCCACCCCACCCCCATCCCACCCACACCCCCTCCCCACTCCCGGCCACTGAAGGCCTGCAATTTTCTTGGCTACTAAAGGCCAGAGGGTGTTTGTGATTCCAAGGGCCGGGCTGGCTGGAGGCCTCAGCCTCTAGTGACCTGCTTGGCTAGGTCTCCCAGGCCCCAGCTTCAGCCTTGTGGAAGGAGAGGGGCAGGTAGAGGGGAGGCATGAGTGTCCAGCTCAGCTCACTTCAGGGGTCCTTCCTGCTGGCTGAGATTGGGGGAGCCCCACCTTGAGGGTCCTTCAGAGCAGGGGGCCTCTGGGCACTCCAGTTCAGATGTCCTGGGAGATATCTGCCATCCTGTCAGCTGCCAGGTCTTGGGCTTGACTCAAGACTCAGGCTGGGTCCTCGGGGCATCCTTGGCTTCAGGTTTAACACACTTATGAACCATGGGTAGCCATTCATCCCATCGTGCCTTGTAGAGCTTCTGGGAGCATTTAAAGATGCTGATGGTCAGGCCCTCCCCAAAGCAATGAGGGGAGCATTTGGGCACGGTGGCTTGTTGAGAGTGTGTGTTAAAAGCCTCTCAATGATTCTAGAGAAGACTAACCTCCAGGGTGCTCATGTCAACTCAGGCCAGAGAGCAGTGCTCAGGGTCCAGGCAAACCCATCTGGGAGCCAAGAGTCCAGTAAGCCAGAGTCAGCAGTTGTGCATTCTGGTATTGATATCTGTGCCTGGGGTCAATGGAGAGAGACCAGCTCTCCTGCTACAGCCCTTCTCTGCACTTGCCCTGCCCCTTCTGTCCCAAGCGCACATGCTATGCATGGAACATTGGTCAAGGGTCAGCCAGTGTCACTGAAACATACCTGAACGAGGAAATCTGTCAGCCTGTTCCAGTGACTGTGAGTGTGAATTCATGGCAACACTTTTATATATATTTTTATGCTGATGGCTCAGTAGTAAAGAATCCACCTACAATGTAGGAGATGTGGGTTCAATCCTGGATCAGAAAGATCCCCTGAAGGAGGAAATGGCAACCCACTCCAGTATTCTTGCCTGGAGAATCCCATGGACAGAGCAGCCTGGTGGGCTACAGTCCAAAGGGTGACAGAGTTGGACACGACTAAGCAATTGAGCAGGAGCATGTACTAATATTTATATATTTACTACTTGTGGGCTTCCTTGATAGCTCAGCTGGTAAAGAATCCACCTGCAATGCAGGAGACCCGGGTTCAATTCCTGGTTCAGAAAGATCCCCTGGAGAAGGGATTGGCTACCTCTCCAGCATTCTTGGGCTTCCGTGGTGGCTCAGATGGTACAGAATCTGCCTGCAATGCGGGAGACCTAGGTTTGATCCCTAGGTTGGGAAGATCCCCTGGAGGAGGGCAAGGCAACCCACTCCAGCATTCTTGCCTAGAGAATCCCCATGGACAAAGGAGCCTGGTGGGCTGCAGTCTATGGAGTCTCAAAGAGTTGGACACGACTGAGTGACTAAGCACAGCATGGCATATTACTTGTATGCCCCCATGATCTTTTATATCCAGTAAAGTGAGTGCATTGCAATGAGGACACTGGTCTGTTAGAGATGAGATGCGTCTTTAGCATGTTGTAGCTGTGTAGCTACGGGTGGGGGGCTCCCAGGAGGGCACCTGCATCTGCTTAAATCCTTACTCCTCACTGATCCTGGGATACCCACCCCCCACCCCCCCCCACCCCCCCCCACCCCCCCCCCCCCCCCCCCCCCAAAGAGAATATGGGATGGTAACGTATATAGTGGCCTTCAGAGTGGAGGCCGAGACAGTGATAGGCTGGGGAGGGGCACTGGAGCTCGGCAGGGGCTTTAGAGAGTAGATAATACAGGGAAGATCCTGGAGAGTCAAAGCAAGTTTCTGACTGGGTGGTTTCATCCGCATCATCCTTGGCGGGTTTTAAGGATGTTTATTGGGACTGTTGTTGAGGCAATATATTTAGTGGTTTTGTCCCTCATTCCAAACCCCTGCATGCGAACTAAATCTTGAGACAACACCAAGTCCGGCTTCATCATGACGCACGGAGAGGCCGAGGCCAGAGGTGGCCGTCACTGGCCAAGTCACACTGGGGGCTGGAGTCAGCTCTGGGACAGGCCCCAGGTCTGCTGTCCCAGCTGGGTAGCTCTAGGAAACAAGGAGAAAGAGACAAGGAGAAAGGACTCCTGTGCGTGGGAACCGGAGTCGCCTCTCTGAAGCGTCCCCAGGCCCACGCAGGGCGCAGGCACCACCCGCTGGGCTGGCCGCTTTGTTCTTTCGGTTCAGCCCAGGCAGCCCTGCCAGCCGCCGTGAGTCCTGCCAGCACCTCTTCTTTGTGCGGCTGTGGGCTTGCATCAGTCTGGAGGCCTTCCCTGCATTTAAGTGGGCTGGTCAGGTGTGGTCCTCCTTGGAGGTCCCCCGCCCCATACTCTGGAGGAGATGGAAGACGGAGGCCAGCAGTGGCTTTGGCACGAGCAGGAGGAAAGCGACTTGGAGGAGACACAAGCGGCCTGCTCATTGCTATTCTGACCCAGCCGCTGAGGCCTGTCCAGAGTGCAGAGTGCATATCCCAGCCCCCACCTCCACTCTCACCAGGCGAGCGGCCTGAAGGGGTGGGGGCGGGGAACCTCTGCAAGGCTGGGCCCAGGCTGGCCATCCTTGAAGCAAGATCAGCTTCTTGTCTGCGCCTCCCAGCAGCTCTGAGAAAGAACAGATGGGGGTCTGCAGGGACCCTCCCTCTGAGGAACTCACTTCCCAGATCTGACAAAAGGTTCAGTTTCTGTCCAAACCTGTTTTCCTTTGGTCCCGTAGTTCTCAGACGTAAGCCTGCATCAGAACTTGCTGGAAGGCTTGTTAAAACCCGGATTGCTGGGCCCAGCCCCAGTTTCTGACCCAGTGGATCTGATGGGGCCCGAGTGTCCATACCTCTGGCAAGCTCCCAGTGGCACTCCTGCTTGGGGGTCTACACTTTGAGGACCACTGACTCCCACAGAGAAGGGCTGTGTCTTTAGTCCTCTCTCCACTTCCCTAGCATGGAATTCACAGCTGGCCTGCATTTTATGGATCAGCAACATTGGCTGTAAAGTAAATTTCAGTATGTTGAATCATTTTTTGCCCTTGAATCGTGTGCCGAGATGAGGGACTTGTTCTAACAATACCCAGGCACCCTCGGGCAGCTTCTCAAAAGAGGGGACCGTGCTTTTGTGTGAGTCCCCTGGTCTCACGAGTGTTGAACGCTGTGTGGAACTGGACGGAATCATCGCCATGACAACCCGAGATTAGCTCCTTATTTTGTTCCAGTCGGGGCTAATGGCTCTTGCATTCTCTCTCCATTCAACCTGCCCAAGTGGTCTTTCCCTCTCCTGCTGTCACAAGGCACTGCATCTCCTTGGCTGCTGTGCGAATAAGCGTCTCAGTGGGAGCAGCCCCAGGGAGTGTGCCCACCATCACCTCCCACCCCAGCAGAAATCCCCCTGGGCCTGAATTCCTCTCACGGAGTCCCCATCGAGACTTTTAGTGGGATAGACTGAGCCAGGAAGGCGTAGGCAGGTTTCTTGGAGAATTGGGAGGCTTGGGGTGTCTGAGTGGAGAGTTCCCCCAGGGAAGAGCACTGTTCTGACTTCCTCTGCATGGGGAAGAAGAGAACGGGAATGCTCTTGACCCTGAAACCACGTCTGATGCACTTCACCAGCTCCTCCTTGAAGCAGAGTTCACTGCAGCTGTGTCATCAGTATCTTCCAGTTTTCCTTGTGTTTCTCGCCAGCCCTCCAAGTCTTCTTTGCCAACTTTTCTTCTGAGTGGTGACCTTCCTTTTGTTGGGGCCAGGCCCTAGTCTCTTCTCTTTTTTTTTTCCTCTCAAATCTACACCCTCTCACTGGACATATTATCTGGGCCCATGGCCCTATATAACTTCCTTGTGCTGACCGCTTCTTCTCTTCCTTCAGTGGCAACTTCCCTTCTGAACACTAGAATTTTATCTAACTGCCTATTTGAAATCTAGTTCTGCTTGGCTCTTTGCATCGTCTCAAGCTAAACACACCCCAGATGACACTCTTGAGTTCCAGCTTGCTGATTCCCTCCACCACCTGCTTCTCATCCAGCCCTCCCTACCGTGGCCAGTGGCTTAGTCAGCTAGCCATCCAGACACTCAAACCCAGGTGCCAGCCTCGGTGCCTCTTTCCCCTTTGCTGCATAAGTCAGGGTAGCCTAGACCATGGTACAGTAGCAAATGAACATTAACATCTCAGAGACTTAATACTGTAATGTTTATTGCTTGCACATCACAGGCCAGTGTGGTGGGAAGAGTGGGGAGGTGAATTTGACTCCACTTGGTCCTTCAGAGATCCATCTCAGAACACTGCCACCCTGGATATGTGGCCTCCAGGGATGCTGCAGGGAGGGGAGAGAGAGAAAGGCTGCGGAGTCTGCAAGGAGTGTTTTTGAGACCCATTTGTTATCCCCTGCCCCACTCACCGTGAGTGAGCACTCAGTGCCATGAGATGGATGAGTGTGCATGGTCCCTGGCACACTCACCAGTTGTGTCCAGCCAGTCTGTCACCAAGTCCTGCCTCCAGACCCTCCTACACAGCACTCCATTCTATCTCGGCTGCCATGGCTCTTCGTAAAGCCCCACCACCCTCCTCCCAACTGCTGCCATGTCCTGATAGACGTGTCTTCGTGTTTGCTTTCCTGCTCTTGAAATGTATTACCTTCCCACACAGCCAAATCAGTCCACGTGCCTCCTTGTCTTAAAACCCCTCTAGGGGAGGCAGAATAATGTCCCCACCAAAGATGCCTACAGCGTCATCCCCCAAAGCCTGTGGACTGTGTTGCCTTAAAAGACAGAAGGGACTTGGCAGGTATAGTTATGTTAAGATGGGTGAGTAGCCTGGATTATTCAGTATATTCACAAGCATTCTTATAAGTGACAGGAGGCAGCAGGAGGGTCAGAGGAGAGAGATTTGAAGATGCTATGCTACTGGCTTGGAAGATGGAGGAAGGGGCCACAGGGCAAGGGATGTGGGTGGGTGCCTGAATCTGGAAAAGGTAAGAAAAGAGATTCTTCACTAGAGCCTCCAGAAGAAATGCTGACACCTTGACTTTGGCCCCTTTCTGACTTCTGACCTCCAGAACCGTGAGATAAGAAATCAGGTCATTGTAAGCCACTTAGTTTCCTGGGTTACAGCAGCAATAGGAAAGTAATACACCATCCAAGGTCTTTAGCATTTGGCATTAAATCCAAATTTATTCCTGTCGTCACAGACTATAAGCCCTGGGCGAGCCAAGACCAGGGGTGCTCATTCATCCCACTTTTGCTTTTCAGTATCTGACTCTTAATAGACACTTAATATTTCTTGAATATGTGAGTGAAGAACAGGGAGGGAAAGAGAAAATGAAAAGATGAAAAAAAGGCAGAAGGAGGAGAGGGAGGAGGAGAAAAGGCATCTTGAAATCTTCTAGCCCCAACAGCACTAAGCTTTGTTGGGGCTGGAGTCTGGAACAGATGGGGAGAGAGAAGCTGGACGTATTGCGTGGGTGTGGAAGGAGGATGAGTCGTCGTCCTTGGTTAAAAAAAAAAAAAAAAACCCAAGGTGCTCTCAGGAGCCCAGACCCAGTTCTCTTCTCCCTGGAAAGTGTTCTTGGGAGCACTTGGCTCCAAGGCTCCTGAGGCCAGAGCCAACCCATCGAGAATGGGAGAGAAGACAGACCCCCACCTCCCTTCTCATCCGGGTCCAGCTGAGAGGTGATAACTGTAGGAAAAATGTGCACAAGGCATCCTGGGAAGCCCTGAGGAGACTTGTGTCTCCTTTGACCCCGGTGATGCCAGCCAGAGGGGTGGGTGGAGGGCTGAGAGCTCCCTATGGGATCAGGGACATTGTCCCATAAAGTTTATTCACATTTCTGACTCCAAATATGTGTGTTTTCCATACCAAGCAATTCTCCAGTTTTCTATGGACACCCATTGGATGTCCCCACAATTTAATTCAAATCTGACCCTAACTACCTAGAGTTAGCACAGACCCTACAGGTGAAGGGTCAGTTTCAGGAGACTGCTCCCCCATTTCAGATACCAGTTGCGCATCGTGGGTCCTCAGGTAACCCACACTTCAGTCTGACTTGGCTACCGATCAGGGGTTCCCATGGCCTCCTTCTCACACTCTATAATTTGCTATAATGACTTACAGAACACATTTACCAGTTTACTATAAAGGATTTTATAAATGAACAGCCAGATGAAGAAGTCCAATAGGATGAGGTCCAATAGAATTCCAATTGTGGGAGCTTCTGTCTTTGTGGAATGTGCCACTCTCTGGCATGTGGATATGTTCACCAACCCAGAAACTCTCCAGATCCCATTGTTCAGGGGTTTGTGGATGTTCCATTATGTAGGCATGATAGGTTAAATCGTTGGCCTTTGGTGATTAACTGGATTTCCGGCCCCAAGGTGAGAGATGGGGCTGAAAGTTCCAGTTCCTTAATCCCACAGTTGGTTGCCCTGTGGGCCAGTCCCTGTCCTCCAAGAGCCATGTCATGAGCATACACTCAGGTATGGCTGAAAGGGGCTTATGAATAACGAAAGCTGCTCCTCTGACACCATCACTCAGCTTGTTCCCAGGGTTTCAGGAGCTCTACACCCTAGTGCCAGAGAATTGATGCTTTTGAACTGCGGTTCTGGAGAAGACTCTTGAGAGTCCCTTGGATAGCAAGGAGATCAAACCAGTCAATGCTAAAGGAAATCAACCCTGAATATTCATTGGAAGGACTAATGCTAAAGATGCAACTCCAATACTTTGCCACTTGATGCAAATAACTGACTCATTGGAAAAGACCCTGATGCTGGGAAAGATTAAAGGCGAAAAGAGAAAGGGCCAGCAGAGGATGAGATGATTAGGTAGTATCACTGACTCAATGGACATGAGTTTGAGCAAACTCCGGGAGATCGTGAAGGACAAAGGAGCCTGGAGTGCTGTAGTCCATGGTGTCGCAAGGAGTCAGACACAACTTAGTGACTGAACAGCACCGAACAGTCAGGAGTCTGGGATGAAGACCAGATGTGTAATTCTTATTATATCACAATATCATAGTCTCACAATATCAGAGTCATTATGAGTTATTATATCACGATATCAAATTTATTTTATCACAATATCATAGTCTCCTAAATCCAGACACTAGACTTGGGCCCTAAGGTTTGGGTTCTACTTTTAGGCTTCCTAAAAGCCTCTTGATGAAAGTCAAAGTGGAGAGTGAAAAGGTTGCTTAAAGCTCAACATTCAGAAAACGAAGATCATGGCATCTGGTCCCATCACTACATGGGAAATAGATGGAGAAACAGGGGAAACAGTGTCAGACTTAATTTTTCTGCTCCAAAATCACTGCAGATGGTGACTGCAGCCATGAAATTAAAAGACGCTTACTCCTTGGAAGGAAGGTTATGACCAACCTAGATAGCATATTCAAAAGCAGAGACATCACTTTGCCAACAAAGGTTCCCTAGTCAAGGCTATGTCTTTCCTGTGGTCATGTATGGATGTGAGAGCTGGACTGTGAAGAAGGTAGCGCCGAAGAATTATCTTTTGAACTGTGGTGTTGGAGAAGACTCTTGAGAGTCCCTTGGACTGCAAGGAGATCCAACCAGTCCATTCTGAAGGAGATCAGCCCTGGGATTTCTTTGGAGGGATTGATGCTAAAGCTGAAACTCCAGTATTTTGGCCACCTCATGCGAAGAGTTGACTCATTGGAGAAGACTCTGATGCTGGGAGGGATTGAGGGCAGGAGGAGAAGGGGACGACAGAGGATGAGATGGCTGGATGGCATCACTGACTCGATGAATGTGAGTCTGAGTGACCTCCGAGAGCTGGTGATGGATAGGGAGGCCTGGCGTGCTGCAGTTCATGGGGTCGCAAAGAGTCGGACACGACTGAGTGACTGATCTGATCTGACCTGCTCTGGTGCTACAGGAATTATCCCACTAGGATCTTTAGTCTATGGAGGGGAGGCAGGCCAGGAACCAGGAGGGCTTGTAGAGTGTGGTGGGCCATGGGACATGTGAGGGGACCTTGGCAGATGCCCTGTTGAGGATGTCTGTCCTGGCAGTGGGGCCAGGGAAAGCAGCCCCAGCCTACTGGCCATCCTTCCAGATCCCAGCAGGTCCTAAGTGACTTTTCCAGATCTGAGCCCTGATCACTCAAGGAGCTGGGAGACCACTCAGAGTCACCCAGCCCTTGATGTGCTCAATGGGAAACTGAGTCAGGCTGGAGGGTGTGGAGACTTGCCAGAATCATGCTGTGAGTGAAGTGAAGTTGCTCAGTCATGTCTGACTCTTTGTGACCCCATGGACTGTAGCCTACCAGGCTCCATCCATGAGATTTTCCAGGCAAGAATACTGGAGTGGGTTGCCATTTCCTTCCCCTTGGCAAAACTCGAGTCACTGACACCCTGCCGATGTGGAGGGGGCACCCTGTCCTTTCCCTCCCGCTGCCCTCAAATGCGAACTTCTCAAATTTGTTTTCTCCACCACTGTAGCCCTGGGCCTGATGGGCCCTGGCACACGCTAGCTGCTCAGTCAACAGTTGTTGGGAGGATGGATGCCTCACTGCCTCCGTATCTCTGACCTTCAACCTGGGAACCCTCCCCCATTGTGCCACCTACGCCTGAGCCCCTCGGCCCTTGTGACTATGTTCCCTCACTCATCTAACAAGTTCTGGGCCTCGGGAATGTTAGCTGGCAGAAGCAGCTGGCTGTGCCAGGGCCTAATGTTCCACATTAAGGAACATCTGTTGGCCAGGGCGTGGGCCAGACAGACACAGCCACATTCCACGGCCATTCTGTGGTCAGCACGGGCCACATCGGCCAAAGATGTACTGTTAGGTCTCTTTCAAGGACATGTTGTCATGACTAGCCATATGTAAGGGGGAGTCCTGCTATGGGCGGACAAGAGACTTCAGTAACAGGCTTGGGACCCATCTCCCTTCATGTGGCCCCCAGAATCCTCATCATCTTGGTTTGTCATCCTCAGAGCTTTCTGTGATGCTTCTAGCTCCCAAATGCAGTCATTCTGGAAGCAGGATACTATGGGTTAATGTGACTGCATGTGAATTCTAAAGTTGTTGTTGTTCAGTCGCTAAAGTCATGTCCGACTCTTTGTGACCCCATGGACTGCAGCACAACAAGCTCCTCTGTCCTCCACTGTCTCCCAGGGTTTGCTCAAACTCATGTCCATTGAGTCAGCAATGCTATCTAACCATGCTAAAGTAGCCAGGTCTGAATTCTAAGAGATAGGGTTTTTTGCACATGGCAACTTTGGATGCTTTCTGATCCGAAACATGACCCGAAACTGTGGGCCCCAACAGAGTGGCTGTGAGCTCAGGAGGCCCACCTCAGGGCCCCATCCCTGCCCAATGCCTGCTGGGCTTCCTCTGTGTCTGCCCAGGGGCCCTCCACCGGCCTTTCTCACCTGCTTGGGCTCTATTTCATCTCTCTGCCTAGGTCTGTCTCAGGGGAATGATTCCCAGGAATATCTAAGTGAAATAATGAAATTAGTGGTAATAACAATGGTGACCAGGCACTGAGTGAGTCTGCCTTTCTTCCGACAACTTTTCATGTATGAACTCATTAATCCTTCCTACAGCCCTGGGGGTGGGACAGGCACAGGCTGACTTGTACCTGGCAGAGGAGCCCTCCAAAGTCCTGATTTAGAGCCTGCTCAGCCAGGTGAGGTCCCTTTCCTGGAAGTCTGTACTCTGCCATCGGACACGCCACATATTGCCTCCCATCTCTGCCTTTGCCCCTCTGTCATGATTATATCACTCTATGCACTTTCTCTGCCCACCTGGAACATGTGGAGTTCCCTGCTCCTCTCATGTTGTGTCCTTTCCCTGGATGACCTCTCACCCCGTGGCCTCACCCATGCCCCTTGTGCTGGAGTATAAAGCAAGGAGCTGTTAAGGAGCTGAGGGGATAGGGCCACTGGTAGGTGCTCACTGATAGTGGTGGCCGTGTGACCCGGTCACATCTTTCTTTGGAAGAGCTCGCAGTCACAGGTGTCTGGGGATGAGTGAGGAGACCAATGGGGAAGCTGTAACCAGGGTCCTAGGGAAAAGTGGTCTGCCCTTGACCAGGTGGAAGTGCATGGATTCCACAAATATTTGACTGTCAGACCAGCAGGACTTGGTGACCAGTTGTCTATGGAGCACAAAGAAGGTGACAAGATGAGAATGATTCCAGGACTCCAACTGGGGCTGAGACAGGAAATCAGGTTTTGTAGGAGATGCTCAGCTGAGTCTTGGACAGGCTGGGTGTAGGTTGTCTTGGGCCTTTCAAGGTGGGGATATCCAGCAGGCACCTGGCTGTGAGAGGCAGCCCTCAGATTGTACAGGAGACAGGCTTGGGAGCTGTGTGTAGAATTCTGTCAGGAAGCCCTTGAGCCTGGTTCAGTTCACTGATTGAGGTGTATCTGACTCTTTGCAACCCCATGGACTGCAGCATGCCAGGCCTCCCTGTCCATCACCAACTCCTGGAGCTTGCTCAAACTCACGTCCATCGAGTCAGTGATGCCATCCAACCATCTAATCTTTTGTTGTCCCTTTCTCCTCCTGCCTTCAATATTTCCCAGCATCAGGGTCTTTTCTATTGAGTCAGTTCTTCGCATCAGGTGACCAAAGTATTGGAGCTTCAGCGTCAGCATCAGTTCTTTCAATGAATATTCAGGACTGATTTTCTTTAGGATGGACTGGTTGGATCTCCTTGCAGTCCAAGAGACTGTCAAGAGTCTTTTCCAACACCACGGTTCAGAAACATCAATTCTTTGGCACTGAGCTTTCTTTATGGTCTCTCACAGCCATATATGACTACTGAAAAAACATAGCTTTGACTATATAGACCTTTGTCGGTAATGTCTCTTCTTTTTAATATGCTGTCTAGGTTTGTCATACATAGCTTTTCCTACAAGAAGCAAATGTCTTTTAATTTTACTTTCTCCTTGGAATAAAAGTTTTGAGTCTGTTGATCTCATCTAAGATGAGTGGAGCAAAGGGCTGAGGGCAGGGCAGATGTGAGCCCCTGCATTCGATCAGGTGGGGCCCAGTGATGAGGGCCAGTAAGGTCAAGTAAGCGTGATGAGATCAGTAGGGTCAAGAAGCCTCTCAATGGAGAGGAGGGATAAAGTCAGATGAGGGGTGAAGCATGAAGGGGAGGTGAGGATGGAGTGACAAGGAGTGCAGGGAACACCACCAGGAGGCTGGTAGGGGCTGGGAGGAGAGTGGGCACAGGGGTTGGAGGGTCTACTGAGTGCCCCAAATCTGAACATCTGGTCTTCAGACTTGACCTCTTCCTCCTCCTGGCAGCTCACGTGCTGTGAGTCACTGTCTTAATGATTCCTAAATAGTTCTCAGTCTGTCTGTACTCCTCTCCACCCCTCGGTGCTCACCTGATCTGGGCATGTGTCCCCACCACGGTGGCCTCTGAGGTGGTCCCTGCCTCCTGTCCCTTTGTGCTCTGAGTCCTGTCATAGTCCTGGGGCTTGGCTGTGTAGGTCTCTGCCTGGCTGACTCTGCCCTCCTCCCCACCCCCATCTGACCAGTTTGTGCTCCTCCTTCAGGTTCCTCCTTTTTCACTCCATCTCTCTGCTCCAGGCCTGTCCTGAAAGGCAGTGGGTGGTTGGGGCATGGGGTAGTGGTGGCAATGGAACATCCTCAGGCCAGCCAGTTCCTGACTCTCCCTCCACCCAGGAGGTCGATCTGAAGCTGGACCTCACAGTGACGTGGAGCCTGAGGATGTGGAAGAGCTCGTGCAGGGTGCTGTGTGTGTGCTCGTGTGTGCTCCATGTGTGCACTGTATGTATCTGAGCTCTGTGTGTGTGTGTGTCTGTGCTCTATGTATGTGTGCTGTGTGTGTGTGCTCTGTGTGTGTGTGCTGGTGTGTATGCACTCTATGTGTATGCTCTGTGTGTATGCTCTGTGTGTGCTCTGTGTGTGTTCTCTGTGAGTGTGTGTGCTCTGTGTGTGTGTGCTCTGAGTGTGTGTGCTCTGTGAGTGTGTGTGCTCTGTGTGTGTGTGCTGTGTGTGTATGCACTCTGTGTGTATGCTGTGTGTGTGTGTGCTATGTGTGTGCTCTGTGAATGTGTGTGCTCTGTGTGTGTGTGCTCTGTGTGTGTCTGTTATGTGTGTACGCACTCTGTGTGTATGCTCTGTGTGTGTGTGCTCTGTGTGTGTGTTGTGTGTGTGCTCTGAGTGTGTGTATGTGCTCTGTGTGTACACATTCTGTGTGTATGCTCTGTGTGTGTCTGTTATGTGTGTACGCACTCTGTGTGTATGCTCTGTGTGTGTGTGCTCTGTGTGTGTGTTGTGTGTGTGCGCTCTGAGTGTGTGTGCTCTGTGTGTGTGTGCTCTGTGTGTACGCACTCTGTGTGTATGCTCTGTGTGTGTCTGTTATGTGTGTATGCACTCTGTGTGTATGCTCTGTGTGTGTGTGCTCTGTGTGTGTGTTGTGTGTGTGTGCTCTGTGAGTGTGTGTGCTCTGTGTGTGTGTGTGGGGAGGGACTGCTGGATGCCCTCTCACCATGATTTTCATCCCCCCAGGGTGCCCTGGGATGTGGGACAACATCACGTGTTGGAAGCCCGCCCACGTGGGTGAGATGGTCCTGGTCAGTTGCCCTGAACTCTTCCGAATCTTCAACCCAGACCAAGGTGGGTTCCCCCAGGGCCTCTTCAGGCTACACTCGGTCCATCCTATTCCCCCAGGTTGGATCCCAGGCATTCCTGGGAGACAAGCACCAAAGACTGGGGGCACCCTGCAGGGAGGTGGTTCCCATTTCAGAGCTCTGTGCTGGTCAGATGAAATCAGGGACCCCCATGCACAAAGGGACACAGAAGCACCCCTCACACACGACAAGGCCCCGTAGAGGTGTGTCATTGTGGTGGGGCAAGGCTAGGCTCTTGGATATTGTGGGGTCCATCGTGTAACCCAGCTGGGGACCTTGAGCAGGGCAGTCACCCCTCTGTCCCCCCATTTCCTAGTCTATCAGATGGGAATGTGTAATGGTGACTGGGGGAATTTAAGTGGAAGATGCTGGTGGAAGTCCCTTAGCAGGACTGGGTGCAGCTTGATGGTCAGCCGTAAGTGTGAGCTGATGTTATCACCACGATCACTCATACAGGGAGGCCCACATGACTGCTCTCCATGGGGAGGGGCCTAAGGGGAAGGGGTTCCGAGGGGTCTTTCCTTTGGATGTGAGTCTGGTGGGCTCTCCAGGCCTATTTCTGCCTTGGCAGAGACTCATGGACCTCCAGAGAAGATTGGTATCTGATTTTAGTGAACATTGACACTGGGCAGGGCCTGGAGCCAGACTGGCCCTCCACCCCAACTCTGTGGGTATCCCAGGAAGCAGGGTGGCAAGCTGGGGGTTGCTGAGTTAGTCTGGGTAGAGGGAGATGGAGGGACTGGGCTCCAGGCAGGTGATGTACTGAAAACCATGCATGGACCACCTAGTCCTGGGTTGGGTCTTGGTTTGAGGAAGGAGGGTAGGGATTCCTACAGGGACTAGAGGCTCTGAGACACTTGTGTAGCCATTCATGAGTCCCTTGAGACCTGGTCCTCAGCTTCCTCTCTCACGTGCCTAAAGCCTCGGCCAGCATCCCTCTAGAAATAGAGTCTCCAAGCTGTGCTTCTCTCCACTGTCTTCTAGCCCATGTCAGAAGCAGAGGCAAATTTTTTTCACACCTGAAAGTCCAGCAACCTTGTTTCTGCCTGCAGGGGAGTCTGCTTGGAGGAGGTGGTGTGGGGAGATAGAGGCAGTGTGTTGGGGATGCCCGGCCCCGTCTCTGGCTCCCCCGCCCAGGACTAGCGAAGGCAGGGTCTAGTCATGCTGCCCCCATCTCGCCTTCCCGACTTTCTGTTTGGGCCCGTTAGCCATACCTCCCACCTCCAGAATCTCAGTCCAGGCCAGTCCAGCAGTTAAACTCTCCCATCCTGACAGTGGCATGAGGACTGGATGCAACCCAGAGTAGAACGGGAAGTGCTGAAAGGAGAGGCACAGTGTGAATGGTGGTTCGTCAACCAGGGTGGCAGCCCAGTGATTCAGCTCTAATTTCTAATTCATTCCTATAGAAACCAATTAATCACTTCCTCCATTCACGTACTCCTTTCATTCGGTCATTTATTTAAAGTTGACAGAACATCTACTCTGGGTCAGGTACCGTGGCAGGACTACTTTTCCACCACACACAGAAAAGATAAAATGAATCAGCAATTAACTAAAATTTTCTTAAGATATGCTTTCTTTCAGATTCTGTGCCTCCCTCTGGCAATTGCACAATGAATGTGTTATTTACACCTGCCTCTTAATGGTTCATTAAGGCTGGGCCTTTTAGCATCTCCATTCACGAAGTTAGACTTGACTTAAATACTTAGAAAGCTAAGAACTGCAGTTTTCCTTTTATTTCCTGGTTCCCAGGGCTGAATCTCATGCTCATTGTAATAGTTGCTGCTTTGCAGCTGTTGGAGATGCAAGAACACGATCTCGCTCCTCCTTTGGAATGCCTCTCTTTCTCAGTAACTGTGTCCTGTTCTTGCAGGAATGGTAGAAGTCTCTAGTAGAACAGTAGAAGTTCTCAGGCCTCTGGGGCCCCAGCACAACCTCTCTTCAGAGTCTGGGAGTGGGAAGGAGGAGGGCACCATCGTCAGGGCTCAGAGAGCAGATTGACTTTAGCCAACCTCGCTCACCTCTGTGTTTTCTCTCTCTCTCTGTTTCAGTCTGGGAGACGGAAACCATCGGTAAGAGGAACCTTGGAGAGGACAGACTGCTGATCACCTGTCCGTCTGTCCATCCAGCAGGAGCCCAGCTCTGACTGTTAGGAGTGGGTGGGGGTGGAATGTGAGGTTCATCAGGGGCTGGGCTCATCCCTCCTTTCCTTCCCCTTCACCCTTGGCCATCTGGAGGCTGGGGAGACACAGGGAGATGGAAAGTTGCAGCCCTTGGTCTCAGGGTGCTCATGGGCTTGTTTGGGAAGATGTGACTCGCCTATAGAGGGGCAGTAAGCAAGGACACCTGTGTGCTTTGGCATGAGCTTCTGTACACATACAGGCCTGACTGTGTGTGTGAGCCCATGCCGATACTGACATCCCAGGGCTATGGAGTTGGAATGTATGGCAGGCTCTGGAGCAGAAGAGACCTACCAAGGTAATGTGCAGGCAAACTAATGATGGTGTCAGGGAAGGCTTCCTGGAGGAGGTGACATGTCAGTTGGACCTTGAAAACACAATTTTGAAAAGTAGAGGGAAATTGGGGTTCATTGCTAGCAGAGGATTCAGCCTAAAAAAAGGTAGAGGTAAAGAATTGGGAGAGAAAGAGAAAAATATGTCTGAGGAGGAAATCTTTGGAGTTCTGGGGTTCCTTTGGTGAGAGCAGTTTGTGGGCTGAGATGGAGGGTTGAACACCAAACAAAAAACCCAAGAGCAGGACCCATATTGCTATTCTACGTCCTTTGTCCTGAAAAAAGCCGGTTAATGAGCTTGTTTTTAAAACAGAAACAGACTCAGAGATAGAAAACAAACTTATGATTATCAAAGAGGATAGCGGAGGTGGAGGTAGAGGTAAATTAGGAGTTTTCCACGAACATATATGCACTATTTTATACAAGTTATACAAACAACAAGGAAAGACAAAAAGGAGAAAAGGCCAGTCACCCTTTTCCAGTCCTCTCTCACTCCAGAGGCCCTCCCCTCCTCCCGACAATGTCTCATTTCCATACCCTGTCTTCCAGTGGGGAGAACTGAGTCATGAGCCACAATTAGCATCATAGAAATACAAAGCAAATGGGATGGCCCTGGAAGGTGCAGTGTGTATGTGGCTGCTGTGTGCGATGCTTCCTCTTGGCTGAGACCCCACCTCCTCCCAGCCCCCCTTCTCTAGACCAGGGAGAGCCTTGACCTTCCAGGGAGCAGAGTAAGCAGTGGATAGCCCTGGCGAGCTGATGGTCAGGTGTTCTGACTCACGTCCACGTCTGTTTTGCAGGAGAGTTCGGTTTTGCAGACAGTAAATCCTTGGATCTCTCAGGTAAGGGATGAGCTAAAATTGACCATGGGCTGGCTAGAGGGAGGACGTCTAACATATGAGGTCACAGGGAGCTAACCTGTGGGCTTGGGGACCCCCTTCCAGGCTAGGCTATGCCCCTCTGTGGCTCTGTGATCTTTGGTAGCTCACTTTCCTTCTCTGATGAAGTTTTGGATTTTCTCCATGGAAATTTGCATGCACGTGCTCAGACAGAACACTGTGCATATAATTTCAGGGAAGGACAGATCTCAGTAAAAGAACTCCTGGATTAAATGGCCTGTGATAGCTTGGAGCTCCCACAAGTAGAACAGTGGTTCTCATACTTGGTGATCATAGTCACAGGTGTGCTAAGTCACTTCAGTCGTGTCTGACTCTTTGTGACCCCGTGGATTGTAACCCACCAGGCTCTTCTGTCCATGGGTTTCTCCAGGCAGGAACACTGGAGTGGGTTGCCATTCCTTTTTCCACATAGTCACCTAGTGGGCTTGTTAAAACAGATTCCTGAACCTCACCCCAAGAGTCTCTGATAGAGCAGTCTGGGTGGGGCCTGAGAATGTGCATTTTGGCCAGTCTCCCTGGTGATGCTAATGGGCCCATCTAGGGAGGGCACCCACTTCGAGAACCTCTGCCCTAAGATTCTGTGCTTCTATGAAGTTGCTGGAGCAAAACAGCCTAGTGAAGTAGGCACAGGCACTGCAGGGTGTTGGCAGTCTGGAGAGTACTCCATCTTCCGGAGATTTCTATCAGAACAATAGACCAGCAGATTCATGGAATAGTTCTAAACAAAAAGGTTTATACTTTTCTGAGCCCACACTATATTTTGAAAAGGGTAAGAAGGAAAATAAAAGAAAGGAAATGGCTTGTATCTCCAGGATACTTCTTTTAAAAAAATGTTTTTCAGTGCAGCTTCCCTTTCCTCTTCCCACCACCCTGATGTGGGCAGAGCAGAGAGGAGACCCAGGGAAGGGAAGGGCTTGGCCACTGCCATGGTCCCCTAGGACGTGCAGACTTTCTGAAAGAAACGTTTAGAGGGACTTGGAAGGAGGGTGCCAATAGCAACCTGAAACAGATTTGCTGGAAGAAAAAACCATTTGGCATCAAACTGTGGGACAGAAGTGACCTCGTCTCTAGTGGGCCTGCCAGACATCCTCCTTGTCCTGGGTCACGTACGACTCAGAATCTGAGCTGCAATAAGAGACCAGTCGTCTCCCCGCTCTGGGCAGAGCTCTCTTTATGGCAGGATCACCCACCCTCTGCTGCTTCCCAAAGCCCCAGGAAGTGCATTTCTGACTCTTGGTTGAAAAGAACTGGCCTTGGATCTTCCAATTCAATCAGCAGGACACAAGGTTGGAAAAGTGTTGGCATCTCCTATGTTGGCTGCTGCCCTTGTCCCTGTCCGAGCTCCCCAGAGAAGGCCTTGGCCTCTGAGCAGGGGTTCTTCCAGCAGCATTGATGCTGGAGCCCCTTTTATGCAGATGTCTTTTGTTTATGATTTCCTGGTCCCTGAATCCTGTGAAAGGAAGAGCCACCCCCAGGTGTCCTAATACACCAGTTAAACTCCCAGGAAGCCATTCGGGGAAGAGGGGTCAGCCTAGGGCCACACTCAGGGGCTGGGCTGGAGGCAGAGGAGGCTGCTGCCTTTTCCCCTCCCATAGACATCATGGTTCACCCTTAGACAGTCAGGAGCAGAGAGGATAAAATGAGCAATCATTAAAGGCTATAAGGCCCCAGGCGGGGTGAAAACCAGACTGGACTGCACTCTGCGGACAGCAAATGACTCCTGCCTCCTTTGGTGTCCTACAAAATGGCCTTTAAAGTCAAGCTAAAGAAAATTAAAGTAGATTAGTGATAGGAAACAGACTTCTAAACTTGAAAGGGCAGAAGTCTTTTTTTTTTTTTTTAACCTGAATATGTATCTTAATAAGATCTGATGCTAGGTTAATGGAGGTCTGGTCCTTGTTAATTAAGCAAGCCTTGTGCCCCCTGGACACCATGGAAGTTGCTAGAAGGCCCAGAACTCCCGGTGAAAGCCTCACCTGGAGCTTCTCTAGATATGACGAGAGCTCCTGCCACACTGCTGCCCAAGGTGATTCTTGGGCCAGGAGCTCTGGGCCTGGAATCTGCATTTGTGATCCCAGGTCATTCTTGTGCTGTCCCAGGGCCTTCAGGAGGGGCTCAGGCCTTTTCCTAGAGGGAAGAAGGCTGGATTCATCCTGGCTCAATCCTCTCACTCCTTGTTTAGAGGTCAGCTTTCATTGGGCCCCCCTGTACCCCATGTTCTTAGTATAAAGGCTGCTGCTGCTAAGTCGCATCACTCGTGTCTGACTCTGTGTGACCCCATAGACGGCAGCCCACCAGGCTCCACTGTCCGTGGGATTCTCCAGGCAAGAACACTGGAGTGGGTTGCCATTTCCTTGTCCAGTGCATGAAAGTGAAAAGTGAAAGTGAAGTCGCTCAGTCGTGTCTGACTCTTCGCGACCCGATGGACTGCAGCCTACCAGGCTCCTCTGTCCATGGGATTTTCCAGGCAAGAGTACTGGAGTGGGGTGCCATTGCCTTCTCCGAGCATAAAGGCTAAGCAATTATTCTTTTCACTTGGACACTGGAAGATCCCATGAACCTGCAGCTGTCATGCCTCTCAGATGGACGTGTGGATTTCCAGGAATTTCTACTTAGACACCTCTTACATCACTTCTGTGCCTCACCACATTTTTGTTCTGCTGCAGACATGAGGGTGGTGAGCCGGAATTGCACGGAGGATGGATGGTCGGAGCCATTCCCTCATTATTTCGATGCCTGTGGGTTTGAGGAGTACGAATCTGAGACTGGGGACCAGGTGAGTATCTGCTGTCCTCCTGAAGGTGGAGGGATGGGGCTGAGGAGGCCAGTGGAAGCACGTGTCTCCCAGGAGCCCTGACTCATGATGGAACTGCAGAAACTCGAGTCCCCAGCAGCATTCATGAGTGCCTGCTGTGTAGCCAGATGCACGCAGGGCAGGACTTTCACTCACTCATTCTAGGCTGAGAAACAATTGTCTTGCTGCCTGAGCTCCTCCAGCCCCCAGCACAGGTCCACCACCTCCCTGGTGGCTTTTCCAGGACACCTGCCTTTCTGTGGTCCGGCCATTGTAGGGTTAATGCAAGGCCCAGCAGGGGGCCCCCTGGATCCTTCTCCAGGCTAAAGGCTGGGTCTGTTCTGGCTGGTCAGTGCTCCTGCACTCTCCTAGCATTTAGCTTCTGCGCAGTGCAGATGGACAGAAGGAGGAGGTGGCTCAGTGGGAATGGGCTTGGGGAGCTTGGGTGGTGGAGGAACTGATGGGGGAGGGAGGAGATGTGATCAACTAGAGAAGAGGGGAAGGAGGAGCTGGGTAGCATGCGCAGAGATGGGCAGGCCTGGCCTGGGAGACTTGGTGCCATCCCAGGCCCCACATGGAGCCCTATGTCTTGTGCTCTGCTCCAGGATTACTACTACCTGTCGGTGAAGGCCCTGTACACAGTTGGCTACAGCACGTCCCTCGTCACCCTCACCACCGCCATGGTCATTCTGTGTCGTTTCCGGTGAGATGCCCGACAGCCTTCAAGTGATTGCAGTCCACTCCAGTGCAAAGCCCTGGCTCTGTGCCTCCCACCCTCAACTCCTGCCCTGGATATCAGCCCTGGAGGTCCCTTGAAAGAGACTATAATAAGAGATAGGACCCCAGAGAGGACAGCTGACTTGTCCAGGGCCACACACAGCAAGGCAGACCGTGGGCAGTAGACCTACACTCCTCACATTATCTTCCTGGTCTAGATGGAGAGAGGTCACAGCAGGGAGCAGTATGGCCCCCAGTAGTGGGGCCAGGTGGTGGGAGCCTGGGAGTGAGTGAGGGTTTAGAGAGCTGGGAAGAAGGGGTGGTCTAGGTGGACGACCCCCTTGAGACAAAGCTGTGGAGTCAGCCCAAAGTGGACCCCAGGGTGGAGGGTGGAAGGCTGTGGGGCTCCTTACTTCAAAGTATCTGTCTTCCCCGCCCGTGGGTGTAGGAAGCTTCACTGTACCCGCAACTTCATCCACATGAACCTCTTCGTGTCGTTTATGCTGAGGGCCATCTCCGTCTTCATCAAAGACTGGATCCTCTACGCTGAGCAGGACAGCAATCACTGCTTTGTCTCCACTGTGAGTGCACTGAGCTCTGCCACAATCGGTCCTGCCTGCAATGCCCTACTATCCAGGTGTTTTCCTGCAGGTTGAGATGTTGGCCCCAGTAAGCACAGAAGCCCAGGGATGACCATGAGGTTACCAGCAGCCGGTGAGCCCCCGGCTTGACATCACTTCCTGTTCCTTGGCCTGTGGGTGTACTTGGCAGAGCAGTTGAGGCAGGTCAGGTGGAGATGTCAAGCCCCACTTGACTAAGGAGGGAACTTGGCTCAGAGAGCGGACTGGCCTGGTCGTTGGTGCTTTAGCCCAAGACGGAACCTAGGGGCTGATTGACTGGGGTTCCCTCCATACCACCTACCCAGTTCTGATAGCTTTGGAAGTAAGCAGAAAAGACAGGCTTTGATGGGGGCAGGATGAGAGAACAGCCCAGAGCACAATGCCTTGATCTGAGAGGGCACACTTGGAGGTGGTGTCTATGAGACTTCTGGCGGGACTAAGGGTATCCGATTTACCTATGTGATATCTGAACCCTTTTTTGTACCAAGGCGGCTCCTTCCTCTTTATTCTCCTCTTCTATGGGGACTCGGGAAGGGGCAGAAAGTGGGGAAGAGTGAGCCTGGGGAGAAGAGAGGGTTCTGTGTGCACCCCCTTACCCCACCCCATCCCCATCCTTTTCTTACATATGCAGAGCTGCCTCCATGGGCAACTTTGATTCAGACTCATAGGATGCTGCAATTTTAGACTCTGAATCCAGGAATGTTGAGTCTTTCAGACCCAAGGGGTGTTTAAGCCGGAGATGCCTAAGCTAAGGCTTCCCTAGTGGCTCAGACGGTAAAGCCTCTGTCTGCAATGCAGGAGACCCAGGTTCGATCCCTGGGTTGGGAAGATCCCCTGGAGAAGGAAATGGCAGCCCACTCCAGTATTCTTGCCTGGAAAACCCCATGGACTGCGGAGCCTGGTAGGCTACCATCCATGGGGTTGCAAAGAGTCGAACACGACTGAGCGACTTCACTTAGCCTAAGCTAAGGGCCCTCAGGATTCCCCCTGGTCCTGTTGGGCTGGATTTTCATGGTTTGTTGGGGGCTTTCACCTCCCTCCTCTACTCCACTCGGCCTGCAGGTGGAATGCAAGGCTGTGATGGTTTTCTTCCACTATTGCGTCGTATCCAACTACTTCTGGCTGTTCATCGAGGGCCTGTATCTCTTCACCCTGCTGGTGGAGACCTTCTTCCCCGAGAGGAGATATTTCTACTGGTACATCATCATTGGCTGGGGTAGGTCTCTGATTGTGGCCTGGACAGGTTCAGGCCCCATGAGCAGGATGTCCTTCGTCCCACCATCTGGGAATATTAGTTAGAGGAGGGAGGCAGAGGGAAGGTGCTGCCCTGCCTCACAGCTATGGCATACTGCTGGATCCTGGATACGTTCTTGCTCTTCTCCTTGTAGAAAGCCTACTGGCTAAGGGAGGGGATATGCACAGGGAGGCAAGGTAGCCCAGGGTCTGAGGGAGACATGGACCCCTAGAAGGCCTGGGTATGAGGGACAGTTAGTGTCCCCAGGACACCAGGTCTGAGAGGGAGGTATGTCCCATGGATCCGAACCCCATGTCTGAGGGGTCCATTGGCCCAAAGAAGCCCCAGGTCTGAGGGGGATACTGGGCCTATTAGTTTTCCTGTTATCATGGGGCTCCTTTTCTTTGTATCCAGGGACACCGACTGTGTGTGTGTCCGTGTGGGCTATGCTGAGGCTCTACTTCGATGACACAGGGTGAGTACATGCTCGAGAGCCAGGGCCCAAGCCCCAGGTAGGCTGTCAGTTAACGCCATGAACTTCATGTTAACTGTCTCAGACAAACCATCCTACGCTGGGCCTAGCTACACCACCAGCCCTGGGCACTGACTATGCCCTGAACCCGCTGTGGCTGGACCCACCCTGCCATGTCTCAACTGGGACCCAGCGAGGGCGTGCACGAGGTTTCAGAGCCCTACTCTGCCTCTGGGCTCAGCTCTGAGTGACTGCTCTCCTTTCAGGGAGGAGGGAGGAACAATGAGGCTGAGACAGCATCCCCAAGAAGCTGAGTTCTCAAGGGGGAAATGGCCCTTGCCCAGGAGCCCAGCAGTGCCCTGACTCCTGGGTTCCAATTGCTGGCTCTACAGTGGAACAGAAGAGAGGACCAAAGCACTGGGGCCAGGATTGGGCTTTGGGGTACAGTCCATCAGCTCTCCTCTCAGCCAGCCCTCCTTCAGAGCCACAGGGGAAGAAGTGGCACCCCATTGTCTGGCAGGGCTCCCAGCTCCCAAGCATCATCTCTCTTTTTCTGTCTTACAGCTGCTGGGATATGAATGACAACACGGCTCTGTGGTGGGTGATCAAAGGCCCTGTAGTTGGCTCCATAATGGTGAGTGTGCTTGGGACAAGAAGCAGGAGAGAGAGAGAGGTCCGGGCTGAAAGGTCCGGGAGAGGAGAAATAAAGTGGTCACCACACAAACCAACCTCCTTTTTCACGGCTGTATTATATTCTGCAACATGGATGTACAATTTATTTAGCTATTTCAGTAGTGTTGGACATTTGTCTTTATTCCATTTCACCTCATTATGGAAGATGCTACTATGAAGAGTTCTGTGCATAGTTTTGAGAATGTGTGAATATTTCTTTAGAATTAATCTCTAGAAGTAGAATTGCCAGGTCAAAAAGTGTATCCCATATCATTGTCTGCACTTGTAATTTCAATCATTTAAATTTTTGCACAGCTTTGTGGGAGATAATGTAGCTCATTG
Source organism: Tragelaphus eurycerus (assembly GCA_935064755.1). Lineage (NCBI taxonomy): Eukaryota > Metazoa > Chordata > Mammalia > Artiodactyla > Bovidae > Tragelaphus > Tragelaphus eurycerus. The sequence continues at coordinate 31,410,351 of CAKXYN010000002.1, forward strand.
TTTTAATTTCTTCACATTGCTGTTGCAGCAAAGCAATTTTTTAACACATTTATTGACAATTTGCTTTTTTTCTGGTTACTATCTGTTTACTTCTTTGCTTATTTTTTCTAGCCCAGTTGTCATCTTTCTTACTGTTTGACAGATAGTAATGCTTCATTTGTTACACATATTGTAAATATAATTCCAACATTGCATGGTTTTATACAGTCAGACCACCAGGCCTTTTCATCATGAATTCTGAGGCTTATTTCTTATTGCTGGAAGTCTTTCCCAACCTGAGAATATAAAATTTAATTTTAATTGTTTTATAAATTGGATTTATAAATTGGATTATTACATGTATGATGGGCTTCCCTGGTGGCTCAGATGGTAAACAGTCTGCCTGCCAATGCTGGAGACCTGGGTTTGATTCCTAAGTTGGGAAGATCCCCTGGAGGAGGGCACAGCAACCCAGTCCAGTATTCTTGCCTGGAGAAACCCATGGACAGAGGAGCCTGGTGGACTACAGTCCATGGGATCACACAGAGTCGGACACAACTGAGCCACCAACACTTCCACTTTCATTACATGTACATCTTTAATCCATCTGAAATTTTATTTCTCTGATCTGAAATGACATCTAATCTTATCGAGTTGTTTTTTTTCCCAATGGACAGACATCCCACCCTCTAAATATTTTTATTGACTAGGTCATCCTTTCTCCATTATGTAGAAATGGAACTTTCTTGTAAACACTCAATGTACTCTGCTTGTGTTTAGCTGCAGACTTCCTGCTCCATGTTACTATCTATGCAGCTATTCTTGTGGCGAGTACCCCATAGTGCTGGTTACTATACTCTGGCAGCATGTTTTGATATCTGCTGTGGCTAATGGAGAAAGCAATGGCACCCCACTCCAGTACTCTTGCCTGGAAAATCCCATGGATGGAGGGGCCTGGTAGGCTGCAGTCCATGGGGTCGCTAGGAGTCGGACACCACTGAGCGACTTCACTTTCACTTTTCACTTTCATGCACTGGAGAAGGAAATGGCAACCCACTCCAGTGTTCTTGCCTGGAGAATCCCAGGGACGGGGGAGCCTGGTGGGCTGCCGTCTATGGGGTCGCACAGAGTCGGATACGACTGAATCGACTTGGCAGCAGGCAGTGGCTAATATTCCTTTCCTTATTTTTTCCCTTCAGAATTTTCTTGCACATTTACTTTTTCACATGGACTTGCACATTTGTCAAGTTGAAGGAAAAAGACCAGTTGAGATTTTTTTCATAGGGATGCCACTGAACTTATAAGCAAATTTGGAGGAGAAGTGGTTTTCTTAAAATACTAAGTCTTCCTTTCCAAGAATATGGCATGATCCTCTATTTATTAAGTCTTTCTCACAGATTCGTTTTATATAGTGTTTTTGAAGTTGTCTTGGTAAGTTTACCTTTGGTGTCTTTCAGTTTGTGCTCGTATGTAGGAATTATTCTCTTGTTGTATTTTCTAGTGGGTGTATTTGTGCTGGTGTTTAGCGAATCTTTAGTTTTTGTGTATTTTTTCCTTTCTTGGTTACCTTTGAAGCTCTTTTATTTGTTCTTATCCCTTTTCAGTTGGTTCTCATGGAAACTTATATAACCTATAAATGAAAATATTTTTTCTCCTTCATTTCCAATATGTATATTGTTTATTCCTTGGTTTGTTGAGGATAATGTTTGCTACGGTTTTGGGCAGCCACCCTTCACTGAATTAGGAAAGTTTCTATTTATGACTTGTTTCAGTGTGTATTTTTTAAAATAAGGAATAGATGTCAACTTTTATCAAATGTGTTTTGGAGACATTAATTGCTCATTCCTTTAGTGATGAACATTGATAATATTCCAGTTTATCTTTATGATTAAACAATGCTGCTGTGGATATATTTGTGCATACCCTTGAGTATGTATGAATGTGTCTTTAGAATATATCTCCAGGAGTAGAATTTCTGGGACAAAGGATATATATGTTTAATATTTTCATGGACATCAAATTGCCCTCCACACGTGGAGTATAAAAGTGCTCATTTCTCATGTTTTCATTGGTGTTTTGATTACTGAACTATTCACCAATCTTATGGGGATCAGATCAGATCAGATCAGATCAGTCGCTCAGTCGTGTCCGACTCTTTGCGACCCCATGAACCGCAGCACGCCAGGCCTCCCTGTCCATCACCAGCTCCCAGAGGTCACCCAGACTCATACCCATCGAGTCAGTGATGCCATCCAGCCATCTCATCCTCTGTTGTCCCCTTCTCCTCCTGCCCTCAATCCCTCCCAGCATCAGAGTCTTCTCCAATGAGTCAACTCTTCGCATGAGGTGGCCAAAATACTGGAGTTTCAGCTTTAGCATCATTCCTTCTAAAGAAATTCCAGGATTGATCTCCTTCAGAATGGACTGGTTGGATCTCCTTGCAGTCCAAGGGACTCTCAAGAGTCTTCTCCAACACCACAGTTAAAAGCATCAATTCTTCGGCGCTCAGCCTTCTTCACAGTCCAGCTCTCACATCCATACATGACCACAGGAAAGACCATAGCCTTGACTAGGCGAACCTTTGTTGGTAAAGTGATGTCTCTGCTTTTGAATATGCTATCTAGGTTGGTCATAACTTTCCTTCCAAGGAGTAAGCGTCTTTTAATTTCATGACTGCAGTCACCATCTGCAGTGATTTTGGAGCCCAGAAAAACAAAGTCTGACACTGTTTCCACTGTTTCCCCATCTATTTCCCATGCAGTGATGGGACCAGATGCCATGATCTTCGTTTTCTGAATGTTGAGCTTTAAGCCAACCTTTTCACTCTCCACTTTCACTTTCATCAAGAGGCTTTTTAGCCCCTCTTCACTTTCTGCCGTAAGAGTCGTGTCATCTGCATATCTGAGGTTATTGATATTTCTCCCAGCAATCTTGATTCCAACTTGTGTTTCTTCCAGTCCAGCATTTCTCATGATGTACTCTGCATGTAAGTTAAATAAACATGGTGACAATATGCAGCCTTGACGTACTCCTTTTCCTATTTGGAACCAGTCTGTTGTTCCATGACTAGTTCTAACTGTTGCTTCCTGACCTGCATACAGATTTCTCAAGAGGCATTATTGTTTTAACCTGTTAATGTAACAAATATTGGGCTTCCCTGATGGCTAAGTGGTAAAGAATCTGCCTGCCAGTGCAGGAGATGTAGGTTCAGTCTCTGAGTTGGGAAGATGCCCTGGAGAAGGAAATGGCAGCCCACTCCAGTATTCTTGTCTGGGAAATTCCATGGACAGAGGAGCCTGGAGGGCTCCATTGGATGGCAAAGAGTCAGACACGACTTAGTGAGTACACAGCAACAACAAGTGTTCCTGGATTTTTTTTTTTTTTTCCCTCTTGGCATAAAACCTCTATGGCCCTGACCTGTTCGTCCTTTCTGATCTGTTTGTCCTTTTAATCACTGTTACATTTTTTGTTTGCTAATATTCAGTTTATAGCTTTTGCATTGTTCTTTGTAAGTTCTCTGGTTTTAGACATGTGCCTTGATCATGTGTGTGAGCGTGGCTTCTGTCCTTGTCTGGGTTTTGTCACAGGGTTTTATTCACCTCATAGATAATTTGGGAGGTTTTCTTTTTATTTGCTTTTAAATAATGATGTAACATGTAAATTCCATCTTCCCTAAAGGTCTTATGAAACTGGCTGGTGAAGTGATCTGGGCTGATGCCTTTTAATACACGCATCTTTCATTATTTTTAAACTTTTCCTGAGGTCATTGTGCTATTCTGATTTCTACATCTTGATTTGACTTGATTAATTTATATTTTACCATGTTGTCTGATATTTTTCCTTGTGATGATTCAAAATACTCTACACAGCTGTTGTCTTGTCCTCTTTCTCATCCTTAAACTTGTTTAATTGAATTTTCTCCTTTTGGAGGGACTAACGTATGCAGTTAACAGTATTGACTGTGCTAAATTCCAAGTACTGATTAGACACTGGGCATGTAGTAGAAGGCAAAACTGACAGAAGCTGCCCTCCAGGAAGGCCCTTTATCATTCTGCTTGATCTGTGAAAGTGAAATAAAACCCCCCAATTTTATATTTATTGATTGTCTACTTTATTTTCATATTTCTTTAATGAATTTTTATCTTTAACTTCCTTCTTTAAAGGAAATATAAATTTAATTTGCGGCACCCTTTCCCTAAATTTTGATTTGAATGCTTAATTATTTTATCTTCAGTATTTCTTATCTTTTAGTAAGTTAGTGTTTCCTTGGGCCCTGCTTCACTTCAGCCAGGCGTGGCTGTGTGGTCCCCATTGTTGTGTGTGTTAGTCACTCAGTCATGTCCGACTCCTCAATCCCTTGAACTATAGCCGGCTAGGCTCTTCTGTCCATGGGGATTTTCCAGGCAAGAGTACTGGAGTGGGTTGCCATTCCTTTCTCCAGAGGATCTTCCCAACCCAGGGATCGAACCCAGGTCTCCCACATTCTTTACCGTCTGAGCCACCAGGGAAGCCCATTGTCTCTATTCCCTCCCCTCCTGCCTTGTCTTTACTTATTTACTCCTCTCCCTCCTGCTTTCTCACCATCCGCACAGCTTCCTAGTTTGTTTAGAGAGCTTTTGTCCCTGACCTTTGTCTGAAGGTAAATGCTATTGCTATTCAAAGGCAGTCCTTTAATTAATAATCCTTATTGTTCTCCATTCTGGTTCTCTGAATTCAGTGACTCTGAACTTGGAGTTTCTCCAGAGGACAGCTCTCACCTCTGCAATAGCCTCTTCTCTGTTTTGCATGGTTGTTTTTCCATCACCCTGACGCTGTTTGTTCCGTCTTTTCCAGAAACTGCTCGCTTTTCCGGCTCACGCATGACAGTTTTTGCAATTTCTCAGTACTCTCCTGGAATTCTTTTTATGCCTCTCTTTTGTGGTTTCAGTGATATGGAGGGAGGCTGGGGACGTGAATGAGTGTTCTCATGCTGCCACCTTAATGTGTACTTACAATACTGCCGTTAGAAGTCTAGATGGGATCTTGACTGATGGGAAGAGGGCCTTGTTGAGGGAATAACAGCCAGTGTAGTGGCAGGGGTGTGGAAAGTCTTTGCTCAGAACCATTTTCACTGCTTTTTCTTTGCTTCTCAGGTTAACTTTGTGCTCTTCGTCGGCATCATTGTCATCCTTGTGCAGAAACTTCAGTCTCCAGACATGGGAGGCAATGAGTCCAGCATCTACTTGTAAGTACCACTGGGTGAATGCCATGGTTAAATTCCAACAGCTCGGTGGGGCCAGCACTCAGGACACAGGAGGAGAAGGCCTGGGCATTGCTAATTGGGTACCCTACATGGACATTGGCAGGACTTCTTTCGGATTAAAGTGACTTGAAAATATAGTTGTCCATCTATCCTTCAGCCAACCCAGGAGCCCCTAATCCACATAGTGACAATGTGGAAATGAGAGAGAAAACGATGGACAGATCCTGTGTCTTGCTAGGAAAATCAAGATGGAAAAGGCAGATTCCTTAAGGTAGTTAGGGTGGGTCTTGGTGGATTAGAAATTGTAGTTCTTTTGGGGGTCTTGGTTTTCAGGGGAGCTCATGACTGGTGCTGGATACAGTGTTGCCTGAAGTCCCTGCTCCCAGGCCAGTGGGTACAAGTTGTTCGGTCCCCACTAGTGAGTGAGTCGGGCAGACAGTCTCCGTGGTCTGAGTACTGGAAGAGAAATTCTCTTTGCCCCTTCTCTTGGGGCAGCTCTACTTTTAGGTCTGGTTGTCTTCCCACAACTCCCTCCTCCCTGGGCAGAGGAACATCTAACATGTTTGGATTGATGGTGTTCGGGGGAAACCTCTTAGCACTGAGTGTAGGGTTTCTCCACTTCCACAGCCATTCAGTTTCTTCCCAGTGTCTCTGCAGCCATCCCTGCTAGCTCTGTCCCACCCCTCTCCCAGCCCTCCACCCACGCTGAATCAGACCAAGCATCTTCCATCTCAGCCTTCTTGCCTTGTAATCATGACCAGCTTGGTGTATGGGCTGTGGGGGCAGTTCTGATGCTGGGGAGGCAGTTTGGTCCCCTGTGGTTGGCTGGAGGGGCCAGAGAGGGACAGACTGAGAACAGTCTCTGAGGTGGAAGCCTCTGTGTTGCTTCCTCAGTTTGAGAAGAGAACAGACTAGAAGGAACTTTGTCAGAGACCCCAACCTGGGGTTCAGAACCTTGATGGCTGCCCAGAGGACAAGTGGGATAGCAGAGAAACTCCAACAGAGGGTCCCCCACCCAGCCATTCTCCTGGAGAGAAGGAGAGGCAGGAATGCTTGGGAACCAGCCCCAGATCCTTCTCTCAGCCTCCTTGAGACTTCCCTGGGTTGATGGAGCTTGTCCTTGGTCCCTACAGTCAGTCTGGTACCTCTTCCGTGGCAGCCCTTCCCTGGGAGTGGGGATCAGCGTAGGGCCTGGCTCGGTCAGGCTTGTTTTCCCTGCATGTAGGATGATTACACTGACCGCTGCTTCCTCTCCTTTTTCTGGCTATCCATTTATTTTCTTTTATTTTTTCATGTTTTGTGAACATTTACCAACCTTTGCTTATATGTGCATGTTACGTAGCACATAAAATTGTTCATCCATATAAAGTCCCCTGCACTGAGGGACTGCGGGGGCCAGCTCTATGCAGATAACTGACCTGGAAAGATCATTCCTGCCTTTGTCTCCTGGAGCCACAAAATAGGGCCCTGCTGCTCCCCCTACCTTCTTGTCCAGTGTCAGAGACCATGTCCTTGTGTTTGGCTTGTTTCTCCCACTTGAGGGTGGTTTTGCTCCTGCATTAGCAGTTAGTTATCACAAATGTCCTCTGAAGCTGGCAGGTAGCTAACTAAGTCAGCATCATCTCTCTCTTTGAGCATCACCTCTCCTTAAGCAACCTTGGCTCCCCTCCCCACCTCCCTGACACCTTGATTCCTGCTGCTGCTGCTGCTAAGTCACTTCAGTCATGTCCAGCTCTGTGCATCCTACATGCAGGCATCCCACCGGATCTATTTCTTCTTCTGAGGTCCCTGGGACTTGTCCTCCTGGGGCTCCCCTAGCTTCCTCTCTGTCTGTGCAGGGACACACAGGGACTCAGCTGCAGCCTGAGTAAGGACGCTCTGCTGACCCCAGAACATTCTTTACCAGCTTGGACATCTTGCCCCAGGCAGCAAGAAACCCAGAGTGCAGAGGGAGGGAAGTGTGGGGCCAGGGTTTTGAAGGTGTATTGTAGACTAGGAGCTGTGGAGTCCTATAAGACCTTCTGAATGCATAGATCAGAACTGTCTATAATTAACACAGGGCTTATACATTTAAGTAAAAATGCTTAAAGAACCAGCTGCAAGCATACCTCATATTATTGTGCCTCACTTTACTGTGCTTCACAGATACTGCCTTTATTACAGATTAAAGGCCTGTGGCAACCTGGGTCTGTGTTGAATAAGTCTGTCGGCCCCATCTTTCCAATAGCATTTTCTTACTTGGTGTCTCTGTGTTAATTTTGGTAATGCTCACAATATTTCAAGCTTTTTTAAAAATTATATTTGTTGTGGTGATCAGTGATCTTTTTTACTGCTGTGATTCATGGGAAGTTTAGATCATTAGTGTTTTTTAGCAATAAGGTGTTTTTTTTTTTTTTAAGGATTATAAGGGATTACATTTTAAGGGAAATTAAGGGATATACATTTTCTTAGACATTTGCTATTGTACACTTAACAGGCTATAGGATAATGTAAACATAACCTTTATATGCACTGGGAAGCCACAAAATTGATGTGACTTTATTGCAATATTCACTTTATTGCGGTGGTCTGAACCGAACCCGCAATATCTCAGGGGTATGCCTATAGTTGGTTTGCTCTTATTGTGTCAAAAATCCCCTTGAAATCTCAGCAAATTCTTTTAAATTTTTTTAGAGACATCTAAGCTTGAGCTCATCTCAAGACCCAAAGATTAAACCTCAAGAGGATGTGGTCTGTAAGCCAGGTGGGAGGCCTGACACAGGGCAACGGGGATCCGTTTTAAGTGCAGCTACGTATTTGAGTGTTGCCAGGGTCAAGGAGACCCTATTGGTGAATGTAAGGGGTAATCAAAGTGGCCATGCTGCCAAGCATTTAAAAACACTTGCCACTCATTTAATGCCCACAGACACCCAACAAATCTGGATTAAATATAATCCCCATTTTACAGCTGAAGGAACTAGTTATCAATGAAGTGGGGTGAATCCAGTGGGAAAGAATGAAGCCGTAGCTACAGTGCAGGCAGGCAGGTCCATGACTCCGAGCTTGCTTGCACCATCATTCCTCGCCTCAAGGAATTTACAGGCAAGCTGATGATATTAAACAAGGCTTCCCAGAAGAAAAGGCCTTGGTGGGTTCCAGTCTTGTACAAAACTGCCCTACCTGGAGTGTTTTGAGCTGGGAGGTGTCTACTGATGGGTGGGGAGAGGAGAGGCAATGGGGGAGTTCAAAAAGGGGCAGGATGTGATGGGAGAGGGAGATTTCAGAGCTGTGTCTGAATCCCCTTGGTCAGCAGAGTTATGTGTTGGGCCGAGATCCTTTCAGATCTACCCACAACAATTTTCTGGTTTTCCCCTCTGTTCCCAAAACAAATTTAAGCCTGGGAGTCCCCAGGAGAGACCGAGAGGACCTCCTGCCTGTGCCCACAGACTGGCACTCACTCCTTTTCCTGTAGGTTTGTTCCAGCGGCTCAGATGATGAGGTTTGCCCTCCTCTGTAGACCAAGATGGTGCTCCAGACCCAATCAGAGGACCTGCTGGGGGCTGGGGTTCTTGCAGGGGCAGCAGCCCTGAGCCACGTCCACTCTCACTGGCTGCTGGGAGAAGGAGTGGCTGGGCTCAGAACTTGGGCAATGGCCAGGCATGCAGTGTGGGCCTGAGTCTGGGTTAAGCCTGTTCTTAGGCTCAACACTGTTTGAAGCCAGGGCTTAGGGCTCAGCCCCATTCTGGGGTCAGGGTTAACCTTCCTTTTCCTGGGACCGGAGTTTACCTTTGTGAGAAGCTGACTGGCTCAGAAAAAGGAGGGTGAGGTTTCTGTGCTGAGAGCATCTCAGGCCTGTCACTGCGGGGAGCTGGCTTTATTCCCAGCAGTCTTCCTGTTGCAAGATGGGCATTGGAGCAGCCTCTTGAGTCTGGGTCAGGGAGGGAAACCTCATCTTTATTCCCCTCAGGGACCCCACAGAGAAGATCTCCATGGCCCCTTGGGGTAAAGGAAAGAGAACAGACACTGTGATGTAGTACATGGCTCAGCAGGGCTGTGACCTACCCAGTGTCAGAGAGACAACATTCACCTCTGAAGACAAACTCTTCCCTGTCTAGGCAGAAGTACAGCCAGGAAGCTCTTAGTCCAGAAACTCAGCCCACAGCCTGAGGCTCCCAGTTCTCATGGGGCTCTGTCTTCTCCTTCCAAAACACCCTCTCTCCATCCTCTGTCTAGGAGTACCCTATCCTAACAACTCCTGTTAGGGATTGTCATTAGGGAATGGTTGCCCCCGTTTCACAGGTGGAGAAACTGAGGTCCAGAGAAGGAAAGTGGCAACACCTAAGATCAGCAAGTCAGTGGCCAAACAAAGCCTTGAACTCAATTCCCCAAGCCACAGGTTAGGCAAGAGGCAGAGGGGGCTGGCAGGTCCTCAGTGGTAGAGGGGAAATGAGGGAGGGCAGGGAAACTCCAAGATCTGCTGAGCTGGGCTTCTGATTGGAGTGCCAGTGTGGTGGGGAGTGCTTCCCTGGGGACTGGGCCAGGCTTTGAGGGGCCACAGCATCTTAGCAGCAGGAGGGACCCTATGGAGAATGTTCAATTCAAGTCATGACATTCTGTGGGTCTGCTGTGTATCTAGCGTTATGCTGATCAGTAAGGATGAGGGTGAGATAGACAAGGATCCTGCCTACAAAAGGTTCCCCTGCAGGGGTCTCGGTCTAATATCTGGGGGCTACAGTCCAAGCAGCCTTACATATAAAAGGCACTACAACATGCGTGGGGTGTATTTAGCTTGAGACCAAAGCAAGTTCTGAAGAACCCACGTGCTGCATCCCTGAGTTATAGATGGCAGTGCTTGACCTTCCTGCAGACACCCAGCAAAGCTGCGGCAGAACCAGGCCAGGGAGCCAGGGCTCCCTGACTTCCAGATGTGGGAGTCATTCCTGCACCGCTGTAGGGATCTGCTGCCTTCTGATTCAGGCCGACGATGCTGCTTTCCATGCAGCCTCCACCCGGTATCCTTGTCTGAGTTGCTTATCCTCCCTTGGATCCAAATCAGAACTGAGCTGATCAGCCCACCCAGGTTAATCTCTTCCTCTTGATTGAATTTCTTTTCTCTTTTTTCCCACTAATTGTAGTGACTTTTCAGCAATTTGGACATTTTTCTCGTGCCTGTCTCTGGCTTTTCTGCCACCCTCTTTCCTTTCAGTTTCTTTTCATTGGATCCTTTTGAACAGTCACTGGAGGTTTGGGGGAAGGAAGGTGTTTGGGAAGAAGGTCCTTTAACTTCATCCCTTCTCACGGGAGCCCTCCCAGGCATCAGGGGTCACTTTTGATCCACCCTCCCTGCCTCCCCCCGTAGAGACACACATCTTTACTGGGGTGTGATTTCCCAGCTTACTTGTTGCTAAATGGCCTTTAGTAATATTTAAAGAAATCAGAAGGGCCTATGTTTACTGTATCCAGGGCCCAGAAGGAATAGGGACAACTTGGAAACTCAAGGAGAAGAGGTCTTGGAGGAGAACAGCTGAAGCTTGAGTTCGGGGTGAGAGTTTAAGCCTGGTGTGTATAAAGTGACCTGTGAGGTTTGGGCTCTCAGGCTCCCTGACTCTGATTTTTGTGACTCACCCAGACCAAGGTTGAGGAGTGAGGCCACTTGCCTTAGGAGAGAGTAGTCAATCTTTCAATCTGGACAAGGTAGAGAATAAATTTGAAGAGTAGAATGGCTTCCATTTCTGAATATCCAATTAAACTCTTAATTATTGAGAAAAACATACTTATGTGTCCATCTGTCTCTTTGTAACGAAACAGACCTTTGGTAGTCATTGAGGCACATGAAGAAACTTCTCAGATACACGACTTCCTCCCAACAGTGTTCTGAAACTGATTTGCAGGTGGATCACCTAGGGATATTGTTGAAATGCAGATTCTGAGGCAGTAGGTCTGAAACTCTGAATTTCTGCATTTCTAAGCAATTCTCAAGTGGTACTGATGCTTGATCTGGGTAGCAGAGCCTCATACCATCCCTCATCTGTAGAAGGATCTAGTAGCACCCACCTCAGAGTCTGGCATGAAGTGAAAGATGTTGTTAAATAAAGGAGAACCACACACCTGACTGAGGCAAGGATGCTGGGTGGACCTCAGCTGGCCCCATCTATGACGTGTGTGATTCAGATGTCTACCTCAGCTAAATGATACGTCACTACATGTCAGGGACCTTCAGACTTATTTTTACAGAGCTGGGATCACACATTCCGAGTTCATGAATGCCGAAGGTCTGGGCTCTTTGGGCGAATCCATTCTCATTTGCTTCAGACCCCCCCAGGTCTGTCAGTTCACCAGCAGCTACTAGGGGCTCTGCCTCACCGTGCCTGACGAGGGAGTGTGAAATGGGCCTCTCCTTTGCAGTCTGACAAGACGACACAGCTCTTAGTCCATCTCTTACGTGTTTGTCAGGGATGGGAAAAAAAATGGGTAGTGCCAGCCCAAGGGTAAGCAGAACTGAGAGGGGCTAGAAGAGATGGAAGTCGAGCCTCTCTGAGGAAATGTCTCTGAGGAGACAGAGCTCTGTGTCTCCCCCAGGGACAGGAAGAGCTGCTCAGGCATCCTGGACCCACGTGGGGATGGCTCCTTAAGGTGGCTCATTTCTGCAGTCAGTGGAGCAGAGCCCGAAGGGTGTCCCCTCAGCCCTCAGCCCCTGCCCGTTGAACTTTTATGGAGAAGTCTAGGCAGCGCTGTGCAGTAGAACCTCAGCAGTGCTGGCAGTGCCCCCAATCTGGGAACCGCTACCTACCCGTGAGCTGCTGCGATGTGACTCAGTCCACTGAGAAAGTGGATTTTTCATCTCGTTTCAGCTTGCATGGTGGGTGCGTAGCATCTATCATCTGCATCTGCTCCACCCATCCTACCTCTCCTCCACTTAGGCCCACGCCAAGGTGCACAGGGTTCGGTCAGAGGAAGGCGCGGGCAAAGGAGGAAGAGGGTGGGGGGATGACCAGTGGATGTTCCAGTTGGTTTTCACAATCAAGCCCACAGCTGGCCTGATTCCAGGGGTTTCCAGCTGCCCCTCTTGCCTTGGGATCTCTCGCAAGGCCATGCCCCAAGCCTGGAGCTAACTCTGGAGACAGCTCCTCGTCCCGTGTTGTGACCCAGCCAGGCCTGGCTTCTAAACACACACGTTCTCCCGTGAACCCCACTGCCACCTTTTGGTTTCCCAGTGTGAGTGCTCACGTATGCCTGTGTGTCTGTGTGCACACGTGTATATGTAGGGGTGTGTGTGTTTCTATGTCCAGAGCTGACCGCATCTCGGCACTCAGCTTCCTCCATGTGACGCCCCCGCTCCGTCTCTACACCCCGAGCCGCTCTACCCTCCCCATGAGCTGTGTCACTCTAAGTTCCCACCTCAGTTTCTCGTGGCCCAATGCCCCCAGCTGACAGAAATGCTGATCTTGTCACACCCAGCAGCTGCGTGCAGAAATGCTACTGCAAGCCACAGCGGGCTCAGCAGCACTCTTGCAAGATGTCAGAACTGTCCACCATTACTCTGTAAGTGTGCGTGGCGTGGCTGTGGCCGGGTGTGCTGGATGGGAGGGGGACGCATGCTGCTGCTGCCTCCACCTGGAGCTCCCGCCTGCCCAGGCTGGAGGAGAGCGGGGAGTGAGCCTGTGCCTCCAGCCCTGAGCCCTTTCCTGGCTGTTGCATGTTGACATCTGTGGGTCTTGTGAGTTCTCTGCAACCCTGTCGCCTGGGGTATGAGGGGGAGGTGGCGGGGATGGGGCTTTGGACGTCGTGGGAGCAGCCGGGGTGCGGCTGGTTCTGAGGAGGAAGCAGCTTGGAAGCCTCTGCAGATGCTGGTTCGACGTGTGGTCTTACCCCAACCCCCCACTTCTCTGGGTTTCAGCCTTTGCAGCTGTGAGATGATTTCTAAGAGCCTTGAGCTTGAATTCATTTAGACTGTCCCCCTGCAAGGGGTGGGAGCCTCACCCAGGTGCCTCGTTCACATTTCACCTGCAGAGTGACTTACTCCCCACACAAGCCTTTGAGATGGGTACTTGTATTATCCTCTATTTACAGATGAGGAAACTGAAGCACAGAGAGGTGAAATGACTCACTCAAGGCCAGAGGTGGGCAGGGTGAGGAATTGAACCCAGGGAGTCCTAAGCACTAGACCCTGAGGCATCTCTAGCTGGAGCTTCGGCCCCTATTTGGAAAGCCCTTTACAGGGGGGATTCCGCTGTCATCTGGGCATCTCTGGCTGCAGGAAGCTCTTCCTTGTGTTTCTTTAGGCCCCTTCTGCCTATCAGTGCCTCCTGAGGGCAGGAGGACAAAGGCTAAAGGCTTGTGTCATTGTCTCTCTGGCTTAATCAGATCACAGGGTGATTCTGTGCCTCCCCAAGGAGGGGTTCTAAGGTTCAAACCTTATGTCCCCATTCCAAGGCCTCTGGTCCCTGCTCTGAGGGACAGAGGTCCTCGAACTCTGAGACCCACTGCCTTCCTCATCCACTGCCACTGCTGCATCTCTCAGGAGTCATTGGGATGCCTGGGCCCCTGGCAGAAGTCCCTCATTCTTTCTGGGCCATCGCAGGGCTGCGGGGAAGGGAGGGCAGGGCCCTTGAGTTGCACTCTGGGATGCTAGGGGGTGGGAAGTGCTCTAAGGCTTGTGTTTCTCACATACTGAACCCGTCCCATCCTCTGCCACCACAAATGCTGGAGAGGGTTGGCCTTTTGATTTCTAGGGCTTTCCTGGTGGCTCAGATGGTAAAGGATTTGCCTGCAGTGCAGGAGACCTGGGTTTAGTTCCTACATCGGCAAGTTCCCCTGGAGAACAGAATGGCAACCCACTCCAGTATTTTTGCCTGAAGAATCCCATGGACGGAGGAGCCTGGTGGGCTACAGTCCATGGCGTCACAAGAGTCAGATATGACTGAGCGACTAACACTTTCACTTGTCAAACTGCACAGACAGATTCTTGGAAATAGACCCATTTGGGGAGAGGAGAAAGGAACCACAGGAGGCCAGGCTGCTTTCTCTCCTCAACTTCTTAAGCTGCTCTTTAAAGTAACCTCTTTAGTCAGGGTCGCAGAGGGGCCCTCAAGATGTCCATGTTCCTGTGTTTCCAGACAACTTTGCTTTTCATTCTTCAGTGAACCCTCCCTGGTGTCCTCTGGGGTGAGGCTCTGGGTGCCTGGAGATGAGCGGGATCCAGGCTCCCAGGTCATGCCCAGTGTCCAGGCCTCTGAGGTGTATCATCCCAGGCCCGTGTGGTTGTACCTTAACGGATGCACATTTTCTGAGCACGGGCCCCATGCCTGGTAGATGCTGGCCAGGGTAGATGACAGACAAGTGAGGCACCACACCTGCCATCAAGGAGCCACTTCTGAGAGAGGACAGACAGAGGAGAGGAGAGGTGAGAGGCTAGGGCACTCCAAGACCACAGCCGGGCTCTGAGTGGGATCCTGTTGGCCCCCACTCTGGTCCAGGCACCCCCAGGTCCTGCAGAAGCGGCCACCTGTGAGCATGTGGAAGATTGGTGGGTGCTGGGCAGTCGAGGGGCCTTTTTCCAGGACTGAGCCATGTTCCGCCTGGAGGTCTCCCCAGGTTATTCCTTCCCCTTTCTTAGTGTACCTCCCCTCTGCTTCTCTTTCTTCCCCTTCCCCATCGTTTCCCTCTGAGTAGGCGTCACTCAGACTCTACGGAGTCTGCTTCTCCTGAAGATCTGGAGCCCTCACATTCAGGGGAATAGTCTCTCCCAGAAAGGCTGGGGTCGGGAAGAGGGAGGGGCACCTAGTGTAACTGGCCCAGATTGAAGGGCCCCATCTTCTGCTGCCCACCTCATGGACTGAGCTCTGCCAGGAGAGGGTGAGGCTGAAGCTCAGAGGGCCCCAGAGGGCAGACTGCACCTGCAGGGTGGGGCCGGTTCTTCCAGGAGTCCAAAGAGAACCAGTATGCTGAGGTGGGCAGAGATGTGGTTCCTTGGAGACCCTCTGGGTGCCCCCTTGCCCTGAGCAGGACCCACAAGAGCACATGTCACCATGCCTCTTCTTGACGTCTTCCTGTGGCTTCTGCACCCCACCCTCTCAGACCATGGTCCCACCCCACTAGGCCTAGGAGCCAGATGCAGTTAGAGGAACCCCAGGAGAGCTGGCTGCAGATGGGTAGTGAGGTCCCTAGGGCCATTTCTCTCTTCCCTGTTCCACTCCCACCCCTGCAGACAGTCTTCGTCACAACCTCTGACTCAGTTTCCCAGGTGGCAGGTTTCTCCTGCAGGATGGTGGTTGTTTACGCTCCGAGTCAGTAAATCCTTCCTAGCATCCCTCCCATGAGTCTCCTTCTGTGCTCTACCCTCTGGGCCCACACCCTCCCAGTGGTCAGCACCTCCCTACCGCTCTCCATGAGCATCCCTGGCCAGCCCCAGACTCAGAGAAGCTGACTGTCTCTGTGGTCCCCTAGGGCTGCTCTTCCCAGGTGCAGAGAGCTTCCTTTCAGAGCTGAAAAACATTTGTTTTGCTTGAAGATGTATCACATTGTCCGTCCAAATCCCACTGCAGGATTTTGCCTTGACTTCATTTTTCCAGAAGGCTTCATACCTCCCCAGAGAAGTTTCTGTCAATCACATACTCACCTGTGCACGTTCAGTGGTTCCACGGGACACCAGTGTGGCCTAGGAGGATGGGCACCCCGCAGACTGAGGGAGGTCTCCCCAGAACTTCCCAGTGAGTTCTGGAACCTGAGGCTCTGTTGATCATCTGCCCTAGGACCCACGCCCTGAGAGAGAATCCTGAGGGCGTCCATGGGCAGGGGCTCCGGTGCTGGGGGAGAGGAGGGGCTGGGATTGTGGTTTTCTGCCCTGCACGGCTCCGGCCTCAGGCCCTGGCGGCCCCTGGAGCAGACCGCTTGCTCTCTCCCGACAGACGGCTTGCCAGGTCCACCTTGCTGCTCATCCCACTCTTTGGAATCCACTACACGGTCTTTGCTTTCTCCCCGGAGAACGTCAGCAAGAGGGAGAGACTCGTGTTTGAGCTGGGTCTGGGCTCCTTCCAGGTAGGCATGGGGTGTGTGTGTGTGTGTGTGTGTGTGTGTGTGTGTGTGTGTGTGTGTAGGGAAGAGCTTGTGGGGAGCCAGGTCCCTGGCCTCTACCTTGTTGGTGTAACCTAAACTCAGGTCTGAGTTTCTCCTTCTGGGATAACAGGACTAGATTAGAAGACACCTGGGAGGGCCCTTCATACTCTCTGCCCCCTAGGCTTCCGTGAGAAGACGTGCTGGTGCTTTCGTGTTGCTGGTGCATCTGGGAGTCCTGAGCCAGGCCTCCCTTGGGCCATCAGAGACAGCAGCTCCCTGTCCCTCAGAATTAGCCCTGGGGATGGGTGGAGTGTCCTCAAGAGACCTCTCTGTCCACATCTGACTTCCCCTTCTGAGTGCTAGAGCTCTGAGTTACCCAGGTCGAGATCCCCAGCACAGGATCTGATCCCAGGGAGCTGAATGAGCTGAACAGGGGGATGAACAGTTACCTAAATAAGTGATCCAGGGAATGAGAAAACTGGAGGACTAGTAAGTCTCTTCTTGAAGGAATCAGCAGACAGGGCTGTAAATGAGTGAGTGAAGCAGAGTGAGTCAGTGCAAGGGTGCATAGTGAGTGCATGAACAGATGGGTGCATGAGTGGGTCAGGGAAGGCAAGGTTGGCTCCCTTGAATGTCCCTAGGATACAGTGCCTCTCCCAAGCCCATCTCCTTAGAGGAGTATTTGACCTTCATGGTTGAAAAGTTATTCTGTTTATCTGACTTGATTCTCTTCCCTCCTCTCATTTTAACTCAGTTGTTTTACCTGATAAGGTTCTTAGCCTGGCAAGGCTGAGGGGTTTATTGGCAAAGCCCCAGACTGGGAGTCAGAGCCTGGGTTCCTATCTCTCAGCACAGGAATTCTAAATGCCCAGACTATAAGTCAAGAATATATGTAGAAGAGCCAAACACCTACTAGGTAGCAGGAATCACGTGGTGTTCCGTGCATTCCATGTACTAAGCTGTCTGGCCAGCGGGGTGGGGAGGTGGTGGTGGATAACGACAGGGCTGTTCTGTCCTGAAGGAGTGCTGCCCTCAGGGGGCCTGCAGGCTGGCTTGGGAGCCTGGAGAACACTTTGGGGTATGTGGGGAAGGCCTCTTATAGAAAGTGGGACAGAGCTGGCCCTTGGGAATGGGAAGGATTTGACCAAGGGAATGTGAGATCCAAAGCCAGGGTTGTGGGTGGGAGGGAATGCCGCCACCAGCCACTTGGCTTCAGGGGTGTGGCCATCTCAGTGGAGCAGAACTTTGACTGCTTTACTACAGGCTCCTGGGCAGGTGCTTGCATCTCGGTCACTTATTTCTCTGCTTCCTGGTGTCACTCCCCACTCCTGCTGCCTCCCACACCCCGCGTGGGAGGTTCCTTGCCAGCATTCTCAGGTTCTGTTTGTTCTCTCTCTTTAGGGCTTTGTGGTGGCTGTTCTCTACTGCTTTCTGAATGGAGAGGTAAGTAAGATCCTGGGTTTCTTAGCGGTGGAGGTGCAGCTTGCTGGGGAGCAGACAAGGATGTTGACCAGCTGACCACACAGGGTTGCTCCTCTAGACCAGGGCTCTGCAGACTCCCAGTGCCTACAGGAGGAGGATGACAGCCTCCCCCCAACGCTGCCACCTTTCCTGATGCCAGACTCCCTCCCGCTTTGCTGAGGCCGAGCCTCAGGAGCAGAGATCCGCCCATAAAAGGCATCGACTTCTGAGTGCAAACCTACCTGGGAGGGCTCACCATAAGACAAACCTTAGGAAATGGTCCCTATAGTACCAGCCACAGGAAACGGTACCTACAGTTCATGAGGCTGCTCTTGGGCAGGGGTGCTGAGCAGGGAGCCGTCCAATGCTCGACACTGCCCCAGCACACCAGCCTGCCTGCTCAGATCTGTCCCCTGTAGAGTGGACTTGATTGATCCTGGGGAGAGGCCTGGAATCTTCTAGTAATGCTCCCTTGCCAGGTCTCCTGCTTTAGCCTGTTAGGATGATGTTTTGAGCAGAACCTAGAACAGAGATGCTGAGATGGGAGAGGGCACTGAGTGGGTGGGTGGCTTTGGAGAGTGGGCAGAAGTCATTACACCAAGCGCTTGGGTCTTGGCTGCATGACTGTGGCAGGCTTCCCCTGATTTTTTATCTGAGAAATAAGAAGACTTTCTCAGGCAATCTACAGAGGGGTTGCTACTGCCAAGTCACTTCAGTTGTGTCCGACTTTGTGCGACCCCATAGATGGCAGCCCACAAGGCTCCCCCTTCCCTGGGATTCTCCAGGCAAGAACACTGGAGTAGGTTGCCATTTCCTTCTCCAATGCATGAAAGCGAAAAGTGAAAGTGAAGTCACTCAGTTGTATCCGACTCTTAGCGACCCCATGGACTGCAGCCTACCAGGCTCTTCCATCCATGGGATTTTCCAGGCAAGAGTACTGGAGTGGGGTGCCATCGCCTTCTCCGACAGAGGGGTTAGATAAGGATAAACAGAGGCAGACAGGGCCCTGCAGGTAGTGGCTGTGAGAAACAAGAAGTAGTCCAAGCAGCTTGTCAGGGCCAATGGTGGAAGTGGGAGCTGGAACTGGAGGCTCTGGGTACTGGTGCCACAGAAAGGTGCTGGATGGAGGAGGTTGGCATGTGGACTCTGAAACTGGACGTGCCCTGCATGCACCATACTAAGAGCAATGTGTTGGGAGTTCAGCCAGAAGGGTGCTTTATTTAGTGATCCTCAACCCTAACAGCATATTGGAATCCCCTAGAAAGCCTTAAAACATGTGAGAGCCCTACCCCAGAGATCTGGGTGTCATGGTTCAGGGGAATGGTCTGGGCATCTGGGTTGTTAAAGCTCTCCAGGTGATCCTCTTCTGCAGCCGCTGTTAATGGGCGTGCCCTCCTGGGAGGGGCCCCAGGGTGCCCAGATGGACGGGTGAGGTGTGAGAGAGTGTCCACCCATAAGTGACCGCCTGAGTTGCCACCCGCAGGTGCAGGCGGAGATCAAGCGGAAGTGGCGGAGCTGGAAGGTGAACCGCTACTTCACCATGGACTTCAAGCACCGGCACCCGTCCCTGGCCAGCAGTGGGGTGAACGGGGGCACCCAGCTCTCCATCCTGAGCAAGAGCAGCTCCCAGATCCGCATGTCTGGTCTCCCGGCCGACAACCTGGCCACCTGAGCCCACCGTGACCCCTCCTCTCCTCTGTACACAGGCTGGGGCTGCGGTGGGGCACCGGCCCACGCATGTTGTGCCTCTTCTCTCCCTTCGGGCAGGCCCTGGGCTGGGCACCTGGCCCCCGAGGTGGGAGAAGGATGCGGGGCACAGGTGGCTGTCTAGCCTCCCTGTTTTGGCGCTGGCCCCACCCACCGCGGGCCCCTGGGCCCTGACCCCAGACATGTAAATACTCCTTAATTTTGGGAAAGTCATCCCATCCCTCCCCCTCTCCCCAGGGTCCCTGCTCACCTCAAGCAGGTCCGCAGATCCACCCCACCCCATCCCAACCAGCCTCAGTAACCACCTGACCCTGCGTGGGAGGCTTCCCATGGGCTGAGGCTGCTGACCTGGCTTTGGGGGCCTTGGGCTGGGGCCTGCCTGACAGTTCCCCCCTGCAATGTCTGACATTCAGTGTGGACTCTTTGAGTCTACTCGCCACCCCGTGTCCCTTTGCAGGCCTGGTCCAGTCACCGAGGTTACCGGAATTCCAGCTTGGATGTCCAGACAGCTTTTTGGTGCAGGCAGACCCGTGCTCACCCAACATCTTGGTGTCCTGGTGTCCAGGTGCCCAGCTGCCCAGCTCCTGGGCATCAGACAGTGGGAAAGCTCTAGCAATCTACCATTCAGAGACTTCAGTTTGGATGTAGGGCTAAGGCCAGAGAAAAGTTCTGGTGCTTTTCATTTGGCCCAAGAAAAAATTGCCAAGATCCAGAAAAGTGGATCTGAGTGGAATTTAGATGCAAAGAGCTTGGAGGGATCCATGAAAGAAGACATTCCCCACCTTCATTACTTTATCCCTGACTCAAGGTAGGCAAGGGCTCTTCTGGAAGTTTCCCTCTTCCCCTTCCTATCCCCAGGCATCACTTGCAGAAGTTTAAGAGATGGATGCCTCAGAGAAACTGCTCCCCAACCATACCTACCACACAGATCCCCTAAGCCCTCCCCTTTCCCATTTCCCTTGAAGTCAAAGCCATTACTAGGATAACCAGCCGCCTTCCTGTGAATCCTGAAGCACCTTACACCTCCATGTGCCCAAGTCCAGAAACTGGGGCTCCCCTTCATGCCCCCTCACCCTCATGGACCATGAGGAGCCCTAGTTAGCCTCCGGCTTGGGTTTAGCTACTGAAATCTGAGACCTCTGCAGAGACTTCCCTCTGGATGTTGAGTCAGCATGGACGCCAGTGTGTCCTAGGGCTTGAGGGGGAGGTGGAAAACCCCACCCACCATGCCTGTTAGCAGAAGCTGCTGATGGGAGGAGTGACTGTGTCCCGACTCCTGTCCTGACCGTCTAGCCGCAAGTTACCGGACCACGGCCTGGGAATTTAAAACGGGGCAGAGCCAGGTTCAGGGAAGGTGAAGGAAAGTGCTAGAGTGCCATGGCCTCTATGTGGGATCCGCTTCATTTGTATCAGCTTGTGGTGTTGCTGTCCAAGTGTTTTGTGGGCTTGTTTTGTGGTTGCGTTCTGGAATGCTTGGAGAGTTCAGGGGTATGGGGGATGTTGCTTTGCTTGGCTTTATGAAGAGGAAGGGGCTCAGGGGGCTTAGGGACCTGTTCCTCAAGGCCTGTGACGTGACTGGGGAAGGGCTTAGTGCTTGATTTAGAGATGAGCCCCATGTAAAGAGGGAGAACCGTCCTGCTTGCCCTGCCTGGGCATACTTGGCAACTCAGGCTGGCCATGGGGTATGTGGTGGCCCTTCCATCCTGCGTCTGCCTCATGACGCCCTTCCCTTTGTCTAGGTGCCTCGTGTATTACCTGAGGGGCTCTCCTCTGGCCACCTTGCATTTGGGGCCCTGTTGGGAGACCTGTTCCTGGCAGGTTGGAAGGATTCACAGGCTTCAATTCAGAGACACAGCATCTGTCCCAGTGGGGCTCAGACTGCTGACATGGTGGACATAGAGCTCCCCGTTCTGGGCCTCAGTGTCTGCATTTGTGAGATGAGGCGGCTCCCAGGGCATCTCCAGGCTCCGTGCTCCAGTAATTCTCCGGTTCAAAGCTAAGGCGGCAGAAGGGCACTCATCATTGTTGTGTGTATCGCCTATGGTTCTGGAGTGTTCGTGTTTGTGTACATGTGGAGGGAGGGGGGAGTTCTGTATATTTTCCCTTTCTTAGAGAAGGGACACCTGTCCCTTCCATTTGGACCCCGCAGTGGAAGCTGGCAGGCCGGAGGGAAGGCTCAGGCCAGGGACAGTCGGCCAGGTGCCTGCAGCACCATGTGCAGACCCCTCCGTGTCCCGGCTGGGTCAGGGTGCCACGACTGGGCGGGCAACGGCTACCCCCAGATCCTAGGAGCAGTCCCCTGAGTATGGACCCTGTTTCTTCATCCTCACACCCACCAGCAGGTCTGTGTCACCATGGAAGAGTAGGCTTTGATTTTATACATCTATCATCACAAAACGGCAAAAACAAAATCCATTTTGAATCCCCATGCCATGCTGCCACCTGAGCCCCGAGCCCACATCCTCGTAGACTCTCCAGGTTTCTGTTGGTTGGTTTTTCTCTCTGAACAAATGATTGCCAGCCCTGTGAGCAGAAGCAGTTGATGTATTTTGAATGCTCCAGGAGGGTAGGCAGCTGTCCTTCAGGGTCACAGCAGTCGGGGGGGGGGGTGGGGGTGGGATAGTGTAAGTCTGGATATAACCCTTCCTTCTCTGACCTTTTTTTTTTTTTCAAATTTGTATAATGGGCCAAAAGACTAGACAGTTTGTGTAGCCCACTGGATCTCTGAAATTCTTGTCGAAACACCAGCTATCTACTGGGAATGGCTCGAGGCAGACTGCGGTGTTTGCTGAAGGTTGAGGGGCTAAAGGGACTTGGGAAGGGCCAGGCTGGAGAGGAGCAGAGTTATCCAACTCCATTTCTCTAGAAAGGGGCTGTTTTTGTTCTACGCAATCCTGAAGAACAGAACTTGTCCAGGGGAGGCTGAGTTTTCCTTGGGATAAAGAAATCTCTCATCCTCAGTCATGACTGTCCCATCAAGGAACAGGCAGTGTTAGGAAAGACTCCAGCCCTGGGGGAGATGGGTCACCAAGTAAAGGATGCTGAGCCTGTCAGGGAGCCTGTGAGGGGCTGGAGTGTGGGTACAAGGGTTCAGGGCCTCTCTGGTGTTTCCCAGCATGACAGACTTCATGACTCCCCCCATGCCTGAGGCCAAGCCACCTTGTCTGTATCCATGGGCAGCTCTGTGACCCTACTCAACACACCCAGTGGGCTGCAGTCATTCCATCTCTAACCCCCACCCCTCCCTGAACCGACTTCCCTGGGGGACAGGACCAGAGAGCTGGAGCCAGGCTCAAGGCTTGAAATACATCACCCACCAAGAGAGTGCTGACTCACCGCCTTCACCTGACACTCTCCCTTCCCAGGAGGAAAGCTTGAAGAGGCTTTCTTTGTAATTCTCTGAGTACTCTTGACCCACTCAAGGCCACCCTAGAGTCAAAGCAGGGAGTGCTTCATCATCATAAAGTCCTGCTTGGGGCCCAGTGACCATGGATGCCTGCTGGAAGAGCTCTGAGCCGGGAACAGGGGACCTGGGCATCTCTTGGCTCTGCCATTGATCTGCTGTTTGGCCTGGACTCCTTCCTCATGTATCTCTGGGGAGACTCAC
Organism: Tragelaphus eurycerus; assembly: GCA_935064755.1. Taxonomy (NCBI): domain Eukaryota; kingdom Metazoa; phylum Chordata; class Mammalia; order Artiodactyla; family Bovidae; genus Tragelaphus; species Tragelaphus eurycerus. The sequence continues at coordinate 31,433,381 of CAKXYN010000002.1, forward strand.
AGAGCACTAGAGCTGGGAGGTGATCTGCAGGTCAAGCCTCCCCCTCAGGCTGCTGAGAAAACACTGACAGGTGGGCTTAATATGGTGCCTGTGCCATGTTGGGACCCAGGAAGCTTTACAAACCTGAGTGGGGAAATGGGCCTGCCGGTGTGTGTGCCTGCCCTGCACATGAGCCAGAACAAGACACCCAATAAAGCTTCCGACCGACCAGAAAACATTCAGCCTTGCGCAGGAGAGGGGCTCTGGCTACGGAGGTTGTCAGGACTCCAGACTGCAGGAGGAGCGTGGAGTAGGTGTCATGACGGGAGACCTGTGTTCCAGCCTGGCTTCACCACCTGCTCTGTGCTCCAGTGCTGATCCTTTCTGAGCCTCTGCTTCCTGATCTGAGAAATGGGAGGACCTGATTTTCAATCTGACCCACAGGTCAAGAGTGAGATTCAAATGAGATGCCTTGATGTATAAAAGGGAAACTGCACAGATGTGAGTTGTTTCTGGGGTGAAGATCTCTGAAAGGGGGACCCCATGCTGTTTGTCAATTGCTTTGAGCCCTCCTGGATTAACCTTTGCCTCATTTGTAAAACCACCAGCACTTGGGGGGTAGGGAAGGCCAGTGGGCTCTGATGGACACAGAATTCCAGGTTTATTCCCATCAGCTGGTTGGTTGTTCTGGAGATAGAATGAGGAGACTCCCATATGGGTGATGCCAGTGTTTCCATGCCTCCCCCATGAGAATCCTTCAAGGATCTGGGACATCCTTCAAGTAGGCTGTGTGCCTGCCTTTCTCCTCCCCCTGAACTTGACGTCCTGGGATGTGTCCATGCTTGGCCTTGTGCGTCTTGTCTTATGTCTGTCTTCTGTAGCTTTGCCCCCGTGAGGGCTGGAGTGGGGACACCACTGGCACCCCAGACTTCAGGCTCGCTGTGGGAGTTGCACCCGCCTGGGTCTCATCTCCCACAATAAAGATAAGCCCCACAGACCTCACTGCTACTGCTGTGCTCACAACCTTGTCCGGGATTTTAAGGATGTCAAACTGCTGTAGATGACTCAATAAACGTCTTATCATTTTTCCTGGTGGCTATAATTGACAAATGTGGAGGGCTGAGAGGAGGGGAGGTGGAAGGGGAGGAATCCAGTCTTCAAGGTCCTGTGGCCTTTTCCAGTGGGCTTAGAATGGACTTGGAAGGTAAAATCCTGGCCTAAAAAGGACTGTCAAGGATCATGCAACCTGAGCAGAACTTAGGTCATTGGATGTTTTGGGGGCTCCTGGAAGTGGAAGCAGCTCACCTCACAGTCCTTCTTGCCTCATGGCCTTTATATGTATATTTTTTAATGAAAGTGGCCCCCGAATATCCCCAAAGACTCTGCCTGCACTGAGTGCTTCATTAGCGCTCTAGGTAACCACAGGTTGCCAGAGTCCCAACCCTTAATGTTTCTGGGCACTTCAAATCATCAGCCCCACCAGAACAGATAAGCAATCCACGGAACCCCCATTTCCGTGAGCTTCTGTTGATTTTCACAACTTCCAATGCCCATAGTTATATTAGACTTTTTAGTTTCTAACAACAGGAGATCATTTTGGCTGATAGATCAGAAAAAAGAGTTTGGGATAAAAAATACTGGGCAGCTGGTAGAATTCTTTTGAGGCTGGAGAAACCAGAAAGGTGTCTCAAGCCTTACTGTCTTCTGGAACAGATGACAGAGCTCTTGACTGCTGCTGCTGCTGCTGCTCTCAACCCAGGCATGGCTCTTCTGTGCTAGGGAGCCAACCTCACAGTGACCATTTTTGATAGCAAATAATGTTGCTGTCACTGTCACCAGCAAGTTCCAATTCCCCATGCAGCCCCTTTGCCTCCAGTTGCTCACGTCTGAGTCAGAGTCTCACATGAGTCCATCAGATGCTGCGTTCTCTCCACAGTGAGGCTGGAAATTTGACTTTTCTGGGTTCTACCTTGGGGAGGTCAGCCTCATGTATCTGGAGAATTTCTAGATTTAACAATAGTGTTTAAAAGTCCTGAAATAATAAATGCCTACCACCACAGGCCTGAGATCTATGGCAGTTGCTGAGCCAGCTCTCTCCAGTGTTCAGGGGGGCCGCTCTGAGGGAGTCAAAATGGAAGGATGAATCCCAACCCACATGCATGTGGTCCTTACGACCAGACAGACTACTTGCCGAAAGCTCCCAGGTCTCCCAGCTGGGGTATGCCACAGCTGGAGTGCAGGCTGGTCCTGCTGTTTGAGGTCACCCCTGCTGTTTCTTCTCCAGGTCCACAGAGATGATTCTCCTAGAGCTTAGAAAATATTATCACCGATGTGACCATAATACTTTGAGACTCTACATGTTTTGTTCTCAGAGAGAGGTCACACTCAAGAAGTAAAGTCTTGAATTCCATCTTAGACTTGAATTTCTTGGCAATTGTGAAGATCACCCAAAGACAGTACAGATGAACACTGATTAAATCCTATTTCCTCTATCCATTCCCCCCAATTGATCAACTATTCCAGCTCTCTTTTCTCCCAGACCCAGTAAAATGTACCTTCAACCCTAGTTATTCCTGATTATGCTCTCTGCTCCTGGTAGTATGAGCAATTCCTTTTGGGAATTCAGTGGTTCTCAAGTTTTAGCATGCATCAGAATCATCCAGGAGGTTAATAAAATACAGATTGCTGGGCCCACCTCCAGAATTTCTGATCCAAGTCTGAGGTAGGGCATGATAATTTGCAATTGTAAGAAGTTCCTAGACATTCCACCTATTATACCTGAGGACAGGAGCTGGGCATCTTAGCCCCTTTTAGGAAACCTTGAAGCTTGACAGTGGTTAACTTCCCCCTATGGGGAGGACAAGCAGGAACATCCACAACATGAACTTTAATTGACTTTTTCTTTCCAGGCCACTGTTTTAGGGACCAAAAGCAGAAAGCTCCAAGAGAAAAATCAACCCATGGATGTCCGTTTATTTACTTTTTTCCCATTTATTTTCAATTAAAGTAAGTATAAAACCATCTCTGTCTCAACTATGATCAAGTTCAGTATGCCATAGATGAAAAACTCCAATGAAAAGTGACTTCGAGAAGATAGAATTTAATTTTTCTCACATCAAAGGAGTCCAGAAGAGGCATTCTAGAATTGTATGGTGGCTGTGTGGTCTCTCCAAAGGCCCAAGCTTCTCCCTCTCTGCTCCTCCATCCTTAGCATATGACTTCCAGGCTCAAGGTCACCTCATGGTCCAAGAATGTCTCCTGGAGATCTGGATGTCTCCAGACTCAGGGGAGAGTGGAAGAAGGCAAAAGGTCCTTCCTTCTAGTTTTTAAAATTTTCTTTTTTGGAAGAAGCCTCACATCTGCTTACATCTCGTTGGCTCACAGTTATCCACACGGCCACATTTCAACACGGGTGATGGTATGCCCCTCTAGGAAAACTAGGAGAGAGAATGGATACTGGCTGGTGAACAGTGGTTTGTCTCAAAACCCCAGGTCTTTCAGAATTTAGGTGGTGGTCACTGAGCGCATCCACACTTGCGAGAAACTGGAGGCTAACTGATGACATTGATGTCCCGCTGAGAGCAAACTGGAGGATGCAGTCTCCAACCTGGACCAAAGAATACCTCGAGAGGGTCCCCAGTCAGAACTGAGGAAGCCGCTTGTACCCACTCACCGGGACCTACTCTGGTGTGAAGTGTGAGAGTCCCCAGTCAGAACTGAGGAAGCCGCTTGTACCCACTCACCGGGACCTACTCTGGTGTGAAGTGTGAGGGTCCCCAGTCAGAACTGAGGAAGATGCTTGTACCCACTCACCGGGACCTACTGTGGTGTGAAGTGTGAGGGTCCCCAGTCAGAACTGAGGAAGATGCTTGTACCCACTCACCGGGACTTACTCTGGTGTGAAGTGTGAGGGTCCCCACTCAGAACTGAGGAAGCCGCTTGTACCCACTCACCGGAACTACTCTGGTGTGAAGTGTGAGGGTCCCCAGTCAGAACTGAGGAAGCCGCTTGTACCCACTCACCGGGACCTACTCTGGTGTGAAGTGTGAGGGCCCCCAGTCAGAACTGAGGAAGCCGCTTGTACCCACTCACCGGGACCTACTCTGGTGTGAAGTGTGAGGGTCCCCAGTCAGAACTGAGGAAGCCGCTTGTACCCACTCACCGGGACCTACTCTGGTGTGAAGTGTGAGGGCCCCCAGTCAGAACTGAGGAAGCCGCTTGTACCCACCCACCGGAACCTACTCTGGTGTGAAGTGTGAGGGCCCCCAGTCAGAACTGAGGAAGCCGCTTGTACCCACTCACCGGGACCTACTCTGGTGTGAAGTGTGAGGGTCCCCAGTCAGAACTGAGGAAGCCGCTTGTACCCACTCACCGGGACCTACTCTGGTGTGAAGTGTGAGGGTCCCCAGTCAGAACTGAGGAAGCCGCTTGTACCCACTCACCGGAACCTACTCTGGTGTGAAGTGTGAGGTGTGAGGTACGTTTGGGTCACTTCCGGTTTCCTCCATCCTTCTTTCTGTCCCACGGCTGCATTTCCTGAGTGGATTCTGCTCCCTTGTGGCTTCTGCGTTATTTCATCTCTTTTTAATTTGGAGGATCATCAGAGTGGTGATGTAGTTCCGTTTTTTTTTTTTTTCCCGGTCTTTTAATTTTTGTCAGTTGTCCTCAAGTGAACCCAACTTAGGCGCTTCTGAACTTGTCGACTATCTTCGACTGCCCTCTGGTGGATGCCTGTCACAGCCATTCTTCTCATCAGCATCCCCTTCCCCCCTCCGCAGCCCAATCTAGATAAAAGATGAAGAATTTGCTGTGTGAAACTCAGTCACTAAGAGTTCTTCTAACTTTTAGGATGTGGTCTTGTAAATGCTCATATGAAGATAGTTTTTCTTGGCCTCTTGAAATTGTTCCCTAAACTTCTCTAAAGCATAGGCTTGGGGTGTCAATATTTTTAGAAGGAGGATGGTGGCAATAAGGCTTGTCAGATCAGATCAGATCAGATCAGTCGCTCAGTCGTGTCCGACTCTTTGCAACCCCATGAACCACAGCACGCCAGGCCTCCCTGTCCATCACCAGCTCCCGGAGGTCACTCAGACTCACATCCATCAAGTCAGTGATGCCATCCAGCCATCTCATCCTCTGTCGTCCCCTTCTCCTGCCCTCAATCCCTCCCAGCATCAGAGTCTTCTCCAATGAGTCAATTCTTCGCATGAGGTGGCCAAAGTACTGGAGTTTCAGCTTTAGCATCATTCCTTCCAAAGAAATCCCAGGATTGATCTCCTTCAGAATGGACTGGTTGGATCTTCTTGCAGTCCAAGGGACTCTAAGGAGTCTTCTCCAACACCACAGTTCAAAAGCATCAATTCTTCGGCGCTCAGCCTTCTTCACAGTCCAGCTCTCACATCCATATATGACCACAGGAAAGACCATAGCCTTGACTAGGCGAACCTTTGTTGGCAAAGTAATGTCTCCGCTTTTGAATATGCTATCTAGGTTGGTCATAACTTTCCTTCCAAGGAGTAAGCGTCTTTTAATTTCATGGCTGCAGTCACCATCTGCAGTGATTTTGGAGCCCAGAAAAATAAATTCTGACACTGTTTCCACTGTTTCTCCATCTATTTCCCATGTAGTGATGGGACCAGATGCCATGATCTTCATTTTCTGAATGTTGAGCTAGTACCTTTCATTTATTCAACAAAAACCTGTTGAGCATCTAACTTTTCACTCACCAATTATTCCTTGACAGTCTACCATGTCCAGGAGCTGTGAGCATCAGCTCACTGGTGAGCATCACCGGTGAGATGAGGGCCCTGTTCTCAGGAGCTTACATTCTAAGTAGAGAAGAAAAGGAAAGAGTTTCAGATAGAGAAAAATGTTATAAAGAAAATAAAGCAGCTAGGACCCGCCCTAATCCAATATGACCTTGTGTTAACTCATTACATCTTCAAAATCCCTATTTCCAAATAATGCCACATTGATAGATACCTAAAGTTAGGACTTCAGCGTGTCTTTGGGGGGTGGGGGTGGGGACACAGTTCAGTGCCCAGTGAAGGGAAAGAGTCTGAAGCTTCACAAACTACACGATGCTTTGACTGAGATGATATGGTAGAGATGGGAGTTGATGATGGATATGTGGGGCAAGATAGAGTGACAGCCTCCTCTCACCCACAGTCACCTCCTGGCACCACCAATGGGTTTCAACAATAATAATAATGATAAAAATGAAAAACATGTATCAGCCCTAACATGATACATGTTGACATGTATCATGTACATACATCAGCTCTAACATTTTTTTCCTAAAGGAAAAACATGTATCACCCTGGCCCTGATTTGGTCCCTTTTTGAGTATTTCTCATGGAAATTGACTGGCTCCTAATATTCCATCACCTGCTAGATCACAAGCCACACAGCAGCATTCAGATCCTCAGAGGCCTCAGTCTCAGCTGGTGAAGCTGGAAGAAGTTCATTCAAGCAGGCTGAACACTGACCTCTCACTGTTCAAACAACCCCAACTGTCAAAGAAACTGAGAGCTCATTTCCAAGCAGAAACAAAAGCAAACCAAAACAATGTTCTGATAGCCACATACACTTGTGGATGCCAGAAGACATATATAAAATCATCACTCACATCTTTTATTCTGACTCACATAGACTCTTTTAGGGATTGGGAGTGATGCCTCAGCTTTAGTTGGCTTATACCCCACAAACTCAGTGGGAAGCATCTTTGTTCTAGAGCTCAGGGCTTTCTCCCAGGCCACCCCACTCAGTCACTCTCTTCTCTCTTCCCCTTACAGACATCCTTTCCTCCCTCATCCAGGGTCCCTCCTCTCTGCACTTGATCTAGACTCAGGCATGGCTGAGTGGTCAATGTTTTCCTTGCGCTGTTATTTTTTGGAGTTACTGTCTTTTGAGTTTCCCTGACACTTGGGAATTTTCTGTGGTTTTATCCTCAACCTTCTTCTCTTTAGACACTCTCTCCATGAGCAGAAACATCCATTCCTATGCACTAACCTTGATCTCAGTTGGTAATCCTGACTCTTTATTTTCCAGCACGAGCAACTGGCACAGGCGGGGGCCAGTGCAGTTAGTACCATGGAGAGAGCTGAGTGAACTTGGCTCCAGCACCACAGACAGTTCCAGGACACTGTACCTACTTGAGAGCAGATTGTGGCCAATTTATCTTATGTGAACAAAGACACATCTAAGTTTTACAGGGCCTGAAACATGTAATTTGGGGAGGCCCTCATTAATAAAAAATGTAGAATTTAAAATTCAGGATTAGGTGTAAAAATGATTTTTTTTTTAGAAAAAGTTGACAGCTACCATAAATATTACAAAATCCAGAAAAATAACATAATATGTGTATTAATTATGATAGCTTTAACCTACTTTTTGGCAGTATATTTTTTGACTCCATCCTTATTGGACAAAAGTTTTTATATTGTTTTCTAGACAGATAATTAAAATATAATTCAGTCAGATGATTAATAAAAGTATGTGTTTTATTGTTCGTAGCTTTGACTCATAGCATCAAGAACAGAATCCTTCACTTAAAATTTTACATATCTGATGACTGGAAAAATTTTCCAAAGCCTGGCTCTATATATGTCAATATTTGTGTCTCTACCATTACTCAGAATGCCATACACTGTAGAATATTCCATGTTATGATATGATCTCTGACCTCTGTCTTTGTATGTAATGCTAAGTGGAATATAGGATATTCATAGTCTATACGATGAAGTAATAGTATACTACTTAATTGTAACCCAAACTAAAGTTTACCTCCAACATAACTTCCCCTTAGCAGATCTCCCAAGTGCTCATGGTCAGTTCAACACTACCATACATGTGAGATGGTGTCCAGTGTTCATTGTTCAGTCTCTTGTCACATTGTCTTGACTGTTAAGAGCCATCTGATGCAGCTGCAGGAGGGGTCTGGCAAGTAAACTTTTCCATGAGACTTTGCTCTTAGGTTTGAGTATTAATAAGGGGAAAAAAGAGAGAAAAGGAAAAAAAAATAGAGGCAGAGAAATTATAGCAAAGACTTCTTCACTTTCTTCCAAACAGCTTTTCATGAGCTCAAATCTTTGATGTTTTCCCATAAAATTCTGTACTGAAGCCACATGGAATTCTGAGCATTTATACAAGAAATGTTCATGGGACATCTACTAGGGTCTACGTGTTTTAGACGCCTGGGACTAAAATTGAGTTAGAGGTAAGACTTTTTTTCTTACAGGGAATACATTCTAATCAAGAAAGCAGAAAATACATAGGCAAACAAGATGTCCCTAAACTGTTACTATGTATGGGATTTAGAACAGATGCCAAAGGCCGACTGGGAGGAGGAGGGGTCTGTTCGGAAGCACTTCTCACTCCACGCTCCACAGGGCAGGTGGCAAGTGGTCTCTTCACATGAGAGCTCATCCCAGCCTCCCAGGGGTTTGTGACCTAAGTCACCTGATGGTGGCAGGACAGGCAGCTGGTCACTTTGCAGTCCTTATTGACCCCGGTTATTATGGGCAGTTTCCAGTACCTTTAGGAACCATGAGCCTCTCTCACCAAAATCCAGGACTTGTCCTAGCCTGCCCTCTTGTTAGAGAGCTGAGTCCAGGCAGCAGAAAGGGCTGGGCGGGAAGAATTGGCAGCTGGCTCAGGGAAGGGGCTCAGTTAGGAGTTCTATCTTCCTCCAGGATGGGTTGGGTCAGGCCCAGTGTTGGTAGAAGCCATGCAGAGTCCAGTCCGTATCCCTGCCTCTTGAAGGAAGGAGGGGAGACTGCCAGGTTGAGAACCAAGGTCTGGATGAACCAGTGGGGATGGTGGTGGAAAGGCCCTGCTGGCAAAGGGACTGGTCCTTTTATCAGTCCTTTTCTCTCCCAGGAAGGAACTTAGCTGGAAAGCAATTCTTTTGCTGGAGTGAAAGGGATGCACAGTAACAGATGAGTTGAAGATTCAGTGGGTTTTGTCTTTAGCCGTGAAAGGAAATGCTGCCTTTTGTGGGCCACTCAAGCACTCAGAACACTGGATCCAGCCCTGGGCCCAGAATGTCTGCTTCTTAACTTCGACCAGTATCCCAGGACCAGCCAGAGCCCCATCCCTGAGTGCAACCACACAGCAAGGTTTCTGCTCTGAGGGCCTATGTGATGCCCAGGCTGCACCAGGCCTCCCAGTAACCCACGACCTGAGGCTGGGCCCTGGTCCACAGGTAGGCCACACGGAAGGGAGAAGATAGGCATCGTGGGCTCTGCAGACGGCCAGTGGTCCTGCCTCGCCATTCATTTGCATCACAAGCACAGAAAAACTGAAAACAGGTCCTGACACAACCAGTCATTTAATCTAAATTAGGCGAGGCAGCAGCACATATAAAAGGTCTGGGAACCAAGAGCCAATCCTTCCCTACGTCAACCAAAATGTCTGCGGGTGAGATCTCCCGTCCTGATTTGTCCTGGTAAAAAAAATCGGCGCATAGGTCTGTGCTGCCCTCTGTCGGTCACTTGGTTATTGGCATGGGCAGCCTTGCCCTAACCTGGAAAAGGCAGGAACTCTTCGCAGCACAGAGTGTTCTGCTCACCAGGCTTGTTTGCATACAGTGACTCATAAATGAGATCATGTGGGCAAGAGCAAGTTAAAATATTTACTATAATTAACATTGGGTGGAAAAACTTATATCTTAAGTCTCCTGTGGAAAGAATGTGGCCTAGAGAGATTTCTAAAATGGATTTAACCCTCTGCATTCCCTGTGGATGAAGCATGCTGCTGCTGCTTAGTTGCTTCAGCCACGTCTGACTCTTTGCAACCCTATGGACTGCAGCCCGCCAGGCTCCTCTGTCCGTGTAATTCTCCAAGAATACTGGAGTGAGTTGCTGTGCTCTCTTCCATGGGATCTTCCCGACCTGGGATCGAACCCGGGTCTCTTGTATTGCAGTCAGATTCTTTACCACTGAGCCACCAGGGAAGTAGATGAAGCATACCCTTACATTTTTTTCCCCCTGATCATACAGAAAATTTATTATTTATTTCTGAAGGTCACATAAATATAAGAAATATATGTTTGGTGTCATTTAGGAAGTGAATATATGTCTAAGAATTTTCACATTTCATTGTAAGCATGAGTGGTCACATATATCCGTTCATTCCTTCCTCAGATTTTCAATGAGATGTTTGACATGTCCTCCCCATGTGCTCTGAGGAGCACAAAAGTGAAAAAAGATAAAGATGCTGGTGTCGAGGAGCATGTTGTTTGCAGGGAAGTTAAGAAATATCTAAAAGAAGGCAAGCGGAGACATCTGTCCAGATGCTATCAGTGCCCGGCCGGGCTCCTGGCCAGTCCAGCTGCTGCAGGTGTGGGCTGCTAATGGCACGTATCTGTCCCCTCTCCAGATGCTCACTGGGGGATGCCTGAGGGGTAACACTAACCCTATGCCATACTTCTTATCCATGGTTGCCTGTGGTGGGAAACTGATTAATGTAGGGGTTCCATGGCCCAGGCCCCTGGGTGGAACAGCCTCTGTGGTGCAGTGTACACTGCAGGGTCAGGAGGAGGCTGATGCTCCTAAAACGACATCCTTGCCTGCCTCCTTCCTCTTCCCTTCCCTGCTTTCCTCACCCCTCTCTAGTTTCTCCCTAGGCCAGCCCTCCATGAGTCACTTGCTGAAGAATCTCTGTTTCAGGCTCGACTTCTTGGGAATCCAGACAAAAACATGTGCTCTCAAAGAGGCCCAGGAAAGATGATGTCTAGTGTCAGGATCAGGAAAATGTGCCTTGAAGATTAGTTGAGATTTGAGCACATTTGAGCTATTCATTCATTCCACAAACACATATTGACAAGTGCCTTCCATGATCTGGGCTCTCTTCCAGGCCTTGGGGACACAACAGCAAATATGACAGTCTTGTTATCACTGGCACTTACATTCTGTGATGGGGAAGGGAAGAAATAAGAACACAAATAATGGACGATTAGATGAATTCAGGTAAGTCCTAGTAAAAATAAAACATGATAACGTCTCCAGCTCTCTTTCCTAGCATTCTGCAAACACTTACCCATGAGAACAGGTAATTCAACCTTTCTTTTAGCAATTCTAATTCTTTACATCCAGTGGTTCAGATTTCAGTCAATGCCAATTCCCACTGAGTTCCTATTGTAGAGTTATTTTAAACCTTAGCATTGACCCCAAACGTTTTCTCAAACACTTCCAAAGCCTGAATTTGGGGTCTGGGAACATTCTTTAGGCTTTCCACAATTGAAACCTTAAAGAGTTTCACTTAGTCTGATTTGAGAGCAGAGAGTCCCTCTAGAGGACTGGGAATGCTGTAAACTGTAGGAGGCAAGCCCCTGGTGTTGCTGGAGATGAAAACATGTAACTGCCTGACAGATGGATCTGGGGATGAGAAGTTGCCTTTCCTGGGGGCTCAGGCTTGACTCGTCCTGCGTGACTCAGGTCCGTTCTCTGCACCATTGTTCCAGGACCACCTTTGATCCAGTGTACCTTCCCAAGGCCTGTAGCCTTAGGAGCTAACATTGCCTCTTTCTGGCCTGAGGGGTCTCCCCAGGCAGAGAGTGTTTGATTCATCTTTCTGTGTCCCAAAGGCACAAACAAAGCCTGGTGCACAGCTTAACCAGTGACATTTGTGGAAATTCGTGAATTCCAGGCCCCTTTTAAATCCATGCTTTACTATCCATGGTCTCCTAAAGCCAGGCCATCATCCTTTCTCCATTTGACAAATCTCAAGGCCATTCTAGCCACTGTGCCTTTGTGCAGCTTGCTCTCCTGCTCAGTGGCTAACTGGATCACTGAAAACCTCTGGGCTCTTAGGGCAGCCAGGCCTGCACTGGAATCCCAAAGTGTGTGACTTAGAGCAGATGACTCCTACAGACACCTTACCCACAGTGTCCACTCCTGCCTGTGCATAGTAGGCACTCAATGTATGTCTTTCTCCAGCTCTTGCATCTTCTACCCAGTCTGCTTTTGAAATGTCCTCTATTTTCATAACCAAACAGCATCTACCTTTCAAATTTCACCCCCTTCACAAAGGCTCCCATGATTGCTGTGACTGATATTAGAACCAGTTGTTTTTCTCTAATTTGCATGGGACTGGCTCTTCCCAATGCTGTGGCAAAAACTCCTATGAAATTCAATATTCCTTTTACATAACGCCGTGGGTGTTAGGCTTTCCTGAGTATCCTGATCCTTCTGTTTCTGAGAACAGAGTTGGATGGCAACTCCAAAGTCCTTGAAGTCAGGCATAGGCATGTGACACACACTGGCCAATGAACTGTAGCACTAGGGAGCTCGGCTACTAGGCCACTGAAGTATTAGAGTCCTAAGACTTGTCATCTTTGTGTTCCCGCTACTGGAGCAAACAATATGGACCTACAGTTTGCACTGGAAAGAAACTTGGGCTGTTTTAAGTCACAGGGATTAACCCAGAGTTGCTCATTTCTGCCACAGAGTGTAGCTCATAATGACTGAAACACTCATTTTAGTCTCCTAAAATGAAATTAATAGTATACACGTGTGTCTATATGTATATGTGCTGTACTCTGCTTAGCTTCTCAGTTGTGCCTGACTCTTTGTGACCCCATGAACTGTAGCCCACCACGCTCCTCTGTCCATGGGATTGTCCAGGCAAGAATACTGGAGTGGGTTGCCATGCCCTCCACCAGGGGATCTTCCCAACCCAGGGATCAAACCCAGGTCTCCCACATTGCAGGCGGATTCTTTACCTTCTGAGCCACCAGGGAAGCCCCTATATGTATGTATATCCACAAGTCCCATAAGTGTTCATGGCTTAGTCACATCTGACTCTTTGTGACCCCATGGACTAGCCCACCGGGCTCCTCTGTCCATGTTCTCCAAGCAAGAATACTGGAGTGGGTTGCCATTTCCTTCTCCGGGGATCTTCCCAAACCAGGGATCAAACCTGGGTCTCCTGCATTGCAGGCGGTCTCTTTACTGACTGAGTTACCAGGGAAGCCCTATATGCCTATGTACATGTACACCTACACATATACATATAGTATGCACATATATCTATTTAATTTAAAGGAGTTATATGATTGTCTAACTGCAATATAAGGGTAAAATAAAGGGGCATTAAACTGTAAAGACAGAGAAGGCAATTGCAACCCACTCCAGTACTCTTGCCTCAAAAATCCCATGGATGAAGGAGCCTGGAAGGCTGTAGTCAGTGGGGTCGCTGAGGGTCGGACATGACTGAACGACTTCACTTTCACTTTTCACTTTCATGCATTGGAGGAGGAAATAGCAACCCACTCCTGTGTTCTTGCCTGGAGAATCCCAGGGATGGGGAAGCCTGGTGGGCTGCCGTCTGTGGGGTTGCACAGAGTTGGACACGACTGAAGCGACTTAGCAGCAGCAGCAGCAAACTGTAATGATATATATTCAATAGTAAATGCTCTCTGGTGACACTCGCTGACAGAAAGAGGGAGATACTTGTCCTTATCCATCCTAGCACGAGGAATACGGCAGCTGCAAACGCAGGCTCTTAGAGCTATGCCAATGACTCAGACACCACTGGCAGTACTATTGTCATTGACATGATTATCTAAAAATAGGAACAAATCTCAGTAAGGTTTTTGATGAGACTTTAATCCTCCCTTGATTAACAAAGCAGTTGGCTTCCTGAGAAAATGCAATGTATTTTGAAATTGCAGTCCAAATACTTTGTGTTTAAGTATAAACAGGAGTTGTGTTCCTGGTCCAGGTTTAAATGTAACCTACAGTCGGCCCAGGTTTTAAGTAAAAACCTACGTGTTTTGCCTACATAACAGAAGGCAAAAGGTCTGTTAGGATGTTGGAAAGTTGTGCAGGATATGGGACCATTCATTTTTAGTGTGCACCTGCCCTATGTATTACAGGATGTCTACTGTCCCTGGCCCATGCCCAGTAGATGCCAGTTGCACCCCAACTCCAATTGCTATGATGATAAAATATCCATACCCCCTCACCCACCTAAAATTTCCAAAGTAGCCCACAGACGCTGGTTTTTCCCTCCGTGTTTCTGAAGAAGGACTCTGTTTTATACTTTTTCAGAATCCCTACCACCCAGCATTGATTTATTAATAGTTAAAAGTAGCTTTCTTTTAAAAATCTGTTGAGTTGATTTTTAAAGCTGATTCTGTTAAGCTGATTTATTTCTTAGCACCAGCTGCATGATTAACCTGACCCTAGCTCAGTTGGTAAAGAATCCACCTGCAATGCAGGAGGCCTGAGTTCGATCCCTGGGTTGGGAAGCTCCCTGGAGAAGGGAAAGGCTGCCCACTCCAGTATTCTGGCCTGGAGAATTCCATGGACTGTATAGGCCATGGGATTGCAAAGAGTCAGACATGACTGAGCGACTTTAACTTTGCACAAGTCTATCTCTGATGGCAGCACAAAGACCTGTGATTCAGGGCTGGATACGCAGATGCCCTCAAACGCCATGGGTGTTCTGAGTGTCCCTAACTTTTCCTCGTTTGCTTGTTCGAGTTCATGACACAGGTCCCTTCCCAGGATCATCTCTGCAGTTTCCACCCCATCTCAGTGCCTCCCCATTAGTGCTAGTTTCCGATGGCCAGACGTGGTTCAGGAGATGGCGGGCCTAGGGCTGGGCTGGCTCAGCTGAGACTGGCTGTCTATGGTAAACAGGAGCACGTTGTAGGCAGCTCATGTTCCTCCATGCTTCTGAAAAGGATGGCGCTCCCAGAGCCGTGTGGCCCTCTGTGCTTTCGTCTTCCCCGAGACCCACCATTCGCTGCACCCGGCCAACCTCAAGCTTTGCCAAAGGGATCCCCTCCTGCCTTGTTTTCCACGGCTGCATTTGAGAGCGAGATTCAGGAGGTCTCTCCACCAGGTACTGCTACACTTCACTCACTTCCTGTTGGCGTGGTTTTGGAAACCAGGGCCTGATCTTGAGGATATGTATATCCTGACCCCCATTTTCTAGTGTTGGATTCTCTAAAATGCTGATTGACAATCCGATTCCTGGAAGCTCTGTTCTCTGCTCTTCAGTTCCTCAAATCATGCTGTATTGTGGCCTTTGGGGCTTCCCAGGTGGCTCAGATGGTAAAGAATCTGCTTGTGAATACAGGAGACAGAGGGTTGACCCCTGGGTTGGGAAGATCCCCTGGATAAAGGACTGGCTACCCACTCCAGTATTTTTGCCTGGAGAATTCCACGGACAGAGGAGCCTACAGTCCCAGAAGTAGCGAAGGGTTGGACATGACTGAGCGACTGTGCATTCATACATAGGGTATATATGTCAATATCACTCTCTCAGTTTGTCCCACCCTCTCCTTGTTAACTGAGGGTGACTACTTTCCTGATTTCTGCTTCTGAAAGTTGTGTCTGGTGGGTGGAGTGTAGAACTTATCTGTTTCTTGTCTTCAGGCACCAGTTCTGAATGGCACTCCACGATGGCAACAGGCATTATCTCTGGCAGACAGCAGGGGTGGGAAGGAACTGAGGGTACCATCACCCCCTGTTTATTAAATTCCTCTCTGGCCCAGATAGTTTCTGCCATGTTTTTAGTTTGTGAAACATGATTCAACTATATTCTGCTTATAGGAGACACAGTTTAGGTTCTAAGAAATAAGCAGATTGAAAGTAAAAGAATGAAAAAAGATGTGTCATACAAATGCAACCACAAGAATTCTGGAGTGGCTCTACTGATATTACCTAAATAGACATATAAGGAGGTGCATAAAAGGGTCAATCAGGAAGATATAACAAGGATAAACATATGTGAACCTAATAAAGAATATCAAAGTATATGAAACAAAATTGAAAGAATTCAGGGAGAAATAGACAATTCAGAAATAATAGTTGCATACCACAATACTCCACTTTATTTTTTAAACTGAATTGAATTGAAATTTAATTTAATTTAAAAATTAAAAATTTAAGTATAGTTGATCTACAATATTATGTAAGTTGCTGCTGCTGCTGCTGCTAAGTCGCTTCAGTCGTGTCTGAGTCTGTGCAACCCCATAGACGGGAGCCCACCAGGCTCCCCCATCCCTGGAATTCTCCAGGCAAGAACACTGGAGTGGGTTGCCATTTCCTTCTCCAATGCATGAAAGTGAAAAGTGAAAGTGAAGTTGTTCAGTCGTGTCTGACTCTTAGCGACCCTATGGACTGCAGCCCACCAGGCTCCTCCATCCTTGGGATTTTCCAGGCTGGAGTACTGGAGTGGGGTGCCATTGCCTTCTCCAATTATGTAAGTTACAGGGGTACAATATAGTGATTCACAAAATTTAAAGATTATGTTCCATTTATAGCTGTTATAAACAATTGACCATATTCCCTGAACTGTACAATATATCATTGTAGCTTATTTTATATAAAACAGTTTGTTCTTCTTAATTCCTTATCCCTATATTGACCCGCCTCTCATCCCTCTCCCCATTGGTAAACACTAACTTGTTCTCTATGAGTCTTTTTGTTATATTCTCTAATTTGTTTTATTTTAAGTGATATAGCATACAGTACTTTTCTTTCTCTGATTTACTTCCCTTAGTATAATATTCTCTAAGTCCATTTCTGTTTTTGCAAATGGTATTTTTTAAAAAATGGCTGAGTAGTATTTCATTGTATACACATACTATATCTTTATCCATTCCTCTGTTGATGGACACTTAGGTTGCTTCCAACCTTGCCTATTGTAAATGTGCTTTTATGAACATTGGGGTGCATGTATCCTTTTGAGTTTTAATTTTATTTTGAAGCCATTTTAATAGGTGTGTAGTAATATCCACTGAAATTTTGATCTGTATTTCCCTAATGAATTATCCTGACAAACAACTTTTCACATGTTAATTTGCTATTCATCTCTTTCCTTTGGTTAAATATTTATTTGTATCTTTTCCCCCCTAAAATTGGGATGTTTTCTTATTATTGAGTTGTTAGAGTGGTAAAAAACACACATTTTTCAAACAAATCCTTCATCAGATACATGATTTAAAGATGCATTTCCCAGTCTGTGGCCTGTCCTTATTTTCCTAATAGCATTTTTAGAAAAACAATCATTTAAAATTTTTATAAAGTCCAATTTATCAATCTTTAAATTTATTTTTACTAATATTATTTTCAGAGGGATTTCATGCAGAAGGAAATGGCTTTTGAAGGATTTTGTGCAGGTGAGAAATATCTTAAAAGAGACATTAAAACAAAAATTGGTCTGATAGTAGACAATGATATAAACTGCAGTCCAAATAATTCTAGAGTAAGAAAAATCACCTGTTACAATAAATAAGGTATGAAATAAAGAACAATTTAGGTAAGTGTAGGAACAAAAAGAATTGTGGTTTATTAAAATTTTCTCTCTCTGCTTAACTAGAATGTACTAATGATTACATAGGGTTACTCCAGGCCAGGGTGGGGTGACTCTAGAGGGAAATCAGGAGTCCTCTGAGAGGCAGAATGAGGAAGGCCAACTTCCTTCAGTCCATCTGGTCCATCCTCAAATGTCTTTTTTTAATGATTTCCTATTCAGCCAGGAAATATAAATTTTCTAAGATGTAATTTAGCAATAATACTTATGAGTTAGCTACAACTGTATCACAAATCACTCCAAAAGAATTTCAAAACAATCAGCATTTGTTTAGCTCATGATTCTGCTGCTGCTGCTGCTAAGTCGCCTCAGTTGTGTCCAACTCTGTGCAATCCCATAGACGGCAGCCCACCAGGCTCCTCCATCTCTGGGATTCTCCAGGCATGAATACTGGAGTGGGTTGCCATTTCCTTCTCCAATGCATGAAAGTGAAAAGTGAAAGTGAAGTCGCTCAGTTGTGTCCAACTCTTAGCGATCCCATGGACTGGAGCCTACCAGGCTCCTCTGTCCATGGGATTTTCCAGGCAAGAGTACTGGGGTGGGGTGCCATTGCCCTCCCCATAGCAATTTGGGTTGAAATCAATTGGGTGGTTTTTCTGGTTTCTACTGGGCTTCTCTGGTGGCTCAGATGGTAAAGAATTTGCTTACAATGCAGAAGACTCGGATTTAATCCCTGGGTCTGGAAGACCCTCCCTAGAAAAAGGAATGGTTACCCACTCCAATATCCTTACCTGTTCATGGAAAGAGGAGCCTGGCAGGCTACCATCCACAGGGTTGCAAAGAGCTGGACACACTGAGGGACTTCACTTTCACTTTCTAGTTGCTACTAGGCCCTCCCATGGATTTGTGAATGACTTTGCTCATCTTAGGCTTCTCCCATGTGTCATGGTGTTCTGCTGGGATGATTGTCTCTGCTCTGTGTGTTCTTGTAAGTTCCAACCAGGCTGCCTACAGTTTGCTTGCCAGTTGGTAGGGTTCCAAGACAAGGAGGTGAGGCACACAAGGCCTTGTAAGATCCAGACTCAGGATTGGCAAGTGTTTTCCACTGAGCTTTTGGGGGACAAAACAAGTCAAAGCCAGTCGAGACTCAAGGAATGAATATAGGGAGAAGAATAATTGTGACCATTTTTGCAGACAATCTATTTCAGTGTCTATCTGATGTCCTGATATAAGGTCATTTTTGTGACATTTCTTGGGATGAAAAGCATCTTAGAGATCCTTTTACTGGGAGTCGATAGTGAAAGGATTATTTCTAAGACAGACTTTTATTACGCTCATTATTGCAGGACCTGGAGCCCTTAAAAGAACCAGAGTTAAGATTTAAATTGGAAATCCCAGCTCTTGTTGTTTGCCTTCCACAAGGATAAGAAACAGCTGCATTATTAAGTGCTGTACTTTGCTGCAAATATTAAATAACAACAATTGACCCTCTATGGGATTTTCCATTTAGTTATTTATTGGAAGCTGTTCCCTGTAATTTTCGACAGTGCTGTTATCTATGAGATTATCTTTCTTTTAGCTGTGCTGGGCTTCCAGTTGCATTAATACAGCTTAATATCTCTTCCTGTTGCTTCTCTAATTAAAAGCTTGTTGGATATCCAAACAAGAACTACTATATCCCGGCACTAGTAATAAAGACTGCTAATAATCAGGAAGAAAACATCAGAAAGGGACAACATCAATCAGACATGAGTAATCTTCTAATTGGGCAAAGATAAGGGACCAGGGGTCTGGGGAGGATTTAGGGCAATGATAGGGCTTCCCTGGTAGTTCTTTACTATCTGTATATGCAGACAGTAAAGAATCTGCTTGCAATGCAGGAGCCGTGGGTTCGATCCCTGGGTTGGGAAGATCCCCTGGAGAAGGGAATGGCTACCCAGTCCAGTATTCTTGCCTGGGAAATCTTGTGGACAGAGAAGCCTGGCAGACTACAGTCCTCGGGTGGCAAAGAGTCGGATGCGAGCGACTGAGCACTCATGCGATAGGGCAATAATACAGCTCTGAGAAGCCAGCCTCCCAAGGGAGGGGCCGCTGTAGGCGGGAGACACCCAGTGGGCAGCCAGAATATGGTTCAGATGCCCTGTTCTGAGCTGGATGTATGAATCCTGGGTCCCTGAAGAATATCTCATGTCTGCCTTTCCAATCACTACCCATCTCCTTTGTTGATTCAGGAAACTCCCGCCTTCCTCCCCTCTGGCTGCCTTTGCCGGCTTTGGTCCTCAGCAGGTATCAGTTTCCCTAGTTATAAGAATCAGCCACAAGATGGCACCAGCTGTTCAGATTAAAGTGCTGTATTGGGCCCGCTCTGCGGGTCCTTCCTCTGAGAAAGCAGGCAGGATCTGAAGACAGCTTCCCCTCTCTGCCACTGTGGTTCTTTCTCCTACGTTTCCCTCCATCTTCTCACTGCATCCCAACCCCATTTAAAATATAGGTTTATTCCAGCGGCAATTTGTAAATGATTCTGAAGGAGGAAAACAATGTGTGTGTGCATTTGTGTGTGTGTGTGTGATGGAATGGGGTTGTGGGAAGGGAGAGGGAATTTGTGGGCCCTCTAAGGACAAAGACGCAACTCTGGACAAGAAAGAAGATAAAACCGCAACTACTCACGACTCTCACCTCTCTTGAGCACCCCCACTGGGCTGTTCCACAGGCACCTCTATTGTTTCAAAAACTTTCTTTCTGCCTTCCTCTCTAACCTCAGTCTTCTCTTTCTAGTTCCCTCCTGATTTATTACACTCTCATAACCCAATCATTTCAAGAACCTCAAACTCATCCTGTTTTCTTACACAACTCTCACCCTCCTATGCAACTTGCTACCAATCACCCGTTCACTTCACATTTGCCTCCTCAGTCCTCCCATTCTGCGCATCTGCACTGACTGATGCTGCTCTTTGTCTGATCCCCTGTGTGTTTAAATGTAGCAGTGGTGTTGACACTGGGGATTCAACAGTAACATCTAATGTGAAATCTTAAAGATGAGTTGAAGTTAGCCAGGCAAGTGTGGGTAAAGGCATTTTTAACAGAGCAATGGATCCCCGCTGGGAACAAGGGGAGATTTTGCCGCATAGGGATCTTTTGGTAATGTCTATAATGGCACCCCACCCCAATACTCTTGCCTGGAAAATCCCGTGGACAGAGGACCCTGGTGGGCCGCAGTCCATGGGGTCGCTAAGAGTCAGACACGACTGAGCGACTTCACTTTCACTTTTCACTTTTATGCATTGGAGAAGTAAATGGCAACCCACTCCAGTGTTCATGCCTGGAGAATCCTGGGGACGGGGGAGCCTGGTGGGCTGCCGTCTCTGGGGTCGCACAGAGTCGGACATGACTGAAGTGACTTAGCAGCAGCAGCAGCAGCAGCATGGACAGTTTTGGTTGTTACATCTTGGAGGATGGGGGTGGTGGTACTGGCATCTAGTGGGTAGAGACCAGGGATGCTGCTGACCATTTTACGATGCACAGGACAGTCCCCAAGACAAAGAATTATCCACTCTCAGAGGTCACTAGAGGTGAGGCTGAGAACCTTGTGAGAGAAGCAGCAGCTGAGGGGTGAGAGAACATGGGTTTTCTAAGCCCTGGAAGGGTTTTATTATGATGGGAAGGAGTGCTGGGGAGAGGTGGCCAGAGACCCAAGTGTGCAGAGTTGCACTCAGGAGTTTAGACTGTCCCCATGTCTGATGGACAGTTCTCGAAGCCACTGGTGCCACAGCAGACTTTATTCTCAGGGTCACTGAGAGCCAATGGTGGGAACTTTGGCGCCTCAGAAATATTTAGTGAGTGAATAGGCCCAATTTCAGCCACTGATTTGAACCAGACCTTCTTGTCCAGGCCTAGTGTAGAAAAAATATTGATATGCTATGATCCTTCAAAAAAAAAAACTAGAAGTAATCATAGTCATTTGCTTCCTTAAACAAATAAATAGATGAATTAAACTTACATACCAAAGCACTGTTCTAAGCTTTCCATAAGATTTTTACCTTTCATCTACCCAACAACCCCTATGCAATAGGAACCTTTTTGTTTCATATCCTTGTTTTTTCAGATGAGGGCACAGAACTTGAAAGAGTCCTCTCCCAAATATCAGACAGCAGGGATTTAGGAAGATGGTGTTGTTTAGTCCCTAAGTCGTACCCAACTCTTTGCGATCCCATGGACTGTAGCCTGCTAGGCTTCTCTGTCCTCGGCATTTCCCAGGCAAGAATACCCGAGTGGGTCGCCATGCCCTCCTCCAGGGGATCTTCCTGACCCAGGGATTGAATCTGCATTTCCTGTATTGCAGGCAGATTCTGTAACTACCGAGCCACCAGGGATGCCTCATAGTAAGGTATGTATATGTGCATTTTAGGAGATACTGCCAAATACTTTTCCAAAGTGGCTGGCTGTACAACGTTACACTCCCACCAGCAGTATATGGAATTTAAAATTGCTCACCAACACTTAGCATCAATCTTTAAAATTTTAGTTATTCTTGTGGGTATATAATAGTATATTTCGTTATGGTTTCAATATTCATTTCTCTGTATAACAATGACACTGAGCATATTTTTATGTATTTCATTGGACAGTTTGGGTATTATCTTTTTTCAAATGCCAGCTCAAATCTTATGTCTATTTTTCTATTGAGTCGACAGCCTTTCTTGTATTGATTTGAGGTGTTTCAAAAGTATTTTCTGGATTCAAATCTCCTGAGAGTTATATATATTCGATAATATCTTCTCCAACTATGTGACTTTCAATTTTACTCTCTTAATAATATAATCTTTTAATAAATAGACTTTCTTAATGTCAATATAGGCCATCTTACTAATCTTTTTCTCTTGTGTACTTTCTCTTTCTCTTGGTTACTATCAGGGTTCTATTTAAGAAATCTTAGTCTATCTCATTTTCATGAATGTGTTCTCCTACACGTCTTTTTAATGTTCTTTTAAAAATAATTTACATTTAAGATTTTGATTCATCTCAAGTACGCTTGGTTATAATGTGAAGTCAAAGCCAATATCCATTGTCTTTCTGTATGGCTATTTTGTTGACCCAGCACTGTGGCTAGGATTTTGACTGAAATTTCTTGGCATCTTTAGGTCCATCTGGGAGTGAGTAGCAAGGCAGTGGCACCCCACTCCAGTACTCTTGCCTGGAAAGTCCCATGGACGGAGGCGCCTGGTAGGCTGCAGTCCACGAGGTCGCTAAGAGTCGGACACGACTGAGCAACTTCACTTTCACTTTTCACTTTCATGCATTGGAGAAGGAAATGGCAACCCACTCCAGTGTTCTTGTCTGGAGAATCCCAGGGACGGGGGGAGCCTGGTGGGCTGCCATCTCTGAGGTCGCACAGAGTCGGACACGACTGAAGCGACTTAGCAGCAGCAGCTGAAACCTTCAACAATATTGAGTCTCCCAAAACATAAACATGATAATATTAAGCCATTTCTTCTTTTTTAAAAAATATTTTTCTGTAAAATTGTATAGTTTTCTGTGAAGAGATGACATCTTTTCTTAGATTTTTTTCCTGGTATTTAGTTTTTTGATACTTTTGAAGATGGCATAATATTTTAAAATTTTACTTTCTAATTTTTGTTACTTAATTATCTATAAATTTTAAAATATTCTACATGCAATCAGGGCTTCCCAGGTGGTGCTAGTGATAAAGAACCCACCTGCCAATGCAGGAGATAAAAGAGACATGGGCTTGATCCCTGGGTTGGGAAGACCCCATAGAGGAGGGAATGGCTACACACTCCAGTATTCTTGCCTGGAAAATCCCAAGGACAGAGGATCCTGGAGGGCTACAGTCCATGGGATCACAAAAGAGTCAGACGCTGCTGAACACACACACACATGTGTATATGTATACACATATACACACATATATTATATATCAGATCAGATCAGATCAGTCGCTCAGTCGTGTCCGACTCTTTGCGACCCCATGAACTGCAGCATGCCAGGCCTCCCTATCCATCACCAGCTCTCGGAGGTCACTCAGACTCACATTCATCGAGTCAGTGATGCCATCCAGCCATCTCATCCTCTGTCGTCCCCTTCTCCTCCTGCCCTCAATCCCTCCCAGCATCAGAGTCTTCTCCAATGAGTCAACTCTTCGCATGAGGTGGCCAAAATACTGGAGTTTCAGCTTTAGCATCATTCCTTCCAAAGAAATCCCAGGGCTGATCTCCTTCAGAATGGACAGGTTGGATCTCCTTGCAGTCCAAGGGACCCTCAAGAGTCTTCTCCAACACACATATATGTATGTGTACATATATGTGTATGTATGGAGAAGGCAATGGCACCCTTCTCCAGTGCTCTTGCCTGGAAAGTCCCATGGACGGAGGAGCCTGATGTGCTGCAGTCCATGGGGTCGCTAGGAGTTGGACATGACTGAGCGACTTCACTTTCACTTTTCACTTTCATGCATTGGAGAAGGCAATGGCAACCCACTCCACTGTTCTTGCCTGGAGAATCCCAGGGACGGGGGAGCCTGTGGGCTGCCGTCTACAGGATTGCACAGAGTCTGACATGACTGACGTGATTTAGCAGCAGCAGTGTATGTATATGTGTGTATATATATGTTGCTATTAACACAACTTTTGAGTTTTAAACTTTAGTTTTTAAATTAAAATTCTATTTTTTCTATTGTACTGTTTGCGGTTCTCTAATTAAACCTACCGTCTTGTCACCTAATTTCTTGAGCACCAATAATCACTTATTTTAAAAACAGTGTCTGATAAAATCAATATTGATTCACCTGTGACTCAGTGTCTGTTACCTGTTTTTCTTTTTCTTTTCCCCCCTCATGATTTATACCATCTGGCTTTATTTTCTGAGGTAGCAACAAGTTTTTACTAAGTCCTTACATTGGACATAAAAATATTTTGGGGATGGTCTGGATGGTGTTATCTATACCTAGAAAGGGTTTGTTTTGCCCTGATAGACATCCAGGATAGGATAGAATTATTTTAATCCAGTCAGGTAAGTAATGAGTTAATTTGAAACTAGGCTTCAGTCTTTGTAAGGGATGGACTATTTTCTGGGTTCATCTCTACTTCCGCAACATAGATCCTTTAGGGCTCTCAACTGAAATTCTTGGGTGTTTATTAGGGCCCCTTCTCTACTTGTTTTGCCCCAAGTCTTATGGAAGTGTAGGAAATACTTGCTCAGTTTCTTTATTCTTAGCCACCACTTGTGAATTATCAAATTCCTTGATCAGAAAAACAAACAGTAAATTATGAAATTAACGCCAAGCTCACCTCATTGCAAACTCATTCTTTTCAGGATTTGTTTTTGCAAATTTTCACTGTTTTGTAGCTATTCAAGAACTTTCAAATACATATTTTAAAAGCATATTCCAAGTGTTGTTTTTGGTTGATTTTAGTGGGAAAGTTGGTTTGAAATCAGTTACTATGTAATTATCAGAAGCATAAACTTCTAATTACTAAAATTTGAAATATATATCACATTCCTGGATGGGATTTTTAATAAGACTTCCGTGGAGGATAAGTATGGGTTCTGTATCAAGGTAGATTTTTATTTATGATCCAGGATTTGGTATATAAATTCATTTTACTTTTATCTTTTTTCCTATGAGCTGCATAGATACCTGTAAGGTTTTTCTCTTTATCCACTGCTACAAAGAAAATGTTTATTGTTTCCATGTTTTTTTTCCTGTTCTTTTACTTTACAAAGACTTATGGGGAGATAAAGGAAGACATTTTAACTCTATAATGCTATCTTCAAATCAGAAATCTGATCTCATTTTCATTTTAAATGAATCACATTGGCTTTTGTCTGGAACATTTTATTTCAAATAGTGAAAGATTGGAATAAACCTAAATGACATGAATACAGAATGGTTAAATAAATTATGATAAATTCACATAATAAAACATCATAGCCATTAAAAATAATTAGGTGGCTTTCTATGTAATGATATGGAACTATTCCAAGATGTATTGAATGAAAATATCAAGGTGTGAATATGACATTACTGCTACAATTTGTGTTAAAAAAACATGGATATATACTTTTTATAAATGCATTAACTGTCTGGAATACATACAAAAACTAGTTAAAAGTTACTACTTTCTGCAAAAGTTACTTCTAGGGAATGAGACAAGGTTATTGAACAACAGATTCAAGGCAGAAATTGAACACATCCTCCTGTATGTTTTGGATATTGTACTATGGGTATGTATTACCTATTCAGAAATGAAAGTAAAATATTAAAAAAAATAAAACATGCATTTTCCTATTCTCTAGTAAAATCATTATCATTTGTAGGCTTTATTGATCTGCTTATTTTCTTTCATTATTTGCTTTTCATCATACATATTTTATATAATTGTAATCAGAATTTATTAAGAAATTTTTCATATTTTATAGTCTTCAAAATTATTTTAAAATTTTGCATAATATTTTTTTAGCTCATGTACCATAAATTTGCTTATCCTTTCTCCAGTGTTGGTCATTTATATATGTACATGTTTCCTTATTATGTGTAACATAGTAATAAGTGTCTTTGTTAATGTATATTCATTTGGTCTCTATAATTAGCTCTGATACTTTATGGTTATTTGGTAGGGCTGAATGAAAATAAAATAAGCACCACATGGAGTAGCTAAAAGGTCAGAATTGATTATAGATGATCCTCTAGATACTTAGGATAAGCATAGTGATTTTCATTCTTTTTAACATTTATCTATAAGGGCAAAACAAACAGAGTTATTGCTCTTGAAATACACATATAGTGAAAATTGAGCTCATAGGAAATAATGCACTTAAAGAATCATTAATTATTACCTAATTACTTGCACCACTGTGGCATGGACAGAAAAGTACTCTGCGATGATGAAGTTGTCAATTACAGTTGATAATTAAGAGGCCAGGTGCATGTTTAACTTAACAAGATAAATATCTGCCCAGATGTTGTTTGTCTGCTGCTTCATTACCAGGTAGGTTAGAAGATTCTCATAAACTAGAAAGACTATTAAATTCATAACCTTGCTACATCAAAAAATCTATAACAAATCTGTTACTATAGCCAATATTCATCTAAATAGGCTGTCCATCAGACTTCCTGGAAAACTGAAGAAGTATGTGTATACAGTACTATATTTGCAGATTCTCAGTGAAATGGCTATTTGAACATAAAATAGGGCTAAAATATGACAGCTTTGGAAACTAGAGAAGATGCTTTCCCATGCCAGAAACAGAAATGAATTTTATGCCAGATTAAAAATGGAAGATTGAAAGAAGACCACAAAGAATCAGTCCATGTTTAGGCCATTCCAAAAAACCCAAGATCCTTGTAGGTAAGAGATGAAGATTTTGGTAGAGTTACAGTGAGATATCCTCAGTTGAAGGGGAAGGTGGGGAAGAAATGACTGCCAGCAGAAAACATGGAAGTCAGGTCATGTCACTCCTTGTGTTAGTCTGCTTGGGCTGTCATAACAAATACCAGACTGGGCGACTCAAACAGCAGAAATTTGTTTTCTCAGAGTTCTGAAGGCTGGAGGTCTAAGACTACGGTACTGGCAGGGCTGGCTTCTCTTGACACCTCTCGTCGGCTTGCAGGTAGCTGCCGCTGCCGCTGTCATCACCTGGCCTTTGCTCTGTGTGTGTGTGTCTCAGGTGCCTCTTCCTCTTCTTATAAGGACACTAATCCTATTGGATTAAAGTCTCATCCTTATGATTTCATTTAATATTAATTAGCTCTCTAGAGAACCCTAACTCCAAGTACAATCGCATTTAGTGCTTCAAAATATAAATTTTTAGGGAACATAATTCAGTCTATAACACTCCTCTCTTTAAAATCCTCCAAAGGCCTTAAAATGACCTGAAAGGGCCCATATAATCTGGTTCAACGTACAGAGGGTTTCTCCCAGGGTGGGTGACATGGCTTGGACCGTCTCAGTGGCTGTAGCAGAGAAAGCCACTATGCACTTACTACTCTGTGGCCCCTTCCTTGCACAGAGGACTATGACATTTCCCAGCCTCCTTTGCAGTTAGTCTGGGGCCATGTTGTCAGTGAACTTTACATGGAAGAGACACAAACCACATCTAGCTTAAGAGTTCTTTTTTTCCCCTCTCTTCCCCTGCACAGTGAGCCTGGAAGTGCTTTGTTGAGAAGCAAAGCTACAGGGATCCTTAAGGTACAAATTATGAGAGGTTTCTCTTGAGTGCTTTGGACTTGCTGAAAACTTTATTTGAGTTAGAAACAAATTTTGAGCTTTGTTACCATAGCATGCCCTTCCCTGATGACTCAGATGGTAAAGAATCTGCCTGTAGTGCAGGAGACACAGGAGATTTGGGTTTAATCCCTGGGTTGGGAAGATGTCCTAGAGGAGGAAATGGCAACCCACTACAGTATTCTCACCTGAAAAATCCCATGGACAGAGGAGCCTGGCAGACTATAGTCCACCAGGTAGCAAAGAGTCAGACACGACTGAGCAACTAAGCACGCATGTGTGCACGCACTATAGCATAACCTCACCTCGTTGAAATGAGGCAAATACTATAGTGACTAGGGTACATTCCCCAGAGCTAGAGCAAATCCGGGAGAATTCTGATGAATCCAGACTGGCTTTACCTGGACTAATCAATGTGGACAGGAGGATAAGTTAACAGGATGGGTTGAATTATGTGCAGAGTCCTCTGACCAGGGGTTGGGTCTGTTATAATAACATAAAATTAATAATCTTACATTAAGAACAATTACAGTAATCTCTGGGAAGCGTCTGGAGTTGCACAGATACAGCTACTATTGGGAGTCATGAAGATGTCCCAATTTGTGGCTAGTTAATTAAGGCAAACAAGAAAATGATAATAAACATGAATATAAAAATTAACATTCTTTATTGAAAATAAGCAAAACCAATAAACAAGCCCAACAGTTATTTCACTGAAAGAGAAAGTAAAATAATTAAGTCTTTGGCTGATTTTGTCAAGAAAAAAGAAAACACAGAGATATTAGAAATTAGAAAAGGATATTGTCCATCAAATTCAAGGGGAGCTGATTGATTAATAATCATATGTTTGAAAAGTTTTATGAAACACATGCTTTTTTGGAAAGTGATGACATGATCTTGAAAAATCATATATAATAATAAATGGAAGGAAATTGCCAAGAAAGTTTTGGTAAAGAGAGACAAAGGGGAATGACTTTATTTATTACTAAAATATATAAAATAGTAATGATTAAATTATACAGAAATTACTGGGATTGTTTTTATTGTAAGATTATTAATTTTGATTTTAACATTTATGAGTAATAACCATATATATGATTATTAATTTTTAAATACTTGGATAAATTGATTTATGATCATTTTATTTTTACTACATATCTTCTCTTTTAAAAACATCATTTGTATTTCATTTTCTACCATGTTTATACTTTATAATTCACTAAACATTTAAAATTGTGTAATTTCAGGTTTCATGGCTAATCTATCTTTTCTACATCTTTATTATTTTTAAGCTTTTTATTTAGTTCATTTTTAACCATAGCACTTATCACTACTTCTGTGTGTGTATGCATACACACACACACATATAATTTTTGTCTAGTGCTTTGTTAATATTCATCAATGTTGTTATGTGTATATTTTATTCATTTTCGTTACTATATGGTATTCCATTAAGTAAAGATACTATAACTTATCCATTCTACATGGATAGACAATTGGTTGTTTACAATTATTGTGGCTATTATAATAGTGTTTCTGTGAATGTCATCATATATGTACATGTATGTATATATACATGTGTATACACACACATATACATGATTGTGTGTGTGTATATATGTATATAGCACACATAAGCATACATTTCTGCAAGGTATAGTAATAGAATTAACACATAACAGTTTATACTATGCTATGCTAAGTCACTTCAGTCATGTCCGACTCTGTGCGACCCCATAGACGGCAGCCCACCAGGCTCCCCCGAACTTGGGATTCTCCAGGCAAGAACACTGGAGTGGGCTGCCATTTCCTTCTCCAATGCCTGGAAGTGAAAAGTGAAAGTGAAGTCGCTCAGTCATGTCCAACTCTTAATGACCCCATGGATTGCAGCCTACCAGATTCCTCCATCCATGGGATTTTCCAGGCAAGAGTACTGGAGTGGGGTGCCATTGCCTTCTCCATAACAGTTTATAGGTAGTGGAAAAATGCAACCTTTTTCCCAAAGTGGTTGTACTTCATTTTAAAGCAATCTAGCAGATGTGTAGTGACATCTCATTGTGGTTTTAATTTGTCCTGCCCTGATTACTAATGAGGTTGAGCTCCTTTTTGTGTGTTTATTAGCCACTTGAATTTCTTCCTTCCCAAAGTGCCATTTCAAGTCTTCCAGTCTTGGTCAAT
Source organism: Tragelaphus eurycerus (assembly GCA_935064755.1). Classification (NCBI taxonomy): domain Eukaryota; kingdom Metazoa; phylum Chordata; class Mammalia; order Artiodactyla; family Bovidae; genus Tragelaphus; species Tragelaphus eurycerus. The sequence continues at coordinate 31,463,050 of CAKXYN010000002.1, forward strand.
TGACATTTTCTTACTGACTTAGGAGTCCTTTACTTATTCTGGATGTAATAGTTATTGCAAAAAACTTCTTTTCTGTAGCTTACCTTTCATTCTCTTAGTGATCTCTTTTGATAAATATAGTTTGTTTCATTTTTGGTGTTTAAATCTTTTCTTTGATAGTGATATTTATGTCTCTTTTAAGAAGTCTTTTTTTCTGGGACACAAGAGCCAATCAGATGGTGCTCCTAATATCCAAAACAGTTTGAAAAACAAAATAAATAATGATCATATTAGACTATAACCCACAGAATAAAATAAATAATCATTAACTCATCAGATCAGATCAGTTGCTCATTTGTGTCTGACTCTTTGCAATCCCATGAATTGCAGCACGCCAGGCCTCCCTGTCCATCACCAACTCCCGGACTTCACTCAAACTCATGTCCATCGAGTCAGTGATGCCATCCAGCCATCTCATCCTCTGTTGTCCCCTTCTCTTCCTTCCCCCAATCCCTCCCAGCATCAGAGTCTTCTCCAATGAGTCAACTCTTCACATGAGATGGCCAAAGTACTGGAGTTTCAGCTTTAGCATCAGTCTTTCCAAAGAAATCCCAGATTTCTGAGATTTCTCCTTCAGAAATGGACTGGTTGGATCTCCTTGCAGTCCAAGGGACTCTCAAGAGTCTTCTACAACACCACAGTTCAAAAGCATCAATTCTTCGGTGCTCAGCCTTCTTCACAGTCCAGCTCTCACATCCATACATGACCACAGGAAAAACCATAGCCTTGACTAGACGAACCTTTGTTGGCAAAGTAATGTCTCTGCTTTTGAATATGCTATCTAGCCATCTGTATGTCTTCTTTGGAGAAATGTCTATTTAGTTCTTTGGCCCATTTTTTGATTGGGTCATTTATTTTTCTGGAGTTGAGCTATAGGAGTTGCTTGTATATTTTTGAGATTAGTTGTTTGTCTGTTGCTTCATTTGTTATTATTTTCTCCCATTCTGAAGGCTGTCTTTTCACCTTGCTTATAGTTTCCTTTGTTGTGCAGAAGCGTTTAAGTTTAATTAGGTCCCATTTGTTTATTTTTGATTTTATTTCCAATATTCTGAGAGGTGGGTCATAGAGGATCCTGCTGGGATGTATGTCAGAGAGTGTTTTGCCTATGTTTTCCTCTAGGAGTTTTATGGTTTCTGGTCTTACATTTAGCTCTTTAATCCATTTTGAGTTTATTTTTGTGTATGGTGTTAGAAAGTGTTCTAGTTTCATTCTTTTACAAGTGTTTGACCAGTTTTCCCAGCACCACTTGTTAAAGAGATTGTCTTTAATCCATTGTATATTCTTGCCTCCTTTGTCAAAGATAAGGTGTCCATATGTGCATGGATTTATCTCTGCGCTTTCTATTTTGTTCCATTGATCTATATTTCTGTCTTTGTGCCAGTACCATACTGTCTTGATGACTGTGGCTTTGTAGTAGAGCCTGAAGTCAGGCAGGTTGATTCCTCCAGTTCCATTCTTCTTTCTCAAGATAGCTTTGGCTATTCGAGGTTTTTTTGTATTTCCATACAAATTGAGAGATTATTTGTTCTAGCTCTGTGAAGAATACCGTTGGTAGCTTGATGGGGATTGCATTGAACCTATAAATTGCTTTGGGTAGTATACTCATTTTCACTATATTGATTCTACCAATCCATGAACATGGTATATTTCTCCATCTATTAGTGTCCTCTTTGATTTCTTTCACCAATGTTTTATAGTTTTCTATATATAGGTCTTTAGTTTCTTTAGGAAGATATATTCCTAAGTATTTTATTCTTTTCATTGCAATGGTGAATGGAATTGTTTCCTTAATTTCTCTTTCTATTTTCTCATTATTAGTGTACAGGAATGCAAGGGATTTCTGTGTGTTGATTTTATATCCTGCAACTTTACTATATTCATTGATTAGTTCTAGTAATTTTCTGGTGGAATCTTTAGGGTTTTCTACATAGAGGATCATGTCATCTGCAAACAGTGAGAGAGTTTCTACACAAGAAAAGATGCTCAACATCACTCATTATCAGAGAAATGCAAATCAAAACCACTATGAGGTATCACTTCATGCCAGTCAGAATGGCTGCGATCCAAAAGTCCACAAGCAATAAATGCTGGAGAGGGTGTGGAGAAAAGGGAACCCTCTTATACTGTTGGTGGGAATGCAAACTAGTACAGCCACTATGGAGAACAGTATGGAGATTCCTCAAAAAACTGGGAATAGAACTGCCTTATGATCCAGCAATCCCACTGCTGGGCATACACACTGAGAAAACCAGAATTGAAAGAGACACGTGTACCCCAATGTTCATAGCAGCACTGTTTACAATAGCCAGGACTTGGAAGCAACCTAGATGTCCATCCACAGATGAATGGATAAGAAAGCTGTGGTACATATACACAATGGAGTATTACTCAGCCATTAAAAAGAATACATTTGAATCAGTTCTAAGGAGGTGGATGGAACTGGAACCTATTATACAGAGTGAAGTAAGCCAGAAAGAAAAACGCAAATACAGTATACTAATGCATATATATGGAATTTAGAAAGATGGTAACAATAACCCTGTTTATGAGACGGCAAAAGAGACACTGATGTATAGAACAGACTTTTGGACTCTGGGAATGGGAGAGGGTGGGATGATTTGGGAGAATAGCATTGAAATATGTATAATATCATATCTGAAACGAGTCGCCAGTCCAGGTACGATGCCTGATAACAGATGCCTGGGGCTGGTGCACTGGGATGACCCAGAGGGATGGTATGGGGAGGGAGGAGGGAGGAGGGTTCAGGATGGGGAACACATGTATACTTGTGGCGGATCCATTTTGATGTATGATAAAAGCAATACAATATTGTAAAGTTGAGCAAAATAAAATTTAATTTAAAAAAATTGAATATGCTATCTAGGTTGGTCATAACTTTTCTTCCAAGGAGTAAGTGTCTTTTAATTTCATGGCTTCAGTCACCATCTGTAATGATTTTGGAGCCCAGAAAAATAAAGTCTGACACTGTTTCCACTGTTTCCCCATTTATTTGCCATGACGTGATGGGACCGGATGCCATGATCTTCATTTTCTGAATGTTGAACTTTAAGCCAACTTTTTCACTCTCCACTTTCACTTTCATCAAGAGGTTTTTTAGTTCCTCTTCACTTTCTGCCATAAGGGTGGTGTCATCTGCATATCTGAGGTTATTGATATTTCTCCCGGCAATCTTGATTCCAGCTTGTGTTTCTTCCAGTCCAGCGTTTCTCATGATGTACTCCGCATATAAGTTAAATAAACAGGGTAACAATATACAGCCTTGACGAACTCCTTTTCCTATTTGGAACCAGTCTGTTGTTCCATGTCCAGTTCTAACTGTTGCTTCCTGACCTGCATACAGATTTCTCAAGAGGCAGATCAGGTGGTCTGGTATTGGAGAAGGGAATGGCAAACCACTTCAGTATTCTTGCCTTGAGAACCCCATGAACAGTATGAAAAGGAAAAATGATAGGATACTGAAAGAGAAACTCCCCAGATCAGTAGGTGCCCAATATGCTACTGGAGATCAGTGGAGAAATAACTCCAGAAAGAATGAAGGGATGGAGCCAAAGCAAAAAGAATACCTAGCTGTGGATGTGACTGGTGATAGAAGCAAGATCCAATGCTGTAAAGAGCAATATTGCATAGGAACCTGGAATGTCAGGTCCATGAATCAAGGCAAATTGGAAGTGGTCAAACAAGAGATGGCTAGAGTGAATGTTGACAGTCTAGGAATCAGCGAACTGAAATGGACTGGAATGGGTGAATTTAACTCAGATGACCATTATATCTACTACTGTGGGCAGGAATCCCTCAGAAGAAACAGAGTGGCCATCATGGTCAACAAAAGAGTCCGAAATGCAGTACTTGGATGCAATTTAAAAAATGACAGAATGATCTCTGTTCATTTCCAAGGCAAACCATTCAATATCACAATACAAGTCTATGCCCCAACCAGTAACACTGAAGAAGCTGAAGTTGAACGGTTCTATGAAGACCTACAAGACCTTTTAGAACTAACATCCAAAAAAGATGTCCTTTTCATTATAGGGGACTGGAATGCAAAAGTAGGAAGTCAAGAAACACCTGGAGTAACAGGCAAATTTGGCCTTGGAATACGGAATGAAGCAGGGCAAAGACTAATAGAGTTTTTCCAAGAAAAGGCACTGGTAATAACAAACACCCTCTTCCAACAACACAAGAGAAGACTCTATACATGGACATCACCAGATGGTCAACACCAAAATCAGATTGACTATATTCTTTGCAGCCCAAGATGGAGGAGCTCTATACAATCAGCAAAAGACGACCAGAAGCTGACTTTGGTTCAGACCATGAACTCCTCATTGCCAAATTCAGACTGAAATTGAAGAAAGTAGGGAAAACCACTAGACCATTCAGGTATGACCTAAATCAAATCCCTTATGATTATACAGTGGAAGTGAGAAATAGATTTAAGGGCCTAGATCTGATAGATAGAGTGCCTGATGAACTATGGAATGAGTTTCATGACACTGTACAGGAGACAGGGATCAAGACCATCCCCATGGAAAAGAAATGCAAAAAAGCAAAATGGCTGTCTGGGGAGGCCTTACAAATAGCTGTGAAAAGAAGAGAAGCGAAAAGCAAAGGAGAAAAGGAAAGATATAAACATCTGAATGCAGAGTTCCAAAGAAGAGCAATAAGAGATAAGAAAGCCTTCTTCAGCGATCAGTGCAAAGAAATAGAGGAAAACAACAGAATGGGAAAGACTAAGGATCTATTCAAGAAAATCAGAGATACCAAAGGAACATTTCATGCAAAGATGGGCTCGATAAAGGATAGAAATGGTATGGACCTAACAGAAGCAGAAGATATTAAGAAGAGGTGGCAACAATACACAGAAGAACTGTACAAAAAAGATTTTCACGACCCAGATAATCACGATGGTGTGATCACTGACCTAGAGCCAGACATCCTGGAATGTGAAGTCAAGTGAGCCTTAGAAAGCATCACTACGAACACAGCTAGTGGAGGTGATGGAATTCCAGTGGAGCTATTCCAAATCCTGAAAGATGATGCAGTGAAAGTGCTGCACTCAATATGTCAGCAAATTTGGAAAACTCAGCAGTGGCCACAAGATTGGAAAAGGTCAGTTTTCATTCCAATCCCAAAGAAAGGCAATGCCAAAGAATGCTCAAACTACCGCACAATTGCACTCATCTCACAGGCTAGTAAAGTAATGCTCAAAATTCTCCAAGCCAGGCTTCAGCAATATGTGAACCGTGAACTTCCTGTTGTTCAAGCTGGTTTTCCTGTTGATAAAGCAGAGGAACCAGAGATCAAATTGCCAACATCCGCTGAATCATGGAAAAAGCAAGAGAGTTCCAGAAAAACATCTATTTCTGCTTATTGACTATGCCAAAGCCTTTGACTTAGTGGATCACAATAAACTGTGGATTAACTCATACTGATACAAATAAATCATTGGCTCAATTAAAAAATGGGACGATGGATAGCTCTTCCTTATATTGCAGAAGAACACTAATTTTATTTTTATTTTTTTTAAATTAAATTTTATTTTGCTTAACTTTACAATATTGTATTGCTTTTACCATACATCAAGATGGATCCGCTACCAGTATACACGTGCTCCCCATCCTGAACCCTCCTCCCTCCCCATACCATCCCTCTGGGTCATCCCAGTGCACCAGCCCCAGGCATCCGTTATCAGGCATCGTACCTGGACTGGTGACTCGTTTCAGATATGATATTATACATATTTCAATGCTATTCTCCCAAATCATCCCACCCTCTCCCATTCCCAGAGTCCAAAAGTCTGTTCTATGCATCAGTGTCTCTTTTGCTGTCTCGTAAACAGGGTTATTGTTACCATCTTTCTAAATTCCATATATATGCATTAGTATACTGTATTTGCGTTTTTCTTTCTGGCTTACTTCACTCTGTATAATAGGTTCCAGTTCCATCCACCTCCTTAGAACTGATTCAAATGTATTCTTTTTAATGGCTGAGTAATACTCCATTGTGTATATGTACCACAACTTTCTTATCCATTCATCTGTGGATGGACATCTAGGTTGCTTCCAAGTCCTGGCTATTGTAAACAGTGCTGCTATGAACATTGGGGTACACGTATCTCTTTCAATTCTGGTTTTCTCAGTGTGTATGCCCAGCAGTGGGATTGCTGGATCATAAGGCAGTTCTATTCCCAGTTTTTTGAGGAATCTCCATACTGTTCTCCATAGTGGCTGTACTAGTTTGCATTCCCACCAACAGTGTAAGAGGGTTCCCTTTTCTCCACACCCTCTCCAGCATTTATTGCTTGTGGACTTTTGGATCGCAGCCATTCTGACTGGCGTGAAATGGTACCTCATAGTGGTTTTGATTTGCATTTCTCTGATAATGAGTGATGTTGAACATCTTTTCATGTGTTTGTTAGCCATCTGTATGTCTTCTTTGGAGAAATGTCTATTTAGTTCTTTGGCCCATTTTTTGATTGAGTCATTTATTTTTCTGGAATTGAGCTGTAGGAGTTGCTTGTATATTTTTGAGATTAGTTGTTTGTCTGTTGCTTCATTTGCTATTATGTTCTCCCATTCTGAAGGCTGTCTTTTCACCTTGCTTATAGTTTCCTTTGTTGTGCAGAAGCTTTTTAAGTTTGATTAGGTCCCATTTGTTTATTTTTTATTTTATTTCCAATATTCTGAGAGGTGGGTCATAGAGGATCCTGCTGTGATGTAAGTCAGAGAGTGTTTTGCCTATGTTTTCCTCTAGGAGTTTTATGGTTTCTGGTCTTACATTTAGCTCTTTAATCTATTTTGAGTTTATTTTTGTGTATGGTGTTAGAAAGTGCTCTAGTTTCATTCTTTTACAAGTAGAAGAACACTAATTTTACAATGTGGAAGACTTTTCTGGTAGTCCAATGGATAAGACTCCATGCTCCCAATGCAAAGGGCCCAGGTTAGATCCCTGGTCAAGGAACTAAGATCCCACATATTGCAACTAAGCCTACATGCCATGAAGACTCAGCTAGACAAAATAAATAATAAATATTGAAAAATGTAGAAGACATAAGGCATTAGAAAGTTACCATTAGACAAACACCATAATATTTACTGTAAGCAAAGTCTCCAGTGGATCCTAAAAACATCCATTGGATTAAATTTTGAGGGGAAACAGGATATTTACTTAGTCTCAAAGTATTTTCCCCAAGAAATTTATTGATTACAAAGGGAAAAGAGAGTGACTTTTAGTGACCCAGTAGACACTTAATCAGGGAATCAGTTAACAACAGGTAATAAGACATAGTGACACCTTGATAATCCTTGATATGGTGCATTAAAAGAGAACATTATCACTTCGAATTGTTTTCATAAAAATGGATAATCTCAGTATAATCATTAGAAATTACCAGACAAACCCTAAGTGGTAAACTTCAGATAAAATAACTTCCCAGTTCAAAATGGCCAAGATCATGAAAGACAAAGAAAGATTGAGGAATTATCACAAACTGATGAACAATGCTGCTGAGTCACTTCAGTCGTGTCCGACTCTGTGTGACCCCATAGATGGCAGCCCACCAGGCTCCCCTGTCCCTGGGATTCTCAAGGCAAGAACACTGGAGTGGGTTGCCATTTCCTTCTCCAATTCATGAAGGTGAAAATTGAAAGTGAAGTCGCTCAGTCATGTCTGACTCTTAGCGACCCCATGGACTGCATAAATGGACATAAATCAATGGAGGATCCTGGAGTGGATCTCAGAATAGAGAAAGGAATTTTCCCCCTCTTTGACTTCAGTACTATCTCTTTCTGACATGACATGTACTGTGGAGATCTTACTAGCTAGTAAGAAGTAGTTATGTTTAGTTTTCTTAAGTAGCTGCAGTGTCTATAGTACAGGATCTAACACAGAGTGGGGAGCAGTCACTCTTCATAGAATCAATAAATTAATAAGTGAATAAACAGAGTTTTAGCCGACAGGCTCTTTGTATGCATTATCTCATTTGGTTCTGTTAAAATAAAGTTCATTTGAAAGGGGAAATGTATGTACTGTTCCACTGCTGCATTCAAGTCATCCTACCGATTGTTTATACAAAGATTTAATAAGAGCAACAATATTAAGAGTTTAGGATTGTTGTGTTCTCTGCAGAAGTGAAATGCCCTTCTCTTTCATACGTGAATGTGAACTTGTCTTCTATCGGCTCTGTTTTTACCATGTCGTGTGGGTGCTCTTCGGTCTTGTTTGATTTAAAGCCCCTTTACTCAGAATTCTCTTGCCAGTGATGTCTTCCCAGTTTCTGTAGATGTACTCCCGCCAGTAGTCATCATGTTGGCGTTGTAGGAGGCACCTTAAAATCCAGTCCAGCTGGTTACTTACCTCAGCCTCCTTTCTCTTCCAGAATCAGAACTTTCTAGGGAGGAGGAGATGAAAACACCACCTGAATTCCCTTCTGTTTCCCACTGAGATTCCCTGAGGTTGCACTCTGCGTTTCTCCCAGCTTTGTGTTTGTTCTCTGTGAAATTGTGTAAGTGAGAGGAGTCTGTGGGTTTGAGGTGCTTCGGTAGCTTTTCCTCACAAGTATTTACGCACAGACTGTAGGACAGTCGATTTTACTCCTTCAGGGTCTTCACATTTGCCCCTTCCTGGGCTGCCCTTAGACCTTCACCTGCCCCGTGGAGGGTCACACCTGCCACACACCCCATGCTCCTCTCTCACTCAGCCAGTCACACAGAAGCAGACTGACTTCAGACCTCCCGCTGGTTTGTAGTTTAACCTTGAAGAAGTCGTAGACCTTCTTTGACCACCTGGGAAATGGAACTTACTTCAGAAAGAGAATAGTGAACTGAGAGTTGTGGAAAAACTTAAAAAAAAAAAAAAAAAAGCAGCTAAATGAGTTAATTATGCTAGTGTTTCTCCACCCATTTTGTTGATGAAAGAGCTTCTAAAACATTACCTGTCAATCTGATCCTTCAGATAAAAGACTCTCCCTTTGAAAACCGTCATCATGTGAAAATCTGAGGGCCAGTATCAATATTTATTAGGGAATGCCCACCCCTCCTGTCCTGTCGTATCATGGGTTTACAGCACACCAGTTATCCTGAGCTCCCTAAGCTCTTTCAAGGATTGTGCCGAAATTAAACTTGTCGGCTCTTCCTTGGGAGAATTGCAAAGTTTCAGACATTTGTGTAGCTGACTTGCCTGCAGAAGTATGGAAGCAGGGTTTTGTTTCTTTTAGTTTCAAGTTAGCAAAATACTTCTCCTTTTATCTCTCCTAACCTTGTCATTCCTGGTGATTAGTATCCAAAGGCCAAATTCCTCTGGGAATAGCTGCCATCTTCTGCCACTACATAGGTCAAAAGGGAGGATGAGATAAACGCTGGCCATCAACTGATGAGAGACATAGAAAGCTTGACAACTGGAAGAAATTAAACATAGAAAGGAATAAGGAACAACCGTGAAAGGAAGAAAACAAACTTTATTTTCTTAAAATTAATTTTAGAGAAAGATTAGGTCAATCAGGAAAGTTAAAAAAGCTCAGTGCCCAAAGCAAGGAGCAGCAAATGAAATGATGGTCCACGTGAGCTGAAACTAATGCCAAGACAAATTTAGAAAGAAGTAGGAGAGCTTGTCCCTAAAGGGAATGCAGAGATACATCAATAGTCAAGTGTGTTGGGCTGTATTAGACACAATTCCCATTTTTAGAACTCCAAGAATTTCTTAGGGACAGAAATAATAAGTGCAAGTGGATGCATGAAGTGAACAGAACAAGGATGTTGATGTTCCTTCTCTGATCTGGCCAGATTACACCTGGAATGCTGTGCTCAAATTGTAGGACCACTGAGAGAGTGGTGGTCTAGAAATCGTGTTAATGAAGAATTTTGAAGAAATTGGAAAGTTTGATTTCAAGAGGGATACTTAAGGCTGTGGAGGTATCTCATGCTGCTGCTGCTGCTATGCCTCTTCAGTCGTGTCCAACTCTGTGCGACCCCATAGACGGCAGCCCGCCAGGCTCCCCTGTCCCTGGGATTCTCCAGGCAAGAACACTGGAGTAGGTGGCCATTTCCTTCTCCAATGCATGAAAGTGATAAGTGTAAGTGAAGTCGCTCAGTCGTGTCCAACTCTTAGCAACCCCATGGATTGCAGCCTACCAGGCTCCTCCATCCATGGGATTTTCCAGACAAGAGTACTGGAGTGGGGTGCCATTGCCTTCTCTGGAGGTACCTCATAGCTACTTTAAAATCTTTAAAACCTTAGTGAATTAAATAAAAATCTGAGCACCAGCTCATAGCCCATCCTGTGCATGGAGCCTGAGATGGGTAGATGAATATGGACATGTGCTGCTTTCTGGACACTTCTTACGTGGGAAGGAAAATGAGACTGATTCTGCATGCTTCTAAAGAGACACTGGTGGCTCAAAGACAGGAAGATTTCAGTTTAATAAAAGGAAAAGGGCCTTTATAAACACACCTGTCCCAAGATGGAAAGAGACAGCAAGTCTTCCTGCTGTGTGACCTCATGGTAGGGTAGCTTTGGGTCTCATGGCAGGGTAGCATGACCAGGGATCTTAGCTGTCCTAGAGGAAACACTGGGTAGACAGGACGACCCCATGTTTGGGCTGTCCTTGAACTGGAGTCTCCATTCCCTTCCATTTCTCATAAATCTGTCTTTCCAAATCTTAAGATTTAGGAGAAGAAAGAGAATAGAGTAGCCAAGTAATAAAGGAAGCATAGTTTGAGTTAATTAACACTTATATAATAATTGCAAACTTTTATTGAGAGCTTGGCAGGGATGGGCCGGAGAAGGCAATGGCACCCCACTCCAATACTCTTGCCTGGAAAATCCCATGGATGGAGGAGCCTGGTAGGCTGCAGTCTATGGGGTCGCTAAGAGTCGGACACGACTGAGCGACTTCACTTTCACTTTTCACTTTTGTGCATTGGAGAAGGAAATGGCAACCCACTCCAGTGTTCTTGCCTGGAGAATCCCAGGGATGGGGCAGCCTGGTGGGCTGCATCTATGGGGTTGCACAGAGTCGGACATGACTGAAGTGACTTAGCAGTGACTTAGCAGTGGCAGGGATGGGCAGTACCTATCCTGTGAGACAGTGGTAGCTTATCTTCTTTTCACAGCTGAGGAAACAGCCAAAGTAACTCACCCAAGGTGCCACAGCAGGTCAGCTAGCCTGGGAACCCAGACTTGTGCATCAGCCTCTGGGCGGTGCTGCCCCATTTACTCACACATAGCATCGTTTCCTCACTCGGACCTGCACTTGTATGTCTGTGGGAATGATCCCAGCAAGGATTCTAGAAATGTGTTTAATTTTGTTGCAACTTGTATGAGCTTATAGGAATGTACACCAAACATATGAAACTATGAAAATATGAGGGACTGGGGAAAATTATTTGCAGCAAGAGTTTTTTTACATGGAATCCATGTGTGTGTGTGTGTATATGTGCATACCACTCTATGAAGAGATCCGAAGAGTCCTGAGGTTTAGGTTCTCAGAAGGGTGACTTCACAGAAGTTCATGAAATACTGCTTTAAGACCTCTTCCAGCTTCTGTGCAGAGAAGAAAGCTGGAACAGATAGAAACATTCATTCACAAACAGGAACCAGCTAGTTTAAGAAAGAAAAACAAAACAAAGCAAAACAAAAATACTCTTAACAATTAAAGTTATTAAACCAATTCATTCTGGTTGTAGGAACCATCTAGATCTAACCTTTGGGGATTCACTTTGCTAGGTGTTTCAGACTCTGCGAGGAGGCACTTAGTGGATATCTCCTTTTCCCTAAAGGAACTTGAGAAGATAGGAAGAACACAGCAACTGACTGGAATGGAGGGATGAGGATTCCTCACCAGCTTTTCTTAAGCACCCCTCCCCTAGAGTTTTGCAATATTCAACAAGGAAGTCTCTGAATGATCATTTTGTTTTCACAAAGCTTGCATTTCTCTCGCCTTCAATCCTGGCCTAACACCATCAAGTACTACACAGCCGCAGAAACAGGCGACAAAATGGAAACCACAGAGATCAAATCAGTCACATTTCCAAGCACAAAATCTCATCTCTCTTTCTGAGCATCCAAAGTCACTCTCTCTGTTCCTGCTGAATGCTTTTGATGTCAGCTAACTGCAGGAGTGAGCCTTGCATAGTAACTGCATACTTCTTGGTGCTATCTGTTGTGACTTTTTTGGCAGAAAACTTCTGAAAAGCTACTGGGAAAAGGGAGGGTTTGGTTTTATTAACTAGTTTCACATTAAGCATTTAATGATTACATTTCTATATTTCTGTTAACACTACATAAAATACCAGTACCATCTTGCTGTTTTATTAACAGTCCATTCATTCTCTTGCAGGAAACGACCCAGAAAAAAGAAATAAAACCAACACTTTCTACTAATGAAAAAAATGACTTCTGTTCTGACTCAGCTTTTTTTCCCCCTTGCTTAATTCTCAGATCTGCTTTAGAGGGACAGTCTCTTTGCCTAAGTGTCCAATATCACTCTACATTAACTTGCTGTAATCTCCTTATGTAACTTGCTTGGGCTTCCCAGTGTGGCTTTTCCAAACTGAGGTTTCTTAGTTGTTATCAGCAAAGGTTTGTTAGCTATGAGCCTGTAGATTAGTGTATACTGGTTCTGTTGATTACTTTAAGATGCTAATAAGGAAGCAGTAATGAACTCCGGGAGTTGGTGATGGACAGGGAGGCCTGGCGTGCTATGATTCATGGGGTTGCAAAGAGTTGGACATGACTGAGTGACTGAACTGAACTGAACGAATGTTAAAGAAGATCTCCTGCCAATGCAGGAGATCTGGGTTTGACCCCTAGGTTGGAAAGATCCCCCTGGAGGAGGAAATGGCAACCCACTCCAGTATTCTTGCCTGGAAAATCTCATGGACAGAGGTGCCTGATGAACTATAGTCCATGGGGTCCCAGAGAATCGGACATGTCTGAGCACATATGGACACAGTTTGACTGATCTATGAATAGTTTATCACAGTTTATACAATGCTTTCACATTCAGATCTCCCCTGCTGCTGCTGGTGCTAAGTCGCTTCAGTCATGTCCGACTCTTTGTGACCCCCATGGACTGCAGCCTACCAGGCTTCTCTGTCCATGGGATTCTCCAGCCAAGAACACTGGAGTGGGTTGCCATTTCCTTCTCCAAAGCATGAAAGTGAAAAGTGAAAGTGAAAAGTGAAAGTGAAGTCACTCAGTCGTGTCCGACTCTTAGCGACCCCGTGGACTACAGCCTACCAGGCTCCTCTATCCATGGGATTTTCCAGGCAAGAGTACTGGAGTGGGGTGCCATTGCCTTCTCCCCAGATCTCCCCTAATCGTAATGAAACATGTGATTGTCTTTGCAAAAATGTGCAATATATATATATATGTTCTTTTTCTCGGGAGAACCTTTACTAATACGTTATCTCTATTCTCTCTGTCTGTCTCTGTTTCTCCTGGTCTCTCTCTCTTATCACTCCGCTCTGGAATTACATTTCCTTCCTACTAGTGAGTGAAGTAGCTGGGATCTCTTTTCCACTGAGAGGAGACTCACCTCATACACTCACTGTATGGCTGGGGGGCTTCCTAGTCCTGATCCTGCCCTACTTTCTAAGAGCCAGAGGGTCAATTTGTTTCCTCAGCATCTATTTCTTGATTTTTTTGGTTGTATCAGCTTTATAGACGAGTGACCACGTTCATTACCTATGGGCTGAATTGGCTGGATGAGGGGTGAGGAGAGGGTAGCCAATGGTTATGGGCCAACAACGCTAATAATAATGGAAAGCACATAGCCGCTATTCTTACTGTATTGGCATCAATTTAAGAAATTCAATTTATTTTTAATAGACTTTACTTTTTTAGAACAGTGTTAGATTTATGGGAAAACTAACAACACAGTACATAGTTCCCATACACTGTACACCCAGTTTCCCATTAGTAACATTTCACATCATTATGGTGTATTTGTTATATGTAAATATATTTCATATATTAATTAGTGAACAAATATTTGTATGTTAGTATTAACTAAAATCCATAGTTTACTCAGATTTACTTGTGTTGTTGGTATTGTTCAGACTCATGTCTGACCCTTTGCAACCTCATGGACTGCAACACGCCAGGCTCCTCTGTCCTCCACTATCTCCCAGGGTTTGTTCAAATTCATGTCCATTGAGTCCATGATACTATCTAACTGTCTCATCTTCTGCTGTCCCCTTCTCTTTTTGCCTTCAATCTTTACCAGCATCAGGGTCTTTCCCAATGAGTCAGCTCTTCTCATTAGATGGCCAAAGTATTGGAGCTTCAGCTTCAACAGCAGTTCTTGCAATGAATACTCAGGGATGATTTCCTTTAGGATTGACTGGTTTGGTCTCCTTGCAGATTTCCTTAGTTTTTACCTAATGTCCTTTTTCTGTTTCAGGATCCTATCCAGAATACCACATTACATTTAGGTATCATGTTTCTGTTGGCTTCTCTTTGCTGTGACCATTTCTCAGACTTTCCCTGTTTTTGACGACCTCGAATGTTTTGTGAAACAGTTGCCAGATGTTTGGGCATTTGTCTGATGCTTTCTTTGTGATCAGACTGGGATTATATGCTTTGGAAGGAAGATCATAGAGGTAAAGTGCCATTTTAATTACATCATTAACAAGGAACAGTCTATCAATGTGATTTATGACTGCTCACATTGACCTTGATAACTAGATTCAGTGTTTGTCAGATTTTAGCACTGTCAAGTTATAATTTTCCAAACCCACTATGCGCAGACCACAGCACCGTAAACCTAAAATTCAGTTATGGCTACAGATGAGCCAGGCATTGTGTGAAAAATAAAGGGTTGTGCTTCTCCTCCCTGAGGGCCAGGTATCTACATCAGTGATTTGGAATTCTTTTGTATGGGAAATTTGTCTCTTCCCCCACAGAAATCACTTTTCAAAAACTATTAAAGCAATAGTATAAAGGCTTTTAAAAGAAAGATATGGTATCATTTGTCCACTGTTACTAATCTGTCCATCTGAGGCATATATTGTGAATCCATAAACCTAAACCTAAACTCCATAAACCCAAACATAAACATAAACTCCATAAACCTAAACCTAAACTCCATAAACCTATCCATAACACCGTAAATCTAAAATTCAGTTATGGCTATGGATGCGCCAGGCATTGTGTGAAAAAGCTAAAGGGTAAAGAATAAATGTGGTTCTCAATTAGTGGAGAAATGTTAGATGAATCCCTGGGAAAATTCCTAACCAGGCTCTGAAACTTCGGGGGGCAGCCCAGAATAGACAGGTAGCTGTAGAAACAGATAATCACATACAGTATGGTGAGTACTGGTAACATCAATGCAAAGGCGGTATACAGAGTGTGTGCTGGGGGCCCTAAGAAGAGGGTGACTTCCCCTGGGAACATCTGAGGCGGCCCCAAGGTGGAGACACAGCCAGCAGTGGTGGTTGACCAGAAGTGCTTTTAGAAAGATCAGGAAGAAGAGGAAGACAGGAGGGAGATGATTGGGATGGTGATGCCAGTAAAGTGAATGAGTTTGTGACAAATAACCTGCCCTCTCACTTTGCCCTTTGTTTCCTAGCTTTGTTACCTCCTGTTGCAAGGATGTGAGGTAGGGCCACAAGTGAACAGAACTGAGTTCATCAGACTCCACAGTTCATGGCAATGAACATCATTGGTCAATGTAAGGCATCTCTTTGGTGTGGTTATTATTAATGTTCTTCCCCCTTCATCATTTTCTTCGAACTGCATATGTACCCATATGTATGTATATTCAAGCCATGTCCTTTCAGGATACTTTCCTAATATTCTTCAAAAATAGGTACTGTTGTTTTGACTTTGTTATTTGAAAATTTACTTAGTAGTATTTCATGTTCTAAATCTAACTATTTCTTGCTTTAAATAACTTTTTCTTACTTTATTTTCACTCAATAATTTTTAAAAATCTATCCAAAGTGCATATATTATTTAGTCCATTATTATCACTGCTATATTATATTTCTTCCTGCTTAAACTCCTATTTTATTTATTCATTTTCTTGTTGTTATTGCCAATTCCTTATTCCCCCTAAATGTTGCTGCAGTGAGAATCCTAATAAAAGTCCCCATGTGACAATGAGGGAACTTCCCCAGGTTACACACTATTAATATAAGTGAAATTGCTTGACTTTCTGTGTGTGTGTGTGTGTAAATAAATATGTATTTTGATTAAATATAACCAAATTGCCATCAGGATCACCAAAGAACATGATACTGAATTCAAATGTCAGTTCTAAGTAATCCCTTAATAACATTTGTCAGAATTATCGTTGCCCACCTTTTGAATTCCTTTTCATTTTGGTTCCATTAAATGAGGTGATTTTCCCCTTTCTTCACTGGCTACATATTCCCATTCTCCCTTGGCTTTTGCTGACCTGTAGATGGAGGCCCTGCTTATTTAACTTATATGCAGAGTACATCATGAGAAACGCTGGGCTGGATGAAGTATAAGCTGGAATCAAGATTGCCGGGAACCTCAGATAAGCAGATGACACCACCCTTATGGCAGAAAGCGAAGAAGAACTAAAGAGCCTCTTGATGAAACTGAAAGAGGAGAGTGAAAAAGTTGTCTTAAAATTCAACATTCATAAAAGTAAGATCATGGCATCCGGTCCCATCACTTCATGGCAAATAGATGAGGAAACAGTGAGAGACTTATTTTGGGGGGCTCCAAAATCACTGCAGATGATGAGTGCAGCCATGAAATTAAAAGATGCTTGCTCCTTGGAAGAAAAGCTATGACCAACCTAGACAGCATATTAAAAAAGCAGAGACATACTTTACCAACAAAGATCTGTCTAGTCATAGCTATGGTTCTTCCTGTAGTCATGTGTGAGAGCTTTTCTCTCATAAAGAAAGCTGAGCACCAAAAAATTGAGGCTTTTGAACTGTGGTGTTGGAGAAGACTCTTGAGAGTCCCTTGGACTGCAAGGAAATCCAACCAGTCCATCCTAAAGGAAATCAGTCCTGAATATTCATTGGAAGGACTGATGCTGAAGCTGAAACTCCAATACTTTGGCCACCTGATGGAAAGAACTGACTCATTTGAAAAGACCCTGATGCTGGGAAAGATTGAAGGCGAGAGGAGAAGGGGACCACAGAGGATGAAATGGTTGGATGACATCACTGACACAATGGACATGAGTTTGAGTAGGCTCCAGGAGTTGGTGACGGACAGGGAAGCCTGGTGTGCTGCAGTCCATGGGGTCGCAAATAGTTGGACACTACTGAGTGACTGAACTGAACTGAGATGGGGGCAGTCCTGGAAATCTGCTCTAGCGGACTGCTGCTGCTAAGTCGCTTCAGTCGTGTCCGACTCTGTGCGACCCCATAGACGGCAGCCCACCAGGCCCCACCGTCCCTGGGATTCTCCAGGCAAGAACACTGGAGTGGGTTGCCATTTCCTCCTCCAATGCATGAAAGTGAAAAGTGAAAAGTGAAAGTGAAGTCGCCCAGTCATGTCCAACTCTTAGCGACCCCATGGACTGCAGCCTACCAGGCTCCTCCATCCATGGGATTTTCCAGGCAAGAGTACTGGAGTGGGTTGCCATTGCCTTCTCCACTCTAGCAGACTAGAAGCCTTCTTTTCACTATTTGTATGCAGGATGGTGGGTGTGCTCATGCATTTCCCTGGCTGTTAATACCATATCCATATTAGTGCCTGCAAATACATAAGTATAGCCCCGATCTTTACTCCAAATTCCAGACTCACAGCTTACTAATGACTCAGTGTTTCCATTTGAATATCAGCCTGATACAGGTCCAGGGATGGTTAAGGCATGGACCTGGAAACACATGCTGATAACCATCTTGTTTATCTCATTTTGAATTTGAATGGAGTCTTTTCTCCTTGGGATAGATGATTGGTTTTAGAAACTCAGAATCACTCCTTTCCCTTGGATGCTTTGAGCACTCATGAACCCTACTCATCTTAAGCACTGACCTAGTCAAAGCACTTTTTCGATGCAGACTGCGAGTTCTTACAGTAAGTAGACCACCATTTAACAGGAGTGCTTCTGCCTGGGCAGGTCACTAATGGGGTTTGAACCAGAGTCCCTTAACTTCTGTCCCCCCACTCTGGGCTTAGGAGTTCAGACTTGTCTTTCTCAGAAGGTGGTGCAACAACTCTTGGATATTCATCTGGATTCTTCCTCCCTTCAGACACATCTACACTCAAATATTGGCTCCTCAAAGAAGCTGTCCCTGATCATCTGAACAAAAATAGGCTCCACCCACACCATCACTCTGCCCACTTAGCCAGCTTTACATTTCATTATGTAACTGACATGATGGTATACATTTTCTGTCTTCCTTACAGGAATGTCTACACCATGATACCAGACTTTGTTGTTTTTTTGTCATGGTATTCCCTACACTTGGCACACCGAGATCAGTGAATAAATGCTATTATTTGGCAGCTTCTATGCATGACTATCACGAGGGAACATCCAGTCTTTTTATATTCCACTTCTGTTTTTAGCTCTTTTTTCTGCTGGGGTCACTGTGGGAACCAGGATGGCTGGGTGAGGCCAGAAAAAATCCAGACAGAAGGGCGGGGAGGCCCCCATTGTGACTGTGGGACTATTTCAGCTCAAAATGCTATTCTGACAGAAAGTTTGACCCTGAGTCCTCTGAAGCATTCTGAGCACGTGGCTGTATAAAGTGCCAGAGTTCAAGCTCTTGGGAGTAGATGTCTTTGAAGCTAGGAGGAAAATTTATAGAATTCGGATCATATGCTGTTTTTCAGCTTCAGTTACAAATGAGTTAGCAAAACAAAGTTTAAAGTTCCCAAATGAGCATTTGAAATAAAAATAGAATTTTTCAGGGAGCATAACAAGAAGGGATAAGGAAGTAATGAGCCTTTTCTGAAAAATGGCATGACAGAACAATCCAAGCTGGTTGCCCAAGGTAAGTGGAAATTTGTGTGGGAAATGAGAAAATTCTGGCTACTGATAATCTCCTTCCTCTTGCAATAAAGTGAGATGGTCAGAAGGATATGTGCTTTATATTTTATATTCAGATCTCCCCTAATCCTAATGAAATGCCTTTACTTGACCACGAATATTTCTTCTCTTCTGATGCATCTAAGGGCTGACTGGAAGGTATTTTAACAGTGGCTATTTTAACTCCATGGGCTTCCCTGGTGGATCCATGTCAAAGAACCCGCCTGCCAATGCCGGAGACTTGGGTTCAGTTCCTGGGTCAGGAAGATCCCGTGGAGAAGGAAATGGCGACCCACTCCAGTATTCCTGCCTGGGAAATCCCATGGACAGAGGAGTCTGGCAGGCTACAGTCTGTGGGGTCACAGAGTCGGATATGACTTAGTGACTAAACAACAAAAAATTTTAGCTCTACACCTTAAAAGTTTATTTTCTTGTACTTTTGTAAGTTAAACGGAGGATTTATAATATCTTGCTTATTCCATTACTGGCCCATAAATGAGCAATTACAAGAGCTGGCATGAACCAAATAATACTTATGAGTGCCCTAAAGCATATTTTTGGGAGGGACAACAATCAGAGCTACAAGTTGTCTGATAAGGAAGGCTGTGAAGTTATAACGACAGGCTGAAGATGCTATTCCTTCTGTTTCCAAGCTTGTTGCATCCTTGTGTCCTGGGAAGGATATTTTGCCTAACCTGTTGAACTAATCTTGTATAAGGTCTACTCAGATGTCACTTTCTTTGTGCAGCCTTCCTGACCACTGCTTTTTCCTCAGATAGAGTTAGCTGCTTTCTTTTCTAAGTTGGCACACAACATTTTTTCTTCATGCCTCTATTGTGGCCCCTGCCATATATTGTAAACAAGAGTTTATCTTGTTTTGCTAGATCATTGTCACCAAAGAAAGTGGCCTAAGTTTTCTTCATTCTTGTGTTTCTGGTATTTAGCACAGTGGCTAGCCCAGAAAGTGAATGAATGAGTGAGATTGGTCATCTATTATGTATTTGACCAACCACCCCTCCAATTTTATGACCACATTCTCCCAAGGCACAATGTACTAATTTCTGATGCTGTTTCCTTTACCCATAGACAGGGACATTGCAGCGAAAGTCCTTTGCAAGTCTTGGGGGTGAAATTGCATGGAGCAGCCAACTTGCAGAACCACCCTGACTTGTACTGGTATGACCAGTCACTGCTACTAGTACACTGCTGTGTGTTTCCTTCCCATTTTGTCTTCCCAGCAGATCCCAAAGGCTAACTATTCAACCCGCCCCAGATGTAGAATTGTGGTTTGACAGGAAGCTTGGATCCATTTCTTGGTGCTCTCTGTCTGTCTTTGATGACACTTACTTTCTGCTGAGATTGACCATCAATAGCAGAGCACTACTCATCCTGCTCTATTGAATTAATTTTCCCTGCTGTTTGGAGTCTCTGTCTTCTCAAGAGAGTGACCAGATGTCTCTGAGAGCCTCTGGCAGGCTTGGCATCCGAAGACATTGCCATCTCTCCCAGTGTATCTCCATCAGGATGTCAGGCCAAGTGGCTGGAGCAGGTTCTACTGCCTGCCCTGAGTACAGGGAAATTTCTAACACCATCTGAGTTCTCAGATGTCTGTCTTGGGACTAGTAAATCTGTACTTGTTAATTTATCAATGGGCCTTTAAAATAAATTAACATTCCTTGCTAAGATCATCTTGTCATAGGGTGGAGACATAACTATGTCAGGTTTATTCTCTTAGAATCCCAAATCACATGTTTACCAAGTAGGCATCAGATCAGATCAGATCAGTCGCTCAGTCGTGTCTGACTCTTTGCGACCCCATGAATTGCAGCACGCCAGGAGAAGGCAATGGCACCCCACTCCAGTACTCTTGCCTGGAAAATCCCAAGGACAGAGGTGCCTGGTAGGCTGCAGTCCATGGGGTTGCTAAGAGTCAGACATGACTGAGCGACTTCACTTTCTCTTTTCACTTTCATGCATTGGAGAAGGAAATGGCAACCCACTCCAGTGTTCTTGCCTGGAAAATCCCAAGGACGGGGGAGCCTGGTGGGCTGCTGTCTATGGGGTCACACAGAGTCGGACACGACTGAAGTGACTTAGTATAGCATAGCATAGGCCTCCCTGTCCATCACCAACTCCCGGAGTTCACTCAGACTCATGTCCATCGAGTCAGTGATGCCATCCAGCCATCTCATCCTCTGTCGTCCCCTTCTCCTCTTGCCCCCAATCCCTCCCAGCATCAGAATCTTTTCCAATGAATCAACTCTTCACATGAGGTGGCCAAAATACTGGAGTTTCCGCTTTAGCATCATTCCTTCCAAAGAAATCCCAGGGCTGATCGATGTAGGCATAGATTATATCTATTATGGGCTGCTGTTGTGCCTGGAATGAAAGGGTTAAACCAATTAACATGTTCGTCCCTATTAAAATCAGAGAATGGACAGTTATAAATTCCATTTATTTATCAACAAAGTCAACAGACTATTACCTTGGCAGTTAAGCTGATTTTTGGTTTATTAATTTGAAAGCTAGTAGAAATTACTAGTTCACTGGAGGAGTTATTAAGTGTGTTTCTATTGCTCCTAAGATGCTGTGTTTTAGAAACCTCAAGGCCCAGTGGCATACACATTGCACGGAACAGGACAGCAGGGGCCCTAACTTCTAGCCCTGCCTCTGCCAACATCTAGCTCTGTGACTTTGGACATGTCACCTCACCATTCTGGGCTTCACACTCAACTACAGAGGGTGGGAATTCCTTCCATGTTTAATAAATCAAGCATGGAGAGATTACTGGAGCATCAGGGATTCAATTTTCAGCCTGCATATGAAGGTTCTTCCTCTCAAAGCCACTTTAATCTCTCCTTCAATAAGCTCTAGGTGCTTTGACTGTTTTGTCCAGAACTGTCAAGGTGGCACCAGGAAGCACCATTTTCCAAACTAGAATCCAAGGGCGCCCTTGGAATTGTGAGACACAAAAATGTGTCCAAGTCTGCTTTTTTTTTTTTCCTTGAAAAGACATGTTTACTTTCCATTTTATAGCTGAAATTGAATAGATAATGGTGCATAAATCACAAGGCAAAGCATAATTTTGTAAAAAGACATCTGAGTATACTCTACAGTAAAGAATGTGCACCCAAATAACTGCATTGAATGTACTAGCGAGTATGTCCTTCTTCCCCCAGCAGCAGCAGTTGAAAGGAACTATTCTTTTTAAATACCCTTCCAAGTTCAGAGTGGTCTTTGATGGTTTCCTTTCTAATCTGCTATTTGATCCTTATGTGTTCTTACTCTCTTCATTTCTGCTCTCAGTCTCTATTTTCTCTCTCATTCCTTTGTTCAAGTCTTCTCCATCTCTTGTTTGACAGCTACAGTATCTTTTGGTTTCCCTGCTTCCTGTCTCTTTTCTCTCTAAGTCTCCTCATGTGCTACTGCCAGACAACTCTCTGAGTAAGCCCAACCTCGACCCCACACTGGCTCCACGCTGAATCCCAGCAGTGGTTAAGACTGTGGGCTATTTAGTCAGATTCTTTGGTTTGAATCTTGGCTCCTCAACTTGCTGACTCTGTGCACTTGCATAAGTCACATCCCTTCTGCAAGCTTCACTTTTTTCTTCTAGGAGATGGAATAATTATTGATCTAACACAAAAGAGTGTTAGGGAGACTATACACCTGGCACATAGAAATTGTCAAAAATTGTTAGCTGCTCTTTTAATGATAGGTGTTCATGGCTCTTCCTAATCAGTTCTTCCTAGTTGCTTGAAACACGGTGGCAGGGGCCCTGATTTCTAGCCCTGCCTCTGCCAACATCTAGCTCTGTGACTTTGGAGGCATCGCCCCAGCCTTCTGGGCTTCACACTCAACTTTTAGGGAGTAAGAGTTCCTTCCATGTCTAATAAATCAAACATGGAGAGATCGTTGGGCAGATTTTCTGCCCAAATCTGTGTGTCACCACCCTTCTCTATGTAATCTCTGTTAGTCTACATTGCTCACTGTTCCTTCCAGCAGCCTGGATGTTCCTACTTTCACCCATGTATGTTCTTTCACCTGGATTATTACTTATCCATGGTTACATCAGTCATTCATAAAAATATTATGGGAATTGTCATATGAATATTGTTGACTCTTGAACAACTCAGGGGTTTGAGGCATTTGATCTCATGCAGTGGAAAACCTGAGCTTGAGGTTCCTCTGTTTTGTCAGTCCTGCATCCATGGATTCAACCGAACATGATCATTAGTACCATAGAATGCATTTGTTGAAAAAAAAATCCATGTATAAGTGGACCTAGGGAATTCTTATGTTTTTCAAAGGCCAACTGTATACACTAAACGGAAGAGTAAAATGATCTTTCATGAACTTGTCACCCAGCTTCAAAAATAACCAGCACATGGCCAACCTTGTTTCAACTTTACCCTTAATAGATTATTTTTAGTTTTTTGAAATTTATTTATTGACGTATAGTTTATCTGCAATGTTGTGTTAATTTTTACTGTACAGCAGAGTGATTCAGTTATATTTATATACATTCTTTTTCATTTTCTTTTCCTTTATGGTTTATCACTAGATATTATTTATTTATATAAATAATTATATATAATTATATAAACTATATTTATTTAAATAATTATATAAACTACTACTGGTTTAGATAAACCATCTACTACTGAGCTAGACAGTAGGACCTTGTTGTTTATCTGTTCTCTATGTAATAGTTTGCATATTATAATCCGAAACTCCCAATCCATCCCTCCCCACTCCCCCTTGGCAACTACAAGTCTGTTCTCTATGTCTGTGAATCTGTTTCTGTTTTTTTAGATAAGTTCATTTGGTTCATATTTTAGATTTCACATACAAGTGATATCATATGGTATTTGGTATCATATGGAATTTGCCTTTCTCTTTCTGACTTACTTCACTTAGTATAATAATCTCTAGGTCCATCCACGGTGCTGCAAATGGCATTCTAAGAGAATTTTTAAGCGTGTCCCAGATGCCATACTGTTTCATCCATAAGTCCTTCAGTAAGTATCTCTAAAAAAAAGAAAGATTCTTATAAAACATAATTACAATACTATGACCACACCTAACAAATGAAAAGTCATTTTTTAACATCAAGTATATATTGATGCTTAACTTTCTCCAACTGTCTTATAAATGTTTAAATACTATTTTATACTTGGTTATTCAAATCAAGATTCCAACACAGTCCAACATTCTTTGAATGCATAGATTAAAAGAGATTTAAGAGACATCTCAACCAAATTCAATGAGTGGACTTTGTTGGACTCTTGATTTGAATATCAACTGGATCATTTGTCCTATAGAATTTGTTACATTCTGCTTTTGCTGATTGCCTGCTTAACATGTTCTTCTGTCTTCCATATTACCCATAAATTGGTAGTTAGGTCTACAGACTTGATCAGACTCGGGCTTGAAGTTTGGGGTCAGAAGCCTTCATAGGCAACGTCAAGAACCACATCTTGAGCACTGAGCCCTGGCCCGGCTCCTGGTGTACAGGGGCGTGAGACACGTTTCCCCCATCGGGATGCACAGTCCTCCAAGGTCCACCTCACGGATGTGTGTGTGCTTAGTTGCTCAGTTGTGTCCAGCTCTTTGCGATCCCATGGATGGTAGTCCACCAGGATCCTCTGCTCATGGGATTCTCTAGGCAAGAATATTGGAATAGGCTGCCATTTCCTACTCCAGGGGATCTTCCTGACCCAGGGATCAAACCTGGCCCCCTGCATTGCATGCAGATTCTTTACCATCTGAGCCATTAGGGAAATTTTTAGTTCTAATTTTCTTATAAATAATTTTTTGCCTGGTATTTCAGCTTTTTACCTAGTGGTCCATGAATCAAGGCAAATTGAAAGTGGTCACACAGGAGATGGCAAGAGTGAACATCAACATTTTAGGAATCAGCAAACTAAAATGGACTGGAATGGGGGAATTAAACTCAGATGACCATTATATCTACTACTGTGGGCAAGAATCCCTTAGAAGAAATGGAGTAGCCCTCACAGTCAACAAAAGAGTCTGACATGCAGTACTTGGATGCAATCTCAAAAATGACAGAATGACCTTTGTTCGTTTCCAAGGTAAACCATTCAATATCACAGTAATCCAAGTCTTTGCCCCAACCAGTAATGCTGAAGAAGCTGGAGTTGAATGGTTCTATGAAGACCTACAAGACCTTCTAGAACTAACACCCAAAAAAGATGTCCTTTTCTATACAGGGGACTGGAGTGCAAAAGTAGGAAGTCAAGAAATACCTGGAGTAACAGGCAAATTTGGCCTTGGAGTATAGAATGAAGCAGGGCAAAGGCTAATACAGTTTTGCCAATAGAACACACTGGTCATAGCAAACACCCTCTTCTAACAACACAAGAGAAGACTCTACACATGGACATCACCAGATGGTCAAATCAGATTGATTATATTCTTTGCAGCCAAAGATGGAGAAGTTCTATACAGTCAGCAAAAACAAGACCAGGAACTGACTGTGGCACAGACCATTAACTCCTTATTGCCAAATTCAGATTTAAATGGAAGAAAGTAGGGAAAACCACTAGACCATTTAGGTATAACCTAAATCAAATCCCTTACAATTTTACAGTGGAAGTGACAAATAGATTCAAGGGGTTAGATCTGATAAGACAGCGTGCCAGAAGAACTATGGACAGAGGTTCATGACATTGTACAGGAGACAGGGATCAAGACCATCCCCAAGAAAAAGAAATACAAAAACGCAAAATGGTTGTCTGAGGAGGCCAACAAATAGGTGTGAATAGAAGAGAGGCAAAAGGCAAAGGAGAAAGGACAAGATATACCCAACTGAATGCAGAGTTCCAAACAACAGCAAGGAGAGATAAGAAAGCCTTGTTCAGTGATCAGTACAAAGAAATAGAGGAAAACAATAGAATGGTAAAGACTAGAGATCTCTTCAAGAAAATTAGAGATACCAAGGGAACATTTCATGCAAAGATGGGAACAATAAAGGACAGAAATGGTATGCACCTAACAGAAGCAGAAGATATTAAGAAGAGGTGGCAAGAATACACAGAAGAACTATACAAAAAACATATTCATGATCCAGATAATCACGATGGTATGATCACTCACCTAGAGCCAGACATCCTGGAATGCGAAGTCAAGTGGCCTTAGGAAGCATCACTGTGAACAAAGCCAGTGGAGGTGATGAAATTCCAGTTGAGCTATTCCAAATCCTGAAAGATGATGCTGTGAAAGTGCTGCACTCAATATGCCAGCAAATTTGGAAAACTCAGCAGTGGCCACAGGACTGGAAAAGGTCAGTTTTCATTCTAATCCCAAAGAAAGGCAATGCCAAAGAATGCTTAAACTACCACACAATTGCACTCATCTCACATGCTAGTGAAATAATGCTCAAAATTCTCCAAGCCAGGCTTCAACAGTACATGAACTGTGAACTTCCAGATGTTCAAGCTGGATTTAGAAAAGGCAGAGGAGCCAGAGATCAAATTGCCAATATCTTCTGGATCATTGAAAAAGCAAGAGAGTTCCAGAAAAACATCTATTTCTGCTTTATTGACTATGCCAAAGCCTTTGACTGTGTGGATCACAACAAATTCTGGAAAATTCTGAGAGAGATGGGAATACCAGACCACCTGACCTGCCTCTTGAAAAATCTGTATGCAGATCAGGAAGCAATAGTTAGTACTGGACATGAAACAACAGACTGGTTCCAAATCGGGAAAGGAGTACATCAAGGCTGTATATGGTCACCCTGCTTGTTTAACTTATATGCAGAGTACATCATGAGAAATGCTGGGCTGGAGGAAGCACAAGCTGGAATCAAGATTGCCGGGAGAAATATGAATAACCTCAGATAGGCAGATGACACCACCCTCATGGCAGAAAGCGAAGAACTAAAGAGCCTCTTGATGAAAGTGAAAGAGGAGAGTGAAAATGTTGGCTTAAAATTCAACATTCAGAAAAGTAAGATCATGGCATCCGGTCCCATCACTTCTTGGCAAATAGATGCGGAAACAGTTGGAGATTTTATTTTTGGGGACTCCAAAATCACTGTAGATGGTGATTGCAGCCCTGAAATTAAAAGATGCTTGCTCCTTGAAAGAAAAGCTATGACCAAACTAGACAGCATATTAAAAAGCAGAGACATTACTTTGCCAACAAAGGTCCGTCTAATCAAAGCTATGGTTTTTCCAGAAGTCACATATCGATGTGAGAGTTGGACTGTGAAGAAGGCTGAGTGCCGAAGAATTGATGCTTTTGAAGTGTGGTGTTGGAGAAGACTCTTGAGAGTCCCTTGGATTGCAAGGAGATCCAACCAGTCCATCCTAAAGGAGATCAGTCCTGGGTGTTCATTGGAAGGACTGATGCTAAAGCTGAAACTCCAGTACTTTGGCCACCTCATGTGGAGAGTTGACTCATTTGCAAAGACCCTGCTGCTGGGAAAGCTTGAAGGCAGGGGAAGGGGGTGACAGAGGATGAGTTGGTAGGATGTCATCACTTACTCAATGGATATGAGTAAATTCCAAGACTTGGCAATGGATGGGGAGGCCTGGCGTGCTGCAGTCCATGGGGTCGCAAAGAGTAGACATGACTGAGTGACTGAAGTGAACTGAAACTTATGAGCAAGCTGTTTTAGTATTAAAACTCTAGAGATGAGGAAATTGAGGGAGAGTTTCAGAATTTCCTCCAAAGAAACTTTTAGGTGATGCCCCAAATAACTGGATCAGTTTCCAGTGTCGAATCCTTCCCTATGGCAGTGAGGCCGCCCCTGTAACCCACTTCTTTTCATCCTCTGTGAGAGAATTTGACTTCACTTTTCCTTTTGAACCTGGAGTGCTAGCTTACTTAAGTGCCAATAAAATTTTGCTATTTGCTTAAGTCGTTGAGTGTGTAAATTCAGGTTTGAGCGATGCCTTGAGAGCTGCAGTTTAGAAGAGATTGCAGTATAGCAGTTAGGGAAGGTGGCTATGGAGTGGAATCCTAACAGCAACTTGCCAGCTGTATGACCTTGGATAAGTTACTTAACCTCTCTCTGCCTTCCTTACCTCATGTGCATGCTAAATGAAAGCAACGGAGCGCCTAGCATATAGTAAGCCCTCAGTGTTACCTGCTACTGTTTTTAAATTATTGTCATCATTATCCCAAGTATTTGAATAATAACCAGGAAGACACGAATAAAAAGCTTGAAGGTTATTTATTTTGTGTCTCCTGTTGTGAAAAGGCCAACCCCCTTTCCCTTTAACTAGTCATTTCTTTTTGCAAGAAGAAAAGGTCTCTCTCCACCCTCCTCCCGCCACCACACACATTTTAATTAAGGTATCTTTTGAGAAGGAATACTTTAATCCAAAGTGATCACTTTGATACTCAAAGAGACACATTTGGAGGCTACTTGGCGAGGGGGAATTAAAGACGGGGAAGCTGAATAAATAGCAAGCAAAATGTTAATGTTTTGGCTTTGTGGTGTCTGCATCTGAGAGCACTCGCTGCAGATTTGTTGGCCGGCTCCAGCTGGAAGCTTCCGCGGCTCCTTTTGTGTGCGCGAGAGCCCTGGCTGCGGATTGCTGCGCTGCCCCTAGGGGTCAGTCTGATCCAGGGATTGTCCGGATCCGGGCCGCTCCGGACATGAGAGGAGCCGGGCGCCAGGTCCACACGGCTTCCCAGAACCTGCAGGGCCAGGAGCAGGTCTCTGTGCATCCCCAGCCACGCAGAGAGGGGGCATCGCGGTGATCCCTGCCGCTGCGCGCCGCCGCCCTGCCTTCGTTCCTCCCGCGGTTCTCTTCCTGAAGACGCGTTTTTCTGAAGGCAGAAGCCGTCAAATTTTTCTTGAGCATCCTGAGTGGCTGGGGTTAGTCTCAGTTCTTAATGTTAAAAAGCAAAAAAAAATAAAAAAGGCTATAGATGATTTAGTCATATTTTCTAATAAACTCTAATTTTTGCTTGTGCTACATTCACCCTATTGCATCCAAGAGTCATAATATGTTAGAGCTGTGAGAAATCTCATATACACTTTATGTCAACCCTTTATCTACAAAGAAACTGAGGCCCAAAGGAGAAAAAAAAAAACAAAAAAAAAACAGCCCTAGTTATCACACTTGACATCTCAACTGAACGTTATTTCCACTGTATGTGAACTTGTTAATTAAAAAAAACTTTATGAATGATTATTAATTTTAAAGACCATGAAATGATTGAAAAAGTGAGTTGGCAAACAAGCATAGAAATTAAGCTAGTTGCAGATTAAATTAATCAGTTGCAGATTATCTGTGTTCCACTGGGGATTGGATTATGGAGACAAAGTGTTACCACTAATAATTTGTGAGATCCTAAGTCCTAAACCTCTCTGTGCCTCAGTTTACTTGTCTGTAAAATGATGATAAATCAAGAGAATTCACTTTTTTTAAAGTGAACTTTTTTAAAGTTCCTACAAGATAATCCAGTGAATGTTGGCTGACATTATTTAATACCAGTGAAAACACTGGCATTGCATTTTCGGGAAGAGATGGGACTGCCCTGATTCATTTTGCTGCTGCTGCTGCTGCTAAATCACGTCAATCATGTCTGACTCTGTGCGACTCCATAGACGGCAGCCCACCAGGCTCCCCTGTCCATGGGATTCTCCAGACAAGAATACTGGAATGGGTTGCCATTTCCTTCTCCAATGCATGAAAGTGAAAAGTGAAAGTGAAGTTGCTCAGTCATGTCCAACTCTTTGCAGCCCCAGCAACTGTAGCCTACCAGGCTTCTCCATCCATGGGATTTTCCAGGCAAGAGTACTGGAGTGGGGTGCCATTGCCTTCCTCACTGGTTCATCTTGGGAGCAGTTTTACTCCTTCCAGTCTGTCCCCTACATGACTGCCAGAGTGATCTACATGCTGTGAGTTGTTTCTCCCATCCTAATATGAAAATGCAATGTCCAACTAAGGCAGAAGGAATGTCCCTTGGGAATTTGCTGAAGGAGCCAAGAGTAGGGTGATAACAAGCAGGGTGGCAGGTGTTAGAAAGAAAAAGTCTGTCCCTGGACACATTTTCAAGGAAGAATTCTCAAGATTTAGTAACCCTTTCAAGTTCAAATTCCAAAGGAACAGGACCTTCATGGGGACTTTGGATATTTTATTTCTTGCTCTGTGGTTCAGTTAGCTGTATGTTGTTCATACTCAGGTCGTCCTAGAGGACAGAGATTCTGTCCCCAATCTCCACCTTCACTTCATGTGCGAGGGATACTTATGAAAATGCTTGCTACAGTGTGAATTGCTGGACAAGATGCTTACTGCAGTCTTCTCCTTGTGAACTATCTTGGGTACCATTCTTTCTCTGCAAACACCATATATAAATAGTCAGAAAGTTAATACAATAGACCACTGCCTTTAGACTTTTCTGTCTTCTTTTTCCATTGATTTTGCTACATTTATGGTATTTGAAGATATTGCTATGTACATTTTCCTCCCAGTAGTACTTAGTTTGCCTTTGGAGAGGGGCTAGCATCTAATCCTTTCTTGCAGTTCTGGGGATATTCAAAGACAGTTACCAAGGCTCCTGGATTCTCTTTCACAGATCGCCATCCGTTCTTCATGGAGCATGATTCAGAGCATCATTATCTTGGTCATCATTACTTCTAGATCTCCACTTCGTAAGCATCTCTGACCATTTCTTAGATTTTGGTACCTAGAATGAACCTGGAACTGTGAATTAGATCAGATTTTCCCAGAGTGCTAGTTTATCCCTTGCTTTATTCTAAATACTAGACTGTCTTTAGCACATTCTAGGAATACATAAGTGTCTCTCAGAGAAACATTTTGCTCTTGAATCGTGGATCTTGTGGCAAAGTAAACTCCCAATTTTTTCACATCAAGGGTCATTGAGCCAAATTATTCACCACTCCCTATCCAGTACTTGTTTGACTGATTGTTTTGAGTCCAGAAACTAGATTCTGTTCTTGTTTCATCAAAACCAACTTGTTCATTTTGCAGACTGTTGGACTCTTTGGCTATATTATGATTTCCTTGAGGTCAGATACTTTGTCTCAGCTCTGTGTTTCTAGTGGCTGCCCATCACAGTGCATGGCATTTCATAAGTGCTTAATAAATGCTTGTGGAATGAAAGAATGAACCTGTTGAAAGCCTTTGAATCTTTAGTTTCTTATTCATAATTTTTACAATATTATTTGTAGCATGCAAATATGTTACATGTAATTATGCTAAACTGTTCTTCTATGTTTTCATCCCAAGTCCGTAATATTTTGATTAAGAGAGAGCTATATAGAACCTAACTAGATATCATCCTTTATAATGTTTAATAAGAATTGTAATGATAATAATCAGCACCTCTTGCCAAGGTTAATAAATGTACCATATATTTATTTCATTTTGCTAATACCCGGCTAAAATGTTTAGATGCTGATCACAAGGACTTAAGGAAAGTTTTGCTGAAGACTATGTTAAAACCAAGATATAAAGATATATCCATGGCAATCCTGATATTCAAATGTAAGAACCAAGCATTGGAAATGAAGTCTGTGTATCCTAACTTGAATTTAGTGATTTGCTGTTTCCTTAGGCAAATAGCTTAACCATCTCAGTGTTACTCCTGCCTCTTGTGAGAAGTGTCAGTAAAATAGTGCTATACTATTAAGCTGTTGTGTAGATAGCACAGTGATCCACATGAAGCGTTCAGCATAATTCCTGGCACATAGTGTCATACTTAAAAATGCTAACTACTCTTATTATTGCTTTTATATGGCCAGCTATGAACCCACTCAATTGAATTAGTATCCAATAAATTGTGCATTCATGCAGTCAAGTCTGTTTTGATTTTTTAAATTAGTTAGCTAGTTTAATGTCCTATAGCCAGAAACCATGGTTGGCTCAATTTTTATCATATCAACCTTTTCTGTTTACTTGTTTGTTTTGTTTCTTTGCCTGGGAGAGACAAAGACCTGAGTGTGTTTCTTATGAGCAGATGCATGTGTTTGTTTAAGCTGGTGGCACAGGGTTGGGGAGCGAACGAGGTAGTATGGCCAACAGAGAACCTTGTAAATACAGGTCAGGCCAATGCAAAGAAAGTGTGCTGGCTAAATCATTTGTGTCTCAGTGATTTGTGAAAACAAAATGCAGGGAGTTTTCTCCATCTATCAGCAAGATAGTTTACACATATGGCAAAATGTCCAGCATTTTTAATGTAGTTGTATAAATTAATAAAACATAAAATCCAACATCAACCAAGGTGTGGTTACTTGTGTAGTTTGACCTTTTGAGTTTTATGGTGTGAATCTTTCTGTTGCCTTAGTTGAATGCAGGTCTTGATATCCTCATCTGTCACAGGGGATAGTTTCAGGTAATTGTTAAGATGTACTGGTCTTGACCATGTCATTGTTCTAGATTTTTCCAAATTGTCTTTATGGTCTTGATATTATTTCTCAAGTAAGTACATATGTTAGATATTATTAGCTCAACTTTCCAAAGAGGTTGACTGATTTGCCCAAGGCCACACAGCTAGAAAGTGACAAAGCAAGGTCTGTTGGACCCCCCAACAGTCTCTTTTTGTTTCTTTCTTTGTTTTCTGTTTGCCCCTTTTGCTCTGCTAGCCTCTCCATGACATAATTCTGCATTCTAGGAGATCTCAAGGGCCTCTTCAGCTCATTCAGTGAGCTTTGAGAAGGCTTTATGAAAGTAGGAGTAGTTTATATATTATTAAAAAGAACAAAAAGGTCATATAACTTCTTGTTTTAATCTCTGGGACAAGTAGAACCAAAGAAGTTGGCTATCAATTATTCATAAACAGCCATTAATTACCTTTTGGCTTTTGAGGTTTGATCTTCAGTTACTCAATTCAGAATTGATTTATTAATAATTTAATTAATTCAACAAATATTAATGAGGCACTTATCACTTGCCTGTCATTGTCCAAAGTGCTGAGGAAGTACTCTGATTAAAAAGCTTTCTATAGAGTTGGATATTGGTCTAAACTAAATACTTTAACATCATCATTGCAACTTAAGTTCTCACTTGATTGAAATGCTCTTTATCCCTCTAGCATAATTTACATATATGTATGGCATCACTGACTTGATGGGCGTGAGTCTCAGTGAACTCCGGGAGTTGGTGATGGACAGGGAGGCCTGGCGTGCTGCGATTCATGGGGTCGCAAAGAGTCGGACACAACTGAGCGACTGATCTGATCTGATCTGATATCTATCCCTGAACCATAGTCAGTCCTCATCTCATATCCACTTTGCCAAATCCTGCTCCTTCTTCGTGGACCCAGAGCCACCTTCCCCTTGAAACCTTTCCTGACCACAAGGCTACAGATTACAAGTCCCTCCTCCTCCTCAAAACCTCTATTTGGTGTCGAGAATACCTTCTTGTCCCTAAGAGCCCAACTGTTGAATTTTCATATTTCAAGATTTCTTAAACTGGGGTGAGCCCAGAATCATCTAAGGAATTTTAATAAAAACTCATGTGCTTAGACTTTATCTCACTGAATATTTGCTGATTCAATATTTCTGGCATTGGAGCTTGATTATGTTATCATTTGAAATAGTTCTCTGAGTGATTCTGAAGCCTGAAACAGGCTAAGAAATCATAGTCTTGTATCGATGTCAAGAGTTATTAAGGAACCCTTACATTTTATATGCAATGTTATATAAATTAAATTTATATGAAATATTATAGTATTACCTCTTCCACTAGAGTTATGCACCTGGAAACACTGTGATTTTAATTCTTTGTATTTTCCTAATTCCTAGCACAATGCTGAAGGAATACTCAGTAATCACTGAATGAATCATCAGTTAATAGGACTGACCCTGTTTCTTCTTCTTTGCTGACGCACTGAGAAAATTTCAGGAGTGAAGCAGGCAGTCTGACACCTGTCTCATGTCTTTAGAGACAAACTCCCTGACCCCGGCCTGTGTGATAGACACAAGGGTGATTTGCTTGCTTCTGCTTTTCTGCCTTCTGATCATGGTAGAACAGCAGTTCTTATACCTTGAAATTATTTGCATGATCACGTGACTTGTTTTCTTCCAAGACTCATGAGTAGAGGTGATGTGTGTCTCTCCCAGGCCAGAGCACTGAACTGCTGTTGCAGTACCTGCTCGGGTTCCCTCCCCTTGCCTGGGCGACCAGTAATGCTTCAGGTACAGAGGCTCCAGAACATGACATGGGGTCCCTGAGTGAGGGGGTGTAGAACAGACCTTCCACTTACCCATTTGGGATGTGTAGCATGAGCAAGAAATACAGCCTTGTGGTGACAAACCACACACATTTGTGGAGGCTTTGTTACTGTACCTTAACCTGTTTTGACTTAACGAGTATGGCCCATATCCATATGAAGTATTTGTTGTATATATTATATAAGGCTTTTCAATTTAAAAAAGTGTATAAACTTGAACTATTTCTAGGAAGGAATAATAGAAACAAAGCCAAAAGCTAAGGCCTACTATAAAAAGTTAAGGAATGTGGGACTAAAGTAATATTTTTGTCCTACATGTTCTTATCAAAAAACCAGTATTCTTTTCACTTGGTTACATAATGAGGAATTGTTTGGTAAGAGGGGAAAATACTATCTTCAGTCGTCTGGATGTGGAGCATTGAGGATGGAACATCCTATGAGAGTAAGTCATCCTATGAGAGTAAGTACCTTGGTC
The DNA here is from genome assembly GCA_935064755.1 of Tragelaphus eurycerus. Taxonomy (NCBI): domain Eukaryota; kingdom Metazoa; phylum Chordata; class Mammalia; order Artiodactyla; family Bovidae; genus Tragelaphus; species Tragelaphus eurycerus. The sequence goes on from CAKXYN010000002.1 coordinate 31,497,732, forward strand.
ACATTCTTAATTAGTCATTTGAGATAAATCCACTGAGAGAGATGGCTAGGTTGACAGGTATGCCACCTCTCAGGATTTTGATATTTGCTGTAAAGTACCAGGAAGACGGTTCCATTTTACATGAGCACTGGTGACTTAGACTATGTTTCTTTAAACTCTCTCTGATATTGGATATCACCTTTTTTCTCAGCACTTAGTAGTTTGATAGGAAAAAAAAAAAAAAAAAAAAAAGTGTGTGTGTGTGTGTGTGTGTGTGCGCACGCTCAGTTGCATCTGATTCTTTGCAACCCCATGGATTGTAGCCCACCAGGCTCTTCTGTTCATGGAATTTTCCAGGCAAGAATACTGGAGTGGGTTGCCATTTTCTCCTTCAGAGAATTTTCCTGACCCAGGGATTAAAACTGCATCAGCATTGACAGGCAGATTCTCTACCTCTGTGCTGGCTGGGAAGCCCAAAGAAAACTGATGTCTTAATTTGATTTTTTTGTTGGTAGTGAGGTCATCCAATATTATATGTGCTATTGAAACTTTATTTCTTCTCTTGTGAATTGCTTCCTCAGGCCTTTGACAGGGACATACCTGAGGAGGTGGAAGTCTCTCTCCCAGTCAGGACACAAAGTCTCTCAGCTCCTTTGCTCACCTTGGGGCTTTGTGTCTGTCTCTAGACATCCCTGCCAGCATCTCAGCACATGGGCTGGCAGAAGGGCAGGGGGATCCCACCAGTACAAGAATCCATGTTGCCTAGCCCTGACTTCTGAATGTCCCTCTCCTTTCAACTCACTGAGCTCCAGGGTTGGACCAGTCTTCTGGAATGCCAAGAAAGGTTAGGGAGGGTGTGATAATCAGTCTCAACTCAGGACGTTGGGAGAACCTCGAGTCTTTCACTTTTAAGAACTGATCTCTCTTTAGAGAAAATCTTTTCCTATTTTGAACCTCTCTCTCCCTCTTTTTCAATTTCCCTTGTATAGGGAGTTGGATGGGCTGCAGGGCTGCAGCAGCTGAAACTCTGACCCCTCAATTCTCCCTGGGAGCTGCCAGCAGCTTGTCCCATACCATGCTCCTCTCTAGGGAGTGTAGGCTTACTCACAATCTCTTCTAACCTTGGGGAAGGTTGCCCTCCAAGTAAGTTATGATTCTCCCTCCTCCCAACCTCCCCTCCTCACAGGTTGCCTCCATTCTATTCTCCCCCACACACTGGGGTCTGGATGATTTTTTTATTGGAATCATCTTATTTCCCCTACTGCCCAGGGCCCATCACCTACAAGGAGAATGAAGACCCCTGACTTGGCCTGTAAGGTCTCTGATCATCTGACTGATTGCTGTTGAGGAGTTTTAGCTGTGCTTAGAAGGACAGATTGAAGTCAGATCACTGTGGACCTTGAATGCCAAATGGAAGAGTTTAGATGGAATCCTTTCAGTCAGTTCAGTTCAGTCGTTCAGTCATATCTGACTCTTTACAACCCCATGGACTGCAGCATGCCAGGCTTTCCTGTCCTTCACGAACTCCTGGAGCTTGCTTAAACTCATGTCCATCGAGTCGGTGATGCCATCCAACCATCTCATCTTCTGTCGTCCCCTTTTCCTCCTGCCTTCAATCTTTCCCAGCATTAGGATCTTTTCCAATGAGTCAGCTCTTCACATCAGGTGGCCAAAGTATTGGAGTTCAGCTTTAGCATCAGTCCTTCCAATGAATCCTTTAGGTAATAAGAAACAGTGTAGGTGAGTGTGTCATGGCCAGAGGTGTGCCTTATCATGTGAGGAGGCCAGGTGACTGCTCTTTTGTTTATAACACCTGACAAGAAGTAAGGGGACCACCTTCCTGCACTGACAGCTAACACACAGAGTTCCAGATGGGATAACCCCTTTCTGGGAGATCTACTGGAGAAAGGATGCAGGGAGAACTCTGGCTAAGATGAACTGATGAGAGTTTTCTTCTGAGAGAGAAGAGAAAGCCTTCCTCCAACCTCTAAGAAGAGTGCTCTGTTATATGGGACTCTGGCTTCTGTGGGAAGGGTGCAGCTATGTCCTGAGACCTGAGGTGAAGTCACGGCGGAGGAGTCTTCTGAACATTCAGTGGGTGCTGCCTCAGTTGTCTTCTCACCCCATCCTGGGGAGACTTAATCAATTCTTGGCTAAAAGAGAGATAGAGAAGATCATATTGCCCATTACTCACAAGTGCATGCATGTGGGTGGTGTTACCTGCTTGCTTATTCCCCTTGTCTCGGCTGTAGGCACAAGGACAGTGGCCAAAGTGGCAAGAGCCGTCATTGAGCTTTCATGGCTCAAAGGAGCGCGAAAAGTTGCCTGGGACCCTGCTGCAAGTTATAAGATGGGACGTAGGGTCAAAGGTAATGAAATTGCCTCCAAAATTTCTCCAATTTGTGATTGTCTTCCATCTTCCTTGTATAGGACTGAAGGTTTTGGCAAGAAAAAGCACATCCAAAGTGAGTAATTTGAAGGAGTTCCTAGGAAACCATGTACAAAGGTAGAGGTGGGTACAGAAAACTTCAAGGGGTATAGTAGTGCCCAGGGGGTAGTTCAGACTCTCTCACTCCTAGACCAGAAAGGGAAGAAGCAGTCAAAGAAGTTGTGTGGAGTGGGCTCCCTTGCAGGAGCTGGGCTTTCAACTGAGGGACATAGCCCATGATGACCTCACAGCACTGGAGGGAATAAATACAATGACCTCATTCTTCTTTCTCTGAGCTCTTCCTGATGTTTCCAGGTGGCCAAAGCCAACTGCAAACCAAGGGAGCCTGTTGAAGTGGTCCATGCAGGCGACTCTCCTAGGGTAGAGAGGAGAAGGTGGGTCTGGGTGGGCAAGTGCAGGATACGCCCATGCTGATCCCATTGTAGAGGAGGAAAAAAGCCTTTCCTCTACCTTCTTATGTTCAGAACTTGAGGACTTGCCAATTAAAGTAGCCAAAGACAGATTATCAAGAGAAAATAGAGATTTAAAACATACTTAAGGTAATGCTCAGAAAGACATTAACTCAGGGAAGTGAGTTACATCTTGGGGCTTACACACCATCTTAATGGGAAATGAAAGGAGAGCAAAGCACTTATGGGAAAATAAACGATTTTTTGCAAAAGATGGATAGATGCTTAGGAAAAAAGAAGATATGATAATTTTATGACAATGTCTCATCTCCCAGGATAAGAGTCAGTCTTCCTAGTTACAAGCTCTGGGACTTAACAATGATTGTGTTCTTTTGAGTTCTTTTGGGGAGGGGGGCTCTGCTTTTAGGCAGAAAAGGGATTTCAGGAACTTAAATGCCTCTGTTCAAAATAGTTTTTATGCCACAGTGGTATGTTCAGGAACTCTTTACCACCAAAGGTAGCATGGTCTGTGAGGGACACAAGAGAGATCTGAAGTTCCCTCTTTTTCTCCACACAGAGAACTGAACAGGCAGCCCTGCTTCGAGGAAGTGCAGTCCTGTCCCAACTTAGGTTTCTCTGCAACATGACTAGGGTCCCAAGCCCTCATTTTCATGCAGCCTGAAGGGTATATATGGCCCACAGCCTTCCCTTGCCAGGAAGTCAACAATGTATCTGAGAACTTCAGGAAATGTTGCTGCTTCTAGACAGGTCCTGCTGGAGTAAAGAACTCTAGACTGCATTTTCTTCAGGGCTTTGGGAAAAATGCAGAGCACTTCTAACTGCTCGAAGAAGATTCTGTATGCATTTATAAAGTTTTTTGGAGTTCAAGAAGAAAGTGAACTTCCCAGGTGTGTGTGTGTGTGTGTGTGTGTGTGTGTGCCTTCCAGATGGAAGGAAGGTACAACAGATAAGGTGATAGAATTTCCATTGTGAGATGCCTCTTGTTTGTCTGTGAAATCCACATGAAGGAGCTATACTGAGCCACAGACACTGAAAACACTTGAGGGTGTTGCCATGTGTGAAAACCTTACCCTTTGAAAAATCCAAGGCCCGCCCCGGGCCACACATGTCGGATCTGGAGCTCAGCTGTTCGGTAGCAGCTCACCTGCACAAACAGCGAGAGCAAAAGTGGTTCGGCACAGACATTGTTTAAAATGAATGCGTTAAAAATACCATCTCAGCTTCACAGATTTCTGGAACCGTGAGGAGGCATCTTCATTTGTGTACTTAGATGAAGGTAAGTCTGGGAGAAATGCACAAGCCAGTTAAAAGTGGTTGTCTAATTGGATTATGAAACAACAGCTTTTGTATTTCAATGCTTAACATTTTAAAGAACCAGCAACTTGTTGGGGCCCCAAATCATGGTCTGGAGCAAGGCTCCACGGGATAGAATGGGAGAGAGGCTGGCAGCTCCAACCTGATGTGAATTTGGTGGTGACTTCATCTGTAAGGTGGACTATTGTGGGAGATGAAAGAGATCCTTTTACGGGGAAGGCTTTCCTAAGTGCTGAGGGGGAAAAAAAGTCTGGGTTTGTTAAACAGAAAGGATGCAAGGACTCCAGAAGAAGACCTGACTCTGAGGTCCATTCCCAGTGAAGGAAATTGGTGATAATCTTGGTTCAGGTTTACTTTAGAAGCCACATGAGTTTTGTTCTCTAAAGCTGGGCTTGGCCTTCACATGGTCAACTCCCCCACCCCACCCCCACCAATTAAATCAGGTTTATGAGCTTGGTCTTCTTTTTCAGAAGGTATCTGTTTTGTGCACTCAGGCAAACATTTTACAAAGGACCCTCTTGGGTCCTGTTAACTGCAAATGTAGCTGCCTACCAGTCAACCCCTGCCCCCCACCCCTAGCAGCTCTTCCTCCTGTTTATTTGACACGAGGTTGGCCTGGACCAGGCTCATTTCAGTGGCACAAGTGTAATGGGCTTATCTAGGACTCATAGACCTTCTGAAAAGGAAGATTGTGGCTGTGAACCCAGTGATATATCCCCTTCAAACCAGACTCTCTGTTGTCTCCATTTTTTATTTCTCTAATGATTTACTACTTTATTCTGCTGCTAGCTTTTGAAGTATAGTCAGAACTGTCAATGTTTCTGAAGTTCCCACCTCCAAAGGTGGTGGGGTAGGGGGTTGAGGCAAGAGAAAAGGATTGAGAAAGATGGCCAATATGGTTGCCCCATGGGAAGATAACCTCTAGTATTTACTCCTGAAAAGTGGAACAGTTGGCAAACCACCCAGAAGTCAGGGGAAGGGATTGTAAAAGCAGAAGAAAGAGGAAAAATACTCAACATGTGTTGATTATGAATTTTAATTACTGAGTTATCTGTTCAGTCAAACAAGCTGAGAAAAAAATGTGGGCAGGAAGAGCTCTATGAATGTTACAGATGATATGATTCTGTTTTTAGGAAATGCACAATTAGACTGTGTCTACACAACCCAAAGTAAAAGCAGATGTAGCCGTCATCAGACTATTTTGATTAATGGAGAAATTTGGAGCTTAAATTATCTGGTTCCGCCAGCTATGTTGATCAAATGAACTGGAGCATTGCCAGATCTCCATTTCCTTCAGTGAGGTATAGATACAAGTTGTGAGGTGAGGTAGTGTCAGAGACAGGATTCATCATGTGAAGTAGCAGAGTCTAAGGGGAGAGGAAAAGCACCACAAAGCTAGTGATGATGTCATCTTTACATTGGGATAATCCATATGAGAGATCACAGACTTAGTTTACTTCCTAATCACATAATCAACTCAGCAGGCCCCATAATCTCTGGTATGGGACCCTATTTTTCCTTCTTTCTAGGAGTTGGTTATCCAGTTAGGGAAAAAGTCCTCATGCTATTGGTCTGTGATGAGGGGACTGGGTGGCTAGACAGAAGTAGAAGAGGCGGCAGAGCCCTTCCACACACAAAGGCTTCTTTTACGATAGCTCCTGCCAGTGATGGGGCTTGTTCCATGAAGAGGGAGCCTTTGCGCTTTTGTTGACAGAACCAAAGTCCTCTATATGACCATCTGCCCTCCAAAGATTTCACTGTGCCACTCACGTTTGATTATATGTGACTTGGAGGATGCTGTTGCACAAACAAATACCTGTTGAAATAAAGCACTTTTGGAATATGGGTCCTGCTACATTAACTAATATGTCAAATGATCTTGAATGTCTTTTACTGTAAAGTCAAATAAGCAAATAAAAATAAAAAGGAATAACCAACCTGGAAAATATTAATGATAAAGGTGATTACAAATTGGCTGCAATAATCCAAATGTCCTTCGATGGATGAAATGAGCTAATAGTAGTATACACGTACTAATAGGATATCAGCCATAAAAAGGAATGAAGTACTGATAATTTCTACAACATAGATGAACCTCAAAAACATGCTAAGTTAAAGAAGCCAGGCACAAAAGGTTGTATATCATATGCTTGCATTTATATTGCTTATCTAAAATAGGCAATACCTCATTTAATTTACTCTCAAATCATATGAAGTCAATAAGGAAACAGAGATGTACAAAGGGTAAGTAAATTTCCTCCAGAGGTTAGTAGAGCAGTTGGGGTTGGTGGTCTCTTGCCAAGAGCTTCAGTACTCTCAACCAAAACACCAGTGTTTTTTAGACCTTTGGATTTTACAAACTAATAAAATTTCTAAAACCAACATAAGGTAGTCATATTTTATTTTGTCTAGTATAAACACTGAGTAAAAAACAAATAATAAAAGGAACAAAACCCTACCATCATTATGCAATCAAATAAAAAATGTTTTATACCATAAAGCAGAACTTAATCTCAGAATAGACAATGGTCTTTTAAAATGGGTCTATTTAGCAGTATGAAATGTCTCTCACTCATTTTGCTGTCCAGGAGGATTTCATAGTGGAGGCTGAGCTGGTCGCTGTTTGGGCAGCCAGCAATAGAAGTGATCAATGAGAGACATAATATTATTAGACTATGTTTTAGGGTAATAGTGACATTAAAGTGTGGGTAATTTAGAGAAGACTCTGATGCTGGGAGGGATTGAGGGCAGGAAGAGAAGGGGACGACAGAGGATGAGATGGCTGGATGGCATCACTGACTCGATGGATGCGAGTCTGAGTGACCTCCGGGAGCTGGTGATGGACAGGGAGGCCTGGCGTGCTGCAGTTCATGGGGTCGCAAAGAGTCGGACACGACTGAGTGACTGATCTGATCTGAATTTAGAGAAGAGATACCTACCAGGAGACCAGCAGTCTGAATGGTCATGATGAGCAGGTGTTGCAGTGGGAATGGAGAGAGTGAGAAGAAACTTGAAAGAACAATTTTGGTTTATACATGTTTTTTATGCCAATCAAGTGACAGATAGTTGCTGTTTGAAGACCAGAGCTTCTATCTGATGCTCTATTAGTGAACCCAGTCAGGAGGCTGTGAGGACTGTGTGCTGCAGCAGATTGCCTCAGAGTTCTGCTTTGGCAGTTAGAAAGCCAAACCGATGTGAAGAGCGTTTGGTCTCTTCTCATTTCTATGTATGTGGAGATTTCCGAGTTATATCAAAGGAAGTCAGTTGTGTATGGAAAGGAGAAAATAATTTACTTTGGGGTCCTTATTTGTCAAACTCCATCAGGATTTTCTTCTTGCTCAGGAAAATGACAGAATTCACTTGAATAGTTTTGACAGCAGGTGATGAAACGATGTCAGAGGTGATAGCAATAATAATAACTGATATTTATTGAGTATTTATAATGATCCAGGCAGTGTGCTTTGCACTATGCCTTATTAATCACTGACAGCAAACCTAAGAGATGGTATTCTTTATTATTCTCATGTTACAAATGAGGAAGAAGAGACTTAGACAAGTTACGCCTAAGCTCACACAGAGAGGAAGACAACGTTGCTTCTCTGTGGCAGAACTGGCCAACTCTAGAGGCCATACTCATAACTTTTATTCTCTACTGCATCTCAATAAAATTTATGTTGTCTATTGTCTGTAAAGGAGCCCTGGTGGCTCAGAGGGTAAAGCTCCTGCCTGAAAAGCAGGAGATCAGGGTTCGATCCCTGGGTTGGGAAGATTCGCTGGAGAGGAAATGGCAACCCACTCCAGTACTCTTGCCTGGAAAATCACATTGTCTGTTAAATTATGCATGCTTGATGTAGGCATATTTATGTATGTATTACTTAGGATACTTGAAACTTTGGCTTTATCTAGTGCCTGACTTCAAATTCAAGTTTTTAAATGTATTAATAATTGATATGATTAGTTTTCTATTGGACAAGAAATCGATCTGGCTTTGCTTGAGTTATTTGGGTACAGGTAAGAGTAAACAGACAGAGGAGCCTGGTAGGAGGCCGTCTATGGGGTCACACAAAGTTGGACACGACTGAAGTGATTTAGCAGCAGCAGAAGCAGCAGCAGCAAGAGTAAACAGAATTATAGCTAATGTTCACCAAGCACTTACTTTGGGCCAGGCACTGTTTAAAGTTCTTTATATGTATTATTTCATTTTGTTCTCACTACAATTTTGGGAGACAGGTACTAACAGGGTCTTCTGAAATTTAGCAATAATTAATAAGGTGGAAAAATTGCCCTCAGATGGAAAGGCTGTATTAATATTTATTTTAATACTCCACTTAAAATGATCTTTTGGGAACAGAATTTTGTCAGGACTAGTCAATTACCCATCCACACTTTCAGATTCATTCATTCACTCAAAAATGCTGCCAGATCGCTGGGAGAAATATCAATAATCTCAGATATGCAGATGAAACCACCCTTATGGCAGAAAGTGAAGAGGAACTAAAAAGCCTCTTGATGAAAGTGAAAGAGGAGAGTGAAAAAGTTGGCTTAAAGCTCAAAATTCAGAAAACTAAGATCATGGCATCTGGTCCCATCACTTCATGGGAAATAGATGGGGAAACAGTGGAAACAGTGTCAGACTTTATTTTGGGGGGCTCCAAAATCACTGCAGATGGTGGCTGCAGCCATGAAATTAAAAGATGCTTATTCCTTGGAAGAAAACTTATGACCAACCTAGATCACATGTTCAAAAGCAGAGACATTACTTTGCCAACAAAGGTTTGTCTAGTCAAGGCTATGGTTTTTCCAGTGGTCATGTATGGATATGAGAGTTGGACTGTGAAGAAAGCTGAGCACTGAAGAATTGATGCTTTTGAACTGTGGTGTTGGAGAAGACTCTTGAGAGTCCCTTGGACTGCAAGGAGATCCAACCAGTCCATTCGGAAGGAGATCAGTCCTGAGTGTTCTTTGGAAGGACGGATGCTAAAGCTGAAACTCCAATACTTTGGCCACCTCATGCGAAGAGTTGACTCATTGGAAAAGACTCTGATGCTGGGAGGGATTGGGGGCAGGAGGAGAAGGGGAAGACAGAGGATGGGATGGCTGGATGGTATCACCGACTTGATGAACATGAGTTTGAGTGCACTCCTGGAGTTGGTGATGGACAGGAAGGCCTGGCGTGCTGCAATTCATGGGGTCGCAAAGAGTCGGACACGACTGAGCAACTGAACTGAACTGAATATATATACCAGATCTATTCTCAGCTATGGGTCTGTTTTCAGTAATGGAGCACACTGGTCGATGAAACATAGCCTCTGCTCTTGAGATGCCTACTTCTTAGCAGAGGGGGAACAGAAGTCCATCTGCATGCCACCAACTCTTCCTGCCCTGGTGAAAAGTGGGTAAAAGAAATTGAATGGGGCTTCCCCAGTGGCTCAGTGATAAAGAGTCCATCTACCAATTCAAGAGATGTGGCTTTGATCCTTGCTCTTGGAAAACCCCACATGCCACGGAGCAACTATGTCTGTGCATGCTATTACTGAATCCCAGGCACCCTAGAGTTCATACTTTAGGGTGTATGTAATAAGAGAAGCCACCACAGTGAAAAGCTTGTGCATCACAACTAGAGATAAGCCCCTGCTAGCCACAACTAGAGAAAGGCCTGCACAGCAAAGAAGACTCAGCATAGCCAAAAAAGTCAAGTAAATTAAAAAAAAAAAGAAATTGGATAAATCTGACCTTGATTGAGGAAGAGCTACGATAACATTTTCTTAACATTTAAGATTGGATTGTTAATTTTAATCGATGTCACGGTCTTCTGATTATGCTACTTTGTCCTAATTAAATCAGGAGTATTGCATTTTGGGGGTTTCTCTGGTGGCTCAGTGGTAAAGAATCACCTGATAAGAGATCTGGCTTCAAAAAAAAAAAAGAGATCTGGGTTCAGTCCCTGGGTCGAGAAGATTCCCTGGAGAAGGAAATGGCAATCCATTCCAGTATTCTTGGCTGGAGAATTCCATGGACAGAGGAGCCTGGCAGGCTACAGTCCATGGGGTCACAAGAGTCAGACATGACTTAGTGACTAAATCACCACCATTGCTTTTTTTGATCTCTGACTCTAACCAAATTCTTGCCTTCCTGCTCCACTCAGAGGTCAAAAAAACTGACCCCATTCAAATGTTTTCTTTAAACAGGATTATTTCTTTAATAGAAACAAGAAAATAGCACCATCATTACCAATGTCTACTCTATTATTATATTTTTTTTTTAACCTTTTTAATTTTTTTTTTTGATCAAGAATCTCTTTTATTGATTATCAGAAACATTACAAACATCTAGTATGAACAAATTGTAACATGATAGTGTTTAGTTTGAACAATTAATACATTTCAGATATAATATTATACATATTTCAATGCTATTCTCCCCAATCATCTCACCCTCTCCCCGGTCCCAGAGTCCAAAAGTCTGGTCTATACATCAGTGTCTCTTTTGTTGTCTCGTAAGTAGGGTTATTTTTTACCATCTTTCTAAATTCCATATATATGCGTTAGTATACTGTATTTGTGTTTTTGTTTCTGGCTTACTTCACTCTGTATAATAGGCTCCAGTTCCATCCACCTCCTTAGAACTGATTCAAATGTATTATTTTTAATGGCTGAGTAATACTCCATTGTGTATATGTACCACAGCTTGCTTATCCATTCATCTGTGGATGGACATCTAGGTTGCTTCCACGTTCTGGCTATTGCAAACAGTGCTGCTATGAACACTGGGGTACAGGTGTCTCTTTCAATTCTGGTTTTCTCAGTGTATATGCCCAGCAGTGGGATTGCTGGATCATAAGGCAGTTCTATTCGCAGTTTTTTGAGGAATCTCCATACTGTTCTCCAAAGTGGCTGTACTAGTTTGCATTCCCACCAACAGTGCAAGAGGGTTCCCTTCTCTCCGCACCCTCTCCAGCATTTATTGCTTGTAGACTTTTGGATAGCAGCCATTCTGATTGGCGTGAAATGGTATCTCATAGTGGTTTTGATTTGCATTTCTCTGATAATGAGTGATGTTGAGCATCTTTTCATGTGTTTGTTAGCCATCTGTATGTCTTCTTTGGAGAAATGTCTATTGAGTTCTTTGGCCCATTTTTTGATTGGGTCATTTATTTTTCTGGAATTGAGCTGTAGAAGTTGCTTGTATATTTTTTGAGATTAGTTGTTTGTCAGTTGCTTCATTTGCTATTATTTTCTCCCATTCTGAAGGCTGTCTTTTCACCTTGCTTATAGTTTCCTTTGTTGTGCAGAAGCTTTTTAAGTTTGATTAGGTCCCATTTGTTCATTTTTGATTTTATTTCCAATATTCTGGGAGGTGGGTCATAGAGGATCCTGCTGTGATGTAAGTCAGAGAGTGTGATGTAAGTCAGAGATTTCAAAAAAAGAAATCAAATTCTGCATAGAAACGAATGAAAATGAAAACACTACAACCCAAAACCTGTGGGACACTGTAAAAGCAGTCCTAAGGGGAAAGTTCATAGCAATACAGGCATACCTCAAGAAACAAGAAAAAAGCCAAATAAATAACCTAACTCTACACCTAAAGCAACTAGAAAAGGAAGAAATGAAGCACCCCAAGGTTAGTAGAAGGAAAGAAATCCTAAAAATTAGGGCAGAAATAAATGCAAAAGAAACAAAAGAAACCATAGCAAAAATCAACAAAGCCAAAAGCTGGTTCTATGAAAGGGTAAATAAAATTGACAAACCACTAGCCAGACTCATCAAGAAACAAAGGGAGAAAAATCAAATCAATAAAATTAGAAATGAAAATGGAGAGATCACAACAGACAGCACAGAAATACAAAGGATCATAAGAGACTACTATCAGCAATTATATGGCAATAAAATGGACAATGTGGAAGAAATGGACAAATTCTTAGAAAAGTACAACTTCCCAAAACTGGATCAGGAAGAAATAGAAAATCTTAACAGACCCATCACAAGCACGGAAATTGAAACTGTAATCAGAAATCTTCCAGCAAACAAAAGCCCAGGTCCAGACGGCTTCACAGCTGAATTCTACCAAAAATTTAGAGAAGAGCTAACACCTATCCTACTCAAACTGTTCCAGAAAATTGCAGAAGAAGGCAAACTTCCAAACTCATTCTATGAGGCCACCATCACCCTAATACCAAAACCTGACAAAGATCCCACAAAAAAAGAAAACTACAGGCCAATATCACTGATGAACATAGATGCAAAAATCCTTAACAAAATTCTAGCAATCAGAATCCAACAACACATTAAAAAGATCATACATCATGACCAAGTGGGCTTTATCCCAGGGATGCAAGGATTCTTCAATATCCGCAAATCAATCAACGTAATACACCACATTAACAAACTGAAGAATAAAAACCATATGATTATCTCAATAGATGCAGAGAAAGCCTTTGACAAAGTTCAACATCCATTTATGATAAAAACTCTCCAGAAAGCAGGAATAGAAGGAACATACCTCAACATAATAAAAGCTATATATGACAAGCCCACAGCAAACATTATCCTCAATGGTGAAAAATTGAAAGCATTTCCTCTAAAGTCAGGAACAAGACAAGGATGCCCACTTTCACCATTACTATTCAACATAGTTTTGGAAGTTTTGGCCACAGCAATCAGAGCAGAAAAAGAAATAAAAGGAATCCAAATTGGAAAAGAAGAAGTAAAACTCTCACTATTTGCAGATGACATGATCCTCTACGCAATGTCTACTCTATTATTATTATTAATTCTTTAAGTAGTAAGTACCTCTGATCATCTCCTTGGGCAAGGACAGTTGGGTAACACTATAAAATACTCTTCCTTTAGGAAGGAAGACAGAAAAATAAATTATTCTTAATGTATTACTGAAAATCTCCCCAATACATTAGATTAATATATTTTTGTACTCAACCTGCATTGGGGTGATGTGACCGATCACATTGATCATAAAATATTAGTTTCCAGGAAGAGTTTAGCGAAGAACACTGGTGAGCGTGGCAATATAGTCTGCAAATTGTGTGGCAACCATTGCTTCCATACAGCACCAAACTTATCCAGGGAGAAGAAATCACATTTCATCAGAGAACAGGTTTTCCATCTGATTTGTGCTCAGAACATGTAAAAAACATAGCAGATTGCATGCTGCGTTGACTTAGGAACATACATATGCATTTAAATCACTTAGGTTTTACTTTTTTTATGATGCATTGGTGGATTGTATTTCTTTTGCATTTGTAATTAGGAGGTGGAACAGATGTGATGGCTTCATTTAAAGTGATATGTCCATTAAAATAACCAATACTACCAAGTAATTGTTTCCTCTAACAAGAGAGGCTGTCCATGGCAGTGCTGTTTTTGAGCCAGTTAAACAGACAATGAGGAAAAACATGTGTATCTTCAGGAAATGTAGATTAATTATGTAAGTCAGAAATTTGTGGGTTGGGGTTCAACTGTTTTTATATTAATATATCAGTTACTGCTTGTTTTTGTTTTCTTCTGTTTATTTGGAGATGTGTGTGATGCTCAGTTGCTCAATTGTGTTTGACTCTGCGACCCCATGGACTGTATATATAGCCTACCAGGCTCCTTTGTCCATGGGGTTCTCCAAGCAAGAATACTTGAGTAGGTTGCCATTCCCTTCTCCAGGGGATCTTCCCGACCCAGAGATCAAACCCACGTCTCCTGTCTCCTGTGTCTTTTGTACTGGCAGGCAGATTCTTTACCACAGAGCCACTTGGGAAGCTGTCTTATTTGGAAATGGAACATTATCAAAGGAACATTCATTCCTTCAATCGCTTTTTGTTCTCAAACTGAGTCAAATAATCAAACCTATTTGTATTTCCAAAGAGACCAAGACCTTTTAATTTTAGCAAGCTGCAGTCCAGGAAAACAAAATACTCAGCTATCATGTACTTGGTGGTCAAATGTAGTTGACAGTAGCACCAGCTCTTTGAACCCAAATAAAACGTAGATTTTTATTTTGATCAATAGCAGCTTTCTGGAAATTTGCAGTTATGCTTGATTGAGACAGACTGTGACAGCCAACGCAGTAGCTGGCAGATAATTCTTTAATATATGAACTCAACTGACCCAATTACCCACCTCCAGCCTCAATGCAAATAGCATCTGCAGCAGCCTTTTCACCATTTTATTCTTGCAACATCAATTCACTTATGGTAAAAGTTTAAATAAAATTAATCTTTGTAGAACAGGTGCATATTAATACCTTGTACTGCTGTAATTAAACAACTTTGTCTTTGAGTCACCAGTGTTTGTAGACACATCCTCAAGTTCAAAGCTAGCATTTTCTTTAAAAGGAAATTTAATATTGGGAACACTACATGGTCTGTGCGTAGCTTAAAAAGACAGTATAGTTTTATACAAATTTAATTTAAGAGACATTATTTCCAAAATAGAATATTTTCTTGACATAAAGCACACAGAAAGGCTTTATATGGGAGGAAATGTTGCAATGAAATATGTTAGATGATTGTGACACCCAGTCTAATAAGTGAGGCTTTTGTGTAGAAGGCTATTGTAAGCTCCAAGGATGCTAGTATCATGTTCTATAAACCAGATGGAAAGAAAATTCTTTCAACTACTCCAGCCACATCCCTGAGATGGTCAGCTAAGTTGTATACTGAGTTGAACACTAACAAATATATCTGGATGCTTACTTCTCTTGGCTTGCTGGTTTTGTAGGGAACAAAAAAAGTTTCCCTCAACCTTCTTAGGGTCTCTGACTGGGTCTAAATGTTAAATTAATAAAGAGAGATTAACAGGAGAAAAGTACACAAATTTACTATATATGTTTTAAGTAACATGCAAGCCTTTGTAAGGAGATGAAGGCCCAAAGAAACAGTTAGACCTGAGAATTTTTGTGCTGGGTTTGATGCAGAGTGGGCAGCTGGGCGGAGCTGGAATAGGTTAGGGAGTATGAGGCAAGCACAGTCACCTGGGGGAAACTGAGCAAGGTCTGTGTGTTTGGGCAGTGTCCCCTTGTCTTCAAGATAAAGATGCTCTCCTTTCTTCCAGTGTCGGGAAGGCATATCTCACATAGGATTTATGATCTGTTTCAGGGGAGTAGGTTGGGAGGAAAGTTAAAGTGACTTTCCTGCTTCTGCTGTTTTCTCAAACTTCTTCAGTTTAAAATACTCAATATGCCAAAGTGCCATATTTTGGGGTAGTGTATTTGCATTGCCTGCAATATAGAAAAACGTCTAGCTTTCTGTTTTTGCTGTGGAAGTTATCACTATTTCATGTTTTCCTTGTCTCACTAGTCATGACTTCACTTTCCTATTTCTAAATATAATGAACTTATTGAATGTACACTCTCTGTTGACAGTAGCTCTCAAATTCTATTTGGAAGGAGATATACAGACACTCCCAGGTCAATAATGGTGAACTGATTTGACTACGAAAACAAAGCCTTTGATTTTTTTCCTAACTGCTAATTTTCCATTTGCAAAAGAGAAATAATGATATATGTTCTTCAACTGCATCATATGGTTTGTGTGTCCCTGTAAATTCATATTCTATAAATGCCTTAAAGGTTTATTCGAAATGCCAATTAAGTTGTTGGCACATGATTGACAGATATTAGTAGTAAGCATGATACAATAAAAATAATAAACTCAATTTATTAAATTGATATTCTATTGGTTAGTTAATTATTTCTAGATATCATATAAACAGACACCATGTTAGGGAGTTTCTAGTCTACAATAGCCGAAAATGCATAGATGGTTCAGTACTCTATAAAGCTTACAACTGCTCATAAATCCAATTATATAAAATATCATTATCTCTTTGAAGCTCAGGGGATTGGGGAATGAAAAGGAAGTGTTTAAAGACATTTTTGTAGTCAGTGAGGAAGTTGTCTTTTGGGGGCCCTTTCAATGAGTGTCACTTCCCATGGGGTCACAATTGTGACTCTGGCAATCACGTGTGTAGATTCTGCCCTCAGCAGATAAGGTGGGCACTGGGTGGTCCTTGCATGTGGTCCTAACCAGGGGTATCTAAACACAAGTGCTGTAGGTCAGCCTTGTGCAGAGAGAAACAGAAAGAAGAGACCATGCAAGGTACCAGTGAGAGCAGTTTTATAGCTTTGATGTTTGTATCAATGTTCTATCTTTCATGGGATGAACCTAAGAAAAAACAGTGTTTAGTAACGTAACCTCCACTGTTCTTTGATTTAAAGTCTGCCTGGGAAAATCCCATGGACGGAGGAGCCTGGTAGGCTGCAGTCCATGAGGTCGCTGAGGGTCGGACACGACTGAGCGACTTCACTTTCACTTTTCACTTTCACGCATTGGAGAAGGAAATGGCAACCCACTCCAGTGTTCTCTTCTGGAGAACCCCAGGGATGGGGGGAGCCTGGTGGGCTGCCGTTTATGGGGTCGCACAGAGTCGGACTGAAGCGACTTAGCAGCAGCAGCAGCAGCTTCCTGGAAGAGAGGCTAGATTGAATCACTTCTAGGACCAATACTCAATGTAGCTGCATTTGAATTTTTTTCTTCAAATTTTATGAAAACACATTTGTTTTCCTTAAAGAAAATTTGAAGCTAACAATAGCTGCTGCTGCTGCTGCTGCTAAGTCATTTCAGTCGTGTCCGATTCTGTGTGACCCCATAGACGGCAGCCCACCAGGCTTCCCCGTCCCTGGGATTCTCCAAGCAAGAACACTGGAGAGGGTTGCCATTTCCTTCTCCAATGCGTGAAAGTGAGAAGTAAAAGTGAAGTCGCTCAGTCATGTCCGACTCTAGTAGCCACTAAGTTCTTTAATTTTTCATATTTTTATTTAGATTTACTATAGCTAAGAAGAAATGAAGATTCCTATTTCCTCTTCTGATAATGTAAGTAAAAATGGATCTACTTTATTGTCTAGAACAGGGGGAATCCTTTCATCTGTTCCATTGAAAATTTTGGTTATTTAAATGGATAATCATTTAAATATATTTAATCCATTTAAATGGATTATTTAAATGGATATACTTGGATTTTTTTCAAGGTTCTGGAACAACTATGGTGGCTGGGTAGAGATTTTTCAACAAGTAAAAGCTTTTCTCTTACATCTCCAAAGAATGCACCATCTACTTCTCTTTTGACCCTAGATCCTTAAATGCTCCCTGCATCCTTTGCCCAAAGCTCTCTTCTGTTTCTCATGGCAATTCAACCTCTCTTGTGGTTCCAGTGATGATCCACAATCTATATCTTCACCCTTATGTCTAAGCAAACTTTTCCAGAAACCAATATGTTATACACTTCCAAAGACTGTGTGCAGATAATACACACATATATGCACATATATGTGTATTATATATATATATATATATAATGCTTCCCTGGTGGCTCATATATATGTTTATTACATAATATGTAATATATAAAAACGAAGATCATGGCATCCGGTCCCATCACTTCATGGGAAATAGATGGGGAAACAATGGAAACAGTGTCAGACTTTATTTTTCTGGGCTCCAAAATCACTACAGATGATGACTGCAGCCATGAGGTTAAAAGATGCTTACTCCTTGGAAGGAAAGTTATGACCAACCTAGATAGCATATTCAAAAGCAGAGACATTACTTTGCCAACAAAGGTTTGTCTAGTCAAGGCTATGGTTTTCCCTGTGGTCACGTATGGATGTGAGAGCTGGACTGTGAAGAAGGCTGAGCGCCAAAGAATTGATGCTTTTGAACTGTGGTGTTGGAGAAGACTCTTGAGAGTCCCTTGGACTGCAAGGAGATCCAATCAGTCCATTCTGAAGGAGATCAGCCCTGGGATTTCTTTGGAAGGAATGATGCTAAAGCTGAAACTCCAATACTTTGGCCACCTCATGTGAAGAGTTGACTCATTGGAGAAGACTCTGATGCTGGGAGGGATTGAGGGCAAGAGGAGAAGGGGACGACAGAGGATGAGATAGCTGGATGGCATCACTGATTCGATGGATGTGAGTCTCAGTGACCTCTGGGAGTTGGTGACGGACAGGGAGGCCTGGCGTGCTGCAGTTCATGGGGTCGCAAAGAGTCGGACATGACTGAGCGACTGATCTGATCTGATCCCTATATGTATTCCAATTTACTTATCTACATTTCTTTATCTCCAACCACATTTCAAATTGTGGTTGCTCTAAAACCGTACTGGTCATCATCCTTCCTAGATCTGTTTTTCTACTCTCTTCCTATTTCTGCAATTAATTCCATCATCCCATCTTCCTAGATCCCAATCAGAATCTCCTGGTGGTCTCTCAGCTCTTCAGTTCTTTTTTCTTCCCCTGCTTCCCACAGCAAAGCCATGTGCTGAGTCCCAGTGGCTTTACCTCTTCATTGTCTGTCTTTTCTAACTCTTCTTCTTCACTCTCCTACTCTACAGCATTGGGCTGCCAGCCATTCTGCTCTGATTCAAAATGCTTTCCTCTTCCAACTGAAAAACCTGACTTCCAGATTAACATTTTTCAAGCACAACTATGATATTGTTATAGTGTTGTCAAGATATTTCAATGGCTTTCCTTTGCATCCAGCCTAAAACCCAAGTTTGCTTTTTGGCCTCAGCCTACACTTTCAGTCTTACTCCCACTCTGCCGAAGCTAGCTCATCTGTCTTCCTGCAACTGTGTGCTTGACATGCTGTACCCACTGTGAAAAACACCCAGCTCCTCCAGCTACATGTGGCCATTTTCCACTCCAAAGGCCATTACAGAAGCTACCTAGATGCCATTGCAAAAGTCACCTCAATAAAGCTTTCTCCAAGGCTCCCAGCTGGAAATAAGCTTTCAGTTCTCTGAATTCATGTAGTTTTGGTTTTTTAAAAAATCTATATTATTAGTTTACCAGAGCTGCCACTGGAGAATTTAAACAACAGAAATTAATTTTCTTCTGTATCTGGAGGCTTAGAAGTCTGAGATTAAGGTGTTGCCAGGGTTAGTTTCTTCTGAGGCCCCTCGCCTTGGCCTAGAGATGGTAGTCTTCTCCTGTGTCCCCGCCTGGTCTTGCCTCAGTATGTATCATGTCCTAATCTCTTCCTCTTAAAAGGACAGCAGTCATATTGGATTAAGGTCCATCTGAATTGACTCATTTTAACCTGATTATCTTTTTAAAGAACCTCTGTCCAAATACAGTTAAATTCTGAGGTTCTGGGGTTTAGGGCTTCAACATATAGCTTTTAGGAAGCACCATCCAGCCCTAACACCCATCTCTGCAGCATGTCTCACTTTTTTGCATAAATATCATAAATTTCTGAACTTATTCTTAATATGAAAGGGCAAGGTCCATATTTGCTCCGTGAGCTGTCTACGCAAACCCTATAAACATTCAACACAGTACGTTGCACATAAGAGATATGTAATACTTTTTTTTAAAAAAATAATAGGAGATTAAACCAGTCAATATTAAAGTAAATCAACTTGAATATTCATTGGAAGGACTGATGCTAAAGCTGAAGCTCTAATATTCCGGCCACCTGATGTGAAGAGCTGACTCATTGGAAAATGCTGGAAAAGATTGAAGGCAGGAAGAGAAGGGACAACAGAGAATGAGATGGTTGGATGGCATCACTGACTCAATGGACCCGAGTCTGAGCAAACTTCAGGAGATAGTGAAGGACAGGGAAGCCTGGTGTGCTTCAGTCCATGGGGTCACAAAGAGTCAGACACGACTTAGACAGTGAGTCAGACACGATTTAGTGACTGAACAACAACAAAGAAAACAAACTGACTTTTTTTCAAGGAACATCTGGTATGTAAATAATAAAGACTACATTCAGACAAATTGATTTGGGTAAATGTCAATTATTTGGATAATTATTACAAATACAGCTACTGAGAAATATGAATACTTCTGGCTAGGATTGTGCATATTGTTAGCATTAGTTACACTAACCACATAGTTACATAACCATAGCTGCTGCTGCTGCGTCGCTTCAGTCATGTCCGACTCTGTGCAGCCCACCAGGCTCCCCCATCCCTGGGATTCTCCAAGCAAGAACACTGGAGTGGGTTGCCATTTCCTTCTCCAATGCACGAAAGTGAAAAGTGAAAGTGAAGTCGCTCAGTCGTGTCCGACTCTTCACGACCCCATGGACTGCTAACTAACTAGCTGATGCTTATTCTGCCACAAAATGTATTCTTTGGTTTGAATTATCTTACCAGCATCCCACAGTGAGTATTGCCAAATGTCAGATTGGGCATGGACTATAAAAAAACTTAGTTTTGTCTCATGGCCAATCTCTCTAGTATAGAAACTCAACTGTTGCATATATATGCAAATTGATACATTGCTGTGGTGAATGAAAGATTCCTCAGGATTATTAAATATTTGGTAGATAAAATCAATGACAAAAAAATGACGGATAATTAAAGATGGGCTCATGGAATACCCTTCCTTTTAAAATCAACACACATAAATCTTTTGAGATATTATCCATAATTATCTTTGGAAATTTTGAATAAAAAACCCTGCAGAATTAAGGACTATAAATTGGTGCAACTGGTGGACAATAATGCTGTTGACTTTTGCAGATGCCTATATTAGGATAATTAGCCAAGTCAAAGTAGCCAGAGAGAGAGAGAAAGAGAGACTAAGAGAGAGAGAACTTTTAGGCTCCTGTCACTAAGTTTCAGAGAAGCTGAGCCAACATCGGTTTTCTGACTCTTGCCACCCCCTCACTCTCCTTCTATCTCTTTCTCCCTTACTTCTCAGTATGTTTGTTTCATCAGCACAGAAATAAGATGTCCCTGGTGGCTCTACAGACCCGTATTAATCATCATTTTAGAAGGAGAAAGAAACTTTTTCCTCTGACATACATTATCATTCCCCATCTTCAGGATTCTGAAAAAGGGCAAGGTATGGAGGTGGGTCTCCTGACGACAGGTCCGTGGCAGGTGGGGAGGAAGTACGAAGCCAAAGAAAGAGAAGTGCAGGTGAGGCAAAAAAGTAACAGATGCCTCCCGCAACTGCTGAACTATTTACAAACAAAATGTATTTAACCACTTTCTTGGGAAGATTCCCATTTTTTTAAACTCAAAATACATCAGAGTGGCAAAGATAATCCTTTTCAAGATAGGAAAGTCAAAAGAGAGTAAAAATTAATACAATACAGTAAAATGAATAAAGATAGGAAGTCCAGATAGTATTGATGTTTT
Source organism: Tragelaphus eurycerus (assembly GCA_935064755.1). Lineage (NCBI taxonomy): Eukaryota > Metazoa > Chordata > Mammalia > Artiodactyla > Bovidae > Tragelaphus > Tragelaphus eurycerus. The sequence continues at coordinate 31,519,046 of CAKXYN010000002.1, forward strand.
ATAATTAAAGTAAATGCTGTCACATAATAAAAATATTAGGTGTTGGATGTATTCTGGCCTTCCAAGCTGTGCTTTTAAAAATGGTAGTAGTAGCCAGGTACATTAGCATCCTTAAAAGCTTCGGGGCAAAATAAACAATCTGGGTATGTTTTCTGGCTCCAAAGTTTACTCCTGTGCTTGTTACTGGAGTTTTTCATTTCCTTCCTTTTTATTACTTGAGCAAGTAATACATTGCCTGGATTTCTTTGGATTTTCCTATGTTCACTTGTCAAATGGGACTAATTACTCTTTTCTTGGATGGTTGATGCAAGGATTAAAGAGAAGATGCACATAAAGCAGGCATCATATGGTAGATCCTCAATAAAGGGTAGTTTTCCAGCATGATGTGCACACTTACAGTCAGATTGATTCCCCTTTCCCTTTATTAGCCAATTTTCCCCAGTTGACATTATACAGTACAAATGGAAGCAAAAGTAGCTGTTCAGGTAGTATGGATTAGAGCTGAATTAATAATAAACTATATTCAATGTATTTCTGGTAATGAAAAAGACAAGCATATTAATTACACCCTGTTACATGTCAGAAATCCAGTTGAAAGGAAAGACAGAGCTGGACACCCACCGAGTCACAATCATGGTAAAGCGAGCATTTTGATGGGCGAGGACATTATGCGTCACGTTGTCCCCGTCCCTGTCAGTCATCGGTGACTGTGGCCGGATGAGGCCCCCAACCACACACAGCTGCACGGCACAGTGTTTAAACCAAAGAAAACAGCAAGGCCTTCTATGTTGATCCATTGTTTTAAAAAGGAAAAATCACATTATCCTTTCACAGTAGAGAAATGGGTTGAGTTCTTTACTCTGTAGCTTTGGATTTTGTATTCAGTGTTTAAAGATGACATAACTTCCCTATACTTTTACTTCTCAAAAATAGATTACTGGCAGGCTGAATGTGTTTTTTTAATACCTCTGAGAAAAATTCCCTTCCACTTGTAAAATGGTAAACCTCTCTTATAAACCTATGGAAAGAGTATTTAAGGGAGAGTGTTCAATATTTTTAGTTTTTTCTAGCTATATCTCCTTGAGGCCCACAGTTGAGATGAAACGACAGATATGGGGCTTTCATCAGAAGAAGTCATTCTAGAAACTTGATGAAAAACAGAAAAAAAACCTGAATTAATTTATACAGCCTAACATATGATCATAATTTTCTTTGCACGTGTTTATTGTTGGTAAAGTTTAGAAAAATACATATTTTAATCTGAAGTACATGCTCATGAAATGTACATGGTTGTGTGGGTAAATGTTTATGGGAACTTTTCAGTTTTTGCTGTTCAGCCTGCTTTCAAAATATTCAAATATATTTGGCTTTTGTAACTTCACTAATTAAACCTCCTAAAACAGATGGAATTATAGAAATTAGAGGGTTAGAAGTATGGTTTTAATTGGTTTACGATCTATGTGACACACAGTGCCATTCATACTGTATAAAATATATACGAGTGGCTTGAAAAAGATAGCACACCAATTATTTTTTCTTTAACTCTGTCAATTAAATCTTGTTGTCTTGGTTATTTAATCTCCTTTCTGTTAGCCTGGCTCCAAAGAAGTCTGACCAACCCTAACTGTGAAGATACAGGTTGTAACCTGAACCATATTGGAGAGTTTTTTTTTTTAGGATGACTAAAGGTGGGGGAGAATCTGAATTTATCTTCTTTCTAAAGAAAATATAGCAATTCAAGAAAAGCCTATAAGCCTGTGTGTGGCAGCTCCATGGCGTGTTGCCTAGGTTAATCTTTCTTTTTGAAATATGATTGCTTAATGTATGTGAGCCACCATAGTCCTCTGATTTTCTGGAATAGACTTGATTTCAAATATTTATTTTACCATCCCACTAAGGACTCTTGGGTCTATCAGACCTCAAGTTCAGATGTTTGAGTTGGGTTGGGGAGCTATAATCTCTGTACATAGATTTTTGGGGAGAGCTGTATAGGCTGCTTCCTGTGTGTCTATGTGCCTGAAGATCAAGAGTCTGGCTGAAGGTCTTCCCTGGTGGTCCAGGGGTTAAGGCTTTGCCATCCACTGCAGAGGATGCAGGTTCGATCCCTGGTCAAGGATCTAAGATTCTGCATCCCTTAAGGCCAAAAAAATCAAAACAGAAAAAATATTGCAACAAATTCAATAAAGATTTTAAAAATGTTTCACATCAGAAAAATCTTAAAAAGAAAAAAAAAAGAATCTGGTTGAAAAAATCTCATCCCAACCTTCAGAGAGATTAATTTTAAGGCCCACAGTGAAGGCCTCAATTAAATAAACATGCTCTTTCCAGTAAAATAACATGCTATTAAAAAAAAAAAACCAAAACACTATGCTAACTTATTTGGGCTACTGTTGGCTAATAAAATTAAACTCCACTGCCTGGTGGGCTTCCATCAATGGGGTGTCACAGAGTCGGACACGACTGAAGCGACTTAGCAGCAGCAGCAGCAGCAGCAGCTTCTTTCAAATATCTCAATTTGCCATTTAGATGTGATTTTAAAGATACGCTTCCCCTTTGTTGCCATGGTAACACGTTTGGGCCCTCATGAGTGACAGGAAAGTATCACAGGACTGGTTCCTGTTTGAACACACTGCTCCCTGGGTCTTGCCTTGCAGCGGGAGGACGGAGGAGGCCAGAATCACTGCTCTTCCCACAGTCAGGTAAACCCATGCATCAAGTCACACTCAGAGCTGGGGAAATCACCCACAGCAGGGACAGATTACCTCTTACAGTCACGATGGAGAACGATTCAAATTCTAGCTTTAATGATCCCAGATAGAGCCCTTCTCCTCCCCACCAATGTGACATTTTGCAGACATTTTATATATCAAAGAAATATTTAATTGAAACGTGCTTCCAAGAATGCCTGCAGAGCTGGCTCTAGGAATCTTCCAGCATTGCTGGGGTCAGTTAAAAGAACTGATCAATTGTTTTTAAAACTTTAAAATATTAAAAAAAAAAGGTGGCGGGTAAAGAAAGTGGACAAAAAGTAATGTTAAATAGCATGGAGCATGACTAATGGCGGTAGCATGTTAAAATCATTGGGAAAATGTCCTTGGAAGACAAATGAATTTTCAGCAGAATAATTAACTTAATTAACAAATTTGCATGCATATTCATCAGGCTATTGAAGTCTTTCCAGCCCAGCTTGATGAGCGTTGGTGTAATAATTGTCTCATTTACATTCTGCAATCTACTACAATTTAGGGCATACAAAAAAAGCCGACCTCTTCCCTTTGACTTTCTTTAGAACACACGCACTCCTAATAACAGGGCCATCACCCACTCAGTGGCCTTAAGTTCTGGCCTTTTGAGAGAACCACCCCACATACCCCACTCCCCGCCTGCCCCCAGGAGAGTTGACTATGGTTTCCCCAGCCCCCAGCCTTCCTTTTCCTTTTTCTTCTTCTCTCTCTCTCTCTCTCTCTTTTTTTTGTTTTGGCCCAGGTTCGCTGTTTTTGCCTCTGCTTTCTCTCCTGGGTAAATCTTGGCACCAGTTCTGACTTCAAATCTCCTGGGTCGCCAGACTGCATCATGTAAAAATTGCCATTTCCCTCTATCTCTGCAGGGCAATCTTTAAAGGCAGTAAGGTGTGACGCTCCAGACTGGCAGCTTGGCAAGATGCAGCCCATGGATACCAGCACACGGGAATCTGGACCATTCACTCTGACAGCAGTCAGCACTGGGAACAAAAGGAACGGAGCGGGAGAAAAAGCGCAAATGTATTTTTACATATTGTAGGCATATGGCCACAAGACCAGCAGAAATATATTTAATTACCAATTGCGTACATTCAAGAGAAAAACAGCGGGAAGGAAAAAAAAAAGAACTGTGTACACAGGATATTATTCTACTTTAACTTTTCACCTCATTTTTGTTGTTTGTTTGTTTTGGTTTGATTTTTTTAGACAAAGATAAAAGGGATGTGGGTTAGAATTGTTAAGGGTTATCTGCTGTAATCCTACCAAAGGTGATACAGATTTTGTTTGATGTGCTTTTCTGAATAGCATAATTTTACATATGGAAATATAAAAGTTTTAAAAAATTATTTTAATTAGAAAATAACTTTATGATGTATTTTGAGGGGTCTGGGGAAGCCTATGTGAAATACAACAATTAGACAATCTTACTGTCCTGTTAAAATTATACTTCTGATGTTAAACATTCTTTTAGGCCTTAACAAGGAAAACACCACTTTTGAAAATTTATAGTTTTGTTTTTTCTTATAAAATCAGAACAGTTCTTAATTGTCTGCTTCTTGGCCAGCTGGCACTGTGCTAGGCAGTGGAGGGGCAAGGATGAACCAGATCTATTCCCTACACTCAAGAGGCTCATAGTCTGATGGGAGACAAATACACATATGTATGATCATACTACAAAGTTATTAAGTATATTAAAAGTATAACCAAAATTTAAAGTATATTTATAGTATATATAATAAAATATGTGTAATGTAATGAGGTAGATCTACTGATACAAGGACCAGAGAGAATTGACTCTTACTTTAGCCAGGGAGTTACTCACCCAGGGATGAGTTTATTAACTCCTGCAAGTTAACGAAAAGGAGCTTTTGGTTTGAGCAAGAGTGTAGATAAATGGTATGGTATCTGCTGATCCTGTTGATTCTGTTTCATCAGTCATCAACCTGTTGGAAAATTGTATCTGAATCAATGTGTTAGAACTTCCTGCTACCCTAATCTCTAGCAGCTGCAGAGAATGGGGTTGGACAGACACTTACTGGTACCACACATACACCTTTGAGTCATCTGGTTGCTGGGGGACTAGGGCTGATGACTAGAGTTCAAAGCCAAATCCAGTGAGAGTCTGTGCCAGCGAATCACAGGCCTCCTCCTCCGAGTGCTGGCGAGTGAGACTTCCAGCCACAGTAGATGCAGCAGTCCCAGCATTGAGGAAGGGTTGGGAGACTTTGCTATATAACCAAGTTGGTAGCCAAGGACAACAGTCAGCAAGAGGAACCCCAAAGATCAAGGCAGACAGACCTGATCCACTGAATTAGTGGCCAGTCCTCCAGTTTCCCAGCCCTGACTGATGAGACCTGGCAGATACGCCTCTCAGGTTGACAATTCTGAGAATCCTGTGGACAGTTCTCTTCTTGTTCTTGCTGGCCTCTGCAGGGTTTATTGGAAGGACAGACATATAAAGGGTTCCAACCCTAGGCATGTTATAGTTGTGATAAACACCAGAAGCTAGCTCTACCTTTTATGGAGCAAGTTTGGTTTATTTAGAGCTTGGCCCTGGAGAGGTCAACACCTAAGAAAGAGGTGAAGCTCATTGCAAGGCTCCAAGTGGATCCCATTTGAACACAAGAGTTGTCCTAAGTAATTGGTGAATTCAAATGTGCTTGGGTAGGAGTTGTTGTTCAGTCTATAAGTCATGTCTGACTCTTTGCAACCCCAAGGACTGCAGCACGGCAGGCTTCCCTGTCCTTCATTTTCTCCCAGAGTTTGCTTATATTCGTGTCCATTGTGTCAAAGATGCCATCCAATCATCTTGTCCTCTGCCAGCCTTTTCTCCTCCTCCCCTCAATCTTTCCCAGCATCAGGGTCTTTTCCAATGAATCAATTCTTTGTATCAAGTGGCCAAAGTATTGGAGCTTCAGCTTTAGCATTAGTCCCTCCATTTAAATATTCAGGACTGATTTTCTTTAAGATTGACTGGTTTGATCTCCTTGCAATCCAAGTCAAGAATGTTCTCCAGCACCGCGGTTCAAAAGCATCAATTCTTTGGTGCTCCGCCTTCTTTATGGTCCAATTGTCACATATACATGACCACTGGAAAAAACATAGGTTTGGCTAGACGGACCTTTGTTGGCAAAGTAATGTCTCTTCTTTTTAATATGCTGTCTAGGTTTGTCATAGCTTTTCTTCTAAGAAGAAAGTATCTTATGCAGTCACTGTCTGCAGTGATTTTGGAGACCAAGAAGATAAAATCTGTCACTGTTTTTAGTTTCCCATCTATTTGCCATGAAGTGATGTGACTGGATTCTATAATCTAGTTATTTGAATGTTGAGTTTTAAGCCAGCTTTTTAACTCTTCTCTTTCACTCATCAAGAAGCTCTCTAGTTCTTCTTCACTTTCTGCCATTAGAGTGGTATCATCTGTATATCTGAGGTTTTGATATTTCTCCTGGCAATCTTGATTCCAGCTTGTGCTGCTTTCAGCCCAGCATTTCTCATGAGGTACGCTACATATAAGTTAAATAAGCAGAGTAACATTATACAACCTTGACATACTCCTTCCCCAGTCCATTGTTTCATGTCTGGTTCTAACTGTTGCTTCTTGACCTGCATACACATTTCTCAGGTGACAGATAAGGTGGTCTGGTATTCTATCTCTTTAAGAAGTTTCCACAGTTTGTTGTGATCCACACAGTCAAAGGCTTTAGCGTAGTCAATGAAGAAGTAGATATTTTTCTGGAATTCTCTTACTTTTCATATGATCCAATGGATGTTGGCAATTTGATCTCTGGTTCCTCTGCCTGTTCTAAATCCAGCAGGAAGTTCTCGGTTCACATACTGTTGAAGCCTACCTTGAAGGATTTTGAGCATTACCTTGCTAGCATGTGATATGAGTGCAATTGTGGGATAGTTTGAACATTTTTTGGTGTTGATCTTCTTTGAAATTGGAATGAGAATGTTAGGGTAGAAGTTAAAAATGTTGAGATCATCATGGGTTAGAAGCTTGCTGGAAATTATCTTCCTGTAGCCCAAACTTCATGGGAAATAGATGGGGAAACAGTGGAAACAGTGTCAGACTTTATTTTTGGGGCTCCAAAAATCACTGCAGATGGTGACTGCAGCCATGAAGTTAAAAGACGCTTACTCCTTGGAAGGAAAGTTATGACCAACCTAGACAGCATATTCAAAAACAGAGACATCACTTTGCCAACAAAGGTTCGCCTAGTCAAGGCTATGGTCTTTCCTGTGGTCATGTATGGATGTGAGAGCTGGACTGTGAAGAAGGCTGAGTGCCGAAGAATTGATGCTTTTGAACTGTGGTGTTGGAGAAGACTCTTGAGAGTCCCTTGGACTGCAAGGAGATCCAACCAGTTCGTTCTGAAGGAGATCAGCCTTGGGATTTCTTTGGAAGGAATGATGCTAAAGCTGAAACTCCAATACTTTGGCCACCTCATGCGAAGAGTTGACTCATTGGAGAAGACTCTGATGCTGGGGGGAATTGGGGGCAGAAGGAAAAAGGGACGACAGAGGATGAGATGGCTGGATGGCATCACTGACTCGATGGATGTGAGTCTGAGTGAACTCTTGGAGTTGGTGATGGACAGGGAGGCCTAGTGTGCTATGATTCATGAGGTCACAAAGAGTTGGACATGACTGAGCGAATGAACTGAACTGAGCTGAGCCTAAATTTAAGGTACTTCGGGAAAATAAAGAGACTGCATCAGACGATTTCTAAAGTCTTTCATTCACTCACTCATTTAGTCATCCATCCATTCATTTATTTATCAGATTTATCCAATGTCTACTATGTGCCTCCTATTGTGCCACCTGTTGGAGATATGATGATGAATGAAATAGACTCTGTCCCTGTCTTTCCAAGGTTTCTAGTCCAGTAATGGAGAGAGGTGATCAAGCAAGCAGAGAGGACTAACTCTGTGTGAGTATAAAAGATCAAGGGAGTGCCAAATGGGAAGCTCTAACCCAGAATAAAGGGACCTGGAAATTTTTCTGAAGAAAATGAGCCTAACATTAGACGTTTTAGTCCAGAAAAGACAGTGAGGAGACCAACAACAACCATCCATTCTGGATTTACACCATGATCAACACTCAAGTGGCTTCCCCAGGGACACTGTGTAAGAGACAGAATCTAGATCTTACAAAGCCAAATTCTTCATTCTTCTTTACTTTGCTCTATTGTCAATATTGAAATTATTATTTAAAAGGCCCAAATGCTGGTCCCGAACACATTGGGGACCAGACCATAGATTTGGCTGCTCAGTTGGCAACATGGGGTTTGGAGATTCAACTTTTCAACCAGTAGAAAAAGCCTAATTCAAACTATTAGGTAGTTGAGGGAGCTCAGTCTCTTACTTGCATAATACAAATGTTGTTTATACTCCAAATAACATATTTGAAACAATTTTCCTATTGTTTAAGTAAGTTACTCCACTGATTTACAATTTGGTTAAACCGTGCACATTTAGTTGATTTTGTAAGCCCTAAGTGAAGTTATTAGGTTTTATAGACACCATGTGATACTTTTTAAAGCTTGCAAAAATAAATAAAGTGAGGATGATACTTACTACCACAGGTCTAGAACAATGCCTTGATAAATTAGACACTTGCCTTTAAATTAATAAAATTTGTGGCACCAAATACATGTATATATTTACATTTCTGTCTCCCAGAAGCATATGTAATATCTTAAAGGAAATGTATTTTAAAAGCTAAAATTCAAAGGAATATAAAGAGGAATTTCAATTTAAACAGGAATATGTATATTTTTTTCTGAGCTTCCTAGAAACCAAAGCAGAAAGAGAAACATGGAAAATTGCATATTTTTCATTATCAAAGAAGAAGAAAACACGTTCTCAGGGATAAAAAATATTCACTAAGACACAAATTCTGAAAGTAATTTAATAGACTTCACTTCTGAAAGAAGGAAGGAACAATTTAAAGTGTTTGTAATGGAGTGGATTATAGTACAGTTTAAAAACTGTAATAAGATGCACCCTTTCCTTTAAACCTAGAGTGGGGGAAGCATTCCTACCAAGGCACTGTTAGTGGAAAATCTGAGAATCACTATAACCTGATGCACAGATCTGGGTTCAGAATGCAGCACTGATTAGTCTATTTGGTTATGTATTAATGAGGCAAACATTTGTTGATTACCTGCTTTCTTCCACTCATGTTTCTAGGTCTGGAATTTAGTGATAAAAAGAAAAAAGAATCCCTGCCCACAGTTCAAATTAAAATGATTCCAGTACATTAGTATAAAATTTTATAGTTTTAATTGTTCCAACGATGTATGGTGGATGACTTACAGGTTAATCAACTTACATGATGCTTTATGAAAAAATGTTTTCATACATTATTATAACCTAAGCATCCTTATGGAGAAGACAATGGCACCCCACTCCAGTACTCTTGCCTGGAAAATCCCATGGACGGAGGAGCCTGGGGACGCAAAGAGTCAGACACGACTGAGCGACTTCACCTTCATGCATTGGAAGAGGAAATGGCAACCCACTACAGTGTTCTTGCCTGGAGAATCCCAGGGATGGCGGAGCCTGGTGGGCTGCCATCTATGGGGTCGCACAGAGTCGGACATGACCGAAGTGATCTAGCAGCAGCAGCAGCAGCAGCAAGCATCCTTATTGGGATGTTCCAGGTATAACTTTACATTCAGATTTAGACTGATATTCCTGGTTACAGAGTCTTGATATATCATGAAAGTATTGTTTGTGTGTACATTTTTCCATTAGATAGGATATGCTTGAGAGCCTGTTTCAGAACTTGGTAGGAAAATCTGCTAGTTAGTGCCGCAAATGACCTTAACATACCTTCATATGTTTAAGACTTGAATGTTATACTGAGTGACACTTGGTTTAATGAACATCCTACTTTTCTTCACACCCCATAAAGTATGGCAGGACTTTTGGCAAATAGTAAGATCCTTGTGCAAGGCAATGCTAGGAAATATTAATAATTGTTCAGTGATAACCACTTGTTGGTATCTCAAGGTGAAGATTGCTAGTCATATGGTCCACTCAAGCTGGTCCACTCAAGCTCTCAGGCCCTTTATTCTCCTTCCTCAGCATGCCTATTGTGCACAATGGGTGGAGAATCCTGCTTTGTTTCCAGTTAATTAACCCATAAGCTAATGATACTGTTCCATCTTTGGTTAATTCAGAACAACCTCCACCTGTCTGCCTCCTGTCTATAAGAAGGAAGTAGCTGTACACACCCACCAGTGTAGGCAGACAATGTACTAGGTGGGGTGGCCATCTCAACCTAGCTTGCCCATGACTTTCTTGGCTTTAGTGCTGAAAGTCCCAAGTTCTGGTAACCACCTCATATCTAGGCAAATAGGACCAGGATTGGCTACCTCAAGTGCTAGGAACCATCTGGACAAACAAAAAACAGCAAATGAGCAGCTCCATCCCTGAGTAATGGGCATAGGTAACAATGGGTGCCTTGGTTTGGATTCCCCCAAGAGTTTGTTAGTAATAGAGAAGAATTAGGATATAGAGCAGCTGTGTGGAGCCTCAGGGCCATAAGGGTGGATCACTGGAATGAGAGGCAATGTTGGCCTGCCATGGAGAGGAAAAGGAAACAGGTGGCTCAGCTTGGCTTGTGACTTTAAAGTCAATCCAGTGTCTTTGAGTGTGGCTATGAGGCTGCTGGGACAGTCCTCCGTTTGACAGTTCTTCAGTTCCCATATGCAACCTTATAAGAAATCCAGTTGATGAAAAAATCTGGGTGTCCCTGTCTATCTGACTATTTTATATGTTTGAAACACATATTTATATGTTTGAAATTGCTTCTTACCTTTATAATTTAAGCTAAAATATTTAAATTCCATTCATATTTTTTATTCTCACAAATTTTTTGAATAGGTCTCATTTACCATGTTTTTTCTTTCTGTTGTTTTGCTTTTTAGAATTGGTTCATTTAATTTTTTAACCTTTGTTGATGTATAATTGTCAAATAAAACTGTAAGGTATTTAAAGTGTAAGATATGATTATTTTATATAAGTATAAATTGTGTATTTTTACAACTTTAATAATAATTTTATTCAAAATATAAAGACTCATAGATTTAATTTATCCTTTTTAAGTCCTCTTGCCTAATAGGCCTTGGGTAAGACGGGGAAGGCAATGGCACCCCCACCCCCGTACTTTTGCCTGGAAGATCCCATGGACGGAGGAGCCTGGTAGGCTCCAGTCCATGGGGTCGCTAGGAGTCGGACACAACTGAGCGACTTCACTTTCACTTTCATGCATTGGAGAAGGAAATGACAGCCCACTCCAGTGTTCTTGCCTGGAGAATCCCAGGGACAGGGGAGCCTGGTGAGCTTCCGTCTATGGGGTCGCACAGAGTCGGACACGACTGAAGCGACTTAGCAGCAGCAAAGAGAGTAGAAGAGTGTTGGATTTAGGGAAAGATACAGATTTAAATCTTGGCCCTGAAATTTACTGTAGCTGTGCTCAGGAGCAAGTTACTCAATATCTCTGAATCTTAAATAGGGATAATCAGATCAGATCAGATCAGTCGCTCAGTCGTGTCCGACTCTTCGCGACCCCATGAACCGCAGCACGCCAGGCCTCCCTGTCCATCACCAGCTCCCGGAGGTCACCCAGACCCACACCCATCAAGTCAGTGATGCCATCCAGCCATCTCATCCTCTGCCGTCCCCTTCTCCTCCTGCCCTCAATCCCTCCCAGCATCAGAGTCTTCTCCTAGTCAAGGCTATGGTCTTTCCTGTGGTCATGTATGGATGTGAGAGCTGGACTGTGAAGAAGGCTGAGCGCCGAAGAATTGATGCTTTTGAACTGTGGTGTTGGAGAAGATTCTTGAGAGTCCCTTGGACTGCAAGAAGATCCAACCAGTCCATTCTGAAGGAGATCAATCCTGGAATTTCTTTAGAAGGAATGATGCTAAAGCTGAAACTCCAGTATTTTGGCCACCTCATGCGAAGAGTTGACTCATTGGAGAAGACTCTGATGCTGGGAGGGATTGAGGGCAGGAGGAGAAGGGGACGACAGAGGATGAGATGGCTGGATGGCATCACTGACTTGATGGGATAATAATTATTATTAATAATAATTTTATCATCATTATTGTTATTACCCCACAAGAAATAAGACTGTGAAATCCTTTATTTGCACCCATCCCTGCCTCCACATACAGTCTATAAAAGATTGAGGTTTATTATATTAAAAAAATAAGATTTAATAGTAAAAAGAAAAGAATAAGAGCCAAAAACATGCAAAAGAGAGAAGAGATAAGTTAAGAAAGCCTATTATAATTAAGCTAAAACCTTACTGGTGAGCTTCTTGGAAACAAAGGCAAAACACCATAGTCATATCCTACTCCAAGAAAATAAAATATAAAATCTTGTAAAGTAATAAATATTGTTTTAATTATAATATGAATTATTACAGGATTCTGTATATCAGAGACTGTGAAATGCACAGTAGAAATTTTATCATTCATAGAGAAGAGCCTCTGTGTCCTACATCTTCTACTGACTGCAGATTAAAAGCAGTGAATGTAGGATTGTGTTGAAGGTTCCTTGAAGGCATTCTGTAGAGAGCTGAGAGAAGATATCCCAGACATTTGCTTGCAAATAAAATGAAGAAATGCATCAGTATAACCTAAAGTAATTAGAGAAATTTGTTTGCTTTATGTCCTTTCTCTAATCATTTTCCAGTGTGAGTTGTCATGGTTTACCTTGATATTACATCAGCTTTTTAACTGGTCTCCTTGGTTCCAGTCTTGCCCTTCTTGACTCCTTTCTGCCCGTCTTGACTCCTTTCTGCCCGTCTTGACTCTACTGCAGCCCCAGCACTATTTCTGAAACTATCATTGTGTTACCCCCTGGCTTTATTTCCATAATCTATTCATAAATTATTTCAATTTCTCAAATATACCATATATGTGCCCTCTGTACTTTCTTATGTGTCTGGAATAGCCATATCTGTTAACGAACTCTGTTCCTCCCCACCTCTCACAAAATTGCCAATACTCATCCACTAGAAGTCAGATCAGATGTGGCTACTTCTACCCTGACATCCTTAACCTCCTTTTCGTGAGTTAGTTTCCCCTTCTCTGTGTTCCTCAGCACACCACTACATGTTATTGTTACTATGTGTTTACTTACCTAGACCTCCCATTAGACTTGAAGATGTGTGAGTCTGGAATGTCATTGTCAGAATTTCAGTGAGCTTCCAGTGTTTACAGGGCCCTGGCACATCGTAGAGGCCTCATATGATAAAGAAACGAATGTGAGAGCTGATAGAGGCCTTCAAGCCAACAGTCATTGTCAAGGTCATAGCCAATGGACATTTTCCCAAACTGAGTCTCATGAAACACTGCTTCTGAGAAATATCAATAGGAATCCTGGACTAAAGACTTCTATGATTAAGAATGTAGAAAATATTGTATATTTTATCTCTCAAAAATTCACCATTTTTATTAGAACATTAAAGCTTCTGTTATATTTTTCAATGAATACATTTTACTATTTATGTTTCTTCTACTTTTGGGGTATTTTGTATGTGCACACAGTACCTGCAGGAACTAATCCCAGGCAACAACACTAGTTGCACTACTATAGGATTTTACCTTAAGCTAAGAAATGAAGCAGGGATGCGTTTGTCTCCATGATTACTTACGTCATTCTGTAAAGGTTGAGCCAATGCAGTAAGACCCAGTAGGAAAAAGAAAGGAAGGAAAAAAGAATTGGCAATAGCACAGCAAGACAAAAATGACTATTTTGCAGATAATATGAATCAACTTCAAAAAGATAAGAAAATTAACTGGGAAAGTCTATTTAATAACAAGAAATGTAAGTGAGGTTAAGAAAGAAAATGACTATATGTACTACATAAATGGAGAAGGAAATGGCAACCCACTCCAGTATTCTTGCCTGGAGAATCCCACGGACTAGAGGAGGCTGGCAGAATACAGTCCACGGGATTGCAAAGAGTTGGACACGGCTAAGTGACTGATGCTTGCAACTAACTACATAAATTGTGGTGATAAGCTCAGGAAATACTATGCACAAAGAAAAGAATCCTCACTAACAGATATAACAAAATATAATGAACTAGGAATAAAATTCACATAAATATATATTTTAAATAGTGCAAATTAAAAAATTAATATAAAGACAGTCCATAAGTCAAGAGAGCTGCTATATTTCTGAATGAAATTATTCAGTGTTGTAGGACATACCAAGATATTGATTGAACATAATGTTATTTAAAAATCTCAATTTGGAATTTGATAAAGTGTTTCTAAAGTTCAGCTGGAAGATAAATGAGTAAAAACAGCCCAAAGTGTAATTAAGAGCAATAGGGGAAACCGGCAATATTAGTTATTTGAATATATTAAAAGTTTTAAGTCTCAAAACCTTACTGTACCATGCAAGAATAATTCAAAAGACACTAGAATAATTCAAAAGTAGAATTCCAAAGATTTTATAAAACTAAAAGTGATTTTATACCTAAAGACAATGTAAAATAAAGGTAGAATCATACATAAATGTAGGATTGGGTCATGTTGTTGCAGAAATTGGATAACAATTTTAAAATTAAATTTAGTTCCTCATTTCATACTATATACAATGTCCAAATGGAGTAAGGATTTAAATGGAAAGGAACAAAACACAGGAGAACTAAAAGAAAATAAAGAAATTTTGTTTACTTTTAAATTAATAGTTGCTATTTTTTAGAGTTTTTTACAGAAAACGGCACAGAAAGTACAGGGTTTCCATATGCCCCTCCCCACTGGTGGCTCAGACGGTAAAGCGTCTGTCTACAATGCGGGAGACCTGGGTCCGATCCCTGGGTCCGATCCCTGGGTCGGGAAGATCCACTGGAGAAGGAAATGGCAATCCACTCCCGCACTATTGCCTGGAAAATCCCATGGACAGAGGAACCTGGTAGGCTATAGTCCATGGGGTCGCAAAGAGTCGCACACGACTGAGCAACTTCACTTTCACTTTCACTCTTCCTCTCACAGTTGCTCCTAGTCATAGCATCTTGCATTGGTACATTTGTCATCACTGACGAACCCATATTGGTACATTATTATTAACTAAGTCCATATAGAGTTTACATTAGGGCTCACTCTTTGTGTTGTATAGTTATTAGGATTTTGACAAATGCTCTAAGCCATGTATCCACCATTATAGTAGAATACAGGTAGTCTCACAAAAATTCTCCTAAACTGTACCTGTTCACCCCTCTTGATTCCCTGGAAACCACCGATTTTTTTTTTTTTTCACTACCTATATAATATTGCCTTTTCCCAGTGTATCAATTAGTTGAAATTACACAATATGTAGCCTTTTAAGACTGACTTCTTTCATTTAACAATATAAATTTAAGATTCTCCCAAGTCTTTTCATGATTTAAAAGCCCATTTCTTCTTACCACTAAAGAATACTCCATTTCATGGTTGTACCATAGTTTATTTCTCCACTTAACTATTGATGGACTAGATATTTTCAAAGGAATATTTGTCTTATTTATTAAAAATAAAACACAACATTTATTGAGAGGCTACCATGGGGCAAGCCTTTTTCTTGAGTCTTGGGATTTATCAATGAGCAAGATGTGCAATGGTCTTTGTTTTTGGGAAGATTCTATGAACATGGGAGGAGACAAACACACAAAAAATAAAGAAGAGAAACAATAAATAGATAAATTTGAATATATAGAAGAATGTGGTAATTGCTATGACAAAATATAAAAAGTGTAAAAAGAATTGGGAGTTGGGGTGCTAATGAGGGCAGGCAGCTTGTCGCAACTGTGAATAGGGTGTCAGAGCCCTGCAAGAAGATGATGATAGCATCCAGAGTTGGAGGAGGTCAGTATAAACAGATAGTCTGTAAATGTAAAAATGTTAAACTTACTACTAATAAAAATGGCAGATTTAAGCAATGTTATAATATTTCACTTATTAAATTGGCAAAAGCTTTAAAAAGCACAGGGTCAGTTATGTTAAGATTTCATACAGTAGGAACTTCTATAATCTTATTGATTATAGGAAATGGTACAATATGGAGTTTGGAGTCTTAACAATGTTTAAACATAGTCATCCTACATATACAAAAGCATGGTAAAAAAGTAATTGGGATGCTAACAAAATTGGTGTAGAAGTTATTTAATTCTAATTTTAAATTTGGAAATAACTACAATTTTTATAATGAAGACTCAATTAGAAATTATTATGGTACATTCAATTAATGTAATGCTATGCCATCTTTAAACATAATGAAATCATTTTTGAAGAATGTTTAATGATTTGGGAAAGTGCTTATGCATAGAAAATGTTCCAAAAGAAATATACCAAATGTTAGCAGTAGTTATAAACCTCGGGTGGTGGGATTATGGATGCTTAAAAATAACTCCTTTTTGATATTTATGTATTATGCATTATAAAATCATGCATAATACATATATGTTATAAAATACATTATTAAAAATGAAAATTACGGAAAAGTGAAAAAAATCAAAATGGTTTTGGCTTATTTCTCCTAATTCTATTTGTTGTTTTACTTTCTTCTTCTTGGATTAATTATCGCTTGTCCTTTCACTTTGTTCCTTCCTTTGTCTCTCTCTTCCTGCTTCTATCTCCTCCTCCAGCTTCTGCTGCTGCTTCTGATGTTCATGGGTCTAGCTGCTGCTGCCGCTAAGTCGTGTCAGTCTTGTCCAACTCTATGCGACCCCATAGATTGCAGCCCATCAGGCTCCTCCGTCCCTGGGATTCTCCAGGCAAGAACACTGCAGTGGGTTGCCATTTCCTTCTCCAATGCATGAAAGTGAAAAGTGAAAGTGAAGTCGCTCAGTCATGTCCGACTCTTAGTGACCCCATGGACTGCAGCCTATCAGGCTCCTCCATCCGTGGGATTCTCCAGGTAACAGTACTGGAGTGGATTGCCATTGCCTTCTCTGCATGGGTCAAGAGGTATTCACATATTTTATTCCCTGCCAGTTTACACTCCTGAAAGGCAACTATAATTTTATCAGCTCTCTTCACCCTCACCAGCACTTTACATATAACTTAACTTTCCTGTTTTTGCTATTTGGATCAATGAAAAGTTATGTCTTGTTTTGAATTGCATTTCTGTAATTTCTAGTAAGATTGAACTTCTTTTTGTGTTCTTAGTTATTTGGGCTTTCCTTTCTGTGAATTTAGTTTCCAGATCCCTTGCCCATTTTCTGTGTGGGCTGTTCATTCACTTACTTCTCCCTCCCTCCCTTCTTCCCTCCCTCCCTATTTCCTTGCTGATTTGGAGGCATTCCTTACTGTTCTGGATGGCAATCTCCTATACGTTTAAGCAATTCAAATATTTTCTCTCAGTTTATGCCTTTCCTGTGAACTTTGCTATGCTATCCCCTTTAGAAGAAATTCTTGAATATTGATCCAATAATCTTTACCTGACTCACCAAAATTTTCATGTAGACTCCCACTTAGATCATCAGTTGATCTTTGCATTTTTGTACTCATCATTTTTTCTCTCCATTTCCATTTTTGTCATTTCCCTCTTTGTTCTATAATGAATTCTCACGTTTGTCCTCTATATTACTTATTCAGTATGTCAATGCCAATTCTGCTATTTCTGCTTTAAGCAAGGGCTTCATTCTGTCTTTTGAAAATTTCCTTTCCATATAGCCATGTCTTACTTTAGTAAACCCTACTTTCTTCTCATCTTATTCCTTATTGTTCTATTTTATCACTAACCTTTTTTCCATTTCATCGCATCATCTATTGAAATAAAACAATTTTTTGCTTATATGAGCAAAAATGTCTAGAGTTATCCTTTTTCCGAGTCTTTTCAGAAAGTGTTACCTTTCTTTTAATTTCCCCCTTACTTTTCGGTTTGCTCCATCCTTACCAGGGAAGCCGGTGGGAGGGTAACCCAGCCCCTGTGCTCTGACCACTTCTGTAGTGGCTAACTCTCCTTCCTGGAGTCACAGATGGAAGGTAGGTTGGTGAGCCCAGCACCTCACACGTTTCCTGTCTAGTTCTGCTCCCTCAGACAGAAATGGGATCCCCTCCTACGTCCATCGTCGGCGCTCAAGCACTCGAAACAGATGGACTGCATGGAAAACTATAGCCCTGGTTTTACTGCTTCTATTTCTATCTTCTCCCAGGCCTATTTTGTTTTATTTATGGAGACTACTATGCTGGTAGCCCACAACCTAAGTCTTGTCCAGGTGTTTTCTGAAGAGTTGAAGTCTCTGGATGTAGATAGGGGTGAGGCGGGGGTGAGTGAAATGAGAAATTACCATCTGGCTGTCCTAAAAAATAACATGAGCTCCATGAAGGGCTAGATGACTAGTTTTCTGGTGAGTACAGTTCATGCATTTCTCAACTAAGAATCATACAGTGGAGGAGATACAAAAGATTTTTCTTCCTTCTTTCAGGTGTACTTTTTAAATTTTGTTTTCTTAAGAAACAAAACTCACAGTGTCTCTTGTTGTGGAGTGATGCTTATGAGTCTGGTTATAGGGACATTAAAGCTAGATTCTCCTGGTATTTGGAAACAAGCTCATTGTTCTAGTTTTCACGGATGCAATGAGTTTTTATTGTTGTGTGTCCTTAGAGATATTTTAATGAGGCATTGAGAAAGGTATCACTTCAAGTTGAATCATTTATTTAAGAAACCACAGCTTCATTTTTGTCCTGGGACAGCAGTGATTCTGCACAGAAAATTCTTGAAGACAACCTAGGACAGGTCAGGCTACTTCTCAGAGAATAACAGGCTGGAAACTACACCAAATATTGGAGCAAACCATTCTCGATGAAAGAGAAAAATTTGCTTGAGACTTTCTGAAGTTTAATATTAAGAATGTCCATCTCCACCATATAAAAAGTTTTAATATGACTTCTCCTAAAGGCATGAACTTTAGAGACATTGCATATTGAGGAATCTATTCTAGTAGATAAAAATACAGAAATGAATAAAATCTAGTTGTATAGATACAGAGTGACAGAAGAGAGCAAAGAATAATATAAATGGGATCCATAACACCTGGGGAGTGCTATGTGGTTTAGCATGGTGTTCTGTGGATGTGCTTATTTGGCAGTTTTTTGTTTGGGTGCTGAAGGTCAAAGAAAAACAATCGATCTTAACAGTCCTTATTTCAACATGAGAAGTACACCTGCTGTGTATAAGGCTGCCAAATGAAATAAAACTTGCTCAGTTAAATCTGAATTTCAGATAAACAATGAATAATTTTTTTTAGCATGCCCCAAATTTACAGGATTTGCAAAAGGTGGTGTCTGAACATTTTTAGTGATTTCTTGAATATATCAAAGTGTTGAGGCTGAGGAGACCAGGTAATAGAGTTTGGTGTCTTCCCCATTGTCTCCACCCTCATGGGGGAAAGGAGGGAGTGTTTTATTCTATAAACCTCTCCTGAGAAAGGCCTGAAGAACATGCAGCTTAGAGATAGTGGGAGCTGGTGAGGTTATGTGCCCGGTAGACTCAAGTTAAAGGCTGGCGGGGGGCCATTTGCGTTGTGATGTCCAAGTAGGAGAGAGTGTGCTGAGAGCAAGCTGAGCCTCCCTGGAGGGCGGGACAGAGGGGCCTGTTTCTCATTGATTGGACATGAGTCTCCTGGCAGGGGCTGGATCTGCAGGTTATTTGAAAATGAACTCCACTCAGGAGGGCTTCCTTGCAGATGAGGACACTTTGGCAGGAAGAGACCTCCCAACTGGAGGCACCGAGGAAGTGCTGTAAGGTGCCGTCTGGAGGAGAATTGAAGGAGGTCAAGGCTGATGCTCCCAGGAAGAACTTTCTGTGAGATTTATGGACGCGTCCCAGAGAAGTAATCCTCTAAAGGCCAGGGAGCCGCACTGGAGGGCATTCATTCAATCATGTATTCATCCACTGTTTATCAGAGATTTGTAATACTTGCTCAGTAGGCACTGTTCTCTGTGCTTTAAAAACAGCAGAGAACACAGTAGATACACACACTTGCTCTTAGGGACCAAAGAGTTGCAGATAAGAACCAAACATGGTGAATACATAAACAATAGAGTATGTTAGAAAGTAATGATGGTTATTCTCTTTTTTTTTTTTTTTTAGAGCAGAGTCTGGGTCTTGGGAGTGCCAGGGGTGCTGAGGGGCAGGCATTCATTTGTGAGGGGCTCAGGGCTCCTAGTGGAAGTCCATCATATCTTATGCGATGTATCAAGTGAACATACATTTAGTTCATTTAAAATCACCAGGAATAAATTAATGCGTATGACCAGCAGTCACACATCATTCTTAAACATCTTTTCAATTGGCCTAAAGACAGTACAGTCATAGTGAAAAGCAAACTTCCCCAGGCAGAACTGTCATTTCTTATAGAGAAAGCCAAGTGAAAGTGACATCGTTCAGTCGTGTCTGACTCTTTGCGACCCCATGGACTGTAGCCTACCAGGCTCCTCCATTCATGGGATTTTCCAGGCAAGAGTACTGGAGTGGGCTGCCATTTCCTTCTCCAGGGGATCTTCCTGACCCAGGGATCGAACCTGGGTCTCCTGCACTGCAGACAGATACTTTACCATCTGAGCCACCAGGGAAGCCCAACAGAGACTCAAAAGAAAAAGTTGGGGAAAAAGTAAATGTCAAGCTTTCCTTTATGGTTCCTCCACCTACCTGGCTCCTGGCTAAGATAAGGAGGGATATGAGTGGACAGAGAATGACGATGAAACGAAAGATCGCATTCTATTGGAAATGGAAGAGAAATAATAGAAAGAATGACCTAGAAAAGGGGGAGGGTGGCAGTAAAAAAAGACCAAAAATTATAAAGACAGATTTGAATGAGAGTTAAACAGGAAAAAGAATATATGTGAAGTATTTAAACAGCTTTTCAGTTATTTTAGTTTATCAAAATAGTGCTTCCCTGAATATAATTCTGTTTCAAGTCTGACTTCAAAGTTAGAGAACAATCTCAGTTCATGCATGTTACCAAAGGTCATAGTAAGATGGCTTGAAGGAGTTGGAGATCACCAGGAGAATGTGTAAATGAAATGCGGATATACCATCAACAATAATGGACTAAGTGTAGATGGAGCAACAAGGTTAGATTTTATAATATGGGGTGACATAAAAAAGGGAAAATGATTAATAGTGTAACACCATGACAATAATTAAACACACACACAAAATAGCTATTCTGTATTTTATTCAGCGTGACATCTACACAGATATATCAATGTAGATTCAAAGGTTAAATAATGAATATACTAGAGTGGTAAGGAAAGGAATTAGGAGTGGAAATGAGGGAGGAACCACATTGAATAGCCAGTGATATTGTCCCACGTCGGAGCCTGTGGGCAGTATTACTGACCATGTCTCATCAGGCAGGGCCACTGTCCATGCTGCTCCAAGGCACAAGTACTTTGTAAGTGTAGGCTGCCTCTTCTTGATTCAAATGAATCTGTAGCCTAGTGTGCTCCTCTGTAACCCCATGTATCAGTGAAAAGCAATGAGGTATCTGGGTTGTCAATGCAATTCTCTGAAAGCAGCAGGGTGAGCCTAGAACATGGTTTTATAATAACAAAATGTATGATAAATTTGAATTTTTAATGGTAGCTTTCTAGTGGGCATTCCTTTTCCTGATGATCAAGGAGAGGCTGGAAGGAAGATCAGACAGGCTCAGGAAAGCCCTGCGAGACACCTTAAATTTAGCGCTTTGCAAATGCCCTACACTGCAGTGACCTCTGTGGAGGATGATGGTGAGAAAATATACTGGGTTTCAGCTCCAAAATTCCTCAGAGAACCATAAGGCCAAGATTATGTAGCTGAAGCAAAGAGCAAGATTCAACAATTATACAGGTTTCTTTTTTTTTTTTCCTGGTAGTTTAGGAAGTCTAGGTGAATATTTCAAACAAAATACATGCATTGATCTTCTTCTATGATTGAAAGAATCCTACATCAACCAAGCCTTTATCTAACCTTTTTAAAGATGAGAATTGGTCCCTGTGTTGATCATTTCTCAGCCTCCTACTTTTCCTTCAGTGTGGAAAACAATAGCATATAGCAGTTAAATATGCAGGTTCTGAAGCCATGCTGCTTGGGTGAGACCCCCAACAAAGACTATTAGCTGAATACCATGGTAGCAGAGAATTGACTATCTGAAAGAAAAATAATAAAAGGAGAGGTGTCTTAGTCCATTTGGGAAGGCTGCTATTATAGAACACAATAGAAAGAGTGGTGTAAAAGCAACAGAAGTTTATTTCTCACAGTTCTGGAGCCTGGGAGGTCAAGG
The DNA here is from genome assembly GCA_935064755.1 of Tragelaphus eurycerus. Taxonomy (NCBI): domain Eukaryota; kingdom Metazoa; phylum Chordata; class Mammalia; order Artiodactyla; family Bovidae; genus Tragelaphus; species Tragelaphus eurycerus. Next base: position 31,541,068 of record CAKXYN010000002.1, read on the forward strand.
TCAAGATGCTGGTGGATTTAGGGTCTGGAGAGTCTGTGTTCTGGTCTACAGACAGTGCCTTCTCACTGTTTCCTCACGTGGTAGAGGGATCAAGTAAGCGCTCTGGAATCTCTCTTAGAAGCAAACTCTAGTTGAACAATATGGGTTTGAATTTTGTGGGTTCAAGTCACTTATGCACAATTTTTTCCCCCAATAAATATATACTGCAGTGCTATACAACCTGTGGTTGGCTGAATCCTTAGCTGTGGAACTGTTGACACAGAGACATAATTGTAAATTTATAGGCATATTTTTGGTTTCTAATCAGTTCTCTGGACTCATTCTTTCATTTTTATTCCACTAAGTTGTGAGCTAGCCCATATAACTGCCACGTAAAACAATTCAAATCCAAGGTCTGGTTTTTCTTGCTCGCAGACTTGGGTGGCAAATTACAGCTGTGAATGTGATATTTTATTTCCCATACCAAATCCTTCCTCTTGACCTCATGTAGCTGAGTATTTCTCTAGCATCTCTCTTGATATTTGCTTCCTCTGATTTTACTTGGTCTTTTACAGTAGAGTACCTAGGAGAATTGTCTTTTAGAGTTATAATTTAATTATTGAATTTAAAACAAGGTGTTAAGCTTGTGTGGTTCATATTCAAAACGTGTAAAATAATAGGCAGTGAAAATTGTCTCTGTATTCCTATTCCATCCCCTAGTTACCCATTCCCCTCTTGAAGGAAGCATGAGCAGTATGAGTTTCTTATGTATATTTAAAGATATAAAGGATGCATATACAAGTAAAGAAGTCACACACACATATACACACATAAGCAGATGCACATATTCTTTGTTCTTTTTTTTACATAAATAGTAGATACCATATGCCCTCTTCTGATCTCTTATTTTCTTCCTTAACTATATATCTAGGAAATTATACCATAACAGTAAATAAAGTTTTTATTTTATTTCTACTTTTTAAACTGAAGTAAAATATACATGCTATGTATGTATGTTCAGTTCAGTTCAGTCGCTTAGTCGTGTCCAACTCTTTGTGACCCCATGAATCTCAGCACGCCAGGCCTCCCTGTCCATTACCAACTATTGGAGTTCACTCAAACTCACATCCATCGAGTCAGTGATGCCATGCAGCCATCTCATCCTCTGTCTTCCCTTCTCCTCCTGCCCCCAATCCCTCCCAGCATCAGAGTTTTTTCCAATGAGTCAACCCTTTGCATGAGGTGGCCAAAGTACTGGAGTTTCAGCTTCAGCATCATTCCTTCCAAAGAACACCCAGGGCTATGATATATATGCACAAATATCATAATTATATAGTTCAGTGAATCTTAGTGTGAATGCATATATGCTATCAAAATTTGGATCAGGAAATAGGATATTATTGATGTAAACACACTGCTGCTGCTGCTAAGTCGCTTCAGTCGTGTCCGACTCTGTGCGACCCCATAGACGGAAGCTCACCAGGCTCCCTCATCCCTGGGACTCTCCAGGCAAGAACACTGGAGTGGGTTGCCATTTCCTTCTCCAATGCATGAAAGTGAAAAGTGAAAGTGAAGTCGCCCAGTCGTGTCCGACTCCCAGCGACCTCATGGACTGGAGCCTACCAGGCTCCTCCGCCCACGGGATTTTCCAGGCAAAAGTACTGGGGTGGGGTGCCATTGCCTTCCCTGTAAACACACTAGAAGACCTGATTAGCAGGTTTATCAATTACTGCTATCTCTTCTACCACTGTATCTGTTAGATACACTCCAAAACTAAGTGGCTTCAGACAACAGTCACTTGCAACTCTGTGGGCTGGCAATTTGGGTTCAGCTCAGCTGGGAAGTTCTCTTGATCTGGATATGGCTCAGATAATCTTAAAGGGGCCACAGAGATTTATTCCTGCATCAGAAGGTGGCTGCTAGATTGCCTGGGGGCAGGTTGGCTAGAGTGTCAAGGTTTTCCTCCATATAATCCCCACAACAAGCCAACTGAGGCTTCTTCTCCTAGTGGCAGAATTGCAACAGTAGCAGGAATAGAAGTTGCAAGATTTCTTCAGGCCTCAGCTCAGTACTATGGGCTTCCCCGATGGCTCAGCAGGTAAAGAATCTGCCTGCACACAGGGGACTTGGAGATGCCTGTTTGATCAGTGGGTTGGGCAGATCCCCTGGAGGAGGAAATGGCAACTGACTGCAGTATTCTTCCTTGGAGAATCCCATGGACAGAGGAGCCTGGTGGGCTACAGTCCAAAGGGTGTAAGCAGTCAGATACGACTGAGCAACTAACACACACAGTCTCAATATTGATACCACTTTGTCACATTTTATTCATCAAAGCAAGTCACAAAGCCAGTCTAATTTCAAGGGGTGAGATGCAAGGGTCTTCAAATTATTGAAGCCATTTATTTTACTATTTTTTACATTGGAGAATAATTGCTTTACAATAGTGTTGGTCTCTGCCAAACATCAACATGAATCAGCCATAAGTATACTTGTGATCTTCCTCTTGAACCACCTTTTCCTATGTCCTACCCCATCCCACCCATATAGGTTGTCACAGAGCATCAATCTGAACTCCTTGCATCATACAGAAAATTTCCACTGTAAAGCTATTTCTATAATCAACCAAAATCACCATTAATAGGTTTTGCCTGTTTTTGATTTTTATATAAATGAAATCATATATTATATACTATTTTTTTTTCATTCAACATTTTCAGTTGCTGTGTGTAGCATTAATTTATTTTTTTATTGTTGTGTAGTATTTTTAAAGGATATACTATAGTTTATCCAATCTACTATTGCTGGACATTTGATATATTTACCTACTTCAGCTTATTACGAATAGTACCAATATAATATTTTTGTCCATGTCTTTTCGGGAACACATATACACATATTAAGAAGCCATTTTCTCTGTGTAATCAAGTCCTCTGTATACTTCAGATCAATTCACAAAACAAAACAATGCAGTTTTCTCAAGTGATGAAGCAGGATTTGGCTACTAATTAAAAGGTACAGAGTAAGTTTTGTCTGGCACTGTTAATAGAGGAAGGACCCTCACACACATGGCTTCATCCTCTATAATATTGTACTGTTAGTGGTTGAGATAATTCAGCAGAAACAATTACCTGCTCAAAGTTTTATAATTTGCCTTTTAGGGAGAAATGTGCCAGGTCAAAATGAAGACACTGAGTATTTTCTCCTCTTGCCAAAAATTTCTTGATTGGCTCTTCTTCACTCCCATCACTACTCATTACTTTTCACCAAGCACCCCTCTCTTAATGCATGTTTTGTCTAAAAAAAACACCCCAGGCAAGACTCTGCCAAACCTCCCTTACTTATCTGAATGCATTATGCCTCTTATACTTTACAGGTAACTCTGACAAAGGCCAGGGAGTGAGATGACGAATAAACAAATTGGCTGAAAAATCAGAGTTGTTGTAAAATTGGCAGCAGTAAGATAAGCAAACAGCAAAAACTGGCAATGGTTAAGTAAGCAAACAGTAGTGTTGAAATGGCTGGGCTCAAACTGGCCTCCTTAGAACTTTCTGGCTTTGTGGACAAAACCAAACAAAGGGCACTTCTTGTGGGATTTAGTCATGAGACTAATGTCAGGGAAAGTTTCATGTGTTTGATGGTTGGCTGGGTTTTGTCGTGTCTTTGCATAGATCCTACCCACATTTTTTAATAGCACTCACTGGTTTTGCATATGGTAAAAGTTAAATAAATGGTAGGTCAGAGAGTCCCTGAAAGAAAGATTGTCATTCCTCATGTCAGTAACTTCATACTGGCCTCCTTGTCCTTCTTCAAGTGTACAAAGCACTTTCCCATCTTAGTTTGAACTTTTTTTTTCTCTCTGCCTAAAATAACCTTCCCAAAATACTTAGTGTTTTTCAGTTCAGTTCAGTTCAGTCACCCAGTCATGTCCGACTCTTTGCGACCCCATGAATCGCAGCACACCAGACTTCCCTGTCCATTACCAGCTATCGGAGTTCACTCAAACTCATGTTCATCAAGTCGGTGATGTCATCCAGCCATCTCATCCTCTGTCGTCCCCTTCTCCTCCTGCCCCCAGTCCCTCCCAGAATCAGAGTCTTTTCCAATGAGTCAACTCTTCACACCTTCACGTTCATGTATATCTCCCTTTAGGACTTCCCTGGTGGCTCAGACAGTAAAGCGTCTGTCTACGATGCGGGAGACCCAGGTTCAGTCCCTGGGTTGGGAAGATCCCTTGGAGAAGGAAATGGCAATCCACTCCAGTACTATTGCCTGGAAAATCCCATGGACAGAGGAGCCTGGTAGGCTACAGTCCATGGGGTCACAAAGAGTTGGACACAACTGAGTGACTTCACGTTCACGTTCAACTCTTCACATGAAGAAGTTATGAAGTTAAGTCGCTCAGTCGTGTCCGACTCTTTGCGACTCCATGGACTGTAGCCTACCAGGTTCCTCCCTCCATGGGATTCTCCAGGAAAGAGTACTGGAGTGGGTTGCCATTCCCTTCTCCAGGGAATCTTCCTGACCCAGGGATCGAACCCAGGTCTCCCGCATTCCAGCCAGACGCTTTAACCTCGGAGCCACCAGGGAAGCCCCTAACTCTTCACAGGAGGTAGCCAAAGTATTGGAGTTTCAGCTTTAGCATCATTCCTTCCAAAGAACACCCAGGATTGATCTCCTTCAGAATGGACTGGTTGGATCTCCTTGCAGTCCAAGGGACTCTCAAGGGTCTTCTCCAACACCACAGTTCAAAAGCATCAATTCTTCGGCGCTCAGCTTTCTTCACAGTCCAACTCTCACATCCATACATGACCACTGGAAAAACCATAGCCTGGTACCCCTCATTTATTTGGGTTTCTGTTCAGAGAGGTCTTCCCTACTGCCCTTTTCTAAACTATCTCACAAAACTTACTATACCATTACCCCACTTATTCTTCTTCATGGTTCTTGAATCTTGGCACTATGTTAAATGATTATTGATATATTTATCTGTTCACCAAACTTTCAAGTTGAGAGTCTTATCTTTATGCTTTGTTAGCACCTCTACAGTGCTACTTGAAACAAGCAAGACATAGTATATTAAGTCTCTAAAGTTTCAAATGCCAGACACTGGCTTGTGAGGAAGGCACTGAACTCTTGACTACTGCATCTCAGATACACGTGGAGCCCCTTCCGTGGGCCAGGAACAACTCAGGATGCTGGAAACAAGCTGAACCCCCTTCTCTGCTTTGGTTTTCCTCATAGCACTTCTTACTTTCTGCTGCTGCTGCTAAGTCGCTTCAGTCGTGTCCGACTCTGTGCGACCCCATAGACGGCAGCCCACCAGGCTCCCCTGTCCCTGGGATTCTCCAGGCAAGAACACTGGAGTGGACATGAACATTGCCATTTCCTTCTCCAATGCATGAAAGTGAAAAGTGAAAGTGAAGTCGCTCAGTCGGGTCCGACTCTTAGCGACTCCATGGACAGCGGCCCACCAGGGACCTCTGTCCATGGGATTTTCCAGGCAAGAGTACTGGGGTGGGGTGCCATTGCCTTCCTAGCATGTTGTGATTTGTTTACTGTCTGTCTCTTTCCCTATCTCCCAGAATGTAAATTCCACTAGGGCAGATATTTTCTCTCCTTTGTCTGCTGTCATATTCCAGAACCTAGAATTGTGCCTGGTATGGAGAAAATGCTTCAATTCAGTATGATTCAGTCACTTGGCCAGTATGATTCAGTCACTTGGTTGTGTCCGGCTCTTTGTGACCCCATGGACTGCAGCATGCCAGGTTTCTCTGTCCATCACCAACTCCTGGAGCTTGCTCAAACTCATGTCCTTCGAGTCGGTGATGCCATCCAACCATCTCATCCTCTGTCGTCCCTGTCTCCTCTTACCTTCAAGCTTTCCCAGCATCAGGGTCTTTTCCAATGAGTAAGCTCTTAGCATCAGGTGGCCAAAGTATTGGAGTTTCAGCTTCAGCATCAATCTTTCCAATGAATACTCAGGACTGATTTCCTTTAGGATGGACTGGTTGGATTTCCTTGCAGTCCAAAGGACTCTTAAGAACCTTATCCAACACCACAGTTCAAAAGCATCAATTCTTCAGCACTCAGCTTTCTTTATAGTCCAACTCTCACATCCATACATGACTACTGGAAAAACCACAGCTTTGACTAGATAGATGGACCGTTGTCGGCTAAATAATGTCTCTGCTTTTTAATATGCTGTCTAGGTTGGTCATAACTTTTCTTCTAAGGAGCAAGCATCTTTTAATTTCATGGCTGCAGTCATCATCTGCAGTGATTTTGGAGCCCAAGAAAATAAAGTCTCTCACTGTTTCCACTGTTTCCCCATCTATTTGCCATGAAGTGATGGGACCAGATACCATGATCTTAAGTTTTCTGAATGCTGAGTTTTAAGCCAACTTTTTCATTTTCCTCTTGCACTTTAATCAAGAGGCTCTTTAGTTCTTCTTCACTTTCTGCCATAAAGGTGATGTCATCTGTACATCTGAGCTTATTGATATTTCTCCCAGCAACCTCAAGAACATACTTGGTAAATAGTTATTGAAGAAATGAATGGGAATGAGTTGAACCTCTGTGCTATCTTAAAAAGATATTTCTCTATATTCAGTAAGTTAGTATTATTCCATCTGATATATTTTGCTCATTTCTTCACAAGATTTTAATTTTTTCACTTTTATACTCATTTCTTATAGATTTTAGCTTCTATTCTGTTCAAAAGAAAAGAGCTGTTACCTAAAAATGTGTTTAAATTACCTTCTGATATTGTTTGTAGCTAAACCAGCTCCATTAAAACACACATAGGTGTGCGTGCACACACACACACACCACCAAGCAATGCATTGCAGTTTTATAGCAATCTTCATAGTTTGGGCCAGGAAAATAACAATCCCCTGTGATCAGAGATTTTTTTTTTAATGCTCATCTGTCATTAATATAAGGGTTTCCTGATTAGCTTTGTCAGTTTAGTATTAGATAAGGAAAAAGAAGAATGGGATCCAATTTTAACTTATATAAAAATTAGACATTTAAATCAAATTGAATTTTTTTTTGTATATAATCAGTGGCTAGTTGTGGTTTTACCAGCGATCCCAGTATTTGGGCTTGGCAGCCTAGGAAATCTGTCCATCACACATATTGTTCCCTTTACAGGTCCCAAATGAGAAGTGGAGCTCACTTTACCTTACCCTTATTTCCTTTTCTAATTTATGACATGCTTTCTTATTTCTCCATGCACTTCCCTCCAGAAACCTGGAATGCTGCCTACTTTTCAGTAAGAAAAGTTATGTAGCAATGTCCTATTTCTCTTTTTGTCATGGCTGCCAAATTAGAATTCCCAAGTTGAGTTTAGAGTTTGTGAGTTTATGCATATCAATGTTTTTGCAGTTTTCTTTTTTCTATAGTCTTAGTTTTATAGTCCTTTTTATTTATTCTTTTTTCAGTGATTTTAGTTACATACTAATGTAAAGTCAAAGGAAAAGACAAAGTTATAAATAAGCCAAGTGGGCTCCAAAATTACTGTGGACCATGACTGTAACCATGAAATTAAAAGATACTTGCTCTTTGGAAGAAAAGCTATGACAAACCTAGACAGTATATTAAAAAGCAGAGACATTACTTTGCCGACCAAGGTCCGTATAGTCAAAGCTGTGGTTTTTCCAGTAGTCATGTATGGATGTGAGAGTTGGACCATAAAGTAGGTTGAGTGCCAAAGAATTGATGCTTTCAAACTGTGTTGCTGGAGAAGACTCTTGAGAGTCCCTTGGACTGCAAGTAAATCAAACCAGTCAATCCTAAAGGAAATCAATCCTGAATATTCATTGGGAGGACTGATGATGAAGCTGAAGCTCCAATACTTTGGCCACGTTATGCAAAGAGCAGACTCACTGTAAAACACCCTGATGCTGGGAAAGATTGAAGGCAGAAGAAGGGGGTGACAGAGGATGAGATGGTTGGATGGCATCATTGACTTAATGGACATGAGTTTAAGAAAATTCTGGGAGATGGTGAAGGACAGGGAAACCTGGCATGCTGCAGTTCATGGGGTCACAAAGAGTAGGACACAACTAAACGAACAACAACAGGAAATGATAAAATTTGAGAGTACATGTATGGGCTTGTCACTGTAATATTCCCAAAGGGTGAGGAGGAGGATCCAAGCAAAATATGAGACTTTTGGTGCTCTTGAAGCGTTTACACTAATGTTTCTTGAGTGGGACCAGTGTGAACCCAAGGAGCATGAATATGCTCTGGATCATTCATTCCCTGTCTTAGGATTTCAGAAGCTATAATGGCTGTCAGCTACTCTGAAAATGAGAAGCTTACAGCCTTTTCAAATGTGAGAAGTTACTTTTCGTGTCATACTTTCATACTGTTCATGGCAGGAATACTGAAGTGGTTTGCCATTCCCTTCTTCAGTGGACCACATTTTGTCAGAACTCTCCACTATGACCTGTCCATCTTGGGTGGCACTATACGGCATGGTTCATAGTTTCATTGAGTTAGACAAGGCTGTGGTCCATGTGATTAGATTGTTTAGTTTTCTGTGATTGTGGTTTTAAGTCTGTCTGCCCTCTGATGGAGACGGATAAGAGGCTTATGGAAGCTTCCTGATGGGAGAGACTGACTGAGGGGAAAACTGGGTCTTGTTCTGATGGGCAGCGCCATGCTCAGTAAATCTTTAACCCAATTTTCTGTTGACCGGTGGAGCTGTGTTCTCTCCCTGCTATCTGCGTGGGGCCAAACTGTGGTGGAGGTAATGAAGATAATAGTGAAAGTGAAAAAAAGTGAAGTTGCTCAGTCATGTCTGAGTCTTTGCGACCCCATGGACTGTAGCCTACCAGCTCCTCTGTCCATGGGATTTTCCAGGCAAGAATACTGGAATGGGTTGCCATTCCCTTCTCCAGGGGATCTTCCCAACCCAGGGATCAAACCTGAGTCTCCTGCATTGCAGGCAGACACTTTACCCTCTGAGCCACCAGGGAAAGATCCCATGTATGTACTGCTACACTCAATGCCCCTAACCCTGCAGCAGGCCACCACCGACCCACATCTCTGCTGGATACTCCTGGACACTCACAGGCAAGCCTGGGTCAGTCTCTTCTGGGGTCACTGCTCCTTTCTCCTGGGTTCTGGTGTACAAGGTTCTGTTTGTACCCTCCAAGAGTCTATTTCCCAGTCGTGTGTAAGTTCTGGTAGCTCTGTGGTGGGGTTAATGGCAACCTGCTTCAAGAGGGCTTATGCCATATCCAAGTCCACTACACCCAGAGCCCCTGTTCCTGTGGCAGTCCACTGCTGACCTGTACCTCACGGGAGACCTCAAACACAGTTCTGTCTCAGTCTCTGTGGGGTCCCAGGGTCCTGGTGCACACAAGGTTTGTCTGAGCCCTCTGAGCATCTCTGGCAGGATTGGGGTTTGATTCTAAATGCAAATTTGCCCCTCTTACCATCTTGCTGGGGCTTCTCCTTTGCACTTAGACTTGGGGTATCTCCTCACAGCCACTCTAGCGCCTCCCATCTTACTGGGGTTTCTCTGATCTTGGACGTGGGGTATCTCCTCTCAGTCACTGGCCGCTCCAGCACCACAATTGCAATTGCTGGGAGAAATAGCAATAACCTCAGATATGCAGATGACATCACCCTTATGGCAGAAACTAAAGAAAAGCTAAAAAGCCTCTGGAGAAAGTGAAAGAAGAGAGTGGAAAAGTTGGCTTAAAGCTCAACATTCAAAAAACTAAGACTGTAGCATCCGGTCCCATCACTTCATGGGAAATAGATGGGGAAACAGTGGAAACAATGACCAACTTTATTTTCTTGGTCTCGAAAATCACTGCAGATGGTGACTGCAGCCATGAAATTAAAGGACTCTTACTCCTTGGAAGAAAAGTTATGACCAACCTAGACAGCTTATTAAAAAGCAGAGACATTACTTTGCCAACAAAGTTCTGTCTAGTCAAGGCTATGGTTTTTCCAGTAGTCATGTATGGATGCGAGAGTTGAACCATAAGGAAAGCTGAGCACTGAAGAATTGATGTTTTGAACTGTGGTGTTGGAGAAGACTCTTGAGAGTCCCTTGGACTGCAAGGAGATCCAACCAGTCCATTCTAAAGGAAATGAGTCCTGAATATTCATTGGAAGGACTAATGTTGAAGCTGAAACTCCAATACTTTGGCCACTTGATGCTAAGAACTGACTCACTGGAAAAGACCCTGATGCTGGGAACGATTGAGGGCAGGAGGAGAAGGGGACGACAGAGGATGAAATGGTTGGATGGAATCACCAGCTCAATGGACATGAGTTTGTGTAAACTTTGGGAGCTGGTGACAGACAGGGAGGCCTGGCGTGCTGCAGTCCATGGGCTTGCAAAAAGTCAGACATGACTGAGTGACTGAACTGAACTGACTTGTCATATCAAAAGATGTTGGAGACTCTGTACTAGTCAGCATGCTGCTGCTGCTGATTCACTTCAGTCGTGTCTGACTCTGTGCGACCCCATAGACGGCAGCCCACAAGGATGCCCCGTCCCTGGGATTCTCCAGGCAAGAACACTGGAGTGGGTTGCCATTTCCTTCTCCAATGCATGAAAGTGAAAAGTGAAAGTGAAGTCGCTCAGTCGTTTTAGACTCTTAGCGACCCCATGGACTGCAGCCCAACAGGCTCCTCCGTCCATGGGATTTTCCAGGCAAGAGTACTGGAGTGGGGCTAGGGTAAATGATAACAGATCAGATCAGATCAGATCAGTCACTCAGTCGTGTCCGACTTTTTGTGACCCCATGAATTGCAGCACGCCAGGCCTCTCTGTCCATCACCAGCTCCCGGAGGTCACTCAGACTCACATCCATCGAGTTAGTGATGCCATCCAGCCATCTCATCCTCTGTCGTCCCCTTCTCCTCTTGCCCTCAATCCCTCCCAGCATCAGAGTCTTCTCCAATGAGTCAACTCTTCGCATGAGGTGGCCAAAGTATTGGAGTTTCAGCTTTAGCATCATTCCTTCCAAAGAAATCCCAGGGCTGATCTCCTTCAGAATGGACTGATTGGATCTCCTTGCAGTCCAAGGGACTCTCAAGAGTCTTCTCCAACACCACAGTTCAAAAGCATCAATTCTTCGGCCCTCAGCCTTCTTCACAGTCCAGATCTCACATCCATACATGACCACAGGAAAAACCATAGCCTTGACTAGGTGAACCTTTGTTGGCAAAGTAATGTCTCTGCTTTTGAATATGTGATCTAGGTTGGTCATAACTTTTCTTCTAAGGAGTAAACGTCTTTTAATTTCATGGCTGCAGTCACCATCTACAGTGATTTTTGAGCCCCCACCCCCCAAATAAAGTCTGACACTGTTTCCACTGTTTCCCAATCTATTTCCCATGAAGTGATGGGACCGGATGCCATGATCTTCGTTTTCTGAATGTTGAGCTTTAAGCCAACTTTTTCACTCTCCACTTTCACTTTCATCAAGAGGCTGTTTAGTTCCTCTTCACTTTCTGCCATAAGGGTGTTGTCATCTGCATATATGAGATTATTGATATTTCTCCCAGCAATCTTGATTCCAGCTTGTGTTTCTTCCAGTCCAGCATTTCTCATGATGTACTCTGCATAGAAGTTAAATAAACAGGGTGACAATATACAGCCTTGACGAACTCCTTTTCCTGTTTGGAACCAGTCTGTTGTTCCATGTTCAGTTCTAACTGTTGCTTCCTGACCTGCATACAAATTTCTCAAGAGGCAGATCAGGTGATCTGGTATTCCCATCTCTTTCAGAATTTTCCACAGTTTATTGTGATCCACACAGTCAAAGGCTTTGGCATAGTCAATAAAGCAGAAATAGATGTTTTTCTGGAACTCTCTTGTTTTTTCCAACTTTAAAATGTTAACAGCTTAAAGCCACCAATTTTATTTCTGGATCAAGTCATCCAGAAAGATCATCCTGAATCCATGAAGGCCTCTGATCATCATGATCACCCTGGCTGACAGGCTGATAGGGCAGCCATCATCTCTGATTACAGAAGCAGAGGGAAGAGCAGAGCTGTGCAGGGTGTCCCATTGGCCGTTACACCCTGGTCCAGAAGTGACAATCGTTATTTCCTTTCGTTCACTAGAACTAGTCATATGCCATCACAAGGTTTGCAAACCTAGTGTGGGCTGAGAAGGAGAGAACTGGAAATATTGGTTAATGGCACTAATGATTGCCACAGATGTTCCTGTACAACAAGGTTGTCAATTTTTAATATTTGTTGTTTGTGAAAATACATAATGATAAAAAGTTGCTATGCATTTGAGTAACACTTTAAAATTAATTTGTATTACATTAATCTTATTAATATCTAAGGAAATGTGGTAAGACCGAGACACTTTTATCTAAGAGTTAGGCTAGGAACAAATAGCATTAATACCAAGATTATTTCTAGGGAGAGAATTCTCTTTGGGAAAAGAGCCTAATATATATGTGGTGGCAACAGTGGGAATGTGGAGGACAGGAGAATAGGTTTGTGTGAGAAATTTGGAGTTCTGGGAGGCAATACAAGAGAATGAAAAGAAGGAGGGATGTATGAAAGAAGGTGGAGGTGGAGGGGTAGGCTAGCAAATGGGGAAATGGATTTGTTCCCTGGAACAACTCTCTCCCTTGGACCTTCACCCACTCATCCACAAATTTCAATAGCTTAATAAACTCAGAAATGCATGCTGTGAGGGAATTTTGGTTGTGAACATTGAAGAAAGAAGATTCATGCTGAATTGAAGCCTTAAACATCTTAGACAGTTAGGATGCAGAAGAGGACTAGAGAATGCAACCTGCTCAGAAGTTTGCAGAAGTCTTAGAGAGAGCTCTAGGTGGCCTGGCCAATTTTATGTACTTCTTGAAGTTTCCTGGCTGACATTTTTGTTAGCTAATACTATTATTGTTAATTGATATTATTTTTAAATGCACTAATCCACTTGCACCTTGATTTATTCATTTAATAATATGTGTTGAGTACAAACAAGATAATGAATAACATCATAAACAAGGATCCTATTACCCATAGAGATTACTGTCATTCAGGAGTGGCAGAAATTAAACAAATACGTATGGAAATAAACCTATTTATTCAGTCTAAGACAATGGTTATAGATACATAGAATCCATATGGATTATAGGGTCTGTGAGTTGAGAGCAATAGTACGGAGTTCAGGCTATTCTTTAACACGGAAAGAACTAAGTATAACCACGACAAATTTAAATACTTCTCTTTTCTGAAAGTGTGCAGAGATTTCTTAATTTTTAATGCCATAAGTGATCCATGCTAGAAAGTTAGCAGAGATATTAGAGAGAATTTACATTTGAGGAACTAAAGAAAATATCTTAATTAGAATCAGAAGGAAGGGGAGACTTGAACAATCATAAAATTGATTAGAGTGTTAATTAGATGAATATCTACCATTAAAAGTATCATAACCCAGATAGCATAGACTTTGAAGAACATATTGCTTCACAATCATTTATCTATTCTAGGTCAAATGAAAGAACAAAAGCTTCCTAAGTTATTTTCAGAAACTAACACAATATTGATATTGAAACCTGATAAGATAGACTGAATAGGAAAACTAAAGAATGAGTGCACTTCAATGTCAATGAAATCAATTATAAGAGACTTCCCAAATGGCTCAGTGATAAAGAATTCATTTGCCAATGCAGGAGTTACAGTTAGATCTCTGGGTCGGGAAGATCCCCTGGAAGAGGAAATGGCAACCCACTCCAGTATTCTTGCCTGGGAAATCTCATGGACAGAGGAGCCTGGAAGGCTACAGTCTATGGGGTCTTAAAGAGTCAGACACGACTGAGTATACATGCACACAAGCAACTATACACTTGTTCTTAGCCAAAAGGTCAAGAAGTGATCACACAAGCAATTATAAATAAAATATTTCCAAACTAAGTAGAGCAATCCATCAGAGTAATAATACAGTATGCTGCTGCTGCTGCTGCTAAGTCGCTTCAGTTGTGTCCGACTCTGTGCGACCCCATAGACGTCAGCCCACCAGGCTCCCCCGTCCATGGGATTCTCCAGGCAAGAACACTGGAGTGGGTTGCCATTTCCTTCTCCAATGTATGAAAGTGAAAAGTGAAAGTGAAGTCGCTCAGTCGTGTCCAACTCTAGCGACCCCATGGACTGAGATTCTCCGTCCATGGGATTCTCCAGGCAAAAGTACTGGGGTGGGGTGCCATTGCCTTCCCCGAATAATACAGTATAGTTAGGCTTTATTCCAGAAAGAATAGCTTCGGTTAGAATATTTATTAATTCCATTAATCAACAGATCAGAACAGAAAAAAAAATCATCACCATAGATGCTTTATGTCAGCATTTAAAAATATTCAACATCACTGATAAAAAATTCTTAGAAAAATTAGAAATAGTGGCAAGCTTCTTTTACCTCATTAAGAATATTTAAAATCAACAATAAGACAAAAATTCTTATTTCTAGGTTGGAGCCAGTGTAATTGTAGTTTTTGCATTGTGAAATTTGCCATTTGATATTGAAATACATTCTTAATAAATATGACTGTTATACATAATTTTAATGTGCATTTCTTGTTTTATATATATATTTGCTAATGATTTATTACTTGCTATTTAACTTATATTTATTTTAGATTCTAGAAATGATGTTAGATGAAAAGCAAATTCAAACAATCTTTTTATTTGAGTTCAAAATGGGTTGTAAAGCAGCAGAGACAACTTGCAACATCAGCAACACATTTGGGCCAGGAACTGCTAACAAACATACAGTGCAGTGGTGGTTCAAGAAGTTTTACAAAGGAGATGAGAGCCTTGAAGATGAGGAGTTCAGTGGCTGGGCATAGGAAGTCAGCAAGGACTAATTGAGAGCAATCATCGAAGCTGATCTTACAACTACATGAGAACTCAACGTTGACCAGTCTATGATCTTCAGCATTTGAAGCAAATTGGAAAGGTGAAAAAGCTCGATAAGTGGATGCCTCATGAGCTAGCCAAAAAAAAAAAAAAAAAATTGTTGTTTTGAAGTGTCATCTTATTCTACACAACAAGAATGAGCCATTTCTTCACTGGATTATGACGTGCAATGAAAAGTACTTTATATGACAACTGTCAATGACCAACTCAGTGGCGGGACTGAGAAGCTCCAAACTCAAACTCCGCCCCCCCCCCCCCCCCCCGCCACAAAAGGTTGTGGTCACGGTTTAGGGGTCCACTACAGCTTTCTGAATCTTGGAGAAACCATTACATCTGAGCAGTATGCTCAGCAAATCAGTGAGATGCACCCAAAACTGCAGTGTCTGCAGCCAGCACTGGTCAACAGAAAGGGCCCAGCTCTTCTCCAGAACAACGGCTAACCACACATTGCACAACCAAAGCTTTGCAAGTTGAAGGAGCTAGGCTAAACTTTTTGCAAGTTTAGCAACATTTTCCATTTGTGGAAAATGCTTCCACAACCAGCAGGATTAAAAAAATGTTTTCCAAGAGTTCACTAAATCCCGAAGCACAGATCGTTATGCTACAGGAATAAACCAACTTATTTCTCATTGGCAAAAATGTGTTGATTGTAATAGTTCCTATTTTTACTAATAAAGATGTGTTTGAGCCTAGTTATAACAACTCAAAATTCACAGTCTGAAACCACAATTACTTTTGCATCAACCTAACTATAGAATCTCAGGGATGGGGGAGCCTGGTGGGCTGCCATCTATGGGGTTGCACAGAGTCAGACATGACTGAAGTGACTTAGCAGCAGCAGTAACTATTATCTAGCACTTTAGGGCAAGTGTAATCAATCAGCAGATATGAAATAGAAATAAGATTATTTTAAGGGGGGATATAGAATACTCCTTTACTCTGTAAAGAGCAATATTGCATAGGAACCTGGAATGTCAGGTCCATGAATCAAGGCAAATTGGAAGTGGTCAAATAAGAGATGGCAAGAGTGAATGTCGACATTCTAGGAATTAGCGAACTAAAATGGACTGGAATGGGTGAATTTAACTCGGATGACCATTATATCTACTACTTTGGGCAGGAATCCCTCAGAAGAAACAGAGTAGCCATCATGGTCAACAAAAGAGTCCGAAATGCAGTACTTGGATGCAATCTCAAAAATGACAGAATGATCTCTGTTCGTTTCCAAGGCAAACCATTCAATGTCACAGTAATCCAAATCTATGCCCCAACCAGTAACGCCGAAGAAGCTGAAGTTGAACGGTTCTATGAAGACCTACAAGACCTTTTAGAACTTACACCCAAAAAAGATGTCCTTTTCATTATAGGGGACTGGAATGCAAAAGTAGGAAGTCAAGAAACACCTGGAGTAACAGGCAAATTTGGCCTTGGAACACGGAATGAAGCAGGGCAAAGACTAACAGAGTTTTGCCAAGAAAATGCACTGGTCATAGCAAATACCCTCTTCCAACAACACAAGAGAAGACTCTATACATGGACATCACTAGATGGTCAACACCGAAATCAGATCGATTATATTCTTTGCAGCCTAAGATGGAGAAGCTCTATACAATCAGCAAAAACAAGACCAGGAGCTGACTGTGGCTCAGACCATGAACTCCTTATTGCCAAATTCAGACTGAAATTGAAGAAAGTAGGGAAAACTACTAGACCATTCAGGTATGACCTAAATCAAATCTCTTATGACTATACAGTGGAAGTGAGAAATAGATTTAAGGGCCTAGATCTGATAGATAGAGTGCCTGATGAACTATGGAATGAGGTTCGTGACATTGTACAGGAGACAGGGATCAAGACCATCCCCATGGAAAAGAAATGCAAAAAACCAAAATGGCTGTCTGGGGAGGCCTTACAAATAGCTGTGAAAAGAAGAGAAGCGAAAAGCAAAGGAGAAAAGGAAAGATATAAACATCTAAATGCAGAGTTCCAAAGAATAGCAAGAAGAGATAAGAAAGCCTTCTTCAGTGATCAATGCAAAGAAATAGAGGAAAACAACAGAATGGGAAAGACTAGGGATCTCTTCAAGAAAATCAGAGATACCAAAGGAACATTTCATGCAAAGATGGGCACGATAAAGGACAGAAATGGTATGGACCTAACAGAAGCAGAAGATATTAAGAAGAGGTGGCAAGAATACACAGAAGAACTGTACAAAAAAGAGCTTCACAACCCAGATAATCATGATGATGTGATCACTGACCTAGAGCCAGACATCTTGGAATGTGAAGTCAAATGGGCCTTAGAAAGCATCACTACGAACAAAGCTAGTGGAGGTGATGGAATTCCAGTGGAGCTATTCCAAATCCTGAAAGATGATGCTGTGAAAGTGCTGCACTCAATATGCCAGCAAATCTGGAAAACTCAGCAGTGGCCACAAGATTGGAAAAGGTCAGTTTTCATCCCAATCCCAAAGAAAGGCAATGCCAAAGAATGCTCAAACTACCGAACAATTGCACTCATCTCACGCGCTAGTAAAGTAATGCTCAAAATTCTCCAAGCCAGGCTTCAGCAATATGTGAACCGTGAATTTCCTGATGTTCAAGCTGGTTTTAGAAAAGGCAGAGGAACCAGAGATCAAATTGCCAACATCCGCTGGATCATGGAAAAAGCAAGAGAGTTCCAGAAAAACATCTATTTCTGCTTTATTGACTATGCCAAAGCCTTTGACTGTGTAGATCACAATAAACTGTGGACAATTCTGAAAGAGATGGGAATACCAGACCACCTGATCTGCCTCTTGAGAAATCTGTATGCAGGTCAGGAAGCAACAGTTAGAACTGGACATGGAACAACAGACTGGTTCCAAATAGAAAAAGGAGTACGTCAAGGCTGCATATTGTCACCATGTTTATTTAACTTCTATGCAGAGTACATCATGAGAAATGCTGGACTGGAAGAAACACAAGTTGGAATCAAGATTGCCGGGAGAAATATCAATAACCTCAGATATGCAGATGACACCACCCTTATGGCAGAAAGTGAAGAGGGGCTAAAAAGCCTCTTGATGAAAGTGAAAGTGGAGAGTGAAAAGGTTGGCTTAAAGCTCAACATTCAGAAAACGAAGATCATGGCATCTGGTCCCATCACTGCATGGGAAATAGATGGAGAAACAGTGGAAACAGTGTCAGACTTTATTTTTCTGGGCTCCAAAATCACTGCAGATGGTGACTGCAGCCATGAAATTAAAAGACGCTTACTCCTTGGAAGGAAAGTTATGACCAACCTAGATAGCATATTCAAAAGCAGAGACATTACTTTGCCAACAAAGGTTTGCCTAGTCAAGGCTATGGTGTTTCCTGTGGTCATGTATGGATGTGAGAGCTGGACTGTGAAGAAGGCTGAGCGCCAAAGAATTGATGCTTTTGAACTGTGGTGTTGGAGAAGATTCTTGAGAGTCCCTTGGACTGCAAGAAGATCCAACCAGTCCATTCTGAAGGAGATCAATCCTGGAATTTCTTTGGAAGGAATGATGCTACAGCTGAAACTCCAGTATTTTGGCCACGTCTTGCGAAGAGTTGACTCATTGGAGAAGACTCTGATGCTGGGAGGGATTGAGGGCAGGAGGAGAAGGGGACGACAGAGGATGAGATGGCTGGATGGCATCACTGACTTGATGGATGTGAGTCTGAGTGACCTCCGGTAGCTGGTGATGGACAGGGAGGCCTGGCGTGCTGCGGTTCATGGGGTCGGAAAGAGTCGGACACGACTGAGAGACTGATCTGATCTGATAGAATACTCCTTATTTGTAGATAATGTTAAATTCTATCATGAGAATTAATGAGATCATTCTGAACCAACATATAAATAATACAAGTGAAGAAAATAATTATAGTAACTTTTCTCTGAACCATCAATTTTCAGTAGAATATATACGGGGAAAATAGTGGAATTGCAAATTACCTAGGGAAAACATGAAGAAAATATTTAAGACTTTTGTGGGTAAAATCATCTGAATTGAGTCTACTTCTCTGAGGTATAAGAAGGACTTTTTGAAACAATCAGGGAAACCTGAATGTTAAAGACAGAAAAATCTCTCAAAAGAAGGTATAAGTTTACTGCAACATCAAATGAAACTTGCTATGAAATTTAGGGGAGTGGTATCTGGGTAGAACCAATAAAATTATTTTTAAGAAAGCGCAGAGGAATTAATAAGTGTTAGCTGTCAATAGCATTTCTGGGTTCAGCATTTTTATATATTACGTGATCCTCACAAAATTTTAAGTCGAGACTTAGGCTCATAAAGGTTAAATAATTTTCAAAGGGCTACACAGCTGAGTGGAATTGGGACTCCAACACAGGTCTGATGGCCTTATTCCAGAAGCTGAGATCTTTAATACCCATGTTATATATTGTAAGAGCAACAGCCATTTAAGTTTTTTGTGTTATGAATCATGTCTAGCCTATTTGAGGAAGAAGCAGTTTCTACTAAATAGTGTTACTCACATTCCATTTACAGATTATTCAAAAAGGGATATTCAAAGTCTTTCTTTACCTACACTTAAAATAGCAGTCTTATGGAAAGCTGTTCATGATATATGTTTAAATGAAAAAAAAAAAAAAAACAACTAAAACCCCAGAACACATTGCAGTGAAGAATGATCCACTTTAGCACAAATATCCTTTTATATATACATATATATACACATATATATAGAGAGATCGAACCAGTCAATATTAAGGAAAATGAACCCTGAATACCCACTGGAAGGACTGATGCTGAAACTCCAGTATTTTGGTCATCTGATGCAAATAGCAAGTTCATTGGAAAAGTCCCTGAAGCTGCAAAAGATTGAGGGCAGAAGGAGAAGAGGGCATCAGAGAATGAGATGGCTGGATGGCATCACCGAAGTAATGGACATGAACTCGGGCAAACTGGGAAGTGGTGAGCTACAGGGAGGCCTGGAGTGCTGCAGTCCATGGGGTTGCAAAGGTCAGACACGACTGGGACGCTGAACAACAACAACAACCAAATGTATATATTCCTTTTATATAAATGACACTATATTATTATCCTAAAACATTAACAAAGACTAACTCAGAATAATTTTTCATCTTTTTGTCTGTATTTTTTACAGTCAGTTCTTTTAAAAGTTGTAACATTTCCCCAAACAAAACAAACACCCACCATCCCCAAACCCCAGCTTTTTCAAATGGAAGAATTCAGGGAACTAAATTCATTCCCTAATCCAGATTCACAATGATCAATAGTCAGCATTTTTTATCTTCAGTCTAAAAATAGTAGTATTAATAGAGTTATTCTGGGGGTTTTATTTGTGAAAACTGTCAAGTCCAATTAGCTTAATCTTTACCCATTACCTAAGTGTAAGGTAAAAATAAATAACAATTTTAGTATGGTAATCAGGTGAAATTATACTGTGTGTTTATTTTAGAAATGGGTCGCATCATCTTCCAAGGCAGTTATCACAAATCCTGGTTTTTGTGCTAACATCAGAATGTGGTCCTGTGATCCCTGGGTTTCCGAGCCCCTCCCTTTTTCCCTTTGCAATGCCTGCTGACTGGTGCACCCAGGGACATTGGATCGCTCCACTAATAAGCAGCCTCCCTCTCACAGTCATGTTCTGCTTGGTTGTCTGTGGATGTTCAATGACTCTTGTTCTTACCCTGCAATTCTACATGTTAACATGTATCTTAGCAAGACCTTAAATACTGACTTTCTAGCAGCCGCATTTCAGCTTGCACTCTCAATGTTTCCTTTTTGTTTGTTAGATATAAAACCGAGCAAATGGGACTGAGGGACTCTGGCACAGCTCCAAATCAGAGTGAAACGCATCCTGAATTGGCCCTTTGCCCAAAGGTATAATTTTCAGCTGTGAGTTGCCGTTAATTTTGAAAATCATTTTTGTAGCTTCAGATTTTTCAGAGGAGTAGAAGCATTGTGTCTGCTCTCCAGGCAACCAACACTCAAAAACCAAACCAAAACTGCAGTATTTTGCCTTCTCTGCATCAGATAAGAGGCAAAACCAATACAATATTGTAAAGTTAAAAAATAAAATAAAATTAAAAAAAAAAAAAGAAAGACTTCTTTAGCTAAAGGATTCAACAGCATTCAAGCGTAAATTATATAAGTATCTTGTGCTTGCCAGCCATACACACCTCAGTAATGTGCACATTTCTTTAGGTTATTTCATCTTTAAACAGATCATTCTTTTGATACCTGAGGTATTTTAAAACTATATTTCTTGCCTTTATACACAGTAAAATTACTTAGTATCAGTTTCAATTATGTTAGTGTAAATAACAAATTATTCTGTGATTAAGGATAACAATTGACAATACATGTATATAATAAACACGAGTGTCAGTGTGTGTAAAATAGCTACAATATGCTAATACTATAGAGCACAGGGACTTGCCAAACAGCAAGTTGATATTTATTTCTTTTGTTCTATGGATAATATCTTCTAACATGTCTTAAACTCCATCAGGCATGAATTTGTTGTCCTACTCAATGGAGATCCTTCTTTGAAAAGATCATGCCTGTAAGAACTTGAAGAATTTTTGTAGCTGCCATTTTGCTTTTTGTATCTGTTAGAAGTAAGATGTGTTATTTTTCTATTTTAACAAGTGCAGCTTACAAAGTGCAGGTTTTAAAAAAATCTATTGAATTACATCATCTAATCTTCTGTATCTTTTACCTCCCAAATTGAAAACTAAATGCACAAAAAATAAAAAGAATTGTATGCTATTCCTTATCATCTGTGACAAATACAAACCACAGTCTTTGGAATCAGACACGCCTGATTTTCTAATACTCCAGTAAAAGAATTAAACCTGTGCAGAAGATATCAGTCACTGCCAACGATCTGACTCTTATTCTCTTTTTGAAACAAGGCTTCAATTTTCTCAACTAAAAACATAAGGAATTATGCCTTTTTTCTAAGACTGTTGTGAGGAGTCAGGAGATAATATGTGAATAGATTTAGCACAGGGCCTGACAAAATTTAAGAGTTTGATTACTAGGTGTGTGTGTGTGTGTGTGTGTGTGTGTGTGTGTAGATGTGTTGTTTTAGATTATGAAATGACTTTGTGTATTATATAAAATAAAAAATAAAAGTAGAAAAAAAGATCAACATTACTACACCATCCATTTTTTTTGCTGGCCTTTTTCCTACCATTGTTTTTATAGCTAAAGTAATACTCACTATAAAATTTTAGATTCTGCCTTAATTCAATGTACTTTATAACACCAACATTTTCTCATGATATTACAAGCTCCTCATAAACATCAGTTTTAGTGTCTGCATAGTATTCCATCATGTTGTTTGTTAACATTTTCCAATCACCAGATAGGTTATTTCCAATGCTTTGTATTGTGAATAGTGCCATGAAAAACACCTTTGCTTCTAACTTTTGTATTTCAGATTATTCCCTCAGTATAGATTATATTTATTTGTACTTTGATCTACGTTTCTACCTTTTCTGTCTTCACATGATTGGTTTTTCTGTGATTTCATTTTATCTCTTTTATTAGCTCAGTCAGGCTTCCCTGGTATCTCATTGATAATGAATCTGCCTGTCAATGCAGGGGACACCAGAGATGTAGGTTGGATCCCTGGGTTGAGAAGATTCCCTGGAGAAGAAAATGGCAACCCACTCCAGTACTCTTGCCTGGGAAATCCCATGGACAGCAGAGCCTGGAGGGCTACAGTCTATGGGGTCGTGAAGGAGTCAGACAGACTTAGTAACGAAACAACAAAAAATAGCACTCTGAATTGCGTGCAGTGAAACTCTGCAAAGTATTGGATGGTATAAACCCAACCCCCCACTGCTCCTCCTACTGCTACTTCTCTTCCTCCTCCTTCTTTTTAAATATCCATTTTTAATTGAAAAGTGTTACATGTATGTTTAGTAAAAAGCATTTAATCAACGTGAAAAGTTCAAAGACATGCCTCAAAACCCACTACCCAGAAATCACGTGTTAATATTTGAACATCACTCAGAATTTCTCTAAGGACACACAGACTACTGAGTAGAAATAATTTTATAGCATTTTTGTTATCTAGCTATGTAAGTATTATATACTATATATCATTATATGACAATATAAATGTTATAAATATTATCAGATCTTTTAAAAAGTGTAAACAATTAATTTCAGCAATTTGAAATTAAACTAGTATGTGCTCTGAAAAACTCTGACATATGTTCCTAGGTCCTTCTCACATGTGCTTTCCATCTCAGCCTAGGGAGTATGGACATAATTGTAGATGTCCTGTTTCATGCTGCTCTATATTCTTGGATATACCTAAATAGTTCCTTATTATTATAGATAATCTGAGTATATGGAAAATGAACCTAACTTGCTATACCTATTTGCCTCTTGTTAAACCCTATCTAGCCACCTTTGTGTAGTTTTCTTAAACAAAAAGTAGTCTCATGATTTATCAGTTCAGTTCAGTTCATTTCAGTCATTCAGTCGCTCAGTCGTGTCGGACTCTTTGCGACCCCATGAATCCCAGCGCACCAGGCCTCCCTGTCCATCACCCACTCCCGGAGTTTACTCAAACTCACATCCATCAAAGTCGGTGATGCCATCCAGCTATCTCATCCTCTGTCGTCCCCTTCTCCTCCTGCCCTCAATCCCTCCCAGCATCAGAGTCTTTCCAACGAGTCAACTCTTCACATGAGGTGGCCAAAGTACTGGAGTTTCAGCTTTAACATCATTCCTTCCAAAGAAATCCCAGGGCTGATTTCCTTCAGAATGAACTGGTTGGATCTCCCTGCAGTCCAAGGCACTCTCAAGAGTCTTCTCCAACACCACAGTTCAAAAGCATCAATTCTTCGGCGCTCAGCCTTCTTCACAGTCCAACTCTCACATCCATACATGACCACAGGAAAAATCATAGCCTTGACTAGATGGAGCTTTGTAGGCAATGTAATGTCTCTGCTTTTGAATATGCTATCTAGGTTGGTCATAACTTTCCTTCCAAGGAGTAAGCATCTTTTAATGTCATGGCTGCAGTCACCATCTGCAGTGATTTTGGAGCCCCCCAAAATAAAGTCTGACACTGTTTCCACTGTTTCCCCATCTATTTCCCATGAAGTGATGGGACTGGATGCCATGATCTTTGTTTTCTGAATGTTGAGCTTTAAGCCAACTTTTTTGCTCTCCTCTTTCACTTTTATCAAGAGGCTTTTTAGTTCCTCTTCACTTTCTGCCATAAGGGTGGTATCATCTGCATATCTGAGGTTATTGATATTTCTCCCGGCAATCTTGATTCCAATTTGTGCTTCTTCCAGCCCAACATTTCTCATGATGTGCTCTGCATAGAAGTTAACTAAGCAGGGTGACAATATACAGCCTTGACGTACTCCTTTTCCTATTTGGAACCAGTCTGTTATTCCATGTCCAGTTCTAACTGTTGCTTCCTGATCTGCATACAGATTTCTCAAGAGGCAGATCAGGTGGTCTGGTATTCCCATCTCTTTCAGAATTGTCCACAGTTTATTGTGATCCACACAGTCAAAGGCTTTGGCATAGTCAATAAAGCAGAAATAGATGTTTTTCTGGAACTCTCTTGCTTTTTCCATGATCCAGCGGATGTTGGCAATTTGATCTCTGGTTCCTCTGCCTTTTCTAAAACCAGCTTGAACATCAGGAAATTCACGGTTCACATATTGCTGAAGCCTGGCCTAGAGAATTTTGAGCATTACTTTACTAGCGTGTGAGATGAGTATAATTGTGTGGTAGTTTGAGCATTCTTTGGCATTGCCTTTCACATATACTGAATTTATATTTATTACAAGGTGTTTAAGAAAACTTAAAAATTGTGAAGATAGTTTTATCTGGAACTAAAAGTGATAGTTATAGTAAAGGGGAAATTATAAATTTTATTCCAGATAAAAATACTCTCCATTAGATTAAGAAACAATAATATTATCTATTGTCATCTTTATTTTTTAAACATTCTGAAGGTTCAAGCAAATGTCACAATACAAAAAATAAAGTAAGCAAAAAAAATATTGGAATATAAAAGAAATTATTAGAAATATTAGTAGTTGATATGATTATATAGCTACAAATACAAGAATATCAGTTATGAAATTATTAACAAAGCTAAAAGATTTATTAAATTAGTAGAGTACACAAACACACACAAAATCAAAGCTTTCCCATTTCCTAGCTATAACCAGGAAAGATTGAAATGAAAGAATAAGATTTTATTCATAATGAGTATAGAAACTATAAACTAGTTGGGAATATATTTAATAAGAAAAATCTACATAAATAGAAATATAGTAGTCATATCATATGCCTGTTAATCATACATGAATTTTAAATTAAACTTACTCCATGCTGCACATACTTCATTTTTTTAAGTTATGTCTATTTCATGCAAGTCCTATACTGGGTGTTCAACTCTTAAGAAACAGCAATCTGTTTCAATACTGGAGGAAAAGCTGACGGTATTGAATTTATTATAAGATGTTGCATCTATATACTGGAACACATGTATACTTGTGGCAGATCCATCTTGATGTATGGCAAAAGCAATACAATATTGTAAAGTTAAGCAAAATAAAATTAAAAAAAATAATAAAGGGTTTTCAAGGATAATTTTTGACTATAATCAATTGTCACCTTGAGTGCTGGTTTTGGAAACCAACCCTTGTGTACGAGGAGTCACCACTGTGGTATGCAAGTTTTCTGAGGGAGGTAAAGTAAGGCCAGAATAAATGGAGTTTGAGATTGTAATAGTATTAAACATTTGGTTATCTAGTATCAAAATAAAATGTGCAGAAAAATCAAAAGAATCAGGAAACTGTCAAACTATTCTCCCTCCCCCAACTCATTCTTGGAGGCCAAATGCTTAGAACTGCTAGACATCTGCCTTTGTTTGATGCTTTTCTTCCTGGCTGAGTTAGAGAATCTCCATTACTAAGGCAACATGGCTGCCTGCAGACTTTCAAACCATTACATACCTCCATAAATAAAACTTCAGGTAGTAAACGTGAAGCATGCTTGATTTCCTCCAACTAGTTATGTCTATTGAGAATAGTAGAAGCTAGGTTCTGGGTTCCATAATGGCTGCTAATGTGTGGATGTGTTGATGTATGAGTTATGAGATCACAAAACTGGAAAGGCTCACAAAATTGGAGAACTTCTAGGATGAAGTGTTGAAGAAAGTCAAAGTTCTCCTGGGACACAGTTCCACTGTTGTGCCCCCTTTTGTGGGATATTCATGTATTAATACTGGGAGAGGGGTGCTACCTGATTCCCTCTGTCTTACTGACTCATTGGAAAAGACCCTGATGCTGGGAAAGACTGAAGGCAGGAGAAAGGACAATAGAGGATGAGATGGTTGAACGGCATTACCAACTTGATGGACATGAGTTTGAACAAGCTCCAGGAGTTGGTGACGGACAGGAAAGCCTGGCATGATGCAGTCCATGGGGTTGCAAAGAGTCAGACATGGCTGAATGATTGAACTGAACTGAACCTCTCCCATGAGTATAACCAAAGCCCCTGAAATTTATCAATCAGCTGAATTAGCCTGGGGAGGGTACCGTAGCAGGCAAAAATGCAGTGACTATGACCCGAAACAATGTAATTCAAATGCTGATCTTTCCCAGGTGAATACTGACGTATAATGCAATTACAATCAGAGTCCCAACTGCATTTTCTATTTCCTTGTTTCTGGACCTGGACAAGCTGGTTTAAAATATATGACAATTGTCAAGAGAATTTTAAAGAACTAGTGGGAAGCATTTACTCTATCAGCCATAAATAGACACTAAAAATACTGCAATAAAAATCCTGTGGTACTGAAATAGAAATAGTTAATAAGTTGTAAAAACATAATAGTAAAGACCTAATTACAATCATTCAACAACAAATAATTTATTGGACATGTACTAAATGCCAGAGGCTATGGCTGTGAACAATATACAGACACTTGCCTTCATTATAAACTGAATAGTCCCAAAGTCTGAGAAATGTCAGGGAGAATAAAAGGTGCTATGAAACATAGAACTGAGTGATGGATCCTAGTTGGGATCCAAGGGAAACCTTCCTGAGACTGAAATTCTGCTGAGTCTTGAAGGATCATCAAAATTAGCTAGGTTAGGAGGGCTGTGGCAGGAGGATATGGCTTGGAGGAAAGTACCCCATGTGGGAGCAGTCTGGCATGTCTCAACATAGGGAAAGCTTGTGACTGGCATGGAAGAGGGCATCAAAACTGAGTTTAAGAGCAGATCATGCACAAGACTTCCCTGGCTGTCCAAGGGTTAAGACTTCACCTTCCGATTCAGGGAGTACAGATTCTACCCCTGGTTATGGACCTAGATCTCACAAGCCTTGTGGCCAAAAACCAAACCATAAGACAGAAGCAATATTGCAATAAAAACTTTAAAAATGGTCCGCATTAAAAACAAAGACTCTAAAAAACAGATCATAGAGCCAGGGAGAGGTTGAAAAACTTCTAATTTTACCTTAAGAACAATGGAAAACCCTTGAAGGTTTTATATAAATTTGTCTTTCAACTCAAGCTGCTATATATATTTCAATGCAATATTGATTGGTAAATAATATCTGTGTATCTCTGATACAGAATAACACTTAAATATCAATATCAATAAATATTGCTTATCAAGTAGAAATGAACTAGTATCTTTATTATCAATGAAAAACATCCATTTTCTTTAATTTTTTTTTCTTTTTTTGAGCTAGCTCTTGGGCTATAGTTTGCTGATTTGATTTTAGTTTTGTAGCAAATGTATTGGAATTTAGCTTCATCTTTGAGCAACCAGAATTTATAAGTGTTTATAACATGCCTTCAAAAATAAAAGAACATGACTATGCTTTTATTTACCTTCTAATTGCATTCTCCCAATTATTTTAATAACCTAGAGTTCTAGTTTCAGTTTATTTTGACATGCTATCTTTGACATTAAGTTTCTTTTCTATATTTTTAAACAATTTTTTTGGTTGTGGACCAGTTTTTAAAACTCTTTATTGAGTTTACTACAATAATAATATTGCTTCTGTTTATGTTTTGGCTTTTTTGGCCACAAGGCCTATGGGATCTTAGCTCCCTGACTAAGGTCTTAACCACTGAACCAGCAGGGAAATCCCTAAGGTTCTTTTCTAAATAAGAGCATTAAACTTTACAATTCCATTAACTGCAATTGTTTAGGCTTAGTATTAAATAGTTTAGTAGTTACATTGCCTGTCTCTGTATCTTTCTTTTTTTTTTTTTTTTTACCTTATCTTTGACAAAGGAAGCAAGAGTATACAATGGAGGAAAGACAATCTCTTTAACAAATGGTGCTGGGAAAACTGGTCAACCACTTGTAAAAGAATGAAACTAGAACACTTTCTAACACCATACACAAAAATAAACTCAAAATGGATTAAAGATCTAAACATAAGACCAGAAACTATCTTTCTTTTTCCTCTCTTGAGCTCTGCAGTCATTTTTGTTGTTGCTGTTGTCGGAGTGATTGAATATATTATTTTCCTTAAGACTTGATGTTTTTTCCAGAAAATGAACATAGGTGGTACATATTCAATCTTTAAATGTCCACAAATGTCATACTTTTCCTCTTGTTTGAACAACAGCCTGAGTACAGAATTCTAACAGAAAACTCCTGTTACCCTATAACTCTAGGGAACATTCCCTATAACTCTGTGAACATTTCTTCATCATCTAGTATTTAGTCCAGTGCTCTTCTGGTTCACTTGTCATTTATCTTTGGTATTTGGAAATGTCATTATGATATGACTAATGTGTGGTTTCAATATTCCTGTCCAGTACCTTTTAGATCTGGTGACTCAAGTCTTTTCCCATCTTTCTATTTTTGAATTCGTTTCCCCTCTGTGTACTCAAATTCAGTTTTCTAGAACTCCACTTACAAGGATTGTATAGGATCCAGTGTGTAGTTAAAGGCTTTGGAGAAGCCACTCCTGTGGGTCTTCCACGGCCATGTCTGTGTTTTCTGGCCCGGATCTGCCCTGGTTATCCAAGGTTGGTCACTTGACCCCAGCTAGACCAATCAACATCTTTCTCTAGGACTTTTCTTTTCAACTGGAATGAAGGGGAGTATGTTAATTCTCCTGAGTAGTAAGAGAAGCAAACTGTAAAGTTTTTGGCTTGTAACTGAACTACTTTCTGCCATGAGGAACATCCCTATTTGCAGTGAGAAAGAGTAAAGTTCCAAGAAAAGAGGAAAACAGATGGTGGTATTTGGAAACCTGGTTCCTGATGTTTCACTTTTAAGAAGAGTGTCATTGATTTTAAATGACCAAAGTGGAACCAAGTAGAGGGACCAAGAGAAAGGAGGCAAGGAAACCAGTTGAGTGGATATATTAATAGTTCTCATGAAAGGTGATTATAACCTTTTTTTTTGAGTCGTTATTTATAGAGATGAATCGAAAAATGTAACTGGGAGTTACAGTTCATAGATCTGTTCATAGGTTAGATGTGAGAGTGAAAAGAAAGATGGGGGGCTAGAATGGCTAGAATGTGCTAAGCTTTCTTGTTGTGTGCTCGACAGATACAGGGATGAAGTAGACACACACACAACAACCAGATACAAAAAAGTACATACTGTATGATTCAGGTTACATAAGCACAGTGCTAGGCAATACCAATCTATGGTATCTGAAACCAATTTGGCAGATGGAGGGTAGCAAGATGGGGCATGAAGTGGCTTTGGAGGTCACTGGTGATGTTCTGTTTCTTAACCTAGATGCTGGTTAAACACGAGTGTTTATTTTATGAAAAACAACATTGAATGGTGTGATAAGGACATGTTTCTGTATGAACTTATTACTGCAGCAAAAATGTTAAAAACAAGGGTAAGGAAGATTGGGGATGAAGAGGATGATTACTATTTGAAATATTCTATGTGAGGTATCTGTGGGACAGTAGTTCTCAAAGTGTGGTTCCCAGGGCAATGGCAGCATCACTTAGGAACTTGCTAGGAAAGCAAATCCTTGGGCTTATTATCAGTTGTATTAGGAGTCAAACCTGCTGGTGGCAGTGTGAGAAATCTGTGTTTGAACAAGCTTCTGGGTGATTCTAACATACACTAACACTTGAGAAAGGATACTCTAGGATACCCAGATGGATCTGTTAGGCATATAGTTAACTAAGTATGAGTCTGAAGTTAAGTAGAAAATGGTTTGGGCTAGTGCTATAGTTTTGCCATTGCATCATTTTTTGATTTTATATTGGAGTATAACTGATTAAAAATGTTGTGTTAGTTTCAAGTGTACAGCAGAGTGATGCAGTTATACTATATATATATATATATATATATATATATATATATATATATATATATTTAAGCGATCCTTAAAGTCATGAGAATAGTTGAATTTCCTCAAGGACAATACATACATTAAAACAAGAGAGAGAGAAAGAACCATAGGGAACTGAGGAATTTTAGGGGTAAATAGGAAAATAAGATACTGCTTGAAATGACAGCATATACATACAAATAGTATTCAGCTTTAAAAGACAATGGAAATAAACATTCACATGGAAAGATTTTTGTGATGTATTTTAAGTGAAAGAAAATTGACAATAAAAGGGCTCAAAACTTACATCCCATTGGCATACATTGATTATCTTTGGAGTGTGCAATTAAAACTCTTTTTATTTTCTTCATTTTGCCTATCCTTTCTAATTTTTCCTAATGTGGTGATGTCTTGCCTTTTGTAAATAAGGAAAAACAGACAATAAAATTGTTTTCAAAAGAGAAAAGATATCTTGTACACATGGAACTAGATAAAACAGACACAAAGAAAATGCAATTTTAAGACTTGAGAAGTCTATATGAAGATGAAAATCACAATTGCAAAACTGTAATACAGGCAGAGAATTGGGTGCTTCAGAAAATTGAATTACATTAGATGAGTTTAGTAAATTCTTTTGGAATGCAGAAGAAAAGAATATGGAGGAGAATGTAATGGGAATAGAGTTAAGATATATAAAGTATGGACTCAAGAGACAGCTATGCCCCTGCGTCCATTGCTGTTTCTCCCAACAGTTTTCTATACAGTAGCTTAGAATGATCTATTTATAGTATAAATCAGACTGAAATCCCCTCAGAGTCTTTCCATTGCATTTCAAATGAAATACAACATTTTCCACTGGCTACTGAACTGTCCCAGAGAAGGCAATGGCACCCCACTCCAGTACTCTTGCCTGGAAAATCCCATGGACAGAGGAGCCTGGTGGGCCGCAGTCCATGGGGTCGCTAAGAGACGGACATGACTGAGTGACTTTACTTTCACTTTTCACTTTCATGCATTGGAGAAGGAAATGGCAACCCACTCCAGTGTTCTTGTGTGGAGAATCCCAGGGACAGGGGAGCCTGGTGCGCAGCCGTCTATGGGGTGGCACAGAGTCGGACACGACTGAAGCGACTTGGCAGCAGCAGCACAGAACTGTCCACTCTCCTCTTTAGCAGTCTTCTATCTTCATGCTCCCAACACTCCAGCTACACTGACCATCTTTCTGTTCTATTGAGACCAAGT
The DNA here is from genome assembly GCA_935064755.1 of Tragelaphus eurycerus. NCBI lineage: Eukaryota > Metazoa > Chordata > Mammalia > Artiodactyla > Bovidae > Tragelaphus > Tragelaphus eurycerus. Next base: position 31,572,524 of record CAKXYN010000002.1, read on the forward strand.
TCTTTCTCATCTCAGGGCCTTTGGGAATGCTGCTGCCCTTACTAGAAATATTCTCATTTTCATTCATTCTTCAGGTCATAGCTTAAATTAAACTTCCTAAGTGGTCGTCCTAGGCTCTACTTTTCCATGAAAGTGTTAGTCACTTTGTCACGTCTAACTCTTTGCAGCCTCATAGACTGTAGCCTGCTAGTCAACTCCGTTAATTAAATTCTCCATGCACTAATACTGGAGTGGGTATCCATTCCATTCTCCAGGGCATCTTCCCAAACCAGGGATTGAACCCAGATCTCTGACATTGCAGGCAGATTCTTTACCATCTGAGCCACCAAGGAAGCCCCATCTGTCATAATACATAGTTATATTATTTCTACATCTTCCAGTATAGGATAAACTTAGAGCAGGATCCACTTCTAATTTATCCACCTTTGTCAGGCTGTGCATAACAGGGTCTCTAATACACGGTAGGTGCTCAATAAATATTTGTTAATAAAGGTCCATATAGATTTGAGCTATGGTTTTTCTGGTAGTCATGTATGGATGTGAGAGTTAAGTATGAGTCTGAAGTTAAGTAGAAAATGAACACCAAAGAACTGATGCTTTTGAACTGTGGTGCTGGAGAAGACTCTTGAGAGGCCCTTGGACAGCAAGATCAAACCAATCAATCCTAAAGGAAACCAACCCTGAATATTCATTGGAAGGACTGATGCTGAAGCTGAAGCTTGAATCCTTTGGCCACATGATGTGAAGAGCTGACTCATTGGAAAAGACCCTGATGCTGGGAAAGATTGAGAGCAAGAGAAGAGGGTATGGAGGATGGCATCACAGACTCAATGGACATGAGTTTGAGAAAACTCAGGAAGATAGTGAAGGACAGGGAAGCTTGGAATGCTGCAGTCCATGGGGGTCTCAAAGTGTTAAACATGATTGACTGAACAAAGCAACAACAAACTGATGGTTGCATATGTTCTGCTATTGGTGTGCTTTCAGGCTATTTAAAAGAGAAGTTTGAAAACGCATCCCCTCGCACCCATGTTTATGCTGTCATCTTACACAGACATTGCAAGTTGTGAGTATTTAACTGCAGTTCCATCTATAATATAAACTGATTTCTAGAAGTAAGCTAACTAAATCTTAGAAGCTATGTTGTCCATTTGGAGTTTCCATGTGAGGTGTCCAGATGGCCTGGAAGAATGAAAATGGCTTCAAAATCTGCCTAGCATAATCTCAGTGAGTAGTTTATGCATCAATAAACTCTAGTTCAATAAATAGTAGGGGCAATCTTTTAATTATGTTGTTTTCATTCTGTCATCTAAAGTAGTATTGCACAAATTGTAGGTGTCTTATACATGCTTATGATTTAATCGTAAGTCAATAATGTGTTTTCTTGCACAATGATAGCTTAGTATTTCTTAATATAGTGATCATTTCCTATTGCCAAATGGAACTCCCGTTCCTACCAAACTGATTAACTCCCGAAATAGGAAGATCTAACTCCTTGTTGAAAACAGTAATTGAAATCATGATGCTTCCAAATATTTCTAGCAATGTTATGTGTTTAGCTTCTTTTCTTCTCATAAAATTTGTGTTAATTATTATTGCTGTATACCAAATTATCCCCAAGTTTAACAGCTTAAAATAACAAATTTGTACCATATCATAGTTTCTAGAGGTCAGGAAGCCAGAGCAGCTCAGCTAGTCCTCTGGAAGAGTCTCTCACAAGGCTGTGGTCATCTCGAAACCTGATTTAGGGAAGATTCCTATTCTGGGTTTACTCGTGGCTATGGCAGATCTCAGATCCTCCCAGGCTGTTGGCTGAAGACATGATTCTTTGCCACTGGGCCTCTCCACAGGGCGGCTGACAACCTGGCAGCTGGCTATTCCCAGAGGGAGAGCAACGAGAGAAAAGAGAGAAACAAGTGATAGTGAGTCAAAAGTCTCTATATTCTCTAACTTCAGAAGTGATCTGCTGTCATTTTTGCCTTATTCTGTTCATTAGAAGTAAGTCACTAGGTCCAGCCTACACCCAAGGGGAAGGGAACACAAAGGTGCAGGTACCAGGAGGCAGGGACATTTGGAGCTTTCTCAGGAGTTGCCTAGAACAGCATTTTCTCTTATTACTTAATACCTGAAATTGTGTCTAATTTTCCTATGGAAAATTGTAAGAGTATAGAATAAACTGTCTTATTTTCTTATGGGAAATTGAAAGCATATAATAAGCAATCATATATCCAGAACCTAACTTTAACAATTATTAACATTTTGTTATACTCACTTCATTAATTTTCTTGTTTCTAATTAAGTACTTTTTGTTAGTTATGGGCATTATTACATTTCACCTAGAAAAACTTCAATAGTCATCATTGAAAAAGAGGTCCATGTTCCTATGTAATTTTTGCCAAAATCATCAATAATTCTCTACTATAATACTCAGCCCTTTTTCAAATTTCCCAAAATGTCTTTTATAGCTGTTTTGTCTAAATCAAGTTTCTGTGACCCTCACTTGTCTTTGAACTGAGAAGATCTTTGACCTATAGCTCTGTATTAACTTGTTTTCCTATGCAAAATTATTGTTATACATCTGTATCTCAACAAGAAACACAGTTTGAAAGAATTCAAGTAGAACATAATTCAAGGATTCCTAAGTATGCCATTTATAGATTTTAATCAAACTCCTCTAAATTACACACATACTATGAGGTTTAAATATTTCTGACCCCAATCACTTTCAGGGTAGCAGGAGAATGCTTTTTTATTTCCCAAATTACATGCTGTTACTTTAGTTATTTCTATGTTTTAGTCACATGAATTATTATTACTTTAAAAGTGTTAGACGTATGAAATTGTTATATTATATTTCATATAAATTATTATATGAAAATATATGATAATCTCAATAAAAAGAGGGAAAAAAGTGAAAAATGAAAGTTGCTCAGTTGTGTCTGACTCTTTGCAATGCCATGGACTGTAGTCCAACAGGCTCCTCTGTCTATGGGATTTCCCAGGCAATAATACCAGAGTGGGTTGCCATTTCCCTTCTCCAGGGGATCTTTTGATCCAGGGACTGAACCTGGGTCTTCTGCATTGCAGGCAGATTCTTTACCACCCAAGCCACCAGGGAAGCCCCAAAAGCAATGGCATTAATAAATTCAATATCATTTTATTATTAAAAACCCAGGTAGTCAGGAAAATCTCTAGAAACCTATGAAGAATATCTACCCCAAATCTGAGCCAACAATGTTCTTTATAGGAAAACTTTACAAGAGTTCCCTCAACAGCAGGAAAAGAAGACTGTCCATTCTCATGGTTTTAATTTTAGCTTGTTTTGGAAATTCTAGTTGGTGGACCAAGACAGGGAATAAAAATTAAGTCATAAAAATTAGAAAAGAAGAAACAAAACTATCACTATTTGTGGACAGTAGGACTATTTCTAGAAAACACAAAATGATCTACAAATTATTAGAAATTATAAGAAAATCTATTAAAGTGTTTGTATTTAAGATCAATACACAAGAATAATAAATGCCAGCCACAGTTTAAAAATGCAAATAAAGATAAGTAAATATTATCTTTTTACCTCAGTTTAGGCAAAACGTCTTTTGACTTTTTTAAATGAAGCATAAAATAGTGTCAATATTAAAATGTAAAATTAATTCATAAACACTATTAAGAAAGTGAAAGACAAGTCACAAATTCAAAGATGCTGCTGCTGCTGCTAAGTCGCTTCAGTCATGTCTGACTCTGTGCGATGCCAAAGATGGCAGCCCACTAGGCTCCTCTGTCCCTGGGATCCTCCAAGCAAGAACACTGGAGTGGGTTGCCATTTCCTCCCCCAATGCATGCATGCATGCTAAGTTGCTTCAGTCTTGTCCAACTCTGTGTGACCCTATGGACAGCAGCCCACCAGGCTCCTCGGTCCACAGGATTCTCCAGGCAAGAATACTGGAGTGGGTTGCCATTTCCTTCTCCAATTCAAAGATCTATAACATTTAATTAGTAATGTTATATATGTGCATATATTTCTATAAATCATTGAGAAAAATGAAACAAAAGACATAAAAACATGTATTTTAACTTTATCTTTGACAAAGATTTTAGAAATTAATAGATAATATTCCTGTTGCTTCAAACCTTACTTTGACCGATATTATTTCTCAATTTATTAGAAATCACATGAAACTTTGTAACACATCTTGAATCTCTAGATGGTTTGGAAGTAACTTTTTTTAATTGTGGTAAAATATACATGCCAGAACATTTACCATTTTAAAGTGTATTAATTCAGTGCCACTGAGAACTATAGCCATTATCTCTTTCTAAAACTTTTTCATCATGCCAAACAGAAACTCTGTGTCCATTAAGCAATAATTTCCCATTCTCCCTCTCTTCCTGCCCTTGACAACCCCTACTCCACTTTCTATCTTTATGAATTTGTCTTTTCCAGATGCCTCATATTAGTGGAATCGTGTATTTGTCCTTTTGTGCCACGTTGTAGCATGTATCAGAATTTCATTCCTTTTAATGGCTGAATAATATTCCATTGTAGGTATATACCACATTGCATTTATTCACTCATCTGTTGATGGACATTCAGGTTGCTTCCGTTTTTGACTATTTCAAATAATGCTGCTATGAGATCTGGTGTACAAGCACCTAAGCCCCTGCTTGCAGTTCTTTTGGGTATATACCTAGGAATGGAATTGGTGGGTCATAAGATAATTTTATATTTAACTACTTGAGGACCCACCAAACTGCTTTCCACAGAGCCTACACGTTCCCACCAGCAATGCATTACAGTTCTAGTTGAGAGTATCTTTACGTGTTACCCTATCTTATTTTTAAACACACAAACAAAAAAACATGCAAAGATTAATTTTCACCTAGAGGTGAAAAGCAATAGTTAAATAGCAAAGCTATGAGACATTAAAACCTGAAATTTGTGAATTTCCTCTTGTTTGGCGGACTTTTCAGGAATCCGCAAGTGTTGTTGGCACAAGCTTCTTTGTCAGTAGGTAATGTGAAAATTGAATTTGTTGTTGGTGATAAAGTTCACGTCTGCTTTCTTTGGGGGGACATTGATTTGGGAATATAGTTTACTGTAACCTGGTAATTTCAGTAATGCAAATGCAACAAAATGTTACTTAAAAACAAAACATAAATTCAATCGGGGGTGGCAAGGCAATTAAGGGGAGCTCTCTCCATTCGGTTGTCCTTCTGGGGCATTATGGCAGCTGCAGCCAATATTGAACAGGGAGCTGCAGCTGTTTACAGATGCATTAGGAAGGAGAGATTTTGGAACTCAATTGCAGAATTTCTCCTGTGCGAAAGAAAGGCCAAAATTGTAGGAGAGGGAGGATATCTAGGGATATAAGTAAATTTAATTTTCAGCAAGAGCTCGGGGTGCTAACCCTGAGCCTTACAGTTGTAATGAGTCAAAACTTCGGTTTTTAGTGATCACAAGAAAGTTTACTAGGTTCAAAACAGTCCAATCATGCCTTTATCCCCCAATGTATCCATTACTCTTACACAGTCCCACAAAAGCATACCAAAGTATCTTTCATTTAGAGTATTAATATGGTTCCTTTATGCTAAACAACTGTTAGCCTTCCAGTCATCCATAAGTTGCAAGGCTATCCATTTATACCACAATAAATTCAGTGATTATAGACAGGTACTAAAGCATCGTCTTCTGATATTTGGTTATCGTTAACATAATAATCTTTTGATAATAAATAGATTTTTCTTGAAAACAGTGTTACTTCAGAATGGAATCATGGGAGCATTTGTAAACCCATGGCTTTTGGTTGTGACTTGTGACTGGATGCTTAACAGGTGGTCTGCCACTTGGCCTTGTGACTCTGGTGACATCATCTCTTTGCCAAGATGCTGAAGCTGACTGAACACACACCCAGAACAGGAGCTACTTCTATAATTTAGCAAATTGTATTTATCATCTCATCTGGGTATATCCAGTTGCCCAGGAATATGACTTTTGGTCATTATTCTTCACCATATATGTGGTTGTCATGTAAAAAAGCCAAACAAAACAGTCACAAAATCAATTTGTTTCCAGGGAAGAAAGGGGGCTTAAAGGCATGGAGAAGGACCCTAATCCCTTTGGGAAAAAAGCAGAAAGGTCAATTTGGTTTATTAAAGAGCTGATCTTTTTAGGTTCAGGATATAATACACTTCCTTTAATGCCATCTAATAGGAAATCAGAAACAGTCCAAAAGCATACTATTCCCTGAGGAAGAGTCAACATAAAATTAGTACCATCAGGCCAACTCCAGCGCCTTCTGCAGCCTTAAGCACAGAATCCTGCAATGCAAATGTCATTTTAACTCCTTGAAATCAAATTTAAGGCCTGGGGTATAGAGGTGTTCTGGTAGGCGCATATATATAAATAAAGTAAGGGCACGTAAAGTGTACTTTAGAATGGTCTGGCAGATTTTTGATAAAGCTTAAAAAACACAGATAAATGTATTTTTCCATAAACAACACACTAATGAACATACCCTAATTGGTACTTACTATTGCCCAGCACTCATAAAGGTGGGTTACCTGAGAAGATTCCTCAAAGGATAAAGAGTTGGGGTTCCAAATTAGGGTCCTAGGACCAATGTGAGCCAAAAGGGGGCTTACCTAAGGTAGGACACCTGGTCAGAAGTGTGGTTCATGAGGGCAGGCATTCGTCAGGGAAGTCTGTGGTTAGAATCAAACCTCAAGGGCACAGAAAGAAGGGGCAATGATTCAAATTGGATGATAAAGTGTTGGTGAAGAGTAACAGTGCTTGTGACCTCTGTGGCTGGTGCCTGCTGTTCAGTAAGAAAGGTACAATGGCTTCAACGCACCATAAGTGTGTGCCAATGCAGATGGGTATAGATACGTGCAACATGAAGTTCATCTATTCGGAGAACTTCAGTGTAGCTGGGCTGACTTGATCCCCTGTGAAGCAACCAGAGAATGGTTCAAAATAGCAAATGATGAAGGACTAAATATCGGGTTGCTGACTGACTGTGTGATATTCAGAGCAGATAGTCAGGGAAAGCTTCACAGAGAAGGGAGCTCAAGCAGGCTTCAATAAGCTTAGGGGAAGGGAGATGGATTGGGGGCATCTCACGCAAAGTGACGGCATGTGCAAAGTCCCTGAGGTTGGAGGAACATGGCAGCTGCATGGATCATGGGCAATTAGCCCAAAACAAACATAGCACTGCACAGACCACAGGAATCTGGCCCCAGTGGAGCAACTGGTACACTGTGAGAACCAGGGGTAACTCTGTCTGAGTAGAGAAGCTTGAGGACCAGCGAAGGTTTGGATGAAGTAGGAAACAGCAACATGAAAATAATGGAAATAGGGAAAGAGGGAGAAGGAAGAGACAGAGCCTGAGGAAACCACACGGCAGCCAGCTGATGACGTGCTTGAGCCACAATGCCCAGTTTAGAACTTTAAAATGGGACAAGGGAGGGAAATGATACAGGTTGGGACCTTATAGAAGGAAAATCTACAGGTTTTGTATTTTGTACATAAAGTTTGTATAAAAACTTTGTACATAAAGTTTAAAGAAGAGAAGAATTGAGGAAAAGTCCAGAATTTCAAGCCTGAGTGAAAGGGAGGTTGGAGAAAGGAAACTTCCCACATGAATTTGGTTTTTGGAAAACTGACAATGCATGTAATATTGGGCAAACTGATGTTAAAGTAACATCTGAACATCTGAGTGGAAGTCCAGTAAGCAGCTAGAGCGATGAGAATAAAGCTAAGATAAAATGTAGGACAGGAAATACAATTTGATCATATGCAAAGTAATTCTCAGTGAGTTGTGTGTTCATGTATTATGATCCTAAGAGGACTTATTTTCTGTATTCCACATGGAGTATGACTTTATGTCCTGGAATTAACTGAGTACAGTTTTCCCTTTATTAGCAGAAGCAGTAAAATAAAGCAATCTTCTTGGTACCAGAAGGGAGAGGAGACAAGTCTGCATACAATCTAGAAATTTAATATTTCAAACTTAGGTTAGCATTTTAAGTGTTAAGATGCTTTAACCATTGTTTGAAGGTAAAATGAAACCCATCAGAATGCTCATCATTTTAAAGCTTCTACTGGAAAACAATGTAACAAGCCAGAAGTAATTTTTTCCCACTGAAGGCCAGCATCTTGGTCTGAGTATCACTTCCTTATGGAATAGAACTACTTTCATGGAAACAGGTTGCTTTGTTTCCTTAGTGTGATGTTCTCTTCAGAGAAATCTGCTGTTTGGTATATACAGGTTGATTTGGTAGAATGATATTTGTGTGCCGTGTTATGTAAATAGAGTTATAGCCCATCTTTCTGAGAGTAAAATAGGCTATGGTTAGGATGCCTGTGTATGTAATGATGGTGTGGGTGTGTGTGTACATATATGTGTGTGTGTATGGGCACATGTGCATACTGAGAGCAGGGGGTATAGCGATGTGTAAGCAAGTCTGTGTTAAAGTTCTGGACGTAAAGAAAGTCGCCAATTCACAAAGGACTTTGATTACCTCTATCCATTATACACACACAGTGAGTGAGCGTGCTACTCACCATCTGTCATCTATTTCATTTGCATCACCAGCACCTGGCCTGTTTATCTGCTACATTCGTTTCTTTGCTGAATTCTTACACTGCTTTAATAAAATACAGAAATGTTATTGTTAAAAACCAATTAATTTACAATCCTCTACAGAGATAGTATTACTTATAATTCAATTTGGCTTCTAATGATCTGCTTTCTTGCAAAATGACTTAATTCTTGTGTCAAAGATTAGTTATTAGATATTACCCTGCCGTACGAGTCATGTACTGCTGAGGTAGGCAAAGCAGCTTGGAATGTCCCTGGCCATTAATCAGAAATCTGAAACATGTTCTTGTTTAACTCCTTCAAGAACCTGGCTGTAAGCATCATGCCTTTAACTATTCCCCTGACCAAATGCTCAGACAGCGTGCTTCCTACATTAGGTTAGGTCTGGTACATGGAGATCTGGAATTTCCAGGGAAAGGGATTGGTCATTAAGAACTTGAATAAACATACATAACTTAAAATTCTCTCCAGTTTGATGTAGCCACATACATTTTTTATTTGCCCATTTCTTACCGTTTCCTTTTCTCTCCAGCCATGTTATGAGTGAGATATGAAAAGATTTCCTCCTCTCCTAAACCCAGACTTTGAAGTGACTGTGGTCAGATCTCTCACACAATGACGATGCTAGGTGTCATTTTCCTTATTATTACAGTGTCATCCACACTCATCAAGCAGGCCAACCTGCTCACACAGTGGCAGTCTGGCAGCTCTCAGCCACCTTGTCCACACATTTCAAGAATGGAATCACTAAGCATATGGCTATCACCAGCACATTCTAGAAACATCAGCTTGGCCCAGGAGTATCTGAGAGAAAATTTATTCTTGCAGATTAAAAATCCTTACATGCTTTCAAAAAAATTTTTTTTCAGTATAACATTCTCAAGCTGCCCATGTCTTTACTTTTTTAATCTTCTGATATAACCTAGAACTTTGTGTAGAAACTATTTCCTCTCTTGATTTAATTTTGATTGTATTAATAACACATGGCAAGTGATATATCCTAACAGTGGAAAATATATATACCTGTATGTTTTTATATTTTATTTTCCATAGGTACAGAATCTTACATTTAAAATTATGGCTCTATAGGACTTCCCTGGTGGTCCATTGGTCAAGATTTCACATTCCAGCACAGGGGGTGCAGGTTCAATCCTGGTCAGGGAGCTAGGATCCCACATGCCTTGCAGCCAAAAAAAGAAGCAAAACATAAAACAGAAGCAATATGGTCACAAATTCAATAGAGACTTTAAAAATGGTCCACATCAAAAAATATCTTTAAAGAAACTATTAAAAATTTTAAAAAAAATAAGATTATGGCTATAAAAGCTAGAGTCTGTCCTGAGAAAAATAATGAATTGCTATGCAAAAATGAAACCACAAAAATAGTCATTGGAGATTAGTAATAACTGAATAAGGATACTTCTCAAATCTTGAAATAACTCGATTTGCTGAAGCTGAAGAGAATTCAATAGTACAGACTGAAAGAAGACTATCATTTTGATGTGAAAAGGGGAAAAATCTTTTTTTGTGATGTCAATTAGCCCAAAAGCCAGCATTCTACATTTACAAAAATCTATTTTCTCAGTGATGCATTTGTTCTGCTGATACATTTTTAGCTCCATGAGACACACTTGCCTCTAGCTCTGGAACACGTGCACTCATGAAAACTACAGGGGGCTGCAAAGGTAGCGACAGTTTAGTGTGACTTCTCTGGATAGAACCACATTCAAAGCATGAGGTGCTCATTATTTCACAAAAGCAGAGAAACCAGCTTTGCGATTCAGACAGACAAAACTTGAACAGCTGTCTTACAAGAAGCATCTTCTTTTTTGTACATTTATAATATCAAGGGAACTGTGCCTAGCTCCACACACTTTGTCTTATATAACAGGCTTTCTATAAAACGATCAGACTCATTGGTAAATTCCAGAAGATCATCTGATTTTAGTTGTATAGCTCATCCTGAACACTACTCTCTGTATACTCAGTCCATTTAGGTGTTACTTTAACTAGCTATTCCTGTCTATTTATATACATGTTTTATACTCTTCTGCTATTAAAACTAAACATGAAAGATGGTATTTAATAAGAGTTTGTCCTCAAACCTGGAAGAAGTAAAATTGGATTTGAAGGGGGCAAAGGGAGAAAACTACAGGAATAAAAATGGACAAATGGTCCCCAAATCTGTTCCCTGGAGACTTTGGCTCAGATTGATATGCTTTAAAAACGTCTTTTGGAATAACAAACACTTCAAGTCCCTGAACCACTGCTCTATGTGCAAAGTAGGGATGGGAACCAAATGCCAAAATATGTCCCCCTGAAGAAAAATTCCCAAATAACCGTACCCTTCAAAGTTTATTCTTCAGATTCAGACAATACATCATCAACCTCAGAAACAGGAGCTGAGCCAAGCAAGCTGCAATCTAATATGGAAATATGTCCTGGCCATGGTACTGTGTCATTCTTCTGAATGGGATCACCTGCACCCATCTCTCCTAGGAGAAAATTTCAAACAGAGTTAGCTCCTTAAACCTTCTAATTAAAATGAGAAATCCCCAGGCTTCCATGACTCAGCCTCAGAAAAAGATTATTAGGAATTTAATAGGGAAAATATAGCAGCTCAGACCATCTGTGACCCAGTGCTCTGTGAGAATTTAAAGAAAACTGGAGGGAGGCCGCGCACACTCCAATGCACGCTCGAGGAGTACTTTGTAGGAGCTGCAATAAATCAACATAGTTAGAGTACAGCCTTTTTCAGATTTAATTACTGTTACATAATTATTAGCAAAGCGTTCTCCTCTGAAACTGTAAAACTCATTACATCAAAAATCCCCAAGCTCCTGATGGAATTTATGAACTAGTTACTTTCTTTCTAGCTCTGGGAAAATAGTGGAAGAGAGTCCAGATTTGTCTTCAGCTTTTTAGAGGCGGAGGAAGATTTTTTCCCTGTTTTGTGTCATTTTAATAGGTTTCTGAATTAATTTTCTATGAATTTTTCTTTGACATCTATTGTATATTCTTACCTAAATACCTGTTTAAATGAGCTTCATTCAATGGGAAAGGGTACTGAGGAAGAAAATTTCATAGTATATGGACAAGGTGCTGACCAATTTTCAAAAGAGTGAAGGATAAATACTTTTTAAGTATCTGCTTTTTTTTTTTGATAATTCATGAAGAGTTAGAAAAATCACAACAAGTCATGAGACTTGTGTTGGAAAGTCCAATGTCAACATGGAAATGATTTATAGGCAATGGTTCACTGGCTTTGGCTGGGCTTGTTTTCCCAATACCACGTACAGGGGCATTACATCGAGAGATTGAAATTGGCAGTGGTGGGGTATTCACAATACAAAACTGGCAAATGATACCATCTAGGCATATTCCCTGCAGAGTCTGCTGTTAAACACTTACTACTACAGTACTGTTACTGTGTTCACCAATGACACAAGTGTAAATGCCATCTCTATTGTCTACACTACTCTATCCTAGGATAAATTTCTCTCACTGAAACACTGTTTTGATCAAACGTCAACAAAAATAGGTTTATTTAAAGTCTGACTTGGGTAGGATGTTTGAGAAGCAGAAATACTGTAAATGGGATTCCTTTGAAAGACAGGTAAATGCCCTCACCTGTGGCTAATTAGCTTCTTATTCTAAAGCATTACTGAGCTTAAGATTGGGACATTCCTTCCAATGTGGGTCAGGCAGCCTCCCTGGATTCTTAGCTCCTTACCTGCAGAGAACTGCAGCTGCTAGAAAACAGTTTGCTCTTACTCCTACACTCAGAATATCCAGCCAGATGTTTTCTGTTGTATTTGTAGGCTCTCCTGGGATTAGCTCTCATCAGAGTGAGAGGAAGATAAAGGCAGCTGAGGCTTAACCAGTCAGCTGCCTTGGACCTGCTCCCTCTGTTGCCACATTTCTGCTTCTGATTCTTTGCCAGCCCTGGGACAACCTTTGCTTCTCCCTGGCGACTTCCTAAGCCCTACTTCCAGCAGGATCTCCCTCCATTCCTGCTACTCATAACTGACTTGTGGCCAATACCAAGTGACTCCCTGCCCCGAACATGTCCTGTGCTCTTCCCTGCTATTTGTTTCCTAACGGAAGAGATGGTGACTAACACTACTTGAACTTTGCTTTGTTTTGATGTTCAGTGTGTACATTGTACTCTTCAGATCATCTATTGATTTTTTCCCTAGCAATCTGCTTTAACTGATAAGAGTTCTCACTGCTTTTTCTTTTTTATAGTAGCCTGCTATTTCTTTTTAAGAGTATAAAAATGATAGCTTTACAAATATTTTGGAGAGTAATGTACTACAATTTTCCATTGTTTTCAGCATTTCTTATGTGATCTCTGGATATAGTTCTTCTGTTTGCTAAATATGTGTCTCTTTCAAGCCAGAGATTTTCTTGGATGTTTGGAAATTCTTTGTGTTCTGCTCATATTATAGATGAGGATCTAATGTAAACAATGTTATTAGGAAGAGTTATTTCCTCCACTCGATGGAAACTTCCTATCTCTCCCTGAATTTGTGTTCTGATTTGGAAAGCTTTGCTTCTGCTGGCTGGATGGAGGAAGAGGATGTGGCAGGGCTGGTCAAGCTTTCTTTTCAGGTCTATAGGTGGTTTTTCTTGCAGGTTATGAAGACCATTTTCTTAGTGACCATATGCTTATTAAAATGTTCCGTGCTTCTAGAGCCCCATACCCATCACTGGGTGTCTCTAGTCAGAATTCTGAAGCCAGAGAAGACTCCAGAATTTAATCCATAGCCAAATGCCACATCCAGAAGCACTAAATGATAGAACTGCCCTAACATTTTTATTGCCACTTAATTCACTAACTAGCCAGTCTCTCTTGCCTTCCTTTTAGCCTCTGCCACTTCTGGGTTTGGAATTATTAGAGTTTCTATTGGGAAACCCACCTGGACGCAGAAAATTCTCTTTTATTTGAAATGGTTGTAGATTTTTCAATTCTATTTTCCCTTTTTCTATTGCATAATAGAGAAAATTTTCTGTTGGTACTATACTGCCTAGCTTTTGAGCACCATGTGTACTTCATTCTTGAACTTATTCCTACAGTTCAGTGGAATTTGGGGAAAGAGTGGTCAAGCGAACTTGAAATCAGCCTTCTTGAACTAGAAGTCTCCCTCAAATCTTTTTTAAGGTACTTATTTCTGGCTCAGTTTTAACTATACCTGTAACTTCACAAAACAGAATTCAACTGCAGCACTGTCCACACTTGTGACTGGTGGCTTGTACACACATGTTTAATGAAATAACATTAATCACATAACATACTAGGGGTCTGTATTTTAATTAGACAGACACAACTACGGACCTGCCCATCTGTCCCACGTTTCCTGACTCATCACTGAGGAAAATGCTACTTTTCAATCCAAGCCCATCATGAGGTTCAAGGCATATTAAGAACTACCCGATTCTCATCTCTTCTTTGTGTCTGAATATGGTTTAAATTACATCTATTAATTTCTTTTGTATTTTAGTAGGAAAATGTTATTAAAAAACCCACGAAAGCTTATGGTGCTAATAGTCTTTTAAAGAAATTTTTGTGCAATGAACATCACATGTTATTCTCTAGACAGTCATTGAGTCTATAGTTGAAAAATACTGAGCCTTTTGCTTAATGCCAGCATTTATCGTTTTTTTTTCCTAAAACATCATGATTGTTGTGGGCCCAAAGCTAATTTTTCAAGGAAAGGAATGTGTTTTAAAGATAAAGAGGAGAAATGCTAATATTTTCCTACTATAAGTTGCTAATTTGCGGTAGAGTTGCGTTAGAGTAGAAAATTCTTAAAAATATATTTGTGAATATTAGTTACAGTACCTGGAATTTTATATTATCATCACATGGTGAATCTGTTTTATTGCCATGACAATTAACCACTTAAGATTTATTCTGTCTTTGTAATTCTTTTCTATATTTTTTCAGATGGATGAAGTTTTTTGGTGTAAATCTAGAATTCAAACATCTGACGGAAAGAATAAATGCTGTGCTTTAAATTGGTCAGCATAGCAATGCGGAGAAATCCTAGAGGGTTACAGATGATATCAATCACTTGCTACACTCATGACTAATTTAATCTCCTTTTACCATGTTCTCCTATCAGCCTAACACCACATGACCTGTCAAAGTCTCTGCCACAGTGTGACTGGGCCAGAGATGAAACAATTTGTTCAGCCAAACCTATTTGGCTAATATCTGATTTGGTTTTTACAATAACTCATCCTGGCTTGTTTGAAATGAATTTTGTCACGGACTATAAGAAAGTGTTTGATTAACAAGATACAGGTGACATGAATTCAGCACTTATTCTGGGTCAGAATACAGCATTTTACAAGTATCACCTTATTTAATACTCACATCAATACCATTAGGCACGTGCTATTGTTGGGTTAAATGCCCAAGCGAGGAAACTGAGGGTCAGAGAGTGTAAGTCATCTGCCCATGTCACACATATGATATACAAGGGATACAGGATTTGCGTCTACATGGGGTGAATCTACAGGCCATGTTCTTATAACCTCTTGCTTTCTAAAAAGAAGTTAGTTTTTGTTTATAATTGTAGGACTGTATATTAACTATCTATATGTAAATATAATAAATGGCCCTAAAAAGTAAATGGATTGTATCTGATTAACTGAAGGATTTGTATACTTAAGGGCTTCCCTGGTGGCTCAGTAGTAAAGAACCCCCTTGCCAATGCAGGAGATGCAGTTTTGATCCATGGGTTGGAAAGATTCCCTGGAGAAGGAAATGGCAACCCACTCCAGTACTCTTGCCTGAGAAATTCCATGGACAGAGGAGCCTGGTGGGCTACACTCCTTGAGGTTGCAAAAAGTCTGACACGACGGTGACTGAGCATGTGCACATGCAAGTATTGTTGTTCAGTCACTCAGTGGTGTCCGACTCTTTGCAACCCCATGGACTGCAGTACCCCAGGCTTCCCTGTCCACCACTAACTCCTGGAGCTTGCTCAAACTCATGTCCATCGAGTCAGTGATGCCACCCAACCATCTCATCCTCTGTTATCCCCTTCTCCTCCTGTCTTCTATCTTTCCCAGCATCAGAGTCTTTTCCAATGAGTTGGCTGTTTGCATCAGGTAGCCAAAGTATTGGAGCTTCAGCTTCACCATCAGTCATTTCAATCAATATTCAGGATTGATTTCCTTTAGGATGGACCGGTTTGGTCTCTTTGCGATCTAAGGGACTCTCAAGAGTCTTCTCCAACACCACAGTTCAAAAGCATCAATTCTTTGGCACTCAGCTTTCTTTATAGTCCAACTCTCACATCCATACATGACCACTGGAAAAACCATAGCCTTGACTGGATGGACCTTTGTTGGCAAAGTAATGTCTCTGCTTTTTAGTATACTGTCTAAGTTGGTCATAGCTTTTATTCCAAGGAGCAAGCATCTTTTAATTTCATGGCTGCAGTCACCATCTGCAGTGATTTTGGAGCCCAAGAAAATAAAGTCTTTCACTGTTTCCATTGTTTCCCCATCAATTTGCTGGGAAGTGATGAGACTGGATGCCATGATCTTAGTTTTTTGAATGTTGAGTTTTTAAGTCAGTTTTTTCACTCTCCTCTGTCACCTTCATCAAGAGGCTCTTTAGTTTCTCTTCATTTTCTGCCATAAGGGTGGTGTCATCTGCATATCTGAGATTATTGATATCTCTCCCGGCAATCTTCATTCCGGCTTATGCTTCATCCAGCCTGGCATTTCACATGATGTACTTTGCATATAAGTTATATAAGCAGGGTGAGAATATATAGTCTTAACATAATCCTCTCCCAATTTGAAACCAGTCCATTTTTCCATATCTGATTCTAACTGTTGCTTCTTGACCTGCATACAGGTTTCTCAGGAAGCTGGTAAATGTGGTCTGGAATTCCCATCTCTTGGATAATTTTCCACAGCTTGTTGTGATCCACAGAGTCAAAGGCTTTGGCGTAGTCAATGAAGCAGAAGTAAATGTTTTTCTGTAATTCTTTTGCTTTTTCTATGATTCAGTGGATATTGGCAGTTTGATCTCTGGCTCCTCTGCCTTTTCAAAACCCAGCTTAAACATCTGGAAATTCTTGGTTCATGTACTGTTGAAGCCTAACTTGGAGAATTCTGAGCATTACTTTACTAGTGCATGAAATGAGTGCAAGTGTATGGTAGTTTGAACATTCTTTGGCATTGGAAATGGCAACCCACTCCAGTATTCTTGCCTGGAAAATCCCATGGACAGAGGAGCCTGGTTGGCTACTGTCCATGGGGTCATAAAGAGTCGGACACGACTGAGCGACTTCACTTCACTTTTTTTGGGATTGGGATGAAAACTGACCTTTTCCAGTCCTGTGGCCACTGCTGAGTTTTTCAAATTTGCTGGCATATTGAGTGCAGCACTTTAATCATCTTTTAGGATTTGAAATAGCTCAACTGGTATTCCATCACCTCCACTAGCTTTGTTCATAGTGATGCTTCCTAAGGCCCACTTGACTTTGGACTCCAGGATGTCTGGCTCTAGGTGAGTGATCATACCTTTGTGGTTATCTGGGTCATTAAGATCTCTTTTGTAGAGTTCTGTGTATTCTTGCCACTTCTTTTTATATCTGCTGCTTCTGTTAGGTCCATACCATTTCTGTCCTTTATTGTGCCCATCTTTGCATGGAATGTTCCCTTGGTATCTCTAATTTTGTTGAAGAGATCTCTAGTCTTTTCCATTCTATTGTTTTTCTCTGTTTCTTTGCACTGATTACTTAGGAAAGCTTTATATCTCTCCTTGCTATTCTTTGGAACACACAAGTGTACCTAGATATTTTACTGAACTAATTCAACTCATGTATGTACTTGAAAGAAAACAAAGCACATTTCTATTAAATTATCTGTTAGCCAAATATTTTCTTAGTTTATACTGACGTTCCCCTTCTATTAGTCTGAATTATTTTGACTTTTACTCAATGTTCATACCTTCTAATCTGATTTAAAGAATATCTTCCCTATCCCTCACTGACTTTCTGGATTTAATCCTACCTGCAAGGCTGAAGACTGCCCACCTCTGCTGACTTGTTCCATCTCTGAACCCAGATGCAGACCTAAGTTTGTAGAACCTGGAGTTTATATGATGGGGGTGAGGGTGGAGAAGAGGATTTTTAACATAAAGACTGCAAAATAAAAAATACAAAATTAAGGCCAAAATAAGTGTTTACTTATGGTGGAGAAAAGAAATCATAGCATATTACAGATTTTTTTTTAAAAAGCTGGAAAATACTACAAACATTAAGGTATCTAAAAAATACGCACACATACAATATTTTAAATAGTTAATTGGAGTGCATGCTAAGTTGCTTCATAATGTCTGACTCTGCAACCCTGTGAACTGTAACTCGCCAGGCTTCTCTGTCCATGGGTTCTCCAGGCAAGAATACTGGAGTGGGTTGCCATGCCATCTTCCATGGGATCTTCCCAAACCAGGGATCGAACCTGCATCTTTAATGTTTCCTCCATTGGCAGGTAGGTTCCTTATCACTAGCGTCACCTGGGAGGGTTGACAATGTAAAAATACTTTTCCCCCTACAATTTGTTTTGCTCCACATTCACTGACCAATCCTTCATATAACAACAATTTAGTAATACAATTTTTAATCGAGTAAAAAGCTAAGCCAGTCTTTCCTCTACCATAATTGATCACAATATCCCTTTTGTTTAATGGTTCATTGTTTTTATCCAAATTGTATGTGTGTGTGCTTACAAATAAATTTAATTATTAACAAGAACGATACATTTCACATATATTTAAATCAGGATTTTGTAACTTTACACTTATTTTATTCAACATTTCAAAATAGCTTTACAAATGGCAGTAAAATGATATTCTTTTTAGCTCTATCTATATTATTGCATCAAAAAATGGGGTTCATTTATACTTGAATATGCTGCCTTACCAGAAGCCTTCTTGATAGGAGAGAGCTCCATTTGGCCAGATCTGGATGAGGCTGAAAGATCCACTTACGATTATACAGATCTGATAATTGGAAGGATTTCCCACTACCAGCTTCTAGCTTCTTATTTCCCCCCATTAGCACAATGCCAGGTGCTAAGGACACACTCTATTGTGACACAGGCTTCCCTGGTGGCTGAGTGGTCAAGAACCTCCCTGCAATGCAGGAGATGGGTTCAACTTCTGGGTCGGGAAGAGCCCCTGGAAAAGGCATGACAACCCACTTCAGTAGTCTTGCCTTCCATAATATTGCTCAAAAAGTCCTGGTAAAATCTAAGCTTCATGGTTTTAATAAAGTAATGGTAAAAGCTTGCTTTAAGGATGAGACAAGTACTACTTGTATATTGCTAACCGTATGCCATAATATTATTTATGCTTTATGATTTTAAGAATATTTTATGACTTTTAAGAATATAGTTCCTTGAAAGTTTCACTATGAACCTAAATATTTAAAGTCTTTTCAAATATTGTAAACCTCTTTGTTAATTTGAGTACAGACTCCAGACCGTGTTTCCATGCTATACCTTTGTAGAAGATTTAAGGAGTCACTGACCAGTTTGGGAGAATTAATGTTGGAGCTTGGAAAACTTTAGGAGAAAGAAAATACGAGAAAGAAAATCTGAATCATGAATCATGGATTCCCTCTGTTCTCCTGTCTCCTCCCTCTTGACTTTCTGGGATGTTTACTCCATTACCTGGCCATATTGTATTTATCCACTTAATGAGCTTTGAGAATTCTATGTACAAGTAGACCTCCATATCTGAGGGTTTGGCATCTATGGGTTCAACAAACCATGTATCAAAAATATTTGGGAAAAAATTCCAGAAAATTCCAAAAAGCAAAACTTGAATTTGTAGTGCACAGGTACCCACTTACATAGCATTTAAGGAGCAGTGGCTGCACGGGCGCAGGAGGGCCGAGAGGAGCCACTCCACATTAAAGGTCAGGAGGGGCGGCGGTGAGGAGATACCCCTCGTCCAAGATAAGGAGCAGCGGCTGTGCTTTGCTGGAGCAGCCGTGAAGAGATACCCCACATCCAAGGTAAGAGAAACCCAAGTAAGATGGTAGGTGCTGAGAGAGGGCATCAGAGGGCAGATACACTGAAACCATAATCACAGAAAACTAGTCTATCTAATCTCACTAGGAACACATCCTTGTCTAACTCAATGAAACTAAGGCATGTCCTGTGGGGCCACCCAAGATGGGCAGGTCATGGTAGAGAGGTCTGACAGGATGTGGTCCACTGGAGAAGGGAATGGCAAACCACTTCAGTATTCTTGACTTGAGAACCCCATGAATAGTATGAAAAGGTAAAATGATAGGATACTGAAAGAGGAACTCCCTAGGTTGGTAGGTGCCCAATATGCTACTGGAGATCAGTGGAGAAATAACTCCAAAAAAAATGAAGGGATGGAGCCAAAGCAAAAACTATACCCAATTGTGGATGTGACTGGTGATGCAAGCAAGGTCTGATGCTGTAAAGAGCAATATTGCATAGGAACCTGGAATGTTAGGTCCATGAATCAAGGCAAATTGGAAGTGGTCAAACAGGAGATGGCAAGAGTGAACATCGATGTTCTAGGAATCAGCGAACTAAAATGGACTGGAATGGGTGAATTTAACTCAGATGACCATTATATCTACTACTATAGGCAGGAATCTCTTAGAAGAAATGGAGTAGCCATCGTGGTCAACAAAAGAGTCCGAAATGCAGTACTTGGATGCAATCTCATAAACGACAGAATGATCTCTGTTCGTTTCCAAGGCAAACCATTCAATGTCACAGTAATCCAGGTCTATGCCCCAACCAGTAAGGCTGAAGAAGCTGAAGTTGAACGGTTCTATGAAGATATACAAGACCTTTTAGAACTAAGACCCCAAAAAGATGTCCTTTTCATTATAGGGGACTGGAATGCAAAAGTAGGAAGTCAAGAAACACCTGGAGTAACAGGCAAATTTGGCCTTGGAATACGGAATGAAGCAGGGCAAAGGCTAATAGAGTTTTGCCAAGAGAACACACTGGTCATAGCAAACACCCTCTTCCAACAACACAAGAGAAGACTCTACACATGGACATCACCAGATGGTCAACACCGAAATCAGATCGATTATATTCTTTGCAGCCAAAGATGGAGAAGCTCTATACAGTCAGCAAAAACAAGACCGGGAGCTGACTGTGGCTCAGATCATGAACTCCTTATTGCCAAATTCAGACTGAAATTGAATAAAGTAGGAAAAACCACTAGACCATTCAGGTATGACCTAAATTAAATCCCTTATGATTATACAGTGGAAGTGAGAAATAGATTTAAGGGATTAGGTCTGATAGATAGAGTGCCTGATGAACTATGGACTGAGGTTCGTGACACTGTACAGGAGACAGGGATCAAGACCACCCCCATGGAAAAGAAATGCAAAAAAGCAAAATGGCTGTCTGGGGAGGCCTTACAAATAGCTGTGAAAAGAAGAGAAGTGAAAAGCAAAGGAGAAAGGGAAAGATATAAGCATCTGAATGCAGAGTTCCAAAGAATAGCAAGAAGAGATAAGAAAGCCTTCTTCAGTGATCAATGCAAAGAAATAGAGGAAAACAACAGAATGGGAAAGACTAGAGATCTCTTCAAGAAAATTAGAGATACCAGGGAACATTCCATGCAAAGATGGGCTCGATAAAGGACAGAAATGGTATGGGCCTAAGAGAAGCAGAAGATATTAAGAAGAGGTGGCAGGAATACACAGAAGAACTGTACAAAAAAGATCTTCATGACCAAGATAATCATGGTGGCATGATCACTGACCTAGAGCCAGACATCCTGGAATGTGAAGTCAAGTGGGCCTTAGAAAGCATCACTAGGAACAAAGCTAGTGGACGTGATAGAATTCCAGTGGAGCTATTTCAAATCCTGAAAGATGATGCTGTGAAAGTGCTGCACTCAATATGCCAGCAAATTTGGAAAACTCAGCAGTAGCCACAGGACTGGAAAAGGTCAGTTTTCATTCCAATCCCCAAGAAAGGCAATGCCAAAGAATGCTCAAACTACCACACAATTGCACTCATCTCACACGCTAGTAAAGTAATGCTCAAAATTCTCCAAGCCAGGCTTCAGCAATATGTGAACTGTGAACTTCCAGATGTTCAAGCTGGTTTTAGAAAAGGCAGAGGAACCAGAGTCAAATTGCCAACATCTGCTGGATCATGGAAAAAGCAAGAGAGTTCCAGAAAAACATCTGTTTATTCTTTATTAATTATGCCAAAGTCTTTGACTGTGTGGATCACAATAAACTGTGGAAAATTCTGAGAGAGATGGAATATCAGACCACCTGATCAGCCTCTTGACAAACCTATATGCAGGTCAAGAAGCAACAGTTAGAACTGGACATGGAACAACAGACTGGTTCCAAACAGGAAAAGGAGTACGTCAAGGCTGTATATTGTCATCCTGCTTATTTAACTTCTATGCAGAGTACATCATGAGAAATGCTGGGCTGGAAGAAGCACAAGCTGGGATCAAGACTGCTGAGAGAAATCTCAATAACCTCAGATATGCAGATGACACCACCCTTATGGCAGAAAGTGAAGAGGAACTAAAAAGCCTCTTGATGAAAGTGAAAGAGGAGAGTGAAAAAGTTGGCTTAAAGCATCTGGTCCCATCACTTCATGGGAAGTAGATGGAGAAGCAGTGGAAACAGTTTCAGACTTTATTTTTCTGGGCTCCAAAATCACTGCAGATGGTGACTGCAGCCATGAAATTAAAAGATGCTAGAAGACTCTTGAGAGTCCCTTGGACTGCAAGGAGATCCAACCGGTCCATTCTGAAGGAGATTAGCCCTGGGATTTCTTTGGAAGGAATGATGCTAAAGCTGAAACTCCAGTATTTTGGCCACCTCATGCGAAGAGTTGACTCATTGGAGAAGACTCTGATGCTGGGAGGGATTGAGGGCAGGAGGAGAAGGGGACGACAGAGGATGAGATGGCTGGATGGCATCACTGACTCGATGAATGTGAGTCTGAGTGACCTCCGAGAGCTGGTGATGGATAGGGAGGCCTGGCGTGCTACAGTTCATGGGGTCGCAAAGGGTAGGACACGACTCAGCGACTGATCTGATCTGATCTGATCTACTCCTTGGAAGGAAAGTTATGACCAACCTAGATAACATATTAAAAAGCAGAGACATTACTTTGCCAACAAAGGTCCGTCTACTCAAGGCTATTGTTTTTTCAGGGATCATGTATGGATGTGAGAGTTGGACTGTGAAGAAAGCTGAGCGCTGAAGAATTGCTGCTTTTGAACTGTGGTGTTGGAGAAGACTCTTGAGAGTTCCTTGGACTGCAAAGAGATCCCACCAGTCCATTCTAAAGGAGATCAGTCCTGGGTGTTCTTTGGAAGCAATGATGCTAAAGCTGAAACTCCAGTACTTTGGCCACCTCATGCGAAGAGTTGACTCATTGGAAAAGACCCTGATGCTGGGAGGGATTGGGGGCAGGAGGAGAAGGGGATGACGGAGGATGAAATGGCTGGATGGCATCATCGACTCGATGGACACGAGTTTGAGTGAACTCTGGGAGTTGGTGATGGACAGGGAGGCCTGGCGTCCAGCAATTCTCGAGGTTGCAAAGAGTCAGACACAACTGAGTGACTGAACTGAACTGAGGCATCAGACATGATCTAGAAATGATTTTGGAGAAGGCAATGGCACCCCACTCCAGTACTCTTGCCTGGAAAATCCCATGGACAGCAGAGCCTGGTGCACTGCAGTCCATGGCGTCGCTAAGAGTTGGACACGACTGAAGGACTTCACTTTCACTTTTCACTTTCATGCATTGGAGAAGGAATTGGCAACTCACCTCAGTGTTCTTGCCTGGAGAATCCCAGGGATGAGGAAGCCTGGTGGGCTGCCATCTATGGGTTCGCACAGAGTCGGACACAACTGAAGTGACTTAGTAGTAGTAGTAGAAATGATTTAAAATTTTTATAGGATGTGCATAAGCTACACCATTTTATCTAAGTGTGTTGAGCATCCATGGATTTTAGTATCTGCAGGGATCCTAGAACCGATCACTTGTATATACTGAAGGATGACTGTATATCTATGTAAAGGGATAAGCTCACAGCACTCATTATAGCACTTATTACAGTGTCTGGCATACAGCAGGTACTCAATAAATGTTTAACTGGACCCATTTATGTTGTAGGCAGAAAGTACCCATGTGTTTACCAAGTGCTAATTCTGCCCTAGAAGATTAGAATAATTAAGTTGTGTTTAGTATCAGTTGGAAATGCTAATTTCCTGGTTTCTGAATATCAAGCATCCAGGTCACCATGTGGACCCAGACACAAAGACAGTGAAAAAAGGCACCCAATCATGTGCATAAAAGACAATATTTTGTGTGTATTGTTTTCTCCAGGAGACCTCAGAAGAAAAAACAAAATCTTTTTAGTAATTTTTTTATATGTTTAGAAAAAGCAGGCCATGCCCCTTTAAGAAATCGCTTATGTCAGAAGGTTGGTCAGAGGTCAGGCTATAAAACTACAAGATTAGTGTGAAGTACTGGAGATTGTGCTTTCCCAGTTGGTTGTTAACGGAAGGAAAGACTCAGCTTCAAAGGGTGGAAAGCTAGGCAGGAAAATAATGAGGTGGAGGAAAATTACTCCCTTCTGATTGGAAAAGCATCATTAGCAGGGAGTCACACTGAGGAGCCTAGTGGGGCTCTGATCGCTCCCTTTCAGTTTCTCTTGAGCAATGTGAGGCAGAGCACCATGTGGACCTGAGAGCTGAACAAAATGCCAAGCCCACTGCCTCTTTCGCAGAGAGATAGGGGCCCTGTGTTTGGATAGAGAGCACTGAAGAGCAAATGCTAGAAAGGGACGATCAAAGGTGCAGGTTCCATCATCTGCAGGGAATGCTGGCCTGATCGTCCTGAAGCCTGGAAGTTCAGGACAGCCTATTAGAATTTAAAACTGTGGCGCCTCCGCACCTTCTGTCCAAGTCTGGACACAGGAGACAGAATTGGAGTTTAGGTTAAGAGGAGACAAATGGCAGGTTCTTGATAACAGTTGACAAGTAGGGAGAAGCTATCTGATGGTTTACGTGATTATATTCCTAATATAATTGTCCTAATTCTATCATTCTCTAAGTGTTACATAACACAAATAACAGTGCTTGGAATTTTAAATAACTGTATGATAGAAATCCACCATCCCGCTTAATGTTACTGTTTCTCTTTTCCCAAAGACAATAATTTTTTTCATCTAAGAATGAATTCTTTTTGCTAATATTGCAGATTCTAGCTGTGTAAGTACCTGACCACACCAGCCCAGAGTGGCCTTACTTGGTGAGGTATATGGTTTGCTCCATCTCTCGAGAGCGGCATGAGGACCGTATTGCTTATTAGTCTCAACCATGGTGACAAGGCAGCTATCAGATGAGCAGCACGGAGTGCGTCTGCTTGCCCGAGCCCCGAAGTCTGTGTTCTATTTTGTCAGGTCATCTTTTCCAGGAGCTGTGGCAGTACTTGTTGCATTTTTCCTATCCCACAGGCCGGGGTGAGACAGGTTGGGACCTGGGACCCTTGGATGAAGTGCTTGCACCTAGACGAAGGTCTCCTCAAGCAACAAAATACCAAGAAACCATGCATGCATACATACACAGTCACCTCAGTCATGTTCGACTCTTTGGGACCCTATGGGCTGTGGGATCTTCCCAACGCATGGATCGAACCCATATCTCCTATGTCTCCTGCATTGTAAGCAGATTCTTTACTATTGTGGAAGGACCATGGAACTGCTTTTTACTTTTTTGTGTATTTTATTAGTGTATTATTTTAATTGGAGGATAATTACAATATTGTGATAGTTTTCTGCCATAGATCAACATGAATCAGGCATAGGTATACATGTGTCCTCTCGCTCCTGAAGCCCCCTCCCTTCTCTCTCCGCACCCTATCCGTCTAGTTGTTATTGAGCACCAACTTTTGGTTCCATGTGTCATACATCAAATTCCCACTGGCTATCTATTTTGCATATGGTAATGCATATGTCTCAATGCTGCTTTCTCAAATCATCCCACCCTCTCCTTCCCCTACTGTGTCCAAAAGTCTATTCTTTGTGTCTGTGTCTCCTTTGCTGCCCGGCACATAGGATCATTGGTACCATCTTTCTAGATTCCGTATGTATGCGTTAATATACAATATTTGTCTTTCTATTTCTGATTTACTTCAGTCTTTTTAATAGGCTCTAGATTCATCCACCTCATTAGAACTGACTCAAACTCATTCCTTTTTATAGCTGAGAAGGAAATGGCAACCCACTCTGGTATTCTTGCTGGCAGAATTCCTTGGGTAGAGGAGCCTGACAGGCTACAGTTCCTGGGATAGCAGTCTGACATGATTGAGTGACTAACACACACATTCCATTGTGTATATGTACCACAACTTCCTTACACATTCATCTGTTGATGGACATCTAGGTTGCTTCCATGTCCTATGCTATGCTATGCTATGCTAAGTCACTTCAGTCGGGTCCGACTCTGTGCGACCCCATAGACGGCAGCCCACCAGGCTTCCCCGTCCCTGGGATTCTCCAGGCAAGAACACTGGAGTGGGTTGCCATTTCCTTCTCCAATGCATGAAAGTGAAAAGAGAAAGTGAAGTCGCTCAGTCATGTCCGACTCCCAGCGACCCCATGGACTGCAGCCTACCAGGCTCCTCCGTCCATGGATTTTCCAGGCAAGAGTACTGGAGTGGGGTGCCACTGCCTTCTCCATGTCCTAGCTATTGTAAATAGTGCTGCAATGAACACTGGGGTACATGTGTCTTTGGAACTGGGTTTTGAAAGACTTGAGTCTAAGTTAAACTCTGTCACTGCTAACTGAGTTTTGGTGGGTCACCTAACTTCTCTGCTTTTCCATATCCAAGACTAGCAATTACATCTATTTCCTGCAGTGTCAAAAAGTTCGTTGTGATGATCCATGTAAAATAATACTTAAAGGTATTGTTCAGATGAAAGACATCGCTGTTAGAACAAGCTTTGAAATAAGCTCTTGGGTAGAGTTTGGTTCCTGTTTCCCTAGCTGTTAACAGTTATCAGTGTTATGTTTGTAATTTTCTGCACTGATCTTTATAGAAACCAACAAAGGTTCGCCTAGTCAAGGCTATGGTCTTTCCTGTGGTCATGTATGGATGTGAGAGCTGGACTGTGAGGAAGGCTGAACGCCGAAGAATTGATGCTTTTGAACTGTGGTGTTGGAGAAGACTCTTGAGAGTCCCTTGGACTGCAAGAAGATCCAACCAGTCCATTCTGAAGGAGATCAATCCTGGAATTTCTTTAGAAGGAATGATACTGAAGCTGAAACTCCAGTATTTTGGCCACCTCATGCGAAGAGTTGACTCATTGGAGAAGACTCTGATGCTGGGAGGGATTGAGGGCAGGAGGAGAAGGGGACGACAGAGGATGAGATGGCTGGATGGCATCACTGACTCGATGGATGCGAGTCTGAGTGACCTCCGGGAGCTGGTGATGGATAGGGAGGCCTGGCGTGCTGCGGTTCATGGGGTCGCAAAGAGTCGGACACGACTGAGCGACTGATCTGATCTGATCTGATCTGATCTTTATAGAATATTTCTTCTCCAGTTTTTCTACTTTTTCCTAGCTTAGGATCAAACCCCAGAAGTCTTCTACAGGGACATGCACCTTTACATTGGTTTGAGAATAGAAACCCTTTAGAAACCCTTTGGGGTCATTACCTCACATACCCTTGGTCCCCTTTCTGGTGAGACAATATGAACGAGAGCCAAAGTGTACTGCCTTTTTGCATTCTCAGCTCCCGTCTTCCTCCACCTCCATCACCCACCCCTCCTGTAAATAACAGAAGCAAAAAGGTGCAATTGCCAAATATAAAGTTGAGAAATCTTTGTCACTATTTTTTTTTCTGAATCATAGGTTTCCCTCATTTTAACTTTTAAAAGTGGCAGTAGAACAAATTTGGCAAGACTTAGAGAGTGAAATGGAGTGACTAAAGCAGAGACTTCACCATGATGGATGAAGAGATCCATTCCAGGATAAATTCTGGGAGAAAAGTGATTGATTTGTCTGATCTGTTCAACCAGCCTTCATGCTGGGAATGATGAAGGAAGAAAAACAGTTACCCACACAAAGTACTCTGAGGGGGTCTGTGGAGACCCAAGTTCCCAAGATAACGAAACACTAAAGGAAAATACAGGTGAAAGACATATTCCCTATTCTTTAGGCTGTTTGTTCTCTTTTAGGCTTGAGACATGCAGTACAATTATGATGTTTATTTCTCATTGAGAATGATGCAAGTTGTGTATCTCATTCATTAATGAACTTGAGCTCCTTTTAATAGAGGCATGAACTCTAGTTATGAAACCCAGATGACATATCATTCTGGTAGGATCATGAAGAAGAAAGTTTAAACTCTGAACAATTCTTTTATGTCAACTTTCTTTAATAAATCAAATAGGGGTGTGTGTGTGTGTGTGTGTGTGTGTGTGTGTGTGTGTGTGTGTGTTTCTCCTCCTTGTCCTTCATCCTCTAAGGAAAAACAGTGAAAAGAAGAAGCTGAGAAACAAGAAAAGCAGATGAGCCTTATTTAGCATTGGAGA
Organism: Tragelaphus eurycerus; assembly: GCA_935064755.1. Taxonomy (NCBI): domain Eukaryota; kingdom Metazoa; phylum Chordata; class Mammalia; order Artiodactyla; family Bovidae; genus Tragelaphus; species Tragelaphus eurycerus. The sequence continues at coordinate 31,600,750 of CAKXYN010000002.1, forward strand.
TTGTATGCTTTTGGTTTTTCTCCATCACTAAATCTCTTAGTAATAATAAGCCTACACATTTTAAAATATATTTGTTTAATATGATAAAGATAAGAAATAAATCAAACCTTTAATTCTATAGTTTGAAAGCCAAAGCTTCATTGCTTAGTTCAAGTGCCCCCTGATTAGACATGCTGGGCTCTTCTGTAAATGATTCAATAGAGTGACCAGAAACCTAAAATTGAAGCCATATGGAAACTTACTGTGCATATTAAACTGCGTGTAGCAGTGTTAACAGCATCTTGATTTGTTGCTGCAAGTAATAAATGAATTATATTAATTTTGTAGCTGCAAGCTAATTTCTTCAGAATTACTTTTTAATAACCAAGCATCATGTTCACTGGTAAGATTTAAATACATTTAGGAACAAATTTGTAGACTTTTAAGTAATGCTAGATTATCATTTTGAAAGCTTAAGAGTTCATTTACTATTTCCCTTAATACCAAATTTTTAGAGAGAAAACAATTTTGCTCAAGTTGGATAACTGGGTTGATAAAGAATCGCTGTTATGAGTCAGTAGTAGTCAGTCTCCTGGTCCGGCCCGGTGGGAACTAAGTTGTTGCAAGTGTTTTGCCCCCTATTTATAGGTGACTTGTCTTTATCATATTGCTCACCATTTTCCTCTCCTCTGCTGGATTGATGCTAATCATACTTCCGTGTCAGTGCACAACTTTGACAGTTACGGTTCGTTGTCTTATCTGAGGCTGTTCAGTTTGGGGTGGAAAGCGTGGGGTCTGGAGGCAGACCCCCTTGGATCCAATTCACCCCATCACTCCTCAACTGTGGGAACCTACTTAGTTTTTGTGTTTCAGTTTCCTGAGGGAAACTGTATATGCCCCCGAGGTTGTTGGGAGGATTAAATGAGAAAACACAAGACAAGTACATAGATGAGACCTGCCTCCTCAAAGAAGCGTCATTAATTGAGCTACTGTAATTCTCTGGGGGAGAATGAGGTTCATGGCGAGATTGTGAGGCTGCCTGTCAGAGAGACCTGGGTTGAATTCCAGGTCCATCATTTATTGCTTGGACAAGTTGCTTCACTGCTCTGAACCTTAATTTTTGGCTGAAAAATGAGATTCTCATAATCTCCTTGCATTGTTGGGAGGAATATATAAAATGAACTGTAAAGAAGTATAACATAGTGCTGGTCCTTTAGTAGTTTCAATAAACATTCATTAATATTCATTTCCCCTCTTCTGTGGGAAGTAGCTTCATCTCCATTATTTGGGGTGGATGGTGGGGTCACAGCTAAGTCAGATGGCCTAATTCCTCATTGTGTTCCTAGGCTCCATAGCAAAGGGAACTTTTGACAATAGGGAATGCTGCTGCTAAGTCACTTCAGTCGTGTCTGACTCTGTGCGACCCTATAGACGGCAGCCCACCAGGCTCCTCTGTCCCTGGGATTCTCCAGGCAAGAACACTGGAGTGGATTCCCATTTCCTTCTCCAATGCATGAAAGTGAAAAGTGAAAGTGAAGTCCTTCAGTCGTGTCCAACTCTTAGCGACCCCATGGACTGCAGCCTACCAGGCTCCTCCATCCATGGGATTTTCCAGGCAAGAGTACTGGAGTGGGGTGCCATTGCCTTTTCCGACAATAGGGAATAGTGGTATGAAAAATCCATATTCACAAATAATACTAAAAATGTTTATCAGATCAGATCAGATCAGATCAGTCGCTCAGTCGTGTCCGACTCTTTGCGACCCCATGAACCGCAGCACACCAGGCCTCCCTGTCCATCACCAGCTCCCGGAGGTCACCCAGACTCACACCCATCAAGTCAGTGATGCCATCCAGCCATCTCATCCTCTGTCGTCCCCTTCTCCTCCTGCCCTCAATCCCTCCCAGCATCAGAGTCTTCTCCAATGAGTCAACTCTTCGCATGAGGTGGCCAAAATACTGGAGTTTCAGCTTTAGCATCATTCCTTCTAAAGAAATTCCAGGATTGAGCTCCTTCAGAATGGACTGGTTGGATCTCCTTGCAGTCCAAGGGACTCTCAAGAGTCTTCTCCAACACCACAGTTCAAAAGCATCAATTCTTCGGTGCTCAGCCTTCTTCACAGTCCAGCTCTCACATCCATACATGACCACAGGAAAGACCATAGCCTTGACTAGGCGAACCTTTGTTGGTAAAGTAATGTCTCTGCTTTTGAATATGCTATCTAGGTTGGTCATAACTTTCCTTCCAAGGAGTAAGCGTCTTTTAATTTCATGGCTGCAGTCACCATCTGCAGTGATTTTGGAGCCCAGTATATGACTTTAAAAATGTATTGTTTTGGCTACAGATTTTTCTTCCTAATTATATTTGGTATCAGATAATATTACACTTATCTGGCTTTCCCAGCATAACACAGACTGGCAATGAAAGGAGGAGATAGAAAAGAGAAATACTAGTTTGTACTTAAAAAAAAGTACTATGGGTAATCTGCATGTAAATAATTGAAATTGTATCATCTAAATGTTCAGCTACTTCACAAGTAATAATACTATTATTTATTGAGCACTCACTATGTGTCAGTCATGCTGAGTAATTTACATACAATGTATAATTAAATCTTCCCCTAAGTGCTACCAAACAATTGTTATGGTTCTCACAATTGCAAATAAAAATAGTAAGGATTAGAGAGGTTTTGCTTTTGAACTGTGGTGTTGGAGAAGACTCTTGAGAGTCCCTTGGACTGCAAGGAGATCCAACCAGTCCATTCTGAAGATCAGCCCTGGGATTTCTTTCGAAGGAATGATGCTAAAGCTGAAACTCCAGTACATTGGCCACCTCATGCGAAGAGTTGACTCATTGGAAAAGACTCTGATGCTGGGAGGGATTGGGTGCAGGAGGAGAAGGGGGACGACAGAGGATGAGATGGCTGGATGGCATCGCTGACTCGATGGAGGTGAGTCTGAGTGAACTCCAGGGGTTGGTGATGGACAGGGAGGCCTGGCGTGCTGCAATTCATGGGGTCGCAAAGAGTCGGACACGACTGAGCGACTGAACTGAACTGAACTGAGAGAGGTTTAAAAAAATACTCCCGTCACTTCCTAAACTGATTGTTCAGCTTAAGTAGAACAATGGTGTAAGTGGTCAGTTTCAGCCTCTCCTTGTTACCATCAAATTTCATGACACAGAACTTTACAACAAAGAACTTACAAAAAATTAGGAACCATGTTTTAATTTTTCCCCATGGTCCTTATTAATCCTATCCAGAAATCAGAGGCCCGTTTTTGTACAGTTATGCTATGGTTCCTACAGCAGTTTTGAGAGGCATCTGGGATAATAACTCCAAAGGCAAACAGGGAACTTGTCCTGTGGCATACTTAGCACTGGAGGGGGCTGTGCTTAGAGAAACATCATGAATGCTCTAGTCTTACTCCCATTTTCTTTTCAGAACCCACACTCTGGGTTTAGGTCTATTCATACCCGTAAGTCTAGAGCTGCAGCTCAGACACTTCTTCTGAGCTCCAGGCTTTTTTTTTCCCTGCCATGCTATATGGCATGCAGGATCTTGGTTCCCTGACCAGGGATCGAACCCACATCCCCTGCATTGTAAGTGAGGAGTCTTAGCTACTGGACCACCAGGAAAGTTTCCTGAACTCCAGACTTAAAGGGCTGTCATTGAGCCATCTAAATATAACTGAACCATGACTGTCCACAAGGCATTTAGTTTCAACAAGTTAAAAACTGAGAGCGTTCTTATCCCAACCTGCCTGATCCAAGTCACAGATGTGTAACCATTTTTCCTCAGTTTCCAGGTCCAGGAAATATGTACTATGATTTCTCTCTATTCATCTCCCTTTAGGTCTCTCCCTTCCTTTCCATCCCATCGTTGTCTTTTATTAGAACTATTTTCTGGTTGGTTTCTGAGTTCTGATTGTGCCTCTCACTTTGTAACCACAGCAATAAAATGTAAATTTGCTGATGTACTCCTCTGTGTAAGATCCTTCAGCAGACTTCCCCTGCAGACCTGCAAGGCTTTCTGTGGTGCGGCCTTGGCTAATCTAGGCTCACCTCAGACCGATCCTTCCTTATTCCGGACACCCTCTTCAAGATGACTTGCAACCTGAAAGAGATTTGCACTTCCCCTCTCCAGGTGAACATTCCTGCCTGATACTCCTGTCTGTTAGAGTCTTGGGGCGGTTGGCTGGGATGGGGGGAGGGGGTTTCCAATAAGTAACATCCACTTCCCCTTCAAATCCAACTGCTTAATAAGATAAGAAATAAGGCAGATGGAAGCCAAAGATCAATTCTATAATTGAGAAAGTTAAGGTCAGAAAATGTTGCTCAGAGTGTGAGCTAAATGAGCTTGCTCACTCAACCCTAGAAAGGGACAGGCCGTTCCTAATAATCCCAGAAAACCCTGGGCTGCTGCAGGCCCCCCCGACAGTTCCTTAACTGGGAACTCTTGGGAACACACAAGAGCAGGCTGCCTGGAAAGAAGGAGGAGTTAAGCCAAGAACATCCAATGTTCTTTTCCAATATCTTCCAATAAGATTAAGACTGTTCTTTTCCAGAGAGAGGGTTTAGGAGGTTAACGAGAGGCCAAGGATGTCATACCTCCATCTGGATGGAAATCTAACAAGAGAATAAGCATCACTACCTAACACCTTCTCACATCGGTCCACCTATGAAATAAATGTCTCTAACTCACCACAGTCCATGGGGTCGCTAAGAGTCGGATACGACTGAGCGACTTCACTTTCACTTTTCACTTTCATGCATTGGAGAAGGAAATGGCAACCCACTCCAGTATTCTTGCCTGGAGAATCCCAGGGACAGAGGAGCCTAGAGGGCTGCTGTCTATGGGATCGCACAGAGTCGGACACGACTGAAGCGACTTAGCAGCAGCAGCAGCAGCAACTCACCACAGCCCAGCTCAAGTGTCTCCTCTGGAAAACTCATACTGCTCCCTGCATAGCTCTGCCATGGAGGCAGAGTGGATTATGCCTCCGTTTGTGTCCACTCTACTAAAGTTTTTCATTTACTAATTTACACATATCTAAATGTCTGTCTTCTGACTTGGACTCCTTGATCTGTTCTTAGAGAGTGGTGGAATCTTTTTCATTTCTATGTTTTCCACATCTAATGCAGTATCTCTATACAATCAGCAAAAACAAGACCAAGAGCTGACTGTGGCTCAGACCATGAACTCCTTATTGCCAAATTCAGACTGAAATTGAAGAAAGTAGGGAAAACTACTAGACCATTCAGGTATGACCTAAATCAAATCCCTTATGATTATACAGTGGAAGTGAAAAATAGATTTAAGGGCCTAGATTTGATAGATAGAGTGCCTGATGAACTATGGAACGAGGTTCGTGACATTGTACAGGAGACAGGGATCAAGACCATCCCCATGGAAAAGAAATGCAAAAAACCAAAATGGCTGTCTGGGGAGGCCTTACAAATAGCTGTGAAAAGAAGAGAAGCGAAAAGCAAAAGAGAAAAGGAAAGATATAAACATCTAAATGCAGAGTTCCAAAGAATAGCAAGAAGAGATAAGGAAGCATTCTTCAGTGATCAATGCAAAGAAATAGAAGAAAACAACAGAATGGGAAAGACTAGGGATCTCTTGAAGAAAATCAGAGATACCAAAGGAACATTTTATGCAAAGATGGGCACGATAAAGGACAGAAATGGTGTGGACCTAACAGAAGCAGAAGATATTAAGAAGAGGTGGCAAGAATACACAGAAGAACTGTACAAAAAAGAGCTTCAAGACCTAGATAAACATGATGATGTGATCACTGACCTAGAGCCAGACATCTTGGAATGTGAAGTCAAGTGGGCCTTAGAAAGCATCACTACGAACAAAGCTAGTGGAGGTGATGGAATTCCAGTGGAGCTATTCCAAGTCCTAAAAGATGATGCTGTGAAAGTGCTGCACTCAATATGCCAGCAAATTTGGAAAACTCAGCAGTGGCCACAAGATTGGAAAAGGTCAGTTTTCATCCCAATCCCAAAGAAAGGCAATGCCAAGGAGTGCTCAAACTACCGCACAATTGCACTCATCTCACACGCTAGTAAAGTAATGCTCAAAATTCTCCAAGCCAGGCTTTAGCAATATGTGAACCGTGAATTTCCTGATGTTCAAGCTGGTTTTAGAAAAGGCAGAGGAACCAGAGATCAAATTGCCAACATCTGCTGGATCATGGAAAAAGCAAGAGAGTTCCAGAAAAACATCTATTTCTGCTTTATTGACTATGCCAAAGCCTTTGACTGTGTGGATCACAATAAACTATGGAAAATTCTGAAAGAGATGGGAATACCAGACCACCTGATCTGCCTCTTGAGAAATCTGTATGCAGGTCAGGAAGCAACAGTTAGAACTGGTCATGGAACAACAGACTGGTTCCAAATAGGAAAAGGAGTACGTCAAGGCTGCATATTGTCACCATGTTTATTTAACTTATATGCAGAGTACATCATGAGAAATGCTGGACTGGAAGAAACACAAGTTGGAATCAAGATTGCTGGGAGAAATATCAATAACCTCAGATATGCAGATGACACCACTCTTATGGCAGAAAGTGAAGAGGGGCTAAAAAGCCTCTTGATGAAAGTGAAAGTGGAGAGTGAAAAGGTTGGCTTAAAGCTCAACATTCAGAAAACGAAGATCATGGCATCTGGTCCCATCACTTCATGGGAAATGGATGGGGAAACAGTGGAAACAGTGTCAGGCTTTGTTTTTCTGGGCTCCAAAATCACTGCAGATGGTGACTGCAGCCATGAAATTAAAAGACGCTTACTCCTTGGAAGGAAAGTTATGACCAACCTAGATAGCATATTCAAAAGCAGAGACATTACTTTACCAACAAAGGTTTGCCTAGTCAAGGCTATGGTCTTTCCTGTGGTCATGTATGGATGTGAGAGCTGGACTGTGAAGAAGGCTGAGCACCGAAGAATTGATGCTTTTGAACTGTGGTGTTGGAGAAGACTCTTGAGAGTCCCTTGGACTGCAAGGAGATCCAACCAGTCCATTCTGAAGGAGATCAATCCTGGAATTTCTTTGAAAGGAATGATGCTAAAGCTGAAACTCCAGTATTTTGGCCACCTCATGCGAAGAGTTGACTCATTGGAGAAGACTCTGATGCTGGGAGGGATTGAGGGCAGGAGGAGAAGGGGACGACAGAGGATGAGATGGCTGGATGGTATCACTGACTTGATGGGTGTGAGTCTGGGTGACCTCCAGGAGCTGGTGATGGACAGGGAGGCCTGGCGTGCTGTGGTTCATGGGGTCGCAAAGAGTCGGACACGACTGAGCGACTGATCTGATCTGATCTGATCTGAATGCAGTATCTGAAAAATAGCAGTTGAGTAATAGATATTTGTTGAGTAAACAGGTGCCCTTTTGGCCTCAATTAGTCAGGATCCAAGAGAGCAAGGACCACACCTAGCCTGCTCACCGCCATGCTCACCCTTTTCATGGCCCCCTCTTAGCAGCATGTGGTGCAAGGTGGCACAGCCTCTTACCTGGGTGAAGGACACACGGGCATCCTCACCACACCAGAAACTCCATGAGATCAGGGAGCTTGTCTCATCTTCTGTCACTGTATCTTCACTGCCCAGAGCAACAAAGAACTCATCAGAGCAGGGACACAGTCAGTAATTGTTGAATAAACAACTCGTCTCATTGAATCCTTCATTTTTCTCCCCCTGTTGGTACAGAGAAAGGTGAAGGGCAACACCGACTATATTGGTTTTTTTTTTCTTTTTCCTTTTTTTAAAGTAGCTGGCCATAGTACCCAGTGAGAGAGTCATTTCCTAGGCAGGTTGATAAGGAGTCTAGGGGTCCCCAAGGAGAGAGGGGATTGGAATTCTCAAGGAGGAAAAAAGGACAAACATTTTTTTTCTTTCTCTACATTCCTTAGATGATATAACAATAATGTACCCTGTCTGAGGACAGTCTCTGGATTAAACCTTCTGTTATCTTAAAATGTAAATTATGGGAGTAGACCTGGTCTTTCAGAGAAGGCAATGGCACCCCACTCCAGTACTCTTGCCTGGAAAATGCCATGGATGGAGGAGCCTGGTGCGCTGCAGTCCATGGGGTTGCTAGGAGTTGGACACGACTGAGTGACTTCACTTTCACTTTTCACTTTCATACATTGGAGAAGGTCACATCAAGTAGGATCTAGACAGGAAGGTAGACTGACCAGCACCAGCAGAAAACTGGAATTGTAGTTTAAAAAAGGAAACTGTACCAGAATCTCACCTTCCCTGCTCTATATTCAGTACTCTGTAGACATAGATTTCAATTAGTATGTGACTCAATGCCAATGGAGAGAGGAATAGAAGTATTGCCAAGCTTGGTCGTGAAGAGTCGGCTCGACTGAGCGACTTCACTTTCACGTTTCACTTTGATGCGTTGGAGAAGAAAATGGCAACCCACTCCAGTGTTCTTGCCTGGAGAATCCTAGGGACAGGGGAGCCTGGTGGGCTGCCATCTATGGGGTCGCACAGAGTCGGACACGACTGAAGTGACTTAGCAGCAGCTGACCTGGTCTTTACAAGGATGTATGACCTAAATCAAATCCCTTATGATTATACAGTGGAAGTGAGAAATAGATTTAAGGGTCTAGATCTGATAGATAGAGTGCCTGATGAACTATGGAATGAGGTTCGTGACATTGTACAGGAGACAGGGATCAAGACCATCCCCATGGAAAAGAAATGCAAAAAACCAAAATGGCTGTCTGGGGAGGCCTTACAAATAGCTGTGAAAAGAAGAGTAGCAAAAAACAAAGGAGAAAAGGAAAGGTATAAACATCTGAATTCAGAGTTCCAAAGAATAACAAGAAGAGATAAGAAAGCCTTCTTCAGTGATCAATGCAAAGAAATAGAGGAAAACAACAGAATGGAAAAGACTAGGGATCTCTTGAAGAAAATCAGAGATACCAAAGGAACATTTCATGCAAAGATGGTCTCGATAAAGGACAGAAATGGTATGGACCTAACAGAAGCAGAAGATATTAAGAAGAGGTGGCAAGAATACACAGAAGAACTGTACAAAAAAGATCTTCACGACCCAGATAATCATGATGGTGTGATCACTGACCTAGAGCCAGACATCCTGGAATGTGAAGTCAAGTGGGCCTTAGAAAGCATCACTACGAACAAAGCTAGTGGAGGTGATGGAATTCCAGTTGAGCTATTCCAAATCCTGAAAGATGATGCTGTGAAAGTGCTGCACTCAATATGCCAGCAAATCTGGAAAACTCAGCAGTGGCCACAAGATTGGAAAAGGTCAGTTTTCATCCCAATCCCAAAGAAAGGCAATGCCAAAGAATGCTCAAACTACCGCACAATTGCACTTATCTCACAGGCTAGTAAAGTAATGCTCAAAATTCTCCAAGCCAGGCTTCAGCAATATGTGAACCGTGAACTTGCAGATGATCAAGCTGGTTGTAGAAAAGGCAGAGGAACCAGAGATCAAACTGCCAACATCCGCTGGATTATCGAAAAAGCAAGAGAGTTCCAGAAAAACATCTATTTCTGCTTTATTGACTATGCCAAAGCCTTTGACTGTGTGGATCACAATAAACTATGGAAAATTCTGAAAGAGATGGGAAGACCAGACCACCTGATCTGCCTCTTGAGAAATCTGTATGCAGGTCAGGAAGCAACAGTTAGAATTGGACATGGAACAACAGACTGGTTCCAAATAGGAAAAGAATTACGTCAAGGCTGTATATTGTCACCCTGCTTATTTAACTTCTATGCAGAGTACATCATGAGAAACGCTGGACTGGAAGAAACACAAATTGGAATCAAGATTGCTGGGAGAAATATCAATAACCTCAGATATGCAGATGACACCACCGTTATGGCAGAAAATGAAGAGGAACTAAAAAGCCTCTTGATGAAAGTGAAAGTGGAGAGTGAAAAAGTTGGCTTAAAGCTCAAATTCAGAAAACGAAGGTCATGGCATCCAGTCCCATCACTACATGGGAAATAGATGGGGAAACAGTGGAAACAGTGTCAGACTTTATTTTTCTGGGCTCCAAAATCACTGCAGATGGTGACTGCAGCCATGAAATTAAAAGACACTTACTCCTTGGAAGGAAAGTTATGACCAACCTAGATAGCATATTCAAAAGCAGAGACATTACTTTGCCAACAAAGGTCTGTCTAGTCAAGGCTATGGTCTTTCCTGTGGTCATGTATGGATGTGAGAGCTGGACTGTGAAGAAGGCTGAGCGCCGAAGAATTGATGCTCTTGAACTGTGGTGTTGGAAAAGACTCTTGAGAGTCCCCTGGACTGCAAGGAGATCCAAGCAGTCCATTCTGAAGGAGATCAGCCCTGGGATTTCTTTGGAAGGAATGATGCTAAAGCTGAAACTCCAGTATTTTGGCCACCTCATGCGAAGAGTTGACTCATTGGAGAAGACTCTGATGCTGGGAGGGATTGGGGGCAAGAGGAGGAGGGGACGGTGGAGGATGAGATGGCTGGATGGCATCACTGACTTGATGGATGTGAGTCTCAGTGACCTCCGGGAGTTGGTGATGGACAGGGAGGTCTGGCCTGCTGCAATTCATGGGGTCACAAAGAGTCGGACACGACTGACCGACTGATCTGATCTGATCCTGACTGAGGATAGTCTTTGGTTTAAACCTTCTGGCTAATTCTGTTATCTTAAAATGTAAATTATGGGAGTAGGTCTGGTGAGGTCTTTACAACCTCCAGACATTGTTTAGATTCATTGGAGAGTATATAACTTCATTGCTAACACTAACAAGCGGGTACTCTTTCTGCCCCCTTCTGATGCCTATGTCAGAAGCTTTCTCTGTCTCCTTTATACTTTAATAAAACTTTATTACACAAAAGCTCTGAGCGATCAAGCCTCGTCTCTTGCCCCCGGATTGAATTCTCCTCCGGGGGCCAAGAATCCCGGTGTCTTCACATAATTCAACAACAACCTTTCACTAGTAAATTCCATGATCCTCATGGAATTACTATAGCCTAGTAAACAGTGCTGATATAAAAATCCTCTTTAATAAGTAAACCCCACTTATACTTTTGAAATATTGTACTTTTCTAAGCACTTGCTGAAGGCTTATGAGTCTTTCAGTTATCAAGCTGCAACTGTGACTCAGTTTCCTTTTATATTCAGAATGTTTCCAACCATGCAAAGTAGTTTAGTTGGCAAAATGGGGGACTGTGTTATGATGGTGTTATAATTACTAAATCATCATCTAATGCTGGAAGCGTCATCAGTTAGAGTAGAATCTTAAAAATGTTGTAAATATTTAAGGTTTAAGTAAACCTTAAAAGGTTCAACTATTAGAAGTAATTTTTCACAGACATTCCCTTAAGAAGCCAACAGCATTGATTTCTTGAATTAAAGAAAACCACTACAATATTGTAATTAGCCTCCAATTAAAATAAATTAATTAATTTTTTAAAAAAGAAAATGAAACCTCCAAGAATTCATAAATATGCCTTTTTAAAAGGCATACAGCTATTACAGAAGTGTTGCCCTAGTGTTTTGTAAGGAAGCTTGCTGCCAAGTGATGTCAGTCATGTCCGACTCTGTGCGACCCCATAGATGGCAGCCCACCAGGCTCCTGTCCCTGGGATTCTCCAGGCAAGAACACTGGAGTGGGTTGCCATTTTCTTCTCCAATGCATCAAAGTGAAACGTGAAAGTGAAGTCGCTCAGTCGAGCCGACTCTTCACGACCAAGCTTGGCAATACTTCTATTCCTCTCTCCATTGGCATTGAGTCACATACTAATTGAAATCTATGTCTACAGAGTCCTGAATATAGAGCAGGGAAGGTGAGATTCTGGTACAGTTTCCTTTTTTAAACTACAATTCCAGTTTTCTGCTGGTGCTGGTCAGTCTACCTTCCTGTCTAGATCCTACTTGATGTGACGTGGGACCCCCTTGTGTGGTTACTCAGTGGGAATTTGCAAGCCTCCAGATGCATTAAATAATAAAATTTTAAAAGTTGGTTGGGGAGATAGCTCTTTTATTTTCCAAGTCCACTGGACAGTCTTGGAGAAGATGCACAAAGACCAGTTTATCCATTACGTGGATGCGTGCTAAGCTGTTCAGTCACATCCAACTTTTTGCAACCCTATGGACTGTAGCCCGCCAGGCTCCTCTGTCCGTGGGATTCTCCTGGCAAGAATACCAGAGTGGGTTGCCATTTCCTCCTGCAGGGGATCTTCCCAACCTGGGGATCGAACTCCCATCTCCTGCATTGCATGTGGATTCTTTACCTGCTGAGCCACCAGGAAAGCCCTATCCATGGGGATAAGCCCACGGTCTTTAAAGATACTGCCATGAGGAAATCTGTATTTATTCTGTATTTGCAAATACAGAATATTGAAATTTTAAAATGCAAGTCTGTATTTATTCACAAAAGAGGAGGGACAATCTAAGGTCAGGATCCATGTGGATGTCCTCTGTTATCTCGGGTTATGTCTTAATACAAACACACAAAATACTCCTTCATGACTAATTTTACTTCCATTATATTTGAGAAGAAATAAATACAGAACGTTCAGCAAGGGTGATTTAAGAGTGCATGTATTTCAAAACTGTACTAGGAAGAATGCCAAAATAGTTGGGTACCATTGCTAATGACTTAGCTCAGGTCTTCTACATGTTTATCCAACTTTTTGCCTAGAGTGCTAACTGGTCGAAAGTTGGAAAGAAAAACAACCTTTGTGTCTCAGCAGATCACACACCTGTGATATTCCTGACCAACACTGCTGTACAAAGGCTGAGACTCATGTTGGAACAGCACTTTCTTTCTTCTTTAACACAAACACTAATGTTGTTGTTCAGTTGCTCTTTGTGACCCCATGGACTACAGCACTCCAGGCTTCCCTGTCCTCCACTATCTCCCAGAGTTTGCTCAAGTTCATGTCCATTGCATCAGTGCTACTATTGAACTATTTCATCCTCAGTCACTCTCTTCTCCTTTTGTCCCCAATCTTTCTCAGCATCTGGGTCTTTTCCAATGAGTCGGCACTGCGCATCAGGTGGCCAAAGTATTGGAGCTTAAGCATCATTCCTGCCAATCAATATTCAGGGTTGATATCCTTTAGGATTGACTGATTTAATCTCCTTGCTGTCCAGGGGACTCTAAAGAGTCTTCTCCAGCACCACAGTTCAAAAGCATCAATTCTTCCAATTCATCAATCAATTGCCAAACACTAATGGGTACCCAGTATTCTTTCCCTTCTTGGTACTTTTCCACAGTCTGTATCCAACTATCTTTCTGAGAGTTGAAAAGACATTTCAGCTTTTCTTTCACTCATCTTTACCTGACATTTGATGTCATAAAATACATTGTACTCTATGTGTGAGAGCGTGTGTGTATATGAAACAAAGTTTCAGATGAACTAGTACTTACTTTTACTATATATGAGGGACTCCATTTTTTATTTTATTAACAATATATTGATTAAGTTCACTATATTAAAGTTGTATCACAATGTAAAACCTCAGTCAAACTTGTACTTAGAAAAATATTCATACTGTTCAGATTTAGCAGGAGTTAATATGTTTTGGTTGCCTTGAGAACCCCATGAACAGTATGAAAAGGCAAAATGATAGGATACTGAAAGAGAAACTCCCTAGGTCAGTAGGTGCCCAATATGCTACTGGAGATCAGTGGAGAAATAACTCCAGAAAGGATGAAGGGATAGAGCCAAAGCAAAAAGAATACCCAGCTGTGGATGTGACAGGTGATAGAAGCAAGGTCCGATGCTGTAAAGAGCAATATTGCATAGGAATCTGGAATGTCAGGTCCATGAATCAAGGTAAATTGGAAGTGGTCAAACAAGAGATGGCCAGAGTGAATGTCGACATTCTAGGAATCAGCGAACTCAAATGGACTGGAATGGGTGAATTTAACTCAGATGACCATTATATCTACTACTGCGGGCAGGAATCCCTCAGAAGAAATGGAGTGGCCATCATGGTCAACAAAAGAGTCTGAAATGCAGTACTTGGATGCAATCTCAAAAACTACAGAATGATCTCTGTTCATTTCCAAGGCAAACCATTCAATGTCACAGTAATCCAAGTCTATGCTCCAATCAGTAAGGCTGAAGAAGCTTAAGTTGAATGGTTCTATGAAGATATACAAGACCTTTTAGAACTAAGACCCAAAAAAGATGTCCTTTTCATTATAAGGGACTGGAATGTAAAAGTACAAAGTCAAGAAACACCTGGAGTAACAGGCAAATTTGGCCTTGGAATACGGAATGAAGCAGGGCAAAAACTAATAGAATTTTGCCAAGAAAATGCACTGGTCATAGCAAACACCCTCTTTCAACAACACAAGAGAAGACTCTATACATGGACATCACCAGATGGTCAACACCGAAATCAGATTGATTATATTCTTTGCAGCCAAAGATGGAGAAGCTCTATACAGTCAGCAAAAACAAGGCCAGGAGCTGACTGTAGCTCAGACCATGAACTCCTTATTGCCAAATTCAGACTTAAATTGAAGAAAGTAGGGAAAACCACTAGACCATTCAGGTATGACCTAAATCAAATCCCTTATACGGTGGAAGTGAGAAATAGATTTAAGGGCCTAGATCTAATAGATAGAGTGCCTGATGAACTATGAGTGCCTGATGAACTACGGACTGAGATTCGTGACATTGTACAGGAGACAGGGATCAAGACCATACCCGTGGAAAAGAAATGCAAAAAAGCAAAGTGGCTGTCTGAGGACAGCCATTAGCTGTGACTAGAAGAGAAGCAAATAGCTGTGACAAGAAGAGAAGCGAAAAGCAAAGGAGAAAAGGAAAGATATAAACATCTGAATGCAGAGTTCCAAAGAATAGCAAGAAGAGATAAGAAAGCCTTCTTCAGTGATCAATGCAAAGAAATAGAGGAAAACAACAGAATGGGAAAGACTAGGGATCTCTTCAAGAAAATCAGAGATACCAAAGGAACATTTCATGCAAAGATGGGCTCGATAAAGGACAGAAATGGTATGGACCTAACAGAAGCAGAAGGTATTAAGAAGAGGTGGCAAGAATACACAGAAGAACTGTACAAAAAAGATCTTCACGACCCAGTTAATCATGATGGTGTGATCACTGACCTAGAGCCAGACATCCTGGAATGTGAAGTCAAGTGGGCCTTAGAAAGCATCACTACGAACAAAGCTAGTGGAGGTGATGGAATTCCAGTGGAGCTATTCCAAATCCTGGAAGATGATACTGTGAAAGTGCTGCACTCAATATGCCAGCAAATTTGGAAAACTCAGCAGTGGCCACAGGACTGGAAAGGTCAGTTTTCATTCTAATCCCAAAGAAAGGCAATGCCAAAGAATGACCAAACTACTGCACAACTGCACTCATCTCACACGCTAGTAAAGTAATGCTCAAAATTCTCCAAGCCAGGCTTCAGCAATATGTGAACCATGAACTTACAGATGTTCAAGCTGGTTGTAGAAAGGCAGAGGAGCCAGAGATCAAATTGCCAACATCTGCTGGATCATGGAAAAAGCAAGAGAGTTCCAGAAAAACATCTATTTCTGCTTTATTGACTATGCCAAAGTCTTTGACTGTGTGGATCACAATAAACTGTGGAAAATTCTGCAAGAGATGGGAATACCAGACCACCTGACCTGCCTCTTGAGAAATTTGTATGCAGGTCAGGAAGCAACAGTTATAACTGGTCATGGAACAACAGACTGGTTCCAAATAGGAAAAGGAGTTCGTCAGGGCTGTATATTGTCACCCTATTTATTTAACTTCTATGCAGAGTACATCATGAGAAATGCTGGACTGGAAGAAACACAAGTTGGAATCAAGACTGCTGGGAGAAATCTCAATAACCTCAGATATGCAGATGACACCACCCTTATGGCAGAAAGTGAAGAGGAACTAAAAAGCCTCTTAATGAAAGTGAAAGTGGAGAGTGAAAAAGTTGGCTTAAAGCTCAACATTCAGAAAACGAAGATCATGGCATCCAGTCCCATCACTTCATGGGAAATAGACGGGGAAACAGTGGAAACAGTGTCAGACTTTATTTTTCTGGGCTCCAAAATCACTGCAGATGGTGACTGCAGCCATGAAATTAAAAGACGCTTACTCCTTGGAAGGAAAGTTATGACCAACCTAGATAGCATATTCAAAAGTAGAGACATTACTCTGCCAACAAAGGTCCATCTAGTCAAGGCTATGGTTTTTCCTGTGGTCATGTATGGATGTGAGATCTGGACTGTGAAGAAGGCTGAGCACCGAAAAATTGATGCTTTTGAACTGTGGTGTTGGAGAAGACTCTTGAGAGTCCCCTGGACTGCAAGGAGATCCAATCAGTCCATTCTGAAGGAGATCAGCCCTGGGATTTCTTTGGAAGGAATGATGCTAAAGCTGAAACTCCAGTACTTTGGCCACCTCTTGTGAAGAGTTGACTCATTGGAGAAGACTCTGATGCTGGGAGGGATTGGGGGCAAGAGGAGAAGGGGACGACGGAGGATGAGATGGCTGGATGGCATCACTGACTCGATGGATGTGAGTCTCAGTGACCTCTGGGAGTTGGTGATGGACAGGGAGGCCTGGCGTGCTGTGATTCATGGGGTCGCAAAGAGTCAGACACGACTGAGCAACTGATCTGATCTGAATATGTTTTGGAAAAGGTCAGTTTTCATTCCAATCCCAAAGAAAGACAATGTCAAAGAAGGCTCAAACTACCACACAACTGCACTCATCTCACACGCTAGTAAAGTAATGCTCAAAATTCTCCAAGACAGGCTTCAGCAATATGTGAACCATGAACTTCCTGATGTTCAAACTGGTTTTAGAAAAGGCAGAGGAACCAGAGATCAAATTGCCAACATCTGCTGGATCATGGAGAAAGGAAGAGAGTTCCAGAAAAACATCTGTTTCTTCTTTTTTGATTATGCCAAAGCCTTTGACTGTGTGGATCACAATAAACAGTGGAAAATTCTGAAAGAGATGGGAATACCAGACCACCTGATCTGCCTGTTGAGAAATTTGTATGCAGATCAGGAAGCAACAGTTAGAACTGAACATGGAACAACAGACTGGTTCCAAATAGGAAAAGGAGTACGTCAAGGCTGTATATTGTCACCTTGCTTATTTAACGTCTATGCAGAGTACATCATGAGAAACGCTGGGCTGGAAGAAGCACAAGCTGGAATCAAGATTACCACAAGAAAGCTCAATAACCTCAGATATGCAGATGACACCACCCTTATGGCAGAAAGTGAAGAGGAACTCAAAAGCCTCTTAATGAAAGTGAAAGAAGAGCGTGAAAAGTTGGCTTAAAGCTCAACATTCAGAAAACGAAGATCATGACATCTAGTCCCATCACTTCATGGCAGATAGATGGGGAAACAGTGGAAACAGTGTCAGACTTTTTTGCGGGGGGAGGCTCCAAAATCACTGCAGATGGTGATTGCAGCCATGAAATTAAAAGACACTTACTCCTTGGAAGGAAAGTTATGACCAACCTAGATAGCATATTGAAAAGTAGAGATATTACTTTGTCAACAAGGGTCCGTCTAGTTAAGGCTATGGTTTTTCCAGTAGTCATGTATGGATGTGAGAGTTGGACTGTGAAGAAAGCTGAGCACCAAAGAATTGATACTTTTGAACTGTGGTATTGGAGAAGACTCTTGAGCATCCCTTGGACTGCAAGCAGATCCAACCAGTTCATCCTAAAGCAGATCAGTCCTGGGTATTCATTGGAAGGACTGATGCTGAAGCTGAAACTCTAATACTTCGGCCACCTCATGCGAAGAGTTGACTCATTGGAAAAGACTCTGATTCTGGGAGGGATTGGAGGCAGGAGGAGAAGGGGAAGACAGAGGATGGGATGGCTGGATGGCATCACCGACTCGATGGACATGAGTTTGAGTGAACTTCGGGAGTTGGTGATGGACAGGGAGGCCTGGCGTGCTGTGATTCATGGAGTCGCAAAGAATCAGACATGACTGAGGGACTGAACTGAACTGAATATGCTTTGGGGGGCTTCCGTGGTGGCTTACACAGTAAAGAATATGCCTGCAATGCAGGAGACCCAGGTTTGATCCCTGGGTCAGGAAGATCCCCTGGAGAAGGAAATGAGAAACCACTCCAGTATTCTTGCCTGGAGAAACCCATGGATAGAGGAGCCGGGTGGGCTAAAGTCCATGGGGTCACAAAGAGTCACAAACATACCATACCAATGTCTCTGGCATTGACATTCCAGGGACGTATGTGGACCAGGTGGTTAAGTAGCAAAGGATTTAGTAAGCAGAGGTGGAACCTGAGAATTGACATTCTAAAAAATGACCTCTGGGTGATTTTGATGCTTAGCAAAACTTGAGAATCCGGACCTCAAAATCTAGGACTTGATTGGATTCTTGTAGGCAATTCTGATGAGTTCTTTAAACTTTTTCTTTTTTGGTTCCTACTTTATACTCCAGTGTAAATTCTCTGAATTTATTTAAGTCTTCCTCCCATTCTGATATTAAAAAGATTCTTCAACATCTCTTCCTCAGAGTTCTCATTGCAGTACTGCCTTTTTCAAACTTTGGAAATAAACAAAGTATAAAAATATACTTATACCATACTTGTAATAGAAATAATAGCAGTTTCATCAGCTGCTTACTTAATTTGAATCAGGAAGTGGGCTAAGCACTTTTCATAAAGATTGCATTTTATCCTCAAAACCCTATGACATATGTGTTATTCTCACTTTAAAGGTGAAAAATCTGAATCTTACATGGTTGCTCAGTGTCAGTTGTTGGATATGAAAGTTTTATGCTGTTTTGTCTTTGAACTGAGGTTACTCTGTAATAACACAAAAGTTTATAGCACTAATTACAATCAATGAATCAAGAACTTAATGAGTGCATGCCCCATAGAGACACAAAGAGGATTAAAACATTGCCCCTGCTCACATAGAGTGTACAATCTAGTCAAATCTCTAACTTAAATAGCAAGGCATGTTTACATGTATATATATATGGCTGAATCCCTTTGCTGTTCACCTAAGACTATCACAAAATTGTTAACCGGTTATATCCCAATACAAAATAAAAAGTTTAAAAAAAATAGCAATGTATGACCTAAATGAGATTTTGATTATAACATGATGTCTAGACAGTGAACATTTAGTTGACAATTGTGTGATCCAAACAATAGAGCTGTGACTTCAGAGCAACATGACGTCACTGCACACTAGAGGGAACTGGGAAGCTTGGTGTAGGTGGCCTTGCAAGACACACTCATTTGAAATGATAAAGAATAGAAATGAGAGCGTCTCAACAGCTGGAGGATCAACATACAGTAAACATGTTCAACCAGGGATGTACACCTGTAGGGACTTCCCAGGTTGTGCTAGTGGTAAAGTGCCAATGCAGGAGATGTAAAAGATGTGGGTTCGATCCCTGGGTCAGTCGGGAAGATCCCCTGGAGGAGGGCATGGCACCCCACTCCACTAGTCTTGCCTGAGAATCCCATTGACAGAGGAGCCTGGCAGCTACAGTCCATGATGTCACAAAGAGTTGGATACAACTGGAGCAACTTAGCATGCAAGCACGTATGTCTGTAGAGTTCAGTTCAGTTCAGTTGCTCAGTCATGTCCGATTCTTTGTGACCCCATGAATCACAGCACGCCAGACCTCCCTGTCCATCACCAACTCCCGAAGTTCACTCAAACCCACGTCCATTGAGTCGGTGATGCCATCCAGCCATCCCATCCTCTGTCGTCCTCTTCTCCTCTTGCCCCTAATCCCTCCCAGAATCAGAGTCTTTTCCAATGAGTCAACTCTTCGCATGAGGTGGCCAAAGTATTGGAGTTTCAGCTTCAGCATCAGTCCTTCCAATGAACACCCAGGACTGATCTGCTTTAGGATGGACTGGTTGGATCTGCTTGCAGTCCAAGGGACTCTCAAGAGTCTTATCCAACACCACAGTTCAAATGCATCAATTCTTCAGTGCTCAGCTTTCTTCACAGTCCAACTCTCACATCCATACATGACTACTGGAAAAACCATAGCCTTGACTAGACCAAACTTTGTTGGCAAAGTAATATCTCTGCTTTTCAATATGCTATCTAGGTTGGTCATAAGTTTCCTTCCAAGGAGTAAGTGTCTTTTAATTTCATGGCTGCAATCACCATCTGCAGTGATTTTGGAGCCCCCCACCCCCTGCCCCACAAAAAGTCTGACACTGTTTCCACTGTTTCCCCATCTATCGGCCATAAAGTGATGGAACCAGATGTAGAGTAGACGTTGTCTAATCTTGCTCCTCAGAGATATCTCAGGAGGTAGGCCAGGGATGGGGAGTGTCTTGGTTCTTGACTCTCCATACCTATCTTTATCAAGGTCAGAAACATTTTCATGTGTATACTAGCTCCTAATAAATCATCTGAAAATAAAGGGTACTGATGCTTTTTAAAAAAAAAAAAGTGGGTGAAAACCACTTATATAATGAAAGAGGATATCAAGTTGGAAAAGAGGACATGAGACCTTAGGTGCTCAACTAAGGGGCAAAAATCTGAGAACTGGCTTTGTCCACTTACGTCTATGGTCTCTGAGCCCATGGATGAGTGATATGACTTGGCTGATTCTGTTTCCAATAAAATAAGAATCATAGGGATTATTATCTCATGATAAAATTCCCAGGATTAAATAAGCTGAACACATGAAACGCTCTTTATTAATTCTAAACTCCTATATGAGGTCAGCAGTTGATTTAACTTTCAATATGGAGAATTTAGACAAATGAAAAATTTTTATCATTCATCAGATAGAAAATTAGAACTGTGAAAGATGTTACTCCAAGGGATTTGAGTATTAGAGTAGTTTGGGAAGATTAAGCTGACCTTGGGAAACTGGCTGGAAGGAGGAAGGGTGGAGTAGGGGTGTTTAGCTTGGTGGTGGTTATTTAGTCGCTAAGTCATGTTCAACGCTTGTGACCCCATGGACTGTAGCCCGCCAAGTTCCTCCGTCCGTGGGAATTTCCCAGCAGGAAAACTGGAGTGAGTTGCCATTTCCTTCTCCAGGGGATCTTTTTGGACCCAAGGATCAAATCCAGGTCTCTTGAATCACATGCATATTCTTTACAGACTGAGCCACCAGGAAGTAATTAGTTTGGAGATTGGTAAATTAGTCTAGATGTGAAGGGATAAGGGGAGTCAACAGAACCTGAAGACTAACTTCAAAGGGCGATGGCCAGAAAATGAAGGAAATATAAGAAATATTTAATTTTTTTTTTTTTTTTTTTACAAAATGTTTTTCACATTTGTGCTCATTTAAACAAAGAAGGCTCAGAGACTTTATTCACTGGAAACTTCAGGAATGTTCTGGATAAGGCTGGTAGGAGCGGGTAGTGTTTTGGAGGGGGAGTGTTTAGGGGTAGTGTTTAATTATAGACTGTTTTAGAAGACAATGGGATATTCAAGTGAAGATATTTAGTGGACTTAAGTGCAGATCTCATAGTGTTCATATAGAGGGGACAGGAGGAGAAGTGGGTCTGCAAGACAAGCTGCAGTAGCTTTGAAAAAATAGGAGGCCATGTTTGAACCTACCCAGACCCATCTCCCTGTGTGCCTTGGGACCAAGAGAGCTGGGTCGTTAAAGCAAGAGTCCCTTATCAGGAACTCAAGAACTTTGCCCTCTCTTCAAAATATGAGCAGATTTTTTTCCTTATAAGCCAGAGACACACAAAGAGGTGAGAGAGAAGGAAAACAGTTTTAAGGGAGATCACAAACACTCAGAAGACATTTGATGGGGGTCAAAGGTGGGTCAGTGACACCAGGTGGGCTACACAGTATAACTTCGGCCACATAATGCTTCACTGGAGGTGGCACCAGTATAGGCAACCTGTGCATGGGGGCATGCCTGAGAAAAGGCATTGGTAGCTCCAGAAATGGTAGATGAAATCCTCTCCTTACATGCTTTCAAAATCCAGACAGCAAAAGACTGGAGGTCTTGCATATCACAACGAGAGAGGAGAAAGACTGGACTTAAGAACAAATCTGCTTAGAATCTATAAGCTGGGGAAGCCAAAGAAACCATTTGGTAGCATGAATGTATGTAGTCAAAGAGGAAAGAGATAGTAGAAACAAAAAAAAAGAATACTTAGGAAAAGTATAAGATCTGAGAGAGGAGAAGAAGAAACTGGTGAACAGTAGAGGTAAAGACACTGGTCTTGGAAAGAGGCAAGCAAACCATACAGCCGGGAAGGGATGGGGCTCACTGTACTAAGCCCCTTATCTGGCAGGCTAAACTCTTGTGAGTAAGGCAGGTGATGCCATGGGTGGCATGAAAGTATTATGTTGGAGGCCAGGAGCAGTGCAGTGTGGGGATATAAAGGTCAGTGTGATTCAAGACAGTCCCTAAAGGGATACTGATGAAGGATGGATGTACTGCATCAGTGGTCTGGTGGAGGTTTGATATGCAGTGTATCTCATTAGCACACAAATGGAAGACATGTCCTGAAATGTTTCCCTTCCAAACCATCATGAAGATTTTTGAAACAGCTGAAAATTATAATTAATACCTATGATGTGCAAGGCAAACTGCTGAGGAGGTCCTCACAGTGTAAAAGGCGAGGTTCAAACCTTGAGGCTTCAGAATTTAGAGGCGACGCATGGCAGAGATTGATAGATACTTGATGCCTAACCAACATCCGTTTTCTCCTTTTTGTTTTTCTTATTCACAGGACCTGAATTCATTCCAGGTGGCACTATGTTCTGATGAAAAGAATGTATTTTGCAGTTTCTCTTAAATCTAGAAGTGGTCAGTAAAATGTAAGTAGAGTCATTGGAGGCCTGCTTTCACAAATATTCTCTAAAGCGATCTGATCAGGTAGGCAGCATATCCTTTTGCCAGTCTCTTTTCTGCTTCTTAATTGGAATGAGGATGCAATGACTAAACTCCAGCAGCCATCTTGGGCCATGAGGTGAACTTGAGAATGAAAGCCCCACACTAAGTTTAGTGGAGTAGAAAGGGAGATGGAGCCTAAGCGTCTGGTGCCTTTGAACAGCCATACAGGTCCTACATTACCTACTGCTTCTCTTATATGAGCGAGAAATGCACCGTTACTTTGTTGCTGCTGCTGCTGCTAAGTCACTTCAGTCGTGTCCGACTCTGTGCGACCCCACAGATGGCAGCCCACCAGACTCCCATCCTTGGGATTCTCTAGGCAAGAATACTGGAGTGAGTTGCCATTTTCTTCTCCAATGCATGAAAGTGAAAAGTGAAAGTGAAGTTGCTCAGTCATGTACGACTCTTAGCGACCCCATGGACTGCAGCCTACCAGGCTCCTCCATCCATGGGATTTTCCAGGCAAGAGTACTTTGTTAAGACCACTTACATAGATGTATGTATATATTACATATATATATATGTAATATATATACTAATCCTGTTGAAGGAGAAAAGACAAACTTTTGAAAAGTTAAATATGGGAGTCACATAACAACTCAAAAGAAGAGATGCTTAATCAATTTGAAAGACAGTAAAGACCTCTCATCCTGGGAGGTAAGGAAAGTATGAGGTCAGGAATTGGGCAAGGAGCTAAGGTATCCTGACCTTAAACCTCCTGGGTGCTGTGTACCATCTCACTGTGGTTGCAATAACAGGTTAGCAGTGAAGTAGCATTTTGACCCAAATCTGTTTCCAGGCCTTCCTGATCCTAAACTGCAGTCTCCGTTCTATACTATTTCCTCTTCCACTGGAGTGATACCATAAAAGTATCACTTAAAAGGATTCTGCAGGGCATTGAATCTGTGATGTTGGTGTATGAATGAACAAATCATATGATTTCTTGGGGTTGCAGTCAACAGGGAACAGAGACAGCCCTATTAAGGAAGAGAACTGGTACTCTGCCCTTGGTGAGTGTAAAGAGGGCAACTGGGTGATTCCAGGAGTCATCTGAAATCTGAAGGATGATTAAGTCACAGGAATCAGTCTCACACACCCTGCTCACACACAGCACAGTATCCTGGATTCCATTAGTCCACTGAAGGAGAGAGCACACATCAGATTTGTGCATCCCAATTATGGAAGAAATTTCATTATCTCTGGGGTCTTTGCCTACAGTCCCACTCTTGCTTGAATTTCATGCGCAGAAAGCTCTCAGATGAGACGCTTTTTCTGAATGTTTGCTTCTTCCCCAGACATCCAGCCAGCTGCTTTTCTTCGTAGCTCTCCTACATTGCCAGAAGGGAGACAAGAGAACGCATCTCCTGTTGCAGCCTCTATTTCCAACATGAGTTTGTGACCGTGGAAACACTATACAGCTTTCAAAGGTTTTCTGGACCAACAAGACACTGAGAAGGCGCAGGGCGGGTCATCTTGGAGAGAGCAAGGGTAGGGGGAGAGACCGCACCTATTCCGCTAAAGGCTAAACAGAACTGCCTGTTTTAAAAATCAAACACAACAGATTCTTCTAGTTTCAGATGCTTCCTCACTTTCGTGCTCTTTGCTCAGGCAGGGTGAGCAATGATCAGACTCAGCGTCTGGGGGACCTTAACGAGGCCAGGCAGCCCAGCACACAGTCCCAGGGAAGGGCAGGTGTGCGAGGATGCAAGGAAGCAACGGCCAGTCGCTCCTGCTTCCGCGACACACAGGGGACAGGCGGCTGGCTCTCTACCTAAGGCAAACTTCTCTCTGTCCCTAAGGGGGCACTCGGCTTCCCCTTTCCCGACTCCTTTGCCCCTGCCTTCGAGGGGTTTGAAGGGGCAAGTGCTTTCATCACCCGTCCAGTCCCGCGCACCCTTGCCCCTGGGAGCGCAGCGGCCGTGCGCGCCGCGGGACGGGGAGTTTAAGGCAGGGGGAGCTTGGAGACCGGGGATGCTGCCTCTCTCGAACTTGGCTCAAGGAACCCCGCCAGCTGTGGAGCGGCAGGACGAAGTAGGTCTTTAGCCGAACTTGGGCAAACTGGAGCGGTCGCCGCCGCGCGTGCCCCGTTGCACAGGTGAAGTGAGAAATCCTTTTCCCACCTTTGGGGGCCTGGTCGCCAAGAGGTCGCCTCCTCCCGGTTCGGGGCAGGGTCTGGCGGGCTCGCCCCCGACGCTGGTGAAGTCTCTTCCGCGGCCACACGGTGCGAGAGCCGCGGCCCCAGGCCCGAGGGCGCCCACTGCGGGCCGCATCCGGGCAGTGCAGCCCATGTCCTTGCGCTCCGGTAACCGCAGGTGAAGGAAAGCCGCCTTCACTCCTCGCCGCGCTTCCCGCAAAGCGCAGTCGGGCCTTCAGGGCACACAAAGAGGGCAGCGGGGGCGCAGCCGTGGGCCGCGGACCCCTGCCTCGGGCCAACCAGCCCCGCGCGGTCCTGCCACCCCGGGACCCATTTCTAGTGGCCTCACCAGCCTTCGCAGCTGTCCCCATCTTCCTCTCGGGAGGCAACCTGAGTACAGGGGCGTCTTGGAGTGAGGTCACTGCCACCTTGATTTTTATTTTGAAAGGGGCTTAGTTGTGCTTAAGAGGGTGAGCTGCTCTGCGTTTTTCAAGTAGGGTTTAAACTTACACTCACACAGAATTTAGCCTCTAATCGGCCAGACTTATTTAAAAGGCACAGAGGAAAACCTTCCAGTTTTAACATCCACTCTGGTGTTTGCTGGAAATTTGCCACTAAATTTCGGCTCGAGCTGAAGGTTACCAGGATTTATCATTGTTTCCCCAGGATGTTTAACCCTCATGGGCACCTCTTCTTTCATTTCAGATACTTAAAAAGCAATCATGTAAGCACTTTGGCCATTTTGTTTAAGAAATTTGTTTTATCTCGTCTGATTTTGAAATCCAGAAATAGTTCTGAAATGGGGAGAAGGGAAGGTTGGAGACAGAAAGCAGCTGTGTACCAGGAAATAATAAGTATCATGCAAAAATATCACAGCTAATAGATGTCCTTTAGGAGTGGAAATATCTATTTAATTGCTTTAAAAATGTGGGTGGAAAAACACAATTATACATTGTGATAACAAACCTGTACAGATAATTTTTGAACAATACAAAACAAGTGCTGAAAATTTTTTGTTTAGGATTGAAATAATTGTTCCAAATTATGACACCACCTACCCAAATATCTCGTTGCCCCATCTGCAAATCCTTGAAGAGGAATAGTTACCAATCCAATGCATTTAGACTCGTTCTTAATAAAAAGAAAATTGCATAGCTTTTTATACTGTTGTACATCCTCAAATGCATCTTCCAATATCATTGTCAACTTAGTGTTATTCTCGATTTTTTAAATGTTCGATTTTTCAGAGATACATAATATATAAATTCCTAATAATTATAAACACATTTTATTCATTTGATTTTAATAACATGCATTTTCATAATTACTGTACAACTG
This sequence comes from Tragelaphus eurycerus, assembly GCA_935064755.1. Taxonomy (NCBI): domain Eukaryota; kingdom Metazoa; phylum Chordata; class Mammalia; order Artiodactyla; family Bovidae; genus Tragelaphus; species Tragelaphus eurycerus. The sequence continues at coordinate 31,627,076 of CAKXYN010000002.1, forward strand.
AAGTAGACATTGAATTATGCTGTGTGCATGTCTTTATTCAACAGTATATTCTTAGACACCTTGCTCAAACAAATTAATTTAAAAGAAAATAAAACATGAAAAATAAATCCTTCCAGTAGAAACAAAATCACAGTGCTTTACAGAACAAAAGGAAAGGAAAAGAAGTTCTCATAGGAAAAGAGATTTATTATTACATAGAAAATTCTCACAATAGTTGAAACACACTCCAGAAACTAGAAAACACCTTAGATAGAGTTGTGCCAATTATTCAGCCCACAAGCATCTGCTTTGTCTTAATTAGACGGGGGAGGTGAATGACCACTGTTTATTTTCATTTTCCTCATTAATTATGAAAAACTGCATTTAATTCATCTTGCATGGTGAGAGATTGGCTGCGCAGATGTAAGTCGTAAGGGAAGTGGCTGTCGGTGGGCAACCTGAACATGGCACCCTGCCCAAGGGGACCCCTGGGTGGCACTGCACAGTAATGCATGCCATAATTGTAATTTTTGCCATAGTCCAAGGTTTCTTCTTGCTTCAGGGAAAATATCCCATTATAGTTAATTGGGGGAGGACTTAAGGGACCTTCAAACTGAGGGCTGGCACACTCAGGGGAAGTGCTTTCATAGAAGGATTCATACGCACTGCAATAATTGTAGGGTTTCATGGACTTGGAATTATCAAGAGTTCCATGCCCTGGGGGAGTGGTGAGCTCAGGGCTGTGGTAGGGTGGGTAGAAGGTAGAGTAGGGTGACCTTGTGTGGTGTGCAGCCTCCCCGCCCTGACCCACCAGGAAACTCCTGGCATTGAGCTGCAAGCAGCCTGCCACCAAGTTTGTAGTTGGCTGGGAAAGACCTTTGCATAAGTTTTGGACGAACGTGAGCAGATCAGGTCTCTTGCCGATTCTGAGAATTTCAGAAAGTGCCCAGATGTAGTTTTTGGCCAGTCGCAAAGTTTCTATTTTGGACAGTTTTTGGGTTTTAGAATAGCAGGGAACCACTTTTCTCAAATTGTCCAGGGCGTCATTGAGGCCATGCATCCTGTTCCTCTCCCGCGCGTTAGCTTCCTGTCTCCTGAACTTGACCCTCTCCAGTCGGAGCTTGGTCGTCTTTTTTTTCCTAAGACCCCTCCTTCTGGGCAACCCGTTTTCATCTTCCTCTTCCCTGTCTTCCTCCTCTTCTTCTTTCTCAGTCTCTTCTCCAGGGGCCCTTTTGATGCTCTTTCCTCGAAGGACAATCTGTTTGGAAAAGCTTTCTGGTTTCTTAATTTGCTTCTGGTCCTCGCATTCTCTAGAAAACTTTCTGCACATCTGGGATTCTGGCATTACAACAGACTCATCAAACGGTAGTGTTAACATGGTTCTCTAACCTTAAATTACCTGAAAAAATGCCAGCACAATATTTAAAGTGTTTTCATTTTTAAAGTTTATACACGTAAAACATATTCAATGACTTAATCATAAGAAGACGAAAACATAAGTAAAAACTGATTCCAGGACTAATTTTTTATATTAAATAAAAATTTTGAGTTTGTGCAGCCTAGTAATTATAAAAAAAATTGACACATGCAATAGGATTATTGTATACAGGCAAACTATCAAAAGAAAATAAAACATAAAGTATTTCTTGTAATACCACCACTACCTCCATTTCTCTTTGATTTTAAACTGATTTTTAATACACAAAAAGGACTGTGGAATTGAATCAAATGCAAAACATGATATAGCAATGCAGAATTTCATTAATTCCAATTCCCCTGAGTGCAAAATGAGAAGAGACACCAGTTTTTAAAAGAAAAAGTGCTGCTTCTCCATTAGCTGACAAATTAGTGGAGATTTTTTTTAGGAAGAAAATAAGCCTCAACTTTATTTACTGTATTATATAGCAGTAAATTTAGGTAGTAGCTGTAGAAATACACAAATTTAAGGAGATTAATCAGAGCCAATTTAGAAAACTGCTTTCTTTCTGATCAGTAAAGAAATATGTAAAAGAGCACTATTTTCCAAACCTTTACCAAAAAAAAAAAAAAAGTGGGGAGAGGATTAGGCTAATTTGGGATAAACTCTATAAATAAATTTTCAAAATCACTGGCATTACTTTAAGTCAAAGAAAATAGTGAGACTCCTTTTGTATTTAAAATTTTTCTCAATGTAATTGTTTACTGCTATTCAAATCATCCTGACAAAAAACACTCTCGTAATGTTTTTGTTCTACGAACCACAGAAGTCTCCCTCTAGCTAATATCTGACAGGAACGGTCCAAGGATTCTGACTGCAATTGTGCACGTGTATTCAGAATCCTGAATGAAAGGGAAAAATAATTTGTGTTTCAAATGCAATTTGGCTTTTGTTTGGTGAAGCAGCAAGTATTTTCATCTAAAGTCTTCAAACAAATAGGCATGATAAAACAGAGACTTTTTAATTTCACAATCTCTAGCTCCCTCACACACACACACACACACACACACACACACAAACTCTTAGTAATGTCCACATACTTGCAGTTACATAATAGCAGTGAAAGTATGTGATAATTACATCATAAGAATGAAATATGATAAGAAGTTATAGATGACAAAGAGCATATAAATACTATAAGACAGTGACACTGTATCTTTAAATACTTGCATGCAAAGCCAGCATCAATTGAAGTATATCTTTATTTATATTACCTTAGGTTTTAATTTCATTCAATAATCAGTTTTCATTTTGGATCTTCCAAATCTTTTCAGGCTGAGTGTCGCATCGTCTCCTGGAGTCTCTAGATCTGTGTGTATCTGCACTATCTCATTGATCTCTAAAAAGTGACATTGATGCCAACTGCCAGAGCTGGTACCCATGCCATCTGCTAGTGACGTCACAGGGCAGAGAGAACCATGTGATCCTCTCTCTTGGGACCTTCATTCTGCACTGATCATCTGGCATCCCTGTAAGTGGGTACCAGCATTCATGCATCAACACAGAAGGTTAGACTGATAGGAAAAAAATCTGCACCAGCCTTTCACATACAGTAGGTGCGTTTCTCCTCGAGCTGCTTCGGCTTCACCGGCAATCTGTAGAAATAGCTGTGTTAGTGTTCAGTTTTGCCCTGCCAACGGTACAACTATTAGGGAGTCGTTAATATTCCATTCATTTACAAGATGGGCTTTTGTGTGAGCGAGAGAGGTTTTTTTTTTGTTGTTGTTGTTATTGTTGATGTTTTGTAAAGATCACCATCCCGTTTGTGCACCTGGGTACCCAGGGAAAAAAAAAGGCAGTGAAAAGGAGCTGAAATCAGGAAAATGGTCTTGAGATGCTTAACCAAACTAAGATTTGTGTAAGCGAATGGGGATCAACAAAGGTCTTCTGATTTCCTTGTTTTGTTTCATGGCATGAAACTTATGGGTGTGTGTCTGTGTGTTCTCTTATTAACATGTAAGACTTCTGTGCTTCTTAAGAATTTGGAATAAAAGAACAGTTTCTCCATCTGGGGTCTGTGAAAGACATGCTCAGATGCTCCCCTTTCTACACTTGCTGGTATCTTTCAACAACTTTTCAGAGAGATTCTTTGTGTATCTGTATAAAATGCACAGACAACTGCAAGCCCACTGTGAAAGATTTCAAACTATATTCTCATGCCCTCTTCCCAAAGTCACAACTTTGCTCTCTTGTTCCTGTCTTTGCAGCCTTCACGGACTTGTTCCTCATTTCATTTCATAAACAATAAACATAAGAGTGATCACTTAGGTTTTTATCTTTCTCTCCCTGACATTCTGCTGAGTATTTTAATCAAAGGTTAGCTTTCCTATTTTTTAGAGCTTTCAGATTTTTTTCCCTTTCTCCTAAAAATTATCCCTTCATATTTTTTCCCCTATAGATCAAAATCAATTTAAATATCTTCTCATCTTTATACCAGTGTCCAGTTATTTTTCTCTGTCAGCTTTATTTAATATTTATCTTTTTTCTTCCACTTTTCCCTTTTGGTTTCTTAACAAAAGCAGGGTAGAAACATTTAAGCAAGGCTGGCAAAGCCTTGTGGATAAAACGAACTGTGAAGCCAGAGGCAAACCTCGCCTTCTTCTTTTCTCTACTCCCCTGCTACCATCACCCCCAACCCCTGAAATAAGAGGACATTTTATTTCAGGATTGCCTGTCACTAAAGTTAAAAGTGCACTTGAAAAAAAAATAAAAGTTTAAAAATAGACAAACACAACCTTTGTTGTTTGACAGCTGAGTAATCTCTTTCTATAAAGTGAGACAGTATGCTTTTGGTATTAAAGTAATCCCTGGCAGAGTCGTAACTGTTGAATCTGTGTTAGCATTCCCCTTATAAATCCCAGTTTTGAAAGGTTTAAAATTCTGCCGCTTTAATGCATTTTAGTTCCAAATTGGCATCGGGGGCCTCAAGCTAAATGCAGCTTTTCTCCTGTCATACCCCACTCATTTCCGTCTCCTCTCAAAGTTACCTGACTTTTCTTGGACTGTTTTAGAAAATTTGGAAGAAGTTGACAAAAAGAAGAATCATGCTAAGTAAAGGAGGGTTATTTTTTTCTCTCAATGGTTTGGTTTAAAAATGCAAATTTAAAATAAAAATAAGTCTATACACGCGTAACTTAAAATAGGTGGGTAGGTTGGCCTAGCTCATGTGTTCTGTTTTTTTTTTAAAATAATCCGATATGCCAAAGGCATTTCAAAATGTCTTGTTTAAGGGGATAGCCCTGGTAATGGGTACCTTGAGTCTATTTCCTATAGCTTGTGGTTCAGAAACTGCATATACTTTTTATATCAGCACAGAAAGTTTCTATAGGAAGACCAGGTGCAGGTTTTGTTTGTTCTCAAATATAGTTTACTTTTCAAATGTGAAGGAGCGTAAGTATCGGAATCATAAGCCGCAGAGCAGCCAGCCTTGTCATGAATGTTGCATACTGCACTATATTCTAAAGTTGCAAAGTCTCCAGAAGCCACATTGTATTACAGGCATCACAGACATGAAAATCAAAATCCAAGGAAGAGATAATATGACGTGTTGGTAGAAAATTATCACCGGTGTAGCTCATCCCAGGGATAGATTTTATATTTTTATCTTTGCGATGTGCAGACAAATGAGAAACAGCTTTTTCATGAAAACATTTGGGGCTGTTCTATTTCTGCCTTTGAACATGAAATAAAATCATTTGGTGGTGGTAGTGATGTGCTGGGGTGGGGGGAATAGAATCTGTGTTGAGGTTTTCTGAATATTAATCTATTGTTTGATAGTCTTAGTTTTTTTTTTTTTTTTCCCAAAAAAGAGGAAACAAAAAGTTGTTATGTCAAGATTTAGCAAGGATTCAGTATGTTTGTACAATAATCTTTCAAATGAAATTTCATTATGCATTTTCTACTATAGTTAAGATATGCAAATGTCTGTGCTGTTAATATGCATTCATAACATACACCATAACGGCTGCTCTACTCTCTGCTAAGAAAGCATGTTAACACTAATACTCTAAACAGAAATACATTCTGAGTTATAGACACATACTCAGAGTGTGGGGCATGTATCATCCCCATTTCTATAACCTATTTTCTCATTTTACGGCAATTGCTGCACACCAAAGTTTACACCTATAACTCAATTCATTATTAATTGAACTGATATGATCTTGCTACTGGGGCTGTGATCCTTTTTATAGATTTTTTAAAGTGCCCAGTGTCTGTCTGTCTGCCTCTGTCTTGCTTTCAGTGGGTGAATGTTCATATTTCACTTATAAAAATGACCCAGGGGAAATTTAGATATAATTTGACTCAGTTGCAAGGCAACAGAGGCTGAAAGTCTAAATTAAGGCTCAAGTGTTTTTATTTTTAGGTCATTCAGTTGGTACCTGTGTCTTAGCAAATGGGAATTCTGTTGACTTTCCTTTTCACAATCCCCTCATTACTTAAGAGATCAGTTTGGAATATGACAAGCATTTTCTTTAGCTCTCTATAAGGCAGCAGAACGGAGACCTGCTCAAGATTAGGCAACAAAACCTCAGGACTGGAGTTTTTTCCCTCACAAGTAGGATACTTCCTGAGATAGATATTGGACAATTTTCTCTATTGTCTTCTCTTGCTTTCTTTCTATTTTTTAAGCGCTTCAGGGCAGCCTGGAAGCCTGTGAGCCCGCCAGTGTTAATCCCTAGAGTTTTAACTCTGTGATCCCCATTGCCTTGAAAGAGTTTTATGGCTGTGGCAGAGCATCCCCCACTTTGGAAAACAGCCCTTGGGATTTAAATAAAGGTATTTAAATTATAAGACAAAAACACAAAACAGTCTTATTTCCCTTGAAGCTTTAGAGGGCTTAAAATATAACTTAAATGAAGACGTCTTAATAGTTTGTCTACATGTATATACGCGAGGATGACTTAGAATACAGATAATCTGGAAATAAAGCAACATTTAGATTGTGTTTTAGATTTCTTTCAGAGTGAAGACTAGATTGAATGGTACAGTTATTATGCAATAAAATACATTGTTGTTTATGCCACCCACAAAGCACTACAATATACAGTCTTTGATTTTAGCCTTTGCGCAGAACAACACTGCAGTCCTTTCTAGAAATACATTTCTTATTTTTCTTCCATGAAGCATACTCTTTATTTTAATCACAAAATTGCATTTATTAAATTCTTTTAATAATTTGTTATCAAATAAGGTCACCTAAATCTGCCAATGAAAATGTCTACCAGTATGAGAAAACCAGTGTCACTAGACTGAGTTATTAAATTTCCAGCCATTAGTAAAGAAATGATGTTTTATTAACTTTTGTGATCTTATTGTAAGAAAATGTAGTTTTCTTTAGTTTTTATAATATTAAGAATGATTTATTGTCCCCAATTACTATTTTTTATGTTACTGAATTCAAAATTTTTGCCATATCCCACTAATATGAACTGTAATCATTACTTACAAACATAGAACACAGAAGTGCAATTTGTCTTCTTCCTGTTGTCTGAATCTATTTTGTAAGATTGCAGTGGGTACTTTATAAGGAGATTGTTATTTTTTGCAAAAGTATGTGAACTGCATCTTGAAAATCAAGTTTTATGTTAGTTGCTTGTATGATGATATGTAGGCTCTCTTCACACAGGGGATTCCTGGATGGGTTTCAAGAGGTTCTCGAGCCTCCTAAGATTGTGTACAAATTTGGCATATACATACATATGCACATTTTTCTAAAGAAAGGCTCTCTCTCAGATTCTAAAAAGTTGAGAATCACAACTAGAATTTTGTGGGCCTACTAACCTTGCTTTAAGCCTGATCCTGTTGTTTAATAGCTATCTGTCACTCACCCATTCATTTATTCATCCATTCAACAGAGATTAACTGAATATTTATTTCAGAGTAATTCTTGAGTCCTCTTTTTCACTCTCTAGAAACCAAAGGTCTGCAAATTTTCTCAGTACTGTCTTAAAATTATATCCAGAATCTAACCACTTTCTGATGATTCCACTACTACTTCCAAACTGCTTTCATCTCTCACTTGGCCTAAATGACACCTGTGCTTTCACTCTTGACACCTTATATTCTATACACAGTCATCAATCCAGCATCCTGAGGCATCTGGTTAAAATAGGAATTCGATTGTATTTGTCCGTGCTCAGAAATTTTCAGTGGCTTCCCCTCTCCCCTACTTGAAGCCAAATCTTTGGAGGGGCCCAGAGGCTTTCTCTGGCCTTTGCAGTCTCACCTTCCACTGCTCTCACCTTCATTTATCCAGCTCCAGCTGCACTGGCCCTCAGCTCTTTCTCACACTCTCAGGCATGTTCTTACATCAAGATCATTGCCCTTGCTCCTACCTGAATCTCCTTCCATGGTTTATTCTCACATTCTTCCCATCTCTGCCCAAATGCTCCTGTCAGAGAGGTTCCCTTTGACCACCCTGGTGTATACTGTACCCTTACCCCCATCCATCCCTCTCTATCTACCTCCCACCAGTTTTGCTTTTCTCAATAGAGATTATCACTTGCTAACATAATACATTGACTTATTTATTGTGTATTAATCTACAGTTCTAGCACCTGCTCATGAAAGGCCATAAGTACATACTTGAATGAAGATAGTTGTTCCAGGCACTGAGTTAGTGGTGGCTATTCAGTGGAGTGTAGAATAGCCATGGCAAAGTTGTTGAGGAGGTTATAGTCTAAACAGGGGACAGCCAATAAACAGGTAAATACAGAATTGTGAAATTTACATGTTAGGACAGTGAATCATGGGAAGATCTACTGGATGACATGGGGAACTTTTTCTTTTTTTTTTAAAGCTCTGAGATTCTTTTTTTTTAATTTTATTTTGCTTAACTTTACAATATTGTATTTCTTTTGCCATACATCAAAATAAATCCACTACAAGTATACATGTGTTCCCCATCCTGAACCCTCCTCCCTCTTCCCTCCCCATATCATCCCTCTGGGTCGTCCCAGTGCACCAGCCCCAGGCATCCGTTATCAGGCATCGTACCTGGACTAGCGACTCGTTTCATATATGATATTATACATATTTCAATGCTATTCTCCCAAATCATCCCACCCTCTCCCATTCCCAGAGTCCAAAAGACTGTTCTATACATCAGTGTCTCTTTTGCTGTCTCGTATACAGGGTTAGTTATTGTTACCATCTTTCTAAATTCCATATATATGCGTTAGTATACTGTATTTGTGTTTTTCTTTCTGGCTTACTTCACTTTGTATAATAGGCTCCAGTTCCATCCACCTCATTAGAACTGATTCAAATGTGTTCTTTTTAATGGCTGAGTAATACTCCATTGTGTATATGTAGCACTGCTTTCTTATCCATTCATCTGTGGATGGACATCTAGGTTGCTTCCAAGTCCTGGCTATTGTAAACAGTGCTGCTATGAACATTAGGGTACACGTGTCGCTTTCAATTCTGGTTTTCTCAGTGTGTATGCCCAGCAGTGGGATTGCTGGATCATAAGGCAGTTCTATTCCCAGTTTTTTGAGGAATCTCCACACTGTTCTCCATAGTGGTTGTACTAATTTGCATTCCCACCAACAGTGTAAGAGGGTTCCCTTTTCTCCACACCCTCTCCAGCATTTATTGCTTGTGGACTTTTGGATCGTAGCCATTCTGACTGGCGTGAAATGGTACCTCATAGTGGTTTTGGTTTGCATTTCTCTGATAATGAGTGATGTTGAACATCTTTTCATGTGTTTGTTAGCCATCTGTATGTCTTCTTTGGAGAAATGTCTATTTAGTTCTTTGGCCCATTTTTTGATTGGGTCATTTATTTTTCTGGAATTGAGCTGTAGGAGTTGCTTGTATATTTTTGAGATTAGTTGTTTGTCTGTTGCTTCATTTGTTATTATTTTCTCCCATAGTGAAGGCTGTATTTTCACCTTGCTTATAGTTTCCTTTGTTGTGCAGAAGGTTTTAAGTTTAATTAGGTCCCATTTGTTTATTTTTGATTTTATTTCCGATATTCTGGGAGGTGGGTCATAGAGGATCCTGCTGTGATGTATGTCAGAGAGTGTTTTGCCTATGTTTTCCTCTAGGAGTTCTATGGTTTCTGGTCTTACATTTAGATCTTTAATCCATTTTGAGTTTATTTTTGTGTATGGTGTTAAAAAGTGTCCTGTTGCTAAGTCGCTTCAGTCGTGTCCGACTTTGTGCGACCCCATAGACGGAAGCTCACCAGGCTCCCCTGTCCCTGGGATTCTCCAGGCAAGAACACTGGAGTGGGTTGCCATTTCCTTCTCCAATGCATGAAAGTGAAAAGTGAAAGTGAAGTCGCTCAGTCGTTTCCGACTCTTAGCGACCCCACGGACTGGAGCCTACCAGGCTCCTCCATCCATGGGATTTTCCAGGCAAAAGTACTGGGGTGGGGTGCCATTGCCTTCCCCGAAAAAGTGTTCTAGTTTCATTCTTTTACAAGTGTTTGACCAGTTTTATATCAATAGATGCAGAGAAAGCCTTTGACAAAGTTCAACATCCATTTATGATAAAAACTCTCCAGAAAGCAGGAATAGAAGGAACATACCTCAACATAATAAAAGCTATATATGACAAACCCACAGCAAACATTATCCTCAATGGTGAAAAATTGAAAGCATTTCCTCTAAAGTCAGGAACAAGACAAGGATGCCCACTTTCACCATTACTATTCAACATAGTTTTGGAAGTTTTGGCTACAGCAATCAGAGCAGAAAAAGAAATAAAAGGAATCCAAAATGGAAAAGAAGAAGTAAAACTCTCACTGTTTGCAGATGACATGATCCTCTATGTAGAAAACCCTAAAGACTCCACCAGAAAATTACTAGAACTAATCAATGAATATAGTAAAGTTGCAGGATATAAAATCAACACATAGAAATCCCTTGCATTCCTGTACACTAATAATGAGAAAATAGAAAGAGAAATTAAGGAAACAATTCCATTCACCATTGCAATGAAAAGAATAAAATACTTAGCAATATATCTTCCTAAAGAAACTAAAGACCTATATATAGAAAACTATAAAACACTGGTGAAAGAAATCAAAGAGGACACTAATAGATGGAGAAATATACCATGTTCATGGATTGGTAGAATCAATATAGTGAAAATGAGTATACTACCCAAAGCAATTTATAGATTCAATGCAATCCCTATCGAGCTACCAACGATATTCTTCACAGAGCTAGAACAAATAATTTCTCAATTTGTATGGAAATACAAAAAAACTCGAATAGCCAAAGCTATCTTGAGAAAGAAGAATGGAACTGGAGGACTCAACCTGCCTGACTTCAGGCTCTACTACAGAGCCACAGTCATCAAGACAGTATGGTACTGGCACAAAGACAGAAATATAGATCAATGGAACAAAATAGAAAGCCCAGAGATAAATTCACGCACATATGGACACCTTATCTTTGACAAAGGAGGCAAGAATATACAATGGATTAAAGACAATCTCTTTAACAAGGGGAACTTTTTCTGATTCATCTTTTATGCTGAACCATAAAGGAAGAGCAGCAGAGATAAGACCACATGTGAAAGGTCTCGTGTTCTCTAAGGACCAGAAGGATCAGAGCTGAGTGGTAGTGAGGATCAGCTCATATGAGACTGGATAGTAGTGATAAAGTACTTCTGCTTTATTGATTATGCTAAAGGCTTTGACTGTGTAGATCACAACAAACTGTGGAAAATTCTTCAAGAGATGGGAATACCAATCCACCTTACCTGCCTCCTGAAAAATCTGTATGCAGGTCAAGAATCAACAGTTAGAACAGAAAGTGGAACAGACTGGTTCCAAATTGGGAAAAGGAGTACGTCAAGTCTGTATATTGTCACCCTGCTCATTTAACTTATATGCAAAGCACATCATGTATAATGCTGGGCTGGATGAAGCACAAGCTGGAATCAAGATTGCTGGGAGAAATCTCAATAACCTCAGATATGCAGATGACACTACCCTTATGGCAGAAAGTGAAAAGGAACTGAAGAGCCTCTTGATGAAAATGAAAGAGAAGAGTAAAAAAAACTGGCTTGAAACTCAGCGTTCAGAAAACTAAGATCATGGCATTTGGTCCCATCACTTCATGGCAAATTGATAGGAAAACAATGGAAACAGTGAGAGACTTTATTTTTGGAGCTCAAAATCACTGCAGATGGTGACTGTAGCCATAAAATTAAAAGATGCTTACTCCTTGGAAGAAAAGCTATGACCAACCCAGACCATATTAAAAAGCGGAGAGATTACTTTACCAACAACGGTCTGTCTAGTCAGCTTTGGTTTTTCCAATAGTCATGTGTGGATGTGAGAGTTGAACTATAAAGAAAGCTGTGCACCAAAGATTGATGCTTTTAAACTGTGGTGTTGGAGAAGACTTTTAAGAGTCCCTTGAACTGCAAGGAGATCAATCAAGTCCATCCTAAAGGAAATCAGTCCTGAATATTCATTGGAGGGACTGATGCTAAAACTGAAACTCCAATACTTTGGCCACCTGATGTGAAGAACTGACTCATTGGAGAAGACCCTGATGCTGGGAAAGATTGAAGGTGTGAGGAGACAGGGATGACAAAGGATAAGATGATTAGATGGCATCACTGGCTCAAAGGACATGAGTTTGAGTAGGCTCCAGGAGTTGGTGATGGACAGGGAAGCCTGGCGTGCTGCAGTCCATGGGGTTGCAAAGAATAGGACATGACTGACTGACTGAACTGAACCGATTGGTGAAGAATTTGGAATTTCTTTCAAAGGAGGACATTGGAGTGTTTACGGCAATTTAAGATTTGAAAATATCATTCTGGTGCTATGGGGAGAGGAGTTGAAGAGAGAAAAAGCAGAAAGAGGGAGAGGATTTACACAGCCCATGAAAGTGGACAGAACAAAAGGGTGGTCTAGATTAGAGAGGTGATAATGGAAATGGAGGTGGCTTAGACAGTAAAAAATCTGCCTATAATGCAGAAGACCCAGGTTCAGTCTCTAGGTTGGGAAGATCCCCTGGAGAAGGGGATGGGTACCCACTCCAGTGTTCTTACCTGGAGAATTCCATGGACAGAGCCTGGAGGGCTACAGTCCATGGGGTCAAAAAGAGCTGGACACGACTGAGTCACACACACACACACACAATGGAAATGGAGAGAAGAAGTTTGGAACTATATTTTGGAGATACAATCAACAGAACTTACTGATGGATGAGCATAGATAGATGTGGGGAAATTTCTCAACCTCTGGTCTTGGTGATAATGAACAGAAGTCTTTCATAAACAATCTGCCAAGAACCAGCCTAAATGCTTCATTTACAGTTAACATTTGAACAATTTAGGGGTGGGAGGTTGAGGTGCTGATCATCCTCACAGTCAAAAACACATGTATAACTTATATTTGGCCCTCCATACACACAATTCCTTCATATCTGTGGTTCTGCTTCCTTGGATTCAATCAACAGTGGATTGTGTAGTACTACAGTCTTTGCTATTGAAAAAATTTATAAGTGTACCCATACAATTCCAACTGTGTTGTTCAAGAGTCAACTGTCTCATGGAATCTTTGCAATAAGGTAGATATGACTATCTCTATCATAGACTCTATGAAACTGTTGTTCAGAGAACTCATTTTTTTAGGTGCTCAGTTTTTAGGTGAGACAATCATGATTAGGACCTAAGTTGGTCTGAATCCAAATCTTGATTTCTTAACAACTCAGACTTTACTGTTTAGAGAATTAAGTGATCAAATAACAAATTGTCTAGCACTATTTCTAGTACAAAATAAATCCTGACTAAATAATGAATACTAGAAGAAGTAGAAAAACTTAGCAATGAATCTATTCATGAAATGAAGAATTATCCAATTAATATATCAGGTGACTTAAGCTTTTTTATTCTCGATATTTGTTTTTTGGATCCATGTATACAGACAGGTAGGTCAGTAGACTGCCATGTATGACATAATCCTCTAAAAATGATTGTCATCATCACGACAGTGAGCTTCTGTTAGTCTAGAAGAATCGAAGATTGAATTGTTTATTCTTTCATTATTTTTCATTCCTTCAACAAAACACTTACTTTCCTGTGTTACCACTCTAGATGTTATGAGGAAAAGTAAAGATAAATAACAGAGAGCCCCACTTCTCAAGGAAGTTAGAGTTGAATTAGCACATAAAACATGTCCATGATATTCAATGAAAAGTCATGTGAGCTTACTATGAGAAGAGAGTTCATTGGCAGGGAGTGAAGAAAGAATCTGAGTAGAGTTTGCGAGTATGTGAAGTTATTGTTTTCATTGAAAATATAATAGAGACGGAAAAGCATACATGACAATAAGTACACAGCTCAATTAATGTTGACAAACTGAACACCCCTGTGTAATAAGATCTTGATCAAGAAATAGAACATTACCAGAAGCCTCCTTCCTACCCTTTCCAGCTACCTGCCACTTTTCCCTGAGAGAGAGAACTCTCCTGAATTCTAACACCATTGCTTGGTTTTGCTCAGTTTTGTACATTATATAAATGGTATCATTCAGGATATACTTTTGAGGGGTCTGATTTCTTTATCTTAGCATTTTTATTTGTGCAGTTTATCCATGTTGTTGTGCATAACTGTAGAATATTCACTCTCATTGCTGTATGCTGCTGCTGCTGCTAAGTCACTTCAGTCATGTCTGACTCTGTGCGGCCCCATAGACGGCAGCCCACCAGGCTCCCCCGTCCCTGGGATTCTCCAGGTAAGAATACTGTATAGTACTCAGTTATATGATTGTAGTGTAATTTGTTTCTCCACTCTGTTGTTGACAGGAGTTGGGATAATTTCCAGTTGAGGGCTATTATAAATAGTGTTATTCTAGTACCAACAGAAATGCATACACATACATGTATTCTGCATGTGTAATTTTAAGAGAAGTTTGGAATAGGACATTTAGAAAGAGTTAATCTTTACTACTTGCCTGCATGATAGTCACACACTTTCTAAAATCATTAGGGCTTTCTTGGCAGCTCAAAGGTTTTCAATCTGTTATCAATCTACAAGTATTTATTAAATGATTCCTTCGGAACAAGCCTTTGTGATGTGGGAGAAAGACAGTTGAAGACACAATCCCTTCCCTCAATGACTCAAGTCAAAAGTCTTGTTGAGGAATAGAAATTAACAAACTTAAAGCCTTGAGATACACGAGGGGCAGACTATGGTGTAGCTGCTGCTGCTGCTAAGTCGTTTCAGTCGTGTCCAACTCTGTGCGACCCCATAGACGGCAGCCCACCATGCTCCCCCGTCCCAGGGATTCTCCAGGCAAGAACCCATGGTATAGTGTATCAAACAAATGAATATCTGCTTTGTTTTGTAATATTCTTTAGGAACATAGTGCAAATTTATAATTTTGCAAAATGTTTACCAAGAATATTTCAGAATAGCTTCACTTAAAGAGTACTTGATTTTAAGTTTTAAAACATGATGGCTAAATTATTTACTAAAGTGTGATTATGTTATATTAGTACTTTTAGTTAGTCACCCAGTCGTATCTAACCCTTTGTAAAGTCATGGACTATATCCCACCTGACTCCTCTGTCCTTGGAATTCTGCCAGTAAGAATACTCAGATGGGTAGCCATTCCCTTCTCCAGGGGATCTTCCTGACTCAGGGATTGAACCCATGGCAGTAAAGAATCTGCCTCTGATACATGAGACCTGAGTTCGAACTCTGGGTTGGGAAGATCCCCTGAAGAAGGGAATCGCTGCCCAGTCCAGTATTCTTGCCTGGAGAATTCCGTGGACAGAGGAGCCTGGAGGGTTACAGTTGTTCATGGCATGGCAAAGAGTCAGAGACAACTGAGCAACTAACACTTTATACATAAACAAATCAGTATGTGGTATATGGAACCAGAACCCCTGGTTCTGCCACTTTCTTGTAGTTGACTCTGAGTAAGGTCCTATGCTTTAGCTTGTTCCATCAAATAGGGATAAATATATTTTTGTCTTAAAGGTTGTTGGATGTTCATGGCTATTATATTAGCTAGGCCTTGCATTATTATTTGATGGATTATTTTAAAATAAAAATGGAGGGGAGGCTAAAAATAAGGCATTCTTTGTGAAGGAAAGGCTCATGTCTCTGGCACTGTCCTCTGGTTAGCCTAGTATTCAGGGTATAGAAGGAGAGCACATATTATGTTGTCAATGAAACCAATTATTTTGAAAATATTATATCCTTCTATTTACAAATTTTGCTCCTTGGGCCAGGAAATATAGTGGAATGTTAAAGTTAAAATAACATCTGAGGGAAGCTTGAGCCAGGCTACAGATATTTAAGGAACTTGTGCTTCTCTCCTGTGAGCATTCCATTTCTTTCTTGTAGAAACAGGGCTTTGCCCTTTGTCTCCACCTACTTTTGAATTTCTTAGTGGCTTTGATGGAAGGAACACACTGCGCACCAGAAGAAAAACAGACAGAAAGCATTTTTAGTCCTAGTATTTACATGCTTGCAGACATAAGCCCATGAGATGACTCTGAAACTAAAGCATTAGGTTGAAAGGCTAAGTTTGTTCATGACGTGGATGCAAACTCACACAGGCACGGTCCAGTCATTCCCCAGGGACCACTCTGGTGTGTCCTGAGATCCACCATGTGCAGATAGATCTTATAACTCCTAGATCACACTAAAAAAAATTACTATTTACTACCTATAGCAATAAAACAAGCAGCAAACTAATTCTTCACAAAACGAAAAAGCCCAAATCATTATTTGTCATTTTGTATTTTAGACTTCTGGTTGGTTTGCTCTGTTTGGCTGGCAGATCTCATCTAATTACAATATATTTTTCATTTGTGTTTTAAAATAGCAATCCAAACCCACTGTTATTATAACATATGTGGTAAGTTGTTGTTCCTGGGGTGGTAATAAATTCGTGGTGATCCATTCACATCCTCATGGATTGGAATTAATCTTTCTCCTCTGATTTCCCACTACACTTTGTGCTTCTATTATTGTGCTTAGCGTAATTTACTTTGTAGTGGAGCTATTTGGGAATGCATCTGTCTCCCCAGCTAGATCATGAGGACAAAAATTATCTTGAATTTTTGTCTGTCTCACTATGTTTTGCAGTCTCTACATCACACAGCCCACTGATTTGTACTTAGTATGGACACAGTCAATATTGATAGTGGAATCAAGTCGATCACTTGCACACTTAGCTGCAGAACACCTGAGAGCAATGAGGCTCATCTGTCAATCAAAGCTATGATCTTTGCTTCATTAACACCAGGGCTAAGCAACGAGGTAATACGTTAGTGACAAAGAGCTTCATGCCCCACATACCACACGTTAGATGGTAGATTATATAATTCCTTAAGCAGCAGATATGTTTTGCTAAGCAAGAGGCTCTGAGGTGGCAATACTGATCCATGATTTTATTTGGTCTGTTGTAAAGACTTGGACCCAAGTATCTCCTTCCTGGCTTTTTTTTTTTTAATCCCCAAAGGCTGCTCCAGTACTAATTATTTTTTTCAAAAGCTAGAGTAACTGTTTCACTAAGCTGTTTGCTGTTCATTTTGGCCATCAGTACTGGTACAAGATCCAGTCTAAGACTGTGGCACATGGCTTTGATTTCTTTAATTGGCCAGTGTTATTTTCTGTAGGAATTATATCATTAGTCTTTTGACTCAAAGATTGAGCATTCATTCTCCAGGCTGGATTTTCTACCATTCACAGGAGATAAGTTTGGCTTGTTAGTGGCAGTGATAACTTTCTGTATGCTAGCTCTACTTTTCTTCTGTTACATTTTTGGGAGATGTTGACATAAAAAAGAATGAAAGGGACTGTCCTCCGTCATGCTCCATCTGGCCCTGCTGGTTACTTGGCTGCTGAGGCAGCGCATACATTTGGTGGACTGATAAGGAATGGGAAATCCACGATATTAATAATGATCCTCTTCTCTGAAGCAGAAATCCTTCCAATTTAGCACGTCTCTTACAAACAATCCATGTCGGGAGGGGGGCTGAGAGAGACTCAATGGAGAAAACGAAATAGAAGTGACTACATTATGCATTTGGAATTAAAGACCAAACAGAACACTTGAAGATGGTATGTTCTTAACAGCTGTAATTATTGAATGTCTAGTATGATAAACCAATAGGACATGGTGCCCATTCTTAAGAGGCTCTTGATATTTAGGGACACTTAGACTCATGTAGACATATTCCTATAAAGTAGCTGGGTAAGAATCATTTCTAAAACTCCACAGAAGTCTGTCTCTTTTAGGTTGGAAGAGACCCTAGACATTTTGCTAGTGATAGCAGTAAAAACAGAATAGCCCATTGGAAATTTGGATGAAATTAACATGCTTACCTGGAAGAATTATGATTTTTCTACAATAGGAAAGAGCAGATTGAAAAAGAAATTCTGAAATGTAGCTCAGAAGGTCTTTGAGTACTTGATTTTTAACTATTCCTCAGGAGACTGAAAAACTCATTTTTACTTTCCATGGGACTTCTAGTCATAACTAAATAAAAAGTGAGAATTATATGGATGAAGTGATGTGGTCTTTAATTCAGAAATTCTGGGCAGCATGGAATTATGACTTTTTGGGCCCTAGGCACCTTGCTTTTTTAGGCTCTGTCCACCAATAAAAAAATAATGCAAATTATCAAAATTATAATAGTGACTGTGTTACTATATAAGAGGTATAATACAAGGTAGTTTATATTATTATTATATAATAATATGTTATTTATATGCTTATATATGGAATAGGCTTTTTTGGTAGTTTAGTTGGTAAAGAATCCCCCTGCAATACAGAAGACCCCAGTTCTAGTCTTGGGTCAGAAAGTTCCCCTGGAGAAGGGATAGGCTACTCACTCCAGTATTTTTGGGCTTCCCTGGGGGCTCAGATGGTAAAGAATCTGCCTGCAGTGTGGGAGATCTGGGTTCAATCCCTGGGTTGGGAAGATCCCCTGGAGGAGGGCATGGCAACTCACTCCAATATTTTTGCCTGGAGAATCCCCATGGACAGAGGAGCCTGACAGGCTGCAATCCATGCGGTCTCAAAGAGTCAGACACGACTGAGTGACTAAGCATAGCACAGCACAACACATACAGGAAAAAAAGATATATATATATGTTTATAATTTTTATTCTTGTGTTCTGTGCCTAGTGGATACATCTACCTACCCACCTGTCATTGGAGGTAGGGCTTGGCCAATAGCACTTTTAGACCTCCACATGGTTGAGAATCTCGTGCTTTGGGAGTTAACCCCTAACCTACAAGGACCTTGGAATACCGTTTATAAGTGTCTGCCTCTTTTATTTCCTTCATCTTCTAGTTTTCACAAGCCACCCACTCTCCATATGAAATACACCTGGTTGGGGGACATGGCAGAATGGGTATACTACTAAGATTGCCAGATTTAGCAAATAAAAATGCAGGATGCCTAGTTGAATTTGAATTTCAGACAAATTTACGTGTGGGAAAAACTTATACTAAAAAGTATTTATTGTCTCTCTGAAATTCAAATTTAACTAGGTATCCTGTGTTTTACCTGGCAACTCTCTATACTTCTTTTATTCTTGGAACCCATGTTGCTTTTTCCTTATAAGCTACACTTTCTGATTAATATGCTATGCACTTTTACAGTGTTTCCCAATGAATACTCTGTAGACTGTTAATGGGACTCACAAAGAAAAGAATGGCATGCTATGCTATGCTAAGTCACTTCAGTCGTGTCCAACTCTGTGTGACCACATAGACGATAGGTAGCCTACCAGGCTCCCCTGTCCCTGGGATTCTCCAGGCAAGAGTGGGTTGCCATTTCCTTCTCCAATGCATGAAAGTGAAAAGTGAAAGTGAAGTCACTCAGTCGTGTCCGACTCTTAGCAACCCCATGAACTGCAGCCCACCAGGCTCCTCCATCCATGGGATTTTCCAGGCAAGAATACTGGAGTGGGGTGCCATTGCCTTCTCCAAAAGAATGGCATGGTCTAAGGTATTTTTTCCTTGAATTCTTCCATATGACAAGGCTCATTATAACTTTCCAAGAGCAGGAGGTAGAAACATGTCCCAAATTTGTTAAACTACCATGAGTGACTTCCTTTCTCCTGGAGTATCTTGCAAGACTGAAACTTCTGATGGAATACATACAGTATCCTGCCAAGGGCCAATGTGCTTTTATTTATGATGAGCCTGATGGATATTTTGAACCTGCCTCACTGATCTACTTTTCTTTCCCTTTTTACTCTTCTTGGCTTCTGTGAAAACTAGTACATTGCAGGGTGAAGTCCAGCTTTCTCTTTTATCTCAAGTGTTTTATAGTCTCCCTTTGTGACTGGGGTAAGGTTTAGGTACAGCTGGATTTCACAGTGTAGGGTCTGTGGAATCAAGGATTTTACCTTTAAAAAAAATGTTCTATTTTATTGAATATAGTTGATTTACAATGCTGTGTTACTTTCTGCTATACAGTGGAATGATTCAGTTATACATATATACATTCTTTTTCATATTCTTTTCCATTATGGTCTATTATGGAAAACTGAATATAGTTCCCTGTGCTATACAGTAGGACCTTATTGTTTGTCCATTATATAATAGTTTTTATCTGCTAATCTCAAACTCCTAATCCATTCCCCGCTCCCTTCCTCCTCCTGGGCAACCACAAGTCTGTTCCCTATGTCTGTGAGTCTGCTTCTGTTTCTTCTGTTTTGTAGACGTGTTCATTTGTGTCTTATTTTAGATTCCACATACAAGTGATGTCATATGGTGTTTGTCTTTCTGACAGTTTAGTATGATAATATTTAGGTTCATCCGTGTTGCTGCTAATGGCGTTATTTCATTCTTTTTTATGGCCAAGTAGTATGCCATTGTATGTATGTAACATGTCTTCTTTATTGTGGATTTTATCTTATTATTGAATAAAGGGCTCCTGAGGCAGATGTACAGGGCCAGCTAATTAATTAGTGGGGCCAAGAATAAACTGAGGATGCAGGGACCCTAGTTCAGAAATTATTAAGACTTTCAAGATGGCAACACGTAGATCATTAACCAGCCATGAAATCCTTCTATGTACAGTGTCCTTCTGAGTGAATGCCCACACAGGTGTCACACTCATGAAGTCAGCCTTGCAGGAGCACCATCCTCAGTGCCAAGACACTGAGAGTCTTCACCAGGGAACTCCAGAAAGAGTTTTCAAAGCTTAATAATGAAAACTATCTTCATAGTTACTAAGACATCATAAGCAGGTGCAATATAACTAGATTAGGCCCCAGAAGATATAGAATTTTGATGTTTTATTCACTGTGGATTTTTGCATTAATTTTGATTTTAAAAACTTTGTATTAAAATGTGATTTATATTGATTTTGATGCTGTCTTAGTCTGCTCAGGCTGCTATCACGAAGAAACCTAGACTGGGTAGCTTAAACAACAGAAATTTACTTCTCACTGTTCTGGAAGCTGTAAGTCCAAGATCAGTGTGCCAATTTGGTTTCTGGTGAAGGAGGACTCTCTTCCCAGCCTGCAGATGGCCACCTCTCACTGTGTCCTCACACGACCTTTCTTTGGAGCACAAACTGGAGGAGCAAAGGAGACACACAAAGAGAGATCTCTTCCTTACCTCATAATGCCACTACTACTATCATGAGGGGCACAACCTCATGACCTAATCTCACTCTATTTACATCCCAATATGTGATCAGGGGGATCACACTGAGAGTCAGGGCTTCAGTTACAGATTTTTTGGAGTGTAGATATTTATTTAGTTTATAATAGAAATGTGTGAAAGTGTTAGTTGCTCAGTTGTGTCCACCTCTTTGCAACCCCATGGATTGTGGCCCACCAGGCTCCTCTGTCCATGAAATTCTCCAGGCAAGAATTTTGGAGTGGGTAGCCATAACCTTCTCCAGGGGATCTTCCTGACCCAGTGACTGAACCTGGATCTCCTGCATTGCAAGTGGAATTTACCATCTGACCCACCAAGAAAGCCCCCACTTTATAACAGGCACCCCCTAAATTTTGTGCTGGAGTGAATGCTTATTCACATGCCCCTAACCCTAGCCTAGCAAATGGTGATGAAAAATTATCATCTATTTTATTTACTTTAAAACATAGTTTAAAAAGGGAAACATTTTCTTCCTTTATTTCTGTTTTATAAGTCAAACACAGAGCTACATATATATTACATAGATCCACACATACACCCCAATGAATAAATATGATTTCATGGAAATAGTTGGCACAAAAATCTAGAATCATCCTTATAAGAATGCTTCAAATGGAAATGAAAAATATTAGACTAAACTATTTGTAATTAGAATTATACTTATTTCATGAGTTTTTTTTTTTTTTTTTTTTAAGAACGGCAAATCCTAAAAAATAATTGTGGGCAAACATATTTTATCTGCTAATTTATCTGCTATATTTTTTAATTTTCTCCATATGAAAGCAGTTACTTGGTTAATCATAACATCTGAATAATGCAAAAGAGGCTGTTCTTATTTAACAAATCACAGCTTTAGTTATTTTCTTAAGTTTCTGGACCACTGTTGATTTATTTATTTATTCTTTTTTTTTTTTTTTTTTTGAGTTTTTGCTTACTTGTAGTGGCCATCTGTTTCCAAGTGCCAAGAGTCATCTCTGTATATTTTGGCAAAATGCTCTTCTTTTCTTTGGCAGACGAGCCCTGTTCAGTCCACATGCTTTCAGTGGTCCTAAATTCACCTCCGGAGATAGGTTAGATCCAGGGCCCAATTCTGGCCAGTCAACAAATTCTGTTCCCTTAATGGAGTGCGTGCTTGGGGATCAGTATTTGCCCCAAGTGAGCCCAGTGAGAGTCAGCTCCAGGCTTCTGATAAAACTATTGGAAAAAAGACACTTTTTTTTTTTTTTTGACCACTGAAGCTGCAGAGCTGGATGAATGTCAGTCTGGAGCTGCTAGTGCCATCCTGACCACTCCTGAGGGGAAACTGATAAAAGAAGAGGCACACACAAGAGAGAGAGGCCAAGACATGGTGAGGATCCCTAATGGCATTTTTTGAACCCCTAGATCAAGCCATATCTGAAGCCAGCTAACTCAGACTTTTAGTTATGATAACAATAAATTTAAAAGTTCTGGGATGGACTGGGAGTTTGGGGTTGGTAGATGCAAACTATTATATTTAGAATGGATAAATAACAAGCTTCTAATGTGTAGCACAGGGAACTATATTCAAAATCCTATAATAAACTATAAAGGAAAAGAATTATATATATATATATATATGCATGTGTGTGTATGTATCACTGAGTCACTTTTGGTTTACAGCAGAGATTGACACATTGAAAATCAACTTTACTTTAATAAAAAATGTAAAAAAAAAAATCTGGTTTAAGTTTCTGTCACTTACCACCAATAATACTGACAAATTTTAGTGCACAAAAATTTCAGAACTGAAGATGTGATGATTATATTGAAAAAGTGGCCTTTTAGAAATACTAGAGTCAGTCTGAAGGCTCATTAATTGATATCTTCCTTAGACTATGTTAGATGCCTGGACTGCTATCTTTCACAAAGAATTGTAAGTACCTGCTTAGCTGTCTGTCTCTTCTTTTGGACTGTGGGAGTTCCTTTGTGGTATTTGTTTGTTTGTTTGCTTTTTGGCTGCATGGCATGTGGGATCTTAGTTTCCTGATCAGAACTGAACCATATCCCCTGCAGTGGAAGTGTGAAATCTTAACCATTGGACCACCAGGAAAGTCTGTGGTAGCCCCTCCGGAGACTGTTTTTGGGCTCAAGGGCTTTCATTTGAGGCTTACTGCTGGGCTCTACTGGGTGCTTTATTCCATTATCCAACCGTCACTACTATCCTATACTAAATCCTATACTAAAGTATCTGTGCCTTTTTAGAAAAGTGTATCCTTGTGCCTGGCTTGTAGTGCTGTGTGTCAGGGGTCAACTATGTAACTTGGAATTTTCTGCACTTAATTCTCTTTAGAATGCATATTAAAACTCAAAACAACCGAATCATTTCTTTGGAATGGAGGTGAATAAACTTTTCTCTCAGAGGCCAGAAGGTAAAAATGCATAAAGGCTTTGCAGGTTATAGGGTCTCTTCTACTGTTGTCATATGGAAGCAGCCTTAGACAACGTATAAACAAATGAGCATGACTGTGTTCCAACAAAATTCTATTTACAGAATTTGAATTTCATACAGTTTTCACATTATAAAATATTAATTTTTCTCTTCATATTTTTCAACTATTTAAAAAGGCAAAACCATTCTTAACTCTTGGCCTGTACAGAAACAGGTGGTGGACTGAATTTGCCTATAGGCAGAAATTTGCATGGTTTAAAACTTAGACCAACACTTTCTAATAGAAACATAATGTGAGCCATACATGTCACTTAAAATTTTCTGGTACTCCTAGTTTAAAAAAGGCATTAAGAAACAAGTGAAATTGATTTTAACAAGATATTTGAATTCTTCCAATATAACCAAACTATTACCATTTCAATTTGTATTATTCAGTATATAAATTCATTAATGTGGGGCTTTGCATTCTTTATTTTTGTGTTGTTTGATATTTGGTGTATATTTTACATTATTTTACTTTCCCATTAGTATGCTAAGTTTTCACCAGGAATACTTGATCTGTATTAAAATTTACAGCTAAAAAGTACTTTCACATATACAAGTTGTTAGAAAACATTCTTAAAAGTTTTATAGTATTTGAAAACTTTAGAATTTAAGTTATAACTTTAAATTAAAATTTAAACATGTGCAATCTAGTTTCCCAGTTACTCCAGTCATGTTTTAAGGATTCCGTAGGTATTATATTGAACAGCACAGACTAAGTGCAACAAGAGGTTTTTTTTTTTTTTTTTTTTTTTTGTGCTGAGAATATTTTCACTGGCATGGTTTAGAATCGCTAGTAAAATGGAGATTAGAGAAAGCAGATTGAATATGTCGGTGTTTTAAACGTTTTAAAATTATCTACCAGGACTTCCCTGGTGGTCCAGTGGTTGAGACTTTGCCTCCCAATGCAGGTGGCATGGGTTCGATCCCTGGTCAGGGAGCTAAGATCGCACATGCCTCTCAGCCAAGAAAACAAGACATAAAACAGAAGCAAAATCATAACACATTCAATAAAGACTTTAAAAATTGTCTACATCAAAAAATTGTCAAAAACAAATAAATAAGAAATAATACTCTACAGACAATGTATCCCCTCTTGCCTGTACTCGGGCTTGGAATGTAGTGACCAAGTAAGAGAAAAATATGAGAGATTGCCAAAGAGGTATCTAGTTGTGGATCATGTATGGCCTGGCAAGACTTGGTGAGGATTTCAGACTTTCTCTTAAGTGTGACAGGCAGTGACTGGAGGGCCTTGAGCTGCTGTTGGAGAACAACATTTATAAGAGGGCAGAAGCACGGTGGTGAAAGTGTTAGTCACTCCATCGTGTCCAACTCTTTGTGATCCCGTATACTGTAGCTCACCAGGCTCCTCTATCCATGGAATTCTCCAGGAAAGAATACTGGAGTGGGTTGCCATTCCCTTCTCCAGGGCATCTTCTGAACCCAGGGATTGAACCTGGATCTCCCGCATTGTAACAGCAGATTCTTTACCATTTGAGCCACCAGGGCAGCCCTTGGCAACCCACTCCAGTATTCTTGCCTGGAGAATACCATGGACAGAGGAGCTTGGCAGGCTATAGTCCACAAGGTCATGAAAAGTAAGACACACTGAAGCTACTTAACATGCATGCATGTATGGTGGAGGAAGTCTTGAGGCAAAAGCGGGTGTCGGGTGAGAGACATGGTGGGTGCAGAGCTGTGATGGTGGGAAAGTGAGAGGGGTACCTGGGATTCTAAGTTGAAGGAGGCACTCACCCTTAGGGTCATGTGAGCACTGGTGTCCAATCCTAGGGGTGGGCATCCCCTTACATTTTGGCCCTATGATGGCTTGGATATAGGAAGTGAGGGAGGTCACCAGAATTTGAATCTATTTTAAAGGAAGGGCTCACAGATCTACTGGCAAATTGAATATGAAATGTGAGAACAATAGGGGACTGGAGATGACACCACACTTTTGATTTTCAGTGTAAATCTGCCCAGCTCCCAGGGCAGCCTGCACTGCTTTTCCTGCTCCGTTGCCAAGTTTACCAGAGCACAGAGTACTTTTGAAAACAAGAATTTCAACTAAATACATTTTGGAATTACACAGCCTCAATCTCCTTCATTGTAACAAAGATCACACCATACATAGAGCTTGACGGTTTATGCTTCCACTTCATTATGAACCAACACAGATCTGGCTTGTCCTTAATACCACTTATAAAAAGTCTCAGGCTACCATGGCTGCATGAACCTGTTTTCACCCCATTGAATACAAGGCTGCTCTGACCCATCACCCCGTCAAATGGCGCATCAGCCCATCCCCCCTGCTCTAGGTCTATAATGGAAACGCACACTTGTTCTTATCCCCCTTGCCCCCCCACCATCTCCACCCCTCTTAGATTCCATTTTACAACACACAAAGCAAGATAGCCTTTGTTAAAAAGTTTAATGTGCTTAATTAGTTGAATTGGTTGGGCTAATTAGAATACCAATTAGAACTGGCAGGGCTATCGTTAATTTGAAAGTGCTGTGGTCTAGTGTTAATCGCTATTAAACCTTATAGTTTGTGAAAGATAGAGGATGAATTCACAAAATACTGTTTGAAATGTTAGAGGTCGGTGGTCAGAAGGAGCCTGCCAGTCAGTGAGGATTCCAGGGAGGCAAAACCCACAGAGAAGTGCAGTTGCTGAAGACTTGGGCCCTGCATGGGGCATAAGTGCTTCCCTTTTCAGAAAAAATGTTAAAAGCCTGCAGTGTTTTACTAAAATAGCCAAAGTGTTTAATTCACCTAATGGACTAGTGATCTGGAATGATTCTTTTAAAAAATCAGTTTAAGTTAGCAAGGCACACAAAAAAGTTTCTGCTGTTAGCAGAGCTGTGTGTCCCTTTTGGGGTGGAACTTTCTAAATATAAAGATCGGCCCTCACCGTGAAACCTCTTTTGTTTCTGATCACTGTCTGAATAGGAAATTAAATCACAAAAACAAAAAATCAAAGCCTAAGTACGAAAGAAAAGCCATGTTTGGACTGTAGTCTTGCATGAGTCTGTATTTTCATGTCTCATTTGGAGATGGCTAAATGGATAAGCAAATCTTAATTTATGTCTTCCGACAAGTTTAAAAATCACTCCTCGTTTTCTCAACAAGCAAATATGGAATGGACAATTATAGCTATTCCTGCCGTACATTTTCTGAGATACAACTTGATTTTCCCTCTATTCCAGTGATAAAGACAGAAGGTATTGCCATCCATTATCGTTGCTGGTATCCTCTCAATATATCTGTGATACATTTCCAGAAAATAAACCATGCAGTTTATAGAAACAAATAGAAAGATATATTTCATCATATGTATTATGGCACTGTTAGGAAACAAGGAATCTTTTTAAATGGTGAATTGCTCTACAAAGGATATAAAAACGTTCAACTCAGTAGCTACCTCAAATCTTGGAGGTATATGGAGAATAAATTTAAAGCACACAGACCAACAAATACATGAGTGACTGAGTGCCTACCAGTTTAGTATTTGTGTATAAAAATTTGTAGGTGAAGAAAAAGTTTATAACCAAGAATTTGCTCTCAGTGTGTCTTGGGATCTCTGGTGACATCTGTATAGATATTATAAAGTACCATCTAGTTAAGTTCCAGGGGAGCTTATGAAGACCCATTTCACCTTGATCAAATGCCCTTATATTACAGCCATTGTGCTCGATGCTTGCCCTAGGAACAGGAGAGTACATTGTTGAAAAAGACCTGGGTAGGGTATACCAGGAAAGACTGTGTAACTGACAGCAAAACGCACAAACAACAACAACAAAAACTGATAGTGGATCAAAGCAGACTTGTTGCCTTCTGTCATGGATTCACACCACATTGAGCCTTTGCCTCACCACTAATATTTTTTACGTTTTTTTTTTTAACTTCTTTATTGAATTTGCTGCAATATTGCTTCTGTTTCATGTTCTGGCTTTGGTGCCACGAGGCATGTGAGATCCTAACTCCCCAAAACAGGGATCCAGCTTGCACCCCCTGCACTGGAAGGTGAGGTCTTCACCACTGGACAGCCAGGGAAGTCCCTGCATTTGTTTTTAATCCAACTCACCAGCTCCAATTCTTTAGGACTACTGGTCATATGTTAGCTTTAGGTTATGGTTGAAAATAACATTCAAGCTACTTGTTTAGTCTTATTTTTAATGTCTATGTGAAAAATAAGTAAGTCTGGGGAGGTACAATGCCAAAAAGTTAAGTACCAGAGGTTTTTGTTTAAGCACTGAGAAAGGGAGAAACCGAGGCAAGGGAAGTGCAAGTAAAAGTCTGAACTGGGGACTGTACCGATCCACTGCTCATTTTTGTTTTCTTTTGTCTTATTTGACTGCATTTCAAGTTACTTATTTCTTTGCATATGTTTTGGAGTGACTTTTTTTTACCTTGTAGGCAAATCTCTTGATGAATGTTTTCTATAAAGTAAAGGCAAAAGTCACTTAGTCATATCTGACTCTTTGTGACCCCATGGACTGTAGCCTGCCAGGCTCCTCTGTCATGGAATTTTCCAGGCCAGAATACTGGAGTGGGTAGACATTCCCTTCTCCAGGGGATCTTTCCCAACCCAGGGATCGGACCTAGGTCTCCTGCATTTCAGCTGGATTCTTTATCATCTGAGCCACCAGGGAAGCCCATCAAACCATAAATGGCTTCATTAATTCATCCATGCAGTGATTTAACAAGCATTTATTTTTTTTACTGTATATCAGGTAGTATGCCAGGCTCTAAGATACAAATAAAGATAGCTATGTCTAAAAAAGTGATTGGTCTAAGAAGTGAGGTGAAGATATAAGAGATAGTTAGAATACTGTCTGTCAAGCAGTGTGTTGGGGCAAGGGCCAAGTGCATTGGAGGACAAACGGTAAGTTTGCCTGTGGGCAGAGTTGGGGAGGTGAAGTCTGAGGGAGTTTTGAAGGGCAAGTAGGGCCACTGTGGGATGGCTGTCCCCTGGAATGTGCCAGGCAGAGGCCCTGGCTTAGGGTTTGTGGTCAGGGAGGCATCTGATGTTATTTGAACATGGAAAATATAATGTAAAAGAAAGATGAGATGAGTAAAAGTACAACTCTAATGTAATGTGCATGTATATTTCCTCTCTAGAATCTCTCTAGGTCACAAGGACAGGAGTTGACCCTCAACATTACTAATTGTGTGGTTTAGAAAGTTATCTAATAAGTTAACAAAGCTCAGTGGTAATTTTCATCTATTAAAAAAATGGGTAGAATTGAGCTAAAGTGACATATTTTCAGAAATTTCTTTTGAAAGTAAAAGTCACTCAGTCATGTCCAACTCTTTGTGACCCCATGGACTTTATAGTCCATGGAATTCTCCAGGCCAGAATACTGGAGTAGGTAGCCTTTCCCTTCTCCAGGGGAATCTTCCCAACCCAGGGATCGAACCCACGTCTCTCCCACATTGTGGGCAGATTCTTTACCAGCTGAGCCACAAGGGAAGCCCAAGAATACTGGAGTGGGTAGCCTTTCCCTTCTCCAGGGGATCTTGTCAACCCAGGGATCACACTGGGGTCTTCTGCATTGCAGATGGATTCTTTACCAACTGAGCTATCAGGGAAATTTCTTTTAGCTTCTGTAAAATGTAGATGACACCAAGGAAAGTATATACAACTCATTTCAGTGTTAGAATGTATGTTAAGAAAACAAATGAAATAATTTTTATTCCCCTTTTGATTTGACTTGAGGCTAAATATATCTCTTATTACTAAAGAAACTTCCCAGCTGGCTCAGTGGTAAAGAACCTGCCTGTCAATGAAAGCAACACAGGTCCTATCCCTGGGTCAGGAAGATCCCCTGGAGAAGGAAATGGCAACCCACTCCAGTGTTCTTGCCCAGAAAATCCCATGGACAGAGGAGCCTGGCAGGCTGCAGTCTATGGGGTCACAAGAGAGTCAAACATGACTTAGCGACTGAAAACAGCAACAGAATCCTGAAGAAGGCATTCTCACCAAGTCAGGCTCTCCCTAATTGCCATGTGCATCCTTACCCTGAAAATAGGTTTAGTGAAGTCAAATCAATCAAGATGCTGTTTATCATTCGTCCTGATTCCCCAACCTTCCTGGAAATTTTTTTAGCAGATCCCTCATTTTACTATGGGTGCTTAATGTCTATTATTTGAAGTATGTGTGTCTGCATGTCTGTGAGCATGTTTATAGTTTATTTGCCCCATGTCATCTTGCAGAAATGGATTCACTCAGTCAACTAGCTAGAAGAGCTTTGAGCTCAGCTATCAGCTGGAGGAACAAAGAAACTGCAATCAGAGCCCCCTGAAGGGAAGGTAGTGTAGCCTGCAGTCCCCTGAGGGGCTTCATCAGCACTAGAGAACTGTTTTGACAGAACCGCTGAATTGGGTCCAGGAGTCAGATTCCTGGGACATCAAACCAGGACAGATTTCCCGTTCACCCACAAACAACATAGACCCCTCTGCCTTTGGGGAATAGGAGGAGCCCGGTCTGAGAGGCATGCTGACTTCCAGGGTTGGTTGGAATAACTTGCTGTAGGCAAAAGGGCAAGGAACATTGAGTAGCAGAAATGGAAGCAAATAATTTACTATTTTTTTTTTAAATTGTGAACCCTGATGTCTGGCCCCAGATATTTGAGCATATTCTCCATTCTTCTAACAAAAGAAACACACATGCTTATTCCACCCTTTTCCGCCTCATCTGGCAGCCGCTTTCTGGTCCAGCAGACACTAACATCTAATGAGTCAAACTTCTCATTTTCAGACTAATCAGTCGGCTGCACTAATTGCAAATGCAAATATGCAAATTTATATTAATTAATTACTCTGCTAATTAGTTCTGCGGTCTTTTTTGGGTAATAAATCATTGTGCAGTGGAAGGGAAACAAGTCCTGTCCCATTTCGCTCCACATAAAAATTTAATGTACTCATGGCAAAATATATATAAAAAAAGACACCCTGAGTTGATCACTGTGCTTCCAGTGACTAGTCCCCTCCAGAAAAGGTGCAATTGTGAGAGGGCTTTCACATCTTCAGCAAATGCCATCACTAAGGTGCCTGTTAGCAATTTAATTATCACATTATGAGCTTCAGAAAAAGCCAGTTTGCTGTGCTGCAGGCTGTGACATGGAGCTCGGCAGTTCACCCACTTTGCAGCAAAACACTTATAAATAAAATGAGAATATAGAGAGGGAATCATATTTCTTTGCTGAGAAAGTATAGCTTGGAATCCAACATTTTCAGCCTTTGTGTTGTTACTGTTGTTGGTTTAAGCCAAAGTTACCACCTTATTTTCCGTGCCCTTGAATGAAAAGTTTTCTTTCAGGTGTAGAGACTCAGTGAGGGACTGTGTGGTGGGGTAGGGGGTTCAGGACAAGCTGCTGGAAAGGAAACCATCTTTCACAATACTTAGGAGGTATATTGTGTCCACAGACTTAATTATTTAGTAAATCTTGCTGGTGACCTACTATGTTTCCAACTACACATCTTAGGGGACAGTGTGATATGTACATGACATATGAGAAACAGTCTCTCCCAATTAGCCTGCGAATTCTTTGAGGATAAGAAGCCGTGTTGGATTTATCTCCCTGTTCTTTGCTCAGATAGAACATTCAGTAAGTATTTGCTGAATGATTGAGTGAATGAATGGCTGCAGCCTTCAAGAACCTCAAGTCTATTGGAGGTGACAATAACTGTTATTCATGTACAGTCATGCCTTTGTTATTAGGTAAGTGCCAAGCGAAACTCACTGATTAGGAAATGAGAGGAGGAGCCATGGAGGTTGAGATTTAAATCCTCATGTATTAAATGTCCCTTCATTTCCTTCTTCTCAACCAGAAATTTCTATTTTCATTTCCCATGCTCTTTCTTCTCTATTGTGCCTTCTCCACATGGGATCACTCTATTTTATTTGAACAATAAAAAGGGAACTCCTGTCATTACAGCTGGGCAACTGGCATTGGAATCCTGGCTCACCCATTACTGGTTTTGTAATCTTGGGCAAGCCATTTAACCTCATGGAGTCAGTTTCTTTACCTTTGAAAACGGAAGTGGTGGGTTCCTCATCAGCTTTATAGTCAGGAGGCTCAGCATACAGTCCTCACCCCCTCAGTTGCTCTCTATGTGACTTTACTTTTTATTATTTATAAAAAGTATTTACTTTTAATATTTTTGAAAAAATTTGAAATGTAGGACACACATATGTGATACAGAATTCAAAAAGTATAGTCTTTTTCCTTGACCCCTAGCCTCTCTGTCCCTTCCCCAGGGGCAACAACTAATTCCTGTGTGTCCTTCCAGATGTCGTCACTTGTGTGTATTTCCCACACACAAATGAATGAACGAAAGCATACCATGATCCGCATCGGCATCTTACTCATAACCTATAAGCTGGATGCTTTCCATTGTATGAGTACGGAAATTTACTTGTATTAGCCACCAATTGATGCACATTTCAGTTTTCAGTTTTCAACTACTATAGATAAGGCTGCAATTAATATTCTTGTACATACGACACATCGGCCATATGGAGGTAGATCTGCAGGGTGATACCTCAAAATAGAACTGCTGGATCAAAGGATACATGCTTCTCAAAATCTCAATTCCTCAGTTTTCTTATGGACAGAGTGGAGATGACAGTGCTCCTTTTCTCAGACATGGTTGTGAGAAAGAACTGAGATACTTAACGGAAAGTCCTTAGTATTGGCATTTGTTATTCTTATTCTCAACATCAACATTATTAGTTTTGCTTTCACCACCTCATGGCTTTATTTTGAGGGCAAAGGAGACCATAGTTATAAAAGTATTGTGTGTATAGAGCTATGCCAATGTTAGTCCTATGTTGTCATCAATAGGAACCTGTTTTGCTTTTCCTACCCTGTTTTCTCAGGTTTTTGTGCCATAGTGGCCTCTTGTGCTAAGGCTTCACATTGCTTCAGTTCATAGAAATTTTTTGTGAGTGCTTTTGAAGGTTTTTCTAAAGCTTTAGATATTTCTGTACATGTAACATGCTTAACAAAAATAAGACTAATACTAACTTCATTCCCTGGAATTAGTCACATGCCTAAGGTGCAGAACAAGAAAACGTTAAAAACACGAGTGATGGGAAATGAGAATGCAAACCAAGGAACTAAATGAGGGAGACAGGAAGTGAAGAAAAGAACCAGGGATGGAGAAAAGGGACTAGGAAGGAACCTGGGTAGATGATCAGTTGGGTTGCAGGGCAACAAAGGGGAAGGTGTAACCAAAGTCCAGGACCCAGAGAGCTGCCAGCAGAGGAGATGGTTGAATGGATGATCTGAGCATTTGATTAGCCTAGAGCATGCACAAATCCTCACTGCCCTTCTGGATCATACTGCCATTGTTTGCCGAGCAGTGGGCCTCCTTCCTGCCTCTTCTTTCCACTCCATGCACGAGTTGATTCCAGGGCTTCTACTTTATCCCCTCCTCTTCTGTCCTTGAACTTTCCCCGCTGTGTTCAATCTCTTCCCAAAGTTTCACTGTCCACTGTCCACAGTAGGTAACTGTCTAGCTGGTACCTTAGTGCCATATTTTAAGTCATCAACAGAGCACGGAAAAGTCATCCTTAAATGATTTGTTCATTTCCAGCACAACTTACCTGCAATCAATCTTGTCCTCTCTCTGAAATGCCTTTTTCTTCTTATTATATTTCCATGGATGTTAATCAACTGTAAATAACTTATGTCTTTGCATATGCCCCGTCAGCAAGGACAGCATTGTACAGTAGTCTGTACATAACAACTGCTTGTCCATTGACGATGGGTGAATCCCAAGTGTTTCCCATGCTTGTGACAGCCCCCATCTTCCTCAGCGCAGCTCACTTCTCTTGTTTTCTATTTTGATATGAACACAATTTGGAGATTACTTTCTCAAAGATGAGACAGGCTTTTGAATGTTTCATGGCATGTGCTGGATGATTAACAATTCCTCAGCAGAAGCCTTCAATCTGCTGGTCTCAGAACAGCCTTGGGAAAGGCCAGTTGAGCCACTTACCAAGTGTGTTTACATGGATGGGAGAATTCAAACCCTTCCATTCTGCAGGGCATATACCTGTGCTCTACAGGGCCCAAAGGGGAGGGCTGGGCTAATTATTTATTTTATGTGAGAGCCTGAGTGCACTATCTTAGAACATAATTAGACTGATAAAAATGAATTGTGATGCAGATTTTAAGAATATGAAAGGATATGGCTCAAATCTGGAGAACTGAACCTTCAAAATCGCATCTGAAAAAAATATTAATAAATGCTCTATGAAGGTGAAATGGAGAAAAGCATAAATATGTTTCTTCAGATAATTAAATTAAAAACCCTATGCCCCATACTAGATGTATTTTGTATTTGTCGGGCTTTTTTAGAAAAAAAGAAAATTTTTTCAATAGATTGTTTTTCTCTAACCCCTGTTTTAGATAAGAAATTATTCAGTTTTTTGTTTTCGGTCTCACATTATTTTTTAACAATCAGCTGTAGTTAAAGAATGATACTAATGAGGTGGGATTGAATATTTCATGTCCCCAAATGACCAGTTGACTTACTGTTAGAAACTTTGTCCTCGGTATGCCTGCACTGTAGCCATCTCCTCTGAAAATACATGCCACTGGATATGAGAAGACATACATTAGGTTTCCAGGAAAAGGAATTTAAAATCCTTATCCCTTTAGAACTATTATTTTATATTCATGGTTTGTTGTTGTTCACTCGCTCAGTCGCATCTGACTCTGCGACCCCATGAATCATAGCACGCCAGGCCTCCCTGTCCATCACCAACTCCCGGAGTTCACTCAAACTCATGGCCATTGAGTCGGTGATGCCACCCAACCACCC
Source organism: Tragelaphus eurycerus (assembly GCA_935064755.1). Taxonomy (NCBI): domain Eukaryota; kingdom Metazoa; phylum Chordata; class Mammalia; order Artiodactyla; family Bovidae; genus Tragelaphus; species Tragelaphus eurycerus. The sequence continues at coordinate 31,661,436 of CAKXYN010000002.1, forward strand.
CCTCCTCTGTTGTCCCCTTCTCTTCCTATATTCAATCTTTCCCAGCATCAGGGTCTTTTTTAATGAATTTAGCATAAAGAAAAAAAAATCACCCTTAATCTTACAATCCAAAGATGACCACTGTAAATATTTAGGGTATAACTTTTATGTATAGCTTTTATGTATAGCTACATCTAGAACTGTTAGTGTCTATATACATTCATACTTCTCCACAGATACATCTCTGACATTACTGGGGTTTGCACTGATGATGCAACTGGACCATTTGCTAAAGGCTCATTCTGATCGGTTAGAATCAGTACTACATAGACTGATAAATGCTTTGAGTGTCACCTGGTATCTGTCTAACAAAAGTGGAGTCCATCTCTCCATACTAGGGGGTGTGTGTATGTATTTGCCACTTATTAGTGTTGGTTTTTCAAAACATACAGTATTATTTTTATGACTTCAGAGCACTTAGTTGTGGGCATGGTTATGCCGTGACTTATTGCAACTAGTCCCGTGTTATGGGATATTTTGAACTGTTTTCAATTCAATCTTTTTTATATTTATATGCCGTACTATTTTGTGTCAGTCTTCCCTTTCCCTTTGTTATCTTTGTTGCCTACACTTCTTTCCAGTAGTGGTTTGAGATTTCTACACTTCTTATTCTCAAATAGTCATTATCTTTTTATTGAAAATATTTGAATCAATCTTTATTGGCATTAGGGTTTCAGTTTCTGCTATTTCCCCAGCTCCACTTTCCTGTGAGAGCAGATATCAATATTTCTGCTTTTATTGTCTCCTCCCATCTTCCTATTCTCATTTGACTTTAAGTAATTTGGGACTTATAAATTCATTTCTCAAAATACAATTTGTATCTCTTCTTTCAATAATTGTTTTTGACATTTGCATTGTTTATAATCATATTATTTAGCTGCTAACTTTACTGCCTTAATTGCTCACTGCCATTTCTTTTAAACATTTAACATGTACTTAAATTTATTATTTTGTTACCTCTCCCGGTGAACTGAAATACTTTTTTGAGGACATTTTCCAGAAAAAGCACTGGGTGAACATATTTTGCCCTTGCTAATCAGGAGAAAAAGTCTTTTTCTTGTCTTCAAATATAAATGGCATGCAATTTATTTCTGTTATTCTTAAAATTTCTTTACACATTCCCTTAAATTATTTTCTGGCTTTGAGTTATAATCTGATTTTTTTCTTACTACATTACCTTTTGAAATATATATATACACATATATATAATGTATATATATAAATGTATATATATATTCACACATATATATAAATGTATATAAAATGCAGATATATAGTTTTCTTTGTTTTTCAAATGCAAAACCATCACTGGAGTTTGTGAGGAGAAGGCTATGGCACCCTATCCAGTACTCTTGCCTGGAAAATTCCATGGATGGAGGAGCCTGGTGGGCTGCAGTCCGTGGGGTCACGAAGAGTCGGACACGACTGAGCGACTTCACTTTCACTTTTCACTTTCATGCATTGGAGAAGGAAATGGCAACCCACTCCAGTGTTCTTGCCTGGAGAATCCCAGGGATGGCGGAGCCTGGTGGGCTGCAGTCTATGGGGTCGCACAGAGTTGGAAACCACTGAATTAACTTAGCAGCAGCAGCAGAGTTTGTGAGTTTGTGTATGTGTATTTATCTTCCTTCATTACCTTGTGTACTGGACCAGTGAACTCCAGTTTCAGCTAGCTTGTTTTTTTTTTTTTTCCATCACAGGAATCTTTCTATTGTTATTTCAGTCTTAAATAATCAAGTCTCCTGCATGTTTCTGTTTTCTGTATTCTCCCATTGTATTCATACTACAGCTTGTGGCTCAATCATCTATGTTACTTACCTTTCCACTTAATGCTTGTTCTATTTATTGTCTTGCACTGAGTTCTCTGGGTGAAGCTCTAGTGTTGTAACTCACAGATTCTGTTTTCTGCACTCTCTATTCTGCTATTCACCACTTCACTTGTACTTTATGTTTGAAAATCCTGTTTTTCATCTGAAAGCATTCTCTTTTGGAAGCAAATTTTTATTTCTTTGCAAAGAAGCACCTCTGAAAGATACTGAATTTGCGACACTATATATCGTCATGTATGCTTAATGCACAGCTTCAAATATAGAGATTTTTAAAGTTTCTTGTTATGAACGTATAGCATTTGGGAGATTTTACTCTGCTGCTTCTATTGGTCTGGTGAATCTTTGCATATGTCTGGTGAATCTTCACCTTTGGGAGTAGGAGCAGAGATAGATGTTTGTTTAAGTATTATGACGGTTTCTTTGGCGATTTTATAGATCCCTGTTCACATGTATTTTAGTTTCAGACCAAAAATAAATAAAAACAGCTTATATTTTCTGCAGTTTTGTTTTGACAGATAAAGGTTCCAGATGCTTAAGAAGAAAGAGTAGGAAATAATATAGCCAGAAGCAATTCTGCTTTTTGAAGCCCATGACTTTCTTCCCTTGTCCATTAATACCTGGACTACCACATGTGGTCCAGGCTGCAGAATGACATCCATGTTGGTCCCATCAGACTTTCTGAAGCCACTGGGAGGGGCTATCTTTTCACCCTTTGGAGGCTACTGTGTCATTCACTCTTTCCTAGAGATCCTGGTTACTCCATATTGGAGGCATATGACAGATTCCTAAGCCATCATGGTTTCATATGTGTCATTTACTGCTACTCCAGATTGACTTAGCCCTCCAACTAGTCAAGCATAAGCTAAGACAGAGGTATGTGGCCTGTAAGCTGCGCTGCTTTGTGACATCATTTATAAAATTGAGATTTGTTCCCACAGCTTACCCTTTATCCCAGCCCTGCTCTTGTCAGTCTGGGGGTGTTTGTGAGGATCTGCTGATAATTCACCTTCTTCATAGGAAAGTGCATCATTTTACACCCAGAAATTGCAGCCTGGTATCCCATTTCTCAGTCTGGACCTCATTGGCATTATGTCTGGCATGTATTCTGTGACATTCTTGGCCTGCAGCTGACAGATCCTCACCTATTTTTATTTTCAGGGTATTTACATAGTTGGAGTAGTTTTCAAAATTATTGAACCACTATAAGGACATTGAGAACTATGACAGATTCCACCCAGCAACCTTGTTGGTCTACGGGACACAGGACTATCTGAATGAGCAATTCATTAATCACTATGATCTACCATCTCTAAGATGTGACCCCCAAATTCAGGCTTTGAACATTTTTTTTCTTGATATTTGGCTTCATAAAACTATAGCTGCCACCTATGGATCCTGAAGATCAAAAAACATTTTCCCCAAAGTCTGAAGATCTTTCAGGCAAAGGTACATTTTAATGTAGTTGGATTGATCCTGACCCTTGGGACTCTCTCGAGTGTTTGTAGAAGACCTGAAATAACAGTTTGTTTACAATTTTCTTTCAAGTTGCTTTCCTCTCACTTTCACCTCCCTTCTTAAGGCACAAGCTGAGCTTCACAGTTCATAATATTTAGAATATTAAAGTTTAGAATATTTATTTAAAGTCAGTTGTGCTTCCTGCTTTTTATGGAGAGATGGGATCAATATGTTACTGGATTCCCAAATTTTATTCACATTATGGTGGTAGCCCAGTCTGCAGGGAGCCAGCCTAATAAGGGGCATTGTCCCCCTGTTGTTTAAAAACGGTTTCCTCCACAAACCTTTTAACTCGCAAGTTTGCAACCATTAATTCTTAAGGGTTTTGACAAATCTCCCCAGTTAAATATTAAATAATAAATATGGTCCTGTTGGTAACAGGGCTTTGTGAAGTCTGTTTGAAGTGTCCTTTAAAATATTAAATTCAAATAAATGATTGAATCAGAACAAAGGATATATCTTAAGACAAATTCAGCCAAGTCTCTTTAACCTTTGAGTGTTCAACATAGATTAGAAAGCTAGGGCAGCACATGCTTTCATAGCAAATTGAAATGGGATTTTTGAAGCAGGTCTTGCAAATACAGGTAACCCACACCTAGGTTTGATCGGCCTTTGCCATTTTGGGGGAGAGATTTTGCTGCCTATTGTTTGATAAGAATGTGAGTTCTTTCTTTTTCTTTAAACACTTACATTCAAAAAAGCAAATCCTTGAAAACACTAGCTTTGGGTGCTATGTTTATTCCTTGTCAATGTCTTCCATATGAAATCTGTTCTGCTTATAATATCTACCACAGTTGGAGCCCTGAAAAAAAATCTGTTTCGTATCTGCCCTTTGCACTTAGCTTATTTTGTTTTACACTTCCCCCTGTGTTATCTGCCTGTAATCAGTCTTGCTTACACACATGCAGTCCTCAGGGAAGAAGACTTAGGAAGATTGCTCTGCATTTAGGGGGATCCTGGATGCCTGACACTTCCGCTGTACCTTATGTATGTAAGGAGTAGGTAAAGGAGAAGGGCGTGGCTTCACCAACTGGGATAAAAAGATAAGTAAAGCCAAATTCCATCTCCTTCTTGCTCCCCTATCCTGTCTCAGGCTGGTTTGGCACCCAGCGTCTCTATTCTCAGGTTTGTGCTCTGCCACAGGGTCTCTGTCTGCTCTATCTGCTTCCTCATCACTGAGCAACCTCCCATAGCTCCTGATTGAATCTGCCCAGAACAGTGACTGCATATACCCAAGTTTCCAAGTGGCACAGTTGGCACAGGGCACACCCAGTAGGGAAACCATGTTAAAATAGGATGTAGAACAGTCTGCTTGGCTTCAAGGGGGCTGAAGGGTGTGTGCCTGTCAGACAGACACCCACCAAACATCTCTGGAATGAACACTTGTAGGCTGCAAGGGCTTTGGAAAGGAGCAGGAATAAAACTCCTGCTTCTCAAATTGCTACAGTGTAGGAGGCCTGTGGGCATCTGTGCCCAGCCTGGTGAGAAGATGCTCCAACACAAGGAAGTCTGATAATCTGCCCCCATTTTGATGTAGACTTTGTCCCCTGCTCTCCCACCCTTATTGATGCTTTATCTAGGGACAGGGGTTTCCCTTACTTCAGAAATTGATGAATAAAGTAATTAGCCAATACAGCAAAGATTGGAAATTATCCAAATCAATAAAGGGAGGTTTAAGATCCAGAGAGAAATCTCCTTTGGAAACCTGGGAATAAGATGCTTATCTTTCCTCTACAGGAAAGAGAAGTGTCATCTTTGGGGCAGCTCCATGGTGTGGAACCAGCCTTGATGGTTTGAAGCCAGTGTGTAACCTGCTAAGCTGAACTTCTCCCAAGAATCCCCATGCAGACTCAGACCTCACACCTCTTTTCTGAATGGTGTCAGGTTATTTAAAGGCCAAGACTTCTGTGGCTGTACATCCATCTTGTTCACGCCACTAGGGGTCCTCCTTGGTTTGCTCTGGACAGAGCCAAAGCCAGTTTTTGATGTAGAAACCACCAGAAGGAAACTTTGATTTGAATTGTCTGCTGGGTTTAGGCTGTGTGATTTCAGGCAAGATACTCAGCGCCCCTGAACCTCTGATTTCTCATTTTTAAAATGGGATGGTTGAGAGATTTCATTTTTTGAGGATCTACTATGTGCCAGATACTGCTTTTGTTTTAGTTGGAATTACTCCAAAAACAAAGTCCAAGATAAGCACTTGGATATAGCTGGTTATCTGGGAAGCATGGATCACAGGAAGCAGGAGTGAGGGTCAGAGGGTGTATGACAAGAAAATGCCAATACACAGGTATGTTATGAGGGGGTTCCTGAAGACTTCCAGGTCCTGATTCCAATGAGACCTCGTCAGAAGGGTCCAGAGTGTGCTCCCAGATGTGTCTAGAAATGTCTGGAAAGGTTGCCTCATTTCCCCACTGGCTCCCATCCCATGTGGGTTGAGGATTGTCTCTGAGGGTAATATGCTCTCCCACAGAGCAGAGAAGGCTCTGAGACAGAAGGTGGAGACACATGGTGCCACTTAACAGTGGTGAGTCTGAAATCAGGCGAGCTGCCTCTAAATCAGACAGAAGCCAAAAGATGTCATACAGGAACCTGGCCTATAGTGTTCAATGACATACATATGTGTGGCCTGCCAATCCATTTGGCACTTGCAAGGGTCTAATAGTGCTCAATTATATATATGTGTATATATATATATATACACACACACACGTATATAATATACATATATCATTATTATAGTATCAGATCAGATCAGATCAGTCGCTCAGTCGTGTCCGACTCTTCGCGACCCCATGAACTGCAGCACGCCAGGCCTCCCTGTCCATCACCAGCTCCCGGAGGTCACTCAGACTCCCGGAGGTCACTCCAACACCACAGTTCAAAATTTATATTATAGTATAAATTATCATTATTATGATTGCGCCTGATGCAGAGGAGGATTTAATAGAGCTCAGCTGCTTGTTGGAACAAGGAGACTACTTCCTATAACAAAGCACAGTCTCCTCCCCTGGGGACCACTGTGCTTTAGGGGAGGAGGGAGTGTTAGAAAGAAAGGGACCGCCCCCCAATGAATCTTTTGGGAGCTATTCAGCTATTCCTATAGCTGCTAAGACCATCCTCAGTGGGCGCTTGTTAAATGAGTGAATGTAACCATGGGATTTCTCTTTGCTGACCTGAGTAGTTGCAGGATCCTGGATAGTTTTGAGATAATCAGTTGAAACACCAGTTGGCTGAAAACCTTCACCATCATGTAAAATATCCATGGGATGTGCCTGGCACTGCATTTGTGTGCATGTGGATATTAGAGGTTTTTAATGTAATTATTACTACATTCCACAAAATGATACATTTTCAAATCTACATAAATAAATCTGTGTTAAACAAATATAACCTGTGTTAAACAAATATTCATTGGAAGGACTCATGCTGAAGCTGAAACTCCAATACTTTGGCCACCTGATGCAAAGAACTGACTCTTTGGAAAAAGACTCTGATGCTAGAAAAGGTTGAAGGCAGGAGGAGAAGGGGGTGACAGAGGATTAGATGGTTGGATGACATCACCGATTCGATAGACACGAGTTTGAGCAAGCTCCTGTAGTTGGTGTTGGACAGGGAAGCCTGGCGTGCTATAGTTCTTGGGGTCGCAAAGAGCTGGACATGACTGAGTGACTGAACTGAACTCAAATAAATAGTAATTTGATAACATACCTGTCAAAAAAATTTGTTTTTAAGTTTTTTATCTAGTGGACTATGTTATGGGTCCATCAGCAGAGCAAAAAGTTGGTGGCTGGCATAGTTTCATTGTAGTGAATAATGATCAATGTGTTTATTCATTAAGGCATGACTATACCTAGACTCAATATGCCAGCAAATTTGGAAAACTCAGCAGTGGCCACAAGATTGGAAAAGGTCAGTTTTCATCCCGATCCCAAAGAAAGGCAATGCCAAAGAGTGCTCAAACTACCGCACAATTGCACTCATCTCACACGCTAGTAAAGTAATGCTCAAAATTCTCCAAGCCAGGCTTCAGCAATATGTGAATCGTGAACTTCCTGATGTTCAAGCTGGATTTAGAAAAGGCAGAGGAACCAGAGATCAAATTGCCAACATCCGCTGGATTATCGAAAAAGCAAGAGAGTTCCAGAAAAACATCTATTTCTGCTTTATTGACTATGCCAAAGCCTTTGACTGTGTAGATCACAATAAACTATGGAAAATTCTGAGAGAGATGGGAATACCAGACCACCTGATCTGCCTCTTGAGAAATCTGTATGCAGGTCAGGAAGCAACAGTTAGAACTGGTCATGGAACAACAGACTGGTTCCAAATAGGAAAAGGAGTACGTCAAGGCTGTATATTGTCACCATGTTTATTTAACTTATATGCAGAGTACATCATGAGAAATGCTGGACTGGAGGAAACACAAGCTGGAATCAAGATTGCTGGGAGAAATATCAATAACCTCAGATATGCAGATGACACCACCCTTATGGCAGAAAGTGAAGAGGAACTCAAAAGCCTCTTGATGAAAGTGAAAGTGGAGAGTGAAAAGGTTGGCTTAAAGCTCAACATTCAGAAAACGAAGATCATGGCATCTGGTCCCATCACTACATGGGAAATAGATGGAGAAACAGTGGAAACAGTGTCAGACTTTCTTTTTCTGGGCTCCAAAATCACTGCAGATGGTGACTGCAGCCATGAAATTAAAAGACGCTTACTCCTTGGAAGGAAAGTTATGACCAACCTAGATAGCATATTCAAAAGCAGAGACATCACTCTGCCAACAAAGGTTCGCCTAGTCAAGGCTATGGTCTTTCCTGTGGTCATGTATGGATGTGAGAGCTGGACTGTGAAGAAGGCTGAGCGCCGAAGAATAGATGCTTTTGAACTGTGGTGTTGGAGAAGACTCTTGAGAGTCCCTTGGACTGCAAGGAGATCCAACCAGTCCGTTCTGAAGGAGATCAGCCTTGGGATTTCTTTGGAAGGAATGATGCTAAAGCTGAAACTCCAATACTTTGGCCACCTCATGCGAAGAGTTGACTCATTGGAGAAGACTCTGATGCTGGGGGGAATTGGGGGCAGAAGGAAAAAGGGACGACAGAGGATGAGATGGCTGGATGGCATCACTGACTCGATGAATGTGAGTCTGGGTGACCTCTGAGAGCTGGTGATGGATAGGGAGGCCTGGCGTGCTGCGGTTCATGGGGTCGCAAAGAGTCGGACACGACTGAGCGACTGATCTGATCTGATCTGATACCTAGACTGCACACATTTATACTTCTACTTGTTTTAGTCACTAAGTCATGTCTGACTTTTTTTTTGACCCTATGGACTGTAGCCCTCCAAGCTCCTCTGTCCATGGGATTTCCCAGGCAAGAACACTGGAATGGGTTGCCATTTCCTTCTCCAGGGGATCTTCCCAACCCAGAGATCAAAGCTGCGTCTCTTGCATGGGCAGGTGAATTCTTTACCACTGAGCCACCAGGGAAGCCATATTTCTACTTAGTATTAGCTGTACTCCAATTTATCTGCGATGAACTGCTTGAAATTTTTAGTGTAATTTCCCAGAGAGTTAACCAAAGTCTGATCATTTGCCATCTCTTGTTTAGCTTACTTCTTTCGGAGCTTGCAAATAGCAAAAGATATTTTTAGTGAAAGTCTTGACAGCCTGTAAGCCAAAATGTCCTCAGAGCCTCTACCTTGGTTCAAGTCACTCTCAGCTGTCAAATTACCATAGCCTTTGCTATACCAGTGTCTGTCTCTCAGCTTCCAGTCTTGTCTCTGTTTCAATCCAAACCCCTCCTGCCCCCAAAAGGATCCTTACAAATGGCAGATCTTGTCGTATATGTCATTCCTTCATTTGAAATCTTTCAGTAGCTCCTTATTTTTCAGAACAAGGTGAAAACTTTGACCTTCCATGATAGTGCTTCCCCTCCTTTTCAGTCCACTCCCATCCGCACACGTTTCTGTAATTGCAGACTACACTGGCTGGGACACCGCACTCCAGGTCTGTGCCTTGGCTGGAAATGTTCCCTCTGCCCTAACCTGCCTCAGCACCTCTGCCTGGTCCCCCCTCCATATTCATCTCTGCTCAGTGGTTTTGAATGTGCTCGCCTGAACCACAAATGAAATAAAAGAAGCCTGCTTCTTTCTAAAAAGGTGATTTGGTCAAGCTCTACCGGGGCACAGAGAGGTGGGAGAAAGTTCTAGGCACAGGAAGATAAAGAAGTGATATAATTCCCGACTCTTCCTAAACTGTGTTCACTACATGTTTAAATATTTTTTTTTTAAACCGACTTCTAGGAGCACCAGACCTGTGCAAACATTTAAACATATAAAAGTTTGAAAGTTTAAGCAAATGCTATGGATGTGATTCTTGGGTTTTCACCGTTTTAAATTATCCGTTACCCTTTGTTATAGAGAATGAAATTTGATTGGCTATCTATAACGGATGTGTTTGTGCTAGTAAACTAACTAACACGGGCATTGAATCCTTGCTATTCAGTACAGTAAGACTTGACATATTTTTTTCAGGGTACGGTGGAAAATGCACCTGATTTTTGTTGAATGAGGTATCCTAAACCTAAGCTCTTATAATTTCATAGGTTTAAAAAATCAACAGATCTACAATTTGCCATCAAAAAAGTGCCTTTTCTCACCAAAGAAGTGAAATTATCCTAGTTCATTCCAAGATTAAATAGGACTATGGTTATTAAAATAACTTGCTTACTATATTTACCTTATATGAGAAATTGAAGGCTTTTTAAGACCCCCGTTTTTTAAAAAAATGTATAATTTATGCTACCAGTTACAGATTTAATTTACATTGTGGTGGCTTAAAACAGAAAATCTTGTATTAAGGTTTAATGTTACTAAGTTGCTTTCCAGAGAGGAAGCCAACCCATGTGGAAGTAGCCTTTATTTAGCGATCATGTTTAAACAGTCTCCTCTTCATCAGTGTACTAATAATACCAAATATGTATTGACTCATTCATTCACAAATTCATTTAATCATATTTCAAAATGTTTACTGAACAATTATTTTTTTTTATGCCAGGCATGCTGTGATAATGAACTTCTCAGAGGCCATATGATGAGTTGATTATCTACCCTCCATGAGAAGTGCTTTGTTCAGACTATCCTGGTGCTCGAGATACTAGGCAGAAGTAATTTCTATAGATGATATTTGGAATAGAATGACTGAGAAGGGCCAGTTCTAAAGTGAAGCATTCACCTCAATTTTAAGAGGTGCATCATCATCAGGGGTGAACAAAACCTGCCCCCCCCCTCCAATTTTTTTAAAATTTATTTTTGGCTGTGCTTTGTCTTCATTGCTGAGCACAGGCTACCCTCTAGTTGCGGCTTTCAGGCTCTAGTACATGGGCTCCGTGTTGTGGCACACAAGCCTTGTTGCCCTGTGGCATGAATCTCCCCTTGACCAGGTGGAACTCATGTCCCCTGCATCAGCAGGTGGATTCTCAACCGCAGGTGGTGGGGTGGGGATGTTTACTTGTTCAGTCATGCCCGATTCTTTGTGACCGCATGGACTGTAGACCCCCAGGCTTCTCCATCCATGGAATTCTTCAGGCGAGAATACTGGAGTGGGTCACCATTTCCTTCTCCATGTAACTGCTGGACCACCAGTGAGTCCTCAGGTTTTTATTTCTTGTTTTGCACCAAAATATTTATCTTAATTGTTGTTTTTTGGTTACTGAGTCATGTCTGACTCTGTGACCTCATGGACTGTAGCCTGTCAGGCTCCTCTGTCTATGGGATTTCCTGGGCAAGAATACTGGAGTGGGTTGCCATTTCCTTCTCCAGGGGATCTGGGTGCCATTTCAGACCCAGAGGTCGAACCCACATCTCCCACATCGGCAGGTGGATTCTTTACCAGTGACCCACCAGGGAAGCCCTTATCTTGATTACTTAAGGGTTTAGTTGGTGTTGTTGGTTTGTATGTTTGGTGCTGCCTTAAGTTTTACACCCATATCTAACGCCTTATGGGACTTCCCAGGCGGCTTTCCAGATGGAAAAAAGATAAAAACACGATAAGTAACACAGAGGTCTCTGTCTTATTTGTCCCCAGACTTTCCTGCCTGTGTATTTTACACCCACATCTGTTGCCTCATGAGGCTTCCCAGGTGACTCAGTGTGTGTCTGGAGTCTTTGCTCTTCCTTTTTATCCTAAATCTGATCCTTGGAAAGAATTCGTATTAGGCAACTCCTTAGGAGTATAAATGAAAATCACCATTCTATCTTGCCACTGACACGTTAAGTCTGGGATCTGAGTCCAGGTCGATTCCAAGTGGTAGAAATGGTAGAATCAGAACTTTTGAGGTAGTAGCTCTCACATTCATATTTTCCATATAAAGTATAAAGAATTTTTTCTTCCGTGAGGAGACAAGGACATAGCTTTGTATTTCCTTCAAAATACAGCTAATTTTAATGGACAAGAACAAAGAAATTTAGAGCTAATGGTGAACATCTGTCTATGATTAACCCCACTCGCACTTAGAGATTAGACAATTGCACTATTTCCAAATTATAATGTTATCTTCAAGTGAAACTAGCCATTCTGGGATCTTGGTCAAAAAAAAAAAAAAAAAAAGCAAAAAAATGCTAGTAGTCGGTTTTAAATTGCCAGGATTTTGAAAGATATTTCTTTATAACTATAATGTTTATAATTTTTAATATTTGGGTTTGTGATATTTGTCCCCTTAAAGGAATTAAATAAAATAGTTCATTTTGTTTTCCCCATTTTCTAATCAAGAGAATATTTAAGACAATCCAAGTGTACATGATTTAACCAGTCTAAATACATAGCATTTTATAGACAATAAAATGACCTGGTTTTCAATAATAGAAATTCTATATCCTGCAGCCCTTAACATACAACATTGGTAAACTCAGAAAACTTGAACACAGAAATCCAAGCTCAGCCCTTACCTCAAGATTGAAGCCCATTTAAATTCCAAGAATAAGTAGCTGACAGAGATAATTTTCATAGATTAACATTTTTCACCTGGGTTTTATATTTCTGGAAGAAATATACACTGCATTGGTTATGCATTGATCAAACTTTTATTGTGCCAGCTGTACTTCATAGACCTGAAAAAGTGATTCAAGCAAAACAAAAGAGAACATAAAAGCACAACTATAATGGTTTTAAATCCCAAAGAGGCAATTACAAGTTTGATTCCAGTGATGCAGCTGGACTCCATTGGAAAATGAAACACCTTATCCATATTAAGTAGTTATGAAGGCTAGGGCTCGGGATGTAAATAATAAATTTGCACTGCAGTCATATTTGTAAAGTACATCCCTTTTAATAAGTGGAAAGAATATGGTAATAAATTTCACACTAATTCATGTGCAAAAGAGAATTTTACAGAGTTCAAATGTGTTAAGGCAGGTAAAAAAAACTGAGGTAGGAAATAACTAATTATTGGGATAAAACAAATGAAAAAAGATTATAATCATGTGCACAGGATTGGATTGTAACTCTTTAACCACTTGGAGCTGGGTTCAGCCTAATGCAGCTTTTTGTATGCATGATGTTTCTCTGCCTCTTTTTAAAAGAAAAATGAAAGTAAATGGGGCATTGTGCTGCTTCCCAAATTAATTCATAAAAGCCTAGGACAAGATACTTCTAGAACTAATTATTGCATAGCTTAGAATATCTTTCTCTTCCTCAATTTTTAGATATCAGGATAAGAAGAGTGAAGTATTTATACAGAATTCCATTCAGCATTAAGCAAGCTGGCTGGGGTTCATCCAAGCTCCCCTCTGAGTGCTCCAAAAATGTTCATTAATTCTTTAATCTGCCAAACATTAATGTCTATTACAAATCAGGTGCTAGGGATGTAAAGATCAGAAGGCACTGCACCAAATCTCAGTGTCCCACAGGTTAGTGGAGGAAATAGATGGGCACATGGATATTCCCAGAATAAACTGTTGCTAAAGTAGGAAAATTCATTGTTGGGTTGCAGAGTGTAAGACTACTTACCTCTTTGTCTTAGGGAAAGAATTTCAGGCAAAGGTTCAATAGAAGAGTGAAAATTGAGTGGTTTAAAACCAAGTTTTAAAAAGTCTTTGCTCCAAATCTTTCAAATTACTGAGGGTTACCCAGCCTTACCCCGTTTTTCCTCAATGGGCCATTCACAAAATTCGATCCCCATTCTTACCAAGGAGAGTCTGATGATTAACCATAGAGTAAAAGATAAAATTAGATTCTTTCCTCATATTAAGCATAAAGATGGATTTAAAGATTAAATGCAAGAAGCCAAATGTTAAACATTTAGAAGAAAATATAGGATGATGTTTTAGGAAGTTGGAGTAGGGAAAAAAATCTTAATCAATCCTCCCAAAAAAATGCAAGACCAGATGGAAAAGAGAGATAATTTTAACAACATTAAAATTGAAATTTTCTTTTCATCAAAAGGCAAAAAAAAAAAAAAAAAATCTAAGAAGACAACCCACAGACTAGAGAGAGGTTTCTAACTTGCATAACCAAGAGAGCATTAGCATTCTGAATGTATTACATCTATACAACAATAAGAAGAAAATTAAAAAGTAGAAAAATGAGTAAAGAAATGAAAGAATAGAGAAACACAGGAAAAGATGCTCAAATTCTTTTGTGATCGTGACAAATGTAAATAAAAACTTACATTTTATATGTATAAAATTGACAAAAGTTAAAAAAAAAACTGATGGTACAAACTTGGCAAGGAAATGGGGTTAGAGATACTCTCATATGCGGCTGTTAGGATTGTCAACTGGTATAACTACTTTTTGAAAAACAAAACAGCAAAATCTAGTAAGGATGAAGATGTACATACTTTAGGGCCCAGCAATTTTACTTCTCAGTGAACACTGCAGAGAAACTTCATACAAACACACACACACACACACATACAGTGTATGTCTGAGAAGGACATATTTTGTCTGCAAAGGAGCCAAAATGTCCATTAAAAGGAGACTTGATAAATAAAATGTGGCATGCTCATATAATGAAATACTACAAGGCAGTGAAAATTAATTAACATGCAAGATATTGAAAGAAAAAGGGAAGTAGTAAAAATGAAAAGTGAACCATGAATATAAAAGAGAAGCTGAACTGGGACAACCCTTGGTTTTCATGATGGAAGATCTTAAGGTGGGGAATGGAGTTTGAATGTCTACCCAGGACAGAAGATGGGCTACATACACCACATGCAGGACAGGAAAGAAAGACCAGGGCTCTACATATGAAGTTTCTAGCATCAAAATCTTCATCATCTGGAAAGTCTCCATACACTAGTCTGGTGAAGGGGCAAAAAAGTTTGCTTTGGGAGAGAAGGAAGATATCCACAAAGACTTGAGATCCTATGCCTGCACCACAGCAGTGAAGAGTCCCAAGTGTACCAAAAGCATGGTGAGGAAATTCCACATGGAGTAATCAACATAAGAACTATCCTCAAAACTATGAGTTAACAATTTAACCAGTCTTTACAATAGTGAAACTCAGCTTCAAATCAGCTAAATACTGATATTTAGAAACAAAATAAATTATTTCTGAAAGAAAATAACATCACGCTGAGCCTTTTTATGCACAATGTCCAGCATTTAATAAAAATTATCAGGCTTATTAGAAAATAAGAATAAAGAATGAAAAACTAAGAGAAAAAAAGAAACAAGCTTATAAGTAATCCTGATATTGGAGTAATTATGTGCAGACTTTTAAGTAAGTAATAAATTCAAGAAAATATATAAATGAAGAATTTCACCAAGCAATTGTGTGCACACAGGCACACACATGCACACACACAATCATATGGGAATTCTACAATTTAACAACAATAACTTAAATTATGAAATAGATAAGCTCAACAGATTAGATACAGCTAAAGAAAAGATTAATGAACTGAAAATTAGGTCAATAGAAAATATCCACACTAGCCGCAAGGATCCTGTATCGAACCTGGACTGGTGATTCGTTTCTTATATGATATTGTACATGTTTCCATGACATTCCCCCAAATCATCCCACCCTCTCCCTCTCCCACAGAGTCCTAAAACACAGGGAGAAAATAGATGAAAATCACTGGGAAAAAAGCCCCAACAACATTAAAAAAAAAAATAGGAGACAAAATGGGTGCTTGAGGTGAGACACTGTCAGACTGTTTGGGAACTGCTTATCCAAGCTGCCCATTAAGTCAGAAATGGGCCTGGAGCATGTGGCACAAAATACACAAAGCCTATACTATAAAATACAGTGGTACTATTATATTCCAATTAAAATATTATGAGAATTATCCAAGTAGATTGAAAAGCAACAACCATATGCTACTTACAAGAGAAACAACTTTAAAATAGTGATGCTGAAAGTAGAAATAAAGGGATGAAAAAAGATATATTCTAGTGCAAACTTTCATAAAAAAATAAAAGAAGGAACCCATTTAGAAAGATGAGGTAATTCTGTATTTTTATAGATTCAAAGCAAAAGTGATAGAAATAAAGTTAATCAGGGAAGAATGAAGTTAAGCTAGTCATTAAATAATCTCAACATATTCATGTAGAGAGTATGCATTGTGATGAATTAGAGGCAAATGTCCCTGAGGTGTGAATATAGCAGCGTCAAATGGCTCCCACCTTGCCTGTAACAATACCTAGAATTCTGCATATTGAGATATGTTCCTTAAAGACTTTTTAGTCTTGGTGCTGTGTGGATAGCTAGAAACAGAACCTCGTGAGTGAGAATATCATGGGGGTGGGGCTGGGAAGGAAAGAGAACACAGAGAAGGGGTCACGATAGATTGATTTTATTATTTCCTTATGTCTGCCTTGCTGTTTATACCTAAAATCTTCATAGCCAGCTATTTTTCCCTATACATCTATGACAAACATTTATACATGCTTTGATCATCATTTTAGTTCCTTACAAACTCAGATACAGTCCTGCACTTACCTGTTTGCTTCTGAAAATCCAGTGGAATGACTGTTCACTACTGCCTTACTTAGAATCATTTGGGTCTTAGAATTAAAATGTACAGTGTTTCCACTTCATAAGGCAGCATCAAACAATGACACCTAATTTCCTATGGCTGTGTCCTTTGTTGCTAATTGTCTTGTAAAGCTGAAATAAACATTTCTGATAGGACTGTACATCATTACTGTGTTAAAGTACATATAGCAAGTATGCATGCATGGTGTTAATGCAGATCTTTGGGATTTTTTTCAAACTTGAAAAATGCCAGTTATCTTTAAAAAGTTTTTGTTATCCTGAAGCCTTTTTACCTGTCCCGTCTAACATGATGGAGACTGATCTATAAAAATCAAAAGTTATTAATGGATGCCATAAGCTTGAGGCAGAATAAATTATGTTATCATATCCTTTTCCTTGGATATTCAGTTGAAAGGAACATCGTGGCTTTAAACATAGACAAGAGGGAATCTTGCATCTTGAATCCAGTGCATGGGGACCCTGTCAGAGTGGCATTACCCATGGGAAGAATTTTGTCTACCTGTGAAGGGATTTGTTCTTGGAGTGCAGAACAGTAGAGCATAAATCTTGACTTCGTAATATACCTGCTGACAGTTGTTAGGCAAGGCATCTGATTTTCTGAGGCTGTTTTATTTGTGCATAATATGGGGGATGATTTCCATCCAAAACAACTGTTGACTGACTAAGAAAACTCATGTAAAACCCAGTACAAGCAGAGAAGTTGAAATCCAGAAGTCATTACCATTCAGAGACTTACCAGGAGGGTCTGTGCAGAGGCCTCCCAGGAGGAATTTACACCAAGACGGCAGAGATGTTAAGGGTAGTTTCGAGATTATTGTCCAAGGGGTGATTCTGGCTAAGTGTAACATCCATCACATGGGCTGTACTGTAGTGGATGAGCCCAAGCCTCATGACTTCTGCCTAAATCTCAAGAGGAGAAGTGCAATAAGGACAAGTCAAAAGTGGAACCGAGGGCATTAGGATGCTGCAAGAAGTCAGCATTGTGTTGCAGCCAGTGTGTCATATGTGGTACAAGTAGTTGCAGGCCGCTGTTCACACATGGGCTGAGTGACGGCACAGATCATGGGCGTGATCATGAGCTGGGGGAGGCTTGGGGACACCTCACTTAAGGAACTTTGAACCCTGTCACAACAGACATCCCACTGCTGCTTGAGCAGGATGGAAACAAGTTGGACTCATGTGTGGACTCACCAGAAGGACCCATCCTCGGAACCAGTATGGAGGTATATGAGGCAGTGCTCAAGGTTCCACTAAGAAATAGGGAAGGGTAGAGCCAAAGAAAAATGTGCTCTTTCCAGGCTGGTCTGGCTGTGCCACCCAGGTTATCTTCCCATCCTGGGTGATATCCCATGGAGCTCTGCAGTCCAGATATCAAGTTCTAGTTCTTCTCTGGTTGCTTGCCATCAACTCTTTTTCCTTTTCTGTGTTTGTCTATGTATCATTTACATCATTCTTAGGATATGATTAACCACGCATCATTTCTTTGGACATATTATTAGTTGGATTTTGCCCAACCATTGTAGTATTAATATATAGAATGTGGAATATGGCTTTCATACGTTCACACCTTTTTCTCTCCTGTTCCTCAGACTTGTTCCTTTAACCCCTCTCTCTGAGTATTTTTGGTTCTCCCTTAATACTTTCATTTTCCTATAGCTTTTATCACCCACTCTTTGTGGGTGCATGTTTTATCATCCATTATTTGCTCTTATAATGATGCTTTTGCAGATCTAACAGCATCCATGCAAGCAGACTTATGTATCAATTGTTCACTTCTGTCCTCTGCTGAGGAAGATTTGAAAATATTCTCTTATATATATTTTACATTGTGTTTACCAAAGTGCTTTTTAAAGATTTTTGCTTTTAATGAGATTTTTGTTAGTTAAAATGTTGAACATATTTTTAAAATTTATTTCATTTTAACTGAAGGATAATTGCTTTCAGGAACATATTTTTTAAAAAAAACAATCCTATACATCAGTGTCTCTTTTGCTGTCTCATAAGCAGGGTGATTGTTACCATCTTTCTAAATTCCATATATATGCGTTAGTATACTGTACTTGTGTTTTTCTTTCTGGCTTACTTCACTCTGTATAATAGGCTCCAGTTCCATCCACCTCATTAGAACTGATTCAAATGTATTCTTTTTAATGGCTGAGTAATACTCCATCGTGTATATGTACCACAGCTTGCTTATCCATTCATCTGTGGATGGACATCTAGGTTGCTTCCACATCCTGGCTATTGTAAACAGTGCTGCTATGAACATTGGGGTACACGTGCCTCTTTCACTTCTGGTTTTCTCAGTGTGTATGCCCAGCAGTGGGATTGCTGGGACTGGAGCACTGGGATGATCTGGAGGGATGGTGTGGGAAGTGGGGAGGGAGGAGGGATCAGGATGGGGAGCACGTGTATTCTGGTGGCGGATCCATCTCGATGTATAGTAAAAGTAATACAATATTGTAAAGTTAAGAAAAATTAAAAAAATAATAATAATAAAAAAAAATAAAACACTGGAAAAAATACAATAGAAAATTTAAAAAAAAAAAAACAAAAATCAAAAAAACCAATCCTTGGTATTTTTAATACTAAATGATTTTGTTGGAGAACCAAAGGAATGAAAAGCACCCATCAAACTGAGATGGCATTTTAAGGCCAAAAATAAGGCAGGCAGCTCCATATAATCAATGGATCAGTTTATTATACAGTAACTTACTCCCCGGGAGAGAGCTAAATCTGGTGGACAACAATCCAGAAGCTGAATTCTGCAATACCAAGGGGCCATTAGGACAAATTTATATTTAACCTAGGGCATGGAAGTAGGAACTTGGAAATGAGACATTCATTCTAAGTCAGGATTTATGAAGTGGATAACTAGTTTTGTGGCTAGTGGCAATATGTCAGGGAAGGTTTTCATCATTGTTTTGGGACCAACAGAGTATAGAGGATGCCTGATCCTAATGATCATTAAACAATATCTATTAACTACAAAGCCCTTGACTACACAGTGTACAGTATAGTGACCCTGGGTAGGGTCCACAGAAGGACAGGAGAAAATTTAAGGGCCCAATATGGTGTTAGTTGGGCTTCCCCGGTGTCTCAGCAGTAAAGAATCTGCCTGCAATGTAGAAGATACAGGAGACGTGGGTTTGATCGCTGGGTTGGGAAGATCCCCTGGAGAAGGGCATGGCTCCCTACTCCAGTATTCTTGCCTGGAGAAGCCCATGGACAGAGGAGCCTGGTGGGCTTCAGTCCATAGGTTTGCAAAGAGTCAGACATGACTGAAGCGACTGAGCACACATGGCCCGCCTCTTTGCAGTCCCTTGAACTATAGCCTGCCAGGCTCCTCCATCCATGGGGTTTTCCAGGCAAGAAGTGGAATGGTTTGCCATTTCCCTCTCCAGAGGATCTTCCCAAGCCAGGGATCAAACCTGGTTCTCTCGCACTGCAGGCAGACCCTTTACATTTTGAATCATCAGGGAAGTCCAACAAATGACTTCAACAGTGTCTTTACCAGGAAAGTGAAATTTGGTGTATCTGTAATAACAATCAAAAGGAACACATTTAGAAAACTGGAAACTCTTGTTTTCAAATCCAGAATGAGATTGGGCATACATTATATTTCAAAATTAGTAGCTTTTTATTTATTAAAAATTTATAAAATAACATGAATAAAGAATGAGAGAAAGGTAGCAAGAAGAAGGAAGAAAGGGAGGGAAGGAGGTTGGGATGGACTATCGTGTATAAGTAAACACTTTTATTTGAAATCACATCACTTTCATAGTCTTTCTCAAAGGAATTTACAAGCACAAGTTGCAACATGGAAACATTCTAAAAATCATGTAAACAGCTCCATGACTATGCCTTACAAATTCAGTAGCCATTCTTTTTGAATAGTTATTATGTGCCATGCGGGGATGCTTAGTTGCTCAGTCACATCCAAGTCTTTGCGACCGCATGGACGGTAGTCTGCCACGCTCCTCTGTCCGTGGGATTCTCCAGGCAAGAATACTGGAGTGGGTGGCCATTCCCTTCTCTAGGAGTTATCATGTGCCAGGGCACTGTATTTGGCTCTAGAAAGTGAAACATTTGACTTCCATTTCTGTATTTTCAAATGTAACTCTAAAACAACATTTACATTGGGCAGTCCTATAAGAAAGAGATGTCTTTTCAAACAAGATAACAGATGCTTCTGCCTCAAGGATTTGTGCTGAGTTATTTTTCTAAATGAGAGAAGGTTTTGTGATTCTTCACTCTATCTTGTGGCATTGTGGCCAAAGGAAATGGTTTGGGCAAGAGAGTTTTGTTGCGGAGAATCCCAGGGACGGGGGAGCCTGGTGAGCTTCTGTCTATGGGGTCGCACAGAGTCGGACACGACTGAAGCGACTTAGCAGCAGCAGCAGAGGTGCAGTTGTTGGCCATGAAACACAATGAAAACAATAAAACAGAGCAGAACAATACAAAACAATCATTTGAGCTCATAACTTAATTCATTGTCTTATGTCTAGGTGAGTGACTACACCATTGTAGTTATCTGGGTCATTAGGAACTTCTTCGTATAGTTTTCCTGTGCATTCTTGCCACCTCTTCTTAACCTCTTCGATTTCTTTTAGGTTCTGTTTCTGTCTTTTATCATGCTCATCCTTGCATGAAATGTTCTCTTGATATCTCCAATTTTATTGAAGAGATCTTGTCTTTCCAATTCTATCGTTGTCCTCTATTTCTTCGTATTGTTCATTTAAGAAGGCCTTCTTGTCTCTCCTTGCTATTTTGTGGAACTCTGCATTCAGTTGGGTGTGGGTATATCTTTCCCATTCTCCCTTGCCTTTCGCTTCTCCTCTTTCCTCAGCTATTTGTAAAGCCTCCTCAAATAATCACTTTGCCTGCTTGCATTTATTTTTGGGGGGATGGTTTTGTTCACTGCCTCTTGTGCAATGTTATGAACCTCTGTCCATAGTTCTTCAGACACTGTGACTATCAGATCTAATCCCTTGAATTCACTCATCTTCTCCACTGTATAATCATAGGGATTTGATTTAGGTCATACCTGAATGGCCTAGTGATTTTCCCTACTTTCTTCAATTTAAGCCTGAATCTGGCAATAAGCAGCTCATGATCTGAGACTCAGTCAGCTCCAGGTCTTGTTTTTACTGACTGTATAAATTTTTCCATCTTTGGCTCCAAGAAACTTAATCAACCTGATTTTGTTATTGACCATCAAGTGATGTCCCTGTGTAGAGTGATCTCTTGGGTTGTTGGAAAAGGGTGTTTGCTATGACCAATGTGTTCTCTTGACAAACCTCTCTCAGCCTTTGCCCTGCTTCATTTTGTACTGCAAAGCCAAATTTGCCCGTTTTTCCAGGTATCTTTTGATTTCCTACTTTTGCATTCCAATCCCCTCTGATAAAAATAACATCTTTTGGGGGTGTTAACTCTAGAAGTTGTTGTAGCTCTTCATAGAACTGATCCACTTCAGCTTATTTGGCATCAGTGGCTAGGTCATAGACTTGGATTACTGTGGTGTTGAATGGTTTGCCTTGGAAATGAACCGAGATCATTCTGTCATTTTTGAGATTGCACCCAGAGGGCTACTCCATTTCTTCTAAGGGATTCTTGCCCATAGTAGTAGATATAATGGTCATCTGAATTAAATTTGCCATTCCCATCTATTTTACTTCACTAATTCCTAAGATGTCACTGTTCAGTCTTGCCATCTCCTGCTTGACCATGTCCAATTTACCTTGATTCTTGGACCTAACATTACAGGTTCCTATGCAGTATTATTCTTTACAGCATCAGACTTTACTTTCATCACCAGACACATACACAACCAAGCATCATCTCTGCTTCAGCCCAGCCACTTCTTTCTTTCTGGAGCATTTCATAATTGCCCTCTGCTCTTCCCCGGGGCAGGGGGCGGTGGCTCATCTTCAAACGTCATATCTTTTTGCCTTTTCATACTGCCCATGGGGTTCTGCAGGAAAGAATATTACAATTTCCTACTCTAGTGGACCACATTTTGTCAGAACGCTTCACTATGACCTATCCGTCTTAGGGGGTCCTGCATGCCATGGCTCATAGCTTCATTGAGTTATGCAAACCCCTTCTCCATGACAAAGAGTGATCCAAGAAGGGGTGAAATTAGATAGTACACACAAAAACAGCAGCCCACATTTGTGCACTAGACACCACTCTAAGCACTTTACATATTATCTTATTAATACCAATCACAGGAGTTAAGTGCTATTTTTGTCCCTTAGCAGAGGAGGAAATGGAGGCACAGGTAGGCTAGTAAGTATCAGAGCTGAAATTTGTTTCCCAAGTCTGCATTCTTAAACACTCTTTTTATTTGGAGCATCAACTTGAACACAATAAACTCCTACTTAAAGTGAACTCGAAATATTAGTATTATTCCTTAGGTTTCTTTCATTCTAAAGTTTTCTGTCTTCTCAAGGTGTCTTTCGAAATTCTTACAAAACCACAATGAGTGGCGTCAAAAGTCAGTTTGTGCTTGCAGTGTATTTAGAGGTACATCTAAACATAAGTCAGGACTTCCCTGGCCACTCAGTGGCTAAGACTCCATGCCCCTAGTGCAGCGGCCTGGGTTTGATCCCTGGTCGGGGAACTAGATTCCACATGCAAGAGTTCATATGCCACAGCTAAAATCTCCCACATACTGCAGATAAGACCTGGCACAGACAAAATAATACACATTAAAAAATAAAAATAGGTCATATACATAAGTATAAAGTTCACCCATAATAAAATTATTGTGAAATTACTACCTCCTGATTATGATATAGTGATTGAATGGTACTGATGAGGGAAACATTTTTTTCCCCTTCCTCCTGAAAGTTAAAGATATTTATTTACTTATTTGTTTGTTCATTTATAATCAGAATGGGCATTTTTGTTCAGATTTCTGATATTTAATTGAGGAGTCAGAAGAGTATTACCATTAATGTAGTAATCAAAATCTTTAAAAACAAATTTCCCATTGTCAGACAACCAAATTAACTGGCATAAACGTTTGACAAATTGTAAAACAGTTGATTAAATCAGTTGCCAAATAGAACTCCATTCAGATAATAACTTAATGTTCAACACATTTTAGCACAGACTACATGAAAAGTCTTTATTTAGAAAAAGCTGAGATCAAGATTGTTGTCCTACTTTTATTTTCTCAAAGACAATGTGATAATAATAATTTGACTATCTTTGGTATGAATAATTTCTGCGTTCAGTTCCCTAGAAACTGTGTTTATTTCTGCCAGTAAAGGATATAATTCCATAGTGGAAAAGGATAATAGGTTACAGATTTTTTTTTAAAGATGCCTTATGTTGCAGACGATGACCACAAAAGTCAACTGATATTTGCAAGGCTATACAGCAAACACAGGGTCAGAATCTAGGACTCTTGCCTTGCTGGCTCTTGTTCTTCCTATAACAATAAATTGCCTCATTGTTTTTTGAAGATAATTAAGGAATTAAATCCATAATTCCTTGGACATATACTTCAGTAGAGACACTCTATGGCCAGATAGGTGCTTAGAGGTGCTTCATTCCCAAAGAAGGGGCAAGCCTGGGAAAAGCAAAGGGTTGGACTCCTCCTTCTGCCTGTTATCAGTGGTCTGGCCCTGGTGCTATGTGAGTGCCTCACCTCTCAGGCTCAGGTCAGTGATGTCATTGTCACCACCTTCCCCTGCTATATCAACTGCCATATTGGCAATCTTCTCTCAAAGCGGTCCTGATTCAATTCACGCTAAGTAGCAGCATTGAAAATGAAAGTACCATTTTTTCCCCTCTTTTCCAAGAGTTGTTATTTTGTGCTTGCTAAAGCTTTTAGACGGGGAAGGCAATGGCACCCCATCCCAGAACTCTTGCCTGGAAAATCCCATGGATGGAGGACCCTGGTGGGCCGCAGTCCATGGAGTTGCTAAGAGTTGGACACGACTCAGCGACTTCACTTTTACTTTTCACTTTCCTGCATTGGAGAAGGAAATGGCAACCCACTCCAGTGTTCTTGCCTGGAGAATCCCAGGGACGGGGGAGCCTGGTGGGCTGCTGTCTATGGGGTCGCACAGAGTCGGACATGACTGAAACGACTTAGCAGCAGCAAAGCTTTTAGAAAATGTTGAATATTAATATGAAGATGAACATTTTGGTCTTCTTGATTTCAAGGCACTAATGAAGTATGTGCTGTCTCCCCCTAGGTCTTCACTAATAATCCAAAATGGGACTCAATCGCAGAACTTTTTCTGCAGAGTTTGAACTCTGTTGATACACTACATTTGTATACCCCATGGCTATTCCCATAAGCTATGGTCAACTGGTAGGAATGAGCAGAGAGAAGATCATTTGCCATTCACACTCTCAAATTTTTCTGTGCGTGTAAGGTGTTCTCCATTATCCCATATTTATTTATGAATTTATTTGATTTTTTAAACCAATATTGAATATTTTCATCATTTCCAAGATGATTATATGCTTTTCCTTTTTTGTCTATTATTACAATGAATTACATTAATTTCAAAATGTTAAATTGCTCCTAAGTTTCTGGCTGAACTATTTCTTGGCTGTGGTATATATACTTATATATATATTTTTAACATTTTATTTAGTTTTTTTGGTAACTACATTAGCAAGTGATATTTACCTTCAATTTTGTGGCACCCTATTTTAAAACCATCCTTTAAGTATCAGCGTTTTGCTAACTTACATCATTTGAGAAATTTCCATCTCTTGCTATGCTCTGGAATTGTATAAAATTTATCTGATTTTTGTTTTTTTTACAGGGCCTGCATTTCTGCCTATAAAACCATCTGGGCTAAGTAAGTTTTGAAATATATTTTCAATTTTGTTCATAGTTATTAATATATTGAAATTTTATTCCTCTTCAGTTAGATTTTGGTAATTCATACTTTCTTAGAAAATAATTCATTTTATCTGTATTTTCAAATTAAATTTCCAAGAGTTACAGCCAGTATTCACTTATGATTGTCACATTCTCATTTATATTCTATAATTATAAATGTCACATATTTGTTTTTTTCTTTCTTATCATTTTTACCCACTTTAGAACTGCCTGTTTCACTGGTCTTTTCAAAGAATCAATTGTTTTGTTCATTTATTAATTGTATGAAACTTATTTTTTGTTATTCAAGTACAGATTTTAAAAAGCTATTATGTTTCTATAAAATATTTCTCTATTGATTTCAATTTGTCCCATATTTCAATATACTTTTATTTCTTACTTTTATTTATTGTATCACTACTGTAACATTTATGTTTTATCAGTATAATAAGTGAATTGAAGTCGCTTGGTCATGTCCAACTCTGCGATCCCACGGACTGTAATCTACCAGGCTTCTCTGTCCATGGGATTTTCCAGGCAAGAGTACTGGAGTGGGTTGCCATTTCCTTCTGCAGGGGATCTTCCTGACCCAGGGATCAAACCCAGGTCTCCTGTATTGCAGGCAGACGCTTTACCCTCTGAACCATCAGGGAAGCCCAAAACCCTCTTTATTCAGACATTTTCCCTTTATCTGTGTTGTCTTATATTAACATAGGAATATGTTCTTTTGTGTTAATACTATTGCTTGTTCTCACACAATGTATTACTTCAAGATTTTTTTCTGTCTAGCGCTGTAACCATGAGTAACATGAGTAGTGTGAGTAATATGCTAACAATGGATAGCATTACGAAAGCTATCTGGATGAACACAATGCCAGCTCTAACACAGCTGGGATTCTGTTAGTAAACTAGAGAGGGATAATTGATATTGGATAGGTAGTTATAGTCTTTCCACATTCTTCTTTTAGGGTCTCTTCCTAGGTTAGTTGAAATATATCACCAAATAAGATTTTTTATTTTTATTTTTTTAATTTAATTTTATTTTTTAACTTTACAATATTGTATTGGTTTTGCCATATATCGAAATGAATCCACCACAGGTATACATGTGCTCCCCATCCTGAACCTTCCTCCCCTCTCCCTCCCCATACCATCCCTCTGGGTCATCCCAGTGCACCAGCCCCAAGCATCCAGTATCATGCATCGAACCTGGACTGGCGACTCGTTCCATATATGATATTATACATATTTCAATGCCATTCTCCCAAATCATCCCACCCTCTTCCTCCACGCTTTTATTTGTGAAAACTCAGGTTTGCCTTGGATCATAAACTTTCCCACTCAAAATCCTGTATTTATTTATTAAATCTTTATTGAGATACATTTTACATACCATAAATCCACCCATTTAAAGTGAATAGTATAGTGATTTTTAGCTTATTGGTGGATTTATGCACCCATCACTACAATCTATTTTAGAACATGGTCCTGAACCTAAGAAAACTCCATTCACACTAACAGTCACACCTCATTCCCCTCTCTTCCTGGCCCCTGGTAAGCACAAATCTACTATCTACCTCAATGGATTTTCCTATTCTAGACATTTCCTAAAAATGGAATCTTACAATACATGGGCTTGTGTCACTGATTTTTTTCACCTAGTGAAATGCTTTCAAGATTTGTCCATGTTGCAGCTTGTATAAGTACTTTATTCCATTTGTTGCTGAATAATATTCCCTTTTTGGGATATACCACATTTTGTTTATTCCATAAAATTACCATACTGTTGATGGATATTTGAATTGTGTCCACTTTGGGGCTATTATGAATTATGCTGCTATGAACCCTAATGTCTAAGTTTTGTTTGAATGTATGTTTTCACTTCTGTTGAGTATAAAACCAGGAGTAGAATTATTGGCTATTAGGGTAACTTTATGTGTAAATTTTTGAGAAACTGTCAAACTTTAGACAGAGTGGCTGCACCATTTCACATGCCCACCAGCAGAATATGAAAGTTTCAATTCCTTCACATCCTTGTCAATACTTTATATTGCCTGTTTTTTTTTTTTTAAATCATAGCAATTTAAACAGGTATGAGGGATATCATTGCAGTTTTATGTTGTATTTCCTTAATGACTGATAATGTTGAGTATCTTTTTAAGTGTTTATTTGGCATTTGTATCTCTTCTTTGGAGAAATGTCTATTCAGAGACTTTGCCCATATTTGATTGGTTGTTGAGTTGTATGAGAGGTATATATGTATATTGGATACAAGTCTTTTGTTAGATACATAATTTGTGGGTATTTTATCCTATTCTACTGTCTTTTCAATTTCTTGATGGTGTCATTTGACGCACAAAAATTTATAATTTTGATGAAGTTTATATTGTCTTTTTTGTTCTGTCACTTAAGCACTTGGTATTGTAACAAGAAAACTGTTGTCTAGCCCAAGGCGACAAAGATTTGATTGTTTTACTTTTGTAGTTGTAGCCCTTACATTGAGGTCTATAATCCATTTTGAGTTAATCTTTGTGTATGGTAGTAAGGAGGGGTCCAAATTCATTTTTTTGCATGGGGATAGTCTATTGTCTTAGCACCATTTGTTGAAAAAACTATTTTTTTTTCCAATTGCATTATCTTGGCACATTTGTTGAAGATCAGTTGACCATAAGAGGGTTCATTTCTGAATTCTCTATTTCATCATTATGGAATATGTCTATTGTTACCGTTATCATATTATCTCAATTTCTAGAGTTTTATAATAGATTTTGAAATCAGTAAATATGAGTCCTTCAACTTTCTCTTTTTCAAAATTGCTATTCTTAGATTTCTTCTTGCTTAAGTCTCTAACGTAAGTGCTTTATTTTGAGGGACGTTTTGTAGAAGGCAATGTACCACCCTCAGCTCTTTCTCTGCCTTGCAGTTTTCTGGAATTTTCAGCACCCATGGATATGGGGAGATTGAGACAGGGAAGGGATCAGGGTGCCATCTTTCAGCTGTCTTCTGGAGTACTTCAAGAAGTACGGTGGATGAATGGATGTCTCATCCTTCCACAGATGTAGGTCCCGCATTTCCACATCAGGGAACAGATTGGTGGGGAGAGACATAGTTTTTTTTTCTTCTTTTTTTTTTTTATTATGGTATCATAAAATCTCATTTACTAAAGTTGGGTAGGTTCCTCTCAACCTTATTCCATCTGGATCACTGAGGCTGATGGTTAGCCAGCACCCTCCACTATGACCATTAAAGTTGTTTGTGGCCAGCATCTGTGATGTATGGATGAGAAATACTTTTTAATAAGACCCTGCTTATCACCTATGTCAATTCCATTAGAAACCAAGATGTGATTCCTTTTCAGGTTAAGCTTTGCTGGTGTCATAACTTTTCACTAAAGTTGGACTTGGAGCTGTAAGCCAGGTGCCACTTTGCTTTCCAAGTCTCCATGGGATGGGATATGAAATTCATGGCATAGCTGCAGTTTTTCACTGTAGCTAACTTCATTTAATAATCATTTTGATTTTCCTTCTGTGTAACTTTTCCCTGAGAGGAGGTTAGGCTCTTTGGGAGATGAATTCATTGTTTCAGATCATTAAGGTTCCAGTTAGTGCCCTGCAACTATAATTAATTAAACTATACTCAACTTTCCTAAAAATTAAATTTCCTGTATCCCGAGTGAATGTAAAGTTCACACTAAATAGAACAAGACATAAATACACCAAAACTCGGGTCTTTCTAAAGTCTCACTTTACTTTTTTTTTTTTTTTTTTTTTTGCCACTCAATCTGTCTTGATGGAGGTAGCTTGTGAGTGGGGATATGATGAGGCTGACATTTCATTTCTGCTTTTGTATCTTACAGATTTCTTCTATTTTTTCTAGTCTAAATGTCTTATCTGGTAATAATATCTGAGAAGAGGGTGATAGACAGTAAAAAGGAATAAGTATTCTTTATTTTAATTAAAATGCTAACATAAGGCATGATTATTGAGTGATTGCATTACAAAGCAGCTACTTGTTCTGTTATAGTTAAGTGTGATTTGATGCGTCCATTATGAGTCTCTATTCTCAGGGGTTTATATCTTGGCCAAAATAGTCCCTCCAGGCTGCAACTTGGCAGACTTCTTAGCCTAATTATAGTCATTTTCCTTTTTGGATTAAGAAAATGGAATTATTACAGTGCCTTAAGCCTACCCATACCACTCTTTTCAAAGGTCTGTATTTATATTCATGTAAATTGTGGGCTCTTGATCATTTCAAATAAAAAGGCAACTTATCAAGAACCAAAGGACTTCTATAGTACCTGTGAGCAACTTGATTCAGGCATTTCATGGAGAGGGACTTATCCTTGCTCAAGCAGTTGCAGCAAAGAGTCAGGACATCACTGCATTAACAGTGAGGTATGTGGGGATGTCAAGGAGGCCGGGGCTGTGGGTTTTGCTGCCTTCAGCAAACAGGTGGGGTGCATATCTTGTTCCCAAGTCATGGGGCTACAGCCACCATCACATTCCTCCCTTAACTTTCAGCTGTTCCCCTAGAATTGTCCTACTACACATCTGAGCTCTGTTTTCCTCACTCATCTTTACCCATCAACAGGGTGGACAAAATCCAAGGGGTTTAGAGACAAATGGCAACCCACTCTGGTACTCTTGCCTGGAAAATCCCATGGACGGAGAAGCCTGGTAGGCTACAGTCCACGGGGTCACAAAGAGTCAGACATGATTGAGCGACTTCACTTTCAGTGTAATAGAAGAATTCCTCAGTCAGTGATCTTCTCTGAAGTGTCTCTTGTATTGTTCTCTTGGAGACCTTGTGGTAAGGTTAGTGGCTTTACCAGGCTGCGAAGAACCAAGGAACTGACTTGTTTGCTTCCCCAAAATACAAGTGTATTTCTTTTGCAGGAATCATTTGAAACATAGACTACTGTGGATCGTACTAAAATTTTCATCGTATCTTAGGTGCAGTAAGTGAGGTTTGACTTAAAATTCTCCATCTTACCTTTTATATCCCCTGTTTGACATTCTTATAACTTGAGGCATGTCATAGCCTCTTTCCAGTGTAAATATTGTAGGTGGTAGATAGAACGGTTTTGCAACACTTAGATAGCTTCCCTGACAAAAAGCATGATCTGTAATTTGCAAACTTTTGCAAAAAAACCAATGAGGTGTCTGCAGTTTACAGCTTGGAATTCCCTGGGTTCTTGCTTGTAAATCTATCTAGATATATGCCATGAATATGTAATATGCAAACCCATGCTGAATGTAGCACTGCACAATATAAATAGGCTACACAGGCTTTTCAAAAAAGCAACAGGAGTTGGTAAAAAAAAGATTTCTACACTGTGCAGACCATTAAAGGGACTGTGGAATCAAAATGTTGAAGATGTTGGAAAGAAAATTTTGCTGAGTCAGTTCCTTCTAAGAGGCTGGCATGAATGAGTCACGTTGTGTGGAGGGAGAAGACACTCAGGCATACCCAGAGCTGTCAAGGATTTCATTTACCTTAGGAGGTCTGGTATTTGTGTGAGTGTCATGGGCAAATAAAACATGTCAATGATACATAAAAATGAAGCCTACAGCAATTAAAAACTAAAAACATTTTGAATAGTAGAACTGAATACATTTTAATTGAACATAATTCTATGGAAGACTATTAAATTACCACCTTGGAACAGAAGCACAAACAATGTGATAATGAGCTATGGAACCAAAATTTAGAATAGATAAACTGAAAAAATTACAGGTACCCTAGTGTAGGAAACGCACAGTGCTGATGATATGAAAATATGAATTATTTATATCTTTTTTAAATGTAGAATGTAAATTTGCTTGGAATTAATTTCTGTTGGGAAATCACTGCACAGTAAACATAGCTGTCTTTTAGGTTAATATTTTTTTCCTCCAAAATATTATTATTGTATTATTATTGTTGTTATAATAATAATTGTTGTTATATGAGGAAGAAATAAGATGAAAAAATACTCCAGATTGAAAACTGCCAGATTATACTTACACTGGAAAACCACATCTTTTATTTGTAGGCAACATGTAATGTTACAAGGTAATTTTTCCATATTTTTCAACAAAGGATAGCCAAACTGGTGTTACGGGCTTAATTGTGCAATCAAAATTCTGTGCCAAAGCCCTAACCTGAAGCATGAGTGTATTTAGAGAATGGGTCCTTGGAAAGTAAGTCAAGTTAAATGAGGACATGTGATGGGGGCTTCATCAAATAGGACTTGTGTCCTTACAAGAAGAAAAGTGAAAGTGAAGTCGCTCAGTCATGTCCAACTCTGTGCGACCCCCTAGACAGCAGCCCACCAGGCTCCTCTGCCCATGGGATTTTCCAGGCAAGAGTATTGGAATGGAGTGCCATTGCCTTCTCCACCTAAAATCACTGCTGCTGCTGCTGCTAAGTTGCTTCAGTCATGTCCGACTCTGTGCAACCCCATAGACAGCAGCCCACCAAGCTCCTCCGTCCATGGGATTTTCCAGGCAAGAGTACTGGAGTAGGGTGCCATTGCCTTCTCCATACAGGAAGAAGAGGCATATTACTTTCTCTGTCTCTGTGAGTATAGAGGAAAGGCCATGTAAAGACACAGCAAGAAGGTGGCCAATTGCAAACCAGGAAGAGTGCCTTTGCCAGCAGTGGAACTGGCCTGCACCTGGATCTTGCGCTTCTAGCCTTTGGAAATCTGAGAAATAGATTTCTATTGTTTAAGCTGCCCAGTCTATGGTGCTATGTTATGCAACCTGGACAGACTATGACACTGAATAGAGTTTACTTTTGAATTTAATTTGAAAGACATTTTTATATTTACTCATGTTCTGACTCAGTGGTAGAGAATCTGACTTCCAATGCAGGAGACGTAAGAGACAAGGGTTAGATCCCTGGGTCAGGAAGATTCCCTGGAGGAGAAAATAGCAACCCACTCCAGTATTCTTGCCTGGAAAATCCCATGGACAGAGAAGCCTGGCAGGCTACAATCCATGGCATCACAAAGGTGGGACATGACTGACCACGTGTATGCGTGTGCATGCATGTGTATGCCTGCACACACCTGCTAAAGGCCATAAAGACTTTTGTGCTTTTAACCCTCTGAACTGTGTGCACATAAATATCTGTGTGTGCTTTTCCTTGATTACTTCTGTTTATTGATTCATTGAATGCATATTTTTGTCTCTTCAGAACTGGAAAAAAAATCCATCTGAGGCTTGAGGGTTTGAGAAGGTCCACATTTAGCCAGCACCTGCCAATAAAAATATATCTTTTTAAAATAGATAAAAATATATCTTTAAAATTTTTTCTAGTAACCATTTTAAAATAAGGGAAAGATGGAATTTATTTTGATAATATATTCTTTTTTAATGCAAGGTAGCCAATATAATTTCAACATGAAGTCAATATAAACATTACTGAGATATTTTACATTCTTTTATCCTGTTAAACTTTCAAACTCTGATTTGAAAATTTTACATTTTCAGCACATCTTAATTCAGGTTAATCACATTTTGGCTACTGATAACCACATCTTAGCTAGAGGCTAGCATATTGGACAGTGCAAGTTTAGACTGGTTTAAATTATTTTCTTATGCAAAAGCAACATGGGATAAGTCTACTGTATCTATAAGAGAATATTTGAGAGATAAGCCAATAAATTCTTGAATCTTCTTAAATAGATACTCTCAAATTATCTAATGTAGTCTATGACTAAAATAGAAAAGAAAATAATAGCATTTATCTCATAGAGTTACTGTGAGGATTTCATAAATTAATACATATGCAGTATTTAGAATAAAGTTTTTCATCTTGTAAGCACTCCATAAGTGTTTGCTCTTTTTATTATAGATAGTTCCTGGGAATCAGGTACCACATTTCATACTTCTATTACTCTCTTGGCACTCAGCCCTGTACCAAATGCATCATAATAGTTTTAATAAATTGTTAATTAACTGATTCCCGGCTTCTTAATAGACTCTGATACCTGATGGTTATGGTAGTTCTGAGTGATGTGGGCAAATCTTGCAGCGTTGTGTGGAGTGAAGCACACCAGTGCACCAGGCACCCTGGGTCCAACTGCTGAGTCTATCAGTTTTTAGCTATAATACCCTGGGCAAGTTATCAGTACAACTCCCTGAATGAAGTTTTCTCATTTGTGTAATGGGCATATTTTAGCACAATGTCTGGCACCTGGTAAGAACTTCATAAATGTTAGCTATTATTATTCTCCTGTCATGTCTTCCTGAGGTCATGGGGTCTGTGTCTGTGGATATGGAATTAGGACAGAAGGTTGATTCACAGAAATTCTGGCTTCTGGGATGGGGAAGGGAAAGCATAGACTTGAGACCCCTCTCTGGTTTGTGGCTTTGGGTCCCGGATCTCTGTCTTGACTAACATCTGCCTCTTTGCCTACCCTTCCCAGAGAACCTTCAAGTAGCACTGTAGAGTTCAGAGTTGTTTTTGCATGTAAGCAGCCAAGGATGGACACGACTGAGCGACTTCACTTCACTTTTCATTTTCATGCATTGGAGAAGGAAATTGCAACCCACTCCAGTGTTCTTGCCTGGAGAATCCCAGAGACAGGGGAACCTGGTAGGCTTGCATCTATGGTGTCACACAAAGTTGGACACGACTGATGCGACTTAGTAGCAGCAGCAGCAGCAACAGCATCCAAGGATGGTCGTAGAATCCCTCAGTGTCCAAGATAGACAGCATCTTAGCTGCTGCACACCCCACCCCATTTCACAGGTGAGGAGACTGAATCCAGAAAAGGACGGCAATCAGTTTGGTCAAATCACACAGGTAATTTCTAGTAGAACTAGGACCAAGACCCAGATCTTCCAGCTGTCTATACACTGATCTTTACTAAACCTTGGCATTTCTGAATTGGGGTCAGAAGGCCTTTGTAAACTTTACCAAAGTAGCCATACCACACTACATATATAAATCACACATAGGGAGAAGTAGAAAACAGGAGGGGAAGGATCTGAATGAATGAATTTGATTAATTAATATAAATATGTAGTAATGCTTTTTCTTATACTCCCACTCAAGGCACTGAGAGCTAAACACTCCCTCAGTATACAGGAGAATATGCAGGGGATTTGTCAGTAGTGAGGGGTTCACTGTCACTAAGAGCTAGTCAGACCTGTATGGTGTCTGACCAGGCAGCCTCTCTGAGCCTCCCCAGTGTCCAACTTCTCCCATCTCCTCTCAGCTTTACCTGGACCTTCTTCCACGAGGACCTCTTCTTTCCTCCATGCTCAACTTCTCAACATTCTTCCAACTCAACAACCTCTTATCCATGCCATGTCTTTGCACTTAACTTTCCCTCTGCTTGGAACAATCTTACCACTCCCCTCTCCTGACACCCAACAGCTCTCTTCACCTTCTCTTGGTAGAACATAAACTCAGATGCCAGCTCCTCCCTGAATTCTGAATGCTCTGAACTCCTCCAGCGTCTCATTTTGACTTGTCATGTTACCATAAGATGCGTGTTATGTCTCTCTTCTGTGCCAACAGTGGGCTCCTTCTGGCCAGGGACTTGTCTCACTCACTTCCATATCCCCATCTCCTAACACATGGCCTGGCACATAATAAGTGCTTATGCAGACTGGTTTGATAGATGAGTTAACAACCCTGCCCACATCTGACCACCATTCGTACCGTTATAGCTCCAGAGCACTTTCCCTTCTGTGTTTAGAGTCTGGAGCTCAATTAGGTTTTCAAATGTAAATTCCATCTTTTAATTATGAACTGTAGAAAAATATATGTGTGAATGTGGGTGTATTTTTAACCTTGGATGCCTGCATTCTTTCTACCTTTGCCTGTTTTGGAAATCATTGCCTTCCTTGTGATCACACCTCTCTCCCAGTAAATGGACATGAAAGTGAAGACGTGAATATTTTTATCTGACATTATTTTGGAGCATTGCTTTCCTGTTTGCTGCTGTTTCCTTTTCATGGACCATTAGCAGCTTCCAAAGGCAATATCCTTTCACTGTCACACTATGCCATGGGGGGCCATTTCAACAACTTCAGACTAGGGCATTAAGTGCAATTCTGGATGAGAGTCAGCACATAACCAAATAAAAATAATAAAGGGAAAGCTTGTAGGAGCCATTTGGAACGCTGTCCCGTGCTGAATTCATTTGCAGCCTTGCAGAAACCTACCCATCACCAGTGATCAGCCCCGAGCCCGACCGTACCTTATTTAATTGTAAAGTATTTCATATCCTCAGAAACAGCCCTGCTAATTTGCTTTTCCTTTTTTGGAGATTGTCTTAGTGGAATGCTGAGATTCTAATCAGTGGGAGAAGAAAACACAGGTTTTGATTTCAGCAAGCAAAAAAAAAAAAACACTTCTTGTAGCTTTTCTTTCCCCCTTAAAGTGAGCATTTAGGAAGCTTCTTTGGAAATTTGTCTGAAATAGGTGCTTAACGCAGGAGAGAAGGAGGCAGAAAAGTGAAGTGAATTAACCTCAAGTGCCTAATCCAGCACAAGCCACTGCCACCCCCAGTCTCCACATGTTTCAGAAAGGAACTGGGGAAAACCAAGCATGGGAAGTCATCTCCAAGTCAGTAACCCTGATGTTCAACCAGCTGAGAGTCCACTGAGTCAAGGGAAAGTCTC
This sequence comes from Tragelaphus eurycerus, assembly GCA_935064755.1. Taxonomy (NCBI): domain Eukaryota; kingdom Metazoa; phylum Chordata; class Mammalia; order Artiodactyla; family Bovidae; genus Tragelaphus; species Tragelaphus eurycerus. The sequence continues at coordinate 31,697,304 of CAKXYN010000002.1, forward strand.
AAGTCTTGTATGGTCAGGGAAGACTAGCCTCACTTTCCTGACATCACCTCCACTGGGGAAGGTAGGTTGATACTGATTCCCAGATATTCATCACTAAAAATTCTGACTTAGTCAACCTGGGGTAAGCAATGTGAATCCATATGATCAGGCAAGTTAGAAAATCTGCCTTTGTTTATCTATTTATCTATCCATTCTCTAAATTTTAAATTCCAATTGATAACCAATTTTGCACAAGGTAACTATGGGGATAGAGCAGAAATAAGCATGAAATCTGCCCTCTAGGAGTTTAGAGTCTAGAAGAGCTTGTGGTACTTCCAGAAAGCAGGCAGTTCCTCCTTTTGTGTTCTGCTTTTCTACAATTTGGTGCCACAGGTGAATCAGCACTAGTGGTCAATTCAATTGTCATCTAGTCAAGAAACGCTCATGTAGTGTTTGTGCAAGATACTACATCATTCCTGGGGCCTGAAATGGTCATATCTCAGAGCCAGCCCTTCAGTTCAGCCTTCCTGAGGACAGAGATGTCCCATGAGTCTGCAGAAAAAGATAACACAGTTATGAAAATCACAGCTGGACTTCCCTGGTGGTCCAATGGTTACGAATCTGCCTGCTAACGCAGGGGACACCATTTGGATCCCTGGTCCAGGAAGATCCCACATGCCGTGGGGGATCTAAGCCTGTGCGCCCAAACTACTAAGCCTGTGCACACTAGAGCTGGTGCTCGGCAATAAGAGAAGCCACATCAATGAGAGGCCCATGAATTGCAACTAGAGTAGTCCCCACTCACTGTATCGAGAGAAAGCCTGTGTGCAGCAATGAAGACTTAGTGCAGCCAAAAATTAATTAAATCATAGCTGACATTTATCATGTACTTATTATTAGCTGAGCTTGGTAATTTTCCTCTAGGGTCCTTTTGTTAAGCACTTTGTTTACTTTGTTCATTGTTATATCCCAGGCTTTCAGGACAGGTCCTGGCACATGATAACTGTTCAATAAATAGCTTCCCTAGTGGCTCAGATGGTAAAGAATCTGCCTGCAATGCAGAAGATCTGGGTTCAATTCCTGGGTCAGGAAGATTCCCTGGAGAAGGGAATGGAAACCCATTCCAGTATTCTTGATTGGAGAATTCCATGGACAGAAGAGCCTAGCGGGCTACAGTCTATGGGGTTGCAAAGAGTCGGACACGACTGAGTGACTAACACACATTATTCTGCATTCCCTGGTGGCTCAGATGGTAAAGCGTCTGTCTACAATATGGGAGACCTGGGTTCAATCCCTGGGTTGGGAAGATTCCTTGGAGAAGGAAATGGCAACCCACTCCAGTACTCTTGCTTAGAAAATCCCATGGTTGGAGGAGCCTGGTCCATGGGGTTGCAAAGAGTTGGACACACATTATTAATCTAATTTTTAAGACAGATATCTGAGCTACATATCAAATACTCTAGATACTCTAAAAATCTTGGAGGGAGTCCACAGAATCAGTGTTTTTATCAAGCTCTTTGAGAGATTCTTAGATTGGGAAAGTAGAAATTCAGGACCAATGGATATTTCAATCCCCCAGGCAGCATGGTAGTTCAATGTTTTTCTCACTTCTATTTGAAGACAAGGATTCATCTCTTATGGTGCCCCCTATCATAATCCATACCAAAGTCTAATTACTTCAATTATTAAAAGTTTTTCCTCATGACTAACTGAATCTTATCTTTGTTTCACTTTTACCCACTGTCCATATTTCCTCTCTAGGAAAAGGACTATGCCCACAACATTCAGCTGTCGATCATGGGGCATAATAAAGATTTAAGGTCATACTGTGATCGAGAGACAAGGGCAGTGTTGAATCCATGGCCTGATCCCATATGAGAGGCTTAGGAAACGACACTGTGCTCTGTGCTTAGGTAGAACATGGACACAAGTCCCATAAAGTTAGATTTGAAACTTGACTCTTTAACATACTAGTCCAACCAATGACCTTACTTAGATTCTCTGAACTTCAGTTATACCATGGGTGACATGGGAATAACAAAATATCATATCATTGTGAGAATAAAATATGATAGCTAACAATGACACAAATAATTCCTACATATAACAAAATAATACAAATATAAAAATTGTGCCTCATTTCTTGGATGTGCCTATTATGTGCTAGACAGTTTTCCTCTAAGTGCCTATGAACCGTTTCGTTTTGTTCATTCCCGTATCCCCTGTACCTAGGACAGTGTTGGACACATAGTAACTACTTGATAAATATTTGTCAAATAAATGAACCCATTATTATGGGTTCAATCTTACCTAACCTTCAAAGCAGCTCTCTGAGCTAAATGTTATCAGTAACCCTATTATGTGCTTTCCTGGTGGCTCAGTAGTAAAGAATCCACCTCCAATGCAGAAGACATAAGAGACATGCATTTGATCCCTGGGTCAGGAAGATACCCTGGAAAAGGAAATGGCAACCCACTCCAGTATTCTTGCCTGGAGAATCCTATGGACAGAAGAGCCTAGTGGGCTATAGTCCATGGGGTTGGAAACGACTTAGCAGCTGAGCACACATGCAACCACCATATTTTATACATGAGAAAACTGAGACTTAATAAGATTAAGTTACTTGCTCAACCAGGAGGTGAAGGAACAGTGGGTCCAACCCCAGACACGTTCCTTGTGCCACCTACCAACTAGCTGTTTCAAGTTTTTGCCATTTATTGTTAATAAATATAGCTCTAGATCTGTATCCTTATGTGTCACGATATTTGCTAGAAAGAGACTGCATTCACCTGGCTGTGATATGTGATCTCAGTCCTGTCATGACTTCATCCTCTGGATGAATGTGCATGGGAGGCTAGGAGCACTGGCTCAGAGTAGCAGTCCTTTGGTCCAGCATCTGGTGGCCTCGCTGCCTGCTTTGTGAAAGACCATGCTTTAGCCAGAGACTTTGGTTGTCTTTTCCTCCCACTGAATAGTCACTGGGAAAAGCGAGAACTCTAAAACTGCTGGACTGAAAATGAAATATGCAATGGCTTTGGGCTACATTTTCCCTTTGCTGGGAAGCACCGCCATGATAATTGTTTCTACAAAAGGAAACTACAACTCTGGCACAAAAAAAAAAAAAAAAAAAATTCAAATCCTCTGTTTGTTTGAACCTATCATAAACCATTGCTGGTAATTATAGAAGCTGATTGTGAGACAGTTTAGTTTAACTTAATTGGCAATTTTTTTTCAAGCTGCAACACAATAAAAATAGTGAAGAACAAGTCAGGTTCTAGAGACGGAACATTTAGCTTTGGTGAAATGTCAAAGATCTGCACAGGCTGCCAAAGGTGTGGGAATATAACTCTCTGCTGTCAGCTCTGTTATTTAAATCTTTGTTCCTCGGGTTTTACATTTCATTTGCTGTGTGCAGAGACCAATGTGGGCTTTTATCCTGTTGTGGCTAAACAGGTCTTTAAATGGCTATGGGAAGAAGTGTGCCCTGTAAACCAATTTAGAAACTTGAGACTCCTGTGTCTGGAAGAGATGGCTTATGCAAGACCAACTAGAAATGTCCCATTAAAATTTAAGTAGAGTGGCCTTTTTTGAGGGTTCATTTTTCTTGATTAAAAGAATGGTTAAATCTTTACCTCTTTTTCCATCCCTAAGGATAGTCTCATCTTTGTCTCCCTTCCCTTGGTCTTCTCCTCCAGCATCATGTTCATCATATCATCTCATTTTGTTGTCATCACCATCATCATCATCATCAGGTTGTCTTAATATAATAGTGATAACAGCTACCCTCTAGCTATAATCACTTCCACAGGCCGAACGCAAGGCCAAGTCCTTTCTGTAGATCATCTTGTTTAACAACAATTTAAAAAGCCATCCATTAGAACGTGATAGAGCTTAGACTCACACTCACGCCTATCTGGTACAAGGGTATGTGATTTTTATCCACAGTGTTATTCTGTTGATTATAGAATTTTGTGTAAAACTAGGCTCCCATCTCTGAAGCTCAGCCCAGTTCTATAGGAAAGGCAGGAAACAGAGCAAAACCCCAGGGCCACCATCCAGGGATGCTTGAAATTGGTTTTATTTCTAATGGAGCTGCTGCACTTGATATGTCAGCAAATTTGGAAAACTCAGCAATGGCCACAGGACTGGAAAAAGTCAGGTTTTTTTTCCAATCCCAAAGAAGGAAAGTGCCAAAAAGTGTACAAACTATCATACAATTGTGTTCATTTCACATGCAGGTAAGGTTCTGCTCAAAATCCTTCAAGTCAGGCTTCAGCAGGACCTGAACCAAGAACTTGCAGATATACAAGCTGGATATAGAAAAGGCAGAGGAACCAGAGATCAAATTGTCAACATTCACTGGATCATTGAGAAAGCAAGGGAATTCCAGCAAAACACCTACTTTTGCTTCATTGAAAGGCTATGTAAAAGCCTTTGACTATGTGGATCACAACAAACCGTGGATAATTCTTAAAGAGATGGGAATAATAAACTGCCTTTCCTGTCTCCTGAGAAACCTATATGTGGCTTAAGAAGCAACAGTTTGAGTCTTATATGGAACAACTGACTGACAAAATTGGAAAAGGGATACAACAAGGCTGTATGTTGTCACCCTATTTATTTAACTTCTGTGCAGAGTACATCATGTGAAATGCGTCTGGATGAATCACAAACTGGACTCAAGATTTCCAGGAGAAATAACAACTTCAGATATGCAAATGATACCATGCTAATGGCAGAAAGTGAAGAGGAACTAAAGAGCCTTTTGATGAAGGTGAAAGAAGAGGATGAAAAAGCTGTCTTAAAACCCAACATTCAAAAAACTAAGATCATGGCATCTGGTTCCATCACTTCCTGGCAAATAGAAGGGGAAAAAGTGGAAACAGTGATAGATTTTATTTTCTTGGGCTCAAATATCACTGTGAACAGTGACTGTAGCCATGAAATTAAGAGACATTTGCTCCTTGGAAGGAAAGCTATGACAAATCTAGACAATGTATTAAAAAGCAGAGACATCACTTTGCTGATTAAGTCCCATATAACTTAGTCCCTTTGACTAAGTTATGTTCTTGGTACATTCCAGTAGTCATGTACAGATGTGAGAACTGGACCATAAAGAAGGATGAGCACCGAAGAACTGATGCTTTTGAACTGTGGTGCTGGATAAGACTCTTGAGAGTCCCTTGGACTGCAAGGAGATCAATGCAATCAATCCTAAAGGAAATCAATCCTGAATAGTCATTGGAAGGACTGATGCTGAAGCTGAAGCTCCAATATTTTGGCCACCTGATGCAAAGAGCTGGCTCATTAGAAAAGATCCTTATGCTGGGAAATATGGAGGGCAGGAGAAGAAGGGGGCAACAGATGAGATGGTTGAATGGTATCATCAACTCAATGGACTTGAGTCTGAGCAAACTGGGAGATAGTGAAGGACAGGGAAGCCTGCAGTCAATGGGGTCACAAAGAGTTGGATGGGACTTAATAACTGAATGGCAAAACCCAACAGAACTGGATCTATCATGTCAGAGATGAACCCCGGAGGCCTGTGTCCCTTCCAGGTGGCAGTCTTCCCTGAGAAATAACCCTGCCCCAACAGCTCCTCCTCCAGGGTTTGGGGAGTTCATTTCTTTTCCTGACCCAGCCTGCAAAGTCCCCACTAGGCTTGGAGCTCTTCTCTGAATGTCACCTTTTATCTGTGGCTAAGGAAACTCCTCTCTGCTCTTATCAGTCCCCTTCTTTTAGGGACTGAATGACTGATCCTTGACCATGGAATGCACAGTAAGGCTAGGTCCTAAGATGCTTTGGTAACTTTCTTTTAAATGAAAAGCTTAGTGATGGTGATGATTGTAGTGATTTACTTAGTGCTACTTGCCAGTACTATTCTAAGTGCTTTTATGTGTACTAACGGTCCTCACAGTACCCTAGGAGGTAAGTTTATTGTTTTCCCCATTTTCCAGATGAAGAAATAAGGTAGAGAACAGTTTATGGCTTACCTAATCCAGAAGGACTGCTGCTGCTGCTGCTGCTAAGTTGCTTCAATCGTGTCCGACTCTGTGCGACCCCATAGACGGCCCCCCAACAGGCTTCCCCGTCCCTGGGGTTCTCCAGGCAAGAAGACTGGAGTAGGTTGCCATTTCCTTCTCCAATGCAGGAAAGTGAAAAGTGAAAGTGAAGTCTCTCAGTCGTGTCTGACTCTTCATGACCCAATGGACTGCAGCCTACCAGGCTCCTCCGTCCATGGGATTTTCCAGGCAAGAGTACTGGAGTGGGTTGCCATTGCCTTCTCTGAGCCAGAAGGACACCGAAAGTCTATAAGCTTAGTCTCGCTTCTATGCTGTGATGTCAAAATAGTGCTATAAATGGTTTAAGGAGCCAAACTTTTAAATTGCTTCAGAGAAACACAGCAGCTTCCAGGTAAATTGATTTATGAAAAAATACTTTGGCTTCCAACTTTTTAACCTATAGATTAAAAACAAAAAAATTACTTATACAGCTAAAGTCTAGTTTGATTCCATTTGTATTACCCTCCCTTCCTCTCTCTTTTCTCCTTCTTACTCTTCATAGATTCATTGGTAGTGTGTATCTTCTCATTCATGTTTACATGTTTACCACACGGTGTGTGAGCCCATGGTCTTCCCAGGTGAAGTGAAAGTCACTCCCATGTCCGACTCTTTGCGACCCCATGGACTATACAGTCCATGGAATTCTCCAGGCCAGAACACTGGAGTGGGTAGCTTTTCCCTTCTCCAGGGGATCGTCCCAACCCAGGGATTGAAGCCAGGTCACCCACATTGCAGGTGGATTCTTTACTGAACCACAAGGGAAGCCCAAGAATACTAGAGTGGGTAGCCTATCCCTTCTCCAGCGGTTCTTCCTGACCTAGGAATCGAACTGGGGTCTCCTGCATTGCAGGTGAATTCTTTACCAACTGAGATATCAGGGAAGCCTTGATATGTTTATCACGTTTAAAAGAATTCAGTGCTTTTTTGACTTAGAAAATGCCACTTTAAATGCAGATACAGGCTTAGATTCATTATTTTAAAAATAAATCTATTATTTTATAGATTTTTATAGTCTATATTTTTTATAATCTATATTTTATAGTCTTATTCCATTAGACTATTATGTATGAGTAAAATTTCTTTTCTGTGTAAGAGTAAGTAGAGTCACATTTCTTATATCCTCAAAATTGAAATTGCAAGTAAATTTGGATGTGCAGTTGTAGAGCGATGAAAGATTACCTGTTCTAGAAAGCCTGGGTTCTGAGAATAACAAGGATAATCCTGAGTAATACCGTTTGATTTCATGACTCCCTAACCTTGTTTTTACCCATCTTCTGAAAATGTGTTGAATAGTGTATTTACTATTTAAGTTAATGAAATGTTTTATTTTAAGGAAAGTTATGTCTTTCTTTGTAATAATCAGAGACAGTGCTGAAGGTCAGTGTCTAGCATATGGGGGCTTTAAATTCAAATGGACACTGAGTAAATTAAAAAACAGGTGAAGTGGAGTTGCATTTTCTTTAAAACACATTGGGATAGCTTTTAGTTTTACAAAGAAAGACAATTTTTCATTAACTATGTGGCCCATTGTTTATCATTTTTGATGGAGACCCTCTTCCTTTAGCAGAGAAATAGTATAATGATAAATGGCATATATTGTGTGGCCTTAGGTCGTGGAGACAGTAGGGAATGGTGAGGACGATGGTGGGGTTCAATTTTCATCCTGTGGGAATCGAACCCAAGGTTCCCAGGTCTTGTGAATTTGCAAGAGAAACCATGAATCTATTTTTTATGTTGAAATATCCTGTTTTATTTACTTAAACAATTTTTAAAATTAATTTATATTGGAGTGTAGTTACTTTACAATATTGTGTTAGTTTCTACTGTACAATAAAGTGAATCAGCTCTACATGTATAACCCCTCCCTTTTGGCTTTCCTTCCTATTTAGGTCACCACAGAGCACTGAGTAGAGTTCCCTGTGCTCTACAGTCGGTTCCCATGAATTATCTGTTTTATGCATAGTATCAGTGTGTGTATGTCAATCCCAATCTCCCAATTCATCCCACAACCACTTTCCCCCTTAATGTTCTTACATTTGTTCTCTACATCATGTCTCTATTTCTGCCTTGCAAATAAGGTCATCTATATCATTTTTCTAGATTCTACTATATGCATTAAGATGTGATACTTGTTTTTCAGACTTACTTCACTCTATGTGACAGTCTCCAAGTCCATCTGCATCTCTGCCAGTGACCCAGTTTTGTCTCTTTTTGTGGCTGAGTAATAGCCCATTGTAAATATGTACCACATCTTGTTTATCTATTCCTCTGTTGATAGACGCAAAGTCCTACCTTTTAAAATAGATCTTTTAAGAAATAATTTGCAGAGCAAGTGAGACATGAATGCCAACCAGATCCAGGAGGATCACAAGTAGTTAGCAATTGCTGCTTAGAAAAAAAACAACACAGGAAGTTGAGGGAAAGCAGTTTCAGTGAGATGTCTGGTATGAAGACTAGCTCTTTCCTGGAGTGAATTGTTATCCCTAAAGGTAATGGGAGCTGCTCAGTGAGTGTGTGGACAGTAGGGTATCAGAAATCTATTTGATTGAATGAGACATGAGAAAAAAGTACATAACATGTTTGTGATGGAATGTTGAGAGTTGAAGGCCTGTGCTTGGAACAAGTGGGGAAGAACGCAGCCTGGAGGCCACCATGCCAGGTGGCAAAGGGCACCTTGGTTTCATCACTGAGGACTGAATGGGGCTCCCAGATAAAACATCAGGGCACAAGATTGGATGATACAGTCTAGCTGAAACATACCAAGTCTCTGTGAGGCAGAGACCAGTCAAGATGATCTCCTTTTAAAGGTGATTTTTCTAATATTAGCAAGTGTTAAGCAAGGCATTATTGTTTAGGATAGTTCATATAAAAGGTTGGATTTAAAAAAATCAGCGTTTCCAAAGGCTTTTTTGCCTTGCCCCATCTCCCTAGCAATTGCTATTCTCACCTTCCCTGTAGGTTATGCATCCCATTTTTCCATTCTTCCTAAAGAAGTATATGAAAAGACTCCTTAAACTCATGATGGTCTCACCATTCTGGGTCCTGGCCCACAAAGCTCATTTTGGCCAATCACCTTTATGTACTTGTAGACTGAAAAGGAGCAAACACCCTGCACTCGTAGTTAGTCAGTTCATAGTATTACATGCATTTGTTTGAGGGTTTCTTTTAGCAAGGACTTTCCCCATGTGAGAAAAAGAAATTTGTATTCACACTGCTTTGTCGAGTTTTAAAATGTGTTTTAGGGGGATACAATTCAAACACTAAAATAATCCATTTCATGCATATTAATTGATTTTTACATGAAAACAATTCCCATTTGCATGAGAGCTTTGGCAAGTTTTGAGTCTGGGGAAGATATTATAAACAGTAGTGGGGAAAAATAAAACCAAACATTGCACTATGTTGGCAAGAGCTTAGGGAAACAAGTGTGCTTAGACTAGTCTTCCTTGGTGTCAGTGGCAATAAGTCCATGGATCCTCCTGGCTCCTGACTGGCTCCTATCACTGTCTATCCAGAGCCTCAAGTTTGTGGTTCCTTGGATTTGAATCCTGAGCATTTTCTGCTCTCCAGTGACTCTTTCTTTAAATGAATTCATTCTATCCTGTGGATTTAAAGAACTTTGTGTTGCTGTCTCTCAAATTTGCTTCTTCAGGCCAGATCACTCCCTTGGTTTCCACCTCATTGACATTCCACTTTGATATCCCAGTGACACAGAGCACTCATCTCCAAATGATTTAGATAAAAAAAAAAAACATTTACTGGCTCACATATCACATTGAAACAAAAGTAGGTGGCCACAGTCAGATTAATCCAGAAGCTGTGGATTTTGTCTGCACCTCTCTTGTCTCTCCTCTCCCCTACCAGGCTGCTGCTGCTGCTGCTAAGTCGCTTCAGTCGTGTCCGACTCTGTGTGACCCCATAGATGGCAGCCCACCAGTAGTCTTGTCTTTTAGCTGGCAGTGAGCTGACTCCTGCAGTTTTAGACCTTGGGTCCTCACTTTGCAATGTCCAGAAGAAGAGTGAAGGATGCTTTCTGGATCTACTCATAAGAATGAGAAAGCTTCTCTCTCCAAAATCCCCAGAAAGGCCTCTTTTTGAGTTTTCTTGTTTCAAACTGGGATATGCTCTATTCCTATACCTGTCCTTCCAGGACAGTTCCTATGGAGAGATTGGTTTAGTTAGCAGGGTTCACAAAGGGCCTGATTTGTGAATCCTTGAAGTTTCTAGGGACTTCATACAGAGGACAAGCCCAGAGAGTGAATCTTATGGGCACCCATTTGCAGGTATAAATAGGTAGAACATTCAGATGCTGTCTGTTAGTTATATTACTTGTTAAGTGGAGAGTGTGCAGATACGTCTGCTGTATTGGTAATTACTGTGAGTCTGGAGACCTTGCCATTTTTGTTCACTACTATACTCCCATTTCTTAGCCCAGTGGTTCTCCAATTTAGCAGACATAAGAATGACCAAGATGATTTATTGAAACAAAGATTGCTGAGCCACTTCCAGAGTCCTTGATTCAGTAGGCCACGCATGAACCTGAGAATTCGTAGTTCTAACAAGTTTCCAGATGATCCTTCTTAAATTAGCCAAGGTCCAAAGGTAACACTAAAAAAACCACTGACCCAGTATATGTGAAGAAAGGAATTTATGCAGTCAATTAGTCGACAAATCTTAGAGGGTGTGCTGGGGTCAAGTGCAATACCCAAGTCAGATACCATCCTGGCCCTCAGGAAGGAACATTCAAGTGAGGGAGAAAAAAGTAGAAAACAATCAGTGTACTCAAAGTGGGAAAGTAAAGAGGAAGAGAGACTAAACAGGTGTGAACAGGGATCTTAAAACTACAAGGATGTGAGGCATCCAGGAAAGAGCAAAAGCTGGAAGCCCTTGTACCTCTGGGCCTGACAGGACAGGGAGGGGAGCTGTCACAGAAACAGCGGCCGCTCTAGATCTGGGAGAAGGGCAGCCTGACAGGAACTGTAGTCTCAGTTAGAGGACCCCAGAAATGGCTACACTGGAGCCCTGCAGGAATGGGTGATGGGGCAGAGAGTCTCCCCACTTTTCCTCCCTATCTTTCAGTTTCCTCAGCAATTCCCATGTAAGATTTCCAGATAAAATATAGGACACCCAGCTAAATTTGAATTACAGACAAAAAATGAATTTCTTTTTAGTATAAGTGCAATGGTAGGAGGTGTTTCTATTATTATTCTTTGTTATCTGAAATTCTAATTGGGTGTGCTGTGTTGTTATTGTTATTAAATCTGGCTACCGTGTCTCCGTGGGAAAACTTAACTAGAAGTCAGAAAGCAGGGGCAGTGAGAGTTTCAGTCCATAAAATTTTCAGGGCAGGGAGTCAGGAATTGACAGGGGATCTGGAGTTAAAGGAGAGATTCTGAAAAATTGGAAAATGATCACATGTTTGCCTGATCTTGCAGAGAGAGAGAGAGAACTGATAATGTAGGAGAGATGGAACACATCTGTGAGAAGGCTTAGGATCACGGACTTGTTATCCATAGTGACAAGACTAAAGGCAGTATATGTGGCACAGAATCTTAACAGTGGCTAACAAGCTCTACAGGATCCTCCCCATCCCTCCTATCATTTTCTCCTCATCTTATACTACTTTCCCCCTACCATTCCTGCTCCAAAACCATTGGCCTCCTTACTATTTTTTTATATAGTTTGATAAGAAGGAATGTTAAAAAAAAATTACTCTGGATGCTCACTTGGAGTTACCTGGACAACAAATTAATTGGCGCTCTCCTGGACTTCCCTGATGGCTCAGCAGTTAAAGAATTGGCCTGCAGTAGAGGACATGCAGGAGACATGGGTTCAACCCCTGGCTGGAGAAGATCCCCTGGAGAAGGAAATGGCAACCCACACCAGTATTCTTGCCTGAAAAACCCCATGGACAAAGGAGCCTGGCGGGCTACAGTCCAACAGGTTACAAACAGTCAGACACAACTGAGCACAGAAATTCCTGGGCAGGAGAATCTGTCCCAACACTTGCTTCGCATGGACTAAGGGCTTCCTTCCCCTGGCGGGAGGGGGTAAAATTTCTCCTGGAATCCAAGATGCCCAGATACTTTCAATAAACACTGGGCACTTCAAATTCCAGCTGTCTCATTCCAAGCACTATTTCTTGTCCCACTAAGAAGGTCACTCTCAAAGGTTGGAGAAATGGGATCAGAGGGAATCATATGAGGATAGGTTTTGGAGAATGGGTTGATAGGGCTTACTGATGAATTAGATTTGGTAGTTCAAGGAGAGAGGAGCCCAGGGTAACACTGTGAATGGTAGGGATGGACTTTCCAGTTACTGGGCTGGGAAAGGCTTCTGGAAAAGCAGGTTGGGATGGGTTAGGAGGAAAATCAAGAGTTTGGGCATGTGTTTGAGTATCTGTTATACATCTAAGTGCAATTGTCATGTGAGCACTTAAATATACTAGGTTCAATTTTTAGGGAAAGGTCATGGTGGAGATATAAATTTGGGTGTTTTATATTGTTTTCAAAACCAAAGGGCTGTTTTAATTCATAGAGGGAAATACATATCAGTAGTGGAAAGAAGGGAGAGTCAGAGAGAGGTCCTATGACTCTCCAGCATTTGGAGGTCAATCAGAAGAGAAAAAGAAACAAATGGATTGAGAAGGAATAGTCAGTGAAGAAGGAAAATACAAACAGAAGCATGTAAAATCTTGAATATATAGAGAAAAAAGTGAGAATGCAGCGTTAGTTATTATTAATTTCAGAGGGAAAATGGCAATACGTGCATCTTAAAGATAATCACACTTTTTATTAAGTAATTCAACTTATAAAAATAGTCTATAAAATTCTAAAAACTATGAAACAAGATTTATGCACTAGAGATTTTCACTGAAGCATTATTTTATAATAGCCAAAAATTATGTAGAACATAAATGTCCAAAAATAAGACATTAGTTAAATAGATTGTGATACAGCCGTACAATTGAAACTTATGCATCCATTAAATTATGTTTACGAAGAGATTTTAATGAGCTGAAAAAATGCTTATAAGATGATATAATGTTGAGTGAAAAAATAGCATACAAAATTTTATGTATGATATCATCTCTATTATTTAATCATACATGTTGCTATTCATTCACTAAGTCGTGTCCAACTCTTGTGACCCCATGGACTGCAGCACACCTGGCTTCCCTGTCCTTCACTATCTCCTGGAATTTGCTCACACTCATGTCCATTGAGAAAATGATGCCATCCAACCATCTTATCTCCTGTTGCCCACTTCTCCTCCTGCCCTTAATCCTTCCTATCATAAGGGTTTTTTCCAATGAGTCAGCTTTTTGCATCAGGTGGCCAAAGTATTGGAGTTTCACCCTCAGCATCAGTCCTTCCAATGAATATTCAGGATTGATTTCCTTTAGGATTCAGTGATTTGATCTCCTTGCTGTCCCAGGGATGCGCAAGAGTCTCCTCCAGTACCGTAGCTCAAAAGCATCAGTTCTTCAGCACTCAGCCTTCTTTATGGTCCAACTCTCAAATCCATACACGACTACTGGAAAAACCATACTTTGATTATGTGCACCTTTGTTGGAAAACTGATGTCTCTGCTTTTTAATAGCTGTCTAGGTTTGTCATAGCTTTTCTTCCAAGGGACAAGCATCTTTTAATTTCATGACTGCAGTCACCATCTGCAGTGATTTTGGAACCCAAGAAAGTAAAATCTGTCATTGTTTCCACTTTTCCCTATCTATCTGCCATGAAGTAACCATTCATAGAAGACTCTTGAGAGTCCCTTGGACTGCAAGGAGATCCAACCAGCCCATTCATTCTAAAGGAGATCAGTCCTGGGTGTTCATTGGAAGGACTGATGCTAAAGCTGAAACTCCAGTACTTTGGCCATCTCATGAGAAGTGTTGACTCATTGGGAAAGACCCTGATGCTGGGAGCAGGAGGAGAAGGGGACAACAGAGAATGAGATGGCTGGATGGCATCACCGACTCCATGGACGTGAGTTTGAGTGAACTCCGGGAGTTGGTGATGGACAGAGAGGCCTGGTGTGGTGCGATTCATGGGGTCACAAAGAGTCAGACACGACTGAGCAACTGGACTGACTGAACTGAACCATTCGTACTCATTGAAAAGTGCTGGAAAGAAATATGTTAACATGTTAATATAACCCGTAGATTATAGTGTTATGAATAGTTCTCATATTTTTCTTGGCTTTTTAAATTTTCCCCTTATCATTATGTATTTCCTCTATAGCAGAAAACACTGGCAAAAAATCTTTTTTCAACTGAGTTGAAATCTCTCACTCTTATGAAATCAACTAGTTCTTATTGTTCCAGGTGAGCAAATCTAACTTCTTTTATCTGTGACAGCCTTCAAGTATTTGAAGAGAGCTGCCAGCTAAGAGTTTTAGCTTTACCTGTGATTCCACATCCCTCTGTCTTTCAGATTCCCAAGGAAAAAAATCATCTGTATGTCTTTCATAGTTCTTAATAGAGAGGCTTCTGCACTATGCATCATTTGTTCTGTGATTGGCCTTTCTAAACTTCAGTTTTCTCACATGAAAAATGGGAATAAATTGTTGGGAGGGCTACACTTAGTGGAATACTGTACGTAAGTGACTTTTATAATCTAAATACCATACAAATTTGAAAGAGTAGATGCTCATGAGAGGATTACCAGTGGAATGGAATGGAAAAAAGAGGAAAAAGAGGTGACCTGAATATTCCCAGCTCTGTCTCTAATTACACCAATAGTCCTCCTGCTGCTGCTGCTGCTGCTAAATTGCTTCAATCGTGTCCGACTCTGTGCGACCTCTAGACGGCAGCCCATCAGGCTCTGCTGTCCCTGGGATTCTCCAGGCAAGATCACTGGAGTGGGTTGCCATTTCCTTCTCCAATGCATGAAAGTAAAAAGTGAAAGTGAAGTTGCTCAGTCATGTCCGACTCTTAGCCACCCCATGGACTGCAGCCTACCAGGCTCCTCCTGGTCAGCCACAAAGACTCTCCTTCATCAAAGGAATTATGACAGCTTCCTGTACTGTCTACCAGAGTAGTTAGGAAGAAGTGAGGTGGAAAAATACAAGCACAATTGACATGTGAAAAAGCACAGTGTATATTCAGAAATGTATTATTTCTACACTGGGATATTCTTCCTCACACCACATCCCCCATGCCCTCACATGATGGCACCCACTGGGAATTTGTGATGCTGTCATGGGTGATGTCTTATCAAAGCAGACTTGATCCTTCTCCAGTGAGCCCTAACTCAGTCTCCAAATCAACATATTACCAACATCAAGATCTTAGTGTGTGTTAGTCACTCAGTCATGTTTGACTCTTTGCAACCCCATGGACTGTAGCCCACCAGGCTCCTCTGTCCATGGAATTCTCCAGGCAAGAATATTGGAGTGGGTAGCCATTTCCTTCTCCAGGGGATCTTCCCGACCCAGGGATCAAACCCAGGTCTCCAGCATTGCAGGCAGAATCATTACCGTCCGAGCCAGCAGGGAAGCCCTAAGATCTTAGTCGTGAGGCTAATTCTTGTCCTCTCTCAACCCATCCAATTCTTGGGTGCTTTTTAAGATTCTGGTTAGCTTCCAACTCATCCTTGAAGCCAGGCAGACACGAGTTCATATAATTACTTTCACATTTACTTGCCAAATGACTCTAAACATATTATTAAATTTTCTGAGACTTAATTTCTTCATATACAAAGTAAGCCTCAAAATTGACACTTGCTATGATTCTGTGGATTAAGTGATTAACACATTTAAAGTTCCTAACATAGAATCTGTTACACAGGAGGAAATTAATAAATCTTAGTTTTCTTCTTTCTTCTTCCTCCCTTTTCCTTCTTCTTCCTATTTTCCACAGGAATCTCCCTATTTCTGAGAATTACTCTTGCTATTATCTTCTGCCTGAAATGCTTTCCCCTAATTCTCTGAAAGCTCAAGTTCTATTCATTTTAAATGATACTCAGGCCATGAAATTTCACTTGAAACACCTTCCTGAAGTGTTTCTTCTTCTATTGCACACTTATAGAACTTATTTATTCCACCCTTTTGGAACTCATTAATTTCTAATTTACCATTTGGATTTATTATTTCTTTTTACTGCCTAAAGTTAAATTTCTTGAGAGCAGACGTGACCTATAGTACAGTGAATCTGTAAGGGCTTGTAATCTACTGCTGTATCTTCACTTTAAGTATGAAGAAACTGAGGCTCAGTGATGTGAACTAGTACTCCAGTGTCTTATGTTGTAGATGGAGGCAGAGCCAGGACTGGGGTTGGAGTTTCTGATTACTTTTACTATTGGTTCATACTGCTGGAAGTGAATGAATTGCTACAGGCTTTTTTCCCTTGAACTCTGCCCAGGGCTCTCCTTATATCAGAAACCATTAGGGTAGCAATTTGGGACTTGAAATAAGAATCATAATACCAATATGTATATATGAATACATATTGGTGCTGAGTTGTGAAGTCTTCCTTAGGTTGTTTCATTACTGTAGGTCACTAAACTATTGGTCATATCCCTACCCCTACCCTCTCCTTTGTCAGTTTCTTACTTTCACCTTAAGTGATGATTCAGCCATTTGGGCAAGAAGGAATAATAGAGATAAAAATTGTCCCCCACTCCCACTTCAAGACTTAAGGACAAAACAGTTATCCAGTTTGGTTAAGTGACTGGTAAGCTGACTACTTTTGGTAGGAAGCTAGGTTTTTGATCAAATGTCTTTTCCTGAGTTTTCTATTAAATATTTTCCTTTTGGCTCTATTTTCCTCTTGAGCTGGGTGTTCCATTTTCCTCAACTGATGACTTGCAGTGTTTTCTCTATTTCCATAAAAGGGATTTTCCCCAAATCTGAAGCCAAAAATCTCTTCTGCATAATGTTGGTCTATCAGATATCTTATTGATTGTTTGCAGGTTAGGGCCCAAGTACCATTGCAATTTTATTTTCAATCTGAGTTTTCTGTCTTCCTTAGAAGGGTTCTCTAATTAATTGGCATGTAAATGAGGCATCAGAGCTATGGGTTCATCAAGGACTTCACATAGTTCTCAAAGACTTTCTCATCTCATTTTTGAGGTAATTTGCATACTTTCACTCATAGTTCTCCCTACATTTCTCTTTGAAGAAAGCTCTTATGCCCGTGGGTGCTCTGTGTATACAACTCCCTTGACCTAACACTTGTGCTTTACTTTCCCCTGAGCAATGACATTGCCTTAGGCAAAAATGACACATTTCCATCACTGATGAGCCTCCTAAAAGACTCAGAGTGTCTTGGGTACTGGCTTAAATTTATCTAGATCTGGGCTTGTACATCCTGTTATCTTTAGAGATTCCATGCACAAATTAAAGGAAAAATGCATTCCTCCATGTGAAAAGAAATAGTAACCCTTCATAAATAAAGTTTCTTTTTTTTTGCTTTGTTAATTATATTTAAATGAGTTTGGTGAATGATGGGTATTTTTTTCTTCTTCACTCTTACTACTCAAATGGCCGGAAACAATGATGTCTTCATGAAAGGTAAGTTGCTCTGCTTCTTGATCTGCATTCTGAAATCATTCCATTGTTTCAGAAGCAGGGAAATGCTAGCCTGTTTCTGAAACTGAGTTTGGTATTTACTGGTCATTACATCTCATAAAGCAAAAAGCAGGTCTCTTTGAATGCTAAAATGTCCGTCATGTCCTTCATCCATTTTTTATTAAAAAAGAAAATATACATTGAATGACATTACATATCAGACATTCTGCTGGATTCTAATAAAAGACAGTCTGCCTCTAAGAGCCTGGTGGCTTAGCATCAGCACTCTGGTATATAGAAGAGGATGAAGTAAGCCAAGAATTAGGAAAGGTGGATTATGGTTCTGGGTTAGTCATTTGTGACCTTGGACATGTCATAAGTGAGGATATGGGCTTCAAATTGTAATTCCCTGTTTCATCAATTTAAGATGCCATTGAACGTAAGATGAACCTTGTATTATGTACCACTAAGATAAAATAAAAACTGCTTAACAAACTCTGATAAAATACTCTTATCCAGCTGGAATTTTTATTTGATATACTAAAGTAGCTCATATATTTTTTTCTTTTTGGTATACTATGCGGAAAAATTCAAGCAAAATAAAACTTCAGAGTTGGAGTCTTCTGAGCCAGTTTTCACTCAGTGTTGTTGGTGTTCATGCTTTTCCATCACCATCATTTTCTGTACCATCAAGAACACAGGTGATGTGCATTTCTTTGAAAGAGCATGCCACTTTTGGTTGTGGTCTTTTTCTTCATAATTTACTGATATCCACTCTGCAAGTTTTGACATTGAAAATTTTGGGGCTTTACCAGAATGTGTCAGCTGGTGGTTTTCAGGCAAGTGCTAGAACTTGCAGTCTTCCATCAAATGGCTTTGTTCTCTACCTTTCCAAGTCAGGCCACACACACCCCACCCCCAGCCCCGGGGTCTTCTTGTCTGGTGTCATTCAAGCCAGTAGAACAAGACTTAATTCAGTCCAAAAGCAAAGGAAAGCTTGTTCTTTTATTTTTTAAATTTAATTATTTTTTACTGTGCTGGGTCTTCATTGCTGCATGCACTTTTCTCTGGTTTCGGGGAGCGGGGGCTACTCTCTAGTTGTAGTGTGCAGATTTCTCGTTGCTGTGGCTTCTCTTGTTGCAGAGCAGAGGCTGTTAGAACCATCAGGCTTCAATAATCGCAGCTCCCAGGCTGTAGAGCACAGGCTTATTAGTTGTGGCCCACAGGCTTAGTTCCCCTGCATGGCATGTGGGGTCCTCCCAGACCAGGGATCAATACCACGTTTCCTGCATTGGCAGATGTGTTCTTTACCACTGAGTCACCAAGGAAGCCTGGAAAGCTATTCTGTGATCAGAGAATGGAGAGGTATGTGCTCAGGCTCTAGAGCACAACCTCTCCCACTCTCCCAATAGGCTATGGGAAGGGTGCATTAACGGTCTTTGTCAGCAGAGGAGAGGGTGGAGGTCTCACAATGGGGAGGCGGGGGTGGGCAAGGTGCAGCTGTGTTGCTCAGGCTCAGATTGCAGTGCCAGGAGTATCTTTGCACATGGCCTGCCACCACCATCTTGAGTTGAGTGTCCTGCTCAGCTCTTCTGCACAGGGTCCCGGAGCTGAAGTGTCAGTGCAGTGGTTTTATGCTGGGAACTCTAATCTGACATTGCAAGGCCTCGGCACGTGGCACCCTATCAGATCAGATCAGTCGCTCAGTCGTGTCCGACTCTTTGCGACCCCATGAATCGCAGCACACCAGGCCTCCCTGTCCATCACCAACTCCTGGAATTTATTGAGACTCACGTCCATCGAGTCGGTGATACCATCCAACCATCTCATCCTCTGTCGTCCCCTGCCCCCAATCCCTCCTAGCATCAGAGTCTTTTCCAATAAGTCAACTCTTTGCATGAGGTGGCCAAAGTACTGGAGTTTCAGCTTTAGCATCATTCCTTCCAAAGCAATCCCAGGGCTGATCTCCTTCAGAATGGACTGGTTGGATCTCCTTGCAGTCCAAGGGACTCTCAAGAGTCTTCTCCAACACTATAGTTCAAAAGCATCAATTCTTTGGCGCTCAGCCTTCTTCAAAGTCCAACTCTCACATCCATACATGACCACTGGAAAAATATGAGCAAGTGGAACTACACCAAGCACAAAGGAAAGGAGAAAAATTGTCCAACTTTATTACCCAGATTCTAGTTTTATTTCTTGGGAATTATTATGAGCTTTGCTGGTCACACCAGGCTTCCCTGGTAGCTCAGACAGTAAAGAATCTGCCTGCAGTGTTGGAGACCCAGGTTCAATCCCTGGGTCAGGAAGATCCCCTGGATAAGGGAATGACTATCCATCAATACTCTTGCCTGGAGAATCCCATGGACAGAGGAGCCTGGTGGGCTACAGTCCATGGGGTCACAAAGAGTCAGATACAACTAAGTGACTAACATTTGCCAGTCACAAATCCTTCTCTCATGTCCTGCTCCTCATTCAAGAGAGGTGCTGAGGGGTGATGGTCCATATGTAATTACTTCCTGCTGAGTTTTGGGCACCATCATAACCTCAGCCGGCAAGGAGCAGAGCTTCTCCTCATCTGCCTTTAAATGTATGTGGTTCAGGCCTCAGCCCTAATTGTTTGCATCCCTGAGTAACCACAATCAGTCTAACCTTTAGGAGACAAAGGATGCCAGACAGTTTAAGGTACATAGCCCAAATATTAGCAAGAGAACAATGGTCACGTGTCAAATTTTCCTAACAATGAAGGTATCTAGGCCTTTTGTCTATAGGTAAAAAGCGTGCCCTTATGTCAAGGTTCAACACCAATACCGTGGCCTGAATATCCCTGGTCATACATTGGTTTTTCAGAAGAGAAGCTTCAGGTAGGATAGATGTTCACACGAGTAGTCAAGGGGGGTGTTGCCCTGGGTTGTCTCTCCAGAGTCTGAGGCTTGGGGCCCTTCTCACTAGAGTGTGTCGTGTCCATGGAGTAATTCCCTGCAACTTCAGGACAGGAGGGATGGTTAGGATCACCAAGTAGGGTCCATGCCACTTCAAAAGGAGCGATCTTTCAGACTGCTGCTTTTCCAGGTTTTCAGGTTCACCCAGTCTCTTGGTTGGAAGTGGCCAAGGGCCAGGTGGGTGAGTGTGGGCAGCACCTGGTTACCATATTCCATGAGAGCATTCATGGTTTCTCCTATGTGAAGGGCATACTCAAGTTGTTCTATTCCAAGGGAGATAAAGTGTGTCTTCTCTCAGACTTGGAAAATGGGTTTATCATACCTGAGTTCAAATGCGCGTAACTTTACCTTATCCCTTGAGGCTGATCATATAGGGAGCAGGGCAATCAGAAGCAACTCAACCCAATGTTCTTCAGTTTCCTGACACAGCTTGGCTAAGGCCCATTTCCAGGTCTGATGGAATCTCTCTACTTTTCCCCAAAAGCTTTGGGAAAAGCTTTGTTTTGGTACAAGGCATACAAGAGCCAGAGCAGTATCATGGCTAATTCTCTTCCCCAGCCTACTCTGCAGAGTTGGTACCAATCTTTGAACTCTCAAATAAGACATTACTAAAGTAGCGGCTTTCAAACTTCCAAACATTTTTTACTTATTCACGGTAAGAAATATGTTTTGCATTAGTTTTAACTGAATATTTCATAAAACTCTACTCACCCTTCCTGTTGATCTCATTATATTTTATTCTTTTCTACCATATTTCATTAGAAAAAAGCAGTGTGACCTACTAACATGATTTCATTATCCACAATGAGTCATGACTCACAGTGGGAAATTCACTAGTGTAGTCTGCTTTCACTCAGAGGAAAGGGAGTGGGTGATATTAGAAACAAAGTTGAAAAAGGGTATCTCTGGTCTTCAGTGAGGTTGGGATTACCTATCCTCAGTGTAGACATTTGGCTGACCTGTAGACAAGATCCCATAGATAGAAGAGTGATGCTACTCTCCTCTCTCTTAAGGACATGGAAGATTCATTCTGTAGGGAAAAAGAAATGAGGAGAAGGAACAGCGGCAACAGCCACAACTTACACACAGATTACATCAGTGATTTGGTATAAAAACAAACTATTTGTTTGCACAACAATCATGACAAAGTATTTTTACAACAGAACAAAAAATTAAAGTAAAAATATTTACTACATTTTCTTTCACATGGGCTTTATATGAAGAAGATTTTGAGAGGATTTAAGAAAGGACCAGATTGCTTTCCTTAACAAAAAAGATGGTCACTGTCTAAGTCCATTTGGGCTGCTATAACGAAATACCACAGCCTGAGTGGCTTATAAACAATGGAAATTTGTTTTTGACAGTTTGGGAAGCTAGAAGTCCAAGATCAAGGTGCCAGTGTGGTTGGGTGAGGGTCTCTACAAGGTTGCAGACTTCCTATTGTGTACTCACCACTGAAAGGAGTGAGGGAGTTCTGTGGGGTCTCTTTTATAAGGTTACTAATCCCATTTATGAGGACTCCATGCTCATGACCTAATATCCTCCCAAAGGCCCCACCCCCTAACACCATTATATTTGGCAGTAGGATTCCAACATGTGTCTTATGAGGGATGCAAACATTCAGACCACAGCAGAAAATAAGCAGAAAGGAGAGCATAGGATCAATGAGAGAAAGGAGAGGAGAAAGAGTTGAGAGTGGAAGTTTAAGAAAGAAAGCAGGCTGGGAAACTTGCCATGCAGTTAAGAAGGTTTTTTCATAAAATTTGGATGTATCAAATTTGAGCCCTCCCTTCACTTACTACCAAATTCTAAGAATACCTTTAGAAGGATTGGTTTAGTCGCTAAGTTGTGTCTGACTCTTGTGATCCCATGGACTGTAGCCTGCCAGGCTCCTCTGTCCACAGGATTTTCCAGGCAAGAATACTGGAGTGGACTGCCATTTCCTTCTCGAGGGGATCTTCCTGACTCAGGAATCGAAACCAGGTCTCCCGCATTGCGGGCAGATTCTTTCCCAACTAAGCTACGAGGGAAGCCCTTAGAAAAGGGTTATATTATCCTTTAAAGCTTTTGTAGACATCATGTATTTGTGTGTGTGTGTGTGTGTGTGTGTGTGTGTGTGTCAGAATATGTATATTTTGTGTGTGATGAGATGAGCCTGAAGGCCACAGGGGCCAGTTTAATTTGGGTTACAGCAGTAAACTGAAACAACAGTGAAAACTAAGTTGAATCTTTACTGACTGAGCAGTTGAGGAAGAATGAGTGTTATTTGCACTCGTATTTGCTTGCAAGACAGTAGATGTTTCCCTATGAACATTTTCTCAGCAAGATCCCACTGGGCCTGGTGAACCAGGTGGTCCTTGTATGTTTAAAATTTTCCCATGGCTTTGGAACTTTCTGAAGTCAGTTGGCTTCTGAGATCTATCAGTGGTCTACAGAGTCTGATCTCACCTAGTTCAAAGTCTTAAAGAGAAACATGATTTTTTTCATTTTCATTAAATTGAAAGAAACCTGTAGAATATTTCCACATAGCAGGATACTCCCCACTCTATAAAAGTAAGTTCTCACAGGACCTCAATTGACTAAGAAAACTTAGCATTAGAAGGGAGGCTGAAGCAGCATTTCAAAGACTTGTGGGGGAAAATTCCTCAGCACACCATGAATTTGAACCAACCTATGTTTCCTAACATAGAAAAACTGGGTATACTCAAATGTTAAGATTGTTGAGAACTTTCACATCATTGAAGTTCAAGTTATCAAAAGAAAAATATTTACTGACCTTCCCTTGAACTTGAGGGTTTGATAAAACCTGTAACCCCTGCATTCTAAGGAGCCCCTTAACTTTCCTTGGCAGAAAAACTATACCAAATGAAGTGGCATAATAACAGCGTAATTATAGTGTTCTTATAACAGTGTAATAACAGTGTGCCTCTTGATGAAAGTGAAAGTGGAGAGTGAAAAAGTTGACTTAAAGCTCAACATTCAGAAAACTAAGATCATGGCATCTGGTCCCATCACGTCATGGGAAATAGATAGGGAAACAGTGGAAACAGTGTCAGACTTTATTTTGGGGGGCTCCAAAATCACTGCAGATGGTGACTGCAGCCATGAAATTAAAAGATGCTTACTCCTTGGAACGAAAGTTATGACCAACCTAGATAGCATATTCAAAAGCAGAGACATTATTTTGCCAACAAAAGTCTGTCAAGGCTATGGTTTTTCCAGTGGTCATGTATGGATGTGAGAGCTGTACTGTGAAGAAAGCTGAGTGCCGAAGAATTGATGCTTCTGAACTGTGGTGTTGGAGAAGGTTCTTGAGAGTCCCTTGGACTGCAAGGAGATCAAACCAGTCCATTCTAAAGGAGATCAGCCCTGAGTGTTCTTTGGAAGGAATGGTGCTAAAGCTGAAACTCCAGTACTTTGGCCACCTCATGTGAAGAGTTGACTTACTGGAAAAGACTCTGATGCTGGGAGGGATTCGGGGCAGGAGGAGAAGGGGACGACAGAGGATGAGATGGCTGGATGGCATCACTGACTCGATGGACATGAGTTTGAGTAAACTCCGGGAGTTGGTGATGGACAGGGAGGCCTGGCGTGCTGCAATTCATGGGGTGGCAAAGAGTTGGACACGACTGAGTGACTGAACTGAACTGAACTGAACAGTGTTCCTAGAGCAGTCTCCTTAGAAGTAAGGTTTTATGAGTCATGAAGAACTAAGAAGATGACCCACCTCCACCTCCCCAGAGACAATAGATGAATTTCCACTATGCTCTTGGACATTCCAGTGCTCTCAATGGAATCTGAGTAGTAGGTTCATAGCCTTCTCTTTAGGATGCCCTGGTAAACACCTACAAAAATCATTTCCTTCTTTTGCTATAGTATATGAACTAGTGAAATTGAATGTGGATGCAAAATTAGAGCCATAGCACCTGAAGTAATATAAGCTGGTAGCTAAAGAAAATAGGCAAATCAGAACTTAAAGCAGAAACTAGAGCATTATTCTTTTCCTGTCCACTGGTAATCATTGGGAATTATATTTCTTTTATTGTAGATGCCATAATTTTCTTAATCTTTCAATGGGATGTTTCTATAACCTCGTTCTCTATGTAAAGACTACACCCATTATACTTTGCTCTTCTATCTCTAAAACCACTCTGCCACTACTTTCAAGAGTTCAGATCTCCTCTGTGTCCTGTTTCTAGTCTCGATTTCATCTTTGTAAAATGAAGGACTCGGCCAGCTCCAGTTGTTTTCCCCTTGATTTTCACGTCCCCACCCCTGCCATGCTCCTGTGGCATGCTGGGATCAGCTCCCACTTGTCCCCATTGGTAGCTCTTTCCAGCTCTGCATTTGGTAACATTAGATTGGTAGCTTGGAATCAGTCATAGCAGGAGCATTTACATCATCAGATCAGATCAGATCAGTCGCTCAGTTGTGTCTGACTCTTTGCGACCCCATGAACCACAGCACGCCAGGCCTCCCTGTCCATCACCAGCTCCCGGAGGTCACTCAGACTCACATCCATTGAGTCAGTGATGCCAAATTGGCAAATACAATGTCAGAGTGCTTTTATTTCTGGAAAGCCAATTGTTAAACATTTATCAGTACACTACTACATTCTCTCGAACTTAGTTCTAACATTCAGCCTGATGGATACAGCTATTTGAATTTATCACGGTCATCTCAAACTCTGCTGGCCAAAACTAAAACATAAGTCTCAGATGTCTTTCCCCTCGCCTTCTCTATCTCTTGTCTCTTTTGAGAAAGGAGCTACATATTTTTCAGTCAGCTATGTATAAAATCTTGGTATTATCTTTGTTTTATCTTTTTACACACACTGAGGGTACACAGTCTTAATGGTTGTTCCTTTGAAGTTGCTCGTAAAACCACCATTTTCCCCCATTTCCTTTGCCAAACCTCGTCATGTCATACCTGAATTTATGCAAGAAACTCCCAGCTTTCTTTTTTTACTTCTGTCTCTCCCAAGCTTGTAAACAGCAAAAAAAAAAAATTTTTTTTCTTAAATCCTATCTTCACCCCCAACAAAAATTTCATGGCTCTAAATTTCTGATCATATTTCATGTCTAACACCCTCTGCCTGGTTTATAAAACTCCTGTCAGTCTGGCACTATGTCAGCCTCTCACTTTTTTTTCCTACTCTATCCTATCCCTCTGTCACAATGACTCTTCCTGTCATGTCACATAAGCCTCATTTCCCAAGCTGTTCTGTCAAGGACTCAGGACACCCTTGCCTGCAGCCGTAGGAGAGAAGTCAACGCTGTAACAGCTGCCAGTGCAGCAGCAGATGAACCCCACTGACTTCACCTTACATTGGACTGCTCTGAGTCTGCTCATGTTCCACACCCATGGGCTTCTCTCTTTCTCCATCCAGCTTAACTCCACAGGCTGTCATTGCCTTGTTATTCTGACTTCTTTGAGAATGTTAACGTGATTCTCAACTATTCTCAGTGATTCTATTGGCCCTGCTGAGAAGAGAATCCTAGAAGATGCGGGCTAGGCTCTGCATATGTTCTGTTCATATTCTAACAATCCCAGAGCTGAGAGTCCTGGGCCCTAAACCATGTGCATGGAGAGAACAGGCAAGATTATTTACTCCTATTGCCCTCTCTCTTCATTCATTTATTTGATAAAGTTTAATGAGCATGTATGTGTCAGGCACCACGATGGGTAAGAGAGATGCAAAGCTGAAAAGGTATAATCACAGTTGTCCAGGACAGGAGTTGGCAAATTATGACCTATGGAGCAAGTCCAGCTCACTGTCTGCCTCTGTACAACCTGTGAGCTAAGGATTGTTTTCATGTATTTAAAGAGTTGGAAAAAACAAAAGAAGAAAATATAAAATTTAGATTTCAGTGTTGATAAGTAAAGTTTTATTGGAACACAGCCATTCCCATTTTTAAGGTACTGTCTATGGCTGCTTTTCCACTACAACAGCAGAGCTGAGTGGTTATGGCAGGGACTTAATGGCCCACAAAGCTTAAAATATTTACTATCTTGCTCTTTAAAGAAAAAGTTTGCTGATTTCTGTTCCAAGATTTCAACAGTGAGTGAGATACATATGCAGACAGTTAATTACAATATACTTAGGTGACTAATTTGGTGGCAGTAAAGATAAGAGGCATTAGTTGGAGGGGATAAAACTCTTACTAGAAAATGTGTCTAAAAGGTATGAAATAGTATGGTAGGTAAAGAGGTGTTCAACATCCAGTAAATATGGGGAATGAAATGATTATATGTGTTTAAAAAAACTAACTTTAGAGTAAGAGATGGATAATGGAGATGTGAGAGTGAGATCTTTAGAAAGAAGATGAATGATGCATTATAGGGATGCCTTATGGGAATAAAACAATTCTTCTCAATTAATGTAGAAGTTGATTTAACCTTTCCAACATCTTAAACCACAGGTCATGTCAGAAAATAAGGACATTCTTCTTAGTTCATTTTAGCCTTCCATTTCCAAAAGTTTATCAGATTAAAATAAAAGGGCATTAATTCATTTTAGATAAGTTATCAAAGCCAGTAGATGTGCTCATTTCTCAGAATTCTAATCTATCACCATCCTTCATGCTCTTAATTTGTGACCTTACTTCCTACTTCAGAGAAAATAGAAACAATCAAAAGAGAATCTTCACCTCTCTCACTCCTACTCACCTATCTCCATCAGTGCCTGTATTATCTACCTCTCCTGCTGCTTCTGCTCATGCTTTCAATTCAAGCTAACCACTCTGTTTGTAGCCTCGATTCCATCCCTCTATCCCTGCTCCAGTAGTCATCCCACTACCCTCTGTAATATCTTTATCATCACCTCCCTCTTGCTCCTGGATCATCTTCATTGGCATATAAATGTTCCCCGAGTTCTACCACATCCAAAAGAATTCTCTCTTGAACTCACATCTCTTTTGAGCTACCCTATGGGCATTGAGCTGCTAACTTTTTCAACAAAACATCTTAAAAGAGTTGTCTCTACTCATTCCAATTTCTCACCTCTTGTTTTTTTTTTTTCTCTTGAATTTATATAAATCAGATTTCTGCCAACACTACTCCACCAAACTGTTCATGTCAACCTCACCAGTAACTTCCTCATTGCTAAATCCAATGGTCTGTTCTCCATTCTTACTGTACTTGTTCTAGTAATAGCTTTTGACACAACTATTCTCTCTTCCTGGAGATACTTTCTTCACTTTACCTCTAGGACACACTACTCTCTTGCCTTTCCTCCCACCTCATTGGCCAGTTCTAATTTCTTGCTGGTTCTTTCACATCTCTTCATTCTTTTAATAATGTAGAACTGGAACTTCTTTCTTTTCTGTCTACACTCTGGCTCTAACTGATATATTCTGGCACGGTGGCTACAAATACCAATCATATGTTTATGAATCTCACATTTACATATCAACTGTAGATCTTTTCTCTTTTAGACTTTATAAAACCAATTTTCTATTTAACTTCTCTACTTAGATGTCTAAGACACAACTCAAACAATGTGTCCAAAACCAAACCTTTAACCCCAAACCCTTAAGCTGCAATTGGCTCTCCTGAGAGCTTTACACATCCTAGTAAGCTATGACTCCCTCCTTCCATTTACTCAAGACATAAACCTTGGCATCTGTCACTGTCTCCTTTAATATTCTATATTCCTCATCCAACAAGCTGGTAACCCAACACTGGAAAAATACTTCTGGAAGACATGAAATATATTTAACAAAATAGATTTATACCATGTTCATGAGTGGTAGGACTCAATATCCACTTTTAAACAATTATCCTAGGGAAAATTTCAGTGTGTCTATGAGAAGATATATGTAAGAATGTCCACTGAAGCATTGACTATAACAGTAAAAAAGTCTAAGAAATACCCAAATGATCAACAGAACAAATTATGATTTAACTATGCAATGAAATCATTGTATATCTATATGGATAACTTTCAAAACCATATTGAAGTAGCAGAATTACATCTTTTTGTAAATTTAAGCATATTTATATACATACATATAAATATCATATATATTTGATACTTATTTATGTATATATGTATGTGTACGTGCTAAGTCACTTCAGTCGTGTCCAACTCTGTGTTCCTGTGGACTGAATCCCTCCAAGCTCCTCTGTCCATGGGATTCTCCAGGCAAGAATACTGGAGTGGGTTGCCATTTCCTTCTCCAGTATATATGTATAATATATATATATATATATATGTATATTATATCTCATAAATACCAAACTCAAGATAGTGGCTATTTTTGAGAAGGAAGGAAAATAGATTTGAGGCTGAGTATCCAAGAGGTTTCACCTGTACCAAAATATTTTCTCTCCTTTAAAAAGTTATGAGGAAAGCATGGCAATTATTACAACAATTATTAAAACTAATTCTATGTTCACAAATTCACATTATTTCTAATTTTTAATATATTTGAAATATTTTTAAGTAAAAAAATGTGATTTAGCTCTTTACTTAAAGTTGTTCATAGTCAACAGTTTAGAGGTGGAGGCTGACATACCTGCAATGAATTTGTATTTGGAAACTTCTGGATGACTAGAGCGGAGAATCTGTCAATGTAGCTTTAAAATGCAGACATTTATCATAAAGTCACACAAAGGAAACGTTTATTGGAATCAAAGTGCAGAAAATCAAAGTACAGCCAGAACTCCTGGAAACTGGAACTGCGACCTGGAAAGTGGACAGGAGCCTGGGCTACTTTCTATAGAGGCAGCAGTATTGCACTTGTGTGCAGTCTCTGATTTTCTCTGGGTGTGTGCTTTACTCTCTGCTCTCCACTTCCTCTTGATTGCTGTGATTCATCTGTAAGACGCAACACAAAATTGCCCTTCTATCACTGCCAGTCTCATTTGTAATTCTGTTCGGATTTTAAAAGAGCATAAAAATTCATACAGGCAATTTCAAAACAGGCAACACAGGTCTTCCATCCTTGGCTGACATCATCGACTCAATGGACATGAGTCTGAACAAACTCCAGGAGATAGTGAAGGACAGGGAAGCCTGGTGTGCTGCAGTCCATGGCGTCGCAAAGAGTCGGATGCGACTGAACAACAGCAAGTCCGGTAGAGGTCACTTCCCATGCTTAATCTCTTGTTCAATCTTAGTGTCTATTCCCATGCAAACAGCAGCCCAGGACTGTTTTCTTGAGTAAAGGCTTTGGGAAGTATCACTTAGTACTCTTAACACTACTACTACCACCACCACTAATCCCATTTGCTTCATAGAGGAACCCTACGTGGTAATACTGTCATTCCCATTTTACAGATGAGGAAGAAGCTAAGTAATTTACTCAAGGTCATACTGTAAATGGTAAAGCTAGGATTCAAGGGCAGTCTGATCAGAGCTGGCAAAGTGACATTTCTTGTTCTTTATTTCAGTCAGAGCAAAGCCCTGGGTGTTTCAACCATGTATTCCAATTCCCAGGGTGGGAATGGGGGCTCCTCATCAGTCCAGAGTTGTTGGGGTGGGAAGTTGTGTGGGGGAGTTCTTCAGTGAGGGTGGGGGGTAGTTGTCAATACCAATAGTTAAAATATTGAATATACATACATGCTATTTAATCCCTTCACTTTATTTGATCTTTTTAACTTGATGTCATGTACATCTTCTGCAATTACATCTCTAATACTAAAACTTTCGAAATATTTTTTTCTAATTTTTCTTTAAATAGTACTGCCTACACAGAGCAGGAAAAAGATTCAAGTGAATAAAAAAGACATAGATTTCTCCTGACTTCTATCCTTAGTCCCCTAGTTTACTTCCTATTAGGCAACCACTTTGCCATTTGCTTATATATCCTTCTAGAGAACAAAGAAACTATTGTAAATTGGTTGTGCACGCCCGAGCCATTATGTCTTTTATCTTCATCCCATGGGGGTGGGGTGCTCAAGGCATTAGAATCTGCCAGAGTATAGAATAAAGATGCTTTCTGAACTCACACCTTACTCGTGCTCCCACTGTTCCGTCCTCTCTCTGCTCTTCCACAATCATGAGTTCCTCCATCAACGACCAGAGTAAATGTGCCCTGCTCTGGGACCACCTCCCTTGCCACCTGCCCGCTGCTCTGATGCTCCAGGAAGAACCCATTGTCTCCTTGGAGAGCAGTCTGAGCACACTGCACACACCAGTGCTCTAGTCTGTTTCCAACAGAGCCATTGTTGGAATGCTCGCCCTCCTCCATCCCTGCTCCCTGTAAATCCCTTGATGGCAGAAACCCTTCATTACAACTCTCTGTGACTTTACATAGAAGAGTGCTTATCACATAGTAGGGGCTCCGAACATTTTTGATAAATAAAAGGAGACACAGGCAAGACCTTCCCACTGGTGAGTTGAATCTAATTGAGATGTGATTGAATCCCAGGAGCAAATCCTGGTTGGGCTCCTTCTCAAGAAACTGAATTCCTCACTGCCGCTCCCCAGAGGGGTCTGCTCATCAGGGCTCAGTGTGTGGTCTAGAGTCATGTGCACTGACATATTGCAACGCCGTATTTTAATGATGCCTTAGGTAGGAGGCAGCGCTGTCACATATGAAATGGCTAGAGAAAGAGACGGCTCTTCCTATTCCCATTTTGAAAGTTATCAGATATGTTGGAGGAAGATGCAAATATCAAATTCCTTTCAGACACACAGACATGGGCAGAGACACATACGCACACGGAAACGCTCTGTCTTAGCTAAATATAACCCTTTGTAGCGACAGTATCTCAATAATTTTCAAGTGAAAAGATAAGGAAGGGGAGCCAAGTCTTTCATAATGAATGCAAGCCTATAGCTTTTAAGCAGGGCTAACATATGGGCCACTGATGTGAATGTGAATGCAAATTAGATATTTTTGATTGCTTGAAATAAAGTCAGCAGAATCAAAGCCTCACACAGCAAATGGTGCAGCTTTAACTGCGTCAGTGCCAGGTTGAACACAAGAGCTCTTAACACATCCTCAGGAAAAAAGGTTTTCAGACTGACATTTTGGATTGAGGCCTATCTAGGTAGGACAAAGATAGGGCCTGCCCCTTCCCTTTATTACCATTATGGTTCTTCTATAACAGAGTCTTTCATTTTTATTGCACAGAAATAAAGATCTACTTTGACCTCTGACCTTTACAATTTATTAGTCATCCAAAATCTTGAGATAGTAAGGAGCCTTTAGAGATTTTTTTTTTTGGGGGGGGGGCACACTATGCAGTATATAGGATCTTAAGTTACCCAGCCAGGCTTTGAAACCACACCCCCCTGCGGTGGAAGCGTGGAGTCTTAACCACTGAACCACCAGGGAGGTCCCAGAGATCATTTTCACTTTGGACAGATTAAGTCAGTCATCATGGAAGGCCCTGTCTTAGGTACTGGAGATCCAGAAGAATATAGTCACTCAGCTCAAGGAGACTGCTGAATTTTGGAGATGTGAGATCCAAAACCTCCCTCTGGAGTAGTATGTGATGCTTGCTTTGTGAAGGTGAGCCTAGAATGCTATAGGAGCACAGCTGTGGGACATCTCCTCTGGTGTTGTGTGTGTGTGTGTGTGTGTGTGTGTGTGTATGAGAGAGAGAAAGAGAGTGGTTCATGGAAGACTTGCTGGAGGAGTGATCCATGATCTAAGCCTTAAAGGGTAGAGTAGCCAGGCAGTCAGAAGAGAAGGGACAAGCCTACACAGAGATACAGGGGTGAGAGTGAGGCTAATACAGTGAGGCGCAGAGCTGTTTTGGGGCAGAGCAGGATAGGGCAGTGGGTGAGCACACAGGGTAAGCAGAGACACCTCTGCTCCCAGCATACCCAGACACCTGATGTGGTTCCGAGAGCTGAAAGTACAAGAACAAAGCCAAGAGAAAGCCTTTAATAATGAGAGGCTTTGCCCCCTCAAAAGAATGAAGTGCCTGTCAACTAGGCTGGACCATTCAGAGGATTCTTGCCCAGACTCAGGCAAGTTAAACATGAGAATCAGAGCTTGTCAAGTGGCCCCTGGACCCCTGTCCTTTATTCTCAGGCTTGAATCCCAGCCTCCATAGCTTACCATTTGTAGGGACTTCCGCTGTCAAATCAGCTCAATATTTCTGTCCCTTCTAATAATACAGAATTTCCCCCACCATTTCCCTACTCTTTAGCACACAGTTCCTCAACCTCACTGCTGTTGACATTTTGGACTGATATTTCCTTGCTGTGGAAGCCTCTCCTCCATGTTGTAGAATGCTTATCAGCATTACTGACCTTGACAGACTAGAAGCCAGTGCACCCTCCACATACACCAGGTGTCCAAAATCTATTCAGATATTGTCAGATGTACCCTTGGAGGTTGGGATGGGGACAAAACCATTCCTATTGGAGAACCCTTGTGGGAGAAAATATAAAATATGTTTTATATATAAAATGTGTCAGTTCCTGACACACAGCTTCTAAAACCTTATAATTTCCCAAGTGATAAGAACACGAGGAGTCTTTTAATATCTCTTATTCTAATGTTTGCCTTTGACCTCAGCCCTGACATGAACTCTTAAAAACATTTGTAAATTCCTAAATGATAAGAGTGCTAGGGGTGTCTTTTGTTCTATTGAGGCTCTGGATGGACTCCTGGATGGGGACTGGTCACCAGGAAGACCAAGCCATGGTTAGATTAGAATTCTCATGCCCACTTCTCCACCTCCAGAGAGGTATGAGGGGCTGGAGTTGGAATTAGTCATTAATCATGCCTGATAAGGCATCAGATCAGATCAGATCAGTCACTCAGTTGTGTCCGACTCTTTGCGACCCCATGAATTGCAGCACGCCAGGCCTCCCTATCCATCACCAGCTCTCGGAGGTCACTCAGACTCACATCCATTGAGTCAGTGATGCCATCCAGCCATCTCATCCTCTGTCGTCCCCTTCTCCTCCTGCCCCTAATCCCTCCCAGCATCAGAGTCTTCTCCAATGAGTCAACTCTTCGCATGAGGTGGCCAAAATACTGGAGTTTCAGCTTTAGCATCATTCCTTCCAAAGAAATCCCAGGGCTGATCTCCTTCAAGATGAACTGGTTGGATCTCCTTGCAGTCCAAGGGACTCTCAAGAGTCTTCTCCAACACCACAGTTCAAAAGCATCAATTCTTCGGCGCTCAGCCTTCTTCACAGTCCAGCTCTCACATCCATACATGACCACAGGAAAGACCATAGCCTTGACTAGGCGAACCTTTGTTGACAAAGTGATGTCTCTGCTTTTGAATATGCTAAGGCATAAAAATCCTCAAATAAAGGAATTATGAGAATTTCCAGGTGGGTTGAACACATCCACATCAGTGGGTGATACACCCAAACTCGACAGGACAGAGCTCCTATGCTTGGGATCCTCCCAGACCTCACATCATATCTTTAATAAACTCGTAAAAGTAAGTAAGTACTTTCCTGAATTCCATGAGCCACTTCTAGTTAATTGAACTTGAGTAGGCAGTTGATAGAAGCTCTGATGTATAGCCAGTGAATCAAAGGTTTAGATGATAACCTGAGCTGTGGCTGGCATCTGAAGTGAGGTGGGGTAAGGCAGTCTTGTGGTGCTGAGCCCTTACCTCTGAGATCTGCTACTACTTGCCTGTACATAGTGTGCGTGTGTGCTAAGTCACTTTAGTCATGTCCAATACTCTGCGACCCTACGGACTGTGACCCACCAGGCTCCTCTGTCCATGGGGATTCTCCAGGCAAGAATATTGGAGTGGGTTGCCATGCCCTCCTCCAGGGGGTCTTCCTGACCCAGGGATTGAACCTGCATCTCTTATGTCTTCCACTTGTCAGATGGGTTCTTTACCATCAGCACCACCTGGGAAGCCCTGCATATAGTATAAATTGAGTTAAATTGTAGGACACCCAGCTGGTGTCTGAGACTTGCTTGTTGTCATCCTGTTGAAACTGTCCACGTAGTTGGTGACCAGAAGAGTCAGAAGTGGAGTGTTCTGTGTGAAGGTAAAGGAGACTCAGGGAGGAAAATCATAGTAGGGAGTTTTTCCCTACATAGAAAGGAAAAGACTCTGTTTGTCCCTGCTCTAACCCCAACACACCAATACACTTCTGATAAATACTCATTTCCCTGCTCCAAGGTTGCAGTGTGACCTTGATGGGTACTTCTAGGTCTCACATGACCCCTCTTCCTGCCCAAAGTGTGACCTGACTGAGGACAAGGCCAGGCAAAGAAACACCCCAGTGCAAGCTGGGATTTGTGCTGGGTATTAACCATATTGTTTAGAGACTTGTTAGGGACTGAATCTCAATATATTCCTCTGGGGAATTAGACTGGACCACACCGAAGACTATGGCTTCAAATAAAGAGACCCATGCAACTTTCCATGCCTTCTGAGGAAGCTAAGGCAGTCTTGTGGGACTGAGCCCTTACCTGTGAGATCTGATACTAGTTGCCTGTATATAGTGTGCACGTGTCCTAAGTCACTTTAGTCGTGTCCAATACTCTGTGACCCTATGGACTGTGGCCCACTAGGCTCCTCTATCCATGGGGATTCTCCAGGCAAGAATATTGGAGTGGGTTGCCATGCCCTCCTCCAGGGGATCTTCCTGACCCAGGGAAGCTCCTGAATCTCAAGTCCTGAGAGATTCAGGACTTGAATCTCCTGAATCTCAAGTCTTGAGCTCCTGAATCTCCTAAGCTCCTGAATCTCAAGTCCTGTGTATCTTTTTCCTTCCAATGTCTAGGAAAGCCTAGTCTTCAGATGAGCCTAGTCTCCAGATAACTATGGATAATAAGAACAAGGCTTTGTCTTGATGTCTGTGCTGTGCTGTGCTTAGTCACTCAGTCGTGTGACCCCCTGGACTGTAGCCTTCCAGGATCCTCTGTCCATGGAATTCTCCAGGCAAGAATACTGGAGTGAGTTGCCATTTCTTTCTCCAGGGGATCTTCCCAACCTACAGATTGAACCCAGATCTCTCGCATTGCACCTGGATTTTTTACCAGCTGAGCCACCAGTCAAGGCCAGGGTAATTAAATGACATGACATTGTTGCTGCTATTTCTCTGTCGACTTATTGTATCATATGCTGTAGGTATGCTGAAAGCCCAGACTTCTCACACATGGATCACTCCATGACCTTTCAGTTCAATTCAGTCGCTCAGTCATGTCTGACTCTTTGCGACCCCACGGACTGCAGCACGCCAGGCCTCCCTGTCCATCACCAGCTCTGAGTTTACCCAAACTCATGTCCATTGAGTCGGTGATGCCATTCAGCCATCTGATCCTCTGTCATCCCCTTCTCCTCTCGCCTTCAATCTTTTCCAGCATTAGGGTCTTTTCAAATGAGTCAGTTCTTTGCATCAGGTGGCCAAAGTATTGGAGTTTCAGCTTCAACATCAGTCCTTCCAATGAATAGTCAGGACTGATTTCCTTTAGGATGGACTTGTTGGATCTCTTTGTAGTCCAAGGGACTCTCAGAATTCTCTCCAACACCACAGTTCAAAAGCATCAATTCTTTAGTGCTCATCTTTCTTTATAGTCAAACTCTCACATCCATACATGACTACTGGAAAAGCCATAGCCTTGACTAGACAGACATTTGTTGACAAAGTAATGTCTCTGCTTTTTAATATGTGTCTAAGTTGGTCATAACTTTCCAAGGAGTAAGCGTCTTTTAATTTCATGGCTGCAATCACCATCTGCAGTGATTTTGGAGCCCCCAAAAATAAAGTCTGACACTGTTTCCACTGTTTCTTCAACTATTTGCCATGAAGTGATGGGACAAGATGCCATGATCTTACTTTTCTGAATGTTGAGCTTTAAGCCAACTTTTCCCCTCTCCTCTTTCACTTTCATCAAGAGGCTTTTTAGTTCCTCTTCACTTTCTGCCATAAGGGTGGTGTCATCTGCATATCTGAAGTTATTGATATTTCTCCTGGCAATCTTGATTCCAGCTTGCGCTTCATGCAGCCCAGAGTTTTTCATGAGGTACTCTGCATATAAGTTATGACCTTTGGTGAACATCGTTTCATCCTGTTCCTGTGCTCACTGAGCATCATTTGTTGTCCTTGATTGTACTTGTGTGCCCTCTTCCTTTCCCAATTTTTTTTTCCCTTGTGGGAAAAGAATCCATTTGGAGGGAAGAGTGACCTCTTATTTGGAATCTGAGTTAGAAAATGATTCCCTGCTGTTTTGCACTATGGAAATTTCAAGTAACATCTCCTTGGAAACAGTGGCAACTGACAACCCAGTTAATCACTTATTGCTAAGTATCAAGTAATGGAATTATTTTGGTTTATTTATTCTTGATTTTGAACTCAGAACTGTGTTCTAGAGAGTTGAAGAAATGTGCTAGAAATCTGACATCTGAAAAAGCAGAATGATATCCTACTTTTCTACAAGGTTGCTCTTTGAATTGTATAATATTCTAAGCAATAGGATGAAAAGTGCCTAAGTTAAGGGTTTATTATATGTACTAAATGGCAGTGGCAATGGTACCCCACTCCAGTACCCTTGCCTGGACAATCCCATGAACGGAGGAGCCTGGCAGGCTGCAGTCCATGGGGTCGCTAAGAGTCTGACACGACTGAGCGATTTCACTTTGACTTTTCACTTTCATGCATTGGAGAAGGAAATGGCAACCCACTCCAGTGTTCTTGCCTGGAGAATCCCAGGGACGGGGGAGCCTGATGGGCTGCCGTCTATGGGGTCGCACAGAGTTGGACATGACTGAAGCAACTTAGCAACAGCAGCAGCAGTATCATGTTAGCTCCAGTGGAAACTAATATGGGAGGTTCAAAATGATGTGTTAGAAGAGCACTCAACTAAGACTTAGGAAACAGATTTTGTGATACAGGTGTTTCTATTTATTCATTGAGTCATTTTAACTCCTCTTCTCCTCTCATTCATATTGACTTGAACCTTGACTATTCAAGTGAGATTATTTATATAAAAATTCCTGAAATTTACAGGGTATGATCCATATACAGTATAGGCTATTATTGTATGTAGTTATCCAAAAGGAAGGCAGCACACGTGCAGTTCTCAACTTACTTTCTTAGCTTCCTAGATAATATAGAAAATTAGAAGTTAACTTTAACTCATGTGGACAGGTAGGTGAAGTAGAAAACAAGCTCATGGGGAGATGGAAAGGAATCATCCTTGAGCAGATGAATAATGATAGAAGAAGGCAGTTGGCAGTGGGCTGTTATGTTCCCAGGCCTTACTGACTCTGGCATAGTCACCTTGAAGATTTCCAAAAATTTTAGAGCAAACATTTAAATATATGACAAAAATGCAAAGGTATTTGAGGAAATGTGATAGTATAACTTCAAAGTTAACTTAGCAAATTTTTGAAAAATGGAGTCTATTCACTTATAATTAATATGCTAAAGTTTTAAAATACCCTCAGAAATATAAAACTTATAGATGAGGAAACCAACGCAGGATTTGCTCAAGGATTTGAAGTGAAGCTGCTGAGATGCTCTTTAATGCTGGGGTTTTGGGTCATTTTGAATTGCTGAGTGATAGAACCAATGCCAAGTGACATATGGAATAAACTAGTGCAATCAGTTCACGACCAACATGGTGAATCTGACTTTCAAGATGATAACCAACTTCTCCAAGATCACACCCTTAAATCTGTGCTGTTCTATCTGGTCAACATTAGCCCTACATTGATATTGGAAACTTGAAATGTGACTAGAGAAACTTTAAAAAATGAGTATTGAATTTTATTTTATTTGAGTTTCCCCTCACTTCATGGCAAATAGATGGGGAAACAATGGAACCGGTGACGGACTTGATTTTCCTGAGCTCCAAAATCACTGCAAATGGTGACTGCAGCCATGAAATTAAAAGACGCTTGCTCCTTGGAAGGAAAGCTATGACCAAACTAGACAACATATTAAAAAGCAGAGACATTACTTTGCTGACAAAGGTCTGTCTAGTCAAAGCTATGGTTTTCCCAGTAGTGCTGTGTGGATGTGAGAGTGGGACCATAAAGAAAGCTGAGTGCTGAAGAATTGATGCTTTTGAACTGTGGTGTTGGAGAAGACTCTTGAGAGTCCCTTGGACTGCGAGGAGATCAGTCAATCCTAAAGGAGATCAACCCTGAATAATCATTGGAAGGACTGATGCTGAAGCTGAAGCTCCAATACTTTGGTCACCTGATATGAAGAGCCTACTCATTTAGAAAAGATCCTGATGCTAGGAAAGATTGAAGGCAGGAGGAGAAGGGGACGACAGAGGATGAGATGGTTGGATGGCATCACCAACTCAATGTACATGAGTTTGAGCAAACTCCAGTAGATGGTAAAGGACAGGGAAGCCTGGCATGCTGCAGTCCATGGAGTTGCAAAGAGTTAGACACAACTGAGTAACTGAACAACAACAATATTTGGTTTAGTTATTGGAAATGTTTAATTTAATTTAATTAGCATACTTACAGAATGCTCGAAAGAGTCCTGCAGGGTGAAATGAACTTTACTTACTTACTTTATATGAGTAACTTTAGACAATATCTCAAAGCTGTGTGAAGAAATGAAGATAGCAATAAAAGTAAAACATGGGCAAATTATAGAATCTAGTGTTATTTTAACAATGGTTTGTAGCTCCACTTTTTATTTCTTATGTGATATAAGAAATCAGTGCATTTAAAATAATTATTAGTTTATGTTTTAGGACACACAGTCTATAAAGTTGTAATTTTGGATCAAAAAAGACTGGTTGAGTCTGTAAAGAAGCAGTGTTTTATATGTTATCAAAGTTAAGTTGACATAAATTCAAATTAGAGAGTTATAACTTTAGGATATTAAATGTAGTACTCATGGTAACAACAAAGAAAATAGATATAAAATATACAAAAAAAGAGATGAAAAAGAAATGTTTACTCCAGAAAGTCAGCCATACCCAAAAATATGATATACAGGAATTGAGGGACAGAAAGGCTATGAGGCATATAGAAAACAAACAGCAAAATGACAGAAATCTCTTCTTGTCAGTAATTATTTCTAATGTAAATGGATTAAACTGTCCAATCAAAAAATAATGATCTAACTAAATTCTATCTAGAAGAGTACAAGAAACAAAAATAGATTGAATGTGAGCACATGGAAAAAAATTTTCTAAGCAAATAGTAATCAAAAGAAAGCAATGTGACTATACTGATGTCAGATAAAGTAGACGTTAAATAAAAAAGGTTACAAGAGACAAAGAAGACATTGTATATTAATAAAAGGGTCAATACAGTTAGAAGATACAGCAATTCTAACCATTTGTGTACCTAATAAAAGACCATCAAAATACATGAAGCAAAAATTTACAGAATGAAAGGGGAAAATACAGGCCTACAGTAATAGTTGTAGACTTCGATATTCATTCTCAATAATGCTAGAATAACCAGATAGAAGATAAGGAAATGGTGGATATATATAACATAATAAACCAACTTGATCTACTAACAGATACATATGGAACATTCTGCCCAGTGCCATAATACACTTAATTCTTCTTGGTCTTCGTCTGGTTCATGCCTGTGGCTTTTGATGCTAAATGTTATCATGTGGGGTTCTTGCAACCTAACTTCATGGCCGCATAGAGTTTTAACTCTGACCATGTAAGCCTTTTCTCCCTATCACTCCTGCTGGGATGGGGCAGATTCCAGTATTTTGTCTATGGATGTTGTTGGGTCACCTGCTTTGGGGCAAAGCATGAAGTTGCAATCATTTTCCCACTCCCCTTGCTTGAGAAATTCAGTGTGATAAGGAGAAAAGACAGCCAGTATCATCATCCAAAAGAGGGATGAGCTTAGCAGAACTGAGGCTGAATTTACATTACCCACTGCATGCAGTGTCACTACCACTGTGCCCAGATTTCTTCTCTTGCACTAGTTCTGAAGTAGCTTTGGTCAATTTTAGGCTCCCAAGCCAAAGAGGTAAGGGTGGAGAGGATGAGCAGTTTTGCTATGAGACTGCTCTGTTAGAATGAAGCCAATTCAACAGCCCCTCTGTGATGGTATTCTATCTATAGCCCGATTCTCTGCCTCCCAGAGATGTAGGTTGGTAAGCTAATTCATCACTGAATTCTGCCAGACTTGCAGCAGGACAAATTATCAAAGCCTTCAGAGTATCCCTTGAGAGGTTTTGTTGGTCCATCTGATTCACTGGTGGTGTGAGCAAAGCGGGCTGTGTGTGTGCTCAGTTGCTTCAGCTGTGCTTGATTCTTGCAACCCAGTGGACTGTAGTCTGCCATGCTCCTCCTGCCATGTGGCTCTCCAGGCAAGAATACTGCAGTGGTTTGCCATGCCCTCCTCCATGGGATCTTCCTGACTCTAGTGTCAAACGCACATTTCCTGCATTGCAGGTAGATTCTTTACCCACTGAGCTACCTAGGAAGCCCCAAAGTGGGCTACTTTTCCATTAAGCAGTAAGAACTACAAACTGTAATTATATATCCTTTGTCCCAGATATTCCTGTTTTAGAATTTGTACTTTAGGAAATTACTGGACAAGAGTATGAAAGGGCAACTGGGTAACTATAAGGATGCTGATGGCAGATTTGATCATAAAAGTAAAGGGTCATAAAAGCGAGGGAGGAAGGGAAAGATTGAAGAAGGAAAGAGAGAAGAAAAAAAAGCTTTAATGTTTCATAGTACAGAATTGGTTAAATAAACCATGATCCATCTATAAATAAAATACTCTAATACTGGGCAACTTTTAAAAAACATTAAATGTAGTTACTAGTCTGCAAAATGTTCTTATATTATTAAGTTAGAAAAAGCAGGTTACCAAACATTTTCCTTTTAAGGATATGCACTAAATGTTAACAGTGGTTATTTGTGGGTAGTGTAATTTCAGGTGACTTTTAAAATTTATTTTTGTTTATATGCTTTTTTTGAAGTCATCTACAAAAACATGCATTACTGCTGTAGTTAAAAATTACAGTGAAGGATAAAAGTAACTAGTCGAGTAACTGAAGCCCCCAGCCATTCTGAGCTCATTGCCTTTTGTGAGAAGTGACAAGCACCACTGGGACCTAGACACATCTTCCCATCTGTGAAACAGTGGTCTCTCCTGGAGTCAGTTTGAGCAGAGAAATCTGGATGAGAACCTCATACTCGCCAGACATCACCTCATGTAAATTCTTGGCTTTGGCGATCCTGAAACCACAGCAGAAGCCCCACTTGGGGGCCAGCTCTGTGAAATGAGTTTTCAAGAGCCCAGAGGTGAGCCACCTTCCATTTCACTGAAGCTTCAGAGGACAATTAAAGAAATTCAATGGTTCCTCAGCTCTTCAGACCTGTTTCTGATCTCAGGAAGAGAGGCTGC
Organism: Tragelaphus eurycerus; assembly: GCA_935064755.1. Taxonomy (NCBI): domain Eukaryota; kingdom Metazoa; phylum Chordata; class Mammalia; order Artiodactyla; family Bovidae; genus Tragelaphus; species Tragelaphus eurycerus. Next base: position 31,739,053 of record CAKXYN010000002.1, read on the forward strand.
AACTATCTCTCAGTCCACTGATGTCCAGTCCCCAGCCACCCTGACAAACGATGCCTTGCAGGAGCAGCTGGGTGCACTTTCAGATGCCTCATCCCAAATGGGATCAGGATCTTTGTGGGTGGTGCCTAGGAATCGATGTTTTAAACAAGCCACTCAAATGCTGCTTTGCACACTGAAAGCTGGAAGGCAGTTATGTTGCCTGCAAGCCCACCCTTTTTGTTCCCTTAGAAACTCATGCCAATAGAGCTCATTTCTCCTTTCTCTCTATGCAAGGTGGTGGAGTGTGTGGGGATTCAGAGAAGTTGAATCTCATGACAACTTTCTGAATTTCTTCATTCATTGTCTGACACTGGTGGTAAATGAAAAAGTCAGGGCTACCACTCCCAGGACGATGCAAACAGAGGGGATGCTGGCATCTAAGTAGGTAGTTATTGGACACTGTGATGGGAGAGTGGTTAGAGGTCAGAAGCACAGAAAACAAGATGTGATGAGGTGTACAGTATTCAGAACTGGTAGAAAAACTGTGCTTAGAGCAGCAGAGGCAGGGAAACAAGAGGCTGTAGAGTTAGTCAATGAGAGATACATTGAGCCCATTGAACAGCTGAGACAACAGAGGAATTTGGGGCGAAAGTTATTTGCTTTGGTAATATAGGGAATTTGGGTTAGAAACAACTCTTTTCTCCCCGGGTTAAAATGCTGGCTGGGGTTCCTACCATCTTTTTAGATTGCTATGTGTGGTCCTGTAACTCCAGAAAAAAAAGAAATTGTACCACATTAGATCCTAATTATTTTGATATCATGGATCCCCTTGAGAATCTAATGGTATATACATATATGTATCCACACACACACACTCTTGAAAAACTGCAAGTGGTTTATTGACCCCTTTCTGAAGCACTTCTGCAGTTTGTTAGATAAAAACTCCTAACCTCCAGTAAAAGACAGAAAGAGGCGGGAAGGGTTAGAGTGCACTAAGCCGAAATCTAAGAAAACGTTGTCAAGAACGTTTTCCTCATCACTGGGAGAAAATGCCTTGCTGAAGGGCAGGAGGAAAACAGCAAGATGAGTAGGCTGTGTGACGCGCTGCCAGCAAAACATCCCAAGTGATGACAGCTGACGTGCTCACAGTATTTTAAGATCTCTCCACCACTCGCACATTTGTTCCTTAGATACACTGACAAAGGCCCACAGTACAGATTATTGACTCTCTTCCCATTGAGGCTTTGCTACTGAGGCATAACAGTATCAAAGTCAGGGTCCTGGGAAACACAAGCTATTGGTCCAATGAACACTACACAGTGTATATTAACAAAATTTTTCAGTGCCTTTCCCAGAGGATTCGGGAACCTTCTTCTTTGCCTCTTGGTAGCACAGCTTCCTCTGCACTGTCTCTCTCCTAGACATTGCCTTGATGCCACCAACAGTGTTTGCCCAGCCAGGCCTCTGCTGTTAGGGCCTTGATCTGTTAAATATGATAAACTTACTCTCAATAAGATGGCTGTTCATAGTGTCATGAGTGGCGCTGTTGAAATGACAGCTGAATTGAAGCTTCACTTTCAAGGTCTCAACTAGGAATGCAAGAATACAAAGGATGAAGATAATTTGGCTCCATGGCCCTAAGATCATTGAGCTTATCTCTCATAGTGCCATTCTTGACATATAATCTGAAGTCAAGTTAAAAAGTGCTTCAGTTCAGTTCAGTCACTCAGTCATGTCCGACTCTGCAACCCCATAGACTGCAGCACGCCAGGCCTCCCTCTTCATCACCAATGCCTGGAGCCTATTCAAACTCATGTCTGTTGAGTTGGTAATGCCATCCAATCATTTCATCTTCTGTTGTCTCCTTCTCCCGTCTTCAATCTTTCCCAGCATCAGGGTCTATTCCAATGAGTCAGTTCTTTGTATCAGATGGCTAAATTATTGGAGTTTCAGCTTCAACATCAGTGCTTCCAATGAATATCCAGGACTGATTTCCTTTAGGATGGATTGGTTGGATTTCCTTGCAATCCAAGGGACTCTTACGAGTCTTCTCCAAAACCACAGTTCAAAAGCATCAATTCTTCAGCACTCAACTTTCTTTATGAGAGAAAAGCTCTCACATCCATACATGACTACTTGAAAAACTAAAGCTTTGACTAGATAGACCTTTGTTGGCAAAGTAACGTCTCTGCTTTTTAATATGTTGTCTAGGTTGGTCATAGCTTTCCTTCCAAGGAGCCAAGCATCTTTTAATTTCATGGCTGCAGTCACCATCTGCAGTGATTTTGAATCCCAAAAAATAGTCTGTCACTGTTTCCCCATCTATTTGCCATGAAGTAACACCACTAGCTGCCATCATCTTAGTTTTCTGAAAGTTCAGCTTTAAACCAACTTTCTCACTCTCCTCTTTCACTTTCATCAAGATGCTCTTTAGTCCTTCTTCACTTTCTGCCATAAGTGTGGTGTCATCTGCATACCTGAGTTTATTGATATTTCTCCTGGAAATCTTGATTCCAGCTTGTGCTTCATCAGTCTAGCATTTCACATGATGTACTCTGCATATAAGTTAAATAAGCAGGGTGACAATATACAGCCTTGACATACTCATTCCCAATTTGGAACCAGTTGGTCCATGTCCAGTTCTAACTGATGCTTCTTGACCTGCATACAGATTTCTCAGGAGACATGTCAGGTGGTCTAGTATCCCCATCTCTTGAAGAATTTTCCAGTTTGTTGTGATCCACACAATCAAAGGCTTTGGCATAGTCAATAAACCAGAAGCAGATACTTTTCTGGAACTCTCTCACTTTTTTGATGATGCAACAGATGTTGGCAATTTGATCTCTGGTTCCTCTGCCTTTTCTAAATCCAGCTTGAACATCTGGAAGTTCACAGTTCATGTACTGTTGAAGCCTGGCTTGGAGAATTTTGAGTATTACTTTGCTAGCATGTAAGATGAGGGCAATTGTGCAGTGGTTTGAGCATTATTTGGCATTGCTTTTCTTTGGGATTGGAATGAAAACTGACAATTACCAGTCCTGTGGCCACTGCTGAGTTTTCTAAATTTGCTGGCATATTGCATGCAGCACTTTCACAGCATCATCTTTCAGGATTTGAAATAGCTCAACTGGAATTCCATCATCTCCACTAGCTTTGTTCATGGTGATGCTTCCTAAGGACCACTTGACTTTGCATTCCAGGATGTCTGGCTCTAGGTGAGTAATCACATCGTGGTTATCTGGGCCATGAAGATCTTTTCTATATTGTTCTTCTGTGAATTCTTGCCACCTCTTCTTAATATCTTCTGCTTCTGTTAAGTCCATACCATTTCTGTCCTTTATTGTGCCCATCTTTGCATGAAATGTTCCCTTGGTGTCTCTAATTTTCTTGAAGAGATCTCTAGTCTTTTCCATTCAATTGTTTTCCTCTATTTCTTTGCACTGATCACTGAGAAAGGCTTTCTTAGCTCTCCTTGTTCTTCTTTGGAACTCTGCATTCAAATGGAAATATCTTTCCTTTTCTCTTTCGCCTTTTACTTCTCTTCTTTTCTCAGCTGTTCGTAAGGCCTCATCAGACAACCATTTTGCATTTCTTTTTCTTGGAGATGGTCTTGATCACTGCCTCCTGTACAATGTCACAAACCTCCGTCCATAGTTCTTCAGGCACTCTGTCTATCAGATCTAATCCCTTGAATCTATTTGTCACTTCCACTGTATAATCCTAAGGGATTTGGTTTAGGTTTAGGTCATATCTGAATGGTCTAGTGGTTTTCCCTACTTTCTTCAATTTAAGCCTGAATTTGGCAATAAGGAGTTCATGATCTGAGCCACAGTCAGCTCCAAGTCTTGTTCTTGCTGACTCTATAGAGCTTCTCCATCTTTGGCTGCAAAGAATATAATCAGTCTGATTTCTGTATTGATCATCTGGTGATGTCCATGTGTAGAGTCTTCTTTTGTGTTGTTGAAAGAGGTTTTTTGCTATGACCAGTGACAAAGTGTTTAGACCAGCTCTAAGAATGTTTGCTCTGTGGAACTTGTCCTTTTAAAATGTTCCACAAATGGGACCTCAGTTGGCAAGTTTCCTCATCTCGGTGATAGGAGTCCTGGAAGAGACCTTTAAATCTATTTATAACCTTCTGTTTCATATCTTACAAGGTATGCTGCTGCTGCTGCTGTTATTTCCGCTTAACATATGAAGCAAGAGAGTCATCTATAGTGGAAAGAGTAGGGTTTGGTACCATAGAGTTCTGGATTCAGTGGAACCTCAACATCCTTAACTATAAAACGGGGATAAAATCTATGCTATCCTACATTATTATAAAAATTAATCAGCTACTTTATTGAGAGTACCTAGAATTGATGCTTTTGAACTGTGGTGTTGGAGAAGACTCTTGAGAGTCCCTTGGACTGCAAGGAGATCCAACCAGTCCATCCTAAAGGAGATCAGTCCTGGGTATTCATTGGAAGGACTGATGCTAAAGCTGAAACTCCAGTGCTTTGGCCACCTCATGTGAAGAGTTGACTCATTGGAAAAGACTCTAATGCTGGGAGGGATTGGAGGCAGGAGGAAAAGGGGATGACAGAGGATGAGATGGCTGGATGGCATCACTGACTCAATAGACATGAGTTTGGGTAAACTCTGGGAGTTGGTGATGGACAGGAGGCCTGGCGTGCTGCGATTCATGGGGTCACAAAAAGTTGGACATGACTGAGTGCCTGAACTGAACTGAACATCAAGTGAGGTAGACAGTAGGTGCTCAAAGAACTGTTTTTTCTTTTAACCAACTGGACCAAAGTCACTCTTGTGGAAAATGGCTGAGCCAGGTGTTCTGATGGCAAATCCAGTTATCAGTCCATGCATGCTTTCTTGCCCTGCCTACTTCTTCTGTCTCTCAAAGCCAGTGTGGAAAGAGCTTCACATTCCCATCTGGAGACTTGGAGATTCACCTTCATGACAAAGATTTCTGCAGAATTAATTCACAGCATTGCTAAGGTGGGGTGGCGGAGGATGTGAGTGATTTTTTTTTTATAGTGTTACAATAATTTATCATCTTCTCTCCAGCAGCCGTACTCTGGCTGGCAGCTCTAAAAACCCTACAGTCCACGAGAGAGCAGTGAACAGAAATATTTTCAAGAGCAGATGGGACGTACCTTCAAAACGCAGGATTGTCCCACTGAAACTGGGACATCTGGCAACCCTAAAAAAGCCCAGACTAGATGAAATAAAAATTATGAGATGGAGAAGCAGAAAAATATGTCTTTGCATTGATTAGCAGGGAATGTAATTAATCTCCTTCAACTCCCTTTTCAGTCCTGTGGTGTAAAACAAGAAGAAATCGCAGTCTTTCTGTGTTCCCCTGTGACAATTCTTACGTGATAATTTCAAAGTAGTATGAGTTTTAAAACTTCAGAGTAATGCCTCCCCTTCTATTGTTCAGAACTGTTCAGGGGGTGATAAAATTCATGCCCGAACTTCCTCAATACTTTTCTTATTAGCCTGGCCAACATGAGGTGAGGGGGAGGGTGGAGAATGTTTGACTGACTAGTATCAGGCCAACTTTTAGTTTATTAAGAAATTACACAAACAAATCTTTCTCTCTTAGGAGGCTTTATTCTGGGTTTTTCTCTTTGTGGGATACAGAGGCAAGAAGGGCAGAGCTGACCAGCCCCATGGAAAGCGGGAAGATTTTCGGCTGTCTTTCTCCACTGTACTCCCTTCCTCCTTATTAGTTTTGGCTTTAAGCATCTACGTTATTTTGGCCACATACTTCTTACCAAACCTGTTTTCCTTCTAAACTCAGCACCATTGGGCTGGACACCAGTGTTACTGTGTGACTGTGCACCTTTGTCTCCTTTTCCTGCCCTGCTTTGTTGGTGTTCAGCCATGTCTGACTTTGCAATCCCATGAACTGCAGCATGCCAGGCTTCTCTGTCCTTCACTATCTCCCAGAGCTTGTTCAAACTCCTGTCCACTGACTCGGTGATGCCATCCAGCCATCTCATCCTCTGTTGACCCCTTCTCCTCCTGCCCTCAGTCTTTCCCAGCATCAGGCTTGGGTCCGGCCCAATGCCTGAAACACTATAGGTACTGAAAAGTAGAATCATAGCCCTTGGTCTCTTTTAAACATTCTTATCATTTTCACCACCTTTTGCCTTTGTGATTTAATTTATCCAGTCAGTTATCCAGTCATATCTAGATTTTGCAGAATGCCCTGTGAAAGTCAGTAAAGCTTAGTGGTAAAGACCAAGGAATTTGGTCCCAAGTTAAAACTCAGTTTTGCCACATGCTTACTGTATGATATTTGCCTAGAGTCAGTTAATATATTTCCCTCAGTCTCTTTATATATAAATGGAACTAATGATAGCATTTATCTCACAGGTTATTCGAAGGTTATTTGAATATACATACATGTGTGTGCACACATTCACATGCACAAATTTACTGCTGGTAACACAGTAAGCACTGTGTAATGACAGGCATTATCAGTATTTATTGCTGTTTTATTAATACAATTTCTGGAGAAGGAAATGGCAATGCACTTCAGTATTTTTGCCTGGAGAATCCAATGGACAAAGAAGCCTGGCAGGCTACAGTTCGTGGGGTCACAAAGAGTAGACCCAACTGAGCAGCTAACACTTATTAATATAATTATTATAATATTATTATGTATCAATTTCTAGGCACTAGGGATACAAAGAGCTGTTTAAGGAGTTCGCAGTCTAGTGGGAAAACAGGCATGTAAAGATAATACGTAACGATAAGTCTTTCTAAGTGTTTTGAGAGCCCAGCTTTCTCTAGCCAGGAGAAGCTGAAAAGGCATTTTACATGTATGCTTCATGCCGCTTGGTCTTGATAGAGGGTTGGGATTCTGCAGGTTGATGAGAGCGAAGGGCATTTGAGGAAGGGTTTGCAGATTTAAACAGTCTCAAAATGGCAAGTTATGTTTGGAAACTGGGGAGGTGCAGTGTACCCAGAGCGCAGGCCACTTCCAGGGAAGGAGTGTCGGGGAGGGTGGGGAAGGGGGAAAGAAAGAGCTGAGTCACACTTGGAAGTTCAGTCCTTTTCTCACAAGCTTTTGAAAATTGGAGAGTAATCCGCTTAAGTGTCTGGTCTAGGAAGATCACAGTGGTGCAAGGTGCAGAGAGTTCCAGAGAGAAGGGTAATTGGGGGAGAGAGTCAGTCAACAGTCTATTGTGAGTGTGAACTCAGATTTTTGTGAGGAATCTAAGACAGAGGGGGTGTGGAGACAGAGATTAAGAGCCCAGAAATGCAAGCCTCGACAGGGCATGGGGACAGATTTGTTGTAGGAAGAAAGGGTGAGGGAAAGATTGAAGATGATTGATTCTTGGTTCTTAGCCTGAGCGTCAGGATCAATGGTGACTGTAGGAGTGAAGACTGAAAATAGAGGAGGAGGAATTTGCGGTGCCTCTGACGTAAGTGTACAGACAACGGGGAAGGAACTGAAGGGACAAGTCTGGGGCTCAGAAGAGAGACCTAAACTGGGGTAAAGGTCGAGGGGATTCCTCAAGCCTGTAGATAATGCTTGAATCTGTAAGAGTAGCTGAGAATACCCAGTGGAGGGTGTCTGCCATAGTTGAATGAGAGTCAGAGATCTCCTGCAGGGATTCAAACCTGAGAAATTATGGTAAAGTTGGGTGGTATCAGTGACAAGGTGTATTTTACTTGTTTGCTATCTGCCTTGTCCACAAGAATGTCAGTTTCTTGAGAATAACGTCTTTGTGTTCTGCAACAAAGGCATGGCATACATGCCACTAGTATTGTGTGGTGTAAATATAAACTGGGGCGTTAGGGGGGAATATTACCAGCAAAAAGGGGATGAGTGTACATGATCCTCCATGGTTTTATTATTCCAGAGAAGGTACCCAGGTAAGGAACACCATTAAAATAGCTCTGGTAGAGAGAAAGCTTCCTCTGCCCTGAAGTTATACATATTTATAACAGTGGAGAGAGGGCGACCAGATGACAGCAGAAAACTTCTGGTAAAGTGTCCTCATTAGAAAAGCGGAACCTCAGAGCCCCGTGGCTGTCTGATTTGGTCCCTGTCCTAGTGAATTAACCCTCCTTGCTGGACCACTGAAGGAGCAGAGGTGAGCCTCCAGGGCCAAGCTATCTTCTCTCCTCTCTCCGGCATCCCAACACCTACAGCAGTGCTAAGCACCTAGGAAGTGGTCACAAACAGTCACTAAATAAATGATGCACTCCATGAGTTTGAGCAAACTTCTGTAGATGGTGAAGGCAGGGAAGCCTGGTGTGCTGCAGTCCGTGGGGTTGCAAAGAGTCAGACATGACTTATAGCAACTGAACAACAACAAAAGTGTCTAACAGTGCTAGGTACACAGCAAGTGCTCAAGGAATGAGCTTTCTTCTATCCTCCAGATGTTTACAGGTGCATGCGTGCATGCTCAGTCACTCAGTCGAGTCTGACTCTTTGCAACCTCATGGACTATAGCCTGCGGGGATTTTCCAGGCAAGAATACTGGAGTTGGTTGCCATTTCCTCCTCCAGGAGATGTTCCCCACCCAGAGATTGAACCTGTGTCTTCTGCATCTCCTGCATTGCAGGCAGATGCTTACAGGACTGTTCTAATTTCTAACTTACTTCTGCATGCCCTCTTCTCTGTTCATACATTCCTTGTGTGGCTTGCTTCTCCTTGCTGCTGCTGCTGCAAAGTCACTTCAGTCGTGTCCGACTCCGCGTGACCCCATAGACGTCAGCCCACCAGGCTCTCCTGCCTCTGGGATTCTCCAGGCAAGAAAACTGGAGTGGGTTGCCATTTCCTTCTCCAATGCATGAAAGCGAAAAAGTGAAAGTGAAGTTGCTCAGTCGTGTCCAACTCTTAGCGACCCCATGGACTGCAGCCCACCAGGCTCCTCCATCCATGGGATTTTCCAGGCAAGAGTACTGGAGTGGGGTGCCATTGCCTTCTCCGTGCTTCTCCTTAGAAGCCCCAAATATCCTGGGATATTTCCTCTTTTTTCTTCTGTCTCATTTACTGGACCTGTACCCCCATTCTTTTATCACTTTCATTTTTACTGGATGTAACACTTTAAAACATTAACAATAAGATAGGGACTGTGGCTGCTATTTTTCTGTAAGGAAATTGAGGTTCTCAGGTTAATGCCTTGCCCAAGGTTAGAGAGATGGCAAGTTGTAATGTGGAAGTGTCCAAAGTTTTTGCCCAAAGCTCTGCAGTTGCCTTGTAAGAGAAGTATGTGATACTCCTCATAGCTGTCCCTCAGCAGATCTTTGGGAGAAGATGATGAAATGATCATCACATTGCTCCTCCAGAAAAGCCAACCAATATAAGCTACCTAGAGTGGATGATGGAAATGAGTGGAAAGAGTTCTCTTAGTCAAGAGAGCTGGGTCTCAGGGTCAGCTCTAATGCTTAGCATATGTGTGAGCTTAGGCAAATCTCTGCACCCCTCTGGGCCTCAGTTTTCACTTCTGCAAAATGGGAGTAATAATTCCTGCCATTTATACTTTATGGAATTGTTGAAAGAATCAACAATTGCATAATGAATATGCAAAGCAAATGCAAATGCGAACATAGAGTCATAATGTGAGTGAAAAAGTGTAGAGGATTTTAAAGTCGTCCACAGTACCAGGGGGTCTCTCTTTTTCATTATAAAAATGGCCAGTAATGAAAAGAGTGCTCTTTAGGGTCCCTAAAGATTGAATCACGGTATCAATTATATATTAATTTAGATGCTAAATTATTTTCTCCTAAAAAGCATTGTGCATATTTGAACTGTGCTTTATAAACTTTCTTTTAATCAGCCAGACTAAATTTCTTATAGTTCATTCTGGCAGAAATAATTCATTGTCACTGCCATCACTTCAATAAACAGTGTTCTAAGGGCTTAAAACACCCCCAAGGATAGAACTGATATTTGCCAAGGGATCTTTTGGTCCATGAATCTCACCACTTTGCTCCTCATGTAGTTATATGAATGAGGAGAAGGCCCTGGCTCTTGGATCTGGGACATCTGAACTGACTCCTGCCAAGTGGCAGGGACAATTTTAGTGCTGCTAAGAATCTGACTGCTGTTTCCGCCTACTCCCGCCTTCCTCCTTCCTCCTGTCCTTGAGACGCAGATGCTGCCTGCCTTCTGCTCTCTCCTTTACCAGTTTCTTGTGTTTCCATTTCTCCTTTCACCCGTTTTCCTCTCTCCAGATTCTCACTTATCACTGTGTTTTCCTCCTTATCCCTCCCCATCCCCCATGTGCATGTGTGGCAAGTCGCTTCAGTCATATCCAATTCTTTGTGACCCCAGGGACTGTAGCCCCCCAGGCTCCTCTCTCCATGGGATTCTCCAGGCAAGAATACTGGAGTGAGTTGCCATGCCCTCCTCCAGGGGATCTTCCCAACCCAGGGATCAAACCCATGTCTCTTATGTCTCCTGCAATAGTAGGCTGGTTCTTTACCACTAGTGCCACCTGGGAAGCCCCCGCCATCCCCCACGCACAGTTCTATATTGCTTGGTTTTTCCAACAGATCTTTATTGTCTTTCCTTATCCAGTGAGCATGTTCAGACACAGCCTGGAGGTGACAGGGGTGATTTTGTTCTTCCCTTGAAGCCTCAAAATGCCAGTGATGACATTCTCTCCAAATGTGACCAGCATCTTTACTTTCTTTTTCTTATTTTCCCTGGATTGCTGTACTCTGCCATTAACTGGACACCTGTGTCCAGTTTTGTCCACTTCTATCTACCAAATCACCCCACTGCATTCAGAGTGAAACTTCCAAATATTTAATCTGACCCTGTGACTTCTAGAATCCCCTATAACTCCAGATAAAATCTACATACCAAGGTCGTGTATCATTTATCAACTTCATTCAAGGTCGTGTATCCTCTGTCTCCTCCTTACTGCTGGGAACTTACTCATATCCAGCTACACATGTGGCACATACTTAATGTTAATCTCTGTTGGCATTGTTAGTGAACGAATGAATGAGAGAATGAATGAATGGTAGATGCTCAGCATAGGAAGTAGTGTAGTGCAGTAGAAAGGCTAGACCTGTGTTCAGGTCTCAGTCATTTGTTCACATAGATTAATCGCTATGAATTAATTATGATAGTAAATAATAGCAAACATTATGCCTTCCTCAGGGCCTTGGTTAGGGGGAGGTGAATAAGGAATTCCCTTTGGATGCAAAAAGGAGACATCAAAAAATTCAAGAATCAAGAAAATATTATTTTAATATAATATTTTTTAAATAAAAATTAATGCAAGAAATCCATGATGAATGCGATTTCAGAGTTTAATAAAACGGTATCTACTCTGCACTTACACTACTCACCTCACTCTCTTCATCTTGCCCTTCTCACAGGATTACCGTGAGGTCTCAGTGCAGGGTGTTAACAGCCACCTCGTCTAGTGGCTGGTCTTTTAGTCTGACTTCAGTTTTCTCTAAAACAGTGATGCCCTGAGTGTGGTTCGCAGACCAGTGTCGATCAATAAACCGTTGTTAGTCTATAAGGAGATAAGTGCAGAATTGAAAGTGTTTATTTACTTGGATAGTAATTGGACAAAGTGATTTTATGTTCAACCTACTTACAAATTTGGGCATTTATTTCACATATCTTCTGGGTTTTTAATTTTCTTTTTTAGCAATTCATTTTTACTGTAGTTAACAAAAGTTTTGGTTAACAATGGTTTGGAAATAATTTTACAAAACTGGTCCTTCACCACAGTTAATAAAAAAAAAAAAAACACACACACTAACCTTAAGTCTGAGACAGCTCAAAAAGTCTGTGGTTTTTCTAGAAGTGGCTTATCTGTTCCTAACAAGATATACTGCACTGTGGATGGATGTGGTCTAGGAAATGCTAACTCCAGGGGCCCCCAGTATCAGTGTAGTCTGTGCAAATGGCGCCCCCTGCTGTTCTTAGTACTGCAGCTCTGTGTGGGTCCCACTCCTACCAGAATCACTCCTTGCATCCCTTTCCTACCTTTCAAATTGTATTTCATTTCCCTTTCTTATTCCTTGCTTACTGCTGCATTCATTTGGGCAGTGTATCCATCCACCTATTCATTCATTCAATAAATACTTATGAGCCCTTACTATGAACGTGAAAATGTTAGTCACTCTGCTGTGTCTAACTCTTTGTGACCCTATGGATTGTAGCCTGCCAGGCTCTTCTGTTCATGGGAATCTCCAGGCAAGAATGCTGGAGTGGGGTGGGTCACATTTACAGATACTGAGAATATAGTGATGAAAGAATCAGATGTGTTACCTACTTTACTAGCTTACTGTCTAGAACACAGACCAGATGAACAATTACACAAATAAATATATCAGTTACAAGCTGGTGATGTACCACAGAAACTAAACAAAGTGCTTTGATGAATCAAAGAGCAAGGCTTACTTAAACAGAGTGTTGAGTGAAGCCCTTTCTGAGGATGGGACTTTGAATTATGACAAGGTCTTGACGATGCAAATGGCAAGGAAGAAACATTTATAGGAAGAAGGAGTGCAATGCCTTAAATACAGAGGAGGGAAAGAGCGCTCTGTGCTCCAGGACCTGAAAGAAGAGCAGTGTGATTAGAGAAAGGGACATGAGGTGAGGTTGGGAAGTGGCATGCCATGTCACGTAGCAGCTGCTGGCCGTGTGAGTGGTTCACTCTCCACTCTAAGTGCAATGGAAGTCTGTCCTCAGGTTTACAACTGTGCCCCATGTTGGAATTGTGTATTACTTGGAGTATTAAGTGTGATTAACACAAATTAATTCAACCTGGTTTGTTTTTTTTGTTGTTTAGTCACTCATTCAAGTCTGACTCTTTGTGACCCCATGGACTATAGCCTGCCAGGCTCCTCTGTCATTGGGATTTCCCAGGCAGAAATACTGGAGTGGGTTGCCATTTCCTACTCCAGGGGATCTTCCTGATCCAGGAATTGAACCCACATTGCCTGCACTGCAGGCAGATTCTTTATTGTTGAGCCACTGGGGAACCCTTTATAAGCCTCCATTAGCTGCTGTAGGGAGCATTCTTTTTCACTGATGCAGGGCTCTTCCACCACCACCCTCCGTGACTGCTCCTTCCTTTACTGTTGCTTATGCTTGTACAGATTCTGACCTTGGGGAAGCAGGCATAATCTGCTTGGACTCAGGACTGGTCAAGGGAAGAATGTGTGGTGAAAGCCAAACTCATCAGGTTACCTTTCTGAGGTTTATTCTATATAGAAAGTGAAGTTGCTCAGTCGTGTCCAATTCTCTGCGACCCCATGGACTGTAACCTACCAGGCTTCTCAGTCCATGGGATTTTCCAGGCAAGAATACTGGAGTGGGTTGTCATTTCTTTCTCCAGGGGATCTTCCCGACCCAGGGATCAAACCCGGGTCTCCCACATTGTAGGCAGACGCTTTACCGTCTGAGCTACCAGGGAAGCCACCTAGCTATATAGAACCAACAGGAAATAGTGTGCGTCTCTTTTGTTGAACTCCAGCTGCCTGTGACTACATTCTTCACCTCAAGGTGAAAACTTGTGTGCATTGAAGTGAATGGGGTCAAAAAGGAAGAGTGGTGAACTTCGCTGGTGGTCCAGTGGCTAAGACTTCACACTTCCAGTGCAATGGGTGTGAGTTCCATCGTTGGTTGGAACTGAAATCCCATGATGCAGTCAAAAACAAAAACAAACAGGCAGACTGATATAAAGGATAGATGAACAGAAAATTGAAACAGTATCTGCCGCAGGTCCCAGTCTCTGACCTTTTATGCTGCCCGGGTTCCTTCAGTACCCTAGAAACCTTCTAATAAGTCCTTTTTACTTATTGTTTTGCCTAAGCTTGTTTGAGTACAGTTTCTATGATCTTTAACTAAAACGACATTACAACTGCAGCCTCCCCAACTCTTCACAACCTCCAGGGTGCATCCGTTGCCGCACTCCCACCTTGCCTAGGACTTCATCTCCCTTCATGTAGTTTAAATACGGTGAGGGAAAGTCTATGTTTCCCAAGGTGGGTTTGTCAGAAACTTTCTACCATTGGAAAACTGAATTTGACCATTTCTCAGTTTTTGGAGATGTCATTTATCATAGCAGCAGTTAGAGAGGAGCAAGATCGCGAGTGAATATTCTCCATAGCCTCTCTGAGTCTCTAGTTTGGACATACACGTACTGTATCCTCTTGGACATGCATGCATGCACACACAGATGCACACACAGACACAAAGGCATACATGCTGGAGTGCATTCTTATGGATGCTCAGGGTATTTTCAGTTGTTGCTTTTATGATCAAATAAAAGGAATATCACTTTCCTCAACATTCTATAAATGAAAGGCCTTTTCTTGGGCTCTGGGTCAGTTTTGAGTTCTTCAGAACCATCTGGAGCACGATTTTCTCTCTTCTTAACAATTTCTTTGTGCTGTTTTTCTTTAAGCTCAACTGTAGTAAGGGGAAAAAAAGCCTCTAAAACCAAGCCAAAAATCGGTGTGAATCCTGACAGCAGGCTCCAAAATGCCAAGTGGGAGAGAAAGAAATGGAAACACTGACTTTTTCCAAAGCCATATAACAATTCATCCTTCAGCAGATATCCATGTGGTTCTAATGTGTCTAAGCTTTCAGAGGCTGGCCTGGGCCAGCAGGTGCAGTTTGTCTTGGTGGCTGCTTGTTGTCACATGCCCATCGATCCATCTCCTTGTCCCGCACTGAATCTGGTGACCTTTAGGATATGCTGCAAATCCAGATGTTCAATCTGGCTTAGAAACCCCCAGAGGACTAACTACTGGTATGTCACAGAGGTGCAGGTAGATATTTTAAACTGCAGAGTATAAGTTAACGAGGAAGGTGGGCATGTAGAAGTCTTGCAATGAATGATCTACTGCTGGAAATTGGATTTTTCTGTGGCTTGCTCCATTTTTAAGAATAAATTCTACTGTTAATCTTAGATTCATACTATATTGCTCACACAGGTGGTGTCATGACTATGAATGTACCCATTTTGAGAAAATTCTCAACTCCAAGACACATTAAGTGTACACTTGTTCTTTGAATTTAAAAATAATTCTATTAATATATTTTTTCTGTCGAATGATTCTGATAAACATCCACCTCTCTCACTTCCCTTTAAGATAGATTATTTGTGACTACTTATACACATTTAGGGAAAAGTCATATTTTGAGTAACCTGGAAGATGTATGCTCTCTGAAACAGAAGTATTAACTTGTAAGGTTTAATCACATGGCGTTCCCCTTAATAAGATGTGATGATTATCTTCACCATTTTATGTCTTAGGAGGGTTTTGCACTTCATGGGACTCTATGGCTGAATTAAAGATTCTAGTTAGCTATTTGTTGAATGTGATGGATTTTTTTGAAAGGCTTTTTAAACTGGTCCCTGGGAAATATCCTTGAATTCTCTTTTCCATCTCCCTGCTAGGTGACAATGATGGGATTGGAGAACCCCAGACCTGGAGCCAGAAACCTCATTTGAGATTAGCCTCTGGTGATGACCATTCACATTGCCCTGTGGCAAGTCATTTACTTCTTGGAGCTTCCCGTTCTTGATTTGCAAAATGGGAGTAATACCTGCCCAGACCCTCTATGTTGTCATGGGATTTAGATGAAATTATACATGTGAGACGGAGAAGGCAATGGCACCCCACTCTAGTACTCTTGCCTGGAAAATCCCATGGGTGGAGGAGCCTGGTAGGCTGCAGTCCATGGGGTCGCGAAGAGTTGGACATGACTGAGCAACTTCACTTTCACTTTTCACTTTCATGCACTGGAGAAGGAAATGGCAACCCACTCCAGTGTTCTTGCCTGGAGAATCCCAGGGACGGGGGAGCCTGGTAGGCTGCTATCTATGGGGTCGCACAGAGTTGGACACGACTGAAGCGACTTAGCAGCAGCAGTAGCAGCAGCATACATGTGAGAACACGTCCTGATCTATAAAAACACCACACAAGCGTTAATTATTGTATCGATTTCACCCATAAAATAATGATGTTCCCTCTGCTTGGAATGCTCTGCCCCTGCATCTTCACAAGATGTATTGTATCAGATTCCAGCCAAAAGCAGAATTCATCCCGAATGTTTCAACTGAGAGACTATTATGTGGGTTGGACTGAGGGGACAGATAGGAAAGGTGGGAAACTTAGACAGTATCCTTAGACTGTAAACAGTAAACAGTTTACAGCAAACAGACTGTAAACAGTATCCTTAGACAGTAAACTTAGACTGAGGATTCAGAGGAACTGGGGCTGGAGTGGAAGGACCTGTGTTACTGGAGCCCACCTGGAGTTTGAACCAGGGAGGGGCTACTCCGTAAGAGCTGCCTTGGAGAGGACCAGTCTCCATCTGTCTGATAAGGCTCCATCTGTCTGATAAGGCTCTAAGCAAGGCAAGATTTACTTACTCGCTCTCCTTCTGCCCTCCAGTGTCTCATTGGCTAAATCCCCCTGGAAATGAGCTGAGAAGGGAGTCAGAATGGAGAAAAGCAGAGAATGGATGGGAGCAAATGGAGAATCCCAGTTAGCATGGCTTCTTGTTATGCCATTTCCATCCCCTCTGAATGGCTTTCTGTACCACCCAGTCTAAAGGAACTTTCACCAGTCCTTTTCAACTCCATCACCTTGCATTTTCTTTTTAACACTTACCACCACCGAGAATCATTTCACCACTTATTTGCTTGCTTATTTATTGCTTGTTTATTTATTATTTTTTCTCTTCCCTTGTTGGAAGGTCCTTCCCAGGAAGTGAGAGTCCTTGTTGGTTTTGTTCACTGCTCTACCTCTAGAGCCTGGAGTATAATAAATCTTTGTTTAACCTGTTGAATGAATAATAATGGTAGAGTAATTGAGGAAGAGGTAATATGATTAAAGACGCCATCAAAAGAATACCCAGGCTGTAACTCTATTGGCAGAAATATCTTTACTCCTGACCTCTGGCTGAATTTCTAGTCAAACTTTCTCCTTATATAAAATTCAGGATGCCCACTCCTGCCAGAGGCTGGGGAACGTTCATGAGTGACATTACCTCAAAGACTCTGTCCCTTCATTGCTCTTTACACGTTGCAACAGAAATAGCTTTTGCAGGACAAAGTGGCAGGAAGAACCAAGGCCACTCGTTTTCACTCACATCTGGAAGTGGTGACTGTACCATTTCCTCTGCACATTCCTTATCATTTCAGCAAAAGGGGAGTTCACATTAATGCACAGAAACCCCTGCCAGAGTCCTGGCTGCTTCATGGCAATGAGAACAATGCTGGAAATCCCTTACACTTATATAAACTGCTTTGGAGATTAAGAATTACTTTCAGAGTCACCATCTTTTAATCCTGACACTAATGCCTAAGAGAGGTGCTACTTTCTTGTTTCTTAAATGAAAAAGTTGAAGCTCAAAGAGTTTAGCTGAGTTGAGGCCAAGTGGAGCTTGGTCTCAAACTCAGTCCCCTTGGGAACTGTTTCCCTGTCAATATCACTGAAAAAGAAAAAGAACTCTACCTGCAAAACCTGTCACTGACAAGGGAAACCCATGAGTGGCAAATCTGCAATAGTCTTTAGCAGTTGGTATGAGTTCATTCATCACGGGATTTCTATTTCCCCCTTCGTGAGCACACTGGAAAGAGAAGGCAAGGGAGAGGATCCTATGCTAAAGATCTTGGATTATTCTTCTTTTTGTATTTGGAAGGGACAGACTCAAGTTCTGGATTACTCAAGTAATTCATTAGGGAGCTCGAGCAAGTAACAAAGCAAGTAACGTGGATTTTGGACTCAGACTTCAGTGTAAGACCTTGCCTTGGAACACATTTGTCTTTTGATTTTAGGTTAAGTCACTTCACTCTGAGTCACAGTTTTCTATTCTCCTAAATGATGGCTTATTTAACATGTCTTCTAGAGTCATTTGAGAATTAACTTGCCCCAAACCACACTGTTAGCAAAGGGTGAAACCAGAATTTGAGCTCAGTCACTAATGCTAGAGTTTGGCTCTGAGATAATAACACTGAAAATGAGACTGGAAATTCTTCAGTCCTCCTAAATCTCATTTGCCCACTGAGCCAACCCCCACTCATTGCTAGAAAAAGTTAGTGACGAAGGCAAAAGGCCTTGATGTAGTGAGTTTTTGACCTCCCATAGGTGCTGAGTCTGAGTAGAGAAGCAGAAGATAGATGCTGAAACAGAGCCTCGACCCACATTTGTCTTGATACAAAATTTATCTAAAGTAATCCAGGACTTGAGTCTGTCCCTTCCAAATATAAAAGAATAATCCAAGATCTTTAGCATAAGATCCTCTCCCTTACCTTCAGTTTCCAGTGTGCTTACTAAGGGGGAAATAGAAATCCTATGGCTCCTTTTGATACAGGCCACGGGGATCCAGATGAAGCTAAGGATGAACAGCTGTCCTTCTGCTCAACAGCAATAAACAGCCACCCACTTCCCAAGGGAAGTGGCCCTCACCGCTGATGTGAGCATAAACTGCCCAGTCTACCAGGGCTGCATCCCATATGCCAACAGGAAGTCCTTGCTGCTCAGGAGGGCAAGTGGACTTCGCAGTTAATCAAGCAGCTGAGGAGACATTGTAGTTAATCATGTCAGATATTGTGGCATCAGCTCTATTTGAAACAGAAGGAGGGCAGGGGTCACTAGCAGCACCAGGCAAGAGGAATGGCAGGTAGTGGAATGTTTCAGCTATGAGTTACTGTTTCAGAAAGAAAGGGGGAAAATGCTGGCTGTGATTTTAATGTGGGTCAAGGTTAATGGAAATATTCATGGAAGTTATTCTTGTGAAGTAAAATCAGCAGAATTGGAGACCTGGATTCACACTGAGAGAGGGAATCTACTGCCAAAGACACTGAAATCAAAATCGACTGCCCTGGAAAATAAAGAGAGAGCTCCCCACTTCCATTCATATGCCCAGCAGAATCCAGGTGATTATTAGGTGAAGATTTGGAGTGGTTTTAACCACTGAATGAAAAGGAGTGAATTAAAGTGGCTTGGATGATTTAATGTTGTTTAAACTGTGTATGGGCTTCCCAGGTCATGCTAGTGGGAAAGAGCCCACTTGCCAATGCTGCTGCTACTGCTACTGCTAAGTCGCTTCAGTGGTGTCCGAATCTGTGCGACCCCATAGACGGCAGCCTGCCAGGCTCCCCCGTCCCTGGGATTCTCCAGGCAAGAACATTGGAGTGGGTTGCCATTTCCCTCTCCAATGCATGAAAGTGAAAAGTGAAAGTGAAGTCACTCAGTCGTGTCTGACTCTTAGCGACCCCATGGACTGCAGCCGACCAGGCTCCTCCATCCATGGGATTTTCCAGGCAAGAGTACAAGAGTAGGGTGCCATTACCTTCTCCGATGCTGCTAGACATAAAAGACATGGGTTTGACCCCTGGGTCAGGAAGATCCCCTGGAGGAGGGCATGGCAACCCACTCCAGTATTCTTGCCTAGAGAATCTCAAGGACAGAGGAGCCTGGTGGGCTACACTCCATAGGGTTGCACAGAGACAGACATGACTGAAGCAACTTAGCATGCATGCACACAAACTGTGCGTGGGCTTCTCAGTGAACATGTCCATATAATGGTAGCAAGAATTGTATCCCCAGCGCCTGGTGCAGAGAAATTGCTCAAGTAATGAGTGCATCATAATAATAATAATTATATATATTCATACTTTTTTCAATCAAGTGCCTGCAATGTACTAGGTGTTATGCCAAGAGATTCACACGTCGTTCAGTTCTGTCCCCAGCCAGTGAGCTGTAGGTCAAAAGATTCAAAACCTGTCCCCTTAATGTTGATCCATAGGTTGCAAAGAGTTGGACATGACTGAGCGGCTTAGCATGGATGCACAAACCAGAGCAGTGTCTTCAATGCCTCAACACAAATGTTCATATATATATGAAGTGTTTGAGCACCTTGGAAACCTCATAGAGGTTTGAGAGAGCATGAGAGGGTCGCTAGCTACTCACATGCCTAGCTGCTTGTTGGAGATCTGTCCATTTTGAGTAGGGTCTAACCAGGTTCATTGTGTGTGTGTTAGTCACTCAGTCATGTCTGACTCTTTGCAATCCCATGAACTATAGCCCTCCAGGCTCCTCTGTCCATGAAATTCTCCAGGCAAGAATACTGGAGTGGGTAGCCATTCCCTTCTCCAGGAGATCTTCCTGACCCAGGGATCAAACCCAGATCTCCTTCATTGCAGGCAGATTTTTTACCATATGAGCCACCAGATTCATTATCATACTTGAAAATGTTTTATAAGCAGGGGATCTTCAGGAGAAAGGATACAGGCACTCTGCTGGGCATTTGAGTATAATTATTATTTAATACTCTAATGTCAATTAACACATATTATTATTTAAATTCCTGTGGAAAATGAAACCAAAACTCAGAATGATTAGCTAACTTAACAGAGGCCACATAGCAAGTAGTAGAATCTGATTTTAAATACAGGTCTTTGTATTTCCAGAGCCCCCCCAAACTGAAAGGTTTGGGACTAATTTAGTCCATTACTTCTAAAACTTGCTCTGGGTAAAAAATCTGATTCCCATGAGATATTCATGAGGGTATCATGAGATATTCAATAAGGTGGGAAATATTGCTTATTTCACCCTGAATTTGGAGATTCTTGGTGCACACTAGCTCAGTAGAGATCCTGAGAATTGTTACTATAAGGACTCTGTGCTGAATCTATGTTTCCCGAAGGTATTTGACCACCAAGTCTCTTCCCACCACCGTTAGTCATTGTTGTTGCTGTTCAGGAGACTGTTCTTTGTTTCCATGTAATATATGATAACATACCATGGACCTTGGATTGTTAGCTCCTAAAACCAAGGTTTATTCTGCTTTGATAGGAAATCGAAGTCATAGCAATTATTGATACTCAATGTGTATGTGTGTGTGCGTGCATGCATATAAGAACCTGAGAGAGAGAGAGAGAGCAAGTATGCGAGCCTGAGCCCTATCACCACGTCTAATTGAGAAGAAGGGAGTAGGTAAATACATATAAATTCTGATACTTCAGGTTCAGTTCAGTTCAGTTCAGTCGCACAGTCGTGTCCAACTCTTTGCGACCCCATGAATCACAGCACGCCAGGCCTCCCTATCCATCACCAACTCCCGGAGTTCACACAAAAGATACTTCACTTGCTTTTTATTACAAGTAGGCTCAATCATTGCCCCAATTTTCCGTCTTAGCCATTATCATGTTAATATTGCAGATGGGAATTTAATGGAAAATAATTTGGGGATTAGCATGTTTTCCTGGAAGTGGTAGGAATTGGAAGGTGTTGTGGGGTGGAGTGGCTTCCCAGGTGGTGCTAGTGATAAAGAACCCACCTGCCAATGCAGGAGACATAAGAGATATGGGTTTGATCCCTGGATTGGGAAGATTCCCTGGAGGAAGGCATGGCAACCCACTCCAATATTCTTGCCTGCAAGATCCCATGGACAGAGGAGCCTGGCGGGCTACAGTCTGTGGGGATACAAAGAGCAGGACAAGAGTGAAGCAACTTAGCATGCATGCACACATGTTGGGTGGAGTAGGAAAGCAAGGTGAAGGTGAATTCACTTCCTGGAATGGACAGATGATGCTATAGTCTTGGATATGACAGAATGTACCAGCTTCTCTTAGGAAAGCTGACAAGTAGAATGCTTATATAAGTAGCTGGAATTACCAAGGCCAGGAAAGAAGAACCACAATTCCCCTTCTAGTGGGCCATGACCATCTGTGCCATCTAGAATGCCCTCACATTTTAGATTGAGAAGTGAAGTCAACAAATGGAATCTAAACAAAAAAGGGGGGGAGCTATCCCTTCACCCTGTCTGAAAATAAATATGAGAATTACTAGATCTCACCTTTCTTTAAGGACGGACAATAATAGTAAAACAGAATGGTGACTATGAGAGAAAATAACCTCTGAACAGGGCACTTGGAACCTCACTGGAGAAAACAAGAAAAGGATTTCTACAAATCATCCACTCATGATTCCAAATATGTTTGGCACAGAACAAAAAGACATGGTCTCTTGTGAAACATGAACAGACACAGTCATAAAGAGAGAGCAGATTGAGATTAAAAGGTAGGTGTGTGGAATTAAAATGGACTTAAGTGAGATAATAAAGGATTTCAAGGAATCTTAAAATATAATAGCAGTATTAAAGTTTGCATTGAAAGAAAGTAGAACTGATATGTGAAAAAATTATCAGTGAGGTGAATGACACATTTGTAATTTTTTTCAAGAATACAGAGGCAATATGCAAAAAAGAGAATAATGTTGAAAGAAATGATTATAAACCCTAAGGGCAAACATGGATGGCCAATTCGCAAATAAGTATTATTTCTGAATGAAAGCTTAGAAAAAGTAGAAAAGACATAAAATTATAATAAAACATTTTCTGCAAACTCTACATGAATTCAAAGAAATAATACACATATCTAGACATTTGGATAAAGACAAACAACTAGGATAAAGATAAAAATCAATTATGATCCAAATAAGAAAAACAGATTTCCTGCAAAGAAACAAACATTAGTTCAGCTCAGTTTCTCATTTATAACCTACAATGTCAGTACACAATAAAGCATTGTTTTTTTTCTCTCTCAATGAACAGTGTTTAGACCCAAGAATTCCATACTCGGACAACTGTGAGAAGGTAAATAGCAGCATATTTTCTGATAAATGGAAGCTCATACAATATACCAACGACATACCTACTTTACCTGATAAAATGGTTTACAGATCCATTCCAATTAGCCAGGAAGTAAGCAAACTTCAGAGCTCAAGAAAAAAGTCACAATATAAAAGGAGTGACTGAATACTTGCTGGCTTAGTTACACTGTTCTTTGTCAGAACAAATGCATAAATACTATACATATTAAATGAGATACTATAGAAACTCCAATCAATCTTAAAAGACTAAAGTACCACTGAAGTTTACATTGTAAAAAAGTAGAACTGACATATAAAAAAAATTATCTACTGTAGATATACAATTTAATCTGCCTCTTAAGAAATCTGTATGCATGTCAGGAAGCAACAGTTAGAACTGGTCATGGAACAACAGACTGGTTCCAAATAGGAAAAGGAGTACGTCAAGGCTGTATATTGTCACCATGTTTATTTAACTTATATGCAGAGTACATCATGAGAAATGCTGGACTGGAAGAAACACAAGTTGGAATCAAGATTGCCGGGAGAAATATCAATAACCTCAGATATGCAGATGACACCACTCTTATGGCAGAAAGTGAAGAGGGACTAAAAAGCCTCTTGATGAAAGTGAAAGTGGAGAGTGAAAAGGTTGGCTTAAAGCTCAACATTCAGAAAACGAAGATCATGGCATCTGGTCCCATCACTACATGGGAAATAGATGGGGAAACAGTGGAAACAGTGTCAGACTTTGTTTTTCTGGGCTCCAAAATCACTGCAGATGGTGACTGCAGCCATGAAATTAAAAGACGCTTACTCCTTGGAAGGAAAGTTATGACCAACCTAGATAGCATATTCAAAAGCAGAGACATTACTTTGCCAACAAAGGTTCGCCTAGTCAAGGCCATGGTCTTTCCTGTGGTCATGTATGGATGTGAGAGCTGGACTGTGAAGAAGGCTGAGCGCTGAAGAATTGATGCTTTTGAACTGTGGTGTTGGAGAAGACTCTTGAGAGTCCCTTGGACTGCAAGGAGATCCAACCGGTCCATTCTGAAGGAGATCAATCCTGGAATTTCTTTAGAAGGAATGATGCTAAAGCTGAAACTCCAGTATTTTGGCCACCTCATGCGAAGAGTTGACTCATTGGAGAAGACTCTGATGCTGGGAGGGATTGAGGGCAGGAGGAGAAGGGGACGACAGAGGATGAGATGGCTGGATGGCATCACTGACTTGATGTGTGTGAGTCTGGGTGACCTCTGGGAGCTGGTGATGGACAGGGAGGCCTGGCGTGCTGCGGTTCATGGGGTCGCAAAGAGTTGGACACGACTGAGCGACTGATCTGATCTGATCTGAAAATAAGCAAGGTTGTAGATGATGTGAATAATATCATTAATAAGATGACTTTATATGTATATATATAGTCTCACATTTACATTCATACAAAACTGAGGATCTAAAATTTCAGTGCCCATAAAACATGTATGCAAATCAATATATATAAGCTAATTCATATGTTATGTGTGCAGTCACCATCTGCAGTGATTTTGGAGCCCAGAAAAATAAAATCTGACACTGTTTCCACTGTTTCTCCATCTATTTCCCATGTAGTGATGGGACCAGATGCCATGATCTTCGTTTTCTGAATGTTGAGCTTTAAGCCAACCTTTTCACTCTCCACTTTCACTTTCATCAAGAGGCTTTTGAGTTCCTCTTCACTCTCTGCCATAAGGGTGGTATCATCTGCATATCTGAGGTTATTGATATTTCTCCTGGCAATCTTGATTCCAGCTTGTGTTTCTTCCAGTCCAGCATTTCTCATGATGTACTCTGCATATAAGTTAAATAAACATGGTGACAATATACAGCCTTGACGTACTCCTTTTCCTATTTGGAACCAGTCTGTTGTTCCATGACCAGTTCTAACGGTTGCTTCTTGACCTGCATACAGATTTCTCAAGAGGCAGATCAGGTGGTCTGGTATTCCCATCTCTCTCAGAATTTTCCACAGTTCATATGAACAGTATCAAAAATGCCAAACAAGCAATAGTACAGACCTCAAAGTCTTGATCTCTGGCCTAATGTAATAATACTAGAATTTAATAACAAAATATGGATTTATGAAAGCATCAGCAAATTAACAACATTTCCAAATAAACCAGGTTGAAATTTTAGATTTTGGCTTCCATCTAAAGTGCTAAATTTGGAAAACTCAGCAGTGGCCACAGAACTGGAAAAGGTCAGTTTTCATTCCAATCCCAAAGAAGGGCAATGCCAAAGAATGCTCAAACTACTTCACAATTGCACAATCTCACACATGAGCAAAGTATTGCTGAAAATTCTCCAAGCCAGGCTTCAACAGTACATGAACTGTGAACTTCAAGATGTTCAAGCTGGATTTAGAAAAGGCAGAGGAACCAGAGATCAAATTGCCAACATCTGCTGGATCATTGAAAAAGTGAGAGAGTTCCAGAAAAACATCTGCTGCTAAGTCGCTTCAGTCGTGTCCGACTCTGTGCGACCCCATAGACGGAAGCCCACCAGACTCCCCCCAGAAAAACATCTACCTCTGCTTAATTGACTATGCCAAAGCCTTTGATTGTGTGGATCACAACAAACTATGGAAAATTCTTCAAGAGATGGGAATACCAGACCACTTTACATGCTTCCTGAGAAATCTGTATGCAGGTCAAGAAGCAACAGTCAGAAATGGACATTGAACAACAGACTGATTCCAAATTGGGAATGAGTATGTCAAGGCTGTATATTGTTACCCTGCTTATTTAACTTATATGCCGAATATATCATGTGAAATGCCAGGCTGGATAAAGCACAAGCTGGAATCAAAATTGCTGGGAGAAATATCAATAACATTGGATATACAGATGACACCACACTTATGGCAGAAAGCGAAGAAGAACTAAAGAGCCCCTTGATGAAAGTCAAAGAGGAGAGTGAGAAAGATGGCTTAAAACTTAACATTCAGAAAACTAAGGTCATGGCAGCTAGTCCCATTCAGATCAGATCAGATCAGATCAGGCTCAGTCGTGTCCGACTCTTTGCGACCCCATGAATCTCAGCACTCCAGGCCTCCCTGTCCATCACCAACTCCCGGAGGTCACTCAGACTCATGTCCATCGAGTCAGTGATGCCATCCAGCCATCTCATCCTCTGTCGTCCCCTTCTCCTCTTGCCCCCAATCCCTCCCAGCATCAGAGTCTTTTCCAATGAGTCAACTCTTCGCATGAGGTGGCCAAAGTACTGGAGTTTCAGCTTTAGCTAGTCCCATTACTTCATGGAAAAATCAATGGGGAAACTGTGAGAAACTTTATTTGGGGGGGCTCCAAAATCACTGCAGATGTTGACTGCAGCCATATAATTAAAAGATGCTTGCTCCTTGGAAGAAAAGCTATGACCAACCGAGACAGCATATTAAAAAGCAGAGACATTACTTTGCCAACAGAGGTCTGTCTAGTCAAAGCTATGGTTTTTCCAGTAGTCATGTATGGATGTAAAGATCTGGACTATAAAGAAAGCTGAGCGCTGAAGAATTGATGCTTTTGAACTGTGGTTTTTGAGAAGACTCTTGAGAGTCCCTTGGACTGCAAGATCAAACCAGTCAATCCTAAAGGAAATCAGTCCTTTATATTTATTAGAAGGACTGATGTTGAAGCTGAAACTCCAATACTTTGGCCACCTGATGTGAAGAGTTGACTCATTTGAAAAGACTCTGATGCTGGGAGGTATTGGGAGCAAGAGGAGAAGGGGATGACAGAGGATGAGATGGCTGGATGGCATCACTGACTCGCTGGACGTGAGTCTCAGTGAACTCTGGGAGTTGGTGATGGACAGGGAGGCCTGTTGTGCTGCAGTCCATGGGATCACAAAGAGCCGGACATGACTAAGTGACTGAACTGAACTAAACTGAAAGTGCTAAATATTGGAAATCTTTGGAAGATGTATGTTGTTGCTTGTTTCAGTCTCAGATTTGGATATGTGTTAAATAAGATGTCACATTACCAGCTTAAGGAAAGGTCAGTTATTTAAAGCAGATTGGACTTTTTTCTTAATCGCTTTTATTACCAAATGGTACCTCACCCTTCAGATCAAATTGCTTTTGTAGGAAATGTAAACTATTTTACAAAGCCACACTTATGGAAAGGAAATTTGACTCCAAACAAGCCTAAGTTGTCCTATAAAGGAGATAAGCAGAAAATATTTGCTAAGTTGGGTATGTGCTCAATCACCTGCCCCCACCTCTTATGAACACTCCTTTCCTGTCCTTTGAGGGTGAGCCTTCAATAATAAGAGAAATATCTACCATCAAGCTCTTTTGTTCCCCTTCCTTGGCCTGCCTTTAGCAAGCTTATCTGAATTATTTATTCTTTGCTTAAGTTGAAAAACCAGTCCCATGAAGACTGTAGAATCTTCCCAGAAGTTCAGGCCTTGATTCCTGGCTCTTCTTCAAGCCCTGCACAGTGGAGATGCCTGCCATGTGGGTCACTGACAGTACCACCGAGGACCCTTTGGCTGTGCTCAGACCCAGCGGGTTGGGTTGATTTTGCTTTCTTTCATAGCTCAGATGTTCATCAGCTTTGTGCTGTGGTCTTAGTGTGTTGCTCCATAGCTCAGAGGCCTAAAGGGAAAAATTCCACAGAGTTTTTCAAAACAGAAAGATGTATTTGCCTTTTTTTTTGCTATAGCTTAAAAAAAATTATTCATTTTAATTGTAGGCTAATTACTTTAAAATATTGTAGTGGTTTTTGCCATACATTGACATGAATCAGCCATGGGTGTCCCCATCCTGAACCCCCCTCCCACCTCCCTCCCTATCCCATCCCCTGGGTCATCCCAGTGCACCAGCCCTGAGCACCCTGTCTTATGCATTGAACCTGGACTAGCGGTCTGTTTCACATATGATAATACATATGTTTCAGTGCTATTCTCTCAGATCATCCCACCCTTGCCTTCTCCCACAGAGTCCAATAGACTGTTCTACACATCTGTGTCTCTTTTGCTATCTCACATATAGGGTTATCATTACCATCTAAGAAAGATGTATTTGACTCTTAAGCTGGTCTTGAGCATGATGCTATATCTCTACTCTAGAAAGTTTTAGGGATTTGGCTTTGTTAAACCATAGTGCTCAGTGATTCATATAGTGAAAAAGAATATCTTAAATTGGGTTTGAATTATAGTGAAGGTCTTATTTCTGGGCCCTATGATGGGACTTGGTTAGGTAGGTGCTGGACATCCTAAAACAGGAAGTGGAAACCACAATTTTTGCCCATGACTGGCTCTGATTGCTCATATTTTCAACTTATCTTCTAACAGAGACTAAGGAAGATAGCAAACATCTAGTAAATATTTACTGAAAATGTTGGATCCAGAGAACAAGGTGTATTGTGACAATGCTTACTAGATTTTTCTAGAACTTTCTTTGTTTTAAATACGCTGTATCATTAAGCATAGAGGTATAATTTTGTTTTGATTGTTGATTGAAGAAATACGGCTCCTTTGGTCTGGGCTTCAGATAGTTAAAGGAAGATAATCTGTGGACCTATGTGAAGCAACACACTTTAAACACTTAGCGTATCAAGGAAAGTCTTTCAGCTCTGGAGTGATAAAGATCCAGGTTTGCACTCCACCTTCACCATGCACAACTTGTTTGGTCACGGGAAACATTGATATAAAACTAGGTGATGTATTGTGGCAGGGAGAGTTGATGTTCCCACGGCCACAGTCAGAGAAAATACAGAGGGTGGAGAGGGAGAGTACTATGAGGTCATAGTTCCTGGGACTGAAGGTCAGAAACCTTCATTTCCTAGTACTGCACACATTCATAGTGCCTCCAACTCTGTGCCTCCAGCTCTATTTCCATGAAAAGGGTCAGGTTGCCAACAGCTGTGTTCCTAAAACAACCAGAAGGGAGAAGAAAATCCAGAAATCCCTCCATACCTTTTAGCAAGGAGGTTTACTGGCACTCCTGCTCTGTCAACAGACCCAGGAGGATATTTGCAGAGCAGTTTGCATTTCTTAAGTTGTAAAGAAATATTTTACTCAGCACCACTGTTCTGTGCAAAGGTTGTAAATTCATTTCAGTTTGGTAGGAGCAGGAAAGAAGAGAAAGAAAACCTGTTGCATATGGGAAAACCTTTCACAAGTAAAATTCTATGATAATGAAAGCCTTAGAACATTGGGTTAACATTTTTCCTTTCTATGGTAGAAGCACAATACATTCTATCACAGGCAGAGCTTCTCCGTATCTCACTGTGATAGAATAACAGCTTCATAGCTGAATTCCACCTGTACCATTCTCTCACCACAACGTTTGGCCAGTGGCCTAAAATACTTGGCTACAGAAGTGGGAAATCAGACTGTGAGTAACTGGTGTGATTAACTCACCTCTAAACTCAGGGTAAATGAAAATCCCTTTGGTGAGAGCAAGGGGTAGAGGTTGTAATAGTTACAGCACTTGTTTTCAGCCCTGAAGAAAAAATTAGCAAATTGACTTGAGTCCAGTGATCAGGGATTCATCAGTAATTGAAAAATAAAGGACCAGATCCACTTACGCAGTCAGATCACGTTCAGAATTTAGAGATACCCTAAGCTGGTCAGATGGCAAAGAATCCGCCTGCAATGCAGGAGACGGGGGTTCAATCTATGAGCTGGGAAGATCCCCTGGAGAAGGGAATGGCTACCCACTCTAGTATTCTTGCACGGTGAATGCCATGGACAGAGGAGCCTGGCCAGTTACAGTCCATGTAGTAGCAAAGAGTCGGACACAATTGAGAGATTAACACATGCTGGGAACTACAGGAGTCTGATATGGCTGGAGAGTGAAGTGGCATCTCTGTTCAAATGACTTACTTATATCTATACGCCTTATAAGCTGGTCGGTAGCACACCATAGGTCTTTTTTCCACAGTAAACTCCACAGACAAGTGCTAAGCTATCAATACAACACATTTGGACTATTTTAAAGCAAATGAATATTTATTAACTATTTTGTATCTCAAAGCCATTCTAGAGTTAAGTAGGTATAATATTAATATCCACAGGTATGAATGTAGCTTCAGAGTCTCTTCTGTCTGATGGAGATTCCCTTATCCTCTCCTACTATTTAAACTCCTAAGGACTTAAGGAAGGATATAGACTTCAGCCCTTTCCTACACGTTCATATCACAAACTGAGATGCCCACTACTTCCAAGGGAATGTGGACTCAGAGGGAAAAAACAGGAAGATAGCTAAGGAGCAAACCACATTGAAAGGGAGAGAACAATTTGAAGAGCCTACACTGGATAAAGGAATATTAATCAGCCAGAGATAAACTTTAAATGACTTCATATATGGCAAGGCACCACCTTCATCAAATAATTAAAGTTAACACTACCAGTAGTGGGACTCATTGACTTCATATGACTTTATTTAATGCACTGAGTAGAACATAGAATCACTTTAGTGTTATTTTCACAAAATGCATAGCCTGAATCTAATCATGGGGAAACATTAGACAAACCCAGATTGAGAAATATTCTGCAAGATAATCCTTCAAAATGTTGCTGACATTATATTCAAAATATTTAGGAGTGTTCCAGAATAAAAGAGAATAAAAAAACAATATAACTGAATGCAGTTCATGATCCATCTTTTGTTACCTCTGTCTTTTGTTACAGAAGACACTATGGGGAACAAAATGGGTGAGTTCTGAATAAGGTCTATAAATTCAATAATAATATTTTATCAATGTTAATTTCCTGATTTTGAACACTGCATATTAGTATCTAGGAGCTTCCTGGACACTAGTGGCACAGAGGTAAAAAGCCCACCTGCCAGTGCAGGAGATGCAAGAGATGCAGGTTCAATTCCTGGGTAGGGAGGATGCTCTGGAGTAGGAAATGGAAACCTGCTCCAGTATTCTTGTCTGGAAAACCTCATGGACAGAGGAGCCTAGCAAGCTATAATCCATGGGTTTGCAAGGAGTTGACTGAGTGACTGAGCACACACACACACATAGTAGTATTTAGTAGATTGCTCTTGTTTTAGAAATTAAACACAAATCTTTAGGGATAAAGAGGTATCATTTCTATAATTTACTCTTAGATGATTCAGACCTATATATCTGTATCTGCATAAAGATCATCTATACCTGTAGACAGATAGAAATACACACACACATACATACAGGGGCTTCCCAAGTAGCTCAGTTGGTAAAGAATCCACCTGCAATGCAGGAGACCCCGGTTTGATTCCTGGGTTGGGAAGATCCCCTAGAGAAGGGATAAGCTACCCACTCCAGTATTCTTGCCTGGAGAATCCCCATGGACAGAGGAGCCTGGCGGGCTACAGTCCATGAGGTTGCCAAGAGTTGGACACAACTGAGCGATGAACCACAGCACAGCATACACACACACACACACACACACACACACATATACACACGAAGAGAGACAGAAGGAGAACACAGCAAGTATGGTAAAATGTTAAGAATAAGGAATTGGAGAGTGAGTGACATGTATACATCATTTGTACTATTTTTGTAAGTTTTCTCTAAGAATGAAATTATATCAAAATTAAAAGTTTAAAAATATGACTCCCACACAAATTTCCTGTCCCTTTCCTTGCTTATATTTCTCTTCTAAACTTATTATCATCTGACATTTGTTTGTCTATCTCCCTCCACTGTATTATAAATTCAATGAGACATGTTTTATCCGAGCTATATTACCAGTATGGAGAATAATACCTGACATATGATAAGTGTCAATGCAACAAATAAATGGATAATAACTATTCAATAAATATTCTCATGAGAGGATATTTACTTTCAGTCTTTTTGTGTAATAGCTACAACCTGGAACAAGAATTCATAAAGAACTTTTGAAATTACAAATATTAAATATATTGCAGTTACGTTATAGTGATGTCTAAGAACCTGAAAGAAAAAAAGAAGGTCCTGAAAGCCTCTGAGCAGAAAAAGATCACCTACAGAAGAATGATAATCAGAGACACATCAGATTTCTCAATAGCAATCCTGGATGCAAGTATATAATGGATGCAATTTCAGAAGATTAAGGGGAAGAAACATTGAATCTAGAATTTTATATCCAGCTAAATTTGCATTTAAATTTGAATATTAAAAAGATAATCTCAGAAATATAAGGAATATCAGAACTAATAGCTATACAGAGAACCCATAAAAGAGAAATTTACATTATTTATAATAGTATAAGGAGAAATCATAAAAATTGAAGTACTAGCCATGAATCAATTTCAAACCATCAACCAACATCACACAAACTAAAAAGAAATCTGCAATGACTTAAAATACATCTTATGATTTTAAATATATAATCAATAAATAAGATAAAACAAATGTTCTAATATAGAAGGTGGATATAAAATAAAGAAGTTAACACTTAAAAATGAGGAAGGAAGAAATAAAGATTTGAGCAGAAATAAATGAAATAGAGAACAAAAGAGCAATACAGAAGATAATAAAATCAAAACTTGTATCTTTGCAAAGATTTATAAACTTAAGCCATGACTAATCAAGAAAATTTAAAATGTTTATCTATAAAATATTTTGGAAAGTTAAGATATAACTATGGACAAAAGTTTAAAATAATATCATTAACAACTACAGGCAACAATTTGAAAAACTTGAGCCAAATGTATAAATTTCTATAAATATACTAAATATCAAAATTGGCACAAGAAGAAATAGAAAACACGAATAAATCATTTCATCAAAATAACAATCTAAGGTCTTCTGCCTACTTTCACCAACAGAAAGCCCTAGGCCCAGATGGCTCTAAATGAGAGTTCTATTCATTTTCCAAAAAAAAAAAAAATTAAAAGAAGGCAAGTTGATTAACTTTTTTCTTGAGCCTAGTATATTTGTAATTTTAAATCGAGATAGAATAAGAAATGAAAATTGTACAGACATTTCACTTAAAAACATAGATTAAAAAAGTCAAATTAGATATTAGCTGATGGTTCTCAGGTGGCTTAGTGGTAAAGAATCCTCCTGCCAATGGAGGAGGCGTGGGTTTGACCCCTGGGTGGGGAGGATCCCTGGAAGAAGGAAATGGCAACTAACTGTAGAAAATTGCCTGGAAAATTCTATGGACAAAGGAGCTTGGTGGGCTATGGTCTGTAGGATTGCAAAAATGTCTGAAAAAACTTAGTGACTACAAACAACAAAGGAATACTTAGTGTCTTTAAAAGATGACACATTACTTCAATGGGAATTTATCTCAGGGAAGTGGTACATAAAAGGAACACTTAAAAATGAGTAGAAAACTATGACTAGAAGATAGTCTCCTTACCTTGATAAAGTGTGCATATTAAAGATATCCAGAAAACATCACTTGAATCAGAAACATATAAATTTGATCCTTTTAATGAAGGGAATAAGACAAGGGTATGCCCTCTATCACTACTTCTGTACTGTTTAAAATACTGTTAGATATTCTATCCAATATAAGAATAAAAAAAAAAGTACAAGAGGGAGAAGAAAGAAAAGGTATGAAGATAGAAATTAAGGGGGCAACATAGGTATTGCTGTGAATTATATGATCATCTGCATAGAAGGCTTAACAGAATTTTCAAAATACGGTAACAAATAAGAGTTCAGCAAAATTGTCAAACACAAACTTATCATTCTTCTATACTTGTATTAGTCAGAGTTTTTCAGAGAAATAGAGCACACAGGGTGTGTATATGTGACTGTGTCTGAAGATATCTCTCAACAGATAGATATATACAAAGACATATACATGATACAGAGACATAGACATACACACATACAGAGATGAAGACAGAGACAGAGAAGGATTTGATATACTAAATAAATAGGACCACAAATAGGAGTAAGGAGAAGTGAGTTGACTGAGGTTTGTTTAGTGGATAGTATTCAAAAAACTGGTTCATAATACACATAAAATAAGTTTAGGTCCACACTTTAATATCATATCTAAAGTGAACTCCCAAGATATAAATGACCTATATATAAAAGATAAAGCTGTAGAATGAATGGGAGAAAACATGCTAATTTTAAAAATCATTAGGTTGGAAGTACTTCTTAAATAAGAACCCCAAATCACAAACCATAAGGCAGATGTTGGATTTGACAACATCAAAATTAAAGACCTCTGTTTAGT
The DNA here is from genome assembly GCA_935064755.1 of Tragelaphus eurycerus. Lineage (NCBI taxonomy): Eukaryota > Metazoa > Chordata > Mammalia > Artiodactyla > Bovidae > Tragelaphus > Tragelaphus eurycerus. The sequence goes on from CAKXYN010000002.1 coordinate 31,772,806, forward strand.
AAACTGCTCTATAGATTATGTTAACATATGGGTGGCAGATTAGGGGGAACATATTTGCAACTTCAAAAACCAACAAGGGATTAATCTAGAAAATACAAGGGACTCTAATGAATCAACCAGAAAAAAAAGTGAACACGATAGAAAATAGGCAAAGGTTATAACTATACAATTTAAGGAAAGAACATGAAAGGATAATAATTATATGAAGAGATCCTCAATGCTGTTAGTGAAAGTGTGGTAAGAGAAGCAAAAATTTAAAAATTCAGACACACTGCTTTATACTCATCTTGGTGAAAATCAGGTAACATCCAGAGTTAGCAAGCGCTTTGGTAATCAGATCTCTCCTGAACCACTGGTGGAAATACAGACAATAAAGCACCCTTCTTGAGAGCAATGTGTCAGAACTAGGTAAAATTAGGAATGCATAAACTCCCTATGGTAGGCAAAGGCCTGACTGATCTGTGGAAATGAATAGGTACTGCAATGCCATAAGGAAAAAGCAAACAAAAAAGCAACTAGACTATTCAGTTCTGCTGTGGCACAAAATTCCCTTCATCACTCTAAGGTGGGCCATTGATGTTACTGTTTCCCATCAACCCTACATTCCCACCCAAACCATTGAAGAAGGTAGCCCCAGATTCTGCTCTGGTGTGACCTTCACTCTTTGAAACCAACTAAGATCTTTAAACTCTGGAGGTGTCCCCTTGAGTTAAAAAGAGACCCCCAGGAGCTATGATCATTGAAAACACCATAAATCCTTGATCTTAAATATATCATTTACATAAAAGCAAAGTAAAATAGAAGCGTAGTCATGTCTGAGTCATCATTCTCACTAATCCTGACTCTAGACCAACCTTGGTGACTTTGACTAGATGACCTTGATCTTAAAATCTCACTGCTAGGTATGTAGCCCTGATAAACTCATATACAGCATTATGCAATACTAGTCATGAAAGTGGAGAAGGAAATGGCAACCTACTCCAGTATTCTTGCCTGGAGAATTCCAGGGACAGAGGAGCCTGGTGGGCTGCCGTCTATGGGGTCGCACAGTCAGACACGACTGAAGTGACTTAGCAGCAGCTGCAGCAGCAGCAGTCATGAAAGACATGAACAAGAATGCACATTATTTAATTGCAGGTGACTGGGTAGCACTAGAGCTCAGTTGAGGTTTTATCAATGGTAGAATGAAAAAGCAAAATAAATTGAGTCTTGTATGATGAATAAGAACTATATAGGCAAAGAAGTAGGGGAAATCTATGACAAAAGAGGAAGCAGGATCTGCACAGGCATGATGTATGGAAAAAACTTTTGAGCATTTCAAACAAGGTGGCTGAGAAAATTCAGAAAAGAAATGTTCAAGCATAAACAGGTAGTGTTGGTGGAGACAGAGAAGAAGGGAAAAATCTGAGAGCAAATTAGGAAGAATTGAAAAGGCTTGATTGTGCTGAGAATGAAGAAGACAATATATGCCTATACACCTTAAATAACTCCCATGTTTCTGACTTGGACTCTGAGTAAATGGTTATATCATTTATTGAGATCAGAAATACAGAGGATTATTTTCTGGGGTTGGAGAAGACAGTGGCACCCCACTCCAGTACTCTTACCTGGAAAATCCCATGGATGGAGGAGCCTGGAAGGCTGCAGTCCATGGGGTCGCTGAGAGTTGGATATGACTGAACGACTTCACTTTCACTTTTCACTTACATGCATTGGAGAAGGAAATGGCAACCCACTCCAGTGTTCTTGCCTGGAGAATCCCAGGGACGGGGGAGCCTGGTGGGCTGCCATCTGTGGGATCACACAGAGTCAGACACGACTGAAGTGACTTAGTAGCAGCAGCATTTTCTGGGGTTAACAAGTGCAAGGCTATGAACAAAGATGTTATTGGCTCAATTGTACAGCATCTTCAAGTCTACTGAATAAGAAAGTCACATAGACAAGTGATATTATAATCATGTACACAAGATGCATTATTCTGAACTTACCAAGGCTAGATTTATGGCCCAGGATGTGGTCTATCCTGGAGAAGGTTCCACGTGCGCTTGAGAAAAAGGTGAAATTCATTGTTTTGGGATGAAATGTCCTATAGATATCAATTAGTTCTAACTGGTCTATTGTATCGTTTAAAGTTTGTGTTTCCTTGTTAATTTTCTGTTTAGTTGATCTATCCATTGGTGTGAGTGGGGTATTAAAGTCTCCCACTATTATTGTGTTATTGTTGATTTCTCCTTTCATACTTGTTAGTATTTGTCTTATATATTGCGGTGCTCCTAAGTTGGGTGCATATATATTTATAATTGTTATATCTTCTTCTTGGATTGATCCTTTGATCATTAGGTAGTGACCTTCTTTGTCTCTTTTCACATCCTTTGTTTTAAAGTCTATTTTATCTGATATGAGTATTGCTACTCCTGCTTTCTTTTGGTCTCTATTTGCATGGAAAATCTTTTTCCAGCCCTTGACTTTCAGTCTATATGTGTCCCCTGTTTTGAGGTGGGTTTCTTGTAGACAACATATGGAGGGGTCTTGTTTTTGTATCCATTCAGCCAGTCTCTGTCTTTTGGTTGGGGCATTCAACCCATTTACATTTAAGGTAATTAATGATAAATATGATCCCGTTGCCATTTACTTTGTTGTTTTGGGTTTGAATTTATATATCCTTTTTGTGTTTCCTGTCTAGAGAATGTCCTTTAGTATTTGTTGGAGAGCTGGTTTGTTGTTGCTGAATTCTCTCAGCTTTTGCTTGTCTGTAAAGGTTTTGATTTCTCCTTCATATTTGAATGAGATCCTTGCTGGGTACAATAATCTGGGCTGTAGGTTATTTTCTTTCATCACTTTAAGTATGTCTTGCCATTCCCTCCTGGCTTGGAGAGTTTCTATTGAAATATCAGCTGTTATCCTTATGGGAATTCCCTTGTGTGTTATTTGTTGTTTTTCCCTTGCTGCTTTTAATATTTGTTCTTTGTGTTTGATCTTTGTTAATTTGATTAATATGTGTCTTGGGGTGTTTCGCCTTGGGTTTATCCTATTTGGGACTCTCTGGGTTTCTTGGACTTGAGTGATTATTTCCTTCCCCATTTTAGGGAAGTTTTCAACTGTTATTTCCTCTAGTATCTTCTCATGGTCTTTCTTTTTGTCTTCTTCTTCTGGGATTCCTATGATTCGAATATTGTAACGTTTAATATTGTCCTGGAGGTCTCTGAGATTGTCCTCATTTCTTTTAATTCGTTTTTCTTTTTTCTCCTCTGATTCCTTTAATTCTGCCATTCTATCTTCTAATTCGCTAATTCTATCTTCTGCCTCTGTTATTCTACTATTTGTTGCCTCCAGAGTGTTTTGGATCTCATTTATTGCATTATTCATTATATATTGACTCTTTTTTATTTCTTCTAGGTCCTTGTTAAATCTTTCTTGCATCTTCTCAATGCTTTTCTCCAGGCTATTTATCCATGATTCCATTTTGCTTTCCAGATTTTGGATTAATTTCACTATCATTATTCAGAATTCTTTATCAGGTAGGTTCGCTATTTCTTCCTCTTTTGTTTGGTTTGGTGGGCATTTATCCTGTTCCTTTACCTGCTGGGAATTCTTCTGTCTCTTCATCTTGTTTAAATTGCTGAGTTTGAGGTGTCTTTACTGTATTCTGGTAGTCTGTGGAGTTCTCTCTATTGTGGCGTTTCTGCACTATATGTGGGTTTGTACCGGTGGCTTGTCGAGGTTTCTTGTTTATGGAAGCTTGTGTCGGTGTTCTGGTGGGTGGAGCTGGATTTCTTTTCTCTGGGGTGCAGTGGAGTGTCTAGTAGTGAGTTATGAGATGTCTATGATTTTGGGGTCGCTTTGTGTAGCCTGTGTATTGGAGCTCAGGGCTGTGTTCTTGTTTTTCTGGAGAATTTGCTTGGTATGTCTTGTCGTGGAACTTGCTGGTCTTTGTGTGATGCTTGGTTTCAGTGTAGGTATGGAGGCTTCTGATGAGCTCCTGTCAATTAATGTTTCGTGGGATCAGGGTATGGACTTAAGCCTCCTGGTTCCAGTTATTGGTCTTATTTTTACAGTAGTCTCAAAAACTTCTTCTTCTATAATGCATTCCACAACTGGACCGCTCAGAGATGTTCACGGAGTTATACAGAGAAGGAAAAAGGGAGGAAGGAGACAGAGGTGGTCAGGAGGATAAAAGGAGAGAGTGTGAAGGAGAGAGACAGATCTAGTCAGTAATCAGTAAAGAAAAGAAAAAAGGAAAGGAAAAAAAGCAAAGGACAAAAAGGAAAAAAAAAAAAAAAAAAAAACAGGGTCGCAAAAGTTATATCTAAATGTGGAGATTAAAGAAGTACTAGAGGATAAAAAAAAATAAAAATAAAAGAAACAAAACAAAACAAACAACGACAAAAAAAAATTAAAAGGAAAAAAAAATTTTTGTTTTCCTTTTTCCAATTAAAAAATAATAAAAATTTTAAAAAATATATTAAAAAAAGAAAAAATAATGATGGTAAAAATAGTAACAATATATATAAGAGTTTCTCTATTATTGTTGTGGGTTCAGTTCATTTTCGGCTAGTTCCTTGTTCCGGCTTAAATTTCTCAAGATCTATAGGCCCCTTTCTCTGTAGTTGGTCTGTATAGTCCTTTGTTCTGTGCACGGTTCGGCGGTGTTCTGGGCCAAGGCCGGCCACTCGTGTGGTCGGCGCTGCACAATCTGGACTGCCGGCCCAAACTACTCCGATTAGGCAGCACTCCAGACAATCAGGCCAACGCAGTCTGCGCCGCGGCCCGCAGAGGGGGGAGGGGCCGGCGAGGGGGTGGCTCGCACGGGAATGGCGGGCGGGTCGGGGAGGGGGGTGGGGTGGCCCTCGTGGGAGCCGCCGGCACAGTGGGGGGGGACGCCGCCGCGGGGGGGGGGCCGCGGGAGCGGCCAGCGGGGGAGTGTCCAGCGAGGGAGAGTCCCGCGGGGGAGCGTACGTTGGGGGAGCGGCCGGCAGGGGAGCGTCCCGCGGCGTCTCCCTGCCCAGCCCCGGCTCGCCAATGGCAGATGCGGGCGTTTGCGGCGATGCTTCTCCGCTGCGGAAGTTACCGCAGGGCCCGAAGTCTGTGGGTTCTAATTGCTCAACTGTTCTCCTCCCTGTTATGATAGTCTCCGTATTTCCCAGGTTCGGCGCAGATTCCGCAGGGATAGTGTTTCCTGGTGTTTGGAAATTTCTCTTTTTAAGACTCCCTTCCCCGGACAGAGGTCCGCCCCTCCCTCTTTGTCTCTCTCTGGCTTCTATATTCTTTCCTACCTCCTTTAGAAGGCAGTGAGTTGCTTTTCTGGGTGTCCGACGTCCTCCGCCAGCACTCCGAAGCTGTTTGTGGAATTTACTCGGCGCCCAGATGTCCCTTTGATGAATTTGTGGAGGAGAAAGCGTATTCCCTGTCCTAATCCTCCGATATGGTCACCTTATCTTTGACAAAGGAGGCAAGAATATACAATGGATTAAAGACAATCTCTTTAACAAGTGGTGCTGGGAAAACTGGTCAAACACTTGTAAAAGAATGAAACTAGAACACTTTCTAACACCATACACAAAAATAAACTCAAAATGGATTAAAGAGCTAAATGTAAGACCAGAAACCATAAAACTCCTAGAGGAAAACATAGGCAAAACACTCTCTGACTTACATCACATCAGGATCCTCCATGACCCACCTCCCAGAATATTGGAAATAAAATCAAAAATGAACAAATGGGACCTAATCAAACTTAAAAGCTTCTGCACAACAAAGGAAACTATAAGCAAGGTGAAAAGACAGCCTTCAGAATGGGAGAAAATAATAGCAAATGAAGCAACTGACAAACAACTAATCTCAAAAATATACAAGCAACTTCTACAGCTCAATTCCAGAAAAATAAATGACCCAATCAAAAAATGGGCCAAAGAACTAAATAGACATTTCTCCAAAGAAGACATACAGATGGCTAACAAACACATGAAAAGATGTTCAACATCACTCATTATCAGAGAAATGCAAATCAAAACCACTATGAGGTACCATTTCACGCCAATCAGAATGGCTGCTATCCAAAAGTCCACAAGCAATAAATGCTGGAGAGGGTGCGGAGAGAAGGGAACCCTCTTGCACTGTTGGTGGGAATGCAAACTGGTACAGCCACTATGGAGAACAGTATGGAGATTCCTCAAAAAACTGGGAATAGAACTGCCTTATGATCCAGCAATCCCACTGCTGGGCATATACACTGAGAAATCCAGAATTGAAAGAGACACGTGTACCCCAATGTTCATAGCAGCACTGTTTACAATAGCCAGAACGTGGAAGCAACCTAGATGTCCATCCACAGATGAATGGATAAGCAAGCTGTGGTACATATACACAATGGAGTATTACTCAGCCATTAAAAAGAATACATTTGAATCAGTTCTAAGGAGGTGGATGGAACTGGAGCCTATTATACAGAGTGAAGTAAGCCAGAAACAAAAACACAAATATAGTATACTAACGCATATATATGGAATTTAGAAAGATGGTAAAAATAACCCTATTTACGAGACAGCAAAAGAGACACTGATGTATAGAACAGACTTTTGGACTCTGGGACCGGGAGAGGGTGGGATGACTGGGGAGAACAGCATTGAAATATGTATAATATTATATCTGAAATGTATTAATTGTTCAAACTAATCACTGTCATGTTACAATTTGTTCATATTAGATGTTTGTAATGTTTCTGATAATCAATAAAAGAGATTCTTGATACCTAAAAAAAATAAGAAATAAACACCCCCCCAAAAAAAAACAAGATGCATTAAAGGCATTCAAAAGAGATACGAAACTCTAAGATGCTAGAGGGAGAGGGAGTCCTAGTAGAGGCAGGAGACAGAACCTAGGAAAGCCAGGTGAGTACAAGAGAGGTCAAAGCCAAAGTGGAAGGAAACAAGCCAGTTTTATGAAGTGATGTCCTGGTCAGGACATTGGAGGTGGCTAAGGGAACATGGGTATTTTGCCATCCAGAATCACTTGAGAACTCTGGAAAATTTTCAGGAGTTCCTGGAGACCATCCAAACAGTACACATTACTAACTGTGGACAGTTCCCTTCAAAGGAAATGTCCTCAAGCAATGATACTGCAAAAGGGTACTCAGATTTGGAATAGAAGCCAGCATTGTGGTTCAGGTCGTGTGACGTTGAACAAAGCAAGTCACCTTTCTGAGTGTTAGCTTCTTATATATTAAACGTCAGTCAGTCAGTTCAGTTCAGTTGCTCAGTCATGTCCGGCTCTTTGCAACCCCATGGACTGCAGCACGCAAGGCCTCCCTGTCCATCACCAGCTCCCAGAGTTTACTCAAACTCGTGTCCATTGAGTCGGTGATAGCATCCAACCATCTCATCCTCTGTCGTCCCCTTCTCCCACCTTCAATCTTTCCCAGCATCAAGGTCTTTTTCAATGAGTCAGTTCTTTGCATCAGATTGCCAAAGTATTGGCATTTCAGCTTCAGCATCAGTCCTTCCAATGAATATTAAGGACTGATTTCCTTTAGGATGGACTGGTTGGATCTCCTTACAGTCCAAGGGACTAAATGTAGAAGGAGAAAACAAACAAACAATAAAAAAACAACAACTTTCCTGCCCTGGGTAAGGGCAAGTCTACAGAAACAAAGTAAAAATAATGTATGTGAAAACAGTTAATGAATCTATAAGACTAATACTAATGGAGTGTATTATAATCACTAATGTGAATTCACCAAGGAAGAAATGTTGACAATAGAATGTGCTTGCTAGTTCAAGGGTTTGCCAGGCTGTGGGAACAGGGAAATGTCAAGAACTGAGGTCTGACCTAGGGATAAAATTACCAATTCATTCCACCTTCCTTTCAGGGTTCTTATGACAATTAACTTGCCAAGTTTCAACCACAAGACCATATGTTTGTTAGATCACGTGGGGAAATGTGGTTTATCCTGATTGTTTGTTTGTATTAACATTATTAGTGCAATGCTTCATTTATTATGCTGATTCAAATTCAATCTGTCAGAAGGTTTCTCAGGACACAAAAGTATAAAAATACGTAAGTGCAAGTGATTTTTAGGCTAGGAGAACTAAACACCTCCTCCCCAGCAGATCTTGTAGGCAATCACCTTGGACCTTACACAGACTTGTACTCATGCTGATCACAATCCCAACCCTTTCTAAAGCCTTGGAGATCCTTCCAAAGTGTCAGAGGAATATTCCCATGTGCTAATGACAGCTTTAATATTTAACAAACTTTAATAATTCTATTTGGAAATTGGTATTTCAGTGCTCTAATTCAAACTAAGTCATTTGTCCAACCAAACCACTCATTTTTCTGAGAATACAGAGTAACTAAATATATGTTGAACTCTTCCCTTCAATGTTTCCCTCTCACAATTACAAATGATACGCTGAGTTCAGACACTAAAGTGTAGAATCGTTATGAATAGCCAGATTCACAATTGTTGTTTTCTAAGTCAGAAGTCAGCCCACCAGATGAGAATTCCTTTTTCTTCAGCCTTATCTTGCCCCTTTGCTACCCTACCCTCCACATTCCAGCCATACAGACAACTTGCAGTTCCCCAAATGTATCACCCAATTCAATAGTTTTGTGCCTTTCTTTATGCATTCTCCCCACAGCTCCAAGCCTAGATCAATCTTTATTCACCAGGAAAGCTCCTAATCGTGCTTCAAAACTCATGGCAGGCATTATGTCCTTGGTGAAGTGAAGCCTTCTCAAGTTCCCATTAGATGGTACATCCCCTCTACCTCTCTGGCCTCAGTATTCCTCCATGGAAACCAATGGCTGTGGCCCTCCAAAGGCAGCAAGCTCCACTGGAGAGGGAAGAGTGATTTATCTTCACATTTCCTTTTCCCAGCCCATGGTCTGGCACAAAGTAGATCTCTAAAAATCTGTGGGGCCAAGGAATGCAGGAAGTCTCCTCTAGTCTGGTTCATTTGTCTGAAGGAGTTTCACTGTCTAAGTTCCCTGTTTCAAATTCTTCCTGATATAAAAGATCAGGAAAACAAGCCCCCTCCCCCCCCCCCCCCCGCACCTTAGGACAAATGGGCATGGATTATGAAAATGTTATGCAAGATTAGGCAAATGCTACTGACTTTCCTGCAGGGACTATCCACCTATACATCTTTCAGACAGTCAGCAGTTGAGCTTTTGTGACTGGTGGATGGGGCTGGTGGACAGGACTGTGACAATTGGTTTCTTTAGGGAATAAACTTGTCTTGTTCCCTCAGCTCTACTCCAACTGGAGGAGGTAAGACTGTTTATCAGAATCTTTCCTTTGTGCCATAGCAACCTAAATGCTCTCCCTGGTCTCTGAGAGGAGAGACACAGGAAATCAGCTTGCTTTCTCTCTCTTCCTATTTGTAAGAATCTTTTGACTGAAACTAAGCCAACAGGCTTGAGTTGAATGAAGGTGAAATTGAGGGGACTGCAGTTGTTAGAAACAAATAGAATGACTTTAAATGTCATTGGTAATGAGGAGGTTGAAGAGTTCACTGAAGAACAGACAGAAAAAGGAGAATTAATTCTCCAGGAAAAAAGTGAAAGTTGCTCAGTCGTGTCTGACTCTTTGTATGTATGTATAGTCCATGGAATTCTCCAGGCCAGAATACTGGAGTGGGTAGCCTTTCCCTTCCCCAGGGGATCTTCCCAACCCAGGGATCGAATCCAGGACTCCCACATTGCAGGCAGATTCTTTACCAGCTGAGCCACCAGGTAAGGCCAAGAATACTGGAGTGAGTAGCCTATCCCTTCTCCAGTGGATCGTCCTGACCCAGGAATCAAACCGGGGTCTCTTGGTTTGATTGCAGGCGGATTCTTTACCAAGCCACGGTTGGAAGCAAATCAAAATGAGAATCTGGAGTTGCAGCTGAGAACTGACAAAGAAAAATGTGGTCATGAGCAGTAGCTAATTCCAGGAAAGGAGAGAGGTGTGTGTGTGTGTGTGTGTTTGGGGGTGGGGGTGGGGGGCGGTTGTTGGGGAGAGAGAGTGAGAAAGAGAAAGAGAGAGAAACTCTAGGAGATAAAAACTGCTTATAAGTATGATGCTCCATTTCTGATTTCCAGATGGTGATATTTTTGTGTAAGGATGTCATTCAGAAGAATATTCAGAATGCTATAATCAGAATGATATTTTAGTACCTCAACTTTATTTTAAGTTTCTAATTAATGAGACATACTAAATACTAATGAAATTATTTTAATAAGACAATAGAACATATTTACATATATATATTTATATATCAGCATATAAATACAATTACTTTATACACACACACACACATACACATGTATATGTGCCTTCTGTTTGCCCCCCTCTCCGATGGTCGGATAGAGGTGTCCACTCTGTTGGATAATGAGAGAAAAGTATATACACGGTAGACAGAAACATGGTCCTCATCCCAAAGTTGTTAATGTGTTACCTTACACATCAAAAGAGACTTTGTAGATATGAATAAATTAGGATTTTGAGGTGGGGAGATTATCTGGGATTATCTGGGTGGGCCCAACCTGACTGTAAACTCCCTTATCGAAGAGAGAGGGCAGAGTGTCAGAGTCAGGATAGGAGAGGTAATTGACATAAATAGAATGTCAGTATCAGGGAGAGATTGGAAGATGCTGTGCTGAAGCTGGAAGAAGGAGCCAGGACTGGAAGAATGTGGATAACCTCTACAAACTGGAAAAGGCAGGAAATGGATTCTTCTCAAGAGCCCTCAGAAAGGAACACAGACTTGCTAACCCTTTAATTTAGCCCAGTGAGGCCCGTTTTGGATTTCTGACCTCTAGAATTTTAAGATATTATAATTTGCGCTGTCTTAAGCTACTGCTGCTACTGTTGCTAAGTCGCTTCAGTCATGTCTTGACTCTGTGCAACCCCATAGACGGCAGCCCACCAGGCTCCCGGGTCCCTGGGATTCTCCAGGAAATAACGCTGGAGTGGGTTGCCATTTCCTTCTCCAAAGCATGAAAGTGAAAAGTGAAAGTGAAGTCACTCAGTCGTGTCCAACTCCTAGCGACCCCATGGACTGCAGACTACCAGGCTCCTCCATCCATGGGATTTGCCAGGCAAGACTAGTAATTTGTTGCAGCTTGATAGAAAACTCAAACAAATGGTAATAGGCTCTTCTAGATGAACTTGATGTTTCAAGGGATCTGTGTCAGTGGGAAATAGGAGTAGGAAAACTGGAGAATGATGCTAATTAAGAGATGGCAGAACCACTGATGTTGGAAGGGTCTTAGGGTTTGACTTCAAGATGTGCAAGTGACTTGTCCTTTTTCATCGTTCTTCCTTAATCTCAGGTCCAAGGAAACAACAATGTAATCAGAATGACACACATATAGCAATATCCTTGCTTCATCACATGGAATATTTTCTGCATATTGCAGAAATTTTTTAAAGAATAATTTCAGCAGGGCCTTAATGAAATAATTATCCCCATATTAAATCCTTCCATAGTTTAACCACTCTAATTTGTTCAAACCTTTGTAAATTTTCAAGGACAAATTTAACTACAAATAATAAATTATTTAAAACCTACAGTGAAAAGGCTTTCTGAACCAATTCCCACTGAGCAGACATTTCCTGAATCTCAATCTTGTATCATCTTCCAGAAGATGCAAAAGAAGAAGTTGGGCAAGTAACGTAATTTCCCTGGAGTTCTTATTTTGTGAAATTATGCCTAATTCATTGAGATGGGTAGAGAATGTTGAATCTTAGATCTGGAAGGAACCCCAGAGATGGAAGTAGCCCAGATTCTTCATTTTACATGTGAGAAAACTGAATCAGTTGCTTCAGTTACTTGCCCAAGATTTCCCATTGCATTGCCCTCTGCCTATGCCCCTAAATGAATAACATACCAGGCTTTGTACTAGACAGTAGCAATACAGAAGTGACAGATTTTTTTTTTGTCCTTAAGAATTGTATAATCTAGGAAGGAAGACAGAAAAATAAAATAAATACATAATATTTTGTAAATACACTGATAGAAATAAGCATCAGGAATTGGTTAGGTTGAAGGAAGGGCACATAAACCAGATAGGCATCACTCATCATGGATATTCATCGATTTTTTAAATAAAAGCTTTCATTGGCTTGTTTTTATTTTACAAAAACAATTGGTCCTTGGTCGGTTGTTTTTAAAACACTATCAATAAAATGAAGAAAGTAAAAATTGTCCATAATCATATCATCCAGAGAGAACTACTCTTTTTTTTTTAATTGGAGAATAATTGCTTTAAAATTCTATAGAGGTCTCTGCTGTACCTCAACATGAATCAGTCATCAGATCAGATTCAGATCAGTCGCTCAGCCGTGTCCGACTCTTTGCGACCCCATGAACCGCAGCACACCAGGCCTCAGTTATATATATGTCCCCTCCCTCTTGAGCCTCCCTTTCCCTGCCATTCCACCTCTCTGTGTTGTCACAGAGTACCAAGCTGGGCATCCTGTGTTATACAGCAACTTCCAGCTAGCAGAGATAACTACTCTTAGCATTGTCTCATACATCCTAAAATATATAGTAATATTAGATCTACATAGATATATCCACAGAACCATGCAATATATATGTATTTCTAGTTTGTCTCTCTCAATATATGTATAATTTTAATGGATATATATGCATCCTTCTGCTATTTGTCACTTATTTCAAAATCACTGATTATGAGGGTTAAAATAAATATACTGAGTACCATCTTGTCCAACTACCAAATAAATAACTTTTATAAATTTTTAAATAATTTAAGATATACAGAAAAATGAAAAGATAGTACTAAGAATTCCCCATATCCTCTTTGCTCTATTATTAACATCTTACATTAATAAGGTAATTTATTACAATTAATAAATCATTATAGATTCATCATTGATTACAGTCCCTACCTTTGTTTCCTTAGTTTTACCTAATATTATCTGTGCCATTATCCCATCCAAGATACCACATTACATTTAGTTTTCATATCTTCTGTGCCTCCTCTTAAATGCTAGGATTTCTGACTTTCTTGTTTTTGATGATGTTGACATTTTTGAAGAATATTTATCAAATATTTTGTAGAATATCAACTCTGTTATTTGTTTGGTGTTTTTCTTATAATCGGGCTGGAGTTATGGGTGTGAGGGAGGAAGGTCACAGAGTTAAAGTAAAATTCTCATGACATTGCATCAAAGGTGCAAACAGTTAATATCAATATGACATGACTGCTAATGTCCTTTTGATGACATGACTTGATCACCTGGTTCACGTATTGTTTTTCAGGTTTCTTTTCTGTGAAGTTACTTCCTCTCACCTTACTATACTTTATTATTTGGAGGAAAGTCACTATGTTAACCCCATATCCAGGGAGTAAAAGTTAGATGGTGCAATAGCTAAATAAATTATTTGGAGTTCTGCATGGGAGATTTGTCTATTCTCCCAGAATTATTTATTTAAGTAATCACTCTTTTGTATCACTATGGATTCACGGACATTTATTTTAGATTTGGGATTATTATTCAATACTGTTTTATTTATTGTGTGCTCTTATTGATCAATAAGAGCTTTTCCAGCTGGCTTTTGTATCTCTTTGACATATTACATCATTGTGTGTGTGTGTGTGTGTGTGTGTGTGTGTGTGTGTGTATGTGTTTAGCACTCCCTTACTTTAAGATGTTATGAGTTTATCATTTATAGTCCAGCCATCTCTCAAGCTGCATTGGTTCCTTTCACAGAAGAATATTAGAAACCAAGTTCTGGGTAGTATGCATATGCAAGTTTATTACTATTGGGTGTTTTGTTTCTAGACCCTCTCATCTGACAGAGGAAATATATATGTGTATGCTAAATCATCCATATAAACATAGCTATAAATATTTCCATATGTAACCATCTGTATGTATGTTAAGCTAATCGTGAGTTAATACTGATGTCCTCAACTCTAATCCATTACCACCTGGATTGTTCTAGCCTCTTCCCCTTGTTTATTTGTAAATTTCCACTCCAACTGTGAGAAACCTGGCTCCCACATTGTTTGTTTCTTTTCCCTTTTATCTTCACTTAGCCAAGCTAAGCTTTTATTGATCTTTTCAAATAACCAGTTTTTTGGTTTCATGGATTTTTCTCTATTGTTTTCTTATTTTTAAGTTTCATTGACTTTTTGCTCTTATTTTTATTATTGTACTTTCTTCTGCTTGCTTTAAGCTTATATTGCACAGGTTATAGGTTTTAGATCTTTATTATTTTTTAAAATATGCATTTAATACTATAAATTTCCTTTTAAGCACTCCTTTTGATACATCTTACAAATTTTGATGATTGTGATAGGTTTTATTTTCATTTAGTTTAAAATATTTTTAAACTTAAGATTTCTCATTTAACTCAAGTGTTGTTTAATCTCCAAATATTTTGAGATTTGATAGTTATGTTTTCTGTTACTGATGTCTAGTTTCATTCTACTGCAACATGAAAATATAGCTTTGTGATTTCTAGTTTTATAAATTTATTAAGGTACATTTTATGTCCCAGAATGCAATCAACTTTGTTGAATGTTCTTTATGAGCTTGAGAAGAATGTTTATTCTCCTACAGTTGAATGAATTTTTTATGCATTAAGTTGGCTATGCTATACTATGCTAAGTCACTTCAGTCGTGTCCGACTCTATGCGACCCCATAGACGGCAGCCCACCAGGCCTCCCCACCCCTGGGGCTCTCCAGGCAAGAACACCGGAGTGGGTTGCCATTTCCCTCTCCAATGCATATAGTATAAGTATCTTCACTGATTCTCTACCTGTTTTGTGTATCAGTTACTGAAAGAGAGGTGGTGAAGTCTCCAGTTACAATAGTGGGACTGCCTGTTTCTCCTTTCAGTTATATTAGTGTTCATCTCAAGTGTGTCTATACTTTTGTGTTAAGTGTATACATGGCCCAGTCTAAGAACATACTCCTCACTGCTTAACAGGCCAATAAATTAAGAGATAAGTTGTTGGAGCAAAGGAATAATGATTTTATTCGAGAAAACAGCAGGCAGAGAAGGTGGTAGACTATTGAACCGTCCCACCTGGGTTAGAAGTCAGGCTTCTTTTATACTAAAGGTGTGGCTGGTTATCTCAGACCTCTTGGTGCCAGCCAGACTCTGGAGAAGATGTGATAACTGTTCTTGGAGTTGTCGACATACATCTGATCATAACATTCCTGTAAACCTTCAAAAAGATGAATGTTATTTTCCGTTCTGCAACTTATCATCTTTATATGTATGTGAAAAGAGTTATGCAATGTGATAGACCTGGGTTTGATCCCTGGATTGGGAAGATCTCCTGGAGGAGGGCATAGCAACTCACTCCAGTATTCTTGCCTGGAGAATCCCCATGGACAGAGGAACCTAGCAGGCTACAGTCCATGGGGTCGCAAAGAGTCGGACACGACTGAGCGACTGAGTACATACACGCCTTTAAACGTCAAGCCTGGAAGGCAGAGCTTTGAGAAAGTGTTGCTATAGGCAACATTAGTTTACTGTTTGATGAAAGAAAGGTGCAGAGCCAGTATGACTAAGCACAGGCAACAGAGCACAAATGGTAGAACTAAAGGAATAGATCCAATATGGAGTCAGATTTGTTTTCTGTTACGCATACACATTTAGAATTGTTGTGTCTTCTGGAGAATTTGGCATCCCCAGTGGCTCAGTGGTAAGCATCCACCTGCAATGCAGGAGATGCAGGTTCAATCCCTGGGTCGGGAAGATCCCTTGGAGGAAGAAATGGCAGCCCACTCCAGTCTTATTGCCTGGAAAATCCCATGGACAGAGGAGTCCTGTGGGCTATGGTCTATGCGGGTCACAAAGAGTCAGACACAACTGAGAACACACACGACCAACAACAACCAACTGGAGAATTTATACCTTTATCATCACATAATGCGGAATTTAATCCCTGCTAATCTTCCTTTTCTAAAGTCAGCTTTGTTTGAAATGAATGTAACTAATCCAGTTTTCTTTTGATTATTATGGTGTATCTTTCTCCATCCCTTTTACTTTTAACCTATTTGAGTGTTTATATTTAAAATGGGTTTTTTATAAATACCAAATTTGGAGTTTTTTTTTAACCTTTTTTTTTTAACCAACTCTGACAATCTCTGTCTTCTAATTACTGTATTTCAAGCAATCACATTTAAAGTGATTATTGGGGAGGAGCTAAGATGGTGGACGAGTAAGACTGGGAGAATACTTTCTCCTCCACAAATCCATTAAAAGAACATTTGAATGCTGAATAAATTCTATAAAACAACTTTTGAATGCCGGCAGAGGACATTAGGCTCTTAGACAGACAACTCATTGTCTTCAAAACGAGAAAACAAGCCCTGCGGTAACTCCTTTTGCGGAGAAGTGGCGCGGACACCAGCATTTGCTACTGGCAAGCGGGAGCTGGGCTAGGAGGAGTGGCGAGGCCTGCATTGCTTTGAGAAAGGATTTGGCCTGGCTATTTCGGGCGCTATCTGAGCGAAATAACCAGACTGTCGGTTATCTACTACATCAAAAGCCAGCTCTAACTTAAGACACCACCAGGACTACCTACAGAACAAAGGGCTGCACAGAGTTGGCCGGCTGCAGGCCGTCCCTCTCCGGTGACAGGCAGCCAGGGCCAGAGGCGGGCAATTACAGCCCTAGAGACACGGTCTACGGAACTCTGAGTAGGTTTCTGTGCTGACTCACGCTTCTTGGGGCTCTGGATGGTTAACATCTGCCTGAGAAAGTGTACTGTTTGTATACCCAGAAAACTGAGCAGCAGGGAGGCGATAAGTCGCAGCAGCTGCACTCACTGAACATTTCATCACCTGCGCTACTCGGATCTGGGAAGGGCATAAAACGCAGACTCAACCAAGTCTGTGCTTCTGAGGACTCTCCGAGTGCCTGAACCTGGCCGGTTTAGATTTGGGTGTTCATCTCCGCCCCCTCTGTAACAGGGCAGAGATCAGATATTGAAAAGACCTGTGAACCGCCTCAATAAAGAGAATTCAACAAACTACCAGAATATAGTAAGGACACTCTAAACTTGGCAATTTTAACAAAATGAAGAGACAAAAGAATACCCAGCAGCTAAAGGAACAGGATAAATGCCCACCAAACCAAACCAAAGAGGAAGAGATAGGGAATCTACCTGATAAAGAATTCCAAATAATGATAGTGAAATTAATCCAAAATCTTGAAATCAAAATGGAATCACAGTTAAAGAGTCTGGAGACAAGGATTGAGAAGATGCAAGAAAGGTTTAACAAGGACCTAGAAGAAATAAAAAAGAGTCAACACATAATGAATAATGCAATAAATGAGATCCAAAATACCCTGGAGGCAACAAATAGTAGAATAACAGAGGCAGAAGATAGGATTAGTGAATTAGAAGATAGAATCCTAGAAATAAATGAATCAGACGAGAAAAAAGAAAAAACGCATCTAAAGAAATGAGGACAATTTCAGAAACCTCCAGGATAACATTAAACGTTACAACATTCGAATCATAGGAGTTCCAGAAGAAGAAGATAAAAAGAAAGATCATGAGGAAATACTTGACGAGATAATAGTTGAAAACTTCCCTAAAATGGAGAAGGAAATTACCACTCAAGTGCAAGAAATCCAGAGTCCCTAATAGGATAAACCCAAGGCGAAACACCCCAAGGCACATATTAATCAAATTAACAAAGATTAAATATAAAGAACAAATATTAAAAGCAGCTAGGGAAAAACATCAAATAACTCACAAGGGAATTCCCATAAGGATAACAGCTGATCTTTCAATAGAAACTCTCCAAGCCAGGAGGGAATGGCAAGACGTAATTAAAGTGATGAAGGAAAATAACTTACAGCCTAGATTATTGTATCCAGCAAGGATCTCATTCAAATATGAAGGAGAAATCAAAAGCTTCACAGATAAGCAAAAGTTGAGAGAATTTTGCACCACTAAACCATTTCTCCAACAAAAACTAAAGGACATTCTCTAGATAGGAATCACTAAAAGGGTGTATAAATTCGAACCCAAAACAATAAAGTAAATCTTATTTATCAATAATTGCTTTAAACGTTTATGGGCTGAATGCCCTAATCAACAGACAAAGACTGGCCGAATCAATACAAAAACAAGACCCCTACATACCTTATCTACAAGAGACAACCAAAAGACTAAAATGGGTCAAATGGATACAAAAACTAGACCCTTATATATGTTGTCTACAAGAGAACCACCTTAAAATACGGGATATATACTGACTGAAAATGAAGGGCTGGAAAAAGATTTTCTATGCAAATATGGACCATAAGAAAACAGGAGTAGCAATACCTATATCAGATAAAATTGACTTTAAAGATCCTGAAAAGGAGACAATGAAGGTTACACATAACGACTTCAAGGAACAATCCAAAAAGAAGTTATAACAATTATAAATATATATGCACCCAACATTGGAGCATTGATATATCTAAGACAAACATTAATTAATATGATAGAAGAAATATGCAGCAATACAATAATAGTGGGAGACTTTAATACCCCACTCATATAATCTGGCTGTAATAGACAAAGTAAAGAGCAAAACATATTCACTTATGAGCCTCAAAAAATTCAGTTCACTCAGGAGAGTTTAAAAAAAAAAAAAAAAAGAAGACTTATTTGTTCACTCTGTAAAGGTTTATTGACTATTTTATGGGTTTGGTACTACTTTGGGTAGTAGGGAGGAAGAGGTGACAAATGTGATCCTGTCCTAAATAATATATTGTGGTAAAGATAGACTTACCAATACAAAATACCAAGATGTGCCTAAGATGAGGACACCCAAACTGGACTTTTTGTTTTCTGAACTTTTCATTTTGAGATCAAACCTCCTAATATAGGATGAATTCAACATGATTTTTTTTAAGTGTTCTTTGTGATTAAAAACAGAAAGCCATTGGTTAAGAAATTACATATACTCCTCCCCACCATCACTCCCCTTCTTTCTTCCCATTTCCCTCCCACCCTCATTGATCCTTTCCTTTGTCCATTTTCCCCTGCAAAAAATAAAAAATATTAAAAAAAATAAAAAACAAAAAGCAGAGACATCAATTTGCCAACAAAGGTCTGTATAGTCAAAAAGAAAAAAATAAAGTGATTATTGATATGATTGGAATAATGTCTCCATATTATGTCTACTGTGTTTGCAATCATTTTCTATTGTATTTAACCTATTTGAGTGTTTATATTTAAAATGGATTTTTTATAAACATCAAATTTGGAGTTTTTTTTTAACCTTTTTTTTTAACCAACTCTGACAATCTCTTTTAATTACTGTATTTCAAGCAATCACATTTAAAGTGAGTATTGATATGATTGGAATAATGTCTCCATGTTATGTCTACTGCGTTTGCAATCGTTTTCTATTGTATTTTTGATTTGTTTCTTTTTCCCCCTCTGTTGTTTTTTGTTGTTGTTGTTGTTCTGGTTATACTGTCAACTCGGAGAAGGCAATGGCACCCCACTCCAGTACTCAGTTTTCTTGCATGGGAAAATCCCATGGATGGAGGAGCCTAGAAGACTGCAGTCCATGGGGTTGCTGAGGGTCAGACACGACTGAGCAACTTCACTTTCACCTTTCACTTTCATGCATTGAAGGAAATGGCAACCTACTCCAGTGTTCTTGCCTGGAGAATCCCAGGGACAGGGCATCCTGGTGGGCTGCCATCTATGGGATCGCACAGAGTTGGACACGACTAAAGTGACTTAGCATAGCATAGCATAGCATACTGTCAACTTCTATGACTCTATTCTCTTTTCTCTCTTAGTATGCCCTGTATACTTATTTTAAAACGTACTGTGTGGTTTCCGTAGAGTTTCTACTACTCATTTTTAACTAATCTAAGTTAAATGTATTCTTCATTTTTGTTATAACATTTTTTATTTCTATACGTTCTTTATATTTTTCTTAGTTTCCTTTCTCTGCTTATATAACCCATCTTTTCTTGCATGATGTATACTTTTTCCATTAAACCTTTAACATATGAATCTTAGTTATGTTACATTTCTCATCTGATAATGCCAACATCTGTGTCATAGTTGAGTTTGGATCTGATAATTGTTTCACGTCTTTATACAGTGTTTTTTTCTTGATTTGTAAATTTTTGTTGTTGAAAGTCACACATGTTGAATCAGGTAATAAGAACTGAAGCAAATGGCCTTTATTATAAGAATTTATGCTAATCTGACCAGAGATTGGTCTATATTAAATGTCAGCCATGGTTATGGATGCCAGAGGCTTTCAAATTCCTCTAGTGTCCTGGTTTTTATCTCCCATCTTAACTTTGGTTTTCCCCAAGTACTCCTCAGAAAGAGAGAGAAAGAGAAGAGAAGGAAAAAGAGATTATAGATCTTTCAGCTGTAATCCACTACTGTTATATCAGAACTCTGTTGGTGTGTGAGTAGAATATGGGAAAGAGAATGCATTCTGCAATCTTTTGATTAGATCTCAGTGCTTTAGTGGGCCTCTAAAACACTGTGGTTGAGACTCAGTGGTTGGGGTTGAGACTTTCCCAAATATTTCTTCAGTTATATAGCTTCTTCCCTCCTGCCCCATTGTCATACCTGGAAGAAGCATTCCCAGTCTATTTCCTTGAAGTACTGACCCCAATTGACCATGCTTTTTCTTAAATGAGACAAGAAATCTGAAGTGGTCTGTAATAGGAGGAATGTTCTTGCAAAACTGGGGTAAGGTTCTGGCAAAACATTTTCTCTTGGAGAACAGACCTTTGTTACAGAAAAGGATCTGGTCATTAATATTTCACAATGATTACTCTTGCCCTATGTCTCCTAGAGCCATAAGAGTCTCTTTCTTAGATCTTCATTGTGAGGACCTATTGGGTTTCCTGAAAGTAAAGCTTACAAAAATGGGAGAGATTCTCCTGGATTTCATTCTTGAAAGATCTTAGATGCTGCCCAAGTGTGCCATATTCACTCGTTCATGGTGTGGAATAGTAGAGCTTTTTACTTACTAACTCTATGAGGTTTTCTGATGTAAATGGTAGCTGTAATTGTGCTGATTCTTCTTGAACCACTGAGGATCCCTTTGGATTAAAATGGCTTGGAGCCATTAGCATAGGCAATACTGAGTAGTTTCTAGGTTAGCAGATCCATGAAAGGGAAATGACAGTGGACAGTCTAGGAAGTACATGTTAGTAATATAGTAAGTATTCAGTAATGCCAAAATTGTCAAGCACCCACGATAGTGTATAGACAAGATGAGTACACTCACTGTTTTCAGTGAGATGTCACGGGATATTAGGTATTCTGTTTCCTAATCAAGGGGCTTCTCATGTGGTAAAGTAAAGAGCCCACCTGCCAATGCAAGAGACATAAGAGATGCAGGTTTGATCCCTGGGTCAGGAAGATCCCCTGGAGGAGGGGAAGGCAGCCCACTCCAATATTCTTGCCTGGAGAATCCCAGAGACAGAGAAGGCTGGTGGGCCCCAATACATAGGATCACCTAGAGGTGGACATGACTGAAGCAACTTCGCATGAACACACTTCTAATCAAAAGTGTGGTAGAGAAAGGGGAAAAGTCAGTGCCCACTTCCTCTACTACTGTCAAGGAATCCTGTTCAGTTTATCAGACACTTACTGAGCAGTTATTTCCTATGAACAAAGTGACTGGGAATACTGTCCAGCTGCCTGGACTGTCCTAGATAACTTACCCCGAATATCATTCATTTGCATTCTGAGAACATTTTATACCTCAATTACAGCAATGAGCAGTTCACAATACATGCTACTGTTTTGAGTCATGGCTAGTGGTCCCATTTCAGGATTAAAGATTAGAGAACTGCCTCCTTTTTGTTACTTTTCTATATGGTCAGATTTAACATAATAATTGTTAAAAAGCAATTTCAGTTCCTTATTGACTTTTAGCTACTCTGTAGAGTGTGTAATCTAAGTCATAAGAATGTATATTTTCCCCCATGGGGATCAGTAAAGAAAGGCAGTAAAGAAAGTTTTTTGTTGCCAGTAATAATGCAGCCCATAAACTTTTAAAATATATCTTGAATTGCTCTGCTTCTAAAAAACTTTATTCACCTATCCTCTGTTATCTTAGGTTATTTTACATGGTATTATAATTTTTGTTTATAACTCTATTTCCATCCTAAAAAAGAGTCCCTTAATTCAAGGAGAATATCTCATTTTTATATCTATAGTACCTAGAAGAATGCCAGCCCAGAGATCCTGTGCAATAAATACTCACTGAGAAGAAATTAAAATGAGTAAGATTCTAGTTCAATTTGAAATTCAGCCTAGATTTCATGATTGAGCTCTAGACCAATGTATCCAAATTGCCTGCACAGTTATTACTATTACAATCATCATTATAAATACAAGCTCAATGCATCTAATGACAATTGTATTCAGTTTATAGACCATTTTTAAGGCATTATTGCTGTGAACCCTACAAAATTTCTGTAAGGGGAGCATCTGTAAAATAAGTATCTGCATTTTACTGATGAGAATATTCAGTTCAGAAATTAAGACCTGCCCAATGTCTCAAAGGTAGTAAATACTGGAGCCAGAGCTGAACTAAGCACCTGTGACTCTAAGTCCTAAGCAATTTATGTCTTTCCTTTGTCCTACAGAGTTTTTTCAGTCTAATGCTCTTGAAATTTGGGACTGAACAGTTCTTTGTAATGGAGGGAGTGCTCTGTGTATTACAACACACACAACACTATGTTTGGCCTCTGCCCACGAGACAACAGTAGTATCCTTCATCCCACTGTTGACAACTACAGATATCTTCAGACATTGTCAAAGGTCCCCTCGGGGGCAAAACCAGTTCCATTTGATAATCAGAGGTCTAATAGCAGGCACATGATGGTAGGTGCTCCGTGACAAGCATAAGCAAAACGAAAATAATATAGGGGAGTCTCATTTCTGGTGGAGGCAGCATTTGATTTGGACTGTTACTGTAGAAAGACTGAATTGACCAGGGTTTGTTGTGGTAAGAATGAATACCAATATTTGCACACATGCATGATGTGACAAATCTAACTCAAAGGGTTAAATTACAGTATAATCATAATTAGAGATCTCAATAAGTAAAATGCCATCTTAATGTCCGTCTACTGGAAATTAAGAGTTATTTGGAACATGGAGCTATTTGGGGTCAGTTAATCTCATGATATGCATTTAGCATCTCAATTTATCATATTATCTACTAAAGATTATAGGAAAGAATTACCTCTCATTTATTTTTGTAGCTTATTAACCTATAAATCATCTTAATCATCATTTAATTGAAGGGTACATGGAGCTTGTATTTTCTAGTACGTTTCTGGCTCATTGGGAATATTCAAAAAACATTGAGCCTGAGTGTCTTTGCATCAATGTAAAAGAAAGGAAAGCCTACCTTTAGCTCTCATCTGTGTTTAGTTAGGGTTCTTGGACCTGCTGAGAAACTCTTGCAACACACATGATAACCAGTTCTCTGACTTAGCTTGCTGGACACAGAATAACTGGGCTAAATCTACTTCCCTTTTATTTAAAATAATTGGAAAACCAAGAAAGATTCTGACAACTCTGGAAAAAAATATGCTCTTTTTCTGAACTAACCATTTGGAAAGTGTATAAGAGCAACTTTTTTTTTGAGTGCTTAGAATATATATATTATATATATATATATTATATATACATAATTGTTAATCATATGGATTTGGAAGTCAGATAGGTCTAACTTTGCCTGACTCCTGGGTCTATCCATTATGATTTGTGTGACTGGGGACAAGTTGTTTAATATCTGTGAACCTCAGTTTACTCATCTATGAAGTAGAAATAATAATAACTTACACCAAGTAAGAAAATGTACAACTTTTAGTGTGGGATTTGGCACAAGTCAATACTAAGGAGAGCTATCATTATCATCATCTTATTTTTGTCACCATGGTTATGTACAGAATTCCTATTTGGGAAGGACTCAGCCGAAATGAGGGTTATGTACAGAATTCCTATTTGGGAAGGACTCAGCTGAAATGAGAGTGGGTATATCTTTGAATTTGTGCTGACATAATCCTTTTTAGAGGATCAGAAACACTCAATTAGTCTTAGTAAAGAATGTGGGTCTGATGAGATTCTACGGAGGCTGAAGCTCTATCTCCCTATCCCAGGCTGTGTCTCTGATCATTAAAAACCATCATCATCATCATCACTAACATGTTCTCTGTAAGAGACCTTTTCACAAGATATAAGTGGAAAAAGTAAAAGTGAGAACATTCCCAAAGAGCTGGAAACATACTAGAAAACACAAGCTCCATGTACAGTTCAATAATTAATATATCTTTTAATGTTTAGTAATAGAGGGTGAGTATTTGTGAGTAGAAGAGCAATGTCAAGAAGCACCAATCAAGAGAAAAGATGCACTAACCAGAAACAATGATTCTGAAATGCTACCCTTTGAGACCCGCTACATCAGAGTTGCTTTGGAGAACTTAAAAAGGCAGATTTTCTCATCCCATCCCAGACATACTGACTAAAGTCTCTGGCACTAGAGACTTCCATGCACATTCAGGTTTGAGAACCCTTGAATCAAAAGTCTCAAATCTCTGTCATGTCTCCCTTTAATATTCAATAGTTCAAACCCATTAGCCATGTCAGCAATACAATACTGACTCTAATCTAGACTTATCAAGCAACCTGATGATTATAATTTGGCTTCTCGTGTAGATCAAAGGTTTCAGTTCTCCAGAGCTTACAGGCCCACTTCTAATGTTGACACTCTTAATTCTTCCCTTCAACTTGCTCTGCTTCTCGGTTTAGACCTCCTCTCACTCTGCACTCCTTCCTGTAGTGAACTCCCCTGTCACTTTGGCTTCAATTAGAAGCTATTTTGTGACTGAAGACGCCCGTGAACCCAGACTTCATTACTGAACACTAGACTCATGTGGGGAAGGCAATGGCACCCCACCCCAATGCTTTTGCCTGGAGAGTCCCATGGACGGAGGATCCTGGTGGGCTCCAGTTCATGGGGTCGCTAGGAGTCGGACATGACTGAGCGACTTCACTTTCACTTTTTTCACTTTCATGCATTGGAGAAGGAAATGGCAACCCACTCCAGTGTTCTTGCCTGGAGAGTCCCAGGGGCGGGGGAGCCTGGTGAGTTTCCGTCTGTGGGGTCGGGTCGCACAGAGTCGGACACGACTGAAGCGACACAGCAGCACCAGACTCATGTAGTTCAAACTGCATACTGATACTTTTCTTTGGTGTTTCCACAGGAACCCCAAACTCTACATTTGCAAAACAAAACACGCTAGATCCATTTATAAACGTATACCTCATTTATAAAGGTATCCCTGCTCACTACGTGAAATGATACTGACCAGTTGACCAAGTTGGAAATCTGAGAAAAATCTTTGACCACTGTCTTTCCTTACTTTGTAGATCAGTTAATAAGACCTGCTGATTTTTTGTTCTCCTACATGGTTCTAAAGTAACTCATGTCTTTATCTCTAACTCTGGGCCATGGCTGATTAATATTTTTAATTAATATTTTATTAATATCATTAATATTTCTCACCTGGTCCCCAGCCTCATGTCTTCAGTCATGTTCCTTCCACTCATTCCATTCTCCATATTAAAATAAGAGAAACTTTTTATAATATAAATCTGATCGTGTTACTTCTCCACTACCCTCAGAATTAAGTGCAAACCTCTTAATGGAGCGCAAAATCCTTGATGATTTGGTTACTCCTTTCCTCATCTGTATCACTTGACACTGACTCTATATGTTATTCAGTTGTTGTTGTTGTTCAGTCGCTAAGTTATGTCCAATTCTTTATGACCCCATGGACTGCAGTAGCCATACTTAAACTCTTGCAATTCTTCAATGATACTATTTTCTCTCTTGCCCCCAGACCGTTGCATATACTGTTCCCTTTCCCTGGATCACCCTCCATCTCCCCTCCCCATGTATTTATTTACTGACACCCTTAAGAGGACTACTCCAGATGAATGAGACTATAAATGAACTCATTTAATTGGGAAGACGTTAAACCTCTATCTCTTCTTTTAGTCTATTTTCTCAGGATGACATATCAATGGTAGAAGAATTTAGGTAAGGAATTCCTGACACCTTCACTCTAGTGTCTAATATATCAAAAGTTCATTTTGTGATATTGTCAAATGACATAGTTTTCTGGGTCTCACTTCCCCTCTCCCTGCCATTGTGTTACAGGATTTCCAAAGAGATCAAAGTTATGAGAATGATATATTTATTGAAAATACAGAAAATCATGACATTAACTTTGTCAATCTCATTTTTTTCCCTATCCTCATCTCCCTACTAATTGGAACATCCCTTTTAGCTTATTTCCTCTCTGCTTCACCTCTTTTACTGACTTGTTTCTCCCCCAGAATCAAGCTTAGACTCTGTATTTTCCAGGATGGTTTTTTCCAAACCCTCATTGATGAGCTGAGGGTTCTAACTATGAAATCCCATAGAACCCTATCCTTTTACCCCTCTAAACTTAGTAACTCAATTGTCATTTTTATTTACTTTATTGCCTACTTCCTCAGACAGTGAGCTAATTCAGCTTTAACTATTTCTTTATTGCTAAGGAAGATGTTATTCTGCATGCTGGGAAACAGAACTGGAAGGAAAGTGTTTATTTGGAAAGCTGTTGTTAGAGTAGCAGTGCACTGGCTATCAATTTCCCACTGTTTCACATATTTTGATATAGTCTATGATGTCTTCTCTTGTGTTGTTGAAAGAGGATGTTTGCTATGACCAGTACGTTCTCTTGGCAAAACTCTATTAGCCTTTGCCCTGCTTCATTCCATACTCCAAGGCCAAATTTGCCTGTTACTCCAGGTGTTTCTTGACTTCCTATTTTTGCATTCCAGTCCCCTATAATGAAAAGGACATCTTTTTTGGTTGTTAGTTCTAAAAGGTCTTGTAGGTCTTCATAGAATCGTTCAACTTCAGCTTTTTCAGCATTCCTGGTTGGGGCATAGGCTTGAATTACCATATTGAATGGTTTGCCTTGGAAATGAACAGAGATCATTCTGTTGTTTTTGAGATTGCATCCAAGTACTACATTTCAGACTCTTTTGTTGACCATGATGGCTACTCCAGTTCTTCTAAGGGATTCGTGCCCACAGTAGTAGATACAATGGTCATCTGAGTTAAACTGACCAATTCCAGTCCATTTTAGTTCACTGATTCCTAGAATGTCGACATTCACTCTTGCTATCTCCTGTTTGACCACTTCCAAATTGCAAAGAAATAGAGGAAAACAACAAAATGGAAAGACTAGAGATCTCTTCAAGAAATTAGAGATACCAAGGGAATATTTATGCAAAGATGGGTTTGATAAAGAAATGGTATGGACCTAACAGAAGCAGAGGATATTAAGAAAAGTTGGCAAGAATACACAGGAGAACTGTACAAAAAAGAGCTTCACGACCAGATAATCACGATGGTGTGATCACTCACCTAGATCAATGTGGAATGTGAAGTCAAGTGGGCCTTAGAAAGCATCACTATGAACAAAGCTAGTGGAAGTGATGGAATTCCAGTGGAGCTATTTCAAATCCTGAAAGATGATGCTGTGAAAGTGCTACACTCAATATGCCAGCAAATTTGGAAAACTCAGCAGTGGCCATAGGACTGGAAAAGGTCAGTTTTCATTCCAATCCCCAAGAAAGGCAATGCCAAAGAATGCTCAAACTACAACACAATTGCACTCATGTCTCACGCTGGTAAAGTAATGCTCAAAATTCTCCAAACCAGGCTTCAGCAATATGTGAACCATGAACTTCCAGATGTTCAAGCTGGTTTTAGAAAAGGCAGAGGAACCAGAGATCAAATTGCCAACATCCGCTGGATCATGGAAAAAGCAAGAGAGTTCCAGAAAAACATTTATTTCTGCTTTATTGACTATGCCAAAGCCTTTGACTGTATGGATCACAATAAACTGTGGAAAATTCTGAAAGAGATGGGCATACCAGACCACCTGACCTGCCTCTTGAGAAACCTGTATGCAGGTCAGGAAGCAACAGTTAGAACTGGACATGGAACAACATACTGGTTCCAAACAGGAAAAGGAGTATGTCAAGGCTGTATATTAGCACCTTGCTTATTTAACTTCTATGCAAAGTACATCATGAGAAACTCTGGGCTGGAAGAAGCACAAGCTGGAATCAAGATTGCTGGGAGAAATATCAATAACCTCAGATATGCAGATGATACCACCTTTATGGCAGAAAGTGAAGAGGAACTAAAAAACCTCTTGATGAAAGTGAAAGAGGAGAGTGAAAAGTTGACTTAAAGCTCAACATTCAGAAAACTGACATCATGGCATCCGGTCCCATCACTTCATGGGAAGTAGATGGGGAAACAGTGGAAACAGTGTCAGACTTTATTTTGGGGGGCTCCAAAATCACTGCAGATGGTGACTACAGCCATGAAATTAAAAGATGCTTACTCCTTGGAAGGAAAGTTATGACCAACCTAGATAGCATATTCAAAAGCAGAGACATTACTTTGCCAACAAAGTTTGGTCAAGGCAAGGCTATGGTTTTTCCAGTGGTCATGTATGGATGTGAGAGTTGGACTGTGAAGAAAGCTGAGTGCCGAAGAATTGATCTATTGAACTGTGGTGTTGGAGAAGACTTTTGAGAGTCCCCTGGACAGCAAGGAGGTCCAACCAGTACATCCTAAAGGAGATCAGTCCTGGGTGTTCATTGGAAGGACTGATGTTAAAGCTGAAACTCCAGTACTTTGGCCACCTCATGCGAAGAGTTGACTCATTGGAAAAGACTCTGATGCTGGGAGGGATTGAGGGCAGGAGGAGAAGGGGACGACAGAGGATGAGATGGCTGGATGGCATCACTGACTCGATGGACATGGGTTTGGGTGAACTCCAGGAGTTGGTGATGTGTCGACAAGGAGCCCTGGAGTGCTGCAATCATGGAGTCGCAAAGAGTCGGACATGACTGAGAGACTGAACTGAAATGAAATGATGATATCTTATTTAAACATCAATAACCTCCGATAGGCAGATGACACCACCCTTATGGCAGAAAGAGAAGAGGAACTAAAGAGCCTCTTGATGAAAGTGAAAGAGGAGAGTGAAAAAGCTGGCTTAAAACTCAACATTCAAAAAACTAAGATCATGGCATCCGGTCCCATCACTTCATAACAAATAGATAGGGAAATAGTGGAAACAGTGACAGACTTCATTTTCTTGGCCTCCAAAATTCATGCAGAAAACATTTTAAAAAATTCAGTGATGCACACATAATTTTTCTGAATTAACTGTGCCTCTGAAAAGGAATTGATTTTTCCAGGACCATTTTAGTAGCAGCTTGGTTAAGATCCAGTCCTAGCCTCCTAATTTCTAATGCAGATTTCAACGCATTGTGTACTGCAACCTCCCAGTAAGTTACTACATAAACAATACATATATAACTAATGGCTAACTAAATTATGAGTAATTTATGGTTTCTTAGTGGGTGCAATTACATGTCTACTTTTATTTAAAAATCACTTATATTAAAATGAGAACTTAAAATATGGACTTCATTTTCCAAGTGTAGTTCTTGATATGATAGTTCAGTTACAGTATGCCTTGCGAGTTAGCCTTTGTCAAAGACTAAGTTTCTGGTCTTTTTAGGGTTAAATAGAGGGTTGTGGATGCCCACAGGAGGAAAAGGAGGCTGTGGTGGTATCTCAGGTCTCTAGAGACTCCTGGGCTTCCGAGAGTAAAAATCTCAGATGCTGGTGGTGGAGAGGTGAGAGAAACTGAAGAGACAAGGGTTTCTCCTAGGGTAGGTTTCAGACCAGTTTATAGGGCTTTTCAGATTCTACTCACTAATACTAGGAGCTCTGCAGAGGAACCTCACTAGCTGTCATAGAGGGAGAGGAAAACTCGATGAGGTCCTGTCACCGTATTCCCCCTGAAGGTAACCTCAGCACTTTCCTTTAACATATTGGGGCTCCTGTTTGTTTGAAATTAAATGTAATTAGAAATGCACATGGTCTTTTCCATCACTTAAAACTCTGCTAATGCAGCTTTTCAAAATGAAGAAAATTTGCTGGCAGGCATGACTCAAGGATAGAATCATTTTTAGGGAATGCTTTTAGCATTATGTCCTTCACAAGAATGCATGCTGAATGTGACTGTGAAATTTAAGTTTTTAAAATGAGGCTGGTAACGTGCTTATTTACCTTTCAATAATGAAATTGTCTGACCTTTCAACTAAAGCACTTCATAGATACTGAAATACCATGCAGGATAAGACTGACTGTTAGCCCTTAGAATTTGGTCCTCTTCCTTATGGGTTTGGGAGTATGTGTGTATTTATGTTCTGTTTGCTCTGAAAATTTCCAGTAGAAGTTCTTGAGAACTGAACCTCTCCACCCAGAATATCAAGTTCCACTGTCCTCATTTCCAATGATGGTTTGCAATGCAAATCATCAGGTTGTTAACACTCAGTACCATAACCATGGTAACCAAATGAAGACAAGCTTTACTTCCTCAGTGAAGTGCTTTCCAGTCCTATATTCAGACTTGATGTCACTGCCAGCAGGTCAGAGGGCATTAAAGGGACAGCAAGAGGATTCATAGAAATAAAAACGCAGCAGGAACCATTGTATCTATTCCCCACACACTCTTTTGAGTCCAGGATCTCTTACTAATAACTTCTTTTACTCACTAGTACTTTTTTGATGTTTTCTTTCCTTAGAGGGGAGAGTAAAAAGAATCACTATATATCTGTATCCCCACCTTGATCATGAATCTTGGCAACCAGACTGTCTTGGCTTTCTATGACTACTTTTAAATAGGCACTAATAGAAACCTAGCTCACAGTCCTGTGGTCACAAAGACTATTTAGTGTTAGAAGCTGTGATGCTCAAGGAGCCAGGGAAGCATCCAAAACCTCTCCAAACACTTTTTGAGAATGACTACAGCAAGTTAACTCCAAGGGCCACTTCTCTGTTGAGACTCCTTTCTTCTGGTATAGTAACTTTCATAATGTATTTGTTTCCAGCCTGTGGGGGCGGGGATATTAGTTCTCTGTTCTCATTTTCTCTCAGTAGGAATTAAAGGGCAGCTGTGGCATGTTCTGAAACTTTTTTTTTTTTTTTTTACCTGCAGCTGTGTGACTGGGTAATTCCTGGGAAGAAAGACTATTAGCAATAGGTAGGCAATCTAATTGTCATGGTTTCTGGCCTGGATGATTTCTGCATCCCTGTGACTTCCTGGGTGGCTGCCATTAACACACAAAGGTCTAAAACACAGGGGATGGGAATGCTCCAGGCTCAAAGTGGTTACCTGATTCTCCTGTATCATGAATATTGTTTCAAGCAATGTTCATAAGATGAGATACAGAAATTCTATTTCCTTCCTTTTGTATCTGTTGTCTGCATCTTGGATCTCTTGATTCTTTTTTTCCTTACTATCTGAAGGAAATTTAATACATTAGGATAAAGCCAAAACCCTTTGGCTTTTATCTAATCAGTGAATTTAGTGAATATGAAAACTGAGCCTAATGTGCTCTGGCCGTGCGACCTTTTTTGGTATGGGTGGAAACTGCTGTAGATGTGAAAACTGCTATAGATGTGAAAACTTCTTTTGCAAGAGTAGAGAAAGTTGATTCAGGGATAGGCTTGCCAGACACCTTGTAACACTTGAATTTTAAATAAATAGCAATTTGTTTTGGTGTGAATATATCCTAAATAATGCAGGATCCATTCTTATGCTGCTGCTGCTGCTGCTAAGTCGCTTCAGTCGTGTCCGACTCTGTGCAACCCCATAGACGGAAGCTCACCAGGCTCCCCCGTCCCCGGTATTCTCCACATTATTTATTTTTAACCCAAAATTTAAATGTAACAAAACACCTTGTATAATTAGTTGTTAAGCCATACTATTTGATTTAGGGATGAAAACTGAAGACTTATAAGGACAAGAAAAAAGAGTATTCATTTTTTTTACCACAAACTTTTGCTCTAAAGTTTTGTTGAAAGATCACCTAATTATCATTTTCTTGCTGTATATACTATATTAGGATGTGATTTACTATTGGGATTCAAACCTTAATAGGAAGAAGGAATAGTCAAAAATAATCATAATGAGGCAGGTATTCTCACTATAATGAATTCTGTCTGAGAATCTAATTTGGTAACTCATTCTCCTTTTAGTTTTCATTTTTCTTGAATATTAGTAAGATTTATGACCTTTATATTTTTAGTCATTCATAGATTTTCTGTTTCTGAACTGCCTGATTATTATACTGCTTCTATTTCCATGTATATATGTTTTGATTTCTAATTGCATGACATACGTTAATGTTATGAAAACTTTTAATGTCACATATACTGCAAGTATTTCTACATTTTGTAAACATTTTGACATGTCTACTATGTTTGATAGAGTAAACTTTAGAGTTTTATCTGGTCAAATCCATCATGATTTCCCTTCATTGCCTTTGGTGTCATTTCTCTCTAGACTTTTACCACCTTAAGATTAGGAGAATGTTCACCAATAGTTTATTTGAGGACTCTTTTTATTTCAGTTTTCACATTAAATCCTTAATGCTATTGAAATTTATTTTGATGACTTGTCTAGGACTGTATTTTTCTTTTGTTCATTGTTTTTTAGTTAATATTTAATTTAGAAACAATTGTATATTGACATACAATTGTAGAAAATAATACAAAGCCTTCCTGCCTAATGCAGAATCTTTTTAACAATGAATACATAACTTATTTCTGCATGTACACATTTTATCCAGGAAGATTTTGTCTTCCAAACATAGTCAATGGGTACAAAGTTGTAATATCATGATCATTTCTTAAGTCCATTTATAATGTATAGGATCTACTCCCTTTGCTACATTCCCTGAGATTCTATAGTTATGATCACGGTGGAAAAGGAAGAATGACGATGATCTCTCTGATATAGAAGAGTAAAGAATACTGCTAGAATTTGCCTCAGTAAGTAGTCTGGAAGGAAAGGGAATTCAGACACAGGAGCTGGGTTAAATCTTGATGTCTTCACTATCAGCTCATTTATGTAATCAAGATCTTTACCATCATGATAGTTTTCTAATGAAATATGAAATATGCAGTATGATGCAACTTTTATTGTATAACAATGTATTTTTAAGTTTGAGATGTATGCACCTGAGGATCTTAAAGCAAACTGTGGGACTTGTCATTTTGCAAAGGTATTAAGAAAGGCAGGGCTTCCCTGGTGGCTCAGTGGTTAAGTATCCGCCCACCAATGCAGGAGACATGGGTTTAATCCCTGGTCCAGGAAGATCCCACATACCGTGCAGCAACTAAGCCCATGTGCCACAACTATAGAACCTGTGTCAATAGCCCACAACTCCAGAGCTCATGCACCACAGCTGCTGAAGCCCGCATGCCCAAGAGCCATACTCCACAACAAGAAAAGCCACCGCAATAAGTCTGTGCACAGCAACTAGAGAGTAGCCTCTACACACCACAACTAGAGAAAAGCCCACATAGCACTGAAGACACATCACAGCCAGAAATAGATAAAATTATATACATATAAAAAAAGATAGATGGAAGGAAAGTGTGATAGAGTGTTGGGAGCCGGTTTGAATTAGCGCTCTGCCCATGACAAAGGTCGTGAGGAAGGAGGATCAATAACGCAAGGGCAAGATTGAGCCTCAGGAGCCCCTTGGAGGTTCTCGAGCATCTACCCCAAAAAAGCCGGAGTCTGCCTACTTTCTGCTTTGTGTTCTCACCTCTGACTTTACGGGGGGCTGTCCCCCACTACCTCTCTCTGAATAAAGAGTTAACTTAGAACTCCAGTTAATAAAAATTCCTGGGTGTGACAGGAGTGTCTTGACCTACAAACTCCTCCGAAGGTTCTCTAGCCTACTTGACAGGCTTGTCCGGCCACATGTGATTACTCACAGCCCCCCAACCATGGGAGGCATGAGATGCTTAACCTTCTAAAAACAGGTTCTTTAGAGAAGTTAGAAAACTATTAGTATAAGTATAGTGGGCTGATTAGAAATTGTATTGGTGAAGGGTTTTTCATTTGTTGAGCCAATGATTGCTGCTAAGTCTCCACTTCCCCTGCCCTTATACACATTAATGAATATATAGAAGAAATAAGTATTAACCTTTGATACTAATCATGTTAGACCTTAGGCTAAGTAAATTCTTTCCCTGACTAAAACCCACTACACCCTCACCCTATAGGAATGTAAATTTATCTGGTGGAATCTGTTTTAAGAATAATCACCCCTGGAGAAATAAATGTCCTGGATTGACCTCTATTACAAGGAGAGGGTCATAAATTGTCAACAGGCCCCCTGGCCAGAAGATGATGTAACACCCCTAAGACCTCTGTATACATTTGTAAGAAGCACTTGACTTTGATAAAAGTCAGGGCTGCTGACCCCACGTGACTTTTGTATACCATCTCAGTGTATAAAAGTAGACCATGGAAAATAAAGAATTGGGATCAGTTCCTCGAAAGACTGGTCTCCCCATGTCGCTCTCTCTCTCAAATTCTGGCTGAGTCTCCATCTGGAGCACGGAATCCACCATGCTTACTAATTATGCCTGGGCTTCTAAGATCGGACCGGGGAGGCCTCAGTGTCTCCTCTCCTTCAGGAGAACGGAAAGACACCTGCGGCCTACGTAAGTGCTGCAAACTTCTTGTCTTGAAGTTTTATTGGTCCCCCGCGTAAACCAAGCTACTCAGCCTCTTTTCTACACTGAATTTTCCTACTGAGCTATCCTCGTTCTATTATTCTTTATATCTCTAATTATAACTATCGTGTCCTGACCCCCACCAATGCTGTCCTCGCTTCAAAGTCCCTGGATCAGCTGGGGCTGGTCCCCAGCAATAGAGCCCAACTAAAACTACTCTTCAGAGAAATAAGCATCTGCATTGGTCAGAGATCTCCTGAAAAATGAAATAGAAGATAGAGAGACAGAGAGATAGACAGACAGATACAAACATAGATACATGTAGAGACAGAAATATCTATATCTGCATCTATCTGTCTATCTACCAAGACATTTGTTATAAGGAATTGGCTCACACAATAATGGAACCTAAGAAGTTCCATGATCTGTTGTCTGCCAGTTGGAGATCCAGGAAAACTGGTGATGAGGTTCCAACCAGAGTCAGAGCTTGTGATGCAAGAGTGCCAATGGTGTTGATCCCAGCTCCAGAGCAGGAATAGACTCATGTCCCAACTCAATCAATCAGGCAGAGAGAAAGAATTTTTCCTTTACCTTTTCTATTCAGGCCCTCCACAGATTGACTGATACTCATGCACAGTGGGGAGAACAATCTGCATTTCTCAGTCTACTGAGTCCAATGCTAATAGTCTCTTTTGGAAACACCCTCACAGACACACCTAGAAATAATAATTAGCCGGATATTTGGGTATCTTGTGGCCCAGTGAAGACAACACATAAAATTAATCATCACAGCATCAGATAAGACAACACAAGATTTCAGTAAGTTAACATTGAAGAACATCTGTTTAATTGTTGCAAAGGCATAAGGTAATTGCCCTTTGGTAAAATTTATGCTATTATTGTTTATATGTATGTTAAACCACTTGTTTGGAATGCTTGCCTACCCATTATCCCATCTTCAAGAGCCAGAATTTATATTTTTGCTTCAAAGAAGCCTTTTCTTATGCCCCTAAATGAACATCTTCCTCTTTTAATTTTTGTGAACAGCTGTATTGTACTTCTTTTAATATGCATTTTCTGCTTCATGACATTTAGTTAATAAATACTATTTCTTATGCTATAAGCTCCTCAAAATTTCTTTGTACACAGTAGATAGTAAAATATTAAATTGAATTAGTAGATGTCATTATTGAATTTAACTTACAGTTCATTTATATCATGTGCTTTCATGAGCAACTACTAGTGTATAGTACCTTGCCTGAAGTGATGGAGACTACAAAGATGAGCAATTCACAATTCCCACGATTTTGAGCAAAGACAGAGTCAGAAGTATTAATTCATTCAATAAGTGGTTATTGCTCATCACCTATTATCCATGCTCTAGACTAAGTGTCCTGGATACAAAAATGAGTAAGTCATGGTCTTTGTTTCCCAGAAGTCCATTTATATGAGTGGGAAAGGCAGAAATGTAAATAAACTGCTTAAAAGAAGTATGAAGAGTGCTACAATAAGGAGTTACACAAGTTGGTGTGAGTTTCAGAAGCAGGCTGGGTTGGGAGTGCAGAGCAATATGAGAAAAAGTTCTACACAATAAGTTCTGTTGGAATTCAGTGAGATGGCATCCATTAAAAGGAAGGGGCTGAAATGTAGAAGGATCTGCACCCAGTGGGACCAGAGACAAGGACACATTTGAGAACAGCAAGTAATTCTGTGCAACCAGAATATAACGCACATGAAGGAACCTAGATTGCAATGGTGTTGGAATGGAAGACCCAAGGTAGAGCACAGATGCCCTACATCCTTTCATTCTTCTTCCCTAGGATGAGGCAAAGCAAATGTTGAGAAGACAAGAATAGAAATGATGACAAAAGAGGGAATCACTTAGAAATAAAGGCCTCTTTGAAGATGAAAAGGGATTGGCACAGACAGAGGTAGCTGTGGGTGAATGATTTGATCCAACTTTACCAGCCTCAAAGTCCTTTCAGGTTTCCGGGAAGCTGTGTATATGATTCTTGAAATAATAATCTTTTAATTATTTTCCCCAACAAAAGAGGAAAACTCCAAGTCCAAGAGAACTGCCTTTGGGTTCCAACTTGGGCACAACTGCCTTGTCTTTAAATCCAGCTTGCTCCTAAATGGCAGGAGTGAACACCCTTCACATATTTCATGGTGGGAGGAAACCACCCACAGAACAAGTCATCCACAGACTGCTTGTTCCTCCCAACAGAGTGTTGACAGAACACTCTATTCCCCAGGCTCTGCCTCTACTTCACTGAATCATTTGAAATCTTTACAAGTGTTTGTAGGACTTTAATACTTGGATAGGGAGGAAGAGCAGAAAGGCATTCCTGGCTTGGATTTGTTGTTTGAGTTTTTGAGTGGTCTTCCAAACTTATGAGTAATAGGAACAATGTTTTATTCTTCTCACTTTTATAGTTTTGATGAATATAGCTTTAAAATATTTTTACAATATGAGCTCCATTGGTCAAATATCAGTCTATGTGGAGGCTAGAAACTGAGAAATCAACTTAGGAAATTATCTCATCTCATCCAATTCTCTCATATTATGCAAGAAGAAGTTACCTTCCAAGAAAACTTGAAACTACATGTCCAGTATCATACACAAATTAACTATCTGTTGATTAATTATAATTTTTATTTTCCTGGTGATGAATTAATATCTTTCATCTGCTTGTTAGCTGTTGGAAGGCTCATACTACTGCTGCTGCTGCTGCTGCTAAGTTGCTTCAGTCGTGTCCAACTCTGTGTGACTCCACAGACAGCAGCCCGCCAGACTCGGCCATCCCTGGGATTCTCCAGGCAAGAACACCAGAGTGGGTTGCCATTTCCTTCTCCAATGCATGA
Source organism: Tragelaphus eurycerus (assembly GCA_935064755.1). Lineage (NCBI taxonomy): Eukaryota > Metazoa > Chordata > Mammalia > Artiodactyla > Bovidae > Tragelaphus > Tragelaphus eurycerus. The sequence continues at coordinate 31,810,347 of CAKXYN010000002.1, forward strand.
AAGTGAAAGGTGAAAGTGAAGTTGCTAGGTTGTGTCTGACTCTTAGCGACCCCATGGACTGCAGCCTACCAGGCACCTCCATCCAAGAGAACGTTAAAAAAAGGTATCTACTTAGATAGTTTTGGTCAAAATGGCAGAAAGGGGCATAAAGTGATGACAGAAAACTCTGTTTCAAAATGGTTGTTATGTGTTTGTATGTGTGTATGTGTGTGTATGTTGAAGTAGGAAATGGCAACTCACGCCAGTATTCTTGCCTGGAAAACCCATGGACAGAGGAGCCTGGCAGGCTACAGTCCATAGGGTCACAAAAGAGTCAGACACGACTGATCATGCATGCACATGTACATATGTGTGTGCATGAATATATATATATAGAACCTTATCACTTTTAAAGTTCAGATCCATAATGCACTATTGTCTGATTATGTATGTCTATTTCTGATAAGTTGTTTAACTGCTAAACCATTCTTAATGATATCATAACCAGATTTTCTTTGATATTGTCAGTGCCTTGTTGGCAGTCATTCAGCCATTCATTCAACAAACATACATTGAGTATCTTTTTCATATAATTTTGATTTGAGAGATAAGATCTCTGTCCTGAAGAAAAACTCAGGGTGGTTAAACTGATGTGTAAGCAGACTTATAAAACAATGTAAAAACTTTAACAGTATTTACACTATGGAATTGACAAGTAGCTATTAAGACTACACTCATATAGGGAAAGCATATAGATGGAGAGGATAAGAGGAAGCTGAGGACTGAGGTAAATCCCACTCAAAATTTAGAAGCTGGAAAGGAGAAAACCAGCAGAAGAGTTTGAAAAAAGCTTTGAGTAAGATAGGTAATCTGGGAAATTGTGGTTCAAAGAAACAAATGAAAAGATTGCTTCCATTAAGAGAAAGTGAAGTGAAGTCGCTCAGTCATGTCCAACTCTTTGTGACCCCATGGGCTGTAGCCTACCAGGCTTCTCAGTCCATGGGATTTTCCAGGCAAGAGTACTGGAGTGGGTTGCCATTTCCTTCTCCAGGGGATCTTCCCGACCCAGGGATCGAACCTGGGTCTCCCACTTTATAGGCAGACACTTTACCATCTGAGCTACCAGGAAAGCCCAATTAAGCCCATTTAAGAGGAAGGGGTCCACCCTACTCCAGTACTCTTGCCTGGAAAATCTCATGGACGGAGGAGCCTGGTGGGCTGCAGTCCATGGGGTCGCTAAGAGTTGGACACGACTGAGCGACTTCACTTTGACTTTTCACTTTCATGCATTGGAGAAGGAAATGGCAACCCACTCTAGTATTCTTGCCTGGAGAATCCCAGGGTCAGGGGAGCCTGGTGGGCTGCCGTCTATGGGGTTGCACAGAGTCGGACACGACTGAAGCGACTTAGCAGCAGCAGCAGCAGCAAGAGGAAAGGGTCAACTATAACAAGTGCTGCTGAAAATTCCAAAAGGATGACTCTCACATACAGATGGCTAACAAACACATGAAAAGATGCTCAACATCACTCATTATCAGAGAAATGCAAATCAAAACCACTATGAGATATCATTTCACGCCAATCAGAATGGCTGCTATCCAAAAGTCCACAAGCAATAAATGCTGGAGAGGGTGTGGAGAGAAGGGAACCCTCTTGCACTGTTGGTGGGAATGCAAACTGGTACAGCCACTATGGAGAGCAGTATGGAGATTCCTCAAAAAACTGGGAATAGAACTGCCTTATGATCCAGCAATCCCACTGCTGGGCATATACACTGAGAAATCCAGAATTGAAAGAGACACGTGTACCCTAATGTTCATAGCAGCACTGTTTGCAATAGCCAGAACGTGGAAGCAACCTAGATGTCCATCCACAGATGAATGGATAAGCAAGCTGTGGTACATATACACAATGGAGTATTACTCAGCCATTAAAAAGAATAAATTTGAATCAGTTCTAAGGAGGTGGATGGAACTGGAGCCTATTATACAGAGTGAAGTAAGCCAGAAACAAAAACACAAATACAGTATACTAACACATATATATGGAATTTAGAAAGATGGTAAAAATAACCCTATTTACGAGACAGCAAAAGAGACACTGATGTATAGAACAGACTTTTGGACTCTGGGACCGGGAGAGGGTGGGATGATTGGGGAGAATAGCATTGAAATATGTATAATAATATATCTGAAATGTATTAATTGTTCAAACTAATCACTGTCATGTTACAATTTGTTCATATTAGATGTTTGTAATGTTTCTGATAATCAATAAAAGAGATTTTTGATAAAAAAAATAAAAATAAAATAAATAAATAAACCAGTAGAAACTAAAATAAAATAAAATAAAAAACCTTTATGAGCATGTACTGGTTCCTCAAGCCTGAAAAACCATCTAAAGAACAAATAAAAGATATTAACAGTGGTTTTAACTCTAAAAAAAAAAAAAAAGAAAAGAAAATTCCAAAAGGATAAGAACCGATAGTTGACCATTATTAGGCTGATTTGAGTGCATTATAAAGAGAATGGGAGGTGTGGATGGGGATCATTCCCTACGTTCCAAGCAAAACTACAAGTTTTGTTTCATATCAGGTTGGTAGCAGTGAAGCTGGTTGGTCTGAGATATAAGGACTCCTTTGCCTGTCTGTCTGCTCTCTTAATTTTAGTGGCTTGATGTGAGATGTGAAAGGAACAGAGAAATTAAGGAAGACTCCTCACAAGTTCTTGGCCTGAGCAACTACTTGAATAGTGGTACCATTTACCTAGATGAACACTGTAATAGAGCCAGATATGTGGGAGGGTCATGCAGAAGTCAAAGAAAGAATGAAGAATTCAGTGTGGTACATAATAAGTTAAAGATGCCTATAAGTTTGAGTGGCGATTTGTATGGCGATGTCAAGTAACTGGGATACCCTATTCTACATCTCAAGAATCTTATTCTGAACCTATGGACCTGAAATCTGCATTTGGGACTCAAGACCAGTTTTCCCTGTTAGCTCAGTGGTAAAGAATATGCTTGCCAATGCAGAAGGCTCAGTTTTGATCCCTGAGTCAGGAAGACCTCATGAAGTGAAAAATGGCAACCCACTCCAGTATGCTTGCCTGGAACCTGCACAGAGGAGCCTGGCAGTCTACAACTCATGGGGTCACAAAAGAGTCGGAAACCTCTTAGCAACTAAACAACAAAGCTGATTGAAGAGCAAACTAGAGTAGAGAGAGAAAGGGTCAATGGAGAGTTATTTTAAGATGGGAACATTATAACATGTTGTAAACTGAAGAGAATGATCCAATAATTGTGCCCAGGCAAAGATGTGAGTTGAATAAAGGTGAGAGGGGATGCTTGAAATTGAAATTTTGAAGGATGTTTTTTTTTACAGTGATGAAGTATGAGAATCAAGTAGAGGAAAGTATTGTTGAAAGTGGGCATATATATTTTTAATTGAAGTATAGTTTACAATGTTGTGTTAGCTTCAGGTATACAGAAAAGTAATTCAGTTACACATGCATATACATCTACTTTTTTTTTTCAGATTTCTTTCCATTATAAATTATTATAAAACAGTGAGTATAGTTCCCCTATGCTATACAGTAGGTTTTTGTTGGTTATGTATTTTATATATAATAGAGTATATATTTAATCCCAAACTCCTAATTTATCCCTCCCCTTCTTTCCCCTTTGGTAACCATAGTTTGTTTTATATCTATGGGTCTGTTTCTGTTTTGTATAGCAATTCATTTGTATCTTTTTTTAGATTTCACATATAAGCGTTATCATACCATATCATTTGTCTTTGTCTGCCTTCCTTCACCCAGTATGATAATCTCTAGGTCCATCCAGGTTGCTGCAAATGACATTATTTCATTTTTAAGACTGAGTAGTATTCCATTGTATGTATACATCACATCTTCTTTATCCATTCATCTGTTAATAAACACTTAGGTTGCTTCCATGTCTTGGCTGTGGTAAATAGCACTGCAGTGAACATTGGGGCACATGTATCTTTTTGAATTATGGTTTTCTCCAGACATAAAAAGTGGGCAGATTATTGAACTGAGTGTTCAGATGTTGATGAGTCATCTAGATTGATAATGAAATCTCCAGGAAGATGACTGAAACACAATCTTAAAATCTCAGTAAATGAGGGCAAATGTCCTAGATGTTGATGTCTTGTATAGTCTGATAGTATGCTCTTCAAATGACAGAGAAATGGCAGTTACCTTTTTGAGAGCATAGTGAGCTCTGGGGGCTTCCTTTTCAAACTTCTTATGAATGGCATTACAGCTGGAGAGGGGACAAGTCTTCCTGGAGCCCATGGCTCTATGTAGACTTCTCTTAAATCCTGCTACTAGGGAAGGCATTACAAATGGAGAATGGAGGAGAGCAAGGCAAGCTTGAGATCCTATGAATGCTTGAACAGAGGCTGTGGTAACAAGGATCCATAGAGAGACAGAGAGCATGAGATCCCTTGTGGACCCAGAGTACCTTGCAGCTGTTCTTTCATTATGAAGTTTTCTTCATGACCACAGGGCTGATTCAGAAGTGGTGGCCAAGGCTAGAGCAACAGCCTATAACTATAACCTTGAAATTAGATTCATAGTTAAAGGAATTTCCAAACTCTGATATGAACCTCTAACTAATCTCAGGGAAATCTTCATACTCACGGTCACATAATTATGTTATCCTCATACTCGTCAAATACATCTTCTTCTGAACTATTCAAACTAAGTAACCTCAAGATGACATGCGTTATCTACAAACTAAGGGTGTCAAATTTATATCCTAGGAGAAAAACTACTGCATTGATTGGTGATTCATCTTCTTGACAGTTCTTGCCAAAACAGTGAGAGGCAACATAGAAAAGAGAAGAAAAAAACTGACCAATGTGGAAAATGATTATTATATATACATTTTTCATTAAATTTTCCCAACAACCCTATGAAGTTATTATTTCACACTCATTACAAAGATGAGGAAATAGATTATCAGAGGAATTTGAAAATTTCCCCAAGGAAAAGTCAAAAAAGTAGCAGAGCTGATTACAATCTGGAGTTATCTGACCTGAAGGCACTTGCTCTTTTACCCACAGAGAACGTGAACTGAGAATGCTGGCTACACCAACTGCATGTTCCTTTCCCAAATAACCAAGAAACAGGTAATAGTTGAAAGATTATTTACCCTGAGTAAAGTGCTGTGCTGGGATCTCTGAGGAATACAGAGATTTAAAAAAAATTAAAAGAAAGCACAGTCCTTATTCCCCCGTATGAACAACTAGTTTGACAAGGTAAGATATTTCCATAGAGATGCACAAGTTAAGTAACTTCAGAGAATAAGAATGTAATCATTATCGCTGCTCTGAGGATCAGATTATCTTATTTCACTGTGTGCTGAAGGCTTCACAGTGAAACCAGCCTGTATGGTTACATTTGCTCAAGTGAAAGAAAATGTGATGTAGAACAACTGTATTAGTAACAAAGCCATTTTTTTCTCATTTTAACCATTAAAAAAAAAATTGAAACCCTGATAACATTTCAGCACATTTCTTTTTGTCTCTTCAATTTTGTTTTTTTGTTTGTCTTATTTTGCTTTGTTCTTGCAAGATAGACTTCTTGATGCATATATAGCATCCTCTTGTTTGCATGTTGTTTTCTTTGTTGTTAAATTTGATAATACTAGGAATTTCCTGTGTTACACACATACAGATTAATGACATAGTAATCAAAATATAAAGCTTCCCTGTGGTTCAGCAGTAAAGAATCTGCCTGCCAATGTAGGAGACGTAGGTTTGATCACTGGGTCAGGAAGACGACTTGGAGAAGGAGATAACAGCCCACTCCAGTATTCTTGGGGCTTCCCATGTAGCTCAATTTGTAAAGAATCTGCCTGCAATGCAGGAGACCAGGGTTCAATCCCTGGGTCAGGAAGAACCCCTGGAGAAGGAAATGGCAACCTACCCTAGTATTCTTGCCTGGAGAATCCCATGGACAGAGAAGCCTGGCAGGCTACAGTCCAGGGGGTCACAAGAGTCAGACATGTCTTAGTGACTAAACCAATATTCTTACCTGGGAAATCCCATGGAGAGAGGAGCCTGGCAGGTTACCCACCACGGGGTCACAGAAGAGTGAGAGGACCTAGAGACTAAACAACAACAACCGTGATCGGAACACAAAGGATCTGAAAAGAGAGAAGGATCTCTCCAGCACAAAAGACAACATAATTCAGAATGATAAGTCACTTTGAGTAAGTCAGAATTGGCAAGACCTAGGTTCCAAGTGGTCCTGGGGACACACGGTTAACTAGGGGAGTCAGCAGAGGCCAATGCCATAACTTCTACCCTGTCAGTCCACTGGACTATTTGAGCCTGCCACTTAATCTGTGGAGCTTCCTCGGTGGCTCAGCAGTAAAGAATCTGAAGAATGCACAGATTCCATCCCTGGGTAGGGAAGATCCCCTGGAGGAGGAAATGGCAACCTACTCCAGTATTCTTGCCTGGGAAATCCCATGGACAGAGGAGCCTGGCAGGTTACAGTCCATGGGGTCGCAAAGGGTTGGACATAACTGAAGCAAATAAGCACATCATGTCTGATCTGCGTCCTTTTCCAAGAGACTGCGCTGGGGGTCAAGCCAGTGGATGATGCCAAAGCAAGGTCATTCAAGCATCAGAAAATACATTTCCAGAAGCAGATTTGTTTACTAACTGGGAAGGCATCCACTAAAACAGAGGGAACAAAAGAATTTTTCTTTACAAACCAGTCCCTGACCTCTGCTTTTAGCAAGAGTTCCCACTTTCCTTGGCAAGCTTTTTCCTATTCTAAGGCCAAGTACAATTGAGCTGGCAGGGAGCATATCCTCACTGGCTGTGCAAAGCTGGTGGCTGAGGTCACACATGTCATTGTAGAAAGGAAATTGGGGGACGTATATATAAAGCAGCACCTTGATCTAAAGTTTTGATGATTTTTACAGTATCAGGTTTGAAAAAGTAGTCAATAGGTGAAAATTCCACTTTATAGGACAGAAGCAGCAATTTGAGGTCAGAGCTGTTTACCACCTCCTGGTCCCACTACAAAGCAAAATCTTTTTACTACACAGAAACTGACATTCCGCTAGGTCAATGAAGGAGCAAGATTACTTGGGGAATCTTACTGTTTTGTCATACATTATTCTTTTCTTCAAACCCTGATCCTTTACTGAGTCTGATATTTCGTGAATGTTGTTGAGCATGATTTTGGGGGTTTCCTCCTTGTGAGATTTTGCAGTGTCAAAGTTGATGCTTTTATTATAATTCACACATACAAAATGCAATTGCCAGAGAGAACTTTTTTACTCAAAAGTTAAATAACTAAAATTAAATGTAGTTTCTAAATTTTATTTTGTCATATTATGGGTTCTAGTGTGTGAAATAATTCTATAGAGTTTAGAAATATAATCACTTCTGTATAACTTCTGTCTTATGTTATCATTGAAATTTTTATAAACATTTTTTTGCTCCCAGAAGACATTTCTAAAGTTAACTTTCCAAAATTAGCTGGCTAAAAGGCCCACCATTAATATAGATATTAACTGTCCACTCTCTGCCTTTATTTTTAATTAATTGAGATTTCTTAATAATTGCTTTTTAAGCATTAAGTTAGCAGTCATTCCAAATAATAATTTGCAGTTATTTATTATTGCAACAATAATTGTATATTTATACAAGTGAACAACAGAATTTTAGTATATAAAACATGTAAGAAGACTCTTATTGCCAATTGCTCATAGAATGCTCACCTGTAATTAAATAAAAATATTCAAATGTTTATAATAATCTGAACAACTTGACTAGTTAAAACACTGATTAGGAATGAGTGTCTCCATGTCATATTATTGGTGATTGTGCAAAAGTTTAGGGATTTAAGACCTGATGCTGAAGTAGGTATTTGACTATTCAGTTATTTCTTTAAACTTGAAGAATAAACTAACACAATTTCAGGCAGATGCCTGGAAAGAATTTAGTCAAGTTTAATGGTTTTGTACCCTAGCTTTGTTACTTTAACTTATTTTAATGTTTTGTTTTGTATTAGGGTATAGCCAGCTAGTAATGTTGTGATAATTTCAGGTGAACAGCGTAGGGGTTCAGCCATACATATATATGTATCCATTCTCCCCTAAACTCCCCTCCTTTCAGGCTGCCACATAACGTTGAGCAGAGGTCCATGTGCCGTACAGTAGATCTCTGTTGGTTTTCCATTTTAAATATAGCAGTGTGTACATATCCGTCCCAAACTCCCTAACTATCCCTTTCCCCATCCTTTCTCATCCCCAGCAACCATAAGTTCATCCGCTAAGCCTTTGAATCTTTTTCTGTTTTGTAAGGAATTTCATTTGTATCATTTACTTTTTGATTCCACATATAAGGGATGTCATGCTATGTTTCTCCTTCTCTGACTTCCTTCAACTCAGTATGACAGGAGTGAAGGTCTACTCATGGTGCTGCTAATAACATTGTTTCATTCTTTTGAAGGGCTGAGTAATAGTCCATTGTATACACACACCATAGCTTCTTTATCCATTCCTCTGTCAATGGACATTTTGGCTGCTTTTATGCCTTGGCTATTGTAAACAGTGCTGCAATGAATATTAGGGTGCAAATATACTTTCAGATCATGTTTTTTTGCAGACATATGCCCAGGAGTGGGATTACAGGGTCATACGGTAGCTTTATTTTTAGCTTTTTAAGGAACTTCCATACTGTTCTCCATAGTGGCTGTACCAATTTACATTCCCACCAAAAAGTGCAAAAGGATTCCCTTCTCGTCACACCCTCTCTAGCATTTATTGTTTGTGGAATATTTTTAATGATAGCCATTCTGGCTGGTGTGAGGCTATATCTCATTGTAGTTTTGATTTGCATTTCTCTAATAATTGACAATGCCAAATGTCTTTTCATGTGCCCATTCACCATCTGTATATCTTATTTGGAGAAATGTCTATTTAGATCTTCTGCCCACTTTTTGAGTGGTTGTTTAAAGAACCTGCCTGCAAATGCAGGAGACATAAGCAACACAGGTCCTATCCTTGGGTGGGGAAGATCTGGAGAAGGAAATGGCAACCCACTCCAGTATTCTTGCCTGGAGAATCCCATGGACAGGAGCCTGGCAGGCTACAGTCCATAGAGTCACAAAGAGTCGGACACAACTGAAGCAACTTAGCACAGCACAGCACAGCACTCTTATTGGTCACATCATTTGCAAATATTTTCTCCAAACCTGTGGGCTGTGTTTTTGTTTTGTTTATTGTTTCCTTTGCTGTGCAAAAGCTTTTGAGTTTAAGTAGGTCCTATTTGTTTATTTTTGTTTTTATTTCCATTATTCTGGGACACAGATTGAAAAAAATACTGCTGTGATTTATGTCAGAAAGTGTTCTATCTATGTTTTTATCCAAGAGTTCTATAGTCTCCAGTCTCGCATTTAGGGTTTTACTCCATTTTGAGCTTATTTTTGTGTATGGAGTTAAAAAATGATCTAATTTCATGTTTTTTACATGTAGCTGTCCAGTTTTCCCAGCACCATTTGTGGAAGAGACCGTCTTTCCAACAGTATGTAGTCTTGCCTGCTTTGTCATATATTAATTGACCTGAGGTGCATGGGCTTATTTCTGGGTGTTCTATCTTGTTCCCTTAATCTATGTTTCTATTTTTGTTCCAGAACTATACTGTTTTGATGACAGTAAGTTTGTAGAAAAGTCTGAAGTCAGGGAGCCTGATTCCTCCAGTTCTGTTTTTCTTTCTTGAGATTGTGTTGGCTGTTCAGGGTCTTTTGTGTCTCTCTACAAATTTTGAGATTATTTTTTGGTTCTAGTTCTGTGGAAAATGCCATTGGTAATTTGATAGGGATTGCATTGAATCTGTAGATTGCCTTGGGTAGAAAAGTCATTTTGACAGTATTGATTCTTCTAATCCACAAACATGGTATATCTTTCCATCTGTTTATGTCTTCTTTGATTTCTTTCATCAGCGTCTTATAGTTTTCAGAGTACAGGTCTTTTGCCACCTTAGGTAAATTTATTCTTAGGCATTTTATTCTTTTTGAGGTAATGGTAAATGGAATTATTCTTGAATTTCACTTTCTGGTCTTTTGTTGTTAGTATATAGAAATACAACAGTTTTCTGTGTATGAATTTTGTAACCTGCAACTTTACCAAATTCATTGATGAGTTCTAGCAGTTTTCTGGTAGCATTTTTAGGATCTTCCATATGTGATATCTTATAATCTACAAACAGTGACAGTTTAACTTCTTCTTTTCCAATTTGGATTCCTTTTACTTCTTTTTCTTCTCTGATTGCTGCACTTGTTATTTTAATTTTGTACATATTTATTTAGCACCTACTATCTGCTGATAATTCAAATACTGACAACCAGCTAGTAAAGGAGGCCCTTGTTCTCAATGTGCTGATAGTCTGGGGATTTTAAACAATTTACACAACTGCCCTAGCCTTCTGTCTCCTTTCTTACCATAGGAGATATTAATAAGGGTCACAATGATGTTAATAAAGGCCAAATGAGATGATGGGGGCAAGCTATATTTCTTGTATCATGTGCATAATATAGTTATTGATATCCCAATTGTCTGAACCATCCTTTAGGGCAGATGAGCATGAATCTGCATGCTCAGTTGTGTCTGACTCTTTGCAGCCCTATGGACTGTAGCCCGCCAGGCTCCTCTGTATAGAACAGTCTTTTGGACTCTGTGGGAGAGGGAGAGGGGGGAATGATTTGGGAGAATGGCATTGAAACATGTATAATATCATATATGAAATGAATTGCCAGTCCAGGTTTGATGCAGGATACTGGATGCTTGGGGCTCGTGCACTGAGACGACCCAGATGGATGGTACGGGGAGGGAGGAGGGTGGGGGGTTCGGGATGGGGAACACGTGTATACCTGTGGCAGATTCATGTTGATGTATGGCAAAACCAATACAATATTGTAAAGTAATTAACCTCCAATTAAAATAAATAAATTTATATTTAAAAAACAAAAGAGTAATGGAGTGGGTTGCCATGCCCTCCTCCAGAGGATCTGCATGACCCAGGGATCGAACCTGTGTCTCCTGCATTGCGGGCAGATTCTTAACCACTTTAGCCATCGGGGAAGCCTCATACGCAGTTTAATAGTCAAGGGAGCATGTTTGGAGTACAGACCCTGGGTTTGAATCCTGTTTCCTGTGTGACTTTGGGTATGCAACTTAACCCCACTGCTCTTAAATTAACTACAAAATTGTGACAATTAGATTACTTCTTTCATTGACAATTAAATCAAATAACAGATTATGGAATTCAGCATAGAATCTAGCACATAATAAATATTCTGCTGAGTTTAAAGGTTATTAAAATTCAGTACAATTTACCCCCAATTAAAAATAAGGGAATGCAGAGAAATTATACAATTTGTACAAGGCCACACAATAAGTTGCAGAGATGAGATTCAGCCAGGTTGATCTATTGCCAACATCCTCCTCATTTTTTACATTTTCGGTCTCTAAACATATCATTATAGATGTAACTATTGGGCAGATTTGTAGGATACTTATTATGTTAATCAGTGCTTTTAAATTTTCTCCTAGATTGGGGGCACTCTCCAGTCCAGTTTCTTTGCTTATCATCCACTTTCAAGACCACTAGATTGAACCTTCCAGAGTGTGGATGTGGCCGGATAAAGGGTGAGGCCCTTAGTCCCTGGCCTCCAGCTGTGTCTCCATTGAAAAAGAAACAGTTCTCGCACTGAGGCAGGGAACTTGCCTGGATATGAGCCAGGCTCCCAGAAATTGTGAAGCTGGATCCATTCATTGGATTGTGAGCCCTCTGGTCCTCTCCGTCTTATTGAACCAAGCCTGAAAGCTGAACTCATTGTGTCTCATTTGTTTGTGTGTGTTTTTAATTAGCATGAATTACTCTCTTATGATGGAGGAGAAGTCACAACGAGGCCAGGAAAAGAGCAGAAGAGACATCCTAAAGTCCACCAAGCGGGCATGGGCTCCCCTGGATGAGCAGCTGCCCCCTGGCTCTGAGGAGGAGGGCCGCAGTCTCACCAACCCCCTGCTGGGTGAGAACAGGCCATCAGGGTTATTTGAAACCAACCTATTATGAGTGGTGAGGGATGTGGAGCTTTGGGCTGGGGGCAAATGATTTTGGAACAAGGACTTGACTGTTAAGATGGCACTGTTGCTGGTATGATAACCAAAAACTTCTTTGAAATGGAAACATCTGACTTCACCTACAGGCACTTAAAATACAACCCTTCTTAATGGAAACAGACCAACTAAAGAATGAACTCGGCTTCCTTTCCACTCCAATGTCCCCTCATTCTAAGCCCTCTAGAACCCCAAAACTGTGGAGCTCATGCCAGAGATATACTTCTTGCAGGACATCAAACATCTTATTGAAAGGCTCTTATTTGCAGAGCCTTGCACAGGTGTTGCTACTAATTTTAATTGTTTAAAGAGTAATAAGTAAGAAAACATTTGTCCTTTCACTATGATTTCTTATTTGCTTGTTCATGATGTTACTGTTTGATGGCTTTCTTCCTTGTCACCACCAATTTACTCTATCCCTTCACAGTAACTCAGTTGAAGACTAAGCATCTCCCATGTCCCCTTGGCCTTTTTGGTTCACCAGACACCTTGTGAGGGAGTAATTCAGGTATCTTACTGCTTCTTAGGATAAAGTCAGAGGAAAATAAGCCCAGAGTAACCTGTAACCAACTGGAAAGGAAACAAATATTTACAGGAAAAACTGCTTTTATAGCCTTTCCTTTTTGCCTCTTGACTAGTTCATTGAGCCAGTGACAAAGATCCAGCTTAAAAGACTAATGCTTTTATAACACAGGGTGCTTTTGGCAGTTCTGGGACTGTAGTGCAATTTGCCCCTGGAATGAATGCAAATTTACTTTCTAACCTGGCAGAGAACTCCTTGCAAATAAACATCATTGGCTAGCTGCCTTAGGTAAATGTGATTCAGTAAGGAGAGGCTCCACGTGATTTATATTCAACAAGAGAAAGGCAAAACTCTCCCATGCTTTTTCAGCCTTTGTATCACACCAGATAATTTAAAAATTATTCTAACATCTCTTGGTCTTTTTTTCCTTTTCACATTTTCTTTCTCTTTAAGTTATAGTCTTTTGGCAAGTTTATACTTTATTCTCAGGAAAAGCCAATTATGGAAAACAGGAAGTTTTGCCTTGGGGAAAAAATTATTCTGCTTATAGAAACATGTGATTAAATACTAGGAAATGGACCTGTTGGGTAGTGTATAACTAATGGGCTGATGTCTCTTCACCTGGTTATGTTTTGACTGACTGGTCTGTTTCTCATTTGTAGAAGATTCCAAACAAGAAATTATTCAGCAGTGGCTGGACTCTGGATTCTTGTAAGTGTTTATTTATGCCCTTGCACATCCTTCTTGCAAAGATCCATGAAAACATGTGGGACACCCTTCTGGGACAAAGTGTGACATGTAGGAATTTTCATTCTAACTGGGTGTTTGAAGGACTAATCTTTTATTGCAAAAGTTATATATCCACTTAAAAGTATTTCAGTCCCTAGCTGTTCACTGATTTCCTAAAGTCCTTTTGTCATAAAGCTCAGCTCTTCATTTACTCTGGTCTGTTTAATTAAAAAGTAATTTAGCATAATTTTGTTGTTTGTCTCACAATACTTTTGTTTCTTTATAGTGTCTCTGTTAATGAAAACTTTCAGCCAGTCGTCGACCACATTGGTAAGACAAGAGAACCCAGAAGCAGTTATGCTTTGTGGACCTGAGTAGGAGATGTATTAAAATATTTGACTAAATCTTTTTAAAATGAGAATTATCAGAGATTCCTAGAAATGAAACAGATCTTGGAAACCATTCAGCTCAATCATTTTGTGTAATATGTAAGACAAGTTCAGAAAGGATAGGTGTTATCAAGCAGCAGATCAGGGACTGGAAACCAGAACTCTTGCCCATATCGTTAGCGCAGACTCTTAACAGAAAACTAGCTGGGTCTGTAAAGATATTTTGCAAGCATGTGATTATGAAAATGAAACTGTTTAATATTTCCTTACACTGTATTGTGTTTTTATTTCTAAATCTAGTTTCTACCCTTCAGTCTTAAAATTATATCTTCTCTTTCTAATGATGCATTTGTTCTCAAAAAGAATGAATGACTGGCCTCTATAGCCAACAGTGTACATATCAAGTATGTATTTCTGAGGCAGAAAACGTGGCACACTTGTTACATTGTGATTTGATAAGAACATTATAAGAAGAAAAATAAATTTATCTACAGGTCTCACAGTTTCCATCTTCACTAAATCACATATGGTATTTCCTAGAGTGTAAGACTCCTCAATTGTAAAATGCACCCACATTTTAAGTACCACTCAGATAAGAAAACAAAACAAGCATCTGTGTGGATTATAACTAGGCATTATATGGCGATATTGAATACCAGACACATCCTGATTTCATAGTTGTTAAAATGTGAAAAAAGTGTGTTTTAAAATTGATGAAATGCCCTAAATAATATATGTAAAAATGACATAAAACAAGAATTTAATGACTAGAGGGAAAATTATTATTCTATTTGTTACTTACTTGGCTGGTTTTAATTATTTCACTTTCTTCACTGCCATTTAAATTAAGATTGATCATTTGCTACAAGCCAGTTTAAATTTAAGAATTTTTACTTTAAAATGTAGGTATATCGTTAAAATTTCCCCCTTTGCCAAGCTTATTTTTTTTAAATATGAAAGTTTCATGATGCCAAAATCTCTAAAGATGCTTGCCAATAAGAATTTAAGAATCTTTGTTATTGATAGTTCATTCTCAAGAAAAAACAAGAAGTTAAGAAATATAGCCAGCATTTCAGATCCCTCCGATATTTCATCTTTCCCAGTATATAGTGGGAGGTCTGGCAACCAGTTCTGGGGTTTTCAGTAAATGTATTAGAAACTGCACTTCCCAGGAATTAAAACAAATCATGGACCTTCCTCCTCTGAATCAAGTCAATGAAATAAAGGCATGAGGTGAAGACCTGGAGGAAAGAAGGGGTAACAAAATGACTCTGAGATCAGACACACACGGTTTCTATTTCCCAGGGTCTTTATCTTTAGTAAGGTTTTTTAATAATAATGGAATAGCTTCTTGCAAGTTTAATTGAGCCTTCACTTTTACAAGGCCGTTCCTCATCTGTCATATTTTAAGCTCAGTAACCTAGCAAGACTGGTGTTCATCTATGTTTCACAGGTGAAGAATCTGAGTGGTCAAGTGTCACAATTTTTAGTCACAGCTAGTTAGAGGTGGGCAGAGGAGCCTGCAGGCAGGCATCCTCTCAACCCCTCTGTGTGCTGGTTTTACCACATGAGCTCAAGGCATCTCAAGTCTAGGGAAGCCAAACACTGCACCAGAAGTGGAAACTACAACAGTAGTAACAGAAACTGGAGACCTGAAGGTCATGAGGAGTGTTTCAGAGAGAAAATCATGGTGAAACCAAAAGGAACCAAAGCGGAGAAAGGAAAGGAGTCTCTGCTGGAGGGAAAATCATGAAAACACTCCCACAATCCCACTATGATGTAGAGTGGTGCGTTCATTCTTAAGGCAGCCATAAATAATTACCACAGACTTGGTGGCTACGTCAAGGCTGTATATTGTCACCCTGATTATTTAACTTCTATGCAGAGTACATCATGAGAAACACTGGGCTGGAAGAAGCACAAGCTGGAATCAAGATTACTGGGAGAAATATCAATAACCTCAGATATGCAGATGACACCACCCCTAAGGCAGAAAGTGAACAGGAACTAAAGAGCCTCTTGATGAAAGTGAAAGAGGAGAGTGAAAAAGTTGGCTTAAAGCTCAACATTCAGAAAACTAAGATCATGGCATCTGGTCCCAGCATTTCATGGGAAATAGATGGGAAAACAATGGAAACAGTGTCAGACTTCATTTTTGGGGGCTCCAAAATCACTGCAGATGGTGATTGCAACCATGAAAATAAAAGACACTCCTTGGAAGGAAAGTTATGACCAACCTAGATAGCATATTCAAAAGCAGAGACATTACTTTGCCAACAAAGGTCTGTCTAGTCAAGGCTATGGTTTTTCCAGTGGTCATGTATGGATGGATGTGAGAGTCAGACTGTGAAGAAAGATGAGAGCCAAAGAATTGATGCTTTTGAACTGTGGTGTTGGAGAAGACTCTTGAGAGTCCCTTGGACAGCAAGGAGATCCAACCAGTCCATCCTAAAGAAGATCAGTCCTGGGTGTTCACTGGAAGGACTGATGCTGAAGCTGAAATTCAAATACTTTGGCCACCTGATGCGAAGAGTTGACTCATTGGAAAAGACCTTGTTGCTGGGAGGGATTGGGGGCAAGAGGAGAAGGGGACGACAGAGGATGAGATGGCTGGATGGCATCACTGACTTGATGGACATGAGTCTGAGTGAACTCTGGGAGTTTGTGATGGACAGGGAGGCCTGGCGTGCTTCGATTTATGGGCTCTCAAAGAGTCAGACACGACTGAGCGACTGAACTGAACTGAACTGAACTGGTGGCTTAAAAACAGAAATTCATTCTCTCACAGTTGTGAAGGCTGAAGGTCTGAAATCAAGTGTCAGCAAGATTATTCTCTCTCTGAAGGCTCTAGGGAAGAGGCCTGCCTGGTCTCTTTCTCGTGGCTCCCTTCAACCTTGGCATCCCTTTCATCCTTGCATCCTCCGCCTCTTTCTTCACATGGCTGACTTTCCCCACTGAGTCTTCTCCTCTTCTCTTAAGGACACCAGTCATTGGATTTAGGGTTTAAGTCTCACCTTTATCCAGTATGACCTCACCTTTACTAATTATATCTGCAGAGGCCCTGTTTCCAGATAAAGGATATATTTTGAAGTGAAATTTCAAATACTGAAATAAAATTTGTGTGGATACTATTCAACCAACTACAAGTAGAAATCATTCTGCTGTTTGCTTCTCTCAGTGATAATTCTGAGGCTTTCTTCATTAAAGTAGCAACAACATCTGAGTGCCTGCTCATTTTTCACATGACCCTGTACCTCCCATGGAAAGCATTCTAGTGGGCGTCAGATAAGATGAAGAGGTGGAATAAGGTTTCAGTGGCTCTGTTGCTGATTTCCTCCTCTGTTTCGAGATGGCCAAATTCAGGTCTTGGCTTCTTGTGGTGATTCTTTGGCTTTCATGATGCTCTGTGGCTCCCTAAATTCTAATTTTTATTCAGCTGGAATCTTGTTGGTCCATCTTGTTCACCACCGTTATGCTAGGTAAAGCCCTCTAACCCTTGGCAGTTCAGTGTCTTCAGTAAAACTCGGAGGGGAAAGAAATTAGTACATGTCAAGGGCACACAGTCTAGGTACTCTATATGCATATTATCTCATTTACCAGAACCATCTTCTGAGGCGGGTATCATCATTATTAACTTTTGCAAAGAGGTAAATGAAACTCAGGAAAGTTAAGTAACTTGCTCAAAGTAACCAGTCAGGAGGAAAGTGAGTTGAGATTTGAACATGGGTCTGTCTGACTCTGTAGCCACGTGGCCTCTCTAGACTATAGCATGAATTACTGTCCGTGTTATGCATAGATGCCCCTGGGAGCATCCTGGGAGGAAAGCTCTGCATCAGCATCCCTGCTGGAAAAGTCAGAGCATGAGCAGAGTGGGTCAGCTCCCTGGCAACCACTTCTCCTTCCAGCTCTTCTGACTCTTGTACCAGCTTTCAGGGCTACAGCTCAGTTCTCTTGAACTTAAATTTTTTAAAGTGGGACAAGGCTAATTTTAAAATGCCAATCAAGTATCTGTAGAAATACAAAATGGCCACATCTGGATCTCAAAATTTAAAAAAAAAGATGCATCAAAGAATTTTCTGGCAAGTCATAAGTCATTCTACCTTAACTCTAGAAATTTTAAATTATAAGAAACTAAGCTCTTAGACGGAGAAGGCAATGGCAAGCCACTCCAGTACTCTTGCCTAGAAAATCCCATGGATGGAGGAGCCTGGTAGGCTGCAGTCCATGGGGTCGCTACGAGTCGGAAGCGACTGAGCGACTTCACTTTCACTTTTCACTTTCACACAATGGAGAAGGCAATGGCAACCCACTCCAGTGTTCTTGCCTGGAGAATCCCAGGGACGGCAGAGCCTGGTGGGCTGCCGTCTATGGGGTCGCACAGAGTTGGACACAACTGAAGCGACTTAGCAGCAGCAGCAGCAAGCTCTTAGAAAATTGACATGATTAAGAAACGAATGCTTAATAGTTGGAAAATTCTGGTTTTATCCTGATGCTCACTAGGTTTCTGATCTCTATACATTTCAGTCTCAGAAGTTATAAAAATGCTGATTATTATGAGTAATAATTATCATATATCGAGTGCTTATTACATATTTGAAAACTATTATGACGTAGTCCTCAAACAAGGTGATTGATTAATTTCATTAAATACTGAAGAAATAGAGACTCAGTAAAGTTGAGAGATTTTCCCAAAACCCATAAAGCCAAAGAGTCTGTTTGATTTAGAAGTTTATGCTCTTCTTATCAGAAACCAGCATACCGCATACTGGTGTAAATCTATGGCCGTTAATTTTCTCCCTAGACTTTCCTTATTTCTGTGAGCCAAGTTTGGATAGCACAAAGGGATATTTCCTAAATTTGGATAGCGAAAAGGGATACTTCCTTATTTCTGTGAGCCAAGTCTGGATAGCAAAAAGGGATACTTCCTAAATAAAGCAATAAAACCTTATTTCATTTATACTTGAGGTACATAAAGATTTTTAAATTATTAACTAAAAAACATATAGAGGAAGATATAAAAAGATATTCTGAAATTAATCTATAAATAACTCCTATATTTGCCTCAGGTTTCTCCAGCCTGTGGGTAAACAATACATTACAATGAAATTAGTCCACCAGTTCTGAGAGATTTTTGCCTCTATCTTGGTGTCACAGTGTCTACTGTAAAGTATCCCCTGTAAATATTAGTATTTCTAGGAGCCAGTAGAAGATGCCTCACATATTTTTATGAAAGAGTTGACGTCCACTGTCACTGCTTCTACTCTAACAGAATTTCCTGGGTGTCAACATATGGACAGTTCGTGTCTCATCACTTCCTGAGTGTCCGTTCTTCTTGTATTCCTCTGGTGCCCCAATTCTTACAGAATTTATGGAGACACTCTTTTCTATTATACTGCATGTGTGGATCTAGGTAGCATCACTAATGTTCTGGGTCACACAAAACTCATGATGGGAATCAACTTTCAGTTTCTTCCTGCAACCCATATCTTTCTTTAAGTCTTAGACTTAGTCTGGAGACTAGAGAACAAATATACTATCAACTCCATTTCCATGCCCATAAGTACACAAAACTTCTGACAGATTCCCTTTTATTCCATTCTCCAGTTATTTAACAAATATGCATAGACTGCCTCCTACAAACTGGATACTCCATTAGGATTGGAGATACTGAAGAAAAAAGATGTAGTGGAGATAGACACAAACAAATAAATATATAATATGCCAGGAGTATAGACAGTGAGGTTAAATGTCTCAGATAAAGTACCTTTGAGCAGCTACCTGAATGAAGAGAAGAGGTGTGACATTTGCTTATTTGTAGGTGAACTGTTCCAGGCACATGAGACAGAATGTACAAAGGCCCTGGGATGGGAATGGTCTCTCTGTATCAAGCCTAAATAGTTGCAGCTAAGTGAGCAAGGAATACAGCAAAGAGTTATGAGTTATAGAACTATTCAGAGGCCACATAATTTAGGGCTATATCCCTGTAAAAATCTTTCTTTTACTCAGAGGGAAAATGTTTTATACAAAGTAATGGCATAGCCTTGGTTCTTTTTTTTTTAATTTTAATTTTTAACTTTACAATATTGTATTGGTTTTGCCATATATCTAAATGAATCCGCCACAGGTATACATGTGCCTTGGTTCTTTTTAACAGGACAGCTGTAGTGGCTACTTGGAAAATAAATTCTGTTGGAGAAAGGTGGAACCAGGGAGCCCCATTAGGAGGCTAAGGAAATAACTTATGGAAAAGGGCATAGACCAGGGCAATAGCAAATGTTGCCGAGGGTAGTGTTAGATTCTGGATATATTTGGAATATAGGTAGGAAAGGATATGCTTGTGGATATAGAATATAAAAGAGAGAAAGAAAAGCCAAGGATGATCGCAGTGGATTTTGCTCAAGCATTTGGGCAGGGTGCATGGTCATTTATTGGAATGGGAAGAACATAGAAGAATCAAGCTTGAGGTAAAAGATGCAATTTTAGGCATGCTATGATTCAAATACATAATAGAAACCTAAAGAGATACTAATAAATAGGGATTAGTTAGTGTTAGTTGCTCAGTCGTGTCCAACTCTGCAACCCCATGGACTGCAGCCCACCAGGCTCCTCTGTCCATGAGATTTTCCAGGCAAGGATACTGGAATGGGTTGCGATTTCCTTCTCCAGGGGATCTTCCCAACCCAGGGATTGAACCCAGGTCTCCTGCACTGCAGGCAGATCCTTTACCAACTGAGCTACAAGGGAAGCCCAAAATAGGGATATATTAGTACAAATTGGAAATACCAATCTCGAGTTCAGGGGGAAAGTCCAGGAATTAATAGATAACTGTTTGGGTCTAGATGGCATATAGATGATGATAACCCAGAAGTTCAAATAAGGTCACCAAGCAAGTGCATAGAAACAGAGAAGAAGCCTGAGAGATACAGAAAAACCAGCAAGGGAGGAAGAGGAGGAGAAGGTCATGAAGTAAAATGAGGACAAAGAGAAAAGTGTCTGGAAGATGAGTAAAGTTAAGGTGTCAGGAGGGAATGATCAACACTGTCAACTGTCATTAACGGGTTATATATGATAAGGAATGAGAATTGTTTGGCAATGAGGTCACTGGTGACCTTGAAAAGAGCTATTTCAGAGGAATAGTTGGGGAGAAAGGCTGGTTATACGACCTTCAAGTGAGAGATGGGAGTAGAGGAAGTGGAAACAGAAAAGTATTTGGAGGAGTGATGAGCAAAAGGGAGCAGTGACTAAAACGATAGCTGGAGGAGAGGTGGAGACAGAAGATGTTCTTTTTCTGGGGATGAGAGCTATTACAGCCAGGTGTATTGGCTGATGGGAATGATCCAGTGACCAAGATGTCCTGAGGTGATTGTGACACTTTCCCTGGCTTCCCAGAGCCATCAGCAGAGTCTGGATCTCCCTCTAGGGCCTTGTCTCTTGAGGCTTTGAAGTCTCTTTCATTGACACATTGCTTACCCAGGTTCGCTTACTGATAGAAATCATTTGAGCTGCTCCTTTTATGAAAATTACCTTTAGGCCCTTGTTCCTTCTTTCTATATGAATATCAAGAATTACCAAAAGTTGGACATCTGCCCATACTACTTATATCCCGAGTTTTCGCAAGGGATGGTTTTGTACTTTCTGCCCTGTCTTCTGACAAACATTAGGGCATATTAGCCGAGTGGTCCCACAGTCTCCTTTTTATGTATCTTCAGGGAACTTCTGATCAGGACACATGGATAACTTACAGGAAAGAGCCTCATGGGCATCCTTCAGTTTCTTTCTCTTTTTCCTTTCTAAGAACCACTATCAATGGGTGCAGACATACTCCTCTTGGTCACCAACTTCACAGGCAAACAAGTCAGATTCTTAGCTTGGGCTCCATAAGGATCCACAGACCTTCCTTTAACCACAGACACAGTAGGACATTCAGAGCCTCTTTGGGGTCACTGGTAGTGCTACAGGGATCGTGGTAATGGATGTTAAAGGTCCTCTTCTTAGGCTACTGACTCACCCTTACTCCCAGATTCCACTGTAAAACTGTATAAGAAAGCTTGGAGGGAGGAACTGATGTGTGGCAAACCCAGGGCCACACAGAGAACAAATCCAACATCAGCTCTGTCTGCCTGTGGAGCACACCATTCTGATGCTACAAGGGCAGACACGTACACCAAAAGCATGAGCTGACGTGCAGTTTTATATATCATATTCTTATTTAATAACACATCCACACATAACTGTAAGTGAAAAAACTAGAGCCAACCTCAACAGCACGAGACAAGTTCTGTCAAAGTTCTGCTCAGTGCCATAGATTACACGATAGGTGCTTAATTCATTTGTCATTTTTACTATTTAGACATTTCTTCACTGTTTCTCAGAGAGGTCCCTGAAGAGTAAACCTATCCCTTTCCAGAGGAATTTTTTTATAATAAGAACTTGCTAAATCAAGTTCTAAATTTGTGATCTATATTATAGGAATAGGTTAGAGCAGATCCAGTGTAACATAATAGATGTTCTCTTTGAAAACATTGTTGGAAAATGTTTTCAATGAACATATTGAAAAATAATGCTTTTCAAATGAAAGCATTCAAAGCAGAGAATTGTGCAAGGTGAAGGATGCAAAGATGTAGAATATATGACTCCTGCTCTCAAGTATGTTACTCTGACTTTTCAGGGCCATTACAGTATGAATATAACCTATACCAATTTTCTACAAGACTGTCTAGTCTTATTTCCTCTCATTACATCCCTGGTCCATTCTCTTTCTTCACCCAGTTCTTCCTGTCTTAAAGTCTTTCTTGTTCTGTTTACCTCTCATTCTTCTTTTGAGATCTTTCCCAAGTGCCATGTCCTCTGTTAAGCCCTTCCTGACATCTGCCCTAAGAGACTCAAATTGCCTTCTGAACACCAGTCACATCCATCATGGGTTCTATGCTTATGACACTTGGTCTGTACTGCCTCAAATTAGTAAGATATGATCTGTCTTTTTAACAAAATTATAAAGATCACTGAGGCAAGAATCGTCTCTAACACAGCTGATTTCCCTAAGCCTAGTCAACAAAAAGATATCTTAGTAAAAACTGGTCCATAATAAAGATGATTTATTAATTCAGATTGGGAAATCTCCAAAGAAAAGATGAGACTTGAGCTAGTCAATCAAAGAGGGGTATAGTTTTGAAAAAATAAAGAGACAAAGCATGATAATGTAATTTCCTGGAACCAATAGGAGCTTGACCAAAGGCATAGAATGAGAAGCAAACTGAATGTGTGCAGGAGAGCATGCAGAAGATGGTACCACTAGAGAGAAGGTCTCATGCTAGGAGCAAAGGGAGATATTTTTCTGTCAAATAAGGTGTGATCGGTTTATAAATGCCTTAAAATCCAGAAAGAGGGTATCACCCTTTCTTAGCACAGACATGGCAAAGAAGTATCATCTCAGGTTCCAGGGAAAGGATGGGTGGTGCAGCTGGGGTCTGTGTTGAGTAGAACTGTGAAGCCATATCTTTGTTCACCTGAATAGAGGGTCATGAATAATAGCTAATAACTCCACTGGTGTTGCCTTGGGGAACTGAAGCAGGTGTTTCACATTTGCCATCTCTATTGTCATGAGTTATGAATGGTGTCTCAGAAGAGAAAGGACAGATTCCAGTGTTCATCCTGGCAATGGGAAAAAGGTATATGGTTTGGGAAGAAGCTGACCTCAGGCTTGAAGTGATGAGGGCTTGGGCTGGGTGTCAGCAGAGGAACAGAGAAGAAGAGTCCACAGCACCTGTAAAATAAACTACTATCTGGTTGAACAGAAGCAAAACATCACAATTAGCTTTAAAGTTCTGAGCATGAGGGTCAGGGAGAATGCCAGAGTCTCTTCTTTGTAAGAATATAGTTTAATAAACTGCCAGCTGAGGCAAACAAACCCTTTTAACTGCCTCTACTATCTTGGTCATGCAGGAGTTAAATATACAGAAAGCTGCAGAATGCTATTATTTTAGAGCCCTGTGAAAATGTAATTTGATTAGTCTATTGGACGATATTCCAAAGAACCAAATGTCTTCCATGAATCAGTCAGAAATGCTTAGGAAAACCAAAATAAAAAATGCTTTCCAAGCCAATAAAGGTGCTAATTAGTGCCTTCTGCATATCTCACTACATCTTCTCCAGTAATACATTTTGCAGGGTTAAGTGCAGTATCTGCTGCTTCAGATGGCAGAAGTCCACCTAACAGTAGGGAGGATGGCTGGAGACTCAAGTATCTGAAAGGGAATCAGAACTGGCATTTTAACCCGTGCAATGGGATGTATTCAGTAGAGCAGGGAAATTTTTTTCTCACTTTAATTTTCCTTCAGATCAGCCCTTAGGAATCTTGAAAATAGGAGGACCTTAATTTTTTATTTGTTGCTTCCTTGCCTTTAGAGAGTAAAATCTGGTTTTAAAAACCTAACAAGAGTACTATCTTGGAAGGATAAAGAAATGGAGAAAATACAGAACCAAACACCCAGAGAAGAAGCCAGTGTGGAACTGAGGAGGCCTAGCAGTAAAAGGGCTTCTTCCCAGGTGGCACTAGTGGTAAAGAACCCGCCTACCAATGCAGGAGACATAAGAGATGGACGTTCAATCCCTGGGTCTGGAAGATCCTCTGGAGGAAGGCATGGCAACCCACTCCAGTATTCCTGCCCCCAGTATTCATGGAGAATCCCATGGACAGTGAAGCCTGGTGGGCTACAATCCATAAGGCTGCAAAGTGCTGGACACAACTGAAGGGACTTAGCATTTCCTCTGGAGGAGGAAATGGCAACCCACTCCAGTATTCTTTCCCGGAGAATCCCTTGGGCAGAGGGGCCTGGCGGGCTGCAGTCCATGGGGTCACAAGAGTCGGACAGAACTCAGCAACTAAACCACCAGCAGCAGCAGGCTTATGTGGTGAACACAGGCCCATCTGTAATAGCCCCACTTCTTCTACCTGCAGAAGCTTGGGGAGCAGTTTGTTGGTAACAGGAGCAGTTTGTTCGTTCCATGATGACATTCCCTGGGTGTCAGATTCATGCTCTGATTAGAGGTCCCAGACTCCAATGCTTCCAGAAGCCAGTCAGGTGAGTGCTAATGAACAAGGAAGACTAGGAGAGACTGCAGAGAACTGCAGAGCATGTCCCCTAACAGAGGCTGCCCTGAAGAGAATTGCACTGGGGCTGCTGGATCTTCTGGGTCTTAATGAAAGTCTAGGAATACCAATGCTCCTGAGAACTAGACTACAGCTTCTGGCTAATTATTGAAAACAGGCAAAAATGCAAGGGGCTGACCCTAACAAGCCTGTCTTCAGGTTCCAGGAAATTTACTTTATACATCAATGAAGTGGAAAACAAAAACAAAACTAAAACCAAAAAGCCCTCAAACAGTTATAGAATAATAGTCTCATGCTGTCCTGTGCAAGTTTCAACTGTCTGGGTCCAAATACTGGGAAGGCCAGTTGCTGCTTCCACAGTCACCACAGGAAGTAAATGCATAACAACACTCAAAATGCCCCTTGGTCTCCTAGGACACTGGGAGCCCTGATGCAACATGGAAATGAAACCGGTGAAGCAGGTTAATTTCTGATCATTGTATTGTGATTTTAAAAATCAGGCTTATCTAGTGAGTTTAAATCTGAGCTTGGCAGCAGAGAAGTCTATGCGTCTGAATATATTGGATAGAGATTGACGTTTGTGTCGTTTTAAACAAGATCAAGATGAAAGAGGATGATGAGTCTAACAAAAGATGTAAAAGCTATATTTGAACATTAGTGAGAGTGGGGTTCGGGTAAGGAGAGTCAAACATCTCGCCCAGCCCCTAATCATCAGCAATGTCTGGGCCTTAAAGGGAGCCATAAAGTGGGAGGAGAGAAAGCCTTTCCCCTGCTGATGCTATAACTGTGTAAGGCTTCCATGTGTGTGTCATCAAACCATAAGACTCCCCCACTGTGAACTAGCAGGTCCACTTTGCATATTCCCTAGAAAATATGTTATCTTTAGGGGCTCCTTTTCCCCTGTGGGGCTGCCCTGGGTTTCCTGGCAACCAGATCAGTCCTGAAGCTGGACAGCAGAGCTGCAGTGTGTGATCCATGGAACATGACCACTAAATCTGTGTGGACACTAGAATCCCATGAGGAAGCCCTGGGTAAAGGGACGTGGTAGTTTCTGGATGACTTAGATTTTCTATGGGGCTACAGCTTTCAAAAACCCAACAAGGCTGTGCTAACTCTTTTCATCAATATTTGAAACGGGTCATTTCCTCTCTGACAGTTTGAGCAATTTCGCGTGACCACAATGTCAGCCCCCTGGTCTGGATGTACACGTTCATTCACAAGTTCCAGGAAATCCAGCTCAATAGCCAACAACCAGAAAAGACTGATGTAGTGGCAAGAGTGGTGACACTGGCAGAATATGAAGCCAGATATTCTAGAACTCTAGAATATTTTATGTGAGAAATGCTGCTCAGAAACTCCAGAATTCTCTGGATAAGCACAAATGGAGCCTGACTTTGTAAGATATATGCAAAGCAATAGATGAAAGGGGGGAGAGAAGTAGAAAAAAAATACTGCTTAAAATGATAAATATTTATTTTAACCTTTCATTTCGGACAACCTATTATTTAATTCATCAAGTCATTACAACATGACTGCCAAAAATTATACCGTGCTTGCGTCTATAATATGATTAATAAAGCGGCAAATAGGCTTTCTTTCCATGTGACAACTTCAATCAATTGGCGCTGGTTTTATGATTTGAGCAGCTCTGAGGCTGAATTCAGCGAGCGAGAGTCCAACATGGATTAGTACTGCCTTCCAGGTGGCTCTATCAGGACTTTCCTGATAGCTCAGTTGGTAAAGAATCCACCTGCAATGCAGGAGACCCTGGTTCAATTCCTGGGTCAGGAAGATCCACTGGAGAAGGCATAGGCTACCCATTTCAGTATTCTTGGGCTTCCCTTGTAGCTCAGCTGGTAAAGAATCCACCTGCAATGTGGGAGACCTGGGTTCAATCCCTGGGTTGAGAAGATCCCTTGGAGAAGGGAAAGGCTACCCATTCCAGTATTCTTGCCTACAGAATCCCACAGACAGAGGAGCCTGGGGGGCTACAGTCCATAGGGTCACAAAGATTGAGACAGAACTGAAGCGACTTAGCACGCACACACACCGAAGTGAGAGATTTGAACAGATGATGTTTTTCAAACTGTGAATCTTGGAGGTGACTCACAGGGTGAAAGAAGAGCCAAGTGGTAATCCACTTTGTCCAGAACAACACTCCTTTTACATAATTAAATTACTGGAAATTTGTAAAAGAATTGCTTTGCTAAAACCCATATTTTTAAAACTATAGATATAACAGGCAAAAAAGACTGGAATTTGGATTCTATGTTCATTTCTAATTTGGTTCATAAGTTTGAGTCAGATAAGAAATGTCACATATTTATTATAATAATGGTCATCCACCTTGAAAGCGCAGATGTCTGCTACAGGGTTATCTCACGAAACAGGTTCTGAGTACTGCATTGGCCCCTAAATAGGCCTTTCTGGCATCCAACATGTAGCTCTTCTATTCTGTCCTCAGCACCACTAACCAGGCAAATGGACTTTCAGCATCATCTTTCTCACATGTACTTGTTTGCTGAAAAACTTTGTGGTTTTCCATGTGTCCTGACACATACATATAAGCTCTTCTTTCTGACTTTTAGGTCAGCTACAAGACAGTCTGTTGACAGTATAGTGTCTTGAAACAATAGCAACAAACAAAAATAAATGGTTGCATCCTACTGACCATGGGAAATTCACTTATTCTGAGTCTCAGTTTGCTTCTCTGTTAAGTGGGGATGAATGATACGTGGGGATGAATGATACTTGTTTCATGGATAAACTTTGTGCATGTAACATGCTTAGTACATTGCTTCACACAAAGATAATGTTAAATAAATAGTAACTTATTTATTGTTATAATGAGCTTCCCAGGTGGCTCAGCGGTAAAGAATCCACCTGCCAATGCAAGAGATGCAGGAGACAAGGATTCTATCCTTTAGAGTAGGAAATGGCAACCCACTGCAGTATTCTTGCCTCAAAATTCCATGGACAGAGAAGCCTGGTAGGCTGCAGTCCTTGGGGTCACAAAAAAGAGTCAGACACAACTAAGCATGCACCCACTTATTATCGCTATAATACATAATAAAGGTAATGATAAATTCCTGGATCTGCTATTTTTGACTGTGTGATCATGGGCACATTACTCAACTTTCCTTGAGTCTCAATTTCCTTATCTTAAAGATAAGAATAGATGCTAAATCATAAGTCTGTTGTAAGGATTAGGTGGTACAGATTAATGGAAGAGACTCCAGGTATGCTGGGTCCTTCATATATTGTCTGTCCTTGCTCCTTAATCTTATGTACCAGGAGAGAATATCCCAAAATGTCCTGTGATCTAATCAGCTTAGCCCTATCACTATGTTTGGCCTTGCTATAGACCCTCTTCTTTCATGACAACACCTCTTCCATTTATCAAATTATTCCCATTCCTAAAAATGCAAGACAGGTACTTCTTTAATGACAATACCTCTTCCATTTATCAAGTTATTCCCATTCTTAAAAATCCAAGACAGTTACTTCTTCCTTCATGAAACCTTTGCTGACTACTTCATTCAATCACTGACTTCCCTCTTCACTGAGCAATTACCCCATTTCCTCAAGGGCTTGTCACACAATTTAGCCATTAATTACATTCTGTCTTGTTTGGTACAGATGCCTTGTATCTCATGTTGATAACAATCTTGGATATGGAAATCAATCCCATGTTGGTTCAGTTAAGGGTGAGAAAAGTATGCCATGAGAAAACAAGGAAATTAAGCTCATCTCCTCTTTTTTTGTTGCAGTTCCTTTTCCTGAAAAAGGAATGGTTCAAATGACTGTGAAAGACTACATGAGGTAGGTGGCAGGATGGCTGTTTCATCCAGGGTTGTACTGACACGTCTTTCATAAGTGAAATGGAAGTGAGGAGGTCTCTTAGTAATGCCATGGGTCTTGGCATCTTGGCACTGGTTCAGCCAGAGTGCCTAGACTATTTTCACCAGCCTTGAGAAAAATAGAGGTTATTTAATTGTCCTGAAGGAGTGAGCAGAATAAAAGAATAGGGGGAAATTTAATGAAAATATATTTCTAAATGGTATTCTACTAAAATTTAGCTTTTCATGAGAACCGGTTCATAAAATAGTTACATTCATATTTTCATATTGCCAAAGTCATTGATTATCATGCTATTAATTAGACAATACTACATATAATTTCCAGTGTTAGGTAGAAAGCAGTTTGAGTTTCCTAATATGAGGATAGACTAGGTCTCAAAATGGTCCCAACAGCAGCAGCAATATCACCTGTGAACTTAATAGAATTCCAAGTCACTTCAGCACACTGCATCAGAAAATCTGGACCTAAGGGTCAGAAATCAATGTTTTTGTAAGCCTTTCAAATATTCTGAAGGACACTCTAGTTTAAGAACCACTGGAGTAGACTGTGTGCATTGGAGGACTGGGAACTCTGCCTCCTCTGCTCTAGTCACTCTTGCATTTTCCAGATCATTCAAACTAGTAGAAAACCAAATATTCAATACTATATTCTTCCAACTCGTATCAATTCACACCTAAAGTGCTACTTGGGCATAATTTTTCCCTCTTAGATGATTATATGCTTCTGCTATTCACAGAACCATATAGAAATAGGGACCACATAAATTCTTCAGGCAACTCCTTTTGTGGAAGAGGAAAATGAGAGTCAAGTCTAAGGATGCACCCATGCTCTTCCAGCTTCCTTAGAACTGTGACTATATGTGGCTTCCCCTGGATCCAAGTCCAGGCCAGTGACTGGGTAACTCTGCTGAGCATTACAAAATAAGGTATGAATCTCAAACACAGAGTGAAACAAAAATTATGGCAGGCCTAGGACACACTGAGAAGAGGCAGGAAGTGAAAGGTATCTTCTGTCTGTCTTACAAGAAAAGTGAAAGTGTTAGTGGCTCAGTCGTGTCCATCTCTTTATACCCTATGACCTGCAGCTCACCAGGCTCTTCTGTTCATGGGATTCTCCAGGCAAGAATACTGGAATAAGAAGCCATTCCCTTCTCCAGGGGATTTTCCCCATCCAAGGATCAAACCCACATCTCCTGCATTGCAAGCGGATTATATACTGTCTGAGCCCATACATTAGAGAAGGAAATGGCAACCCACTCCAGTGTTCTTGTCTGGAGAATCCCAGGTACAGAGGAGCCTGGTAGGCTGCCGCCTAAGGGGTCGCACAGAGTCAAGACACGACTGAAGCAACTTAGCAGCAGCAGCAGAGCCACCAGGGAAGCCCCTCCAAGGCTCCCAGAAAGTTCAATCATCTATTAAAACAGAATCTTTATTTTTCAGAAATGTGCACTTTCTCAGCCTTAGGACAGAGAAGCAATTGAACAAGATAGGTAGTGCCCAGCTGTTCTTACCAAACATGGACAGGACTAAGGCAAATTCAGGAGCCCATGTAAAATAATTTGGTCTCCTTGGGGTAATTGATATCAACATTGTATTCTTCAATAAATTATAATTTTTTGCCAACTTCTATTATAGTTGATGAAACTAAATGAGTTATAGTATATCTAAGCTATATAAAAGTGAACTATAACAGTTCTATTCTGTTTGGAAACACTTTCAAGTGACTTGTACTGCCTATTAGGATAGAGAGACACGCATTTTCGCTTTTGCCATAGTAAAGGGAAGCCCAGGTGGCTCAATGGTAAAGAATCCACCTGCCAATGAAGAAGACACAGTTTCAATCCCTGGGTCAGGACGATCCCTTGGAGGAGGAAATGGCAACCCACTCCAGTATTCGTGCCTGGAGAATCCCATGGACAGGGGAGTCTTGCGGGCTACAGTCTATGCGGTCTCAAAAGAGTCAGGAACAACTAAGCAAACCGAGCACACACACAGAATAAAGGAGTTTGCTAGAGTTGCACATGGACGACAGCACCTGGGGAGTGTTAACTATGCAACATGAAACCCTCTACCCTTATGGGAATTAATGCAGAGATGCTCAGTGACCTCTGAAAGAGATGCTTACCGTACCTCTTTCATCCCATAATCTTAACTTCTTCCTGAAGGTTAGTGCCTTGCAAAGCTGTATTCCTGAAAGGTTCCCCAATGATTTGCCATCTGTCAAAAGTGAGACATTCTGTCACCTTTGTAATGAGCACTAGCGGGCACCTAACACCTAAATTCTCACACCTTCTGTAACACAACGCTCTTGAAGAGAGGAGCAATTCCTCCACTGCATGCAGTCTCTTCTTCGAAGATGTGGCCTTTATGAGATGATAAGAAATGAAGAGGAAATGCAAGTGTTTGCTCTGGAAGGGAAAGAGTCACAGTGACCTCCCAGGGGACTCTCTAAATCAACACATCTCATCAGTGGTATTTCCCCCAACTGCAGATCTCTGCATCAGTTTTCAGAAACTCCCACTCTCTCCAGAGGGACCAGTTTCAACTCTTGCCATTCTGCTGCCAGTATACCACAAAGGTATGTGATTTCCAGGCACTTTTTACCCAGAGAAATCGTTCTGTGAAAGAGAAATCGTTCTGTGCAACAGTGGGTTTCATGACATTACAAACAGGCACTTGAGAAATACTTGTTGAATGAATCAGTGAAAGAATGAATAAAGGGTTTCCAAACTCCCACCTGCAAGAACAATGTGAAAGTCAGTGAAGTTGCACTAAATATCTCTCACTGGGGAAATGGCCAGATAAACTATTGGCTCACCCATTTTATGGAATTCTATATGGTGATAAAAGGAATAGACAGAGACAACTTTACTAACTTATAATGATCTTTAAGTAATATTTTAAGAGTAAAAAAAACAAAATGCAGAAAGATACATAGAATATGTCACTGTTTATAAAGCCAACAAGTGAAAACTATAAAGCATATATGTAACTATATAAAAAAAAATGCCTAGGAGGATACACATAAATTCAGTAGGAAGGGAGTCAGGATTGGTAGGGGTAATAACCAAAGGGAAAGAGACTCTTATGTAAGATATTATAATTTGTAACAAGGTGAGTGTATTTTATGTTTTTTTTACATGGGTAAATATAGATAAAAAGAGTTAATGATGTAGAAAATATTTTTCAATGACAAATCAGTCAATACCTATATTCTTGGCCATGAGAATGTGAACCACTAGAAAACAAGATTATGTTATTTTTGTTCTTTTTTGTCCCCTGGGTGCCTAGCTGAGAGGCATGACAGACATTCAATGAATATTTATATAAATGAGTAAGATAAAAATTTGTAGATGAAGTCAATAAATAAAAAATTAAATCTTTCATTCAGAATTTAGATTTTTTTGTAGGATTTTTTTCTCCCTCAATTTTTTTTCTATAATATCAAATGATTGGCACCCCAGTTCACCAGTTCTTTCCAATAATTAAAAGATCCAGCCTGAGCCATTTAAGCCCCACAGTAGTAGTTCTTGGCTTATCTTTTCTTCCTTGGTAGAATCAGGAGGCAAAGCACAAGATCTCTATGTCACATAAGAAAGTGTGAACTTGATGTTGGAACATAATGCTGGGTGGCCTGCCAACTGAGACTAGAGGTGGCTATTGTTGAATGTGTGGATGGCTAAATAAATGAATTGTAGTTAATCCAATTTAAATGCTGGCATCATGAGAGTAAAATTATCCAAGCTATCTCAAATAAGCTCCATAGACTTGCATGTAAAGGTAAACAGAAACTTTAAAAGATGAACCTAGGAAAACCTGATTAAAAGTTTTGGTTCCCATGGAGTCCATGAGTTTTAAAGAGTCATTAGGATAGTCACTAAAAAGTTCAGTGATTAGAAAGTGAGGTGGTATATATAAATATAATTTCCAGATAACTGAAGGGTATCATTTTAAGTGCCAACACTGAATAGAACAACTTGAAAAAATACTTCTTTTCAGCCAAGTCCAAAAAAATACAGAATATATTGTAACCCCACCTAGGGACTTAAATTCATTATTTGTGATCAGTCTGACAGTGTCCATTTAGTGATATCCTCAACAAATTTGCGTGACTAGGGATGCCCCAGACTGATACTCTTTTCAATTATTTAAATATTCTTTTTAAATATCTCTCTTTTAAAATATTTTACTGTTTTCAGGATTTTTTTCCTTCTGTTTCATATTGACATCATCTACCATTTTATGTGGGTATCACTCCACTGCTTTTGGTTTTTGTCCCACAATCTCCCTGCTCCATCTAACTTAACATTTCCATGTTG
This sequence comes from Tragelaphus eurycerus, assembly GCA_935064755.1. Lineage (NCBI taxonomy): Eukaryota > Metazoa > Chordata > Mammalia > Artiodactyla > Bovidae > Tragelaphus > Tragelaphus eurycerus. Next base: position 31,843,424 of record CAKXYN010000002.1, read on the forward strand.
TGAAATGGAAAACCTGTTAAGTAAATTCATTGCAAAGTACAGACAAGCAGTCCCTGAGTGGGGGTAATGGACTCTCCTTTGAGGAAGTATATATGAGCTCTAGTAAATACACCATCCATTTTTGTCTATTCAGATTCCTCCTTTACTTAATATCTGGAAGACTGAGTGGGTGAAGTGACTAGGAAAAGAAATGACTTTTGGTTAAATGAACTGTTACTGGATAAAGATATTCATATTTTCACTGCAGCATTCCGGAATGGCTGGAATTTTGGGAAAAAGATCCAGTGGAGATTCTCTTGGATCTGGGGTTTGGTGCTGATGAGCCAGACATCTGTACTCAAATCCCAGCCAGATTCCTGGGTTGTGGCTCAGCAGCCAGAGGAATCAACATCCGTGTTTTTCTTGAAGCTCAAAAGCAGCGAATGGACACTGAGAACCCTAACTTATACAGTAAGTGAGGACCACTTGGCATCAGAATCTCAGCAGTGGCTATGAGAAGTCAAATGAACCACAGTACTAGGAGGGATGGGCCAGGAGATCTGTGCAGTAACAATCAACCCCCAGAGCTCAGTGGCTTCAGACAGAAACAACAGGCTCATGTCTTGATAACGCTCCGTGTTCACTGTGGATTGGTATATACATGAGGGGGAAGATGGGCTTCCCTGATGGGTCAGGTGGTAAAGAATCTGTCTGCAATGCAGGAGCCTCAGTTTCACTCCCTGGGTCAGGAAGATCCCCTGGAGAAGGAAATGGCTACCCACTCCAGTATTCTTGCCTGGAGAATCCCATGGACAGACAAGCCTGGCTGGCTACAGTCCATGAGGAGGAAGAGAGATCTGTTCCATGATGTTTTCCTTATCCATGGACTTGACTCCACTGTCTGGAACATACTGGCTGGGAATAACAGGGAAAAGGTGGAAATAGAGAACAATTTGTTGTTGTTCAGTTAGTAAATTGGCATCCAACTCTTTGTGACCCTATGGACCGCAGCACACCAGGCACTAGGCCTTAAAGCCTCCTGCTCAGAACTTACACATATCAAGTGTGTTCAGATTTCATTGTCCAAAATAAATCATGTGGCCACACTTAACTCCAAAAGGGTAACAATGTGCAATCCTACTACACACAGAGAAGATAATACTATACTGGTAAATAGCACTAATACATACTGTAGCCACATACCCAGAGGTCAGAGAACCCAGAATTTGGCAAAGCTTATCATGGGTCACTAAGTGAAACCTTAATTTTCTCATCTATGAGGCTTAGAACACTCTTATTCCACCATGAGCTGTGATTGGTAGTTATAAATATGTCATATCTTCAGATTTGTGGATTAACTAGACTTCCTTGGTGACTCAGATGGTAAAGAATCTGCCTGCAATTCAGGAGACCCGGGTTCAATCCCATTGCTGAGAAGATCCCCTGGGGAAGGGGATGGCTACCCACTCCAGAATTCTTGCCTAGAGAATTCCATGGACAGAGGAGCCTGGAGGGCTACAGTCCATGGAATCTCAAAGAGTAGGACATGACTGAGTGACTAATGCATACTTAAATCTTATAGTTATCATGCATGCTACAATTTTTTTCCAACTGGTGGTCAATGAAATATTACTGTCTAGGACATGACTGAGGTTATTCTTGGGGTATGTGTACCGTGCTCAAACAACTTGGGAGAAATATGGCTTGCAGTTAAACAAGTTTATTTACTGCAAGATTTGTTTAAAATGCTGAATTGCACTCTCGGTTTCCTGAAGGGAGTGCAGTGCAGTGTTTTCAAAATCATTTCAATATAGAACCTCTCTTAGAGGAGCCTTGAAGAATATCTCCTCCATGGAATAGCTCACAGAATTCTGGACTGGGAACATGCCAAATTTCTATTAATGAAATAAACTCTTCTAAATAAATTCACTGAAAGAAAAGTCAAGAGAAATGAAGTGTTTCTCTCAAATAGATATCTGGAACAGAGGTTTTTCTTAGATTTTTCATCTCAGTCTCTGTTTCCTCTGTTTTCATATGGGTGAAATGGGTGTCCGAAATCTCAGCAATAACATTTTTTAAAAAGAGTATGCAAAACTGCAAGTGTTGCAACTAATGGTTCTTTACCTTTAGAAGAAATTAATATCATCCTTTGTTGTCTCCTCCTCCAAGCTGCACAGAGATGCAAAATTCTTGATCTATTCTTTATTTGGGGAGAATAGCAACACCTACTGATATTTGAGGACTGTTTGAGCTGATCTGTGAAGTAAATATTTCACAGATGAAATTGACACATGGATCATAGGGAAACGAGAAGTCGGCCCCTGATCTTGTAACTGCTGGCCCCCTCTTATTTCCACCACTTAGCCCTGTGCTAACAGTGCATGGTGACTATTCTCACTCAATACACTTACTGTATACACTAATACACTTTCAGCTCAGGAAAGCTGAGAAGGTCAAATGCAAAATAAGCAATAATAAAATTAGTTGGCTGTCCCAAAGACAGAATGGAAAAGTATGTCTCATTCAAAGTTAGTACAAAAAGTTCAAACTTGAAGGGGTAAGACCTGGTTCATTGTTCAGTGTGCCCCAAAACAAAACAAACAAACAAAAATCTTCATCCGACACTTCATGCTGTTATGTTTTTTGAATTACCTGAACCCATTAAAATTGACAGGCTTTGTCTAAGTATTAAAATCTTCTATAGAATCGATGCTAACACAATCATAAAAGTGGAATGATGATTCAATCATGTTCTTAAGCTTACAACTAAATTTAAGTGGGAAGTGTAATCAGAATGTCTCCGAAAACATCTGGAACCCAAGAGTTTCTCTAGGTCTCAACAGAATATCATCCTCCATAAGAAGCCCATCACATTGGACTAGAAGGATGAATAGTCAGTATCTCCATTTTCAGGTGAAGGACACAAATAGGCACAATGATTGCCTGATGGAGAAGTCTGTACCATTGCTATGATGGTGCAAACAGAATACAGAACAGTTTCTATACCTATGGGGCCCTTGACCACTGCTGAGCTATGCAACCCTGCATGTACCACCGGTGTTGAGAGAAGGTTCTGTAATTTTAAAAAGTGTTCCATTTCCATTACTGTGATTTTATTATCTGGAGATACAAAAATATTTTTTACAATTTTTTTTCTAAATAACCCCCAAATAGCCCTTGTTGCATTAGATCTCTCTCATACTAATCAAGCCAGTTCTTGCATATTGCCTGGATGAGTGAGGACAGATCATCCAGGAAGACTTATAAGTTGAGGAGCTGGCTTGCTTGGAAAGGTAAATGGATTTTCACCTTAACGACTATCTTCTGTTAGAAGACTGAGGACAATATATTCCCTTTCTGAGCTGAGCACATCTGTAATTTTAGCTGGTATCTATTTAGCATTGTGCTTTCCCCAACAGATATTAGAGATACATAACTCTGGTACTATTACTTCATTCTCCAGATACGAAACTGGCCACTTACTATGTGCCAGGCACGGGGCTACACACCATGAATCTATTAATTCATTTACTTTGTGGTCATACTTCCAGTGACTGGTTGATCTGGAATTTGGATCCAGGCCTTCTGAGTCCGTATGTCATGACGCCTCCACACTCTCAGGTGCAGGGTGTAGAATTCAGTGGTCCCCAGTCTTTTTGACACTAGGAACCAGTTTTGTGGAAGATAGTTTTTCCGCATACCAAGACAGGGGAGGGGGATGGTTTCAGGATGATTCCAGCACATTATATTTATTGTGCACTTTATTTCTGTTATGAATACATTAGCTCCACCTCAGATCATCAAACATTAGATTCCAGAAGTTGGGGACCCCCGATGTAGCTGGAGATGATGGAGCTGATGATGATGATAGTGACTATCTCAAGCTATGGAAGAATCTTCAAGCTTACTTCATATGAGGGAAATGAGTTTACTCTTTGCCATTTACTTAAACACATGAAATTAATCTCAAGATTCATCCTTGTCTGTAGTTTTTATAGTTTAACACATAGGAATTATTTGAATCTATATAGTTATGTATATTCAACTAAATATAAAAGGTATTTGCTTTCCCTATAACACAGTGATACTTTGTTATATACGGGAATCTTGTCCACAGTAACCAGTGATTTATATACTAAGGGAAAACGAGTTTCAGAAATGTAAACTCCTTCCCATCTTGAAAATCAAGTGTGTTCAATCTCTTCAGTTTTTACTATATTAATGCAGTTTCACTGAAACTAAAAATTGTGTGTTTCTTGAATTATTCAGGTCGTTTCCGACAGCTAGAAATACTGGATCACGTGGCCAGCGCTTTCTCGTCTTTGCTGAACGATGTTAACATCCTGCAGAACAAAGCTGAAGAGGAAGATGAAGGGAAAGGTGTGCAAAGAACCTCAGTGAGTGAAGCCAAAGAATATCGAAGAAGAATAGGTGAACTTTTTAGGAAAGGTTCAAAGCAGAGCATTAGAAAGGATTATAACCTGGGAGCATCAGACAAATTTTCTATTGCCTCCACAGACACAAGCGAGTGTGAAGCACAGGTATCAGCTGTGACAAAGAAATATGCCCAAAGTCATTTGTCTCCTTTGGCAGAGCATTGGTCTCCTCAAGCCTGTGACAACTCGGCACCTCATCGTCCTCCCCAAGCTCTTCTGAGCAAACAGAGGCCTCAGTCATCCATGCTGACCAAGCAGGCTCCTCCTTCCTGTGTGGCTGAGGGGTCAGTCAAGGACAGAACTCGAAAGGAGAATTCAATTCAGACTAATAAACTCAAGAGCTTGTCCCATCTTTCAGGCAAAGCACCAGACTCCTTCGAAATGGAAGAGGTCAGTGTGTTCACGTCTAAGTGAGGTAATGCTCACCGTGGCATCTTTCGCCTTCCAGCTCTCATGTAACCCTTTCATCCTTCAGCCCTTCAGCAGTACATGCTATCATTCCAAACTTCTATTTGGTCTAAGACATTTAAGGTCCTTCCTGTTGCTTCAGTCAGAACTCAACCAGCATGAAACCAGCCTTTGCTTTCTCCTATTTCTTTTCCTTTTCTTGCTCACAATTGAATTCACAGGTTATTTTTGACTTTACTTTTCCTCAGTGTCTTATTATGTGTCTCAGTATGCTTTTATCTGCTCTCTAACTTTCCATGTTTCACCTTCTTTGAAGATCAGTTCAACTATTTCCCACTCAGTGAAGCTTGCCCACCAATCCTCCTCTGTATGCTATAGCCTTGGCAGAGAGGGCTTGTTACAGTAAATATTGTGTGTGTGTGTGTGTGTGTACATGTGTGTGGGTGTTGATGACATCTCCCCTGATGGACTAAAATCTCCTTCAGGACCAGGTTTTATTGTCAAGAGAATATGTCTTAAAAATCCTTCCTCAGCAATGCCTACTGCAGAACCTTGGACAAAAGAAGTAGGGACTTGGGTTTAATAGTATTTTGTTTGCTGCTTTGGGATTTAATACTGGCATAGCTTGACCCCCATTTCACACATATTCTTTGCCTCTTCATCCCATATTCATTCACATGTGCTAATTTTCATCATTTAGATGGCCTACCCAAATGTACTTCTAAGTCTTTTTACAAATAGATACACATTTTCACTCACTTCTCTGATCTTTAATAATTACAAAGATAGTAGAGAAGAGCAAGTCTTTCCCCCCTTTCCATGTAAATTGTTTGGAAGTGGGGTAGAGTATTTATATGCCAGTCCTAAGGTCAGGCCAGCTTTATTCAAGCCCTCTGAGTGTGAGACACTCTACATGTGAGCCCATTATGCATGATGCTCCAGGGCACAGACCCTGCCCTCAAAGCAGCCACAGTGCCAGGCAGGGATGGACCAGAAACCAACAACATGGTAGGGGTGGAGACAGCTCTGTCGCCAAAGCGACACGTTTGAACCAGCCATGGGGCAGAGACAACCAAGGAAACTGTAGGACGTTGAAACTTGACAATAACTTTAAAAGAAGACTGAGTTAGGTGAATAAATATGCCTATTGGTAGGTCTCCCCATCCCACAAAGAGATAGAAATTGCCTCAGTTTATAACTGTTAATGATGCTAGTATCTATCTATATTTTTATATGCATACATCTTATGTAAAAAAATATTTTAAGAACCTTAAAATATTAATCTCATTTTAAAACAGTAGCAGAGAGACTTCCCTGGTGGCCCAGTGGTTAAGACATCACCTTCCAATGTGGGAAATATGGGTTTGATCCAGGGTTGGGGAGCTAAGATCCCATATGCCTCATGGCCACGAAACCAAAACATAAAACAGAAGTAATATGGTAACAAATTCAATAAAGAATTAAAAAATGGCCTGTATCAAAACATCTTAAAAAAAACATAGAATAAAAATGAATACAAATTATAAATGGAGAAAAAAAAAAGAGCTTTGGTCAAATACCCTAATTTGAGTATAAACTGAGATGGCTCTAAAAAAAGAGTATATTGTTTTATTCCATGTTGCAAAACTTATTTAATTACCAAGCTAATAGTTAAATTACTATAAAGAAAATCAAGACAATCTGCAAGTCGTTAGTCAGTCTCCTGCCTATTTCGTAGGATCTAAACGGGAAATTTCACCAAACTGCAGCCTCTTGACAAGCCCCATTAGACTCTACTGTCCCCCTCCTAAGTTTCTTCTGCTTCAGACTAAGTTGACTTAGAAAGAAACAAAATTCATTGTATGTCATCTAGTGTGAGAGTACAGGCAGAAATGAATACCATCGTAGTCAACGTAAAGAATTAAGAAAAGAATATTAGGCCCTGCAGGACATACTTTCAAATATTCATTTATGACAATTATGACAATTACTCAAGGAAAATATATATATAGATATAGATATAAGTATATGTAGGTATGGGAAAGGAGAACACACTAGGGCACTAACAAAAGCCTAAATTAAAAAAGAAAACACATATTTTTTGGTACATAGTGAGAACTTGGTAAACATTTGTAGAAGAGTAAAATTAATATTAGAAGTATTTGGTAATATTAATTTAGTCTATGAGTGGCTTCTGTATAAAGACAGAATATCCTGTTGAACTTTGAAGCCAACTTTGTTTTTGATATTTCTTTAATATTCACCCAGATTTGTATAAAAGGGTGTATGTATATGTAAAGCAGAGAGATCCTTCAAAATGATATTTTAAAACTCACTATTTGAATTTTGTTTTCTTAAAAAAAAATTTTAAATACTACATCTTCATCACACAGGCTGGGAAAAAAATATTTGTTTCACTAAATACCAGTATATCATTAAATGAAGCTTGGGTAGATTGTAGCTTAAACAGGAGCTACTGCCAGATTTAATAGTTATTTTCAATGGCAAATTAAAAAATCTAATTATGAAAAATGTGTGCAAAATTGGCAGATTTTCATGGCATTTAAAACATGAGCCAATGTACTTAAATATCTACCTATCAGAATTTCAATTCTGATTAGCCAAATTGCCTCCAGATCAATCTTTGATGTTTTCATTAAAGTACTACTAGAGACTGAATATGGCAATATTTGGCCACTTCTCAAAATTATGATTCCAATAAAGTTGTATGTAGATGATTTTAATGCAAAAATCAACATATTTTTGTGTTTAATTTTACCTAAACTAAGTCTGTTCCTTTCTTTTTAATTTCCAAATAAATGAAGATAATTTAATACTTATGAAACTGTAATTGTAAACTCTCTTAGGGTGTTTCTTTGTATCTGCAATATAACATCTTTAACCTTCCCTCCTGCTTATATACAAGGATCCTTCTCTCTGGAACTCAAGTGAGAATGTTACCCATATTATTAAATAATGCCAGTCAACATCTTGTTTGGATGGGAAATGTTTCCAAAGTAATCATCATTTCTTGTTTTATTTTTTAAATTTATTAGTAAGTTTGGCCCAGGTGGAATGACCCAGTAATATACCTGGTTTCCACTTGAAGTTATTGGGACTTTTTTTGTTATTGTTCTTTTATTTAATAGACAAATAGATACTTTACTTTGCACTAAGTGGATTTTTCTCCAGGGTAACGCTAACAGCAAAACATTTCTTATTATTCTGAAAAATGTACATGGTATACACTGGTTTGAGTTACAAAACCAATTAAAATAGTGTTAAGAACTATATCTACTCAATTACAAGTGTAAAGTAAATTCTCTGAAAAAAAGATATGAAAGATTAAAACAGAAGGAATAAATATATCTTCTTACATTGCTGAGCCATTTTCTCATGTCCTGTTTATTCATAGGCTAAAGGTAATTTTTGGCCATGTGTACTACAATGTTTAAAATGTTCATATCATTTGATTCAGCCCTCAATATTCATAAATCAATCCCATATAAATAATATGAAATGTAGAAATAGATTTCAGAGAAGGCGATGGCACCCCACTCCAGTCCTCTTGCCTGGAAAATCCCATGGATGGAGGAGCCTGGTCGGCTGCAGTCCATGGGGTCGCGAAGAGTCAGACAGGACTGAGCGACTTCACTTTCACTTTTCACTTTCATGCATTGAAGAAGGAAATGGCAACCCACTCCAGTGTTCTTGCCTGGAGAATCCCAGGGACGGGGGAGCCTGGTGGGCTGCTGTCTATGGGGTCGCACAGAGTCGGACACAACTGAAGTGACTTAGCAGCAGAAATAGATTTTAGCTGCTAACTCATGTTGAACTGTTTTGCGACCCCATGGACTGTCCCCCGCCAGTTTCCTCTGTCCGTGGAATTTTCCAGGCAAGAATATTGGAGTGTGTTGTTATTTCCTTCTCCAAGGGATCTTCCAGACCCAGGGATTGAACCCATGGTTTTTTTGTCTGTGCATTAGCAAGTGGATTAGATTTAGGTACAAGGATACTCATCTCAGCAGCATTTCTGTTTGCAAAATCTAGAAAACATTCCATCATTAAAAGAAACATTAAGTAAATCAATGTACCTCAAAATATAGCCTATTGTGTACTCATTAAAGGTGGTATTTTCAAAGAAATTTTACAATATGAGGGGAAAGGGTCCTTCCAAATTTTAAATGAAAAAATTTGAGTACATTACTCTATCCAGAATAAATGTATTAAAAGAAAGCCTGCAAAGACACACTCCAAAATATTAACACTAACCATTTTTTAACCTTCTTTAACTTTTTATATTTATCAAGTTTCAGTAGTGAGCTGTTATTATTTTTAAAGAAATAATTATGATTTAGTTTTAGCGATGATTTATTCTCATTAAAGAGTATTATTCATTAATTTCTAAAAGAATTTTTAAAATAAATTCAACCCTGTTAATTTGGAAATCAGATTTTCTTTTAGCTTTCTAAGATTTACATAGCAACTGAGTTATGAATTTCCTAAATTGCTCTCCACAAATTTACCAAGTTGTAAATAAATCCCTTAGAGAGCTAAAGTTAAATATGGGAAATAACTTGCTTTCTCCAAATATAGTTAATGTTCTTTAGGAGCAAAAAAAAAAAAAAAAAAAGCTTCCTAGGTTAATAGTAATAATATTATGTAAGTTTAGCTCAAATGTCACATCTCCAGGCAGGGTCTCCATTCCTCCCACCCAGACATAATCTTTCCCTCCCCCTTCCCCTTCTTTTTTCTTTTGATTAAAGCTTTAAATTTTTATTGACATAAGAGACTTGATGAATGGAGTAATGGATTCTGTAGCTGTCAGTGTGAAAACATTGTAAACATGCAAGTGCTCTCCAAATTGATTTGAACATTTATTCTGATACCAATTATTTATTTCTTTTATAACCTTTGGCCAAGCATGAAGGACCTTATTTTCCTGGCCAGGGATGGAACCCACACCTCCTGCAGTGGAAGTGCTGCGTCTTAACCGCTGGATCACCTGGGAGGCCCCTCTTTCCCTCATCTTATCTCCCTTAGTTCTTTGAATCTTTGATATGAGTGCCTTGTACATGTCACTTGCCTGCAGCAGCCTGTTAGCTTTTTGAAGTCAGATATTATGTTTAATCCTCTTAGTAGGAGCCAGTTGATATTCATTATATGTTGATTAAACAAATTAAGTGAATTTATTATGAAAGCATTTCTAATAAGATTGATATATTTTGGTGTCTCAGGTCCAGAGCTTTGAAGAAGAGACCAGCAATCCTGTCGACATGACTTCAGAAACTGTAGGTAAGACTTCATCAAGGCGTACAATTTCATCTTTCAGAAAGAAGATGTAATGAACTAGTACTCAACTTTCTTAATATGTAGAGCTTATTTAGGAGATGTGATACCTATTATTACTACTATTTGTACCTACTACTATTAAATGCCTACTAGCAATGCATATGTACATGTAAATTTCAAAATAATTACTACAGAAATGTTCGATATTCCTGGGGCTGATATAGTTTGTGTCCTATCTAACAAAAACATTATATGACCTGAATAGGCTAGTGGAATGGATTTCACACAGAACTGGGACTGAGTGAATACGTTCTTACTCCTACTGACAGTTGCTTGCTGTTGCACAAGTCATACCAATTTCAGTTCAGTTCAGTTCATTTCAGTCGCTCAGTTGTATCTGACTCTTTGCAACCCCGTGAATCACAGCATGCCAGTCCTCCCTGTCCATCACCAACTCCGAGAGTTCACCCAAACTCATGTCCATTGAGTCAGTGATGCCATCCAGCCATCTCATCCTCTGTCGTCCCCTTCTCCTCTTGCCCCCAATCTCTCCCAGCATGAGGGTCTTTTCCAATGAGTCAACTCCTAGTGGACCTTAGTTTTTCCATCTGTGATAAAGAAAGAAGTGTAGATAATTTTTAAGTTCTCTGCTGGCACTTATAATCTAAATTAAGTGATTCTATAACCGTCATATTAAACTCTCAATGGAAACAAGTTGCCTAGATGTAACTTTCCAAGTCATCTCTTGGATTGATGTTATATCATCCCAGACAACAGAGAAGGAAGTCTTTCTCTACTGCTGGGTCTTATGCTGCCATTCAGCCATCACTATGATTCAGCATTTCCATGATCCCATAACAGAGCTAAAAGTAGACAGGGTTTAGTGAAGCAAAATAAAGCAGATGAAGCTCGTGTGTTTCCTGGAAGAAAATATGCAAATTTTAAATTTAATTTAGTGTGGTGTCAAACACATCTTTTTCATTACAAAGTGTATGTATGGGCCTCATTTTGCTAAATGCTGTTTAGAAATTATGCATTAGTAATTATAGGGTCCTGCTGATTACATAAATTGTTATCCTGCTCTTCAAAGTAATTACCACCTAACCTACATCGAGGTTTATAAGACAGAAATAAGCATCTGTTTTCCATCTAATTGAATGATTCTCAGTGAAGCTGGAGGTCCCCTTGCTGATAAGAACTGCCTTCCTTGACATTCAATTAAGAGGTCTGCTGATATCATATGAGTCACCTCAGTCATTCTGAAAAATGATTTGGAAAGTTAGGCCAAACCTCTAATCTACATTTAATCTCAGATTCAGAGAGCAAATTAAGATTGGTGAAGGTTAACCTAATGGAGAAAATACGAATTCTAGTAAAGCAAATGTGATTTTATTACTTTCAAAACCAGTGTTGTTAACCCAGGAAAAATAGGACTGAGAAGAAATAAGTAAAACTAGCTTGATTAATGGGGAAAAGGGAAACTATTACTTTGATATATATATATATGAATGGATTATATGTACATAAATTGTATATGCACATATTATATATATATTTGCACATATGAAATAATGAACATTGACACAAAGTTCAAAAGATGACTTTACACAAAAGATGACGGCACATGGACTGTTTGACCAATAGGATGTGGAAGAAGTGATGCTGTGCCTCTTCCAAGCATATCCTTGAACCCATCCGACTGACTCCTGGCTCTTGAGATACCTACTCTTGGAACATTTCTTCTGGAAACCTGATCCTCATACTTTGTGAAAAGTGCAACACATGGGTGTGCCACATGTGTGACCACTTTGAATGAGTATCCCTGTGAATACACCATCCTTGTTACCCAGGCCAGTCAGACTTTCAAATGACTCCAGCCCAGATGCTGTCTGACTGCAGCTGCCTGAGACAATCCAAGCAACAAGTGCATAGCTGAGCTGAATCAGTCCATGGAACCATGAAAGTAATAATAAATTGTAGTTTTAAGCCACATGTGTGAAAGTGAAAGTGTTTCTCCCTCAGTTGTGACCAACTCTTTGTGACCCCTTGGATTGTAGCTCACCAGGCTCCTCTGCCCATGGAATTCCCCAGGCAAGAATACTGGAGTGGGTTGCCATTTCCTTCTCCAGGGGGTCTTCCTGACCCAGGGACTGAACCTGGGGCTCCTGCATTGCAGGCAGATTCTTTACTGTCTGAGCCAACAGGGAAGCAACAATAAATTGTAGTTTTAAGCCACACAGATACACACAAATAGATGAAGGCATGTAACGAACTCTTCAAATACCTTTAACACTTAGTTTAAAGATATTTTATACGTCATCTACTCCTGTACAATGCTCTGAACGTTAGCAGAAGAAGTGTATTTAAGCATTTCCCTAAATAAATGAGCAAAATTTCTTCTTATGAAAGGTTAGGACCCAAGGCCACAAATGCACCATCCTCCCTTTATCACTGAAAAATTAACACTGGAATGACAAAGAATATAAATATAAGAAGGAAACAAATAACAGTGTGATTAGAAAATTGAGAACAAAATCAATCATTCATATTCTAGAATCCTTTTGAAGAGTTTGTTTGAGATATATTGTAAGTGAAGTTGCAGACAAATCTATATCAGGAGCTTACCTGGGTTTTAAAGAGTTAAGAGTACATGTTATGGTCATAATTTTCAAAAGAATCTAAGTTAACTCTCAAATTAGGCAAAGTATACCTTTCCTGTCACTTTTTAATATCAGCAAACACAGAAAAATTACCACAATATCTAGAAGTTCACAATTACAGGCTATTTCAAGAAATGCCCACAAATGAAAGAATGACCACAAAGAATCATTAAGAATCCTGAGAAATGAATATCCTCAGTGAGATGTATGAAGACACTGCTTCTATGTATGAGAGCAACCTCTAGTAAGTAACCATTCCTTTCAGGTAAAATACAGTGTCTGATTCGGTTTTTGACAATGACTAAGAGATCAAATTGCCAACATCCTCTGGATCATGGAAAAAGCAAGAGAGTTCCAGAAAAACATCTATTTCTGCTTTATTGACTATGCCAAAGCCTTTGACTGTGTGGATCACAATAAACTGTGGAAAACTCTGAAAGAGATGGTAATACCAGATCACCTGACCTGCCTCTTGAGAAACCAATATACAGATCAGGAAGCAACAGTTAGAACTGGACATGAAACAACAGACTGGTTCCAAATAGGAAAAGGAGTATGTCAAGGCTGTATATTGTCACCCTGCTTATTTAACTTCTATGCAGAGGACATCATGAGAAACGCTGGGCTGGCAGAAGCACAAGCTGGAATCAAGATTACCAGGAGAAATATCAATAACCTCAGATATGCAGATGACACCACCCTTAAGGCAGAAAGTGAACAGGAACTAAAGAGCCTCTTGATGAAAGTGAAAGAGGAGAGTGAAAAAGTTGGCTTAAAGCTCAACATTCAGAAAACGAAGATCATGGCATCCGGTCCCATCACTTCATGGGAAATAGATGGGGAAACAGTGGAAAGAGTGTCAGACTTTATTTTGGGGGCTCCAAAATCACTGCAGATGGTGATTGCAGCCATGAAATTAAAAGACACTTACTCCTTGGAAGGAAAGTTATGACCAACCTAGATAGCATATTCAAAAGCAGAGACATTACTTTGCCAACAAAGGTCTGTCTAGTCAAGGCTATGGTTTTTCCAGTGGTCATGTATGGATGGATGTGAGAGTCAGACTGTGAAGAAAGCTGAGCGCCAAAGAATTGATGCTTTTGAACTGTGGTGTTGGAAAAGACTCTTGAGAATCCCTTGGACTGCAAGCAGATCCAACCAGTCCATTCTAAAGGAGATCAGTCCTGGGTGTTCACTGGAAGGACTGATGCTGAAGCTGAAACTCCAATACTTTGGCCACCTGATGTGAAGAGTTGACTCATTGGAAAAGACCCTGATGCTGGGAGGGATTGGGGGCAGGAGGAGAAGGGGACGACAGAGGATGAGATGGCTGGATGGCATCACCGACTTGATGGATATGAGTTTATTGAACTCCGGGAGTTGGCGTGCTGTGATTCATCGAGTCGCAAAGAGTCAGACACGACTGAGCAACTGAACTGAACTGAACTAACCCCCAATGCCCAACCCTCCCACAGATAACTCTGAATTCTCAACAAAGCAACCTAAAGTCACTAGAGAGTGACCAAAAGCAGGCAGACTGTGCAGAAAGCTTCAACACTTGGGATAAAAGAATGCAACTGAGTGAATTTCCTGTTTTGTTTTAAGTCATTTAGCCTAAAGCAAGAGCTAATTTACACCACTCTAAAATTTTTCATAGAAATTATCAGTCTTACTAGTAGAAAAATCAGAAGACAGAGTTTAGGGCAATAACAAAAGCTGGAAAGTGAGGGGAGAAATCCCAGAAAAGAGAGAGTCTAGAGGACAATCTTCAGAGTCCGAGTATGAAATCTACTCACATCGCTAGTCAAACTAAACATGCGTGAGGAAGACTTTTAGAACCTCAGCTAAAGCTAAAAGAGTGAAATGACATTTCCAGTTGGACTTTGATTCTAGCCAGTTTTCCTGACTGCTAAAACATCATATCATTTACAATGTCTGGGTACAATAAAAAAATTACTGGAAAATAGAAGAAAAAAATAAGAAAATATAACTTAGGCTCAAGAAATAGGCAATTAATGGAGACAAACTGTGAGAAAACCAAGATGTTGGAATCAGCAGAAGTATCTTAAACAGCTTATTCTAATCATGCTGAAGGATGCAAAGAAAATATATGCTCACAATTAATGAAATGAGAAAATCTAAAAGGCAAAATAGATATTATAATAAAAATGAAATGGAAATCCAATAAGTGAAAATCTATTATTTCTGAAATACAAAACTTACTGGATGGGCTTAACAGCTGATGAGCTTTATTTTAAATGAGAAAATAAAACTTGGGAACTTGATTCCAATAGAAAGTATCCAATAAACTGAAGAACAGGAGAAAAAAGACATTAAAAATCACATGAAAAAAATTATCTGAGCCTTAGGAGCCTGTGGGACAACATCAAAAGTTCAAATATACATGAAATTGCAGTCAGAGAAGGAGAGAATGGAGAGAACTGGGCATGAATAAAATCTAAAAAAGTAATTATGGAAAATTTCCCAAATTCATTCAAAGATTCACATTTACAGACTCAAGAAACTCAGCAATTCCCATGTATGAAAAGTACACAGAAAACTATACTTAGTGTCAAAATTATAATGAGAAAATATTCAAACAGGGACATAAAAATTACATGGTGTATATAGGGAATAAAATTTGAGTGACTGAAAACTTTTCATTAGAAATGATAGAGACCAGCAGACAGTAACTGTCAACCAGATTCTGTACGCAGCAAAAATGTCCTTCAGCAAGGAAAATAAAGATAAAAGAAATTTTAGAAAAAAGAAAGCTAACATTATCAGCATAGCTGTACTGTAAACATGCTAAAGGAAGCTCTTCAGACTAATGATAGATGGTGAACTGTGATGTTTATACAAACACCAACATAATACCTATGATAGTTTTAGCTTAGAGTATGGGGAGGCTGGTAAATGGATCAACACAGCTCAGAGTTTTTACATCTTATGTGAAATAGTATGATATTAAATTTAAGTACACTGTGAGGTTATAAAATAACCATTTAAAAATATAGTTAAAGCAAAATGCTAATAGAAAAATTAAAATATAATTCAAAAAATACAATGAAGACAGTAGGTCACAGATTGAATACTAGAAAAAATAGCTGAATAAAAAGTAGGAGACATGTGTGAGAAATTGTTTAAGAATAAAGTGGAAAAATGGAATGGATATAATAAACAAAATGTCAAGGAAGACAGATCCAAGGAGTGTATTATATAGACGTAACAGGTGGTTAGAACTGGACTCGCCCCGTCTTAGTTTTGACTGAGGTTCTAAGAAAGATAGATATCAGATACTAAGTCAGTATGTGACAAATTTGTACCTGCAACTTCTCTAAGGAAATTGTAGGACCCAGGTACACAGCTCGTGAACCCATCGTGTATTTTAAGAGGGGCCAAGTCACAGAGAGAGAGAGAAGACTGCTGAAGATATTTCACTGGGGAGCAGTAAGACCCTGCTCTGTGTCCCTCCATCGTTTGGAGGAGGACTGGAGATGCTACTCTGAGTACCAAGTAACAAGAGACCCCTGAAAGAGACCACTCACAGAGCACTTCCATTAAATTTAAGGAAGACAGTCACAGTGTGACGGGCACTGTCCTGGGTATTTCACGTGCATTACAGCTTTTAATTCTCAAAATAACCACTGAGTTGGGCATTATTACTACTTCTAATTATTAGACGAAGAAACTGTAAGACAGAAATGTTAAGTATCTTTCCATAGCCCCATAGTAAAAAGGGGTTCCAGGTTTCAAATTCACATCAGCTAGTACCAGAGTCTGTACTCTTAAATACGGTACCATACAACTTGGAAATGACTCCTCTGTGGTTGGAACACACATGGTTGGTGCATGAGAATAATAATAACAGGCTGTAAAGTGGATTGTGACTCGAGGCTGAAAGCTGCTCAAGAACCAGTCAAGAAGACAAGAGAAGAGTTGACCAGAATATTTCCTCAATTTCAAGATGAATAATCTTTCATTAAAATCAAGATATATTTTACAATTGATGGCAGGTCATAATTTAATTGGCAGATGGCTCTTTTTCTTTTTGAGTGGTATATAAATGATAGAAGTCTTAAAATTAATGCTATCTAATACCGTTTGGTGGCAATGGGCATAGAGAAAAGTAAATGCCACCTGACCAAACTACAGAATGCAGTGAATTATGTTTACACGGCCATAACAGTGTAAACGCTGTGATTTCGTTTTCAGTTTGAGAATCAACACATAGGCAAACATGGAGGCTTAATTCTGGCACATAGCAAGTTGGAAATATCAAACTGAACATTTTGAAGGTAGAAATATATCTGTTGGGAAGTGGTCAATGAAAAGTCTGAAGACAAGGTGGAGGAAAGAATACGGACTTTCCTCCAAAAAGAAAACAGATGGCCCTAACGTAGGTGACTGAGAAGTGGTTTCTATAAACATATGAGCAAGCTTCAAACCAACAATGAATGGTGCCAAATTCTAGGTTTAGAAATTTTAGGGAGAAATCACCACTATCAGGACTACAAGGGCAGGGGAAGGAGTAGTGACTAAAACCTGGGACAAAGAGTTACACAGAAAGCTGTGGCTTTTTTTAGAGGGAGGCAACCAAACTATGGGTGCCCCAGGAGGGAGGCAAAAGGAAAAACAAACACTCCAAACTCCTTCCCTTGCTGTTCTCCCATCTCCAGGGCCAAACTCAAGATGATACCAGATATCAAGGAAGCTCATTGATCCAGTCCATATGGGACACATAGAGTAGGGTGGAAAAGAAAAGATACTAGATCGGGAGTGGCGAAGCAAATAGAAAACATTAAGCACAGTGCACTAATGTTTTTATCTTAAATAGAAATCTGGCAAGATACTGAACAAAGCTGATACACTAAGCAAGGAAAGTTTAGATAGGTGATAGGCAAATAGATACATACATACATATGTAAGGACAAAGGTTGTGGAGTAGCAGTGTAAATTGGCTAAACCTTATTGTTTATAGTGGAAGCAGAAGGACTTGGATTCATATTCTGCCTATTTCCCTGCTTAAAATGGCTAACCTAAAGCAAGTCAGTCAAACTCCATGCTTCAATTTCCTTAAAAGCAAACTAATAGCAATATAATTTATAGAGGTGTCGTGAAGATCAAATGAGTTAATCCATGTGAGGAAATTGGAATATGTTAAGCAGTCAATAATATGTTATTGAAAATGAGTCAAAAATAGAGATGAAATATATTATTTAGAAAGAAACTGTATAACAAGAAGAATCGCACATAGAAGTGTTAAAAGCAATTAAACTTTGGGGAATTTCATTATATGGTTCTTGGTACTGTCTGATTTTTTTTAATGTGTAAGTCATGTATGCATGCTGAGTTGCTCAGCTGTTTCTGACTCTTTGTGAACCCATGGATTGCAGCCCGCTAGGTTCCTCTGGTCCATGGGGATTCTCCAGGCAAGAATACTGGAGTGAGTTGCCATGCCTTCCTCCAGGGAATCTTCCCAACACAGGGCTCAAACACAGGTCTCCCACATTGCAGGTGGACTCTTTACCATCTGAGCCACGAGGGAAGCCCAAGAATGGGTAGCCTATCCCTTCTCCAGGGGATCTTCCCAACCGAGGGATCAAACTGGGGTCTCCTACATTACAGGTGCATTCTTTATCATTTGAACTACCAGGGAAGCCAATGTGTAGGTCGTACTTGGATTTAAATAAGCCAAGTACACAAATGAAATGAGAACACCTAAATATCACAGTGAAATGTGTGAAGTACAAAGATAAGCTAGGGGAAGGGTTTATCCACAAATTCTCAGACAGAAAAATACAGATTACTCACAAAGTAAAAACTTTCTGTGACATTAGCACACTAAATGATAGATAGTAATAAACTAATATACAGTTAATTTAGAAGCTGAAAAATGTGAACCTATTTTTTATACCCATTCATATGTTTTCTATATGCAAGGGCAACATAAAGTCATTTTCAAAGGAGGGCTTCCCTTCTAGGACAATGTTCTAACTGATTAAGATGTTACTCAAAACAATATACTCTAGAATAATTCACATAGAGTATGGAAAAAATGAACTCAAGTTAAAACCAACTAAACACACCAAGTTAATTATTGTTAAATTTTTGGAAAGACAAAAATTACAAAGTAACTTGGGATAAAAATAAAATCTACAATAATGTTTAGCTTAAATTCTATTTTGATTACAACAAACTACTGGGAAAAGTTGAAAATAGGATATAAGAGAAATAAAGACAAATGCTATCAAGGTTTATAATATTAAAATCTAATAAAGTATACTTCAAGGTAAGAAAGAATTAAAAAGAGGATTTTAAAAATTAACCAAAATTATAAACCTCATTTAAGATTTAGCAGTAATGAATCATTGCATATCAAATAATTAACATATAATGTATAAAGACTGATTTTATGAATTTGTGAGAAGCCCCTACAAATCAATTAGAACAACAATAAAATCATAGATTAATAAGGGAAGGAAATAAATAGGACATTCAGGGCAGAAATATACAAGCTCCATAAAAATGGTAAAATATGATCAATGTCTCATATAACTAAAGAAATACAAATTTAATCAATAATGATAACATGTGTTTTTTACCTATCATATTAACAAATACTAATATTTAAAGATTTGCTGGGTTTCCCAGGTAACTCATTTGTAAAGAATCTGCCTGCCAATGCAGGAAATGCGAGTACAATCCCTGCGCCAGGAAGATCCCCTGGAGAAGGAAATGGCAATCCATTCCAGTATTCTTGCCTGGAGAATCCCACAGACACGGGCTACAGTGCATGGGGTTGCATAAGAGTTGGATATGACTTAGCAACGAAACAAAATACCAACAAATATTTACCAATGCCTAATGATAGTAAAAATTTAAAACAAACACTCAGTGTTGGCTGAAAGTTAAATCGTCATTACTTAGAGTATAATCTGTTCATGTTGCAGTTTTAAATGTATGTAACTTTCGTTGACTCATTGGAGAAGACTCTAATGCTGGGAGGGATTGAGGGCAGGAGAAGGGGACGACAGAGGATGAGGTGGCTGGATGGCATCACTGACTTGATGGGTGTGGGTCTGCGTGACCTCCGGGAGCTGGTGATGGACAGGGAGGCCTGGCGTGCTGCGGTTCATGGGGTCGCAAAGAGTCGGACACGACTGAGTGACTGATCTGATCTGATCTGAACTTTCATGTGACTATTATAGTTCTGAAGCTTGACCTACCAATAGACTCAAATGTACACACAAGGATTTTTACTATAAAACTGTTTATAAGAACAAACAACTAGAGGCAGCCTAAGTGCAGAAAATATGTTTGCATTAAATAATTGTTGTACATCCTTATGTTAAAATCTGTTCAGATAGTGTTTTATTTAATGAGGCATGTGTTTATGTGTTGATACAGAGAGGTCTCTGAGATATACAGTTGTTAAAGGAGGGGGGAAGATATGTGCAAAAGAGTCTATATAAATACTTCTTTGTATTAAGACAATGTCTATTTCTACTGAGGGAGCAGAGAATGTGCAGGATGCTTCTGGAAGAATGTGTGAGGGACTGCTAATGGTAGTACCTTACCAGAAGGAAAACTAATATGTTTTAAATTAATTGGCATCTTTTATTATGTTACCATGTGCACATGTTATTTTCATAACACTATTTAGCAAAAGAACTCTGCAACACTATAGGAAATTGACACAATAAAAATGGGAGATTTTCTTTTAACAAAAATTATATATATTAAGATGTACAGCATGATAATTTGATGCGCATGTACATGTGAAATAATTCCTATAGTCAAGCTAATTAACATATCATCTCTTCACATAATTAACTTTGTGTGGGTGTGCGTGTACTGAATGAACCTGAAATCTCTCTTCAGTTCAGTTCAGTTCAGTCGCTCAGTCATGTCTGACTCTTTGAGACCCCATGAATCACAGCAAGCCAGGCCTCCCTGTCCATCACCAACTCCTGGAGTTCACTCAGACTCACGTCCATTGAGTCAGTGATGCTATCCAGCCATCTCATCCTCTGTCGTCCCCTTCTCCTCCTGCCCCCAATCCCTCCCAGCATCAGAGTCTTTTCCAATGAGTCAACTCTTCACATGAGGTGGCCAAAGTACTGGAGTTTCAGTTTCAGCATCATTCCCTCCAAAGAAATCCCGGAGCTGATCTCCTTCAGAATGGACTGGTTGGATCTCCTTGCAGTCCAAGGGACTCTCGAGAGTCTTCTCCAACACCACAGTTCAAAAGCATCAATTCTTTGGCGCTCAGCTTTCTTCACAGTCCAACTCTCACATCCATACATGACCACAGGAAAAACCATAGCCTTGATGGACCTTTGTTGGCAAAGTAATATCTCTGCTTTTGAATATGCTATCTAGGTTGGTCATAACTTTCCTTCCAAGGAGTAAGCGTCTTTTAATTTCATGGCTGCAGTCACCATCTGCAGTGATTTTGGAGCCCCCCAAAATAAATTATGACACTGTTTCCACTGTTTCCCCATCTATTTCCCATGAAGTGATGGGACCGGATGCCATGATCTTCATTTTCTGAATGTTGAGCTTTAAGCCAACTTTTTCACTCTCCACTTTCACTTTCATCAAGAGGCTTTTTAGTTCATCTTCACTTTCTTCTCTCTTAGCACATTTCTAATATTCAATATAGTATTTTTGATGATAGTCATCAGGCTGTACCTTAGAGCTCTAGACTTACTCCTCCAGCACAACTGCAGTTTTGTACATTTTGACCAACATCTCCAGTCAAATAGAGAGATTTTTAAATTCTCATCTTTTAAGGTCAAGCATGAAATAAAATATGATGAAAAAGATATTAACATTATAATTTATAATAAGCACTTAATAGCAAAATATTTAATTAAATATTCTTTGCCAATGTCCTTGGAATATTTATTAAGCTGTCTAACAAATAGTTGTATATTTGTTAGATATCTACAGGGGCTTCTCTTGTAGCTCAGTCAGTAAAGAATCTGCCTGAAATGCAGGAGACCTGGGTTTGATTCCTGGGTGGAGAAGGTCCCCTGGAGAAAGAAATGGCAACCCACTCCAGCATTCTTGCCTGGAGAATCCCATGAACAGAAGAGCCTGGCAGGCTACGGTCCATGGAGTCGCAGAGGTCAGACACAACCTAGCAACTAAACCACCACCAGCATCTATAAATCATATGCCAAGATTATTTCGTTAATATTGTATATACAACATACTCACTAATAATGTATAGACCACTGTCATAGATATAAATGTAGTAATGTTTGATTCAATAATAAAAGTATAAGTGACACTTTTCTCCTCCAAACAAACAAAATTCCAGACCCAAGACTTGGGGACTGAGTCCTCCATCTTAAAGAAAAGTACAGAAAATGAAAAGTTAAAACTATAAATTCACATCATTTGAATAATAATGGAGAACATTTCATATAAAATTGGAGAATTGGAACAAAAGCACTGATCTGAGGTGAATTCATAGTACTAATTGCTTTCACAATCAAACAAGAAAAAGCTAAAAGTAAGCATTTGTCTCAAGATATAATCATACAAACAATAAGGTAAACATAATTAGAGATTAATGGACAGGTAGAAATGAGTAATGTGAAAAGCAGAGAACAAACGATTTGATAAGTGAAATCCAAGCACTAGTTTTAGTTTTTTGGGGGGGGGGGGAAGAAAAAAGCAACACTGTCCAAAAAAATAAAAGAGAATAATGCATACAAACAAAATTAAATAATCAAAGTAAAATTAGAGGAAAGACACATGATCGCTCATATAAAAAATAAACTGTGTAATATGCAAACCCTTCTCTAAATTATGAAGATACACAAGTGCTACTAGTGAGACTAAAACCACAGATAATTAACAAGGATGATATTTTAGGAAAAAATATATTTATATCATTAAATTTTAATGATGGGCTCGGAAAGAGTCGGACACGACTGAGCTACTGATCTGATCTGATCTGATCATTAAATTTTATACTAGCATTATTTACCAATATTTATGAATACATACATACACACACACATATATATGTATATATATATATATATATATATATATATATATATATATAAAATTGGGCTTCCCTAGTGGCTCAGACAGTAAAGAATCTGCCTTCAATGCAGGAGACCTAGGTTCAATCCCTGGGTCAGGAAGATGCCCTGGAGAAGGGAATGACTACCCACTCTAGTATTCTTGCCTGGAAAATTCCATGGACAGAGGAGCCTGGTGGGCTATAGCCTATGGGGACGCAAGGAGATGGATATGACAGAGCAATTAACACTTTCACTTTTCATATATAAAATTAACAAAATAACCTAGCTATATAAACAATACATAGAGAGAAACGAAAAAAATTAAGTTTATCAAAATGTGTCTCTGAAAATGGCCATGAACTGCAATGCTATAAAAAAAAATTATGTGACCAGACTCAATTTTCTGCAATTCAGATAATGTGAACATTTATAAATCTTTCCAGTTCCTTACAGATGTTTTAAAAACCTGATATCAAAATATGACTAAAATAATTCACAAAATTGATAAATTTCACCTGTGAATATATATGCAAAATATTTTAATAACATAGTGATGACTTAAGTTCAATAAAATATAAAAGAATACCAATCCTTGAACAACTCTCTTTTATTCTGAGATTTCTGTAGTGTTTCAGCAATTGAAAAACTAATACAGCTTATCATTAACTACTATAATAAATTATGAAAATAAATATTACAACTTGATGAAAAAATGTGTATGTTTATAAAATATTTCATTCTATCAACATAAATTTCAGATAGTTGAAATTTAAGATAGACAATTAAATGCAAAAAAAGAAAAGCAAATTATAATAGGGCTAGAGGGACTTCTGTGGTGGTCCAGTGGTTAGGGCTCTGAGCTTCAATTGCAAGAGACACAGCTTTGGCCTCTGGTTGGAGAA
The DNA here is from genome assembly GCA_935064755.1 of Tragelaphus eurycerus. Lineage (NCBI taxonomy): Eukaryota > Metazoa > Chordata > Mammalia > Artiodactyla > Bovidae > Tragelaphus > Tragelaphus eurycerus. Next base: position 31,867,129 of record CAKXYN010000002.1, read on the forward strand.
CTAAGATCCCATATGCCTCATAACACTGCCAATAAATAAATAAATACATTTTTAAAAAATAAAAGGGTTACAAATAAAAGTAGATGAATATTTATATCATTTGAAATAGAGAATGATTTTAAAAGCTTTACTTAATGGGATATTGGGATTAACATATGTACACTGTGTTCAATTGCTCCAGTCGTGTCTGACTCTTTGCGACCCCATGGACTGCAGCTTGTCAGGCCCCTCTGTCCATGGGATTTTCCAGGCAAGAATATTGGAATAAGTTGCCATGCCCTCCTTCAGGGGATTTTCCCAACCCAGGAATCAAACTTGCATCTCCTGCATTGCAGAAGGGTTCTTTACCACTGAGTCATAGGGGAAGCCTATATATACACCACTCTGTATAAAACAGATAACTAATGAGAACCTATTGTTTAACACAGGGAACTCTGCTTGATGTGTGGTGACCTAAATGGAAAGGAAATCTGAAAAAGGATGGATATATGTATACATATAACTAATTCAGTTTTCTGTACAGCAGAAACTAACAGAACAGCGTAAAGCAACTATATGCCAATAAAATTTTTAAATTAATTAATTAATTAGAAAATTTTTTTAAGTTTTATTTAAAATACAAGAACAATTAAATTAATAATATTTTCTACCCAAAATGAAAACCTATATGTGAAAAACAACCATAAAGAATAAAAAGGTAAATGACAAGCTGGGAGTATATTTTCATCATAAAGAAAAAAGATTGTGATTTTTTTACTATATAAATATTATTACATATCAAACATCCAACAAGAATAATAATATCTTTCCATAAATTTAAAGATGGACCATCATCAGTAATGTCATTTAGAGCATATTCCATTAACAGTTCCAAAAAAGATTAATAATCTCAGAATATGCATGGAAGAAAATAACAAAGTATAAAAGTAATTATTAAATGTCAGAGCAAAGAAATAAAAATTCTTTGCAAGGGTAGGGAAGTTTCTTAACCTAACGTTATCTGTGAAATCTTGGTAGCAAATGTCAATCCTAACAAAGAAATCTTAGAAGAAATTTCACTAAACCAGGAACAAAATCTGTTAACATTGCTTTTATTCAACATTGAACTAAAAGTCAAAGCAGAATGATAACACTATGAAGTAAGTAGTGCATAAACTTAAAAACTCTTCACATTTTCAGGCAAGATGACTGTCTATATAGAAATCTCAAGGGAATAGATAGATGTATTATTAGAATAATAAGATTTATCAAGCTTATTGAATTCTAGAGCAAAATGCAAAAATCAGTATTATTCCCATGCATCAGCAATAACCAAAGGAGATCATTAAAGAAAACAAAAAGAATTTCTTTCATAATTTTGACAAAAACAATAAACCTATAAAAGTGCCTTAGAATATATCTAAATGAAGATTCAGAATATTTATTAACAATTATACTTTATTACCATATTTCATAATGAAGACATAAAAACAGAGTTATGTTCATGAATGGGAAAATTCAGTGTCATAAATTAACTCTTTACCAATTAATCTAGAAAAGCAACACAGCTTCAATAAAATTTCTGATAGGGTTTTTGTAGGTAGGACTTACAAAATTGTCCTAAAGTTCATATGTACTAGTAAAGGGCAAAGAAAAGCTAAGATAATTATGAGGATCATGGAGGATGAATTTGCCCTACTAGAAACCAAGAGATTTATTACACAGGGCTTCCCTGATAGCTCAGCTGGTAAAGAATCTGCCTGCAATGCAGGAGACCCCAGTTCGATTCCTGGGTCAAGAAATCCCCTGGAGAAGGGATAGGCTACCCACTCCAGTATTCTTGGGCTTCCCTTGTGGCTCAGCTGGTGAAGAATCCGCCCACAATGCGGGAGATCTGGGTTCGATCCCTGGGTTGGGAAGATCCCTTGGCAAAAGGAAAGGCTACCCACTCCAATATTCTGGCCTGGATAATTGCATGGACTATATAGTTCATGGGGTCACAAATGGTCTGACACAACTGAGCGACTTTCCCTTTCACAATTGTAATTGTCTCTATGCCATTGCTAAAATAAAATGAATGACCAACAAAACAGATCAGAAACAGATCCGACCCCTATATACATGGAAATAATAAGTCAGAGAGAGCATTTCAGAATCAGTGGAGAAAGGATGAACTGAATTGGCCATTCATATGGGAAAGATAGAAAATTAAACCTTTGGCTTGCCTTGGCTTGCCTCATACACAAAGATAAATCCCAAGTAGAACAAAGGTCTAAATGTGAACGACAAAGCTTTGGTACTTACAGAAGAACTTACAGAAGAAAATACAGAGGGTTACATTTATGACCTCACAATAAGAAACAATTTTCTAAACAGGACACTCAAAAAGTATATACTGCTGCTGCTGCTGCTAAGTCGCTTCAGTCGTGTCCGACTCTGTGCAACCCCATAGACTGCAGCCCACCAGGCTCCCCCATCCCTGGGATTCTCCAGGCAAGAACACTGGAGTGGGTCACCCTAAAAATAGAAATATTGATAACTGCTTCTTCATAATTACTAATATTGGTTCACCCAAGATAGCATAACCAAAGTTCAAAGGCCAGTCATGAAGTAGAAGATATTTGCAATTTATATACAACAAAATATTCATTCCCAGATTTAATAATGTCTAAAGGTCAATAAGAAAAAGGCAAATTACTAAACAAAAATGGACAAAGCATATAAATACATATTCACAAAAAAGTTGGCCAATAAAGAAGAAAAATGCTTCATCCCATTATAATCAGGAGTAGATAAATTTAAATAAGATATGTTTTTAGATACAAAATATTGGCAACATTTTTAGATTTTGATACTACCAAATGTTGGTAAGCCTGTAGAGAAAGGGGAGGACATACTGCCAGTGAGATTATGAATTGGTACAACCATTTGGCAAAGCAGTTTTCAAAGCAGTTTAGCAAAATCTAGTAAAGTTTAAGATACAGAGTCTCTGATTCATCCATTTCATTTTTAGTAGATGCCCTAGAGTGATCTTCACATATATGCAGAAGAATGAAGGTATAAGAGGTGTTTTTTTGTTTTTTTTTTACAACACAAATAATGAGAAACTGAAAACAACGTAAGGGCAATCAAATCAATAACAAGAATGTTAAAAGTAATATAGTCATATAGTAGAATAATACACAGCAGTGATAATAAACAAGTTACCCACATGGGAGAATATCACAAATATAAGGTGGAGGCAAACAAATCACAATTGGGTGTATAAATACATTAAAAATATAGTGGCCTTAGTAACATTTGTTATGTATTAGTGCATTTAAAGTAAAAGCATAAAAATATGCAAGGAAAAATATAAACACCAAATTCAGAATCTTGGTTAACTGACAAGCAAGGAAAGACTGAGGAAATGGAATCAGGACAAGATAAACCCAGGGCTTCCAATTTATCAGTGGTGTTTCCTTTAAAAGAAAAATCTGGCGTGTAATGGTATCTCATAGTGGTTTTGATTTGCATTTCTCTGATAATAAGTGATGTTGAGCATCTTTTCATGTGTTTGTTAGCCATCTGTATGTCTTCTTTGGAGAAATGTCTATTTAGTTCTTTGGCCCATTTTTTGATTGGGTCATTTATTTTTCTGGAATTGAGCTGTAGAAGTTGCTTGTATATTTTTGAGATTAGTTGTTTGTCAGTTGCTTCATTTGCTATTATTTTCTCCCATTCTGGAGGCTGTCTTTTCACCTTGCTTATAGTTTCCTTTGTTGTGCAGAAGCTTTTAAGTTTGATTAGGTCCCATTTGTTCATTTTTGATTTTATTTCCAATATTCTGGGAGGTGGGTCATGGAGGATCCTGCTGTGATGTAAGACCAGAAACCATAAAACTCCTAGAGAATAAATGCTTTTGAACTGTGGTGTTGGAGAAGACTCTTGAGAGAGTCTTGGACTCTCTTGGACTGCAAGGAGATCCAACCAGTCCATCCTAAAGGAAATCAGTCCTGAATATTCTTTGGATGGACTGATGCTGAAGCTGAAACTCCAATACTTTGGCCACCTGATGCGAAGAACCAACTAATTGGAAAAGACCCTGATGCTGGGAAAGATTGAAGGTGGGAGAAGAAGGGGACGATAGAGGATGAGATGGTTAGATGGCATCACCGACTCAATGGACATGAGTTTGAGTAGTCTCCAGGAGTTGGTGATGGACAGGGAAGCCTGGAGTGCTGCAGTCCATGGGGTCACAAGAGTTGGACATGACTGAGCGACTGAATTGAACTGAACTGAACAGGAAAGTATCTCAATTTGCTTATATAAACTTGTGTGTTTAATCCATAATATATACATAAAAATTACATATGAGATAAACTACAGGTGATAGTTTGGTGACCATCTCATGGTGATGAGTTTCAGGTAATCTTTTTTTTTCTGTACCTTTTTTACCTTTTATATCATACAAATTTAAATGCTTTAAGCAAGTTTCTAACCCTTAGCCCTCTGACAACAACAGCAACAAAAAATCCATCTATTGACCCATCAAGAGACAGAGAGAGGGAGAGATCACAGTATCAACAGTGGCAATCTCTAGAAGATAGAATTACATATGGCTTTTCCTTCTTTTGCTTATCCATATTTTCTAATTTGACTATGCAGAATGATTGTTCAACAAAGATAACCCTAAATGTTAATATTTACAACTTAAACATATTTGGGGACTTAGTGAAAACTAAATTATTAATGTTTTACTAGTAGAATTTTTGCTCCAAAGCAGATTTGGAAAAGGTAACTTTCATATCCTATATCCTGATTGATCTTCTTTCTCATCAGTTACCACCAAACTAGAATCTGTCTATTCTTTCTCAGGTTTTCCCTTCCCTCCGGTCACCTCCTTTCCTTTTCTCTTTCTCTCCCTCTTCCCTTCCCCTTTTTCTCTCTCTTCCTCTTCCTGTGTTATTTCTAAGAGGCTAGAATCCTAATTTAGAAATCAGCAACAACGGCTCATTTCCTTCATTAGGCAGACAAATCCCACAGTCCCTGCTATCTTCCTCTTATGTTTTTTCCTCTACCTATAACTACTTCCCTTTGTTGTTATTGCCCTTGACGAATGACACCTCCACCCTGAAGAATGTGGATGAAACTGTGTTCTTCTTAGGAATAGGAATTTTGTCCTATTTACCCAGTATTCCCAAGCCTAGCACAGTGCCTGACCTATTGGGGAATCCCACACATACATGTTGCCTCCCCACAATGGTCTTTACCATCCAGGCTTCTCTTGTTTGAGCCAAAAGTGTTCCCAATTCTAATTCACGGAGACGTAATGTTGCAGCAGTGCATTATTGGCAGAGTATAATGACTTACAATGTAATACATCATAACGTAATACATATTAAAATGTAATATGTGGTATTTTTAATTATTTCACTTGCATGGATTTCAGTATTTTATATGAATATATACAATTTGTACATTCTTTTTAAATGTAAAAATTGCTCTTTCAATCTTTTCATGTTGCATTTAGTACTAAGTAATGTAGACAATTTACTTTGCTTTTGTACACATTGCAGCAACATATCTCAGAAAGCTGGTTTACCTAAATATATGTGGAATCAGTTGCTGAACTTTATATTCCAGTCAATTGCAATTACTATTAAGAAGCAGTTAATTACTTGTTAATTAACAATTGCATCAACACACAGATTTGCAGTATCCCAAGCAGTTTTAATTACATTCCTTAATGCAATTATCACACTCTTCTTTCCTCTTTAAAAAAAATCATTTTATTTTCTTATTTATTTATATTTGGCTGTACTGGGTCTTTGTTGCTGGTGGACTTTTCTCTAGTTGCGATGCGTGGGCTTCTCATTGCAGTGGCTTCTTGTTGCAGGGCTTCAGTAGTTGCGGCTCCCGATTCTAGAGCACATGCTCAACAGTTGTGTCACATGAACTTAGTTGCTCCAAGGCACATGGAATCTTCCTGGCCCAGAGATCAAACCCACATCTTCTGCATTGGCAGGTGGATTGTTTACCACTGAGCCACCAGGGAAGCCCCTATTCTTTCCTCTTTAGAGATAAGATGTCAAGAAATTAAGTAACTTGACTAAGCTTACACAGTTGGGAAGGACCAAAAGTAAAGGCAGGATCTTTTTAATTCAAAACTACTCCTCCTTCCATACTAAATTCATTCAACAAATATTCAGTGAGTACTTATACATACAAGAACCTGCTCTAGGTGCTGGGGATACAAATGGAACCCAAGGAGAACTTAGTCTCACAAAGCCTTCAAGATTTAGGAAACCAATTAATTATTAAAATACAATTGTGACAAGTGTCAAAAGCAAAAACAAAAAATGAATCGAATGCTACTCATGTCCCAGCAACAGCCAAGCAGAGATCTGAGTGCATTGATAAAGCATCATTTTAACTTCTTGGCAACATTTCAGTGCTGACTCTGTGTCAGGCACACGTCCAGGGACTTTCCGTCAATTAATTCATGGACTCCTCCCTTGGAGGTGGATTTTATCATTATCGTTCCCATTACACAGACGGGTTAACTGATACAGAGAGACTGTGTGGCTGCCCACGGCCACGCATCTCAGAGCCCCTGACTGTCTCTTGTTTCTGGTTGCCTTCTAAACTGCCTTTGACAGAATCCCCGCGATGATAAGCTCTCAGTTCTTGCCTCAAATCCGAGTTCAGAAAGTCTACTGAAATAGCGTTACTCAAGATAAAACTTAGATCATGACACTTGGAAGATACTGATTTCTATGATAACCTCCTATATGAGAACCAACTTCGGCATCCATAGTTTCATACCTGGATTATTATCACTGGCTTCCTCAATGCTGTGATTTGCTAACTTGAAAGTAAAAATGGACCCTGTTGGCCCTGAGAAGAGGGGCTGGAGTGCCCACCTCTTTTGTTGTTTGCTTGGCTAGGTGGTGTTATTTTTTTTTGGGGGGGGGGGGGGGATCACACACAGGGAAGAGAATAGCCAGAATGAAGGGATTGGATTGCTGGCGACTGCCTGTTCACAAGACAGATTAGGATCAGGACACTGGGGCAGCACAAGTCTCCGTGGCTCTGTCCCTTGGCTCAGTCGCCTGGCCTCAATTTGAGTCCAATTGCTTAATTTTCTGCACACCCCATGAAAGCCAATTCCCATGCTGCTCTGTGTCTTCTTTATATTTCTCCATAATGCCATCTCTGGCTGTTTAACTGTGGCAGGCTTTATGATAAGGGTTACTGTTTGGTTTTTTCTTCGTTGGCAGTAGGCAAAGACTTAATTTTAAGAGGCACACTCAAACTCAAACAGCCCTGAACGACTTACACAGAAAGCAGGGTGTTTTCTAGGCTTGTTTTTGAAATATTACAATTTTTTTATTAGGCAATTTTATCATTGTTATAAATAAGTAATTGTACTGGGGAGAAGGGATAATCCTTATTTAATTAAATTCATCTATACTCCCAGGTTGGCAGCAACAAGACATATGTGAGACTAATACCCACAGCCTGCCTCTTTGCATGTGCAATTAAAAATTCACTCTACAGTAGCACTGCCAGTTTCATGTTGCTTTTGGCATTTACAAATTCTTTTATTTTGTGACTTTTTTTTTTTTTACCATACACATATGCTGGAGCAGATGTTGCTTATTTGTTGTTTATTCAAATCTGTAGGCTCTGGCAGCTAACTCCATTGTTCTGTAATGAAGCTTTATTCACTGTCCTGTATTAGGACCCAGCGCCTGCACGAGAGGCTGCGTTAGCTCCCAGTAGGACACCACAGTTATTGCCCTTGTAGTTGGCTGTTTATAGTCGGAAGCTTGCAATGGGGAGAAAAATCAACAACAACAAAGGGCTGGGTGGTTACGTTCAGGGTGAATGGAAAGGAACGGAACAGGCGGGAAGGTCACCCTGCATTACTCTGCTCTGTAGTTCTGCCTGGTGGCCTCGGCCTGGCATACAGGCTCATCTGTTGTGGGGATTTGGGGTCTGAGCCAGGGAAGCAGTCCCTCCCTGCTCTTTCTCTTCTTTTTCTTTCTTCTCATCTCTCTAGCTGTTTAATTCGTTCACAAGCAGGGTGTCTAGTGCATCTTCCCACCCCCTACTCCACCCCCTTCTTCCCAGTGCATACACAGATTCATTAACAGCCACACTTAGTCCAGCACAAAACTCTTTCTTCCATATATCACACCCTCATCACATCTTTCCTCATCCACATACTGTTTCTGGCTGCCTGTGTCTTGGGGTAGCCACACTTCATAAAGTCGAGAATGTCAGGTCCACATTGACCAAAATAAAGACCTGCTGATCCCTAGAGCTCCAATGCCAATTTGGAGACGTTTGCCTTCTGGAAAACCCCTGTCTTGGCCAGGAGGCAATCAATCAGAGATGTAACCACCTCCATCTGGCACATTATGACATGGAACCTCACTATTAACACATTTGTGATTCATCTTGTCCCAACGAGTGGTGCCAGGGATCAAACCACATCCTCCCTCCCCGTGGCAGCTGGGAGCACTCTAGCTTCCCAGCATGCAGAGTTAACACATTGGCTCCTGTGATATCGCAAGTAACAATTCTTTTAATTATCACACCTTCCCTCCCCCTCCCCACCTACTCCACAGACATTTTGGCACCATGGGGATATTTTGCAGCCGGCAATCAGTACTTTTCTTAATTGACTGAGTATGTTCCAATAGCATGGAAGCTGTTATTATCCACTATCATATGAAAGGGCAGTTGCTTGATGCTAAGCTCTGTAGCTATAACCCTACATTTGTTTGGGAGCTTTTACTTCCATAAGGATGCTCTAGTGTTTATTCATGCTTCTGTAAGGATGCTCTAGTGTTCATTAAAAAAAAAAAAATTCATTTCTCCTAATTGTCCATACATTCATATGTCCTTAGAATTGAATTCAAGGTCTTTCCCATTCTGGCCTCTGTCCATATTGACAGTCTCAACTCCATTCCCACAGCCCAGATTGCATTTACTGGGGTTTCTCTGCATCCCCTAGCATTCCCCACTTTTACATCTTTGTAGCTGCATGGCTTGCTTTTCACAGAATTCATTTCCAATTTTCTTTTCCACCTGCAAAAGTCATCCTCACTTCAAGGTCTTAGTTCTGTTATTGCCTCTTCTATCATCTCTTCCAAGAACCATATTCCCTGAGGTACTCCTTCTTTAGTGCTCCCATAAATTTTGATATGCCTTTACCATAGGCCTGAACATAGTTTGCCTTGAGTTGTAATTAGTTGGTGCAAAACATATGTCCCTAACTAAACTTCTATTTATTTTAAGCATTCTTTGCCTCCATCTCTGTAGCCATGTCTTGACTAGGGCTTGATATCACATCTGTGAAGTGGTTAGCATTGGAAATAAGTTTAAGGAATGGGGATAAACCTGTATTGAGTATTCTATGTGCTGAACATCACACACAGCACTTCACATTCTTAACTCACCCTTAAAACTACTATCGGAATAAGTGGATTTTACTCCCATTTTACAGATGAGGGAACTGAGGCTCAGAGAAGATAAGTAATTGGATCAAGATAACCTAATATTGAATGGCTGAACTAGATTCACAGATCTATCTGATTCAAAAACTTTTATTCCTGCCAAAACGTTCCTCTATTTCCCTAGCAAAATCTTTAATGTTATGTTAGAATAAAGATACAACCCTAATATTAAAATGTAGATAGAATTAGATTTATAATTCATGAAAGCACCACTCTCCTTCTAAGGAAATATTAAAATCAAAGTATATTAATATGATTGACATGATCCACACCAAAAAATGGGGGGGGGCAAACCAAAGTTTAGGAATTAACCAGTGGCTGAGTTTATTTAAATCTAGGCTTAATAATAATAAGTAGTAGTAGTATCATTATATCGGAGAAGGCAATGGCACCCCACTCCAGTACTCTTGCCTGGAAAATCCCATGGACGGAGGGGCCTGGTGGGCTGCAGTCCATGGGGTCGCTAGGAGTCGGACACGACTGAGCTATTTCACTTTATTTTTTCACTTTCATGCATTGGAGAAGGAAATGGCCACCCACTCCAGTATTCTTGCCTGGAGAATCCCAGGGACGGGGGAACCTGGTGGGCTGCCGTCTATGGAGTCACACAGAGTCGGACACGACTGAAGCGACTTAGCAGCAATAGCAGCAGTATCATTATATAAAACATCACAGAACTATGCTAGATGAAAATAAGCAAGAGTGTGCTCTTTGATACCCCTTTTAAAACTTAATTTTTTGTTCAGCAAAACAAATGATACATTTTGGGGTGTTTTCAGAGGATAGCTTGTGTCATATATGAAACCAGCAATCATTTATTTTAGCCTGCTGCTGCTGCTAAGTCACTTCTGCTGCTGCTGCTAAGTCACTTCAGTCATGTCTAACTCTGTGCGACCCCATAGACGGCAGCCCACCAAGCTCCCCCGTCCCTGGGATTCTCCAGGCAAGAACACTGGAGTGGGTTGCCATTTCCTTCTCCAATGCATGAAAGTGAAAAGTGAAAGTGAAATTGCTTAGTCGTGTCCGACTCCCAGGGACCCCATGGACTGCAGCCTACCAGGCTCCTCCATCCATGGGATTTTCCAGGCAACAGTACTGGAGTGGGGTGCCATTGCCTTCTCCGTAAGTTGCTTCAGTCGTGTCCAACTCTGTGCGATCCCATAGATGGCAGCCCACCAGGCTCCCCCGTCCCTGGGATTCTCCAGGCAAGAACACTGCAGTGGGTTGCCATTTCCTTCTCCAATGCATGAAAGTGAAAAGTCAAAGTGAAGTCGCTCAGTCGTGTCCGACTCTTAGCAACCCTGTGGACTCCAGCCTTCCAGGCTCCTCCATCCATGAGATTTTCCAGGCAAGAGTACTGGAGTGGGGTGCCATTGCATGAGATTGTTTTGAAAGAGAATTAGAAAATTAGTCTTTCACAGGCCTTTTCTTTGAGCCCAGAAAGGTGATTATGGAAGGAATAGAGGGAGAGGGTGTAGCTAAGAGGAAATAAGGGAAGAGAAAGAGGATACATTTCAGATTTTTTTTTTTTTAAATCACATGATTTATGCCCTATTCTTGGGCTTCCCAGGTGACTCAGTGAGTAAAGAATCCACCTACAATGCAAGAGACATAAGAGACGTGGGTTCAATCCCTCGGTCAGGAAGATCTCCTGGAGGAGGAAATGGCAACCCACTCCAGTATTCTTTCCTGGAGAATCCCATGGACACAGGAGCCTGGCAGGCTACAGTCTATAGGGTAGCAAAGAGATGGACGTGACTGAACCAACTGAGCACACATGTATCCATGCCCTATTTGCCCCAGCTCAACCTCAGCACTTTCCCCCACTCCTTTCAAGGTCCCTTTGACTACTGACCAAGTGCTAGTATAAAACCATACAAGGTGAATATTGCCTTAGGAAACTAGGCCATTAATGAGGGAGTTTGTGTTTTGCCAGAAGTCCAAGGTGGTATGAAATCAACGTGAAGATCAATGGGCTGGGGGGAGGAGGGGTGCATGGGGAAAACCATAGCTTCCCACCTTCTTTTCAGAAATCTATTGGGAGGAAGATCCCAGTTCTTGTGTAGCAAACATTTGCCTGTATGATAAGCACAAGACTCCAGAAAAGTTTGAGGAAATGAAAAGGAAACCAGTGCTAGAAGAGGCTTTGAATATTAGGGTTTTCCCTCTCATATCTGATCTTTTTTTTTAATCATTTTTTTATTGAAGGATAATTGCTTTACAGAATTTTGCTGTTTTCTATCAAACCTCAACATGAATCAGCCATAGGTATACATATATCCCCTCCCTTTTGAAACTCCCTCCCATCTCCCTCCCCATCCCACTCTAGGTTGATACAGAGCCCCTGTTTGAGTTTCCTGAGCCATACAGCAAATTCCCGTTGGCTATCTATTTATTTTGAGTGTTCACCCCTCTTGGAAAGACAGTTGGCATTTTCCCTCTTAGTCTTCCCTGGGAAAGTTGAAGCCAGAGGTGAGACTGGTTCTTCTCCCTGGGAAGAGAGGTTAGAGCGTGGCTCCAAGCCAGAGCAGCTGAGAATTTGATTGGTTTCTTCTGCTGCCAACTCTAGTCTGCTCTGATGCCCACACAGACTTCAGCGATGATATCTGACATGGTCTATTTCCTTCAGCATGTGCAATTTGCCCACCTGCATGGCAATCACACAAGTTTAACCTTGGTTATGGTCTGATGCATTAACCAATAAGATTTAGTTAAAGTTTATTTTAAAAAAGATAACATGTTACGAATTTATAAATATTCTACTTTCATTAAACAACTTTCTTTTAAAAATGTACAGTCTACAAATTCAAAGCTCTGTTTCAATAATTACTATTCCTATTGTATTAATAGATAATATTATTAGTGTAAATTCTTGCCTCCTGAACAATATGACTATTTCAAAAACCAATGTTTGTTCTTTGCTATCTGTGAAGTGAACAAATTATGATTTCCTAGCTGTCCAAAAGCCCTAACATGCATACCCTTGGTAATCAAGTGGGGGACCTGACACTTATTTGAAACTCAAAAAGTATTTATTTAATGGGTGAGTGAGACAACAAAGATTTCTCAAGAGGGCTGTATGTCTGCCTATGATAAAAAAAACAAAATCAAACCCCTTTGTAAATGTCTTCATAGTGCAATGACATGACAAATAGAGTGCTATGAAGTGAGAGACAGAGAAACTCATGATGGCCAAGCTCTAAAGGCTTAAATAAAACCAAGGCCACTTAAATAAAATTTTTCAAAGATAAGGCAGTGCAGTACCATGGATTTCTGTTGGCCTGACTTGATAGTGATAAAAAGCTTTGAATTTAGAAGAATAAAAAAATGTCATGCCCATCAGACTATTATTTTCAAATATTAATATCAAATAATGTATCAACTAGGGATTTCATCTGAGAAATTATAAATTTACATAGAGATATCAAATGAAAGAATGAACCAAAATATTTTTGGTGAAGTATATCTTTTTCTGTTTATTTTCCTTCGTACATATTACAACTCTTCCTACACTTTCCAGTACCTTTATATATTTTTTCACAGAATAAAATTTTACATCAAATAAACTAACAAATCTAATAAGTTCAGTTTATTCTTGGTAGCTACCCTGATGGTAATTTCTATCCTTGGTTTCCTCTGGATAGAATGATTTCTAAGCTTGCTATCAAACTGTCATCCTCGGGGATTTTCCTTTACCTTTTTTTTTCCCCTACATCTTTGATTATCCTTTTCCTAGAGCTCATTTCTTTCTTTGGGTACCTCCTTTTCTCAGAGAACCTCTTCTAGTGATTTCATTAGATAAATAAGATGTTTAATCAGAAAGCAAAGCTGTGTTCTCAGTGTGCCTTTCTAATCAACTAGATGGTGCCACTTAATGTCTGATGTACAGTGGTCACTTAGGATGTCTTAGTCAGCTTGAAGGACCTCCACTAGCTTTTCTCATAGGGCAGGTATGCTAATGATGTTGTCATTTGCTCAGTTGTGTCTAACTCTTTGCAACTCCATGGACTGTAGCACGCCAGGCTTCCCTGCCCTTCACCATCTCCTGAGTTTGCTCAAACTCATGTCCACTGAGTCAGTGATGCCATCCAACCATCTCATCCTCTGTCATCCCCTTCACTTCCTGCCTTCAATCTTTCCCAGCATCAGGGTCTTTTCCAATGAATCAACTCTTCACATCAGGGGGCCAAAGTATTGGTTCAGCTTCAGCATCCGTGAATATTCAGGGTTGATTTCCTTTAGGGTTGACTGATTTGATCTTCTTACAGTCTAAGGGACTCTCAGGAGTCTTCTCTAGCACCACAATTCAAAAGTATCAGTTCTTCAGCATGCAGCCTTCTTTATGGTCCAGCTCTCAAATCCATACATGACTACTGGAAAAACCATAGCTTTGACTATGCAGACCTTTGTTGGCAAAGTAATGTCTCTGCTTTTTAATATGCTGTTTAGGTTTGTCATAGGTTTCCTTCCACGGAGCAACCGTCTTTTAATTTCATTGTTGCAGTCACTGTCCACAGTGATTTTGGAGCCCAAGAAAAATAAAATCTGTCACTGCTTCTACTTTTCCCTCTTCTATTTGCCATGAAGTGATGGGATCAGATACTGTGATCTTAGTTATTTTAATATTGAGTTTTAAGCTATATGTACAGCCTTCCAGATCCATAGGAATATATTGGAGGTTTTCAACAGCTTCTATGGATATTAGTCAGCTTTATGTTTCCACCAAGTGGAATCACCATCTCAGGTAACTGCAATGTTAAACAATTATCTTTGGTTGTTTTTGACAAATACCCTGATAATCTGACTTTTCCTCACTTAAGGATCTGAGTAAGATCAAATAAAAACAACTTTACTGAATGGGGCTCTACCAGAGAGCTACCAGCCAGGTCAATTAGTGACAATTCTCTAGGAATGGGGCTTTTCTGGGAATTTCACACTTTTTATGCTTCCTCTAGTAACTACTAAGGCTTCTGGTTTTCACAGCTATTGTTGCTGGTTTTCAAGGCTAATTCAGACCTGGGGGGAAATGATGAGATTAGGGTAAATTAAAATGCCAGAAAATTCACTATTCTTGTTTATATCCAGGGTTTTTCCCCCTTGAATAAATGCTTCTTAAGCTGTTGCATAATTTCTAGAGTTCTGAAAGAGTTAATTTTGAAAAATGTTGCCAGTGTTCTTGTGCTTTTATATAGAAATGGGGTTTGAGAGGCTATTTTTCCATCACTCCAGAAGTACTTCTCTTTATGTCTTTGTAATAAAACAAGCCTCTTTACTATAGTTTTAGCAAGATATTTGTAAAGAAAAAAAATTGTATGTATTCGTTCTACCATTTTAGCCCAGAGTCTACATTTGTTGAATTATTCTGTAACAGTGGATTGAAACATTTCTACTAGTAGAATATCAGGTAGTAAGATACACCAGAAGGAAAGATATTCTTGGTTAAGGCCATCCTTCTTTTAAATCCCCATATGATCAGCAGTCTGTTTTGTTTCAGTCTAAAGCCAGATTCAGTGGTTATGTTTATATTTATGTTGTATATGCAACAGCATTCTGGACCTTCCTGAATTTGAGATAGCTTCTCAACAATGCAGATATCATTTTGAACTCTTCATTGCTTTTAGTGCAGTATAATAACATTAAGTTACATTTGGGTTATCTTGCCATTGATAAGAGCTTCAGATTTGTCTAATCCATAAGTTTTTCCTTTCTCTTACCAGTACAATAGCTTAAGCAGTCAGGCTTATACACATTTTTTCAGATGCTAAATCATTTTGGCTCAAAGGATTTAAGTGACTTGCTACAAACCAACCAACTAGTATGCACCAAGGTTAGAAGTTGAATTCAGGTCATCTATATTAAGATTTAGAGACCTCTTCACTATATCATCCAATGTCCTTGACTCCAGGTATCACGGCCTTTCAGATTGTTATTTAGTCCAAACCATCCAGTGCTTAAAATATCTATGTAATCTCCAATATTTTCTTAAGCACCTAAAGTAAGGAGGATGGAGAAGTCATTTTATCAATATTTCCAATAAAATTATGCTTTATAAAGGAAGATTAGAGCTAGTGATCTTTGTTTTTCATGGAGAGCAGGGTGTGGAAGAAAAGAGAGATTCAACTTTGGCTTATTTTTTTAAAAAACCTGGATGCAGGTTTGCAGATTTATACTTTTTCTAGTAATTTGACAAATATTTATTCAACACCTATTATGTGTCCAGAGCTATAAATAATACAAAGTCTCCACAAAAGGAAGAGATGACATACAATTAATAGGTGTATACATCTCATCTTGTAAATAGAACAATTTTCTGTTTTGTCCAATACTGTATGCCCAGATCTTTAGGACATACCCAGATCCTGATACATAATGAGTGTTCAATAAACATTTACCTAATTAATTAACCAATAAGATAATCTTAAATGTTTTTAAAGGTTATAAAAAAATAAAATGGAGTAATGGAGTATAGGGTGTTCTGGCACACTACATTAGGTGGTTAGGAAAGATTCTCTGAAGACAAGGGATTGGACATGCTTATCATCTGATTTTAGAACAATCATTGCTCATTTTTTTAAAAAACCTACTTCAGAAACAAACAGAGAAAGCTGGTGACTCTGAAATTCCATTTATCCCTTCTCCTGCATTGCAGGTGGATTCTTTATCACTGAACCACCAGGGAAGCCCCCTTCAGATCACGAGGAACCCTGGAATGTCATTTCTTATTCCCCAGAGTAGAATGCCAGGACCTCACTTCAGGTCCACTGCTAATGTTTTGTATCACCATCAGCCAAGGGATTAAACAGATATTTATTTTTCAATATAAGCTGTAGGCTTGAGAGTGTTTCTTAGTTTAAGTTAATTTTTATTAATTTCCTTAAGAAGCATTAGAGTGACTTCCAGAAAGTATATATTGTTTGGCAAAACTCTAGAAATTACCATAACCCAGAATTTAGCTCCTAGAAAATAAAGTGATACAGATTCATATGTTGCCAATATGTTCTCCTTTCTTCTTTGGACATGGATACAAGACTGACTGGTGAAATACCAAAGATTTAATATGTGTGCTTTCATGGGAAAAACATGAACATAAGGTCAGATCACATTGTTTGTGTGATCTATGGAAAGTTATTTGAGGTCCAAAAACCCAAGTGTTTCCATTTTATGATGGGCTGATATTATCTAACCAAGTTGGGCAGTTGTAAGGATCAGAAACAATATGTACAGAACATCACGAACAGTCAGATCAGATCAGATCAGATCAGTCGCTCAGTCGTGTCCGACTCTTTGCGACCCCATGAACTGCAGCACGCCAGGCCTCCCTGTCCATCACCAGCTCCCGGAGGTCACTCAGACTCGCATCCATCGAGTCAGTGATGCCATCCAGCCATCTCATCCTCTGTCGTCCCCTTCTCCTCCTGCCCTCAATCCCTCCCAGCATCAGAGTCTTCTCCAGTGAGTCAATTCTTCGCATGAGGTGGCCAAAATACTGGAGTTTCAGCTTTAGCATCATTCCTTCTAAAGAAATTCCAGGATTGATCTCCTTCAGAATGGACTGGTTGGATCTTCTTGCAGTCCAAGGGACTCTCAAGAGTCTTCTCCAACACCACAGTTCAAAAGCATCAATTCTTCGGCGCTCAGCCTTCTTCACAGTCCAGCTCTCACATCCATACATGACCACAGGAAAGACCATAGCCTTGACTAGGCGAACCTTTGTTGGCAAAGTAATGTCTCTGCTTTTGAATATGCTATCTAGGTTGGTCATAACTTTCCTTCCAAGGAGTAAGCGTCTTTTAATTTCATGGCTGCAGTCACCATCTGCAGTGATTTTGGAGCCCAGAAAAACAAAGTCTGACACTGTTTCCACTGTTTCCCCATCTATTTCCCATGCAGTGATGGGACCAGATGCCATGATCTTCGTTTTCTGAATGTTGAGCTTTAAGCCAACCTTTTCACTCTCCACTTTCACTTTCATCAAGAGGCTTTTTAGCCCCTCTTCACTGTCTGCCATAAGAGTGGTATCATCTGCATATCTGAGGTTATTGATATTTCTCCCGGCAATCTTGATTCCAACTTGTGTTTCTTCCAGTCCAGCATTTCTCATGATGTACTCTGCATATAAGTTAAATAAACATGGTGACAATATGCAGCCTTGACGTACTCCTTTTCCTATTTGGAACCAGTCTGTTGTTCCATGACCAGTTCTAACTGTTGCTTCCTGACCTGCATACAGATTTCTTAAGAGGCAGATCAGGTGGTCTGGTATTCCCATCTCTTTCAGAATTTTCCATAGTTTATTGTGATCCACACAGTCAAAGGCTTTGGCATAGTCAATAAAGCAGAAATAGATGTTTTTCTGGAACTCTCTTGCTTTTTCCACGATCCAGCGGATGTTGGCAATTTGATCTCTGGTTCCTCTGCCTTTTCTAAAACCAGCTTGAACATCAGGAAGTTCACAGTTCACATATTGCTGAAGCCTGGCTTGGAGAATTTGAGCATTACTTTACTAGCGTGTGAGATGAGTGCAATTGTTCGGTAGTTTGAGCACTCCTTGGCATTGCCTTTCTTTGGGATTGGGATGAAAACTGACCTTTTCCAATCTTGTGGCCACTGCTGAGTTTTCCAAATTTGCTGGCATATTGAGTGCAGCACTTTCACAGCATCATCATTCAGGACTTGGAATAGCTCCACTGGAATTCCATCACCTCCACTAGCTTTGTTCGTAGTGATGCTTTCTAAGGCCCATTTGACTTCACATTCCAAGATGTCTGGCTCTGGGTCAGTGATCACATCATCATGATTATCTAGGTCTTGTAGCTCTTTTAGTAGCACACAATAAATAGTGGCTATTAGTACTGTTAGTACTAATCCATAGTAATATGGATTCATCTTGAAAGTCATTTGTAAATCTCCTTCTGTCATTTCTATGGACAAAGATATGTAGACATGTTAAGTGACTATTAAAAGACAGTCCTTACTTAGTACTCTCTTAAGCAAAATGAGACATTAACTGATTAAAACAAATGGAAGTCTTCCCTTTGATTTTTATAAGCAAAGTATGTGTAATTACATAGACTTTCATTTTCAGATATGATCCAGATTATTACTAGTAATATACTAAGTTACTAATTAAGGAATAATACAAGCCGTGCATTAGAGTTTACTGAGAATTCTAATTCAGTTTTCTATAAAGAGGCCTAGCTGCTACACAGTGCTTTGACAATATTATAAGATACCTACTGTACATACAAACATGGAAATTATTATAATTCTTACAATTTTCAAAAATTATGGTTTGTTATCAATGTATGTTAGTTGAGACGGTAAAGAATCTGCTTGCAAAGCAATAGACCCAGGTTCAGTCCCTGGGTCAGAAAGATCCCCTGGAGAAGGGCATAGCAACCCACTTCAGCATTATTGCCTGGAGAATTCAAGGACAGAGGAGCCTGGTGGGCTAGTCCATGGGGTTGCAAAAAGTAGGACACAACTGAGTGACTAACACTATCGATATATTATTAATAGTAACAGTATCTTGAACTGATCAGGATTTTCAGTTGTGACTTTTTCTTGATTTTTGTAATGTAAATTATTGTCAGTTTACTTTTTTCATTTATACTATTTATGATTGGCCCTTAATATCCTGCTGCTGCTGCTGCTGCTGCTAAGTCGCTTCAGTCGTGTCCAACTCTGTGCGACCCCATAGATGGCAGCCCACCAGGCTCCCCCATCCCTGGGATTCTCCAGGCAAGAACACTGGAGTGGGTCGCCATTTCCTTCTCCAATGCATGAAAGTGAAAAGTGAAAGTGAAGTCACTCAGTCGTGTCCGACTCTTCACGACCCCATGGACTGCAGCCTACCAGGCTCCTCCATCCATGGGATTTTCCAGGCAAGAGTACTAGAGTGGGTTGCCATTGCCTTGTCCAACTGAATATCCTAGTGATGAATATTTATAAATTTGGCCCATTGCCTTCAATAATTAGATTTTTAACATCAGGTGCTAGCATTTGTTCATGAATCATTCCTACCATTTATCTTAGATTAGGTTCCCCAGGAACAGTCTTTGTAAAAGGTTTGTGTTAGACTGATTTATTAGGAAGTATTCCCTGAAAAAAACAGTAGAGGGATGTGAAGTAGGACTGGGCACAGAAGAAGGTAATTCACTTTTTAACACACTCTTCCACACACTGATAAAGATGTAATTTTTTTCATCAACTCTGATTCCACAGACACTTTCTGTTATTTTAGCTTTGAAAAGAGTTATGACCTTAAATCACAAAGTAGATTCCCTAGATAGCTGGGAGAGTAGTTTTAATGTTTGTTTTTTGTTGTTGTTGTTGTTGTTGTTTTCTGATTTCCTCTGTGCCCAAAGCAAGAAACAGCACGAGAATCAGTACAAGTGAATGAGACAAAACCCACAAGTCCAAAAAGGTTTCTCAAATGCATATGTTGGCAGTGTAAAAACATTAGCTTGTCTTTTAAGCAACTGTCAGACTCCCAAACCTTTCCTGCCTACTTTTTGCCTTTCCAAATCTGAGTACTTCATTAATAAAAAAGGATGATTTTAATCTTGGTAGTTTGCATATATGGTATGTCTGTCCTGGTCACATTCCAATCTAGATAATTATATCTTCTCTTCCTCAAACCCCCTGTTGCTTATATTCCAAGTGGCATTCTTCTTTCCTTTTTAACCAAGGGCTTCCAGGCATCACCCTGAGATGGTAAACAGCTGGAGGGAGCTACCCCAGAGATAGCTGCACATCAGCGGCAGTTGTGCTCATCCCAGTATAATTTATCTATCAACTTGTTCAATTTTTAAATTCCTTGGCATGCTTCAGGGAGAAAAGCCTAGAGAAGGGAAAGTCCTATTGTTACTCCTATAACCTCAGTAGATTTGAAGCACTGCTCTAATTAAAATGGAGACAACACCAGCAATTAAAAAGTGATAGGCCTGTGCAGAGAGGATGATTAATATGGAGTTTTTCAATATCAAGTATTTCTTTGATAACCTATAATAAAATTAGCCTCAAGTTTTAGATGTCAAGGTATCATACCTCAGCGCAGCATTAAGCATTTCTAAGTTACACAAGAGGGGTATTGAAATATAACCAAATACCTGTAGTAATTTACTTAAAACCTATATTAGCATAAAATCAAAACTATCTTGACTTTTGTGAATAACACTGCACTCTAAGTGGAAAGAACAGAGTTCAGACCAATTATTTCAGAGGAAACATATTCTGATTGGTCTCCTCCATTAACAGTCCCTCTTGCACATCATTCTGTGCACAGTCCCTCTTGCACAAGACAAGTCCCTTACCTTGCACATCATTCAATGTGCCATTTCTAAAGAAAAAATATCACTATATTCTCTTGTAATTTTCTGGTTTATGTTTTTTCCCCATTCCTGCTCTCACAATACTTTAGGGACAGTGCTTTACCTAAAATAAATTCAGTAAATTTGACTGACAAAGTGAACATTAAGTATTTGAATTTCAGATGAGAATATTTGACTTCAGAAGAAAGGCACTTAAACATACTTCTAACACAAGTCACTGCAGGAAAAGAAAATAAATTTCCTCTTTTATTTGTATGATAACAAGGGAAGGGCTTCCCAGGTATCTCAGTGGTAAAGAATCCACCTGCTAATGCAGGAGACACTAGAAACTTGGGTTCAATCTCTGGATCAGGAAGATCCCCTGGAGGAGGAAATGGCAACCACTCCAGTATTCTTGCCTGGAAAACCCCATGGACAGAGGAGCCTGGCAGCCCATGGGGTCACTAAGAGTTAGAGACAGCTTAGCAACTGAGCACATACATGTGAGAGGGAAATGGCGAGGAAAAACAATTTCAGAAGCATCATTATTCATTGATATTAGAGAAATTGTACATGCTCTTCAGACATTCCCTGGGATACTAAGGAAGGCTAGAGAAGACAGAAGCCAACTGGTTCACAAATGCTTAGGATTCACTATGCCTTTTTGGTACCTATTAGTGTTCCTGGAGAAGGAAATGGCAATCCACTCCAGTACTATTGCCTGGAAAATCCCATGGACAGAGGAGCCTGGTAGGCTACAGTCTATGGGGTCACAAAGAATCAGACACAACTGAGCGACTTCACTTCATTTTCAGTGTTAAGAGAGCAAAGACTTTGATGTCTGAATCCAGATCAAAGGTAAAACCATGTTCCAAACTTAAGAACTTTTCAGTTTTGTGTGTATTTCTCCAGTCACCACCCAGTTTGCCCCTCTTCCCAATATAACCAATATCCCATAACAAATAATTAAGGTTGTCTGTAGGAAAATGGAAAGAGGGCAAGTTTACATTATTCTTTAGGAGATCCCGCTCATGTCCTTTGCTTTTAATAAACAACACTGCTAAAGGCATGTGGGTTTTGCTAACTCTTGATACCCAAGTTTCACAAATATTTGTTTCTTTGTTGATCCATAGCCTAATTCCAAAACAAAATGCCTCTGCAGAGTCCTTCCTTTTCCTTGGAGAAGGTAGAGATGATGTCAGAAAAGGAATTGAGCCAAGAAAGCAAAAGGCAGTCAAAAAGGCCAAGGCAGATTTCAGGAACTTCCCTTCCTTAATTTGGTTACAATGTAGAACTCCATAATTAAAGTTGAGTATAAAGATTTGCCAACAATCATTTCTAATCTGTGAATGAGGAAACCAAGACTCATAAAAGTCAAGTAACTTGGTCAAGTTCACCCAGCTGGCAAATGTTGGCTAACCCTAACCCAGATCCCTGTGACTCCAAATGGAGTGCCCTGCCCAAATTCTGTGTGGCAAATAACTTACTGGATGTAACTTTATTGCAAAATGAGTTTTGCTGATGCATATTGAATTTTATTAGAAGCCAAAGCCGATAAAATGTTTTATCACATGTGTCGTGATGGAGTGTTTGATGCAAAGCATTTCAGTATTCATGCTGTTAGACCTGATTACTCACTATCTTGTAGTATGTCTGAGAGAGGAAATCCTCTCTGCTCTTCTCCCTGTTCACTTTCATCTCTTATAATTTCTAAAATATACACCCTCATTATCTTTAATATGGATATATTATTAACCATAAATATCTTTAAAAATAGATTTAGTCTTCCTCCTCTTCTTTGTCTATAAATACGTGCAGGTTATCTTCTTCATGTCTTGGTAGGCTTTAGTGGAATATATTGAGCCAATATGCATACTTAGATATTTAGGGATGGGCATAGGTTTATAGTTATTTCAGGCAATCACATTGATGTCACTATAAAATGGAAGGCTTACTGACTACGTTTCTAGGCCACCCCTCATACTTTACATATGAGGCAAGAAAGGCCCACAAGGTTAGTGACTCATTTCGAAGCCAGTGATGATTAGTGACAAATCCAGACCCAAGACTCTTCTAAATCAATTCTGAATATTTTATGATAAACCATGTGCAACATGTTCCCCAATTATTCTTTTTTTAAATGATATCTGTAAAGGTAAATTTAAGCAGGTAATAGAATTTGATGGCAGGAAAAATGTCTGATTCTTTTTAATCCCCAGCATTTACCTTATGTGCCCAGTACAGAGCAAACATTCATTTTGCTAGGAAACCAATGATCAAGTAGTTTTTCAAACAAAGAAACTTCTTCTTCAAACAGTTAAAAATTTGAGTAAGCTTTCCTTAGAATTTTTTTTAATATTTTCTTTATAAAGTTATTTTTATAAATGCTTAATTGAAAATAAAATGGTTTCACCTTAAATTCAAACATGATATGTATTTCAGATTAAGCTACACTGGATGTATTAAGAAGGTTCTTTAATTACATATACTTGGTAATGATAAAAAAAATCTTGAGTAAACTTTGTTAAGACTTCTTTATGGCAAAATCTGTAATTTTTCCAATGTTAAAAGGAACCCAAGTTTATTCTAAAATCAAAGAACAAACAGAAGTTCAAGTGGGTTGCAAACTTGGCAAAAACATGTACTACCAAGAAAAAAAGAATTCAGCCTCAAAATCTGTTATTGCTGTATATCTTCTGGTTTTTCTTTTGTAAAAACAAAGGCCAGGAAAAAAAGAATCATAACATCACACAAAGCAATGGAAGTTACTTTGTGTAACAAAAGACATTAAAATTGCTTGCTTGAAATTAAGCCAGTTGTATAATGCCTTTTGAAAAGTCAATTCAAAATAGGCCATCTTGTGACCAGGCTTCCCAGATGGAGCAGTGGTAAAGAATCTGCCAGCCAGTACAGGGTTCGATCCCTAGCTGGGGAAGATCCCATGGAGGAGGAAATGGTAACCCACTCCAGTATTCTTGCCTAGAAAATCCAGTGACAGGGGAGCCTGGCATGGGGTTGCATGGAGTTGCAAAGAGCTGGACACTGAGCATGCACACACGCAGCTTATGACCACAATCACGCGTTAGGTTTGGGTGTTGTAACCTTATTCTGAGCAATATGATTAACAACATTCCAATTACAGTCACTAATCTGGTGCTACTAGGTAGAAATAAGATTTTCTAATATACTTGTGTTTGTATTTTACTATTTATAGATCCGTGATTATCTTTCTCCTTTGTTATCATGCCTTCCTTTGCTATCATGAATATCACAAAGATACCTACGACAGCTTCATTTGATTTTTACCCCCTGTAATAGGTATTCAGAATTTCTCTTCTGTATAGTTTTTAGATTTTAATCTAGATAGTTTACTCGTGTCGGTGAAATCATGCTTTAAGGGAAAAGAAGTGTTGCTAAAACCCCAGATAAAGGGACTTAGTTTCAAAAGTGTCCAAAGACTCTTGTGAGAAGGACATTTTTACTCTTTGTAAGGGCTACTGACGTCATCAGAGTTCATTCTCAGAACATGAGACTGTGAACTTCTGCAGAGGAGAGACACAATGTTATTTACATGGTATCTCCTAAATCTAGAACATTGCCTACCTCACAGTAAGCATTCAATAGATATTTCTGGAATGAATGAATAAATACATCAAGCTATTTTTTTTTTTTTCCTAGACAGTGGCTAGTCATCAGCTTTAAGATTACTTTATTTCATTGCTTAGGAGGCATGCCTTGTGAATTATGTGTTCCTAAAACATATGTTGAAAAAGATGTTCTAGTGTATTTTTTTTCCTAGTGTATTTTTATTGTTATTAAATTAAAAGGCACTTTAGTAATTTTTCTGTACCATCTATTTTACCCATAATCTGTGCCTTGTCCTCTAAACAAGTTCCTCACAGGCTGGACTCTGTCTTTCAACTCTCTTCATTCCACCAGTGCCTGGCACAGAGTAGCAGATTAGTAATATAGTTGTTAAATAAATGAATGGGATTATATAAAATAATTTTATCAGACTTTAAAATGACTTAGAAATAATAAAAAATAATATTGATAGTGGAAACATAAGAAGGTGATATGAAATACATTCTTTAGACAAACATCAAAATGAACAGGACAGAGAGGTGAAAGAGATTAAATATGACCGATATGGAGGTTAGTGTCCAGTCCTCTGTCAATCTTTTCTCCAAACTTGGGTGGGTTCATGTCCCTGAAAACCCTAATCCCCTTTCTATTAAAAGGAAACTAGGATTAAAATAAAAAGATACAATGCTACGTATTTTATACTAGATTTGCAAGATATTTTTAGTTGTCTGATTGATTGTACAGGATGTTACACTCAGACAAAAAGGCAATAGCATATTCAAAAGAGTTTAACTGAGGAGATCTTTGGAAAAAAACTATTTGCTGAGGTGAGCTGAATTCAGGGCAGCTGTAAGGTATGGGGAAGCAGCCCTAGGCTAGCAAGAGCAGAAAGCCGTGACCACTCCTAGGTCTGAAAATACAGTGGGAAAAAATCATGTTGCTGGAGCCTGGTAAAAGTGGAAGCCTTGGATGGAAAACATCTTACCTGGAGATTTCATCATAAAGCTGTGCAGCTATTTTCAAACGGGTCCCTGAAGGAGGTGGTGGTAGATAGGTACTCAATATTCTTTCTCCGGCTCTTCAGTCTCTACTGGTGCCTCCCACTCAATGAGCACAAGTGAAAACCTGGAGTGCGTGCATGGGTGCTCAGTCACTTCAGCGGTGTCCAACTCTTTGCAACCCCATGAACTGTAGCCCACCAGGCTCCTCTGTCCATGGTATTCTCCAGGCAAGAATACTGGAGTGGGTTACCATGCCCTTCTCCAGGGGATCTTCCCCCACCTAGGGATCAAACCTGCAACTCCTGCATTGCAGTAGGATACTTTCCCCACTGAATCACCTGGGAAGCCCTAACCTGGAGTTTGGAAAGGGCAAAATAACTGGAGTAGTGACAATAAAAGCCAGGGAGGGCAAGTGGAAGGTAGCCAACATACAACTGGCTTCCCTGAGAGTTTCCCATTCATCCCCAGCACAGCCACAAGTCCTCCATCTGTCCCCTAGAATGCAGTTAGACAAAAATCATAACCCTGATTCTTGATTAAAATTTTAGTTCTCCACCTTGGAGAACTAAAAAGGAAACTTTTTTTTTCCTTTCTCATCCTGGATTATTACTTTTTCAAAAATTATTTTTAACAAAGAGTTTTTCCTTATAAGTGTAAGAAAATTAGATCTAATTTGGATTGTTGTTCAGTTGCTAAATTGTGTTCAACTCTTTGTGACCCCATGGACTATAGCCCATCAGGCTCCTCTGTCCATGGAATTCTCCAGGCAAGAATACTGGAGTGGGTAGCCATTCTCTTCCTCAGCAGATCTTTCCAGCCCAGGGATCAAACCTGGGTCTCCTGCATTTACCATCTGAGCTAGGGAAGCCCAAAACACACTATACACCTTTGAATTATGGGAATAGATTGCCATTTCCTTCTCCAGGGAATTGAAGGGAATTCATTCCCTACCCAGGAATTGAACCCAGCACTCCCCACCCCCATTGCAGGCAGATTCTTTACCATCTGAGCCACCAGGGAAAATTTTATGAATTATAAGAAGGCAAAAATCAGTCTAAGAAATTATAGTCCAACTGGCAAAAGAATAATCATTGACAATTAATCATATTAATGATACTAACAAATATTGAGTGCCAGGCACTAAGCTAAGTGTTTTACATTATCTCCTTAAATCCCCATTTATGTCTCTGAGAAAGCTATATATGATGCAGGTCAAAAGTAGGTCAGCTTAAATGTGAAATTATGTTCTTTATTAATACAACAATAGAATAGCAAATAGATTGTGACTTGTTCCAGTTCTCATTGATTAGCATTAGGCTTTAATAATGTTGAACTGATAAATATTCTGAGGCTGAATCCCAGCTCATCAGAAAAGAAGAGCATGGAATATTAGTGATGCTTACTTTTTAAATAAAAGAGAGAAAGAAGATTTGTAAGAAGTACACCATGTGTGTATTACATCAATCACAATTACAAAATTAGATAACATAAAATTATAAACAATAAGACCAAGTGCATATTTTATGAAATAGCTATAGATATAATAAATGAATCCAAGAAGGAAAAGATTCAAAGGTCATTAAAAAATTAACCACATTTAAAATAAAGAATCACAGAAATGTTTAAAAAAAAATGAATGGGCAAACATAGGCCAAAAAGTACACTAATGCAAACCAAAAGAAAATTAAAATTCCAACATTATTATTATTAGAATAGAATTCAAGTAAGAAAAAAGTATATACTAAAACTAATGAAATAAGGCCAAAGCTGTGACGAGAGGCGGAAACTTAATCTTTATTTAGAGACTACAGGATGAAAATAAATGATTTATTTGACTGATGACATTAGAAAATAAGAAAAAGAAAACATTTCCATTACTTCAAGAAGTAGGAATTTTAAAATGTAACTATTGTAGACATTAAAAGATGTCAAAGAATTTCATCTTTCAAGATGCTCCATGGCTAGTGGTCTTATGGCTGAGCACTTTTAAAAGTTTAAGGAAGTGATACAGCTTAAACTTTCTAAGCTGATTAGAAAGGATAGAAAGAAAAAGAAAAAAGATAAACCTATCTGGTTATTCTTTATATGAGTGGCACAACTATGATGCCAAAATCTGAAAAAGAAATTCATGTGCTTACAAACACACACATGAACAAACACACTCACACACACACAAATTATAAAGAATTTTTGATAAAGAAAAATTCAAAGTACATTATGTGAAAAGAAGCAAAATATATACTATATATGTTATGATTATTACTTTATAAAACATATATATACATTTGAAATGTGGTGTTGGAAGAGACTCTTGAGAGTCCCTTCAACTGCAAGGAGATCCACCTAGTCCATCCTAAAGGAAATCAGTCCTGAATATTCACTGGAAGGACTGATGCTGAAGCTGAAACCTCAATATTTTGGCAACCTGATGCGAAGAACTGACTAATTGGAAAAGATCCTGATGCTGTGAAAGATCGAAGGCAGGAGGAAAGGGGGATGACAGAGGATGAGATGGTTGGATGGCATCACCAAATCAATGGACATGAGTTCGAGCAAGTTCCAGGAGTTGGTGATGGACATGGAAGCCTGCCATGCTACAGTCCATGGGATGGCAAAGAGTCAGACACGACTAACTGAACTGAACTGATACATGTGCACAAACAAAATGTAATGGATTGAAATAGATACACATTACTTCCCTGAATGGTTAGATTAGATATAATTTTTATTTTCTTTTGTATGCTTTTTCACTTTCCAAGTTTTTTACCATTGCTGACTGTGGCTCAGACCATGAACTCCTTATTGCCAAATTCAGACTTAAATTGAACAAAGTAGGGAAAACCACTAGACCATTCAGGTATGACCTAAATCAAATCCCTTATGATTATACAGTGGAAGTAAAAAATAGATTTAAGGGCCTAGATCTGATAGATAGAGTGCCTGATGAGCTATGGAATGAGGTTCGTGACATTGTACAGGAGACAGGGATCAAGACCATCCCCATGGAAAAGAAATGCAAAAAAAGCAAAATGGCTGTCTGAGGAGGCCTTACAAATAGCTGTGAAAAGAAGAGAAGCAAAAAGCAAAGGAAAAAAGGATAGATATAAACATCTGAATGCAGAGTTCTAAAAAACAGCAAGAAAAGATAAGAAAGGCTTCTTCAGCGATCAATGCAAAGAAATAGAGGAAAACAACAGAATGGGAAAGACTAGAGATCTCTTCAAGAAAATCAGAGATACCAAAGGAACGTTTCATGCAAAGATGGGCTCGATAAAGGACAGAAATGGTATGGACCTAACAGAAGCAGAAGATATTAAGAAGAGGTGGCAAGAATACACAGAAGAACTGTACAAAAAAGATCTTCACGACTCAGATAATCACGATGGTGTAATCACTGACCTAGAGCCAGACATCCTGAAATGTGAAGTCAAATGGGCCTTAGAAAGCATCACTACGAACAAAGCTAGTGGAGGTGATAGAATTCCAGTTGAGCTATTCCAAATCCTGAAAGATGATGCTGTAAAAGTGCTGCATTCAATATGCCAGCAAATTTGGAAAACTCAGCAGTGGCCACAGGACTGGAAAAGGTCAGTTTTCATTCCAATCCCAAAGGAAGGCAATGCCAAAGAATGCTCAAACTACCACACAATT
Source organism: Tragelaphus eurycerus (assembly GCA_935064755.1). Classification (NCBI taxonomy): domain Eukaryota; kingdom Metazoa; phylum Chordata; class Mammalia; order Artiodactyla; family Bovidae; genus Tragelaphus; species Tragelaphus eurycerus. The sequence continues at coordinate 31,896,166 of CAKXYN010000002.1, forward strand.
GCACTCATCTCACACGCTAGTAAAGTAATGCTCAAAATTCTCCAAGCCAGGCTTCAGCAATATGTGAACCGTGAACTTCCAGATGTTCAAGCTGGTTTTAGAAAAGGCAGAGGAACCAGATATCAAATTGCCAACATACTCTGGATCATGAAAAAAGCAAGAGAGTTCCAGAAAAACATCTATTTCTGCTTTATTGACTATGCCAAAGCCTTTGACTGTGTGGATCACAATCAACTGTGGACAGTTCTGAAAGAGATGGGAATACCAGACCACCTGATCTGCCTCTTGAGAAATTTGTATGCAGGTCAGGAAGCAACAGTTAGAACTGGACATGGAACAACAGACTGGTTCCAAATAGGAAAAGGAGTACATCAAGGCGGTATATTGTCACCCTGCTTATTTAACTTCTATGCAGAGTACATCATGAGAAATGCTGGACTGGAAGAAACACAAGCTGGAATCAAGATTGCTGGGAGAAATATCAATAACCTCAGATATGCAGATGATACCACCCTTATGGCAGAAAGTAAAGAGGAACTAAAAAGCCTCTTGATGGAGGTGAAAGTGGAGAGTGAAAAAGTTGGCTTAAAGCTCAACATTCAAAGTCAGGAACAAGACAAGGATGCCCACTTTCACCATTACTATTCAACATAGTTTTGGAAGTTTTGGCCACAGCAATCAGAGCAGAAAAAGAAATAAAAGGAATCCAAATTGGAAAAGAAGAAGTAAAACTCTCACTATTTGCAGATGACATGATCCTCTACGTAGAAAACCCTAAAGATTCCACCAGAAAATTACTAGAACTGATCAATGAATATGGTAAAGTTGCAGGATATAAAATTAACACACAGAAATCCCTTGCATTCCTATACACTAATAACGAGAAAATAGAAAGAGAAATTAAGGAAACAATTCCATTCACCATTGCAATGAAAACAATAAAATACTTAGGAATATATCTTCCTAAAGAATCTAAAGACCTATATATAGAAAACTATAAAACACTGGTGAAAGAAATCAAAGAGGACACTAATAGATGGAGAAATATACCATGTTCATGGATTGGAAGAATCAATATAGTGAAAATGAATATACTACCCAAAGCAATTTATAGATTCAATGCAATCCCCATCAAGCTACCAACGGTATTCTTCACAGAGCTAGAACAAATAATTTCTCAATTTGTATGGAAATACAAAAAACCTCGAATAGCCAAAGCTATCTTGAGAAAGAAGAACGGAACTGGAGGAATTAACCTGCCTGACTTCAGGCTCTACTACAAAGCCACAGTCATCAAGACAGTATGGTACTGGCACAAGGACAGAAATACAGATCAGTGGAACAAAATAGAAAGCCCAGAGATAAATCCACGCACATATGGTCACCTTATCTTTGACAAAGGAGGCAAGAATATACAATGGATTAAAGACAATCTCTTTAACAAGTGGTGCTGGGAAAACTGGTCAAACACTTGTAAAAGAATGAAACTAGAACACTTTCTAACACCATACACAAAAATAAACTCAAAATGGATTAAAGAGCTAAATGTAAGACCAGAAACCATAAAACTCCTAGAGGAAAACATAGGCAAAACACTCTCTGACTTACATCACAGCAGGATCCTCTATGACCCACCTCCCAGAATATCGGAAATAAAATCAAAAATGAACAAATGGGACCTAATCAAACTTAAAAAGCTTCTGCACAACAAAGGAAACTATAAGCAAGGTGAAAAGACAGCCTTCAGAATGGGAGAAAATAATAGCAAATGAAGCAACTGACAAACAACTAATCTCAAAAATATACAAGCAACTTCTACAGCTCAATTCCAGAAAAATAAATGACCCAATCAAAAAATGGGCCAAAGAACTCAATAGACATTTCTCCAAAGAAGACATACAGATGGCTAACAAACACATGAAAAGATGCTCAACATCACTCATTATCAGAGAAATGCAAATCAAAACCACTATGAGATACCATTTCACGCCAATCAGAATGGCTGCTATCCAAAAGTCAACAAGCAATAAATGCTGGAGAGGGTGCGGAGAGAAAAGAACCCTCTTGCACTGTTGGTGGGAATGCAAACTAGTACAGCCACTTTGGAGAACAGTATGGAGATTCCTCAAAAAACTGGGAATAGAACTGCCTTATGATCCAGCAATCCCACTGCTGGGCATATACACTGGAGAAAACCAGAACTGAAAGAGACACCTGTACCCCAATGTTCATAGCAGCACTGTTTGCAATAGCCAGAATGTGGAAGCAACCTAGATGTCCATCCACAGATGAATGGATAAGCAAGCTGTGGTACATATACACAATGGAGTATTACTCAGCCATTAAAAAGAATACATTTGAATCAGTTCTAAGGAGGTGGATGGAACTGGAGCCTATTATACAGAGTGAAGTAAGCCAGAAAGAAAAACACAAATACAGTATACTAACGCATATATATGGAATTTAGAAAGATGGTAAAAAATAACCCTATTTACGAGACAACAAAAGAGACACTGATGTATAGACCAGACTTTTGGACTCTGGGACCGGGAGAGGGTGAGATGATTGGGGAGAATAGCATTGAAATATGTATAATATTATATCTGAAATGTATTAATTGTTCAAACTAAACACTATCATGTTACAATTTGTTCATACTAGATGTTTGTAATGTTTCTGATAATCAATAAAAGAGATTCTTGATCAAAAAAAAAAAAAAAAGCTCAACATTCAGAAAACGAAGATCATGGCATCTGGTACCATCACTTCATGGGAAATGATGGGGAAACAGTGGAAACAGTGTCAGACTTTATTTTTCTGGGCTCCAAAATCACTACAGATGGTGACTGCAGCCATGAAATTAAAAGACACTTACTCCTTGGAAGAAAAGTTATGACCAACCTAGATAGCATATTCAAAAGCAGAGACATTACTTTGCCAACAAAGATTCATCTAGTCAAGGCTATGGTTTTTCCTGTGGTCATGTATGGATGTGAGAGTTGGACTGTGAAGAAGGCTGAGTGCCAAAGAATTGATGCTTTTGAACTGTGGTGTTGAAGAAGACTCTTGAGAGTCCCTTGGACTGCAAGGAGATCCAACCAGTCCATTCTGAAGATCATCAGCCCTGGGATTTCTTTGGAAGGAATGATGCTAAAGCTGAAACTCCAGTACTTTGGCCACCTCATGCGAAGAGTTAACTCATTGGAGAAGACTCTGATGCTGGGAGGGATTGGGGGCAGGAGGAGAAGGGGACGACAGAGGATGAGGTGGCTGGATGGCATCACTGACTCGATGGACATGAGTCTCAGTGAACTCCGGGAGTTGGTGATGGACAGGGAGGCCTGGCGTGCTGCAATTCATGGGGTCACAAACAGTCGGACACGACTGAATGACTGATCTGATCTGATCTGATTACTTTTATAATGTTTCTATAATGGTATTAAGCCAAAAAGATTGTAGAGAAACAGCTCTTTTTATTGACAGCTCTTTCAATGATAAAGGAAGGTTATTCTGACTAAAGAACAAAGGAGAAATTGCTCAATGTGGAGCAACAAACAAACAAACAAAAAAAAAAACAGAAAAAAAAAAAAGGAGGAAGAGAGGGAGAGGGAGCAGAGAAGGGGGAAAAGGCAAAAGGAAAAGGAAGGATTCCCAGGTAGTAAGAAAGAGATTAAAACAAAAATGTCAGCAGAGTGCTAATGGAAGTTACCAAATCCTTAGGTATTGGGTTGGCCAAAGTGTGGGTTTTTCCCTAACGCTTTGTGGAAAACCCCTAAAAAATGTTTTGGCCAACCCAATATAAATCTTCATACTAGAAAACCCCTCTTCCTCCAGCCTTCTGGCATCAGATCAGATCAGATCAGTCGCTCAGTCGTGTCCGACTCTTTGCGACCCCATGAATCGCATAGAAGGATGAATTAAATCACTTCAGGTATATCTACCACAATCACAAATATTCTCAGCCTTTGTTCATTCTATACTCAAGTCAAGATAAATATAAGCTCAGTGAAAGTGTTAGTCACTTAGTCATGTCCAACTCTTTGTGACCCCATGTACTGTAGCCCACCAGGCTCCTCTATCAATGGGATTTTCCTGTCAAGAATACTGGAGTGGGTTGCCATTTCCTTCTCCAGGGGATCTTCCCAATCCAGGGATCGAACCTGGGTCTCTTGTATTGCTGGAAGATTCTTTACCATCTGAGCTGTACTTTTGTTGATGTGTCTTTGGAGTTTCTAGAGCAGTGTAGGATCCTGCAAGATCCAGTTAACATTCGTTAAATAGAAGAATGGATCCTGCAAGTGAGCACCCTCAGGCTCTGTCTCATGGCCTGTTCTCATCAGAATGCTAACACAGACTTGGCCCACAGCAAGAGTGTGTTTCAAACCTGTAGATATCACAGAGCTTTCAGAATGAAGGTCAAAATCATCCTTGACAGGATGGAACCGTGGTCCCAGATTAGCCAGGTCAAATTTTGTAGGAATACAAGGGACTAATCTCAGTACAACTCAGCGTTGCAAACACAGCCTCTGACTAGACTAACCTTAGGCTGTGTGTGTACAAATGAAATATCGAGAGGAGAGAAAGGCAGTCCTGCTCCGCTCTGTACTGGTCAGACCATGTCTCAATCACTGAGTCTAGTTCTGGGTGCCCAGTTTCATAGCAAATATTTTTAAGTAAGTGCTTTTTAAGAAATACAAAGCACAAATGACCTGGAGACCCTGCCCTCTGAGGGCTGATTTAAGGGGGTCTGAGGAGATTAGAAAAGGAAGAGAGTTCCAGAAAAACATCCATTTTGTGCTTTATTGACTATACCAAAGCCTTTGACTGTGTGGATCACAATAAACTGTGGAAAATTCTTAAAGAGATGGGAATACCAGACCACTCGACTTGCCTCTTGAGAAACCTGTATGCAGGTCAGGAAGCAACAGAACTGGACATGGAACAACAGACTGGTTCCAAATAGGAAAAGGAGTACGTCAAGGCTGTATATTGTCACCCTGCTTATTTAACTTCTGTGCAGAGCACATCATGAGAAACACTGGGCTGGAAGAAGCACAAGCTGTAATCAAGATTGCCAGGAGAAATATCAATAACCTCAGATATGCAGATGACACCACCCTTATGGTAGAAAGTGAAGAGGAACTAAAAAGCCTCTTGACAAAAGTGAAAGAGGAGAGTGAAAAAGTTGGCTTAAAGCTCAACATTCAGAAAATGAAGATCATGGCATCCAGTCCCATCATTTCATGGGAAATAGATGGGGAAACAGTGGAAACAGTGTCAGACTTTATTTTTCTGGGCTCCAAAATCACTGCAGATGGTGACTGCAGCCATGAAATTAAAAGACACTTACTCCTTGGAAGGAAAGTTATGACCAATCTAGATAGCATATTGAAAAGCAGAGACATTATTTTGACAACAAAGGTCCATCTAGTCAAGGCTATGGTTTTTCCAGTGGTCATGTATGGATGTGAGAGTTGGACTGTGAAGAAAGCTGAGTGCTAAAGAAATGATGCTTTTGAACTGTGGTGTTGGAGAAGACTCTTGAGAGTCCCTTGGACTGCAAGGAGATCCGGTTCATTCTAAAGGAGGTCAGTTCTGGGTGTTCTTTGGAAGGACTCATGTTGAAGCTGAAACTCCAGTACTTTGACCACCTCATGCGAAGAGTTGACTCATTGGAAAAGACTCTGATGCTGGGAGGGATTGGGGGCAGGAGGAGAAGGGGACGACAGAGGATGAGATGGCTGGATGGCATCACTGACTCGATGGACGTGAGTTTGAGTGAACTCCGGGAGTTGGTGATGGACAGGGAGGCCTGGAGTGCTGCAATTCATGGGGTCGCAAAGAGTTGGACATGACTGAGTGACTGAACTAAACTGAGGAGATTAAAGGTTAGGAGAAAAGCCTGTACGTGAAAGCTGCCTTGAGGAAAATGGGTCAGACACTTTCAGTATAACTCCATGGAGTGAACTATGACCAACAAATGAAAAGTGCTAAAGTAGATTTGGCTCAATATAAAGAGGTATTTTCTATAAGGTATGATACACTCTGACTATACAGGAGCAGGTCTCTGTCACCACAAGTGGGCAAGCACCAGCTAGATGACCATCTATAAGGAATATTCTGAAAGGGACTCTTGCACAGAACGGTAGGTGGCACCATGAAGGCTTCCAACCTGGGGGACCGACTGGCCCATAGAGAAGTCTTGTTCTACAAGTGAATTTTTATAAATGCCTTTGGGAGATAAACACTCTGGAGTCCAAACCATCCACACTGCTCGCTATTGTCTTGAATCTTGCTGCTTCACATACTTTTGTGAACTGCTCAGCGTCCACGGGCATTTGAGTTTGCATAATCTGAAAGGCACAGTCCAGTTTGAAGATAATTTGCCTCTGAGATGCAACTTCACCATGGAGCTGTCACACAATTTTCTACCATTGTGCAATGGAAGAGAAAAGAACTTGACAAAGAGATAGGTAAAGTAGAATAGATCCGTGAAGATGGGAACCCAAGCAGCCTGAGGTTGAACCATTTCTTTTGCTCTGCACAACAAAGTGTACATCACACCTTGAAAGTGAGCGTGAAAGTGAAAGTCACTCAGTCGTGTCCAACTCATTGTGACCCCGTGGACTGAATTCTCCAGGCCAGAATACTGGAGTGGGTAGCCTTTCCCTACTCCAGGGGATCATACCAACCTAGAGATCAAACCCAGGTCTCCTGCACTGCAGGCAGATTCTTTTCTAGCTGAGCCACCTTAAAGACTCCTTAACACTTCTTAACACTCCTTAAACACTCCTTTCTCTCCCATCTCTTATTTATGTTTCAATTCCATAGGCTTCTTTCTTCCTGAGCCTCTAGGATTCAGAGTTTTTATCACTAACTCAGCTCAGAAAAGCAGCCCCTTCTTGTTGACTTGAACTTCCCACGTGGCACTAGTGGTAAAGAACTCCTCTACCAGTGCAAGAGACATAAGAGACACAGGTTCTATCCTTGGATTGGGATGATCTCCTAGAAGAAGGCGTGGCAACCCACTCCAGTATTCTCGCCTGGAGAATCCCATGGACAGAGGAGCCTAGAGGGCTACAGTCCATAGTGTTGCAAAGAGTTGGATGTGATTTAGCAAGCCCTCATGTTGACTTATCTGCTTAAGCCATTCAGACACTCTTGTCAAACCCTGACTCTTCTGTGCTGTGGTTGATGTAATGCTGCCACCTGGTGATTATTTGGACAAAGTGCCTGAGGCATCAGTCTCTCAGGCAGAAATGTTTCACACTCCTGAGTTGGTGAAGCAATCTTGCCTGGGCAGATTCTACCTAATAGGAAGGGTAAAATCTTAACTCTGTGAGGACAGCTCTGTGCTGAAAAAGATAATTTCTAATAAATATTAATAATGGAGCTCATTAATGATATTTAATAATGACATTAGTAATGATTGAGCCAACTCATTGGAAAAGACCCCTGATGCTGGGAAAGATTGAAGGCAAAAGGAGAAGGGGGCAACAGAGGATGAAATCATTAGATAGCATCACCGACTCAGTGGACATGAATTTGAGCAAACTCCAGGAGATAGTGGAGGACAGGGAAGCCTGGTGTGCTGCAGTCCATGGGGTTGAAGAGTCGGACACAACTTAGTGACTGAACAACAGATTGAGTTGTGATAGAGAATATAATATCAAGATATGTCCTGCAGTAAAACTGTGTATATAATTACATTATCTTTTCCATGTCCATAAATTCTTCATATATATATTACTGGAGAGTATCCTCTTTGCAACCCCAGAAGCAATATTATCAACAAATTTACTTTTTTCCCCATGAGGAAACAGAGAGAGTAAGTGGCATACCCAAGACCACACTGCTAGTAAGTAAGAGAGTCAGAATCTTAACCCAGTAGCTCTGAATCCAGGTTTTCTAGAGGACTCAGTTATGGGGGCAAATTAGATCTTTGTACATTGTAAGGAATTCAAGCCCCTCCCCACCCTCACCCTCAGCACTATGGGACTTGGCAGAGTGGGAGAATCAGCAGTGTAAGGGCATGACAAGCCCACTATGGGGCTGGTGGTGGTTTGAAATAGGATCTACCCAGTAGGAGAGGATTTGAATAACAATAAGGGGGAAAGGACTGGTAGGGGTAAGGGATAAGTAAGTCAAGGCCCCAGTCTAGTGGGGTAAGGAAGAGCTATGACTCCCTGGGCTTATTAACTGCATAGGCAAAATGCTATTGGAGATGATGAGGCTTCTAAGGTTCCACCTGTCTTGGCCTCAGTAGTTTCAGAAACTGGGTTGAGTTGGCCTGCTAATTCCATTACTCTTGCCAGAGAGTAATGGAATATATTGTCTTCTAAGTCATACCTTCCCTCATATTACATACTAGGTGTAAGGGTGGGGGGAGTGCTAAATGATATACATTTGTCTTTGTCTGTTTGCTTAATCATCCATTACAGCCATCCTGGACTAGGCAATTTCTCATTCTTTGTATCATGTAATTCCTCCCACTCTAAAAGAATATTCAGAATTCACAAACCCAGTTTTGAGATGTTTGTCATCAAGTTGCCAAAAAAGGGTGGGTTATAGGCCGATAGATTTTTAGTCTCCTGAAGAAACTAAACTGTCAGTAAATTGAACCACATTTTCTTGTTGACTTGCTCAAAATGATTCAGATGCATGTATCTGACCTCTAAAATACAAGATAAATACGGCTCTACTCTAGATAGAGGGGGCTTTCCTGGTGGCTCAGAGAGTAAACAATCTGCCTGCAACACAAGAGATGCAGGTTTGATCCCTGGGTCAGGAAGATCCCCTGGAGAGGGGAATGTCAGCCCACTCCAGTATTCTTACCTGGAGAATTCCATGGACAGAGAAGACTGGTGTGCTGCGATCCAAGTGGTCGAAAAGAGTTGGATGCGACTGAGCAACGAATACACACATCAGCAAGAACTATGCCTAATTCCACCATCAAAGAGAAGTTCTAATTCACTTAAATCAGTTTCAGGGGTTATTTTTGCTTATTATGGGTGTTTGTGCTTTACACAAGTACAGTTAACTAAACCTAACAGTTATACAAATATATCCCTTTTAGAGGAAATTACTCTCTACTTTTTAGGGACCCTTCATGTTTGCAGGCTTTTATTTTCATTCCAATCCCAAAGAAAGGCAATGCCAAAGAATGCTTAAACTACCATACAATTGCACTCATCTCACACGCTAGTAAAGTAATGCTCAAAATTCTCCAAGCCAGGCTTCAGCAATATGTGAACCATGAACTTCCTGATGTTCAAGATGGTTTTCGAAAAGGCAGAGGAACCAGAGATCCAATTGCCAACATCCTCTGGATCATTGAAAAAGCAAGAGAGTTCCCAGAAAACATCTATTTCTGCTTTATTGACTATGCCAAAGCCTTTGACTGTGTGGATCACAATAAACTGTGGAAAATTCTGAAAGAGATGGGAATCCCAGACCACCTGATCTGCCTCTTGAGAAATTTGTATGCAGGTCAGGAAGCAACAGTTAGAACTAGACATGGAACAACAGACTGGTTCCAAATAGGAAAAGGAGTACGTCAAGGCTGTATATTGTCACCCTGTTTATTTAACTTCTATGCAGAGTACATCATGAGAAACGCTGGACTGGAAGAAACACAAGTTGGAATCAAGATTGCTGGGAGAAATATCAATAACCTCAGATATGCAGATGACACCACCCTTACGGCAGAAAGTGAAGAGAAACTAAAAGGCCTCTTGATGAAAGTGAAAGTGGAGAGTGAAAAACTTGCTTAAAGCTCAACATTCAGAAAACGAAGATCATGGCATCTGGTCCCATCACTTCATGGGAAATAGATGGGAAAACAGTGTCAGACTTTATTTTTGGGGGCTCCAAAATCATTACAGATGGTGACTGCAGCCATGAAATTAAAAGACGCTTACTCCTTGGAAGAAAAGTTATGACCAACCTAGATAGCATATTGAAAAGCAAAGACATTACTTTGCCAACAAAGGTTCGTCTAGTCAAGGCTATGGTTTTTCCAGTGGTCATGTATGGATGTGAGAGCTGGACTGTGAAGAAGGCTGAGTGCTGAAGAATTGATGCTTTTGAACTGTGGTGTTGGAGAAGACTCTTGAGAGTCCCTTGGACTGCAAGGAGATCCAACCAGTCCATTCTGAAGGAGATCAACCCTGGGATTTCTTTGGAAGGAATGATGCTAAAGCTGAAACTCCAGTACTTTGGCCACCTCATGCGAAGAGTTAACTCATTGGAGAAGACTCTGATGCTGGGAGGGATTGGGGGCAGGAGGAGAAGGGGACGACAGAGGATGAGATGGCTGGATGGCATCACTGACTCAATGGATGTGAGTCTGAGTGACCTCCGGCAGTTGGTGATGGACAGGGAGGCCTGGCGTGCTGTGATTCATGGGGTCGCAAAGAGTTGGACACAACTGAGTGACTGATCTGATCTGATCTGATCTGATTTTCATTTGGACCAGATTGTCTTGAACCTACCAGCATGTAGTTGGATGGGCTCTAACCTATAATTCTGTTCTAGTGCTCTAATATATCATTTCACCCAAGAGTTATGAGAAAGGGAAAGAATGGCAACCATTTTATATGGAGCTTATATTCTAGAATAGCAATTCCTTAGGCATTAACTGGAAAGTTTAAAGAATAATGATGTACCAGGAGTCCTTCACATGTTGTGGCACAAATCTTGTGCCAAAACAAAATAGCAAAAGTGAAAAGTTGCCGACTCGGTTTTGGCCATTCTTCAGCAAGTTTCAACTATTCTGTTGAATATCTTTGGGTCTCCTAATGTTTATATAGCATGGTGGAAGGGAGATGTAACATTCAGTACTTTGTAATATATATACACAAATATAAAAATGTGGGTGTTTTTTTTTTCTTGTCAGAGGGCATTTAAGGCTGCATTTCCTTCTGGGTTTTCTACCCCTTAGTAAAGATGCATCTCACAATCAGATTGCTATTTAGTTTTAAGAGATGTTAGTTCCTCTTCCTTCGTTTCATGCTTTACTCCTTGTAACAGGAAACCAGGGACACCGTTTCACATGGACCCTCTGATAATTGAGGGAAAAATTCTTGAAATTCCCTCATTCCTTTATACTTCACACAGTGGACATCTCTTGAGGCTCTATGGTGTGTCAGGCACAGAGAGGATCTGACCTCAGTCTGGGTGCCTGTCTGTTTTCACTTTACTCACCAGAGGTCTCTTTATTCCTTTCTGCAGGAGCCATGGTGAACAGAGCAAACAGCTGCCAATCTGACAGCAGTGGGTTCCTGGAGGAGCCACCGGAGCCACCACCCCTGCAGGTAGAGGGCCCCTTGATGGTTGAAATAGGAATAGAAGGACGGATAAGATTAAAGTGTGTGGTGGGAAAGCAAACTAGTACAGCCACTATGGAGAACAATATGGAGATTCCTCAAAAAACTGGGAATAGAACTGCCTTATGATCCAGCAATCCCACTACTGGGCATACACACTGAGAAAACCTGCAGGTAGAGGGCCCCTTGATGGTTGAAATAGGAATAGAAGGACGGATAAGATTAAAGTGTGTGGTGGGAAAGCAAACTAGTACAGCCACTATGGAGAACAATATGGAGATTCCTCAAAAAACTGGGAATAGAACTGCCTTATGATCCAGCAATCCCACTACTGGGCATACACACTGAGAAAACCAGAATTGAAAGAGACACGTGTACTCCAATGTTCATTGCAGCACTGTTTATAATAGCCAGGACATGGAAGCAACATAGATGTCCATCAGCAGATGAATGGATAAGAAAGCTGTGGTACATATACACAATGGAGTATTACTCAGCCATTAAAAAGAATACATTTGAATCAGTTCTAATGAGGTGGATGAAACTGGAGCCTATTATACAGAGTGAAGTAAGCCAGAAAGAAAAACACCAATATAGTATACTAACACATATATATGGAATTTAGAAAGATGGTAACAATAACCCAGTATGCGAGACAGCAAAAGAGACACTGATGTATGGAACAGTCTTTTGGACCCTGGGAGAGGGAGAGGGTGGGATGATTTGGGAGAATGGTATTGAAATATGTATAATACCATATTTGAAACGAATCACCAGTCCAGGTTCGATGCCTGATACAGGATGCCTGGGGCTGATGCACTGGGACGACCCAAAGGGATGGTATGGGGAGGGAGGAGGGAGGAGGGTTCAGGATGGGGAACACATGTATACCTGTGGCAGATTCATTTTGATGTATGGCAAAACCAATACAATATTATAAAGTTAAATAAAATAAAATTAAAAATAAAAATTATATAAAAAAAAAGATTAAAGTGTGTTACTACAGTTGAAAAGAGCAGCCAATGCTTAGAAGACATGCGACAGGCACCCAAGGGACAGGGGACAGTGGAGTCATGGTGGGCAAGTGCAGCAAGCTCCGTGCTCCTTTCCTTTTTATTTTCTTTTGATTTTTCTGAAGAAAGTAACTGAGCCTCATTGAAAGGTCCCAGGTAAAGGGCTTCCCAGGTGGCCCAGCAGTCATCCTGCCAATGCAGGAGACACAGGTTTGATCCCTGGGTCAGGAAGATCCCCTGGAGAAGGGAATGGCAACCCACTCCAGTATTCTTGCCTGGAGAATCCCATGGACAGAGGAGCCTGGTGGGCTACAGTCCTTGGGATTTAAAAGAGTCAGACACAACTGAGCAATTAAATAGCAATAAAGTAGTAAACTCACATAAACCTGATTTTGTAATCCTTGTCTCATGATGCCTAAGTCAATGATAATGGGGAAAAAATGTAAAATGAAGCATTTCTTAAACCTAGTACCTCTCCCTCATTTCTGACTCACTTGCCTTTATTCTTGTTTCTCCCACAGATACTCCCCTTGCCAAGCAGCCCAAGTCCTGCTGAGAATGGATATGAAACACCAAGGGCTCAGAGCCACAGCTTAGAGTCCTGTCAGCAAGAGTCAGATGAGTCTGATTCCAAGAGTATAGTGAGCACATCTTTTTCAAGTCAAGACTGGAGTGTCTTGGAAGAGAAAGCTTCAGCCTCTATGGTGGAGAAAGAGTCTCAGTCAGAGGGCACGGGGTCGACCCCAAAGCTGTGGACCCAAGATCTGGCCCTTGATAAGAGCATCCCTGGGGGAGAACTCCCAAGGAGAGGTGGCCAGCTGTGGCAATACCTGCCCGTGCCCCAAACTGAATACAAGGCCACTGCAGGCACAGTTACCTTCAAATATGGGAGCTCTGTGGATGTTACGATGACACACATCACAGATGCAAAGGATGGGCTTCTGTGGCCTGAGCGAGCTGGAGAAGTATATGTGCACAACCACCCCTGTGAGTCTGTGAGATCACCCGGAACTGATCCTGCTCCGGACAAGTCCCCTCATGATGACTCAGAGGCCCTAAGAGGAGCAGAAGGCAGTAAACTCTGTCCTTCCATCAACAATGCCTTACTGATGCAAAACAGTGTCTCACAGCATGTCCCCAAGCCCAGGAAAGCCATGTCCTATACAAGGGACCTTGTCCAAACTTATGGAATGTCCATTCTCCATCTAGATAAGGTGGCTGGAGATAGTCCCCAAGGGAGACCAGTGTGTAGAGCTTTGGGTCCAACACCACCTAGGGAAGAAACTGAGATGGGAGACCTTCCTCCAAATACTAACCTACATGCTGCTAGCTCCATGTCTGTGACAATCCAGCTGTCCTCCAAACTGGCATCACCTGCTCAGAATGCTGTGGTCTTGGGAACAGATTCTAGAGGAGTGATTTTAGAATGCACTGTTTGTGACCCGGTTACTGCAGCAGAACCAGAACTGGGGTCGGAAGCAAGACAGTTCAATGATGTTTCTGTTCAGACTGACACATGGGAGCCTCCGCCCTGGCACTGCTGTTCAGCTCCAGGTAAAAAGGCCCCGCCCCTCACCAAATCTGTCTCTTTAGACACAGGCTTCCCTAGCAACTACCCAGGGGCCACCTGCCAAGCCGTGCCCACCCACAGCTGTATCTGCTGTCATCACCACTGCCACTGCCCCGTGGAGAGGCAAAGCCCCAGCTCTGTGTCTCCAACTTCTTGGCATTGTTTATGCTTACATAATCATCTGGAAGCCCAGCTCATGAAGACTTTGAAAGTCCTTCAGGACACCACAGTGAGGGAGCTGTATTCTGTAAGTATTTGCCTCCACAAAGTGGGGAAGCAGACACATCAACAACACATACCTCAGGGAGGATGCTCAGCCTCCCTTTCTGAATGTGAGCTCTCAGGATATACCTTTCCATTGCAGATCAAGAGTAATATCTGTAGAGTGCTTTATTGTTTATAATATACTCTCGCAAATGTCTTTTTTTTAAAGGTAGCCATTGACTTAGTTCTTAAATGCTCTGATTTAACACCTATAGAAATTTATTTGATATTGTCTTAAGCAGCAGGCACTGTCAATAGTTTTATTTATTTATTTCTGGCCATGTGGCTTGTGGGATTTTAGTTCTCAACCAGGGAACTAAGAACCCGAGTCCCTTGCAGTGGAAGCACGGAGCTCTAACCACTGGACAACGAGGGAATTCCCACAGATTTCTTCTTATTTGATATTTCCAATCACCTTATGAAGGCAGGAAAGCAAATTTTATTATTAACCCCCATTTTACACTGGGATATAACACAGTACATTCACAGGAGAGGTTCTAAGCATTCATGCATCTGTATCTCCAGTTCAGTTTAACTGAACATTCTCTTATATTCACTTACCTGTAAAATTGTGAGGAAGATGTGTCATCTCTCTGAGCTTAGTCCCCATCTTATGAAATAGGGAGATTATTTATGTTACTGACACAGGATTGTTTTAGGATTAAATAAGAGAAAACTTGTAAGGCACTCGGCACAGTCAGACACTCAGTGCCTGGCACATAGAAAGCCCTAGAAAATGCTGGTTGTGTGTGCCTGTCAAGTTTTGTTATTTTTTTATCGTTCAGGTCTTGAATTATAGAGCTTCTCATGTCAAATAGAGGAACTTTTGGTCTACTTTTGCTAAGTTTGTTTAAAAGTGGACATGGAGATTACTGAGAACTGAAGGAGCCTCAGCCCTGTTCAGTCCCTGATAAATCAACAAGTATTTAGCAAGTCCTTCCAACGACTTCAGCAGTTCTCAGGGTCAGAAATAATCTGGGCTTTTAAGGTTAGCCACTGATTTAAAAAATTATGAGTACGACACATGAAACTTTTTCCCACAGGTGGGAAAAAAGACAGCACATATAATGTAGGACTACAGCTGTTCAGAGGAGAATGGAAGGCAACTACAGTTTACTGAGTTCCTGCTATTTGGTGCCTTTTATGTTACCTTCCCATTCTTTTAATTCCATAAATATCTACTGAGTGCTATGCTAAGCATTTTATTTATGCCATGTCAAATAACCCTCATTCTCATCCATACCATAAATTTGTATTGATTCCCTAGTATGTGTCAAGTCTTCCCTCTATTACAGATGAGAAAATAAGAACTGAGAGAGTTTAAGTAATTTTTCAACTTCCCCCAACTACTAAGTCCAGATTCAAATTAAGATTTAGCTGACACCAAATTCTTGGACAATATATTCCAAAGATGTGTCCAACTTCAAGATATGTCCATTTGTGTAAATGAAATAGTAACATAAAGTGATTGTTTGAAGGATACAGCAAATTATTACATGGTCCTTCAATATAGAAAAATCTGTATAAATGTAATATAAACATAGAAAGTGATTATATAGAAGATAAAATAATTTACTACTTTTTTTTCAAATTGTAAAACTCTCAGGTATTTGTAATATTTTAAAATGAGTCATTAGTGAGGGCTGAACTAGTTAAAGAAGGTATGAAGATCAGTTCTGGGTATAATATTCTGAAGCTCAGTGGGAGCAAAGAACTCAGGCTAGTGTATAGCTGGGGTCCTTTGGGGTAAAAAGACCAAGGTTCAAATTCTGAAGAAGGGTAGGAGTCATTGGCATTGTCATCATCAGTGTTAATGGGAGACTGTAAATGCTGTACAGCAGTGATTTTCAATTGGAAGTAATTTGCCTCCAGCCCTGGTGCCATTTGGCAATAATTGGAGACATATTTGGTTGTCATAACTGGGGTAGGTGCTACTTGAATTTCGTGGGTGGAGATCAGGGATGATGCTAAACATCCTACAATACATAACTCAGCTCCTTAAAACAGAGAACCATCTGACCTAAAATGTCAACAATGTCAAAGTTTAAAAACTTAGCTCGGAATAAACTGGACCATATAGTTCATGTAGGAAAATGTTAGAGATGAAAGATGGCTGGAGAAGGTGATATTTTAAGAGGCTATAAAAGAAAAATATTAAATCCTACAGTTAGATACTCCAGTTTCCATGGTAAAAACCAGATTGTTGATCTAACATATATTGAAAAAATATTTTTTCTAATTTACATTTTTAAGATGTTTTACAGGAATATATAAATTAAATCATATTTGGCTTTATATTTTGTTTCCAATAATAGAACATGAAAATCAAATCTGTGTTTAAGACTTCGGAACAAAGGCACAGACAGAACGTGCTCTTGTGGGTTACCTAAGATAATGGTTTGTTGATATAATTAAATCTTATAAAGATGTGAACTATTCACAAAATCTGTTAATTCAATAAATTTTTTTCAGGCAAGAAAATTAGACATACACCAAATAAGAATTGTGGATATTAGAAGATTCATCTATAATGTTTATGATTTAGATTTAAAGAAAAAAGTCATATGAATTTTTAAAAGTAATATGAGCCAATTTTTTAAAGTAGTATGAGCCATTGGAAGGACTGATGCTGAAGCTGAAGCTCCTATCTTTGGCCACCTAATGCAAAGAGCCGACTCACTGGCAAAGATCCTGTTGCTGGGAAAAATTGAGAGCAAGAGGCGAAGGGAGCAACATAGGATGAGATAGCTGGATGGTATCACCGACTCAAGGGACATGAGTTTGAGCAAATTCCAGGAGATGGTGAAGGACAGGGACGCCTGGTGTGCTGCAGTCCATGGGTTTGAAAAGAGCTGGACATGGCTGAGCAACTGAACAATAAGCCAATCAAATGTGAAGGGACAATATTGTTACTCTTACTGTTGAAGTTAAAAGTTTGTTTTAAGGCCCAACTTGGGTCGGAGACTGGGGCTTCCCTGGTGGCTCAGATGGTAAAGAATCTGCCTATAATTCAGGAAACTCAGGTTTGATACCTGGGTCAAGAAGATTTCCTGGAGAAGGGAATGGCAACCCACTCTGGTATTCTTGCCACTCTAATATTCTTGCCTAAAGAATTACATGGCCATGGGGTTGCAAAGAGTCAGACGCAACTAACACTTTCACTTTTGGGGGAATCAGAGAGTAGATACTGCATTGTATTTGAATTAAAACCTAGACTTTATGTTGGAAAAAAAAGAGTTCAAAACAGTCTCCTTTTTTTTTCCCCTTCTTGCCTAAAGCAAAGTGAGTGTTGTTCTGTTCTGTCTGACTCTCTGTCCTTCGAATTCCCCAGGCAAGAATACTGGAGTGGGTAGCCATTCTCTTCTCCGGGGGATCTTCCCTACCCAGAGATCAAACCCAGGGCTCCCATATGACCGGCAAATTCTTAACCCTCTGAGCCACCTAAGGGTTCCTTTTTGTCTGAAACTATTTTTTGTCTGTTGTAGAGTGGAAATCCAGTTTCAGTGTTCCCAAATGACCAGGAGATGGCAGCATTTCAGAATCTTCCACATCACTCCCTTCACAGGGAGCTCTCACACCATCAATTATTCCTAAATCCCAGCCCCCATGCCTTCCAATCACAAAGGTGATTGGATATCTAGGTGAAGCATAAAATTCTTTTATAATGTTCAGCCTACTTGAGCACTGTAGTTCCATTGCCCTGGCCTCACTGTTTCTAGAACTCAGTCACCTTGTAAGAATTCACTGCCTGATCGGATCACTCCTAAGGGACAAATAACTTCATGCGACCAGCTACACTGTAGCTGACAAATCGACTGGGCTTGGTGGCTGCAAGAGGACATTCAAATAGGGAAACCAAAGCAACAGCCTTGTCATATAGAGCGTAAGGTTTAAACAGTGATACACATCAGGAACGATGAGGGGCAGAATTGGAAGGGCAGACAGTTCAGTTCTAGATTCCAGTCCATGGAGGATGGGATGCCTAGTCTATGCCTGCCTCACTGTGAATGAGCTTTTGAACTGGTGGGGCTGATTCTGCAGATATCAACCACCAGACACCATGGTTAAGCACCTGTCATTTAGTCGCTAAGTTGTGTCCAGATTTTTTGCAACCTCATGGACTGTAGCCCTCCAGGCTCCTCCACCTATGGGATTTCCCAGGCACAAATACTGGAGTGGGTTGCCATTTCCTTCTCCAGGAGATATTCCCAACCCAGGAATCAAACCCTCATATCCTGCATTGACAAGAGGATTCTTTACCCATGAGCCACTAGGAAAGCCCATGGTTAAGCAGAGCTAAGACTAGTAAAAAATATTCTAAGCAGACTCCCTAATCAAGCACATATCATCCAGTAGATATGTTCAATATCATTGAGATTCAGAGTGAGGCAGGACTCAGCACCAAAGTAAAACAAGACTCAGCTTTTCTGAGCACAAGCCTGTATTATGGGGCCCTACCTCTCTGATCTTGTCTACATCCTTGCACCCTGTATTACCTAGGTTTCCAGACTGACCTCTTGTCCCTGGAACATAATGTCTCCAAGGGCCATCCAATAGTCACCGCTGTCTTGTCCCAGCCACATATGTCTCTATTTGACTGAAAAAGTCGAAGTCTAGGCTTTTCCTGTTCTCTCTCCAGCATGTTAGCAGCAGGGCTGCATTGCTCACAAGAAAGCCCAGGTGGGAAGGCAGGTGCCACTGCAGCGAACTCTTGCAGTGACTCAGAAAGCCCTCGCTTCCCAGCTCTTTCTAATTGTTCGCAGTGCATAGTCCATGAGATGGAAACAATGAAGACGGTGTGCCAGAGTTTCCGGGAGCATTTAGAACAAATTGAGCAGCACCTCAGAGGACAACAGGCACTCCTTTCCAGGGACATGACAGAGGAGGAAAGGTAATTATCTAAGACAGCCATAAAAGTAAGTACCAGCCCACATACCTGGAGCAAGGAAAGGTAATCAGGGCAGGACAGATGTGCAGCAGGGAGCGGGGCTAATGAGAAACTAGCCAATTTTTCCTTGCTTTCCTGTTCCAGGTCTTACTTTCTCAGTGGGAGTCTGTGAGAGCCATTTACTGGATAGCAACACTTACTTTTCAAGGCCAGGGCTCCTTGAGGTCAGAAAATGGGCAGCCACTGGGAAGAGGGGGCTAACCAGCAGGGTATCTTTAACCATCATGAATGGAGCTCTCACAAAAGCAATACTGGCGGTTGTTAGAGTTTTGAAAATCTGCACTATTTTCACATAGATGAAAAGTATATGTCCCAAAAGTAGATTAGGCATTGCCTGGGGCTAGGGATAGGAATAGGGATTAATTTATAGCAGGGCATGAGGCTTCTTACTGGTAAAATGGAAGTGTTCCAAAATTGAATGATGGTGATAGTTACACACTTGGCAGATTTACTAGAAATCACTGAAATATTTTCTTAAAATAGGTAAACTTTATGGTACATAGACCAGGCATCACTAGCAGTAAAGAACCCCCCTGCCAATGCAAGAAACATAAGAGATGCAGAATCAGTCCCTGGTCTGGAAGATCCCCTGGAGGAGGGCATGGCAACCCACTCCAGTATTTTTGCCTGGAAAATCCCATGGACAAAGGAGCCTGGAGGGCTACAGTACATAGGGTCACAAAGAGTCAGACACAACTTGAGCAACTTAGCACACACATATATGGTACATTAATTATTCTGCAAAGCATTGTTTAAAAAAGAAAGAAAATTTGCCCTAATAATAAACCCATACCTGCGACTGAGACGAATAAAGATGGTGACTCTCTCTTTTAAGATGTGTCAAAGTTGTGACCTACATTTTGAGAGGGACCATGGAAAACTATACTTGGAGGTAATCGTGAAATATGGTTATTTTCTATTATCTACCCATAGGGAGGAGGCTGAGCAATTGCAGACGTTACGGGAAGCCCTGCGGCAGGAGGTGGAAGAGCTGGAATTTCAACTGGGAGACCGAGCTCAGCAAATCCGAGAAGGGATGCTATTGGTACAGGCCATGGGTTATGGGGTTTACTAGATCCCACCCACTGTAGCAGGGGTAAATTAAATGGTAAACCCTATTGTACAGCCATTCCAGATTCTAAGATTAGATGCCAACATCTTGATTTTAAGTACAAAGAAATTGAAGCCCAGAGAAGCACGTTACCTTGCTCAGGGCCACACAGCTGGCTGATGGTGATTCAGAACCAGAACTCAGGTCAGCTAATCTCCATGCCAATCTTTTCCTTTGCCCTGTAAGCAATACATAAGTATCAGTGGCCCATTTCCCAAATGAGAATAGGAAACCGCTCTTGACCTCATGTGGGCTAAGTCATTGCCGAAATCTGTTGCCATCACAATGAATCCAACCTAGAGAATTCACCAAACGTCAATGCCTTTCCCACCAGTCTGAGTTAGCTACTTCATGTAAATATGGGAAGTGGTCCACACATTTTGTTCTTGTTTTCTTTTTAGCAGCTTGAGCTTCTCACAGGGGAACCACCTGAAAACGACACAAATCTACATCAATATAACTGGACAGGAGAAAAGAGTGGCCGGACTCCAGGTGCTAAGATCCACTCTGCCATGCATCCTGGGGCTGCCCTTCCTCCTGGTGATGGCCAGCAGCCTCCCTGCTCAGGGACCCATTTAGCTGCCTTTACTCCACCCATCTTGGGAAGCAGTACCGGGATGTCTCCTCCATCGTGGGCAGAATTAGATCCAGGCCCTCCATCAAATTGTCCTGTTGGAGAAGAGGATACAGATGTCTTCCTCTAGGTCAGAGCAGGTTTGACGACCTTCCTACAAAATGCAAAAGCACATGCTAGCCAGAGCAAGCATATCTAAATTTTCCCTAAGGAAAAATACCTATCAACCCTTCATCAGCTGCTGTTTTCCGAATATTCTGCTCTATGGTTAAACCTGGGAGGAATATGTTAATATTCATTTGATATAGGATAAGTGAGCACCTACTATGTGCCTGGCATAGAGTGCAGTAGCCAAGATATATAGATATAGATATACCTCAAGGGGCATGTGGTGTCCAGTCTTTGCCCTGCTGAGTATGCTGGGGGAGACAGACTGTAAACATATACATAGGTGAGAATTTGAAAACTGTGAACATGCTTTGAAGGAAATATCTTACCAGGGTTTCATGAAAGAGAGTGTACCAGGGAGTCTGAGTTAACCTCAGCATATCATAAGGGTCTGCTTGAATGAGTGACAACGGAAAGAGGAAAGAAGATCCAGGTCTCAGAGGTACCAGACTGTTTAGGACAGGCCTTGAGTTAGTCAGAGAGCCAGACTTACTGAGGAGGCTCCCACCAGGTGTCAGGACCCCCTCTTGTGCTGGAGACAGAGCTGTGAACAAGAAATAATTTCTACTCACAAAGAATTGGAAGAGGAGTGAGAAGCAGCAACCACACCAACAAACAAGTAAATAAGATAGTGTCAGGTCTGTGCCATGGTGAAGACTCTGTGGTGATATTGTAGAAGATGACGTGAGATGAGTAATGTGCCTTGTACACCAGAGCAGTCGGCGCGGCTCAGGGGAAGCTATATGGGCGAGACCTGAATGTGAAATCCTGGAGAAAGAATATTTAAAGCAGAAGGAATGGAAAGTTTAAAGGCTCCGAGACACAAACCGCCTTCATTGTGGAGTGAAGTAGTGATAGGGGAGTGGAGGGAGGGGAAGTCTGAGAGGTGGCCTTCAGGATGACTGTAGACTGGCGTCTGAGAGCCCGAGTTTTTTCCAAGTGTGATGGAAGGCCACGGTGGGTTTTAAGAAGGGTTGTCATATGATCTGACTTACATTTACCGTTCACCCTAACAGCCTTGTGGAGAAGGCACCATTGGAGACTCACCACTGGGCAGAGTTCCCAGTTAGATTTGAGCTCCCAGTTAGAAGGCAGCTGGTGTCATCCCCAAAGGGGAGAAGCAAAGCTGTCACGTCGCTTCCATCCAGCTGGGGAGGCTGGTGAGCCCCCCACCCCCGCCACCCCAGGAAAATGCAGGGAGCTATGCGGAGGGACTGAGTACACTGGCCATCTCTGATGAGGCCGGGCATTCCAAGGAGGGGTAATGCAGGAAGAATGGGGCCACCAGAAAAACCTCATGGAAAAGTAGCCCCTTGAGGGAAGTTCATAGTTTATATACTATGCGCAAGTGCAAGAACACTAGGAAGTTATTTCACTGGAAACTATCTATTATTAGGCCTTAACTCATAGCCCATTTCCTTTCTTCATCCCCCTTGTGTTTTGAAAACCCTTTGGCTTTAGTGAAGCCCTTCTCCCCTTCTGGCCACTCTGCAGTTTCCTCTGTTGACTATACTTCCTCAGAGTGTGGACATCCCCCTTCCATCCTCAATTGTCTTCTTTGTCTCTCTCCATACTTCATCTTTGTCAATATACACACTCGCTCTAGAGACCCGGGCCCCAGCTCTCTCCAGAATTCCTCTCCAGCATTGTCTACTCTCCACAAGATTGTTTCATCTGGAAGAACTGTCTCCATGTCTCACTCAGTATCAATCTTTTTATTTCTGTGTGATACACAGCACCCTACACCAAGAGCTTATATGACAATCTCTTATTCTCAAAAGCAGCCCACAGCAAAACTGCTCATTAGACATAGAAAAATACTTTTTCTGAGAATCTCTATTAAAGCTAAAAAAGTTCTATTTGGGAGTTTGAAGTATTGACGAAGCTCAGACATGTTTTTGACCTGAGTTGCTTCCACATGAAACAGATGGACATGATATTTGATGGTTGTGAGTTTATACAATCAAATTGCATAAAAGGGACCAACCCTATAAGTTGCCATATAAAAATAGAATCTTTTACCTGTAACAAGACAGACTTCCCCTCTTTGGAGCCTCTCAGTGCTAAGGGAAGCATTCCCCATGTGAATGAGGAGGAGGCTAAGATATAGAGAGAATGATCTATACACGTACACACAGTCCTGCACTGTATTACTAACAAGAAGCGCCTGCACACTGGGATTAAGGGTTCAAGTTCTAAATTTAAATCGAGAAGCTTAAATCCAGCTCCACTATCAATGTTGGATCAATTGTTTACCTCCAGTGCCTTCATCTGTACATTATTAAAGTTAATGCACATTTAGTCCTTTACAGCAAGCCTGCAACGTTGCTCCCATATGATTCCATGCAGAGTACAGCTCAGTATGATTATTATGCTGATGATGAGGAGAATAAGAGTAGAGGCAATTTTTTAATATCTACTTACGTGCACAGTGCTGGGCTAAGCACTTTATATGCATTATCACCTATCCTATCACCTAGAGGCAAGAATTAACACACACACACACGTGCACACACATACTCAAAAAAACTAGGAATTGTCTAAGTTCTGATAATTAGTAAGGAATTGAGTTGACTCTCTGATTCCCTGTTTCGCCAGTGGTTCACCATTATGGCTCTACCAAGCCATAGGGCTTCTGTGGCGCCTACAGTTGCATCCACATCAACCAAGTAGCCCTGCTTCTGTCTGTGATATTTATTTAGCTTTAGCAGAGATTTTCCTTTTAAAAAAAAATCTCATTCTGTATTAAAGTTTGAAAACGCGGCACTATGTTAATGGCATATGACTCTTGTAGTCAAACATAGGTTCTGAGTTGCTTTCTTACAAAGTGATGACTTCCTCCACAAAGACTCCTTGGGAACCTACCATCCTAGCAACTCTTAGCTTACTATGACTTGTCCCATTGCCAAGAATAATGGCAAGAGTTCCTTTGTAGTTCCTGAATGATTTTCTGGGAAATTTCATTGTTCTGTCTTCAAGTTCCAAGATCCTTCATTCTCTTTTTTATGAAGTTAAACCTATCCATGTTGACTTTATTCAGGGAAATCCAGGCCACATATTTGAAATCAGAAATCATTGCAGTAAATATTTGTACAAAGTTAAAACATAGAAAATCTTTTAATTATAAAACACAACTCAGGGTTGGAATGATTCCATTTCAATGAAAAAGAAGAAAAAAATTTTCCACACTGCCTGATCATTTTCAAATTTAGAAATTGGCAAGGGAACAATTTAACTTCTTTTATATGGAAGGACAGGGGTCCCTTCCTGTATTAATTTTCTTCCATCTAGATTCCATTTCAATATTTGAAGCCAAAAATTTAAATAGAGAAAACTGAGTTAGAAACAATAATTGGAAAACCAGGTCACATATTTTTCTTTGTTTTGTTCTGCATGAGTGAAGACCCAGGTTGCACAATGAAGACAAAAGATAAAACGCTGAAGGTTGCTCTGAACCTCAGCACATTCATATGTTATGTAGATTTGTATAAGGAAATCTTCCTTTCAGTCCACAGAAAAGCATGCTCACAAAATTCCATTAGATTTTGCTCAACAGATATTCTTTTACATGGGCATTTTTGTCTGCAGGGCCAGGAGTTACCTTATCTTCAAAAATAATTTTGCTAAAATGGAAAAAGTAAAATCAGAAGACTTCCTAATGACTTGAAAACCTAGTCTACCTATTTGTTTGTTGAGAAATGATTTCTGATGTATAATACAGGTAATAAAATAGGATATTTGTACAGAGATTAAAGGGTAAAAGTTTTCTGTGTGGGAGGAGAGAAGTTTTGAAATGTTTTGTTGTAAATTGATGTGTTGCATATCCAATTTCAGATTTTAATGCAAACAGCAAAGAACAGTCACAATTTGCAAAGATCCTAGATTATTTGAAATGATATCAAATTGTCTTTCTTGCAAATGAGAGAAGGTGAACAGAAGCCAAAATATTGGTGGCATTTTTCTCTAACCCAAAACTCAGGCTCTACTAGTCTAATTTTCCAACGTTAATAGACCAATAGTTCAGTATGAGATACTCCCTTTCTAAGGCAACAGAATTTTGTAAAGAAAGAAACTTGCACATCAAGAATGATTTCTAATCATTAGAATCAATTTGAAGACTTTTCCCTTTTGAGTGCTTTAAGAGCTCAGTGCTATTCTACGCTGGCAACCCTCTAGCCCTCAGGCCAGTCCTTCTCTATTCAGTCATCAGGAGAATGAAAGCAAAAGAAATACTTCCAAAATGCACCCACAATTTCTTCATTATCATTCCCATTATCATTCAATAATTGCTTATTTGCTAATGACAATGTACCATAGCCACAAGACATCTCTATTTTCCTTTTTTAAAGCAAATATTTCAGGGTATTTAAAAGCATATAATTTCTAACACTTAATAAATATAATAGGTGTAATAAGTCTTTACTCAGAAAAAAACTTAAATGTTTCTACTTTGGATGGTCTATATTCTTCTATGGAGACAGGTGGGCATTTGTCAAACATATTTCTCTGTTGCATTTTTTATAAATAAAATAAAATTTACTTTTTTGTAATTATCTATTGACACAGTTTTCTTGAACTGTTAAAAACTGTTAAATCTCATGAACTTCCCTTTGCTTTAATGAGTACATAACCATGGTGCATTACAGAGGAAAGTTCCCTGCCCTGTTCAACTCTCATTCTTGCCCAGTTTTTCATTTATCTATTCTTTACAGTCTCAACCTCTGGCAGTCCACAGGGTCGCAAAGAGTCGGACACGACTGAGCGACTTCACTTCACTTATAGGCCACTACATCATGTAACACTCTTTATAAGGACACACATTATAGACTGAATTGCGTCCCCTAGAATTTATTATCTTAGAGCTCTAACCCCCAAAATGACTGTATTTGGAGATGGAGGTGTTAAGGAGGTAATTAAGGTTAAATGTAGTGGTCCCATAAGGGTGGGACCCAATCCACGTGCTCCTGGAAAAGGCCACGCATGTGAAAACGCAGAGAAAAAGGAAGCCATTTACAAGTCAGGAAGAGAGTCCTCACTAGAAACCAGCCCTGCAACACTGGGAGCTTGGACTTCTAGTCTTCAGAACTTAGAAAAAAGTAAATAAAATGTCTGTTGTTTACGCCACCCAGTATTTTGTTATGGCAGCCCAAGCAGACTAGTACAGACTTTGGTGCCAGGAAGTGGGGTGCTGCTATAACAAATAAAATGTGGGAGTGACATTGGAACTGGGTGGTGAGTAGAGTCTGGAAGAGTTTTGAGGTACACATTTTCTTCAAAGCAAGCTTTCTCGTTTTTGCAATATGGATAGACTGAGACTTTCCCAAATCTTTATGTGTGATTCCTTTTTGCTTAACAGTCCTGTCAATTTATTTCCTTCCTCTTGTGTTTTATTACAAGCAATAAGGAGAAAGCGGGATGTACCTTCAACATTTGGCTTAGAAACCTCAGCTAAATATCCAGTTTTATTGCTCAGATGTTCTACTTTGCACTAAACACAAGAACTCAATTTAGCCAAGTTCTTTGCCATTTTATAATGAGGGTCAAATTTTCTCCAGTTTCCAATAGCATATTCCTCATTTCTGTCTGAGTCCTGAGACCCCACCAGAATTGTTTTAATGTTCATACTTCTACCAGCAGTCTGCTCGTGATGATTATATATATATGTGTATATATATATATATGTATATGTGTGCTCAGTCACTTCGGTCGTGTCCGACTCTGCGACCCCATGGGCCATGGCCTGCCAGGCTCCTCTGTCCATGAGATTCTTCAGGCAAGAATACTGAAGTGGGTTGCCATTTCCTTCTCCAGTGATAAAGTATGAAGTGAGTGATGTGAGTGAGGTGAAGTCACTCAGTCGTGTCTGATTCTGTGACCTCATGGACTGCAGCCCACCAGGCTCCCCTGTCCATGGGATTGTCCAGGCAAGAGCACTGGAGTGGGTTGCCATTGCCTTCTCCAGATACGTGTGTGTGTGTGTGTGTGTGTGTGTATTTTTTCACTAAGACAATAGAAGCTTTCTCTCCAGTTCTCCTCTTTGCTTCCCAAGCCTTCACCAGAATTGCCTTTAACATGTTTCTACCAATGGTCCCTTCAAGGAAATATAAGCTTTTTCTACCATGCTCTTAAAAAGCACTGTGCTGCTCAAAGTCATGTTCCCTTTCTCAGGGCAACCTGCACCTAATGACTGGTTGATATGAAGGAATATAAGCCAAGACCCCTCACCTCAACTTAGGACAACTCTCAAGAATCACTCTGGCTTCCAAGCTCACCGTGGAGTTGCTTGAGACTTTTGTTGTAACTACAGCCCAAGTCTTTCCTTTGTCCAATCCTGCTTTCTTATCTCTCAGATGTTAATTACAAGAGTGTGCTAAGTCCCTTCAGTTGTGTCCGACTCTTTGCAACTCTATGGATCATAGCCTGCTGGTTCCTCTGTCCATGGGATTCTCCAGGCAAGAATACTGGAGTGGGTTGCCATGTTCTCCTCCAGAGATCTTCCCAACCCGGGAATCAAACCTGCGTCTCTTACATCTCCTGCATTGGCAGGCGGGTTGTTTACCACTAGTGCTACCATGAATCCCAATTACAAGAGTGCTCTTAATAAATTCTAAATCTCCATTTCAGAGCCTGCTTCCTTGGAAACCTAATCTGCGAAGCCATTTAGTTTGAGTTTTCTCAGAATTAGGTCCTGAAACAAGGATACAAATTCAAATACTTTGTCTGAGAAGTCATCCCTAAACACATTACTAAGGCAAGTGGGGAAGTAGGAGAGGCAGTGAATGAAAATCAATAATGTATGCATTGTCAAGCAAGTTCGCTAAGAGTGGACAAACAGAACTTAATTCCACTGGTGAAATCTGAGACCTCAGTGCTTCAGAGTTATCCTGTCCAAGGGATATGGGAGCTGAGGTATTTATTCCTCAACTCTCATCTGTCATTGGTTGAAAACTGCCCCTTGAGCATTAATTCCCCAGTAATAGCTCTGTATAGAGGAAGAATTAGATCCATCAATCAATGTTCTGTATGAACTGGAAGTTGGAAATTTGATCAGAGTGAAAAATAAGTGTTCACAGGTATATATACTCTATAACTAAAAAATTAAAAGTTACCCAAATATATCAACAAACCATTGCACACTGTATTCATGTTTCTCCCTGTTGCAGTCGATTGCACAGATTTCTCTACCCTTTGGGATATACCTTTGAATATTCAAGTCAGACATAACCTCCTCTCAACAGTATGCCTTGTTCTTTCTTTTTACTTGAACAGAGATGACTACCTCCTCTTTTGTGTCACCAGAGTCCCTTCTATGGACTTCATCCTTAATTCCAATGTTTACATGACATTTAACCGCTCACATTTCCACTTTACCTTGGACTTCAGAGTAAGTTTCTTAATGGGAGAGCTGAGTCTTGATCTTCCTGAAATCACTTGTACTGATATCTTAAACTCACTGTATCTTAAACATAGTAGGAATGTTTTGTGGAAAAAAAAAAATTGAAATACCAGACTAGTCTCAAAACTAAATTCCTGAGTGCTATTTCCACTGGTGGTGAAAATATGCTTTGACAGTATTTTTCTTTCAACATTTAAAAAAATGTTATTCCACTGGTGTTCTATTGCTGTTGTTGCTTTTGTTTTTTGCCTGTATGATTTCTGATGAGAAAATCTGCCATCATTTGAGTCACTGCTTCTTTTTTAATGTATTATTTTTCTATGGCCTTTTCAAGATTTCTTGCTTTGTTTTGGTTTTACCCTTTGATTATGATAAGTAAGAGTATGTTTTCTTTGAGTTTATTCTATTTGAAGTTTGCTGAATTTCGTACATCTGCAACTACACGTCCTTTACCAAATTTGAAGAATTTTCAGCCATTATTTCTTCAAATATGTTTCTGCACAAATTTCTTTCTCCTCTTCTTCCAGGACTATAATCATAATGTATAAGAACTTCTGATATTGTCCCACAGGTCTTTGAGAGTCTGTTCATTTTTTATCAAACTTTTTTGTCTTCTGTGTTTTCCAGATTGGATAATTTTTATTGATTGACCTTCAAGCTTATTGGCCCTTTTTTTCCTTCTCACCTTCATTCTGTTTTTGAGGTCTCTAGTGGACATTCTAGTTCTGTTATTGTGTCTATCAATTCAAAAGTTTCCACTTGGTTCTTGGGCACCTTCTATTTCTCTGCTGAAAATGTCTATCTTCATTAACTTTGAGAATGTTCACCCTTAATGCATGAATAATCATTATAAGATGTGGTTTTAAATATTGGACAATTCCTACATCTAGGTCACTTTAGAGTTTGCATTTGTTGATTACTTTTTCCCTTGCAGGTTATTTATATCTTCCTGCTTCTTTGTATGCTGAGTAACTTTGGATTGTATCCTGGACAATTTATTATGCTTTGAGACTGACTGTGGGATCTGTTAACATTTTCTGAGGAGTGTTAATTTTTTTGTTTTGTGTTTCTTTAGTAGGCGATTAACCTAGTTCAGAGAAGGCAATGGCACACCACTCCAGTACTCTTGCTTGGAAAATCCCGTGGATGGAGGAGCCTGTTGGGCTGCAGTCCATGGGGTCGCTAGGAGTCAGACATGACTGAACGACTTCACTTTCACTTTTCACTTTCATGCATTAGAGAAGGAAATGGCAACCCATTCCAGTTCTTGCCTGGAGAATCCCAGGGACGGGGGAGCCTGGTGGGCTGCCGTCTATGGGGTCGCACAGAGTCAGACACGACTGAAGTGACTTAGCATAGCATAGCATAGCATAACCTAGTTAGGTTCAGGCCACAATCCTGACCTACCCTCGGGTTGTGGCTCTCTTGTCAATTTAGTTTTCATAGTTGTTCTGTACGATCTGGCCTACCTGTACCTGCATCACCCAGGACTCAGTCCAGGACTGGATGGTGGTCTACACTGTAGTTCAATCTCAAAGGCTTTTCTCTGTTGCTTATGATCAAGTTCTACACATGCACAACTCATGATGAGCCCAATACTTTATACTCAGATTTAAAGGATTCCTTTCTCCAGCTACCTCCTCTTTGTAAATCCCCCCACATTCTCTGACTCCTATTGACTCCTTTGCATGGCTCTGCCTCAAAAACCCCAGTTTTAGCATTCATGTACTGTAATGAACTTACTGAAACTGGATTTGTGTGTCTGCTCAGTTGCTAAGTCATATCCAACCCTTTGTGACCCCATGGACTATATCCTGCCAGTCTCCTCTGTCTATGGGATTTCCCAGGCAAGCATACTGAGTGGGCTGCCATTTCCTCCTCCAGGGAATCTTCCTAACCCAGGGCTGGAACGAGCGTCTCCTACATTACCACTGAGCCACCTGGAAAGCCTGAAACTGAGTCTAGCTCAGGGCAAAGTAACAAGAGGAAGGAGCTTGCAGAAGCCCTGCTGCTGTAGCTGCTACCCATGATGCCGCTTCCACCGCAGCTGCAATTTCCACTGTCATAGGAAAGCCACTTTATCACTGAAGTGGGGCTAAGAGAAGTAAAAGATCTCTCTTCCCCAGGGTCCCCATTCCCAGCCCTCTGTCCCATGAGAGAGGACTTTTCATGCAGCTTTTTCTGTTAACACTCATAGAGTCTCAAGATTCAGGAGGTCCTAGAATCTATGCCTGGAAATATGGGAGGAGAGAAGAAGCAGGAAGTCATCTTCCTAAGTGTTGCTCTTTGAGGCTTTTGTTTTCCTCCTTAGTTAACTTGCCATTATATCTTTTCAGAGTCCTCAGATAATTGATTTGTGTATTCTGTCCAGGACTTTTAGTTGTAATCAGTGGGAGAGGGTACATGCATTTATCCCATGTTATCCAGAACTGAAACTTTTCAACCTAATTATTTTTGATATTATCTTATTATAGTAAAAAATGCTAACACTGGCTTACCACGTGCAAAATACTGTGCTAAGCCTTTTATGTACATGATTTACATATGGAAAAACAACAAACATTTATGATAAACATCACTATCCCCATTTTGAAGATGAGGAAATAGAGACTTTCATTTAACAGAGGTTAAATGAATCCCTCAGTGTCACACAACTGGAAAACCGGGTATGATCCTTGACTGGTCTGACTGCAGAGTCACTCTGAATCATTCTGCATCATAGTCATGAGTGGGGACAGAGCCGCAGATGCTCTGATTACATGTGAGGGCCAGGAAGCAGTCTTCTCTGAGACCTATGTTTTCCTAGCTTTCAGCATTGATTAGGTCAAGTTGAAAGATGTACTTATGCACAAGGCAGGTTGAGATTTAATATTGCTTTGTGTTGGTTATTGGGCAGGTGTTTGTTTAAAGGAAGTGGAAACAGGTGTGTGGGCCCTGATTCAATTACATGATGGAGAGGAACACGCTGATCCATGGCCCTTTTCAAGGAGAGATGCTGATTGTGCTAATTAATCATTTGTCTGTCAGAACAAAATAGAACATAATAGAAAATGATGTTCCAGCTACCATAGGTATGGAATACAGACTCATGTGTCTGTCTCTCCAGCAACCAGATGCAACTGTTTCTGATGACAGCAATTAAGACGCAGTACCTGAGTCCTCCTGTATTACCATGTCTGAGATGATTTGAAGGAAAGGTGTTTAATAAACTCTTGCCAATAACATGGAATATCATCCAACAGGAATTGTCTCTCAAAGATAATTTTCTCTTCAAATAGATTAATTGGGTCCTTTTAGATCATGATGACGTCCAAAGGATATGGTTGAATGGGATATTTTTCCATTCTGTGTCTTGAAACACTCAATTTACCTTACCTAACCAAGACTTGTATGCTCATAATGGAGCATAATAATATTTAATTCTCTTCTTGAAATTATCCACTTACCACCCAATAACCAGAGTAGTCTTTTAAAAACATAAATCAGATGGATTGCTTCATTGTGTAATAATTTCCAGTGGCTTTTCATGTATTTTTAGTTATATCCCTAACTCCTTACCGAGATCTACAAAACTCTGCACAACCCAGCCCTACATACCTCTATGACCTCATTTCACACTACTCTCTGCCTCTATCACTGTGATCCAACTTCATGAATCTTTTTGCTAATTCCTGAACACACCAAGGTCATTCTCATTTCAAGGGTATTTCCCTTGCTGTTCCCTCTTTGCATTTGCTAGTCCACTTTCCCCAGATATTCATATGCTTGGCACCTTCTCCTTTAAATCTCTGCAAGCTCTTCATAAAGTCTTCTCATGACAACTCTATCCAAAACAGAGCTTCTTCCTATACTCATCTCTGTATATTCTCTATCCACTTACGTTTGTTTTCTTCTTGGCATTTTGTTATATGGATTTTTATTACTCTATTTGTTTATTTATTTAGTGGCTA
The DNA here is from genome assembly GCA_935064755.1 of Tragelaphus eurycerus. Taxonomy (NCBI): domain Eukaryota; kingdom Metazoa; phylum Chordata; class Mammalia; order Artiodactyla; family Bovidae; genus Tragelaphus; species Tragelaphus eurycerus. The sequence goes on from CAKXYN010000002.1 coordinate 31,928,487, forward strand.
TTTCTCATATTAGAATGTAGCTTTGTGAGGAAGAGACTTGTCTGGCATATTTCCATGTCCTATCTCCAGGCCTAAAACACTTCCTGGCAAGTTATCAGTTCATAAAATAATTTTATGAGTGAATAGACAAGAAAATTAATTAGATAATTAGCTAAATCAATATACCAACACTAGTAAACATTAGATAAACAAAGATGAGATGAAATCTAATCCACCAAGAAATTTTTGATTTGGGGAGGAAAACACATACAGCTAATAACCTGTCTATGTTATTTATTTATATACTTTTCAAAAATTCCCTATGAACATCAGGGTTTCTGGGCCTGGGATCATCATTTGTACCAGACAGCAGGGAAACTAAGGAAAAAAGATCAGGACAACATAGCAAGTCTTTAATAAAATTAATGCAACACTGTTAATGTAACAGTGTTCTTCCTCTTATTTCAGGGCTATATCTCCTTTTAAATTAGAGGAATTGCCTCTTGGTGTGGACAATCACAGGAGAAGGCGATGGCACCCCACTCCAGTACTCTTGCCTGGAAAATCCCATGGATGGAGGAGCCTGGTAGGCTGCAGTCCATGGGGTCGCTAAGAGTCGAACAGGACTGAGCAAGTTCACTTTCACTTTTCACTTTCATGCATTGGAGAAGGAAATGGCAACCCACTCCAGTGTTCTTGCCTGGAGAATCCCAGGGACGGGGAAGCCTGGTGGGCTGCCGTCTATGGGGTCACACAGAGTCGGACACGACTGAAGTGACTTAGCATAGCATAGCATAGCATAGCATGGACAATCACGGGAGAAGGTGATGGCACCCCACTCCAGTACTCTTATCTGGAAAATCCCACGGACGGAGGAGCCTGGTAGGCTGCAGTCCATGGAGTCGCTAAGAGTCGAACACGACTGAGCAAGTTCACTTTCACTTTTCACTTTCATGCATTGGAGAAGGAAATGGCAACCCACTCCGGTGTTCTTGCCTGGAGAATCCCAGGGACGGGGGAGCCTGGTGGGCTGCCCTCTACGGGATCTCACAGAGTCGGACACGACCGAAGTGACTTAGCAGCAGCAGCAGCATGGACAATCACAAGCCTAACTCCAAATCGTATCATCCACCTCAAAGATTCTCCTCCACTCCAGGCCCCTGCTTGCTTCACCAGCACATGGAATTCATTACCTTATTGTAAAGCTACTTCTTCCCAAGCGCCTGCTTTGAGTCAGAATTTAGTATGGACAGTTTTCCTTTACTTTTGAACCCCATGCTTATTTGAGATTTTCAGATTACGGAAAATCATCTAGGTCAGTGATTCTCATATTTAAAGTCCTATTAAAATAATCTAGAATTTTCAAAAAGGTGCCTTTGCCTACAGAAAGGGCTAAGTTGGGACTATTGGGGTGAAGAAATGTTCTACATTTCATCGTGATGGACTATGACCAAATGTACTTGTGAAAATTCATAGAATTGCACACCATACAAGGGTGAATTTACTGTATATAAATTATATCTTTAGAGAAGGCAATGGCACCCCACTCCAGTACTCCTGCCTGGAGAATCCCATGGACGGAGGGGCCTGGTGGGCTGCAGTCCATGGGGTCGCGAGGAGTTGGACACAAATGAGTGACTTCACTTTCACTTTTCACTTTCATACATTGGAGAAGGAAATGGCAGCCCACTCCAGTGTTCTTGTCTGGAGAATCCCAGGGACGGGGGAGCCTGGTGGGCTGCCATCTGTGGAGTCGCACAGAGTAGGACACAACTGAAGTGATGCAGCAGCAGCAAATTATATCTTAATAAGCTTCCACTAAAAAGCAATCAGTGTCCTTCAAATGGGCTTCCCAGGAGGCGCTAGTGGTAAAGAACCCACCTGCAGTGCAGGAGACATAATGAAATTGGGGTTTAATCCTTGAGTCTGAAAGATCCCCTGGAGGAGGGCCTGGCAACCCACTCCAGTATTCTTGCCTGGAGAATCCCATGGACAGAGGAGACTGGCAGGCTACAGTCCATAGGGTCACAAAGAGTTGGCCATGACTGAAGCAGCTTAGCACACATGCGTGCAGTGTCTTTCCAAAAACTGAATCAGGCCTGTATACCAAACTTGATTTTCTCCTAGTGCAATCAAATATATCCATACAAACTGGTCTTAAGTTAGTGTGTGAACTACGTAATTTTCCAAATGATTATGGGAAAAAGACATAATCCATTCAAATACATAATGAAAATTTGTTGAACTCATTAAAGAGGGAACTAGTAAGATGACAGAGTTTATTTAAACAATAACATAAGAAATGTTTTATTTATGTAATGAGTATATGACAAATGCTTGATAAAAATTTCTACTGTAAATAAATGTCTTATAGAGCAATAAATCCTGTTTTGGGGGGTGATTTTCTATATTGGGTAAATATTATTTGCAACTGTTATTGAATATAAAATCATTTGTATTTTATCATATTTTGACAAACACATCTAACTGTAGGGAGTCCTTAAATCCCAGTGGCCCTAATTAAAGTCCAACAAGTGTTCTTCTGCTCAAGATTCAGATGATCTTCATATGGGTTGAGTGAGCAGCATCCTAGCATGACAAAGAAGGTCCTAAAAACTACAAACAAGGCTCATCCTATCCAACTGTTTTGAGCTTCCCAGGTGACACAGTGGTAAAGAATCCACCTGCCAATACAGGAGATTCAAGAGGTAAGGGTTCGATCCCTGGGTCAAGAAGATCCCCTGGAGTAGGAAATGGCAAGCCAGTCCAGTATTCTTGCCTGGAAAATGCCAGGGACAGAGAAGCCAGGCAGGCTACAGTCTATGGAGTCGTAAAAGAGTCAGACGTGACTGATCCCACATGCACTTATCCGAGGGTTTATTTTTTTCCACTAACCTTCAGGTTTTTGTCCCTAGAAACAGTAGTGGAGGTGGTAGGCAAGGATTCTCATCTGAGCCTGCTCTCATTTGCCTTAATCCTCCACAGAGGTAAGTTATTTGTCAGATTTTTCACTTCACCTACTCACCCACTGTGGGACAGCTGATTTATTTACATCAAATGAAAGGGCTTCTTGAGTGGGAGGGGGTGTGTCATTTAGAATAGACAGTGAACAGATAAACAAATAAGCAGAAACAGTGAAATTTCAAATAATAAGTATTACTATGTAATCAATAAATCAAACAATATGAAAATGAAGTACTGATACATGGTGTAACAAGGATAAACCTCAAAAACATCACACTGTTAGTCACTCAATTGTGTTTGACTCTTTGTGACCCCATGGACTATAGCCCACCACGCTTCTCTGTCCATGGAATTCTCCAGGCAAGAATACTGGAGTGGGTTGCTATTTCCTTCTCCAGGGGATCTTTCTGACCCAGGGATCGAACCCGGGTCTCTCTCATTGCAGGCAGACTCTTTACCAACTGAGCCACCAAAGAAGACCCTAAGTGAAAGAAGCCAGACACAAAAGACTATATATTTTATTCTGTATTTTATTCTCATTCATATAAATTGTCCAGAATTATTAAATCTATAGACACAGAAAGTAAATTAGTGGTTGTCTAGAGCTGGAGAATGAGTTGTGGAAATGAAAGTGGCTGCTAATGGGTATAAGATTTCTTTTGGGGGTGATGAAAATATTCTGAAATTAGATTATGTATGCATGCATGCTCAGTCACTCAGTTGTGTCCGACTCTTTGTGTGCCCATGGACTGTAGCCCGCCAGGCGCCTCTGTCCACTTTCCAGGCAAGAAGACTGGAGTGGGTTGCCGTTTCCTACTCCAGGGGATCTTCCCCACCCAGGGATTGCAACCCGCATCTCCTGCATTGCAGGGGGATTCTTTATCCCCGTGCCACCTGGAAAGCCTCCAGATTATGGTGCACAATTCTATAAAAATATTAAATGCCATTAAATTTTTCACTTTAAATGTACATAAATTATATCTCAATGAAGTGTTAAGAAAATAGCAATGCAAAATCAATAAAAACAAAGCAAGCATAAAACACTTGAGGCAGTGTTTTCAAGGAGGCAGAAGCCAAGGATACCACCTGAGCTGGGGATGAATTTGCCCTATATAAGGAACAGAGAGTAAGGCTGGAGCAATCAAAGAGGGAGAAGTAAGTTGGGAACAGGTCAGAAGGGTCTCAAGCCATGGTAGGATCTTTTTGAGTTTGATTTCGAGTGAATGCTGCTGCTGCTGCTAAGTCGCTTCAGTCGTGTCCGACTCTGTGCGACCCCATAGACGGCAGCCCACCAGGCTCCCCCGTCCCTGGGATTCTCCAGCGGCCCACCAGGGACCTCTGTCCATGGGATTTTCCAGGCGAGAGTACTGGGGTGGGGTGCCATTGCCTTCCCCTTTCGAGTGAATGAGAAGCCATCAAAGAATTTGAAATAGGATAGTGACCAAATGTAATACATACTAAGAAGATTAGTCTGACTGTCTTGTGGGTTATTGACTCATGAGGAGTGAAAGGAAGCAGACAGAGCTGCCAGGACCTATTATAGTAGTTTGGGCAACACTCAGAGAAGTCATAGATTCCTTCCCTTTCCTTCCTTTCAGTTCCCTTCCCTTCCTTTCTTTTCTCTGCTCTTTATCATAAACAGCAAGGTGACTTTATACTTAGCAGAACAATTCTCATGAGTTGTCCCAGAAAAGGACTACTTAGCCAGAATATTTGACTCACTGTTAACCTTTAGTACTTCAAAAAAATTATACATCACTCCACAAGAGAACAATCTATTTATAATGAAAAGTGTAAACTCTTATATAATTAATCCTCATAAAGACGGTATTATCCCAATTTAGTATCAAAACCTACCTTTCACTCCAAATAGCACTGTCAAAGTAAAACATAGGTCACTTAATTTGTCCATGACAACTCTTTCCACACCAGTTTTCTAGCTCACAGCAGCTAAATGATTTTCCTGCATCACAAACAAACAGCAGTCTTCAGTGCTATATTTGGCAAAGGAACAATAAGGCATCTGTAGAAAAACAGAGTTTGCATTTGACTCCTCTTCTTGCCTAAGGGGTTATTTCCATGGTGCAAGCTCAAGTGGGTGGCAAAGAATAGGCAGGCTTTGTGAGACCATTACTCACATAATGAGATCTGAGGTCTGCTATTCAACACAATTTTCAATGGGCACTTTCCCCAGGGCTGAATTGCAGCCTACAGATGTTTTGATTAGCAAATATAATTTAAAAATAAAAGCGTACAAAACGCCTCCAGCCCCCATCCTTTCAAATTCGTTCGTTTTTCTCCTAGAAGAGGTTTGCTCAGCAGTGTACTGTGCTCAATCTTGGAATGTGTCACTCTCCTCTGGGACTCCTCCAGCCCTCCTCCCATCTCGTGACAGGTCCCAAGGAATCTCTTCACTTGACCCAGATATTTCTATGTCAGGAGCCAATCCCCCTTGAAAGTATGAGTGATCTGATACCTTGTGTTTCAGCCAGCTCTAAACATTCATATACCACATGCCCACTTCTCCATAAAACTGAGCTGCACGCATGCACTGGTGATCTTATCCATCATCTCAGAGCTTGTTTATCAATTCTAAACCTGCCCCTGCTTCGGTGAAGTTTTCTTCCAGCTTTTCTTCTTTGCGATACTGCGCGTCCTCCTGTGAAATTTGCTTTGCTCCTAATCTCTCTAACTGGCAACTCTTGACTCATAATAGCATAGATTCTAGGAAAGTCAAATTATGCTTTAAATTTAGAGGTAATTTTAGAACTTTAGGTTCAGGCCCTGCCTATAGCTGCTATGGGATTATCCAACCACCTGTGTTAGAAAGTCTCATTGTCCCTCACTGGTCACTTATTGCCCTGTTCCGTGGTGATAGCCTCTCATGTCTTCTGGGTCTCTAGTGGTCAGCTAAACGCTGTGCATTCCCCACTCCACACCTCTACCGTCATCTCCAGACGGGCACACTGGAATGTCTGACTCTCCTCAACATCATACCCAGGCTGTGGGGAACCCTGGGACCCTGTCTCAGACCCTCTCTCCACCAAGATCCACCATGCCAGCACTTCTGATGTGCCCACACCATATAGCCACGTGGCAGACACAGAGGTGCTCAACCAGAAGATCACATAGGAAGCATGGTATAAATCCCCTGAGCTCTGGGATTCCCATACGTCTGTTAGGGGATCCCAGAGATCTCACAGGGCTCTAGTAGCACAGCAGAAACAGGACACAAAACCCACTGAATCTGAAATTATTTTTCCCCTGTTATTTCTTTCCTAGCTTCTCCTACTCCTGACTCTGCAAGGGCTTTTGTGCTTATGTGGCGAGAATGTTCCTTTTATCATAACTTACATTCTTTTATGGTCCAAAGATCGATTCTTGATTTGTGGAAGGAAAAAAAAAAGTTTTAGAATTTTCTAGAAAATTATCTTTTTTCTTTCCTAAAGCCCTGTTTTTATGATTTTTATCTTGATAGGGATGTTACAGTGCTCAAAGCTGAGCTGATTTCTACAGTCTAAACACTATCAGTTCTCCCCTCTCCTGAGGCAAGAATCCTCAAAGTCAGGACCAAGTGTTTATGTCAAAAAAAAAAAAAAAGTGTGGCAAGGGGGCAGGAGGTAAACTTTACCAAGAAGAGAAATACATTAAATGAGCTTTCAAAAAATTACACAATTGCAGACATGAACATCATTTAATGACTGCATCAGTCATTATAATTGTTTTCCAATACTGGTGATTTCCCATGTTGATACATAGATAACTTCTCATGTTTCGTTCTTATTAACAGTGAAGAGATATCATTGAACACAGGCCAGACAGTTTTGGTAGATTAACTTAATAAAAGTGGGATATCCGGACCAAAATGTGAACATTTTTAAAGCTTTAGATACATATTACCAAACTATCCCCATTTCAAAAAAACTCACCAGCAATGACCTTTATTACATACTCTTCATAAATCATTATCATTCAACTCCACCAATCTGATAAATGAGTTTGGTTTGCATTATCTGAATATTAGTGAGATCAAATATATTTACATACATTTCTGACTCGTTTTCTCCTTTATTCTCTTTTTTCATTTCAATTGCTTATTCATATTCTTAGCACATGTTTCGGAATGTGGAAATGAGTGAAGATCACCCAAATGAGAACAAGCAGAGACTATTCATTTCAGAGCTTCCTATAATGATGGAGTCGGCCAGCAGCACTTTGTTTGGCAGTGGCTCTAGGGCAAGCAGGGGAGTGGGAAAGCTTTGTAGTGAAATGAGTGGAGGCTTTCGAGAACACTGTGATTGAAAGTTGTTGGCATGGGGAAGCTGGAAATGAGCTAACTGCAAAGGAACAAGTTTGGATGATTGGTTTGGGGAGCATAGTTAATTTTTCTGGTTGGTCCTAAGTTGGAACTGGGGTAAAAATTCAGGAAGATGGCAGTAATTATCAACTTAGGGCTATTTGGGGCTGATTGTTGCAGGAACTCTGAGTCAGAATTCTTTTTTTTTTTTTTTTTTACATATGTTGTTGGTTTGTATATTCAGTCTTTGGGGAGGAGGAAAACATCTCTTTCTCTTTGATATGTAAGAGTTCTTTATAGGATAAGGAGATTCAATCTTTGACATAAATGTTACACATCAATCATGAGTTTTGAATTTGTTTAAATGTGTTTATATTATATCAATTTTTAAATTTTATATAAACTATTACTTTTCATAACCTCTGCTTTAGTTAGCTAGGAAGATTCTTCACATTCAGATATTATACAATATTCACTGACATGTTCTTTTAATATTTGTACTATCGTTTTAAACTTTTAATGTATTTGGAATTTGTATTGGTATAAGGTGGGTAGTAGAAAACTAGTTTTTCTCCAAATTGATATGTAGTTGCCTCAATGTCACTTATTAATAAGTTCATTTGGCACCCATCAATAGATTCCCACCAATAGTTTTGGTTTTGATTAAATTATAGTATCAGCTTGTGAATTTTTAATTAAATTCTAAGCTTATGAAGTGCCTCACAGAACTTTAAATAGCAAGAGTCTAATTGAGGAAGGGCAGGGAATAAACACCACTGTGGGCAATTTAAAACAAAATCCAAAACTAATTGTTGTAGGAGTGTGTATCTCATTCACAAGAGCTGTGTTCACATTTTGTTTCCTTTAAACATGAAATGTACCAATCTTAAATATATCATTCAACAGCCTTTGACAAATGGGTACACCTGTGCAACTCAAGATACTATCATAATAATGAACATCACATCACTTCAGAATTTCCCTCATGTTCTTCCCGTCAGCCCTGCCCCACCCTACAGAGGCCAACACTGCTCTGATTTTCCCCATCATTCATCTGTTTTTCCTCTTATCCTCTACAACATACTTTGAAATACATCAGAAATTCAAAGACAGAGGAATGAGTAGATGGATAGCTATACAATAAGCAAATATAGTAAAGTGTTAATGATTAAAACTGGGTTGTAGTTATACATTTATTCCCTGTAAAATACTTGCAACATTTTATGGTTGGAAATTTACATAATAAAATGTAAGGGGAAGAAAAGCAAAAACTCAAGGTCTGAAACACTTCTGCAGAAGATCAAGATCAAGGAATACTGATAAACATACAGAAAAATATAAAGAAATATTAATCAATACAATGTGGTGTTACAGAGACGTAAAAACCAACCAACAATGGAATAGAGAACCCCAAACAAGCTCGTAAGTAGCAGAAACTTTACTCATGGAAACAGCATCTTGGATTGGTGGAGGAAGAGCAGCCTTTTCAAGAAATAGTACTTGGACAATCAGTTATCCATGTGGAAAAATAAAACAAGATCCTTTCCTGACAGCATAATACCAAATGGATGAAGGACTTAAATGGGAGTGCAAAGCTGTAATAGTTTTAGAGGAGGTGTGAGATGCAGTTGACCGATGCTCAGAAACTATTCCTACTTTCTTCTGATGTATATCCTCGCATTGCAGAAATCTTTAAAAAAGAAAAAAAAAAAAAAAAAAGACATTTCTTAAACTCCCAGTAGCTAAGACCCAGGATACAAATTAGGTCTCATCAAATAGGTGTGCTCACACGAGATTTAGAAGGTGACAATGAGGTCAAGGCTACCCACCTGCTGCTTTAGGCTGTTTTCTGCTCAAGCAAGACCATGGCAAAGGGAGCAGGCCTCCTGCCCACCTACTGGAGGGCCAGTTGCAATGGCAGTGGTAGCTGGGCTCTGTCCCAGTCTTCAGTCACCAGTTTCAGAGCTGTTGAGATGTGATTGATTTGGTGGCCATGACAGCTATGGGATTATGACTTCTTCCTCCTACATCATGGATTTCATTTTGATTCTAGATCTAGATTTTATTAGAACTCCCTCTTTTGAACACTTCTCTGTTAAAATACTTGTATTATTGTTGCCTGTATTAAATACCCTATTGCCTTCTTTTTGGTGGGAAAGTATTTCTTAAAGATGTACTAAACAAGCCATAAATCAAAGCATTGTGTTGGCCAAAAAGTTCATTTGGATTTTTCCACAAGATGCTATGGAAAGACCTGAACAAACTTTTTGACCAATCCAATAATTCATGTTTAATTTCTGTTCAACAAAAAAATACCATAAGTAGAGGAAAAAATTCACAACAGAGTTGATAGTATTTGCTACACATATTCTTATATGTAGCATATTCTACACAGATTATAATCAAAAATAGATTTTTTAACTAATATGAATCAATAATAGAAAGGAAGAGGGTTAAAAATGCAGAAACAAGAGGAAAGTCTAATTAATATCATGTACAGATTTTAGAGTTGGACCATAAAGAAGGCTGAGCACCCAAGAATTGATGCTTTTGAATTGTGGTGCTGGAGAAGACTCTTGAGAGTCCCTTGGACAGCAAGGAGATCAATCCTAAAGGAAATCAACTCTGAATATTCACTGGAAGGACTAATGCTGAAGCTGAAGTTCCAATACTTTGGCCATTTGATGTGAAGGGTCAACTCATTGGAAAAGATGCTGGGAAAGACTGAGGGTAGGAGAAAAGAGGTGTGACAGAGGATGAGATGGCTGGATGACATCACCAACTCAATGGAGATGAGTTTGAGCAAACTCTGGGAGATAGTGAAGGACAGGGAAGCCTGGCAGGCTGCAGTTCATGGGGTTGCAAATAGTCAAATAGTGCAAATAGTGACTGAACAACAACAAAACACATAAACTATATTTAACCTCACACGGGGAGGGCGGTGGCACCCCACCCCAGTACTCTTGCCTAGAAAGTCCCATGGACGGGGGAGCCTGGTGGGCTCCAGTCCATGGGGTCGCTAGGAGTCAGATGTGACTGGGCGACTTCACTTTCACTTTTCACTTTCATGCATTGGAGAAGGAAATGGCAACCCACTCCAGTGTTCTTGCCTGGAGAATCCCAGGGACGGAGGAGCCTGGTAGGCTGCCGTCTATAGGGTCGCATGGAGTCTAGCAGCAGCAGCAGCAGGAAATCAACAAAATCCAAATTAAAACCACAAGATAAAATCTCATCAGATTGGTAAACATTAAAAAAGTGAATAATACAAAATGATATTGTTCAGTCAGTAATTCGTGTCCAGCTCTTTGCAACTCCATAGACTGCAGCACACCATGCTCCCCGTCCTCCACCATCTCCTCTAGTTTGCTCAGATTCATGTCCACTGAGTCAAATTCTATCGAACCATCTCATCCTCTACTGCCCCCTTCTCCTTTTGCCTTTAGTCATTCCTAGCAAGGGTCTTTTCCAATAAGTCAGCTCTTCATGTCAAGTAGCCAAAATGTTGAAGCTTTAGCTTCAGCTTGGTATTAGGATATGGAAAAGACAGAATTCTAAAACACCTCTAATAAGAATACATTTTGCTGCAGCCACTTTGGAAAAGAGTCTGGATTACCTACAATAATTCAACATGGGTACACTGTTGTCCCGGCATCCCATCCAGTTATCACATTCTTTAGTTCTCAATTGCAAAGTTATTTTTTGTGTCACCCTAATTTTGCATGGCTTCCCAAGTGGTGCAGTGATAAAGAACATGCCTGCCAATGCAGGAGATGCAAGAGACACGGGTTTGATCCTTGGTCAGGAAGATCTCCTGGAGTAGGAAATGGCAACCCACTTTACTATTCTTGCCTGGAGAATTCTATGGACAGAGGAGCCTGAAGGGCTACAGTCCATGGGGTCACAAAGAGTCAGAAACAACTTAGTGACTAAACAACAACAACAAATTTTGCACAGCTCTATATATAAATTTGGACACAAATTAAAATGAATAATTTTGCAGAAAAATGTAGATGTAAAATTAATCACAGCAGAGACAGAAAATCTAAACAGGACAACTACTGTAGAAGATAAAGAGAAAATAGTTTTACGGATTCCCAACAAAATAAGCACCAGGACCAGGAAGTTTCAGGAAAATTCTACCAAACTTTTTACAGATAAAATAATACTAGTATAACTTAAACTACTCCAGAGCACAGTAAAAAGAAAGAAAAAACCTTCCAAATTCAGTTGGTAAAAAGAGTAGGGTGTGTGTGTGCTGAGTCATATCTAATTCTTTACGATTGCATGAACTGAAGCCTGCCAGGCTCTTCTGTCCATGGGATTTTCCTGTCAAGCATACTGGAGTGGGTTGCCACTCCAGTGGGATCCCACTGGAGATTTCCTCCAGGGGATCTTCCTGACCCAGGGATCGAACCCATGTTTCCTGAGCTTCCTGCATTGGTAGACAGATTCTTTACCACTGAGCCATCTGGGAAGTGTACACTGACACCAAAATTTGAAAAAGATTAACACCAAAAAGAAAACTAGAAAACTATACAACCATTCTCACTTATGAACATCAATGCAAAAATCTTAACCTATTAGCAAATAGAATTTGATGGCACAATGAAAAATCAAATATACTGAGTGCCCCTAGGAATATAACGCTTGTTAATTATTAGAAAGGCTTTGAAATTAATCCAGCATACAAATAAAAATAAGGAGAAAGAGTATATTTTTACCTCCAGAAGAGATATTTGATAAAATTCAGAACCCATCATATTAAAAATACTCAATAATATAAGAATTAATGATACTTTCTTAATAATGTAGCCCAGGTTAGTATAGTACCGGTGTGTGTGTGTGTGTGTGTGTGTGTGTGTGTACGCTCAGTTGTGTCTGACTCTTTGCAACCTCATGGACTGCAGCCCATCAGTCTTCTCTTTCCGTGGAATTCTCCAGGCAAGAATACTGGAATGGGTTGCCATTTCATACTCCAGGGGATCTTCCCGATCTAGGAATTGAACTCCATGTCCCTTTCCTCTCTTGCATTGACAGGCAGATTCTTTACCATTGTGCCACCTGGAAAGCCACATACATATTTGGAAAACTTCCAGACTTTTCTTCGAGTCTGGAACAAGAATGCCCACTATCTCCTCAACTATTAAGAATTGTTATCATGCTGTATCAGCCAATGCTATTCATAAAGAGAAAACAGACCTATCAACTGAAAGGAAAGAGGTAGAACTATCTCTACTTACAGATGAAATAATCATATATCTGAGAAATTCAAAGAATCATAGGAAAACTGCTGAAAACCACAAGAATTTAATAAAATAGCAGATTTTAAAATCAATATGTAAAAATTGTAGCTCTCATATTTATAAACAAAAACTAGCTAGAAACATAATGAGAGAAAATTCCCCGTTTACAATGGCAAAAATAAAATAAAGTCACAAACCTAGGCACAAACTTAATAAGGAATATTAAAAGCTATATGAGAAAAACTATAAAACAGTCCTGAAGGACAAAAAATAAGTAAATTTGAGACAAAGCCAGAAGATCCCCAAAAAACAAAAGCAATGAGAGAATGGAATAAACTTATTATATACAATAAATCCTCCATAGTTAAATCAGTGTGATACTCACACTTGAATAGCTGGAACAGACCAATGGAACAGAACAGAAATTGCAGAAATAGAGTGAAATGCAAATAGAAATTTAGAATATGATAAAAGTGACATCTGAAGGATGAAGAGAGGGAGTGAACTTTTAAATAGGTGAGATAACTAGTCATGTGGAAAAGATGAACTTGAATCCATTTCTTTCATGATATACCCATTTCTAAGTGAACTGTATGTTTAAATGTTAGAAAATGAAACCACAAAAATACAAGAAAACATGGACAAATTCCTCTGTAATGTAGAAGTAGAAAAATCTTTTCTATGATATAAATTCCAGATGCAACTGGGGAAAATGATATATTTAATTATATAATTTTTAAAAATTTCTGCATGTCAAAATGAGAAAGAACTGTCTATATAAATAGCAAGCTTCAGGAAAGTGTGTGCAACTTCTGTCATAGACAAAGAAATAACTCTAACACAGAAGAGCTACGGAGAAAAGGGTCAGAAGTATGAATGCATTATTCACAGAAAAGAAACACATTTGGCTCTTTACTGTATGAAAGAATGTTCAACCTCACCTAAATGAAAGAAATCAGAAGTATATTGAGGTATCATTTTGGCAAAACCTGTATGTTTGACAACTATTCTGTTACTGGCTATGAGAAAACATTCTCTCAACACTAACAGTGTGAAAAGTGCACAATGGCATATATTTTCACTCTTTAACTATGCCACTTCTAGGAATCTGTTCCCAAATAAGATGTAGACTATTTACATCAATTTCAGAAAGTTCCCTTGTGCCTATTTTAGTTAACTATCTATGCAAGCAGCTACTCTTCTGATTTCTTTCACCACAAATTGCATTTTTCTATTCTTGAATTTCATATAATTGTGCAATAAGTATCTGGATTTTTTCATTCAACAAAATGTTTTGAGATTCATTTACTCTGTTGTTGTAATAGTTGTGTACTCCTTTTCACTGTAGTATAGCATTCCACTATGTAGGATGTTCAATTTTTTTCATCCATTTTCCTATTGATGGACATTAAAGCTGTTTCTAGTTTGAAATTATTTTCTGTTCGAAATCTTGTTTCAGTTTTGTTTTTTAAGTAAATATTTAGAAATGGGATTGTACAAAGGATAGATAGTCATGGAGCTTTACCTCTTACTGGTTGTTCTCACACATGGTTTTCAAAGTTCTACTGACCCGCCAAATACACATTTTTGTCTAAGTTGATCCATGAGGTTTTTATTTGACAAAATTAAACTTGATTTTATCATTTATGGGGATGGGAGAATAAAAAATAAAGCAAAGGACAAGGGAAGAGGATAAGTATTTATTAGGGAACTGCTATGAGCCAAGGCACTGTATCAGATACTTTTATGTTGTCATCTCTCTTAGTACTTATCCCAACTGTATAATATGGGTATTACTATCCCTGTTGATAGGTGGAAAAATGAGGTCTCAAGATTAAACTGCCTGTGGTCACCCAGAGTGTCACTAGACATGATACAGATTTAGCCCCAGTTCTCTATGATTTGAAACCATGAGCTTTCTTTTCCAGTATATTATATGTTTGGGACAAGAATATGTGGAGAACATGGAGGAAATCATTTAGACAGTAGTGTTAACCTAGTGGGAGAGGTGAGATAGGCTCAGATCAAGTCAGCCTTGATCTGAGATGAAGATGTTCACAACTGACCTTAAAAGCAATTGGTATCATTTCAACTTCCTGGATAGTGATGAGAATGCAAGAAAAACTCCTTTGGAAGCACTGGCAGAGACGGCTTAGCCTCTTCATAGGGTGTATAACCAATCTAAACCCAAACGAACATGCAATCTAGTAATAACCATGCCTTGCTTTGCAAGTGCAACTTTGAGGCAGAGCCTCTAACCTCCCTTTCCAACCAAGTGCACCCTGGGGCTGCTCCTCTATCAGCATTCTAGAGCTGCCAGGCCAGGGTGTTCTGGACAGGCATGAAGCAGGGCCAGACTTCTGCATAGCTAGAGGCCCTTGCCAGAGACTGAGGCGCTGACCTTCTCACTGGCAAAAGGCAAGAGAGTTTCCCACTGGGCTTTATGTGTGTGGTAATATGAGGCGTGTAATTTCCTTGAAATCAAGTGCAGAAGTTATAGCCACTTTTTTCAATACATGCTGGGTTTAAAATTTGCTTTCACATATTCCTAAATGGTGTGTCATTTTTCATGACACTGAAACTAAAGAGGCCAAGTCCTAAAACTTTAAAAGATTTTTTTCCATATCCTGAAAACCTTAGTCAATACTTTTGTATGCTCACAGAAATTTAATGAACTTACTTATTAATATTTTTGTAGCACAATTCAAATGTGATAACCCTCATTTAACTACTTCTTTCTGAGCAACAAAAGCTTTAAACCACATTGCATATACCTTAAAATTCCATGTGCCCTTTGGGAAAATATACGTGCTTGCTCCCTCTGTGTTTCGAAGCCCCCATAAACAATGCATCGTGTTGCACTGCTATTACCATCTGGTAGCTGACATCAATTCCCTCGCTGATTTCCGCCAACCAGGCAGCCTCATATGAATGCTTGCAGTAACGTTTGAAAGGTTTTGGTGACGCAGTGGGAATTAGGCTCAGTTCCCTCATTGTGTTGCCTCTAGTGGAAATTTCTCAGAATCTGAACAAGTCTCAGATTTGGAAAACTCTAATAGCTTAGCTAGAAGGAAGCAAGCATGGAAAAGGACTATGAATTCATTCTCCACAGGCATGTTCATACCAGAGAGGTAACCAGTGACCAGAGAGCATTTGGGTGCCCTTCATGACCCAGATAATCACGATGGTGTGATCACTCACCTAGAGCCAGACATCCTGGAATGTGAAGTCAAGTGGGCCTTAGAAAGCATCACTATAAACAAAACTAGTGGAGGTGATAGAATTCCAGTTGAACTATTTCAAATCCTGAAAGATGATGCTGTGAAAGTGCTGCACTCAATATGCCAGCAAATTTGGAAAACTCAGCAGTGGCCACAGGACTGGAAAAGGTCAATTTTCATTCCAATCCCAAAGAAAGGCAATGCCAAAGAATGCTCAAACTACCGCACAATTGCACTCATCTCACACACTAGTAAAGTAATGCTCAAAATTCTCCAAAACAGGCTTCAGCAATATGTGAACCATGAACTTCCAATGTTCAAGCTGGTTTTAGAAAAGGCAGAGGAACTGGAGATCAAATTGCCAACATCTGCTGAATCATGGAAAAAGCAAGAGAGTTCCAGAAAAACATCTATTTCTATTTTATTGACTATGCCAAAATCTTTGACTGTGTGGATCACAATAAACTGTGGAAAATTCTTATAGAGATGGGAATACCAGACCACCTGACCTGCCTCTTAAGAAACCTCTATGCAGGTCAGGAAGCAACAGACTGGTTCGAAATAGGAAAAGGAGTACATCAAGGGTGTATATTGTCACCATGTTTGTTTAACTTCTATGCAGAGGACATCACGAGAAACACTGGGCTGGAAGAAGCACAAGTTGGAATCAAGATTGCCAGGAGAAATATCAATAACCTCAGATATGCAGATGACACCACCCTTATGGCAGAAAGTGAAGAGGAACTAAAAAACCTCTTGATGAAAGTGAAAGAGGAGAGTGAAAAAGTTGGCTTAAAGCTCAACATTCAGAAAACAAAGATCATGGCATCTGATCCCATCACTTCATGGGAAATAGATGGGGAAACAGTGGAAACAGTGTCAGACTTTATTTTTCTGGGCTCTAAAATCACTGCAGATGGTGATTGCAGCCATGAAATTAAAAGAGGCTTACTACTTGGAAGGAAAGTTATGACCAACCTAGATAGCATATTGAAAAGCAGAGACATTACTTTGCCAACAAAGGTCCATCCAGTCAAGGCTATGGTTTTTCCAGTGGTCATGTATGGATGTGAGAGCTGGACTGTGAAGAAGGCTGAGTGCCGAAGAATTGATGCTTTTGAACTGTGGTGTTGGAGAAGACTCTTGAGAGTCCCTTGGACTGCACGGAGATCCAACCAGTCCATTCTAAAGGAGGTCAGTCCTGGGTGTTCTTTGGAAGGAATGATGCTAAAGCTGAAACTCCAGTATTTTGGCCACCTCATGCGAAGAGTTGACTCATTGGAAAAGACTCTGATGCTTGGAGTGATTGGGAGCAGGAGGAGAAGGGGACAACGGAGAATGAGATGGCTGGATGGCATCACCGACTTGATGGACGTGAGTTTGAGTGAACTCCAGGAGTTGGTGATGGACAAGGAGGTCTGGCGTGCTACTGTTCATGGTGTTGCAAAGAATTGGACATGACTGAGCAACTGAACTGAACTGAACTGAACTGAATGACTTAGAGTTGCCTTAGCGTATTTTCAGCATGTATCTCATCTTTAGTACAGTGACTTAATCGAGTATCAGAGAAGTTGTGATAGAATTAGTATTTGAACAAAGCTTTGGATTAGTAACCAAAGAAAAGCCACATGGCTCTCTTGCTGTTCTACTGAGTGGTGATCACCATTTTATACAATAGCCAGGTGTCCAGCTTTGAGAACATGTTACTCAAAAAGAATAAAACACTTGGTTTTCACAAGGAAACAAAGTATGGGTCATATCTGTCTGCTTCATTGATGCAAGAGAATGAAGCATGGGAAGACCACCAATGCCGAGACAACTGGGGACAGTGTCACATGCATTACAGGCAAGATAGAGAAAAGAACATTGACTGGGGAAGAGAGATATGGGTTCAAGTCACTCCCTTGCTCCTTAGCGGCTATTCAGCATTGACAAGTGACCTAGATCTCTGATAATCAAGTTTTAAATCTGTAACATAAAATAACACATACCTAGTGGGTTGTGATGAGAATTCATTGGAATATAGTTAGATTGAAATGAGAACTTAATAAAAGGTAGTAGGGCAGGGTGAAGATGTCTGTTTGGATCAGAAGAGTGCTCAAGAACAATTAGTGTGATTGTGATTCTCTGGGTCAAAATGTCACTTAAGGTCACGGGGCTGTGCCCTCTTTGGTCAAAATGATGCTCAGATCCTCATGGTTCTAGATCTCAACTGGATAAGACAAACCAGTATAGGCCAGGGCCTGGAGACTAGAGAGAAATGCACATAAGTGGGGCAAAACTTGGAACAGAATCAGCTCCAGGAATGAGAGAAAATCAATGTAGAGATGACAGTGAGATAAAAGATGGAGTATGTGTGGGGATTTTCTCCCCGGGACTTGGAAGCGACAAACCTGAAAGAATGGCACTTGGACAGTCTCTTGCAAGGACCGACAAGTTTATTTCTGCAGTCAAGCCTTTTTATAGAAGCAGGAACAAAGAGCTTAAAGTATACAGCCAGCAGAGCGCATACGGGGTTAACACATAATCAGTAAAAACATTTCAAGGACAGCACGCTCTAAGTGACTCATGTGCTTATCCCACAACCCATTTTCTGAAGTAACATCCCTATTTATTATTAAATCTTGGCACTGAGCATAACCAAAGGCAGGAGGTGTTTTTCTGTCCACATTACAAAGCTGGGTACTTCTGGCCCTTCGCCATTTTCCCAAGGACTTTCTCCTTTTACGGCTATTTTGTACTACACTTCCCAACAGTATGCATGGGTGTATCACAGATCAAATACCCAGTCAGGCCTTGGAAAGCTGCAATGCCAGGTCCTGACAGATGACAGGCCCATCCTATGAGATATTCAAGCAGGTCAGCTGACATCAGAAAGTAGGGACACCACTGTCATTTAAAGGCAAGTCACCCACATTCCTGGGGAGATGTCATCACTGAGGCCAAAACATCACAATAATTCAAAGTTTCGTTTAAAATTTGACAGTCCTTGAAATGATGTAACACTGTCCCTCCTGAAAGAATGTCATTTTTTGTTCTTTTTCAAAAGAGTAGGTAAATAGTTGCTGTAGTCTTACAACCTCCAAAATTCAACTGTTCTTGGCTGTCTGCCTGAACCATATTTCATGCAAAGGACTTTGAAATTGTGGTGACACTGTAATTTATTCACTATTGTATCTGTTGTACCTAACATTGTGTCAGAAGGAAGGTTCAAAGGAAATTTGAAAACACCTAGAATTAAATGAAAATGAAAATACAACACATCAAACTCTGTAGCATGCTGTTAAAGCAATTCTGAGAGGGGAACTTATATCATTAATACATTTAAAATGAAGAGAGAAATGAAGAAAATCAATAACCTAATTTCCTATTCCAAGAAACCAATAAAAGAAAGACAAAATAAATCCAAATCAGGTAGAAAAAAAGAAAATAATACAGATAAAAGTAGAAGTCAATGAAATTGAAATAACAGAACAACAGAAAAAAAAAGTCAATGAAACAAATAGCTTATTCATTGGCAAAAAAATCAGTAAAATTGATATACCATTAGCAAGACTGACAAAATAGAGAGAAGATCACCAAATCACCAATATCAAGCATGAAACAAGGAATATTACTATGTACCCTACACCCACTTAAAAGATCAGATCAGATCAGATCAGTCGCTCAGTCGTGTTCGACTCTTTGCGACCCCATGAACCGCAGCACGCCAGGCCTCCCTGTCCATCACCAGCTCCTGGAGGTCACTCAGACTCGCATCCATCGAGTCAGTGATGCCATCCAGCCATCTCATCCTCTGTCGTCCCCTTCTCCTCCTGCCCTCAATCCCTCCCAGCATCAGAGTCTTCTCCAATGAGTCAACTCTTCGCATGAGGTGGCCAAAATACTGGAGTTTCAGCTTCAGCATCATTCCTTCCAAAGAAATTCCAGGATTGATCTCCTTCAGAATGGACTGGTTGGATCTTCTTGCAGTCCAAGGGACTCTCAAGAGTCTTCTCCAACACCACAGTTCAAAAGCATCAATTCTTCGGCGCTCAGCCTTCTTCACAGTCCAGCTCTCACATCCATACATGACCACAGGAAAGACCATAGCCTTGACTAGGCGAACCTTTGTTGGCAAAGTAATGTCTCTGCTTTTGAATATGCTATCTAGGTTGGTCATAACTTTCCTTCCAAGGAGTAAGCGTCTTTTAATTTCATGGCTGCACAAGGTAATAATTTTATGCTCAGAATTCAGTAATTTAGAAGAAACGAACCACCAGTCCTTGAAAACCAACTACCAAAATTTAACCCACAGGAAACAAGTCATCTGTATAGACCTAGAACCTGTAAATAAATTGCAACTGTAATTTGAAAGCCCTCAAAAGAAATGTCTAGTCCTAGATGGTTTCAATGGAAAATCTTTAAATAAGACTCATGAAATTTAAAATTTTGCTCTGTGAAACTCATTTGAAGAAGATACAAAGATAAACTATATACTACAAGAATATCTTTTCAAACCACATATCCAACAAAAGATTAATATCTGGAATATATAAATAATTCTCTAAACAGTAAACATTGGACAATTAGACAATAAGCAAATGGCACATGTAGACACTTCACTGAAGAGGATAAACAGCAAACTAAATACATGAAAAAATGTTCAACATCACTAGCCATAGTTCAGTTCAGTTTAATTCAATCATTCAGTTGTGTCTGACTCTTTGTGACCCCATGAATCGCAGCACGCCAGGCCTCCCTGTACATCACCAACTCCAGGAGTTTACTCAAACTCACGTCCATCCAGTTGGTGATGCCATCCAGCCATCTCATCCTCTGTTGTCCCCTTCTCCTCCTGCCCCCAATCCCTTCCAGCATCAGGGTCTTTTCCAATGAGTCAACTCTTCACATGAGGTGGCCAAAGTATTGGAGTTTCAGCTTCAGCATCAGTCCTTCCAATGAACACCCAGGACTGGTCTCCTTTAGGAGGGACTGATTGGATCTCCTTGCAGTCCAAGGGATTCTCAAGAGTCTTCTCCAACACCACAGTTCAAAAGCATCAATTCTTCGGCGCTCAGCCTTCTTCACAGTCCAGCTCTCACATCCATACATGACCACAGGAAAGACCATAGCCTTGACTAGGCGAACCTTTGTTGGCAAAGTAATGTCTCTGCTTTTGAATATGCTATCTAGGTTGGTCATAACTTTCCTTCCAAGGAGTAAGCGTCTTTTAATTTCATGGCTGCACAAGGTAATAATTTTATGCTCAGAATTCAGTAATTTAGAAGAAACGAACCACCAATCCTTGAAAACCAACTACCAAAATTTAACCCACAGGAAACAAGTCATCTGTATAGACCTAGAACCTGTAAATAAATTGCAACTGTAATTTGAAAGCCCTCAAAAGAAATGTCTAGTCCTAGATGGTTTCAATGGAAAATCTTTAAATAAGACTCATGAAATTTAAAATTTTGCTCTGTGAAACTCATTTGAAGGAGATACAAAGATAAACTATATACTACAAGAATATCTTTTCAAACCACATATCCAACAAAAGATTAATATCTGGAATATATAAATAATTCTCTAAACAGTAAACATTGGACAATTAGACAATAAGCAAATGGCACATGTAGACACTTCACTGAAGAGGATAAACAGCAAACTAAATACATGAAAAAATGTTCAACATCACTAGCCATAGTTCAGTTCAGTTTAATTCAATCATTCAGTTGTGTCTGACTCTTTGTGACCCCATGAATCGCAGCACGCCAGGCCTCCCTGTACATCACCAGCTCCAGGAGTTTACTCAAACTCACGTCCATCCAGTTGGTGATGCCATCCAGCCATCTCATCCTCTGTTGTCCCCTTCTCCTCCTGCCCCCAATCCCTTCCAGCATCAGGGTCTTTTCCAATGAGTCAACTCTTCACATGAGGTGGCCAAAGTATTGGAGTTTCAGCTTCAGCATCAGTCCTTCCAATGAACACCCAGGACTGGTCTCCTTTAGGAGGGACTGATTGGATCTCCTTGCAGTCCAAGGGATTCTCAAGAGTCTTCTCCAACACCACAGTTCAAAAGCATCAATTCTTCGTCGCTCAGCTTTCTTCACAGTCCAACTCTCACATCCATACATGACCACTGGAAAAATGATAGCTTTGACTGGATGGACCTTTGTTGGCAAAATAATGTCTCTGCTTTTGAGTATGCTATCTAAGTAAGTTGGTCATAACTTTTCTTCCAAGGAGTAAGTGTCTTTTAATTTCATGGCTGCAGTCACCATCTGCAGTGATTTTGGAGCCCAAAAAATAAAGTCTGACACTGTTTCCACTGTTTCCCTGTCTACTTCCCATGAAGTGATGGGACTAGATGCCATGATCTTCGTTTTCTGAATGCTGAGCTTTAAGCCAACTTTTTCACTCTCCTCTTTCACTTTCATCAAGAGGCTTTTTAGTTCCTCTTCACTTTTTGCCATAAGGGTGGTGTCATCTGCATATCTGAGGTTATTGATATTTCTCCTGGCAATCTTGATTCCAGCTTGTGCTTCTTCCAGCCCAGCGTTTCTCATGATGTCCTCTGCATAGAAGTTAAATAAGCAGGGTGACAATATACAGCCTGGACGTACTCCTTTTCCTATTTGGAACCAGTCTGTTGTTCCATATCCAGTTCTAACAGTTACTTCCTGACCTGCATAGAGGTTTCCCAAGAGACAGGTCAGGTGATCTGATATTCCCATCTCTTCCAGAATTTTCCACAGTTTATTGTGATCCACACAGTCAAAGGCTTTGGCATAATCAATAAAGCAGAAATAGATGTTTTACTGGAACTCTCTTGCTTTTTCCATGATCCAGCGGATGTTGGCAATTTGATCTCTGGTTCCTCTGCCTTTTCTAAAACTAGCTCGAACATCTGGAAGTTCACGGTTCGTGTATTGCTGAAGCCTGGCTTGGAGAATTTTGAGCATTACTTTACTAGCGTGTGAGATGAGTGCAATTTGTGCAGTAGTTTGAGCATTCTTTGGCATTGCCTTCCTTTGGGATTGGAGTGAAAACTGACCTTTTCCAGTCTTGTGGCCACTGCTGAGTTTTCCAAATTTGCTGGCATATTGAGTGCAGCACTTTCACAGCATCATCTTTCAGGGTTTGAAACAGCTCAACTGGAATTCCATCATCCCCACTAGCTTTGTTTGTAGTGATGCTTTCTAAGGCCCACTTGACTTCGCGTTCCAGGATGTCTGGCTCTAGGTGAGTAATCACACCATCGTGATTATCTGGGTCGTGAAGATCTTTTTTGTACAGTTCTTCTGTGTATTCTTGCTACCTCTTCGTTATATCTTCTGCTTCTCTTAGGTCCATACTGTTTCTGTCCTTTATCACGCCCATCTTTGCATGAAATATTCCCTTGGTATCTCGAATTTTCTTGAAGAGATCTCTAGTCTTTCCAATTCTATTGTTTTCCTCTGTTTCTTTGCATTGATCGCTGAGGAAGGCTTTCTTATCTCTCCTTGCTATTCTTTGGGATTCTGCGTTCAAATGGGAATATCTTTCCTTTTCTCCTTTGCTTTTTGCTTCTCTTCTTTTCACAGCTATTTGTAAGGCCTCCTCAGACAGCCAATATCATTGCACACCTATTATAATGGCTAAAATAAAAACTAGTGTCAACATCAATTGCTGGTAAAGATGCAGAGAAACCAGATCGCTCAGACATTGCTAGTGGGAATATAAACAGATATAACCACTCTAGAAAATGGCTTGGTGACTTTTTAGAAGATTAATTTGGAATAAGGTAGGTGAATTGTATGGATATCAATATCTGATTGTGATATTGTGATATAGTCTTATAAAATGTCACCCCTGGGGGAAACTGAGCACAATATAGAAAGGATCTCTCTTTCTGTATTATTTCTTATAATTTCATGTGAAGCTATAATTATCTCAAATGGATTAATAATATTACCTCTAATTTCAATAAGTACTTACTAAGTATTTGGCAATTTCTAGAAAGTTAAATATATTCTATATTTTTATTTCAGATGAGAATAAATGATGTCAGTATTTTCTTATAGATTATCTCAAATAGTCCTCCATTATAAAGAGTTAAAGTTGTATTCAAAGCTTCCCATAGACACTATTTACCAGAAGATATTGATCTAAAACCGTAATTCTCCTCTCTGAGGGTTAAAGAGATAACCAAAGTGATCCAGCCAGATCTCTGGGATTAAACACCAGCCTACAAATATTCAGTGCTCTTTCTCTTTCCCTCTCTTTCTTTTAATTGAAAAGCTGGAGCCCCAACACCCATCAACACAGAACTGCCTTAGATTGCTTTTGGAAGGCAAATATTTCAAGTGCACATTTTATTGGCTATTGACTGAAATAAACTGTCTGAAAATGTCCATCACTGTGACCACTCTTATTCATAAAGATTGAATATTTGTGATTAAAATACAAATACATTCATTTAAAGCTATTTACCATTAGGCATTCATCAGGAATGAAGCCAGAAGCCAATTCAGCCACACATCAGAGGGCTCCTGGATCTACAAATCATGTCACAGATACAATGGCTCCTTGCACTTACACTGGGAACACTGTAGGCCAAGGGTCCATGACTTCAACACTGCGCATATGTGGCTGGTATTTCGAACTCTCC
Source organism: Tragelaphus eurycerus (assembly GCA_935064755.1). NCBI lineage: Eukaryota > Metazoa > Chordata > Mammalia > Artiodactyla > Bovidae > Tragelaphus > Tragelaphus eurycerus. The sequence goes on from CAKXYN010000002.1 coordinate 31,952,823, forward strand.
GAGGTATAGATTTACATTACCATCTGCCATCTAAGTTGCTGTTTACATCTGCCTTAAAGGGAGGGTTGGGCATAATCAATTAAAGTATGCATAGAAAGCCCTGGGGAAAAAAAAAAAACATCACCACCAACAACCTGAACTTGGGAGAAACAGATGTCTATCCAAAGGGGAAATAAAGAATTCATACTCTCTTCTATCTTTGAAAATATTCCCTTTGAACTTGGGAAATTAAGGGACAAAGGACTGTTTTAAAATTCCTAACATTGTTCAGCTTCACTGAAGGCCCCGAGAAATTATCTCAAATTATGCCTTATAGCTAATCTAATGATATATACGATGGTAAAAATTAAAACTTTTGCTCTACAATAGACTCTGCTAAAAATTGAAAAGACAAGCTATAGATGGAGAAAACATTTGCAAAAATATATTTCTGATACAGAAGGATTTGTATTTAAAACATATAAAAAATTTTCAAAGCTCAACAGTTAAAAAAAAAATCAAACAACCTAATTAGAAATTGGGTGAAAGACATGAAGACGAATTTCACCAAAGAAACATTAAGATAGCAAACAAGCATATGAAAAGAGGTTCAATATCATCACTTATTAGGGGAATGCAAATAAAACGATAATGAGATAATGTTACACACCTATAAGAATTACTTTAAAAAAATCAAACACCAAATGCTGACAAGCATGTAGAGGTACTGGATCATTCATAAATGACTGGTGGAAACATGAAATGCTGCAGCCACTCTGGAAAACAGTTTGTCCATTTCTCATAAAATGAAACATGCACTTGCCATATGAGCTAAGAATTGTACTCTCGGGCTTTGTTTCAGACAAATGAACACTTACCAAAGCCTGTACATCTATGTTCATAATAGATTTATTTTTAATAGCCCAGCATTCCCCTGGAGAATGGAATGGCAACCCACCTCAGTATTCTTGCCTGGAGAATTCCTGGGACAGAGGAGCCTGGTGAGCTACAGTCCATGGGGTTACCAAGAGTCAGACACAACCAACACACACACACACAAACACCAGGTTCAGTTCAGTTCAGTCGCTCAGTCGTGTCTGACTCTTTGCGACCCCATGAATTGCAGCACACCAGGCCGGCCTGTCCATCACCAACTCCCAGAGTTCACTCAGACTCATGTCCATCTAGTCGGTGATGACATCCAGCCATCCTCTGTTGTCCCCTTCTCCTCCTGCCCCCAATCCCTCCTAGCATCAGAGTCTTTTCCAATGAGTCAACTCTTCACATGAGGTAGCCAAAGTTCTGGAGTTTCAGCTTTAGCATCATTCCTTCCAAAGAAATCCCAGGGCTGATTTCCTTCAGAATGGACTGGTTGGATCTCTTTGCAGTCCAAGGGACTCTCAAGAGTCTTTTCCAACACCACAGTTCAAAAGCATCAATTCTTCGGCGCTCAGCCTTCTTCACAGTCCAACTCTCACATCCATACATGACCACTGGAAAAAACCATAGCCTTGACTAGACAGACCTTTGTTGGCAAAGTAATGTCTCTGCTTTTGAATATGCTTTCTAGGTTGGTCATAACTTTCACCAGATAGAATCCTGATATTCTACAACTGGTGAATACCATGGAATACTACTCAATGATAAAAAGGAATAAATAACTGATATATAAAATAACTTGGATGAATCCCTAGGAACGATACTAAGTTAAAAATAAATAAATAAATAACTCAAAAATTTGCTTACAGTATGGTTCTAGCTGAATAACATTTTTGAAATGACAAAATAATAGAAAGTAGGCTAATGGTTGCCAGGGATAAGGAGTAGGTTAAGGGCAGGAAGAGTGAGGAAGAGAAAGGGAGGGATGGCTAACATGAAGCAGCCTTGGGATGATGACATTTTTCTGTATCTCAGCTGTACCCATAAGAGTACATGGGTTGAGACATTGTACTATAGTTTTGCAAGATAGTAACACTGAAGGAAATTGATAAAAGGTCACAGATATTTCTGTATTATTTCTTATGACTGCATGTGAACTTACAATTAACTCCAAAAAAGAGTTTAATTTTAAATAAGAATTGAAAAGATAGGAAGAAAGTATAATTTTTCCACTTACGTTTGCAGATGAAGATACTGCTAACCCACTGGCCAACAAGGCTGTTGGTAAGAGGATAAAGCAGGCAGTTCGGAACCAAGAACTGCTTTTAGAGACTTTCCCTAGCATCCAGGGGGATCTCCTTTCCTAGCCAGGAGCATTACTCTTCGGCAGCCATCTTATCTCTCCTAGCTTCCAGTAAGGGCCAAGACAAGCTGGATCAAATAGGGAAGCCTACTGTCTACTGATTCATTACCGTGGCATGTGAAGAAATTCTCACTCTAGGAGCCAACCTCAGAATGAATTTATTATGGTTCTCGCTCTGTGACTGGGATGCTGGCAAATATCAAAGAGACATTGACCAGCTCAATCCTGGTAGGTAACAGGTAGATGAGGCCAACAAGGGGCTTCTCAGGACCCCGTGCCTCGGGCATCCTCAGGAAGGAAAGAAAACAACGTGCATGGAAAGCAACCAGACCTCTTCTGTGAGAACCCATTTTTCGGGCCACGTTGGTGGATAGCCTCCTGAGTGCCCTCAGGGATCTCAAGCCCTTCCAGGCTGTGCTGACCCCTATCCGACCTCCCAGACTGAACCCCTGATCCTTCTGTTCCTCCAACCAGCACAGGACCTTCCTACAGAGAGCTAATGGAAAACATGGACTCTTTCTTTCCATCTGACAGTGTGTCACCCCCCAACACACACTGGCTTAAATGCCCTTTGACCCTAAGCCTTCCCTGGAGTGAGTGTGTATTCCTAATACTAGAACATATGGTTTAGTTCCTCTGAAGGAGCAGATTTGCCCTGCCCTCCACACCCCACCTGTACAGTGAGGGCTGCGTTCTTTGTTATATTCTGTTTCTTTCTAAAACACTCTCATTGGTGAACAGGACTGCAAACTGGTTTAGAGCATGGACTCTAGCACTCAATGCCTAGTTCAAACCCTAGCCTCACCCTGTACTAGCGGTGAGAACATGGGCCTTGGGTTTCGCATCAGTAGGATGGGCATGATGACAGCAACTTACCTTGCAAGGTTATTATGAGGGTTAAAAAGTTGACATTCCTAGAGTGCCTGGCAGTGGGAAGCCTTATGTAAAGCAATTGCTACGATTTTTCTTAAGGTGCAACAGTAAGTAGTGAGAGTCCTCTGAATTTAAATTCAAATGGATTCCAGGGTCCATGGATTTGGGGGCAAGTCACTTAAACTCTCTGTGCCTAAACTTCCATATTTGTAAAGTCAGGTCAAAACATTCTTATGCATAGGGTTGTTATTGTTGTTGTTGCCTCAGGGGTAAAGAACCTGCCTGCCAATGCAAAAGACATGGGTTCAATCCCTGGGTCAGGAAGATCCCCGACGGAGGAAATGGCAACCCACTCTAGTATTCTTGCCATGGACAAAGGAACCTTGAAGGCTACAGTCATGGGGTCGCAAAGAGTTGGACGTGACTGAGCATGCACATGCAGGGTTGTTATGGGGATTAAGGGACCTAGCTGGTTTGTCTGGACTTCTTGCACACCAGGTACTCAAAGCACTATCCTGTGCATTGTTTTTGTAATGGACAATTATTACAATTGGGAGCAGTGGCTGTGAGATGAGTCCTCTTTCCCTCTCCATCCCCCTTACCCTGGCGCCTGAGAAACAGAGCATCCCCATGGCAACAGCGGCAGCTGGTCCCTTGATAAGAGGAGCTGGAGAAGGCAGCAGCAGCCACTGCCACTGAGGAGCCGGCCCAGCTTCGGAGAGGAAGCGCTTCCTTCCCATCCTTTGCCTTCTCATCTCAGCACCTGCACTGCCTGGTAAGTGCTTCAGGTCTTTACTCTAAGAACATTTATGGAAGAAAAGCAAGTTTCCAGTAAGTTACTGTTTTGTGGTTGCTAAGACAAAGAAGGCTGCAGCTGGTGGTACAGGGGGTGTGAGGGATAAGGGTACTTTCTGGAGCAAAACTAAGCTGGGGCTAGATGGGGACCTGAGAAAGTTACCACTTTCAAATCATTTTTCCAAGAGAAGTGGAGTCCTGAGTTCTATAAAAACTAGAGCCCTGACAAATTAAATTGCGAAGTTTCACAATGAACACAAGTATATCTGTGTTTTCACACAACAGTGTGGAGAGGCTTCTCTTCCCAAGCTGAGAGTGTCCTAATCAAAAAACCTTTCTATGCCCTACTTTGAGTAACAGTCATTCCTCAAGGAGTACTGCAAATTTAGGTCTTCTAAAGGAACAAATTTGATTTTAAAGTGTGGTATTTTTGACCTGAATTCAGCCCTCAGGTTAAAAATAGATTTGACAAAAGATATGAATTTTTATATAACCAGAGGGTACGTTAATCAGATATCACATTGGGCTGTGGACATAACCTTCTAACTTTTTATTCTGTCAAGTAAATCCAAGCCTGACTAATATAGGGAAATTCTTTAGAATATCACATGACTTAGCTAAGTGTCACCTTGCTCCTCAGAATCAGTGTTAGCATGTTCCCAAGGCCTGGAAAAGGGTGTGCTGCAGTTCATTTCTCTCTCTCTCTCTCTTTTTTTGTTTTGCTTTGAAAAATAAAAGTGTATTTTTTTAATTAATTAATTTGTATTGGAGTATTGTTGGTTTACTATATCATGTTAGTTTCTATTGTATAGAGAAATGAGTCAGCAATACATATACATATATCCCCTCCCTTTTTGGACTTCCTTTCCATTCAGGTTGCCACAGTGCATTAAGTAGAGTTTCCTGTGGTGTACAGTATGTTCTACTTTGGATTGCTCTTATCTCATCATAGCTTCAGAAAAGGCCAGAAATGGGACAAGGAAATGGTTCCAGTGGTTCGATTTCGATGTACATGTTGTAATTACAAGAAGCAGACTAAAAGGGCAAAGAAAGCAACTCACATTCTTGAAATGGTAGCATATACTGGGAGCTTGACAGACATTGTATTATTACTTTCAATAGCCCTGGAGAAGAGCCACTACCCTGCCCATTTCACAGATGTGGAAACTAAGTTTCCAAGAGGACATATAACTTTCCCAAGTTCACCCAGCTAGAGAGTGAGACCAAGCATTTGTTTCTACCTCATATCACAAGACAGCACCAAATGCTTACAGTCAGTGAGGGATTTTCTGTCTTGAATTAAATCACATATTCTAACACCCACCTGAGAATCCACTCATTGTTAAGGTCAAAATGCCCAGAGCCTTTTCTGACCTCATACTCAACCGATCTGTTTAGCTACAGAAATAGCATGACTGCCCTCCTAAAATAGGAATCAGCTCTGAGCTAGTGGGCTCCCCAGGTGGCTCAGAAGTAATGAATTCACCTGCCAATGCAGGAGATGCAGATGTGGGTTTGATCCCTGGGTAGGGAAGACCCCCTGGAGAAGGAAATGGCAACCCACTCCAGCATTCTTGCATGGAGAATCCCATGGACAGAGGAATCTGGCAGACTACAGCCCATGAGGTCACAAGAGTCAGACACAACTGAGCAACTGTTCACACACACCTGAGCTAGTGGAGTTAGGGTCCCTCCAGGCATCCTCGGCTTCCGCAGGCTGCTCTGGCATGCCTGTCCTGCAACCATGCACTTCCTTCCCTGCAACTCAGTTCCCTAGACCTTTCTGTTTCTGTTCTCAAAAGAGAAAGACATCCTTGTCATTAATAACTCCTAGGTATTGACATCAGTTAATGTAGCTCCTCTCAATTGCATTTGTATTTACAAGTGTGTCTCTGAGAAGAGCAATGTGAGAATTAGCAAGAGGAATTGCAACAGTTTAGTGCTCAGGGTCCTGAAAACCTCCTTAAACCCCTGAAATACCATCACCTGGTCTCTTGCACATGCTACACCAATCCAACCACATTCTCTCAAACAGCAAGGAGAAAAGTCAGACAGACCCATGCTTTCTTCTCTAATGGGAAAATCCAAAAACCAACATTTTTTTGTTGTTAAAGTCAACATAAATTCATTCTGTAGCAAAATCTGACATAAAAGATAAATGATTCTATAGTTTAGCATGAATGCTAGCATTTTTTCTGCAGAAGTAATGCCTGTGGTTGTGGCACTTCCTGTGACCCCTCTGGACAGGCTACATAATCATAATTTCCTGATTTCCACAACACAGGTAGGCCCAGGCTTTTCAGAAGAAGGTGGGAGGGCCGATATTGACAATCACAGTGGCAGTTAGAGTTGTCACTGTGTGAGTATTAAAATTCAGAGACCACACTGAACTAAAAAGTGGAAAAGAATGCTAAAGAATTGCAAATCTTTGACTAGAAAACAGTTTATAAAATGCCCTTAAGGCATCTCTTCAGTCCCTAGCCCACCAGGTTCTTAGGTATGAAAGAAAGAGCTGATGCTTCAGAAAGTTCCCAAATAACAGGGAGCTGCTGAGGGAGATGGTGAAAGCTTCCCTGGACAGCATGACAAAAGCAACATCCATTTGTTGTGCTTGGTGTGGGGACTGAATTCAAGAGGGGAATGCATGGGCACAGTCAGGAATAGGAAGTAGAAATATTCCATTTCCTAGTTTGAGAATGAGGCCAGCTCCTGATTTATAGCAGCTCAATTATCTGGAGCACCCCTTCTCACTGAGGGTGAAAAAGCAGAGGGAATAAAGAGATGGAGAACATCTTCTATTATGTGCTAAACAGGCACATAAAATGACAATCCTCAGTCAGGCGATGCTTAACTCCAAATCTCTCTCTCTTCTGTGTATTTGTTCCTTTCTTTGTGTGAAAGTTTTCTGCCAAGAAGATTGTAGTGACATCATCCATAATAAAAGTAGCTTCTAACTCCATGGGCAAAGCACATCCTTGCCCAGCACCGGGTAGTTTTGTGATGTAAAATCCCAAATGTGAAAAATCATCTCTCAGACCCCTGCAAACAGAGGCTTACCATCATTCTTTCACTCACATTGATTTAAAATAGTGATATTTTCCCCCATAGATACTAGGTGCTGTCTTGAGGAGCAATCATGTGTCAGTTTTGTGACTAATCACCAGGGAGCCTTGCCTTGTCCAGGGACTTCTGAACTTCACACAGTTCACCCCCTAAGGGCAGCCTCCTCTTTCTCAAGTCCTGTACTGTGAGAGCCAGTTTTCTCAGATGAGGGCTGGCCATCCCATGGTTCAACATCCAGATGAAAATGAGTGTATGACTTTTTGAATTTTTTCAGTTCCTCAGCAGGTCTTCCTTAGCCAGCTATCTAGGAAGGTATAGACAATGTTATATAACAGTGACTGCCATCAACTCAATGCCTACAGCGTTCAAAGCACAGAGCTACTGTTTAATTGTCACAGTAACTCTACAGGATCATTACTATTAAGTCTATTCTACGGATAAGAAAACTGAGGTTAAGAATGGGAGACAGAGAGGAACATATGTCCCAGGGTACCAGTCTGTGGGTGCCCCAGTAAGACGCTGACTTTGGCAAATTCTACCACAGAAACTGCAGCCTGTAGGGAGAAAGGGCAGAAATGATTGTATTGCACTTGGGCTTCATCTAGCCTCATGACATCATGATGATTTAGTCACTTCATCAAAGTCATATAGCTTTTAGTTAAAAGACTGAGATTTAACCTAGATCTATTTGGCTTGAAAGCTCAGATTCAAATTAAAGAACCAGTTATTGAGCACATAGGAGCAGCCATATGATCCAAGTGAAAAGATCAGCTTACCATAGTTTGGAGAAGAGCGGGTACTCCCACCAGAGAGGACCTAGAGTAGAAGGTAAGATTCTGGATTCAAGTGATGATTCTGACTCTAAGTATGTAATTGATTGTAAGTCATTTTAAGCTCTTTGAGTTTCTATTTCTTTTTCTAGAAAATGAATATTTTAACTAGATCCTGCATGGGGTGACCTTCAGCCCAAAGTCTATGAAAGAGCCCATGAATTTCTGCCCAAAGAGATGAAAGATTGATTTGAGTAGGTGCACAGTCCGTATCTGATGACTTTGCCTCCAGACCTCAGCTCTAAGTCCCCTCATCCCCAATGACGGTCCCATAGCTTTCTTCTTCATGAAAGCAGGTAGGAACCCACCACCCAAGTAGCAGTGTACTTCCTTATGGTTCCAGGGAATTGGCAGTCTCCATACAAATACTAAAAACAATGGCCCGAATTGATTTCTGCTGAAGTCACTCAGAGCAGTCAGTCTTCTCAGAATGACACTAAAAGCTGGCTCAAGTAATCTGTTAATGGCTCCATCTGCTCCACAATGATCTCAGCTTATAGGGGGAGAAGCCCTCTAGCCTTCCCAGAGAACATTGGCTTATTCCTCAGAAGACAACTGAGTTGAACTAATTCTATGAGCTTGAAATGTTAACACAATTGGTGTGTGTATTCTTCTGCATACTTGTGATCCAAGAATCTCAAGAAAAGAGGACAAACTGGGTCATTTAAATAGTATTCCTCTCCAACCATTATTGCTATGGTAGAACATGAGTAATAAATTATCCAAAAGAAATAGAAGATAGGCAGACTCTAATGAAGATTTCCTATAAATCTCATCTAATGCATTCCTCATTCAGACCTGACATATGTCCATTCTGAATTTCTACTCCTCATAGACAATGGCTACAACTAATAGCTCTGAAAAGTTAAATGGATTTGCGGTTTAGGAAAGATGGGCAACGGCAGGGGGGCAGGGGAAGAGGAAACAGATTTGCTCTAATGTCAGAAATCTCTAGGGAGAAAATAATAAAGATCTATTTCGAGACCTGGATATTTTCCTACCAGAATTGTAATATGAATAGGGAAGAAGTCTCAGTACTTCATAGTTACTAGCATGTAATGGTAGAAAATCAGAAATCTTGTTCAATGTGGATTCAAAGGAACCACTATTTCAAGAGTCTTGGGATCACTAGTGGAAGTTTGCAGAAATAGAGATATATCCAAGTGTGGCAATTTAATAAATGTGTGACTGAATAAACTAATTAAATTTTCTGATCCTCAGTTTTCTTATCTGTCAAGTAGGCATAATCCTACTTTGCAGAACTCAACCAAAAAAAAAAAAAATTCAGGCAAGATTTAATTAAGATTTCCTGTAACTCCCAGCTAACTCATTTCTAAATCAGACTTTATAAGGGTTCATTCTAAAACTCCCACAGTACTTCTGAAACATGGCAAATATTGAACATTTGATACATGACAATTACTGACAAATCCATATGTGTGTGTGTGATTCATTTATTTTGGCTTAAATATTAAGTTTACAGCTTCTAGTAGCTAAGTAGAGAAAGCAGACTTAAAAATAGGATTGAATTGAGAGCATAGCAGTAAATGTTCAATAAATATACTTATTTAATAAGTAAGTGAATAAGCAGAAGACATACTCATGGTCTTGTTTCTATACTTCTGTGGTGCTGGAGAAGAAATCCACACACCTGCTCTCCTTTGATGATGTCTACTGAGCAAATGCAGCCTCTGGAGCTCTCAGAAGACAGACTGGACAAGCTAGACCCTCGCTGCAACCACTTAGGTAAATGCTACAGTGTGAATGTCAGTGGTGAAAGTCAGAAAGGGGTGTCTCTGCCATTCAGTTTGCTAGCAAGTCAGAGGGAGGGTCCCTGAAACCCGATAGTTTGAGATTTCTGGTGACAGCCAACACCAGATGGACAGGCAAATAGCCCATGGGTCTGTGGGGTCTGTCATGTAAATATTAGCTGAGGCACTGGAGAGAAGTTCATTAGAATTTTAAAAAGAAAGAAGAGGCACTGTCCTCTTTTTCGGGTCTGACAGAGTCCCAGGCAGAGCATTTTTGAGGCCGTAAATGGAGAGTGGCAGTCTAGCTTGTTTCCAGTATTTCCCGACACACTTACACCCCATGTGCAGTGCCAATAAAATATTTCAAATATCTCTCTTTGCCTATCAAGACAGAATTTTAAATAGCCTTTTTCTGCTTTATTGTCAATCTGTTTCCTTTCCAGAACTGACTTTCCGCATAACCTTTGTAATGAAAATACCAGAAACGTTTCTGCCTCTACCCATTTCTAAAAATGAGACACTCAGACTTTTGATGGATGGGCCTTTTGCATATTCATAGCCTTTGTTTATGCCTCGCCTGGTTATGACTCTGCGCCCCCCCCCACCTCTCCCTTCTCCCCATTTACTATCAAGATATGTTGTACTCAGGATTTCTCCAAAAATCAGGGAAATGCATTTGAAGTAAAAGTTAAAATTGAAAGAAATGTCTTGCTCTCTGTACAGTGCCCTGAGTGGCACCTTGGGGTTGAATGGTGACCCACGACTGGTCCATAGCCAGCCTGTACCTCCAGAGACTCCACAGCTGGGCAGTACCCATTCTGAGCCACTTTCATTCATTCAGCAAAGGTCTACAGTATGTATAATGTGGGGGGCGATTAACTGTGTTCTGTGGTAATAAAGTTTTGAAATTACATTTTCAGCCAGGCATTGAAATACATAGTTCCTAGAATCTGGTTTTAACCCTGTTGCCATAACCTACCAACAGTGGAATCTTTAGCCTTTTAGCTGGCCTTCTAAACCTGTTTCCTCATTATAAGTTATGGCTAAAAATATCTTTCCTTGTGGGCATGATATGAGAACTAAATGAGATAATGTATTCAGAATGGTGAGAGTATTTAACAGCTAGTAAAACACAGGCATTGATGAATAGGAGAAGGTATTGGTCTATCCCACACGTGAAAATGAGGTGAAATCACCAAGTTGATAAGTAGCACTCAGTAAAGTCCCCTTTTCATCTCCTTTCCTGTATGCATAGAAACTTAAAATCATATAGGCCAATGCCTTACACATAGTACAATTTAAATTAGTGTTTATTAAATTGAAGTGATTGGATGAAATTATTAAAATCTCCTAGGTAGAAGGAAATATTTATTACTATTGGCTGAAGAATGATGCTATTTCATTTTTGGTTATGTATTATGATCTTTTGATGATGCAGGCATAATGATGTATGGTTACTAAATATGTCTGGTGATACGTTCCTCACACATATTTGTGTGTGCTCAGTCACTCCATTGTGTCCGACTCTTGGCGACCCTATGGATGGACTGCAGCCTGCCAGGCTCTTCTGTCCATGGGATTTCCCAGGCGAGAATACTGGAGTGGGTTGCCATTTCCTTCTCCAGGGGAATCTTCCCAACCCAGGGATCGAACCCTTGTTGCCTGTGGTATCTGCTTTGCATGTGGATTCTTCACTGCTGAGCCACCTTAGGTTTTCTAAAACAAAGAATCATCCAGATATAATGTCCAATAGACCATAAGTAACTTGGAAACAAAGTATGTTTTACTTCTAGTTTTAGTCCTAGCTCAATGTCTGAAATATATAGTAGGAGCTTAATCAACATTCGTTGAATAAATAAATGAATGAATGACACAGGCTATGCCTAGACCCATAAAACTAAAGTGAAAATGTTTGGCACATTTAATCCTCCATGTTTTAAAGAAGCTTACCTGACTGTTTTCATTAAAAAAAGAAAGAGAAAGCAAGAAAGGATAGATAAGAGGAAGGGAGGGAGGGAAGAGGGGTTGAAAAGATCCAATTACTCCCTAAATTTCCCCAACTTCATTCATAATTATAGATCTAGCCAGGCAATATCCAGGTGATAGTGATTTTCCGGAGAAAACAGTTTCATTTCTTTGTAGCTTCTTAGAATCCTAACAGAAGAGCTCTTTATACAAAATACATCTGAGTTCATTCATTCAAGCATACATTCAACAAATATCTATTCATTGTTACTAAGGAGATAACACACAAGACACCTGTCATCAAAGAGGGCAGGGAAAACATATGCATAAATAATAACTAGAATATCCTTTAAATGTACTACATGAGTAAAAATGCTGTGGGTATTTATAAAATGAGAAAGGACATGCAGGACTAAGATGAGGTGGGGTAAGAGGATTGGGCTTTCCTCTGAGCCTTTGGGAAAGTATTGGGTGTTAGCATTGGCCAGAGTGAGCATTTTTTAAGTATTTGAAATACATTAAATGTATCAAATGATTTACCATCATCAATAAATTTAATTCTCTCTGTCTTTGTCTCTCTCTCACACACACATAAGCGTGCACATTGATTTAATATTATCCCCATCTTATAAGTTGAGAAAATATTAAAGTTCCTAAGTATTAAGACTCCCCCACCACCAAAAAAAAAAAAGAAATTCTTGCCAAGTTCTCAGAACTAACAAGAAACAGAGTCAAAATTTTAACTCATATCAGTCTAATTCCACCTAATCATTGTTTCAACATATGGATTTATTGGCGGGAAATACAATTAAGAATAAAATTATTGAAAGGACATATAACCTTTAATCTCCAAGAAGGCTCTATCCAGCTCAGGAGATAGATCATTAGGGAAAAAAGTGCTAAAACAATGACAGAGGAGCTCAAAGCACAGCCACAGAAACCAAAGCACAGAGGAGTAAGAGAGAGCAGAGCAAATACCTTAATGGGCAACGGGGGTATCAGATGGAATTAATTGTATAAATGACATCTGATGGACCTGATGCCGAATCCAGACTTCAAAGGCTCTGGTGAGGTAACACAGGGGAGTGGGGAGTGTGAGGAGATGAATAAGAAGATAAGAGGGCCTGGGTTAGGATAAGTAAATAGGAGGATTGTAAAGCCAGGGGCAGTGTAAAGACCAGTGCTGAAGTATAAGCCTTAATCATTGGTGTGACTTGAAATGAAAGCTGTGAGGAATAGACAGAACCTTGCTGTAAGACCAAAGACAGAATAAGGCTCCCTATGGGCCCTTGGGCCCTCCAAAAAGAGCGAGGCTTGAGTAAAGAAAATCCAGGAGGAGCATTCTGGCACAGAGAATCTGTTCCCCAATCTGAAATGTAACTTAAACCCACTCTGTGGCTTGCTTAAGTGTATTTTAAAGTTCCTCTTGCCCTGATTATCCATCCCATTTGAGTTCCCATCATTTGGAGTTTTACAAAATTCTAGTTTTCTCTTTTAATGCATATATCTGTGCATGCAAAGGCCTCCATAGAAGAGGCCACAATCAATAAATGCTTTTCTTTTTCAGACCAAAAGATTCCTCCCTTCCATCAGATTTAACTGTAAACCAACCGGTCTGTGACTAAACCCGTGCTCATGTCATATTCTTTTTTTTTTTCTTTGTTTCTTGTCAAAATCAGATGATCTTTCAGACCAGTTTATTAAGGATTGTGATCTCAAAAAGAAGCCTATAAAGGGGAAAAATGTACAAGTCACCCTGAATGTTGAGTCAGACCAAAAAAAACCAAGGAGAAAAGACACACCGGCCCTGCATGTTCCACCTTTCATACCAGGTAATGGACAATGAGGTCAGTTTGCATGTCTGTAAAAGGGAACTACTGGCTTCTAGATTACATTTTTTCCCCTTATATAGTTCGATATTTTTCAATCATTGGTACAGTCTCTGTATTTATCTTAGTTACTCTAAGGAGGGTCACTATAACATATAATTCTAAAATATGAGTGGATAACACAATACAAGTTTACTTTTCTCTCATCAGTGGAAGCTGGGGGCAGTGGAGAGGCAGGCTTTGCTCCAAACAGTCATTCAGGAACTCAAGACAATGGACACCATCAGCACTTGGCTTCTAAAGTCACCGCAGGCACGGGCATCCAGCAGACCCAGGGCAGACAGAGTGGAGGGTTGGCAGGCACACACTTCCTTCAGTCACTTCCTCACCTGACTGCAAGGGAGGCTGAGAAACGCAGCCCAGGTCTGAGCCAGGAGCAGAACAAAACAGTCTTGGGAACAGCTAACGAGTCTCTGTAACAACCGTGCATGTGACTTGTGACACTCTCTTGTTTCCAAAGGTTTTGTCTTATTTCCTCTACCCCTTCCTTCCAGGCCATTTATTTAATGTCCTCTCTATTCACAACCTACTCTTAGGGAGACAAAAGAAATAGAACTTTTCCTTTCTGGAAAGAAACTTTCTGTTTTATAAAACGGAGATAAGAGAAACACATAAACAGCTGAAATATGAAGTAAGAGATAACATCATAAAGGAGGGCCTCAGATAAGGACCCTGGGAGCTCAGTTTGGGCTATGAACTGTAGACTGGTTTTCTAGAGGAGGCTGTTTTTAGAGAGTTTGTACATAATGGAGAGAACGTTCACGTGTAGAAGAGGGGAGAGGAGGCAGGTGGTGGAAGCAGAGAACTAGGTAAGTCTAGTTCTCTGAACTAGGTGAAGAACACAGTAGCACGTGGCTTATGCAACAGCAAATGCCCCATCGTTCTAGCAAGGGTAGGCTTCAGCAGCAGACAAAACTCAGCTCAATTCCTCTAGCACATCTTTGCCTCACTTTCTTCAGCAAAGTAACAGTGGTAGTATTAAAAAACCTCATGGTTTTGTAAGGCTAAAATAAAATCAGTCATGTAAAAACCCTTTGTATAAAGCATGTTATCTAGTGTAGCCTCCATAGATATGAATTCTTATGATAAAGAACCTGCTTTTATTAAGATATTTGAAAAGTTGATTATTAGATGTTTGCACATCACCAGATGCATGTGCAAGTATGGACAGACTGTCCTTGTGTTCTGAGACATATGTGTTTGACCCTGTTTCTCCCTCTGTTCTCCTAACTATGCAGACGTCCTTTCAGAACATTTAATTACAAGATATGATGTCCAAGACATACAACCAAAGGGCAAAATGAGTCCAGTTCTTCATAACACTGACCTGGAACAGAAAAAGCCAAGGAGAAAAGACACACCTGCCCTGCACGTGTCCCCCTTTGCAGCAGGTAAAAGAGCTGGTGCAGGGCATTTGCAAGGGGTGATGGGAACAGGTCAAGAGCCTTACCATCTGGAGTGCCACAGGCTCAGCCTTTGTCCTGGCCCAGCAGTCTGTGTCTCGCAGGAACATACACGGGAGGAGTATTTACTGCTGTTTCTCAGGTTTGCCTTCCTTGGCGGTTTCCCTGGGGCTGACTTGGATCTGAGTGAGGATCAGAGCATAACTCATGCTTCAGCAGAACTGGTCAGATCCACTGAGTCAATAAAATAGAAATGACAGTGGGTCCTTGAAAAGAATTTAAATACCCTCCTCCCCAGTCACCCAGGGATCTTGCATCCTATGACTGATGGTTGATTCTCCCAAAACACCTGGGTATATTGACCAAATCCTCAAAAGAAGAGAGAGAGAGAGAGAGAGGGAGGGAGAGGGAGGGAGAGAGAGAGAGCTGCAAAAATAACGATAGCTCTCTCTATGTGAGTCAAATCAAACCAAAAAATCTTGCTGAACTATGGGCACAATTCCACACTATAGGGCAGCCAGTGTGTGAGGTACAGTCTTGTGCCTGAGAATTTTAGGTACAAGTTGGGAAATTGGGGAATGAGACGAGTAAGTCATGGTCAGAGTATAAGATGGGAGTGTGTGTGTTTGTTTTATATAGATAGTCTAGGGTGGGAGAATAGCAGAGGAGAAATGCACTAATGTTTATTGAAAGCCTACTAAATGTTAGGTACTGGATTTGGCAGGTCTCGTGGATTTTCAAAAAATCGACTGAATAACACAATGAAATAGATATCATCTCACTTTACAGATATAGAAATTGAGAGAGGGTTTAAGTAACTTAGCTACTCTAAAATCTTTTTGATGAAATTGATGGATGGATAGCTGATTAGCTAATTGATGGGATGATTAGAAGGACTGATGAATGGATCAAATTATGCTCATGATCAAACACTGTTATGTGACAGAGCTGGGGCTCCAATCCAGGCTCGTCTCATCTGTGAGCAGTTTTTCATTGTATCATATGCTATGGTTTGGACCTAGAGCATCATAGCAATCCAGAAGGGACACTTTGGGGAGATGATGAGATTTAGTCATTAGTATAAGACTGTATTTTCCCATGATTTCATCTAATAACAAAATCGAAAGATGGCTCAGAAGACATCATGAAAAGGCAATCAGGGAACAGACGGTAGCTGATTTCTGAGAAAAGCCAGGCAAAGGGGCATGAAGCATGAGGAGGCACTTGTCTGGAGAAATGGACTGAAGACCCATCCATAGGCTGTGAATCTGCCTTAACCATGCTTCTCATAGGTTTCATGCATCCCTACCTGCCCCTTGATCCTCAAATCCGTCACGTGTTTCCTCCAAGTTCTCCCTTTGTCCACATCTAGTCACCTTTTATGACAGCCAGCTCTAGGTCTCTACCAACAGACACCTCCAAGTCCAGAATGAATCTTTTTAATTCTAAACCTCTTTTTTTTTTTTTTTAATTCAAGCTAGATGTGCAAATACCAAGACTTTTCCCTCTCTTTCAGTATTGTCCTTATCTTTCTTGTTGCTGTTACTGTAGCTGTTATTTAATTGACTTACATTGAAGGTTTTTTGATGAAGTCATTAGAAATGGCCTGGGATTGCCTTATGTTGCTGGTATTGACCTTGATAACTGGTCCAGTCCCTCCTACGTAGCCCCCACTCCATAAGTATCTGTTGATTTGGTATTCTATTTGGCAATCATGATTCAGCATTTCAAGTTCTCCATTAGGAGACTATTTTCTGCTCATTCTTGTATCTACTTTTATTGAAGTCCTTCTAGGGGAAGACTTGGAAGAGGAACAAAACTATTTATGGGCAGAGAGTTACTTTAGTACACAGCATTGAACATAGGCTTTGGAGTCAGAAAGGTGTAGGCTTGATCTCTGGTTCTGCTTGATTCTAGCTTAATGACTTTGGGCAACTAACATAAACTAGAAAAGCCTCCTTTATTTTATCCATCTCTCAAAGAAAAACCATAAAACCCATCTTCCAACATTGTTAACAAACTTAAAGTGTATAAAGCATTTAGCACACATCCTGGCTTATTGAAAGCCTTCAGTAAACAATAGTTCACCTCCATCCTCTTTCCAACATTATATTCTTTGAGATACTAAACCATTTCTAAAGGTGAGAATTTTTCTAGCCACAGTGTTTTACCTTTCCATGGAAAGCTGCTGATTCAAGGAACTTCCTAAAATGTTAAGCTCTATTTCTCTGGCAATGGAGGCTCCCTACATCCCAAAATCGATATTCTAAGAGAACAAGCTTCCTGGACAAATAAAAAATGTTTATCAAGCTGTGCAGAGTACACAAGAGTGTTGGGGGAGGGGTTGCTGTATATTCATAGACTATACACATTATTGAATTCCTTGAATAAGCAAATCTCTGTCTTGCAAGTATTTGCAATTATCATGTTCTATGATTCCAGCTTTTATTAGCATATTAGCTGAAGCACTTTATTTTTGAAGAGCCTTTTAGTATCTAAAGATTTGGCAGTAATCGAAATGTTAGTTAAGCTGATAAGGATAGGGCCTTCAGCAGATGTTTAGAGAGACTCACATTGGTTTTAATAAGGATGTTGAGAGGAATTTGCAGAAAAATGCTCTCCAGAGACATTTCCTTTCATTAGCCCTTGGCAAGGGAAGGCTGGACAAGGATTCGCACTCTCCTTTAAATTTCCAGCTAACTACCTTCATTCCCGGAGGCTAACGAGGTTTTTTGACAGATTCCAACTGCCAGACAACTCCTATGAGCAGTAAGGAGTCATTTTGGGTTTCCTCTACAGCCCAAGCTTTGCTCTCAGTGTGACCCGAGGTTGCCAGGGCCAAAGAGCTGAGGGGCAGGGAGCATTGGATTGGGACTGGTCAGATCTGAGTAGCCAAGATCCACTTAAGAATCTTTAGTTGAGATCTGTGGCAAAAGAAACTGGAGAAAGTAATGAACAATTTGGCTGAAAGTCTTGAAGAGAAGCCTCCTAGGTAATTGACCTATGAACTGTGAACACTTGGAGATCAAAGCTCAATATTGTGCTTGTAGAAAGGAGACAGACGTGTCCTTTGAAACTGATGTCTCTTCTGTCCTGCCGAGGACAGAGCACTCTCTCTGGTATGGTTGGCCAGGAACGGTGATGTTTTTGGTCTGACTGCCTTAGATCCACATACATCTGTGATGCAGGTGACCACCTTTGGATGGTGCTCTTGCTGGGATCATAACTGAAGGCAGCTTGCTGTAGAGCTAACTGACACTTTAGAGGTCTTGGATTGACAGCTTCAGCCTTAAAAGCACATCATGTTCTGAGAAGTAGCCAAGTTCCCTAAACTTGCCTACAGAAAGAGTGGAAGGGAGAGTTAACATTTTCTAAATCCCTACTATATTCCAAGTCTTGTGCTGGATATTAGAATATCCTCTGACACTCTCATAGTTTGGTAGGACATACAGATGTCTTGTCCAGCAATTCCTACAATGTGAAAAATATTTTAAGAGAGGTTCATGTAAGGTGTGAAAGTGAAGTTAGTCACTCAGTCATGTCCGACTCTTTGTGACCCCATGGACTGTGGCCCACCAGCCTCCTCTGTCCATGGAATTCTCCAGGCAAGGATACTGGAGTGGGTTGCCATTTCCTACTCTGGAGGATATTCCCAATCCAGGGAACAAGCCCAGGTTTCCTGCACTGCAGGCAGATTCTTCACCATCTGATCCACCAAGGAAGTCTTCATGTAAGGTGTGGTTGAAGTCAAAAAGAATGTTGGACTAGATCTTTCTTGATGGGATCAACTCCTATGGTAGATACAAAGTATGTTTCCTCCAGTTTTACAGATGAATAAACTGAAATTCACACACATTGAGTGACCTGCTCCAAACTGAATGAATGGCCACTGAAAGCAAAGTTTTCCAGCTCTAAAGCACATTGCATTGATAACACACCTTTGCTTCTACAGGAAAATGTGAGGATCATGATCGAGTTAAGCCAGTTAAACCAGACTAGTGTTTATCAAAAGTCATTCATCTTTAAATGACCAAAGGCAATAAAATGAAACATCAAGTTTAAGAACATAGAGATGACATATAAATGCTACTGATTTAAGCCTCGTCCTAAGCAATAAGATCCATCAAATCAAGACTGTGACAAGTTACCATATTTTTTTTTTCACTATAAGACATTAAAGTGAATGCTTAACTACACTAATATAAATATTAGTTCACTTTCCATTTGAAATTATCTCCTGTGTCCCTGTGGAAAGCCTAGCCTACTTTGGGAAGCCCTGACCTCTTCCCTTCCCTGAAATCTCATTACATTTTTCCCCTGCCCAGATACTTGTAAAACTTGGTGTCAAGGATACTAAAAATAACCAGAAAGTTGAATTTAGAACATGTAGAGGAACCAGAGGTCAAAATGCCAATATCCAGTGGATCATCAAAAAAGCAAGAGAGTTCCAGAAAAACATCTATTTCTGCTTTATTGACTACGCCAAACCCTTTGACTGTGTGGATCACAACAATCTGTGGAAAATTCTTAAAGAGATGGAAATACCAGACCACCTGACCTGCCTCCTGAGAAATCTGTATGCAAGTCAAGAAGCAACAGTTAGAACTGGACATGGAACAACAGACTGGTTCCAAATAGGAAAAGGAGTACGTCAAGGCTGTATATTGTCACCCTGTTTATTTAACTTCTATGCAGAGTACATCATGAGAAACACTGGGCTGGATGAAGCCCAAGCTGGAATCAAGATTGGTGGGAGAAATATCAATAACCTCAGGTATGCAGATGACTCCACCTTTATGGCAGAAAGAGAAAAAGAACTAAAGAGCCTCTTGATGAAAGTGAAAGAGGAGAGTGAAAAGTTGGCTTAAAGCTCAACATTCAGAAAATGAAGATCATGGCATCTGGTCCCATCACTTCATGGAAAATAGATGGGGAAACAAAGGAAATAGTGAGAGACTTTTATTTTGGGGGACTCCAAAATCACCGAAGATGGTGACTGCAGCCATGAAATTAAAAGACTCTTGCTCCTTGGAAGAAAAGCTGTGATCAACCTAGACAACATACTAAAAAGCAGAGACATTATTTTACCCACAAAGTTCAGTCTAGTCAAAGCTATGGTTTTTCTAGTAGTTATGTATGGATGTGAGAGTTGGAACATAAAGAAAGCTGAGCGCCAAAGAGTTGATGCTTTTGAACTGTGGTGTTGGAGAAGACTCTTGAGAGTCCCTTGGACTGCAAGGAGATCCAACCAGTCCATCCTAAAGGAAATCAGTCCTGGGTGTTCATTGGAAGGACTGATGCTGAAGCTGAAACTCCAATACTTTGGCCATCTCATGCGAAGAACTGACTCATTTGAAAAGACCTTGATGCTGGGAAAGATTGAAGGCAGGAGGAGAAGGGGACGACAGAGGATGAGACCATTGGATGGCATCACCAACTCAATGGACATGAGTTTGAGCACGCTCTGGGAGTTGGTAATGGACAGGGAAGCCTGGAGTGCTACAGTTCATGAGGTCACAAAGAGTCGGACATGACTGAGTGACTGAACTGACTGTCCACTTTGAATCTATCCAAAATTGGGTTAATGTGAAGAAATATCAAGGAAGGAAGGAACTTGGGAACTCAGCATGGCTAACTCTATGTTCTCTTACCAAGAGAGCATACATTCCAAATAAAAATTCAAACTTCTGTGTGGCTGGTATAAGAGAAAATATCTCCCACTGTGTTTCATAAGTGATTTATGCAAAAGCCTTAGTTTCAACCAGACTCCTGAAATTGTTTTTCTCCTCCAATAAATATCAGCTAATTGGTAAAGAACCCATATGAACAAACTAGTGACTGAATCAAATGAATAGTCATTAAGATCAAAGCATAGTTTTCATTAATTGGCCACTGTTGAATGGAGTCCAGTGTTGTAAAAAGGCCTCTTGTGGTGCACAGCTTTCCTCCCTTAAGTTTAAATCTTTATGAAATGCTTCATGAATGTAAATGTCTCTACGGAAAGGGGTGGGAGATTGTGCAAGGCAGTGGTGGGAAAACAAAGCTGATAGATGGAGTGAGATGATAGAAAGCATGGAGGACTGGCCTTGGATCACAGCTCCCTTTCCCTTTTATTAAAATGACTTCATTTCACAACTCACAGGATGAGCAGAACCACCCAGACCTTGAATGGCCTTTTCTGGGTTGACCAGTCCAGAAAATGGTGCTCAGGCTTCTGAATTCCACAGATCAATAAACTTTTAAAGCAAGATATTGTGGAGTCTAAAAGAGGGGTCACAACTTTGAGCTTTGCCAGTCAGAATGCTGACAAAACAGCCATCGAATATCCCTAAAATTTCATGAAAGAAAGAATATTTTGATCCCTTAAAGAAGAGAAAGAATTGTTTTAAAATAAGGACAATTGTTTAAACTAGAGCCATAGAGCTGTATGAAAAAATTCACTACATTTTTTCTTATTTTCTCATGTGCTCTAAACCACATGAACGTTATCAGCCTACTAGCACTGACATTCAGAAGTGGCACGTTCAGAGTCTCAGTTCAGTATTTTTCCCCAGATGTTAGTAAAATATGTGCAGTTTGACTTCGTGAGTTTTACCATTTCTTTTCTAAGGGAAAATAAACTAGCCAATTGTGCAAGCAAAGGAAACACTAAGTTGCTCACAGGTGTAGCACTGGGCTAAGCATTATTTCATACTTCTTATCTAATTGTCACCATAACCCTTAATATAAGTATTAATGCCCTCATTTTACATACAAGAAAATTTCAGTCTGAAAGTGTAACCTGGCCCAGTACAGATTAAGTGAGTGGTAGAATGAGAAATCCAAAGCGGTTAGACTCCCAAATTTGTACGTTTTCCATCCTAATTGCTGCAAGCATAATTGCAGAATGTAGAGAAGGGGGTGAAGGTTGCTTGTGGCTCCCAGGCTAAGCATCTCTTCTAACCAGAGCAGTATTCTCATTGAGCCACAGCTCCTCTGGGAAAGCCAAACAAGGCCACTCCGCGCCTCTCTCTCTCTCTCTCTCTCTCTCTCGGCATCTTTAGCAGTTAGCTTTGCAGCCACTAAACCTTTTCAGGGTTGCCATGCTCCTGTGAACTGTCTATGCTGTAAAGTCATCGAATATTTTAATTAGAGGCACTTAATTGCAGATCTGTGCTTTGTTTTTCAGGTGTGACACTGCTCAGGGACGAGAGACCCAAAGTGATCTTGGAAGATGATGAAAAAGATGGTGACAAGATAGCTATTTAAAGATATTTCCCCTGAGACCACTTGTAAATAGGTTAGATTGGTTCCCTATGGCAATCGAGCAAAAAATAGACTTGTGTCTGCTCTCATTTTGTCACAGTCCACCTTTAACATCCAGGCACCTTTTCCCCAGGAGGCACACTATATCAGATCGCCAGTCACCTCTTTGTCTCTTCTTTCTTAGATCTAGTTTCAATCCCACTGCTTGAATTTTCATTTTTCTGATGAAAAGTGGAAAGAAAGCAGACCATCTTAAACTTGGTAGATAATAGGGAAAGCTTTAGTGCTCAGCCTCTGCATCTGTTCATGGAGCAAAGAACATGGATAATATGGGAACTCTATATTTTTTGGTTTGTGCTGCCACGTGGACTTGACTTCACATCATTCAACACCAGTTCAAGTGGGGGCTCCCTCGTGCCAACTAGGGAAGAGAATGTTTGGGTTCTAACCCACTGATTGCTTTGGAGAACATAGTCTTTTATCCCTTTTATCCTCTCTCAAGAGTCCAGGCGTCTCTGCTTACATACCTAAGAGCCTTGTAACTGATACCCCTTAGGGTGTAAGTAGTATGTGAGCTGGGAGAGTCAACCTAGGCAACCATGCCTTGGCTGAAAACACCACACATAGAGAGTGTTCATCTGTCTGGAGAGCTTAGCAATATACCCTAGTTATTTTTTAAAACTTAACCATGTTGACCTGAAATTTTGTGTGTTGTGTCACAAATGAACCTTTACTAACGATAGGTAGAATACCAATATTCACCATGAATTTACTTTTTAAAAAGTTAAATAAGATCAATGGGAGGCCATTCTTGTACTTCTGGCAGTCTTACTTGTTTAGACCCCAGTGAGCTTTCATGGGTGAGAGAGAGGGGAAGGTGTGGTGCTGGCTAGTAAGCAGGAGTCTATGCATAACCCTGGTGGCAGCCTGCAGTCTGTGGATGCGGTGGAAAGACTTTCTGCCCAAGGGCCTCATCCTCTGGGTGATGGACATGAGGAAGGATGAAAGGTATTATTCAAAGGTATTAGGGTGGATATTCAAAGAAATGCTGGCTGAAAGCAATCATTTGGAAGCTTTGTTTACACTGACTCTGCTGCTTCTGCTAAGTCGCTTCAGTCGTGTCCAACTCTGTGCGATCCCATAGACAGCAGCCCACCAGGCTCCGCCATCCCTGGGATTCTCCAGGCAAGAACACTGGACTGGGTTGCCATTTCCTTCTCCAACGCATGAAAGTGAACAGTGAAAGTGAAGTCGCTTAGTTGTGTCCTACTCTTTGCGACTCCATGGACTGCAGCCTACCAGGCTCCTCCACCCATGGGATTTTCCAGGCAAGAGTACTGGAGTGGGGTGCCATTGCCTTCTCCAACACTCTGACTCAGTTTGTTAATCCTTTCTGTCTTTCTGTCCTTCTCACAGACATGGAAAAGATGCAGGACCCTGCTAGTAATAAAGATGCTTCTGGTAACAGGATGCATCTCTGTGCACATTTCTCCTAAAATATCCTATTTTTTTCCACAGGAAGAAGAGGTTACAAGAGAGACTTGAGAATTGTCTTTTTTGCTTTTTACTCATAGAGATTTTAAAATGTTACAACCAATCATTAATATTTAATAATCCAATCAGGAGAATTTACATAAAATCCTAGATTTCCAGATTCTCTTGAAAAAAACACCTCAAGATCTGGCCACCTGAGCCTGATTTAAAAGCAAAGTGACTGTCAGTGGGTGCTAAGCACCAGTCCTTTTAGGAGAAAATACATTCTCCAGCGCACCATCTGCCCCACCAGGTGTATCTCTCCCTTTGACTTCACCCTCCAGCCTTCACATTTGAGTCTGGAACCCCTGGTGATGATCCATACTTTGAGTCCCTAAGGATCTCTCCCTCTTTGATCCCAGTACTCACTCCACTTTCACAGCTTTGGGAGGAGGGGAATAAAATTGCAGCCAGGAAGCCTGTTGAAGCATAAGTGGTAAAAACAAGCCACCATAACATCTTTCAAAAGCAACATCCAATTATAGGTATTAGATAAAGAGGATTACATCAGCACCAAGGGATTCTTAGTGAGAAAACACAGATGAACTATCATCCTATCAGCTTCTCTGTACATGCCTGGCATACCTGAAGCCATGCCCACAGAGTGTGCTCAATAAACTCGCAGGTGCTCAGAAAAGCCCTCCTCGTTTCTGACTTCCTGGAATGGGGTGGAAAGTAGACTGGCAGTTGTAGAGACAAAGGCCTTGAGTTCTTGCCCTGAATGTGCAACATTGAGCAAGACCTTAGAATTCTCTGAGTCTGTTTCTTTATCTTGAAAATGAGAGCAATAATCCCCACTTTACCTTCACAGTCTGAGAATTACATAAGGTATTAATAACATATGGCAAAGGGTATAGTAAGCTCTATTCATCTGTAACAGGATAGTTTTAAGATGTATTCAGAATATGGACTGTACCTTTTCTATTGCCAAATCCTCACTGCCTGGTTATTAAGTCAGTAGCAATTATGTGGACTTTAATCACAGCCTCTGAAGAAGTACTTCAAGAGGGAGATCCTGTCCCCTTAACTGAAGGACTAGTCCTCCTCTTTCCAGGAAGATGGTCTTTGTAATACTCCCAGCCTCAAAACAGCACTCACAGAAATGGTGAGGGACAATGCTAGTCAGAACATCTCAGCAACCCTGGATGTCACTGGGCAATTTGGATTGAGGCCAAGTTTCCCTCACTTCCCTTGATGTATGTGGCCCTTTTCTGAGCAGGTAAATTAGAAGTTTAATGATTACAGTTATATTCAGATTAAAGTAGTTTTCAATACATCTTGAATAACTTCCCTCCAGCTAAATAATTGTCATATTAAGAAAATAGGAGCATTACATGGTAGCCTATTCAGAAAGAAGGCCCAAATTAAAAGCAATCCCAACAGAATTGGTAAATCAGTTGTCCTTTTGTTCACTCTGAAGGCATCTATCCCAAGCCCAGGCTGCTTGGGAGGAGGGGGGACTAGACAGGAAACTCTCAGCTGTCTTTCACAAAACCCACACAGCATTGGCGTCTTCATTTAAATCCAGATCCTCTTTAAAAGCTGCTTTCTGAGTTCACACAGTTCAGTTCAGTCGCTCAGTCGTGTCTGACTCTTTGCGACCCCATGGATTGCAACATGCCAGGCTTCCCTGTCCATCACCAACTCCCAAGCTTGCTCAAACTCATGTCCATCGAGTCTGTGATGAGTCCACATAGCCAGCTTCTAATGCTTAGTTATCACCTGGAAAGTCAGAGGCGGATGCTGACAAGATGTGGATAGGACCGTAAAGGACTCAAGCAGAATTTCCTTTTAAACGCTGTTAAATGAATTTTCCCTCCCTAGCCTGTGTTGTCCATACTGTTTTCTTAAAACGAGAATAGATGGAGATGGCATGTGGCCGTGAGAGTAGGTTGATGGAGCAATTACTTTCCCTAGCTACAGGATGGACGTGTAGACTCTCTGTCATCTAGTGTGAATGAAGCTCCCTTGAAACTTGTTTCTAAGTGTGAGTTACTCAGAAAACTCCCCAAGGCAGTGAGTGAATGCACAGGAAACAGATGGACTAAAAATCTCCTCCTCCTGAACACAGGATTGCCTTTGAATTGGTTTGAAAGTATCATCTCTACAGCAGTTCAGAACATGGTAAAGACCATAAAAACTCAAACACAAAAACTCCCTGACCCAAAAACTCAAGGCAGGAGACTCTCCACAGATATCTGTATTAAAAGGGAAATAATGTAGCATTTGAAATGAGTTCTGCCGTTGAAAGATCCAAGATATCAACTTGCCTTCCTCAATAAGAGAAGGATAGGTTATTTCCTAACTTGCAGTAGCATGTCCTTCCTCCAAGATAAGACTCCTCATCTTTAAGGAGACTTGTTGAGAAGAAGCAGAAAATGGAAGATAATTGGGCTCAACCAAACCAACATCACTCTTCCAATCTGATGCCAAATATGAGCTTTGAGAGTTGAATGAAAAAACAGTGAACCACAAATCTTCATGTCCTTGCAATTAAGTGTTAGAACTTCAGAAAAACAGTATTTATCCATCAAATCATATATAAATTATATGTATTTTACATATAATTATTTATTATATGTATTATTTATTCACTGCTTAAATAATGTCCTTCATGAAAAGAAGAGTGTGCTCTGTGCCCTTGTATGTGTTCAATCATTTTCTTCTATCATCCCATTTGATCCTCAAAAGCAATTATAAGAAAACTAAACAACCAAGGAAACTGACATAGAGGAGGAGCCAGGACGGGAATTCGGGTCTCCGTACTCATGTGTGCTGTGGTCCTGGCAGTTAGGTATGGAAGAATGACTGCTGTGTGCAACCTTCTGCAGCTCCTAGCTGCCAGGCACCCAGGGTAGCTCCTACGGGCTTGTCATGGGTCCTGGGATCACCTTAGAAGGAAAGTGTCTGAAATGCTCTCTGGTGTAAGTAGAGTCAAGATTGTGCCCCTCCTGAGGTTCTATAACCAGAGTTTTTATACCAAACTGATCCTCAATTATCAGCCTGGGGCTGCTGAACAGCAGTAATGATGTACACAAAGTCAGATTAGGAGACAATAGTTGGAAAGGTGTGTGAAACTGGGGGATGAGGTGGGGAGGATGTGGAGTGGGGGAGAGGCTGAGCCCAGTGGTAGATGTAGGTTCTGGAATCTTAAATATCTGAGTCCTCTTTTCTGCGATTTCTCTAACATCTTACCAGAAAGGCTTCCTTATGGCAGCCTGGCATTCCCTTCCCCCTGAACATTCTGTGGCTCCCAGTTACTCCCAGCACTCAAGAGGACACATGCTAGTGAGAGTCCTGAAAGTTAAAACTGATTGCTGGAATTAAAAGATGAACATTAATAGCACAAGAATACCTATTTCAAGAAGTTCAAAAAGGAAGACTTCCCACAGTTCTTCTCATGCTGACAAGGTTGTCCTTCACTGCTGAGTGACTGGCACTACTCTTCCTCCCCTATATAGTCAGTACTATTATAATCTCATGATGCCAGGGTCTCACATGTGCCAGGAAACACAGATCTTTCCTTGATCCGTTTCCTCCATCCTCTCTCCAGTCACATGTTGCTCTCCCTCCCTATCCCACTGCATGGCCATGTGGCTCTGTGTTCTGTCTGACAGACAGTAGTTGGAACAAGAATGAATCTCACATTCATTGAAACAAACCATCACACATAGGACGGGCTTGAGGCATACCAGCCAACACCCATTGCTCTAAGGCATCTGCTCAGAAAGAAAACAAGTACCATGGCCTATCCTGCTCTCCCTAAGGCCCTTAATCCCATAAAAAAGTGGCATGCTTCCCAACTGACAAAGAATTAATCTCAAAAATATACAAGCAACTCCTGCAGCTCAATCCCAGAAAAATAAGCGACCCAATAAAAAAATGGGCCAAAGAACTAAACAGACATTTCTCCAAAGAAGACACACAGATGGCTAACAAACACATGAAAAGATGCTCAACATCACTCCTTATCAGAGAAATGCAAATCAAAACCACAGTGAGGTACCATCTCATGCCAGTCAGAATGGCTGCTATCAAAAAGTCTACAAACAATAAATGCTGGAGATGGTGTGGAGAAAAGGGAACCCTCTTAAACTGTTGGTAGGAATGCAAACTAGTTCAGCCACTATGGAGAAAAGTGTGGAGATTTCTTAAAAAACTGGAAATAGAACTGCTATATGACCCAGCAATCCCACTGCTGGGAATACACACCAAAGAAACCAGAATTGAAAGAGACACGTGTACCCCAATGTTCACTGCAGCACTGTTTATAATAGCCAGGATATGGAAGCAACCTAGATGTCCATCAGCAGATGAATGGATAAGAAAGCTGTGGTACATATACACAATGGAGTATTACTCAGCCATCAAAAAGAATGCATTTGAATCAGTTCTAATGGGGTTGATGAAACTGGAGCCTATTATACAGAGTGAAGTAAGCCAGAAAGAAAAACACCAATACATTATACTAATGCATATATGTGGAATTTAGAAAGATGGTAATGATGACCCTTTATGTGAGACAGCAAAAGAGTCCAACAGACTTTTGGACTCTGTGGGAGAAGGTGAAGGTGGGATGATTTGAGAGGATAGCTTTGAAACATGTATATTACCATATGTGAAATAGATCGCCAATCCAGGTTCGATGCATCAGACAGGGTGCTCAGGGCTGGTGCGCTGGGATGACCCTGAGGGATGGGATGGGGAGGGAGGTAGGAGGGGGGTTCAGGATGGGGAACACATGTACACCCATGGCTGATTCATGTCAATGTATGGCAAAAAAACACCAGAATCTTGTAACTAGCCTCCAATTAAAATAAATAAATAAAAATAAATAAAATTTTTTAAAAAAGAAAAGTGTCATGCTTCCGTTATCCAGTGTTTGGGAGATGGTTTTTTTTCTTTTTTAAATTTTATATGTGTAGTTTCTTGGTTGTGCTGGACTTTTGTTGCTTTGCGTGGGCTGTCTCCAGCTGAAGCGAGTGGGGCTGCTCTTGGTTGTGGGGTATGGGCTCCTCATTGCTGTGGCTCCTCTGGTTGCAGGAACAAGACTTTAGAGTGTGCAGGCTTCAGTATTTGCAGCACATGGGCTCAGTAGTTGTGACCACGGGCTTAGTTGCTCCACACCATGTGGAATCTTCCCAGACCAGGGATCGAACCTGTGACACTTGCATTGCAAGGCAGATTTTTATCCATTGTACCAGCTGGGGAGATGCTTTTGTTGAAGGGAAATCATACTGAGAAGGCCAGTACATAGAACATGTAGAATGTGAGGCACTAAGTGGGTAGCGTATTAGCAGGAAGCCCCATGTTTCTTCCCTCCTTCCTTCCTCTTCCCCATCACTTTTCCCTTGGTGGTCTTTAAGGAACTCATAGGACTTTGCCAAGCAGGGTCAGAAGCTCTGTAATTAGATAATTAGGGAGGCCAAGCATTCCTTCAGCTGCCTCCAATGTGAAAGCCCTCCATTCACACTCAGGCCCAGGCCTCCCACTTGGAGTGGGATGAGGGTTTTCATTGTGCTGGTAATGTATGGGTTTTAATATACAAGTTTGCAAGCTCCGTCTTTGATATACCCCATGCATTTCTGAATAGGAACAACGTCCCTGGCGACTCCTCAGTCTGAGCAGCGGCCAAATCTGCAGTCGCTCTCCTATAGAGCAAAGCAAAAAGCCAGCAATAAAAAAACTAAATAGCAAATCAACAGGGTGTCGTTCTTGAACAAATGCACATTCATAATTTGTAACTGTGTAGTTATAAATCCCCTCCTAGAGCTTTGCTCTAACGACCCAAAGCAGAAAGGAAGTTTTAATTTTTTTCCCCTCCATTTGGGTATTTGGTGACAGAGCAATGTTCATTTGCCAACAGTACAAATATTTATCCTTTTTACTACTTTAAAGCATTGTTTCAGATGTAGTGGAATTACAGAGAATCAATGCTTAACTTTACCAAACCCTGCCTCTCCAGGAAAAAAAAAAAAAATTCTATCAGGCACAGGTACTAATTTTAGAGAGAAAGGAGTATTCTTGGTCTATCCCAAGAGGTTTAAAGAATCCTACAAGAATGCTTGTATGTGCATATGAGTGTATGCATATAAATCTCAACCCAAAATATTTAACCAAAAAGTCAAGTACACAGTAGCTTGTCAAGAGGCAGACCATTCTGGGGTCCTTTTCATTACAATCTCAACCCTGACTGGAAGAAGCAGGAGAAGCCAACAGAAAGAATTCTAGAGCAAAGATTCTGTTTCTCATCTAGAGATGATAAGATGTCAATAGGGGTCTTTTACCATGATACTCAAATTAGGAAATAACACTCAACTATTTGAAACGGGACTGAACAATAGAACTCCCGGTGATAATGGAGTGTTCTTGGTCTGTGCTGTCTAATATGGTAGGCGTGTGTGTGTGTTAAGTCACTTCAGTCATGTCCGGCTCTTTGTGACCTCATGAACTACAGCCCTCCAGGCTCCTCTGTCCATAGGGATTCTCTAGGCAAGAACACTGGAGTGGGTGGGTTGCCATGTCCTCCTCCAGGGGATCTTCCTGACCCAGGATTGAACCCAGGTCTCTTATGTCTCCTACACTGGCAGGCGGGTTCTTTACCACTAGTACCACTTGGGAAGCCCCTTGTGCCAACTGAGCACTTGAAAAGTGTCTAGTGAAACTGTGGAATACAATGGTTAATTTTACTTAATTTTGATGTATTTAAATAGTCACATATGGGTAGTGGCTACAGTATTGGGCAATGCAGGTTTGGAATGTTAAGATATTAGGAGGCTGTGGTTGGAAGTAGAATCAACCATTCAAGCAGTCAGATGGAGGACATGGGGTGAAGACTTTTAAGTTGGAAGATATCTTAGCATGCACATGTTGCAAAGAGTTTAGGAACTTCAGGTTAAATGCTAGAGGCTAAATAACCACAGAATGAGATTTCATAGATTTCCAGCAAAGTTTGGGCAAGCTCTGGTTAGGAAACATCATCCCTTATGTGAACACCTGCTGAGATGCTTGACCACACACTATGATAACTGCTTGCTCCTGCTTCGTACTAATATCCTCTTCCTTTATGAACTTATTTTAAAATCTCCTTCTGCCTAGTCCAGTAGATATGCTTCATCTCTGTAGTTTACCAGCCTGATGCCTATTTGCTTACCTTCTTCTGGTATCTTCTTCTTTTACTGTGTATGAACTCATATTTACTGGGATATAACTGTTTCCTTAGCTACAAACTTGTACTTGAGGAACAAGTTAAACGTAAGCCTAATTTGGTCCCCTCCTGATGATTTGGGGAATTGGAAGGACCTGCCTGGGGAGGTGGGGGTCCTCTGTTCTTGATTACGGTGAGTTAGCCCCCGCCAAGGGACTCTGGGGCTCAGGGCAATCCCCTTATCGCAGGAGCTGTGTGCCCCACCCACATGTAATGAGCCACTCTGGGGACCAGTGGGCACACCTGGGAAAGGAGGACTAGCGGGAGCAGCAGGTCCATCTATACCTGTTGTTTCCTGCACCTTGTCTTGGCCAGGCTTGATCATGGAGCTCTGTGATCAAGAGAGCTCCACATCAAAATCCACATCAGATTTTTGGTTGCCACAAAATGATCACGGAGTAAGAATTTATACAGGATAATGGGGTGGGAGGGCAGGAGAAAAAAAGATGCAACATAGAGGCTTTTCTCTAGCTTACTCTCATCCACAGCATCCTAGTCTCTCTAGCTGCTCCCATCCATTCTCAACCTTCATATACATAGACACAGATCTATGCACCAACGCGGTACCTATCACCTGTCTCTCGAAGGGGTTCTCACCATGTTTGCATTGCTTTCTCAGGCTCTTCTACCTTTTACTTCATTCTGTGGCCTCTTTAGCATCAGGTTTAGAGGAAGAGGCCAGTGTCCCTGCTGAATCATCATTTCACTGCTTTTTACTTTTCCAAGTGTAACTGGTTTAGTGAACCACCTGAACCCAAGGGCTACAGAGAGAAATGACTTATAATTTCTCCTGCCTCTGCTATCCGATGTGCTCTACCTTATATATGTCCCACTTCTCTGTGTCAAAAGAGACTGGATTGCTTCCATTTCCTGGCATGATAATATACTGCTGCTGCTGCTGCTAAGTCGCTTCAGTCGTGTCCAGCTCTGTGCGACCCTGTAGACGGCAGCCCACCAGGCTCTGCCGTAGCTGGGACTCTCCAGGCAAGAACAACACTGGAGTGGGTTGCCATTTCCTTCTCCAGATAATATACTATAGTTATGCAAAATGTTACCTGTTGGGGAAACTGAGTAAAGGGTATGTGAAATCTCTCCCATATCACTTCTTACAACTTCATGTGAATTCACAGTGATCTCAAAATAAAAGTTTAATATAAAGGACTGAAGATCACCCAGGTCAATATTTTCCCCTTATCTGTTTTTACTGAGTGTATAATTTATCCAACTTTCTATTGCAGGTCAAAATTTTTCTTATGGAAGCAACCTCTGATTTATGTGAGAGAGAAAAAGAGAAATCCTGAAAAGTGAGGGGGAAAAACAAATTATGTTTATTCCCACTTCATTAATTTGATGATAGAACCCACATGGTGAATATTTCACATGGCTTTCACAAAGTTAAAAATAAGACTCCTTGTATTGTATTTTATATTATGCTTTTAGAATCAGCAATTGAGAATCAAATAGAAAGCAGCCCCTGATATTGGTGCTGAGATGCCCAGCAGTTACCTGCAGGTGTGCCCCTTCACCACGATGAGTGATAAGCCTGACTTGTCCAGCTACAAGTGTGTTTCTGTTGGTCTTTTGCTGGAAGGCACTGATAAGCTGTTTTATGAGCACTCAGTTATTCTATCACACATGCCTTCCACTTCTCCTTTTTAAAAAGCTGCACATACTCCATTCAGTTAATGCATCGTGATTCATTTGACCCTAATAATGGACCTTAGCTATTTTTCAGTTTCTCCATAATATACATAATACTGTGATGTGAACTTTGTTACAAAAATATTTCTGGTCATTTCCTCAGGTAAGAGGCATAGAAGTAGAATTTCTGAGACAAATATTGGGGATGCTTTTAAGGTCCTTGATGCATTTTATCTGTTTTTTCATTTTATGGAGAAGGAAACTGAAGGACAGAGACAGAAAGTGACTTGTCCAAATGCAAACAGATTTAAGACCTATGTTTCTTGTAAGTGAAGGCTGTAAAAAAATTTTTTTGATATTACAACTAGAGATGTGTATATAACCAATTGCTTTCTATGTGGTGAAGTGGTAAAGAAGCCCCTGGCCAATGCAGGAGGCTCAAGAGACATGGGTTCAATCCCTGGGTTAGGAAGATCCCCTAGAGAAGGAAATGACAATCCACTCCAGTATTCTTGCCTGGAAAATTCCATGGACAGAAGAGCCTGGTAGGCTGTAGTCCATGGGGTCACAAAGAGTCAGACACAACTGAGCACAATTCAGCACACACACACACTGAGCACATGTAATCAACAATTTAACATTTCAGGTCCTGTCCATTTTGCCTGGCTCATAACCACTGAAATTGTAGAGACCATCACAGGGGTAAAGTCCTCGGTCAGGCTGATGTTCTCTGGAATGGTCTTGTACTCAGTCTCTCAGGCCATGGTGGACAAGAATTTTTGGCACTAATCCTACAGCCAGTGGCCAGGAGAGCCTGGAGCTGCCACCTGTCCTCTGGGAAAGGAAATAAGCCAGCACTTCTGTGTTGGGTGAAGATGTCCTAAGGCACGTGGGACCACCAACCTCTTTCTCCCATTTGCTAATAAGGGTCGTCCTAGGCCAACCAAGTAGAGAGATACGGCATTGCTTTTATCTGGTTCTGGTTTTTTACAGTGTTATTTTGGCAGTTATTTCACAATCCTTGTGAATTTTCTGTTCTGGTGCTTGGTAATTTATATTAATTCAGGTATATGTGGACCATCCATTGTTTTCTGAGCTCTGGAGTTTCAGAGATAGAATCTGACACAGTCTCAGGCTTCCCTGAGCTTACACCATCTGGGAGGGAATCACCCCCAAGTACCATACATAATACTGTAGGATAATACTGCATAATACTGACCTACTAAGTTCATTGCTAAATAAATGTCAGTCCCAGAGCCCAGAATAGTTGGGGGCAGGGGATGCCAAGTGCTGCCAGGAGCATCTTAGATTTCACAGAGAAGGTAAAATTTGGAAAATTTGCTTTTTCAAAGCATGGAAAATAGAGAGTATTTCAATCTAACATTTGAAATACTAGGTGTCAGTATTGATTTATTTAATTTATTAATTTGCTGTCCCAGGTCTTAGCTGCAACATTGTGAAATCTTCAGTCTTCACTATAGCACATGAACTCTTAGTTGCAGTATGGGATATCTAGCTCCCTGGCCAGAGATCAAACCTGGGCCCCTGCATTGGGAGTGTGGAGTTACCTTGAGTTCAGTGGATTTTATTTGTTCATTTAATATTTAGGTGTCCAGATCTAAGGACACCTAAATGAAAACAAAGAGGGATGGAAGTAAAAGACTATTCCATCTCCTATGGGGATAAATCTTTCCCATCTAGAGCCTGTGGTTTGTGCCTGTGATCAGGTGGACTTAGCTCAGTGTCAGGCACCACATCACTGCCTTGACATTTGACCTTAGACTTGAGTCTTTACTTCCTTGGGCATCTTGCTTCTTCACTGGGAAAGAAAAAAGGTAAATACAGACTTTGTTAGGCTTTGTTGAGGATTAAATGTAAAAAACATATGTGGAGACTTCCCTGGTGGTCCAATGGCTGACTGTGATGGCTAAAACTCCACACTCCCGATGCAGAGGGCCTAGATTTGATCCCTGATCAGGGAACCAGATATCCCATGCGGTAACTAAGTTCATGTGCTGCAACAAAGATTGCAGTTTCCACAATGCTGCAAGTAAGACCTGGCACAGCCAAATAAGGAAATAAATAAAAACATATGTGAAGGAAAGACAAAAGTGAATTTTATGTCTTCATTGCACTATACAAGTAAGTTTCCAGGGGGCCTTTCTTAGAAATATGACACAGTGACAGGTCTTGTCTGGGGTTACCTTGGGTTCAGTGGATTCTATTTGTCCAGTCTCAAAAGATTTTCTCTGGCAGGAATGACAAACTTCATAAAAATTCAACTCCTGATACAGCGCAAGGCTGCCCAGAGTAGGCACTTGGTGAGGACCCAACCAGTGAGAGAAAGGAGTATGATAAGTTTTGCAGTTTTGAAGATTTTCCCTGTTGCAGGATACTTTTTAAACTGAACAATAGTAGTAAATTTAATCTCATAGATGCTGGCAGATTTTGAATTTAAAGCGCTCAGTAGGTGACATCCCTATTTGCATTGGAGAATTGCTCACAGCAAGAGTGTTGAAGAAAGACAGGCTACCACCCAGATGATTCCCACCCAGATTGTTGACAAGAGGCCAGGTCCATGTTATGCTCAGTCCAGTAAGGAAAAAAGGATCTGGCAAGTGAAGGTTGCTTGGGCTTGGATCTCAGGAGATCATCTGCATGTAATCCAGGATCCACCAGTTGCTGAGTTGTGTTCGACTCTTTGTGATCCCATGGACTATAGCCCGCCAGGCTCCTCTGTCCATAGGATTCTTCAGGCAAGAATACCAGAGTGGGTTGCCATTACCTGATCCAAGGGATCTTCCCAACCCAGGGATCGAACCTGTGTCTTCCAAGTCTCCTGCATTGCAGGAGGATTACCACTGAGCCATGGGGCTTGACTATACATGAGACCCGTTTCTCTGATTGAGTCACCTTTGGGAAACAATACATTTTAAACTGTCCTCAGGACTTTCTGCATAGAGAGCATGCAAACATAATTTGAGAGTACAAATGCACATCTGGGGAGGGTGTGTGGTACAATGAGGAGCTTTGGAACCAGACTTGTTGGGTATCACTAACCACTCAGTCATTTACTAGCTTTGCCTATGTGGCAAGTTTCTCTAACTCTCTTAGCTTCAGTGTCTTTATCTGTAAAAACAGTTGGGCTATACCACCTTCCCAGGTTGATGTGACAAGTAGTTCAGATAATGCATTTAAAGCCTCTGGTTTCCCTAGACATTTACTCAGTCTTAGTTCACCTCTCTTTCCCATCACTTTCCTCTTGGTGTCCAAGACCTTGTTTACATCAATTAGGTGGTTCACCAACAGATACTGTGCTGCACAAACTCACATGTGTGTGTGCACAAGTGCACCTTCAACACACACACACACATATCATTCTTTCAGCTCAATCAAAACAATTCAGGATCACTGCTCTCTAATCCCAGCTCTGTTCCCTTCACTCTACTTCATTCTCAGTCCCTTCACCAGGCAAAGAAACCCCACAAAGGATGGACAGAAAAAGAAAATGACACTGCAGAGGGGAGGGAGGAAGCAACATTAATAAAGGAGACCCCCAAATCTGCTGGCAGGTCAGAAAATCTAATTAGATCAGAAAATGGAAGATTAGGGAGAATAAGATGAGAAAACAATATGGAGGCAGACCACAGAGGGCTTTGCAGACCATGTACAGGACGTGGACCTTCATCATCCCCTCGACCATCAGCCGTGGAATGGTGCTACAGAACAAGATGACATCGTGTGGTTTGTGTTTCACTGCATGCTGGGGGTGGACAGGGAGTCAGTGCCTAAGGGAGGCCGTTAGGGACATCAGGAACCACAACTCGCAAGCTAAGCTCACTAGAACCTGTAGGACCTTAAGGATGGAAAGGGAGCCTGAGGACCAGTGGGTGGGTTCCTTTAGCTCTTCTCAGAAGCACCATCCAGTCACTGGCTAGAAATCACCTCCTCGGAGCTTCCCTGGTGGCTCAGTGGTAAAGAATCCGCCTGCCAATACAGGAGATATGGGTTTGATTCCTGGGCTAGGAGGATCCCACATGCCATGGAGCAAATAATTCTGTGTGCCACACCTACTGAGCTTATGCTCTAGAGCCTGGGAACCACAACTACTGAGCCATGTGCCACAACTACTGAAGCCCGTGCACCCTAGAGCCTGTGTTCCACAGCGAGAGAAGCTACCATATTGAGAAAACCTCACACCACAAGTAGAGTAGCCCCTGCTCACCACAATTAGAGCAAAGTCCTTGCAGCCACAAAGACTCACACAGCCAAAAATAAGTAAATAAATATTTTTTAATAAAGAAATCACCTCCTAGTACAACCAAGCACAACATTTTGGGGGAGATGGGGAGAGGGAATTACATTTTTCAATAAGCAGCCAAAATATTTCCAGGGGTACCTTTTTCACAATACTCAAGGCATCGGTCAACCTTCCAATAAGTTAACCTCTTGCCACTAGGCTGATCTAACTCATGTTCTGGCTAAGGGAGAGGGGAGGTGGGGTGGGGGTAGAAGGACATTACTTTCCCTGAGTGACCATTTTGCATTGTTTATTTCACCAGCGCTCCAACTCTCCTCTGGAACAGATAAAGCAGTGTTACGCAGAAAGGACTCGCCCCAGTGGAGAAGGAAATGTTGATGAAAAGGGTGCATCAACCCAAAGATTGATTGCCTTGCAGTGAACATACCCGTGCAGATGTTTCCACACCTACCCAGATGTTCCCATTCAGTGTGTGGGACCAGGAAACACAGACAGGGGGTGCTGGAGGAGGAACACTGGTATTTTGTTTTCCTAAGACAGCTGCCTGGGAAAGCTCCTCCATCCTGAGTCTTTTCTCCCACTTGATTTTATTCATCTCCTGTTGGTACCAGTTGAATTACAATAAGCAGCCACTCATTGGAGAAGACTCTGATGCTGGGAGGGATTGGGGGCAAGAGGAGAAGGGGACGACAGAGGATGAGATGGCTGGATGGCATCACTGACTCGATGGACGTGAGTCTCAGTGAACTCTGGGAGTTGGTGATAGACAGGGAGGCCTGGCGTGCTGCGATTCATGGGGTCACAAAGAGTCGGATACGACTGAGTGACTGATCTGATCTGATCTGATTTAGGCTGCTATAGATGGCCTTAGTCATTTTTAGACACCAGTTCTGATGCTTGCCTTATGTGTCAACTTGAATAGGTTAACATGTTCAGTTTTTTTGTCAAACATCAGTCTAGATGCACTAGGGGGTAATTTTTAGATGCCACTTACATTTAAATGTGCAGACTTTGAGTAAAGCATGTGAGTGGGCCTCATCTAATCAGTGGATGGCACTGAAAACAAAGACAGAGGCTTCCCAAAGAAGAAATTTGGCTTCAAGACTGCAAAATAGAAACCCTGTCTGAATTCAGAGGCTTCCAGCCTGCCCTGAAGATTTCAAATTTGCAAAACCCCACAGTTGCATGAGCTAATTCCTCAAAACCTCTCTCTATGTGTCTCTGTGTTATTGGTTCCATTTCTCTGAATAACTCTGATGAATGCACACATACACACAGAGTTTTTCATTTCCACAGAATGTATCTAGTCTATTTTAGATTTAATAATCAATACAACTAAAATCAGAGCCACCCTGGTGGCTGAAACGGTCAAGAGTCTGCTTGCAATGCAGGAGACCTGAGTTTGAGCCCTGGGTCCAGAAGATGCCCTGGAGAAGGGAATGACAATCCACTCCAGTATTCCTGCTCAGAGAATTACATGGACAGAGGGTAGGCTATAATCCATAGGGCTGCAAACAGGCACAACTGAGTGCCTAGCACAACAACAACAGCTAAAATCAATAATGAAGAACTATAAACCTAAGGGGCACCTTGAGGATTCACTGGCAGATGTTCTTGGATCTGATTCCCAAAAGAGAGTTAGTAGAGCCCTGAGGTCTCATCAGTTAGGGGACAGGAGGACAACTGACTTATGTGGGTGGACAAAGGGATTCACTTTGATACTGAGGTGAGATTGGAAGATGGTTCAACTGTTTTAGGGAAGAGTATCAGGTTCTGAGCTTGGAATTTTCATTTTTAAGGGAAAGCCATTCCACACTTCAATTTGTTCCAAAGAAAGGATAAGAGTGTTTGACATTCTGCTGATGTCCATTTTCTTCTGTTCCTTAAAGTAAGGTGAAAGATTCTATCTCAAAGGACACATAAATATGAAATAAATTGACTTATGATGCCTAATTGTTACCTCTCCCATGGATAGAGACTGAGGGTCCCCTTGACTTCTAATGACTGCTCTCCAATTACCTGGATCACATCTGAACCCCGTAATTAAAGTAGTGATGCTGGACAGGGAGCTCTGCTCCTGGTTTTGGTTTTGGGAAGCTGCTGGCATTTACTGGACAGACTGTACGGCGGTAGTCACTCTTCTGTGGAGGGGGCAGTGAGAGGACTGAGGAGAATGCCCAACTCACAAAACACACTCACACATGGCACCTGTTAAAATATTCATAATTACTCAATAGGCAGAGAGTAGCTGTCGTGATTCCCATTAAACAGATACAGAGACTGAGGTACAGGAATCAAGTGACTTGCCCAAATCCACACAGGTAGTAAGCACTTGTCCTAGAATTGGAATCTAGTCCTGCATTGCTATTTCCCTTCCCACCCTTCTGGAATCCCATGGTACATATGTCTCTCCTTTTAAAATTACTGGTGGGGACTTCCCTGGTGGTCCAGTGGTTAAGAATTCTCCTTCCAATGCAGGGGACGTGGGTTCGATCTCTGGTTGGAAAACTAAGATCTCACATGCTGCAGGGCAACTAAGTTTGCACCACAACTAGAAGCCCACACACCATAACTATTGAGCCCACAAGCTCTAGGGCCCATGTTCTGCGACCAGAGAAAAACTGAGTGCCACAACAAAGACCCAGTGCAGCCAAATATATAAAAAAATAAAATAAAATAACTGCTAAAACACTGGCGACTAAAATGCTTTTATCAAACTTGAAAATTTTTTGGATATAAAAGAATTAATAAAATCTCCATCCACCCCACCCCACTCCCAATCCCCTGGGAATTGATCGAGACTTTCAAAAGGCATTTACTGTAAAAGTCTTTATTGAACAACAACATATGAGGAAGGTGATATGGGGTTTGATGCTGAGTAAGACTCAGCCCCTGCCTTCTAAGAGCTTAATCTTACAGGAGGGCTGAGACATGTGTACAGATCATAAGAACCACAGATATTCTATCTGAAATGTTAGAGGTCACTTCATGTGGTCCCCTCTCTAGTCAGAAAAAGGCCTCAAGACCTTGGCAACCTTTCACAGTGATTTAGTGAAAGAGTCTCTAAGCTCCTATCACAGACTAGCAATGTTAGATTGCTGCTGTTCTCTAACACAAGCAGGGTGCCCAAAAGCCACAGTTCCCAAACTGTGGAGTGCCTTGGGATAGATTTCAAAGGGAAATCCAGCAATGCTTGATATCTGTCAGTCTCTGTGCAAAATCGGGGAAGGCAATGGCACCCCACCCCAGTACTTTGGCCTGGAAAATCCCATGGACGGAGGAGCCTGGTAGGCTCCAGTCCGTGGGGTAGCTAAGAGTCGGACACAACTGAGCGACTTCACTTTGACTTTTCACTTTCATGTATTGGAGAAGGAAATGGCAACCCACTCCAGTGTTCTTGCCTGGAGAATCCCAGGGACAGGGGAGCCTGGTGAGCTTCCGTTTATGGGGTCGCACAGAGTCGGACACGACTGAAGCGACTTAGCAGTAGCAGCTGTGCAAAATATGAACTCCAGTAGTTCACAATTTCAACAGTGCACTGAATTTCTTTTGATGATGTCATATCTTTTGGAAGCTGGGTGTTGCTGTCCTAAGAAGCCAGTATCATAAAAGATCAATATGAAACAGGAAAGGAGGGCCGTGGGTTCCACAATGATCTCAAGGTTTGAGAAGTTGTGCAGGGCAGGGGTAGGCATAAATCCCACTTGTAAGTAATGGTGCTTATTTAAGAATAAAATAAAAATATTATAGTTTTCTTCAATTATTATATACATAATTGCTTAATGGCTACCCAGCTGTTAGAACATAATATTTAGTAAGATGTTTTGATCTAACAAAAAATGGAGTAAGAATTTCTTTTGACCTAAGTTTCTGAGAAAAAGCTGCTGAGACAGTGAGAAAGTTTGGGAAATTGTGCAGATTAAAGTCTTGCTAGTCAAAGTGATACCAGCACCTTCCATATCCCCTGGGAGCTTATTAGAAATGCATACTTGATTCACTTTTGAAAAGCACTGTATTTAAGCATCATAAGGGCAGTACGGTATAAGCAAACAGCCCGTCTGCTCTCCTCTCATCAGGCCACACAGTATCCATCTATGCAGTCAGAATTCAGATCCTGACGCTTTCTAGTTATGGATCTTGGGTAACCTTGTGAACTTTGAGCCACAATTTCCTTACTCGCCAAGTGAGAGTGATGGCTGATCCTGACTCTCTGAGGTGATTAAAATAAAGGTTAAATGAGACAATGCTTACAAAAGAGAATGTCTGGCCTGGAGGAGAACAATAAACTGTTGTTTCTTTCTTCTTCCTGGGTCTGTGGCTCTAGGGCAGACAATTGTCTTCTTTTTCTGCACCTTTGAAAGGTCACAACTGTGGAAGGGAGAAGTGGAATTTCATAGTAGGTCATTGGGTTGATGACCACACCTGACATAATAGCCAAGCAAGTGAAAAACACACTCTCTTTCCAAGTCTCCAGCCCAGAAGGCTGCCTGAAAATATGGGTAGTTTTGCCTTAGGGATTTCACTGTGTCCTACAGAGGGTATACACTGCAGACAGGCCCATGGGCAGAGAATTTGTGGTGGGGGTTTTGTGTGCGTGGTAAATTACACATAACAGAGCAATTACCGTCTTAACCACGTTTAACTGTACAGTTCATAGTATTAAATATATTCATATTGTGCAAAAATCTATCCCTGGATCTCTTTTCATCTTGTAAAATTGAAACTTTTTGTAACTAAATGCTAACTTCCCCTTCCCCTACTCTCTGGCAACTACTGCCTTCTATTTTCTGTCTCAGTGAATTCCACGACTCCAAGTATTTCATAAAAGTGGAATCACACAGCAGTTGTATTTTTGTGAGTGGCTTATTGCACTCAGCCTAGTGCCTTCAAGCTTCATCCATGCTGCAGCATATATCAAAATGCTCATCCTTTATTTCAGGGTGAATTATACACATATATTTTATTTTTTTGAGCTCCAAAATCTCTGCAGATGGTGATTGCAGCCATGCAATTAAAATCCTTACACCTTGGAAGGAAAGTTATGACCAACCTAGATAGCATATTAAAAAGCAGAGACATTACTTTGCCAACAAAGGTCCATCTAGTCAAGACTATGGTTTTTCCAATGGTCATGTATGGATGTCAGAGTTGAACTGTGAAGAAAGCTGAGCGCCGAAGAATTGATGCTTTTGAACTGTGGTGTTGAAGACTCTTGAGAGTCCCTTGGACTGCAAGGAAATCCAACCAGTCCATCCTAATGGAGATCAGTCCTGGGTGTTCATTGGAAGGAACATTGATGTTGAAGCTGAAACCCCAATACTTTGGCCACCTGATGCAAAGAGTTAACTCATTGGAAAAGACCCTGATGTTGGGAGGGATTGGGGGCAGGAGGAGAAGGGGACAACAGAGGATGAGATGGCTGGATGGCATCACTGACTCGGTGGACGTGAGTCTGAGTGAACTCCGGGAGCTGGTGATGGACAGGGAGGCCTGGTGTGCTGTGATTCATGGGGTCGCAAAGAGTCGAATACAACTGAGCGACTGAACTGAACTGAACTGATACACATATACTACATTTTGTTTATCCATTCACCCATCTATAAGCACTTGGGTTGTTTCCACATTTTAGCTATTTGATTAGTGGTACTATGAGCATGGTGTACAAACATCTCTTCAAGAGCCTACTTTTAATTCTGTTAGGTATATACCCAGAAATGGAATTGCTGGATAGTACAGCAATTCTATTTTTGAGGAACAACCTTGCTGTTGGCCACCACGTTACATTCCTATCAA
This sequence comes from Tragelaphus eurycerus, assembly GCA_935064755.1. Taxonomy (NCBI): domain Eukaryota; kingdom Metazoa; phylum Chordata; class Mammalia; order Artiodactyla; family Bovidae; genus Tragelaphus; species Tragelaphus eurycerus. The sequence continues at coordinate 31,995,293 of CAKXYN010000002.1, forward strand.
CAGTACAAAAGGTGTGGGGTTTGTTTTTTAAACTATTTAAGTTCTTTTCCGAGAGCAGCACAAATGAATGACCCAGTCTGACAGTTGAGGATGACCCCTAAGACTGAGAGTTCCCCAAGCTGGGACAGCCTGCCTCACTCCTAGTGGCTGGCTCCACTGCACACCTAGGACAGTGCCTGGGAAGGCTAATTTGCCAGCTTAAATGAATTGTCTCCAGCCAGCCGGAGAAGGCAATGGCAACCCACTCCAGTACGCTTGCCTGGAAAATCCCATGGACAGAGGAACCTGGTAGGCTGCAGTCCATGGGGTCTAGGAATCAGATACGACTGTCTTCACTTTCACTTTTCACTCTCATGCACTGCAGAAGGAAATGGCAACCCACTCCAGTGTTCTTGCCTGGAGAATCCCAGGGACGGGGGAGCCTCGTGGGCTGCCGTCTATGGAGTCGCACGGAGTCGGACAGGACTGCAGCGACTTAGCAGCAGCAGCCGCAACAGCCTCCAACCACCTCTAGCCAGGAGGTAGCTTTTCTTCCTACACAGCACCGCCACCTGCTGGAAGAACTCTCACATTGCAGTTTCTGGGCCTTCGCTATTCAGCAAACGTTGATTTTGCAATACAGTATTCAGATTTTTCGGGGAAGGCAATGGCACCCCACCCCAGTACTTTTGCCTGGAAAATCCCATGGACGGAGGATCCTGGTAGGCTCCAGTCCATGGGGTCGCTAAGAGTCAGACACGACTGAGCGACTTCACTTTCACTTTTCACTTTCATGCATTGGAGAAGGAAATGGCAACCCACTCAAGTATTCTTGCCTGGAGAATCCCAGGGACGGGGGAGCCTGGTGAGCTTCCGTCTATGGGGTTGCACAGAGTTGGACACGACTGAAGCAACTTAGCAGCAGCAGCATTCAGATTTTTGTGATCCTTTAGACAAGACTGAGGTTTATTTTCTGCTTTGCCAAGTTTTTTTTTTTTTCTGGGAGATCAAAATGTAATAGAACTAAGATTTTGATTGCACAAAAAATGTGTACAAGAGAAAAAGAACCAGGATAACAATGCAAATGGCAAAATATGACAATTGTGTGAAAGGACACCGGAGGCCAAGGCCAAACCAGGTCAGCCTCCACGGGTTTTAGAGGCGGTCATTTAACGCAGTTGACATTCTCATCGCAAACTATGTGTTCATTATAACTACCCCTCTAACTGTAGACATCGCTGCAGGAAAAAATTAAATGAACCCCACCACCATTAACCTAGTTTGATCTCTTTGTCTTCATGTACAATAAAAACCATTCCTGTTGAAGCCTAGAATTAAGAATTTAGCTTTCCAGTAGCTCAAACTGATCTCCCCTAAATAGTAGCCTAAATTCATTTTCTCACAAATAAAATGTCACCCCTTCTCCAAAGATATGAGAATGTACCACAGAAAGTCTAAAGTCTAAACCTGTATCTCTTTCTTCTGACACAACTATTCTGAAAGACTGATTTTGGTCATTATTAATAAGAAGAGCAATGAACAGTTGACTTAAGACTTGCCTGAATCAAACAACTGAAATGTTGGTTAAATAAGACAATTCAAAGCCTGAAAAACATAGTAGATGCTCCACAGAAATTTGTTTGCTTTCTCAGTGGGCTGGGATTTCTCTCTCCATCCCCATCTCTGCCCCATGGCCTCCCTGCCACCACTACGAAAGCCAAGGCCACACTAGATGCCGCAGGTGATGAGTGGGTCCTAGGGAGTTATCAGTTCACAATTTCTTCCAGCAACTCAGCCAAGCGGGTCAGGAGGAGGAATTGTGCAAGCTGAGAAGGAGTAAGGAAAAGCAAGGATAAATGTAATCTCATTTCAAATAGATTTTGCCTGAAAAGAAACAGGGCCAGGAGAGGAGGCATTTCTGAAAAGCCACTCTAAGGAGTCTTCCCTGGTGGCTCAGACAATAAAGAATCTGCCTGCAATGCCAGACACCCAGGTTCAATCTCTGGGTCAGGAAAATCCCCTGGAAAAGGGAATGGCTACCCACTCCAGTATTCTTGCCTGGAGAATTCCATGGCCAGAGGAGCCTGGCGGTCTACAGCCCATGGGTCACAAAGAATCAGACACGACTGAGTGACTGACACACACACTCTAAGGGGAGTAATTTCCATGGCACCAAGCACTTCAGAAGAGGCCCTTAGAGGGCCAGGAAGACATCAAAGCCACCAGTCCCTGGGGAGGGGGCGAAGCCAGGCCTTTGGGCTCAGACAGGCCAGGATTCAGCTGTCGTCAATCCTGTGGCCTCATGCAGGGCACTGGATCCTCTGAGCCTTTGTTTTCTCCTGTGTAGAACAGGGATGGTCATTCCTACTCATGACAAGGTGAGGATATAATGAACTAACATGTGAAAGCCTGTCCCATAGAGACTTTCTTACAGGAAGAGTTCAAAATGTGTTTGTCCTCTTTGGAAAACACCAGGTGTCCCCCCAAACCCTGGTCTCACTCCCGAGCCCCCAAAACATAAATGCGTATTTCACCTCACCGCTCACCTCTATGGATACCCCATCTGCCAGCACTGCCAGCCCGCCATCCTCAAATCCTTGGCCTCCAAACTCAGTGGCAACTTTCTGCTCATGCTGTACAATAATCTATTGACATCTCTTAGGATTCTTTTTCAAAGATTTCCTGTTCATTGATTCCATTGACTAGCAGTCAACAGTAATATACACACACTCACACACACATGCACACACACACACAGCAGTTTTTCAGAGGAAATGGTTTCTTGAAGAATTAAAGCACTTGTTCCAGGTTATGAAGCTGACAAACTGAGGAGCGGTGAAGACATTCTGATACTGGTGGTGTGCTGGGGAGCCCAGGGCACATGCAGGAGACCTCCTGAGCACACCCACAGCACAGGGTGGTTCTTGAGCCCTCTGACCACCCTGTCTCACGTTCTTCTCAAAGAACGGCATTGCTGGTGCTCCCAGATTGTGACCTTGACTTACAGTGACTGCAAGTCTTCACTAAGGTGAGAGTTCAGCCGGCTCAGCCTGTCCAGAGGCTGCCCCTAGTTACTGATCCCTGTCCCACCTCACCCCCAGCCTTGGCTCCCCAGCCAACCCAGACCAAGCACAGGGACCAGGGCATGCAAAGCCTGTGAACCCCTTGGTGTTTTCAGCAGCAGGAGTTTAGGGAGCGTGTATGGGGAGCAAGAAGGCAGAGACCACAGAGGGCACCCGAGTTAGCCTCAGCACTCACACTGTGTTCTGAAAGCAGTGGGGCCTCACTAGAGGTTCTAAGCAGGGGAAGTGACTGGATTGACTTTGTAATGAAAAATATCACTCTGTCGTTCTAGCAGTTGTGACTTTGAATTCACCTGTCAGTCTGCCCTTTCATTCCCTAATCCAGTAGACTGTTGTTAGGTGCTTGACAAGTTTGTGATGAACTACAAGTGGTATCCATCTTAGAAAATAGAACTCAATTTCTGATCTGATTTAAAAAAAAAAAATTTCTTCTTTGTTAAGTGCTGTGGGTTCTCCACCTGGATTGACAGTGATAAGCTTACCTATAAGTAAAACAAAAGAGTTAGCTGAAATTATCGAATTTTTGAAAAGGGAGCAAATGTTAGAGATTTTTCTAAGTTAATGTTTCTCTGTATTAGTATTAAAAATGTCTCACCTCCTAATTTAAATGAGGTATCTCTATGTAAGTGTTAAAGGCAAGTATTCTGTGGTGCTCTCAATTATTATTTAGTTTAGGTTATGATCATATGAATGGAATTTTGTCTTAGGAAACTTGGAGAGATCAGACATTAGTAACAGTGTACTGGTTTATGAGGTATAAATCGTCTCTAATATTTAGTGATCCGTGCTATGAGAGTTGCCTGTTTTAAGTTTGAAAATGAATGGGATCCTTTGGCCAAATCATCTGAAATGTCAGTTCCCATTCTATGATGATCTGGAGTTTAGAGTCTAGATGTTGGATCAATAGAGAGAATCATGATATAAAACAGGCAGACAAATTCTCAATGAGGCTTGCTGCTGCTGCTAAGTCACTTCAGTAGTGTCTGACTCTGTGTGATCCCATAGATGGCAGCCCACCAGGCTCCCCCATCCCTGGGATTCTCCAGGCAAGAACACTGGAGTGGGTTGCCATTTCCTTCTCCAATGCGTGAAAGTGAAGTCATTCAGTCATGTCCAACTCTCAGCAACCCCATGGACTGCAGCCCACCAGGCTCCTTCGTCCATGGGATTTTCCAGGCAAGAGTACTGGAGTGGGTTGCCATTGCCTTCTCCACAATGAGGCTTGACCAGGCAATAATTCATTGTGCAGGAAACTCTCTTGTTGAAAGGACTATTTCATTCACAGTGATTAGGTGAAGACTAATCATCCAATAAGATTTTAACACTTTGTCTTGAGTGTGTTTAGGACATCTTAGTTTTAGGGAAATATATATGTGTGTGTGGGCTTCCCTGGTGGCTCATGGGGTAAAGAATCCACCCTCACATAGGAGATGTGGGTTTTGATCCCTGAGTGGGGAAGATCTCCTGGAGGAGGGCATGGAAATCCACTCCAGTATTCTTGCCTGGAGAATCCCATGGACAGAGGAGCCTGGTGGGCTATGGTCCATAGAGTCACAAAGAGTCAGACACGACTGAAGTGACTTTTTTAGCACACATGCATTCATGCATTCATATGTGTGTTTTTTTTTCTCCACATGTGATGATCTCGACTACTGGTTTGTTGTATTATAAGATGTTGTAATATATTAAAGTATTTTTGTACACTAATAAGACAGTCCCACCTTTATATGAGTAAGTTAGGTTTTTGGAAAACATTGAAAAAATTAACAGGAAAAATTCATTTTAATTTCAACTATATTAAAGATATTTTTATTATTTACACCAGCATCCACAAAGATTTAGGAGGATTATAAATATCTATATCTATATGTAAATATAGGTGTGTGTATAATAGGCTTTCTTTTGGTAAAGTCTTTCTTTGTAAGTAAAGCATTATCCAGTCAATGATGGGGAATAAAATAAAATATTACTACCACAAAAATAATTCTTGAAATATTTTTAAAATAAGCAGATTCAGCTATCTAAAGACCAACTGGCTTGTCCTTCTCCTTTACCCCAAAATATGAATACAAAACCTGAAATACAAGGACAGTGATAACACATATAAGTCATTTTATCACCAACCAGAGTCTGTAAGGGCGTCCCTGGTGGTTCAGACGGCAAAGAATCCACCTGCAACGAGAGAGAACTGGGTTCGATCTCTGGATTGAGAAGATCCTCTGGAGAAGGAAATGGCTATTCACTCCAGTATTCTGGCCTGGAGAATTCCATGTACTGAATAGTCCACAGGCTAGCAAAGAGTCAGACACAACTGAGCAACTTTAACTTTCAGAGTCTGTAAAATATAAGTAAAGGTTGTACAGTTTGGATCACACAGTTTGCAGAAACTGGAAAGAAAAAGTTCATCAGGGTGTGCTAACTTCTAAAGTAAATAGCCCCAAATCTCAGTGGATTGTTACACTTAAGGATTGATTCCCACGTTGCCACTGTGCAAGTGGGTTGGTGGCCCTGGAGAAGGGTTGGTGGGGAGAGGGGGTGCTTTTTTATACAGCTTCCTCCTCATGGCTCCACCAACCCCTACAGCTTCAGTTCCCTCCTCTGCACCCATTGTATTTAGGGGATGACAAAAATTGTTGAGAATTGAAGAGGAAATTTGACCGCCAGAGCTGGAGGCCACATGCATCGCCTTCCCCACATTCCTTTGGTCAGAAATCAGTCACCTAATTACAGAGGGCTCTGAGAAAGGAAGTCTAAGCGTGTGGCCAGCAGGGAAGGAAACCAATTGGTAAACAGTCAATATCAGCATCCCCCACCAAAATAGGTAAAACCCTAGGATTAAGACATTGTCATCCAAAAAGAACCAAGCAGGCACCAGCCGTAGAGTCTCAAAGAGCAGTCCTCTAATGTGATGCGCCAGCTGAGTATCACAAGGACTTTCCAAGGGCATGTGGATGTAGAGCACTTTAAGTGACTCGATTTCCAGACTTTTAACTTGATTATCTCTCCTAAAAGTGAGCTGTCTGAGACTGGATCTGCATGTTCATGTGGGTTTCATTTCCACATACCCTGCAAAAGGAGGCACATCACAGGCAGACCACAAAACGGCAGTCAGCCAACCAAAGCATTCTGTCTTTTGCTGTGTTACCTGGCTGCCCTGCATGTAAAAACGCTAGGTAATTGAATGTTAAATTTTACAGCTTCTCTAAAAGAGGTGAAAAGGAAAGGGCTTAGAAATGGAGGTTGCGTGAGCATATGAGCATACTAGGGGTAATAAATAAAATTAATGGTACTGTAATTAAATGGTAATTGATGTAATCACACAGTACTGTAAGTAAATTATTTCCATATTTTAAATGTCATAGGAATTGTCTTTTTTTATGCTTTAAGGTTAACAATCTTTTAATGTATTAACATTTTTACTTACAAACATACAATTTGCTTAGATAGGGAGAAACAGGTACTGAGGACATGACAAAATACTAGAGACAGGCAAGCAATTAGAAAAAAAAGATCAACTCTAGGGGAAAAAATAGGAACTGCCTTCATACTGCTGTTGCTAAGTCACTTCAGTCATGTCCGACTCTGTGCGACCCCATAGATGGCAGCCCACCAGGCTCCCCCATCCCTGGGATTCTCCAAACAAGAGAGTGGGTTGCCATTTCCTTCTCCAATGAGTGAAAAGTGAAAGGGAAGTCACTGAGTCATGTCCGACTCTTCGCGACCCCATGGACTACAGCCTACCAGGCTCCTCCGTCCACAGGATTTTCCAGGCAAGAGCTCCGGAGTGGGGTGCCATCGCCTTCTCCAGCCTTCACACTAGTGTCTACATAAACTTGGGAAGGAGAGAGAAAGATCACACAGGATCACAACTAATGTAGACAATAAACATGGGTCACTCTGTCTCAACTGCAGGAACTTCTCCCGCAACCCAGATCTTGCGTCCTGGCCTCGCCGCTTTCATGAGTGATGATCTGAAACACAGCCACTGGTCTCTTCTTCTCCTTACATCTCAGACTCTGAAGTTAACTCAAGGGATGAAAAGAACAGAGCTAAGAGACAAGCAGACTGGCATGTGTGCAACGTCAATAGTTATAAAGTACACATGAGTAAAGTGCTTACTAAACCTAAACAAGTTCCTTCCAACTCACCTTCCTTTTTGATTTAGGATTACTTAAGCAAAGTGACCAAAATGTTGGCACCTAGGAGAATTGGAGCCAGGAAAATATCTTTTGGGTATTGTCTTTTATTTAGAGTTCTGTCTTTTTATGTTTACCAGGATTTCTGCAGTTTGTCTCCCAATATGTCCCCCAATTCTATTTCAGTTTCTCCATAGATTATTTTTTTAGTTTGTTTGGGGGTTAATATTATTTTTTAAACAGTAGGACTCCTCAAGAACCTCAGTCTTATGTTCTGGCAGGGTAAACCTATTCAGAAATGAAAGTGGAAGTTGCTCAGTTGTTTTCGACTGTTTGCAATCCCATGGAATCCTCTAGGTCAGAATAATGGAAAACTGGAATTCTCTGGGCCAGAATATAGGAGTGGGTAGCCTTTCCCTTCTCCCAGGGATCTTCCCAACCTAGGTATCGAAGCCAGGTCTCCCATATTGCAGGGGGATTCTTTACCTACTGAGCCATCAGGGAACCCAAAGAATACTGAAGTGGGTAACCTATCCTTTCTCCAGTGGATCTTCCCAAGCCAGGAATTGAACCGGGGTCTCCTGCATTGCAGGTGGATTCTTTACCATCTGAGCCGCCAGGGACAATCCATTCAGAATGAAGCAGCGCTATTAGGAGAAAGAGTGGTTTTCTCCATAAACATTTTCCCTTTTATTTCAAGTTTTCTTTTATTGTGGTAAAAGTCACATAATACACGTCAACTTAAAAATATTCACAACCTGAGAGTTGAGAATTGTGTTTTATTTGGTGAAAATCTTTAGGACTTCAAGCCCGGAAGACAACATCTCAAGCAACCCTGAGAGAACTGCTCTGAGGAGGTGAGGGGAGGGGCCAGGTTATATAGAAGTTCTGCAAGAAGGGCAGGTAGTCTGAACATCAAAAAATTATTGTTAATTGAAGAAAAACAGATATCCCAAGTGAAGGAAGTTAGCGTTTCTCTATGTATGGGAAGGTGCAAGGCTCTGGGCTCCCTGAAATCATTCCTTTGACATACAGATCAGCTCTCTGGGCCAGTGTCCTGTGTTTTCACATCCTGAGCTTCATTCTCAGGGCTCACCATAGCGGGTGACTGCAGTCCGATGGCTGCTAGATAACAGGTATTCTTCTCCTTCCTGAGTCCCCTTAAGGCTCACCAGAGGACCGCAATTGCTGTTGACTGTGCCATCCTTATTTACTGATATGGCAGGAAATATTCCATTTCTTTTACAAAATATGCTATTTTAAGCACTGTACAGTTCAGTGGCACCAAGTACACTAACACTGTTGGGCAACTCTCAACATCATCTATCTCTCGAATTTTTAACCTTCCTAAACTGAACTCTGTCCCCGTTAAACACTAACTCCCCATTCTGCTTGCTGAATTCTCCTGGGTCTTTCATGGTGATAGTCTTTAGCTGGATGAATCTTAGAATTTAAAAATTGTTATTGCTTGGGGACCCCAAGGATGGTAGCCCTCCAGACTCCTTTGTCCATGGAATTTCTCAGATAAGAATACTGGAGTGGGTTGCCATTCCCTTCTCCAGGGGATCTTCTGGAGCCAGGGATTAAACCTGCATCTTCTTGGCAAGTGGATTCTTTCCCACTGAGCCACCAGGGAAGCCAGGATTTAAAGAACTCAGCAAATAGCTTATGCCTCTAAGAGACACCAGGGGTCAGTGCAGCACAGGAAGTGAGTGGGTCTAGTTAGATTGGATCCATGAATTGATTCCATCAAATTGAATCAAGTGTGCCTAAATCCTTGTGCCACAAATTCATCATGGTTTCAACCTTATTTCCGAAAATGAGCCACTCATGGTGCCCTTTGGGTGGCACACAAATCATTTGACTTCTTAATATTCAAGTTCTTTTCAGATAGGAGATTGTTTACTAAAAACACAGCTGTGTTGTCTAATGCAACCTCACCCAAGCCATGTTTAGCCTATTTTAGGAAATGATGGCATCACCAACTTGATGAATATGAGTTTGAGCAAGCTCCGGGAGTTGGAGAAGGACAGGGAAGCCTGGTGAGCTGCTGTCCGTGGGGTTGCAGAGTTGAACACAACTGAGTGACTGAACTGAACTGAATTGAATTGAGGAAATGATGAGATCACACCCTCATATTTGTTTTTCCCAGTCTGGATCAAATGGGACCTCCTTGTTTGGGGGGCAGGATGACTTAGGCAAACTACTGTCAACTTAAAAATTATTCACAACATAAAAGTTCATAGTTATATATTATTTGGCAGGAATTTTTAGGACTTCAAGCCCTCGGCAGCATCTCAAAAAACCCTGAGAGATCTGCTCCAAAAAGGTGAAATAGGGGAGCCAGAATATACAGAAGTTTTGCAAAAAAGGGCAGGTAATCTGAACATCAAAATACTATTGTTAATTAAAGGAAAAACACATACTCAAAGAATTTAGTGCTTTTCTATGTATGGAAAGATGCAAGAGTCTGGGCTCACTGAAATCATTCCTTTGATATGCACCTCTGGAGGAGAGCATGGCAACCCACTCCACTATTCTTGCCTGGAAAATCCCCATGGACAGAGGAGCCTGGTGGGCGACAGTCCATAGGGTCACAAAGGGTTGGAAGCAGCACAGCACAATACGCACCTCAGCTGTCTGGGAATGATTTCCTATGTTTTCATGTCCGGAGTTCCTCAGGACTCATTGTAAGGAGTAGCTGCAGTCTGATGGCTGCTAGATGGCAGGTATTCTTTCCTTCCTGAGTTCCCTCAGAGATCACTAGCTCACCATCCGTGGTGGCTGCAATCCTTGATGACTGTGATATCCTTTGTTTACTAAGATGGTAGGAAATATTTGGGGTCTCAAAGAGGTAGACATGACTGAGCATCTGAGCACAATGGTAGACAATATTCCATTTCTCACTACTTACTTTTAAGGGCAAGGTTGTAAGGGCTAGAGCTATATTCTTTGCTTCTCTAGGAATTTTAAATCCAAAGATAAAATAGAGACCATATGAACAGTAAAGTAGATTTTTTTTTTTTTAAAGGAAAAAATCTTGTTGTTTAGTCACTAAGTCCTGTCCTGTAGATCTCCAGGCTCCTCCATCCATGGGATTTTCCCTGCAAGAATACTGGAATGGGTTGCTAGTCCCTTCTCCAGGAGATCTTCCCAACCCAGGATTCGAACCCAGGTTTCCTGCACTGCAGGCATATTCTTTACCACTGAGCCACCAAGGAAGCCCCCTTAGTTCAGTTCACTTTAGTTGCTCAGTCATATCCGACTCTTTGCAACCCCATGGACTGCAGCACGCCAGGTCTCCCTGTCCATCACCAATTCCCGGAGCCTTCTCAAACTCATGTCTATCACACTGGTGATGCCATCTAACCATCCCATCCTCTGTTGGCCCCTTATCCTCCTGCCCCCAATCCCTCCCAGCATCAGGGAGTCTTTTCCAATGAGTCACTTCTTTGCATGAGATGGCCAAAATACTGGAGTTTCAGCTTCAGCATCAGTCCATCCAAAGAACACTCAGGACTGATTTCCTTTAGGATGGACTGGTTGGATCTTCTTGAAGGCCAAGGGACTTTCAAGAGTTTTCTCCAACATCACAGTTCAAAAGCATCAATTCTTCAGTGCTCAGCTTTCTTTATAGTCCAACTCTCACATCCATCCATACATGACTATTGGAAAAACCATAGCCTTGACTACACGGAACTTTGTGGACAAAGTAATGTCTCTGTTTTTTAATATGCTATTTAGGTTGGTCATAACTTTTCTTCCAAGGAGTAAGCATCTTTTAATTTAATGGCTGCAGTCACCATCTGCTGTGATTTTGGAGCCCCCCAAAATAAAGTCTGTCACTGTTTCCCCATTTATTTGCCATGAAGTGATGGGACCAGATGCCATGGTCTTAGTTTTCTAAATGTTGAGCTTTAAGTCAATTTTTTCACTATCCTCTTTCAATTTCATCAAAAGCTCTTTAGTTCTTCTTCACTTTCTGCCATAAGGGTGGTGTCATCTGCATATCTGAAGTTATTGATATTTCTCCCAGCAATCTTGATACCAGCTTGTGCTTCATCCAGTCCAGCATTTCTCATTATGTACTCTGCATATAAGTTAAATAAGTAGGGTGACAATACTACTGATGTACTCCTTTCCCAATTTGGAACCAGTCTGTTGTTCCATGTTCAGTTCTAACTGTTGCTTCCTGACCTACATACAGATTTCTCAAGAGGCAGGTCAGGTGGTCTGGTATTCCCATCTCTTTCAGAATTTTCCACAGTTTCTTGTGATCCACACAGTCAAAGGCTTTACCATAGTCAATAAAGCAAAAGTGGATGTTTTTCTCGAACTCTCTTGCTTTTTCTATGATCCAGCGGATGTTGGTAATTTGATCTCTGGTTCCTCTCTCTGCTTTTTCTAAATTTAGTTCAGTTCAGTTGCTCAGTCCTATCTGACTCTTTGTGACCCCATGTACTGCAGCACCCCAGGCCTCCCTCTAAAAGTTTGGCCCCAGGTAAATAGCAGGAAGGGAATACAGCCCCACCCTTCAACAGAAAATTGGATTAAAGATTTACTCGACCAAGCAGAAGCGAGGAGGCTACAGTGGACCACGCAGAAGCGTGGCGGAGAGGAGCTACCCCACATCCAAGGAGCGGTGGCTGCATGGGCACAGGAGGGCTGAGAGGAGCTACTCCACGTTCAAGGTCAGGAGGGGCAGCCGTGAGGAGATACCCCTCATCCAAGGTAAGAGAAACCCAAATAAGACAGTAGGTGTTGCGAGAGGGCATCAGAGGGCAGACACACTGAAACCATAATCACAGAAAATTAGTCAATCACAGAAAATTAGTCTAATCACATGGACCACAGCCTTGTCTAACTCAATGAAACTAAGCCATGCCCTGTGGGGCCATCTGCCAGAGTTCAGCTCCAGCAGCCAGGGATTCAACCTGAAGAGATGGGCAGTGTCAGTGAATGAGACAGCCTCTCAGTTTTCTTGGCTTGCCTGTTTATTCCAAGCTTAAGATTCTCTTTTATACTTTTACAAAAACATTAGGTCAGAGGTTTGACATTTTCAGCTCCCCCTCTCCCAGGTTTATCTCCATAAATCATTGTTGCTCTTCAGAGTTCCTGCTTCATTGATTCTCTCGGAATCAGCCTTATCATCTATTGTCTACCTCCTCTAATGTGTCCTATTGTTAACTTGTGATTACATTGTAACTCAAGCTACATTCCTCAGTTTACTACTTACCATCCTAAATCCTGTTTGCCTGTAACATCCTGAGCTCACTATCTCTTAAAAAGGCTTCTAGCTATAGTGTCTCTAAAAATTCCTAACTTCTATAAGCTATAGTAAAATATGCTAACTTTACAACATTCCTAAATCTTTAACTTCTAACTATTTTAATTATTTCTAAGCCCTAAATTCAGTAAACTCCTTTGCCATAAACATTTTCCTCACAAATAGGCTTCAGATAGCAATCCCTCCCATGGCCTCAAGCTGCGGACTATGTGCTCATCTTGGAACACTCTTTTGTAAAAGTCCTTAAAGTGCAAATGTCAATGATTAACTTTATGATTATTCTCTGAGCACAGCTGCAGAAGGCTTTGTGTCTTCTCATGCTCCTTTCAAGAACAATAAGCACCTTAATATTCCATTTCAGTCAACTCAGCCGAGGAGAGGAAAAGACAAGTCAGAATTACAAGGCCTAACTCCTTCATCCCGGGACCATGCCTGCAGAATGAGGAAAGGGGGCTGGGGCCGTGCCTCCATTTTGTCAGTAATGCCTAACGCGGCTCCCGACAGCCACCCAAGACAGATGGGTCATGGTGGAGGGGTCTGACGGAATATGGTCCACTGGAGAAGGGAATGACAAACCACTTCAGTATTCTTGACTTGAGAACCCCATGAACCGTATGAAAAGGCAAAATGATAGGATACTGAAAGAGAAACTCCTCAGGTCAGTAGGGGCCCAATATGCTACTGGAGGTCAGTGGAGAAATAACTCCAGAAAGAATGAAGGGATGGAGCCAAAGCAAAACAATACCCAGCTGTGGATGTGACTGGTGAGAGAAGTAAGGTCCGATGCTGTAAAGAGCAATATTGCATAGGAACCTGGAATGTTAGGTCCATGAATCAAGGCAAATTGGAAGTGGTCAAACAGAAGATGGCAAGAGTAAACATCAACATTCTAGGAATCAGCGAACTAAAAAGGACTGGAATGGGTGAATTTAATTCAGATGACCATTATATCTACTACTGTGGGCAGCAATTCCTTAGAAGAAATGGAGTAGCCATCATGGTCAACAAAAGAGTCTGAAATGCAGTACTTGGATGCAATCTCAAAAACGACAGAATGATCTCTGTTCGTTTCCAAGGCAAACCATTCAATATCACAGTAATCTAAGTCTATGCTCCAACCAGTAATGATGAAGAAGCTGAATTGAACGGTTCTATGAAGATCTACAAGACCTTTTAGAACTAACACCCCCCAAAAGATGTCCTTTTCATTATAGGGGACTAGAATGCAAAAGTAGGAAGTCAAGAAACACCTGGGGTAACAGGCAAATTTGGCCTTGGAATACGGAATGAAACAGGGTAAAGGCTAATAGTGTTTTGCCAAGAGAATGCACTGGTCATAGCAAACACCTCTTTCAACAACACGAGAAGACTCTACACATGGACATCACCAGAGAGTCAACACTGAAATCAGATCGATTCTAGTCTTTGCAGCCGAAAATGGAGAAGCTCTATACAGTCAGCAAAAACAAGACTGGGAGCTGACTGTGGCTCAGATCATGAACTTCTTGTTGTCAAATTCAGACTTAAGTTGAAGGAAGTCGGGAAAACCACTAGACCATTCAGGTATGACCTAAATCAAATCCCTTATGATTATACAGTGGAAGTGAGAAATAGATTTAAGGGACTAGATCTGAACGACAGAGTGCCTGATGAACTATGGAATGAGGTTCGTGACATTGTACAGGAGACAGGGATCAAGACCATCCCCATGGAAAAGAAATGCAAAAAGGGAAAATGGCTGTCTGGGGAGGCCTTACAAATAGCTATGAAAAGAAGAGAAGCGAAAAGCAAAGGAGAAAAGGAAAGATATAAACATCTGAATGCAGAGTTCCAAAGAATAGCAAGGAGAGATAAGAAAGCCTTCCTCAGCGATCAATGCAAAGAAATAGAGGAAAACAACAGAATGGGAAAGACTAGAAATCTCTTCAAGAAAATTAGAGACACCAAGGGAACATTTCATCCAAAGATGGGCTCGATAAAGGACAGAAATGGTATGGACCTAACAGAAGCAGAAGATATTAAGAAAAGATGGCAAGAATACACAGAACTGTACAAAAAGGATCTTCACAACCCAGATAATCATGATGATGTGATCACTCAACTAGAGCCAGACATCTTGGAATGTGAAGTCAAGTGGGCCTTAGAAAGCATCACTACAAACAAAGCTAGTTGAGGTGATGGAATTCCAGTTGAGCTATTTCAAATCCTGAAAGATGATGCTGTGAAAGTGCTGCACTCAGTATGCCAGCCAATTTGGAAAACTCAGCAGTGGCCACAGGACTGGAAAAGGTCAGTTTTCATTCCAATCCCAAAGAAAGGCAATGCCAAAGAATGCTCAAACTACTGCACAATTGCACTCATCTCACATGCTAGTAAAGTAATGCTCAAAGTTCTTCAAGCCAGGCTTCAGCAATACATGAACTGTGAACTTCCAGATGTTCAAGCTGGTTTTAGAAAAGGCAGAGGAACCAGAGATTAAGTTGCCAACATCCACTGGATCATGGAAAAAGCAAGAGAGTTCCAGAAAAACATCTATTTCTGCTTTATTGACTATGCCAAAGCTGTTGACTGTGTGGATCACAATATACTATGGAAAATTCTGAAAGAGATGGGAATACCAGACCACCTGATGTACTTCTTGAGAAACCTGTATGCAGGTCAGGAAGCAACAGTTAGAACTGGACATGGAACAACAGACTGGTTTCAAATAGGAAAAGGAGTATGTTAAGGCTGTATATTGTCACCTTGCTTATTTAACTTCTATGCAGAGTACATCATGAGAAACGCTGGACTGGAAGAAACACAAGCTGGAATCAAGATTGCCAAGAGAAATATCAATAACCTCAGATATGCAGATGACACCACCCTTATGGCAGAAAGTGAAGAGGAACTAAAAAACCTCTTGATGAAAGTGAAAGAGTAGAGTGAAAAAGTTGACTTAAAACTCAACATTCAAAAATCTAAGATCATGGCATCTGGTCCCAAAACTTCATGGGAAATAGATGGGGAAACAGTGGAAACAGTGTCAGACTTTATTTTGGGGGGCTCCAAAATCACTGCAATCACTGTGATCACAGCTATGAAATTAAAAGATGCTTACTCCTTGGAAGGAAAATTATGACCAACCTAGATAGCATATTCAAAAGCAGAGACACTACTTTGCCAACAAAGTCCGTCTAGTCAAGGCTATGGTTTTTCCTGTGGTCATGTATGGATGTGAGAGTTGGACTGTGAAGAAAGCTGAGCACTGAAGAATTGATGCTTTTGAACTGTGGTGTTGGAGAAGACTCTTGAGAGTCCCTTGAACTGCAAGGAGATCCAACGTGTCCATTCTAAAGGAGATCAGCCCTGGGATTTCTTTGGAAGGACTGATGCTAAAGCTGAAACTCCAGTACTTTGGCCACCTCATGGGAAGAGTTGACTCATTGGAAAAGACTCTGATGCTGGGGGGATTGGGGACAGGAGGAGAAAGGGATGACAGAGGATGAGATGGCTGGAAGGTATCACTGACTTGATGGACATGAGTTTGAGTGACCTCCGGGAGTTGGTGATGGACAGGGAGGCCTGGCGTGCTGCGATTAATAGGGTCACAAAGAGTCGGACACGACTGAGCGACTGAACCGAACTGAACTGAACAGTTTGTGGCCCTGCCCATCAGAGCAAGACCCCGTTTCCCCTTCAATCAGTCTCTCCCATCAGGAAGCTTCCATAAGCCTCTTATCCTTCTCCATCAGAGGGCAGACAGACTGAAAACCACAATCACGGAAAACTAACCAGTCTAATTACATGGACCACAGCCTTCTCTAACTAAATGAAATTATGAGCCATGCCCTGTAGTGCCATCCAAGACGGAAGGGTCATGGTGGAGAGTTCTGACAAAATGTAGTCCACTGGAGAAGGGAATGGCAAACCACTCCAGTATTCTTGCCTTGAGAACCCCATGAACAGTATGGAAAGGCAAAAAGATAGGACACTGAAAGATGAATTTCCCAGGTCGGTAGGTGCCCAAAATGCTACTGGAGATCAGTGGAGAAATAACTCCAGAAAGAATGAAGAGACGGAGCCAAAGCAAAAACAACACCAGTTGTAGATTTGACTGATGACAGAAGCAAAATCCGATGCTGTAAAGAGCAATATTGCATAGAAACCTGGAATGTTAGGTCCATGAATCAAGGCAAACTGCTGCTAAGTCGCTTCAGTCGTGTCCGACTCTGGGCGACCCCATAGACAGAAGCCCACCAGGCTCCCCCGTCCCTGGGATTCTCCAAGCAAGAACACTGGAGTGGGTTGCCATTTCCTTCTCCTATGCATGAAAGTGAAAAGTGAAAGTGAAGTCGCTCAGTCGTGTCTGACTCTTAGAGACCCCATGGACTACAGCCTACCAGGCTCCTCCATCCATGGGATTTTCCAGGCAAGAGTACTGGAGTGGGGTGCCATTGCCTTCTCTTCAAGGCAACTAAAAGTGGTCAAACTGGAGATGGCAAGAGTGAAAGTTGACATTTTAGGAATCAGCGAACAAAAATGGGCTGGAATGGGTGAATTTAACTCCGATGACCATTATATCTACTATTGTGGGCAAGAATCCCTTAGAAGAAATGGAGTAGTCATCATAATCGACAAAAGAGTCTGAAATGCAGTTCTTGGCTGCAATCTCAAAAACAACAGAATAATCTCTGTTCGTTTCCAAGGCAAATCATTCAATATCACGGTGATCCAAGCCTATGCCCCAACCAGTAACGCTGAAGAAGCTGAAGTTGAACGGTTCAATGAAGACCTACAAGACCTTCTAGAACACCCCAAAAAGATGTCCCTTTCATTATAGGGGACTAGAATGCAGAAGTAGGAAGTCAAGAAACACCTGGAATAACAGGCAAATTTGGCCTTGCAAGCCCCCTAATGACACATTAATCTTCAAATATATATATTCATTTTTCTTAATCAACTGAGATTTTGACACGTAAAGAGATGTCGAATCAGCAGAGCCTTAGGGTGAAGGAAAAACTTGATCTTCATCTGGGGATGATGCATTGATTTTAACAGTTGAAAACTCCAATGGAATAGAACCAGTTACATGGAGCTTTGAGCTGAGAAGGATTTTGAGACCATGTCTGAACTTGATAAAAAAAGTTATACTAATTGCTTAGTGATGGCTGCCGTAAGTGAAGAGACAAGGCCTGGCAATATATGTGTTACCTGTTTATACATTTTCTATCTCCATTTTGCTCTGGTTTGATACCATCTCCAGTCATTATGTTTTTGAACATCTGTTTTAAACATTGTGTTGGTTGCTTTAGAGTACATAAATATGAAAAAAAAAAAAAAAAAAAATGAGATGGTTCCTGCTGTCCCAGAGATGATAATACAGGAAGGAAGAATTAAAATCTATGTAACTTGAAGCAGAATCACTAAAGTTTCACAAAGAAGTAAAAATCGAGCATTCTGAGGGTTAACCAGGGTAAAGAGAGCTTTAGTCAAAGAGGTCAGAGCATATGTCCCAGAGGTGAAATTTTCTTCTGGGTCATGAAGAATAACTAAGATTTCCACAGGGAGACTAGATGTAGAAGGAATTCCACAAAGACAGAGTGACGCAAATACAAATGAGAACGGGCCTTGTTCAGTCAGGAAACTGCTCGGGGGAGATGGGAGGAACAACACAGTTCTGAGGGCGATAGCTGTCACTTCTTGAGGAACTTGCTTGTCTGGAAAAGGCACCTTTAACATATTCCCCACAAACTTATTCATTAAACAGAATCACCCGATGTTATCTGCAAGCCCTTATGGCTTAGAATCCTTGAATTCAAACACTTTTGGCATTTATTTGACCTGTTTGGGTTGAGTCTGGTTGAAGAGCAGGCAAGGAACTCTGCAAACCTTGTGCAAAAATATAACCTACGTCTCAACGTATTGATCAGCAAGAAGGACAATCAGTCTTCCCACACAGGTTTCTTAGAAGAGTTAAACATATGGTGGTTATTACAGTGCTTGGGACCAAGTGGGTTCTGAAAAAGTATTAACTGATGAGTGAGAGCTATGGTCCTGGAGAAGGAAACGGCAGCCCATCCCAGTGCTCTTGCCTGGAGAAGACCATGAACAGAGCCTGGTGGGCTACAGTCCACGGCATCACAGAGTTGGACACGACTGAACATGAGCACGAGAGTCATGGAACCAGAGCAGGACTCTACAGTTCCGGTTTTCAGCAGTGCTTACTGGTCTCTGCTGTTCCATTGACTTAGTATCCTTTTGCCCTTGTGTCTTAAAGTTTAGAATCCTCTTCTACCAGGTGAACCATAAGAGATGCTGCTAAAAGAGCAACAATCATAGATGGATTGTTTCCACGATGGCTGCTTGCCAGGCAAGGTGCTTCTATAAGCACAGGTCTGCTGACCCTCTCACCGAGGTGCTCAAAACAAAACACTCCATTGAACATCCACAGAGAGTCCAAGCTGAATACTGAAATTATACAAGTGAATATAGTAGGCCACAGTTATTGTCACTGGTTATTTCCAAAAAGCAGTGTTTCATGTTTTTTGAATAAAACAAAAGTATAATGATTGCTCACAAATCTCCTAAATTAGTCTTAAAAACAGATCTTACCATCAGCAAAGGCATACTGTGCAGTATCTAGGATACTGCAGGTTCTTCTCTTGCCTCACCTGGCTTTGCTGAGGGCACCCCGGGGCTATGCCTGAGACCAAGCCTGGAGCCAAGTCATTCATCCCCAACTCCCATCCCAAAGACATTTTCACTTTTAACCTAATTTAACAGATTCTCACTAAATCAAGATGTTGGCCCAATAGGATTTTTTTTTAAACTGGAAGTGGATACAGAGAATATAATTGACCAAATGAAGTTGGCTGCCAGTGGGAAAACAAATTCAAATCTTGCCAACAAATAAGTGAATTTCCATATGTTTTAGGAATGAATTTGGAGAGAAATCCTAGACTTATGAAGTGATGGTCATCAACCATTTCTACCCTTTTCCTCTGTCCTATGGGGCCTTGGGGGATTGGGAGATTAGGGGGTTAACAATGAGAATGTTGGATGCTGGCCCTATTTCAAAAGCTCCCTGGATGTGCAGGGGCAAGGTTTAACCAGCTTGTTCTAGGAAGAGGTACTGGAAGGTATAAAGAGAAGAAAATTAGTATTCTCTGAGCATCTGTTAGTCACTGCAGTTACTCCCCTAGCCATATGAGGTTGGTATTATGGCCAGATTGGGGGAAAAAAAAACAAACAAACAGAACTCCTGGGGCTTAGGGGGGAGGGGGGCAGGGCTTAGAAAATGGAGACACATATTTATTGTTCTTTTCTTACACAGACTGGTCCTGCCTAAGAATTGGATTGTTGTTGTTGTTGTTGTTTTAACATTATTTGTATTTAATCTGAACATGTTTCAAAATTTAAATGGGAGTGTGTGTGAGAGCTCACATCTCTAGCCACAGTAATTGGTCTAAAGGAAAGGACTTGGGTCTGAAATGAACCAATCCTAATTCTTTCCTAGGATTTTGTTTTATTTTTTACATAGTATTTCTTTTTTTTCTTAAATTTATTTTTAATTGGAGAATAGGATTGGGTTTTATTAAAGAGAAAAGAATGTCATTTCAAAGCTTTGGTCAGTTAATTTGTGTTTTCAAGAGCACATGTCCTTTGGCAGAGTGGATTCATAAGCTTTAAAAATGTCTAGAACTTGTGTGGTCTAGGAAATAAGAGGGATAGCTCTGTATATTCAAAAGAATTTGAAGTTCAAGAGGGGATTACAGTCTTGGTGGCTTCCCGGGTGGTGCTAGTGGTAAAGAACCCTTCTGCCAACGCAGGAGAGACACGGGTTCGATCCTTGGGTCCACTGGAAGATCCCTGGAGTAGGAAAAGGCAACCCACTCCAGTATTCTTGCTTGGAGAATTCCACGGACAGAGGAGTCTGGTGGACTACAGTCCCTGGGGTCACAAAGAGTCGGACACAACTAAAGTGAGCACACAAGGTCTCGGTAGAAGGAAAAACTGGGAAGACAGAGGTGAGTCCCTAAGGAGCACATGGCCAGTGAGGAACCCTCCACAAAGGGAGACCAGCTGGTGTTGGTGTTGGTTTTACATTTCTAATTAGTTGCTTCTTCTGTGTCATCATCTTCAACTTCCCAGTTAAGTTTGTTCTATACAGCGGACTTTCGTGGGTAGAACGTGGGAAGAATAAAGGCAGTGAACGGGGGAAGTGAAATGGGGTGAGTAGGAACAGAATGAAGAGCAGTGAGAGTAGGAAGCAAAATACAGGGAGATTGGTCAGGGCTTCAGAGGAGGTGGGACATGGGAGTAGAGGTGACCGTAACAGATAAAAGACGGAGGCCCTTGAACTCCAAGGTGCAGGAACAGACAGGGGAGGGCAGTACCGAGGGCGGGGATGTTGGGTTTCCAACTGAAAGTGGAAACATGTACCAAAGCATCAAGTGCAGCGTGAGGCAGAAGCTGATGCCTATGGGGATACCTTGGTGGGTAACACATAGTTAAATGAGTGACTTCACCGAAATGGAAGAATGTTAACAACCTATTCGGTCACAGAACTGAAAGGGACATTAATCTTAAACTCAAAAACCTTACTTCTTTTACTGCATTCCACTCTTTGTCCTAGAAATAATAGCTGATATTTATTGAGTCCTTACTATACGCCCAGCCTTATGTTATGCTGAGGCAGACACTATCATTCTTGTTTTATAGCTAAGGAAACTTAAGTTCAGCAAGAATATAAACATGGTAAATATTACAGAGCAAACAAAAGACAGGACTGAGATTTAATTACAGATTTTTTTTTTTTAACCCCAAAGTCTCAGTTCTTAATGACAAGCCATAGAGTTTAGTCTGATGATATAAATTGAGTTGCTAGATAACACAGATGCTTACCTGTGGACTAGCTGCTATTATTACTCATATTCTCAGTGATTTATTGGCTTTCTAGTGTAGGGAGAAGGAGGGTTCTTTTTTTTTTTCTTTCAAACTATCACCTATACCATCAGGAAGCAAAATGAAAGGGTAAGTTAGACTATTTATTTTGACAAGATATTCAGGACTGAATAGTGCCAAGCATAAGGGAAATCTAGCTTTTTTCAAATGAATCTCAAATCTGCAGAAGAAAAAGATGACTCACAAGAAAGTTCTTTAAAAGTATCTCTTTATTTGCTATAAGAATATAATCTGGCATATCTATACAATCCATCACGCAAAAAACATGGTAGGTATTTCATAAGCAATGCAGAATTTCAATATCTGTACATTTGCTCAAATAAAAGATAAACAAAGGCTGAAAAGTGACAGCTTGAGGTTAAAGAATACAGAAGGAGCCGACTTCCTTCCCTAGGATCATGACTTCCAATGCCAAGAAGCACAGCCAAGAAAGCACAGCCACAGTTTCAGTACTGCCCCTGAAGGTATTGAGAGAGGTGAGGACCATCATGTGTGGGCTGGTCCACTGGAGGCCACTACCTCATGCTCAGTTTCACTGTGTGTCCGAATGGCTCTGGGCAGCAAGCACTAATGTATCTGTATACAAACAAGTGGGCTTCCTAGGTGGCTCAACAGTAAAGAATCCGTCTGCCAATGCAGGAGATGCTGGTTCCATCCCTGGGTTGGGAAGATCCCCTGGAGAAGGAAATGGCAACCCATTCCAGTATTTTTGCCTAGAAAATCCCACAGACAGAGGAGCCTAATAGGCTACAGTCCATGGGGTCACAAAAGAGTCAGACATGACTTAGTGACTAAACAAAAACAATACAGGTAGGAATTATCTATTGAGCTAACCTAATTCAGGTGGATGAGACTCTACCAGCCTAAGGAAGTGTCCTTTTGCTCAGGCACCAAGCAAGGAGCTAAGAATTATAATTGCTTCCTTAAGGAAGTTACAGTGATTTTCCTTTCTGTATACTAATTAAATTTCCCCGAAATACTATCATAAAGCACTTTGTAAATAAATTGCTCAATTAGCATGATGGGCACTAAACTCTGGTGCTAACTCAACCTGCAAAGTTGTGGTTTATTGGAAATAAATGTGGAGAAAGAGAGGAGAAGATGACAAGCCCTTTACAATCAGATCCCAAAGGCTGTGGCTCAGGGCACAGACCTCCCTTTGAGAGGCATCCCAGACAGTTTTCCTGGTTGTGAGATGCTCATAGCAACCTCTGCTGTGCACTTATGACTCTCCAGGCTCAGCAATAGCAATCAGACCCAGTAATCCCTAATCTTCATCACAAAAGGAAAGAGTGGGAGCTGTGAAGCCCACTTTCTAAGTAAGCAAACAGAGGCTTTTCAAGGTTATGCCATATAGACAGGGCCTGCAACTAGCCATATTCAGGACAGGCTTGGAGGTCAGACCTGCCCGATAACAAACCTGAAGTTTTCCACTGCACCAGACTATTTCCAAAGGGATCAAAAGCTATTTATGAAACCCTTGAAACCCTCCTTACCATTTCTGTGAATTTAGTCCCAAAGTAAAAACTCTAGGGAAATTTACAGAAGGGCTAAAAAATGCCACCATGAAGAAAGGTAAGTTACAGACTTCTATGCTGCCCACAGCTGTGAGATCAATTGGGCTCCCAAAGAGACTTAGATATGTGGTCTACTGGGAAGATGACCAGAAATTTTACTTAAAGATACTTCTAACCTTATGGAGAAAAATCAGGAAATAAGGAATTCAAATTAGGTTCAGCATTTTATATTCTCCTGAAGGAGGACCACGAGACTAAACGGCCATCTCCTGGGTGAATGTTAAAACAGAAGACTCTGAGGCACGGGCATCTCATTGACTCCTGGATTGTCTACTGTGAGTGAGGACGAAGGACTGGAGGAAAGCAGAGCCAAAATGCATCTCCTCCCAACTCTCCAGTCCCGACAGTGAGGCAATCGGGCATAAGGCTTACAATGAGAAACAAAATAAATACTTGGGAATTCCCTGGCAGGTCAGTGGTTAGGACTCCACACTTCCACTACCAAGGATCTGGGTTCAATCCTCAGTCAGGGAACTAAGACCCTACAACCCGTGCAGCAAAAAAAGAAAGAATGAAGACAAGGGTCTTTATTTTTTACTTGGACCTGCTTTGTGAAGCCTAAGTTCAGAAGTACCTATGAATACAACTCATCAGTGCTCCTTTCCCTTTCAGATTGCTTCATTCAGAAGTACAACTTTTGGTTGGAATGCATTTACTTTGAAAATTCAGTTTTTTGATGAATTTTAAATATTTGTATTGAAAATCAGAAATGATGTTTTAAACAGTGCATTTCTTAAAAACAATAATTATTATTAAACCAATATTTTCATTGAGGCAAGTTAATTTCCAGGGATGAAAAAAGTGTCAGTGGGAGGAATTTGATTTTTTCTGAACAGGTTGCCTCCTTTTAACTTTGGTCCAATTTAGACTTTGAAAGATCTATACTGATAAAAGCCACAGGAGACAACTCTTACTGGTTTGCTGCTAGAGGCTGGCCAAATCCTGTGACTGATGGATCTATAACAGAATAGCGAAGGGGAAACTCACATACAATCTTCACCATGCCTTGGTGGAGTCAACAACAATAGTCCCAGCCTCAAAGGCCTCCAAAGTTCCTGGAGGCATGACCGGCTGTGGCTGGTGAGTGGGCAGAGGCAGCTGAGCAGGCCTCTCCTTCGCTCACTCTTCCCCTTGACCTATTTTCTGTTCCAGTTATGTGAGATGTTCTGAATCTTTTTCATTTTGATCCTCTGATCCAGCATCTTGTACCTCGCAGGATGCTCATCAGTTTTCTTTGGGACTGAAGGTGCATAGGAGCTAGATGCATAAGCAGGGCGTTTAAAGTGACGCAGAGGAGGCTTGATGACTGGAGCCATGCAAAGGAAGACAGACAACGGTTAGCCTCACCAATGACACAGTGTGCCTGAATCCTGGGGGCAACTTCCTGGCCCCTAAACGTGTTTGTTTTCTTTAAAAGTAGGAAACAAACAGGGTTGAACTCTCACTAGAAACCTTATTGCAAATAGATGAATAAACACATTCTTACCTTGGCCATTCAATTAAAATAAATAAAGACAGTTTCCTAGAGATAGACAGTGATGACACTAGACTACAAGGATTCTGTGACAACGAATGGATGAATTTAAGGAAGTAAGAGCGAGCAGTGGTGTCACTTTGGGAAAGAGTACAGTAAACACAGGTGAGCACGGCCGTGTTGTTAATCAGCGCTTACCACTGTATTCAAGCTTCTATGGTTGCAAAGCAGCATGCAGTCCTGGAGTGCTAATAAGAAGCATATCACCACTGAGAAAATATTCACAAAGACCATGTATAAAGGTCTGCTGCTGCTGCTAAGTCACTTCAGTCGCGTCCAACCCTCAGCGACCCCATGGACTGTAGCCTATCAGGCTCCTGCGTCCATGGGATTTTCCAGGCAAGAGCACTGGAGTGGGGTGCCACTGCCTTCTCCGGTAGTAAACAAAATATAGAAAGAACTTCTTAAACTCAACAAAAAGAAACAAAAAAACCCACTTTAAAAATAAGGGCTTCCCTGGTGGCTCAGTGGTAAAGGATATGCCTGCTTATGCAGGAGACATGTGTTCGATCACTGGTCCAGGAAGATGCCACATGTCGCAGAGCAACAAAGCCTGTACTCCACAACTATTGAACCCGGGCTCTAGAACCTGGGAGGCACAACTACTGAGCCCACGTGCCTCGACTACTGAAGTGCAAGTGCCCTGGAGTCCATGCTCCACAACAAAAGAAGCCACCGCAATGCAAAGCTCACACACCACGAGAGAGTAGCCCCTGCCTTCCGTAGCTAGAGAAAAGCCCACACGGGGACAAAAACTGGCACAGCCAAAAATAATACATATTTTTAACAGTAAATAAATATAAGCAAAAGTCTGAACAGACTCCTTGCCAAAGAAGATATATACACAGCCAAAAAGCATGGGCAAAGATGCTCAACAATTTTTACCATTCAGGAATTGCAAATCAAAATAACAATGATATATATACACTACATATCTATTAGGATGTAGTACTGTTGAATGAAAAAAAGCATATATATACCTAATCTTACAAAAACATATAAATGTATGCATAGGAAAATCTGGGAGAATGTACATTTAAACCATAGCAGTGATTATCTCTGAGTAGTATAAACATGGAAATTTTATTTGTTTTTGGTTATATACATTTTCTATTTTTTTCTACAATGATCAAGTTTCACTGTTAACATTACTAAACTTTTTTTAAAAGAAACATACTACTTTTATTTTATTAAATTTTATTTTGCTTAACTTTACAATATTGTATGGCTTTTGCCATACATCAAAATAAATTCGCCACAAGTATGCATGTGTTCCCCATCCTGAACCCTCCTCCCTCTTCCCTCCCCATACCATCCCTCTGGGTCGTCCCAGTGCACCAGCCCCAGGCATCCGTTATCAGGCATCGTACCTGGACTGGCGACTCGTTTCAGATATGATATTATACATATTTCAATGCTATTCTCCCAAATCATCCCACCCTCTCCCGTTCCCAGAGTCCAAAAGACTGTTCTATACATCAGTGTCTCTTTTGCTGTCTCGTATACAGGGTTATTGTTACCATCTTTCTAAATTCCATATATATGCGTTAGTATACTGTATTTGTGTTTTTCTTTCTGGCTTACTTCACTCTGTATAATAGGCTCCAGTTCCATCCACCTCATTAGAACTGATTCAAATGTGTTCTTTTTAATGGCTGAGTAATACTCCATTGTGTATATGTACCACAGCTTGCTTATCCATTCATCTGCAGATGAACATCTAGGTTGCTTCCAAGTCCTGGCTATTGTAAACAGTGCTGCTATGAACATTAGGGTACACATGTCTCTTTCAATTCTGGTTTTCTCAGTGTGTGTGCCCAGCAGTGGGATTGCTGGATCATAAGGCAGTTCTATTCCCAGTTTTTTGAGGAATCTCCATACTGTTCTCCATAGTGGCTGTACTAGTTTGCATTCCCACCAACAGTGTAAGAGGGTTCCCTTTTCTCCACACCCTCTCCAGCATTTATTGCTTGTGGACTTTTGGATCACAGCCATTCTGATTGGCGTGAAATGGTACCTCATAGTGGTTTTGATTTGCATTTCTCTGATAATGAGTGATGTTGAGCATCTTCTCATGTGTTTGTTAGCCATCTGTATGTCTTCTTTGGAGAAATGTCTGTTTAGTTCTTTGGCCCATTTTTTGATTGAGTCATTTATTTTTTCTGGAATTGAGCTGTAGGAGTTGCTTGTATATTTTTGAGATTAGTTGTTTGTCTGTTGCTTCATTTGTTATTATTTTCTCCCATTCTGAAGGCTGTCTTTTCACCTTGCTTATAGTTTCCTTTGTTGTGCAGAGCTTTTAAGTTTAATTAGGTCCCATTTGTTTATTTTTGCTTTTATTTCCAATATTCTGGGAGGTGGATCATAGAGGATCTTGCTGTGATGTATGTCAG
Organism: Tragelaphus eurycerus; assembly: GCA_935064755.1. Classification (NCBI taxonomy): domain Eukaryota; kingdom Metazoa; phylum Chordata; class Mammalia; order Artiodactyla; family Bovidae; genus Tragelaphus; species Tragelaphus eurycerus. The sequence continues at coordinate 32,022,228 of CAKXYN010000002.1, forward strand.
AGAGTGTTTTGCCTATGTTTTCCTCTTAAAAGAAACATACTACTTTTAAAAGGAAACGTACTATTAAAAATCTCTTCAATAGACTTAAGTATCAGAGCTATTGAATAAAATCATACATACAGAAATTCAGGAAAACTGAGTTTACTCTGAGCTTTAGTCCTTGACCTTTCAGAGCACTCATTGCTAAGTAACTTTTCATAGCCTAGAGATTAGTATTCATACATCAACTTCTTAAGAGCACTTTCTGTGTGTCTTGAACAAAAGAGGCAGAAACCTCTGCCCTCGTGGGGCTTTCATTCCAGTGACCCCCTCTGAAACCTGTGACTTGTTTACAGAAGGAAGTGTTCAGTCATAATAAGTGATGATATTACTACAAGCTGCATACTACCCACACCAACTTTGCCTTTAGAATTTAGACTAACACATAGCTAAGATTTTTGGCAAACGGTCCTGTAGTGTCATAATAATGTATATACAGAATAGATGATTTTAAAAAGATCTCTGAAAGTTTCATCCTGTTTCTTGGGGTAAACAAGAGATTGCAGCATAAAACACTCTATGAACAAATATAAGGAGTCCTGTTACCCTGGAGAATGGAAGAGAAACAGGTGAGGGCCTCGAATTAAAAGCTGATTGTCCCACACGTCTGGGCTAGCTGATTTACTGCTCTTTAAGTCACAACTCCTCTCCATATTCATTCTATTTCCACTACTCAGCATGAACCCAGCCAAAGTATTATTGAATTTCCCACTTCTCAGCATGAAGAAACATTTTCCGTTTGCTAGAATTCTGATTGTCAGAACAGAAACTCTCCTTGCCACTGGAGCTGCTGCAAATAGTCGAACCCACTGATAGAGATCAGCTCCCCACAGAGACTGTGGAAATACTCGTGCCTGCTGTCACCCTCACTCAAAATGTGGGAAAAAAAGAATTCATAAGTGTTGTTTGTACACATTGATTGCCTTCCTCCTCTACAGGGGAATGTGATTTGATGACCGGGCAAAACAGCAGCGCCTGGGATGAGCGCATCATTTTGATTTTAATGAGGACCTTTCTTCTGGGGTGATGCTGTGGCCACTTAAGGACTCTTCATCTTTTGGCTATTCCTGAGCTATTTCTGGAAGTGGGGGTCGGTCCTTTCCCTTTCAATGACTGGATGCCTCCCACAGTTGAACCCAAGCAGTAGTGTTACAATCTACCTCCCCTCACCCACCCCAAAACCCTGCCGACTCAGGCAGAGAAGAACCAGATTGGGAACAGAACCCCCTTCCCTTCATATGCTTGATTATCAGCATGTTGGACCTTTTTCCTCTTGGGGACACAAAGTCTGCTGTCGTCTCCTAGAGCAACTTACTTGGAGAAAATTACCTCATTAGCTGATGCAGATTTGACAAAGGCAGATATCTGCAGTGAACTTGGGAAAGTCATTCTCTATATTACTGAATACTTTCAAGTGTGCTTAGGAAAAGAAAAGTTCCAGACAAAAACTGACACATCATCCTTTATTTGACAATTACACACAATGCTTGTTTTTTCACAGAAGTGATGCTCTTTTAGGAGTTTTCGTCCTCATTTGTTTAAATCTTATTTTTTCATAAACGCAAAGGTGTTTTCATTCTCATTCATTCTTTTTCATTCCTCCCAAAGCGTCTATGACTTTCACCCTTTCTCCTGCCAGCATCAACCTTTTATTCTGCCTCTAAGACCACTTTGCTCAGTAGCTACCTTTTCTTTTCCCTCCGTAGGAAACTAATACAGAGAATTCTCCAGAACATATATAGAGATTTTTTCATATATTGAATTAATATAGCTGTTGGTTGGATTCAGATGTTGAAATATGAATGAAGTTTTGTGAGTTGCTTGTTGATTGTGTATACTGATTCTCCAAGTACCCTTCAATCAAGTTGTAAATGTGGTCAGCATTGCTGGGGGAGCAAGGGGTTCCTCAGTCAAATATAACTGGGTTAAACTAGTATGTTCATGGCAGGACTTCTCCAAGACCTAACTGAAGGCGACATAGGTTGTGAATCCCTAAGAACACCCAGTGGCATGTGGTTTTCTCAGTTTCATTAGGCTAAGGAGCCCCCTTTATCAGGAGCATGCCACTCTCTCACAAAGACTGGGTTGTTAATTCATCATTCCTGTTGCTATCATATCATATCATGTATTCTATTAATTCAGTATGCCCTGTTGTCTGCACAGAGAGCAGGCAGAAAGAATGGTGGCTAGTACTCATCTAATCTAGGTGCAGCCTAGTTTCTGTGGTTAAATCAAAATCTGCATTAGAACTCAACTCTGTGTTTTTGGTCCCCCACAACTGCAGTGTCATCTTTTGGAACCACTGCATTGGCGGCAGCAGCAACTTCGAGAATTTCTGAAACTTTGCTGCAGAGCACTGCCTCCAAAGACAGCAACTTGGTTCACTTTTAGCTTCTGAAAAATTCTAATATTGGTACCTTTTTTAAAAAAAGAAAACAGAAGTGTTGAGCATGTGTTTTCTTCTCTTTCAAAGATAACACCATTACATGATCTTGAAAAAACCTGGACACATTTTCTAACTTCATTTATACACATCACATACACTAAAACTAACAAAGTACAAAATAATCTTTTATTGCCTCTTAAATGCTGTTTTACATGGAGAACAAAATCCCATTGCCACACATTCCTTTTCTGAAATCCATGTCTATTGGTATCTATCTGAAATTTGATGCAAAGTCCTTATAAAAATGCACAAAAATCATCCATGAGTTTTGAATTGCAAGGGATTGACATCTTAAAATTCATTCTATGGAGGATGGAATGATGTAAGAACTGTGTCTGTGATTTTTATTTCAGGATCTCCAATGATAAAATTATATATCTGACATACATCATATACTAGGCATGATGCAAATAATTTAATATGAACCAGCCTTTAAACTTCACTACAATCCAACAGGGAGGCACTATTATCACCTCCTTTTTGAGTGAGGAAACTGAGGTGTAAAGAGCTTAAGAAAAAGTTTACACACACATGTTAGAAGTCTTGATTCTGGGTTCACAGCCAAGTGGTCTGAACTCAGACCTCCAATATTTAAAATAACCTGAGACCTAAGTTCAGGGTGAGTTTTAATGACTACCATAATAAATTAAAATATATCCGAGTATGTATCTGTCATATACAGGATTCCTGAGCACCCTTATTAGTAACCATAATCATATTTCCCCCAAAGCAAAAGCAAATCACACCCCATTAATACAATTTGTGTGGTAATGGCTCAGGAAGGAATTGCATAAAGGTCATGGCTAGCAATCTCTTAAATAATAGTTGCTTTTGTCTCTTCCCTCAGCTATGCAGGGTTGGGAGGCTACCAGCTATTCCAGAAGTCTGAGCATGGGAGACAAGCTTACAAGTTAGGGGAGTGCCACAGTCTTGAATGAAAATTTTAACTTGGTGGTTTTCACCCCTCAATGCATATGACAACCACCTGGGGAGCTTTTAAAAATCTTGAGTATATATGGAAGCAACCCAAATGTACATCAACAGAGGAATGGATAAAGAATATGTGGTACATATATACAATGGAATATTACTCAGCCATAAAAGGAAGTGAAATTGGGTCATTCATGGAGACGTGGATGGACCTAGAGAGTGACATGCAGAGTAGAATAAGTCGGAAAGAGAAAAACAAACATCACATATTAACACATATATGTGGAATCTAGAAAAATGGTATAGATAATCTTATTTGCAAAACAGAAACAGATACAGATGTAGAGATAAATGTATGTGTATCAAAGGGAAAGAAGGGAAGGGAGGAATTGGGAGACTGGGATTGACACATATCCACGAGTGATTTGTGGTTGTTTAGTCACTCAGTTGGGTCTGACTCTTTTGTAACCCCCACAGACTATAGGCCACCAGGCCCCTCTTTCCATGGCAAGAATACTGGAGTGGGTTGCCATTTCCTCCTCCAAGGGAGCTTGCTGACCCAAGGATTGAATCCATGTCTCCTGCATAGACTGGCAGATTCTTTACTGCTGAGCCACCAGGGAGACCAAGGTCCATCTAGTCAAAGCTATGGTTTTTCCAGTGGTCATGTATGGATGTGAGAGTTGGACTATAAAGAAAGCTGAGCGCCAAAGAACTGATGCTTTTTAACTGTGGTGCTGGAGAAGACTCTTGAGAGTCCCTTAGACTGCAAGGAGATCAAACCAGTCAATCCTAAAGGAAATCAGTCTTGAGTGTTCATTGAAAGGACTGATGCTGAAGTTGAAACTCCAATACTTTGGCCACCTGAAGTGAAGAGTTGACTCATTGGAAAAGACCCCTATGCTGGGAAAGATTGAAGGCGGGAGGAGAAGGGGCCGACAGAGGATGAGATGGTTGGACGGCATCACCGACTTGAGGGATATGAGTTTGAGCAAGTTCTAGGAGTTGGTGATAGACAAGGAAGCCTGGTGTGCTGCAGTCCACGGGGTCGTAAAGAGTCAGACATGACTGACGACTGAACTGAACTGAATGAGAACATACTGTATAGTACCAGGCACTCTACTTAACACACTGTGGTGACCTGAGTGAAGGAAATCCAAAAGGGAAGGGATACATGTATGGGTATGGCTGATTCATTTTGCTGTACAGTAGACTAATGCAACATTGTAAAGAAACTATACTCCAATAAAAATTAATTTGAAAAAGTCCTGGGTACCCCAGACCCACAAAAGCAGAATCTACTGCAGAATCTACTGGGGCTGGGTGTTAGGTTGAGGCCTCAGGAGTTTCTAAAGCTCTTCAGAAAATTCCACGTGCAGGAGTTTGCAAACTACTGTTTTAGTCTCACCAATCTTCCCCTTCCTCATCTTCACAAAGCAAACAACACCAATAATATTTTGGACATTGCAAGTGTTCTGTAAACTGTAAACAGCTGGCTGGGGCTCTTGCTATAGTCTGATCACAACAAACTGCCTGGTTGGGAAGGAATCCTTTTTGCAGCATTTAAAGTTACTTGTGGTCTTCAAAATTGTGCTTTTTTTTCCTCTCCTACTGGCATAGGTTTTTCTTCCTGTTGGGTCTGCCATGAAGACAAATCTCTGAGAAATGAAAAAATAAAAAGGTTCTTTTTGTTGGGAAAAACAACTTTGATGCTATCACTTGAGAACTGTGAGGAAGTCCACATGTAGAAGAGCCAACATTCAGAGTCAGCAATCTTTTCTAAACACATTGAAAATTTGGAAAAGCAAGGAGTAAGACCAAAAAGTATGTTCCTGAGGTCTGACTAAGGGATGAGAGTAACCGTGGGAGATTTGACGTAGAGAGACCTGGTTTTAAAGCCTCCTTTATCTCCCCCAGCTATTTGATTTGGGGCAAACACTTCCCCTCTGGAAGCCTCCCTTTTTCCCTATGAATAACAACATTATACACCAAACAGGGCTCCACGGAAGGACTCAGCAAGATGTGGCATGTGAAGGATTATCACGGTGTCTGGCACAAAAGAAGGGCAACGTTTATCATTATTATTATTATTATTATTATTTAGTGACAGTGACTGAATCTGAGGGAACTGCTGGTGGGTAAGGGTGACTAAACCCAGAGCGAACGGAGCTCCTAAAGGACTCTGGGCCGGGCACTGCCATCCGTGATCTCAGGCTGGTGGAAAGGGGCTGCTCACTCCTCCTGTCCTTCCCAGAGAATCAGCCTGATATCAGTCCTGGCTCCAGATTTGTCTTGCCTCTGGACTCTTTCTAGCTCCTTTCAGGACATCTTGTCAGAGCATCTACATTCCAAACTCGACTCACACCATATTCTGATCAAGGCAACCATACTGGCTCGCCTGGTATGAATTAACTGCATTCTGAAGATGAGTTCGTCTGAACATATACAATTAGCCAAAAGCCTCCTCTCACTGCTAACATCAGCTCCATGGAGCGCAGAATCCAGATGGGTCCATCCCAATTCCAGAGGCAGAAACACACCTTTTAAAACTAGTGGTGTGGCTGAATTGGTTTTCATAGCTGGTCTTTTCCTTAAGGGGAAGGTGGAAGATGTTTATTTGTTTCACCAGAGCAGGAGATTTGGTCCTCGTTCAATACTTAGGCTTCCCAGCAGACAGTTTTAAAAATGAAAGTTCACTTTTTGTGAAGCTGGGGCTTTGCTGTTTAAGGAGCCTGGTAGCATGGCCTGTCTTCTGCACCTTTCAGTGTCCTTACATCCCTTCTCTCATTTGTGGTCACCCTCCCCCACCCTTTGAAGAAAGGTCAGATTCAGTTCTGTCTCTGCCCCCATATGACTGGGATGTATAATTTCAGTTTTCCATTATAAAAACACAGAGACAGTAAGACTCACTGCAGAGGCCAGGGTGAGAATGACAAGAAAACAACACGTGAGAGACAGCCAACACCGCACAGACACAAAGCAGGCGCTCACCCAGCATCAGTTTCCATCCTTTTCCTCAGAGGAAGATCCTACATTTCGGGAATTATCTAGAAGGTTTGCACTTGTCAGGAAAACTCAGTAACAGCATACTCCCCCGGTTAAGGTAATTCCTTTGTCTCCTCAAGATATGAAAGCAGTATATGAAGGCCAGGCTCATGGATGTCCTTTCTTTTTGTAGAAATACACTCAGAACATGAATGCAACCGGAAAATTACTCTTAAACCATGCACATTAGATGTAGTGTTGTCTAAGGTGAGGGTCTATTCCTAAACTCTCCAAAGTGTAGTTTATATTAAAATTAGAATAATTAAACCCTACATCTATGTCAGAAAAGACTCTGGCTCTCCAAGGACTTTTCCCTAAGAAAATGAGAATACTAACTACTATTTCCATATCTGAAACTCACAGAGCCAGGAGCACAGGAGATAGGAAGCCTGCTGTCAGAGAAGCTAGTCAGAAAAAGCCCAGTTGACACTGCCTGAACCAAACAACCCAACCTGCATTTTTAGATCCTCTGAGAAACGTGAAATACACAGAGGAAAGATAAACCATCTAGTTGTGTTGCCCTTCATCCAACCTGAAGCTGTTTGCTTCCTCCCACAGTTCTCAATCCTGGATATCCATCCGATCTCTTGGAGAGCTTCAGATTTACCGATTCCTAAGCCCAAACTCCAAGAGTCTCAGAAGTAATCTGCTGTTCTAAGGTGAAGCCCATGCATCAGTATGTTTGTGATACCCAGTGATACTAACTCATGGCAAGACTGAGAAACACTTGTCTCAGGGACTGAGTTTGTTTTGACAATAAGTCAGCTTGTACTTAAGTTTTGAGGGCTGCTTGGGGTGGCTAACGGGGGCTTCCCTGATAGCTCAGTTGGTAAAGAATCCCCCTGCAAGGCAGGACACCCCGGTTCGATTCCTGGGTGGGGAAGATCCACTGGAGAAGGGATAGGCTTTCCATTGCAGTATTCTTGGGCTTCCCTGGTGGCTCAGCTGGTAAAGAATCTACCTGCAATGTGGGAGACCTGAGTTCGATTCCTGGGTTGGGAAGATCCCCTGGAGAAGGGAAAGGCTACCCACTCCAGGAATTCTGGTCTGGAGAATTCCATGGACTGTATAGTTCATGAGGTCACAAAGAGTCGGACACAACTGAGTGACTTTCCCTTTGGCAGTAAATGGGGTCTGGTCATCACATATAAGAGTGGCCAACCCTTGCCACATGCTAAAATCTGTCACAAGAATCGAACCCATGAAGATCTATTTTGGGGAGAGGTAATGCGGTATTTGTGAGAGAGGCGTGGATTTTGGGTGTCACAGAACTGGGCTAAGCTATTACCAGCTGTGAGATCCTAAGGAGATAATCTGTTTTGGGATTCAGGATTTTTGTTTTCTAGAAAATAGGGGAAATGGTAACTTCTTTGCATGGTTGTAGGGAGATTTTAAAGTGGCTATAACTGAGATAATGTATGTAGGGTACCTTGCAACCTCAAAGAGTGCCAGTATGTCCTAGGTGCTTGGTATGTGGCTACCATTATTACATAGCACAGGAGATGAAAGGTCACCATTGGGAGCCTTTAAGTGGTGGCTTCCCTGGTGGATTTCTTATTACAGTATAGAAAAGTCATGTAATTCCCTGCACAAATGGATTTTACTACTTGAAAAACCTCAGCACACAATGAAGAGATTAACTTAATAAATTTATTTGTGAACATTTGGCAGAGAATACACCACTGTGATTCACAAAAGGTTAATTATCCAAAATGGGCATTTGTGGGAGGAAAAATATATATATATATATATTTTTTTTTACCCCATTCAGCTACCTGAGGGAAACACTTTGCTGAAACCTAGTGCCATTTTAAGCAAAGCAGAAGCATCCAGCCCACATTCTAAACTATTTATACTATGTACAAATAAGGAGGTTCATTCAATTGTTTTGGGCAATGCCCAACTATAAGTGTAGAATGCTGGAGCTCCCAGATTCGAAGTGTGGCCTAGATCCCCAACCAGGATGGAAGAAGCTTCAGTCTTGAACACTAATCTTGATGGAATTAGGAAAATGACAGCACATTACTCCTGAGTCTTAAGACTCTGCATTTATTTTGCTAAGCCATGATAATTCTGAGTCACGTTCACTGGAAGCCATTCTTGGACCACTGCCTCCCTGGTCTTTGGGATTCCTCTTCCTTATGCTTCATTCCATAGATCACTGATCCTCGCTTAAATTTCATGAAGATGAGATAGGGTGTTATACACATTTGCATCCCCAGAACATAACCCCAGTACTGCTAAGAGTGCTGAAAAATATTTAATGATTGAGGAAACTATTTGGCATCACACTCACTAACCTTCATGAAGCTCCCATTTACTACAGAAGAGGTGAATCACTTAGAACACACTGCTACTGCTGCTGCTAAGTTGCTTCAGTCGTGTCCGACTCTGTGTGACCCCATAGACGGCAGCCCACCACGGTCCCCCGTCCCTGGGATTCTCCAGGCAAGAACACTGGAGTGGGCTGCCATTTCCTTCTCTAATGCATGAAAGTCAAAAGTGAAAGTGAAGTCGCTTCAGTCATGTCTGACCCTTAGTGACCCCATGGACTGCAGCCTACCAGGCTCCTGCGTCCATGGGATTTTCCAGGCAAGAGTACTGGAGTGGGTTGCCATTTCCTTCTCCATTAGAACACACACCCGCTGGCAAAGCTGAGTAAAATCTACACAGCCTAATATTTATCCTTTGCATCAGCAATGCCTTGATACCTAGATTTGCTGCCCACGTTTGCTCAAAGAAGAATGTCAGCAAGTTCCTTTCCTTTGAAAGTTCAAGTCTGGGATCTGAGTGCTTTTGTTTTACACCAATGCTACAATCTCAGTTCATTTCTACAGGTGTTCCCATAGTCTGGAGAGCCCGAGGCACAATTTTCAAGCCCCTCTGACAACTAGGTGAAAGAAGGAAAGCAATTAGGAAAGGCTGGAAAATAAGGTCTTTCCTTATTCCAACAATTGCTAGCTATTAAATGCCCTGCAACTTTGTGATTTAATGATTAACAGTTTAATTTAATAAAAATAATATTTAAATTAATAAAAAAAAATAATAAGAAACTCCTCCTTCAAGGAGACGATCATTTTTAATTGAATTCTTTGTTTTCATTTTGTTTGCCCTGGACAGCACGAAGCACATGAGGTATGCTCCTTTCAAAGGAAATAAATATTTAGAAGATCATGCAAGTTTTTTGCTTGATTTTTTTTTTTCATTAGCTTGTTTATTTTTCTACATGTGCATCTGAAGATGGGGAGTGTAAGGCTAAATCTCTGTCCTTTGCTCATACCAACAATGACCTCTGTCAGAAGAAGCCTGACATTTCTTTAGGGTTCTAGAGCTCTGAAATGCTAAATTACCACATAACAAATACACTTTGCTCTACTCCATAGTAAGAATGGCAACTGGTTTCCCTTAAATGGAGCTCAAGGTAAAAGGCAATTGCAAAGAGACCACTTGGGGGAATCTTCACTTAAAATTAAGGATGATGCAGGGGAATTCCATAGACAGAGCGCTCAGTGGGCTACTGTCCATGGGGCTGCAAAGATTCAGACATGACTGAGTGACTAACACTTTCATTTTTCAGGGCCCCTGAACACCCCAAAATTGTGCTTGAAATGGGTACATACATAACTGATCTAATCCCAGGCAGAATATAGGTATGAAAGAAAGACCATTCCAATGTGGACTGACATCAGCTTTTACTCCTGAAAGTGAAACTCTGCTAACTTTGGGCAAGCTGTTTATCTGAGTATGCCTCAGTTTACTAATATGTGAAATGGACATAATAGTACCTTCCTTAGAGGTTGTTGTGAGGATTAAATGGAATAATATGTGTGAGGAACCTACCACTGTCCCTGATATTTGATAGATGTGCAATACGTATCAAAGTTTTATTGTTAAAAACCTGCATTAAGATAAGAAATTACCATTTTTGAAGTTAGTCATCCAATAACTTACAATACACATAATAGTTTGTTTTTTTATAAAACCACATAAGCTTCCTAAAATGTCTCCAGACCTCAGGGCTGGTCAGTTCTCTTCTGAGGAATCCTCTGGCTGGACATTTTATCCGTAGTCCCCTAGAACAGGACACACAACAATGTCATTGCAAGCCAGCTGGCATCTCAACACACAAATTCTTTCTACATCAGGCAACGGAGATTAGAAGCAGAGCCACATCTACTGCCAACACTACCGTGCAAGCCAGCAGCTGCATACACAGGAGCAATCGGCTACCTGCATTCATGGATGATAATGGTACTGTACCTTTCCAGCTAAGGATCACTTCAGGAAAGTGATGTGACCGAGGCTCCCGGGGGCATCTGCTTAGAAGCCACTGACTAGACTCCATCCTTAGCAGTCATGACTGGAAGTGAAGCTCTGGGCCACTCCTCCAGTGAGAGCCAACATTTGCTCAGCTCTCCATCACTTATGGCCCACCCATGGAGCTTGCCGGGGTTCACAAACCTCATAGGGTACAGTTGAAGATGGCACTAGAAAAAATTGGCTGCAGGTGCTATTACTTTACCAAAGAAGAGTCATTTTGCTATAGATGTGTAAGGAATCCAGGTGATGTCCCCAGAGCAGTTTCCTGGTGCTGGCATTTCAGGAGGAAGCTTTCTTAATTTCAGCAACCACACAAGCAGTTCTTTAATGACGTGGCACCTGGTGGCTTCAGGATTGAAGCACGTGACCAACAAAACTGTCTTGGAAGACAGTCACAGATTTTTCACTTAAGAAATTCTTTAATATACACTATTTGTGCATATAGAAAAGTAGGATTAATAATAAAATGAACACATATGTACTCTCTCAATACAGTTTAATAAAATCTTAACATCTTGCATATTTGTTCAAATATTTGTTTAAAGAGATTAAATAAAAAGGTGGAGTTAAATAACTAATACTCCAATGTTTTTTATATATATGTACCACATCTTCTTTATCCAGTCCTCTGTTAATGGACAATTATTCATATTTTTGGACTTGATTCCACTATCTAATTTTGTTTTGGTTTTGAACTTGATTCTATTATCTAGTTTTAAAATCATTCTTTATTCCTTGCTTCTTTTATTTTCTCTCCTGCCTTCTATTAAGTAGATACATTTTCTATATTCCCTTTCTTTGGTGTTTATTTGCTGATTTAGATGCTGTAAGTTATACTTCTATTATTTTATTGATGATCCTTTGTGGATCATCAAAAAAATTACCAGCTCTGTCCAAAGACAGATTAGATCTTAGCATTCCAAAACTCCCTCTTAAGTAACTCCTCTACCTTCTACCACTTCTGTTCCCTATTTTAACACCAAAAATGGACATTATGGTTATAGGGACTAGTTACATATACAACTTGCTTTATTTACTTGTATTCAGTTCAGTTCAGTCTCTCAGTCATGTCCGACTCCTTGAGACCCCATGAATTGCAGCACGCCAGGCCTCCTGTCCATTACCAACTCATGGGGTTCATTCAAACTCATGTCCATCGAGTTCATGGTGCCATCCAGCCATCTCATCCCCTGTCACCCCCTTTTCCTCCTGCCGCCAATCCCTCCCAGCATCAGAGTCTTTTCCAGTGAGTCAACTCTTTGCATGAGGTGGCCAAACTATTGGAGTTTCAGCTTTAGCATCATTCCTTCCAAAGAAATCCCAGGGCTGATCTCCTTCAGAATGGACCGGTTGGATCTCCTTGCAGTCCAAGGGACTCTCAAGAGTCTTCTCCAACACCACAGTTCAAAAGCATCAATTCTCCGGCGCTCAGCTTTCTTCACAGTCCAACTCTCACATCCATACATGACCACTGGAAAAACCACAGCCTTGACTAGACGGACCTTTGTTGGCAAAGTAATGTCTCTGCTTTTCAATATGCTATCTAGGTTGGTCATAAATTTCCTTCCAAGGAGTAAGCATCTTTTAATTTCATGGCTTCAATCACCATCTGTAGTGATTTTGGAGCCACCAAAAAAGAAAGTCTGTTTCCACTGTTTCCCCATCTATTTCCCATGAAGTGATGGGACCAGATGCCATGATCTTTGTTTTCTGAATGTTGAGTTTTAAGCCAACTTTTTCACTCTCCACTTTCACTTTCTGCTCACCATTAATTCCTGTCTCTTCCACTTTGCTTTTGGATTCACTTATCTTCTTCTTGAAGAATATTTCTTACTACTTCTTTAGTGAGGTCTGTGAGTGGTAAATTATGCCATTGTATATCTAAAGTGTTTTTACATTGCCTTCATTCATAACTAATAATTTAGTTATTATATAATGCTTTATTTCCCCTAAGCATATGAAAGATATATCTTCATTGTCTTCTGGCATCTGCTGTTGCTGTCAGCTGGTTATAATTTTATTATAGGTAACCTGCTTACAGCTCCCCTGAACATAGCCAGCTTCTCATAGCATTTAAGATTTTCTCACACTTGACATAATTTGGAAAAATCTCACACAATGCATTTAGGTATGGATTTGGTTTTACCTAGGTATGGCAAGTGAGGTGCATTTCTTGTCTAAGAATTGGAGCCTTTAGAGCTATTTACCCATATTTGATGCTCTTTCATTTTAAAAACTGAGATAAAATTCACATACCTTATAATTCATCATTTAAGTATACAGTTCACTGCTTTTTATTATATTCACAAGGTTGTGCAATCATCACCAATATTTAATTATAAAACATTTTATTCACCAATTAAAAAATCCCATGCCCATGAGAATTCACTCTCCATTCTTCTCTCTTCCAGCCTCTAGCAACCACTGGGCTTCCCTGGTAGCTCAGATGGTAAAGAATCAGCCTCCAATGAGGGAGACCTGAGTTCAGTCCTGGGTTGGGAAGATCCCCTGGAGAAGAGAACAGCTACCCACTCCAGTATTCTTGCCTGGAGAATTCCATAGACAGAGGAACCTGGTGGGCTACAGTCCACAAGGTTGTAAAGAGTTGAACATGACTGAGCAACTAACACACACACAGCAACCACTAGTCTATGTTCTGTCTCTATTGATTTGTCTATTCTTCCCATGTCACATAAATGGAATCTTACAGTATGTGCCCATTTGTGTCTTCTTTGTATTTCAGAAAAATGGAATCATACCTTTCACTTAGCAAGATGTTTTCAAGGTTCATCCAAGATGTAAAATGTATCAACACTTTCTTCCTTTAGTATGACAAATAATAATGTATTGTATGGATATACCACATTTTGTTAACATATTCATCAGTTGGTGGACATTTAGGTTGTCTCCACTCTTTGGCTATTATGCGTAACATTATTATGAATATTTGTGGGCAAGTTTCTGTTTGAACATATGTTTTCAGTTCTTTTAGGAACATATTTAGGAGAGAAACCATTGGGTCTTATGGTTACTCTAATATTAACATTTTAAGGAATTGTCACCCTAGTTCCCCAAGTAGTTGAGTCATATCATTTCACATTCCTGGTAGCAATGTATGATGGTAGTAATTTTTCCACATCATTGTCAACAGGTGTTATTATCCATCTTTTGAACTCTTGCCCTTCTAGTGCAGGTGAAGGGGTAGCTCATTGTGGTTTTGATTTGCGTTTCTGTAGGAGAAGGAAATGGCAACCCACTCCAGTGTTCTTGCCTGGAGAATTCCAGGGATGGGGGAGCCTGGTGGGCTGCCATCTACGGGGTCGCACAGAGTCAGACACAATTGAAGCAACTTAGCAGCAGCAGTAGCAGTGACTCTCAAGAGTCTTCTCCAGCACCACAGTTCAAAAGCATCAATTCTTTGGCGCTCAGCCTTCTTCACAGTCCAACTCTCACATTCATACATGACCACAGGAAAAACCATAGCCTTGACTAGATGGACCTTTGTTGGCAAAGTAATGTCTCTGCTTTTGAATACGCTATCTAGGTTCGTCATAACTTTTCTTCCAAGGAGTAAGCGTCTTTTAATTTCATGGCTTCAGTCACCATCTGTAATGATTTTGGAGCCTGACACTCCAAAATTAAGTCTGACACTGTTTCCACTGTTTCCCCATCTATTTCCCATGAAGTGGTGGGACTGGATGCCATGATCTTCATTTTCTGAATATTGAGTTTTAAGCCACCTTTTTCACTCTCCTCTTTCACTTTCATCAAGAGGCTTTTGAGTTCCTCTTCACTTTCTGCCATAAGGGTGGTATCATCTGCATATCTGAGGTTATTGATACTAGTCCCAGCAATCTTGATTCCAGCTTGGGCTTCTTCCAGCCTAGCATTTCTCATGATGTACTCTGCATAGAAGTTAAACAAGCAGGGTGACAATATACAGCCTTGACGTACTGCTTTTCCTATTTGGAACCAGTCTGTTGTTCCATGTCCAGTTCTAACTGTTGCTTCCTGACCTGCATACAGGTTTCTCAAGAGGCAGGTCAGATGCTCTGGTATGCCTATCTCTTTCAGAATTTTCCACAGTTTATTGTGATCCACATAGTCAAAGGCTTTGGCATAGTCAATAAAGCAGAAATAGATGTTTTTCTGGAACTCTCTTGCTTTTTCGATGATCCAGCGTATGTTGGCCGAAGAAGTGATGCTTTTGAATTGTGGTGTTGAAAAAGACTCTTGAGAGTCCCATGGACTGCAAGGAGATCCAACCAGTCCATTCTGAAGGAGATCAGCCCTGGGATTTCTTTGGAGTGAATGATGCTAAAACTGAAATTCCAGTACTTTGGCCACCTCATGCAAAGAGTTGACTCATTGGAAAAGACTCTGATGCTGGGAGGGATTGGGGGCAGGAGAAGGGGACGACAGAGGATGAGATGGCTGGATGGCATCACTGACTCAATGGACGTGAGTCTGAGTGAACTCCAGGAGTTGGTGATGGACAGGGAGGCCTGGCATGCTGTGATTCATGGGGTCGCAAAGAGTCAGACACGACTGAGCAACTGAACTGAACTGAACTGAACTGAGTGACTGATGATGTTGAGTATCTTTTCACATTCTATTTGTATATCTTGTTTGGAGAAATGTTTCTTCAAATCTTTTCCTCAGTTTTAATTATCCTGTTTATCTTTTTACTGTTGCATTGTAAGAATTCTTTACATATTCTGGATACTAAATCCGTATCAGATATATGGTTTACAAATATTTTCTTTCATTCAGTATCTTTTCTTGATAATGTAATGTTTTTAATTTTAATGAAGTTATATTATCCATTATTCATTGATTTCTTGCACTTTAAGAATCATATCTAAGAAACCATTGCCTAACTCAAGCTTGTAAAGATGTCTTCTTCTAAGAGTTTTATGGTTCAAGCTCTTTTTTAATACTATGATTCCATCTCTACAATGTGTTTGGTATAAAGTCCTCAGGACTATGTCCCAACATTAATTTCTTTTCAACTGTATTTTACCTTGAGTTTATTCTATTAACTGTGTTTTTCTTTGTTTTAAAAAATGTGAATGGCTTCATGTTTATTTGCTTTTTAAATTTTCATATTTTAGATTGCTTATTTTGCATATCTCTGTTCTTATTTGGTTTCAATATAATCTAACTTTATTGTTTTTAAAGACTTTTATTCCTCCACTTGGCTCTTTGAGTATCCTAAAACATGATACTTTAAGTTGCTTGACGGCCTGTACCAAGAGCTTGTAAAGGTATATTTGCATTGTGGGAGGTAACACATGACGTTGGTGAGACTGGAAGGAGAAACAGTGGGCTGATCATTGTTAAGAATGAAGTAGAGGGTATCTGCTAAACAAACCATGAACTCTGAGCCCAACATCCAAATTGGACCACTTTAGACTGCCAAACTAAAGCCAAAGACAAGGTGCCTGAGGCTCTGACTCAGAGGTCTTAGAAACCCAGCAAGCCAGCAATAGGTCCCCATTCAACAGATGGGAACCAGGTCAGCTCTGCGTGTTCTCACAGGTGTCCAGGATGACATCAGAGATCCCACCTGACCCAGGAATATTATGATTTTACAAAGAAGAACAAACACCATCACCACACACTGAAGTTGTTGGGGTTAGAGCTGTTTTCCTTCTAATTACTATAATCCTAACAGCACAATAACCACAAATAGGGACATGATGAAATGACTTCCAGAGACTACAGAGCAGGGTCTACTCAATACTAAAAAGCAGTCAGTATAGTCGTATAGCTGTACATTAGTTTAGTTGATATCAATCCAAACACCAAGATGAGCCTTCTTTAGAGTATGGTTGCTTTCTATCTATTCATAAATTAAACTGGATAATGCTCACTCATACAACAGTGCACCCAGCCTCCTAAGCATTAATGAGCACATAATATATGCGTGTCGTCTGAGTGGGCACTGGGACATAAAGGAATAAAACAGTCCTCACCCTTGAAAAAGCCACTCATCAATGGTTAAAGGATTAAGAAGCAAATCATTATAAGTCAGCACTAAGTCTACCTAGATGATTTGGAGAGACTGCAAAAAGAAATTAACCAGGGAAGAAAATCATAAAGAGTGTTACAGGCAGAGTGACAAAGGCAAGAAAGTTCAAGGGCTACTCAGTGAACACTGAGTTTCAGTTGTTGGATGGAGTTGCGGACACAACAGAGGTTGAAAAAGCAAACAGATATAGATTATACTTAATCTAAGCTGCCACTGATTGTAAAGTGAACTATTATTTCATGTACAACCAAGAAAAAGTGCTGCTAATTCAATTGTAACATGCCAAAGACTGCAAAAGATTCCTATTTCCGAGGAGCTAAAATGCAAGGTTCTTTCCTTCTTCAAATGGATGAAAGAAGCAACATAAAAGATACATTAATATTAGAAAACAGATTTTTTAAAAGATGAAATAATGCAAACTCAATATGGATATAATTTTTCTTATCCAAATAATCAAGTACTAATGTTACCATTAACAAGAGCACAGTGAAAGGTCAAACATTGCTAAAAGTACAAAATAATACTACCTTTCTGGAAGTCATATGGACAATAATGGGTCAAGAACCTAAATATATACATACTCTTTGAGTCAGTAATTCTACATACAGGAATCTGCCCTAAATCCATACTTGCAGATTTAGAAGAAGATTTATATATCAGAATGCAAAGCTATTGATGATAAAAAGGCAAGTTATATAAATGCCAGATTATTGATGAATACAGTTGGCCTTTGTATCTACAGATGTGGAACCTGCAGACACAGACAGTTAACTGTAGGTGATTTAAGCATCCATGGATCCTGGCATCTGAGTGGAGTCCTGGACCCAATTCCCCATGGATATGGTATCTATATAAATTGTAGTATCATCATATTAAGTGTTAGTCAACCGCTTAAATATTTTAAAAATATTTAATAACCTGGGAGAAAGCTCATGATATAATAGTGAACTTTAAAAAGGAGGAAACAAAGCTGAGATTTGAACCCAGGTCTGTCTCTCTCACCAAAGGTTTACACTCCTCCGCTAGCACCATCTGCCTCTCAAAGAAACACTTGAACAGCATATCCAGATGAACATTAAGGAAGATCACAATTCTGTTCTTTCCATCTGTGAGCAGGAGATTGTAGACCAACTATGAATATGATGTCCACTTTTGGAAGACTGTTACAAATGGGGATGACAGAGACAAAGCCCTCTGCTAACATAAGATCATTCACTTATCAAATGCTAAACTCAACTCATGAAAAACCAGTTCTTTCTTCTGTCTGTGATCACCTAAGATTATGATGCAATGCCATTTACCCACCTGGCAAGGTAAGGTGACTCGTGGAGCTAGTGCTTGGGGCAGGTGAACCCTGAGAACTCTTCTTTGTGCCTATAAAGAGGAAAAAGAGGATAAGAAAGAATAGGATTGTGGATAGACTTTTCAGACCAGTAAATGCTCATCTGCAATTTTATCAAATGATCTAAAAGTTTGGGTCTGAAAACAACATTTAGAAGGTTGAGTGAGTTTATGGGAACAGAGCATATTCCATGATCCAGAAAAGCCAGGAGAACAGCGTTTATCTTTGTGCTTCTGATGGATCTCACTCTCCAGATTGGTCTGTTAGGGACCAACACACCTCTGAGCAGGCATGCACTTTAAGCTTATCAGGAGAGTGTTCTAAATGTGCAGCTTCCTGAGTGCCACCCCCAGAGATTCTGTGTTCACTGTACTGAGCCGGAGCTCCAGCATCTGGATTTTTAAAGCCTAGCCCAGGTGATGCTAATGTGCATCCAGAGTGGAGAACTGTTGCTGTGAAAAGGAAAGTTTTGGATTTAGAAGTAAGGAGTCAGGGGTTTGTCTCTGCTTTGTCCCTCTAGCCTTTACTCCCTATTGGATCTCCAGCAACAGACTTGATTTCTCTGAAGCCTCTGAAGAGCTGTGAAGATGAAGGCTTCATTTGCAAAACGAGGGAAATAACAACTACATCAAAGTATCCTGGTGAGAAACAAAGGACTAGAGGTGTGTGTGAGTGCTCAGGAATTGCAGGAGACCACGCAAATTGAGGTCCATAGGATCTATGAGTCCCCGCAGCTGGTGACAATGTCCCCATTGGGAAAGGGATTAACAGAGGTTCATGTTAACAGCTCAGTGGGCCATAAGGGAATCAAAAGACAGAGCCCTGGGTGGGGAGCAGGAAGGAGAGAGCAAAACAAATAGAAGGATGAATTATTCTTCAAAAGAATATTTGCATGTGTGTGTGCATGTTGTGTGTGTGTGTGTGTGTATATAACTGTATATACACATACATACACATATATATTGTTTTATACATAAAGGTACACATGCAAAACTCACATACACACTTATACCTAAATACATATATATTTTATCCATAAATGCAAATATTATTTGATTTTTTATTCCTTTACTTGGCCATCCAGAAGGGGGCAAAGATGCCTGGAGGCCAGAATCCAGCATCATGGCAGATTCCTGGAGCCTGAGCAGGCAGAAATGCAGACAGAATTCTTAGGCAGAGGATAGACATGATTCAGTGTCAAGGTATTTCTTTAACAAGTTTCCGGAACCTACGCAAACTTTCCATAAAGTCTACTTTCCATGCAGAGGCCTGGTGTGACTGGAGGTTGTGTTAGTTTGAGTGAATATAGTCATGGGTAAAGATACTAGAGAACATACTGACTAATCTTGAAATCAGGGGAAGCAGGAACTTGGAGACAGGGTGAGGAGTAAGATTTCACTACCCTAGAATGCCTGGTAAGGTGTGAAGATGTACACGAGGGATGGTGTTTGAGATTGTTTCATTTTAGTCTTAAAGAACAGGGTGCTACCCTTGACATTCTATGTTACAGTTAATTATTATGATTGTGATTAGCAGCAGTAGTAGTGTTAACAGTGTTAGTAGTGACAATAGTAAAAATAGAAAACACAACATTAATCCAAACACTTCAGGCCCACAAAAGCTGTTAATTTGCATGAGGTGAGAGACGTGACATCTGGCAGAACTTAAGCTTTTCATTTTTCAGGTTTCATAGATGTCCTGATGTCAGAGTTGGGTGATTTTTAAAATAAATACAGCTGCTAGGGTCCTTCTTTTCTTGAACTCATTGAAAGGAAACCTCAAGGGAATGGAGCCACTTGTTTGCAGGCCAACAGGTTCTCCAGATGAGTCTAATGATCATCCATCAAATGGGGTGCTCAAACACGTGAGGGGAATGCTGCTGCTAAGTCACTTCAGTCCTGTCCGACTCTGTGCGACCCCAGAGATGGCAGCCCACCAGGCTTCCCTGTCCCTGGGATTCTCCAGGCAAGAACACTGGAGTGGGTTGCCATTTCCTTCTCCAATGCATGAAAGTGAAAAGTGGAAGTGAAGTCACTCAGTCGTGTCCGACCCTCAGCGACCCCATGGACTGCAGCCTACCAGGCTCCTCCGTCCATGGGATTTTCCAGGCAAAAGTACTGAAGTGGGGTGCCATTGCCTTCTCTGTATGAGATGAATAGATTTACCCAAAGTGATATGCGGGGTCCAGAGCAGGGCAGGCTCACTGCACAACTCTCACAACTCTAGGCAGCACCGCTCACACTGTAGCCTATGTGACGAACAGTGGAACAGCCCTGATCAAGGGCCCTACTGGGATGCAGATCCACAGCCATTCCTGACCCACCAGGAACAACCTGTGTCCCACTGGACCCGCCTCTACTGTGGGGAAGCCAATGACTCCAAGTGTTTAGACCTCTACTCTCGGGATGCTTTACTTGTCTCACTATCCCTGTCAGATAGGGTTTCTCAACAGATGCACAGGGATATTTAGTTATGTCACTCTTCATCGTGAAGGCTGTCCTGTGCATAGCAGTAGGTTTAGGAGAACCCCTAGCTTCTATCCGGAGAAGGTAATGGCACCCCACTCCAATACTCTTGCCTGGAGAATCCCATGGACGGAGGAGCATGGAAGGCTGCAGTCCATGGGGTTGCTGAGGGTCGGACACAACTGAGTGACTTCACTTTCACTTTTCACTTTCATGCACTGGAGAAGGAAATGGCAACCCACTCCAGTGTTCTTGCCTGGAGAATCCCAGGGACGGGAGAGCTTGGTGGGCTGCCATCTTTGGGGTCGCACAGAGTTGGACACGACTGAAGTGACTTAGCAGTAGCTAGCTTCTATCACTGAGTGTGAGCAGCACCTCCCCATTGTAATAATCAAAAACATCCTCCAGAACCTGACAAATGTCCTCGAGGAACAAAACTGCCCTCAGTGAAGAACCACTGCTTTAGGAGGGGAGGCAGGGTTTAGGGTTTTCTACTCAGAGCTGTGATTCACAATTTGGCCACTTGGTCATTAATAGCGGTCACTGGCCTGGAAAATCCCATGGACAGAGAAGCCTGGTAGGCTACAGTCCGTGGGGTCACAAAGAGTCAGACACGACTGAGCACTTCACTTCACTTCACTGACACATATCAGGCAGCCACCATGTTCCAGGCACCGTATTAGTTATGGACAAGTAAATGTACATTAGTTGTAGTTGTCTTTCCTGACACTAATTCTCTGATGATAAAATGATTCTTCATTTATGGAGTTTTGGAAACAAAGCCTGTGGAAGTAATTTGCACAAAGTTACTGAATGTTGCTGCTGCTGCTAAGTCACTTCAGTCGTGTCCGACTCTGTGTGACCCCACAGACAGCAGCCCACCAGGCTCCCCCGTCCCTGGGATTCTCCAGGCAAGAACACTGGAGTGGGTTGCCATTTCCTTCTCCAATGCATGAAAGTGAAAAGTGAAAGTGAAGTCACTCAGTCGCGTCCGACCCTCAGCAACCCCATGGACTGCAGCCTACCAGGCTCCTCCATCCGTGGGATTTTCCAGGCAGAAGTACTGGAGTGGGCTGCCATTGCCTTCTCCGACTGAATGTTGAGGGACAAAATTGAAGCCAAGATCCTTCAGAGTTGAAACGGAGAGAAACTTTTCTCCATGTCTCTTGCTATTTCTTAAAAAATCCATTACCCAGGTTTCCTTCAAGTGCTGAATTCCTAAATTTGCCTACATGTAAGAATAACCTGGGATCATTATTTTAACAAAAAGGAGAAACAAAACCAGGCTCCCTGGCCTGGCTGAACACTACTGGGTCAGCATTTCTGGGGGAGCCTGAATGTGTCACAAGTGTTCCAGTGATTGTCTGCCCTCCTATAGATTAGGATGAGAGGCTTGTGGAAGCTTCCTGATGGGAGGGACTGGCTGTGGGAAAAACTGGGCCTTGTTCTGGTGGGCATGGCCTGCTCAGTAAATCTTTAATCCAATTTTCTGCTGGTGGTTGGGGCTGTGTTTCCATCCTGTAATTTAGCCTGTGACCATTATATCTACTACTGTGGGCAGGAATCCCTTAGAAGAAATGGAGTAGCCATCATGGTCAACAAAAGAGTCTGAAATGCAGTACTTGGATGCAATCTTAAAAATGACAGAATGATCTCTGTTCGTTTCCAAGACAAACCATTCCATAGCACAGTAATCCAAGTCCATGCCACAACCAGGAATGCTGAAGAAGCTGAAGTTGAACGGTTCTATGAAGATCTACAAGACCTTTTAGAATTAACACCCAAAAAAGATGTCCTTTTCATTATAGGGGACTGGAATGCAAAAGTAGGAAGTCAAGAAACACCTGGGGTAACAGGCAAATTTGGCCTTGGAATATGGAATGAAGCAGGGCAAAGGCTAAAAGAGTTTTGCCAAGAGACTGCACTGGTCATAGCAAACACCCTCTTGCAACAACACAAGAGAAGACTCTACACATGGACATCACCAGATGGTCAACACCGAAATCAGACTGATTCTATTCTTTGCAGCCAAAGATGGAGAAGCTCTATACAGAGAGCAAAAACAAGACCAGGAGCTGACTATGGCTCAGATCATGATCTCCTTATTGCCAAATGCAGACTTAAATTGAAGAAAGCAGGGAAAACCACTAGACCATTCAGGTATGACCTAACAAATCCCTTATGATTATACAGTGAAAGTGAGAAATAGATTTAAATGACTAGATCTGATAGATAGAGTGCTTGATGAACTATGGATGGAGGTTTGTGACACTGTACAGGAGACAGGGGTCAAGACCATCCCCACGAAAAAGAAATGCCAAAAAGTAAAATGGCTGTCTGGGGAGGCCTTACAAATAGCTGTGAAAAGAAGAGAAGCAAAAAGCAAAGGAAAAAAAGAAAGATATAAGCATCTGAATGCAGAGTTCCAAAGAATAGCAAGGAGAGATAAGAAAGCCTTCCTCAGTGATCAATGCAAAGAAATAGAGGAAAACAACAGAATGGGAAAGACTAGGGATTTCTTCAAGAAAATTAGAGATACCAAGGGAACTTTTCATGCAAAGGTGGGCTCAATAAAGGACAGAAATGGTATGGACCTAACAGAAGCAGAAGATATTAAGAAGAGGTGGCAAGAATACACAGAAGAACTGTACTAAAAAGATCTTCACGACCCAGATAATCACGATGGTGTGATCACTCACCTAGAGCCAGACATCCTGGAATGTGAAGTCAAGTGGGCCTTAGAAAGCATCACTAAGAACAAAGCTAGTGGAGGTGATGGAATTCCTATTGAGCTATTTCAAATCCTAAAAGATGATGCTGTAAAAGTGCTGCACTCAATATGCCAGCAAATTTGGAAAATTCAGCAGTGGCCAGAGGACTGGAAAAAGTCAGTTTTCATTCCAATCCCAAAGAAAGGCAATGCCAAAGAGTGCTCAAACTACCACACAATTGTACTCATCTCACACACTACTAAAGTAATGCTCAAAATTCTCCAAGCCAGGCTTCAGCAATACACGAACTGTGAACTTCCAGATGTTCAAGCTGGTTTTAGAAAAGGAAGAGGAACCAGAGATCAAATTGCTAACATCCACTGGATCATCGAAAAAGCAAGAGAGTTCCAGAAAAACATCTATTTCTGCTTTATTGACTATGCCAAAATCTTTGATGTGTGGATCACCATAAACTGTGGAAAATTCTGAAAGAGATGACCTGCCTCTTGAGAAACCTATATGCAGATCAGGAAGCAACAGTTAGAACTGGACATGGAACAACAGACTGGTTCCAAATAGGAAAAGGAGTATGTCAAGGCTGTATACTGTCACCCTGCTTATTTAACTTCTATGCAGAGTACCTCATGAGAAACGCTGGGCTGGAAGAAGCACAAGGGAGAAATATCAATAACCTCAAATATGCAGATGACATCACCCTTATGGCAGAAAGTGAAGAGGAACTCAAAAGCCTCTTGATGAAAGTGAAAGGAGAGTGAAAATGTTGGCTTAAAGCTGAACATTCAGAAAACAAAGATCATGGCATCTGGTCCCATCACTTCATGGGAAGTAGATGGGGAAACAGTGGAGACAGTGTCAGACTTTGTTTTTTTGGGCTCCAAAATCACTGCAGATGGTGACTGCAGCCATGAAATTAAAAGACGCTTACTCCTTGGAAGGAAAGTTATGACCAACCTAGATAGCATATTCAAAAGCAGAGACATTACTTTGCCAACAAAGGTCCGTCTAGTCAAGGCTATGGTTTTTCCTGTGGTCATGTATGGATGTGAGAGTTGGACTGTGAAGAAAGCTGAATGCCAGAGAATTGACTTTTGAACTGTGGTTTTGGAGAAAATTCTTTTGAGAGTCCCTTTTACTGCAAGGAGATCCAATCCGTCCATTCTAAAGGAGATCTGTCCTGGGTGTTCATTGGAAGGACTGATGCTAAAGCTGAAACTCCAATACTTTGGCCACCTCATTCTAAGAGCTGACTCATTGGAAAAGGCCCTGATGCTGGGAGGGATTGGGGGCAGGAGGAGAAGGGGATGACAGAGGATGAGATGGCTGGATGGCATCACTGACTCGATGGACGTGAGTCTGAGTGAACTCCGGGAGTTGGTGATGGACAGGGAAGTCTGGAGTGCTGCAATTCATGGGGTCGCAAGGCGTTGTACACGACTGAGTGACTGAACTGAACTGAGGGGTAATAGTGATAATGGTGACCTCCTTTAAAAGGACTTATGCAAAAACACCAGGCCTCCCAGTCCTCCCAGGACTTTTGTAGTCAATGCCCCTGACCCCATAGCAGGCCACTATTGATCCAATATCGATCCACGCCTCTACCAGAGACTCCCATGCGTACACAGGCAAGTCTGGCTCAGTCTCTTTTGGGGTCGCTGCTCCTTTCTCCTGAGTCCTGGTGCACACGAGGTTTTCTTTGTGCCCTTCAAGAGTCTCTGCTTCCCCAGGCCTATGGAAATTCTGTAATCAAATCCTGCTGACCTTCAAAGTCAGATTCCCTAGGGATATTCAGTTCCTTGCTGGATCCCCAGGTTGGGAAGTCTGCTGTGGAGCCTAGAACTTTCACAGAAGGTGAGAACTCCTTTTGTATAACTGTTTTCCAGTTTGTCAGTCGCCTGCCTGATGACTGTAGTGGGGCTAACGGTGACCTCCTTCAGGAAGACTTAAGCCACACCCTGCACCTCCCTGGACTGTTGTCGACTGAGCCTCTGTCCATGCAGGAGGCTGCTGCTGACTCATGCTTCTGCAGGAGACCCTCAGACACCCAAAGGCAGGTTGGTTCAGTCTCTTATGGGGGTCACTGCTCTCTTCCCTCAGTCCTGGTGCACACAAGGTTTTCTTTGTGCCATCCAAGTGTCACAATATGAAAAAGGCAAAAGAACAACCCGGGATCATTATTTTAACAAAAAGGAGAAACAAAACCAGATTCCCTGGCCTGGCCAAGCCAGGGAATTTCAGGCCAAAGCCAGAAATGCTACTGAGTCAGCATTTCTGGAGGAGCCTGAATGTGTCACAAGTGTTTCAGCTGATTCTGATGTTTCAGGGAGGCTTGGGAAACTGTGTGTGACAGAAATTCCCTTCTTTTCCTCTCACTGCTGGAAAACATGGCACTCTGATTTTCATAGATATGCTCATGAGGCTGACAGGTCAAATGTGCTGTGACCTAAATGAACACTTAAGAGCCAGCAAAGCACCGAATGATGACAAGCTTTCAATGGTGTTAATTATAGCCACATTTGCTATTGCCAGGTTATTTCATAGAAATGCTTGGCACAATTAAAAAATCATGTATTAGGGTACTCCCAAAGTCTGAAGCTTGATGGCTTTTTCTTGGGGCAGTTTTTCATTCTCTTGATGTCTCCTTTGCAGACAGTGAATGAGACAGGAAACTCTGGGGGCCATGGTCAGTGGAAAAGCAGAGCTGCGAGCCCTCTAGCAATGTGGCTGTTTTCTGTGCATGCCTGATGAAATGCCCAGTATATCAGGAAAGGGAAGAAACCATGCACACCTCTCCTAATCATGAATCATAAACAGGTGGCAGGCAGACACGTGTAAAATAAACCTGATGGTGATTTCTCCGGACCATCAGGTGGCTGCATGGACCAGTGCGGGTGGTTAGGCTCTGAGTCAGTCTCCCATAGGCTCCCTGTTAATTCAGATTGTGTCCCTGAAATTATTTTCCACCCAGAAGCCCCCAAATTACCTATCACTTTACTCCAAGTTCCATTTGTGGGAATAATATTCACTTACTAAATAATTACTCACTTGTGTTTCACTTACTAAAGCCCTCCACCCCTCCCTTGCTCCCATTCCCAGGGAAAACATCAGAAAGTGAACTGGGAGACCCACCCACTTCCGGATCAGCTTCCAAACTGTCCACCAACCTTCCAAGCTGGCAGATGCATAGACGTCACTCTGGGATTTATCATAGACATCTACCTGGGATTCTGCTCTGCAAGTGACTCAGAATTCATTCTATGGGGGCTTTTCAAACCTGGCTCCAGATTAGGATGGCCTGGGAGTTTTACAGAAAATATGCTGATCCCTGGGCCCTCCTGCTAGGAATGATATTTCAATGATCTCTGGTGGGGCGCTGGGGAGTCTGTTCCGCAGCCTTGAGTGAGAAACAGCACCCCCAGTGAATACCTATGAAGACATTTCTTTCAGCCATTGGGGGAGGCACTTTCTACTAAGCAATGGGTGTGTTTTGTCTTAATGGATGATATGAATCTTCTAAATGGTTTCTTTTCATTTTCATTTCAGTTTCCAGGAAACTCAGATCCAATTTACGACCTAATGCTGGGAACTGGGGAGGCCCGTTCAGCCTGCATGACTGTTTACTAATGTTCTTTCCCTGATTAGCTCTCTCTACACAAGCTCGACTTCCTGCCTCTGGTTTTATTCTGCATTCTTCATTAAAAAAAATAAATGGTTAAATTTATGTGATTTTAGAATTCCGAAATATTTTATAAATGAGGTAGATCAGATCAGTCGCTCAGTCGTGTCCGACTCTTTGCGACCCCATGAACCGCAGCACGCCAGGCCTCCCTGTCCATCACCAGCTCCCGGAGGTCACCCAGACTCGCATCCATCGAGTCAGTGATGCCATCCAGCCATCTCATCCTCTGTCGTCCCCTTCTCCTCCTGCCCTCAATCCCTCCCAGCATCAGAGTCTTCTCCAACGAGTCAACTCTTCGCATGAGATGGCCAAAATACTGGAGTTTCAGCTTTAGCATCATTCCTTCTAAAGAAATCAGGATTGATCTCCTTCAGATGGACTGTTGGATCTTCTTGCAGTCCAGGGACTCTCAAGAGTCTTCTCCAACACCACAGTTCAAAAGCATCAATTCTTCGGCGCTCAGCCTTCTTCACAGTCCAGCTCTCACACCATACATGACCACAGGAAGACCATAGCCTTGACTAGGCGACCTTTTGGTTAATTCTCTGCTTTTGAATATGCTATCTAGGTTGGTCATAACTTTCCTTCCAAGGAGCGCGTCTTTAATTTCATGGCTGCAGTCACCACTTCAGTGATTTGGAGCCCAGAAAAACAAAGTCTGACACTGTTTCCACTGTTTCCCCATCTATTTCCCATGCAGTGATGGGACAGATGCCATGATCTTCGTTTTTGAATGTTGAGCTTTACCAACCTTTTCACTCTCCACTTTCACTTCATCAAGAGGTTTTAGCCCCTCTTCACTTTCTGCCATAAGAGTGGTGTTCTGCATATCTGAGGTTGATTTTCTCCCGGCAATCTTGATTCCACTTGTTTTCTTCCAGTCCAGCTTTCAGTGTACTCTGCATATAAGTAAATAAACATGGTGACATATGCAGCCTTGACGTACTCCTTTCCTATTTGGAACCAGTCTTTTTCATGACCAGTTTACTTTGCTTCTGACCTGCATACAGTTTCTTAGAGGGAAGTTCTGTCCCCTTTATTTCTAGTTTTTTGATCCACAGTCAAAGGTTGCATAGTCAATAAAGAGATAGTTTTGAACTCTTTGCTTTCATGATAGATTGCATTGATCTCTGGTTCCTCTGCCTCTAAAACAGCTGACATCAGGAAGTTCAGTGAAGCCTGGCTTGGAGATTGAGCTTCTTACTAGCAGTGAAATGAGTCTTTTGGTAGTTTGAGCACTTTTGGCATTGCCTTTTTTGGGATTGGGATGATGACCTTTTCCAATTTGTGGCCCTCTGAGTTTCATTTGCTGCATATTGAGTGTAGCACTTCACAGCATCATCATTCAGGACTTGAATAGCTCCACTGGAATTCCATCACCTCCACTAGCTTTGTTCTAGTGATGCTTTCTAAGGCATTGACTTCACTAAGATTTGAGGAGTGATCACCACATATTCTGTTGAGCTCGTACAGTTTTCTTGTTTCTTGCCACCCTTTTTTTTCTGCTTCTGTCCACACCATCTCTTCTTTTGTGCCCTTATGAATTTTGTCTCTCTTAGATCCTAGTTTCCCTTTTTTTTCTCTTTTTGTGATCTGAGCCTATCTTCTTTTTGAACTCTGCATTTATTTTATTCTTTCCTTTTCTCCTTTGCTTTTCGCTCTTTTTCACAGCTATTTGTGGCCTCCAGAAGTCTTTGCTTTATGGGGAGTTTATCTTTGGACTGCAAGTTATCAGGCACTCTCACAGATCTAGGCCTTAGGGTTGGGTTGTGGTGTCTGTTTTATTTAGAGTTCCGGGTTTGATGAGTTTTTGAAGTGGTCGTCTTCTAGGTTTGCTTCTTGTTAGTTTAGGTGTTAGGTGTTTCAGTTTGTGTTGGGGTGTTGGAGAGCGGTGTATTGGTTGTTGTTGAGGCTAGTGATGGTATTTTCACTTTTTTGTTTGCTTTGACTTCTGTGGATATTAGGTGTTGCTTCAGTCGGTTGCTTCTATCAGAAGGTGCTTTTGGATGATCTAGTAGTGTACTGGGGTTTCCAGTATTTATTTTGTCTTTTATACTGTTATGGGGTGGGGGTGCCCCCCCAGCGGACCACACCCGTCTATCCTCCACCATGACCCGCCCTCCCAGGTTGCATGGCTTAATCTTAAATGAGGTAAGGAACATAAAAACACAAATAACTACATCAGTTCTGACAATGTGCTAAATTCCATTTTCCTCATCTATAAAAATTTATAAAGCATTGATTTGGGGACATAACTGTGAGGACCAAGTGAAAGTACTCAGCAAACTGTGCCATGCAGTGGAGTGCTTGTCATTGGTTTACATTCAAAAGAAAATGTGCGTGTGTGTGTGTGCAGGCAAGTAACGCAGCTAATGTGTCCTCTGAGCAAGAGAAGCACTTTAAGGTCGTACATTACACTGTCCTTTAGCAAAAGCATGTGAACGTTCAGGAAGTAAACAGCCCAATGAGTCAGCTCGGGGCAGAAATGTCATCACTGCAGCTTGTGTGACTGGAAGTATCTTTTGACAAACAAATGGCTTTCAGATATTTCAAATTAATGTCCTTGGTTGGTTTAGCTAAAGGGCAATGAATCCAATTCATCAGGAGTCTGGAGAAGAGGACAGTGATGGAAGTGACAGCTGAGGCTGCCTGTCTAGGGGCAAAGATACACACCTAAGACGCAGGATGTGAGGTTAGCACTCAATCCAGTGATTGGCAGCCTGACTTCAAACAAAGAATTTCCCTTCTGCAAAGTAGGATTAGCACAACCAGGTCCAAGCCTGCTGGGAAAGGGTGATTTAAGAGCCCCTGGGACCCAGCATCATCGTCTGTCATATAACAAAGCCGCTACAACACAAAGGGTCCCAAGATGAGGTGGGTGTTGGGGGATTAAAGTAGGAAAACTATCTGTCAGCCCACTCTCTTTCTTTTAGCATATCACAGTGTCTGACTTTAGGATACACTCAACCTCTGACAGCCGTTGCTGAGAACATCAACCAACATTCTCTCCATGTTCCATTTGGGGGTGGAGGGTGGCAGAGATCAACAAGCCAGAATGAATGGTCATCTTTTCTGCAGCCTTGACAAAATGGCCTCAAAAGAAGTCCACGTTCTGCTTAGGCCTGTGGAATCTCTCAAAGTTTGGAGGGCTCCAAACTCACCTCCTGTACTTTGCTAAGAGTTGTTTTCCAATAGTGGATAACTTAGAGCAGCATAGTCAGAATGTCTGATAACATTTCTCCTCCACAATACAACCACCATGAACACCATGTTTGCTTTTGGAGGACTTGATCTCTGTTCATCACAAAGAACAATGATCAAAAACACAAGAGCTATTCAGCTATCAACTATTATATGCTATGTTGATATGGCTGTTTTAATATTTAACTATGACTTGGGATTGGGCATATGAATAAGCAGTCTGAAATAAAGGTCCATGACCTTTGACCCAGTATTCTAAGAATTTTTCCAATGGAGGTATTGGGAAATGTGACAAAGCCCTAGGTACAAAGAGCCTTGTTGCTATTATTTACAACTGCAGAAAATAAAAGCATGTAACTTAACTGTCCAACAGCAGAGAGGTAGTTAAGTACACTATGCTACAGCCACGAAATGAAAACTTTCATCGCAACTGAAATTACATTAATAAAGAATTTTTTAAAAAGGGGATAATGCTTACAATCCAATATTAAGTGAATAAATCAATACAAAATTAAATAAAATACACTGTATGGCCTCAACTGTGTAAACACATAGAGCAAAAGACCATGAAGAAATAGAGTAAAGAACTGACAATAATTGTTGCATGGGGTATTATAGTGATTTTATTATATGTCTCTATATTTTTCAACATAAATTGTTTTTTGTTTTTTTTTTCAGATAAAAGAAATAAAAAAGAAATGTGTTCTAATGCATGACAAACACATCTGCTTAGGAGGAACACCACAGCCTCTTTAGTGAGAGTAATAACCCAGTGGAGTTACTGCCCAGGAACAACATACAGAGGTGGCCCAGACAAGGGTGTAGTAATTGTCTAATATGACCATCACCACTAAGGGGTGCCTCTTAGGGGCTGCTTTGAAGGAAACAGGCTGGACGTATACACGTATCAGATCAGATCAGTCGCTCAGTCTTCAGTGCCCCTGAACGGCAGCCAGGCCTCCCTGTCCCACCAGCTCCCGGAGGTCACCAGACTCGCATCCATCGAGTCAGTGAGCCATCCAGCCATCTCATCCTCTGTCGTCCCCTCTCCCCGCCCCAATCCCCCAGCATCAGAGTCTCCCTGAGCACGTGGGTGGACTGGAGTTCAGCGCATCTTCCCCAAGAACAGGATTGATCCCAGAATGGACGTGACCGCAGTAGGGACCCAGTCCCCAACACCACAGTTCAGCACCCGGCGTCGCCTCCACAGTCCAGCCTCACCCACTGACACAGGAGACAGCCTGACGGGAACGGCAAGTTGTCTGGGACGGCCACCCCGGAGGCGTCATCACACAGTCAAAGGCGGCAAGTCAATAAAGCAGAAATAGATACATGCTCACAAACAGGAATAATGACTATTCACTAGTCAGACTCCTTATGTTTGTTGCTGGAGAGCAAGAAAACATTGTCAAGTAGCCTTTTAAAGAGAAGGAGAAGGGAAAAAAAATGTTTATAGAGTTTGAAAACTAGCATTGTAGGAGTGTAAAACCATATCATGGTAATCAGAAGAAAATCAAACATATGAAAGCCAGTCTAATTCCTGGAACACTGATATTTCTTATGCCTCCAAGGAGCTTCTGATAGTCCATCCACTCATTTCTCAAAAAAGATTATACGAGACATGATACACTGTGTCTATCTTCAGTGTGCAGGCAAAAGCACTTGGTACCTGGGTTCTGTGTGGCATTTGGAGGAATACAAAAGAGACAGATGGCTGAGTGAGTCTGGACAGTCTCATATCTGGGACAGAACATGGACAGCAATGAAAAATATTAAAAAGAAGATAAACAGCCTTTGCATTTTTCAGATTCCAATAGAGAGGTTAACTCATTGTTTTTATTTGGTAATCAGAACATACAAGTACTTATTCAATACTAGATGCTGGGGGAAAATTATACATTGAGGGACTGTCAGCCTTAATCTGTGCAATAAAGATTTACAATAAACACATAATTTATTGAGAGCAGTTTAGCATATTCTGTTTTACATGAATCCTTGTGATTTATTTTTGCATTTAGAGATGTAATGCTATGGCATTTCAATAGTTTCTTTTAGTACAAATGAGCATCATGAGGAACAAAACACTCTTCTTTAGAATGGATGGTCATTCTCTTGCAAATTTCAACCTGCATTTTATCTGCTAGAAACATATTTCACATCACAGAAGTACATTCTATAGCTGCCATAAAACACAAAGTCCATTTCATCATCCTAACTTTTGGAAGAACTTTCTGAGAACATATCCAGAAATGCCTTCCTTATTCCTACAAAGAACTACTTATTCAGCATGATTTGGGTTGGGTTCAAGATTTTGATTCTGCCTGCCTCCTTCTTTTGAGTCTTATTAAACATTCCTGACTTTAATCCAGACAACTCCCCCAATATCCAGCCAAACAGTAGCAAAATCTAAGACTGAGGAGATGAGCTGAGTTATCCATTCATACATGGTCAGTGCCCTAATGAAAAAAAGGTCTATAGACCCATGGTGAGGACATAACTTCCTAAGGAGAAAAACTCTGCACAAAAATTGTGCCCTAGACTAAGGGGATATAGTAAAAGTTGTTTTGTTTAGTCACTCAGTTGTGTCTGACTCTTTCGCAACTCCATGGAGTGTAGCCTGCCAGGCTCCTCTGTCCATGAGATTCTCCAGGCAAGCTTACTGGAGTGGGTTGCTATTCCCTTCTCCAGGGGAATCTTCCTGACCCAGAGGTGGAACTTGAATTTCCTGCATTGTATGATTCTTTATCGCTGAGCCACTTTATATTAGCTCAAAGTGAGTCTTGGGTAATTGATCTCTGATGAGGATTTCCTTTTTCCTGCTTCCTTTCCCTAAACTATTCCTTCTTTCCCATCTGCCCCAACCTCATCCCTGGCCCACAACATGTCCTCATGTGGATTACAATGGAACAAGATAATCTTGTTTTTTCCTTATTTTGTGTTTCCATGTGCTAAAAAGATGCTGCAAGCAGAATGGCTTGCCTGGGCAGAGGCAAAAGAAGGAATTTGCAAAAGGTAGAAAAATGAGAGAAGAAAATAAGGGAAAGGTGAAAGAAAGGGTATGAAAAAGATACAGGGAGGAATCTGACTGTACAGTGGGCACCAGAGTTGATAAAAACCTAACTGAGCTCTACAAATGAAAACAGAAATTATTTTTTAAAAATTTTTACAGCATATAAAATTGTATAAAAATATCATCAAAGCAAGAAAAAAAGGAAAATGTGTACAGTTCTATCTCTAGAATCAGTTACTGGACAATACCTATGATTGTAGATTTTTTTTTTTACCATAGATCTGTGTATGTTGGTATATGACTATATTCTATACCATCACACATATACCCATTCAAAGACAAGGACAGTAGCACACAAATAACTACTGCAAGATAGATCACCAGAGAGAAGCAAAAACTATACAAGAATATGCCTCCAGGGCAATCTTTTTAAAAGTTATTCCATAGCCATTGGGTTTCTGTCGGTTCAGAAGCCAGCTCCCATGAAGACGCACAGCTGTGGTTCAGGAGACATGACTGAAGCTGAGCAGAGCTGACCGCCTCCCAGACGGCACTGACGGACCTACCACGGCCAGCATTTCATCCCGAGACTGTGAGATCTCCGCAACAGAGACCCTGAGCGAGGGCAGGGGCCCATCCTCCACCCCCTGCTTCTCCTGGCTCAGGGGATATCTACCTAGGCTGGGTTCAAGTTAAGTCAGCCACTGTCTTCTGCTTGAGAACAGAAGCCAGAGTAAACGTCAACTCATTTCAAATATGTCTGCCAATATTTTAAAGAAAAAAATGGATGAGGTGGAGGAGCATTAACTAAAATAATCAGGAATTAATAATGTTTAAATTGACGTTCGTGAATCTTTCAGTCCGGGTTTCCCACTGCACCCAGACTGAAATTGCTCAATGTGAAAACAAGCTATTTTTTTTTTTTTGATGAAACAATTTTTATTTGTTGTAGGTTTCCTAGAAGAGCACTGAGGCTTTTGCAGATGTCCAATAAAAACATGCAGAGGAATTCTTCTCATTTTTCTAAACCTCCCTAAACCCAAATTCACTTATTAGATAAACCCTGTCTAAGGTTCTATAGGCTTGGTTACCAATTCTAATTCTACTGTCATCTCTGGGCCCACCAGCACTCTTGATGAGAGGAAAACCTTAACAACTGAAATCTGGTCTTGGCAGGTAGTGTGTCTTTTGGTTTTCAGAGGGATATTTTATACAAATACAGTGCTGTTCATTACAAGTTTTTCATTAAGTTCATTTTCTTAAATGATAATGAGGCCTTTAATTGTGGATCACTGTGAATGAATTAAAAATATTGCTTTCTACTTATTCATACAGAGAATCCAATATAATATCATTATTGCAACATTAGTTAACATCCAATTTTGCTGTGGCTCAGTACTATGGCGACCATAATATTGGCAGAGCACTGATTCCCCACACTGCACATATACAACCTTCTATTCACTTCAAGAAAGCCTATTTTGTATTTCAAATATTACAGCTTGGATTATAAATAAACCCACTGGTAATGGTGTCATCATCCCTTTTGGAAGAGTATTTTCATATAATCCTGTTTTGGCTTGCTTTTAGATTTTCATGTGTTTGTTTTTCTTAAACCCAAAGACCATAAAGAAGTTTTAGTTGTTTTTTTTTTTTTTTCCATAAACTTGGCTCTGATAATTTTCCCTGGACTACTTTCAATTTCCAGTCCCTTATAAGAAGTTGTGTCATTAGGGTATGTCAGCACACACTTAGAAGATAAGCCTTTAGCAATGCGCCTGACATCTAGAAAACGCTGAATGAATTTTCAGGCAAATGTGAACTTTGTTCGCACTCACAGGTGGCTGGTGGAAGTCAGCTGGACAGTTTGGCACGTGTTTCCTGAAGGCTGCCTGTGTGCCAGGCACTGCACTGGGCCAGTGCTGCAACTCCTGTCGGGATGCGTGGGGATCATGGAATCAGAATGAAGTTTAGTCCCTGGAACCCCCTTTATTGGGAAAATAATACTACATGCTATGCTATGCTAAGTCACTTCAGTCGTGTCCGACTCTGTGTGATCCCATAGACGGCAGCCCACCAGGCTTCCCCGCCCCTGGGATTCTCCAGGCAAGAACACTGGAGTGGGTTGCCATTTCCTTCTCCAATGCATGTAAGTGAAAAGAGAAAAGTGAAGTCACTCAGTCATG
Source organism: Tragelaphus eurycerus (assembly GCA_935064755.1). Classification (NCBI taxonomy): domain Eukaryota; kingdom Metazoa; phylum Chordata; class Mammalia; order Artiodactyla; family Bovidae; genus Tragelaphus; species Tragelaphus eurycerus. Next base: position 32,057,654 of record CAKXYN010000002.1, read on the forward strand.
TCTGACTCTTAGCGAACCCATGGACTGCAGCCTACCAGGCTCCTCCATCCGTGGGATTTTCCAGGCAAGAGTACTGGAGTGGGGTGCCATTGCCTTCTCCGTAGGTTTTAATCTCAGAATCTTCTCTCCTTTTGAGAGAAGATTTGGGGCCTTTTTTCCTTTTCTTTTCCTCTTTACTCCATGGGGAATGTTATGAAATCATTTCTATCATGAAAGTCTCTGCTCAGAAGTTAAGAATAGAAGAAAATATATTATATATTCTTCCTATTTATCTATCTAAAGAAAAGTGATCCATGACAGAAGTGATATTAAAAAACCAGTATGCTTACTCCTAAAATATGGATTGGTCTCCATAGTTTTATCTGCTCTCTGTCTCACAGTCTGTGATAATATTGCTCTCTACTTTTTATTTTTCATACTTACTAGAGGCATCATTTCAGGTGGAGAATATAATGTAATGGTTTTAACTCTGAAAATGGAATGAACAGGTGCATTGCATTGTTTTTTGGCTCTGAGATGTCTAGATATCATTTTATTGTTTAAGCATATCAGGTCCTTAATGTGAACCTGTTCAAAGTCTTCAACTGTTTTTCAAAGCTCCAGGAATGAAATGGACAAAGGAAGAAAATCCACTTGAATTTAATGGGTTAGAAATGAATCTCTTGCCTGCTGCCATAAGCAACTAGGGCTTTAGAAAGGCTGGTGTGAATAAAAGCTGGAACAAAGTCCTGCCTATGGATGGGTCATTATGGCACCAAAACATAGCATATCAACAAAATGTGGCTGTAAAGCTATTTGGTGACATGGGGACCCAAACTCCAGGGGCTAACTCAGGGACTACGTGTCACTTTCCACCCAGGAACACATAGAGCTGGTGGTTTGTCATTGGTTGGAATGTCCCTAGTACTCTCCCCACATACCAATTAATTCTGAACTCATGTGTGTAAGTCTTTGCTTTTTATGTGACAACAGAGTAAGATGTCATAATCCATGCAATGGAAAAATGTGCATCCCACATTGCTGCTCAACTTGGAGGGAGCTGTCTGTGTCAAAAGATGGGAAAAGACCACAGAGAGTGAGCTAGAACTCTGGAAATACCGGTGTTCCAGGCAATACTGTTGGCTTACCAGCTCCAGTATCAATTTATAGCACAGTAATACATTTTAAAATTATAAAAACAGATAATTTTGCTTTTTTACTCAATGTCCCTTCAAAACACTGTTTAAGGATTTAAAAATAAGAGTTACATGGAGCTAATCTTTTATCACACTGAGAGTTCCAAGCAGAGTGATATCTTGAATAAAATTCTCTTCCCACTTTTTTCCAGCTAAATTAATGACTTAAAGCAAATGAAAAACATTTCTGTCTTTATTGGTGCTAGAAAAAAATGGCTATATTCCTATTTCGTTTTCAAATATTGTTTAGTCTTGTGTGTTAGAGTATAAAAGGGAAGCTGCAGGCATTGTATTTCGACTGGCTGCAAAGCTGTATGTAGAAAAATACAGAACTGAAATGAGGTCAGAGGTTCAAGTTCCAAGGTCAAGAACTGACATGCACTGGCTGTATTTCACACCTGTCTAAGACCATCTCAAACAGCACAGTTTGCAAATCAGGGTCCCGTGCACTGAATGGAGTTCATAGGCGTGTTGTCTTTGGCTAGCACAGTGTTTATACATTTCCAAATTAGTTGCCAATATTAAAAATTTTGGAGCGGGTTTATAGAAAATCTTAGATATCTTGGCCCCTTATTCCTGCTTAATCTCTCAGCTGCCAGCCACTGCCCTGGTGGGGCAGCGCACACCCTCCCCATTCCTCACAGCCCCCACTGCCTCTCTGATACCCAGGCCCCTGAATGACTGCCATTTGTCACAATCGCTCTGATATTATGGCTTGTTTAACTCATTTACCTGACTTGCCAGGCATCTGATTTGAATGTGTGATCACTTGATTTACTGTGGTCACTGTTAGGAAAAGAGGAGGAGCAGCAGAAAAACCTGTGTTCTTACCAAGCAAAATGTAAATCTGACCTGAGAACCCTGCTTGAATATCAGTATACCGCCGTACTCTGTACCACAGAGTTCTCCAAACCTTTCTGTTGGGGATTATTTCAGTGAGACAATAGGCCTTGTAGACTATTTATGCAGTCTCCTTCTTTCTATCTGAATATCAGCATTTTGCCTTCATATTGAGAGGATTTTTTTGAGTGTCTGTCTTTGTGCTTTTTTAATGTGGAAATTAAATTTGCAAAGAGGAATACACTTAAGCCTATCATCTAGTTTTCTCTGTTCCTCTCTCTGATCCTCCTCCATCATGAGCATAGTCATGTGATTTCTCCTTAGGAAGGCCTCAAAGATTCCTTTGTGAACTACAACCACACTGTAAGGATCAGTTTCATCCAAATCACACCATTTAAATCCACAGAATTACTTGATTTGTACTCCACTGGATCTCATGTGTGACCTGGTTTCAGGGGGCTGTATCTTTATACTATTCTTATTTTTGATTTGTGCTATTAATAATCTCCTATCTTGTATTTCTAAAGGCTCACTAGAATGAAAAAAAATTATTGAACATATCTCCCTGATACTAATTCCCTTAGTGCTTCCCTGAATAGAAAGAAGAGTGAAGAAGTCAAACCACAGATATTCAAAAGAAGAGAGCCAGACAGTGGTAAAAATCTCAGTAACCACATAGTTATGATACCCAGTGAAAACACTGGCTTTACTACCTGAACAATATGGCCATGAGCTGAAACATTCAGGTTTATATTAATGAATACACATGTAAATTAAGCATCAAATAAAGAAAACCTCCTTTTTTATAAAACAAAAAGAACTTCAAATTACACAAATGGAAAGAAAAGCATGAGAACAATTTCTAAGTCTGAAAGGAAACTGGAGAAAAAAAGGATGCTTCTGACTCAGAAAATGAGCAACCAGAGTATAGTCTTATCTGTGATGAAGGCCAGTTGGCTGCATCCACCATCAGTAACCAGTGCAAAAATAACAATATATAAAGAAATACAGTGGCAATTCCTGTGTGTGTGGCTTTCTCAGGCCTTTCTCAGCATTTCCAGGTTGTCCACTCCCACCAGGCCAGACAGGTGCCTTGAAAGCCAGGGCATTAGCAAAGAATTTTGAGCAAGTCCCTTCATGTTTCTGTTTGTACAAAAATCAGAATTGTGTTGTTTGCTTGGGCTGTGCAGGGGAAGGGGTGTTCCCCCAGAGTTCTAAGACCTCAAACCGGCTCCCAGGAAGTCATCTCCTAGAAGGAGATGGCATGAGAGAAGGCCAAGTGCAGGGGGACTTGTTTCTGAGACTTGTACAACTTCCCCATATACGGGTCTTTGTGGAAGGAGAAGAGAATGAAGAAGCTCAGCTAAAATGATGCAAGACATTGGCAGCCTCTCTTATTGTCTATGAGGTGTGTTTTACTCTTCTGAATCTGAAAAAAAGAAAAAGAAAAAGAAAAGTGTCAATGCTGCCTTTCCCCCCTTCTCCACCCTTCAGGTCTGAGAAGAAAATCTGAGGGACAAAAAAAGGGGGATCAATTACACATTTCAATACTCGTCATAGACATGTCCTTTGCAACACAATTGTTCTATTCATAAAGGAGAAATCTTAGTGGAGAATTTTCAACACTGGTTACTTTGAAAGCCTTTAATAATACTTGTCTTAAACTAGAGCATCAAATATTTGGTTCATGCAATATGGATATTAAGGCGCCTTATTTTGCAATCAGAATGACAATGACTGTCAGATCTGGTTAATTTGCCTCTGGGGTGGGCGGGATTGAAAGAAATCATGTTCACCTAACCAATCATTTCCATAAAGCTATGTTCCTCTATCAGGATCCATAGCTACCTGCAGGAAGATGTTTCACATCTGACTAGAGACTCCCTGAAGGCAGGGAAAATATCTTTTTTATCTTTATAACTCTTCTTACATGTAGTGCAATGCCTGACACATAGCATATGCTTAATAAATGCTTCCCTAAAAGATTCAAAGCAAGATGAGTTCCAACTGAAATTATTTAGCAAATGGATAAATCACCTGAATTCTCTACTGGACCCAGAGTGAGATGGTGAAAGAAGACAAAGATTTTAATAGGACTCATTAATGGAAAAAAACAATATTGGATTTTTTTTCACTTGGTCTACTCTATATAACATGCAACCCTCAGTGGACTTGGACAAGATTTCTATAAAGCAAGCAAACAAATATTATTATGGCTGCTTCCCCTAAGTGTTGTGTGCTCTGTAAATCAGCATGCCTCATGGTGAGAGGGGGCTCCCTCCTGTGCAAGGTTCCAGAGGGATAGGAGACTTTAAGAGGATAACATCATCATCTCCAGAAATGTTAGGAGTCATTAAAGGACAAGAAAATTTCCCTTTTAACTTTAAAGACAAAGATGCTCTCCTAAACAAGACTGAGTTGAAATTAGGTACAAACTAGTCTGGAGATAGGAGAACGCTTTCTGATCTATTGCAATTATGGTCAATTCTCAAATTTTTCAGGGGCTATTGATCCAGGCCTCCTGTGGTTTCTCTTTCTTCATTCTGGTCCTGTGTGTGTTTACTTTTCATTAGCACCTTCAGCCATTTGAGAGAAATAAGAGAGAAGAGAAAATCTTCTGGTCAACCACTTCACTCTGATTCTAGCAGGACCAGAGAGAGAAGTTGCCAAATGCCTTACGGGAATTTGCCAGTGACATAAAGAGGTGAAACAAAAGCAGAAATCAAGGATTAGAAATTTTCCAATGTTTCTGATCATTTCTATGAAGTTTGAGCCAAGGGGGAACTGCAAGACAGGACTGACTCCTTAACGCTTTGGCCTTGTCATTATCAGTCTGGGGTCATATGTAATGAGACTCCTTTTATTTTTAGATGGTTATTATAGTTCCAATCACCTCAAGAGATGGGCCCAGGCCCTCACATATATATCTCAATTTTGTTTTGACAATATAAAGTTAGGTCTAACTTTTTACTAAATGACTGATGGGTTGGAAAGAAGCTAGAGATAGCTGATATGGATCACTGTTACACCCAGTAACCTCCAGTTAGCCAAAAAACCAAAGTGATGCACTTTCTGTGTCATGCAGTCTGGGTTTGTAGAGGCCCGCTGCCCTGAGTGCTGCATCTCAGAGATGGAAGAGGTCTATCCAGGGTTTCAGTAGAACCCAAAAGCCCTTGAGAGGAGATCTTCCTACCTTGGTAATCGCTGCTTCCAAATGATATGCGGAGTGGCCGGCTATGAATCTCTATCTTCCCCTGCTCAGCCTTTTGGCCAAGGGATTAGGAAAGGAGTTGATCAAGGAGAAGCAAAAAGGGGTAAATACAGGTGGCTTGTATGTTTAAGCTGTGCCTTGCTCACTGTCACTGAATACAACCAACAGTAAAAGACGAAGAGGCAGATAACTCTGCGGCTGGGCCTGGGACCTGAGTGGCTGGCCCCAGACTTTCCAAACGCATGTTCTCTCTAAATAAGAATCTCTTAGGGCACGCACCCTCCAGTGTCTATCTATAGGAAGATGTTCCATCCCAGACTGTAGACTCCTTGAGGGCAAGGAAAATACCTTATTTATCTTTATAACTACTATTTAAAAAAAAAAAGTTTTATTGGAGTATAGTTGATTTATAATTCTGTATTACTTTCTGTTGCACAGAACAGTGAGTTATACATATACCTATATTCACTATTTTTCCTTAGATTCTTTCCCCCATAGGTCATTACAGAGTTTTGAGTAGGGTTCCCTGTGCTATAGAGTGTAACTCCTCTTGAATGTAGTACAATGCCTGACACACAGCATATACTCAGCAAATTGTTGTTGTTTCATCAAAAGGCAGAGAATTAAGTATGAGGTGGATGGGACAGACAAAGATGTAATGATGAGTAAGAAATCTCTCTCCAACCCTTTTCTAATCCTGACTTTCAAAGTGTGAAATAAAAAGGAAATCATAAGTACACTGATTTTATAATATATTCAAGAGCAAATTATGATATGTCAAAAGTGTGTACTCCCTATGAAGAAATAGCCCACTGTGCATGACACTCTGTGGGACTAAGCTCCCAGAGAAACAGCACCTCTTTCGGGCTTTGACATGGCTTGTAAATCTCCTCACTCTGCTCTTTCTCTCCTGAGCTTCCAATGTCACAGACTTGCTTTGTTGTGTTTCAGTTTTGTGTATTTGTTTTCAATGTAAACTAAAACTGCATAGGCTTTTAAAACTAAAACTGGGTAAAACTACAAAGTCAATAAAAATGAGGACTTAAAACCAGAGGGTGAGAAACCACTCTGTATTGATCTGATTTACACGACTGTTTTTGTTATAGCTGCTTTGAATTCCATTCATTGTAAATCAAAGTTGGCTATTTGGAGGCCACAAAAAGTAGTTAAACTCACTCATCTTTTTAAGAGTGATTGATGAACTGAAATGGAAAACATCTTCATTCAATTTGGGAAAATTCAAGAAAATATCTAAGTAAGTGCCACCTCCTTAACTGCCCCTAGACAAAACTTTTCACATTTCATAGTGAAGCAGCCATGTGGATTCTGAAGCCTGAAGTGTGTGGTTGTATGAATTCACAGAAAGGTATTTACTCCAAGGAAATGAACAGTAAAGAATGTTTCTGCAACTTATATTTAAAGAAATAGAAGATAGAGATTTACAACAATGTGCCCTATTCCTCCCTTCCCAGGCTGCTCCTAGAGGTAAGTAGAGATGCTACAGAAAATCATTTGGTTTAAAGATAGCTGTTTTAAGAGGCTTAAAGTTCAGATTTGATTTGATTCCAGATATGTGTTTAGCAGTCATATTGTTTATTCCTAGATCACAAGCTGAATATCTACAAGGCAGGCCTCATAGAATCTAGCACTGGGTTTTAAAAACATCTGTAAATACTTTTATTTTTCATTTTTCTTGGGCTTGATTTTTTTATTGCCTGATTCAACTATCACCCAAGTTCAAAAGCAAGCTGAGTTGGCTAAGCACAGAGCTGGAATTAAACCAGATTTTCAAGTCCCAGGAATCGTTTTAGAGCTGCCTCTCCATGGAGTCAACTTTCTACAAAAATAACAAAGTGATACCATAAGCAATAGAAAGATTTGTAAAAGGCTAAATAGAAAAACAACAACAACAACAACAAAAAAAAACCAACCCTGCAGAAGAATAAATGTGGTAAAACTAAACCCAATTTAAAATATCTAGTAGAATTTCTGTGGTGCTTATAAGCAGGTCCTGGTTTTGTTTCATTTCTTAATAATGAGGAAATACTAAAAACAAACTAACATTGCTTAGAGATAGGCATTGTTTTCAGTCTTCTAGGTTGTAAGTGCAAGACAGCTATTTTATTGTTCCTTTCTTTGTGTTTTTTTTTTTTTGGCTGCAGCATGTGGCATCCTAGTTCTCTGACCAGGGATCAAACCCAAGGCCCCTGCATTGGACCAATGGACAGCAAAGTCTCAACCACTGGACTTCCAGGAAAGTCCCAAGACAGCTATTTTAAATGGTTACCACCAAAACCCCAAAGTATATATGCATGCTTTCTCCTTGCCCCAAATGATAGAGGATATGATTATTCTAAATAATTCTAATGCATTATTCTAAATTAATTTTACTGCATATAATACCAAGGCTATAGCTCTCCAAAGACAGGTAAATGAATGGATGAATGGATGGATGATGGATGGAGAGAATAAACAGATGATAAAGTAAATTTGTAGGAATATAATTTCCTGAAACCTTACCTATGGTATCATTTCCTCATTTCCTAACATTGACCCGTTTGATTCAAATACACAGAGTAAGTACAAAGGATAGTTCTTAGGTTCAACTCTGTGACTTTTCTTTGCCTTTTCTTTTGATCCTTGGCATCTGTGCTATCACTGAGAATAATGATCATGTTAACTTTTATCCTTTTACTTTGCTATTTTTTTTTCTTCCTTTATATAGCATGGTTCTTCTTTCCAAACTTAAACTATGTGAAGAACTGTCTCTTGTTATTCTGTCCCATATTGTCCAAGGCATTTTACTGCCATTCTTCTCTGTGTTAAGAACCTAGTACCTCAACACTGCTGCTGCTGCTAAGTCGCTTCAGTCGTGTCTGACTCTGTGCAACCCCATAGATGGCAGCCCACCAGGCTCCCCTGTCCCTGGGATTCTCCAGGCAAGAACACTGGAGTGGGTTGCCATTTCCTTCTCCAATGATGAAAGTGAAAGTGAAGTCGCTCAGTCGTGTCCGACTCTTAGCGACCCCATGGACTGCAACCTACCAGGCTCCTCCATCCATGGGATTTTCCAAGTGAAACCAAATACTCAGCTCACCAAGCGCTCCTGGACCTGACCCCCATTAAGAGGTAAGTAAAAGTCAGGCATCAACAGCTCATATCACTCCTCCGGGTCAGGGAAGGGCAGAGTTGTCTGCACCCAAGTTTTGTTTCTGATTAGCTTTTGAATCTTCTATTTTTGAAGCCAACAAGAAACCAGAGAATAAGGAAGTCCTTCAGAGAAAGTTAAATGAGGCTGAGATTTTAGGCCTGAAGTATTCTGACTACTTTTCATGTTTTCCCCTATTTTATTAGTTTAGGAAAAAGAAAAATTCAAAATGAATGAAAGGAAAAAAAAAAACCAAACATTTATTCTCATGTTTTCACTGTGGCTCGAGGCTATAGAATAAAAATAGCGTATACTGTAGATAACTAATACTTATAAAATATAGTTATCACCACTTGGAGATCAGGCTGCCCTTTGGTGTAAAACACTAAGAATAAACACAAAGAGAAAGCTTTGATACTTGCTTGACATCGCATTTTTAACAGCTCTTCTAGCTTGTGGGTGTCTAGAAAAAAAAAACTGCATTAACAATGGAGACATAGCTAGCTCCTGGCTTTGGCACATATTTCAAAAGCAGCTGTTTATTTTTTTTTAAATTTATAATATTAATAGAGTTTCTTTTGACAAATGCATTGTTGCTTGTGTTTCTCCAATTACTTGCAAAGAATCTGACAGAATACAATTTTTCTAGGGGGAAAACAGATAAATATTTATTTCATGAATACTAAAAAGTTATTTTTAATCCTGAACATCAATAAAAGAAAAAAAAAAAAAAGACAAATCACATTTCCCCAGTAGTTCCAAAATTGTAATCTCTGTCAAACCAGGTTCCTTGAAAAATTCAATGGTACATTAAGAGTGTAACGAAATGTCTAAAAGATAGAGTGAAACAATGAAAGCTTATATACCAATAATTGCAAGGGAAAAGTTGTTTAAAAAGATTAATTTCATCATTAATGGAGAGCACATAATATACTTTTATGTGACATTTCTACTATGTAGTTTTTTGGTAAGAGACTGGAATCTAAATGGCTATCTGAAAAGCATGAATTGACTTGAGAAGTTTTCTTTACTCTAACACAATTGAATTATTGTAAATGTGCCAATTAACACTGTATTATACATATACACACACACACATATATTCACATACTATATCAGATCAGATCAGATCAGTCGCTCAGTCGTGTCCGACTCTTGCGACCCCATGAACCGCAGCACGCCAGGCCTCCCTGTCCATCACCAGCTCCCGGAGGTCACTCAGACTCGCATCCATCGAGTCAGTGATGCCATCCAGCCATCTCATCCTCTGTCGTTCCCTCTCCTCCTGCCCTCAATCCCTCCCAGCATCAGAGTCTCTCCAATGAGTCAACTCTTCGCAGAGGTGGCCAAATACTGGAGTTTCAGCTTAGCACATCCTCCAAAGAAATCCAGGAGATCTCCTCACAATGGACTGTTGGATCTCGCAGTCCAAGGACTCTCAGAGTCTTCTCCAACACCACAGTTCAAAGCATCAACGGCGCTCAGCCTCTTCACAGTCCCTCTCACATCCAACATGACCAAGGGACCATAGCCGACAGGCGAACCTTTGTTGGTAAAGTAATGTCTCTGCTTTTGAATATGCATCTAGGTTGTCAACTTTCCTCCGGAGCAAGCGTCTTTTCATGCTGCAGTCACCATCTGCAGTGATGAGCAGAAAACTCTCCTGTTTCCACTTTCCCATCTATTTCCCATGAAGTGATGGGACCAGATGCCATGACTTCGTTTCTGAATGTTGAGCTTGCCAACCTTTCACTCTCCACTTTCACTTCGAGGTTTAGCCTCTTCACTTTCTGCCATAGGGTGGTGTACTGAGGTTTGATATTTCTCCCGGCAATCTTCCACATATATGTATATTATATATATGTATATATATACACACAAATTCAGTTGCTGTTTGATACTACAAATGTGAATTTCAATAATATAAAACTTAAAGGAGTAAATAATAGTTTAATGTCACTTGTTCCTTTATAATCCATCATGAGGATATCTATAAATACCCTCCTTAAAAAGCACATTCACTGAACCTAAAACTTAAAAATACATTGGTTTGAAATGGATGCTTATAACCAAAAGAACTAACTGTTCTGATTCACTGTGACTCATCTATGCTAGAGCCATGTGGATGTCACAGGTGTTATACTCCCATGGTTTCAAGTGTATCATCCTCAGTAAAAATGAACAAAGAGATTTTTAAAAAAATTTCACAGCATTTGACCACTTGTAACTCACATACAACGGATTGATTAATCAGATCAGATCAGATCAGATCAGTCGCTCAGTCGTGTCCGCTCTTTGCGACCCCATGAACTGCGCATCGCCTCCCTGTCCATCACCAACTCGGGATTGGTTAATAGTTTTCCCCAAAATCCATCTAAAAAAATTATACTGGGTTTTGACATCACTTCACTCACAAAACTCTTATTCTTGGGTCAACCTATATCAAGTTTTCTAAAATTAATTAGAAAATGGCACTGAAGTTTATCAATGAAAAATTGTAAGTAACAAAACCTTTCAAGATCTAATTAGAGTATCTTATCTAGATGCATAAAAATAGTAAGCATCTAAAAATAATGTTGAAATTCTCTCCTTCATTTATCAACATTTTGTTGTTTTCCTTTGACAGGGACAAAGGACAGTAGAGGGTTAAGACATTTGGGTTGTCACACAACTTGAGAAAATAATGCATAAGATGTTTTGAAAAAGCACATATTTCATGCCTCTTTTTGCTAAACCATAGCATTTACTTACTGTTGATGCTCCATATCTTGATACATACAAATATATTAAGTAAATGGGTCACAAGAGTTTTCATGGACAAATGGTTAAGGGAAATAGGATATGAATCAGAACATGTGTTGTTATGATGATTTATCTTAGTTGGGACCAAGGGCGCTCCAGATGTTTGGTCCTGTAAACTGATGGAAAATAAGGATACTAGATTCTCATGTGGAAGGAAATTCCTTCATTAAAGAAATAGAGGAGAGGACAAGATGGCAGAGGAGTACGTGGACATGGAGTACATCTCTCTCCATGGATACATCAGGAATACACCTTCAGACACAGAAGTGCATGCAGAACACCAGCTGAGAGTGGACAGGAGTAATTGACCAGTGTAAAAGAATATATAGACCCACGCAAAACTCAAGATCAGGCCCTGAGTCTTTGGAGTGGGAGCACTGACTCCAAGATTCTAGACTACCAGAGAACTAACCCTAGGGAGTATCAAATAGTGAGAACTCACACAAAGGAAGCCACTTGAATACAAGACCTGGTATCACCCAACCACAAGTAGCACACTGTGCAGGATGCCCCATCTAAATAACAAACAAAACAAAAATACAAACCCAATCATCAGCAGACAAGATTACCACCTCACTCAGCCTTGCCCATCAGAGGAAAAACAACCAACCAAAAACTCACAAATCTCACCCAACAGCTTACACAAACCACTTACACCAACCTTAGGAGGGAAGAAACCAAAAGGAAGAAAGAATTCAACCTTGAAGCCAGGGAAAAGGAGACCTCAAACACAATAAGTTAAGAAAATATAATGAAAATGCAGAGAAATACTATACAAATGAAGGAACAAATTAGAAACACAGAAGTCCAAATAAATGAAGAGGAAATAGGCAAACTATCTAAAAAAGAATTCAGAATAATGATAGTAAAGATCATCAAAAACCTTGAAAACAAAGTGGTGAAAATGCATGAATCAATTAACAAAGACCTAGAAGAATTAAGAATAAACACATAGAGACAAACAACATGATTATTGAAATTAAAAATACTCTAGAAGGAATCAAAAGCAGAATATCTGAAGCAAAAGAACGAGTCAGTGAGCTGGAAGATAAAGTGGTGGAAATAACTTCTGAAGAGCAGAATAAAGTAAAAAGAATGAAAAGAACTGAGAATACTCTCAGAGACCTCTGGGACAATATCAAACACACCAACATTCAAATTATAGGGGTCCCAGAAGAAAAAGAGAAAAAGAAAGTATATGAGAAAATTTTTGAAGAGATTATAGTTGAAAATTTCCCCAACATAGAAAAAGAAATAATCAAGTCCAAGAGGCACAAAGAGTCCCATACAGGATAAACCCAAGGAGAAACATGCCAAGACACATACTAATCAAACTAACAAAGACTAAACACAAAGAAAGAATATTAAAAGCAGCAAGGGAGAAGAAACAAGCAACATACAAGGGAAACCCCATACACTTAACAGCTGATCTTTCAGCAGAAACTCTGCAGGCCAGAAGGGAATGGCAGGATATATTTAAAATATTGAAAGGGAAAAATCTACAACCAAGATTACTGTACCCAATGAGGATCTCATTCAAAATTAATGGAGAAATAAAAAGCTTTTCAGACAAGCAAAAGTTAAGAAAATCAGTACCACCAAAGCAGCTTTATAACAAATGTTAAAGGGATTTATATAGTCAAGAAATACAAGAGAAGGAAAAAGATCTACAAAATCAACCCCAAATAATTAAGAAAATGGCAATAGGAACATATATATCAATAATTACTTTATTTTTTTTTATTTTTTATTTTGCTTAACTTTACAATATTGTATTTCTTTTACTATACATCGAGATGGAAATATAAATGGATCAAATGCTCCAACCAAAAGAGATAGACTGGCTGGATGAATACAAAAACAACACCCACATATATGCTGTCTATAAGAAACCCACTTCAGACCTAAAGACACATATAGACAGAAAGTGAGAGGATGGAAAATATATATTCCATGCAATTGGGAAGCAAAATAAAGCTGGAGTAGCAATCCTCATATTAGACAAAATAGACCTTAAAATAAAGAAGATTACAAGAGATAAGCAAGGACACTACATAATGTTCAAGGGATCAATCCAAGAGGAAGACACAACAATTGTAAATATCTATGCACCCAACATAGGAGCACCTCAGTACATGACAAACACCAACAGACATAAAAGGAGAAAGTGACAGTAACACAACAATAGTAGGAAACTTTAACACCTTACTCACACCAATGGAAAAATCATCAAAACACAAAATTAATAAGGAAACACAAGTCTTAAATGACACATTAGATGAGATGGTTCTCACTGATATCTTCAGGACATTCCATCCAAATGCAGAAGAATACACCTTATTCTCAAGTGAACATGGAACATTCTCCAGGATAGATCACATCTTGGGTCACAAATCAAACCTCAGTAAATTTAAGAAAACTGAAATCATATCAAGCATCTTCTCCAACCAGAACACTATGAGAGTAGATATCAGTTACAAGAAAAACACATAAGAAACACAAACACATGGAGACTACACAACACATTTCTAAATAACCAATAGGTTACTGAAGCAATTAAAAGGGAAATCAAAATTTCTAGAAATAAGTGACAATAAAAACATGACAACTCAAAACTTGTAGGATGCAGCAAAAGCAGTTCTAAGAAGGAAGTTTATAGCAATAGAATCCTACCTCAAGAAATAAGAAAAACCTTAAACAGACAACCTAACTTTACAGCTAAAACAACTGGAAAAAGAACAACAAAAAAAATTAGTAGAAGGAAGAAATCACAAAGATTGGAGCAGAAATAATTGAAAAAGAAATGAAAGAAACAACAGCAAAGATTAATAAAACTAAAAGCTGGTTCTTTGAGAAGATAAACAGAATTGACAAACCTTTAGCCAGCCTCATCAAGGTAAAAAAAAAGAGAAGAATAAAAAAAAAAAAAAAAACGAAAAAGGAGAGGCTACAACAGACAATGCAGAAATACACAGGATTATAAGATACTATTATGAACAACTATACAGCAATAAAATAGATAACCTGGAAGAAATGGACAGATTCTTAGAAAAGTTCAATCTTCCAAGACTGAACCAGGTAGAAATAGAAATTATTAACTACCCAGTTACAAGCACTGAAATTGAAGCTGTGATCAAAAATCTCCCAAAAAACAAAAGCCCAGGACCAGATGGCTTCACAGGAGAATTCTATCAAAATTTAGAGAACAGCTAATGCCTATCCTTCTAAAACACTTTCAAAAAATTTCAGAGGAAGGAATACTTCCAAACTCATTCTATGAGGCCACCATCACCCGATACCAAAAGCAGACAAAAACAACACAAAAAAAGAAAACTACAGGCCAATATCACTGAAGAACATAGATGCAAAAATCCTCAACAAAATTTTAGCAAACAGAATTCAGCAACACATCAAAAAGCTCATACACCATGATCAAGTTGGGTTTATTCCAGGAATGCAAGGATTCTTCAATGTATGCAAATCAATAAATGTGATACACCGTATTAACAAATTGAACGATAAAAACCATATGATAATCTCAATAGATGCAGAAAAAGCCTTTGACAAAGTTCAGCACCCATTTATGATTCAAACTCTTCAAAAAATGGGCACAGAAGAAACTTACCTCAACATAGTAAAGGCCATATATGATAGTGAAGTCACTCAGTCGTGTCCGACTCTTTGTGACCCCATGGACTGTAGCCTACCAGGCTCCTCCCTCCATGGGATTCTCCAGGCAAGAGTACTGGAGTGGGCTCCCATTTCCTTCGCCAGGGGATCTTCCCGACCCAGGGATCAAACCCAGGTTTCCTGCATTCCAGGCAGATGCTTTCATCTCTGAGCCACCAGGGAAGCCCTCATATATGATAAGTCTACAGTAAGCAAAAGTTGGCTTAAAGCTCAACATTCAGAAAACGAAGATCATGGCATCCGGTCCCATCACTTCATGGGAAATAGATGGGGAAACAGTGGAAACAGTGTCAGACTTTATTTTTCTGGGCTCCAAAATCACTGCAGATGGTGACTGTAGCCATGAAATTAAAAGATGCTTACTCCTTGGAAGGAAAGTTATGACCAACCTAGATAGCATATTCAAAAGCAGAGACATTACTTCGCCAACAAAGGTTCATCTAGTCAAGGCTATGGTCTTTCCTGTGCTCACGTATGGATGTGAGAGCTGGACTGTGAAGAAGGCTGAATGCTGAAGAATTGATGCTTTTGAACTGTGGTGTTGGAAAAGACTCTTGAGAGTCCCTTGGACTGCAAGGAGATCCAACCAGTCCATTCTGAAGGAGATCAGCCCTGGGATTTCTTTGGAAGGAATGATGCTAAAGCTGAAACTCCAGTACTTTGGCCACCTCATGCGAAGAGCTGACTCACTGGAAAAGACTCTGATGCTGGGGGGGTTGGGGGCAGGAGGAGAAGGGGACGACAGAGGATGAGATGGCTGGATGGCATCACTGACTCGATGGATGTGAGTCTGAGTGAACTCCGGGAGTTAGTGATGGACAGGGAGGCTTGGCGTGCTGCGATTCATGGGGTCGCAAAGAGTCGGACACGACTGAGCGACTGACTGAACTGAACTGACAGCAAACATTATTCTCAATGGTGAAAAACTGAAAGCATTCCCCCAAAGATCAGGAACAGGACAAGAGTGTCCACTTTCACCACTATTATGCAACATAGTTCTGGAAATCCTAGCTACAGTAATCAGAGAAGAAACAGAAATAAAAGGAATCCAGGTTGGAAAAGAAGAAATAAAGCTTTCAGTGTTTGCAGATGACATGATTCTACACATAGAAAACCTTAAAGATAGTATCAGAAAATTACTAGAGCTAATCAGTGAATTTAGCAAAGTAGCAGGATACAAAATAATACATCACTTGCATTTCTATATACTAACAGAGAAATCAGAAAGAGAAATTAAAGAATCAATCCCATTCACCACTGCAACAAAAAGAATATCTAGGAATAAACTTACCTAAAGAGACAAAAGAACTGTACACAGAAAATTATAAGACACTGATAAAAGAAATCAAAGATGACATAAACAGAAGGAGAGGTATTCCATGTTCCTGGGTAGGAAGAATCAATATTTTGAAAATGACTATACTACCAAATGCAATCTACAGATTCAATGTGATCCCTATCAAATTACCAATGGCATTTTTCACAGAACTAGAATAAAAAAAATTCACAATTCACACGGAAACACAAAAGACCCCAAATAGCCAAAGCAGTCTTGAGAAAGAAGAACGGAGCTGGAGGAATCAACCTTCCTGACTTCAGATT
Source organism: Tragelaphus eurycerus (assembly GCA_935064755.1). NCBI lineage: Eukaryota > Metazoa > Chordata > Mammalia > Artiodactyla > Bovidae > Tragelaphus > Tragelaphus eurycerus. The sequence goes on from CAKXYN010000002.1 coordinate 32,074,122, forward strand.
ATACTACAATGCTATAGTCAAGAGTCTGGTGATAGAAGCAAAGTCCGATGCTGTAAAGAGCAATATTGCACAGGAACCTGGAATGTCAGGTCCATGAATCAAGGCAAATTGGAAGTGGTCAAACAAGAGATGGCAAGAGTGAATGTCGACATTCTAGGAATTAGCGAACTAAAATGGACTGGAATGGGTGAATTTAACTCGGATGACCATTATATCTACTACTGTGCACAGGAATCCCTCAGAAGAAATGGAGTGGCCATCATGGTCAACAAAAGAGTCCGAAATGCAGTACTTGGATGCAATCTCAAAAATGACAGAATGATCTCTGTTCGTTTCCAAGGCAAACCATTCAATGTCAGAGTAATCCAAATCTATGCCCCAACCAGTAACGCCGAAGAAGCTGAAGTTGAACGGTTCTATGAAGACCTACAAGACCTTTTAGAACTAACACCCAAAAAAGATGTCCTTTTCATTATAGGGGACTGGAATGCAAAAGTAGGAAGTCAAGAAACACCTGGAGTAACAGGCAAATTTGGCCTTGGAACACGGAATGAAGCAGGGCAAAGACTAACAGAGTTTTGCCAAGAAAATGCACTGGTCATAGCAAATACCCTCTTCCAACAACACAAGAGAAGACTCTATACATGGACATCACCAGATGGTCAACACCGAAATCAGATCGATTACATTCTTTGCAGCCAAAGATGGAGAAGCTCTGTACAATCAGCAAAAACAAGACCAGGAGCTGACTGTGGCTCAGACCATGAACTCCTTATTGCCAAATTCAGACTGAAATTGAAGAAAGTAGGGAAAACCACTAGACCATTCAGGTATGACCTAAATCAAATCCCTTATGATTATACAGTGGAAGTGAGAAATAGATTTAAGGGCCTAGATCTGATAGATAGAGTGCCTGATGAACTATGGACTGAGGTTAGTGACATTGTACAGGAGACAGGGATCAAGACCATCCCCATGGAAAAGAAATGCAAAAAAGCAAAATGGCTGTCTGGGGAGGCCTTACAAATAGCTGTGAAAAGAAGAGAAGCAAAAAGCAAAGGAGAAAAGGAAAGATATAAACATCTGAATGCGGAGTTCCAAAGAATAGCAAGAAGAGATAAGAAAGCCTTCTTCAGCAATCAATGCAAAGAAATAGAGGAAAACAACAGAATGGGAAAGACTAGGGATCTCTTCAAGAAAATCAGAGATACCAAAGGAACATTTCATGCAAAGATGGGCTCGATAAAGGACAGAAATGGTATGGACCTAACAGAAGCAGAAGATATTAAGAAGAGGTGGCAAGAATACACAGAAGAACTGTACAAAAAAGAGCTTCACAACCCAGATAATCATGATGATGTGATCACTGACCTAGGGCCAGACATCTTGGAATGTGAAGTCAAGTGGGCCTTAGAAAGCATTACTACGAACAAAGCTAGTGGAGGTGATGGAATTCCAGTTGAGCTATTCCAAATCCTGAAAGATGATGCTGTGAAAGTGCTACACTCAATATGCCAGCAAATTTGGAAAACTCAGCAGTGGCCACAAGATTGGAAAAGGTCAGTTTTCATCCCAATCCCAAAGAAAGGCAATGCCAAAGAGTGCTCAAACTACCGCACAATTGCACTCATCTCACACGCTAGTAAAGTGATGCTCAAAATTCTCCAAGCCAGGCTTCAGCAATATGTGAACCGTGAACTTCCTGATGTTCAAGCTGGTTTTAGAAAAGGCAGAGGAACCAGAGATCAAATTGCCAACATCCGCTGGATCATGGAAAAAGCAAGAGAGTTCCAGAAAAACATCTATTTCTGCTTTATTGACTATGCCAAAGCCTTTGACTGTGTAGATCACAATAAACTGTGGAAAATTCTGAAAGAGATGGGAATACCAGACCACCTGATCTGCCTCTTGAGAAATCTGTATGCAGGTCAGGAAGCAACAGTTAGAACTGGTCATGGAACAACAGACTGGTTCCAAATAGGAAAAGGAGTACATCAAGGCTGCATATTGTCACCATGTTTATTTAACTTATATGCAGAGTACATCATGAGAAATGCTGGACTGGAAGAAACACAAGCTGGAATCAAGATTGCCGGGAGAAATATCAATAACCTCAGATATGCAGATGATACCACTCTTATGGCAGAAAGTGAAGAGGGGCTAAAAAGCCTCTTGATGAAAGTGAAAGTGGAGAGTGAAAAGGTTGGCTTGAAGCTCAACATTCAGAAAACGAAGATCATGGCATCTGGTCCCATCACTACATGGGAAATAGATGGAGAAACAGTGGAAACAGTGTCAGAATTTATTTTTCTGGGCTCCAAAATCACTGCAGGTGGTGACTGTAGCCATGAAATTAAAAGATGCTTACTCCTTGGAAGGAAAGTTATGAGCAACCTAGATAGCATATTCAAAAGCAGAGACATTACTTTACCAACAAAGGTTCACCTAGTCAAGGCTATGGTCTTTCCTGTGGTCAGGTATGGATGTGAGAGCTGGACTGTGAAGAAGGCTGAGTGCCAAAGAATTGATGCTTTTGAACTGTGGTGTTGGAGAAGACTCTTGAGAGTCCCTTGGACTGCAAGAAGATCCAACCAGTCCATTCTGAAGGAGATCAATCCTGGAATTTCTTTGGAAGGAATGATGCTACAGCTGAAACTCCAGTATTTTGGCCACCTCTTGCGAAGAGTTGACTCATTGGAGAAGACTCTGATGCTGGGAGGGATTGGGGGCAGGAGGAGAAGGGGACAACAGAGGATGAGATGGCTGGATGGCATCACTGACTTGATGGGTGTGAGTCTGAGTGACCTCCGGGAGCTGGTGATGGACAGGGAGGCCTGGCGTGCTGCAGTTCATGGGGTCGCAAAGAGTCGGACACGACTGAGCGACTGATCTGATCTGATCTGATAGTCAAGAGAGTATGGTACTGGCACAAAAACAGAAATACAGATCAATGGAACAAGATATAAAGCCCAGAAATAAACCCACGCACCTCTGGGTACCTTATTTATGACAAAAGAGGCAAGAATATACAATGGGGCAAAGACATCCTCTTCAACAAATGGTGCTGGGAAAACTGGATAGCTACATGTAACAGAATGACATTAGAGCACTTCCTAACACCATACACAAAGATAAACTCAAATTGATTAAAGACCTAAATATAAGACCAGAAACTATAAAACTCTTAGAGGAAAACATAGGCAGAACACTCGATGACATAAATCAAAGCAAGATCTTCTATGACCCACCCCTAGAGTAATGGAAATAAAAACAAAAGTAAACAAGGGGGACCTGATTAAACTTAAAAGCTTTTGCATAGCAAAGGAAACTATAAGCAAGGTGAAAAGACAGCCCTCAGAATGGGAGAAAATAATAGCAAATGAAACAACTGACAAAGGATTAATTTCCAAAATATACAAGCAGCTCATACAACTCAATGCCATAAAAACAAACAATCTAATCAAAAAGTGGGGAAAAGACCTAAACAGGCATTTCTTCAAAGAAGACATACAGATGGCTAACAAACTCATGAAAAGATGCTCAACGTTGCTCATTATTAGAGAAATGCAAATCAAAACTACAATGAGATATCACCTCATACTGGTCAGAATGGCCATAATCAAAAAGTCTACAAACAATAAATGCTGGAGAGGGTATGGAGAAAAGGGTAAACTCTGGGAGTTGGTGATGGACAGAGAGGCCTGGCGTGCTGCGGTTCATGGGGTCACAAAGAGTTGGACACCACTGAATGACTGAACTAAACTGAACTGAGAAGAAAGAAGTAAAAAAACCCAAAGGATCGGATTAACTATTTCTAGAAACTACTTCACAGCAGTAGTGTTGACTGTAGCAGCATGATCAATGGTGAAGAGCATTGTAAATCATTCATTGTTAAAACCAGTTTAGCACTATAGTCTCACAAGTTTAATTTTTAAAGTAAATTAGAAAGGATTCAAAGTTATTGTTATAGCACCATCTTGCATATGAAAGAAAAGGACAGGGTACCAGCTAGTGTTCCCAGAACTGTTCATCATCTTTGGCCTATTTTACCCACCAAAGTTCATGATATGGGCATACTTAGGTGAGTATGCGAGTTTATGATGTTAGGCTTATATGATAGGAAAAGAAAATAAGAAAACAAGTTTGAGGATCTCTGCCTTAAAAACAAAGAAGTTTCATCAAGATCAAGGTCCAGGCAAGCAAAGACTGAAAATTAACAGTGTGACTCTGTCCCAAATATCAACATATCTGATACTGAATGTGAGATCCAAAAGGAGACTAGATGTAAAATGGGTGCCATGGAGGCCTCCTCTTGCACTGTCAGGATCTAGGGTACACAAGATCGTCCCTATTCACTTTTCTTGGCACACCCGTCCTAAAGATAGAGACAGAAGTTTCAAGACATCCTACTTTCAAGTTACAACACATCAACTAACGTCCCCTATCCCCTACATTCTCAGCTTACTAGGCAACTTTCTGGTATGAATTGACCTCCTAAGTAGCTTTTCCTTCAGGAGAAAGAAACCACTGACTGGCCAGTAGATGTGAGCATTCCAGTGTACATGAAGGATATATTTTATAGTAAAATGATAATCAAAATAGCACATTGGGCACAAGTATTCATTTCAGTGTCAACAAGTCTTCTATAGCAGAATCCACCTTTCATTTACTGTCAAAATGGAATTTATTTGTCTGACAATGTCAAAAGTAAGATATCCATACACATGTGGATTTGGAACTTCTAGTCGCTTCCACTGACCCATTTCTCTATCTGGATGCCAATACTATACTGCCTTGATAATTATGGATTTATAAGTCTTGAAAGCAGGCTTACCTGTTCAGTCTTCCAACTTTTTTCTTCTTTTCCCAAGCTGCTTTGCCTATTCTGAGTACTTTGCATTTAAATTTTAAAACCAGCTTGTCAATTTCTACCCCAAAAGCCTGCTAGGATTTTAACAGATGGCATGGAATCCATAGATCAATTTAGAAAGAACTTAAATTTCAACTATCTCTGGAAAATACTCAGAAACTAAATAATATACTACTAAATAGTCCTTAGGTCAATGTAGAAGTAAAAGTAAAAATTAGAAAACATTTTGAATGAAATGTGAATAAAAATGCAACATATCAAAGTTTGTGGCATTTTACTAAATAAAACAACATTTAGAGGGAATATACAGCATTATGCTTAGTGTTAATCTATAGTCTTTCTATTTGTTTCCTATTTGTCTCATCTATTCTTTGTTCTCATTTTTTTCTACCTTCTTTTGGATTAGTTATTCTTATGATTTCATTTTATCTCTTTTGGTTTATTAGTTATATGTCATAATTTTGTTATTTTAGTAATTGTTTAGAGTTTATGGTAAATGCTCTTAATTTATCTCAATCTACTTTCAAATGATATTGTATCACTTCATGTATAATATCAGAACTTTATAATAGCATATACACTTCTCTCCAGATTTTTATGCTATTTTTGTCATATATTTGTTTTATATATTTATCTTGTGTTTTTTGTTTTTCTACTATAACCCAAAATATATTTTGTTCAAATAGTCAATTATTTAGTCAAGATATTTAAATGATAAGAAAAAATATTGCAAATTTATCCATTTAGTTACCATTTTTAGTGCTTCTCAATAGTTTGATCCATCAGGCATTAGCCATCCTTCTGCCATTCTTTAACATTTCTTGTAGTGTAGGTCTGCCAGAAATGAATTCTTTCAGTTTTTGTATCTGAAAGATATTTTTGCTGGGTATAGAATTTTTGGATGTGAGAGCTGAAGGAAGAGGCGAGCGGGGATTGATGCTGAACTGTGTGTTGGAGAAGACCTGAGAGTCCCTGGACTGCAAGAAGATCCAACCAGTCCATTCTGAAGGAGATCAATCCGGAGGAAGGAATGATGCAAAGCTGAAACTCCAGATTTTGGCCACCCAGCGAAGAGTTCCATGGAGAAGACCTGAGCGGGGGAGGGAGGAGGGGGGGGGGGGCCAGAGGATGAGATGGTGGGGCCGACGGGGGGGGGGAAGGGAGGGCGGGGGGGGAGCGGACAGACTGAGCGACTGATTGATCTGATAGAATTTTTGATCAAATTTTTTCTCTTAGCCCTTTAAGGATGTTGTTCTACTGTCTTCTCATTTGCATTGTTTCTGATGAGATACCTACTGTTATCCTTATCTTTGTTCATCTCTATATATGTATCTTCTTTTCTCCAGCTGTTTCCAATTTTTTTCTATTCATTACTTATTTGGAGTAATTTGATTATGATAAGCTTTTGGTATAATTTTCTTCATATTCCTTGTGCTTGTGTTTTATTGTGATTCTTAAGCCAATGGACTTATAATTTTCATCATTCAGCAAAATTTTAGCCATGACTTCATCAAATATCTCTTTCTCCTTTCTCTCTTCTTAACTTTAGGACTCCAATTACACATACATTAGGCTGCTTGAAGGTGCCTTACAACTCACTGAGGCTCTTTACAATTTCTATGCTTGCTTTTTGTGTTTCATTTCAGATAATTTCTATTGCTAGTCCTCATTACTCTTCTATAATGTCTAATCACACCCGGTGTATTTGTTATTAATCTCATCCAGTGTTATTTAGTTAATACCATCCAGTACATTTTTCATATCAGACCTTGTAGTTGTCACCTCTAGACATTTGATTTTATTTTTTTTTTTATATCTTCCATGTCTCCACTCATCTTTCAGACATATGGGCAACAGTTGTAAGAACTACTTTAAAGTTCTCATCTGCTAATTCTAACATCTGTTTCAGTTCTGGGTTGGTTTCAATTGGTTGTTATTTTCTTCTTATTATGGATAGTATTTTCTTCCTTCTTTGCATGTCCAGTAATTTTTGATTGGATGTTAGACTTTGTAAATTTTAGCTTGTTTGATACTATATATTTTCATATACACACACATACACACACACTCACAAAACCCTAATTCTGGGATGCAGCTATTTGGAAACACTTCAGTCATCTTATATCTTTATTTTAAGAGATGTATGGCAGAAAAACCAACACAATATTGTAAAGCAATTATCCTTCAATTATAAATAAATTTTAAAAATATATAAAATTTTTTTAAAAAATATTTGTTAGGTGAGACTAAAGCAACATTTAGCCTACAAGCAATTATTCCCCTGAGAAATGCTGGGCTGGAGGAACCACAAGCTGGAATCAAGATTGCAGGGAGAAATGTCAATAACCTTAGATATGCAGATGATACTACTTTTATGGATGGCAAAAAGGGAAGAAGAACTAAGTAGCCTCTTGATGAAAGAGGAGAGTGAAAAAGTTGTCTTAAAGCTCAACATTCAGAAAATTAAGATCATGGCATCTGGTCCCATCACTTCATGGGAAATAGATGGGGAAACAGTGGAAACAGTGGATGACTTTATTCTTCTGGGCTCCAAAATCACTGCAGATGGTGATTGCAGACATGAAATTAAAAGACACTTACTCCTTGGAAGGAAAGTTATAACCAACCTAGACAGCATATTAAAAAGCAGAGACATTACTTTGCCAAGAAAGGTTTGTCTAGTCAAGGCTATGGTTTTTCCAGTGGTCATGTATGAATGTGAGAGTTGGACTGTGAAGAAAGCTGAGCACAAAAGAAATGATGCTTTTGAACTGTGGTGTTGGAGAAGAGTCTTGAGAGTCCCTTGGACTGCAAGGAGATCCAACCAGTCTATCCTAAAGGAGATGAGTCCTGGGTATTCATTGGAAGGACTGATACTGAAACTGAAACTCCAATACTTTGGCCACCGATGCAAAGAGCTGACTCATTTGAAAAGACCCTGATGCTGGGAAAGATTGAAGGCAGGAGGAGAAGGGGATGACACAGGATGAGATGGTTGGATGGCATCACTGACTCAGTGGACATGGTTTGGGTGGACTCCGGGAGTTGGTGATAGACAGGGAGGCCTGGCATGCTGCGGTTCATGGGGTTGCAAAGAGTCGGACACGACTGAGCGACTGAAATGAACTGAATTATTCCCCAGCTAAGGCAAGATATTTATGAGCATTATAACCAATTCTCTTTAAATTATGCAGGAATCTAATCCGGCTAGAGAGAATAGGCACTTTTACTGCTCTTTGTGAAGTGTAAATATCAGGACTATTCCCTCTAGACCTCTTGAATGGTTTGTTCCTGGTCTCAGGGAGTTTCCTCATTGAATGGGCCCATCAGTACTCTGATGAATGCTCTTCAGATTTCTAGAGTTCTATCTCTCTACATCTCTATTCTCTCTGATACTTTATCCTGTTAATCATAGCCACTTTAGCCTCCCTGGATCCTCAGTCAACTCCTCAGCTTAAGGAGTCCCTCAGGTCTGCCTGGAAACCCACTAATTGCAGTAAGCTGAGGCAATTGTAGGGCTCACTTCATTTGCTTCTTGTCTCTTAGACAGACTGTTTTCATTTCATGATGTCCAATATTTCTTAATGTGTCTTCATCTCTTGAAAACCATTCTTCTACATCAGATCAGATCAGATCAGATCAGTCGCTCAGTCGTTTCCAACTCTTTCCCCCCCCAAACCTACATACATTGTCTTTAATTAAAAAATGTTTCAAGTGGAAGGGTAAATCTAATTCTTGGTCATCCTCTTTGGAGAAGCAGATGTCAACTCTTCACAACTAACCAAAATTTGATGAACCAACATCTTTAAGCATTCTACTTCTCAGAACATTCAATAAAGGAAAAATTCTTGCTGTACTGCCCCACAGGGACTTGATAAATAACCTTGCAGGGCCTAATTATAATCAATCATTTGAGAGACACAAACAGTGGCTGTCTCATATCTCTGTTAATGCAGTGGAGTAATGTTAAGGGCAACTTCATATTTCTGGGCAACTATAAAAATTACAGCTATGCTGTTTCAAACATGACTAAAAACACATTGAAAATAATTCATTCACATAGTACCTTACAAGTCTTCCAATGATCATGTTAAACTTTAAGCCCTGAGAGAATCTTGGCTCAGAAGCCTAGATCTTTTTATGTTAGAACATTTCTTCCTGAGAATAAACAAGGTATTTGTCAAAGAGCATTCATTCTTTGAAGTCAGTTAGAAAAATTAGTGCTGCAGGGTATTAAACAGTACTTCAGCAGCCTGACAGAGAAAATTTACAATTGCATTGTGTTCATTATGCCAGTATGTAATTTACCCCTTTCAGCACACGCTCCTTCCCTCTCTGTCTGCCACTGCTCATTGGAGTTTGGGAATAACCAACTGTGGTCTAATTTCCACTGGGTTTCTTTCTGAATGTATACAATATTGAAACTTCTAAACAGAGTGGGTTTGATCACACTGGGCACTGAATAGTGCTTGGACACTCCCTTTCAAAAATTAGAGCTGGTTCCCAGGGGTTGTACTAAGGGTAGGGGCATTAAAAATAGTTAAATTGACTCCCCTTGGTCATTGGATGTAGTAAGAGCCATCAAAAAGAAATGTTCAAAGTGTATCTGTTTGTCACTAGATATTTCTGAAAATCAATATATCTAACTGATACACATATCATTTTTAGGAAAACTAACATATATTGAGCATTTACCATATAGACAGCAATGTTCCAGTTGCTTTCCAACCCGTATGAAGAATCCTTATCACAGTTCTTATAGATGATAACAACAGAAACGCAGTAAGATTATAATTCATCCAAGGTCATAGGACTATCATTATTGTTGGCACAGGAACCTAGTTCTTTCTGATCTAAATCCATGCTCTAAGCACAATGCAATGCTACATTTACTAACACTTCTCTCAAACTACATTTCCAATATATTAAATGAGGTGTCTAAACTTTGAGGTATCACTCTAAATTAAATTTTTATGTGATTATTCCTATGGTTCAAAATTATAATAAATTCTGAAGTCTATTATAACTCTGTATTAGTCACTCAGTCATGCCCAACTCTTTTTGACCCCATGGACTATAGCAAGCCAGGCTCCTCTGTCCATAGAATTCTCCAGGCAAGAATACTGGAGTGGATTGCCATTTCCTTCTCCAGGGGATCTCATAAGAGACTTGTCTCATGCAGACTTTAAGACAAGTAGCTGTGTGCACCTGCCAGCGAGAATCTCAAAAGCTCATGTAGAAGCTTTAACTGGGTTTCAATTGTGTACTCAGTGTAGATGATCGCAACACTGCCTTACTCTCTCAAGGCTGCATCCTTGGAAAAGCTCCTCACTCAGAAAGAGTAGGCAGGTCATGCATTCCAGGGACAAAGAGAGAGGAAGAGGCATCTCAAATTTTTCCATCCAGCTGGCAGTTCATTTTTAAAATAATATTAACTGTCCAAAGAAAACTGGTAAGTGGTAGAGGTGAGATTTAAACCAATACCTGGCTCCAGAACCCAGGAGCTTAACCACTATGCTGTTAGATCTTCCAGTAAGAACTGAAACACCCTAGTAGAGATGCAAAGTGTTTTAATTTTCTGTGTGTGCTTAGTTGCTCAGTCATGTCTGACTCTTTGTGACCCCATGGACTGTAGCCCACCAGGCTCCTCTGTTCATGGGGATTCTCCAGGCAAGAATACTAGAGTGGGTTGCCATGTCCTCCTTCAGAGGATCTTCCTAACTCAGGGATCGAGCCCAGGTCTCCCACACTGCAGGCAGATTCTTTACCATCTGAGCCACCACGGAAGCCCTTAATTTTCTATAATGTTTCTTATTTGATCCCATTATATTGTGTTTATTACATAAAAATTTTTTCTAAAGTAGAGAGTTTTAATGACCAAAGGAGAAGGGGTACATGAAGCTGAACAAATTCTTTTCTACTTCTTTCCCCCAAGGAATAACTTTACTCCTGATGAGATATTGGGCTAAGATAAGATAGCACAAGTAACTAAAGCACAATGGTCTAATTCCCGATGATATCAAAGCAATGGTAATTACTGATGTCATGTTAGACCATCAGTGAAATTAAAACACACAGTTGTTCATGTCCAAACTTACAAGTATAGGGACACACCAGACCCTATTGGAATCAGTGAAGGTTAAAGTTATAGAAGGAAAAAGACAACAGAAAATGTCCCTTCTTTATTTATTGCCTCCTATTCATTGCCCTATGGGATCAAGAATCCCGTTCATTAAATAATCAACCTTTATACTTTTTTGTACAATAGAACAAAATATCTATTTCATTACTTCTCCCCACCAAAAAGAAGTTTTAATTATTTAAAACATCTGGTGATAATTCAATTAAAAAGGACACAGGTAAAGGGGCCTAATGAAGGTAATACAATTTAAATTATAATGCTCACATGAATACATCATAACAGTTATTTATAGTACAATACAAAAATGCAACAAGATTCAAGATTCCACATTAAAGATCTGGGAATTGATTTATTCTAGGCTTTTTATGCTGTAGGAATTCAGATGGGTCAGTCACTGGATACAGGCTGGAGGTGTATAGGTGCTGGGTTTATAACTAACACCATTCTCCTCTACTATACATATTCTGGCTTGTGTTACCTTGACTTGGTGTAATGCTGTCTGGTACTTGAACAAACCTTACCTATAACAGAATCTGGCTAAGAGGCCATCATTAGGAATTCTATTTTATCTCCCTGTAATTCACATCTTAGTCACAATCAATCAAAGAGGGTGTGTATTAAGCAAATGGCTTCCATTTGCACAAACAATACGGCAAAAAAAAAAAAAAAAAAAAATTGGACATGTGTGTTCCCCAGGTATTATGTGACAAGACACCTGGAGTGAACTATTTGAATGATCTTCAAGGAAAGAACTGATCTCATGAATATGGGTTAAGAGAGCACATCACAATGGCTTAGAGATAAAAGCTTCAGGAGATTCTTTTCAACAGATGTATGAGGAGGAGTATTTAAAATTCTTACTCCTCAACCTGATTACCCTGCATTTGTTCTTCTTTGAGTAACTAAACTATTCAAAGAACAGTTTAGCATCCAATACAATGTCTGCAGCGAGGTATGGTTCAAAGAGTCTGTGTGCTGTGTGTGCTAAATCACTTCAGTCATGTCTAGCTCTGTGCGACCCCATGGACAGCAATCCACCAGGCTCCTCTGTCTGTGGGATTCTCCAGGCAAGAATACTGGAGTGGGTTCCATGCCCTCCTCCAGGGGAATCTTCCCAACCCAGGGACTAAACCCACGTCTCTTACCTCTAATCTGCATTGGCAGGTAGATTCTTTAGCACTACCACCTGGGACCCTAACAAAAACTACTCCCTAAAATTTTCATTTTTAGTTTAATATCATGTATATGTATAACTAGGAATGAGTCCATGTTATAACTGAAACAGGAGGATTATATAAAAGGTGAGAATAGTTTTTTCAATCGAATGGTCCAAAGGGGTAATTTGGTAATATAAGTTGAACTTTCAGATTTTAGACAGACTAGAACGCTATTTAAGCAAAGCAAAAGCAGTGCTCATGAAGCCCATTACAATGTAGGTTCATTCTAGCTGGTTTGGGATCCTCATTCAAAACTTGCCTTTAAAACATACTCTTGCTGACCAAACTATTGTTCTACAGCTACCCACATTCCAGTATGTGTTCTCCTGACATACTGATAACACTGAACAGTTTTCTGTTTTTGTTTTTCACAAAAGCAGTAACTCATTAAAGGTTAAAAAAAACTGAAAACATGGCACATTTCCCATTTATATTGAATAATTCATTAAGACTTATATTCCATTCCATTCAACAATCCCAGAATCAACTTTTCAAAAAGTTTAAAATGAAAAATGGCAAGTGGGAAAAGAAAGAGTACAGAATACATTTGTAATGGAGAAAGTATGGTAGAAGGGAAGAGATACAATAATAATTTATAAATTATTGAAAAAGGGATAATAGTACTCTTTAAATGTAGTGAATGTTTTTTGGGGGTATAAGACTATATTAACAACCACACTTTCAACTTTATGTGTAATTCTAACAAGCTTGCATTAAATTGCATATTTTATGGAAAAATATAGTGGGAATTATGCTCTTACCATCTGTTTTCTTTGAATCATTTCCGACATTGGATTGATCCTTCTTGCCAGTCTTATTTTTACCATCTTTCAAGTCACCTGAAAGTAATAAACATGACAAACAGTATATGTATAAAGCCCAGGGGGAAGTTATAAATGTCTTTAAACCTGTCAAGATAAAAAAAGAAAAAGTACTGCATAAATTTAGTCTTGAGGGCTTACACGTCTGAGTGTAAATATCAGGAAATTGGATTAGGTCCTGGAAGTTGGATTATGATCTGGAAATCAAGACTAAAAGTTCATGTTAAACAGGATTGTACTTAAGTCAATGATGTTTATTTTCCAAGGCAGGCAGTTAAGCTTTACTGTTAGGCTGTGGAGTGAGGAAAAACCTGGGTTACTCTAAGTTATATCAATTAATAGCTACTGTTTAACTTCTATGTGCTTTTCCTTAGCTGCAAAATGGGGATAATAATGCCTACTTTATAGACATAAGGACAAATGCATTTAAGGTATTGAATGTGCTATCTTGCACTTCACTCAATGATGGCTATTATTCTAAAACAGAGCTGTAAAGTGGTACTTTAATTAATGAGTTTGTTGAAGTGTAATATATAAAAGTTAAAAAAACATTATGCACACAAATGTAGAGTGAATGCATGTCAAAATTTATTTAATTCATTTATGAGGAAACCAGGAAGATAATAAGGAAATGGCTATTTCTGGGTGTTTTAGAAATACATTAAAATAAGATTATTAGGTTAGAGACAAACCTGGTTATGTCCTACAGAGCAAAAAAACTGTTAATTGTTGGGGTTATCATCCCTAACAGTCAAAAATCTACAAGTTCTCACAGAACGTCACAGTACCTAGGCTTGACTCAAATAGTGAATGATGAAGCTAAACATAGTCATGTTCTTCTAAAGCAAGGAGTCAGCAAATCATGAGCCAGTCCACGAGCCAGTCTGGCCTGTTATCATTAATGGTTGTAAAGTTTTATTGGAACCTAGCCACACCCATTCATTTACATATAGTCTGTAGTTGCTTTTCAGCTGTAGTGGTAGAGTTGAATAGTTACAACAGAGACACACAAAGCCAGGAATATTTACTATCTGGGCCTACACAGAAAATGTTTGCTGCCCAAGATAGTTAAATAATCCTTGGGCAGATTTGTTTGAAAATATGCCTTTCTAGCATTGAAAGGACATGGCAACATTTTTCTCAAACTCTTAAGTTTCAGAGATTTTTCTTACAAAGCATACTGATGGTTGCTTTCTTTCTAGCCTGCCTGAAACCAAGAATAGGTTACTACTGAATTACTGGCATTATTTAAGAAAAAAGACCCTAGTAATTATTGCATCCAGGAAGAGGGGGGAATAGGGCCCATGGTGGGACGGCTACATTTACCCTTTCTACTTTCTTTGTGCCAGGCAGTATGCTAAATGCTTTGCATGCATCATTTCACTCAATTTGTACAGGAATCCATTATGAAGGTATTATTATTGAAAGTAGACAAATTCATCGAAGATTCATTCACTAAGTGATCAATATGCTGAATAATAAGTCACCAAATGATTGAGGATGTCTCCCAAATTTGAATTTTGCCTTGAGTTCACTGCAAGTTCACACACTGGTCAGGCCAACTGTGTTGAGTTGCAATGGACTGCCAGCCTTCTTGTGTTTCACACACTTCCAGGCCCCATCTCTCCCAAACTTTGCAGAAGTATCTCCCTCTGCAGCAAAACTGTTCCTATTGGCTACTTTAGATTTGGTTTAAACCATTGATCTGACAAATGACCAACTGACCATTTTGCTTAAATATTAAATAGACTAACGGAGAATGGATGTGAGACTCGTATCAACATCTCAATTTTATAGCTATGGAACTTGAACCACAAGTAAAGTAATGGACCATAACATACACATATGGGTCTGATTTTAGAGGCCAAGTTCTCAAGTACTGTATTTTGCAACTTCCCTAAGAAGTTTAAGTTCTAGATTTCAGACTTCCATTTACTATTGCCATTTCTAAATGCCTTTGGTCTACTGATTTATAAAGAAATGGTTATGTAAGGCTAATTTAAGATAATTCAAGGATAATTCAAGATGAACTCAAGGATAATTCAAGATAATTATCTAAGGATAATTCAAGATAATTAGGTTGCAATACATTCTAAGTAGTTTTGTAATACAAAATAAGTAGTTTTAATGGAATTTGACAAATTCTAAGCTTGGGGGAGGGGAAGGCAATGGCAGCCCATCCCAGTACTTTTGCTTGGAAAATCCCATGGATGGAGGAGCCTGGTGGGCTCCAGTCCATGGGGTCGCTAAGAGTCAGACACGACTGAGCGACTTCACTTTCACTTTTCACTTTCATGCATTGGAGAAGGAAATGGCAACCCACTCCAGTGTTCTTGCCTGGAGAATCCCAGGGACAGGGGAGCCTGGTGAGCTTCTGTCTATGGGGTCGCACAGAGTCGGACAGGACTGAAGCGACTTAGCAGCAGCAGCAAGCTTGGGGGAAGGGGAGCCAACTCTGGCCAGAGTGCGAGCGGGAGTCTCAGTGCAGTACGTGGTTACCACCACCACCAATGGCCCAAATAGATGGATTCCTTTGGTGACCCACGGAACAGTCCAAACACTGGCTTTTCCCTGATTTAAGGATGCCAGAAATGAACTCAAGGATGATCTTGAGCCTTGGAGTCAAACCAATTCCCTGCAGAAAAATGCTCTTTCTTTCCTCAATGAGCCTTCATACCCCTAAAGCACAATACTTTAAGCTTTCAGGGTTGCCCTCCATTGGAGCTTTAACCACAGTTGCAGCAAAGCCAGGAAGTCAGCAGGAGAGGTTTGGTGTGCTGGATGCTGGCCAGCAGCCCGTGGCAGCCTGCCTTCTCCTCAGTCAGGGTTGGGGAGGCTGAGAGGGAAAGTGCCTTGATGGAGACCAAAGCTTAGGGGTTCCCACGATTGCTGATAGGGGCTCAAACCTCTAGAACCCCAATGAGCCAACGTCCTTCAGTTCCATCCTGAAAGTACCTTAGGCAGCCACAAAGAAGGGTGTCAGGAAAGTGACATATGTTTGTCTGATGATGTTCCTTGAATGGAATCCATTAGGAATTTCCCATGGGTTGAAAATGGACTAACGGCTGATATGAGCTGTTATTCAATAAACAGGGGGAAACAAAGCGCCTTTCTGTGCAGTTACAAATCATTTTAATTAGGCTACTGCAACCCGGTCCCAAACCACCATCAGCCTTTCTTATTATTGCTCAAAATTGATTTCTTTTCCCATCTCTCATTTAATACTTAATTTTTAAGGGAAACGGCAGACCAGTGCTTCCTTTGGGAAGTAAACACAGTTGTGAGTCTCCCAGCCTAGTTGAAAATTTTGACTCCTATTTGTGCCTTTCAGGCTCTCCCCCTAATTATCTTCAAAATATTGATAAATTATTGTCACCTCTGCCCTCGCTGGGTATTAATTTATACCTGTCTCATAGAATGTATAACCTCCTTTGTGACCAGCATATCTGAATTCATTGGTTTCATTTCCTGACCATATAACTATGGCCCAGGGACCAAACCTGACCCCACTGCCTGGTTGTATATGGCCCACGACCTAAGAACAGTTTTTGTATTATTAAATGGTTGATAAAAAAAGAGAAGGTTATTTAATGTTATGTGAGAATCTAAATTTTCATAAATAAAGTTTTATTGCAACACAGCCATTCTCATTTGTTTACATGTTATCTGCGGTTGCTTTTGTGCTAAAACAGGTCTCTGTAGTTGCAACAGAGACCAAATGGCAGCAACGCATAACATTTACTATCTGATCCTTTATAGAAAGAGTATGCCAACCCCTGGAAGAAGTAGATTATAAACATTTTGTGGACAAGAGTTGAGTCTCAATGTTCTTCTGCTTTCCCGCTCTTCCCAATAGTGCTGAATCTCTCAAATGGGGTCATGCTGGCGAAAGAAGATAGAATTTGGATCCACATTATTCTGGAATTTGGCCTAAAATCTCTACTGAATGTTTCCTTGGGCTTAAGCAAGTGATTTAACCTCTCTGAGTCTTAGTTTCCTCATCTACAAAATGGAAATGAGTATGTCTACTTCATACAGTTGTTAGGATTTTTAAATGATTTAATGTGTATAAAATCCCACCTATAATGTCTGGCACATGTTATGCATTCCGTAAGTGTTACTGACATAATAATGACTTTTTTTTTTTTTTTTAGTTAAGGAAAAGGCATTTTAAATCCACATTTCTAATAGGAAAAGAGTAGAGAAGAAACACATCTTGCCTTTCTCACAGCCCTTATGTAGTCCTCCTTTGGGAAGGAGATGCTTACCTAAAAGGAAGAGTTGAATATGTATGGTTCAGTCCAGCCACCCACTGTCCAGCCCTCAACCCCCTTCGAGATGTGTTTTCCACAAGACACACCCTTTTTCTGTTACCGCAGAAACAGCCTGCTCTGGTGGAGCGATGGGGCGAGACCTGAGCCCATCTGCTCTGCTGGTGTCTGGTGGGCTAAGCCTAGTTTAGGCCATATGTGAGAAGCCCACGCTCAGCAGATCAACTCTAGGTTTTTCACTTCACAGCTCCATTCACAGCTCCACTGGCAGTGGAGCTAATATTCTGACCACTTTTTGATTCTTATATCTCTCTCTCAGTTGGTTCATTCCTTGGGAGGGGAAGAAAGGAGTGTTTTACATTGCTCTCTAGGGCTTTCCAGGTGGCCCAGATGGTAAAGAATCTGCCAGCAATGCAGGAGATCTAGGTTCAATCCCTGGGTTGGGAAGATGCCCTGGAGAGGGAAATGGCCACCCACTCCAGTGTTCTTGCCTGAAGAATCCCATGGACAGAGGAGACTGGTGAGCTGTAGTCCATGAGGTCACAAGAGTTGAACACAACTGAGCATGCACGCACTAAAAGTTCAACAGTTCTATTATAAATTCTTATTAAATTGAATATATTTGCCAGACTATGATACTTGAATACAGACTCAACTATTTATGAGCAGGCTCCAGAACCTGGCTGCTAACAGGCTGGGCAAGTCAAACGATAGCCTCCCTTGCTCCCTGGGGTGCTCTTGGGGCTTACCTGAAGGAATTTATGCAAAGCTCTTGAGGCATGATATGAGCTATTAGCATTATTTTATGTATTAAAACATTGTTTTCCGATTCTACATGTTAATATGTCAGTTGCAAAAATACTTGGGGAGTGTTATGCTGAGCACTTTCGACATACTTCTCATTTACCTGAGCAGTGTAGGGTCATAGCTATATCATTCAGAGATCACCTGGATCTACCAGGTAGACAAAATGGTGAATATGTAAAGAGAGAATTTATTTATTTACTAAAAATTTTTTTTTAAAGTATGGTCTTTTTAATTTATTTTTTGGCCGAGCTGTGCAGCTTGCAGGCTTCCCAGGGGGCTCAGTGGTAAAGAATCCACCTGCCAACGCAGGAGACGCAGGAGACACAGGTTTAATGCCTGGGTCGGGAAAATCTCCTGGAGGAGGAAATGGCAACCCACTCCAGTATTCTTGCCTGAAAAATTCCCACGGACAGAGGAGCACTGTGGGTTATGGTGTATAGGGTCACAGAGTGGGACAGGACTAAACACAAGCACAGCTAACTCACAGAGCAGCTTGTAGGATCTTAGTTCCCCAACCAGGGACCAAACCTGGACCCCCTGCAATAGAAGCACTGAGTCCTAACACTCCTAAACTGCCACAGAATTCCCAAGACAGAACTGAAAACAGCATCTGGTATATAATCAATAAATGCTAGTTGTTTTGTTTCTGCTATCATTATTATTGTTAGAAGCTCACAAGTGGCCCAGGCTATGAGCAACTATTATTATGCACATTTTACAGAGACAGTGGAGGGTTAAGTAACCTGGCCAAGACGAGAAAAAGTGAGAGGCATAGCTGTGACTTGAATCCAGGTCTGTTGGACTGCCAAACAACCTCATCACAAGCTGGCACTTGTAAGCTCCAGTGACTCTGAACTTCCTGCTCCTCCCTTAAACAAGGTAACCAATTCCATGCCCCTATCCCTTAGCTCATCTTATTCTCTATGGCTGAGAAGTCCCTGTGTTCCCCCAAATTTCTGCATTTAAAGTCCACGTTAGACACCACCTCTTCTTAAAGTTTTATTTGACATTTACTACATCTGGCAATCCCCAGACCGAACAGACCTTACACAGACATGAGTCCCGGCCCTCCCGGGGGAAGGTACATACAGAAGCTGCCTTTCCATTCATCCATTCTGACACTAAGCACTCAGAAATTGTACTGGGATTGCTAATACGAATTTCTCCGTTAGAGAGCAGGCATTTGCCAGAGTCTCCAGTACAGCTGGGCAGGGCCCAAAGGTATAAATCTCCCCAGAGACAATGGCCCAAGCAAATTTCTGGCTGCCTTTGATGGGATCCTGATGGGATCCACAGCTCAAGGAGGTGTGATCAGCAGCAGCTGGGATGGCCAGGCAGTCCTGCTCTGTGAGCTGTCCTTGCAGGGGCAGTTCTTCGCCAGCGACCATTCATCATATCATTAACACCCTGAAAAGAGCCTTTCACCAGCACAGTTCTACTCACCATTCTGCTGTTTTTCTCCTGATGACTTCTCAGTTTTGGAATTTTTCCCATGAGGGTTGTTGCTTTTATTTGTTCGTGTTCCATTAACTGGATTCTTAGCTTCCCCAGATGTCTTTTTCTCAGCTTTACCAGATGCACTTTCTTCAGCTTGGCTTTTGGCTTCCATTTCCTTTTGCTTCTCCTCTGCGGCCAGGCGAGCCTTTTCTTCTGCTTCCTTCTTGGCTTTCTCCTCTGCATCCGGGGCAAGTCAGGAAAGGTGGAGAAGAGGTAAGAAGTCATGTCACTACGAGAATTGTCTCTTTGAACAAAAACAAGAGTTTGCATTGGGAGTTAATGCACTGAAATGACCTAAGGTGTTTACCAAGTGTTTGGAATATAATTTTGATTAATTCAAGTCAGATTGGCACATATATTCAGGAAACCTATAAAATCAGTTCAGAGACGGCAATGGCACCCCACTCCAGGACTCTTGCCTGGAAAATCCCATGGATGGAGGAGCCTGGCGGGCTACAGTCCATGGGGTCGCTAAGAGTCGGACACGACTGAGCGACTTCACTTTCACTTTTCACTTTCCTGCATTGGAGAAGGAAATGGCAACCCACTCCAGTGTTCTTGCCTGGAGAATCCCAGGGACGGGGAAGTCTGGTGGGCTGCCGTCTATGGGGTCACACAGAGTCAGACACGACTGAAGTGACTTAGCATAGTATAGCAGAGCATAAAATCAGTTCAATGGTGATGTGACTTTCCAAAACAGTATGTTAGAAGAAGGAGCAGGGAGAAAGTAATAATAAGGATAATAATAATTAATAAACCAATACTGTAACTGGCATTATTAATATGACTATTATCATCATTAAGTTCTCCTGAATGCATCCTCAGTGTGAGGTATTACACTAAGTGCTTCTTAAGGATTACTTCCTCTCATTCTCAACCTTATATGGCATATACTATTACCATAACCCTATTTTTCAAAAGTAGAATCAAGGCTCAGAGATATTACAAAACTCTCCTACAGCCTCATTGAATGTAAAAATTGAAGCTTCATGTACATTTGCTTAGGATCTGGAGTTTAAACATAAAAAAAATTGATTACAAAACAAAAAGACTTGGAAAAAACCACCACTGAAATCATAGTTTCAGGCTACTGTCTATGAATTTAAAAGTGGGAAGAGAGTAATGAAGCCTCATAGAAAAACAGGTCTCCAAATGGTCTCCAAACAAGATGAGAGGTGGCCTTGAGTGTGGCCAGGGGTCCTGATCTGTGTCTTCCTCTTTAATGAGAGGATATCAGTCTTACTTATAATTTGGTTGATTGAAAGGGTCTGGCTCTATGTTTAACCAAACACATAGGGTAACTGTCTATCATCAAGGATTCATGAAAAACTTGATACATTCATTCAATTAAATTCATTGAGCAACTACAGTGTCAAACACTATTTTAAGCACTGGGAATACAGTAGTGAGCAAGAAGACTTAAGAAGTAGAAAAGACAATAATTAAACTAATGAATCACTAAGATAAATTTCAGGTGCTTTACCACAAAAGGAAAGTGGAGTAATATGGTAGAAAACGATCAGCATAAGTGAAAGACACAGAGTTACATAAGGAGGTGAAGGAGATTTAACTAAATTTTGAATGATGAATTGTTGGCCATGCAAAAATAAAGGGAAAAAGCATTCCAGGCAGAGGAAATAAAAAAGGTAAGGTCATAAGATTGGATCACTGTTCCAGGGACAGTGAGTTGGCCAGTATGGTTAAATCAACTTAAAAGTGACAGGTGATGTGGTCAAGTGACGAAGGACATGGAAGGCTGGAGGCAATGAAATGAAGCTTGGTTGTAGGAAGTAACCTACAGAGACCAATAGAAGATACCCAACAAAGGCCAATTCTGCTTTAGGGTCTAGAGCCTTCACTGTCCAGCATTCAAATCACTCAAAAGGTCTTTCACCTCCACTCTGAAAGACTAATTGAGTTTTTTTTTTCTCTCTCTCTCTAAATGTGTTACAAATATCCCACACCTCATAACCAGGGGTCCTCTTTATTTCTCCTGGTTAGTCTTGGTCCTAAAAACATCTGGCTTTCATTGATGACAAGAGCATTTTTAATCTAATGAGCACCAGAGTCATTATCCATGGGATTGTGTTTCCCTTTGTTTCAGCTGCTAAAACGCACAAAGCTCAGATTTGGTTTCAGGTTCACATGTTCACAGGGCTTTATGGCATTGTACTTCATGCATGTCTATGATCTCTGGCTTCATTTTACTCTTCTTGCCCTTAAATTTGCCTGGCTCAGATGTCTTCCTTAATACATTATGAAGTTTTCATTCATCCTTTCATTGATTCATCCATCCACCCGTTCACTCAACCAAACCAATGCACTGGCCTTAGACAAATTAAATCTGACTCTGGAGGGAGAGTGGCAAGAACAGGATATTTTTAATGCTCTCCAGATGATCTAACACACAATCGGGATTGACAAGCATTGGTTTAAATTTTAAATGTTTGCAATTCACTGTTTCATGACATTCTACTTCCCAATAGGATGTATTTATAATTTTTAGAAAAGGCAGAGGAACCAGAGATCAAATTGCCAACATCCGCTGGATCATGGAAAAAGCAAGAGAGTACCAGAAAAACATCTATTTCTGCTTTATTGACTATGCCAAAGCCTTTGACTGTGTGGATCACAATAAACTATGGAAAATTCTGAAAGAGATGGGAATACCAGACCACCTGATCTGCCTCTTAAGAAATCTGTATGCAGGTCAGGAAGCAACAGTTAGAACTGGTCATGGAACAACAGACTGGTTCCAAATAGGAAAAGGAGTACGTCAAGGCTGCATATTGTCACCATGTTTATTTAACTTATATGCAGAGTACATCATGAGAAATGCTGGACTGGAAGAAACACAAGTTGGAATCAAGATTGCCGGGAGAAATATCAATAACCTCAGATATGCAGATGACACCACTCTTTTGGCAGAAAGTGAAGAGGGGCTAAAAAGCCTCTTGATGAAAGTGAAAGTGGAGAGTGAAAAGGTTGGCTTAAAGCTCAACATTCAGAAAACGAAGATCATGGCATCTGGTCCCATCACTGCATGGGAAATAGATGGGGAAACAGTGGAAACAGTGTCAGACTTTGTTTTTCTGGGCTCCAAAATCACTGCAGATGGTGACTGCAGTCATGAAATTAAAAGACGCTTGCTCCTTGGAAGGAAAGTTATGAGCAACCTAGATAGCATATTCAAAAGCAGAGACATTACTTTACCAACAAAGGTTCGCCTAGTCAAGGCTATGGTCTTTCCTGTGGTCATGTATGGATGTGAGAGCTGGACTGTGAAGAAGGCTGAGCGCCGAAGAATTGATGCTTTTGAACTGTGGTGTTGGAGAAGACTCTTGAGAGTCCCTTGGACTGCAAGGAGATCCAACCAGTCCATTCTGAAGGAGCTCAATCCTGGAATTTCTTTAGAAGGAATGATGCTAAAGCTGAAACTCCAGTATTTTGGCCACCTCATGCGAAGAGTTGACTCATTGGAGAAGACTCTGATGCTGGGAGGGATTGAGGGCAGGAGGAGAAGGGAACGACAGAGGATGAGATGGCTGGATGGCATCACTGACTCGATGGATGCGAGTCTGAGTGACCTCCGGGAGCTGGTGATGGACAGGGAGGCCTGGCGTGCTGTGGTTCATGGGGTCGCAAAGAGTCGGACACGACTGAGCGACTGATCTGATCTGATCTGATCTGATCTGATAATTTACAATGTAAAGATAAGGAGGGCTTCCCTGGTGGCTCAGTGGTAAAGTATGCACCTGCCAATGCAGGAGACACAAATTCAACGCCTGGTCTGGAAAAATACCAAATGCCATGGAGCAGCTAAGCCCGTGCACCACAACTATTGAGGCCGTGCTCCTGAGCATGGGAGTAGCAACTTCTGAGCCCACGTGCCACAACCAGTGAAGCCCATATGCCTAGAGCTTGTGCTCTGTAGCAATAAAAGTGACCACAGTAAGTAGCCCATGCACCACAACTAGAGAGTAGCCTATGCAACAATGAAGACCCAGCACAGCCAAAAATAAATAAATACATAAATAAAATTATTTTTTAAAAGGTAAAGAAAAATTTCTTTACAAAATCACATAATTATGTGTATATATGGCAGGTCTTCTGATTTCTACAGAAAGGTGCAACTAGAGAGTAAAAGAATACCCTTGCAGAAGAAGACAGGGAAATGGCATTCTCAGTAGGCTCAGGCCCAAAATGGCTCCTCTCATGTTCATCCAGACTTCCTCTCATGCTTCTGTAGTATCCCAAGAACACAGGTCAAATGTCACCTCCATCACGGAACCCCCAGTGCTTGGTATAGTGTCTGTCACCTAGCAGATGCTCATGAAGTACTTGATTTCTACATGAAATGTACACAATGGGTATGATTTACCCTGTCTGCCTATGAACCTGACTTGATTCCATCATCAGCAATCCACGTCAGTATAAAATACAGAAACTATACACACTCTAAAGCACTATCCTGAAAGAATTAGCCATTTGACTGTACCTGACTGTAGGTAAGAAAAAGAGGACTGTACTTACTGTACAGAGAGGGAAAGTGGGGCAAGGGGGAAGATAATTCATTTATACTCAGGCCTCAGGTAAAATAATGTATAATCCCCTCACAGAACCCCCTCTGAATCTCTGGCAAACATTGAACATTCAGAATATCCCCAAGTTAAAAGTAATTTTGATAAAAGCTGAGGGTGTTAAATTCTGGTTTGCTACAAGAGCACAGCATATTATCTGAGCAATAAAAATTCATTTGACAACTGAGTGAGACCAATTTTTTATGGAAAATCTAGCAATAAAAAACAACTGGGGATGGTACATTTCAGAAACAAGTCTGTTTGGGCTTAACTACAGCTGACAATAGGCAATTAATGTTTAACTTAATGAATGGTAGCATGGGAAATAGATGGGGAAACAGTGGAAAGTGTCAGACTTTATTATTTTGGGCTCCAAAATCACTGCAGATGGTGACTGCAGCCATGAAATTAAAAGACGCTTACTCCTTGGAAGGAAAGTTATGACCAACCTAGATAGCACATTCAAAAGCAGAGACATTACTTTGCCAACAAAGGTCCATCTAGTCAAGGCTATGGTTTTTCCTATGGTCATGTATGGATGTGAGAGTTGGACTGTGAAGAAGGCTGAGCTCCAAAGAATTGATGCTTTTGAACTGTGGTGTTGGACAAGACTCTTGAGAGTTCCTGAGAGTGTAAGGAGATCCAACCACTCCATTCTGAAGGAGATCAGCCCTGGATGTTCTTTGGAAGGAATGATGCTGAAGCTGAAACTCCAGTACTTCGGCCACCTCATGCAAAGAGTTGACTCATTGGAAAAGACTCTGATGCTGGGAGGGATTGGGGGCAGGAGGAGAAGGGGACGACAGAGGATGAGATGGCTGGATGGCATTACTGACTCGATGGACATGAGTTTGAGTGAACTCTGGGAACTGGTGATGGACAGGGAGGCCTGGCATGCTGTGATTCATGGGGTCGGAGAGTCGGACACGACTGAGCGACTGAACTGAACTGAAGTACATCATAAAGGTACTCCTAGCCACTTCAGGACTCAGAAGATGTTTCAATGGTACCTTTCTAAAATTTTTAATCAAAGTGCTTCAGCTGACAGAAAAATTCAGTCAACATTAAAAACTCAGGATGAGGAAAATATGTTAATGATGTGCAAAAATACTAGTAAATCATAGTGTTAAATAAAAATAAAGGATAAGTTAATTATAACTCTTCTTATGACATGTTGTGTCTGACTCTTTGTGACTCCATGGGCTGCAGCCCGCCAGGCTCCTCTGTCCATGGGATTCTCCAGGCAAAAATACTTAAGTGGGTTGCATTCCCTTCTCCAGGGGATCTTCCCAACCCAGGATTGAACTCAGGTCTCCTGTACTACAGGCAGATCCTTTACCATCTGAACCACCAAGGAATTATAAAATAGTAATTTACTTACAATTTACTTATAATCACCTAGGTTGAAAGTCTTATATTATTTCAATAAAACCTGAGTGACAATTGAGGAAATTTTTTAAAATTCAATAAACTTCTCAGCATTTGCAAAGGAGTATCATTATATACTATTTCACATTTACATTGACAGAGACATAATTCAATAAAAATATAAAGCTAATCTCTGGCAAAATAAAAATAAGATGTATTTTGAAAGACCATAAACAAAGTTAAAAGACATAGGACAAACTGACTGACCGACTAACTGGATGGAGGTAGGGTAGAAATTGCAAGACAGTTTGTCAACTGAAGAATTGCTATCCTTAATATACAAAGAGTTATTATGAATCAATAATAAAAATGTAAACATCCTCAAGAGTAAAATAATGGGAAAAAATATAAAGAAATGGCACTCTCAATACACTTCTACTGAAGGAGAACACCTAGTTAAAAGAAAAAAATACTTTTCAGAAACAAATTTGATAACATAGATCAAGAGCTTTAGAATTTTTCACCTACTTTAACAGAGAAATCCAATATTTAGAAATTTATTCTAGATAAATGATCATATGGAGGCTCAAGATTTATGAATTTGGATGGTCACAACAATGTTGTATACAATAATGAAGAATTGGAAACTAACGTGCTCAGTAAGAGTAATGGTTCAACTATGGTATTACATACGGTAGCCATATAAATCACACTTTCTAAGAATATTCAGTATAAGAATAAAATCTTCAAAACAGAAACAGATCATACACTATGATCTCAATTTAAGGGAAAATGTTTACTTATAAATATGTACAAAAGGGAGCGTCCCAGGTGGCTCAGTGGTAAAGACTCTGCCTGCCAACGCAGGAGACACAGGTTCAATCTCTGGGTCAGAAAGATCCTCTGGAGGAGAAAATTGCAACTCACTCCAGTATTCTTGCCTGGAAAGTCCTAAGGACAGAGGAGCCTGGAGGGCTACTGCCTGGCAGGGGTCACAAAGGATTGGATAAGACTGAGCAACAGAGCATGAGCACGGTGCATAGGACATCAAATTTTTAAAAATTACATCAGAATTTCAACAATAGTTATGTTTTGCTGGAATGAGTGACTTTTATTTTCTTCTTTGTATATTCTGTTTATATTTCAGCATTGTAACCTAGACACCTATTATTCTTACACCAGAAAAACATGTTTGCTGCTGCTGCTGCTAAGTCACTTCAGTCATGTCCGACTCTGTGTGACCCCGTAGACAGCAGTCCACGAGGCTCCCCCGTCCCTGAGATTCTCCAGGCAAGAACACTGGAATGGGTTGCCATTGCCTTCTCCAATGCAGGAAAGTGAAAAGTGAAAGCAAAGTCGCTGAGTCTTTTCCGACTCTTAGCAACCCCATGGACTGTGGCCCACCAGGCTCCTCCATTCATGGGATTTTCCAGGCAAGAGTACTAGCTGCTACTGCTAAGTCGCTTCAGTCGTGTCCAACTCTGTGCGACCCCACAGACAGAAGCCCACCAGGCTCCCCTGTCCCTGGGATTCTCCAGGCAAGAATACTGGAGTGGGTTGCCATTTCCTTCTCCAACGTATGAAAGTGGAAAGCGAAAGTGAAGTCGCTCAGTCGTGTCCGACTCTTAGCGACCCCATGGACTGGAGCCTACCAGGCTCCTCCGTCCATGGGATTTTCCAGGCAAAAGTACTGGGGTGGGGTGCCATTGCGGGGTGCTATTGCCTTCTCCAGAAAAACATGTTTAAAAAGTGTTAAATTCTGAATGGAAACTGATCAATATTGATAAGACTTGCAAATTGTTATGCCTACATATCTTTGTATGGGAATAATGAGTTTCAGTAAAAAAATATATATTGATTCAATCTTTCTTAACAACTGTGTGTTCTGGCCTAGCTAGATAGGTTGATTAAAAAACTAAAGCCTTAGATTTAATACCATTTCTGATCAATTTAATAACAACATATATTCAAGTGTCCCAATGCAGGGCAGCCTTTGCTGAAATCAGGATTTTCTGGTGAAAAAGAATCATGAACAAAACATTCTTGGATAGTGCAGCACAAACCAATCACCAACAGAAAAACAGATGCAAACTGAGTTTCTTACAGCAGCCAAGCAGTCAACAGCATTATTGGGAGGCAGAAAATGTTATAAAATATTAATTATATGCTGGCATTTTGACCACCACCTTCTTAACTTTGCATCTAAACTTTCTTTTCCAATTTTTCAAAATAAGAGCTACCACTTATCAGGCTCTAACCAGGTGCAGGCTCTGTTCTCATTCTTTACTTATATAATTTCTGTTCTTTGCATCACCTCTGTGGTGTCTATTATTATCCCCCAAAGGGAATTTTCTCAAAGAATCTGCCTGGATTTGCCAAAGAGCACAGGGCAAGTAGGGATTCAATTCTCCCATTCCCCAACTAACTTTTGCTTTGATACCCAAACTGTCCTCCGACAAAAACATACATAAACCCTGGGGGCTGTGCCTTTGTCAATCCCTTTTGCATTGTTTCCCACTTCATGCTCAACCCCAGACATCCTTCAAATCCTAGTTAGACACTCACAAGAAGCCTTCCCAAGCACCTCAACCAGGCTAGGGACAAGCTTATCTCTATTAGCATGCCTCACATATTTTAAAACTATTAGTGTTAATTTTGGGCTTCCTTGGTGGTTTAGATGTTAAAGAATCTGCCTGTACACAGGAGACCTGGGTTGGATCCCTGGGTCAGGAAGATCCCCTGGAGTAGGAATGGCTACACACTCCAGTATTCTTGCTTGGAGAATCCCAAGGACAGAGGAGGTCCATGGCGTCATAGGGTCACAAAGAGTCAGACACGACTGAGCAACACACACTTTCACTTCTTTTTCAGTGTTTATTTACCTGTCCTTCTTAAGGGACCAATTTTCTTCTAGAAAAGAAACTGTCTAATGCTCTCCTTGGTGATTAGTTTCAGAAGGTAATTTTAGTAAGCCAGATAACTGCAAACAAATTATCTTGAAATACCACTTTCAATTGTGTATTGTCAGGAGTTGAATTTTCAAGTGTAATGAGTGTAATTGATTATAAGAGATTGCTTTCTCAAAATGATGCAGTAGCTGCCATTGCTGGTTGCAAAGCCTGCCAACAGGGAGGATTTCAATGTTTAAAGCATCCTAATAGACTGTGAGAGGCCACACTTAAAGTATTGAAGAGCTGGCTTCTTCTCCACAGCTCAGGACGTCCCCAAATGATAAGGGCCCAACTATGCCTTAAAAGAATTGTAAATATAAACACTTTGCCCCGCCTGACTTTTCTTTGAATTTCTGTTTACCTGTGAATTACCTTCATCTCAGAAGGTCAGCCTTAGTAATAACTGAAGGGGAAGTTGGGAACATAAAGATAAAAATGCATGTAAGGAGATTAAAGCTTTTTCTATCCCAGTGCAATGGCTGAGGTAGATAAAAGGAGTAAAGGCCTGATAAATGTGCCACATATCATAAAATAAGAATGACAAGATGGCCTAGCAGAAACCGAGAAATATGAGGAACACCTGTCCTCTGTACAATCTTCATTTTGAGAAGTATCTGGACATATAGCACTAAGGTCATTCCACCAGGTAGCTTGGAAGTCAACCTCATTCTCTCATGCACTAAGTATTAGATATAATAAACAGCAAAAGATGGTCTCTCCTAACATTCAGCAATTTGACTATATACCCTGAGTTTGTGCTTCATTTTCACCACTTCTAAATCAGGGGTGGCAACGTCTTGCTTTGTGAGTGGGTCTTAGTGGTATGAACAAGATTCCCCATCAGCACCTTACCTTTGGGCACCTTGGCCCTCCACCTCTCCCGGTTAATGTGCACCACCTCAGTCCAAGTGGCTTTAAAACTCTTATAGTCAACAGGGATGACAGGGTTGTTGATTGGGGCACTTCCTTCTGAGCCAGAGCTCTTGACACCTGATCGCTTTGCGTCTGTTGAACCGATGTTGTTCAAACTGGAGGATGAAAAAAAAAAAATACCAAAGAGAGGGTTAGAGTTTGAAAATGTGTGCTGATAAGCAAGCCTAAGAGAAGAGTGGTGAACACGCATCAAGTCACCGTTGTGAAATTCCTGGGGCCTGAGGTTTGTCATTTCTATTTTCGATATGCAACAGCTGGGAAATTCTCCATTTTCAGCAGAAAAAAAAAGTCAAGGTTTCAGTCTCATGAGTATTGACAGTCCCAAAGGTCCCCAAATTTCAAATGTTCTTTTTCCATATGACTAGATTCCCCACGCATGAATTCTGTCTTTGACTTCCTGAAATTAACCCATTTAAACTTGACTTCCATTTGGTTCCACGGTTTGCCTACTATCCTTCACACTGACCACATTTCCAAGTCACTTAGTCACTTGGTCCTCTTTCTCTCTAGCTCCAACTCCTCCTATACTCAAGAAACTCTGATCCCAGGATACCCAAGGCTAGAATAAGGGGACTTCCTCTTGTACCTGGGGGAAGGTTGAGAGGCATGGAGATTGTGAGAGATCAGTCATGCATAAGAGTTGTTTTTTAATATTATACCACTGGAGGGGTCTGGTTGGTGGCTCAGTGGTAAAGAATTTGCCTGCCAATGCAGGAACCACGGGTTTGACCCCTGGTCCGGGAAGATCCCACATGCCTTGGGGCAACTAAGCCTGCGTGCCACAACTATTGAGCCTGTGCTCCGCAGTGTGGGAATGGCAGCTACTGAGCCTGAGACTCAACTACTAAAGCCCAAATGCCCTAGAGCCTGGGCTCTGCAACAAGAGAAGCCCCTGCTCACCGCAACTCGAGAAAATCCATTCAGCAACAAAGACCCAAACAGCCAAAAATAAAGTAATAAATAAAATTACAAAACTGTATTATACGACTTGAAGCTTTAAACAGAGGCAACTTTAGGAAATACAGAAATATATATATGTATATATATATAACATAGAAAGTGCCATCCTTCTGGGAAACTTTACTTTTTTGAAGGTGTACTTATTTTAAATTATCTTTTATTGGAATACAGCTGCTTTACAATATTGTGTTGGTTCCTACTGTACAGCAAAGTGAATCAGCTATATGTACACATATATCCCCTCTTTTTTGAATTCCCTTCCCGTTTAGGTGACCACAGTGCCTAAAGTATCACACATTTCCAGGGAACTACAGTCGTGACTGGCACAAATACAAATCCAGTGAATGACAATCAAGACTAATTAGATAAGCAGAGCAGATCTCAGCCCAGTGCTGGCAGAGTTGTGGGGGTGTGGGACTCAGGCAGGGGGCTTCTGACCTCTTTGTCAGCAGCCTTGACTAGGTCCCTTCACCTTAAGCATTCCTGGGTTCCCTCTGTCCTAATCTTCTTGTCCTTCTTCCTCCCATTGCTCTTCTGTTCTTTTTCTTCTTCAGTCCATTACCCTCCTTTATGACAGGGCCCAAGGTTTTGATGGATGAGGAGGAGGGGATAGCAGTACTAGTGGTAATATGAACCATTTAATACTAGTGAACACTGAGTGTGAGCATCATTGTAGCTGCCACTTCCTCTATGCTGGACCCTGTTATAAAGGCTGTGAAGGTGAAAGTGAAAGTGTAAGTGAAAGCTGCTCCTCCATGTAGGAATCTTTTCAACCCCATGGCCTATATAGTCCATGGAATCTCTAGGCAAGAATACTGGAGTGGGTAGCCTTTCCCTTCTCTAGGGGATCTTCCCAACCAAGGGATTGAATCATGGTCTTCTGCATTGCAGTTGGATTCTTTACTAACTGAGCTACCATATACAGGCTTTACGTACATTAAATAATTCACTTAATCCTCCCTGCAACCTATGAGTATTATAATCCACATTTTCACAAATGGAGAAACTGAGGCAATTTGCCTAAGATGGTACAGTTAAGTAGGAATGGAGTCAGGATGTTTAACTGGCCATATGACTCCAGAGGCTGTACACTCTGACTCTGTTTAATGATGTTGATGGAGAAGGAAATGGCAACCCATTCCAGTATTCTTGCCAGGAGAATCCTATGGACAGAGGAGCCAGGCAGGCTACAGCCCATGGGGTTGCAAAGAGTCAGACATGACTGAGCGACACACACAACACACAGAATGCGGTGCAAAGTGCCAGACTTCTTAGGCACCAATGCTTCGCCATGTCGCCACCAAGATTGCCTGTGGGACAGTGTCAGACTCAACTGCAATCAGATGGATGGGTGGAATGATGTTGTGGCAGAAGGTGATTTAAAAGTTCAGCTCTTTTTCCCCTCTACTTAATTTTCTTCCTGAACTTAGAAATGAAAGTTTCACTTAATATGATAACTCTGATCCATGGTTTTTTACTTCCGGAGTATAGGGAGCAAGGACTCTCTGGGTACAGCAGGTGAAGTGCAGTAACTGACGATGTTGTGGGCAAAGCCACCAAAAGAGAGAATGGATGGGGTCAGGGTGGGGACAGTACTGGAAACCTATATACGATGACCTGGACCTTGATCACCCCCTTACAGGCCAGCCTGGAGAATACAGACTATACAACTTCAGCTCCTCTGAGAAAAAGGAAGAAGCAGACACATCTCATAAAGAGGAGGTAGGGTGAACATAATTAAGAATTACCACCCTCATGCCTTCCAGAAGAAGTCTGTCCCCATGCACAGACCACTCTGACCCCCCAGCTTTCAAGCTTCAACACTGACCTTGAACGCCTCTGCCCGGTGCCCCCAGTTTGAGAGGGTTCATCAATCAGTGGACTCACGATCTTTTCTGTCATGTCTGTGAGCACAGTGAAGGTGGGTTCCACAATGAAATCAATGAAACCTGGAGAGAAACAGTGAAGTTTCAGAGGAACTACATAGTAACTGGGGCTTTTCCAATGTTCCCATGTAAACCGATGAGTTGTAGCTTTCTTTTAAAATTCATCTACATAGGAGAGCCAAATTAGATTAGGAGAGCTTAGGTTGGTCTTAATCATTTAATATAATCCTTGCTTTGACTATCATATGAGTCAGTTCCATTTCCCTACATAGCTTTCCTTTAACTTTTTAGTAGACAGTTCAATAAAATGCATAAAAATGCAAATTCAATATCTACTATGTAAAAAACACTGTGATAAAAGTTGTAACGCAACCTGCCTGCCCTTGGAAGTTTATAGAATTCAGTGAGCACAAAAATGGAAAGGGCTAAAGGAGAAGCCAAAGAAAGGCCTCTAGGAAGGGAAGGGAATGAGGGTATTTTTCCTCCCACTGTGACAGTTGCAAACAGCATTATGGAGGTTGTGATATTTGAGCTGAGACCTAAGGCTATTCATTCTAGATGGAGGGGGTGAAATAGGTGACAGGACAGGTAAAAATGCAGGATGTGTCTGGGGAATGACTCAAACTTAGGAATTCTTTTAGAGTCAGAAAGGGAAAGCCTGGGAAGGGTCATGATCTGTTCAGGGAGGGAAGTTCCAAAGTACCAAGCTAGGGTTGGGGCTTAGATAGGCACTAGAAGCCCCTTAAGATGTTTGGGCAGCATAGTACTAAGATGTTTTCTGCTGTTATTTGGGAGAGTTAATCTGGCAAGATGGATGGGGTGGGAGAAAGCAATGGAGGCTGATGCTGGGAAAATCATTTTAGAGGCTTCACTTCACAAAGCTCAAAGACAAAGTGAGGGAGGTAAGATCCAGTGCCATTTTAAGGTGGGCCTGTGATGGAGGCATGGATACGTGCACAGCAGCAGGTGGTCCTACCTGTAGGTGGAATCTGTCAGAGACTTCCACCAGGAAGGCAGAGAGAACAGAGACAGTGGGGTAGCGTGTGACCAGGGAGAAAGATGGTGGACTTCATCTTAGACCTGCTGACTCAAGGTACCAGGGCCACATTTGGATGGAAGAGGGCCAACAGGGTTGGAAACCAGGAGAGGGGTCAGATCTGGAAATGTTACCTTTGAGAGATCACCATGCTGGACAGACAGTTGATGTTGGGCTGGAGTGATCATCTCAATAATTCAAAAATACCAAAGTGTGCTGTGACATGTCAGGAGAAAATACATGATCTGGGACTAATGGTGGTAACTCATTATACAGTGACATGAAAGTTGGAAGGAAACTAAATGCCAATCAAAGGAGATACAGTGTTTGAAAATATACAAATGCTTACTTGACTTTTACAATGACCAAGACAGAAGTGATACTGGCATTTAATACACAGAGGTGAAGGATGATAAAAAATCCTGTAATGAAATTGGCTAGACAAAAGTTGTCCTATACAAGTAGCAAGAGAATTCTGATAATAAAATAATAATAATGCACATATATTACAGTTATCAGCAGTGCAAAAGTATTCTTTACCCAAAAAAAGGTGCTAATTTTTTTTTTTTTTTTTGAAAGAAAGGAAGGAAAGAAGGCAGGCAGAAAGGAAAGAGATATTTTAAAAGACCCATTCCTGGCAGTAAGGTCATCCAGGAAATGCTGCTATCTTGGAAAGTGGGCTACAGGAAGCATCATTGAGAAAACTCTCGGTACTGCACGCAGAATGGTGAGACTGAAACAGAATGGGCTTCCCACCACTAATTCCTGTCATTGCCTTAGGACTGAAGCCCCTTTTTCTCTTGGCAAGGAATGATGGAGATAGCAGTGTCACTGTCTAATCTTCCCAGGAACCAGTTACACTCCAGGAAGGAGGATGGGAACAGCGGCTCCATCAACCCAACCAGCCAAAGCCACAAATATAGCAGCAGAATGGAGCCAGGTTCTAGCCAAAGAATCATGCAGAGCATCTGAGCTTGCTTCCAGACACCCTTCTCTAGTTTTTCTCTCCATCGATGGATTGGCAAACACGTACCTACTTGCGACTGGGCAACCATGGTGGACTTCCGATCACACAAAGGAGAAAAAGGCAGACCCAGCTCTGCTTCTCTATCACCCTAGAAAAACAGGAGGTCAAAGTAAATTAAGAACAGAAGGCTGAGCCACCCAGATTTTACTTTACAACTTCAGCTTCCACCAAGGCCACTGGTCTTTCTTTTCATTATTACAATCACATTATGTAGTAAGTCCCACACCCTGTTCCTCTGCATAAAAGATACCAAGGGGCTGAAGCCCTCCAGGGTCCATTCATTCCATCCAACTGCAAAAGTGCATGCTGTTGTATAGAAAGCCTCATCAGGCAGCAATAGGCCTCCTGAGGAAAATAAGCAAAGCAACGCATCCTGTGCCCGAGAGCCAGCACAGTAGTCAGAATTCTTGTGTGTTCTCCAGTCATCCTACCTGTAGCCTTTCTTGGGCCTGCAGACCCCTCCAGGTGTGGCCAGTGTCTGAGACACCAATTCTAAGTGGACTGATTCGGAATCATTCTCCAAATGCTACCTAAAGGCATACACAACTGGAATTAAGTGCTTCTGGGGCCTTCCCTGAAGGGCTCAGTGATGATGAAAGTGGAACAAAAAAGTACTAGAGTCAATAGTTGCTTCTGTTTATCAAGTTAGACAATAATAAGACATGATTCTCTGGCCAACATGTTCTCAATCTCACCAAAAGGCAAGACTATCATAAGCAAGTGCTATGGAAAGCCTAATTAAAGATGGAGATGATTTTAAGGAACAGCTCTGAACCAGAGCTCAATACTTGAGTCACGCATCCAGAGGAAAGGGAAAGTGGGTCACGCTTCTGAGAGCCACAAAGTTGTGTTTATTCAATTCACAAGAAAAGATCTGCTCAGGTTAATGGCTACTGACTTTAGCTTGAACCTGGCCTTGCTCCCACCACCTGTGTGATCATAGCAAGTGTATTTTTCCCTCTCTACATTTCAGTTTTATCACCTATAAAATGTGGGATAATAATCCCTATGTCATCAATACCAATGACAATTACATGAGAAAATGTATACAAGTAAATCAAAGAACAAGTATTATTTCTCAATAGCTATTTCCACTAAGTGAAGATCTGAGAAACAGTTATTGAACTTAATACATCTAACTGTTACACTCTGACTATAATAAATATCACCAGTTAACTAATAGTAAATAAAGAGTAATAAGAAGCTAGTTCGACAACCAGGTCTAGTTCAAAAACTGAATTTTTTTTCTTTCTAAGGCATGTTACCAAAGAGAAAGGAGCTAACTAACATGCACATTTAAGATCTATTGAAAAGAAGGAAAAGGAATGAGCATCTGAGGAAGCTGAATAATGGGTTCACAATAATGGGTGCTGGGACATCCAAGGGCCTCAGGAACAATTCCAAAGTGGCTTAGTTACCTCTGTACCCTTTTCCTGTATTAACAAACCACAGGACACAATGATCCTTCTGTTTCCAAGTATGCCTTGCTAAGGCTGCTCTATTGCTCAAATAGCATGATAAAAAGAACTTATTTCAAAGGTATTTCTATTTGGGCAATATGATGAGAAGGAAGAGTATTACAATGTAAATGTAGTTGTGCAGATGGTTCAGTGGGCTAGCTCAGCCAACACAAATAAAACTCACTCTTATCCCCTATGAAGCAGGGATATACATTGTTTTGTTGGTGTATTTTAATGGGGGTGGCTTAAAAGAACACTAAGTGCTGGACTACTAAGATATGCATTAATTTGAATTTTATTACTGAAAAGTCTAAACATCATTAAGCAACTTATCCTACGGACTTGCCCATACCCATATCACTTACATCCTTTGAATTTAAATAACTACTACTACTAATTTCTATAAACCTATTTGAAGATAGTGATCCCTGAATTCCCTCTGGAGGCAGATACATTTATAAACTCAAAAAAATACACAGAAATTAATACAGAAGAATGTACTTCTACAGGCGAATCTAGCTTGACTAATACAATATTGTATGACTCCATGAACACTGGCCCTTGTGGAATTATTCATTCACTTTCCTCTTTATTAAAGAGGTCAATGTTTTCCAAAAAAAGGGTAAGAGTCTCAGTTGGCACAAAGGATTTTTTTTAGTGAACTCATTTTTTTTTTTCAGGACAGTGCACAAAAATATATAACTTTCATTCTTGTGGGAGGGTTAAGATAGCTGCCTTAAGCAATCTACATAAGCTATCTACAAAAGGAACACAATGAATGCTTGATTTATTAATAAAAAGGTGAATTTGGTTAGAAATACTCAAGTTCCTTTGGCCACTTGGACATCTGTGATAAGCAAGCTGAGGGAGCAATTAGGCAGTTAACTATTCACAACCTCCGCTTATTTCCTGTCCACATAGCTAGACTACACTTCCCAGAATCTCTGCCAGTTTGTGTTAGATAATAAAACAAGAGGAGAGAGGGTATGTTTCTACCACAGATCTGGCCTACAAAATCTCCTATGCCTATGTCTTTATGTCCTTCCTTCCTTTGCTGCCTTGATGTAGATAAGCACCCTGGAAGCCATGCAGATGGTAGAGTCTGGGTCTAAAAGCACTGCTTATTGTAAACCATCTTCCAATCAAGAAACACTTGTTGGTACTTTACATGAGTTGGTGATAAAGTTTCATTTTATGTGTGCTGTTTTACATTTTGGGGGTTTGTTTGTTACAGCAGCTATCTGTAAGCAGCAAACCAAGCAAGAGAAACAAAGGTTCTTTCTGTATTGGAACTTTACAGGGCGGACTACATCTCTCAATGCAAAAGCTTCAAAAGATCATTGGGTGATATCACAAGAGAGTATTTCCCAGTAGAGTGGAGAAAAGGTAATTAACTGGGGAGACAACAAAAGCATCAAGTTGAACAAAATGCAGCAATATATACTCTTCTTTCCCAGGGAAGAAGTTATAAATATGACATATAAGCAAATTAGTGTAATTCTGGATTTAAGATAAGGATAGTAAAGACATCTTTGCCCTCCCCTCTCAGAAATTATCCTCCCAAAACAGAACAAGAAACAACAGAAACACAAACAAATAGCAGGAGAAATCTGTAAACTCAATCAAAACTATGTGAGGAACAACTATCAAATGCTGTGAGTATCCAGGAGGGGGTGATGTAAGATGCCCAGAGAACAGGCCTATGGCTACAGATGTCAGATGAAGTTCAAAGAATAGAGGTTTTCAAAATTCACTCAGATAGGAAAAATACCCTACATCCATCATGTGGGAAAACCAGAGAGACAGCAGACACTGATGTAAAGAGCTACTCTGAACCCTATTTAGCTTCAAGAAATAGTAAAGAAGAAAATGCTGAATGAGAAAATATACAAGCATGGCAAGAGTGTATGGATAACAGACTGTACCATGAGCCGTCCTACAACTGTTGCCTACTGCTGATTGGGAAGAAGTAAAGGCTAACACACAC
This sequence comes from Tragelaphus eurycerus, assembly GCA_935064755.1. Taxonomy (NCBI): domain Eukaryota; kingdom Metazoa; phylum Chordata; class Mammalia; order Artiodactyla; family Bovidae; genus Tragelaphus; species Tragelaphus eurycerus. Next base: position 32,111,935 of record CAKXYN010000002.1, read on the forward strand.
ACACACACACACACACACACACACACACACACACACCACACACATCATGTCATAGAAACCTCATAATAAATTATGCAGCTTAGAACATTGCTATTCCAGTTTCTCCCTGGCACTTATCTCCTGAAAACAGTTGGTCAAAAAATAATGCATTTCACTCAAAGATGGTAAATAATAATCAAATGAAGGAGAAGGAGAGGAAGGGCAGAGGAAGAGGAGATGGAGGTGGAGGAGGAAGGCAAGAAGGAGGAAGAGGCACCACTATACCAATACCAGGAGGAAAAAAAAAATTATGGAAAGATATTTTACATGGAAAGAAAAAAATGGAAAAAGGAACAGAAAAATAAAAATAACAGATAGGGAACATTCATCAGAAAAAAAAAAAAAAAACAAAAACAGTGCCACCAAGTGATGACCAAACATACATACTCCCATGATGGGGAAAAAATTCCTGAAATTATTAAGAACCAGGGCTCAGGGAAGACATGGAAAAGAAAAACAGAACCATCTCATAAATGAAGACTGTAGTGGAGGCAGCACAAAGAAGAGTTATTTTTGATAAAAAACACATTAAGAGACATGGAATTCAGGAATGAATGAAAAAAATACCACTCATCAGAGAGTTACAAGACAATTTAAAGAAAATAACAGAGAAGAAAAACAATAGAGGCAACACACAAATAACTGTTTTTCCTAAAGAAGGAAGCAAATGGAAAAGGAAATCATTAAAGATTTCATCAGTGGAACTTGAATCTATACAGAAAAGGAACACACCAGGCCCCAAGAAAACCTATTATAGAGCAATCATTATTGAAATATAGCCTAGTAATGTCACTGGGCTTCAAAGGTAAAGAAAAAATTCTTAGAGCACATAAACAAAAATATATACCACCTAGACATGAAAATAATTCTAGCATGGCCTCCAACCTCTGCATAGCAACATTCTTAGGTGGAAGACATTTGAACAAAATATAAAAAAGACCTCAGTTCAGTTCAGTTCAGTCACTCAGTTGTGTCCGACTCTTTGCAACTCCATGGACTGCAGTATGCCAGGCCTCCCTGTTCATCATCAACTCCCAGAGTTTACTCAAAGTCATGTCCATTGAGTCAGTGATGCCATCCAACCATCTCATCCTCTGTCATCCCCTTCTCCTCCTGCCTTCAATCTTTCCCAGCATCAGGGTCTTTTCCAGTGAGTCAGCTCTTCATATCAGGTGGCCAAAGTATTGGAGTTTCAGCTTCAGCATCAGTCCTTCCAATAAATATTCAGGACTGATTTCCTTTAGGATGGACTGGTTGGATCTCCCTGCAGTCCAAGGGACTCTCAAGAGTTTTCTCCAAACCACAGTTCAAAAGTGAAAGTGAAGTCGCTCAGTCATGTCTGACTCTGCTATCCCATGGACTGTTGTCTACCAGGCTTCTCTGTCCATGGGATTTTCCAGGCAAGAGTACTGGAGTGGATTGCCATTTCCTTCTCCAGAGGATCTTCCTGACCCAGGGACCAAACCCAGGTCTCCTGCATTGCAGGCAGACGCTTTACCCTCTGAGCCACCAAAAGCATCAATCAAAAAAGACCTCAGGGAAAGGAAATTTGATTCAAAAAATGTCTTACTCAAGCAAACTGTGACCCAAGTATAAAAGCAGTAGAAAAACTTGCAAACACACAGAAATGTGGCTTTTAGCACTCCTAGAAGACACCACTCAAGAAACAACTTTGACCAACCAATAGATAAATGAACCAACCATGGCCAAAGTACCAGCACTGAGTAGAGCCAAGACAAGAACAACTGGAAAAATTACACTTTTGCCAAACTTGTTTATTTTCCATCTTCCTCGGTCACATTGTTTTTGGTGTATATTTTGGAAACAGCATATAGTGCATGAGATAGAATGCTCACTTAGAAAATAGAATTTCGAAATAATACAGCCAACAAACAGTAACAAGGAATCAGTCATGTTATGAAAGGAAAAGGGGAAAAGTGTTGGGAGGTACTGAATAAGCACTAGCTTTCCTATGTGTATAGATGGGGGTGCAAATATACCATTTAAACCTGATATATATAAAGGAATAGAGCTATATCTAAATGACAAAAGTACAGACTATAAGAATTAAGCAAGTTGATACAACTAGCTGTTGGGGAAGAGGCAAGAGGAAGTAGAAGCCTGCTAATTTTTATCAATACTCTCTAAATAAATAGAGTATATAAAGTTTGCATTACCAATATTAAAACTAAAAACATAATATAAAACTTCCAAGTCATCAGAAGAAATAAATACATAATAAGCAGATGGTATAGCCAATACAGTGAACAATTTAAAAATAAGCCACAAAACAGAAATCATAATATAAAATATGATAGTACCTAAGAGCAAAGATTCCTGTCATATCAACAGATGTTAATATGGTTAATTTCAAATAATAAAAGAATCTTAGATTGGCTCATAAAAAAACCCTCAATTATAAGCAATGTTTAAAAGACACATCCAAATAAAAGTGTCTCTGAAAGGTTAGGGTAAAAAGTTAAAAGTTTAGAGTAAAAAGACAAGAGTCTATTCTTAAAATGAATTGAATTTGAATTCTAGGTAAAAGCATTAGATAAGACAAAGAAGCTGGCTTTATAATGATAGAGGATTCAATAAACTATGAAAATCTAGCAATTATGAATATCTAAGAACCAAATAACACAGAATCAACATTCAGGAAGCAAAACCTATACTACATAGAAATATAAAATAATATAGAAACACCTGTCAGCCCACAAAACATCACATTTAAAAAAATAACATATAAAATACCTAAATGACATAATTGATGAGGAAGAATATGCTTGGTGTTTTATACTTTGCAAGTAGAAGATAACCTGACTTTTCAAGATCCATGACCATTCACAAAAATTGATTTTTTAGTAGGTGAAAAGCAAATTTCACAATAAGGCTCAAACAGTGAAAAATTCTGTGGTCAAATTTTGATAAGTCACAAATCAATTACAAAAGTAGAAAGCAAAGGAAACTACCACTGGGAAAATCACATAAACACACATCCATTTGAAGCAACTCTTAGTAAAGAAAAATCAAAACCCAGATTAGAAAATATTTAATAAAGATGATTGTGAACACACTGAATATCAGAACCTACAAGATTCATGATTAACAAAAAGATAAACCCCTAGCCTTATATTTACTAATATTGACTAGGCAGAATGAAAATAAATGAATTGGACATACAATATGGGGAGTTAGCAAAAGAAATGAATTAATAATAATCAAGCAGAATAAATTAATTAATAAAGATGAAAGCAGTAATTTATATCATAAAATACAAAAGAAATAATCAAATATTCAAATGATCAGCTAACTTTATACAGAAGAGAAAAGACACTGGTATATGAAATAAACAAAAAATGGGAAAATAACCACAAACACAGAGGAGATTAAAAGAATTGTAGGTGATGTTTGTAAAATATAAAAATATACAGCAATACTTAGGAAATGAATCTCCAGAGTTTCTCAAGATGTATTTACCAAAAAGGCAAACTCACAGTTTCTTAAAGTCAGTATTTCATTGAAAAAGACCTGAGGCAGAGGCTTGGATTTTGTAAAATATGGTTATAAAACTGAAGATGTAACTTACTCTTTCAGCAATGCATAGAAGGTCTGGTCTATCAGCACTGAGGATATGCCCTTATTTTGAAATATAACCCAACATCTAAATGTAATTTTTTCAAAGACTCTACAGTCCCATTGAGATTTCCCATTTGAACTGTCTGATTTAAAATCTATAGTTAAGAGCTAAGGCAACATTTCTGCTACAAGGGTTACTTACCATGGCTTATGGCATCTGGGTTAAAATATTAAGTCAATAAAAATAATTTACTGAATCATAATTGCTTAAAAAATAGTTCCAGTCCAGTGAGCTAACATTCTATTCCCAATTGGCAAGAAATTCAATATGGTTATTTTCATATTGCCTCTGGTATATTTTCTTTCAATTCAAGCTTATGTTTGTGCAAATAAGGTTTCCTTTAATGGGAAAAATGTTCATGTTTAAGTAATTTCTCATATTCACTTTCTCACAATTAAAAAAGGAACCACTTCAATACCTCAGATTTATGAGTTAACTATGATTTACCTCTGCTCCTGCTAAGTCACTTCAGTTGCGTCCGACTCTGTGCAACCCCATAGACGGCAGCCCACCAGGCTCCCCTATCCCTGGGATTCTCCAGGCAAGAACACTGGAGTGGGTTGCCATTTCCTTCTCCAATGCATGAAAGCGAAAAGTGAAAGGGAAGTCGCTCAGTTGTGCCTGACTCTTAGCGACCTCATGGACTGCAGCCCACCAGGCTCCTCCATCCATGGGATTTTCCAGGCAAGAGTACTGGAGTGGGTGGCCATTGCCTTCTCTGTGATTTATCTCTAGCTTCAGATTAAAATTACTAGTTTATAGTGGGTGTATTACAAAAGCAACGATCAAAAAAAGCATATGATAATGGAAGTAGAGATTAATATTAGAAAAGTAATTTCTGGAAAAATGGCTCAAAATTAACCCTCAGTTAATTTTGAATTTGGAGTCATTCTTGTATATACAACATGGTACACCTGTACACCTGTAGTGTTAGATCCTCTCACCCCTTGGGTTCCCCTTGAGAACCACTCTGTGAGGCCAAGCATTGACCATGTAAGGAGACAGCCATATGCAGATTAAGGAACTTGCTGGCATATTCACAGAACAGCTTAGCGGGGGCACACATGTGTACATGTGTTGGACAGAATGTTGGACAGAACGTGCATTCTTGGGCAGAATGAAGAAAACACTTAATGTGGGGAGGAATCTAAGGAGAAAGGCTGTCCAACCTTCCTTTAAATCCCCCGAAACAAGTCACAGATAAGACCAGAGCAGTGATTTCACTAGTCCTAGGACACAGAGCAGCTGGAATAAGAATTCCAATGGAGGGGCTTCTGAACTTTGCTTAATGTACAGTTAACTCTAGTCCCACCTCAACACCAGATATTGTGTGCAGCTTCAGAAGGAAAAAAAACAAACACAGAAATGCCTTCTATAATTTCCCCATTCAAACGAGAATCCTGAGAGTAATCCTAAGAATAATTTGCTTCCAAAAATCTGAGTAACTGGTGAAAGGGTATATCTCTTGTCAGTTTAGGGAACAAAGTTGAGACTGGTTAATATGTAATGTTTTATGGAACATCAGAGGTCTCTCAATCTGTACTGTAACTGGATGGAGGGCCTGGTGGGCTGTAGTCCATGAGTTCGCTGGGGGTCGGACACAACTGAGTGACTTCACTTTCACTTTTTACTTTCATGCATTGGAGAAGGAAATGGCAACCCGTTCCAGTGTTCTTGCCTGGAGAATCCCAGGGACGGGGGAGCCTTGTGGGCTGCTGTCTATGGGGTTGCACAGAGTCAGACATAATTGAAGCGACTTAGCAGCAGCAGCAATGAATTAACCATATGAACTTGAATTAACTGTAGTTCTGGCCCCACAATCTACATGCCATCTTGCCTTGAACCTCAGGACCTCACTTCTCAAAGCAGATATTTTAATGGCAGCTTTTCTTGAGATGAGCTTAGTGCACATGCCTGGGTTTGAGAAGACAGCAGTCTTGGTGCTATGCATTTATTTACCGTTTTATTTCTCTACTTCTATGCAGCTTAAAAAAAAAAAATTAAAGCAGTGTATCCTCATTAAAGACTGATTTTTCTTGTAGAAAACACTACCCTGTATCTTAGGATATAGTAAGTTTAAATATAATTGGAACAGTAGCTTCAAATAATTTTCTGAACTCAAATTGCTCCAACTGGCTTTGGAATTGGACAACATGGGTTTCTCTGCTAGAAAGGAACAGCCCAGTCAATTGTAACAGAGAAGCAGGTTATAGTGACTGTCATTTGGTCACCCCATTAGGGAAAAAAAGTAAAAGTGTACGTCAGATGATATTTTGACAAAACACTGCCACAAGGAAATGTTTTTCCCCCCAAACAGAAATGCATAGGATAGAAATACCATAACATTCTGAGAAACAGAACATAGGTGAGAGTCAAACATTATATGACCAGAAGGCCAAAAAATAAAAGCTGTGAACCATCCCTTCAAAAAGAAGATAGTTGTACTCACAAATGTCCTGATCACAGTGTTGCTGAAATATAAAAGTCAGGCTATCTCCACGGATGACACCAGTGGGGGGAACAAAGCAACACAGTACCTGTCTGAAGAACTCCTCCAGGAGGGACATGGTCCAGCGATGGTGGAGCTCCCATGCTTTTGCTGGATGGCTGATGTCTGCCGTGTGCAACATCAAGGATAATGCTTTTGGCTTTTCAATTCTGTAAATCCAAAGGACGCAAACGCATAATGACCAAACTCACAAAATCTCAGTAAGAGTTTTTTAAATACCACTGTTTTTAAAAAATCCCTTCCATTCTCCCATCTCAAAGCCCACTACTGCTGAACTGGGGAGAAATCATCCTCCAACTGGGACATTTATCAGCATGGTCTCCATGTTTATTGAACTGGACACCTCAAAAACTGACTCAAAAACCATTTCTGGAATATCTGCCATCACGAAAAAGACAACAAGAATCCAAGAGTCACTCACTGACCTTTATTTGTTGCCTCTGCATTGAAGGGGTCTTTTAAATTCTCACTAGGACAAATTGTTACTGGCCCTATTATTTATTTTAACCCTGATGAGAAATATCCATGATAGGTAATATTCTCTTGTGCTCTCCTCCAAGCGTCACTACTTTATGAGATCATTTAATAAAGTTATATTAAAAGAGATAAACTTTAAAGGTACAGTGACATGGACAAGTAGGAGGTCAAACACCTATAAAAACACATGAGGTTACAGGCTCACTCACGCTTCTGGCTGTTGAAGAGCAGTCTTCATTGCTTTGATTTGCTGAAAATGACAGGACATATCTGTGGCCATCACCATCTCAATTACCAAGGTCCGAAATTCCCTTTCAGAGATATATCACAGGGGAAAAAGGGTGGAAGTAAAAAATAGAAAGTAAAAATTAGTTTATTCTTTTCCAGTTCTAATCAAAATCAGTTAATTAGTTGTGATGTTTCCAATCTAACGAGTCTTTTAGGCAGACTTTTATGAGAAATAAAGGTTAAAGATGAGGGAAATCACTTATTAGGAACATATGTGGAATGCTCATCATTGGAAAATTAATTCACAGGAAAATTTTCAATGAAACAAAGTATAGGAAAGCATTCCTTTTTGCACTGATCTCAAGATTTGAGAAAAAATTAATTTGAAATTAATCCTAGGAGAGTGACTGATAATTCATGGTGCACACGGGATATAGGGATCCTACTTTTTTTAAATAGACATTTTTAGAGCAGTTTTAGGTTTACAGAAAAATTGAGAAGATAGTACAGAGAGCTCTCATATACCCCTTCTCCCCTACGGTTTCCTTCATTACTAACCTCTTACATTAATGCTGTACATGTGTTATAATTGATGACCAATATCTACACTTTGCATTCACTCTAGCCCAGGGTTCGCCTGAGGGACCATTCTCATGTTGCACAGTTCTATGGGGTTAGACAAAGCATCCACTCACGTTCCTACCATACGTTCCTACCATTAATAGTATAAGAATCATTTCTACATCCTAAAATCCCATATGCTTTGCCTATGCTTACCTTCTTGGCCTTGAACCCCTGTCAAACACTGATCTTTTTACTGTCTCTAAGAACTTTATTGAAGTAGAATTTGCATAGAATACACTACTTCCACATAGGCTGCACAATTCAATACATTTCAATGTGTTGTGAATAATTTCTCCTACTCCTGTTGCTTTTTTTAAACTAGTATCTTTCAAAGAGAAAAAGTTTTACATTTTAAAATAATTATTTAAGGTTTCATGCTCTTGGGGGTCCTCTCTGAGAAATCTCTCACTACTGAAAGGACTTTTCCTCTGGAAGTCCTATCGTTTTAATCTTTTATTATGTTTAGGTCTATGATCAATTTCAAGATAATTTTTGAGTATGATGTGAGGTAAAGGTAAAAGGTTTTTTTTATATTGATATTCATTTGCTCCAACACCATTTGTTGAAAATCTTTTCCTTCCCTCATTGAATGCCTCTAGCCAGAAACATACTGGAAGGTTTTGTATAAATCTAGTTTTAACCATTGGTATTGCCTTGACTGAAACTGCCTTCAGAGACAAAAACATCACAGTCACCTCTTCCTATCAGAGTCTCCAAATTGCAACACATCTTCAAAATTTGTCCAATTTTGTTTACTCTCTAGAGCCCTCAAGTCATTGGAGGTTGTGTTTGCGTCTCTGCATTTTGTTCATTGTTGTTGATGCTGAGTCACTAAGTCGTGTCCAACTCTTTCTGACCCCATGTATTGTAGCATGCACGCTCCCCTGTCCTTCACTATCTTACAGTTTGCTCAGATTCATGCCCATTGAATTGGTGATGCTATCTAACCATCTCATCCTCTGACATCCCCTTCTTCTTTTGCCTTCAATCTTTCCCAGCATCAGGGTCTTTTCCTATAAGTTGGCTCTTCCATCATGTGGCTAAAGTATTGGAGCTTCAGCATCAGTCCTTCCAATGAATATTCAGGGTTGCTTACTTTTAGGATTGACTGATCTGATCTCCAGGAGAAGGTGATGGCACCCCACTCTAGTACTGTTGCCTAGAAAATCCCATGGATGGAGGAGCCTGGTAGGCTGCAGTCCATTGGGTGACTAAGAGTCAGATACAACTGAGCGACTTGACTTTCACTTTCCACTTTCATGCACTGGAGAAGGAAATGGCAACCCACTCCAGTGTTCTTGCCTGGAGAATCCCATGGACGGAGAAGCCTGGTAGGCTGCAGTCCATGGGGTAGCACAGAGTCAGACACGACTGAAGCAACTTAGCAGCAGCAGCAGATCTGATCTCCTTGCTGTACAAGAGACCCTCAAGAGTCTTCTCCAGCACCACAATTCAAAATCATCAATTCTTCTGCACTCAGCTTTCTTTATGGTTCAATTCTCACATCTGTTCATCACTATTGGGAAGACCATAGCTTTGACTATACAGACCTTTGTCAGCAAAGTGATGTCTCTGCTTTTTAATACACTCTCTAGGTTTGTCATAGCTTTCCTTCCAAGAAGCAAGCATCTTTTAATTTCATGGCTGCAGTTACTATCTGCAGTGATTTTGGAGCCCCCAAAAATAAAACCTGTCACTGCTCACACTTTTTCCCCTTTTATTTGCAATGAAGTGATAGGCCCAGATGCCATGATCTTCATTTTATGGATGCTGAGTTTTAAGCCAGCTTTTTCAGTCTCCTCTTTTACCTTCATCAAGAGGTTCTTTAGTTTCTCTTTCCTTTCTACAATCAGAGTGGCATAATTTGCATATTTGAAGCTGTTGATATTTCTCTCAGTAATCTTGATTCCAACTTGTGATTCATACAGCCCAGCATTTCACATGATGTGCTCTCTGCATATAAATTAAATAAGCAGGGTGACAATATACAGCCTTGTCATACTCCTTTCCCAATTTGGAACCAGTCAGTTGTTCCATGTCCAGTTCTAACTGTTGCTTTTTGATCCACATACAGGTTTCTCAGGAGACAGGTAAGGTGATCTGGCATTACCATCTCCTGAAGAATTTTCCACAGTTTGCTGAGATCCAGACAGTCAAAGTCTTTAGCATAGTCAATGAAACAGAAGTAGATGTTTTTCTGGAATTCCCTTGTTTTCACTATGAGTCAACAAAGTTGGCAATTTGATCTTGCTTCTGTCTATAGTTAATAGTTGTTATTTGCAGAATTGCTTCATGAGCAGCTGAACTGGCATTCCCAGTGTGGGATTTCATGTTTTTCCACTTTGAAATGCAGTAAATACATGGTAATATATTCACTTATAAAGTCCTTAAAAAGTCCACTGCACTGTTGTATCCAAATAGAATATACCAGATATTAAATTGCTTTCCTAGAAAGATGTAAAATACTAAACATGTGTCATCTTTGGCTTAATGGGCTTTACTGAGAGCCCTAAAAAAGAAGTTAATACTTTATTTATGGGATAATACCATTGTCTTGAAGCAATGTATCTCAATATTAATAAAATATGATAAAATAATATTTTCAAACATGTCCTTAAATGAACACTAAATCTATGTAACTTAAGAAGTTAGCAACTACAATCTTTTCTTAACTTACAGAACCCCCCAAAATATGAGTAGCAAAAAAGTATGGCATTATGGGTTATAATTATAAAGACATTTCCACTGAACCAGAAATTCCTATATCTGAGATGCTCCATGACCTAATTCAACTATATTTCACTCTTTTTGAGATAATAAAGATTGTGCTGACTAAAAAAGAACAAAAATATATAAGGCTAGCACATAAACAGATTTTATTAAATTATATTTTTCAAGTGACTAGTTTAACTTTTTATATACTAAATTTAATTATGTCTTGCCACACCATTCAATTTTACAACTTATTTTGATCAGAGGTAGGATTCAAAGTATTCTCAACTAGTACTTCACAAATACCAACCAATAAGAATGCAGTTCAGTTCAGTTCAGCTGCTCACTCGTGTCCAACTCTTTATAATCCCATGGGCTACAGCACACCAGGCCTCCCCATCCATCACCAACTCCCAGAATTTACCCAAACTCATCTCCATTGAGTCGGTGATGCCATCCAACCATCTCATCCTCTGTCATCCCCTTCTCCTCCTGCCTTTAATCTTTCAGTATCAGGGTCTTTTCAAATGAGTCAGCTCTTCGCATCAGGTGGACAAAGTATTGGGGTTTCAGCTTCAACATCAGTCCTTCCAATGAACACTGAGGACTGATCTCCTTTAGTATGGACTGGTTGGATCTCCCTGCCGTCTAAGGGACTCTCAAGAGTCTTCTCCAACACCACAGTTCAAAAGCATCAATTCTTTGGTGCTCAGCTTTCGTTATAGTCCAACTCTCACATCCATATATGACTACTGGAAAAACCATAGCCCTGACTAGACGGAATTTGTGGGCAAAGTAATGTCTCTGATTTTTATTATGCTGTCTAGGTTGGTCACAACTTTTCTTACAAGGAGCAAGTGTCTTTTAATTTCATGGCTGTAGTCACCATCTGCAGTGATTTTGGAGCCCCCCAAAATAAAGTCTGACACTGTTTCCCCATCTATTTCCCATGAAGTGATAGGACTGGATGCCATGATCTTAGTTTTCTGAATGTTGAGCTTTAAGCCAACTTTTTCACTCTCCTCTTTCACTTTCATCAAGAGGCCGTTTAGTTTTTCGCTTTCTGCCATAAGGGTGGTGTCATCTGCATATCTGAGGTTACTGACATTTCTCCTGGCAGTCTTGATTCCAGTTTGTGCTTCATCCAGCCCAGCGTTTCTCATGATGTACTCTGCATAGAAGTTAAACAAGCACAGCGACAGTATACAGCTTTGATGTATTACTTTTCCTATTTGGAACCAGGCTGTTGTTCCATGTCCAGTTCTAACTGTTACATCCTGACCTACATACAGATTTCTTAAGAGGCAGGTCAGGTGGTCTGGTATTCCTATCTCTTCAAGAATTTTCTACAGTTTGTTTTAATCCACACTGTCAAAGGCTTTGACATAGTCAATAAAGCAGAAATAGATGTTTTTCTGGAACTCTCTTGCTTTTTTGATGATCCAGTGGATGTTGGTGGTTTGATCTCTGGTTCCTCTGCCTTTTCTAAAACCAGCTTGAACATCTGGAAGTTCACAGTTCACGTATTGCTGAAGGCTGGCTTGGATAATTTTGAGTATTACTTTACAGGGCTAATGATAAATAATTAGGATGTTTGCATTGGTGGATATTAGTGTATTCCAGTGTGAACTAATATTTTCCGGTGTGTTGCAATGATTCTGGGTTTAGATATTGCCAAAACCAGCCTCCCTATCATAGCAGTACACTGAACAATGAATGAGGCTCATGATCATAGCAAAGTGGAAGCACAAATAACATAACTAAATTCTGACAAACATATAGTTAAGTAGAAACAGAAAATCCTTAACAAAACTATAGATAATAGAAGTGGCATATCTGTACTTTGAAAATAGGTTAAGAGGCAATTATGCCCATCCAGCCATAACTCCGATATGCCCATAAATCCCACAGGCCAGAAGTATCAGCACATTACCTAAAAGCAATTTGACAAAGTTCAACAAGAACCTTAAAACATCAAACATTCTGTGATCCATTAATTCTACACATAAAAATACATTAAAGAGATATTCATTGTAGGATTCTTCATAACAACTCAAACACACAAATACACCCATCCTCACACATTCAAAACTAATTATGGCACTTGCACAGATGGGATATTATGCAGCCATTTAGTATAATATTGTAATCTCCATGGGATACTGGCCATGAGAATATACCACACAGATTTCCACCTACAGGACTTTGATTGGCCATGGGCCTCAGCTACTACATTCTGAAAACTATTGCCGTTTTTGACCAAGGTCATGTTTCCTTGGGCTGCATCAGGTGACTCAGGGTATCTCTTCCTGGGAGACATGGAACTCCTCTGATGGCTGACTGTGGCTTAAGAACTTCCTGACAGCCTTACTGAACTTTCTTTAGGATTCATGGAGTTCTAGAATGCACCTACCCAACTTTGCCTCCCTGTTTCCCTCCCTTGGGATAAGGGAGAGAAAAAAGTAAGGAAGAAAAGGAAGGGAGGGTAGGAAGAAAGAAAGAAAGAAAAAAAAAAAAAAAGAGCTAATCATGTAAGCTCTGGAGCACTTCATTAGACTGTCCTGAGACCAGGAACATACACGATCTAAACAAGCACAAACCCTTCAAAACCAGGACACATCTGAATATGTGTAAAGCTGTTCTCTGCCATATTCAAATTTTTCATTATATTTTTACAAACATTTAAATTGGATAGAGGGCTCCTTTTTCTGAAAGATTTGCACTGATTCACTGAAATGCTCTACATTTTTAGATGCTTCTTAAATCTACCATTTTCCAATAAAATCCAAGACAAATACTCCTTTAGGTTTTAATGAACTAGAGCTTCATGGAAACTAATAGCCAACTCTTCCTGAAAATCAGTTTCCGATTTGTTGTTCAGAATGGCTTATTTCTCTGAATCCTTGTATAATGGCCCGGAGATATTCAATAAACAACAAATCATTTAATTAAAATACAAGTATTATTTGCACTACAGTAGATTCAGAAGTTTTTAAGCATTTAAATGACTTTTCCTACAAGTTTTGAAACATCTTGACCCTACATTAACAGCTACAATGATCCACAGGCTTGCTATCTGTATCACAAAGTGAATTAAACATTTTAGATGGATTTTAGCATTTATTATTACCTAACCAAATTATAAGGTAAATGTTATTATAAATTTTCTAGAAATTAAATTTTTAAAAGGTGTAATGGGGTTGAGTAGCTTCCTAAATGACATATAGCTAATAAATGATCGTGTATTCAAACTCAGCTCTATCCAAGTTCAAAGACATACACAGTGTCTTTGAACTGACAGAATTCAAAGGTGACAGAATTAAGTACCCATGATTATTTTAAAGTGTCAATTTCCTTAGCAAATTTTGAAAGATTTTTTTAAGAAGTCCAATCAAAAATAAAATGACAAAAATATGTTCATTTAAGATCAAAACAATACTAGTTTCTTAGGGTAACCAATAGCAAATATGTCCAAAGTGCCTAGAATATATTTGAATATTTGTGTCAAGAAAAAAAAAAAAAGAGAAATAAACATCAAGAAAACCTTCAGAGTATTATTTTCTTCAAAACAAGCACACTTCATCTCTCCTCACCATTCCTTACCTGGCTTCCAAAACTCTCCTGTGGCTCATCCTTACCTCCAGTCATCCTTTGAGAGGTTGATCAAAATATTCATTTCCTCATCCTCCTGCAGAAGGCGATAGGCTGCACTTAAATGGTGATTTTCTAAAACAGACCTATCATTGTACAGAATCGCTGGGTCAGACCTGAACAGAAAGCCAAGAAAAATAATTTAGGATATTGAACCGCTGAGATTTTTCAGGTAACTCTCCTAAAGATAGAAATATACCATCTCTTTATCATATTTTAGCAATTAACTTTGCCCCATGTCATTTATATCAATCAAAAAGCTAACACCAACACTACAATTTATCAATTGATGTTTGTATGGTATTGAAATGTCAATATATGGATATTATTTCACATGTGATATCCAACTTGAGAACTCTCTAAAAGTTATTCTGTAACAAGATCTCAATTACCTGTAGTGGTAGCAAAGGTGATTTTTTTTTTTTTTTAATGCAGGTCATGTCAAACGTCCTTATATTTTCTGAAATGATTATTTTTATTTTATTCAATGAGAGAATGTGTTTATTTGTTTTAGTTGTAATTCTCTGAACACATACCACCTGGCAGGTACGGTTTGCAAGTTCTTTTGTTAGTAGCTTGATCTTAAAATTTTGCCATGTGAAAGTCATACACGGGAAGTTGAGAATAAAAAATATAAGGGTTATATGACAATTGTTAGTTGCTTCCTCAAACAGTTGAATGAAACCAACATAGGGAGGTATACTATTTTAATACATTTAATTTAATGAAACTTTAGATTATTAGAGCTTGTTCATTTCTCATGAAGGAAGCTGAGCCCCAGTTATATAAACTGAGAGTTTGCAGAGCTCCACAGTGGCTTTCAGGGTTTGAATAAAGGCAATGTATTCTGACAGTTCAGCTATTTCCCCTCAAGATAACTTCCAAGTATCATTTGCATTCCAAACTTTGGAATGTATGTAGAATACCTTGAAAGTGTGAGGCTCAACAGTCTGCCCATCGAAGAGCAAAGAACCTGGTCACATATTTAGCTTCCTAAACAAGGATCTCAGAGGCAGAGATGCTATGGATAAAACTCAGTTAAAGAAGATGTAAGTTTAAATTTCATTCCAAACCAAGCTCAAATGAACCCTCTGGAATTTTCCCACTCCAGTGGAGATAACACAAAACAAGCAAATCCCAAGGAGGTGGAAGATCTAATCTTATATCCATTAAGTAAGTAAGGCACCAATTGACGTGTATTTTGTGACATTAAGCTATTTTCTAACTACTGTAATTAAGCCATTTTCCTCTGAGTTGTGACTAGTTTTGACATTGCTCTCCAGCCAAGATCCAGGTACAAATGTTCCACCCACCTCTCTTCCTTCAGCAGGTGCTATTCACCGCCATCTCTGTCAAGGCTCCACTGGCAGATACCTATTAAACAGAGATGCTCTGTGGAATCCCTGTATTCAAAGATCTTGCAACAAAGCTACAGAAAGCTGCCCCACAGCAGCCGAGACACTCTATGAGGAGGCAGAAAGCAGAAAATGAAGCATGTGGTTGAAGACCTTTTGTCCACTTCCATTCTATTGAAATGCCCTTCGAAACAGAGATCGGATGATATTGTCTTCTTTTGTGTACCCCATAATTAAGTGCTGGCTTCATTAAACACATGTAGAATGACTTAACAAACACAAATGTATCTGCAGTGTGCACCTGCCTTTTTCAAGTGAAATCAGCAAGTATTTTAGTGTTAAATTCAACCCTCTCCACAATATTCTTTCTCTGTGTCTTTCTGCCTTTTTCCAGTTCTACTTTCTTTTGATTTCTATGTCAAGATCCAATTAATCCTACTGTCAAGAGTCTCTCCAGTTCTACATCATTGTCTTAAGAGAGGTTAACTTCTTACACCAGGAGAAGGCAGACAAGGTTTTACCCTAAACGGAAATGACAATTGACTGTACTGCTTGCCTGGAATTCTGTGCCGAGAGGAATACTAAAAACAAATCTGCAGTTAGATAAGAAAAAAATTACCAACAAGAAAAAAGCCAAATAAATAACCTAACTCTACACCTAAAGCAACTAGAAAAGGAAGAAATGAAGCACCCCAAGGTTAGTAGAAGGAAAGAAATGTTAAAAATTAGGGCAGAAATAAGTGCAAAAGAAACAAAAGAGACCATAGCAAAAATCAACAAAGCCAAAAGCTGGTTCTTTGAAAGGGTAAATAAAATTGACAAACCATTAGCCAGACTCATCAAGAAATAAAGGGAGAAAAATCAAATCAATAAAATTAGAAATGAAAATGGAGAGATCACAACAGACAACACAGAAATACAAAGGATCATCAGATCAGATCAGATCAGATCAGTCGCTCAGTCGTGTCCGACTCTTTGCGACCCCATGAACCGCAGCACGCCAGGCCTCCCTGTCCATCACCAGCTCCCAGAGGTCACTCAGACTCGCATCCATCGAGTCAGTGATGCCATCCAGCCATCTCATCCTCTGTCGTCCCCTTCTCCTCCTGCCCTCAATCCCTCCCAGCATCAGAGTCTTCTCCAATGAGTCAACTCTTCGCATGAGGTGGCCAAAATACTGGAGTTTCAGCTTTAGCATCATTCCTTCCAAAGAAATCCCAGGGCTGATCTCCTTCAGAATGGACTGGTTGGATCTTCTTGCAGTCCAAGGGACTCTCAAGAGTCTTCTCCAACACCACAGTTCAAAAGCATCAATTCTTCGGCGTTCAGCCTTCCTCACAGTCCAGCTCTCACATCCATACATGACCACAGGAAAGACCATAGCCTTGACTAGGCGAACCTTTGTTGGTAAAGTAATGTCTCTGCTTTTGAATATGCTATCTAGGTTGCTCATAACTTTCCTTCCAAGGAGTAAGCGTCTTTTAATTTCATGGCTGCAGTCACCATCTGCAGTGATTTTGGAGCCCAGAAAAACAAAGTCTGACACTGTTTCCACTGTTTCCCCATCTATTTCCCATGCAGTGATGGGACCAGATGCCATGATCTTCGTTTTCTGAATGTTGAGCTTTAAGCCAACCCTTTCACTCTCCACTTTCACTTTCATCAAGAGGCTTTTTAGCCCCTCTTCACTTTCTGCCATAAGAGTGGTGTCATCTGCATATCTGAGGTTATTGATATTTCTCCCGGCAATCTTGATTCCAACTTGTGTTTCTTCCAGTCCAGCATTTCTCATGATGTACTCTGCATATAAGTTAAATAAACATGGTGACAATATGCAGCCTTGACGTACTCCTTTTCCTATTTGGAACCAGTCTGTTGTTCCATGACCAGTTCTAACTGTTGCTTCCTGACCTGCATACAGATTTCTCAACAGGCAGATCAGGTGGTCTGGTATTTCATGCATTTCATGCAAAGATGGGCACGATAAAGGACAGAGATGGTGTGGACCTAACAGAAGCAGAAGATATTAAGAAGAGGTGGCAAGAATACACAGAAGAACTGTACAGAAAAGAGCTTCAAGACCTAGACAATCATGATGATGTGATCACTGACCTAGAGCCAGACATTCTGGAATGTGAAGTCAAATGGGCCTTAGAAAGCATCACTACGAACAAAGCTAGTGGAGGTGATGGAATTCCAGTGGAACTATTCCAAGTCCTGAAAGATGATGCTGTGAAAGTGCTGCACTCAATATGCCAGCAAATTTGGAAAACTCAGCAGTGGCCACAGGACTGGAAAAGGTCAGTTTTCATCCCAATCCCAAAGAAAGGCAATGCCAAGGAGTGCTCAAACTACCGAACAATTGCACTCATCTCACACGCTAGTAAAGTAATGCTCAAAATTCTCCAAGCCAGGCTTCAGCAATATGTGAACCGTGAACTTCCTGATGTTCAAGCTGGTTTTAGAAAAGGCAGAGGAACCAGAGATCAAATTGCCAACATCTGCTGGATCATGGAAAAAGCAAGAGAGTTCCAGAAAAACATCTATTTCTGCTTTATTGACTATGCCAAAGCCTTTGACTGTGTGGATCACAATAAACTATGGAAAATTCTTAAAGAGATGGGAATACCAGACCACAAAGGATCATAAGAGACTACTATCAGCAATTATATGGCAATAAAATGGACAATGTGGAAGAAATGAACAAATTCTTAGAAAACTACAACTTTTCAAAACTGGATCAGGAAGAAATAGAAAATCTTAACAGACCCATCACAAGCACGGAAATTGAAACTGTAATCAGAAATCTTCCAGCAAACAAAAGCCTAGGTCCAGACGGCTTCACAGCTGAATTCTACCAAAAATTTAGAGAAGAGCTAACACCTATCCTACTCAAACTGTTTCAGAAAATTGCAGAGGAAGGCAAACTTCCAAACTCATTCTATGAGGCCACCATCACCCTAATACCAAAACCTGACAAAGATGCCACAAAAAAAGAAAACTACAGGCCAATATCACTGATGAACATAGATGCAAAAATCCTTAACAAAATTCTAGCAATCAGAATCCAACAACACATTAAAAAGATCATACACCATGACCAAGTGGGCTTTATCCCAGGAATGCAAGGATTCTTCAATATCCGCAAATCAATCAACGTAATACACCACATTAACAAATTGAAAAATAAAAACCATATGATTATCTCAATAGATGCAGAGAAAGCCTTTGACAAAGTTCAACATCCATTTATGATAAAAACTCTCCAGAAAGCAGGAATAGAAGGAACATACCTCAACATAATAAAAGCTATATATGACAAACCCACAGCAAACATTATCCTCAATGGTGAAAAATTGAAAGCATTTCCTCTAAAGTCAGGAACAAGACAAGGATGCCCACTTTCACCATTACTATTCAACATAGTTTTGGAAGTTTTGGCTACAGCAATGAGAGCAGAAAAAGAAATAAAAGGAATCCAAATTGGAAAAGAAGAAGTAAAACTTACACTGTTTGCAGATGACATGATCCTCTACGTAGAAAACCCTAAAGACTCCACCAGAAAATTACTAGAACTAATCAATGAATATAGTAAAGTTGCAGGATATAAAATCAACACACAGAAATCCCTTGCATTCCTGTACACTAATAATGAGAAAATAGAGAAATTAAGGAAACAATTCCATTCACCATTGCAAAGAAAAGAATAAAATACTTAGGAATATATCTTCCTAAAGAAACTAAAGACCTATATATAGAAAACTATAAAACACTGGTGAAAGAAATCAAAGAGGACACTAATAGATGGAGAAATATACCATGTTCATGGATTGGTAGAATCAATATAGTGAAAATGAGTATACTACCCAAAGCAATTTATAGATTCAATGCAATCCCCATCAAGCTACCAACGGTATTCTTCACAGAACTAGAACAAATAATTTCTCAATTTGTATGGAAATACAAAAAAACCTCGAATAGCCAAAGCTATCTTGAGAAAGAAGAATGGAACTGGAGGAATCAACCTGCCTGACTTCAGGCTCTACTACAAAGCCACAGTCATCAAGACAGTATGGTACTGGCACAAGGACAGAAAAACAGATCAATGGAACAAAATAGAAAGCCCAGAGATAAATCCACGCACCTATGGACACCTTATCTTTGACAAAGGAGGCAAGAATATACAATGGATTAAAGACAATCTCTTTAACAAGTGGTGCTGGGAAAACTGGTCAAACACTTGTAAAAGAATGAAACTAGAACACTTTCTAACACCATACACAAAAATAAACTCAAAATGGATTAAAGATCTAAATGTAAGACCAGAAACCATAAAACTCCTAGAGGAAAACATAGGCAAAACACTCTCTGACATACATCACAGCAGGATCCTCTATGATCCACCTCCCAGAATATCAGAAATAAAATCAAAAATAAACAAATGGGACCTAATTAAACTTAAAAGAGCTTCTGCACAACAAAGGAAACTATAAGCAAGGTGAAAAGACAGCCTCCAGAATGGGAGAAAATAATAGCAAATGAGGCAACTGACAAAGAATTAATCTCAAAATATACAAGCAACTCCTACAGCTCAATTCCAGAAAAATAAATGACCCAATCAAAAAATGGGCCAAAGAACTCAATAGACATTTCTCCAAAGAAGACATACAGATGGCTAACAAACACATGAGAAGATGCTCAACATCACTCATTATCAGAGAAATGCAAATCAAAACCACTATGAGGTACCATTTCATGCCAGTCAGAATGGCTGCGATCCAAAAGTCCACAAGCAATAAATGCTGGAGAGGGTGTGGAGAAAAGGGAACCCTCTTACACTGTTGGTGGGAATGCAAACTAGTACAGCCACCTTGGAGAACAGTGTGGAGATTCCTTAAAAAACTGGGAATAGAACTGCCTTATGATCCAGCAATCCCACTGTTGGGCATACACACTGAGAAAACCAGAATTGAAAGAGACACGTGTACCCCGATGTTCATCGCAGCACTGTTTACAATAGCCAGGACTTGGAAGCAACCTAGATGTCCATCTGCAGATGAATGGATAAGAAAGCTGTGGTACATATACACAATGGAGTATTACTCAGCCATTAAAAAGAATACATTTGAATCAGTTCTAATGAGGTGGATAGAACTGGAACCTATTATACAGAGTGAAGTAAGCCAGAAAGAAAAACACAAATACAGTATACTAACGCATATATATGGAATTTAGAAAGAAGGTAACAATAACCCTGTATATGAGACAGCAAAAGAGACACTGATGTATAGAACAGACTTTTGGACTCTGGGAACGGGAGAGGGTGGGATGATTTGGGAGAATAGCATTGAAATATGTATAATATCATATCTGAAATGAGTCACCAGTCCAGGTACGATGCCTGATAACGGATGCCTGGGGCTGGTGCACCGGGATGACCCAGAGGGATGGTATGGGGAGGGAGAAGGGAGGAGGGTTTAGGATGGGGAACACATGTATACCTGTGGCGGATTCATTTTGATGTATGACAAAACCAATACAATACTGTAAAGTTAAGTAAAATAAAATTTAAAAAAAGAAAAAAGAAAAAAATTACCAAAATCCATTTGTGATGTCTGTTACAGTGAAGATGTTCTGAGGGAGGCACCCCGACCTATATTTAATATGCCCCACAGAGGCTTGTGTCTACCTGTGAAGCTCCTTACAGAGGGTGCAAAGTGCCCAAAATGAGACCACCTAGCTCCCAAAGCTGTGAGTAGGGGAGTAACATACCCACTGAACAGGGCAGAGATGAAATCAGGGAGGATGAGAAAAGCACCAGCAGAATCCCTGAGGTCAGAGGGTAAGATGGCCCTGCTATTGTAATGTCGAGGGAATTACTTCAATCCTTGCCTGTCCTCCCTGATTTAGCCTACATGGTATCTGTACCTTTAATGTAAACTGTTTCACCTCCTATTAGAAATGGGTACAGTATGCATGGTTAGATGGCATCACCAACTCAATGGACATGAACTTCAGCAAACTCTGGGAGATAGTGGAAGACAGGGAAGCCTGATGTGCTGCAGTCCATGGGGTCACAAAGAGTTGGACATGACTTAAGGACTGAACAACAACAAAGAATATGCATAGTCCATACGTACAAAAATAGCTAGCACTAGACTAGAGAATAGATCTTTCCTGGTGGCTCAGGTGGCGAAGAATCTGCTTGCAATGTAGACGCAAGAGACGTGGGTTCAATCCCTGGGTTGGGAAGATCCCTGAAGAGGAGACTGGCAACCCACTCCAGTATTCTTGCCTGGAGAATTCCATGGACAGAGGAGCCTGTTGAGCTACAGTTCACGGGGTCGCAAAGATTTGGGCATAATTGAAGTGACTAAGAGAAGTATATCCATATTTAAAAAATGTGAATAACATAGGAGAATCAGGAGCAAATGGTTTCTTTAATTCTTAGGTTTTGATTGAAGCTGACCCAGCTGATCTCTTGTTATATAATTTTTTTTTTCCCCAGAAACTCAAAATAGAGTCACCATTCAAAAGAAAGGTGGCTGACCCCTCTGACTTCCACACTCTATCCCTGATCCCTCTTGCCTCTTTTCCAAACATTTCAACATCCTCACCGGGTCTGAATGTGGAAATTGTTGGTTGTTCCGGTGTGCTCGTAGTCATGGATGGCAGCTGAGAAGATTATAGCAAAGATCTCCAGCTCCGTCAGCCAGTTCTGAAAAGGAGATTACAGAGGAATCACATAATCTGCCTGCTTCTCAGACAAAGTCTTCAGCTTGCTGACAACACACCCACACTGCTGCCTATCCACCCTGCAGCTGGCAAGCTGTTGCCAAACACGCGTTTCTGACAGACAAAAATGGTTTTTTTTTTCCCTTCAGTAAGGAGACTGGGGAATGTGTGATTTGAAAACAGCCTGCCTAGCATGGTTGAGAGAGCAAACTAGTAAGTTTTTTTTTTTTTTTCAAAGAAGCAAATAATAATAATAATAATGAATGTGAGACTTTAACAGTTCTCATTCCATCCTTTACCAAATTTCAAATAAAGTTCCTGAGTAGACACAGAAAAACAATTTTAAGTGTCAACACAATACCAAAGCTAAGAGTAACAGATAAGCTAGTGCTTATCCACTAGAAGATGGATGGTAGATACAGTGGAAAGACAACATTTGGTCTTCTGCCAAATAACATTTGGTCTCTGGGTTGCAGTCCACCGATCTGTATTTGAAGAAACCTGTCCCCATCCATGTTACCAAAATTGGCTGTAGTTCAGTGGTCTTCAAAGTGTGTTCCCTGTAACAGTAGAGTTAGTATCACCTGGAAGATTGTTAGAAATGCAAGCCCTCACTCCAGTCCCACTAGGATCAGAAACTCTGGGTTGCAGCCCACCGATCTGTGTTATACTAAGCCATACAGATAATTATGCTGAAGTTTGAGAACCACTGCTCTGTTTGAAGCTCCCTCGACTGACTCTTATTTCAGAGACTCTGGATTCATTGGTGCCTCCCCTCCCTTCTGTAAACCACACTGCCTGATGGCCATAGGATGGAACATTTGTACTCAGCTCACCCTTTGGTATCGCTGCTTACTTTTATACTAGTTGAGTTAATGATTACAAGCTTCAGTGTGATTTATCTCAAATGCAATCTTGACAAATTGTACTTATTATTACAATTATATAATAAAATATAACCTAAACCAATAAAATATAAACACAAAAGGTTATGTCCATAGAAGTTCAATGCTTTACACAGTCACTAAAAGAACTGGTGTCTCAATAGGTGTGATCACTAGGAAACAGTAGAAAAAAATTATAAAAATTTAGGGAGATTCTACATTCAGTTTTCTTCATGAAATCTTTAAGTTCCCATTCCTTTGAAGAAATAAAACTAGAAGTTTTAGACAGAGGCTGGGTTAAGGTATTGCAAATATGAGTACCTAAATTGGAAGAATTCAGAAAGCAGCCAGGGACTTCCCTGGTGGTCCAGTGGTTAAGACTCCACACTTCCATTGCAGGGGACATGTGTTTGATCCCTGGTTGGGGAACTAGGACCCCTGTGCCCCACAGTGAAGTCAAAAAAATTTTAAATATGTAAATAATGTAAATGAAATTTAGTTTAAAAACAAAGGCAGCCTGGGTTCTCTATTAGATATCAGTGAATAAAACATATTTATTTGATTTGTTAACAAAAATGATTTAAAAGCAAATAGGTTAATTTCTAATAATTCTCACTCTAGCTTTTTTTCAATTAATTACTAATTTTGGTCTTCACCTAACTACTGAAATCATTGTCTTCTTTGAAGATAATAACTACACTGAATTACCAATTTTGGTGATGTGGATGGGGACAGGTTTCTTCAAACATCAGCTTGCACAAGGGAAAAACAAACAAACTACATATAACCTATGAAGAAAAGATTTCATAGGGAAAGAATGAGTACAGAAAAAAACTCAGGAAAAAAACTATATTTTAAAAAATGACTTATAGCAGAATCCAGCATGAAATGTCAGGAAACATTTTGGCATTCTTGATAATACATCTCAATAAACCAAACTAACGCACCATGAACAAAAAGACGCAAGGAGAAAAGAGAGTAAGATGAAAAATCAACAAAATTAAATGAAAAAAAGATTGGCAAATAAAATCTTGACAGTTGCAAGAAAACAGTAAAACTATCCTGAAAGCAGCAAGGACATCCTTCTCAGGGTTAACACTTATGGGAGCTTCCCTTTGTGTTCGCCTGTTTACACAAAGAAACTCATGCAATACACACAACTCCATATAGGTAGGTACTCTTTTCATTCCCACTTCATAGATGAGAAAACCGAGGCTAGGAGAGGTTCAGTAACTCACCCAAGGTCCCACGGCTAGTCCTGAAACAGGCCACACACTCCAGAGTTCTTACTTTATAATCTTTAAGTCTCTATTCCTTTGGGTCACTGTTTATATGTTTACTCAGTTTTTTCATAAAATTGCATAGTTATGATTTTATATTAAATATTTTTGATATTTTTCATTCACATATATTTTTCTTATTTTGGCAATGTCTTTCTTTTCTTCCCTAACACCCTGTCCCCATTCATTTATCTCAACTTCCTCTATCTACTTCCCCCCACCAACATATCTCTTTCTCCAAGCTCATGTAAAGTTAATAATTTAACATTTTAAGATAAGATTATGAATGGGAGACAGTGTACCAGCTAAACAATCTGAATCACAGAGCCTCAGTTCAACCAGCAGAAGGTGTCTAAATAACTACACAATCACAGTTGTCACAAATATCAGTGTAAATCCCCTCCTTATCCAAATATACTGACAAAATTACATCTTAAGTATAACTTACTTCTAATAAATCAAAACCAACGAACTATTAAATGAACATACAACAAACAATTAAAAAAATAAGGAAGCCTGGACTGAGCAAGGATGGAATCAGGCATTTTCAGAATGAACAAATGAACAAGTACCAGTGGCAAAAGCTGATTCATTCTAAGTAAGGAAATGATTCCCTTTAGTGGAGTAGGAAAGTGAAAGTGAAGGTCACTTAGTCGTGTCTGACTCTTTGTGACTTCATGGACTATACAGTCCATGGAATTCTCCAGGCCAGAACACTAGAGTGGATAACCTTTCCCTTTTCCAGGGGATCTTCCTGATTCAGGGATTGAATCGGGGTCTCTTGCATTGCAGGCGGATTCTTTACCAGCTGTGTCACAGGGAAGCCCAAGAATACTGGAGTGGGTAGCCTATCCCTTCTCCAGCAGATCTTTCTGACTCAGGAATCGAACCAGAGTCTCCTGCATTGCAGGCAGCCTCTTTACCAATTGAGCTATGAGGGAAGCCCAGCGGAGCAGGAGGGAGGGTTGATTAGGGCCCTGTGATGACAGGCATTAAAAGCCAGGATGAAGAATACAAATCAGGTTTATTAGGCAGTGAAGTTTACATGCAAAAGATAATATGTTCAGCATGCTATTGAGAGAGAGAGAGAAAAGCAGAGAGCACAAAGGAAAGAAATAAGACCTCTACTTATGGGTTGAAAAGTCCTTATAGGATGAATAGATGGTATGGAACTAGAATCCTTACAGCTGATCAGCTCACTAAATGTAGGTGGCCACGAAGAGGTTGCAGTCCAAAGGAGGTTGCATTAAAGATAACCCTGAAGGGACAGGGTTGGGAGGGAAGTGGGAGGGGGTTCACGATGGAGGGGACACATGTATACCAATGCAAATTCATACTGATGTATGGCAAAAACCATCACAATATTGTGAAGCGATTATTTGCCAATTAAAATAAATAAACACATTTAAATTAAAAAAAAATAATCAAGATCCTGACATTCCTAGCCTGAGCGGTTAAAAAAATGGTGGGTGGCATTAGAGGGTAGCATTATTGGAAACAGACAGTGGGAAGAGCTATTCTGTGGGAAATATTCATATTTCAATATAGTTTCATATTTCAATATAGCTCAGGTTTCCTTGCTTCTCCCAAATTCAATACTGTCAATCCCAAAGGTTTATGACAAACCATAAGAAGTCAGAAATTTAATTCCCACGAGAATTTTATTCTAGATTTATCAAACTGTGACAAAGTGTGAGGAATAGACCTTTCCAGAATTTCCCTGTCTACAAAATATGAGTATCCCAACTAATTCAATGACAGGGATGCCTTGCCAATGGGTAAAGATGGACTTTGAATTATGCTGTGTATGACTCAGGAGAGCAAGCCATGCTTGTATGTGGGCTGGGAGTGGGGAACAAGTAGCAGGCAGTGAAAACCTGAAGGAAAAGACATGGATAATTGCCATTGCCAGAGGAGACATTATTAGCAAGCTGTAACTTCAACAGGTGAACGGCAGAGTTTCTTTAGTAGTCTGTTTCCATCTCCTATTGGTTTTCTATTGTTCCCTTAACTGATTACCACCCGTGTAAGGCACACACTCCTAGAGGTTCGGTAGGTCAGAAGCCATCATCGTGTGGCTGGATTTTCTGGTGAAGATCTCTCAGGGCTGAAACCAAGGTGTTGGCAGGCTGTGTTCCTTTCTGGAAGCTCTGTGGAAAACACATTTCCAGATGCCTTCAGGGCATTGGCAGAATTTATTTCCTTTCCATGCTTTCCACTTGGCACCTCCATCTTCAAGTCAGCAACAGCTGACGGAGTCCTCCTCACCTTCCTTCTGCCACATTTCTTTTTTTAAATATTTCTTTTTTTTGATGTGGACTATTTTTAAAGTCTTTATTGAATTTGCTACAATACTGCTTCTGTTTCCTTTTGGGATTTTTTTGGCCATGAGGCATCTGAAATCTTAGCTCCCTGACCAGGGATCAAACCCACACCCCTTGAACTGGAAAGGGAAGTCTTAACCAATGGTCCATAAGGGAAGTCCCCTGACACACTTAGTGAGTTTTAAGGACTCGTGTGATTACACTGGGCCCAACTGGAGAATCCAGGATCAACTCCCTATTTTAAGGTCCTCTGATTAGCACCCTTCTGTAGCTGCAGAACCCCTTTTGCTATTTAATATAATGTATTAAAAAATGTGACATCAGATGGCCCATGACATCAAAAGGTCATGGGGCCCAAAATTATACTGACTATAAACCCTAATAAAATTACTTAGCACTCGTTAACCAGGATGCTGTTTACATGTCCTTAGTGTGTCCCTTATAAATATGATAATGCCATTTATAATAAAAAAACACAAGATACACATTTCTCTTTTCTTAAAAAAAAAAAAGGCAAAAGAAAAATTAATGGCACCTTGCCTAATAAAAGCAATGAATGGGACAAAGGATAGGCTTGGAGTTTGAAATCTTGTGATCTAACTCAAAAGCAGACTGGAGCTCAGAGTCTGATTCATATCTATTCAATCAACAACTCTTCAGTCTAATTATGTTCAAGGATTTTCTCTTAGATGTGAGCAAAATCATGATGAAAAGATTCAAGCCTCACTAGGCATCTAGGCTAAGCAATAATGAGTAATATAAACAGATTACAATGAGTAACACGGTGGATGCTGAAGCCCAGACATCACTTTATCAATGGGATATTTTCATTCCCTATGTGTCTTATAGTTTATAAAACTGAAATGATTTCAAGCATTTTCTCCCACTTGGTTTGTAATGAAAGGTTAAAGTCACAATATGTTCTCCATTCATCAGAACGCTTCCTACTGTTTTTGTAAGCTTGCAATGAAAGAAGTTTGTTTTGATCTGCGTTTCTAAGAGAGAGTGGGTGGGAAGTAGTTTCTATATTTAAGAATTATTCTGAATATGGCCTGAATTGATAATGAAAATGCAATGGCAAATGAGCTCATTCAAGAATAGTATGCAGTACGTCATGATCATTGGCTGCTATGAAATAACATCTACGTTAATCTATGTTAATGATAACTTACATTAGCATAAGTGCTTGGGAGTTTTTCCAGATGGCTAAAAAGACTGCCTATGATTCACCTTTATGTTTCCATAGTACACTGAATGCAGTAGGTGCTAACTACGTATATGTCAAACAGATGATTTCAAAGTATATTTTCATATCCATTTTAATCCTCTCCACATGAGCACACTGAGGTATAAAAATGTCAGGGCTTTTTTTTTGCCACCAGCATTGCAGAAGCATGGCTAAATATTAACATTTAAATACATGAAGTATTTAAATGTTAGAAGTCAGACTGAGACCAAATCCTGGCTCTGCCACTGTATTAGTTTGCTACAGCTGATATATAAAAGCATCACCAACTAGGCAGTTTAAATAACAGAAATTTATTTTCTCAGAATTATGGAGGCTAGTAGTCCAAGATGAAGGTTTTAGGAGAGTTGGTTTGTGGTGACAGCTCTTTTCCACCTTGCAGAGGACCCCTTCCCCATGTCCTCACATGCTCTTTCCTCACAGCATCTGAATGTCTGAGTCTTAATCTTTTCTTATAAGGACATCAGTCACATGGGTTTAGAGCCAACCCATATGCCCTTCATCTACCTAAATTACCTCTTTAAGTGCCGTATCTCCAAACAGAGTCACGTTCTGTGGCACTGGAGATTAGGGAAAGGGGACAAAATTCAGCTCAGGACAGAGACTTGGTGATAGGACAATATTAACTCAGTCAGTGTGTTTCCTCCTATTTGCCCATGGGGTTTGTACCACTTTCTTGTTGATTTATATAATCTGGATCTTAATCCTTGATCTCTACCTATTTTCCTCAAGTACTGACTTAATGATGGTGATTTTTTTTTTATCCTACAGAAGGTTTTCATTTTCATGTACTAAAAATAATCAATATTTTGTTATATAACTCATGTTTTGAGGCTTATTTAAGAAAGGATTTCCTTTTTCAAGGCTATACATAGAACTTCATATTTTCTTCTAATATAATCAAAATTTTATGCTCACATCTTTAATTCATTTGTCTGATATTTGGTGAATGATTTCAAGTAGGACAAAAACCATTGCTTTTTTTTTTTTTTTTTCCCAAATGAACTATCCCCCAAACATTTTCGGAACCAAGTAATTTTCCCTCTACTAGTGTTTTCTATAGATGGGTCCTCACTTTCTCACCTGCAGGTCTGTCCTTGTCATATGTCAGTCCATGTTCCATCCCGAGCAAACCACAGGGACTGATCCTGACAAGGGCACCAATGACTCTCAATGTTGCCAAAGGCAGTGGTCGCTTCTCTGTCCTCATCCCACTCAACCTTTCGGCATGTTGCACACAAGTCACAACTCTCCTTTGGAGCTCTTTCTTTCCTTGGCTTCCATAACCTCATGCTGGCTTGGGTTTTATCCCAATGATACTGGCTACTCTTTTTCAGTTACTATTGTTGGCTCTAATTCTTTGTCCTCGTTTTATTGTTTTTGCACACACCATTTTCAAAATATACATTATAGTTGTAAATGATCTGGAGGAACAAGGGCCGTATAAAATCTCCAAGGCCGAGTTTCTCAAAAAAATCTCAAGCTACTTTGAATGTTAATTGAGTGGTTAATCAAATGATATCCTATAAAGGAAACTATCCAAACTAAAATGGTGAAGTAGTGAGCTCCATTTTAAACTTTAGACTACTCCAGGACTCACTTCACAGTGCCTCTGTTTCTCTATTCACACCCTTTCTTTAGACCATGTCATCTGGTTTCATGTCCTTAAATAATATTGATATGCCCCTGAGAGCCTAATCTCCTTGTCCATCCCTGACTCCTCCCCAGAACTCTAGATCCCTTTGGTTTTCTTCCTGCTTAACATCTCCACAATGATATCTCATAAAGATCTTAAATTCAACATATCTGAATCAAAACTCTTGACTCCCCTTCCCTGAAAGCTTCTTTAATCAACCTTGTTTCAGATCAGATCAGATCAGTTGCTAAATCGTGTCTGACTCTTTGCGACCCCATGAATCACAGCACGCCAGGCCTCCCTATCCATCACTAGCTCTCGGAGGTCACTCAGACTCACATCCATCAAGTCAGTGATGCCATCCAGCCATCTCATCCTCTGTCATCCCCTTCTCCTCTTGCCCTCAATCTCTCCCAGCATCAGAGTCTTCTCCAATGAGTCAACTCTTCGCATGAGGTGGCCAAAGACTGGAGTTTCAGCTTTAGCATCATTCCTTCCAAAGAAATCCCAGGGCTGATCTCCTTCAGAATGGACTGGTTGGATCTCCTTGCAGTCCAAGGGACTCTCAAGAGTCTTCTCCAACACTACAGCTCAAAAGCATCAATTCTTCGGCGCTCAGCTTTCTTCACAGTCCAGCTCTCACATCCATACATGACCACAGGAAAAACCATAGCCTTGACTAGAAGAACCTTTGTTGGCAAAGTAATGCCTCTGCTTTTGAATATGCTATCTAGGTTGGTCATAACTTTCCTTCCAAGGAGTAAGCGTCTTTTAATTTCATGGCTGCAGTCACCATCTGCAGTGATTTTGGAGCCCCCAAAAACAAAGTCTGACACTGTTTCCACTGTTTCCCCATCTATTTCCCATGAAGTGATGGGACTGGATGCCATGATCTTCGTTTTCTGAATGTTGAGCTTTAAGCCAACTTTATCACTCTCCTCTTTCACTTGCATCAAGAGGCTTTTGAGTTCCTCTTCACTTTCTGCCATAAGGGTGGTGTCATCTGCATATCTGAGCTTATTGATATTTCTCCCAGCAATCTTGATTCCAACTTTTGTTTCTTCCAGTCCAGCGTTTCTCATGATGTACTCTGCATAGAAGTTAAATAAACAGGGTGACAATATACAGCCTTGACGAACTCCTTCTCCTATTTGGAACCAGTCTGTTGTTCCATGTCCAGTTCTAACTGTTGCTTCCTGACCTGCATACAAATTTCTCAAGAGGCAGATCAGGTGGTCTGGTATTCCCATCTCTTTCAGAATTTTCCACAGTTTATTGTGATCCACACAGTCAAAGGTTTTGGCATAGTCAATAAAGCAGAAGTAGATGTTTTTCTGGAACTCTCTTGCTTTTTCCATGATCCAGCGGATGTTGGCTATTTGATCTCTGGTTCCTCTGCCTTTTCTAAATCCAGCTTGCACATCAGGAAGTTCACGGTTCACATATTGCTGAAGCCTGGCTTAGAGTATTTTGAGCATTACTTTACTAGCATGTGAGATGAGTGCAATTGTGCAGTAGTTTGAGCATTCTTTGGCATTGCCTTTCTTTGGGATTAGAATGAAAACTGACCTTTTCCAGTCCTGTGGCCACTGCTGAGTTTTCCAAATTTGCTAGCATATTGAGTGCAGCACTTTCACAGCATCATCTTTCAGGATTTGGAATAGCTCACCTGGAATTCCATCACCTGCACTAGCTTTGTTCTTAGTGATGCTTTCTAAGG
Organism: Tragelaphus eurycerus; assembly: GCA_935064755.1. NCBI lineage: Eukaryota > Metazoa > Chordata > Mammalia > Artiodactyla > Bovidae > Tragelaphus > Tragelaphus eurycerus. The sequence continues at coordinate 32,142,995 of CAKXYN010000002.1, forward strand.
CCCACTTAACTTCACATTCCAGGATGTCTGGCTCTAGGTTAGTGGTCACACCATCATGATTATCTGGGTCATGAAGATCTTTTTGTATAGTTCTTCTGTGTATTCTTGCCATCTCTTCTTAATATCTTCTGCTTCTGTTAGGTCCATATTGTTTCTGTCTTTTATCGAGCCCATCTTTGCATGAAATGTTCTTTTGGTATTTCTGATTTTCTTGAAGAGATCCTAGTCTTTCCCATTCTGTTGTTTTCCTCTATTTCTTTGCATTGATCACTGAAGAAGGCTTTCTTATCTTTTCTTGCTATTCTTTGGAACTCTGCATTCAGATGTTTATATCTTTCCTTTTCTCCTTTGCTTTTCGCTTCTCTTCTTTTCACAGCTATTTGTAAGGCCTCCCCAGACAGCCATTTTGCTTTTTTGCATTTTTTTTCCATGGGGATGGTCTTGGTCCCTGTCTCCTGTACAATGTCACGAACCTCATTCCATAGTTCATCAGGCACTCTATCTATCAGATCTAGGCCCTAAAATCTATTTCTCACTTCCACTGTATAATCATAAGGGATTTGATTTAGGTCATACCTGAATGGTCTAGTGGTTTTCCCTACTTTCTTCAATTTCAGTCTGAATTTGGCAATAAGGAGTTCTTGGTTTGAGCCACAGTCAGCTCCTGGTCTTGTTTTTGCTGACTGTATAGAGCTTCTCCATCTTTGGCTGCAAAGAATATAATCAATCTGATTTCGGTGTTGACCATCTAGTGATGTCCATGTATAGAGTCTTCTCTTGTGTTGTTGGAAGAGGGTGTTTGTTATGACTAGTGCATTTTCTTGGCAAAACTCTATTAGTCTTTGCCCTGCTTCATTCCGTATTCCAAGGCCAAATTTGCCTGGTACTCCAGGTGTTTCTCGGGGAAGGTAATGGCACCCCACCCAGTACTCTTGCCTGGAAAATCCCATGGACAGAGGAGCCTGGTAGGCTCCAGTCCATGGGGTCGCTAAGAGTCGGACACGACTGAGCGACTTCACTTTCACTTTTCACTTTAATGCATTGGAGAAGGAAATGGCAACCCACTCCAGTATTCTTGCCTGGAGAATCCCAGGGACAGAGGAGCCTGTCTGGGCTGCCGTCTATGGGATCTCACATAGTTGGACACGACTGAAGCGACTTAGCAGCAGCAGCAGCCAGGTGTTTCTTAACTTCCTACTTTTGCATTCCAGTCCCCTATAATGAAAAGGACATCTTTTGGGGGTGTTAGTTCTAAAAGGTCTTATAGGATAAACAACCTTGTTTATCCAACCAAAAATCTAATCTGTTCTCTTGATTCCCTTCCTTAGTGTCTGAAATCCTATTATACCATCCAATTCTTTCAAGTCTACCTCAACAACAGGACATTTGGTTTCTATACCCCAGGAAGGTCCTTCCTTGTCCAAACTACCATCATCTCTCCAGGAGACTTCTGCACTACTTTTCCAACATGATGCCTCAAGACCCATTCTTCACAGTAATCCTTGTCTAGCCTTACCAGATCATCACACTCCCATGGCAAAATGCTTTAGCTGGCTCACACTGCACTTGGAATAACACTGAGACCCATTAGCCAAGCCTACAAAGCCAACTTGGTCTGTACATTACATTCTCATGATTTTTTATTTTATAACTGGAAGTGTGTACAATTGACTCCCTCCAGTCATGAGGAAGTTGAGTAATCCTGCACTAATTCCACTGGCATACCTTCCTTCAGCTCTTAGTATGACTCAAGCCTAAAATCACAACTGTCTCAGATTAAATATTACTTCTGGAAAGATGCCTATCCTATCTAATAAAACTTAATTTACCCTGTGTGGGTCCCCTGCTCTAATCCTCTGCAGAATACTAGCGATATTTTCTTGTTTACTTTTTCACTGGCTTTTTACCTATAACTTCTTACCAGAATGCAAGTTCTCTAAGAGCTACCAATGCACCCTCATCCTCTTATAAAGTACGTGGCACATAATAAGTGCTCAATCAATATTTGGGTTCAGTTTTTAAAACTTCAATCAATTCCATGGATATATTTGTCTACTTTTGCACACTGTATACATTGCTTTACTATAGCTTTAGCAGATATTTTAACATCTAGTAGAGTAAGAACTATCCCATCACACACACTGTCTTTTTCAAAAGTGTTTTTTTCACGGTTCTTAAATATCTATTTTACATAAATTTTAGACTCAGCTTATTATTTTGTATGCTAAATCCTTTTGGAATTTTTACTGGTATTGCTCTGAATTTATAAAGATGAGTTTGAGAAAAATTAACATCTGTTTCATACTGAGGCTTTCAATTAAAAACATGGTATATTTCTTCACTTATTTAAACATTATTTTCATGCCCTTTAATTTCAGTTTCCTTTTCATTAATTTTGAAGTTCTTCATGGGTAATTTGTAGGTTTTTTTAAAAACTGTTGGGAATGTATGTTGGGAAACAGTGTATAAGAGAGTTACTTTATCCATATCTTACTGAGGCCTTTTATTTGATCTAATAATTTATAGGGTTTGGGGGTTTTTTTTCAGACAGATCATCAAATTATTTTCATAGGAAGCTTCTTTAATTTTTGTAGATATCATATTACACTGATTGAGAATCTCCAGAAAAGTGCTCACTAGCAATATTAATGTTGGATTCCTGTTTTGCTCCATGCTTTCATGGAACCACCATAAACTGACATCTGCTCTAAATTTTGGGCGAAAGCTCTTTATCATATTATACAAGGTTCCTATTTAGAGTTTCTAAAATTTTTAAAACAACTTTTTAAATACTGTTTTTTAATAAATTGACTTTATAATAAGGAAAACATGAAAACTGCTCAGAGGTTAAGGGCAATCTTACAGAGTTTAAATAAGAAAAGTTCCTACCTGTTGAGCTTTCTTTATGAGGCAGAGACAGCATTCATACTTTTGATATTTTATTCCTAACTGTCACAGTACTTCCACAAGACAGAATATTTTTCACAATTTTAGAAATGAGGAAATCTTGACTCAGAGATTCAAGCAATTTATCATAGGTCACAAATCTAATTAGCAATTATGCAAGGATTTATACCCAACTATATCTAGCTCCAGAGCCCACACTCCTCCCATTGTATTCCATATTTAATATGAGATATTAGACCAAGCCTCTCAACATGCCCTAGCAGAAAAGATAACAAATGTGTACGGGGTTTATGGGTTAATTAATAACCACACCCCCTAAATGTCTATCTCAATGTCAATTGGGAAGAAGATTTCAAAGTAAAAAGGCATAAAGATTTACTATGGACCTAACTGTCACTAACAGCAGTATCTTTAAAATGAATAGTTTATATTAAGGCAAAGAGGGCAAGAAGTACATGACCAAATTGAGTAGGTTTGTTAAAACAATGAGTTATAGATCAGAGATTCAAAAATATCTAAAGAGCTAAAATGTTGGATCAAATCAAGACATTTCCAAATGGTTAGAGGTGAAGTTTGACCTTTAGGTTCAAAAAAATCAAATGCACATAATAAACAAGATGAGAATAACCACAGCCCTTGTGAAAAAGATCTATTGGTTTAAAGCAAAAGCAAATTGTGTACAATATGATTCCCAAGCATATTCAATTCAATTTCAACATGCATGGATATCAATGTGACTGAACACAGCAAGAGATTAATAGTACCACTCTCTATATCTGGAAATGCATATTTAGTTATAGAAATTATATTTAATTTGGTCATAGCCTAGTAAGGATGCAAGTTACTACCAGATTTTTTTTTTTTTTTCATCAAGTCCAGGATGAAGAAAAAGTCACAGGCAATAAGGAATTCCAAAATTCTCCATGATTGGGTTAGATAATTATTGGGGAATAGGAAGTCCGTAAAACAATACGTTTCTTGTGGGCTCAACCTCACCAGAATAGAAACAGGCTCCAATTAAAAAAAAAAAAAAATTACCATCACATCTTTATATAATCTGAGTTCCTATCTGTACTTACTGCTACTCCTGTCTTATAGAGAAGATAATGCACAGTCTGTGTGACATCAGCAGCGTGCATCAAATTGTGGTAAGGATTTTTGTGCTTGCTGTATCCCACTTCCAGGGCCTCCACAAATGAGACAAGTGCAGAAATGGGGATCTGAAAGAGAGTGGCAAGGTCAATTGGCTAGTGATTTAGTAGCTTTGAGAGACCAAAAAAGTCTAAGGTATTCTAGCTACCTTAAACCATTGAGAGCACACAAGGACGCAAGAATTTTTCAAAGTTAATAAAAATCACTGAACAAAGTATTGGATAATTTGAAAATCTAACAGGAAGTCCCTGGTCTGCCCTGCACATTGTTCTTTGTTCTCCAGTTCAGAGGCCCAGGGTAATGACAGGATCATCTCAAGGACATTGAGGGCAAAAAGGCAGGTGTTCACTTAAATCTCAGGCAAAGGTTCAAGTCTTTGTTTGTTAAGAAATAAATGAACAAATACTATGCAGCATCTTATTTACTTGTGGGAAAACATAAAGTACACAAAGATTTAAGTTATAAAATGATTGTAAAACAAACGCAAGCCTTCTGAAAACTGCACCCTTTAGAAGGAATGATGGGTACACTGGATAGTTGAGAAAAAAACAAACTATAAATGATAGTCTGTTCTATAATAGAAACAAGTTGTGTTCTTGTGTTTATTACTTGGCAACTTATTATTATGCTCAGTCGCTCAGTTGCATCCGACCATTTACAACCCCATGGACTGTAGTTCATTAAACTCCTCTGTCCATGTAATTCTCCAAGCAAGAATACTGGAGTGGATTGCCATTTCCTACTCCAGGGGATCTTTCCAACCCAGGGATCAAACCCATGTCTCTAACGTCTCCTGCACTGCCAGGCAGATTCTTTACCAGTTGTGCCACCTGGGAAGCCCAACTTCTTGGTGCCTTGCAATATGGGAAAATATTTCCAGTTATCCTAGCTGCTTCCTGTCTCAAATATGGGTAATGTACATACCTTCTTTTTCTATTTGGCAGAAAGTGAACAACTGCAAAATGCCTGTACAAAATAAGGGTCCTTGGAAAACATTCACTGTATTAGTTTTCTGGATCAATTTCTTGGGTTAGGGTAGATTATCACTTATAAGATTGGAGGAAAAGGAGAAAGTATGTGTCCCAGGAGACTAGAAATTACATTCATAAGAAAAAAATAAAAGTGTTTCATGAGAATCTGTACTATGTTCTTCCTTGGGAACATTGCTCCATATTTACTATCTGAGGATTTAAAAAATTTAAATATAGCCTTTCAGATGTGAGAGATTAATTAGCATTTTAAAAATGATCCAATGAACTTAAATTCTTTGAGTGTTCATTGGAGAGCTATGAGCCACTGAAATGTTGGAAATGCTAGATAAAGGTGTGTGCGTGTATACTGGAGCTTCTTTTGAGGTCTTGAGGATCCACTGGATCTTCAAACAGGCTTCTTTTGAATTTATTTTAATAAATAACAGAAATAAACAAAATGCCCCAAAATAGATAAAACAAAATTTTTGAAAAATAATATCTTTGTCAAGTTTCCAAGACTTTGAAATTACTATTCTATTTCATTCTGATTTGCTTTTATTCTTTTCCAATCTATAGTCTTTCATTTTTAAAAACATAAGCCTTAAAGGCCTGCAATTATGTATCAGTTTGATGATAGGTGTGTCTAATGAGACCAGTTCATGTCCCCTTCTCTATTGGCTCAGTCAGTGAAAGATCTGCCTCTTGATCTTATTAAATGAACCATAGTAATAGAGCAAGAGAAATATGACTCTCCCCCACCATCCTCTTCCTCAAGCTATCTGGATACTTTTTTTTTTTCATCTTATAGCATGTACGCCTGATAAAATAAAACCCAAGACATTAAGTTGACAGGATGAAAACCTCATTCCAGGACAGGGGCCAATAAAATGGGATTGGTCTTGACTCCTAACCATCATTGCCCTCCTCCTCTTTGATCATGATCAGTAGCTCCTGAACAAGAAGAGAATGAAATGAGTTTTGGATGGAGAGAGGAAACTTGAAAAAGTGACCATTTACTCTTTCTCCTTAATATAAGGGACATTAAAAGCAAATCCAGGATTTCTGGTGGGCATGAGTGGACCATGAAAGCTCTATACTAGCAGGTTGTCCATCCAGCCCTTGCCAAGCTGCCTAGCGTCCATCTGGAGGTTGTAACATGGCCAGTCCTCCTGCTCACCACCTCTGCTGGTGCCCTAGAATTCTTCTGAAATCCTGAAACCTGTCCATGATGTAACTAAGTCTTGCTTAAAAATGCTCCTTACACAAAGGTAAGTGTGAATGATTCCAGTTCTTGAGAACTGGAGTTAGGTAGGGACCATATAACTTTGGGTAGACCTGATGTTTGACCAGGTATTTTGTAATATACCACTGGAAATTTTGTTGTAAGAAAGCATAAGATTCATAGTTATTGCTCTTATTGAAATCACTGGACTGGCATAGTGAGTTCTATCCCTTCTAGGACAGCAGTGTCTTTTCCCAGATGGGATCCTCACAGAAAGGTAAAGGTCATTACTCAAGGTCACACAGCTACTGGCTCAGAACTGACATCAGGACCCAGGTGATCTCCTGAATTCAATCTGGTGTCTGGTCTACCAGACACGGTATTAGCCTTTGAGGGTCAAACAGGCTTCTGATGCAAAAGAAATTAAAGACCATCATCATAAACTGCTTATGACTGTATAAGAAATACGCTCCCAAACGTGCAGTCCTTAGGAAAGTGATAAAGAATCATGCTGCTCAGACAAATTGATACTTTATACAGAAAAAAGACCTGCATTTTCCAGAGACTCATTCATTGATGAGAGAAATGTGAGGGGCATGATACGGCAGATGCCAGCAGATAAAGCTCAGGTTCCCTAGAGAATAGGACCCTACCTCTAGAATCTGTGGAATTAGAAGGCTGAGGAGGTAGAACACTGGAATTGGCTCATGCTCTTAAAGTTGAAGAATTAATTTAAAACATAAATGGCTTGGAAATATCAATGATCTATCATAGACGATAAGTGAGAGTATTTGTGTGAATTTGAGCCAAGTGGCCGAAAGAGAAGTTCATGGAGACAATAAATGCACACTCTATCTCCATTGTTATCTCCTTGCCCGTGGTGGTTATTAGTACACAGAGTCTGGCTGAGAGAAGAACTGTAGGCAGAGCAGGCAGGTAGGTCTGGTTCAGACTTCCAGCTGTACTTCTAGGAAGACTGGGATCTAAATAGGTGGCTCCAGTCTCTCCCTTGTTGATGAGCTCACCAGGCAAGGGAGTAATGAAAGTTCCCCTCAGTGTGGAGTTTGTGGCAGTGGCTTTCTGAACAAGTCACCCAAGAGCAGCTTTCAGTCTACATTAGAAAGATTCTCTTGGTCTTAGCCCAAAAGTCCTGCAAGGCTGGACAAATATGTGCAGTTGTTTTGTTTTAATTAGACACTGACCTTGAAACGGCTGATCAGATCATAGCGAGTGAGTAACTCATAGAAAATGAACTTCAGTGCATGGTCCCCACTGGCTTCATTGAGGGAAAAGACATCAAAGGACCACTTGTCCACATCCTACAGGTCAGGGAAGAAAGAAAGAATTCATTAGTTGGTAGCCACTTACATTTATCTCCCTACTTTGGGGTTAGCCTGTAGTCCTAACCTGGTAATTCACAATCTAAGACTCTAATACTGTTTCCCCTCTCAAACTTTTTCCAATATGGCAATCCTACATAGCATTTGCTAATAAAATATGAAATAGCCTTATTAGTAATAACAAGAGCTATAATTTACTGGGTACCTTCCTAGGCATTATGATCAATGATAAATATATAATTCATCCTGAAGACAAGTCTAGTGGTAGATATTATCAGTCATATCTCACAAATGAGAAAACTGAGAAGTTAGCTAATTTTCCTAAGATTCATAGAAGGCAAGTGTTAGGAATACATGTGTTAGGAATACAAAAGTGTTAGGAACACAAAAATACAAACACATGTTCAACTGAAGTTTAAACTCAGGCTCTTTCCATTAACCTTCCACTGCTGCTGCTGCTGCTAAGTCACTTCAGTTGTGTCTGACTCTGTGAGACCCCATAGACGGCAGCCCACCAGGCGCCCCGTCCCTGGGATTCTCGAGGCAAGAACAATGGAGTGAAAGTGAAGTCGCTCAGTCATGTCTGACTCTTTGCGACCCCATGGACTGCAGCCTATCAGGCTCCTCTGTCCATGGGGTTTTCCAGGCAACAGTACTGGAGTGGATTAGCATTGCCTTCTCTGAACCTTCTACTACTTCTGCTGAACTCCAAAATTTTAACCGACTTCACAATAACCTAGGGTGTTTCCTACCCCTAAACAACCCTGTGATACCATCTACTGACTTCCTCTTAGTCCACTGTAGAGAATGTTAACCCACTTAAAAGTGTTCAGAAACATGCATGATATAGAATGCAAAACAATGTGTCACCTCAAGAATCTAATCTGCTAAGCTGAAACCAAGGAGAAAGCCTTCATTTCACGGGATGGAAAAATGTTATCACTTCTGGAGTCACTGATCTGAGGACTGAGTCCTCAAATCTGTAAGTCACTTTACTGGAAAATATAAAACTAAGAGCTAAGCTGAACACACTCCTCACACACTACTCTTAAAGTTCAAAGTTCTATTTGTCCATAAAATAGTGACTTCAAAATATATGTAAACACTGTCAAATAACATCTTTGACTTATAAATAGCTACTTGTCGGTGTTATAAACAAAGGCGTGTTTAAGAAATAATTAAAGCAATAGTTATTTGGTTTCTCAGCATATCAAGAGTTTTATTTCAGTGGTTAAGGAAAGTGTACTGCCATGAGCATGACAATAAGGATGCATGTGAGATCACAGAATCTAAGCTAGGTGCCAGATGTTCTCCTGGAAGAGACCTTGGCTTTCAGAAACTGCTGGACCCAGTGACTCCCCCATCAGCCTTCACTGCATTCCAACATCATGTATCCATCCCAATCCTGTTCCTCTCCAAAGATCCCAGTCATGAAGATCACCCTGAGATCATGAAGGGTCTCTCTCATGGACACCAGGGCATGGGGAAAACAAACTGTATATAGGGAAAACCAAACATTTCCAGAAAGGTTTCAAATAGATTGTTTCAATTCACATTTAGTAGTAAACCTCACCTTAGCCTTCAATAATTTCTCCTCCATTATAAAAAGTAAAGAAATAGCCACAAGTACTAAACATTTTCTGTGCCAGGCACAGTAGGAACTGTTGATACACATTTGCAAGCCCTTATAACCCTAAAAATGGGTATCACTTTTTCCAGTTTCATAGATGGCCACCCCAGAGAGATGAAATGAAGTGTCTAATGCCAATACCAGGCAATAACTCCACTGATGCCCCAGTGATAGCATTACTGACAGATGACATTGTAAACTCAATGAATATGTGCTGTGACCCAAGCCTTAGGCCCTAAATACCCCAAGAGTGCCTAGGCCACAGACAACGGAGCCATTTAAGATTAATCCAAGACCCAAGGTTCACCTTTAAAGTGAAAGTCGCTCAGTTGTGTCCGACTCTTTGTGACTCCATGAACTATACAGTCCATGGACTTTTCCAGGCCAGAATACTGGAGTGGGTAGCCTTTCCCTTCTCCAGGGGATCTTCCCAACCAGGGATCAAACCCAGGCGTCCTGCAATGCAGGTGGATTCTTTACCAGTTGAGCCACAAGGGAAGTCCAAGAATACTGGAGTGGATAGCCTATCCCTTTTCCAGCAAATCTTCACAACCTAGCAATCGAACTGGGGTCTCCTGCATGGTAGGCAGATTCTTCACCAACTGAACTATCAAGGAAGCCCTAAGGTTCACCTTGGCTACCAAAATTGGCACTGTCGTGACAGCCATTGTCTAGCTATTAGTCCTAAAGAAAAGTCCACTGACAACTCAGTAGGTAGGAAAACATTTGGTCACATCTGACAATTTTTAATCCTCTTCACTTAAATGAATAAAAGAAGAAAAAAGCTATCACTGGAAATGAAGAGATAATCATAGTAAAAAGTCAAGATTTATTCTGAATATTAGGCCTTAGAGAAACAGAAGGATATGTAAATACAGACCCTGAGATGGATAGTCTCTCTAGCCCCTCATTTTGGGAGACTTTAGCTACGGTTCTCAAATTTCAGTGTTCTTTAGAAGCACCTGGGGTGCTCAGAAAAAAATGTTGATTCTCTGGTGGAGGATTCTGGAGAATCCTGGCTTGTGGCCTGGAATCTGCATTTTAACAAGCACCTAATTTAACTGCCTTAAACCAATCTTCTCTTCTTAGCAAATTTGGCCCAAGCACTAGTCCCGTGAATTTCCTATTAGTCTAACGTGAAGGAAGCCTGAACCTCCTCATTTCCTCCCACTTTAAACCTGGAGTCTGTCCAGGGTGTCTCTTCCTGAGTCACACAGCATATGCCCTTCTACAGCACAATTCTCCAATTCTGATAACCCCACCTTAGAAGATTAGAGATAAAACCACCCAAATTAGAAGCTAGTATTCACTGCATGGAAACAAATAAAAAGAGTAAAAGTGCAACATATTTCAAATTTAGAGATTGGTGGTGGCTAATTATTCTCTTCCTTAAATGTTATTTTGTGCTATGTTCTTACATTAATCACAAAGGTTAAGATGACAGTAGCAGGATGATTATTTTATTAATTGTATTCTCTCAGGCTTTTAGGAAATTTTCTGTAACAGAAGAAAACAATAGCAACTCCATATAAATTGCTGGCAGCGGAGTGAAAATAACCTTTTCTAATAAGCACTATGTAAAAAAAAAAGAATCTATGTCATCTCTCCAGTTCAACTCCAATCCACTGAAAATAAAACCAGAATCTAGGGACACAGAAAAATATTACATTGTAAAAAGGTTTTGAACTTCCACAGTAAACAGAGCATACAACCAAGAGAAACAAGAGCTTTAGCCTTCAGCACGTATTAGCAATGGTGTGGAGAAGGGCAGCAATTCGTTCTGAATCATCAAGGCAACTTTCCCCTCCGAAAGACAACATGTGTGCTTCTGAGAATTACTTTTCCCCAAGCATAAAATAACAATTCACGCACATCACAGGTTGTTCTACATTTCTTCAGTCTTTCTGTATAGAAAAGAAGCTCCAATTTGTAAGAAATATTTTCATAAATTTCATAGTACCGGTATAACCACCTGTATTTATTTTCGCGATAAAGGAAGAAATTAAGGATAAAAGATGCTTTTAACATTTCTAAGACTTTCACTGAAGGTTTCAGATTCAATTATGAAAATCAATGCAACTTCACAGTGGGTGTTATGAAACATCAGATCTTATAAAGTGGTTTCACAGATTAAATAAGAAATGTTGTTGTGAATTATACAATGACTTATTGAGCATTAGAGTTGGGGTTGTAGAGGAGGCAGAGAAAACATGTGTCTTCTTGCTGTATCTTTCCTGAGCACCCTTCCTGTCCTAGATGACTTGACAAAAGACAGAAAATGGTGAACTGAGAATCTGAATACAGAGTCTCCCAAAGTCAGCTTGTGAATGTCCCTGAGACAAGAGAAAGGGACTATGAAATATAAAATCAAACTGGCCCTAAGGGGCTCTTTCTTGACATTAAATTGATCTGATTCTGTGAATAGGGAATTTAAATTATCTTCTGAAAATTCTATCAGGGATACACTTTTCAGGTTTCAGAGAAAGACTGAAATAGCTCTGTAGTTGTTGTTCAGCCATTAAGTCATGTCTGACTCTCTCCAGCCCCATGGACTATAGTCTGTCAGGCTCCTCTGTTCATGAAATTCCCCAGGCAAGAATACTGGAGTGAGTTGCCATTTCCTTCTCCAGGGGATCTTCCTGGACCAGGGATCAAACCCATGTCTCTTGCATTGGCAGGCAGATTCTTTATCACCGAGTCACCAGGGAAGCCCATTTAACAAGAGTCAGAATGCTGGAACCTCTTTGACTAAGCTGACATGACTTGGTGTGTAGGCACCGAGCAATGTCAACCAGTTCCATGATCCTGGGCCTTAGCACAGCCCCTAAATTTAAAAGACCAGTGAGTCTGAATCTACACACATATAAAAAAATACATCTACACAAGAGCTTCCCTTATGGTTCAGTTGGTAAAGAATCTGCCTGCAACGTGGGAGACCTGGGTTCGATACCTGGGTTGAGAAGATCCTCTGGAGAAGGGAAAGACTACCTACTCCAGAATTCTGGCCTGGAGAATTCATGGACTATATAGTCCACGGGGTCGCAAAGAGTCAGACACAATTGAGTGACATACACTTTCACTTTCAAGGGCTCTTAGAGATATTCTATACAATTCCAAGAGCTTGTCTGATTGGTAGTCATTCTGTAGGATTTAAACTCTTTAAACTCAAGCATTTTGTGATTTTCCATGGAACTTTCAGGCTTTGTGAGAGTTCTGGGGAAATAGTAGGATATGTGAAGAAGACGAGGGCTCTGGAGAACGTACTTTCACGCATAAAATGTTAACGAGAGCTTACTATCTGCCTATAACTCTGGTATCAAACCTTAGTTCTGTCTCTGCCTTTTTTTAGTCTCACTGAGTCTTAGTCTCTTCATCTACAAAATGTACATAGAGTAGGTAAGAAGATAATGGTAGAATTATGGTCACAAAAATTCCTCCTAATGTTGGATATTTATAACCAGAACAAATTTGATCTCCTATGGCCAATGTCAGACTGAGTCTCATTATGCTAGATCACTGTACTGATTACCAAACTACTCCAAGAGAGCAGAAAGAAATGAAACTACACAGAATTCCATATTTTTTTTAAGTGAGTTGGTGATGGACAGGGAGGCCTGGCGTGCTGCGGTTCATGGGGTCGCAAAGAGTCGGACACGACTGAGCGACTGATCTGATCTGATTTGATCTGACAAAGGCTTAAAAATTAGCAATATGGTTACTGAACAGGTAAGAAAAAGATAATGAAAGAAAAAAAGCCAGGAATGACTGGGAAAACCATAAATGAACTGTAAATGAAAACTCATTTTCTAACAACAAATTTAACTTTGTATAGAGCAGCATATACATTGTAAGACCTTTTTATTGGTATTACCTTTAATGCTTCAATAACAGCTGGTGGATAGCTCAGTCCAACCATGTTTGATGTCCGTCTATACATTCTGGCAAAGTCAGAAGGAAAAAAAATGCAATATTATATCTTACAAAGAAAAATCAGCAGGCCACATAGTCACACCAGTATTGACAATTAATAAGAAGTCATATCATCTGATAAACCCAAGGAACCTAAAATTTATTTTACAACTTTTCTCATAGTCATTCAAGGGGCTTAAATGTTCAAATCAAAGGAAATTAAAGCAATCACAAACATGTAAACCATTGAAAAAAACACAAAAATTAAGTCTACGTGACTCAAACAAAGTTATTAAAATGGGTCTCCTCTTCTGCTGGATGTGAATTATACTGTAGCACAGATAGTATGTAATGTATTATTTTATCCTGAAAAAGAACTCCTATGGGGGACCCATTTAGAGGAGATTTTTCTTTAAAACTAAAAGATTAAAGAGAACTCAAAAAGAGAACTAAAAGAACTCAAAAACTAAAGAGAAAAATGTCCCAGGTAAACTCTGAGCCAACCACAGCATTTCTAAAACATTTAATTGTGTAGTAAGGATTGTAAGAAGAATTAATCAATTTCTGGGATCCATTTCTGGGGATGGGGGCGATTTAATTTAAAAGAGCAAAGTGACTTACAAAATTGGAAAGTGTCATGGGGAACTCAAACCCCTTAACTGAACTTCTCCCTGGATCAATACCCTCACAATGCATCTCTGACCTGTTTCAAATGTAGACATCATCCATGTATGTCAAATAATGATGATAAGATATGTCTTTTTTTTTAAAAAATCAGAGGCTGAACTCAAACTGAATCTTAACGTGAACAAAAAGAATTCCAAGCCAAGGCAAAAAGCTTATGCTAATGATGCTGCAGAGATACATTTTCCATCTCTTCTTATTCAAGACTGTTTCCACCCAGAATTTTTAGTATTTATAAAAATACCAAACCTACATCAAAGCAAAGTCTTCAGATATTAGAAACTAGTGTCCCTTTCCCTGCTTTGGTTACTGAATGATAGATATCTTTACCTCTCCACAAATATCCCAGCCTGCACTGCATGGACGATGCTCTTGAACCGCGGCTTCTCCTCACTTCTTCTGAGCATCATCCCCATCTGCCGCGTGAAGGTGGAGGCCAGCCAGTCTCGGACCTCCGAAGGCACTGCGTCTGACTGAATGTCACTGAGCTCATCCTCCGTATCGAGGAGTCGCCTGGACCCAAGGAACAGAACCACGACACAGATTAAATCTGAAGTTAGAGGTCCCTGTTCAAAGCGGCTGTTCCTTCTCTTCAACCCACCTGAATACACAGGTGCAAAAAAAAAAAAAAAAAAAACATAATAAATGAGCCACAAAAAAAATCCAGTACTTTTTTGGGCAAGGCTTGTGGAAGCCCAGCATTTGTGTTTCAAGGTGGTTTTCTCTACCAGACTGGATAAAGGAACAAAGGAGTCAGAGAAGGTCAAATAGTCTTCCTCTCAGGCTCTGTGGGCCTGATCCACTGCACTCAGGTGTAACCAGTATCTTTATTCCTTGATGATTTGTGGAATTTGAATGGAATCTAAACCTATCATTTAAAATGCATTCACAAGATGTTTTTCAGTAGATGGCCAAGTGACACTATTTTGTTTGAAAATAATGGCACTTAAAAACTACAGACAACACTGTGGCAGATTTATGTTGATGTACGTACGGCAAAAACCATCACAATACTGTAAAGTAATTATCCTCCAATTAAAGCAAATTAAATTTTAAAAAGTGATAAATAACAATACTGTATTACAAACTTCAAAGCTGTGAAGATCTTAGATCTTAATTGTTCCCATCACAAAAAAAATAATAATTATGTGATGTGATACAGACATTAGTTAACCCTATAGTGGTAATCTTATGGTAGTAAATAAATAGAACAACACATTGTATACCTTAACTTTTACAATGTTACATGTCAATTACATCTCAATAAAACTAAATTTTAAAAAAGAAAAAAAAAGACTTTGCAAAGTATTACCCAAATCACATCAACTCAGTCTTCTGAAGTAATAAACCCAAATGGCAAATACTGATACCCTCTCTAGCTTGATAGGACATTACAGAAACTTAAAGGTCTAAATTTAAGCAAAATTTCCTAAATAATAGTTCTTTATTTGAGAATAGTGATTTGTCATGTGTGCTTAGCAGACTTTTCAGACCTAATCATGGATTAGGCTACAACAGAACATAAACAGCAATAAATTACAATACTATAAAGCTTTGAAAGTTGTATTTTATACTTATATTAAGCCCTACTAAAAATAAGCAGTAAAAACAAGTGTCAATGAGTTTTTTTTTCTTTAGATCCTCCAATTGGAAGGTAAGGGAGAAATATATAACATTTAGTTAAAAAAAAATTTGTATCAAATTTCCTTAAATTAGGAACCAAGCATATCACCAAAAACTAAACCACACAATTCTTAAAGCACTGGGAAATCCTATCAGATTGAAATTTGGCACAGAAAAGTTAGACATCAAAAATACTAACTGTGGAGCTTCTCTGAACTAAATAAAATAAGAAAAGCCTTTCATATTTACCAATTCAATGTTTTTCAAAGAAAAGCAATTTTTTTTTTACTCTCAAATGCACTTCGTAATTGGAAGTGCTTTGGTACTTATGGATAATTCAAGTGAAGAGTCTTCTAAGAAAATCAATAGCATATCAAAGGATTGAGGGAGGAATATTGGGTATTTAAGAGAACAAATGCTTCTTCAACCCTTCAAAACCTTCCATTTACAGATGGACATCATGAATTAAAACTTGAATGCAATTTTTAGGCTGAGATGAATAATATATAATAATTCCAGAAGAACTCTACATTTCATTAGAAATCTAGTAATCCTTTTATAAATGAGGATGTACAGAGGATATGCGCTATCCAAATCTACCCCATTTGTGAAAACTAAAGCTCAAATCAAACCAATCATTTGAATGTTACCAGCTACATGCCATGAGGGATATTTCAAAAAGTCATATAATAGAAAATTTATCATCGACTTCTTGCCATTTTAGCTCACCTGGTTTCATCAATGTACACAGATTCAAGCACAGAGGCTGCATATTCCAAATTCTTCTTGAGATCTACCACTGAAGCCTCCCCTCTCTCTAATTGTTTGACCAAAGATCGTAACCTGGAGGTGGAGGAAGAGACATGATTCAATCAGAATAGAAGAAACAAAAAATAATCCTACAATTAGAGTGAACAGTTTATAGCCATTAAATGTTTTTATTTATCCCAATATATATGAAAGGAAAATACAGATCTAATGATGAAACCATTATTTCTCAAAGAAGCAAGTTATAAAATAAATTCACACATTTTTTTTTCCCACTATGAATCAGGAACAAAAATGTTCTCATCTACCAGGACTGACCTTGCCCCACACTTTCTAACTACCTTTCATCTTTCTAACAGTTTCCTAAATTATCAATAATTTTGCCTCTTTTCTAATTTTAATTCTTTTTGGTCCTAATTGGATAGAGTAAAGCATGACCAGCAACATCACCAAACACTGCTTCAGTTGAAGGTACTTTGTTCAGCTGTGACCATAGAGAATAGCAGTCTCTATGGCCTACAGGTGTTCCAAGACAGGCAATGAGACTTAGAGCACCAAAATCACCACAGAGGGCTGCAGAAGGAATACAAGAAGGCACATTCTTTTACTGGACAGGAAGGATTACTCTGGTAGTGCTGCTGGTGGTTTAGTCGCTAAGTCATGTCCGACACTTGCAACCCCATGGACAGAGAAGCCTGGCAGGCTATAGTCCACGGGATTCTCCAGGCAAGAATACTAGAGTGGGTTGCCATTTCCTTCTTTAAGAATTACTCTGCTGCTGCTGCTGCTGCTAAGTCGCTTCAGTCGTGTCCGACTCTGTGCAACCCCATAGACAGCAGCCCACCAGGCTTCCCCGTCCCTGGGATTCTCTACGCAAGAACACTGGAGTGGGTTGCCATTTCCTTCTCCAATGCATGAAAGTAAAAAAGTGAAAGTGAAGTTGCTCAGCCAATTACTCTAGGAGCAGATAAATACCCTAGTTTTGTTTTTTAAAGGAGGATGGATGATAAACCAAGGTACTGAGGACAAGACCTTTCCCACTGCTCTTCAAGAATTCCCTGGAATAGGAAATGACAACCCATTCCAGTATTCTTGTCTAGAGAATTCCATGGACAGAGGAGCCTGTGGGCTACAGTCCATGGGATCCCAAAGAGCCAGACACAACTGAGCATGCACAAGTTCCAGACAGTGTTAGAGAAACAATAAAACTCTCCTTTTACTTATATGAACATTATCCCCACAGAGACGGACTTCCTACATATGAGAACAATAAAATGCCAACAGATTATCAAAGACCAGAAACTGGGAACACTGTAAATACCGCAGAGATTTGGAGATTGCACAACTCTTCAGGCTGTTTGACAGGCAGAAAACAACGTCACATTGAGGACAAGATTGAGTTTGAATGTATTTGGACTTCCCAGACAGCACTAGTACTAAAGAATCAGCCCGCCAATGCAGGAGACCCAGGAGATGCAGGTTTGATCCCTGGGTCGTGGAGATCCCCTGGAGTAGGAAATGGCAGCCTATGGTTTTTCCAGTAGTCATGTACGGATGTGAGAGCTGGACCATAAAGAAGGCTGAGTGCCAAATAATTGATGCTTTTGAACTGTGGTGCTGGAAAAGATTCTTGAGAGTCCCCTGAACTGCAAAGAGATCAGACCAGACAATCCTAAAGGAAATCAACCCTGTATATTCATTGGGAAGGATTGATGCTCAAGCTGAAGCTCCAATACTTTGGCCACCTGATGTGAAGAGCTGACTCGTTATAAAAGACCCAGATGCTAGCAAAAATTGAAGGAAGGAGAAGGGAACAACAGAGGATGAGATGGTTGGATGGTATCACCGACTCAATGGACATGAGTTTGAGCAAACTCCGGGCGATAGTGAAGGACAAGGAAGTCTGGTGTGCTGTAATTCATGAAGTCAAAAAGAGTCAGACACAACTTGGCGACTAAAGAACAACAATGCTTGCTAATTATAACCATCATGTTGTATATAGATGCCCAGAATTTATCATATAACTGGAAGACTGTACTCTTTGACTAATGCCCCCCCCCCATTTACCACTGTTTATTTTAGAAGGCATTTGTTATCATTATTGCCATTGTTGTTATTCAGCGGCCTTGGCCATCACAGGTAACCACAGGAGAGTCATCCTATCAGGATAATTAAGATTATTATCAAGTCTCCATTTCCCAAGGCCATTTCCACTTTTTTGACTTCAAAATATTTCCGGGCTTGCATTCATAACGGAGAACAGGTCAATTTCTCCACAAGGCATAAACTACTCCCCTCCAGATCTACATGAAAACGATAAACAATAACAAAGGAGGAAAATCTTGGGATCAACCTTATAAAGTAGACAAGAGGGTCAGCCATACAAAAGAAATTTCCAGGAATTTCATTGATGTAAAATACAAAGGAAGTTAGATGGAGGGTGAAAGTGGAGAGTGAAAAGGTTGGCTTAAAGCTCAACATTCAGAAAACGAAGATCATGGCATCTGGTCCCTTCACTACATGGGAAATAGATGGAGAAACAGTGGAAACAGTGTAAGAATTTATTTTCCTGGGCTCCAAAATCACTGCAGATGGTGACTGCAGCCATGAAATTAAAAGACGCTTACTCCTTGGAAGGAAAGTTATGACCAACCTAGACAGCATATTCAAAAGCAGAGACATCACTTTACCAACTAAGGTTCGCCTAGTCAAGGCTATGGTCTTTCCTGTGGTCATGTATGGATGTGAGAGCTGGACTGTGAAGAAGGCTGAGTGCCGAAGAATTGATGCTTTTGAACTGTGGTGTTGGAGAAGACTCTTGAGAGTGCCTTGGACTGCAAGGAGATCCAACCAGTCCATTCTGAAGGAGATCAGCCCTGGGATTTCTTTGGAAGGAATGATGCTAAAGCTGAAACTCCAGTATTTTGGCCACCTCATGCGAAGAGTTGACTCATTGGAGAAGACTCTGCTGCTGTGAGGGATTGGGGGCAGGAGGAGAAGGGGATGACAGAGGATGAGATGGCTGGATGGCATCACTGACTCGATGGATGTGAGTCTGAGTGACCTCCGGGAGCTGGTGATGGACAGGGAGGCCTGGCGTGCTGCGGTTCATGGGGTCGCAAAGAGTTGGACACGACTGAGCGACTGATCTGATCTGAGTGGCTAGCTGCCTTGTCAATCTCCATCATGCAAAAGGAAAATATGCGAAGGAAATAAGCAGAGGCCTCTGCACACTTGGAGGTGATAGTCAGCCTATGGATCCCATTAGCAGCATTAGGAAGTGTTCTGGTTTCCCAAGCAGCCCGAGACAGGGAGCTGGCATGGAAGGGTGTACCAGTCGCTCACACACACTGGACAGCCAGCCTGCCAAAGAATGGGAAGACCGCAGAAGCAAGCCCTGAGGACTGTTCCAAATAAGGAATGGAAGCTCTTTAGCAAAAAATGTTCCTGGCTAAGTCTGCCTCTAATTCTGACTCTCACTTCAGAAGCAAAACTACCCACTAGGCTGTTTGGACTCTCCACTGGCAAAGTAAAATGAGGGTAAATGTAAGCTTTCTGAAAACTTTCTCCCTTAATTTAGGGCTTAAAGATTCTACCAAGGTTTGACATGAATCTCAAATAGGATCCGCCACAGTTCTCAATACCTAAGAGAAGACAAAACACAATAAATTATGAGGGAACATATAAGATGAATAGAAGTAAGAACCAGATGATTCTCTCTTCCTACAAAAGGACATCCCTAAGAAACAAACAGAAGCAGCTTTAATCAAATAAGTTTTCCTAGCCTGAGGAAAAACCTTTAAAGCAGATGAAAAGGGATCAAATAAAACCAGAAAAAAATCCAACATATTCTTTTGTCATTTTTTATCTCTGAAAATAAAAAAAAGAAAGCATTAAGAAAAATACATTACTTACAAAGTAACAAAAATTCAAGCTAGCCATAGCCTTCTAGCATGCCAAATATCAGAAACCAATTTAATAACAATACCAGTTTTTGAGAATACAGCGTAATTCAAGATATCTAGATCTATCTATGGGTTTCCCTGGTGGCTCAGTGGTAAAGAATTGCCTGCCAATTCAGGAGACACAGGAGACATAGTTTCAATCCCTGGTCTGGGAAGATTCCCTGGAGAAAGAAATGGCAACCTACTCCAGTATTCTTGTCTAGAGAACTCTATGGACAGAAGAGCCCAGCAGGCTACAGTCCATGAGGTCACAAAGAGTTGTCACGACTTAGCGACTAAACAATAATAAATATTTACCTATATTTAGTATAATTGTCATGTATATGTGAAGCCAACAAATATATTCTCAGGTGTGGACAAGCTCAAAATTTCATCATTCATATGCTTTTACAGAAAACAAAAACAAAATACTTTTAAGGCAAACTCTGGGATAGTGACCTTTCCAGGAGGATAGATTTGTGTGGTCTCCAATTAAATGGACTCTGGATTTATGACTTAAATGTAACAAATCCAACCTTGACAAAATGAACAAGTAGTTTAAAAACATTAAAAAGGAGTGGCGGGTGAAATATAATGCTCATTATACAAAGACAACTACACATGAAAATGACTGACCTTTCTTTTCTAGATAAGTTCTTATTCCTAGTATAAATGCTTCCTATGTCACTTTTATGAACTAATCAGTCAAAAACAACTGAAATTACCAAGAACACTATATGGAATATCATTTTATATCCATTCTTATTAATAATTCCCAATCCAGGGAAAGTACAGTTTTGGGAGAATTAAGTCATGAAAGTACAGTATTGTGGATCGAGTTGTGAAGAGCTGTACATCAATCTGTAATATGTAGTCCAGGACCCCAGGCCAGACCCGGGGTGGTGCTCCCACTCAGCAGTTCAGATCAGCAGCGTCGAAAATCATCTCCCCAGAAAGCCCCAGGCACCATGTCATAACGAGCAGAAAATTAGCAGCATAGGGCTTCAACCAGATGCAGTCACCAGTAGAGCTGGACAGATACTGAATACAGCCACACTTACGTATCCAGTGTAAGCCAACCAGTGTGACCTGCTGGGTTACAATCCAGTAATCCAGCCTGACTCAACAGAGAGCGGTAAACAGAAGCAAACCCCTAGCCCAGTGGCTTCTACAAACCCAGAGAAGAAATGACACAAAATAAAGTATCTGCAAAGGGTGGGAAAGGAGGTTGGAGGGAGCTTCAAGAGGGAGGGGACATGTGTAAACCTATGGCTGATTCACACTGATGTATGGCAGAAACCAATACTACCTTGTAAAGCAATTACCTTCCACTTAAAAATAAAAAAAGAGTATCTTCAAGATGCCTAAGACTTACTAGAAATTCATATCCACTCCCATCTCTCTAGATGAGATGAGTGAAAGATCCACCAACACCCTGGCAGATATGAAGGCAACCTATGACAACACACCCATGGTGTTATGGAAAACACCCAGAGACATTCACCTCTTTTTATTCAAGGACAACTAACCAGGAGAAAAAAAAATCCAAAAAGATTCAGCAATTAAAAAAAAGTAGAGAATCATCTTCAAATTGCAAAGAAAGGACTCATTTTTGAAAAGAAAAATTCACTACTGAAAACACAAGTAAATTTTAGAAAGCATCGGCTTTGTGTTCAATAAAATTCAAGAAAACAGATCTGAGAAACAAAGGTGAAAGCTGAAATCATAGGTAATAAAAGTGGACATACTGAGAGAAGATGTAGTTAAAAAGAAATGAAATCTGACAACAAAAAGACTATAAGAACTGAAAAAAAATAGTGACCAACTTCCTATATGCCCAGCTCCTATTCGGACTAGGACCTGTCACAGGTGTAAGTTACAGCTTTCCCTGTCCACAGAGCTGCTGGCTTCCTGCCTTACGCAGCTGCCACACAAATGGAAAGACCTAGTAGCTCAGTCAGTAAAGAATCTGCCTGCAGTGTGGGAGACCTGGCTTTGACCCCTGAGCCGGGAAGATCCCCTGGAGAAGGAAACGGCAAACACTCCAGTATTCTTGCCTGGAAAATCCCATGGACAGAGGAGCCTGGCAGGTGACAGTCCATTGGGTTGCAAGAGTTAGACATGACTTAGTGACTAAACCATCCACACAAACCCTAGGAAATTCCAGATCCCTATTTTCAAATATTGTTGGGCTTTAGGGGAGCACTCAGGTGGGTGATGCTTCACTGGCCCCACGGTCCACCCTCTCCTCTAATCCTTTATATTTCTTAGAATATTCTGCCTTGACCCCCACCCCACTCTGCCACCTACAGTCTACCTGTCAGTGAAATTGCTGCGTTGTGAGCAGAAGACTCAAATTAGCTCTTTTACCACTAGTCATGAACTAGTCTCAAAAACTGAAAAATGTCTTAAGGTTTCTGGGAATATGGAGGCACCCTTACCTATTTTTCATCATAGTACAGGTTTACCCTAAAGCTCAATCCATCTTAAGAGTTGTCTGAAAACAGCCAAAATCCTTCATACCCATACTACAAACTATTTTTGTGAGACTCGGAGAGACTAGTTAAGCAGAAAGGCTCAGATGCCTTCCTTTCTTTTCCCAGTAAAGTTTGTCTGGATGTTTTTCCATTTAATTCATTTTACCTAAAAGTCCAATGTTCCTAAGGACAAGTCCCATGGTAAGCTGTAGTACAGCTAGTTTTCTAATACTATTCAAAAGGATTTTTGGTCCAGGAACCCTAAAGGAAGGGAGGGAGGGAGGGAGGGAGAAGGGAAATGTAAAGCAATAAGAATAATAAAGTTTCTCTTTTGAGTGAATGTTCATAGTTTCCAGCACCCCATCCATTTCTGTCACTGTGGCTGCCAGATAATAGCTCCAGTATAGAAGCGCAGCACCATTTTAGGAATAGCTCACATTTTCAAACTTTGGCAAGATGCCTTTCTCGTTAAGTGCACGTGTGTGTGTGTGCTCACTCATGTCCTACTCTTTGCGACCCCCTGGACTACAGCCTGCTGGGCTCCTCTGTCCATGGGATTTTCCAGGCAAGAATACCAGAGTGGATTGCCATTTCGTCCTCCAGGGGATCTTCCCAACAGAGGGATTGAACACGCGTCTCCTGCATTGGCAAGCAGATTCTTTACTGCTGAGCCATCAGGGAAGCAGCCTTTCTCTTAAGATAGTGTATAATTCCAGGGAAGGCAATGGCACCCCACCCCAGTACTTTTGCCTGGAAAATCCCATGGACGGAGGAGCCTGGTAGGCTCCAGTCCGTGGGGTCGCTGGGAGTCGGACACGACTGAGCGACTTCACTTTGACTTTTCACTTTCATGCATTGGAGAAGGAAATGGCAACCCACTCCAGTGTTCTTGCCTGGAGAATCCCAGGGACAGGGGAGCCTGGTGAGCTTCCATCTATGGGGTCACACAGAGTCGGACACGACTGAAGCGACTTAGCAGCAGCAGCAGCAGTGTATAATTCCATTGGGGATGAGCCTCTGCCATCTTTACATGAGTCTTCCATTTCTCCACATAAACCCTTTGCTTCCTCTAAGCTTCTCTGCTGCAAGGCATATGATGAAATGTTACATCCCTTCAGCTCCCTGTGCCCTCAGGTCCAGTCCAAGTCCTGGATGAATACTTGGACACCATGTCATTATTTGGATTACAGAAAACTTTTGGAAGAGAGAAACGAAATAAGGCAAGACCTGCCCATTGTATTTTGGAACTTGGAAGGCAAGTGGAAAAGACAAAGTCTCTTTTATTTTCCCACAAAGATAATTTCTAGGACCAACAAAGTTGACTTTATTAGGAAGCAACTTTTTGACTCAACTGTATAACTTAGACAAGCACCCTAAAATGGACTTGGCACAATTCCCTATCCAAGTGAGGTCCCCGAAACTCTTCAACACTAGGCTTCGAGAGCACATACATTTATTGAGCTTTAAATGCTGCTGGAATGAAATCAGAAAAACACAAGCAAAAATAGACTGGAATAAGAAGCCAACAAACATGTTTTCTTCTATCTGTCCATTCTGTCCAAGGTTATTCTCCCTGAGAATGGATAAGCAGTCCTAAAATGCCAGTGTAGCCTCCAAAGGCTGTTGTCTCAGACAGGCTTTGTTTAGTTTGAAAGAATGTCAAAAGGAACTGGATCCTTTACAGCACTTCCCGTCCATGTCCCAATGAATCATGAGCCCTAAAACTTCATTTGAATAATTTAAAAAAACACCATCTCAGTTCATCACATCCATGTATTTGCAAAGCAAAGGCGTCTCTGTGTACTTTCCACACACCTGTTTCCTCTATGTCACTCCCATTCCTGCCACTTACCTAAATGCCATAGAAAGCAAACTGAAACAACTCCTCCAAATGGGATTGCAGGCTCATGCTTTAATGTCATCCAATGATACCATCTGAATATTTTTCTGGAGATCTGTTTGTTTCCATAATTAACATTGTGATACTTGAAACATTCCTTCAGCCTTGTCTGGGTGCTCTCTGAATGCAGGTACTGTGATAGGCTCCAGGAGTACAAAGTGGGAATATGCACTGCCTTCTCTCTACTAGGAAAGACAGACAACTAATCAGAACTCACCCCACAAGTACAGCAAGTGTGATGGCAGCATGAGACAGAGGTGCTAAGAAAGCACACATGAAAGGAATTGCCAAGTCACAAGGCCCTCTCTAGAAGAGGGGAATATCAGAGCTGAATCAAGGCCAGATAGACATCATCCAGGCCAGCAAGATAGAATGGAGAAATTGGTGGACCGGGAAGATGGTGATACATTCAAGGAATCCCAATGTGGTTGGAACTCAGGGGACATGAAGAGCTAAAACTTCAGAAGACAGTGGAAGTCAGACCCTGGTGGACTTAGCAGACCAAGCTAAAGAAATTTCATTTTCTCCTGGAGACAATGGGGAGCCCTTGGAGAAATTTTAAGTGGGATAGGAGTGGCATGATAAGATTGGCATTTTAGAAAGATCAATCTAGCAGCAGAGTAGAAGACCGTAGGGACTCAGTGAGTAGGAAAATTATATATATTTTTGCTATAATTAGGCTTGTCTGGTACCCTGAACATATATGAATATTATCTCTCATGTGATAGCACTCTGCTTAGGGTGTTGCATGACCAAGGTGGCAGTACGGATCATTGCTTTTAATAATTTCTGGGAAATGGTTTGTTTTAGGCATACGGTTTCCTGATTTAGCTGACCTCCAAACCAAAACAAAGAATCGGTTCAGTTTAGTCACTCAGTCATGTCTAACTCTTTGCAACCTCATGGACTGCAGCACGCCAGGCTTCCTTGTCCATCACCAACTCCTGGAGCTTGCTCAAACTCATGTCCATCGAGTCACTAACAAAAATAAAACTGGCAAAAATAGCCCAGTTATGTAAATTTTATCTACTGTCAATGCCATTAAAAAAAGGAAACAAAAACGCTTTTATGGTTCTCAATTACACATACTTGAGGCAGATCTACAAAGATATATAAGACATATAATTAAAGATATATAATTTAAGTCAATTATTGGGTTCTAATTACCTGATCTGCCTCTTGAGAAATCTGTATGCAGGTCAGGGAGCAACAGTTAGAACTGGACATGGGACAACAGACTGGTTCCAAATAGGACAAGGAGTACGTCAAGGCTGTATATTGTCATCCTGCTTATTTAACTTCTATGCAGAGGACATCATGAGAAACGCTGGACTGGAAGAAACACAAGTTGGAATCAAGATTGTTGGGAGAAATATGAATAACCTCAGATATGCAGATGACATCATCCTTATGGCAGAAAGTGAAGAGGAACTAAAAAGCCTCTTGATGAAAGTGAAAGTGGAGAGTGAAAAAGTTGGCTTATAGCTCAACATTCAGAAAATGAAGATCATGGCATCTGGTCCCATCACTACATGGGAAATAGATGGGGAAACAGTGGAAACAGTGTCAGAATTTATTTTCCTGGGCTCCAAAATCACTGCAGATGGTGACTGCAGCCATGAAATTAAAAGACGCTTACTCCTTGCAAGGAAAGTTATGACCAACCTAGATAGCATATTCAAAAGCAGAGACATTACTTTGCCAACAAAGGTTCGCCTAGTCAAGGCTATGGTTTTTCCTGTGGTCACATATGGATGTGACAGTTGGACTGTGAAGAAGGCTGAGCGCCGAAGAATTGATGCTTTTGAACTGTGGTGTTGGAGAAGACTCTTGAGAGTGCCTTGGACTGCAAGGAGATCCAACCAGTCCATTCTGAAGGAGATCAGCCCTGGGATTTCTTTGGAGGGAATGATGCTAAAGCTGAAACTCCAATACTTTGGCCACCTCATGCGAAGAGTTGACTCACTGGAGAAGACTCTGATGCTGGGAGGGATTGGGAGCAGGAGGAGAAGGGGACGACAGAGGATGATATGGCTGGATAGCATCACTGACTCGATGGATGTGAGTCTGAGTGAACTCTGGGAGTTGGTGATGGACAGGGAGGCCTGGTGTGCTGAGATCATGGGGTCGCAAAGAGTCGAACACAACTGAGCAACAGAACTAAACTGAATTACCTTTTCACTTCAGAAAAAAAATTTGGTACCTAGGTTCATATCTATATTTTTTCATGCCTCTCTTATAATCTATTAACTAATAAAAATAATTACAAGGTTATAGAAGATTTTATATCACATCATTCATAAAACTAACATAACTAAACATATACTGAACACTATACCCAGCTGCAAAATAAAACATTCTCTTCAAGTACACACGTAACAGTCATCAAAACTGATATTATGCTGGGTAACAGCAAAAGCCTCAATAAGTTTCAACTAATTGAAATCGTACAGATAATGTTCTATGACAACAGTGGAATTCAGCTTGAAATCAGTAGCAAAAAAAAGTCCAGATATACTACAAATGCTTGAAAATCTATGAAGAAACTTCTAAATAGTCAAAGATTAAATCAGAATATAATTTTAAATGCTAATAAAAATATGATTCATCAAAACTTGTATTACTCAATAAAGTACTAGAGGGAAATGTATAGACCTTATGCGGACATATGAGAAAAGGAGAAAATCTGAAAATAAGTGATTTCACTATCCACCTCAAGAAATTTTAAAAAGAAAAAATAAATTCAAATAAAGTAAAAGCAAAAAATGAACATAAAAACAAAACTTCAGTAGAAACAAACTTAAAAACAGAAATAATCAACAGAAATATCTTTTTCTGATAGAGATAGCAAAAAATAAACACAAAAGCAAAACTTTAGTAAGAAAAAAAAGTCTTAATAACAGGGATAATCAACAAAAGCTATATTTTTGAAAGCTTAATTAAAGGCCACACAACATTGATCAAGAAAAAAGAGAAAAGGCACAAGTAGACAACATCATAAACAATATCCTACAAATCTGTACTAAAAGAATATCATAAGTACTTTTCTGCAGATACATTTAAAATTTTAGATAAAAAGGGAAAATTACATGAAAATTTATCAAAACTGACAGGAGAAAGGATAAAATATGAATATCTCTATACTTATTGAAGAAATTGAATCCATAGTTTACTGTTTTCCCACAAACAAAACTACAGTGCTAAATCACTTTATCAATGAATTTATCTAAACATTCGAAGAGGAACTAACACACAGTCTTTCAGAGAAAAGTAAAAGCAGAAACATATTCCAATTCATTTTGTGGGGCCAACATACTCTTGATTCCAAAACCAAACAGGGACATCATAGGAAAAGAATTACAAGACAGTCTCTCTTATGAACATAGATGCAAACATCCTAAATGAAATTTTAACAAATTAAATCCAGTGATAGAAAAGAAAGCAAACAGTAAGAATCCAAGCAAACTTACAAGAATCCAAGGTTGATTTAACACTTTAAATCAAAGAATAAATGTTATTCACTATTTTAACAGGAATAAGAGAGAAAAATCATATGATCATCATAAAAGACTTAGAGAAAGCATCTAAGTGATAAGTATCTTAGCAAAGGAATAAATGTGAATTTCCAATACTGGGTCTTTAAAACAGAAATAAATGATACAGCAAAGAATCATATACAATCCTGAAACATGGAAAACTTTCCTGTTGAACTAGCTATAATACTATTACTTCTCTTCAAGATTGTATGAGAATTTTTCACCAGTTTAATAAGAAAAAAGAATGAATAAAAGATATGAGGACTTAAAAGAAAAAATAAATCTGTCACTACAGATGAAATAATACTTAAGATAGGATACCTAAAAGAATTTGCAAATAAATTATTAAAATCAAAAGGTGAATTAAGCAAGATAACTAGAAAAACAGCAATAAACAATTAGAACATGGTACTATCTACAAAAGCATCAACATAAAAAGTATCTAAAAATAAATCCTACAACATATAAAAAAAGTACCCTACGACAACTGTAAGATATTATTGTGTGTGTGCGTGTGCTCAGTCATTCTTTATGACTCCATGGATTGTAGCCCGCCAGGCTCTTCATCCATGGGATTTTCCAGGCAAGAACACTGAAGTGGGTTGCATTTCCTTCTTCAGGGGAAGATATATTGAGAGAAACTTAAATGGCCTAAATAAACATAAGGATAGTACATGTTCACAAATTATAAACTCAATATTTTAGAAATATGAATTTTGCCTAAATTTACCTATGGAGTCAATGTTATCCCAACAAAATCATCACAGGTCATTTGGTGTAAATTGACAGACTGATTTTAAAATTTATTTGGAAATGCAAACAACCAAATATGCCAAATATGGTTTTGATTATAAAGAACAAACCTGAAGGACTTATATTACCAAATATCAAGATTAATTATAAAGCATTTAATCTGGGCCTGTATCCTTCTAGCCCTCTCCTCTCAACATCCAACTGGCATATGTAAGGATCGACACACATGCTTTGATAGTAACATAAACACAACGTAAGTAGGCAAAGAAATCTGCTGCAAGAAAAATTTAAAAACCAAATATAAATGGTTTTCTGACTATCCTACTCTATGTGTGATTTTTCCATCCCATTAGCATAGATCCATTCTTCAGATGTCCACTCAAGAAAACACTATAAACTCTCCTGGTCACTGTGGGTTTTCTAATGAATATTTGCATTCCTTTTGCTTTCATGAGGCCATGCCATGGAGTAGTCCTGCATATTCTGCCTTCTCCTAGTTACTTTTCGATCAAGTAAATCTCCTTTCAGGATGCATGGGTGTGAGACTGAGTGAGTCAGTATGTGTTCACACCATGGAATCTGTGGACACCAGGCAGAAAGCACTGCTGGTTGAAGAGAAGCCTCATATTTTTACTTCCAGAAGTAGTATGACCCAGGGTTAAAGTCTTAATCCCTTTAGAGTTGATATCAACTTTATTCCTTTGCAGTTCTTACAGCAACAAAATAAAGTAATTTAGAAAGGAGTTCTCCCCACAGTCATTTTTGGTCTTCTAAAGAACTAGTTCCAGTTTACCCCTTACTTGTTTTTACCATCACCCAGCTCACATATTTTGTTAAAAGGAAACAGTGTAAAAAACCCTGCAGTCTGCCTCTAGGTTGGCAGAGATTATTGGAAAGGCATGTTAATATATGAACCCACTCTTTTGGTCATTGTTCTTTAGGAAAAAGAAATAAATGAAAAAGAAAAGCCGTGAATGAGCATCATTCAGAATTGACCACAGGCCATGCTGCAGACTGTGGAGGGAAAAGTAGATGAAATACTGCCAGGCTGCCAAAAGGTAAGTTCCAGAAGCCATTTTTCATTTGCAGCTATTCATGTGGAAAGAATTACCATCCCTTTCCTCTGCTGATAAACATGCCACTTCAAAAACATCTGTTTCAATAGACTAAAGAAATGAGAAGAACTAAAAACATCTTTGAATGGTGGTAATGAGAGAAAGAAGATGAGCAGAAATGAGAAGGAAGTTTGCAGGAACATTCAGGAAGGTTGGAACAACACAGAGACATGTTCCTCTGCATCTTAAGAGTCAACCCAACTCCACGGCTCCCTCCCTTGCCTTTCCTGAATTCAGTTCCTTACTCAATCTGAGTTGCATTGTGTTGGTATGATTATCCAGAAAAGCTAAAGCTCACTCACCCAGCAAACTCACAGGAATCTGACCATGCCCAAAACACAGTTTTAGTTAAACACATCTAAGACTACTTTTTCCCTCACTTTTTTTTTGTAATAGTGTAAATGTGTGTGTCTGTTAATCCCTCAGTTATGTCCGACTCTTTGTGATGCCATGGATTGAAGCCTACCAGGCTCTTCTGCCCATGGGATCTCCCAGGCAAGAATACTGGAGTGGGTAGCCACTTCCTTCTCCAGAGGATCTTCCTGACCCAGGGATCAAAACTGAGGCTCCTGCATTGCAGGCGGATTCTTTACTGTCTGAGCCACCAGGGAAGCCCAATAACAGAAATAGTATCAAATCAAACATAAAAAGCTACAAAGAATGGTTAAAGAGATGCTGAATTAATATAGTTCTCTTCCTTAAAATTAATTTCCAGAAGAATTATAGAAATAAAAAACAAAACCCAAAACTGTGAGAAACTCCTCAGGTCACTTTAGGACACTGCTTTGAACGCGTGAGGGCCGGGCAGCGTGTGTCCATGGTATAGGACAGAAGGCAGCCCCACCAGACCTGGGAGGAAATGGCAAGAAAGGAAGTGTTAGTTTGCTATTGTTTCCCTCCCCTCCGCGGCCTCCAGATCCACAGTGGCCATCCCCACACCCCTGGTGACTCAGAACTCTAAAGGTCAAGAGATCCCGGAGAGTTAAATCAGGATTGTGGGCCCAATGGCTTCAGTAAGTTCCACCTAAGTTTCCAAGATTGCCATAGAAGGAAAAAGAAGATGGAAGGACATGTGTGAGAGGCTGGATTGGAACTCATCACCTAAATATGATAATAGAACATATTTACAGAGATAAATATATTTATATATCAGCGTATAGAAACACACTTGCTTTATATATGTGTTTATACAATTGCTTTTGTACTGTACAATTATATAATTGCTTTGTGTGTGTGTACACATATATGTGTGTGTGTGTATATATATATATATATATATATATATATGTATAAACTTGCCATGACCTAGAATCCAGTCACATGGCCACATCTTCCCTACAAAGAAGGTGGGAGATGTAGTCCAGGTGAATGCCCTGGAGGATGAGGAAGCAGGTTGGGTGGAGAGCCAGCCCATCTCCACCACAGCTGGAAAATGGAGTCCTGTCACCCATGCTTGTCATTCCTTTTAAGCCTTTTGTTTCTACTCTGCTGAGATGATTACATGAAATACTGTATGTTAATATGACTTGTTAACTTTATAATCCATTGAACTGAGAGACATAATTAGCCTGACTATGAGGTAACCTCCCAATTATTCTAATAAAACTGAGACCGTTCTCAGGGGAATGATCCTGAATGACAAAAGCCAGTTCCCAAAGGTTAAATACTATGTGATTCCATTAATATAAAAATTCTTGAAATGACAGAATTATGACATGAAGGACAGGTTAGTGGTTGCCAAGGTTTAGAGGGAGAGGAATGTAGAATGAAGATGGCTGTAAAAAAGAGTCTTGTCATGATGGCATAATTCTGTACCTTGAGTGTAATAATGGATGCACAAATCTACACACAGAATAAAATTGCATAAAACTAAACACACACACAGAGGAGTACAATAAAACTGGGGGACTCTGAAGAAGGTTGGTGTATTGTGCTAATGTTAATATCCTGGTTGTACCATGGTTTTGCAACATGTTTCCACTAGGGAAAACTGCACAAAGGGTACACGGAAATCTCTCTGTTTCTGTTCCTTGTGTGAATCTACAATTATCTCAAAATAAAAAGCTTAATTTAAAAAAAGAGGCACAGTCCTCCAGCTCATGCAATATTGAGGTGGATATAAATATCAAGTCCAAGGCTGCATTTGAGTTGCCCTTATCCTGCAGGTTTCATAAGGGCCTCCTGCTCATGTGACCCATTTAGGGTCTGTCTCCCAGATCCTCCCCTTTGGTCTCTCTTGTATCGTGGGAGGACAGACGTTCACAGGTGAGCTGTTCACCATCTCTGATAGCTTTGGAGAGGACCCAAGGAGGGCTTACCTCCAGGGATGTCTGAAGCTTGGTGAGAAACAGAGACAGACTCAAGATTTCATGCTAGAGGTGTTCAGGAACAACTGAGGAAACTGAGACACCAGCAAATGGTCAGCACACAAATAAGATGAGGGAGGCAGAACCCCAGTGACTCAACTAAGGGATCACTGATTCCACCTTTGCTGGCCACAATCCCTTAGGCCCTCTGAAGTGCGGGGCCCTCTCCTATCTTGCATTTTCTTTCCCCCTTTCAGTTCATCCTCAGAAGCTTGTTTTATTCTGAGGTTAATTTTACTACCCTGAGGAGCCATGAAAGAAAGAGAGTGAAGTCACTCAGTTGTGTCTGACTCTTTGTGACCCCCTTGGACTGTAGCCCACCAGGCTCCTCCATCCATGGAATTTTCTAGGCAAGAGTACTGGAGTGGGTTGCCATTTCCTTCTCCAAGGGATCTTCCCAACCCAGGGATCAAACCCTGGTCTCCGTCTCAGCCACCAGGGAGTGGCCATGAAGGGCTTGTAAAGGAGGAAGCTCCGCGCCAGGCATGAGGCTTGATGCAGCAGGGTAAGTTGGCGCATGAAAGGACCTGCGCCTGCGGTACCTGCGTGTGATTATGTTGCATTGTACAGTCATTTCCAATCAAATGGGAAAACAATTTGCACATTCCTAACTTTTGACATTTGTTTTCAACCAAATTGCCACTCAATTTCCTGACAACCATAAATCCATTTGCAATATTTCTGGGATAGAGGGCAGGTATGGGCAGGTATGGATCTGTAGTGTTATTATCATCATTATTATCATACACTGTCAGTCTGCTCTAGCAAATTCTAATAATTGAATGTGTCCAAAGCAGAGACTTCATTATTTTGCTACACATTAAAAGAAAAAAAAGAGCTGAGGAGACTTTTATTCAGACATTATTATCTCACTCACCAGCACTGCCTCCATCTTTTTTCATATTAAGGCTGGAACTTGTTTTATTTTCCTCTTATTAAAATAGCACCCATCTTCTTGCCTGCCCCCACACCTAACACCCCGCTACACCTAACATTCCCCCACCCCAGCCCTGCGGTTAGAAAAAACACAAGCTTGACTAGCTCAGGTAACTGAATGAGGTACATGCTAATAATACAGGACCCAACTCCCATGAATATTTAGGAATCAAAGTCATCCCGTTATCTATTTTCTGTCAGAAGTTTCAAGAAGAGTTGATTTACAAAGGAATTAGCAGTAATCATAGCAAATGCCGATGGATCAATATGGATAAAGCACTCTGCTTGCCCCAAGTAAACTATTCCTCACTGTTCACGATGGTAACTTTTATGGTTTAAAAAATTTTCTAATGCTTTGGAGTTTTCCCCTCAGGAGCAGTGTGAGCCTCTACTGAACTAGAACTTCCTCATTTAGCATTTTTAAAGCCTCCTAAATCTCGGCGGCACATACTCTAAGATTTTTTTTTAACAACACTTGAACCTATGTGGTATCGTAATATGTCCTACTTATTGAATGTAAAAAAATAAGGACTTGTTCTTCAGAAGAGCTTTAGACTTTGTCTCAGGGACTAGAAAGAAGAAACAGTTCTACTGAATGATTCTCTATTAAAGGAAAAAGAGATACCAAGAAACTTGCGTAACATTCAATACTTGATATTGACTCTTCAGAAGCATCCAGGAGATTTGCGAAATGTTGAGAAAGGAGGGATGCAGTCAAGCCTATGCTGTCAAATGTTTCTAAAGAAGGAGTTTTCTTTTCTCTCTACCAGGCTACCAATGCAAACAACTGGGGCTCAGTGATGTCTCTGGCCTGGCATCACAGAAGAGAGGGCACCTGCTCTGTCCACTGCCCAGCGAAGCCTACGGCCACACAGAGTAAGTGTGACCCCTGATTACAAGCCTCCCAGTGGAGTCCAAGAAGCGGCTGAGCTCAGTCTCTCACTGGTGTGAAACGTGAACGACATGAACATCTTTCTCAGACTTGGGACTGGTCTTCAAAATTTACAGTCAAACATAATGATTCAATGAACAGCCCTGGCTACTTCTGTGTGTGCCTTAGGTTCTGGGCTATGAACTACTGCCCTCCATGGACCGGGGTGGACATCTCCCTTCCCTTGTTCTCTTAGTCCCCACACCCTCCCATTTCCCTGAACGCCATTCCAAAGACACCACTGGAATAGGAAGTGACAAGCTAAAACTCGTGACCTTAGTGATCCACCTACTAGACTTCCCTTACCTAAAACCCTAGTTCCTCCTAGTGTGGGGATTTCTACCACCTAAATTCACTGCATGGAACAGAAAAGAATATTTTGTGTTGTCATTTCCTGTTTTGTGTCCCCATCCCTGCGGTCACAACAGCCATTCCCACCATGATGAGACCCCAGAGAGCAGTGAAAAGAGGAGTCTGGGTAAAGAAGATTCTATGAAGCAAGTAGGTCCTGGACCCGGGCTCTGAGAGAGGAGTGTCAGTGGGGACAGCGGAAGCTGAGAGCTGAGGCATTCAGCCCCACTTTCTGTTTTAGACTCAGCAAGGAGACGACCTCTGAGGTCACTCCCAGGACTCCCTCACATCAACCCAGGACGGCACCATCGGAGTAAAAGCAGCTACTGTATGACTGTTTAGACAGAGGGAAGCCACAGTTCAGATCCCTCAAGTCTCTCTTAGCTCCAGAGCAGGGAGGAGAAGGGTGTCAGGGTCCTCCATGCCTTGCAGCAGCTACGAGTGCTGACTGGGAGAGCTACCAGTGGTGCCACCACAACTGAGCACCCCAAGGGCATCCCCCCAAGCCAGGGACTGGGTGGGAGTCACAGCCAGACCTCAGTAGGGCCACAGTGTCACAGAAGCTCAGCAGAGCCAAAAGGGTGGGGAAGAACACAATCAAAGGCCTTGGCCAGAGATGTCACCAAGACCTTCAGTGATCAAGTGGACAAGAGACATCATCTTGGAGACAAGAGACACCAGAGGACAACACAAGAACATATGGACCTGTGCTGCCTGGGACAGCAGTAGGGAGAAGAATAAGAAAATCTGAAAGTCTTAATTATTTAAATTTTTCAAAAAGTGAGTTACCTAAAAAGATTGCTTCAATTATTAAATTGGTTGTAATTTCATAGGTTAGAGTATAATTAGTTTCTCTCTTCCACCCTTACCATCCTGCTTTCTCAATCTCTCTCTCCCTCTCCCTCTTTCTCTCTTACACACACACACACCATCCCATTACAGACCCTAGACCCAGCATGTGGGGCTTAGGAAGATCAGAAGCCTCACTTTTACACTGCACATCTCCACTGCACTGTGAGTGAATGGCTGGCCCTGCTACATTCACAGCATTGAGCAATCCCTCAGTGGCATACAGGATTACTAAGGCACTCACACCTGGTATGGGAGACGAATGCAAAACAGCCAGAACGCTCTCTGGCAAATCCAGTGGCAGAAATATAATCAAATATTATTCCAACACAGAGAAGAAGGAAACTACTGATCACGGTAGGACAAGGCTGCAACATGCAAGTGAGATTCAATGGTTTAACAAATACTTCATGGGTTCCCATAGTATTTCTGCTACTAGGCTGAGTTCATGCATCTTGAGGATACAGTCTGGTAGGGAAGGCAAATACATTCAGATACATTCACAGACAGATACATTCCACACGAGAGAGTACATCTTAAATAGACTGCATCGGGTATCAAGGAAGAACCCACAAAGTTTGAACTTATTGGCTTTAACTTTGAAAGAACACCAAGGAAAACAAAGTAGAATGCAATCAGTGCCAAAGCTTATTGGACCTTCTACTCCCCACCAAGGAGTAACGAGTTTGTTAAAAGAGATATTACAAGGAGGGGTGGATGTGAGGGGGAAGATACATGATTATTTCCCAGGGATTTCCTGAACTTACTCCCTTCAGATTTGGGAATATAATAGCTTTGTTCCCACCGAGGGAGGAGGGAAATATGTCAATTACATTGCTCATGCCTCCCTAGAATATAAACAGAGTATCTGCCAGCCAACAGCCCTGCTCACCTTCCAGAGCGGGTGGAAGAACAGTAAACATAAACTCACAGGGAGCAGGGAGGCAGGCAAGGAGGGCACCACCCACTCAAGACAGCATCTTATGGGCAGAGGGAGTCATTGCCTCAAACAGAAAAGAATGTAAGAGGAGGAAAGAAAAAAGATGATTTTTAAAAATGTTAATTTCCTTCACCCCAAAATGTAGTCTGAAGGAACGGAGGGACTTCAAAAATGACAGAAACATGAGTAAATACGGCAGTTCCTATAGTGATTTTTGGCTTTTTAACTTTACCTGAATCTCAATCCATGCATGCTAAGTTGCTTCAGTCAACTGGGACTCTTGTGACCCTATGGACTATAGCCCACCAGGCTCCTCTGTCCACAGGATTCTCCAGGCAAGAATGCTAGAGTGGGTTGCCATGCCCTCACCCAAGGGATCTTCCCATGAATCTTAACAGTAAAGAGCAAATGTGGCATATAGTTCAGTTCAGTTGCTCAGTTGTGTCTGACTCTTTGCGACCCCATGAACCGCAGCACGCCAGGCCTCCTTGTCCATCACCAACTCCCACAGTCCACCCAAACCTATGTTCATTATGTCAGTGATGCCATCCAACCACCTCATCCTCCATCCTCCCCTTCTCCTCCTACCCTCAATCGTTCCCAGCACCAGCGTCTTTTCAAATGAGTCAGCTCTTCGCATCAGGTAGCCAAAGTATTGGAGTTTCAGCTTCAACATCAATCTTTCCAATGAACACCCAGGACTGATCTCCTTTAGGATGGACTGGATGGATCTCCTAGCAGTCCAAGAGATCCTCAAGAGTCTTCTCCAACACCACAGTTTAAAAGCATCAATTCTTTGGTGTTCAGCTTTCTTTATAGTCCAACTGTCACATACATACATGACCACTGGAAAAAACCATAGCCTTGACTAGATGGACCTTTGCTGGCAAAGTAATGTCTCTGCTTTTGAATATGCTCTCTAGGTTGGTCATAACTTTCCTTCCAAGGAGCAAGCATCTTTTAATTTTATGGCTGCAATCACCATCTGTAATGATTTTGGATCCCAGAAAAATAAAGTCAGCCACTGTTTCTACTGTTGCCCCATCTATTTGTCATGAAGTGATGGGACCAGATGCCATGATCTCAGTTTTCTGAATGTTGAGCTGTAAGCCAAATTTTTCACTCTCCTCTTTCACTTTCATCAAGAGGCCCTTTAGTTCTTCTTCACTTTCTGCCATAAGGGTGGTGTCATCTGCATATCTGAGGTTATTGATATTTCTCCCAGCAACCTTGATTGCAGCTTGTGCTTCCTCCAGCCCAGTGTTTCTCATGATGTATTCTGCATATAAGTTAAATAAGCAGGGTGACAATATACAACTCAGTATCAAAAAAAAAAGGAAAGAAAGAAAGAAAAAAACCTCAATTTTTAAAATGGGCAGAAAACTTAATAGATGTTTTTCCAAAGAGGAAACACAGATGGGTAACAGGCACATAAAAAGATGCTCAATATCATTAATCACCAGGGCAATGTAAATCAAAACCACAATGAGATATCATCTCACATCTGCAAGAATGGCTATCATTAAAGCGTATACAAATAACAAATGCTGGTAAGGATGTGGACAAAAGGGAATCCTCATGTACTGTTGGTGGGAATGTAAGTTGGTTCAGCCACTGTAGAAAACAGAATGGAGGTTTCAAAAAAAAAAAAAAAAATAGAACTACATATGACTGCCATTGCACTCTGGGGTATCAGATCAGATCAGATCAGATCAGTCGCTCAGTCGTGTCCGACTCTTTGTGACCCCATGAACTGCAGCACGCCAGGCCTCCCTCTCCATCACCAACTCCCGGAGTTCACTCAGACTCATGTCCATCGAGTCGGTGATGCCATCCAGCCATCTCATCCTCTGTCGTCCCCTTCTCCTCTTGCCCCCAATCCCTCCCAGCATCAGAGTCTTTTCCAATGAGTCAACTCTTCGCATGAGGTGGCCAAAGTACTGGAGTTTCAGCTTCAGCATCATTCCCTCCAAAGAAATCCCAGGGCTGATCTCCTTCAGAATGGACTGGTTGGATCTCCTTGCAGTCCAAGGAACTCTCAACAGTCTTCTCCAACACCACACTTTAAAAGCATCAATTCTTCAGTGCTCAGCCTTCTTCACAGTCCAGCTCTCACATCCATACATGACCACAGGAAAAACCATAGCCTTGACTAGGCGAACCTTTGTTGGCAAAGTAATGTCTGCTTTTGAATATGCTATCTAGATTGGTCATAACTTTCCTTCCAAGGAGTAAGCGTCTTTTAATTTCATGGCTGAAGTCACCATCTGTAGTGATTTTGGAGCCCAGAAAAATAGAGTCTGACACTGTTTCCACTGTTTCCCCATCTATTTCCCATGAAGTGATGAGATGATGGGACTGGATGCCATGATCTTCATTTTCTTTTTTTTGTCCCCTTGACGAATAAGACAAGATTCATTCCCTCACCTGGACATTTTGATTATAAAGTGCTTTCTTTTTTTAAAATTTTATTTTATTTAACTTTACAATATTGTATTGGTTTTGCCATACATCAAAATGAATCCGCCACAGGTATACACGTGTTCCCCATCCTGAACCCTCCCCCTCCTCCCTCTCCCCATACCATCCCTCTGGGTCGTCCCAATGCACCAGCCCCAGGCATCCATTGTCAGGCATCGAACCTGGACTGGTGACTATTTCAAATATGATATTATACATATTTCATTACCATTCTCCCAAATCATCCCATCCTCTCCCTCTCCCAGATTCCAAGAGACTGTTCTATACATCAGTGTCTCTTTTGCTGTCTCGTATACAGGGTTATTGTTACCATCTTTCTAAATTCCATATATATGCGTTAGTATACACTATTGGTGTTTTTCTTTCTGGCTTACTTCACTCTGTATAATAGGCTCCAGTTTCATCCACCTCATTAGAACTGATTCAAATGTATTCTTTTTCATGGCTGAGTAATACTCCATTGTGTATATGTACCACCGCTTTCTTATCCATTCATCTGCTGATGGACATCTAGGTTGCTTCCAAGTCCTGGCTATTGTAAACAGTGCTGCTATGAACATTAGGATACATGTGTCTCTTTCAATTCTGGTTTTCTCAGTGTGTATGCCCAGCAGTGGGATTGTTGGATCATAAGGCAGTTCTATTCCCAGTTTTTTGAGGAATCTCCATACTGTTCTCCATAGTGGCTGCACTAGTTTGCATTCCCACCAACAGTGTAAGAGGGTTCCCTTTTCTCCACACCCTCTCCAGCATTTATTGCTTGTAGACTTTGGATCGCAGCCATTCTGACTGGTGTGTAATGGTACCTCAGAGTGGTTTTGATTTGCATTTCTCTGATAATGAGTGATGTTGAGCATCTTTTCATGTGTTTGTTAGCCATATGTATGTTTTCTTTGAAGAAATGTCTATTTAGTTCTTTGGCCCATTTTTTGATTGGGTCGTTTATTTTTCTGGAATTGAGCTGTAGGAGTTGCTTGTATATTTTTGAGATTAGTTATTTGTCTGTTGCTTCATTTGCCATTATTTTCTCCCATTCTGAAGGCTGTCTTTTCACCTTGCTTATAGTTTCCTTTGTTGTGCAGAAGCTTTTAAGTTTAATTAGGTCCCATTTATTTTTTATTTTATTTCCAGTATTCTGGGCGGTGGGTCATAGAGGATGTGATCTTCATTTTCTGAATGTTGAGCTTTAAGCCAACTTTTTCACTCTCCTCTTTCACTTTCATCAAGAGGCTTTTTAGTTCCTCTTCACTTTCTGCCATAAGGGTGGTATCATCTGCATATCTAAGGTTATTGATATTTCTCCAGGCAATCTTGATTCCAGCTTTTTTTCTTCCAGTCCAGCATTTCTCATGATGTACTCTGCATATAAGTTAAATAAACAGAGTGACAATACACAGCCTTGACGAACTCCTTTTCCTATTTGGAACCAGTCTGTTGTTCCATGTCCAGTTCTAACTGTTGCCTCCTGACCTGAATACAAATTTCTCAAGAAGCAGATCAGGTGGTCTGGTATTCCCATCTCTTTCAGAATTTTCCACAGTTTATTGTGATCCACACAGTCAAAGGCTTTGGCATAGTCCCCCAAAAAACAAAAACACTAATTCAAAAAGATATAGGCACTACAATGTTCATAGCAGCATTATTTACAATTGCAAAGACTTGGAAGTAACTGAAGTGTCCATCAACAGATGAGTGGATAAAGAAGAGGGATTTTCATACATACAGTGGAACACTACTCAGCCATAAAAAAGAACAAAATTTTGCCATTTCCAGCAACATGGATGTTCTTAGAGGGCATTATGCTTGTCACTTAGACAAACGCTGTATGATATCACTTATATGTGCATCTAAATTTATAAAGAACTGTAAATATAAGACAGTATAATCAGTCTCACAGATTCAGAGAACAAAACGTTGGCACAAGTGGTGGTAGGGGGAGAAAATACAGGGGTAGGAGAGTGGAAGGCACAAATACTCATTGTAAAACAGGCTCAAGGACGTTTTGTACAACCTGGGGAATATAGCCAATATTTTGTAATAACTGTAAATGGAGAGTAATCTCTAAAATTGTATAAATTTTTTTTTTTTAAGAGCAAATGTTGGACAGAAATAAGCTGCTTTGGAGAGTAATTCTCTCTACTGGTCATTTCAAACTGTTTACATATCACTGGGGCAAAACCATAGCATCATTTCATAGATATAAATACAAAATGTGGTTCACTGGAGAAGGGAATGGCAAACCACTTCAGTACTCCTGCCTTGAGAACCCCATGAAAAGTATGAAAATGCAAAAAGATAGGACACTGAAAGATGAACTACCCAGGTCGGTAGGTGCCCGATATGCTACTGGAGATGAGTGGAGAAATAACTCCAGAAAGAATGAAGGGATGGAGCCAAAGCAAAAACAACACCCAGATGTGGATGTGACTGGTGATGGAAGCAATGTCCGATGCTGTAAAGAGCAATATTGCATAGGAGGCTGGAATGTTAGGTCCACGAATCAAGGCAAATTGAAGTGATCAAACAGGAGATGGTAAGAGTGAATGTCAATATTTTAGGAATCAGTGAACTAAGATGGACTGGAATGGGTGAATCTAACTCAGATGATCATTATATCTACTACTGTGGGCAAGAATTCCTTAGAAGAAATGGAGTAGCCATCAGAGTCAACAAAAGAGTCTGAAAAACAGTACTTAGATGCAATCTCAAAAATGACACAATGATCTCTGTTTGTTTCCAAGGCAAACCATTCAATATTAGGGTAAACCAAGTCTGTGTCCTGACCAGTAATGCTGAAGAAGCTGAAGTTGAACGGTTCTATGAAGACCTACAAGATGTTATAGAATTAACACCCCCCCAAAAAAGATGTCCTTTGCAACACAGGGGACTGGAATGCAAAAGTAGGAAGTCAAGAAACACCTGGAGTAACAGGCAAATTTGGCCTTAGAGTACAGAATGAAGCAGGGCAAAAGCTAAAAGAGTTTTGCCAAGAGAATGCACTGCTCATAGCAAACACCCTCTTCAAACAACACAAGAGAAGACTCTACACATGGACATCACCAGATGGTCAACACTAAAATCAGATCGATTATATTCTTTGCAGCCAAAGATGGAGAAGCTCTATATAGTTAGTAAAAACAAGACTGGGAGCTGACTGTGGCTCAGATTGTGAACTTCTTATTGCCAAATTAAGACTTACATTGAAGAAAGTAGGGAAAACCACTAGAACATTTAAGTATGACCTAAATCAAATCCTTAATGATTATACAGAAATCGTTATGAGAAATCTATATGTAGGATAGGAAATAACAGAACCGCACATGGAACAACATAGGAAACAGGAAAAGGAGTACGTCAAGGCTATATATTGCCACCATGTTTATTTAATTTATATGCAGAGTACATCATGAGAAATGCTGGATTGGATGAAGCACAAGAGGGAATCAAGATTGCCAGAAGAAATATCAATAACCTCAAATATGCATATGACACCACCCTTATGGCAGAAAGGGCAGAAGAACTAAAGGTCCTCTTGATGAAAGTGAAAGAGGAGAGTGAAAAAGTTGGCTTAAAGCTCAATATTCAGAAAACTAAGATCATGGCATCCGGTCCCATCACTTCATGGGAAATAGATGGAGAAACAGTGGAAACAGTGGCAGATTCTATTTTGGAGGCCTCAAAATTACTGCAGGTGGTGACTGCAGCATGAAATTAAAAGATGCTTACTCCCTGGAAGAAAAGTTATGACCAACCTAGACAGCATATTAAAAAGCAGAGACATTACTTTGCCAACAAAGGTCCATCTAGTCAAGGCTGTTGCTTTTCCAGTAGTCATGTGTGGATGTAAGAGTTGGAGTATAAAGAAAGCTGAGCACCAAAGAATTGATGCTTTTGAACTGTGGTGTTGGAGAAGACTCTTGAGAGTCCCTTGAACTGCAAGGAGATCAAACCAGTCAGTCCTAAAGGAGATCAGTCCTGAATATTCATCGTAAGGACTGATGTTGGAGCTGAAACTCCAATACTTTGGCCACCTGATGTGAAGAGCTGACTCATTTGAAAATACCCTGATGCTCTAGGAAAGATTGAAGGCAGGAGGAGAAGGGGACGACAGAGGATGAGATGGTTCGATGGCATCATTGACTCAATGGACATGGGTTTGGGTGGACTCTGGGAGTTGGTGATGGACAGGGAGGCCTGGCATGCTGCAGTTCATGGGGTCGCAAAGAGTTGGACACGACTGAACGACTGAACTGAACTGAACTGAATCATCATCTAATTGAAAAATGTGGTAAAAAACTATGCTGAATTTTTTAGATATTATTCTCACATATTAAATGAATATACTTACTACAGACTAGATAGTATGCAAGACACTGTGGAGAACAGAGGAATCTAACATGGACCTTGGTCTCATACTGTTCACTGTCTAATGGTGTGAGTTCACTACAAGATACCAAATGACTTCTTCCATTTAATTTAATAAACATTTTAAGACTGTTAATGTACTGTACATTGTTCTAAACCCAAGGAGACAAAAGCAAACAGGTCACAGATAGACAATGTTCTATTTGGTTTCGGACATACAAATAAGAGACAACATTTCTATTTTCATAGATTAAGTATGATTACTAAAATATATAATCAGGTATCAGTAGACCTAGACTTTGCTATCTTGACTGCCTGGAAAAAATAAATTAAGATAAAATGTTATGCCATCTATTTCTTTTTAAATTAGAGATGAAAATTTCTATTTGCCTTTTTTAAAAAAATTATTCTACCCATGGATCTGTAAAATAACTTCCCTCTACATTTTAAAAGACCCTGATGCTGGGAAAGATAGAAGGCAAGAGGAGAAGGGGACAACAGAGGATGAGATAGTTGGATAGCATCACTGACTCAACGGACATGAGTTTGAGCAAGCTTCAGGAGATGGTAAAGGACAGGGAAGCCTGATGTGCTGTAGTCCAAGGGGTCACAAAGAGTCAGATACGACTGAAAACTGAACAACAACAACAACATTTTAGAGCCAGTAAAAACTTTGCCACTTCAACCGGACAGTCACAACTATACAACTTAAGGTGTATGAATTCCTTTCTTATTTTAAAGCCTTTGTGGCTGATCACAGTGGACATTAAGTACATTATGTTGGATGAATAATAAGTGTGAAACCAAACATTTTACTTTAAGTACATCTTCCTCTTGGGTGTAAATTGAATACAAAGTGGGTCACTATCAGTTTCTTTCAAAATCTTCATATCTTTGGAGTCATTATCTAACCATAAGCTTCTCTTCTTTATGTTAAATATTCTCAAGCCATTTCTTCACAAATACCACGTTTAACACCTTTAATAATCTCACTCAGTCTTACACAAATCTTCCAGTTTCTTCAGGCGCTTTTCAAAGTGCTAGTATCATGAGGTTCTAATTAGTTATTATCTCTCAAATGTCAACTTCTCTTAATAATTCATAAGAGCATATTAACTTTTTTATATTACAGTGTAAGCTTGGATAATGCTCAGTATGTGAATCCTGTCTTTGCTTTCACTTTAAACATATCAGCTATACGATCCCCTGGAGAAGGGAAAGGCTACTCACTCCAGTATTCTGATCTAGAGAATTCCATGGACTGTATATTCCATGGGGTCGCAAAGAGTCAGACACGACTGAGTGACTTTCACTTTACTTCACTTCACTTTATACAGTGAAATACACTGTTTTTTGATTGGTATGATAGAGGAAGGTGTATAGATCAGAATCCCTATGCCCTTGGTCAAGTGTACAGTTGAGTCAATGGTATTTGTTTCTGCCAAGTCCATGGCTGGTGCCATACAGGCTTAGAGGAAAAGATGTGATAAACTCCCAGTTAAGTGATGGAGACAAGCATTCACTCTTCCACCAACAAGTGAGTAAGAGAAGGGATAGTCCAGCAGTCCAGCATGTGGTCTTTGGAGTTTAAAGCCTTCTGTTTCAAAGCCTGGCTTTTCCATTTACTAGTTGTATAACCTTGAACAAAGTTGTTCAAACTCCCAATATTTCCATTTCTTCTTTGGTAAAATAGGAATAATAAGAGTATTTACATCATAGGTTAAGTGATAATTACATAAAATAACATGTAGAGAGTTTAGCACTGCTGCTA
Source organism: Tragelaphus eurycerus (assembly GCA_935064755.1). NCBI lineage: Eukaryota > Metazoa > Chordata > Mammalia > Artiodactyla > Bovidae > Tragelaphus > Tragelaphus eurycerus. Next base: position 32,187,916 of record CAKXYN010000002.1, read on the forward strand.
CTGCTAAGTCACTTCAGTCATGTCCAACTCTGTGCGACCCCATAGACGGCAGCCCACCAGGCTCCCCAGTCCCTGTGATTCTCCAGGCAAGAACATTGGAGTGGGTTGCCATTTCCTTCTCCAATGCATGAAAAGTGAAAAGTGAAAGTGAAGTTGCTCAGTTGTGTCCGACTCTTAGAGACCCCATGGACTGCAGCCTACCAGGCTCCTCCATCCATGGGATTTTCCAGGCAAGAGTACTGGAGTGGGGTGCCATTGGTGCTTTTAAATCCTCAGTATGTGTACATAAGTGTGTGCGCCTGTGTGCGTATACTTTGTGGTAGGCATTCTGCTAGGTATATAAATAACTATGTTGCAAGGCAGAATTTTAAGAGAGAGAGAGAGTTAAACTGAGAGCAAGAACAGATTTTGAGAGTAAGCCAACTACCTTCTGGTATGTCAAGAATGTGTGTATGTGTGTGTTCAAAGATAACCACAGAGGGTGAGAAGTTCTGAATTTACAGGTAAAAGCAAGATAAATATTCTTGTCCAAGGAAGTAAAGAGCAAGCAAAGTGGAATCCAAGGCATATTATATGGGAATCCAACCTCACCTGCATTTCTGTGCATAACTTTTCCCTTTCCAACCTATACAGGCCTCCATAAATAGAATTCACTGTGACTCATAACTCATTCTTTACAGAGATTAGCACCAAGAAAAGTCGGCAATCATAAAAGGTATTTAATAAATTAGAACCTGTAAAACTTTATGGGAAGCAGGTGTTTGAGTCCCATTTTATGGAACATGAGCCTAACCAAAAGGGTTATATGAACTATTGTGAGGTTGTTCTGCCCATGAACAATGATGGGAATGTGATCACATGCCCCACAAACTAGACTATGATAAGTCTCCTGTTGTTAGGATAACGCCATTTATACATCTATTTATAATTTTATATCCTCCCTTTCATTTTATTCTTCATTGAAAGTTAATGTATTGCAACTCATTGGCAGGCAATTTGTTTTAGGGTAAAAAAGTAATCTAATAAAAAAACAATAAAATCTGTGAATGTGAAAAAATATCCCCAAGATATAAGCAGATTTATTATACATAGCTGGAAAATTCATCTCACATATGAAGGCATTCATAAAGTGAGTTAATGTCTCTGTGCAGAAGTTCATTGAAAATATACTTGACAGAGTCATTTACTTTCAATATCAGAAATCACGAGAGAACAGGTGAAAATTACTCCTACAAGTAAGAAGTATTTATATACAGCCAAATAACTAGAGCAAAATAAAACCATATGGAATAAAACAGATGAGAGCATGGAATAAAGGGTGGTAGAGAAAACAGAAAGATGTAAAACAATAATTCAAAGACAAAGTTAAAAAGAACTCAGTAACCACATGATAATTTAACTCTAGGACACATAATCTTGAGGTTATTTGACAACTCCCAGGAAGTAAATCCCTAAGAAAGTGATATTCAGTCATTTCATAATACTGCTCTTTAGCCTAGAAATTTCTTTAGGATCTTTAAATTTACTTTTTGAGATCATGGGTCAAGCTTCCCATGCAAAGATTCAATACCGTTTTCTTTAATTGTTGCTTCTTGATGAGACAGTTCCTCTTTTATCACATCATTAATTTCTATGACAAGTTTTGAAGGTGATGCTGAGGTTCACTCTCTGAGTGGGCAGTGGAGGGCCACAATGCCCCTGTGCAAAGAGTACATGGGGGTTCTCACTCCAGTATCCTTCCACCACACTCTGGGCATCCACCACCAACAGGGCACATCACATGTGCTGCAATGGTCAGCTTGTATGCCTCTCTCAGGCTCTGTGCTGTGCCAAGACACACAAAGACTGAAAGTCAGGCCCATGACCTGAAGAAGCAAACAGTCTGACTTTGCAGGATAACCTCATTTAGCCCTCAAAACAAATCTATGAAGTAGCTAATATTATTAATATTATTCTTATTTCACAACGGATAAAAAAAAGCTTAGTTTGTTTAACTCTACCAAGGTTATACCCCTAGAAAGTGATAACGTCTGACTCCAGAGCCTGTGTTTTTAATCACATCATTCAACAAATAATATAGATTGAATGATTTAACAAATGATTAAACAAGTAAAGAAGACATACTAAAACAAACTAAACAACACCATGATCATATTCTTATTTAGGTTCTTGAGTTTGAGAAAGGATATTCTTAAATTTTGGTTTGTAGATTTCCCAAGTTACAATCAGTAGATGCCAAAGACCATGCCCAGTATTATGAACACTGCCATCCAAGGAAGGAACTGAACCAAAGAAGAGAAATATTAGCAGGTAGAGACTGTGTCCTCAATATGCTGACACAATTAATTATACATTTTAAATATTAATTTATAAACTGACTAGTTCAGTTCAGTCGCTCAGTTGTGTCCGATTCTTTGTGACCCCATGAATCACAACATGCCAGGCCTCCCTGTCCATCACCAACTCCCAGAGTTCACTCAGACTCATGTCCATCAAGTCGGTGATGCCATCCAAATTGATGCAAAAAGGCATCTTTCATTCATTTCATTGACTCTGTCAATTAACTGATGTTTGATAAGCTCAGCCAAAAAAATGTAATAATATCAAAGTACCATTAGAAACCCCTTCAGGAATCACAGCCTTGTCAGGGTGAAGGGACTTGTGTAACAATGAAGCTAGAGTTACAGACCAAAAAAAAAAAAAAACAGACTTCTAGGAGGAATATTAACAACCTCAGATATGCAGATGATACCATTCTAATAGCAGAAAGTTAAGAGGAACTGAAGAGCCTCTTGATGAAGGTGAGAGAGGAAAGTGAAAAAGCTGCCTCAAAATTCAACATTAAAAAAACTAAGACTGGTATCTAGTTCCATCACTTCTTGGCAAATATATGGCAAAAAGTGGAGGCACTGACAGATTTTATTTTCTCAGGCTCCCAAATCACTACAGATTGTGACTACAGCCATGAAATTCAAAGACACTTGCTCCTTGGGAAAAAAGCTATGACCAACCTAGACAGCGTATTAAAAAGCAAAGACATCACACTGCTGATAAAGGTCCATATAGTCAAAGCTATAGTTTTTTCAGTAGTCATGTATGGAAGTGACTGTTGGACCATAAAGAAGGCTGTGGTGGTTTAGTTGCTAAGTCTGTAAGTCGTGTCCAACTCTTATGATCTCATGGACTATAGCCCGCCAGGCTCCTCTGTCCATGGGATTTTCCAGGCAAGAATATTGGGGTGGTTTGCCATTTCCTCCTCCAAGGGATCTTCCTGACCCAGGGATCAAATCCAAGTCTCCTGCACTTCAGGCAGATTCTTTACCAACTGAGCTACCAGGACTTCCCAAAGAAGGCTGAGTGCTGAAGAATTTATGCCTTTAAATTGTGGAGCTGGAGAAGACTCTCGAGAGTCCCTTGGTCTGAAGGAGATCAGATCAGTCAAACCTAAAGGAAATCAACCCTGAATGTTCATTGGAAGGACTGATGCTGAAGCCGAAGCTCCAATACTTTGGCCACCTGATGCAAAGAACCGACTCATTGGAAAAGACCCTGAAATTGGGAAAGACTGAAGGCAAAAGGAGAAGATGATGACAGAGAATGAGATGGTTAGAGAGCATCACCAATTCAATGGCATGAATTTGAACAATCTCTGGGAGATAGTGGAGGACAGGGAAGCCTGGCATGCTGCAGTCCATGGAGTCACAAAGAGTTGGATACAACTTAGTGACCAAACAATAACATCAAATTACTTTCACCTATGAGCCAGATGCTGGAAAACTTTCACAAATATCTGTTTGTTTGTAACCATCTACACTTTTATTATGCACCTTTTACAGATGGAAAAACTAAAGCTAAGAAAAGGTAAGTAACTTTCCCTCAAGTCAACTAAGACATCCACGTGAAAACTCTAGTGCCCATATCTCAATCTGATCACCGAAATTCCTTGTTTACTTCTTTTAAAGGCCTGCTATCTATGCTGCCTGAGGAAGCAAACTGGTCTCATTCCTTTGTGTTCTTCCTCAAGACCACCACTCCCTGTCCCTCGATCCAAGATGTCACAGAAGCTTTATTTCCTCTGCTGTCTCTGTGCAGGTAGGTGGCGTTAAATTCATTGGGTTAGTTTTCTTTTAATCAAATGTTAAATCCATTAATTTCCACAGAGCAAATGGGTACTCTACAGAGATAGGAGTGATGTCAACAGACCAAAAGTTACCTATATAAAGTCATCATAATCAGAAGGAGGATAAAAATCAACAAAATCTATTAATTCTGAAACAACAGATAAGGAGAAAGAACTGTAGCACAAATCTAGTTAATTGTGTGGTCTTGGAGCCACAGTTACTACCAGAAATATTCAGAATATTTTGATTTGGCATACAGATATTCTTCCATTTGGATAAACCAGTATTTCTAAAATGAAATTTATTGGGGCAAATGAAGTACTATTTTCATATCTGCTGCTGCTAAGTCACACTAAAACATAGATAATAAAAACATAGGCAATAAAAAAATTGAACTTTGAGAAAGCAGGATGCATCCAATAGGGCCCTTTTTTAATAAAGACAACAGCTAGCTGGCTAGAAATGATATGGAAAATATATTTTATTTTTTGCACAAAGGAACATATTTAACAGGTAACCACCAAGGATGATTGCATAGATTAGTACTCAAATGTTTGCCAACATAGTTAAACTTGATTTTTATCTTCATGACCCCAAGTAGTTGGCTAGAACAAGTGTTTCATATTTCAACCTGTAGTTCCAGTGATCACAAAACACTAGGGGTGACTCCCTGGTGGTTCAGTGGTAAAGGATCCACCTGCCAATGCAGGAGACATGGGTTCAATCCCTGGTCCGAGAAGATCCCACATGCTGCAGAGCATGTGCTCATGTGCCACAGCTACTGAGCCTGTGCTCTAGGGCCCGGGAGCTGCAACTACTGAAGCCCATGTGCCCCGGAGCCCGTGCTCCACAAGAGAAGCCACTGCAGTGAAAAGCCTTCGAACCACAACTGGGGATTAGCCCCCACTCGCCACAACTAGAGAAAAGCCCACTCGGCAACAAAGACCCAGCACAGCCAAAAATAAATAAATAAAAATAATTTAAAAAAGAAAAAACACTAGGGCTCAGAACTCCAAATGTCCTAATTTAGCACATAAATTTAAGGACACAAACATCCCAGATCTCAGATTTCTTTTTTGAAAAGGAATGGTGTTAAGGGTTCACTATCATCATCATAATTAAAGGATGCATATATTTGGAGCTTTATCTTACCCTACCTTTATCCTACCCTAAAATGGACTGGAATGGGTGAATTTAACTCGGATGACCATTATATCTACTACTGTGGGCAGGAATCCCTCAGAAGAAATGGAGTGGCCATCATGGTCAACAAAAGAGTCCGAAATGCAGTACTTGGATGCAATCTCAAAAACGATAGAATGATCTCTGTTCGTTTCCAAGGCAAACCATTCAATGTCACAGTAATCCAAATCTATGCCCCAACCAGTAACGCCGAAGAAGCTGAAGTTGAAAGGTTCTATGAAGACCTACAAGACCTTTTAGAACTAACACCCCAAAAAGATGTCCTTTTCATTATAGGGGACTGGAATGCAAAAGTAGGAAGTCAAGAAACACCTGGAGTAACAGGCAAATTTGGCCTTGGAATACGGAATGAAGCAGGGCAAAGACTAATAGAGTTTTGCCAAGAAAATGCACTGGTCATAGCAAATACCCTCTTCCAACAACACAAGAGAAGACTCTATACATGGACATCACCAGATGGTCAACACCGAAATCAGATCGATTATATTCTTTGCAGCCAAAGATGGAGAAGCTCTATACAATCAGCAAAAACAAGACCAGGAGCTGACTGTGGCTCGGACCATGAACTCCTTATTGCCAAATTCAGACTGAAATTGAAGAAAGTAGGGAAAACTACTAGACCATTCAGGTATGACCTAAATCAAATCCCTTATGATTATACAGTGGAAGTGAGAAATAGATTTAAGGGCCTAGATCTGATAGATAGAGTGCCTGATGAACTATGGAATGAGGTTCGTGACATTGTACAGGAGACAGGGATCAAGACCATCCCCATGGAAAAGAAATGCAAAAAAGCAAAATGGCTGTCTGGGGAGGCCTTACAAATAGCTGTGAAAAGAAGAGACGCGAAAAGCAAAGGAGAAAAGGAAAGATATAAACATTTAAATGCAGAGTTCCAAAGAATAGCAAGAAGAGATAAGAAAGCCTTCTTCAGTGATCAATGCAAAGAAATAGAGGAAAACAACAGAATGGGAAAGACTAGGGATCTCTTCAAGAAAATCAGAGAAACCAAAGGAACATTTCATGCAAAGATGGGCACAATAAAGGACAGAGATGGTGTGGACCTAACAGAAGCAGAAGATATTAAGAAGAGGTGGCAAGAATACACAGAAGAACTGTACAAAAAAGAGCTTCAAGACCCAGATAATCATGATGATGTGATCACTGACCTAGAGCCAGACATCTTGGAATGTGAAGTCAAATGGGCCTTAGAAAGCATCACTACGAACAAAGCTAGTGGAGGTGATGGAATTCCAGTGGAGCTATTCCAAGTCCTGAATGATAATGCTGTGAAAGTGCTACACTCAATATGCCAGCAAATTTGGAAAACTCAGCAGTGGCCACAAGATTGGAAAAGGTCAGTTTTCATCCCAATCCCAAAGAAAGGCAATGCCAAGGAGTGCTCAAACTACCGAACAATTGCACTCATCTCACACGCTAGTAAAGTAATGCTCAAAATTCTCCAAGCCAGGCTTCAACAATATGTGAACCGTGAACTTCCTGATGTTCAAGCTGGTTTTAGAAAAGGCAGAGGAACCAGAGATCAAATTGCCAACATCCACTGGATCATCGAAAAAGCAAGAGAATTCCAGAAAAACATCTATTTCTGCTTTATTGACTATGCCAAAGCCTTTGACTGTGTGGATCACAATAAACTATGGAAAATTCTGAAAGAGATGGGAATACCAGACCACCTGATCTGCCTCTTAAGAAATCTGTATGCAGGTCAGGAAGCAACAGTTAGAACTGGTCATGGAACAACAGACTGGTTCCAAATAGGAAAAGGAGTACGTCAAGGCTGCATATTGTCACCATGTTTATTTAACTTATATGCAGAGTACATCATGAGAAATGCTGGACTGGAAGAAACACAAGTTGGAATCAAGATTGCCGGGAGAAATATCAATAACCTCAGATATGCAGATGACATGACTCTTATGGCAGAAAGTGAAGAGGGGCTAAAAAGCCTCTTGATGAAAGTGAAAGTGGAGAGTGAAAAGGTTGGCTTAAAGCTCAACATTCAGAAAACGAAGATCATGGCATCTGGTCCCATCACTGCATGGGAAATAGATGGGGAAACAGTGGAAACAGTGTCAGACTTTGTTTTTCTGGGCTCCAAAATCACTGCAGATGGTGACTGCAGTCATGAAATTAAAAGACGCTGGCTTCTTGGAAGGAAAGTTATGACCAACCTAGATAGCATATTCAAAAGCAGAGACATTACTTTACCAACAAAGGTTCGCCTAGTCAAGGCTATGGTCTTTCCTGTGGTCATGTATGGATGTGAGAGCTGGACTGTGAAGAAGGCTGAGCGCCGAAGAATTGATGCTTTTGAACTGTGGTGTTGGAGAAGACTCTTGAGAGTCCCTTGGACTACAAGAAGATCCAACCAGTCCATTCTGAAGGAGATCAATCCTGAAATTTCTTTGGAAGGAATGATGCTAAAGCTGAAACTCAAGTATTTTGGCCACCTCATGCGAAGAGTTGACTCATTGGAGAAGACTCTGATGCTGGGAGGGATTGAGGGCAGGAGGAGAAGGGGACGACAGAGGATGAGATGGCTGGATGGCATCACTGACTCAATGGATGCGAGTCTGAGTGACCTCCGGGAGCTGGTGATGGACAGGGAGGCCTGGCGTGCTGCAGTTCATGGGGTCGCAAAGAGTCGGACACGACTGAGCGACTGATCTGATCTGATCTTACCCTGCACTATTTATAACTCATAAACCTATTTTCACTTTCACTTTAGTTCTCTGTGTGGTACACAGTTAAGGAAAAATTTTCAATGAAATTTTGATGCTGAGTAAAAGAAAAGCAATCCCCAGGGTACAAGCCAATCCTTTGCAGCAGCAGCTGTGTCCAGCTCCATTTTATAAAGAAATGGGCTGGGGAAAAAAGCACTCAGAATAAATAATCAGTGGCCAGTTGGGGTCATATAGAAGGAGGGAGGCTGGAGGCAGAAGGCCAGGAGTGATGCAACAAGTGCCTTCAACTATGGAGGAACAGAAGAATAGCAGACAAAATATATTGAAATTAATAGGACAAGCAGTGGGCTGACTTCAGGTTGAAAGGCAACCCAAGTGATCATGTCAAGTCTGGAATTTGTGGTCTGGGGCCAAAACAAGAATAGTCTGGAGTAATTTCAAGAGCTGGCATCAGCACCCGTTTTGAAGGACCCAGTGCAAACCAGTATTCATCCTAACACAGAATTCTCTAATCCCAGCCTCCTAACCCGTTCAACTGTGGCTATTGAATAGGATTTACATGCTAGTTTGCCATCTTCCCTGGTGGCTCAGCTGGTAAAGAATCTGCCCACAATGCAGGAGATCTGGGCCCAATCCCTGGGTTGGGAAGATCCCCTGGAGAATGGAAAGGCTACCCCACTCCAGGATTCTGGCCTGGAGAATTCCAGGACTTTACAATCCTTGAGGTCACAAAGAGTAGGACACGACTAGGTGACTTTCTTTCACTTTCACTTTGCCATCTTTGTTTATGAGCACAAAGACAAGAGTTTTTCACAAAGAACCTCCACAGTCCACTTCATTAATCTCTCAATTTGCCACCTACATCTCAGGTTGTATGCCAGTTAAATCTACAACAGCTATATTTTTAAACCTCATTATTATCACTGCAATTATCCTCATTCCTTCTTACTGACACTCCATACAATTAGTCTGAATTCAGTCCAAGGCAAAAAAAAGCATATACTAGCTTAAATAAATTCACATAAACATAACTCAGATTGTCTCAAAATCACTCAGATGATTTTTAAGCAGCTCCGATCAGATTTACAGGTCAAATTCAAAGTTGGTTCTATGCCAAGTACAAATCAATTACACAAATATCTCCAAAACAATGGTAAAAGAAGTCAGAGGCCAAGGCCTCAATTAAAGTATAGTCTACTCTAGAGCATGTAGAGATTATCACTAGAAAAGCCTATGATATCGAGATAAATATAGTAGTTGAGATTACATGTGTAAAAATAAGCACAGGCTAAAATGGAAGCTTAATTACAAGGAGTTCAGGGAAGAATTTAGCAAGTCTATATCCATCTTGACCCGTCTACATCTAAATGTCAATACACACCTTACTTTTTTTTTTTATTTGTGTATTAAATAGGAATACTTGCACTTGCTTGGTAATAAGAGAAATCTAGTGAAAGGAAGTAGTAGACCAAACATAGTACCTCTCACTTTACCTACAGTCAATCCACTCTAAATGCATTTTTTTCAAGGCAAGGATACATGGGTAAAGCAAACTGATTTCTTTCTTCCCCCATTACCAGATACCTTCTTCAATCATCACAAAGGTTGAATACTAAGCTACCAAATACATAAAAAGATATTATCTCAATAAACAACTTTAGTAAAAGATATTCATGCTACATAGACAAATATAACTTCACAGTTACTTCAGGTTTCTTCTTCTGTTATAAATGCTGCCTTTTAGCATCTGTAATCCCAAAGATTCCTGTCCATTTGAAAACAGTTTGGAAGACAAGACTCAAGCTGACTTACAAAATACAGTTACTATTTCTCTGAAGCTACAAGAGGGTTTGCTCAAGAATAAACCCATTATCACTGAAAAACCACGTATGTGACAATGATATGTCTGTCTGTCTGTTCCTAGATATCTCCATTAATTTAGCTCTATTTACTTAGCCTCACCAAGATGGTGTCCATTCATTCATTTGTTCAAATATTCACTCATTCCATTACCCTCTAGAACTAATCCATTTGTTAGCCAAGATGGAACTTAAAGTTCCCCAAGAATCTAATCAAAAGTCATCCACATTCCTGTGTATACACTGACCTTTAGGCTCTGAGCCTCTATCTTTCAATAAGACCCGACCTTAACCAACGAGGGGCTTCTCCGGTGGCTCAGCTGTTAAAGAATCCGTCTGCAATGTGGAAGACCTGGGTTCAATCCCTGGGCTGGGAAATTCCCCCAGAGAAGGGAATAGCTATCCACTCCAGTATTCTGAGAATTCCATGGACTTATACAGCCCATGGGGTTGCAAAGAGTTGAACATGACTGAGCAACTTTAACTTCACTTTCACTTTATCCAATGAGAGTTGAGCTTTCCATGTCCCAACCTCTGTCACAACAGCTCAACTCAGAAGCTCCCCAGCAGCCCCAGATCCAGGCTTAGCTTTGCTCTCCAGTGTTTCCAATATTCAAGGTTCTGCTGCTGAGTCACAGTTGTTCCATCCAGGTTTGGGCTGGATATTGCTGTATCTTCCTAAAAATCCCTGCCTGCCTCTATACCTGCTGCTAAGTTACCTCACCATGAAAACCTACCCTACCTCCAGTTATGATATTGACAAAATTGTCCTAGACTGATGCCACTTATGTATTTTGGGGGATAATGGTACCCACATATTCTTCACATTTCATTGAATCCATGAATTATTCTCTGGGCATGCTTAGCCTTAAAAGTCTATACTAACTTCTCTATGTCTTGGTTTTCTTATCTGTAAAAGGGAAATAATGTTAGTATATTCCACAGAGGATATGATGAAGATTTAATTATTTATAATCCATTAAATACATATACTTTTTAAGCTTTATAAGTATATAAAACTTAGAAACTTACAACAGAGCCTGAAGATAATACATACTTTATAAGTATTAGTATTATGATTACTGTTATTATTGACTTCCTCCAGTAAACTGTAGGATCTCTGAAGATAACGACTGTCTCTTTCATTCTTAAAACCCTTCACATCTAAAGAGCAATTTGCATATCTCAGGCAATAAGTGGTTGTCAAGTAAATTTGAATTCCTAAGTACTTTAAAAAGATATCTGGAAATACTGTATCTATCATATAGCTGCTGAAAGTATGACCATAGAAATCCAATTGCCTAAACTTCCCTGGTGATCTAATGGGTAAGGATCCGTCTGCCAATTCAGAGGACACAGGCCCAATCCCTGGTCCCAGAAGATTCTACACGCTGCAGGACAGCTAAGTCCATGCACCACAACTACTGAAGCCCATGAGTCTACGGCCCGTGCCCCACAACAAAAGAAACCACCGCAATGAGAAACCCATGAACTGCAACTAGAGAGCAGCCCCTACTCACCACTGCTAGAGAAAAGCCAGTGCACAGCAACGAAGACCCAGCACAGCCAAAGATAATTAAAAAAAAAAAAAAAATACACCCAATTGCCTACTTGAGGACATGATGTCACCAGAATAGCCAAGAATGCAAGGCAGTCTTAAGCCCACACTACTAGTTCCATACACCATCTTTACACCATGCTGTTCTTGTGATAAGAGAACTAATACATTTACTGTGACCTTACGTTTTATGTAAATATACTTCTCCTTAGCCAAGGAAAGGGCATACGGTGGCTTAGACATTGTTCATTCATTCATATTTTTATTGTGCAGTCCTGTGTCAGACTTTAAATTAGGTATAGACTATGGTAAACCGAACAGACTAAAAGCATTGCCTCATTAAACTAATATTTTGGGGGAGAAAGGGAGAGAAAGTTTACACAAACAAAACATTACTTTATATCGAATTGTGATAAGTGTGCAGCATAATAGGGGCTTCCCAGGTAGCACAGTACAAAGAATCTGCCTGCCAATGCAGGAGACGCCAGAGACACAGATTTCATCCCTGGATTGGGAAGATCCTCTGGAGTAGAAAATGGCAACCCACTCCAGTGTTCTTGCCTGGAAGATTCCATGAACAGAGGAGCCCGGCCGGCTACAGTCCACTGGGTCAAAAAAGAGTCAAACACGACTAAGCAACTGAGCACTGCACTGTGAAGCATAATATTGAAGGGTTGTTGCTTTGTATCACCTGTAATGAAAATATCAGATTCAGATCAGATCAGATCAGTCGCTCAGTCGTGTCCGACTCTTTGCAACCCCATGAACCGCAGCATGCCAGGCCTCCCTGTCCATCACCAACTCTCGGAGGTCACTCAGACTCACACCCATCGAGTCAGTGATGCCATCCAGCCATCTCATCCTCTGTTGTCCCCTTCTCCTCCTGCCCCCAATCCCTCCCAGCATCAGAGTCTTCTCCAATGAGTCAACTCTTCGCATGAGGTGGCCAAAATACTGGAGTTTCAGCTTTAGCATCATTCCTTCCAAAGAAATCCCAGGGTTGATCTCCTTCAGAATGGACTGGTTGGATCTCCTTGCAGTCCAAGGGACACTCGAGAGTCTTCTCCAACACCACAGTTCAAAAGCATCAATTCTTCAGCGCTCAGCCTTCTTCACAGTCCAGCTCTCACATCCATACATGACCATAGGAAAGACCATAGCCTTGACTAGACGAACCTTTGTTGGCAAAGTGATGTCTCTGCTTTTGAATATGCTATCTAGGTTGGTCATAACTTTCCTTCCAAGGAGTAAGCGTCTTTTAATTTCATGGCTGCGGTCACCATCTGCAGTGATTTTGGAGCCCAGAAAAATAAAGTCTGACACTGTTTCCACTGTTTCTCCATCTATTTCCCATGTAGTGACGGGGAAGGCAATGGCACCCCACCCCAGTACTTTTGCCTGGAAAATTCCATGGACAGAGGAGCCTGGTAGGTTCCAGTCCATGGGGTTGCTAAGAGTCGGACACGACTGAGCGACTTCACTTTCACTTTTCACTTTCATGCATTGGAGAAGGAAATGGCAACCCACTCCAGTGTTCTTGCCTGGAGAATCCCAGGGACGGGGGAGCCTGATGGGCTGCCGTCTATGGGGTCGCACAGAGTCGGACACGACTGAAGCGACTTAGCAGCAGTAGCAGCAGTGATGGGACTAGATGCCATGATCTTCGTTTTCTGAATGTTGAGCTTTAAGCCAATCTTTTCACTCTCCACTTTCACTTTCATCAAGAGGCTTTTTAGTTCCTCTTCACTTTCTGATTACTTCCTATTTATTCACATCCCTTTCTAGAAGCCACTGGACCAGTTTTCTCTAGCACTTGGTCGGTAAAGGGAAATAATTTGATGCTGAGATGGGTGCAATGCTGCTATTTTTCTGCCAATCCCTATGCTGAAAGTATATGCTTTACAACCTACCTAGAAAAAATCCTAACTACCAGTCATGAACAGAAATGTAAATGGCCCTAGCAAGGTCTAGCAGGTCTAAGTAAGGCAGTTCTCCTGCATGGGAAAGGCTTCACTCCTATCCAGCCACAGGTGAAGTAACTGGTCCCAGTCCTGACCCATCTCAAATACAACCACAAGATAAACAGAGAATCTGTTTGAGTAGGGATAATTCATTTTTACAAAGAAAAAATGTACTAGGTTAGATTATTATCTGCTCCAGGAATGTTTTAAAGAAAAAGAAGAATTTTATAGTCATCAATTTCATTTTAAGGTTTTTGAGGCTTACGACCTTTTACCAATGCAACAATCACAGATGGGTATTGCTCTTTAAAGCAAACTGTGAGTCAGACCCATGACTCCTTGACCATTATGGTTCATTACACTGTCAAAATCAAGCCTTTGTCAAGTAGTTTTAATTCTCCAGCTCTATGAATAAGTTTGCTGAAGAAATATTTTGCTTAATGACATTAATTGCTTTGATACTGCGTTTGGGTACAAGGCTTTGATACAAGGTTTTTTCATATAGTAACTGAGTGTAAAAATCAAACCTAACAAGAAACACATGAAAAACCACAGAGATCAATCAATAATATTATTTTTCCCCGAATTACTATATTAAACCTACATTAAGGACCTGGCAAGCTATTGATCTACTCGTCATAACTCTGCATTTCTTCCAAATAACCATATTCTTCAGTACAATTCTAATTTTGAATCATGATGTTTGATAATCAACTTGCCTTGCCAAATGACCTGTTAAAAATATCTATACCTCTGCTCTAGGAAAGCCTCTGTTAGAAATGCTATATTGAATAGTTTAGATTTAAATCATTGCCCTGATTTAAACCCTGTGGAAATAATAATACGATAGTAAATAATATTGAGTGCTACTCACACTTCATACATCAAAGACTGTCAAAAATATTTAGTATGGAAGGCCTTTCCAATACTAAGCCCCAGAAGATTTACAAGAGGTCAAGGTGATTAGACCTCCTTAATTAAAATGCAAATTCATCTACTGATTTATCGTATCAAACAGGCCCATGAATAACTACTGATTTTTTTTAACATGTTCATTTTCAATTTCAATGACAGATATTCATAAAATATGAATCAGACTCCCCCACCACACCTGTAGTTCCAGTGTCCTGGTCTCAAGTTAAGCACAACACGGACCTTTTGTGTCACACTTTTCTCCCCTTCTGGCTGCAGAGTTTCAGAGCAGAACACCTCATAACAGACAAAATTTGCACCAAACTGCCAACTCTGAGGCAAAGCATTATTTATTTGGGTACATGTCCATGCCATGTGTGTATGCCCAGGTCAGCTCTGTAAACCCATGAAAACCCAGAGTAAAGACAAGAGAGTTGTTCAGCTGGGTATGTCACAGAGGAGACGTGGGAGTCCAGTTGTCCCTCTGAAGACTGTGAGCCAGTCATTGGAGCCTCCTCATGTCCCCAGGTCTGCAGTCTCTCTGTTCTGCCCCACAAAAGGGTTTGCTTCTTATTACCATCCCTTGCTGAAGGCTTTCCTGCTATGTCCAGCCTGCTAAGACAGTGGCCACTAGCTTTCAACTTTTCAGGTGCTTTCCAGCTCTCAATTTTTTTGTTGATATCTCTTTTTTTACATTTATGTCTTCTTCATTGGTTTACTGTCACATGGAAGGGTTTTATAAAGGAGCAGATGTGAACCTAAGTCTGTAATCTGCTGTAATTTGCCAGAAGCCTCCACTGTACTATACATACTGCTGCTGCTGCTGCTTAATCACTTCAGTCTGATTCTATGCGACCCTCTGGACTATAGCCCACCAGGCTCCTCTGTCCATGGAATTCTCCAGGCAAGAATACTGGAGCGGGCTGCCATTCCCTTCTCCAGGGGACCTTCCCAACCCAGGGACTGAACCTGGGTCTCCTGCATTGCGGGCAGATTCTTTACCACTGAGCCACCAGGAAAGTCCAACTATCTAGTATTCCAATTTAAATCTATTTGGCTCAAAATGGCTAACTTTTAAGGTGAAACAGACTAAGAAAAAGTAAAGTGAATGGGATTTCTTTTCTTCTTTCCAGATCTTTTGTTTTCATGAATCAGGTTATATGCAAATAATAATCAGCGGCACTGCTGCTATGAATAAATTATATTAGCTTGGGACTTATAGATAAATCCCAAAGTTAAAATTTGAGTATCTAGATAGCTACTAGTATCTTATTAAGATATTTAAAATAAGAATTAATGCTCAGACAACAAAAATCATTGAATCATGGTGTCAGGGTATAACTCATACAACCCTAAATACAATATGGTCAATACGGTGACCAATATGTGAAGTAAAAAGACTGAGGTTGATGGAGTAAAGATTACATGATCTTTAAAGAGAACATCTGTTTCTTTCACTTGATCTTTTCCATTGTTGAACTTTTCTATTCAATTTTTCAGTTCAAGTATTTTCATTGAACCTTCATCGCTTCAATTTCTGCTTGGTATTTTTCCATATATATTTTCTGTCTTTGTTGCATTTCTTTGTTCATGCACTGCTTTCCTGATCTCGCTGAGAAACTTTATTACCATTATTTTGAACCCTCTATTCCATAGATCATGTTGCTCTGGCTCATTATGCTATGTTTCTGGAGATTTAGCTCATTGTTTTCTTTGGAGCTCATTCCCATTTCTTCATTTCCCTTGACTCTCTGTGTTGGTTTCTGTGCACAAGATAAAACAGTCATCTCTTCCAGTCTTGACTGATTGTGTAGTCTTGTGCAGGAGATAAACCTCCTTAACCCACACAGCCTGAGCCTCTATTCACCTCTCAAACCTTTGTGATCGTCCAAGTGGCTTGCAGTCGTTGAGGGTGTGCCAAGACTCACCACTATCCCAACATAAGGATTATAGTCAGCACCTCGATGCAGGCTGAGCAGGAGGCAGACCCTCAGCGAAGAGCTAGGACATGACACAGTCAAACCCCTTTCAGGAAGAAACCCAGAGATGGGTGTTTTCAGCCTCTGCACTGAGCCTAGATGTAGAGCCACAGTGCTATCTGCCCATTTAACAACTGCTTCTTTGTTTGCTAATAGTCCTGTAGGACTCATGAACGCAAGCCCCAGTGATGTTCAGAGTTATGTGATTTGGGGGTCTATCCTGGTAGAAGACTTAAAAGTTGCGGTGCTAGACATATGGTCCAAATGCTTGGGAGTTGGGGATTCCCTCTCTATTTCACGTGCTGTGCCAACAGTGGGGTTTCTGGTGAGAGCATGTCTCAGTCTTTACTACCTGATTTGATGTGGCTATTTTCTCAGTTTCTTGATATGTAGGAATCACACAACTAATTTCTGAAAATCTCTTAGAGGGACTTATTCATGTGTAGCTGTATATTTGGTGCGTGCATGGGAGAAAGGAACTCCAGAAGCCTTCTCTGTCACCATCTTACTCTGGAGTCTGATTTTTGTGAAAAATTATTCTATATTCCTCAATGGAATCAACAGAATCAATATTGCTTCTATTATTAGTAATTATATTTAACAATTTAATTAACTTTTTTGAATACTTACTTTGTACCAGCCATTATGCAAGGTGTTTGATGTACATTAACTCATTCAATCCTTATGAGATACCTATTATTAATCATCTGTTGCATAGGTGAGAAAATTGGAATTAAGAAAGGTTAATAAATAATTTGCCAAAGTTGGACAGATGATAAGTGGTAGAACTACAGTCTGAACCCTGTCAGCCTACAAAGTTCCCTTCATTATTATACTAAAGTGGAAAATGAAAAGACAGTCTACATTGATAATACTTAAGTTTTCTTTAAATACTTTCTTGTAAAATATCCTTGGCCCCTCTTAATAACTCAGCCTCTTACAAATACTTCAGATTATTTTGAGTAGACTCTATTTAACAATCTTAGGAGAATGTTCTGGAAATACCAATGGAATTGAGCTTTTAAAATAAAAACTCTCATTGCCCCAAGCAAGAATGCTTTCTGAAATTAGAGCCAGATTTTGCTTATAATTTAATAGCCATTTTTCTCCATCATTTGCATAGTGATACAGATTTTATAGAGCTTTAATTCTGAATTTATATTCCAAAAGTGTCAATCTGGAGGCTGTAATCCTACTAACTTTTCTGTATGCCTATTTTTCTGAATGCGTATAAATGTTTATTTTCTTTAAGCAGCATATTTCAGAGGTAAAATGCATTCCAAAGGCTTTAATCTAAGCACAGGCTGTCGTAAAACTTCCCTGGCATATCTTTCTCTTACAGTTAACCAAATTACATTTGGGTATTTGAAGCAAATGAGGATATAACAAAGTGATTTGGGTGGACAAAATGTATGAACTGCATCCTGTTTATGGAGCATTTTTACAATTGTATAGGCTGACAGCTATGCTTAGAGAAATAGTTGAAGAAGCAAATAAAATTATTCACTCAGTGGTTTATAAGCAAAAGGGGGAAAGGGATGTTAATCTTCAAGATTAAAGTGTGGAGCCAAAAATGAGTTTTATTTTAAAAAATTCATTACAAAAGTCCTTGAAAGGATATAGTAAAAGACAATGTAATTGGGAAAGTAGATCCATTATTCCAGAATTGAAAGCCTCTGTCCCTTTTTTTTTTTTTCCCTTATCTCTATATAAAGAGATTTCTGTCAGCTTGGGTGCATTTTCATCAAATCTGGAGTATACATTTGGGAAGCTATTGTCTAAACATAGACCCAAATGACATATGCTTTACTGACTTGGGCAGAGATATGTCGGGAGCAGTACTCTGAGCAGCTGATGCTCAAACACAGTAGGGAGATTCAAGCAATGTGCATCAGTGAGATCCTCCAAACAGAGAAAGTCTACAGGGATTGTAAACCTGAGCCCCCAAAACAATAATTCCAGTGGCAGATGCCCTGAAATGTCCTTCCGGCTTGCGTTGAGCTGCTTCTCACTTGAACCACACAGCAGGATTCATGCGCAGTGGCTGTATTGTAGCATCATTTGGAAACTTTTAAAAACCACGGGTGCCTAGGCCCTGGCCAGACTAGTTAACCTGGAATCTATTGGTGGATGGGAGGAGATGGAAGAGGGGGGCCCAAGGTGATTCTAAAGAGCAGCTAGAGTTGAGAACCACTGGTTCAGGGTGAGTGGCAGTCAAAATTTAATGATGGTTAATGATTATCTACTGAGTAACATGGACGAGGCCAGCTAGTACTCTATAAAAGCATTTTTAGTTTAAAAAATATTTATTGAGATATAGTTGATGGCAATACCATATGTTTTAAGTATACAACAGAGTGACTCACAATTTTTAGGGTCATACTCCATTTATAGTTATTAAATCCCTGTGTTATATAATATATCCTTGTAGCTTATTTTATACACATTAATTTGTACCTCTTGTCCCCTACCCCTATCTTGCCACTCTCCCCACTGGTAATCATTAGTTTGTTCTCTGTATCTGCGAGCCTGTTTTTAGTTGAATTCACTAATTTGTTGAAAAATTTTAGATTCCACACATAAGTGATTTCATACAGTATATGTTATTCTGTCTGACTTATTTCAGCTGTAGCCTTGTAGTATAGTCTGAAATCAGGGAGTGTGAGTCCTCCAGCTCTGTTCCTCTTTCTTGAGAGCGGTTTGGCTATTTGGGATATTCTGCATTTCCATACAAATTTTAAAATTATTTGTTCTAGTTTTATTAAAAATGCCCTTGATATTTTGATAGGAATTGCATTCCATTTGTCAGTTGCCTTGAGTAGCATGGTCATTTCAACAACGTTAATTCTTCCAATCCATGAACATGGTATATCTTTCTACCTGTTTGTGTCATCTTCAATTTAGTATTCTATAAACTTTAAATGGCACACCGCCCATGAATAACTGAAATTATTCTATGTCAACTATATTCATCTGTGTCTCACAGTATACTTTCAAGAAGCTTAAACACTGAAAAGTTAGAAACTTGCATGAGATTAGAAGTGGGATTTAGTCACAGCAAAGTCAGGGTGAGGTCCACCAAGTCCAGGGCTTATACCAAGGTACTCTCAAGGAGTAAGTCTAATAGTCTCAACTTTCTAAGGTGAATTTTTAGAGTCCCATTATTAATATTATGTAGCTCTGGTTTTAAGTCAATAGAAAGCTGAATTTTAAAATCCAAGTGTGAGAGTTCTATCTTCTTGGCTAATAGTATTTATTTGAGGGGTTTCAATAGGAGAGGCTAATACAGGGTCTCCCCCAAGTAATAAAGGCATCCATTTAATTTGCCACAAAGATGAATAGAAGGTTCCTCTGAAATTTCCCATTCCTCCTGTGCCATCAGCTTTGGAATCCAACCTAAGCAACCAAAAACAACTCACTTGTAGCCTGCAGGAATATGACTGCCACTGATAGATCCCTGCCTTGCAGCATTTCATACAGCTTTGATCAACAAATCAATGACAGCCACAGGCACCTGGTTCATGTAAAAAGCCTTTTCATTTCCTCCACTGAGCCAGCAGCTGCTCTTTCCTTCTGGGGACCCCACTTTCATATATAGGCAGAGTTCAGAAGGAGAACATTGTAGCAGTGTCTACTCGGATGCTTTCCTTATTTGAGGAAACGGGCAGTGCTCCATGCTCTTATTCTGCTGCTGAAACTACCTGCAAAGAACAAGCACTGCACTTTTCCCAGGGGGAAAATGTTGGTGCTTATGGAGACTATATGCTCCTACTATGAAAATAATTTTAGGATGCAAAAGAGTGAAGTTCAAACCCAGGACCACCAACAAAGAATGAGACTAGTCAGACTTTGTTACAGGGCTTCCTTGGTGGCTCAGTTGGTAAAGAACCCACCTCTTTATGTGGATTCTTATTTTCCAAATGTGGGAAACCTAAGTTTGACCCCTGGCTTGGGAAGATCCCCTGCAGAAGGGAATGGCAACGCCCTCCAGTATTCTGGCCTGGAGAATTCCAAGGACTACATAGTCCACGGGGTGGCAAAGAGTCAGACACAACTGAGTGACTTTCACTCAAAGAAACAGCTTTTCACTCAAAAAAAAAAAAAAAGAGAAGCCTTTTGCCTTCTAACAGAAATTATCATATTAGAAGAAACAGTCTGAGGATGACACAAATGAATAGCACCCACAGAATGAATTTTACTTTTTCAAGGCACTTGAACATGTGCTGTACCATTTTATGCTTTTGCACGGTATGGGAAGAAAGAAGAGAGTTGTTTGAAGAAGGCTAAGTGCTACCTCTCAGGTCTCTACCGGGAAGCTCCATATACTTATATCCTCTGGTAGCCACAGTGCTAAGATAGCATCAAACGTAGAACTCACCGATTCAAAAACTACTTTTCAGAGCATGAAAAAGGATGTTATATTTGATGTACAACCCTGCCATAAGAGTTATATGAATTTCAAAAATGATTTAATTTTTTAAAATACACTTACTATAATAGAATATTTTGGGTAAAGAGCTCTAAGCTCCATAGCTTTAGTTCACTGACAATGTTTTTATTGATAGGTATAATTCAGATAACAACATAATAATGAATGTCATCTCTATCGTTTATTCCAGTGGCTCCTTTCTCTGCGTAACATGTGCTGTGTAAAGAGTCTAAATTCACAGCACAACCTCTTTGAAGTAGAAGATTTGGGATATAATAATCTCTAGCAAATTCAATTAGTACAACCAAGAAAAAAATTCACACTAGCTTATGAGTTAATGCCAGCTGGGTATATGGTAAAAGCGGATCACACTCAAAAGTGATCTAATTTGCAGTACAAATGAGGAAGAACATTTTCTTCTTATGCCACCATTCTCTTAAGGGCCATGTGTGACCAGATTTTTTCTAAGAAAAAGTCATTTATGTTGTTCTCAGATGACTGATAGGCATGCTTGACTTCCATTCTCTGTAGGATCATTGTGGGTCAGAAGATCATGAAGGTCTGATTCTACAAAAAAACAAGGTCCTACAAACATTTGATTTCGGGGCAGGGGGGAATAGAAGAAAGTGAGAGATAATGTCTAATTTCATTATCAAAATGCAATGATAATACTGAATTTTTAAACTAAAAATCTTATTTCTTGAACACACATGTAAGAGTTAAAAGATCAAGTTAATAGATTAGTCTTATGACAAAGGCAACAAAAACTCAAGTGTTTTCTTTAATAAGAGCCAGTGAATAAAGTTATCATTGATACATGAGTCTGTAAATTCTAAAATCTCGAGACATTGAAATAATGAAGAGAAAACATCCTTGGTAGATGGAAAGAAACAAAAAGTTTCACATATTGTCACAAATGCCTTCATTTAGTTGAAATGAATACTTAAACAAAATTTTTGGCTGGCAACCCTGGGCCTTGGGCATTCTCTAATTCCTTAACAAACCAAGTCATTACTCCAAATCTGTCCCAGAACCCAAGTCCACGCTTCACTCTATGACAGAACTTCCCTCTTACTGGTTTCAGGGCACCAGTTCACTCTCCTCTGGCTCTTGCTTTTCACACTGAAGTTCATATACCGACTCTCAGGACAAATAAAAATACAGTTATGCCAAGGTCAGAGAAATTCCACTAATAGGAGAGCACATTCATTGACTCATTTATTTATTTACAACCACCTACACTGAGGCAGGCCCAGTGTTAGCCCTTGGACACAAATATAATGACAAATACGACTTAGTCTCTTGTCTCAAGGTGTTTAAAATCTGGTCAGGGACAAATAAAATGAATTAAATTTAAGTCACATGTGCTAAGAGCAGTATAGACAAAATGCTATGGTAGTCCCAAGGACAGGGACTGGGATCCTTGGTACTAAAGCCTAATTGGCTCTGGTAGATCCTATTTATCAGGGCAGAACACCTCCATGGGACAACTAGTAGGGAAGAAGGACAATTTTACCTGTATCAGTACCTCTGCAATACCCACAACATTTGCATAGGTTGGCGAGTGGTAGGGCCGATAAGGCCTATCTCCACTTCTCACATTTTGATAGCAGGATAAGGATTCACCCCACTTCCGATAGGGGGACATAGGAGAGGATACCTCCCATTTGATATTGGCAACAACCTCTGTTCAGGTTTCAATTACTTCCAATAACCTACTTCTACAGAACTGATGCTTTCCAATTGTGGTGCTGGAGAAGACTCTTGAGAGTCCCTTAGACTGCAAGGAGATCAAACCAGTCAACTCTAAAGAAAATCAACCCTGAATATTCACTGGAAGGACAGATGCTGAAGCTCCAATATGTTGGCCACCTAATGCAAAGAGCCAACTCATTGGAAAAGACCCTGATGCTTGGAAAGATTGAAAGCAATTGGAGAAGGGGGTGGTGGAAAATGAGATGGCTAGACAGTGTCACTGACTTAACGGCCGGACCTGAATTTGAACAAACTGCAGGAGATAATGGAGGACAGAGAAGCCTAGTGTGCTTCAGTCTATGGGGTTGCAAAGGGTCAGACATGACTCAGCGACTAAACACAGCTTCTACAGTGACCATGTTCTACAGACCAGAAACTGAGACGTGTGGTCTGAAAAGGATCCACTTTTTTCAAATAAAAAACTATGTACATTTGCATAAACAGCTTTAAAGGCCTAAAGACTAAATCACATATAGCTATATACTTGCAAATAACTTTTATTAATTAGAAATGGCTCATAAAGTTCATTGCATGTGTTGAGACAAGTCAACACCTTCAAATTACATTAATGCTAATGCTCCAAACAACTAATTAGAAGGATTGTTTCTCCTAATTCTGACAAAGGTTTAAGATTTCTTTCCTAGAAATTTTAAATAAAAAACAATCAGAAAGGAAACTCAACAATATGCTCTAACAAATCACATATTCATGGCACTCACTCCATCCAAGACAGAACCACTTTACACAGAACTAGCTTTACAAGAAATGTTGAAGGGACGTCTCTAACTGCAAAAGTAAAGACTATAGCTAGAAACATGAAAAGTATGAAAGGAAAAGGTTCACTGGTAAAGGCAAGTATATATAGGTTAAAAGACAAAAATAATAAAATCATCTATAGCTACAGAAAGTAGTTAAGGGATACAAAACAACAAAAAAAGAAAGATGTAAAATATGATGTCAAAATCAGTAAACACTGGGAAGGGGAGAGGATTAAAAATGTAGGGTTTTAAAATCCATTTGAACTTCACAGATTAGCAACTTAAAATAATCACCTATGTAGCATGAAGAGCCATGCAGTTATACAAACTTCTCTGCAGTATAGAGATGCTATTTTCTTGCTCAAGTAACTTCCTCCAAAGTAGCTTCTCCTCTTCTTCACTGCTGTTACTGTAGTTTTCTGAGTTATCAGCATACTCACATCACTGCCATTTGGGGGAAAGTCAAACTCAAGGTCAACCGAGGTAGGATACAGGAGAAGTCCTGGGGTATTCATCATGATGATCTAATAGGGAGCTAGATTTGGAGTTTCTTACCACTTAACCCTTTACCACTCTCTCTCCCGTGCTAAGCAACAGACAGCAGGGACACTGATCGCTGGATGAAGCAGTGGATATGGAGCTACGATCATAGATGCAGGAATTACTGAAAATTAGGAAAGAGCAATTAGCTGATACCCAGAAGACAAGTCAACAGCAAACATCTCCTAGAGAATGTCCCCTCCACATTAACTGTAGATACAGTATGATAAGGGAAAATGGGGATTTTTAAGTACAAAGACAAAGATATATAAGAACCACCAAATGTTTTAGGAAACCCATGTCAAACTCAATAGAACTAACACCTCAGAAAATGCATCAAAGAGAAGATAAATTTAGAATAAATATATTTACTATTTTCAAGAGATGGAATTTGATATTATATCCATAAATAGATTAACTAGAGATCATTGAAATTAAAATAAACAAATGGGACCTAATTAAACTTAAAAGCTTCTGCACAACAAAGGAAACTATAAGCAAGGTGAAAAGACAGCCTTCAGAATGGGAGAAAATAATAACAAATGAAGCAACTGACAAACAACTAATCTCAAAAATATACAAGCAACTCCTACAGCTCAATTCCAGAAAAATAAATGACCCAATCAAAAAAATGTGCCAAAGAACTAAATAGACATTTCTCCAAAGAAGACATACATATGGCTAACAAACACATGAAAAGATGCTCAACATCACTCATTATCAGAGAAATGCAAATCAAAACCACTATGAGGTACCATTTCATGCCAGTAAGAATGGCTGCGATCCAAAAGTCTACAAGTAATAAATGCTGGAGAGGGTGTGGAGAAAAGGGAACCCTCTTACTCTGTTGGTGGGAATGCAAACTAGTACAGCCACTATGGAGAAGAGTGTGGATATTCCTTAAAAAACTGGAAATAGAACTGCCTTATGATCCAGCAATCCCACTGCTGGGCATACACACTGAGGAAATGAGAACTGAAAGAGACACATGTACCCCCAATGTTCATCGCAGCACTGTTTATAATAGCCAGGACATGGAAGCAACCTAGATGTCCATCAGCAGATGAATGGGTAAGAAAGCTGTGGTACATATACACAATGGAATATTACTCAGCCATTAAAAAGAATACATTTGAATCAGTTCTAATGAGGCAGTTGAAACTGGAGCCTATTATACAGAGTGAAGTAAGCCAGAAAGAAAAACACCAATACAGTATCCTAACACATATATATGGAATTTAGAAAGATGGTAACAATAACCCCGTATACGAGACAGCAAAAGAGACACTGATGTATAGAACAGTCTTTTGGACTCTGTGGGAGAGGGAGAGGGTGGGATGATTTGGGAGAATGGCATTGAAATATGTATAATATCATATATGAAACGAGTCTCCAGTCCAGGTTTGATGCACGATACTGGATGCTTGGGACTGATGTACTGGGACGACCCAGAGGGATGGTATGGGGAGGGAGGAGGGAGGAGGGTTCAGGATGGGGAACACATGTATACCTGTGGCAGATTCATTTCGATATATGGCAAAACCAATACAATATTGTAAAGTTAAAAAATAAAATAAAATTTAAAAAAATAAAATGGTAAACACTGGAAGAAAACTGAATGAGAGACTAAAAAGTAAATAGTATTCAACTGAATAGAAACTTTGGGAACTGAAAGGAACTCTCCCAGAAGGCAAAGCAAAACAAAACAATACAGAGTTCCTAAATAATAAAGAAATGTTAAAAAACATGAAGGATAAAGCAAGATATTTCAATATATGTATAACAGGTGCTCAGAAGGAGAAAAAGAGGAAGACATGAAAGAATTTTAAAGGAAAAAAAATTCCAGAGCTAAATACACAAGTCTCAACTTGACAGGGCTCAGAAGTGCCAAGCAGGATGATGGAACGACACAGGGTATACTGCGGTGAAATTTTAGAACATTAAAGGTATCAAAGAAGAGTTAATACACAATTCAAAAGAGGAGAAACAAACTGCCTGCAAAGGTAGAGACTGACATCAAATTTCTGTCAACCAGGTGCTAAGAAAGGAAGAACTACTTTCTTTGAATACAAACGGGACATTATTTTGAACTGGTATCCTACCAAAATAAAATTCAAAGAGAAAGGCAAAAAAAACCCAATATTTTTCAGACATTCTAGAATTCACAGAATGTATCTCCACAGACCATCTCTTAAAGAATTAATTAAATATTAGCAAAAGGAATGAACCTATAAGAGAGAGGAAGATGTGGACCCCAACAAGCAGAGCAGGAGAAGAGGAAATGCCTTGCACAAGGGGCACCAGCTCTTCCAGGAAGGGAAGGGCAGAGCCCTCATGGCATGACTGTGTTCCTGTAGGTGAGAGGCCCAACTTTTCAAAGCAGTATCTTTACTCTGAGGAAGTGCTCATCTAAGAAGGCACCAGGCAGACCCTGGGCACGATATAGCTGCTCCCATGGGTGGGTGTGTTTGTCTGGGAGACTGAACACTGGCTTCTAGGAAGAGAGCTTAGAAATAAAAGTCTGCAAACCACTGTCCTTCTCCCAGGTTTGCTTCTGTACGCTCACGTCCTTCAGATTTTCACCTGTCAAGTAGTGAAAAGTACGCTGACCCATTTTCAAAGAACTCATCATTAGCCTCTCCAAATGGTGTGCTTTTTGAAACGGCATACTCTCTAATGAAATGGCTGTTAAAGATGAATACAGTGGCTGCCCCCCTCCCCTTAGTCACGGTTTTACTCTCCACAGTTTCAGTTACCTGAAGCAAAGGTGATCTGAAAATATTAAATGGAAAATTCAAGAAATAAGCAATTCATAAGTTTTAAATTATCCATCATCCTGAGCAGTGTGATGAAATCTCACTACATCTCGCTACATCCAGCCCAGAACATGAATCATCACTTTGTCTGGCATATACCACACAAAAGTGACTAGTAGCCATCTAGGTTATCCGATCAACAATCATGGTATGAAAGTGCTCGCGTTCAAGTAACCTTTATTTTCTTTAACAGCAGCCTCACTCCTTGCTCCCAGAATTGAATCAAAGGGTATATCTGCTCTTAAGATCTTGACAGATCCAGAGAGAAGGTACCAAATAATGTCTATACTATACAATTTAATATGTAAATATCAAGGATTTTGTTGCCCTTCCAACATCCTCTTGTCAGTCATCCCTGATCAAAAGTCTTTCAGACATTCTGAAAAAAGAGCATTGGACTAAAGTTGTCAGGGGACCTGGCTTCTGATTTTTATCTCTGGTGGTGGTGTTTTAGTCACTAAGTCATATCCAGCTCTTGTGACCCCTTAAACTGTAGCCCACCAGGCTCCTCTGTTTATGGGATTTCCCAGGCAAGAATACTGGAGTGGGTTGCCATTTCCTTCTCTAGGGAATCTTCCCAACCCAGGGACTGAACTCACATGTCTGGTTTCCTGCAGTCGCAGGCAGGTTCTTCACTGCTGGGCCAACAGGGAAGTCTCTAATTTTATCTCTACTGCTCTTTAACCCAGTGACCTGGGCTCATCCCTTACCTTTTTACACAGACTTTGGCATTTGTAATCTTACTATGATGTGAGTTTCTCAGGGTTCCTAAACTGGACAAATATGATGTACGAAAGTAACTGAAAACTGTTCAGTTCACTTCAGATCATTCATTCAGTCGTGTCTGACTCTTTGCAACCCCATGGACTGCAGCATGCCAGGCCTCCCTGTCCATCACCAACTCCCAAGTTTACTCAAACTCAGGTCCATCACGTCAGTGACACCATCCAACCATCTCATCCTCTGTTGTCCCCTTCCCCTCCCGCCTTCAATCTTTCCCAGCACCAGGGTCTTTTCAAATGAGTCAGTTCTGCACATCAGGTGGCCAAAGTATTGGAGTTTCGGCTTCAACATCAGTCCTCTAGTGAATATTCAGGACTGATTTCCTTTAGGATGGACTGGTTGGATCTCCATGCAGTCCAAGGGACTCTCAAGGGTCTTCTCCAACACCACAGTTCAAAAGCATAAATTCTTCGATGCTCAGCTTTCTTTATAGTCCAACTCTCACATCCACACATGACTACTGGAAAAAGCATAGCTTTGACTAGATGGACCTTTGTTGACAAAGTAATATCTCTGCTTTTTAATGTGTTGTCTAGGTTTCTCATTGCTTTTCTTCCAAGGAGTAAGCATCTTTTAATTTATGGCAGCAGTCACCATCTGTAGTGATTTTGGAGCCCCAAAATATAAAGTCTATCCCTGTTTCCATTGCTTCCCTGCCTATTTGCCATGAAGTGATGGGACTGAATGCCATAATCTTAGTTTTCTGAATGTTGAGCTTTAAGCCAACTTTTTCACTCTCCTCTTTCACTTTCATCAAGAGGCTCTTTAGTTCTTCTTCCTTTTCTGCCATGAAGGTGGTGTCATCTGCATATCTGAGGTTATTGATATTTCTCCTGGCAATCTTGATTCCAGCTTGTGCTTCCTCCAGCCCAGCATTTCTCATGATGTACTCTGCATGTAAGTTAAATAAGCAGGGTGACAATATAAAGCCTTGACATACTCCTTTCCCAATTTGGAACCAGTCTGTTTTTCCATGTCCAGTTCTAACTGTTGCTTCCTGACCTGCATACAGATTTCTTAGGAGGCAGGTCAGGTGGTCTGATATTCCCATCTCTTTTCAGAATTATCACAATTTAAGATCTTAAATTGTGATCTCATTTGATAAAAATGATGTTGGTACTTAAAAAAGCAAAGATGTACAAAACACGGAATAATATTTCCAGCTAAGAATCAAGGATCTATCCGTAAAATAAATATCTACTCATGTGAAGGCAATGGCACCCCACTCCAGTACTCTTGCCTGGAAAATCCCATGGACGGAGGAGCCTGGTGGGCTGCAGTCCATGGGGTCGCTAGGAGTCAGACACAACTGAGCGACTTCACTTTCACTTTCACTTTCATGCACTGGAGAAGGCAATGGCAACCCACTCCAGTGTTCTTGCCTGGAGAATCCCAGGGACAGGGGAGCCTGATGGACTGCCATCTATGGGGTTGCAGAGTCGAACACGACTGAGGCGACTTAGCAGCACTCATGTGAATACATAGAAATGAGGTAGATAACTTTTCTGGGTTTTCTTTTCACATTTGCCTCTAAAGACAGTAACTAAACACCTATCTAAAAATAAAGAAAAAAGAAGCCCATGTTTTTCCTTCCAGAGAAGCCAGAGGAAACCACACTAATAAGAGCCCAGTGTGCTCCAGACTCAAGTGGAAGAGTCATTCCACAGCTCAAGAGGGAAATAATAAACCGTATCAAGCACTATGTTTTGTGTCAGTCTGAATCATGAACCCCTCCAAACTTCTCCAGTAACAGTATCAGCTTCAGGGTTGCTAGCTCCCAACTCATGCCCTTAAACTAGCCTTTTATCATAACCTAATCCACTTATGTTACCAGTGTTACCCCAGAAAAAAGGTACTCTTTTTAAGTTATGACCCTCAATAATTTATGAACCTGGTAGAATGATGTCAAAGCCATTTGAATTCCCAGAAGAAATACACTTTAGAAATGATATGGATTGAAATTGATCCAAGGGGTATTAAAATGGATGTGTGCTGCCCTTTGTCTCATAGGTAATAAATAATACTGTGCAACTAAGTAGCAATGCAAAATATTAGAAGGATCTGAGCTAGTAACTTGAGATCATTCTTCTTGGAAGCCACTTATTTCTAGACACAAGTGATAGTTACTGTCTAGAGGCAGTAAAAAAAAAAAAGCATAATCTTGCCTGGATTAGATCTATCATGATAGTTGATTGCTATCCTTAGGATATGTTCAAATGTGAAAAGCAAACACAATCTATATTGTCTTCATTGAAATTTCATCCAGTAGAGCTGATCCTTACGTG
Organism: Tragelaphus eurycerus; assembly: GCA_935064755.1. Lineage (NCBI taxonomy): Eukaryota > Metazoa > Chordata > Mammalia > Artiodactyla > Bovidae > Tragelaphus > Tragelaphus eurycerus. Next base: position 32,217,580 of record CAKXYN010000002.1, read on the forward strand.
TAATAAAATATTTCTCCATTCACTGAAGAAATTTTTCTAACAATCTTGTTCCTATCACTAAGGTGCTTTTAAAAATAGCTATTTTTGTTGATAACCAAAACTACACATTTTAATGTATACAATTTGATGAATTTATGCATATGCACAAACCCATGAAACCATATCTCAATAAAACTATCACAAAAAAGAAAACATAAAGATACATGTATACAAGAAAAAAATACTACTATGTAGGTTATTTTATTATAAAAGCAAGGTGTCCACAAAGGTCAAAAACACAAATGGCCATGATTGGTGCAGAAGGAATAGTTGTAGTAGCTGAGGTGTCCAAAACCAGGTCCATAGTATAAAGGAAATCTCTGACTCCTAAAAGCATGCAAACTCCCTGTACTAGGAGTGCTGCCTGGTGAGGGTACCCCTAAAAAAGATCCTTTCCTTTGGCAGTTTGGAAACCTTTGAGCTCCAGGGTAGGATGCACATGGAAGAGCTATAAATGCAAACCAAGTGCTGCTGGATTAGCTCCATGTGAGGTCACAATTAAGAGCCATATGCCTACAATTGATCTCACAACATCAAAAGTAGATAAGTATGAAGTTTAGCTTAGTGAGGGTCAGAAACATGAGGTTTGACCTCTGCCTGTCAGTTACTGCTCACCCAACATCTTGTGGTCAGAAGCCACTTTAGGGAATTTGTTCCAATGGAAGTCTTATTCAACAAAGAGCTATATTGATCGTTAATTCATTCTGTATTTTTTATGCAGTAGATAAATAAACTGATTTGCCATACCCAGAGTCATATACCTGGAGACGTCAGAGTCATTTTCTGCCAATTTAAAACTAGCACTCAAATCTTCAGGTGAAAGCAAGTCCACCAATAGTAGCCTCATAGCATCAATTATCATCAGCATAAACACCTAAATAATAACTAATTCTTCCAAGGTATTTAACTAATTCTCCCCAGAACTCCTGTAGACACAGGGTCTTCTTTCCAGAGGCCTGTGATGAGAATTTCCTCTCAAGGAAAGGGAAACTACACATTTCCTTGGAGGATGATCAGAATATCAGATAATGGGATCAAAACTATTAGAGGATTTTGTTGAATCCCTACCAGTGAAAGAACAGTAAGTTCAGAAAAAAACTAGAGTGGAATCTAAGATACCATTTCTTAAAGATACAGATAGTAGGTAAAAAACAAAGAATCTCAGAATCTCATCAAATGAATATCAAGTAGGACAAAATTCATATTTGATAAATCTCCCCTCATCTTCACTGGGAGAAGGCAATGGCGACCCACTCCAATACTCTTGCCTGGAAAATCCCATGGACAGAGGAGCCTGGTAGGCTGCAGTCTGTGGGGTCACGAAGAGTTGCACAGGACTGAGCAACTTCACTTTCACTTTTCACTTTTCATGCATTGGAGAAGGAAATGGCAACCCACTCCAGTGTTCTTGCCTAGAGAATCCCATGGATGGGGAAGCCGGGTGGGCTGCCCTCTATGGGGTCGCACAGAGTCTGACAACTTAGCAGCAGTTGTAACTGCTGCTGTAACTGGCACAACTTAGCAGAAGCATCTTCACTAGGGACCTCAACCACAATCATCCAGTGGTCAAGCAGAGCTCCCCAATGGAAGCTGCCCCTCACTCTCAGCACAGTTCCCCACAGCCCCAGACCAGTGGCCTTGCCTCAACTAATAGTCCTAGTTTCCTTGATACCCTGTATTTGAACTTCACTTAGGCCAAACCCTTAGAGAAGGAAATGGCAACCCACTCCAGTATTCTTGCCTGGGAAATCCCATTGACAGAGGAGCCTGGTGGGCTGCAGTCCAAAGGGTTGCAAAGAGTGAGATAGTGAGAAACGACTGAGTGACTAAACAAGGCCAAACCCTACTTTTCAAATCACCAAGGCAAGACCCATCAAAAGGCACCCTTTAACACTTTCAAAGTCTTTTGAGGCTTCCTCATCGTACTCAACTCTTACTGATTTTCTCTTCCTATCACTGTCGTGTTCAAGCATTCACCTACATCAAGGTCAACAAGTACATGCACATGATTTACAACATGGCTAGGAGCTGGTAGAATAATGGCCTCCCCAAAAAATGTCCACATGCTAATTCCCAGAACCTGTGAATACACAGCAAAAGAAAGAATCTGCAGACAATGATTAAGATTATGAACCTTTGAATAGAGAGCATGGCCTGGGTTATCCAGGTGAATCAAATCTAATCAAACGAGCCTTTGAAAACTGAGAACCTTTCCTGGCCACAGTCAGAAGGATGAGGTGGAAGAAGAGAAATTTGAGAGACACTCAACCTACTGTTGCTGGCTTTAAAGGTAGGAAATGAGCCACAAGCCAAGAAATGTGGGCAACCTCTAGAAGCTGAGAAACACCCCGGCCAATGACCAGCAAGCAAATGGTTGTGGAGTTTCAAACCACTAAATCTATGGTAATTTGTTTCAGTAAGAAAATTAATATAGTGGTCATTATCTATATTAACAGCTATAATAAATCACTCTTCTTTAATATTTAGTACAAGTTTTTGTCTGGTTCTCTGTGAATTATTTTCACAACTGACTAGCTTATTATCATTTTATTGCCTTTAGTTTAAATTAAGATTTGCCATTTATGTATAAATGGATATAGAAATCCACCATCTTATCAAATGGTTAGGAAAAGTTTTTAATGGAAAAATCATAATCCTTCACTCACAAACTATCTACATAGGTACATTCTTTAGCTCCATAAATATTGTACTAAGTTCTAGTAATGCCAAATACAGTTGGTTGTCTAAATATGGAATAATCAAATTTCAGGCTGCAAACGCTTTAAATTTCTTCAACTAAGACAGCCCCAGGGGCCATATCAACACTGTTTGAAGAGATATGGTGCTAAAGAAATTTAATAAACAGTTTTATTCAGTTACTAAATCTGTTTCAACAACATACATTCACACTCACTCTCACTAATGGAATTTGCTTAAAAATAAGATCTCTGAAACTGTTGACTGATGTTAACATTTTCCAAGGCCCAGATTATCCAAAAATAATCATGTATTTATTCTTAAAACATTGTTTATCAAAGTGCTGGTAGTCCGAATTCTCCTTTGAACCAATTGTAGTATCTTACTAGTTCCCTCATTAATAAGTGAGTTAAATAAAATATTTGGTATGTACATTAGTCACAGTTCTCCAGAGGAACAGAACCAATAGTAGATATATATACACACATACACACACACACACATATATATAGAATGTTTGGGGTTGTAAATGTTATGGTTAGATACTACTATCAGTTCAGTTCAGTTCAGTCCCTCAGTCGTGTCCAACTCTTTGCGACCCCATGAATCGCAGCATGCAGACCTCCCTGTCCATTACCAACTCCCGGAGTTCACTCAGACTCATGTCCATCGAGTCAGTGATGCCATCCAGCCATCTCATCCTCTGTCGTCCCCTTCTCCTCCTGCCCTCAATCCCTCCCAGCATCAGAGTCTTTTCCAAAGAGTAACTCTTCGCATGAGGTGGCCAAAGTACTGGAGTTTCAGCTTCAGCATCATTCCCTCCAAAGAAATCCCAGGGCTGATCTCCTTCAGAATGGACTGGTTGGATCTCCTTGCAGTCCAAGGGACTCTCAACAGTCTTCTCCAAAACCACAGTTCAAAAGCATTAATTCTTTGGCGCTCAGCTTTCTTCAAAGTCCAACTCTCACATCCATACATGACCACTGGAAAAACCACAGCCTTGACTAAATGGACCTTTGTTGGGAAAGTAATGTCTCTGCTTTTCAATATGCTATCTAGGTTGGTCATAACTTTTCTTCCAAGGAGTAAGCGTCTTCTAATTTCATGGCTGCAGTCACCATCTGTAGTGATTTTGGAGCCCAAAAAAAGAAAGTCTGACACTGTTTCCACTCTTTCCCCATCTATTTCCCATGAAGTGATGGGACCAGATGCCATGATCTTAGTTTTCTGAATGTTGAGCTTTAAGCCAACGTTTTCACTCTCCTCTTTCACTTTCATCAAGAGGCTTTTTAGTTCCTCTTCACTTTCTGTCATAAGGGTGGTGTCATCTGCATATCTGAGGTTATTGATATTTCTCCCTGCAATATTGATTCCAGCTTGTGCTGCTTCCAGCCCAGTGTTTCTCATGATGTACTCTGCACAGAAGTTAAATAAGCAGGGTGACAATATACAGCCTTGACGTACTCCTTTTCCTATTTTGAACCAGTCTGTTGTTCCATGTCCAGTTCTAACTGTTGCTTCTTGACCTGCATACAGGTTTCTCAAGAGGCAGGTCAGGTACTCTTATATTCCCATCTCTTTCAGAATATATATAAATTATACATAGTCCCCCCCCCTCCACCCCATATCCATGGTTTCTGCAGTTTTTGTTGTTGTTCTGGTTGCTGTTTAGTCACTAAATCATGTCCAAATCTTTGCAACCCAATAGACTGTAGCCCACCAGGCTCCTCTATCCATGGGATTTCCAAGGCAAGAATATTGGAGTTGGTGTCATTCCTTTCACTAAGGGATCTTCCCTACCCAGGGACTGAACCCATGATTCCTGCATTGCCAAGTGGATTTTTACTGCTGAGCCACCAGAAAGCCTAGATATCCATAGTCAAACATGGTCCAAAAGTATAAAACAGAAAACTCCAGAAATAATCCATAAGTTTTAAATTGTGTGCCATCCTGAGTAGCATGATGAAATCTTAAGCCATCCTGCTCCATTCCACCCAGATCATGAATCATACTTTTGTCCACTACCTGCCCACTGTTTTCAGTTGCCCAGTCATGTCCTACTCTTTACAACCCCATGGACTGCAGCATGCCCAGGCCTCTCTGTCCCTCACCATCTCCTGAAGTTTGCCCAAGTTCATGTCCATTCCATCAGTGATGCCAAACAGCCATTTCATCCTCTGGTGCCCTCTTCTTCTTAGTATAGGAAAAAACATAGTGTATATAGAATTTGGCACTATTCACAGTTTCAGGCATCCACTGGGGGTACTGGAACACATCCTCCCCAGATAAGGACTGACGGACTATTGCATATACTATATGCATGTGTGCTAAGTTGCTTCAGTCATGTCCAACTCTTTGCAACCCTATGGACTATAACCCGCCAGGCTCCTCTGTCCATGGGGTTCTCCAGGTAAGGATACTGGAGTGGGCTGCCATTGCCTACTCCAGGGGATCTTCCTGACTCAGGGATCGAACCTGTGTCTCTCATGTCTCTTGCACTGGCAAACCAGTCCTTTACCACCAGTGCCAGCTGGGAAGCCTGCATATAATATATATTTTATATATATATATATATACACATACATACATACACATATATGTATGTAACATAGAGAGAGAGAATATATATATATATAATACATAAAATCTGTCTGTAGATAGAGAGGAGAAAGATTGAGAGACTGATTTTAAGGAATTGGTTCATGTAGACTGTTAAGTTTCAAATCCGCAGGGTAGACCAGCAGGCTGGAGACCAAGAGAAGAGTTAATATATCAGGTTGAAGCCAAAGTAGTCTGTTGGCAGGATTCCCTCTTCTTCCAGGAAGTCAGTGCTTTTTTCTTTTAAGGCCTTTTAACTGATTGGATGTACTGACTGGATGAGGCTTACCCACAAAATGAAGGGTAATCTGCTTTATGAAAAGTCTACTGATTTAAATGTTAATCTCATTTAAGAAAAGTACCTTCACAGAAACATCTAAATAATGTATCTGGGTCCTATGGTCTTGTCAAATTGACATATAAAATTAACCATTATAGCATGTGTCCATGTTATATTTGAAAGAGAGCCATGATTTACCTCTATTAAAAATTTACCTTTAACAACTAGCAGGTCTTTGAGACCAAGTTAGGTGGTGTCTTTATCACTTCCAAAGTCAGCCAGGCCTTCATGGGTCTCCAGTGACCACAGAGGAAGTTCCCAATTATTCCCTACTGCTAAGTGAGGAACTCCAAATATCATTTGACTGATCTGTGTCAATGATCTTCATATATTTAGACTCACCAATGATAAATGTTCTCATAGTCCCTGTCCTGAAGTAGTTCATTCACTCAAAGTATTGATTGAATATCTATTGTAATCAAGCCATTTTAGGAGATACACAAGTCGGGAAATCCCCTGGGTAGGAAATGCCAACCCACTCCAGTATTCCTGCCTGGAAAACTCTATGGACAGAGAAGCCTGCTGGGCTACAGTCCCTGGGGTCTCAGAGTCAGATATGACTGAGCACACATACACATAAATACTTCAAGGAGCTTAAAATATACTTGCAAAGATAAGAATACAACACATTAGTCCAACACATACTTAAGAAGAGGTAAAGTCCAGATACTAGGTATATTTACCTGGGGAGATCAGTCTAGCTATATATTACTAGTCAAAAGAAAATGCAGTCAGGAACAGCTGGCAGTGGCAAAATTTGACAGAAAACGTTGAGATTTACTTCTGTTTTCAGGATCGTGTCAAAGACTAAGAGACCAAATGCTATACTAACCAGATCAGGCGTGAGGTCCTGTCCACTGGTACAGCTCCTGAAACACTGCTAGTCCTCAACCATGACTTCTCTCTGGGGCTTTTTAACAATGCAGCTAACCAGACAACTAGCTGACATCTTTTCAAACACTCACATAAAAATACATTCCAATTTCCCTAGAGTTGTCAGTTTCAGAGACTCTTTCAAGAGTTCCTCCCTTATCTATACAGTTATGTGTACTTTAAACTTGACTAATAGGAACTCTCCTATTCGGTAAACATAGATATCTTAGCTGATTGGCAACCAGGAAAAGAAGCTGTAAATGATAAACTCTGCACAAGTATAGTTCTGTTTACCTTTACTACAACAGTTCAGATATTGGCTGAAAAAAATATATATCATCTGAAGCTTAAAGACAGTTAGTTACTTAAAGTGATAGCTGAATTTTATTTTACTAATATCATTTGGAAATGACTCATTCCTTTAAATTTACTTAGCTCCATGAAGGTTGTGAATCAACTCTTGTGATTTTAGGGATAAAATAAATAAACTGATACTCTGATAACTGACAAACTGATAAAATAACTTCTTATCATCTTCTCCAGACTTTTTTACTTCTCCTAACTTTCTTTCCTTACTTTTCCCCAACCTCGATGTTTCAGTATTACTTATACTTTTGAAGGGAAGGGCTAAAGCTGTGGCAAGGCAGCGGGGCGGGTGCAGAATTTTTATATTTTGGGTTTTTTAAAAAATTATCATCCTAACACCTAGGTACTCTTTCCTGATCATCTAGGAGAGGGGCATTTTGTTAAAGTGATAGATCATAGTTTAATAGCAATCACAAATCTGGCAAGTACAACAAGATTCATGACAAGCCACAAATTGGAGCACAGCAAGAAGAGAACCGCCAAAGCCAATACACTCAAATTAGTGCAGTTTCCTGGAAAACACCTAATCTTACAGATGTCTTAACTGTGTAACAAACTGGTTCACCACTCCCAAGTGTATTAGAAATTGCAAGTTTTAAGAGGTGGGCAAAGGAGATAGGTAGACATGCTGTCCCCAGTGGGTGGTTTTACTGGGCACAAGAAAACCTACAAGAGCAAACAAAATTGCTCAAAAAATAAAATCTGGGGTCTTTTAGAATAAAGAACTATTTCAATAATAGATCTAGTTTGGTCTTTAAAAATTACTATCATTTTCCTCTGTTTTAATTTTCTAATGTTTCTGAAATTGAAATCAGTCTTGGAATTGATGTGTTCCTTTAAAATAATAGTGTTTCTTTCCTTTAATGAAATTCAGTAATGATATAGCTCACAATCTAGAGTAGAAGAAATGAAGTTATTAATATTTATAAAAAAGTTGAACTGGGTTGACTGTCCTCTTGAGAACTTTCAACATTTTACAGAAATATTCACCCCAAATAAACCATTTTTGTCTCTCAATTTGACTTACAGTGGTAACCTAGTAACTTAAGTTACTTGGAGTACTTCATTATCAGGTACCCAAAGATGCCTGATAAATGATCTATATTCTTAGGCATATGGCGAGCCCAAAAAAGCAGCCAACTGGTATCACAAACGGTTGCTAGTTTACTTTTTCCTGATTAACTGGTGTTTGACTTTCCTGTGTCTTCAAAACCTGCTCCAGTCAAGTATGGAAGCTTCATAAGCATGAAAGTATAATTATCCAGCTTTCACATTAAAAAAGGTACATGTCTTTTTATTCTCATTTAATAAAGAAAAGATATACTTGTGCAGATAGTATTTCTTGACCATTTCTCCTTCTTCATTTTGGTAACAGTTAACTAACCTAGTCCTTAAGGTATCCTTCTACAGGTTAAAAAACTGAAATTCCCATTTAAACATTTTTTTTTTTTTTTTCACTGCTGGATTTTATTTTTTTTGTTAAGTTTTTTTTAATTAAATTTTATTTTGCTTAACTTTACAATATTGTATTGCTTTTGCCATACATCAAGATGGATCCACCACAAGTATACATGTGTTCCCCATCCTGAACCCTCCTCCCTCCTCCCTCTCCATACCATCCCTCTGGGTCGTCCCAGTGCACCAGCCCCAGGCATCCGTTATCAGGCATCGTACATGGATTGGCGACTCGTTTCAGATATGATATTATACATATTTCAATGCTATTCTCCCAAATCATCCCACCCTCTCCCGTTCCCAGAGTCCAAAAGTCTGTTCTATACATCAGTGTCTCTTTTGCTGTCTCATAAACAAGGTTCTTGTTACCATCTTTCTAAATTCCATATATATGCGTTAGTATACTGTATTTGTGTTTTTCTTTCTGGCTTACTTCACTCTGTATAATAGGCTCCAGTTCCATCCACCTCATTAGAACTGATTCAAATGTATTCTTTTTAATGGCTGAGTAATACTCCATTGTGTATATGTACCACAGCTTTCTTATCCATTCATCTGTGGATGGACATCTAGGTTGCTTCCAAGTCCTGGCTATTGTAAACATTTTTAAATCTCTCTGGCACTATGATCAATCAGCACTGCATGCAAAGACCTCCCAAGGGGTCCAAGAGAGTGTTGACATAAAAATAGAGGTCTTTTTAAGGGCTGTCCATTAATTAATATGAAACATGTGAAACACATTTTCACAGCCCATCCCAATTTTGATAAACTGAAACACATCTGAAGTCTATCTCAATGTCAATAACTGAAGCACATTCTCATAGCTCACCCCAATTTCCCTAACACCCTAAAATAAGCAAAGTAGGAGAGACCTAACCAACCACGTTAGACAAGGGATCTCTTTAGCAGAGAATTTCAGTACATGTGCCGTTATTTAGTCACTAAGTCATGTCCAACTTCTGTGACCCCATGGACCATAGCCTGCCAGGCTCCTCTGTCCATGGGATTCTCCAGGCAAGAATACTGGAATGGGTTGCCAAGCCCTCCTCCAGGGGATCTTCCCAACCCAGGGATTGAGCCCAAGTCTCCCGCATTAGCAAGTAGATTCTTTACCACTGAGTCACCAGGGAAGATTTCAGTCCATGAGTGAGTTTATATGCACACATATGTTCCTGTATGTTCTATGTAACTTCTTGTTATCACTCTATTCCCTTTCTCTCTCCCTCATGAAAAGTATATTTGAAGAAAAGTAAGAGTTATAGGAATAGCCTAAGTCCACTTATTAATTTAAGTGAATCATTCACAAACTTTACTACTAACAACTTATTTGTGACACACCACAAGATCAATCCACAGTGGACATTACCGAGATACTAATGTCATGTAAATATTACCTATTAAAAAAGAATAAGACTTGAATTTGAAATATAATTAAAGAAGGTTAGAAATTTCATTATCTTCACCAAAGTACAAAGAATCTTGACTGCATGGTAATCTCCCAGGAGTTTAGCTATTATTCCTATTAATGTAAGAATCATCTGACCCAGAAATTATCCATCAGTAGACTCAAAGAAAAGTAGATTCCAAATCTGTCTAGTGATTTGGAACCTACCAACTATAGGTGGTATTTCAGCCACTAGCTCCTCTTTTCAGCCCTCACTTAAGCTGTCATTCGCTCCCCAAGTTCACTCTTTCTCACTGGAGGTTAATATCAATAGTTATTGGTAGCCAGTAAGCCTGAGCAATGAGGCAAAGAAGAAATGGTGAAACGAGCAGCTATTTCACTTGCTACTGCACAGTTCTCAGGTTTTCTTACTTACCTCTTCTAGCTAACCACAGGTTGACAGGGCCTTCCTTTATCTGGCTTTCCATGTGATAATCAAAAAACATCATTTGGTTGGATTGATAATAAATATGTATGCTTACTGATATTAACTGAAAGCTATTTAAAACAACAGATTAAAGTTTTTTCAAAATTAACTGATTAATTGCATCTTTGACCAATATGCCTGAAGCTATTCAAGTCTACAAGAACACAGATTTGCAACTGTGCTGATTCAATTAGTAACCACAGTAGATTCTACACATAACACAGCTTAATGGACTCCACCATTTATATCCTATTTTCACAGCTAAGGAAATCCACATTCCATTCAGAAGGCAGAGGGGGAACCCTGGAGGGAAGGGAGAAGCTTTGACTCTTTAGTCTCCAAATAAACGCAAAAAAAAAAAAAAAAAAAAAAAATTTGCCCCACTGTGTAAGTTTGACATAGACAGATACTCAGCAAAATTACTGAAAGTACAGAAACCAAAACTGGAAATTAGTAACAATCAGAGTAATTGACAACCTTCACTAGGAAGACTCTTAGCTAGATTTCCTCAGTAAACTCAGATTTTTTTTTCATTTCAAACCACTCTCTGGAGAAAATACCTATTCATCCTGCCAGGTTCTCTGACACAGGAGTTCCAAGTTAAGAGAAATACATTTTGACATATCAGAATAGCTATAGAAATTGTTCATAAAATTCCATTTAAACGGCTCTTGTCAAGCCTCTGTTTAGAGAGTCACAACTCAGAAACTGTTTCATGATCTTTCATGAAAGAAAATAGAAAAATTAAAGGAAAAAAGGCAGTAAGTCCTGTTCTTTTAAGTTTATAAAATGTTAAGAAAAATACAACAACAAAACAGGAGTAGAACTACAGAAATAGAGTATTTTAAAACCATGGTGCATAATATGTTGATGGGAATGTTTTAAACTATGATGATTGGAAACTGTGCATTATAAGTTAAACACCACCCTGCTCCTTTCCCAAATACATCCTCCCATTTGATCATGTGCTATGATAAGTAAGTGAAACTCATTAACGTGAGGTCTAGAAGGCCCATTTTTTTTCCCAGCAAATTTTTTTTTTAATTTATTTATTTTAATTGGAGGCTAATTATTTTTAGCCAAGTGGCTGATAATCTCCAAGAGACTCTCACTCCCTCTTCCAGAGCATGGAGTTGTTTCTGGGGAAAGTGGTTTCACAGCCAGAGACTACATTTCCCAAGCCCCTGGCACCTAGGTGAGGAAGCCAGGGGACTAATTCTTGAGTGGAAGTGACATGTGTCACTTCAGGACCAGGAGTCCTAAGGAGCAATTGCCCTATCTTCACTCTTCTTCCCGCCTATGAAATGCAGAGGTTTCATAGACTGTGCAAAACACAGAAAGAACCTGCATACCCAAACCACTGACTGGATAGGTGGTCACCCACTTGACCAGGAACCTGAGAGCAAGAAGTCCAGTAACACTGAGGCATCGACAATCTAGCTTTACCCTAACTGGTCCAATTTGCTATTTTAGTTTTCTATTATAAACTTTTCATTTTGACGTGTCTTTTGATGGGTCCATTGCTCTATAACCAACAATTTGATTCTCTGATCTATTCTTGGCTTTTCTGTCGTGTGAATTGCCAAGAATTTGTCCCTCCAGCTTACTGAAATAGTTATCTGTTATTTTCTCCATTCATCTGTAGCAGCTTGGCTCACCACACCACCACACTACTACTATTCAGTGAAAAGTGTTTAAAATAGAGTTGTAGTGAAGTGGATAGATGTAAGTTTAAAAGTTGATTCCGGGTAACCGTGAGCAAATTTCCAAGCCTTAGTTTCTTCCTTTGTAAAAAGACAATAACACAGTCTCTCTCTCTTTTGACATTTCATTCTCTTGTCTCAAAAATGTGAAGAGATAACTTTTCACATGGCCCCAAACAGTCTCATACATAACTCTCTGCAACTCTGAATCATCACCCAACAGACCTGGCAGTAGTTCTGGTACTAAGGAATCCTGTTTTATGTAACAGATATGCAGCACACCTGGAGGCAGCTGTGTATGATTTGATGCAGGTTTATGCTGACAATCTTCCCTGCCCCCAATTTGTTTTGTTTTTTACTTTATTAATATAATTTTATTTTTATTGGAAAATAATTGCTTTACAATGTCGTGTTAATTTCTGCTGTACAACAACATGAATCGACTATATGTATACATATACCCCCTCCCTCTTGAACCTCCCACCCATCTAGAGTCACCACAGAGCCCTGAGTTCGGCTCCCTCTGCTATACAACTAGTGGCTTGCCCCTAGCTCTCTATGTTATGTACAATCTGATCTGGCTGCTCATTTATTTGTCAAACTGGTATCTACTCTGCCCATTTCATTAAATCCTTCTTGCTAAATCAGAACACACGCATGGATACCCATTTCAGGTGTTTTCCTCCTCCTTATTCTGGCAGTTAAGGAATCAGGACTAAAGTTTTACCCTCACTGGTAAAACTGCTGCTGCTTCTAAGTCGCTTTAGTTGTGTCCATCTCTGCGATCCCAGAGACAGCAGCCCACCAGGCTCCCCCGTCCCTGGGATTCTCCAGGCAAGAAGAGTGGAGTGGGTTGCCATTTCCTTCTCCAATGCATGAAAGTGAAGTCGCTCAGTCGTGTCTGACTCCTAGCGACCCCATGGACTGCAGCCTACCAGGTGCCTCTGTCCGTGCATGGGATTTGCCAGGCAAGAGTACTGGAGTGGGTTGCCATTGCCTTCTCCGACTGGTAAAACTACTCACTCTCAACTCAAAACCAAATGTACAAGCCATTAGGTAAATATGAGCTAGTCCAACAAAGAAGTCAAAAAACGTGGACTTCAGAAGGCAATTTCCAGAGAATAGGTTCAAAAACAAATTTCCTTGTACTCAAAATGGAGTTGGGCAGTACAAAGTTTACATGGATTATCTTAAAATGGAAAAAATCCCTACTGTCGATAAGTAACGGCAGTACTCCAGACTGGACATTTAACCTATGTGAGTACATACCTGGATACTTAAAGACTATTACCAAGTCTAGACAGCATCCGGTGCAACTGTTTCATTTTAAAAGTAAGGAAACTGAGGCCCCAGGGAACTAAGTGACTTGCCCATGGTAACTGAAGGAACACACTGATCTGCCATGTAACAGTCAAGTGACTCCTAGTCACCTGGCTCCATGTCACTCTGGTGTCAGAAGCTCCCTGTAGAGCTCCTCTTCGGACTGGACAGTCTTCCTTTAGAGGAATACAGACACTCCTGAGAGCCTTGCAGACATAATGATCTGATTCGAGCTGAGTAATCTTGACCCAGTCACTTCTCTTCACTGAGGGTCAGTTTCCCCAGCAGTAAAATGGGATTAATAAGAGGGCTCAAATTGGGGGATGTGATGGGGACCCACAGAGCCTTCTGTCCTGGAACTGAATGTGGCTTCAGTAAGTATCTTTCTTTTGGACTGAACATCCAATCAGACAGTCCACAACAGTAGAGTAAGCCCCTTCTAATGGATCTATTTCTTTTGATCATTACTGAGAGATTCTGGTTTTGTGTTTGTTTCTTTAAAAAAGGCTGCAACTCAGACATACATGGAAGTGCCCATACACAAACAAGCAGAAGGGTCCTGCCCAAGGAAAGAGAAGACCCTGATTTCTAATTTCGATGTGAATTTGAAGGCTTAAGGAACTGTCCTCATATGAATTAATTAAAAAAAAGTAAAGTGAGTTGCTCAGTTGTGTCTGACTCTTTGCAACCCCATGGACTGTAAATAGTCCATGGAATTCTCCAGGTCAGAATACTGGAGTGGGTAGCCTTTTCCTTCTTCAGGGGATCTTCCCAACCTAGGAATCAAACCCAGGTCTCCCACATTGCAAGTGGATTCTTTAGCAGCTGAGCCACAAGGGAAGCCCTTGCTTGTACTTTTCCAAGTCAAAGGTAAAGATGATCAATTTGACTTGGAGGGCAAGTCATGGAAGATGAAAGATTTTTAAACATTTAATATTTATACTTTTAATGTTTTAACATTTAAAACATGGAGTTTAATGTATGTTTATAGTGTGATCAATAATAGATTTACAAATAAAATGAATTTCCATATGTGTGCATGAACCAGCTTCTCAGGGACAATGTGCTATTTAAATCTCTCAGTAGGCAGAGACACATTAAGCAAAGTGATAATTTGTTAAATGGGGTTTGAACGGAAGTGGCTTGTAATTAATAAGTTTTTCTCCCTCTTACTACAGGGTCAAAGTGTGAATCACCTCAAACTTGCCCTTTTAGGAATCTTGTCTTGAAAGCTGTTTCTGTGTAACCTACTGTTCCATGTCACCTGCAGCCACCAAGGGAAAAGGACTCAGAATGAGTTAATCAAGCAAAAATTCAAACCAAAATCAAACTTACTTTTTTCTAAGAATCAAGGACTCAACAACCAAATCAAACGTCCTAAGCTTTATCAAAACTGTAAGATTTTTTCAAAATATCCGCAAACAGAAAATTGAAAATCAGTCAGTCAATATCATGGGCAGATAAACAATGAAATCAATTTATATTTGTACAAGTTTCTGCCGCTGCTGCTGCTGAGTCATTTCAGTCGTGTCCGACTCTGTGCGACCCCATAGACAGCAGCCCACCAGGCTCCCCTGTCCCTGGGATTCTCCAGGCAAGAACACTGGAGTGGGTTGCTATTTCTTTCTTCAATGCATGAAAGTGAAAAGTGAAAGTGAAGTTGCTCAGTCATGTCCGACTCTTCGCGACCCCAAGGACTGCAGCCTACCAGGCTCCTCTGCCTATGGGATTTCCCAGGCAAGAGTACTGCTATTCTCATATCAACTGGCATATCCAACTATGCAGAAACGATTTTTCTCCTGGAGTACAAATATTCTTCCTAATAAGTCTACAAAGAGTTCATAATCTAAACATGCAAATTTTGCCAGAGGCAAAATGGCCCAATATGTGAACTATAAGAAAGAAATTATAAGAACTGAAGAACTATAAGAAAAAAATTGGAAAACTCATTAAAAATCATAAAGAGGTAAAAAAATTGCTCTGTATTAAAACCACAGTGCCATTAAAAATAGAAGTTTTAAAATTTATATGATTTTCCCCAGTCTTACATTTCATTTCATTAACAGCCAAGTCAGTTCACTCCTATAATGTTGACATAAAAAAGTTTTATGCAACCAAATATTTGGCATTTCAAGCATAAGGATAACATTTCAGTTTTCCGTTTGTTCTTCTACTGTGGACATTAGATAACTTGTGACTCAGGCACAAATACAACCTCTTCCTGTAAGCCCAGCATCACTCAACTCTGTCATTCAAAAGTATCTATGTGGTCCTTGAAAACAGCTGCAGACAACAGAACCTGGGTACGCCACCTCTTGTATGGAGAGAACAAACCCACTGACGAACTGGGTACCAAGCAAGAGGATGGCAGGGACTGATGCAGCCTCCGGAAGCTGTGCTATCGTGGGCATGTTGAGATTAGTCCTCTGTAAGGTGTGTGTGTGCTAGAACAGGAGAATTCTTCCCTCTGCTATTAAAGCACTGTTGCTTTTGCTTTTTTAAAAAAATGAGATTCATTGCCCACATCAGTCTTCATGCAGCATTACCTGCACTGGTGTCCCCTTCCTGAGTAGCAAAGCAAACATGTTTTCTCAGCAGTTCACATCCCAGGTGTGGCTCTGGTTCCCAGTGGCAGTGGTGGGGGCTGAAGACAGGGCAAGTAGGAAACATCATCTCTTACCAAATCACTGCCCAGAAACCTGAAGTGCTTTATAATTTTTTAACAAGTCTCCATTCCTAAGATAAATGACTGAAAATCAACTCAGTTTCATGAAAAGCATTGTTTCTAGCCACTGCTCTTCAGTTTGTCCTACACGAGATGCTGGATAAACCAGTGAGTTTGCTTTCTACTTGCAGAGAAGTTCTAAGCCTTGGATATACTGCAGTGATGAAATAAGAAGCCTCTTCTGATTCACAAACTGTTTTAAATCTAATGTTGTACAATGTTATCTTATGCAAACATCTGCAGAGTAAATTACCTCGCATCCATGCTACCGCCAAGCCATGTGACACAGATAAGAAGGGTTTGACCTCAGTTTCCCCATTCAGGCTCATGCATTTTTTCAGGTCTCATCAATTTATTCTAATATGCCTCCAAAGGACATCAATAATTGTTTCCTTTAAAAATTATAATCATAAATAGACATGTTTCAGCTTTTGTAAACACTTGCTCAGGCATAGAGGTGCATTTAATATGAATGGTCAAATATTCCTAAGGAACAGTCTGTAAACTGATTTTTTAATAAATTAGGCACTTTAAACATGCAACAGACAGTATGAATTATTTACAGAAAGCCTATGACTAATTCTTTTGCAAACTTCCCTTTGGCAATCTGAATATCCAAACCTGATGTATCAGTTTTGTAACTTCCAGACATCAACAGTTCAGTTCAGTTCAGTTCAGTCGCTCAGTCATCATAGGTCAAGCATAAGATTGCCTACCACAGCACTTGGCATACAGAGGCATTCAATAAATGTTATGTTTTAAGGCAGTTTAAGGAGATCCATAAACTAATCTATATATCATAGTGCATCCAGACACAGTTCATAAAATCCAAGAACAAGTTTATGATTCTGAAACAATTCAGGCATATTAGTTCCCTTTCAGATAGTAGACGACTTCATGCAATTTTTGAATTCCAAAGAAATCTTTGGATTTGGTTAATTAGCAGAGAGGTATTCATCTGGGAAATCAATTTCCAGATCCTTGACTTCTATGTGTAGTTTTCCCAGAACTAATCTTCCTCTAGTCAAGGCTTCCTGCCAAATCTCCTTCCTATTGCCACTCTCCCCCTGTAGAAACCTCAAGAGTGACAAACAAAAGGACAAGACAGGAGTCCTCAATCCCTAGTTTAATCAAGGCACCATCACCACCTCCATCTATTTTATTAAGTGATATATTGTTAGCTTTACTATTTATATGTAACGTACTAAGTGGCTTCAGTCATGTCCAACTCCATGCAACCCTATGGACTGTAGCCTACCAGGCTCCTCTGTCCATGAGATTCTCCAGGCAAGAATACTGGAGTGGGTTGCCACGCCCTCCTACAGTGGATCTTCCCAACCAGGGATTGAACTCGTGTCTCTTGCACTGGTAGGCAGGCTCCTTACCACTAGTGCCACCTGGGAAACCTTTATATGTAACAGTTACTTGTAAAAAATTATAATTCACATAGTTTTGATCAATTTTATATTAACAATAATTGTACAGATAACCCAATCTAGAGGGAAACACTAAGACTTGGTCATGTGTGTGAAGAAATTGTAAATAAATAGCTTGATTAATATTCATATTTTTTAGGAAATCATGATAGGGTGATAAATAAGAGATCTTCAAATGCAGTATAATATTCTCTAGGAAGATAGAATGAAAACTAGTTTCCATCTAGTACAGAAGAACTCATTCCTGTTATTTTTTAAAAGATAATATTAGGTATAAAATAATATCAAATATTCTGTTGCAAACACTTTCAGAAGTAATAGAGCTCTATTATTAATGATCAATATTGACAATACACCAGAAATAACATCATTTTCTACTGGCTAATAGTAACAATAGAGCAGGAAATCTGAAGAATACTATGTAAATCAAGTGGTCAAAGCTCAGTTCAGTTCAGTCACTCAGTCATGTCCAACTGTTTTGCCATGGACTGCAGCATGCCAGCAGAGAAGGCAATGGCACCCCATCCCAGTACTCTTGCCTGGAAAATCTTATGGACGGAGGAGCCTGGTAGGCTGCAGTCCATGGGGGGTCACTAAGAGTCAGATACAACTGAGCAACTTGACTTTCACTTTTCACTTTCATGCATTGGAGAAGGAAATGGCAACCCACTCCAGTGTTCTTGCCTGGAGAATCCCAGGACGGGGTAGCTTCGTGGGCTGCCTTCTGTGGGGTCGCACAGAGTCAGACACGACTGAAGTGACTTAGCAGCAGCAGCAGCAGCAGCATGCCAGGCCTCCCTGTCCATCACCAACTCCCAGAGTTTACCCAAACTCATCTCCATTGAGTCGGTGATGCCATCCAACCATCTCATCCTCTGTTGCCCCCCTTCTCCTCTTGCCCTCAATTTTTCCCAGCATCAGGGTCTTTTCAAATGAGTCAGCTCTTCACATCAGGTAGCCAAAGTATTGGAGCTTCAGCTTCAGCATCAGTCCTTCCAATGAATATTCAGGACTGATTTCCTTTAGGATGGACTGGTTGGATCTCCTTGCATTCCAAGGGATTCTCAAGAGTCTTCTCCAACACCACGGTTCAAAAGCATCAATTCTTCGTTGCTCAGCTTTCTTTATAGTCCAACTCTCACATCCATTTATGACCACTGGAAAAATCATAGCTTTGACTAGACAAACCTTTGTTGGCAAAGTAATGTCTCTACTTTTTAATATGCTGTCTAGGTTGGTCATAACTTTTCTTTCAAGGATCAAGTGTCTTTTAATTTCATGGCTGCAGTCACCATCTGCAGTGATTTTGTGGTCAAAGTTAACAGACCAGAAATGGGACAATGGGCATCCTATGCCTCCTGCCATGTCTAAGTGAGAAGGATATGACACCACTTCTGGGATATGCTCGTTAAAGACACATGACCCAATTCTAACCACGAGGAAATTTCTGACAAACCCAGATGGAGGGATATTCTACAAAACATTGAGTCCTGACTTTGACTCTTCGGAATGCCATGGTCATGGAAGCAAGTGAAAATAAAGGGACCATTTTGGAGTCATGCAATAGATGATTGTATCTGGAGGGAAAATTCTAGGCATCAAGACAAGTTTAAACACAATTAGACAATAGTATTTCATTAGTTAAACTTCTCAATCTTGCCAATTATACTCTGTGTTAGAAAATGTCACTGTCCTTAGGGAATGCACAATGAAGTACATAAGGGTAAGAGAGTGCGTATTCTCCAACGGTCCAGGGAAACAAACTGGATGGATAGGAAGGAAGATAGACAGGTAGACTAGATAGATAGATAAATAGATAGGTAGATAAATAGACATCATGAAGGATGAAGTAAAACTGGCAAAATATTAACAATTAATGAACTGGGGTGACAGATATATGAGAGTTCTTTGTACTAGTCTTGCAATTCTCCATGATTTGCAATTATTTCAAAATTAAATAAATAAAATCTACATGTTAAATGAGAACATGGGAGGAAATACATAATTTTCCACAATCTTATCAGGTGCATTGGTCAAAATGTTGCAAAATGCTGCAAATTCTGGATTGTTTCCTTTCTTTATTCTGTTAGGAACCTTGTCAGTCATATAATTCTTATTCTCCTGAGCTCTTCCTGTTCACACATTCTCCAGCAACAAGATGTGTATGTTCAATTATATCATCTCCTTTCTTAATTTTGTCTAACAAACTGACACTCTCTGTCTGCCACCCTCTTAAGAGTAAAGGAAGTGTCATTTTCTATTCCATAAGCATGAACTGCTTTGCCTAGAGAAGCCACAAATTAATTAAGTTTAAAGTTGAATGATCCACAATTAATCTAGCTAGGTTTAAACTGTCAGCATATGAAAAAAAAAAAAAAAAAAAAGCCTTCCACTAGAAAACAAAATGTATCTAAAACTCTTCATTACCATTACAACTTTTTGACCTATAGCCTATACATGTGATATTTCATATATAATATGCATTATATACAATATATACATACATATATATGTAACATATATATAGTAAATTAAAATTCAAAGATATAATTAAATTCAAAATATATAAGGTTACTCTGTATATAACTGGTAAAATACACGAAGCATAATATTGAAATTTTTCTTTAAAAGGGACGTTGTTTTTGTTTGGTCACAAAGTCGTGTCCAACTCTGTGACTCCATGAACTGCAACACACCAGGCTTCCCTGTCCTTCACTATCTCCTGGAGTTTGCTCAAATGCATGTGCATTGAGTTGGTGATGCTATCTAACCATCTCGTCCTCTGCCATCCCCTTCTCCTTTTGTCTTCAATCTTTCCCAGCATCAGTGTCCTTTCCAGTGAATTGGCTCTTCATATCCAGTGGCCTGCCAGTGAAGTGGCTCTAAATTTATATTTCATATTTTTTTCTGTGTGGTCTCAGAATGTATATGATTTACACTCTCCTGTATCCCCCACTCTATTCTTCTGAGTATAATCTCATCTAACAGATAAGAACACTGGCCTAAAAAGAGATAAGAGACTTGTACTATACAAAATCACTGTTAGCGAGACTGGTCAATTAAAGTGTGAAATTAGCCCTCCTGGGAGCCCATCTATATAGCTCCATACCGGATCATGCTGGGATTTGCTGATCTTCCCATTCCCCATGCATAGTCATTTCCACATGTACATGTATGTTTCATAATAAACATGTATACATGAACATATAAACACGAATATATTAAACAGGACATCATTTCATCAAGGCAAGAATGAACATCAATAAAAATATTTCCAGAAACTATTTTCCTTCTTTTTACTCTTATCAATAAAAGGAGTTAATGAATATATGAACTGAAGAAACCAGATATTTGAAAAAAAAAAAAAATCCTGCCTCAGGTTGCTGAGATAACTCTTAAGGCACAGATGGTTCAAATTTCAAGTCTTAGAAACAAAACTTGCAGTGATTAATCTCCATAAAACTAGAATAAGTATCAAAGGAAAATTCCTGATATACTATGTCTATAACACCCAGAGTTTCACATTCAGAACTCAAATTCTTGCTTCTAAATATTCAAAAATCTTCCAGCACTTACTCATCAAAACAACACAAAATACAGGGGCATTTTGTTCCCATGGACTTCTCAGGTCTTTTCCTGAAAGCAAACCAATTCTAATTAGAGGAGCCTGAATATTAATAGTATTTTTAAAGTGTGTTCCTACTCTTAAAAGCTCTTTACTTCGGAAGCACCTAAGGACAAACATCTTTCAAAGCAAGTTTAATTTGGCTGGTAAGTGCCAACAACCTCTGGAAGTCTGCACAGAAAAGTAAGTCCCTTGGTGCTATTTGCAACAGTTGAAAATCAAAGATATCCAATTTGAGACAGTTCTTCGGAGAGAGAAAATACATCCCACAATGGATAGGTCCCAGGCCACATTTTCCACTCAGAAGTAATTCACTTTTGCTTCAACTGTTATCCCTAAAGGGCTTGAGAGTGGGTGGGACTGGACAGGAGAAGAAGTCAGGATAGCGGAGGAATAGAATTAGAACTAAAACAATGTGATCATATTGATACATCTCTCTCGCTAGAGAACCAGATAAGGCTCCAGCAGGAGGCAGAAGGTGGTGAAGATGACATGGTTATTTTCAGGAGGCCTGAAGATGCTAACAGTAAAAGAAATGGACCTGAGTGGTCAGCAAACCCACAGGAGGGTCCCAGACCCGGGAACCCTCTGACCTGGGATTGGTCTTAGCCGAGTGAGTCTGCATACCCACATGCGAGTTTGACACCTAAGGCCCCTCCATCTTCACTCCAGTCAAGACTCACATAGATGGCAGAAAACTGGCTAGATAAGAGGTCAACAGGAATAATGTGAGAACCAAGACTGGCCACAAGCCGAACATGAACACAGCGAGGGACTTTTGCAAAGACAGGTCCATCATCAGGCCTGTGGCTAAGGTGGATCAACTGTCAATTCCCTCATGCAGTTTGGTCCCTTTAAAGCAGGGTCCCCAACCTCGGAGACCTAATGCCTGATGATCTGAGGTTGAGTGATATAATAAAAATAGAAATAAGGTGTACAGTAAATGAAACGTGCTTGAATCATCCCACAACCATCTCCCCAACGCCAGTCCATGCAAACACTGTCTTCGACAAAACTGGTCTCTGGTGCCAAAAAGGTTGGGCACTACTACAAGAACATCTTGCTTATGGTGTCTCTGGCGTCTCCATTTCCTTTCTGATTTAGAGCAACTTTTGTTAACTTCTTACTACAAAAGCAATGCTTGAGAAAAATTAGAAAATACAAGAAAAAAAAAATAAAAGCCAGATACTCAGTTCAGTTCAGTTCAGTTGCTCTGTCATGTCCGACTCTTTGCAACCCCATGAATCGCAGCACACCAGGCCTCCCTGTCCATCACCAACTCCCAGAGTTCACTAAAACTCACGTCCATCGAGTCAGTGAAGCCATCCAGCCATCTCATCCTCTGTCATCCCCTTCTCCTCTTGCCCCCAATCCCTCCCAGCATCAGAGTTAGTCTTTTAAATGAGTCAACTCTTCATATGAGGTGGCCAAAGTACTGGAGTTTGAGCTTTAGCATCATTCCCTCCAAAGAAATCCCAGGGCTGATCTCCTTCAGAATGGACTGGTTGGATCTCCTTGCAGTCCAAGGGACTCTCAAGAGTCTTCTCCAACACCACAGTGCAAAAGCATCAGTTCTTCAGCACTCAGCTTTCTTCACAGTCCAACTCTCACATCCATACATGACCAAGGAGTAAGCATCTTTTAATTTCATGGCTGCAATCACCACCTGCAGGGATTTGGGAGACCAAAAAAATACAGTCTGACACTGTTTCCACTGTTTCCCCATCTATTTCCCATGAAGTGATGGGACCAGATGCCATGATCTTCGTTTTCTGAATGTTGAGCTTTAAGCCAACTTTTTCACTCTCCTCTTTCACTTTCATCAAGAGGCTTTTTAGTTCCTCTTCACTTTTTGCCATAAGGGTGATGTCATCTGCATATCTGAGGTTATTGAAATTTCTCCCAGCAATCTTGATTCCAGCTTGTGCTTCTTCCAGTCCAGCGTTTCTCATAACGTACTCTGCATAGAAGTTAAATAAACAGGGTGACAATATACAGCCTTGACGTACTCCTTTTCCTATTTGGAACCAGTCTGGTGTTCCATGTTGAGTTCTAACTATTGCTTCCTGACCTGCATATAGGTTTCTCAAGAGGAAGGTCAGGTGGTCTGGTATTGCCATCTCTTTCAGAATTTTCCCAGTTTATTGTGATCCACACAGTCAAAGGCCTTGGCAGAGTCAATGAAACAGATATAGATGTTTTTCTGGAACTCACTTGCTTTTTTGATGATCCAGTAGATGTTGGCATTTGATCTCTGGTTCCTCTGCCTTTTCTAAAGCCAGCTTGAACATCTGGAACTTCACAGTTCATGTATTGCTGAAGCCTGGCTTGGAGAATTTTGAGCATTACTTTAGAAGGCAATGGCACCCCACTCCAGTACTCTTGCCTAGAAAATCCCATGGGCAGAGGAGCTTGGTAGGCTGCAGTCCATGGGGTCGCGAAGAGACGGACACGACTGATCGACTTGACTTTCACTTTTCACTTTCATTCACTGGAGAAGGAAATGGCAACCCACTCAAGTGCTCTTGCCTGGAGAATCCCAGGGATGGGGGAGCCTGGTTGGCTGCCATCTATGGGGTCGCATAGACTTGGACACTACTGAAGCGACTTAGCAGTTAGCATTTACTAGCATTGAGATGAGTGCAATTGGTGGTAGTTTGAGCATTCTTTGGCATTGCCTATTCCACGTTGAAGGTCAGGAAGGGCAGCGGTGAGGAGAGACCCCTCATTCAAGGTAAGGAGTAATGGCTGTGCTTTGCTGGAGCAGCCGTCAAGAGATATCCCACGCCCAAGGTAAGAGAAACCCAAGTAAGACGGTAGGTGTTGCAAGAGGGCATCAGAGGGCAAACACACTGAAACCATACTCACAGAAAACTAGACAATCTAATCACACTAGGACCACAGCCTTGTCTAACTCAATGAAACTAAGCCATGCCCATGGAACCCAAGATGGGCGGGTATGGTGGAGAGGTCTGACAGGATGTGGTCCACTGGAGAAGGGAATGGCAAACCACTTCAGTATTCTTGCCTTGAGAACCCCATGAACAGTATGAAAAGGCAAAATGACAGGACACTGAAAGAGAAACTCCCCAGGTCAGTAGGTGCCCAATATGTTACTGGAGATCAGTGGATAAATAACTCCAGAAAGAATGAAGGGATGGAGCCAAAGCAAAAAGAATACCCAGCTTTGGATGTGTCTGGTGATAGAAGCAAGGTCCGAAGCTGTAAAGAGCAATATTGCATAGGAACCTGGAATGTCAGTTCCATGAATCAAGGCAAATTGAAAGTGGTCAAACAGGAGATGGTCAGAGTGAATGTCGACATTCTAGGAATCAGCGAACTCAAATGGACTGGAATGGGTGAGTTTAACTCAGATGACCATTATATCTACTACTGCGGGCAGGAATCCCTCAAAAGAAATGGAGTGGCCATCATGGTCAACAAAAGAGTCCAAAATGCAGTACTTCTGTGCAGTCTCAAAAATGACAGAATGATCTCTGTTTGTTTCCAAGGCAAACCATTCAATGTTACAGTAATCCAAGTCTATGCCCCAAACAGTAACGCTGAAGAAGCTGAAGTTGAACGGTTCTATGAAGATCTACAAGACCTTTTAGAACTAACACCCAAAAAAGATGTCCTTTTAATTATAGGGGACTGGAATGCAAAAGTAGGAAGTCAAGAAACACCTGGAGTAACAGGCAAATTAGGCCTTGGAATACGGAATGAAGCAGGGCAAAGACTAATGGAGTTTTGCCAAGAAAATGCACTAGTCCTAACAAACAACCTCTTCCAACAATACAAGACAAGACTCTACACATGGACATCACCAGATGGTCAACACCGAAATCAGATCGATTATATTCTTTGCAGCCAAAGATGGAGAAGCTCTATACAGTCAGCAAAAACAAGACCAGGAGCTGACTGTGGCTTGGACCATGAACTCCTTATTGCCAAATTCAGACTGAAATTGAAGAAAGTAGGGAAAACTACTAGACCATTCAGGTATGACCTAAATCAAATCCCTTATGATTATACAGTGGAAGTGAGAAATAGATTTAAGGGCCTAGATCTGATAGATAGAGTGCCTGATGAACTATGGAATGAGGTTCGTGACACTGTACAGGAGACAGGGATCAAGACCATCCCCATGGAAAAGAAATGCAAAAAAGCAAAATGGCTGTCTGGGGAGGCCTTGCAAATAGCTGCGAAAAGAAGAGAAGCGAAAAGCAAAGGAGAAAAGGAAAGATATAAACATCTGAATGCAGAGTTCCAAAGAAGAGATAAGAAAGCCTTCTTCAGCAATCAATGCAAAGAAATAGAGGAAAACAACAGAATGGGAAAGACTAGGGATCTCTTCAAGAAAATCAAAGATACCAAAGGAACATTTCATGCAAAGATGGGCTTGATAAAGGACAGAAATGGTATGGACCTAACAGAAGCAGAAGATATTAAGAAAAGGTGGCAAGAATACACAGAAGAACTATACAAAAAAGATCTTCATGACCCAGATAATCACGATTGTGTGATCACTGACCTAGAGTCAGACATCCTGGAATGTGAGTCAAGTGGGCTTTAGGAAGCATCACTACGAACAAAGCTAGTGGAGGAGATGGAATTCCAGTTGAGCTATTTCAAATCCTGAAAGATGATGCTGTGAAAGTGCAGCACTCAATATGGCACAAAATTTGGAAAACTCAGCAGTGGCCACAGGATTGGAAAGGTCAGTTTTCATGTCAATCCCAAAGAAAGGCAATGCCAAAGAATGCTCAAAGTACCACACAATTACACTCATCTCACATGCTAGTAAAGTAATGCTCAAAATTCTCCAAGCCAGGCTTCAGCAATATGTGAACCGTGAAGTTCCTGATGTACAAGTTGATTTTAGAAAAGGCACAGGAACTAGAGATCAAATTGCCAACATCCACTGGATCGTGGAAAAAGCAAGAGAGTTCAAGAAAAACATCTATTTCTGCTTTATTGACTATGCCAAAGCCTTTGACTGTGTGGATCACGATAAACTGTGGAAAATTCTGAAAGGGATGGGAATACCAGACCAACTGATCTGCCTCTTGAGAAATTTGTATGCAGGTCAGGAAGCAACAGTTAGAACTGGACATGGACCAACAGACTGGTTCAAAATAGGAGAGGAGTTCATCAAGGCTGTATATTGTCACCCTGCTTATTTAACTTATATGCAGAGTACATCATGAGAAACGCTGGACTGGAAGAAACAAAAGTTGGAATCAAGATTGCCGGGAGAAATATCAATAACCTCAGATATGCAGATGACATCACCCTTATGGCAGAAAGTGAAGTGGAACTAAAAAGCCACTAAAACTAAAGATGAAAATGAAAGAGGAGAGTGAAAAAGTTGGCTTAAAGCTCAACATTCAGAAACGAAGATCATGGCATCTGGTCCCATCACTTCATGGGAAATAGATGGGGAAACAGTAGAAACAGTGTCAGGCTTTATTTTTGGGGGCTCCAAAATCAGTACAGATGGTGACTGCAGCCATGAAATTAAAAGACGCTTACTCCTTGGAAGGAAAGTTATGACCAACCTAGACAGCATATTCAAAAGCAGAGACATTACTTTGCCAACAAAGTTTCGTCTAGTCAAGGCTATGGTTTTTCCTGTGGTCATGTGTGGATGTGAGAGTAGGACTGTGAAGAAGGCTGAGCGCCGAAGCATTGATGCTTTTGAACTGTGGTGTTGGAGAAGACTCTTGAGAGTCCCTTGGACTGCAAGGAGATCCAACCAGTCCATTCTGAAAGAGATCAGCCCTGGGATTTCTTTGGAAGGAATGATGCTAAAGCTGAAACTCCAGTACTTTGGCTACCTCATGTGAAGAGATGACTCATTGGAGAAAACTCTGATGCTGGGAGGGATTGGGGGCAGGAGGAGAAGGGGACGACAGAGGATGAGATGGCTGGATTGCATCACTGACTCGATGGACGTTAGTCTGAGTGAACTCCGGGAGTTGGTGATGGACAGGGAGGCCTGGTGTGCTGCAATTCATGGAGTCGCAAAGAGTCGGACACAACTGAGCGACTGATCTGATCTGATCTGATCTTCTTAGGGATTGGAATGAAAACTGATCTTTTCCAGTCCTGTGGCCACTACTGAGTTTTCCAAATTTGCTGGCATATTGAGTGCAGCACTTTCACAGCATCATCTTTCAGGATTTGAAATAGCTCAACTGGAATTCCATCACTTCAACTAGCTTTGTTTGTAGTGATGATTCCTAAGACCTACTTGACTTTGCATTCCACGATGTGGCTCTAGGTGACTGATCACACCATCATGATTATCTGGGTCGTGAAGATCATTTTTGTACAGTTCTTCTGTGTATTCTTGCCACCTTTTCTTAATATCTTCTGCTTCTGTTAGGTCCATACCATTTCTGTCCTTTATCAAGCCCGTCTTTGCATGAAATGTTCCCTTGGTATCTCTAATTTTCTTGAGAAGATCTCTAGTCTTTCCCATTCTGTTGTTTTCCTCTATTTCTTTGCACTGATCTCTGAGGAAGGCTTTCTTACCTCTTCTTGCTATTCTTTGGAATGCTATGTTCAGATGGGTATATCTTTCCTTTTCTCCTTTGCTTTTCACTTTTCTTCTTTTCACAGCAATTTGTAAGGCCTCCTCAGACAGCCATTTTGATTTTTGCATTTCTTTTCAGTGGGGATGGTCTTGATCCCTGTCTCCTGTACAATGTCACGAACCTCTGTCCATAGTTCATCAGGCACTCTGTCTATCAGATCTAGGCCCTTAAATCTATTTCTCACTTCCACTGTATAATCATAAGGGATTTGTTTTAGGTCATACCTGAACTGCCTAGTGGTTTTCCCCATTTTCTTCAATTAAGGAGTTCATGATTTGAGCCATAGTCAGCTCCCTGTCTTGTTTTTGCTGACTGTATGGAGCTTCTCCATCTTTGGCTGCAAAGAATAGAATCAATCTGATTTCACTGTTGGCCATCCGGTGATGTCCATGTGTAGAGTCTTGTCTTGTATTGTTGGAAGAGGGTGTTTGTTAGGACTAGTGCATTTTCTTGGCAAAACTCTATTAGTCTTTGCCCTGCTTCATTCCGTATTCCAAGGCCTAATTTGCCTGTTACTCCAGGTGTTTCTTGACTTCCTACTTTTGCATTCCAGTCCCCTATAATGAAAAGGACATCTTTTTTGGGTGTTAGTTCTAAAAGGTCTTGTAGATATTCATAGAACCGTTCAACTTCAGCTTCTTCAGCGTTACTGTTTGGGGCCTAGACTTGGATTACTGTGACATTGAATTCTTTACCTTGGAAACAAACAGAGATCATTCTGTCATTTTTGAGACTGCACAGAAGTACTGCATTTTGGAATCTTTTGTTGACTATGATGGCTACTCCATTTCTTCTATGGGATTCCTGCCCACAGTAGTAGATATAATGGTCATCTGCGTTAAATTCACCCATTCTAGCCCATCTTAGTTCGCTGATTCCTAGAATGTCAACGTTCACTCTAGCCATCTTCAAAACTGTGGCGTTTTGTTCTTCGTATATGTTCTCTCATACTTTGTAGAGTTCATTTTTCAGTTTTGATGCAGTTATCACTAGGATCCTTAATATAATATATTGTATTATTTATTTTGGATTCCCTGCAATTTTGAAAGTAATCTGCACTGCTGAGAAGACCAAAAGGGATTTTCTAATAAGGATTAAAAGTTGGTGGCAAATGGAGGGAGGAGTAGCTAGGAGTTAAATTGGATTGGTTTCGCTACAAGACATAGATTAGAAATCTGTATGCAGGTCAGGAAGCAACAGTTAGAACTGGACATGGAACAACAGACTTGTTCCAAATAGGAAAAGGAGTACGTCAAGGCTGTATATTGTCACCCTGCTTATTTAACTTATATGCAGAGTACATCATGAGAAACACTGGGCTGGATACAGTGCAAGCTGGAATCAAGAGTGCTGGGAGAAATATCAATAACCTCAGATATGCAGATGACACCACCCTTATGGCAGAAAGTGAAGAGGAACTAAATAGCCTCTTGATGAAAGTGAAAGTGGAGAGTGAAAAGGTTGGCTTAAAGCTCAACATTCAGAAAACGAAGATCATGGCATATGGTCCCATCACTTCATGGGAAAGAGATGGGGAAACAGTGGATACAGTGTCAGACTTTCTTTTTTTGAGCTCCAAAATCACTACAGATGGTGACTGCAGCCATGAAATTAAAAGACGCTTACTCCTTGGAAGGAAAGTTATGACCAACCTAGATAGCATATTCAAAAGCAGAGACATTATTTTGCCAACAAAGGTCCGTCTAGTCAAGGCTATGGTTTTTCCTGTTGTTATGTATGGATGTGAGAGCTGGACTGTGAAGAAGGCTGAGCGCCGAAGAACTGATGCTTTTGAACTGTGGTGTTGGAGAAGACTCTTGAGAGTCCCTTGGACTGCAAGGAGATCCAACCGGTCCATTCTGAAGGAGATCAGCCCTGGGATTTCTTTGGAAGGAATGATGCTAAAGCTGAAACTCCAGTATTTTGGCCACCTCATGTGAAGAGTTGACTCATTGGAAAAGACTCTGATGCTGGGAGGGATTGGGGGCAGGAGGAGAAGGGGACAACAGAGGATGAGATGGCTGGATTGCATCACTGACTCGATGGACGTGAGTCTGAGTGAACTCCGGGAGTTGGTGATGGACAGGGAGGCCTGGCGTGCTGCGATTCATGGGGTCGCAAGAAGTCGGACACGACTGAGCGATGAACTGAACTGAACTGAACTGAACAAAACATAGAAACAAGTTCAGAATACAGTAAACATCGAACAGCATTGACTCATTTTGGCACTGAATCAGACGCTAGAGGGTTATAAAAGAATTCTCTATGCACTGACCTTGACATGAAAGAGTTTACACATTGGTTAGGAGGTTGGAAGTTCACATATGAAAATTTCTTAGCATCTACAGAGACAGTAAACACTAAATTGTGTAACATGACTTCATTCGTGCTGAGTGTTAAAGTGTCTAGAGGGCTAAGGTGGTGGGAAAAGATCCCACCAAAATAAATAAGCCTATATTATTTTGGCAAATAAGAAGCCAATACAAACACAGCGATTTTTTTTAATATAAAGTCAGAATAATATCTTCATGGTGAGCTCCAATAGTCCACTAAACTCTAATTCTATAATTCCTTCAACAGTGAAAACAATCAACAACACTCTTATGGGAAAATCTCAGGGGTCGGTAGGAAAAGGGACCACAGATAACTATGGAATTGTTTCTCAAAGTTGAAACATGTTGCTAAGACATGGGAAAGTCAAAAGGCATGGGCTACTGTCTTCCTTGAGTCTTAATTTACTCAACTGTTGTAGACACAAATTTCTTCTCTTTGGTTAAGAATTTATTGCAGTTTCACCTTTCCTCAGAAATGAGCATTGCAATGTTGAATAAATAGCTTGTAAAGCTATCAATTTTCACTGACACTTATTAGGTAACTTTGCTCCTGCACTGAATTTCTATTGAGTCACTTCCCTCAACACATCACTATAAACTGATGCCTTGATTAAAATCCTTGAAGGAAAGAGAGGGAAAGATGTTTTAAGGCACTCCACTTCCACCAGGGAGGAAAGCATCCCAAGCATGTAGGGCTGCAGACCACACTTTTTCCCCTCATTTTGATCTGGAAAGATGACTGAGGCAGGGACGGGAAGGGAACGAATCACTATGGAGCCTGGTACTATGCTCACACTTTACAGGGTCTCCCTGGCAATGATCTTCTGAGTAAGTTGTATTACCCCTAATTTACAACTTGAAAACTGAGCCTAGAATGGTTACAGCAGATGGAAGGGGTATACACACAGGCCTGGGATCATAAGTCTACCATTCAGTACCAGCTCTGCTGCTTATTCCCTGTGTGATCTTGAGTTACTTAATCACATTGAGGCTTAGTTTCTTCATCAATAAAATGTCAAGAAAACTTTTTTTTCCCACTAGTAAACAGCAGAGCTGATATTCAAATCCTAGTTTTACATTACCAAGCTTGTGTGTATATGCCTCACATATGCTATAACAAGTCTAAGCCTCACTATGAGAATTATGTGCACAGAGCACTTTGAGGGGGTCTACAGTCACTGAGAATTGTGGGTAGAGAACACCATGAGGGTCTGCGGCCACGAGGAGGATGGTGGGTACAGAGTGCTTCACACACTGCTTGGCATACAGCAGGAGCACAATAGACGGCAGCCAGGATTATTAGGATCTCCATGGAGTCTTCTGTTCGCTTCCAGCTCCACTCGCGATTATTCTCCTGTCTTCTCTGCCCTGTTCTATGAGCTGAGACTTCCTCCTCAAGATGCATTACCCAGAGCCCCCTCACTGGCACGATTCTGGTTGGATAAGACCAAGGGGAGCCACTAACAAAAGGTCAGAGATCAGGAGAGGGGAAGTTGAGGAATCGCCACCCATTCTCTTATTCCACTGAGTTATGTGGCAATGTCCATGCCCGTACTCCCACCACCCCCATCCCCGTGACTCCGGCTCCAATATCTCACTGGCTTCCCATGATACCAATTCTTCTTGTGCTGTCAGAACCAAGGGTAATAACAGCTTCCTATTGTTACTAGTCTCTGGGAACAACACACCCTTACCCTGTGCCCACTCTGGCAAGTAAAACCTCCTGAACCATCTCAGTTGGAGTTCACTCCCTGCTAAACCCTTTGTGACAGTGAAACTCAAAATTTGTATCCTAGTAAGTGAGGGACCCAGGTACCACTCAGATTCATCGCCAGTAGTAATTTACAGGACAGCAAAAGTTTATAAATGACCAAATATTAAATAACCATTCTTAGAAGGGAGAGAAGCATTGTCAGAGTATAACTAGCAATTACTGAAAAAGTCATTTGGTGACTTGATATTGAAAATGTTCTCTGCCTCATTCTGAAAGCCCTACCCCAATTATCCAAGTTAGTCCAAACTCAGTCCCACACTCAGTACCAACTACCATCCAGCTTTCTTTCTGTGAAATGTTGCTATGACTCTACTCTGCGAAAAAGGAAGGCCAAGACTCTTGATAGAATCTTGAGGAAAGGTCCCCAGCTTTAGCCAGCACAGTTTGTCTTGGGTCCTTCCGAAAGCTGTTTATCACAAGCTTCAAGTCCTGGAAACCATCATAATTGAAGCACCACCAGAATCATTTTGCAAGCCATCATTTCCAACCATGTTCAGTTAGCACTTGACAGAAGTCACTTCAGCAGGTCTCATTTTTTCCTGACCAATTCCATGTGTAATTGCTAATCAATCCAGGGGGCATGAATAAGCATGTAATTACTCAGTTAAAGATTAATTACAGGGGCATTTGTTGGTATCCTCCAAGCTCAAGGGATAATGGATGCAATATCCAAAAGAGGCGTACTGTATGTTTTCAAAGACTCAAATTTGTGTTTGCTTCAGTGTTTCCATTCTGCTGTTTCTGCAATTCTCTTTATAGTTTTTGTTTTGGTGTTCAGCTTTGCTGTGTGAAGTTTCGGCACATTAGATGAAACATTTAAAGTAATGTGCTATAGTGTTTCACAAGACTGTAATCAGTTTTAATGATTTGAAGCAATTTTATAAGTGACCTCACATTATTAGTGAATCACTGAAAATTTCCCATTTTGGAATGGAGCAAGGAAACAGTGGTCTTGACAATTGCTGGTCATCAACAAGCATCAAGCTGGCAAGGCAGGCACAGACTGTGAGCTCTGAGAGCCTGGCACCTTGCCACTTTCAATAATTATATTCTGCCAATCTTAATTCCCAGCTGCAGTGTCAGCTGGACACAGAATTTTTACCAATTTCCTGCCCTACACACTGCACCACACGGCCACACAGCTGCTAGGTTTTGTCCCGGATACTAGGGCATTCCACTGTGGGTTAAGTGATGCTTATAATATTTCTTCTTATTAGAGAGATGTGCCATCGAAATATTTCAGAGTCCATGAAGAATAAGGTAGCCTAACTCACACTTCCTCATCATCTGGGCCTCCTTGCATGTACACACTAGTCATCCAGACCTGATCACCCTTTTTGTCAGGATGTTTCTGTATTTACATTCATCTTTCCAGTTGCCAAACCTTAATTAGCTCTTGGATTATTTCCTAGCACATAGCAGACAAAAAGAAATACTTGGTAAATGGGTAAATGAATAAAAGAATGGATGAATGAATGAATGAGTCCACCTGGATGTCTCAAAATATAGCTCACTTTGCCAGCTAATTAATCAAAGCATCGCTCATTGTTCCACACCAAATGTCACAGGCATCCTATACCCACCAGACCCTCTCTGGTTTGCACACACTCAGAGAACCCAGCCTATGGCTCCCCTTGACACCCCTGCTATCAGAGTTCCCCTTCCTACTGCCTCTGCACTCCCCATGCCAGACCCATTGCAAGCAGCCACCACTGGAACCACATCTGGCACACAGTAAGTACTCAGCAAATGTTCACTATTGTCAGTATGAACATTTTCATAAATGCAATACCCTCATCTGAGTGCTACATAAGTGACTTAAGATGCACCTTTCCCACATCTTTTTCACAGAAGTCATTCACACACTGGAAATAATAGCAGATAAAGTTAAACAATGTTGCCAAGCTAAAACGTGAGGAGAAAACAGCACAGTTGGCATGGAGATGTCAACAAAATTATGGAATTTTTTTTTTTTTTTTGGAAGGAAAGTATAGGGCACGAAGTTCATTCAGCCCCTTCCTTTCGAAAGCGAATGAAGCCCAGGTCTATAAACGTGATGATCCCAAGCCAATGTAAGAAAGCTAACTAAAAACAGAGTTTGGGCCATAGGTTGAGCTTCCAGCTCTCTAAAATGGAAAAGAGGGAAGGGAAGGAAAAATTGATGACAAGCAAGACCAAAGTGAAGTTAGGCTGAATCACCTCACAGCAAAACCAGGAAATGAGAAAGTTGCACTTTTAAAGCCAAAGTTCCCCTCCTACCTTATGCAGAGCATCCCCTCACTAAGGAGGATGCAGTGAACGCAGTTCAGGATCTGCCAAAGTATGCATAATACACACACTACGCTCCGTCATGAGCTGAGTCATGTTCCCTCAAAGCTCACAGTTGTAGTTCCAACCTCCAGTGCTCAGAATGTGACTGTATGTGGAGATAAGGTTTTTAAAGAGGGGCAGGCAGGCCCTCATCCAATCTGACTTGTATCCTTAGAAGAAGAGGACATTAGGACACACAGAGAGATACCAGAGGCACCCTGCACAGAAGGAAGATATTAAGAAGAAACAGTAAAAGGATGGCCATCTGTAATCCAAGGAAAAAGGCCCCAGAGGAAATCAAACTTGCAGGCATCTTGATGTGGGGCTTCCAGGCTCCAGAACTGAGATAAAATTACTCTCTGTTGTGTAAACCACGCCAGTCTGTGTGGTATTTTGTTGCAGCAGTCTGAGATGACTAACATACACTTAGATCCTCCATTTCAAAAACCTCCAACGTTACAGAACTATGGAGACGAAGAAGAGGGCTGGTTGGATGAACCTACTGGGCCAGCACAAGATTAAAACTGAAATCCCAGCTCCAGCTCCAGCCCCAGCTCCAGCTGTCCCCTCCAGCAGGCTGTGTGACTGTACAAATGTCCCTTCCCCTCCCTAGGTCTTGGTGTCATCCTCTGCATATGTGAGGGTGCTATAGAAAGTGCTAGCCTTTCCTACCTCACACACTTGCTTTAGGGACCAAAGGAAATGACAATGGCAAGAAAGTGCTATAAACATGTGAGGTGTTAGAGTAATTCTTATTGTTATTGTCATGTGCAGGAGAAAGCCAACTGCAAACCCAAGGTCTCAGTTTTAGAATATTTTGAAAAAAGTAATGAGATTGCCTAGTTTCAGATGAGATGGCATAAACTCTACTTTCTGCTCCTTTCCACTAAGTACAAGTAAAAAACCCTATAAATGATACAGCAGGCAATCATAGGAAGACTCCAAATGGTAGAAAGAAGGCAGCTGGCTAGGATCCTGAAGACCTAAGGAATAGCCATGGCTCAATATCTCCTGATCCCCAGCCCAGGGAGGAAGACAGCCCTTGTGGGTGCTAACCCCTCCCATGCAGATATCAGCAAGGACTGAGCTGGAGCCTACCAGCACTGAGCAGTCAAAGGAAGCACTCTGCCTCTGCATCCTCTACTCACCACTGCGACAGAGCCAGGAAGACTCAGGGAAGAACCTTCCACCTTCACGGGCAGCACAAGCAAGTGTTCAGTGAGAGCTCTGCCAGCACTGGGCAGCCCAAGCTCAAGAGAGAGGCTTCCAATCCTGCATGCTTGGCTTCGCCCAGGCCCAAGTGAACCCTAGCGTCTCTTAACATAACATCCAAATGTCCAAGACACAACATTTAAAATTATAGATCATACCAACAATCAGGGCTTCCCTGGTGGCTCAGATGGTAAAGAATCTGCTGCAATGCAGGAGACCTGGGTTCAATCTCTGGGTTGGGAGGCTCCCCTGGAGAAGGGAGCAACTACCCACTCCAGCATTCTGGCCTGGAGAATTCCATGGACAGAGGAGCCTGGCAGGCTACAATCCATGGTGTTGCAAAGAGTCAGACACAACTGAGCGACTTTCACACACAACAATCAGGAAAGTCATAACTTGCATGAGAAAAGATAACCATGCATGCATGCTCAGTCGCCCAGTCATGTCCGACTCTGCAACCCTATGGGCTGTAGCCTGCCAGGGTCCTCTGTCCATGGGATTCTCCAAGTAAGAATACTGGAGTGGGTCACCATTTCCTACTCCAGGGAATTTTCCTGACCCAGCGATCAAACTGCGTCAGGTCAAACACTGAGATGGATCCAATGTTAGAATTATCTAACAAGGATTTTAAAATAGTTATCTTAGAAATGTTTCATTTTTATTTAATAAAGGAATTACAAATGCCTTTAAAACAGTGAAAAATAGGAAATGTCAAAAAATATAAAAGATACAAAAAATAACCAAATGGAAATTATAGAACTTAAAAATGAGTTGCATGCATGTAGCCTGTACCTGCCAGGCTCCTCTGTCCATGGAATTCTCCAGGCAAGAATACTGGAGTGGGTTGCCATTTCCTACTCCAGGGGATCTTCCCAACCCAGAGATCAAACCCGTGTGCCTTGCGTTTCCTGCACTGCAGGTGGATTCTTTACCAGGGTGCTACCTGGGAAGCCCCTAAAAATGAATAACTAAAACTAAAAACTCACTGGAAGGGCTCAATAGCAGAATGGATAAGATAGAGGGGAAAAGTAAGTGAGCTTGAAGATAAAACAATAGAAATAGACACCTGTGAAATGAAAACAAAAGATCTAAGAGTCATAGCATCAGAGTTCCAAAAGGAGAAGAAAAAGAAAGAGGGGAGACAGTCAATGAAAAGAAGAGAAAGAAAGAAAGAAATATTTAATGAAATAATTGCTGAAAACTTCCCAAATTTGGTGAGAAAAATCTACAGATTCAAGAAGCAGAGAGAATCCCAAACAGGAAAAACACAAAGAAATCCACACTAAAACACATTATAATTAAACTTCTAAAAACTAATAGCAAAAAAAACAGTAACAAGGTTAATATTAAAAAAGTTAAAACTTGATGATATTATGCACTGAGAAGCCTTTGCATACTGAGAATACTAACAGATTTCTGCTACATAGATATATAGACAGATATAATTATAACACAATATAGCAAATACAATGTGTCAGGTATTTATGAGCACTATGACAAATACTGGGCTTCCCAGGTGGCTCAGCTGGTAAAGAATCCACCTGCAATGCAGGAGACCCCAGTTTGATTCCTGAGTCAGGAAGATTTCCTGGAGAATGGATAGGCTACCTGCTCCACTATTCTTGGGCTTCCCTAGTGGCTCAGTTGGTAAAGAATCCACCTGCAATGTGGGAGGCCTGGAGTCAATCCCTGGGTTGGGAAAATCCCTTGGAGGGGGGCATGGCAACCCACTCCAGTATACTTGCCTGGAGAATCCCCATGGACAGAGAAGCCTGGCAGGCTATGGCCCATGGGCTCGGAAAGGGTCGGACACAACTGAGCAACTAAGCACAGCACATGACAAATACTAACTCACTGAATTTGCAATCCTATTAAGTAAATAGTATCATTCTCATTAACTTGCCCAGGATCACACAGTTAGTAAGTGGCAGAGCCCAGAGTTCAAACTTAGGGAATCTTGCTCTAGAATCTATACTCTTAACAATATGCATGGAAGTAGTATTATAAGGTCTATATAAGCTAGAAAAGGAGACAAAGAATAATTCAGGACTTGGTTCTAGCTGTATTTTGGTTATTTGCTTTTGTTTGATTTCCTTTAAACATATATTAGGGCTGGACGTTACAAGTTATGTGGACCTGAATATTAATAACTCTCATTGTTCTGAACTGATTCTAAACAGAAATTGTACTTAATAAGAACAATATTTTTCTGCCAGAATCATATAGTAAAAGACATCTATGATTTTTTTACAGCTGCAATAAGCAGGAGGTCTCCTTGGCTTAATGCTTTCATTAAACATCAATGTTAATATCATTTTCCACATACCAACATCATAAATGGTTTTTAATATGACAGATATACTGTCAAATACAGAAAGCAAATCTCTTCAGTATCCTATTAATTAAAAGGAAGATACAAAAAAAAAGAAGAAAAGAAACAAATTAGACAGTTAAACAATAAAATCACATTGAACTTTTGTCACATTTAGAAATGGCACAGATTTCAAGATTAAATTGCCCTTTTCAGGATTCCCAGGCCAACATTATCTTTTCATTCTACCACATAACCCATTTCCAGAAATGTGATTTCATATAGACCAAGAAGGAAAGTGCAGTGCTTTTTTACACTAAACTGCACTCATGTTAACTGTAGATTACAGCACTACTACTACAAATTATGAATGTCATTTATTCTGGGGCTGGAGAGGTCACTTGGACATCCTCGGATATACTAAGCGTTCAATAAATAAAGTGTGATGGATAGAAGGGATGAAGGAAGGAAGAGAGAGAGACCCAGACTCTGTACTTACCTCCCTCAAATCTCTTCTCCATATCACTCCTAGAGTTATTAAATGAAATGCACAATACTTTAAAAAAATCTGCAGAGAGGGAACTGACTGCAGATGAATATGAAAGAACTTTTGGGGTTGACAGAAATTTTCTAAAACATTGTAGTGACAATTGTACAACTCCATAAATTGACTAAAAAGAATTGTACACTTAGGTGGATTTTATGATATGGAAATTACACATCAATAAAACTCTTTTTTAAAAAATCTCCCCATCACCTTCAGAATAAAGCCCAAATTCATAAAAGCATGTAAGAGCCTTAAATGATAATGCTCCTGATTATCTCACATCTTATCTTTTTTATACCACATTCCCCCAACCCTCTGATCTACCACTCTACTTATCTTCTGTCTACTGAACAACACATAGTCTTCATAAAATCCAAGGTGTACAGCCTTAGGTATCTGCTCATCTTACTCCTTTGCCATTTGCCTTTGAGCCTTCCTCACTGCAGCTGCCTGACAAACACTGAATGGGGTAAAATACACAGCTCAATCTAATTCTTATTCTGGGAAGCTTTCCTGACCTTTTGGGTAGAATTGGCCACTTCTTCTTGTGTTCCTCCAAAGTATCCAGTAATTCACAGCCTATGAACACTTCTTCCTTGAAGATGACAAAAACATTTACAGTTCTATCAAAATACTCAAGGAGAACCACTTCTTCCCTCCTAAGACCTACAGAGATAATGAGCAAGATGAATGAGGCTACAAAGAAGGTGATCCACTGTGGAAGGGAGCCAAAAGAACAAAGTCTGTATTCTGCTTGCAGGATACAAGTCAAAGAACTATGTTAGCATCAGTGAAAAGAATGTGTTAAAAACAATTTTTTTAAAGATCTCTTATATATAGTAGTCAAAACAAACTTGGAAGTCAGAGACCTGAGTTCAAACCCTGCTCCATCACTCACTACTTATATCACAGCACAAATTATTGATACTTAATCTCCCCAAGAAGGACAGTTATGGAGTGTGTTGAAATCGAATTCCCAGTGTAACAGTATTAGGAGTTAGTGCTTAGTTGCTCAGTCATGTCTAGCTCTTTGCGACATCATAAACTGTAGCCCACCAGGATCCTCTGTCCATGGAATTTTTCAGGTGAGAATACTGGTATGGATTGCCATTTCCCTCTCCAGGGGATCTTCAAAACCGAGGGACTGAACTGACATCTCCTGTGTTTCCTGCATTGCAGGCAGATTCTTTACCCACTGGGCCAGTAGTTCAGTTCAGTCACTCAGTCATGTCTGACTCTTTACAACCCCATGGACTGCAGCATGCCAGGCTTCCCTGTCCATTACCAACTCCCAGAGTTTACTCAAACTCATGTCCATTGAGTTGATATGCCAGCCAACCATCTCATCCTCTGTCGTCCCCTTCTCCTCCTGCCTTCAAAATCTTTCCCAGCATCAGGGTCTTTTCAAATGAGTCATTTCTTTGCATTAGGTCGCCAAAGTATTGGAGTTTCAGCTTTAGCATAGTCCTTCCAATGAATATTCAGGACTGATTTCCTTTAGGATTGACTGATTTGATCTCCTTGCAGTCCAAGGGACACTCAAGAGTCTTCTCCAATACCACAGTACTGAGCCATCAGGGAAGCATAATTAGGAGGTAGGGCCACTGAAAAATAAGGGGGTCATGAGGGTGCTCTTACAAAAAGAGGCCAGAGAATGAGTTCACTTTCTCTGCTCTCCACCAAGTAAGGCAGTCTGCACCCAGAAAGAAGGTTCTCATCAGAACCCAGCAATGTGAGTACCCTCAGACTTCTAGCCTCCAAAACTGTGAGAAATGTTCTATGGTTATAGCAGCCTAAATTAAAGCAAGTACATAGCTTCTCATCTGTAAAATGGAGCTGTACCTACACCTCACAGTTATGCTACTTGCAGATGTCATTCCACTTCTACATCCTTATTTAGACTGCTGGATCAATAATTGACATTATCAAAAACAAGATGCATTAAGAACCACATCACTGACTTACACTCTCCTCTATGTTTGGCCCAGGTGTGACTGACCAAAACAGCCTCACAACTGAAACCGATGACAGCCAGTCTCATGTCCTACAGCATCTCCACCTGCTTTTAAAACTACATGTCTGTAGACTTTATTCTGAGAGATGATGTTCACTGTCAGGCCGTGAGCCACCAAGAGAATATGTCAAAGGGATATAACATTTTAGCATGTAAAAAAATAACACAAAACTTGGGAAATAAAAATAATATGTAACTGTGTGCTCCCACATAGATGAAAAATTATGGGATCTCTGTTTGCAATCCAGTGTAGGCAAGAATGGAGAAGGCGGTGCCACCCCACTCCAGTACTCTTGCCTGGAAAATCCCATGGACGGAGGAGCCTGGTAGACTGCAGTCCATGGGGTCGCTTAGAGTTGGACACGACTGAGCGACTTCACTTTCACTTTCCACTTTCATGCATTGGAGAAGGAAATGGCAACCCACTCCAGTGTTCTTGCCGGGAGAATCCCAGGGACGGGGGAGCCTGGTGGGCTGCCATCCATGGGGTCGCACAGAGTCGGACACAACTGAAGCGACTTAGCAGCAGCAGCAGCAGGAGGCAAGAAGAAATTTATTCATTCAACCCCATGTCAAACATTTGTTGACCAAATGGTAAGTGAAAGGACAAAAGCACCAGTCCAGGAGGTGGTAACCTATGATCTGTGAGTGGAATGTGTATTACAAAGGAGCATAAGAAGAATGCTGCTACTGCTAAGTCACTGCTGCTGCTGCTGCTAACCCAATGGGTTAAACACAACAGTTCTCAACAGCCACTAAATAAATTAACAAATAAAGCCAACATAAACTCTTAACCTGAAGTTAGAATAGTAACAGTGATGAAGATTCAATCTTGACTTACAACAGTTACCCAAATTGCCTGCATATTATGGGGTCAGTCCCTGGGTTAAATCTTTTATAGTATTTTCTCCTTTAATTCTCCCTCAAGTTCAATGAGGTAGAATCATGATCGTCCCCACTTTAGAGATGAACACTCTGAGACGCAGAGAAGTTAACTGAATTGCCTGAGACTACAGAGCCATTTCCCAGGTATTGTTAATGGTAAAGAATCTGCCTGCCAATGCAGGAGACATAAGAGACATGGATTTGATCCCTGGTTTGGGAAGATCCCCGGAGGAGAAAATGGCAACTCACTCCAGTATTCTTGCTGGGAAAAATTCCATGGACAGAGGAGCCTCCTGGGCTACAGTCCACAGGGTTGCAAAGAGTTGAACACAACTGAAGTGACTTAGCATACACAGAGCCAGTATTTACAGAACCAGGGTTCAAACTCAGTCAGTCCAACTCCAAAGTTAATACACATAAACATCATCCTATCCTGCCCAGATATTTTCACCATGGGTTTCAGCTGTCTCTCTGCAGGGATGCCCCAGTAAAGGAGCAGTCTTCACAAGTCAGATCTCCTACAGATGGAAGCTGGGGAGAGAGTAGCCAGTTCTGCCCATCCAAGCCTCATGAAATTATAATG
Source organism: Tragelaphus eurycerus (assembly GCA_935064755.1). Taxonomy (NCBI): domain Eukaryota; kingdom Metazoa; phylum Chordata; class Mammalia; order Artiodactyla; family Bovidae; genus Tragelaphus; species Tragelaphus eurycerus. The sequence continues at coordinate 32,259,199 of CAKXYN010000002.1, forward strand.
TTAACTGAAGGGTACTTAGAGAATGTACTCTTCAGAAGACTCTTAAATTGAGTACAGATGTTTGGAAGATTAGTGTCAAATTAGGAAGCATTAAACAGACATTAAGGCAGACCCAATTGGTCTTTTTGGGAAGCTGGGTCAGGATAAAAGAAGTGTGTGCTTGCTAAGTAGGCCATGCTATTCAGAGTGGTCCTCTAACTCTGAAATCAGTGAGGGCAGCTTAGATTTGCCAGAGGATGAGCTACAGTAAGAAGTCTAAAATCCTGGGGCTGAAGGATTGAGCTAAACACTCTCAGATGAGGTGGAAGGAGGGTGGATTGTCCATATTTGCAGGCTTTACTTTGAGATCTCCATGTGAAAATTACTAGAAAGATACAAATAATAACTTCATTACTCCAAGCATAGAACAAGGACTGGACACAGGTAAGGTTATTTTGCTACAGGTCAAGAGCTATAGAAGATGCTGATTTTCTGTCTTCCTGACAGGCGACAGATAGGACCAACCTTCTCAAATCACAAGATCTCAAAATACTCATCTTATCCTGACAGTAGAGGAGAAATAATATATAAATCACCATGGAGAAATGGAGGCCAACATCAATGTTCTAGCAGAGAGCTCCCTTAGCAAAAAGTAGCCTTCTTCACACTTGCTTAGACTTCAGGATGTTTCTCCATGACTGTCAGCTCCCCTCTGCTCTTCAAATGATGAACCTTCCAGCCAGATGCTGGCGTCTTCTAACAATTTCATCTAGCATTCTGCTGGTACCCCAGCACCAAGACGGGCAGAATCACTTAATCACAGGTTTCAGGTCAGTCACAAATAAAAAGTGAGTCAGTAAGGACTGAGGATTAAGATTTCAGGAAGACATTATGTTTTAGAAATAATATTTAATTTTAAGAAATACAGAAATGAAAGCTTTATCCTATGCAGAATGATTTACATTCTGGCTTCCATCTATTAACAGCTGACTCATCTTGATAAAAGTACTTTGAATTTACCTAACACCTCCTAAATGATGAATTCCAAAAGGCTTTGGCAAATTCTGGGTAGCAGGATTACCAATGTTTTTCTATATTTTATAAGATCTTTGGTTTACTACTCTGGGAAATGAACCATAATCTAGTTTCACCTTCTCGATGAACAGCATGTTTATACTTATGAGCAACCTGCTTCCTGACTAAACTCAGTGGCTTAAAGTAACACAGATCTTACACTGTAGTTATGGAAGTCAGAAATCTGAAATGGGTTTTACTTTTACCTAGTTTGTTTCACTTTTTCTATTTCATATTCAGTGTTCCTGTTTCACTTTTTGTTTTCCAATTTCTCCATCTCTTTTTTTGATGCTCTGTTCAAGCATAGTAGAAAAGATTTTGTATAAATATATATAAACAATATGTATAATACATATATTTTAGAAAACTTATGCATTTTGCTTAACTAAAAAATTTATGACATTTTTATTCCACTTGTTTGACTTAGTATGAATAGAATGCTAGATTTCTAATTAAAAATAGATATTCAACAAGCAACAAAGGTCTACTGTACAGTACAGGGAACTATACTCAGTATCTTGTAATAACCTATTGCTGTTGTTTAGTCGCTCAGTCATGTCCAACTCTTTGCTACCCTGTGGACGGCAGCACCTCAGGCTTCCCTGTCTTTCACTATCACCCAGAGTTTGCTCAAACTCATGCCCATAGAGTCAATGATGCAATATAGGTAATAACCTAAAATAGAAAACAACTTTAAAAATAATATATGTGGGTCAATGTATGGAAAACAAAAACCTCGAAAGCCAAAGCACTGAGAAAGAAGAACGGAACTGGAGGAAACCTGCCTGACTCAGGCCACACAAGCCACAGTCACAAGAAGATGGTACTGGCACAAGGACAGAAAGAAGACAATGGAACAAAAAGAAAGCCCAGAGAAAATCCACGCACAAGGTCACCAGACAAAGGAGGAAGAAAACAATGGAAAGAAATCCAACAAGTGGTGCGGGAAAAGCAAACACGAAAGAATGAAACAGAACACTCAACACCGACACAAAAAAACCAAAATGGAAAAGAGAAAAAGACCAGAACAACCAGAGGAAAACAGAACACCCGAACATCACAGCAGGATCCCAGACCCACCCCCAGAAAGGAAAAAAACAAAAAGAACAAATGAGACCACAACAAAAGCCGCACAAAAAGGAAAAGAAGGGAAGACAGCCAGAAGGGAGAAAAAAGGCCAAAGACAGGGGACCAAGACCCAGAAGAAGAGGCCAGAAGAGCACCACCGAGAAGCACCACGAGAACACGCAGAAGGCAGACGAAAATGTGGAGAGGGGGGAGAAAGGGAACGATGTGTGGGATGAGACAGAGGAGAAAGAGGAGACCAAAAAGCGCGATGGGGAAGGAGAGACACTGACTGAGGACGGAGGGGGAAAGAGAGGGGGGGGAGGGGAGGGAGGGGGGGGGGCGAGGGAGGAAGAGAAGATGGAAGATGGAGAGAGAGGGAAGAGGGAAGCTGAACAACATGGGATGGTGGACAAAAGAGAAAAAAAAAATAAATAAAATAATATATGTGTATAGGTACACCTGATCTGCCTCTTGAGAAATTTGTATGCAGGTCAGGAAGCATCAGTTAGAACTGGACATGGAACAACAGACTGGTTCCAAACAGGAAAAAGAGTACATCAAGGATGTATATTGTCATCCTGCTTAAACACTGGACTGGAAGAAACACAAGCTGGAATCAAGATTGCCAAGAGAAATATCAATAACCTCAGATATGCAGATGACACCACCCTTATGGTAGAAAGTGAAGAGGAACTAAAAAGCCTCTTGATGAAAGTGAAAGTGAAGAGTGAAAAAGTTGGCTTAAAGCTCAACATTCAGAAAATGAAGATCATGACATCTGGTCCCATCACTTCATGGGAAATAGATGGGGAAACAGTGGAAACAGTGTCAGACTTTATTTCTCTGGGCTCCAAAATCACTGCAGATGGTGACTACAGCCATGAAATTAAAAGAAGCTTAATCCTTGGAAGGAAAGTTATGACCAACCTAGATAGCATATTCAAAAGCAGAGACATTACTTTGCCAACAAAGGTTCGCCTAGTCAAGGCTATGGTTTTTCCTGTGGTCATGTATGGATGTGAGAGTTAGACTGTGAAGAAGGCTGAGTACCAAAGAATTGATGCTTTTGAACTATGGTGTTGGAGAAGACTCTTGAGAGTCCCTTGGACTGCAAAGAAATCCAACCAGTCCATTCTGAAGATCAGCCCTGGGATTTCTTTGGAAGAAATGATGCTAAAGCTGAAACTCCAGTCCTTTGGCCACCTCATGCTAAGAGTTGACTCATTGGAAAAGACCCTGCTGCTGGGAGGGATTAGGGTCAGAAGGAGAAGGGGACGACAGAGGATGAGATGGCTGGATGGCATCACTGACTCAATGGACGGGAGTCTGAGTGAACTCCGGGAGTTGGTGATGGACAGGGAGGCCTGGCATGCTGGGATTCCTGGGGTCGCAAAGAGTCGGACACGACTGAGCAACTAATCTGATCTGATCTGATCTGATAACTCAATCACATTGCTATGCACTTGAAACACTGTGAGTCAACTATACTTCAATAATATATATATATATATATATATATATATATATATATTAAGAGAAAAAACTAAAGTGGGTTTTATTTGGCTAAAAACAAGACATCAGCAGTGTTGAGTCTCTTCTATTTCCTGGCCTTTTTTTACCTTCTAGAGACGACTTGCATTGCATGGGTTGTGCCCCCTTTCTTCATCTTAAAGCCAGCCAGCGTGGCATTTTCAGTCCCTCTTGATTTCTGTCACTCCTGCCTCCCTCATATGAGTAGCCTTACAATGACACTGGGCTCACCCTGATAATCCAGAATAATCTTCCCAGCTCAAGATCCTTAACTTAAACACAACTACAAAGTCCTTTTTGCCATGAAAGGCAATACATTCACAGATTTCAAGGATTGGGATGTGGACAACTTGGGCAGGGGGCGCAGATGGGGGTCTTATTCTACCTGCCACTTGATCCTTAAGGCTTTAATTTTTTAAGTCTTTTCTCCTATTCTATAAAACCATTAAATGTCAAAAATACTAAGTTTTCAGATATTTTTCTAACTATCACCATCTTGTTCATATCTAGCAACTCAACCTTATAATAATAAATTATGTTTGCATTATAATATCATCTGTATAAAAATATAGCAAATTAAATCTTGAGTTCTGTTTTTGTACATTTATATATCTATGGATTAATAGATAGGTGAGATTTGTTAGACAAATATAGCATACCATTTGTCTTTAGTTTATTTCATATATTTTAATTATAACATCTTTGCTAACAGAAAAATCTTTGCTCAAATGTTCCAACAGATTCATCATTCTGAAGCAAGTTTTCTCTTTGGATTTTGATCAATGACATTTTACTCAAGCACAAAGACCTCACAAACCATGATCCACACTTTACCCAACTACCTCAAATGACAAAAATTTTTAACACTGATTTAATTTTAAAAGTTATGTCTGCCTTCAAGCACTTTTTCTAGACAGCCATGCCTACTTTCTTAGCTTAAGGAGATGATACTTATACAGCACTACATATAGTTATATGTGTCAAAACACATAAAAGAAAAGAGGAGAAAACAGAGAAAGTGTTAACTGCATTTATTTTATCTTTTCATGATATCAAAGCAATTTAGAAAGTGTTATATATAAAAGTTAAATATGAGATAGAAAAAGGGAAGTGTCATATCTTACAGATGAACCTGATGCCTGGGAACTGGGAATAGAACATTTTCTGAGCATATTTTATGTGTGAGACATTGTTTCAGGAGCTCTACTCAAACCACCAACCTCCCATCTATCATATCACTTGTCAGTGCCTTAAAAATAGCCTATTGTGTTACCTTAGATAACACTCTTCTAAGCTACGCAACACAATTCATTCACTATCTTGTCTGCTGTTCTAACTGAAGTGCAAAATAAAGCATTGTTCTTTCCATGTGAAAATACCCAGAGTTATGTACAGGTTAAGTGTCTCTTCCAAGGACCAAAGGCAATGCAGGGAATGGCTCTCAACTTGCCACTGGGCAGCTGCCAGTAGAGGCCACTGAGGTCCCTGCTTTTTAGACAGTTTTTTCAACATGCACATCAATATGAATTCAAAAGAATGAAAAAATTCCATATGATATTCATCTAATTGCCAGATATAAACCAAGAATTTAATGTCAAATTCTGCCAACCTAAGAATCAGGCAAAGGGACTGAGAACTCCCAGGAAATTTGACTTTGTCGGCCAGTAAAATTTGATAACAGAACTTCCACAGAACTGGGGAAACAGACTCTTGGAAGGTACAAACAAAACCTTGTGCACACCTGGAGCCAGGAGAAAGGAACAGTGTCCCCACAAGAGACTGAACCAGACTTGCCTTTGAGTGTCCAGGAGTCTCCCACAGTGGCTGCAGGGTCTGGGACACTGAATACAACAGTGCACGCACAAGTCCTTTTGAAGGAGCTCGGCATCACCTTCATTATCCCTACCATACTTTGGCCTCAGGTCAAACAATAGGGAGGGAACGCAGCCCTGCCCATCAACAGAAAATTGAATTAAAGATTTACTGAGCATGGCCCTGCCCATCAGAACAAGACCAGTATCCCCCACAGTCTCTCCCATCAGGAAGCTTCCATAAGCCTTTTATCCTTATCCATCACAGGACAGACAGAATGAAAACCATAATCACAGAAAACTAATCAAAATGATCACATGGACTATAGCCTTGTCTAACTCATTGAAACTATGAGCCATGACATGTAGGGCCACCCAAGACAGAGGAATCATAGCAGAGGGTTCTGACAAAATGTGGCCCCTGGAGGAGGGAATGGCAAACAATTTCAGTATTCTTGAATTGAGAATCCCATGAACAGTATGAAAAGGCAAAAAGATATGAAACTGAAAGATAAACTCCCGAGGTTGGAAGGTGACAAATATGCTGCCAGAGAGGAGTGCACAAATAACTCCAGAAAGAATGAAGAAACAAAGCCAAAGTGAAAACAACACTCAGTTGTGGATGTGACTGGTGAAGGAACTAAAGTCCAATGCTCTAATTAACAATATTTCATAGGAACCTGGAATGTTAGGTCCATGAATTATGGCAAATTGGAAGTGGTCAAACAGGAGATGGCAAGAGTGAACATTGACATTTTAGGAATCAGTGAACTAAAATGGACTGGAATGGGTGAATTTAATTCAAATGAACCTTATATCTACTACTGTGGACAAGAATCCCTAAGAAGAAATGGAGTAGCCCTCATAGTCAACAAGATGCCAAAATGCAATACTTCAGTGCAATCTCAAATATAACATAACGATCTGTTCATTTCCAAGGAAAACCATTCAATATCACAGTAATCCAAATCTACATCCTAATCACTAATGCAAAAGAAGCTGAAGTTGAATGGTTCTATGAAGATCTACTACAAGACCTTTTAGAACTAACACCCAAAAAAAGATGTTCTTTTCATTACAGGGGACTGGAATGCAAAAGTAGAAAGTCAAGAAACACCTGGAGTAACAGACAAATTTGGCCTTGGAGTATAAAATGAAGCAGGGCACAGGCTAACAGAGTTTTGCCAAGAGAAAACACTGGTCACAGCAAACACCCTCTTCCAATAACACAAGAAAATACTCTACACATGGACATCACCAGATGGTCAATACTGAAATCAAGTTGATTATATTCTTTTCAGCCAAAGATGGAGAAGCTCTATACAGTCAGCAAAAAAAAGACTAGGAGCTGAACGTGGCTCAGATCATGAACTCCTTATTGCCAAATTCAGACTTAAACTGAGAAAGTAGGGAAAACCACTAGACCATTCAGATATGACCTAAATCAAATCCCTTACAATTATACAGTGGAAGTGAAAAATGGATTCAAGGGATTAGATTTGACAGAGTACCTGAAGACCTATGGACAGAGGTTCATGACATTGTACAGGAGACAGGGATCAAGACCATTCCCAAGAAAAAGAAGTGCAAAAGGCAAAATGGTTGTCTGAGTAGGCCTTACAAATAGCTAAGAAAAGAAGAGGAGAGAAAGGCAAAGAAGAAAAAGAAAGATATACCCATCTGAATGTAGAGTTTCAAAGAACACCAAGGAGAGATAAGAAAGCCTTCCTAAGTGATCAATGCAAAGAAACAGAGGAAAATAATAGAATGGGAAAGACTAGAGATCTCTTCAAGAAAATTAGAGATACCAAGGGAACATTTCATGCAAAATGGGCACAATAAAGGACAGAAATGGTATGGACCTAACAGAAGCAGAAGATATTAAGAAGAGGTGGCAAGAATATACAGAAGAACTACACAAAAAAGATCTTCATGACCCAGATAACCACGATGGTGAGATCACTCATCTAGAGGCAGACAGCCTAGAGAGCAAAGTCAAGTGAGCCTTAGGAAGCATCACTACGAACAAAGCTAGTTGAGGTGATGGAATTCCAGTTGAGCTATTTTAAATCCCAAAAGATGATACTGTGAAAGTGCTGCACTCAATATGCCAGCAAATTTGGAAAACTCAGCAGGGGCCATGGGGCTAGAAAAGGACACTTTTCATTCCAATCCCAAAGAAAGGCAATGCCAAAGAATGCTCAAACTACCACACAATTGCACTCGTCTCACACACTAGTAAAGTAATGCTCAAAAATCTCCAAGCTAGGCTTCAACAATACATAAACCAAGAACTTCCAGATGTTCAAGCTGGATTTAGAAAAGGCAGGGCAACCAGAGATTAAATTGCTGACATCCATCGTATCATCGAAAAAGCAAGAGAGTTCCACAGAAGCATCTGCTGCTGCTACTGCTGCTAAGTCGCTTCAGTCGTGTCCAACTCTGTGCGACCCCATAGACAGCAGCCCACCAGGCTCCCCCATCCCTGGGATTCTCCAGGCAAGAACACTGGAGTGGGTTGCCATTTCCTTCTCCAATGCATGAAAGTGAAAAGTGAAAGTCAAGTCGCTCAGTCGTGTCCGACTCTTAGCGACCCCATGGACTGCAGCCTACCAGGCTCCTCTGTCCATGGGATTTTCCAGGCAAGAGTACTGGAGTGGGGTGCCATTGCCTTCTCCAACAAAAGCATCTACTTCTGCTTTATTGACTATGCCAAAGTCTTTAACTGTGTGGATCGCAAGAAGATGTGGAAAATTCTTAAAGAGATGGAATACTGGACCACCTGACCTGCCTCATGAGAAATCTGTATGCAGGTCAAGAAGCAACAGTTAGAACTGGACATGGAACAACAGACTGGTTCCAAATTGGGAAAGGAGTACGTCAAGGCTGTATAATGTCATCTTGCTTATTTAACTTATATGCAGAGTACATCATGCAAAATTCCAGGCTGGATGAAGCACAAACTGTAATCAAGATTGATGGGAGAGAAATATCAGTAACCTCAGATATGCACATGACACCACCCTTATGGCAGAAAGTGAAAAGGAACTAAAGAGCCTCTTGATGAAAGTGAAAGAGGAGAGTGAAAAAGTTGGCTTAAAATCGAACATTCAAAAAAAGAACATGGCATCCAGTCCCATCACTTCATGGCAAATAGATGGGGAAACAATAGAAACAATGACAGACTTTATTTTGGGGGGGGCTCCAAAATCACTGCAGATGGTGACTGCAGCCATGAAATTAAAAGACGCTTGCTCCTTGGAATGAAAGTTATGACCAACCTAGACAGCATATTAAAAAGCTGAGACATTACTTTGCCAACAAAGGTCCATCTGTCTAGTCAAAGCTATGGTTTTTCCAGTAGTCATGTATGGATGTGAGAGTTGGACCATAAAGAAAGCTGAGCACCAAAGAATTGATGCTTTTGAACTGTGGTGTTGGAGAAGACTCTTGAGGGTCCCTTGGACTGCAAGGAGATCAAACCAGTCAATTCTAAAGGAAATCAGTCCTGAAATTTCATTGGCAGGATGGATGCTGAAGCTGAAGCCCCAATACTTTGGCCACCTGATGCGAAGAACTGACTCATTTGAAAAGACCCTGATGCTGGGAAAGATTGAAGGCAGGAGGAGAAGGGGATGACAGAGGATGAGATGGTTGGATGGCATCACTGACTCAATGGACATGAGTTTGAGCAAGCTCCAGGGGTTGGTAATGGACATGGAAACTTGGTGTGCTCTAGTCCCAGGGGTCACAAAGAGTCGAAGCAACTGAACTGTACTGAACTGCTTTCAGCTAGGCATAACAGTCCACTCTCCATAGCCTATACAAAAGAAGGTAAAAGGATAACGATAAATAAAATTCAGAAAAATAAGAATATTTAATTAAAACCAACAAGTGTAACAACTTCCTGTCATTAAAGATATTATTACAGAAGGTTCTATGGTTTTTTGTGTTTTTTTTTTTTCCTTTCATACAAGCAAAAACAATGGGCTCCTCTTAGTTTGGAAAATTCTCAGTGACAAGCCAAAACCAATAGGTTTTGAAAGGGGCATATGAATAACACACCACAAAAAATTGCTAATTGGCATCAAGATCCAACTGACTGTAATAATGGTTGAATCTAGGTGGTGGTGTTCATGACATTATTCTTTTAACTTTCCTTTACATTTGGAAAAAAATCAAAATCAAAAGTTGGAAATAAAAAGGTAAAATAGAAAAAGAAATAATTCATAAGAAAAATTTTGAACTAAACTTGAGAAATTTTCCTTGAGGCATATTCAGACAAACCAGTTACTTCATCTCTCCATATATAGTCCCCTCCCCCTCGAAAATTTTACATAAAATGTACCACGTGAGAAAACAGAAATCCACATTGCTTCATACCTCTCTTGAATGAACAAAGTATGACTGGCATAGAGTTAAATTCCTTAGAGAAACTGCATTTTCCAGATTATGTCATACTGACAAATACTATAATAACAATTAAAATATCCTAAGCCATCCACTCTTCATGTAACTGCCCTTGTCACACCCTTTAAGTCAGACTACAAACTGCCCCAAGGCTAAGCAATGACAGAACCATTTTCCAATTGCTCCTAGTTATACAGACTCAGAGATAGAGACGATGAACATTTTAATGCCTGCACATTCCTTGATAAACTCAAATTTCTCAAAATGACGAATGTCAAAAAGAGTTTGATGAGAAACTTCCCAGGTGGTCCAGTGGCTAAGGCTCTGCTCTCCAGTGCAGTGGGCCCAGGCTCAATCCTTGGTCAGGGAATCAGATCCCACATTCCGCAGCTAGAGTTCACAAGCCGTAACTAAAGATCCCGCAAGTCTCAATTAAAACTCAACAGTCCCATGTATAAATAAATACAGTCCCATGAAAGCTTCTATGGAAGAGGAAGGAAATAAGACAGGGGTGGGCTTGGGGATGAACAATTCAGGTGGACGGAGATACAAAAAGAGCCTTTACTTAAGACCAACTGATAGATGAAGACGCTTTCACAACAGAAAATCTGGTACAAAGGTAAATGCAGCGAAACATGAATTCTCTTTACTATCACGGCTGATAACCCAAAACATTCTGTCATTATCAGAAAGTTAAACAAGTGCTCCTGGAAAAGTGAGATGAGAATCAAAGAGCACCCTGGTTTACCGGGAGGAACACTGCTACCGCTTCACAGAACTTGCATGTTCCGAAGTGTGATGCAAATGCCTTTTTATTCCTTTCACTAAACATGAGAGTTACCATAAACATTAGGAAACCCTGCAGTTTATCATTCAACAACTTATATATTTTGCTTGTAAAACCAACTAATCGGGAATAAAAAGAAACTCTTGACAAAGGTGCCAAGAACCTCTCTGAGTTGCTCCACATGGCAGCCTTCATCCTCCACACACCTTGCATCCGGTCTTCTCTCTCCCATGCCATCTCTCAGGCATACTACTATCCTTCTACTTCAGCATTTCTTTCCCATTTCTGTGTTTCTATTTTTCCTGATCCTTTCAGGCAACCTTCAGCCCCAAGCACGTGACCATCCAGGCTGGCGGTAGTAAGTTTTAAGGAAAAATAACACTGGCAGGAATTAGTGACCAAACCATACACAAAATCATTCTAGAAATTACTGGCCAAACTACATAGAATACGTCACCAAATTCTATAGGACATTGTAAAGAAAGAATAAGAAGAGTCATGGTTATCTTTGGTAAACAAACCTTCAACAAGCAGATGAATCTCCAGTAAGTGGCCAAACCAACCAAGTGAAGTTGGAAAAGATATTCAGGGCACGTGTGTGTGTGTGTGTGTGTGTGTGTGTGTGTGTGTGTGTGTGTGTGCGCGCGCGCATGCTGTTGCTTCAGTCATATCCTACTCTTTGAAACCCCATGAACCATAACCTGCCAGATTCCTCTGTCCATGGGATTTCCCTGGCAAGAATACTTAAGTGGGTTGCCATGCCCTTCTCCAGGGGATCTTCCCGATCTGGGGATCAAACCTGCACCTCCTGCGTCTCCTGCATTGCAGGCAATCCAGATTCTTTACTGCTGAGCCACCAGGGAAGCCCCATTCAGGACATATCAGTTTAGTTCAGTCGCTCAGTCGTGTCCGACTCTTTGCGACCCCATGAATCACCGCACACCAGGCCTCTCTGTCCATCTCTAACTCTCGGAGGTCACTCAGACTCACATCCATCGAGTCAGTGATGCCATCCAGCCATCTCATCCTCTGTTATCCCCTTCTCCTCCTGCCCCCAATCCCTCCCAGCATCAGAGTCTTTTCCAATGAGTCAATTCTTCACGTGAGGTGGCCAAAGTACTGGAGTTTCAGCTTCAGCATCATTCCTTCCAAAGAAATCCCAGGGCTGATCTCCTTCAGAATGGACTGGTTGGATCTCCTTGCAGTCCAAGGGACTCTCAAGAGTCTTCTCCAACACCACAGTTCAAAAGCATCAATTCTTCGGCGCTCAGCCTTCTTCACAGTCCAGCTCTCACATCCATACATGACCAAAGGAAAGACCATAGCCTTGACTAGACGGACCTTTGTTGGCAAAGTAATGTCTCTGCTTTTGAATATGCTATCTAGGTTGGTCATAACTTTCCTTCCAAGGAGTAAGCGTCTTTTAATTTCATGGCTGCAGTCACCATCTGCAGTGATTTTAGAGCCCCAAAAAAGAAAGTCTGACACTGTTTCCACTGTTTCCCCATCTATTTCCCATGAAGTGATGGGACCAGATGTCATGATCTTCATTTTCTGAATGTTGAGCTTTAAGCCAACTTTTCCACTCTCCACTTTCTTCAAGAGGCTTTTTTTTTTAGTTCATCTTCACTTTCTGCCATAAGGGTGGTGTTACCTGCATATCTGAGGTTATTGATATTTCTCCCGGCAATCTTGATTTCAGCTTGTGCTTCTTCCAACCCAGTGTTTCTCATGGCATATACAAAGCACTAAAAACTAAGTTGCCTGAAACTCTCTGTAAAAACCTTCTTATTTAAAGATTACTAACTTTTGAAAGGAAGTATTTGTCTCAGAAAGACCAGTGACTTTGGAATAGACAGACGTGGGCCATCACTCAGCTGAGAAAGCCTGGGCAAACCTTTCTGAGCTCTGTTGTTTTATCTGTAACGAGAAGATGATAACACCTAGACCAAAGTAAGAGGAAATAGGACAGTATCTATAAAAGAACTCGTAATATACATTCAGAAAAAAAATAACAGGTGGATTAGGAAACAACAGGCTTTGTGAAATTGCTTTGCATATGTTGTCACCCAACTTTTCAACAGTGTGATCAGATGAAGTTTTAGTCCCTTCCTCTCTTGGAGAGATCAGAGTCATTGTCAACACCAGTGGGTCCCAAATTTGACTTCATGTGTTTGAATTACCTTAAACAATGCTGATGCCTGAGGTTCTTATTTAAGGGGTAAGGCAGAGTGCTGAGGGTCGTAAATCTCCCTGTGCTTAGTCACTCAGTCATTTCCACTCTTTACGACCCCATGGGCCGTAGCCTGCCAGGCTCCTCTATCCATGAGGATTCTCCAGGCAAGAATACTGGAGTGGGTTGCCATGCCATCCTCCAGGGGATCTTCCCAAGCCAGAGACTGAACTCAGGTATCCCACATTGCAAGCGGATTCTTTACCATCTGAGCCACCAAGGAAGCCCTAAAAGCTCCGTAAATGATCCCAATGTAAAGCCAAGGTTGACAATCATTGCTCTAGAAGCACTTCCCTACCCCCAGCTCTTGCCTTGCTATACCTCAATACTTTCACTGACATGAGGAAACTGTACTTCTTCCACACAGTTGGACAGTTTCCCTCTCACACTACAGTAGCCTTTATCAATGAATTAATCATTCCTTCATTCATTCACAGGGGCTTCCCTGGTGGCTCAGCTGGTAAAGAATCTGCCTGCAATGAGAGAGGCTCAGGTTTGATTCCTGGTTTGGGAAGATCCCTTGGAGAAGGGAATGGTGACCCACTTCAGTATTCTTGCCTGGAGAACTCCAAGGACAGAGGAGCCTGGTGGGCTATAGTCCACGGGGTTGCAAAGAGTCAGACACGACTGAGCAACTAACTCCTTCATTAATTCACTGGGAATTCAGAGAGAAATAAGACACACAGGCATATCTCTGAGATATTGCGAGTTTAGTTCTAGATTACTGCAGTAGAGCAAATGGTGACCACAGATCACCATTAACAAATGTAAAAAGAATGAAAAAGTATGAAACATTATGAAAATCACCAAAACGTGACAAAGATGCAAAGTGAGCAAATGGCAAATGATGTTGAAAAAATGGTGCTGACAGACTTGCTCAGCACAGATCAGATCAGATCAGTTGCTCAGTCGTGTCCAACTCTTCGCAACCCCATGAATTGCAGCATGCCAGGCCTCCCTGTCCATCACCAACTCCTGGAGTTCACTGAGACTCATGTCCATCGAGTCAGTGATGTCATCCAGCCATCTCATCCTCTGTCGTCCCCTTCTCCTCCTGCCCCCAATCCCTCCCAGCATCAGAGTCTTCTCCAATGAGTCAACTCTTCGCATGAGATGGCCAAAGTACTGGAGTTTCAGCTTTAGCATCATTCCTTCCAAAGAAATCACAAGATTTCTGTGATTCTGCTCAGCACAGGATTGCCACAAAACTTCAATGTGTGAAAAAAAAGAAAATGAAACAAAGACGATATGGGACGTACAATAAAACGAGGTATGCTCACAGTCATCGCTATGGAAATAACTCTAAGTCTAGAGGGTAAATGTATGAGTAAGCCAACAGTAATAATCTGGAGTGTTTACTCATGCAGTAAACAGATATGTCATTGAATGCCTACTAAGTACGTGGCCCGATGCTAGGCCCTAGAGACAGAGCAACGGAAAACGCCAACACACAGCCTGACCTGACAAGAGTTTCCAGTCAATTGATAAGAACAATAACCAAGGTACATTGGTTGCTATGGAAAAAGAAAAAGAAAAAAAAAAGAATGACCTCTCACCAGACTTTGTTTGCCAGAATCATCTTTCTAGGCAGGAGAAACACTAAGCCTCTTGCTGAGAGGCACTCAGGATGCAACACGCTGTGAGGGTGGGAGAGTGGGAAGGAAGAGGCGGTCTGGCAAAACTGAAGGTCAAACTGCAAATGCTGTTACCTGCAAAGCCTTGAAAGCCTCTTGCTTGCCCACACTGAGCTGGCCAGGGAATTCGGGAAGGTCTGCATAAGGAGTGGAACTCTGCACAGACTCTTTTTATTTTTTTCTTTTAATTTTCATTGGCCTATAGTTGATTTACAATGTTGTTAGTTCCACATGTATAGCAAATTGAATCTGTTATATATATATCAGAGTGGATACATAGATCCACTCTTTTCTACATTCTTTTCCTATGTAGGCCATTACAAAGTATTGGGTAGAGATCCTTGTGCTACACAGTAGGTCCTTATTAGTTACCTATTTCATACAGTCGTGTGTATGTGTCAATCCCAGTCTTGCAGTTTGTCCTTCCTCCCCTTTCCCCCGGTAACCATAAATTTATTTTCTACATCTGCTACTCTTTTGCTAAGATCAAGTGTAAGGCACTAACTCTCAAAGAAAGGAAAGTGATGCTTAGGTTAGAAAATGGTGTGAAGATTCTTAGGGAAAGAGAAAACAAGGGCAACAACTTTGAGGCAGCATCAGCAGCAAACTGCATCCATACCATCCAGCCCTTTCCCTCTCCTTCTCCCTGGTACCATCTCTCAGTTACTCTTCCTTCCCTCTCTTTTGACTGTTTTTCCCCAGCCCTTTATTTTCCTGGTTATGGGTTGGTTTTTGTTTTTTTGCCTTATTCCTTGCTTGTTCCTTCTAGCCAGAAGTCTGTATCTTTAAGCAACCTACCCCACCTGTACCCTCCACTCTATGCTCTCATCCTGGGTCATCATCCCAGAAGCCCACCAGGATTCAACAGCCCTCACACTTGATTTAATGCTCTGCTGTTATTATCTTGAAATTCTTAATCAATTTTGAACAAGGGACCTCCATGTTTTCATTTTGCACTGAGTTCCACAAATTATGTGGCTGGTCCTGACTGGAAGATTCAAGGATTCGCCAGTCTAGATGCAGAGTTCCGGGGGGAAATTCCCTAGGAAGGTCATCTCTGGTGCAATGATCTTTTAAAAGTTGATTCTGAATATTTTTTTTTTGGAAAAATGATTCTTAAATCAGTTTGTGGATTCTCTATGACCTTAGTTTATAAAAATACTGAGTGCTGAATTAAATGTTGACATAAAGAGATGTTATCATGAAGAATATAAACTCTTTTTCTCTCTTTCAGAAATTTCAGTAAATCAGCAAGTTGAAATATGGAAGCCTCAGACAGGAAATTCAGGAAGTTAACAAGACATCCTCTTTCAGAGCATCTGGACATTAAACTTCTCAGTCCAGGTTCCTTCTTCAGCTTCTCTGAAAGATGATCCTTACTTTAAAATACTAGAGGAGAAATGTTCTCAACTGCTGTTGAGAACCATCAGCCCATGAGTGTGTAATCTCTCTTCTAAGGAAGAAATAAAGGCTAAAATTAGACTACTTGATCAGTACTGTAACAGTCATGAAATAAAACACATCGTCACAGGGAAGGGAAGGGATGAGTTTCCCACGATTCTCCTTTGTGCCACCAAAGCACTAAATGGTCTTACATCACATCTTTAATATTAGGGCTGTTTATATAACCAGATAAATCAAATGTATAATTGAACCCAATGAAATGGTTTCTTGGAAACCTTGAGAATTCTTCTTATCTCCAAGAGAAAACAGTTTTGAACTTCAATTTGCAAAATAAAATTAAATAAACTGAATTCAAGGTGCCTTCCTTTACTGCGTTATTTGTGAAACAAGTAGAACAAAACTGGCCAACTACCCTCACAGTGAGGAGTGCTAAGGGCCAAATAAGAAGTTCATTTATATAAAAGCGTTTGTTAAGCTGGGTGAATTAATCACTAACGTAAGTGTTGCTATGGAGCAGCTCCCTTTCTTCATTGCAACTGACGATGTCCTCGGACACGGTCTTCCTTTCACAGTGAAGTCTGCCAGCCCCTGCCCTCCCCTGCCCCTGCCCCTGCCCCAGCTGCACGGGGGTCTCTCCCTTTACCAGCAGGCCAGCTTTGAAACTAGGGCACCTACACAAGACCCTCAACCTGGCATAAGCAGAGTGTGACCCCAGCCAAGCCCGGATGCAAAGTCCTCCACCAGTGGCTATCTCTGACCCTTATCATGAACACACTGCCCTGGCTTCCTGAAATGAGGGTTCATTCTTTTGATTTTAATTTGGATGTTGTTATAGTGTCATGTCTTCCAATAAGTCTTCCCTAATGCACATGTGCAGCGGGCATACACACACACACACACACACACACACACACACACACACACACACACTCCTGATGTAATGACATTCCTGCAGTCTACCATTCTGCATTCTGCATTCCACGCTCTGCCTCTAACCAGATCATAGCACTTGGTGCAGCCACATCATAATAGTTTCCTTCAGATGTCTTTCTCCCCCTCACTAGATTGGGAGCTCCTTGAAGGCAGGGCCTGTGTTTCCTTTGTTTGGGGGATAGGGGATTTAACTTGGCACAGTGCCTGGCAACAGTAGGTATTCAGTAAATGTTTGAAAAGTGGACATGAAGAGGAGTAGGGGAAGGAGGTACAGTGGATTGAATAGTGTCCCGCAAATTCATGTGGCTGTCAGTTACCTAGGGACACATAACAAATAACCATAAACTTGGTGGTTAAAAACAACAGAAATGTATTCTCTCACAATTCTGAATGCCAGAATTCCAAATTCAAGGTGTTGGCAGGGCCATGCTCTCTCTGCTCTCTTGAGAAGAATCCTTCTTTTTCTCTTCCTAGCTTCTAGTGGTCCCCAACAATCTTTCATGTTCCTTGGCTTGTGGCTATGTTATTCCAATCTTTTCCTCCTACTTCATATGCCCTCTTCTCTCTGGGTGCTCTGCCCTTCTTATAAAGATACCAGCCATTAGATTTATGCCACGTCCTTCTCCAGGGGAGCTTCCCAATCCAGGGATCAATCCTGCATCTCTTACACCTACCTGTATTGGCAGGCAGGTTCTTTACCACTAGCACCACCTTAGAAGCCCTCAGATTTATGACTTCATGTTAATTTAGTTAATTAAACACCTGCAAAGACTCTATTTCCAAATAAAGGCACATTCTGAGGTTCCAGATGGATGTGAATTTTGGGAGGACATTACCCAACCCATTACAGTGATCTTATCTGAAAACAGTTATGGACTTCCCTGATGGCTCAGTGGGTAAAGAATCTGCCTGCAACGCAGGAGACATGATTTTGATCCATGGATCGGTAAGATCCCCTGAAGGAGAAAATGGCAACCCACTCTAGTATTCTTACCTCAAAAATCCCACGGACAATGGCTGGTGTCCTTATAAGAAGATGACAGGACATAGAGTGAGGACTGAGACAGAGATTGGGGCTGCGCAGCCCCCAAACTAAGGAATGTGTGGAGCCACCAGAAACTAGAAGAGTTAAAGAAAGGCTCTTCCCTAGAGTCATCAGAGGGAACATGGCCCACCAATACCTGATTCTGGACCTCCATCCAACAAAACTGCGAGAGGACAAATTCCTATTGCTTGAAACCAACCATCACATTTCTGGCAATTTGTTGCAGCAGCTGGAACTAACTGAGGGGATAAAAGACTAATAGAGACTAACTACTGCAAAACACTGAGCTTCAATTTTCCAAAAGAAAAAGGAAAGGAAAGAAGGAAGAGAGGAGGCAGGGAGGAAGGAAGAGAGGAAGGAAAGGAGAAAGGGGAAATGCATCTGTTTCAAGACAAAATCCAAACTTATGTAATTTAATCTCAACACTAATTAAATCAAAGGAATGTAAGAGTCAGAATGATTTAAATTTCATTGAATCTGTTCCTTTTTTTTTATCAAGAATCTCTTTTATTGATTATCAGAAACATTACAAACATCTAATATGAACAAATTGTAACATGACAGTATTTAGTTTGAACAATTAATAAACCTCGAATAGCCAAAGCTATCTTGAGAAAGAAGAACGGAACTGGAGGAATCAACCTGCCTGACTTCAGGCTCTACTACAAAGCCACAGTCATCAAGACAGTATGGTACTGGCACAAGGACAGAAATATAGATCAATGGAACAAAATAGAAAGCCCAGAGATAAATCCACGCACCTATGGACACCTTATCTTTGACAAAGGAGGCAAGAATATACAATGGATTAAAGACAATCTCTTTAACAAGTGGTGCTGGGAAAACTGGTCAACCACTTGTAAAAGAATGAAACTAGAACACTTTCTAACACCATACACAAAAATAAACTCAAAATGGATTAAAGAGCTAAATGTAAGACCAGAAACCATAAAACTCCTAGAGGAAAACATAGGCAAAACACTCTCTGACTTACATCACAGCAGGATCCTCCATGACCCACCTCCCAGAATATTGGAAATAAAATCTAAAATGAACAAATGGGACCTAATCAAACTTAAAAGCTTCTGCACAACAAAGGAATCTGTTCCTTAAACAGCTAAGTAGAAACATTCTTGGATGGACTATTAAGCTACTGGATATTTCCTTTATGTATTTATTCATTCATGTATTTATTTCGTGGAGTTTGTTTTTTTAAGGGATCTTTAAACTCTTTTATCAGGAAATCCCTGTTACAGGAACAAACAGCTCTGAATACCCTAAGGATTCTCCAGGAGATTAAGAAAAATGAACAGGATGCAAATGGGATATGTGACTCAAAGCATGTGTGTCCAGAGGTACTTCGAAACCAGGAAGGACAGGGTGGGCCCCCACCCAGCTGAGCTCACCAAGTATCCACCTCACTCCTCCAGAATGTCTCTAAATTAAATCCTTCTTCAATCCCTTTTCAGGAACTGGAAGATACTACAAGATCTGGAACTTCTGACATTGCCTAAAGAGAAAACCACACCCCAACCTAAAGGAACAAAAGAATGACCTTTGAAATCAAGAAAACTCTCCTGCCACAATCTCCTTCCTAAAGAAAACAATTTCTGAATGTTCATTAGAAGGACTAATGCTGAAGCTGAAGCTCTAATACTTTGGCCACGTGATGCGAAGAACCAACTCATTAGAAAAGACCTTGATGCTGGGAAAGATTGAAGGCAGGAAGAGGAGGGGATGAAAGAGGATTAGATGGTTGGATGACATCACTGACTCAATGGACATGAGTTTGAGTAAGTTCTGGGAGATGGTGATGGACAGGGAAGCCTGGTGTGCTGCAGTCCACTGGGGTCGCTTAGAGTTGGACACGACTGAGGGACTGAACGACAACAACAATCTCCTTGGAGGGCTTTGTTCTCTGAGTACCATCTCTGCAAAGTCCCAGGATGAAATGAGGGAAAAGGTCTTGGATAATAAAATATCCCCTTCCCTAATAAAACTAACTTATTGAGGCATCATTACAATTTCTCTTTCCTGGAGAACCATGTTATAACTTCGTTAGCATATGAAGTGAACTTGCTGCTAAGTCACTTCAGTCATGTCCAACTCTGTGCGACCCCATAGACGGCAGCCCACCAGGCTCCCCGGTCCCTGGGATTCTCCAGGCAAGAACACTGGAGTAGGTTGCCATTTCCTTCTCCAGTGCATGAAAGTGAAAAGTGAAAGTGAAGTCACTCAGTCGTGTCCGACTCCTAGCAACCCCATGGACTGCAGCCTGCCAGGCTCCTCTGTCCATGGGATTTTCCAGGCAAGAGTACTGGAGTGGGGTGCCATTGCCTTCTCCATATGAAGTGGACTTAAAAGAGGTTATTTTACTGGTAGCTTCAGTAGTAAAATCTCTCTGAATGATATCCAATATGGATATCTGAGTTCTCCAATGTGAACAGTTCTAAAATGAACTCTTAGTATAAAGCTAGAGTGAGTAGAAAATATATGTATCTGTGCTAGTCAATCCTCTGCTAAGTAAGAAGAGAGAGATGGACCTTCTCTACGTGCCTCCAACTGGAGTGAATTCCATGGCCTGTGCATCACTCTGGCCCTCCAATCCCTGCAGTTTCTATTGGAGGCATCAGCAGAAGCTCAAGAGAGTGGAAAGAGAAGGAAGTTATGACCTGTTCTGAGATCACTACTGTTTCAGCACTGATAGGTGGGTTCCTTTCATACAGCTCTGAGACGTCTCCAGCCCTAGTTATTTCACCTCCTACCCCCTCCCCATCAGGCCCAGGCAGTGACATCTTCCAGTTACTGTCAGTCCCTGGGTACCTCACTATTCCTTCTGGTTCCATTAACTCTGCTCCCTGTCTGTAAAGAGAACCTTCATTAAACCACTCTGAATTAAACCCTTAGATCTGCCACAGGTTTCCAGCCAGAACTGGGACTGATAAGCAACAATGCCAACATCTCTAAGTCTCTTTTAAATATGTCTGTGTTATTCACATAAATAATCATAACTACATGACTTCAACTTACTGCCCATCTCTCCACTCTACCTTCACCTTTGAAATTTTGCCCATACGTCAAGAATCACCTTTTAACAAATTTTCAAACTGCATAAGTTTATCCCACATTTGGGCCTGTGTGTTTTTTAAAATGGCATTATTCCAGACTTATGATATTTTTCCTCATTCTGCTTTATTTTCATTTGTATTCAGCTCATATCCTCTTTTTCTAATAACTCCTTAAGATCAGTGACAAAATAGTCCTAATTTATATATCTTCCTCCAACCTAGTAACTAGTTGCATAATAGTATGCTAGACACACCTCAATAAATGTGTGCTGCTGCTGTTATAAGTCTAGCCAGGTAAGTTTTTTCAATTATAAGTCACCATAAAACCAAGAACATTTCCATTAACACATATAGCAGGTTTTTAAATGTTCAGTCAGTTCAGTTCAGTCACTCAGTCATGTCCAACTCTTCCTGACCCCAGCACGCCAGGCCTCCCTGTCCATCACCAACTCCCAGAGTTCACTCAGACTCACGTCCATCGAGTCAGTGATGCCATCCAGCCATCTCATCCTCTGTCGTCCCCTTCTCCTCCTGCCCCCAATCCCTCCCAGCATCAGAGTCTTTTCCAATGAGTCAATTCTTCACATGAGGTAGCCAAAGTACTGGAGTTTCAGCTTCAGTATCATTCCCTCCAAAGAAATCCCAGGGCTGATCTCCTTCAGAATGGACTTACATACATACACTGTATCTTCTGTATCTACATATTTGTTGTTGTTCAGTCACTAAGTCATGTCCAACTCTTTGCAACTGCATGAACTGCAGCACACCAGGGTTCTCTGTCCATCAGTATCTCCCTGAGTTTGCTCAAACATACATACATTATATCTTCTATATCTACATAAAGATATCTTCTATATCCTACACTAAAAGTTTCTTGATAAACCAATTTTCTTATTCTGATATATGTACATACAGATAGATGATATAGATACAAATACAAATATAGGGATAGAGATATAAAATAAATTTTCACCTTTGGTCAAGTCATTCTCCAAATACACACACACACACACACATACATATATATATATATATACACATATATATATATATATATATATTTTTTTTTTTTAATTTATTTGGCTGCCCCAGGTCTTAGTTGTGGCATGCAAACTCTTAGTTGCAGTATGTGGTCTAGTTCTCTGACTAGGGATGAAACCCAGGTCTCCTGCAGAGTCCCCAAACATGTTTAATACATCCTTATACTTCAGTGTCTCTACTAATCTTGAGAAAATTTACTTTCTCCCTTGTTCCCTTTTCCCTTTAATGAGACACCATCATATCTTTGGTCTCTCCGACTATGATAGCTCCAGAGGTCAGCTGTGTCTTTGTCTTTAGCCTTCTGGGTAGGCACTTTCCCCTTGTCCACTCCATCACTTACTTCTGCAATCCCATTCAATTATTCATCCTGTCTGAGCTTTGCTTTCCTCAGCTATAGAAAATGGAAATCACTTTGCTATTCATTGACTCGATTATTTAGTAATCACTTATTGAAGGTTAGACATTGTGCAGGGCATAGGAAAGGGGTGGGTCTGAAACAGCTCCTCCCACACGGAGCCTGCAGTCTGGCGGGGACACAGAGGAACAGAAAGAGTTCTATGGTGCCTGTGGTCTGGGAAGACGATGGGTGTCAGTGTAGGGTCCTGAGGGAGCACACAGGAAGGTGTCTTCCAGTTGGCTTGTGGGAAGAGGCCCAGAAGAATGAGCCACTAAACCAAGTCCCTAATTCTAAGCCAGAGTTAGACAGAAAAACACCGTCAACATCCAGTTGATTTGGGGAATCATGGAAACAATGTCAGTCACAGTGGTGGTAGCAGAAAGATGTTTTCATTAAACAAAATCAGCACAACTTTACTTGAATTCTATATGTGAAATGAGAAATTTTGTGCTTTGCTGAGTCTGACTATGGAATTTAATTCAACTTCAAAATTAAGTTATTTCTCTGCTGAAGATTCACTCAGAGCAGCAAGATGTAGGAGAGAAATTAATTCAAATGAAAATTATACTTAAAAGTTCAATACATCATTTTGATCTTACTATGATATTTATTTCATGCTTAAACCACAGGAATTTTCTCATATTAGGGAGCCTCCTACATGGTTTTCACCAGTAACCCCAAGCTGCCTCCAAATAGTAAGTAAGGTTATCAGTTCCCCTTACACATAACAAAGATGGTGATGGATACTGAGGAAGACAGGTCTATTTTTAAAATAAATTTAATTCTATTAATGCTATGTATATCCAACTTAAAATTTTTCTATTTATCATTTACATATATTTAAACATGTATTGGGGAAGGCAATGGCACCCCACCCCAGTACTTTTGCCTGGAAAATCCCATGGATGGAGGATCCTGGTAGGCTCCAGTCCATGGGGTCGCTAGGAGTCGGACACGACTGAGCAACTTCACTTTCACTTTTCACTTTCATGCACTGGAGAAGGAAATGGCAACCCACTCCAGTGTTCTTGCCTGGAGAATCCCAGGGACGGGGGAGCCTGGTGAGCTTCTGTCTGTGGGGTCGCACAGAGTCGGACACGACTGAAGCGACTTAGCAGCAGCAGCAGCAGCAAACATATATTACCTACTTAAAATTTATTTGTAAGTTATTTAATTGGAATGTGACATGCATTTTCTTATAGAGATGATATTTAATAGTATTTTGGTTCCCAGCCAAGCCCTCAAAAGTTTATTATACTAATCTGCAAAAACACTGAATTACTATGCTATACACCAGAAAATAATATAATATTATAAATCAACTATACTTGAATTGTGTGTGTGTGTGTTTAGAAGCATTTTTTATTCATACAGATTTTGGGAGAAATGAGAGAAATTTTTAAATTTATGGTAACTTTTATAACATGAAATGATAGTTACAGCTTTGAAGACTATGAGCTCTGGCCTGTTAAAGTAGAGAAAAAGGATAAACAGTGAATGGTGGGAAAGGAGAAGAGAGAGACCATTCAAACTACAGAACTGCAGGATTCACAGAACAATTAGGAATGGGAATGGCAGCAGGTGATAAGTGGGAAAATGTCACTAGAAGTGCAGTGATGTGAAAACATTTTTTACAGATATAGTTCAATTTTTGTTTTTTGAAAAAAAAGTCTATTACACTATAGCATCTGGTCACCAAACGAAACATTTTCAAAGAGAAAATATTGTAGGGGCAATGGTCAAAACTAGAGGCCTTGAGCCCTCAATCTGATGGAGTAAGTAAGGTTAAGGTCTTAGAGGCAAAACTAGAAATGGGTAGTGGGTACAGAGTTAAAAAAAAAAGTCTCCAGGGTTCTTGTCTCGATCCTGACCAGGGTCAGAATCTCAGATTCATCAGTTACTAACTTTGCAGTCATTGACAAACTATGTTCTCCGTGTCTTTATACCTGTACCTGCAAAATGGGAATGGCTATAAGGGCTGAGTAAGTAACACATGTAACACACCTCCACAACGCCTGGCACAGAGCAGGTGCTCAGTACATACTGGCTCCCTTGCTCCTCTTCCGCTGCCTCTGAACCTGTCACCTGCCCCAGCCTATGGAGAAAATGACCTCCACTGTAGTATTGGTTTGTTTTTTTTTTTTAAAAAGTGAAATGCATGTATATATGTGTTTGTGTGTATGTATTATATGCATATGTAACTATGTGTCTAAAATGAGTAATACTAAATACTAAGTACATGGTCCAGTGAATAGTAAGAACTCAGTAACCACTGGGCTGTTTTGTTGTTTTTTTCTCTCCCCTCCCACCAACTGTAAACAATCTACTGAACAGCTTAGTTTCTTTCCACTGAAACAACCTATTAACTCTTGCTCATAATTCTGCACCTGGACCTCTGTGGTATGAATCAGTATTTCTTCTAACAGTTACAAAGCCATCTTTATGACTGGTAATATGTATAGGGTTATTATTTGGTTCCAGATCTCTGGGTTAGTCTGGAACGGGGGCAGGTACGCAGCCTGGCGATATCTATTTCCCTAAGTGTGCCTGTATAGCCTGAACAAGGCTCTGGAGTCAGGGGTGAGTGTAAAGAGAACAAACCATAAAGATTATGTGTCTCCCAGTGGAGTCCTCAACCACAGACCTGAATCTAGTTGAGAGGAGGGACATGGAGAGAGGCTGGAGGAGTATCTTCACAAGGATATCAAGAGAGTGAGAAAACAGAGAAGAGAAACCCTTCTTATTGTGAATGGAACACATGTGACTTCAGCTCAGTGACACCCAAGGGACCACACAGCGTTAGGACTATCACAAAGTTGTCACCTTTAGGAGAAGCAGAAATATCCATCGGTCCAGGCAAAGCCATTTTCCTGCAGGGGACACCAGCCACAGACACAAGGACAAATGAGGCACTCGGACCTGCTGTTTCCAAGCAACTTGGACATCAGGGAAGAGAGGGTTCACAGAGGAAAACCATGAAATGACTGTGTCGTGATCATACCCCTGGGAACTCCCAAGCAACTGGGGAAGACTTTGCTGGAGAACAGGGAGGTGGTAACACTTCCTCACTGGCAATACCAGCCAGGAAAATTTGAATTCCCTTGATGTGATTCATTTTGCATCACAGGCTGGGGAGGTCTAAGGAGGGATGCAGAGAGAAGTGAACATCCAAGGAGGAAGGCCAGCACCTGAAGTCAGGGATGTCTGCAGCCAGGCTCACAGTCATTGGAGAAGTTCAGTCTCAGTGGCTTGAGCAGCAGCAGAATAAAGGGCTACATTATAGCTGTGTAAATAACACAGCTTCTAAATATTATGGCACCAATATTAATAAACTTGACTTTTTAAAGCAAACATATTCTGAACCCTTATTATTCACTGCAACGCAAAGATGACAGATAATGATAGCTTGCTAGCTCTTGTCAGGATCCTGAGAGAAAGGCACTGTATAAATATCAATTACAAGCAGCTGAAGTTTTATTGTTTTCCATTCTACAGTGGCTTTATATATACAATGCAAATAAATTTTGATCTCTAATCCTCACACCATACAACCAGTACCTACATAGTGTATTGTCTATAATTCAACTCTGATTAGTTTACACCCACGGCTTTGGGGACATTTCTTATAGTGGCTTTTCTTTTCATCACTCTTCTCCACTGATGATGCTCTCGGTGTCTTCTAATACTTGCCAATACATGTGGTTAATATTTAAGTGGCATCACACTGAGATACTATGAAACAATGTTGTGAATATGCCTCAGCTATATCTAAGACAACAGCTATGACCTTACCTTCTGTCTGTAGTACAACACGATCATTTCTTATCACTCAATATTAATGATAAGAATGATATGAATTTACTCAACCCAGTAAATAACTGCTATTTTCCAAGCTAATACTTGGGCTTCCCAGGTGGCGCTATTGATAAAGAACCCACCTGCCAATGTATGAGACATAAGAGACACAGGTTCAATCCCTGGGTTGGGAAGATCCCCTAGAGGAGGGCATGGCAACCCATTCCAGTATTCTTGCCTGGAGAATCCCATGGACAGAGGAGCCTGGTGGGCTAGCAGTCAACAGGGTTGCAAAGAGTCAGACACAACTGAAGCGACTTAGCACGCACAAAAGACAGAATAAATCATGAACCTCCAAGAACAAGAAACTAGAAAGCAGAAATTCCATGATGTTGCTGAAACTACTGTTTGGTGTCAGACACCCAAGTCCCCTTTTCCTGTATTTCTTCAGGACCTCAAGTAGCAGCAAGTGCTTCAAGTCAGGAGGAGTCACACTCAAAGACAAACAATGGTTGCAAAGTGGTAGAAAAAGCCAAATTCTCTGATGCTCCACCTCTAATTTCATTATACAGCCGTTAAGTCCCCAAATTTCTTCATGATTTAGTTTTCTCATCTAGATATGTAATTAATATTATCTAAACTTTCTTTGTCATCAAAAACAAATATTTTTAACATATTCAAAATCAGAGCATTTCAGAACAGAAAGCCCTACTAGATTTGAGAATGAATGTGCTTAATGGAAATAGCACTGAACTTGGAATAAAAATCAGATTTACAGCAGGGTTGATATCTATGAGCGAGACAGCGGCCTGACCTCTCACTCGGTTTTCTCATCTAATAAGGGCAAATTGGAAAATCCTCCCTGTCCACCCCCAGGCAGCCAAATTCAAATGAGATTATGAAATGTATGTCATTCCTTGAACTAGAGCAGACTATTTAAAAAAAAAAAAAAAAGGTGAGTTCTTGATAGCCTCATTCCAATCGGAGGGAACATAATGACCATCCCCCAGTCTCTTTAGCCATTTAGTTTCACAGGTCTAACAACTGGGCATTAGGGAACTTCAGGATCCTCAGAAAGTCAAAGAACATCTACAAAGGAAGTGAATTCAACCCGAAGATCATAGCTTTATGCAAATACGGGAAGAGTAACTGATCCCTGTCAGAATACATTTAGCCATCATTCTTGACTGGTTTGTAACACAACAGCAGCAGAGGTGTTAGCAAATGCCTGTTTACCAATGATTACAGCAAAATTCCTGATCCTACCAGAGATGTAGCAAGAGCTAGCATGTAATGATATGGTCTTCACCAATGGAACAAAAAGCCACATTGTCAGGACTGACTGGACCATGATAATGCTTTCTAGAAATGCTTTCCATCCTGTATCCTAAATAGGACCATTTTGGAGAGAAGCCCAAATAATCCCAGATGATCTTTACTTGTTTCACGATGCTATTTTGGATATTTTTCCTTATTCAAAAAAAGAAGCTTTTTCTTTTCCTTGAGTGCCCCCTGTAATGCCTGTAATTACTGCACAAGGTTCTCCTAACATTATAGTGAGAAGATAAGGGGAAGGAAGAGAGCCTGCAAGGCCACTCTTGGTTGGAGGTCTATCTTGTAAAATATTTAACGGACAAGATGGTGAGAGAGTTAATCCTTAGGTAGGTTAATAAGGAATCCAGGGCCCTTGAGGAGGAGAAAGGGACCTGGGGTTCTCAAGGAGAAGAAAAGGACTAAGGGGTTTTTTCTACATTGCTTTGTCTTAGTCAATAATAATAATGTATCTTGCTCAAGGACATGTTTCTCCTTAACAAGAATCTTCTGACTAATCTTGTTATCTTAAGATGCATATTGGGGGAGTGGGTCTGGTAAGACTTTTATATTTTTAGTTTTAATCTTCTTAATTTAAGATGTATGTTGTGGGAGTCGGTATGGTAAAAGTATATAAAGCTTTATAAGACTAGCTAGGGGGGTACCCTCTGTCCTCCTCCTGATGTCTATGTCAGAAACTTTCTCTGTCCCTTTTTACACTTTAATAAAACTCTGCTACACAAGAGCTCTTGAGTGATCAAGCCTGGTCCCTGGCCCCAAAGCTAAATCTTCTTCTTTGGAGATCACGAATTTGAAACTGTTCACCTTAAGCTATCAATAATCCACCGTGCAATTTTTGAGGACCCAAAATACAAACTTACACACACATCTGCAGCAGCTCCTTCTCCACCACACCCCCGATGCCCAGAGGCCCAGCTCTATTACTATATAGTAGAGAACATTTCTCCAGCATTTTCCCATTTTTCCAACACTGTATGTAAGTCTATTTAATAGTAAACCATTTAAAAAATTATAACAGAATTATCATCTTACATTCCAAATTTTGCACCAAAGGATTTTTCCCCCTTACTCCCTTAGATTCTGGCATTGGAAAAATTGATTGGCTCACAAGCTTTTTGTGAGCAAGAATAGATTTTTCACTCAACTCTTAAATTCCCCCAAAGAACCTCAGAGAGTTGTATCTATAGAGAGGAAGTGCTGCTTATAGCTGATAGACCAACTGGTTTCCTATCAAAAAGCACGAAATTCAAGGACCAAAACAAACAAACAAAAAGCATCAATTCTGAATTGTCACCAGCTTCCAGGCCACACAAACACCTTATGCTTATTCATGACTTCTGGTTGGCCCAGGTTCTCTCTGTCTATGTGAGATGCAGGTTGGCTATTCAGAGGGAAGACCCTTGGCAATGGGTACAGGTGCCAGAAAACATAAGTTTATTGGGCAGCCGGCATTACCCACAGAGACAGATCTGTTCAGCAGGAAGCTGCCACTCTGTACCAGCCTTCAGAACCATCTGCCTCTTTATGCTTGAGGCCACACACACACACACACTCTTCTGTGCACTGATTGGGTATGAAATGCAAGTCGGAGAGAGAAGCTGATAACTAAAATGTCTGCCTCACATTTTAGGCAGAGGTTCAAGAAGTACACAATGAAGAACCACCATGATTACTACATGGACTTGTCCCTGCCGGGGAGGAAAAGAGCTTCCCACCTGCCAGCCCCAGTGCAGCCCCTGTCCCCAGAATGGCATAGTAATTTATAGCCCAAAAGACTTAATAAAGATCATCCTAGATAAGTCCATGGGGTCGCTAAGAGTCAGACATGACTGAGCGACTTCACTTTCACTTTTCACTTTCATGCACTGGAGAAGGAAATGGCAACCCACTCCAGTGTTCTTGCCTAGAGAATCCCAGGGACGGGGGAGCCTGGTGGGCTGCCGTCTATGGGGTCGCACAGAGTCGGACACGACTGAAGCGACTTAGCAGCAGCAGCAGATAAGTCCAAAACTAAATTTCAAGGTCACAGATCTACTGTGAAGCCTTGAAATACTCAGAGACTGCCTCTTTTATAACAGCATTAATAAGGAGGAGTGAGAGGAGTGTCCTCAGGGTGGATGACCTTTAGTTTCATTGTGTGGTTGGTCAGATTAGCTGATCAGAGAATAGAGGCAGTGAGACTAAGGTTACACAAGACAGACGGATGCAAGTCATGGTCAGGAGACTCAAAGGGCATGCCCTACCAATACTGTGTGTGAGTGCACATGGATACGCTTATGCACACATGTGTGCATGAAAGGACAAAATATATAGCTACTGCATAAATGGATCCCATATCTCCCTATTTGTTGCACGTTTTTTAAGCTAATCTCCAAGATGAGTAAAGCTATTTAAACATTTGAAAATTTCTAAGATGATTTTAGGGCTTCCCTGGTGGCTCAGATAGTAAAGAATCCGCCTACAATGTGGGAGACCTGGGTTCAACCCCTGGGTTGGGAAGATCTCCTGAAGGAGGGCATAGCAACCCACTCCAGTATTCTTACTTGGAGAATTCCACGGACAGAGGAGCCTGGTAGGCTACAGTCCCTGGGGTCGCAGAGTCAGACATGACTAAACAACTAAGCACAGCACAGCACAAAGAGCAGGATGATTTTATAGTCTATTTTAAGAAATAATTTGGAAGCTTAAGAGGCAGTTAAAATAAGAGAAAAAGATCAATAGAAAATTCTAGATGGAAAGGGAGAGATAGTGGTACCAGAAATCAGAGATAAGAATTGTTAGAACTGAGCACTCAATTTGGCTCTCCAATCAAACAAAAAGAAACTATGAGAAGTGAAACAACCCTCACGATCTAATAGAAAGGAGTATTATCAGTTTATAGGAAGACTGGTCTCTCTAGCACTGAATTTAGGAGAAATTTACTACATGAAAATGTAGAGACTGAATTGATAGATTGACAAATATTAACGAAACATTAAAGAACAACAAACAGTGCTGCATGAAGCAAGACAGCACAGAAGTCAGAAGCATGGGTTTTGCAGGAGACAAACCTGGGTTCAAATTAGTAACTGGATCACTGGTCAAGCTACATAAGCACATGAAATTTCTGATTCCCCATCTCTAAAATGGAGGTGATGTTACCCACCTCTTAAGGCTGTCATGAGGATTAAGTGAGATAACACAGGCAAAGGGCCTCACATGGTACCTGTCTAGCAAGTGCACAAAATACTGGTTCCATCTCCCATCCCTTGGCCCCACTCACAATGGTTACACTCAGGTCTCTCTGCAGATGAAAAAAAAAAAAAAGTCAGAGACCTAATGCCCTTGAAGGCATTCCTCTAAAAGTGTAGATATTACAATGGTCTAAATAAACTGCTAGTCAGATGCGACAGCAGAGAACCTGAAGAAATGGTGGCTGGTCTGTCCCTTAGAGGAACAGTGGTCTCGACCACAATCAGGGACTTGTTGCAGAATTCATTTCCAAATGGTGGGATTAACCATCTTTTTCACTGTCTCACCCAGATAGTGGGCTATCCCACTGCCACACAGAGGGCTGACTATAGGTGTGATGAGAGACAAAGCTAATCCTTTGTCTGCAAGAAAATATACGTCATGAAACTTTCAAACGTTTAGATAGGAATGAATTGGGATTCTAGAACTTTGTATCATAGGTCTCTGGAGCAATAATTTGAACTTGGAATATTTAAAAATAAATGTCATCTACTTTAATAAATAAAATAAAATGCTTGATATGGCTGCTAAGAAATATTTTAACAGTACTACCACCAGATGGGAAAATGGATGTATGCATAGTAGATAAGATGACTAAAAACTTAGCAATCCTTTACCATATGTCTGCTCTGTGCTTGGTTGTTACATGCATACTATTTCAATTAATTCCAGCAACGGGAAACATAATACACCGATTATCATCATTAATTACACTTGTATACATCTAGGTACAACTATAAGCCGGTATCACTGGTTCAGAAAAGAACTGTTACACTAAATTCAAGAAGGCTACATGATCATCTTGTATATGGTCCATAATACAACTGAAGGATTGAAGCAGAAAATGACGATTAGTAGCAAAATTATGCTAATTTACTCATCATACACACTGCTTTGAGTATAATTAACAATTTGATCAACACACAGCTAGAAGTTCTTTAGCTAAAGGAAGGATTAACTGAAATCCATAGGCAAATTCTGGCCCCTGGCAAGTTTTCTAATATCTGCACATTTTCTCAAATAATGAAAGCAGGTCAACAGCACTAGGCCAAAGCAACAGTTTAATTTTAGCAACTCTCTGTCCAAAAGCCAATGCGCCAAGGTTACAGCCATGGTTACTATGCCACCTCCTAATGGCTGTGGTCAGAAACACCACAAATCATTTGCAAGTCAAATGTCAGGGTTCAGTAACAGAGGAACTGATATACTTGGAGCATTTTCAGAAACTCTTTCCCACCCAGAACCATTCTCACCTCCCTAAAGACACAAACATTCATTCACTCAATATTTATGTTATGATAGCTCACTGCATGCCAGGGGACAGAATTACATCAGACACAGGCTTGGCCCTGCTGGAACTTAGAGATATACTCAGACCTAACCACAAAATTCAGTGGCACAGTCCTAAGGAAGTAAAGGGCTGAGAATCAAAACACAGGCATACTAATATGCAAATACGCTCTTCATAAGGGCCCTTCATTTGTTCAACATGCTCAAGTTGCATTTGGGAACGGACTCAATGTAACTGATAGTCACTCTATTACAAATACATCCTGAGCTTTCCCAATGGCTCAGTGGGTGAAAAATTTGCCTGCAATGCAGAAGACACAGGAGATGGGAGTTCCATCCCTGGGTCAGGAAGATCCCCTGGAGGAGGAAATGGCAAACCCACCCCAATATTCTTGCCTGGAGAATCTCACGGACAGAGGAGCCTGGCGGGCTACAGTCCAAAGGGTTGCAAAGAGTCAAATACAAATGAGCCACTAAGCATAGCACAACTCCATCCAAATGCCCATCTCAGGGTCTGCACAGCCAGGTAGGTGTGGGTTTGGCCAGGGGTCTGTGTCAAACACCCTCAGTAGGGCACAGTAGAACCTGAAAGAAGCACCAGGAATTCCTTGGTTTTCCAGCTCTTAGACCCTGCAGCCACTTCACTCTCAGCTCAGGACGAGCCCCACGTGACAATGATAAATTATTAAACCTATTGATTGCAGGCAGTGTCAGGAATGTGGAGGAAAAGGCACTCCCATATTGGCTGCAAAAACACCTTAGGGCCCAGGTGACATGACAACATTAAATCATGACAGGATTTTATACTTTTCCATATATAATTTCAAAATGATTGCAGTGAGACACACCTGTCAGTTTAGGCACAGTAACAACACTCACACTCAGCCAAGAGAGAGACTGATGATGAAACAATTACTTACTAAGCAAGTACCAGCTATAGGTCAAGAGCAGTGCTAAGCATGGCTGTGGTTGGGGGGAGAAAAAGAAGACCCCGGGAGTAGTGAGGAGACTGGGCACAAGGGCCTCTAATGTTAAAGGTGTAGATGCAGAGACAACACGTTAAAGGGGAGAGAACGTGAGAATCAGATGGAGAACCCAGCTCTCCCTCTTGCTACTGCATGCCTTTGGCAAGGCGCTTCACTCCCATTTCCTCATCTGTAAAAATGGAGATCACCACACCTACTTCACTGTGAGGACTAAATGGTAGCAATTATGGGTGTTACATCAGTTCATCAGACTGCCATCATTTGAAACTGGCCTTCACCACTCATTCAAGATATGACCTTTATGTGCCTCTGGCTTCCTCATCTGTAAAATGAGGATGATAAGGGTCTCTCATAGGGCGGAGGTGAGGATTTAATGAGTCAATTCTTGTAAAAAAAAACTTAGTGTCTGGAACCCAGTGAAAGCCTGAAACAATTTGGTTCTTACCACTGCTCTACTCCCAGTGCTTTAAGAAGGAGTTGTGAGGGGGAAGGTTCTGTAGAAAGAGTAGGATTTCTCCAGGGAAGAGAGCCCAGGTGGGGTGGGAAGAGTGGAAATGTAGAAAAGGAAGAAAAGGGGTGGAGGGCAGGAAGTGGTCTGAGAGGCCTGGGGCCCAAGACAGCAGCCCTTGTCTTTCAGTTCCCTGTCACCAGCTGCACTGTCCCACGCGGTTCACGAGCCAGTCCTGACCAGTGCCACAGCCTCTCACCAGCTTAGCCACCAGCCAGAGGGCTGGGAATCGGGGCTTTCACTGCAGAGCCAGCGTCCGAGACAAGCCCTGGACATACACAGCCTGGTGACGCTGTCTCTACACCCAGCCACTTGCCCACAGAGCCACGCTCCAGCCTCCTTAGGTGAGCTGCCCAGGAAGGATAGTCCTTTCAGGGGTCACTTAGCTTGAGCTCCAGGACTCAGGCTGTTCTTAGGGGTTATGTTTATTTTCTTATATTTTTACATTTACAGAATACTTCACATGATATGATTTTTTTTTTTTTTTACCTACTGAGTCCCCAAGAAAGAGTACTAATTACTACCAAAAGCAATGAGGTGGAGCTTGATCTCTCCACCTCCCCCGCACCCCCATGTGTATGTGTGTGTGTGTATGCGTGTGTGTGTATGTGTATGTGTGTGTGTGTCTGTGTGTGTGTGTGTGTGTAGTGAGGCAGACAGAGAGGAAGACACAGACAATGGGAGAGACAGAAAGAAAGTGAACGAAGTATAAAAAGAAAATGTAGAATTGTACATAACATATTGCATCTGTGTGAAAGAATGGATATGACTGTACAGCCAGTACCTGAATAAGAAATCTTGAAGGATACAAAAAAAGTTTACAATGAGTTTTCTTTGGAGAGTTCAGTTCAGTTCAGTTCAGTCACTCAGTCATGTCCAACTCTTTGAGACCCCATGAATCACAGCACGCCAGGCCTCCCTGTCCATCACCAACTCCCGGAGTTCCCTCAAACTTACATCCATCAAGTCGGTGATGCCATCCAGCCATCTCATCCTCTGTCGTCCCCTTTTCCTCCTGCCCCCAATCCCTCCTAACATCAGAGTCTCTTCTAATGAGTCAACTCTTAGCATGAGGTGGCCAAAGTACTGGAGTTTGACTGAGAAATCTACAGTGAAAAACAGACTAACTTTTCATTTAACGCACTTTCGTATGTATTAATTTTATACAGGTCATGTGTACTGTTTCAAATTTTTAACTGATTTTAACAAGTAAGCAAGAAACCTCACATCAGAAGTTGACCCTAATGCCTAAATAAAAGTATGTTTTCCTGATACATAGCTAAGTGTTGTCAGTAAATGATAGCTACCTGTTGCAATATTATTATTACATGTATACAATTTTTGCATAATTAGTAAAGTATAATTATTTGTATGATAACTATGTGTCTAGTGATAATTGTGCTCAAGCTCAGTTATGTGCATCACATGTCCCCAGTGAGGCTGTGAGCTCCATGGGGATGGCTCTTGTCTGGATTGGCCTTTACTCACAAAGCACATGTGGTGTCCCCCACACATGAGATCATCATCACAGACTAGCTGACCGAAGCACCACTCAGGAATAAATGCCCTGCCCACGGCCCCTAGGTGAAAGAGGGGAGGGGGGGGAATCCATCCTTATGCCCATTTTGCAGATGTGGAAACTAAGGTCCAGTGGAGTTATGTGAATATCCAAAAGTCAAACAGCTGGGTGGTGGTGATTTAGTCGCTCAGTCGTGTCTGACTCTTTGCAACCCCATGGACTGTAGCCGACCAGGCTCCTCTGTCCATGGGATTCTCCAGGCAAGAATACTGGAGTGGGTAACCATTTCCTTCTCCAAAACAGTCGGGGGAGGAGCTCAAACAAAATCCAGATCCCCAAGACTTCCAGGTAGAACTTTCTATCAGCAGTAGTAGGCACATTCAAACAGAACAGATTAGACTCAGTGCTGGAGACATACTGAGAACCCAGTGAGAACCACAGCTGGGACCACAAGGAAGTAAGCCTTCTAAAAGAAACCAGCAAATGTCATTTCATTGTATACATATATGTAGTAAGATTTTCCAATGATACAAGCTATATTACTCAGGATTCATTAGATAAAAAGAAGCAATGGATGTATATTTATATATACGCACACATATAAAAGGAGATTTATCATGAGGAACTGGCTCATGCAATTATGGATGATCTGCTTTTCTCAAGTGGGCAACACTGAAAGGCCAGTGGTATAATTCAGACAAAGTGCAAAGGCCTGAGAACCAGGGAAGCTGATGGTGTAAACTTCAGTCCAAGGGCAGGAGAAAATAAGGCCAAGATGTTCCAGCTTATGGAGTAGTCAAGCAAAAAGAGGCAAATTTCTTCATTCTCCACCCTTGGTTCTATTCAGCTCCTCAATGGATCGGACAATGCCCATACACACTGGGGATAGCAAGCTATTGTATCGAGTTTACTGGGTCAAAGGCTCACCTCATTTAGAAGCAACCTCACAGAAACACTCAGAAACCATGTTTAATGAGGCTACTGGGCGTACCATAGCCTATCAAGCTGACATATAAAATGAACCATGACAGTAATAAAGTCACCTTAGAGGCACACACTCATGAGGATTCCAAATAGAAAGACAGTAACCCGTATGGGAAGGAAACATCCCCTTAGGGTCTACAGAGAGCACTTTCAAAAAAGTCCTTCCAACTAGCATGGAAGCAGGGGGTCCAGCCCTCTTCAGCGCTGTGAGGCCTCAGATAACAAGAGTTACCTAGGTGTAGACAGACTCTGCCACACTGAACAAGTAACTGGTAACTGAACAAGTTACCAGTCCTCCATGAACCTCACTTTCCTCTTTTGCAAAATGAGGACAATCCAGATACTTTCTGCATAGAATCTACTACAAGGATTAAAGGAGATAATAGGTATAAAGTAATCAGAACAGCTGGATGGCATCACCAACTCGATGGACGTGAGTTTGAGTGAACTCCAGGAGTTGGGGATGGACAGGGAGGCCTGGCGTGCTGCAATTCATAGGGTTGCAAAGAGTTGGACACGATTGAGTGACTGAACTGAACTGAACTGAATCAGAACAGCGCCTGTCATAAAAAGCAATCAACAAATGTTCGTTGTGTACTTATTGCTTCCATTATTATTAGAGATAAAAAGCTATAGACAGAGTATAAACACCACACACACATACACACACATACACCACTCCAAGAAGAATTCCTTGCCACCTCCTATGGTATTTTGCACAGACTTCTATCATACTACTTATCAGAGATTCTAAGACTAATTGTGTACAAATTTGTTTCTTCTTTTTTTTTTTTTTTTTGCTTTGAGAAAACCTTTATTGCACATCATTGAATTAATTTCTGTTTGAATAAACAGGACACAAAACAAAGATTTATGTTGTGAAAATCCCTGAAGCTTCTAATCAGCAGTCTGCAAGGAGTGGAGACTTTGGTTTTGCATCTTTTTAAGACATACATTTCCCATTTATTTTTAAATATTGAATGTAATTGTTTCCAAAATATTTTTGATGTCAGTTGTAGAACTTCTCCCCATGAAACCATGGTTCCTGACCCTGAAATGCTGCTCTTTTCTGTGAGACTGAATGCGCCCCCAAGGGACCTGGTGCACCATGTACTTTTCATAAGGCTGTACAAGTACTAATAAATCAATCCTTGTGGGATCAAATATGCATTTGGTATGTACTTTAACTTTCACAGATATATAGAATTCTCTTTCCAACTTTGTCCTTTAATACTAAGGGAAAGGAGAACATCTATACATGAGTACTAAAAAATCTGATCTTCTCCAGAAATCAAAACAGTATCAAATAACAGTTGTCCTTCAGAACCAAATATGTGACTGTTAGCTGGTGATATTGTTTTTTTCTTTCTCTTGCTTTCTTTTGAAAGTGAAAGGCACTCAGTCATGTACAACTTGTGACCCTGGACTGTAGCCCTCCAGGCTCCTCTGTCCATGGAATTTTCCAGGCAAGAATACTGGAGTGGGTTGCCATTTCCTACTCCATGTTTCTCCTTTCGAGATTGTTTTTCTGAAACCAAAACAGGCTTGTGCTGTGCTATGCTTAGTCACTCAGTTGTGTCCAACTCTTTGAGATCCCATGGACTGTAGCCTGCCAGGTTCTTCTGTCCATGGTGATTCTCTGAGCAAGAACACTGGAGTGGGTTGCCATGCCCTCCTCCAGGGGATCTTCCCAACCCAGAGATCAAACTCAGGTCTCCCACATTGCAGGCGGATTCTTTATCATCTGAGCCACCAGGGAAGCCCAAAACAGGTTTATCTAATTCAAATTTATATTCTCAATGCTTAGAACTTGGAAATTGCTCATACATGTTTGTTAAAAATGTCAAAATGGAATGAAAAGTTTTGAATCATTTAGATTCACATAGTGATGACTGCAAGCAATATTCTGAATGTTGAAATTCAGTTTCTTTTCACTTTGCTGATATCTTTTTAGCTAGTTCACCATAAAAGCAATATCTATAAATAAAGCTAACTTGTACTCTGAGGTCCACTAATGTGCTAGACTATCAGCCCTACAGCTTTTCTTGATGTTCATTCAAGTTCATTTCTGCAAAGTTTAAGCCAACACATTTGACCAAATGAATCTAATTTGTCAAGGAGCCCAGCCTGTCACAGATAGACTCGGAGATCCAATCTCCAGGTTCTCTCTGGAATGGGGAGGTGGAGACCCTCCCTTTAGGGCTTCCCAGGTGACATAGTGGTAAAGAATCCACCTGCAATGCAGGAGACGCAGGAGACATGGGTTCGGTCTGTGTCAGGAAGATCCCCTGGAGAAGGAAATGGCAACCCACTCCAGTATTCTTGTTTGGGAAATGCCATGGACAAAGAAGCCTGGCATGCTACAGTCCATGGAGTCACAAAAGAGTCGGACACAACTTAGCAACTAAACAACAACAAGAACAAAGCTTTCTTTAACAAGCACAGTCACTGGAATAGGTTCTCTTTCTCAAGACTTGGTAGGAGGTCGGAAGTGATAGGAGGAATTAACAATGGAAAACTCTAACTCCCTTCCAGGCACAAAGGTAAAGTCTGTGAACAGGGTGACTGCTTAGATACCTCTTCCAAGTAGACTATGAGACTGTGAACTCCAAGAGTGCATTGATAACAAATCTTATTCCGTTTCTACATACTGCAATCATGCTTGCCCTCAGATGTAACTGTGTGATTCAATATTAAACACTCTCTCTAGGACAATGCTTACTGTCTTGAAGTGTAAGCTCTATCTATCATGGAGGCCAGACTCATTCCCTGCCTAAAGCCAGTAATACGTCTTTTGGATAAAGTACACGCTTTGGGAGTTAATTAACTTCATTATATTACATTGCCCATCCATTATAACAACATAACTATGACTGGATTCAGCTACTGTAGTTACTCTAACCAACTTCATTTTCAGAGGACACTTTATGCCTAGTGAGGAGTAAAAGAATGGTTGTAGGAGCCATGCATTCATGCCCTCGTGTTTGTCGAGTGCCTGCTATGTGCTATACACAGATCTAGGTGCTGTGGCTACTGAAGAAGACAAAACAGAAAAAAAAAATTGCTCTTATGGAGTTTACCATTAGTGAGGAAAAACATAAAAGCTAATTTCAGATAATGATTTATTAAGAATCAGGAAGATTTTTCTGATGCAGTTAAAATTATGGATGACAAGAAAGCAGCATCCATGCAAAGAATTCCCTTGGCACTGAATTTAACATGATTTCTATCCATATTTCCATGGAGGTTTGTGGAAGAAGCATGCTGCTCAGTTTGCCAGAAAGTCACAGCTAAGACAGACTGTGAAAACTTGAATTCAATTCCATGCACCAAAATCTCTAGATCCATAAGGAGATCAGGTCAGACCCTTACGTGTAATTTAGACATTTGCAGAAAGCCCCCGTTGTTTAAGTGACTCCCAAGACACATGAAAACAGACAGGAATCATGTAACAAAGTAAACTGTTTTGAACTGTTAAGAATAATATTCTTACCTTGTTAATAATAATGTCCCTTCCCCAAACTTTACCTGAGCAGGAATGGGTTACAAAGCCCTGAAGAAAACAACCAATGGGTCCACAGATGGAGTGAACCTTAGCTGTACACTGTCTACCTGGCGTCTCCACCCTCTGTCTTCTGACAGTAGCTCACTCTTTCATCCCCCTTCTGAGATCACCTCACTCCCAGCTCCAGGTGGGAAGGCCTCACCCAGACCCACCAGTAGGCACACTGAAGCTGTTCCACTGGAGCTGGCAGGGAATGGGCATGTAACCCAAGCTTCTCTAGTCTATGTAAGTCCTGGGATTTGTATAAGAGTTCCTACATGTTTTATCCTGTTGGACAGAACTTGGAGGTAAATGAGGCTTTGTTGCAACAGGTATGCCTGGCAAAGAATAGAGCCTCTGAGGAGCAGGATGTAGGGAGATGGAGTGAGACACTGGGCCTAGTTATCTTCATCATCTGAGCACCTGGATCAAGCTGCACCTGAATCCAGTGTGTTCACAGATTCTCAAAATCATTGGTTAATATACTTTTTTTTCTTATTCCAATTTAAGATGGATTTTTTTTAAATCAGATGCCACTGGATGAGTATGAAAACATACAACAGGTAAACTCTCCTTAACACCAAATTATAGAGAACTGAACACACTTCTAAAAATATCCAAAGAGCCACTTGCTGTAAGAGGAAACAAGTCTCTTCTGATTTCCATTAATCAACAGTTCTTTGAATGTGGTCATTTTAAAGAACTGCAAAAATTTGGTTGGTATCTGCAGACACGCTATGTAGTCAAGCCAGACCTAAATCAGATATTTCCAGTGCAACAATAGGAGACAACTTAAAGTATTCACGAAAAAAAAATTCTTTTGAAAGTCACTTCTTTAAAATGTCAATACTGCCTTTCTTTGGTAGAATTTTCTTTTTGCACATAATAATAGGTCTATTGGTGGCTTCCCAAGTGGTACAGTGGTAACAAATCTACCTGTCAATGTAGGAGATGCAAGGGAGGTAGGTTCGAACCTTAGGTAGGGAAGATCCCCTGGAGAAGGAAATGGCAACCCACCCCAGTATTCTTGCCTGGGAAATCCTATGGGCAGATGAGCCTATTGGGTCATAGTCCAGGGGCTTGCAAAGAGTTGGGTATAACTGAGCACACACACACATACACACACACACACAACAGGATTATCACTTTCTTGGTTCCACTCATTCTGACTGAAACCAACCTAGTAGGAAAAAGTATGGAGTTTCACTTATAAAATCCACAAATAAATTCACCTAAAAAAGGAATCCTTAAATTTTTATAGTTAATTCATTTCTACTCCTTTGCCTGAAATGACTCTCCTCTTGTTCTCATGGCTTGTTGCACTGGTGAAGCAGTTTCACTTTACAGAAATGATGCTCTCAGAAGAATTAACATTTTCTTCATGGGCTGATCAATTTAGAAAAATTGCTTTCTCTACCTTAAAATACAAAATCCTCTCCCACACTATGTAAGTCAAAGGGGTGAAGGATATGAGTAAAAGAAAAGAAATATGTCTACAGTATGTGCTTAGTCGCTCAGTCATGTCTGACTCTTTGCAACCCCATGAACTGTAGCCTGCCAGGCTCTTCTGTCCATGGGAACTCTCCAGACAGGGATACTAAAGTGGGTTGCCATGCCCTCCTCCAGGGGATCTTCCCAACCCAGGAATCGAACCCAGGTCTCCTGCATTGCAGGCGGATTCTTTAGTATCTGAGCCACCAGGGAAGTCTGTGTCTATAGTAATGGACGTTTACGGTGGGAATGAACCATGACCTAGGTCCCAGTTCCTTCAGACACCACCAGTAGATGGGTGTACTGAATCAGAAACCCTGTGCTCCACAACCAGGCCCATCACTTACAATCTGTGCTGACAGTCCTAGAGTTTGGGACCATTTTCCATGGACAGTAAGTGCTCAACATTGGAAAATTTCCTTCTACCCAGAGGCACAGCAGGAAACAAAAGCATGATGAAATTTCATATGTGAGTAAATTGGGTATGGAAGAGATACATGATTGACGTTGGCAATGAGGTACACTTAGGACCAACAGACATCAGGAAGAAGATAATGCTGTGGACCCTAGAGCCCCCAACTATAATCAGAAAAAAGGGGGACTTCTCTGGTGGTCCAATGGCTAAGACTCCGCACTCCCAAGGCAGGGGGTCCAGGTTCCACCCCTGGTCGGGAACCAGATCCCACATGCTGCAACTAAAGATCCTGCATGCTGCAAGAAGACTGTAGGTCCCACTTGCTGCAACTAAGAGCAGGCACTGCCAAATAAATAAATATATTTTTAAAAACCAAGCAAAAGAGTAGAATAAATGTTCTACCAAAGAAGAATGGCAAATGAGCATAAGGAAAAAGGTTTCAAATAATAAGAAAAAAGGTTTTACATCATAAGATATTAATAGAAAAACAAATTAAAACCACAATGAGGATACCACTGCTCATCCATTAGGACAGCTAAAATATAAAAGTCTGACTTCACCAAATGGCTCAAGGATATGGAGCAAGTGGAGCTCTCATACTCTGCAGGCGGGAATGTACACTGGCACAGATTTGGAAAACAGTTTGGCCATTTCTTAAAACTTTAAACTTGTGACGACCGTGTGATCCATACTCTAGACAAGTAGAGAGCCTGCTGCTGCTGCTGCTGCTAAGTCGCTTCAGTTGTGTCTGACTCTGTGCAACCCCATAGCCCGCAGCCCACCAGGCTCCGCTGTCCCTGGGATTCTCCAGGCAAGAACACTGGAGTGGGTTGCCATTGCTTTCTCCATTGTGTGAAAGTGAAAACTGAAAGTGAATTCATTCAGTCGCGTCCGACTCATAGCGACCCCGTGGACTGCAGCCTACCAGGCTCCTCCATCTATGGGATTTTCTAGGCAAGAGTACTGGAGTGGCTTGCCATTGCCTTCTCCAGAGTAGAGAGCCTACGTCCATATAAAAATGTGCCTATATATATTCTTAACGCCTTTATTTGTAACAGTCTCAAGCTTCAAATAACTCAAATGCCCATCAACTATGAATGAATAAACTGTGGCACAAAACTCATACAATTGAATAATTTCCACAACATAAGGACTGAACCTCTGATACATGCAATGACATGGATGACTCTCAAAACAGTTATACTAAGAGAAAGAAGGCAGTTTTTAAAAGTACGCACTGTATAGATCCATATATGCAAAAATCTAGAAAATGCAAAATAATCTACAGAGCTATAAAGTAGCTCTGTAGGGGCTACAGAGCTTATGGGTAGGAAGGGGCTTATGGGTAGAGAACAGCAGGGTGGAGCTGGAAGAAAGCATTAAAAAGGGTTGTGAAGGACTACCCTGGTGGCCAAATGGTTAAGAATCTGCCTGCCATTGCAGGGGACATGGGTTCAATCCCTGGTCTGGAAAGATCCAACATGCCACAGGGCAATTAAGCCCATGTGTTACAACTACTAAGCCTGCATAACCCAACAAAGATCCTGCGTGCCTCAGCTAAGACCTGATGCTACCAGAAATCAAATATTTTTTTAAAGGAGGCATCATGAACAAAGTTCTGGAGGTGAAGGGCACATTCTTTATTGAATGTGGTAATGGTTTTACTGGTGTGTGCATATGTCAAAATTTATTGTGTACAGTTTAACTACATTGCATTACATGTTAATTACACTCAATAAAGCTGATTTTTAAATATGCATTTCACATTCAGATGGCTTCCTGTTTAAAGCTCTGGCTCTATCTCTTTTTAGCTTTGCTACCTTGGACAAGTTATCTCTGAGCCTCACACTGTCTGACTGTAAAAATGGCAATTTGTAACACTTATTTTCCACAGGTATTGCAGATGTCAGCTGATAACCAACCCAGTGAAACATAAGAAATACTCAATAAATTGCAATTATTATTAATAATAACAATAGTAGCATCACCCATTCTTACTTTTTAACTTCCTATAAAAGCTAACTTGAAAAACAAGACATATACCTCACAATTTTTAGAACCTAGAAAGCTAAGTCTTTACTTTCTTATTCAGTGTTTCAGATAGTACTAATGTGAGTTTTGCTAAACCGAAAGGTACACTGGCAGAAAGTCAATTTTCAAATATGAGTTGTGACCCATCCTACCTGGTATAAATGGTTATACAGTGTCAGCAAGATTACACTTTATCATGCATATGTAATCCTACTTCAACTGCAAGTGGCAAAACCACTTCAAGTTTTAAACACCCACATGAACACACACACATGTACACACACATTTCAAAATGTTCAACCTAAAGGTCTTTTTACACATGTGCAGTGTACACATGCATGATTGCTGTCTTCTCCCACAGACCAGGGAATAGGATTGTGGAATTGTGCGAAGGGAAGAAATGGGTCCAGGTAACATCTTCGTAATATGTGAGTGGAAGACCAAGCCTAGAAAGATGTCCCTAAGCACTGCAATAATTTAGTAAAAAGGCAAGCTTCACAAGCAGTTTGCTGACAGTTTGAAAAATAAAATAAGGAAAATTTACATGCAAAAGGCTCTAAATGTCAAGCCACTAAGAAGATAGTTTGAAAGCATTTAAAACCTACACAGTCAACAAAACAAAACAAAAAGCCCCTGGTGTAATCTGACTGAAAAGATCACATCTTGCACAGCAATGGATCATGTAAAAGCAATGACATTTTAAT
This sequence comes from Tragelaphus eurycerus, assembly GCA_935064755.1. Lineage (NCBI taxonomy): Eukaryota > Metazoa > Chordata > Mammalia > Artiodactyla > Bovidae > Tragelaphus > Tragelaphus eurycerus. The sequence goes on from CAKXYN010000002.1 coordinate 32,303,443, forward strand.
GCCCACAGATACGGTTTGTTTAGAAGCAAACCCTTCAATAACTTTTATTTAAGAAACTTAATGTTGAATCTTTAAGAAATGCATTAATGTTTTTTTAACTCTAAGATTATAAAGTATTCATTTTGATCTAGTCGTATTTTCCAAGTTCATAGAAAAATATGGGTCTACAGTCCTGCACAGAAACCTCAATTGTATCTGAAAGCTTGGCTTTCTAGGTGTGTATATAGTTATATATTTATAACTTTCAGAAGCAAAACAGACATTACTGAACAGATACCAAAAACTGAGGAATTAAATGCTTAGTTGACAATATAAATGGTGGTCCTTTTATACCCGTAACATATAATATTGTACATCAACTAAATATGTCAATTAAAAAACTGAAAAAAAGTTTATAAATGGTAGCCCTTCAGTTCGTAGGGTTTTACAGATATAATAACACCTGTAATAAAACAGACCAATAAGCACACACAAAAAAAATCCTCAATATTATTATCCATTGAGGAAATGTAAATCCAAACCACAATGAGATAACACTTCACCTCCACTAGGATGACAATAATCCAAAAAAGATAACAAGTGTTGCTGATGATGTGGAAAATTAAAACCTACGTTTCTCATCGATGGGAATATAGCATTTTACAGCTGCTTTGGAAAACTATTTGGCAGTTTTTCAAAATGCTAAACATAGAGGCACCACGTGCTTGTGTAAGTCGCTTCAGTTGTGTCCAACTCTGTGCAGACCTATGGACGGCAGCCTACTAGGCTCCTCCGTCCATGAGATTCTCCAGGGAAGGATACTGGAGTGGCCTCCTCCAGGGGGTCTTCCCTACCCAGGAATTGAACACGCATCTCTTACATCTACCTGCACTGGCAGGTGGGTTCTTTACCACTAGCACCACCTCGGAAGCCAAAAGGTACCACGTGACTCAGCAAATCCACATGTAGGTATATATTCAGCAGCAATGAAAACATAAGAACAGTCCACACAAAAACTTAATAGCAATGTTCACAGTAGCATTATTCACAATAGCCAATCTTTGGAAACAACCCAAAATTCTATTAACTGATGAGTGGCTAAAGTCTGATATATCCATGAGATGGAATATTATTTGACAATAAGAAGGAATAAAATACTGATACATGCTACAAGAGGGATGAATCTTGAAAATATTATGCTAACTCAAAGAAGCCAAACACAAAAGACCACAGTGGTGAGCTTGGTAAGCCTGAGCACTGAAGACCTGACCACTGAAGGATCTGCTTTTCCTTTTTCTGCCCCCAGACATCCTAGCCCTTCATGCCCCTTCAGTGAGCATCCATCCCAAGAATACTAAGGGAGGCTATGTGCCAAGCACTGTCCTGGGTATGGGGGTATAAAGAAGCCAAGAGATCCACTGCCCCCTAAAAAGCCTAGTTGGGCAGGGAGATGAAAAAAATGTAAGTGACATCAGACCCAGAAATTTGGAGATCCTTTAAAATCAAGACTGAAAAAAAAAAATACCCACAGATTCTTAGTTTTACAGAGTAAAAACATGTAGAGTAAAATCGCAGTTATATTTTCTGAAAAGTATACCACAGCCCCAACTCCAGGCAATTTGTACAAGGATAAACTGCATTCCAACAAGGCCCAAAAGAGTTCAGCCTGTGTCAGACAAATTTTACACAAATTTAAAATTTTACTTTGGGGAGCAAAGCAAAATCTTCCTGACAAAGTACATCTCCTACAGTGTCTGTTTTCGTCGAGACTGCCAGGAACATCCAATTCAAAGCCATGTTTTGCATTGCAGTAACTTCTATACCCTCCATCTGGTAAAACTCTTAGGACCTGCATCAGGTGGGGCAGCTATATTTCTCTGCTGCCAAATGCTTTCCTCCAGAAACCAATACCCACAGAAGAAAAACTCCACAGAAGTAACGTCTGAAGAAGATACAGAAGTGAACTCTAGCACGAGACCTAATCCAACCCTCTGTATTCTTTCCTAACGTGTACTGTGATCCAGCTCTGCTGTAGCGTCACTGTCCATTTGATCCCACATGAAGCCAGTCATTAAAGGCTGCACTATATCTGCCCATCTCCTTGAGATTTGCATATTCATCCTCCCAATAGGCCTTCCTCAAGTTTCACCAAAAGGAACATTTCCCTGAGACTTTGCTGTTTGCACGTGGACCTATTCAGACTCTACAATTCTCTTCTTGAAACTGAACTTCTGACTGCTTCGCAGATGTTTCCTTATAAACCCCTACTCTGCTGACTTCTTAAACAAATTATGCTCAGTGAAAGTTCTCAGTTTGGGGCATGTTTGTTCCACAGTAACTGTTTCAGAGAAGAGTTAGAGGACAGCATGAGGAAAACACATGTAGCTGTTATAGACACAACTCCTGTTTACCATTTATCAAGCACCTCATCATGGGACAAGATACACAACAGTAGATACCATACAGGTGAATGATAAGCAATACAATATAATACGTATTCTCTACTTCCCCTATATCTTTTTTACATTTTCAGAGTTTCCAAAATACTTGGCTGAAATATTTTGGGTGCCAGTAAAACTTATTTTGACATAGAATTTGAATTGCAGTCATGTCTTACTTGACATTTTCAGTTTACATCATCAGCTGACACTTGGTTGATGCCTGTCAACAATACTTAGGAACATAATAGTTTTTCTTAAATTCATAGAATCCTGAATCTAGGAGTGATATTGGTCCTATTTAAGGAAGACTATAATTAATACATTCCTCTCTCAGAAAAAGAAAACACAGTTTACTGTTGTTTAAATTTTTTAACAGGAATATTCCATACTCTCTCATTCAATATGTCCCTAATCTCTCAATATAGCAAGCAGATTTTTATTCCTAATGTGTAACTTAAATATATAATCAAGTTAACCCAGATCAGATCAGATCAGTCGCTCAGTCGTGTCCGACTCTTTGTGACCCCATGAACTGCAGCACGCCAGGCCTCCCTATCCATCACCAGCTCTCGGATGTCACCCAGACTCACATTCATCGAGTCAGTGATGCCATCCAGCCATCTCATCCTCTGTCGTCCCCTTCTCCTCCTGCCCTCAATCCCTCCCAGCATCAGAGTCTTCTCCAATGAGTCAACTCTTCGCATGAGGTGGCCAAAATACTGGAGTCTCAGCTTTAGCATCACTCCTTCCAAAGAAATCCCAGGGCTGATCTCCTTCAGAATGGACCAGTTGGATCTCCTTGCAGTCCAAGGGACTCTCAAGAGTCTTCTCCAACACCACAGTTCAAAAGCATCAATTCTTCGGCGCTCAGCCTTCTTCACAGTCCAGCTCTCACATCCATACATGACCACAGGAAAGACCATAGCCTTGACTAGGCGAACCTTTGTTGGCAAAGTGATGTCTCTGCTTTTGAATATGCTATCTAGGTTGGCCATAACCTTCCTTCCAAGGAGTAAGCGTCTTTTAATTTCATGGCTGCAGCCACCATCTGCAGTGATTTTGGAGCCCAGAAAAATAAAGTCTGACACTGTTTCCACTGTTTCTCCATCTATTTCCCATGTAGTGATGGGACCAGATGCCATGATCTTCGTTTTCTGAATGTTGAGCTTTAAGCCAACCTTTTCACTCTCCACTTTCACTTTCATCAAGAGGCTTTTTAGTTCCTCTTCACTTTCTGCCATAAGGGTGGTATCATCTGCATATCTGAGGTTATTGATATTTCTCCCGGCAATCTTGATTCCAGCTTGTGTTTCCTCCAGTCCAGCATTTCTCATGATGTACTCTGCATAGAAGTTAAATAAACATGGTGACAATATGCAGCCTTGACGTACTCCTTTTCCTATTTGGAACCAGTCTGTTGTTCCATGTCCAGTTCTAACTGTTGCTTCCTGACCTGCATATAGATTTCTCAAGAGGCAGATCAGGTGGTCTGGTATTCCCATCTCTCTCAGAATTTTCCACAGTTTATTGTGATCTACACAGTCAAAGGCTTTGGCATAGTCAATAAAGCAGAAATAGATGTTTTTCTGGAACTCTCTTGCTTTTTCCATGATCCAGCGGATGTTGGCAATTTGATCTCTGGTTCCTCTGCCTTTTCTAAAACCAGCTTGAACATCAGGAAGTTCACGGTTCACATATTGCTGAAGCCTGGCTTGGAGAATTTTGAGCATTACTTTACTAGCGTGTGAGATGAGTGCAATTGTGCGGTAGTTTGAGCACTCTTTGGCATTGCCTTTCTTTGGGATTGGGATGAAAACTGACCTTTTCCAATCTTGTGGCCACTGCTGAGTTTTCCAAATTTGCTGGCATATTGAGTGCAGCACTTTCACAGCATCATCTTTCAGGATTTGGAACAGCTCCACTGGAATTCCGTCACCTCCACTAGCTTTGTTCCTAGTGATGCTTTCTAAGGCCCACTTGACTTCACATTCCAGGATGTCTGGCTCTAGGTCAGTGATCACACCATCATGATTATCTGGGTCGTGAAGCTCTTTTTTGTACAGTTCTTCTGTGTATTCTTGCCACCTCTTCTTAATATCTTCTGCTTCCGTTAGGTCCACACCATTTCTGTCCTTTATCGAGCCCATCTTTGCATGAAATGTTCCTTTGGTATCTCTGATTTTCTTGAAGAGATCCCTAGTCTTTCCCATTCTGTTGTTTTCCTCTATTTCTTTGCATTGATCGCTGAAGAAGGCTTTCTTATCTCTTCTTGCTATTCTTTGGAACTCTGCATTCAGATGTTTATATCTTTCCTTTTCTCCTTTGCTTTTCGCTTCTCTTCTTTTTGCAGCTATTTGCAAGGCCTCCCCAGACAGCCATTTTGCTTTTTTGCATTTCTTTTCCATGGGGATGGTCTTGATCCCTGTCTCCTGTACAATGTCACGAACCTCAGTCCATAGTTCATCAGGCACTCTATCTATCAGATCTAGGCCCTTAAATCTATTTCTCACTTCCACTGTATAATCATAAGGGATTTGATTTAGGTCATACCTGAATGGTCTAGTAGTTTTCCCTACTTTCTTCAATTTCAGTCTGAATTTGGCAATAAGGAGTTCATGGTCTGAGCCACAGTCAGCTCCTGATCTTGTTTTTGCTGATTGGATAGAGCTTCTCCATCTTTGGCTGCAAAGAATATAATCGATCTGATTTTGGTGTTGACCATCTGGTGATGTCCATGTATAAAGTCTTCTCTTGTGTTGTTGGAAGAGGGTATTTGTTATGACCAGTGCATTTTCTCGGCAAAACTCTGTTAGTCTTTGCCCTGCTTCATTCCAAATTTGTTCCAAGGCCAAATTTGCCTGTTACTCCAGGTGTTTCTTGACTTCCTACTTTTGCATTCCAGTCCCCTATAATGAAAAGGACATCTTTTTTGGGTGTTAGTTCTAAAAGGTCTTGTAGGTCTTCATAGAACCGTTCAACTTCAGTTTCTTCAGCGTTACTGGTTGGGGCATAGACTTGGATTACTGTGACATTGAATGGTTTGCCTTAGAAACGAACAGAGATCATTCTGTCGTTTTTGAGATTGCATCCAAGTACTGCATTTCGGACTCTTTTGTTGACCATGATGGCCACACCATTTCTTCTGAGGGATTCCTGCCCACAGTAGTAGATATAATGGTCCTCTGAGTTAAATTCACCCATTCCAGTCCATTTTAGTTCGCTAATTCCTAGAATGTCAACATTCACTCTTGCCATCTCTTGTTTGACCACTTCCAATTTGCCTTGATTCATGGACCTGACATTCCAGGTTCCTATGCAATATTGTTCTTTACAGCATCGGACTTTACTTCTATCACCAGACACATCTACAGCTGGGTATTCTTTCTGCTTTGGTTCCATCCCTTCATTCTTTCTGGAGTTATTTCTCCACTGATCTCCAGTAGCATATTGGGCCCTTACTGACCTGGGGAGTTTCTCTTTCAGTATCCTATCATTTTGCCTTTTCATACTGTTCATGGGGTTCTCAAGGCAAGAATACTGAAGTGGTTTGCCATTCCCTTCTCCAGCGGACCACACCCTGTCAGATCTCTCCACCATGACCTGCTCATCCTGGGTTGCCCCACGGGCATGGCTTAATTTCATTGAGTTAGACAAGGCTGTGGTCCTGGTGTGATTAGATTGACTAGTTTTCTGTGAGTATGGTTTCAGTGTATTTGCCCTCTGATGCCCTCTTGCAAGACCTACTGTCTTACTTGGGTTTCTCTTACCTTGGGCGTGGGGTATCTCTTCCCGGCTGCTCTCAGTGCGGCGCTCGCGGGTAGGCCGGGAGCTCTCAGTGCGGCGCTCGCGGGTAGGCCGGGGAAGTTAACCCAAGGACCTAGTATTTGTTCTTATTCACTCTACCCAGAGGCCATATTATAGTCTCTGGCACACAGCAGGTGGTAAGCAAATATTTAATGAATATCCACAAGAAGGGCTTCCCTGGTGGCTCAGATGATAAAGAATCTGCCTGCAATGCAGGAGACCTGGGTCTAATCCCTGGGTCTGGAAGATCCCTTGGAGAAGGGAATGGTTATTCATTCCAGTATTCTTGCCTGGTGAATCCCACGAACAGAGGAGCCTGGGGGCTATAGAGTTTCAAAGAGCCATATATAGAGCCATGGAGTTTCAAAGAGTTAAGACACAATTGAGTGAATACACATGCATGCACCCACGAAAGAGAAAAAAATAAACAGAAGGAGACAGAAAAAAAAAAAAGGAAGAAGAAAAGAAGAGAACAAATAAATACTAAAAAGTATCAAACATTGATTCAGCACTTGAGCAATTAACAGGATAGCAAAGATGTAAAATATACATTAAATAACCATAATACAAAGCAGACAATCTTAAAGGGTCATAAATAAAATATTGGGGAAAATCAGAAGAAAGTTATGTAATTCTAGATAAGAGAAATCAGGAGCAAGTCAATGGAGGAAATAATTGAGGGGCCTCGAAGAACAGGCTGATTTCAGACAAGTCATCATAAGGGGAAAAGAAAATACAAGCAGAAGTCATGAACATGAGAAATGATGGAGTGAAGAGAAATAAAGAGTTTTAAGAGCATATAGAATATAGAAAGGAGTGCCTTTAGTATCCAGGCTTATAACTATTTAGCAGAAATATTACTAATGAGTAGGAGATCACTTGAATGAGTAAGCAAATGAATGAATGAATGAACGAATGAAGAAATTAATTGTTAGGCCTGGCACTTTAAAATTAGAGTAGGAAATGCCAACCCACTCCACTATTCTTGCCTGAAAAATGCCATGGACAGAAGAGCCTGGTGGGCTACCATCCATGGGGTCACAAAGAGTCAGACACAACTGTGTGACTGAGCATGACAGCACTTTAAAGGTCAAAGACAAATGTGAACGTGGCTTCTGCTATCCATCCACTGGATAGTAGCAAATTGCACCTCTATCTCTCTGCAAAGGATCTAGTGGGAAAGCCTTCTTTCATAAAATTGAGTCTACTTGAATTTAAAAAATGAATGTCAAAGCAACCTTGAGAAAAAAGAACAAAGCTGGAGGTATCACACTCCATGACTTGAGACTGTACTACAAAACCACAATAAAAACAGCATAAACAGCATGGTACTGGCACAAAAACAGACACAAAAATCAACAAAACGGAACAGAGAGCCCAGAAATAAACCCATACACTTACAGTCAATGGGTCTACAACACAGGAGGCAAGAATATATAACAGAGAAATGACAATCTCCTCCACAAGCAGTGCTGGGAAAACTGGACAACTTCATGTAAAAGAACACAACAATAAATTCAAAAGTATTAAAGACCTGAATGTAAGACTGGAAAGTATAAAACTCCTAAAAGAGAACTTAGGCAGAACACTCTATGACATGAATAATAACAATATATCTATGATTCTGTCTCCTAAGGCAAAAGAAACAAAAGCAAAAATAAATAAATGGGATCTAATTAAACTTAAAAGCTTTTGGAGAGCAAAGGAAACCATCAACAAAATGAAAAGACAATCTACTGAATGGGAGAAAATATTTGTAAATGATATAACTGATAAGGGGTTTGTATCCAAAATATACAAACAGCTCATACAACTCAAAACCCAGAAAAAACCCCCAAACACCCAATTTAAAAATGGGCAGAAGACATGAATAGACATTTTTCAAAAAAAGACATATAGGTGATCAATAGGCACATGAAAAAATGTTTAATATTGTTAATAATCAGAGAAGTGCAAGTAAAAACCACAATAAGTCATCAAGATCTCCTGGAGAAGGAAATGGCAACCCACTCCAGTACTCTTGCCCAGAAAATCCCACGGACAGAGGAGCCTGGTAGGCTACAGTCCATGGGGTTGCAAAGAGTCGGAAATGACTGAGAGACTTCATTTTCACTTTCACTTTTTCACTTGTCAGAATGGCTATCATCAAAAAGTCTACAAATAACAAATGCTGGCAAGGATTAGGATAAAAATGAACTCTAGTATACTATCAGTGGGAATGTAAATTGGTGCAGCTACTATGGAAAATGGGATAGTTTCTTCAAAAAATTAAAAACAGAGCTACTGTATGATCCCATAAGCCAACTACTAGGCATATACCCCCCCAAAAAAATAATAACATCAATTCAAAAAGACGCACACATCCTAGTCTTTATAGCGGCATTATTTACAGTAGAAAAGATATATAAGTAACCTAAACATCCATCAACTGATGAAAAAATGAAGAAGTTGCGATCTATATATAAATGGAATGTTCAGTTCAGTTCAGTCGCTCAGTTGTGTCCAATTCTTTGCGACCCCACGAATCCCAGCACGCCAGGCCTCCCTGTCCATCACCAACTCCCGGAGGTCACTCAGACTCACATCCATCGAGTCAGTGATGCCATCCAGCCATCTCATCCTCTGTCGTCCCCTTCTCCTCCTGCCCCCAATCCCTCCCAGCATCAGAGTCTCTTCCAATGAGTCAACTCTTCGCATGAGGTGGCCAAAATACTGGAGTTTCAGCTTTAGCATCATTCCTTCCAAAGAAATCCCAGGACTGATCTCCTTTAGAATGGACTGGTTGGATCTCCTTGCAGTCCAAGGGACTCTCAAGAGTCTTCTCCAACACCACAGTTCAAAAGCAACAATTCTTCGGCGCTCAGCCTTCTTCACAGTCCAACTCTCACATCCATACATGACCACTGGGAAAACCATAGCCTTGACTAGATGGACCTTTGTTGGCAAAGCAATGTCTCTGCTTTTGAATATGCTATCTAGGTTGGTCATAACTTTCCTTCCAAGGAGTAAGCGTCTTTTAATTTCATGGCTGCAGTCACCATCTGCAGTGATTTTGGAGCCCGAAAAAATAAAGTCTAACACTGTTTCCACTCCCCATCTACTTCCCATGAAGTGATGGGACCAGATGCCATGCTCTTAGTTTTAAGCCAACGTTTTCACTCTCCTCTTTCACTTTCATCAAGAGGCTTTTTAGTTCCTCTTCACTTTCTGCCATAAGGGTGGAGTCATCTGCATATCTGAGGTTATTGATTTTTCTCCTGGCAATCTTGATTCCAGCTTGTGCTTCTTCCAGCCCAGCATTTTTCATGATGTACTCTGCATAGAAGTTAAATAAGTAGGGTGACAATATATAGCCTTGACGTACTCCTCTTTGGAATGTTATTCAGCCATAAAACAGAATGAAATTCTATTTGCAGCAATGCTGATGGACCTAGAGGGTATTATACTTAGTGAAATGTCAAAGAAAGACAAACACTCTGTGTTATCGCTTATATGTGTAATCTAAAAAATAAAACAAATGTATATAACAAAACAGGCTTACAGATATAGAGAACAAACTAGTGGTTATCACTGGGGAGAGGAAAGGAGGGAAGGGCCAGATAATGGGATGGAAGTAGGAGATACAAACTATTATGTATAAAATAAGTAAGCAGTAAGAATACATTGAACAGAACAGGGAAATGTAGCCATTATTTTATAATCACTTTAAATGCAGTACAATCCATAAAAATATCAAATCATTATGTTTCACCTGAAACTAACATAACATTGTCAATCAACTACACTGCAATAAAAAAAGAATGACATAACTTTAACTATTTTACAATCTTTGCATGTTATTTTATTTGAATCCCAAAGATACAGGACATCAATATGAAATAGATTGTTATTTTCCTGTTACCAGTATAACAATCCAGTGTGAATTAGCTTTTCATGTCTTTCTTTTTATTTCTGATATTTTCTAACATTTAAAAGTCAACAAAAATGTCTCTGTTCCTATTTGTCCTCTTGCCTGTTTGTTCCCCACCATTAATTGCACATACACATTAAAGACTGGCCAACCAATGTGTCAACGAGGTACTTCTCCTGCTGGTTTTTATGGCTGAGTTATTTCTATTCAAGAACTAAGAAATAGGACACACTGCCACACAATTGGTCCTGGCAGAAATGTTAATTCTAGAGTAAGATGGATAAAACAAAATCAATATAAAAGCCGATGAGATTAGTGAAAGCTTTAACATAGGGCTTACAATGGTGAAAATCTCTTCTGACTAGTGATGTTTGTTAAAGATTATATTTGCTAAGAAAAAAAATCTCAGTCATTATCATTAAGTTCTAATTGAGTTTTCACTCTACAGCTGTCAAGCTTTCTATACAATGTCATTTTTTTTCATGCCTCAGCTCAAATGAAATTTCAAACATACACCAGAAGAACTTAGTCTCTTTTTTACATAGGAACTTGGACACAAATGTTCATGGCCACTTATCTGTCATGGCTCCAAACCTGAAGCTACTCAAACACCTTTAGTGAGTGAATGAGTAAATAAACCAGTCAATTCATACCATTAACTACTACTCAGCAACAAAAAGGAAGCATTGTCATGTACAAGAACTTGGGTGAACCTCAAGGAAATTGTGCTGAGTGAAGAAAAAGCCAGTCATAAAAGGGCACATACTGTATGATTCCACGTATATAACTCTCAGGAAATAAAATTATAAAGATGAAGAACAGGTCGGTAGTTGTCAGGGGTTCGGGAGGGACAAGCAGAGATGCATATAAATACAAAGGAGTAACATGAATCATGATTGTGGGGGTCATTACACAAGGCTATACATGTGACAAAACTGCATATAGCTACACACACATGTGAAAGAGTGCATGCATCACTGATGAAATCTGAAGAAGCTCTATGGATTGCACCAATGTTAATTTCTTAGTTTTGATATCATGCTGCAGTCACGTAAGATGTTAACACTGAGGGAGGCTGGAGGATGGAGCCACAGGAGTCCCCTGTGTATTCCTCCACAACCTCCTATTGATCTGTTATTATTTAAAAATCAAAAGTTTTAAAATATATGGTCAATTCATATCAGAATGTGTCATGAGGTTCACTTCCACTGAATTTCAACAATACTAAACACAGTACTGACTGCCAATTAAGGTACAAAATACACCATCCCTCTGTACCCATGGCAGACTGGCTACAGAACCCCCTACAGATACCAGACCTGCAGATGTTCAGGTCCTTTATCTGATGTGATATAGTATAGTTGGCCCTCCATACCCTTGGATTCCTCATCTGCAGCATGAATCCATGGTTATTTGAGTCCATGGGATTCAGAATCCACGGATATACAGCGTTGACTGTAAATGCTTTTCTAAAGAAAGGAAGGGAGGGAGGGAACATAGAGGAAGATGTACAACATCCCTAGTAAATCAAAATCGATGAAAACTTGATTTGGGGAACAAGTTACAAAGTTGTCTTAAGTCTTCAATATACAACAGGGATATGACCACCACTTCCTAAGGTAGTTGTGCAAGCTAAAGAAACATATATGGCATTTACTAAACACTTGGGACCTGAGAAGTATTCATTCTCTTCCAATAAACCAAAAAAAGAAAAGAGTAAATTCCCTATCATTTTATTCTACTCTCTCTTTTTGCATGACCTTATTTCTTGATAGAATTATTCTTCTTCCTTCAACAACCATCAGAGACAGCAAGATTAAACACAAAATCAGAGCTCATTTCATCCAGGCACATCTGTTGTAAGTATGTCTAAGTTTAATCACTGAACCACAGAGTCACAGTTCTATGAGCTCTCAGAAGCACAGAATTCCATACACACTTTCAGCCCTATGGCTGAACAGTTGTAGTTCTGTAACAAGAGCCATGCTTTTGAGCTGACTCATTGGAAAAGACTCTGATGCTGGGAAAGATTGAGGGCAGGAGTAGAAGAGGGTGACAGAGGATCAGATGGTTGGATGGCATCATTGACTCAATGGACACAAGTTTGAGCAAACTCCAGGAGATCATGAAGGACAAGGAAGCCTGGTGTGCTGCAGTTCATGGGGTCACAAAGAGTTGGACACAATTGAGCAACTGAACAACAATGACAACATGCTTTGAACATTTAACACCCAAGCTCTCTACCTCTGTCTCCTTTCCAAGGTAACTGCAATACCACTTTTCTCAGTGAATATAATCTCCCCCTACCATTTTTCCCCCGCTTTCAGTGGATTATTATAACATGAGCAGATGGCAAACATAACACTGGAAAAGTGATGTCTTGAAGTACCGGCCCAACGAGGGAATCCAGCCAGGGGGCTTAACATGGAACAGTTAAGCAGGTCAGGGACAGCAAAGCAAGAAATGGCCCCAGAATCAGCTGATGGAGAAGCGAATATCCCAGAGTCACTGGATCCTTTCTGACCTCAAGGGTCAAAGCAGACAAGACAGAACATGGGCAGCATGCTCAGGATCATCTTTGTAGGGGGTTGCCATCCTTTCAGAAAAGACTTGCTCATCTCTGGAAGTGCCTACTTCTTTACATAAATTTGTATGCCAGACTCCTAAAAGATAGTATTAGAGAGAGGTCAAAAACAAGGACAGGCTGAAATCCAAGGTCAGGGTCTACATGGGAGTGGCGAGGAGGTGGAGGTGGGACATAACAGTAGAGAGGTGGGGGGAGGGGGACTCAGCAGAAACCACTGGGCATGAAGACGGGAATTAGGAGCCTGTGTGCATTCAGGGCCTGGCGACATCACTGAGATGGCAGGCTGGTGCTACCACTTAGAACATGAGGGGCGATTCCAGGAGAGCTGGCCAAAGCTTCCAAGATGGGACACATAATCAGAGGAGCCTGGCAGAAGAGGATGGTGCCGGGGAGTGGGAACAGCAGCTCCGGGTGAACAATTCTAACAGCATCAGAACTGGGGCACAGCCATGGGTGAGATCTCCTCAGAGCAGGGAGAGGATGGTTAAGGTCGATTATTGGCTGACTCAGACTGGCTTGCCTGTAATTACTCACTCAGCACCCATGTCACAGAGGCAGTTCCCAATCCATACTTACAGCCAAAGGTCACACAGTTAGGGTGTAGGTGCCGCTCCACTGCTCTGCTCACAAGGGAGCACATTTCTCTTTCAGTCTTCATTTGGTCAGAACACCTACATAGCCGTGACTGCCACCAACCAAGCGCTGGCAGTCCATTTCCTTGTAATAACTTCCCAGGAATTTGCACCACTAATTAGACCCCTCCAACTGACAGCTGGTTACACAAGCTGCTCTCAGAAAACAAAAGCCGCATGTTGAGGTAACCAATACCCCCATATGTGCACACACGCAAGCACACGACAATATGAAGCGGAAACTGTGGTCAGAATGAATCCAGCATGATACGGAACAAAGGCCACCTCCAGCTTAGACTCAGCATTCCCACCTTTTCCTTTGTCAAATCCACAGCCTGTGCTATACTTACGCTCACCCACAGAGTAAAGCTGGCCATGACTTACAGTTCTGGGTGAAATGTTAGCACCCCATCTTCTCTTACCCTTCAATAGCTACCAGAGAAGGGACTCACGGTCCATCTCAGAATAGCAAGACTATAACTTGGTCCTCTAAGAACAGCATTCTGCTGGCACAAAAGAATGGCACTTGAATCACTTACTGATCTGGTCATACTAAAGCAACTGTCACCATGACCCACCTACTTCTGCTGCTACTGCTGCTGCTAAGTCGCTTCAGTCGTGTCCGACTCTGTGCGACCCCATAGATGGCAGCCCACCAGACTCCCCCGTCCCTGGGATTCTCCAGGCAAGAACACTGGAGTGGGTTGCCATTTCCTTCTCCAATGCATAAAAGTGAAAATGAAAGTGAAGTCGCTCAGTCGTGTCCGACTCTTAGCGACTCCATGGACTGCGGCCCACCAGGGTCGTCTGTCCACAGGATTTTCCAGGCAAGAGTACTGGGGTGGGGTGCCATTGTCTTCCCCGGACCCATCTACTAGCATGCCCAAATCCAGAACTCTGATAACACCAAATTCTGGAGAGGATGTGGAAAAATGGGAATTCTCATTCACTGGAAATGCAAAATGGTCCAACCACTTTGGAAGACAGTTTGGTAAATCCTTACAAAAGTAAACATACTTATCTTACAAACTTGTACCTCAGTATTTACCCAAATGAACGGAAAACTCACCCATACAAAAACCTACATGCAAATGTTTACAGCAGGTTTATTCATAATTGCCAAAACTTGGAAGCAACAAATGTCCTTTAGTAGGTGCATGGATAAAAAAACTATGCTACTCCCAGATGATGGAATATCATTTATTGCTAAAGAGAAGTGAGCCATCAACCTGAGCCAAGAAAGGACTCGGAGGAAACTTAAACGCATGTGAGTAAATGAAAGAAGTCAATCTGAAGAGGCTAAATACTGTAAGTTCCAACTATATGACATTATTGGAGAAGGAAATGGCAACCCACTCCAAAATTCTTGCCTAGGAAATCCCTTTGACAGAGGGGCCTGGCAGGCTACAGTCCATGGGGTCACAGAGTCAGACATGACTGAGCAACTAAACAGCAATAAACAATATAACATTATGGAAGACATAAAACTATGAAGACAATGAAAAGATCAGTGGCTGCCACAAGCTGGGGGAAGAGGGGGTGAAGGGATGGAGAAGAGAGGATTTGAGGGTCAGTGAAATTACTCTATATGACGCCATAATGAACAGATACATGTCATTATGCATTTGTCCATAGCTATAGAAAATGCAGTCTCAAGAGAAACTGCAGACTTTGGATGATGATGATGTCAGTGTAGGTTCCTTGTCTGGGAGTGGGGCTGGCTGTCTGTGTGGAGGAGCAGGGGTTATGGAACTCCCTGTCCTTCTTCCCATTCAGTTTTGCTGTGAACCTAAAACTCACTTAAAACAGTAAATCTTATTGATTAAAAAAAATCTCAGGGACTGACAAAGCCAAACCAAACCAAAAAACACTAGCATGCAAAATTAGTGGTATATTGTGTGGCTGTACTTTTGTGTGTGTTTCTGTGTCTACTTATATGAGTGTTTGACTAAATACCAAGTTATAGCATGCTAAAGGAATGCTGTCTTTACCACTGTAAGAAACTAGAAGATTCCAAATATATAGGTCACAAATGAACATGACTGCTTAAATATTCTTTGCAAAGGCAAAAAAACCCATCAAAAATGGTAAAGAAGCTAAAGGAAGTAATTTTTATCCATCAAAAATCACAACTCTGATCCTCTATCAAAATGAGTCTCACTGCTAGAAGCTGCATTACAAACTACTGCAGAAAAACTTGAAAAAGAAATCATCTTTATCTGTTAGGCTAATGTAGTGATGACCATTTTCTCAAATTCTTGTTTTCAAAGCAGCAACAATCTGATACAGTATGTCTTACACTGAAACCATATTAAATCTTCAAAACCAATCAGAAAAAAAGCATAGGCAAGTCTTCTTAGGATTCTGACTTAATCACCTTTAGGGACTAAAGTTGGTATCAGAACTTGACTATGTCCTTAACAAAGCTGCTGCTGCTGCGTCGCTTCAGTCGTGTCCGACTCTGTGCGACCCCACAGACGGAAGCTCACCAGGCTCCCCCGTCCCTGGGATTCTCCAGGCAAGAACACTGGAGCGGGTTGCCATTTCCTTCTCCAATGCATGAAAGTGAAAAAGTGAAAGTGAAGTCGCTCAGTCGTGTCCGACTCTTAGCGACCCCATGGACTGGAGCCTACCAGGATCCTCCGTCCATGGGATTTTCCAGGCAAAAGTACTGGGGTGGGGTGCCATTGCCTTCCCCGCCTTAACAAAGAGGGTGACGCAAAACCAATCGAGGCAAGATTGGTTACCGCCTTTTTCCCAGTTAACAGCTATAACAGTGTTGTCCGACAGAAAGATACTGCCAATCACATGTGGCATTTTAAACTTCCTAGTTGCTACATTTTTAAAGATAAACAGATGAAATTAATACTAATGGTATATTTTATTTAACTCAATGTACCCAAATGTCTATCACTTTATTTTTTAAATTTAATTTAATCTTATTTAACTCTACAATATTGTATTGGTTTTGCCATATATCAAAATGAATCTGCCACAGGTATACATGTGTTCCCCATCCTGAACCCTCCTCCCTCCTCCCTCCCCATACCATCCCTCTGGGTCGTTCCAGGGCACCAGCCCCAGGCATCCGGTATCACTTTAATATATGGCAGCAGCAGCCACATTTCAAGGGATCAACAGCCATATGTGGCTAGTGATTACCATATTGAACAGCACAGATTTTGACTTTCAGTGTAAATCTGAAAACCCCAAGCTTCCCTCTCTCAAATATTCACTTATTCATTCCAATACACTTATTAAATATCTTCATACATGACACTATTCTTGCTACTAGAATGAAGCAGTAATAGACTTCAGTCACTGCTTCAGTCTATGAAAACATTAAAAAAGGTTAAAATCTGTATTAATGAGAAAATCAGTTCAACTTCAATTTTATTATTAATATTAATTTATTTCCAATTCATATTTTTCCCATGTTGTTTGGAAAAGCAAAGACTTTCTCATCTCAAGTTTATCTTTGTGATTCAAAGTGATGTCATACATAGTTCTGTCTTAATAATCTACAGATTTTAAAGATGCACAATAAATCAAGAAATATTATGTGTAATACTATTTGGGGCCTGCAGAAAAAATAAAAGTGAATGTAAGTGTGGTGAGAGGTAAGAGGAAAGGAAAAGAGGAGAAGAGAGAAAGAGAGGCAAATTTCATAGAAATAAATTCAAGGTGTCAAGCATTTGAGAGCAGCATTTTCATGCTTAATGACTTTCACCCAAACAGGTAATGTGACCTGGGTTCTAAAAGACTGTGTAAATGTTATAAAAAGGATTTTCAGTGCAATGAACATTAATTACATGCACTAATATATCTGAAAGGATGAGAAAGCAGAGTTTAGCCACTGCATTTGTGCATTTTAAAGACTGTCCCTTAATAAACACATAAAATTGGCCTTCTTAATTCACTGCAGCATAACTTATTCCAGCAAAGAACTGGAAACAACCTAAACGCCTATCATTAGGAAAATAATCCAATTCATTATGATTTTGCCACATTATGGATTTTTTTAGAGAGGTAAACGTTTCTGAGTTGACATATGAAACTTTCTAAGATATGACTGAGTAAAAATAAGCCAGTTGTTGTAGGAAAATACCTACTACATAAAATATGTACACATCCTATGCTGATAAGAGCTATCCTGCCTCAGGAAATGGCAACCCACTTCAGTACTCTTGCCTGGAAAATCCCATGGACAGAGAAGCCTGGTAGACTACAGTCCATGATATCGCAAAGAGTCGGACACGACTGGGCGATTTCACTTCACTTCACCTCAGGAAAAGCCTGGGAGAAGGATGGTTGGAGGGACAGAGGGAGAGTTAGCAGAGACTGGACATTTTACATTCTAAACAATTTTTCATTTTCTATAGAGAATATATTCATATTTTATACAGAATATATTTTTACAGAGAATATATTCATATTTTTGTAGAAAAAAAGAATTCAAAAAAAACAATGTACACCCTCAAATGTGCTTGTCCAAAATTTAATGTATTGGAACCTACCAGACTCATATTTAGTCAGGTGTTTGTACTCACCTAAGAATAAAGCTTCTCCTACCATATCTGTGCATATGTTTGAACATGTGGATGGATCCACAGTACAGAGAAGTACTTCCTCTGAATTTTTTTTTTTATATCAGGTCTCTGCAAATCTTCTCATGTAAAACAACACATCAGTATGCATCTACATATCTGTAAATGAATCAGGATCTTGGTGGTACTATGAAATAAACATAAAACGGAGAAATAAACCAGATACTGAGTTTGATGCAAGATTGCAATGGTGATTCACAGCTCTTCATCATCTTTGACCAACTTTATGATAAACCTGATTAAGAATTTATAATAAACCTGATTAAAAATTTATAAAATAAATGCTAAAGGCAGAAGATGCTATTGTTATTTGCTAATATGGACCTCTTCTCCCACCATGGGAGGACTACACTCTTCCATCCACAGATGTTGGATTCAGCCATAAGATTTGTTTTATCCAAAAGAATGAGTCATGGCATACACTGCAACACAGCAAAAGCTTTAAAGGTAACCGAGTAGTGTCTCTCTTGCATCTGTCCTCACCAGAAGAGGCATGTCCCACATGGCCTTCAAGCTATTTTACAACTCTGTAAATTGTATATAGCAATAATAATACAAAATAATTCTTGTCTATAGACACCCAAACACATCCTGTCTGGTGGCATATCAGTCGACTTCCCTCCTCCACATGGAAGAAGTTTTGCCTTCCTTATTTGCACAGTTCTAACCTATCGTTCAGTCACTGAGTCGTGTTCAACTCTGCGACCCGATGAAATGCAGTTGCCAGGCTTCCCTGTCCTTTACCATCTCCCTGAGTTTGCTCAAACTCATGTCCATTGAGTTGACAATGCCATCCAACCATCTCATTCTCTGTTACCCTCTCCTTCTCTTGCCCTCAAACTTTCCCAGCGGCAGGGTCTAACCCATAAATGTGTCTATTCTTTGGATTGACATTTGAACTACTTGTAACTTCTTACCAGGTCCCTCATTAATAATGAGTTAATGAAAATCTCTAACATACATTTATTTTACATCTGAATGAGTTATAGTTTTTTTTAATTATCTTAACAGTATTTACGATATGTTAGATGATTTTACTATGCATTTAATCCTCCTAACAACCCCATCTTTTACTGATCACAAAACGGAGACCCAGAGATTAAACAACTTGCATAAAGCCACACAAAGATTAAAAGCAGAGCTGGAAATCTACACTCAAGTCTAGCTGACAGACAGACGGGCCACCATTCAGAGCACAGAGTGATTAGTGTGGAATTAGAGTACCATGAAATTATAGAAATAACAAGGTTCAGTTCCTATGTCATAGGAGGGAACTGGGGCCCATCAGTCTAAAGATCTTGTCCGTGTCACATGGCTTATTTTGGGAAGGGACTAGAACTCAGGACTCCTGACACCCAGCCCAGTGATCTTGGGTCCAAGGAGGAAGTTGAATCTGAGCAGAAACTTGATGGATAAGTAGAATCAACAGAATTGGCCGGACACAGGAAACAAGGGCAAAGACAAACCTCACCACCACTATCAGAAGGCCCATGGTCATGTACACAGAAGGGGACGTCAAGGTGGCAAGGAGGCTCTGCATCTATACAGTGTCAGAGGGCACCAAGCACAGAAGCCACAGTTATATATTAAAACAGCAGCACTGCTTAGGGGCGAAATACCAAGAGGCTGTGAAGCAAGCTCTCTACTTTCCTAGAAGTCAAGAAGATGCAAGGTGTATGACCTTGGGCACGACCTTTCACTATATGAGCTTTCTGCCTCACCTGAGGCTGAACAAGACGACATCTACAATTCCTTCTAGGACCAGAGCTACAGCAAAGTCAAAAGAGCAGATGAGATTTAAGATTCCTCTTAAATTGATTGTGGTGGTGTGTTCATGTATAATCACACTCGTTTAGAAATCCAGGATGCTGTAACTAGGTAGAAAAGCCATGTGCTCTCCTGGAGAAAAGCTGTGTGCTACAGGCCTTCTAGTCAAAGCTATGGTGTTTCCAGTGGTCATGTATGGATGTGAGAGTTGGACTATAAGGAAAGCTGAGTGCTGAAGAATTGATGCTTTTGAACTGTGGTGTTGGAGAAGACTCTTGAGAGACCCTTGGACTGCAAGGAGACCCAACCAGTCCATCCTAAAGGAAATCAGTCCTGAATATTCATTGGAAGGAGTGATATTGAAGCTGAAACTCCAATACTTTGGCCACCTGATGCGAAGAACTGACTCATTGGAAAAGACTCTGATGCTGGGAAAGATTGAGGTTGGAGGAGAAGAAGATAACAGAGGATGAGATGGTTGTATGGCATCACCAACTCAATGGACATGAGTTTGAGTAAACTCCAGGAGTTGGTGATGGACAGGGAAGCCTGACGTGCTATAGTCCATGGGGTCACAAAGAACTGGACATGACTGAAGCAACTCCCAGATAATCACGATGGTGTAATCACTCATCTAGAAAGCATCACTACGAACAAAGCTAGTGGAGGTAATAGAATTCCAATTGAGCTATTTCATATCCTGAAAGATGATGCTGTGAAAGTGCTGCACTCAATATGCCAGCAAATTTGGAAAACTCAGCAGTGGCCACAGGATTGGAAAAGGTCAGTTTTCATTCCAATCCCAAAGAAAGGCAATGCCAAAGAATACTCAAACTACCGCACAATTGCACTCATCACATATGCTAGTAAAGTAATGCTCAAAATTCTCCAAGCCAGGCTTCAGCAATATGTGAACCGTGAACTTCCTGATGTTCAAGCTGGGTTTTAGAAAAGACAGAGGAACCAGAGATCAAATTGCCAACATCCGCTGGATCATGGAAAAAGCAAGAGAGTTCCAGAAAAACATCTGCTGCTGCTGCTGCTAAGTCGCTTCAGTCATTTCTGCTTTATTGACTATGCCAAAGCCTTTGACTGTGTGGATCACAACAAACTGTAGAAAGTTCTGATAGAGATGGGAATACCAGACCACCTGACCTGCCTCTTGAGAAATTTGTATGCAGGTCAGGAAGCCACAGTTAGTTAAAACTGGACATGGAACAACAGACTGGTTCCAAATAGGAAAAGGGGTACGTCAAGGCTGTATATTGTCACCCTGTTTATTTAACTTATATGCAGAGTACATCATGAGAAACTCTGGACTGGAAGAAACACAAGCTGGAATCAAGATTGCCGGGAGAAATATCAATAACCTCAGATATGCAGATGACACCACCCTTATGGCAGAAAGTGAAGAGGAACTCAAAAGCCTCTTGATGAAAGTGAAAGTGGAGAGTGAAAAGGTTGGCTTAAAGCTCAACATTCAGAAAACGAAGATCATGGCATCTGGTCCCATCACTTCATGGGAATTAGATGGGGAAACAGTGTCAGACTTTATTTTTCTGGGCTCCAAAATCACTGCAGATGGTGACTGCAGCCACGAAATTAAAAGACGCTTACTCCTTGGAAGGAAAGTTATGACCAACCTAGATAGCATATTCAAAAGCAGAGACATTACTTTGCCAACAAAGGTTCGCCTAGTCAAGGCTATGGTCTTTCCTGTGGTCATGTATGGATGTGAGAGCTGGACTGTGAAGAAGGCTGAGTGCCGAAGAATTGATGCTTTTGAACTGTGGTGTTGGAGAAGACTCTTGAGAGTCCCTTGGACTGCAAGGAGATCCAACCAGTCCATTCTGAAGGAGATCAGCCCTGGCATTTCTATGGAAGGAATGATGCTAAAGCTGAAACTCCAGTATTTTGGCTACCTCATGTGAAGAGTTGACTCATTGGAGAAGACTCTGATGCTGGGAGGGATTGGGGGCAGGAGGAGAAGGGGACGACAGAGGATGAGATGGTTGGATGACATCACTGACTCGATGGACATGAGTCTGAGTGAACTCCGGGAGTTGGTGATGGACAGGGAAGCCTGGCATACTGTGATTCATGGGGTCACAAAGAGTTGGACACGACTGAGCGACTGAACTGAACTGAACTGAAGTGACTTAGAAATGGCAACCCACTCCAGTGTTCTTGCTTGGAGAATCCCAGGGACAGTGGAGCCTGGTGGGCTGCTGTCTATGGGGTCGCACAGAGTCTGACACAACTGAAGTGACTTAGCAGCAGCAGTAGCAGAGTGACTGAACAAGTCCTGAAGAGAATAGGTTGTATGAAGGGGATTTTGAAAGAGGAGTGGAAACTCCAGGGCTTAAAGAGGAAAGCAGAGAACTTACAGTCACTCAGTTGTTGGGCTCTGTCTCAGACCAGCAGGGACTTCACAACAAGCCTAGACTACTCTTTTCTGGTTTAATGTGTCACTATCAAGAATTTCTCACACACTGAAAGTTTCCCCATCTCTCTGCCACCTGGGCATACACTGCTCCTCACAACTCCAAATCAAGAATTGAAGTCATAGTAAACCCATCCACTGCGGAGGGGATGTGGAGACAGCCAGGAACAGAACCTTTATTCCCAAAAGGTACATGTGAAATACAAGGTGAAGGCAGAAAGAGAAGTGATCAGACTGGAGGGTAAAGAGCAGCTCTACCTAGATGGAATGATCAGTCCCGATTCTCTTGTCATAGATTAAAATCTATCACCCCACAGTCACATACAGGGTATTATGAAAATGACACACACACTCACACACACTGTGTCCTCTCAGACACCTACACACCAACCTACTGAGTCTCACTATTCAAAGCAGGGCCAGAAACCCAGGGTACCAGCATCATCCATTAGAAATGCAGAGTCTCAGGCCCCACCCCAGACCTACTGGATCAGAGTTTGCATTTTAGCAACACTGTCAGATGATCACATTAATGTTTCAGAGGTGCTGCTTGTACTGTACCCAGGAGTGATGCAGCAGCAAAGCTCAAGTATCCAAAGAAGGACTAACCAGCAGAGAGACAGAGATGGAAAAGACCAGGCCGTGAACTAGAAAACAGGAGTTCTGTTAACTAGCAGAACTGGTTCAGAAGGTGACTTCTCAAAACTCATCCTCAACTGAGATCAGCCGACAACTCTAAGACCTTCCCATGGTGAACAGAGAACGGAACCCACAGGCAGGGACAGGCAGAAGGGGAGGGACTGAGTCTCTCCTGATTGCATCCCAGCAGAATCAAATGTCAGTTCCCAAAGCTGTCTTAGGATGCAGGATGCACTGAGGTGAATTTGCTTTCTCTTTGTGACTCATCCACAGCTGAATGAGCTTAAAAGAAAAGAGAGAAGCAACCCATGAAATATAGTAAATTACAGCTTAATCTTCCCTACCCTGGAATTCATTCAGTAGCTTTAATGAATGTATAGTCTGGAAGGCATGGTGAAGGATGCACAAGGAATATGTCAGCAGCCAGCATGTCATCCTGCCCTGTGCATCAGAGAAGCCCTACTCCCTTTGTCATTAAAGGGATGAATGTCCTTCCCTCTGCCCTCTGTCAGTACACTGGCAAAGAAAGAAAACAAAAACCTGCTTTTCATTATTGCTGTTATCCACTCTGAAATTCCCAAAGGGACTATTAGTATAAGAAGTGGTTCCAAAGACACAATCATCTCCCATAACTTATGCCTTCATTTCGCAACATGTAGGCAGGTGAAGGTCAAAGGCCCTGGGCCGTCACTGTGAAACTCCACCAAGTTTCTTTTCTGTGGGCTACTTCCTTTGACTTGACTCACAGACCTGAGAGGGGCGTTCAAATGACTTGCTTCTAATTAATGTTAGAGGGAAAACTCCAACACTCCTAAAAGAATATTGAATTAGTTAGAAAAGAAATATGGCACCTGGATTTATTAATGCATTCAGGCTGGATCTGGGCATTCAAATATATCCACAAAAGGACTTATGTTTCTGCTCTTATACTCAGCTCCCACCAATCACCATCAGTTCAGTTCAGTTCAGCTCAGTTGGCTCAGTCGTGTCCGACTCTTTGCGACCCCATGAATCACAGCAGGCCAGGCCTCCCTGTCCATCACCAACTCCCAGAGTTCACTCAGACTCATGTCCATCGAGTCATTGATTCCGTCCAGCCATCTCATCCTCTGTTGTCCCCTTCTCCTCTTGCCCCCAATCTCTTCCAGCATCAGAGTCTTTTCCAATGAGTCAACTCTTCGCATGAGGTGGCCAAAGTACTGGAGTTTCAGCTTTAGCATCATTCCTTCCAAAGAAATCTCAGGGCTTATCTCCTTTAGAATGGACTGGTTGGATCTCCTTGCAGTCCAAGGGACTCTCAAGAGTCTTCTCCAACTCCATAGCTCAAAAGCATCAATTCTTTGGCACTCTGCTTTCTTCACAGTCCAACTCTCACATCCATACATGACCACTGGAAAAACCATAGCCTTGACTAGATGGATTTTTGTTGGCAAAGCAATGTCTCTGCTTTTGAATATGCTATCTAGGTTGGTCATAACTTTCCTTCCAAGGAGTAAGCATCTTTTAATTTCGTGGCTGCAATCACCATCTGTAGTGATTTTGGAGCCCCCAAAAATAAAGTCTGACATGGATGTTTCCACTATTTCCCTATCTATTTCTCATGAAGTGATGGGACTAGATGCCATGATCTTCATTTTCTGAATGTTGAGCTTTAAGCCAATGTTTTCACTCTCCACTTTCACTTTCATCAAGAGGCTTTTTAGTTCCTCTTCACTTTCTGCCATAAGGGTGGTGTCATCTGCATATCTGAGGTTATTGATATTTCTCCCGGCAATCTTGATTCCAGCTTGTGTTTCTTCCAGTCCAGCGTTTCTCATGATGTACTCTGCATATAAGTTAAATAAACAGGGTGACAATATACAGCCTTGACGTACTCCTTTTCCTATCTGGAACCAGTCTGTTGTTCCATGTCCAGTTCTAACTGTGGCTTCCTGACCTGCATATAGGTTTCTCAAGAGGCAGGTCAGGTGGTCTGGTATTCCTATCTCTTCCAGAATTTTGCACAGTTTATTGTGATCCACACAGTCAAAGGCTTTGGCATAGTTAATAAAGCAGAAATAGATGTTTTTCTGGAATTCTGTTGCTTTTCCGATGATCCAATAGATATTGGCAATTTGATCTCTGGTTCCTCTGCCTTTTCTAAAACCAGCTTGAACATCACCATCACTAATTTTCAAACAATGGGATGCTACCCATCAGTGAATAATAACATCAGTTTACTGGGTCACAGTTACTGGTAGTATGGTAAAACATATTTCAGTGTAAGTGTGTGCACATGTATGTCTGTGAGTTGTGTGTATGAGTACAAACACATGCAGAGTCACAGGTAAATGTATGTCTCACTGTGGGTCACAGTTAGCAGGAAAGCTACTTGCTGCCTCAGAGCATCTGCAAACGGGGCTCTTTCTAGAAAGAGAAGGGAGGAATCCTGGGAAGCGAACTAGAAAAAAACGGTCTCCTCCATAAGCTTCTATAAACAGAGGAAGACATCAAGTCCTCCTTGGCCAGATGGATGGAACTGGGGCTTCTAGATACTCCCCCTCTCTCCCCCATCCCCTCCCCCAATCACAGCTCAATCAAGAGCCACAGCTCATCGTAAGTCTCACAAAAAGGAAGAAAAGTTGACTTGTGTTAACACAGATTTGTGCCTCACACAGAGGTGCCAATCAGGAGCGTGCGTGGACTTCCCACAACAGTAAAAGATAATCCTCAAGAACATGGAGATACTGTTGTCGGCAGAGTTTCACTAAGGTCCTCATTCTCTACAAAGATTTTTTTTCCCTTTTCTGCCCCAGTTATGTTCATGGTAGCCCCCAGCCATGCTCAGCTGCAAATGCACAAGAAACCAAAACAGAGAAATTAAGAGGCCAAAATCATCCACATCAGAATGACTGTAATCAGCACTGCTGATGAATTTTAACGCAAACACCAAGTCATAACCCCACTTTTGCCACCACATCACAATGTCACCAGAGTCAGAGAGATAGGACAGCACAGGACCTAAAGCCCGAGGTCAAGAGCCATATCTCATTTGAAACCCAGCCTTTCTATTCTCTACCTTGGAAAAGTTCTATTCTCCATGACCTCATTTTCTCACCCATAAAATAGGGACAATAATAGCACCTACCTTAGAGGTTATGGTAAAAACTAAATGGGATAAACATGGAAAGCACTCAAACCAGTGCCAGGAACATAATAACTATCATGTATTATTTTTTTAGGCAATGATGCCTTTATTTTATTACTTTTGACTGCAGAGGGTCTTCCTTGAGGTGCTGTGGGCATAATTGGCCAAGGCATGGAAGATCCTAGTTCTCCAACCAGGGATCAAACTCTGTCCCCTGCATTAGAAGGCAGATTATTAATCACTGGACCACCAGGGAAGTCCCACCGTCAAGTATTATTATGACTACTGTTACTGCCATCACACTCATTACCATTTAAAATCAAAGTCTGAGTTCTCTTCAGCCTACCCTGTCTGTTTTGTTCTGAGACCTGTACCACTGGTATCGATTTTGAACTGTAAGAATAAAAACACAGTATTTTTTAATAATTGTTTATGGTAAATGATTTGCACAATGATGGGCCTCAAAAATCAATCCCCCAGGGAAGTTCCCATTCCCCTGGGAAATGAACATCCTAATTCTTCTCCCTTTAAACAAGTTACCAAAGGTCAGAAAATTCACACACTTGGGAGTTTTTATCTCTGAAGACCCAGGAGTTAGAAATTCCAACTGGATGACTCCATATGTGTCCTAGGACAGAAGTACATTAGCAGAGGGCTACTTCTGCCTCTGACAGCCACAGACACCAGCTGCTACCAAGGAAATGGAAAAAGCAACCCATGCTGCGGCTATAACACACCTGGTCAGTTGTGAAATTCGACTTGAATGGAGAGAAATCTCATTTTGATTCCACTTGGTATTGAGCACAAAGGGCAGCCTGGCCTCCAAAGGAAACGGCAGAGAGAGGACAACTCAGAGAAAATTCAACCAACAACCAATTCAGGCAACAGAATGGTGTTCTCTGAGTGCTAAGGTGGCCTTACCAACACCTACTACAACAGTTTTTCAAAACAAGGACATCTCCACTCCCACAAAGCTTGCTTCAGAAATGACTTTTCTTTCTTTTGTCTGAGAACCATACATGCAGGAAATAAGGACAAAGAGAAGGCATCCAAGCCACCAGATCAAACACATCTACTCCTCTACTGCTCAACACATTCATCATTATGAGTTTATCAGGGAAACAAAATGCCTAAGAGGGTCTTTCTGTGAAGGAGTTTATGGGATGGTTTATGGAGAAAAACAAGAATCCAGTTGACAGCTGTAATATTCAGAGGGAACTGTAGAACTTAGATGGTTGCATTAGAAAAAATAAAATATTTAAAATCAATGCTTTAAGTTTCATATTAAGTTAGAAAAATTAATTTAATTAAGTTAGAAAATTAAACCCCAAGTAATATAAAAATAAGAGCAGAAGGCAATGAAATGTGAAACAATCAATAGAAAAAGTTAGATTTTTAAAACGTTAATGAAAGTAATACACAAGTAGTGAGACTGATCAAGAAATAACGAGAAAAAGCACAAATTACCAATACCAGAAATGAAAGAAGGAACAAGACTGCAGGTTTTTAGAGATATTAAAAAGATGATAAGCAATATTATACCAATGAATATCACAGCACAGAGATGAATGAATTTCTTGACAAATATAACTTATCAAGAATGAGAAAGAAATAGAAATTCTGAACAGCCATATTCCTTTTCAGGCAGTGTTTATCCAAGCGTGGTTCTCCACAGTGGCAGTCTCAGGTATGCCTGGGAATTTTCTGAAATGTAAATCCTCCGGCCCCACTCCAGACCTATGGGATCAGAATTTGGGGGTGCAGTCTCAGCAAGTTGTTTTAACAGGTAAACTGGTGATTCTGATATACCGTCGTCTCAAAAGAAACCAAGGCTCAGGACTTCCCTGGCAGTCCAGTGGTTAAGACTCTGTGCTTCCACCGCAGGGGCTGTGGGTTTGATTCCTGGTCAGGAAAGTTTCACATGCTGCACAGTGCAGCCAAAAAAAAAAAAAAAAATGAAAGAGAGAAAAAGAAATGCAGGCCCATAAGGTTTAGCTAATAAATTTTACCAGACACAGAATAAAGAAAAATGCCAGCCTCTCAAAAACTCTGAGCAAATAGAGAACACTTGACATTATTACTTTTAATTTCTACTCCCTTATGGAAGATGTAGGAGATTCTTTTTATCTGCCTTTTGATTCTTGTTTTGAAGTGACTCCTGGTTTCTTTGGAGGGGGCCATTCTGACAGACCAGAGATCCACAGTGTCCAGGTGGCCACAATGCGTGCCTTTAAGTAGAGAAGTCTTTATGAACTGTCTTCTCTCCGCTTTGCCTGCAGCCCTTAGAGAAGTGGCTATCCACTTCTCTCTGCAGCAGCTAAGGCTCGAAGCTCACCCACAAGGATACCAACAGCACTGTGACCCTGCCTGACACTGTTGAATCAAACCTCACTCAAGCCAGAGTAGACACTGGAGCTCATATAACATAACTGATTAAAATCAATCATTTTATGATCAATCATGCTCATGTTACTCCCTCTAAATAAATACCCATATGACCTTTCCACATCATCATATATTCGCTTATTCATTCTTAAGTCTCAGCTCAGGCATCACCTTCAGCAAGCCTTTACTGAACCCCAAACTTAGCAGAGAACTCCTCCTCTGTACCTCTGCACCTCAATCAAAACACTTAGACTGACATAACCAGCCTGGGTCCCTTTCTTTCCCATTATACTATCGGCTGCTGCTGCTGCTGCTAAGTCGCTTCAGTCGTGTCCGACTCTGTGCGACCCCGTAGACGGAAGCTCACCAGGCTCCCCCGTCCCTGGGATTCTCCAGGCAAGAACACCGGAGTGGGTTGCCATTTCCTTCTCCAATGCATGAAAGTGAAAAGTGAAAGTGAAGTCGCTCAGTCGTGTCCAACTCCCAGCGACCCCATGGACTGGAGCCCACCAGGATCCTCTATCCATGGGATTTTCCAGGCAAAAGTACTGGAGTGGGGTGCCATATCGGCTGCTAGAAGACAGAAACTACATCTTGCTCTTTATATTTATTTTGGAGTGTCTCACAGTGCCTGACGATCACATAATCGGTACTCAATAAACATGGAGTGAAATGAGTCTACAAGTGGAATCGAACAAGCCAAAATTTACATCCATAAATAAAATATGCTTAACTTGACTTTACTCAATACTTTTGGTAGGACTCTTTTAAAACTAGACACCTTTAACTCTTCATTCAATCTCTCAGTAATACTGTTAATGTAAACAACGTGGCTGGCTTTCCATCTGCGTAACTGATCTCCCTTTTTTAAAACTCTGGTGGGAGTGTTAGTTTCTGGTAGGTGTCTGCCCACAACCTGTACATTGCAGGATCTCTTTGAGAATGAATACAGGGACCAAGAGGGTAGCAGTAAACAGATGACACCTATAATCTTTGGCTAAACTGACTGGATTCCTTCTTTTAGACTCTTTCTATAGACCTGTACTTCATCTTTACAGCTTTGTGGATCAGCCTGAAGCAAAAGGCGGCAGCTTCTCCCACGCACTCTACCCATAATTTTCTGGTACCACTCCAACTGTACTCCTCTGTCGCATGAGATCATAAAGAATTCATCTCCTGTACAAGTAGAACAAGTCCTTGAAGGAGGTCAAGTTTTACAAAGTCTGCAAGGTCTCATTCTTAATTATGATGAAGAATGGCAGTCTGTGGCCATTAATTTTTATTGGAAAGGAACGCATTATATTAACAGCTAATATTTATTAAGCACCTACTATATACCTAGAACTGGGTCACAAACCATATATACATTGTCTCATTTAATTCTTATCGGCCACCTTATGAGTTAGGTACTATCAGTAGCCCATACCCTGAGAATATTTACATTTAACTAGCTGAAAAATCACAGAGTTAAGGAGGGGAGGAAACGATATTGAAATGGAGGTCTCTCAGATCCGAAAATCTATGCTCTGAGTGCCAAAACTATATTGCCGTGTTTACAGACCACTGGTATAATTATGCCCCTATAAGGTCCCATAGAAACCAACAGCAGAAGAAAGTCACTGATATCAAGGAGGGGGAACCAGCCACCTCACCAATCTAAAGATCAAAAGTACCCTTTAAACATGATTCATTTTCCACAAAAGAGACTAATTTAAGGAAATTTTCCTTCTATTCAAAATAATGGTGCTAAATGGAAAGCAATTTCACTTTACAATGGCTTCATGAGAACCTCACCTTTCAAATCCCCAAATCATGCTCCCGGAACACCTCTCCATGCAGAGAAACCAGCGGAGGAAAAGCGGATATAAGGCAAACAGGTGAAAGCATGAAGTTAGTATGATCTCATAAGCATAAACTACAGTCTTCTAATGAAGAGCTGTGCTCTTGGGCCACCACCACCATCATCACTACTACCACCACCAGCTATTATAATTAAAAAGTAACCCCATTCCCAAAAAGGAACACTATGACCTCTAACAATCTGGAATGCGAAGTCAAGTGGGCCTTAGGAAGACTCACTATGAACAAAGCGAGTGGAGGTGATGGGATTCCAGTTGAGCTATTTCAAATCCTTAAAGATGATGTTGTGAAAGTGCTGCACTCAATATGCCAGCAAATTTGGAAGACTCAGCAGTGGCCATAGGACTGGAGAAGGTCAGTTTTCATTCCAATCACAAAGAAAGGCAATGCCAAAGAATGCTCAAACTACCACACAATTGCACTCATCTCTCACACTAGTAAAGTAATATTCAAAATTCTCCAAGTCAGGCTTCAACAGTACGTGAACAGTGAACTTTCAGATTTTAAAGCTGGATTTAGAAAAGGCAGAGGAATCAGAGATCAAATTGGCAACATCTGCTGGATGATAAAAAAAAAGCAAGAGAGTTCCAGAAAAACATCTATTTCTGCTTTATTGACTATGCCAAAGCCTTTGACTGTGTGGATCACAATAAACTGTGGAAAATTCTGAAAGAGATGGGAATACCAGATCACCTGACCTGCCTCTTGAGAAATCTGTATACAGGTCAAGAAGCAACAGTTAGAACTGGACATGGAACAATAGACTGGTTCCAAATAGGGAAACGAATACATCAAGGCTATATATCATCACCCTGCTTATTTAACTTATATGCAGAGTACCTCATGAGAAATGCCAGGCTGGATGAAGCACAAGCTGGAATCAACACTGCCAGGAGAAATATCAATAACCTCAGATACACAAGTGACACCACCCTTATGGCAGAAAGTGAAGAACTAAATAGCTTCTTGATAAAAGTGAAAGAGGAGAGTGAAAAAGTTGGCTTAAAACTCAACATTCAGAAAACAAAGACCATGGCATTTGGTCCCATCACTTCATGGCAAATACATGGGGAAACAGTAGTAAAAGTGGCAAACTTTATTTTGGGGGGCTCCAAAATCACTGCAGATGGTGATTGCAGCCATGAAATTAAAAGACACTTGCTCCTTGGAAGAAAAGTTATGACCAACCTAGACAGCATATTAAAAAGCAGAGACATTACTGTGCCAACAAAGTTCTGTCTAGTCAAGGCTATGGTTTTTCCAGTAGTCATGTATGGATGTGAGAGTTGGACTATAAAGAAAGCTGAGCAATTAAGAACTGATGCTTTTGAACTGTGGTGTTGGCAGAAGCCTCTTGAGATTCCCTTGCGCTGCAAGGAGATCCAACCAGTCCATCCTAAAGGAAATCAGTCCTGAATATTCATTAGAAGGACTGATGCTGAAGCTGAAACTCCAATACTTTGGCCATGAGAAGAACTGACTCATTTGAAAAGACCCTGATACTGGGAAAGATTGAACGCAGGAAGAAAAGGAGATGACAGAGGATGAGATGGTTGGATGGCATCACCAACTCAATGGACAAGAGTTTGAATAAACTTAGGAGTTGGTGATGGACAGGGAGGCCTGGTGTGTTGCAGTCTGTGGGGTCACAAAGAGTCAGACACGACTGAGCAACTGAACTGAACTGATGACCCCTAAAGAATGAGGCTTCTATTTATCCACCAAACAAGCACTGTTAACACTACCAAAAGGGTTAATTTTCTTTCTTAATGATGGGTCATAAGTGAGCCATGATAACAAGCAAATATATTACTCTTACTAACAAAATCATTGTTGTTTGGTCACTAAGTCATGTTCGACTCTTTTCGACCCCATGGACTGTAGCCCATCAGGCTCCTTTATCCATCGGATTTTCCAGGCAAAAGTACTGGAGTAGGTTGCCATTTCCTCTTTCAGGGGATCTTCCTGACTCAGATATGCAGATGATACCACCCTTATGGCAGAAAGTGAAGAGGGGCTAAAAAGCCTCTTGATGAAAGTGAAAGTGGAGAGTGAAAAGGTTGGCTTAAAGCTCAACATTCAGAAAACGAAGATCATGCCATCTGGTCCCATCACTACATGGGAAATAGATGGAGACACAGTGGAAACAGTGTCAGACTTTATTTTTCTGGGCTCCAAAATCACTGCAGATGGTGACTGCAGCCATGAAATTAAAAGACGCTTACTCCTTGGAAGGAAAGTTATGACCAACCCAGAAGGCAATGGCACCCCACTCCAGTACTCTTGCCTGGAAAACCCCATGGACAGAGGAGCCTGGTAGGCTGCAGTCCATGAGGTCGCTAAGAGTCGGACACGACTGAGCGACTTCACTTTGACTTTTCACTTTCATGCATTGGAGAAGGAAATGGCAACCCACTCCAGTGGTCTTGCCTGGAGAATCCCAGGGATGGGGGAGCCTGGTGGGCTGCCATCTATGGGGTCGCACAGAGTCAGACATGACTGAAGCGACTTAGCAGTAGCAGCAGATAGCATATTCAAAAGCAGAGACATCACTTTACCAACAAAGGTTCGCCTAGTCAAGGCTATGGTTTTCCCAGTGGTCACGTATGGATGTGAGAGTTGGACTGGGAAGAAGGCTGAGCGCCGAAGAATTGATGCTTTTGAACTGTGGTGTTGGAGAAGACTCTTGAGAGTCCCTTGGACTGCAAGAAGATCCAACCAGTCCATTCTGAAGGAAATCAATCCTGGAATTTCTTTGGAAGGAATGATACTAAAGCTGAAACTCCAGTATTTTGGCCACCTCATGCGAAGAGTTGACTCATTGGAGAAGACTCTGACGCTGGGAGGGATTGAGGACAGGAGGAGAAGGGGACGACAGAGGATGAGATGGCTGGATGGCATCACTGACTTGATGGATGTGAGTCTGAGTGACCTCTGGGAGCTGGTGATGGACAGGGAGGCCTGGCGTGCTGCAGTTCATGGGGTCGCAGAGTCGGACATGACTGAGCAACTGATCTGATCTGATCTGATCCTGACTCAGGGATAGAACTCACACGTCCTATATCTCCTGCATTCGCAGGCAGATTCTTCACTGAGACTAAACAATTAGTGTACTAATGATACGGTATACTACAATTAGTAAAATTATCACAAAATCATGACAACACTGTCTGGAGTTATGGACTTGGCGTACCAGCAGAGGCAATCACGTACCTCACAGTCCACACTGCACACATCAGGTTCTTTTCTTGAGCTATTTAATTGCTTTGCTAACTCTAAGAAACCCTTGATTATGATCTAAATGATAAAACATAACATAGATTAAGAAACTGATTATTAAAAAGTCAACCCACAAGACCTTCATTTATATTTGTATCAGAGGGCAACAAGACAACATGGGCAACCCTATCCCCTAGTGGCTGAGCACTGAAACTCACAAATTCACAGCAGAGAGGAGGAGCTTGCGCTATGAATCCAGATAGAGGCATGCTTCCAGAGGTGGTGCACTGGCTCTGGGCTCGTACCAGTTTCAAGGGCATTTTTGCTGTCTGCTGTACTAAGTAGGAATCTATCCCAATTTAAACTGAGGCTCACTTTGTAGTTACCAGCTTTCACTGAAATTACTATGATAACTTTACCCCCACTTTTAAGAGATGGGACTGGGTTTCTCTGTAAATTTGTATTGTTTCATTGCTTCCAGTGTAATAATATGCAATAAAATCAAAGTATTTCTTTTAAGATCCATGATTTTACACTTTTTAGGTCTAACCGAATATAACAGCATGTAAACTTATGATTTCTGATTTGTTTCAGCATAGAGTATATACTTTGTTTACATAACCCAAACAACATTATCCCTTCAGGACAATTTCAAAATCTCCTTTAATGCAAGATTTAAAGTACTTCTTGTTCCTTATAAAATTTAAATGCATCAAAACACCTGTCAAACTGTATATGTCAGCTACATAAACAATGAAATAG
Source organism: Tragelaphus eurycerus (assembly GCA_935064755.1). Taxonomy (NCBI): domain Eukaryota; kingdom Metazoa; phylum Chordata; class Mammalia; order Artiodactyla; family Bovidae; genus Tragelaphus; species Tragelaphus eurycerus. The sequence goes on from CAKXYN010000002.1 coordinate 32,337,605, forward strand.
AATTCATAAATCTGCTATACAGACAATGAATCATAGGTCATAATATTGATAATAATGACAAAAAGACCCTTTATATTTACTAAAACCCAGGAAGTGCACTTACTGTGCTCAACCTTTATCTCATTTAACCCTACAACAGCCCTATCAGGTAAGTACTACTGTTATTCCCTCCATACAGATGAAGGAAGTGAGGTTTAGAGCAGGGTTTCTCAACCCTGGCACTGTGGACATTTTGGACCAGATAGTTCTTTGTTATAGTGGGGATGTTCTGTGTATTGTAAGATGTTTAGCAGCATCCTTGGTCTCTATCTGCTAGATGCCAGTGGTACATCCCAGTCCCAGATGTGACAACCAGAAACGTCTCCTGCTGCTGCTAAGTTGCTTCAGTCGTGTCCAACTCTGTGCGACCCCATAGACGGCAGCCCACCAGGCTCCCCCGTCCCTGGGATTCTCCAGGCAAGAGTACTGGAGTGGGGTCCCATAGCCTTCTCCAGGCACTGCCAAATGTTCTCTGGGAGCCAAAGCATCTCCACTTTAGAACCACTGGCTTAGAGAAATCAAGGAGTTTATTAAAGGTCATACACTTAGAAAATAGTAGAGCAGGGATTAGAAGCCTGGCATTCTGACTCTACAGTACCTGCCATCAGCCAATAAAGCGCTGTTCACTTTGTGATTGTTTTAATATTTTATTTATTTGGCTGCATGGGGTTTTAGTGGTGGCATGCAGGATCATCAGTCTTTCCTTGCAGCACGCAGGACCTTTAGTTGCAGCATGTGAACTCGCAGTTGAACTCGCATGCAGGCTCTAGTTCCCCAACCAGGGATACAACCCAGGTCCCCTGCCCTGGGAGCAAAGGGTCTTAGCCATTGGACCATCAGGGAAGTCCCTCTGTAATAGTTTAAATGACATAAAATTTCCCTCAAAATAGAAAACTAAATGTGAAGATGAACTATGAGTATCTTCCTGTGGAAAGATCTTTTATGACCGAATTAAACTGGGCCCTTCCAAGTTTGTCTTCCTAACTAAGGCCCATGTCCCAGAGGCTGCTGACCTTGCACAGTGCTCTCCCACCCCACCTACTCCAATGTTCTTTCCAAAAGATGGTCACCAATCACTTGGTTAAGGCTGATTCCACTCTTCAGTAAATAAGACACAGTCCCTGTCCCTAAAGAACAGGGCCATCTGCTTCCTACCAGCTCCCTTACATGACCCTGTTCTGTCTCAAAGTGCAAGCCCTTTGCACAGTGACCATCAAATGCTGGTTTCTCTCTGAGGGATCCCCCAAGCCTTCAGTGCCTAAGCACCTTCCATGTGCCAAAAATTTCTTATGTGCTTCACATATACAATTTCATTCTGGGCTCCCAAGAACCCCAGGAAGTATTAACATTTCCACTGGACCTATAAGAAATGAAAGTTCTGGTAAGAAGGGAACCTACCCAAGCCTGACCCAAGATTTGTGCCACGACTCATATTTCAGTTTAGAAATGGGTGGCTCTAAACCCCCGCTCTTGACTCAACCCTCTGCCCTTCTCCCTTCATGGATGAGCAAAGATTACAGACATGTCTCTTCCAAAGCATGCTCTTGATTTAGTCTACTCCCTCCAGCTTGCTTAGAACTTTTCATGCAGGTTCCCTTTCCCCAAAGTTATGGGAATAAACAATACAGAGCATAGCATGATTCTACTTCTGCAGAGACACAGGGAAAAATTCAGGCACTGAACTTTTTTCATGAATTTTGAAAAGGCATTATTATATTAAATCAGAGGACAGAAAAAGACAAGTTTTCCTTTATCTGATTCTATTTTTGTTATTTACTTTTTATGCATAAAGGGTTACGTATTCATGTGTGACTGATTACACTGCTTCAAAGCATTTTAAGTGGTTAAGTACAAGAATAGATAATATTGGGAAAAAAATTACTTGGTGGTAGAGGTGAAGAATTTTTCCCCTTTCCCCTTTAAATCACATTATTTAAATATAGCTTGTTGGGGTTTTTTTAAGCCTTCATTGAACTTTCCTGAGAACTTTAACTTTTGGGTTGAAACCAAATACTAAAATTTTCAAATGTAAAATGTCTTGATGAGAAAATAAAAATTGACAGAGTAGGGAAATGAACTCCAAAAGGCATATTTTTCCGATCTTTTTGACTTTATTCAGTTTTGAACCACTTCATTTGGAAGTGGGGGGGGGGGGGTGGTTCAACAGCTGTAAAAAATTATAAAACTACCAGACCCAGAGGAAGGTTCAAGATGGGGAACACGTGTATGCCCGTGGCAGATTCATGTTGATGTGTGGCAGAACCAATACAATATTGTAAAGTAATTACCCTCCAATTAAAATAAATAAATTTAAATTTAAAAAACATTAGACATTTTTGGTATCTCAAAGATCTGCCTTTAAATCCTAGCAATTTATTTGTTTTCCCTGAGTTCTTCATCTGTGAACTAGAATCACTGTGAAGATTAAATAAGATAATATGCATGAAGCCCGGTCACATGGTAGACATACAATAAATTTGATCAATAGAGTACCTTTCAGACATACTTATGGTTTTGCCAAAGTTCATGTTTTGACAATTGTCCTTTTAATATCCTTCTCATGATTCGTTCGCTCTACTTAGGTGAAGTTGGAAGTATCTAAACCATGGGTGATCTGGCTTGTGGTCAAAGGACCATCACCACAGGGCCAGACTATGTTATCTGCCCAGTGACCTCCATGCTAATCAGCAATATTGCTCCTTCCCAGCGATTCAGTTATAGGTCACAGAGTGTTTGTCATCACTGTAAACGTTGGCTGGTGGTCTGAGCTTTCTTGTAGAACACCTCAGCTATTAGAATCAGAGAATAACATTTTTGGGCCAAAAGGAACCATATCAATTCTCATGTTCAAGCTTATCTCTTTTACTGTGAGGACTCTGAGATAAGAGAGGAGTTAATTGCAAAGCTAAACTAGTGACAGAATATAAATCTGATTCTTAATCTTTCATCCATACCAGTGGTTCTCAATCACAGGTGATTTTGCTCCCCAACGAACTTTAAGGGGGTTTGCTATTGACATCTAGTGAGTAGAGGCCAGGGATGTTACTAAACACCCTACGATGCAAAGGACAGCTGCTACAAAAGCACAAACAGTACCAAGATTAAGAAACTCTGATCTGCACTACTGGACTCGGAGTCTCCCAACACTCCAAAAGTTGCCTTATAAGCTGACACGGTTGGGCACTGGACTTGGCCCCCATTTGGAAGTCCTCACCAATGACTGAATTAATCAATTCTTCCTCTTCAGTATTGAGGGCTACTGGGATTAGGAAGGATATAGAAACATGCCTACTCAGGCAACTGAAAGTCTGAGCTTAACTTCTGAAGCACAGTGACATGCCAGCATGAGTGCTGCTGAAATCTTACAGAAGCACTTAGGTCTTATTAGGCAATCTAAGAAAATGGTTCTCAAAACCATTTTGGCAAAACATCACAGAACCGTCAAATGATGTGTACCACACAGTTATCAAATATTCAGAATAATGTACCACAAACAAATACATTGATGGGGCACTAAAACATCTCCCAGACTAATGGCCTGAATGGAGGAGAGAGAGAAATCGAAGCACTGATGTACAGCAAAAACACTCTCGGAGTTTCCACCCAATGCTAGAGTTCCATAGTAAAAGATCTTAAACAGAAAAGCAGATCCAAGGATCTGCAATGACCCAAGCAATTGTGTATTTTTGGGTTCTTGCCTTTGCATGCCATCTGGCTTGCTGACCTTGTAGGCCTCCACCCTGGCCAGTGTGAAGGCCAAAAAGAGCCTGAATGTGGGAGTATGTGGTGATCTGCAAGTATGAGTCATTCATCAATCTAAGCTTATTTACTCCCAGTTCCACCTGGTAATTCTGGCTTTAATTCTGACCCATGGTAGAAATACATGAAGGATCTCAATCTGATCCACTCATAAAGTCAACCCACATTCAATAAATACCAACCATGTCCAAAGCACCATGCTTTGGGGGATCATAGTCCCTACTCAAAAAAAATCACAATGATGTCAAGAAGAATGACAAGCATCCAACTAATTCTTGTACCCAGCACTAAAGTAGTGACTGGGGGAACAAACTCTCTTTTAGGTAGAACGATGGAAAGAAGGCCCCATGGAAAGAAATGGCATTTGAATTAGATCTAGAGGAAAAAGTGGGAATCCAACAGATAAAAATGAGAACATTCAAAATACTAGAAAAGATTATGAATGAAGAAGGGATGACACAAAACACAAGGCAAATAGGACATCAGCAAAGAGTTGAGCTTGATGGGAACTCAAAGTGAATGGGAGGGAATAACGGAGACAAAGTAGGAAAACTGAAATGGAGACAGATGTAGAAATCCTTCAAGTTCTAGATAAAAAAGTAGTCTTTATTAGCTGAAAGGAAGCCAGTGGAGGTTTGTTGCTTTTGTAGTTAACTGTTGTTATTTTCCAAACAGATGTGACATCATCAGAGACACTGTGGAAAAAGGAATCAGACATGGGTGAGCAGAATGGAGATGAAGTGACCAGAGCAACAAGAGCAGTTAGGAGGCTATTCAAGACTCTGAGACACAGATAATGAGACTGGACCAAGATCATGAGAATGAAAAGAGTGAGGAGGAAAAGCCCACAACTTATTAGAGACCCATTTATCACATTTGGAGGGGGGAGAACACAAAGCTAAAGTTGGAGAAACACACACAACAGCAGTTCACATAAAGCAACTCAAGAGATCCTGGATGCGTGGGAGAATGGTAGTGATTATCAGAACTGAGACGGAAGAGAAAAGAAGACTGGACTGTGTCCAGGTGGTCCCCTTAACTCAAAAAAACAACTCAATGCCAAGGTAATTCCTGCTACTGGTACCTAAATAAACCACCCATGCAACTCTGGAAGTCCACTGGTTAAGAATTCGCCTTGCAAGGCTATGTTCGATCCCTGGTCAGGGAACTAGAACCCACATGCTGCAGGGAAACTACTGAGCCCTATTATTCCAGAGCCCACAAAGTCCCTGTGCACTGCAATGAAGACCCAGTACAGCCTAGATAGACAGACAGACCGACTACCCAGATTTAGTGCCTGAGCTACTTATTCTACCTCAGCACCCTCTCCTCCCAGGCCAAGGCCCCAGCTCCTGCTAGTCAGACTCTTGAATCCAGATCCTGTGCCTGTGCTCGACTAAGTGAGTAAGGGATGAATGAGCAGCAGCTGCCTTATACGCTACAATTGGAGCAAACTACCTATGTGGACCCTCTGTCAACCTCCATTCTCCCCGGCTGTTTCCCCTGAAATCATAGTACTTATAGACCACTTTCCACGTTAACTGCCTTTGGATTATCCTTTGTGGCTAAGTCTCAGTGTCCATCTATGATCTGTGCTCTCACCATACCACTTTGTTCCTTTCTCTGGTCCACTCTGCCTGCCACCGTTCACCGTAAAGTCACCCTGACTCAGTTGGCAATCTCGGAACTTAAACTGGACATATTCGCACAGCTGATCACATGGTTCCTACTACTTTGAGAATTGATTAGTCATCACAAACACATATAGGAAAATATTTTTAAAGGGTTTTATCTCTTAGAAGATTCCCTTGCCCCTTGTATTAGATGTCACCACTAATTTGGGCTCTAAATGTCAATACAACTGAGTAAGTAGTGGTATGCAAGACTACTATCCATAAGCATGCAGAAATATGTGTATTGACATAACCTATCACCCCTTTAACTTTCCCAACAAGTTATTTGGCTGTCCTTTTTTACCGTGAAGGTAAAAGACTATATCCATTGAGTCTATGTCAACAATGCCAAAAAGAGTTTCAGGATTCACCAATGAGTCTTAAGATGTCTGGGATGAAATAGGCGCAGTTCAGCAAAAGATGCACCTGTTAACACAAGAATACAAGTACTTGGAAGGCAGTCTTCCCAAAGGGTGATATCCACTCACCTTCCCGCCCATGCCTACCCACCCACACCAATCTATTATTAACAGCAAAGGTAGAGGTTCTGCTGATGACTCATTAAGTATGCTGATTCGTGAAGGCTGACACAGGCAGACCTGACTAGAGGAATCATTTGCTGGATTTAATCAATTATTGGGTTCATCAAATGTGATTACTGAGTCACATAAAAATCCAAGCAAAAGACTCATTAGACACTTGAGGGAAAAAAATAACTCCTTGTTTTGCCTTGCAACAGATAGAGGCCATTCTGTTTTCTATGTGTACAAGATGCACTTTATCCATTATTTTCACGTGCCTGTATCCTGAACTGTCTTCTTAATGTCCAGAATATCTTAAAGCCAGAATATCTTATCTTGCCCTTTTGAGAAAAACCTAAAGATGCAGCAAAACATACATTTTTAAAATAACTGAAGACATGAAGAAAACCAAAAATACTCAACTATCTCATTAGACTTTAATATACTTATACTTCTTAGCACCATGAATGTAAAAAAAAACACTGTAGAGTCTCTGTGATCTAGTGACAGAAAAGTATACAATAATTTAAGTATCTTCTCCAAAGACCTAACTGTTCCCAATAACATTCAATATTTACATCTATTATAGCACTTAACATATTTTATTGTAATTTTTTTCACAGTCACACCTAACAATCCCAAGCCTTCCCAGGTGGTGGCATTAGTGGTAAAGAACCCATGCAATGCAGGAGATGTGGGTTTAATCCCTGGGTCAGGAAGGTCCCCTGGAGTAGAAAATGGCAAACAACTCCAGTATTCTTGCCTGGACAGAGCATTCCATGGACAGAACAACCTGGAGGGCTACAGTCCATAAGGTAACAGAATCGGACACAACTGAGTGACTGGGCAAGCAGGCATGTCTACACGCCTGTGAACCTCTTCACAGAGGTTATTTCACATATATGTTCTTATTTCCAGTATTTTTTAAGTATATATCAATAGCAAATATTAAGTAAACTTTTGTTAAAATGGGAGATTATTGCAAAGTACTATGCATGCAACTATCGACCTAATATCAACTAACAAGAAGAGACAAGTTTGGCGCAAGTTAATTGCTCACAGAAATGTCTAGAATTATGAAATATGTACACCAATCAGACAGAGTCAGAAGGAGAACTTTCACTAAAAGAGCTAAACAGAGCTAGGATTAATAACAAATTAACAAAAACCTTCACACTAATGAGGGTTTGGCTATCTGGTGACCTTAAAACTCCAACTCCTGGCCATCTTGACCAGAGTATTTCCACTGTTCAGTCTCAACACAGAAGAACAGTCCATGGAGGTCCCTCAGGTGTGTGGATACGTCTTTCCTTGTACCCCTACCTGGAACTGTGCTGAACAGTCACAGCTCCCCTCACACACTGAAATACGGTGAGTGTGTGTTCTTATATGTGTGTATGTTGGAAGCTCTTCTAACGTAGATTTAACTTACTACATCATCCCTCGTAACAGTTTTTTTCTTTAGGAGTAGCCTAGAAATCTTAGATTATCTCTAAGTATCTGTGATTACTTTATACATGGTCTGGCATGCTTTCTCAACGATATAAACTTCTCATGGCCCGACCTGATACCCTGAAGCTGTAGCTGTACTGAAAACGACCTGACGAGAATTTCACGGGGAACCAGGCTTCCCGTGTCATCCTTTCTAGCTGTCAAATTGCCATTTCACCACATCAGCAAATCTCTTGAAATGATTGGCCTTTGTGGACAAGACCCATTCATAAAGCCAAAGGATGGTTCCCCTTAATTGTGTTGATTTAAAGCTCAATCCAGTAAGGCTTTCCGTGCAGAGAGAAGCTTACCTCCTACCTACAGGTGCCCTTGCTAACCCAGTAAAGAGTACTTGTAACATCACTCTTTTGATTGAAATTCTGCTCTTGAAAGAGGTGAGTGCATTTTCCTTAACACTAAATGTGAGACTCAGTAGAATCACTATCATCAAAATATCCTTCTTGTGGGCTACTAAGATCTGCCTAGCATTTTACAAAAAGTGTAAAGAAAGATGTCTACCTCAGTTGGGTTGTAGTTGGATAATGATTACTTTGCAAGCTAGTGGATTTTTTTTTCTTATCATTGCTTTTGAAGGTAAATAAATAAATGAGTGAATTGAAATTAAACTTAGCAAGAAGACTTTAAACAAAGGTAGATGATTTGTGTATCTTAGGCTGTCTTTCCCCTCTTGTTCAAAGCAAACCTATAAGATTTTAAGCTTTTTAATGTAACATTTGAGTCATTTCATTTTTCTACATGAAGCCACCAACTTGACTCATTATTAACTGAAGCCAAATAACTACACTTAGAATTCAACTGAATCCACACTAGTATGCCTGTCCCTAACATGAAAAATCCAGTCCATCCTAAAGGAAATCAGTCCTGAATATTCATTGGAAGGACTGATGTTGAAGCTGAAACTCCAATACTTTGGCCACCTGATATGAAGAACTGACTCATTTGAAAAGACCCTGATGCTGGGAAAGACTGAAGATAGGAGAAGAGGACAACAGAGGGTGAGGTGGTTGGAAGGCATCACCGACTCAATGGACATGAGTTTGAGTAAACTCCAGGGGTTGGTGATACACAGGGAGGTCTGGCATGCTATAGTCAAGGGGTCGCAAAGAGTCGGACACAACTGAGTGACTGAACTGAACTGAACTGAAAATGAAAAAGGAATCACAGCTATTCCCAGTCCAAATGAATTAACTAAGAGACAAGCATATATTCAAACATACCAGCATCAGAGACAAGTATCAAGATATGTTTAAAACTGTGTACCATTCATCAAATGAGGTATCCACAGACTCCCAATTTACAGATATCTGGAAAAGGTCTCAAGCAAGATCATTCTGCAGAAGGTTGAAGGTTTGATACATGAAAATGGTCTCAAACTCGTTAACACCTTTTCATCAAGAGATATAATCGATGTCCCCTTCTCTCAACTCTGGGTGGGTTGTGCAATACCTTAACCAATAAGATACAGCAGAAGGGACACTGAGCCAGTTTCAGGGAGATAGCATCTTCCACTCTTTATCTCTTGGAACACATGGCCTAAGGAGCCAGCTAAGAGTTCAACTCCCCTGAGATCACCTTGCAGTAGAAGCTCAAGCTCATGGAGACATTTTGGAGGATGAAAACCGTGTGGAGAGAGAGAAGAAACAAGGAGCACCAAAGCTCCCCAATGCAAATGAAGACTCAATCTTAGAAGTGGATCCTATATCCCCAGCAGCCCTGGATGACACCAGGTGCGTCAGATCCAAGACACCCAGACAAGTCCTTCCTGAATTCTTGACCTACAAAATCATGAGCAAAGTAAAACCTTTGTTCTAATCCATAAGAGTGGTGATAGATTAGCAGACATGGATCCATTTCATATGAGGACAGGTACGTGATTAAAAACAGAAAAGCTCAAACCACGCCTCTATTAATTTGCACTTCATTTCAACAAAGCTAATAAGCTAAAATCAGTCTTTTCTTTACATTGACATCAAAATGCAACAGTGTTCATGTGAGATATGCAAAAATATGCTTTCCTCAAAAGTTGACATAGTAATTTGAAGCCTGACAGGTTTGAGCAGGTCTCCTATAAAAGTCCCTCTTACCTGTCTATTTATCTCCCCTTAACATAAAATTGAGGCAACACTGAAACATTTTATACCCCCCAGTTAACTACATGTAAAAATGATAAATTACCTTTTGCTACTGACAACTATTATGCCCTTTAATCTGAGTGATTAATTTACACCATATTCTTAGTGGTTCAAATGCAATCACTACCCTGAGCCTGATGAACCTGAACAAGACAAAATTATTGGCCATCTTTATAAGCTTACTATATTTAGAGAAGTACAGCAACCCTCTAGGAAGCTTTAAAGTTTTAGTTCATTTTCTCTCAGTGAGTGTGTACCTCTTCACTGCATATCAAATGATGACACCACTACTTTGGATTACTGACTTTATTTAGAAACCATAGGACATAGGAGCCTCTACTATGAGATGAGACTCTCTAGAAAAGGTCATATTACAGTCATCTTCTGAAGGTAATACTATTTTTTAAAGACTTTTTTAATTTTTATGTATTTATTTTTGGCTGCACTGGGTCTTCATTGCTGTATGCAGGCTTTTTCTAATTGCAGCAAGTGGGGGCTACTCTCTGGTTATGGTGCGTGGGCTTAGTTGCTCTGCATGTCCCCTGCACTGGCAAGTGGATTCTTAACCATTGACCCACCAAAGAAGCCCTGAAAGTACCATTGTTGAAACCTACTGGAAGATTTTAATTGCAACAGTAATTTTTTATCTCATGTAACCTGTTTAAAGTCACAATACCAAAGTCAATTAATGAAAACCAGACACTAGCTTTTTAGACTGAGCCGTAGGCTTCTATTGCTTGGCAAACAAAAGACCTAAGCGGCTCTATTTCTATGGAATGTGCTTTCCAAACTCTTCGCAATAAAACAGAGTATTGGAGGGTGATGATAGATGATATTCTACTTTAAATTACCCTTTTTATGGTTAAATCAAAAGACTGCCCTTAAGGAATCTGTATCTATGTTTTGAGCTCAATAGCATTTTGTCAGCAAATCAGCCTAGGAGAATCCAAAATCTAAACATGCATTTGACGACCTTTCTGTGCTCCCATCCATAAACCTTGACACACTCGCCCTCAGCCTAGCCCCACTCTGATCAAGGTTTAGTAAAAATCACTGGATAGTTCAGCAGTAATGAGTTTGTAAGCAACTGGACCCACTCTTGCGTGAGGGTATACACTTACTGTGCCACACCAAATGCCTACACTCAATTTTTAATTACAGCAACAGTAACAACTAGAAGATAAAGCAGGCAACTCACTGAGAAGGAACCAAGACTCTTTATTACAATGAATGTCCATCATGAGCTTGACTTGTGAAGAACTGTGACACAGAGGAGTCAACCAACCAGCTCCCCTTTCTCAGAGAGATGCTCTTACCTCTGGGACGTTTTCTTATATTTCCTCCTGTGGGAAAAGAAGCATAAACACAGATCAGAAGAGAGTTTGCTGCAGGTGGTAGGTGAGAAAAAGCTTCAGTGGGGATGGACACAGAGGTGAACACTGTAGAAAGTTCTCTCTGTGAGGCTGGTGAATCTCAAAGCCCACTTAAAAGTTCTGTGTTACAGAATGTTGTGCTTGAATGCATAGAACCACAGTCTTGGCAGTTACACATAGCATCCCCAGAGGATGTTCCGCCCTTTCCCCTCTGAGGGCACTGTAGCATCTTGGTTGAGATCAGACCTTAAAGACAGCAAGAACCAGGTTCAAAGCTCAGCCCTTCAGCAGGTTCATGGGGTTGTTGAGGAATAAGTGGGCAGACGCTTGCAAAGCATGTCTTATACCTGGCATATTAAATGGTCAATAACTATTAGCTATTCGTACTGTCATTATTGTTATTATTATTCCCATCAGCTTGTAATGAAGTCTCTTTAAAGATTTGCCTTTTAAAATATAAATGTGTAATCATGCAACTAGACCATAAGATCAGACATAAGGTCTTCACAGGAGGAAGGAGTGAGGGAGGGGAGGGAGGGGACAATGGGAATGTCTAAAAGCAAAAGTGGTGAGAGCAGCGTCAGGAACTTGCTACATTCTGGCTCAGCTGTGAGCTCGGTCCCCCAGAAAACAAGTCCCAGGAAGCACAGTGGCTGGAGGTCTACTCCACCTCTCCTATTTACGTTCCTCATTTAGCCAGGGGCAAACCTTTTGGGTGTGGGGCTTCTCAATCTATCAGAGGGAGGTTACGTCTGCCCTGTCTCTCTTACCTGGGTCATTGTGGTATTCAAGGAGGAAATGGCCATAAAAGTTTATTTTCCCAAGTATCCCAATGTTTTTCATGTTTGTGTCAACTTTTGTAGATTTCAAATACCCTCAAAAGAGTTTTAGAAGACTCTTAACTGGAGGGGATTAGAGGAAAAGAAGTGGTGAGAGAGGAAAATGCCAGGAGCTTCCTCCCAGGAGCATCTCCAGGAAGGGCAATGCTTCCCAGTTGTCCCTGGTTCCACACCAACATTCCCATTACAGTCACTGCACCAGGAAGCCTAGCCACTGATTGGCTAATAGAATTTTAAGTTGCACATGCTTTTTTTTTTTTTTTTTTTAAAAAAAAAAGGCACAGACGTGTCAAATTCAGAATCCCTACAACCTATGATACTTTGTTCAAATGAAAACATACATGACGATGTGACATGTCAAATGAAGTAAGCCATGTACGGCACCAAACCCACAGTGTGATCTTGACCTGATATGTACAAAGAAAACACACCAGGGTGATAACCATAAGCCCAGAGTAGTAGGTGAGTGAATCACTACTTGTATTTTTACTTGCATTAATTTTCTATATTTTCTATTTAAATGAGCATTTCTATTTTCAATGAGCATTAAATGAGGTTGCAATTAGAAAAAAAATGTATAAAATATTCACATACCTATATACACATAGTCACATATACAGATATACATATCTATAGGATCAACACACAGAAATATTTACATGTTTGAATTATAACATATAGGTAGGAAAGAAGGTCAGCTCACAGTTGACCTAATGAGTTAGGGCTTGGGGTTTAGAGTAAACTACCTGTGTTCCAATGAGTGGCTGTGCCACTCAGCTTTACAGTGTTGGACCATATATTTGACCCCTCTGAGCTTCAGTTTCTTCATCTGTAAAATGGGAATAATCAGAGCACCTCTCTCGAGACCTTATAGTGAGAAATAAAGATCGCCGACCTGAATTTCAGCTCCCCAAAGGCAGGTTTTTTATATACCTCTCCACTGTATCCCTGGAGAAGGAAATGGCAACCCACTCCAGTACTCCTGCCTGGAAATTCCCATGGACGGAGGAGCCTGATAGGCTGCAGTCCATGGAGTCGCTGGAAGTCAGACACAACTGAGCAACTTCACTTTCACTTTTCACTTTCATGCATTGGAGAGGGAAATGGCAACCCACTCCAGTGTTCTTGCCTGGGGAATCCCAGGGACAGAGGAGCCTGGTGGGCTGCCGTCTATGGGGTCACACAGAGTCGGACATGACTGAAGTGACAGCGGCGGCAACAGCAGCCACTGTATCCCATTGCTTAAAACAACGTTTTGCACCCCCTCCAAAAACTGTGATGGATGTGCACTGACCATCCTAGGCACCCCTCTCCAGCAGTGACAGCTCATACTCACCAGGCAGTAACAAGGGCAGATGTTTCATCTACAGGCACAGAGCAGTGACCTGTGGGTGTGACCCATGCCCTTGAACCTTGTTAGAACTGCTGTCTGACAAACCGAGCTAAGAAGTGTTTGGCAAGACTGGAAAATAACCCACTGAAAGTGTGCAAGGACCTAAGGTAAGGGGACAATCAGACCAAATGGATGCCCCTGGTTCCCACCCAGAAACTCAACTAGTTCTATCAACAAAGGGCATCTTCAGAGGCCAGAAGAAGACAACCTTTGCTATTGGCTTCCACAGAACTCTCCCAGCATCTGCCAAGAACCACCTACAAGCACCACTGAGAACCCTGAAAGCATCAAAATGGACAAAAATAAGAAAAGCTTCCATTTTCAGAACTACTAGTAACAAACACTTAACATATATCACTGCTGCTGCTGCTGCCAGGCAGCAGGCAAGAACACTGGAGTGGGCTGCCATTTCCTTCTCCAAGGCATGAAAGTAAAAAGTGACAGTGAAGTCACTCAGTTGTGTCCAACTCTTTGTGATCCCATGGACTGCAGCCTACCAGGCTCCTCCGTCCATGGGATTTTCCAGGCAAGAGTACTGGAGTGGGGTGCCATTGCCTTCTCTGACATATATCACTAATCCTCATAATAACCCTGCTAAGATCCACTCTCTGAAAGAATCTGAATTCTAAAAAAGGAAGTTAAGATATGTTACCAAAAGTATTACTTTGTTATAACAACCAAGACTGAGACATGGCTCAAGAAGTTTTGTCAAAGAGGTAGTTTTGATGGACTGGGGCAGGGGTGGTGGGGAAGTGGGGCGGGCAGTGGACAGAGTTCAACAAGAAGAAATATGTAAGAACGTGGGGCAAGCAGGTGAGGAAGGTATGCCTGGTGACCTCAAACCAGCTCACCTTAGCCAGATTTGAGAGCAGATAGCAGGTTCTAAGTCTAAAAAGTGCTCAAAACAAAGCTAATCAAGAAAAGTAATAAAATGTATACAATAAAAAAAAAGAGGACACCAGAGAGAAGGGGAGGGGGTCACCTCTTGCATCACCCTGTGGAAAGGTGATAGGGCTCTGGAATGTGATAAACCTGGTTCAAAACCCAACTTCTCCCTCTCTGAGACTCAGACAAGCTCAACACTAAAGCAAGCTTTAGCTTCCACATCTCTAAAATGGGAGGAATGAGCTCAGAGAATATAGTGTGTTGAATTACCCGGCACCATGCATGCCGTGTAAGGGCCATTCTAAAAGGTTTAGGACCCTTTGCCCCTCATTTTCAGTTTCTTGAGCCTAGAGGTCCTGTCATAGGGCTCACTGATCTATCCCAAGGGTGTGCACATCAACCAGCACATGTTGGCATGCAACAAATGTCTGCTGGCAAAATAAATAAATCATTTGTAGCTGTCATCCACAACTACCAAAATATGGGTTGTGCCTTTGGTAGACCCAAAAAAGAGAGACCAAAAATCTGATTTTCAGTCCAACTCACCTCCCTGACACTCACTCCCCACCGTCATCAATGCATTCCTGAACTCACACATTCTGAAGTTCTCCCTTCCCATCTTGTCCCATTTAGACAGACAGCTTCCTCATCAAAAGAGACCCAACCCAAACAGTGTCTCTTACACTGGAGCTGAAAGGTCACTGCTTAAAAACAAGAGAAAATACAGATCTATGGAAATTGCTCTACTCAAGATCCTACTCACCGATCTCTTGACTCAGCAAGATGGTGAGGCCCGAGTCCTATGCTTTCAGCTGAGACATCACTTCCTCCTGAAAACCTTCTAGGGCCTCCCACACTGGATCGTCCCTTTTGTGTGTTCCATGGTGACTGAGCTCATCTGTTACGCTGATGGAAAGATCGATGGCTTGTCCAGTATCTGTAATGGTTCTCTCTTGCCTAACATGGTACTTAACAAATGACAAGTGCTCAATACACTGATGCTGTGTGAATGAGTGGATTTATCAAGACACTAACCAAAATGCTTTCTTTCTACTCATTTTTCTTCTGTTCAGTGATAATTCACTATAAGCAGTGAGGACATCTACCATAGACATGGTTTTCTACACACAGGAGAAATGCAATGAGAGAAGGCCTGGGAGGTGGACAGTGGTGGGATGCTCACAACTGTTGAGCACCTCCTCTGTTCCTTGTCTGTTACCTAAATAAACTCACTTTGACCTCCGACAGACCTTAGGAGATTAACGTCACTTTATAGTTGATGGAAGGGATGCCCAGTGGCTCAGCAGGTAAAGAATCTTCCTGCAGTGCAGGAGATACAGGAGATGCAGGTCCAATCTCTGGGTCAGGAAGATCCCCTGGAGAAGGAAACGGTAACTGACTCCAGTATTCATGCCTGGGAAATCCCAGGGACAGAGGAGCCTGGAGGGCTACAGTCCAAAGAGTCACAAGGAGTCAGACATGACAGAGCAACTAAGCACACACACATACTTGATGGAAATGAGGCTCAGAGAGTTTAAGTAACTTGATAAGGATACAGAATCCTGAACCAATTGAGACAGAAAGCAAACTCTGAAGCCCTCCAAGAAAACTGAGGAAATTAGTCAAAGAAGTCAAAAAATGCCTGGAGGAAACTCAGACACTAGACAAACAAAGCCAACAATAGAAATGTACTGGGCTCTTTCCATCCAAATGCAGGAAATGAGCTGGATTAAAAACTAGTTTATTCTTGGCCTTTTGTTTTTAAGAACTTCAACAGAATTTGCCCCTGAAAGACAAAGGAAGGGTTTTTAAATGTTTTGTTTTGGTTTCTCAAACTTAAATTGATAATTTTTTGAAAATTAATACATCAGAAGTCCCAAGACTCATGTAGCTAGACTAAGCTGATTCAGACCACAGAGAATAACCAAGCTGCTGTGCTCTGAAATCTGGGCAGGGTAAGGGATAGAGAGAGCACAGCCCCACAACGAGGCAGATAGCAGGACATCTTCATGAGGCCAGACTGAGCAAACTGCATCCATGAAAGTCTGGACCACTCTGCAAGCTCTGTTCCCTGGAATGCACTCTACCTTACTCACATACACACATACATGGCACTGGTCGTTTGTTTACTCATTTGTTTAAGGAGAGGCATTATGGCATAGTGCTTGAGATCACTTACCTAAATTAAATCCCTTCTTCGCCTTACTGTGTCCAATAAGCTATGTGACCTTTAACATCACTTTCGCAACCACCAGTCTCCTTATCTGTTAGATTTGGGTAACAGTAATGTGACTTCACAGGCTGATGTGAGAGATGAATGTAGTAGTGGATGTAAAACATTCAGCACAGTGCCAGGCATCCAGTCAATGTTCAAGAGCAAGTCAGCTGCTGTATTTATAATAACAGTATCACATAACTAATAATGATATAATTTCATAAGTTTCCAAATTTTGTTTGGAAAAGGAAAAGTCCTTCATTGATTAGAAAATTTAAAATTAAAAAAAAAGTTTAAGATTTTTTTCTAAAGTAGAAAAACTGAATACTCCCAATTCTCCATATTTTAGAACACCTGGGCCACAAAGAAAGCAAGTGCTAATCTCAGTCCTACTAAGGAGAGAAGGAACTAAATCCTTGCCCAGCTCTCTCTGTTCGCCCATGCCTACGGGAGCCTGCAGGCTGTTCATTCTGACACCCATCCAGCAGTGGTCCCTGTTAGCCTAGCAGATCCACACACTTTCCTCTAATGTCAAAGCTGGATTATTGCTCAGAAAGAAAGGGAAAGGGGGAAAAAAAGGAAGAAAAGCTAGGTATTCAGGAACTAGCCCCTATGATAATCCTTAGAAATATCTAAAATTATCTTTTAAGAAAAAACCCCTTTTTATTGATAATTCCCTAAAGGCTAAAGCCCAATGAGTTGCTTAAACAGACTCCCTAAGCATCCTCTAGAAGTTACAACTAAGCACAGAGATATCATGCTATAACTAGAATCAATGATGGACCATATCCGTTTACCTGCTAGGCAAATTAAAAGACTCCTGGTCTTCACTGAAAAATCAATATTTGTTTAAGTCTGGAATGTTGCTATGGACCTGTGGATTGCCTGAGAAGTATCAAATAGTGTGTACATGTTATGTGTACAGGCAGGTGTACAGAACAGGGGAAGTGATGAGCTCCCCTGGGAGCCTTCAGTCCCTTTAGTCCAGCTGAGCACATTCTGACAAGTGGCTACCAAGGCAGGAGCAATATCGAAAATCAAAGAGCACTGACCCCCAATATTTTAAAAGGTTCCTTAAAGCTGTCCATGACTGTGTCATCTAGACCCTTAACTTCTAGACCTTGAACTTCATTTTACCTCTCTTGGCCCAAGTCAGAGAGAAAAGGGATGAGACTAGGCCAACTTAAGGAGTGGTTCCAGCCACAGTAAACACAGTAAAGTAAAGCCAAGAGCCAAGTAGACTCAGCAAGGAAATAACAAGAAACAGGGAGTGGGGAGAGTGAGGATGCTTTTAAAGAGCTTTGTTTGCTTTTTGGTAGCTAGGAGTTTCCAAAGTACTGGACACACCCACAACCACATGTAAGTTTCACATACTTCAAAGTCAAACAGAGGACCTGGGAATCCTTCCTGATAGCCTGGGTGAGTGAGAGCCAATTAAGCATTGAGGTTAAATCATGAAGTGCCTGGCAGTCTCACTTTTTTAAAGTGAGTATCTCTGAGTAAGAGCCATATGGTTACTGCAATAATGAGGTTTATAAATAGGCTTAATATTCAAACAATCTGGCTTAGGAAAACCAAAACTTGTGCTTAGGCTCCAGGTTGACAGCAAGATACCTCCCAGTTGAACACAAGAGGGTTATCTGGTCTGGGAAATGGAATATGCAACAACTCCACAAGCATGGTGAGAATTCCAGTTCTGCCTGAAATCTTCTCTGGGGTTTCTGGGCAATAATGACTCACACTGCTCTAGATCCCATCAGATTCCATCTCCATCCTTCCTTACTGAGATCACTACTGCTACTGATGTACAGACAGCTTTGGAGATTTTGGTTCTCAGGCCTCAGTTCCCCCAAGGGAGAGGAGATTGAGGGACAGACTCAGAAAAAAAAAAAAAAAAGCACACAGCAAGACTTGGGGAATTAAATACACATTCTCACAAGTTCAGGTCACGTGTGGCTCATTCGTGGGAAAGTGGACTGAGATAAAATGCCACAAATACCCGTGAAATAAGCAAGGACCTGAATGATCATCTGATCCTCTGGTTTTGTGTTTTAGTGGCATAAGGGGTACAGACTGAACAGAACTGGATAGCCCCAGAAAATTCCACTGAATCTGTCTTAAACCATTTGTACAGACTACTTAAGATGTTGCTGAAAACGAAAGGTCCTTGTACACGCCGTCTCATTTCTACCAGTGATTTCATATTCCACGATACCCATGTTAAAACCCAGAATTGCAAAGCTATATATATATGCTGAAACTCCGGTACTTTGGCCACCTCATGCGAAGAGTTGACTCATTGGAGAAGACTTTGGTGCTGGGAGGGATTGAGGGCAAGAGGAGAAGGGGACGACAGAGGATGAGATGGCTGGATGGCATCACTGACTTGATGGATGTGAGTCTCAGTGAACTCCAGGAGTTGGTGATGGACAGGGAGGCCTGGTGTGCTGCTATTCATGGGGTCGCGAAGAGTCGGACACGACTGAGCGACTGATCTGATCTGATATATACTAATTGCTTAATGGATTTTCCCATTTTTTTATTTTTTAATGTAATTTTATTTTGATCTCCCTATTTGCTTTATTACTTTGTAAAATTTTATTTATTTATGGCCATACTACTCAGCACATGGGACCTTTGTTTCCCAACCAAGGATCGAACTCCCACCCCTTGCAGTGGAAGCACAGAATCCTAACCACTGGACCACCAGGCAAGTCCTCCCATATTTTTAACAAGTAAATACCAGTGAGGGGGAAAAAAAAAAAAAAAAATATATATATATATATATAGCAATCTCCTGGCACATTCAAGCAGACTATTTGAGGGGAGAAGGAGAAAAAGATATTAGAGAAAGTGAGTCTTTCTTCTCTTACTCGCTCAAATATTTCTTAACAAATAAGCTATAGAATGAAAAACCATGTGGGCAACGATTCTATTTTCCTGCTCTGCCAAAGATCCAAGGCAGAACAGAAAATAATGAAATGACATAAACTCACTTTCACCTGGAATAACCCAACAATTAGGAAAGATTTGTTTCTTCTTCAATTTTCTAAAGAATTTTTCTACCAGATTGTCTATTGGGGAAAATTGTCCTATAGATTCATACTCTTTCATTTAGGGCTCTTAGAAAGTTAAGATCATGTTTGGGGATAGCAACTCCCAAAGTACAGAATTCCAGTATGTTTAAACTAGTGATGAGATAAAAGTCAAATGAAGGAAACCTTCTAGAGAGTGGTTTGGGGTTGAGAATGGTGAATCAGAAAACTGAGAGCATACTCATCTGAAACAGAGCTGTGCATAAGATACTCAATGTTTAACTCATTTCTGGGAGCAAATGTGTTTCTATCTAGTGCTGGCTTGGTTGTGGCAAAAAAAGAAATCTCTAAAGAGAAGATTTAGTTTAAACTACATGACCCACAGTGGCTCAGTGGTCAAGAATTCACCTGCAATACAGGACACAAAGGAGACACGGGTTTGATCCCTGGGAAGATTCCCTGGAGGAGGGCATGGCAACCCACTCCAGTATTCTTGCCAGGAAAATCCCATGGACAGAGGAGCCTGGAGGCCTGCAGTCCATGAGGTCGTAAAGAGTCAAACACAGCTGAAGCCACTGAGCATGCGCTCACATGCGCACGCACATACACAGGCACACGCGCGCGCGCGCACACACACACACACACACACACACACACACGACCCCACAGTAAGTCCCATCTGTACCAGCAACAATTCACAGTCATTCCACGCAGTCCCCAAGGCGCCCACATTCTCACAGGCCTGTGTCTTCATCGCTCCCCGTCCCCAGCCCCATCATTTGCCTGCAGACAGCTGTTCAGACACAAATACCCAAATCTCCTGGTCATGCCTGCTTCTCTCCTGGGCCTGGGTTAAAAATTCCAGCACTCAGATTACTGTCTAACAGGCCCCAAAATATGACCCCTCCCAAAAGAAAGCTGAAACCTTCCTCTGAAAAGCATTATTTGTGAGCAGATCAAGCACTGTTTCCCTCTAGCTTAACGTGCACTGCTTACAGCTGTGCAGTGAGCCCATCAGTGGCACCAGTGAAAAAATAGAGAAAGGCTATTAGAGAAAGAAAACAGAAAGTAAATGCCACACTTGTAGACGTCCAAACAGTACTTTTTTGCATAAGTGATCTATCCCTCCATTCACATATTTACTTACACTTACAGTGTTCTACAGTAAAACTGTGTGGGTGGGAACGGGAGATTTTTGTGACCTCCTTCCTGGAAGCCTGGCTCCTACTTAGATAAACATCAATGAGAAAAGCTGAAAACAAAAATATTTCTTAGTATCTGTGACGACACTGCCAGAGGGAGATAAATCCAAATGATTGAGACAAAATCTCACTCTGCAGATATATTCCTGAAACCAGAGGAGGGGTGGGTTTTTAATTGAATTATCCAGAGAGATACTTGAATTTTCTACTCTATTTTTCCCATGTAGATTTAGCCAGAACAAAAAAATGTATCTTCTGCCAAGTTTAACTTCAGAGGCTAGTCTAATGTTTTTAAGCCTTTCCTATCTACTCCCATAGCACTCCTTCCGTCTTCCTCCCACCTTGTTATCATAACCTGCTCCTGGCAGAAAGCAGCTCTTGGTTATTTATAATTTCAGGTGAATGTTAAGTCAATACAACACAACAGCTCCTTGAAAGCAGAAGTCCTTCTTGTTTCCTCCAAAATCTTCTCTCACAATAGAATCATCTAGAGAAGGCTCCTGTCTGGACATACGCTCCGTAAATTTCAGCAATTTAAATATGGCAAAAGTAAGGTCAATGCTCAAATTACAGGGGAAAAAAAGCCCACTCACCTACCAGATGCACTCCTAGAGACCACTCAGAGCTACACAGTCAACTGAAAGAATAGGTTGAGCATTCAAACTAAATTCTCCTCAGCTACAGTTACACCTTCACTGAAACTATCCAGACTCCCAGAAACAAGTGCTTTGAACAGTTCTTTCATTTTTTTAACCATGGCTAATTTCAGTCAGAGGTTTCATAGGCAGAATGGCAGTTCTAAACATTTATGAGGCGTGATTTACAATGTGCTGTGTGTGCTCAGTCGTGTCTAACAATTTGCAACCCCGTGGCATGTAGCCCGCCAGGCTCCTCAGTTCATGGAATTTTCCAGGCAAGAATATTGGAGTAGGTTGCTATTTCCTACTCCAGGGTATCTTCCTGGCCCAGGAATCGAACCTGTGTCTCCTGCATTGGCAGGCAGATTCTTTACCACTACACCCCCTAGGAAGCCCTGATTTACAATAATTCACCCTTGTATTTCACAAATCAGCTACAAAGGTGTTCATGAAAATTTTTATAGTTTCTCATAGTAACAGACCAGGCTCCAAGTAACAACCTAGAATAGTATAGTAAATATAAAATATTGGAGAGGGGGGTAATTTAAAGACTTGTAAGACCTCTTAGCATATTAAACATCAGAGACATTACTTTGCCAACAAAGGTCTGTCTAGTCAAGGCTATGGTTTTTCCTGTGGTTATGTATGGATGAGAGTTGGACTGTGAAGAAAGCTGAGCGCCGAAAAATTGATGCTTTTGAACTGTGGTGTGGGAGAAGACTCTTGAGAGTCCCTTGGACTGCAAGGAGATCCAACCAGTCCACTCTAAAGGAGATCAGTCCTGGGTGTTCTTTGGAAGGAACGGTGCTAAAGCTGAAACTCCAGTACTTTGGCCACCTCATGCAAAGAGTTAACTCATTGGAAGAGACTCTGATGCTGGGAGGGATTGGGGGCAGGAGGAGAAGGGGACGGCAGAGGATGAAATGGCTGGATGGCATCACTGACTCGATGGACGTGAGTTTGAATGAACTCCGGGAGTTGCTGATGGACAGGAGGCTTGGTGTGCTGCAATTCATTGGGTCGCAAAGAGTCAGACACAACTGAGCGACTGAACTGAACTGAAGACCTCTTAGAGCCATCTCAGACAAGACTCAGAGAAGTAGAGAAAAAAAGGAGGGGGGCGGATATTAATCTGAACTACTAAAACACACCGGGGAGTAGTTTTAATATTAGTAGACTAATATTCCACTCCTGGAAGGCAATGGCACCCCACCCCAGTACTCTTGCCTGGAAAATCCCATGGATGGAGGAACCTGGTAGGCTTGTCCATGGGGTCGCTAAGAGTCGGACATGACTGAGCGACTTCACTTTCACTTTTCACTTTCATGCATTGGAGAAGGAAATGGCAACCCACTCCAGTATTCTTGCCTGGAGAATCCCAGGGACAGAGGAGCCTAGTGGGCTGCCGTCTATGGGGTCGCACAGAGTCGGACACGACTGAAGCGACTTAGCGGCGGCGGGTCATGTGAGCACTTTCCCTCCATAAGAGGAAACAGGAACCAAGGAAAATGAACCAAAGAAAATTGAAGACAGAAAATGGAGCTAGAAATGAAGAAATCTCTCTGCTTAAGGCTACTTCTCAAAAGACAGAGGCTGTAGAGCCATCAAAATAATAAACACTTGGTTGCAAAATACTGAGTTGTAATTAGCTAGTGCTATGCTGAGTTGCTCAGTTGTGTCTGACTCTTTACGACCCCATGGACTGTAGCCCACAAGACTCCTCTGTCCTTGGGGATTCTCCAGGCAGGAATACTGGCGTGGGTTGCCATGCCCTTCTCCAGGGGATCTTCCCAACCCAGGGATCGAACCTAGGTCTCCTACATTGAAGGCGGATTCTTTACAGTCTGAGCCACCAGGGAAGCCCAATTAGCTAGTAAATTAGCACAACCAAATTATCACAAGCAAGTGATGATATACTAATATACTGTATTAGTATTCAAGTATAGAAATTTTCATTCTAAATTTAAGAATCTACTTAACCCTTTTTGATATTCACCTCTTTCTCCTCTTCCATATACATTAAGAATAATTCAGGGAGACAATCCATCTTTATTAGGAGAAAAAAGATTCAAAAACAGTCCCTCAAACACAAATGTCTTCCTTTTCTAAATCCTAGGACATTGTGTCAATGTCATTTATCCAGCAATTAATTTTTTTTGTCCATACTTTGTCTTTTTTTTAAACTTTTCACCTCTATAAAGAATTGTCTTGTCTCCTTAACTAGACTATAGGTTTCCCAAAAACAGGGCTTTTTTTCTAATATTTTCATATCTCTTCTGAAGCTCCTAATATCCAATATATAATCAGATCAGATCAGATCAGTCGCTCAGTCGTGTCCGACTCTTTGCGACCCCATGAACTGCAGCACGCCAGGCCTCCCTATCCATCACCAGCTCTCGGAGGTCACTCAGACTCACATTCATCGAGTCAGTGATGCCATCCAGCCATCTCATCCTCTGTCGTCCCCTTCTCCTCCTGCCCTCAATCCCTCCCAGCATCAGAGTCTTCTCCAATGAGTCAACTCTTCACATGAGGTGGCCAAAATACTGGAGTTTCAGCTTTAGCATCATTCCTTCCAAAGAAATCCCAGGGCTGATCTCCTTCAGAATGGACTGGTTGGATCTCCTTGCAGTCCAAGGGACTCTCAAGAGTCTTCTCCAACACCACAGTTCAAAAGCATCAATTCTTTGGCGCTCAGCCTTCTTCACAGTCCAGCTCTCACATCCATACATGACCACAGGAAAGACCATAGCCTTGACTAGGCGAACCTTTGTTGGCAAAGTGATGTCTCTGCTTTTGAATATGCTACCTAGGTTGGTCATAACTTTCCTTCCAAGGAGTAAGCGTCTTTTAATTTCATGGCTGCAGTCACCATCTGCAGTGATTTTGGAGCCCAGAAAAACAAAGTGTGACACTGTTTCCACTGTTTCTCCATTTCCCATGTAGTGATGGGACCAGATGCCATGATCTTCGTTTTCTGAATGTTGAGCTTTAAGCCAACCTTTTCACTCTCCACTTTCACTTTCATCAAGAGGCTTTTAGTTCCTCTTCACTTTCTGCCATAAGGGTGGTATCATCTGCATATCTGAGGTTATTGATATTTCTCCCGGCAATCTTGATTCCAGCTTGTGTTTCTTCCAGTCCAGCATTTCTCATGATGTACTCTGCATAGAAGTTAAATAAACATGGTGACAATATGCAGCCTTGACATACTCCTTTTCCTATTTGGAACCAGTCTGTTGTTCCATGACCAGTTCTAACTGTTGCTTCCTGACCTGCATACAGATTTCTCAAGAGGCAGATCAGGTGGTCTGGTATTCCCATCTCTCTCAGAATGTTCCACAGTTTATTGTGATCTACACAGTCAAAGGCTTTGGCATAGTCAATAAAGCAGAAATAGATGTTTTTCTGGAACTCTCTAGCTTTTTCCATGATCCAGCGGATGTTGGCAATTTGATCTCTGGTTCCTCTGCCTTTTCTAAAGCCAGCTTGAACATCAGGAAGTTCACGGTTCACATATTGCTGAAGCCTGGCTTGGAGAATTTTGAGCATTACTTTACCAGCGTGTGAGATGAGTGCAATTGTGCGGTAGTTTGAGCACTCTTTGGCATTGCCTTTCTTTGGGATTGGGATGAAAACTGACCTTTTCCAATCTTGTGGCCACTGCTGAGTTTTCCAAATTTGCTGGCATATTGAGGGCAGCACCCTCACAGCATCATCTTTCAGGATTTGGAACAGCTCCACTGGAATTCCATCACCTCCACTAGCTTTGTTCCTAGTGATGCTTTCTAAGGCCCACTTGACTTCACATTCCAGGATGTCTGGCTCTAGGCCAGTGATCACACCATCGTGGTTATCTGGGTCATGAAGATCTTTTTTGTACAGTTCTTCTGTGTATTCTTGCCACCTCTTCTTAATATCTTCTGCTTCCGTTAGGTCCATACCATTTCTGTCCTTTATCAAGCCCATTTTTGCATGAAATGTTCCTTTGGTATCTCTGATTTTCTTGAATAGATCCTTAGTCTTTCCCATTCTGTTGTTTTCCTCTATTTCTTTGCATTGATCGCTGAAGAAGGCTTTCTTATCTCTTCTTGCTATTCTTTGGAACTCTGCATTCAGATGTTTATATCTTTCCTTTTCTCCTTTGCTTTTCGCTTCTCTTCTTTCGCAGCTATTTGCAAGGCCTCCCCAGACAGCCATTTTGCTTTTTTGCATTTCTTTTCCATGGGGATGGTCTTGATCCCTGTCTCCTGTACAATGTCACGAACCTCATTCCATAGTTCATCAGGCACTCTATCTATCAGATCTAGGCCCTTAAATCTATTTCTCACTTCCACTGTATAATCATAAGGGATTTGATTTAGGTCATACCTGAATGGTATGTAATATATACCAATATATAATAGCAATCCAATAAAAATATGCTGAACTTTCTGACATTTGCAATTAAACGGGAGAGTGGAAGGCCCAATTAATACCCTAAAATATGTAATCTGTGAAGAATAAACAACAATTTTTTATTGTTGCAAATCCAAAAGAATTTTGGATTTGCTTTATTAGTGAGATTCAGATGAAGCCCCTCTTTCCTGTTCATCTCTTTGCAAGGTGTTAACTCACAACTATGACTCTCAGACCCTAGGCTCCAGGCCAAAGGTCTCTTCATGTTTTTTAGTCTGTTATTACTAACAGCTGCTTGGACCTTCCAAAGGTGGTCCAAGATATGCTCCAGTTCACCACATCTAAACCGAGATTCATCATTCTGTGCATGCAAGCCCACGCCTCTCTCTGTGGTCTCTAACAAGGCAAAGACACCAAACTCACTAAGACATACGAGGCAAAACAAACTTGGAAAACAACTTCTCTCTCTCTCTCTCTCTCTCTCTCTCTCTCTCTCTCTCTCTCTCAATCTCTCTCTCTCTCTCTGCTCCTTTCTAGTGTCAAACGTGCCTCCTATTCTTTCCTCCTTGGTTGTACTACCATCACTAAAGAATCTTCTCCAACTCATCTCCAGGCCTCAAGTCTCTTCTCCAATCTGTCCTCCAAACTTCTTCCAGAATAGCCATCTTAAAATTCAAATCTCCTTTTGTTACTCTCTAGCTTAAAGTCTTTTAACACTGCCTTAGAACTTAAGGAATAAAATGTAAAGTCCTTGAAATTACATGCATCCCCAAAAAAGATTCTCTGAAAGATGAATGGAGAGTGACCGGAATACATTTGTATGTGTGTATAATGTGCTCAAATGGCAAACCATTCAAGTATTCTTGCCTGGAGAATCTCATAGACAAAGTATCCCGGAGGGCTACGGTCTATAAGGTAGCAAAGAGTCGGACACGACTGAAACAACTTAGTGCACACGTGCGCACACACACACACAACGTATTCAAATACCTGCCTCCTTAAACTATGAGCATGTATAGTTTTGAATAAACCAAAACTAAATTTTTAAAAAATTTCATGTGTCACTTCCTGGCCCCTGCCTTCCTTTCCAACTTTATCTCTCCCTCCTCCCATCCCTCTGTACCTTGGCACACTGTTACCTCCACTTACTAGCTTTATCTATCCCTCAAGATTGTACTTGATGAGCTGCCAGAGGATACCTCACAGTTACCTTTTAAAGAAAAATATCTAAGGTCTTACACAGGGAAGATAACCCTGTTTCTTGGACAGCTGATGGACCAGGTACCAATGTGGGGGCCCACTGCTTGCAAGGTGAGCTGGGAGATTTCCATCCAATGGCTCCATGTTAATGACTGCAACTAGACCCAAACGCACTCTCTCCCTTAAGATTAGCCGTAAAAGGTGAGCACAGGGAAAGGCACTGAACTCAGGCTGTATTCCTAGTAAGTAGGCGCAGCTTCTCCAGTGGTCCATTATAACAGCTCAGAATTCTGAGCTGATTTATTCTGGACTGACTGGATGACTCCGTTTTCCTTATGTCACTGCAAAAGGCTAACATAAATGAAAGAAATCTGTGCATGTTTCTTCCTTGTGACTCCAAGGACTCTGCTCACATTGTCGGCAGCTCACTGCTCACACCTTCTCTGGCTCTCCCAGGAAGAAGTAGCTCCCCGCACATCCCTTTGTAACTACAGTCAACACTTCCAGGTGTTCATCTCTTTAGCTATAGCCTTACAGCTTATCTACTTTGGCACACCCAGAGTTTATCAAAGCAACTGGCACATAATAGATACTCAGTAAATGTTAAGTGACTAAACTTCTGAACAGCTGCCTGACCACTGATGACCCTATTTTTTAAAAAATGTCAGATGAGTAGAAAGAAAATACAGAATGAGAAGGCTTTATTAAATGAGAAATATGAAACCAAAGATCTAGGCATCTTTGCCTACAGATCTCCCCCTACCCCCTGGCCTACTTTTGATGTACAGTTTGGAAAAGTCACTTAAGTTCTCTGTACTTCAGTGGGATTTTAGTGAAGACTTTCAGAGATCCCAAACTCAAAGGAGTCTAAGCAGGAACAGAGCCTGATGGATTCATGTAGCTGGGACAGCAGACTGAACCAGATAAAACAACTGTAGGAATGGGGAAATGTGGGAGCAGACCCAGGGATTTTCACTCCTTCTTCTCCCCTCTGCTTCTCTGTAAGTGTTGGCCTGTCTCCAGTCATTGAAATGTCCTCTCCATGCAGTAAGAAATGAACCCAGCAGAAACCACCAGGAGAACCCAGAAAAAGGCAAAGCAGCACTCTCCCTTGGCCAATAGAGAATCTCAGTGGAGGACTCTACTTCTTGGGTTCTGTGCCACACTTGAGAATGACCACTGTTGGCAGAAAGGCAAAAATTCGATGATTGGCCAATCTGGCATCTTGAGCCCATGGGGACCCGGGAGCAGGGAGTAGGCAAAGGAGTGAGGGGACAGGGTCTACTGCCATAATGGGAGGTGGGGGGGGGGGGACGCATGCTGAATAGACCGAAACAATAATTCCAGTCTGTGACCCTAATAACCATACATTTGGGGAAATTTCAGTAACCAAAACAGACCCCTAAAATACTATGCCTTCAGGAAACTTGTATTTTACTTGGAAGAGACAATAAACATAAGAAATCATACCTCCATTTATATTCATAATACTATTTTAGATAATGTGAAAAAAGCATCAATCATCTTCACAGTGTTACATAAGCATAACATTTATTGTATTGACTACCTCACAGTTGGGCAAAACAAATACACAATGGCTTAATTACCATTGTGACAATAAATGCCAAGAAATAAGTGAAACCTGTTCTCTTGCCCTCAATTAAAAAAAAATAGAGAGAGCACCCTTTTGTCATCATATAACAAGATAAACTCTTGGTTGGGACCCAAGGTACAAGTTATGACTCAAACCCAGAGCACCGTGAGGCTCCCCTTCATCATCAGAGGAAGCAAGTGCACTCATCATATTTTCCCTGACTGGAAGATTCCCTAACAAAACAGCCATTGGGAGGGGCCCTTAACAATTCCACCCACACTCCTACAGAGGAAAGAGCAAGGCAATAGCACTTGGGGGACAGCTGAGGAAACGGAAACACTCACACAAAAAGGCTCTTCTCAGAAACACAAGACGACAGCACCCCCCTGACAGAGGTAATTAAGAAGGCTCAGGTGTATTGTGTGTGCTCCCTTCCAGCTTGGAGAGATGTGAGCATGTGTGGGAGAGGGCCATGGGGGAGGCTGAGGAACATCACCCCCTCCTGGAACCACAGATGGCCTCCACACAGTAGTGGGCAGCACCACCCTCAGGGGAAGAGGGAGTTGTCATAATAAACACCTGGGCTTGCAGGGTTTTGTCATCTCAGCGGTGGTAGATACTGCTTAAAATTCACTTTTCCAATATTTGATGTACTATTAGTATGCGGAGGATGTTACAAGGTTAGATTAAGAGTTCTTCCTCTTTCCTAAAGAAATACGTCAAACAGTCCTAGCTTTCAAATATGTATTGGTAATTTACTGTAGACCACATAGTATGTGTAGGCACTGGAGGTACTTCAGTAACCAAAACAGACAAAAAAAAAAAAGAACTATGTCCTCGGGGAACATATATTTTAGTTGGAGGAAGTAAACATAACAAATAAACATATAGTGTCAAGATAGTGAAACATGCTAAAGAAAAAAGTAGAGTGCAGAAAGGGGGATGTGTGGGGCTTATAGTATATAAAGGATCATCCCCTATATTCTCTGCAATGTAGATTCTTGGCAATAATCCTCTTGCTGCTGGTAAAGACCACTCCAGACCAGTGCAGGAAAGAGGAAAGATAAGGGGAGGAAACGAGAGCTAAATGTAAGCTTTGGCCTTCCCAACTTTCCACCTCAGTTTAGATTCCTGTGCCCAACCTGGGCAATGATGTTAATTAAACCCACCACCCATCTAGTTCATGAACTACTGTGTTGATAGTATCCTGTGAAATATAAGCCTATATTCTTCATTTTGAATATTGAAAAGTTTACCTCTGAGTCTTCATGCTTCTTTCATCACATATTGAGTAAGTACCTGCTATGTACCAAATCTTGTTCTACGCACTAGAGGTTACAGCAGTGAGCAAGACACACACGGTCACCACCCTAAAGAACTTACATTTTAATTGAGGAGAAGAAAAATTCAAAAATTGATTCAATAAGCAAGATACTTACAATAAGGAGACAGATACCAGTGAACAGTCCAGGCAGGAGATGATCAAGTCCTGAACTTAGATGGCTCTCAAACGAGCTGAACCAAATTCCTGACTATCTCTGGTCACGTATAAAGCCCCTACTATAGGGTGTCATGATAATAAATTGGTGTAAAAATCCAACTATGGCTATTGAGTCTTTCTAAAATATGGAAGAGCAGCTTCTTTTCTCTTATTGTTAACACACTGTGCAGACAAATAGATACACATCTTCCCATCTCCTAATGTTTCTATTTTGTTAACTGCAGAAGTGTTATTCCAAGTTGTGTAAAAAAGCATGTGCTTTGGTCTCCAGAATCTTTAGCAACTTATTATAGCACTACTGTTCTGTTTTGAAGTGGTAGTAAGAACCATAACAGTAGTAAAAAAATAATCTCATAACAATAATAACATGTCCTTTTTCACATTAGAATGTGAAGTTACAGATCTCCTGGGACTGCTGCTGAGCAGGATGTTTCAGCAGGAAGGGTAAAAAGAGAGGGACTCAAAAACACACGCTTGGAAAAGAATCAACCCACGCCTTTTATGTTCAAAAGTACAGAGTGCTGGGTAAACACGAGAGACATGAAAACAAAAATGCAGATACATCACACCCCAACAATCTGGGGAGAGAAGCCTAACTGATGAAACAGAGAAAGTTACGAGACAGTGTGTTCATTCTAAGCTCCAAAGACTTTTTCATATAAATTTCCCACCTCAGCCTGGCTGATTTGCCCAAACCCTCTACTCCAACCTGAGTAGCTCCATTGAGTTGGTTGAAACTGTAAAGCAGCCTAAGAGAAGCAGTTTCTGAATATGTGCACATGAGTCCCTCCTACTGGGATGGGAAGGAGACCAGCTTGACAACACCTTGACACTGTATATACCAGGGACCCAGACTTTGTAGATGCAACAAACTTTCTGTGTGCACCTCAATACAATGAGATGGAATGTTCATTACGTAGGACATGAACTTGTAAACACCTCTGGGAAAGAGGTGCTGCATT
Organism: Tragelaphus eurycerus; assembly: GCA_935064755.1. Lineage (NCBI taxonomy): Eukaryota > Metazoa > Chordata > Mammalia > Artiodactyla > Bovidae > Tragelaphus > Tragelaphus eurycerus. The sequence goes on from CAKXYN010000002.1 coordinate 32,368,476, forward strand.
GCATGCATCTCAACTGTTGGAAGAGCCTGCCAGCCAAAAAGACAAGATTTCCACATAAGTTTACAACCTCTGCTTGCAGCAGCCAAACAATCCAAAACTCATGCTACTTGGCATGGTTTCCCATTTAAATCAATGGCAATGAAACTCACTTTGTTACTGATGGAAGGGCTCTTACAAAGTGCACTTTAAATAGGGATACCTTAAAGAAACACCTATCTTACTGCTTTCCTTTAGAAACTCTGAATATCCTGGTTGGAATATAGTCTCCCCCAAGATGAAGATAACTCAGATCAGTGCCTTTCTGATTTGTTTTGGGGTATGTGTGTGTGTGTGTGCGTGGACGTGCACAGGCATACACGTATGCTTTCAAAAACATAACTACAGCAAAACAACTACGAAGGAGGTTTTCCTATCACTGCCCTCGGTAGGAACAGAGTATCTGGAGAATATACTTGGGGAAAACCTATTTTTTTTAATCTGCACTAGATATTTGATGGCAAATATCTGGTGGTTATGGAAGGTATCTTTGGAACCTACCTGGTCAATTGAGAAGCAGGCCGTAACCATACAGCTGTCACTACAGCTTCCTGACTGGGATAACCAGCAGTTCATTGTTTAAGAAATCTTTTCACAGAAAAAAAACATGTACTTTCAGGTCACTTCTCCTCAGCACCCAAGAACAGGCAGACCCAATGAAGTGAATGAAATTCAGAAATCTCTGTGCCTCAGTCCAGCTAGAACTCTGGCCACCATATTGAAAACAAATGACCTATTTCAGTGTTCAGATCTTGCTAGGAAACTCCAATATTGTTTCTGAACCCTACTGTCTCCAAAAACAGCCCTTCCTTCCAGTAACTCTTTTCCTGCTAGAAAGAATCCTAAGAAAATATCTGAAGTTGCAGTAGGCTATGGAGAGGAAGAGGAAGATTTAACGGCCAGAAAGCATATTGAATTTGAACTGTTGGTAAGTTCTTGGACCACCTGCTAAGGTGTCTGCAAGCATTTTCCAGAGAATAACTCTTCCTTTGATTAAAAATCTGTGATCTGAGTCCCCAAACTTTTCTCTCCTGATCAATTAAAAAAGAAAAAGAAATATCTCCATGAATATTGATCTATACTGTAAGTGAAATCTAAGGACATCTCCCCTTCCCCAAAGAAAGCATGACTTGGAAACAGCAAGGCATTCTACAGCACTCAGAAAGACACGTCTCATTGTTGAAAGGCAGCAGAGACTGTAATTAACTAGGAAGCGGTGTGGAACTTCTCCCGCTGTATTTAAAGGGCCATGCAGGAGTGAGGGTGAGCAGTCGTGACCGGGGCTGTGTAGTTAAAATACTGACGAGAGAGGGAAATGGGGCAAGAGAAGTAAACAGGTTTACTTACAGCCCTCGGAGCCGAAGCCAGATTTTCTCGATCTGTTCGGGCTGCAGGTATTTCAGAGAGTTGCTCTCAAATTCTTCAATCTCCTTGGTGGGCGACTCCATAGCTGCAGGTTATCACTGGGAGTGAGGCCCGAGTGAGTTTGGGCTGTCCCCTCCCGCCTCCTGGCCCAGTCCAGCCCTCCAGCTCCAGCCCGGCGCCGCGCGTCTGCCTCACTTTCTGTGTGCGCTCCCCTTTCTGCGCCCCCCAAATCCTGGCTTAAAGCGGGCCCGGAGAGGCGGCGACCCTGGGCCCAGATGCCCCCCTGAGGCAGATGCGGGAACCAGCCACGCTCCCGGGCTAGTGCCAAGGGTAGGAATTGTGCTTTTGCTCTAGGAGAAAGCACCTCGGACCTACTCGTATTTTTTTTTTTTTTTTTTTTTGCCCTCAAACAAAGCCGCGGGAGCGAACCGTGTGGCAGCTGGATTGTAGGGGAAAGGGAAGACCGAGAAGGGAGGAGAGGCGGCGAGGGAGGGAGAAAGTGAGAAGGGGAGAGCGGGGAGAGGGATGAGCCCAGAAGGAGCCAGCGCGGGGCCGGTCTGTCTGAGCCTGAGGCCGCACACCCTGGCTGCGCCAGCGCCCCCTGCCCTGGGGCGCCCCGAGGCTCCCCCTCCCGGTCCCTCTCTCTTTGCCCCGCTGCCTTCGCGCCCCTTCTCTGTTTTCTGTCACTTACCAGCAGCTCTGCTGACAAGCGAGAAAACTGACAACTGCGAAGAGTCGTCTGCGAGCGCGCAGGGGCCGGTTTCAGGTCTGGCACCCGAGGGCGCGAAGGGAGGGGCGCGCGGAGCACTGCCGTCTGCGGGGCACAAGCTCGCGGGGCTCCAGCCCCGCACCCGGAGACCCGCGCGCGCCAGGGCGGTCCGCCGCGGCGCAGGGCCCCCAGCCCCGCGTGCCGATGGCTCCCGGAGCCCGCACAAAATGAATAGCACGGCTCCACACTCGGAAATCCCAGGAAACCGAGGTCTGTGTCCTCCCCGGCGGCTGGTGGGGCAAACAGCCAAGGTGAGGTTCCGCGGAGTCCGTGCTCGGAGCTTTCATTCACAGCGCTCACTTCCACGCCCGCCAGAGAGCCGGTTCCATTTTGAAATATTAAAGCAATTGACAGGGACTAAAGTAACCACACATCACACTTAGAAAGTCTCGATATATTCTTCCTTCCCGCCGCCAAAAAGTGGTGTGAAAAAAGGAAAATATAAACAAAAGTAAGGCGGTAGGAGTTTCCACTGACAGACTCACAAAGGGTTCCTGCAGGGCTGTGCTGGGCAGATGCTGACAGTGGAGAGGAGTTTCAGCTCACGAGGCTACAAGTCAGTATCTGAGTCCCCCGAGGTCATTCACAATGTCAATAAAGTGAATTGCTCAAACAGAATGGGATCAGGTATGCAGTAAGGGGAGGAGGGAAAGAAGTGAAAGTCGCTCAGTCGTGTCTTTTCGTGTCTATACAGTCCATGGAATTCTCCAGGCCAGAATACTGGAGAGGGTATCCTTTCCCTTCTCCAGGGGATCATCCCAACCCAATGACCGAACCCAGGTGTCCTGCATTGCAAACGGATTCTTCACCAGCTGAGCCACAAGGGGAGGCGGGAGGTGGGATTCAAAGAGAGACCAAAGACAGAAAAAGAAAGACTGACAATTTAATTTGAGCCCTGATATCACAGACTGGTGGTCAAACTCCCTTCTAAATGCAGCCATCATCACTTCTCAGGGGCCGTGTCAAACCTGGGACACAGGGCTCCCGAGATTCAAGACACAGCTTGCCTCCATAATGGTATTTTCCTCCACTGGCAGTTAATGATTCTTTCAGTTACACTCCCAGTATTCTTTTTCTGTCCATCAGATATTTGCCTGCTTCTCAAAATTAAGATAAATGTAAAGGTCAGATCAGATCAGATCAGTCGCTCAGTCGTGTCCGACTCTTTGAGACCCCAGGAACCGCAGCACGCCAGGCCTCCCTGTCCATCACCAGCTCCCGGAGGTCACTCAGACTCACACCCATCAAGTCAGTGATGCCATCCAGCCATCTCATCCTCTGTCGGCCCCTTCTCCTCCTGCCCTCAATCCCTCCCAGCATCAGAGTCTTCTCCAATGTGTCAACTCTTCGCATGAGATGGCCAAAATACTGGAGTTTCAGCTTTAGCATCATTCCTTCCAAAGAAATTCCAGGATTGATCTCCTTCAGAATGGACTGGTTGGATCTTCTTGCAGTCCAAGGGACTCTCAAGAGTCTTCTCCAACACCACAGTTCAAAAGCATCAATTCTTCGGTACTCAGCCTTCTTCACAGTCCAGCTCTCACATCCATACATGACCACAGGAAAGACCATAGCCTTGACTAGGCGAACCTTTGTTGGTAAAGTAATGTCTCTGCTTTTCAATATGCTATGTAGGTTGGTCATAACTTTCCTTCCAAGGAGTAAGCGCCTTTTAATTTCATGGCTGCAGTCACCATCTGCAGTGATTTTGGAGCCCAGAAAAATTAAGTCGGACACTGTTTCCACTGTTTCTCCATCTATTTCCCATGTAGTGATGGGACCAGATGCCATGATCTTCGTTTTCTGAATGTTGAGCTTTAAGCCAACCTCTTCACTCTCCACTTTCACTTTCATCAAGAGGCTTTTTAGCCCCTCTTCACTTTCTGCCATAAGAGTGGTGTCATCTGCATATCTGAGGTTATTGAGATTTCTCCCAGCAATCCTGATTTCAACTTGTGTTTCTTCCAGTCCAGCATTTCTCATGATGTACTCTGCATATAAGTTAAATAAACATGGTGACAATATGCAGCCTTGACGTACTCCTTTTCCTATTTGGAACCAGTCTGTTGTTCCATGTAAAGGTGAGAACTAGCTTTTCTCCATTTCTCAAGTAAAATTCCATTCAAGTGGCCTTGATAAAGAAAAATTTAAGAGTGTTTAAATCCTAAATGCTCATCCATTGGGAAGTGGGCATTTATTTTCCAGAAATTAGAGTTAAGAGTGATGAGGATGGCATGGCTGGCCCCATTCATTCCAGTGGAAAAGGTATCTGCTTCAAGGTGAGATGACAGAACCTTTTGACTTTTTTGAAAAGGACTCACACACTCACCTACAACAATCTTAAGTGACCTCATTAAACTCAGTCCTTAAGGAGTTTCTGGAAGCACTTACAGTTCCACTGAGTTAAAGGCAAAGGTAGCATTAAACAGTCAATATATTAACATAAAATTCATTTACCTAAATGAAACCAGTTTACTCATCCAATGTCACCAAGCTCAGAACAATGACCTGGTGGAATCAGACGTTAAGAGGTTATTTTAATGACTTGTTTAGGGGATGCAAAACAGTGTATGATACCCAAATGGAGTTCCCATCAGACTGTATACCTTGGGCAACCTGCTATCATAATATGGAAGCACAGTATTGAAACTTTCTACGGTCCCAACCCTGTTCTAAGGGCTCTACACTCACATAATACCAACAACAATATTATAAAGAAAACGCTATTATTATCTCCATTTTATAGTAGAAAACTGAAGCACAAGGAGGTTATCTACACCTACCAGGAAGAGAACTGAACTGGAAAAGGCCAAAGTTTGAGTTATGACTCATTACCTTATCCAATACAAAACTGTCCCCTTCACAGGATCCCATTTTCCACATCTTTAAAGAATTTATGCAAAAAGTTTTTTATGTCTGTTTCACCTTTATGATTCTATGAGGTCATCTGGAGAGAGCTGGGGAGAAGAAATGCTGAAAAGAAAGATTCATATTGCTAAATACATACTTTAATTACATCATGGTTTCTCCAAGGACTGGCCTAGAAAGAAAGGATAGAAGAAAATTTAAAAGGATGATACTCAATTTCCTGCCATCCACCATATCTATGACTTTTTCTTTGTGTTACTGGGATGTTAATCAAGTCAGAGAAAAGCAAATTTTGGAAGAAAATAGAAAGAAATAACCTTTCACTTTTAAGTAAGCTAATCAGAGAAGGAACACCAAAAATAATCTTTATAAGTTTGTGAAGCATGATTTTGTTTCATTTTAGAAAAGTTTTAAAAAAGTAAACATGTATGAGAAAGTTAATAAGGACATAACTTTATTTTAGAGCCAAAGTAGTTTTTGGAGCTGGGGAAACCTTAAAGATAATCTAATTTAGACATCTTCAAATTCTTTAAGCAATAGAATATTTTATTTCAAATTAATACTTATAAGGGATTTTAATACATACCTCAGATTTGAAAAATAAAGAAAATGCTGCTCTTGTTGAATGAGGAAGTAGAGTAATTAGTTCTCAGGGTCAAAGCCCACCTCTGCCTTTGCCATATTCCATCTCTGAGTAACCAATGCTCCCACTTCACAGATGAGAAAACTGAGGTCAAAATACCATAAAACATCTCAGGATTCCTTGCTTCTCATTGAAGACTCTTTCTAAACCACATCAGAAAGAGTTCATCCTCTCTCTGCCTGCAAAATATTACTACTTTTGGATACACTATGTTATTATGTCACTAGATTTTGTTGTCTCTTTATCTATCACAGATGGGTATGCTTGCATGCTGTAGCAACACAACATTACAAGCTACAATTTCCACTGGCAACCTTGCTTTGGAGGTCAGTTTCCATGGCAACTTCCTATCCCAGCTTTTTGAGTGAGACCTTTTAGGAAATCTTATATGGTAAAACATCATTAATTAAACATAGATGTGCATATATACGTAAATATACATAACATATATATACATACATATAATTACCAAATTAATAATCCACCAAATCAACCTACCTAAGGAAGTAAAAGACTTATACTCAAAAAGACACTGATGAAGAAACTATGACACAAATAGATGGAAACATATACTGTGTTCTTGGTTTGGAAGAATCAATATTATTAAAATGACTATACTACCCAAGGCAATCTACAGACTCAATTCCATCCCTATAAAAATATCAATGGTATTTTTCACAGAACTAGAACAAATAAACTTAAAATTTGTATGGAAACACAGAAGTCCCTGAATAGCCAAAACAGTCTTGAGAAAGAACAGAGCTGGAGGAATCAGGCTCCGTGACTTCACACAATCTGACAGTAATCAAAAGCCACAGTAACCAAAACAGTATGGCACTGACACAAAAATAGACACAGAGGCCAATGAACAGGATAAAAAGCCCAGAAATAAACCCATGCGCCTATGGTCAACTAATATAAAGGAGGCAAGAATATATAATGGAGAAAAGACAGTCTCTTCAATAAGTAGTGCTGAGAAAACTGGACGGTTACATGTAAAAGAATGAAATTAGAACATTCTCTAATACTATATACAAAAATAAACTCAAAATGAATTAAAGACCTAAATTTAAGACTGGATACTATGAAACTCCTAGGGGAAAAAATAGGCAGAACACCCTTTGACATAAATCACATATTTTTTTTTTTTTTTGGATCTGTCTCCTAAGATAAAGGAAACAAAACCAAAAATAAACAAATAGGACCTAAGCAAACTTGAATGCTTTTGCACAGCAAAGGAAATCATTGACAAAATGAAAAGACAACCAACTGAATGGGAGAAAATACTTGAAAATTGATATGACTGACAAGAGATTAATGTCCAACACATATAAACTCAAGATCAAAAAACAAACAACTAGATTTAAAAATGGGCAGAAAGAAAAACTGAAATGACACTTTTCCAAAGAGGAAAGGAAATGTCTAACAGAACATGAAAAGATGTTCAACATCTCTACTCATCAGGTAAACACAATTCAAAACCATGAGATATCGCTCCACACCTATCAAAATGGCTGTCATCAAAAAGAATGAAAATAACCAACGGTGGGGAGGACATGAAGAAAAGGGAATCTTTGTGCACTGTTTGTGGGAATGTAAATTGATGCAGCTTCTGCGGAAAACAGTATGAAGATTTCTCAAGGGACTAAAAATAGAACTACCATCAGATCAGATCAGTTGCTCAGTCATGTCCGACTCTTTGCAACCCCATGAACTGCAGCACGCCAGGCCTCCCTGTCCACCACCAGCTCCCAGAGGTCACTCAGACTCACATCCATCGAGTTAGTGATGCCATCCAGCCATCTCATCCTCTGTCGTCCCCTTTTCCTCCTGCCTCCAATCCCTCCCAGCATCAGAGTCTTCTCCAATGAGTCAACTCTTCACATGAGGTGGCCAAAATACTGGAGTTTCAGCTTTAGCATCATTCCTTCCAAAGAAATCCCAGGGCTGATCAACTTCAGAATGGACTGGTTGGATCTCCTTGCAGTCCAAGGGACTCTCAAGAGTCTTCTTCAACACCACAGTTCAAATGCATCAATTCTTAGGCGCTCAGCCTTCTTCACAGTCCAGCTCTCACATCCATACATGACCACAGGAAAGACCATAGCCTTGACTAGGTGAACCTTTGTTGGCAAAGTAATGTCTCTGCTTTTGATATGCTATCTGCTGCTAAGTCACTTCAGTCATGTCCAACTCTGTGCGACCCCACAGACGAAAGCCCACCAGGCTCCCCTGTCCCTGGGATTCTCCAGGCAAGAATACTGGAGTGGGTTGCCATTTCCTTCTCCAATGCATGAAAGGGAAAAATGAAAGTGAAGTCGCTCAGTCATGTCCGACTCCCAGCGACCCCATGGACTGGAGCCTACCAGGATCCTCCGTCCATAGGATTATCCAGGCAAAAGTACTGGGGTGGGGTGCCATATCTATTCCTTCCAAGGAGTAAGCGTCTTTTAATTTCATGGCTGCAGTCACCATCTGCAGTGATTTTGGAGCCCAGAAAAACAAAGTCTGACACTGTTTCCACTGTTTCTCCATCTATTTCCCATGTAGTGATGGGACCAGATGCCATGATCTTTGTTTTCTGAATGTTGAGCTTTAAGCCAACCTTTTCACTCTCCACTTTCACTTTCATCAAGAGGCTTTTTAGCCCCTCTTCACTTTCTGCCATAAGGGTGGTGTCATCTGCATACCTGAGGTTATTGATATTTCTCCCAGCAATCTTGATATGACCCAGCAATTCCAGGCATGGGTATCAAAAAAAAAAAAAAAAACACTAATTCAAAATATATGTGCACCCCAATGCTCATAACAGCATTGCTTACCATTATCAAGGTATGAAGCAAATTAAGTGTCCATCAACAAGTGAGTATCTAACGAAAATGTGATATACATACACTATGGAATACTACTCAGCCATTAAGAGGAATGAAATTTTGTCCTTTGCAGTGATATGGATGGACTTGGAGGACACTGTGCTAAAGTGAAGTAAGTCACACAGAGAAAGGCACTGTGTGGTATCTCTTATAGATGGAATCTAAAAAAAAATACAACACACTAGTGAATAAAACCAAAAGGAAGTATACTCACCGATACAAACTAATGGTTTGTTGCAAACCACCAGAACAAACTGGTGGTTACCAAGGTACAGAGGTGGGGCAATAGAGGGGTGGGGCAGGGGGGATGCAAACTACAGGGTGGAAGATAGGTTACAGGGATGTTCTGTACAACGTGGGGAATGTAGACAATATTTTGTAACAATTGTAAGTAGAGTATAACCATTAAAACAAACTGTATAAAAATAAAAACAAAAAATAAGATCTTTGGTTCAGGAATTAAAACAGTTCCCCAAATAGACAAAGAATAACTTAACCTAAGTACCAAAAAACCTCTGCATCATCAGCATTAAATAGAATCACAAGATCAGAAAGAGTGAGCTCCCTGTACATGGCAGAATTCAAGCAGAAGCTGCATGACCATCAGACAAGGGAGTAGGAATCAGGCTTTGCAAACACAACAATGCCCTCTCAGGTTCCTTTCACTGTGACAATGTCACAATTCAGTAATAACCACACTAACCACACCACTACCCTTACTGCTTATTGAGAACAACCATGTGCCAAGCTCCATGCTAAGCACATCACAGGCTGGCTCACTTTCACCCTCAATGAAACATTTCAGGAGAATTCATTATGCCCATTTACAAGCTCCAATACTTTGGCCATCTGATGCGAAGAGCAGACTCTTTGGAAACAACCCCATTGCTGGGAAAGATAGAAGGCACGAGGGGACAACAGAGGACAAGATGGCTGGATGGAATCACCGACTCAAAGGACATGAGTTTGGGTAAACTCCGGGAGTTGGTGATGGACAGGGAGGCCTGGAGTGCTGCAGTCCATGGGGTTGCAAAGAGTCAGACACGAATGAGCGACTGAACAACAACATTTACAAGTAAAGACAGAGAGGCTCCCAAAAAGTCTCATCAATTTTGCGAAGATGCACTGCTATAGGGGTAAAGCCAGGTTTTAAGTCCAGGCCAGAGTGCAAAGTTCTTTTCCCTTAGTTATATCTCCTCCCTGCAGACACATAAAAAGACAAAAGATATATAATGGAGAAGGTGGAGCTGCAGCAGCACAGTTGAGGGGTGGGGGGAATCAAGGAGGTTATATAATAGAGATAACATCTGAACTGGATCCTGAAGGTGGAAGGTGGACGGAGGCAGGTCATTCTAGAAAGAGGGAACTGTATGGAAAGAGACACAGAAGCGTGAGAAAGGGTGGAGTGTCCAGCAATCCACAAACAATTTTATGTAGCTTGACTATAAGTACATGACTAAGAGGAGCAAGACAAAGTGCTGGAGGGGTCAGCCAGACCTGTATGGTCATGGGAGAAGTCTGGGCTCTCTTCTGTGGATGACAGGGAGTCATGGATGTCTCTAGGTAGAGGGAAGCACAGTCACAAGTGGAGGGTACTTGCTGCCTGAATATGCGTCATATACTGAGGTCAGCTCAGGGAAGCTGCCACAGTACCACTGGGCAAATGATAACCAGGGCTCCATAGGAGGAATCCAGCTACCAAATTCCAACAAGCTCCTTGGCTTACCAAGGAGGAGTTGGATAAAGAAAATTGGATAGCTGGATAAAGTCAGGAAAAACACAGGATTATCTCCCGTGAATACTCATCTTCTAACTTTGAGATTATGACCACTTGCTCTGACCTCCATGAGACAAGCAGTGCCCTTGATACATTTTTCATGACTTGCCAATGGCATCATCTAGAGTCTGTTGATGGGGAAATTCTGGAGAAGCCTTTAGGACATTGCAAGTAGCACCACTGGGCACAGCAGCCCCGCCTTCCCGCCTACACAGATGTGAGCCAGCCCCCAGGACACACTGTCAACACAGGCTCTTCTCTCCCACGGGCTTTTCTTTCTGGCAAGGGGCTTCTTTGGTAATGATCACACTGCTTTCCCCCTTGATTTCTTCTCTTTTTGGCTTCATAATATAGGGCAGACTCTGTACCAGGAACCACCTCCACCATGAAAAAAAAAAAAAAGGTGCAAAAAGAGAAAGTGGACTGATGACGCTCAGAGGACCAAGTCTCAGCCCCACATGAAATGTGGCTCATCTATCCAGAGTGTGGCCCAGAGAGGCAGGGAGAGGAGATGGGAGGAGAGACAGGATGGAGTCCCAGGGGTCGTCTGATGTAACCTGCATGTGACCCAGTTTTTGCCCCTCCCTCTGGAAGGATCCTTCAGTTGCTCTGACAGCAGCAATTCATGTAACCCTTCCAGTGGAGGTGACACAGGAAAAGGAAAGGACCAGGAGTAGCTTGGACTCACATGTAACCTGGAACAAGACCCTTCTCTTCTCTGGCCAGGGCTGGGTTGGGCTCAGTAACCTCTCGAAACCTGCAGCCTGGTCTGAGCTAACTAAGCTTTTCATGGACCCAAAAAAGCTGTAGGAAAACATAGAATCTGGCTAGATTTGACTATAATAAACAAGGCGGATAGGTTGGCCAATCAAGTCATCCACCTCCTACCTCTGAACAAAGTGGTCTGAGGGTGACATGTAACTAAAGCAGATCCAGTACTGGTCCTTTATGGAAAATTTGATGTGGCCTTTGGGAAAAAGAGAGGAAGTTTACTTGTCTTTTCTCTGAGATAACAAGCTAAAAGGCTTGAGATTATCTTAGCCCTGGAGTTATCTGTTTTACCATGTAGAGAGGGTATACCAGAAAAAAATGACCGAACATAGAGAAAAGCAGAGAGAAGAACTAAAAAAAAAAAAAAAGTTAAAGGATCTTCTGAGCTCCTTGATCCTGCTATGCCTACCCATGGACTTTTAACTTATATTAACAAAATAAATACCTTCTACCCCACCCCATGTTGTGTTTTTTTCTTTTTTTCACTTAAACTAACCTGAATAAGATTTCTGTCACTGATGACTAAAAGAATCCTAGCAAACACAACTCCTCTCTTAGGGGATTGCTATAAAGAGAAAACCAGTATCTTAAACTCTGAAGGCTCTCGTGAGACAACAGTCTCTCCCCTATCTCATCTGTCCAACAGCACATGAAAGAAAGGAAGCTGAAAGGAGATTTTATTTTGATAAAAATCTCTGATTTTATATATATGTAATATATTTATTATAAATATTTGTATGGCAAAAGCAATACAATATTGTAAAGTTAAGCAAAATAAAATTTAATAAAATATATATATATATTAAATTTCTGAAAAATAAATCAAAAATTGTGTTCCAATAACTTTCTGATAATGGCCTGTGAAAGCACTGCCATATTATACACATTAGCCCCTCCAAAAAACAACCCTAGAGTGAGTGAAACACAAATTATTGTTATCCCCAGTTTAGAAATGAAGTGGATGAGGCCTGAGAGGTCTCTCAGCTGCCCTCCAGCTGGTCTACCCTCCAGCTAGTGGCTGGGAAACCAGACAGCACAAGGCTTTCCTGACTCCTGGCCCCAGTGGCCACCCTGCCTCTCAGAGCACGCTGCCAACCCAGCAGAATTAACTTGGCTGTACTAATGAAATTGACAATTTTGTTCATGTAAAACTGCTGATGCTATAGTTAGCCAAATTCTGACCCAAATGCACATAAATTGGCTGGTTGTTCTTATATCGCCATAAAGGAAATTTGAATGTGAAAGCCTCAGCGTTGAAAGGGACCTTAGTGATCCCTTTACCTAAGTTCTACTGAGAGAAAAGTGCAGCCCAGGCAGGTTCCATAACCACACAAGGTCTGGAGCTGGATGTTGGTAAAGCTGAGACTAGGAGCCGTGTCCCCCGAACCTGGCCCAGGGCTCTTTTATCTCTGAATTTCTTCTGGGTCTCAAAAACAGCTCCTGTGGCCACCCAAGGATTTGGCTCAAGGGTTGGTTCACAGATACAAAGAAGGGACATCCGCTCAACCCACGAGTCATTGGCAAAGGCTTTCCAAAAGGAGAATTTAGAGGTAGAGAAACTCCAGGAAAGTGGAAACATGTGTGGTGGCTCAGGTCACAACAAGGAACCGGGAGTGATGTGGGCCAGGGGGACAGGAAAGGGACAATGGAGAAAGACTGGGTCTGCAGACAAAGGCGGGCCTGAACCACCACAGGGAAGCTCAGTTTTTCTATGTTCTTGCCGATAAGTAATCGTTAAAATCTGCTGAGCAGGTGTGTAGTAGAAGCAAAGTAGAATTATGATCTAACAAGTACGATTTATAAAGAAAGGTAAAAATAAATCTCAAAAATTGTTTTTGAACAGCCACCAGAGAAGATTTGAAGATTCTTGTCTCTGTACTAGGGAAGGTGGTGGGGCGGGTGGGGGACCGTGGCAATCTCACAAATAAATGCTGGAAACTTTTAAATTTCATTCACTCATTCATTCAACAAACATTTTCTTAGTATTTACTCTGTGCCAGGCACTCTGTGATGGCAGATATGCAGAGGTCAATAAAACATCCAGTGCCTACACCATGAAGCAACCATCTAATTAGGGTACCAGATGCTCAACGGATTATAAAACAATAAATATATTATTATAAATTGTGAAAAGTGCTGGAAAAAAAATAATCAGAAACTGTTTTCTCCAGTATAGAAAACGGGAGTGGGACCTATGTATAAATAGGTCAAGAATTTCAACCAGCTAGTGCTCTATAACAAACCACCCTCTAAAATGTAGTGGCTCAAAACAACAGCACACAAAGCTTTTATCTCTCATGCTTCTGTGGGTTGACCAGGCAGTTCCTCTGCTGGTCTTGTTTAGGGGTCTCTCATGAGGCTACAGTCAGATGGCTATCAGGCTAGAATATCCAATCCAATGTGATTTTACTCACATGTCTGAAGCCTTGGCAAGGATCTCCCTCTCTTTCTCTCTGTCTCTCCCTCTCCCCTCCCCTCTCCTCTTTGTACTTGGTCTCTCCATGTGGCTTGCTGAGACTTCTTTAGATGGCAACTACATTGCAAGAGCAAGTGTTCTAAGAGGCAGGAAGCAGAAGCTGCCAGTCATCTTAAAGGCCAGGCCCAGAACTGGCACAGCATCACTTCCGCTGCATTTGGCTGATTAAAGCAACCATGGGGCTCAGCTCTGATTCAACGGCAATAGAAATAAACTCCACCTTCCAAGGCAGAGAAGAGGGGTGGAAGTAACACAGATTTTGCAGCCATCTTTAGTCCACCTAAATGGTCAGGGATGGCCTCTGTGAACAGGTGACATCTGAGCCAAGATCTGAAGGAGGAAAAGCAGTCACCAGGTAATAAGCCCGAGAAAAGCATTTCTGATAAAGGGGGACAGCATAGACATAGATTTTGAGGCAGAAAGAAGCATTTGATGGGTCAAGGAATTGGAAGGAGGCAACTTGGGACTGGAGGAGGGACCTGGCAAAGGGAAGACTGGCCTGGAATTGGGTGGTGGAAGCAGGTGGGTGGAGCCACAGTAGTATTGAGGGCAGATTTATGGGCCAGCTTTCTCTTGAAGAGAAATGGTAAATCATTAGGGATTACAAGAGATGCGTGTTTATGAAGGATCACTGGTTGCTATGTGAAGAATGGATGGAAAGGAGCAAGAATATCCTCTGGCTTAATCAAAGATGCTAAATGATCTCAAGAACTGACCTGAACTAAGGAGGGAACCCAGACACATGAGCTCCAGTATCCAAAATCCACAGTTATTCAGTTCAGTTCAGTTCCATCGCTCAGTCGTGTCCCACAGTGATTATCCTGAACTAATTCGTCAGTGATGATGAATTCATTTCCTTATTGGTAGAGTTACTACCTGAACAACAACAACAAAGAGTATGCACAGCCCATACATGCAAAATCCGCTAGCATCAGAACAGAGTAGATCTTCCCTGGTGGCTCAGATGGTAAAGAATCTGTCTGCAATTCAGGAGACCTGAGTTCAATTCCTGGGTTGGGAAAATCCCCTGGAGAAGGGCACGGCAACCCACTCCAGTATTCTTGCCTGGAGAATCCCCATGGACACAGGAGCCTGGCAGGCTACAGTCCATAGGGTCATAAGAGTCAGACACGACTGAGCGACCAAGCACAGGGTTACTACAGGATTCACTAGACTACTCTCCTAGACGATAAAGATCATGAGTGTCTTGCCCATCGCTGTCCCTCAAGTGCATAACAAACCAACTGATCAATGACAAAATGGGCTTCTCAGAGAAGGACTGTAAAATTTACTTCATTTATGATCCAAGTTGATTCCTGCCATATAAACTATACTCAAAGAGCAAATCTGAGCCTTGGAAACAAATGAACCTTCAACCACATCAGAAGCCACTGTGGGATTATCCAGGGAATGGCAATAAAGCCCAGGTTACATTTTGGTGCATACAATGTTAACTTCTGGTTATTTGGCAGCCTCACCTCCAGAGAAGCTAAGTGTTACTTACTGTGTAATTCAGCACACAAAGGAAATGAGAGATACTAACTACTCCTGACAGTATTTTTGAAATTGTCCTTGGGGACATTTAAGTGGTCCATTCGAGTCCCTGTGATTCTCAGAAGTGAAAGCGTTTTTAAGACCCAGGAGAGTAAAAGAACAACGTCTCCATGAACGCCTTTCACCCCACACATTTTTGACAGATTCATGCTCATAAAAAAGACCCTGAAGGCACCTTGATTTGGCCCATAATCTTTCAGGCTGTCAGACCAATCACAGGTTGATATATGCTTACATTTCTACTTCCAAAACAGAAACAGACTCCTATAAGCAAGGAGTGGGACTTGATTTATGGAGAAGAATGGAAACTTAAGGACACAACTGAAAAGTCACTAGCATGCAAAGCAGATTAGGGAAAAACTCTAAAAGCACTGTGTGCCTCTATTACCACCATGAAAGCAGGTGGACCCTCCAGTGAGGGTTATGTGACTTCCCCACAGCCTGGCTAATGTAAATGAAGAAACAAAACATTACTGTCTTCAGTGGGATTTAGGAAGCACTTGAAAATTTTAACTAAAGCGCTCAAAGGGAAGAATCCTAAGTCCTTGAAAATACCTCCAATCAAGTCAATTAAGATCCTGTTAGAAGCCACTCTGCTTTCACTATAGGTAAACTGAACAGAGCTTTTCGAATCAATTAGTCTCTAAATAAGAAAGATTTCATTTACTACTTCCCTTTCCCAACCCAAGCACAAAATCATCTGTGAAAACCAGTCTCCATCTCACCCATCCATACAGCCCAGCATAAATGCCTTCTTCATTCTGTGCAGAAGTCCATCTCGTCTGTCCTGAAAGTCGGAATTTTAATGATTATAATTTTAGTGTTCAAAATAATTTTCCATATGTACTCCAATTCTACAGTATATGATTCAATCCACCAGAAACCAACCATTTCTGCCAGATCAATGCTAAGCAATCCTTAAAGATGTTCCTATTGCCTGAGACTGGGACCACTTCCTATTAATTCATTGCAAGATTTTTCTGTGCCTGTGTTCCAGAGCCAGCTAATCAGAGAGGAAATTTTAACGCATGACCTTTTCAAAAACCTCTCCACCTCCCACAGCAAAGCCAAACTTGGTTAGGGATTTATTGACAGAGGGCTGGTCATTTACTACTGGTGACCTCCGTAGCTTTATTTGGTAACCGTGGCTCTTAGAAATGTTCTCACCAGAATGAAACTGTGTTTATGTCACAATATTGGCAAGGGAGGCTTGATTATAAATTTTGATTAGAATTTCAGAGACAGCCTACCTCCCACTGTCACTATCTAGCTCTGGAAGTCACGACTAATAAATGCATCATTATAAACCATTTAAAACACAAAAGAAAGGTGGAGGGGAGGAAGGGACAAAAACCAATCCTGAGAAAGCTACGGAATATACCAAGGCAAAAGGACTTGGGAAAATGCTGTGACTGAACTTTTTCTTTTTCTGTTTTTTTTTTTAAACCAATTAAGCAGGAGCTTACATTTGCCAGCTTATTTGAGTTTGCTCTGCGAAAGTACACGTGAACACATTATTCTGGGCTCCTGGCAGTAGCCGGGCCCACGTCATTTCGTGCCGCGGGACGAGGCCATCCCGCCTGGCACTGGCAAACACTCCGCCACGCGTTTCTTGTTCGTTGGGTCGCCAAGGCGGCCGGAGCTCCTCGGCAGGAGGCCCGATTTGTCTCAGCTGCCGAGCACCCCCGCGCCGAATCAATCTATATCCCGTCAGCCGCGCTTTCACCGCCGCAACGGATAGGGCCCCCGAGGCTCCGTGAAGTCGCCGGGTGTTTGCAAAGCCGAGGAAAATCCCTCTTCGCACTGCGTTCTCTGACCTCACTCTCCCGCGGAGGAGAGCGTGATGCCCTGCCTTTAATCACCCGTGAAGCGGCGCAGGGAAGAAGCCCGCGGAGAAGAGGCTTCGCGGAAATCACCCCACCATGACTACCAGATGTGACTCACGCTTTTCACCTTTGGAGGGTAGTAACATTTTGCAGCAGGATTCCACCCTGGCCTGCCTCCAAGGGACAGAACAAAGAGAGAATACCCTTCCTGTTCTCGGCAGACAAGGAGCGTGCAATGCCGCTGGAAGCAAAGGGCCAACATCAATAATGCATCGGGATCCACGGCTGACATTTTTCAGCTATCTGGGTAATTGAGCAGTTGTCAAAATACAGCTCTGAAAGGCCACGTGTGCACAGAGCCGTCACTGTTCCTGAAAGGGCAGGTTTAATCCTGGATGGTGTCCAGAGGACACATCCAATCCTCCTTTCCCCAGATATAAATACTGCTACCAATAGGAAAACCATAGCATAGTAGTACAGTTAATACCAGTAATAATAATAATGGCTATTCTCTATTATAGGTATGTATGTATGCAAGTATACATAGGTATGTATGTTTGCAAACTTCCCTGTTTGCAAGTATGATATCCCATGATACCTTCACTTTGACACTTACCCAAGGCCACACTATAAGAACTGGATTTGAACTGAAGCCTGTCACTGACCTGCCCCACTATGGGGTCTCTCAGACATACCAGTGTTTTGTAAAAGTTGGTAGGTTAACTCTCCGTGCCTGAACAATTAACAGCCCTCTGTCCCAAAGCCTTCTGATGATGGTACAGGGACTCTGCGATTACTGACCATTTCAACCATGTTTAAGCAGCTGTACAAATAAGAATGAAGAGAATAGAGAAGAGAGTGTAGCCCAAGACCACACTTGCAGAGAGTGGGCCTAGAAAGGAGCCCACAGCGAGAACACTGGAAGGCACATCTCAGGCACACAATACAGTGTTATTAACTACAGTCACCATTCTGTGCATTAGGTCTCCAGAGCTTATTCATCCTGCAGAGCTGAAACTCTGTACCCTTTGACCAGCATCTCTGCATTTCCCCTGTCCCACCACGCCTGGCAAGCACTCTTCTACTCTCTGCTTTTATGAGTTGGGCTGCTCAGAGAGTAAACCTCTTTTTTTTTTGACAACTTTTTTTCAATTTTTATTGAAATACAGTTAACTTACAATGTTGTACTGGTTTTAGGTGTACAGCTGAGTGATTCAGATAGATACAGATAAACACACGTTCTTTTTCAGAGTATTTCCATTGGTTATTACAAGATATTGCGTATAGTTGCCTGTGCTATCTAGTAGGTCCTTACTGGTTATCTATTTTATATACAGTAGTGTCTATATTTTGGGGAAGGCAATGGCACCCCACCCCAGTACTCTTGGCTGGAAAACCCCATGGACGGAGGACCCTGGTGGGCCGCAGTCCATGAGGTCGCTAAGAGTCGGACACAACTGAGCGACTTCACTTTCACTTTTCACTTTTATGCACTGGAGAAGGAAATGGCAACCCACTCCAGTGTTCTTGCCTGGAGAATCCCAGGGATGGGGGAGCCTGGTGGGCTGCCGTCTATGGGGTCACACAGAGTCAGACACGACTGAAGCGACTTAGCAGCAGTAGCAGTAGCAGCAGTGTCTATATTTTAATCCCAAACTCCTAATTTACCTCTCCCCATCTTTTCCCTTTGATAACCATAAGTTTGTTTTCTATGTCTATGAGTCTATTTCCATTTTGTAAATAAGTTCATTTGTATCATCTTTTTTAGATTTCACAGATAAGTGATATCATATGACATTTGTCTTTCTTGGTCTGATTTATTTCACTTAGTATGACAATCTGTAGGTCCATCATGTTGCTGCAAACAGCATTATTTCATTCTTTTTATGGCTGAGTAGTATTTCACTGTGTATATATGCTACATCCTCTTTACCCATTCATCTGTCGATGGACACTAAGGTTGAGTCCATGTCTTGGCTATTATAAATAGTGCTGCTATGAACACTGGGGTGCACATATCTTTTCAAATTATTGTTTTCTTCAGATATATGCCCAGAGGTGGGATCACTGGATCATATGGTAGTTCTATTTTTAGTTTTTAAAGGAATCCTCATACTGTTCTCTACAGTGGCTGCACTAATTTACGTTTCCACCAGCAGTGTAGTAGAGGGTTCCTTTTTCTCCACACCCTAAAAGAGTAAATCTTTAGTGTTCTCAACACATACACAAAAAATGGAACTATGTGAGGCAACAGACATGTTAATTAGCTTGATGGTAATCATTTCACAATGTATACATATATCAAAACATCACTCTGTATACCTTAAATATATACATTTTTTTACTGATTGATTATAAATAAATATAAATATAAATAAAGCCTCAGTAGTGGCTTGCCTGGTGGTTCAGAGGGTAAAGAGTTTGCCTGCAATGAGGGAGACCCAGGTTTGATCCCTGGGTTGGGAAGATCCCCTGGAGAAGGAAATGGCAACCCACTCCAGTATTCTTGCCTGAAGAATCCCCGAAGACAGAGGAGCCTGGTGGGCTACAGTCCGTGGGGTCGCAAAGAGTGGGACATAACAGAGCGACTTCACTTTCACTTTCACCTCAACAAGGCTGGGTATGGTGGAAAGGAGCTTTCAATTCTCATTATGGTAACTACTTTAATCATTCATTTGAAGGTCTAGGGATTAGACCCACAGTCTCTGAAAGCCACAGACAGCCAGGCTGATGCCCCAGACCTCAGGGGAATGTACTACACAGGTTTCACAGGGAGGCATGCTCTCTTCCCAAGAGCTTCAAATGACAAAAAAGGAAAACACAAGCACCCTCAGGAGCAGAAGTACGGTTAAGGACTTCTGAAAAAAACACTGCATATCACAGAAAGAGGAAACTCCTCCATCACCCACTCCCTTTTCTTGCTTTTGCCTGGCAGCATTTCTCCTTCTCTCCAAGCAGAGAGGAGATCACAGGAAAAATTTCATTTGCTCGATCCATTAAGGCAGAGCAAAGGAGATACCATTTTCTTGCCTTTTAAACTCCTTTCATTCCTTTCATCTAATTTTTCTCTTACAAGAAGCAAGAAATCAAAACAATATGTTTTCCTGGAATGATATACGTAAATGAAGACAAAATGATGGGAACTGGGATTAAATGCTGCAGAGCTGAAAATAACGCATGGGGCTAAGTGAGCCAGCAGCCTTATTTATGCTATCTATGACATAAATAGCAGTCATAATAAAGAAATAATACTTCTGCATTTAACTCTTTGGGATGGTCCTTTTCTCAAGCTTTCCAAATCAAAGTGCAGAATTATCCTGAGGGCTGGAGGGGCTCTGCCCTCTGTGATCTGTACTCAACCTAGATTAATGAAGCATTCCTAACACCTGTGCTTATACTTCTCGCACTGTCATCCCAGCCTTCTCAGGGGTGGTTTGGTCTGCATGGGAACAAGCCTCGAAATTCCAGTGATACCAGGGATGCAAAAGCCAATGACCTTGACATACCACAGGCTTTCCTCTCACCACCCAAGAAGCTCAGCATCAAGACTGGACAAAACACTATCTTCCACCCTGGAATTAATCATCATTTCAGAGTTTTCATTACAAATCTTTGTTTGGAGAAGCCTAGAAAAGTAGACCAATCATGGGGTGCTGGAAAGATTTTAAACTTTAACAGATCAAGGCACCCTTTGAAAATTTGATTTAAAAAATTACAGATTCTATTTCTACCTATTTTAATAAAATGTGAATATCATGATTTACATATATTCTTAGGAGGCTCTTTGACCCTCTCAGAGCTCATCCATCCCCCTTTCCCAAAAATCCTGCTTTGGCTTAACAACAACATGTGTTGTGTATGTGTGTGTGTTTGCTTTTCACAGCACCAAAAGAAAATGTTGCTGCCCTCGGTCATGCCTGATTCTTTGTGACCCCATGGACTGTAGCCCACCAGGCTCCACTGTCTATGGGATTTTCTAGACAACAGTACTGGAATGGGCTGCCATTTCGTCCTCCTGGGGGTCTTCCCGACCCAGGGTTCAAACTGGAATCTCCTGCATTGCAGGCAGCTTCTTTACCTGCTAAGTCATCAGGGAAGCCCCAGAAGAAAATGGTATGAACTAAATAGGGAAAAAAATTTTAATATATTCAAGTACTTCAAAAAGAATGAATTGCATTTAATGAACAACAAATATATGCCGAGTTCTCTACCAGGCATATGACATGTGCTTTTGCAACTACTCTTCTTCACAGTTGTGTAACAACAAGGAAGGTGTCTTTCACATTCACCTCTCTGTTCCCAGTGCCTGTCAGTGCTGGTGCTTATCGAATACTTGCTGAGTAAATTCATTATTACTAATTTGTAGATGAGAAAACTGAGCCTCCAAGAGATTAACTTACACAAATAAGACAGAGAATGAATGGTCGAGGTAGAATTTGAACTCAGATCTGCCTGCCCCCTTCCCCCTACACCTTGATGAACATTTGATGCAATCTTCTCTGAGACCAAAGCAAAGACACACACAAGAAATTATATACAATGTTGGGGTCCAGTGCTGTGGGAAACAGGAAAAAGGAAGTGGCGGGGGGAACTGAGAGTATGAGGGAGGGACAAGTTATAGCCCTGACCAGGGTGATCAGTGTTGGCCTCTCCAGAAGGTGAGATTTGAGCAAAATCTTGAAGGAGGTGAAGGGATGAGCTGTGCAGAGGAGTAGGCCAAGGAGAGGAAGAGCTAGAGCCGAGCCCCAGCACAGTAGCATGGCTGCTGGGCTCATGGAACAAGGAGCTGGTGTGGCTAGAATCAGGTCATAGGAGGGAGGGTCCCATAACAAGGGACTGTGCAAAGGACATGTGTCAGATACTGCAAGGACGTTGGCTTCTACTCAGAATGAGACACGAATTCGCTGCAAGATTCAGAGCAGGATGGGGGCATAATCTAAGTTCCATCCTACAAAGATGTGTTTGGCTGCTGGCATGAGGCCAAAGCATGGCAGGGGCCAGGGCAAGACTGGGGAGACCAGGTGGAAGGCCACATCAAGTGATTCAGGCAAAAGATGCCAGTGGCTTGGCCAGGTGGTAGCAGTGGAGATAAAGAGGAGCATATTCCCCATATGCAAGAGAAGAATTAAGAATGACTCCAAGGTTTTTGGCCCAAGCAACAAAACTGACATCTGTTTAGGCTCATCCTTCCATTCTAAGAAGGCAAGCCTTAAAAGCCTGCTGTCTTATTCTCAAAGCCTCAAAATCAACCTAGGGAGAAATAATATGATGTTTACAGCTTCCAAAGATGTTTCCTTTTTTCTTTTCATAAAAGAGATGTTTCTCCATGTAGCCCTGTGACAAGAGGCAGGAAGAACTTCCTTTAAAAGTGCATGTTTTTCACTTAAGGTTTGGAAAGCAAGCTTTGGAGACTGTTTCCTTTGTCTGACTCCCTACCTTCATGTCTAGGGCTGCATGATCCTCTCCAGGTGGAAGGCTGCAAAATCTTCTCTCCTGCTCTGCTAGACCCCAGGTCAGTACCTGGACACATGCCTGCTGGCCACAAAATGCTGATGCTTTCTGAAACTGGGAATTTTAGACAGATGCTGACTTCCAGGTGACCTGAATCTGACACCAATAGTGAGAAGCTAGGGCTGTATCCCCTCACCAGGCATTCCTGGTTAGCCTAGGCTGCCAGGCAAATGTCGAGCCATCGGCTCTGGACACAATCAAAAGTGAATCTGGAGCTCACTTCCGGCTCAGACTGCTCAGCCAAGGAGATAATCCACAGAAAGTGCTGAAGGCTTGGCAGAGGGTAAATCTCCCACTGGCTTCCTTTGAGGGTTTGCTTTTTTAAAATGCTAAAATGGAAAAGCCGAAATGGTAGATAAACTATATTTTTGGAAGGAAAAATTACTGCACATCTACAAGGTGCCTGGCATTGTGCTGAGTGTTTTCTAGAAGCACCATCTTGCTGAATCTACACATCTGGTAAGTCAGCATCTGGTAAGTCAGCATTACTTTCCCCATTTTTCTGAGAAAAGAAGTTTAGAGAGGTTAAGCAACTTACCCAAAGTGCTCAGCTAGTCAGTACAGACGTCCAACTTCAAAGCACAGCTTTCACAGCAACTGCCTCCAGGATAATAGATAGTCTTCATGTCCTTGGGACTGAGTGGGGTCCTGGGATGCTGGGCTTTCAGTTTTAAAGATGGAAAAAGTGAAAGTGTTCATTGCTCAGTTGTGTCCTACTCTTTTGCCAGCCCAGAGACTATATCCTGCCAGGGTCCTCTGTCTATGGAACTCTCCAGGCAAGAATACCAGACGGAGTAGCCATTCTGTTCTCCAGGGGATCGTCCCAACCCAGAAATAGAACTTGGGTCTCCTGCTTTCCAGGCATATTCTTTAGCAGGAAAGTCTAGGGCAAACCACAGCCAGAGAGTCACCCTAGCTGCCCCTTTAAATGAAAATATCCACATGTAAAATGCAATTATTTCACAAATACCTAGACAATTCAGTAGACAAAGTCTTTTAAAACATCACTGAGAAAGTTACAAATACACATCTTTATTCAAGGTAATATGGGCTCCTATGGGGTTTATCTTTAAGAAAAGCAGGTTTCTTTCCCACCCAGTTACAAAACATCTTCTGCAATTATAAGAGTGGAGCCCTTGGTGAGAATATGCTACAGATCATTAATCCCCAGTTTCCTACACATTTTACCAGGATCCATTTTACCAGCTGGCTCCCAAAGCAAGCTTAGTAGTTGTGAGTGTTCTGCAAACCCAGGCTCCTTTTGCATCTGTTTGCTGCAAAATGTCAGCTAGATTTCTTGCTCTGGTCACTATGTATCCTTGACTAAATTACCCAAGGACTCTGGCCCATTGTCTTGCTAAGGGGACATCAATTAATTCAGCTGTTGGGGACAAGTTTCAGCTGCTTAGATCCTAGAACTTGGAGCATTCTCCAGAACCTGGCTTGCACCATTTGCTAGTACTGCTCACTCATCATTCCACATCTTTCTACTCATTTATTTTCCCTAGTTCTTTAAGAGACAGTCTAGCCCTCTATACTAAATAAATTCTTTGAAGGCAAGGACTAGGTTAATTTGTC
Organism: Tragelaphus eurycerus; assembly: GCA_935064755.1. Classification (NCBI taxonomy): domain Eukaryota; kingdom Metazoa; phylum Chordata; class Mammalia; order Artiodactyla; family Bovidae; genus Tragelaphus; species Tragelaphus eurycerus. The sequence continues at coordinate 32,392,523 of CAKXYN010000002.1, forward strand.
CTCCAGAACATATACGAAATGTTTAATAAATGCATGCTGAATCATCTTGTTATTTCATTAAGAAGAACAATTTTCATACTCAGACAGCCTGAAGACCGAAAATCGCCTTAGGAAAGAAACCAAACAGCCACAATATTTCTGATGAGGCTAAAGTCAAGACAACCACCAAAGACTGTGTTCCCAGAATGAAAAGAGCTGGAGCTCCTCTATGGGTGCACAAGCAATCCCACCTCCTCATGCACAGTTTCTTCCCTCCAGACAATGGCATCTAAGATGTGTCGCTCCCAGCAGCCATCCTCAGCTGGACTGGCCTGCTCTTGGCTGCTGTGTGTGCAGCTTGGTATGTGTGCAGCTTGGTCAGAATCACACAGGCCTTGACCCGGGTCTGGGAAGTCCAAGCATGACAGAAGTGTCTATTCTCATACAGCCCACTCTGGCTCTCCAACACGAGTGTAGCTTTGCTGCATCCTTCTAATATCCCCAGTATGCTGCTTCCAGCATGGATGGTCCTCATCAACTGAGTCTGCAGAATTAGAATGCTGCTTCTGGGGAGGGTTTTCTTTCTGCTTTTTGTACTTTAGAAACTAGATGTATCAGACTGTCCTTGTGCAAATGTGGATATGTCCTCCAGGCCCTCATCCCAAATAAGACCTAAACAAACTAAAATGTAAGCAAAGAGCCTACAGAAGAGCACAGTCCAAGGCCCCTCATGCTCGACCTCTCTCCAGTCCCAACAGGTGCTAATCCATAAGCCTATCCCATGCTTAGGCCAATATTCCCCATCATATTATGTTGCACAGAATTATAAACTGACATCATAAAAATGGCCTTTGAACCTGGATGGGGGTGTAGTTTGAGAGAAAATGGATACATGTATGTGTATGACTGAGTCCCTTTGCCGTTCATCTGAAACTACTATAATACTGTTAGTCGGTTATACACCAATACAAAATATTTTGGTGTTAAAAAAATAAAAATTAAAATGGCCTTTGGTCAAATAAGTTATAGAAAGGCTGGATTACAGAATATGAAGAGGGTATCTTTACTGGAGGACATTTGAGAGCCTTATCATGGTATGGGGTACTATGAACCTCCAAAATGGAGTGTAGTATGCAGTGTTTCCCAGACTTAATAGGTCATGGGAACCCTCATCACCTCCTTCTTTGGTGGTTCATCTTAAGGCATTGCTGCTCTTCCAGCATAACCTTGGGAGTTCAGCTCTAGCCTCATGAACTCATTTAATCACAGAGCAGGTGAGGGACTTCACCCAAAGCCAGACGGAAGAAAGCATTAATGGTTTTGGAAGATGTTCTTTAAAGCCCTCATCAAAGAGATATACTGGGCGAGTTTAGACAACAGAATGTTAAACAGAAAATGTATTTTAAAATCTCAAAAAGAAATCTTTTAATCCTCAGTTATAGCCACACGGAGCATCAAATACTGTCAAGAGAATAAACCATTCATTCCCCCTGACATCTTATCACATCTCATCATGGTGGAATGAGCACAGGCTTGGGAATTAGATAAACCTATTTTCAACTCTTGACTCTGCTCCTATTTACTTCTCGAAATCTGACTTGTAGGATTGTTATGAGAATTCAGTAAGATAATGAACAGCATCACATAATAAAAAATAATTAATATGACTTAAAATTATTTTTTATGATATGGAAAACATCCTACAATGTCTTAATGCAAATAACATATGTTCTATCTATATAGAAGATGGTTCTATACCAAGTTCTGGTATATGTCCTGGTACAGGAAAATCTGTGTTAGTCAAGGTTCCCCAAAGAAACAGAACAAACTGGAGATATGTATATAGGCAGATGGGCTTCCTGGATGCCTTGCCAATGCAGGAGATGCATGTTCGGTCCCTGGGTTGGGAAGATCCCCTGGAGAAGGAACTGGCATCCCACTCCAATATTCTTGCCTGGAAAACACATGGACAGAGAAGCCTGGTGGGCTAGAGTCCCTGGGGTCACAAAAGAGACATGACTGAGAGACTAAATAACAAGAACAAATGTAGGTAGATAGAGACAGAGAAATTTAGTACAAGACATTGGCTCATACAAATTGGAATCTGAGAAGTCCCAAGATCTATAGTTTGTAAACTGGAGATCCAGGAGTACCAGTGGTATAAAATTCAATCTACAGGCCAGCAGTCTTAAGAAGCAAAAAAAGCAGATGTTTCTGTTTCAATTTAAAGACCAAAGAGCCCAGTGTCTCAGATCATGCCATCAAACAAGAGGAGTTCCCTCTTACTCAGCCTTTTTATTCTATTCAGGTTTTCCATTGATTGGATGAGCCCTCCAACACACACACATTACAGAGAACAATCTACTTTACTCACTCTATCCATTTAAATGCTAATCTCATCTACATAGTTTCACAAGCACACCCTGAATAATATTTGGTCAAAAGTCTGGGCTCCTGAGAGCTCAATCAAGATGACACATAAACTTAACCATCACAAAATCTAAATAAAGCTATAAAATTAACCAGGTTGAGTAAATCTGGGATTTGGGGCAGTCAGAACACCACAGTGCCATGCAGTAAGTCGGAATGCCAAATGACAACCCAACTCCAGTGCCAAGATGCCTGAATAACAGAAGAAATCCCTTAATAAATCTAGCTAGAATGAACAATTTAATAATTTTGTCTGCTGCCCAGACTGATCCCAAAGATCAACCAATTGTGGCTCCAACTTCAATGCCAACCCTTGGAGAATTGTAAATGAAACAGAAAATGCTCCAAGCTAACAAACAAGCATCCCCCACCGAAAGCAACTTTTTTTTAAATCATGTAGCCCGATCCTGTTGGTGAATATTGAAAGAATAAAGCAATGAAGTATCCCAGCAAACTTCGGCCAGTCCTGAAAAAGTGAACAGCAAAGAAAGCAACTGAGACTGCCACTGGGAAATGGGTGGGTACAGAAGAAGAACAGTTGCCAGGAGCACTAAAGCCTCAGCTAGTGAGACTCCAACTAAGACCATGTTCTGCTGGGATCTTAGTAGGGCAGCAGACAAACAATAAATTGTTCATTCTAGCTAGATTTATTTCTTCCGTTATTCAGGCATCTTGGCCCTGGAGTTGGGTTGTCATTTGGCATTCCGACTTGCTGTTTGGCACTGTGGCGTTCTGACTGCCCCAAATCCCAGATTTACTGGGATCTTCTGGGATCTACACTTCACTTTTCTAGTAGGAATGCAAGTCACAAGGTAACCTGAAATGAAAGGAAGGAGTAACTAACAATTGCTGAGCACTGATGTTCCAGGCACGGTGCCAAGCCCTTTAAAGACACTGACCCACACCATTCTTACCACCACTCTGAGGCTTAGACATGAGAGAATTGACTTCTGAAGTTAAGTGACTTGCTCAAGGTTATATGACCTCGGAGAGCCTTTCTCCTTATGGACAATAAGAATTATATGTAAAATTATTTGCCCCTTCGTTAAATATGCCACAAAACTCAAATTCAAATGATCTGAATATAATCCCTGCATATGGATTTAATTTCAATTTTTCTTACATTATTGTAAGCCACATAAAATTCTCTATAAATCAAAGTAGAAGGAGGATGGTTAGAAAACCGAATATATAGGACATCTGGGACAATGATCCAGATTTATCTGATTCTAAAGATTTTACTCCTTTTACTGCATTAAGTTGGAGAGAATTGTTCAATTAGGTTTTTGTTTTCTTGTTCTGTCCCACTTATGCACCCATCAGGACTTTCTAGGGTGATTCTAGATCTGTATATCTTAAGCTTGCAATAGACCTTTGAGTAATTTTCTCTAAGACCATTTCCATTTTATCTCTTTCATTGAATAAGCTCAGAGCTCTTTTTTTTTTTTTTTTTGTCTTTGACTGTGCCCAGTCTTAGCTGTAGCATGCAGGATCTAGTTCCCTAACCAGGGACGAAACCTGGACTCCCTCCATTGGGAACAGAGTCTTGACCACTGGACCACCAGTGAAGTCTCCTGGAGCACTTTTTCTGAACAAGTCAGTCCCCTATTCTTAAAATTAAAAACATCTGTTTACTTCCTTAAACAAATGTGGAACTCAAAAGATGTTCACTGCCACGGTGTTAGGGAAAAGGAGAGTGATGTCTGCAACTTGTACTGACAGACCTACATGCAGGGCAGGAACAGAGATGCAGACGCAGAGAACAGACTTGGAGACATGGTGGGGGGAGGAGAGGGTGGGATGAATGGAGGGAGTAGCCCTGCCACATATACGTGCCATGTGTAAAGCAGATAGCGAGTAGGAAGCTGTTGTATAAGACAGGGAGCTCAGCCTGGTGCTCTGTGATGACCTAGATGGGTGGGATAGGGGTGGGAAGGCTCAAGAAGGAGGGAATATATGCATACATATGGCTAATTCATGTTGCTCTAGAGCAGAAACTAATATAACACTGTAAAGCAATTATATTCCAATTTCTAAAAAAATAATTGTGTGTGGTAGGAATAACGTGGATTGGTGAATGATAGAGACAAGGATAAACGCACAGATTTGTGGAAATCAAATACAGCAATTGTTAATTGTACAGTCAAGGTGATAGATATATCATGTTCTCTATACAATTCTATCACCTAAAGTACATAGTCGAAATTTTTCACTAAAACTATGGGGGATTCACAGAGAAAAAAGGCATGATGGAGGGTACCAGGGGTTGGGGGAGATTTTCAGTTTGACATGATGAAAAATCAGATCCAGGTGAAAATCAGTCTGGAGATAAACAGCAGTGATGGTTGCCCAACGGTGTGAATACGCTTAATGCCACTGAATTGTACACTCTTAAAGAGTTCAAATGGTAAACTCTATGTATACCTTATCACAATATAATTAACTAAGTAAATGTTGTAGGAGTGAAATTATTCTGAAAAATTGGTGGAGCAACAGCAATGGTTCTTAACAACACACAGAAAGGAGAGAACAATAAAAGCAATTAGTAAGTATTTTTATGTAAACATGAAAAACAAAGTAAAACATATTAAACATCTCCCCCTGATGAAAAAACAGGTTTAACCTATGAACCTATGTGCAGAGCAGGAATAAGTCTTTATTTAAGACTTAAGTCTTTTTACAAAAGAAAGTTATTTACAGATTCTTTGGTTCAATGAAAGAAAGTAACTAAAGGGAGAAAATGTCATCTTCAGCCTGGTAAAGAACTCTAGACTGAATCAGAAATCTGGTTTTGCTTCTAAAAACTTATACTCAACATCTGCATGCTATTTTGCAAAACACCATGTTCATGTGTGTTTCACCTCCACTGTGTTACCGTTGTCATCTGGAAGAAAAATGGTGGATTGAGTACCTCAAGTCTTTCTCAATTGTAACAGTTCATAAGTTTCGTCATTTGCGTATTTTGTACAAGTCTTTATACGTTACATAATTAAATAAATACTAAATTAGTTGACTAACAGAGACCAAAAAATGTCTGCTGGATCCCTCTGATTTACAAAATCTATCCTGAGCTCCTGAGCATGGCAAATAAGGCCCTGTAAGTATGTCAAGGCTATATATTGTCACCCTGCTTATTTAACTTATATGCAGAGTATATCATGAGAAACGCTGGGCTGGAAGAAGCACAAGCTGGAATCAAGATTGCTGGGAAAAATATCAATAACTTCAGATATGCAGATGACACTATCCTTATGGCAGAAAGTGAAGAGGAACTAAAAAGCCTCTTGATGAAAGTGAAAGAGGAGAGTGAAAAAGTTGGCTTAAAGCTCAACATTCAAAAAACGAAGATCATGGCATCTGGTCCTGTCACTTCATGGCAAATAGATGGGGAAACAGTGGAAACAGTGTCAGACTTTCTTTTTCTGGGCTCCAAAATCACTGCAGATGGTGACTGCAGCCATGAAATTAAAAGACGCTTACTCCTTGGAAGGAAAGTTATGACCAACCTAGATAGCATATTCAAAAGCAGAGACATTACTTTGCCAACAAAGGTCTGTCTAGTCAAGGCTATGGTTTTTCCAGTGGTCATGTATGGATGTGAGAGTTGGACTGTGAGGAAAGCCGAGTGCCAAAGAATTGATGCTTTTGAACTGTGGTGTTAGAGAAGACTCTTGAGAGTCCCTTGGACTGCAAGGAGATCCAACCAGTCCATTCTGAAGGAGATCAGCCCTGGGTGTTCTTTGGAAGGAATGATGCTAAAGCTGAAACTCCAGGACTTTGACCACCTCATGCGAAGAGTTGATTCATTGGAAAAGACTCTGATGCTGGGAGGGATTGAGGGCAGGAGGAGAAGGGGACGACAGAGGATGAGATGGCTGGATGGCATCACTGACTCAATGGACATGAGTCTGAGTGACCTCCGGGAGTTGGTGATGGACAGGGAGGCCTGGCGTGCTGTGATTCATGGGGTCACAAAGAGTCGGACACGACTGAGTGACTGAACTGAACTGAACTGAAGCCTGCTGCTTCAGCTCTTCATCTCCCATTACCCTCACCTTTTATAAGCTACAGCCATGGTTTCTTCTCGAGTATACCACCCACTGTGCCTTTGAGTATGTTCTTTCCACTGGCTAAAGGTACTCACTCTGCCTCCCCTTCCCTTCATCCAGCCACAACTGGGGCATGTGCCCCCACTTTACCCTGACTCTTCCTTTAACCCAATTCAACTATCACCTCTTCAGTGGGGTCTCCTGGGATCTTCACCTTCTTCATGCCCACACCCTTCATCATCCTCACCACTGACATAAAAGCAGTAGTTGTTCTCAGGACTTCCCACGGTTAAGACTCTATGCTTCTACTGCAGGGGAAGTAGGTTCAATCCCTGATCAGGGAATTAAGAACCCCTCTGCTGCACAGCATGGCCAAAAAAAAAAAAAAGGAAATGAAAAAAGCATACGTTCTACTTTCTGCATCTTTATTTTCTTTTTTGTTTCTGTTTGTTGTCTGTCTGGTTTGGTTTTTATTTGAGATATAATTGACATATAACACTGTACTAGTTTTAAGTGTACAACATAATAATTTCATATTTACATGTATATATTGTGAGATGATGAAAGAAGGAAGACAGGGAGGGAAAAAGGGAGGAAGGCAGGCAACATTTCTGGATGTCCCATCAAACTTCAGGCTGTTTTCCTATGACATTCCTAAAGAAGAATTTCTTATTTGAGGAAATAGGTGGTATAAACTCTGCTATGTTGGACAGGAAAGTACATAGTTCTGATCCCTCCCATTAGTCATCCAATGTCATAAATTAAATTCTTGCCTGGTGGCATATTAATTTACTTTCTCTTAAATTACACACTCTTGCCATATGCTTTGAGCTGCCAATCTTTACTAAAATAAGGAGAACGCAAAGATGATGTTTACTTGAACTTTTCAGAAAGCCACATGAATACTTCAGTTTTGCCAAAAGCAGTCTATAGTCCCTTTTAGAGTTAGACATTGACCTTCTCCTTTCATCTAGACTGATCCATTCATGACTTACCTGCTTCCCAAAATAAGAAAAGTGAGCTCCAAACGCCAAACATTATCTGAAGCAACGCCTGAGATGACCACACACACACACGCACACACATATGCAGAAGCATGTACAAAGTTACACACACATTTGTTTTCTTGCTCCTGACTTTCTCTTTGCTGAGCAGTCTAGTCCCAATATCTGGTCTGGGACCAGGCCTGATGTTCTTATGTTCTCCCCAGCACTTGAATAACAAGCTGAAGAAAACGAAAGAAGTGGACAAATATGCACTTAGGAACTGACTGCTCTGCTCACCTTGTTCTAACTAATGGAATTTCCACGTAGCACAAGAGACAGGATCAACTAAATGTTTTGTTCACACTCGATGGCACTTCTCACACTGGGATCCCTGGCTAAATACAGGATCATGGTGCTGGAAATTAAGAAACATGACCTAGATCCAAATCCTTTTGCTCCCTGAATATGTTTTTTTCCCTGTTACTTTTTTAAATGTTCTTATAAAACCTATCACAAAAAGGAGGTCAACGTGCCTCTCAAACATCTGGGTGTGACATCCACCTTCAAAGTTATTCTTATAATGAATTCTCCACACAGGGAATTACTTGAGAGTTATGCTAAAAATGTGATGTGAGTATTCTCAGATACCCAAGATACATTTCTTTTCAAGGACAATTGAAAATTGGTTGGGCACTTCAATTTCTGGATTCTTCTAAATAATAATGTATCATTTCAGGAATTCTTAAAGCACTAAAAGTAATTAGAAAAGAAAAGCCCTTCCATCACATTTATTCACTCAGACCACATTTATGGAGCACTTCCTGGGGACACACCTAACAGATCATGGGTCCTCTGAGGTCTCCGGGAAATAGAGGCCCCCTTTTCACCATCATACAGTGGCCTTCTGGAGAGTCCACTAGTTTTTGAGCTTGACAAAGGGTTCAAATCTTTATTCTGCCACTTAGTGACCATGCCCTTGGGCAGGCTATTTAACCTCCCTGAATCTCAGTTTCATCCTCCATAACATAAGTGTAATAATACTATTCTCAAAGGATTGTTACAAGAATGAAGTATGAAGCCCACATATAGCACCTGGCATGGTGCCAACCTCAGTTGATGTCAATTCCTTTCCTTCCTTCCTTTCCTATCTGGCAGGAGGCAACTGTCCAGAAAAAAATTGCACTCATTCCTGAAGGGTCTGGAGTGACAACTGCTTGTACAGCATGGCATGCTGACAAAAGGAAGACTGGGGGCAAAAAGTGATATTTGAGGTGACTATTCAGCTGTCGGGTTTTTGGTGTGACCTCCTGGAGACTGCTGCCAGAAGCACTGGCCAGATACCTGCTGCCAAAGGCAGGCCATGGAGAAGCTGTTTCTTTACGGGCATTTTGCTTCCTGCACATGTATTCCTGAAGACCTCTCAGCCTTCCCTTGGCCTCAGTGGGATTGCTTCACACAGAGAAGTCAGGATTGAGGGGTTTCTCCAGGTGACTGAGGAGCACATGACAAGCCACATAAAACCATAACCTATTTAATAAAGAAAAACGTTTCTAGGACTTCCCTGGTGGTCCAGTGGCTAAAACTTCAAGCTCCCAATGCAGCGGGCCGGGGTTCGATCTCTGGTCACGGAACTAGATCACACATACCACAACTGCAGAACATGCACGCCACCACTAAGACAGGGCAGAGCCAAACAAATAAATAATTTAAAAAAAAAGAAGGAAGTTTCTGCCTAGGCCAGCTAGACTCAGCAGCCATTTCCAAGTAACAGAGTTGATCAGGCTAAAAGCACAGGTCCAGGGGATGCTGGTTAAATAAAATCAACCAAGTTCAGGGTTTTATAATCTCCCCTCTCCCTTCTCCATGCCCTACTAGAGTAAAAACTGGACAAAAAGAATGTGGAGGAGGGACCAGAGAGTGAAAGAGAGTTGGAAGATCATCGGAAGCCAAAAGGGAAGGGCTAAAGATGAAGTTTGGCTATGCTACCAGTGCAGAGAACAGCGCAGTCAAAGTGCTTATATACCTCTAAAAGCAAAGTGAGCTGATTCACCCTGCAGAATCCTGAGAATATCTGAGACTAGTGAGGTCAAGTTCAGGGATGAGGTTGAAGCTGAGGATACAGGCCTTAGCCTGCTTCTTATCACAGGATGCTGGCAGCCAGACAGACATCTCCCACATACTCCTGCCCAGTTGGGAGACTAGAAAATACTTGAGAATAGAAGAGCTTCAGAGAAAATACCACTAGGTACTAAGATGTGATTCCCAAAAAAAAAGACAATGAGCTAGAAACCTGCCCAGTTACCCTACAGTAAAGCCTAATAGTTGACAAGCCTAATCCCATAAGAGTTGTTAGTGCTCTTAAATATGAACGGATTTAAGATTCTAATCCTTTAGAAAGGATTGTCATATATTTAAGAAAATCCTTTAACATGATAAGAATCAAAATAAAAGAAAGCTACAGTAAAGGAGTTGCAATATGATTCAGGAAAGAGAAGAAATTTCTGAAGATAAATTATAACTAATATGTACAGAGTTATGAAGAAATATTGCAGACAAGATACAAGAAGAGGATGCTACTCAAATAAAAAGAAAGAGAACCAAGAAAGCTATAAAATATTTTAAATACATTAGAAAAATCAGATTCGACACAAAGGATAGAAGATAAGATTGGCAAAATCTAATACAAAGTAAAATAAAGAACAAACACATGGAAAATCCTAGAAAAGCTTTTTAAATGAGAAGACAATGCAGACTATCAAATATTTGACTGAGCAGAGTCCTGGATAAAGAGCAAACAGAAGGGAAAAAATTAGGAATAATACCACCATTTCCCTGACTGGACACAATTAAAATTCAGTCAAAGCTCATATATGTTGAAGAATTCTTCCACAGAGTAGAGCAAAGAAAGGGAAAAATACGTAAGTAGAAATATGCATTGAGAAAATTAGAGGATCAATCCAGAAGAATGTAAAAGCTCAAAGGGTTTGCACAGGCCATGATGCAGAAGAAAATTATAGAAATACAAAACATACAGCTCCAATACTTTCCTAAGGGTTTACTGAGTACTTACTGTGTTCCCATTACCATGTCAAACATCAACATTTGGCTCTAAACCCATATCAACTTGCTCCTTTCTTGCTCTAATAAGCATTTGGATGTACAGCATAAATGATCACAGTTTATAAAATCTGGCCACTTTTTTTTCCTGTATCCCACATTGTCAAATATCAACCCAGGTCCTCTCTTGGCCTGGTCCAGGCCCACTGGCTGTGCCAGAGCTTGGAGATTTTAAATGGAATCTGAGTCACCTAGTGCAGTATTCAGATGACCACATGCTTCTGTTCCAACGTCCGTGCCTTTTCTTCAATTCAGCCTTCCCCTTGGCACACACATACTCTAATTCATCTGGTCCTCACTCCAGGACTTTACATAAAATAAGGCCCTTGGGCCAAAGAAACACACAGGGAACTGGCCACAAATACTGTAGAAGCAGAGGATTGAGGGAGATGGAAGTTCAGCCTTGGGACACATTTATCAAGTTCCCACCCTTCTCTGAGCACAGTGTGAGTCAGTGGGGTACAGAATTTAATAAAATGCATTAAAATTTATGTATAAGAATTCTCCTCATACTGCTGTTTATGATTGCAGAAATCAAAAACAAAAAGTTGGAGACAACCCAAATAGCTGAAAATTCAGAAGAGGTTATCCAGACTCTAATAATCACAGAGGGATGGGTTTATACACAAGGATAGATGTTTATTGCCATGCAAGGGGAAAGATCACAAAATAGTGTATACCCTTGATTCCACTTTTGCTTTTTAATAAAAGTACAGAGAGCGCATCTAATAGGTCTCAATGAGGGTTTCTCAGCCTTGCATCTATTGACGTTTGAACCAGATAATTTGTTGTGGGGCTGTCCTGTGTGTTGCACGGCTTTTAACAGTGTCCCTGGACTTTACCCACTAGGTGCCAATAGCTACTCCCAAGTTGTGACAATCTAAAATGTGTCCAGACATGTGCCAACTGCACCTGAGTAGAAAAACTGTCCCCAGCTGAGAACCACTGCCCTGAATAAAGAAGCCTAGAAGGGCACAGGTGGATTTTGGTATTTACCAATCAGCAAGTCTTCCCATGGCTGTCTCTGTTTGGTGAGGTAACAGGTGATTTGTCTTTTCTTCACTACATAGTGAGGCTGTCCTCTGAGGCATCTTCAGATGTCTATAGCTTAAACATGTATTTCTTAAGGAGTTATTAATATTTTTGAAAATACCATGTATTCAAGTTGAAATAAACAACTCAACTTGGTTAGTAAAGTTTGTTGATAAACCCAAAATGAAACATACCAATTCTGTGCTTGGATCTTGAATGTCCATACTTAGATATACCTGGAACAGAGATGAGTTTTAATTCAGGAACAAAACTGAATTTTAGAGATGGAAAGGACCTCTGTGACCCTCTGGTCCCCCACTGCCCCCTCATCTCCCCCACCTCGACCCTGCCCACTCTGCTCCAGCTCACACGCCATCCTCTTCGCAGTTCCTCAACCAACATCCTGGCCCTTCCCCTGGCCTGAAGTTCTTCCCACAGGCCTGCCTGACTCACTCGCTCACCTCGCTCAGGTCTCTGCTCAAAGCCACCTTCTCAGGGAGGCCAGGACTGATGCTGTATCCTCTCCCATGACTCCAGCACTCTCCACCCACTCCTTTCCCTGTTTGTTTTAGATTTTTTGACATTTTTTCCCCCATATCCCTTCTCTACATGACATAGCCTATGTTTTATTTATTTATTACTAGCTAAAGAATGTGAGCTAAAAATGACTGGGGACTTGTGCTGTTGTGCTCTCTGCTATATGCCCAGTGCCTAGAACAGTGCCTGGCACATGCCAACATACCTAAATATCAGGCATGCAAATTCACCAGCTAAGGGTACACATATTCCTCCCAATACAATCATCTATGACATGAATTAGCTTCCTCGAGGCCACAGAGAGTGGGTTCTGGCTGGGGAAGTGTGTGTGCGTTCTCACCCATGAGCTCCATGAGGTAGTGAGTCACGGCACTTGCATGATCTGTTTAGCTCTCCTGGCCCTGCAGAGAGGGAGCAGCAGAGGGCTGACCACTGCTTTCTGCAGGGCTTCACTTTCAAGACGGATGTGAGGACTTTCAGGACAGAGCGACAGATGGCCAAACAGAATCACTAGACCATCACATGGAAGGACAGTAACAGGTTTAGGACATGCACAAAGTGAGGGAAGTATATTTCACAAGTGCAAGATAAGAACATGTTTGGGTCTGAGATGAGGTGTGCCACACTCAGGTCAAGAGGAATCAATGAAGGATCATGAAACAAAACTGACATGACAGGCTGCCACCAGCCAGTGTTACAGTAGGTTCTCTTATTACCCTTCAGGGTAAGGCTATGGCTAAGTAAGTGAAAATGTTACTCGCTCAATCATGTCCAACTCTTTGCGACCCTATGGACTGTTACCCACCAGGCTCCTCTGGCTGTGGGATTCTCCAGGCAAGAATCCTGGAGTGAGTAGCCATTCCCTTCTCCAGGGGATCTTCCTGACCCAGGGACTAAACCCAGGTCTCCAACATTATAGGCAGTTTCTTTAACATCTGAGTCACCAGGGAAGCCCCAAAGATGAGAAAACTGAGGCTTTAAAAAGTCACTCACCTACATTACAACACACAAGTGATACATCCAGGTGTGTATGTCTTCAAAGCTTGTGAACCTTCTTCAAAATAATATCTATTATCAAAAGTTTAGAACAGTGCCTATATGCTCAGTCGCATCAGACTCTTTGCAACCCCATAAACTGTAGCCTAACAGGCTTCTATTTCCATGGAATTATCCAGACAAGAATATTGGAGTGGGTTGCCATTTCCTTCCCCAGGGAATCTGCCCAATCCAAGGATTGAACCTGCGCCTCATGTCTCCTACATCAGCAGGCAGTTTCTTCATCACTAGCACCACCTGGGAAGCCCTAGAACAGTGCCTAACACATAGTAAGATACATCAGTTCAGTTCAGTTGCTCAGTCATGTGTGACTCTTTGCGACCCCATGAACCACAGCACACCAGGCCTCCCTGTCCATCACCAACTACCGGAGTTTACCCAAACTCATGTCCATTGAGTTGGTGATGCCATCCAACCATCTCACCCTCTGTTGACCCTTCTCCTCCTGCCTTCAATCTTTCCCAGCATCAGGGTCTTTTCAAATGAGTCAGCTCTTCACATCAGGTGGCCAAAGTATTGGAGATTCAGCTTCAACATCAGTCCTTCAAATGAACACCCAGGACTGATCTCCTTTAGTATGGACTGGTTGGATTTCCTTGCAGTCCAAGGGACTCTCAAGAGTCTTCTCCAACACCACAGTTCAAAAGCATCACTTCTTCAGCACTCAGCTTTCTTTATAGTCCAACTCTCACATCCATACAAGACTACTGGAAAAACCATAGCCTTGACTAGATGGATCTTTGTTGGCAAAGTAATGTCTCTGCTTTTTAATATCCTGTCTAGGTTGGTCATAACTTTTCTTCCAACGAGTAAGCGTCTTTTCATTTCATGGCTGCAATCACCATCTGCAGTGATTTTGGAGCCCAGAAAAAGAAAGTCAGCCACTGTTTCTACTGTTTCCCCAAGTATTTGCCATGAAGTGATGGGACCAGATGCCATGATCTTAGTTTTCTGAATGTTGAGCTTTAAGCCAACTTTTTCACTCTCCTCTTTCACTTTCATCAAGAGGCTCTTTAGTTCTTCTTCACTTTCTGCCATAAGGGTGGTGTCATCTGCATATCTGAGGTTATTGATATTTCTCCCTGCAATCTTGATTCCAGCTTGTGCTTCCTCAAGCCCAGTGTTTCTCATGATGTACTCTGTATATAAGTTAAATAAGCAGGGTGACAATATACAGCCTTGACATACTCCTTTTCCTATTTGGAACCAGTCTGTTGTTCCATGTCCAGTTCTAACTGTTGCCTCCTGACCTTCATATAGGTTTCACAAGGGGCAGGTCAGTAAGATACATAATTCAGCATTATTTTCACTATAAAGTTCCTATGCTGCTCATGAAAAAAGAAACATGATAATTAAGGAAGAATGGATCTTTCCTTTGAATGACCAAAAGAAGGCTATAGTTACACATGTGTCTCACCAGGTCCCACTTCCCTGATCCTTTCTGTCATTACCCTTTCCCTCTCCACCCCTTCCCTCTCTCTCTGCCTAACTTAAAGTGAAATACCAACCTCACTCCATACACAGAGTAATGATGATGCTGGTGAATTACTGGCCCTCAAGATGGTGCCAGTGCCACCTGGCAGCCTTTCAGGGCCTGCCATCTGATTAAGCCCCATAGATGGGTGGTATTTTCCAAGCGATTGCATTTAAAACCTCAGAAACAGGTGGGGAAAGTAACAACTTAGCATATTAGAAGACAACTTTAACTGCCTGAGAGGAAACTAAAAAAAAAAAAAAAAAAAAAAACTCCTTAAGCTCCCCAGAGAAATCTCAAAAACTCCAGAGCACCTCCAAGCATAGCTGCACATTTGCCAGTAATAAAACATCTCACGTTGAACATCCTCTCATTAAGTGAACAAAGCTGGAGGGTGCTATTGGGAGATGCAGAGGGAAGCAGTGAGCTGACACAAATTAAACTCGGAGCAGGGTTTCACATACACTACAGCAAGACAAAGTATTTGCAACCAGATGGCAAAACCAGGCTTCTGAGAATGAGCAGTTTGATCCTTCTCTGTCCCATAGTAAGCTCAAGAGCACTCTCCAGATGATGCTCAAAAGGACAAAATCTCTTACAAGTCCGGGAAAATATAATCAGAAAGTTCAAAAATTGCATATGGCCAGTTCCGAGTTGGGATGGAGAAAGATTGAGGGCAGGAGGAGAAGAGGATGACAGAGGATGACAGAGTATGAGATGGTTGGATGGCATCACCGACTCAATGAGCATGGGTTTGGGTAGACTCCAGGAGTTGGTTATGGCCAGGGAGGCCTGGCATGCTGCGGTTCATGGGGTTGCAAAGACTTGGACACGACAGAACGACTGAACTGAACTGAACTGAACTGAGTTTCGAGTCTATTTTCAAGCTTGGAGCAGAGAGGCAGGTGTGACATGACAGTAAGATGTTTCTGAGACACCAAAGATGGTACATGTGATTATAGATCCTGAAATCTTGTAACGATTACCCCATTCACAGCATTTTAAAAACATAAAAATATATGAGTGTGGGGTATCAGTTATCTCTTAACTTGTTGGAATCGCTCTCTCATCATGGGAAGTAGTACAGGGATTAGAGGTGGATCGAGGTAGCAGGCAAGGTGCGTTGAGTCACAGCCTGAGACTGTAGAACCACAGTCGGGAAATGGGTTCTTATGCAGCCACAGAAGTAGTAGGAGCCACAGCTCATCAAATCAAAGTCAGTTTGGGAAACTGAGGTTCAGGCCAGGAGACCTTTAGACCACAATCAGGCAGCAATCAGAATTGCAGGGGAGGGTCAGAGCTAAGGAGACAGGATGAGAACAAGAACAGCTCAAAATGAGGGAAGTGTACTACCACTCTTTAAAGGCTGGGATCTCACCCTTATGGCTCAGCATATGAATGGCACAGGGGCAGAAAGGTAGACTGAACAAGATTCAGTAATAAACCCCTATGAGTTATCTGCCTATGTTACAAGAAAATACTGATGGAAAATGGATAAAGCTGGTTTTCCTTGATGTTCTCCCAACCTCATCTTGGTAACTTCTTCCAATACTGCTTGAACTCACTCAGGCTAAAATATTATCCTTCAATCATGAAACCATGGTCTCTGTTCCCAAAAGATGAGTTATCAAAAACAAAAACTTTCTAAACATCCTGGGGATAATAAGTGAATCTCTGTTTTAAAAAGAATGTGTGTCCCTTAAGGTGGCTATGAGGCCTCTGATGGATTCTCCCACAATTTCAGGTTCTCACCCGAGACTGCTGAAGAGCGCCCCTACTAAGCCTTCCTCACCTCCAAAATGGTGTTCTCTATGCTTTCTTCCACTTCCTTAGCTTATTTGAATTGTCCTCCTCTGCTTTCTCCTCCTCCTCATGCTTCTTCTCCCTTTCCTCCTCTTCCTCTTTTCACATTTTTTCCTTCTAAAGCTTATGTATAAATGACATACACTTATCCCTTGTGGCCCAGCTGGTAAAGAATCCACCTGCAATGGAGGAGACCTGGGTTCGATCCCTGGGTTGGGAACATCCCTCGGAGAAGGGAAAGGCTACTCACTCCAGTACTCTGGCCTGGAGAATTCCATGGACTATACAGTCCATGGGATCTCAAAGAGTTGGACACAACTGAGAGACTTTCACTTTATAAATGTTTTACAATTCCAACATATTTCATTGACTCAGCCATCTTTTACCAACCAATTAAAAAACCTTCTTTATTACAGATAAAATTCATATATACTTGGGTCCATTTCTGGACTTTGAACTCTGTTTTCTTCATTTTTGTCTATACTTGAATCTCTACCACCGCTAAGTTGCTTAAGTCGTGTCCTACTCTGTGCGACCCCATAGACAGAAGCTCACCAGGCTTCCAGTCCCTGGGATTCTCCAGGCAAGAACACTGGAGTGGGTTGCCATTTCCTTCTCCAATGCATGAAAGTGAAAAGTGAAAGTGAAGTCGCTCAGTCGTGTCCGACTCTTAGCGACCCCATTGACTGGAGCCTTCCAGGATCCTCCGTCCATGGGATTTTCTAGGCAAAAGTACTGGGGTGGGGTGAATCTCTACACAAGCATTTTAATCATTATAGCTTTATATACACATTTTTAATAGTGAAACTCTTCCTCCATTACTACTGTGTTCTAAGAATAATTATCCTTTCTTCTACTTATTTAAAAGCTTGAACTTAGAAATGCATATAGCCAATGTTACAGTTAAAAATATGTTAAGAGGGTAGGCCTCATGTGTTCTTATCATAATTTTAAAAAATAATAAGAAAAAGGAAAAAATGGATATTACCTTCTAAAGTCAATTTATCTAATAATGTGATGAATTTCTAGTACTGAACTATCCTTGCATTTCTGGCCTATACTTTACTTAGTCATGGTACTACTAGAAGTTGACAATGTTCCTAGAATTTTTGGCATCTATATTCAGCAGTGTGATTGGCCAGTAGTTGCCTCTGTAATATAATTTCAAAGAAAAATCATAACCACAATTTGCAACAGTTGGTTCACTGTAAGTCTCCCAATTTCTAAACTCTGTGAGGCTGAATAGTCCTATTGAGGAAAAATATGCCAATGAGTCTAGGCAATCTGCCAAACATTAGGTCAACCAATGTGATAACTTAATCTTTGTAAAATACAATAAGAAACACAAAGTATTTTACCAAATTTCCCCAATTTTTGCTTTCTTATCTTCTTCCTTGTCCCGAGCTCTCTGAGGAGAAAAAGGATGAAAGCTGCATAGGCAGATTCAGAAACAACAACCGTCAGAAGAAGGAACTACACCCCAGAATGCTTTGCACATTGGAGAGAAATGTGACTTAGAAGCCCATCATCCAAAGCCGCACGTGACTAAGGGACCAAGATGGCGGGACAAATTGGCATGAGTAAAAGAGGCTGCTCGAGCAAAAGTGTAAGAAAATTTCAGGAGATTGGAGTTATAAAAAGACAGAACGAAATAAAGAATAATCTAAAAAATATTGAATCACTCTTATTGTACACCTGAAACTAATATAGTATTGTAAATTAAATATATACTTCAATTAAAAATAAATAAAAAGAGCAAGAATGAGGGTTTTTTTCCTTAGGCCAAGTCTTTAAAATCCCTAAAACATTACAGAAGTGTAAGTCAAGAGAGTTTTGTCCTTAAATGTGACATTTTCCTGGGCTGGAACTACAGGGTGCTTTGAAACTTCAGGGGATGTTTTAGAAGCATCAGCTCAGTCAATGCATCCCCTTTTTATTCCAGCATCTATGTCTGCTATGGGGTGCCCCTATGATACTCAGTTTGTAGGGGATTTTGGCATACTTCTCTTCTTCCCAACACAAAGCTGTACCCATCTCATTGCCAACGGACACTCCTAACGTGCTCAGCAAACTCCAGAAGATAATACACCTGCTATTCTCAGGGGATGGGAGGATCGTGTCCTTGCTGCTTCTGATTAAAGCTGATGCGTCATAATAACGAAGAAGCAGGCAGGGGTTTGTCAGATTTATTCCAAGTAAACACCTTAATGACTTCCCCAAATGGCAGGGGGCTGCTCATAATGGGCACATACATATGTAAAACAGCAAAAGAGAAGGTGCCCGAATTTTCCTGCCACCTGTACCTCTTTCTCCTGATTCTACCACCCGGGGTGAGAGGGATGATAAGCTGTTGGAAACATACAAGGTGCAGTAACCTTGGAAAGCTGGGAGTTGAAGGAGCAGTGAGCTGGAGAGTGAGAGGAAGCCAGGACAAGAGAGGTGGACCTGACAGCCCTTTCAGTCCACAGGCCCTGTTAGGCGATGTGGGTCCTCTTTGGCTCTTGTTTTAGACTACAGAATTACAAAACTTGCGCCCCTTATAGCTACAGAGTGACTTCTTCCCAGAGCCTCAGTCACATCTCTGGACAAGTTTATCAACAGCACCCTACAGCCCATTTCACAGCAATAAACTAAACATTGAAATGTAGTGCTAGCACTGCACATCTCACTTGACTTCCAGGACCATATGGGAAAGAGTATTCTTATTTGCAAGTTATTACTCAGCAGAGCAAGTGAAAACCTCTACTTCTCCGCTCCTGGGAGAAGGCAGATGTAAAATGTAGAAATCAAAACCCTTACTTGGTATGCGTCAGAGGGAAAACAGCCTTGAAATTTCTCATTCCCTCGACATGCTCAACTTTTCTTTCTATCCAACCCTTCGGAGAGATTTTCTTTTAAAGGTTAAGAGAAAAATACTGATCTCAAGCTGTTCATCTGGCTAGGCTTTCCAAACTACTTGACCAAGAGTTATCTGACCAAACTCTGCTAATAATAATAACTATAAGAAAGCCATCTCCCATGTACATGGAACTTCCTAGCTTGTATGATGATTTCATGTACATGGTTCCTCTTGGGTCTCAGAGTCTAAGGGTACAGGTATATTATGTTCTTTTATACACAGTAATAAAACTGAGGCCCATAACAGTTGCGTGTGCTAAGTCACTCCAGTTGTGTCCAACTCTTTGCGACCCTGTGGACTCTGTAGCCCACCAGGCTCCTCTGTCCAAGGGATTCTCCAGGCAAGACGACTGGACTGGGTTGCCATGCCCTCCTCCAGGGGATCTTCCAGACACGGGATCAAACCCAGGTCTCCCGCATCTCCTGCCAATTCTTTACTACTAGTGCCATTTGAGAGACTTGCTAAAAGTTATTCAGAGTTGTAACAGCAACATAAAACTTCTAACTCCAGCATAGTACTTCTTCACCTCTTTGTATCTTAAGTATTTGAAATTTATTATAACAGCTGGTCAGTTCACCACACAAGTGAGCATACACATGGCACAAATACATGTATTTGAACCAGGATCTTTAGTGATGCCCCCTCCTTCACTCCTGATATTGGTCATCTGTCTTCTCTATTATTCGCCTGATCAGACTGGCTAGGTCTATTTCTTGTCATAGGTGTGGTCAGGAAAGTTCAAAATGTAATGCTCCCCTTTTCTCCCCTAAATGAGCAAAGAGATTCTGGAATAGTCCGAGTTATTGAAAAATTAAATTGGTACCAGAAGGCAATGGCATCCTACTCCAGTACTCTTGCCTGAAGAATCCCATGAATGGAGGAGCCTGGTAGGCTGCAGTCCATGGGGTCCCGAAGAGTCAGACACCACTGAGCGACTTCCCTTTCACTTTTAACTTTCATACACTGGAGAAGGAAATGGCAACCCACTCCAGCGTTCTTGCTTGGAGAATCCCAGGGACGGGGGAGCCTGGTGGGCTGCCGTCTATGGGGTTGCACAGAGTCAGACACAACTGAAGCGACTTAGCAGCAGCAGCATGCTTTGAATTTGGGGGGGTGGGGCAGGAAGTTGTAAACTCATTAGCTGAAAGAACAAAACCTGTTCTTCCATTCTCCACTCAAGAGGAAGCTGGATTCTGTGGCTTGAAAGGCTGGATTCTGTTACCCTCAGGGAAAGTTAACAAGACAGTAATTAAGGAAAGACTGACCAGCGGAGGATAGGATGGACACTGGGGCAACAAGAGAAAAACAGACTGTCCTTTCCCTAAGGGTTGGATTCCCAGAGCCTAGGGAGTCATGTGAGTGTGTTTGGGGAAGTGAGGGATACGGAGAAGGAAGGGGGAGTTGCACAGCATCACATGGTCAGTGGGAAGGGATCCTGGGAGAATCCTCACAGGCAAGCCTAGAAGCAGAGCCTGACATACATGAAGGACCAGGTGCCAACTGGAGCATGTAGGAGCAGATGGGAGGATACTGATACTGGTGAGTGCTGTGGACTGAAGGACAGGTCCTTCCTCCATTTCAGAAGGCACACGTAACTGCTGAGGCCCTCGCATGATTCAGTAGAAAAGACAACCCCAATAAAAAGAGACATTAGATTCTTCCCCAAACATAGCTAGCAGGGCTTAAAGCCAGGTTTTATTTCATTTAAAAAAATAAAAATAAAACATGACAGTACCTTGAGGTCATAACGAATTTTGCAGTTGCCCTATATTCTTTGTGATACTATGGTGATACGGCTGATTCTGATCCAACCCTGAATTTCTTCTATAACGACTCCTCCAGAACGGGGAGTAGCACCAATGCTAAGTCAAATAATGTTTGAGAGGGTCCATGGGGACAGAGGAACTGAAAAACACCAGCCTTAATGGCAAACTGAAAGTCAGATTTTATTTTCTCCTTCTCTCTCCATCAGTGAATCCTTGCCTTTCACAATAACCGTGGATATACTTGGACATCCTTTGTTTATACTAAAAATTCTATGTCTACAAAAAGCTCAAGAAGATTCTCAGGAAACTGGAAGAAATGAAGGGAGACTGCAAACACTCAAGCTCCTAAGCCAAAACTGTCAGCTGGAAACATACGGAGTGACATTGAAAAGCCCCAGGTTAAGCCCAAGTTCTAA
This sequence comes from Tragelaphus eurycerus, assembly GCA_935064755.1. Classification (NCBI taxonomy): domain Eukaryota; kingdom Metazoa; phylum Chordata; class Mammalia; order Artiodactyla; family Bovidae; genus Tragelaphus; species Tragelaphus eurycerus. The sequence goes on from CAKXYN010000002.1 coordinate 32,414,067, forward strand.
ATGCAAGTCTAAGCTTGCCTCACTTAAGGCTCCTACTGGGAGCTGACAGAGGAATCTCAGAAAAGCAACAGCTTCAGAGAACAGGCTCCAGTTTTCATAACAGCCTAACACTGACTCTGGTCAGTAAGAGTAAGTCTGTCTGACTTTCTTCAGCTGGGACATAGATTCTTTTACACCTTTGAACTCAAATTGCCCTTCTTGGGTCTCACGGCTGTCAGCATTTGTACTAGAATCATAACACTGACACTCTAGGGTCACTGACATGGCAACTGCAGGTCTTGGGGCTTGTCAGCCTCCATAATCACCTGAACCAACTTCTTCTAATCAACCTCTTTCTACCTATACATACATTCTATTGGTTCTATAACCGCAGTGAACCCTAATTAATAAAGAGATTGATGTTGAAGACCAACTTAAGAGCTCTACAGAATGCAAAGAAAGTACAGTCAACCCTCCATATCCTCAGGTTTCACATCTTTTAGTTGAATCGCACAGATATGGAGGATTCTCTGTATTCATTATACTATGCCGTTTTATATCAGGGACTTGAGCATCTGTTGGATTTTGGTATCCACAGGTGCTCTGGAAACCAATCCCCTCTGGACACTGAGGGATCACTATACTTTAACATAATAGTAGCTCCTAATGAAAGAGCAGATCTAATGCAACAAGAAGAATCAGACAAAATAGAAGAAAACTTTCGTGGGTCGATCTACAAATGCTATGACTGTCTACCAGGAAAACTCAAAAGAGGAAAACCAAGAGAGTTCCAGAAAAACATCTATGTCTGCTTTATTGACTATGCCAAAGCCTTTGACTGTGTAGATCACAATAAACTGTGGAAAATTCTGAAAGAGATGGGAATACCAGACCACCTGATCTGCCTCTTGAGAAATTTGTATGCAGGTCAGGAAGCAACAGTTAGAACTGGACATGGAACAACAGACTGGTTCCAAATAGGAAAAGGAGTACGTCAAGACTGTATATTGTTACCCTGTTTATTTAACTTCTATGCAGAGTACATCATGAGAAACACTGGACTGGAAGTAACACAAGTTGGAATCAAGATTACTGGGAGAAATATCAATAACCTCAGATATGCAGATGACACCACCCTTATGGCAAAAAGTGAAGAGGAACTCAAGAGCCTCTTGATGAAAGTGAAAGTGGAGAGCGAAAAGTTTGGCCTAAAGCTCAACATTCAGAAAACGAAGATCATGGCATCTGGTCCCATCACTTCATGGGAAAAAAATGGGGAAACAGTGGAAACAGTGTCAGACTTTATTTTTCTGGGCTCCAAAATCACTGCAGGTGGTGACTGCAGCCATGAAATTAAAAGACGCTTACTCCTTGCCAGCAAAGTTATGACCAACCTAGATAGCATATTCAAAAGCAGAGACATTACTTTGCCAACAAAGGTTCGCCTAGTCAAGGCTATGGTCTTCCTGTGGTCATGTATGGATGTGAGAGCTGGACTGTGAAGAAGGCTGAGCGCCGAAGAATTGATGCTTTTGAACTGTGGTGTTGGAGAAGACTCTTGAGAGTCCCTTGGACTGCAAGAAGATCCAACCAATCCATTCTGAAGGAGATCAGCCCTGGGATTTCTTTGGAAGGAATGATGCTAAAGCTGAAACTCCAGTATTTTGGCCACCTCATGCGAAGAGTTGACTCATTGGAGAAGACTCTGATGCTGGGAGGGATTGGGGGCAGGAGGAGAAGGGGACGACAGAGGATGAGATGGCTAGATGGCATCACTAACTCAATGGATATGAGTCTGAGTGACCTCCGAGAGTTGGTGATGGACAGGGAGGCCTGGCGTGCTGCGATTTATGAGGTCGCAAAGAGTCGGACACGACTGAGCGACTGATCTGATCTGATCTGATATATAGTATTTTAAATGTCCTATATATAACTATAATCAGGACAATATAATATGGAAGGTGTGTTAGTTGCTCAGTCGTGTCCAACTCTTTATGATCCCTTGGACTGTAATCCGCCAGTCTCCTTTGCCCATGGAGTTCTCCAGGCAAGAATACTGGAGTGGGTTGTCATTTCTTACTCCAATGGAAGATGGGGGTCTTCTAATAGCAACAGTAAATGCAAAATAACTCAAAATAAGCATAATAAGAACTATATCCAAAAAAATGATAAAACCTTCTTGAAGAACATAAAAAATAAAGAAAAGCATTAAGAAATTCGGCTTTGTAAGAATTATTACATGTCAGTACCCCACATAAAATTAAAAGTAAACAATATATGAGCGAGAAATTGTAAGATGTTAATGACACAAAATTGTAGTACTGTCATAATTTTTATAATTCACTGAGATAAATATGTATTATAAGAAACACATATAAAAAAATTTAAATAGTCTATAAAATTATAGTAATGTTTGTCATCATTATTGTTTTAAAATGGAAATGAAACAATAATAATGTTTTTCTGCCTCAAATTGGTGTCGATTTTCTTTAAATGATCTTAGCCTAAATGGTAGAATATGGACAATCTCATAAACTATAGCTACAGTATCAACTGGTATGATACTTCTGGGAACAATTTGGTCATGACCTAAAATCAGTGTACTAGGAGGAGAAGGCAATGGCACCCAACTCCGGTACTCCTGCCTGGAGAATCCCATGGACAGAGGAGCCTGCTAGGCTGCAGTCCATGGGGTCGTGAAGAATCGGACACGACTGAGCGACTCCCTTTCACTTTTCACTTTCATGTCTTGGAGAAGGAAATGGCAACCCACTCCAGTGTTCTTGCCTGGAGAATCCCTGGGATGGGGGAGCCTGGTGGGCTGCCATCTATGGGGTTGCACAGAGTCGGACACGACTGAAGCGACGCAGCAGCAGCAGCAGCAGTACAAGAAAGGCTCTTTGCTAGAATAATTCTACATCTAGAAATTCATTGTAAGTAAGTAATTAGGAGGTGGGAAGGAGTGTTTATCACAATATTAGACATTATGATTAAAACTTAGAAACAACTTAAATGGCCAACAACTGGGAACTTGTTTCTAAAACTTTATAATCTATATAATCATTAAAAGTGATGTTGCAGATAGGTTTTTGCCACATGGAGCTTTTTTACATAAAGCCATTTTTCTTCCCTCTTCTCTGCCCCATCTCCTCACCCTTTAAAAAAAGAGTTGACATAGAATACCACTATCAAACAGTGGTATTTGTCACCCTGTTTATTTAACTTATACGCAGAGGACATCATGAGAAACACTGGACTGGAAGAAACACAAGTTGGAATCAAGATTGCCAGGAGAAACATCAATAACCTCAGATATGCAGATGACATCACCCTTATGGCAGAAAGTGAAGAGGAACTAAAGAGCCTCTTGATGAAAGTGAAAGTAGAGAGTGAAACATTCAGAAAACGAAGATCATGGCATCTGATCCCATCACTTCATGGCAAATAGATGGGGAAACAGTGTCAGACTTTATTTTTCTGGGCTCCAAAATCACTGCAGATGGTGACTGCAGCCATGAAATTAAAAGACGCTTACTCCTTGGAAGGAAAGTTATGACCAACCTACATAGCATATTCAAAAGCAGAGACATTACTTTGTCAACAAAGGTTTGTCTAGTCAAGGCTGTGGTTTTTCCAGTGGTCATGTATGGATGTGAGAGTTGGACTGTGAAGAAAGCTGAGTGCTGAAGAATTGATGCTTTTGAACTGTGGTGTTGGAGAAGACTCTTGAGAGTCCCTTGGACTGCAAGGAGATCCAACCAGTCCACTCTGAAGGAGATCAGCTCTGGGATTTCTTTGGAAGGAATGATGCTAAAGCTGAAACTCCAGTACTTTGGCCACGTCATGCAAAGAGTTGACCCATTGGAAAAGATTCTGTTGCTGGGAGGGATTGGGGGCAAGAGGAGAAGGGCATGACAGAGGATGAGATGGCTGGATGGCATCACTGACTCGATGGACATGAGTTTGAGTGAACTCTGGGAGTTGGTGATGGACAGGGAGGCCTGGGATGCTGTGATTCACGGGGTCACAAAGAGTCGGACATGACTGAGCGACTGATCTGATCTGACCACTATCAAAACTGTGTTTAATCCCTCAGTTGCACTGGAGTTAAAAAAAAAAAAAATGGTTGAGACCACTGGACTGAAGATGCACACCTACTGATACGGAAAGACACCCCTGATATATGATTCATGCAAAAAAAAAATTATGATTTGCTTCATAATTATAATTTATAAGAGAATTTAATTACAAATTATAAATTGTTTTTGAGAAACACATATGCACACAAAAGATACTGCAATGATTATATCTGACTATTAAAATTACATTTTCAATTTTTGCTTAATATTTTATACAAATTTTAATATACTAATATATACATATTTGCTTACTAATTTCAGTATATTAAAGAACATGTGACATAATACTTTTGCAACAAGAAATCAAATTATTTTTAATTTGTTAAAATATAATAATAGCTCTCAAGTTCCTTTTTTATCAAAGTGTTACAATAGTAGTGATTTGTCAAAAGGAAAAAACAACACTTAAACTCACTCTGGCTTTTCCAATTGCCTTGCTGTTAAATAGCTTTCCTCCGATTCAAAGTGTTTTGCATTTACTCTCTCAAATCACTCCACATTAACTTGAAATAACACAAAAATCGTCTTGTAATAGTATAACTTCTTTATTGCTTTCATTCAAAGACCCTAAATTGTTTTAATGCGCTTATATTTTTTTCTTCTTCTCCTGAGTTAAGACAGAAATAATCTTCCCAATGACTTTGTTATCTCAGTTCAGGATTAAAATAGAGCACACATTGTTCCAACATAATTAAGCTTAAAGTTCTTTTATATGGAACTTTACGAAGTTACAGAATTATAAAACTGTGATTCTGACCTTCCAAACTTTTTCTTCACTGCTACCTGTAGACAACGTACTTCAGATAATAATAATGAAAACGTATTTCTAATACACAAGTCCAATAACCAAGCTGACCACTCACTTGGATTAAATAGTTTTAACAACGATTTCTCTTTCTGGTTGTTATTTGTTCTTATTTTCAGAAAATAGTGTTAACATGTGCAATTAGGAAAGGCAGAGCCTACAGGAACAGTTTCTCATTCACATTCACAACAATGTGAATTTCTTTCTCTCTCAATATAGAATCTACCTATCTACCTTCCAAAGGAAAAATTTGGAAGTATTTTTCCTGAAAGAAATGCGAACTAGCAATTCTCTATTACAAAGTATAGAAGCCAAGTACCCCAGACAAGGTAAATATGTCGCAAATTTGGTCAAGATATGAATATTCGTGAAGGATTTCCTTCTCTCCTCTCTCTCTCTTCCCTTCTTTCTCTCTCCCTTCCCCACTGTATTTTGGGGAAGAGTTCCTAAGTAGGAGTTTGGATACTCGAGTATTACTGTCCTACTAAAGCTATTATTCATATCTGTAATTTCAGCTTAGTGAATTTCCCTCATTAGACCCCTTTCCCTCAAGTGCAAAATGATCACAGTCCCTTACTTCCATAACTACTTATGGTCGAGCTCCGCTGGCCCTGCGGCATTCACCGTCAACCTAAACAACAGAAATCAGACTCCCTGTGCCCCTCTCACCTCGTTGACCACCTCAGGTGCAGGAGATAAAGAAGTCCTTAAATGGCATCACTGTGAATATTATGCTGAAGAAAACGAGAGAAGCAAGACTCTGAAAAATGAAAGCCTCTCTCCCCTTACACCCTCCCAGCTGGGCAAGTGATGTAAGCAGTATAAGAGAACCTCCTGAGCTCATCTCTGTCCAGCCCCCACTATACTAACAGTGGTGATAAGTGCCATTATTATTGCAAACTTTTGCTGGGCATCTTGTATTCTCACTTCTGTTTCATGTTCTTGGTTTCTTCAAGTTGAGAGGGTCAGGATAAATCTGTGTGACTCAAGACTGCCACATTCCACCACCAGATGCTGGAATTTTCCCACAGATTATGGACCTCTTTGTATGGACAGATTATGGTTTCTCTGCATGGATATGCACACAAGACTCCTCCTCCTTGGTGTCTGAGGAGTTTTACTTGTCCTTCAAATGTCACAAATGAAGTATCTCCTTTCAAACACTCCCTGAACCCTTTACACTCATTCTCAAAGTGAGAGCCCCTGGCACACACTCTGTTTAGAGCATTTCATCATGCTGGATGGCACTGATTGCTTTCACTCTCTGATTCCATCTGTCTTATAACATAAGGTAGGTATGTAATCACCTCTGTATCACCCTGATTTGCCCCAGATTCAAATTCATGGTAGATTCTCAGCAGGGGGAATAATTTGTTGGCTAGATGATTGGTTTATTGGATGGATCAACTAAAAATTTGAAATCCTTTAATGCTTAGAAAGAAGCGAATGATGTCATGTGTATATCAGAGCTGAGCACTGGACCTTCATTAATGAATTAGTGACCTTAGGAGCCCTAAAGAAGCCACCACATTAGAGTCAATGAGTCTATTTAAAGCTAATTCATTCCCTCTCTGCCTTAGAATAATTTACTTGAATTGGACTTCAAACTGATCTGATAACATTGTTGATGATAAGATACCTTTCTGGGTCTATCTTGTCTTTCTTCTGAAGACAAGGCCAGTGCCCTAGTTCAGCTTCTCCATGTCTCACCCTAGACCACAGACTTTACCTTCTTGTCTCCACTCACTCAACAGCGCTTTATTTAGCACTGCTAGACAGTGTTCCAGACAGGGTAAACACTGCAGTGAACCAGACAGACATGGACTCTAACCTCGTGAAGTTTATGGTAGGGACAGACAGACAAAGAAGAATCAGTGAATTTGAAGATAAATGTCATAATCTATTAGATTATGACTATATAAATGTCATAATCTGGAGAACAAGGAAAAATTTTTTTGAAATAAGTTAAAACAGGTCAGGGACTTGTGGGAAATTTCCAAAGGTCTATCATAGTTTGATGTGACCGTGTGTTCAGTTGCTCAGTCATGTCTGACTCTTGGCAACCCTGTGGGACTGTGGTCTGCCAGGCTCCTCTGTCCACGGAGTTCTCCAGGCAAAAATGCTGGTGTGGATTGCTATTTCTTCCTCCAGGACATCTTTCTGAACCCCCTGGGGTCAGAATAAATAAAAATTAATTAATTAATTAAAATAAATAAATAAAAAGGTCTATCATAAAGGTAACGATAGAGCCCCAGAAGGAGTGCTATGTTCAGTCGCTTCAGTTGTGTCCAACTCTTTGAGACCTCTGGATAGTAGCCCACTAGGCTCCTCTGTCCATGGGAGTCTCCAGGCAAGAATACCAGAGTGGGCTGCTATGCTCTCCTCCAGGGGATCTTTCCAACCCAGGAATCCAACCCATATCTCCAGCATCTCCTGCATTGCAGGCAGGCTCTTCACTCACTGAGCCACCTGGGAAGCCCAGAAAGAGAAGAGAAAAAAATTGGGGCAGAAAAAATAATAGATAAAAATGGCCAAAATCTCCCAAATTTAGTAAATAATATATGTACAAACATATATATATATATATACACACACACACACACACAGATTCAGAAAGAGTGTATTCAAGAAAGCCACATTATCTAGCACATAATACTAAGTGTTAAAACAAACAATAAAGTCTTGGGATAGATAATACCAGCAAAGGTAAGCCAGAGAGGAAACTGAACATTGAACCCTAGGATACCCCTGAAATGGAGAAGTCAAGAAAAGGATGAAGAGCTGGTAAAGAAGACTAAGTGGAAAATGGCCAATGTGTTGTTTTTTAAAAAACCAAGAGAATATAGTGGTCATATTGCTGCTGCTGCTGCTAAGTTGCTTCAGTCGTGTCCGACTCTGTGCGACCCCATAGGTGGCAGCCCACCAGGCTCCGCCGTCCCTGGTATTCTCCAGGCAAGAACACTGGAGTGAGATGCCATTTCCTTCTCCAATGCATGAAAGTGAAAAGTGAAAGTGAAGTCGCTCAGTCGTGTCCAACTCTCAGCAACTCCATGGACTGCAGCCTACCAGGCTCCTCCGTCCATGGGATTTTTCAGGCAAGAGTATTGGAGTGGGATGCCATTGCCTTCTCCAACGCATGAAAGTGAAAAGTGAGAGTGAAGTCGCTCAGTCGCGTCCGACTCTCAGCGATTCCATGGACTGCAGCCTACCAGGCTCCTCCGTCCATGGGATTTTTCAGGCAAGAGTACTGGAGTGGGGTGCCATTGCCTTCTCCAGTGGTCACATTAGTGAAGAGAAAAAGTGTTTTAAGAAAAAGGAATTGGTATATACACTGTGGATACTACATATAAAGTAGATAACTAATGAGAACCTACTATATAGCTCAGAGAACTCTACTCAGGGCTCTCTGATGACCTAAATGGGAAGGAAATCCAAAAAAAGAGGAGATATATGTATACATATAGCTGATTCACTCTGCTGTACAATAGAAAGTAACATATCACTGCAAAGCAACTATACGTCAATAAAAAAATAATTTTTTAAAAAAAACTTTTTAAAAAAGAAGAAGGAATTGATTAATTGTGTAGCATGTAGTGGCATGGATCAAATAATATGAAGGCAAAGAAGCTGCAATCAGATTTGGCAACATGGGAATCAGCAGGAACCTAGATGAGAGAAGTCCCGAAGATGGGGTAGAGAAAAAAGTACAACAGGAAGAGGGTGAAGAAAGGAAGGCAAAGAAGAGGGTCAAGGACGTCCATCCTTCACTCTGATAACAGAGAATTTCTAAACTGCAAAACTCATTATGCCTTCCTCCTAAGTTAAAACCATTCAGCAACCTGAATACAGGAATCTAAAATCTTCCCCCAAAAGAGTGCACAGACTCTTAGACACTTAGTTTACAGACTAAGGGTCTTAAGGGTTACTTCCCAACATGCCAACCTAGAAGGAAGACTAAAGCATTAAGGGAAATGTGATACAAAAGAGAAAAGCATGGCGCCAGAACTCCTCTCATAGCAAGTTCTCTGACAGGTTGTTCAAAAAACTGTTTTGGGGTAGTGATGGTGTGAAGTTAGACCTCTCAAGGTAAATTCGGAAGGAAGCACAGAGAGCCCTCTATGATCAACCCTGCTAACTTAACCCTAATTTATTTATCCATTTTTGCTTCCTCTGCCCCCAGAACTGCCAAGCACATAGCAAACACCCAGAAAATATTTGTTGAAAGAATAAATTGATTCAAAATGCTCTATGTTACTTCTCTCTTGATATTCTCTCTCATTAAAGGACTCTTTTTAAAAAAAAAAAAAAAAAAAGATTATTTGCTTACAAAGAAAGAGAGGCCAAACCAAGCATGTATCAATAACAGTTGGCCAAAGTTGCTGAAATGCTGATCCATGTTGAGGAGGTGTCAGATCAGTTCTTTGTTCCCAGGATAAATCCGTACTGCATCACTCACAATATATACAAATATCAAGTCATTATGTCATACATCTGAAATGTAATATTATATGTCACTTATATTTGAACTTTAAAAATATCTAACGCTTTGTAGTTAAACAGAGGAAGTGTCTAAACCAAACAGAATCTAAGATGTCTGTCTCCTTTTCCAAAAAGTTATCTTCACGTGAAAAGACATGCAGAGTTCACTTGTTTAACTTGAAATAGTTTGGTGTTGTTTATTTAGCACTCGTTAATAGAACAAGGACAAGCAATGCTGAAGAAGCTGAAGTTGAAAGGTTCTATGAAGATCTACAAGACCTTCTAGAACTAACACACAAAAAAGATGCCCTTTTCCTTTTCATTATAGGGCACTGGAATGCAAAAGTAGGAAGTCAAGAAACACCTGGAGTAACAGGCAAATTTGGCCTTGGAGTACAGAATGAAGCAGGGCAAAGGCTAATAGAGTTTGACCAAGAGAATACACTGGTCATAGCTAACACTCTCTTCCAACAACACAAGAGAAGACTCTACACATGGACATCACCAGGTGGTCAACACCGAAATCAGATTGATTCTATTCTTTGCAACCAAAGATGGAGAAGCTCTATACAGTCAGCAAAAACAAGACCAGGAGCCGACTGTGGCTCAGATCATGAATTCCTTATTGCCAAATTCAGACTTCAATTGAAGAAAGTAGGGAAAACCACTAGACCATTCAGGTATGACCTAAATCAAATCCCTTATGATTATACAGTGGAAGTGAAAAATAAATTTAAGGGACTAGATCTGATAGACAGAGTGCCTGGTGAACTATGGACAGAGGTTCGTGACATTGTACAGGAGACAGGAATCAAGACCATCCCCAAGAAAAAGAAATGAAAAAAGCAAAATGACTGTCTGAGGAGGCCTTACAAATAGCTGTGAAAAGAAGAGAAGCCAAAGCAAAGGAGTAAAGGAAAGACATAAGCATCTGAATGCAGAGTTCCAAAGACTAGCAAGGAGAGATAAGAAAGCCTTCTTCAGCGATCAGTGCAAAGAAATAGAGGAAAACAACAGAATGGGAAAGACTTGAGATCTCTTCAAGAAAATTAGAGATACCAAGGGAACATTTCATGCAAAGATGGGCTCAATAAAGGACAAAAATGGTATGGACCTAACAGAAGCAGAAGATATTAAGAAGAGGTGGCAAGAATACACAGAAGAACTGTACAAAAAAGATCTTCACAACCCAGATAATCACGATGGTGTGAGCACTCACCTAGAGCCAGACATCCTGGAATGTGAATTCAAGGGGCCTTAGGAAGCATCACTATGAACAAAGCTAGTGGAGGTGATGGAATTCCAGTGGAGCTATTCCAAATCCTGAAAGATGATGCTGTGAAAGTGCTGCATTCAATATGCCAGCAAATTTGGAAAACTCACCAATGGCCATGGGACTGGAAAAGGTCAATTTTCACTCCAATCTCAAAGAAAGGCAATGTCAAAGAATGCTCAAACTATCACACAATTGCACTCATCTCACATGCTAGTAAAGTAATGCTCAAAATTCTCCAAGCCAGGCTTCAGCAATACGTGAACCGTGAACTTCCAGATGCTCAAACTGGTTTTAGAAAAGGCAGAGGAACCAGAAATCAAATTGCCAACATCTACTGGATCATCAAAAAAGCAAGAGAGTTCCAGAAAAAAATCTATTTCTGCTTTATTGACTATGCCAAAGCCTTTAACTGTGTGGACCACAATAAACTGGAAAATTCTGAAAGAGATGGAAATACCAGACTACCTGACCTGTGTCTTGAGAAACCTATATGCAGGTCAGGAAGCAATAGTTAGAACTGGACATGAACTACAGACTAGTTCCAAATAGGAAAAGGAGTACGTCAAGGAGGTATATTGTCATCCTGTTTATTTAACTTATATGCAGAGTACATCATAAGAAACGCTGGGCTGGAGGAAGCACAAGCTGGAATCAAGATTGCCGGGAGAAATATCAATAACCTCAGATATGCAGATGACACCACTCTTATGGCAGAAAGCGAAGAGGAACTAAAAGCCTCTTGATGAAAGTGAAAGTGGAGAGTGAAAAAGTTGGCTTAAAGCCCAACATTTAGAAAACTAAGATCATGGCATCCAGCCCCATCACTTCATGGCAAATAGATGGGGAAACAATGGAAACAGTAGCAGACTTTGTTTTAGGGGGCTCCAAAATCACTGAAGATGGTGACTGCAGCCATGAAATTAAAAGATGCTTACTCCTTGGAAGAAAAGTTATGACCAACCTAGACAGCATATTAAAAAGCAGAGACATCACTTTGCCACCAAAGTCCATCTAGTCAAGGCTATGGTTTTTCCAGTAGTCATGTATGGATGTGTGAGTTGGACTATAAAGAAAGCTGGGAGCCAATGAATTGATGCTTTTGAACTGTGGTGCTGGAGAAGACTCTTGAGAGTCCCTTGGACAGCAAGGAGACCCAACCAGTTCATCCTAAAGGAAGTCAGTCCTGAATATTCATTGGAAGGACTGATGCTGCAGTTGAAACTCCAATACTTTGGTACCTGATCTTTTGAAAAGACCCTGATGCTGGGAAAGATTGAAGGTGGGAGGAGAAGGGAACAACAGAGGATGAGATGGGTGAATGGCATCACCAACTTGATCGGCATGAGTTAGAGTAAAACTCTGAGAGTTGGTGATGGACAGGGAGGCCTGGCCTGCTGCAGTCTACGGGGTTGCAAAGAGTCGGACACAACTGAGCAACTAAACTGAACTGAACTGAATAGAAAAAGGAGGAAGCGATTACACCTGGGAGGCTTTTTGAAATTCAGTAGTTATAAAGCTTTTCATTTTCTTTATGGTGTTCACCCCCACTCAGAGAGTCATGTATTCATTCATTTATCCATTCATTCATCCATTTTATTCCTGTTTATAGTGATCCAGGATGGGGTTTGAGAATATCAGTGTTTTTAGAGTAAGTGTCTGGTTCAATAAAGATCTTGCAAGATACCAAACACAATATGTATTGTGAAGGGAAGTTTGCTTCCAGAAACCAGCTTTCATGCTGCAAGCAAAGATGCATAGCAAGCAATCCACAGCAATCTAAAAATAGACCAAGATTCACCTCCAGCCCCAGCACTTTACATCTTCAACTCTCCATGAGGAAAAAAGTTCGCATCACCTGGTTCTTCAAGGGCTGTACAACTGTAGCACCCTTAGAACCCATGCTCCATTTTCTGGACAACACAATCAAATTAATCCCTGTCACATGCTTTGCTTGGGTATCACCATTATTATTATTATTATCATCACTTTCACTTTTCACTTTCATTCATTGGAGAAGGAAATGGCAACCCACTCCAGTGTTCTTGCCTGGAGAATCCCAGGGACAGGGGAGCCTGGTGGGCTGCCATCCATGGGGTCGCACAGAGTCGGACACGACTGAAGCAACTTAGCAGCAGCAGCAGCAGCAAAGTCGTGGTGAGACTGTGGACTGATTTTCAGAGCATAGTGCTTTTAACCAGAGAAGGCAATGGCACCCTACTCCAGTACTCTTGCCTGGAAAATCCCATGGACAGAGGAGCCTGGTAGGCTGCAGTCCATGGGGTCGAGAAAAGTCGGACACGACTGAGCGACTTCACTTTCACTTTTCAGTTTCATGCATTGGAGAAGGAAATGGCAACCCACTCCAGTGTTCTTGCCTGGAGAATCCCAGGGATGGGGGAGCCTGGTGGGCTTCCATCTATGGGGTCGCACAGAGTCAGACACGACTGAAGCGACTTAGCAGTAGCAGCAGTAGCAGCACCATTATTAAAAAGCAATGTGGAGACTGCCTGGAAAAAAGTTGATTAGCAACCACAGTTAAAGAAAGGTCCTAAAACTAAATATCAATAAGTGAGGGATGGCTTCATAGCCAGCTGTTGTATCTCCTTTGTCCACTGGATAAGAAACAGAAGGGGAGGTGACAAAGGCTGTTCAGCATCAGATTAACTAATGAAAAGATCCAATAACCACTTTCCACTTCAATATTTGTTATCCAGTTCACTAGACCAATTATTCAAGTTTTGTCTACATCAGTTGAAAGACTGTTTCCTCTTTGGAAACAATATTAATAGAGAACACATTAGAGAAGAAAGACATCTCAGTCCATTCAATTCACCATTTTCTACTCCTCCCCTCCATTTTCTTTGACACCATCCCAGCGTATTAATAGAAATAGCTACTTACAGTAAGTAAGAGGCTTGCATTAATCCATGTGTTTACATCTCTGACTGAAGAAGGAAATTCTATTATAGTCTATGTACCTTTATATAAGGTACCTGTCATGTCAAGATCCTCAAGCTCTTTCATGATTATTTCTGAAGGGAGTCCCTTTATTTTGCATTTTGCAACTTCCTATGAGAGTTTAGCATGGCCACGTGTCAATTATCTCTGGCAAAGGGGAAAGGTTACAAGGTATAGAAAAGAACAAAGGTAGCCAAAAATATGATTAGCACCAAATTTTGAATCAGAAGTCCAGTGTTCAAATTCTAGTTTTATGACCTTTTGAAACACTTGTTATGTATGTGTATGTATTCAGTGTGAGTTTTATTAAGCCAAATTCAAGTAAGAATTAAATAAAATTTAAAAAAACATTACCTGTAACTAATGTATGTTACACAGTGCTAATTTAGTCTCTTGTATAACAGTAACACATTATTATTATAATACAGAATAATTTAACAATATAATAGTATCCCATTGTATAGGATAATATAATAACTTATAGGAATATTAAATGAAATAAAAAATGTGAATGAGACATGCCTATATAATGTACTGTTAGGCCAACAGATAGTTAAATCAACAGATGGTCCAAACTTCTTATTTGAAGTAATGTTTTCCCACCAAACCTCCACCCAAGACACTGACAAGCTGTAATTTTTAACCATTTGAACTTAATATAGTCTCTTTTTCCCATCTTCTGGCTGATGCAAATGTTAGCAGCAAGGGAATGCAGAGTACTAGGCAGACCAAGACAGAGAGGAAATAGTAAGATCGGAGACTATCACTCCCAAAATACCCAATGATTGAGGCTTGTAGGAATGACTGAGTATGAAAAAAATTAAATACTAATTAATTAAAACTTATATTACAAATTTAGGCACATTGAAAATCATTAATTCTAATTCACATGGATCAGCTGACAAAAAGTTTATGGTAAGAACTTCTAAATGTTGACTCATAAGTCATGTTTGTTTTTTCCCCAACCAATCAATATACTCATCAAAATATTAAGTCTGTAATAAACACTGGTAATCCCGAGTCTCTTCTTCAGAATTTTAAAACTGGAAAGGTCTGGAGGACAACCCAGTGCAGACGTGTCCAGAAGAACCCTCCACGATGGTGGGAATGTTATAGAATTGGCAATGTTTAAAGTGGCTATTGAGCACTTGAAATGTGCCTAGCACAACAGAAGAACTGAATGTCTAACTTTATTTAACTGCAATTAATTTTGATGTAAATAATCACCTCAAGAAATAATCCCAGGGTTGATTCACCAGAAGCCATCTGGCCATGCTTCAGGGACAGATTCCTGTATACTGGTGGGAATTCAAGCAGAGGAAGTAGTCATTTTTTAGATATGCTTTAAAGAGATTCCTTCAAATTCTAAGATTCTATACTAAAGAGTGAACCAAATGACTAATTTAGAGGGGAGGAAGAGATATCTACATCTTAATCAATCTGGCAATGACTATCCTCATATCCACAACACCCTTGTTTGTTGAACCTGCAAAAGTTTGACATATTCAGATGCTCTTCCTTCTTAACAATATTCATATTTTTTTAATTTAAATTTATTTATTTTAATTAGAGGCTAATTACTTTACAATATTGTATTGGTTTTGCCATACATCAACATGAATCTGCCACGGGTGTACACGTGTTCCCAATCCTGAACCCCCCTCCCACCTCCCTCCTCATACCATCCCTCTGGGTCATCCCAGTGCACCAGCCCCAAGGTTCCTCATATTTTTTTTCAGGTAAGGGAGGCTAGACCAGCATTTGCCTCCAGATGGATCCTAATTGGTCTAACCAGTTATAGTGTCCCGGGAGTGGATCCCGATTGGTCTAAACCAATTTATGGTGAACCATGATTTAGATACAAATCTTCAATGTAATTCTAATCAATGAGATATTGAGTAGTCAACTAGGATAGGAAAAACAGGGATGTGCTGCTTTTGAAAATGGTTTCCTCATCTTAAGAAAGACTGAAAGAGAAAATTCATCTTCCTTTGGGACTGTCATCTATGAATATGATCCCTGGAATTCAGCAGCCATATGATTGTGAGGAGAGTTCCTCTGAGGACTTACATATCCTGCTGAGGACAAAAGAGTAGAAAAATGGAAAGAACTTGGACTTCTGATGACCATGTTGAGCCTCTGAAACAACCAGTCCTGGAGTAGACCTACTACTATTCTTCTATTTATGCGAAATAACATAAATATTCTTTTGGTCACCTTGGGATGGATTTTCTGTAATTTTCACCAAAAGCAATCTGATGCAGCTGCTATCTATTAAATACTAGGTAGGCACATAACAGGAATCTCATCATTTAATCCTTGCAACAACTATCCAAAAAAATTTCAGTAACTCCAATTTGCACCTGAGAAATCTGGGACTCAAGAGACATATAGTTGCAAAAGTCACCTTATTATAAATGGCACTGTCAAGTTTGAAACTCAAGTGCCATATGATCCTACAATCCCTCTCCTGGGCATAAATCTGGACAAAACTCTCATTCAAAAATATTCATGTACCCTGATATTCATTGCAGCACTATTTACTGTAGCCAAGACATGGAAATAACCTATACATCTATACATCCACAACAGATGAATGGATAAAGAATAAAGAAGATGTGGTGTATATATATATGTGTGTGTATACACACACACACACACACACACACACATATATGTATATGGAATACTACTCAGCCATAAAAAAGAACAAAATAATGCCATTTGCAGCAACATGGATGGACCTAGAGAATACCATACCAAGTGAAGTAAGTCTGAAAGAGAAAGACAAATACCATATGATAACACTTATATGTGGAATCTAAAATATCACACAAATGAATTTATCTGTGAAACAGCAACAGCCTCACAGATACAGAGAACAGATGTGTGGTTGCCAAAGGGGGAGATGGGCAGGGGAGGGCTGGATTGGGAATTTGGGATTAGCAGATGCAAATCATTTTATATAGGATCAGATCAGATCAGTCGCTCAGTCGTGTCCAACTCTTTGCGACCCCATGAACCGCAGCATGCCAGGCCTCCCTGTCCATCACCAGCTCCCGGAGGTCACACAGACTCACACCCATCAAGTCAGTGATGCCATCCAGCCATCTCATCCTCTGTCATCCCCTTCTCCTCCTGCCCTCAATCCCTCCCAGCATCAGACTCTTCTCCAATGAGTCAACTCTTCGCATGAGGTGGCCAAAATACTGGAGTTTCAGCTTTAGCATCATTCCTTCTAAAGAAATTCCAGGATTGATCTCCTTCAGAATGGACTGGTTGGATCTCCTTGCAGTCCAAGGGACTCTCAAGAGTCTTCTCCAACACCACAGTTCAAAAGCATCAATTCTTCGGCGCTCAGCCTTCTTCACAGTCCAGCTCTCACATCCATACATGACCACAGGAAAGACCATAGCCTTGACTAGGCGAACCTTTGTTGGCAAAGTAATGTCTCTGCTTTTGAATATGCTATCTAGGTTGGTCATAACTTTCCTTCCAAGGAGTAAGCGTCTTTTAATTTCATGGCTGCAGTCACCATCTGCAGTGATTTTGGAGCCCAGAAAAACACAGGTCCTACTGTATAACACAAGGAACTATATTCAACATATGTGATAAATCATAATGGAAAAGAATAAGAAATAGAATACATATATATATGTATAGCTGAATCACTTCACTATACAGCGTAAATTAACACAATACTATAAATCAACTATACTTCAATAAAGCAAATTAAAAAAAAAAAAAAAAAAGATTGAAATTCAGGTGTCCCTGATGCCAAAACTCATGCACCTCTCTTCCAACTCCTGCCTCTCAGAACTATATGTCCCACTAAGCAGCTGACTTGGAAGGTAAGTCTTAGAGTAGCTTGGTTCCTGCACTCAGCTGTATTACTTTTCACATCATCTGTAGATTCTCACATGTAGAATAAAGGGATCCATCTAGATGCTCTCACCCAACTATGATTATAAATGGAAAACAATTAGAGCTGTGACTCATTTCAATTTTTATTTCAAAAGCATTCCCTTCACACTTTTCCTGACAGCTGAGAAAGTGGGCTTTGAAGCGAGAAATGCCACCTCCCATCAGACATTCTGAGGTTCCTCTCTGACATCCCTGATGCTCTTAGCTAGCTGGGCAGGGTCGGGGGAGGTCATTGTGGCTGTTACAGTGGCCAAATACACCCTCCCACCCACTTCCCTTACCAACCAACAGAACACCTCAGCGCCTTGGCCTGCCACAAAGAACTCCAAGGTGTGCTACTTCATAGAATGATTATATGCTAATAGGTTCAGTTGCTTGCTTTGTTTTGATTTCTCAGGATGGACTCTCTCTTACCTGTGGGATAAAAATTTGCAAGGCTCTTTATTTAGCTGTCAGAGAGACAGCTTTTGAGGCCATGATTTATGTCTATCATTGAGGCACCAATTTATTTAGGGCTTTGAAAGCATTTAAGTGGGGAACCATAAAGAATAAGATGCTCCAGATAAAATTAAGTAGATATTCTCCCTTTCAGGGAGCTTAATTCCATCTGCTTTGAGCTGGCCTTAGTGAGTGGTGTCCAGTGCAAAAGTATATGGAAAGGAGAAAATAAATGGGATTCCCTTGTGGCTCAGATGCTAAAGAGTCTGCAATGCGGGAGACCTGAGTTCAATGCCTCAGTTGGGACGATCCCCTGGAAAAGGAAATGGCAAGCCACTCCAGTATTCTTGCCTGGAAAATCCCATGGATGGAGGACCCCTGGACTGTAGTCCATGGGGTCGCAGAGTTGGACACGACTGAGTGACTTCACCTTTCAAGGAGAAAATAGTAACATTATAGTAGAGAAATTTAGCAACGCCTACCTTAAACAAGTGATCAAGTTTACTATAATGAATTATATCATGTGACTATCAATTTACCTTCTGATATGATGTCATGAGGAGAGAACTTTACCTCTGTGGTCTTCCTCCCAAGAACCCAGACTAATCATAAAAAAAATATCAAATAAACTCACATGGAGGGACATTCTACACAATATCTGACCGGTACTCCTCAAAACTGTCAAGGTTCATCCAAAACAAAGAAAGACTGAGAAACTATTACTGATGAGATGGGATATGAAGAAGACATAAAATACAAATGCAATGTGGTACCCTGGCTGGGACCCTCAACAGAAAAAGGACATTGGTGGAAAATCTGGTCCAATCCAAATAAAGCTTGGAATTGAGCTAAGAGCATATTACTGTTAGTTTCTCAGTTCTGACAAAAGTTCTCCAGAAATATAAGATGTTAACATTAGGGGAAACTGGGTGGAGACACTCTATCATCTTTGCAGTTTTTCTATAAATCTATAACTATTCCCAAACAAAAGGTTTATTTAACACCCCACACCAAAAAAAAAAAAAAAAAAAAAGAAAGAAAGAAACTGGAGTGGCTACCCTCTTTTCTATTACTACCTACCCAAGAACACACACATATCCATTCCTAACTCTGTGTGCACCTACACCTCTAGCAATTGGCTTCTGGCTGAGCATGAAAGTAGGTTAAAAGGATGTAAAGGGAATAGGAAAAATTATATGATAAAGAGGAAAAACCTACAGAGAAGAAAGCGGGGAGGAGAAGTGGGGAGAAGAAGGTATAAAGATGATGGTACTAAAGGTTTTAAGCTGGTCAGGAGCAAGAAACCAAAATAAAATATCAGTGCTATCCATGCAGCATGACATGGTCCTCACAGGCATCAATTCACTGCCATCTTATATGTTTAGGGCATTTTGGTCAGAAATGTCAAAGGATGCAGAAATGATGAGACACACCTCTCTAGCACGGAGGTGCAAGTGACTAGCCAGAGGCTCACCAATTCCAGCTCCTTTTCCAGGGCTTACACAGAAACTGCATTTCCAGAAACTGCAAGTCCTTGCTTTTAGACTGGTATGTTAAGACTCAGTTCTGGCCAGTGGCATGTAGATGGGAATAACGTGTGCTACTTCCCAGTCTAGCATCTATAACATCTCACACCATTCACCATTCTCGCTCCTTCTCTCCTGCTCTCTAGAAGCTAAGGCCTCTGAGATGACAAAGCCACATTATGGAAGATGCCCAGATTCCTGAGTTTCTTCTTGGAAGTGGGTGGACAGAAGAGATGTTCAAGCTGCATAGGATGGTGGCCAAATGAGAAATAAGGCCTCATTGTGTTAAGCCACTGAGATTTGAAGCTTGTCTTGTTTGCTAGAGCAGCTCATCTGTCCTAATACAGAACGTATATACGAATGACCCTGATGACTAAAACATTCTAGGGCAGTGCCAAGTGTGGAAAGGGGAGAGGGTAGCACTTGTCTGTGGCATCAAAGGACAACAGTTAATAGTCTTGCAGAGTTGGGAACTGAATACCCCGGGTGGATAAATCTAAGAGAACTACCAAAACAGAACACAGTAGGGCACAGTCAACAGTCAGGACTGGAATACGGTTCACTTTAGCTGGAACACTGCAGGGAAGAATGGGAGTCCTAGGAAATGAGCCAGTGAAAGAGAATTCATAGCAAGTCCTAAGTGATGCTTTAAAGAGAGATCTTAGGGGCTTAGGGCTTGCAAGCATGGGTGTGATGGAAGCAAATTTACAGGATCATTCTGATCCAACATGCAGGAGGAGCTGTGTGTGAAAGAAGGCAGGCAAGAAACCCTGTGAGAAGACTCCTTCAGTAGTCCAATGTGGATGGCCTGAACCAGGGAATATGAAAAGGGAAGAGTCCTGAGAGATATTCCAGAGTTGACATCCCATCGGCTGGTAGGAGTTATTCAGCTGTGCCAGACACAGGATCATTGACAGTAATTTATATAACTTAGAATCATCTCTTTAGCCTCTCTTTTTACCATCCCCATGTGCTAGGCTAAATTCCTCCCATCTAGGGACTACCATATATTTTGCAGCTGTCAAGGACAAACAGTTCTCAGAAAAAAAGATTAAATAGGTTTAATTTGTTACTCAACAAGTTGTTCCCATCTTCCTTTATCCACAGTCCAAGACTCACAATTTAAATGGTAAAAGGCACTTTTTCTCTCTTTCTTTTTTTATGTCTTACTTTTATCATTTCTCTTTTTCTAGTAAATTCAGATCAACAAATATTTATCATCTATTCAAAGCAACTGTGCAAAGTGTTAGGGATATACATTTAAATAATAAAGTGCCTGAAATTAAGTATCTCATAAGTAAGGGGTCAAAAATTCTGACGCATGTGTAGCAACTGTAAGACAAAGTGCAATGTCGTGTGTGACCCTGGACTGCTGCTGCTACTAAGTCGCATCAGTCGCGTCCGACTCTGTGAGACCCCAGAGACGGCAGCCCACCAGGCTCCCCCGTCCCTGGGATTCTCCAAGCAAGAACACTGGAGTGGGTTGCCATGTCCTTCTCCAATGCATGAAAGTGAAAAGTGAAAGGGAAATCGCCCAGTCGTGTCCAATTCCTAGTGACCCCATAGACTGCAGCCCACCAGGCTCCTCCACCCATGGGATTTTCCAGGCAGGACCTCAAATAGGACACTCATTCTGCCCAGGCAGGATGGAAAGGCAGTGGGGATATTTGACCTGGAAGGAGACAGATACACCTGAATACTGCTGAGCTGAGAGATGGGGAGGAATGTTCTAGGCCATGACCAAAAATATGTCATGGTAAAGGACTTGCCAAGATTGGGGACAGTAAAGAGTCTAGAATATTAGTCAGGACTTTTGGCAGAAACTGAATTCAAACTGACTTAAGAGAAACAGAGAGACATTAGAGTGGCTCATAAAACCAAGCTTTATCTAGCTTCCAGTGGATCCAGGGTCTCAAGTGATGACTCTGTGTCCACCTCTCTGTGTTCTTCTCTTCTGTGTCAGCTTCGTACCCAGGTAGCCTTATCACCATGGCAGCAACGCAGCCCCTGGAAGGACCAGACACACCCTACCAGCTCCCAGTAATTCCTACAAGACCACAGGTTCCTACAAAACCCATCTCCAGTCAATCTCCATAGTGGGAGGAATCCTGTACTTCTGCCAGTCAGGCATGGGAGATGGCCAACCCAGGAGACTGACGGTGGGGTCAGCCCCACCCAAGCCAGGTGGGCAGAAGGTAGAGGAACAGAGCTTCCCTAAAAGGAATGAGGCTGTTGTTCTCACAGAAGAAATAGCACATTCTGGGTAGGAAACAAATGTCACTGCAATCGGTATGGCTGAAGAAAAATATAGGGGGGTAGGGTTGGTAGGAGTGGTGATGTGGGAGGGTGGGGGAAGAAGAAGTATGAAACAAGGACTTTATCACAGATCGTTTTTATGCAAAGGAACATGGATTTCATTCTCCAGGCTACCATTTCTCAAGTGTTTTCTCCCACAACATAAATGATAGATGACACCGTCTTGCAGCCATATCTGGGGTTTATTCACAATTTTTCCATGCATTAGCTTTCATTCCACTCTTATTCTCCCATGCTAGACAGAATGATATAGTAAACCTTATTCTAATTGGTTTTCAAAGAGTAAAACAAAAAGAGAATAAATTATTCACAGACTTCTGCTCTCTAATTATTAGTAGTAACAAATTACTTTGATTCAACATTGTTTCCCAGTGCCTCAGATGAGCACAGATGTTGTAGGCAGTGGGGAGCCACTGAAGATTTTTTAATGTGGGATGGGTCAGATGAGGTGATTCTAAAAGCAAAGAGGCCAGTTGGGAGGCTATTATGGTAGAAAGGTGAGGGGTGCCAAGGACATGAGCCAAACTAATAGCTGTAGAGGATGGAAAAGGAGAAACTAATTATAGAGGTATTGTATAGGATGTAACTACTTATTGAATGGAGAGCAGCAACAGAGGACGCATCAGTTTCAGACAGCTTCCAACTCATCCATTCTGGCCCCTCTGCCCCTTCAACTTCACTTGCCTCCCAACTATAACATACACACAGAAAAAAGCAAATGATAGGAGTAGATATGGCGATTCCTATTGATAACAAGCTCTTCCTTTCAGGCTCAAAAGAGTTGTTTCTTTATAACTGCTTACTAACTGTACTTTAAAATATAGTAAAATTGTAATTTGCAATAATAATTGTTGGTGATTTCATGTAATTATTAATGATTGTGTGGGCACTGTTAATAATACCTATAATTACAGTTGCTAATTATTACAGAATTAGTATTACTAACATCACTCCAGTGCTCTTGCTTGGAAAATCCCATGGACGGAGGGCTGCAATCCATGGGGTTGCTAAGAGTCGGACACGACTGAGCAACTTCACTTTCACTCTTCACTTTTATGCATTGGAGAAGGAAATGGCAACCCACTCCAGTGTTCTTGCCTGGAGAATCCCAGGGACGGGGGAGCCTGGTGGGCTGCTGTCTATAGGGCGCACAGAGTCGGACACAACTGAAGTGACTTAGCAATAGCAATTACTAACAACTCAAAACAGTGCTTCATGTTTTATAGCACTTTACCACCTATACACTTTCATTTATCTCTATTTATTTCATTTTAGCAATAATTCAGAAACAAGTATTATTTTTTAATTAATTTATTTATTTTAATTAGAGGCTAATTACTTTACAATATTGTATTGGTTTTTGCCATACATTGACATGAATCAGCCACAGGTGTACATGTGTTCCCCATCCTGAACTCCCCTCCCCCCTCCCTCCCCATCCCATCCCTGTGGGTCATTCCCAGTGCACCAGCCCTGAGCACTCTGTCTCATGGATTGAACCTGGATTGGTGATCTATTTCAGATATGGTAATATACATGTTTCAATGCTATTCTCTCAAATCATCCAACCCTCGCCCTTTCCGACAGAGTCCAAAAGACTATTCTTTACATCTGTGTCTCTTTTGTTGTCTCGCATATAGGATCATTGTTACCATCTTTCTAAATTCCATATATATGCATTAATATACTGTATTGGTGTTTTTCTTTCTGACTTACTTCACTCTGTATAATAGGCTGCAGAGAAACAAGTATTATTGATCTAATTTTCACCAGCTTAGCAGAATGACAATAGATAAGCGGCAGGGGCAGGGTTTAAACTCCAGATTTATGACTCCTAGGACTGTGATTTTCCCTCTTGGTTCTGGTCCTCATTACTAGCAGTAACAATTAATAATTTAAAAAAAAGTTCTCAGTTTGAGAACTGCATCAACATTTAACTTTAGATTTTAAGCTACTTACATTTTCCCAAAAAGAAAATTTAAGTCAGGAGGAATGTGGTATAGGTAGTTTGGGGAAAGTAGAAGTTAATACTCAGCCCTAAGGGCAGAAGGCATATGGCTGCCAGGTGGTTTGGTCTTAAGGATCCAACAAGAATCCTGTCTCAAAGTTACTTCATCACTAGAGCATCACAAGACTATTCCCAAAGTCTCTATGGCACCAGGAGCTATCTGCCTATATTTCTGTTACAGCCCTAATCCAGAATGCCCCAGAAAATGTGCTTTAAAGAGTATGTGTTTTCTATTGCCCCCTAGGGGATCAGGATGATACTGCAGGATACCTGAACAGAGCTCAGGCTAAGTTTAAAAACCCTGCGGCTTCCAGATAAGGCAGAGTGAAGTCAATAACATTTTTTAAATCCGTTATACTTCCTAATAACATGCCCCAAACCCTTTGACCACTACACTTTTGTGAAACTTGATGCCTCTTATTGAAATTTGCTCTTTCTTAATAAAACCTAGCCTTAAAAATAGCCACATAGCTTGCCTTAAAGGCTCAGTCAAAGGACAGTGTTCCAAAAAGCTTTGCTGAATCCCCTGCTGGTGCAATGATTCTCTCCTCCAACTCCAGAATTCCCAGAGCATTTTGCACCTTAGTGCAGCCTACTCTAGAGCACACACTATGATTCACACATCTCTACTTATACCGATGCTGCCAATAGAAACAAAGCAACCCACGTGTCTAATTTTCCAATAGCCACATTTTAGTAACTAAAAAGGAAGTAGGTGAATTAACAATATATTTTATTTAATGAATATATCCATTAAATATACATAAAAAATATATTTTAATGTAATCAATATTAAAATTATCAATTAATTATTTTATTTTATATATATATCAAATCTTAGAAATTAGTGTATATTTTACTCTTGGGGTTTTCCTGGTGGCTCAGATGGTAAAGAATCTGCCTGCAATGCAGGAGACCCCAGTTCAATCCTTAGGTCGAGAAGATCCCCTGGAGAAGGGAATGGCAACCCACTCCAGTATTCTTACCTGGAGAATCCCATGGACAGAGGAGCCTGGCAAGCTAGAGTCCATGGAGTCGCAAAGAGTCGGACACGACTGAATGACCAACATTTTCACTTTTCACTTTACTCTTACAGCATATTTCAATTAGGAAGCTACCTTTTCAATGGAAAACTTGATTGTATTTAGATTTCATACAACATATAGTTTAAAATGCAGATTAACACACTCAAGTTGTTCCAGACATAATTCTCAATGGAAAACATGAAGTTTCCCAATAACTCAGTTATTGAACAATCTCTTTTGTCAAGCTTACATTTAAATTCATTAAAATTAAATACAGTTAAAAATGTAGCTCCTCAGTGGCACTAGCCACATGTAGGAAATAGCCACCACATTGGACAGCACAGCATCTGTTGTTGTTTAGTTGCTAAGTCATGCCCGATTCTTTTGTGACCCCATGAACTCCAGCCTGCCAGGCTCCTCTGTCCATGAGATTTCCTAGGCAAGAATATTGGAATGGGTTGTCATTTCCTTCTCCAGGGGATCTTCTTGACCCAGAAATGGAACCTGTGTGTCCTATATTGAAGGCAGTTATTATGAATTAAACAATAACTGCCCAGGATCAAATAAAAATAAATTTTTAAAGGTGGAAAGGTCTCATTCATAAGGTCCTTTGTACTACTAGATTACAAACTCATCAATAGCTTCCTGGGCTTTATTCATCACTGTATGCCCAGCATTCAGGTCACTGCCCTACACATAGTGGTCACTCCATCAATGTCTGTTGAGGAAACGAATGAATGAATGGTTCCTCTTAAAGGTGTCACCCACAGTATCAAGCAGAATACTTTGCATGCATGACAATAATTTTACCTCTTATTTACATAATGCTACTCAGTTTACTACGCTCATCAGCTATTCATCTTCACAAATACCCACTGAGAAAGATACTATGCTCACTTCTCAGACGGAAAACAAAATTAAAACAAAATTCAGAGAGCTTAGTCTCTGTGTATAAGGTCACTTAGTAAAGGGCAGAGCCCGATTTTGAACCTAGATTTTCTGACACTCAATTAAAGCTCCTTCAAACTGACAGCTGCTCTTTAATGATCAACAAATGTTACAGAATTGAATTCACTGCAGAGAGCACAAAGAACGCTCAGTACAGGTAGAAAAGTTTTCTCCCCAATCCCTCTATCAATAGATAATATAAATATCAAAATTACATAGATCCTGCGTGTCAATTAGGGGAAGATATGGTTGCTTCATAATAGTTAAGGCACAGCATTTTAAGACCAAAGAAATTACAGTTAATACCTGTTTGATAAGAAAATGCCAAGTGAAAGGATTAGAGCAGTGTTGAGAGAAGAATATCAAAGTCACTGACAGCCAGAACACCTCTTAGAACACATCGTTCATCTGAGTTGTCCCACAAATCTGCCTAGGGTATGAAAATCTAACCCAAGTAAATGATCCTAAATCCACAACAATTTAACACAAAGAAGTCCCTCATAGCACTGAGTATATTAAATTTGCAAAACACTAGAAAAACTTCAAATATCAACAAATGGTTTACTAAATTATGGTACCTCCACTAAGGGACAACATTTCAAAGTTTTTGATGCTCATGAAAGTTTAAACATGTAAAAATGTTGGGTGGGTTATAATGTTAAATCTTAGAACATGATACTGTGTGATTAAAGAAAAGTTAAACATATTCATAGAAGAAATCAAATTTTAACAATTTGAAAAGAAAGAAAATGAATAGCACTTTCCTCTTTTCCCTTTTCTATGAGCATAGATCACATTCATAACAGAAACATTAAAAAAAAAATCTTCCTTTAAACAAACAGGCAAGCGCAGTTCAATTCCCCCATGCCCACTTGCCTACCATGGATAATGAAGCTTAAGGAAAGGAAAAGCTTCTTCTACTTTTTGTTTGGAACATGGGCTTCCATTTGGAATCAAGGAGATAATCCTTTTCTCTGAGTTGTCAGTCTAAGCTATTGGGTGGGTCAAGAACTATTGTCACCCTTTGAAAGGATGTGATAACTGCTAGGCCACAGTCTAACTTGATGCCCAAGGTCACGTAGCTCTGCAGAACTGAGTCCAAGCCACAGATACACTCAATTGTCACAGCAGAGCTGCTCTCATTCCCAAAGTACTCTGGCTGGCTGCCAGCAGACCCACCTCCCACTGGGCCACATCATTGTGGGGCTGCCTTGTACACCTTGGGAGGTGGATGATTACCGCCCAGCTCTGGGAGATGTCATTCACACTATGTTAAGAGAATCAGCCACACTGTACCCTCAGTGATTAAGAGACTGGAACAGGAAATGCCCTTGCAGCAAGCCAGAAGCTGGCAGAGACCATGCCCAATCCCTACAAGGCTTCCCTCTGGCCTTGTCTATGAAATAGACCATCCATCTCCTAAGTTTAATAGGGTATCCCCAGGAGGAGCAATGGCTAAAATGCAGAAGGATCCTTCCCAAGGTGATCAAATTTCACATCCTGCTGATGGGCATCCAGAGGGATGGGCAGAACCATTCAGATTCAACTGAAAGGTTAAGCTTAGTTCAGTGATTAATCAGCTGGATTCTGGAGACACAACTGAGATTCAAAATACAACTCTACCACTTGAGAGCTAAGTGATCTTGGACAAGTTATTTAACTACATTTCAGTATTCTCATCTGTAAAATAAGCAATACTACTAGTAGTATCTATCTCAAAAGATTATCATAAGGATTAAAAGAACATTTAGAATAGGGCCAAGTCCTTAGTGAGAACCATGAAAGGTCAAGGTTTCCTTCATTTGCAATCTTGGTTGATCATCTCCTAGTATCAGGGGACAAACATCTGCACTTTACCAAGCACTGTTTTGAGCTTTACAGACTGTACTGTTTTTAATCCTCACAATAGCCACGAAGTATAACTATGGTTATTTCCATTCTACACATGAGAAAACTAATGCTGGGGTTGGGGGTTAGGGTTGGGATTAAGTAGTTTGCCTGCGTGACATATGCCAGAGGCCCCAGTGAACCCAGGTCTCTTGGGATCCAAAAACAAAGGGCCTTCCCAGGTGGGCTCAGATTTAGAGTAAATGTATTTTAGAGAAAGCAATATGTGTCTGTATCATACTTACTTGTTAAGGTTTATTTGCTCTGTTAAGTGTTCTCTCTTTGCTGTGGGTTCTGCTCTACTCTATGCATATCATTCACACAAGATTTTCTCTTCCTTCTCTTCTCCTCTCCTCTTCTCTTCTCTTTCTCCTCTCCTCTTCAACTCCTCCCCCCAGGAACAACTTCTGACTCTAGTCTCTGTGCTCCTGTTTCCAGATAGGGGTTAGGGAGTGGGGTGGAAAGCACACAGGCTTTGGGACCAAAATAATGCAGGTTTAACTTTGGCTCTGCTCCTTCTCAGTCGTGTGCCCTTGGGCAAGTGCTTTGATTCCTCTGAATTTCACTTTGCTTGTATGGGTTTCCCTGGTGGTTCAGACAGTAAACAGTCCACCTGCAATGCAGGAGACCTGGGTTGGATCCCTGGGTTGGGAAGATCCCCTGGAGGAGGGAATGGCAACCCACTCCAGCATTCTTGCCTGGAGAATCCCATGGACAGAGGAGCCTGGAAGGCTACAGCCCATGGGGTCACATAGAGTCAGACATGACTGAACAACTAACACACACTTTGCTTGTATGTCAGAGAGAGATGATACTGACGTCTACCAGGAGCCGATCAACAGTGACTGTACTACTCCTGTCAGTACGATGTCATCAAAAGACACAAACGTCATCAGCAGTGGCACTGTACGGCTTCAATGAAAGGACAAGGCATCTTGAAAAAAATAGTAATAATAGTCAATTCAAAGATGTTAGATAGGAGCACCATCCCACTTAATCTAAGGATTGGAATTTCTGGAAGAAGTCCCACTGAAAGGGGGACCCAGGGCTCCTCTTCCAGTACAGTTCATTAAGAGTCAAGGAGTCTGAACCTCACTTTGCTTGTATGGGCTTGCCTGGTGGCTCAGACAGTAGAGTCAGCCTGCAATGCAAGAGAGCCAGTGTTTCCATTTCTAGTTGCCCGCCCTTAGGGATACAGCTTAAAATATGGGAATTTCTAGGTGCATAAGAATTTTTACCAAAGCATTCCTATAAAGAATGAGAAACTTGGAGACAACCTAAACATCCAACATATATTCACACACACACGTGCACGCGCACACACATTATGTGGCAAACTAGGAAAATGCTTAAAATATTCAGTGAAAAAAATTAGGATATGAAACTGTATCCACACTATAATTATGACGATAAGAAGAAGGCTTAGTTATAAAGACTTTAGGAAGAATGCCAAAATGACAGCAGGGATTGTATTCAGGTTTTTTTTTTTCTTTTACCTTCATCAAATGTTCAACAAGGTAAGTATATTCTTTTTATGACAAAAGTTCATCCTACAAAAGACGAATAAAGGACTGGTGACTAAGACAAGGTCCCACAGTGAGTTTACTCAGAAGGTGGTGAAAACACGTCAGCCACTGAAACCATAGCAAAAGTAGTCAGTGCCCAGCAGCCTTCTGAAAACTTCCACCCATCACATTCCCCAGAGAAAACACACATGTCGCCTGCATTCTGTTAAACTGGCTTTTGGAGAAACACAACATAAGGGACATTTGGTGACACTTTAGTTATCTAAAATGGCATGGACATATGGCATCTCAAGGGGTGGGAGAGCTCCTTCAGTGATGATTCCAGAACTCCAGACATCCACTCCAGATACTATAATACTAAATACTATAAGGATAAGGGGGCAAAGTCTACCTGGCAACCATGGTCAGGAAAGGCCCTGATGCTCACTAGAAAAATGGTGCCCTGTGGAAGCAGCATACGCCAAGGCAACGTGGACGTAGGAGAAGGCTGAAGGCAGAGGGGGCCGAAGGCAGAGGGGGCCAAAGGGGAGCCCGCCATGCAGGCAGCACAGTGGTTCCCAGGCCTGCAGCACCCCACAGAACCAAAGATGCTTTGGGCCCCACCCCGGGGGTGCTGGTTTAATCAGTCATGAGTATACTGTGCAGCTTGGATAAGGAACCACTGAAATAGAAGGTAGATAATAAATCTGAAGAGAACAGAGATTACTAAGTGCAGTAAAAGACAAGGTTTTCAACTGGGAGACAATGAAACTAAGCACGCAGGGAATTCATCTGTGGCTGCTCCTGACGCCATGGATGTCGTTCATTAGAAAGGGGAAATCATTTTAGAATTTGTCTGGTTTACTTTATCTTAGATTTCTCTCACACACACACATACACCCACCCCTCAAAAAGTTGAGCTTGAGTCAAATAACTGAATTCTCAGTACTAAAGGACACATATAGTGATTGATCATTTATAATTTAAACTACAATTAACTGAGATTTGGGACTACATTAAATGTTTTTTATCTTTTTTAAATGATTGTAGACACACAATAAGTTGCAAAAACAGTGCAGAGTGTTCCCATGTACCCATCACCCAGCTTCCACTAATGATAACATCTTATACAACCATAGTGTATTATCAAAGTCAGGAAGTTGACATGGACCCAATACAGTTACCTAAACTACGACCTTACTCAGATTTCACTAGTTGTTATGCTAAGTGTTTTTCCATACACTTTTCTTATTTCATCACTACAGTTTCCATTTTGCAGAAAGAAAACTGAGGCCAAGGGAAGTCAAGTAACTTTCCCAAGGTGGTAAGAGACAGAATTGGGAGAGAAACGCAGTTTTGCCTGATTCTAAGTCCCAGCTCTAAGCCATCTTCCTCTACCAGGCCCCCGTACCAGATTCATGGCCACCATCCCCCAGGGGGATGCTGGTGACAAGCTTACAGAAGGAGGATGCTGGTGACAAGCTCACAGGGGGATGCAGGGGGGATGGTGACAGGGTGATGCTGGTGACAAGCTCACAGAAGAGGCCTATGGATAGCAAGCATATGAGCTTACAGCCAGGAGAGCAGTGAGTCTTAAGCTTTCCAGTTTGCCGGCCCAACAGCTAAAGCTGCATTTTCAGGCTGAGCTATGTACTACAGGAGGCAGGGACAGGCAGGGAATGAAGCCCAAGCAGGCCAGTTGGTGATGCAGTAAGAGTCAACCCCAGGCATGAGGAAACGGCAGGAAATGAAGAGAGTAGGCTGATGCTGGCACTTCACTGGGAAGTAGGCAAGAAGCAGGAGCCTAGCTGAAAGCAAATCCACACCAGCAATAAAACCAGAGAACCCAGACTCACTCCATTCTAGACCAGGGAGGCAGTGTGGTCTAGCGGTTATATGTGGGTTCTGGAGCCAGAACGTATGGCTCTGAATCCCACCCAGACCTACCAGCTGGAGGTATGACCTTCAGCAAGTTAACTTCTTTACATCTCAGTTTCTTTGTCTATAAAATTAAAGCAATAGCATTGAAATATGTATAATATCATATCTGAAACGAGTTGCCAGTCCAGGTACGATGCCTGATAACAGATGCCTGGGACTGGTGCACTGGGACGACCCAGGGGGATGGTATGGGGAGGGAGGAGGGAGGAGGGTTCAGGATGGGGAACACATGTATACTTGTGGCGGATCCATCTTGATGTATGGCAAAAGCAATACAATATTGTAAAGTTAAGCAAAATAAAATTTAATTTAAAAAAAAATAAAATAAAATTTCCATTAACTGGAAAAAAAAAATTACAAAATCTCCCAGGGTTGTTGGGAAAATTGAATGGACAGCATATAAAGCATGTAGAAAACTGCTTGGCACAAAAATTTTCAGTCAGGTTAACATTGTGTGTTATTATACACAATAGGACTAGACAAGAATTAAGAGGAAAATGATAGAAACTTAAGAGAGGGCGAGGGTGTCTCAAAGGTCCCCAGTGTCAGAGTGGCTTTTCAGCACTAAAGGACACACCTGAGGGACACCCAGATAACGTGAACATCTTCACACAACACAGGGCCTACAGCGAACTGAACATTACCTCCTGCTATAGAGCACTTGCTGAGAGCAGACACAGAAACGCTGCTTGACAAGTACGGCCCCCTTGACTTCTCACATGTACCCCTGGAAGAAACTATTTAATTCCTTTAAACAGACGAGGAAATTGAGGCTCAGCTTAAATTGCCTGCTCAAGGTCACAGAGCAGATGAGGAATGGAGCTGGGATTAAAATCAGAGCTCAGGCATTCCTACTATACCCATCAGTGATAAGATGCAGGCAACTCTTCAGACCATGGGGTTTGGAATAGACATCAGACGCTGGGCTACAAAAGCTGAAAGCAAGGAGCAGCACAACATGGCAGAAAGAGGGGGAGAGAAAAGACCTGGAGACTAGTTAGGAGTCCAGACTATACATTCAAACTCCTTTCTATGGCTAAGTAATGCCTCCCCCAACACACTCTACATCACTGTCAGTTCAGTTCAGACGATAACTCATGTCCGACTCTTTGCGATCCATGGACTGCAGCATGTCCATCGAGTCAGTGATGCCATCCAACCATCTCATCCTCTGTCATCCCCTTTTCCTCCTGCCATCAGTCTCTCCCAGGATCAAGGTCTTTTCCAATGAGTCAGTTCTTCACATCAGGTGGCCAAAGTATTGGAGCTTCAGCTTCAGCATCAGTCCTTCCAATGAATACCCAGGACTGATTTCCTTTAGGATGGACTGGTTGGATCTCTTTGCTGTCCAAGGGACTCTCAAGAGTCTTCTCCAACGCCACAGTTTAAAGGCATCGATTCTTTGGCACTCAGCTTTCTTTATGGTCCAACTCTCACATCCATACATGACTACTGGAAAAATCATAGATTTGACTAGATGGACCTTTGTTGGCAAAGTAATGTCTCTGCTTTTTAATATATTGTCTAGGTTGGTCATAGCTTTTCTTCCAAGGAGCAAGCATCTTTTAATTTCATGGCTGCAGTCACCATCTGCAGTGATTTTGAAGCCCAAGAAAATAAAGTCTGTCACTGCTTCATTGTTCCCCCATCTATTTGCCATGAAGTGTAAAACCCGGCTTAAAACTCAGCATTCAAAAAACTAAGATCATGGCATTTGGTCCTCTCACTTCATGGAAAATTGATGGGAAAATGTCACTCTCACCATGCTGCAATTTCTTATAATTTCAGTGGCACCAACAGATTCAGGTCAAAATACAGCCCTCCATCAGATGAAAGGACCCCATGGAATCCCTACTGGTAGGACAGGGGATAAGAGCTTAGATTTGCTGATACACTTCTTTACATTCCAAGTCAAACTTACTTCTGCCTATTAGGATTGATGCATTTTAGACTAAAGGACTGCTCATACCAACCCCCTTTGTGTCCTTTTTCTCACAAACAGCCCCCCTGGGCTCCAGGTAGGATGAAGATATAAGGGTTCATACAACATCGGATGAAAGAAAAATCCAGAGTCCATATTGATACTACAATACAGAAAAGGAGCAAGAGAAGGAGGAAGGGGAAACTCTTATCTATCATCAAATGCCATTTAATAAATAGAAAATAATAGAGTCAGATATTATCATTGATTCAGGCAAGAAACATCAAGTGATGCTAAAACCATTGCATAAAGGTTGTTTAAGAAAGAGATCATTGCACTTCCCTGCTGGAGCACTGGATAAGAATCCACCTGCCAATGCAGGGGACATGGGTTCCATCCCTGGTCAATCCCTGATCCGGGAAGATTCCACATGCCACAGAGCAGTTAAGCTCAGGCACCACAACTACTGAGCTCTCCCTCTAGGGTCCACATGCTGCACCTACTGAAGCACACAAGCCTAGAGCCTGTGCTCTACAACAAGAGAAGCCACGCAATGAGAAGCCCGTGCACCACAACAGAGTCGCCCCTTCTTGCTGCAACTAGAGAAAGCCCTCACACAGCAACAAAGACCCAGAGCAACCAAAAGTTAATTAATTAACTAATAAAATAAAGAGATCATCTACATCATCTCAAAGTCATCTCCTCACAGATTACTTATTACCTACAAAGGGCAGACTGGCACCTTCACTGTGGACATGTTGGGGCAAACAAACTTAATGAAATAATCCAAGTTAACATCACCAGTAATGGGACAATCAACAATCCTCTGCCTACCATGAATAACCCGAATCATATCACAAGGCGATGATCAGACAGTTCCAAATGGAGGAACATTCTGCAGTGCAAAACACATGAGCCATTTGCTTCAAGATGTTAATGCCATGAAAGACAAAGACTAGAAAACTGCTTCAAATTAAATAAAACTAAAGAGTCATGACAATCAGCGTAACATGTGCTTCAGGAAAGTGTTCTAGATGAGAAAAATGATTGCCATAAAAGACATTATTGGAACATTTGGTGAAATCTGAATGTAGGCCGTATATCAGAAAATAGTATTATATCAAAGTATTATATTATATCTTCCTGAATTTGGTAATTACACTGTGTAAGTAAATGGTCTCATTCTTAAGTAATAAAAGCTGAGGCCGAAAGGCCACAATGTCTACACGTTAGGGTTAAAAGATACAGAAAAAACAAAGGTGATAGACTGATTAGATAGCAAGCAAGCAACTGACTCTAGGTGGAAAATAGCTGTTCATTTTCCTATTTTTACAACTTCTCTGAAGGTTTAAAAATTATCAAAAATCATTTTTGAAAAACAATATATTTAATAGGTACCTATCAGTTGGCTTAAAGCTAGACACAAAAGCCCAATTCAGTGCTACCCATGGAAACCTAATGACAAAGAAAACTCAACCCTGACATGGCCAGACATGGTCAAAGGTAATAATTAGCAGAACAGTGAAGAAACACAAAATTTAATAAATGTGATTCAGCTCCCTTCATATATCCCTTTTCTAATTCTCAATCTGGATCATTTTCAAACAATGAAACTGATGAACAGATCAAGATTTTGGATCCGTAATCCAAGTTTGCTATTTGATTCATATCTTCCTGTTTCTAACTTTGCAGAGTGTGCACGAGTTACACTCTTGGACAGTTTTCAGTGTGCCTGCCTTCAAACACTTGACCCCATCACCTGAGCTGGAATCATTACCTCTTCCAAAGGAAGACAAGCATGCTGCAGCTCTTGTTCAAATAACCATCCTTCCCCAACCAAGCTGGCCTCTGGAGTCTAATTCACCTTAGCAAATTCACCTCTAGCTGTACTTAACAGTAATCAATAAATGAGAACAGCTAGACTACAGTTTTGGGGATGTCTAATCAATAACCATTAGCTACTACTGCATTTACAAGTAATAGAAAAAACTGGTCCCTGTTCATACCCATGAGGGAAAACATATTTTCAAAAGTTTCTTCCCCAGGTTTTCCATGCCCTTTCTCCATAGGTGTTTAAATCCCATGCTGTTTTCCAGATCCATTATTCCAGCTGCATTTTTCTGCCTCTGCTGCAGGCCAGGAAATGTTAGTTTTGATGTGCTGTGTAAAGAGGACCAAGGCATGAAAATATAAATCCTAACACTGTAATTTAATCAGAAAAAAATATGCTGTTTTCTTTCTGCATCCTCAAAGATCTCCAAAGCCTCCAAAGATCTCTGCCTGGAATAAAACTGAACCTTCTTCTGATGGTAAACAATGCCCTGCCATATTTGGCCTCAGCTTTACCTTTCCAGGCTGGCCTGTTTCATGGTTACACCAAGTGCCATTCAACATAGTCAGATCCCTGTGAGGTCCAGGGGCCAGGACTTTGTACTGATTCAGTTCACCTCGTGTGGTTCTAGCACTAGGCATGGTATATGACTGCAGAGCATGCACCGAATGCTTGAATGGGAAGAGAGCATCTATTATGAGAAAGAGTCAACGAGAAGGAAACCTTTCCTTTCCTGCTAGCAAGGGCAGAAACCCTGCCTTAAGGCTGAAAATGGCAACAAAAATTTCTATAGAGTAAAACACACGGTCACTTTATTGTGAAGTTCATAATGTAAGCCAAGGTCCCCCACTGCCAAAGGCAGGGACCAGTCACCAATCAAGGGATATCCAGCCGTGCATTACTTCAGGGCACAAAAGGTTTTGCTTTGTTTTTATTTGCTACTACTGCTGCTGCTGCTAAGTCGCTTGAGTCGTGTCCGACTCTGTGCGACCCCATGGACGGCAGCCCACCAGGCTCTGCTGTCCTTGGGATTCTCCAGGCAAGAACACTGGAGTGGGTTGCCATTGCCTTCTCTATTGTGTGAAAGTGAAAAGTGAAAGTGAAGTCGCTCAGTCGCATCGACTCCCAGCGACCCCATGGACTGCAGCCTACCAGGCTCCTCCATCCATGGGATTTTCTAGGCAAGAGTACTGGAGTGGTTTGCCATTGCCTTCTCCGTGTTTTTATTTAGGGAACTTTAATTTTACCACAGAAAAATCAGGTAAAGTCATTCATCATTTAAAGTTTGTAAGGCATAACATATGGTGCTTTTGAGGTAGTTCCCAGGGTAGGGGCCCATATCAGTTAGGTCAATCTGTCTCTTTACCTCATCTGCCACCAAGATTTAGCCCAAGGCCTTGTCCCAGGGAAGAGGGGGTTATAACATAAGAGATGCAGGCAGCCAGAGGCCCAGTTTTTCATACTTGGGGGGTTATGGGGAGAAGGGAAACCAAGGCCGACAAAGCAGGGCTGAGACTTCATCTTCTTTTTCTAGAGGGACATCCACCCGTTAAGCAGAAGGTCCACATTTGTGGCCAGTAAAGTCAGGTAAAGGAAGACTGGGTTTTACTTTCCCAAATTGTCTCTTGGGTTCTGTGTGGTTTGGACAGGTCCCAGAAGTCCCCACAAGCTCCTGAGGCCGAACCTCAGAAGTTACCTGAAATCATGACTGGGAAGTTAGCTCATGAGGTTGACATGGGGCCCAAGTAGCCAAGGACTAAACGCCAGACCATCTGACCCAGAAGCACCTGAGAATCATGTCCAGACCTCAATGGGATACAAAGCACTGCCAGAGAGAGACAGAGGCCTTCCTTCATTTAGAGAGAACTTCAGGGACTCCCTGCACACTTCAGGTCTCTGTGTGACCTATGACAGAAGTTCCTGTTGCTCATCAGGAAGCATGGGAGGCTGACCCAGACTGCACAGTGGCAGAGCAATGGAGACAGAGGCTCCAGGAGGATCCCAGCCCCTCCCCCCAGTTCTGAAGACACCTCTCCCCACCACTCCTCTCAGTGAGATTATCCTAGGATGACTGACTTACACTTTGCTAAATGTGCTGCCAAATGTTATTCTGGTTTAGGCATATACTGCAAGAAAAGATAAGAAAGCCTTCTTCAGCGATCAATGCAAAGAAATAGAGGAAAACAACAGAATGGGAAAGACTAGGGATCTCTTCAAGAAAATCAGAGATACCAAAGGAACATTTCATGCAAAGATGGGCTCGATAAAGGACAGAAATGGTATGGACCTAACAGAAGCAGAAGATATTAAGAAGAGGTGGCAAGAATACACAGAAGAACTGTACAAAAAAGAGCTTCAAGACCCAGATAATCATGATGGTGTGATCACTGACCTAGAGCCAGACATTCTGGAATGTGAAGTCAAGTGGGCCTTGGAAAGCATCACTACGAACAAAGCTAGTGGAGGTGATAGAATTCCAGTTGAGCTATTTCAAATCCTGAAAGATGATGCTGTGAAAGTGCTGCACTCAATATGCCAGCAAATTTGGAAAACTCAGCAGTGGCCACAGGACTGGAAAAGGTCAGTTTTCATTCCAATCCCAAAGAAAGGCAATGCCAAAGAATGCTCAAACTACAGCACAATTGCACTCATCTCACACACTAGTAAAGTAATGCTCAAAATTCTCCAAGCCAGGCTTCAGCAATATGTGAACCGTGAACTTCCTGATGTTCAAGCTGGTTTTAGAAAAGGCAGAGGAACCAGAGATCAAATTGCCAACATCCGCTGGATCATGGAAAAAGCAAGAGAGTTCCAGAAAAACATCTATTTCTGCTTTATTGACTATGCCAAAGCCTTTGACTGTGTGGATCACAATAAACTGTGGAAAATTCTGAAAGAGATGGGAATACCAGACCACCTGATCTGCCTCTTGAGAAATTTGTATGCAGGTCAGGAAGCAACAGTTAGAACTGGACATGGAACAACAGACCGGTTCCAAATAGGAAAAGGAGTACATCAAGGCTGTATATTGTCACCCTGTTTATTTAACTTCTATGCAGAGTAAATCATGAGAAATGCTGGACTGGAAGAAACACAAGTTGGAATCAAGATTGCTGGGAGAAATATCAATAATCTCAGATATGCAGATGACACCACCCTTATGGCAGAAAGTGAAGAGGAACTAAAAAGCCTCTTGATGAAAGTGAAAGTGGAGAGTGAAAAGGTTGGCTTAAAGCTCAACATTCAGAAAACTAAGAGCATGGCATCTGGTCCCATCACTACATGGGAAATAGATGGGGAAACAGTGGAAACAGTGTCAGACTTTGTTTTTCTGGGCTCCAAAATCACTGCAGATGGTGACTGCAGCCATGAAACTAAAAGACGCTTACTCCTTGGAAGGAAAGTTATGACCAACCTACATAGCATATTCAAAAGCAGAGACATCACTTTGCCAACAAAGTTTCACCTAGTCAAGGCTATGGTCTTTCCTGTGGTCATGTATGGATGTGAGAGCTGGACTGTGAAGAAGGCTGAGAGCCGAAGAATTGATGCTTTTGAACTGTGGTTTTGGAGAAGACTCTTGAGAGTCCCTTGGACTGCAAGGAGATCCAACCAGTCCATTCTGAAGGAGATCAGCCCTGGGTGTTCTCTGGAAGGAATGATGCTAAAGCTGAAACTCCAGTGTTTTGGCCACCTCATGTGAAGAGTTGACTCATTGGAGAAGACTCTGATGCTGGGAGGGATTGGGGGCAGGAGGAGAAGGGGACGACAGAGGATGAGATGGCTGGATGGCATCACTGACTTGATGGATGTGAGTCTGAGTGACCTCCGGCAGTTGGTGATGGCAGGAAGGCCTGGCGTGCTGCGATTCATGGGGTCACAAAGAGTCGGACACAACTGAGCGACTGATATGATCTGATCTGATCTGAGAGGTTGAGAACACCCAGATGAGCACCGTTTGTGTCAATGAAAACCTGGCTTCCCCAATAGCCTGATGAGAAAGTGTCTGGCTTGAAAAAGGATGTGCTCTCAAGCAGAAGTTAGCCCTGGAAACTGGTCCACTGGCTGGTAAGCCATCTGTACAATGTCCAACATTCTTTAGCATCTCCCTGTACAAATGAAACAATTATATTTGGGGTATAATTTTAAATGCTCCCTTCTTAGGCTGTAGTTTCTTTAGTTAATCTCAATGTTTTAACAAAGTCCCTAGTGAGCAATAAAAATACAAAACACTAGAAAAAAAATTGCGGCATGCCCCACGTTCATCTCACTACTAGAGCCCATGGGGAAGATGCAGCATCAAATATAAAATGTAAAACCAAGTAGAGAAACTGGCCCAGGATTTCCAGGCCAGTAGCCTGGAAGCTGTGTCCACAGCACAGAGCGGGCAGTGGTGGGCCAGTTGAGGAAAACAGCATAGTGGGAGACTGCGTCAGCCAGGGCCCTTGAAGAAGCAAGTGCCAAGGTAGGATTAGATATGCAAAGAATTTATCAGGGAAAAACATCTGAAAGAGAAAATGGGAAACGAGCCAGAGAGGTAGGGAAAGGTGAGATGCAGATCTGACTCCCAGTCAAGTAGAGAAGGAGGAAGGCTGGGTGGCAGCCTCTTGGATCACAGTGCAATTCTAAAGAAAGTTCACGGAGGTCATTGGGGAGCTCTCAAGCAGGTGTCCCTGTCAGATGAGACCTATGTCTCCCAGGAATGGTCACCCTTAGGACCCCTGGCACTCTCAGTCATTGGCTGAAAGTGCCCTTGAGAAACACAGACAGAACCATCACAGGGACAAATATCCTCATGCAGAAGCCAGGGCTATGGGTGAAGCATGTTCCCTGTGGTCAGAGATGGGAAAGGTGCATTCATAAGGCCACCACATAGACAAACTCCCACTTTCCCAAAATACCAATGGAAGGACTAGGGAGAATGCAGATGGAAGTGTCTACATAATATATGCTTTGTCAATTTCCAACACTGAAAAAATTGTCTATAAAAACTTGCTTATAAAGAAAAGCCTAAACATCAATATTTCCCCTGTGGGAAGCCAAAGTTACAACAGAAACTACTGAGTTAAAAAAAAATCAGAATTCATTCTTTCATTTTTCCTCTTTACAGACTTGAGCAAGAGTCTCCTGCTTAGGATTAGTGAAGACTAGAGAAGAAAAATGTCAACTCCCAGGAGGCAGCACAGGTCACAGAAGTTGGGGTCCCTGAAGTTCCCAGTGGGTGGCCAACATATGGTTATAGAGAAAGACATGTGAGCAGACTTCCTATGAGCTAATTGGGAATTTTAACCCATGACTCATCCCAGGGTGGGGTCCAAAACTACAGGGGACACTACCCCATGCCACACTGTATCATCAGCCAGATTGCACATTTCCTGAAAGTAATCAAGTCAGAAACTGGCTTCTTGGCCAGAGCTCCTGGTGGAAAAATGACTGCCAAAAGCCGAAATGAGGATGAGTTCAAAAATGTAATTCTGCAATGAAAGCGTAATCCATTAAATGGGATCTGACAAGAACTTAATCTCATCTGCGGCCAAGGGTATTGGCTCAATGTGATTCTGCTCTCTGGAACATATTCTCAATAAGCTATGTATAGAATCAGGAACACTTTTGCCAGAACCCAGAAAAGTCCATTCAACGTGGGAAGAAAAGCTCATCAAGCCCCCAGTGATTCTCCAGGGAGTGAATATGCTCTTCTTCCAAATGCAAAATTCCCAAAACCTGGCAACTCTGCCTATGTTGAGTCACATAATTCAAGGTAAGCACTAATAACTGAAATGGCCAATGCACTGGTTGGCTTCAGAATTTCCACTACTGCCCACAAGGCAAGACCAGTGGCTGGTCTTGCTCACAAAGTACCTAGTAGGCTCATATTCCCAGCTGGGGCTCACTGCACAGCCCAGTCACAGAAGAAGGGGTCAAGGTGTGGAGGATCAGTCCACTCCTAAAAAGGGTTTTGAAACCTGGGAGAGAGAAGGAATTAGGGTCTGTCTTATTCATCATTTACTTAATACCAGCTATAGGGCCCAAGGCCATTATGTTGTTGTTTCACTGTTTCATTTGTAAAATAAGGCAACTGAGAATCAAAACCATAACTCAAATCACATAGTTTATAAGACAGTGTGCAAATTCATGCTGTGGTATTCCAAAGCCCATGCCTCACTCCTCAGAGGGTGGTCCTTGGACCATCACATTACTTGGGAGCTTGTTAGAGTCACAGGCTACAACCCAGATCTAATGAATGTGGATCTGCATTTAATAGGATCCCTCAAGGAATTTGGTGGACACAAAGTTTGCCTTAAAGGGCTCCTACCCAAGAAGAATAAGTGGATTAAAAATATAAATTTGGACTAGAAAAAGGATTTAGTGCAATAGAACAGGATCAGTCTCATAGGATAAGCCTCACTACATATCCAAATTGCACATCCAAATTAGTAGAGCCAATCATGCCATCTTTATTCCACCACAAGCAAACCCAGGAGCAGGGAAGTCAAGGTGGCGTGGTGATAGTGGAGCACACTGGTGAGGGTAAGGCTTTGGAACCAGGCAGACTGGACTGAAATTTCCAGCTCTGCCTCCTGCTGGATGACTCTGGGTAAGCTAATTGATCTCTCTAGGACTCAGTTTCGTGACCTGTACAACTGGAATAGCACTACTCACCTTGTTTGTATTTGAGAAGATTAAATGAGCAAACAAATGGACGGTTCCTAGACACAGTCGATGCTCAATAAACATGGGTTTCCTTGACTTTCAGTACAATCTGGGCCAGGTCTCACCTTTGCAAACGTGCACACTAGAAGCTGGGGAGAAAAAGGATGCTCAGCAGCCAGCTCTTTCCTGTTCTCTTGGGTCCTCTAGTGGTAATTCCTGAGGACCACTAATCAGACTGGCTAGACCAGTCTGTCTTCCTTAAGCTCCAGTTTCAGCATATTCTCTCATCTCTTAAGAAAACCCTGAGTAGAACAAGGTTCCAAGGAACAAGAAAGACAGGCATCTGGGGTGCAGTTCCAAGGAGTGTCTACTTCTCAAACAATGAAGTCTTTTTATTTAGTTATGGTTCCCGCTTTCTTCTTTTCATAAGTCTCAGTCTTAAAAGCAGATTTTTCATGCCAGAGGCTTCATGAGCTTTCAGAGCCCACAGTGTCTGCACCTGGAGCCACAAAACCCAAGTCTGATATAATTCAATTGTGTGTATCACTCAAAGGCGTGGAGGAGCAGGAGACGGCAGCCAACCACTGCCTGCAGGTGTGTCCCCAGCCGCTGCCTGGGGAGGATGCCCCTACCACCCACATACACTCATTACAGAGGCTGATGGAAGAGGTGCCCTTGGGACAGAGCATCTCCTGTAGGAGGAAGCAGCTGAACGTCAGGGTCCCAAATGAGGGTCCCTTGGTCTGATTCGCACAGGAACAACTCCAGCACTGATAAACAGGCGTTTCCTTGCCCAGGCAGAAAAAAATGACCATATTTTGTGGCCCCAAATTTCCAAATGCCCTCCATGTGTGAAGAAGGAGAAAGAGAAGAGAGCAAGCAAAGTTACCCCTTACCCCGTGTTGCTCAGTAGTAATGCTCCTGCAGGGAAGCTATGAGGGCAGATGATGCCAACTCATGAGAATCACATGCTCCTCCACAGTAAACACAACTCTGCAGAACTGCAAAGGGCAGGATGTTCACAGTCACATGCCTGGATCCCTTAACTGGGTGTGGGGTTGTGTATAAATGTATCCAAAGCGCGCACACACACACACATACACACAAGGCATGGTGATTGAGAGGCTCTGAATTTCAAAGTCAGAAAAAAGAACCCAACACCTCAATCTCAGCAAAGGAATGACTACACTTAAGTTATCTTAGGGTTGAGAACACTGATCACAGATGTACCCCTGAAGTTTAGGAGTATAACACACCAGTTTTCCTAGATTTCCCAGACTCACTAACATTGGAGTCAGCAATTCTCACGTTTTTTCACTCCTGGAGTAAATGGTGAGGTGGGGGAACACACAGAGATATATTCCTATCAGCATTATTTACAATCCAGCTATAACTCACTCCTTCTCTGAAATCCAAAGGCATACAGAAAACAAGTAGCATTATTACAAGGGCAACCTTGATCCTGCTCAAATTTATTTCTTGATAAGCAAGCTGTTCCCATCTTTGGCTTATAATAATTTATCTGCAACAAATCTCACAACTGACATGACTACCACAGTTAAGGACTACTACATTAGAGAATATTTATGCTCTAACATGGCTGTTGGAATCAACTATCTTCCTTGAAAGAAAGGATGGTTCCAGGATAGCACAGAGTTGTATTAAGGAGACCAATAAATGAATAACAAATGCCAATACCTTTCTGGCTCCCACTGCTGAACAACTGGCATATTTACACCTGCTGTGTAAATACACCTACCACATCAAAAGCACTACACCAAACACTACACCAACCACACCAAAGCACTATAAGGAACCAGAAGTAAATCTCAATCTTTACAAATTTATAACTTAATCTCTTTCTGGAACTGAGACCTTGGCCCATACTATAACTACTGGATCAAAAGAAGTTCATGGCCATCAGTACAGTTTCTCTATTAAAGAGCATGGAGGAGATGCAAAGAGAAGGGATGATGGTAATGGAGTTGGGTTTAGCAAATAAGATGTTCTCTTCATGAGAGCAACTCTTCAGCCATTCATTGAAGAAGACCATGAACCTGGTTTGGGGGGGAAGGCATAGCTACCAGAAGACAGTATACAAAGGGGCTGATTCCACCAGAGATGCTTAGAGATGGGAACACACAGACCACGAGAGCCATTCACCCTCCCCTCTTCCCCAACAGTCATTTGCAGAGAGTTGCAGGTTCATTCTCTCTACTTGAGTGGGTTTTATTTTATTTAAACCTCACAATGCAGTAACCAAACCCTTATGAGGAATAAGAAAAGCATTTGCTTTGCAATTCTGGTCCCGCTACTGCATCAGTCACGTTATATAAAGAAATCCAACCCCCTATTCATCACTCCTTTTCAGAACTCATCTATAATTCAGGCCACACTAAGAACCTTCACACAATGAAATGGCTTTTACTGGGCGATTACACACATCGCCTGCATGCAAAGGAGAGCACAGTTTTCAAATGTATTTCCTGGACTCCAAATCTTGTCTGATTTGTCTATGAGGGAAGAAAAGGGAAGTTCATGCATTCTACTAGCCATGTGGAGGGTGTGAGAGTCTTAGACAATGCAGAGAAAAATGAAAGCAGTAAAATTAGGGTAACAAGGGAAGCGGGGAGGAAGGCAGGCTGGCAAAATCATTAAATCTTCATTTCTGATACCAGTACGACTCTGTATTCCAAAAGTGAGTTGAAAAGACCCACTGAGAAAAAAAAAAATCACTTCTATACCACATCCACACTCAGACTGATTGTTATTTAATACAAATACAATTATGACGAAAGAGGAATACAATATGAAAAGAAAACACAAGAGACTTTTGAGAGAAGAGGCAAAACTAAACGATGAATAAGAACAGAGTCAACAGCCACCTGGGAAACCACACAAGAAGATCCCCCACTTACTTCCAGGAGCCCACAGCCCTCACATCTCTCGCAACCAGAACTCTTTCCCCAGCGAGGGATACTAAGGGCACCCGGCTGAATTCATCCCCACCACGTGCTTTTTCTCTGTGCGCTTATCTCCATGCTTCAACCTCCTTTGAAGCAAAAGACTCATTAGTCCCATTCAA
This sequence comes from Tragelaphus eurycerus, assembly GCA_935064755.1. Taxonomy (NCBI): domain Eukaryota; kingdom Metazoa; phylum Chordata; class Mammalia; order Artiodactyla; family Bovidae; genus Tragelaphus; species Tragelaphus eurycerus. Next base: position 32,458,709 of record CAKXYN010000002.1, read on the forward strand.
ATTGCCAATATCAGTAAATTCTTTGCCTCAGTTTTTAAATGCCAATACCAATTAAGTACCAACAGCAACTTAACTACTGATACAGTCCTCACTACATTGAGGAAATCCAGCCACAAGTCCAGCGAGCACTAATTCCAACACTACTTCATCAATTCTAAGTAAGCGCAAAGAAATGTAATTTTCTGGCCACGCTGAGGATGCATCCAACTGGACTGAAATCACTGCACACGCAAACAAGAAGGAACAAACTGAGCTGCGATCCACCAAACCTGAAGGACGTTTTCACCAAGGCTTCCGGGCTATCGAGCTGAGGCAGTTCATCAGCAAGGATTTCCTCAGGTGGCCGGGGGTCGTGGACAATCGTAGGCCGTGGCTTCTCCTTGACATTCCCCGTGAGCCCATCGATGAGGGAGTTCCACAGACAGTTCTGCGACTTAGACCCTGAAGCACGAGGGGAGAAAGAAAGGGAGGCAGGTGAGTTACCAACAAACTCCATGTCCTGCCTTGCCCAGCTCAGGATTTTCAAAAGCAGAGCAGGAACACTGACATAGTTTTCATAATCTGCACCAACATCAGAGGGCTCCAAAAGATTTGTCAGGCAACTTATGAAGTAACCAGGATTTTTTAAATTTATATACAAAAATAAGTTCATACTCTTGAGTATCTTAACGCACAGCTAAGTATTACGAATATATATTCTGTTTCATTTCAGTGGTAATCAACTCTGACTCCTGACAGTTGTCAGTATTCACGGATATGTTTATTCAGCAATTGGAAGTATACACAGGACTACCATTTTGGAGAACAGTAGGATGTTCGGAAGTCTTCTCAGGTGGCGCTAGTGGTAAACAACCAGCCTGCCAATGCAGGAGATGTAATAGACACAGGTTCAGTCCCTGGGCCAGGAAGATCCTCTGGAGTAGAGCATGGCAACCCACTCCAGTGTTCTTGTCTGGAGAATCCCATGGACAGAGGAGCCAATCCATGGGGTCACAAAGAGTTAAACACGACTGGAGCAACTTAGCATGCATGCACACAGGATATTCAGACACAAGCTCCCCACAAATTTATCTTGCCCAAGACCCAAGTTTCAAGACTCTATTCTATGGAGACACCTACCCCAAAGAGAGCCAGAACCCACTATAGGCAGGTTCATTTTTCTGGAAGCTCAAGACTCAAGGAAAACGACACTGAACGTTAATCAATATCCTACCCTAGAAACACTCCGAGCATATGAGATGAACATTCAAGGCAGATATGAAATAGGTACAGTGCCACAAATTAGGGTCTGATCAGCCAGGTAGTCAAGGTCAATATCAACAATGATAAGTTATACTGATATCAGGTACCCCTGATGTGATGGACTGAAAATGGCACTTTACCCCCATAGTCTTTCCCCCCACAATATAAAACCCCATGTATTAAGCATGTTTCTAGCTTCTGTAGACTGTTCTGTAAGACACCTGTGTTACATGCATACTCCAGACATGCTCTGTTCTGGAAAACCAGATCACATCCCCGAGTCACCCTGTCTTGGCCTCCTCCCTCCCTCATCTCCCCCCTCCCCAGTTCTCCAAGAAGAGTCCCCTTCCCAGGGGCATGCTTTTCAGATACAAACCAACCAAACCAGAGTCCACAGCACGACACTTCCCTTACCAAGCTTCCACGTCCTGAGCCACAACCCACCTGCCCTGATGACCCTAGACCGGTAGCAGACAGCTAGGGAGAGTCCCTTTGCCCCAGAGCCCACTGACATTATTCAAACTAGCCAATCCTAAGCCTGCTCACCCGGCAGAACCAGTCCTTACTGCAGAAACCACACAAAGACTCCTGCCCAGCGTCCCTTCCTCCCTCTGCCTCACACCAACCCCAGTGCTTCCAGCGTGGCCTCTGTGGTATAACACATACTCCCTCTTGGGGGACCTGTGAAGATCAACAAACTATCTTTTGAATGGCAGTCATCCTCTGGCCTTGCCATACCTAAATAATCATAAAGCCTATTAAAACAATCTAGTTATGGGGAAAACATTAGGCAAATTTCAACTGAGAGACATTCAGCAAAATGTCTGACCAGTATTCCTCAAAACTAGCAAGCTTATCAAAAAACAGGGAAAGTCTGAAAACCTGGAACCACGTAGAAGAACCTAAGAAGATTTGATAACAAAATGTGGTATCCTAACCGGCTCCTGAAACTCAGAAAGGATATTAGGAAAAACTAAGGAAATGTCAATCAAGCATGTACATTAGTTAATAATAATGTATTATCAATTTTGGCTCATTAATTGTAACAAACATACCATACTCATATAAAAGCTTAATAATAGGGGAAACTGAAAGGGGATATATGGGAACTCTTTGTACCATCTTTGCAAATTTTCTATAAATCTAAAAATATTATAAAATTAAAATTTATAAAAATATAAATAAATATTTAAAATAAATAATAAAAATGGTTATGAGTTTAAAGGTCTATGAGCAAGCAATTTTTTTAGAGACTGAGGGCATGACTATTATCATTACCCAATTACCATTGGTCAGTGCTGGTTACACTCCTCTCAGAGGAATGAAAACCTTTATCTTTGCTTAATATAATGTCAAGTCTCCAAGTCACGCACCCATGGAACTGTGTCCATGCAGAGGGAGTTGGCTTTTCCTACCCCATCCATGCAGAAGAAGGACATTTTTGTAATTCATGCAAAGACTCATTATGAGAAGGTGTGTGTGGAGGAATAAGGAGCAGTTTCAGCTAAAGTAAAATGCATGTGATGGGTGGGGTAGAGAACAGATCTGTACGCTCACAGGAATGTCTCCCTGACCAGCCATCCACAGCCCATAACTGATAAGAAATCACCCCAGTTTATTGTGCCTGAACGCTGTCTCTGCAGTTAAGATCAAAAGAACTTTACACACAGAAGGGAGCATCTCACAAGGATTCCTGATTCTTCACCAAGGACACGCATGAATCCAAAAACAATCTTTTTTGAAACTTTTTAAAATAATTTATTAATTTCTGGCTGTGCTGGGTCTTCATTGCTGGGCTTTTTTCTAGTTGCGGTGAGTGGGGGGCTACTCTCTACTGGTGGTGTGCCGGCTTCTCACTGCAATGACTTCTCTTGTTGAGGAGCACAGGCTCTAGGACACGTGGGCTCAGCAGTTGTAGCTTCCTGGCTCTAGAACACAGGCTAAACAGTTGTGGCCCATGGGCTTAGCTGCTCCGTGGTATCTGGGATCTTCCTGGACCCGGAATCGAACCCATGAATCCTGAATTGGTAGGCAGACTCTTAATCACTGAACCACCAGAAAAGTTCTGAAAACAACTCTTTTAATGACCATGGTCACAACTGACCTCTTGGGGGGTGTTCCCACAACCAAACTGCTTCTCTGTCAATCAGGAGAAAAGTAAAGCACATTAAGGGCAGGAAACAGAACCCTCAACTCCTGAAATACATGACAGCTTTTCCTAAAAGCTGCTTAAAAGTCCTCAACACATATCTTAAGAAGATCTGGACCTATTAATGCAGGTCTGGTCCCATGTTAACAAAGTTCTGGTTCTAGAATGGAGATAAAAAGCAGCAGCCTGTTTTCTTAAATTTGACCTAAGTGAAGCCTTACAATAAACTCCCCACCCATTTCCCTTCATTCTTTCATTTATTCATGCAATATGTGTGTGCGTGCTCAGTGGCTTAGTCGTGGTCTGACTCTTTGTGACCCCATGGACTGTAGCCCACCAGGCTCCTGTGTCCTGGAATTTTCCAGGCAAGAATACTGGAGTGGGTTGCCACTTCCCCCTCCAGGGGATCTTTTCAGCCCAGAAAGCAAATCCACATCTCCTGCATTGGCAGGCAGATTCTTTACACTGCACCACATGGGAAGCCCATTCATTCAATAGACACATTTTGATTTCCCTCAATATGCCAGGTTCCACTCTGGGCTCTAGAAATAGAAAAATGAATGAGACTGGTTCCCTTGGGATGAATCGGCCCATACACAATATCAATAAATAGGCAGATTCCTAGATGTGAGGTATATAAATACCTACTTATTACATTCTTAGGTCTTCAGTTGTTTGCAGACAAATGCTTTCCTACATGTTATAGGTATGCTCATCCCATTAACATAAAGGTGTTCCCCCTATCCAAAAAATACCACCTATAAAGTACTAGGAATTGGTATTTTATTTTATTTTTTTTTATTTTTAAACCTTTATATTTTAAAGGAATTGGTATTTTAATAAATCTTCCAATCATCTTGTGAAAGGCATAACTACGTGGCATAGTTTCCTCATGCTAAAATTATCAATTCTTAAGTGCATAGTTAAAACACACTAAAATTTTATAACTTATTTTGGCATTTCCTCATTTTTTAATATTCTGGAAAACTTAAATGGAAGTGGCCTGTTTCTCTTGACCTTTGAGAGTCCATAGAACAATTACTCTCTTGGGATAGTCTTTGATTTCTTTTTTTGTTTTGTTTTGGTTTTTAACTTAAGAAGGCAGAGTGGATAGTTTTTGCTCAAAAAAAAAGAAAAAAATGTTGGGATCCAGCAATTCAGAGGACATTCCAGTTGGGAAGTGTGAGAGAGTCTAGAATTGGATGATCAGCCAAAACACAAATTGGCCGTGAGAAAATGAGGGATCTGGAAAAGCTCAAGGATAATGAAGGACAAATGGGTGAATTTAAGAGATGTAGAATCAGTAGGATTTGGTAATTGGGTGTAGAGGATGAAGAAGAGGGAAGTAGCAAGATGAACTGAAGTTTCTGTTTAAGTAGCAAGGGAGACTGTGATGCCATTAGAAAATGCTGAAGGTGGAGCAGCTCATGGACCTAGAGTTGAATCGTGTTCTGCAAAGTTGCATTTCAAGATAGAAAATATAAGCAAAGATCTCCTCCATATTCATGAGGAGGAAGCACACAGATGATGACTATGTGATTCAAATGAAAATACTCTTATTTCAGCAAATACTTCTATCGTGACTGAGATAAGAAAATTTTCATAGCATGATAACATAAGGGAAAAAATTACCCTTCTCACTGAACGCAAACAATAATTTAAAAACTAAAATAATAATAAATGTTTTAGATAAGGGCAATATCAAAGCCCCAGCCCTGTCCTGGAGTGTTCCAGCCATTATCTGACTTGATAAAAGCTGTAATTTAAGTAGAACTTGGGCTCCATCCATAAGGATCTAATTATAACAGCTCATTAGTGCCTTATCATCTATAACCTGGCCCTATAGCACAAACCCAAGAGAGATCCAGGAAGCTGGCATAATGTAAAGCATTATGAGGAGAATTTTTCTGTTATCTGTTTTAATCTCTTTCTGAAGGTAAATTTTTGACAACAGTCTGCTTTAGGTGAACAACACAGCACAAAATTGGAAGGCTTCAAAACAGTGGCTATGCCTGGGGCATGATGCTACTGATAACACGCCAACCATCCACAGCAGGGGATGTATTAATATTTTTGTGATCCCCAACACTCCAGGAAAGTTTGGAGCACTCAGAACTCTGTCGGATGCTTCAAGACATATGGAAACTTTTATTACACCACCCCTGCCCTCAAAAAACTTCAGAGAGGCAGAAAAATGCAAGGCAGCCTCTGACTGCTTCAGACTAGAGCCAGGCTTTGGGAAAATGAATTGGTTTTCCCCTGCTGCTGCTGCTAAGTCGCTTCAGTCGTGTCCAACTCTGTGCGACCCCACAGACAGAAGCTCACCAGGCTCCCCCCGTCCCTGGGATTCTCCAGGCAAGAATACTGGAGTGGGTTGCCATTTCCTTCTCCAATGCATGAAAGTGAAAAGTGAAAATGAAGTCGCTCAGTCGTGTCCGACTCTCAGCGACCCCATGGACTGGAGCCCACCAGGATCCTCTGTCCATGGGATTTTCCAGGCAAAAGTACTGGGGTGGGGTGCCATTGCCTCCCCCCTACCCCCTCCCCAATAAACATGGTCGAGAGAAATGGTTCAAGACTTTGAAATGGACAAAAAAGTTCAGTGGGCATCCCATCTAGTTCCTTTTTGAACTCCACGAGAAGGGGAGAGAACTTCTCCTCTGATTCTCCACAAGTGTGGGCAGAGCCATCTCCAGGGACACTAGAATGGTCTACTCTGGCAAAATGAAAAATAAAAACTCCCCTGCTCTAATTTATTTTCAGTTGACTTTGAAAGCCTGAAAAATCCTTCTGACGAAGTAGAAGCAAAAACATGGAAACAGAGTCACACAGATCTCTCTCGATGATATCAAAAACCCCATGAGGGAAATCATAGACAAACTAAGCCTTCAGGGTGGCTGAATACTGTGGCTCAGGCGCAGGAGATGACAACTCCACTCAGCCCACTCCCTCTCATCAGCTGCTGCTCACTCCACTCCCCTCCCCACTCCAACTTTCGTCTCTCCTTTGACTTGTTCCTGCCTCTTATCCAATGCCCGTGCTATGCTATGCTAAGTCACTTCAGTCGTGTCCAACCCTGTGTGACCCCACAGATGGCAGCCCACCAGGCTCCCCGTCCCTAGGATTCTCCAGGCAAGAACACTGGAGTGGGTTGCCATTTCCTTCTCCAATGCATGAAAGTGAAAAGAGAAAGTGAAGCCGCTCAGTCATGTCCAACTCTTAGCGATCCCATGGACTGCAGCCCACCAGGCTCCTCTGTCCGTGGGATTTCCCAGGCAAGAGTACTGGAGTGGGGTGCCACTGCCTTCTCCACCAATGCCCATAACCTCCTCCTTTCCTGTTATACCCCCTCCACCCCTGCCATAAATCTTCTTTCTTCACAAAGACAACTTTTTGGGTACCCTATGAACACTTCAGATTGATTATAAACCTTCCAGAATCACAAAGTCAGCATCCACACCATTGAGCTTATCAGAAGAACAAGTGCTCAGATCTAGACATAACCAACATTTGCTCAGTAATTGCTGTGTTCTGGGCATTGTCATGATGACTTCACCAGCATTACTTCATTTAATCATCAAATCAACCCAAAGGATGTATTACTGAAACATTACTGAACACTAAGACGTTGAGACTCCAAGAGAGCAAATCACCTAGATCACAGAGAAGACACAAATTGCTTTGATCCAAAACCCTCATTCTCCTAATCCAGGGCTCAGAGTGGTACACCACACTGTATTTTATTTATGAGTCAATAAACACACACATAGTGTAGATCCAGCAAAATGTTCTGCATTTTTTACTATGAAAAAGATATCCCCTTTCATAAGAATAAAGATACATCCCATCTGACACTAGAGAGAACCTTCTGTATGTTTGCTCCCCTGGTGGCTCTGACAGTAAAGAATCTGCCTGCAATGCAGGAGACCCAGTTTCGATCCTTGGGTTGGAAAGATCCTTAAGTAAGGAAGATTCCCTGGAGGAGGGCATGGCAACCCACTCCAGTATTCTTGCCTGGAGAATCCTCATGGACAGAGGAGCCTGGCGGGCTACAGTCCATGCAGTCGCAAAGAGATGGATACAACTGGGTGATTTTCACTGCTTCACTTTAAAGCAGGTTCAGGCTGCAGGGAGACATGAATAATGCAAGATGAGTTTAATGGGTTAAGAAAAAACAAGAAGGCAAGAAAGTGAGAAGACTCTAAATCCGAAATAACTACAGATTCATTTCAAAGTATGTCTAATGATGGCAGCTTGATAAACTGCTGACAGGAGGAGTCCAAGGTGATGTGGTAATCCCATTTAAATCTGACAAGTGACTTATCAACTTGGTTCCAATAAAAAAAAAAAAATACACAAGCAGTATGCTGGCAGAAGGCTGAGAAGTTAGAGTCCTACAAAAAAAGAAAGAAAGAGATTTAATTCTCCAGAAAGGTGGGGAAAGAAAAAACCTTGAAAACCTTCAACAGTTCTCAAAATATCTGTGACATGGCATTCGTAGACATTCTCTCCTTTGGGGAGTATAAGGCTCCTAAAATTCCCAGGGAGCAGAAAAAGTGGGGCTTGGGTACAGAGGTCTGGAATGAACCTAATAAAGCCCAGATGAAGAGTTTTATGCTCACTAAAATAAAATGCTCCTGATGGTATGGAAGGCAAAGGATTAATAATGTTTTGAATATCTTTAAATCAGTTACACAGGTACTGCTCTATTATTTTCAATATACTAAGTCTTGGTGTTAGAAACATTTCACAAATTCTATCTTCTATAATTTCAAAGAGATTGGAAAATTTAATTCCATTTCAGATATCATAAACAATGAGGTGGGGGGGCAGCAGCAAAATATAATAATACAACTTGATTTGTGATGACATATTCTAAATTCTCAAATATGTGAGGATTTATTTCTGATTTATCATATTAAATTAACCTTTTTTAGCAACCAAATCACATTATTTTACTTATTTTAACTTTATATCTATCTGATAGTACAAGACCTCCTCCTTTATTTTGGCTTCTCAAGTTCAAAAGGAGACATGTCTATAGAATTTTCTGTTGTAGTTTTATTATAAATTTTCTTTTATAAGCTAGTCTGGGTGATTGTTGCAAGAAATAAAATATTTAATGGTAATGACTTTACCATCTATTGAGATGATCATGTGTTTTTTTCTTCTCTCTCTCTCTATCGCCCTCTCATCTATGGATGTGTTAAATTAGTAGCAAAATGAGAGAAGAAAAAAAAAACACCTATTTTCCAGATGGAATCAAGTTTCCTCTAGGGAACTTTGTGGTGAAAATATCTTGATATGACAGAAGTTGGTTGGAGGAGGGAGAAACAACAAAGAAAGAGTTAAATTATTCTTCATTCAAAATGAACAGAATTTAGAGAAGGGCAAGAACAAAAGAGAGGGGGGAAAGGAGAGGATAAAGAGAAGGCAGAGCAATACAACTGCAACTATATTTTGCAAAAATAAGTGAAGAATTTTCAAAGAACACAGAAGTCTGACATCCATGCTTACGTTAAATGAAATGGCAACCGACTCCAGTGTTCTTGCCTGGAGAATCCCAGGGACAGGGGACTCTGGTGGGCTGCCATCTATGGGGCTGCACAGAGTTGAACACGAATGAAGCGACTTAGCAGCAGCAGCATGTGGAACTGCAATGTAACCGCCACTCTATAAGAGTAAATATCTCACACACACAGGTTGCTTTGCAAAAGTGATATTGGGGAGAGAATTCAAAAACTATGTCTTTTGTTGTCTGGAAAAGAATAATAGAAAGTGTAGGAAAAAATTCAACAGACTCAGGAAAAGATAATCAGAGATAAGAAGAAGAAACATAGAGAAACCCCTGGAAAATCCACTGATTGAATTTTAGAGATTGAAACAGATGTGGGGTGAGGATTTGACATAACCATGCATTGGTCTTAAAAGTCATGTCTATATGACATCTGAAATATACTCTAAAATGTTTCTTAATACTGAAGCCACCTTGCATTACTCAAATAATGCATTCTACTTGGTCATATTGTATTGTTGTTGTACTATACTTAAGAGATTTGCATTACTAGAATTCTATTTAAGACTTTTTGCATATTATATACATAAAGGAAATTAGCCACTAATTTTTTCTCTTATGTAGTTATTATCATGGGAATAACCTATTCCCTGATATCTGAATAAAATTGCCTATAAAACCCTTCAGATCCAAAGTATCTCTAGCAAATCATCATTTTACAAACTTTTGAATGTCTTCTTTTGTTATAGCTGCACTGAGAATATCTATTTCTTCAGAAGTCAATATATCCCTTTAGAAACTGCCATTTTGTAGAAATATTCAATTCAGTTAACATAGATTCCTATGACTTCTGTATTTTAATCTTCACCTATGCAATAATAATAAGAGGATAAGATGGTTGAATGGCATCATTGACTCGATGGACAAGAGTTTGAGCAAGCTCTAGAAGTTGGTGATGGACAGGGATGCCTGGTGTGCTGCAGTGCACGGGGTTGCAAAGAGTCAGACACAACTAAGCAACTGAACTAACTGATACACTAATCAGATCAGATCAGTCGCTCAGTCGTGTCCGACTCTTTGCGACCCCATGAACCGCAGCACGCCAGGCCTCCCTGTCCATCACCAGCTCCCGGAGGTCACCCAGACTCGCATCCATAGAGTCAGTGATGCCATCCAGCCATCTCATCCTCTGTCGTCCCCTTCTCCTCCTGCCTTCAATCCCTCCCAGCATCAGAGTCTTCTCCAATGAGTCAACTCTTCCCATGAGGTGGCCAAAACACTGGAGTTTCAGCTTTAGCATCATTCCTTCTAAAGAAATTCCAGGATTGATCTCCTTCAGAATGGACTGGTTGGATCTTCTTGCAGTCCAAGGGACTCTCAAGAGTCTTCTCCAACACCACAGTTCAAAAGCATCAATTCTTCGGCTCTCAGCCTTCTTCACAGTCCAGCTCTCACATCCATACATGACCACAGGAAAGACCATAGCCTTGACTAGGCGAACCTTTGTTGGTAAAGTAATGTCTCTGCTTTTGAATATGCTATCTAGGTTGGTCATAACTTTCCTTCCAAGGAGCAAGCGTCTTTTAATTTCATGGCTGCAGTCACCATCTGCAGTGATTTTGGAGCCCAGAAAAACAAAGTCTGACCTGTTTCCACTGTTTCCCCATCTATTTCCCATGAAGTGATGGGACCAGATGCCATGATCTTCATTTTCTGAATGTTGAGCTTTAAGCCAACCTTTTCACTCTCCACTTTCACTTTCATCAAGAGGCTTTTTAGCCCCTCCTCACTTTCTGCCATAAGAGTCGTGTCATCTGCATATCTGAGGTTATTGATATTTCTCCCGGCAATCTTGATTCCAACTTCTGTTTCTTCCAGTCCAGCATTTCTCATGATGTACTCTGCATATAAGTTAAATAAACATGGTGACAATATGCAGCCTTGACGTACTCCTTTTCCTATTTGGAACCAGTCTGTTGTTCCATGACCAGTTCTAACTGTTGCTTCCTGACCTGCATACAGATTTCTTAAGAGGCAGATCAGGTGGTCTGGTATTCCCATCTCTTTCAGAATTTTCCACAGTTTATTGTGATCCACACAGTCAAAGGCTTTGGCATAGTCAATAAAGCAGAAATAGATGTTTTTCTGGAACTCTCTTGCTTTTTCCATGATCCAGCGGATGTTGGCAATTTGATCTCTGGTTCCTCTGCCTTTTCTAAAACCAGCTTGAACATCAGGAAGTTCACGGTTCACATATTGCTGAAGCCTGGCTTGGAGAATTTTGAGCATTACTTTACTAGCGTGTGAGACGAGTGCAATTGTGCGGTAGTTTGAGCACTCCTTGGCATTGCCTTTCTTTGGGATTGGGATGAAAACTGACCTTTTCCAATCTTGTGGCCACTGCTGAGTTTTCCAAATTTGCTGGCATATTGAGTGTAGCACTTTCACAGCATCATCATTCAGGACTTGGAATAGCTCCACTGGAATTCCATCACCTCCACTAGCTTTGTTCGTAGTGATGCTTTCTAAGGCCCATTTGACTTCACATTCCAAGATGTCTGGCTCTAGGTCAGTGATCACATCATCATGATTATCTAGGTCTTGAAGCTCTTTTTTGTACAGTTCTTCTGTGTATTCTTGCCACCTCTTCTTAATATCTTCTGCTTCTGTTAGGTCCACACCATCTCTGTCCTTTATCGTGCCCATCTTTGCATGAAATGTTCCTTTGGTATCTCTGATTTTCTTGAAGAGATCCCTAGTCTTTCCCATTCTGTTGTTTTCCTCTATTTCTTTGCATTGATCACTGAAGAAGGCTTTCTTATCTCTTCTTGCTATTCTTTGGAACTCTGCATTTAGATGTTTATATCTTTCCTTTTCTCCTTTGCTTTTCGCTTCTCTTCTTTTCACAGCTATTTGTAAGGCCTCCCCAGACAGCCATTTTGCTTTTTTGCATTTCTTTTCCATGGGGATGGTCTTGATCCCTGTCTCCTGTACAATGTCACGAACCTCATTCCATAGTTCATCAGGCACTCTATCTATCAGATCTAGGCCCTTAAATCTATTTCTCACTTCCACTGTATAATCATAAGGGATTTGATTTAGGTCATACCTGAATGGTCTAGTAGTTTTCTCTACTTTCTTCAATTTCAGTCTGAATTTGGCAATAAGGAGTTCATGGTCCGAGCCACAGTCAGCTCCTGGTCTTGTTTTTGCTGATTGTATAGAGCTTCTCCATCTTTGGCTGCAAAGAATATAATCCATCTGATTTCGGTGTTGACCATCTGGTGATGTCCATGTATAGAGTCTTCTCTTGTGTTGTTGGAAGAGGGTATTTGCTATGACCAGTGCATTTTCTTGGCAAAACTCTATTAGTCTTTGCCCTGCTTCATTCCGTATTCCAAGGCCAAATTTGCCTGTTACTCCAGGTGTTTCTTGACTTCCTACTTTTGCATTCCAGTCCCCTATAATGAAAAGGACATCTTTTTTGGGTGTTAGTTCTAAAAGGTCTTGTAGGTCTTCATAGAACCTTTCAACTTCAGCTTCTTCGGCGTTACTGGTTGGGGCATAGATTTGGATTACTGTGACATTGAATGGTTTGCCTTGGAAACGAACAGAAATCATTCTGTCATTTTTGAGATTGCATCCAAGTACTGCATTTCGGACTCTTTTGTTGACCATGATGGCCACTCCATTTCTTCTGAGGGATTCCTGCCCACAGTAGTAGATATAATGGTCATCCGAGTTAAATTCACCCATTCCAGTCCATTTTAGTTCGCTAATTCCTAGAATGTCAACATTCACTCTTGCCATCTCTTGTTTGACCACTTCTAATTTGCCTTGATTCATGGACCTGACATTCCAGGTTCCTATGCAATATTGCTCTTTACAGCATCGGACTTTGCTTCTATCACCAGACACATCCACAGCTGGGTATTCTTTTTGTTTTGGCTCCATCCTTTCATTCTTTCTGGAGTTATTTCTCCACTGATCTCCAGTAGCATATTGGGCCCTTACTGACCTGGGAAGTTTCTCTTTCAGTATCCTATCATTTTGTCTTTTCATACTGTTCATGGGGTTCTCAAGGCAAGAATACTGAAGTGGTTTGCCATTCCCTTCTCCAGCGGACCACACCCTGTCATATCTCTCCACCATGACCCGCCCATCCCAGGTTGCCCCTCGGGCATGGCTTAATCTCATTGAGTTAGACAGGGGTGTGGTCCTTGTGTGATTAGATTGACTAGTTATCTGTGAGAATGGTTTTAGTGTATTTGCCCTCTGATGCCCTCTTTCAAGACCAACTGTCTTACTTGGGTTTCTCTTACCTTGGGCGTGGGGTATCTCATCCCGGCTGCTTCTGGCTGCTCCTGGCCAGCGAAGCACAGCCATCGCACCTTACCTTGGACGAGGGTCTCTCCTCACCACCGCCCTTCCTGACCTCGGTTGTGGGGTAGCTAATAGTTTTGAGTATTGATACACTAATAGTTTTGAGTATTTCTTCACTTATTTATTTTCTTTTCTGTTCACCTTCCAGAAATGTTTTGTCCAATATGGTAGGCATTATTCATATGTGGTGACTAAATTTAGATCAATTAAAATTGAATAAAATTGCATTCAGTTCAGTTCAGTCACTCAGTCGTGTCCAACTCTTTGCGACCCCATGGACTGCAGCACGCCAGGCTTCCCTGTCCATCACCAATTCCCGGATCTTGCTCAAACTCGTGTCCATTGAATCAGTGATACCATCCAATCATCTTATTCTCTGTCATCCCCTTCTCCTGCCTTCAAACTTTCCCAGCATCAGGGTCTTTTCAAAAGAGTCAGCTCTTTGCATCAGGTAGCCAAAGTGTTGCAGTTTCAGCTTCAGTATCAGTCCTTCCAATGAATACTCAAGACTGATTTCCTTTAGGATGGACTGCTTTGGCCTCCTTGCAGTCCAAGGGACTCTCAAGAGTCTTCTCCAACACAACAGTTCAAAAGCATCAACTCTTTGGTGCTCAGTTTTCTTTATAGTCCAACTCTCACATCCATACATGACTACTGGAAAAACCATAACTTTGACTAGATGGACCTTTGTTGCTTTTTAATATGCTGTCTAGGTCGGTCATAGCTTTTCTTCCAAGGAGCAAGCATCTTTTATGGCTGCAGTCACCATCTGCAGTGATTCTGGAGCCCCCAAAAATAAAGTCTCTCACTGTTTCCATTGTTTCCCCATCTATTTGCCATGAAGTGATGAGACCAGATGCCATAATCTTAGTTTTCTGAATGTTGAGCTTTAAGCCAGCTTTTTCACTCTCCTCTTTCACTTTCATCAAGAGGCTCTTTAGTTCTTCTTCGCTTTCTGCCATAAGGGTGGTGTCATCTGCATGTCTGAGATTATTGATATTTCTCCCGGCAATCTTGATTCTAGCTTGTGTTTCTTCCAATCCAGCATTTCTCATGATGTACTCTGCATATAAGTTAAATAATCAGGGTTACAATATACAGTCTTGATGTACTCCTTTCCTGATTTAGAACCAGCGTGTTGTTCCATGTCCACTTCTAACTGTTGCTTCTTGATGTGCATACAGGTTTATAGGGATTAGATCTGATAGACAGAGTGCCTGAAGAACTATAGACAGAGGTTCATGACATTGTGCAGGAGGCAGTGATCAAGACCATCCCCAAGAAAAAGAAATGCAAAAAGGCAAAATGGTCGTAGACGAGGCCTTAAAATAGCAGTGAAAAGAAGAGAAGTGAAAAGCAAAGGAGAAAAGGAAAGATATACCCATTCGAATGCAGAGTTCCAAAGAACAGCAAGGAGAAATAGTGATCAATGCAAAGAAATAGAGGAAAACAACAGAATGAGAAAGACTAGTACTCTTGCCTGGAAAATCCCATGGACTGAGGAGGCTAGTGGGCTGCAGTCCATGGGGTCACTAAGAGTTGAACACGACTGAGTGACTTCACTTTCACTTTTCACTTTCATGCATTGGAGAAGGAAATGGCAACCCACTCCAGTGTTCTTGCCTGGAGAATCCCAGGGATGGCGGAGCCTGGTGGGCTGCTGTCTATGGGGTACCACAGAGTCGGACATGACTGAAGCGACTTAGCAGCAGCAGCAGCAGCAGAAATCTCTTCAAGAAAATTAGAGATACCAAGGAAACATTTTGTGCAAAGATGGGCTCAATAAAGGACAGAAATGGTATGGACCTAACAGAAGCAGAAAACATTAAGAAGAGGTGGCAAGAATACACAGAAAACTAAACAAAAAAGATCTTTATGACCCAGATAATCACGATGGTGTAATCACTCACCTAAAGCCAGACATCCTGGAATGCAAAGTCAAGGGGGTCTTAGGAAGCATCACTATGAACAAAGCTAGTGGAGGTGATGGAATCCAGTTGAACTAATCTTATAATAACCTACAGTAGATAAGAATCTGAAAAAAGTATATATATAAGTGTAGATGATTTACAACATTGTGTTAATTTCGGGTGTCCAGCAAACTGATTCAGATATACCTGAATTACTGAAACTAACACAACACTGTAAATTAAGTATACTTCAATGAAAAATTAAAATTTAATAAAATTAAAAATTTACTTCCTCAGTTGCACCAGTCACACCTCAGATGCATAACAGACACACGTGACTAGTAGCTACTGCATTCGACGGTGCCAATATAAAACATTCTATCATCGCAGGCTTTCTGGAGAGTGCCATTCTCAAGGTTACTTTCGTTGCCTTAAGGAGCTGGCTCATGAATCTATACATTCTACTGATTTTCTCATTTCTAATTCATTTGTTTTTGCTTTTAGGTTTATATGTTCATTCCCTCTACTTTGAATAAGTTTATATTTCTCTTTTTTCCCTAATTTTTTTTTTCAGCAGAGTATTTGCGTCTATAGCTTTGGTACAAGTCACCAGTTTTGGCATGCCAACTTCCCATTGACTATCCTTTATAAGAAGACTGCAATGAAAATTTTTATTTTCTTTTTTGACCCAGAAGTTGACTGTTTCTGAAAACGTATTCCAAATGGTTAAAGTATTTGTTGTTGTTGTCATGTAAGCTTCTCGGCTTTTCTTCTTTCTTCCATTTTCTTTTCTTTGTTCCTTTTTTTCTTTCCTTCTTTAATTGATTTTTTCTGTTTACTTTCTAGATTTTATAACAATATAGTCAGAGATTATGCTCTATGTAATCAAATCTTGCTTTAGGTTATTTACTGATGTGCATCAGTCATCCAGCACAGAGTAATTTTTGTAACTATTTCATGGGCACTTTATTTAAAGAAAAGGTTCACTCTATGTGTAGAAAAAAAGATATACAGCTATCACATCTGCATTGTGGACTACAACCTTTATCAATAGAAAATGACTCAGCTCTTTATTTCCTGAGTTCTGCTTTTCGTAAAGTTCAACACTGCCATAGCTATCTCCTTTTTCCTTGTGCTTGCCTGAAACATTCTTGCTTATCGTTTTTTTGTTTTAGTTTTGCCTTTTGAAATAATGCTGTTGTTCAATTGCCCAGTCATGTCCTACTCTTTGTGACTCCATGGACTGCAGCACTTCAGACCTCCCTGTCCCTTACCATCTCTCAGAGTTTGCCCAAGTTCATGTCCATTCCATTGGTGATGCCATCTAGCCATCTCATCCTTTGAGGCCCTCTTCTCCTTCTGCCCTCAATCTTTCCCACCATCAGGGTCTTTTCCAACGAGTCAGCTGTTTGCAGCAGGTGGCCAAAATATTGGAGCTTCTGCTTCAGCATCAGTCCTTCCAATGAGTATTCAGGGTTGATTTCCTTTAAAATTGACTGGTTTGATCTCCCTGCTGTCCAAGGAACTCTCAAGAGTCTTCTACAGCACCACAGTTCAAAGGCATCAATTCTTCAGTACTCTGCCTTCTTTAAGGTCCAGGTCTAACAACTGTACATGACCACTGGAAAGACCATAGCCTTGACTATACGGACCTTAGTCGGCAAAGTGATGTCTTTATTTATTGAAATAATACATAGTTGTAATAACTGGAAAACTATGATAGTTATCTTTAAATTTAAAAATATACATTCTTATATATTCTTTTTCTCTTATTATCTTACTGTCAACATCAATAACAACCCAGTTTCTACTACTCCTGCCTGTATAAAATTATTAAATTAGCCTTCCTGGCCATTGAACTCGTTCTCTGTCATGGCCCACACCCTGTCTGTGGAGTGTGTTTCTCTCTGAATAAATCCACTTCTTACCTATCACTTTGTCTCTCACGGAATTCTTTCTATAATGAGACATAAAGAACCTGAGCTTTATTAGGTCTTAAAACCCAGGTCTGTGATCTTAGTAATAATCCTCCCACTTATTAGCCTCTGAAATTACCCAGCCCATGAAAGCCAACTATGCCACATTTCGAGGCCACTGCACTCGCCCTCTGCAATGGCCCACACTCTGTCTGTGAAGTGTACTCCTCTCTGACTAAGTCCACTTCTTACCTATCAACAACAACAACAAAAAGGTGTCCTTCCAATTCTTCTATTCTCTTTCACTGATGTTATATGAATTTTTATATTTTGTTTCTAAATTGATACTTTAATATTAATAAGTTCCACTGCTAAGAACTCTATTGAACATTACGTGTTGCCTTCCAACTTTATTTATCCTTAACTTTGGACTTAAGGATACGTTGACCTGGTTTTGGTGCTCACACTTCTTTAACAATAATTTATCATCTAGAGCAGCACTGTCCAACACAGAGAAGCCATGTGTATAATTTTAAATTTTCTGGTAGCTATATTTATTAAAGTCAAACAGGTAAAATTAACTCAATAAATTATGTTCTTTAAGTCAGTAAATCCAAAATATTTAAACAAGTAATCTATATAAAATGATTAATGGGATTCTTGTGTTATTCCTTTTTTCTTTAAAACCCAATGTGTATTTTATACTTACAGATCTCAGAATTAGCCACATTTCAAGTGCTCAACAGCTATATTTTATGAAACAGGCCAGCTCTACAGAATTTATTTTGATTCATGTTTCAGTTGGCTTAAGTACATCCTCAAATAATTCTTTTCAGGAATGACATGTTGATTAATGAGATACACATAAACAACACCTTAGGTACAGATTTACTGAATTTTACATTAAACTTGGAACAATTTCTCAATTATCTTCTGCTATTTATATGCTGTAAAAGGGAATTAGGAACCAAGCTGATAGTGGTTGCTTTTCCTTTGTAGGTAGACATTTTTCTTTATCTTTGTATCTCAAAAATTTTGCTAGTATATATGTAATTGTGGATAACGTTCATTGATTTTTAAATTATTTTCTGGAACACAAGCCCTTTCAATATGCAGACTCAAACCTTACTTGTTTTCTGTTCAGGCAAGCTGGCTTCAATATTATCTTTGATTACTGCTTCTGTACCAATTGAGTGGCTTCAGTCCCAAAATATCTATGATTCATTCATTTGTGTAGGTTTTTTCCTTCTCTGACCTCCTACTACTATCTTTTCTCATTTTCAGTTCTTCATCCCTTTCATCTGTAGTCTGCTGTTGCTAAGTCACTTCAGACGTGTCCGACTCTGTGCAACCCCATAGATGGCAGCCCACCAGGCTTCCCTGTCCTTGGGATTCTCCAGGCAAGAACACTGGAGTGGGTTGCCATTTCCTTCTCCAATGCATGAAAGTGAAAAGAGAAAGTGAAGTCGCTCAGTCATGTCTGACTCTTAGCGACCCCATGGACTGCAGCCCACCAGGCTCCTGTGTCCATGGGATTTTCCAGGCAAGAGTACTGGAGTGGGGTGCCAGTGCCTTCTCCTGTAGTCTAACACACCGTTTCTCAAGTTTGTCTTCCAATCACTGATTAAAATCTTTTCAGGGTCATTTCTATACTTCAGCATAGAAGATTTTAATTCCTATGTTTCATACTTACTTTCTTTGCATTGTTACTTTTGCATCTCAACTAAAAATTAGCCTGTTCTTCTTCTTAACAGCTTTCTGCTCCTATCATAGGGACTGTGTCTTTTTGCCTCTTCTGGAGAATGCAAAATAGCGTTTACATTTTTTCTTTTAGTTTCTATATTAAATCATTTTTCAGATGTCTACTTTTTCCCTAAGTCTTTAGGATGGTGCTTAATTTCCCTAGTTCATAATTTGGTGGGGAGCGGGTGTGACCCTAGTTTAACCATTCTGGAATGCAAAAAGGTGATACGGAACTTGTTTCCTAAAAAGCAAGGCACGTAGATCACTCTAGGTTTCATTCGCTATCTACCTGGGCTGCCCGGTGGCTCAGCAGGTAAAGAATCCGCCTGCAATGCAGGAGACCTGAATTCAATCCCTGGATTGGGAAGATCCCCCGAGAAGGAAACGGCTACCCACTCCAACATTCTGACCTGGAGAACTCCATGGACTATACAGTCCATGGGGGTCACAAAGAGTCGGACACAACTGAGTGACGTTCATTCATCTGGGCTGCCACATAAACTCAGCAGAAAGAACCAAGAGTTAAGACTGACATTCATATGCAAACAGCTAGTTTTCACAATAAGTAATACACAACCCAAGCCTAAAGAGAACACTAAGAACAGTGCCCAACCTACTTCAAAGCAAAGCCTTGCATTTGTCTTTACCCAGTTGATGGGCACAGCTCCTACATAATTTTCAAAGTCTATTTAGAAATTCATCTGGTGCAGTGGATCACTATAGAGTGAGACCATCAATTCCAAGAGGAAATGTCTCGATTATTCTTTGCCACACATCAAAAGAATGAGCCTGTTCAGCAGAGTAATGATGTAGACAAGATTAAAAGGAGACTGTTTTCAAGAACTTTGACAGCATTCATTTAGTATGCTAATTAAAAGAGAAACTTTATCTATTAAGAGTGAAGTCTACTTGACAAACACTTTGTTAATGGTTAGGGTAACTTGGAAGTTTGAGAATTAGAAGAGAGTATTTTTTTAAGTTTTCTATAATTTAGACTATCACTAATTCAGACACCACCACCACCACCCCCCCATAACTGAGTAAAATTTTTTTCAATGCATACTACCTTGAAGTATGCTAATGTCTGCAAAGCATGCAAAAATCCAAGTCTTACCATCTGCTGGGTGATTCATTTGTAAATCTGCCTAGTATTCCTTTGGGAAGTTCCAGGATTGATTTTTTAATCTCATTATAAAAACCTGGTGGGAATGAATTCAGTCACTTTGAACACGCACGAAAGTATCCTGAGCACTCGGAACAACGTGCCACGTTCATCCTTGTTGCTGTTTGTTTACTCACTAAGTCACGTCTGACTCTTTGCGACATGTTTAAATAGTATGTATACTGTGATCAAAAATATGAATGTTTGAAGTAATTGCTTGGAGATCTGAAGTTTTAATTGAGAGTTCCAGAAAAACAGAAGCATATTTATTAGTCACAGAGAAGAACTTTTCTAATTTTGGCCCAAACCAGCCATTGTTGGTAATAAAGTAAGAACAATGCATCATCTGGCTCCTTTAGAGAAAGAACTGTGATCCACTCATGTTGACACTCCTGCACTCAACATGTCCTTCAAGGTTAACTTTTTTTATATGCTCCTTAGATATTTGCTTGTGAGGTTAGAAAACTGTATTTAAAATATGAATGAATCGCTCATCAATCTTTTCTTCATGTTTTTTTAACTGTATCATGTTAAGAGTTTTCTTCAGCTTCTCACCCAATTGGCATCACATCTTGACCTCTCTTCTTATCCTGCCCTGTATTAGGGAACTTAGCTTCATAAAATTTACTGACTTGGAACCTAAGCAATTCTTTCACAAGTTTCAAGAACTGCAGCTGGGAATATGAGAATTTCAACAGAGTCTCTAGAACTGTACAGTTGCAGGAGGGGTTGTTTATAGCTGAGTTTGCAGGATGATGTCCTTGGAATTGCACATTTCATAGTCCTACAGGCCCTAGGTGTCCACCCTGGGCTTCAACTCAAGACTTAGGCAGTCAGACATGACTGAGCGACTTCACTTTTACTTTTCACTTTTATGCACTGGAGAAGGAAATGGCAACTCACTCCAGTGTTCTTGCCTGGAGAATCCCAGGGACGGCAGAGCCTGGTGGGCTGCCATCTATGGGGTTGCACAGAGTCAGACACGACTGAAGTGACTTAGCAGCAGCAGCAACGACACTATGGCAGGAACCACTGCACTGTCAAAGGAGGGGGAGCAGACACAGTCCTTGGCACACAGTAGGTGCTCCATAAATACTTGTGCAAAAAGAAGGCATCACAGGAAGTTGTGACTGGAAAATCATGGGAGTCCTGTAAGTCAAAATGCATCTGACTTCTTTCTAGTGAGGTAACTGACTTTGCATCCCTAAGAGCTGTGCAGGCAATGAGTGGGATTTCTCCCCTTGTTTGGAATTGTTACAGATCCAGAACATTCCCATTCACTCTGCTTTCAGTCAAACTGAACAAATATTTATTGAACACTTATTATACACTGTCTGGCAAGGCATAATTTCTGCCTTCAAGTAACTCAAATCTAGTAGACAGACAGTCAATAAAAAGCTATTTATAGGGACTTCCCTAGTGGTCCAGTGATTAAGACTCTGTGCTTCCAATGCAGGGGCCCTGGGTTCTATTCCTGGTCAGCAAACTAAATCCCATTTGCTACAACTAAGACCTGGCACAAATAAATAAATAGATAAAACAGTTATTTAATAATAGAGATATTATACTAATATAATAGCAAGTAATAACTGTGTAGAAGTATATAGATAACAAACAAATGAGGGAGTGACAATTTTGTCCTGAGGTTCAGACCAGGGTTTATAATAAAGGTGCCTCTGACCAGTTTTTGTTGTGTTTTTCATCTTTTTTTTTTTTCAATTGGAGCATAACTGTTTTACAATGTTGTGTTAGTGTCTGCTGTACAACAAAATGAATCAGCTGTATGTATACATATATCCCCTCCCTCGTGAGCCTCCCTCCCATCCCTCATCCCACCCCCTCTACATCATCACAGAGTTGCTTTTTAAAATTTATTTATTTTTTAATTGAAGGATAATTGCTTTATAGAATTTTGTTGTTTTCTGTCAAACCTCAATGTGAATCAGCCATAGGTATACCTATATCCCCTACCTTTGGAACCTCCCTCCCATCTCCCACCCTGTCCCACCCCTCTAGGTTGATACAGAGCCCCTATTTGAGTTTCCTGAGCCACACAGCAAATTCCCATTGGCTATCTATTTTACATATGGTAATGTAAGTTTCCATGTTACTCTTTCCACTCTCTCCTCCCCTCTAACCATCTCCATAAGACTATTCTCTACGTCTGTTTCTCCACTGCTGCCCTATAAATAAATTCTTCAGTACCATCTTTCTAGATTCCATACACGTGGGTTATAATACGATATTTATCTTTCTCTTTCTCACTTCACTCCCTGTAATAGGTTCTAGATTCATCCACTTCATCAGAACTGACTCAAATGTGTTCCTTTTACGGCTGAGTAATATTCCATTGTGTATATGTACCACACCTTCTTTATCCATTCATCTGTCAATGGACAGCTAGGTTGCTTCCATGTTCTAGCTATTGTAAATAGTGCTGCAATGAACAATGGGATACATGTGTCTTTTTCAATTTTGGTTTCCTCAGGGTATATGCCTAGGAGTTGGATTGCTGGGTCATATGGTGGTTTTATTCCTAGTTATTTAAGGAGTTTCCATACCGTCTTTCATAGTGGCTGCATCAATTTATATTCCCACCAACAGCTCAAGAGTTTTCCCTTTTCTCCATACCCTCTCCAGCATTTATTGTTTGTAGACTTTTTGATGATGGTCATTCTGACTGGTATGAGGTGATATCTCATTGTAGTTTTGATTTGCATTTCTCTCATAATGAGAGATGCTGAGCATCTTTTTATGTGTTTGTTAGCCATCTGTATGTCTTCTTTGGAGAAATGTCTGTTTAGGTCTTTTTCCCACTTTTTGATTGGGTTGTTTGCTCTTCTGGTATTGAGTTGTATGAGATGCTTATATATTTTGGAAATTAATCCTTTGTAGGTTCTTTCATTTGCTATTATTTTCTTCCATTCTGAGGGCTGTCTTTTCACCTTGCTTATAGTTTCCTTTGCTGTACAATAGCTTTTAAGTTTAATCAGGTCACACTTGTTTACTTTTGTTTTTATTTCCGTTACTCTAGGATGTAGGTCATAGAGGATCTTGCTTTGACTTATGTCATCGAGTGTTCTGCCTATGTTTTCCTCTAAGAGTTTATAGTTTCTGGTCTTACATTTAGGTTTTTAATCCATTTTGAGTTTATCTTTGTGTATGGTGTTAGGAAGTGTTCTAATTTCATTCTTTTACATGTAGCTGTCCAGTTTTATAAGCACCATTTATTAAAGAGGCTGTCTTTGCCCCATTGTATATTCTTGCCTCCTTTGTCAAAAATAAGGTACCCATAGGTGCATGGGTTTATTTCTGGGCTTTCTATCTTGTTCCATTGGTATATATTTCTGTTTTTGCGCCAGTACCATACTGTCTTGATGACTGTAGCTTTGTAGTATAATCTGAAGTCAGGAAGTTTGATTCCTCCAGCTCCATTCTTTTTTCTCAAGACAGCTTTGGCTATTCGGGGTCTTTTGTGTTTCCATATGAATTGTGAAATTTTTTGTTCCAGTTCTGTGAAAAATGCCATTGGTAATTTGATACGGATCACATTGAATCTGTAGATTGTGTTTGGTAGTATAGTTGTTTTCACAATATTGATTCTTCCTACCCAGGAACATGGAATATCTCTCCATCTGTTTATGTCATCTTTGATTTCTTTCATTGGTGCCTTATAATTTTCTGTGTACAGTTCTTTTGTCTCCTTAGGTAAGTTTATTCCTAGATATTCAATTCTTTTGTTGCAGTGGTGGATGTTGACACAGATGCAGAACACTGTCATCACCACCAGTATCCCTCATGCTGCCCATTTATAGCCTCACCCACATCCACCCCACCACACTCCCTCTTTAACTCTCGGCAACCACTAATCTGTTCTCCATTTATAATTCTGTCATTTCAAGAAAGCTGTACACATGGAATTTATAACTTTGGAGGTTGGCTTTTTCACTCAGCATCATCCTCTGAAGATTCATCCAGGTTGTTACATGTACCAATAGTTTGTTCTTTTTCTTGCTGAATAGTACTCCATGATATGAATGTACCACATTCTGGTTAATCAACCACTGGATAAATACATCTGAGTTGTTTCCAACTTGAGGTTATTATGGATAGAACTTTTATAAATATTCATGACAGGGTTTTTAAATTTTAGTAAATGCACATAACATAAAATTTACCATCTTAATCACGTTTAAATATACAGTTCAGTGGCGTGAAGTACATCCACATTGTTGTAAACCATCACCAGAAACCATCTCCAGAATTCTTTACATCTTGCAGAACTGAAGCTGTGTACCCATTAAACAGTCCTCTCCCCTCTCTGAGTCCCTGGCATCCATGACTCTCCACTTTGTATCTCTATGACTTTGACTACTCTAGATACCTCATATAACTAGAATCACACAGCATTCATCTTTTTGTGATTGGATCATTTCGTTTAACATAAAGTCCTCAGGATTCATTCATGTCACAGCATATGTCAGAATTTCCTTCCCTTTCATGAATGACTAATAATTCCACTGGATGTACTTACCATATTTTGTTTATCTATTCATCCATTCAAAAAACTAAGAGCACAGCATCCGGTCACATCACTCCATGGCAAATAGATGGAGAAACAATGGACTTGGGCTCATAAATCACTGCAGATGGTGACTGCAGCCATGAAATTAAAAGATGCTTGCTCCTTGGAAGAAAAGCTATGATAAACCTACACAGCCTATTAAAAAGCAGAGACATTACTTTGCCAACAAAGTTCTGTCTAGTCAAAGCTATGTCATGTACGGATGTGAGAGCTGGACTATAAAGAAAGCTGAGCACCGAAGAATTGATGCTCTTGAACTGTAGTGTTAGAGAAGACTCTTGAGAGTCCCTTGGACTGCAAAGAGATCAAAGCAGTCAATGTTAAAGGAATTCAGTGCTGAATGTTCATTGGAAGGACTGATGCTGAAGCTGAAACTCCAAAACTTTGGCCACCTGATGTGAAGAACTGACTCACTGGAAAAGACCCTGATGCTGGGAAAGATTGAAGGTAGGAGGAGAAGGGGGCAACAGAGGATGAGATGGATGGATGGCATCACTGACTCTATGGACGTGAGTTTGAGCAAGCTCTGGGAGTTGATGATGGACAAGGAAGCCTGGCATGCTGCAGTCCATGAGGTTGCAAAGAATCGGACATGACTGAATGACTGAACTGACTGACTCATCCATTAACAGACATTTGGGTTGCTTCTACCTCTTGGTTATTCTGAATAATGCTGCTATAAACAAGAGAGTCCAAATATGTGTTCAAGTCCTTGTTTTCAATTCTTCTGGGTATATAACCAGAAGTGGAATTGCTGGATCATATGGTAATTCTATTTTTAATATTTTGAGAGTCCACCAAAGTGCTTTCCACAGTGACTACACCATCTTACATTTCCATTAACATTGCACAAATGTTTTAATTTCTCCACATTCTTGCCAACTCTTGTATCTTATTTTTTCTTTTTCCTTTATACTTGCCATTCTAATAGAAGTGAGATCACATATACAGATTGTGTTTCCACAATATTTATGTGAATATTTATGTGAATATTAACCTTCATTTCTCTGGGGTAAATTCCAAGGAGTGTAATTGCTGGGTCACATGGTAGTTGTATATTAGTTTTTTTAAGTAACAGTCAAACTTTTTCAGAATAGTTGTACCACCAGCAATATATAAGTGATGTAGTTTCTCTGCCAAATTTCTCATCAAATCCTCACCAGGATTTGATGTGGTCACTATTTTTACTTTAGCCATTCTGCTAGGTGTATAATGGCATTCTCACTGTGGTTTTAATCTGCATTTCCCTAATGGCTAATGGGGCTTCCCTGGTGACTCAGATGGTGAAGAATCCACCTGCAGTGCAGGAGACTAGGGTTCGATCCCTGGGTCAGGAAGACCCCCTGGAGAAGGGAATGGCAATCCACTCCAGTATTCTTGCCTGGAGAGTCCCATGGACAGAGGAGCCTGGTGAGCTACAGTCCATTCTGTCGCAAAGAGTAGGACCTGAGTGAACAATTAAGCATGCACACAGGCATACAATGGCTAATGATGCTCAACATTATTTCAAGTGCTCGTTTGCCATCTGTATACCTTCTCTGGTAAATAAGAAGGTAAATACCTTCTTCATATCTTTTGGTCATACTCTAAAGGGACTGTTTACTTTTTTAGTTTTGAGAATTGTAGATATCAGAACTCTCTTGGATAGTAGCATTATTTGCAAATCTTTTCTGACTGTAGCTTATCCTTTCAGTTTCTTACCAGAGTATTTGGCATAAGAAAGGTTTTATGTTGACGAAGTCCAATTTATTCATTTTTTTCCTGTTACAGGCAATGTTTTTGATAACAAGTCTTTCTTTCCTAGCCCTACACTCCAAATATTTTTTTCTTTTTTTCTGTTTACAGTACTACCTTTTACATTGAAGCCTATTTTTGTTTTTAAGTTTTGAAACATAGGTTGAAGTTTGAATTTTTGCCTATGAATGACCAAACAGTCCAGCCCCCAAAACCCCAGTACCATTTGACTATATTATCTCCACTAAATTACTTTTTAACTTTTGCCAAAAATCATTTGGGCATATTTGTATGGATCTACTTCTGGCTTCTCTGTTGTGTTCCACTGATCTATAACTCTCTCCTTTCACCAGTACCACCAAGTCTTTATTTCTACAGCTATGGGCATGCTCAGTCACTTCAGTCATGTCTGACTCTTTGTGACCCTCTGGACTGTAGCCCACCAGGCTCCTCTGTCCATGGGATGCTCCAGGCAAGAATACTGGAGTGGTTGCTCTGCCCTCCTCCAGGGGTCTTCCTGACCCGGGGATCAAATCTGTGTCTCTTGCGTCTCCTGCGTTGGCAGGCAGGTTCTTTACCACTAGCACCACCTGGGAAGCCCTCCTATCGCTACACATTCTTTTAAAATCAAATACACTAATTCTTTGCACCTTGTTCCTTTTTTAAAGTTATGTTAACTGTTGTAGTTCCCTTGAGCTCTGAGGAAGAGAGGCAGATTTGTTATTGCTGGGAGAGGGTGAGCACTCCAGCTCCTCATGTGATTTCCAGTAGCATTTGCTAAGGATGGCATCTGTACCATTTGTCATTTATGATGTGCTGGTTCTCTACTAGGCCTCCTGTGACATCAATCACTTCAACAGGGAAGAAGAAGGATGTTTCACTACCAACTGAAAGTGGAACTCCATGTTCCCCATTTGTTCTCCACTCATACCACGGTGGGGAAGAGGCCTCATTATTGGCCAGATGCCTACTTGGTCTTCTCTGAAATCACCATAGTGGGGGTGTTAGGGCACTGATAGTCATGTGAGGCTAGACATTCAGTTCACCACCCCCAGCCACCCCAGTTTTTTCTGTACTGTTTGACTGGAATAGAGCGTCTAGCTAGCATCTTAAAGTTTTCTACCTTACTAGACTGCCCTTTCCCTGGTCCTTTGGATAGAGACAGCAGGGTTTTGGGGGTGCTTTTACTGTCTGGGTCTTTGGCATTTCCAGGTTTATGGCTTCTCCAACTCCAAGTATGAGATGTATAAGGCAAAAAGAGAACCCAGAAAACTCACCACTGTGTCATTCCCCAGGTCCCAACATCTCTAGCTGGGGTTTGGCTTCTTCTGTTTATCTTTCCAAGTCTTTTGGTTTTTGTTTGTTTTATATAAAATGACCAGAGTTTTCCACTATACTTAGCTTCAGTTGTATTTCTTCTTGTAATAACAAGAAAAATTACATCTACTCCATCTTCCCAGAAGCTCACCTGAAGGCTTTTAAGGACCAGAATGACATAGTCATCTATGTCATTCCAAAAGCATAGCTTTTGGAAGAGAACGGACTTCACAGAGGAAAATGGAGGCTCAGTGAAATCTATTAGGTAGGAGAAAACAAGGGGCTAAAATAAAGCTGTAGCAATGAGAATAGAGTGAAAGGATCTGAAGGAAACAGAATTCAGGAGATGGATTCAGTAAATGTAATGACTGATGAGGAAGAAGAGAGATACACATGTGATTTCTAGGTTTTTGGTTGATGTTACTAATGAGCAAAATGGCGCCAATTCAGTTAGGAAACATAGGAGTAGGAACTTGTATTGAGTCCAGTTTGGGAACTGCTGCATTTGAGGTCTCTGTTTTCCTCTAACTTTGGTTCATAAGTAAGTTTGGCACCTTCTTTTCATCTTATTTTATGTCCTTCAACTAGAAAATCAGAGAATGGGATGCTGCCCTTTTTCTTAAAAATGAACAAGCTCTCCAAAGAAGATATACAAACAGCCAAAGAGCATATGAAAAGGTGCTTAACACTATTAGTATTGGACTGCTAGAAGATCAAACCAGTCAATCCTAAAGGAAATGAGTCCTGAGTATTCATCAGAAAGACTGATGCTGAAGCTGAAGCTCCAAAACTTTGACCACCGGATGTGAAGAACTGACTCACTGGAAAAGACCCTGATGCTGGGACAGATTGAAGGCAAGAGGAGAGGGGGACGACAAAGGATGAGATGGTTTGATGGCATCACCAACTCGATGGACATGAGTTTGAGAAAGCCCTGGGAGTTGGTGATGGACAGGGAAGGCTGGCGTGCTGCAGTCTATGGGGTCACAAAGAGTCTGACACAACTGAGCGACTGAACTGAACTGAAATGGAAATCAAAATACAATATGATACAACTTCATATTGTATGAAGTTGTTCATATTATAAACATACTAGGTTTAAAAATTTAAAGAATAACCATAACAAAGTGTAGGGGAAGATTTAGAAAAACTAGAATGCTCATATTTTGTTGATAGGAATAAAAGTGTCTAGCCACTTTGAAAAAGATCTGAGCAGTTTCTCAAAATGTTGAAATTATTGTTATCATAGGATCCAACAACTCCACTCCTGGGTATATATCCAAGCTGAATAAAAACATACAACCACGCAAAAACTTAAAACACGAATATTCACAGCAACAATATTCACAGTGGAATCAACTCAAATGAAAAGAAATAGAAAATATCCATACTGTGGAATATCATTCAGCAATTTAAAGAAATGATATTCTGTTACATGCTACCACATGGATGAATCTTGAAAACATTATGCTAAGTCAAAAACACCAATCACAGAAGACCATATATTATATCAGATCAGATAAGATCAGTCACTCAGTCGTGTCCGACTCTTTGCAACCCCATGAATCACAGCACGCCAGGCCTCCCTGTCCATCACCAACTCCCGGAGTTCACTCAGACTCACGTCCATCGAGTCAGTGATGTCATCCAGTCATCTTATCCTCTGTCATCCCCTTCTCCTCTTTCCCCCAATCCCTCCCAGCAACAGAGTCTTTTCCAATGAGTCAGCTCTTCGCATGAGGTGGCCAAAGTACTGGAGTTTCAGCTTCAGCATCATTCCTTCCAAAGAAATCCCAGGGCTGATCTCCTTTAGAATGGACTGGCTGGATCTCCTTGCAGTCCAAGGGACTCTCAAGAGTCTTCTCCAACACCACTGTTCAAAAGCATCAATTCTTTGGCGCTCAGCCTTCTTCACAGTCCAACTCTCACATTTATATACAATGGCTGCTGCTGCTGCTGCTGCTAAGTCGCTTCAGTCGTGTCCGACTCTGTGAGACCTCATGGACTGCAGCCCACCAGGCTCCCCCGTCCATGGGATTCTCCAGGCAAGAACAGTGGAGTGGGTTGCCATTTCCTTCTCCAATGCATGAAAGTGAAAAGTGAAAGGGAAGTCGCTCAGTCATGTCCGACTGTTCGCGACCCCATGGACTGCAACCTACCAGGCTCCCCCATCCATGGGATTTTCTGGGCAACAGTACTGGAGTGGGGTGCCATTGCCTTCTCCTTATACAATGGCTAGAATAGGTAAATATATGGAGACACAAAGTAGATTCATGATATGCTAGAACTGGGTGTGTGGGTCTCAATTAAAAGTGATTGCTGTCAGGCAGAAGATTTCTTTTAGGTGTGACAAAAGTTTTCTAAAATTAGATTATGATGATGATTGCAAAACTTCACAAATATACTAAAAGCCACTAAATTGTACACTTTCAGCAGGTACACCTTATGGTATATGAACTATATCTCAATAAAACTGCTTTTTTAAAAAATCCCAATATTCTTTTTAATTCTTAGCTATTAAACATATAAATCATGAGTCATCGCTTTTTTCTGTATTCATTCTTGTTTCTAGGTTCAATTGTCTTCTTCCTAAAATGTATCCTTTAACAAGTACACCTTATGGTATATGAACTATATCTCAATAAAACTGCTTTTTTAAAAAATCCCAATATTCTTTTTAATTTTTAGCTATTAAACATATAAATCATGAGTCATCGCTTTTTTCTGTATTGATTCTTGTTTCTGGGTTCAATTGTCTTCTTCCTAAAATGTATCCTTTAACAGTTCTCTAAGTAAGAATATGCATGTGCTTGCTTAGTCCCTCAGTCATGTCTGACTCTGCGACGCCATGGGCTATAGCTCATCCTCTTTCCATGAGGATTGCCATGCCCTCCTCCAGGGGATCTTCCCAACCCAGGGAGGAACCCAGGTCTCCTGCATTGCAGGTGGACTTCTTTACTATCTGAGCTACCAGGGAATAATGAATTCTCTTGGAATTTCTTTGCCTGAAAAATGTCTTTATTTTCACTTCACTCTTGAGTAATGTTTCTTTCAGTACAGAATTCCAAATTGACAACGTTCTTTTCCTTCATCATTTCACAAATATTCAATTTGTCTTCTGACTTCTAATTATGCTACTGAGAAGTATGCAGTCTATTGGAAGATGTATTATTAGGATAATATATATCTGAGTAACAGAGACTCAAAATTCCAAAATTTCAAATACAGAAGTTTATGTTCAGCTGCATAAAATCTGGAGGTAAGCATTTCAGGGCTGATACATCATCTGTGTTTCACAAAATCTTCTGGGTGTGATCATGATTCCTATGGCCCATGGAGGCAGCTAGAGCTCTAGGTACCCTATTTGTATTCCAGGCAGGATGGTGGAGAAAGGATAAATAAGAAAATGAATAAAGGGAGCACAAGAGCCTCATGAAAGTTTCCAGAAATCTACCCCAACAGTTCTGCTTACACTTCACTGACCAGAATTAGTTACATCATCATACTAAGCTTCAAGAGAACCTGAAGAAAGCACTCTATTTGGAGGCACAAAGACATAGGCCCCACTAATAATCAAGGTTCTTTTAATACAAAAGAACTAAACCTATAGTCTCAGACACAGTAGCTTCCAAAAACAAGCATCCCAACAGGCCCCAAGTGGACTTTGTAAGTCACACAGCAACATATCCACCACAGTTACAGGCCACCCATATTCAAGGGGAGAGGGCATGGGTTTCACATCTCAGTGGGAGGCTTGTCAACATCACACTATAAGAAGAGCATGTGGGATGGTAGATAGCGCTGCAAATATTTTTGGAAAACATGATCTGCCATATGTTTTAAGAACCCAAGTTCAAGCAGAAGTCTTACCCCAATTTCCCAGCCTGCACAGACCAAGGCCTTAACTCCCTTCCCCAGGTAGATGTTAAAACACATGTTACTAGATTCCACGGAATTAACAACACCACCCCCACGGAGCATAGCTGCAGACTCAGCAGGCATGTTTATAGCCTGCTGTACTGATATTAAATTCCTCTTTCATTTCTACCACCTGCAAGGTTCCCTTTCTTTACTGCAAGTTTAACTATGGGTTTAAAGACATTTTTTAAAAATATTTTACTCAGCACTCTACATGCTTATAAAAATTAAGGATTTTGGGGATTTCTTAGTCCACCTCTTACTGGAATCAGAAACTTTATCCTTATTTTATTCAAAGGACTATACATTGAAAGGGAAGAGGAGGGGAGTCTTGGCATACAAAAGCCAACCCATGTCTTCCCTGCCCTCCTCAGGATCATGTTATACACACACACAAAGCTCTGATCAGATATTTCAAGTGGCAAGGGGTTAAATATCTGTTAGTATCTCAGCAGGTTGGACCACTATTCCCACTAAAGAATAAACAATTGACCTACATGTAGAAAAAGAAATAAACTGAAAGTAGAGGAGAGATGATGAAGGCAAGGGTGTCAACAGATACCAAAGCAACTTATATAAAGGTCATGCTGCTCCACATGAGAGACCAGGAGGAGCATCTTTTTATTCCTAAAAGAGAAGTGGAAATAAAGGGTAAAGAATGGAGGAAGGTGGATAGAGGAGGATCAAGAGACAGTCAGCTAGCAGCTGCATGGGCAACATGGTCTTTTAAAAAAATCACTGGCTGTGGGATGGATGGAAGAATTGTTGATAACAGAACTATGATATTAAATTGTCTGCATGCAATTGCATGTTGTGATCTCTCTTTTCCTCATCTTCAGTTAAGTTCTGCTTTGACCAGTAGCCTCTGGTTACTCGGAAAGAAGAGAGGAAGAAGGGGCTTTGGCCTGCTTCTGGGTCTCTGTCAGTGCAGATATGAAAAAAGCCAGAAGCATATAGAGGAACACAATCAAGAGGAGTAGGAAATCAGAGTCAGAAGAACACTGTCATCCTAGGTATTCATGGGATACTGGGGTCTGCTCTGAACCTCCAAAGGGCACACAACAGTGATCTAAACCTATTTACCTAGATCTCAATGGGCTTCCCTGGTAGTTCAGACAGTAAAGAATCTGCCCACAATGCAACTGCATGTTGTAATCTCTCTTTTCCTCATCTTCAGTTAAGTTCTGCTTTGACCAGTAACCTCTGGTTACTCGGAAAGAAGAGAGGAAGAAGGGGCTTTGGCCCTTCCCTAAGAAGGGAAGATCCCATGGAGAAGGGAATAGCTACCCACTCCAGTATTTTTGCCTGGAGAATTCCATGGGCAGAGGAGCCTGGCAGGCAACAGTCCATGGGGCTGCAAAGAGTCAGACATGACTAAGCGACTAACACTTCACCTAGACCTCAAAAGATCAAGAACCTCCAGCTAACACCTGGGTTACATATCGTCCACAAGCTCCTAGATAGCTACTCGTAGTACCATCGACCATCCACTGGTGGACCGATGGCCAACATACTGGGGATCAAGTGATATAGTAGACATATTCAAAGACTTGATCAAACACATTCAAAACAAGAAAAGCAGAGTGAGTTTCAATTCCCTCAAACACATAACAGTCCAATCCATCATTTTGACCATAAAATCAACCTTTTCTAAGACAAGGTAAGTTATCTTTTTTTTAATATTTACTTTGTACTGGGGTGTAGCCAATTAACAATGTTGTGATGGTTTCAGGTGGACAACGAAGGGACTCTGCCAAGGCAAAGGGAGTTTTCCATCACAGGATGGGTTCCTTTGGAGAGTTCATGACCCCTTTAACACAGGTGTCATAAAGAAGATGAGTTTTATGGGAGATGGTGAGCTTTGGACTGGATCATTTGCAAGTTCTAGTCTAACTTGAAATTTTTCATATCTAAGATAATGGGTTGATGTATCTGTTTACTGAATCAAGCACATTTGCTTGGCTGATAACGACTATATTTGATGAAAGGGATGGAGAAAGAGGGCAAGTGAGAGCAGTGGAACCCTTGTGGTCAGACAGAGAAATCTTGGATGAACACTAGTGAGGGAATAACTCCCTGTGTTTTGTTTTGTTTTTTTTTTTTTCATTTTTGGCTGTGTGGGGTCATCATTGCTGGGAGTAGGCTTTCTCTAGTTGCAGTGAACAGGAACTACTCTTCGCTGGGATTCATGGGCTTATGGCAGCAGCTTCTCTTGTTGCAGAGCACAGGCTCAGTAGCTGCAGCATGTAGACTCAGCAGTTGTGATGCACAGGGCCTAGTTGCCACATGTGGGATCTTCCCAGAGCAAGGACTGAACCCTTGTCCCCAATACTGGCAGGCAGATTCTCAACCACAGACCACCAGGGAAGCACCTGTCCCCCATTGCAGTTCTGAAGCACAAATATGTCATGACCAAAACTAGACCATAACGGTACAGGTTACAGTGTGGAGGGTGATTTGAAACTACAAGAAAGAAGCTAGGGGCCAGCCTAACAGTTCTTCCAGCGACCTTGTTGTGGAAGAGGAAAGGCCAGAGCCAGGTGGGAGACGACCTTAGAAAAGAGAAGATTAGATTCAAGAGGTGATGCAGAGCAGTGCCAGTCGCAGAGGTGCATTAGGGGGACTTTTAGATCGTCTTTCCATAATCTCCATCAGTCCCCACAAACTCCACCAATAAAAATTAAATAATAATATACTATTCTTTGACAAGAACAATTAACATCTGTTCTGTCTTATGTCTGTATGTAATTACATATTGTTGCTGTTGTTCAGTTGCTAAGTCGTGTCTGACTCCGTGATCCCAAGGCTTCCTGGTCCTTCACTATCTCTTGGTTTACTCAAATTCATGCCCATGGAGTCAGTGATGCTATCTAGCCATCTCATCCTCTGCCACCCCCTTCTCCTTTTGGGGCTATTGAAAACTGTAAATTGTATTGTTCTATAATACAGAAACTAAATAGAACCATTGTACTGCTCCGAATGCTGGCTTCTGCCTCTGCCTCCTCCACCACAACACAGTCTTCCAACTACAGCAGTGGTTCTCAATATTGGTGTGCATCAGAATCACGACTAGAATTTGTTAAAACACAGACTGCTGAGACCCACCCCAAAGAGTTTCTGATTCAGCAGATCCGATGAGGGGTTCAAATACTCATATTTTTAACAAGTTCCCTGAGACCCCACTTTGAAGATCACTGAGCTGGATTGCTGTCCCCTTAGCCCCCAAAGCTGCCATTGCTGAAGATAATTTTCTGTGGGAGCAAGTGGGAAATTAAGATGCTCGGTCTGTGAATACTGTTGAGGTGGGACCTAGTGCTCCACATGGGATCTGAACGTTTTGGAAACAGTTACAGTTGTTTAAGACAAGCCAGGAAATCACATGCTCTTCCTACACTGTCCTGGGACCTTTTTATGGCTGTAGATCATCCACAGAACACACTGCTGACAACACCGAACGCCACAGCTCACCACCACTTGTGGCAGTTCTCAGCCCTTTCTCTCACCCACTTTATCCTATCCCTGCTCTCATCATCCTGGTTGTGTAACCCATCCACTGTCAACTCAAGCTCCCAATGCCTGCAACAAACCCTCCTCACCATGACCATCAATTTAGAAAAGATCTCTAAATAGACTCAAGCATTTTATGGGACATTATCTGAATTTGCCCTGGGCTCCACGATGGACATCACCATGTAATAAGTTCTAGGCTCATCCAGCACCCAGCCTAGCTGTACACCCCTGTCTGCCCATGCCCATCTCTGCCCAGGAAAGGGGACCATTCACCCAATCAAACACCCAGTACAAAAATACCAGGCGACTTCTCTTTGCTTTATCATCCATCCACAGAAACTACTCCAGTTCCTTTATAGAATAATCTATTTTCAACACTATCTGGATGATTACCTCCCAAAGCTAGAGAGGCCACATTTGTAGGCATCACTAATTAGGCTCCATTTTCTTATTGCGTTGGACACCACTATTTTCTTTTCAACCATTGCTAATCTCAGGGGAGAAATGATTCTCCCCTCAGCTAGGGAAGTAATCAGAACTCCAGAATGGAGCTGCCCAGCTACACAAGCCCTGGGGCCAACCCCTCCCTCCTCACAGTCTCTTCCAATGCCACATGCTCCATCACAAAAAAGTGCTCTGTCCACTGCAGTGGCCTACTCTGTTCCTGCAGGAGAGATGGACACCAAAATCTGGGCTTTTCCTGCCACACTGTGGCCATGTCTGAACACTACACAAGGCCTTTACTCCTTGAAAAGTGGTATTGTTTTTTTTTTGTTTTTGGGGTTTTTTTTTGAAGGACTGGAAGTTACCTTCCTTACCTGTTAACCCCCATGCACTCCCCAAGCCTCAAGGATTGCCTGCCTCCTCCAGGAGAGCTCCCCTGAATCCACCCACACCCCCAGCCAGATGAGGTCTCCAGCATCAGGCTCCCATAGCTTCTGTACCAATCTCCATCATTTCCCTCCACATACTCCATTGGAGCCCCTTACTTTTCCAATTTCCTGATTAGACTGTGAGCTCTTTGATGGCAGAGATCTTGCTTTAATCAGAATTTGTGTCCTTAGCATATAGCACAGGGCCAGGCACACGATGATGTTCAGTAACTATTTGAATGAGTAACTAAATGAATGACCAAGTGAACAATTAAATGAAGCAATCCCTTTGTTCCCTCCGTTTCTTTACACACTGAGGAAACACTTTCAGGTATCTGGGGAAAATAATGCCTAAATTTGCGATCAATCTATCATTTTCCTCGCAGTAAGAAAGAACCTCGTGTTTCCACTCCCAAAGGGATTTGTATATCAAGTTTTTCCCTTATTTTAGGTGATTCCTGATACAAGTAAGCTGGCGGAAGGGGATGGTGGAGGAAAAGTCTTCCCACCCCAGATGAAACCAATTGTAGTCGAGGTCACAGCCACATGGATCTCTGAAGTCTGCCCTGTGGTAAAGCTTTAGCACCTCCACCATTGAGCTGGAAGACCCCCCAGCCCCCAAGTCCCAGAATCAGCAAACTCTAACCCCTTAGACCAAGGAGGAAGTAATGTGCACTGGGAATAGCCAAGATTTGGAATTGGAAGATCTAGAATTCCAGCGGTGAGCAACTCTCTCTCTTTACTCCCAGCCTTGTTGTTCTCATTTGTAACAGTGGAGACACTGTGTGGCTAATGGTAGGCCTGCCTGTCAGAGAGCTTCACATGCAGTACTCACCCTAACCACTGCAGAGAGAGGGGTGGTCCCCACATACAGGGGTCCAGCCCCAGGATAGCTAGCCTCATAGTGAGAGCCATTCTAAACCATCTGTTGACTCAAAGCCAATTTACTCTGGGTTCAAGCAGTGCCTGAAAGTCAGGGTCACTCTCAACTCCTCATTTTCCTGGACACCCTCATCTTTCTTCAAGTTTCTCAGGGGAAGATAATATTCCCTACTTCCTTTGAATCCCACTCCCCACTCCCTCCTGCTCCTTTCCCCCTACTCCCAGGGGGATGACTTCCTTGTTACTCACTGTACCCACTGTTGTTAGACAGATGCTCTGATTAAGGTCAGGTTAATCCAAAGCCACCGCTAAGCCTGAAATGATGAGGACAGGGGTGGCAAAGGGACTGACAGGATCCAGAGTTTCAGAGGACTCACCTCCTGGCACCCCACCACCTCACGGCACAGCCAGTGTCTCCAGTCTAAATGTCATAGGAACTAAGCTTAACTCATGGGTTTTGGAATCAACTTCTTTGAGGAAAGCATCGTGTTCTGGGTGGTGGTAGTAGTCACACAGAGAAGAAACCCAAGCACTGGGCTATCCTGTGGAAGTGATCCTGTTCATACGTGGACTAGAGAGAGCCTGCAAGACTGGTAAATCAGATGGCCGAGGTAGGATGGGAAGCCAGCCCCTGGAAAAGCCAGATGTCTTCATGGGTCTATACTCTATTTACCTCCAGTTCTCCTTTAGGATTCCTTACTATAATCATCAGAATTCATCTCCATTGCAATAAGGGAAAACCAAGAAAAGTATACGGATTCAAGCAGGGGCAAAAATCTACAGAGAAACGAACATGTTGCAGAGGCATCAGGGATGTAAGAACCCCAAAGGGAATGAAAACCTTGGGACCACTAAGGAAGCCAGTGCAGCAGCCTCTTCTCCCCACCCCAGGTATTTTCTGCTGAACAGGGTCCAGTTTCACAGCCCTACCTGCCTGTGTTCTCGTCTCTCCTAATTCTGTGCTGGGCCGTGGGCACAGTCAGGGCTTTCATGAGTCCTGTGAGGTGTGAACGTTAGAGAATGCTACAGTGCTTCACCTTCCAGTCTCAAAAGGAAAGTCTATCATTCAAATCCTTCCAGTCTTCCCAAACTGAACACTTCAAAAGAGGTCATTTTCAATGTGGTGAAGTGAGGTGAGTGACAATCAGACAATGCTACATTGAGGATTTTTTTTTTCCTTCCTAAAAGTCACCTATTTTCTTTTTCCTCTAGGACTTGCTACAGACAGATTCAGTAGATAACGTGCTATCTGATTTTTTCCCAGGACATAGGACTAAGTCAGGAGATTTTTTTTTTCTTTGCAGAATTAGCCCAACTTAACTGGTTTGCCACTATCTACTTTTTTCCTGTATAGATATTATTTTTCCTCGTCTCTTCACTCAGCTCCTACAAATAAGCTTTCAAGTGACACACCATCCCTCCAACACAGTGTCACAATTTAGAAAATGTGGAAGCCATTTACAAGAGGAGGCACCCTCTTCTCTCTGTGAAGGGCCTAACTGCTGCAGGTTCCATTCTGGCCTCATGGTTAAAGGGCTCCATCCCCTTCCTAACCTCGTGAGGAACATCAGAAGAGCAGGAACTTCCGTGGAGGTGCAGCCTGCACTGCGTGGTCACAGTACTGCTCCAGCTTATTCCTTTGCCTGACTACTGCTCAGGAGATGCAGAAATAAAGGGACTAAAAGCATATTCATCACGCTCAGTGAGCTGTGGGATGACATACTTACTTTGGAAATAATGATTCCAAGTAGGAAAGCCGTGAAAAACAGGGCCTGTGAGAAGCAACTTTTATCACACAGTTTCTAAAATGTGAGCACTTAATGCTCTTTCATTATCATATATTATTACAGTTCTATAAAAATCATTTTTAGGAATCAATCCCAAATTTTTGAAGCTTCCCACCCTCCACCACAGAAGAGCTAGAAGGCAGAGTTTAGAAGAAGCCCTAACAAAAGAGAAACGATACTTTTGTGCCTCTAGGTTTTAAGACCAATGGCACCCCACTCCAGTACTCTTGCCTGGAAAATCCCATAGACGGAGGAGCTTGGTGGGCTGCAGTCCATAGGGTTGCAAACAGTTGGACACGACTGAACGACTTCACTTTCACTTTTCACTTTAATGCTTTGGAGAAGGAAATGGCAACCCACTCCAGTGTTCTTGCCTGGAGAATCCCAGGGATGGGGGAGCCTGGTGGGCTGCGTCTATGGGGTCGCACAGAGTCAGACACGACTGAAGCGACTTAGCAGCAGCAGCAGCATGGCAGAATCCACACTCAAGACTGGGTCAACCTTTGTGAACAACGCAGGGACTCAGAATTTGTGTAACCCCTCTCAAAGCGTCATTTCAAAAGATGGCAACTTTTTCATAAAGGAGAGAAGGTAGGTATGAATTTCCTATTTTTCAGATGGGAAAGCTAAGGCACAGGAAGTATCACTTAAATTACTTTAAGTGAAAGCCAGCAATCGGTGATGGTGTTGGAACAAAAATCCATCTATTCTGATTCACAGTTCTGCTATTTCTCCACTGGATGCTCCACCCATGTGGGGAGCATCTCCCCTCAACCCTACTCTATCTCCCTTGGTATTTCTACTCCAAGGAATCTGGGTTTTCATCCAAGGGAATGCATTAACTTGCTGTGTAATTTGCTGGTCACTCTGGCACAGAAAACACCAAGAGGCTTTTGACTCTTGCTCATCCATTGGGATGAAGACCTGGAGACAGCAGTCACGTGAAATTCATGGGGAGCTCCCAGGCCCTTACAAAATATTCCAGTGCCAAAGGAGAAGCAGTCATGAATTGCATCTGAGCCTCAAAATGTCAACGAACTGAGGCAAAGCTAGTAGAGCTAGGCCTTGAATCCACATTGGGAGGTGATAATGCTTCTATACTTCTATGGACCTGGACAGCTACAAGCACTTCACAGAGTCTTCTGTACTCATTCTTCAGAAATGAGTCTCACCCCATGGCAGGACACTCAGGGGTCCCTCCAGTGCAGTGCTTCTCAAATTCAAACATGCACAGGAATCTGGGGATTTGCTGAAATGTAGGTTCCAAAGATTGAAAAGGCAATAGCAATGAATAACTCACTGGTGATAGGGCTCAAGTGAAGTATCAGCCCACTGAATATACCTCCTATATTACTCTTTTATGGGCAGTGTTTTCCTGACACCTGGCAGGGTGAACCACACAGGCAAAAAGCTGTTGAAGGAGCCCAGGAGGGGAATGAAACAAGATTTACTCACGGGAGAAGCGGGCAAGTGGCCTGGCAGTCTTATCTCCGGCTTCATTTGCAACTGGAAAAAAAAAAAAAAAGAAGATGCAGTTAACTACAAGGCACGTGTGTCTACAGAAAATGCTAACCTACAGCTAATCCTCAGGATGATTCACTATTAAGCTGTGTTTGAAAGTCATTGTAAGAGGATAAAAGCAACTTCACTCCCTCTCAGTATTTCTAGTGCTGCTCTCACTAAATGAAGCCAAATGTCTTCATCATTTTGATTAAAACAGTGAATTAAGCTAGCAACCTAAAGAGTACCTAGTTTACTGGGCTTAGGGGAGTTAACTGGCCTGCAGGCCAAGAGGTGTGCACGCCTGGCTTCCAAGCCAGTGCACATCCTTCTGCTTCAAGCTGCCTCTCAGTGGGATGTCCTTCAACACACAAATGCACCCCAACCACCTACATCAGTCTGATTTTCCTGATCCATGGGGCGAATTAAGGCAGGGATTTCAGAAAAAAAAACAGTAAGGTTGGTTTTTGTTAAGAAGGATATTTAAATTTAGAAGCCAACAAATGAGAGGATTGAGAAAATTGTTCAGAAAGCTTCTCTAGAAGCTTCACTATCCCCTATACCGATAAACAAGCTTCCCAGGTGGTACTAGTGGTAAAGAATTCACCTGCCAATGCAGGAAATGCAGGAGACACAGGTTCAATCCCTGGGTCAGGAAGATCCCTTGGAGGAAGGCACGGCAACCTTTATCCCATAGACAGAGGAGCCTGGCAGGCTACAGTACATAGGGTCGCAAGGAGCTGGACATGACTGAAGCAACTTAGCATGACGCATACTGATGAACACCATCATCACAGATAAAAAACTGAAACACAAGTTTCATTCACTTTAAACATCACTTTCAGTACCCATAAAGACTATAACCCTGGGTGTTTTGTAAGTATGTATGATCAACTTGAACAAACATCCAAAGCAATCAAATGGACAAAACTTGTTCAATATCTTAGTTTAGGAAAGAACATCCAATACATAGGCAGAATAAAGGAAATTGCTAATGTAATCATTAAAATCATTCTCATCTATGAGAATTTGCAGTGCAGGATGCAAGAAACAGCTACTTCAGAAATCTATTACATCATTTTGCAAAGAATGGAAGGAGTCAAAAAATTCCTTTCATCCTTTAAGAAAGGTGAAATTTTTTTTTAATTTACCATAGTTTTTTAAATTAATGGATTCTATTTCAGTTACTTTATATTTCTATCATTTCCATGGACCACTGTCTCCACTGTATATATTACAAACAAGACATTGTATAAAATGACCAGCAGGGGGAGGTGACATTGCATCCTGCTTTCACTATCTCACACTCCAGCATTTTGAAAAGAAATAGATAAATGGAGAGAGAAAGAAAGAAAGGGAGGGCAGGAGAAAGTAGTCAGACCTAGTTAGCTATAGACATGAGCTTCCCCGGCCTGAGTTCAAATCGCTTCCTCTTTGGACACCATAGATCTCTAAAGAAAGAGAGCAAGATTATACTCCAGTGTATTTGCTGCAGAAAGTGATGGGCCACTTTTAAAGCAGAATCATGAAGACCACTGCCATCGTTGAAAACACCGGCCACCATTACAACATTCAGCTTAGAGAGCACACGTCCTTCCCGAGGGACAGAGAAGGAGCAGGCACAACACCATCAGAGTTTCACAGGCATCGCTTGGTGCCTCTGCACCCCCAGGCTTTTCCTCCCCTCCCCGCTACCCTATCCAAGGGTGGGAATTGCTGACCCAGATCCAAGTCATGCCAGGAGAGGCAGGAAACAAAATCTAGGCCAGTGACATGCCAGGAGAGTTGTCTTTATCCAGAAGAAATCTGAACCCTGCTCCCAGCATTACTTTCTTAAATGCAGACCCAATACCACAAGGTCTCCATCATGCCCCAGCACCTGCAAGATGCAATCCAGTCTACTTGGCCAAGTACTGAACAGCTGGCCCCTCCTATTCTCAGCTCACTGTACCTCCCAGCACTGCCTTCAGAACCCAGCCACAGGCTATATGTGGACAAATCTCCAACACTCTCTGTCCTCTTTGCTATAGCTCCTTTGCCCTCTCCTCCCAGACAGCCCTCCCCATTGCTTCCCTTCTGCTCATCTTTTAATATTCAACTGGAGCCATTCATTTCTTCTTGTTAAAGTCTTTATTTAATTTGTTACAATATTGTTTTGTGTTTTGGCTTTTCAGCCCAAAGGCATATGGAATCTTAGCTGCTGACCAGGGATTGAACCTACATCCTGACTCCCTGCATTGGAAGGCAAAGTCTTAACCACTGGACTGCCAGGGAAGTCCCAGAGCCATTCATTTCTGAAAAGTTCCCCTGACTCCCAGCACAGCTTCTGCCTTCCATAGGCCTCTGGCCCCGGCCTCACTACCCTCCCAGGCCAGTGGTTCTCACACTTCGGCAGACACTAGAACCACCAGGAAGGTCTGTTGAAACAGGTAGCAGGGTTGGTTAAAATGCAGATTCTGACTCAGTTGACCTGGAATAGGGCCCAAGAATTTGCATTTCTAACAAGTTTCCAGGTGATATGGAGAACACTCTTCTGGGGACCATATTTTGAGAAGAACTGCTCTAAACTATAAACTACTGTAGTGAAGACAAGGATGATCACTTTTCATCTTTGTGTTTCCAATCTTTCAGTGACTGGCATGCAGAATACTGCGTTCAGTCAATGTTTTTAGAACTGAATGAAGTAGTTCATTGACAATTGAAATTGATACCAAGTGCCACAGATGACTCAGTAGATGGAGCCCTCAGTGCCAGAGGAGGTGCGTTTTGCTCGGCCCCTACAACGTATTTAATTTTTAAACAATTCATCATCTACATTTAAAAATCAAGAGGTTTCAAACATAAATGCAGGTTATCAGCTTCTCTCAGGAACTGAAAACTGTCCAGACTTACTGGCCAGCCACAGATAGCCACTGAGAGGCCTCCTACGGCCAGGTCCAGTTCCTGCATGTTTGGGAGGCACCTTTTCGCTGACTGGCATTTGGGCTTTCTATACTTGATGTGAGTCCAGAAGGCAAGTGAAAACAGGACCTCTTAAAGGGCTTAAAAATCTTCAGGGCAGCAATGGATATGCAGCCATACAGAACAAACTTTAGGACACAGTGGGGGAGGGCAAAAGTGGGATGATTTGAGTAGTAGCATTGAAATATATACATTACCATATGTAACATAGATAGCCAGTGGAAATTTGCTGTATGACACAGGAAGCTGATGCTCTGTGACAACCTAGAGGGGTGGGATGGGGAGGGAGGAGGGCGGGAGGTTTAAGAGGACGGGGACATATGTATACCTATGACTGATTCATGCTGATGTATGGCAGAAACTATCAGAGTATTGTAAAGTAATTATCCTCCAATTAAAAACAAAATTTTCTAAAAAATGAAACTAAGACTCAACCAAGACCAGCACTACAATGAGTAGTTGTGGCCAAGCTTGCTAAGCCCCTCTGTTTCCAGCCCACAAACCGATCCAAGACATTCAACAGCCCTCCAAAGGGGGCCTTCCTACACTGTTGTTTGCTTTCTATTTTAAAAAATCCAGCAAGCTTCAATAATGAAGTAGATGTTCCATTTATCAGATGCAATTAAAGTCTGAATTTGGCAAGAGCTCATAAAAACGATTATGAGATTTAAGGGAAGTTCTTATGTAGATTTACCAAAAGTCATGCTGG
Source organism: Tragelaphus eurycerus (assembly GCA_935064755.1). Lineage (NCBI taxonomy): Eukaryota > Metazoa > Chordata > Mammalia > Artiodactyla > Bovidae > Tragelaphus > Tragelaphus eurycerus. The sequence continues at coordinate 32,502,504 of CAKXYN010000002.1, forward strand.
GTATAACACCCAGACCAGTAAGTATCATTAATGCCACTGATGTCGGATTGTATGTCTAGGCTGCATGTGATTCAGCTGCAGAGAAACAGAAGGGAGGTATACCAGGTATATTAACAGTTATTTCTTCCATGTGCTGGCATTTGGGGAGACTATCAGCCATTTTTATACTTTGCTACTTAAACCCAACAGTTGGATAAGCACATGCCATACTTATAATCAGAAAAAAATGTTTTTATTAAAGGGGTAGAAAATAATTAACTACTATATATAATTTGGGTCATTGTACATGTATGTATATTTATATGAAATGTATTTCATACATTTCAGAGCAGTCTTGGATCACAAATCAGGGGATTTTCCATCTTTGGAGTCCCATGAGACTCCCTATAAGACTCAAGAAATGAATCACCCTCCCACACCCTCCAGGGGACTCCACACTTTCTAAGGCAGTGGTTTGCAGCCCTGGTCGCATGTCAGAATCACTAGAGAACTTTTTAGAAACCCTGATGCCCAGATTCAGTGGGTGGGATCAGAGGGTGGGCCTCAGTGGGTGGGACCCAGGCATCCATACTTTCCCAGTTCCCAGATGATTCCAATGAGTAGCTGAGGCTGAGAAGCACTAATAAATGGTGTAACTTCAGACACCTTTATCAAAACAACATTCAGGGAGAGAGGTGTGGCTCAGCTTCCTTCAGAAATAATTACCCCCATTCAGTTCTTCTTTGCAGAATGCTATTGTTTTGTCATAATAATCCTGAAAGAGACATGCCTCTGCTTTAAAAAAAAAAAAAATTCAACAGTTAAGACTGCAAACATAGCTATGGAGATCAGTTAGTAGGCAGCTCATCATACTGTGAAGGGTTCTTTATAAAAGGATACACCTCACATTGCCTCTAGCCTCCAAAAGATGTGCACTGAGTGCCCCCTGGGAGCTCAGCACTAGGCTGGACCCTGGGAGGATGACGACAGTTGATTTCACTCAGCTTTGACATATAAGCAAGTTAGGGAGGTAAACCATGCCTCTCAATCGGGGTTTATCCAAGTGTATTCAGCTAGGGAACTGACTTGATGACAATGATGATGGTGGAGGTGGTGCTATGATACAGATTCCGGGTCCCATCCCAAACCCACTCAACTAGAGTCTTGCCAGGGAAGACAAGATTCTAGAATTTAAACAATTGCCTCAAAAGCTATTTAATGTTTGAGAAGCAGCATTCTAAATGAAGTGTGGCCCTGGTATGTTTGCTTTATGTTTCTGCACCCCCACCCCTAACTAGAAAACTGGCCAGAAACTAATCTTAAAGTAAGAGGAGACCAGCTTCGGGGGTGAGGGGGGCAGGTGAGACAGCACAGTGAGAAAGACATTTCAGAGCAACGAGCATCCCAATCCCAGCTGAGCCACTAACATTTCAGGCCATCAGAATGTGGGGGGAGTGGGGAGGGAGGGTGGTCCAAACAGGCACAGTGGTGGCATGGGCAGGTGTGCACTGCTTTGTAACCAAAACAAGTACCCAAAACATGGCCATTCTTGTTTTGAAAACCTGGCACCCAGAACATAAATGCAGCTGGGGTGCTGGGTGCCAGGGCAAACACACAATGAGAAAGCAGCTCCACAGAAGAGCCTTGCTTCCTGCAAGGAAATCCACCAAACATGCTGACTGGCTGCTGCTGAGCCATGAGCTCTGGGGCTCATCAGGAATTCTCTCCAGGTGAGGTCCTTTGGGAAGTCTTGAGGCTAGAAAACCATGCATAAGAGACTTCAGAGAAGAGAGTGTTAAAATGAGGTTCCAGGCACCCTCCTAGTTTCTGCAGAAGGTACAGCTTGGAATTGCTCACAGATGCTTGGCTTCATCTTACCTTGCCTTCTACTTGTAAAGACCTAAACAAGGAAAATTGGATGGAACACTGGGGAGAAAGAGATTTGGTCCAAGGTCACTAACTCTCTTCTTTAGCTGTCATCTTCTAATTAAGGTATTCCACAATCACCTTATTAAGATCACAGCTCCCAACTTCCCTTCCTTCTCTGTTTCATCCCCTTTCCCCACACAACCCCTCCTGGAAGCACTCCTCACCTTCTTACATGCTCTGTCCTCTATTCACTGGGTTTACTGCATCTTCCTCCCACCACATTATAATTCCCCACACAAGCACAGATCCTCTGCCAATGAAAAAAAAAAAAAAAACTACCATATCTCTAGTGCCTAAATGCCTGACACACAATATTTATTGAGTCAATGATCAGCCTCCTACCATGCAGAGTGCACTAGAGGTCAAGAATTGGAAGCAGACCAGAAGGAAATGAACACCTACCAAACATTTAAGTGTTCTGTAAGTATCTGTCCTTCAGGAATACTTATCAAGCATTGACTAAATCACAGATAAAGCCCTGAACAGCCTGTCATGGTCCCTGCTTTCACACTGAGTAAGACTGTCATTCCCATTTGATAGACAGGACATAGGAACTCAGAAAGGTCAGGTAACTTTTCCAAGACCACAAATTTGTGTGTCCAAATTCCAAACCAAGGTATGCCTGGCTCCACAGCCCAGGGCCTTTCCCTTTAGCCTCTCTGCCTTCCAAGAAATGTAAGCAGATAAGAGCTGTGCTCCAGAAAGGGCTACCCCTAGAGAAAAGTCATGCAAAAGTCTGACCCTGTACCTCATGCCCCAGGGAGAGCCATGTACCAGCCTACAGAGAAGGGGGATGTCACCTGCCTGGGATCTCATACCTGGCACAAGACCAGGAGACTGTCAGTAGAGAGGGGCCCTTTTGTGAGATGGGTAGTCCCGAGGCCAGGACTCACAATAGCAGGATCCAGAAGAGGAAGAACCTAGTTACAAAAAGAAGAGTTTCATTGCCACATTCATGCAAGAACGCCAGCTAGCCAGTGTCTCCGTAACCTGATCAAACCTTTCCTACTTAGAAAACAGTCACAAGGAACTAGAAATAAGAATCAAATTCATCTTAGCATGAAAACAGTACAGCTCATAAAAACAGCTCCTAGGAGGCAAGACTTGATTCTCTTCAAGAGAAGAAACTGACATTCCAAGAGATCAAGTGGTTTGTCCGAGATCAGACTTAAGTTCAGACATCAGAGCTGGAAATGTCATCCACTTCTTCCACCTCCAATTCCAGCATTCTTGGAGAAGGGAATGTACTCCATCTCTTTAGCTCCCTCGGAGTCATTTGTCAGGAGTAAAAGTAAAGGCTTTCGTTTCCTTTGCCCTCGTTGGGTTTGATAAATACTGATGCTTGCCAACCCCAGGATACATTTTAAATAAAACATATGCAACTCTGATTGGCAATGGCTGAGCAGAGTACGGTGTTAGGAAGACTTCTGATGCTGAGTCTGAGTGTAGTCGGATATGTCTGTAACACATTACCAAGCCTGTCGTGGGCGGGACAGGAGACTGAAGCGGGCAGGAAGGATGAGTGTGCAGGGAAATCTCTGCCAGGTTGTGCGTGCTCAGTCCCTCAGTTGCGTCCAATTATTGACGCAGCCCACTTGTCCCTCCGTCCACGGGATTTTCCCAGCAAGAATAATGGAGTGGTATGCCATTTTCTTCTCCAGGGGCTCTTTGCCAGGTTGGATAGGCCATAAAAGAATTAGCCAAAAAGTGGATAATTCAAAAAGATCACTGAATTAAATACTTCTATAAAATATATTGTTCAATTTGCTTAAAATGAGAGCTTCTGTATAACTAAGGAACACACTAAGCGCTACTCTTTCATCACCTAATTTTATCCTCATGGCAACTCTGTGAGGCCATCACGTGATTTTCCTATTTTCCAGATGCATAAACTGAGTCTTCGAGAACTTGAGAAAATTCCTTGTGATGAAACAACGACGGCAGATCTGGAAATGGAATCCAACACATTATTCCAGAGCCAGTGCTCTTGACTCGTGCTGCCCGTCACACTGTTAACATTCGAGTATCAGTGCTGTGTGATGAGCCTTTTGCCAAGAAACCCAGGCCTGGCAGGAGAACTCCTCGTCCCGCCTCCACTTAGTCTCAGGTCAGAGGCGCCGCAGAGGAAGGCTCTCTGTTCTCCGGTTCTGTAAACAGAACCAAGCTCTGCAATCCCAGATGGACCATGTGCCCTAGTGACAAAAAAGGTATCACCACCCCCCTCAGCCTGCTCCCTTCTCCACTTCTTTATCCAGAAATGCTTGGCACTGCCTCATTATACCTTTTGGGCCAATTTGGCTGTCAAATGGACTCTGAATCAAGCTCTGACACAAAAGAAAATAAAACCAATTTGTAGTGATGACTCATCAGGGTTGATGATTTGAGTGGCAGAGATGGTGTACCTTACAGACCCTTCTCTCCTGGAGTAACGGGCAAATCCTTGCAGAAGGCAAGGCTTGTGGGCCAGAGGGCAAATTGGTTCACTAGCTCACTCAGCCCAGAGTGTGAGGAAACACACACACAGAGAAAATCAAGGAAGCCCTTGCCAACCCGAGAAGACACCTTGGGAAACAGTCTCTACTTTTTCAAAAATTAATTTGAAGGAATTCGTGTCATATGAAAAGGCTCATGTAATATATTTCTTTCTTCCCTAGTGCTGATTTTGTACACTTATGTATCTATATTCAATGTCATTCTACAAATTATATTTTATTTCTATTTTGCTCTGTACACCCATCCTTTATGGAACAAACTAGGATATTAACAGAGGTGAAATTTTTCTTTTCACTCGGGTCCTGGCTCCCTTTCCTGGCCTCTCTTTCCAAGTTGCCAGGTTTCAGACTAACTTTACATGGCTTCCAGTTACTCAAACAGTCTACTAACCTCCACTGAGCACTCCCAGAGTCCTCCCTGCCACTCCCTGCCTCCACATGTCTTGCTGGACTCAATGATAAATACAACTGGTCCTTGAGTAGTCCCCCTGAGACCAGAAGCCTGGCACTGAGCTCCTGACACAGATTATTAGAGTCATTGCAATATGAATGTATCATGGTACTGGTGTTTCTGCAAAAACCACCTGGCCAAGCTACCAGGTCCTGACCTCAGGAAACCTGAGGTCAAGCTGGGAAAACAAAATATTAATATATGACATGATCTAAACTCTATGCTCAGTCACTCAGTTGTGTCCAACTCTTTGCGACCCTATGGACTGTAGCCCTCCAGGCTCCTCTGTTCATGGGATTCTCCAGGCAAGAATATTGGAGCGGGTTGCCATTTCTTCCCCCAGGGGATCTTCCAATGCAGGGATCCAACCCAAGTGTCCCAAGTTTCCTGCACTGGCAGGCGGATTCTTTACCACTAGCACCAACTGGGAAGCCTGACCTAAACTCTGCTGAATGTCAGATGAAGAGTCCTTGCTTACAGGAGGGAGAGGCTGGGGTGGCTGGAATAAGGAGTACAGAGGCTTCCAGGAGACCTGGGACAGGGAGAGCCAGGGAGGTGGAGAGGATGATAGGACAGGGAAGAAATATTGTGCATTCTAGGACCAGGGGGCAGACTGAGACTGACCAACTACACCCCAAATCTCTCCCTTCTGAGGGAGGGGCAGTAGTAAAAAGTAGAGAAAGATGCTCTTTCCTATCTTGATAAATTATAAAATGCCTCTCACTGCAACTCTGCCTTCTCTCCCATTCTCCTCTACAAACATGTTGCATCTGCAGATAGACATGTGAATTTATCCAAGAGCAGATATGTCTGCATATTCAGGTGCCAGGTATACAGGTCCAGGGTCAGCAGTCACTCCAAAGCCCTCCACCCAAAGTGGGCCAGATTGCTTCCTGGTTCCACAGTGACAGCCTGTGGGCTCTGCCTGGCCCTCCTGGATGATGCCCTGGTGACCACCACAGACCTCAGGCCACAGGCCTCAGGCACACAACAGGGGTGACAGCTGAGTGACCAAGGCAGTACCCATACAGCGCCCCCTACTATTCTGGCCTCATTAAAATACCCCCTAATTGAGCAAACCAGGCGGGGAACAACCACAAGCAGTTAACGAGATCAATAGTGAACAAGATTGAAATTCAACATCAAGCCAGCTGCTCAAACTCTTAACTAATTAAGCTCAATTCAAATAAGGAAAAGGAGATAAATACAGAGAAGAAGGAAAACACTACAGTGTATTAAGCCCTATTTCATGCCAGGCTGGCAAGAACTTTATACCAATAACTTTTTTTGGACTCATAATTTTTATTAAATGTTCACACCATCTCATGAGGTAAGTTTATGTTCCTTTTTAGTGGTTTGCCCCAATCAGGTCTGATAAGCTGAAATTGAACCTCGTTCTGTGAGCTCTTCTCTTTTTTCAACAGTTCACAGGACTGGAACTGGTCCCACTCCACACATCCTGCTGAGACTCCCTGTCATGTCCCAAACAGGGCCTGTCCAGCTCATGCTTGGACTGTGCCTAGGAATGGGAGCTCACCCCCTGGAGATAGGCCCCTTCACCTCTAATTAGTTCTGCAACCTTCAGTTCAGTTCAGTCGCTCAGTCGTGTCCAACTCTTTGCAACCCCATGAATCGCAGCATGCCAGGCCTCCCTGTCCATCACCAACTCCCAGAGTTCACCCAAACTCTTGTCCATCGAGTCGGTGATGCCATCCAGCCACCTAATCCTCTGTAGTACCCTTCTCCTCCTGTCCCCAATCCCTCCCAGCATCAGAGTCTTTTCCAATGAGTCAACTCTTCGCATGAGGTGGCCAAGGTATTGGAGTTTCAGCTTTAGCATCAGTCCTTCCAAAAAACACCCAGGACTGATCTCCTTTAGAATGGACTGGTTGGATCTCCTTGCAGTCCAAGGGACTCTCAAGATCTTCTCCAACACCACAGTTCAAAAGCACCAATTCTTCGGTGCTCAGCTTTCTTTATAGTCCAACTTTCACATCCATACATGACCACAGGAAAAATCATAGCCCGGACTAGACGGACCTTAGTTGGCAAAGTAATGTCTCTGCTTTTGAATATGCTATCTAGGTTGGTCATAACTTTCCTTCCAAGGAGTAAGTGTCTTTTAATTTCATGGCTGCAATCACCATCTGCAGTGATTTTGGAGCACCCCAAAATAAACACTGTTTATGTAAATATAAACACTGTTATATAAATAACACTGTTTCCCCATCTATTTGCCATGAAGTAATGGGACCAGAAGCCATGATCTTAGTTTTCAGAATGTTGAGCTTTTTCATGATGAAGGAATCATTCTAAAGGTCTTTCTTCTGCCCTCACAAGAACAGGCCTGATTTCTATTCCTTCTCAGGGTTTTCCAACATTTGATGACAACGATCATGGCCTCAGCCCTGTGAGCCCTCTCTTCTCCTGATGGACAAGCCCCATTCCCCCCTCATTTGACAAAAATATCCCAAGGCCTTGACCCCCAAAAGTAAAGTCACTTAAACCACTGACAAAAGAAAAGACAGCCTTGGCAACCACTGGTGAACATGCATTCCACAGTGATCTCCAGGCGAAGCCCGATCTCCACCTTCTCAGACAAGGTTCTCCTTTCGCTTGGCTCTCAGGAGACACACAGGGCACCTGGGAAATTTCTCATTGTACATTCAGGAGCCATGCAAAGAGGCTGAATTTTCCAGAAGGCTGCAATCTGAAGCAGTGTTTCTCAGAGTTCCCCATGCACAAAAACCCTTGGTGGATCTTGTTAAACTGCAGCTTCTGTTTCAGCCAGTTTGGGGTGGGGCCTGGGATTCTGCATTGCAAACACACCCCCAGGTGGTGCCGATGGGCTGGTCTAGAAGCCACACTCTGAGCAGCAAGGTGTTAAAGAACATAACCCTTGTAAAAAGGAACAGCTAAGCACACTTTCTGAGAGCTCACTGTAAAGACTGTGTGGTTTAAAAGTGCACACTGTTGAACTCAATGTCCAGTCCCCATGGTTTCTTTCAGTCATGCTGTAAGAAAGAAGAGCTACCAGTATGACTCTGAAACCCACTTGAGGACAGAGACTGAGAGGGTGTGCATGTGAGAAGTAGGGTCCAAGCAGAGGGGGTGAGTTTCTCTCTGCTTGGACCACAGGTATTAAATAGAACAGATGACCTAGAAGGTATTAAATAGAACTAACAGGCATCTGAGTTCCTTGCCCAAAGGAATGATGTCTTGTGCTAGCTTTTTTTCTTCTGGTTATCTTTTTTTTTTTTTTACATTTAAGATTATGTATTTATTTACTTATTATTGAGGTGTAGTTGACTTACAGCATTGTGTTAGTTTCAGATGTACTGCAAAGTGATTCAGTTATATATATGTATATATAAAACATATATTTCAGATTCTTCACAGGTATTCAATAGAATAGATGACCTAGAAGATCACTGCCTGCCTTAGTCAAGCCACCAGCAGGGTACAAAGGCTCAGACAAACAAGGAGGTCCTCAGATTTGGGGCACAGGTCAACCACACAGCCACGACTACCAGACCTACTCCCTAAGCACCTCAGAGTGCACAGGTGCACACACACACACACACACACACACACACCCGATACGTGGCTTGGACATGCAGTGCCATCGCTGATCTGTCCAGCACCATAAATCACTGCATCATTACCAGCTACCTGCAGGCTGAACAGATCAAATGCCTCCAGTAAATAAAACTAGCACACAAGTACATACTATAGAGCACAGGAAACTACACTCAACAATTTGTAATAACCTATAAGGGAAAAGAATCTGAAATATATATTTTATATATACATATATATAACTGAATCACTTTGCAGTACATCTGAAACTAACACAATGCTGTAAGTCAACTACACTTCAATAATAAGTAAATAAATACATAATCTTATATGTAAAAAAAAAAAAAAAGGATAACCAGAAGAAAAAAGCTAGCACAAGACATCATTCCTTTGGGCAAGGAACTCGGATGCCCACTAGAAGGGCTCACAGCAGAGCCCACACCAACAATTCCCTCCAGCCCAGAACAGGGCCAGCACACAGGCTGCTAAGTGAAGGGCTGGTAAATGAGTGGAGGAAGCCAGGACTGACAGTGAAGTCACAGAGGCCCCTGGATGGACACAGGCCAAGAGCCAGGGACCCTCCTCCTCCGTGACACCTAAGAGCTTTGCTAGCAACCAGTTAAAAGTTTACTCTTAATCTAGAAATCTATATTTACTTTCTAAAGTGAATGCAAGTTTGGAAACCACTGGGGGCCACAGACTGGAGGCAAACGTATTCTGCTTGGCGAGCAATGTTTAAAAGTAAATGATGTGAATTCCCCTGGGAGCAGTTCACCAGAGTGACATGAATGGCTACTGCTCACCTCAGGTCTGCTTCCCTCCAGCTGCCTACCTGAGACATGGGTGTGCGCTAAGACTTTCAAACCCCGCATGGCAAAGCAAAATGTTCCTTCCCAAAATCTGCTCTCTCCCACTCTCAGTCAATGGCGCCACTCCCCACTACCTTCCTCCCTCCAGGGCAGAAATGGTCTCCTTCCTTCCCATTGCCCTTCCATCAACAAATCCTTACCTCCAAAATACACCCTAACTCATAGCTCTTCTCCTAAAACTCTGTTCTGAGCATCCAGAGACCCTCACCTGGACAACCCTAACACATCCCCAGGGTCTCCTGCTCTGCCTGGCAGCCAACCCGTAGACCGTACTGCCTCCCTGCTTAGAACCCTCAGTTTCTCACTGTGTGCAAATTGCTGCCTACAAACCCTAATCTGACCATATCTCCTCCCATCTGCTGGCTGACAGCTCTTGCTACCCTGGCCACCTTTCTCTCTCTCAAACCCACTGAACACATTCCCAGGTCAGCGCCTTTTCACTTTCTTTTCCTGTTTGGAATGCTTTGCTATAGGTAATAAGGTTTCTTGTTAACAGTAGCAGCAACCCCTGCAGACCCCTGCACGGCCCTTCCAGGTGCCAGTCTAAGCACTTATGAGTGCTAACTCAGTCAATCTTCTGAACCACCTTGGGAGGTTGGGCTATGATTACCTCACTTTACAGATGGGGTAACTGAGGCACAGAGAGGTCAGGTGACCTGCCCATGCCATAGCACTGGTAAATAGTAGAGCTGGATTCATAACTAGGCAGTCTAGTTCCAAGGTCTTTCTCTTAACCCTTATACTACCCTGCCTCTTATAAATCTCATCTCCTTCACAGCAGCCTCCTCATTTTCCAGGTCTCAACCCAAATGGCGTGTCCTAGAGGCCTTCGCTGATCACCACTCTCTCATCTCAAGTACCTCTCAGGACTATCTGGAGTGAACACACCTCTCCATCACAAAACCTAAAACAAGAGGATACAAACTTTCTGAAAGCAGCTCCCAGCAATCTTATTCTCTGTACCCCAGAACGCAGAAGAATCCTTCAACAATCCCTGCACAAGGTCCCCCTCAACAAATATGAACCAACCTACTGGCCTATAGAGAGGACTGCTGACCTCAACTTTACTCAAACAATACTCAGAGGAAAAACTACACCCACGGGAGGATAAAAAAGATGACATTTGAAGTAGACAACTCACCCACTATCCTCCACCTGATTCGTATGATCCTTTATAATGTTTTTTTGGCTTCTTAATACATTTGCATATGAATCAAATGTTTTTTCTATCACAGACATGATCTTATGCTAGTTTTAAAAATCAATCCAATTGTTGAGTTTATGGCCAATTACCTCTGTCTAGCACTTCTGGGTTAACCTTGGTGGATTTCTCCATTCCAAGGCTCTAATTGGTTAGTGGTTCAGCTGGTGAAGAATCCACGTGCAATGCAGGAGACCCCAGTTCAATTCCTGGGTCAGGAAGATCCCCTAGAGAAGGGAATGGCTACCCACTCCAGTATTCTGACCTGGATAATTCCATGGACTATATAGCCCATGGGGTCTCAAAGAGTCAGACACGACTAAGCAACTTTCACTTAGGAAAAGTATCTTAAAAGAAAAATTATAGTCATGTTCAGGCCACTATTGATATTACTAGATGAGATGCCCCTCACCCAACCAGTTAATAATTCCTGCTCTGACCCTGGCCATAAATATACATTTTCCTATATTATTCAAGTTCAATTAGAGCAACAAACAAAATTTCAACTAAGGATGAAATCTCCCACAATTATGGGATGAATTTATGTAGTTAACATCAGGACAGGGTCATTTAAATCTAAAGGCTCCTCTATACTGGAAACTATCTCATCCTCTGTCATCTGAGATGGTTTCCAGTATAGCAGAGACTTTAGATTTAAATGACCATATGACAGAGGATTGGAGAAGGCAATGGCACCCCACTCCAGCACTCTTGCCTAGAAAATCCCATGGATGGAGAAGCCTGGTAGGCTGCAGTCCATGGGGTCGCTAGGAGCCAGACACGACTGAGCGTCTTCACTTTCACTTTTCACTTTCATACATTGGAGAAGGAAATGGCAACCCACTCCAGTGTTCTTGCCTGGAGAATCCCAGGGATGGGGGAGCTTGGTGGGCTGCCGTCTATGGGGTCGCACAGAGTCAGACACGACTGAAGTGACTTAGCAGCATGACAGAGAATGAGATGGTTGGATGGCATCACCAACTCAATGGGACATGAATTTGAGCAAGGTCCGGGAGCTGGTGATGGACAGGGAAGCCTAGCGTGCTGCAGTCCATGGGGTCACAAAGAGTTGGACACGACTGAGCAACTGAACTGAACTGATACTGGAAACAAATCATATCAAGGATAATCAGGGTTTTCCTGGTGGCTCAGATGGTAGAAAAAAATCTACCTGCAATGCAAGAGGCCCAGGTTTGATCCCTGGGTCAGGAAGAACCCTAGAGAAGGGAATGGCAACCCACTTCAGTATTCTTACCTGGAGAATTCCATGGACAGTCTTGCAGGCTATTAACCCATGGAGTCTCAGAGTCGGACACGACTGAGTGACTTTTGCTTTTCACAACCTCGTTTATGTAACTGCCTGTACCCCGAAGGCATCTGAGTTTTCAATTCTTCATCTTGTCCCATTTTGTAAATGTAATCTGTACTCTCCCCACAGCCTGATCTCCAGGAGAGAGTCCATGCCTGATTGCCGAGGGCCCAGCCATCCTTCCACATCCCTGCCTACCAGCCATTCTGAGCCCTCTACCCAAGGGGTCCACTCTGGGCACTTGCCTATTGATGCCTTTATTCACACTCTTCACTTGACTTTCATGTCCTTCCCCACTTTCTCCAACTAACAAATGCCCACTCGCACACCAGGACCCAAATGCAACCGCCCCCAGAGAATCGTACTCTCTGGGATCCTGTTCTGTCCTCTAGACACCAGTGTTCTATCACGGCAGGTGGGAAGATTGGAGGCTTTCGAGTCAGACAGACCTGACTTGGAATCGGGCTCCTCTGTTGTGTTACCAGATTTCCCTGAATCCCTTTCTCATGTGCAGAGACAGCTAAGTCACAATACCTCTCAGGGTTACTGGGACGGGAGATAAAATGGGTGAGATGCGCTAAGTTGCTTCAGTCATGTCCAACTCTTTGTGACCCCATGGACTGCAGCCTGCCAGGTTCCTCTGTCCATGGGCTTCTCCAAGTAAGAATACTGGAGTGGGTTGCCATGCCCTCCTCCAGGGGATCTTCCCAACCCAAGGATCAAACCTATCTATGACGTCTAACCTGCACTGGCAGGAAGGTTCTTTACCACTCACGCCACCTGGGAAGCCCATTCTAAAATGGGTGAGATATCCAGCACCATCTCATCACACAGTCACAATGAGATGCCCAATAAAAGCCAGATGACGGTATTAGTATTATTTCCTTTGGGTTTATTTTTCCAATAACATGTGTGTTCTATGAAAGTAGGGACACTATCCTAATTCCCTCTCTATCCTCACTGCTTAGCATGTACATGACATACAGATCTCAACCACTGTCTGCTGCAGAAATGGGTGAATGGTGTCTTTGGATTCTGGAGTCAGATGCTCTGGGATCTTAGGAAGTCAAAACCTCACTGTGGTCCTTTCATTTTACCATTGACCAGGGGAGAAACTGAGAGATGGACAAAACTTGTGCTCAGCACCTTTAATCTTATGTTAGAAAAACTGACTCACAAAAAAAATGTGGGGGAGGACCCACCTCTGGTCCCTGGGAGGAGGCGGAGGAGGACAAGCTGTAGATGGGGAAAACTCCCAGGGACCTGGACACTGGTGGCCAACTTTATTATTTAAGAAAAAACTAGTAAAATATACCACAATCTATGGGTGAACCAGAAAGACAGGAAGCATTATCCAGTTTTCAAAGAGTGCCAATCCTCATCCAGCAGTTTCTGGTTGGATTTGTTCAATTTGTACAGCCTCCCCACTAAGAGGACACATTCCAACTAAATCATGTTAAGGGGAGATGAGGCAGCCTCAGTGCTTCTGGAATGCACATTGCAAATCTTCAGGGGACATTCCTGATGCTTTCTTCTCTTTGTTTCCCTTTGTAGTTTTCACACAAGCCCATCTTTTTCTTCCAAGCACAACCATGCTCACATCCCCTGGGGCATCTCCTGACTACCTGGAGGACCATAGCATCTTTCATTTTTGCTCTCACAGCTTCTTCTGCTAATGAGCTTGGAGTCTGATTGCTAAGGACTGTGATGAGTGCTGTGACAGAAAAGTCCAGGGTACTCCCATAGAGAGTAAGGTTGCAGTGGTAGGGGTGTGTATCCTTGACTGGGGAGAACAGCGCTGTCTGAAGAAATTAAATTGAAGCTCAGAATGAGATTTGAAAAAACACTGCCTCGGAGTGTCCAACATTCCCTCAGCTGGCCCCTGCACAGAGCCCGACAGAAATGAACCGTGTCTGAAAGGCCAGGGACATGCACAGTCAATGGAGATAGTCTTTTCTACTCACTTTGGGCAACTGGGTGTTAGCAAAGCTGTACGAGGACAGTGACTTTCATGTGTTTGCAGACTCTGATGTCCACTGTAGCTTATCACTTACAACAAAGGGCAGCAACAGAGCTCTGCATTTTATTTTATTTTATTTTATTTAACTTTACAATATTGTATTGGTTTTGCCATATATCAAAATCAATCTGCAACAGGTATACATGTGTTCCCCATCCTGAACCCTCCTCCCTCCTCCCTCCCCATACCATCCCTGTGGGTCGTTCCAATGCACCAGCCCTAAGCATCCAGTATCGTGCATCGAACCTGGACTGGCGACTCGTTTCATACGTGATATTATACATATTTCTATGCCATTCTCCCAAATCATCCCACCCTCTCCCTCTCCCAGAGTCCAAAAGAATGGAAGCAACTTAGATGTCCATCAGCAGATGAATGGATAAGAAAGCTGTGGTACATATACACAATGGAGTATTACTCAGCCATTAAAAAGAATACATTTGAACCAGTTCTAATGAGGTGGATGAAACTGGAGCCTATTATACACAGTGAAGTAACCCAGAAAGAAAAACACCAATACAGTATACTAACGCATATATATGGAATTTAGAAAGATGGTAACAATAACCCTGTATACGAGACAGCAAAAGAGACACTGATGTATAGAGCTCTGCATTTAGACTTCCAGGGCCTGGTCTGAATTCTGGTCTCTCTCTGCCTGGCCCTGACTCCCTTATTCAGCCTCTCTGAGTCTCAGCTGGTTCTCCAAGACAATGGCTTTAAAATAACAGAAAACCTGTCCTTCCTTCTTCACACTGTTGTTTCAAGAAAGGGCTCGATGAGCAACCTTATAAGGAAACACTGTAACCTATGAAGTGATGAAGACATCAGAATAATTTGTGGTCACATTGAAATTTTATATCTCAACTAACACAAATCTTTTACAACCCTAGACAAACACTGTGACCTCTTTATTTATCCCCAGGTGCTACATTTGAGTCTACCCCAAAATGATATGCTGAAGGCCTAATGTGAGGGCTTTGGGAGGCAATTGGGTCATGAGGGTAGAGCCCCCGTAATGGGATTAGTCCTTATAAAAAGGTAGCTGTCTACCAGCAAGGAATTGGACCCTCACTAAGAATTGGGCCTGATGGTGTTTTGATCTTGGACTTTCCAGCCTCCAGAACTGTGAGAAATGCTTATGGTTTAAGCCACTCAGTTTATGATATTTTGGTTACAGAAGCCCAAGTGGACTAAGATGCCAGAGTTTGTATTTAAGATAACCTAGTAGCAGATATGATTGGTACAATAAAGAGAAATGCACTCAGGTAGGAAGATGAAGTAGACTGGGATGCAATTTCAGATGAGATGATCAAGTAGAGCTCTGATGAGGACCTCTGAGCAGACACCCAGTTGAAGTGGGGATATCCAGGGAAAAGCATGGCAGGCTGAGGGGGCAGCTAGTGCAAAGGCTCTGAGGTAGGACGTGACGGAGTGGCGAGAAGGCACATTGCAGGGCCCAGCACAAAATAAGCCCACACTAAACAGGAGCTACTGTGATACAGATTAGCATTCTCACTGCTGCCAAAACAGTCAGCTTCCCCTCATGGATACATCAAAGCTAAGGAAGCCCAATACATCACAACACTTAACTAGTTCAAATCTTCCCAAATCACAACATCCAATCAGAACTACTCTCTGGGGGCCCCTTTAATGCTGCTACAAAAAGCAGCCACACATAGGCAGAGGCCGTGAAGAAGTAGTACTTACACAGGAGGGTGGAAAATTCACTCTGTTTCATCCTTTGTTTTTTGTTGTTGTTGTTATTGTTTTTATTTTTTTATGTGGACCAATTTTAAAGTCTTCATCGAATCTGTTACAATATTGCCTCTGTTTATATTCTGGTTTTTGGTTGTGAGACATGCAGGATCTTAGCTCCCCAACCAGGGATCAAACTCATACCCGGCCCCCGCCCCCCGAAACCCTGTGGTATTAGAAGGCAAAGTCTTAATCACAGGATTGCCAGGGAACCTAATTCATCCTTAATTGAATCCTGCTGCTGCTGCTAAGTCGCTTCAGTCGTGTCCGACTCTGTGCGACCCCAGAGATGGCAGCCAACCAGGCTCCTCCGTCCATGGGAGTTTCCAGGCAAGAGTACTGGAATGGGGTGCTATTGCCTTCTCTGTAATTGGATCCTACTGCCTCCATATTTGCCTTCTACCTCTCCCCAAACACACACACCCTCCTGAGAAAAGGAGGTCTCCCCTGGCAACTGATCATCCAGTCACTCGGCTCACATTTGCTGAGCCCCTAGTGGTTGCTCAGCTCTGGGCGGGGCTTGGACAAAGGGAATTGCAGTAAGGCAGGACCTTTGCTCTTGCGGAGCTCAGTATTTGCGGGGGGCTGGGGGTGGGGGGGTTGGAGGTAAAAAGGTGAAAACAATAATAGCCCAGTTGAAGAAGCACCAAGGAGGTCCTCAGTACAAAGTGCTGGAAGCACAGTGGAAGGAATATCCTCAGGGAAGCCCACCCTTTGCACCCCACCCAGACTACATGAGGTCCCCTCATCATATGTTCTTACTGTACCCACTTCCTTTCCTTTCTTTCATGGCATTTATGAAATCTGGAATGGATTCAGGATTTGCAGTAGTAATGTCCATCTCCCCTGATAGACCGTGGGTTCCATGAGGCAGGAGACCTTGTCTATCTTGTTCACATGTATATTCCCACAGCTGGCATGTGGCAGGGACACAGAAAGACCCTGTCAATAAATGAATGTGACTGAACACCAGGACACTTGATTTCATCGGGGAAATATGATATTAGCCTCTAAGACGGCTCCCAATGAGCCTCGCCTCCTAATGCTCACACCCTCACGTGCTCTGTCCTCGCAGAGTCGGTACTGACCCACTGACCAATGTGACCAGCAAAATACTGGGAAAGGGATGGTGTGTGGCTTCCAAGTCCTCGTCATAGAAAGACTGCTACTCACACCTTGGATGGCCTCTCTAGGGAAACCAAGCAGCCCTGTGGGGAGCTTCACATGATGAAAAACTGAGGTTTCCTACCAAAGCCAGCATCAACTTGGCAGTCATACAAGTGTCCACACTGAAGCAGGTCCTCCAGGCCTCATCAAGACTTCAGATGAATGCAGCGACCTCATGAAAGACCCTGAGCGAAAACCCACCTGCTGCTGCTGCTGCTAAGTTGCTTCAGTTGTGACCAACTCTCTGCGACCCCATAGACGGCAGCCCACCAGGCTCCCCCATCCCTGGGATTCTCCAGGCAAGAACACTGGAGTGGGTTGCCATTTCCTTCTCCAATGCATGAAAGTGAAAAGTGAAAGTCAAGTCATTCAGTCGTGTCCAACTCTTAGCGACCCCATGGACCGCAGCCTACCAGGCTCCTCCGTCCACGGGATTTTCCAGGCAAGAGTACTGGAGTGGGGTGCCACTGCCTTCTCTGAAAACCCACCTAGCTAATCTGATTCTTGACCCACAAAACTATGTGAGATGATATGTGTTCATTGTTGCTTTCAGCTACTAAGCTCCAGGATAATTTGTTACTCAGCAACAGATAACTGATACAGGAAAGGACTAGAGAACCTTCAGAGAATAGGCTTTTGAAGAACAAGGAGGATTTCACCATGCCCAGAAGAGACAAACACTATATTTCCTGCAGAGACAAAAAGAAAAAAGTAAGGAAAGGCATGGAGATTATGTGTTTGGGAAATGGGAGAGCATCTCAGATGATGGGAGTGCAAGGTACCAGGAATGATAGTGAAAAGGGAGGTTGAGGCTGGGTCCTGACAATCATTGAATATTATTATAAAAGGTCTGAACTCTTTACAGGTAGAAATAGTAACTACTTTGTTGTTCTTATTCAGTCGCTAAGTCACCTCTGTCTCTTTGTGATCCCATTGACTGCAGCATGCCAGGTTTCTCTGTCCTTCACTCTCTCTCAGAATTTGCTCAGATTCATGTCTATTGGGTCAGTGATGCCATCCAACTATCTCCTCCTCTGTTGTCTCCTTCTCCTCATGTCCTTAATCTTTCCCAGAATCGGGGTCTTTTCCAGTGAGTTAGCTCTTCGTATCAGGTAGCCAAAGTATTGGAGCTTTAGCTTCAGCATCAGTCCTTCCAATGAACACTCAGGGTTGATTTCCTTTAGGACTGACTGGTTTGATCTCTTTGCTGTATAATGCACTCTCAAGAGTCTTCTCCAGTACCACAGTTCAAAAACATCAGCTCTTCTGTGCTCAGCCTTTTGTAAGTAATTACTTACATCTTATAAATGAAGCAACTGAAGTTCAGAAAGATTAAGGAATTTGTCCAAAGGTACCTGCCTTCTTTTTGTATACTGGCATGGATGACTGCAAGGAGATCCAACCGGTCCATTCTGAAGGAGATCAGCCCTGGGATTTCTTTGGAAGGAATGATGCTAAAGCTGAAACTCCAGTATTTTGGCCACCTCATGCGAAGAGTTGACTCATTGGAGAAGACTCTGATGCTGGGAGGGATTGACGGCAGGAGGAGAAGGGGACGACAGAGGATGAGATGGCTGGATGGCATCACTGACTCGATGAATGTGAGTCTGAGTGACCTCCGAGAGCTGGTGATGGATAGGGAGGCCTGGCGTGCTGCAGTTCATGGGGTCGCAAAGAGTCGGACACGACTGAGCGACTGATCTGATCTGATGGATGACAATAGGGTTAGCTCTCTTCCTCTTCTTAAAAGGACACTAATTCTATCATCGGAGCTATAATCTCATGAGCTCTCAAGGCCCCACCTCCAAATACTATCACATCCACTGATGCATATGAATTTGTGGGGAGCAGGGACAAAAGTGGCAATCCTGAAACTCCAATGCAGGAAAAATTAACACCAGAGGCAGTGCTCTTTCCAACACCTTTGTGTTGAGAGAGCTCTCTGACTTCAGCCATAGCAGCCTCCACCCAGGTCCCCTGCCTCAGGGGGTGACCAGTGCTTCTGCCCTGCCTGCCAGGAGGAGGAGGACTAGGTATGAACAGCCTGTGTGTCTCTGCTCACCCCATCCACAGGGAGGGTTCTCCAGGGTGTCTCCAGGCCAGGCAAGAATTCTCACAGCCTATTTCACTTTTCCTTTCTAGCCCTGGGTCTCCTGAGCCTTCCCACTGCCTTGCAACCATGACACCACTCTATACCCTAGATAATGGCCCTGCCACTGGGGCCTCTCCCTCCCTGCTGCAGGGCAAATCGAAGCAACATTCCAAGGCATCTTGGAATGAACTCCCAAGACAGAACCATAAGCTGAGGCAAACTGAGAGAAGGTGATTCCAACTCCCAAACCCACCTTGGAAACACTAAGTTACCACCTGCTGCTCTTTTTTTTTTTTTTTTTTTTGGAGAGTACAGCCTTTGGGCTCTAAAAACCATCTCCCAGGAAGATTATTCCTGGAAAAACAAAAGAGAAATTTATATTTCCAGAGCAACCCTTCTGTATGAGCCCAGGACTTTGTACACAATTCTATCCTCACCACTACCCTATGAGGCAGACATCATATCCCCTTTTTCCAGATAAGCAAAATTCCAAAGAGACTGAGGAACTTACCCAAGGACACAGACAGCTGAGGTGTACAGCTGGCCAGGCTGTGTACCACACAACTCTAGGGAGCACAAGCCACACCACAGTCTGTAGATTTACACATCTGTCATGAAAATTTCTCAGCAGAAAGTGACTTCAGATGCGGTATCTTTCTCCAGTTTGTACAAGCGTACATAGGAGCCAGCAATGGTTCTACAAGATAACCAACACCCTGCCAGTATGTGGGGATTTGACCTTATGTATGTCTGACTCCATGGCCCTTGCTCTTTCCCCTGGATGTCTATACCTTCCTTGGGATAACTCCAAGCATTGTCAAAGGTTCTTCATAGTTCAACAGGCAGAAATGGGAAAACAGACTTGTAGAAAATCTCAGATGGAAAAGATGTTGGCAATCAATAATTTACCTCAAAACTTTCCCTCTGCATTGAAAGAATACAAGGCTCAGAGAGGGGAACTTCCCTGGTGGTCCAGTGGATAAGAAGCCGCCTCCCAATGCAGGGGACACGGGTTCCATCCCTGGTCCAGGAAGATTCCACACACCAAAGGGCAACTAAGCCCATGCGGCACAACTATTGAGCCCAGGGGCTCTAGAGCCCATGCTCTGCAAGAAAAGATAGCACCACAGTGAGAAGGCTGAGCACCACAACTAGAGAATAGCCCCCGCTAGCCCCAACTAAGGAAAAGCCCGTGTGTGGCCAAAAATAACTAAATAAATAGGCCCAGAGAGGGGAAGCGAGCTGCCCAAGGTGGGTGTGGCGCAGCTGGGACTTGCATCTTTTATAACAAAAGGCAGGTCCAGTCCTGACATAAAGTACAACCACAGATGATCAGAACTAGATTACCTAGGAGAGGGTATCCATTTTCTGCATCAGAATCACTTTTTCGGTTGTAGGTGGAGGCAGCAAGTGAGGGGTTTTAGGGAGAATCCCCTAACAAACAACTCTCTGAAGTCCAGGCTTGAGGACAAAAGAGGTTGGAGGGAAAGGGGAGCTGGAAGGGCCACACCTCCGAAGCCTCTCCAGGAGAGGCAAGAAGTATGTCCCTCTGTAGGCCTGTCAGGTCCTGGGAGGGAAACGGTTGCTAAGTGGAAGCTTCTAGGCCCTCCCCAGTGGCTGTCAGGGCGGTCGGCATCCACCTTGAAGGGAGGACTCAGACTCGGCACAGGCCTCCCTGAGAGCCCCTGAAAACCATCCCCAAGCAGCAACTCAATTCTGTCTGGGCTCCAGCCAGGTGACAGGAGCCAAGGGAGAAAGAACACAGGGAGGAAATCCGAGCACTTAATTTGAAACTCCGTGGAAGATGCCAATTAAAACGCTTCACCCTCCTGAAGCTCCTTTCAGCCCTGCTCCTGTTGGTGCCTCATTAACAGCCCCTTCCAGATGCCTAAGAGTCACCCAGCTTCTTTCCCAGACAACGGAGCCCAGACATCCCCACAGTAGGCTAAAAGGCACAAAGGCCTTAAAGACCTCTAGAAACACCAAGCCTCCCAGGACACTGAAGCTTAGAGGAGCAGGTTGACCTGCTCAAAATCACTCAACTGGTCCTTCCTGGCTCAAGAGCAGTCATGAGATGACATTTTAGACATCACTGAACATGATCACACACACTTTCCGTGAGCCTGGTCCATCCATTTTCTGCTTGAGTCCCTGACACTGACTCTGTGTACAGCTGGTTAGGAACCAGGCAGGAGGAAGATCCAGGACTGCAGATTCCCAGGTTCCACACCCTGCACACAGCCTGGAGAGAAGAGACTGCAAATTGGTGCTGGAAGAAGCTTTTATGTATAACTACTAGAAGAAGGGTCTAGTGACCACCAACAGTTCTCTCTGTATAACTGTCTTCTAGTTTAGCCCTCTTCCATTACACTTGACAGTCAAATTTCTATAAATGAGGAAAACCACCTTCTCTCTTCACAGGAGCAAAGTAAATCTTAAAGCCAGCAAATGGAAATAACTATTTAAAAGAGAAACACATGGAAAAAGTATGGGAAATTTTAATATTTTCTTGTTACTAACATGAACATTCACACAGGTGAAATAATACTAAAAAAAAAAAACACCAGAGACAATAGCAGTTAGTAAACTGGAAAGCAAAAATGTACTTTTTATGATACAGCTTAAACAAATTATGCTTATCACAGAAGTGTAAGAATAATATTAGAGGATCTACTAATCTTATGATTTTGCATACTAAGAAATTATAGAAGAAAACAAAAACATCATATCCATAGATGTAGGAATAGTCTTTGAAAAAAATCAGAATACTTATTCATGAATGAAAAAACACAATAAACAAGGTTCTACTATACAACACAAGAAACTATATTCAATATCCCGAGATAAACCAAAATGAAAAAAGAATGTACAATAAGAATGCATATATGTATAATTAAGTCACTTTGTTGTACAGCAGAAATTAACACAACACTATAAATCAACTATACTTTTTTTTTCAATGAATAAAAAAGCACACACACAAAAAAAACAAGACAAAAAGGATGATCCAGCAATTCCACTCTGAGGTATATATCCCAAAGAACTGAAAGCCAGGATTCAAAGGGATATTTGTATACCAATGTTCACAGTAGCATTATTTACAATTGACAAAAAATGGAAATAACCCAAATGTCCATCAACAGACAAATTAATAAACAAAATGCAGTACATCCATATAGGAACATTTTTCACTCATAAAAAGGAATGGAATTCTGATACCTGCTACAAAACGTGCATACCTTGAAAGCATTATGCTAAGTAATATAAGCCAGGCAGAGAAAGACAAATGTTGTATGACTCTACTTATACCAGATACCTAGAATGGGCAAATCCACAGAGATGGAAAGCAGAACAGATGTTACCAGGGAGGGTGTGGGGGGAGGGGTTGGGGAGTTATTATATAATGGGTACAATTTCTGCATGGGATGATGAAAGAGTTCTGGAAATAAATCATGGTGATGCTTGTACAACATTGGGAATGTACTTAATGCCACTAAGTTATAAACTTAAAAATGATTAAAATAGTAAATTTTATGTTATTTTACCACAATTTTTAAAAACCCTATGGTAGGAAAAGAAACGACACAATTAAAAACTGGGCAAAAACACAGTCACTTCACCAAAAAGAATATACAGTAGGCTTAAAAAGCACATAAAAAGATGATTAACGTGATTAGCCGTTAGAGAAGTACAAATTAAAACCATAATGAGACATCACTACACACTTCTGAGGACAAATAAGATGGCTAAAGTAAAAAAAAAAAAAAAAATTGACAATATGAAGTGCTAGTGAAGATTCAGAATGACTGGAACTCTCAAACATGGTGCAAATGCAAAATGGTAGAATCACTCTGGAAAATACCCTGGCACTTTTTTACAAAGTTACACATATACTTAGGTATCTACCTAAATGAAAATTTAGGTCACACAAAAACCTGTACACAAATGTTTGTGGCAGCCCTATTCATAATCATCAAAAACCAAAAACAACCCAAATGCCCTTCAGAGAGTACACGGACAAACAGACTGTGGGACGTTCATACAATGGGATACTACTCAGCCACACAAAAGGAGCAAGCTTCTCATATCTGCAACTTGGATGAATCTCACAGGCCCCCATGAAAGAAGCCAGTCTCAAAGGTTATAACTGTAAGATTCCAATCATGTACTAGATGCTTGGGGCTGGTGCACTGGGATAACCCAGAGGGATGGTATGGGGAGGGGGAGGAGGGAGGGGGTTCCAGATGGGGAACACGTGTACATCCGTGGCGGATTCATGTTGATGTATGGCAAAATCAATACAATAGTGTAAAGTAATTAACCTCCAATTAAAATAAATAAATTTATATTTAAAAAAAGATTCCAATCATGTATCATTCTTGAAAAGAAGAAAATTATAGTTGCAGAGATTAGTGGTTGCTAGAGGTTAAAAGTAGAGAGAGGGTCTAAGTACAAAAGAATAGCATGAGGGAGTTTTGGGGGGGTTGATAAAACTGTTCTATAAACTCACTGGTGGTGATTATACAAATCTAAGCATAGGTTAATACACCAGAAAAAAATGTTATGTTAATTTAAAAAATAAAATTCAAAACAAAACAAAAATCAGCAAATTAAAAGTAAAAGGATACTTCCTTAATCTCATAAAGAAAATCTATCAGATCAGATCAGTCACTCAGTCATGTCTGACTCTTTGCAACCCCATGAATCACAGCACGCCAGGCCTCCCTGTCCATCACCAACTCCTGGAGTTCACTCAGACTCACATCCATCGAGTCCATGATGCCATCCAGCCATCTTATCCTCTGTCGTCCCCTTCTCCTCTTGCCCTCAATCCCTCCCAGCATCAGAGTCTTTTCCAATGAGTCAACTCTTCTCATGAGGTGGCCAAAGTACTGGAGTTTCAGCTTTAGCATCATTCCTTCCAAAGAACACCCAGGACTGATCTCCTTCAGAATAGACTGGCTGGATCTCCTTGCAGTCCAAGGGACTCTCAAGAGTCTTCTCCAACACCACAGTTCAAAAGCATCAATTTTTCGGCGCTCAGCCTTCTTCACAGTCCAGCTCTCACATCCATACATGACCACAGGAAAAACCATAGCCTTGACTAGACAGATGTTTGTTGGCAAAGTAATGTCTCTGCTTTGGAATATGCTATCTAGGTTGGTCATAACCTTCCTTCCAAGGAGTAAGCGTCTTTTAATTTCATGGCTGCAGTCACCATCTGCAGTGATTTTGGAGCCCAGAAAAATAAAGTCTGACACTGTTTCCTCTGTTTCCCCATCTATTTCCCATGAAGTGATGGGACCAGATGCCATGATCTTCGTTTTCTGAATGTTGAGCTTTAAGCCAACTTTTTCACTCTCCACTTTCACTTTCATCAAGAGGCTTTAGCAAACATTCTTCTTAGTGGTGAAAAATGAGAAAAATTTCTTTGAAAATCAGGAATGAAATAAGGATACCCACTATCACCACTTCTGCTCAACTAGGAGTACTAACCAGCAGAGGTTACAATTTTTTTACCTAGGAAATACAAGAGAATTCAGAGACAAATAATTGAATTAACAAGAGAGTTAAACAAAGTTGCTGAATTTAAGGTTAATAATAATCTATACATATTTGCTTTCTTTATGCCAGCAATGTACAATTAGGAAGTGTAATTTTTCAAATGATATTCATTACAACAACAATAAAATTTAAAAAGTGCAAAGAAATAAATCTAGCTGAACCATCAAGATCATTACAGAGAAAATTACAAAGCTTTATTAAAAGATATTAAAGAAAGCTAGACTTCTGCATGTTCATGAAGAGGAAGACTCAACAGCATAAAGATGTCAATTCTCTCCAAATAAAAGTATACATTTTAACTGAGTAAGTATTTGTGCAAAGCATTCAGAACAGTGCCTGGTACATAATAAGTGACAAATAACTGTTATTGAAGAAATAAATCAAAATTCCAACAAAGTTTTTCATGGAACTTGACAAGCTTGTTCTAAAAATTTTTAAGGCAGCAAAATGGTCTAAAAATAGCCAAAGCAATCTTGAAGAACAGAGGTGGGAAGAAGGATAATTCTCATTCTATTAGACATTAGCATTTAATTATGAAGCCATTAAGAATGTTTTCATTAGCCTCAGAGTAGACACACAGACTAACGGAACATGATAAGGAGTCCTGGAATATTTGCTATATATGAAAACTTGATATATAACAGAAAAGGCATTATAAATTCGTGGATGCTGGAACTGTTCATTACCGTTAACTGGAGAAGAAATAAAGTCCTGATTCACACCATGTACAACTCTCCACTCAAGGTAGAATAAAGACCTATATGCAAAAAGCAAAACTTTTAAAATAAAGTATAATTAACGTATCCTCAGGATAGGAAAGGATTTCTTAAGCAACAGACTATTATTCAGCCACTAAAAAATAAAATCTTACCATTTGTGACAATATAGATGGATCCAGAGTTTATTTTGCTGAGTTAAATGAGTCAGACAAAGAAAGACAAATACCATATGATTTTTGTATTTGTGGAATCAGAAACACAAAACAAATGTAAGGCTGCCAGAAGCAAAGGAGGTCAGGATGGTAAAAATTATGTGAAGGGGATTAAGAGTTACAAACCTCCAGTTACAAAATAAATAACCCACGGGGATGTAATATACAGCATAAGAAATATGGTCTATAATATTGTAGTAACTTTGTTCAGGAACAGATGGTTACCAGACTTATTGTGGTGATCATTTCATAATGAATGCAAATGTCAAATCCCTATGTAGAACACCTGAAGAGAACATAATATTATACGTCAACTATATTTCAATTGGAAAAAAAAAAAAAGAAAACTGAGTCAGCATGCATAAAAATTATGTTGAGAAATTTTCCTACCAAGAAGATCCAAGATATGGGGCAATCACTGGAAGAGAGTCCAATGCACACAGGATTTGTTTCTTTCTTTTTAAGGTAGACACTATTAGAGCATGCTTGTGTGCTGGTGAGAATGACCCAGTAGAAAAAGAAAAATTGATGAAGAAATGGAGGACAATAATCATGAGCAAAGATCCTGCGAAGGTGAGAAGACATAAGGTCCACTTCCACAGGTGGGATACTGGCCTCAGAGCCAGCCCGTGCGCTGTACCAGGAGACAGCATACAGGGAGAAACAGGAAGTGCAGGATACAAATGCAGACTGCATCAGTGCAGATGAAGAAGGAGTCAAGACATGGCAATGGGAGCACGCGGAAGTTCTCTTCGGCTGCTTCTCTCAGGGAAATAAGAAGCAATGTCATCAGCAGAGAAAGAAGAGGAAACAGAATGAAAATTTTGAGGAGAGAAGAGAGTATATCTAACATAGTTTCCCAAGAGCCTTCTCTGGTGGTCCGGTGATTAAGAGTCTGCCTTTCAATTCAGGGGATGTGGGTTCAGCCCCTGATCAGGGAACTGATATCCCACAGACCAAAGGGCAACTAAGCCCATGCACCGCAACTAAGGATCCACAACAAAGACCCAGCGCAGCCAAAATAAAAAATAAAACAGTTGTCTCTCAAAGTAGAAAAGGGTATTAAGATTTACCAGGAAGAACAAGGGTCCGATATAGGATTCATGGTATGAATTTTTTATTGAGGTATAACTGTATAATATTATACATGTTTCAGGTATACAACTGAGTGATTTGCAATTTTTAGAAGTCATATTCCACTTGAAGTGATTATCAAATATTTGCTACATTCCCTGTGCTATCCTTATGGCTTATTATGCACACTGTAGTTTGTATTATATTTCCTAATCTCCTACTCCTATCCCCTACCTTGTCCCTCTCCTCACTGGTAAACAACTAGCTTATTCCCTATATCCATAAGTCTATTTCATTTTCTTAATGCTTACTAGCTTATTTTTTAGTTTCCATATATAAGTGACATAATACAGTATCTGTCATTCTCTGTCTGATATTTTACTGAGCATAATATACCCTCCAAGTCCATCTCAAGGTCATCAGTTTTTAAATGAGACAGTAAGCCTGGTGATGTTTTTCTCAACCACATTTCAGCTGTCAGAGAGTAGACAGAGAGTTGTGGCTTACCTGGCCATCAGGTTTGTGCCAGGCACAAAGTAAAATAGAGAGCAAGCAGAAACGGTATGCACAGGAGCAACTGTGATGGTGGCACATGGAAACGAGATGGGTGAGAAGGAAACTGATGACCTGACAGTGAAAACAAAGGAGGTCCAATAGTTTGGAGTTGCCATCAGGTTGAATAATTGTTGTAGGTGGGCTTCTAGAAGGAATGACAAGGAAGGAAGGAAAGGGTCCATCAACAAGTGGGATATTGTTAATGAGATTATGGGGGGAGTAGTTGGAGAATACAATGATTGGTAACTACAAAGTCTGGGATATGCTCAAGGGAATGAGTGGCTAAGACAAGACAAGATTGTTCCAGGTGAGGAAGTAAATTAATAGAAAGCAAGGATCACCTGCTTGGTATTAGTATACTGAAACCACGAAATACGGTGACAAGAGTGGTGTATCAGGTATAAGTCTTCAAGGAATGACTGGACAGGGTTTACAGACAATTATAACGAAGAAGAGTGGTAGATGGTACCAACTGAGGCAGGAACTGCAAAAGACCTGGGGCTTCTCAGGGGGCAAGAGCAACAGCCTGATGTGGCCGTGAAGAATAAGTTCACATGCTCACCTCTGAGCCTGGTGGGCATGGGAGAATAAAACCGCCAGAGGAAGCAATGTCCTCAGAAGACAGCCCAGTTTAAGTTGGAGGAAAAAAAATGTAAAGTAGCCATTCAGAGAAACTATTGAGGACGTGGGATTTTACTGATAAGACAATGAGAGTTCCATAGGGCCCCGTGGAAGGTTTAAGGGAACAGGGAAAACAGCAAATTTGAGTCCAATTAAAAGATACAAGAGTGATGTGGAGATGAGTGTCTGGGAGATGGTGATGGATGATCCAGGGTCTTGACTTCCTGGAGTGCCTGATACAAATGAGTTACTCCCAACAGACAACTTACAGAGATGGTGTCTTGGGCAGATTGGGGTAGGAAAGGAGGACAATTAGGAGGAGGGAGAGTGAGGCTTGTGTGGACCACATGGGCATGAAACACTCTTGCACAATTAACACATGTATGAAGTACTTTTTTAGGGAGATGGTTCCAAGACAGTTTTTCACAAATTAACACTGTAAAAGGCAGCTCCACACACAGGTAATACCAATCTTCCTGGGTTGATAAGCACAGACTATTTACAAGCCAGGGAGAACAGGGAACACTCGGATTAGTCTTTTGAGCCTTAAACATCAGCAGCTTGGCATGATGTTTCTGAGTGGGAGGAAGTTGATGACATTAGTTTAAAACAAAATGTGGACACTGTCTGTGGTTTTCAATGAGTCACACTTTCCTTGACCACCTGTCATGGGAACTGGCTCTGGGTGGACTTAACATGATTCAAACTGCACATTAAAAACAGCAAAATAAAGTCTTCCACCATCACACAGATCAGCAGAAAGGTCAGGTCTTCAAGAACATTGTGGTTGGGGCAAGAGTTGGTGACAGTGGGGCCTGGAAAAGTCCTTCTAACAATTGACAGCTGAAAGTAAGAGGCAGGAGCCTGGGTTCAAACTTGTCTGGAAGTCATTCCTCCAAGCCTCAGGTCCCGTGTATGATGTCTACATTTGACAGCAGTTATGAAGAGAAAATTCTATTGGGCTTTTAGGACTCAATCAGTGCTAATTTCCCTTATCACCTTCTTTCCCAGAAAGAAACACTAAAATCTGGGACATACAGACGTGAGTAAGAGGACAAGGAAATACGAGCATTTCTCATAGGGAAGTACACTTAACCACTAGAGTTTCTGAACTGGCAGTAGAATGAAGCACATCTCAGAAGCCTTCAAGATGACGATTTATGTGTCAGTGGGTTTCCAAGGAGATAGATTTTACAAAAGCTACTATGAGACTCACTTCCTCTACAAAACCAAGATAATATAATGCTCCTGCTCTCCAGGAGCTTCTTCTGCATTCTGACAAATGATGGAAATGTAGGAGGAAGAGGCCTAGCATCAGGATATGAAGACTGCACCCCCACACCTGATTTGTGGAATGAATGAATGAATGCCGTGTTTTTTCTTCATGCAGAGATGAGAAAGAGAAAGGCGGATGTGTAAAAGTGGCCACATGTGGCCCCAGGCAGGAGCACAGAAGCAACGGGGACAAGCAGTAGTGCTTGAATAACGAAAAAGAAGGCAAGAGCTCAGATTCATTCTTAAATCTTTCAGTGCATTCAAACACCATGCAGCCATACAACCAGAATCACATGTGGAACCTTGCCTCCCAAGCACGCTTAATATTCCAAAACCTATTGCCCTGTCCTGGCCAGTCCTGTATTGAAGCAGCATTCTGACAGCGGGTGTCTGTGAGTCCTAACATTGAACACTGAAAATGGAATTGACTTTAGTTCTTTTTCCTTAGTGGGTGTTCACTATTTCCATCTAATCATGGCTCCCTCAGTCTGGGGCACTGTTTCCCAATGCAGTTCTATGGAATACCAACACCACAAGACAGGCCATGTGGGAAGGGTGCCTTCCCACCAAACAGACCTAAACTAAAGACTTGGACTCTGCAAAAGCAAGGAGACTCTGCCTTCTTTCATCCCACAAATAAACAGTAAGAATGCAAAGATTCTTTGAAAGATGCTGGCTTCCAAAGAGGAGCAGACAAGGTGTGGTAGGACTTCAGAAGAGGGGAAAGTTGACAATTTTGCTGAACCAAGAATATTCTTAGAAGGAGGCACCGTGAAGACCAGCTCCATTTTAAGGTTCCTCTTTGATTGTCACACGAGTATCTAGGGCCATTAACCAACCTCACTGTGAGAATAGGCCCTTTATAACTAACTGTTCCTTAAAACTACCATTGTTTTCCCCATAAATCCATGGATTGAGAAATAGCACATGAATTATAAGACTGAGGGTTAGTGTTATTAGTGGGAATAAAACAAATACTTCTCGGTGTGTCATCATCCCCCCTCTTGGAATCACCCAAGAAAATAAAATGCACATTCTCAGGCTCACCCAGACTTTCTGGATCAGAATTAAGGGGACGGTGTCCTAGGAATCTGCATTTTAAACAATCTTCCCCCACATGATTCTGACTCATGATTATTTATGTCTGAAAACTATTGCGCCTGAGATTTCTAGAACTATTAAGAGTTCACAGTACAACAGTGTAAATCAACTATAGTTCAATTTAAAAAAAAAATCATTAAAAAAAGAGTTCACAAAGGATTTTGAGGCAAGGCAAGACTTTAAGAAACCAAGAACAGAAACTGATAGCACCGAACTCACGGCGACAAGAAAGGAAGCCTAAGAAAGGAAGGTGTCGATTACACAATGGAACATTAACACCGTTCAGGACCGAATTCACGGTGACGAGAAAGGAAGCCTAAGAAAAGGAAGGCGTCGCTTACACACTGGAACATTAACACCGTTCAGGAAACTGCCTTCACAACAGTCAGGATTCTTACAGTCCCACCAGCAGGGACACTTCCAGGTGGGAGCAAGGATGCTCAGCTGGTCACAACTTGACAAGAGGAGCATTAAAAGCATACATTTTTCAATGGAAACTCTAATCTCACCAAGCACACTTCCAAAGGTCACTCGGCTTGGCACATAAACTGTCAAACTGAGGGCTTCCCTGGTGGCTCAGAAGGTGAAGAATCCGCCTGCAGTGCGGAAGATCCAGGTTCCATCCCTGAGTCAGGACGATCCCCTGGAGAACGGAATGGCTGCCCACTCCAGTATCCCTGCCTGGAAAATCCCATGGCCAGCTACAGTCCATGGGGTCGCAAAGAGTCAGACGTGACTGAGCAAACAACACCTTCAACCTCTTTGAGCAAAGACTCCTGTTGGAGCAGTGCCGGGTGTTCTGTTCGTGTCAGCTCACAGGACCCTGGGAAAGCCCTGCGAGGCAGGCCCTCTCCCCTCATGCTGTGGGACGGAGTCAAGCTTGCACAACCAGTGGGTGGCAAGGCAGGGGCCAGCCAAGGCTGGAGAGGACCCAAAGGCCACACATTCTCCCTAGCCAAGTGTGCTGCCCAGGAGAAAAAGCACTGGCCACAACACAAGAGTTCTCATGCCTGGGGAAGTTAAATTTCTCCTTGTAAATAAAGCAACTGGTGGGAGTTGTGGTACCTCTGTCCTGGCATCGCCACCCAGTCAAGCCAAAGCTAAAAGACAGACAGCCCCTCTCCTGGCTTATCTTTAGCTGAAACAACAAAACCTCTAAGATCCCTTCCAATCCTGAAATACTTTGCATTTATAAAATAATTATGCATTATAATAAGCTCCTTGGTTGTGCAAAGCTAATCCTAAGTCTATTTATGAAGAAAGCAGAATTCATTTCTGTGAGCTCTGTTGCCTAAAACCATTTTCTGTCCTTCATCCAGCCAGGCCCATTCCACTCCCTCCTTGAACCCCCACCTTCTCCCAACCCTGCCCTGCTCTCTGCTCACAGCCAATGAGAGCCCACTGAGCATTGTGTGCTCCTGTGTTCTCTTCCAAGTACATCAGACATAGACTCAGATTCATGATTAAAGAAGGGCTTTGCCCCCTGAGAGGTGGGTCAGAGGTGAGAGCAGGGGATGGGGTATACACCCCAAGGTCAACTATCACTAGATAATGCCAAGAACACCTGGGTGTTCAGAACTCCTGCAGGAAATACAACCCTAATTTACTGTTGGCCATATTATTCAATCCCTGGGTCAGGAAGATCCCATGAGTAGGAAATGGCAACCCACCCCAGTATTCTTGCCTGGAAAATTCCACAGACAGAGGACTCTGATAGGCTGCAGTCTGTGGGGTGGCAAAGAGTCAGACCCGACTGAGTACACACATTCCATGTTTATGTATTTGGAATCTTCTTAGAACTCAGTGAAGCTGCTGCTGCTAAGTCATGTCAGTCGTGTCCGACTCCGTGCGACCCCATAGACGGCAGCCCACCAGGCTCCCATCCCTGGGATTCCCCAGGCAAGAACACTGGAGTGGGTTGCCATTTCCTTCTCCAATGCATGAAAGTGAAAAGTGAAAGTGAAGTGGCTCAGTCGTGTCTGACTCTTCGCAACCCCAGGGACTGTAGCCTAACAGGCTCCCGTCCCTGGGATTTTCCAGGCAAGAGTACTGGAGTGGGTTGCCAGTGCCTAGAACTCAGAGAAGCAGCCCTTGGCAAAAGTGAGCCAGTGATACAGGAACATAGAAATATATAACTTCTAGGAAGTCCTCTCATTGATGAATTCAAGAAATATCTATTACAAGAGGCAGGGAAGGGCTTGTGCAGAAGAAGGGCTCTGGAATCCAAGAGAAGAGCAGTCAAAGCCTGACTGTCCTAATTACCAGCTGTGTGACCTTAGGCAGGTTAATGTCTCAAAGCTTCAGCTTCCTCAGGTGTAAATGAGTTTCCTGACAGTGTCTCCCTCTAAAGACCATTACGAAAACAAAATGAGATAACTCATGTTAACAACGTATTGTCACAATGCACAGCACTTAAGAGGTCAAGAAATGATGGCTCTAATTTTTATTCAATACAGTGGGTGTCTTCTCTGTGCCAAGCACAATACTGTGTTGAGGCTGGGGAGATAAAACACAGTGCCCCACCTTCAAGAGGCACTCAGTGGGAGAGACAGATAAACAAATAATGATAATCTTAGAGGTTCAATAATAGAAGTACAGAAGTTAGTGTTGTGTGGAGATCTAGGAGGAGGGGACTAACCTCCCTGAGAAAGTCAAGGAAGCCTCCACAGAAGAGGCGACACTTGAACCTATAAAGGAGAAGTTAGGAGTTAATAGATGAAAAAAAGAGTTCAGCATGTGCAAGAAGGGTTTATAAGTGTGGCATGATTGGAAATGACTAGCAGGGGACAAAGATGAGGGCTTGGGAGCCAAGGGCCTTGTTGGCCAAGCTCAGGATTTTTTATTTATTTCCTGTCTCTCCAAACAATATCAGCTCTATGGTAGTAGTGAGGAGATGCGACAGTGGAAATGGAGAGGAGAGAATGGATTTCACAGACATTTCCAAAGATGAATTGCCTCAGCTCAATAAATAACTGAATATACTATATGGGTATGTTCATGGGCTGGCTGTTAGTTGAAGTAAGACACGTTGCCATGTAGAACAGGTTTGGGTGGCCCAGGTGAGGGTTTAAAAGATACTGAGTGGGACTTCCCTGGTGGTCCAATGGCTCGGAATCTGCTTGTCAATGCAGGGGACCCGTGTTCAATGCCTGGCCCAGGAAGACTCCACATGCCGAGGGGCAACTAATCCCATGTGCTACAACTACTGAGCCCACATACCTACAGTCCATGCTCTGCAAACAAGAGAAGCCTCCACAATGAGATGCCCATGAAGGAGTGCTACGTTGCTTCAGTCATGTCCAACCCTTTGCGACCCCATGGACTGCAGCCTGCCGGGCTCCTCTAACTATGGGATTCTCCAGGCTACAACACTGGCATGGGTTGCCATGCCCTCCTCCAGGGGATCTTTCTGACCTAGGGACTGAACCCCACACACCACAATTAGATAGTAGCCCTCCACCTCGCAACTAGAGAAAGCCCACCCACAGCAACAAAGAACCAGCGCAGCCAAAAATAAATAAATAAATAAAAACTTTCAAAAGATACTTAGTTAACATAGTATATGTTGCTTTTGAGGTCCCTGAAGGATGTATAAACAGAATCAAATAACAATGGGACATATGAGTCTGTGGTTTGATATAGACAATGAGGGGCTCTATACAGAAACTCTTGTAATGCGTAAGGTTCCCAAGGAAAAGAATTTAGTACTGAAGGGAAGGCCAAATCTTCTTCAAATCAATATCATAGTCATTGAATTCCCAGACTGTGACAATCAATGGACTAGAAATACATACAAACCAGAATCTGGCCTTAAACAAGCTTAAAATCTAGCAGGGGAGTCAAGAGAGAAACATATGGAGAATGAAAACAGCATGTAAAATTGAAACAACAGCTTGACTCAGCCCCAGAAGGGATTTCCCAGGACCTAGAAGAAAGTCTGCCCAGAGACCTACACAGACACACTGCCAGATGACACCACAGAATGACAGGAGACTCCAGAGGAGGTAAGCTCAGCAGAGACCCAGAAGGACAGCTGAGATTTACTACAGGAAAATACAACCTCTGCAAATAACCACTACTACCTCTCATCAAACAGACGTGCCAGGACGACCCACTGCTACAGCAAATACTCTCTGACCCAGATGCTGTAGCATCATTAACTTCTAATCCCACCAATGGGCAAAACTGCACCAATACTTGGAGAACAAAACACCTGGAGAGAAAGACATTGTGAAAAGCTTCCTTTTGTTTTCATGCATTGCACACATGCGACCAACAGGCAGGAGATGTGCTGGGTGGGAGCAGCAGCAAAGTTCTCTATAGTAAAGAAGAGAAGTATCTTCAGTCTTCAAATGTAGGAAAGGCTGTCATGCAGAAGAGGGACTGCACACAAGTCCTAAGGTGGATGGAAACACTTGGGAGTTAGACATTCCTTGAAACATTGTAAAGAACGTATCCAGTAGTCAAAGATATCTGGAAGAGAGCCGGCAGCCCTGGGGGATAACAAGTTCCCTTTCACCACTAGTTGTCCCAGCAGGGTCTGGACAACCTCGTATCAGGGATGCTATGGAGCAGATTTCAATATGGCACAGAAAATCCCTTCTAAGATGCTAAGGCTCTATAGTTCTTAGGTAAAGAATCTAGATTATTTCACTGAAGGTGGTGCTTCTAAATGCTTCAAAATATGGCTGCGAGAATCACCAATGGGTCTTTCCTTACAGCGGGTAAATGCAGGCCCTCAGAAGCAGGCATTTAACTGCACATTAGAGGATCTGATCAATAATAAAATCCTAGCCTTACTTGGACCGTGGGACATGGTACTCGTGCTGTAAGCAAGGGTGTCCCCTCAGTGGTTCCACGGGATGTTGGGGAAAAGGAGAGAGGCCCCTTAAACACCCACCTAATACAAAGGCTGTTGACAGGCGTGGGAAGAGAACAGAAGATGCCCCAGACCAATTTCTGGAAGCTGATCTTAAAGGGCCATCCAACCACACTGGTGACTATTTTTGTCAATTCTACTTTGGACTAATCTAAAACTTTTTAAGAAGTAAGTGCCTTTCACAACCTCTAT
Organism: Tragelaphus eurycerus; assembly: GCA_935064755.1. Classification (NCBI taxonomy): domain Eukaryota; kingdom Metazoa; phylum Chordata; class Mammalia; order Artiodactyla; family Bovidae; genus Tragelaphus; species Tragelaphus eurycerus. The sequence continues at coordinate 32,537,543 of CAKXYN010000002.1, forward strand.
CTCATGTATCCACTCAACAGCTCATGAGATGATTTCAATTTTGCAGTTTAAAAAAAAAAAATCAAGGCACAAAAATAAGTCAATCATTGTCTCTTAAGTATAGTGTAGTCACACCTTCTGTGGGGGTGAGGTTCTAAAGTTAGCTCAGAAGACAAAAATCAAATGTGCTCAGGATTGCCTTTGAAAATCCCTTAAATCAACTGAAAAGTAAAGTCTCGTTGGTCGACTTATACAGTTCTAAACAGTGCCCAAGATAAATGCATCCAGTAATAGTCAAGTCAAATATAAAGAATATACATGCAAACTATAAATTTGGAGAATTTCAAATTACATAAGAGAAAAAATGAGGGTACACAGTTTTTATAAATCAAGTGTACAAATGATACTACTCCGCCATCCATCCTGGGTATCTATAGCTTTGTATCACGACAGATGAGCCACCCTCGGTCATCTGTCCTGGCAGAAGCTGGACGACAGAAACTGACTCAGCAGTTCCCATTTACTGGGCATCTCCTGACTGCTAAGCTCTGCTTTGAGCACTTTACTGAATCCTCTCTACCACCTAACTATGGGGCAGACGCTGCTACTCTCCTCATTTTACAGCTGACACATTTGAGGCAGAAAAGAAGCAGTGGCCCTGGGTCACACGCATAGCCAGTAAGTAGCTGAGGTGAAGCCAAAGGTCTGTCTGACTCAAAAACACGGGTTTGTAGGAGTGATTCTCAAACCAGCTGTATACCAGTATTACCTGGGGAGCAAAACGTCAAAACTGGGGTTTCCTAGGTCCATCTCAGACCAATGGACTCAGAATCCTGGCTCCCTTCCCACTGGATTCTGATGTGGACAAACCACTGACCACATTTTGAGAAACCCTGCTGTAGGCTCTAACTTCCTGATTAATACTCTTTCTACTAAACCACATGCCCGTGCTATCTGCCTGGTGCTGTGAGGGCTATTAATAAAATGCTGGATGATGCTGACTGATAATACTATACCCACATCCTCTTACCATGCATCTCAGAGGCAACGTGCCCCGAGTTCTTCCACAAGCACATCCAGCCGCCTGGGGTCTGTTTTAATGACTCAGGGCAGAATAAAGCCCCTGAAGCTGTGAGAACTTTTCCTGCATGAAATCTGTTTCATGGTTAATCCAAATAAGCTTTTCACATAAAAATAAAATACCTCAAAGGCTGATTACAAGTTCGAGTTTGGCTACAACACACCGCAAAGGCATTCAATCACAGACTCGCATTTCTGAATGGAAGCCTTCCACTCCTTTTGATTGAAAAGCCACATGATCCAGTGCCAGATGGTGACATTTGTACAAGTCAAGCTGGATTAAGTCAAGAGCTTTAGTGAAGCATGATGCAGATCAAGAAAATGATGGGGATTATACACACGCACGCGCGCACACACACACACACACACACACAGCTCATGCTAAATTCTTCCAGCTGTGACAGCAGAGTTCCCATCAGCCTATTTCTCTCCCAGCCTCTGCAGGCCCCAGCCTCTCACGTCTGTATGTTTTTCCACATCCACCATCCTGTAGCCCGCATGTTCACAGACAGGCAGACCTAGGTCTAAGGCAGACAATCCAGTCTAAGGCCCCAGAGGCCCTCCTCCAACCCACTTCTGCCTGCACATTTGAAGCTGGGTTGGCCCACTCTAAGACAGCACAAGCAGCCTGAAGCTTCAGCTCAGGGAAAGGGACCATGATTCACCCAGTTTCCCAGACCAGGCACCTAGTCATCCAACATCCTTCACTCCTTTTCCCTCAACTTCCACATGGAATCCATCACCAACTCCCAACAGCTCCACTTGTAGTCTGTCTGCCTCTGTGCATCACCACCCCCCTTCCAGGTTGACCCTAGTTTCTTGTTCTGGCCGCCACGCTCCCCCACAGGACTACTGTAACAGTCTCCCAACTGCTCTCTGGCCTCAAGATTCTTCCCAGTCTTAAGGACTGCTCTCTTTCCAGCACCTAAGGATTGCTCTTCCAGCACCTAAGGACTGCTATTTCCAGCACCGCACAGAGGAGGTACCTGGCTCAGAGGAGGGGAATATGCACACTAAGCCATCAATTCTCTTGTAGTTCAGTTGGTAAAGAATCTGCTTGCAACGCGTGAGACTTATGTTCAATTCCTGGGTCAGGAAGATCCCCTGGAGAAGGAAATGGCAACCCACTCCAATATTTTTGTCTGGAGAATCCCATGGACAGAGGAGCCTGATAAGCTATAGTCCATGGGGTCGCAAGAGTCGGACATGACTTAAGAGACTAAACCACCACCACCAATTAAAATATTCATAGCCTCTTGCCCGTGCCCCGCTCTCCATTCTCTACCCCACTTCCCTTAAACTGTCACAGCTTACTCGTGCTGTTAAAACTAAGTACAAAGCTTACAAAGCTGGTCATAGTCATCTCTCTAAGTATGTCATTTGTCACTTCCCTCATCCCACTCTACAGTCCAACCAAAGTGAAATTCTTTTAGCTGAGGTCTCATCTGACTGACTGTATCAATCAGATTTCAACCCCGGGTTGTAGAGAAACCCAGTTGAAGGCTAATGTGTCCAGGGAGGACTCCATTTTGTATTTATTATACTCAAGGATTATGAGTAGTTTAGGTAAATTCCAATTATTCAGGAGTGATGATCTAATCGTGTGATATACAGACCACCTGCATCCTCTCCTTTCTCCTACTCTTAGGAAACTGCTCTCTTGTTTCAAAATTATAGCTAACATAAACAGATAATAAGCAATGTGTACCGAGCACATTTGCCAACTGGCTCTTCGTTCACTCATCAGTAACTTTACTGAGTATCTACTAGGTGCCTGCCACTGCGCACTATCCCAATAGTAAAGGGCAAGCTGAGAAACAGGAACTGTCCCTTCACTCGTGGAACAAATAACCTAGTTGGAAAATAGGCTTTTAACAAGTTATATAATTAATTATTTGATGATGATTTGGTAAAGTACTATAAAGAAGAACCAGGTGCAAGGAGAGCATACAATGAGCCATTCTGGAGGGAAAAAGAAACAAAAAGACTTCTTTGGGAAACTGATGTGTGAGCTGAGCCCTGAAAAATAAGCGGGAATTAAATCCATGGTGAGGACCAGCAGGGAAGAAGCATTCCAGGCAGAGGGAAGAGTGTTTGTAAAGCTCCACGTGGAAGGAAGATGAATATGAGGAGGTCAGCGAGGCTGCAGCACAGAGGATTTGAGAGGATTCAAATGCAGCGGGCAGGGTGAGAGCCCTCAGGCCCTGCAGGCCAGTGCTGCTCAAACTATTTCCAATGAGTCCCAGACTGATATTTTTATAAAATATGATGAAAATGGATTACTAGACAATTTAAAGACATAGAAAACATAAGTCTAAATATTTTTACTCATCATATTTAACAGACATAAAATTATTCTGCCAGTTACTATAAAAGCTTCTAAATACTTGCTCTCAATATGTGTTCCTTCTCAGGGTTTACTGATAAGCAGGCAATTGTCCACAGGCCACACTTTAAGAGGCATGCTAGACGGGAAGCCATGAAAGAGCTCTGCTGCTGCTGCTGCTAAGTCACTTCAGTCGTGTCCAACTCTGTGCGACCCCAGAGATGGCAGCCTACCAGGCTCTTCTGTCCCTGGGATTCTCCAGGCAAGAACACTGGAGTGGGTTGCCATTTCCTTCTCCAATGCATGAGAGTGAAAAGTGAAAGTGAAGTTGCTCAGTCATGTCCGACTCTTCCCGATCCCATGGACTGCAGCCCACCAGGCTCCTCCGTCCATGGGATTTTCCAAGCAAGAGTACTGGAGTGGGGTGCCATTGCCTTCTCCTGAAAGAGCTCTAAGCATGGGTAAAGTAAATATAGAATCATGTTTCAGAGATCACTCTGGCTGGAGTGTGGAGAATGTCTTTGGGGCAGGAGCGGCAACTGGGGCTCTTTCAAGCATCTTGGTGAGAGATAATATTCCTTAGAGGCAATGATATTTAACACTTGTAATAACTTATGAGGTAGTCATCAACATTCATTATTAAGTGAGGTTTAAGGTCATCTCCAGAAGTAGAATTCACATTTCCCCAAACCTGGTAAATCCAGGCTTTCTGAAGCTTTATTTAAATGCAGTCCTTAGGGCTACCTTATTGGTGACCTTATAACAAAATCTTTATTGCTGCTTCTGTAAATAGCCTTTCTGTGCCATCTACAGCCTACTGGCCTTTACTGAAACCCCTAAGTGATCCATCAGCATTACCCAGTCTTCCAGAGAACACAGCCTCCATTCTTCATGCAAATGCCTTGCAATGAAGGAGACCCCAGAGGGAGAAAGAGAATCTGAGCATAATGGGCTGTGCTTTTCACTGTTTTCTCATCTCTCTTAAGCTGATGGATTTCCAAAAGGTCCTGATGACTTTTAAAAGGAGATGATTGAGTTTATGACACTGGGGAAGGAAAAGGTTGGGGGCGGGGGGAGGCAAGAGGCAGCCCAGCTCAGGAGCAAAGGACTCTGCCCTTTTAGATGGAGGCACCTGAGACCCACCTCCATCATACAACTGCTGCTAGACCCAGTGCCCATCACTCAGCCTCTCAAAGCCTTGGTTTCCTTATCCACAACATGGAGCCAAAGATCTCTGCTCTGGCCCATTCAAGGAACTCATGCAAAGATGGTTACATTCAAACAAACATTTCTGTGGCACAAGCAATGTGACAGGCATTGGGATGAACACTGAGTTTACAGACATAGGGCGACAATGTGCCAATAATAAAGGATGATGCTGCAGGGTGAATGCCCTACACAGACACACACACTCTCTGCCGTCCACTCCGAGGTCAGGAGGACAGTGGGTCAGGGAATGCCTCTTGAATGAGGCAGTGGTTGATCTTTGAAAGCAGGGAAAGGAATTTCCCAAGCAGACAAGCCTAAGAACACTATCCTGGTGGGAGAGATCAGAATGATGCATCTGGAAACCATAGGAAGCTCACTACCAATAAAAATATATGAGAAAGGGGAAAGGAAATAAGACTGGACAAGGACAGGGGAATCACCAAGGGCCTTGTGCACCAATGAAGCAATGAGATGAAACCATACAGAGCACATCTGAGGATCTGGGCTGGACCAAACTCCACATTTGAATGTGGGTCATTTTTGTCGTTACTGTTATAGCTGAAACAGAACCAAAAAGTGATTGTGTACACATGACACTCCTTCATGGACACCTCTAGAAACAACAGTGAGACTCTGAGGGGGCTGGAAGTCCTATGCTATACAGGTGAGGACAAAAGCAAGTGACATGTGACTTGCTAATGTGATTTCACCTGTGCTGCCAGATCCAGGAAACTTGGGTTCTCTGTTCATTTGTGAGAAGGTTTAAAAAAACCGGAGGGATGGTATGGGGAGCGGGGAGGAAGGAGGGTTCAGGATGGGGAGCACGTGTATACTGGTGGCGGATCCATCTCGATGTATGGTAAAAGCAATACAATATTGTAAAGTTAAGCAAAATAAAACTTAATTTAAAAAAATAAAATAGTTAGCAAACCAAAAAAATAAATAAATAAAGAGGAAATTCTAAAGTAAAAAAAAAAAAAAAAGAAGAACAACCTGTCTCTATTCAGCCCATAGAGAGCAAAGAAAAAATGCTCACCCTTCCTCCCAACTTTACAAGTAGCCAGTGGCTTCCCTGGTGATTCAGTGATAAAGAACCTGCCTGCCAATAAAGGAGACATGGGTTCGATCCCTGGTCCAGGAAGATACCACATTCTGCAAAGCAACTAAGCTCATGTGCCACAAATATTAAGCCGGTGCTCTGGAGCCCAGGAACCACAACAAGAGAAGTCACTGCCGTGAGAAGCCCAGATACCATAACTAGAGAGTAGCCTCTGCTCGCAGCAACTAAAGAAAAGCCTGTGCAGCACTGAAGACCCAGGACAAACAAAAATAGAGATAATTGTAAAATGTAGCCATAAAGCCCAAAAGCTTCCTTCAGTGATATCATCAAATTCCCAAAGAAAGCAATAAATGTTATTTTTTAGGCCGATGAGGAAGAGAGAAAGATTCTGACTTTTTTTCTCTACTATTCCTCAGGGACAGTACCTCCTTAAGGAAATACACTCAGAGTAGGTGAGTGTGTGTGTGTGTGTGGGGGGGGGGGGCACGTGTGCACATGTGAACGTTTATGCATGTCTAAGTGCCTGTACATGCATATGTGTGCACGTTCATGTAGGTGAGCCAGGGGAAGGCAGAGGACATCTCAGAGCTCCCTATAGGATGTCCACTTCTAGAAAGGACTGCCCTGAAAAGGGGTCCATGTGTGTGTGTGTGTGTGTGTGTGTGTGTGTGTGTAAGAGTGCGCTCAGTCACTCAGTGGTGTCCAACTCTTTGAGACCCCATGGATGCCCGCCAGACTCCTCTGTCCATGGGATTTCCCAAGCAAGAATACTGGAATGGGTTGCCATTTCCTTCTCCAGGGGGTTCTCCAGGGGATCTTCCTGACCCAGGGACTGAACCCACATCTCCATTGGCAGGCAGATTCTTTACTTCAGAGCCACCAGGGAAGTCCTTATCACTGCGTAGCAGGGCTAAAATTAATCAGTCCATGCATCTATCCCTCCACCACTCTGTTCTACAAACATGTACCAAGCATAGCTTACGCATCAAGCTTTGCGCAGCTGTTGAGGTGACCAGGCACACAGTTCCTGACCTCCAGGAGCTCCCAGCAGAGCCTCTCAATCAGAGTGGAATGAGCAGGGAGGCTCAATGAAGACTTGTTTATACTTTAACGATGCATCGGAAACCAACTCCCTAAATTCAAATCCCAGTTCCCTCATTTACCAGGTGATCATGGGCAAATTTTGTGATTTCTCTGTACCTTGGTGTCATCTATGAAAGAGGTACATAATGGTGGCATACAACACTACTTTAAAGTGTTGGTATGAAGATTAAATGGCAGAAAGTGAAGAGGAACTAAAAAGCCTCTTGATGACAGTGAAAGTGGAGAGTGAAAAGGTTGGCTTAAAGCTCAACAATCAGAAAACAAAGATCATGGCATCTGGTCCCATCACTATATGGGAAACAGATGGAGAAACAGTGGAAACAGTGTCAGACTTTATTTTTCTGGGCTCCAAAATCACTGCAGATGGTGACTGCAGCCATGAAATTAAAAGACGCTTACTCCTGGGAAGGAAAGTTATGACCAACCTAGATAGCATATTCAAAAGCAGAGACATCACTTTGCCAACAAAGGTTCGCCTAGTCAAGGCTATGGTCTTTCCTGTGGTCATGTATGGATGTGAGAGCTGGACTGTGAAGAAGGCTGAGCGCCGAAGAATTGATGCTTTTGAACTGTGGTGTTGGAGAAGACTCCTGAGAGTCCCTTGGACTGCAAGGAGATCCAACCGGTCCATTCTGAAGGAGATCAGCCCTGGGATTTCTTTGGAAGGAATGATGCTAAAGCTGAAACTCCAGTATTTTGGCCACCTCATGCAAAGAGTTGACTCATTGGAGAAGACTCTGATGCTGGGAGGGATTGAGGGCAGGAGGAGAAGGGGACGACAGAGGATGAGATGGCTGGATGGCATCACTGACTCGATGAATGTGAGTCTGAGTGACCTCCGAGAGCTGGTGATGGATAGGGAGGCCTGGCGTGCTGCAGTTCATGGGGTCGCAAAGAGTCGAACACGACTGAGCGACTGATCTGATCTGATCTGATATTTATAAAATGCTCAGTACAGTGCTTAGCAACACAGTCATTCTATGAGTTATTATTATTATTGTTGTCATCACTATTATTACTATTATCAATTCTCAAGTAATCATGAAATGGGTGAGGTGTTGGCTGTCTCTTGAGCAGCAGGACCCACAATGCTCTCGAGTTCACTTTCAGCTCAATTGCCCAAGCCCAGTATAGGCTACTGGTGAGGCTAGAGCCCCAGCAGGGAGGCTGCCCCTAGCCCACCAGACACCACAAAAGCTCTGCCTGGCACTCTCTAACTCTAGCCATATTCTGTTTCTGGGAGCAGAACCAAATGCCCTCGTTGCATCCTGACAATGCAGCTGCAAGAAACAGACAGAGACCAGCCCTAAACGGGGCTGTTCTGTAGCCAAGGAGATGGGTTCAGTAGGTTATATGCTCTATCCATCCCATCTACACACCCCGCCTACTGGGAGCTGGAAGGACAGACTCAAAGACACCAGGCCCCTCTGCGAAGTTTCCAGGGGCAGCGGATGAAGGAATAAGTGTCCCAAAGGTACAGAACAAATGCCTCTGAATTTAATTTTGCTTTTTGCCTTCCACCAGCTGGAGATCTTGGGCAAGTTCCCTAAACTCTTACAATCAGTGTGCCCTCATCTATATAATGGGGATTAAAAAAAAACTTCTCAAAATTAAATCATCCTAACACAAGGTCCAGCAAAGCAGAGACACTCCAGATGTCTGTACTGGATGAAGTCTGTATTGTATCTGGTATCGAATCAGCCCCTGCCTGTGAACCTGCCGATGCAAAACACAGAAGCCGGACAATGACTCTCTTACCAACACCTCTTCACTTCTTGCCTGTGAGAGCTGGGCCCCTGGCCCAAAGCATGATGAGGATGACTGGGATGCAGAGGGACAAGGGCAAGGGCACGCCCCTGGGGAATTCTCAGTTAACAAGCTTTGTGTGCCCAGCACACCCTGTGCCAGCCAAGGGAATTCAAGATTTCGGGGTCCCTGAGGAATCATCATTTAAAAAAAAAAAATAGCCAAGCCAGTAAATGCAAGAGACTCAACTGAGGGACTGGCTCATATGTGGACACTCCAGGAAACCCAATGGGCAAGGCAGCCAACTCCCTGAGACTTTATTATAGCCAAGCGTGCAGCCTTCTGTGATTATTTTACACAAGCCAAAGATATCCTTCCTTATAGCCTCAAAAAAGAATTCTTCAAAAGCTTCAGCTCCTTCCTAGGGCAGCTCTTGCTCTCAAAAGGACTGCTAGACGCAAGTCACCGACCCTCCCAGAGCCTGAGTCCACTCACCTGTGAACTGAATACAACTGGATCTCCCTCTCAGAGAAACTATGGGACTGAAGGAGGTGACACAGTCATCGTACCCAGCATGAGGGGCCTCAGCAGGCCCCCATCTCACTCCATAGGTTGGATCTCAATGGATCATCACACAAGGTAAGCAATCAGCACAAATTTATCAAAAAGGACATTTTTACAGTCCTGATTTTTAAACATTTCATACGGTGTGTGTTTCCCAACTCCCCAGACTCAGAAATGCCGCCAGCACTTTTATCCTGCCAAAAAGATTTGATAAACTGCTGTCCCATAATCTAAACAAGGAGGAAGACAGAGCTGGTAAAAGGCAGCACTGAGAGCCCAGTTGGAGAACTCCCCTCTCCAGGCTTCTTGTTCATTTTCTCCCCCTTCATCAGCACATCCTTGAACTTCCCCCATGCCCTGGCACAAGCAGGCATGATGGAACAAGTACTCCAAAGGTACAGGACAAATGTGGATGAGTCTCTGTTCCAGACAGGATACTGCCTTGGAGTCAGGACCAATGCATCCAATTTTGGCTCCACCTCCTAGCAGCTGGGGGACCTTGGGCAAGTTTCCAAACCTCTGTGTGTCCTCTTAGGGAAGATGAGGCATTCCTGGGACTTGAATCTTTTTGTTATGTGGATCATTTTTTTAATGATCTTTATTAAATGTTTTAATCTTTATCGAATCTATCAGAATATTGCTTCAGTTTTATGTTCTGGTCTTTTGGCCGCAAAGTATGTGGGATCTTAGCTCCCCAACCACAGACTGAACTGTGTGCCCTGCATTGGAAGGTGAAGTTTTATCCACTGGACTGCCAGAGAAGTTCCAGGAGTTGAGTCTTTATATGACTTAAAAGCTCATGGTTTCTCATTACCCTGGGCCGAAGTTTTAAAATGCAAAACAAACACACAAGCAGATACACTACTCTCCAGGAAGGATTTTACACATCCTCTCATCCATTCCCAGGGAAACACCGAGCGCAAACATCCTCACATTTCCACTCTAGGATATCACAACGGTAGCCGAAGTGGACCCAATTAATCCAGAGAAAGAGAACATGGTCAATAGAGGCCACCTATCCCCTCAACAAGCTCCTCCTGCCTCCAAGCAGAAGACGAATCCATGTATTCAGCAAGCGGATTTCCACTCCACACATCTGTCAGAGTCACTGCATAAACAAACTCTTCAGCATGTCCTCTCTTTCACCCAGTCATGGACGAGCGCCCAGAAAGTCTCTGGTCCCACCTAAACACTGGGCTGTTACCCAAGAACTGTGATCAGACCCTGAGGACTGGGCCTAAAATGTCTCCTGAGAGCTGCTACGTGGATCTTTCTGTGTCCAGGCTCACTGGTGATGGTCAGTTCTCCAGAGGAGACTTCAGTGGTTAGGACTTTGGCTTCAAGTTTCTGACCCCAAGCAGGAAGTCTGTAAAAACCACAGTCAAGGTTATGGAGGGAGGCAACAACGGAAAGGGCAGTAACTGAGTTTAATACATGCTCAATTGCTCAGTCATGCCCGACTCTGTGTGACTCCGTGGACTGTAGCCCACCAGGCTCTTCTGTCCATGGAATTTTCCAGGCAAGAATACTGGAGTGGGCTGTCATTTCCTACTCCAGAGTTTAATGTAGTCCAACCGAAAGTAAATGAACTATCCAGTCAACAGTGGAGAGCTGGGAAGACTGGCTCCACCCCTCACTAGCTACATGATCTTGAAAAAGTCTTGCAATCTCTCTGGACCTCAATGTTCCCGTGTGCAAAATCTGCTCTGCTCTGCTAAGTCGCTTCAGTCGTGTCCAACTCTGTGCGACCCCATAGACGGCAGCCCACCAGGCTTCCCCGTCCCTGGGATTCTCCAGGCAAGAACACTGGAGTGGGTTGCCATTTCCTTCTCCAATGCATGAAAGTGAAAAGTCAAAGTGAAGTCTCTCAGTCATCTCCTACTCTAGCGACCCCATGGACTGCAGCCTATCAGGCTCCTCCATTCATGGGATTTTCCAGGCAAAAGTACTGGAGTGGGTTGCCATTGCCTTCTCCACGTGTGCAAAATGGGGATATGTAATTATCCCTACTTTTCAGGCCTGCTGTCAGCATCATGGGATGATGTACAAGAAAAATATCTGGCACAGAGAAGGTCCCAATAAAACATGCATCACTTTCCCTTCTAACTTTATACACCCCAGTCCTCTGTTTCATGGGTTGAGTGGCCAGTCTGTGGAGGGCATGGACTGTTTTCTCTGTGGATAGAGATCATCTTCCTCACCCGTGGGGGATTGAGAGAAGCTCAAAATTCCCATCACTTCACCATGAGTTCACTGCTGGGCCCTAGGATGAGAAGCCAGTAATTAAGTCAACTTTGATTTTTACACTGAACCTGCCAGTAAGTGTCCAATCATGTGACCAAAAAAAAGATAGAAATAAGAAAAGCTAGACACGTCCAAGGCCAGGGACGGCAGCCGAGAGTGCCAGGCTGCGACAGCACAGGAGCGGCCGAGAGGAGCCACTCCACGTCTCAGGTCAGAGGCGGCGGCTGGGAGGAGCTACCCCACATCCAAGGAGCAGTGGTTGCATGGGCACAGGAGGGCCGAGAGGAGCTACTCCACGTTTAAGGTCAGGAGGGGCGGCTGTGAGGAGATACCCCTCCTCCAAGGTAAGGAGCAGCCCTGAAGAGATACCCCATGTCCAAGGTAAGAGAAACCCAAGTAAGATGGTAGGTGTTGCTAGAGGGCATCAGAGGGCAGACACACAAACCATAATTACAGAAAACTAGTCAATCTACTCACATGGACCACAGCCTTGTCTAACTCAATGAAACTAAGCCATGCCGTGTGGGGCCACCAAAGACGGGCAGGTCATGGTGGAGAGGTCTGACAGGATGTGGTCCACTGGAGAAGGGAATGGCAAACCACTTCAGTATTCTTGCCTTGAGAACCCCATGAATAGTATGAAAAGCCAAAATGATAGGATACTGAAAGAGGAACTCCCCAGGTCGGTAGGTGCCCAGTATGCTACTGGAGATCAGTGGAGAAATAACTCCAGAAAGAATGAAGGGATGGAGCCAAAGCAAAAACAATACCCAGTTGTGCATGTGACTGGTGAGAGAAGCAAGGTCTAATGCTTTAAAGAGCAATATTGCATAGGAACCTGGAATGTTAGGTATATAAATCAAGGCAAATTGGAAGTAGTCAAACAGGAAATGGCAAGAGTGAAACATCGACATTCTAGGAATCAGTGAACTAAAATGGACTGGAATGGGTGAATTTAACTCAGATGACCATTATATCTGAGTTATATTTGAATGGCAAACCACTTCAGTATTCTTGCCTTGAGAACCCCATGAACAGTATGAAAAGACAAAATGATAGGATACTGAAAGAGAAACTCCCCAGGTCAGTAAGGGCCCAATATGCTACTGGAGATCAGTGGAGAAATAACTCCAGAAAGAATGAAAGGATGGAGCCAAAACAAAAAGAATACCCAGCTGTGGATATGTCTGGTGATAGAAGCAAAGTCCGATGCTGTAAAGAGCAATATTGCATAGGAACCTGGAATGTCAGGTCCATGAATCAAGGCAAATTGGAAGTGGTCAAACAAGAGATGGCAAGAGTGAATGTCGACATTCTAGGAATTAGCGAACTAAAATGGACTGGAATGGGTGAATTTAACTCGGATGACCATTATATCTACTACTGTGGGCAGGAATCCCTCAGAAGAAATGGAGTAGCCATCATGGTCAACAAAAGAGTCCAAAATGCAGTACTTGGATGCAATCTCAAAAATGACAGAATGATCTCTGTTCGTTTCCAAGGCAAACCATTCAATGTCACAGTAATCCAAGTCTATGCCCCAACCAGTAACGCCGAAGAAGCTGAAGTTGAACGGTTCTATGAAGACCTACAAGACCTTTTAGAACTAACACCCAAAAAAGATGTCCTTTTCATTATAGGGGACTGGAATGCAAAAGTAGGAAGTCAAGAAACACCTGGAGTAACAGGCAAATTTGGACTTGGAATACAGAATGAAGCAGGGCAAAGACTAATAGAGTTTTGCCAAGAAAATGCACTGGTCATAGCAAATACCCTCTTCCAACAACACAAGAGAAGACTCTATACATGGACATCACCAGATGGTCAACACTGAAATCAGATCGATTATATTCTTTGCAGCCAAAGATGGAGAAGCTCTATACAATCAGCAAAAACAAGACCAGGAGCTGACTGTGGCTCGGACCATGAACTCCTTATTGCCAAATTCAGACTGAAATTGAAGAAAGTAGGGAAAACTACTAGACCATTCAGGTATGACCTAAATCAAATCCCTTATGATTATACAGTGGAAGTGAGAAATAGATTTAAGGGCCTAGATCTGATAGATAGAGTGCCTGATGAACTATGGAATGAGGTTCGTGACATTGTACAGGAGACAGGGATCAAGACCATCCCCATGGAAAAGAAATGCAAAAAACCAAAATGGCTGTCTGGGGAGGCCTTACAAATAGCTGTGAAAAGAAGAGAAGCGAAAAGCAAAGGAGAAAAGGAAAGATATAAACATCTGAATGCAGAGTTCCAAAGAATAGCAAGAAGAGATAAGAAAGCCTTCTTCAGTGATCAATGCAAAGAAATAGAGGAAAACAACAGAATGGGAAAGACTAGGGATCTCTTCAAGAAAATCAGAGATACCAAAGGAACATTTCATGCAAAGATGGGCACGATAAAGGACAGAGATGGTGTGGATCTAACAGAAGCAGAAGATATTAAGAAGAGGTGGCAAGAATACACAGAAGAACTGTACAAAAAAGAGCTTCAAGACCTAGACAATCATGATGATGTGATCACTGACCTAGAGCCAGACATCTTGGAATGTGAAGTCAAATGGGCCTTAGAAAGCATCACTACGAACAAAGCTAGTGGAGGTGATGGAATTCCAGTGGAACTATTCCAAGTCCTGAAAGATGATGCTGTGAAAGTGCTGCACTCAATATGCCAGCAAATTTGGAAAACTCAGCAGTGGCCACAGGACTGGAAAAGGTCAGTTTTCATCCCAATCCCAAAGAAAGGCAATGCCAAGGAGTGCTCAAACTACCGAACAATTACACTCATCTCACACGCTAGTAAAGTAATGCTCAAAATTCTCCAAGCCAGGCTTCAGCAATATGTGAACCGTGAACTTCCTGATGTTCAAGCTGGCTTTAGAAAAGGCAGAGGAACCAGAGATCAAATTGCCAACATCCGCTGGATCATGGAAAAAGCAAGAGAGTTCCAGAAAAACATCTATTTCTGCTTTATTGACTATGCCAAAGCCTTTGACTGTATGGATCACAATAAACTATGGAAAATTCTTAAAGAGATGGGAATACCAGACCACCTGATCTGCCTCTTAAGAAATCTGTATGCAGGTCAGGAAGCAACAGTTAGAACTGGTCATGGAACAACAGACTGGTTCCAAATAGGAAAAGGAGTACGTCAAGGCTGCATATTGTCACCATGTTTATTTAACTTATATGTAGAGTACATCATGAGAAATGCTGGACTGGAAGAAACAGAAGTTGGAATCAAGATTGCCGGGAGAAATATCAATAACCTCAGATATGCAGATGACACCACTCATGGCAGAAAGTGAAGAGGGGCTAAAAAGCCTCTTGATGAAAGTGAAAGTGGAGAGTGAAAGGGTTGGCTTAAAGCTCAACATTCAGAAAACGAAGATCATGGCATCTGGTCCCATCACTGCATGGGAAATAGATGGGGAAACAGTGGAAACAGTGTCAGACTTTGTTTTTCTGGGCTCCAAAATCACTGCAGATGGTGACTGCAGCCATGAAGTTAAAAGACGCTTACTCCTTGGAAGGAAAGTTATGAGCAACCTAGATAGCATATTCAAAAGCAGAGACATTACTTTACCAACAAAGGTTCACCTAGTCAAGGCTATGGTCTTTCCTGTGGTCATGTATGGATGTGAGAGCTGGACTGTGAGGAAGGCTGAACGCCGAAGAATTGATGCTTTTGAACTGTGGTGTTGGAGAAGACTCTTGAGAGTCCCTTGGACTGCAAGAAGATCCAACCAGTCCATTCTGAAGGAGATCAATCCTGGAATTTCTTTGGAAGGAATGATGCTAAAGCTGAAACTCCAGTATTTTGGCCACCTCATGCAAAGAGTTGACTCATTGGAGAAGACTCTGATGCTGGGAGGGATTGAGGGCAGGAGGAGAAGGGGACGACAGAGGATGAGATGGCTGGATGGCATCACTGACTCGATGGATGCGAGTCTGAGTGACCTCCGGGAGCTGGTGATGGACAGGGAGGCCTGGCGTGCTGCGGTTCATGGGGTCGCAAAGAGTCAGACACGACTGAGCGACTGATCTGATCTGACCATTATATCTACTACTGTGGGCAGGAATCCCTTAGAAGAAATGGAGTAGCCATCATGGTCAACAAAAGAGTCCAAAATGCAGTACTTGGATGCAATCTCAAAAACAAAAGAATGATTTCTGTTCGTTTTCAAGGCAAACCATTCAATATCACAGTAATCCAAGTCTATGCCACAACCAGGAATGCTGAAGAAAGTGAAGTTGAATGGTTCTATGAAGACTTACAAGATCTTTGAGAACTAACACCCAAAAAAGATGTCCTTTTCCTTTTCATTATAGGGGACTGGAATGCAAAAGTAGGAAGTCAAGAAACACCTGGAGTAACAGGCAAATTTGGCCTTGGAAAATGGAATGAAGCAGGGCAAAGACTAATAGAGTTTTGCCAAGAGAACTCACTGGTCATAGCAAACACCCTCTTCCAACAACACAAGAGAAGACTCTACACATGGACATCACCAGATGGTCAACACCGAAATCAGACTGATTATATTCTTTGCAGCCAAAGATGGAGAAGCTCTATACAGTCAGCAAAAACATGACCGAGAGTTGACTGTGGCTCAGATCATGAACTCCTTATTGTCAAATTCAGACTTAAATGGAAGAAAGTAGGGAAAACCACTAGACCATTCAGGTATGACCTAAATCAAATCCCTTATGATTATACAGTGGAAATGAGAAATAGATTTAAAGGACTAGATCTGATAGATAAGAGTGCCTGATGAACTATGGACGGAGGTTCACGACATTGTACAGGAAGACAGGGATCAAGACCATCCCTGTGGAAAAGAAATGCAAAAAAGCAAAATGGCTGTCTGGGGAAGCCTTACAAATAGCTGTGAAAAGAAGAGAAGCAAAAAGCAAAGGAGAAAAGGAAAGATATACCCATCTGAACATAGAGTTCCCAAAAAAAGCAAGGAGAGGTAAGAAAGCCTTCCTCAGCAATCAATGCAAAGAAATAGAGGAAAACAATAGAATGGGAAAGACTAGAGATCTCTTCAAGAAAATTAGAGATACCAAGGGAACATTTCATGCAAAGATGGGCTTGATAAAGGACAGAAATGGTATGGACCTAACAGAAGCAGAAGATATTAAGAAGAGATGGCAAAAATACACAGAAGAACTGTACAAAAAAGAGCTTCACAACCCAGATAATCACGATGATGTGATCACTCACCTAGAGCCAGACATCCTGGAATGTGGGCCTTAGAAAGCAGCACTAGGCAATGGCACCCCACTCCAGTACTCTTGCCTGGAAAATCCCATGGGTGGAGGAGCCTGGTAGGCTGCAGTCCATGGGGTCGCCAAGAGTCGGACACGACTGAGCGACTTCACTTTCTCTTTTCACTTTCATGCATTGGAGAAGGAAATGGCAACCCACTCCAGTGTTCTTGCCTGGAGAATCCCAGGGACGGGGAAGCCTGGTGGGCTGCCGTCTATGGGATCACACAGAGTCGGACACGACTGAAGTGACTTAACATAACATAACATAACATATGAACAAAGCTAGTGGAGGTGATGGAATTCCAGTTGAGCTATTTCAAATCCTGAAGATGATGCTGTGAAAGTGTTGCACTCAATATGCCAGCAAATTTGGAAAACTCAGCAGTGGCCACAGGACTGGAAAAGGTCAGTTTTCATTCCAATCCCAAAGAAAGGCAATGCCAAAGAATGCTCAAACTACCTCACAACTGCACTCATCTCACACGCTAGTAAAGTAATGCTCAAAATTCTCCAAGCCAGGCTTCAGCAATACGTGAACTGTGAACTTCCTGATGTTCAAGCTGGTTTTAGAAAAGGCAGAGGAACCAGAGATCAAATTGCCAACATCTGCTGGATCATGGAAAAAGCAAGAGAGTTCCAGAAAAAACATCTATTTCTGCTTTATTGACTGTGCCAAAGCTTTTGACTGTGTGGATCACAATAAACCGTGGAAAATTCTGAAAGAGATGGGAATACCAGACCACCTGACCTGCCTCTTGAGAAACCTATATGCAGGTCAGGAAGCAACAGTTAGAATTGGACATGGAACAACAGACTAGTTCCAAATAGGAAAAGGAGTACGTCAAGGCTGTATATTGTCACCCTGCTTATTTAACTTATATGCAGAGTACATCATGAGTTAAGAAGCACATGCTGGAATCAAGATTGCTGGGAGAAATATCAATAACCTCAGATATGCAGATGATACCACCCTTATGGCAGAAAGTGAAGAGGAACTCAAAAGCCTCTTGATGAAAGTGAAAGAGGAGAGTGAAAAGGTTGGCTTAAGGCTCAACATTCAGAAAACAAAGATCATGGCATCTGGTCCCATCACTTCAAGGGAAATAGATGGGGAAACAGTGGAAACAGTGTGTTAGACTTTATTTTGGGGGGCTCCAAAATCACTGCGGATGGTGACTGCAACCATGAAATTAAAAGACGTTTACTCCTTGGAAGGAAAGTTATGACCAAGCTAGACAGCATATTAAAAAGCAGAGACATTACTTTGCCAACAAACCATAGTCAAGGCTATGGTTTTCCAGTGGTCATGTATGGCTGTGAGAGTTGGACTATGAAGAAAGCTGAGCACCGAAGAATTGATGCTTCTGAACTGTGGTGTTGGAGAAGACGTTTGAGAGTCCCTGGGACTGCAAGGAGATCCAACCAGTCCATTCTAAAGGAGATCAGTCCTGGGTGTCCTTGGAATCAGATCAGATCAGTCGCTCAGTCGTGTCCGACTCTTTGGAACCCCATGAACTGCAGCACGCCAGGCCTCCCTATCCATCACCAGCTCTCGGAGGTCACTGATGCTAAAGCTGAAACTCCAATACTGTGGCCACCTCATGCGAAGAGTTGACTCATTGGAAAAGACTCTGATACTGGGAGGGATTGGGGGCAGGAGGAGAAGAGGACGACAGAGGATGAGATGGCTGGATGGCATCACCAACTCGATGGACATGAGTCTGAGTGAACTCCAGGAGTTGGTGATGGACAGGCAGGCCTGGCATGCTGCGATTTATGGAGTCGCAGAGTCGGATACGACTGAGCGACTGAACTGAACTGAACTGAGACAGATGTTTTGGTGTTTCATGTTTTGAAATCATTCATTCCTTTGGCATCAGTTCAATATCACTACTTTGTAGATTTTCCTTTCAATATGCCACTAGTCTTAAAGGATTGTCCTTAAATGGGAAAAAGAAAACCCCTGATGGACTAAAATTATCCTGTGCCTTCCATTCTGAACACCAAAATACTTATAAAAACTATGTTTTTATGTGTTGGAGATACTGACCTCCAACCTAGGAGTTTCACACCTGGGGCTACTCTGAGTTTTCAGATGTGCTACCTAGTGACTGGTGAGAAAACAGCTGCCAAAGACCAAGCAGAATTGCCCAATTTGCACATATAGATGGGAATACATTTTTGTTTTTGTTTTGCGGGGGTGGGGGGGATACGTTTTAAATCTAAATTAGACTACATATACATAGCTGATAAGTTATGTGTCGATATTTTTCGACATTCGTTTTTCTGTAACCCCACCTCCACCTCACACCCAATTCCAAGCAAGTAAGTAGGTGTCTAAGTCTGTGGTCACATCTTGTCTTTTGTAAAATTGAGAAATGAAAAAATGATGCAGATGGGTAAGTAGCTAGTCCAAGAGGATGGCACAGAGAGTGCCATGCAACTTTGAAGGTTTTGAAGCAGTAAAGGGAGACAATCCCCCAGATAGTAAGAGGTTCAGTCTGGGGATGGGGTCCCATGGGGAGTAGTGGTCCACACCCTGCCATGCTGTTGTGGGAGGACCTCACAGGGATGACTGCAAGAGGCCCTCAGCATAGGAGCACCCCTGGCCAAAGATTCCTGTTGTCGTGAATATGGTGAAGAATTAGCCAGTCAAGCCACTAATCAGGGTGGGACCTGCAGGGAACCAGGTATCTCCATGGTCCCCAGTGTGAACCAGTGATGCTCTCGCTCCTAGGACCAGGGAAGAGGGGTCCCAATAATGACTCTTTGAACTTCTTGTCAACCAACTGGGATAGGAGCTTTGGATAAAGCTCAAATTAACTTTTAGGATGATAACATGTCTTGCACACCTACATGTGTATGTGAAAATGTCTACCCAAAGGCTCTCCTTGTGCCTTAAGGCCTCAATCCCCTCTTTTTTTCCTGGATTCTTTAGTCCTCAGTCACAAACATCATTTCATTCACGACTCTGTAAAATTATGTTTCTTGATTTTACTACCTCTGAGTTATGATTATAGAATTAAGATGTCAAGTGGAATTCCTACTGCAGAGTCCAGCTTCCACTTTTCAATCAGGCATGGCTGGGAGGATATCAGCATCATCTTGAAAGTTTTTTAAATGCATACCTATTCATCCCCACCACCCCAACATTCTTAGTACCCCAGGTCTCAGGGGGCAGGGAAGGTGGGAAAAGCATAATGTACTACTTCTAACTACTGAGAAATTTTGCAAAAAGTTGCAAATAATGATACAAGGAACACACACAAACACTTTACAGATTCACCTACTGTTAACATTTTACCTCATTTGCTTTCCTCTATCTCCCCCTGTCTCTCCATACACATAGTTCATACATATTTAATTTGCATATGGGTGTGGTTGTTACTATGAATATGTATATAAATTTATTTTTATTACATATATTATGGCCTTTTATTCCTAAATACTTAAAGGTGTATTTCCTTAGAATAGGAGCAACCACAATACAGTTTTCACTGACAGTGCTTTTATCTAAGTAACCATCCATATTCTACATTTCCCAGGCTTTCCAGGTGGCACTAGTGGTAGAGAATCCATCTGCAGCACAGGAGACCCGAATTCTACTCCTGGGTTGGAAAGATCCCCTGGAGGAGGGCATGGCAACCCACTTTAGTATTCTTGCCTGGAGAATCAGAGGAGGCCGGTGGGGTATGGCCCATAGGGTCGCAAACAACTGAACACATCTGAAGCCACTTAGCACGCATGTCATTTCCCATCCATAACAGGACTGAGTCTAGGGTCAAGCATTGCATTCAGCTGTCATATCTCCTTAGACTTCCTGAATCTGGAACATTTCCAATAGCCTTTGCATATCTTTTACAACAATGTCATCTTTGAAGACTACAGCCCCGCCCATGCACACTTGTTCTGGATTATAAGAGAATGTTCCTCCTTTTGCATGTCTGATGTATCCTCGTGATTCGACTGAGGTCTGCATTCTTGGCCAGAACATGGTATAGGTATTTCCCTCACAGAGTCTCATAGCTGGAGGCAAATGATATCCATCTGTCTTTCAGAAGTCATTTTAATTTTGGTCACTTGACCAAAGTGGGTATCATATTTTTCTCAATATCTCTATTCTTTTATTTCCTCCCTTGCAAGATGCTTTAAGATGATGCAAGTATCCTGCCCTTCATCAAAATCCCACCCCACCCCTAGATACATATCCACTGATGATTCTTGCCTGATCCAATCTTTGCTGTGATGTTTGAGAAATGATGATTAAATGCTCCCACTTTCCAAAAAGAGGCTCTAAGTTACCACTATACTCCAGGAATTGGAACCACTATATAGAGAACCCCCAAAACACTAGGTTTTGAAGATTTAACGTGCAAATTACAGACATCATAAGAGATAACGTTTGAAAGACCAGAAGCCTACATGGATCAAGCACCCACTGTTTTCAAGTTATTTATATACATCGTTTCAATGAATCTATGAGGGAGGTGTTTCTATTCTTTCACAGATTAACACACTGAGGCTCAGAAGGATGGGCTAATATGCCTAGAGTCAACCAGCTCCCAAGTGACTATAGTGAGATTTTAATGGAGGTCCACCTGACTCAAAAGTCCATGCCTTTGACACACTACTACTTTCATGGCTAGTATATGATTCATGATTCCCTCCAATATGGACCCAAGCTGTTAGATCTTATCACACTGTGTCCACTGGGGTGGGAAACCTCAGGCAGGAACATTCCATGCCACCTGGGACTTGGGCTGGGTGCAGCCTGCATCCAATGCTCAAGAAATGGATAATAAATGGCAGGAGGAATTATTCAAATGGATCCATTGGATTCAGTGCCCACACTGATCTTGTCCTTTTTCCTAACTAGGAAGTCCTAACACTGATGAACCAAAGTGTTCTAGACCTCACATTCTCTGATCCTGCCTAGAAGTATTTTGAACTTCTCCCTCTCTTTTCAAGCAGGCTTTTCCAAAATGCCCAGATGCTGTTTTGTTCCTCCAGCATCATACTACAATGCCCCCTATTGTTCTTTAATCCAAATTACATTTCCCTTTGGAATCCAGGCTGACACTGCTAAGAAACAAGGGCAACAGTCCAGTTTGTAATGAAACTCATTCAGATATATAAAATTAAGAACAGGAATAAATTCTGGACACCTGAAGCTAATACAATGTTATGTTGATTACACCTCAATAAAAATCTTTTGAGAAATATTTTTTGAAAAGAGTATTAATGGGTTTAAGCTATTAACAAGACAGAAAAGGTAGACCACTCAGAGAAGGCAAAATTAGCAAGAAAGAAGTGAAAGAGAATGGAATTCATTTCACCAGCACTTTGAGCTGTTTCACTACACTTCAGCCCAGATACCTGCTCTGTGTGTGTGTGTGTGTGTGTGTGTGTGTGTGTGTGTATGCGCGTGCGCCCACGCGCGTGTGTGGCCCACCACCCTTCTCTGTCTATGGAATTTTCCAGGCAACAATACTGGAGTGGGTAGCCATTCTCTTCTCCAGGGAATCTTTCCAATCCAGGGATCAAATCTGGGTTTCCTGCATTGCAG
Source organism: Tragelaphus eurycerus (assembly GCA_935064755.1). Classification (NCBI taxonomy): domain Eukaryota; kingdom Metazoa; phylum Chordata; class Mammalia; order Artiodactyla; family Bovidae; genus Tragelaphus; species Tragelaphus eurycerus. The sequence goes on from CAKXYN010000002.1 coordinate 32,559,700, forward strand.
GCAGATTCTTCACTGTCTGAGCCACCAAGGAAGCCTCCACTTACATTCTTACTAAGGGACAATGGAGTAAATCTAGGCAGGGCACACACTGATGAGGCCTGATGAAGGCAGCCCCATCCTTCAGCTCTAGGAGTGGTCACCTGATTTAAGCCTGACCCACCAGTGAATCCAACAGTCCCCTAGACACAGCAACTCGTTCAGGGATGAGCACATGATCCAATCCAGGCTAACAAACTATGTAATGGGACTTTATGTGGCAATAACAGGGAAGAAGATGGATGTTCTTTCTCTTTTGTCTTAAGGATAAGGTAACTAGCAGAGTTTTCCTCAGAGTGAACTCAGCACACAGAAGTGTAGAATCAAGAGCTAGAAAGTGAAGCACAGAGACAAAATCTGAGGACATAATTTGAGTCACTGAATCCAGCTATGCCTAAAGCTGGGTTACTATTTGGTATTTTTGACTCAATGTGTAAGGTTTCCCACTAAAGTCAGTTGATTTGAGTCACTTACAACCAAAGAGGGGCTTCCCGTGTGGTGCTAGTGGTAAAGAAATCGCCAGCCAATGCAGGAGATGTAAGAGATGCAAATTCAATCCCTGGGTCAAAGGCACAGCAACCCGTTCCGGTATTCTTGCCTAGAGAATCCATGGACAGAGGAGCCCTGGCAGGCTACAGGCCATAGGGTCGCAAAGAGTCAGTCACAATTAAAGTGACTTAGCACACACACACACACACACACACACACACACACAACCAAAGAAATCCTGACTGACATAGATGGATACATATCCAGATAACTGGGCTTAAAGGAGTTTATCTAAGGGCAGAGGGAGAGCTGGGGTGTGTTCAGTTTGGGACATGCTGAGATGGATGTGTCTAGGGGACATGAGGGTGGAGATGTGCAGTGGGCAGCAGGGAGTGGGATTCAGGAGGTTGAAAGAGATCCTGGGGCTGGGCAGAGAGCTCTGGGAGTCTCTGACACACAGCCTGGCATGGATGGGAACACTCAACAGGTGCGGCAAAAAGAAGATGGGCTGAGACCCAAACCAGGGGCACCACCATGTACAGAACAAGTGAAAAAAGAGGAGCCAGGTAGAAGGGGACATCCATCAAGCACTGCAGCCAAGGAAGGCTTCTGGGAGAAGAGGGAGCCAAAGGGACTTTCCCCTCAAACTGCAGAAAAATACCCCCCTCTCTATTTCTGTATCTCTCTCCCCCTAACACGCCAGCAAATGACACTCCTGACCACCTGGAGTCTCCTCTCACAACCCTGGCAGGGACGGATACAATGTCACAGTGGAGGAATCACTGCTTTTTCTCCTGGCCACTGTCTCCTTTCTCCACCCAGCAGGGGCCACCCGCAGACAGCCTTCTCTTTAAGGAGCACTTGGTGCTTTACTGGCATTATTATTTCTAATCATCACAGCACTTCCAGGAATTCAGGGTTATTCCACACTTTACAGAAGTGGAAACAGAGGCTCAAGAGGCTCAGTGGGGATGACTGATGATGATGACCAGGGTGCGCCCATCAGTAAAGAAAGAAGCCATGCTCCGGGGATGCGGCAGGCACAGCAGAGGTGGCCACAAGGAGCTGGGGGAGCAGCAGGGTCCTGCGGTGCTGCCAACTCAGCCACACCAGAGCCCCCCACCTGTGGACATTCTTTCCAGACCCAGCCCTGAGCTCCTGAGGGTAAGACCTGACGTCAGGAATTTAAGTTCAGTTCAGTACTGATGTTTCTGAAGGATTCATTCCTACATTTCCCCAAAAGGCTTAGGAGACTGCCCTGCTGAGCATGGACTGGGTCGGGGGCTGGGGTAGTGGAGACAGACCTGGGACTAAACCCTGCCCCCTTCGCACACTGACCCCATGGCTATGGGCAAATCCCCAAGCTTTCCAGTCTCCCTCCCCTGGCTCGAAAATGAGACAAAAATGATAACTCTCCGTTTGGAATAAGAGGACTAACAATATGTAAAGCACAGCACTCAGAGGATACAAGAAATGCTACAGTTAAAAATAAAAAGAAGATGCTCTGCATTGACTAATTTTTACCTTGCTTTGTTCTAAAGAGAGTTAAGGCAGCTGGCACACGATAAATATTTGGTGACTGGGTAAATGTGAAAGGCAGACTAATGAGCCTGCTCCCCACAGAGAGGCTCAGGGAACAAATGAGGAAAAACTGCCTACAGTGAAATTCATTAGGTTGTTTTTAATATCAATGATTTGAATGCCAGCCTTTGCCTAGGAAGGGCAGAAATGAGTCTAGTGTTTAAATGCAGTCAGGATACTAGGTAACATTTCAAGTAGCTGCAGCTTTTCACTAATTAACATCATTGAACTAGACCTCTCGTCATCCATCCTCAAACTCGTGAGTAAGAAAGGATTCCTGGATGTTGGTCGGGGAGGGGGCAAGAGAGGACACAGAAGCAGCTAGCAGCCCTGATGATGAATCCTGACTTGGCTAGAACCTCTCAAATCTTGTGAATCCTTTCCCCACGAGGCCTGAAAAAGGCAGTGAGTTATGGAGCACAAGTCAGCTGAAAGCGCTGAACGCACACTGTCGTGACAGCCATAAGTGCAGTACAGAGGCCTCCAGAAAAATGACTGTTAAACAGGTGTTCATCACAGTGTTGCTTATAGTTAAAACACGAATGTTTTACGAGGAAGACTGCGTTCAACCAGGACTCATCACACACTGCTGTGACACAGTCACCTGGAAGTCACGTTAAATTGCAAATTCCAAGCCAGCAGGCCTGGCTGTGGGCAAGCTTCCAGATTTCTAACAAGCTTCCTAATGAGACAACACTGCTGACCCACAAACCACACTTTGAGTAGCAAGGCCCTGCTGACAGGATAATAAATGCATACACGAATAATTCGCGCCTTCGAAAATGATGATACAAATCTTCATATATTCGTATAGAAAGGCATTTAGGATGGACTGTAAGGCAACAGAAGGAGGTCATCCAATTAAAAACATTTCAAAGCAGAGCACAAACAGTATACACAGAAAAATTCTATTCTATATTCAAATTTTACATGTAAAAAAATCCTAAATAATACACAGCAAAATCTAACAGTATTTATCTCCAGATGGGGGGCTTTAGAGTGATTTGAATTAATTTGACTTTTTGTGCAACTGTATTTTCTAATTTTTTTTATAATAATCAAGTAGTGGAGGGGACATATGTATACCTGTGGCTGATCTGTGTTGATGTTGATGGCAGGGGTCAACACAATATTATAGAGCAGTTGTCATCCAATAATTGTATTTTCTTCTATTACTTCTCAAAAAAATGAGTCTAAAAAAATAAACTCACTGAAGAAATATCTTAAAAAAAATAATAAGTAGCATTTGAGTTGAGGGAGGGAGGGAAGGGAGGGAAGGGAAGGAGGGAGGGAGGGAGGAAGAGAGAAAGGAAGGGAGAAAGAAGGGAAGAAAGAAATGAAGAGATAAAGGAAGCAAAGAAAGAAGGAAGAAAAGAGGGAAAGAGACAGAGGAAGAAGAAATCTTGCAAGAGGTTCTGAGGCCCAGGAGAAGGCTTTCTCACTGATTTTCAGGCAAGAAAATATATACTGGCACAATCAAGAAAGGAAAGAGATGAAAGACTTCTCGGAAACTCAAGCTAATTTCAAATGTGCCCACGCCACCCATCAAGATTCTCCAAAAAGCCTGTAGAAAATAAGATTGGTTTCCCAGGGCCTGACTTGGGGAAAGAACTTTATACATGAAAACTCAAAACTCCACAAATAAGGTGCTGGTTGGGAACAGCGGCCAGAGTGCCACCTAGCCTCAAGTCATGAGGCACCCCTAGCCTGGATGCCATGACCCTTGAGATCCTATTCAACAATCTTCTGGCATGTGGGGGTGTACAGTGCAGGGGGTACCAGCTTCAGAGCAGGTGAGATCCAGATCAAATACACCTTTGCATTTGGCAGAAGTCCCTTAACCTCTGTCTCCATTTCCTCCATTTCCTCCTGTCTCCATGTGTAAAACAGAGGTGCAAGCAAGGCTCAGGTGAACTATTCAGTGAGATGACCTTTGAAAAGTCCCTTCTACAGTCCCGACCCTCTGGGCAATCTAAACAACTTAGGGCAGTGCCTATGGAAGGAATTTTTTTAACCTAAGTACATACTGTTGTGCTAAACTGGGCAAGCATTCCTTCCTTTGAATGAATGTGTGGAAGGATAAAATGCTATGAAATTCTAGAGTAGATAAAGAAGAGGTACCATTTTTAATGTACCCCAATGTTCATAGCAGCACTGTTTACAATAGCCAGGACGTGGAAGCAACCTAGATGTCCATCCACAGATGAATGGATAAGCAAGCTGTGGTACATATACACGATGGAGTATTACTCAGCCATTAAAAAGAATACATTTGAATCAGTTCTATTGAGGTGGATGGAACTGGAGCCTATCATACAGAGTGAAGTAAGCCAGAAAGAAAACACAAATACAGTATACTAACGCATATATATGGAATTTAGAAAGATGGTAACAATCACCCTGCTTATGAGACAGCAAAAGAGACACTGATGTATAGAACAGACTTTGGACTCTGGGACTGGGAGAGGGTGGGACGATTGGGGAGAATAGCATTGAATATGTATAATATCATATCTGAAACGAGCAGTCCAGGTACGATGCCCTATAACAGATGCCTGGGACTGGAGCACTGGGATGAACTGGAGGGATGGTGTGGGAGGGGGAGGGAGGAGGGTTCAGGATGGGGAGCACGGGTATCTGGTGGCGGATCCATCTCGATGTATAGTAAAAGTAATACAATATTGTAAAAAAAAAATAAAATAAATGTGATTATAAGCCAAAAAAATAAATAAATAAATAAAAAATTAAATGATAAAAAAATAAATAAATAAATAAATATTGGCTCTGTCACTCAAAAAAAAAAATAAAATAAAATAAAAATATGAGAAAAAAGTTTAAAAATAAGAATTTTCTACTCAGGAACATGATCATTTCTGAAATAGGAATCATGCTATGAAATGAGTACTTTTCATTAGAAAGAAATCCATGACCTTGGAGGAAGTTACGGTATCAGATTAGTTGCATATGTGTGTGCCTGCTCAGTTGCTTCAGTCGTGTCCAACCCTTTGGGACCCCATGGCCTGTAGCCTACCAGGCTCCTCTGTCCATGGGATTCTCAGGCAAGAATATTGGAATGGGTTGCCATGCCCTCCTCCAGGGAATCTTCCCAACTCGGCGATCGAATCTGCATCTGCTCCAGCATTGGCAGGCACATTCTTTACTACTGAGCCACCAGGGAAGCCCATCATATTAGTTAGTTGAACCTAAATAAATTACTTGTGAAATTTTGGAAAATTAACAGTCCCACAAGAACTTATGGACAAACAGGCAAAACAGGAAGAAACCGGCACACTTGTCTCAGGTTTTGCACCATTCTTTCTGACTTGACAACAGGGCCTCTAGCTTAGCATGATGATAAATGGGAAAATGCTTGCAAAGGAAGTGAATGCCAGTCAGAGGAGCAGCCTCCCGGGGTCTTTCTAGCTTCACCTTGGAGAACACCTGGAGAGGCATCTGGGAGGGCTCTTTGTTGCAAACAAAGGATGAAGGGATGAAGGAACGAATCTGAGGACATAAACTGGGCTTCCTTGCTGGTGAACTTTCGGGATACTGAAGACCTGCTATTTCTTTCACTGGTTTAGTTGCAACAAGCACCTATAAATCACCTCCACTTTGTCTCACCTGTTCACCCCAGTAGCATCTCAGCCTGGGAGGGACCTTGCCTGAAGATGCTCATTAGCTTGGGTGAGTAGATTGGAGAGTGTATCCATGGAGCATCCTGAGACTTAGCCAGATCTCCCTGCCCTTTGTGATCAGCCAGGAGGATGGAGATGAGCCAGATGTGTTCAAAAGAGCAGCGGACCAGGAGTGATAAGAAGGCATGTGGAGCAAGGTGAGACCCAATGAGACTCATAACCCAGCTTGACTGACCTGTGCTGGGGAATGTAGCCAGACTAAGAAGTGACTAAATTCTCCCACATTTCAGCACAAAGATTCCAAACACCCCATCAGACCAGACAGAGAAGGAAACGGCAACCCACTCCAGTATTCTTGCCTGGAGAATCCCAGGAACAGAGGAGCCTGGTAGGCTGCTGTCTGTGGGGTCACACGGAGTCAGACATGACTGAAGTGACTTAGCAGCAGCAGCATAGACCAGATCATACCAATAGATGCCCACCTGTTTCACACAGAATTTCCGAAAATAAGATACTTCACATTGAACCAACAAGGATGTGATTCTATTTTTAAGTAAATTCTGAAAATTCTAAACCCTTATTTGCACAGATCAATAGAGTCCCAAGATCAAAGTGTATTACCTGCAGTGAGATTTCAGATCAGATCAGATCAGTCGCTCAGTCGTGTCCGACTCTTTGCGACCCCATGAACTGCAGCACGCCAGGCCTCCCTATCCATCACCAGCTCTCGGAGGTCACCCAGACTCACATTCATCGAGGCAGTGATGCCATCCAGCCATCTCATCCTCTGTCGTCCCCTTCTCCTCCTGCCCTCAATCCCTCCCAGCATCAGAGTCTTCTCCAATGAGTCAACTCTTCGCATGAGGTGGCCAAAGTACTGGAGTTTCAGCTTTAGCATCATTCCTTCCAAAGAAATCCCAGGGCTGATCTCCTTCAGAATGCACTGGTTGGATCTCCTTGCAGTCCAAGGGACTCTCAAGAGTCTTCTCCAACACCACAGTTCAAAAGCATCAATTCTTCGGCGCTCAGCCTTCTTCACAGTCCAGCTCTCACATCCATACATGACCACAGGAAAGACCATAGCCTTGACTAGGCGAACCTTTGTTGGCAAAGTGATGTCTCTGCCTTTAAATATGCTATCTAGGTTGGCCATAACCTTCCTTCCAAGGAGTAAGCGTCTTTTAATTTCATGGCTGCAGTCACCATCTGCAGTGATTTTGGAGCCCAGAAAAATAAAGTCTGACACTGTTTCCACTGTTTCTCCATCTATTTCCCATGTAGTGATGGGACCAGATGCCATGATCTTCGTTTTCTGAATGTTGAGCTTTAAGCCAACCTTTTCACTCTCCACTTTCACTTTCATCAAGAGGCTTTTTAGTTCCTCTTCACTTTCTGCCATAAGGGTGGTATCATCTGCATATCTGAGGTTATTGATATTTCTCCCAGCAATCTTGATTCCAGCTTGTGTTTCCTCCAGGCCAGCATTTCTCATGATGTACTCTGCATATAAGTTAAATAAACATGGTGACAATATACAGCCTTGACGTACTCCTTTTCCTATTTGGAACCAGTCTGTTGTTCCATGACCAGTTCTAACTGTTGCTTCCTGACCTGCATACAGATTTCTCAAGAGGCAGATCAGGTGGTCTGGTATTCCCATCTCTCTCAGAATTTTCCACAGTTTATTGTGATCTACACAGTCAAAGGCTTTGGCATAGTCAATAAAGCAGAAATAGATGTTTTTCTGGAACTCTCTTGCTTTTTCCATGATCCAGCGGATGTTGGCAATTTGATCTCTGGTTCCTCTGCCTTTTCTAAATCCAGCTTGAATACCAGGAAGTTCACGGTTCACATATTGCTGAAGCCTGGCTTGGAGAATTTTGAGCATTACTTTACTAGCGTGTGAGATGAGTGCAATTGTGCGGTAGTTTGAGCACTCTTTGGCATTGCCTTTCTTTGGGATTGGGATGAAAACAGTGAGATTTACTGCATAGCAAAAACCTTGACATTTCAACCAGCAAACTATTCAGAGTTAGGCTGCCTGTGTCAAATACTCTTGGTTGTCTAAGAGTATCTCCCTTTAAAGACTAGCCAACAGAATCCTGACTATATTTGGGTGCAATGGACCCAGTTCAGTCATGGACCATGACTGGTCTCATGATTGGTCTAAGTGAACAAAGACAACCCCCTTCTACTAAGCCAGTGATGGGTCTAAGAATGTGCATATGACCCAGTTCTAGCAAAAGAGATAAAAGGGGATAACTGCTGAGGCAGCCTTCATATTAAGTGATGAGCTGGAAAGCAAAAGCTGCTAATTGAAAAGCTATTCTAGGGACTTCCCTGGTGGTTCGGTAGCTAAGACTCCAAGCTCCCAATGCAGGGGGCCAGGATTTTATCCCTGATCAGGGAACAAGATACCACATACCCCAACTAAAAGACCCTGCATGCCCCTACTAAAGATCCCACACGCTGCACCTAACACCTGGTTCAGCCAAATAAATACCTAAAATAATATAATCTATTCTAATTGAGTATATATGTCAAATCTAACAACATAAAAGAATACATTTAGTAAAAGAAGTCAGGTCCATGCTACAACTTTAAGTGTTTATTAAGCATTTATCATATGTTAAGTTAACCCTTTAATATTAGATATAGAATAATTAATCAGCAACCTCTGCAGCATCAGCCTCAAGATGGAGATGGGGGGTGTCAGGTTATTCAATAGGAAATGCCTTCACACCTGGCAATGGAGACATCTACTTCAGCCTGGAGCTACCCAGGGAGTGACTCTTCCAGCACAGCATTCAAATAGTTGCAAAAAGAACAGTAGTTGCACTAGAAGCAATGACAGACATAGGGCAAAGAGTGCCCAGTCAGAGGCTGATAATGTAGAACCTGCCACATTTCCTACCACGAAAGTAGGCAGCCAGTACTTTGCAAAATAAATTAGAGGAAAACAAAAGCCATCATTTAAAAAAAATTAATTGATAAAATCATGTGCTTTGCATGTATGTGTGCATGCTCAGTCATCCGGTTATGCCCAACTCTTTGTGACCCTAAGGAGCCTCTGGGGATTTTGCCGACAAGGATACTGGGGTGGGTTGCCTTTTCCTCCTTCATGGGATCTTGCCAACCCAGGGAGTGAACTCACGTTTCCTGTGTCTCCCGTACTGGCAGGCAGATTCTTTGCCACTGAGCCACCTGGGGATACCCCCTGTGCTTTGAGTCAAGTATAAACATAAACCAAGAACTTCCTGTGATTATAATACTTGTGAAAGTATGTGGGGCTACAGCAAAGGACTGACATCATCCCACAACTATTTCCTCAGCCACAGTAGACACAGAGTGACAACTGGAACTCAAGTTCCAAAATCCGCTGGGTCCTCACATTTGTTTGACAGGTAAGACAGAATTCACTTTAGGGTTCAGTTGACTGGAGAGCATAGTGATGATCAAAGCAGGACATCCTTGCGAATCAGAGGATGAAGTTTGAATTTTGCCTTCAAAGGCTAGTACAACCAATCTGTCGAGGCACTGCAGCCAAAGTAGTGTCTGTAGTCAGCATGAAGCTGAATGATTTGTTAACAAAATCAGTTGTGTAGATACCATCACTGTGGTGGCACAGAAATCAAATATGAAAGATGCCACAAATCTAAAAACACTAATTCCTAGTATCACCATTTCACTGGGTTCCTGAGAATAATGTACTCAGAAAATCAACTCCTGCTTTCCTTATTTCCAGAGATCTCAAAACATGACCCAAGCACTATTCTCACTATAGAAGAGGGGAATGGAGGGTTGCATAGTGATGAACGTACATCAAAGAACAATAGGCAGGCTTAAGGTTAAATCTTAAGAGGGTTTTAGAATAGAAGATACTTAAAAACATCTAGCACAATGTCTCAAATATTTTTAGCAGTAAATCTTTTATTCAAATCAAATTTTACACAGAATCCCAATATGGATATAATGGTATATACTTACAATAATTTTATTTAGAAGTGGAAACTTTTATATTTACTGTAAAGTAGGCAAACAAGATCAACTAGATGCTATTTCATTTTGATGTGAAACTTTCAAACTGGGAGTTAAGAATGATGGTTGTGTGTTATGTCCAGTTTAGCATTCAATGTATTTCTCTGTCATGTATTGGTTATACAGGTTCAAAAAAAAAAAAAAAGATTAGTATTTATAAGTAGAAACAAACTGGAGGAGCTCTGCTATTCACACTGTAATCTCAAATAACTTGAAATAATAGAAAAAGCTTCATTCCAAGTTCCACTAGAAAAACAACTAATCTTGCAACATAAATTAACATGTTTACAATTGCTAATGTGTTCAAGAAAATTGGTATATTTGGGTAAAAACATTCAGCAAATTCACTGACATAATGACATGATACATAATCATGTTCACTTAGTGAGACCCTATCATTGTTGACAAACAACCATCAAGTTGGGAAACCTTAATTATGAACTGCAAGATAGCCAATTTGTAAAAATGAAACACATTTTCACTTACTTGGGGCATAAATGGCTATTATGAAAGTAGAAAACTGTATTATAGTAAAAATACTACTCATAATATCAACAATAGCTAGATTTATTGATCACGTTTTTGTATCATGCAGTTCTAACCCTATATATTTATTACTGCTTTTTCACTGTAACCCTAAGAAATAGATAGTATTACTAGCCCCCTTTTACAGCAACAAACATTAAGCTAAAAACAAGAAATTAAATCCTGCTGCTGCTGCTGCTGCTAAGTCGCTTCAGTCGTGTCCGACTCTGTGCGACCCCAGAGACGGAAGCTCACCAGGCTCCCCTGTCCCTGGGATTCTCCAGGCAAGAACACTGGAGTGGGTTGCCATTTCCTTCTCCAATGTATGAAAGTGAAAAGTGAAAGTGAAGTCGCTCAGTTGTGTCCAACTCTCAGCGACCCCATGGACTGGAGCCCACCAGGCTCCTCCGTCCATGGGATTCTCCAGGCAAAAGTACTGGGGTGGGGTGCCATTACCTTCCCCGAATTAAATCCTAGAACTGACAAAAACCAGTATAAAGCAGACTTAAATGAACATGTGTCTTTTCCTATCTAGACATTCATTGGTATCTACTCACTACTCAAAAAACAAGGTAGAGGAAAAGCTTAAACATCTCAAACATATCACCTTCAGCTCTTCTGTTAACACAGAGAAAAGACAAAACAAGAGCAAAAAGACATTAAATGATAGAGCTGGGGTAAAATGGAACCTCAGGATCCAGTGTGCCTCCCTGGTAGTTCAGACGGTAAAGAATCCACCTGCAATGCAGGAGACCCAGATTTGATCCCTGGGTCAGGAAGATCTCTTGGAGAAGGGAATGGCTACCCACTCCAGTGTTATTTGGAGAAGAAAATGGCAAAACACTCCAGTATCCTTGCCTAGAGAATTCCATGGACAGAGGAGCCTGGTGGGCTGCAGTCCATGGGGTCTCAGAGTTAGACATGACTGAGTGACTAACACCAGTATTCTTGCCTGGAGAATTCCATGGACAGAGTAGCCCGGCAGGCTACAGTCCATGGGTCATAAAGAGTTGGACACAACCGAATGGCCAACACAGGATCTAGGAGGAGGGTCAAGTAGCTACAGGAAAGGCAGCTATTTTGAGAGAAGTGTTATGGTTAGGAGTTGGGGCCCCAGAGCCAGAAAGCCTGGATTTCTACCTGGGCTCTCTGACTTGTAAGCTCTGAGATTTTAAGCAAATTGTTTGACATTTCTGTGGGAATAATACTAATAAATAACAACTATCTCACAAGGTCCTTGTGTGGATTAAATGAGCTACCACATATGAAGCCTTAACATGGTTCCTGGTCCATAAGAATTACTCAGCACCACCAGTTACCATTATCACCTGCACTGGAGAAAGAAAGAGTTGGAAAATAAGGCTTTGGTTAGCACAAAAGTTAAGAAGACAGAAGCCAAAATCCTGATTTCTATAAAGCAACTGTTCACTATTCTGCTCCTAGATATATTTTTAAAGAAAAATATCACTACACTCCACATCACTTAAAAACTGCATCTATGCCAGGTTTCCCCACAATGAGCAACATATGATAATACTCAGATTTAAATGGCTATCTTTTGTAGGTGGGAGGGAGGTTTAGGATGGGGAACACATGTACACCCATGGCTGATTCATGTGAATGTATGGCAAAAACCACCACAATATTATAAAGTAATTAGCCTCCAATTAAAATAAATAAATTTTAAAAATAAATAAATAGCTATCTTTTTTAATTTTCTAGAAACCTCACTTTTACAAAGTCTTCAAAAATTGCCGAGAGGCATTTTAAAAGTTTTGCACTAGTCTTAGAAAATCAACTATGATGCTTCTGGCCCCAAACAGCAGAAAGTTATATTTTCATAATCTCTTTAGTGTAGTAAGTTTTTTTAAATAGGAACCAAAAACAGGAAAAAAAAAAAAGTTGTTTTTTTTTTTTTAATTTCTTTTGAGGCTGACTTTTTTTTCAGCTGTGCTGGGATAGGACTGTGGCATATGCAGGTTTAGTTGCCCCATGGCCCATGGGATCTTAGTTCCCCAACTAGGGATCAAACTCACATCCCCAGCATTGGAATCCGGATTCTCAACCACTAGACCACCAGGGAAGTCCCACTGATTGGTTTATTTTTCAATTTAAACTCTGAGCATCAAGCAAGGTTAAAAGGCATATTTACAAACAGTGAAATTTACAGCAAATATTATCAAAGTTTAATAGCCTTAATAAGTAAAAAGTTTACATAAATTAGAGAATTCTCCAACAGAAAAACAGGTATGCTATCTATAAAAGGAATACAGATGTGATTTATAAAAGAAGATGAGAAATTAAGATCAAATTCACTAATAAATAAACAGTAGAGTTATATGCCATTTTTGACCTACCAAATAACAACTTTATTAAAGGTTGAGAGCCAATATAAAGGTCAACAGGGAAAGTCATACTTATGTGTGGAATTGTGGCTCAGCTGATAAAGAATCCGCCTGCAATGCAGGAGACCTGGGTTCATTCCCTGGGTTAGGAAGATTCCCTGGAGAAGGGAAAGGCTACCCACTCCAGTATTCTGGCCTGGAGAATTCCATGGACTGTATAGTCCATGGAGTCGAAAAGAGTAATACACAACTGTGTGACTTTCACTTTCAACACTAGAGAAAGATAATGTATATTTCAAATGCTTCATTAAACACACTTTCAACTCAACAACTTTACTTCTTAGAATTTATCCTAAGGCAAAAAAGCTTTATAAAGATGTAAAAATGAGTGGTAGTCACTGAGTGAGCAAGAAAGCAGAAAGAACTTAAATGTCAAACAGTAGAGGTCAGCTAAATAAATCATGGGATCTTAAAAAACTCGGCTGATGAAGACTATTGATATATGACATTAATTATACATTGTCAGGTAAGAGGAAAAAAGTAAACAACAATACAATAATTGATTCTTATTTGAAAAAACAATAATGAATTGTTCATATGGGTTAAAACTCAAGCAGAAAAAAAACCAAATTTCTCAAAATGTTAACAGTAATTCTCATGCATGTTGATATTTCAAGTAGGATTTTGTGTTCTCTTTGCCAATCTTTATTTTATAAATTTTTATCCAGTCAACATGTACAACTTACATAAAAATTGTTGTAGTAATAACATGCTGAAAATCGTTAAGCATTTTTCTCCTTTCCAAGAACATTAATATACTAGCTCTTTTTCTCATCATGGAAAAAGGCACCGTGGATTCCCATTAATGGAAAAAGATGTGGCTTGCCAGCACCCTGAGGGACACTTTCAATGGGATGATTACAGCTGCTATGACAACAAGGGGAGGATGTGATGTCACATAATGATCCAGTGACTGCAACATCCCTGTCCCAATGCAGCACTCTCCCTGCCAGCTGGAAATCCAGCAGAGACCTCATTAAGAGCATCTGTTCAGTAATTACTACAAGTTTCCCCTCATCATGCATCCAACTCTGAAGACAGCCCTACCACAGAACTCCCAACTCCAGATTCACAGACAGGCTAATCTCCCCCTTCTGTAGAGCTCAGACCGTCAGCCACCAGAGATCCTGAGTCGAGTGCTGGCACAGTCAGTAAAGGCGACTTCAATCAACAGGGACCAGGAGGGAAGAAGCAGTCAGAGAACTTTTCATTGAAGCAGACATAAAATCTCAAGGTGTTTAACTAAGGGACCTTATACAGCATCTCCCTAGAATATTTAAATATTGTCATTAACATTAGAAAAACCTACATTTCTAACCCACAAAAAGGAAAAGCAAATAGCAGTGATTACACAGCAAGCCAGATAATCAAGTGTAATATGAAAATGCATAATCAATTCTTCCACAATAAGTATGAAATCCCAAGACCCTGTTCACACAGTGCCTTGCACAGAGTAGCAGCAAAGTGCTATAATGGAAAGAGCTAGACAGACCGGGTTTCAAGTCCCAACCCTATTACTCAATCTCGCTCAGTTTCTTCATCTGTAAACTGAGAATGCATGCTCAATCACTACAGTCGTTTCCAACCCTGTGACCCTATGTGACCCTATAGCCCACCAGGCTCCTCTGTCCATGCGATTCTCCAGGCAAGAATACTGGAATGGCTGGCCCTGCCCTCCTCCAGGGGATCTTCCTGACCCAGGGATCAAACTCACATCTCCTATGACTCCTGCATTATTGACAGATTCTTTATCGTTGAGCTACCAGGGAAGCCCAAACTGAGAAGAATAATTAGTAAAAGGAGTTGTTGAAATATATGATGACCTAAATGGGAAGGAAATCCAAACAAGGAAGGATATACATATACATATACAAATGGCTGATTCACTTTGCTGTACAGTAGAAACTAACATAATGTAAAGCAGCTACACTCCAATAAAAATTAACTTAAAAAATAAAAACAAAATCTTTTCTTGGATTTGGGGGGGTGGAAAAGAAGATTAAATATAAAGCTCTGAGGCTAGTGTGTGGTGCTGAAAAAAAAAGTTAGTTTCCCTAAAAAAAAATGTTCACAGAAAACTAAATAGATAGATCAATGAAGTAATTGGTCTTGACTGAACCAATGTCAAAGTCTCCTCAAGGGCCTCTCTCTCTGGCCAGTCCTACTGCTAAACCTTTCACTGTGTGCACGCATGCTCAGTCGCACATATTATGTTGTTCTTACACATGCATTTTCTCTGCCTACAATTTCCCCAAGAATTCTCCCCTGCTCATCCCATCCTGAACTTCATCCAGTTCAGTGATTCCCAAACAAAGCCACACATCAGAGTTACTTAGACAGCTTTCTGAAAATGCACATTCCCAGGCCCCACTCCATGACTATAGAATCAGAATCTCCAAAGCATGGGGCCCAGACATCTTTGACAAGCTCCTCATTTGGTTTACATGCAGCCAGCCCTACCCCTGTAACATCTGAAAACCAGGTAGCTAATTCCTACTTTTATAAAGCTTGGTTTAAGGACTCTGCTACATTGCTGGTGGGATTGTAAAATGGTGCAATTGGAAAACAGTTTGGCAGTTCCTCAAAAGTTAAATATTAACTTATCACACAACCCAGAAATGCCACTCATAGAAATCTACCCAAGAAAATGATGACAGGGGGTTTCCCTGGTGGCTCTGTGGTAGAGAATCCACCTGCTCATGCAGGAGACATGGCTTTGATCCTTAATCCAAGAAGATCCCTCATACCGCGGAGCAACTAAGCCCGTGCACCACGACTATTGAGCCTGTGCCCTGGAGCCTGGGAGCCGAAGCTACTGAAGCTGGCGTGCTCTAGAGCCTGTGCTTCACAAGAGAAGCCACCACAATGAGAAGCCCACGCGCCACCTCCAGAGAGCAGTCCCCTGCTCTCTGCAACCAGAGAGCCTGCACAGCAACAAAGACCTGGAGCAGCCGAAAATAAATTACGTTTTCTAAATAATAATATTTATAAAAAACAAAATGTCCCAAATGGACTGGCACACTTTAAAAAATAAAAAGAAGACTCTATACTTCCAACACAGGGGATGTGGGTCCGATCCCTTGTCAGGGAACTAAGATCCCACTGCAGCCAAAAGATTTTAATGTTTTAATTTTTAAAAAATAAAACTGAATGAATCAGAGGGAAGGGGAGGGAAAAGGAGGACAAGATAAGACAAGCACCTAGCCAGTGTTTGTAAGAGAGTGAAGGAAGGAAGGAATGGCTTTCTTTTGAAATAAACTCTAAGGAACATTCTAATCCTAAAACCTTCAGATCCAGTTGCCTCCCCCATTCAAGGTCATAAACCCTCTCATTTGGGAGGCTAAGAGGAGATGCTGGATGTCCCAGAAGTACTCTGAATTTTTGCCAAAGGCCTGTCCCCGTATGGGAAAGCCCTTCCTCTGACATCTCCCATGTCTGGCTGCCTCACACACAACCATGTTAGCTTCAGATCCCCAAGGCAAGTGTCTGTTTCCTCAGACTTTTGGACTCAGTGGGAGAAGGCAAGGGTGGGATGATTTGAGAGAATAGCATCGAAACAAGTAATTACGACATGTAAAATAGATGTCCGGTTCGAAGCCAGTGCTCTGGGACAACCCAGAGGGATGGGGTGGGGGTGGGGAGGGAGGCGGGAGAGGGGTTCAGGATGTGGGGGACACGTGTGTACCTGTGGCATTCATAGTGATGTATGGCAAAAACCATCACAATATTATAAAGTAATTGTCTTCCAATTAAAATAAATTAATTACTTTTTTCTAAGTGTTTCATCATCAGAAAATGGGAAATTAAATGAGCTAGTGCCTTCAAAGCCCTTAGAACAGTGTCTGGCAAATAGCAAATGTTCAATTACACACAGAGAGGGAATAAATGTATGTGGGTGTGTATGTTTATATATAAAATATGTTTGTGTATAACTGGTGAGGCAGCATTGCCCAAACAGGCCATGTTGTTAGGTGCTCCAATAAGATTCACCTGGCTTGTGTCCAGATTGTATCCAGATTGGAGAAGTCAAGCTCAGGGCCAAAGAGGGCCTAGGCACTAAGAGAGGGAAAGAGCTGAGTAATTTTAAATGTTCATGCACACCAATAAGTTTTAAAATGCAGATAAGTCAACATGGATGATCCCACTTAGATTAAAAAAAAAAAAAAAACTGCTATAGAATACCACGCAAATTTAAGATAAAGAAAATATGGAAGCAGATTCACCTAAATATTAACAGAGGTCATCTCTGAATAATGAGTTTTTCTTTCCTGAGTTCCCAAAATGAATACGGATCATTTTTATGGGCAAATGAAATTAATTATTCTATCTTCATTTTGTTAAAAAAAAAAATGAATTAAGTAACTAGGAAAATGAAGAAAACCTTCAGCCCCTAAGGACAATCTGCCTCTCTGACAGCCTGGAAGTTTGTCTGGTTTGTTCCAAAGTCAGAAGGAACACTCGGAAGGGTATAGGAGGGCCCAGATACAGAGGAATGGCATATATATGGCAGTGGCCCGCTAGGACACAACAGTAGCCCCGGTCAACAAACACACACTGGTTTGCCCCAGGATAAACAGCCTGTGATTTTGTGAACACAAATCTGATCGTGTCACTTCTGCTTAAAACTATTAGTTGCGTTCCACTGCTCTTGAGAAAAAGATCAAACCCCTCAGGAACCTCTGCCCACCTCTCAGGCCTCTTCTTAACCCCTATTCCTCCTCTACTCCATCTGCATGCTTCCCCACCTCCTTCTTCCACCCACTTCATCAGGGGAGTCCATCCCCAGACTAGGCTCTACCTCAATGCCCCAGACTAGGTTCCATGCCATTTTCAGGCACATGCACAGCACTCAGGCCATTCCATCAAAGCACAGCTATACCACTAACATCTGTGGGATCCACTGGGCCCACAGTTTGACTCACATTATATCCCTAATGCCTAACATAATAGCTGGCATGTGGAGGGCACCTAATAAAGGCCAACCTTTGAATGATTACCATTTACGGGCAGGCAGGGACACGGTAAGCCCAGGGAAAAGCAAAGACCAACCAGAAAAGGCCTGTGAGTCTTACTAGGGAATGTAGGTTTCATCCTGCAAGCAATGGGAGCTACCAGACAGTTTTAAACTGGAGGACAGCAGAATTAGTTGTGTGTTCCAACTGCTAGAATCTAGCTACCATGTTGAGAGGAGTTTAGAATGGAGACAAACTGGGGAAATAGGGTGACCAGTTGGAAACACTGCAATAGGCTAAGTGAGGGAAGAAGGGGGTCTGATCTAAGGTAGAGGAAATGAAGGGGAAAATATGAATTGTAAAGAGTTTGGAGAAGGAAATCTACAGGACCTGATGACCAATTAGCTGTGAGGACACAGGAAAAGGAATCTAAGATGGTTCCCAGATTTCCGCTTCAGATGCCAGAGCTTCCCAAAATGTAGAAATTGGATTTGGGTCATTGTTCTAACTTTGACTTCTTGAAACCCCAGTTTGTCCACCTGTAAAAAGATGTTCATAGTTTCCCTGCAGGGATACTGGTAGACTCAAATGAGCTGATGTTTGGGAAAGTGCTTCACAGATTGTAAAACATTATTATTATCACAATCATCATCATCATTAGGGCAACCGATTACAAAACAACTGCATAATCACCTCCAGAAAACAGCCTTCTTGAAACAGTCACCAAGACCAGGCTTACAGTCTTACACAACTGGCCTGATTTCTGTATCTTTTAACCTGTATTCCCTGTCTTAAACAGTTAGCCTCATGAATGACCCGATCAGGAAAGAAGAAAAGGCATCTTGTTGAAAAGCTGAGTTCCCCGGGGCCCAGAAGACAGTTGGGATCTGCTCCCAGTCAGTGTCCTGCTGGTTCCCTCTTTAAGAGATGCTGGATTATCCTTCAATACTTACTGACTTGACAAATTTCAAAAATCTAAAGGAACTTCCAATGGTTAAAGAAAGATGAGTCACTAGACACAATGAGCCTTTCTTGGAAACTGTAAGCTAATGACTTTAAAATAGAAATCCATCCACTTTCCCACTTGCCGCCTAAATCCCATGTGTTCATTTGGGATACTTGGGCCCAGGAGTCAGAGTAAATCAAAACCAGCTCCCTCTGGGGACCTTTCTGAGAGATAAAGTTTCCAAAGGGCTGGAGGGTTCTCATACCTTGTATCACAGTGAACATCTAACCCAGTCAAAATGCCTTCAGGTATGGCATGAGCCAAGGAAGGAGAATAGAGAAGGGAAAGGAATTAAGGTTTATAAGAATCTGGGATGGTCTCATTACTGGGCCAGCAATTTACAAATGGCATAATCAAATATAGATACTATTATTCCTACTTTACAAGATTCAGAAAGGTGAACAGTGTGGCCAAATATGTCTTCCCTGTTGAACATCAGAGTTCACCAATTCAACTTTTGGTTTGTGCAGAAATAAAGAAGGAATACTCTTTCCACCTTATGCTGCTGCTGCTGCTAAGTCGCTTCAGTTGTGTCCGACTCTGTGCGACCCCATAGACGGCAGCCCACCAGGCTCCCCTGTCCCTGGGATTCTCCAGGCAAGAATACTGGAGTGGGTTGCCATTTCCTTCTCCAATGCATGAAAGTGATAGTCAAGATATCTGATGAATAAAATATGTAATTCAGCAAATCCAGCATAGCACTTCAACACCCCCCAAAAAAAAATCTAATAAATAAATAAATAAATAAACAGGAAAGACACTGAACCTGAGCTCTAAAGACCTGCATTGAAATCCTCACCAGTAACTGCTCTACCTATGAAAGTGAAAGTGAAGTCGCTCAGCAGTGTCTGACTCTTTGCGACCCCGTGGACCGTAGCCCACCAGGCTCCTCCGCCCACGGGATTCTCCAGGCAAGATATACTGGAGTGGGTTGCCATTTCCTTCTCCAGGGGACCTTCCCAACCCAGGGATCGAACCCAGGTCTCCCGCATTGCAGGCAGACACTTTAACCTCTGAGCCACCAGGGAAGCCAAGCTGAATCAGAGCACCTTAAAGGCCCCTTCTTAAAGGCTAAACAAATGCCTGTGGTTAGTAGTGATCCAAGTCCAGCAGAGCTGATCCTTCTCTTTCTTCTCCAAGCCCCAGGAATCACACCTGACCCACTCTATACCGTTATCAAGAAGAGAAAAAGCACCATTGTCTGGAGAATCAGAGAGAAAAGTCAGGAACCAGCTTA
This sequence comes from Tragelaphus eurycerus, assembly GCA_935064755.1. Taxonomy (NCBI): domain Eukaryota; kingdom Metazoa; phylum Chordata; class Mammalia; order Artiodactyla; family Bovidae; genus Tragelaphus; species Tragelaphus eurycerus. The sequence continues at coordinate 32,579,604 of CAKXYN010000002.1, forward strand.
TCAATTAAAATTATTTCTTTTCCGAGAAGCAAATATTGGCAGCAGTGTCTGTGGACTAATGGATGGAGTCTTGAGTAGTTTGGACCTTTGTCCACAAGACAAGTAAAAACCAACTTCCAGCAGCTCTGCTTCCAAGTCCCCCCACAGGGACCCTGGGGGAAGGCCTGGTTCTCAGGCCAAGCCCCCGCCTCACTCCGGAGCCTGCCCGCCAACAGCACAGGAAGTGCCAGCCACTTTCCCCAGAGCAGCTGGCACCAATTACCCAAACCCAGCTGGAAATACTCAGCTGGGGTGAGGCGGGCGCTCCAGATGCCTGGCCTGATCGGAAATCCTACACTCACACAAAGGCAGCCTTGCAGCCACGCCAGCACACAACACAGTGGCTGGCCAGGGGCTGGGGGAGGCAGCCAGAGGGCAGGCTGGGGACCTCCAGCCAGGGAAGCAGCTGTGGGTCCTGGAGACTTGCCTGTTCCCTGATTTCAGAGCCTCTCCATTATCACAACCAACAGCTACCAATTACTGGGCATCCAGAGCGTGCTGAGTTCTTCCGGTCCTCATTCTACTGAACTCCCCCAACAACACAACAAAGAAGAAACTGTTATCCGCATTTACACATGAGGGACTCAAGGCTCACAAAGACGAATGATCTTTCCCACCATCACAGAGACAAGAAGTGCCAGGACAGGTCAAGAGCCCAGGTCTTCTGCATTACTTTCCTTTCTGCAAGACATCCTGGCCTAGAAAAGTAAACTACATAAAAACAGCCTGGCAATGAGGGGCTCACTTTGCAAAGCCATCACAGGTGACACACTGAGTCCTAAAACATGGTCAGCTGGTTAAGAAGATGGGAACATCTGTAGGTCCACCATGGATTTGAGAACACCTGCATAGTACTGGGCCTCCAACACCCAAGAACACACAGAAGTCAATGCCTCTTGGCAGGAAATGGCAATGTTGAACTACAGAAAGCAGGAGATCAAGGCCATCCTTATGGCTCTTCAAGGAACAGTATAAATAGGTATTGATCAAGAAGGTCTCAGAGATAGTTATTACTATCCTCATGTTAAGGTTGGCTTAAAGCTCAACATTCAGAAAATGAAGATCATGGCATCTGGTCCCATCACTACATGGGAAATAGATGGAGAAACAGTGGAAACAGTGTCAGACTTTATTTTTCTGGGCTCCAAAATCACTGCAGATGGTGACTACAGCCATGAAATTAAAAGACGCTTACTCACTGCAGATGGTGACTACAGCCATGAAATTAAAAGACGCTTACTCCTTGGAAGGAAACTTATGACCAACCTAGACAGCATATTCAAAAGCAGAGACATCCCTTTGCCAACAAAGGTTCGCCTAGTCAAGGCTATGGTCTTTCCTGTGGTCATGTATGGATGTGAGAGCTGGACTGTGAAGAAGGCTGAGCACCGAAGAATTGATGCTTTTGAACTGTGGTGTTGGAGAAGACTCTCGAGAGTCCCCTGGACTGCAAGGAGATCCAACCAGTCCATTCTGAAGGAGATCAGCCCTGGGATTTCTTTGGAAGGAATGATGCTAAAGCTGAAACTCCAGTATTTTGGCCACCTCATGCGAAGAGTTGACTCATTGGAGAAGACTCTGATGCTGGGAGGGATTGGGGGCAGGAGGAGAAGGGGACGACAGAGGATGAGATGGCTGGATGGCATCACTGACTCAATGGATGTGAGTCTGAGTGACCTCCGGGAGTTGGTGAAGGACAGGGAGGCCTGGCGTGCTGCAGTTCATGGGGTCGCAAAGAGTCGGACACAACTGAGCGACTGATCTGATCTGATCTGATCTGATCCTCATGTTAATTATATATTATGGCAATGTATTATTATTACTGTATACTGTATACAGAATTATTACTGTATGGGGAAGTACAGGCTTCCCCAGTAGCTCAGTGGTAAAGAATCCACCTGCAATGCAGGAGACACAGGAGACATGGGCTAAATACCCGGGTAGGGAAGATCCCGTAGAAGAAGGCATGGCAACCCACTCCAGTATGCTTGTCAGGAAAATCCCACGGACAGAGGAGTCTGGTGGGCTACAGTCCATAGGGTCACAAAGAGTCAGACACAACTGAAGCAACTGAGCAGCAGCAGAGCAGTATATAGTAATGAATATTATAATAATAATGTGAAAATAACATCATAACAAACATTTATATAGAATTTACTATGTACCAGGTGTTGTTCAGAGTGCTTAATGTACATTAATCCATTTAATCTTGCTACACCGTAGGAGACGAGTAACATAACTATCCCAATTTACAGAATGGTTAAGTAACTTGTCCAAGATCACAACAATCACATAGCTAATAATCTGTGAAGTCAAAATTCAAACCAAGGTAGTCAAGCCCCATAATCCCTACTCTTAACCTCTACACACACTGCCTCTCAACTACAACACACATTTATGAAGCAGGATCCATGCTAGGTTCTACCACTACTATTATCTATGATCACATTTATTGTTCATTACAAACAAATGTAGTAACATGAATCGAAGCCAAGAAGATTTCATATCACAAAAGAATGGAGCTAACTTTGCAGGCAAGCAGCAACACTTGGAAATCTCCATGCACACCCCCATTTCTCATTGGGATTTGACATCACAGAGGTGAAAAGTCTAGAAGGCCCACATTGACTTACCCTTGGTGAGAGCTCAGTAGTTATCAGACTTCACTGTGAGTACAGTGAATTAGCATACAAAGTTGAATACACAAAATCTAGTCTACTTACTTTAATAATAATTTCAACTCTTTGCTAGTCTTACATTCTACTTGCCTTTGTGATGCTCTGAGCTCTATAAATTTCTTTCACTAGAAATCTGAAAGTGCCTCACTTAGTCATCCCCCTGCACCTTCCAGCTCTGGGAAAGCTACAGTGGCCTTCAGGACTGAAAGCCCACCACCTTTCTGGAGTGGCAGGAACCACGGAGAATTTTGTACCCAACCAGTTCACTTACAGATGGAGAAACTACCTCCCATGTTAAGTGACTTGCCCAGGATTAAAGAGCAAGTTCAGATCAGATCAGATCAGTCGCTCAGTCGTGTCCGACTCTTTGCGACCCCATGAACCGCAGCACGCCAGGCCTCCCTGTCCATCACCAGCTCCCGGAGGTTAGGAAGAACCTAACCAGAACTTTCACTTCTGAGTCTGGTATGTGTTTCCCACTAACACTGTGCATGTTTTCCCCTGTGGTTCCCCTGGCCCTTCTACAGTGCTTAACTCAGTGCTACATTCAGCAAATGTTTATTATCTCTCAATAAAAATAGTGCTATAGGCTGTGTCCCCTCAAAATTCATATTCAAAATTCATAACCCCCACTGTAATGGTAATGGTATTAGGTGGTTGGGCCTTTGGCAGGTAATTTGATTATGAGGGTGGAGCCTCATAAATTGGATTAGTACCCTTATAAAAGAGACCCCAGAGAGCTCCCTCACCCCTTGTGCCATGTGAGGACACAGTAAGAAGACAGCCCCCTGTGAACCAGGAAGCAGGTCCTCACCAGACACCAAATATGCTGGTGTCTTCTCAGCCTCCAGAGCTGCGAGAAATACATTTCTGTTAAGCCACCCAACCTATGGTGTTCTGTTCTGGTATCCAGAATAAGATAATGCCTAGGAGCTCTGCTTGCATGATCTCATTTAATTGCCCAGTCCAGCAAGGCAGATACTATTTATTATGTCCATTTCACAGTTGAGGACACTGAACTTTAGCCATTTGATGCCACTTCTCCAAGATCATGACAAAAACATGAGGTTCAGAATCTGAACCCCCAGTGTTTTAACTCCAGAGGTTGTTATATTCTGAACTCTATTAGGTCCCATTTTACCATCCTGGTCCCCTTTTCCTTTTCCAATTCCCAAGTCAAGTTCAGAAGCTCATTCCTGCAGTGATGTTCCCCCCACTACCCACAACGTCCCCATGGCCCCAGGTGGACTGTGCCCATTGCTCTGCTAAGTCCATGGAGGCTTGGTAGACATGCCTGGGGCACTGGGTGGCCCCGGGAGGTGCAGCAGTCCATGGGAGTGCAGGAGGTGCCCAGTACCCACTCTGTTCTTGTTCCCATCTGGTATCAGGGGCCAAGATGTGGGTTTCCTGGTGGCCATTCCCAGGCCAGCACACAGCACTACAGACTCACCCCTAAGTCTGCCCCAGACACACTTACGAACCCTCAGCATCACACCACTAACCCTCACCCACTCGCAGCCAGAGCCAATTCTAGTCACAGTATAACCTCTAGGGGAGGGAAGGGTTGCTGAGCAAGCACCCAGTGTGACAGCAGGCACTATGCGTGGAACTTCACTCCCCTGGCCAGGTCCACCCAAGAGGAAGGTTCACCCCAGCCCCATTTACTCTGAGAAGGAAACTGAGGCTCAGCGAAACTAACTGACTTGCTTGGCCGGCACAGTAAGTTTTCGTGTGACTCCAACGCCCAGGGTTTCCTACTTCAAACACCCCTTCTCAGACAACACACATCCCTAACACCATGCGCTCCAGTTGCTGGCTGCCAGTAAGACCCCACGGTGAAAGCCTCATTTCTCACACTTTCTTTTTTGTTTGTTTGTTTTTTTGTTTTTTTTATTTTATTATTATTATTTTTTTTAATTTTTCTTAACTTTACAATATTGTATTACTTTTACTATACATCGAGATGGATCCGCCACCAGAATACACGTGTTCCCCATCCTGAACCCTCCTCCCTCCCCCCTTCCCACACCATCCCTCAGGTCATCCCAGTGCTCCAGTCCCAGGCATCTGTTATAGGGCATCGTACCTGGACTGACTCGTTTCAGATATGATATTATACATATTTCAATGCCATTCTCCCCAATCGTCCCACCCTCTCCGAGTCCCAGAGTCCAAAAGTCTGTTCTATACATCAGTGTCTCTTTTGCTGTCTCATAAGCAGGGTGATTGTTACCATCTTTCTAAATTCCATATATATGCGTTAGTATACTGTATTTGTGTTTTTCTTTCTGGCTTACTTCACTCTGTATAATAGGCTCCAGTTCCATCCACCTCATTAGAACTGATTCAAATGTATTCTTTTTAATGGCTGAGTAATACTCCATTGTGTATATGTACCACAGCTTGCTTATCCATTCATCTGTGGATGGACATCTAGGTTGCTTCCACGTCCTGGCTATTGTAAACAGTGCTGCGATGAATATTGGGGTACACGTGTCTCTTTCAATTCTGGTTTTCTCAGTGTGTATGCCCAGCAGTGGGATTGCTGGGTCATAAGGCAGTTCTATTCCCAGTTTTTTGAGGAATCTCCATACTGTTCTCCATAGTGGCTGTACTAGTTTGCATTCCCACCAACAGTGTAAGAGGGTTCCCTTCTCTCCACACCCTCTCCAGCATTTATTGCTTGTGGATTTTTGGATCGCAGCCATTCTGACTGGCGTGTAATGGTATCTCATAGTGGTTTTGATTTGCATTTCTCTGATAATGAGTGATGTTGAGCATCTTTTCATGTGTTTGTTAGCCATCTGTATGTCTTCTTTGGACTTTCTTTGTTGAAGCGCAAGCACCGTGCAGAAGGACACACAAGCTCTAATCAGTATTGTCTTCCCTCATAACAAGAAGCTGTCTAATGACATTTCAGGGTTAACAAACAACTTTTTCACATGTAACTTCACCTGATCCTCACCACAGCCCAGTAACTAAGGATCACACTCTGCATCTTACACATGAAGGACCGTGGCTCAGATGCAGAAGAGGAATCAGGGGCGGAGGTGAGAGTCAGAGCAGAAACTGCGGCCCCAGTGTGCCTGAGCCCTCAGCCCAAATGCCCCCTGCACCTGGCTCTGTTTGAATCTTTCCCAGGGATGTGAGGAGGAGGAGGAGAGAATTAGGGCAACGGGTGCTGGGAGGCAGTGGCAGGACAGTTTGCCTTGGATACTAATTCAGTTCCTTGCAAACCACCAGCACCCCCAACAAGCCAGACAAACTAAGGGGCAGACGAGACACAGAACACTGAGACCAGTCTGCAGCCCTGTACACCAAGGCCAGGAGCCTCCATGCCCGTGCTGGAAAGGGGCCATACCCCTAGTTCATGCAGCCACAATATCCCAGCCTCAGTCACCCACAGAGCCACGTCCACCCAGAATCCTTGTGAAAGATGCACCCGCCAGCAGACCTCCCCACTTAGTGGGGGTTCCCAGCACCCAGCAGTCCCAGGTGGGACAGGGAACCCTCATGCCCTGCCCCTTGGGCCTCTGACTGCTATCTAGGGGCCCCTTGTTTTTCCTCCTCTGGGACAACCCCGCAGAGAGAAACACAGGGGCAAGGGAGCCCGTGGCAGTTGCTATAGGCAACGCATCCCTCTGTTAGCAACACGTTACAGGCCTAGAATTTTCCACAACACCACCAGGTTCATTTGTGGAGGAAGCAGCTTCTTGTCCACACACCCCATCACCTTTACATCCTCCTGGCCCAAAGCTTCACCCACTTCCTTCTGATACCCTAGAGGTCATCACCTTGAGAAGAAGAGAAAATGAGGGCCCCCCAAGACCCATTTTCTCATCCAGAAACTGAGAGGTGAGGAGCACCAAGAGGGATCAAGAGAGTCCCCCTCAGGTAGTTAAAAGAAAAAAGTGCTTCTGCTTTCTGCAGACATACTTCACCTTGGAAGGAAAAGTGTGTGTTTTGGGCAACCTCATGGAGAAAGTAAATATCTGCAAATCCACTTAATACAAACCCAAACAGATATCCAAACCCCAGGAGACAAAGAAAGTTCTTCTGGAAAACAGTAATAGAGCAACTCTCCCCATAACCGTTCATTTCATATTCAAATACTAGTTCATAAACAGAGTCAAATTACACTTGAACTTCTACACATGGGCTTCAATTAATGTTAATTGTTATAATTATTGGCTACAATCATAACTGGGGCTTCTCAGGTGGCTCAGTGGTAAAGAATCCGCCTGCCAATGCAGGAGATGCAGTTAGATTCCTGGGTCAGGAGGATGCCCTGAAGAAAGAAATGGCAACTCACTGCAGTACTCTTACCTGGGAAATCCCATGGACAGAAGATCCTGGCAGGCTGCAGTCCATGGGGTCGCAAAGAGTCGGACACAACTTAGTCACTAAACAACAACAATCCTAACTACAATGGTTTCCTAGAAATGCAACCCTCAAATCACGAAGGCTCTACGACAGTCAGTGCTTTCTGGATGTGGCACGTGTTCAAGCTCATGGTCTTGTTTTCAAGACCTCTTGACCACAGGAATCAAACCCAAGTCTCCTGCATCTCCAGCACTGCAGGTAGAACCTTTACCAATCTGAGCCACCAAGGAAGCCCACTCTTAACCCAGAAACTTCCACTGAACAGAGAGAAGTTCTGTCAGGAGCCCTCCAAGGAAACTTGATTCTTGACCTTGCCATGGTGGGGGCTCACACACCCCTCTTCTACAGAATCCCAAGACCCCTGTTGGCCTCATAAGCCAGGGGTAACAATCGCTTGAATCTGAGAGAAAATCACTTGAATCGCCAGGACCGTAACATAAATTCCTTTAGTAAAGTTCTTTGACCTGGAAATTTTGCATAATTAACAGACTGGAAGAGAAGGCAATTGCTGATGACAGAATGTCAGACACCTGAGAAAAAAAGCGATCTGGGCTTTGGAATTTCTTCAGGATTCTTCCCTCACATAGTTAGAGGAGGACTGTCCACCTACTCCACCCTGCTGAAACCACAGGACAAGACGGAGACCATGGGTGCGGGCTACAAGATGTCTGTACATCCACAAACCAAGTCCTCAATGCCACGTGCCGATGTTGTAGGACTATGAAGACCCCTGCTTAGAAGAAAATGTCACGTAACATACAGGACAGACAGCACTTGCAAATCACACACAGAGACACATATACATGGTGTGTATATAATGCATATTATTGGTACATATTAATTATCATGTGATTAATATATAGTAATTACATAATATATTGTACAATTAATATGTAGTAGCTATAATTATATATTATGTACATTTTATACATTGATTATATGTATAATTAACATGTATTACATACATTAAGAGTACAGCTGACTCTTGAACAACTAGCGTTAGTTAAAAATTTATGTCATAATAATCCTATATATGATTCTTCCATAGCCCCAATTCCACATCCTCAGATTCAACCAGCTGCAGATTGTGTATACTGTAGTACTTACTATAGAAAAAAAATTCTTGTATAAGTTTACCTACGCAATTCAAACCCACATTGTTTAAGAGTCAACTGTGCTTGAAAATTAAAAATAAATGATGAAACTCCCCCAGAGGAAAGACATACAGGCAAAGGACATACAATGTAAAGAAATGAAATAACATGTGGAAGTAAGATACTACCTTCCACCTCCCAAACAACTCTTTAAAAATTATCATTACTCATAAGAGTGTGTGAACACCTGATACATGGCTGGTGGGAGTGTGAGTTGGTATTTCCAGAGGGTATTTAATAATATGCTTTAAAATTCCTAAAAATACACGTAGTCTTAGACCATGCAATTATACTTCTAGAAATTTATTCTCAAAAGTGTTAATGGACGTGCTCAAAGATTTAGTCTTTTTCCACGGTCTATTATGGTAAAAAGTAAAAGCAACCTAAATTGCCAAAAGTAAAAAGTTTTTTAAATAAAAACAAATACAGAATATGAAACAAAGCTACTATATTAAGTACCATTACCAAACATTATGATTGCTGTTAAAAAATTGTATATATAAAAAAGTACTGGAAGTATATACAACAAATATTAATAATGTTTAGTGGTGGGTGGTAAAATTACAAGTGATTTTTTTTCTTTCTTTTTGATTATCTGTATTTGCTACAATGTCTATATTGGCCTAAAACTTCTAATACGTATCTGGCAGCATTTAAAAGCTTTTATTTTGTAAAATGTGATATGAAGACATCATATCACCTCAAGAGTATGAATTCCTTGAATCCTAGGTTCTAGGTCTGATTTATCTTCATCAACTCCCCATAATATTAGCTTAGGGTATTGAATAATTACAATTACCAATTACTGAATGTTTGCCATGTGGCAGGCATTCTATTAAACTGTATTTTTTAACATCATAAAATTCAATAAAAATTTGTTGAAGGAGGGAGGGAAGGAGGAGGGCAGATGGAAAGGAGTGAATGACTAAATCCCCAAAGATGTGAAACAAGCTGGCAGCTCTCTCACCAAGAAGTGACCTGCTCACTTTTGAGGTCCCATCTGACCAGCAGACCACACCAATGTGCTAGACCATTTCCTCTAGTGAAAATGGGAGTGGAAAGTGAGTAGGTGTTAGGCAGGGGACAGCCACACTATAAACCTGAGTTTTAGAAGCCACAGTTTTTGAAAGATTTCACAGGGAACTGCCAGGTAAAACTTAAAAATCATTTCTGGGAGCTTTCTAACTAGATTCACAAAAACTAGTATTAACACAGCCTTTTGATTAATCACTTTGGACCTTGGCAACCTTTAATTCATTCCTACAAAAACTCCCAAGCACTCACTATTAGAGGGTGAAAAATAAAATTAGGCACAATCTCATTCTTAAGGAACCTGCAGTGCAAGAGGACAAGGAATAGTTGCTGAAATACTGGTTCAAGGCTAGGTGTGAGCCCTCACACAGGACCAGGAGGTCAAGATGAGTGCAGAAGTTCTTTCTCATGGGGAAGAAAAGCAGAGGAGGAGGTAAGTGAGAGTTGGAATAGACAAGATTTCTCAATGCAGAGTTGGGGAAATGGCATTCCTGACTGAGTGGACAGCCTGAGCAAAGGCTCTGAGGGCTGGGATGGGGGCCAGGGCAAGCCATCATGAGTGTGTGGAAGAAACAGATCTGCCATGACAACTGAGGCAAGAAGGGCAAGTTCAAGCCAGAATGGAGAGACTTGAGAAGCAGGTAAAGGCATTCAGACTGAATTCTGGTAGTAATGTGTCCAGCCCATGCCCCCCAAATCTTGGGCCACTCCATTAGAAGAAGCAAAGTGGCCCAGATCCCCTCCAATAGCCTTTTCTTGCCCCTGACAAATTTCTGCTACAGTTCCAAAAGCACCTTAATATACCCCTCACTTTCAAAGGCTCCAAGGAGAAGCTCAGATTTATAGCCACACTGCCCTGAGCACACACAGAAGTAGAAAAGCTGAAGCAGCTCCTTGACACCTAGCTGTGCCCTGCTGGTCTCCAATCTCTGACATCCTGGAGAGAAAGCCTCCCTGGCTTAGCCCATCTCCTGGGAAAATGAGGAGATAATCCTTGGACCAGTTGATTCAAAACAGTACAGCATGGAACCGGTAGTAAAAGCACTAAGAACTGATCTTAAATTCAGCTTCTGGAGAGTCAGCCCTGTGGTCCTGCTTCCTCTAAGGACCTTGGAGACACCTCCAGGCCCCTCTTACTAAAAGGTTTGGGAAGGGAGCCACTGGGAATCCAGAGGACATGAGACAGATGTTTCTCAAATGTTTTAGTAGCATGATACATCCCACCCGCCCTGCCGTCTTCTGACTCTAAATGTGTCTCTTTTTCTGCCTTATTTTCCCTGTCTTCCTTCCTACCTCCTTCCTCTCTCTCTCTCCTTGTGTTCCTTTCTCTCATTTCAACTTTTGTGAAACCTACTCTTCAATCTCTTTCTCTGAATCTATCTCTATGTGTCTCTCAGAGTCAGCTCATCTCTATCATCTCTTTCTCCTCATCTTTGACATTCTATCGGCCTGTCTGACTTCATATTTCTGAACTGGTGTCTAGATGTGTCTACTAATGTATCTGTCCGGATGTCTCTTGTCATTTGGTCTCTCCTATCTGTGTGTCTTTCTGTGTCTCTGTCTTACTGTCTGTCGTGCACGTTTTTGTGTCGCTCTCTCTCCCCGTACCTCTCCATCTCTCTGCCTCCATCCCTGCTCTCCCGGCTTGCGTTACTAAAATCGCAGCGAGGAAATGGAGCCGTTCAGAAAGGTGTGACCCTAAAAACCAGCTTAAGCGGGATGCCGGCTTAGAGCGGCGGGAGGGGCACCGCGGGGACAGCCCCGGTGACGGCCGAGGCACACACGCGACTTTCCGGCACTGTCGCCGCTCCCCGGGTCTCCCTCTTGGCGAGCGCCTCGCGACCCAGCCCCACTCCGACCACCCACCTCCCTGGCTCAGAAGGAGCCTCGCCACCCGCCGGAAAGCCAGAAGTAGGGCAGAGGGCGGAAAGTTCTCACCGATGGTGAAGCTGTAGCCATCGATGCTGAAAGTGGCGCTCCGGCATTTTTTGAAGCCCTCTTTCCTGTTGCTGGCGTCCGTCATGGCTCGGCCGGCGGCGTCCCGAGGTCCCCAGCGGAGGGGCGCGCACCCCGGCGCCGGCGCCCCGCTTTCAGCCGCGTCCCCTACCCGGGCGCGCGGCGCGCTGTCCCCGCCGGTCCGCCGCTCGCTAAGAGCGGAGCGCGCCGGCTGCTGGCACCGCGAGCGCGAAGTCGACTAACGCACTAGGCGCACGGCGGAGCCAGCGAGCCTCGCAAATGCCCCATCTCCAGTGCCAGGTTCCAGCTACCACGAGAGGAGTGGTGCGAACAAAGGGATTCGACGCGCACCCGCGCGCGTGGATGCAGGCTGGTGGGTGGGTGGGTACCGAGATCCCTGTCTTTGCCACCTTCTCCCTGGAAGCCAGCGCGCTCCAGGCACGTCTGTTTTCTTTCTCAGCTTCGCCTTCCCCTCTCTGGAGGCTGGTGGGGTTTGGGGACTCAAGGGAATGGCTACGATTTGGCGTCGTGCTTCTTTTGGATGTTTTCTCTGGCAGGCAAGAGAGCTCCCAAAAAACACATCAACAGATGTGAAAAGCAAACATCCAAGCCGGTCAGATGCTGCCAAAGTTTGCTCCAAACAAGGAAGTCGGGGAAATCGCCACGCCCACTTCCTCCCTTGCAGCTGTCCCCTGAACTAGCCTGGGACCCCGATAAGACTACTTCCCGGCATTCCCGGGCCAGGAGATAATTATCAAAGTAACCCATATTGGTGGCTAAGCGCTTTCACGCAGAGGTTCTAAGATGCGCAAGTTCTAGTCTATTCCAAACGAAGTGTCCGAGCTCTTTCCAATTTGGTTTTGTCAAATAGACTTGGCAAAGTGTGTTGCCAAATAGATTCCTGGAACTTGTGGAGGTGGTAGAGATTTAACCACCCGAAGGGGTTAACCCTTCGGCTAACCCCTCTTGTCACAGAAGAGGAAACTGAGGAAACAGGGACTGGACTAAGGTCCTACAGCTAAAAAGTGGCCGTGTCTGGATAGAGAAGCTTCACTTTATAATAAATACCAAATCAATTACTGATCCTTCCAGTACCTGAAATGACTGAGTCAGGCAAGGTTTATGTGAGGGAAATCATTCCCTCCAATCAGCAAGCATTGCTAAGGATTTACAGTTGTAGTGTTCTTTGTCAGGGGCTGGGGAGCTCACATTAATGAGACCAGAGTTGAGTCCCTAGGCGGAGTCCACCCGGTGTAACACATAGAATGACAGTGTTATGCTCAGGTTATTAAAGAACTAGTTAATTCAACCTCATTTGTTGTGATGGAATTTAACACAATTACCAAGCACTTGTCGATATTAATGAGTCAATCAGGTATATACCTAGTTGTTTCTGAGTTTAGAGAACAGTGGTCATAAGTCTTCAGAATAGAACTAAAATTAGAACTCTTCTCTCAAAAAAAGTCACATACACACACATGTGCAATATTCCACATGCAATTTTAGGGGAACCATAAACCTCCCAAGCCCCATGGAAATCAGATTAATATCTCAGGACCTGAATCTTCCTCAATTTACCATATATTTTGAGAGAAATGAGGGTTTTTTTAATGTCAAATATGGTTGGAACTTCAATTATAAATTCTCTATGGTAAGACCTAGAACCACATTGATAGTTTGCTGAGATCAATGGCAAGATTGATTGATCCAAAAAGGCAATGGGTATCACAGAACTCATGTCATAGAATGGCACATCCTCGCTTAGTAGTAGAGCATGCGTCAAACCCTGAGGCGCTCCTTGAGACTGGGACTGGTTGCAGTGTGAAAGCATGAAGAAAGCGCTAGGGATAGACAGACCTGAGTCTGAAATCTGGCTCCACCACTTACCAAATATATGACCTTGAGCAAGATACTAGACCTCCCTGAGTCTTGCTTTCCTGATATTACAATGAGGATTCAGATCAGATCAGATCAGATCAGTCGCTCAGTCCTGTCCGACTCTTTGCGACCCCATGAACTGCAGCACGCCAGGCCTCCCTGTCCGTCACCAACTCCCAGAGGTCACTCAGACCCACATCCATGGAGTCAGTGATGCCATCCAGCCATCTCATCCTCTGTCGTCCCCTTCTCCTCCTGCCCCCAATCCCTCCCAGCATCAGAGTCTTCTCCAATGAGTCAACTCCTCGCATGAGGTGGCCAAAATACTGGAGTTTCAGCTTTAGCATCATTCCTTCCAAAGAAATCCCAGGGCTGATCTCCTTCAGAATGGACTGGTTGGATCTCCTTGCAGTCCAAGGGACTCTCGAGAGTTTTCTCCAATACCACAGTTCAAAAGCATCAATTCTTGGGCGCTCAGCCTTCTTCACAGTCCAGCTCTCACATCCATACATGACCACAGGAAAGACCATAGCCTTGACTAGGCAAACCTTTGTTGGCTAAGTGATGTCTCTGCTTTTGAATATGCTATCTAGGTTGGTCATAACTTTCCTTTAAGTGAGAGGAAATGGGTGAAACTTAGGCATACCATGGACATTTAGTTTTTGCAATTACCAGGTGACTCCCAAGTTTCATTATGTAGACACTATAGAAAATTCTTCTTCATAGCAATAATATATTTTTGCTATTGTTATCATTAATTTTATAGAGAAAAAAATTTATCTGTAAAATTTTTATATATAATATATATGACTACATACTATATATATTATATATAGTATATTATATATACTATAATAGCATATATTATATATAATGCATTTTAATATAGTAACCCCCAAAAGTTTCTTATCATTCTCATTTCCCTGAATTTCTCCCACCTTCCCAAACATTTAGCCAAATCACATGTCTTCTTCTGTGTCACTGGTAGTTCTGGAATGAGGTTCCTGAAAGCCCTGAGTTATTGTCTCCTATGGCAAGTTATCAAGAAAAAAAAAAATCCTAATGGGATGGAAAATTTTCCCTGAGTGAGTGAAATTAAAACTTGGTATTTAATCACTCTTAGCAGAAAAGCTTTTTGAAATATAATCTATAAAAATAATAACAATGTGATCATTTATCTGTCCCCTAAGACTGGTAAAAATAACTTGCGTGAACAATTAGAATTGGTTTTAAATTGCTTCTCCCCAGAATTGTTCTCTCTCTCCCTGGTTTTAGAAACTGCACACCTACAGAACCACTGACTGTGCTGCTTCAAGCGCAAAGACTTAAAAGCAACCTTCTCAGTGTGGGGCTCTTACTTCACACCAAGTGAAGTCAAATACTAACATTCCATAAGCCAAGAAAGAATGAGTTCAACACCAAGATCAACAGAAGCATTGCTTTGTTCTTTCAGGAATGCTCCTTTAAGAATGCCTGTGAAATAAGAAAACTACACCAAGATACCCATGTAGATGGGTGAATCCTATGCCCTATATTGTTAGAGCAGGGGTCAGCAAACAGACCTGCAGATCACATCCAGTCTGTTCACCTGTTTTTGTAGAATCTTCAAGCTAAAAAAGTGATTGAGTGATTGAAAAATTCAAAAATTTCTCACTCAAAAGAACATGTAACACATTAAAAATACAGGAATTTCAAAGTTCAGTGTCCACAAATACAGCTGGTAGCTCAGCTGGTAAAGAATCCACCTGTAATGCAGGAGACCGTGGTTCAAAGACCCTGGTCAGGAAGATCCTCTGGAGAAGAGATAGGCTACCCACTCCAGTATTCTTGGGCGCTGGCATAGAATCCGCCTGCAACGAGACAGACCTGGGTTCAGTCGCTGGGTTGGGAAGATCCCCTGGAGAAGGGAACGGCTACCCATTCCAGTATTCTGGTCTGGAGAATTCCATGGACTGTATAGTCCATGGGGTCGCAGAGTCAGACACAACTAAGCAAGAGGTCATCAAACAGACCTGCAGGTCAGATCCAGTCAGTCACCTGTTTTTGTAGAATCTTCAAGCTAAAAAAGTGATTGAGTGATTGAAAAATTCAAAATTTTCCCATTCAAAAGAAGAACATGTAACACATTAAAACTACATGAAATTCAAATTTCAGTGTCCACAAATAAAGTTTTATTGGAACACAGCTACACTAATCTGTTTACATATTGCATGTGGCTGCTTTTAAACTGACAGACAGAGTTGAGTAGTTGTGCCCAAGACTGTATGACTACAAACCCCAAAATATTTGCTATCCGTCCCTTTAGAGAAAATGTTTGCTGATTCCTAGATTATCGTAAATATCTTACACCTGTCTAGGCTTAGATAACTTCTGGTTCTATTATATTTATTATAAAATAAGTAAATACTATTATATTTGCTATAAAATGACTTATTTACTAAAAAATAAGTTTGATTTATAAAATAAATCACTGATCTGTTTTTAATTACTGGAATAGATTCTAACAAGGAAGGTACAGCAACAAATGTTTGATGAATGAAAGAAGGAAGGAAAGAAACAATATACATAAGAGTTTGATCCAGTTATTAGCAAGATTAATTAGGTTAAAATTAATTTCTCCCAAGACAATGCATGAATCTGGTTTCATCCCAAGAAAGTAGAAGAGGATGAATTCAGTACTTAAATCAGTTCATAACTCATGGATCAGATAATGTCCTTCAAAATATAACAACTATACATAGGAAAATAAAAATCTGGCAGGAAACTCATCTGACTCAGGTGCTAATGTCATGTCCCTTGATACTCCCTGTGTAGGGGCTGCTAACTGTTTCCATGTAAGAGAAAGAGTGTTAACAGCTAACACTCTTAAACTAGATGTTTCTAAACATCTAGAAAAAGATGAGACTATATGTAGCATGGGTTATCAAAAAGTCAGTTTTCTAAGAAAATAACTTTTTGTCATACCAAAGAGAAGACAACTCCCCAGCACTTCATTTGGAATTCTCCAGTCGCCCAAGAATTATAAAACCAAATTGCCTCAATAAAAGCATTGTTTATAGCCTTCATGGACATCCTCAGCTGTGTGACAACTATTCTAAATCGGGGGGAGGACCCCGTTGCAGTCACATCATCACAGAAATGCTATAGGCAATGAAGTTTCTGAACTGTAGCCCTGCTCTTCTGGCTGAAATTGGTACAATCCAGATAAGACTAATGAGTATCTTTGCTGGGAGTAGGAATTGTGAGAGGTGAAGAGAAAGTTACAGGAAATTCCAGGCCCAGTTCCAGCCTGAATCTAAAAAGCATCTCCTCACAAATTCTATGAGATGCTCTAGTACCTTACACTATATTCCCTCTTTGTGAGTGAGCTAGCAGATGGGAGCTTCTGTTGCTTGCCATCTTGAATCCTAGCTAATCCATCAAACACACTCCCTTCAAGGAGAGATGTGGAGAAGAAAAAATAAATAAACAGAGGAAGGATGAAATGACACTAACATTACCGAGGGCCAACTACGTGATAGGCATTACTGCTAACCAGGAAATGGTCCCTGCCTTTGAGGACTTTATAGGAAGAGAAAGTCCCGAACAGTCTGTGGAACCAGGGCTTGGAACAAAACAGCAGTCTCAGAGAGTCTACGTTTATGGAAGCAACTCCTCTCCAGCTCTCCTAACACCCTTTTCTGCTTCAGTTTGCTTCCACCTTATTGCTTCCCTAGAGCCTATTCGTGTTTCTCGTATTAATTAGGCCCAGGGAAGGCAATGACTATCTAAATAAACAGAATAAAAAGCAAAGTACCTACACACCTGAGGGTCAGAAAAATTTCCCAGAAAGATGCCTTGAAGGCCTGATGCAGATTGGTAGTGGTGATGGTTTAGTTGTTAAGTCATGTCCAACTCTTTGCAACCCCATGGACCTGCCAGGCTCCTCTGACCGTGGAACTTCCCAGGCAAGAATACTGGAGTGGGTTGCCATTTTCTGCTCCAGGGGACCTTCCCAACCCAGGAATTGAACCTCAAGTGTCCTGCATTGCAGGTGGATTCTTTATCAGTGAGCCACCAGAGAAGCCCCTAATGGAGATTACAGAATTTTGTTTGCACAATGAGACAGTTTTTCTTTGTGATAGAGATGGCCTCCATCTATTTGTCAACGTTTTTTTCTAAATTTACATACCATTAGTGCATTTGTGAAAATGACTCTTCCTACACCTGCCTTCAGTGTCTCAAAAAAATCCTTCCATGTTCCAAAAAATACTAGCTGAGCAACTCCCAGACCAATGCTTTCCCCATAATATCAGAAGCAAATTAGAGTAAATTCTTTCTTTTGGGCTCTAAGGATTTAGGGAGAATTTTCTGATAGCCTTTTGCAGTTAGGAGATTTGAAGAACTGGAGACACTCTGCAGTGGAGGAGCAGAGACCAAAATGAAAGCCTCGAATTTCTTTTTTGTAACCTGGATTATCAAACCTGGACTGTTCTTCCCCCTCAGCCCACATGGTTTACCTAGAGACCTTCTCCTCATCCTTGAAGTCTCCACTGATATCCCAGGTCCTCCAGAAAGGATTTCCTTCCTGCCGCCTCTTCTGGAGGGAAGAGGACACTCCACTTTAAGCCTCCCCTGGGCCCCACCCCATGTCTCTATCCTGGAACCACTGCACTGCACTCACACTGCTTGTATGCAAGCTGGTCACCCCAAGAGCATATGAGCTGCCAGTAGCAGGGTAGGTCTTCCATCTCAGCCTAAGCACAGTGCCTGGCACAGAGTAGGCTGAAACATGTGATCAGTTAAGCAGTGAACACGGATGTAACACACAACGCTGTACAGCCAGAAGGTGGCGTGATGGGGGCAGAAGAGTCATTCTTAGTCATTACTTCTCTTCATTCACCCTCTAGCTTCCTCTGTGATGAGCTTTAGAGCCAACTCATGATAAACGTGTTAACAGCATTTATAACAGAACAAAAAGCTTCTCTGTTTGCTAGCTGTGTGACCTTGAGCAAGTAACTTAGCCTCTATGAGTCTCAACTTTTATCTTCTATAAAATGAAGACGTAGTAACTATCTTACAGGGGATACATGAGTTATACTGAGATAATTTCTATTAAAGACTTGCCCTCAACCTGACTCATAGTAAACTCTCGATATATGGTTGTGTTTTCTTCTTTCAATTTGGCCAAGCGATGTGGCTTGCAGGATCTTAATTCCCCAGCCAGGATTAAATCGACATGTTTGGCAGTGAAGACATGAAGTCCTAACCACTGGACCACTGGGGAATTCCCATCAATACACGTCATGTTATTTTAAACATCATCATCATCATCACTAGGACTCTAGGCCCCTTTTGTGTGTATTTCCTGCATAGAGTTCTTGAGATAAGCCACAGCCAGAGGCGAGAGGAGCAGGCCCAGGGCTCATTCACCATGGGCCCAAGGCTCTGGAGTATCTGCTGCTGCTGCTGCTGCTGCTAAGTCGCTTCAGTCGTGTCCGACTCTGTGCGACCCCATAGACAGAAGCTCACCAGGCTCCCCTGTCCCTGGGATTGTCTAGGCAAGAATACTGGAGTGGGTTGCCATTTCCTTCTCCAAGGAGGTTTTATTACTGTAGAAACAGATTACTTTGAAGAAATAAGAAGAGATTAGAATTATCATCTGAGTTAGAAATGAGTTACCTTTCCACATCACAGTAAAAAGATACAAGAGGGGGTAACCTCCTCATCTCTCTCATTAATAAGGAGCTGCTATAAGGGCCCTCTCTCTTCTCCCTTGTTTAAAGCACACGCACCATTCCACTCAAAGGTGCTGGAGTCGTGTCTGTGTAAAAGTATGTCGTCCCACCGACGGTTTCCTTTTGGATCACTTGACCAGAAGATGGTGTCTGAGAAACAGGATTATTCCCGGGCGTAGAGGCACTAGAAGGCACCATATAATTTGCTGGATTTGGAGTGTGACTTCTTCTTCTGGGGGCAGGAGAAGTATGTGGAGTGATCTTGGGGGAGTGAAGAGGAGAGAATCCAGCAGACAATGACATTCCTGGTGCTAATCCAGCAGCAGCAGGAGTCCCCATGGACGGGTGAGAGAACACTTGAGAGAAGGCAGACCCATGTGACTGGGACGTGTTACTCAGCCTGGAGGTTGATCCTCCTTTGGGAATAAACTCACTTGCAGTAGGATTTGGTGTCTTTCTTCTCTGAGAGATGTTGAGGGCACCAAAGTCATTAAACAAGGATGAAGCAGGTGAAGTTAGAGGATCGTGGCCTGCGTATGGCTTGGCACTGTCATTTAGAAGGCTTGGGGAGCTGCTGCTATTTGTCATTCTCTGCATCACAGGATACTTCGTCTCCCCAGGGCTTCCAAATCCATTGACTCCAATAAAGCTGGTGCTGAAATAGGAACCTGTGAGACTCGTCGTATCAGTTAAAGCACCTCCATCGGAGTATCAGTCATCCCTTAAGCAATGAAGCAAGCAGTGGTTCTAAGCCTCCATCTCTCAACTGAGCAGCAGATACCCACAGGCTTCCTGAGAGCTGGAATCTGGAGCTTGGACGGGGCCTGGCTTAGCAAGAACCCTCAGGAAATGCTCTGGCACTCTCCCACCCACCACCACCCCCCATTCCCCTCCCGGATCCACAGCACTTTTGTCACTCAGGCATCACTGCATTTAGTGGACATGCCGAGGCCTTCATCTTCTCCGCCTCCTGGCGTGTTTAACTCTCTGAACCATGGTGGCAATGTTTAGGATGTCTTTTGTTCCCTGGGCATCCAGAGTACAACCTGCTCCTGGTTTTCCCTGCAGCTTTCTTGGCCAGTTTCTTCACTGCTGTCATTAACCAAGGAAGCTCTTATGCAAGAACCTCTTCTCACTCTCTTCCCTCTCCACGGAGCAATCCTCTTCACTTTGATAGCTCTGTTAATGACTCTCAAGTATCTAGTTCCAGCCCAGATCACTTCCCCAAGCAGCAGTGCCGTGTGTGTGTGTGTGTGTGTGTGTGTGTGTGTGTGTGTGTGTGTGCCAAGTCACTTCAGTCATGTCCAACTCTTTGTGACCCTATGGACTGTGGCCCGCCAGGCTCGTGTGTCCGTGGGATTCTCCAGACAAGAATACTGGAGTAGGTAGCTGCACTCTCCTCCAGGGGATTTTCCCAACCCAGGTCTTACATATACCTGCATTGGCAGGTGGGATTTTTACAACTAGCAACAACACCTGGGAAGCCTGCGAACATTCTGCAAGGATTGTTATAATAATCAAATAAGCTTATATGATGACGTTTCAAATAATACTTGACATCAAGACATTTCTTGATGTTAGATATTGTCCTAATTTTCATTTGATAGGTTTTCTGCCAACTCCAAGTGGTAGGAAAAAGCCCTGACTTGAGTGGTTTAAATTATAAGAATATTTATTATTAAGTGCCACATAAATTATTAATTCAGCTATTCAGTGAGGATGTCAGAAAGCCAGGTACTTTGGAACACTGTGTACGTGCATGCGCTAAGTTGCTTCAGTCAAGTCCAACTCTTTGTGACTCCATGGACTGTAGCCCGCCAGGCTCCTCTGTCCATGGGATTCTCCAGGCAAGGATACTAGAGTGGGTTGCCATGCCCTTCTCCAAGGGAATCTCCCCAACCCAGAGATCAAATCTGCATTTTGTAAGATGCTTTTACAGGAGATGAGCACTCTCAGGAAGGGAGTGGGGAAGTTTGACAGAGAAGGGGAAGTAGCAGTAAAGACAAGCTAGTCCTGTGGGCAACGGCAGCTTCATCCTCCACAGGGCACCAGGAGCCAGGGTGAGGCACGTGCCTCAACTGTCAACCAGGAAAGGGAAAGTTCAGGGTGGCTCTCAGAACGCACCAGTTCCCACGTGTCTGCAGGAGACTGGTTCCAGGACCCCACCTTCAGATGCTTCAGCATCCTTAGATGCTCAAGGATCACATAAAATGTATACTGTTTGATTATACCTTGCATACATCCTCCCATAGACTTTAAATCATCTCTAGATTACTTATAATATTACTAATAATAGGAATTCTCCAGGCAAGAATAGTGGAGTGGGTAGTCATTCCCTTCTCTAGGTCTTCCCGACCCAGGGATTGAACCCTGGGTCTCCCGCATTATGGGTGATTCTTTACCATCTAAGCCACCAGGGAAGCTCCATTACTTATGATAATACAATATAAATGCTATCTATATAAATAGTTGCTTGAGCATGGCAAATTCAAGTTCTGCTTTTTAGGAACTTTCTGGAATTTTTTTTCAAATATTTTTGATATGCTATTACCCAAATCCACAGATGCAGAACCCATGGAAACAGAAGTCAGACTGTGTTCTTGACTTGTTGAAAAGACAGCAGAGCAAGATGCAGTGGCCAGATGAAGCTCCCAGGCAAAGAAATGCCAGTGTAGCAGTTGAGAGTGGTGAGAGCACAGGACAGAGACAGGGCCTTGACAGAGTCTGCTACATTGCTCAAATCAGATTTGCTTTTTATAAAGATTCTAACTCCAGTAAGTCCCCTACATATTAACCTTCAAGTTGCAAAATTTCAAAGATGTGAACATGTGTTCCATCAAAATCAGGAATGAGTGAAATTGCAGCTTGCCCTCTGTCTCCTAGTCTGACAATATTTCAGCTCTACCATCTCCCACTTCCTCTCCGTCTCCAGCCAATAACTCTTCTTGCCTCTTCACTTGATGCCAGCCCCTGTATGCCAACTGTTGTCCTGTACTACTATATGGTAAGATTTAAAACCTTTTCTTTGTTTTTGTGTTTTTTTATGTATTATTTGTATGAAAAGTATTATAAACCTATTACAGTACAGCGATCAATGCAAAGAAAGAGAGGAAAACAACAGAATAGGAAAGACTAGAGATCTCTTCAAGAAAATTAGAGATGCCAAGGGAACATTTCATGCAAAGATGGCCTCAGTAAAGGACAGAAATGGTATGGACCTAATAGAAGCAGAAGATATTAAGAGGAGGTGGCAAGAATACACAGAAGAACTGTACAAAAAAGATCTTCATGACCCAGATAATCACGATGGTGTGATCACTGACCTAGAGCCAGACATCCTGGAATGTGAAGTCAAGTGGGCCTTAGAAAGCATCACTACGAACAAAGTTAGTGGAGGTGATGGAATTCCAGTTGAGCTATTTCAAATCCTGGAAGATGATGCTGTGAAAGTGCTTCACTCAATATGCCAGCAAATTTGGAAAACTCAGCAGTGGCCACAGGACTGGAAAAGGTCAGTTTTCATTCCAATCCCAAAGAAAGGCAACGCCAAAGAATGCTCAAACTACCGCACAATTGCACTCATTTCACATGCTAGTAAAGTAATGCTCAAAATTCTCCAAGCCAGGCTTCAGCAATATGTGAACTGTGAACTTCCTGATGTTCAAGCTGGTTTTAGAAAAGGCAGAGGAACCAGAGATCAAATTGTCAACATCCGCTGGATCATGGAAAAAGCAAGAGAGTTCCAGAAAAACATCTATGTCTGCTTTATTGACTATGCCAAAGCCTTTGACTGTGTGGATCACAATAAACTGTGGAAAATTCTGAAAGAGATGGGAATACCAGACCACCTGACCTGCCTCTTGAGAAACCTATATGCAGGTCAGGAAGCAACAGTTAGAACTGGACATGGAACAATAGACTGGTTCCAAATAGGAAAAGGAGTACATCAAGGCTGTATATTGTCACCCTGCTTATTCAACTTCTATGCAGAGTACATCATGAGAAACACTGGACTGGAAGAAACACAAACTGGAATCAAGATTGCCAGGAGAAATATCAATAACCTTAGATATGCAAATGACACCACCCTTATGGCAGAAAGTAAAGAGGAACTAAAAAGCCTCTTGATGAAAGTGAAAGAGGAGAGTGAAAAGGTTGGCTTAAAGCTCAACATTCAGAAAACGAAGATCATGGCATCTGGTCCCATCACTTCATGGGAAATAGATGGGGAAACAGTGGAAACAGTGGCTGACTTTATTTGGGGGGGCTCCAAAATCACTGCTAAAGCTGAAACTCCAGTATTTTGGCCACCTCATGCGAAGAGTTGACTCATTGGAGAAGACTCTGATGCTGGGAGGGATTGGGGGCAGGAGGAGAAGGGGACGACAGAGGATGAGATGGCTGGATGGCATCACTGACTCGAATGTGAGTCTGAGTGACCTCCGAGAGCTGGTGATGGATAGGGAGGCCTGGCGTGCTGCAGTTCATGGGGTCGCAAAGAGTTGGACACGACTGAGCGACTGATCTGATCTGATCTGAAAATCACTGCAGATGGTGATTGCAGCCGCGAAATTAAAAGACGCTTACTTGTTGGAAGGAAATTTATGACCAACCTAGATAGCATATTCTAAAAATACCATGGACAGAGGAGCCTGGTAGGCTGTAGTCCATGGGGTCAGCTAGGAGTCGGACACGATTGAGCGACTTCACTTTCACTTTTCACTTTCATGCATTGGAGAAGGAAATGGAAACCCACACCAGTGTTCTTGTCTGGAGAATCCCAGGGATGGGCGAGCCTGGTGGGCTGCCATCTATGGGGTCGCACAGAGTCAGACACGACTGAAGTGACTTAGCAGCAAAGCAGAGACATTACTTTGCCAACAAGGTTCCATCTAGTCAAGGCTATGATTATTCCAGTGGTCATATATGGATGTGAGAGTTCGACTGGGAAGAAAGCTGAGCACCAAAGAATTGATACTTTTGAACTGTGGTGTTGTTGAAGACTCTTGAGAGTCCCTTGATATCCAACCAGTCCATCCTAAAGGAGATCAGTCCTGGATGTTCATTGGAAGGACTGATGCTGAAGCTGAAACTCCAATACCCTGGCCACTTCATGCGAAGAGTTGACTCATTGGAAAAGACCCTGATGCTGGGAGGGATTGAGGGCAGGAGGAGAAGGGGATGACAAGGATAAGATAGCTGGATGGCATCACCGACTCAATGGACATGAGTTTGTGTAAACTCCGGGAGTTGGTGATGGACAGGGAGACCTGGTGTGCTGTGGTTCATGGGGTCGCAAAGAGTTGGACATGACTGAGTGACTGAACTGAATTGAACTATATAGCCAATTGTGTTGGTTGGGTACCTAGGCTAACTTTGTTGAACTTACAAACAAACTGGACTTACGAATAAGTTGGACTTAAAAACGTGCTCTCAGAACTGAACCCATTCATGTGTAGGGGACTTCCTGTCAGTTGCAGAGAACAGAGTAAGCATTTGGATGTTTCATTTTCCATGCACACTTTGACAAGTAGAGTGTACATGTGATGGGCAAGAGGACTGTGATGGCTAATTTTATGTCAGTTTGGCCAGATCATGGTACCCAGCTCAGTGGTCAAATATTCTGGATGTTTCACAGAATGTTTGTGAATATTTGGTGGGGAGGAGGGTGAGATCAATATTTAAGTCAGTCAACTTTGTGGAAAGCTGATTACCTTCTATAATGTAGATGAGCCTTGTCCAATCAGTTGAAGATCTTACTACAGAAAAGACTGACCTCGCCCTAGAAAGAAGGAATTCTACCAACAAACAGTCTTTGCATTCAAACTGCAACTCTTCCCTAGGTCTCCAGTCTGTCACCCTACCTTGCAAATTTTGGACTTGCCAAACTTCTACAATCACATGAGCCAACTCCTTAAAATAAACCACTCTCTCTCTGCAGATAGATAGGTAGAGAGATAGATAAATCCTATTGATAGTATTTCTTTGTCTAATACAAAGGCAATAAGAAAGAATTTGGAGAAGATGGGGAATGGATACTAGTGACCATCAAGTAGTTCTCCCAGGAATCCGAGAACCTGCAGGGATCATATTCTGCACCTTAAGAAAGGTCTGAATGCCAAAGGCAATTTGAGAAAGGTGGTCTGAGCTCAAGAAGCCCTAGACACAATAAGTCTGTGAGGGGATTTCTTTGTCTCCACAAATCTGACTGTGCTTCTTGGCCCAAGCAATCTTGGGGCACTTGATGACTCCTGAAGACCCCTCTGGGCCACCTCTGTTTCCTCATCTGCCTGTAGATTCACACACTTTTCCCCATGGTGAAACAGTTAAAATAGTCTTGAATCCACATTCATGCTTTGTTTCAGAACCCTCTCCCTGCTAGGTTTGGAAGGGAACATTAGCCTTGGCCAGCACCTTTCTCCTCTCCAACTCCCTGCAGCCTTTGGGTCTTCTCCCTGGAGAGACCTTGAACCTGAGTCAGAAGCCTTGGGTGACAATACAGGGGCTGTCACATATGTGACCTCAGGCAAGTGGTTTAACTGCCTTCTTACTTTCTTATCCTATAAAATGTGTATTAACCTGCCTCCCTTGCAGGGCCCTATAAATCCACAAGTTACAAGTGAAAGTGCCTTCAAAAAGACCTTTGAAAGTAGTGTGTGCTAAGTCACTTCAGTCGTGTCCAACTCTGTAGTCCGCCAGGCTCCTCTGTCCATGGGATTCTCCAGGCAAGAATACTGGAGTGGGTTGCCATGTCCTCCTCCAGGGAATCTTTCTGACCCAGGGACAGAACCTGCATCTCCTGTGTCTCCTGCATTGACAAGTGGGTTCTTTACCACTGAGCCACCTGGGAAGCCCCTTTGAAAGTTAGGGACCATGTTTATTCACTGGTTTGGCACCTTGCACAATGTCAGACATGTAAATTACCATTAGAAGTTATTGAATGAATGAATGAACAAATGAATAGTGTACAGTGGTCACAGAACTGAGTAAACCTCCAAAAGTACAGTGTTTCCCAAAAAAAAAATGTCAGATTAGAGCTGGTGATTCCTCTGCCTACACTACAGCCTTTCAGTACTCCTCTTTAGACTAAAACTTGGGTCTACTTTAATAAGCTGGCACTGAACTGGATAAGGTTTCCAGAAATCATAGCAGATATTTAAGCTCAGATTAAATCTGACGTCCATTCAACTTGCCCACACCCTCAAAGGCATAATACTTTACTAGCAGTCACTATTATTATGCCTTGTTATCCACAGTGGCTACTGTTAACAACTCCCTGCTGTCTCACATACCAGCCTCATAAACATGAAGCTCCATTGTTCCCCAAGATGGCATGAACATGACTCAGGACAACATGGAAGGGGCCTTTGGGCTCCAGAACTCTGAGATATTCCCCTGATCAGAGCATCAAAGGCATAGGGAATGGAACTCAAAGGCACCATGGCAGTCCCTCAGGCTGACCTTCCATATCTCTGCAGGAAAAAAAGTCACAGATGTCTTGGGGAATGGTGTGTATAATCCACAGTTTCTTCTGGCTGCAACTATCTCCGACCTTTATCTAGCACGCCATCATATTACTCAGTCCCTTCGGGTCATCCAAGCATGCCTCACACTAGTACCCAGTGCTCAGTAAAGGTGAGGCACAAATGGTTCAATCCTGTTCACAGCAGTGAGTCTCAACAACAGCATGCTGAAATCACCAGTGTGATCACAAGCTGATCACATAGACATCAGGGCTCACCAAAATAGATTCTGATTCACTGGTCTTGAATGGGGATGGAAGGCTAAGAATTGGTATTTTTTTAAAGCTCCTCAGATGATTCCAGGGAGAAGCCAGGGATGAGAACCACTGCCAGTTTGCAGCATTTATCCCAAACACTCCTAGTCTGTTTCCAATCTGCTGCTATCACAACGTTCCTATCTGGCTCCTGACCCGAGGCCGTGTCTTCCTTGCAAACCCTACCGTGCGCCATTGGCAATGTATCTGGCTTTCCTGCTTGACTCCTGACTTTCTCTCAAGGGCTTTTCTCAGACATACCCTATCAACTTTTCTCAGTTCAGACTTCCTTGAGAAGACTCTTGACATTCTGTGCTTCATGAGGACCAACAGAAAAAAAAAAATCCACTCATATTTATGAGCCAAATCCTGTATTATTTTGTATGGCTATTTTCTGTAACAAATATCCAAATTCTCAGTGGCCAGACACCACAATAAAGGTATATTTCTTGCTTGTTACAGAGCCCAAAATGCAGAAGGCAGGGAGAGCCTGAAGAAAAAAGCAGACCACTGCAGATTACCACATGGCAGGTTTAATAAACAAGAGAACTTTCTTACCAGGCTTCTCTTGGGCAGCCACAAGATGAGTAAGTCTTCACACACACACGCCAAGTCTTAAAAGTTTATATAGAGGATTTAACTGGGTTCAGTCACACTGCCATCCAGACAGTCTCAATACTACACTCTATCTTAAAGCTGTATCCTTGGAGAAGCTTCTGAAAATAGGGGAGGCGAGTGGCCAAGGGCAGAGGAGAGGGTGGGGAGCCTCCAATTGCCTGAATCCAGCTCATAGGTCAACCAGCAGTCACATCTCCTCAATGACCGCCCCCGCCCCCACACACACCGCAAGAAGCTGAAAGAAACACATATTCCTTCTTCCTACATTCCATTAGCCGGAATTAGTCATATGGCCCCATCAAACTGCATGAGGGGCTCTGGGAAATGAAATTAGGAAAGAGAAGAGGGTTTAAGGGACGTCCCTGGTGGTCCAGTAGCTAAGACTTCATGCTCCCAAAGCAGGGGGCCCTGTGTTCGATCCCTGGTCAGGAAATTAGATCCCGCATGTCACAGCTAAAGATTCTGCATGCTGCAATGAAGATCAAAGATCCTCCATGCCTCAACTAAGACCTAGCACAGCCAAATAAATAACTAAATATTGCTAAAAAAAAAAAAAAAAAAAGAGGGTTTGGTGAATGAAGATCCATTTTAAATCCTCCCCTCTTCACTATTTTGACCAAATTTTCAATTTACCAGAAGCAGACATAGTTTACACCTCTGCCAAGGGCTGAGGGAAAAATCTGCCCCCTAAATCTGAGTGTAACCTTTTGATCTGAAGTCAAAAAAAAAGCACCTAAGCTCACAGCCATGATACAAATGAAAGTTTTTCCCCAGGAAGAAACAATTTTAATAGTATGCTGTTACATGGGTGAGACTGGATACAGGTATATGTGTGGCTGAGTCCCTTCACTGTTCACCTGAAACCATCACAACATTGTTCATTGGCTACATCCCATTACAAAATAAAAAGTTTAAAAAAAAAAAATAGCACATTATAGCTCTGGCGTTAGAAAGCAGCCAAAAGGATAATTCATGTAGTAGTTGAAAATTGCACCATCTTACGACATATGACTTTTTCCTTTCTGTAAGTAGAAAACATAAGTATCTAGAAGTACAATAACATCAGTTATTGGTTATAGGCAGGGGCATAACAAAGAAATTTGGTGAATAATCTTCAGTAGGCCAGCAAAATTTGCACATCAAAGGTGCTCGAGGAGGCTCTGAGGAATAGGGGTTATTATAAATACAGAGCAGCCAAGGTTACAACTTGCACAGCAGCAGGTCCCACATGGATAGCTGTTGAGGGCAGAGTCGGCAGCTCCTGCACCTGCATATGGGGAAGAGAGCGTGGTTTCTTCAGGGTCTAACAGAGTGGCCTTTGGGATCTAACGGCCACCGAGTGCCAGGCTCCAGACTAAGCATTTTACACACGCATCTACTTTCAAGCCCTCCAATGACACAGAATGGAATTATGGCATTAGATTCAGTTAGAAGATCTTTCCTACTGTGGTTCTGAAATCCCCGGAGAAGGTAGCTCCTCTCAGGGGCAACCCTGGCAACAGAATCATCAAGAGCACCAAGAACCCTGGAACCAAAGAGAACAGACAGGCAGCTCCAACGGAGATTTCTGACACTAGACTGGATCCAACTATTTGTTGGAATGACTTTTAATAGAGAGATTCTCCCCCATCTGTTGTTCACTGCTAGCTAAATTCATCCAGGACTTTGTTCCAGCTTAGTGATTCACTTTCAACAGGACAGCAAATACATCCCTTATCACCAGCAAACACACACCCACACAGATACACACAGCTAGCCACACACATACACACATCACACACACTTTGTGTCCTGGATGTGGCCACTGCTGATGATGATAATGATAAGGATGCTGATGTTTTGGAGAAAATGTCACAGAAAAACACAGTAAGAGTAAAGATAAACTATATTTAGGAAAAAGAGCAAACTATCTAAGATACCATGTGGTCACAACCATGTAAAAAATGCACTTCAGAAAGACAGAGGAAACACACCAAAGTGGTAATAATGTCTAAAGTGTAATGCTGGAGTTACAGGTTACTTGGTTTTCCAGAAGCAGTAAGTTCAGATTTATCCTCCTTCCCAGGAACCTTGGTGGAATTTAGTTTCCTCTTTAATGTGTCCTCCAAATTTTTCACTCTGCCCATAATTAGAGGGAAAAAAAGAAAAGCATTTTAAAAGTCAGTTATTAAGAATTCCCTGGAGGTCGAATGGTTAAGACCTGGCACTTTCACTGAGGTGTGGCCTGGGTTCAATCCCTGGTCAGGAAGCTAGGATCCTACAAGCTGTGTGGTGCAGCCAAAAAAATTATTAAATAAAAAAATAAAAAGGAATACAACAAATAAAAAGTCAGTTAATATAAACATGGGTCTTGAAATTATTCCTGTATTTTTCATGTTTAATAATTTTTATGATTTAAAAATAAATTATCATGAGCCATATCAATGACCCATCTGTAGACTGTAAGCTTCATGAGGGCTATGCCTGTTTTATTCACTGATGCATTCCAAATGCGTAGGGCAATCCTGGTGCTGACTAGGCAGTTAATAAATACTTGTTGAATGAGCACTTGAATATTCTGGTTCTGACAGAAGAAATATGGAGATCAACACATCAGGCTTCTAAATCAAGGATGTGCTCGAAGCAGCCTCCATGAATCAGGATAAATGGTGCATCTTTAACCATCAATTGGTAAAGAAAACTTCATACTCATAGTCTAAAAATTCTTGGGCTCCTCTTTTCAACATTCCATTCTTCCAGCATAACAGGATCTAAGAGAAAAGTCCTGCTACCACAGCATCAGTAATGTGACACCTTATTTACTGATACTTTAAAAAACTATTATGGTATGTTTGCCATGCAAGGCAAGATGGTACCAAAAGAAATAGACTGCAGACTTGGGTGGTGGCAATTCTAAATTATGATCTTGAATTACGAAAACCTCCACGGGTGGGGAAAGCACAAAGTCTCTACACTGACAAGAAGACTGAAATCTCAGAGTTACAAGCAGATTTTGCCAGATGTTGATTTCTCTGCTGCCCAAAAACTCTGCCAGAGAATCAGACAGTCTGTATTATCATAATAAAAGAAAGCAGTTATAGTTGGCATCAGGTGGGAGTACTAACGAATTAACGATTTAATACTGAGATGCTTTTGTCAGGTATTTAAGTTACCAAAAGGTATTTTTTTCATTGTGATGAATTCCCTTTCACATTTGGCAACTGAATTTTTAACAAAATGCCTCTCACGCCAACAAAGGGCACTTGAGAGAATGGAAGCTATTGGGTTTCCATTTTCCAAATGAGTTGCCTCTTGACTTAATTATTCTCCCTGTGATTGTGAAGATATCCCTACAAACCGCAAAGCATTGTCATCGACACGCAGCCTGCATTCAGCAATCGGTTATGGGATTGACTCAAAAATGTGTGACAACTGAAGCAAATCACAAAGAAAATTGAACTGCTGAAGTATGCTGGAAATCAGGACCACATTTTGGAAATAATAAGAACTGGAAAAGGGTAAAAACAAGGTGTTAATTCAGTAATTAAATTGAAAGAAGAGTCAATAGATCCTCATTTTCAACTCCTATTCCTCGAGGTCCAACCACTGGGACAGACTTTTCCACCTACAGAAAGAATCTCGGCCCTCAGGACTGTGCCCGTTTCACACATTAAGAAACTGAGGCCAGCTGCGGGTCTAAATGGGCACCTATCTGAACTCTCCCCAAGTCTCCAGCACCCTCACCAGGTTGCCTGTCTTCATTATCTTATAGGGTGGAAATTTCTAGACCCTCCCACCCTTGGGCCTTCTACTTATTCTTACTTTTTCAACCTCTCCCTTTTTTAATCAAATTCAAAGAAATAAATAAGCAGAGAAGAGACGAGTGCTAGTTCGAGACCAGAGGCAAGCTTCCTTTCCCATCTCCCACCTAGAATACAGAACTGTGCCCTTGAACAGTCCCAAGGTTTCTGTCCCTGCAAGAGGAGCCTTGAGCATCTCCCCAGCCTGTCCCCAAGCACATCCCTCAAGTGTCTTATGTGATCCTGGTTCCCATCCACAAAATAGGTCAGTTTCCTCACCCCCATGTCCCCTACCCCCTCATTGACCACTTAGCTTCTTGCCACACAAGGGGAAGTGGGAAAGCCCCAAGTGTCATGAAGATGACTCATCTAAAGTCAGCAGCCCCTTAAAGGACTGCAGACCTGCCTCCCTGAAACCCAGATAGACCCTGGGGACCACTTAACAGAGGCTCTCTTGGGAAGATGGGTGGGAGATTCAGCTGGCTTGAAGGAGTGGCCTGGAGAAAGGAAGGGAAGAAAATGCCAACAATACCCAGAGGCCGAACATTCAAGCTCCACGAGCTACTTGCCAGACTCTGGCTCATCCTCCAGCCTTCTGGCGGCTCACTGTCTAGGTGCACCAACCCACAAGTGAACAAATGATCACTGAACAGGATTCATAGACAGAGGGAAGTTCAGGAGGTGGGGGGAGGCCAGCATGGGGCTGTTAGTCCAGCTCACAATTTCCTGGAGGAGATAACATCACCACTAGTCTCTTTTTGAGATGAATGATAGAAACATGTGAGCAAAAATGATAAGGTTTTGGCCTTTTTAAAAAAACATTGTTGTCATTTTCACCCTAAACATACTCATTTTCATCCTACTTCGCTCCTGTTAAAAACATCACAGTAAACAGCACAAGTTCCAAACCTGACCTGCCAAGGTCAAATCCTGGTGCTTCTCTTAGCTGGCTGCCCTTGGGCTGTGCCTCAGTTTCCTTCCATGACAGCTGTGAGGACTAAATGGCTTAACACTTGAAGGGTGCTTAGAGCTGTGTTTAGCACATGGTAACCACACAAGAGATATCAGCTTCTGCTATCGGGTCATTACTTTGTTTTCACACCTTACACATTTCAGTGACTTTTTGCCCCCTAACCTGTGAAGGGTAGGAAGTCATAGGAAAAGCGACAGTCAGAGAGGAAAACAGGTTGTCCTCACAACTAATCAGCAC
Organism: Tragelaphus eurycerus; assembly: GCA_935064755.1. NCBI lineage: Eukaryota > Metazoa > Chordata > Mammalia > Artiodactyla > Bovidae > Tragelaphus > Tragelaphus eurycerus. The sequence continues at coordinate 32,611,825 of CAKXYN010000002.1, forward strand.
AGTTCCGGCACCAGAACTTCTGACGGTCCATGTTATTTCCAGCACTTCACAACACTTGATAAAATTGTTTCAAAACCCTGAACTCTGATGCATGAAAACAGGGCACTCAAAACCGGTGCCATGGGAAAACCCAGAGGGATGGGATGGGGAGGGAGGCAGGAGGGGGGTTGGGATGGGGGGACACCTGTGACTGATTCACGTCAGTGAATGACAAAAACCACCACAATATTGTAAACTAATTAGGCTCCAATTAAAATAAATAAATAAATTTTTAAAAATATTTAAAAATGGGCCAAAGAACTAAATAGACATTTCTCCAAAGAAGAATACAGATGGCTAACAAACACATGAAAAGATGCTCAACATCACTCATTATCAGAGAAATGCAAATCAAAACCACTATGAGGTACCATTTCACGCCAGTCAGAATGGCTGCAATCCAAAAGACTACAAGCAATAAATCCTGGAGAGGGTGTGGAGAAAAGGGAACCCTCTTACACTGTTGGTGGGAATGCAAACTAGTACAGCCACTATGGAGAACAGTGTGGAGATTCCTTTAAAAACTGGGAATAGAACTGCCTTATGACCCAGCAATCCCACTGCTGGGCATACACACCAAGGAAACCAGAATTGAAAGAGACACGTGTACCCCAGTGTTCATCACAGCACTGTTTATAATAGTCAGGACATGGAAGCAATCTAGATGTCCATCAGCAGATGAATGGATAAGAAAGCTGTGGTACATATACACAATGGAGTATTACTCAGCCACTAAAAAGGATACATTTGACTCAGTTCTAATGAGATGGATGGAACTGGAGCCTATTATACAGAGTGAAGTAAGCCAGAAAGAAAAACACCAATACTGTATACTAACGCATATATGTAGAATTTAGAAAGATGGTAACAATAACCCTGTATATGAGACAGCAAAAGAGACACTGATGTATAGAACAGTCTTTTGGACTCTGGGAGAGGGAGAGGGTGGGATGATTTGGGAGAATAGCATTGAAACATGTATAATATCATATATGAAATGAGTCGCCAGTCCAGGTTCGATGCACGATACTGGATGCTTGGGGTTGGTGCACTGGGATGACCCAGAGGGATGGTATGGGGAGGGAGGAGGGAGGAGGGTTCAGGATGTACACCTGTGGCGGATTCATTTTGATATATGGCAAAACCAATACAATATTGTAAAGTTAAATAAAATTAAATTTAAAAAATAATAAAATAAAAAATAAAAAGAATCCCCCCCAGAAAAATGCAAAAAATAAATAAATAAAACCCTGAACTCTTAATGCAACACTGTAAATCAACGATACTGCAATAATTTTTTTTAAAGACTCTAAACTCTTAGATGAAAGTTCCTTTAAAAGTCTTAATTTTCATCCCACTACTAGATATATACCTGAAGAAACCAAAATTGAAAAAGGCACATGTACCCCAATGTTCACTGCAGCACCATTTATAATAGCTAGAACATGTAAGCAAGCTAGATGTCCATTGACAAATGAATGGATAAAGAAGCTGTAGTACATATATACAGTGGAATATTACTCAGCCATAAAAAGAAATGCCTTTGAGTCAGTTCTAATGAGGTGGATGAACCTAGGGCCTATTATACAGAGTGAAGTAAGTCAGAAAGAAAAAAACAAATACCATACATTAACGCATCTATATGGCATCTGGAAACGTGGTGCTGATGAACCTATTTGCAGGGCAGCAAGCAAGACACAGACACAGAGAACAGACTTATGGACACGGTGGGTGCTGGGGGTCTCCTGGAAGGACAGCGTGCAGTGTATTTAGAAAGTAACATGGAAATATATACATTACCACATTACTTTACCAATAAAGGTTCGCCTAGTCAAGGCTATGGTCTTTCCTGTGGTCATGTATGGATGTGAGAGCTGGACTGTGAAGAAGGCTGAGCGCCGAAGAATTGATGCTTTTGAACTGTGGTGTTGGAGAAGACTCTTGAGGGTCCCTTGGACTGCAAGGAGATCCAACCAGTCCATTCTGAAGGAGATCAATCCTGGAATTTCTTTGGAAGGAATGATGCTAAAGCTGAAACTCCAGTATTTTGGCCACCTCATGCGAAGAGTTGACTCATTGGAGAAGACTCTGATGCTGGGAGGCATTGAGGGCAGGAGGAGAAGGGGACGACAGAGGATGAGATGGCTGGATGGCATCACTGACTTGATGGATGCGAGTCTGAGTGACCTCCGGGAGCTGGTGATGGACAGGGAGGCCTGGCGTGCTGCGGTTCATGGAGTCGCAAAGAGTCGGACACGACTGAGCGACTGATCTGATCTGATCTGATCTGATACATAAAATAAATAACTAGTAGCATTTGAGTGCCCTATTTTCATGCATCAGAGTTCAGGGTTTTAAAACAATTTTATCAAGTGTTGTTAATGCTGAAAATAACATGGACCGTCAGAAGTTCTGGTGCCGGAACTGTGCTGATTAGTTGTGAGTACAACCTGTTTTCCTCTCTGACTGTTGCTTTTCCTATGACTTCCTACCCTTCACAGGTTACGGGGCAAAAAGTCACTGAAATGTGTAAGGTGTGAAAACAAAGTAATGACCCGATAGCAGAAGCTGATATTTCTTGCGTGGTTACCATGTGCTAAACACAGCTCTAAGCACCCTTCAAGTGTTAAGCCATTTAGTCCTCACAGCTGTCATGGAAGGAAACTGAGGCACAGCCCAAGGGCAGACAGCTAAGAGAAGCACCAGGATTTGACCCTGGCACTCAAAACCGGTGCCCTGGGACAACCCAGAGGGATGGGATGGGGAGGGAGGCAGGACATAGGTATAGACATAGGTATACCTATAGCTGGTTCATGTTGATGTTTGGCAGAAACCAATACAATATTGTACAGTAATTATCCTTCAATTAAAAGTAAACAAAAAAAATTTTAAAGCCTTCATTTTCACATAAACAAGGAGGGGAACGGCCCTAGAAGACAATGGAACTGTTAACATTCAACAGATTGGAGGACCCTACCCCTAGGGTTAATTTGGGAATACTTAAAATCCAAAAGAATGTCTTTCTGAGTGTCATAAAAATCCCTCCAAAGTCTTATGGGGTTTCTATGTCCAATAAACTCCAAACTGCCACAACCCACAGTACAAGAAACCTCACTTTGGAAAACATGGGCTCTCCCTACCTGGGCGCCGCCAACACAATGTGCTTAGCGCCAGCACAGCTGGAGGGCGCCTGTGCTGGTGGGACTCCTAGCATCTTCTGGGGTGACCTCCCCCTGCACCCCGCTGGTCTCTTCTCACCAGGAGGAAAGCATACCCCACTTGTCTGGCAGAAGTGACCAGGGTGAAGGGCATCAAGCACAGAAGCAGGAGTAAAGGCTAGAAATCATGAAGGGACTAGCCATGAGGTCATTAAAATGGACCACATTTGCTTGGATACTTTCCCACTGAGAGAGACAGCATGGCGTCCTACATCATGGCCTTCTGGTGCCCAAGGTATCTGCAAGAAATGCTTCATTGATGCTTTGGTAAACATTCAGGAAACTCCCGAGAGACTGGTGGCTGGTTCGGTGTAAACGGCTCGGGGGTCTAAGGTTCAGAAGAGCTGGATTCAAACCCTAGCTTCTCCATGGCTGAAAAAAGCATTAGCGCTCTGAGTCCCGATTTTTTTCCTCCTTTCACTGAAACTGATAGTCACTTCTGTGTTCCCTTAAGCTGTTGCAAGAGCAGAGGAAAGGAGAGCCATTTGGAGGGTTTTGCACCCAGTCAGTTGCACACAGCGAGTGGGGCTTACCTTGCTCTCTTGCATCTTCAAGTTTCTCCACGGTTTCCCTGGGGCTGTGCTGCTCTTCTTCCACCGCTCCTGTCTCTATCCGCAAAGAAAAGAAACATTCCCGGTCAGGCACCTGAAGGTAAGCAGAGGAACCCATCCTTGGGATGTCTCTGGGGTGTCCAGTGCAACTGACTAGTTCCTCTGCCTCCGCTTTTGACTTTGGCTCTTCCTGTACTCCCATGCCCAGCCCCCTCCTAGCTGACCTGGGACCCTCCTCTGCACCCTAAACAACTGGTGCTTTGTTACAGACCCTTCTTATCTTCTCACTCTCCAAGTGACATCGTCTGCCCCCTTGGGTGCTGTTGACTCCCATCTCTCCAGCCAGCGCACAAAGAGACTGAGCCATCTGAGCAATGGGCAAACCAACCCTGGAGAGGAACCAGTTGGAAAAGCGAGAGGAGCTTCCTCCAGACCCTCTCAATGATCCCCACAAATCGTTCTGCAGAAAGCAAATACTCCTGCATCTGGAGAGTGTTGGTCCAGAGGAGGCAGGAACGGAAACACAGGACAAACTTCACTATAGAATGTTACTTATATGTGCCACAATTTGGTGAGTAGTTATAACGACTCCCATTTTTCAAATGGAAAAATGAACTCCAAGAGGTTGAATAATATGCTCATGGAGCTCATAAGAGACAAAGTCAGGATTTGAACACGGGTCTTCAACTGGGGTCTAGCATACTTTGCTCCTTCCCACAGCCACCCCACTGGGTATGACGGCCACAAAGTTAAGTCCTTCTAAAGTGAAAATAGTCCTACAGAAATTTTTCTTAAGATGGTGTTTAATTGCATGTATTTTATGATTACAAAGTATCTTCTCTGTTTTGTATAGTTTTTATACCTCCTGAGCATAGATAAATAAATTATACATCTTATTGTTCCGAAATCCAAATGAACAGAGCCAGTAAAAGATCATCCTGAACGCCATGGCCTCGGACACGGAGCAAAGTGTCCTTGTCCACAACTCATACAACTTGTGATTTTAAGTCAATTTGATAACTGATAACCTTCCAAACAGTTAATCTTCAACCTGCTAATTGGCAGATTATTGAAAGACCCTCATCTGTAGTGACACTCTGTAAAATTCACAAATCTGGGATTTCACTGAGACTATCCAAAGTACTATAGATTTTGAGAATGACAATTGCTGGTGTATTGTGAATTTCAATTATCATGTATGTCACAAATATCAAAGATTTTGTAAGAATAGAATGGGTTTTGTTATCCAATGCATTTTCAGACCAGTCTGCTACTTTTTTCTAATCCTCTTTGTTAATGGATTTGCTTTCTTCATGGAAGAGAAGAAAAAGGTGGCGTTGAAGGCAGTATGCAAGTACTGTTCTAGAAATATTGTCACACTTGTATGTGCCTGCTTTCCAAGGTCATACACACACAAACACATACATCCAGAATCATGTACACATTCACACAGTAGATGTTTCATCCAAATGTTAATTTTCATATATCTTTGTCAATTTAAATATGTTTAAGGGGAATCCTACCATACCTATAACAATTTCTGGGAGAAAGAAACTTTGAGTACAGAAGCATTTCCTAAGCACCAACTAAGCCACCAGGGCTCTGCCTCGTACTGTCACCCCAGAGCTCCATCACTGACACCCACATCACCGTCCAGGGGGGTGCCATAATCTCCATTTACAGAAGAGAAAAGTGAGGCTCAAAATAAAAGGTGTGCCACAGGTCCTAGATCACTCACTGCAAAGCGAGATTCCTCATTCAAACCAGATCTGGCTTGCCTTAGAGGCTATGAATGGAATGGGGGGAAGACAAGGAATAAATTTCAAATAGTCCTGATTCTTCGTCTACAGCAGTCCTCATCTCCTTGCTCTGATCTACGCCTATCAGTTGAAGAACAATTGTTCAGTAACAAAAGAACAAAAACCACAAAGAGAATTATGTCAACCTCTATCACTGTGCAAGTCCTAAAAAAGGCAAATCAATACCCTTCCCTTCTTTGGGGAAGCTGCTTTTCTTTTAGCAAAATCACAGGGCAGAACTGTGCTTTATTAGCTTGGTGTTCACCTGCCAGAAGACAACACAGGTGATTTCTGAAAGGAAAAATAATTCAGAAAAGACAAAGTGACAATGGATGTGAGAACAGGAAGAATCAAGGGTCGCCATCTCTCAGGCATTGTATTGATAATACTACTTTTGGATGCTATGGAAATGTCACTGTATCATGTTAATTTCTCCAGAATGCATAAAATTAATGTCCCAGAGCTACAGACCATTCCTGACTTCCTGCTTTCTCTTCAAGTACTTAGTTCAATAATTAAAATCCATTATATTCCTAAAGCAAACCACTTAGTAACACCTCAGCAGACATCAGGGAAGAGAGAAATGGAATTTTGATAGTAGGTCTCCTACTAAATTGAAATGAAATCAGCTTAATGCTAATTATTTTTCACAGTTTCTATATTTACCAAATGGCCTAACTTTTGAAGTGCCAGCTGAATTAACCATTAACTTTCCCTAGCTATCAACACTCAGCTAACCCTTCAAGCCTATTTCACCCCCCATCAGTTGTTCAAATCCCCTTACTCCAGCCCAATCACTCCCTTCTCTACTTCTATGTGTACTTTTGCTCATATAATTAGCATTTAATATATATATTTAATGCATTAAGTGTGTATCATACATGCACCAGGCAATGATAGGAATTGAAAACAAAATGATTACTAATAATAGCTGAATTCACCAAATGCATACTAAGAGCAGATATTGTCCTAAGTGCTTTTGTGTATTGAAATTATTTAGACCTTGTAAATATGACCAATTCTACAGATGAAGCAAACTGATTCACTTAATAACTTACTCAGGATCTCTCAGATTGTAAGTGATGGAACCAGAATTTAGACCCAGACAGCCTGGCTCTACAGCCCTAGAAATTAATCACTACAACTGCCTCTCCAAGTTCAGGGCCTCAGAATTGAAAGACCCACATGGAATCAGAAGATGACACAGAAATGTCATATGATTGAGCATATCAAGGAAGGGGGACCAATACAGACTGGGAGAGTGTAGGAGGAATGTGTCAGGAAGGGCCGGAGGGCATGATATTCCAAGCATTTTTAACAGTCAATGGCACCCCACTCCAGTACTCTTGCCTGGAAAATCCCATGGATGGAGGAGCCTGGTGGGCTGCAGTCCATGGGGTCACTAAGAGTCGGACACAACTGAGCGACTTCACTTTCACTTTTTCGCTTTCATGCATTGGAGAAGGAAATGGCAACCCACTCCAGTTTTCTTGCCTGGAGAATCCCAGGGGCAGGAGAGCCTGGTGGGCTGACGTCTATGGGGTCACGCGGAGTCGGACACGACTGAAGTGACTTAGCAGCAGCAGCAGCAACTGACACTACACCTAGATCTAAATTTCTCCCAGGGCTGAGTTCGGTTGTGTGCCATGCTAAAGTTGCTTCAGTCATGTCTGACTCTTTGTGACCCCCTGGACTATAGCCCGCCAGGCTCCTCTGTCCATGGCATTCTCCCAGCAAGAATACTAGAGTGGGTAGCCATGTCCTCCTGCAGGAGATCTTCCCCACCAGGGATTGAACCCACGTCTCCTACATCTCCTGCACTGACAGGCCCACCTGGAAAGCCCACAGTTGTGTGATATCCTAAAAAATAATTTTGCCTGGGCACATAAGGAGTGGTAAACCAGTCCTCCAGGGCAGAAATGGCCAGAGTGGAAAGGGCAGTGGGGAGCGCAGATCCATATTTGCAGATTTACTTTGCCAATTTCTATGGGGTGAATACTCCCACCATAGCAGATTTCAAGCTACCAACCAGACATCACTGAACTCACTCGGGATGAGATGGGTACTTCGGATGTCAAGTGCTGATTTGCGCCCGCACCAGCACACCCACTGTGTGAAGTTCCTGTAGTGAGTACCAGAAGCTGAGGGAGCCAAGTGTTCAGTGGGTATGGAAATACTACTCCTGACAGAGAGAGGCTGAGGGCACTCAGGAGGGAGGGAACACCTGCTCGACCTCTAGAAGGCTGCAGCAGCCATGATGGTACAGAAGTATTAAGGCCCTCACAGTAAACCGGTGGGCGATGGGGATATAAACCACAAAAACAAAGCAAGGAGCCCAGAGGAAAATAGTAGCACCAGAAGAGAGACTCAAGGTGGACACTCAGCCCAGTCAGAAGAGGAAACACCTGAGTTCAGGTAAGCACAGCCTCCAGGCAACATCCAACCAGGTCTTGAAGTCAAAGTACAAAATCCAGAGTGCCTTCCTGCCAGCTCCCCTTCTAACACATCCAAGTTCCTCCCAGTGCCTCCTTGAGGCTCTCAGAGAAGGACCCCGTGTTGACCTCCACTGCAAGGCTTTCCACAGCACACTGTAATTATCCATGTAGATGCCTCCCACTAGGCTGGGAGCCCCTGCAGGCAAATAGCATATGATGTTGGCAAATCGATAGGCCAAATCTGGCCCACCACCTGCTTTTATAGGGTAGAGAAGCCAAGAATGGTCTTCGCATCTTTAAATGGTTGGGATAAAAAAAATCAAAAGAAAAATAATATTTTATAATACATTTAAATTATGTGAAATGCCAATTCAGTGTCCATAAACAAAGTTTTATTGTTACACAGCCATGTCCTTCATTAATGTATTTCACACTACCATATGGCCCATAAAACCTAAAATGCTTACTCTCTGGTCCTTCACAGAAAGTTTGCCAACTCTCAGCATGTAGCATGCCATGAGAAAGGAAATATTGAATCAATGCTTGATTAATGATTATCTGACCCTAGATGCATCCCCAGCCACTTTTTAATCTCATAACTATCCAGACTTTCCTAGTTGGAGGACCCTACTCACCCAGCAACCAGCTTTGTTTTCCAGCTCCCCCAAGCACTCTGCTACTAGTGAGAACCCAAATGAATCTTCCCAGATCGGTTGGTTCCAATCTGTCTGTATAAGGATTTCCAAATATGTACTTCTGTGGAATTTGACTAGGAGTTCTTTTTTTATATATATATTTATATATATATATATATATATATATTCCACAGCTAAATTAGCTTAATAAATGTTGAGCTACAAACCAGTGCTGTGACAACCTAGAGAGGTGGGATGGGGTGGCAGGTGGGAGGGAGGTTCAAGAGGGAGGAGACATGTGTATATACCTGTGGCTGATTCATATTGGTGTATGGCAGAAACCAGTGTAACAGAGTAAAGCAGTTATTCCCCCAAGTGGCGTTAGTGGTAAAGAATTCTCCTGCCAATACTAGAGACATGAGACATGGGTTTGATCCCTGGGTTGGGAAGATCTCCTGCAGAAGGAAACAGCAACCCACTCCAGTATTCTTGGGTGAAAAATACCATGGACAGAGAAGCCTGGCGGGCTACATACAGTTCACAAGGTTGCAAAGAGTCAAACACAGCTAAGCACACATACTCCCAAAAATAAATATAAAAATAAATAAATGTTGAGCCAAACATGCTTCTTCAGCACAGAATTCCACACAGCCCTTAACATACTGATGCTCCCTGTGAAACGCCAAGCAACATTTCCCAAACATTTGCCCTTTGAAATCTTTTTGTTGGCAACTGTTACTCAGAGTCCACTCTGGGAATCCAATTCTAAAGGAAGTAGAGATCTGACAAATATATTGTCATCAAGGCCACATGGAGAGCTCATTGTTTTTTATGGTTTATTCCTAGAAATGGACAAACTTCTGTTTTTAATATTTATCTATTTATTTACTGCCACACTGGATCTTAGTCGCAGCACACAGGATCTCATATTCAATCAGTTGCAGCATGTGGGATCTTTAGTTGCAGCATGCAAACTCTCAGTTGTGGCATGGGGGATCTAATTCCCTGACCAGGGGTCCAACCTGAGCCCCCTGCATGGGCAGCACAGTCTTAGCCACTCCACCACCAGGAAAGTCCTGCAAACTCACTGTCCCAACCCAAGTTATTTGGCTTAGCCATGACCACCACTCCCTGTCCTTGGCTGTGGGTAGCATAAACTACATGGCAGCCACAGCCCGCATCACCCTGAAGAGAGCCGTCACTGCTCCACTGCCCAAAGATCCTGCCACCGCTGTCACCTGCAATGCTAACTCCCTCCACTCATGTTAGAAGGTGCTAATATCACCTTCTCAGCAAGTCAGTTCACTTCAGTCACACAGTCGTGTCCATCTCTTTGCAACCCCATGGACTGAAGCATGCCAGGCTTCCCTGTCCATCACCAACTCCTGGACCTTACTCAAACTCATGTTCGTTGAGTCAGTGATGCCATCCAACCATCTCATCCTCTGTCCTCTCCTTCTCCCGCCTTCAATCTTTCCCAGCATCAGGGTCTTTTCAAATTAGTCAGTTCTTCACATCAGGTGGCCAAAGTATTGGAGTTTCAGCTTCAGCATCAGTCTTTCCAATGAATAGTCAGGACCTGATTTCTTTTAGGATGGACTGGTTGGATCTCCTTGCAGTCCAAGAGACTCTCAAGAGTCTTCTCCAACACCACAGTTCAAAAGCATAAATTCTTTTGTGTATGGTGTTAGAAAGTGTTCTAGTTTCATTCTTTTACAAGTGGTTGACCAGTTTTCCCAGCACCACTTGTTAAAGAGATTGTCTTTTCTCCATTGTATGTTCTTGTCTCCTTTGTCAAAGATAAGGTGTCCATAGGTGTGTGGATTGATCTCTGGGCTTTCTATTTTGTTCCATTGATCTATATTTCTGTCTTTGTGCCAGTACCATACTGTCTTGATGACTGTGGCTTTGTAGTAGAGCCTGAAGTCAGGCAGGTTGATTCCTCCAGTTCCATTCTTCTTTCTCAAAATTGCTTTGGCTATTTGAGGTTTTTTGTATTTCCATAAATATTGTGACATTATTTGTTCTAGCTCTGTGAAAAATACCATTGGTAGTTTGATAGGGATTGCATTGAATCTATAGATTGCTTTCGATAGTATACTCATTTTCATTATATTGATTCTTCCAATCCATGAACACAGTATATTTCTCCATCTATTAGTGTCCTCTTTGATTTCTTTCACCAGTGTTTTATAGTTTTCTATATATAGGTCTTTAGTTTCTTTTGGTAGATATATTCCTAAGTATTTTATTCTTTTCATTGCAATGGTGAATGGAATTGTTTCCTTAATTTCTCTTTCTATTTTCTCATTATTAGTGTATAGGAATGCAAGATACAAAAATAAACTCAAAATGGATTAAAGATCTAAATGTATGACCAGAAACTATACAACTCCTAGAGGAGAACATATGCAAAATACTCTCCGACATAAATCACAGCAGGATCCTCTATGACCCACTTCCCAGAATATTGGAAATAAAAGCAAAAATAAGCAAATGGGACCTAATTAAAATTAAAAGCTTCTGCACAACAAAGGTCACTCTAAGCAAGGTGAAAAAGACAGCCTTTAGAATGGGAGAAAACAATAGCAAATGAAGCAACTGACAAAGAATTAATCTCAAAAATATACAAGCAACTCCTGCAGCTCAATTCCAGAAAAATAAATGACCCAATCAAAAAATGGGCCAAAGAACTAAACAGACATTTTTCCAAAGAAGACATACAGATGGCTAACAAACACATGAAAAGATGCTCAACATCACTCATTATCAGAGAAGTGTAAATCAAAACCACTATGAGGTACCATTTCACAATGGTCAGAATGGCTGCCATCAAAAAGTCTACAAGCAATAAATCCTGAAGAGGGTGTGGAGAAAAGGGAAGCCTCTTACACTGTTGGTGGGAATGCAAACTAGTACAGCCACTGTGGAGAACAGTATGGAGATTCCTTAAAAAAACTGGAAACAGAACTGCCTTATGACCCAGCAATCCCACCGCTGGGCATACACACCAAGGAAACCAGAATTGAAAGAGACACGTGTACCCCAATGTTCATCTCAGCACTGTTTATAATAGCCAGGACATGGAAGCAACCTAGATATCCATCAGCAGATGAATGGATAAGAAAGCTGTGGTACATATACACAATGGAGTATTACTCAGCCATTAAAAAGGATATATTTGAATCAGTTCTAATGAGGTGGATGAAACTGGAGCCTATTATACAGAGTGAAGTAAGTCAGAAAGAAAAACACCAATACAGTATACTAATGCATATATGTGGAATTTAGAAAGATGGTAACGATAACCCTGTATGCGAGACAGCAAAAGAGACACAGATGTACAGAACAGTCTTTTGGACTCTGGGAGAGGGAGAGGGTGGGATAATTTGAGAGAATGGCAATGAAACATGTATAATATCATATATGAAACCAATCACCAGTCCAGGTTCAATGCAGGATACAGAATGCTTGGGGCTGGTGCACTGGGACAACCCAGAGGGATGGTATGGGGAGGGAGGTGGGAGGGGGGTTCAGGATGGGGAACACATGTACACCCGTGGCAGATTCATGTTGATGTATGGCAAAACCAATACAATATTTTAAGGTAATTAGCCTCCAATTAAAAGAAATAATTTTTTATTAAAAAAATAAAAGCTTGTTATAGAATGAACACACACACAAAAAAGCATAAATTCTTCAGTGCTCAGCTTTCTTTATAGTCTAACTCTCACATCCACACATAATTACTGGAAAAACCATAGCTTTGACTAGATGGACCTTTGTTGGCAAAGTAATGTCTCTACTTTTTAATATGCTGTCTAGGTTGGTCATAACTCTTCTTCCAAGGAGCAAGCATCTTTTAATTTCATGGCTGCAATCACCATCTGCAGTGATTTTGGAGCCCAAAAAGATAAAGTCTGTCACTGTTTCCATTCTCGGCAAGGCCACCCTATATAAAATTACAATCTCTCCCCACCCAAGATTCTGGGTTTTTCCTTAACCTAACTATTTTTTCCCCTAACACTTATTTCCTTCTAACAAGTTATGTAATTTACTTCTTTACTGTGTAAGTTCCATGAAGCAGAGACTTTTTATCTGTCCACAGTGTGTTCCAAGCACCTAGAGGAGTACCTGACATATCACAGATACTCAATAACTATTTGTTGAAGGACTAACTGAGTGAATAAATGGTTATAGCCTCTGATTCCCCCTCTAGTATTGTACCCACTGACTTTGCATACAGGATCTAAGAAATAACAAGGGAGGGGCCAGATTGTGCAATGGTAAGATTTGCTTTCACTCTGAGGTGGTGAAACATTAGAAGGTTTTGACTACAGGAGGGAGATAATCTGACAGCATCCTTAGCCCAAGATGCTGGGAAGTGAATCCAGTAATTCAGATAAGAGATGATGGTGGCTTAGATCAGGAAGGAGTGGAAGTGATGAGAAGTGGTGAGAGTCTATTATAACTTAAAGGAACAGGCAGCTGAATTTGTTGTCAGAGAAGATGTAGTGTAAGGGGGAAGGGAGGGGAAGAGTCAAGGATAACTCCAAAATTTTTGGCCTAAGCAACTGGAAAGATAGAATTGCCAAAAACAGAGATAAAAAAAAAAAAAAAAAAACTGCAGGTGAAGTAAGTTTGGAGGAAGCAAGGGCAGGCTCCTACTGTACTCAGAATAAACCCAAATGCATAACCACAGCCTCCAGGTCCCTGCATGATCTGGCTTCTACCCACCTGTCCAACTTCATCTCACGCCAACCACACTCCCCGTCTTTCATCTTTCACAGTGCCCCAGGCATACCAGCCTCCTTCACTGCCTTGAAGAAGCCAAACCGTCTGCCACTTGAGGATCTCTTTGTATGCTGTTCTCTCTGCCTAAAACACAACCCCACTCTCCATCACAACTCCACCTTCCTGCTTTAATCTTTCAGGTCTCAACTTACACATCACCTCCTCAGGTGGGAACTCTTGCCTGACTTCCCAGTCAAGAGTTTATTTCCTCTGCAGCACCTACACATCTGTCCATCTTTTTTTTTTTTTAACCTAGATGTTGATTGCAGCCATGAAATTAAAAGATGCTTACTCCTTGGAAGGAAAGTTATGACCAACCTAGATAGCATATTCAAAAGCAGAGACATTACTTTGCCAAAAAGGTCCATCTAGTCAAGGTTATGGTTTTCCCAGTGGTCATGTATGGATGCTAGAGTTGCACTATAAAGAAAGCTGAGCACCAAAGAATTGATGCTTTTGAACTGTGGTGTTGGAGAAGACTCTTGAGAGTCCCTTGGACTGCAAGGAGATCCAACCAGTCTATCCTAAAGGAGATCAGTCTTGGGTGTTCATTGGAAGGTCTGATATTGAAGCTGAAACTCCAATACTTTGGCCACCTCATGCAAAGAGTTGACTCATTTGAAAAGACCCTGATGCTGAGAAAGATGGAGGGCAGGAGGAGAAGGGGACGACAGAGGATGAGATGGTTGGATGGCATCACTGACTTGATGGACATGGGTTTGGGTGAACTCCAGGAGTTGGTGATGAACAGGCAGGCCCGGTGTGCTGTGGTTCATGGAGTCGCAAAGAGTTGGACACGGCTGAGCGACTGAACTGAACTGAACACTTTTATTTTCCTTTTTTCTCCTCACATACAGAACTTTCCCATACATTGAATTTCTTGCAGCTACAAAGTCATTCAATATTGGTCAGGTACCATTTTATCCTCTAAAACTTTGCTGGCATCAAAATATGACAGTTAACCAGCGTTAAATCTATAAAATATTTACATAGCACAGCACATTTAAGCTTTAGACACTTGGCAATTAAACCATATAAAAACTGGACAAGACCCCCAACCTACATGTTCAGAATCAGGTGTTCACAGTCCCTATCTGGTGTCTGTACATGGTCCAAAAGGCAGCAGAGGCCACAGGCAGTTACTTAGAAGGACATGGACCACTATTATCTGGAAGCACATTATGTTATCCCAGTGTCATTTACCACTCCATGTTTCTCCAAGGTGGTCTCATAATTCTGGAACGGCAGCTCCCACTGATACAAAACGAAGACAGACAACACAACGTTTACTCTGTGGAGACATCCTAACTCCTACTACGCATGTGTGGTGATCTTGAATGCAACTCGTCCTAAAAACTTGTCACGGTCGTTCTGGTTTTTGAGGTTGGGTGATCCATCAATCTTGCACTCAGCCATTACTTCTTCTACGTCACCATCACTACCAAAGCTGAGCTGGATGGCAACTAGTGGCTGCAGGTAGCCCCCGTACAGTTTTTTTCCATAATATGGAAAGTATTTTAAATCTATCGTTCCATTGGGAGAATAAGTTGATAGAACTCCAGTGCTTTCAGTCTTTCCAATACAGTGTATCCTTGGTTTTCCTTGAGGCTTTAATCCAATTTTTCTGTTCGTTTTCACAAGAATACAAGGGTTTCTTGCTTGGTAGCCAAACGTGGAATCATCCACATCACTGCATGCTTCAAGTAAGGCAAGAGGGAACTGACACGCAGTGTATTCTAGACCCTTCTGCTCAAAAGTTTCCACTGGTACAATCTGTGAGATTCTTCTGTTCTTCTAAGCCATACGGCTTTAGAAATTTCTTAAGGTCATCAATGTACCCTTGATAGGATTCTGAATCAGACAGGCTGAATGAAAAGTCCAACACCGACACTGGTCTTGGAAAAACCATTTCAGTCCTGGACTAGGAACCTGGTCACAATATTTTGGAACCTCATCGTTCAGAGTCTGAAGCATGGCCCACACTGTGAATGAAAAGAGTGCAGCCAGGAACCCATAAAAGACTAGGTAGAAGAGCAAGATCAAACCCCAGCTCTTGGCCGTGCACCCCAGGAACTCTCCGGTGGTCCGGTTGTAGATGAAGAGCTTCCACTCGGCCAGGCTCTGGTTTAAGTCCTCATGGTGTGTGTGCCGACTGCTAGGGGCTGGAAGCGGCGAGGAGCGCGGAGGCGCGGTGCGGCTCGAGCGGCGCCTTCCGGCGACGGCGACGGAAAGCTCGGGGCAGTGAGCGCTCAAGCCGTCTGCCCTGAGCTGCGCCGCGCCGCGCTGCGCCGCGCCGAGCCGCCTCTCCAGCCGTGGGAGCCTGACGTCTCCCATCTTCTTTCTTTCTTTAACTTGACTACATCTTGTCTTCTCCACCAGCTTATGAGGTCCATGGCAGCAAGGACATGACTGTTTTTGGTCACAAGTGCATACCAAGTGCCTGGCATATAATAAGAACTCCCCACTCCAGTACTCTTGCCTGGAAAATCCCATGGACGGAGGAGCCTGGTGGGCTGCAGTCCATGGGGTCGCTAGAGTCGGACACGACTGAGCGACTTCACTTTCACTTTTCACTTTCATGCATTGGAGAAGGAAATGGCAACCCACTCCAGTGTTCTTGCCTGGAGAATCCCAGGGACGGGGGAGCCTGGTGGGCTGCCGTCTCTGGGGTCGCACAGAGGCGGACACGACTGAAGCGACTTAGCAGCAGCAGCAGCAGCAAATGTTTATCAATTGGTTGGTTTGAAAAATAGTGTCCCTATCTGGAGGGATCTAAGCTAAGCAGGCATTTGTCACTGAGGAAAATAGAAAAAGCAAATGTTGCGAGGTGATTGGAAGAGAAGAATCATTCATTCATCACCTTCATTTCAGTTCAGTTCAGTCCAGTCGCTCAGTCGTGTCCAACTCTTTTCAACCCCATGAACCACAGCACACCAGGCCTCCTTGTCCATCACCAACTCCCGGAGTTCACCCAAACCCATGTCCATCGAGTCGGTGATGCCATCCAACCATCTCATCCTCTGTCGTCCCCTTCTCCTCCTGCCCTCCATCTTTCCCAGCATCAGGGTCTTTTCAAATGAGTCAGCTCTTCCCACCAGGTGACCAAAGTATTGAAGTTTCAGCTTCAACATCAGACCTTCCAATGAACATCCAGGACTGATCTCCTTTAGGATGGACTGGTTGGATCTCCTTGCAGTCCAAGGGACTCTCAAGAGTCTTCTCCAACACCACAGTTCAAAAGCATCAATTCTTTGGTGCTCAGCTTTCTTTATAGTGCAACTCTAGCATCCATACATGACCACTGGAAAAACCATAGCCTTGACTAGATGGACCTTTATTGGCAAAGTAATGTCTGTGCTTTTGAATATGCTATCTAGGTTGGTCATAACTTTCCTTCCAAGGAGTAAGCATCTTTTAGTTTCATGGCTGCAGTCACCATCTGAAGTGATTTTGGAGCCCAAAAAAATAAAGTCAGCCACTGTTTCCACTGTTTCCCCATCTATTTGCCATGAAGTGATGGGACCAGATGCCATGATCTTAGTTTTCTGAATGTTGAGCTTTAAGCCAACTTTTTCACTCTCCTCTTTCACTTTCATCAAGAGGCTCTTTAGTTCTTCTTCACTTTCTGCCATAAGAGTGGTGTCATCTGCATATCTGAGGTTATTGCTATTTCTCCCGGCACTCTTGATTCCAGCTTGTGCTTCCTTCATCACCGTAGCCACTATTTACTGAGCACCTACCATTGATGGAATAAGTCCTTTGTACTCTGCAAGAGAAACCACAGTCGTGTTCCCGCTCAGTGCTGATGAGCTTTTAATCCAGTATGGCTGACCCCACGGTGCCCTGAGCCTCCTGCTCTCCACTTTGACCACTTTATATAGGGTAACTGGTACTTCACAGGTACAGCAGCATTTAAATTAACTTGCCTGGTGTTTTAATTTAGAAAGTTTGGTGGGGAGCATGTTCTGATAATAATGCTAATACATTATGGCTTACTAAATGTGGGACACTGGTGAGAAAAATAATTACCACCCACACTTCTATTACCCAGGGAAAATTAGCAGGTCCTCCCTCCCCCTCAAGTCTTCACTGTTTATTTTTTCCTTTATTGTCAGTATTACTCAAAAGGCTCACAAGAGCACATATCCAGAATTACTGGATAAAGTAGGATATTTGGGTGGGAAATTTTTGGATTGGTGAGAAAAATGATATTAGAGAAAGAATAATGAAAACAAGCTGTGGGGGACACAAATTGCTTATTTATTAGAGATACACATGGACATTCTATGAATCCAGTAAAAAAATGAAGGAGAAGAATGGCAAAATGTTTGCAATTGGTGCAGTTTTATGTCAGGTACATGAGTGTTCAATATAATATTCTCTTCATTTTTTAGTATGTTTGAAGTTTGAATTTTTCCATAATAAACATTTTTTTTCAAGTCTATTGTAGTAATCTTGGAAAACCTAGACATGGGTGGTAGCAGAGAAAATAGAAAAGAAAAGAAAAAAAAGATTGATTAATTCAATACATTTGACTTTAATAACAGATTTGATGCAACAATTTCAGCTGAGCGAAGAAGCAAAACTGACTCATTTCTATAGCCTTGAAAATAGAACAATGTCATTAAAGAGAATCTGTCTATAGATTCCTGAACTTTAAACAATGTACCTCATTGGCCTGTATGTATGGAAATTAATAAACTATGTTAAATTAAAAAAATTGGGGGATTCTAATTACTCAGGAAAAGAGGGAACTAAAGTCCTCTTTACTTGTAACTGATGGGAATCAATTGGGAATGAATTGAAGACAGATTATTAAAAGCTTCAGAGTTTGGACTTGCTTCCAGTTCACTTGCTTAAGTCAGTTTCTACACCTTGCCTCTGTCTCCCCATCAGAAATGCCAATGAGCCTGGCAGTACCTCACACTATAGCAATTCAACAAATACTGCCCTGGAATCAGGAGTAAATGTAGTACCTCCCAGAACAATGAAACAGATTCACAAGCCATATTTGGTCATCTTTCCCATAAGATGGGAAACTGTTTGAAATACAAATCATCCCATACAGGACACCTACTCTGAACTAGCTACAGTGCTGGATACTTTCCGTAACTTACTGAATCTTCACAATGGCCCTAGAGGCAAGAAGTGGCTTCACATGGCAGAGGAAGACGTTGAAGCTCAGCCAGGTAAGTGAATGTCCAGGGTCCCACTTGACAAGTGCCTGGATCAAGCTAGAATTCATCTCTCTCTGGCTCCAAGGCCTTGTTGAGATATACTGATAGACTTCACCTTGACCATGAACCACGGGGATACAAGGAGGACCTTCCCTGTGTTGGATTTAAAATTGCTTATGAACCCACAGAGCTGAGTACAGACTTTCTGAAGGGAACTAGGGAAAACATCAAATTAATTGAGATCATCACGGGTGAGATTCCTACTTAATAGACTAACTACACACTAGGGACCCGGCCTCAATACAGCCAGAATCGCAAACCACTGTCTTGTCTCATTCAGGGAATGCATTTGGACGTCTAGCTCCCTGCTACTGCCTTTGATGAAAATGTGTTCAATAATCCACACTTGGGTAAGGGACTGGGCCACTGAGAGATGGGTGAGGCCCTTTTGGGAGCCCCAGGTCATGTCATGTTCCACTCTGACCTCAGTTCCAGAGGGAGAAGTCAGAGGCTGGATATGGGAACAGGATAGACCCCCCACACACACACAAGCTTGTTTTGCCCCCAGAACAGAAGTGCACTGTGTTCCCTAGAAATGCTATGGGTGGGAGGGAAGTGAGGGCCAAAGAGTCAGGAACTGCATCTGCTGACTAAGGGGAGTTTTCCAACTAAAACAATTAAGCAAGGACACGGGTGCCCTGGGAAGATTTTCCTATTTCCCATCTTGCTGGGACCTCAGCCTTCCTTTAGCTTACACACTTTGCCCCCTCTTTGAACACTGAGTTAGATATGTTGCTTTCCTTTCCAATGCAGGACAGGTGACCTCAGGTTTAGTGAGAGCCTCATCACATGAAATACCCAGAAGAGGCTGGATGAGCACCTGACAGGGACAGCAGGGACTTGGTTGAGATCTGACTTGGGGTATTCATTCAACCTCTCGTGTTCAAATGTACCGACTGTTGAGCTGCACTAGTGCCCGAAGCAGGCCTGATCCCTTCATGGAATTGACAGGTCAGGGGAGAAGGCAGGCATGAGAACAAAGGCAGAAAGAAACATGTAATTACCAATTGTGATGGTGCTATGAGTCCAAGAAGAGGGGGTATGAAGAATAACAATGTGAGAAAAAAGAACTTCAAGGAGGGTTCAACTTGTGTTTTAAACAGTTCATTGAGGCAGTTGGAGGCCCATTTGGAAGCCATTTCATGGACCCTGGGGAAGGGTGATATGCCTTGAACCAGGTGCTGGTGGTAGAAGTAGGGTAAAGTGAACTTATTGGATGCTTTTTTTTTTTTTTTTGGCCACATATTCAGATAAAAGAATGCTGTGTAGAAATGAAAGAGGATAAACAGACACTTACATGGATGAATCTCACAAAATAACTGAAAAATGAAACAAAATGCAATTTGCAGTGGGATCTTAGTTCCCAGACCAGGGATTAACTCGGTGGCCCCTGCAGTGGCAGTGTAGAGTCCTAATCACCAGACCACCAGGGAAGTCCCTGGACGCATATTTTGGACACAGAATTGCCAGGACTTGGTGGGACTGGATAAGTGAGGGCTGAGAGGAAAGGTGAGGAAATGGAGATGACACCCAAGTTTGGGACTGGATAAGAGCATCTGAAACTGTATGTTTAGAATACTGTAAGATTTCCAGGCAATGGGGCTTCAAAATGCACATTAATAGGCAAGAAGTGGGGCCAGCTATCTCTTGGAGAAACACAGAGCCACTGGGGACTAAAGGCATTGCTACCTAAAATACCTTTTTGATGTTGGGGCTGAAAGGAGAAACAAGTGAGGTTTTACCCAGGTGACCCAACCTCCTTTTTTCTTCCCCTTCCAGGATCCCAGGATTTCTACACTACCTCCAGCCAGTACATCATTTGGGAGATAAACATAAGAGATTCCTACAATCAATAAGAAAAAAATAGAAGATCCAATAGAAAATGGGCAAGAGATGTGAACAGGCCTTTCACAATAAAAAGGATATCCAAGTCGCCAATAAACACGTGAAAAGGTGCTCAACTGCATTAGTTATTAGAGAAACACAGAATAAAACCATGACAAACCTACCCACCAAACAGCTAAGATAAAAAAAAGTTAATGATACCAGTTGCTGGCAAAGATCCAGAGCAGCAAACTCTCTTCTGTATTATGAATGGGAATTTAAATTGACACAACTACTTTGGAAAAAATGTTTGACAGTATCTACTAAAGCTGAATATATATATACCTCACAACCCAGCAATCCATTCCTGTGCATTTATCCAATTATATATATATATATGTATTTGTGTCAGAAGATACATATGAGGATGTTTTGAGGGGCACTATTCATAACAGTCAAAAACTGGGGAAATTCAAGTGTCCATCCACAAGAGAATGGATTAATTGTAACATATTCAGATAAAAGAATGCTGTGTAGAAATCAAAGTGGCTAACCAACACTGCATGTAAGAGCATGGATGGATGAATCTCACAAAATGACGTTGAAAAGTTAAAAAAAATGCAAAATTTTCTGTGGTTCAACTTACATGAAGTTCAAAAACTGGCAAAACTGGTGATAAAAGTCAGGAGAGTAGAAGCCTTTGGAGAGGGGGTGATGGTGATTAAGACCGGATATGAGGATGTTTCTCTGATGCTGCTAATGTTCTTTTTCTTAATCTGGGTGTCTGCTACATGGGCGAGTCCATTTCATTAAAAACCATTAACCTGTGCCTTGTGATTTGTCTACACTGAAACTTATTTATGCTATCCATCAATAAAATGTACTCTAAAAACATCTTTTGGGAGAGTGTTTGCCTATGGCAGGCCAGGGCAATACAGCTACAATAAATAACCAAAAGCATAGTCAAGGATAACCAAGGTCATAGCCAATCAGTGCCAAGCACCAACTTAAAAGAATGAGGATGAAAAAATAATATTAATAGACTGTAAAACCTCTTTAAAATGTTTATTTTCTGAGCCTTGAGGTACTGTTATCACAGCATTTGGCTGCCAACTTAGGTTTTATCTATATGATTTGGTTGTATTTTGGAAGTTTACAAAGGCATTGTTGCATCATTTCCAAGGCAGGCTTTTGTACACGTATACACGTACACACCCATCTACCCACAAAGATATATACTGTACACAAGGTAGTTGGTGACTATAAAACAATGAAAATGATTCCCATAACCACCCACAAAATGAATCTGATTATTTTATCATCACACCTGCCTTATGTGTGCATGCTTCTTGCTACTGAATGCCCATTAAAGAAATCCAAAAATGATTTGAGAAGCTGGCCTGGTCATCAAAAAACTGTGCTATGAAATGAAAAAAAGAAAAAACAAACACATTCTCTGGGGCCAACAATTTATCTATGTGAGCCCCTGGCCAAGCGATTCAACCTCTTAGATTCCATTTTGGCTCATATAAAATGGAGGAAATTCTACATAAATTGTGAGACTGGAGCAAGAATTAAATAAAATAATTTACAGGGAAGTGCCTGCCATGTATTAAGTCCTTAACAAATGCTAGACAGCTGCAGCAACGTAGCAGATAGTTTATCTTGCAATTCTACTCATTTTAAAGTAAACACATTAATAATCTCTATTTTTTCCCACAGTTGAGTGAGAACAAAAGTTCAGGTCTTTTGAACCTGCTTTATAGACATTTTCAGAAAATGTTTAAAAATATGCCAACCCTGTCATTTCAGAAAGAAAAGCAGACACATACAAAGAAGGAGGGCATTGGAACCTTAAATATAAAGTCATGGAACAGACACCATTTCAGGCACACACACTAACACTAAAAGTAAACTGAGCCACCAGCTAATGATCCAGTGAAAAGAAGGCCCAAAATAAAAATCATAAAAGTAAATTTATCCTAATTTCATAATTTAATCAAATTTATTTCAGTAAAACTAAACTACCTCCAGTGACAATAATTACTAAGAAAAAAATAACTTCAACTGCAACCGTCTAAATACAAATCCTCCATTTGGGGCTAACTAAATATATATTATGTCTTTAATTTTTTTTTTCCTGACCTATATTTTTTTCAACATAATTCCACTAACATTTCGACCACATTTGTGATTAGAAAATGAACTTACTTTACCTGAATACCAGGATATTAACTAAAGTGTGGGACATTTGTATAATGGACATTTAAAATATAACCATAAAAGTTCCATTTCTAAGTATTGAATGGACTACCTACAAGGATACTGAAGTCACCCTGAGCAACAAAATAGGAAGACAACAGTAAGCTAGAGTAGGGGGATGTGAAGCAAGTGCGAAGGGCCTGGGTAAGTGAGAATATGTCACTTTGAGGAACAGAAAAAAGTTCATTAAGAATGGAGAGCCAAGTGCCATGGGGAAGGTAATGAAGAAGAATTCAAGACTATTTTTACGAAGACTTTGGACCACATGCTAATGAGTTTATTTTTTATCCATGGGGAAGCTATTAGAGGATTTTAAGTAGAGAGAACTGCAATCAGATTTGTGTTTTTGAAAGATCACTCTGATAAATAAACTATGATACATCAGATAATGAAGTATTAGTGGTGGTGGTTTAATTGCTAAGTTGTGTCCGACTCTTGGCAGCCCCATGGACTGTAGCCCGCCAGGCTCCTCTGTCCGTAGAATTCTCCAGGCAAGAATACTGGACTGGGCTACTATTCCCATCTCCAGGAGATCTTTCCAACCCTGGGACTGGACTTGGGTCTCCGGCATTGCAGGTAGATTCTTTATGAACTGAGCCACCAGGGAAGTCCAATGAAGTATTATTCCGTGCTAAAAAGAAATGAGCAGTCAAGCCATGAAAAGATATGGAGGAAAATTAAAGGCATATTTCTAAGTGAAAGAAACCA
Source organism: Tragelaphus eurycerus (assembly GCA_935064755.1). Taxonomy (NCBI): domain Eukaryota; kingdom Metazoa; phylum Chordata; class Mammalia; order Artiodactyla; family Bovidae; genus Tragelaphus; species Tragelaphus eurycerus. The sequence goes on from CAKXYN010000002.1 coordinate 32,635,327, forward strand.
ATCTGAAAAAGCTACATACTGTATGATTCCAACTATACTGACATTCTGGAAAAGGCAAAACTATGGAGACAGTGAAAAGGAAAGATCAGTAGTTATCATGGGTTAGAGGAGAAAAAGGAGTGAACAGGCAGAGCACAGGGGCTATTTCAGGCAGTGAAACTACTTTGTGTGCTGCTGTGATGGTGAACACATGTCATTATAGATTTGTCCAAACCCACAGAATATACAAGAGTGAACCCTACGGGTAAACTGTGGACTTAGGCAAGAATGTGTCAACATAGGTTCATCAGTTGTAACAAATGCACTCCTATGGGGCTGAACGTTGAGAGTGTAGGAGGCTGGCTGTGTGGGAGAGCAAGGGGAACTCTCTGTACTTTAGGTTCTATTTTGCTGTGAACCGAACACTACTAAAAAGAAAATTAAGTCTATTTTTTTAAATCACTCAATGGCACCCCACTCCAGTACTCTTGCCTGGAAAATCCCATGGACAGAGGAGCCTGGTAGGCTGCAGTCCATGGGATCACTAAGAGTCGGACACAACTGAGCGACTTCACTTTCACTTTTCACTTTCATGCATTGGAGAAGGAAGTGGCAACCCACTCCAGTGTTCTTGCCTGGAGAATCCCAGGGACGGGGGAGCCTGGTGGGCTGCCGTCTATGGGGTCGCACAGAGCTGGACACGACTGAAGCGACTTAGCAGCAGCAGCAGCAGAGTACTATGTGGAGGATGGATGGGACAGGAACAACCCTGGAGAAAGGAAGCCCAGACAAGAGGCTGTTGTTGCCCCTTGCTAAGACAGGGAGCAGAAAACAGGAGTGAGTTTAGGGATTGGGGGACGGGCACAGTGAGTTTAGTTGTGGAGTTGGGGGAAGCGTGTGAAGTCTGAGTTTTCCAGAGCTGAAAGGCATCAATGCCTAATACTTTTTCCATTATAAGCATTAAGCCTCAAATAAAGGCCCCCAGTGTGCATCCCTGCAGCTCTGTAAACACACACATCACAGCCAAGGCCAGCTCAAGCCATGCAGATGGTGGCTGGGCTCATGGACTCCACAGCCAAATTCCCTGGTTTGAATCTCAGCTTACCAGCTTGGACAGTTTATTTAACCTTTGTACTTCAGTTTCCTTACCTACGGGATAGTAGTACCTACCTCCTACGGTTGCTGTAGATTGAGTTAGTACAAAACAGCAAGGAAAGTGATAAATTCATCAACAGCCTATGAGCCCTTGCTATCAATACAATGACTATGCCATACTTTGAATAAAGTTTAGCTCATGTACCCACTCATCCATTCCATTGCTCATCATAACAGTAAGTATTGATGGAGTCCCCACTACTGGTACTCAAAGAGAAATCATATCCTAATTCTACTCCCAAGAAGCTTAGACTAACAGAGATTAAGACTTGCAAACTATATTTCAATCCCAATTTGAAGAACGACTTGAATTCATAAATGACAGCAAATGTTATAAGAATATATACATCACCACAAAAAAAATTTTTTCAAATACTTTTAAAGTTCAAAGCCATGTATTTATCTTCCTTCATATTTATAGTTCTTCCTTTTTATATGGCTGTCTTTAAATGATATCTGTACTTAATGTATATGTATTGGGCTTGTGACTCAGTAAAGAATCCACCTGCAATGCGGGAGACCTGGGTTCTGTCCTGGGTTGGAAAGATCCCTTGGAGAAGGGAAAGACTACTCACTCCAGTATTCTGGCCATGAAGAGTCCATGGAGAGTTCCATGGACTGCAGAGTCCATGGAGTCACAGAGTCAAACGTGACTGCGCAACTTTCAGTTCACTTCACTTCAATATATGTATTATGTGTGTGCGCATACAAATATATCTAAGTACTTCTCCTTGATTTGCTTTTAAAAAGCAAAGTATTTGAAGAATAAAAGACGGTGCTGAGAACCAGGTATTATATAAAACCAACTGTGTATCCTGCCACATGAGCATGGTAGGGTGCAAAGGTTAAGAGCACAGAATCTGTAACAAGGCTTTCTGAGCCTTTAAATCTCAGCTCTCCCACTTGCTAGTTATGTCACCCTCTATGGATGAGACCTTTTTATGCCTCAGTTTCCCCTTCTGTAAAATGGGAATATAATAGTACCTCATACAATTGTTATGTGGCTGAAATGAATTAATAAACATGAGCACTTAACAATAGTAAGAACTCTGAAGGTATGTTATTATCATGCAGAAATGTCACACGTGCTTATTTATTTGTAAGCCCAACTTAGCGTTCAAGTAACTCTGGAATATGCATCACTAACAATGGGAAACACTAGATTTTACAAGCAATCAGTTGGTACAGGCACTTCTCACCAAGTAAGCACTGTTCAGTTCAGTTCAGTCGCTCAGTCGTGTCCAGCTCTTTGCGACTCCATGAATTGCAGCACACCAGGCCTCCCTGTGCATCACCAACTCCCGGAGTCCACTCAGACTCACGTCCATCGAGTAGGCGTGTTAAGTTGCTTCAGTCGTGTCCAACTCTGTGCAACCCCATAGACGGCAGCCCACCAGGCTCCCCCGTCCCTAGGATTCTCCAGGCAAGAACACTGGAGTGGGTTGCCATTTCCTTCTCCAATGCGTGAAAGTGGAAAGTGAAAGTGAAGTCGCTCAGTCGTGTCCGACTCTTAGCGACCCCATGGACTACAGCCTACCAGGCTCCTCTGTCCATGGGATTTTCCAGGCAAGAGTACTGGAGTGGGGTGCCATTGCCTTCTCCAATGCATGAAAGTGGAAAGTGAAAGTGAAGTCGCTCAGTCGTGTCCAACTCTTAGCGATCCCATGGACTGCAGCCCACCAGGCTCCACCATCCATGGGATTTTCCAGGCAAGAGTACTGGAGTCGGGTGTCATTGCCTTCTCCAGGCCACCTTAACTGCAAGGTGTTGCCAGTCTCTAGTTCACAGCTTGAACCTGCCACCAGAGGGCACCAACAACGGGTTTCTGACAAAGCTGTGCAAAAATGAAGGCAAGGAAAGGCAGAAACAGATTAACATTAGACTGACTTCCGGGCCTACTCCAGTCCATCTGAGGCAGGATACTTTGTTTACATTTAAAAGTCCAGTTTCAGCCTCAAGAACCTTCTGGTTTAAGTGACTGATGTTGGTTTGAATTTTAAGCTACATAGCCCACACCTTTATCTGAGTCACACTGCCATTCGACTTGCAAGACTTACTTCCTCTTAGATGTAAGCTGGGCTCACAAACCACCAGCGATGGCCCAGCCCATTCCCGACGGAGTTGGTGTGTTCATGTTGTGCCTCCAGTGCACATGAAGATATTCTAATTGAATCACTGTCCATATTATTCCATATTACTCAGGTATATGTAAAAATATCTTTAAGTGTGCATGTTAAGTCACTTTAGTTGTGTCTGACCCTTTGCGACCTCATGGACTATAACCCACCAGGCTCTTCTGTCCATGAGATTCTCCAGGCAAGAATACTGGAGTGGGTTGCCATGCCCTCCTCCAGGGAAGTGTGCATCTTACTTGTACCTAATAATTGCATATTCTGGTGAGTCACTTTTTAAATCTACACTTTCACTATAACATTGTAGTTCTCCATTTATAGCCTGCTTCGTAAAAAATCATCTTTGTCATTTCCCAGTCTCTATTTTTAATTAATCCATTTAAAACCTATTTCAAAAAAAATAGATGCATTCTTATATTTAAATTGTATTCAATTGTACATAGACCAGTATTTTCATCTTTTGGGCAGCTGTAGTAACATTTTAGATCCATTTGTTATCTTTTATTATCCACACAGCATCATTTGCCATTTTTAAAAGTTAACTACTATTCAATCACACACTGAATTACTTGCATTGTTCAGGAAATCATTGGAGGAAAATGTAACTGTAAACCTGAATAGAACAGAAACTTGGATGTTATAGTTGCACAAAACGTGTTCTAGTTCACTCTCTGTGAGAGCTCAAGTCTTTATGGGTTTTGAGGCCGATAGTATCTGGCCCCATTTCCTCTCTGGCTTGTCTCCTGCTTCGCTCTTCCCTGTTCTTCCTACCCTGACCTCCACATCAGTCCTTGAATATGCTGGGCCAACCATCGTCTTGAAACTTGAACACTAGCTGGAGGCTCTTTCTTTTTTGCTCTTTCCCTGGATATTACTTCCTTACCTCAAATAGCCCCCTGATCATCCTCTGTGATATGAAACATCTTCAATATCTTCACCCCCAACCCCCACTATTTTTCCCGTGACATCTGTCACTTCTATCTTACGGTGCTATTTTCTTCACTTTTTATGTATTGTCTGTCTCCTCCTCCCAGAATGTAAGCTCCACAAGAGCAAGGATTTTTGTTTGTTTTGCCCTTTTTAAGTATCCATGGTGCCTAGAACAGAGACTGGCATATAATGGATGTTAAGTAAATATCTTTTAACTAACTGTAATATATTAATAATACAAAATTTTCCTGAGTAATAAGATGTCTCTTTACCATTTATACTATGAGCATCGCACCTATTATCATGTCTGCAGTTTTAGCTAAAACTGAGATGGCCACTAATCATTAATTTCAAGTGGTGCTTAGAATTTTGGTGGGGGGGGAAGCTAGAGCTTCAGCCTCAAACCATTCCCCTTCTAGCATAATCACAAGGTCAAATCTTCTAGGGAAAAAACCTCATACAGAGTCAGAGGATTCCATGATCGCTAAAATTTTCTTGTGATGTTTTCTCTCTCCATGTGGAGAGTGACACTTTCAGGCTACAGCTCTTCTCCATCATCTCTAAGCCCCTCCCAAGCCTTTCCACCAGGCATGTCACACTGCATGTCTGCAGTGAGGAGGAGGCCAGGGAAAGGCTGCAAAGTTCTGTTCATCTAAAAACCACATTCATTTTCTCTGTATATGTCTATAATACAATCAAGATTAATCGGTCCCTCGATTCCCCCAAAACAAGTAAAAAATTGGTGATTGCCTTTCACCACAACCCCAATTTCTCCCCTAAAGAGAGTAATAAAAAGAATCAGATGTCACACAAAGTATAGACCACAAAACCAATGATTTTTTGATTCAATGGGTTTCATTAAAATTAAAAATGTTTGCTATTCAAAAGACGGTATTAGAAAATGAAAAGATAAGTCACCATCCAGGAGAAAATATTTACAAATCATATAACTAGATCAACTTGTACCCAGAACATTTTTTTAAGTCTTACAATTCAATAATAAGGGCAAACAATTCAATTTTAAAACAAATGGACAAAAGATTTAATACTTCACCAAAGAAAACATATGGATAGCAAGTAAACACATAAAAAGATGTTCAGTATTATTGATCATTGTGAAAATGCAAATCAAAACCATGATGAGAAACCATAATAAATCCTCCAGCAGAAAGGCTATAATCAAAAAGACAGATAATAAGTGATGGGGAGGATATGAAGAAACCTTCAGATGTTGCTAGTAGAAATGTAAAAGAAGAAGCTTTAAGCTTTAATACTGCTGATGGCCCTTTTCCCTGCTTTTTGAACAAAGGGCCAGGCATTTGCATTTTGCACTAGAGGTACAAATAAAGAAGCTGTAATAAAGAGGAATGAAGTAATGACCCATGCAACAACAGGCATGAACCTCACAACCATTCTGCTTGATAAAACAAGCAGACACAAAGACCACAGATCACATGATTCTATTTATATAATAGTTCTGGGGAATAAAACGGCAAAACTACAGATTCAGACAGCAGATCTGTGTTTATCTGGGGCTGGAGGATGGGAGCAGAGATTGAGTGTGAAAGGCCCCAGGGAACATTCAGGGTAATGGAAGAACTCTAAAATGGGATTGTGGAGCTGGTTTAAATATATTTAAAGACTAAGACTCACGGGACTGTACACTTACAATGGGTAAATTTTAAGGTATTCAAATTGTATCTCAATAACGTTGCTTAAAAAAAGAATCTGAAGTCCTTACTCCTATTTCCCACAACTGACCCACACATCTCATAAGGCAGCCTGGCCAGGCCCACAGACGCAGCTGTACAGTGTAGGGACCCCTCAGCCCAAAGCCAAGGAAACAGGATTCGTCCCAAGGCTGAGAACACCTGGGCAACTGAAGATCCACATCCCCCACCACCACCACTGCCATCTGCAAAGAGATGGGACAGTACTGCCAATACCTGGGTAGTACATGGTACTGAATTTTCTTAAGGAATCAAGAAAGAGTAGAAGTCTATTGGCCAGTCTGTCTTTATGCAACCTGCATTTTCTGTGATTCTGGAAAAGAAAGAATCAAGAACAATCTTATTGTGCTAGACAGAACCCTAAGATGGCCCCCATGAATCCCTACCCACTGTGGTCATTCCCTGCATAATTGCTTTCCCATCAGAGTGGGCAGGATCTGTGATTTGCATCTAGCTAATAGAATATGCAGCCTTGAAATTAAGAGACGCTTGCTCCTTAGAAGGAAGGCCATGTCAAAACTAGACAGTGTATTCGAAAGCAGAGACATCACTTTGCTGACAAAGGTCTGTATAGTCAAAGCTATAATTTTTCCAGTAGTCATGTATGGATGTGAGATTTGGACCATAAAGAAGGCTGAACACTAAAGAATTGATGCTTTCAAATTGTGTTGCTGGAGAAGACTCTTGAGAGTCCCTTTAGACCACAAGGAAATCAAACCAGTCAATCCTAAAGGAAATCAACCATGAATGTTCATTGGTAGGACTGATGCTGAAGCTCCAATAATTTGGCCACCTGATGCGAAGAACTGACTCATTAGAAAAGACCCTGATGCTGGGAAAGATTGAGGGCAAGAGAAGAAGGGGATGACAAAGGATGAGATGATGATTAGATGGCATCACTAACTCAATGGACATGAATTTGAGCAAACTCTGGGAGATAATAGAGGACAGAGGAGCCTGGCTTGCTGCTGTCCATGGGGTCGCAGAGTCAGACATGACTTAGCAACTGAACAACAACAACAGAATATGGCAAAGAAAAAGAAATTTTGCAGATATAATTAAGGTTTCAAATCAGTTGATTTTTAGCTCATCAAAAGGGAAATCGTCGAGGGTGGGACTGATTAAATCAAGTGAGAGCCCTCCCTGAGGTCAGAAATTCCCCTTGCTGGCTTAATGAAGTAAGCTCCCACGTTAAGGAAACCCACATGGCAGGGAGTTGTGGGTGGCTTCTAAGATTTGAACATCAGGAAGTTCACGGTTCACATATTGCTGAAGCCTGGCTTGGAGAATTTTGAGCATTACTTTACTAGCGTGTGAGATGCGTGCAATTGTGCGGTAGTTTGAGCATTCTTTGGCATTGCCTTTCTTTGGGATTGGAATGAAAACTGACCTTTTCCAATCCTGTGGCCACTGCTGAGTTTTCCAAAAGTAATGCTCAAAATTCTCCAAGCCAGGCTTCAGCAATACGTGAACCGTGAACTTCCTGATGTTCAAGCTGGTTTTAGAAAAGGCAGAGGAACCAGAGATCAAATTGCCAACATCCGCTGGATCATGGAAAAAGCAAGAAAGTTCCAGAAAAACATCTATTTCTGCTTTATTGACTATGCCAAAGCCTTTGACTGTGTGGATCACAATAAACTGTGGAAAATTCTGAAAGAGATGGGAATACCAGCCCACCTGATCTGCCTCTTGAGAAATTTGTATGCAGGTCAGGAAGTAACAATTAGAACTGGACATGGAACAACAGACTGGTTCCAAATAGGAAAAGGAGTACGTCAAGGCTGTATATTGTCACCCTGTTTATTTAACTTCTATGCAGAGTACATCATGAGAAACGCTGGACTGGAAGAAACACAAGTTGGAATCAAGAATGCTGGGAGAAATATCAATAACCTCAGATATGCAGATGACACCACCCTTATGGCAGAAAGTGAAGAGGAACTAAAAAGCCTCTTGATGAAAGTGAAAGAGGAGAGTGAAAAGGTTGGCTTAAAGCTCAACATTCAGAAAACGAAGATCATGGCATCCAGTCCCATCACTTCATGGGAAATAGATGGGGAAACAGTGGAAACAGTGTCAGACTTTATTTTGGGGCGCTCCAAAATCACTGCAGATGGTGACTGCAGCCATGAAATTAAAAGACGCTTACTCCTTGGAAGGAAAGTTATGACCAACCTAGATAGCATATTCAAAAGCAGACACATTACTTTGCCAACAAAGGTCCGTCTAGTCAAAGCTATGGTTTTTCCTGTGGTTATGTATGGATGTGAGAGCTGGACTGTGAAGAAGGTTGAGTGCCAAAGAATTGATGCTTTTGAACTGTGGTGTTGGAGAAGTCCACTCTTGAGAGTCCCTTGGACTGCAAGGAGATCCAACCAGTCCATTCTGAAGGAGATCAGCCCTGGGATTTCTTTGGAAGGAATGATGCTAAAGCTGAAACTCCAGTACTTTGGCCACCTCATGCGAAGAGTTGACTCACTGGAGAAGACTCTGATGCTGGGAGGGATTGAGGGCAAGAGGAGAAGGGGACAACATAGGATGAGATGACTGGATGGCATCACTGACTCGATGGATGTCAGTCTGAGTGACCTCCGGGAGTTGGTGATGGACAGGGAGGCCTGGCATGCTGTGATTCATGTGATCGCAAAAAGTTGGACATGACTGAGCGACTGATTTGATCTGATCTAAGATCTGAAGGCAGTCTGCAGCTGAAAGGCAGTAAAAAGTTGGAGCCCTCAGCTAGAGGGCTATAAGGAAGTGAGTGAAAGTCACTCAGTCATGTCCGACTCTTTGTGACCAGTCCATGGAATTCTCCAGGCCAGAATACTGGAGTGGGTAGCCTTTCTCTTCTCCAGGGGATCTTCCCAACTCAAGGATCAAACCCAGATCTCCCGCATTGCAGGCAAATTCTTTACCAGCTAAGCCACAAGGGAAGCCCTACAATACTGGAGTGGGTAGCCTATCCCTTCTCCAGCAGATCTTCCCGACCCAGAAATTGAACCGGGGAAGGAAATGAATTCAGCTAATAACCTGGAGAAGCTTAGAAGCAGATTCTTTTCCAAATGAGAATGCAGTCCAGCCAACACCCGAACTGCAGCCCAACAAGAGCCTCAGCAGAGGACACAGCTAAACTACATTAACCTCCCAACCCTCTGAAACTGGGAGATAATAAATGTATCTTGTGTTCAATAGCTATGTTTATAGTAATTCATTAAACAACAAGAGAAAAATATACTCTTGCCCACACAGAAGAAGCATCCTTAACTTTGTCTGACTCTAAGACAGTTTACATCTCATCAGGGCATCTGAGCCACTATGCTCATGAAAGTAGACTATTAAGTGTGGCAACTGAGTTTGCATGAGTGCTTGCTTAGTCATGTCTGACTCTCTTTGTGACCCCATGGACTGTATGTAGCCCACCAGGCTCCTCTGTCCATGGGATTTCCCAGGCAAGAATATTCAAGTGGGTAGCCATTTCCTTCTCCAGAGGATCTTCCCGATGCAGGGATCAAACCCTTGTCTCCTGTCTCCTGAATTGCTGGTGGATTCTTTACTGACTGAGCCACTGGGATGCTGTAGAAAACCAGAGAACTAAAAGTGGTAGTTCAGCTGGTAAAGAATCTGCCTGCCGTGCAGGAGACCCAGATTCGATTCCTGGTTTGGGAAGATCCCCTGGAGAAGAGTTGGACTACCCACTCCAGTATTCTTGGGTTTCCCTGGTGGCCCAGATGCTAAAGAATCTGTCTGAAAGGCAGAAGACCTGGGTTCAATCCCTGGGTTGAGAAGATCCCCTGGGGGACGGCATGGCAGCCCACTCCAGTATTGTTGCCTGGAGAATCCCCATGGACAGAAGAGCCTGGCGGGCTGCAGTCCATGGGGTCACAGTCAGTCAGACACGGCTGAGCGACTAAGCACAGCACCGCACACGTGACTTTATGGGAGAAACGGGGCTGGACCGGAAATCAATTGCATCCCATTCACATCAGAATGGGTGACTGCTATAGCTTAAAATGAGAAGGTATGTGAAAGGGCCTACAGCAATACCTGGCACATGATAGATGTTCCACGTTACTATTTGGGCTTCTCAGTAGCTCAGTGATAAAGAGTCTGCCTGCTAATGCAGGAGATGCGGGTTGGATCCGTGGGTCGGGAAGATCCCCTGGAACAGGAAATGGCAACACACTCCAGTATTCTTACCTGGGAAATCCCATGGACAGAGGAGCCTGGCAGGCTACATACAATCCATGGGGTTGCAAAACAGACACAATTTATCGACTAAACAAGTGCTGCCTTACTCTTAACCCGTGTGAAGACTCTTCTTTTCGGCTTAACCCAAAATGTCAGTGTGCATCTTAACAGTGATCTTCTAGAGACAATAGGTCCAGCTTCATTTTCTTATCTAGGCTATCAGGACTCCTTAGCCGGCCAGCCAAGGACGTATCTTAAACCAGTGATCCTGAAGCTATTACAGAGCCACAATATTTGCACCCCCCAATGGCTCTGGCATATGCAGGTGGGCTCACTCATACTGGCCACTCCTACATTAAAGAACAATAAATGACAAGAGCTGCCAGTTGCAGCTTAAATGTATGACAAAGAAGGATCCTACATTTTTTTCTCCCACACAGCCCAAGCTGTGAATGACAGGTCTTGGAAGAAGCTGTTCTAACAAAGGACCACCAGGGGGCGTCATACCATAAAAAAACAATGAACCGGCTCATCAGTGGGATCACTTCAAATTCATTATCAAATGTCAAGAACCCTTTCTGAGTCCCTCCACAGAGGTAGCCTTCAGGGTGACCTGTGGTTTGGGGAGTTCTCTAGATACAGCATAAAGTTCAGATTGCACCAAACGTTATTCAATTCAGTTTAGTTCATGTCTATTGAACCCCAAGATGCTCTAGGCCCTGGGTTGTGGCTGGACATTCGTGTCCTTGCTCTAAAGAACTCCGGACAGTGAGGCAGACCATGGCACACACAGGACAAATGTGCTTTACCCATAAAGTCATAGATGACACAGATGAGTGAGGAGGCTGGGGGGAAGGCCAGGACCACAGGTGCCAGAGAAGAGACCCGAAATTCAATTCACCCAGAGATGTGTGGGCTAAAGTTAACTTCTGTACTCTCTGGAGAACAATTTTCTAAGAACATTTTGAACAGAGGATTTTCAAAACTGGCCTTTATAACATCTATTAAGGAATGCATCTGTCAATTACAGCTGTCTCCTCTATTCATTAAAGTAGATCCAAATAAGTTCTGTTTAGAATACTCTATGAGGTCTATTGTACAGCATGGGGAACTGTCCTCAATATCTTGTAATAGCCTATAATGAAAAATAATAATCTGAACAAGAATATATGTGTATAACTGAATCATTTTGTTATACACTTAAAACTAACACAATGCTGTAAATTAACTATACTTCAATTTTTAAAAATATTTCCCTTTTAACCAAAAAATTTACTTTAAAAGTCTCTTAAAAAAAGAACACTCTGCATGCAAGTAAGTTAAGTTTCTTTACTCTGTGAACAATAATATGGTCCTTACTTTGTATTCCTACCCCTGATACGTTACAATTGTGTGATAGCTAACCAAGTCCTGCCTGTGGCATCACCTCATATTGTCTTTTCTGTACATATCCCAAAGTAGACAAAATAATATAGATATAAATAATATAATGGACCCTCATGTACCGACTGACCAGCCCCAGCTACCCTCAATCCACCACCAATTTTGTCCTTTATCCACCTCCATCCAGTTCACCACCTACAGTATCATTCTGAAACAAACCCCAGACATCAAATCATTTCATCTTACATACCTCAATACGTGTCTCTAAAACACAAAAGTTCTCTTTTAATGTAACCACAGCATCATCACCAAACCTAAACCAAATGAAGAACAATTTTTCAATATCATTAAACATTCAGTGTTCTAATATCCAAGGTCCCCAAAATTAGTCAAATGGTTGCAGGGTTTCTTTTCAGTTTGTTAGAATCAGGGTCCAACCAAAGTCTGCACTTGGCACTTGACTGATACGTGTCTAAACCTCTTTTAGTCTATAGGTATCACTTCCATTCTTTATTTTTCATTTAATTAATTTGTCAAGTGTATTTGCTGTCTTTTAGATCAACTTAACTAAAAGTTACTTAAACTTCTTATGTTAGAGGATCTGAAACTTGGAGGATTCTATGAAATGATCTTATGGAAGAAGATATTTTTCTCTTTCTCACATTGGTCTTGTTTTAGAAATGTCCATTTTGGAGCTGATATAGGGACAGTCATATCTACACTCCCAGCAGGTGCTACTGAGTATCGTGACATCAGTACAATCTCCTCTGATCCTACAAGTCAAATGTTGTCTCCTTCAAACCAATAGTGCATCTCAAAGGACCAAAACTACTGAGAGAGTGCCCCAGTGCAGGGAACAAGGCACAACAGTGAAGGACTCTTGGACATATTCATTCCTTTGACATTCACCTGTCCTGCTTCCTCTGTGAAAGTGTTAGTCACTCAGTCCTGTCCAACTTTTGCAACCACATGAACTGAAGTCCACCAGGCTCATCTGTCCACAGGGTTCTCTGGGCAAAAATACTGGAGTGGGCTCCCTTCTCCAGGGGATCTTCCCGATCCAGGGATCGAACCTGGGTCTTTACATGGTTTTAATTCTCACTGATTAGGATGACATCTACACCTCTTAGAAAAGACCTAATTACCAAATAATTTCAGAAGAATAAAATACACCAGATCCCAGGCCACCCCCTTGAGCTTTGATGAATGTAAACATTTGGCCAATGAAGATAAACTTGGAGATTTCTCCTTCTCACTTCACTAATGATATTGTCAGGATGCTGTTATCTAGTTGACTCCCAGAGATGTCTGAATTTTTCTGATCTTGATGAGGTTGTACAAATCTTTGCAGGCCAAGAGTCTATGCCCCATGGGTTCAGAATGGCCAAATCACATGTCCCAAAGTCCTGCCCAGGAATCGGGAGATCTGGATTCTCTGTCATTGCCACTCAACTCACAAAAGACCCTTTCCCATGTATGCAGATCATCCTCCCCAAGCCAGCCTTCCAGACTACTACCGTTTTCAATGAGATGCAGTACGAAAGAAGAAACACACTTGTTATCACAGGGCTAGAAGATTTCTACAAGGTCTAAGGGTCCACACAACTCTTTAGGACTTTCTTTATATATTTTTTAATATTTTATTTATTTATTTATTTGGCGGTGCTGGGTCTTAGTTGCAATATGTGGGATCTAGTTCCCTGACAAGGTTTGAAAACCCAGGGCCCCTGCATTGGGAGTGTGGAGTCTTAGCCACTGGACCACCAGGGAAGTTTCTAGGGCTTTCTTTTTAATTCTAAATCTTCTTTACAAAGTTTTTTTCAGGCTCTCCCAACTCTCTGAGGCTTTTGTAGCCTTCAAAATGTAGCAGGTAACTGACCACAGCTCCTTCACCTACAAAGAAGCTCAGAAAGCCAGAGATGACTCTGTAGAGTGAAGCCAGCCAAAGTGTGAGAGCCAGTCACCACCATTCAAAGGGCACTTACAGTTAAAAGGGAAGCTTTGAATTTTTGATCAAGTAAAGAGTCTAGAATTTTTTTGGCTGGGCAGGAATGAGCCCTCAAGGTTTGGGGGTCACCAAATGCCGCCCACCCAAGGTTGCCAGAGTCTGTATAAAAGTACATCTCGTCCAGTTACACTTGAACTTCAGATAAAACAAGCAATTTTTTTAGGTTCCATCCCACATCATCCTGGGGAAGGATTAACCTCATCCACCTTTCTTTCAAAGATGCAACCAAGACCAACAAAAGCCAAATTGGGTAAATAAATAAGTTTTAAACAAGGTAAAAAGAAAAAAAGAGGCTAAGTAAAGCAATAAGTAAAGCAATTTTGCCTTACTTAGCCTCTTTTTTTTGTTTCTTTTTACCTTGTTTAAAACTTATTTATTTACCCAATTTGGCTTTTGTTGGTCTTGGTTGCATCTTTGAAAGAAAGGTGAATGAGGTTAATCCTTCTCCAGGATGGAAAAGGTCAGTTTTCACTGCAATCCCAAAGAAAGGCAATGCCAAAGAATGCTCAAACTACCGCACAATTGCACTCATCTCACACTGGACTTCCCTGTCTTTCATGCATTGGAGAAGGAAATGGCAACCCACTCCAGTATTCTTGCCTGGAGAATCCCAGAGACGGCGGAGCCTGATGGGCTTCCGTCTATGGGGTCGCACAGAGTAGGACACAACTGAAGCAACTTAGCAGCAGCAGCAGCAGCATACACTAGTAAAGTAATGCTCAAAATTCTCCAAGCCAGGCTTCAGCAATACGTGAACCGTGAACTTCCTGATGTTCAAGCTGGTTTTAGAAAAGGCAGAGGAACCAGAGATCAAATTGCCAACATCCGCTGGATCATGGAAAAAGCAAGAGAGTTCCAGAAAAACATCTATTTCTGCTTTATTGACTATGCCAAAGCTTTTGACTGTGTGGATCACAATAAACTGTGGAAAATTTTGAAAGAGATGGGAATACCAGCCCACCTGATCTGCCTCGTGAGAAAATTGTATGCAGGTCAGGAAGCAACAGTTAGAACTGGACATGGAACAACAGACTGGTTCCAAATAGGAAAAGGAGTACGTCAAGCCTGTATACTGTCACTCTGTTTATTTAACTTCTATGCAGAGTACATCATGAGAAACGCTGGACTGGAAGAAGCACAAGCTGGAATCAAGATTGCTGGGAGAAATATCAATAACTTCAGATATGCAGATGACACCACTCTTATGGCAGAAAGTGAAGAGGAACTAAAAAGCCTCTTGATGAAAGTGAAAGTGGAGAGTGAAAAAGTTGGCTTAAAGCTCAACATTCAGAAAACTAAGATCATGGCATCCAGTCCCATCACTTCATGGGAAATAGATGGGGAAACAGTGGAAACAGTGTCAGACTTTATTTTTCTGGGCTCCAAAATCACTGCAGATGGTGACTGCAGCCATGAAATTAAAAGACACTTATTCCTTGGAAGGAAAGTTATGACCAACCTAGATAGCATATTCAAAAGCAGACACATTACTTTGCCAACAAGGGTCCATCTAATCAAGGCTATGGTTTTTCCTATGGTCATGTATGGATGTGAGAGCTGGACTGTGAAGAAGGCTGAGCGCCGAAGAATTGATGCTTTTGAACTGTGGTGTTGGAGAAGACTCCTGAGAGTCCCTTGGACTACAAGGAGATCCAACCAGTCCATTCTGAAGGAGATCAGCCCTGGCATTTCTTTGGAAGGAATGATGCTAAAGCTGAAACTCCAGTATTTTGGCCACCTCATGTGAAGAGTTGACTCATTGGAGAAGACTCTGATGCTGGGAGGGATTGGGGGCAGGAGGAGAAGAAGATGACAGAGGATGAGATGGCTGGATGGCATCACTGACTCGATGGACGTGAATCTGGGTGAACTCCGGGAGTTGGTGATGGACAGGGAGGCCTGGCGTGCTGAGATTCACAGGGTCGCAAAGAGTTGGACACGACTGAGCGACTGAACTGAACTGAAGGCAAGATTGCTGGGGTCATCTCAGTCTTGAAGCCAGTCAAGCCTCCCTTATTCCTCACCACAGACTTAATATAAACAGCACACAGCCCCAGCCAGGAGGGGCAGCCAGGCTGCAAACAGGCACTGCAGCACCTCGCTAGGTGAAAGGATTTCTCCCGAAACAAAGGAAGGCATCATGGCACTCACTTCTCAGATGTCACAGTTCTCTTCCCTTTCCTACTAGGTGAATCCACCTCACCCTTTCTCATCCCCTGCTTCTGCTTCTCTACCAAATCCAGTCAACTCCTCACCATTTTTCAACACCTAGCAAGTGCCATCATAAACAGCATGACCTGTCTTGGCTCTCCCGGCCTCTCCACACCTGGGTGAACGAATTCTCCCTCATCTGAGTTCCCTTAGCAGTTTGTTCCTATCGCTAAGATATCACCGAATGTGCTGTATTTATGTACAGTTATTTCTTTATTCTCTGCATCCCAGGGAGACCATGAACTCTCCGGAAACAGGGACCTTATATATCTTTGCAGCTCCTGGTTTATCTGGCCACAGGGATGAAATGTTGGAGCCAACGCTCACCTAGGCTCTAGCCAACCCTCACACTTTAGAACTACGGGAAATCCAAGGTATTCACAGCCAAGACACTGGTCAACTGGCAAAGACCCCATAACGTCTCCTTGGAAAATTTAGGGTTTCCAAAGCACTGGGATGGCAAAGAAAGGAAAACTTTTGGCTTTTGTTAATTACAGTGACCTTCCCTTGATGACATTAGGAGATAAATGCTTGCTGAGTGAAATAAAACCTTGAGGACTGGGAGCTGTTAAAGGCAGACATAAGGGCCCCCTGAATGAGGGAGGGTGACAGAGAGCTCTGAGTAGACTAAATCAGCATTTGCTGGAGCCTCCTAAGCCCATGTCCCTTTGTAAAAACATAAAAACAGGATCTTTTTTTTTTTTTTTGGCTTCCTAGGTCACTCAGTGGGAAAAGAATCCGCCTGCAATGCAGGAGACACAGGAGACACAGGTTTGATCCCTGGGTCAGGAAGATCCCCTGGAGTAGGAAATGGCAACCCACTCCAGTATTCTTGCCTGGAAAATTCCATGGACAGGAGCCTGGCGGGCTACAGTCCACGGGGCTGCAAAGAGTCGGGACATGACTGAAGCGACTGAGCACACACCTAAGCACGTGGCCCTCTGTTCAAACGA
Organism: Tragelaphus eurycerus; assembly: GCA_935064755.1. Taxonomy (NCBI): domain Eukaryota; kingdom Metazoa; phylum Chordata; class Mammalia; order Artiodactyla; family Bovidae; genus Tragelaphus; species Tragelaphus eurycerus. Next base: position 32,651,996 of record CAKXYN010000002.1, read on the forward strand.
AAGACAGCTGTCGTCCCCTTTTCAAAAATGCTCCCGCAGCCATTCCCCTGGTGTACGACCCCCTCATGGGCCCAGGGAAGAATCACTGCTGTCCCACTGCAGCCATCTTCTTCGCTACCTTTCTGCCCACCAATCAATCTAGAAATGAAATGAAAAGAATGAGACAGTGACCCCAGGATATTCAACAGCTGAGCAGTGGAAACTGCCCCCGGGGTGGTCCAAAGAGTCACAGTGTGCAAGGCTGAGTCTCTGGGAAGGAGCTCAGGAGCCTGGTAACCTCCTTCCCTGCTCCCACTCCTCCCATCAAATGCAGCGTTGATACCTCCCTGTTTTCCAAGCTCTTTGTTCATGTCACTATTGTAACCACAGTGCATTGAGGTTTAGTTTGCCTATGATACTCGCCTTAGATTAACATGTGCTTTCTATTAGCTATTTTTAAATAGTCTATGGGCCTCATCACTGCCTTTTTGGTACCCCAGTTGGGAAGGACTATTTTGATGAATCTTTTTGTAGTTGCGTTGCCATTGAGAAGCATTTCATCCTTGCTCTCTGGTCCTCAAATGTTCCAACTCACCAATAATAATAGGTAAGATGTATTAAACCCTACAGGGATCAAGCCTTAGTCCAGGTACCTGACAGGTATGATTTCACTTAATTTTCACACCAACACTATGATGTAGGTTGCTATTATTATCCTTATCTTAGAGATGAGGAAATTGAGGCACGGGGAGGTTCAGTAACTTGTCCAGCATCACTAGTAAATGGAGGAGCTGGGATTCAGGTCTAGGCAATCCAGTTTCAAAATTGTGTGTTTTCCAGCACTATACTCTGCTACCTCTCTCCAAGCAAACAAAATAATAGAGGAAGAAAAGCTGAAAACAGAACATGAGTTTCCTCTTCAGCTTTGTCTCCATGGCCCACAGGCTGCAACTATAATTTCTGATGCAAAGGAGTCCACAAAGAAAGAGAATCCCCTCCTCTGGTCTCTACAAAGAAAGAATATTTCTGGGAGGGAAAGCAGTATTTAAAGTCACACCACTGATAACCACCTACATTTGGGAGAGTAAGGGGTTTGCACAGGACTGAAAGAAATCAAGTTTGTGCAAGTTAATTCAGCAGCATTGTGTTCTAAAGCCAAGCTGGGAGTCCTGCCAACTGAGCACATTTATTCTCTATGACATCTGCCCCCTCATCCCCTCTGCCACCTCCCTGCTCAGGCAGGTGCAGAGACGATCAAACCTCCTCACCAGCTTTCCTATCCCTTCCAATCCATGCTCCTTGCAGCAGAAGCCAGGGAGACATGCCAATCTCAAATGCAAATATGACATGTCACTGGCCTTCTTAAAATGTCAGTGGCTCCCCATGGCCCACAGTGTGAAGTTCCCGCTCTGGTTTGCCTACCCCATTAGTTCCAGCTCCAGCCCTGGAGGATTTGCATTTCCACGAGAAGGGGACGGTGATTCCCCACTGTGGCTGGTCTCCCCATTGTACCGTCAGCCCTGATTGTCTCCGAATCTCCACTGTCAATCATAGGCCTGAGCTAGCACAGAGTTGTTATGAGGCTGGTCCAAGTAGCCAGCCTCAGGGGGTCTCCTTTGTGCTCAGGTAGGGACTGGAGCACAGTCCTCGGCCAGTCAGACCTTGGGGCTGCAGCCAGAAACTTGGCAGCCATACAGGGCAAGACCTGCAGGCAGGTAGGACAGAGAGCCCAAGTCCAGACAAGAGGACACAGCTTAGGACAGCCCAGGTGGAGACTCCTTGAGCCAAGGACGGAAAGATCAGGCGCACCGACCAAGACAATCATTTGGCCTACAGGCCAAAGGAAACAGAGAGGGCAGCTGGGCTTTCAGTGATGAAGAAAACAGAAACAGCCTCAGAGACAAGAGAGTTGCTCTCAGCCACAGCGTGCGTGCTAAAGTCACCTCAGTCATGTCCAACTCCTTGTCAGATTCTATGGACTGTAGCCCGCCAGGCTCCTCTGTCCATGGGATTCCCCAGGCAAGGATACTGGAGTAGGTTGCCATGCCCTCTTCCAGGGGCTCTTCCCAACCCAGGGACTGAATCCACGTTTCTTACATCTCCTGCATCGGAGGTGGGTTCTTTACCACTAGCGCCGCCTGGGAACCCCTCTCAGCCATAGCAAAATCCCTAAATCCCTGTTTGAGGACAGGTCCTCAAGCCAGCCCAGCCAGTCGGCAGGGTTATCAGCCATAATTAGGTCTGGCAAATAGACAGCCTACCACTCAGGATTCCTGAAACAAAAGAAGTTATGCCTTGGGATAAAAATAAATAAAACACTTGCCCGTGAGCTGCAGGAAGTTGTCTGTTATTTGAATGGCCAGCCTCGCGGATTGTCACTTCCCAGCGACATTGACATAAAGCAGCCCAAGATTCCACCCACACAAGAGTTGCTGAGAATATCTAAAAATAAGCCCGATGGTAGACTTGTATCTCACTGATTTTCCTGAGGGTTTCTCTCTGACCATGTTCAGTGCAAACACAGCTGACAAACTGGGGCTGCCTGAGAGCTTTAATTGAGCTGTTGATGGACAGTTGCATAATTTGGAAGCCAAGAAATTTCTGCAGCTGTTATTAGTGAGTGCCCTGTCTGGTTTCCGGTAATAAGTTCATCAAATTCAGTGTACATGTAAGACCAGAAATCTGAAGCTATAAAAAGAATTTAGCACTGGTCCTTGAACAGGACTCCCTATGCCACCGCTGCCCCCAGGAAGTGCCCAGCCAGCACCTAGGGCTCCACTGGGGGTGTGAACAGTGGTGAGGCGCCAGCCCCTCCTCAGGGCACACAGGTCCATTCTCTGTTGTCCCTCTCTTTACTGGATCATTCTCATCAGCACACAAATCTGTTATATCTTCCATCATAAAAGAAAATGCTCTCTCACTTAACTGCTCACTCTTCCAGATACTGTTCCCATTCTCTGTCCATTTTGTATACAATAAACCCCCGCAAAGGACATGTCTGTACTTACTGCCCCTTCTCTGTTCCCAGCCTCTCTTGAGCCTGCCCTAATTGGGCTTTCATCCCCATCACTCCACTGGTGCGGCTCCTGTCAAGCTCGACAACTCTGTGTTCCCAAGCCAGTGGTCGACCTCAAGTGTCACCTTACTGGGCTTCCACAGCCTGTGACACGTTTGAGCACCACCACCTTGCGGAAACACACCTCACTGACTTCCAGACACCACGCTCCTGGTTTTCCTCCCACCTCACTAGCCAGTCCTTCCAAGCCTCCTTTGAGGGTTGTCCCTATCCCTTCTGATCTTCAACTTTGGGGAGCCCCAGGGCTGAGTTCTTCTCCATTTATTCTCACTCTCCAGGGGACTTGTCCACATACACACCACCCAGGCCCCATTTCACACCTCCAGTTCCAGTCTATCCCTTGAACAGCTTCCTGGCCTCCTCTGTTGGATGTCTCCTAGTCTTCTCAAGAGTAACATCTCCAGAGCAGGACTGTTTTCCCCTCTAACCGTTCTCCTTCCCCGTCTTCTTCACATCTGCTGGACAGGATCCAGCAACTCCATTTTTCCAGTCACTCACACCAAAGGTGTTAGAGTCACCCTCGACTCTACTCTTTCCTAACCCACATCCACTCTGTCGTCAAAGTACATGCAGAGTGTGACTGCTCCTTAGCACCCCACCAGTTCTTTAGTTCAAGACACCACTCTGTCTGGCCTGCATTATTGCAATAGCTTCAAAGAGCTCCCCACCACCCCACTCCTTGGACTGCAAGGAGATCAAGCCAATCAATCCTAAAGGAAATCAGCCCTAAATATTCATTGGGAGGACTGATGCTGAAGCTGAAGCTCTGATATTTTGGCCACCTGATTCGAAGAACTGACTCATTGGAAAAACCCTGACGCTGGGAAAGATTGAGGGCAGGAGGAGAAGTGGGCAACAGCAGATGAAATGGTTGGATGGCATCATTGACTCAATGGACGTGAACTTAAGCAAACTCCAGGAGATAATTGAGGATCAGGAAGCCTAGCATGCAGTAGTCTGTGGTGTCACAAAGAGTCGGTCTTGGCTGAGCAACTGAACAACACCAACCCCACCCCACCAGCGTATTCTCCAGCCAGAGATCATTTATCAGGGCACCCTGGTGAAACTGACAGCTCAGCTGCTCAACTGCCTGCCCTCCCTGGCCTTCCATCTCAGACCCTGTATCCTCACCATGGCTCAGCCTAGGTCTGTGTCCACTTGCCCAAACTTCTTCTCCCACCTCACATCCCACCATCCTACTGGCCTCCTTTACTCCAGCCTCCTAGCCTCCTGACGGTTTTCTGAACACCCAAACATGCTTACACCTCCAGCCTCCCCAGTTATTCTTTCTTCAGCTTGGAAAGTACTCTCCTCTAATATCCACATGACTCTCTCAATCACTGATGCCTCTTTTCAAGTCTCCTAGTCAGACAGGCTTTCCCTGACCACTTTATCTAAAACAGTTCCTACCCTTCAGTCTTTCATCCCTGCTTAGCCTGCCTTACTTATTATCCCTTAAGAGTGTCTATGTATTTATGTATTTGTTTGTTATTTGTCTGCCCCCCACCACATATATTCACTATATCAGCTCCTTGAGAAGAGAAACCTTATTTGGTCTCCTGCCAAATCCCTGGAGCCTGGAACAGTGCTGGCTTGTATACATACCTGTTAAGTCAGTCATGTTCGACTCTTGCAACCCCATGGATTGTAACCCACCAGGCTCCTCTGTCCATGGAACCCTACAGGCAAGAATACTGGACTGGGTTGCCATTTCCTTCTCCAGGGGATCTTCCCAACCTGGGGACTGAACCCGCATCTCTTATGTCTCCTGCGTTGGCAGGCAGGTTATTTACTACTACTGTTAACCTGGGAAGCCTGTTGGCAAGTAGACAACCCTGTAATCTTCACTGAGTGCCACCACAGGTCAAATACTGACCTGAGTGCTTTACATAAATGAATCCATTTAATCCTCCAAAGAGATGACAGGGTAAGCAATATAATCATCATTCCCATTTCATGAAGAAAGTGAAGCACAGAGAAGTGATCAAAATCACACAATTAGCAGATGGCAGAAGCAGGATTTAAATCCAGACAGCCTGGCCCCACACCTGCTCTCCAACCACCACACTGAACCTCCTTCAAGAAGCTCAGTGTGTACACTAGAGGAATTTTGTGGCTCCATGCTGCCCAGACTTACACTCCAGCACTCTGGATCTGATCTTGGCCCCAGCCCTGCTCGCAGGCTCTGCCGTGCACACAGCTGAGCCCCATTCTGGCAGCTTCGCCTCTGTCTTGTGTGTATGCTCAGTTGTGCCCAGCTCTCTGTGGCCCTGTGGACTGCAATCCACCGAGCTCCTCTGTCCATGGGATTCTCCAGGCAAGAGTACTATAAGGGGTTGCCATTTCCTGCTTCAGGGTCTTCTTGACCCAGGGATCAAACCCATATCGCCTGCATCTCCCGCATTAGCAGGCAGATTCTTTATCACTAGTGCCACCTGGGAAGGTTAACTTTCACTTTCACCTCTGTCTTACTCTTTGGCAAAAGAACCCTGAGCCTCTGTCCTGGTTCACCTGCCCAGAATCCCTATCCCCAGAACTGGGTCCTATGACAGCCCTCCACAGAGACAGGAAGGCTTCTAGTTCTGCACAGGCCAACAGGCCTTCAGGTACTAACCATCTAGCTATCTGAACAGAGACCAGTCCAGGGGCACCATGCCACACTGCAGCCAGCTAACCCCTCGGAATGTGGTTGGAGCCCAGTAGTAACTGCATCCAAAACTGGCCCACAGGGAGAAGCCTGCCCACAAACCCCTTCCAGCTGACCTCACCAGTCACTAGTCTACGGTCACTAACCATCCCTAAGTCACATGCAATGTGCCAGGCACTGTGGACAGCACTTCCCATGTGTTACCTTATGTAATCCTGTGAAATGGTGGGTAGTCTCAAACTCAATTTACAAATCTATAAAATTTAAAAACTTGCCAAAGGTCAGGGTGGGAATATAAGCCTAATCAGTCTGACTCCAGTGCCTGTGCTGACCTTACTCCTCCTCACCATTGCCAGGCAGATCCCTCCCAGCCTGTGGACACGGCTGCTGATGCCTCATGCATCTCAAAGACAACAGCAGGTAGGAAATCCTGAAACATATTGTCCTATCTGAGTGTTACACTCAAACACACACACACACACACACTCACACACTGTCTCTCTCATAGAGTCCTAGGTAAGGCCTCAGCCAGTGGATGTCATTGTTCAAAATTAACAGACAGCTGCATTGAGGCATCTCAGGACTATCCCCATTTACATTTAATAATAACAATCAAGTTATTATCTTTGACACTAATTGCAGGAATTTGAACAGATAATCATAGCTCGAGACATGAGCTTCTCTTTGCTTACTAAAAATCACAGGGGACTTGCCGCTGACAGAGGCCTGAGTCATTCCATATCCTGCCAGGGCTCCCAGCAGTCAGCAACAATCACAAGACCCTCAGCAGGCATTTCTTGAATACCTACTGCATACGAGGTAGCAAAGTCCAGTGGAGACAGCTCTGAGCGGACTACTCAAAGGCCCAGGACCCCAGCTCTGCCACTTGCTTGCTGTGTTACCTTGGATAAGTCACTCTGTGTCTCTGGGCCTTGATGAAAAGACAGATGGAACCAACTGGCTTCTAATGAAATCTCTTCTACATCTGGCATTCTATGGAGAGGCAAAGAGGCTTCAGATCACACACAGTAGAGGCCAGAGGAAAATTTCTTTGGGGGAGTCTGCTGTCCATGGAAAAGACCAGGAAGGACTGCTCCGTGTTAGAGATGGTTGGCCTTTTGAGTGTGAAATGCTAATATACTAAAATAACTATCAGAATGATGGGCAGATGCCTGTATGCACTTGTTCACTCATTCATTCATTCATTCAGGACAGGAGTGGTCAACCTAACCTTCACTCGGGTCCTGACTCTGGAAAAGGTTCTCAGTTTGGAGTCAGCCACTCTTGGGTTGGAATCCCAGCTCCAACACTCACAATTGGTATAACCCTTGGCAGATTCGTTAACCTCTCTGAACCTCAGTTTCTGCATCTTTAAAATGAAATAATCGTTTCCATTGCCTCCATCACCCAGTCTCCAGAAGACTGAGGATAGATCTGTGTGAGCACACTTAGATCAAAGGGAGTAAAAGTTTGCTACCTCCCTGCTTAACTCACTAAGTAGGTATTTAATATCCCACACTCATCATCAGTATACTTCGGACTCCACATCTATTTTACAGGTTTTTATTGAATGTCACTTTGCTCCAGGTGTTATGCTAATTCTCAGGATCACAAGTGAATAAATCCACGTGGTTTCCAGCCACATTAAGATTCAAATCTTCGAGGTGGGAAGGGGAGAAATGGATATAATAGCATCTAGAATCGAGAGTATTTTCAGAAGCTTCATCCTAGCACAGAGCAAACAGGTACTGTATGAATATTATTTGATAAAGTTTAATATTATCAGAATACTATTTGATAAAGAATTAATTACCAAGATAAGGAAAATCCAGAGTGCCATAGCAACACATAGAGGGGAAACCAAAATCAGATATGGGAGGTCACAAAGGCTTCCTTGGGGAAAGAAATGTTTCTGAGAAAGAAAATTCCCGGCAGAGGGAAAAGCAATGCAAATCCTGGAGTAAAGACAGAGCTCAGCCTGTCAGAGAACTGAGAGTAGGGGGTGACTGCTGCTCAGAGGTCACCAGCACCAAAGAAAGAGAGAAATCTACCAAGTCCACAGGGACTGGATCTTAAAGGACATTATGGACTCAGTTAAGGAGGGCAGATTTTCCTGAGGGCAGTAGAAAGCCTTTAAGGGCTTTTAAAAGGCAGAGATGTCATTAGATATTTATGTTAGAGCTATACTTCTTAAGTCCCGATGTACTTGTGTATTATCTGAGGGAGGAGGGGAGTTATAAATGCAAATTCTGATTCAGCAGATATGGAGTGGGGCCTAGGATTCTACATTTCTAGAGAGCTCTTGGGTGATGCTAATAATGGTGCTGGTCGGTGGACCACACTCTGAGTACCAAGGGTTTAGAGTGGTCACTCTAGCTAATTTTGATAAATGGATTGGAAGAGAGCAAGACCAAGGAGACAGGTACACCAACTGGATAAGTGATAGTGAGGAAATGAGCTGAGGAAGTGACAAATGGGACAGAAATAGATGAATAGAGATAGAATATTACAAGATTTGTTGGGGAGAAGAAGGCAAGAATGGTGTTTCAGCTCCTGACTTAGGCACCTGAGTGAATCAGGGTAGCATTCACCAAGACAGGGGCCCAGAGGAGAAGCCAAGTCTGGGAGGGAAGATGATTTTATCTTTGTACACACTGTTCTTTTGAAGTTCCTCTAAAAATTCTAAGTAGAGATATCAAAGTAAGCAGTTGAATATATAGATACATAGTTCAGAAGAGAGTTCTAGATCAAGACCTCCTTGGCAGTCCAGTGGTTAGGACTCTGCCTTCCAGTGCAAGGGGTGAGAGTTTGATCCCTGGTCAGGGAACTAAGGCCCCACATGCTGCAGGGTATGATCAAAAACAAATAAATAAACTTTGTTTTTAAAAAATTGTAAAAATAAAAAATTCTAGATCACACACATATAACTGGGAGCCATCAGCATGTACATTTTTTCTCTTTTCTGAAATACCAAAGAGACTAGAGCTATAATTTCCTTCCTTCTGGCAGCTTCTGAAATACTTCCAATGTGATGGGGCAGGGAGCTTATAGCTCCACGGCACTCCCCTTCTTAGGCTTGCCTATTGCTCCTTCAACGTTCCCCACAAGCAAACGTGGTTGGAATCTGCTGGTGAGAATAGGCTTCCCATGCGGTGCTAGTGGTTTAAAAAAAAAAAAAAATCCTGCCTGCCAATTCAGGAGACCTAAGAGGCCAATGAAGGAGATGTAAGAGACTTGGGTTCGATCCCTCGGTCAGGAAGATCCTCTGGAGTAGGAAATGGAAACTCACTCCAGAATTCATGGACAGAGGAGACTGGCAGGCTACAGTCACTGGTGTGGCAAAGACTCAGCCACAACTGAGCACACGTTATCAGGGATATTTATTTTATGGGATACCATAAAATTCCTGAAGGAAAACATAGGGAAAAAGCTTCTTGACATGGGTCTCGGTGATGATTTTTGCATATGGGACTGCACTGACACAAACTGGGACCCATTTCAGAGACTGAGGTGACCATGTAGCTCTGACTATGGGATCTCAGAAAGATGCGATCTCACATTTCCCTGCCTTTACTGACTCAGCTCACTCCACCCTTTCCTTCACCTCGCCACCCTTTCCTTTCAAAGCCCAGCTCAGGGACTCCCCTGGTGGTAGAGTGGATAAGAATCTGCCTGCCAGTGCAGGGCACGGGAGCCAGCAATGAAGCCCCAGCACAACCAAAAACAAAATAAACATATAAACAATAAATAAAGTACAAGGAAAAGCATAGTAACAGTCCTAAAAAAAACAAAACAAAACAAAACAAAAAACCAGCTCAAGTCAACATTTGCCAGAAGACTTCCCATGCCTTTGTGTCCCCATTTACCCTGTATAGATGACCCACACATCCTGCACATCGATTTACTGTGTATAACTGCCTCTTTCAATAGACTGAGTTTCATATGGTTATTGCACTACAGTGATATCAAGATAACATTCAAATGTAATAGCCAAACTCCTGCTGAGTGAATAGACTGACTTCCATTTTCAGCAATATGATAGACTTGGAAGTCGACTCCTGGCACAAGACACCTAAAATGCTACTACAACTTTTTTTAACATCTCTTCATTTACATGTCTAGGCTGGTGTGAGAATGAAAGAAATGCTCAGAGGTTAGGAACAATGAGAAACCATAAATCCAGAGAGATAAGCAAGTACTGAAATCAGCATGCTCTCTAGAGAAATCTGTCAGTCCCTATTGGCTTAGAGACTGATTTTAACGGTCCTCATGAGCATAACAGGACAGGAAATAAAGTCTGGAACCAAAAACGGGCAGAATACTGAATTAAAGTACTCACCAAAAACCTGGACCTCCAAAAAAGCACCATCCTTAATGGTATGAGCTAGATTTAAAGAAAAAAACCTTTCCCACACTATTGGTATTCAGTGGAGATCTTGAGTGTTTTGACCTTGACTCAGGCTAAAGTATGAAAAAAAATAAGCTGGACGGAATCTCCCTAAAGATTTCTTCATCACAAGGTTTTACTCATATGGATTCAGAGCTGGAATCTACACTACCTGTGAGGCAAAAATTCCCAAGTCAAACATCCGTTTAACGTGACCCCAGGTTGACCAGAAAACTCCAAGCAGAATGAAAACAACAACAAAAATACCATGCCAAACACACTATATTCAAACTACAAATCATTAGAGAGAAAAATCTTAAAAAGCAAACAAAATTAAAAAGCTGATTATCTGTTGTCAAACAACCATTAGATGAACAGGTGACTTCTCTCCTAACAGTGGAAGTTAAAAATAAGGGAATTGCATGGAGTGTGTGAATTTCAGGCTGATCTAGGCCCGCGAGGTGATCTGTATACTCACCTCTCTTTCATGTGGCATAAGCCTCCTCCTGGAAAAGAGCAGGGAAGCACACTTTTAGAGCCATCTCTTCTCTCTTGCTCTGTGAGTTCTATCTTCCTTTTTCTCCCAATATTATTTCATTCAGCACAAAAGGAAACCTAAGAAATGTCAGTAAGAATTCCTAACATAGATGTCATAGCTTCAGAGTGAAGGCTCGATTAATCCAATCACATTTTACTCTAAGTTACGACGGGGGGAGCCTGGTGGGCTGCCATCTCTGGGGTTGCACAGAGTCGGTCACAACTGAAGCAACTTAGCAGCAGTAGCAGCAGCAGCAGGGTGAAAAAAGCGTAATATTGAAAGTAAAGAAATATTGTTCTGGCACCACCATTTACTAGCTTTATGACTTTGTATAAGTAACTTCTCCTCTCTGAGCCTTCATTGTTAAAAAATAGATTTGAATTTGAAAAAAAGGCCTGCAGTCCCTTAAAGGACTGGAAGATCCATTTATACTTCTATCTATGCCCTTAGCTTGCATTTCGCTCTTAATATATATACATATATTTATATAAATGTTTCTAATTTCATTTATTATTTTTGACTGTGCTGGGTCTTCATTGCTACATGGGCTTTTCTCCAGTTGCGGAGAGTGGGGACTACTCTCTAGCTGTGGTGCACAGGCTTCCCATTGCAGCGGTCTCGCCTGTTGCAGAGCACAGTGTGCAGGCTTTAGTAGTTCCCACACGTGAGCTCAGTAGTTGCAGCTTCCAGGTTCTAGAGCACAGGTTCAGCAGTGGTGAGCACCAGTACTGAGCATGAGCCCCTAAGTCAGACAGCCTACACTGAAGCCCTAACTCTCCCATATATTTGCCATTCTTAAACCAGGCTGAATAACCTTTAACAGTCAGTTCTCTCTGGGCATTAGGTTTCTAATCTGTAAAATAGAGGTGATCACACCTTTTTTTTAAATTTTATTTTATTTTATTTAACTTTACAATATTGTAGTGGTTTTGTCATACATCAAAATGAATCCGCCACAGGTATACATGTGTTCCCCATCCTGAACCCTCCTCCCTCCTCCCTCCCCATACCATCCCTCTGGGTCGTCCCAGTGCACCAGCCCCAGGCATCCGGTATCAGGCATCCAACCTGAACTGGCGACTCGTTTCATATATGATATTATACTTATTTCAATGCCATTCTCCCAAATCATCCCACCCTCTCCCTCTCCCAGAGTCCAAAAGACTGTTCTATTCATCAGTGTCTCTTTTGCTGTCTCGTATACAGAGTTATTGTTGCCATCTTTCTAAATTCCATATATATGCATTAGTATACTGTATTGGTGTTTTTCGTGTTTTTCTTTCTGGCTTACTTCACTCTGTATAATAGGCTCCAGTTTTATCCACCTCATTAGAACTGATTCAAATGTATTCTTTTTCATGGCTGAGTAATACTCCATTGTGTATATGCACCACAGCTTTCTTATCCATTCATCTGCTGATAGACATCTAGGTTGCTTTCATGTCCTGGCTATTGTAAACAGTGCTGCGATGAACATTGGGGTACACGTGTCTCTTTCAATTCTGGTTTTCTCAGTGTGTGTGCCCAGCAGTGGGATTGCTGGATCATAAGGCAGTTCTATTTCCAGTTTTTTGAGGAATCTCCACACTGTTCTCCATAGTGGCTGTACTAGTTTGCATTCCCACCAACAATGTAAGAGGGTTCCCTTTTCTCCACACCCTCTCCAGCATTTATTGCTTGTAGACTTTTGGATCGCAGCCATTCTGACTGGTGTGAAATGGTACCTCATAGTGGTTTTAATTTGCATTTCTCTGATAATGAGTGATGTTGAGCATCTTTTCATGTGTTTGTAAGCCATCTGTATGTCTTCTTTGGAGAAATGTCTATTTAGTTCTTTGGCCCATTTTTTGATTGGGTCATTTATTTTTCTGGAATTGCGCTGTAGGAGTTGCTTGTACATTTTTTGAGAATAAACAAATGGGACCTAATTAAACTTAAAAGCTTCTGCACAACAAAGGAAACTATAAGCAAGGTGAAAAGACAGCCTTCAGAATTCGAGAAAATAACAGCAAATGAAGCAACAGACACACCTTTCTTAAAGCGTGCTTAGGAGGATTAAACAAGATCACATTCGTAAAACACGAGCATAGTGCCTGATGTTTCAGTTCAGTTCAGTCGCTCAGTCATGTCCAACTCTTTGCGACTCCATGAATCGAAGCACACCAGGCCTGCCTGTCCATCACCAACTCCCAGAGTTCACGCAAACCCATGTCCATCGAGTCAGTGATGCCATCCAGCCATCTCATCCTCTGTCGTCCCCTTCTCCTCCTGCCCCCAATCCCTCCCAGCATCAGAGTCTTTTCCAATGAGTCAACTCTTCACATGAGGTGGCCAAAGTACTAGAGTTTCAGCTTTAGCCTCATTCCTTCCAAGGAAATCCCAGGTCTGATCTCCTTCAGAATGGACTGGTTGGATCTCCTTGTAGTCCAAGGGACTCTCAAGAGTCTTCTCCAACACCACAGTTCAAAAGCATCAATTCTTCGGCGCTCAGCCTTCTTCACAGTCCAGCTCTCACATCCATACATGACCACAGGAAAAAACCATACCCTTGACTAGATGAACCTTTGTTGGCAAAGTAATGACTCTGCTTTTGAATATGCTATCTAGGTTGGTCATAACTTTCCTTCCAAGGAATAAGTGTCTTTTAATTTCATGGCTGCAGTCACCATCTGCAGTGATTTTGGAGCCCAGAAAAATAAAGCCTGACACTGTTTCCACTGTTTCCCCATCTATTTCCCATGAAGTGATGGGACTGGATGCCATGATCTTCGTTTTCTGAATGTTGAGCTTTAAGCCCACTTTTTCACTCTCCTCTTTCACTTTCATCAAGAGGTTTTTTAGTTCCTCTTCACTTTCTGCCATAAGGGTGGTGTCATCTGCATATCTGAGGTTATTGATATTTCTCCTGGCAATCTTGATTCCAGCTTGTGCTCCTTCCAGTCCAGCGTTTCTCATGATGTACTCTGCATATAAGTTAAATAAGCAGGATGACAATATACAGCCTTGACGTACTCCTTTTCCTATTTGGAACCAGTCTGTTGTTCCATGTCCAGTTCTAACTGTTGCTTCCTGACTTGCATACAGATTTTTCAAGGGGCAGGTCAGGTGGGCTGGTATTCCCATTTCTTTCAGAATTTTCCACAGTTTATTGTGATCCACACAGTCAAAGGCTTTGGCATAGTCAATAAAGCAGAAATAGATGCTTTTCTGGAACTCTCTTGCTTTTTCCATGATCCAGCGGATGTTGACAATTTGATTTCTGGTTCCTCTGCCTTTTCTAAAACCAGCTTGAACATCAGGAAGTTCACGGTTCATGTATTGCTGAAGCCTGGCTTGGAGAATTTTGAGCATTACTTTACTAGCATGTGAGATGAGTCTTGTTTTTATTGACTGTATAGAGCTTCTCCATCTTTGGCGGCAAAGAACATAATCAATCTGATTTCAGTGTTGACCATCTGGTGATCTGCCTGATGTTTAGTAGGTAACCAATAACTGTTCCTTCTTTCTCCCATCTCCATTTTTCCCCTCAGTGGGAAGGAAGAGGTGGGCAAGCAGAAAGACCAACCAGTCAGAAGAAAATGAAGCTGAAAAGAGTCCACAATGGCTTTACCTTGTATGAATTAAAAGAAAGAAATGAAAGCTTTCCCCTTGAAGTCCAACTTACACTTTTTTTCCCCATCCACCTCCATTCCTGACCTTGGAGGTGTCCAGAGATACCACTGCTGGTCTCTGAGAGCAGGCTTTCTAGGAAGATCCCAGTCAGCTCCCTAGAGTTGGGCCCATTTCTCCTTGACGCTTGTCATGAAGTCCTAGCCACATCATTATTTTTGTGCCTAGTATTTTTTTCTTCAGTTGTTTTAAGGGGAAAGTTTGGTTGAATTAACCTGATCCACCATATTCTTGGAAATAGAACTTAGATGCTTCTAATTTTTCACTCTCATAAATAAATTGTATTAAAAATTATATTAACTACATATTTATGTATATGCATGACTGAAAGGGGGCTTCCCTGGTAGCTCAGGTGGTAAAGAATCCACCCGCAATGCAGGAGATCTGGGTTCGATCCCTGAGTTGGGAAGATTCCCTGGAGAAGGGCATGGCAACCCACTCCAGTATTCTTGCCTGGAGAATCCCCATGGAGAGAGGAGACTGGCGGGCTACAGTCCAGGGGGTCGTCAATAGTCAGACACGACTGAGTGACTAACATTTTAACTTTCATGCCTGAATCCTTAGAATAATAGCTTTGTTGCTGTTGTTCTGTAACTCAGAATAATAGTATAATAATCAAATCATTCCTTAATCTTAAAGCACATAAGTGATTGCCACTCTTCCCTTGAGCAATTCCTGTGCCTTTCCTAATCCCTAAGCACCCCTTTCAAAGTCTCTTGCCATGGGGTCTTAGGACAATGTTCACATCTCACTACCCAAATATCCCTCAGTGCGTCCTTACATGTGTAAAAAGAACTATAAAGACTACTATAAATAACTTTATGGCAACAAATTAGGCAAGTTAGTTGAAGTGAACAAATTCCCCAAAAGATTCAATTTACTGAAATTGACTCAAGCAGAAAGAACAAATCTGAATAAACACCTAATAAACACCTAAATAAAATATCTAAAATATTTTACAGATTTCTTCTCCTTCTAATGTATCTACTATGTTTGAGGCTCTATAGATCTAAAGAATATTCTATGGTCTATCATTTAATTGTTTTCATTGTTTAATTTACAAGTCTATGACATAAAATGAAAATATTGGCCTTTATTTCAATTGTAAATTAAGGCCAATTTCCTAGGATGGATCAGCCATCTTATTCAGTAATTATCTCCTGAGTAATTCCAGGAAACATGCTTGCTTCAGCCACTAGAAGCCTGAAACAGCATTTTTAAAAATCACAGATCTGGCATTCAAATAATTTAAAAATATAATCATATGAATTTGGAGATCTCTTCAGAATTCCAGCCAAGTATTAGGCCTAAATTTGTGCCAACACTCAAATCATATACTTTCTCTTCTTGTTGTCAAAAAATCTTAACACACCTTTTTATGTCTTCCCCTAACCACATTTTATGAGATATTTTCCCTACATCACAAATAGTTCAATATTTATAAGAAATATATACCTGTTATCTTTTGCTTAAGAAAGGAAAAAATGCAGGTCACTAATGACATAGAGGGCTTCCCTGGTGGCTCAGAGGGTAAAGCGTCTGCCTACAATGTGGGAGACCCAGGTTTGATCCCTGGGTCGGGAAGATCCTCTGGAGAAGGAAATGGCAACTCACTCCAGTACTCTTGCCTGGAAAATCCCATGGGCAGAGGAGCCTGGTAGGCTACAGTCTATGGGGTCGCAAAGAGTCGGACACGACTGAGAGACTTTACTTTCACTTTCAGTGACATAGAAACGACATCATATAGAGCTGTCACTGTACAAGGCTGTTTGTGGAAAATTTCGTTGTTGAGAAATAAGTATACAAAAGGGGCTTCCCCTATGGCTCCGCAGTAAAGAATCTACCTGCAATGCAAAAGCCACAGGAGACACAACTTCGATCCCTGGGGTTGGGAAGATCCCCTGGAGGAAGGCACGGAAACTCACTCTGGTGTTCTCGCCTAGAGAATCCCATGGACAGAGAAGCCTAGCAGGCTACAGTCTATAGGGTCGCAAAAAGTCAGACACAACTGAAGCGACTTGGCTCACACACACAAGTATACACAAAGTTTCTGCGTTGTCTGACCCTCCACTGGGAACCCTAGGGGTTAGTAATTAAGGTGCATGGTCTGGGAGTGACAGAAAGGTTGTAGAAAACTATGAAATGACTCTCTGGTTAAACATTTCTTCAAATAGTAAGGGATTATCTAGAAAGAACTTCACAGAGGAAACTGTTAAAAGAGCTAAAAAATGAAGACTGAAGAACAGACATGATAGGGATCTCCAACTATTTGAAGGGCTGCTCCAAGGCAAAGGCGATCAACTGACCTGTAACTATTCATTTATTCAACAAATATTTGAATGTATACTATGTGCCAGGAACTATACTGTTGTTATACAGTTGCTGCTAAGTCACTTCAGTCATGTCCGACTCTGTGCGACCCCATAGACAGCAACCCAACAGGCTTCCCTGTCCCTGGGATTCTCCAGGCAAGAACATTGGAGTAGGTTGCCATTTCCTTCTCCAGTGCATGAAAGTGAAAAGTGAAAGTGAAGCTGCTCAGTTGTGTCCGACTCTGTGCGACCCCATGGACTGCCGACTACCAGGCTCTTCCGTCCATGGGATTTTCCAGGCAAGAGTACTGGAGTGGGGTGCCACTGCCTTCTCTGTGTTATACAGTTATACAGTCACTAAGTCATGTCTGACTTTGCGACCCCATGGGCTGCAGCACCCTAGGCTCCCCGGTCCTCCACTATCCCCTGGAGTTTGCTCAAATTCATGTCCATTTAACCATGGACATGAATCATCTAAGCATCTCATCCTCTGCCACCGGCTTCTCCTTTTGCCTCCAGTCTTTCCTAGCATCAGGGTCTTCTCCAATAAGTTGGCTCTTCACATCAGGTGGCCAAAGTATTGGAGTTTCAGCTTCAGCATCAGTCCTTCCAGTGAATATTCAGGACTGATTTCCTTTAGGATGGACTGATTTGCAGTTCAAGGAACTGTCAAGAGTCTTCTCCAACACCACAGTTCAAAGGCATGACTTTCTATTCTAAACTATACTAGATGCTAATAATACAAGAATGGGGAGAAACAGGCACCAAGAAGGGAAAGACATGTTAAACACATCATCTCGCCACGTCATAAGAACAGCAATCAAGCAACATAGGGAAGAGCACACTATGAGAGTGCTGGTCGCTCAGTTGTGTCTGACTCTTTGCAACCCCATGGGCTGTAGCCCGCCAGGCTCCTATGCCCATGGAATTCTGGATTCAGAATACTGGAATGGGTAGCCATTCCCTTCTCCAGGGGATCTTCCAAAACCAGGGATTGAACTCAGGCCTCCCGCATTGCAGGCAGATTCTTTACCATCAGAGCCATCAGGGAAGCCCCACTGTGAGAGAAAATGTGCTATGAAAAATCAGGGACATCTTCTTAGAAAAGGTGACTCTTCAGTTGAGTTTACAGAGAGAATCGAAGTTGCCTAGAAAGATGAAGCAGCAAGGAACCACAGGCAAAGACAGGAGCAGAGGCGCAGAGAATG
Organism: Tragelaphus eurycerus; assembly: GCA_935064755.1. Lineage (NCBI taxonomy): Eukaryota > Metazoa > Chordata > Mammalia > Artiodactyla > Bovidae > Tragelaphus > Tragelaphus eurycerus. The sequence goes on from CAKXYN010000002.1 coordinate 32,669,812, forward strand.
AAAAGGGTGGGACGTATGGGGATATTTGTGATTCCATATGCTCAGGTGCCAAGTGAATGTGGAAGATGGTTGTAGAGGAGGTGAACAAGGGCACAGAGGCCAATTAGGATGGACTTAAATCCCTACTGGCAAATCAGGAAGGGAAATTATATATATGTATATAGGGAGACTGTATATGCTTAAAATAAACTCATTGAGGAAATCCCCCAGTGGGTTAATGGTAAGATCCTGTGCGTTCACTGCCAAGGGCCCAGGTTCAATGCCTGGTCAGGTGACTAAAATGCCACAACCTGTGCAGTGCAGCCAAATAATAAAAACAAAAACTAAATTCATTGATGTAGAATGTTCCCCTCTCTGAGGACATAGCATCCTGTGTATATCTCTAAATTTACAACGCATTATAATTGCCTCCCCAACAAGAGTGTGAGCTCTCCACAGAAAAAGACTCTCTCTTGTTCAGGTTTATAACACAGTACCTAGCACAGAAGTGTCTGTCACAGACAATGATTTTTTAATTGCATTAACGGAGAATGAAGCAACGCCTGAGTTCTAATCCCAAATCTGCCTCTTACTCAAGATATGATTTTAACAAATTAGTCTCCTTCTCTAAATCTGAATTTCCTCATCCATTTTTCCTAACTGTATCCCAGGGAACGGAGAAGGCAATGGCAAGAAAAAGATGCTCTATGCAAAATAACAAAAAAGAGAGTAGAGAATACTGAGAAATCTTCAGGCTAGATTCTGCTCTTAGAAGCAAAATGCACACTTCCAGAACAAACCAATAGGGACTTCCCTGGTGGTCCAGTGGTTAAGATTTTGCCTTCCAATCTAGGACATGCTAGTTCAGTCCCTGGTTAGGTAGCTGAGATCCCACATGCCTCTCAGTCAAAAAACGTAAAACAGGACAAATATTGCAACAAATTCAATAAAAACTTTAAAAATGGTCCACATTAAAAAAAAAAAAAAAAAAAAAACTTGAAAAAAAAAAGTCCAGCAGTGAGGAAATCAGTTTGACTTTGTCTTCCCAGCAGTTCTCACATGCATTTGGCCATGAAAACTTTTCTCATGGAGTTAGTGGTGCTGGGGAAAGCTAAACAAGAAAGATATTCAAGGCTCTTCCCTGTTCTGATGATTTATAGTTTTGTCCCAGAATAGCTCCAGGTGAAGTTGAAAAATACTCAAACTACACAGTAGAAATGAAATCACAAATGTTAAGACTGAGCTCATGAACATATTTTAAATAGTGCTTGTATATGTACCACAGCTTGCTTATCCATTCATCTGTGGATGGACATCTAGGTTGCTTCCACGTTCTGGCTATTGCAAACAGTGCTGCTATGAACATTGGGGTACACGTGTCTCTTTCAATTCTGGTTTTCTCAGTGTATATGCCCAGCAGTGGGATTGCTGGATCATAAGGCAGTTCTATTCGCAGTTTTTTGAGGAATCTCCATACTGTTCTCCATAGTGGCTGTACTAGTTTGCATTCCCACCAACAGTGCAAGAGGGTTCCCTTCTCTCCGCACCCTCTCCAGCATTTATTGCTTGTAGACTTTTGGATAGCAGCCATTCTGATTGGCGTGAAATGGTATCTCATAGTGGTTTTGATTTGCATTTCTCTGATAATGAGTGATGTTGAGCATCTTTTCATGTGTTTGTTAGCCATCTGTATGTCTTCTTTGGAGAAATGTCTATTGAGTTCTTTGGCCCATTTTTTGATTGGGTCATTTATCTTTCTGGAATTGAGCTGTAGAAGTTGCTTGTATATTTTTGAGATTAGTTGTTTGTCAGTTGCTTCATTTGCTATTATTTTCTCCCATTCTGAAGGCTGTCTTTTCACCTTGCTTATAGTTTCCTTTGTTGTGCAGAAGCTTTTTAAGTTTGATTAGGTCCCATTTGTTCATTTTTGATTTTATTTCCGATATTCTGGGAGGTGGGTCATAGAGGATCCTGCTGTGATGTAAGTCAGAGAGTGTTTTGCCTATGTTTTCCTCTAGGAGTTTTATGGTTTCTGGTCTTACATTTAGCTCTTTAATCCATTTTGAGTTTATTTTTGTGTATGGTGTTAGAAAGTGTTCTAGTTTCATTCTTTTACAAGTGTTTGACCAGTTTTCCCAGCACCACTTGTTAAAGAGATTGTCTTTAATCCATTGTATATTCTTGCCTCCTTTGTCAAAGATAAGGTGACCATATGTGCGTGGATTTATCTCTGGGCTTTCTATTTTGTTCCATTGATCCACAATGGAGTATTACTCAGCCATTAAAAAGAATACATTTGAATCAGTTCTAAGGAGGTGGATGGAACTGGAGCCTATTATACAGAGTGAAGTAAGCCAGAAACAAAAACACAAATACAGTATACTAATGCATATATATGGAATTTAGAAAGATGGTAAAAATAACCCTATTTACGAGACAACAAAAGAGACACTGATGTATAGACCAGACTTTTGGACTCTGGGACTGGGAGAGGGTGGGATGATTGGGGAGAATAGCATTGAAATATGTATAATATTATATCTGAAATGTATTAATTGTTCAAACTAAACACTATCATGTTACAATTTGTTCATACAAAAAAAATAAAAAATAAAAATAAATAAATAGTGCTTGTATTTATAGGGCCATAATACAGAAAGCCCCCTTCCACATACCTTCTATGGGCACTGCTGAGCAAGCTCCCACTGTCACACAAACCTTCCAAGCCAAAGTCATCCAGATGACCTGTGCTCTTTACCATGACTCTGAGAATCCACCTTCACTTTGCCTAAGGGGTTCTTGAGTAAAATGCATCCATTTTCCATCCAAGCTCCCAGCTGGCATCAGCTTCCATTTCGCTTACCCTTGGCAAATTGCCATGGACTAGACCTAATTGACACACCATTACCTACACTAGTAACCTCCAAAGTGGTTTCTTTTAAGATTTATTTATTTATTTATTGGCTGTGGTGGGTCTTCACTGCAGCAGGTGGTCTTTCTCTAGTGGCAGCAAGCAAGGGCTACTGTCTAGCTGCAGTGTACAGGATTCTCGCTGCAGTGGTTTCTCTTGTTGTGGAGCGTAAACTCTAGGCACTCAGGCTTCTGTAGTTGCAGCAAGTGGGCTCTAGAGTTCTGGCTCAGCACTTGTGGAGCACAGGATTAGTTGCTCTGTGGCATGTGGGATCTTCCCAGACCAGGGATCAAACCCATGTCCCCACCTTGCAGGGCAGACTCTCAACCACTGCACCAGCAGGCAAGCCCCAAAGTGTCTTGACTGTATATGCAAACCAGCAAAAACACTTTTATATGTACTCCCAAAACATTTATTTCTAAACTATGGGTAGGTTCTGCTGTTGTAATATAAGTATAAAATTCACAGAAATGTAAATCAGATGAGGAAACAGAAGTAAAAATTCTAGTGTTTTCACATGGCCCACTATAGGTTGCCTTGGGTTCCTCTGCTGTGCATGAGCCCCACTTTCTGTGCTCCCCGCTCAGGTTACCAGCCTAAAGGAGGAAGATGTAGAGCCCGCCTCAGGCTCCTGAGCTGAGCAGATAAGGGGAGCTTCTCACTTCTGAGAGAGGTGACTAGCCTTTGTGGGGAGATCCCGTAGCATTTCAACAGGGTGAGGCACAATATGCGCTTTAGCTTGAATTGGCCCTGCTTTCAAATTCTGACTGTAGCTCTTTGCTGGCATGTGACTTTGAGCACATACTATTAAATAATAATAATAGTAATAGGATCTCTCACTTATTAAGGATTTACTAGGTATCAGGCAGTCCCACTAAGCACTTCCATGCTTATAATCTATTTATCCTTACGTCTGTCATGCAGTAAAGATATTATCATCTCCGTTTAATAACTCAGGAGGCCAAGGCACTAAATGGATACGTCATTTGCCTAAAAGGAGACCCACATCTGCCTGACTCCACATTCCTAACTCCTGACACCACTCTCTGCTGCCTTCCACACTCACCCTCTCTGAGCCTCTGTTGTTGTACATTCAAAATGAAGATAATCAGGATTTATACAGTGTGAACATGGCACTTGGGTTCAGAAATGTTAGCAGTTATTGCTGAACTCTCCAGGTGCCAAGGGAAGTCATCAGGATAAGCATATAAAGAAAGCTAATCACGTCAGGCCTTGTCTGACAAAAGAAGGTGCTAGAGAGGGAGTTGCACCCCTCTAGAGAGGGTGTTAGAGAGGGAGCCCCAGTAAGGGCAAGAATGTGTGGGGCATGTGCCCTGCCCTGCCCTATCCCTGTGGCTGGCAGACCCACCTGAATAGGAGGTAGAAACCCAGGACCTTCCCAGCTTCATGACGCCTGGGTTTAAGATCATCAGTTAGTTCTATTCTGACTCCACGGTCACCACATGAATTTCTGAAAGCCTTTCAGTTTACCATGGAAAGAGTTCACTGAGCATAAATGCTCTAAATAAGGCAACAAAATTAATAAACTGACATCTTTTAAACTCCAAGGCGTGGGGAAACACCTGGATCCCATGTTTTCTAGACAGCGGCATGATTTTGCAAAATCATTTAGTCTCACCTCTCTCCACTATAGACTTTCATTTCCCACAATTTCTGATGTCCCTTCGCTCTTTTCTGAGTTCTAAACTATAGCACTTAAATCTCTTGCCTCACCCCTTTCTCTCTTTTGAATTAATCAATATTGGTTCCCTGAGGTGTATTGACCCTCCGAAAGAAGAAGCCATATCACAAATATAAACTGTCCTAAAATCACTTATAACTAATCATTAAAGGTGACTTGAGGCATGGAATGGATAAGAAAATGGCAACCCACTCCAGTACTCTTGCCTGGAAAATCCCATGGATGGAGGAGCCTGGTGGGCTATAGTCCATGGGGTTGGACACGACTGAGCGACTTCACTTTCACTTTTCACTTGCATGCACTGGAGAAGGAAATGGCAACCCACTCCAGTGTTCTTGCCTGGAGAATCCCAGGGACAGAGGAGCCTGGTGGGCTGCCATCTATGGAGTTGCACAGAGTCGGACATGACTGAAGCAACTTAGCAACAGCAGCAGCAGCAGCAGAGGCATGGAAACATAACGATTTCAACAATTACACTCTTGTCCTCTCTAAATATGCAGAAATATTGGCTCAGTTTGCCTCTCTCAGTTGGCCGTTGATTCAATTTGCAATCAGCGTGAAAGCCCTCCATGATTCAAGCTGACTTCATTCAATAAACACTTTTTATACCCCTACACTTTGACAAAGAGCCCTCTAAATCACATTTTATGCTGACAGATTTATCAATCCATGCAATAACATTATTTAGTACCAGTCACAGTGTTAGGTACTGGGGGTGAGGGATAGCGCTACAAAAGGACAGATGCCCTTTTTTCCTTTTTTTTAAGGGTAACAAGTCTAAGGAAAAATGAAATTACAGTAATAATAATCCAAACCTTACTCATACTACCACCCCCAACACAAAAATTGTCACTAGTCCATCAAATCTTCCATATACACACATTTGTATTAGCCCAGTGACTAAGCACCTAGGCTGCAGAGTGAATGGCTGGGTCTGGATCCTGTCTCCTCCAGCTGGGAAAATGGACCTGAAACCTTGAACAAGTTCTCTTGCTTCTCTATGCTTCCCTTTTCTCATGGATAAGATGGGAATCACAGCAGTGGTCCATACCTCATAGAATTGTTATACAGGTAAAGCATTTGGAAAGTGCCTGCCACATAGCCATGAATAAATGGAGGCTGCTCATTACAGCATCTAACTAGAGTTTAAATTTTCAGTAGCTGTTATTTATTTGTCCACTGGCGTTGATGACTCCACATATTCTTTGTGCCAATGTGCTCCATATACAGGGCTTCCCAGGTGGCTCAGTGGTAAAGAATCCACCTGCCAATACAGGAGACACAGGAGACATGGGTTCAATCCCTGGGTCAGGAGGATCCCTGCAAGAGGAAATGGCAGCCCACTCCAGTATTCTTGCCTGAAGAATGCCGTGGACAGAGGAGCCTGGTGGGCTATAGTCCATGAGGTCACAAAGAGCTGGACACAACTGAGCACACACACTCCAATTACAAGTGGGTAGAGGTGCTTCCTGGAGCTGTTTGGTTTTACTTGACTGAAACAGAGAAGCAAGGGGACACCTGCTCCAGTATAACCCTGCACAGGGTGATATAGAGGGACTGGGCAGAAGGAAGGAGCCAGAATGGTATAAACTTCTTCTTCATTTCTGCTTGTCCCTTTGCCCCTCTTACTGCTACAGGCTCCCTCCATATCACCTGTGTTAACAACTGATGCACAACTTGTACTATATTATGTTCATCTAATCGTATGCAAACTTTACACAGAGGGGTATATATGAGTATGTGTCTATGAGAGATGAAAGGGTTTGTTCTCTTAAAAATGAGGTCATGCTCTGGACACATCTTGCTTCTCTCATTTAAAATACTTCAGCTGGGACTTCCCTGCTGGTCCAATGGTTAAGAATCCACCTGCCAATACACAGGACACAGGTCCAATCCCTGATCTGGGAAGATCTCACCTGCCGGAAGCAACTAAAACTGTGCACTGCAGTAAGAGAAGCCATCACAATAAGAAGCCTGTGCACCGCACCTGCCCTGACTGGAGAAAGCCCACGCGCAGCGATTAAGACCCAGTGCAGCCATAAATAAATAATAATAATTTTAAAAGAAAAAATAAAATTCACCTCTGCTGAAGGTGGCTGCTTTCTTTGTAAGTTTGTGCTTACAATTTTTAGATGGAGTATTTCTTTCAGCAAGACTCTGGGAGCCCTGTGGGACTTGGGTTGAGGATACATCTCTCTGGTAAGTATCAGATTTTCTTTGCATAGAACCCGGGAACTACCCACCCAAATCTACTTTATTTTGTAAGTTATTGTATATTATACAAATGTATAAATGTGTATGTTATATATATTGGATATACTTTACAATGCCCCAGAGCATACAGGGAATGTGAATCAAGAACTCAAACACAAGTAGCAGCAAACCTGCAGAGATAAAGTCTAAAAGGGGGCTTTTCCTTTTCTCCACTCACACCTAAAATTAAATAAATAGCATACCATTATTTTTTTCTTATTGTTGGTCTTTTAGCACATTCCCACAAGGGCCTTAACTTTATGCAAGGGTTTCAGTTCCAATCCTCTAGTTAACTCAGGTCTGAGCCCTTATCTCCTGTTCCCCAGAGAGGTTAAACCCTGGTTACTGAGATCTGCAGCCCCATCTCACTTCTTTGGCCTCCAAGAAGTTCCCTGAATTTCCTGCAAACTCTCAGCTCTGCATTTAAAAAGATGTGTTTATTAATTATTCTAGGAATTTATAAGAAGATGTTTTCAGGATACCTATTTCATTATAAAGATGGGATGGCACTCAGAAGCATATTGGTATAGCTGTGTACCCATGAGACGCACACCCATTCCCCATGCTTTAGATCAATGAGTCATCATGCTTATGGAATGCAGAATACTTTTTAAAGTGCCTTTCACGCCCCTTATATTCTTTGGTAAACTCAACAATCCTATAAGCTAGATGTTACAGGTATGGTTATCTTCATTTTACAGAAAAGAAATAGATTTCCAGAGAAGCTGCATGTCTTATGCCACAGAGGCCAAAAAGCAACTGGAAGTGAAATCATTACCCACTGTCTTTTGTCTGCACCGTCAGGCTGCTATCACAGAAATACACTGAGATTTAGTCCCTGGTCTCACCTATGGATTTTTCCTCCACACTTCCTGAGCTCTAACCATGAACCAGACCCAGGGTCAGGAACTAAGATTTAAAAACCAAAGCGAAGAAAAGGAAGTCCTTCCTAGGAGCTCCTAGGTTGGGAGGAGAAAATAAATAAAATCTTCAAGTATCCTACACTCAGGTACAACCTGTAGAGAGAACAGCAAGGAATGGAGCATCAAATCCTCCCAGATGCCATTGAGGACCTCTATTTTTGGTGGAGGTTCAGAAATATGATGGAGAAAATACTGCTATTCTAAGCTGGCTACAGATTTCCTCCTGTTCAGCAAAACATATTGATGTTTATAATAAAACCCCTCCATATGCGAAAAAAGGGAATCCGGAGAATCCAATTACATGAAATGCTTAAGGTGCATTATTGCAAGGTTAATGAAAAGCAGTATTTTTCAGAAGGGTTTCCAGTTACTGTATAATGCCCATGCGTCTGGGACTGTGGGCATGCTCCTTGAAGCTGCACGGTTTTCCTGGCTGAGATGGGGAGGCAGGGAAACACAGCTCCAGTTAAAACCCTGCACAGGTGGGGACAAGAAGGGAAAAGCCAGGCTCGCACAGGGCTGAAGCTCTGCGCCTGACCAGCCTGGTCAGGCAGGGTGGGGCCTGCTTCCCCCTGGAAGACAGACAGTGTCCTAAGACAGAGGACATTTCTTGGCTCAGACAGGGGGTCAGGAGCACTTTACATTAAACTGAGTAAGTTCCACGTGATCAGAGAGGAGTCACTTCCATACTTCACCACACTCTCTCAGCCCCACAAGTGACTGGAATTTAAAATCCAGCAGGGCAGAGGCAAAAGAAAATTGTCCATTGTGTTATATCTGAATTTCATCATCCCAGGGCACTATTATTGCTAGGTTTTATTACATTTACTTGTGAAAAATAAACTCCAGCATATCAACATGAGAAGAAGTAAGACTAAGAGAACTAGAAAACTCTCCATAATAGGTGAGATGAATTCTGAGGAGTAGGAAGATGATAGATATTAGGCAGGAAAGAGAAAAAAGCAAAGCAAAAGAGGTATGCCAAGAGATGATGCAAAGAATAGTTTAATGTATTGTATTAAGCAGTTTCCTGTGCTGAGCTCAATGTTGACCATCTCCTCTGTCCCTAAGACTTCTGTAAATAGCTACACCCACAATCCTGGGTGGATGGTACTTTGGGGAATGATAGAATCAGAGGACTACCCCCATGAGGTGTAGGGTGGTGATACGCAAGCAACAACATACAGAGGAAAAAAATGGACAACTTCACAGAATCTAGAACCTGGAAACTTGGAGTGACTACAAAGATTGTGCCCAGTGCATTATTAGTAGAGAGTTCTGAGCCCACCCTGCTTATAAATAAAATTGAAAGAGGCATAAAAAACTACTCAGCTCTAAATAAATACATCTTGAAAATCTGAATGGAATAGAAATTCATAGGAAAATATAATTTGCCTGAAGATGTCTCAGAAGAAACTAAAAATCTAACTGGTCCAGTTGCTAGAGAGAAAGAAAATAAATTATCAAAAAAACTGCCCCTCAAAAAAACACCAGGTCCATAGTGTCCAGCGGAACTATACAAACTTTCAAACAGTAGGTAATTTCAGTGTTACTTGAACTTGTCTCGGGGGTAGGGGTGTGGGGAACTTTCCAGATGGCGCCGGTGGTAAAGAACCCACCTGTCAATGCAGGAGACATAGGAGATGTGGGTTCAATCCCTGAGTTGAGAAGATTCCCCTGGAATGGCAACCCATTCCAGTATTCTTTCTTGGAGAATTCCATGGACAGAGGAGCCTGGGGAGCTATAGCTCAGAGCTCAGAGCTGTAAAGAGTCAGACACCACTGACGTGATCTAGCACACATGCAGAGTTTAGAAAGAAAGAGAAACCTAAGTTGTTTTTATAAAAAGCATTACATTGATATCAAAATATAATAAATATTTCACATATACTAAAAACTAAAGACAAATGTCACCTAAGAATACAAAAACCCTAAATACAATATTAACCAACAGAACACAGTAGCACATTAAAACAACAATATGTTATTTCCAAGTAAAGTTGATTCTATAAAGGGAAGAAATTGTTCAATATTAGGAAATCTATTGATTATTCATATCTGTTGATTTAAAGAGAAAAGTCTTGCTGATTCCTTGAATAAATATAAAGACATGTTCATAAAAAGGACAATTCAGCAACATTGAGATGTTAGTTTCCTCTTAGGTTAACACATAAATCTCTTAATCCAAACAAAAATATCAACAAATTGAGTTTTATCTCTAATTCATTCTTAACTAGGCAAATTGATTCTAATATTCATATGGAAAATAAAACAGCCAGAAAATCTCTGAGGAAGGAAAGCAATGAGCAGGCCCTAGTATTACTAAAGCGAAAGGCACTCTCAGTCGTGTCTGACTCTTTGTGACCCCACGGACCATACAGTCCATTGAATTCTCCAGGCCAGCATACTGGATTAGGTAGCTGCTCCCTTCTCCAAGGGATCTTCCCGAAGCCGCAATAATTAGAACAGTGTGCTTCTGGCACAGAACAGCAGGTGGACTACACTGCTTTTCCTCCAATGGCCATTACCCACAATTCATTTCCCACCTTCTCTGCCCCGCTGCTGTTTTCTCCATGTATCCGTTGACGTTTGCCCTCTAGCTTCCTGTGGGTTCAGCCAAGCAGAGGCCCTGACTGGAGATCACAGGGTGAGAAGAGAAGGTCAGATGGTTCCCTCCAGATCCCTCACTGCTTTTCAGGCAGTGGCTCTGATCCCTCCTACACAGAAATCTGGTAAGAGTCTCTGCTCTGCTTTCTCCGTCAAGCCTAGGAGCGCAATGGCTTTCCACCGTTGCCAGTCTGGATGCTTTCTTATCCCTAGCAGGTTCCTTGAACCTTGACCACACTTCCATGAAAGTCCCTTCATTTGAACCATCAGAGTGGAATTCTGTTTCCTTCCAGGAACTTGACTAATACATAGATAACGAAATGGAATAGAAAATCCAGAAAGATTCCGATGTATATAGGAAGTCAATGTATAATAAAGTTAGCATCTCGAATCAATGGAATTGCGATACACTTTTTAATAAATACTGTTGAGATAGACAGAGAGCCACCTGGAAAAATATTAGAGTAAACCTTTACCTGACATGGTATATCAGAATAAACTTCAAATGTAATTAAATGGAAACAAAATAAAACCACAAAATCATAACTGTAGTATAGTCATACGACAGAATATTACTCAGCTAAAGAAATGAATTGTTGGGACTTCCCTGGTGATCCAGGGGTTAAGAATCCAGCTGCCAATGCAGGGGACACAGGCTCAATCCCTGGTCTGGGAAGATCTCTCAGATCACAGAGCAACTAAGCCCGTGCACCACAGTTGCTGAACCTGCACTCTAGAACTACTGCTCTGCAACAAGAGAAGCCAGCACAATGAGGAACCAGTGCACCACAACCAAGAGCGGCCCCAGCTCACCACAACCAGAGAAAGCCCGTGAGCAGCACCGAAGACCCAGTGCAGTAAAAAAAAAAAAAAAAAAAAACAGTTAATTAACTTAAATTAAGTTTTTAAAAAGAAATGAATTTTTGATACAACCAACAGACATGAATCTCAAAAACATGTGGAATGACATAAGGTTTACAGAAAATAATTTGTGCTGTATGATATTCCACTTATAGGACTTTCTAGAAGACATAAAAATGAATGCAGAATGGCCAAAAATCAGAACAGTGAGTCAGAAGGGTGAACTGTGGGTGGGAACGGGGTGGAGATTGTGAAGGGGCATGAGAGGACTTTCTGGGATGATGCTAATGTTTTCTATCTTGCTAGAGGTTTAGGTTACATCCTTAATATTTTCATATTTTGTCATATATAGATTTTACATCAAAACAAAAAAGGGTCAACAAATATCAAACTCTAGCTTGTGGTATGCATGTGGATTTACTTAAGAAAGAGTATACTTATATCTGCAAAATAATTTTAAATGCAAAAATAAGATAAATGAAGGGATGAACAGAGGGATAGATAGATACATGATAACACAGGTACAGTAAATGTAAATGGTAGTATCTAGGTGGTGGGTATAGGAGTGCTTGCTATGAAATTCTTTCAATTTTGCTCTGTTTTAAATTTTTAATTTTTTAAAATACTAGAAGAAAAAAATTCTGACACTGTTACGACGTGGATGAACCTTAAAAATACTATACAAAGAGAACTAAGCTAGCCACAAAAGGACAAATACCATGTGATTCAACTTATATATGGTACCTAAAGTAGTCACTTTATGAAGCAAATTCTCAAGCCTCTCCTTTCCAGCAGATTAAAACAGGCTTCACAAAAAGGGAAAGAGAGATGAATCTGAATGTAGAAAGTAGAATAGTGGTTGCTAGGGGATGATTGGGGTGGTAATGGTGGTAATGGTGAGATATGAAATGTTTCTCAATGGGAACAAAGTTTTAGTTTGGCAAAATGGAAAAAGTTCTGTGGATGGATAGCAATAATGGCAAAACAACAATGTGAACATAATACCACTGAATAAATTACTCTTAAAAATTCTTAAAATGGTGAATTTTATGTTATGTATATTTTACCAAAATAACAAAAATAATTTTTTAAATAAAAATAAAACTACTAGGAAAAAATGGGAGAATTCCTTGATAGACTTGGATAAGATTAAAGAAGGCTTTTATCTTTAAAACTGTGACTCAGAATCCAGAGATGTTTACCACAGAAATATTGATAATAAATAAAACTGGAAACAACTCCAAAATCCATCAATTTGAGAGTGAGAGATAAACTATACTGTACACAGAAGAGTGTCCATTAAAAACAATGATGTATAACTATACTGATACTTAAAATGCTCATAAATATTACTGAGTAGAAAGCATTATAGCATAAAACAGCAAGTATAAAATAATATCTTTTACATAAAATGTGTGTGTGTGTGTATGTGTGTGCCTAAAGAGATACTTGGAAGGATAATCAACAAAATGTTAAGGTGGTTATCTTCGGCTGTTTGTTAATGCTTTATTCTTTGCACTGTTCTACATTGACATTTTTTCAACAAGCTTGTATTATGTTTATAAAAATAATAAAGCCATTTTCAACCCATACTAAAATACTAAAAGAAGTAGGTATCTACTACCATATATTTTCCTTGATCCCTCCTAGCTATAAAGATTCATTAATGCCATGTATGCCCAAATGACCAGCAAGGACTGTGTGTGTGCGTGTGTGTGTGTGTGTGTGTGTGTGTGTGTGTGTGTATGTGTGTGTACGTACCAAGTTAGCCCTCAGGAAAGATGGACTCACTGACACTTGAGCTCCCAAGTCTCTCTTCATAAAGGTTACAGATCAGACTTCGAGAAAGGAGGAGGAGAGGTGAGTCTGAATGGCTAAAAGCTAAACCTCCATCAGTCTGCACCTTATAAAAGTCCCAGGGACAGCATTACTCACAGATTCCAAAAGCGCTGTCATACAAACAGCATAGTACGTTCAGTATGTCACACAAACCAATAAAGATTCTGTGCTCTGGAAAACCGTCAGGTGACCCCAAAATGCCTTTAGTGAAGACAATAATACTAGTGATTAAAAAAAAGCTTGTAAGAAGAGTAAATAAATGTGTTTGGGCACATAATGAACATGCAGGTATTTGTTAAGTTATTGAATAAATCAGATCTCAGGAAAACCAAAAGAAAAGTGTTTTATGAAATGTAAGAGTGGGAAAAATTATATTCTAAACTAATGTATTTACTGCAACTTGAGATTTTGAGATAGATGTAACAAAGTAACAAAATAAGTATTAAAATATTTTTTTCTAGTCCTTTCAAAGTTTGTATGTTCAAGTAAGCCATTAAAAAAATTTTTCTGAGGAACTTTCTCAGACAGAAAAAGAGGACTCACCTTGTACCAGGGGTCATTTCATTTTGAGACAGCTTGAAAAGCAATGTGGGGTGCAGGCAGTGATCAGCAGCCCCTAATTATCTGACACTCTCATCCTCTCCCCACTTCCTGACCCAGTAGAGCCCAAATCTCAGGCCATAATAAGTGAAAGGCTGGAGGCTGGAGAGGATTCCTCCTCCCCAGGGAGCCCACAATTAGTATGGCTATGGAAAAAGTGACAGAGCGGAAAAAGCAGAAACTCTTACTGGCTGGCTTACAGACTAGTCATCGCCAAGGTCACAGAGTGAATGAAAATCCCTTCAGCAGCCTTTCCCCCAGAGTGGGGCAGGGTCTGGTTCTCAGGGAAACGACATGTCCCTCGGGCAGGTATAGAAGACTGGATTCATTAGATTCTTACTCCTTGTTCATGCAAGGGCAGAAGTTCCTTGGCATATCTTAAATATTACTCATTGCAAGCAATGAAAAATTATTCCTGATTACTTTCATGCTGATTTTAAAAGCCTTTAATATAATTAGACATGACACAATTGGAGCAGTTCGAAGAACGGGACAGGTGAAAAATGTAGGAATACAGGACTTCCTTGGTGGTCTAGTGGTTAAAAATCCACTTGCCAATGCAAGCAACAAGAGTTTGATTCCTGGTCGGGAAGCTTCCACATACTGCAGGACAGTTAGGCCTGTGTGCCACAACTACTGTGCCTGGACTGTAGAGCTCTCAAGCCACAGCTACTGAAGTCTGCACACCTAGAGCCCATCCTCCCCAACAAGAGAAGCCATTGCAATAAGAAGCCCAAGCACTAAAACCAGAGAGTAGCCCCTGCTCAACCCAACTTGGAGCAACAAAGACCCAGAGCAGCAAAAAACATATAAATAAATAAATCAAAACTATGGGGAAAAGAAGAACAGAGGAATGAATTTTCTCAATAGGGTGTTAACTAGCCACTCAAAAAGCAGACTAAAAACATACACACACACACACAAACTACTGTCTAGATTGAGTACGTTACAGACAATATAACACCAAGGATGACGTATGTGTGGGATCTTTGTCCTTAATCCCAGAAGTGGCAGTCTAAAGCCTCTAACATATGAGTGGACAGAGTTAGAGACAAACAGTGGTAAAGGAATTATTAGCCCACCACAGTGGTATTATATTTACTTTAAACTGAAAACATCTGACCAACAGCAACAGCAAGAAATACTTTCAAAACTTAAGCAGAGTGTCCAGAAAATACAGCTGCCATTGACAACCCCCTTCCCCGCAAGGGAATTTCCAAATTGAGAAAAGACTGAGCCTCAGCACTAGGAAGTACACAGTTTCAGCTGTCCATTAGCATGGAAAAGTTCAATAAAACCTTTCAGATTTTCTTTCCCACTGAAGCCCTAAACAGCCTCTCTTTTTTGTCAAGTTGGTATATAAATCTTTACTTCTAGCTATTCAGCAAGTTACTCATTATTAAGTACTCCCTCGGGTGAATATAAATAAACCTTGTCTTTTCTCCTCTTAAGCTACTGTCAGTTAATTTGCAGGCTCCTGACTATAAATCTAAGTGGGTAGAAGAAATCTTTTCCTCCCAAAGGCAGTAACCTTATCAGGAGTCACAGAAGACGTAGATGGAAACCAAGTGGCAGGCAATAAAGTTCACCAAGACAGGGAATTCCCTGACAGTCCAGTGCTAGGAGTCAGTGCTTTCACTTCCAGGGCCAGGGTTTGGTCCCTGGTCAGTCATTGCTGCTGCTGCTAAGTCACTTCAGTCATGTCTGACTCTGTGCAACCTCAAAGACGACAGCCCATCAGGCTCCTCTGTCCCTGGGATTCTCCAGGAAAGATTACTGGAGCAGGTTGCCATTTCCTTCTCCAATGCATGTATGCATGCTAAGTCACTTCAGTTGTGTCCAAGCCTGTGCAATCCTATGGACAGCAGCCCACCAGGCTCCTCTATCCACAGGATTCTCTAGGTAAGAATACTGGAGCGGGTTGCCATTTCCTTCTCCAATGCATGCATGCATGCTAAGTCACTTCAGTCATGTCCAAGCCTATGCAATCCTATGGACAGCAGCCCACCAGGCTCCTCTGTCCACAGGATCTCTAGGTAAGAATACTGGAATGGGTTGTCATTTCCTTCTCCAACTAAGAGCCCACAAGTCACCAGGCATAGCCAAAAACAAATAACCAAATGAATTCAGCAAGACAGTGTTTCAAGACCATCATCTGACAAATACTGGTTGCAGTCTGAAACCAATTCTTGCAGGATACATCTTTTCCAAATGTTAAAACAGCAGCACAAAAAAAGGGGTGAGGAGATAACAACTGAAAATTGAAAAAGCCCCAACAATTTTAATATACAAATTTTTAACCAAAAATTACCCTAATCAATAATGTCAAAGTCTCTCTCCATCCAAAGAAATTTCTGACAAAAGCTAGGAGCCTCAGACAACCTATTTCTGATGATTACACAATAGACAGGTAGTTGTGGAAGGTTTTTTTTTATTTATCTGGTTATTGGTTTATTCTGAGCAGGTCAGGAAGCAACAGTTAGAACTAGAGGAACAAAAGACCGGTTCCAAATACTGTCACCCTGCTTATTTAACTTCTATGCAGAGTACATCATGAGAAATTCTGGGCTGGAAGAAGCACAAGCTGGAATCAAGATTGCTGGGAGAAATATCAATAACCTCAGATATGCAGATGACACCACCCTTATGGCAGAAGGTGAAGAGGAACTAAAAAGCCTCTTGATGAAAGTGAAAGTAGAGAGTGAAAAAGTGGGCTTAAAGCTCAACATTCAGAAAATGAAGATTATGGCATCTGGTCCCATCACTTCATGGAAAATAGATGGGAAGACAGTGGAAACAGTGTCAGACTTTCTTTTTCTGGGCTACAAAATCACTGCAGATGGTGACTGCAGCCATGAAATTAAAAGACACTTACTCCTTGGAAGGAAAGTTATGACCAATCTAGATACCATATTCAAAAGCAGAGACATTACTTTGCCAACAAAGGTCCATCTAGTCAAGGCTATGGTTTTACCTGTCAGATCAGATCAGATCAGATCAGTCGCTCAGTCGTGTCCGACTCTTTGCGACCCCATGAACCGCAGCACGCCAGGCCTCCCTGTCCATCACCAGCTCCCGGAGGTCACCCAGACTCATACCCATCGAGTCAGTGATGTCATCCAGCCATCTCATCCTCTGTCGTCCCCTTCTCCTCCTGCCCTCAATCCCTCCCAGCATCAGAGTCTTCTCCAATGAGTCAACTCTTCGCATGAGGTGGCCAAAATACTGGAGTTTCAGCTTTAGCATCATTCCTTCTAAAGAAATTCCAGGATTGATCTCCTTCAGAATGGACTGGTTGGATCTTCTTGCAGTCCAAGGGACTCTCAAGAGTCTCCTCCAACACCACAGTTCAAAAGCATCAATTCTTCGGCGCTCAGCCTTCTTCACAGTCCAGCTCTCACATCCATACATGACCACAGGAAAGACCATAGCCTTGACTAGGCGAACCTTTGTTGGTAAAGTAATGTCTCTGCTTTTGAATATGCTATCTAGGTTGGTCATAACTTTCCTTCCAAGGAGTAAGCGTCTTTTAATTTCATGACTGCAGTCACCATCTGCAGTGATTTTGGAGCCCAGAAAAACAAAGTCTGACACTGTTTCCACTGTTTCCCCATCTATTTCCCATGAAGTGATGGGACCAGATGCCATGATCTTCGTTTTCTGAATGTTGAGCTTTAAGCCAACCTTTTCACTCTCCACTTTCACTTTCATCAAGAGGCTTTTAGCCCCTCTTCACTTTCTGCCATAAGAGTCGTATGTATGAATGTGACAGTTGGTCTGTGAATAAAGATGAGTGCTGAAGAATTGATGCTTTTGAACTGTGGTGTTGGAGAAGACTCTTGAGAGTCCCTTGGACTGCAAGGAGATCCAACCAGTCCATCCTAAAGGAGATCAGTCTTGGGTGTTCATTGGAAGGACTGATGCTGAAGCTGAAACTCCAATACTTTGGCTACCTCATGCAAAGAGTTGACTCATTGGAAAAGACTCTGATGCTGGGAGGGATTGGGGGCAGGAGGAGAAGGGGACGACAGAGGATGAGATGGCTGGATGGCCTCTCTGACTTGATGGACATGAGTTTGGGTAAACTCCGGGAGTTAGTGATGGACAGGGAGGTATGGCATGCTGTGATTCATGGGGTCACAAAGAGCTGGACACGACTGAGCAACTGAACTGAGATACCTTTTATTAAAAGTGAATACTTTCTACCAGTGAGTGGGGCCACAAAGTTCTAACAAACAAGCCTACAAACACCATGCTTAATATAAGCCAGATCCCGTCTTGGGTTTTGATACCATATCTTCACAACTGTATCATAAGACAAGAGTTAGGAAACTAACACCATCCTCAGTTAGACAAATCTCAGGACCTCAGAGCCTTTAATGTAGATAAGGGGAAACATCTGGCCTTACTGGCCTGACTCTCCCAAGTCTAACTTTACCCTTAAAATTTTTGGCTTTAAGTATCACCACAGTAATATCCAAGTGACTGTTTCTTCCTTAATCTGATATCTCCCTCCCAGAACCAATGTACCTTCCTTGGTTTCCCTGAGTACAGCTCAGAGAATACAAAGCTTTCAAAGAATGTTACTAAATATTAGTAAACTGAAGGACTGGAAAATGGTAAATAAACCCACTTAAGACAAGTAGTATAGAGAAACAGATAAGAATTTCAGAATTCAACTATTTAGGTTTAAATTCTGGCTGTCATTTTCTAGCTGTGTGACTTGACCTCTCTGTGCCTTGATATCTTCATCTGTAGAATGATAACTAAATGACCCATCCCACCATCTCGTAAAATAACATCTGGTACATAGCACACAAGTATATATTCAGTTTGGTTTATAAAGGAAAGGTTTTAGTTTGCAGCATAGCTACTTTTCTCCAAGATTCACAAGTTCTGTGCTATTCTACCCAATACCTGGAGAAATCCAATCTATTCCAAGTTAGGGCTACCCAGACTCACAGGTAAATGCAACTCATCTCATTTTTAAAGATGATAAAACTGAGCCTTATCTGCAATTTCAACTATCTAAACTCACCACACTTCAAAGATTCAAGTTCTTTTTTTAAGTGCAAAGGATAGAAATTGAATAACTTTGTGTAAATATCCTTAGGTGATATAACACTCAGAATGTCATCTTTAATTTGAAATTTTCTTTATGAAAGAAAGTGGAAGGAATGGGGAAAAAAATCTCATTCAATCAAAAAGTTAAAGCTAATAGTATTCCCAGGATGTATTCATCAAATCTAGAACAGAAATTAATTCAATGAAAATTCCTAGAAATTAGCTTTCAGGAATTATGCAATATACAAATCTACTGTTCATATCACCAGAAGTACGATGAAAAATATGTGAATATTCTTCCATAGGCATATATAGTTGTAATTTAACTGATATCACACACATATATAATCTAACATTGAATCATTTCAGAAACAATTCATGTTTCATCCAATGTAACTGTGATAGACTATAAGATCATCTAAAAAAATTTTATATCCTACACATTAGAAAATATTCAAGCATCTGCCTACAGATGCTTGAATAATACCTTACATTTGTATAGTACTTACAGTTTACAAACTGATTTTATCTCCATAGTTTCCTTTGAGCTTCATGGCATAGGAGATGGCACTACAACTCTATTTGTACTCATTTTAAAAGAGCAGATAGCACAGGTTTAGAAAATAGAGGTCTCATGCCCTAGGAGGCGGAGAAGGCAATGGCACCCCACTCCAGTACTCTTGCCTGGAGAATCCCATGGATGGAGGAGCCTGGTAGGCTGCAGTCCATGGGGTCATGAAGAGTTGGACCTGAGCAACTTCCTTTTCACTTTTCACTTTCATGCATTGGAGAAGGAAATGACAACCCACTCCAGTGTTCTTGCCTGGAGAATCCCAGGGAAAGGGGAGCCTGGTGGACTGCTGTTTGTGGGGTCGCACAGAGTCAGACATGCCTGAAGCAAGTTAGCAGCAGCAGCAGTAGCAGCCCTAGGAGGCAAAGCTGAGCAAGACCTAGGTACCCTGACTCCAAATCTGGTTCTCTTTCCACTAACACCACAAAAATATCCTATAAATGGGAAAAACTAACATATTTTATAATGATAAATCCATGCAAGGGCAATGTGCATGTGTATTCTTTTAATTTTTGTTTTAAAAAGCTGTTTGAGTTAAATAATAACAAATAAAAGCCATAAACTCAAGAAAATTCTCAAGGGAATAAGGATACATATGTCCTGGCCTCTCATAAGTCAAAATGTGAGTCAATCCCTCGCTCCACTTTTTCTCTTTAGAGGAACTAATATTGCCCACTAAATCTAATGAGTCCTTCTTGAAAATTCAATGGACAATAGCAATGAGCATCACAACCTTGCTTGGGATGAAAGTGAGGATTTATGTATGAGACCAAAAGACCAGCTGATGTATTTAGTAACCTTTCTAGTGTGATTTTTTTTTTAATTACATGTACCAACTAAGGACTTTTCCTCCCACTTACACAAAAACAGGATCTACCCTATGAAATGGACCTTTGAATATCTTAAACCCAAAACTGAAAAGTTTTACAACTCCTTTCAGTTTCAGCTGAAAAGTTTTAGAGATCTGGTTCAGGTATAGCACTCAGTACTTCTACATGCACTATGTCTGGTTAGGTTTTCTAGCTACCTATTGAGAAACGTATTAGTATCATCTCTATGTCACAGATGATAAAACTGAGGCACAAGGAGGGTATCCTGCCCAAGATCACAATGAAAGCAGGTGATGGAGATTCAGACCTACCACCAACCCCAAATCTCATGTGCTCTCTTCACTTCTCTCCTTACCCCTAAAATGTCCTCCCCCAACCACACACCCCACGTCCCTTCAGCAGAGACAGGTTTCCTTTTTTACACATGGGTAAGTCTTGGACAAGCAGGAATCTCCTGTCCTTTTCCCAGTTCCCCTGGGAGAAAGGTACACCTCCTTTCCAAAACAACAAGGACGATTTTCCCCGCGGTGCGGACGCCAGTGCAAAGACGGGGAAAGAGATCCTTAGGGGGTAAACTGCCTTGCCAGCTACTGTTTAAACGCCTGTGAAAGATGATCCTCCTGAAATAACTCCTTATCGAAATGAGTCAGAAATGAGTCTTAACTTGTGAAAGTTAATGGGCAATTTTTATGGGCAAGAGATTCTGGGCAAGTTATGGGCAAGAGAACAAGAAAGCCGAAATTCTGTTGATAGAGCTTTCACTTCTCCCTTTGAAGTTAAAAAGGGCCTCTTTAGGTCTCCACGGAGCGGCTCCCCGCGATCCTTACAGAAAGAAGGAAACTTACCCGCAGCGCTGGGGCTTGGAGACAGCTGGGACTGAGGCATACTCGCGTCACTGTTCAGCACCGGGGACAGCTCCGGACTCGCCAACTTCGCGCGCCCCTCCGGGCTCGGCGCTACCCGCTGAGCCTCCCAGGCTGCGGGCCGGGTGGCCGCCTCTCCACGCCCTGGTCCAAGCCTCCCGGTCTTGTGGAGCGCGAAACGGTCTTCGCGAGCAGCTGGGGCAGCCGGAGGCGCCTCAGTCTGGGGCGGCGGCGACGAGCCCAACTGCACCACGGCGTTGCGGGACCGGGACCGCGCCAGCGCTGAGGAGACGGAGCCCATCTCAGGGGGCCGGGCTGGGCCCAGATGAGCGGCCGAGGCTCCCGGTGGGACCCACACCCCTTGCCGGCCAGAGGTATACTCTCTTCTCGCGCCGGGGCACTTCCAGCCTCTGCTCCGCCTCTGACTCCGCGGGTGGCAGTCTCTCCTCAGCGCGGGGGAGAAGGACGAGGCTGCAGGGAGGGCTGCGTGCCCACCCCGGATGGACTGAGGAGGACCCAGGCGGTGTCTGCGCCTGTCTGATGATCCAGGGTGGATGACGACACTTGGAGGGGTCCGTGTGCAGAGGTTGCCCCGAGACTTTCCTGGGGATTGGAGGGGAGGAAGGGGAGTGGCATTAAAGGAGGGAGACTTTCTTCCTCTACTTTCTGTACTTTGGTCACCTGGGGCCAAAGAACTGGCACCTTCTTCCCGCTCCTGCCGACACTTCTGGGCCGCCACTGTCCCTGGGCAGGATGAAAGGTTTAGCCAAGGCAGAGGAGGAGCCTACATTTGTTTTCTTCTCTTCTCTTCTTAGGACTAATACCCCTACTCCTCCAGGCTGTGCTTTTCTGCAAAGCCAGGCTTGGTTCCTGGCTGTCCCTGAGGAAGGCTTGGCAATCCCCTTCCCAGCATGCCTCCTCCCCATGCCCTCATCCTGGAGGGGGGACTGAGGCCAGAGAGGGAAGCCATGGTGTAAGGGGAAGCAACTCTGCTGGTTCTCCTCAGGAAAGCAGGGAGGCAGGCACCAGCCAATCCGCAGGGTTTCCATGAAGGGAACCCAGAGCAATCAGGGACCCTATTAATGGGCCTGCCCTGCTGGCCGCCTACTTTTTCTGACTGCAGTGGAAAGGTGGTGACACCTAACTTGGATCCAGAAGCAGGAAGAGCAACCTGGGATTAAGTTTCAACTAAAGTCCTGTTAATTCAGGAGACACAGGAGATGTGGGTTTGATCTCTGGGTCAAGAAGATACCCCACAGGAGGAAATAGCAACCCACTCCAGTATTCTTTTGGGAAAACCTCATGGACAGAGGAGCCTGGCAGATGACAGTCCTTGGGGTTGCAAAGAGTCGGACACAGCTGAGCATGCATGCCCCTTACTTATTCTACTTAAAACCCTGTTTGTTGCTCAGAGAGGTTTTAGGTCTTGCTCAAGGTCACAAATGGTTAGTAATGGAGCTGGATCTTGTGCTTGGGACTACCTTTCTAAACCTAGCCTCCTATCCTCACTGCTTCCCACCTGGAAGTTCTCAGGCTGAACTGTGAAGCAAAAAAATTGTGAAATATACCAGGGGTCCCTAACCTCCCAGTTTAATGCTTGATGATCTGAGGTAGAGCTGATGGAATAAAAATAGAAATAAAGTGCACAATAAATGTAATCACTTTAATCATCCAGAAACCACCCTCCCTCTGCAGTCCTTGGAAAAACTGGCTTTCAGGAAACCAGTCCCTGGTGCCAAAAAGGTTGGGGACTGCTGAAATACACAGCATATGTGTGAAGGGAGACTGACTTTATCAGGGATGTCTGGGAGCCCTCCTCCCTCCATGCCCAGCACTGATAAGACTCTAGACACTGTCATCTGTGAAATGGCATACAAATAAGTATTATTATGAAGGTAGCCTCCAGATCAACAAGCTTCAAGATGGGAGGAGAAAAGGAAAAGGGTTTTAGGATGCTCAACTGGCATTTAAGTCAGAGGATTAACTGAAATGGAACCGCTATGGCAGACAGGTTCCTTATTTACACTATTTATGGGTCCAAAATAGCAATCTGTCCTTGGCATTGTTTCCTGTGAAGTGGGCAGAAGCTGAAGTCTGAGGTCCTGAGCTAACATCACATGTGGAATCCTCCACCTTTCAGACAAATACACACCGTGATCCTCACACCATGCAAGGACCATGAGGAGTGTCTCTCACCTCTACCAATATCAGGAATCCATCTTCTCAGGGCACACAAAAGGATGCAACAGTGTCTGTCAACCCATTTGGGTATATGGCTATATTAAACTCTTGATGATTTTTAAGCACTTTTTATTCTTACTCATTTGATGGACAAACAGAAATCCTCTCTCTGGGCAAAGGATCTTTTAAAGAGGGAGCTCTGTGGGCAGATATTTCCTATTCTTGGACCTTGACTTGATTTTTTTTTCCTGTAAATCTGACATAGGCATCACTAGCAATAATGTAACTGTGAGCATGGAAGAAGGTGAGATGTCCTGGGCTTACTTAAGAGTACATACTCCACTTTGGCTCTGTCTATTGGGGAAATACATAAACATAAAGCCAGGCTGGATGAGTTACAAGCTGGAACCAAGATTGCCAGGAGAAATATCAACAACTTCAGATATGCAGATGATACCACACTAAAATGGCAAAAAGCAAAGAGGAACTAAAGAACCTCTTGATGAGGGTGGAAGATGAGAATGAAAAAGCCAGCTTAAAACTCAACTTTAAAGAAAAACTAATTAAAATAAATTAATTATTTTTTAAAAAACTAAGATCATGGCATCTGGTCCCATCACTTCCTGGGTAAAAGGTGGAAGCAGTGACAGATTTCCTCTTCTTGGACTCTAAAATCACTGTGGATGATGACTACAGCAGTGAAATCAGAAGATAATTGCTTCTTGGCAGGAAAGCTATGACAAATCTGGTTAGTGTGTTAAAAAGTAAGGACATCACTTTGCTGACAATGGTCTGTATAGTCAGGGCTATGGTGTTTCCAGTAGTCATGTACAGTCATGAAAGCTGGACCATAAAAAAAGGCAGAATGCCAAAGAATTGATGCTTTTAAATTGTGGTGCTGGAGAAGACTCTTGAGAGTTCCCTGGACAGCAAGGAGATCAATCCAGTCAATCCTAAAGGAGATGAACCCTGAATATTCACGGGAAGGACTGATGCTGAAACTGAAGTCCAATACTTTGGCTACCTGATACAAATAGCTGACTCACCGGAAAAGACCCTGATGGTGGGAAAGATTGAAGGCAGAAGAGGGTGACAGAGGATGCAACAGTTGGATGGCATCACTGATTCAATGGAAATGACCTTGGGCAAAATTCGGGAGATGATGAAGAACAGGGAAGCCTGGCGTGCTGCACTCCATGGGGTCGCAAAGAGTTAAACATGACTTGGAATTGAACAACAACAATACTTCTGAATGGAATGGTAAAGAGCCACCCTAAATTCTTAGCCACCCCCCAACCCCACCGCCGCCTGCCATACTGGCTGACCCAAGCCTTTCCCCAGAACACACACACATACTCTCCAAGAGGGAGACATTCTACTCCTCTCTCATGTTTTATTCCCCAAAATATTGTTTTCTATTATCAACAACAAAAGATGCCTTAGGTGAGCATAGTTTATTATGGTTATTTGACTATTAGATACTTCACTAATACCTTTATATATTTTTGTAATAGAAGGGGCTTCAAAATTCAAAATCAGTTTTGTTAACATATAAGCATTTTATCTACGGTAAAAAATCTTGTATTACTGTATCATGTGTGTGTATGTGTGTAATGTATGTTATATATAATATTTGCCCAGTGCCATCATTGAAGTAAAGATTTTAATCACCGTAGTTTATGTAAGACACTGGATGCATATTTCTGGCAGAAGAAATATAATATTTTAAAATATGCATGTGTATTTTTATGTACCCATTACAAAATATGATTTTCATATAAATACAAAATAAAATATTTGTGAATGTTACTAACTTCATCTTCAATGTGTCTATTTAATAATATAAGAATAATGTAAAAGATTTTTTAAAAAAAGAGTTTGACTGTTGATGCTGCTGTTGATAATCAGATTCTCCTCAGTTCTCCTCCAAGTGGGAAGTGGTAAGCCTGGAAAACTTAAAACAATCTTGTCTTTTTTTCTTCTTTCATTAAAAAAAAAAAAAAAAAAGAAAGAAAAAGGACTACATATGGTGAGCTAGAGCTTGGTTAAAGAGGGAGTTGTTAGAGAATATGCCAGCTGTAGGTGATCTCATTCTCAAACCCTTGCCTTTCCTTTCTCAGGCCACTGACCTCTTCAGTCAAGGGCAGGAGTGCTCCCATCCAGACAGTCTTCCACCAGTGGGTGCTCAGCAGAGTGTGCATGGAGGGGCCTTGGAAAAATCTGACTCACCCCTCAGCATCCTTTGAGGATGTCACAAATTGATTGACCTTGGATCCTGGGAGTTTTACCACTGACAGTGTTGAGTATTACCTGAAACAGTGATGGTGGAGAAATTCCCCATCCTTTCATGTCCTGAAAACAGCTTACAACCAAAAAATCACCCCTTCCCAGATGACTTAGCTAACACTCAAGAATGTCCCTTTGCTTACTTATGACAAGGGTAAACAGTGACCCTACAAATTCCCATTCTTTGCTTCATAAATGATTAGCTGAACTGTTTCATCTCCACTGATCAATCAAACCAAATGCTTATTAAACAAACTGTGGTTAAGCTCCTCTCCTTCCAGGGCTCTGCACTTTGGCCCAGTCTCAGTCTGAACCAGCATACAGCCCCTCCTGAGAACTGAATTGGACATTCAAATTTGAATTTCATACAATTTTCACTTGTCACAAAATATTATTCTTGTATAATATAAGAATATCAAAAAATATTCTTGATTTTTCCCCAACCATTAAAAAAATGTAAAAATCATTCTTAGCTCTAGGAATAAGCAAAAACAGTAGCAGACTAGATCTGATCAGTGAACTATCACTTGCCAACCCCTGCTCTGGAAATCCTGATGAAAAACTTTATTGCAGGGAGGAAGAAAGTCTCCCTGGTGAAATTTTAGGATCTGTGTGATTGGGAAAGCAAAATAAGTTTACCATTGCTGAGATTTGTTTGGGGATAAGATATTAAATTTATTTTTAAATTTCAAATACCATTTTTAAGGGGCTTGAGATTTTTTTTTCCTTCAAAAGGACCATGGGTCCCCATAGGTTACAAAACACTCCTCACCACAGTCACCAGTCTGGCCACTATCAAAAAAAAAAAATATATATATATATATAGTATTTTATACTATATCCTTGTATTGGCATGGATATGAAAAAAAAATGGAACTCTGTTCACTGTTGATAACAATATAAAATGGCCCAGCTGCTATGGAAAATACTGTAGTAGTTTCTCAAAAAGTTAAACGTAGAATTATCATATGATCCAGCAATATCAATTCTGGATATGTACCCAAAAGAATTTAAAACAGAATCTCAGGAAGATTTCCCTGTGATCAGCAGCATTATTCCCAATAGCCAAAAGTCCAATCCAAATGTCCATCAATAGATGAATGGATAAAGAAAATGTGCTAAACACATTCAGTGAGATATTATTCGGTCTTGAAAAAGAAGGAAATTCTGTCACATGCCATCATATAGGTGAACTTTTAGGACATATGCTGAATGAAACAAGTCAGTCACAAAAAGTGAACACTGTATAATTTCACTTTTATGAAGTACCTAGAGTTGTCAAGCTATCAGAAACAGAAAATAGAATGGTAATTACCAGGAGCTGGGGGGAAAAAGAGATGGAGAGTTCTTTAATGGGTATGGAGTTTCAGTTTTGCAAGAAGAAAAAGTTCTGGAGATTGGTTGTACAACAATGTAAATTTATGTAACACCACTGACTTGTACACTTGTAAATTATTATGATGGTAAATTTTATGCTATTTGTATTCAACCACAATTTTTTAATCCAATTATTTAAAAGATTCCCTAAAGCAACACAGAATGGACTTGTGCCTTCTTCTAGGTGATAAAATTATATCTTAAGATACCTATTGTGCTCCCACCAATCTTATCTTTTCCAAGCCAACTGTTGGCTTCATCAGTTCATCCCCATATGATGGCTGCGCTGGCCCTTTGTTCTCCTCCATTATGCTTCTTTTAATACTCTCCCGTTGTTGTTTAAAGTTGAATTCCAAGACAGAAGACCATGATCCAGGAGTGGTCTAATCAGGAAAGAATGAGTATCTTGGAAGTGTTCCTCCCTATAATCCAACAGACCCTGGCTTCCATCCATTTGCCTAGAGAACATCATCTACCAAAATCCCAGGGCTGTTTTATGGATACTACTTTCCCCATATGTTTCTATGTTACTAAATTTCATGTTTTGCCTCAGCTGTGTTAAATTAAACTGAACCACTTCAAAGAAAGAAAAAAAAAATTAGATTTCTTGGTCTAAGTAAAAAAAAAAAAAAAAAAGACCAAATTTGAAAGTCACATAAATCTCCCTTCCCAGTTTTTTCAACTGTTCTTCTCATGATAAATTTCAACAACTAAGCTTTCTTAGATGAAGGCTGAGACAAAAATATCACACACATGACAAATCAGTTTGGTTGAGTGTGCCTGCATTTGACTGGTAGTGGGGGCCTACAGCACTGTGCTTAGCAGGAACCTGAAGCCATGTGAAGGCAGAGCAGGGAGGATGCAGGGATCTGTCCAAGACAGAAGTAGGAAGAGAGCGGCAAGTATGCCACTGATTTCCCAGCAAGGCCCCCTGGGTTTTATTGTGGGTGAATTTCTGCCAAAGGTCCTGTGATTGAAATCTAAAGGCTATTAGCGAGAGTGCTTCAACTGCTCTTAACTGTCATTACCCTATAGCAGGAAATAAAGCTAGGAAAGGAAACCTAATATCTGTAATTCCCTCAGACTTTAAAAGACATCTGCACGTATTGGGCTGATTATTCTGTTTTGTCCCCTCCCACCCAGTTTTGAGCAAGTGTCTGAAACAAAAACAACAAACATAATTCTATGATGTTGTTTTTAATTATAGATAATATAAAACATATGTATGTAAAAATATTCTTTCAATTTTATATGAAATTTGTATGTGGGTTGTGTGTATGTGTGTATCAACCTATGCTCACTAAGGTAGAAAGACATATACATTATCAGTTCAGTTGCTTAGTCATGTCCGACTCTGCGACCCCAGAGACTGCAGTACACCAGGTTTCCCTGTCCATCACCAACTCCTGGAGCTTGCTCAAACTCATGTCCATAGAGTCGGTGATGCTATCCAACCATCTCATCCTCTGTTGTCCCCTTCTCCTCCCACCTTCAATCTTTCCCAGCATCAGGGTCTTTTCAAATGAGACACTTCTTTGCATCAAGTGGCCAAAGTATTGGAGTTTCAGCTTCAACATCAGTCCTTCCAGTGAATATTCAGGACTGATTTCCTTTACGATGAACTTGTTGGATCTCCTTGCAGTCAAAGGGACTCTCAAGAGTCTTCTCCAACTTCAAAAGCATCAATTCTTCAGCATTCAGCTTTCTTTATAGTCCACCTCTCACATCTACACATGAATACTGGAAAAACCATAGTCTTGACTAGACAGACGTTTGTTGGCAACATCTCTGCTTTTTAATACGCTGTCTAGCTTGGTCGTAGCTTTACTTCCAAGGAGCAAGCATCTTTTTAATTTCATGGCTAGTCACCATCTACAGTGATTTTGGAGCCCCAAAAAATAAAGTCTCTCACTGTTTCCATTGTTTCCCCATCTATTTGCCGTGAAGTGATGGGACCAGATGCCATGATCTTAGTTTTCTGAATGTTGAGTTTTAAGCCAACTATTTCACTCTACTCTTTTGCTTTCATCAAGAGGCTCTTTAGTTCTTCTTCACTTTCTGCCATAAGGGTGGTATCACCTGTGTATCTGAGATTACTGATATTTCTCCCAGCAATCTTGATTCTAGCTTGTGCTTCATCCAGCCTAATATTTCACATGATGTACTCTGCATGTAAGTTAAATAAGCAGGGTAACAATATACAGCCTTGATGTACTCCTTTCCTGATTTGGAACCAGTCTGTCATTCCATGTGCAGTTCTAACTGTTGCTTCCTGACCTGCATACAGATTTCTCAGGAGGAAGGTCAGGTGGTCTGCTATTCCCATCTCTTGAAGAATTTTCCACACTTTGTTGTGATGCACACAGTCAAAGGCTTTGGTGTAATTAATAAAACAGAAGTAGATATTTTTCTGGAGAAGGCAATGGCACCCCACTCCAGTACTCTTGCCTGGAAAATCCCATGGACGGAGGAGCCTGGTAGTCTGCAGTACATGGGGTCGCTAAGAGTCAGACATGACTGAGCGGCTTCACTTTCACTTTTCACTTGCATGCATTGGAGAAGGAAATGGCAATCCACTCCAGTGTTCTTGCCTGGAAAATCCCAGAGATAGGGGAGCCTGGTGGGCTGCCGTCTTTGGGGTCACACAGAGTCGGACACGACTGAAGCTACTCAGCAGCAGATATTTTTCTGGAACTCTCTTGCTTTTTCGATGATCCAACAGATGTTGGCAACTTGATCTCTGATTCCTCTGCCTTTTCTAAATCCAGCTTGAGCATCTGGAAGTTTACGGTTCATGTACTGTTAAAGCCTGGCTTGGAGACTTTTGAGCATTACTTTGCTAGCATGTGAGATGAGTGCAATTGTACAGTAGTTTGAACATTCTTTGGCATTGCCTTTCTTTGGGATTGGAATGAAAACTGACCTTTCCCAGTCCTGTGGCCACTACTGAGTTTTCCAAACTTACTAGCATATTGAGTGTAGCACTTTCACAGCATCATCTTTTAGGATTTGAAATAGCTTTGCTGGAATTCCATTACCTCAACTAGCTTTGTTTGTAGTGATGCTTCGTAAGGCCCACTTGACTTCACATTCCAGGATGTCTGGCTCTAGGTGAGTGATCACACCATGATACACATTATACCATATACCATATACAAGGACATATAAAATCATAGCAGAAATACATAGGAAAAGGAAAAACTAATCGCAATATCTTCTGTATTGCCAGCTGTTATATTTAAATATGCTCAGTGTATTTTTATGTTAAGAGGCAAACAATGGCCCCTGAGCCAAATCTGGTTTGTTGCCTGTTTTTATACAGTCTTGAGCTAAGAATATTTTTTACAAAGATCCTTAGTTAGGAAATGGTTTTTACAATTGTCCTCCTGTCAAGACAATATTCTCAAAGCTTACCGATCAAAATGATAAATGCATAAGATTTCTTTACTTACTCTTTTTGAAAATTTAAGTTCTGCCATTTTTTAAAAGTGAAATCTTTGAGTCACTATTGCTTTTACTCTCACGAACCAGAAAATTGGAAGAAAAAAAAACCTTTATAAAAATTAGACTAAGCTAAGATGTACCAGCTTCCCAAAATCAGTCTGTTGATTTTTTTTTTTTTAGAAACGTATTCTTGAATATTGAATGGCATCAGCCAATTAACAATTGTTCTGCCCCTCTGTCCCAACCCCACTTTTCTACCTGGAGCCCTGCTTCTCCCTCCTCATTGTTCTTAGGGCTGCTCCCCTCCTCTGTCCTTCTGGGTCTCACAAATTCCACTGGGTTCACCAAGGTTTATCAATGGCAGTCACCACTTTTACATCATTCTATAGGCCAGAGCAACTCACAACAAACCCAAGTCAAGAAGGCAGGGAATGGTCTTTCAATACAGTATTCACATAAAACAACAAATATTGACGTTATGGGGGAAAGAGAAGGCAGGGCAGTAGGCCCAACCCAAAGGGAGGACTAAAAAACTGGGACCAAAGACAGTCTACTTCACAGCATCTGTCTCTGCCTCTGAACGCTGGTGTAAAAGCATAAGCAAGCTCATGTCTCCCGCCCTGCAGCTCCAGCCTCGAGGCTCCTCAAACTCATTAATAAGGCAGAGCATAGTAGCAAACTGAGTTTGGGAATAGACAGATTTGGGTTTGTTACCTAGTTCTCATCATGTATACCACTGAAACCTTGGGCAAGTTACTTAAACTTTCTCTGACCCTCATTGGTTTCATCTGTAAAAAAGAGATAATAATTGTCTTCTTTATATGTAAAACATGACATGTTTTACCAATTAGGGTATGACAGGAAGGAGGAAGCACTCCCAAACTGGACAATATAAGTGATAAGCAAGAGGTCTCCTATGGCTGATTCATGTTGAGGTTTGACAGCAAACAACAAAACTCTGTAAAGAAATTATCTTTCAATAAAATAAATAAATAATTTTTTAAAAGGGTCTCATCTACAAAGGTGTGGGTAGAGCATAGAAAAACCAAGAAGAGGGAATGGTTAGGCAGACCAGTGGTTAGTTAGAACTCTGCACTTCCACCACAGGAGGCACAGGTTCAATCCCCGGGAGGGGAACTAAGATCCTGCACGCAATGCGGTGAGGCCAAAAAAAGAAAAACAAAAAGGGAGAGCATAGTATCCCAGGATCAGCAAAGGCAGTAGATAGACCACTCAGAGGCTTGAGGGTCTGGGGAGGGAACAGCTACTGGACTGAATCTGAGGAGAATACCCCCACCTCCTCCTCTTCCCTCACCCTCCCTCCTGCCAATGTCTCCCACTGATCAAACCCACTGGGAAGCCGGAAGACAAAAGCCAGTTGATACAGTGAAGACAGGACAGCCTCCTAAACTAGGCTTGGCCAGTTTAATAAAAATACAGGAGCCCAGGTATATTTAAATTTCAAATAAACAAGAAATACCTTTCTAATACAAGTATGTCCCAAATATTGCATAAGACATACTTATACTAAAAAACTGTTTACTAAACTTCAGATTCAAATTTAACTAGGCCTCCTGTATTTCATTTTCATCCCAGGGTACAGAATAGGATAAAGAAGAGTAATGATGCCAAGTCCATCTGCTTTGACCACTGAATGGGTCACTGCAGCCTTATCACTCACCTTGCCTGGTCCAAGGATGGCAACTTCATCAT
This sequence comes from Tragelaphus eurycerus, assembly GCA_935064755.1. NCBI lineage: Eukaryota > Metazoa > Chordata > Mammalia > Artiodactyla > Bovidae > Tragelaphus > Tragelaphus eurycerus. Next base: position 32,701,816 of record CAKXYN010000002.1, read on the forward strand.
GTCCAGTTCTGGTGACTATGAGATCCTTTACTGAGATGGCTGGAGGCTGTAAGCTGACAAGGGATCTCTATGAGAGCTGAGACCGGGAGAGGGCCACCTACGCCCACGTGCTCGGCTGCCATGGCTTTGGCGTGTGGCCAGATGGCTCAGATAGAATTGACATCAACTCCCTGAGTGACTTCCACAACCACCGTGGAGGCTGTGGACAACTACTGCAAAATGCACCACTTCCAGTACACTTGTGCGTGCACCAAGTCACCGAGCCTTGTGGTGCAGCCATGGCAGCCATGTGACAAGCGTGCAGTTCACGCACGATGACTTGCACCTGCTCACGCTGGGCGCACCTGGGCAGCAAGGACACCAGCAGCTTCCAGTAGGGGATGCTGAGCACTAGGGGCCCGGCGTCTGCTACACCCTCTTGAAATCCCTCGATGTCCCCAGTTTCCTCTCTGGATATCAGACCACTGCAGGGTGGCCTCACCCCACCCAAGCCCCTGGAGAGTGCGAACACACACACACACACACACACACACACACACACTGTGTGTGTTCCCTGTACATACACTGTACAGACCAGTGGTTGGGCCAGGCAGCCCCAGCCTGGGCCCTGACTCTAGGTTGACTGCTGAGTGAGGATAAACCAAAATCAAAGTCTAAAAAAAAAAAAGTGGAGGTGGTCTGGTGGGCGGGGGCGCTAGGTGAGTGCAAAATAAACAGTGCTCCTGCGCCTTTTGTTGCTAATCCTATTCTACCAGTTACCTTTTCTCCTTGTTGGTTCTGAGTTTCTCAGGGCAGCCTTTGTTTTTATCAGTAGTAACTAGTGAAAAACACCAGGCATGGCCATGAAAAAGAAATGCCCTCCCACCTGCTGATGGGAGAAACCTCCCCAAGACAGGCCTCTCTTCCAGCTGCAGAAAGGCAAGCAGGACTCTCACAAAGTGGCCTTTGACAGTGGCTTTTCTAACAAGAGAAGCTTGTTAAAACTTTCACCTCTTAAAATCTGTAATTCTACTTTCACTTCTTGAAATACGATCTTTCTTAATAATGTATTGCCCGTGTAATGATTTTGAAGTTGATATCTTTATTTTCTGCTGCTGCTGCTGCTAAGTCGCTTCAGTCGTGTCCGACTCTGTGCGACCCCATAGACAGCAGCCCACCAGGCTCCCCCATCCATGGGATTCTCCAGGCAAGAACACTGGAGTGGGTTGCCATTTCCTTCTCCAATGCATGAAAGTGAAAAGTGAAAGTGAAGTCTCTCAGTCATGTCCGACTCTTAGCGACCCCATGGACTGCAGCCCACCAGGCTCCTCCGTCTGTGGGATTTTCCAGGCAAGAGTACTGGAGTGGGGTGCCATTGCCTTCTCCACTTTATTTTCTAGAAGATACAAATATTTGAAAATTTTCCTTAAGCCAGGAAAAGGTTGATGGTACTTTCCTTGTCTCCCACATGCACAAGTTAAAATCAAACCAATGCCTCTGGCTGGATTTTTCTACTAAAAGAGTTTTAACATCTGTATTAAGATTAATATTAATTATAGTCTCATTGTGAAAATTAAATGGGCTAATCCCTGAGAAGTAATGAATAATTACACATGATGAACTCACTCCAGACTAGCTATCAAAATTCTGAACTAAAATTTGTGTACCTGTCCATTAGAACAGAAACTCATAAAGTGGAACAAACAAAAGTAGGAGGGACGTTACACATGGCCAGTATGGGGCAGGCCCAAGACCCAGCCCTGGAGGAGAGAAAAGCAAGACTGAGGAGCCTAGTCCCCAGTGCCTGTCTGGGAGGCTCCAGCAAGGGCATGAAAATCCCAGCAGGAAGGCAAAAATGGTGACCAAGAAGCTATAAGGAGCTGATATACACAAGGACAAGCAGACCACACCTGACAGCAGGAAGCTGGGGATCTTCTCTTCTAAAATAATTTATTCGATCATAAGTTATATTACAAACTAAAACTAATTTTTAACATTCTTCACTGTTTTTGCATCTGTTAGCTTATATTATTATTTTACCTTCTTTGGAACATTTTAAGGAATTTCAAACAAAGTCATCTAATTAATGATTCTTCAGTCAGTGTGCTTAATAACAATAATAATCATAGAGAGTCCCCCTTAAGCACTTCCTATGAGCTGGGGGATTTGGTAAATGCAGCACTTAGCTGATTGTTCAGGGCAGGGCTTCTGATAATGTCCTAGATTCAAAGCCCAGCTCCACAATTAACAGCTGTGTGATGTTGGGAGATGATCTCACATCTCCATTTTTTCAAGTTCTTCTTCAGTGAAATGGGTGAAGATAGTAAGAAATTTGACATTGAACTCTCTCTATAAAATGTTGGCCATAGTAAATATCAACACCTGTTAGCATGTCACTTTATCATCATGTCATCATTGTAACACAGCAAGGGTCAAGCTTGGATTAATCCCATTTTATGGACAAGGAAACAGTTCAGGGGGATTAAGCTACCTGTCCAAGTTTATGAAGGTTCAAATCTAGGTCTTTCTGACTCAGACCCACGCATGTTCTTAACCACTGTGCTATGTCAGACTCCCACCATTTATCAAATCTGCAGCATTTTGAAAATGACAGAGGTGGTTTAGATCTGTGTGCATTTGCCTTGTCTATTTTTTAACATTTGAAGAACTTTTTTGCCAGTTTGGCTAACAGGCTGTTTATTCAGAATAGAAGTAGGGTCTAGCAGACGATGAAGCCATGGCTGGACAACCAAAGAACAAGTCACCAGCTCTGTTGTATGAGGAGGGGGCTGGGTCCCAACCCCCAGGGAGGTACCCAGGGGCAGCCTAACCAAAACAGGGGGTCAAAGCAGGAGAAACAGCAATGCCCACCTGAGGCCAGGGCATTTCCACTTCCTCTGGTCCCCGCAGTAACAACTAAATACAGGTGTAATTACCCAGCAACATGGAAACTGTGAGACAGAAATGTTAAATGACTTACCCTTTAAGTAAACGCTGTAGCAGGACTTGTACTAGATGTACTAGGACTTGTACTTGTACTTGTACTTGTAAGATGTGGGGCATGGAGGAAAAGAAAGAAGGTGCAGATAGCACAACAGAGAACAGCTCAGAGGGGACTGAGATGGCTGCAGGTGGAGCACTGTGTCTACACTAGTGAGCTGTGGGGAGCTCCAGGAGCCTTGTCCAGGCTGAAGGGACCCCAGCCAAGCAGGACACACCCAGGTTCAACTGAGCTGGAGCTGCCTCTGGGCTCTCCCTCCAAGCAACGGGCTGCTGCTCCAGTCAGCAAATGCCATTCTCCACAGAAGGCAGGAGTGTGGATGGAGGTAAAGGAAGGAGAGAGAGCTCTGTGGGGACCAGACCCCAGCACACTGCCTAGCAACCAGAGCAAAGCCTACATGACCCCAGATCACGACCTCAATTCTGCAGCTGCCTCGGGCTGAAACTTGGAAACCCCAACTCTGCACTCCAGACGAGGACAGTGAAGCATCTGACTTCATCTAGCCCATAAACAAAGTGGGGGAAAAAACTTGGGTTCTGTGTCAGCTGCGAGTTTCAGGAAAACCTGACCAACAGTGGCTTGCTTAACCACAACCTTGTGGAACCAGGAGACTGGATGCTTGTCAGCGGGGGAGCTTTGCTTTCCAGACCTGTGCCCAGCTCTCGGGCACGTGGGCATCCGTCCTCCTGCCCTGTGTTTCCATGTGGCCTGAGTGAGTGAGCTTAGTAGGAGAGCACTACACTGTCAGAATCCAGCTAACCCTTCCAGGCCCTGCCTTATCTGTCCTTGGCCTGCTCCCACAAGGCTTTATTGACTGCCTGGGAGTGGCCAGCATTGTGCTGCTGCTGCTGCTGCTGCTAAGGCGCTTCAGTCGTGTCCAACTCTGTGCAACCCCATAGACGGCAGCCACCAGGCTCCCCCTTCCCTGGGATGCTCCAGGCAAGGACACTGGAGTGGGTTGCCATTTCCTTCTCCAATGCATGAAAGTGAAAAGTGAAAGTGAAGTCTCTCAGTCGTATCCGACTCTTTGTGACCCCATGGACTGCAGCCTACCAGGCTCCTCCATCCATGCGATTTTCCAGGCAAGAGTACTGGAGTGGGGTGCCATAGCTAGGTCCTGGCAACTGTGGACGAAGCAAGTTTCCTCTGCTCTTGAGGGAAAAAAAAAAAACAAATCCTGTTTCACCTGGTGCTTCCTTGAAATTGCAGCTCTGTGTTCCTGCTTCATTCTGTAACAAAGTTTCAACCAAGAACAGGCTGTGTCAGTGGCTGCAACTGCCTCATCTCCCATCACATTTTAAGAATTTTTTTAAATTTACAAATAACGTAGAAAAGTAAAACAAAAGAAAACCACAAATGTATTTATTTATCTCACCTAAGAAAATTTCTGGAGATAGGTAGTTCCAAGGTTGTTCTGCTTTTGGCCTTCTTCTCAGGATCACAAGATGGCTCCCAAAGCTCCAAGCATTGCATCCTCACATAGTAATAGTCCAAGCAGGAGGAAAGAGGGCTACTGGGAAAGGCCTTTCTCTTAGTACAGACCTCTCTTTTATTAGAGAAAAAACTGTCCCTAGGAATCACATATGTCCCCTGTTATATCCCACTGGCCAGAACCAGGTCATACGCCCAGTTCCTTAAACCACTAGCAAAGAGAAATGAGAGCCCATGATTAGCTTAAGTCAATCTTGATTCCTCACCTGGGGCTGGGAAATCGTGTCCCAGACAACACTGAGCTTTTGTGTACGGCACAGGGCACTCAGCTTGGTGCTCCGTGATGAGCTGGTGGGATGGGAGGGAGGTCCGACAGGGAGGTGCTCTATCCACATAGCTGATTCAGTTTGTTGTACAGCAGAGACTAACACAACGTTGTAAAGCAACGATACCTCAGTTAGCAAAAAGAAAAGGAAAACACAGGCTTCTTTTAACAAGATTGGGCAAGCAGTGGCTCTATCTCCTACTTCCAATCTACCCAGTACCCTTCCTAAGAACTCGGTCCTTGATTAATCAAACCCAAGTGCTTCTTAAGTAGGGAGGCACTTTGTGTGAGAACCTGTGTCTGCTAATTACACCACAGAAGTTCTTCCCATGAACACTACTCATAGCACCCAGGCTCTGCTCTCCTCACATCCAAAGACTTGGCAATTTTGACACATCCTAAAACAGACCAATTCCTCAGCAAATGGACTGGTCATAGATATTTCACTGAAGAGTCCTCAGAAGCAGACACAGAGGAGTGGAGAACCTCAGTGCACAGCCCTTCACCCCAACAATTCTCCCTGGAAACACCCCTCCAGACCTACTTCTGGTATCTCACCATGTCCCATCTTTGCCCTTCCTTAACACATCCTCTGTAGAAATTGCCCTGAGCAGTCTCTTACCTCCAGCCTACTTTATCCACTCAAAGGCCCAATAGCCATTCTTGGGTTTGTAACCAAATAGTATTCCTCAAGCAAAGCATTTAAAATTATTCAGTATTATAGATGTTGATCTGATTTCGGTGTTGACCATCTGGTGATGTCCATGTATAGAGTCTTCTCTTGTGTTGTTGGAAGAGGGTATTTGCTATGACCAGTGCATTTTCTTGGCAAAACTCTATTAGTCTTTGCCCTGTTTCATTCCGTATTCCAAGGCCAAATTTGCCTGTTACTCCAGGTGTTTCTTGACTTCCTACTTTTGCATTCCAGTCCCCTATCATGAAAAGGACATCTTTTTTGGGTGTTAGTTCTAAAAGGTCTTGTAGGTCTTCATAGAACCTTTCAACTTCAGCTTCTTCGGCGTTACTGGTTGGGGCATAGATTTGGATTACTGTGACATTGAATGGTTTGCCTTGGAAACGAACAGAGATCATTCTGTCATTTTTGAGATTACATCCAAGTACATTTCGGACTCTTTTGTTGACCATGATGGCCACTCCATTTCTTCTGAGGGATTCCTGCCCACAGTAGTAGATATAATGGTCATCCGAGTTAAATTCACCCATTCCAGTCCATTTTAGTTCGCTAATTCCTTGAATGTCGACATTCACTCTTGCCATCTCTTGTTTGACCACTTCCAATTTGCCTTGATTCATGGACCTGAACCTTATATTCTTTGCAGCCAAAGATGGAGAAGCTCTATACAATCAGCAAAAACAAGACCAGGAGCTGACTGTGGCTTGGACCATGAACTCGTTATTGCCAAATTCAGACTGAAATTGAAGAAAGTAGGGAAAACTACTAGACCATTCAGGTATGACCTAAATCAAATCCCTTATGATTATACAGTGGAAGTGAGAAATAGATTTAAGGGCCTAGATCTGATAGAGAGAGTGCCTGATGAACTATGGAATGAGGTTCGTGACATTGTACAGGAGACAGGGATCAAGACCATCCCCATGGAAAAGAAATGCAAAAAAGCAAAATGGCTGTCTGGGGAGGCCTTACAAATAGCTGTGAAAAGAAGAGAAGCGAAAAGCAAAGGAGAAAAGGAAAGATATAAACATCTAAATGCAGAATTCCAAAGAATAGCAAGAAGAGATAAGAAAGCCTTCTTCAGTGATCAATGCAAAGAAATAGAGGAAAACAACAGAATGGGAAAGACTAGGGATCTCTTCAAGAAAATCAGAGATACCAAAGGAACATTTCATGCAAAGATGGGCACGATAAAGGACAGAGATGGTGTGGACCTAACAGAAGCAGAAGATATTAAGAAGAGGTGGCAAGAATACACAGAAGAACTGTACAAAAAAGAGCTTCAAGACCTAGATAATCATGATGATGTGATCACTGACCTAGAGCCAGACATCTTGGAATGTGAAGTCAAATGGGCCTTAGAAAGCATCACTACGAACAAAGCTAGTGGAGGTGATGGAATTCCAGTGGAGCTATTCCAAGTCCTGAATGACGATGCTGTGAAAGTGCTACACTCAATATGCCAGCAAATTTGGAAAACTCAGCAGTGGCCACAAGATTGGAAAAGGTCAGTTTTCATCCCAATCCCAAAGAAAGGCAATGCCAAGGAGTGCTCAAACTACCGAACAATTGCACTCATCTCACACGCTAGTAAAGTAATGCTCAAAATTCTCCAAGCCAGGCTTCAGCAATATGTGAACTGTGAACTTCCTGATGTTCAAGCTGGTTTTAGAAAAGGCAGAGGAACCAGAGATCAAATTGCCAACATCAGCTGGATCATGGAAAAAGCAAGAGAGTTCCAGAAAAACATCTATTTCTGCTTTATTGACTATGCCAAAGCCTTTGACTGTGTGGATCACAATAAACTGTGGAAAATTCTGAAAGAGATGGGAATACCAGACCACCTGATCTGCCTCTTAAGAAATCTGTATGCAGGTCAGGAAGCAACAGTTAGAACTGGTCATGGAACAACAGACTGGTTCCAAATAGGAAAAGGAGTACGTCAAGGCTGCATATTGTCACCATGTTTATTTAACTTCTATGCAGAGTACATCATGAGAAATGCTGGACTGGAAGAAACACAAGTTGGAATCAAGATTGCTGGGAGAAATATCAATAACCTCAGATATGCAGATGACACCACTCTTATGGCAGAAAGTGAAGAGGGGCTAAAAAGCCTCTTGATGAAAGTGAAAGTGGAGAGTGAAAAGGTTGGCTTAAAGCTCAACATTCAGAAAACGAAGATCATGGCATCTGGTCCCATCACTGCATGGGAAATAGATGGGGAAACAGTGGAAACAGTGTCAGACTTTGTTTTTCTGGGCTCCAAAATCACTGCAGATGGTGACTGCAGCCATGAAATTAAAAGACGCGTGCTCCTTGGAAGGAAAGTTATGACCAACCTAGATAGCATATTCAAAAGCAGAGACATTACTTTACCAACAAAGGTTCGCCTAGTCAAGGCTATGGTCTTTCCTGTGGTCATGTATGGATGTGAGAGCTGGACTGTGAAGAAGGCTGAGCGCCGAAGAATTGATGCTTTTGAACTGTGGTGTTGGAGAAGACTCTTGAGAGTCCCTTGGACTGCAAGAAGATCCAACCAGTCCATTCTGAAGGAGATCAATCCTGGAATTTCTTTAGAAGGAATGATGCTAAAGCTGAAACTCCAGTATTTTGGCCACCTCATGCGAAGAGTTGACTCATTGGAGAAGACTCTGATGCTGGGAGGGATTGGGGGCAGGAGGAGAAGGGGACGACAGAGGATGAGATGGCTGGATGGCATCACTGACTCGATGGATGCGAGTCTGAGTGACCTCCGGGAGCTGGTGATGGACAGGGAGGCCTGGCGTGCTGCGGTTCATGGGGTCGCAAAGAGTCGGACACGACTGAGCGACTGATCTGATCTGATCTGATAGATGTTGATAAGTAGGATGAAAGAAGAGCAAGGGATAATGGGTGGAGAGTAAGCTGAGTAATTTCTGATAGGTAATATGGTAAAGAGAGTGTTGATTCTCATATCTTCAGGCAAGTGTTTGCTTTTTAGGTCACCTAAGAGTAGCTATCTTCTGTGAATAAAATTCTGTCTTTGTAGGATAAAACATATATACACCCCAAATAGCAAGTCAAAGTCAGTGCTAGTTGTCACATCTTATTTTCATTAACCCTTTTCATGTTCAAACTTTTTCTATACAAGTGTGTGTGTGTTAAATATAAAGATTAGTCAAATGGACCCAGTTCCCCAAATCTCTCAAGACCTTGCTATGATGAAACCAACTTTACAGGCGTCTGTCTCACGCAGCCAGCCAATTACTGGAATCCCTGAAGAATCTCCATGGCACCTGAGGATTTGCATGTTTCCTTTCCATCTGGTGAGATTCAGGCCGAACAGGCAGGGCATAAAGTAAATGAGGTGCTCAAAGATCCATTGACCCTAGTCAGCCCTGAGCCGAGGCTGACAGCTCATGGGGGGTGTACTTGCTACCTTCCTGAAGATAGAAACCAAAGTTGAACAGAATCACTAGGGCCATTGACTGAGAAGTTTTCTTCTTCTTTGTTTTGGCTGCACCACATGACATGTGGGATCTTCCCCACAAGTATCCAGCCTGGGATCCCCCTAATTTGGGAGCTTAGAGTCTTAACCACTGAACTGTTCTTTTTTTTTTTTTTTTTTTAACTGAAAAAAGAAAAAAAAAAAAAAAAAACCCTTTTATTTTTAAGATGACTTCCCCTTTGTCCATATGGCAATTCAGAAAAAAAGGCTAGAAGTCAATCTTGTTGAAATTAGAATCACTGATCTTTGTTTGAGACTTCCCTGGTGGCTCAGACGATAAAGCGTCTGCCTACAATGTGGGAGACCCGGGTTCAATCCCTGGGTTGGGAAGATCCCCTGGAGAAGGAAATGGCAACCCACTCCAATCTTCTTGCCTGGAAATCCGCATGGACAGAGGAGCCTACAGTCCACGGCGCTGCAAAGAGTTGGACACGACTGAGCAACTTCACTTTCACTTTGTTTGGAGAGTGATTTGATAAGTATGTGTCTCAGCATGCTCCTTCACCTGAGATGTAGGATAAGATGGAGAAAGTTCCAATTTCACATTTAAAAAGTACAATAGGAACTGCAAAGAATTGATTTAATTCACTTCATTATCAATTGTCTAATTCTATATCTTCAAATGTTTTAAGGCAATAACTTTTTAATGCAGTGGTTTAGAACTTGAGAGTGTTTGTGTTCCATTTACTGGTAATTTTCCTTCTGCTATTGTTTTTTACTGTCAAATTCTAGAATTTATGCTGCCCTTAAAAATGTCAAGGCAGTGCCTTTTGAAAGTGTAGTGTGGGTTGAAAGTATTTCATGAACAGTTCCATTTAAATATAAATGGAATTTAAAACATTGTAAGAAAGTCATTTTGTTTTTTTGTGTTTTCTATTGGAGTACAGCTGCTTGACAATACTGTGTCAGCTTCTGCTGTACAGAAAGGAAATCAGCTATAGGTAAACATATATCTCCATTTTGTTTTGCTTTGTTTTGGATTTCCTTCCCATTGAGGTCACCACAGAGCACCAAGTAGTTCCCTGTGCCACATAGTAGGTCCTCACTAGTTATCTATTTTATATGTAGTTGTATATATATGTCAATTCCAACCTCCCAGTTCATCCCATTCCCCACCCCCTGAAATTTCTCAGTGAATCTGGATGCCCTCTAGGCAAGCTGCTCTCATTCAGCAATTGTGTAACTGTAAGTGGTGATGGGGCTTTCCTTGCAATGCAGTGGACATTTACACTGTTGACCGTTCTGAGTAGAGGAGCCCTCAAAGGAGATGGAAGAAGAATATTCAGAGAAGGAGTAGGATCAGGAGAGACCAGGACAGGCAACCAGAAGAAGGCAGATGTTGGTCAACAATGCAAGCACCAGGGAGAGGTCCAATAAGAATATGATTCAGTACATCCATATGTTCTAGAAACTGCCCTTAGCAGCGTGTGTCAGTGGAAAGATGGAAGCAGAAATCATATTATCTGGCTATAAAATGAAGTGGGGATATAGAATTTTAAAGATCGGTTGTGGTTTTATCTTTTGAAGGAATGAGGTTCTATTATGGAATTAGAAAGGGGAGAAGCATTAGAAGACAAAGTGTAGTGTAGGCTAAGTCCCAGAGAAAATCAGCTATATTGTCATGTACAAAGAGCCCTGGATTTGGAGGGCTCTCAAAACTTAGATTCAAATCTTGGTTATAAGATTGGGGGCTTGTTTTCCAATCTCTTTAGACCTTAGTAAAATGGGGATAGTAATACCTCAAAATAACATTCAATGACATAATCTTTATTTTTAAAAAAAAAAGTACAAAGCCTACCATATATTATCTGCCCAATGTGTGTTATTTTAAGCCTCAGAGAGAGCAGCTACTACCCTAGGTAATCAGGTCAATGATCTTGACAAATTCCCATTGCATTGCTTGAGGTTTTTATTTCATTTTGTTTTTATTAATGTATGCTGGCTGAGTAGGGTTTCAGAAGCAAAAAGTAAGAGCACATTGTCTAAATGCTTCAAACTCTTTGTTAGTAAGAATCTGTTTCAGGATCTGTTTCTAAATAAGGACCTGGGAGATGATCCGGGCTTGCTTTGTTTTGATTTACCTTACTGGACTGCTGCTACTGCTGCTAAGTCGCTTCAGTCGTGTCCGACTCTGTGCGACGCCATAGACAGCAGCCTGCCAGGCTCCCCCGTCCCTGGGATTCTCCAGGCAAGAACACTGGAGTGGGTTGCCATTTCCTTCTCCAATGCATGAAAGTGAAAAGTGAAAGGGAAGTCGCTCAGTCACGTCCGACCCTCAGCGACCCCATGGACTGCAGCCTTCCAGGTTCCTCCGTCCATGGGATTTTCCAGGCCAGAGTGCTGGAGTGGGGTGCCACTGCCTTCTCTGACCAGCAAGGCCCAAAAATGAGATCCCAGAGCAGACCCTAGAAACCAGGACCCCCGAAATTGGTCCACTGCCCTTTCCACCTCATAAAATAGACCCTGTGTGAACAGCTTCTTTGTATCACCAAGGAAACAAAGCAACAAAGAACCAAAGCAGTTTGCAGTAGAACTGATACAAATTCCACACCTCCTGAACTAACCTGTCACCTACCACCCTCCCCCAAACCCCCCACTCCCATCTAACACCCAAAGGAAGAATTAACTACTTGAAATAGACCACTTTAGGTTTCTTTTCTGTCCTAAACAGGGGGAAACGACTGCACTTTCTCTCCTCTAGACAGCATCCTAATTTGTCTCCACTTAGCCACAGAGCTCAGGACAAGAACCTTTGAAATTAATGATGCTTTTCTGAGAGTAATTGCTTCTGCTCTAATCACATGCGAGTTCTTGCTGCCCACGGGGCTCAGCATTAAGATTGCCTAAAGGAATCAGCAAATTGCCTGAAATGCACTGCTCTCAAGCTTCCAGATTGCTTAATACATGATGATGAGTCACCCTAAGCCAGGTAGTCACCTCACTCACATCCCTTATACTGTGGGCTTGCAGGTCAATATGCCCCCTGGGGCGGGCACATATGTATACCTATGGCTGATTCATGTTGATGTTTGGCAGAAACCAACAAAAGCCTGTAAAGCCATTATCCTTCACTTAAAAAATAAATAAATTTTAAAAAATATGCTCCCTGGGAGGCAAATCAAAATATGGGGCTGAGAAAACTAGGGGCTCGGACTTTTAAAAAAAAAAAACTGTCCTGTATTTCTTTTATTGATAGTAAAATTCACAAAACTTACAATTAGCCATTTTAAAGTATACAGTTCAGTGGCATTTTATTTACAAAATTGTGCCAACACCAATTCTCTCTAGTTTCAAAACATTTCAGCACCCCATAAAAAAAACACCCTGTACCCATAAAGCAGTCCCTCCCCATTCTCTCCTACCTCCATCTCTGGTAACCTCTAATCTGTTTTCTGTCTCTATAGGTTTTCCCAAATCTATGGATTTGTCTATTCTGGATATATCATATAAAAGAAATCACGTCTTACATGCCTGGCATCGTTTGATGTTTTGAAAACACATGTTTTCAAGGTTCATCCACGCTATAGTAGGTATCAGTACTTCACTCCTTTTCATGACCAAATACTATTCCATTGTACAGATAATTTTCTCTTTCATCTATTGATGGACATGTGGGTTATTTCCACCTTTTGGTTATCATGGCTAATGTTGCTCTGAGCATTTTTGTTTAATCTCTGTGGATCCCAACAGTTTTTGATATGCCTCTTAGCTCCTTCAGCTCATTGAGATCACTTGACTAGAACAACTTTACCAGAAACCCCCACTAAGAAGAAATAAGATATTCTTAAGAAGAAAGGGATGTTCTTTTGGTCATTTTATTTTCACTTGCTACATGATTTTATAGAACAGTCTTTTGGACTCTGTGGGAGAGGGAGAGGGTGGGATGATTTGGGAGAATGGCATTGAAACATGTATAATATCATATATGAAACGAGTTGCCAGTCCAGGTTCAATGTACGATACTGGATGCTTGGGGCTGGTGCACTGGGACCACCCAGGGGGATGGTATGGGGAGGGAGGAGGGAGGAGGGTTCAGGATGGGGAACACATGTATACCTGTGGCAGATTCATTTTGATGTATGGCAAAACCAATACAATATTGTAAAGTTAGAAAAGAAAAGAAAAAGAAAATGCCTAGCATGGTATTAGAAGAACATCATATTCCAAACAGACTCAATAGTACCACTATTCCTGGATATTGTTGGCATATAATATCATATGAACACCTGTAAATTGGCTGACATAATGTAACTTTGAGTTCAATGACTTTTGCATGTTCATATTTTCCTAACTGCCTTGTTTAACTAGATAAAGGTAGAGTCTTTGTGCATTCAACACAGTCAGATGTGACCAGAAACTGTGATTAGTCTCACAGATTCTGGATCAATGAGGAGCAAGAGATGGGGAAACACTGAGACAAGACATGCTGCTCACAGACAATCTTTATCAACAGGGTTGGATTATAACCCTCAAATTTCCCCCAAAATTTGGCCCCTGAATATGGCCAAATCCAGCCTAATTAATTCACAAATGTGTATAAAATACCTTAAAATACAAAACTAATATTAAGTAATGATGGAGCAATCAATTTAAGCCAGGGAAAGACAATACAGATTGTTAAGTTATATATTCTGTCTGAGGATCATTTGTTTCTCAAGTTCATAATTTATAGTACAAATTGAGTATCACATGATGAGTTAATATTAGCTTCTCTCGGCTTTGGAACTTAGATGAGGTACAATTTAAACCTGTTTATGCTACTTTCATAGCTGGAGGTTTTTTAAATCTTAACTTGAAGGAAGATAAGACCATCAAAGCAAGGAAATATTTTTTTAATACCCGCGAAATGGAATTGGGCATCAGTTTTTGGACCTGCCATGATTTCAGCCTTGCGAAAGGTGGAAATTCCACAGGCTGTATCCTTCAACATAGGTAGCTCTCCCTCTCAAGGATCATTTTAAAGCTAGTTCAGTGTATTCTTAAACCCTAAATATCTCAAAGCAAAATGTTTACCTCTAAATGAACTTGTTTTAGCCACACCAGCATGTCTGTATCTGAATGTCAAGATGTCTTCATAAACAGGTCAAAAACTACATTTCCATTTGTGCAAGGAAAGAAATCCAAATGCAGAACTCATAGATTTCTCAAAAGTAGTAACTATTACACAGCTTTAACACATGGTCCTTTTATCATGCTAAGTTAATTCTTTCTAGATGTAAGTTGTGCTGTAAAGCTTATCAGACTAAAATAAAGTTGTCATTTGAAAACTTTTTAAAGGTACTGTAGAGTATACCAGTTGTGACACACACACACACACACACACAACTTAGAGAAATTTGCTAGCTTCAATTTTAACCTCTTATTATATGAGTCTAAAAACTCTTGCCTGATGGCTGGAGCAGTGAAGAATCCGCATACAATGCAGGAGACACAGGAGACGCAGGTTCAATCCCTGGGTTGGGAAGATCCCCTGGAGAAGGAAATGGCAACCCACTCTGGTATTCTTGCCTGGAAAATCCTGTGGGCTACAGTCCATGGGGTTGCAAAAGAGTCGGACATGACTTAACAACTAAACTAAAACTCTACATGTGATTCAAATCTATTTGATTCATAGTTTTGATTTTCAACTCACAGAATTTAGATCAGGATGTATTTTCTCCCTTTTGAAAGACTGGGCAGAATGAAGGTTCCTAGGGTTTCTCCACTTAAGCAAATCCCCTCCTCTCTTTCTGACCTGAATTATTGAAGTTGAATGTACACTCAGTCTATATAAAATGTTCAGTCCTCTCTTTAGTTGTGTAGGCAGTATGGGGTCTCACTTAGGAAAATGTGGTAAACTTCCAGTTTGTGAATAACAAAATCCTCAGTGAGCTTTTCCCCACCATTGTTTTTACTTTGTGTAATTCTTGAACAATATCCTAATGAAACAATTAAGGTTTATTTACCAGTACTTTTTTCTTGACATTCTCCAATTGTATTTTCAGATAAAATCTGATAGTTAAAAAATCATTTTCCTAAGAGACTTCAGAATACAAAAAGCAATGCATATTTAATATGAATGAACTAATCAGACAGAAAGAAACAAAGAAAAGGGAGAGTGCTTATGCATTTGGAGATATTCATAACAAAGTCATCTATTTCCTATATGAAAAGACAAAATAATGTGTCAGACTGGATATATTCCAATGGATTTTGATAGTCTTTATTTTGGGGAAATCCATAAAATAAAATTAAAGAGGGAAAAATGAAGGGTGGAAACTAAAATATATAATGTAAAAGAATAATATGGAAGGATATGTTAAAATCCATCTCAAAGAACTAGGCAACTCTGTACATCTTCCAACTTCAATTTGCAGCTCACTAAGACAGTCAGAATTTATTTGCTCATCAGTTTGATGATAAGTTTAAAGCAAGTAGCTCTATTGCTGTACGTAACTTTGGAATTTTAAGATTTAGAACTTCAAGTAAGTGTGAGTACTTATCACATGTTTTAAAAAGTGATAGTTTAAAAGTTACTCTGTTTTCCCAGTAGACCTGAAGGCAATTCAGAAAACTGCATTTACTTATAATTACATCACCACTGATTTTTCTAACTTATATGAGAAGAGAAATGGATCTTTGGCCATTTTTAGCTAAATAAAGTTCAGTTCAAATTAAACAAAACATTAAACTGGTTTATTTGACCCTGAAAGTCAATATTCAAGGTATCTCATGATTCTCTAATGTTCATTAAAAATAAAGCCCTAATTATTTAAATGTTCATAATATTATTATTACATATAAACTAGTATATGTACATGCCTCTTGAGAAACCTGTATGCAGGTCAGTTAGAACTGGACATGGAACAACAGACTGGATCCAAATAGGAAAAGGAGTACGTCAAGGCTCTATATTGTCACCCTGCTTGTTTAACTTCTATGCAGAGTACATCATGAGAAGTGCTGGACTGGAAGAAGCACAAGCTGGAATCAAGATTGCTGGGAGAAATATCAATAACCTCAGATATGCAGATGACACCACCCTTATGGCACAAAGTGAAGAGGAACTAAAAAGCCTCTTGATGAAAGTGAAAGTGGAGAGTGAAAAAGTTGGCTTAAAGCTCAACATTCAGAAAACAAAGATCATGGCATCTGGTCCCATCACTTCATGGGAAATAGATGGGGAAACAGTGTTAGACTTTATTTTTGGGGGCTCCAAAATCACTGCAGATGGTGACTGCAGCCATGAAATTAAAAGATGCTTGCTCCTTGGGAGAAAAGCTATGACCAACCTAGATAGCATATTAAAAAGCAGAGATATTATTTTGCCAACAAAGGTCTGTCTAGTCAAGGCTATGGTTTTTCCTGTGGTCATGTGTAGATGTGAGAGTTGGACTATAAAGAAAGCTGAGCCACAGAGAATTGATGCTTTTGAACTGTGGTGTTGGAGAAGACTCTTGAGAGTCCCTTGGACTGCAAAGAGATCCAACCAATTCATCCTAAAGGAGATCAGTCCTGAATATTCATTGGAAGGACTGATGTTGAAGCTGAAACTCCAATACTTTGGCCACCTGATGTGAAGAGCTAACTCATTTACTGGGAAAGATTGAAGGCAAGAGGAGAAGGGGATGACAGAGGATGAGCTGGTTGGATGGCATCATCGACTCAATGGACATGAGCTTGAGTAAACTCTGGGAATTGGTGATGGACAGGGAGACCTGGCGTGCTGCCGTCCTTGTGGTCGCAAAGAGTCAGACACAACTGAGCGACTGGACTGAACTGAATTAAAACTAGTACATAATGTGTTTTAACAGGAAGTTATCTTTAACAATCTCAGAAATATATGTAAAGTCTGAATTATCATGAGGGGATTATGTTACATAAGGAAATTATATAATCATGTACAATTATATTATATGACTGTGGTCTCAAAGTACCATAAGAACAAAGTTAAAGGTTACTTGTCACAACAAGGCAAAATAATACAGACATTTCTCATTCAAGACAATTCAATTAAAAACAAAACAAATATTCCTCTATCCCTATCCATTGTCTCCTAATACCATAAAGAAATGTTCCAAGGTTTAATTTTTTTTTTTTTGGCCTTGCCACGTGGTTTGTGGGATCTTAGTTTCCCAGCCAGGGATTGAACTAAGATCCCACAAAGTACTGAGTATTGAAAGTACTCAGTATTGAAACTACTGAGTCCTAACCACTGGACTACCAGGGAATGCCCTGTTCCAAGGTTTAAAACAGAGATCTGATGCTTTAATATTCACCCTTTTTTTTTAAAACTGAGTTCCAAATCAAAAAAAAAAAAAAAATTTAATTCCAAGTATAACTAATAGTAACAACAAAAAAAGAACTACAACATAAAAAGAAAATGATATGCCAGTATATCAGTATAGACCATAAAACCACTACTACGGGAACTTTTTGAGATGTCTTGAGCCCCTGTAATTTCCCCATATGTGTTACTTTGGCTGCTGACTAGCAGGAAAACTTTTACAACAAAAAAGACCTGTGGGGAGGTTATTCTGTGCCCAGTCAAGACCCTCATCAGAAAACACCTCTTCTTGGGAGTTCCCTGGTGGTACAGTGGCTAAGACTCCAGGCTTCCAGAGGCCATAGGTTTGATCCTGATCAGGGAACTCGATCCCACATGCCACAGCTAAGAGTTCACGTTTTAGCTAAGGGTCCTGCATGCTGCAACTAAGATCGGGTGTGGCCAAATAAATTAATTAATTTTTATTAAGTATTAAAAAAAGGGGGCCTTAGATTATTTAAAAAAGAGGGAAAGTGTCTCTTCTTTCCACAGAGAGTACAGCAGTGCAGCAGAGAAAGATTATGGAGGTTGAGCACAGGCGCCAGGCAAAGCATCAGATGGAAAGCGTGCTTCTCAGAGAAGCAAGAGGAGCCCCTCCAAGGAAAGCAAAGTCAGAATGATCTCAGCATTTTGTAAAACATATGGGAGAAAACAGCCCTCAGTAGAAGTCAACTGATGAAAATCGTAGGAAACGTGAACTTCTTGCAAACGACTGCAAAAGTAGAGTCAGAGGCCTTGATATAAAGATAACATTTACTGGGATTAACCCCAACAGAATGAGAAAAACATGGGACAAATGGAAGACCCATGACAGATTCAGGATACAGAAAACTCAACCTGAGCAAGATTATTCCTGTGGTTCGTTGGGCAAGAGTTGTAAATTGATTAGCATCCTGCCAGCAGCAAAACAACAATAAACTAGTCAGGCCTCCCTTCTCTTGCTCTTGAATCCTCCACATTGTCCCTCGGCTTTCAGATTTGACATACACACACACACACACACACACACACACACACACACACACACATATATACACACACACATATGTATTTGTATATGTGTGTGTGTTTTGACTGGGAGTGGTTTCAAGGAACAGTTGATGTCCTTGCTCGCAGGTTACCCCAGCCTTCTTACTGCCATGCACAGCCCCTCCTTCCCACAAACACACATATCACCCGTCTGCAGCCTCTGTAGCCTTGGAGGACTAGGAAGAGGGGGCAGGTATTGACGACAAGAGGCGCTCAAGTCTGGCGCCTCTGCCCCTCATGAGGACCCAGGGAGGTGTGGGTATCTCTTGACCTCAAGCTTCTAGCAGGAACCTGAATCTTTCCTTTTTCTGGGAAGGATAAGACTCAACACCTCCTGAGCACCTACCACAGGCCAAGTCCTGTACATTATTGTCTCATGGTGATGCTCCAAACAGCTCTGTTTTTCACAGTATCTCCCAATGTCATGTATTGAATGCATATACATATACACATATATGTGAAAAACAGACCTGGAAAGTAACTTGCTCCATCTCAAATGACTAGGAGTTGACACAACTAAGACTCAAACCAAGCATTTGTTGCTATTGTTGTTTTTTAGTCGCTAAATTATGTCCAACTCTCTGTGCGACCCCATGGTCTGTAGCCCACCAGGTTCCTCTGTCCATGGGATTTCCCCGGCCAGAATATGGGGGTGGATTGCCATTTCCTTCTCTAGAGGATCTTGCCAACCCAGGGACCAAACCCTCATCTCCTGCCTTGGCAGACAAGTTCTGCCATCAGGGAAGCCCCTTCAAACCAAGCATGGCTAATTCCAAAACCTCACACCCTTTCCTCCTAACACATGACGAGAGGCCAGTGCCTCTTCACCTCAGCATATTTCCCTTAGATCAGGACTCAAGTTCACATTCTTGGGAACTTCAGAAAGCCTCAGTCTTCCCAGAGACAAGGGTGAAATAAACCAGACCATTTGCCAGGATATCTTCTACTAATACAAACATAGTACCCAAACCGTGCCTACAGGTAAACCACTCCTTCACACACATCCACTTCACACAAAGCCTTCTGTTTTCTGGGCCAGCTATTTTGCTGCTTTGGGTTTGTATGAGGAGGGATTGATGTACAACAAGCCAGAGCAGAAGCCTACTCCTGTTACTTCCCTCCAGGGAAAAACTTTCCAGGGCTTGGAATTAAAGGTATTCAGTACCCATTAAGAGGAGTGACTTTGCCTACAAGAGGAGCAAGCTTTAAAGAGTCCAGGTGACGTATGTGGCAGTGTTTTCCAGCCTGGGGAGTGTGTTGCACTAAATAAGTGGATAATTTTAGTAAGCACACCTGCAGATGATTTCCCCAAAGAGTCTCCTTCCCTCTCAGGGCAACATGATCTAGGCTTCTTTCATCTCCTGGAAAACTAGATCCCATAAAAAAAACCCTTCACCCCACTCAAGAAACCCTTAGCAACAATCCCCTTGTTCTCATGTTTCACCCCTGGGCTACAATCCCACTGATTCTTAGCATTTAATGATAATTCTTAGGCATTTAATAGTAATGTGTCTCCATTGCTCCCAGCCCTGAGAAATGCATCAAGGAAACAGGCAAGGTCTAGTTGCCTTCAAAGAACCTCCAGGGATCTAGCTGCATTTCTGTGACTATTAAGAGAGACAACAAACGGAGATGCTAGCATTGTTTCTGAAACATGGAGGCGCACAGTCAATGTTGATTTTTGTTTTCCCATCATAGTCTTCAAATATCTTTATGAGAATTGAGCTGTTGATTTCTCAGAGCTTCCTTGAATCCAATTTGGAATGAGACAGAATAAGAGCACATATAAGCACAGCAATCTTCTGAGCAGAAAGAGGCAGGCAGAGACTTCCCTGGTGGTCCAGTGGTTAAGATTTCATGCTTCCACCACAGGGAGATCCCACATGCCACACTGTCAAAATGTTAAAAAAAAAAAAGAAAGAAAGAAAGAAAGGGGCAGGCAGTATCAGTCTCATCTTTACTTGAGGAAGTCACAACCAGTGAGGCCATGGAGCAGCACAATGGGGAAGGGCACAATTAAGGAACCCAGGTTGCAATTCTAATCCTGTCATATCAAAGCCCAGACTTTGGGCATGAACTCTCTGCCTCAGTTTGCTCATGTGTGATGGTTATGTGATGGTTAGTTTCGAGTGTCATCTTGACCAGACTATAGTGCCTGGCTATTTTGTTAATATTTATTTGTATTCATTTATTTGGCTGCACCAGATCTCAGTTGCAGCATGCAGGATCTTTAGTTGCAGCATGCAGGATCTTTAGTTGCAGCATGCAAACTCTTAACTTGCACATGTGGGAATCCAGCTCCATGGCCAGGGTTCGAACCCAGGCCCCCTACATTGGAAGTAAGGCAGAGTCTCAGCCACTGGACCACCACGGAAATCACTCAGCTATTTAATCAAACTCTAATCTAGGTGTTGCTGTGACGATATTGTGTAGATATGTTTAACAGCTACAATCCATTGACTTTAAATGAGGGAAATTACTCTTAGTATTGTGAGTGGTGTTGTTCAGTTGCTCAGTTGTGTCCAACTCTTTGCAACCCCATGAACTGCAGCACACCAGACTTCCCAGTCCTTCACCATCTCCAGGAGCATGGTCAAACTCATGTCCATTGAGTCAGTGATGCCATCTAACCATCTCATCCTCTGTCATCCCCCTCTCCTCCTGCCCTCCATCTTTCCCAGCATCAGGATCTTTTCTAATGAGTTGGCTCTTCAATCAGGTGGCCAAAGTATTGGAGCTTCAGCTTCAGCATCAGTCCTTCCAAGGAATATTCAGGGTTGATTTCTTTTAGGATTGACTGGTTTGATCTCCTTGTAGTCCAAGGGACTCTCAAGAGTCTTCTCCAACACCACAGTTCAAAAGCATCAGTTCTTTGGTGCTCAGTCTTCTTTCGGAGAAGGTGATGGCACCGCACTCCAGTACTCTTGCCTGGAAAATCCCGTGGATGGAGGAGCCTGGTGGGCTGCAGTCCTTGGGGTTGTGAAGAGTCGGACACTGTTAGGGGAAGCACACTGATTGAAGCCATTCACCCTGGCTAGGCACCATAGGAACTATTTGCATGAGTTGTTTTATGACAGGAGATCCTGATAAGGAGTACAGAACTAATAAGCCACCACCAACTGGAAGAGTTTGGGAAAGGTCTAAAGGAGACACCGCGTGTCCGTCCACTTCCCAGAATCCCTCTCGCTACCATCCATCTTGGCTAAGCGATGCGTGCACCACCAGGAAAGACTGAATTAGAATGATTGGCCAAAGACCACCTGGAAACTAATCCCATCATCATAAAACCCGAGACTGTGAGCCGCGTGGCAGAGCAGTTCTCCTGGGTTCCCTTACCCTACTGCTCTCCACCCAGGTGCCCTTTCCCAATAAAATCTCTTGCTTTGTCAGCACGTGTGTCTCCTCGGACAATTCATTTCTGAGTGTTAGACAAGAGCCCAGTTTCAGGCCCTGGAAGGAGTCCACCTTCCTGCAACAAATGGTGACTCTGACGGGGACTCTTCTTCACTGAGACTGACATCCTGACCACTCGGGGTACTCAGGGGCCAGCTTACCTGCCAATGGACCAGACCCAGAAGCCGCAACTGGGACCCTTTTGTCCCTGGTCTCCTCCTGACGTGGACAACTGACCAGAGTGCCCTGACCAGGTAAGGAACAAGAAACTTTATTGACCTCTCTCCCCTTCCCTCTCTCTTTCCTCTCCTTCAGTTCAGTTCAGTTCAGTCACTCAGTTGTGTCTGACTCTTTGCGACCCCATGAATCGCAGCACACCAGGCCTCCCTGTCCATCACCAACTCCCAGAGTTCACACAGACTCACGTCCATCGAGTCAGTGATGCCATCCAAACATCTTATCCTCCGTCGTCCCCTTCTCCTCCTGCCCCCAATCCCTCCCAGCATCAGAGTCTTCTACAATGAGTCAACTCTTCACATGAGGTGGCCAAAGTACTGGAGTTTCAGCTTTAGCATCATTCCTTCCAAAGAAATCCCAGGGCTGATCTCCTTCAGAATGGACTGGTTGGATCTCCTTGCAGTCCAAGGGACTCTCAAGAGTCTTCTCCAACACCACAGTTCAAAAGCATCAATTCTTCGGCACTCAGCCTTCTTCACAGTCCAGCTCTCACATCCATACATGACCACAGGAAAAACCATAGCCTTGACTAGGCGAACCTTTGTTGGCAAAGTAATGTCTCTGCTTTTGAATATGCTAACTAGGTTGGTCATAACTTTCCTTCCAAGGAGTAAGCGTCTTTTAATTTCATGGCTGCAGTCACCATCTGCAGTGATTTTGGAGCCCAGAAAAATAAAGTCCGACACTGTTTACACTGTTTCCCTATCTATTTCCCATGAAGTGATGGGAACGGATGCCATGATCTTCGTTTTCTGAATGTTGAGCTTTAAGCCCACTTTTTCACTCTCTACTTTCACTTACATCAAGAGGCTTTTTAGTTCCTCTTCACTTTCTGCCATAAGGGTGTTGTCATCTGCATATCTGAGGTTATTGATATTTCTCTCAGCAATCTTGATTCCAGCTTGTGCTTCTTCCAGTCCAGCATTTCTCATGATGTACTCTGCATAGAAGTTAAACAAGCAGGGTGACAATATACAGCCTTGACAGACTCCTTCTCCTATCCTTCCCCATTTTTCTAGTCCCCCAGTCTTGGACACAGGAATCTGGTAGAAAGGCCCTCAGCCTGAGCTGAGGATTAGAGACTGATCACCTCCTCTTGGCAGAGAACTCGAATTCTGGTTCTGGTATGGTCTGATTTCTGGTAGGAACGAGTTCTAGTCCTCCCTTCTCTGGAAGCCCAGGGTAAAGTCCCATAACACCTGGGTATCTGTAGGTGGCAGGAGACATCTGTAGGTGGCAGGAGACATCTGTAAGGCCACCCCTCTTGTCCCCCTCTCCCACCTCCTCCCCCTTCTTCTTTCAACCTGGCTTCCTTTCCTCCCTTTGAAATCTTTGATGTTAGTACTTGGATCTGAAGTTCTGTGTTTCTATAGGAGGTTTTCTGAGAAACTGTATTCTTGTATTTAAGGGAGTGTCTGATGAGGACTGCCAGGTTTATATGTGTGTGTTTTAACTCTGTGTCCTGTGTTGTGATTTTTGATGGCCATTTTGCTTTGTCTGGCCACCACTTGGTTTAGACCTGCCGCCATTTTGTTAGAACTTGATTTTCTTTCCCTGTGCTTGAGACCAGGGCTCTCAGGAACACTTATCTAGACCATCTCTAACTCCTGAGCCTGAGGGAAAAGGGGAAAAAGACTTTAAAATTTTTATTTATTTCAACTGTTTTTTTATAAACTAGTAAATTTTATATTATAATATCTAACTCATGACTAAACTTAGAAAATGAAGCTAGATCTTGCACTGTGTCTGTCTAAATATGTCTTGGTATGTCTTTGTCTCTGGGTAATATTTTTGAGGTTAATTTGTAAATGAGCTCTATTTAACCGGCTTAAAAAAGGTAAGTGCTTACAAATCAAATAATTCTAAATTAAACAATAAATTCCAGGTTCATGTGAACTGGGAAATATTCAGTATTAAATACCTAATATTAATGTTTGTTTGTTGACCTATCTAATATAGACACGTCTTAGAGTAATTAACATTAAGTAGAATATTTTCATTGTACCTAGGTTTAATATAAGTTAAATATTATATCTGTTACAGGTTTGTCAACAAGGAAATTACCTCAAGTGAAGAAACTTCTAAAAAAATGTAAATGAGATATGAGCTTTTATATAAGCTCTATTAAGAATAATTACTCTTTAGAAATATCTGTCTAAAATAGTCTCTCCAGATTGGCGTAACTTAAATTTCTAAGGGTTGTGCTAAGTGTGCTAAGTGTTGGAAGTCTATTGAATAGTTAGGTCATTTCCAAATAAAATAAGATTTTGAAACATTTACTACTAAACACTAATTTCCTTTTACAGAGAAACTAAAGAGATTTGAGACTATAAATGAATAATGTTTGGTGCCATCCTAAAATGTTCTAAGAAAGCAAGGGTTTTAGAAATTATCACTGGTATTTATGCTCACCAATCTATAAAATGCTAATATAAAAGTTAGTTCTTGGTTGCTAAATGAAAGTAGGAAGTGTGTTTTCAGTATAAAAAAAAAAGAAAGAAAAAGGTGTGAAAAATACTAAAGAGTTATGCATGATCAGGATTTTCTAAAATTGGATTATGATGAGTTAGATAAATGGATTTTGTTAGAAATGACACAGCCATAAGAAAACTGGTTAGAGTCAACTGGGTCCAAGATGGCAGAGCTGACTTTCACTAGACCTTGAGGCTTGGTATCTAGGCCTATTGTGCCATATCAACAAGCTAATGATACAGCCATCAACATTGACTAAGTCTGACCAAATGTTCTAAACCCTTTTAATTGATCTTTTCAATAAAACTTTCCAAATAGAATTCTTTTGAAGTTCTTTTGACCTCTAGCTAACTTTGGGGTGCTTCAGAGGGTCCCTGAAACATCCCAAAGAGAAATATTAAACTGTGTTTACTTGGGTGGTTAAATTATATGAAAAAAATTATCAAATGAGTAATAAATCCGCTCATGTTATAATGTATGGTAAAATTACTAATACAGATATCCTAGAAATTATATGGAGTTCTTAACATTCTGCTATGTCCTGGTATTCTAATAGAAAACCTGATGACTTCACAAAAGTTAACAAAAGGACTGAATGAAGCAGAGAATATGGTTATAACTTTTATGGTTTCTATCTGAAAAATTACGGGTTTTCAGGGAGTAGGGAAAAACTTCCTCTCAAACAAATTATGACAATACTTTGATAAAATTAAATGTTATAAACAAAACAATTATATTTTCTATCTGACTCCTCAAAAAATTGGCAATTCTTAGGTTTCCAGTAAGTTTATCAAATGAGTTAGGAAAGTTATCTCATGGGTACAAAAATCTCAAGAAATTTTTGAGACCTTAAAAGGGAAGAATTTACCTAGATTTGTTAGGCAAACTCTGTGATAAGCCTTTGGTGTGAGTTTCCCAGCCCTGTTTTATTTTAAAAGTTCAGTCTGAGACTCTATAAATGTTTCAGCAAAATAAAAAGTCTATAATCAATTATGGTTATATAAATCATCAGACCAAAATTAGTGAGAACAGGCCTATTTTGCAAACAAACTAGCCTTAATCTGGTTATATTTGATAAAAATGAGGGTAACTCTAGGGAGAAAAAGATATTTCAAAAAATATTAAATCCCAGTTTGTTAATGGAGGTCTGCATCTAGTAAGACTCATCTCTAGTAGTTCTTTGCTGTTATGTGATATTAATGTAAAATTTAATCGAATTCTTAAAGAACACCCTAAGTTTGTTTCTGAAACTTATCTCAGTAATCTGTCTTTGGATGAAGATCAGATGCCTCATGACCTGCAACCAGGACTGGAAAAAGACATAATTTAAGGGACTGTCTCCAACCTGGATGGAAGGACTTTTTTACCAGGTACTCTTAACTAGCTCATGCACAATGAAACTGAAGGGAAATTAACTCTTAGATTAATTCCCACTTCCAAAGGCCCCTGCAGTGGATTGGTCTATAGAGAAGACAGCTGACCTGATCTCACCTTAAAATGATGCTCAAGGAGGAGAAACTACACTACACCAGGATGAGAAGACGACGACATCAGAGGTAGACAGCTTGCCCAAGATGCTGGACGTGATTCGTATGATCATTTATGTTTTCTTGACTTCTTAGACCTTTGCATATAAATCAAATGCTTTTCTATCATAGGCCTGATTCTATGCTAGTTTTAGAAATCAATTCAATTGTTGGGTTTGTGGCCAGTTATCTGTGTCTAGTTCTGGGTTACCTTGTTAAATTTCTCTACTACAAGACTCTAACTGGTTGGCCCTGAGAAATTTACTTAAAAAAAATTATAGTCATATTCAGGTTACTGTGATATCACTAGATGGGATCCCCTCACCGGGCCAATTAATAATGCCTGCTCTGACTCTGGCCATAAATTTGAGCTTTTTTCTATTACTCAAGCTTAATCAGAGCAACAAGAAAAGTTTCAGCAAAGGAGGAAAAATCTCCCACAATTATGGGATGGATTTATGTAGATAACACCAGGCTATGGTAATTTAGGTTTAAAGTCTCCTCTGTATTGGAAACAATCAAATCATACTAAGGACAATCAGTCTAGTAACACTATAAAATGGGGCTATGTGCCTTACAGACGGTGTCAATATATAATTTCCCTGGAAGATAAAGATTCTACAGAGCAGACTAAGTCAGATGACCTGAGATATACTGGACTACACCTAATGAAAGCTCTTAAGTCTTACTTGTGACTTTACTAATACTGCTGGCTATGTTATTTGTATTTCACCTATTCTACAAAATTGCTGTTTCTTACACTGTCAAATGTGCATGAGGCCTCTAATAGAATAATATATAGTCCCATATGAGATCAATGATGGTAACAGTGTAACTCTAGATATGGGAAAAAGTAAAAAGAGGGAATATTTTCCTGGACCAAGAGGCTAGCAAGACAGGTGGTCCAGAGAATTTTGGATACTGTTTTATGGCCTAGTCCAGTAACAGCACATCTTTGCCAAATCTGAGAATGGACATTCTAAGCATCATGGAATAAAATGGTCATGAAATGCCCCCCTCAAAATCATGGTCAGGTTTATGAGCAAAAAGGGGCTCTGCCAACTGAAGACTGACACTTACCATCTACATCTACAAAGATTAAATCACGGCCGCTGCAACTGCTGACTTTCAATGCCCTTGAAAGGAGTTCAGGGTGAAAATCAGGAATGAGGCACTCTGTGCTCTGGGAAAAACTGGCAGAACAGGCCTTCAGATAGTTAAATCTTTTCAGGAGAAGATTTTATGAGTCCCAATTCTTGCATCTTCTCATACCTAGAGAAAAACTGACGTCATTAATGGTGAAATCTGCTTTGGCTATTAGAGTAGCTATGGTTCTGATATCCTGGGAAATAACTGGGTGGTGTTATGGGTGTACTTTCAGATTAGACCTTGTATTGCTAAACACATGAGTTTTCTGAATCACATCAGGCTTGGATGCCACCACTCTCAAAACAGTGTCTGCTGGAAGCTAGTAACTGCGACCTTACTTTTTATAAAACTAGGCAGCTGGCTACCTGTCTTCCTGAAGTGCCAGGTCCAGACTGGTTTTCAGGCCTATTTTTATTTAAAAAAAATGAGATTTATTTTGTCTACTAAATTCCAGTTATCACTCCTTCAACTACTTCTAGTTGGGTCTGTTACACCAAAATGGCAGATCAAAGGACTGAGATTTTGTAATCATACAAGTCTTGTAATCATACAAGACTCAGATCTAGAACTTGGAATTCAGAAATACTTTCAATTCAGTGTCTATACTCCAAGCTGAGGCAGTCCTATGCTCCATTTTGACAGGAAGTCATCACAGTCATAGTTGCCTAGTTCCCTAAATTAATGCTGAGTAGAACTCTGTAGGGCTCTGGAGTAGAGATCTGTTCTGTGTTCTTCATTTCTTGTCTGTAGGATATAGGCTTCATTCAGCCTCCTTGACCTTCCCTGAGTTCCAAACTACTACTGCTACTGCTAAATCACTTCAGTCGTGTCCGACTCTGTGCGACCCCATAGATGGCAGCCCACCAGGCTCCCCTGTACCTGGGATGCTCCAGGCAAGAACACTGGAGTGGGTTGCCATTTCCTTCTCCAATGCATGACAGTGAAAAGTGAAAGTAAAGTTGCTCAGTCATGTCTGACTCTTAGTGACCCCATGGACTGCAGCCCACCAGGCTCCTCCATCCATGGGATTTTCCAGGCAGGAGTACTGGAGTGGGGTGCCATTGCCTTCTCCGAGTTCCAAAGGGTGGATTCAAACCGATGCTAATCAGGGAAGGGAGGGGATACAGAAACAGGAGAAACAATCAAAGGTTGGTACAGCCTCCAGATAGAGCCCTGGTTCCTACTAAAAGAAATATGCATAACAATGTCTTTGAGCCCCCACCCAGGTGGAGGATGGTAACTTCAGATTGAACACAAGATTCCTGGAGCACAGCTCTATTGCCTCACCACCAACCAATCAAAAAGGGTCACAAACCCTGCAACCCTCACCCCAAATGTTGCCTTCTGTTTCCAGGGACCAGAGGTGACCATCCTGTTAGGTCTCCTGTTTGGCCCTTATCTAGTTCATCTCTGAGAAGGGACAACAGTTTCAAACTAAATTGCTGTTACTACAAGGGTGGAAGCTGGTTTCAGATATGGAACACCCCAACTTAGACCAGGTAGAGAGAGACTTCTGCTCTGCTGGCAGGCCTACGCCCATGCACAGCAGGAAGAAGTTACAGAAGGAAGAGACCTCCGCCCCAATTCCCAAGAAGTATCTTGAGTATGAAGTCTCTCAGGAGGGAGTTGTTAGGGGAAGCACACTGACTGAAACTGCCCACCCTGGCCAGGCACCATAGGAACTATTTGCATGAGTTGTTTTATGACAGGAGATCCTGATAAGGAATACGGAACTAATAAGCCACCACCAACCGGAAGAGTTTGGGAAAGGTCTAAAGGAGACACCGCGTGTCCGTCCACTTCCCAGAATCCTTCTCTCTAGCATCCATCTTGACTGAGCGATGCGTGCACCACCAGGAAAGACTCTGAGTTAGAATGATTGGCCAAAGACCACCCGGAATCTAATCCCATCACCATGAAACTCGAGACTGTGAGCCACATGGTAGAGCAGTTCTCCTGGGTTCCCTTACCCTACTGCTCTCCACCCAGGTGCCCTTTCCCAATAAAATCTCTTGCTTTGTCAGCACATGTGTCTCCTCGGACAATTTATTTCCAAGTGTTAGACAAGAGCCCAGTTTCGGGCCCTGGAAGGGGTCCGCCCTCCTGCAACAACACAACTGAGCAACTTCACTTTCACTTTTCACTTTCATGCATTGGAGAAGGAAATGGCAACCCACTCCAGTGTTCTTGCCTGGAGAATCCCAGGGATGGGCGAGCCTGGTGGGCTGCCGTCTATGGGGTCGCACAGAGTCCAACACGACTGAAGCAACTTAGCAGCAGCAGTCTTCTTTACGTCCGTCTCATCCAATTAGGTGAACATCTTTATAAACCAAAACTGAGGTTTCTCAGAGGAAGAAATTGTGCCTCTAACAACATAGACTCCTGCCCAAGCCTATGATCTGCCCTACAGACTTCATATTGGCCAGCGCTCACAGCTGTGTAAACCAGTTACTTGAGATTGATAGATGATGGATGGATAATAGATCTGTAAAGATAGACAGAGAGGCAGAGATCTCATCTGGCTTAGTTTCTCTGGATAACCCTGACTGATTCAGGGGACAATAATACATCCCCTTTCATTGTGCCATTGCAAGGATTAGCATGCTTAGAACAATGCCTGACACATAGAAAAAAACCACACCAAATTCACCTACTCAAGATCACTTGACTGTGGCTGTGAGCTAGGGGCAGGAGGTGTTTATACGACACCCTCTGTATGCTCTGCCAGTGCATAGATTCGTGCCCATCTGTCCTGCCCCAAAGAACCACTCGAATGAGAAGGTGAGTGTGTATTTTCCGATTTCCTAGCCACCCACTCTCTCAGTTCACAGAATGGCTGGGTCCCCCTGCTGGAGTGATGGAGAGCCAACTAGAATCTGCATCCCATTCTTCCCTAAGGGCTTCAGGATTACTAATGTTGACTTAAAAAACAGTCACAACCTAAAAGTTGAAAGGGTTATGCTTTATTCAGTTGGAATTTTTAGGACTTCAAGCCCTGGAGACAGCATCCCAAGTAACCCTGAGAGAACTGCTCCAAGGAGGAGAGGGTCATCTCCAAGCACCAGCCACTAGGCCAGCAGGAGGCCAGGCTCCACTGGGTGAGGCCCTCACCTCCCGAAGGGTCATCATTTGCTTCCCCAGATAAAGCATGGGTGGAATAGAA
Organism: Tragelaphus eurycerus; assembly: GCA_935064755.1. NCBI lineage: Eukaryota > Metazoa > Chordata > Mammalia > Artiodactyla > Bovidae > Tragelaphus > Tragelaphus eurycerus. The sequence goes on from CAKXYN010000002.1 coordinate 32,732,010, forward strand.
GAAACAAGGCGTCTGTGGGGGGCTCATTTATGGTTCCCGTTCTGATGGAAAATTCCTGAAGCTTCTTCAATCTCCACCTGCAGTGATGTGCACACCCAATCTGGACGTGGGAGGAAACCTGGACCAAATTGCACCCCCTGAGCATTTCACCTCTTCCCCAGCCTCTTCTCACCCTCTAGAAGGCACAGCCAGCCTCTCCCCTGACTCAATGTTCTCCACTAATTAAATGTCACACTTCCAGCTGCAATCACTAAGAGATGCTCTCCAGGTACTTGAGCAGAAGGACAAATAAGGTTCCTCCTATTTCTTACTACCTCTGTGAGACGGTGATGGTGAAGCTGGCTAAAACCAATGACAAATAACAGGGTTGCTATGAAGAAGTGTTAATGGGGCCCATGGCCCAAGTAGTTGCAATTAGGAGACAAAAGGAAATGCTCAAAAGGAAGTAAATGGACTCCTTTCCAGGGATCAGGGGAAGCGAGTGAGCCCATGACCCGTGGATCTATGATTTACCACACCCCATGGTCATGATCTTCTATTCTAGTATATTTCTCTATTTTATAGAAAATACAATGATCAATTATTTTTTAGGCATTCTGAAAGATTCCACAGTTCTTTCTGGGAAGTGGTAGGGTATAGACTCAAAAATCAACCAGGATCCTGTTTTAGCTCTTCCCTGAATTATTTGACTCAAATCTCCTGAATTGTTTTGCAGATATGGAAACCCCCCACCAAATGGAAGATGTTAACTACTTGATGACCATGAGCATATGGCCCCAGACCTCCTGGAGCCTAAGGACTAATAAAGTTAACTCCTGTGACACCACCCTATTCCCTCATCTTCAGCCAATCAGAGAATTTTGTATGATCTGATCACTATCCTGCAACACTCGCCCTATCACCAAACTTCTAAAAACATTTTTCTGAAAGTTCAGGACTTTTTAGGATATGAGCCACCCATCTCCTTGCAGAACCTTGCAATAAAACTTTCTCTACTCAAAAAAAAAAAAAAAAAAGTCAACCAGGATGTTATCAGCTGGTGTCCAATGACAATGAATAAGGATCCAGAATCGATCCTCATATCAATACAGAAAGTTGGCCAAGTTAAAGCATTTCACATCTGTGAGCCCCCTGCATCTTCAGAATATCTGTGTAGGATGGGAAAGGCAAGAGGTCCTGCCCTAGTCTAAAAGACGAAGAAACCAAGAGCCAAAGTGGATGAATGGCTTGCCTGAGTGCACTCGGTCAAGTAAATGACAGAGCTCGTACCCCTGACTGCAACTCCTCTCTGTGTGGTTCCACTCTGACGGTTGTCAGGTTCACTCTCATTGAAACAGAAGAAAAGGAAGAGGCAGGGAGGAGAGCAGGAAGCACAATAGCTTCAAAAGCGTAGCCACAGTATCCAAAACCACTAGATTCCAAAGTCATGGGAGGGTGGAATGGGGTGGGCGAGGGGACGAAGGTTCAAGAGGGAGGGGATATATGTATACCCGTGGCTGATTCATGTTGATGTATGGCAGAAACCAACACAATATGGTAAAGCAATTATCCTCCAAAAAAAAATTTTTTTAAGAAGTCATGGGAAAATGTGCAGATGTGGGAACATGCCTCCAACTTCCAATGGCTACCAACACACTACAGATTCCAAACACACCACAGTTGGTGGTGATGGGGTAGCAGTTGCTAGTGGGGGAAAAGGAGCATGCTTGGGCTTTGCAGATGTTGTTATGGTATGCATGCGGGTTGGAAAAGAATTTCCAGACATGAGGCAGGATAAAATTTATTAGAGTGTGAGATGCTATTAGAACAGCAGACCAGCTCAAGGGAGAGTGGAATCCTTTCACAGGCTACTAGACAGTTTGTATAGTCTCAAGAGAGAAAAATCCTACTCAAATGGTGGTGATCTTGGCAACGCAGCAGTGAGCAGTGGCATGGAATGAGATCTTAATTCCCTGCCCAGGAATTGAACCTGGGTAGCCTGGATGAAAACCAGGAATCCTAACCACTAAACCAGCAAGGGCTAGAAGCTAGAAGCTAATTTTCCCTGGATCCTTGAACCCAGTGAAAAATGCACTTATCACGGAGGCATAAAACTATAAATGCAGGTACAGAATTTATTAGTAGAGACATAGCCTGGTAGGCTGCAGTCCATGGGATTGCGAAGAGTCGGACATGACTAAGTGACTTCACTTTCACTTTTCACTTTCATGCATTGGAGAAGGACATGGCAACCCACTCCAGTATTCTTGCCTGGAGAATCCCAGGGACAGGGGAGCCTGATGAGCTGCTGTCTATGGGGTCGCACAGAGCCGGACATGACTGAAGCGACTTAGCAGCAGCACAACAACAAGTGGGAGAGCACAGAGAAACGGTTTGTTTAGCTGAGATAGAAGCAAGGCAGAGATGCACACCCAGAGAAAGGGTGTGGGCGTCCCCCCTAGTGAGGAGGAGCACAGTGAAGAGGCAGTTAAGTCATTTATATAGGTCAGTTCTTCTGGGTCTTTGTCTTCCTTCCAAGCCATTTATCTGGTTTCTTTTTCCACACCTGACTTACCCTGGGACCCTCCCCTGGGGTACACACACACCGCTCGGCCAAGATGGATCTTGAAGTGATGGCTTCTGGGATTCGCTAGAATCACTGTGGCCTGGAGTTATCCCCTGACTTTTGACTCCAAGAAGTCTTTCTGAGACCTCTGAAATCCCTCCCTTCCAACTGGCTTTGTATGTAGCACATCTCTTACAAATCCATCAGATAAGCCTGAATGGGTCTAACCTACAACCTCCGAGAGATCCCCCATCCTCCTTGTAAAGTCGAGAACACAAATAGATCCTTCAGAGAACAAAATGCCTTAACGCTACCTTCAGATGTTGCCAGGACTCCATTCAGAGCCAGGTTCGATTTTAAGCAGCACCTGCATTCCAGTTTCCCACTCCCACCTCAGGCAGAATCCATCCTTCCCTCTCCATGTGCTGCAAAAGCTAACCTATTCATCACACTGGATCATGGCTAGGGAGATCTGGCTCCCAGGCAGGCAGTGAGCTTCCAGAGGGCAGGCACAAAGTAGGTGCTGAATAAATGACTGTATGGCTCATGATAAACAGGAACATTTTGAAATCTCCTTGTCTCTTTGTTTTACTTTCTCTGCTAACCTTAAAGGTAATTGCTCTGTAAGTTCAGCCATTTTCCCAGTAGTAAAGCCCATTTTCTCAAACTTGTCTTAAAAGATAGCTTCTTACTCTATTGACATCACTTAATTCAACAAATCACATGAACACTTGTGCCTAGGCACTGAGCTTTGTGGTAGAAGAATACGAAGATGAAAAGGGCTCAATTCTTGGGGGCAATGTTGTGGACTAAGTGACAGCTTGAAATGTTGAAACTGAATTGTTGTGTCAGAAAACATAAAAATAAGTTGACCCACAGTCTCTTTAAATAGTAGTAATAACTACTGCCATTTATTGAGCAGTTACTATCTGATTAAAAACTATACTAGATGCATTGTATATATTATTTTAGTTTTTACAACTCTGAGATATGGCTATTTTTTCCCAGTGAAGAAATGAGAGGATTGAAATCAGAGACATTAAGTAGCCACCTAAACTCACACAACTAATAACTGATTGATTGGAACTAGAGCTCAGGGTGAGTCTGATTCTAGAGCCTGCGTTTTTATCCACGTTACCTACTTAGAGACAGTTTTTTTTACACCACCTCATGGAGAAAAGATGAAGGAAAAGATTCCTCCTTTTCAAAAATAAGTGTAAAATACTATTGATTCAACCCTTTACCTGTCCTTGTGGTGTGATTCCAAAGTAAGTATAGCAGAATGGAAGACCAGACCTGATTTGAAACGCAGAATCTGGGAGAAACGAAGTTGCCTTGGCTTCAGCAACTAGTTCGGGGAAGGCAATGGCACCCCACCCCAGTACTTTTGCCTGGAAAATCCCATGGACGGAGGATCCTGACAGGCTCCAGTCCATGGGGTCGCTAAGAGTCCGACACGACTGAGCGACTTCACTTTCACTTTTCACTTTCATGCATTGGAGAAGGAAATGGCAACCCACTCCGGTATTCTTGCCTGGAGAATCCCAGGGACGGGGGAGCCTGGTGGGCTTCCGTCTATGGGGTCGCACAGAGTCGGACGCGACTTAAGCGACTTAGCAGCAGCAGCAGCAGCCTGGTCCACAGTGCCCTCTGGTGGCCAGCTCATGTCATGATTTTTCTTCTAAGGTTCAGGAATGAAATGTTCAACAACCTAAGATTCAGACAGGTTCAACCTTGGATAAAGCAGACGCAGAGTTTTCCAGCCATTCTTTGTTCCAGTCTCCTGCCAAATGACCTCACACTCCTATGACTGGAGTAAGCACACCATGGATTTGAGCATCAGGCTGACCGGAGATCAAGCGCCAGCTTCATCACTTAGAGTTAGCAGTGAATGGTACTCAAGGGCGCTGGGACCATGCCGGGGCTCCCCAAGCTTCTTCCTGTTACCAGCCAAAGCCTAAATTGATCACTGCTCCAAGGGTCAGTAGACCATCCAGCCAAACTCTTAAGATAACCAATCACCTAGTCACCATTAATCCTTGCTTTCTACATCTCACTGACTCACTATTTAGGTATGGATTATTTTTTCGTAATAAGTATAATTTTTATCTTCACAAAAGGAAAAACTCAATCTTGACGACACAACATCTCTGTAGAAATAATTTCAACTAAGGAAACAGATTATTCTGAGTTCCATGCCCTGGACGCTGTCCAGGACTGCCAGTGTGATGGGTTTTCTGCCCATGATTGTTGTTGTTGTTTAGTCCCTAAGTGGTATCCGACTTTTTGTGACCCCATGGACTGTAGCCTGCCAGGTTCCTCTGTCCATTGAATTTCCCAGGAAAGAATACTGGAGGATCTTCTCGACCCAGGGACCAAACCCAGATCTCCCATATTACAAGCAGATTCTTTACCACCTGAGCCCTGCACATGCCCATGATTAGGTTATGTTAAATGGCACAGTTGACCTTAAGACTGGGAGGTTATCTCTGTGGCCCGACTTAATCATACAAGCTTTTTAAACTCAGAAAGTTTAAAGTCTGGTTGGTTGCAAATTTGAAACACAAGGATTTGTCATGTTTTTCTGGCTTGAAGATGAAGTCACCCGGCAAGGAAAAGTAAGAAGCCTCCCAGAGCTCAAAGCCCCCAGCTGACAGCCAGCAAGGGGCAGGGACCTCAAAAATGAATTTTGCCAACAAGCAGGGAGCTTGGAAGACCACCCCAGACTCCATCCAGATGAGGATGGCAGCCATGAAGATACCTTGATCTCAATCCAGTGAGACCCTAAGCAGAAAACCAAATAGATGGGGAAACAATGGAAAGAGTAAGAGACTTTATATTTGGGGGCTCCAAAACCACTATGGATGGTGACTGCAGCCATGAAATTAAAAGACACTTGCTCCTTGGAAGAAAAGCTATGACCAACCTAGACAGCATATTAAAAAGCAGAGATGTTACTTTGTCAACAAAGTTCTGTCTAGTCAAAGCTATGGTTTTTCTAGTAGTGTGGATGTGAGAATTGGACTATAAGGCAAGTTATGACCAACCTAGATAGCATATTCAAAAGCAGACACATTACTTTGCCAACAAAGGTTCGCCTAGTCAAGGCTATGGTCTTTCCTGTGGTCATGTATGGATGTGAGAGCTGGACTGTGAAGAAGGCTGAGCGCCCAAGAATTGATGCTTTTGAACTGTGGTGTTGGAGAAGACTCTTGAGAGTCCCTTGGACTGCAAGGAGATCCAACCAGTCCATTCTGAAGGAGATCAGCCCTGGGATTTCTTTGGAAGGAATGATGCTAAAGCTGAAACTCCAGTATTTTGGCCACCTCATGCGAAGAGTTGACTCATTGGAGAAGACTCTGATGCTGGGAGGGATTGGGGGCAGGAGGAGAAGGGGACGACAGAGGATGAGATGGCTGGATGGCATCACTGACTCGATGGATGTGAGTCTGAGTGACCACCAGGAGTTGGTGATGGACAGGGAGGCCTGGTGTGCTGCGGTTCATGGGGTCGCAAAGAGTCGGACACGACTGAGCGACTGATCTGATCTGATCTGAGCGCTGAAGAATTGATGCTTTTGAACTGAGGTGTTGGAGAAGACTCTTGTGAATCCCTTGGACTGCAAGGAGATCAAACTAGTCAATCCAAAAGAAAATCAGTCCTGAATATTCATTGGAAGGACTGATGCTGAAGCTGAAGCTGCAATATTGTGGCCACCTGATGTGAAGAACTGACTCATTGGAAAAGACCCTGATGCTGGGAAAGATTGAACACAGGAGGAGAAGGGGACGACAGAGCACGAGATGGTTAGATGGCATCACCAACTCAATGAACATGAGTTTGAGCAAGCTCCAGGAATTGGTGATGTACAGGGAAGCCTGGCATGCTGCAGTCCATGGGGTTGCAAAAGAGTTGGACATGACTGAGCGACTGAACTGAAGTGGCAGAAAGCCAGCCACTCTGCGCCCAGACTTCCAACCTGCAGAAACAATGATGTAATATATAACACAGATGAATTAATAAATATATCATGTATATCAGCAGTCCCCAACTGTTTTGGCATCAGGGATCGGTTTTGTGGAAGACAGTTTTTTCGCAACAGAGATGATGGGGGTTGGGAGAATGGGATGGTTTCAGGATGATTCAAATTCATTACATTTATCATGCACTTTATTTCTATTATTATTACATTGTGATATATAATGAAATAATTATACAACTCACCACAGTGAAAAATCAGTGGGAGCCCTGAGCTTGTTTTCTTTCAACTAGGCAGTCCCATCTTGGTGTGATGGGAGACAGTGACACCCAAAGTGCACTGCTTCTGTCCCGACTACTCCATAATGTCTTTCTGGTTGCTGTTATGCTCCAACTTGGAGGCATGCATTTCCTCATCCATGACTGTTACACCACCAGTCTTCACCATTGGTTTGTATTTGGGTCCCTTTTGTTCATTCGTTTCTACTTTTGTATCAGATAATTAATTCATTGATAATAATAAATACAGTGTTTGCAGAAACTCAAGAACAATATTCTTGAATACCCCTAATGTAACTGAAAGTGGGGTCTGGCTGTTCCTCACTCAAAAACCAATAAAGAAGCCAGCTTGATAGAAAAGTTTGCTTTATTTTGTATGCCAGCAACCAGGGGTGGAGTTGGGAGGGCAGACGCCAGTCCAAAGGCCGACTCCCCTCTCAACCGGGTGACAATCAGGAGGAAAGAACTTTTACAGAGGGAGGGAGCTACATGCAGAAACAGCAGAGTCAGCTCTGACAGTCATCTTGAAATTGGTCATAGGTCGTCTGACTAGCTTGATCTTGACTGTTTTAAGTTCAGTTACTCTTCAGTTCCAGGGTTGGTTTCTTTTCATTTCTTGAGGCCAGTTCTTGGAATTGTGGCAGCTTTGACAGCTTGTGTCATGCTACAGTCTGCTCATTATGCAGTTAATTTCTCCCCCGAGGGGTTTCAGTATCTCTAAGACAGCTTAGAGGATACGGCTCACAATATTATCTATCAGATCTGATCAGTCGCTCAGTCGTGTCCGACTCTTTGCGACCCCATGAACTGCAGCACACCAGGCCTCCCTGTCCATCACCAACTCCTGGTGGTCACTTAGACTCACATCCATCGAGTCAGTGATGCCATCCAGCCATCTCATCCTCTGTCGTCCCCTTCTCCTCCTGCCCCCAATCCCTCCCAGCATCAGAGTCTTCTCCAATGAGTCAACTCTTCGCATGAGGTGGCCAAAATACTGGAGTTTCAGCTTTAGCATCATTCCTTCCAAAGAAATCCCAGGGCTGATCTCCTTCAGAATGGACTGGTTGGATCTCCTTGCAGTCCAAGGGACTCTCAAGAGTCTTCTCCAACACCACAGTTCAAAAGCATCAATTCTTGGGCGCTCAGCCTTCTTCACAGTCCAGCTCTCACATCCATACATGACCACAGGAAAGACCATAGCCTTGACTAGGCGAACCTTTGTTGGTAAAGTAATGTCTCTGCTTTTGAATATGCTATCTAGGTTGGTCATAACTTTCCTTCCAAGGAGTAAGCGTCTTCTAATTTGATGGCTGCAGTCACCATCTGTAGTGATTTTGGAGCCCAGAAAAATAAAGTCCGACACTGTTTCCACTGTTTCTCCATCTATTTCCCATGTAGTGATGGGACCAGATGCCATGACCTTCGTTTTCTGAATGTTGAGCTTTAAGCCAACCTTTTCACTCTCCACTTTCACTTTCATCAAGAGGCTTTTTAGCCCCTCTTCACTTTCTGCCATAAGGGTGGTGTCATCTGTATATCTGAGGTTATTGATATTTCTCCCAGCAATCTTGATTCCAGCTTGTGTTTCTTCCAGTCCAGCATTTCTCATGATGTACTCTGCATATAAGTTAAATAAACATGGTGACAATATACAGCCTTGACGTACTCCTTTTCCTATTTGGAACCAGTCTGTTGTTCCATGACCAGTTCTAACTGTTGCTTCCTGACCTGCATACAGATTTCTCAAAAGGCAGATCAGGTGGTCTGGTATTGCCATCTCTCTCAGAATTTTCCACAGTTTATTGTGATCTACACAGTCAAAGGCTTTGGCATAGTCAATAAAGCAGAAATAGATGTTTTTCTGGAACTCTCTTGCTTTTTCCATGATCCAGCGGATGTTGGCAATTTGATCTCTGGTTCCTCTGCCTTTTCTAAAACCAGCTTGAACATCAGGAAGTTCACGGTTCACATATTGCTGAAGCCTGGCTTGGAGAATTTTGAGCATTACTTTACTAGCGTGTGAGATGAGTGCAATTGTGCGGTAGTTTGAGCATTCTTTGGCATTGCCTTTCTTTGGGATTGGGATGAAAACTGACCTTTTCCAATCTTGTGGCCACTGCTGAGTTTTCCAGATTTGCTGGCATATTGAGTGCAACACTTTCACAGCATCATCTTTCAGGATTTGGAATAGATCCACTGGAATGCCATCACCTCCACTAGCTTTGTTCATAGTGATGCTTTCTAAGGCCCACTTGACTTCACATTCCAGGATGTCTGGCTCTAGGTCAGTGATCACACCATCATGATTATCTGGGTCGTGAAGCTCTTTTTTGTACAGTTCTTCTGTGTATTCTTACCACCTCTTCTTAATATCTTCTACTTCTGTTAGGTCCATACCATTTCTGTCCTTTATCGAGACCATCTTTGCATGAAATGTTCCTTTGGTATCTCTGATTTTCTTGAAGAGATCCCTAGTCTTTCCCATTCTGTTGTTTTCCTCTATTTCTTTGCACTGATCGCTGAAGAAGGCTTTCTTATCTCTTCTTGCTATTCTTTGGAACTCTGCATTCAGATGTTTATATCTTTCTTTTTCTCCTTTGCTTTTTGCTTCTCTTCTTTTCATAGCTATTTGTAAAGCCTCCCCAGATAACCATTTTGCTTTTTTGCATTTCTTTTCCATGGGGATGGTCTTGATCCCTGTCTCCTGTACAATGTCACGAACCTCATTCCATAGTTCATCAGGCACTCTATCTATCAGATCTAGGCCCTTAAATCTATTTCTCACTTCCACTGTATAATCATAAGGGATTTGATTTAGGTCATACCTGAATGGTCTAGTAGTTTTCTCTACTTTCTTCAATTTCAGTCTGAATTTGCCAACATCCGCTGGATCATGGAAAAAGCAAGAGAGTCCCAGAAAAACATCTATTTCTGCTTTATTGACTATGCCAAAGCCTTTGACTGTGTGGATCACAATAAACTATGGAAAATTCTGAAAGAGATGGGAATACCAGACCACCTGATCTGCCTCTTAAGAAATCTGTATGCAGGTCAGGAAGCAACAGTTAGAACTGGTCATGGAACAACAGACTGGTTCCAAATAGGAAAAGGAGTACGTCAAGGCTGTATATTGTCACCATGTTTATTTAACTTATATGCAGAGTACATCATGAGAAATGCTGGACTGGAAGAAACACAAGTTGGAATCAAGATTGCCGGGAGAAATATCAATAACCTCAGATATGCAGATGACACCACTCTTATGGCAGAAAGTGAAGAGGGGCTAAAAAGCCTCTTGATGAAAGTGAAAGTGGAGAGTGAAAAGGTTGGCTTAAAGCTCAACATTCAGAAAACGAAGATCATGGCATCTGGTCCCATCACTGCATGGGAAATAGATGGGGAAACAGTGGAAACAGTGTCAGACTTTGTTTTTCTGGGCTCCAAAATCACTGCAGATGGTGACTGCAGCCATGAAATTAAAAGACGCTTACTCCTTGGAAGGAAAGTTATGACCAACCTAGATAGCATATTCAAAAGCAGAGACATTACTTTACCAACAAAGGTTCGCCTAGTCAAGGCTATGGTCTTTCCTGTGGTCATGTATGGATGTGAGAGCTGGACTGTGAAGAAGGCTGAGCGCCCAAGAATTGATGCTTTTGAACTGTGGTGTTGGAGAAGACTCTTGAGAGTCCCTTGGACTGCAAGATCCAACCAGTCCATTCTGAAGGAGATCAATCCTGGAATTTCTTTGGAAGGAATGATGCTAAAGCTGAAACTCCAGTATTTTGGCCACCTCATGCGAAGAGTTGACTCATTGGAGAAGACTCTGATGCTGGGAGGGATTGAGGGCAGGAGGAGAAGGGGACGACAGAGGATGAGATGGCTGGATGGCATCACTGACTCGATGGATGCGAGTCTGAGTGACCTCCGGGAGCTGGTGATGGACAGGGAGGCCTGGCGTGCTGCAATTCATGGGGTCGCAAAGAGTCGGACACGACTGAGCGACTGATCTGATCTGATCTGAATGGTCTAGTGGTTTTCCCTACTTTCTTCAATTTCAGTCTGAATTTGGCAATAAGGAGTTAATGATCTGAGCCACAGAAAGCTCCTGGTCTTGTTTTTGCTGATTGTATAGAGTTTCTCCATCTTTGGCTGCAAAGAATATAATCGATCTGATTTCGGTGTTGACCATCTGGTGATGTCCATGTATAGAGTCTCAATGGCAACCCACTCCAGTACTCTTGCCTGGAAAATCCCATGGATGGAGGGGCCTGGTAGGCTGCAGTCCATGGGGTAGCTAGGAGTCGGATACGATTAAGCGACTTCACTTTCACTTTTCACTTTCATGCATTGGAGAAGGAAATGGCAACCCACTCCAGTGTTCTTGCCTGGAGAGTCCCAGGGACGGGGGAGCCTGGTGGACTTCCGTCTATGGGGTTGCACAGAGTCGGATAGGACTGAAGCGACATAGCAGCTTGTGTTGTTGGAAGAGGGTATTTGCTATGACCAGTGCATTTTCTTGGCAAAACTCTATTAGTCTTTGCCCTGCTTCATTCCGTATTCCAAGGCCAAATTTGCCTGTGACTCCAGGTGTTTCTTGACTTCCTACTTTTGCATTCCAGTCCCCTATAATGAAAAGGACATCTTTTTTGAAAAGGACATCCTTCCCGCGACCGGCGCACTAGGAGCGCCCCGCTGGCTGCGCAGCGCACTAGGAGCGCGGCCGAGAGGAGCTACGCCACGACCGAGGTCAGGAAGGGCAGCGGTGAAGAGATACTCCTCCTTCAAGGTCAGGAAGGGCGGCGGTGAGGAGAGACCCCTCGTCCAAGGTAAGGTGCCATGGCTGTGCTTTGCTGGAGCAGCCAGGAAGAGATATCCCACGCCCAAGGTAAGAGAAACCTAAGTAAGACGGTAGGTCTTGCAAGAGGGCTGCTGCTGCTGCTAAATCGCTTCAGTCGTGTCCGACTCTGTGCGATCCCATAGACGGCTGTCCCTGGGACTCTTCAGGCAAGAACACTGGAGTGGGTTGCCATTTCCTTCTCCAATGCATAAAAGTGAAAGTGAAGTCGCTCAGTCGTGTCCGATTCTTGGCGACCCCATGGACTGGAGCTTACCACGCTCCTCCGCCCATGGGATTTTCCAGGCAAGAGTATTGGGGTGGGGTGCCATTGCCTTCAGAGGGCAAATACACTGAAACCATACTCACAGAAAACTAGTCAATCTAATCACACCAGGACCACACCCTTGTCTAACTCAATGAAATTAAGCCATGTGCATGGGGCAACCCAGGATGGGCGGGTCATGGTGGAGAAGGGAATGGCAAACCACTTCAGTATTCTTGCCTTGAGAACCCCATGAACAGTATGAAAAGGCAAAATGATAGGATACTGAAAGAGAAACTCCCCAGGTCAGTAGGGGCCCAATATGCTACTGGAGATCAGTGGAGAAATAACTCCAGAAAGAATGAAGGGATGGAGCCAAAGCAAAAAGAATACCCAGCTGTGGATGTGTCTGGGGATAGAAGCAAAGTCCGAAGCTGTAAAGAGCAATATTGCATAGGAACCTGGAATGTCAGGTCCATGAATCAAGGCAAATTGGAAGTGGTCAAACAAGAGATGGCAAGAGTGAATGTTGACATTCTAGGAATTAGTGAACTAAAAAGGACTGGAATGGGTGAATTTAACTCAGATATTATCTATAGCCCTTGAAAAAAACTGCACAGCATATAGGATCTTAATTCCCTGACCAGGGACAAAACCTGTGCCCCCTGCAGTAGAGCATGCTGCCTTAACCACTGAACCACCAGCAAAGTCCCTAGATCTCACTGTTTTTAATTAATTACTCTAAAAAATATTTTTGAGTTCTTTACTTAAGACTTGGAATTTTAAGGGGCCCCAGTGCATTTCCAAGGCAGAGACAGAGGGGGATCTGGTTTTGCTAAATTTGGCTTAAGTTGAAAAAAAAAAAAAAAAGGTTGCTATATGGTCTCAACAATCCCTTTGCAAATGATATTCAGCTCCCTAGAACAAGGTATTTTTTAGTAGAATTTTACATTAATATTGAATATTTTTTTAAATCCTAATAGGTTAAGACAAGTCAAACCACCATTCTACACAGATAAAACCTTCACAAAGGTCAACTGAGGTAATCCAGAGATAAAACTAAATTATGTAGATTTTCAATGAAGTCACTAGTCATGTAACATAAATTATTTACACACTTGCAAGTGCTTTAAGAAATGTGCTCCAAGAAGCATTAACCTTTGTTTTTGTATGTGTATGCCATTTTGAAGACTTGCACATTTTATTTTTCAGGAAACTTAACATTTTAAATAGTGTGTTCTACCAAATGGTCATGCTTTGGTACTATTCATATAGGATTGCTTATCCTAAAGAGTTGGCATTTCCCAGGAGGAACTTTGACTCTGCTTTAGAAGTTTCATATAAATTAAAATCTTCATCAAATATCAATATGCAGGGAGGTAACACAGGATGAAACATACACAGGCACATTATCTCTGTACATTTAGAAACTGCTCCTTCAAGATAGTCACACCAGGGAGGGGGGTTCAGGATGGGGAACACATGTACACCCGTGGCTGGTTCATGGCAATGTACGGTAAAACCACTACAATACTGTAAAGTAATTAGCCTCCAATTAAAATGAATAAATTTAAAATAAATAAGTAAATACATTAAAAAGAAAAAAACAAAGATATTCACACCAGAAAGCTTAGTCTGTGCTTAATATTCAGGAGTATGAGTTTGGCTCATCAGAAGCCCTGGCAAGACCTTACTATTTCAAAGTTATTAACAACTACCTCTAGGGCAAGTCTATATTTACTGAGTTATGATAAATTTATTATAACGAAGGAAAACAAGTGTAGCCAGCTATCTTTAAAAATGCCCCATCACTGTTTCTCAATATACAAAGACTAGAACTACTCATATATACATTTATCATACAACAAATCCCATCTCTGTCCCCTGAAATTCCTGTAATTTTATTCATTAGATGATTTAAAAAAAAAAAAAAAAGACTTAAAGAGCACTTTACAGCAGCATTCAGCTTTCCTATGAAATTCTCAGGGTCTTAAATATTATGTACACTTCCTTTTTCTTTATTTTTCTTTTAGTAAGCTAGACACTAGCTTCAGAGTTTGTGGATCTGGAAAAATTACCCACTCAAAACTGTTCTGCTGCTGCTGCTGCTGCTGCTAAGTCGCTTCAGTCGTGTCCGACTCTGTGCGACCCCATAGACAGAAGCTCACCAGGCTCCCCCGTCCCTGGATTCTCCAGGCAAGAACACTGGAGTGGGTTGCCATTTCCTTCTCCAATGCATGAAAGTGAAAAGAGAAAGTGAAGTTGCTCAGTCATGTCCGACTCTTAGCGACCCCATGAACTGGAGCCTACCAGGATCCTCCGTCCATGGGATTTTCCAGGCAAAAGTACTGGGTTGGGGTGCCACTGCCTTCCCGGTCAAAACTGTTCTAGAAATTGTCTTTTGCAGAATAGCAGGTAGCTGAGTTAAAAATAGGAGGGTCATTTCCCTGTTGTCCAAAATTTAAGTCTTTTTTTGTTTGTTTGTTCCCCTTGTACCTAAGCCTCAGTCACCACTTCTGAGTGAAGATGGACAGAGGCTCCGGCCTCTGCTCCTAGGGCTTCCCAATAGCTGCCTTCTCATTGCTGCAACCAGGCCTGAATACATGCGTGTCGATGAGGACCTCCCCAAAACAGCCTTTAGAGGCAATGCCTCAGCATGTTTTCTGTCTTTTCCAGCGGGTGTGTGCTAAATCACTTCAGTCGTGTCTGACTCCATGCGAACCTATGACTGTAGCCTACCAGGCTCCTCTGTCTATGGGATTCTTCAAGCAAGAATACTGGAGTGGGTTGCCATGCCCTCCTCCAGGAGATCTTGCCGACCCAGGGATCAAACCTGCGCCTCTTATGTCTCTTGGATTGGCAGGAAATAGGAAATCCTGAACCTCCTGTGTCTCCCTGAAAACCAGGAAATCAACCTCTCCTGTGAAAGGTGCCCTCCCCACACCCAGAGGAAGAAGGACACCCCTTTATCCTCAGAGATGGGAATTCAGAGCCAAGATGCCGCTGGAAACATCTTATTCCTTCCTTCAATTTACCACCTTAGGCCTAATCTCTCTTTAGATTCTTCACTAATTAAGCACCTAAAATCTAAGTTTTGTCCTGTGTACACCTCACAGATTTATTGTATCTGTCTCTAAAAAGTATAACAGCTGCCTGCTTTGGACACCTCTTGGGTCCTATTCTTACAGGACCTCCATATGCATGAATTAAATTTTGTTTCTACTTCTCCCATTAATCTGGCTGTGTCAATATTATTAGTTCAGCCACAGCCCTCCAGAGGTGGAGAAGGCAGACCTTCTCCTCCACAACAGTGCCTAAGTTAAGTTTGGGGAGTATGGGAAGGGCACAGCACTCCCATGCCCCCACATCCTCTTCCCATCCCATCAGTATAAAGACAAGTAGCCCATTTTTTTCCCACACCATTTCTCTCACCTATTATGAAAACAGTCAAAAATCTGGAGGGAAATGCATTAACCAGCTTGAAAGCTCTCCTAATCTCCTTGTTCAAGGTTTTATTTAACTCAAACTCCAGCAAACCCTCTAATCTTGTTTAATCTTCCTGGTGATTGGCCTCCACCCTGTAGTTAGCCCCTTGAGTTCCTTATTAGCACCCACTCCAGTGTTCTTGCCTGGAGAATCCCAGGGACCGGGGAGTCTGGTGGGCTGCCGTCTCTGGGGTTGCACAGAGTCGGACATGACTGAAGCAACTCGGCAGCAGCAGGGACTCCTCCAAAAAGGCTTGTTAGGAAAACAGAAGGTTCTTTTCCATCACTCAAGAAAGCCCAAGTGTTTTAGGTTATCTGTGCCAGGAACAAGAGACAAAGCCAAACCTATGTGTTTATCATGCTGCAGTATTTAATAAGCTCTTTTGGAATCCATGGGTATATGATGTTTGTACCGTAATTAACACACACATACAAAAACCAAGGGGTTCTGACATCCTCCACATCCACAACCTAGTAGGTAGCTTATCTTTCTTCTAAGTGAGGAATCAAAGCAGAGGTGACATGCCTGAGGACACAAAGGCAGGAAGTGGCGTAAGTGAACCTAAACCCAGTTCTCTGACTCTTTTTTGGTTGGACTTCTCCTCTCCGGTTTTGCCTTTCTTCACTTTGAAATGGGAGCGAGAACAGACACCTTCTGAGTTCTCATGACGCATCTGCCGTCTCAACAGTAGCTATCTGACACAGTCTTTCCAAAGACAAAACCAGAGGGATTTAGATAGTTTCCTAAGGACACAGGTGCTAACTGGTGCTTGCAGAATATGAATCATGGTGGGTTCCAAATATTATGGGGGTTGAGGTTAACTGTATAAATGTCATCCAAATAAATGTTCCAGCAAAGAGAATGTAGCCCAACCTAAACCTCAGAATTTCTCAATCTGATCTACCAATGTCAGTGAA
Source organism: Tragelaphus eurycerus (assembly GCA_935064755.1). Classification (NCBI taxonomy): domain Eukaryota; kingdom Metazoa; phylum Chordata; class Mammalia; order Artiodactyla; family Bovidae; genus Tragelaphus; species Tragelaphus eurycerus. Next base: position 32,748,317 of record CAKXYN010000002.1, read on the forward strand.
AATCATGTTTCCAATTGACCTATAGTTTCATATAAGGTCATAAAACATAACAAAGTTAATACAGAATGTTTCTTCTCAAAAGTGTCCTCACTTAATTTGTTATGCCTTAAGAGATAATTCATAATGTGGCTGTTCATTTTAAAGATATGCTTCCTCTAAAAAGGAAAGAAAATGTCTTTATTAAAAGTCTGTGAGTGGTGGTCTATTGTTGGTTGAGAAGAAACGACACTCTTTGTCTGAGGTTAACAATAATGGAAATAGATAATATAAGTGATCTGTGACCATGCATCATGAGGCTTTCAGAGGTGATACAAAAAATACTTCCTTATTTTTTAAGACTTTCTTTTTAAAAACTTTGTACTATAATGATTGCCATAATTATGCCCTAACTTTTTTTTTCTTAATGAAAAGTTTTATTTTTTTTATTTTATTTTTTAACTTTGCAATATTGTATTGGTTTTGCCATATATCAACTTGAATCCACCACAGGTATACACGTGTTCCCCATCCTGAACCCTCCTCCCTCCTCCCTCCCCGTACCATCCCTCTGGGTGGTCCCAGTGCACCAGCCCCAAGCATCCAGTATCCTGCATCGAACCTGGACTAGCGACTCGTTTCATATATGATATTATACATGTTTCAATGCCATTCTCCCAAATCATCCCACCCGCTCCCTCTCCCAAAGAGTCCAAAAGAGTGTTCTATACATCAGTGCCCTAACTTTTAAGGTCATTTTACTTACCAAAAAATATTTAGGAAACAAGCTACTATATAGTTCTCAGTTCTCTAGAGAAAGCGTAAGTTTTGATATTTCTGATACAGTAAATCACTGGAATTCATAGAAAAATATTTTGAGATATAGTTTCATGTGTTGAAAAACATAGGTTTAGTGGACTGTAGCACGTAAGTATATTTTGAATTATGAAGATATTTTATATTTTGAAATAATATAAGAACAATCATATTCTTTTTTTATTAGAAATAAAAGCCAATCATACCAGAATGCAGAAATTATGCTGACTTGATTTGGTCATTAGAAAAGTTGTTTCGTTTTTCACGCTGTGGCACTTTAAACAACACACTATCCTATCTATTCATTACCTTTATCAGTCTGCTTTTGTTTAGTTGCTAAGTCGTTTCTGACTCTTTGCCACTCCATGGGCTGTAGCCCACCAGGCTCCTCTGTCTGACAGTTTCTCCAGGCGAGAATAAGAGTGGGTTTACATCTCCTTCTCCAGGGGATCTTCCAGGGATGGAACTGAGCCACGAGGGAAGCCCCTATTAGTTTGCTAGGGCTGCCGTAGGAATAAAACAGATGGGGTCGGTTAAACAACAGTAATCTATTTCTCATAGTTCTGGTGTCTACAAGTCCAAGTTCAAGAAGTCAAGAAGTTTGGTTTCTTTTTTTTTTTTTTTCTTTAATTTTTTTTTTTCTTTTTACTTGCAATGCTAGTGATAGAACCAAAGGCTGATATCTGTATCAAACAGGAGAAACGTAAAGGAAACTAAACAATTTCATGTAATCACATTGCCATGATCCTACATCATAAAATGGAGATTCAAAGGACATGATTTTTCTGAATGCAGGAGACCCCGGTTTGATTCCTGGATTGGGAAGATTCCCTGGAGAAGGGACAGGCTACCCACTCCAGTATTGGGTCACAAAGAGTCAGGCACGACTGAGCCACTTTCACTTTCACATGTGGATATTATTAAAAAACAATGTGGTAACAGATCTAGAACCTTTGGCAAGCTAACGAATGAGTAATATAAATATGAATAATCAACTTTGTCCTTCATGGTGATTATCGTCCGGTATTTTTTGCTTTGAGAGCAGTTGAACTCATTGTTAAAGAAAAATAATGCTTTCCTCTCTGAAACATTTGTGAACCATTCAGTCGGGTGTGGTGAATAAAATACTTAAGGATCTAATACATAAAAATGCAATAGGGAAAGCACATTATTTTTTCACTCCCTTTCTCAAAGGATGGAATATTTTGTATTTGCCCTGATTTTATGTCTTGACTGGTTTCTTCTTGTGATCACCTTCTTTTTGTACTTGCATATATCTGGGTTCTTAATCTCATTTTCTGAGAAGGCTACATTGGATTAGGCCAACCATGTGATCTCATTTTACCTGAATTTCCTCAGTAAAAGCCCTAACTCCAAATACAGTCACAGTCTGAAGTTCTGGAGGTTTGAATTTAACAGGATTTTCTTTTTTAATCCTTTTTTATCCCCCAGCCTGCTGCATGACATGCAGGGTCTTAGTTCCCCAACCATGGACTGAACCCATGCCCTCTGAAGTGGAAACATGGAATCTTAACCATTGGACCACCAGGGGAGTCTCTAATAAAGGATTTTAAAAGGACGCAATTCAACCATAACACTCTCTTTGCAGCTTTGTATTTTTTAATTGATCTTTAAAATAGTTTAGTTCTATACCATTGCTACTTAGATGTTTTGTTTAATAATTTACAGGCATATGCTTTTTTTTTCTTTTTTGCAAAATGCTCAAAATAGTTAGAATGAGTCCAAATAGTTCTTTGACCTCTAAAAAAGCAAACATTAGAACTCTATGTTTCAGTGCATACATATAGTCCATTTTCCTTCATCCATTTCTCTTGCCCATAATGAAAACAGTAGAATCTAGAAGGAAAAATGAAAGAGGAAAATTATATAGGAAAAAATGAAGTATAAGAAATATTAAACGGCACGGGACCACTAACACATTATTTCCAAGGAGACTGGACCCTGACCTCCCACCAAGGGGAACTGGAAAGGCCTTCTATTCAGAGGGTGTTCTTGGGGGTTTCTGAAGGATAGTATGCTTTGCCCTCAGACCTAATAAGTCTTACATATAGTTTGCCAACTATCCGCCAACATAAAGTTGTTGTACTCAAACATACTGCCAGAGAGAACAATTTCAAACCTACAGACCTGCTTGGCTGGGTGAAAAACCACATGCTGTCTAAATAGCATGCTGTCCACTCATGCGTGTGTAACAGAATTGCCCAACAGGTACACCACTTGTGGAGGTGTGCTGCCATGTTGCCTCCCTCACAAGGATGTATATAAAAATCATTCATGCCTCTCCTAACAACAACCAAAGTTTTCTGCAGAGATATAAATATCTGGTAGAGAGATTGGAGCAGTATGCTGGTTGCATATTGGAAGTCCTGAAAAAGGGTGAAAATGCAGAGTGAAGGTGGAATAAGAGAGGGGAGAAAACCTTAAGGCCATAACCTGGAGAATATGACCATGAACCAGAGAAATTTGGGAAGAGTCAGTAAAAGACTTTAAGAAGGGACAGCAGAGACAACCAGTTATGCTGGTACCTGGGAGGTGAAGTTTAGTGATATGCACTGAAAAGTTTCCATGCCATTTAGCAGCAAGTGGCTCATTAGTGTCCCTGGTGAGGGTGGATGAGTGGGCATAATGGTAACAAAATCTGGATTTGCAGTGAGTGAAGGAATAGGAGGTGGAGAAGACTGAGTGCTTATAATCCTCTATAGAGAAACTTAGCTGTGAAGGGAAGAAGGGAGAACGATGCCTGGGGACAATATAGAGCGAAGGGAAGTGAGAGAATACTGCTTCTTTCACGACCTGAACCCTTACAACAGACAGTTAGTTACATGCTCAGTTAAAATCTATCTCCACATTTTGGTTTGTTTGTTTTTACAAAAAAGGTACACTTTCTTTTCATTAATTTGTTCTCACAACAGCACTGTTGAAGTCAGGGCATGATCTCTACTCCACAGATGAAGAAGCCACTTGCATATGTTAATAAGTGGTAAAAGGCAGAGCAGGGCTTTGCCTCGAGGCTTCTGGCCCAAGGCTATGATCTTCCACAGAACTGTAGCTGCCTGAGGAGTATACGCAGTAATATTCATGCCAGTGATTTGTGAGAGGCTCCCCATGGACTCCCACCTCTCCGGTTTGACACTAGTGTGTTTGCTTTGGAGTCTGACCCCACTGCTTTCACAGCCATCCTGTCCTTTCAACTAGTAAAGCACAGGGAGGCCTCACATTTCAGCACAAGTTTGTAGTAACTTGTACTTACTTCTGGTGGGCCATCACTCTTTCTTAAAAATCACAGCATCCCATTTTATTCTAAGCAGCAACATGTCCAACTCAAAGACAAGCTCTCCCAGACATCTTTTCAGCTGAGGGTAACCAGAGATATAATCTGAAGTTGGTTGTATATTTTAGTTGTTCCGTGAAAACCACATAACACCTGAACAGAAGCTGCTGTGCACCCTTTGGGCTTCCCCTGCTCCCCATCCCTGTACCACTTCTCTTGTTTTCCACATGCCTTCTGTTTGGAATAGGTATTTGGATAACTGGGCAAGTTGACAAAGGAAGCCAGTGTTAAGGATGTTGGGGTAATGAGTGAACTAAATCGGGTCAGTTGTGAAACCAAGAAGCCACCAGCCCAGCCCTCTGGCAGGTCACCTCTAGAGTTTTTGTTTTTCACAAAGAATACTGTTTCATCAACTGCAATTTCTGGCCAAACACAATTTCTATGCAGTAACGCAGTCATTCCAAATTTTCAGTGCGCCCTAGAAGTACTATTCCTGCCTCCTTCACTACTGTCCTATGTCTTTCCTTTCTCTCGTGTACAAAGAATACTGTAGGTGCCAGCTTCCCCTTCTCACTGCCCACCCATCACCCCAGAGTCGACTGCCCACACCTCCATGTCCCATTACTTCCCCCGACCACTGGGGTCCTCATACCCGGAGCCCCTTCCCCCGAGATGTTGGTCTCAGCAGCATGAAGCACTCTTGCTCAACCCACCTGTGGAAATCTTCCCCCTCTCAGGTCTGTCCTAGGTCCAGGTTGGCCTCCTTCCTCTCCGCTTCTTCTCGGTAGGCTCCTCCTCCTTAAGTGTCAGCGGCTTTGGGCCCAAGGAAGGAAGGAGACCAGGAGCCATGCAGCATGATCCAACTAACTCAGCACATTCAGAGAGGGGACAGTCAGGGAGACCGTGGGGGGCAAAAGGGCTCTGTCCTCTAGAAGAGCTAAGGCCCCCACGCACAGGGATGTGCAGAAAGGAGGACTGGGATTCACCGGGAATCAGGGTGCAGGGGACCGCTTTCCTCCACCAAGTCTCAGCACTGGCTTCTTCCAGCGTTTTGGGTGGAAGCTGCCCCACATGAGGCCTTGCGCAGGACGCAGGTGTGGAACGGCCGAGGGAGGGGCCGAACCGGGCAGGGCAGGGGTGAGACCTGAGTCAGACTCAGCACGGTGCCGCCCACGTGGTATATAAAGGTGGGAGCCCTCAGAGCCCTCAGCATAGGCTGTCTTGAAGGCAAGTTCAGAGCCGTTCTGGTCGTGTGTGCCACCACAGAGGCTCATAGAAGCAGACGTCGAGTTAGAGAAAGTAGGTGTCCTCAGTGGGAAGGCAGGGTGTGGGAGGTCATGGGGATAGACTGGCCTACAGGGAGGTGGGTGTTAGGAGATGCGGAGCCTGGGGCTTGGACGCCAAGACTGGGGAGGAGTTCAGGGCAGAGGATGGCAGGAAGGCCGGAGAGGCTGCAGACAAGGGCGGTGCAGCCTGGGCCTAAGCCCCTTCTTACACTGCAGTTGCTGGGCGCAGCCCCCGGCGTCTGGCGCCAGGCTCTGAGTGCCCCCATGCCTTCAAGGCTTCATCTCCCCAAGTTCCTGGGGAGCCAGACTCGCTCAGACCAACGTGGGCCCAGGCCTCTGGGCGCTGCTTCCCTGGTCATAATACACGGCAGCGCCTCGTGTCCCCATCCCAGGTGAAGGGAAAGAGAAGGTAAGGGACCTGCTATCCTCCCAGTTCTGATGGGAGACAAGGATAGCTTTCTTTCTTCACAGCACTTTACAGGGCGGAGTGCAGCTATCCTTTCCTAACTACAAATACCTGTTTTTCAGCCTGGAAAATGAACTCTTCTGGAAACAACGAAAATTTTGAGGGCAGCACCTCCAGACCTTTCTTCTATGTGCCGCTCATGGCCCAGCAGCCTCACCTGGGTCCCTGGTACCAGAATCCTGTCTATAATCCACTCTCCATTCCTGGGGCAGGTGAGGAATCTGAATCCCCAAGGAGGTTCAGTGAGATTAAGGACCCTCCCTGTAAACCAAAGTCTGAAGGTTTTCTAACACCTTTGTCCATTACTTCCCTTCACCCTGTGTTCACACGAAAGAGACTGTGGCAGCCCATGGAGCAGTGTTTGTGGTTCAGGTTAAAAGAAAATATGTGAATTCTAGCTTTGTGCCAGTTATTCTGCTCAATAGTAGAAATGGGTTCTCTCATGTGACATCAACGGAGAAGGCAATGGCACCCCACTCCAGTACTCTTGCCTGGAAAATCCCATGGATGGAGGAGCCTGGTGGGCTGCAGTCCATGGGGTCGCTAAGAGTCGGACACGACTGAGCGACTTCACTTTCACTGTTTCGCTTTCATGCATTGAAGAAGGAAATGGCAACCCACTCCAGTTTTCTTGCCTGGAGAATCCCAGGGGCAGGAGAGCCTGGTGGGCTGACGTCTATGGGGTCACACGGAGTCGGACACTACTGAAGTGACTTAGCAGCAGCAGCACGAGCTCAGTATTGTTGCTGCCCTTGCTCCCCAAATGAGGGAACCGAGGCTCTCGGTCAGAGATTGGCTCAGGCTCACAGAGTAATCCAACCAAAGTCTCCTTAGGTTGTGAGACCAGTCTGGTTGGAAGAGGTACCTTATAGGTCCTAGTCTCTATACTTCTTTTGATGAGGTGGCTCAGACAGTAAAGCGTCTGTCTACAGTGTGAGAGACCTGGGTTCAATTCCTGGGTTGGGAAGGTTCCCTGGAGAAGGAAATGGCAACCCACTCCAGTACTCTTGCCTTGAAAATCCCATGGATGGAGGAGCTTGGTGCAGGCTACTATCCATGGGGTTGCAAAGAGTCGGGCATGACTGAGTGACTTCACTTTCAAACATTCTAAGGGGGCTCAGAGGTAAAGAATCTGCCAATGCAGGATACTTGGATTCTGTCCCTGGGTGGGGAAGATCCCCTGGAGAAGGAAATGGCAACCCACTCCAGTATTCTTGCCTGGGAAATCCCATGGACAGAGGAGCATGGCTGGCTATAGGCCCTGGGATCACAAGAGGCAGACATGACTTAGCAACTAAACAACAACAAACATTCTAAAAGCTGTTATGTGAGGTCAGAAAAGTATTTTGGAGGAAGAAGGACAAACAAGACTTGAAAATGTCTGGAAGTCAGACATCTAGGATTTCATTCAGTGCATGGGGGAATGGGGCTGTGGGCAAGCAGGAGGATCCATGGGGTGATTCTCCCAAGTATCCTGCTGTAGATAAAGCCTGTTGTGTATATAGTGTAACTTTTCCAAGTAGAAAACCAAGTGTGATGAGGGGAGCTTTTGAATTCATCAGTCACCATTCCCAGATGAATAGTAGTCAGTCTGAGAAAGAAAACCTTGAGCCGGCTTATGGCCTGTGACCTACAGTTCCTCACTGTGTCTCTACCCGGCAGATGTTGGACTAGCACCTCCACCATGAGCCACTTCCTTCAAGAAACCTTACTGTACATAAACCATTGGGTCTGTTTCTCTGGAGATTCTCTAAAGACTATAGATGTTGAAATGCTGTTTTGAAATGCTGCAGAGACAAGAATTGTGTGAGAAAAAGTCTCTTGAGTACAGAATACAGAGTGGAGGGAAGTTTGTGAGAGGAAGAATGTATCTTAAACATTCTGAGAATTCACAGACTGAGTTGCTGTGTGCCTCTGGTTTTCCCGTACTCTTAAGATTTACATTATTTTATTTGTCCTTTAGAGTTGTGGTTTGGGAGAATTAAAAGTGTAAGTGCTGGAAACAGAAACAAGATTTATAATGAGTTTTCTTAATTGTAACATGGCTCAGATTTTAGTAAGAAAAGATTGATAGGATTTATTGTCCTATGAGGGCTTCCCAGGTGGCTTTAGTGGTAAAGAACCCACCTGCCAGAGCAGGAGGCATAAGAGAGAGTGGGTTACACCCCTGGGTGGGGCAGATTCCCTGGAGAAGGGCATGGCAACCCACTACAGTATTCTTGCCTGGAGAATCCCATGGATAGAGGAGCCTGTCCAGCTGCAGTCCATAGGGCTGCAAAGTTGGACACAACTGAAGTGACTTAGGATGGATGGATGGTCCTATGAAACCTGGAATTCAGGGATGAAGCCACTTGTGGTTGGCAGATGGAGATAAGATCCCCTACAGGGTTTCTGTTCACATGGCTCTCTAGTACTGGGGATCAGTTTTCCCTGTAACTGCACTGTGAATGATCTGAGAAAAGCTTGCACTGTATTAGCTTTTTTAAACTGTTTTGGGATTAAGTGACTTCCATGCATTTTACATATCCAGAATGTCTTAACACCTTTTAAATATTAAGACATGGAGTGCACAGTCCTACAGAATTGAAAGAGATGGCTGATTTATGGGATATGTTGTTTTGTTTTTACCACATCAGGAAACGTGGAATCTTAGTTTCCCAACCAGGGGTTGAGCTCTCAGCAGCGAAAGCGCGGAGTCCTAACCACTGGACTGCCAGGGAATTCCCTGAATTATGTTCTTCTGTAGGGGTTGATTTTAGTAAATATTTAACTTCGTTGCCTCAGTTTTGTCTTATGTATAATAAGCTGAATTAGGATTTTTGACGTGGGCCATCTCCCCATTTCCCTACACTCCCACCCCTGTCAACAACCATTCTGTTTCTGCAATTCCACTTTTTCTGTATCTTTACAAAAGTGATGTATGCATTTACTTTTTTCTGTCCAGCTGATTTTTCTTAGAAAAATGTCTCAAGCTCTCCAGGTCCTTGTGTTGTCAGGATTTCCTTTTAAAGATGATTAGGTTTTGATAGCAGGGAAAGGAGGGAAAGAGAAGTTACCTTATGGGAAATGACCCATCTATGCCTAGGTCCTTATTGGACCACGGACATCTTAATGAGATGATACAGTGAAAAACTAGATAACGAAGTGTTTTATGCCATCCTAGGGAATGTGGTCACTATCCCTCATCTGATAGCCCACGATGAACCATTCATATACTGTAACTGGAGTAAGGGTCACAGATTGTTCAGACAGATTGTTCTGGAAGCAAAATGGGTTGTAGACCTGTGAGAGGCATGGGAGATGGGTTAAGAAAGTCCTTAGGAGTTACTCCTGTACAAACTGGGGGAGGACTTTATGTCCTTTGCTTTGGTAACAGAGGAGGTAACAGAAGACTAGGTGGGAGGCCCGTGGTGGGTGTGAGCAGCTGGGGCTGTGCAGTGTGTACTGGCTGAATGTTGTGACTGGCGGCAGGAGACAGAATGGCTAACTATCCCCTTCTCTTTCTAGGTTTCACAAGTGGAAGTCTGTATTTTCCAGTGGTGCTCAGTGAGTATCCTGCCTTCCTCATCCCTCAGTCCCTGTTATCCACTACTCTTAACCAAAGATCCATGGTCTCAGTGTTTTATAACATGGCACAGTTCCAACAATTTGGTGGCTGCTGGAAAGAAATGAAAACAAAAGACACGCAAACAGAAGCTGAACCTCAGCAGGCTGAAAATTTGGATAAAAAGCAAGATGTGAACTCAGAAGGCAACAGCCATGACATGCAAGTGGTGACCAGTAGCCCTGAGAATGTGGCTGAAGAGGAAGAGGTGGAGAGCAATGGCCACCCTGAGGGAGGTATTCCCTCACCTACCTGGTCGGCTCAGGTCAACAAAGTAGATGAGGGCATCCAGGGTGACGTGGGTCAGTGCCATGATGCACAGCCTGAGTCATCATCAGAAAGCAGTGCAGGACCGTGGTGGGATTATCGGGACCTCACTGAACCTGATGATGACGATGACTTTGATTCTGAGAGTCATGAGGAGTTCATTCCCCACCTCTCAACATCCCCTGTCCCCCCGCCAAATGAAGTAGGTGAGAGCATACAGCTTAGGGAATATCCCCAGCAAACATCCTCCAGAGGTGACACTCACACCCTCCGTGAAGAGTGTTGTCATACCGCCCCTCATGCCACCCTGTATAGAGTGGATAAGGGTATCCAGGGGGAAATGAGAGGAGCAAAGCAGATGGAGAATGGGTACCAGGATGAGGATGAATACATAGGTGAGTTACCCAGTGACTGTGAGTGGTGCAGTTCCTCCCCTACCTGGTTGACCCTGGTCAACAGAGTAGATGAGGCCATCCAGGGTGACATGGTTCAGTGTTGTGATAAACAGGATGAGCCATCATCAGAAAGCAGTGAAGGACCATGGTGGGAGTATGGGGATCTCGTTGAATTTGATGATTATTCTGGTAGTTATGAGGAGTGTTTTTATTCCCATTTACTGTTCCCTGTCTCCCTGCAAAATGATGGAAGTGAGGACATGCAATTGGAGAGAGACCCCCAGCAAATGCCATCCGGAAGTGATGATCATATCCCCCATGAGGGGTGTCAGTATTCCTCCCCTCCTCCTACTCTGCAGAGACTGGATGTGGGCATCCACTGGGAAATGAGAGAGACAGCAGAGCCAATGGAGAGTGGGTACCAGGAAGATGAGTATGAATATGAACGTGAGGTAGAGAATAACTATGAGGGGCACGGTTCCTCCCCTGCCTGGTTGACCCAGTTCAACAAAGTGGATGAAGGCATCCAGTGTGACGTGAGATATGCAGCAAAGCAGACTGAGTGTAGGAACCAGGATAAACAGGATTATGAAGGTGAGGAAGGGAACAGTAACTATGAGGGACAGGGTTCGTCCCCTACCTGGTTGGCCCAGGTCAACACAGTGGATGAGGGCATCCAGTGCAACATGAGCTGCTATGAAGCCCAGGGAGAGAAATCTCGGCAGCAGATGCCCTCCAGGGGTGAAGAGACGGCATCAGACAGCAAAACCAGGGGATCATGGGAAAAAAACAGTTACAAACAGGAAACTGAGTGTGGATAAAGATGAAGTGATCTTAAATGATGAGACTGAGGAGGCATACCATGAGAACTTGAAAAGGTGTGCAAAAGTTAAAAAGACTGTGAAAGGCAGGAAGCTGAAAGACATGAGCAGCTTCTCAAATGCTAAGACAGCCTATCTGTTGAAGAAAACTACTGTCTTGACCGTTGTGTTTCCTGAGGATTCAGAAGACTCTGAGTTGGAAGAGGAGGGTGACATGGATGAGTTAGGATGCCTTCCTTGAAGAGGTGAGTCCACAGGGCCCTCTGACATCTTCCACAGGAAGGTCTTATCACAAGGCTGGAAGGATAATCAGGATGCCACCTAAGAGCTCTGTCCCTTCCCGACTTGTGGTCTGGCCCACCAGAAATAAGTGCAAGTTTTTACAAGTCTGTGGTCAATTTGAGTGTGTCCCTGTTATTTACCAGTGGAAACGACAGGATGGCTGTGAAAGCACTGGTGTCAGGCTCCAAAGCAAACCCACCATGGCCAAGTCAGAGGGACTGCAGTCCAGGAGAGCCTCTCACAAATCACTGGAGTGTAAGTGACTAATGGATTCATATACTATTTGGTTGTCTGTGGTGGTTCCCTACCAGGTGAATCAATAGCATTCTATTTTGAAAGTGTGTTGTCACTTATAGTGTGCTGTGTGCTAAGTCACTTCAGTCATGTCTAACTCTTTGCTGCCATATGTACTATAGCCCACCAGGCTCCTGTCCATAGGATTCTCCAAGACAAGCATACTGGAGTGGGTTACCGAAATTCCATTCTGCAGGGGATCTTCCCAACCCAGGGATCGAAGCTGCGTCTCTTACATCTCCCGCATTAACAGGCAGATTCTAACAGACAGGATCTGTGGTTTGGAGGTGAAAGGAGAAAGTTTGGAGTGGGGATGGAGACAGCAGCCTGAGCTCAAATGGCCAGCCAGAGCAGAACTGTTTTAGATCATCCTGCCAGAGGGGAGAATTGTGAGGAATTGGGAAAGAGGCTAAAAATAGGGTAAAGGAGTATTTTTTTTTTCACTTAGATTTTTATCCTGTAGGCAATAAGCGACTAATTCAGATTGAGTACAGAAATGAAGCGAATGTGCTGTATTTCAACCAGCATATAAAGTATTTTATAGGAGAAATTAGAATGGAGAGTGCTTATATGGCTGAAAACCAGTTTTATTCAACAGAACAAAGTGATGAGGGTTCTGATTCACACAGGAGTAAAAAATAGGTGCAAGGACTAACAAAACTGAACCTTTAAAAAGACTGGAGTTTGAAGTTGGGAAGAGTTGATTTGCTTTGCTGTGTGGGTTGTGGGTAGGAGTGTAAAATGGTGAGATTGAGGGACTGGATTGGCAGACCACCCACACCTGGTTGAAGCGTGAGTTTGGAGCATCCTAGAACTGGTAGGGGCACAGCTGACAGGAGTGGAGAGGGAGCACCCTAAGGAGAGCTTTGGGAGATGATTACATCTGGGGTGCAAAGAATGACCAAAGCAGGTAAGCGAAGAATAGGATACATAATGGTCCCAGGGAAGTTTTAAGTTCCTGACTTAGTCCTAAAACCTTTAGACTGAAGAAATGTGTAAGCCTACCTCTTCTTCCTAAAGGTTGGGATATTGTCACAACTCTTGATCATTAACATGACTTTCTGATACATGCTTAGTGATTTGGAAGAGATTTTTAAAAACAGGATGAGTTTATCAGCATATTTTTTGCTTTTGGTATGTTTAGTCCTTTTTCAGTCCAGATAAGCTTCAAAATAACCATCTTAAAAGAGGCTGAAGGTGGTCCCTTTGAGGTGATGGGGAATGAGGGAAAGAGGCTGGGAACCACTATATTAATTGTGTGCATGAAGGATCTTTATACAATGTCTTTAAAGCAATAATACCCCTTCTTAACAAACACCATCTTATGCTGCTGCAGTGGAGACTGTGCACACAGCTCCACCTGTTCCAGACCCACCCTGTGTAGCCCTTAACAGCACTGATTATGAGGACCGGCTGAGGTGAAACCCAAGGGGCCACCCCCCAATGCATCCTTTGTCTCCCATGGCATTTCTACATGGAATATCCTTTCTGTTACAGGATTACTGAAGTAGCAACAGTGCAGCAGAAGACCAATGCCCTTGCAGGCAGAAGCCCTGGAGTCAAGGCACTGCTCTGCCTCTTACCCCAGACACTGACACACAACTGCAAGGTGGCTTCCTCATCTATCACCTAGAGATCATAGCCTGACTTTAACAGCATGGTGTGAGAATGTATTAAAAGTGAACTCATTTGTAAATGGTGTTCTGTAACTTGTGTGTATTGAGGGTGTTACTTGAAACCCTTCCACGCTCACACTGCATGACTTTGACTTCTTTCCCCAGTGGCATCCAGATCTTTGGTTGGTCCATGAACCAGAAGTTCCCTGGCATGTTCATTGCCTGAGACTTCTGGTATACAGTTTTCTGGCTTAGTCTCATCTTCCTGAGATGAGTGTGTAAGCTCTACAGCAAAACAAACAAACAAACAAACACTGGAATTCACCTGTTTGAGAACACAGCATTGCCTGGCTTTCTCATGGGCTGGAGACCCTAATGTCATCATAAGTGACCTTCTGAAGAGCTAGATGGACAACAGAAAAAAGTGGAAATAACTATCCTAGAAGAGCTAGCTGAACATGAAAACAAAGTAGCTGTTCTTAGAGCAGTTACTAGTGTTTACACAGAGATGATCTGTGAGCTCCAAGTTCTGATTCTAGGTCACAAAATCAGATCCTAAGATCACAAAGTTTTCTGCTAGAGACAAAGCATAACATCAAACAAGTTTCCTGATACAATAAATATAACACGCTAAGTTAAAATAGCCACTATCATGTTTATAATCTCATACATGCCATTTCAATCAGCAGAAAACTACAACAAACCAAAATTAAATGGGTCTTTTTTTAGTTTTTAGGTGGCTCAGGGCTTCCCTTGTGGCTCAGCTGGTAGAGTCGGACACAACTACTGAGTGATTTTCACTTTCACATGGTGGCTCAGACCCTGGAGGAGGGCATCACAACCCATTCCAGTATTCTTGGAGAATCCCATGGACTGGCAGGCTACAGTATAGGATCACAAAGAGTTGGATGCTACAGGAGCAACTTGTTTTTTTTGTAACTAAAGGTTAATAAAATATGCCCAGTAGTCAGATTCTAGAGAGTTCCAGAAAAACATCTATTTCTGCTTTATTGACTATGCCAAAGCCTTTGACTGTGTAGATCACAATAAACTGTGGAACATTCTGAAAGAGATGGGAATACCAGCCCACCTGATCTGCCTCTTGAGAAATCTGTATGCAGGTCAGGAAGCAACAGTTAGAACTGGTCATGGAACAACAGACTGGTTCCAAATAGGAAAAGGAGTACATCAAGGCTGTATATTGTCACCATGTTTATTTAACTTCTATGCAGAGTACATCATGAGAAATGCTGGACTGGAAGAAACACAAGCTGGAATCAAGATTGCCGGGAGAAATATCAATAACCTCAGATATGCAGATGATACCACCTTATGGCAGAAAGTGAAGAGGAACTAAAAAGCTTCTTGATGAAAGTGAAAGTGGAGAGTGAAAAGGTTGGCTTAAAGCTCAACATTCAGAAAACGAAGATCATGGCATCTGGTCCCATCACTACATGGGAAATAGATGGGGAAACAGTGGAAACAGTGTCAGACTTTATTTTTCTGGGCTCCAAAATCACTGCAGATGGTGACTGCAGCCATGAAATTAAAAGACGCTTACTCCTTGGAAGGAAAGTTATGACCAACCTAGATAGCATATTCAAAAGCAGAGACATCACTTTGCCAACAAAGGTTCGCCTAGTCAAGGCTATGGTTTTTCCTGTGGTCATGTATGGATGTGAGAGCTGGACTGTGAAGAAGGCTGAGCGCCGAAGAATTGATGCTTTTGAACTGTGGTGTTGGAGAAGACTCTTGAGAGTCCCTTGGACTGCAAGGAGATCCAACCAGTCCATTCTGAAGGAGATCAGCCCTGGGATTTCTTTGGAAGGAATGATGCTAAAGCTGAAACTCCAGTACTTTGGCCACCACATGCGAAGAGTTGACTCATTGTAGAAGACTATGATGCTGGGAGGGATTGGGGGCAGGAGGAGAAGGGGACGACAGAGGATGAGATGGCTGGATGGCATCACTGACTCGATGAATGTGAGTTTGAGTGACCTCTGAGAGCTGGTGATGGATAGGGAGGCCTGGCGTGCTGCTGTTCATGGGGTCGCAAAGAGTCGGACACGACTGAGCGACTGATCTGATCTGATCTGGTATTTCTATACCATATCACGCTGGGATGTAGAACTTAAATTCACCAAAATAACAACTAACTTGAGTTTTTATTTTTGGGAGAAAGCAAAAGGTTGCAGGGAAAATTGGAGGGAAGAGGTTTTAACCTAATCATGGTTCCAATCTGTCATTACAATTGTGTGTGATTTACCTACCCTAACTTCCAACTTCCATGACACTGAGAGGCTCATGGGGGTAGGGTGTAAGTAATCTAATGAGGAAGGGGGTGTGCAGGGGGGAGGAAGCAAAGCCAGAGGGAAGAGCCTTTTGTAGAGGAAGGAAGTGGGGGTGATCTGTCCCAGAGGCCCCCCACCAGCACAACCCACAGCTCTAGATTCAATATCCTCCCCAAGAGCCAGTCCTACCCTCTGAGGGGGCTGCGGGGCTGCGGTGGCTGCTCAGCTCCCTGATCACCCATTCTGCCCTTTACTGACCTCTCAGGACTTGGGATGTGGGACTTCTGCTAGACAGGCAGCACTCCTAAAGAACTACTGCTAGGACATCCCTGGTGGTCAAGTGGTTAAGAACCCACGTGCCAATGCAGGGGACATGGGTTGGATCCCTGGCCTGGGAGGATCCCACATGTTGCAGGGCGAATATGCCCACGCACTGCAACAGAGAACCTGAGCATTGCAACTTAACGCCCAGCACATCCAAATAAATATTTTTTTAAAAACTGCTAGAGAAACAGAAGACTGATTGTGAGCAAACTTCTCCTTCTACCAACAGAGCTCTCAGACCCCAGGGTTTTAAGGATACAGATCATGCCTGTACTCCCATTTCTACTTTTCACTGCTCTGCTGGGACATCCAGAAATGGCTTCTGGATACCAAACTACAAAATGAGCACTAACAACTGCTCATTTTCAAAAAATTTTTTCTAAATTTAAAAAATTGAGATGTAATTGACATGTAACATCGTATTACTTTTAGGTGTGACAATGTTTAGTTTCAAGTACTGACACATTCCAGGCTATGCAACACGTAGCCTGAGACATAATGGATGCAACCCCCTTCTTAAAGTAGTTGGAAAAGGAGGCAGGACCACTGAGTATCTCAGGTCTTCAATGTCTCTACAGAGAAATTTTACTGAGAGGGCATGGGCACTGTAACTAATTTAAAATTCTGTCTTGACTTCAACAGCTTGGAAATGAGCAAGTCCTCAAATTGCTGTACACAGTCATTTCAGAGATGATTAATTTTCTGATCTCTTTTTCTCATTCCAGCTTAATTTTCTGAATTTTGTACAGTGAAAATGTCTTTCCTGGCATTAGGAAGCCATAGTAAACATTAAAATGTTAAATCATTTAGCAGTCAAATATGTTGATTATCCAAAAATGAATATAGGAAGATCTCCAAAACAGTTTAAAAAAAAAAAAAAACAAAAAGCAGTAGTGTACAGGACAGTGTGTTCCATATGCTTGTATTTATGTGTACAGGAAAAAAAGAGATTGTGTGTTTACACATTTATATAAACAGACATGCATATACGGGAACTGCATATCTCTAGACGAACACCTGAGGGAGGGAGTTTAATTTTCACTTAACATTTATTTATATGCAAATACACTACCTCAAACAATGTTCAATGTTTTTTAATTACAGGAAAAAAAAGAACCAAAACAAAGTTAATGTCACTTTCCTGACATCTGTGTCCCAGGCTAATATAACTCTAAGCCAAAGGTAACCTAGTACTTAGCATATTGCTCCCCCACACACTTTTTTTCTATTAGGAGCTCCTTTCTGCTATAGAGTTATATATATAGGCTGTATTTTTGTTTTGAAATTTCAATGTTACTTCTCTGTTTCAGGAGTTATTAAATTTCTACTCTACCTCTAACCAACTTGCTATTTCCTCTTTCCAAAGAACAGGTATTATTAAATTTCCAGGTGATATGGAATGTTCAATGTTCAACTTAACATTACTCCCTGCAGAAGTAACCAGTCAACAATTATCATGCCAGGCACAGTGCTACTTAGTACCAGAAGGGAGAACTGAGGGGATAAGGGTACTCTTAATGAAATCTAGAAAAGCTACAGTTAAAACTGCTCTTAGAAACCCCCATGTAACTTCATCTTGGGATCCACAAAATGGAGGCCTCCTCAGTGACCCAGCTCATGTCACAAACCAAAACCTGTCAGCCTGCACTAACCAGAAATGCCTCACTGTTGAGGAAACCAAGAATACCTCTGACACAATCCTCCAACTTAGCCTTAGTTTATCTGACTCTAGGTAAGAGGACCTGCTAGCCTTAAATCCCTGACCTCCTCAGTCAGTTCACTCAGTCCTGTCTGACTCTTTGCGACCCCATGGACCGCAGCATGCCAGGCCTCCCTGTCCATCACCAACTCCCAGGATTTACCCAAACTCATGTCCATGGAGTCAGTGATGCCACCCAGCCATCTCATCCTGTCGTTCCCTTCTCCTCCTGCCCTCAATCCCTCCTAGCCATCAGGGTCTTTTCCAAATGAGTCAGCTCTCCGCATGAGGACTGTGCATGACAGAGAACTTAGCTGCCTTGAGCAGTTTTTTAAAAAACAGGATCTTTTCTAAAATATTATTTGTCTGGCTGCGCTAGGTCTCCACTGCTCAGGTGGGTTTTCTCTAGTTATCAGCAAGCAGGGGTTACTCTCTCATTGCAGTGACTCCTCTGGTCATGGAGCATGGGCCGTAGGGCATGCAGGCTTCAGTAGCTGTGGCGCATGGGCTTAGTTGCTCCACCGCATGTGGGATCTTCCTGGACCAAGCACTAAATTCATGTATATCCCCGGCACTGGCAGGATTCTTAACCACTGGACCACCAGGGAAGTCCCTGTCTTTCAGTTTAAATGTAGCAAATACCATTCTCTCCGCTAATGTGTAAAAGATCTATATACCCAGTCTCATCTCTATAATTAAGTCTCTGCTTCAGTCGCATCTGCCTTAAAAAGCTACACCTAAGGCAGTGAGTCAGGCTTTGGTGAGGAACACAACTACCTGAAGAATTTACTAACTTGGTAAAATGCAAAGGCCAAAGGCCCTCTCCTATTTCAGTAAGCCTGGGCCTGTGTTCTGTAGTCACTCTCCAAGTCATTCTGTCTTATCATACCAGTTTTGAAACCGAAGTCTGAGGCAAACTGACCTAAGTCACCAATGCCAGCATAGCTTCAGCCTTTTCTGCTAAGGCCCCACCTTCACCACAGAGCCCAGCACATACTGCCGGGCCACCACAGAAATGAAAACACCTGTATAAAAACAACCATTCACCAGCAGACTCCCAAAGTGAAAATCCTTTCACATCATTTCAGCTTAAAATCACCTCTTTTACTCTGCCAGAATCTTCAATCACATTTTCTCCCCAATTTTTACCCCTCTAGATCCAATATTCCTTGCCCACGCACTAAATTCTGAGGGATTTTAGAGAGCCAAATAAATAGAGTTCTTATTCTATATAACAGTGGTTCTTAACCACTGCAATTGTTTTGCCCTCAAGGGATATTTGGAGCCATTTCCCTGGGAGGAGCAGGGAAGGATACTACTGGCATCTAATGGAGCCTACAATGCACAGGACAGCGCATGCTGCAAAGAATTATCCAGACAAAAATGTCAGTAGCACTGAGGTTAAGAAACCCTTATTTACAACAGTATCCATTCTAAAAGAATTGCAATGTAAGACAAAAGTATAAGCAGATGGGAGTCAGACCATCGGTATTACAGCTAAAGACTAGATTAAGAGACATACTATATCTGTAGGCAAGTGGACTTCCCGTCACTGAAACCCAGAAGTAAAACCAATCTGCTTGCCACAGACTAGATAACTGGAGGCCTCCCTTTGTGAGGTCACAATTCTCTAGAGCTCACAGCATGTTGGAATTAAGAACATGTGCTCCCTGCGGGCTACTAACTCCCAGGAAGAAACAAATGAGCATGACCAACCACCTAGCTCCTGCCAGATATCAAGTAAAAGGGTAGAAAGAGGATGGCATTACTTCATTTATGTTCCCTCCAAAGGGAAAAATAAGAGGATGGAAAGTATTGCCTCCTCTCCCTTCAACAAGGGTCGCAAGTAGTGGGATGGAATAACAGACTCCTAAGAACCTACTATTAAATCTATGCAAAGTTTGCAAGCCAGCTATTAAACCCACAGCAGCTTGAAACCAGCCAAACAGGAGTGTTTATACCATGAAAGTAAAAAAACACACAAATCGGTGCTTTGTTTTTTGGAAAGTAAACCATTGTTACCAGTGTTTTACCATTTGGAAACACTAAAACTGAAGATGGATTCAAGATTGAAATGAAACAAAATATAATAAAGCACTAAAAATATTATATATATAATCATATGGTTCTAATCATAGATAAAAACCATTAAGGACAAGGCCAACACAAAAAAAAATTAGCCAAAAAAAGTACCAACAGGCAAACTACAAACTGGGGAAATTACTGTAAAATGCATTAAGAGTAACCTATTAAGAATTCTTACAGATTAGTAAGAAAAAGAACAGTATCCCAATGGCAAAACCCTCATATAACTCACAAAATACAAATGAGTTCAACATTGATTTAAAAAAATTAAACATACCAGATTTTGCCTATCACAATGACAAAGAGGGGAAAAAATAGAACACAACCAGTGTTGTTAAGCATGTGATGGGTACTATGAAAAACGGCTTCCCAGGTGGCTCAGTGATAAAGAATCTGCCTGCCAATGCAGGAGATGCAAGTTCGACCCCTGGGTCGGGAAGATCCCCTGGTGCAGGGAAGCACAACCACTGAAGTATTCTTGCCTGGAAAATCCCATGGATGGAGGAACCTGGGTGGGCTATAGCACATGGGGTCACAGAGAGTCGGACACAACTGAGCACACACACTAAGAAAAACTACAATGTGAGGCTGGCATAAACTTTTGTTGGCAATTGACAATATCTACCATTGAACTTACCATGTAAGGTAAATATATACCAAATTGACCATACAAATTTCTGAATTTATTCTAAGAAAACTAAAACTGTATAAAGATTTAGTTAGGACTACTGTGACCAGTAATAAAGAATAGGCTAAATAAGTTATGGTAAAACCATTTAATATTTTGCCCACATTAATGTTGCCAAAATATCTGACATAGAAACTTTCTCACCATTTAAATTCAAAAAAGTCTTAAATGGAGGCAACAAAACAGTACATTTAGGAAGTTTAAAAAAAAAAATGTGTACTGAGAGTGTATTGAAGTCTAAGAGGATATACAACAAAGTGTGATTAATATTTTCCTTTTCACTTTACATTTCTACAATGTGCATATATTATCTGGGTATGCTGCTTGTTTAATAGGAGTTAATGAATTTGAGTTCAGTAAAAAAAAAAAATCCTCATTTCAAAGCATCAGAGTCTGAAATGAGTTTTGTAAACAATCATTTCTAGTTTTTTAAATGTCCCTGTTCAAAATCAAGGCTCATCATTTTGTTTGAAACAATTTTTGTTTGAGAATCAATTGTCATGTAGATGAGAACACAAATAAACAAGCTTTGTTTCACTGGCTAGTGCAGTATAATAAATAAAATGACAGTTAACAAAAACATGTTTATTTTTGTCTTCAAAGAACAAACTGTTCTTTTCCCAATATAACCATGATTAACTTACAAAAATGGGCATTTACAATGCATCTTCAAAGCATTTCCCTTTAACGGGAAACTTGGCTTCACAGAATACAAATATTAAAAGGTTAAAAAAAAAAATTCTACTTTGTTGTCATTATAAAACAAAACAGAACCTAGCATACGTCAAGGAAATCCATTCATACTTCAGGTCCTTCTCCTCCAGGAACCAGCTGCAAAGGAGGAAAAAGTTTAATACTTAGTTTAGTACTACATGATCTAAAAACCCCTATTGAGAGCTCACTGACTGGTCATTGATCAGTCTTTGCCTCTCCCTCATATTCCCATTTCCCCCATGTCACCTCTGTTTACAATTCCAACAGTATCAAATTAATACTTAGTGATTTAATGTTTCAACAATAATTCTTGGTAAAATAAATGATTAAAAAGCACAAGCAGGGACTTCACTGGTGGTGCAGTGACTAAGACTCCATGCTCCCAATGCAGCGGGCCCAGGTTTGATCCTTGGTCAGGGAACTGGATCCCACACGGTGCAACTAAGTAAAGATCTTTCGTGATGCAACTAAGACCCAATGCAGCCAAATAAAAAAAGTATTTTAAAAATACATACGATAAAAGGCATAAACAAACTAATCTTAGGCCTAATGTCATCTTTAACAGTTTGACCACAGAACCTGATGAACAGAGCATTCCCTTCCCATCGTAAGCACCGTTGGGCCAAGAACATTGAGTCAAGCAAGTTAGTTCTGTAATCCCTGCCTCACAAAGATGGCTTAACGTCTAAATAAAAGACCGTCACTGTCTTACCATTGTTATATTATTTCCATTTAGCAAAATTTGATCTAATTTAGTAATTCTTCTTCCTTCTGGTGTGATTTCACTAAACAAAAAGATTTTCAAAAAGTCAGGATAAAGAGTGATAGTCAAAGCCAACATTCTGATCTGCCAAAAGGTTAGTTACTATATATAAATGAACTGTACAAACACTTTGCAGAGACAAGGTTATCCCCCTGGTGATGTCCATTCTCCAAAGGCAACAGAGTGGACTGACTGGCCTAAGACCCACATCCACTAGTGCAGATCTTCATCTAAAAACCGAAACTTGCCAAGGAGGTCAAATACGAAACAAAATGTCTATATACATACATAAGTTGTAGAGTAATTAATTTAAAACATTAAATGTTTTTATTATCAGTTCCTTTACTTGATGTGAGCCCTAAGATCCCTGGCTGCTTTTAGTATCTTTTACCTTAAACCTTTGTCTCCACTAACTTCCTAGCAATTAGTGACAATTACATTACGGTAATAATCCTCCAATCCAATTTTACTAACATCCATAGGTAAACTTTCTCTCTTTAGAGTAATTCAAACAGGCAGTGGGCTCTCCTACATCCTTTTACTGACTCAACAGCACTAAAACTGCCTTAAACCAAACACAGAGATTCCCCCTACGTATTCTTTAATTTTTAATACTACTCACAATTCAGTCACATCTTCCAATACCATATCTGAAATTTGGTGTTAAGAAAATAAATATACCAAATTAAATGTACTCTGGCTTATTTCTTTGTTCAGTTTTAATTATAACACTGAATACAATGGCTCAAATGCAAGCTGCGTCCAACTGGTAGGAACTTCATCTTTCAGTACCACATCCCTTGAAACACTATCACAATTTCCAAGAAAATAAATTAAATTTTATTATAATAATCGGTAAGTACTGATAGTCTATAGTTCTTTTTAAAAAATCTGAAGAAAAACCCATACAACCACCTTTTAAAAGGATACTGACAAAGTCATCAAATCCCAGAAGTGTGCCAACAATCTCCTTATCACTCTTCATCACGATGTGAATTCTTGATCCTATACACTTGTCCACAAGCTCTACGGATATATTTTTTTCAAGGAAAAAAAAAAAAGAAGGGGGCGCGGGAGAGAGAAAGATTAGGTTTGCCCATTCATAACATTAATAAATATTTGAGTGCCTACTGACACTTATTACGTGCACATGATGAAAAGATAAGCCAGGAAAAATATTCACTATGAAACTTTAGACCTTATGTTACATATCTCTGTTCAGTCATTCCATTAACAGGATAGTTTTCCCTGTTCTTCATTTAATTCTCCTTTGTAGCAATTTATCATGGTTGTGCTTTAATATTATTTTAGTTATCTGATTAGCTTATGAACGCCTCTCTTGACTCTAAGCTAAAAGAGAGATGAGAGGTGGTTTTTACTAATCAGTGTATCCCCAATGGACAGTGCCTGAAATGTACTGGCTATTCAGAAGAATTTGTTCCAGGAAGCAAAAACATTTTACAATCACTGCCACATCCACTAACCCGATAACCCTTCAAATATAAAATATTAAGGGGGAAAAAAGGCAGAATTGTCTTCACCAGAGATTTCTCCTTGACATTAAGTCTACGTCTGCCCTGTATCCTGTTTCCTACACTGGTTTGCATGCTATCTGAAGGTAATAGCCGTGATTTAAATTTGTTGAACAGTGCCCAATCACAGAGTCTAGTGCACAGATGCGCGGTAATTGTTTGCTGAATAAATGAGTAACAAGAGCTAATTTTCAGAGGCCTCTTTAAATGCTCCTTCCAGACCCAAGTGCCTCACTCAAAAACCAGCCAGACAGGATATAATCCGGGTAGTTTAAAAACCCGGTTGCGGAATGGGCCTGCTACTCACTATTATAAAGGCGAGCGCACAACAAAGACGGCCGAAGACGCATTCACCAAGAGTGAACCTGTCCGGTGAAGGTTTGGGGAGTCAAAAATCCCCGCCTCAAGAAGACCCACACGCCAAAGAGACGTGTGCGGCCTCAGGCCGCAGAGACTTGGAGCCTAAAGGAAAGCGGCAGAGAAAGCTACATTTATCTATCACTCGGTCAGGGACTGCGTTGCTCTTCGGCCCCAAGCCTAACTTTCAACTCCCCGCCTCGACTCCCCAACAGGACAAAGATTACCTAGAGGAAGCAGCTGCGACGGGTTAGTGGTAGCGTTAGCCGCCATGGCTACGCCGGAAGTGGCCAGCCTCTATCGACGTCGGAACGGCGAGTTTGAAAGAGCGCGCTTCCGCTTTTTTCGGCCCCCGGCAGGCTCGACTAATCTGAGGCCGATAGTGCGATTGAGGAGCTCCAGCCACTTTACCCTGCAGTGAGATTCTAGAAAGTGTTTCTGTACACTGAGCGTTCTAGGTTCTCCACAGGTAACTCTCCTCTCCAAACTTCCAAGAGACTTTAGAGATCTCCGGTCTTATAACTAAGTTATTCCTCTAATCCGGAAGACTTTGCGAAACGAAAGCCTTTGTGCTGTCTTATTTCCCTCTATCAAGCTGTGTCTCATATCAACCCAGGATCTTCGACGAGTATCAATAAATTTGATTTTCCCGCCACCGATTGTGTTGCAATTTTCGTTAAAAAAATCTACCGCTTCTTTTAAAAGTTTGATGGTTTGAAAACCTACAACTAGCATTTTTAAAAAACTTTTCTGGGCCAGGGGGAAATTTTAAGTATGTTTTCTATTTTCTATTATCGTTTTCTATTTTTCGACTCTACTTTTTCTATTTTTTTTTCCATTTCTACTGTTTTCTATCTTCTACTATCAGGAGTTGGTGATGGACAGGGAAGCCTGGTGTGCTGCAGTCCGTGGGGCCGCAAAGAGTCGGACAAGACTGAGCGACAGAACTGAATTGGCCTTTTTAATCTTGTAATATCTAGAAGTCTACTATACACTTTTTGTGTATGCTGCTGCTGCTGCTAAGTCACTTCAGTCGTGTCCGACTCTGCGTGACCCCATAGACGTCAGCCCACCAGGCTCTCCTGACCCTGGGATTCTCCAGGCAAGAAAACTGGAGTGGGTTGCCATTTCCTTCCCCAATGCATGAAAGCAAAAAGTGAAGGTGAAGTCGCTCAGTCGTGTCCGACTCTTAGCGACCCCATGGACTGCAGCCCACCAGGCTCCTCCATCCATGGGATTTTCCAGGCAAGAGTACTGGAGTGGGGTGCCATTGCCTTATACGATACACGATTTCTTCCACAGTCCAACAGGCAACCACCAGATGTCACTCTATGTTAATAACGGCCCATTTAGGGACCCTTGGTGCTTTTACGCATCTGTTTTGAAAAGAAAAAGCGAACAAATTTTTTTTGCACTCGTCTATTTTATGTTTATAGCTGAGGAGCTTAAAGCTAAAGAGTTTAAGCAGAAGAGGCCATGAAGAACATCATTCACACAATGGCTGTAAAGCACCAATCATTCATTCATCGAACAAATACTTCAGTTGAACATTGGCATTTTGCTGAGTATAAAATAGTGTAAAGAACAGAACTACAACATCTGCCCTTATAGGAGCTAAAGAATAAATGGGGGAGAAATACAGCTAGCAAGCATTATGTACAAGGCACACGAAATTTAATATGAAAAGCAAAAAGTCCTCTTTTAACTTCAGAGATCTTAGTCAATCCTCACATCATTCTTTGGCAAGACAAAGTAATGCCCCCAATTTTTTTTTCCTTTATCTATTCTTGTTTCATTTTCACTATACCATAATGTGAATAGGAACCAAATTCAAGGCATTGTTGCTACCTGATAGAGTTTAAAATTCAAGAAAATAAGCTTTAAGTCAATATCTTGCTTTCCATTACAGAAACCAAATTAACATTAGCAATATTCAGCACTATTGATGAAGAATAAAGGAGGTCACGACCCATATAATCATGATGGCATGATCACTGACCTAGAGCCAGACATCCTGGAATGTGAAGTCAAGTGGGACTTAGAAAGCATCACTATGAACAAAGTTAGTGGAGGTGATGGAGTTCCAGTTGAGCTATTACAAATCCTGAAAGATGATGCTGTGAAAGTGCTACACTCAATATGCCAGCAAATTTGGAAAACGCAGCAGTGGCCACAAGATTGGAAAAGGTCAGTTTTCATCCCAATCCCAAAGAAAGGCAATGCCAAAGAATGCTCAAACTACCGCACAATTGCACTCATCTCACACGCTAGTAAAGTAATGCTCAAAATTCTCCAAGCCAGGCTTCAGCAATATGTGAACCGTGAACTTCCTGATGTTCAAGCTGGTTTTAGAAAAGGCGGAGGATCAGATCAGATCAGATCAGATCAGTCGCTCAGTCGTGTCCGACTCTTTGCGACCCCATGAACCGCAGCACGCCAGGCCTCCCTGTTCATCACCAGCTCCCGGAGGTCACCCAGACTCACACCCATCAAGTCAGTGATGCCATCCAGCCATCTCATCCTCTGTCATCCCCTTCTCCTCCTGCCCTCAATCCCTCCCAGCATCAGAGTCTTCTCCAATGAGTCAACTCTTCGCATGAGGTGGCCAAAGTACTGGAGTTTCAGCTTTAGCATCATTCCTTCTAAAGAAATTCCAGGATTGATCTCCTTCAGAATGGACTGGTTGGATCTCCTTGCAGTCCAAGGGACTCTCAAGAGTCTTCTCCAACACCACAGTTCAAAAGCATCAATTCTTTGGCGCTCAGCCTTCTTCACAGTCCAGCTCTCACATCCATACATGACCACAGAAAAGACCATAGCCTTGACCAGGCGAACCTTTGTTGGTAAAGTAATGTCTCTGCTTTAAAATATGCTATCTAGGTTGGTCATAACTTTCCTTCCAAGGAGTAAGCGTCTTTTAATTTCATGGCTGCAGTCACCATCTGCAGTGATTTTGGAGCCCAGAAAAACAAAGTCTGACACTGTTTCCACTGTTTCCCCATCTATTTCCCATGAAGTGATGGGACCAGATGCCATGATCTTTGTTTTCTGAATGTTGAGCTTTAAGCCAACCCTTTCACTCTCCACTTTCACTTTCATCAAGAGGCTTTTGAGTTCCTCTTCACTTTCTGCCATAAGGGTGGTGTCATCTGCATATCTGAGGTTATTGATATTTCTCCCAGCAATCTTGATTCCAACTTGTGTTTCTTCCAGTCCAGCATTTCTCATGATGTACTCTGCATATAAGTTAAATAAACAGGGTGACAATATACAGCCTTGACGTACTCCTTTTCCTATTTGGAACCAGTCTGTTGTTCCATGACCAGTTCTAACTGTTGCTTCCTGACCTGCATACAGATTTCTTAAGAGGCAGATCAGGTGGTCTGGTATTCCCATCTCTTTCAGAATTTTCCATAGTTTATTGTGATCTACACAGTCAAAGGCTTTGGCATAGTCAATAAAGCAGAAATAGATGTTTTTCTGGAACTCTCTTGCTTTTTCCATGATCCAGCGGATGTTGGCAATTTGATCTCTGGTTCCTCTGCCTTTTCTAAAACCAGCTTGAACATCAGGAAGTTCACGGTTCACATATTGCTGAAGCCTGGCTTGGAGAATTTTGAGCATTACTTTACTAGCGTGTGGGATGAGTGCAATTGTTCGGTAGTTTGAGCACTCCTTGGCATTGCCTTTCTTTGGGATTGGGATGAAAACTGACCTTTTCCAATCTTGTGGCCACTGCTGAGTTTTCCAAATTTGCTGGCATATTGAGTGTAGCACTTTCACAGCATCATCTTTCAGGACTTGGAATAGCTCCACTGGAATTCCATCACCTCCACTAGCTTTGTTCGTAGTGATGCTTTCTAAGGCCCATTTGACTTCACATTCCAAGATGTCTGGCTCTAGGTCAGTGATCACATCATCATGATTATCTAGGTCTTGAAGCTCTTTTTTGTACAGTTCTTCTGTGTATTCTTGCCACCTCTTCTTAATATCTTCTGCTTCTGTTAGGTCCACACCATCTCTGTCCTTTATCGTGCCCATCTTTGCATGAAATGTTCCTTTGGTATCTCTGATTTTCTTGAGGAGATCCCTAGTCTTTCCCATTCTGTTGTTTTCCTCTATTTCTTTGCATTGATCACTGAAGAAGGCTTTCTTATCTCTTCTTGCTATTCTTTAGAACTCTGCATTTAGATGTTTATATCTTTCCTTTTCTCCTTTGCTTTTTGCTTCTCTTCTTTTCACAGGTATTTGTAAGGCCTCCCCAGACAGCCATTTTGCTTTTTTGCATTTCTTTTCCATGGGGATGGTCTTGATCCCTGTCTCCTGTACAATGTCACGAACCTCATTCCATAGTTCATCAGGCACTCTATCTATCAGATCTAGGCCCTTAAATCTATTTCTCACTTCCACTGTATAATCATAAGGGATTTGATTTAGGTCATACCTGAATGGTCTAGTAGTTTTCCCTACTTTCTTCAATTTCAGTCTGAATTTGGCAATAAGGAGTTCATGGTCTGAGCCACAGTCAGCTCCTGGTTTTGTTTTTGCTGATTGTATAGAGCTTCTCCATCTTTGGCTGCAAAGAATATAATCGATCTGATTTTGGTGTTGACCATCTGGTGATGTCCATGTATAGAGTCTTCTCTTGTGTTGTTGGAAGAGGGCATTTGCTATGACCAGTGCATTTTCTTGGCAAAACTCTGTTAGTCTTTGCCCTGCTTCATTCCGTGTTCCAAGGCCAAATTTGCCTGTTACTCCAGGTGTTTCTTGACTTCCTACTTTTGCATTCCAGTCCCCTATAATGAAAAGGACATCTTTTTTGGGTGTTAGTTCTAAAAGGTCTTGTAGGTCTTCATAGAACCTTTCAACTTCAGCTTCTTCGGCGTTACTGGTTGGGGCATAGATTTGGATTACTGTGACATTGAATGGTTTGCCTTGGAAACGAACAGAGATCATTCTGTCATTTTTGAGATTGCATCCAGACAGAGGAACCAGAGATCAAATTGCCAACATCCGCTGGATCATGGAAAAAGCAAGAGAGTTCCAGAAAAACATCTATTTCTGCTTTATTGACTATGCCAAAGCCTTTGACTGTGTGGATCACAATAAACTGTGGAAAATTCTGAAAGAGATGGGAATACCAGACCACCTGACCTGCCTCTTGAGAAATCTGTCTGCAGGTCAAGAAGCAACAGTTAGAACTGGACATGTAACAACAGACTGGTTCCAAATAGGAAAAGGAGTACGTCAAGGCTGTATATTGTCACCATGTTTATTTAACTTATATGCAGAGTACATCATGAGAAACGCTGGACTGGAAGAAACACAAGTTGGAATCAAGTTTGCTGGGAGAAATATCAATAACCTCAGATATGCAGATGACACCACCCTTATGGCAGAAAGTGAAGAGGAACTCAAAAGCCTCTTGATGAAAGTGAAAGTGGAGAGTGAAAGGGTTGGCTTAAAGCTCAACATTCAGAAAACGAAGATCATGGCATCTGGTCCCATCACTTCATGGGAAATAGATGGGAAAACAGTGGAAACAGTGTCAGACTTTATTTTTCTGGGCTCCAAAATCACTGCAGATGGTGACTGCAGCCATGAAATTAAAAGACACTTAGTCCTTGGAAGGAAAGTTATGACCAACCTAGATAGCATATTCAAAAGCAGAGACATTACTTTGCCAACAAAGGTCTGTCTAGTCAAGGCTATGGTCTTTCCTGTCGTCCTGTATGGATGTGAGAGCTGGACTGTGAAGAAGGCTGAGCGCCGAAGAATTGATGCTTTTGAACTGTGGTGTTGGAGAAGACTCTTGAGAGTCCCTTGGACTGCAAGGAGATCCAACCAGTCCATTCTGAAGGAGATCAGCCCTGGGATTTCTTTGGAAGGAATGATGCTAAAGCTGAAACTCCAGTACTTTGGCCACCTCATGTGAAGAGTTGACTCATTGGGAAAGACTCTGATGCTGGGAGGGATTGAGGGCAGGAGGAGAAGGGGACGACAGAGGATGAGATGGCTGGATGGCATCACTGACTCGTTGGATGTGAGTCTGAGTGACCTCCGGGAGTTGGTGATGGACAGGGAGGCCTGACGTGCTGCAATTCATGGGGTCCCAAAGAGTTGGACACGAGGTCCCAAAGATTGGACACGAGGTCCCAAAGAGTTGGACACGACTGAGCAACTGATGTGATCTGATCTGATACTCTGAAAAAGGAGATACAATTTGTTTACACAGTAGTTAATGGGGATTGCAGGAAGAGGTGTTTTTATTCTATTGAGTTCTTTCCTGAGGCAAGACACTAAAAGAAACAATAGGCCAATTCCAAATGAATTTGAAAACATATCATAACTCTGTCTCCAGGGTTTTTCTCCTGGTTCTTACGTACAGAGTAGATATAAATTAGAACTTATAATTTATCATAACACATAATTAGAAGAAGCTCTTCAATGTACTGTATGTTCAGAAAGACATTTCTAATTTTTTCCCTGGAGATAAGTTTCATCATAAAATACAAACAAATGTTTCCTTTCAAAATAATATTAAGGAAGTATTTCGTTATCTCAAGTTGCTATTTCTAATCTTGTTCTTTGCAACACTTTTTAAAATAAAGGAGAAATTCTTATTTTCCCTCAATGTGTCCTTATAGACAATGTCACTAATGAATGTATTTTATATTAATAGAACTCATTAAAAACTAATATAAAAGTTGTTAAATTGTTAAATGGACCAGTCTGTATAATTAGAGATGGAAAAATTTTTACAAATTCCCTTGCTTACTTTCTCTCCCAATTTTCCCTGTGACATATCCTGTTTACACCATTATTTTAAATGACATATTTTTTAAACATTTAAGCAAATAATGGTTATGAATAAATGATTTAATCTTAGTTGGAGACCCTAGCATGCAAAATGTAACAAATTTGGGGGAGTATGGCTGTGCTGGGCCTTATCTGTGGCATTTGAGATCTTCAGATGTGCCATACAAACTCTTAGCTATGCCATGTGGGATCTAGTTCCCTGACCAGGGATCAAACCCAGGCCCTCTGCATTGAGCCCCTGGACCACCAGGAAAGTTCTGATACAGATTTTATACTGCTATCACTGGGGTCTCTTGCACAATGAAGTAAACAGTTGGCATTCACTATAGATATAGAGTTCTAAGATGCCCTGACCTTTCATCTTTTAAAAAAAAATGTTCAATTTCACTTCAGTTTTAGCTAGGCTAATTGTGGAAAATGTCAAAGCAGATGGAAGAAAACAGTAACATATTCTGTATACAGGGAATGTTTCACACACAGTTCTGAGTCAGTACCAAAAATTTTGTAATACAGAAATAGTAGCAACAACTTGAAGTTTTTCTACAATATTATTAGCATTAAAACAATTCTGCTGAATCACAGAAAATATGTTCTATTAATAAGAAGAAAATGAAAGTTAAAGTCACTCAGCCCTGTCCCACTCTTTGGAGACCTCACCAATGTTAATAGTCTTCAAGGCTCCTCTATCCATGGAAGTCTCCAGACGAGATATTGGAGGGGGTAACCATTCCCTTCTCCAGTGTATGGTCCCTACCCAGGGATTGAACCCAGGTCTTCTGCATTGCAGGCAGATTCTTTACCATCTGAGCCGCCATTATACAATTTTTCCCAGCCATACTTAGATTAGAATGCAGGTCCTTAAATTTTAAGGCCAGAGTGGAAAACATCAATTATTAAGGTTGTCTAAACTAAGAGAGCAAGACCGGGAGCTGACTGTGGCTCAGACCATGAACTCATTATTGCCAAATTCAGACTTAAATTGAAGAAAGTAGGGAAAACCACTAGACCATTCAGGTATGACCTAAATCAAATCCCTTATGATTATACAGTGGAAGTGAGAAATAGATTTAAGGGCCTAGATCTGATAGATAGAGTGCCTGATGAGCTATGGACTGAGGTTCGTGACATTGTACAGGAGACAGGGATCAAGACCATCCCCATGGAAAAGAAATGCAAAAAAGCAAAATGGCTGTCTGGGGAGGCCTTACAAATACCTGTGAAAAGAAGAGAAGCAAAAAGCATAGGAGAAAAGGAAAGATATAAACATCTGAATGTAGAGTTCCAGAGAATAGCAAGAAGAGATAAAGCCTTCTTCAGCGATCAATGCAAAGAAATAGAGGAAAACAACAGAATGGGAAAGACTAGAGATCTCTTCAAGAAAATCAGAGATACCAAAGGAACATTTCATATAAAGATGGGCTCGATAAAGGACAGAAATGATATGGACCTAACAGAAGCAGAAGATATTAAGAAGAGATGGCAAGAATACACAGAAGACTGTACAAAAAAGATCTTCATGACCCAGATAATCATGATGGTGTGATCACTGACCTAGAGCCAGACATCCTGGAATGTGAAGTCAAGTGGGCCTTAGAAAGCATCACTACGAACAAAGCTGGTGGATGTGATAGAATTCCAGTTGAGCTATTCCAAATTCTGAAAGATGATGCTGTGAAAGTGCTACACTCAATATGCCAGCAAATTTGGAAAACGCAGCAGTGGCCACATGACTGGAAAAGGTCAGTTTTCATCCCAATCCCAAAGAAAGCCAATGCCAAAGAATGCTCAAACTACCGCACAATTGCAGTCATCTCACATGTCAGTAAAGTAATGCTTAAAATTCTCCAAGCCAGGCTTCAGCAATATGTGAAGCGTGAACTTCCTGATGTTCAAGCTGGTTTTAGAAAAGGCAGAGGAACCAGAGATCAAATTGCCAACATCCGCTGGATCATGGAAAAAGCAAGAGAATTCCAGAAAAACATCTATTTCTGCTTGACTATGCCAAAGCCTTTGACTGTGTAGATCACAATAAACTGTGGAAAATTCTGAAAGAGATGGGAATACCAGACCACCTGACCTGCCTCTTGAGAAATCTGTATGCAGGTCAAGAAGCAACAGTTAGAACTGGACATGGAACAACAGACTGGTTCCAAATAGGAAAAGGAGTACATCAAAACTCTATATTGTCACCCTGTTTATTTAACTTCTATGCAGAATACATCATGAGAAACGCTGGAGTGGAAGAAGCACAAGCTGGAATCAAGATTGCTGGGAGAAATATCAATAACCTCAGATATGCAGATGACACCACCGTTATGGCAGAAAGTGAAGAGGAACTAAAAAGCCTCTTGATGAAGGTGAAAGTGGAGAGTGAAAAGGTTGGCTTTAAGCTCAACATTCAGAAAACAAAGATCATAGCATCTGGTCCCATCACTTCATGGGAAATAGATGGAGAAACAGTGGAAACAGTGTCAGACTTTATTTTTCTGGGCTCCAAAATCACTGCAGATGGTGACTGCAGCCATGAAATTAAAAGACACTTACTCCTTGGAAGGAAAGTTATGACCAACCTAGATAGCATATTTAAAAGCAGAGACATTACTTTGCCAACAAAGGTCTGTCTAGTCAAGGCTATGGTTTTTCCAGTGGTCATGTATGGATGTGAGAGTTGGACTGTGAAGAAGGCTGAGCGCCGAAGAATTGATGCTTTTGAACTGTGGTGTTGGAGAAGACTCTTGAGAGTCCCTTGGACTGCAAGGAGATCCAACCAGTCCATTCTGAAGGAGATCAGCCCTGGGATTTCTTTGGAAGGAATGATGCTAAAGCTGAAACTCCAGTACTTTGGCCACCTCATGTGAAGAGTTGACTCATTGGAAAAGACTCTGATGCTGGGAGGGATTGGGGCAGGAGGAAAAGGGGATCACAGAGGATGAGATGGCTGGATGGCATCACTGACTCAATGGACATGAATCTGAGTGTACTCCGGGAATTGGTGATGGACAGGGAGGCCTGGTGTGCTGCGATTCATGTGATCGCAAAGAGTGGGACATGACTGAGCGACTGATCTGATCTGAAACTAAGAGATGGGCAACTTGTAATGATAAACTTCACAACCAGTTATTGCAATGATTGTGAATGCTATTTGAAGCAGGCACCTACCCTCAAACTGCCCTGGACAAGACTTGTTAAATCTGCTAGTATTTCCACTATTCACTTTAAATTGACATAAAATGAGATTCAGTTTCTTTTTTAATTCAACTAGTACAATCAGTAAGGAAACAAAAACCTCTGATGACAACTGACTCCATGTATTTTGTGCTGATCAGAGTACTAAACCCAGAAAGATAGAATGAAAAAAAATTTTTTTTAAATAGCAGGACTAAATTGGCCTTTCCTGGTGGCTCAGACAGTTAAGAATCTGCCTGCAATGCAGGAGATCTGGGTTCAATCCCTGGGTCGAGAAGATCACCGGGAGAAGGGAATGGCTACCCACTCCAGTATTCTTGCCTGGATAATTTCATGGACAGAGGAGCCTGGCGGGCTACAGTCTATGGTGTTGCAAAGAGTCTGACACGACTGAGCAACCAACACTTTCACAACAACGTAAAAAATAAAATATCAGGACTAGAATAATCATTTTTACAGGTCTCCCTATAAATTAACTTTATTTTCAAGGATATTCTGCTTGGGGCCTTAAAACGCTTCCAAACTCCTATAAATAATATTTAAATAAGGAAAAAACACAGAACGAAGCAAAAGAGAAACTCTGGGTAAGCAAGTAACTTAAAGGCTGAATACACAGATGTAGAGCTGCACCGGTATGTCTCCATGTTATCAAAATTTAAGGATAAAGGCTCCAGGCCAGAGAGGCGAAGGGAAGGAGGTGGAAGAATTGGATACACGGAAAATGAAGGGGAAAAAAGGTAGGAAAAAACTGACAGAAGAGATGGGAAGGGGCGGAGATTTTAAGGAGGAAAAAGCAAGGACAGAGGAGGAAGGGGGAGAAGGTAGCACAGAGAGGGGGTGAGCTGGGGACAGGTGTGCCCAGAGGCTCCACCAGGCCCCGCCCTCGGCCCCGCCCACCCAGCGTCCCCGCCCGGCTCCCCAGGCCCCGCCCCGCCATCAGGCCCAGCCCTCTCAGGTCCCTCCCGGTCCTTTCCAGTCCCGCCTAGCCCGCGGCGGCCCCGGCATCAGGTGACAGCCCGGAAACAGCGGAAGCGGATGAGGGAAGCGTGGCTGCGGCCCGGGGGGGCGGTGCAGATCTGCAGGATCCTCGGCCTCTTCCCGGCCCCCTGCGCGGCTCTCATGCGGCTCCCTCGCTGACACCTGAAATCCACCTCTCGCCGTCCTCCTGCGGATCGCGGGGTTGCCGAGCTTGCCGCCCTCGGCGGTTGAAGTCATCGTTGTGCGGGCCCGCGGCAGTCGTCCATGGAGATCAGGCGGGGCGGCGATGGCCCCCAACGGGGGCCCGTCCTGCACATCGTGGTGGTCGGCTTTCATCACAAGAAGGGCTGCCAGGTGAGGAAGGGGCCCGTGCCCGCCCCTGGCCGTTCTGGCGTTCGCGCGCCGCCGACACCCACGCCGTTCCGTTCGGCTCAGACCACCCTCCGGTGCCCTCGGCCCTACGCCCCTGAACTTGACTCCTCTCTCCTGATCCTCGCACCCACCCTACCTGAAGCCCACCCCGCACGCTCCCTGTTTTCTCCTCCCCCTGAAAATTGTATCTTGAGCAGCGGAGGAGCTATGTGTCTGTATGTTGGGGTTGGTAGATATTTAGGTTCTTCTGTGGAGTCAGAGGAAGGAATCGATGGTCGGCCCACTCTCTTCCTCATCCATCTCTGTCTCCGTTGACTTCCCTTAGAAAAAAAAATCAGCACTTGGGCTGCGTTTTCAATGTAATGAGCTCTGGGCTTCCGCACGAGTACCTTAGAATGGTCGAAGCACATGCGGCACCGTGGGAATATCAACTTCCTTTGTTTATCTGTGAAAGCCCTGGAACCCCTGTTGGGCTAATGTACTGACTCCGCCCCCCTTCCCATTCGGCCTTCGAGTTCCTTTTTAGTCTTGTCTAGATCTTCCCTTTTGATGAGAAAGAGACTCTCCAGCTCAGTTGCAGTGAGGGGAAGTGTTATTTACTGAGCAAAGAAACGTGCAAATATTAAGTCATTTTTAAGCTTCTTCACTGAAATGGTGAACGGGAACAATAGGACATCTGCAATCTATGTATTGAAGGCAGGGGAACAAAGGTAGAGGATTATTTAATGAGCGCAGAACTGGAAGGCAATGATGTCATAATGTGCTGCTACTGCTGCTACTGCTAAGTCGCTTCAGTCGTGTCCGACTCTGTGCGACCCCATAGACGGAAGCTCACCAGGCTCCCCCATCCCTGGGATTCTCCAGGCAAGAACACTGGAGTGGGTTGCCATTTCCTTCTCCAATGCATGAAAGAGAAAAATGAAAGTGAAGTCGCTCAGTCGTGTCCGACTCTTAGCGACCCCATGGACTGGAGCCTATCAGGATCCTCCGTCCATGGGATTTTCCAGACAAAAGTACTGGGGTGGGGTGCCAAATGTGCTAGTGAACAGTAAATTGAAATGCTTAAAGTATTAAAAATGCTGATTGCTACCGATAGGTAATGTAGCATTTCAAAGAAAATGTAATATTTTAAAAGACTGATTGGGAAAATTTCAGTTCATTAGAGGATAATGACAGAAAAGTGATGGAGTGAAAGTAGTTGTGTATGTATGTGTTTTAAAGACAGCTTCACTTAAAAATATATTCCTCGTCCCTCAAGTAAGAATGACATAGTTACCAAGGAGGAAGTGACATTGTTCAGGGTAGTATTAGAAAATTCCAAGCAACAGCAGTGGAATATATATGTTTTTTAAATGTGGCCTTATATTTGGAGGTAAGAAAATAAATATTTGAGATAATTGTACTATGGCATGTAAGTAGTGCCTTTGTGCTCAGTCGTGTCTGACTCTCTTCGACCCCATGGACTGTAGCCCCGCCAGGCTTCTCTGTCCATGAGATTCTCTAGGCAAGAATAACTGGAGTGGGTTGCCATTTCCTACCCAAGGAATCTTCCTGAGCCAGGGGTAGAATCCATGTTTCCTGCATGGCAGGCGAGTTCTTTACCACTGGGCTACCTAGGAAGCCTGTAAACAGTGTTCATTATCCTTAGACTTTTAATACTTTAAAACTTCATCTAGTTGTATGACAACTAACATCAAAGAGATGAAGTTTTATAGTATTAAAAATCTAAGGATGATGAACACCGCTTACCTCAGATATGGGTGAAGCAACTGAAACTTGGAGGAAGTAACTGATCTTGCCAAGGTTATGCTGGAGTCAGACTTAGAATTGCCTTGGCACCACGTGTGTCGGTTCAGCAGAGCCACGTGGCATGTAGGAGTCTCTATGAAAAAGTAAGGAGAGGGTCCCGTTCACAACCAAACAAAATTTTTAATGACAAAAAAGAAGGAAATATTGGTAGGGAATAGAATAAAATCTTTTATTAATCATTTTTGTCACCTAGTATTATGCGTTCTCTCTGTTTTATTGGTAGAAGTAATATAATTTATGTTTCCAGTAAGGAAAAATGATTTATCATATGAAAAATATATACTAATTAGGGATTGCTGCTGCTCCTAAGTCGATTCAGTCGTGTCCAACTCTGTGCGACCCCATAGAAGGCAGCCCACTAGGCTCTGCCGTCCCTGGGATTCTCCAGGCAAGAACACTGTAGTGGATTGCCATTTCCTTCTCCAATGCGTGAAAGTAAAGTTGCTCAGTCGTGTCTGACTCTTCACGATCCCATAGACTGCAGCCTACAAGGCTCCTCCGTCCATGGGACTTTCCAGGCAAGAATACTGGAGTGGGGTGCCATCACCTTCTCCAAAAGAAGATTTATAATGTGTTAGTTTCTGATGTACAGCAAGTGAATCAGTTACACATAAATCCCACTATTTTTTTTAGATTCTTTCCCATATAGATTATTACAGAGTGTTGAGGAGAGTTCCCTGTGTTATAAATAGGTCCTTATTATCTATTTTTATATAGTAGTGTGTATATGTCAGTCCCAGTCTCCCAGTTTAGCCTTCCTCCCTTTCCCCCTACTAACCATAAGTTTGTTTTCTATATCCATGACTCTATTTCTGTTTGTAAATAAATTCATTTGTACCATTTTTTTAGATTCCACATACAAGTGATATCATATGATATCTATCTTTCTCAGTCTGAGTTACTTCACTCAGTATGACAATCTCTAGGTCCATCCATGTTGCTGCAAATGGCATTATTTAGTTCTTTTTTATGGTTGAATAATATTCCGTTATATATGCACCACATCTTTATCTTTTCTTCTGTCAATGGACATTCAGGTTGCTTCCATCTCCTGGCTATTGTAAATAGTGCTACAGTGAACATTGGGGTGCATGTATCCAATTCTGCTTTCTTAATCTGTCAGAAATCCAAATATGTTTGATGTTTTGTTACTCCTTGGAAGAAAAATTATGACCAACCTAGATAGCATATTCAAAAGCAGAGACATTACTTTGCCAACAAAGGTCCATCTAGTCAAGGCTATGGTTTTTCCAGTGATCATGTATGGATGTGAGAGTTGGACTGTGAAGAAGGCTGAGCGCCAAAGAATTGATGCTTTTGAACTGTGGTGTTGGAGAAGACTCTTGAGAGTCCCTTGGACTGCAAGGAGATCCAACCAGTCCATTCTGAAGGAGATCAGCCCTGGGATTTCTTTGGAAGGAATGATGCTAAAGCTAAAACTCCAGTACTTTGGCCACCTCATGTGAAGAGTTGACTCATTGGAAAAGACTCTGATGCTGGGAGGGATTGGGGGCAGAAGGAGAAGGGGACGACAGAGGATAAGATGGATGGATGGCGTCACTGACTCGATGGACATGAGTCTGAGTGTACTCCGGGAGTTGGTGATGGACAGGGAGGCCTGGCGTGCTGCAATTCATGGGGTCGCAAAGAGTTGGACAGACTGAGTGACTGAACTGAACTGAAAGTTAAATGCATCAGGTGTTTCAGACTTTTTAATTACATAAGGTTTCCCTCAGGATGCATTAATCAGCTACCTTCTTGTGTAAAGGATTAAAAGTACATGGCTCATTTAACTGTGGCTGGCTTCGGATTGTTTTAGGCAGTTTGAGGGTGCTTTGTTAGACTGCTCTTCCAAGTACTGAAAATGCTGCAGGTCATGTTGAGCACCAGTTCATTCAATGCACTGAGATCATTCATAGAAAAAATTTCCATACTTGGTTGTAATTTATAATATTTAGATTCAAGTGAGCCGAAGTTAAACCTTCATTTAAAAAAGTAACTCCATGTATCATTGTGCTGCGTTGAACATGGTGACTTTATCTAGAGGAATGTACTAAATCTTTGTAGACTCTTCTGCTATATTTTGCTGTAAAGGTGCTCTATGCTGCTAAGTCACTTCAGTCATGTCCAACTCTGTGCGACCCCATAGACGGCAGCCTACCAAGCTCCCCCGTCCCTGAGATTCTCCAGGCAATAACACTGGAGTGGGTTGCCATTTCCTTCTCCAAAAGGTGCTCTATAGTGCTGTGATAAAGAAGTCAGGTCTGTTCACATGGGCCAGAGGAAAAGCCATTTGTGTTGAAGGTCCTCAAACTAGGCATGTAGATGTTCATTCCTTCATCTTGTTTCTGACATTTTTCCACCTTTGAGGCCTTCAGATGTATTTTAAATGAAAAATGCCTCTTAAATTAGAATGAACATCTGTTAACGTTATCATTTGATTATTTTCTCACTTTTATTTGGTTAATTCATGGGGATGGATTCTTCTATAGATACACATCGTTTCTAGTGGTCGTTCTCATTTATTGATATACTTAACATTTAGAACATTTTAAGTGAGCTAAGGTACTACCATGACATTTCAAATGGTTTTGAAATATTTACTCATTTCGACTCTTCCCCTGAAATTGTTTAAAATTTAGCACTTTGTAAAGAACTCTTCTTCCTTAAAAATTCACCTGCAGTTAGACTCATTAATAGGAGGTAATTTATAGACTTCTCTGTAGTAGTTTGCTTAGATTGTGTGTCCCAGAGTTTTGCTTGTTCTTTATTTGCTTTGTGGAAATAAATACATAAACTGAATTTGTCAGATTCACCATAATTTTGGCAAAATAACATAATCAGTTCAGTTCAGTCGCTCAGTCGTGTCCGACTCTTTGTGACCCCATGAATCGCAGCACGCCAGGGCCTCCCTGTCCATCACCAACTCCCAGAGTTCACTCAGACTCACGTCCATCGAGTCAGTGATGCCATCCAGCCATCTCATCCTCTATTGTCCCCTTCTCCTCCTGCCCCCAATCCCTCCCAGCATCAGAGTCTTTTCTAGTGAGTCAACTCTTCGCATGAGATGGCCAAAGTACTGGAGTTTCAGCTTTAGCATCATTCCTTCCAAAGAAATCCCAGGGCTGATCTCCTTCAGAAATGTATAGCAAATAAATCTTCTGGTTATTTCTTAGAGTGGAACTTTTTAAGATGGAATAGTTATTTTCCAAAAATGATGTCATGGAAAGTTGGAATTAGGGACTTCTTGGCAGTCCAGTGTTCAGACTCTGTGCACCGAATGCAGATGGCACAGGTTCAATCCCTGGATCTGGAACTAAGATCCCGTATGGTACAGCCAAAAAAAAAAAAAAAAAAATCCAAACCAAAATAAGTTGGAATTATTGCTTTAATTTTGGCCACTATTCTGGTAGAGTTCATGGTTTTATATACATGGCTAGTACTCTTGCCTGGAAAATCCCATGGACAGAGGAGCCTGGTAGGCTGCAGTCCATGGGGTCGCTAGGAGTAGGACACGACTGAGCGACTTCACTTTCTCTTTTCACTTTCATGCATTGGAGAAGGAAATGGCAACCCACTCCAGTGTTCTTGCCTGGAGAATCCCAGAGACAGGGAAGCCTGGTGGGCTCACGACTGAAGTGACTTAGCATAGCATTAGCAGTTTTAGTTCTTGAAGAAACTGGTTTTACCAGCCTGTACTTCTCTAAAAGGTAGACTCGTCAAAGAACTAGAACTCAGGTTTACACTAGTTACAGCAGTGAGTAAAGCTACTAGATACAGTGAAGAGAACAGTGTATTTTCCTATTGGACTGAGTGGGCTGATGATAGAAAAGTATCTGTGAGTGGCAGGATGTAGCATTGTAAATTCAGAGGTGGGTTGAGGAGATCTGGAGGGACATTTGGTTTATGTTAGGGTTATAGTGTCAAGTCCTGACCACTTCAGGTTCTGGGGACAGAAGGCTGGATGACAAATACACAGTTTAGGCACCTGCTGTTGATGGGATCCTGTGGTGACAATGATGAAATATTGGGGAGATCTTATTTATAATTCTTGTTGTAACTAAATAGGTCTTTGGGACAGTAAAAAGTTTTGTGAGAATTAGAGGTTAGGGAAGAATAAAATCTAAAGTTTGTTTTTTTTTTGTTGTTGTTGTTCTTTTTTTAGCTATGCAGAAAAACTCCTCAAATGAGATTGCGTTTTCTGGCCCTCCATAGCATTTTTATATATGGGTGGAGGTTTCTCCCTGATTTTAGCCATGCTTTTTCTGTGCTGAAATGATGAAACTTTCTCACTTTGCAGGCCTGCAACATTAACACTTAGTAGCAGTGGAATAGGTTTTTTTTAGGCCTTGGCATCACAGCTAAGCAGGATGGGGGTGCAGGGGGTCAACCTTCAAGAAATCAGCAAGATTCTTTTGTCTTAAGATTCTCCGCAGATGGCTGCTGCTGCTGCTAAGTCACTTCAGTCGTGTCTGTCTGTGCGACCCCATAGACGGCAGCCCACCAGGCTCCCCCGTCCCTGGGATTCTCCTGGCAAGAACACTGGAGTGGGTTGCCATTTCCTTCTCCAATGCATGAAAGTGAAAAGTGAAAGTGAAGTCACTGAGTCGTATCCGACTCTTAGCGACCCCATGGACTGCAGCCCACCAGGCTCCTCTGTCCATGGGATTTCCCAGGCAAGTGTACTGGAGTAGGGTGGCTAGACAGTGCCTAAGAGCCTAAGAGTATATAAATTTCTTTCTTTATCTTAAGTCTTTGATTCCCAGTAACCCATAAGTTACCTAAGTAATATCATGGGTAGTCTTCTCCTTGTTATCAGTATGATTGCAGATCCTTTGCTGAGCACAGATTTTGCTAGATATGGGGAAATTGCAGGGATGGGCACCATAAGAGGAAGATGAAGACCTATCTACTGAATAATTTTTAAGAAGACTGGTCCTATTATATTCTTTGGTTAAGATGCCATCAGATTAAAAACTCAAGTTTTCATCCTAGGATATTTTTAGAGGCTGTTATTTAAGTTGATTTTTTGGACAGTTTTTAAAATAGTATTTTAGCTGTTTTAAGAAATGACATTTCTTTTCAGAAGTAATATGTGTTCACTGTGGTAGAAAAGTGAGAATATAGAGAAGAAAACTGGCACTTAAAATCCTTTATCCTAGAGAAGTCTGCCTTGATAAATATTCCTCCAGTTCTCCATTTTTTAATTAATATACATAGCTTTTTCCAGAAATGTATTAAACTATAAACAAGTTTTTTGACTTGCCTTTTTAATGTAACTTTATACCATTAATATCTTCCATTTTGAGAAGTATTGAATTTTAGCATCTTAAAATAGCTAAGTATTTTATTGAAATCTTTATTTAACTGGTCTCCTTTTTAGACACTTAGGTGGCATTCCATTGTTTCGCTATTTTAAATAGTGCAGCAAAGAACATCATTGTGACATTGCACCATTTTTCTTTTCTTTTTTTTTTTTAATGGAAAGCTTGTTAAAATAGACTTTGAAACAGAATATCCTGGACACA
Source organism: Tragelaphus eurycerus (assembly GCA_935064755.1). Taxonomy (NCBI): domain Eukaryota; kingdom Metazoa; phylum Chordata; class Mammalia; order Artiodactyla; family Bovidae; genus Tragelaphus; species Tragelaphus eurycerus. The sequence continues at coordinate 32,790,577 of CAKXYN010000002.1, forward strand.
ATTTAAATTACTCTGGATGATTCTGTCTTCATCACAAATGTCACCCATTGTACTATGGCATTCTGGGTTTATTTTAACATAGGGTGATTCGCACATGCCTCTGACTCAGCGGGGCTTTTGATAACCAGTCAGAGAGAGGGAGATGATGGAGCAGTTAGCAGTTACTTCTCAGTGTCGACCAGAAACATAACGCTGTGGTTTTCGGCTTACCCTCCCTTCTTTCCCATGTGTTGCTTCTTTTCTTGTGTGACTGGAAGGGCATATCTACTAAATGTGTATGAAATACAGTGACTTGGTCATGAATTTTGAAAGAAGACCTAAAGAATTCTCTTTATCCAGGGGTTCATGATAGCTAGTTAAGCTGATAGATGCTTTTCTCATTTGTTCCTGGTCGGCAGTGTTTTAGGTAATTAAATCGTCAGAAGTCCAAGTTGAGGGTAGACTGTTTGGGTGTTCAGTTAGATTTGAAAACAGCCCTCTGTACTTGTATTTTCTTAATCCAACTTGTTGTCACAAGGTTTGCTAGCTATGTATTAAGGGAATCACTGCAGAATTGTTAATGAAACCTGTTCCTGCTCCCATAGCCTTCACGGGTGATATTAGTCATTTGTTAGGTTCTATTTGGTGGGTATGGTGCACATCCAGAAATTGAAATCTTTTTTGCCATGTATAAGTTCAGTATTGAAATGTTCATAATAAATTTATATGTAACAGATTGCTAAGATAGAGTGTAATAAAATAGATTTAATCATTCCTTAAGAAGTTTTCTAATTTTTTTCCTGTAAGAAAATAATTTTTTGTCATGTTAGTATATAGTCACAATAGCCTAGAGATTAATGTTCCATTTATATCATCTTATCCAGAAGATCAGTCTTCAACATTGCACCAGATTTTTTTTTAAGAATTTCTCTTCCTGTCTTCCCGTTGTTATTGTTTAGTCGCTAAGTCGTGTCTGACTCTTTGTGACCCCGTGGACTGTAGCCTGCCAGGCTCCTCTGTCCAGGAGATTTCCCAGGCAAGAGTATGGGAGTGGCTTGCCGTTTCCTTCTCCAAGGGCTTTGTATATGGAATTTTTTATATCCCTTTGTAATTTCAGCTCTGCCAACTTTGTTAGAGAATAGTGAGGAAGAGTGCCAGTTCTTTTCTAGCATTGAATCTTCCAGAAATTTGCAAAGGAAAATATAACTTAGAGAAGACCTATGTTCTATGTCCAGCATTTCATTTAAAGTGAAAAACGTTCTGACAGAGCCTTGGTGCCTACAGTGTTTTGACTGTTAGGAAAACAAATCCCTGAGATGCTTACAAAGGAAGCAGAGAAGTGGAGCAGCTGGTTCAGAATCTCATGAAGTCCTCTCCTTGTCTCAGTAAGCCTTACATCCTTATCGGTGGAGTCCAAGGATGTGTTTAGTTGATGTGCTGTTTGGCACTGTGGCTTCTATGGGTCTCTGACAGTGGAGTGGTTGTTGCATTGCTAGATAGTGAACGAGGGTATTTTTGAAGTACCCAAAGATCACATCAGGACACTATGTTTTGGTTTTATAGTTTTTCATCGGTGTTTTTCCAACCTTTTGCTTCTGAAGACAAAGTAAATGGACTCTGACTGAAGTGAAGTTGCTCAGTCATGTCCGACTCTTTGCAATCCCATGGACTGTAGTCTGCCAGGCTTCTCTGTCCGTGGGATTTTCCAGGCAAGAGTACTGGAGTGGGTTGCCATTTCCTTCTCCAGGGGATCTTCCTGACCCAGGGTGTCGAACCCAGGTCTTTTGCATTGCAGGCAGACTCTTTATCCTGAGCCACCAGGGAAGGGGACCCCAATTTGACTTGAAAACTATGGGAAAGGGTGGTAATTTGTATTATTCCTGGAGAGTAAACATATGTCACTATTTTTTACATAGTTCATTTAGCCTTTTGAAAAATTGGTTTTTTATTTCTTGTGGCTAGAAAATTATTATTCAGCTTTCAGGCTTCCCTGGTCGCTCAGTAGTAAAAGAAACTGCCTGCCAATGCAGGAGATGTGGGTTTGATCTCTGGGTGGGGAAGATCCCCTGGAGAAGGAAATGGCAACCTACTCCAGGGTTCTTGCCTGGGAAATCCCATGGACAAAAGAATCTGGCTACAGTCCATGGGGTTGCAAAAGAGTTGGATATAACTTAGTAACTTGTTCAATCAATCAGTGGTGTCTGATTCTGCAGCTCCATGGACTGCAGCACACCAAGCTTCCCTGTCCTTCACCATCTCCCAGAATTTGCTCAAACTCATGTCCATTGAGTCCGTGATGCCATCCAACCATCTTGTCGTCTGTCATCCCCTTTTCCTCTTGCCTTCAGTCTTTCCTAGCATCAGGGTCTTTTCTAATGAGTCAGCTCCTCACATCAGGTAGCCAAAGTAAGGAGCTTCAGCATTAGTCCTGCCAACGAATATTCAGGGTTGATTTTCTTTGGGATTGACTGGTTAGATCTCCTTGGAGTCCAAGGGACTCTCAAGAATCTTTTCCAGCATCACAATTCAAAGACATCAGTTTTTCAGCACTCAGCTTGTCTTATTGTCCATCTCTCTCATCCGTGCATAACTACTTGAAAACCACAGCTTTGACTATATGGACCTTTGTCAGCAAAGTAATTTCTCTGCTTTTTAATATGCTGTCTAGGTTTTTCATAGCTTTTCTTCCAAGGAGTAAGCGTCTTTTAATTTCATGGCTGCAGTCACTGTCTGCAATTATTTTGGAGCCTCCCAAAATAAAGTGTGTCACTGTTTCCATTGTTTCCTTGTGTGTTTGCCATGAAGTGATGGGACTGGATGCATGATCTTAGTTTTTTGAATGTTGAGTTTTAAGCCAGCTTTTTCACTCTCCTCTTTCACCTTCATCAAGAGGCTCTTTAATTCCTCTTTGCTTTCTGCTATTAGCATGGTGTCATCTACATATCTCCTGCTGCTGCTGCTAAGGCACGTCAGTCGTGTCCAACTCTGTACGACCCCATAGATGGCAGCCCACCAGGCTCACCTGTCCCTGGGATTCTCCAGGCAAGAACACTGGAGTGGGTTGCCATTTCTTTCTCCAATGGATGAAAGTGAAAAGTGAAAGTGAAGTTGCTCAGTCGTGTCTGACTCTTCGCAACCCCGTGGACTGCAGCCCACCATGCTCCTCCGTCCATGGGAGTTTCCAGGCAAGAGTACTGGAGTGGGTCGCCAGTGCCTTCTCTGCTACATATCTGAAATTATTGTTATTCTCGGCAATCTTGATTCCAGCTTGTGCTTCATCCAGCCTGACATTTTGCATTATGTACTCTGCATATAAGTTAAATAAGCAGGGTAATAATATAGCCTTGATGTACTCCTTTCCCAATTTTGAACCAGTGTGTTATTCCATGTCCGGTTCTGACTTTAGCGACTAAACAACAATTCAGTTTTCACTTGATAACAATCATCCTTTGTCTTCTTTTTCCCTCCTCTTATCTTCTTTTATAGTTATTTAAGTGTGAAAATTTTATTGCTAATTGAGATCAAAATAGATTTTGCCATATGAGTGTTTGTTGACATAAAAAGATATTTGAAATATGTGTGATTTAATATTTACTGTTATCCTTTCAGTTCAGTTCAGTTCAGTCGCCCAGTCATGTCCGACTCTTTGCGACCCCATGAATCGCAGCACGCCAGGCCTCCCTGTCCATCACTAGTTTTTTATGGATTTTACCCAAACTCATATCCATTGAGTCGGTGATGCCATCCAGCCATCTCATCCTCTGTCGTCCGCTTCTCCTGCCCGCAATCCCTCTCAGCATCAGGGTCTTTTCCAATGAGTCAACTCTTCACATGAGATGGCCAAAGTATTGAAGTTTCAGCTTCAGCATCAGTCCTTCCAATGTTATCCTTTAGGGGATATATATTAATATCATATTATATATTAATATATACTAATTTAATATTTTTAGGGGAGCAATTGATATATTTATTATACATTGTCTGTGCTAATACCTTACCAGATACCATGTTTGATCCCCAAATTTAACTTAGATTTTGGGCTGAGAACTTTCACTATATAATAGTACTCTTACTGGATGATAATCATTCTAAATATTCCTTAGTCTCTGGAGATGTACTTTGTTTTTTGTCGGTGATTTTTCACATATACTCAGGACTGCCATATACAGTGTGCAGACCCTGTACAGCACAGCTGCAGGGGAGAGCCCTTCCAGTAGATTGCCATTGTTGGTGGGTCCCCCAGACTATACAATGAGACTGCCTATATACCTGCCTTTACTTTCTGCTTAGTTTTATTGGCTTTATTGTTTAAATTGTGTTTTGATTCAACAGAGTATTATGTAAGAGTCTCAGGTCACCTCCAAGAGAATTCCTCTTAAGCCTTTGTGCCATGAATTGTATGTCTGTGTGGACTATTTTGGATATATTGAATGGGAGCATACAGAGTATTGAGTTAGCACTCAAAACATGTAGAATTTACACCTTAAGATTTATAAATCCCATTAAGTGCAAATAACGGATTCACTGTTGTTTTGTTTTTCCCCACACATCAACTGGGTATCTGGGTATCTAACAATTTAGTCCTATTCTACACTAGCTACTCAGAGTTAGCCTCATACTCCACAGGTTTAAGGGCTCAGCCCCACAAGATGCCCTTACTTTAGACACCAGTCCCAGGTCCCCAGGCTACCTGCATTTCTGTCCAACTTTGCTACAAATTCGGGGTTCCCGTGTTCCCCATTTAGATTCTGAGATTTCCTAGAGCAACTCACAAAACTCAGGAAAACACTGCTTACTTTTACTGATTTATTTAAGGATACCTCTCTGGAACGGGGAAGGCAATGGCACCCCACCCCAGTACTTTTGCCTGGAAAATCCCATGGACGGAGGAGCCTGGTAGGCTCCAGTCTGTGGGGTCACTAAGAGTCGGACATGACTGAGTGACTTCACTTTGACTTTTCACTTTCATGCATTGGAGAAGGAAATGGCAACCCACTCCAGTGTTCTTGCCTGGAGAATCCCAGGGACAGGGGAGCCTGGTGAGCTTCCGTCTATGGGGTCGCACAGAGTCGGACATGACTGAAGCGACTTAGCAGCAGTAGCAGCAGCAGCACCTCTCTGGAATAGCCCAATGGGAGAGATGCATAGGATAAAGTATGTGAGCTGAGGCATGGAACTTGCAAGCCCTCTCTGGGAACAGCATCTTCCCAGCACCTCAGTGTCTTCATCAGCTGAGAAGCTTCCTGAACCTGATTGTTTGGGGATTTTATGGAGGTTTCATTACATAGGCATGATGGATTAAATCAGTAGACATTGGTGATTGAAGTCAATCTCCACTCCCTCTCCCCTCCCTGAGACTGAGAGGTGGAGCTGACAGTTCCTAGCTTCGAATCAAGGCTTCCTCATTCTGGTGACCAGGCCCAGTTCCTGAGTCATTTAACCCCACCTAGAGTCACCTCGTTAGCTTGTTTTTGTTCAGTTGCTCAGCCGTACCTGACTCTTTGCAACCCCGTGAACTGCAGCATGCCAGGCCACCCTGTCCCTCATCAGCTCCCGGAACTTGTTCAAACTAACGTCCATTGGATCGGTGATGCCATCCAATCATCTTGTTCTCTTTGCTCCCCTTCTTCTCCTGCCTTCAGACACTGTCGTGGTTGTAAGCATCTTCTTTTGAATAACAAAAGATGTTCCTATCACTTGGAAAATTCCAAAGGGTTGTAGGAGCTTAGGGTTAGGACCAGGGACATAGGTCAAATATATATATTTTTTATTACATCACACCTAACTGTCCTGTATAGCTAATAATAATGTTAAAAAAAAGCTATAAAAATATTCAACAGTAGAGAGCTGACTAAATAATGAAACAAAACTATATTGAAATTATTATTTATGTGTAGACACAAAGGAGTTTGTGTGGAAGTGTTATAAAATTGATTAGCAAGTTTAGCCATCTCCAAATGCAAGGATTTGTTGGTGACAGGTGAACCAGTAGAATTCTAGAAAGTTGCCAACACAATATAGGCAATGTTCAATTTGTAAAAAGTTGTATCACCAAAGTTGGCTGTTTGAAATTCTGAATACATATTCCCAAAGAAGCATTGTTAAAAATATTCTGGGTGCAAGTCAGTCCAAAGCTGCTTTAATTTACTCATGGAATTCTTAGAGCATACGTAGTATCTACACTTAAAAGAGTTTGAGAGTTGACTATATTTTATATTCCAACTAGAGTCACTCAAAGTAGATTTTCCTTCAGTAGAATCAGGAGAATATATTGAACATAACAGAGCATCAGATATTAATTAGACTCTGGCCATTGGTAACTTGTTAACTAAATCATCAGAAAAATAGATCTTTTCACCTCCCTTTGCTTCCAAAAATATAGGATGAAAATAAGATTTCCTTCAGAAATTTGGAACTGCTTGTGGTTATCCTTTGCTTTTTTTAAATGCTAAAAGCAGTCATTTAAAAATAAATACCAGTTTACCTAAAAGTAAATGATAATATTTTCAACTTACCGTCAAGTGGTTTAGAAAATGTATCCGTATAAACGTACAACACAAATAAAGCACATGTGGACAAAAAATAGCAGTTTGTGAATATAGATGAAAGTTATAAAATTGTTCAAATTTTCTATAACTTGGAAATTTTAAAAAACGATGAAAAGAAAAAAGCAGGAATATTCCTTTATCTCCAACTCTATTTACCTCTCCAGAGATAAAACCTCTTTATATTAAAGATGTTTTTCAAGGATGTTTTTTAATTCATTTACAAAGATGTGCTATGTAACTGTTTGCATAAATGGGATTCCAGTAGAAGTAGGATTATACTATATTTACTTTTACCCTGCTTCCTCATTAAATTTAATAGTTGCATTAATTTTCTACTGCTCTTACCACAAGCCACACACTTAAAATAGTGCAAATTTATTAAGAGCTCTGGAGGTCAGAAATCTGAAATGGGTTTCACTAAGGCTAAAATCAAGGTGTTGGCAGCTCTGCATTGCTTCAGGATAATCTGGAGGAGAATTAGTTGCATTTTCCAGCTTCTAGAGATCACCTGCACTCCTTCACTCCAGGGACTTCTGAAGGCTCAGTGCTTTCCTCCATCTTCAAAGCGTCTTGAAGCATCATGTCACTGTCTCTGACTCTGTCTCTTCTGCCTCTCATAAGGACCCTTAGGATTACATTGGGACCACCTGGATAATCCCCATCTGGAGATAATCTTGTCTGCAACATCCCTTTGCATTGTAAAGTAAGGACAGATTCTGAGAATTAGGAAATGGACATGTCTGGAGGGCTTTTATTTTACCTACTTTACAGTATATCATACCTGTCTTGCTTTATCTATATATATAAATCTACCATTCTTTTTAATAGCTGGAGAGAACTGATGTAAAATCTACTTGACCAACCTCTGATGAATATTTAGTTTTCCAATTTTTATGTTACAGTAAGTCATATCACTGTGAACATTTTTGTACTTCTCCATGTGAATATCTGTGTGTATTCATGAAATAAATTCCTAAAATAGAACTTAAGTCAGAGTAAATGTATTATTGATTTGATAATTCTGCCATATAGCCACCCAAACTGCTGTACCAATTTATAGTTGCACACCCAAACCCCATACTCTTGTCAACACAAAGTGTGAATAATTTTTTTCATGTTTTTCAATAATGAGTAAAAATTTTTAAATTCCTTTCCTGTGTTTAAATAAGAGATTGAGCACTGTTGTACTACTTTCTTTTGGAATTTCGCGATTAAACTTGTCAAATGAAAAGAAAAGGCACAACATAAGAGTTGTGAGTTAAATTTTATTTGGGGGCAAAATAAGGACTATAGCCCTGGAGACAGCCTCTTTTCAGAAACGTCTGAGGAACTGCTCTGAAGAGATAGCTGAGGAGGTCAGTATATATATATCAACACTGTGTGATTTTGGAGAAGGGGGTATACATGGAGTTAAGCACACATACGGCAAAGGGTTACTGCTAGCCACAAGGAGCAGATATCCTTGTCAATGATTTTAGTGCTTTTCTAGATATAATTTAGAATTATATCTAAATTTTATGATTTTAGATGTAAGAATTTGCGCTCATACATATTCTGAAAATATCTGACAGCCTGCTCTGCCAGTTTTTCTGAGAGCACAGAGGGCCTCATTCCTAATCTCTGCCCTAAATTCCGTATGTTGAAGATCCTTGACTGCAGGGGTTAGTGACCTAATCCTCGTAGAGACAGGTTTCAAGTGATAATTTTTAGTTGGCAAAAACTTTTTGGATAATAAAGAGCAATATACTTCTTGATGTACTTGTGATAATTTGAATCCATGATGCTTATATTTATTTAAAAGCATGTTTATTCCATACTAAATGTTTTTTAAGTAAATACTGTACATTAAAATTAGTGGTTTTTGAAATGAAATTATTTTCTAATATTATCAAGTCTTCTTACGTTGAGTGTTATATATTGGACTTTAGTGTTTACATAAAATACTATAATTTATTTCCTTGGTGTTTTGTGTGTGGGAGTTTGTTGTTTTTCCTGTTAAACCAAGGATTCTGAGTTGGTAGTTTTTTTTCTTTTTTAACTTTGTATCTACCAGATTCATAGCTTCAGCTTTGAACTTACATCCTTCTCTTTATGGCACATTTTTGCCTTCCCTTACACTTTGAAGACAGAGAAGACAGTGGCACCCCACTCCAGTACTCTTGCCTGGAAAATCCCATGGATGGAGGAGCCTGGAAGCTGCAGGCCATGGGGTCCCTGAGGGTCGGACACAACTGAGCGACTTCACTTTCACTTTCACTTTCATGCATTGGAGAAGGAAATGGCAACCCACTTCAGTGTTCTTGCCTGGAGAATCCCAGGGACAGGGGAGCCTGGTGGGCTGCCCTCTATGGGGTCGCACAGAGTTGGACACGACTAAAGTGACTTAGCAGCAGCAGCACACTTTGAAGAATTGCCAGTATAAAACTGGTATGATAGAGAAGACACAGAGATGTGAATGTAGCTTGAGATTATTTATGCCTCCAGTTAACTGATGTTAAATACCTGATCTTGGAGAGAAAGTTTGACTCCATAAATCAAACCTTTGAAAAATCCTTTCAAACTGAAATGTTGATTGCTTCTGGAGGTGGGGGGCAAGGAAATTTAAACATTTCAGTATGGCACTAGATTACCTGTTAAAAATAATCATTTTTAAAGCCCTTTTATAATCAGCTCTCATGACTAGTGACACCTTGTTTACCTTAAATATAGGAAAATCAGCCATCATGTCCTTCCACATTAAAGATGAGATCTAAAAGTGATTCTCATCCCTATGTTGTTCCAACTTTAGTGTATTATTACTGATGCAATGCAAATCCCTTTTAAGTATACTTTGAAAGAAAATTAAATGTAAGTCAGTGTGATACAGTCCAGGTCTTCAGCATTGAATTTTGTCAGCTCTCATTAAGACAACCAGAAGACAAAGAAGCAGAGGGAAAAATGCTGGTAAGCCTGGGGAATGCCAGAAACTGAGGGCTTATGCTAAAAACTTTGTTATTTCTATAAGACACAGTATTAGAGAGACTTCACTGATCAGTTCTCAATCTTGGGGCAAAAAATAACCTAAACTAGTAGTTAATGCCCACTCACCCGGTCACAGCCCATTGAAACCATAAGCTCCAGTATTGGGAGCAAGGGAATCAACTGATGGGAAGCAAAGCTAGATCTCAACTCAACTTCTCAGGCTCCTTTGTTGGCTCTCTCCTACTCAGTTCAGGAGGATATTGGTTTTTCTCAGGGCTCCTTGTCTTCAGTTACCATCTGATTGGTTCAGTTCAGTTCAGTCGCTCAGTCTTTTTGACTCTTTGCGATCCCATGAATTGCAGCACACCAGGCATCCCTGTCCATCACCAACTCCCAGAATTCACTCAAACTCACGTCCGTCGAGTCAGTGATGCCATCCAGCCATCTCATCCTCTGTCGTCCCCTTCTCCTGCCCCCAATCCCACCCAGCATCAGGGTCTTTTCCAATGAGTCAACTCTTCGCATGAGGTGGCCAAAATACTGGAGTTTCAGCTTTAGCATCATTCCTTCCAAAGAAATCCCAGGGCTGATCTCCTTCAGAATGGACCAGTTGGATCTCCTTGCAGTCCAAGGGACTCTCAAGAGTCTTCTCCAACACCACAGTTCAAAAGCATCATTTCTTCGGTGCTCAGCTTTCTTTATAGTGCAACTCTAGCATCCATACGTGACCACAGGAAAAACCATAGCCTTGACTAGATGGACCTTTTTTGGCAAAGTAATGTCTCTGTTTTTGAATATGCTGTCTAGGTTGGTCATTACTTTCCTTCCAAGGAGTAAGCGTCTTTTAATTTCATGGCTGCAGTCACCATCTGCAGTGATTTTGTAGCCCAAAAAAATAAAGTCTGACACTGTTTCCACTGTTTCCCCATCTATTTGCCATGATGTGATGGGACCGGATGCCATGATCTTAGTTTTCTGAATGTTGAGCTTTAAGCCAACTTTTTCACTCTCCACTTTCACTTTCATCAAGAGGCTTTTGAGTTCCTCTTCACTTTCTGCCATAAGGGTGGTGTCATCTGCATATCTAAGGTTATTGATATTTCTCCCAGCAATCTTGATTCTAGCTTGTGTTTCCAGCCCAGCATTTCTCATGATGTACTCTGCATAGAAGTTAAATAAGCAGGGTGACAATATACAGCCTTGACGTACTCCTTTTCCTATTTGGAACCAGTCTGTTGTTCCATGTCCAGATCTAACTGTTGCTTCCTGACCTGCATATAGGTTTCTCAAGAGGCAGGTCAGGTGGTCTGGTATTCCTGTCTCTTTCAGAATTTTCCACAGTTTATTGTGATCCACACAGTCAAAGGCTTTGGCATAGTCAATAAAGTAGAAATAGATGTTTTTCTGGAACTCTCTCTTTTGAATGGACTGGTTGGATCTCCTTGCAGTCCAAGGGACTCTCGAGAGTCTTCTCCAACACCACTCTGCATTCAGATGCTTATATCTTTCCTTTTCTCCTTTGCTTTTCGCTTCTCTTCTTTTCACAGCTATTTGTAAGGCCTCCTCAGACAGCCATTTTGCTTTTTTGCATTTCTTTTCCATGAGGATGGTCTTGATCCCTGTCTCCTCCTGTCCAGTGTCTCAAACCTCTGTCCATAGTTCATCAGGCACTCTATCAGATCTTGTCCCTTAAATCTATTTCACACTTCCACTGTATAATCATAAGGGATTTGATTTAGGTCATACCTGAATGGTCTGACCATTCAGGTGACCACCAAGTGGTTTTCCCTACTTTCTTCAATTTACCTCTGAATTTGGCAATAAGGAGTTCACGATCTGAGCCACAGGCAGCTCCTGGTCTTGTTTTTGCTGACTGTATAGAGCTTCTCCATCTTTGGCTGCAAATAATATAATCAATCTGATTTTGGTATTGACCATCTGGTGATGTCCATGTGTAGAGTCTTCTCTTGTGTTGTTGGAAGAGGATGTTTGTTATGACCGGCGTTCGCTTCGCAAAACTCTATTAGCCTTTGCCCTGCTTCATTCCATATTCCAAGGCCAAATTTGCCTGTTACCCCAGGTGTTTCTTGACTTCCTACTTTTGCATTCCAGTCCCCTATAATGAAAAGGACATCTTTTTTGGGTGTTAGTTCTAAAAGGTCTTGTAGGTCTTCATAGAACCGTTCAACTTCAGCTTCTTCAGCATTACTGGTTGGGGCATAGGCTTGGATCACTGTGATATTGAATGGTTTGCCTTGGAAACGAACAGAGATCATTCTGTTGTTTTTGAGATTGCATCCAAGTACTCCATTTTGGACTCTTTTGTTGACCATGATGGCTATTCCATTTCTTCTAAGGGATTCCTGCCCACAGTAGTAGATATAATGGGTCATCTGAGTTAAATTCACCCTTTCAAATCCATTTTAGTTCGGTGATTCCTAGAATGTCAACGTTCACTCTTGCCATCTCTTGTTTGACCACTTCCACTTTGCCTTGATTGCATAGGAACCTTGAACTTAACAATCCAGGTTCCTATGCAATATTGCTTTTTACAGCATCAGACGTTGCTTCTATCACTAGTCACATCCACAACTGGGTATTGATCTATTTGGTAACAACTCCCAAGTACAGCTCCAATTCAGTCACCACCACCACTACACCCTACCCTTAAACACATCAAAATTAAACTCCTTTAAATCAACAAAGGGGAAAGGCTTACTTTTTCTTCTTCTTCTTTTCCTCCTTTTTTCTTTTTCTTCTTCTATACCCTTAGGTTTGTTGATATTGTCAAATGGCATCAATAAGCATGGCTTATCCTTACTTCTGTCACTGAGTTTTCGAAAGCATTTTTGCCTGTTGAGGTATAACTTTCCCTTTAATCTTCACCCTGTTGGCTAACATTCCTTACCATTTTAGGTCGAGTTCTCTTACCCACCCCTGATTCCAGGAGATGGACATGATAGTCACACCTTACCTGAAGAGTGGAAGTATTTGCCCTTCCTTGCCTTACCAGATGGCGCACACAACTACCAAGAAGGTATGTAAACAGACAGTGGAGCAATCAGTAGGCGCCTTTTTTGGTTTTTTTTTTCAAATTTGCTCAAACATCTTAGAGTCTGAGTACTTTGGTAAGGAAAGACATTTGGCCTAGTGATTGTTCATAAAATATTTAAATGCTTGTTTGAAGATGACCAGTTATTTATACTAGAGGATCTGCAGAGGAGTGCTAGGCTTATATTGCAATGGTTGGTGAACATTGGCCACTCTTTTGCCAAGAGCTCTGGCCAAAGTAAGTGATTAGCCATATTAGGACATCTGCTGTTGGTAGCACTTTCGGTATTTAAACCTCAGACTCCTCTCAGGGACAAACTCAGGAAGGTTACCTACACTGGCTGCAGGCTCACTGAAGCTCTAGCTACAAGTTTACTAGCTTCGTCTTCCAGCGCCCACCTGAAAACACCTGGGATTGTTTCTCCTCTCCTGAAGCATTGCCGTCACAGTCTGCTTAAAAGTTTTCATGCGTGAGGAGTGTGTTAACACCCTCAAAGAAAGCAGCGCTGTGAAGTTAGTACGGAATCTCCTATCACCCTATACATGAGTGCTTTGAATGGCTTAATGAAGAAATATGCTTTATCATGGTTTTATAGGTTCTTCCAAGACATCAGATTAAACTTGGTTTGGTTGCTTGTTTTTCTAAAATTGATTACTTTTTGTATGAAATGAGGCAAATCCTACTATGCAGTTTAACATAAAATTTAAATGCTGTAATTTTAACCTCACAAACCTTTTTAACTTTTTATTTTGTATCCGGAAATAGCCAATTCACAGATCTTTTTGTAAAAATATTTTTAGTATGAGAGCTTTTAAACATACAGAAAAGTTGGAAGAATAGTAAATATTTGACAGGTTTTCTTTATATATGTCTACGGTTTTGCCTATGTTATACTTCCCTGGTGGCTCAGACGGTAAAGAATTGGCCTGCAGTGCTGGAGATCCAAGTCCGATTCCTGGGTCAGGAAGAGCCCCTGGAGAAGGGAATGGCTACCCGCTCCAGTATTCTTGCCTGGAGAATCCCATGGACAGAGCAGCCTGGCAGACTATATAGCCCATGGGGTTTCAAAGAGTCAGACACGACTGAGCAACTAACACTTTCACAGTTTTGCCTATACTATTTGAAAGTCAGTTATAAACATCATGACGCTTTGTCTGTAAATATTTCAGCCTGCATTTTCTAAAAATAAGATCATTCCTGGGATGACTTTGGATTTGACCTTTACCAGAGCTAAGAGATTTAACAGTAATTCCATAATACCACCTTACCAGCCTACATTCAGATTTCCTCAATTGTCCTAAGAATTTCCTGGATCCATTCAAAATTTCTGTGTTGCCTTTGGTTTGTATGATTCTTTACTTTCTTTTAATCTGGGATAATCCTGTATAATAAAGTATTTTCTGAGAAAGGCAGCTGTAGTCTCAGTTCGTCCTGTTACAATTCAGCCTCTAGAGCTTTTTGTGTGATGAGTATACACTGAAAGGCAGTGAGAGGAATTCTAAGAAACCAGTGATTTGATGCTAGAAATAAATCTGACATGGGTTCCTGTTACTTCATCGTTTTTGTTTCAATGACTGCATTATACTAATGTCAGAGTTGATTATTAAATACAAGTAATATACTTTGGTATTTACATTTTTCTGTATATCTCTTAGATACTGTGTTTTTTCACTTGCCACCTAGAAATGGAAATGGAGCCACTATATATGGTATCTCTTGCTATCGACAAATTGAAGCCAAGGTAAGACAGTTAAAATGAAAACCTAAAAAACACTTGAAAACTCCTTGTACTGGCCACTTAAGATATAGAATTTGGGGAAATACATAAGCCTTTATTTTTTATGTGGTACCTGTAATATTGTTTTAAATTTTTATAAACTGTGTAGCTGTTTTCTCTACTGTACCAGTTAATTCACAAGAATGTTTTTCTAAGTTGAGATTAGTGACTATATTTGTATCATAATGTTTGGTACATTGTTTTTAGATAGTGATACCTAAACTATCCATTTATCTTCAGAATACTGTATTTCAATTTCATGATATCCTTGAGTTTTGTATTTCTAATGTTTGGTATGAAAACTTAAAAAAAGGAATGGTAATGAGTGTTTTTCTTTTTTTTTTAGAAGCTTTCTAGAAATAGTGGAAAGTACTGATAGTAGCTGCAAACTACTCACAAGTTATCTTAATTATCTATAAGATTTTGATCATTCTTAAACTTACCTGCCCTCTTAATGCCTAAGTTAGTATAATAGCTCTGATTAATAAATTCAAATAAACCAAGATGGGTAGCTTCACCTTTCCTGCTTAATTTGTGAGCACCACCATTCTTTTTGCAGTGGGGATACCCTGAGTAGATCGCTTTCCTTTTATGAAATCATTAATACTCTGAAGTAGTGGTACTGGTATGTGGCAGTCATGTACGACTGTGACCACACAGACTGTAACCCACCAGGCTCCTCCGTCCATGGAGTTCTCCAGGCCAGAATACTGGAGTAGGCCAATATTGTAAAGTAATTAGCCTCCAATTAAAATTAGTAAATTAATTTTTTTTAAAAAGAATACTGGAGTAGGTTGCCATTTCCTTCTCCAAGGAATCTTCCTAACCCAGGGGTCAAATCCAGGTCTCCTGCATTGGCAGGCAGATTCTTTACCACTCGTGCCACTTGGGAAGCCTGAAGTAGTTCTCAGCTGCACATTGGAATCACCTGGAGAGTTTTAGATAAGTAGGGATGACTGGGTCCCCACTCCAGAGATTCTGAGTTAATGTTCTGGCATCAGGAGTATTAAAAGCTCCCCAGGTGATTCTCATATGCAGGCCAGAATGATGAACCACTGCTCTAAAACAATGGTTTTTAACCAGAACTACCTGGAAACTTTTTAATTATAAGCATAATTGCTAGGCCTTTCCTTCTACAAACTGAATTAGAATCTCTAATAATTGATCCTAGACAATCACAAAGTCCTCAGGGGGGTAATTAACTTAGTCATAAAAATTTTTCTTTTAATTTTTATAATGAATGTTTCAAACACAGATAAATTAAAAGAATGGTACAATAAATACCTGTATACCCAACCATCTACATTCAGCAGTTGTTAATATTCTACCACATTCGCTTTGTCTGTGTGTGTGTTTCCCTGAACCATTTGAAAGTAATAAGTAAATTCCAGCATAAACAAGCTAGTTAACTACATGAAAGAACCCTCCAGCACAGGGCCTGGAACTGAGGACATACATTGTAAATGTTTGTGGTTCAGGTGAATGCTGTGCTGTGCTTAATCGCTCAGTCGTGTCTGACTCTTGGCAACCCCATGCACGTAGGCAGCCAGTGTTTGTGGTTCAGGTTAATAGAAAATATTCAAATTCTAGCTATATATCAGTTGTGTGCTGTGTTTAGTCACTCAGTCATGTCCAACTCTTTGACTTAATGGACTGTAGCCCGCCAGGCTCCTCTGTCCATGGGGATTCTCCAGGTAAGAATACTGGAGTGGGTTGTCATGCCCTCCTCCAGGGGATCTTCCCAACCCAGGGATCAAACCCTGGTCTCCCACATTGCAGGTGAATTCTTTACCATCTGAGCTACCAGGAAAGCCCAAGACTCCTGGAGTGGGTAGCCTATTCCTTCTCCAGTGGAACTTCCTGACCCGGGAATCGAACCAGGGTCTCCTGCATTATAGACAGATTCTTTACCAGCTGAGCTACCTGGGAAGCCCTTCAAATAAATAACTGAATTTAGAGATAAAGAAATCTGAGAATTTGTATTTGATTTCTTCACATACTGTTACCCTTGCACATTGATATTACTAGATGGAATGAATTGAGCTGCTGCCTTTTCTTAGAAATCTGTTCCTTTTACCACCTTTTACCCCTGTAAATTGTATGTGTGTGTGTTAGTCACCCAGTTGTATCTGACTCTTTGCAACCCCAATGGACTGTAGCCTGCCAGGCTCCTCTGTCCATGGAATTCTCCCAGCAAGAATACTGGGATGGGTGGCCATTCCCTTCTCCGGTAAGTTGTATAATCACTAGTAAAATTATTTCTCCAGTGCTGTTGTTATTAACAGCAGTTCTCATGCTCTGCCTAGACATCCTTAAAGTGGCACTCCATACTGCCTGTCTCCCTTACCTCCTGAGTCTGACCCACTTTAGTCTATTAGGGTTGCCCATTTCTCCAAGTTGTTCTCTCCTTATCTGATAACTAGACAGATAAATCAGACATCAGAGGCCCTAGAGCCTAGGAGAAAGCCTTTCATTCCCTTTGAACAAAGGTGAGACCTGATGGATGAATCCAGTAAGGGTAAAGAGGTAGAAGCAGATTGAAGAAAGGCTCTACTCTCAATGTAATTTAACAACAGATCACAGTTCTCAGGCAGTTGAAGACACAGATCCAAGGAGATGTCAGGCAGTACATGAGAAGGGGAAGAGTCGCTCTTACTGCCCTTACAGCCTTTCCTGGGGTTGATCAAGTCTTGTTTCCTAGCAGAGAACTGCAGAAATCTTATGTAGTCATCCTCAAAATCACCAGGACCTGAGTTATGGCTCAGAACTGGACTACAGTATGATGCAGGTGTGCCAGGACAGACTCCCAACAGTGGAGAATAACCAGCATGACAAAACTGCTGATGATTCTTCCATCTCTGGAGAAACAAGCTCTTAAACTGTCCCCTTCTCACCAGAAACAAAAGTCTCTGAAAGGGGTATCCATTTTAAAACTGGAACCAAGGATGAGTGGTTTGCATTATGGTTTTGGCAATTTACGCATATTCTCCACCAGACTGTAAATTCCTTGAGAGCAGAAATGGTCTCTCAGTGTTGCATTCCCATTGCCTGCCAGTAACACAGAGTGCTCTGGTTGATGTTTATTCATTCAATAAATGTCTTCTGAGATTCTCAGTAAGTACTTTTAAATTTATTAAGTGCAAGTATTTTTTTATGATTGCTATCTTATATTGAAACACAATGATTTTTAAATATTTCCATGAAAAATTTCTAATAGTGACTATTTGTTTATAATAGGCATTGAAAGTACGGCAAGCAGATATCACCAGAGAGACTGTTCAAAAAAGTGTCTGTGTTCTAAGCAAGCTGGTAAGTGACCGAATAACCTGTTAATATCAAACACTCATGGCAGCTTTTTATTTGAGAATAAAGCATTATTGGAATGAAGAGAAGGACTTCCCTGGCCGTCCAGTGATTAAGACTCTACTTCCACTGCAGGGATTATGGGTTTGATCACTGGTCTGCAAACTAGATACCATAGGCCACAACTACAACCCAGCACAGCTAAATAGATAAATATTTAAAAATAATAATAATATGGACCTTACTAATAGGATCTGAAGGATCAGGATATTTCTTTCAAGATAGTAATTTTACACATAGGGCAAGAATAGTCTCCTAGAAAAGAAATGATTATAAAAGATTTTAATATCAGAAAATTGGTAGATTGCTAATCTGATTCCTGTACACAGTTTCTCGAAGGGTAGCCTGAAAAAATATATATTGGTGAATTTTTTTTTATACTGGATCAGATGACCAATGTATAGGAGTGCTGAATGTTGGACGAATACAGCATTTTGAAAGGCTTCCTGAACAATCATTCTTCAAAGAACAATAATAATCTTAATGGTGCCATTTATCAAGTGCCTATGTCAAATATTCTATAGCAGGCACTTTTTAGATAGATTTGTCATTTTAAGCCTCATAAGAAGAAAGATCTAAGTATTTACTGTTCTTGTTTCACAAATAAAGTTATATCTCAGACAAAAAATGTCTCTCAGAGCCATGTAACTGCTAACGATAAAATTGCGGTAAAAATCCAGTGTTATTGGACAGATAAAACAGGCAGGGAGATGGAGAAAGCTGGCTCACACAGAAACATCTGATGGTTCATAGTGCCTTTTAGCCTATATGTAAAAATATATTTAGATAGCAATAATGATATATTAACCAGGATTGTTGTTGTTGCCTGCCAGAGTCTAGCACAGAGTGCTCTGGTTGATGTTTATTCATTCAATAAATATCTTCTGAGATTCTCAATCAATACTTTTAATTTATTAAATGCAAGATTTTTTCTTTCTGATTGCTATCTTATATTGAAACTGAATGATTTTTAATGACTTTTGTTGTTGTTTTAGCCGCTAAGTTGTACAGCCTCAGGGACTGTAGCCTGCCAGGCTCCTCTGTCCATGGGATTTTCCAGGCAAGAATACTGGAATGGGTTGCCATGTCCTCCTCCAGAGAATCTTCCCGACAGGGATTGAACCCACATCTCCTGCATTGGCAGGCAGGTTCTTTACCACTGAGCTACCAGGAAAGCCCATTAACTGGGATACTGGGGGATAAAACTATTCCATTATTACTTGTTTTAACTAGAGAATATATACAGCATTAGTTTCTGCATCCTGAAAAGGACATAGAAACCAGAAAACATCTAGAAAAGAACATTTTATTGTTGTTCAGTCGCTAGGTCTTGTCTGACTCTTTGCAACCCCATGGACTGCAGCACATCAGGCCTCCCTGTCCCTCACTGTCTCCTGGAGTTTGCCCAAATTCTTGTCCATTGAGTCACTGATGCCATCCAACCATCTCATCCCCTGCCGCCCTCTTCTCTTTTTGCCTTCAATCTTGCCCAGCATAAGAAAGGAACATAAAAGGATGGAAATTGTAGGAAGAGGGTTTTAAATAGGTAAGAATTAAGGAGTAACTTTGTTTTCAGATACACAAAAGAATATTATATAGAATATAATAAAGGACACAGACTAGTAGTTTATTTTAGATTTTAAGCCGCTGCTGCTGCTGCTGCTAAGTCGCTTCAGTCGTGTCCAACTCTGTGCGACCTCATAGACGGCAGCCCACCAGGCTCCACCGTCCCTGGGATTCTCCAGGCAAGAACACTGGAGTGGGAGTGGGTTGCCAAGCCTCCACTGAAGGCAAAAAAAGGCAAAATGAACTTAATCATGAGTGTTCAACTAGATATAAGAACTGAGTGCTGTGAGGATGATTAAATGTAACCACAGCCTAGCAGAACAGTGTGAAGAATTACGTTGTTTTAAATTTCATGCTTCCCTGGTGGCTCAGACGGTAAAGCGTCTGCCTACAATGCTGGAGAGATCGGTTCGATTCCTAGGTCGGGAAGATCCCCTGGAGAAGGAAATGGCAATCCACTCCAGCACTCTTGCCTGGAAAATTCCATGGATGGAGAAGCCTGATAGGCTACAGTCCATGGGGTCGCAAAGAGTCACTGAGCAACTGAGTGACTTCACTTTCAAATTTTATGATACTAATGGCTAACATTTAAGTGCTTTCTGTAGCCAGATAGTCTAGTAAGTGCTTTTGAATGTGAAAGTGTTAGTCAGTCACTCGTGTCCAGCTCTGTGTGACCCCTTGGACTGTAGCCTGCCAGGCTCCTCTTTCCATGGGATTATCCTTCCATATACACATGTTTACATTAGGCAGCAGATGTGGAGAGGTTAAGTGCCCAGAGTTATGTGACTGAGTGACCAGAGCAACACGCAGGTCTGTGCCCACACTCTCACTCAACCCAGTGCTCTGAGTGGTGGTTACTTTGCACCTGCACCCCAGGAACTAGAACACATGACTTAACAACATTCAACTGTGAATAATAAGATACCAAAGTTGTCAGTAACTTTTTCCTTTCTGGTCTTTTCAAGTTAAAAAGTTGTGGGGTGTTTGTTTTGTTTTTACTATTATCAAACTAATGATAATCTCTCTTTTTCTTTAAGCCTCTCTATGGCTTACTCCAAGCAAAACTTCAGCTCATTACACATGCATATTTTGAAGAGAAGGATTTTTCCCAAATTTCCATTCTAAAGGTAACTTTTTATCTTCCAGGGTGGATGTGTCTGAAATTGGATGTGAAATTTATCTTCCATGGATGTGTCTGAAATTCATGAATCAAGTAGATCTTTAATATTGTGAGAGATGATTTATTAACTTAAGAAAGACATTCTTCTTTGAAAATAACATTGAAGGGCCAAAGATCTGCCCAAAATGTATAATTTCTACTTAGTAAATTTAACAAAACTATCTTTTATTAGGAAATGATGACTACAGTTGATTATAACAAATATTTCTGTTAATGGATAATAGCCCTTTTGCTATGGCATTGCTTCTCTACATTTGTTATCTCATTAATACCCAGCACAGTATGTTTATATATCAGGCTTCTGGATCCTAACTCCCATATCAAAAAGCACAGAAAAACTACATGACTATTTTACTGAAGAGTAATGTTTTTCTCAAGGTTGCCATTATTGTATACAGCATGGATCTCCCCTGGATTCTAGTGAGAGAGAGACAGTTATTTAGCAAGGACGTAGAGGGAATTTATCCTAGGAATCCATACCACCATGGGAATGGATCAAGCTCTGAAATATAGAGGTACAGAAAGAAGGAGTGCTGGAAACTGGCAGAGTTTCAAAGAGACAAAACTGCTTCAAAGAACTAGTTTTCCCCTAGTCATCCTATTTCTGATTCAGTGTCTAAACTGATGGTAAAATGTTCTAAAATGAATCTTATTTTATAGGAGCTCTATGAACATATGAATAGTTCCCTGGGGGGAACTTCATTAGAAGGATCCCAGGTATATCTTGGTAAGTCGCTTTTTCTACAAGTCAGAAGAAATGCCCTCTTTTCTTTTTGTTTGGCATGTTGGTTGCATGTAAGACTTCATGATCAGAGTTACATTTCTATATGGTATCTAAATTCTCCAACCAAAATTTAGAAGTATTATTGTATATAGCGTATTTCAGCTTTTCAGAATAATAATGGAAGTTTTTTCTTTTCCTTACATTAATGCTGATCAGGTCAGTTCCTTGTCATAACACAGAGGGAGAACAAGGGAGAGAGAGATCTGCTTATTAGTGTCTTTCTATTCTAAGATTTTTCAAGTGGGAGTTTTATGCTGTTTTCACAACCAAGAATATCCATTGGTGTGTCAGGCACTCAGTAAAAGTCCTTTTCATAATTATTTTTTAAAAAGTCTTGATCACATAGTGATTAATGCTCACTCACTTCGAATTTTAGCATAAAGTAGCCAAACTGTGCTAGGTTCACTTTTACAGTCCTATGTGTGATGTGAACTGGTTATAAAACTCCTTTTCGGAGGATATATTTTTCTCTGAATTAATTTATTTGTCTTATGGCAGGCGATAAGAGAAGCCTGTGATTCAGAAATAATACCTATGGGGTATAGTGCCCAAAAGCCTTGTTTAAATGATTGACTGCTACTGTGAAGTAAAGCTTCATGATTTCTAAACTTGCGTAATTTGTAAGATGGCTTTAGAATGGGGAGAAGGTGTGAGAGTTGCACAGCCACAACATGAGCCTCAGGCCACAAGTAACTGTTTGCATTTAGATTAGAATTAATAGAAGTTAAATAAAATTTAAAAATCAGTTTGTCAGTTGCTGTATTTCAAGTACTCAGTGGCCACTTATGTCTACTCTATTGGACAATGTAGATTTAGAATATTTCCATTATTGCAGGACGTTCTGTCCGACAGCATTGAAGTTCTGTTTGTATGTGTACATAATCAGATATTACATAAATATTTAAATTTTGCATAGTCCTACTTTAACCTAACTTTTTGGAGGAGATTAAAACTTCCTTTGACAAAAACAGTAGGTTGTAGTCACAGATTAGCTTTTCTTTTCTTTTTTTAACATTATAGGTTTATCTCCTCGGGATCTTGTGCTTCATTTTCGACACAAGGTATGATACCTTATTTAAATTTATGATGTACTAAAATTATGTTCATTTAACTAGACAGATTTCATGAGCTGCATGGCCTAATGCAGATTATGACATAACCATGTTTTAATTTTTCTGAGACAGCTGTCATAATGATAGAAAGTTAAAAGTGTTGGTAGTGCTTATATAATAGAAATTTCTAAAAGTACATGGTGTCTGTTTATTTCAGTGCAGGATAGGATACTTTTTTCTACAGTTGTTGATATTTTGGATATTATGAAATTAGAGTAGAAAGAAACATGTTTTATTTTATTTTATTCTTCTTCACTATGGTTTATTACAGGATGTTGAGAATAGTTCCCTATGCTATACAGCAGGACCTTGTTGTTTATCCATTCTATACGTAATAGTTTGCATCTACCAATCTCCACCTCCCAGTTCACTCCTTTCCCACAACCCCCCCACACACACTTGGCAACCACAAGTCTATTCTGTAAGCCTGTGAATCTATTTCATGGATAAGTTTATTTACATTGTATTTTAGATTCCACATGTAAGTGATATCATATGGCATTTGTCTTTCTCCCCCTGACTTACTTCATTTAGTATAATAATCTCCAGGTCCATCCGTATTGCCCCAAATGGCATTGTTTGTTGTGCCCGAGTAGTAGTCCATTGTGTGTGCATGTGTGTGTATACCACATGTGAAAGAAATATGTTTTAATTAATCTTGTAGACTATTTTGTATGCTGCCCTGAGAGTGAAACATTTTCCAGCAAAATATCTATACTTAACGTCTTCTGACTGGGGCATACATACATTGATTGTTCACTTAACATGTATAGTGAGTGTCTGCTCTGTGAGTGCCCTGGACAAACAGAAGTAAATGAATAGTACCTTCCCTTTAAGGGGCTTGCAGATATTTCAAGCAAAAAAACGGCACAACTTCCTCCCAGAAGTCCAATTTGATAGTGATTTAAGTGGTACTCACATTTTTTAGAGAACTCAGATACTTAATTTCTCAGTATAAGTTCATAATTCTCAATTATTTTTAAAGCACTAGAATTATTTAATATTATTGACTCAATGTTACATGGTTATGTTTGAGGAGGGACAAAGGCAAATGAATAATAGGCTTGGATTTCTTATTTTAATACAATATTATTTTTCTTTCTTCAGGTTCTAATCCTATTTAAACTAATTCTTCTTGAAAAAAAGGTGAGATTTGAATGGATGGAATATTTAACATTTATTGACATTTCTTAAAATAAAACTAAAGTATAAATTAAGACTTTTTTGGCTATCAAATTGCCGTGAGCTTAAAGTACATATTCTTTTTTACTACTATAGAAGTGTGAATTCATTCAGTGTTTTATGGGGGCAGTTTGATAGTATTCAGTTATCAAGGTGGTTTTGACTATATAGGTAATAGAGAACTCTATGTATGTGCTCAAAATTCTCCAAGCCAGGCTTCAGCAATATGTGAACCGTGAACTTCCTGATGTTCAAGCTGGTTTTAGAAAAGGCAGAGGAACTAGAGATCAAATTGCCAACATCCGCTGGATCATGGAAAAAGCAAGAGAATTCCAGAAAAACATCTATTTCTGCTTTATTGACTATGCCAAAGCCTTTGACTGTGTGGATCGCAATAAACTATGGAAAATTCTGAAGGAGATGGGAATACCAGACCACCTGATCTGCCTCTTAAGAAATCTGTATGCAGGTCAGGAAGCAACAGTTAGAACTGGTCATGGAACAACAGACTGGTTCCAAATAGGAAAAGGAGTACGTCAAGGCTGCATATTGTCACCATGTTTATTTAACTTATATGCAGAGTACATCATGAGAAATGCTGGACTGGAAGAAACACAAGTTGGAATCAAGATTGCCGGGAGAAATATCAATAACCTCAGATATGCAGATGACACGACTCTTATGGCAGAAAGTGAAGAGGGGCTAAAAAGCCTCTTGATGAAAGTGAAAGTGGAGAGTGAAAAGGTTGGCTTAAAGCTCAACATTCAGAAAACGAAGATCATGGCATCTGGTCCCATCACTGCATGGGAAATAGATGGGGAAACAGTGGAAACAGTGTCAGACTTTTGTTTTTCTGGGCTCCAAAATCACTGCAGATGGTGACTGCAGCCATGAAATTAAAAGACGCTTACTCCTTGGAAGGAAAGTTATGACCAACCTAGATAGCATATTCAAAAGCAGAGACATTACTTTACCAACAAAGGTTCGCCTAGTCAAGGCTATGGTCTTTCCTGTGGTCATGTATGGATGTGAGAGCTGGACTGTGAAGAAGGCTGAGCGCCGAAGAATTGATGCTTTTGAACTGTGGTGTTGGAGAAGACTCTTGAGAGTCCCTTGGACTGCAAGAAGATCCAACCAGTCCATTCTGAAGGAGATCAATCCTGGAATTTCTTTAGAAGGAATGATGCTAAAGCTGAAACTCCAGTACTTTGGCCACCTCATGCGAAGAGTTGACTCATTGGAGAAGACTCTGATGCTGGGAGGGATTGAGGGCAGGAGGAGAAGGGGACGACAGAGGATGAGATGGCTGGATGGCATCACTGACTTGATGGATGCAAGTCTGAGTGACCTCCGGGAGCTGGTGATGGACAGGGAGGCCTGGCGTGCTGCGGTTCATGGGGTCGCAAAGAGTCGGACACGACTGAGCGACTGATCTGATCTGATGTATGTATGCATATGTGGCCGTGCTGCATTGGCATGCGGAATCTTAATTACCTGACCAGGAATGGAACCTGCACCCTCTGCAGCAGAAGTCCAGAGTATTCACTTGGACCACTAGGGAAGTCCCCCAAACTCAGTCTAAATTGACTTAAAAAATGTATTGGCTTGCTTCAGACTTGAGAGTATGTTGACTGAATGGTTTGATAATATAATTAATTACCTAGATTTTTTTCATCTCTTTGCTCTACAGTCCACAGTGCTAGCTTTATCTTGAGCCTGATTTCCCTTGTAGTATAGTATTGCTGCCAACAGTAATTGAGCTATATGCTGCCTCAGCTATATGCTGGTGGCAGAGATAATATCTTTTCCCTAATCTAATGAGAATTCTTCCCTTCAATTCATTTGGGCCTGTGAGGCCATACGCCTACCCAGAACCAATAATTGTTGCTAAAGAAATGCCTGTATTGATTGGCTTAAGTTTGGGTTCCAGATGCACTCTCTGGTACAAAGGGATGGGATTGCCATGATTTTAGATAAAAAATTATAAGGGATTTTAGACCAGGGTCTGCACACTTAAGCCCCAGGGCCAAATCTGGCCCACCACCTATTGTAAATAAAGTTTTCTTGGAACACAGTTTCAGCCATTCTTCAACTTGTTTATAGCTGCTTTTGCACTGCAGTGGGAGAGTTAAGTAGTTGGAACAGAGACCAAATGGCCCACAAATGAAAAATGCTTACTATCTCACCCTCTATAGAAAGTTTGCTGACCTTTGGTTTAGACTAGTCAAGAACTATCCCTGGATCTGTGGTCAGTATTACTGTGCTCAATAGAGATGGAATGGATGTTGGAAGGTCAGTCATTCAAATGTCCAGTATAATTCATTATCATAAAAATGTTTATCCATTTGGCCCAGTAATTGTCCTCTTAAGAGATTTATTTTCCAGAATTTATCTGAGTTGACACAGAGCTCTAAGAGATTCTTTCACAGAAGCATTTTTAATAATAAATTATCAATGAATAACTTAAGTTTTGATTTATCTTGTATATAATTCCAAACAACAAAAAAGATTCTGAGTGGTTTTATTGTTGTAAAGATGTTTCATAGCATGTTAAGTGAAAAATGGTGATCCAACTACATATCAAGCTCAGGATTCTGATTTTATAAATAAATGTATTTATTCATTGAAACGAGATTGGAAGGAAAGACAGCAACAGTTTGGTGACCATGCATATTTCTTAAGAAGGAAATACTTTTCTGTATTCTGCTTTTCTGAATGAATATGTATTCTTTCTTCAAACAGGAAAGTAAATTTTAAAAAAGAATGGAACATGTACTAGTGCAATATTTCAACCTTTAAAAAAAGCTCTTAGTTGTAAAATACATATAACATATAATTAACCATCTTAACCATTTTCAAGTGTGCAGTTTCATAGCATTATGTTCACGTTGTTGTGGTATCACCATCTGTCCTCAGAACTCTCTTCATTGTGCAAAACCGAGACTCTACCCATCAAACAATAACTCCACTCTCACCCCTTCTCCCACCACTGGCAACCACCCTTCTACTTTCTGTCTGTAAATTGGACTATTCTAGGTTTTTCACAAGTGAAATCATATGTGTTTGGCTTATTTCATTTAGCACAGTGTCCCCAAGATTCATCCATGTACAGCAGGTTTCAGAATTTCCTTCTTTTTTAAGGATGAATAATATTCCATTGTATGTACATAGAGCATTTTTTTATCTCTTCATTCATTGATGGACACTTGGGTTGCTTCCGCCTTTTGGCTCTTATGAATAATACTGCTGTGAATATGGGTCTGTGTAAATGTCTTCAAGGCCTTGGTTTCAGTTTTTTGGAGTGTGTACCTAGAAGTGGCATCTCTGAATCACATGGTAGTTCTGTTTTTAATGTTTTGAGGAACTGATGTATTTTCCATAGTGGCAGCACCATTTGACATTCCTACCAACAGTGCACAAGGGTTCCAATTTATCCACATTTCTATCCAGCATTTGTTATTTGCTTGTTTTTTGATAGTAGCCATCCTAATAGGTATAAGGTAGTATCTCCTGGTTTTGATTCTCATTTTCCTAATAATTAGTTATGTGAGCACCTTTTCATGTTTTTGTTGGCCACTTGTATATCTTCCTTGGAGAAATGTCTTCCCTAATCCTATACCCATTTTTAATCAGGTTTGGTTTTTTGTTGTTTAATTGTAAGTTTCAAATTTTTATTGCAACTTATAATTTTATTTATTTTTGCAACTTATAATTTAAAATAATGTTTTTCAACGCAGCACACATGGTTACATATATCTGAAAAAATTTTTTTGCAAAATAATACTTAGTCTAGCCACATGCGGTGGCATTTATGATCAAGTAGGTGGGCTGCCGTCTATGGGGTTGCACAGAGTCGGACATGACTAAAGCAACTTAGCAGCAGCAGCAGACTTTATTTAACATGGCAAATCGTAGGTATACCCTTTTTATATTCACTTGGTAAAGACATCCTTTAATGCAAGTCTTGGTTTCTCTGTATTTGCACACTACTCCTTAAATCATCAGTGTTTAAGGAGAGCACAGGTAATTGTGGGCACCATGCTTTATTAGATATGACTTCGTGCTACTAAATGATTTAATTGTTAAAACAAAGAAAAAAAACTCACCTCAGCAGCTATATGCTTGTTTTTTCATCTAATTTAATTATCACCAGTGTTAGTTGTAGTTGTGTATCTAACTGAACCCTATCCCTCAATTTTTATTCTGAAAACCCTACAAGAAAGTTGATAGAATAATTTTATAATGGACACTTTACATCATTCATCTGTTGTTAGTATTTTGCCACTTTTGCATTACATTGTTTTATATATGTTCATTCTTCCCCCTGAATCATAATAATTTTCAACTAATTTGTAGAACCACGGTACTTCATCCCTAAACATTTTCAGATATATTTCTTAAGAATAAAGGTATATTCCTGGGGCTTCCCTGGTGGCTCAGTGGTAAAGAGTCAACCTGCCAATGTAGAAGACATGGGTTCAGTCCCTGACCCAGGAATGTCCCACATGCTGTGGGACAGCCAAGCCTGTGTGCCCTAGAGCCCGTGCTCCACAAGAGACGCCACCACAATGAGAAGCTGTTGCACCGTACCTGGAGAGTAGCTCCAACTCTCTGCAACTAAAGAAAAAGCCCACACAGCAATGAAGACCCAGCACAGCCAAAAGTAAATCAATAAAACCTTTAAAAAAGAGAATAGGGTATATTCCTATATTTTCATATTCAAGAAATTTAACATTGAGGTAATAAATGATATCTAATGTAGAGTGCCTTTTCAGATTTACCCAGGTATCATAATAATGTGCTATAAGCTGTTTGCTTTTCTTAATCTGGGGACCATGGATCATGTATTGTGTTGATAGCTCTCTTTAATCTCAAACAGTTCTATCACCTCGCTTCTTGTTTTGTTTCTCTGTTTTTATAACATGGATCTTTTTTTTTTTAATAATACAGATTAGTTGCATTTTAATATTAGATTTGTATGATTATTTTCCTTTTTCTCATTTCAGATTAAACTTTTTTGGCAAGAATATTGTATAGGTAGTGATATGTCCAAGGGGCATCATAACTGGAGGCCCATAACTGCTTGTTCTCTTGTTGGTGATATGAAGTTTAATCATTTGACTAAGGTGGTGATCGCCAGGTTTCTTCATATTAGTACTTGTTATTTTCCTTTGCAATTAATAGGTGAACTGTGGGATGATAAATTTGAAGCTAACATGAATATCCTGTTGCCCAAGAGCCTTGTACAATAGTTTCAGCATCTGTTGGTAATTTTTATTTGAACCATGATTTTCTGATTCTGTCATAAATTCTGTATTTATTAGCTGTTATACTTCCATAAAGAAGAGTTTTCTTCTCTCCTTTCTTTGCTTTTTTTCTTCTTCAAAAAGTATCATTGTGGACTTGTGGATTTTCTAATTTAATTTTGATTAACTTCATTTCAGGTTCTCTTTTATATTTCTCCAGTGAATAAATTGGTGGGTGCCCTGATGACTGTGTTATCCCTTTTTCCAGGTAAGAGGTTAGCAGTTTCCACTCTTACTTATTCTGGACCTTTGAATGATAAAAATTTTCAAGGACAAAGTGGTTAGGGTTACCGTCTATTTTAACAGGATATTTTCACTTTGGCAATAGATTTCTCTTTTGTCTGAGATTTTCTTCTTTTCAATTAAAATTTGAGTAAGCATAGCTCTTTAAAATTTTTTTATAGGAGTTCCACTATTTAAAGCAGAACACACAGCTCTTATCTTCTAATATCTTTTTCTAAGCCAAACTGTTCTCCAATGTTGTATGTTTTAGGCATGATTGAACATGGACTCAGTGACAGTTCTCAGTACAGACCCCGAAAGAGTATGTCTGAAGATGCTGGGCTTCAGGAAAGTAATCCCCCTGCAGATGAGTTTGTTTCTATGCCTGCTTCTTACATTTCAAATACCAACTTGGGAACTGTCAAGAAAATCCTGGGAAACCATGGAGGAGATGCAGCCATCAAGACTGAAGAACCTTTGTTCCAGGTAGAAGATGATAGCAGTGAACAAGAAGCCAGTGATAGCAATCAATATCTGAAACCTCCTTCTCGCCCATCTCCAGAGTCTTCAGAAAGTGATTGGGAGACCTTGGATCCTACTGTCTTAGAGGACTCCTCCTTGAAAGAACGAGAACAGGTGGGATCAGAGCAGACAAACTCATTTCCAAAGGACTCTCTGCCCTCAGATAGTCCTCCAATTACTGTTCAACCTCAAGCTAATACTGGCCAGGTGGTCCTAATACCAGGGCTGATTTCTGGCTTGGAGGAGGACCAGTATGGCATGCCCCTGGCCATCTTCACAAAGGTAAGAGTTAACGTCCTTTATTAATGCCCATTAGGATAGCACAAAATCCTTTCAGAATTTAACTTTCAGTGTTGAATACATTTAAGTCTGCAAATTCTCACTGAAAACTGTAAAATAACATAGCAGATGTGTAGTACTATGACACCTGTGACCATGATATAAGACTGCAGGGGATTTTGATTAGAGTTTGGAAACTGAGGTCAGCAATCACTGTGTTTGGTGTGTTTTTCATTAGTCAGGTTTACCTTCAGGGGAAAAAAGACAGCCTTGATTACATTTAATGAATGTATATTAAAATACCATAATTCCAAAAGCTTCAATTTTATAAGAAAGAATAAAAACCTTAGATGGCTAACTTAAATATTAGTACCCTTCATAGATATAATACACTGTTTTGGTTAACTTGCCTTAAAATTTAATCTTTAATCTTTTTATGGAAAAACATACAAAATGTATTTCTAATTTCTTAAAATAATTTAAACACACCATAGTAAAAGAAATTGCATCTTTGATTTAGTGTCTTATTTCTAGGATATCATTTCTTTATGTCAGTAATACTATATTAGGATTCTGGAAGCTACATTTGAGGGTTGTTTTTTGTGTTTTTTTTTTATCCTAACAGGAGAAGCTACTTTATTCTCATTCATGAATTATTTTTTTTAATGAAGAAGATGAAAAGTCCCATTTCATTTTTCAGTCAAAGAAGTATTTATGACCTTCCTACGTGCCAGGCCCTGTCCTAGGTTCTAAATTCTTGTATCCATGGCTTTTCAGTTTAACCATGAAAGACAGATACATCTGTCCGATAACTAGAACAAAATTTATGTTTTTCTCTAAATAACTTCCTTTATGCTGGAAGTAAAACTTTATATGGAAAAGAAAATGGATAGCATTGACTTGACATCAGTTCTCCACTATGTGATAAATTCTTTCTGGGTTTATCTAGTTTTACAAATAAGTACTTGCCCCAAGTCAGTATTGCTGAATAGTTAGCAGAAAATGCTGTCTTTATTCATTTTGTGGTCTGTTAGGGGATGCTGAAATTATCTTAATCAGTTTCTTGATTGAACTAATGCATATTTGCTTAAAACTAGAGTTTAGGAGCCTGGGGAGAAAACTCTGGGCCCTCAGACTACTAAGTATACTCAACAGCCACAAATTGTGGGTTTTCTGAACTCACATGTGGGTGTCATGACTGCCTATACTTTTTGGAGCCCTTACTTTTGCAACTTCACCCACCCACTCTAATTTTTATCATTGTGGAGATACCAGGAGGGAGATTAACTGGGGTGGGGGATTTTGGTTTTGTCTGCGAGGTTACTGAATTAAACAAAGCAATGTTAATGTGTTGTATGTGCTGTTAATAAACTGTTTGGCAGAATCTTCTCTGTGTATGTTATACCAGTACTGAATATATGATGGGCTTACCACCATCATTATGGTAAATTAAACATTTTCCTTTTAAGTTTTCTGTTTTATTATGTAATGATTCAAATCTAACTTGTTTAATCACAGTTTCAAATACAATTGCTGATTCTTTGATGTCAGCAGCTTTGGAATATGAAATATACTTAAAAATGAGTTGCCTTCAGGCTTTTCTTTTTTCCTTCTCTTGAAGATCTTAAAAATACTTGTAGAGAAGACCTGGATTAGCAAAGCATCCTGAAAAGTCATTTCAAATATAGCCAAAGAGAAGCTTGGATGCCCACACAGTATTGCTGAAGTAAGATAGCAAGCTTTGAAGAGAATAATGAGTTGACTGGTCCCCTGACTGTGTTCGTATATGAAAGTTATGCTTGGAGAGATTCCAAAGCTCCAAATTTCCAGTCTTCTCTCTGGGACTTGAAATTGATGGTGCATTTCTTCTCAGTCTTAGAGATGAGGCTTATTACATAAACACTGTAGATACCAGACTCTAAAATATGCTTGAACTTTTCCTGAGAGCTGAATTAGGGATGTAAGGAAGAAACTAGGTTGCTGAGGGAGAGGAGATGGGACTGGTGGCAACTTTAGGACAGGATTCCGTGGGATGAGGGGAGGGCAATGAGGAAACCAAAGGAGAAAGATGAAAATTTAGAAAATGTACCCATGTATTCACAGATATCTATGGGTGATTTTAGGTATTCACTAAAAAAAATTTTTTTTCAAAGTGAAGTTTTTAACTTTTAAAAAAGATGAACACCTACTTCTTAAGTTTTTTTAATTACGTGTATCTGGTACTTTTTAAAATTTAGTAATAATTGCCTCCACCAGAAGATCACTTAATTTAGAATTCTGTTATTTCAGTCTGTAATTGTTTTAGTAAAACAAACTTATGAAAGAATAGTAAATGTAGTTGGGAACCAAAATTTTTTCTGCTTCGTGTATTAAACTTCTTTATATATTGCTTCTGAGTTTATATTTGGTTTGCTTGCTTACAGTGTGTCATATTCAAATTTAGGGAACCTACAAATAACTTGACGATTAGCTAAAAAGTAATAGATGGCATGTTTTTGAGTTTTATTTAAGTGGCACCACAGTTTTTCCCCCTCCTCCCTCAACATGATTTTTACTTTCATCATAATTTTGCATGAAGTTGTGTTGTATTATTCCTCTGTAGTTTTCTGGTTTTGGCTATTCTGCCATATATAAATTCTGTGGATGGATATCTACATTGTTTCTAGTTTCTGGTTACTACAAATAACGCTTCTATTAAATTTATTCAGTAATCTTGGAAGGAATGATGCTAAAGCTGAAACCCCAGTATTTTGGCCATCTCATGTGAGGAGTTGACTCATTGGAGAAGACTCTGATGCTGGGAGGGATTGAGGGCAGGAGGAGAAGGGGACGACAGAGGATGAGATGGCTGGATAGCATCACTGACTTGATGGGTGTGAGTCTGAGTGACCTCCGGGAGCTGGTGATGCACAGGGAGGCCTGGTGTGCTGCGGTTCATGGGGTCGCAAAGAGTCGGACACGACTGAGCGACTGATCTGATCTGAATCTTGGCTGTATACGTGGAAGCATTTCTTTAGGAGTCAGTGCTTAGAAGTGGGAATACTGGATTATAAGGAATGGGTAGATTAGCTTTACTAGAATAATTCCAAACTGTTTTCTAAAGTGGTTGTGACAATTTCTATTCCCACAGCAGTGGATAAGAGTTCCCTTTGCTTCACATTCTCACCAATGGTTGTTATTGTCAAACCTCCTAATATTAGCCAGTCTGATGGTATCTCGTGGCTCTTGTCTTTTTTTTCAGTAGTCACTGTTGAGGCCCACCATCTTTTCATATTCTTGGTAACCTTTTAAATTTCCTTTTGTGTAGTAATTGTTTAAACCTTCTGGATTGTCTGGAGAAGGCAATGGCACACCACTCCAGTACTCTTGCCTGGAAAATCCCATGGATGGAGGAGCCTGGTAGGCTGCAGTCCATGGGGTCGCTAAGAGTCGGACATGACTGCGACTTCACTTTCTGGATTGTCTCCCTCGTTGTCATGATTTGTGAGACTTCAGGCTTTGTAGTTTTGACTTCCACATTTCGGGTTTTGTCTACCTGGAATTCATTTTTGTATATGTTGAGGAAGGGCGTCTGTCTCTGTGCTTTGTTGGTGCTTCACCCATGTATCTGTGTATCCTTGGGTCAGTCCCACACTGTGTTAATTACCATTATGTCGTGTCAGGCAGAGAAAAGGCTTCCCCTCTTGCTGTTGTTCTTCAAGAGTTTCTTAGCCCTTTGCGTTTCTATAAAAATTTCAGGATCAACTTAAGTTCTTATACTTAAGATTTAGATAGGGGTTACCTTTAAGTGCTAAAGTTTGGAGAGAACTGACATCCCTACAGTATGGAGGCTTGCGGTTCACAAACATGCTTATCATCTCAGACCTGAGAGATAAGAAAGTGGCAGTTGGTCCTAATGACATTGTAGCCCTTCCCAGGTCACAACGGAGAAGGCAGTATGCTTTTGAAGTGCTGTAACAGATCAGCTCACAACAGGTCTGCCAGATTTATGAAGCTGAGGTGTGTTTTTTGATGCTGTTTCTTAATTTTGATTGTGGTCAAAAAACAAATATAAGATTTATCCACTTTATTATTTTTAAGTGCACAGTTATGTGGTATTAAGTGGATTCTCATGGTTGTACTACAGATCTCTAGAGCTTTCTCATCATGCAAAACTGAAAGTCTGTATTCTTTAAACAACTCCCCATTGTCCCCTCTCCCCAACCCTTGGCACCCATCACTGTTTCTATGAACCTAACTACTTTTAAATACTTACATAAGTGGAATCATGCAGCATTTATCTTTTTGTGACTGGCCTATTTCACTTAACACAATATCCTCAAGGTTCATCCATGTTGTAGCGTATGACAGAATTCCCTTCTTTCTTCAGGCTGAATCATATTCCATTGTATGTATATACCACATTTGCCTTATCCATTTATCCATTGATGGGCATTTGGGTTCTTCTACATTTTGGCTATTGTGAGTAGCGCTGCTGTGAACATAGGTGTGCAAATATCTCTTCAGTTTCTTTTTCTTTTTTTGGCCATTATATACCTCAGCCCAAATGTAGAAGTTAAAGCACCCTAGAAAAGTGGAAAGTGGTGGTGTGTTTGGGTATAGAGGCTGCTGTATTTTAATGTACTCAGACTCTTGCTGCCACTGTACATTGAAGACCTTTAAATTTAGGCTAGATTACCATCGGTAAAAGTGACAATGCTAAAATTTTAAGGTTATTTTGAACTACTATTTAAAATAATTTTATAAATCTGCAGTGCTTTCACATGGTTCAATATTCAGAAGGTTCCAAAGCATCTATAATAATAAAAAATCTCTCTCATTCCATTCCCTGCTACTCAGAGAATAGCAGGAAATTTGTTCCCCTCTCCATTGGCAACCAACCTTACCTAATCTATGTCCTTTTTTTTTGTTAACAAAATATTCCTTGGAGATGAACTTCATCACTTACTGCAGGGTACTCCATCATATAGAAAAACATTTATTCACTGCCCTACTGCTGCTAAGTCTCTTCAGTCGTGTCCAACTCTGTGCAACCCCAGAGACGGCAGCCCACTAGGCTCCCCCGTCTCTGGGATTCTCCAGGCAAGAACACTGGAGTGAGTTGCCATTTCCTTCTCCAATGCATGAAAGTGAAAAGTGAAAGTGAAGTCGCTCAGTCGTGTCCAACTCTTAGCAACCCCATGGACTGCAGCCTACCAGGCTCCTCTGTTCATGGGATTTTCCAGGCAAGAGAACTGGAGTGGGCTGCCATTGCCTTCTCCGATTCATTGCCCTAGTCAGGAATAGTTAGGATTCCTGTCTTTTGCAATGATAAATAATGCTGCAATAAGTAACTTTTTACAAATCTCACACATGAACAGGTGTATCTGTAGGATAAATTGTAAGAAGTAAAGTCCTGGATCAAAGAATATGGATATGTTTAATATTTTAAGGACTGTATTTCTTCATTTAAAAAAAAAAACTTTGAACTATTGACTTTTTAAAAAAACGACATTCTTAGTTTTCATGCGACTTAGCCAAGAATTACACTGTTAACAACAGACTTTTCTTCTTTAACCAAATCAGTTGTGAAATGCAATACTATGAGCAATTGAATCAACCTTTGTAAATATTGGTAGTTCTGAAAGTGCCCTTATCAAGGATTCTCAGTCCTGACTAGAGAGGGTAGGAGTATTCCGGGGAGTCCATACAAAGTTTGAAAGAGCATTCAGCATTGTAGTATTTATGTTCAGAAACAAGTAACAACAACAACAACAAAAGAAACAGGTAACAAGTTTTTAATATGTAGCACACAAGGTAAAGTATGACCCATGAGTCTGCCAGCCGTTTGAGTGATTTGGCAGGAGGAGCATGGGTCCTTTCCACCTTTAGTCACAAGAGGGCGTGGGTTGAGAAGCACTATATACTGAATATGTGTAAGGCATAGACATGGGTTTATTTTTGCTGCTTCTGCTATTTCGCATTTTATAGAGGAGAGGAAAACATTGTCAAGAACGAGAATGAAACCAGTTTACCAGACATGTATTCCAACTTCTGGAAGTCTTCTCTCATGTCTTCTCCTAATAGCTGGCAGTATGGTACATCCTAGACATAGGGAAGGACATGAAGTAGCAGAAGTGGTGTCTCCTTCCCTCAGAGAAATTCTCATGGTGGAAACAAGACCTTATCTGGATAACTGTGGTTCAGTGTTTTGTTTTTTTAAAGATGATTAGGATAACAAATAAATAAAGCTGTCATCGAACTTGATAGAAAACAAACTCAGGAGTTCAGCGAGTCCTCCCTCCTGGCTTTATACACAAATTATGCCACTTGTTGAGACCTATCTTGATTTATAATTTTTCAGCAGAAATTCCATTTCCTCATTCAGTGCATCATTCCAGTGTTAGCATTCCTTTTTTTTTTTTTTTTGTACACTTAACTCCCTGCTGTGGTTTGGCAGTTAAAATATAATTTTCAGGGCAATGGCATTTTCAAATGCAATTCAACTGGAAATTTTAAATACACAACTACTGCCATGGTCATTTTTGCTTTGAACATTTAGTAGCAAATATCTTGAAACACTGTATCATTTTAAATTATAGGACAGTAAAATAATTGCCATGCAGTGCTTTGCTATTCTCACAAGAGTACTTTGGTGGTTATGTGCAAATGCCTGTGTTTTAAAATTTTACTGGAAGAAGGAACAGCTTTCTACTAAACAGCATACTTTGAATGGGCTTAATATTAGTACTTCATTCCTAAATGGGAAAAAAAAAAAAACCTAGCTTGATAGTTATAGTGGAAGCTTTTAAGTTGAACTGAAAGCCAAGAGATCACACAAGACAAACCTTCATGTTAGACCACCTTGCTAAGATTTGACCATTCATGGAGCAAGTATGCAATTAACTGGCCTTAATACAGTCAGGACCTTTGGTTGTTGGTATATTATTGTATTGATTCAAAGATCAGCTGTGTTAGGAATAGCATGAGGTTGGAGGAAGATTGGAACTTTCCTTTCCTACTATTAGCTGTCTAGGCTTGACGAGGGGCTTCTCTGGTGGTTCAGTTGGTAAAGAATCCACCTGTGATGCAGGAGACCCAGATTCCATCCCTGAGTGGGGGAATCCCCTGGAAAAGCAAATGGCAACCCATTCTAGTATTCTAGCCTGGAAAATCCCATGGACAGAGGAGCCTTGTGGGCTCCCATGGCCCAGTCCATGGGTTCGCAAAGAGTTGGACACAACTTAGTGACTGAACCACCGAAACACCAGCTGTTATGAGAGACATGGCTGTTTCATTACTTTTCTAACATTTTCTACTCTTGTAATTCATAGGGATATCTGTGTTTGCCTTATATGGCACTGCAGCAGCATCATCTTCTCTCTGATGTCACCATTCGAGGATTTGTTGCTGGAGCTACTAACATCCTTTTTCGACAACAGAAACACCTCAGTGATGCCATTGTGGAAGTAAGTTGACATCTGAGTGCAGATACATGACTGCTGGTCCCTGTTTTTCTTTTTTAAATGGAATTTGGGGCATAGTAATAACACTAATAGTGGTCATAATTGCTTCCTTTGCCAGGCATCCTAAGCACCTTAGGTATATGAACTTATCTAATTTTCATAACAACTTGTGAGATAGGCATTGTTACTGTCCATATCACACCTGTGGAAGCTAAGAAACAGAGGGGATCAGACAGCTGCTAAGTGGATGAACCAGGATTCCTACCAAGGCAATCTAGTCTTACTATGCAGCTGCTGCTGCTAAGTCGCTTCAGTGGTGTCCAACTCTGTGAGACCCCACAGACAGCAGCCCACCGGGCTCCCCCGTCCCTGGGATTCTCCAGGCAAGACCACTGGAGTGGGTTGCCATTTCCTTCTCCAATGCATGAAAATTGAAAGGTGAAAGTGAAGTTGCTCAGTCGTGTCCGACTCTTCGCAACCCCATGGACTGCAGCCTACCAGGCTCCTCCATCCATGGGATTCTCCAGGCAAGAGTACTGGAGTGGGGTGCCATTGCCTTCTCCAAGTCTTACTGTAGTCTCACAATAAAAGTGTGTTTATCATTTAAATAGTTTAAATACCTCTACCTTGTTTAATATGCCCCAATATCAAGTGGAAGGAGCTAGAGATAAACATTTGATATCTTATTAATATAGAAGAAGTATAAATAATTTGTTAACTTTTACAATTAAAATAATTTTTACAAATGGGTGGAGGGGATTTCAGCCACCCTAAGGTTTCTGTAGTTCCTAACAGAAAGTACCAGAATGTGCTTCCTGGGGAAATGTTTATAATACAATAAATTAAAAATCTGGGATTCAAAGCTATATGGATCCCAATATTGAGGGAGAAAAATACATATATTATACCTTCCAAGACAGGAGGATATAGATGAAAGGACCACAGAGTTTTCTTAAACATTATTGTTACATTCTAGTTCTGAAGTTGGTTGGCAAGCTGATGGGTATTTATACTTTAAAACTAATCTGTAAGTTACAAATAGTTCTTTCTGTGTCAAGTATTACATAATAAATATACCCCAAAGTATCTGTGCAGTCAAAGCAAAAATTTTTAGTAATTGTATTTAATTAATTGTATTCATTTCTGTTTGTATGATAAAGGTGATTTTTACCGTACATTTCTATATTTTCCAAAATATTTGTCAACATGAATCACTTTTATAATTCAAAATTAAGTATTTATGCATGTAAGAGCAAAAAATGAGCATTTTTTTAAATAGTGAAAAATAAGAAACAGCTTCAAAATAAAAAACTTGTCTCTTTCTTAGGCTCATCTTTTGAGAATGCTGTTATTCATATTTTTTATTTCCAGCTCCAACTTCCCAGTAGGTACTCTTTAAAGTGTGGCATGGATGTCTGCATGAATGCCCAGACTCTGACTTGTACCTGGGTACCCTCTAGGTAGAAGAAGCTCTGATCCAGATCCATGATCCAGAACTTAGGAAGCTGCTCAATCCAACCACTGCAGACCTAAGGTTCGCAGATTACCTAGTGAGGCATGTGACTGAGAACCGGGACGACGTCTTCCTGGACGGCACGGGCTGGGAGGGAGGTGACGAGTGGATCCGAGCACAGTTTGCAGTCTATATTCACGCACTGTTGGCCGCCACACTGCAGCTAGGTAAGGAGCTCACAGTCACTTTCTCATTTTTTAACTCTGGATGCTTTGAATTGCATAAGAAATAAAGTGATCAGAAAAATTACCTGTCACTCCACACATATAGAATTAACTACTCTTCACAGCTTGAGTAATTCATATCCTTCTAGACTTTTTTCTATGCATATGTTTTGGATTTTAGTTTTGTGGTGTTCATGGTAGTCCTTTTGCAAACATGGATCCCATTTTTCATGTTTTTTATAGCTTAGTTTTTCTTTATAATATAAACATGTATCAACAGAGTAAATGCAGATCTTCATCACTTTTTACATGACTTAGTATTCTACCATATGGAAGGATATATCAGTAGTTGAATGCTATTTATAAACACTGCTTACATGTTTTTAAGATACATGAGGGATGGAAAAAAATATTAAAAAAATAGAAATCATTGCAGATCACATTCTGAATGATTAAACCTTCAAATTTATCCATTCTAACAGTATCCCTATTAAATGTTTAAAATCGATCAGGCAAACATAGAATCATTCCTGTGTTAAAATTCTCATTTCCCATATAAACAAATATATGCAAGGAGAAAATGAAGCTCTGCAATGAGCTTTCACACCTGGGACACCTGCCACCCTGAATATTAGCAAATCAGTAGATTTGGTAGTCGGAGAAGGCACTGGCACCCCACTCCAGTACTCTTGCCTGGAAAATCCCATGGACGGAGGAGTCTAGTAGGCTGCAGTCCATGGGGTCGCTAAGAGTCGTGTCATTTTCTCTTTTCCCTTTCATGCATTGGAGAAGGAAATGGCAACCCACTCCAGTGGTCTTGCCTGGAGAATCCCAGGGACAGGGGAGCCTGGTGGGCTGCCGTCTATGGGGTCTCACAGGGTCGGACACGACTGAAGCGACTTAGCAGCATCAGCAGATTTGGTAGTGATGGTGGTAAGGTTGTTAAAAGCATATAGAGCTTCTGTTTTTCCTGTATCTCAATGATCTCTCCAACTGTTTCCCGGTTGCGTTTTTAAAAATTGTGAAATCCATATAAAATTTACCATCTTAACCATTTATAAGTGTGTGGTTCCACAGTGTTTAAGTGCCTTCACCTTGTGGTGTCAGCAGATGTTTAAATCAACCCCACTGCTGCCACCTCCTAGATTAGTTCTTCCAATAGTATATGTAGAGTTCTAAATCCAGGCTTCAGGCATGTTCTTCATTCATTAAGAAATCTATGGAGTGACTTCTTATTTGTTAATGGGATTTTTTTTTTTTAATGTCTGCCTTTTCTACAGTTGTAGCAACTGAGATCCCCAAATTAAATCCTCTAACCCAGAATCACTCAGTTTATCTAGTAAGAAAACCCAAGTCTCCACCAGTCATGTATGTTCCTGAGTAATTAATTTATTTCTTAAAAATATTTTCCTGAGTACACAGTAGCTATGTATTTTCAGAGGGAATATTTAACATGTGTGGAGACCCACCCTTATTTTTTTTTGAGCACTTAACATCTACTATGGAGAAGGCAATGGCACCCCACTCCTGTACTCTTGCTTGGAAAATCCCATGGATGGAGGAGCCTGGTAGGCTGCAGTCCATGGGGTCGCTAAGAGTCAGACGCGACTGAGCAACTTCACTTTCACCTTTCACTTTCATGCATTGGAGAAGGAAATGGCAACCCACTCCGGTGTTCTTGCCTGGAGAATCCCAGGGATGGCTGAGCCTGGCGGGCTGCCATCTATGGGGTCGCACAGAGTCAGACACGACTGAAGAAACTTAGCATCAGCAGCAGCAACATCTACTAACTCATTTCATCGTCCCA
Organism: Tragelaphus eurycerus; assembly: GCA_935064755.1. Taxonomy (NCBI): domain Eukaryota; kingdom Metazoa; phylum Chordata; class Mammalia; order Artiodactyla; family Bovidae; genus Tragelaphus; species Tragelaphus eurycerus. The sequence continues at coordinate 32,831,339 of CAKXYN010000002.1, forward strand.
GCAATCTTAGAGGTTGATACTATGTCATCCTCATTTTACAGATTTGAGAAAGTGAGGCACAGAGAGGTTAAATAACTTGCTCTTCCCCCTGGTAGGAGACTGAGCTGGACTTCAACCCAAGTAGTCTGGTTCACACCCAAGCTTTTAAAGGAAATTTAGCTCAGTGAGCTGATTGATGAATATGTTCTTAAAAGCACTTCCTTATGGTGCATATAGAACCATGAATGTTCTTTTCTTCCTCTCCCAACAACAAAAGTCACATGTTTCACCTTCAAAGCAAGCAACTTGGAATTAATATATGAAGCAATAGCCATTTGAATCAGTTCTCCAAACCTTTTCTGTTCTTCCAAGTAGAAGAAGAACTGTGGATTGAAGCTTCCTCTTGATAGTGATGAAGCCAAAAAGTTTTATGCATTAAATATATGAAAATCCTCTTATTAAGTATTTTGACCGTGAAATGCATGGAGGCTCAAGAATGAGTTTCACCGAATAGTAAGATAAAGAAAAAAGAATGGCTAAAAAGAACCAATTATTCTAATTTCCTTTCTTAGAAAATGGTATTTGTGAAAAGATTTTTTAAAAATACCCTAATTGCCTACTCCGTATATATATGTATGTCAGTATGTTTAACCCACTCTAGTCTGTAGTTTTTAATAAATAGTACTATGCCTCCTTACCTTGGTGAGGAGAACATGGAAATATTTTGGAGTTCTTAGGAACCTTAGAAAATATTTGGCTCAACCCCCTTATTTTCTAGTAAGAAAAATGAAATTCCAGGTGATCAAAGGACTTAGCAAAGGCCACATAGCTTCTTACTAGGGTTCTGGAACTTGACCCAAGTTTCCTGACATTTGGTAGGCTTTCTCCCCAAGAAAGCAGCAGGGGACAGGGAGGCTAAAGCCATTTCTTTACTGTTATTGGTTATTAATCTTTATAACCCTGACTGGCTACAGTCCAGCCCAACTTTCAAATATTTACTTGACAGATAATGAAAAGATCTTATCGGACTATGGGACGACCTTTGTTACAGCATGGAAGAACACTCACAACTACAGGGTCTGGAACAGCAACAAGCATCCAGCACTTGCAGAAATAAATCCGAAGTAAGCACATCCTCTACAGGGTGATAGAGGTGGTTGACTTATTAAGGGTTTCCGAATAAAGAAAATCCTGTCTGAACTCTGATGATACTGTGAATATCTTCAAAAATCTCTTAAATAGATTTTTTTTTATAAAAAAGGCTCCTAAGTACGGGGAAGCAGCTGAAAACTGCTTCTCTATTCACACTTCTTACTCACAAAGCACAAGGCATTTTGGAAGCACTAACATTTCTCCCAGCTTCCAATATAATTAGGAGATGAAAGTCCTAGCCTGTGGGGATGCTCGTATGTCATATCTATCTTTCCTCCCTTTCTCTGGATTTTTGCCTCAGCAGAACGGTCAAGCGAGATAGAATCCTTGAGGGAAATAGCACTGGTTAAAACTGAGAGGTTATTGTAAAATATGAAGTATGAACAACTAAAGACAATATTTGAATTCCTAGATAATCAGTAGAATCTGGTGCCATTTCCATATCAGATTCTAAGATCCAACAAAATTTAATACCTTTCATAATATTGACTGTTGACTGGGCAAAGACTTTATTCCACGTAAAAGGCATTTAAATGTGCTAGAGAATTGGGCCATTAAGAAAAAAAATACCATGTGAATGGGAGAGTGGAGTCTAAGGAGATCAATTGATATAATGTGTACATATTGGGAACTTTTAAATTAAAGGATTTTAATTTCTTTATGATATAAGTATACATTGAACTTTTGTTTTCATTTGTGTTTTTTTGGTGTATGTGTTTTTTAATTAATTTTTATTGGCGTATCATTGCTTTGCAGCATTATGTTTCACTTGTATTTTAAACTTTACTTCTTCATGAAAATATGACAAAAATCAACTTAGTACTGATTACCATATTATTTAGGAACTTGGGTAAACTTGACTTGGGAATGTGCTTTAGTGGGGCTACACACACAAAACCCAGGGATTTATGTCCTTGTAACTTGCAGAAGCATCTGCAAGGAAGCAGGGCTTGGGAGAACATGTCTGCTAAACTTATCCATCAAGAACCGTGACTAGGTTCAGGACCAGTTTTGGTGAATTTCGTCCTCATACTGGGCTATGGCAGAAACCTAGATTGCCATTTGGATGTGGTAAAAACATAGAGAATTAAAAGGCAAAAACACTAATGGAATTAAATGAAAGGACTAAGTTCAAAGTCTTCTCCCTCACTAACCACAAGGTCTGTGTTCTAAAGAGTAATGAAGAGAAACAGATGTGAGCTTGCTTGCCTAGTGGCGCTGGTTGTAGTAGTGCTGGGGGAGTGGCGGTTCACAGCTCTGTCTCCTCCCCTGGGGCTCTGTTAGCCTGGACAGATCTTTACTCAGCTGCTGCATCTGCTGTAGTGCCTTTAACTCGAAGCAGCGCTACAGATTTTTTTTTTTTTTAGGAGAACTAAATTAAACAGATTTTATTAAACTTTTTAGGATGAGGAAAACAAGTGATATAAAATAAGTCATAAGAAGTGCTCCCTGGTACTACTATGTCAAACCATTTTCAAGGTTTTACAAAATACTCACACAGCAAATACAAAAAGCTTCAACATACTCTTCTGACTTCTGCTGCAATAAATGCAACATTAACAAACATACAAATTTCCTCTGTACTTTTTAAAAGCAGAATTACTGAATTACTAATTTTTACAATGTTATTCATACACATTTTTATTCATATGCTATTAATGAGATCATTGCCAATACATACATTATTTTCCGTAACTTTTTAAAAATTAAGTCAATAGATGTCATGCAGCCATCAAAAACCTTATAGTAAATTAAACAGGTTTGTAGTCCAATTTAGACTCTAGCTTCTTAGAATCAGCCACTTTTCTGACTGCTTTCATGAAGTCTTCCTGTACTACAAAATCATGATCGGCATGAATTGCAAACATACCTGCTTCAGTACAAACATTTCTTAGGTCTGCTCCATTAAAGCCATCTGAAAACTTCACAATTGCCTCATAATCTATTTCACCATGCTTTGTAATGGGACCTGCATGGATTTTCAATATATCTAACCTTGCTTGTTTGTTTGGTAAATCAATATGTATTTTTCTATCTAATCTGCCTGGACAAAGCAAAGCAGGATCCAGTGTATCGTTGGTAGCCATGATCATTGGTCTGGCTACCAATGATCCAGTGATCGTTGGTCTGTTGGTAGCCATGATCATTTTAACTCTATGCAGAGTATCAAATCCATCCATTTGATTCAGTAGCTCCATTAAAGTTCTCTGAATCTCTCTATCGGCTGAAGTACCCTCAGAAAACCAGCGACCACCAATAGCATCTATTTCATCCATAAAAATGATGCATGGCTGATGGTCCCTGGCATAATTAAACATTTCTCTGATCAAACGGGCACTTTCACCAATGTACTTGTCTACTATAGAACTAGATGCAACCTTTAAGAAATTGCAGTCTAGCTGGCTAGCCACAGCTCATGCCAGGAGTGTTTTTCCTATACCTGGTGGTCCATATAACAAACAGCCTTTTGGAGGTATTATTCCTACACGCTGGAATAATTCTGGGTTTGTAAGAGGTAATTCTATTACCTCTCTTAATCCCCGAATCTGTTCTGATAGCCCTCCAATTTCAGAATAAGAAACATCCCCAGGGTCCTCATGAGACATGTTGTAAACCAATGGATCCACTTCTCTTGGCAAATATCTCATGATAGTTAGTGTAGTCATATCCAAAGCAACTCTTGTTCCTGGCTTCAGCTTACCCACAACATATCTCGGTCCATTTGTAGCTTTAACAATGAATTTTTCTTCAGTTAACTGCTTAAGTACTTCACCCACAATCTGCCCAACACTTTGTAGAGCCTTCAGATCATTTTCAGATTTTTCATACTGCTTGGTAAGTTCTTTTAATTGTTCCCTTAACTCCTTGAGACAGCCATCAATCTCTTTGTGCTCTAGCAGTTTCTTGCGGTAGTCCTGAAGCGCCTCATCTCTAGGGTCCGCCATGATGAGAAGCCGTCGCTCATAGGGGATGCCGTTTTAATGCAGGTCCTTATGAGGATTAGCTGGCATGTGTTTTAAAGGATTGTGAAAACAGTACTTTTAAAACTATGTAAATAACTGAGGTTATTTAGGTTGAGGAGAAAGAAAGCTGAAGCAAAAGACCAGAAAATTTGATCGGGAAATTATGCAGATATGATAGTCAGCAGATTTTCAGTATTTTCACCAAATTAAAAACAGAAATGATGAGTCTTCAGCTGTCATCAGGGGATATAATTTAGAAATATTCAAAACTAAATGTAAGGTTTGAGATCTTTGAAGCTCTTTCTTCCACTCCTAAAGATTAGAAAATTAAGTCCTCTCAATGCTTTCAACTGGTGATTCGGAAATCCAGATAAAAGAGAGGTTGTTACGTATGCTTAGTGTGACCAATAAATAAATTTGTTATCATTTGAAAAGCCATAATAGCATTTTTAAAATTTTAATTGGAAGCTAATTACTTTACAATATTGTGGGTTTTGCCATACATTCACATGAATTAGCCACATAATAGCGTTTTAATGTTTTAATAAGTGGCTGCAAATTTCACCAGGGTGACTTTTTTTGGTGGGGGGGGGGTCACTTTCTTTGTTAGACATTGACAGAAGGACCCCTGCCCTATGTATGAGATATGAATCTGAATGTTTACTGATTCCTTGTTTTATAGTGTAATGTTGATCAGGTTGCCTGATTTTTATATATACTGTTTCCCTAAGATCTGCACTTTGAGTTGCTTTTCTGATAACACAGATTAAATCTTCCTTTGATCAATAGCACCCATTTATAAGATGGCCAGAATCAAGTCATGGCCAAAGTCAGGGACTCGAACCCTGACTGTCCCAGGAGCTTTTTAAAGTTTGGTGCTTGGGCCCCACTTCAGACCAAAGAAGAACATTAGGGCGGCACTAACACAAACCAACCCCACCCAAGGAAAAAAAACACCTATTTTACAAGCAAAGTACATAAGCTGAGAGAGACTCCCTGACTGTGAGTGGAGAGCTGTGATCGGAGCCCTATTTCCGGTGTCGCGTTTGGAGCGCCGCCGCCCGCCTGAGTCACCCCAGTGCAGTTTCCTGACACTTCCTTGAGATAACTCTTGTGTTGCAGCTTTACTGGTGAGACACTCATAGTCTAAACTCAAACTTTGTTTTGCAGCCATCCTTTCCAAGGACAGTACTCAGTGTCAGACATGAAGTTAAGATTCTCACAGTGAGTATTTAGGGAAAATACTAGGAACATTCTACTGTCTGAATTCATGCCATGTGTTTCAGCGCTAATTGGGAATTGTTTTTCTCCACTTCATAGACTTGTGCTTCAAATAGTAACCAAATATGTGCATAACGTTCTCTAGCTCAGCAGTGTGTATGTTTCAAAATGAAAACACTGCTGTTTCATGGAGAATGGTGTGAACTAATAGCAGGATTTGCCATTTTCATTCTGGTGAAGTAACTTTAGCAATTTATGACCATACAAATTATGTATAACCATACATCCTTATGTCCTTACACCACTTTCTGGCTCATCTGTATATTCTTTTAAAGTTTTCTGAAAATTCCTATACTTAAAATATTAGTAAATTATTGATGTATAATAAATAATGAATTATTTATCTTCTTTTCTCAATACTGATTTGGGGGATGATTATAAAGTGGGTAATGTATATGTGAGTGATTTTTTTTTTTTAACTGTACTTACTTAACATTTCTCTCCTTTACTCAGTTCTGTTCAAAACAGTGAGCGTGGCAAAAAACTTGGAAACGTCATGGTTACAACAAGTCGGAATGTTGTACAAACAGGAAAAGCTGTTGGTAAGGATGTCTTAGGCAGGAACAGATTGGAATCATAAAACATCTCTTCTCTATCCTCAGTATGTCACTGATAAAAACATAAAGTTGCAGAGATGTGTATATCACATAATAATGCTAGATGGTTGAATATACAGCGGTTTTTCTTTTTAATTTTGGTCTTATTCATTAAAACAATTCTTGTGACACTAGATAATGCCAAACCAAGTTTAGCAAATGTTGTCATATCTGTTCTGTTATCAGGAGTCAAACTTCTCTGGATTTCTCTTTCTGTTCCCTGAGCTGCCCACAGTTCTTTATAAATAGTAGAGTACTATTTATGTAATAATAAAGTAGGCATTAGGAGCAGCTGTCTTTTAAGGTTGTATCACATAGTAAAGAAGATCAGTGAAAACCAACAATTGTTTTTATGAAAAGATCACTATAGACTAGTAAAGAGAAAAAGAAGATACAAATGACCAGTATTAAGCATGAAAGAGGGGATACCACTATAGATCGTACAGAAATTAAAAGGATAATTAGGTAATACTATGAATAATCTTGTGCCAGTTATTCAACTGCTTAGATGAAATCTACAAAATCCTTGAAAGACTCAAATTGCCAAAATCAATGCAGTAAAGAAATAGAAAATCTAAATAGCCCTAAATATATTAAATAAATTGAGTTAAAGTTTAAAGGCTTGCTACAAGTTTTTAAATGTAATCTAAGCCCAGGTGGCTTCACTTACGAATTTTATCAAACACTTAAGGAATAATGCTGATTTTATATAAACTCTTTCAGAAAGTAATAGTTGAGGTAATACCTCCCAACTTGCTTTATGAGGGTGTATTACCCTGATACCAAAACCAGATGAATGGTTGTTAGGTATACCCTTCTGTACCTAGCTTTTTTCACTTTGGCTGTTTTGAAGATTATTCCATCTCTTTTTCTAAAGAAATTTCTTGTTCCTTCTTTCCTATATTTTTAACTGTTTACTTTTATACTATTTCAGACTTAAAGAAATCATGTAACAGTGTACAGGGAAACTCCCAGTTACTTCAAGTGCCCGGTTATTTACACTTGGCTACCTTTGTTTTGTAATATCAGTATTAAAAATAGGGCCCATCTCATTCCTTAGCTCCTAAGAGCTTAGGGTTAGCTAAAGGTTAGCTGACTAACCCTTACTGAACACAACTCTAAAGCCGCAGAACTAGGTGATCTCTGTGCCAGGGCCCTCCTAGCTCTAATGTCCTGTACATCTGGAGATGGGTAAGAGAACTAATTCTATAGACTTAAAGACAAACATGGGGCACACAGCCCTGTCACCCCTGTACAAGGGAATGGAATTAAATATATAAGCATTTATTTCCACACAATATTATACTTTTGACTTATTTTGAATTCTTTATTTTTGATAGAAAAATTCTACTTCATCAAAGGTATATGATGTCAGTTAATTTTTAGTGATGCTGCTGATATTTAAATTCTATGGCCTGTTCTCTTCTTGCACACTCACCTCTCCAAGAACAGTGAGTGTGTATGATTCAACTTAATAATTTCATTATAACATCAGCTTTTGAGATAATGCTGTTAAAAGCAAAACAGACCTCAGGCAGATAGAGCTCTGTATGTTTTAATTTGGTGCACCATGGTTATTTATTTTATTCATTTGATTGCTTTGAGCCTGTCTTGCAGTGTTGCAGGCTTTTCTGTGGTTGTGGCACATAGGCTTAGTTGCTCTGCCAGTTCCCAGACCAGGGATCAAACCCGTTTTCCCCTGCTTTGTAAAGCAGATTTCCAACCACTGGACCACCAGGGAAGTCCTGTGATGAAACATGATTTTAGATGACAATAACATATTTCCCTAAGCAGCCTAACAACTCTTTCTTGTAGGTGGTTTTCAGTTATAAACTTGGATTTGGGTTACAGAGAGCACATAGAAGTTTGGTTTGGTTTTGTTGTGTGTTTTTTTTTTTTTTTTTTTTTTTAGCTCTCCAAGTCGTTTAAGAACCACTGGCCTGGGAAAAGTTTCCCAAAGACTTTCAAAATACTTAGGAGAGCAGTGTCTTATACCTCAACACTAGTCAGGTTCCTCTTAGACATTCCCGTGGTAAGGGATTATTTTGAAACTAGAAGTGTCAATTTTATTGCAGTACCTGTTAACATATCAATGTGTTGCTGTTACGTAGCATTGGTTTTTCAGTGTCTCTTAACAGAAGTGAAGACCATTTTCCTTCTGTTTTTCCCCCTCCTTTCCACTCAGGCCAGTCGGTTGGAGGAGCTTTTTCCAGTGCGAAGACAGCTATGTCTTCATGGCTTTCTACTTTCACCAGTTCCACTCCACAGAGTCTCACTGAGCTGCCTGACGGGAAACCCTGAGCCGAGCAAGCCACCCAGAAGCTGCTGTCGCTTTCTTAAGTTTTAAGCGTCCCCTGTCTGTCTGCTGCTCCCAGACTGTTCCTCTTCATCGGCTGCAGGTCCACAGCAGGGGACCAATAGGTCGAACTGTTTACATGGACGGTTGCCCTCTGTCTAAATGAATGTCATGGGACACTGAAAAGATGAAAACCACAACCGCAGCCAGGATGGCTTCCCAGGTTGGGGTTTAAATTGACTACGTTTATTTCAGTCTGAGCCTGATTAAAACACACAGTGAACCTTCTAACGAATTTTGAGTTCTGACATTATACATTTGTTTACTTTAGAAAAGTTTCTCCTTGATGTAAGTTTTGTTCTGTTGTTGCTGTTTGAATATCCAGATGGATATTTATACGTGCTAAGATTAAGTTATATTACTATTTTAATTTCTCTAAAGTGGGCCCTAAAATGTTCTGATAGTGTGGAGGGGCCATACAATCCAACCCTTTGCTGTTATTTTGCTGAGTTATATGAGGATTTTTTTTTGTTTGTTGGTTCTCTACCTACAAAACAAATTTGTCATTCACTTCCTCCTGGAAACCATAGAAATCAGAGGTGATAGTTCTGAGGATGGAGTGTTTTGTGATTTTAATGTATCCTTTTCCCACCCTACACACTTGCTTTGAGGTGTCAAGGAGTGTCACTGTGCTTTCCTCCTCTTCCTAATTGTTCAAGTAGATGTGCAAAGAATGAGCATGGTGATGGTTACAGCAGAGTTGAAACAGTTTAACTGTGTATTTAGGGCAAGACTTTTAAGGACCTAGGTGGGTTCTGTTGACTGTAGTAACGTTGCAATCTTTACATGCGTTTTCTAACCCAAAGTTTGTGCCTTCTATTTCTTCTTTTGGACGGTTTTCCATTGGGTGTTTACAGATTTAACAGGTTTTTTTCTCAGTCTTAACTCTTCATGAAGCTTTTCGAGGCACTTGGCCTTCCTCCTTCCCTGATAGAAAATCCTCATGTAATCAATGTCTACCCCCTTCCAAAAGCATTTATAAAAGAAAAGATGATCTGTAAATATTAAATAGAATTCTCATTTTGGCTCACATTTAGAAAAGCAAGAGAAGAAAACTTCAGCCATGACATTAGTCATGTTTTGTGAAGGACATCTGGGTTCATGTTAGACACAGGTGTGCTCACAACTGAAGATTTTTACACAACTAGACCTCATGTAGCTGCCAGGCTCAGCTCTCATTTGCTTTTCAAGGGGACTTTGATTGGGTGTTCTCAGGGAGTACTTACAGGCGACAGACTGCTTTTTCAGTAACAAAAGATACTTGGGAAATACGTTGTGAATATAACCTACATTTGATGTGGTGAGTATTGAGAAAATCGGGAGCCTAATTAGGGAGGACTCTTGATTATATTTGATTTATCCTTTAAGAAATGTTTGTGTAAGAAGCACTACTGGGGTGTGTGAAATGAAGCATAGGGACATAATCCAAATATCCCTGAATTTTCCAATTTGTGTTTTAACACAAGTCCTATAAACCTAAAAGCATACTTCCCTTTGAGTAAAATGATTTAAGAATTCATTGATGATAAAGGGCTTATTGTAGGAAACATTAATTTTACTTCTAGGAAAGCTTTCTCAGGAAAATACTGTTTGAAGAGAAGAAGGTAGTACCAAACAAAAGTTTTAAAAGGTACTTTAAAGTTGCACTGAGATGAACATCTCGTTGTTTCATGAGGGCGCGTCATTGGCTAGAGTATGATAGTGTATCAGATAGCGTTCATAGCGCTGTGAGGGTCAGCCAGCATGCTGCTGGTTCAGCCTTTAGTTTGTATGATTTGTATGATTGGGGTGAATTCTCATCTCTCATCATTCAAAGCAGCCCAATCCACTTTGGAATCCCATTGAAATAAAAATAGTTACATAAAATTTAACTTTGCTTTGCTATCACTCCCCATTTTAATGCACACCTTAATGAAACTTTTCTCTTCAAGTGTCCAGTTAAGAGTTCCACCCTTACAGTGGTCATTTAACTGGCTTTCAACATAAAATGAATATTTCAGAAGATAGAACTTCTGTCATAGAGACAGTCGAAAGACCATAACTATATTTATTCTTTCAGGTTCTAGGAGGTATAGGGGTCTTCAGGGAGTGCAGGCTGTCACATTGTTGGCGGGGCCCCAGGGCAGCCAGCACAGGGAGAGGCAGGAGGCCTGGCCCCTGCTCCTGGGGGCCTGCGCTTCAGGTTTGGATTCCAGGCTCCGCCCAGCGGCAGCCTGGAAACAGTAGCTTCCTCCAGTCACTGGTTCTGTGAGCCGTAGCAGCCAGCACGGATGTGGCCGTCTGTGGACATCTCACTGGTAAAGATGTGTGCTTTGCTTGGCCACACAGCGCTTTCATCTGAGAACTGAGTGTGTTTAAGCAGGCCTGAGGGAGCTAGGGTCAGCCAGGCTTTTTCAGAGTGCGCCAGGCACACAGACTGCATCCACAGCTTGGTGGACACTTCTCTGCTGTCCAGGTGACTTAAAGACAGTGTTTGGAAAAAGTCCCTGGCTGGCATTAATTCCTACTAGGCACTGTAATGACGATGACATAGGTAAGGGAAAGAGGGCTAAAGCTGCCCCAAGTGTCCCAGGCTAAAGAATAGAAGAGTTGCCTGAATAGAATAGAAGAAGTGTGGCTTGTGGTTATTTAGTATTTGCATTGGCTTTTATAACCAGGATGAATAGTCTATCCCCAAATCCGTTAGAGATTTTCCAGCCCTCCGACCCTAAAACAATTCTCTTCCACTTTTTGCTTTAAGAAACACAGCAGTAATATCCTTGGGCAGCAGACCAGACCATATAACCTGATCTCCTCAACCTTATCTTGCTTTCTGAGTCCTGTATTAAACATTGAATTTTTTTTAAGGATAATATACTTAGAAAGGCAAGGAGGAAACAAACTTTGAAGGGAGAGATGAGACATTTATTGTTGCAAAGCTGAGAGACAGGTTCTTAAAGTCTGCATGAACGTATTTTGGGAGCAGTATTTAATATGCTAAAGGATGTACGAGTTCTTTAATGAAGAAGTTAGATTTTTCATCTGCTAGTTGCAAGCTGTAAATGAAGCTTTGTCTCCCTGGCAGGCAAATTTTGGTTTGGTTTTGTGGAAGTTTAAGCCAGTGGTCCTTTTCCCTGAGGTGTGGTGATGAGTTTAGCAACACCCAGCTCTGGGAGGGGCCAGTGGACTAATCCTGAACCCTTGAACTATTATCTGCTTCAGCAGTTTTGGAAAGTAGCCTGTTAGGATGGTAGCCGATGAATGTGGCCTGTAATTCTATTGGGGAGTTGGCTGGGACTCTGGAGATTGTATTGACACTGGCGTGCTCTGACTGTGTGGCCAGAGTATTCAGAGTGGCACAGCATTGAGTTTGCCCACCCAGTTCTGTGGTATCCTCTAAACAAGATAGAGAATGCAGCCCTGGTTTCTAGAAGAAAATTGTCATTCCATGTAGCGCAATGTGTTGCTAGGAGTTTTTTCATTCCAAGTCCTTGGGCTTCATAACATTGGAATTGTTTTTTCATAATTCCCAAGATTCCATGAATATTTGTCAAGGACAAAGAAAAGGAATGTGTTTCTTTATTCTTCTCACATAAATAACTTTGTACACATGACTTCCTGCTTTCATATGAAGGAGAAGAAACTAGCTCCCTTATGTGGCAGCTCCAAAATTAAAAGATTATTGCACGTATAAGGGGTTGAATATATTTTATAAAACTAATGCATTTGTATTTCTGTGCTGTTCTAAAGATTACCTTTTTACTTATATTAATTAAAGATATAGAAAGTATATATTTAAATCATGTAAATGTGACTCATTAGGGAGTTTCCTCAATCTTAATATTCATCAGCTTCTCACACTCATATAGTATGCTGCTCAAATTTTTTTGTGTGCAATATGAACATTTGAACATTTCAGTCAGGTACTGAGCCAGAAAAGGTAATTGAAGTTTTTAGAAAACTTAACGTTGCTTAGAAAATATTTTGTTTTCTTGAAATAGTAATAATTTATAGCTGGAAAGATAAGATCAAGACTTAATTCAGGCCACTTGGTCACTGGTTCCTAAATTTAGGAAGCACTTGATTAACAAGTTGTTGAAAGCATTTAGTGGGTACAGGAATAGTTTAAATACTTGAGATTAAAGGCTTTCCTCCGATCCCTTTCTAAGAAGTTTTAGCTTAGAAATCTTAGAAAGTTTTCTAAGGGAGTATAGCTGTGGTACATGTTCCGATCAGAAAGGTAGTTTCTCTTTGTTACTTTTATAATTTGTACTAGTTATTTGTTTCTGTTGTCATTTTTTTTTTTTTAATGTTAAAATTATAAATCACGTCTAATCATACTGAATTATAAAACTTCTACTGTATCTTTCTTTTAAGGAAAAATGAGAATAAATTACCCTGTTTGTCCTGCATACAGTGTACTTGCTCTGTCTTCTTAGAAGTACCCTTCATGTTTCAGTGTCGTTTCTGGTCTGTTGCACCAATGCACAGAAAGGCCAGCTTTGTTTGTTAGGAAACTAGCAGAACTGGAGGACTCGCTGCTCATTATTTCTCTGTCATTTTGAAATTACTTATGGTGGTACTTCAGTCTGTGAGGTGGTTACCCTTGCAGCAAGAATGTTCAGAACCTGGGGCTATACAGCATACGGCCAAACAGAGCTTGGTCATGCAGGAACATCTTGTCACATGCTCACTGACAGAAATCCCCAGGGGACGGGGCATTGTCGCAAGCAACTCATTTTTCCATCTGGACTGGTGAGCTTCAAAATAACCTTGACATTGCCACTGAGGACTCCTAACACATTTTCATATGTATTTCCATGTACCATGGTTTCTTTCCTTACAGCTGTTTTGCAAAACAGCTTCAAAGAAGAAGACAAGTTTCTTTGCCCTCCCGGGAATGGGCACTTCCTTGAGTGCAGGATTAAGTTTAAGGTACCAGTGTTCTTACAACGTGGACCATTGCTGCCTGGATCTGACGAGGTGACTCAAGCAGTAGAGCTCGACACTACTGGCACCTCCCCTTTCCCAAGGACCTGGCTTCCCAAGGACCTACACTTCAGGCTCTGCCATGGTGAGAGGATGGTCCCCCTTCGTCTCCCGGATCAGTGTTGCCTGGCATTCATTCTCATAGGATGGGAGATACAATCAACAAATCTGGCAACATTTGGAAGGAGCATGATTATAGAGCCAGTTTCTTCCAAGGAATCACCCATTGTGAAGGGTTTCCCTCCTGCAATAATGACAGGCTTGGGGAACTGCTCAGTAACAGAACTGATCTATCCCAAGTTAACAATCAGCAAACCCCCAACTGGCCTTCAACTTTCACATCACATGACTGATCCACTCCAGTCAAGATGGCTAAGGTCTAGTCATCAGCATAGGTAACATACTTTGTATGACTATGGAGTCAGGCTGGGACCCTCTGGGGTAGGAGAACTGAATGGTCATACTGTTGCTCTTGATCCCATGTATATACCTATTTTTGGAACCACTGACATCCCCACGGAGAAAGCAATGGCACCCCACTCCAGTACTCTTGCCTGGGAAATCCCATGGATGGAGGAGCCTGGTGGGCTGCAGTCCATGGGGTCGCAAAGAGTTGGACACAACTGAGCGACTTCACTTTCACTTTTCACTTTCATGCATTGGAGAAGGAAATGGCAACCCACTCCAGTATTCTTGCCTGGAGAATCCCAGGGACAGAGGAGCCTAGTGGGCTGCCATCTATGGGGTCACACAGAGTCAGACACGACTGAAGCGACTTAGCAGTAGCAGCAGCAGACATCCCCACAGAACACAAAAACTAAGATTCATATATTTCTAAATGTAGGTTTTATCCTTCACTGGACCTAGCTTCACTCCTGGGGCTCAGAACTATGGACTGTGGGGAAAATGATGGAAGTCACTTGATAAGATACTGATCATTGTTGAAGCCAGGTGATGAGTACACAGGAGTTTGTTAGACTATTCTGGTGTTGTATATGTTTGAGAATTTTCATAATGAAAAGTTTAAAACTTGCTAGTCAAACAACTCTACTGCTGAAAAGGCTCTGCTGCTGCCACCCCTTCCCTGGCAATACTCTCAAATAGTTGCAGACAATGTTGAAGCCGTCAGTCAGGCTCTCAGCATCAAGTCAGTGTCTGCTAGTCCTCTTCTGATCTTATGTGGTTCTGGTCACTCATCCTTGTAAAGCAGAATCTCTCTCCTTAACTTTAGAATGGAAGGGCTGGGAAGGACAGAAAATAAGTTTTTGAACAAGTTTGTTCAGTCACTGAGTTCTCACCGTTTCTCAGTAACTCATCTCTGTTCCACCTCATTCTAACTTCACTTCCATTGTGCATGCGTGCTCAGTCACTTCAGTCGTGTCTGACTGTGCGACCCCGTGGACTGTATAGCCCGGCAGGCTCCTCTGTCCATGGGATTCTCCAGGCAAGAACACTGGAGTGGGTTACCATGCCCTCCAAGGGATCTTCCCAATCCAGGCATTGAATTTATGTCCTATGTCTCCTGAATTGTGGCAGATTTTTTACCGCTGAGCCACTGGGGAAGCTCTCACTTCCATCATTCCTGGTCCATTATGCCTGTACCTTACTGGTTTCCCTACTTCCAGTCCACCCTACCCCTCACACCCAGATTCATCTCCCTAAGACTTTAGGGTATTTTTAATTCTCCCTTGCTACATGATAATCCTCCAAGTCTACTTAACTGTCTACAGAATTAAATCCAGATTCCTAAATCAGGCACTCAGTGTCTGCCACACAGTAATGTCCTGAGCTTCTCCAGTGACCCCCTGGCCTCCACAAGCCCCCGACTAACTGACACCTTTGCTGTGGTGACACTTTCCTTCCCTCTAGCCGTTGGATGAGCATTGAGAAAAGCCCTGTAGACACTAACTGAACATCAGCTTCAACCCCTCTTGTTCCTCAAAGTCTCCCCTGGGGCTAACCTAAGTTCTTTCTAAAATACTTGGACTCAGCTTTTATCGTTGATGTTGTTCAGTTGGTAAGTCGTGTCCAGCTCTTTGCAACCTCATGGACTGCAGCACGCCAGGCTCCTCTGTCCTCCACTATCTCCTAGAGTTTGCGCAAATTTGTGCCCATCGAGTCCGTGATGCCTTTATTGAGCACCACACAAATAGGTGCTTCCCAGTTTTGGAGATTTTCAGCTAGCAAAACTTTAAGAAAGGGATGGCAAATTAAGTGTGAGATATACAACTGGAAAGAAACGCATACATTAAGATTAACCAGTCATACAACCGATGCCCAGGGAGGAAATAGGGTATTACCAGGACCTAGAACGCCCCATCCTTTGTGTCTTTCCCAGAACATAATTCTTCCCCCAGAGATATTTGGTTCTCTGATTTTGGAGATAATTATTTCTTTATAGTTCTACCTCCTTTCTATGTATATATACACAAAGCATTGTTTTGGCCTTTGAACATGTATAAATGGAATCACCTCATTGGTATTGCCTTTTTCTGCCTAATTTTGGTTTTAGAAGATCATTCTCTTTCACCGCTTCCTAAGCTGTCTCACTGTACAGCTGCACAGTTTATCCCCTCTACTGTGGGTAGGTGTTGGCTATTTCCGGTTTGAGGTTTTCGTGAGGATCAGTGCTTCTCTGACCCTTCTAGAATACACCTCCAGTGTACCTAATGCACGTTTTCTGTACAGGGTAAATGTGGGAATGAAACTGGAGGCATGAAAATATGTAAACTAAACTTTTTTGTTAATGTTAACCTGTTTTCAAAGAGATGGTGCTATTTACCCTCCCACCAGCAGGGCATGAGAACAGCATTGTTCCACATCGTCCCTAATGCTTGGGTATCATCAGGAATTTAAATTTCTCCTGATTCGGTGAGTGTAAAATGGTATCTCATTGTGGGTTTTAATTTGCATTTCCCTGTTGTACTAGTAAAATTGAGTACCTTTTTATTTATTGATTGATTGTTCAGATTTCCACAGATTTCCACTTTGGGGAAATACCTATTTGCTTTGTACCCATTTTTCTATTAGTCTATCTGTTTCTTATTTGCTTGAGTGTGTATGTGTGTATATGTCTGTCTATAGATCAATATTGTTAGGGATTGCTGGATACTATTTCTTCGCTATGTTGCAGATTTCTTGTTCTGTGGCTTACCTTCATTCTTTATGGTCTCTTTTGCTGAATCAGGTTCTTAATATAGTCAGACTTTTATCTTTCCTCTTAAGATTAGAGGAAATCCTATCTTTTTGTGTTTCATTTAATAAATTTTTTTTCCACCTCAAAGTCATAAGCATATTCTCTATAATCTTCTAGTGTATCAGTTTTCCTTTTCATACTTAAAGAATTTCTCTACCCAAAATAAATTTCTTTCCCAGTCCCCATCCTCTCTTCCTTACCCAGTATGACTAGAAAGTCTTGGCACTTCTTATTTTGCTGAGTAAGACTCTTTATTTATTTATTTATTTTTGGTTTTTTAAAAAATCTTTATTGAAATATATTGATTTACAGTGTGTGTGTTAGTTTCAGGTGTACAGCAAAGTGATTCCATTATATTTTTTTATGTTCTTTGCCATTATAGGTTATTATAAGATATCAAGTAGAGCTCCTTGCGCTATACAGTAGATCCTTGTTGGTTATCTATTTTATACACAGTAGTGTGTATTGTGTATATTTTAATCCCAAACTCCTAATTTATCCTTCCCCCTCCCCTTCCCCTTTGGTTACCATAGGTTTGTTTTCTGTGTCTCTGTGAATACTTCTGTTTTATAAATAAATTATCTGTATCATTTTTTTCAAGTTCCATATATAAGTAATGTCATATAATATTGGTCTTTCTCTTATCGCTGTCACTTCTTACCAAGACATTTTGATACCAAAACATGAGAAAAGCGTAGGTCAGAGTAAAGGAGAACCCTTTAAATCAAATAATTAACTCTTTGTGTTATACTTGTTTAATTTGTCCATATTTTTCTCATTTTGTTACAGGTCCTTTGCAGAACTTCACCTAAGTATAAGTTTATGAAGATGGAGGAAGGAATCCTTTTTTTTTTTTTTTTTTAATTTTGAAAGGCAGATGTTCTCCAAATCTAACAACCACGTAAATGTCCAGTGTGTCCATAACTGTCCAGAGCAGCCACTAGCAATAAGGACTTCTAACACTGTAGCAGAGATGCATACTAGCCTCTACAGATCCAAGATGTACACATATTTGACTACTTGCCCTGGGAAGTCACTCTTAAAACTAACGCAAGTCCCTCATACTGCATTTTAAATACCACCTTCTTCCCATCAAGTATTTGAGTGCCTACTGTGTACACACACAGTACATGCCCCACACATAGCAGGGGGAGATGGACAATTAACATGGATGGTTACCATGGATGGTAAAGGCCGGGTCAAGGGTCAAAGCCTAGCCCAGTTTGACCACAGCATGGCAGCCAGCTGCTTTTTTACAGATTGAGTAGATGTTGGTTCAGCTGGTAAAGAACTTGCCTACTAATGCAGGAGACACAAAAGACGCTGGTTCAATCCCCAGGTTGGGAAGATCCCCTGGAGGAGGAGATGGCAACTCCTCCAGTATTCTTGCCTGGGAAATCCCATGGACAGAGGAGCCTGGTGGGCTACAGTCCATGGGGTTGCAAAGAGTCAGATACTACTGAGCACACATGCACTTGTAGACATTTCTTTCCCTGAAGACTGATGGTTTTAGGGGTGAGATGGGTTTAGAGGAAGAAGCTGTAAGATAAAGAGAGCTCCAGGGCCTTAGGAGAACAGCATAGGCAAAGACTGGAAAACAGCAGATCTCTTTGGCATGGCTAGAACATAAATGGCAAGGAGAGCTGAGCAAGAGATGAGGCTATAGGCTAAGGCCAGACCAGGAAAAAGAGATCCCTGTCAGCCTGGCAAAGGGGGGTGGACTTGCTCTAAAAGGCCAGTGGAAAACCTTAAAGGGCTTCCTAAGAGCAAGTGGCAGGATGCTGCATTTGAAAAAGTTCATTCTGGCTTGGGCACCACAGCGTTTAGACTAGTGGGGCTTGTGAATGAAAAGCAACTCCAAAGTGATTGTGGGCAGTGCCAGGAGAGCACAGAGGACTCTTCAGCATCAGTTGTACCTTTTTGGCTATGGATCTTAGTTCCCTTCCCAGAGTTGGAACCCACACCCTCTGTAGTGGAAGTGCTCAGTCTTAACCACTGAACCGCCAGAGAAGTCCCCATTGAAGTTACTCCTTTTTGGCAAAAGAGAGACCCAAGAGACACTTGCCACCACTGCTGTGTGGATATATTTAAACCTGGGTGCAACTCTCTCTTTAGTTTACCAGCAGGAAGGATATACTTCGTGTATTCAAAAAGTCCATCTGTGGTTAACATCTGGACTTTGATTTATATTTAGTCTAATCCATGGAATTTTGATTCTTATCAACGTTACCAGATGAACCATGTTCTCTGAGGAATGATTAGCCCAAAGTAGGACAGAAGAGAATCTGAGAAGCAGCCTTTCCACCTGCCCCTTGGCTCTGCCCTAGGAAACAGTCACCCAGCAGCACTTCCTGGAAACCACCGAGACAGAAGTTCCAGGGCACCGGCCTCGGCTGCAGAGATCCTGAATTGATTCTTTGTACAAGATCGTCTCTTAGACACCAAAGCCTCAGTGCCCTCAAAAGACCATTCACTCCCTCTAAATGCCTTAGAAGTGGAAATTCTCAGGTAAGGTTTTAACAGATGAAGATAAATGAGTATTTTTTGTGTGTGTCACCCACTTTATGGTTATTTAAAAGCCCAAGGCCAGCAGGACTGAAATTTTTAAATCTTATATTTTACAACAATCATATTTTAAAGTGCGTTTTTCCACTGGTGATAGATTGTGCATTTTGAGACTCGAGGTTTAAAACATTTTTATTTTGTGTGCCATTTAATTCCACTCCTTTGAGCATCTGGACTTAAAGAATCCTTAGGATTTTTCCTCTCGGGTCTCCTTGGAAAAGAAGGATGCTAGTTGCTACTTCTCTAGTTGGAAAACATGTTTTCTGTTTCCTTTTAAGTTATCAGGTTAAATTCAGTGACTATTCTCCCAGAAATCTGTTCTTACAGGCTGTTCTGTAAGAGCAGATTGTATTTCCAAAGTTTCTGATACAATTCTCAGGGAATGTGGAATGGGTTTCCTAATGGACAATGTTGTTAGGGAGCTGGGCCTCAGCTCATAAAAGCCTGTATGTCAGAGAGCCAGAGTATGTACCAAATAAGTAGAAGGTGCTAGAGAACTGAAATGCTCCATACAACAGACAGAAAAATGTGATAACTTACAACTTGAAAGCTTAAAACATAGCTATCCTCTGCACAGCTCCAGTGGGAATAAGTCAAGATTCAGTCACAAAACCACTTAACTATGAGTGAGGTGCTGTTCAGGGGTCCAGGAGACAAGAGGAGATCTGCTCAAAATTTTGATATTAAAGAGTGATGAATATCTTGAGAAGTCCAATAAAGTGCCATGACTGGAACAATCAGAGAAGGCTTTCTGTGACATTCACAGGAATGAGAACGAGGTGACAATCACACTGCTCCTTGAGTGAAGATGTTAAGATTTTGAGTAGAGACAGTAAAGAGCAGAGCAGACTTTTAGTCTAACCAGGGGTCCTATGAGCTGTGATGCAGGAAAAGGGATCACTGCCTATAGGCCTATGAAGAGATACGGAGTGATGACAGGAGAAAGAAGTGAACAGTCTCTGGAGATGCTAAAGCCAGAAGGAACCTGAGAAGTATAGAAACCACCCGAGATTAGCCTTGGCGAGAAGACAAAGATTAAGGGAAAGAGAATGAGGAGGAGGGAAATCCCTGCCAATACAGGAAGAAAAAGAAGTACCTGTAAGAGTTCACCTATATGTTGAGAACCTCTGTTGGATGAGGTGGTCACCTTCCCAGAGTTAGGAGTACGAAATACTCCATCAAGTAAGCTGGAAAGTTTGGAAAGTGCAGTTAGCTTTATATCAACGTCACAAAACAAGGCATTTTGAAAAGAAACATCAAGTTGTTTTCTATGGGGACCAAAAGATGCTTTTCCCACTTTCAAGCTGTGACAGATTTCAAGTCCAAACATAATGTTGATTAAAATCGACTATTTTCACTTGATCGATGTGGTTATTTGAGTGTGCTCAATTGCTCAATCATGTCCAACTCATTGCCACCCCATGGACTGTATAGCCCACCAGGCTGCTCTGTCCATGGAATTCTCCAGGCAAGAGTACTGGGGTGGGTAGCCATTCCCTTCTCCAGGTATCGAACCCAGGTCTCCTGCATTGCAGGTGGATGCTTTACTGTCTGAGCCACCAGGGTATACAGGATAACAATAAAATGAGCATTCTGTCACTTGATTTAAGATGGTGTCTCTCATCACTCTAAGCTGGGGAGAAGATGAGAAGAGGAGAAAGGCCCAGGAAAGCACATGCACTGCTTCCCTCAGGGCCTCCTGCCTTGTGTTCCAATTGCTACCTGAGTTTCCCTCACTGGGAGAGGATTTCTATTCTGAGAACCCCAAAAGCTGAAGACAGTACAGTCCTGGATTGTTATATGACCGTGGGCACATTTAAAAAAAACAAAAAACAGAAAACTCTGGGCCTGTGTTCTGAATAAAATAAAGGAGGAGGATTAGTGTTTTTCAGTCTTCTCTTAGGTGGGAAACTACTCAGACAAAGTCCTCTGGGTGCTGACTGAAGAAGACGCCTCCCCCGGCACTTGACTGTTTATTCATTCCTCATTTAGGTCTCTGTGACTCAGTGCTTCCTGTACTGTATCGAGTTCCCACACTCCAGCAGAGTTCTTTTTTTTAAGCGTGTCAGAATGTTAAGCTAACACTTATTTCATTGCTTTAAGCGAGATGGGCTTTTAAGGAGGACGGTCATAAAAACGCAAGTGTGAACCTTTTTATGACCCTGTCCCTTCATCAGGAAAGCATCTAACTCAATGTCAACGGACTTAATCCCCGATAAGCCTGACTGGCATTCCATTCCTAACGGTTAATATCAAGGAGATAATTCAAAAGGGAAAAAAAAAGCCATGTGCATGGAGTTCTTTGTCATTGTATTTTTCATTATAATGAAAAATGCAAAACTAGAAACAGCCAACAGGAGGAAGGACGAGTTACGGTGTTCAGTGTCATACTAATAAGTTCGCTGCTTACTGTCACATCAGACGGTTATGAGAACAGTCACTGTGGAAACGGGACAACGGGGAGAAGAGCAAAGTGCAGAATAGTGATGCGTGTAAAGGAGGTAGGAGTCCAGTTTGCTTCCCCTGCATTTCTCCTCCCTCTTTCCTGTGTCTTTTCTCAGTTTCTCCCACGTTGCTATTGAAACATGGAAAAATGAGTTGATTTATCAGGTCAATAACCCTGTGGTGATTTTCTGCTTCTGAACTGTGTCTTGAAGGAGGCCACAGAACCCAAGCACTAAGAGAGGTAAAGAATTCACTGTTTAGTAGCTAAGTCACGTCAGACCCTTTTGCAACTGCGTGGACTATAGCCCACCAGGCTCCTATGTCCGTGGGGTTTCTCAGGCAAGAGTACAGGAGTGGGTTGCCGTTTCCTTCTCCAGAGGAACTTCCCAACCCAGGAATAAAATGCGTCCCCTACATTGGCATGTGGATTCTTTACCACTGAGCCACGAGGGAAGCCCCAAAGAACTCATTGAATGGTAGTTAGAGCCTCTTGGGCTTCCAGTGCCTTTCTGCCCTGCTGGGACCTGAATATATTTCTATCACCAGCCTTACCGTTGCAGTTGTGTGATGAACCATGAGGACATAGTAGGCACTTGTGACATGAACAAAACCCTCCTTTCCTTCCTCTGTGGTTGTGACTTACCAAGAAGCACCATGTAACTGATGCAGTGATACAGCCAGAGAAACTAAGAAAGCAGTGCTTTCAACTATTTTCTCTTACAAAGTACTTGGTGAAACTGTAAGAGGCTATTTAGCACCACAAAAAGTAGGCCAAGGGTAAGAAAAACTCCATACCCAAGAGACTTCAGCTGACCAAATTAAGTCTGATCCAGAATAAACAGTTCTCATCTGGAAGTCTAGCAGTTCCAGAAAGTACTATCCAGGGAAAAAGGCCCACGATGCTGATATGCATAATTATGTAACCCTTAGCAAAGTGGGAATAAATACCATTGTAAAGGGGTGCACAGGAAAAATCAAACATGAGCAAGTAACAGTTCTCGGACCTTAAGAAGAAGACTTTATTCCTGAAGAAAAACCAGGCCCTTTCCCGTGAACTTGACCAACGTCAGTTTTGCCCATGCTCACCCAGCATCCAAAGCCTAAACCAAGATTTCTATTATCAGATCCCTCCAGTGGGACTTGCCTAGTGGCCCAGTGGCTAAGACTCTGCACTCCCAGTGCAGGGGGCCTGAGTTAGATCCCTGCTCAGGGAGCTAGATCCTACATGGTGCAACTAAAGATCCTGCTTGCTGGGAAAGACTGAAGGAAGGAGGAGAAGGGGATGACAGAAGACAGATGGTTGGATGGCATCACTGACTCAATGGACATGAGTTTCAGCAAACTCTGGGAGATGGTGAAGGACAGGGAAGACTGGCGTGCTGTAGTCCATGGGGTCGCAAAGAGTTGGACGCGACTGAACAATAACAACCTAATTAATCATAAAGACGTTATCTTTCTGCAGCACCCGAAATGAACCTATTCCAGTACTATCTCATGCCAATAATGATCGTGGTTATGCAGGTCTATTTCCTTACCAACAAACTTTGGGAGACAATACTCCATCTTTTAACCATCAAGTGGAAATTAATCTTTATATTTTACTTATTCATCCAGTAGTCATAGTTATTACTGGCACATATTGAACAACTGGATGTGCTAGACAACGTGCTAACAACTTTAACATGTGTCAGATCAGATCAGATCAGTCGCTCAGTCGTGTCCGACTCTTTGTGACCCCATGAACTGCAGCACGCCAGGCCTCCCTGTCCATCACCAGATCGAGGAGGTCACTCAGACTCACATCCATCGAGTCAGTGATGCCATCCAGCCATCTCATCCTCTGTCGTCCCCTTCTCCTCCTGCCCCCAATCCCTCCCAGCATCAGAGTCTTCTCCAATGAGTCAACTCCTCACATGAGGTGGCCAAAATACTGGAGTTTCAGCTTTAGCATCATTCCTTCCAAAGAAATCCCAGGGCTGATCTCCTTCAGAATGGACCGGTTGGATCTCCTTGCAGTCCAAGGGACTCTCAAGAGTCTTCTCCAACACCACAGTTCAAAAGCATCAATTCTTCGGTGCTCAGCCTTCTTCGCAGTCCAGCTCTCACATCCATACATGACCACAGGAAAGACCATAGCCTTGACTAGGTGAACCTTTGTTGGCAAAGTGATGTCTCTGCTTTTGAATATGCTATCTAAGTTGGTCATAACTTTCCTTCCAAGGAGTAAGCGTCTTCTAATTTCATGGCTGCAGTCACCATCTGCAGTGATTTTGGAGCCCAGAAAAATAAAGTCTGACACTGTTTCCACTGTTTTTCCATCTATTTCCCATGTAGTGATGGGACCAGATGCCATGATCTTCGTTTTCTGAATGTTGAGCTTTAAGCCAATCTTTTCACTCTCCACTTTCACTTTCATCAAGAGGCTTTTTAGTTCCTCTTCACTTTCTGCCATAAGGCTGGTGTCATCTGCATATCTGAGGTTATTGATATTTCTCCCAGCAATCTTGATTCCAACTTGTGTTTCTTCCAGTCCAGCATTTCTCATGATGTACTCTGCATAGAAGTTAAATAAACAGGGTGACAATATACAGCCTTGATGTACTCCTTTTCCTATTTGGAACCAGTCTGTTGTTCCATGACCAGTTCTAACTGTTGCTTCCTGACCTGCATACAGATTTCTCAAGAGGCAGATCAGGTGGTCTGGTATTCCCATCTCTTTCAGAATTTTCCACAGTTTATTGTGATCTACACAGTCAAAGGCTTTGGCATAGTCAATAAAGCAGAAATAGATGTTTTTCTGGAACTCTCTTGCTTTTTCCATGATCCAGCGGATGTTGGCAATTTGATCTCTGGTTCCTCTGCCTTTTCTAAAACAAGCTTGAACATCAGAAAGTTCACGGTTCACATATTGCTGAAGCCTGGCTTGGAGAATTTTGAGCATTACTTTACTAGCGTGTGAGATGAGTGCAATTGTGCGGTAGTTTGAGCACTCTTTGGCATTGCCTTTCTTTGGGATTGGGATGAAAACTGACCTTTTCCAATCTTGTGGCCACTGCTGAGTTTTCCAAATTTGCTGGCATATTGAGTGCAGCACTTTCACAGCATCATCTTTCAGGATTTGGAATAGCTCAACTGGAATGCCATCACCTCCACTAGCTTTGCTCCTAGTGATGCTTTCTAAGGCCCACTTGACTTCATATTCCGGGATGTCTGGCTCTAGGTCAGTGATCACACCATCATGATTATCTGGGTCGTGAATCTCTTTTTTGTACAGTTCTTCTGTGTATTCTTGCCACCTCTTCTTAATATCTTCTGCTTCCGTTAACATTGTTTTACATGTGTAAAACAATGTTAATAATCCTATTTTTAAAATTTTATTTATTTTTGGCTGTACTGGGTCTTCACTGCTGCTCGGGCTTTTCTCTAGTTGCAGAGCATGGACTCTAGGGCACTTGGGCTCAGTAATTGTGGTTCCCGGGCTCTAGACCACAGGCTTAATAGTTGTGGCACATGGGCTTAGTTGCCCCTCAGCATGTGGATCTTCCTGGACATGGATTGAACCCATGTCTCCTGCATTGACGGGGATTCTTTACCATGGAGCCACAAGGGAAGCCCAATAGGAAATTCCACTGGAGAAGGAAATGGCAACCAACCCACTCCAGTATTCTTGCGTGAGAAATCCCATGGAGAGAGGAGCCTGGCGGGATACAGTCCATGGAGTCGCATACGACTTAATGACTAAACAGTAGCAAATAATCTTACTAGTAGAAATTATTTACCCCAATTTTTGGAGGAAAAACTTGAACCAGTGAAACTCAAATTTATATCATATCATCCACTACACTCAAAAGACCATTGAACTGTAAGAGACATGGGGGGTCTTCAAGTTCAATCTCCTCACTGTTGTTTACCTTCCTTTATTAAGGAAATTACTCAAATACATTGAAAAGTATAATAAACCTCTTTATAGTAAACCACTCGGCTTCAGTAGTCGTCAATTTATGGTCAGTCTTATTTAATCTTTACCCTCGCTTATTTTCCTCCATCCCATAGAATATCTTGGCCATATCTTTTTAGTCCTTATCTGGAAATAATTTCAAACCTATATGCAAGTTGCTAAAATGAAAATATTTTAAAAACCCATTACCCTTTACCTCTATTATTAACATTTATTCATTTGCTCCATCAGTACTTTTTTTTTCTCTTTCTCTCAACACCCCCCCCAACCCTACCCTTACACTTTTTGGTTGTTGTTCAGTTGCTAAGTTGGACTCTTTGCGACCAGATGTACTGCAGCACGCCAGGCTTCCCTGTCCTTCACTATCTCCCAGACATTTGTGGGGAAACCATTTGAAGGTAAGTTACATACATCACAATGCTTTATCCCTGAATACTTCATTGTATATTTCCTAAGAATAAGGATATTCTTTTATAGACCGAAGTATAATCAACTTCAGTAAAATGAACACTGACTCGTTACTTTATCTCTTCTTACTCCAGTTGTCAGTTGTGTTCCTTAGAACGTTTCTTTCCCCTGCAGTATAGCATCCAGTTTTGGCTGAGGTATTACATTTAGTTGTTAGTCTTTTTTGATCAGGAACATTTCCAGAGCTTTTGTCTTTCATGACATTGACATTTTGGGAAAGTGAATCCCTTTCCCTTTCTTTCTTTCTTCTTTTTTTTTTTTTTCCTTTTGAGCCATGCTGTGTACTGTTCAGGATCTTAGTTCCCCAGCCAGGAATTGAACCTGTGTTTCCTGCAGTGGAAGTGTAGTCTTAACCACTGGACCTCCAGGGAAGTCCCTCTTTTCCTTTTTTTAACAAGACATTTCTCATTTGATGTTTGTCTGCTGTTTCCTTATGACTAGACTCAAGAAATGCATTCTTGGCCAGAACATTACCTAGATGAGGCTGTGTGACCTTCTCAGAGCATCACATGGGAGCTATATGATATCCATCTCTCCTTACTGGTGGTGTTAATCTTCACCAGTCACGGTTGTTGCCCAGCTTCATCACTGTACAATTACTGTTTTTTTCCCCTGTCTTATAAATAATAAACAGCCTGTGGGGAGACACTGTAAGATCACAGAAATGTTCTGCTTATCAAAATTTCCCCTACATTCAGCATTTGTGTTTAGTTACCTGTTGCTGCATAATAGGTTATGCCAAAACTTAGTAGATTAAAACAATAAATATTTATGATCTCACACAGTTTTTGTGGGTCAGCATGTTGGCGCTCCCTGGGCTGGATGGTTCCTGGCTCAGGGTCCCCTTATGAGGTTACATTCCAGCAGCTGGCCAGGAGCTGCTGGCACCTGAAGGCTTGACTGTGGTTGGAGAATCCACTTCCAGAATGGGTCATTCATATGCCTGGGAAGTCAGTGGGGAAATGAGGAAGCTTCAGGTTCCCTGCCAGATGGACCTCTCCAAAGGGTCACTTGTGTATCCTCTTTGCATGGCACTGGGTTCCTCTAGAGGAAGTGATCCCTAAGAGGGAAAGGAGAGGGCAAAGCCTTGTGACCTAGACTTAGAAGCCACCACTTACTTCCACTTACAGTCAGCTCATTAGAAGTGAGGAACCAAGTCCAGCTTACGTTCCAGAGAAGGGAAATTTAGCTCCAACTTTACGTTCCAACTCTCTCTCTCTTTATGTTTTGGTGGGCTCATCAATTGGTTTGTGGGATCTTACTTTCCTGACCAGAGATTGAACCCATACCTTCCACAGTGAAAGCGCTGTGTCCTAACGACTCAAGTCCTAACCACTCGACCTCCAGGGAATTCCCTAAAATTTCAACTCTTGAACAGAGAATATCAAAGAATTGGTGGACATCGGTTAGGGCCATTACAGCATCCTTTGATGATTCTTGCCTGGTTTAATCCTTACTCAAAATCATGATTTCCCAACTATCCTGTATTATTTTAAAAGCAAATTATAGCATCATATTTCATCTATAAATTTTTGGGAATGTATCTCTTTAAAATGAGTATTTTTAATATTATAAACTTAAAATGTTATATATTATAATATCAAATAGCAGATCCCCTGGAGGAGGAAATGGCAACCCACTCCAGTATTCGTGCCTGGATAATCCCATGCACAGAGGACCCTGGCGGGCTACAGTCCATGGGGTCACAAAGACTGGATACAACTGAGCGACTGAGCAGTCAGTATTTAAATTTCCATGTGTCCCATGAATGCTGTACTTTTTATTGAGATACAGTTCACAAGCCTCAAAGTTCACTCTTTTAAAGTGTTCAGTCCAGTGGTTTATAGTATTTTGAGTTGTACAATCATCACCACTAGTTTATCACCTCAAGAAGAAACCCTGTATTAGCAGTTACTTCCCATTTCCAAATCAGTCCCTTAAAACCACTAATATGCTTTCTATGGATATGCTTTTTCTGGATATTTCATATAAAGGGAATAATTACAGTATGTGACATTTTATGTCTGATTTCTTTTGAAACCATGGATGTAATCCATGTCACCTACCTTTACTAACGAAGGTTTTAAGACTTTTAGATCCTCCCAAGCAGCACGTAGCCTAAACAACGTGTTTGCCCAAATTGTTTTTCAGGAACTTGGAGTCAGCTGCATCTGCTTCAAGTTGAGCAAAAGTCAGCTGTGTCTGCTCTGAACTGAGCTGTTTAGGTCAGGATGGGACCACCAGGCCTTCACCTGGGCACACACGAGCATCTGCTTGTGCTGTATTGAACGTGCAGAGGCCTGTAGCTTTGCTATGCCTGCAGGGAACAATTATCACACCTTTTCCCAATCATCTTTCCTTTCTCCCCAGGCCTCAGACCACCCTGCTTCTTTGTTCTTTATCCCATACCTGAGACTCTTGCCTTCAGGGAAGCAGATTGGAGACTTGTTTTCCTCTCTGCATCTCACTTTTGACTTCCTGTGCATCTGGCAAAACAAACCTGGTGGTAATACCTTCACTTAGTATAAAGTTTTTAAGGTTGATTTATGTGGTAACATGACTAAGTACTTCAGTCCTTGCTGTGGCTGGATAGTATTCCATTGTATGGAGATACTACACTTTGTTTATCCATTTTTTGGCTATTTGCAAATAATATTACCCATGTACAAGTGTTTGTGTGGAGCCCTATTTAATTTGTTTCTTTGAATTGGTACCAAAATAAAGTCCACATAATGCCGTTAGCTGATAAATCTTTTAAGTCTCTAGAGGTTCCTCTACAATTTTGTATTTTTTTTCCAGTTTGTTGAAGAAACTTAGTCATCTGTCCTGTACAGTTTTGCAAAATCAGGATTTTGCTGATTGGATCCTTTAGATGTGAATAATTTAACATGTTACTCTAATATCTATAGTTTCATAGATTGGTAGCTGAGTGTAGAGGCTTGATCAGATTCAGACTTGATGGAGGAGGGAAGGCTGGGAAGATTACATTATATGATCTGTTATTCTACAAACAATGTCTGGTTTTCTCTTTTTTTATATTAGCAGCCATTGATGATTATTGCCTAGATCCACTATGGAATGAGAAGTAGCAATACTTTAATTCTGTCATTTCTTTATTAGCTAGAATATGATATAAAGAAAAAATTTGCCCTTAACTATTTTGTTACTGTATCATTCAATTTACATATAAAAGGAAGGATAAAATGCTTGAATGTTTCCCTTTATTTCCTGGTTTTCAAAATGAATTGATTCATTATCATACCCTAATAATGACCAACTATTTGTGAGCTTTAAAAATTAACTCATGAAATCCCCTGGAGGCCCATTGGTTAGGACGTGGAGCTTTTACTGCCCTGCAGGGTTTCATCTCTGGTGGGGAAACTAAGATCCCAGCAGTTGCTTGGGGTAGCAAATAAAAATAGCCATATTAATAAGCTTCTTATCTTGAAGTCTTCATCCCTTCATTCTCTTAACCACTGAAGCATAAATTACCTCAGAGAAATTTAAATACTAGTATTTGAACTTTATACATAATATTCTTTGTAGTTCCTTTTTATTTTTAAAGGGTAAATTGGTTTTTAATAGGTCAGTATCTGTTTATACTTTTCTCTTGGTTTAGGACCTGATGTTTGATCATGAGAGCGTTCAATGGTATATGGAATAAGAGAAAAAATCTGCCAAATGCATTAGAAAGCATTTGAATAGAAATGCTGGTTCCTATTTAAAACACTCTCTTTTCTGCATATACCCAAATGGGAGCAAAAGATTCCTTAATATTTAATTTTTATATTGTTAGAGACAATGGGTTTAATAAATTCCTTTTTATCTGTTGTGTATTTTTAGTTGTTTGGTAACTGAGTTCTAAGTTCTTTCACATAAACTCCATTTCAAGCCTTGTTTGTTTTCAAGTACTTAAATGTATGTCTCATTTTGAACATGAGACATATATGTCTGAAGCATCTTTGTAAAAATATATAGAAGTCTTTAAAATACTGAAATGTAGTACCTGCTTATTTTTTTTAGTCATTAGCAGAGAAAAAAGTTTTATCAAGAAGTTACTGATGTGAATGTGCAATTTACATTGATTTCATATATGCTCCCCAGCTTCAAAATCACTTAGAACTACAGCTATGGTTTCTGGAAGGGAAGTTGTTGCTTCCTCAAGTTACACCTGTACAGCTTGGATTTGAGTTTTTAAAGAAAATTTAACTTTTAAAGAAGTTATCTTAGGAAAAGGGAAGTTTGAGTTGTGTTCATGGTTTTGGCTGGGTTAACAATGGCTTCAATTAAATTGTTTGAATTATAAAGTAAGTATAATCATGGTAAAGAAGCTCAGCCTCATTTTTAAATGTTCAATCACATTTTATTTCTTGGATTAATACTATAGAAACTTCAAAATTCAGGACCACTGAAATATGCCAAGTTCTGTTTTGGGATTGTATGTTTAGTTTTTGTTGTGTTGATTAGTTTGCTTTTTTAAAAAATTTTTTATTGAAGGGTAATTGCTTTACAGAATTTTGTTTTCTGTCAAATCTCAACTTTGTTTTTTTCCCTAAAGAAAGTGAAAATGCTACATCTACTAGTGGAAGAAAATGCTTTGGTTTGCTCTGAAGATTTTGCTGTTGTTCAAGCATATTGTGGTTCAAAGATTACAAAGAATAAAGTTAGTTAAATGCCAATGAACTCTTTTTATATGAAATATACAGATTCTGGGGGGTGATGGTGGCAGTGGTGCCTCTTACTTCCTTATGTAAAATACTTGAACATTCTCATCAATATTGCCATCATCTCTTTGATATTCCCAGTAGGGAATTCCCTGGGTGTCCAGTGGCTGGGACTCAGTACTTCACTGCTGGGGCCTGCATTCAGTCCTGGTCATGGTACTGAGATCCTACAAGTCACATGGCCAAAAAAACAAACAACAAAATCTCCCAGTATATTTTCTCAAAGTCTATTTACTTAAAATTGTATGGAATGACATAATAAGGAATAACATCTGAATTACAGACACAGAAATAATTCAATATTTAAAAATAACGTTCATATTTTGGCAGGAACACATAAATATAATTTTTGACATTCATTATATTAGGTGATTAATGCTATTTCTTTTAATATAAAGTCCTCTTATTTGGAGTTTAATATTTCATATGTTTGAATGTGTACAATATTCCCAAATAAAAATAATTAAGAAATTTTTCAGGCTAATGTTTTTGTTTCTGAAGACAATAAAGAGATTATTTAGTAGATCATTTCCAAGAAAAAAAACACTGACATATTTTACAGTGGTATCCCCTAGGAAGTTCCATGGATTAAAGGTAAAAATAAGTTCTTTTGTATATCATTAAACAGCTGGCACTGTCCCACAGAGAGGAATATTTTCAAAATGGGAAATATACAATATGTGATTAGTATTGGGAAAATATTTTCAAATACATCTACTGTTTGTATTTTAATGTTTTTCCATTAAAAATAATGTTACTGGTACAATGAGAAATAACAGGGAAAATTAACCACAATAAAAGTGAAAGGTGTTATAATTCAGAAGTTCTAATTTTCAACAAATCATTAGCCTAAGTATCTTCTTGATTGATTGGAGTTTTTATTCTTACTGTTGCTCATACTGCCCTCTCTCTGCTCAGTGGCTTTTTGGTTTGCTTTTAATTTTTTGTGGCCTTGTCTGTCCCTACACAGCCAGACCTGGGAACTGATTCTGGGGAGCCTTGATGCTGAATCACCATGCAACGCACACGTGCAGTTAGCTCTTGCACACTTGCCCTTGGGCATCAGGCCCCTCTGCCCCAC
Organism: Tragelaphus eurycerus; assembly: GCA_935064755.1. Taxonomy (NCBI): domain Eukaryota; kingdom Metazoa; phylum Chordata; class Mammalia; order Artiodactyla; family Bovidae; genus Tragelaphus; species Tragelaphus eurycerus. The sequence goes on from CAKXYN010000002.1 coordinate 32,863,071, forward strand.
TAGGCCACATTCCTGGGGCCAGGAGTTTGTCCCCACTCTGCAACTGATGAGGAGGTTCAAATGGTGTTTACAGTTTCTGCTGTCCTTGTGGGTCTAGTTCATTATGAATCTCAGGTGTCTCCCATCCCATGGAGCTATAGTCAGGCCTGGTCAATGGTTCTTGTTGACCCATGGGTTCCAAAGTCATTTGATGTGACTCTCTAATAGTCTGTGATAGATTTTTTTTTTTTAATCTATTTTTGGATGTGCTGAATCTCTTGCTGAACACATGCTTTCTCTAGTTGTGCTCAGGCTTCTCTCTGCAGTTGCTTTTCTTGTTGCGGAGCATGGGCTCTAGAACGCATGGCCTTCAGTAGTTGTGGTGCTCGGGTTAGTTGCCCTGCAGCATGTGGAATCTCACAGCAGGGATTCAATCCATGTCCCCTGCTATGACAGGCAGACTGTTATCCACTGCACCACCAGGGAAGTCCCTGATAGCTTTCTTTATACCTGGCAAAATAAGATATTCTAATCTCCTTTGTACATTTGTTTTTTCTTTTTTTGCAATTGAGGTGCTTCTTTTTCTAACTTAATTTTTATCTTATATTTACAATGTGGTGTTAGTTTCAGGTATACAGCAAAGTGATTCAGTTATACATATACATATTTCTATTCTTTTCCAGATTCTATTTCCATATAAGTTATTACAGAACATTGAGTAGAATTCCCGGTGCTATACAACAAGTCCTTTTGATTCATGTGTTTATATATAGTAATGTCCATATGTTAATCCCAGTCTCCTAATTTATCCCTCCCCGTGACCTGTCCCCTTTGGTAACTGTAAATTTGGTTTTGAAGTATGTAGGTCTTTTCCTATTTTGTAAATAAGTTCATTTGTATAAATTTTTATTTAGATTTCACATAGAAGTAATATCATACAATATTTGTCTCCGTCTTAGTTTGATAATCTCTAGGTCCACTCACATTGCTGCTAATGGCATTATTTCATTCTTTTTAAGGCTGAGTAATATTCTATTGTGATATGTAATCTTTATTCATTCCTGTGTTGATGGACATTTAGGTTGCTTCCAGGTCTTGGCTACTGTAAATAGTACTGCAATGAACATTGAAGTGACTGTATCTTTTTGAATTATGGTTTTCTCTACACATATGCCTGGAGAAGGCAATGGCACCCCACTCCAGTACTCTCGCCTGGAAAATCCCATGGATGGAGGAGCCTGGTGGGCTCCAGTCCATGGGGTCACTAAGAGTCGGACACAACTGAGCGACTTCACTTTCACTTTTCACTTTCATGCATTGGAGAAGGAAATGGCAACCCACTCCAGTGTTCTTGCCTGGAGAATCCCAGGGATGGGGAAGCCTGGTGGGCTGCCACCTATGGGGTCGCACAGAGTCAGACACAACTGAAGCAACTTGGCACCAGCTACACATATGCCCAAGAGTGGGATTGCTAGATCATATGGTAGGTCAGTTTTTTTTCTGGCTGTGCCATGCAGCACATAAGATTTTAGCTTCCTGACAAGTGATTGAACCGACACCCTCTGCATTGGAGGCATGGAGTCTTAACCACTGGACAACCACGGAAGTCCCCTGTTTTTTAGGAACTGCCATATTGTTCCCCATAGTGGTTGTACCAATTTACATTCACACCAAGTGTAGGAGGGTTCCCTTTTCTGCACACTCTCTCCAGCATTTATTGTTTGTAGACTTCAAAGAAAGCCATTCTGATCCATGGGAGGTGATAGCTTGCTGTAGTTTTGATGTGTATTTCTCTAATAATTAGTGATGCTGAGCATCTTTTCATGTGCTCTTCAGCCATCTGTATGTCTTCTTTAGAGAAATGTCTTATTTAGATCTACCCATTTTGTGTGTGTGTGTGTGTGTTATATTGAGCTGCATGAGCTGTTTCTATATTTGGAGATTAATCCCTTGTCAATCATATTGGTTGCAAAATATTTTTTCCCATTCTGAGGGTTGTCTTTTCATTTTATTTATGGTTTCCTTTGCTATGCAAAAACTTAAGTTCAAATAGGTCCCATTTGATTTTTGTTTTTATTTTCATTAGAAGAGGTGGCTCAGCTGGTAAAGAATCCGCCTGCAATGTGGGAGACCTGGGTTCGATCCCTGGGTTGGGAAGATCCCCCGAAGAAGGGAAAGGCTACTCACTCCAGTATTCTGGCCTGGAGAATTCCATAGACTGATAGTCCATGGGGTCGCAAAAAATCAGACACAACTGAGTGCCTTTCATTTTCACTTTTTCCAAAGGTGGATCCAAAAAGATACTGCTATAATTTATGTTGAAGCATGTTCTGCCTGTGTTCCCTAAGAGTTTTAAATATTTTTCAGTCTTACGTGTAGGTCTTTACTCCATTTTGAGTTTATTTTTGTGTATGGTGTTATAGAATGTTCTAATTTCATTCTTTTACGTGGAGCTGTCCAGTTTTCCCAGCACCACTTGTTGAAAAGACTGTTGTTTCCCCTGCTCTTTTTCATAGATTGATCATAGCTGTGTGAGTTTATTTCTGGGCTTTCTATTCTATCACATTGAACTATTTTTGTGCCAATATCATACTGTTTCGATTACTGTAGCTATACTATATTGTAGCATAGTCTGACGTCAGGGAGCTTGATTCCTCCAGCTCAGTTTTTCTTTTGTAAGATTGCTTTGGGTGTTAAGGAACTTTTGTGATTCCATACAAATTAAAAATGTTTTTGTTCTAGCCCTGTGAAAAATACCACTGGTAATCTGACTGGGATTGCACTGAATCTAGATAACCTTGGGTAATACACTGTTTTGATTTTTCCAATCCAAGAACATGGTATCTTTCCATCTGTGTCATCTTCTGTTAACAGTGTCTTTATGGTTTTCAGAGTCAAAGTCCTTTGCCTCCTTAGGTAGGTTTAGTCCTAAGAATTTTATTCTTTTTTGATGTGATGGTAAATGGGATTGTTTCCTTAATTTCTCTTTCTGATCTTTCATTGTTAAGTGTCTAGAAATACAACAGATTTCTGTGTATTAATTTTGTACTTGCAACTTTACCAAATTCATTGAAGGGCCCTACTAGTTTTCTGGTGGCATCTTAGGATTTTCTGTGTACAGCATCATATCATGTGCAAACAGTAAGTTTTACTTCTTCTTTTCCAATTTGGATTCCTTTTTTTTTTCTTCTCTGAATGCCATGACTAGGACTTCCAAAATTATTTTGAAAAGAAGTGGTGAGAGTGACCACCTTATCTTGTTCCTAATCTTAAGAGAAAAACCTTTTAGTTTTTCTTTATTGGGAATGATGATGTGGGTTTGTGGGTTTGTGATATATGGCCTTTACTATGTTGAGGTAGTTTTCCTCTATGGCCATTTTCTGGAGAGTTTCTGTCATAAATCAGTACTGAATTTAGTCAAAAGCTTTTTCTGCATCTATTGATTGCTTATTGCAATGAGCAATGGCCTATTCAATAGAAAGGAGAATGTTAAGATAAAACATAGTGTAAATTTATGTAGGATTTTACTCATCCTCTTCTATTTTTTCCTTTCTCCTCTGCAGAGAATTCCAGCTCTAAGAAGATTCTAGTAATAGATTAGATTATTACTCAGTTGCTTTAGCCACAGTACACACACAATAGTATTAGAAAACTAATACCAACATTACCACTAATAATATGACTAAAACAAGTTAAAAAGATTTTTTTCTTTTTTTCTTAAGTGGAAAAAAAAATCTTATTCCACTAGAGATGTACAAATTACTGTTTTAAGTTGATTAAAAGTTCCTTTTTGGGGTTATACCACCCCAGTATACTAATTTAGATTCTTTAGCTTCATCTTAAAATCTTTGTTTTATAAGTATGTAAAATATTTACATATTTTGATCCCTCATCCTGTTCCTTTCCTTTCCTTCTAGTTAACCATTTAAAATGTTTATATTTATCTTTTTTAAACACAAATTTTGTAAATAATGTAATTTTACTGTATACACACACTTTTCTCCACTTTTTTAGCTTAGTAATATGTTCTGGAGATCTACAGTGGATCTGACATTATTTAACCATTCCTGATTTAACCATTTGCTGATGGATTTGGGGTTGTTTCTGGTCTTTTTGCTATTATGAATGCTGTTGTAAGGGATAACAGTCTTGTGCATATATTTTAAAAAATGCTTTTTCCTTTGAAAGCGATCCCTAGATTTAGGACTGTGATTAAGATTACTAGTACTGTCAAATCTCCCACAACTACCATAATTTGTAGAGTATCAGGAATATGTGAGCACACCTGGTTCTGGACCAACAGTATGTCCAACTTTGGATTTTTACCTACTTAATACATGAGAAATAGTATCCCAGTGTTGGTTTTATTGTCTGTGTTTCTCGTAGTATGAATAAAATCAGCATATATTAAGTTCATCTCAAAGCTCAATTTCTTAGAGTACTTAGTCTTTTTATTTTTAAAAACTCTTTAAAGATATTAGAGATACTAGCACTTGTAAACCTTTTTCATATTTTGCCATGTCTTTGAATTTTGATGGTTGATAATACATAAAACAAAGCTGACTTATATATATTGTTCTTGTATCCTGTAACCTTGCTAAATTGTTAGTTCTAGTAGCTTTTTAAAAAACTTATCACAAATGGTCCTTAGATTTTGTCAAATAACTTTTCTATTGAAATGATTATATGATTTTTCTCCTTTATCCTGTTCATGTGTTGTATGATTTTCAGACGTTTAACCAACCATTCATTCTTAAGATAAATCCCACTTGGTCAAATCAAAATTGTTGGAAAGTTTGTGGTTTGTTGTTTTTGCAAAGTTTTTTAATGTTGGTTCATTTGATGTTAATTTATTGACAAATCCTTTTTCCATAGTGTCAGAGATAGTACATTACTAATTACTACAATTCTGAAATGGTCTTAATTATCTATTCCCCATGTGACCTATGCATGCCTTTATATAGATTTTACTGTTAGCCTACTATGTACCAGGCATTATTATGCATTGAGGATACAGAAATAAATAGGGTACACAGCCCTTGCCCTCTCAACTGTGGTGAAGACAGTAAGACAGTTTAATGAGTGTTAGGCAATAGAGAGTAAAATTTAAGATTTATACAAAGGGAACTATGTTATAATTTTTTTTAAAGCTGCCTGGAGGGGACATGTCCCTGGCGGTCCAGGGGTTAAGACTACACAATGCAAGGGGCATGAGTTTTATCCCTGGTCCAGGAACTAAGATCCAACATGTCCCATGGCACAGCTGAAGGAAAAAAAAAAAAGTCACTTGGAGGAAGTTACCTGAATGGTAAATTGAATTCAACCAAGGTTACCATATCATTTACTATCCAAACAGGGACAATTTTCAAAGTGAAAACAAGCATAAATTAGGATATATAATCACCTTAAATCTAACCAGTCAAATGAGAAGTGTTTGAGGCAGAAAAAACTATGTGAAAGAGGACAAGGCCCATTAAGATAACTAAAAATCTTAATTTAGTGAGCTGAGATCAGCCTTGGGATTTCTTTGGAAGGAATGATGCTAAAGCTGAAACTCCAGTACTTTGGCCACCTCATGCGAAGAGTTGACTCATTGGAAAAGACTCTGATGCTGGGAGGGATTGGGGGCAAGAGGAGAAGGGGAAGACAGAGGATGGATGGCATCACTGACTCGATAGACGTTGAGTCTTAGTGAACTCTGGGAGTTGGTGATGGACAGGGAGGCCTCGTGTGCTGCTATTCATGGGGTTGCAAAGAGTTGGACATGACTGATCGACTGAACTCAACTGAAACTGTGAGGAAAGAAATTAGGTCAGAAAAGTAAGAAAAGGCCAAAATATAAAGGTCTTGTAAATTGGAAAGGAACTTGAGCTTTATTCTAAGGACAATGAGCGTTCTAAGCAAAATTAAATGAAAACTATTGCACTGTGCATTTGGAGGGGAGTGGAGTGGGTATGGGTTTTGGGGGTCATAAGGCATTCTACAGTTGTGTGGCAGACACTGGATTGCATGCTATGTGCCCTACAGCTCGATAAAGCTTTTTTCCTCCAGGCGAGAGATGAAAACAGCTCTAGATTAATGTGTTGGAAATAAGGGTGAATTCGAGATACTTAAGAGAAGCCATAAGGCCTTGTGACTGACAGGATATGGAGGTGAGGGAGAGGGAAAAGTCAGTTAACTTCCAAGATTCTGGCTTGAGCAACAGGATGGATGATGGTGCCATTTACTGACATCACCAGAACCAGAAATGAGGGTATGGGTGGAGAAATAAAAATGTTGAATTTGAGATAACCTTGAAAACACTTAAGTTATGGACTGTTTGTGTCCTCCCAAAATTTGTTAAGTTGAAACTCTAATCCCAACTGGGTGTTGGGAGGTAAGGCCACTGAGAATTACATCACGAGGGTGGAACCCTCATGAATCTGACTAGTGCCTTTACAAGAAGTGGCCCAAGAGATTACTGAATTTTTCTGCCACAGGAGGGTACAAAGTTGGCAGTCTGCAAGTCAGAAGAGGAATTTGTCAGAATCTAACCATGCTGGCACCCTGACCTTGAACTTCCAGCCTCCAGAACTGTAAGAAATTTCTGCTTATAAGCAACCTAATCTATGGTACTTTGTTACAGCAGCTCCAATTAAAACAGTATCCAAGTTTGGCTCAGGTGAAGATCTGGGCTGAAGAGAATCAGTGGAAGTCATTGAAGTGAAGAGTTTTGTTTAGGGCATATGTAAGATATGGTTAGAGGTGAAATCAGCAAGGGTCTGAGAAAAGGCTCTGAGGTGGGGAGAAAACCAGAGCATAACGTGATAAGTGCAGTTTCGAGTCTCATAAAGTGTTCAACAGTGTAAAATACTATCATGCTACAAAGTAAAATGAGCAAAGTATCCTCTGGACTTAAAAAAAATTTAAGTTTCAGTGGAGTAACAGTGGCAAAAACTAATCTCATATGAGTTTTGTGGTAAATTATGAGCTGTGATTCCTCAAGAGACAAATCAGGCAAGGAATTAGGTTTATAAGTGGGAAAGAGGGTAAAGGTTGAGGAGGATTTTTATTTTAAAAAAGGTTTGGTCATGTTTAAAGAAATACAAGGACCCAATTAGAGAAACTGAAGCACTGGAGGAATGAGAAGGCTACATAAGAATCAGCTGCGGAGGCTTGCAAAGTTTAAGGTTTGGTTAGAGTTTAGGAATCTGTATTTAAGTTCCTGATGGGATTCTGATGCTCAAGACAATTTGGGAGCTGCTGCTGCTGCTAAGTCCCTTCAGTTGTGTCCAACTCTGAGCTAGTAGAATCACAGAGCAACCTCTAAGATCCTTCATGCTTTTATGCTTTCTAAACAGGAGAGGAAGAACCTATAGAGGATGCAGGTACAGACAAATTTGGTGATGGTTAGTTCAGAAGTAATCTGCTAACAGACTTGGGGAAGGTGAAGATTTAAGGAGACTACAGGTTTCAGATTGAAGAATGAAGGATAGGTTGCTAATGTTGAGGACGATAATCACAAATATATAGTGTCACCAGTCTATACCATTATGCTATTTTCTGTGGCAGTTATCAGCAACCCAATTGTATTTCGATAAGGCAGACAGAGCTGAACTCATCTAAGATTCAGAGCTTGCCACAAGTTATAAAAGTGACAGTAAGGCAAAGAAGTTTGGAGAACTGCCAAGAAATCTTTATTTTTCCTTCACTTTAGAAGGATAATTTTGCAGGACACAGAATTCTATATTGCTTTTACTCTGAACACTTTATAAATATTTTATTCCATTTTCTTGCCTGAAGAGAAGCTGGATGTAATAACTATCTACAGGTATTTCTTTTCACCTGGCTTCTCTCAGGATTTTTTCTTTTTCTTTCATTTTCTATAATTTTGAAACAGACCTAATTTGGACTTCACTCAATAAGGGGTGGGCAGCAAAACATAATCAATGATATACTCTAGGAAGACCAGAATCAAATCTAGGTAATCTAGAATGAGTCCTTTAAGGCCTAAACCAATGGGGTTCCAAAAGACTACTGCTTTGAAGACTGTCAGACTGTGGTCTCCTTTGTATGGGATGAGGTTTAGGCATCATCCAAAGTTTTTTCAGAAGTACCCAGAGATGATTCTAATAGGCAACTACAGTTGAAAGGCAGTCATTGATCTGTAATTTATGTTGCTACAGTAAGGCTCAAATTGGACAAATATACATATAATCTCAAACAAAATTCTAAAGAAATCACCCGTTAACAAACTAAGCTGACCCCATAAAACTACAACCACACCATTCCCATCACAAAAGAAAAACAGATTTTGAATATATACAATTTATTTAATAAATTAATGTCATTCAAAATACAGTGCCAGAACATTATGCAGTTGAACATGCTAGTAAGGTTTGTCATGAAGCACCTGTGCTCATGTTAGATTGGCGGCGGCCCGCTACTGCTAGTGGTTCCTGGGATTAATGCCAGAGCAGCACTAGTTATCTGCTCTCTTCTGCACCACTAGTGCAGAGAATTCCTGAACAGTTCACCTTTCTAATCCTACCCCCACACACAACAGGTTAAAAAAAACACACCCTGACAGCTAACAAATATCTATACACAATCACTCTACAGTAATGCTTATTAAATTAAGATGTAATGACCTGGTTAACCCACTCTAAATCTTTAAGATGGAGAAATACAACAGCAGCAGGTAGTTATATGCATGAGCCAATGTTAATGTAATACAGAAAGTGGAGGCATTTACTGATTAAAGCTCCACACAGACCCGCACAATGAGGGACTAGCAATTCTTATTGCAAGCCCAGCAACTTAAGTCCACACCTGGTAAATGACCAGCTGATTGGAAGACCTGTATTCTAGATAGACAAGTATAAGTTAGTGAAGAGAGTACATGCACCTAATAGTATATAGTTAGACTGATCCTGCAGTCATACTTTCCCTGTGCAATACCATAAAATGGAAGATCTTCCTCAACTATAGGATTCAGACAACATTTCTATGCCAACATGGACACTAGTGTTAAGTGCAGCTCAGTTAACTACACTGAAAAAAACTATATTCCAGGACTTCAAAACAGAAGTACGGGAATGAAATACATTTACCAAAATAACCTCAGCACAATTTGCGATATACCACACTAGGAACAGAAAACTACTTTTAATAAGTGAACTTTTGGAACTGTACATACACAGGGCTAACAATGTTAGATAATCCAGATTGTTATGCTCTCATGATACACATAAAAGTTTCTCAATTATTGGATAATCTATTTCATATTATGGAAGCATATCTTTAAGACTCACTGATATATATTATACTGATGCAAATATTAAGTAGGGCATAAAAATAAAATTTATCAAAGATAGATTTTTTTATGTACTCATATTCAGTCCTTTCATAGTCTCTCATTAAGCAAAGAAAATGACAAAGCAAACAGACGAAGCGTGCACTCCCTGAACTCTCGACTATACAGGCGGTAGTGCAACCATCTCTCCATCCATTTCAAACTCCTCTGTTCCATCCGGTGAAAAAAGGTAAGTTGGTGGTTTCCATGGAGATTCTTCAAGGCAGGATGGATACAGTTTCCCCACAGTGCATCGAAAATCTCTCCCTAGGTCCCAGAGTACACGTTCAGATATATGTTGCCGCAGAGACCACCGGTCAAGTTCCAGATCGTATTGGTAAGTGACGTATTTAGCTCTCTCATTTAAGTGGGTTTCTCGCATAAACACACACAGAGAATTTGAGATTACAACAGCTCTCACACAGGGATCTGAGTACCTCTTAGCAGGGATGTTGGCTGCCATTTTCCACTCATTTTTATTCACATCATAGACTTCCACAGTTACTGAAGACCCATCTACAGTGCCAGAGGGGAGTCTTATGCCAGAATTAGTAGCAATGTGCAACCCTCCGATATAGAAAATTTTATCACCAAAAGCTGCAGCTGAAGCAAAAGACCTGCTTGTCTGTCTCATGGCCATTTCTACCCATGAATCAGACCTTGGAAAGTAACAATACATGAGGTTCAGGGTCATCACATAAATGCAGTCATGAACTACAACTGCTGCACTCCACTGCCAAGCACAAGGCAAAGGGCTTACCATTGTCCATTCATCCTTCTCAGTGTCGTATCTTTCTACAGTCCTCCGATTAAGTTCTCCACCCACACTATCTCCTCCGATTGCATAGATATAGCCTTCACAGCAAACCAAAGATGGCTTTACGCGGACAAAAAGCATTGGGGTCTTTGGAAACCAGGTATTTTGCTGTGCATCAAACCAATAAAAGCAATTCACAGTTCTAAAGGCAGTCTGAAGTTTGCTTGTTTTACTGTGATTTGTTTTTGTGTTTTTCAGAGGAACTTGACCACCTGCTATATAGATGTCATTATCAGGTGTTACAACGGTCCCAACCTTATGTAAATCAGCCGGTGGGCTGCATAGCTTGTAAACTTTTTCTGCTTGGGGGCTGTAACAGACTGAAGAGTAAAGACTACAAGGATTTTCTGAAGATGCTTCAATGAAAATCATCATCTCCTCTTTAGTCATTCCAAGTCTTGGTTTGAAAAACTTGGGCATGGACTTATACAGACCTTGAACAACTACTGACTTATCATTGGGTGGCAGACCTTGAAACCAAGCTCTTTGTGTTACTTCTGAAAGTGCATCAATTCTGATTTGGCTAAGAACTGAAGACAAATACTGCGATCGTGATTCTGTGTTGTACTCCAGCCACAGCATAGCAGCTTCACGAACTGTCTCCTCCTTTTCTACGTTTAAATTGTCACTACTGAGAATGTCTATCAGTAGATCATGTGACAGCTGCATGAAAGCTTCCTGATGATACACAGCCGTGAACTTGTGCTCCACCATCCTTTTAGCACTTTGTTTTAATTCCTCACAGCTGAACAGATCAGCAAAACTCAACAATCGCACACAATTCTCTGCATTTATTTTTTTAATTAAATATTCTCGACAACGTTGTAACACATCTTCTACCTAAAAATGGGGGAAAAACAAGGCTGATAAAGGCAAGCCAGACATTTGCTATGTAACACACAAGTATATTAATCAAATCCTTATACTGTAGTTTTATTTTTAGGTACACTTGTGGGCTAAGAGATAATGTCTTCCCGTAATAAAAAACTAGAAGACTGTGCAGGGGCTTTCCTGGTGGCTCAGATGGTAAAGAATTCGTCTGCAATGCGGGAGACCTGGGTTTGATCTCTTGGTTGGAGAAGGGAATGGCTACCCACTCCAGTATTCTGGCCTGGAGAATTCCATGGACAGAGGAGCCTGGCAGGGCTCCTTTGTGACCCATGGGGTCACAAAGAGTCAGATACAACTGAGCGACTTTCACAATGTATTGTTTTGCATTTTTCTTCCTGTCTAGTGGCCTACTTAACTGCCCTATTTAGGAGTCAGTAGTATAGCATCAGATAGGCTCTTGGGGACTTTCGCAGTGTTTAAGACCCTGAGCTTCCACTGCAGGGGGTGCGGGTTCAATCCCTGTCAGGGAACTAAAATCCCATATCCCACATGCTGCACAAAAACAAGAGCCCCCAATAAACGACTCTTAAAAACCTAAACAGCCTAAAGGTAAGGAAATTCATGCATAAATTAAATACTTTTAGGTTTTAAAAAATATGTAACTGAGAAAACCAAATAAGAACAATATAAATCAGTACAGGAAATGATTATTATTGAGAAGTGAGAATCTGGTTTTGTCAACGTGTATAAGATATTCATAAAAAAGCAGAAATACACAATGCCCAACGATAGTTATTTGCCTTTCTTACCTGGAGCACTAGGATAACCAATCAAAAGAAAATAGTGCAGTTATAAATAATCTACATGTAACAACCCATCTTAGCCACTCAAAGTTTCCTAGATTTTTCTCAAGACAAAACAGATCTCAGTTGAGTTACAAGTGCTACCTACTATATTTATTCCAGATCAGTGATTAGCTAGAAACAGTTTGTGATAAGAAGTCAAGCTGTTTGGATTCAAAACTTGGATAGGCCAGTCAACACTTGTATAATATCAGACAAGTAGCTTTCTTCTCTAAGCCTCAGCTTTCTCCTGCATAAAATGAGGAAATCCTTTAAGTGATTATTTTAGGATTAAATGAGAACTGATATATAGCATCAGTACAGTATCTGGCATATAAAAACATTTCATGCAGTTAATAGTGAAAGCCATGGTGGCAGTCATAAAATGCCCCATCCCAGACTTGCCAGGGCAACCTTAGTCCTCAAGGCAGAGTCTGGGTTTACATTTGGGTAAGCACATGCCTAAGGGTTTCATTAACATGATTTAAAAAAAAAAAAAGGAAAGCTGTCACTATTTACAGTAACAGTGTTCCAAAGCCCAAATTTCTTAAAATTCCTCAATTATTTAGCAATTCTAAGAATACCTGCTTTTAGTTCCTGGCTTTTAAAAAAGTAATGAAATCATTTAAATTAAATGATTAAATAAATAATATAACAATAATAAATAAATAATTACAGTAGGCACTTCTCCCTTTTAGGTTTGGATTCAGGATATCAATGTCTTCCATTGTAAAGCACCAGGAAGCTACCATGGGCTTCAGTTTCCCCAGAATTACAGGTACACAAGGACACTGCACAACTGGGGGGTGGGGAGAAGAGTACAAACTAAAAAGGAGGAAAGCTACTTAAACTGGTGCTCAACCAATGTCACTGACGTTTATTCAGCATGCATTTATCCAGTACCCACTAGGTATCATGAACTATGCTACCGAAATTTAACCTTCAGTTTGATGATTCTCCCTTTGGAGAAACGTATTTCTGAAAATACAAAGAATTATTCCAAATAGGAAAAGAAATGAGAAAAATGTATTTATTTATTTAGCCACACCATACAGCATGTGGGATCTTAGGTTCCTGGCCAGGGATCAAACCTATGTCCCCTGCAGTGGAAGTGTGAATTCCTAACCAATGGACCACCAGAAGTCCTGGAAAATATTTTTATACGCCTCTTAAAATTTAAAAGAAATGTTGATGGGTGGAAGCCCCTGTTGGTCCAGTGGCCAGGACTCTGCTTCCACTGCAAGGAGCACGGTTCCAACCCTGGTTCAGGAACCAAGACTGCACAAGCCACATGGCATGGCCAAAAATAAATAAAAATGTTGAAGGGGAAACAAAGAGTGAGAGTGAAATAGTTTATCATATGTAAATATAGCGTCACTTTTTCTTTTAGTTTAATTCTTAATAGCTCAGTGTGTTCTCATGCTATTACAAATATTTGTTTGATAACTTCTGTTAAGAATCTTGACATTTTCCATGAAAATACCATCAAAAATTAGCGTATCTAAGCTTTTAGCCAAAACACCAAAGTATTTAAATTTAGTAACACTGTTAAAAGCTTTTTACTTAAGATCTAAATTCTGTGGAATACTAAGCAGAATATGAAACTAATGAAATTTTTACTTATCTTTTCAGTAAGGTTCCTATCATAAAACGAAGTTTACTAGATGAAAAACTTTACATTCTAAAATCTGCAATAAAATTACATACTATAATACATCACTGATGAAACAATGTTTCTTAAGAAAAATAAACCACAGTTAACACATATAACTGAGAGAAAAACTGCTTACCTGCAGGAAGCAAGCTGTCTCATAAAGCTGTTCTACAGTGCTGTCACTTATTGCCAAGTTACCCGTGTATGTATAGGTTATTATTATCTGTAAGGTGGCCGAGTCCACATTCCTCAGATGTATGTGTGTCTGTTTGCTTTCACTTAGTCCACTCATGAACATGGCCCTACAGGAAGGGTGGGAGGGGGAGACAAAAGTAGAGCTAAGAAAAACACCAAAACTAGACCACACAGAATTTTATTTAGAGTATTTGCTGATGGACAACTTACAGGGAAAAACTTTTGAGGGAGGCAACAGAAAAGTATAATCCAGTACCAAAGCTATACCAAACTATTCCACTATGCCATTCTGAATGGTAATGTCAAAATTAATTCACTCCTTATATTCACACAATGGAATTTAGCAATAAAAGAAACTCTTTAATACGTACACAGACAAACCTTAAAATCATTATGGTCACTGAAAGGCAGATACAAAAGACCACATACTATATGATTCCATTTATATGAAATATCCCCCAAAAGCAAATATACAGAGGCAGAAGGGAGATTAGTAGTTACCTCGGGCCATGGGTAAGAAAGGTGAGTGACTGAGACTATAAGTGGGCATAAAGTGATGGAAATATTTCAAATTAGATTGTAGAGATGGTTGTATAGCTCTTTAAAAATATACTGAAATACTTAATTGTATGTAAATTAGCTCTCAACAAAGCTGTTAAAATTTCAATTTATTCAAATGATTTCCTAAAAATATGCAGGACAGTTTCCTAAAAATTTATTACATGCAGGAAAATATGCTGTAAAGGCAATTATGTTATGAATACAAACTAAATGTCCACATATAGGGGAGAGATGAAAAAAATGCAAAGAGTATTACTACTGTATGTATAGAAAACCCTATAGCAATCCAAAGTGTGGTATCACAACAACTAGCCTGGGCACCTCAAGGACAAGATTAGAAACACTTTAAAGTGGATGAATTAGTGAGTCAGGGGAGAATATAAGAACTTTTTTTTGGGCGGGGGAAACTGCTGAACCTAAGAGGTTCAGGCATTTAGATCACAGAAGCCTTTTAAAATGAGACCCAAGAGGGAATTCCCTGGCGGTTCAGTGGTTAGGACCCAGTGCTTTCACTGTCTGGGCCTGGGTTCAATCCTGCATCGGGGGTAAGATTCGCAAGCCCAACAGCAGAGCCAAAACTTTTTACTGAACTTCCTTGTGCATAATGAAGAATGCTCAAGGGTTCTGAGCACGGATTCACTCACATAATAAAACACATTCTAGAATGAATACTCCATACTGACAGACCTCAAGAGCCAAAGGCTGGAGGTCAGAAAACTGCTTTTTAGGCTACTGCAATAATCTATGTTAGAAGTAAGAACCACCTGACTGAGGATGGCAGAAATGGATACAAAAGCTTTTACAAAAAAAAATCCAACAAGATCAGGTGATTTTCTGAACACTAGCAATAAGAATAGGAAGTAGATTGTTGTTTTTTAGTTGCTAAGTTGTGTCTGACTCTTTTGCAACCCTGTGGACTGCGCATGCCAGGCTCCTCTGTCCTCAACGATCAGAATTTGCTCCAATTCATCTTCACTGAATGGGTGACAATATCTAACCATCTTGTTCTTTGCTGCTCCTTTCTTAGATAGGAAAAGAATCAAAGCTAGCTCTTTATTTTCAAGTAAATGCCTGAATAAAAATACTGTTAACCATTGAGAGGAAAATTTTAAGATGGAGGAAAAAAGTTGAGTTAAATTTTAGATATGTTAATTGAAGGTATGGGCAGCTGAGTCAAATAGAAATAATACAATAACCAATTAAGTATTTAATATTACTGAAACTATGAAGAAGGTCAGGCATTAATGCAATAGACTGTGAATTATCTACAAAATGTCATGTGTTAAAGCCAAGTAAGTTACATGAGAGAGACTAAAAAACTAAAAGAAAACCCACCCAGATTCCCAATGACCAACCTGAGGTAGAATTTTATTAGAAGAAAAAGTAAGAATGACAAAAGGTTGAGAAACATTCATCAGAGAAGTAAGAACACGCCAGTCAGTATAATGTTACGTTGGGCAAGAGAAGCAGGGTGACAAAAAGTAGAGTGTAAGCATTAGGAAAGCACTGGTGATTTCTGGTGTAGCTCACAAAGAGCAGTAAGAACAGCACCTAACTTGAAGCAGTTAGGGAGTGGAAAAGTGGCAAAAACATCAATCAGGGTGTTTGAAAACTGCCTCCCAAAGAATACAGAATGGCCATAAATAAACCTAATCAAAGTAAAGGAGAACAGGAATTATTCTCAAAAAGTATCCAAGATTTAACAAGAAAACTCTAATAAAAACACCTAAGACAGCTGGTGTCACTTGTTTCACAAGTCTCTTCTCTCACATGGGAGATAACCAAAAGCAACCTGAAAAATTACAAGAGATCTGAGTAAAAGTGGAAGATTTAGGGGTCATGTGCTTTTTGTTCCAATAGAAGGTAGTTAACTTTGGAAGAGGAAGTAGGACAAGAGAACAGCTGACTATACAGGTGACATTGAGACAGGTTATTCCAGGCTATAGTTTAAGACACCAGAATAATGGACTTCTGTGAAGGATTTATGCTTCCCAAAGACGAAAGACACTAGGGGAAGCTTAGCCAACTTGATCATAGAAATTTGAAAGAGGCTTTTCAAAGAAAGAATAAATGCTGAATTGCATATTATAGCAAGCTGAATTACCATGGTGAGAGAGGTGCTGAGTAATTCTCAAGTAATCCCTTTCACTTGGGTTCTATGGTATAAAAAGTAGAAACTATTACTTCAGAGGTTCTTAGGATTTTAGAAGTTCTTTTTGGTTCTTGGTGGAATGGTACTGGTAAACTGCAAAAGAATGTACTTAGTTCAAAGGACAAAATTTCTCACAGTAAATTTCTAATGGTTAAATTGATAGTGACATATGTAAGGATACTGAATTCTACAAAGTTGAAAACAGAGTCCAGTTGAAGAAACCTGGGGAAAGATCAAGTTATTATTGTGGGAATATATAATAATTATCTATCTAGTCCAGAGAAAAGATATATATAGGAGGAAAAATTAAAATACGTGTTTGGTCTTGTGGATTATGAAATTGGCCCAGACACAGTATTGTAAAGACGGATGGATTTAATCCCAAACATGGGCAGAACTATTCTTTCTACTGTTACTTCAAATCCCTATTATCTGATTTGCTTTAGGGAGAATATATTCTTTTAGAACACCAAAGCTAAAGAAAGGAACTAACTAGTGAAAGTAACAGCAGCCTTAAAGAGATTGTGTTGCTTTTAAAATTGTGATACTAATGAAATATTTAAACTTTTTATTTAGTCTTCCAGGAAGCCAATTCCAACCCAATTAGTTAAAAGATAAAAGAATAACCTCATGGCTAGAGAATTTAGAGAACAACGTGTTATCTACACAATAAAAAATAAAGTTAACAAGGGAGGAAAAAAGGTAAGACACCTAACCCGTAATCGCATGTGTTACCTTCCTGATAAAGATGACAAGCAAAGAGAATTTCTGCATAGGTTTAAAAGTTAAACAAGACAACTACTAGGGTAATAACCACAAAAGAGTCTATGATTACAAATACCAATCTGGAAATCCACAAGTCATAAAGCTTTTCAATAAAGAATAATCAATTCATAATTAACAGCCATTAAAAAGGGAGAACTAATGGACCTAGGTTTGACTGAATCTGTAACTCTGAATTCCTGACACTATCTACTAAGCCAATGGAGACGAAAAAACAAAAACAATCCTGACAATCACAATCATCTGGGAAGCTCTTAAAATATACAAATCCTCAAACTCTAACTTGGACCCACTGAGTTAAACCCAGAAGAATCGTAACTTCTGGGTTTGAAATCCAAGAATCTCTATCTGTAGAAACACGAGAGGATTCTAAGGATCCTTTCTGGGTCCATTAGGTTTTCTAGAATCACTGTTTGCAAATATGCTAAGTTTTCTAAGATAAAAATAGTTTTAATGTCTGAAACTATGAAATATCCACAGTTAAACTGGAAAAAACGGCAGGAAGAGCAAAGCAACTGACAAGGAAATCTGGGCCTAAGCTTCTGTAATCATCATGAGATATTTTACTGGGGAATGTGGAATTTCTACACCTTCCTCTATGTTAGCCTTGAAGTGTTAAGATTATACCTGTCCTGTCCATAGCTGCCACTAAAAAGCAGCATAAAGTAAGTTTCATTGATGATAGCCACTTAAGCCAGCTAAGATTTGCTGTACGAATATACCAGTCCACATTTAATTCATCTTTATTCACTCTGTCCCCTTCAAATATTAAGTAAAAATTCAACCTAAGAGCAGTGACCAAACAGGAATTTCTATGCCTTAATTCTATTCCTCCCATGAAATACATTAACAAAGGAAAACCTACCTTAAAAAGATTAAAAATTGTAAAAGGTCATAAAAATGTAAAGTTTTATTTATGATTAGCAAACAATTAAATCAACTTCTAAATTCTGAGGCACAGAGAACAACATTATCAGTTATTAACTATTTCAATCTGGGAAGGAGTCTGGTAACGCTAAAAAGATATCACAAATGATAAAAGTAACCAACAGTGAGCAAAAAATTCATTTTTTCAAAGGAAATAAAAGTTCTTAACACATCTAAACACTATCAATTATCTTCTAGAAGTTTTTATCAAGTATACGGTAACTCTGAAATTCATAAAGACCATTTTATAAATTTAACATTTTAAAATCTTAAGTGAAAATTACACCATTCACTTTCCTTTCTCTTTCAATGAAAAAAACAGTACTGTATTCTCAACCTTTTTGCTTCCGCATCATTAAACTTAACCTTAATTTCAAATTTCTTGTATTTAATCTTTGTAAAACCTTCCCTTGCCTGTCCCTTATTTACATATACAAGGAGGTGACTGGCAAGCACTTTATCACCCAAATAGAAAATTTAGGCAAAACATTAAGATATCTAATTTTTTAAATTTTAAATAGTGTTTAAAATAATTTCTATCAAAAGATTAAAACAAGCTTATATTCTGCACTTGAAATTATAAACTAACCAAGATTAAAAGTACTTACCTAAAATACGAGCTACATGTTGCAAGAACCATCTTATGACAAGGGAATTCAGTGCCCTCAACAATTAACACTATGTCAGTAAACAACTGCTGTTCATAAAACAATTTTAACTGCTCCAACAAGGACACAGCATATTCAGTATTGATCTGCTTCTCCTCTTGAGTGGACATGACTGTATTCCATTAATATCTCCAGGAACAGATTAGAATAAAGTCAGTCTTACTGATGGAAGGTCAAGTGAATGCTTCAGAAATAAAGAAAGGAGAAACTCTGCTTGCTGTTATCTGCAGCATTCAGAACCAAGACTGACACACTCACTAATGAAGAGTATCTTGCTATAGGCTTAGAATTACTACTAGGTCATCCTGTGTTAATTAGGTTCTTCAGAGTTTTTCAACACAGTCTGCACACATCTTGCTCAAATTTGCAACTGTTGTTCATCTCAAAAGAGAGTAACACACGAGGTAGATTTTGTGACAACATCCTATGTTTGGTGGATTCTCTGGAGTAACTAAAAAAAACAAAAACAAAAAAACATCAGTCAGAGTATCTAGGCCAGTACATTTTTAGAATACAATGTTTAAGCAGACTTACATATGAATTATGTTTTTTTGAAGTTCAACTTTAGACATTACCATAAAAATAAAACATGAGAAAACGAATAGTTTAAACGTTTATTACATTTGTAGTTTTAAGTTATCTTTTTGACTTCTATAAAAAATTTAAACATTTCGGAAAGTAAAGAACACATCAATATGCATACATTTATAAAGTTCTTTAAAAACAAAAACATACAGTATGACAAAATACAGAAATGTATTACTACATGAAGACTTCATATTATACAAATATGAATGTTCTCAAAATGTGTAAATTTAAAATTTTCAGAAGATTCAAGGCCAATTTCTAGACAATTCATCTGGAAGAATTCCCCAAAATTGCCAAGATATCTGAGTGAAAGAGAGGCAAGTTCTTCCTCATGACTTATCAAATATTAAAATATATTAACAGTTCTATAATAAAGGCAAGTAAATAAAAATAAGTAAATATAATACATTCAAGTTAAAAGAAAAGGTATTTATTAGATATGATAAAGAAGTCTTCAAATTAAAAGACTGGGTTATTCCAACAAATAACACTGGACACCCCCAGGAGGAAAAAAAAAATCCAATACCATTCATCAAAGAAATTCCAGCTGCATTAAAGTTTAATTTTAAAATATTATTTGGAAATAAGTATTTACAACGTATGGCAGGAGAAGGCAATGGCACCCCACTCCAGTACTCTTGCCTGGAAAATCCCATGGATGGAGGAGCCTGGTAGGCTGCAGTCCATGGGGTCATGAAGAGTCGGACACAACTGAGCAACTTCATTTTCACTTTTCGCTTTCATGCCTTGGAGAAGGAAATGGCAACCCACTCCAGTATTCTTGCCTGGAGAATCCCAGGGATGGCAGAGCCTGGTGGGCTGCCATCCATGGGGTCACAAAGAGTCGGATACAACTGAAGCGACTTAGCAGCAGCAGCAGCAGCAACATATGGCAAATGAATTACAAATAAGGAAAAAGAATGTATAATATAGAGTACTAATAATAATTAAAAAAAAAAAAAAAACTATCACTTGTTTCCTAATTAGATGATTCTTAGTTCCATAATCACAAAGTCAAGTGCTGTTGACATGAAAACTATTTGACCATCATTTGGAACTACTACTACTTTCTCTCACAAAAATATCATCCATCTCTCAAAGAGGTCACACTGTACTTCGGGCCAAGCTATACTATTACATAAACTGCTAACCTGATGTAGACCGTCAAATTTCCAGCCAAGTAAAGTATAAGGAAGTAACTAAAACAGGTGCAAAGCCAGAGACTTTGGGTCATGTAAGGTAATGACTTTGCTCTTCCAGATCTGAAAGTTACCCTATAAATCTAAGTTTATTGCATAACCTCTAAGGCTAATAATACCTAAAATCACTGGCTATTTTCATATATTAATAATGCAGCAAGGCCCAGTGTTAGTGAGGGTGTTAGAAACGAGCAATTTTACACAGGAGTGTAAGCTGATACATACCTCCAAGCCCTTAATCAAAACTCTTAGTGCCAGCTAAGTTCTGGAATTTAGGATTTCTCAAATCTTATAAAGGTAATGTGGTACATATATCACGTACTACAAGCAGTCTAGGACAGAACTCCATAACTGAACATCCTACTTTCACTGAGGGAAATATGAATAGTATGAAAAATAATACTATATAGAGTCTCATTACTTCAGATCGTTTTACAAAACCAAATTTTTTAAAACTTGATTTTAAGAGCTTTTTGAATTTCAGAATTGCAAAGGAAGTATTGCAGAAGACGTAATATTTGGCACTGTAAATGCTTACTATCTCAATCTTTCAATTCTGCCTCTAAAAACTTATCTGACAGAAATGTATATATTGATAGGCTAAAATTCCTAACCCCAGCTGCAGGACCCCAAATTGTCCCCATCCATGTTTAAACCAGGTGACAGGAGCTGCTGGCCAAAGCCAGGATGGATTTAGATGATACTCTACACTCCTGAATTCCTTGCAGGGTAGCTGTACAGGTTCACTCTGGTTATTTCTCTAAGACTTCATACTCTCTGAACCTGATTTTTTTGCAGTTCCTTTTTTGAGCCCCATTTATGTATGTCTCCATTTTATTAGATTTGATTTCTTTTTATCATATTCATGATACTGTATTAAAACAATACTAGCCTGCTTTAGAAAATTACACAGTGAGCCAACTTTATACAATCTTATTGTCACTGCTTTATACACCCCCTATTTCCACCCCTCCCTTTGAAATCTAGGGTACATTGTCTTTCTAACAATTTTTATTTAAGATATCTCAACAAGGCAATGGCACCCTACCCCAGTACTTTTGCCTGGAAAATCCCACGGACAGAGGAGCCTGGTAGGCTCCAGTCCATGGGGTCACTAAGAGTCGGACATGACTGAGCGACTTCACTTTCACTTTTCACTTTCATGCACTGGAGAAGGAAATGGCAACCCACTCCAGTGTTCTTGCCTGGAGAATCCCAGGGACGGGAGAGCCTTGTGGGTTGCCGTCTATGGGGTGGCACAGAGTCGGACATGACTGAAGCGACTTAGCAGCAGCAACATTAAAATAGGCAGCAAAAGTCATTCAGACATCATATAAATTTAATAATTTACCCAGATCAGTATCTAGTACAATTCAAAATAAAATTGTTGCTTTTCTGGGAACATAAGAGTTCAAAATATATTAACTAAAAATGTAAAAAATGGCAAAGTTTAAGATGGCTAACCAATAACCTTCAAAAGGCCCTTAAAATCAATATACTACATGCTCTGAAACATTTCACAAAGTCTGAACTATACTACTTAATAACCAAAGATGGACACATTTACAAATTTCCCCTTAATTCCCAGGTATCAATCAAACTGTTTACTTAATTTTCTATCATAAATTAATGGCTACTTAAATTTAACTCCACAAATGTTTTTTGAGTATTTACTAAGTGCTGGTCATTGTACTGTAAGTACTCAGACTGAGAGTTGCCAACCATGAGAGCTCCAAGACACCAAGTGCATTTACTCTCACTATAGCCAAAACATGTCTATCATTTAAAAAGAGTGTCTTTATTCTAGACAAACTCAAATCTACAGGCAGGCAAAAGAATAAAATCTAGCTGTCATAATCTTTCATTTCTAAACTTTTGATAGAGAAGTAATATAAGAAATTTTATTCTTTACCATAAGAACAACTGTAGCACAAGTAAAATCAGCAAAGGAGGCAGCTGGGATTTTCCCACTGTTAACAGTGGTTCACACTGTAGAGGTAAGAAACATTTATTGAAGACTTAGTTAAACCTTCTAAATTTTGTTAACATATGAAATGATTATTTAATTAAAAAACTCAAAACTTTCAAAAGGTATACTACTATCTTTTCTCATCATAAAAACAAATTATTTTAGGATTTGTAAGCACAGTCTTTGGTCCCAAATGCTAAAGCTGTTGCAGTCTGAAAACAGCGAAAGTCAACATATGAAGAACGGACGTGATTGTTTCAACAAAATGTTCTCTACAAAAACGGACTACAGGCTAAATGTACCAATCTCTGTTTTAGGCTGCTTCTTGATCAAATATTAAGAATTTTTTAAAAAGGTGGTAACAAAAATACACACTTCAAGATATTTTCCCCAGAAGAATGTTTCCCCTTCAAGTCATAAAAACAAGGAAAAAGCACAAACCTTAAACACTTGAAAGTTGAATTAAATATAATTCTTAATCTAACCTGTCTATATTCCACCTTTCAACTGAAATATTTTAACATCTCTTACCTAGTCACACAACCACTTTCCCTATTTACTACGGGCTCAGTCAACTTTTGAAACACTTTTAAAACATCCAGTGTGAGTATCCTTTATTTAGGTTAGAAAAAAAGGACTTTCCTAAAGATAATCTGCTGAAAGAAACCCACAATGAGAAAAAAAAACTATTTTAGAGTAAAAAACACTTGAATTTCTTTCTTTTTTAAAAAAATCAACTACATCATTTCTAGAGAAGGAAATGGCAACCCACTCCAGTATTCTTGCCTAGAGAATCCCATGGACAGAGGAGTCTGGCAGATTATAGTAGCAAAGAGTTGGACACGACTGAAGGGACTTAGTAGGCACAACTTATTTATATATATTTGAAAAACAGAAGATGTGTACAAGACAATTCTGTGTAAAGACATTCAATGAACACGTGGATTCAGCAGATGAACTGATGGCCAAAGACTAGGAAACCACTATTAGTTGCCACATTTCCAAAAATCAGGTACCTTAAGATGAATTGGGGAAGGCAATGGCACCCCACCCCAGTACTTTTGCCTGGAAAATCCCATGGACAGAGGATCGTGGTAGGCTCCAGTCCATGGGGTCACTAAGAGTCGGACACCACTGAGCGACTTCACTTTCACTTTTCACTTTCATACACTGGAGAAGGAAATGGCAACCCACTCCAGTGTTCTTGCCTGGAGAATCCCAGGGACGGGGGAGCCTGGTGGGCTGCCGTCCATGGGGTCACACAGAGTCGGACACGACTGAAGTGACTTAGCAGCAGCAGCAAGATGAATAGAAAGGTCCTATAATTTAAAGGTAGTTGTCAGGACATATTTCACAGTGAGAAAAGCCAACTAGAAAAAGTATTAAATGAGAGTCATACAAACACAGTATAATGACATTCAGAATCTAACAAAGTAAAATGTACTCTGGCATAAAAAGTATGCATATTCTTATTTCTTTTTCTAAGTTGTTGGCTAAATTCAGTATTTTTGATTGATCTATTTGATACCAGTGGATAATAGCAATGAATAAGGTTAGAATGCTATATACAGGATGATATCCTTTCTTCTACTTTTTACCAACTTTCTGCAAGTAAGTAGAGAACAAAGACCAACTTATGTTTTAATCTAAAAGCTTCCTATAAGAGTAGAATTGCAACTGAGAGAAAAAAAAGCAAAAACTTGGATTCTAACATTTTCTCTAGGCTACCCAAGTCTCCAAGGTTCTACTGAGTGAATTTTGCCACACAAGATAGTTTCAGAGCATTGTTATTAAATGGTCACCAGGATTAAATCAATCAACAATCCACAGCAATCCACACAATTCTACTTAAAAATCTGAAATACCTCTTACAGAGAGTTGTTTCAATACTTGTTTTCCTCCCTTTAATCAATGTGACCATAAATTTTGTAGGAGAAGCAAATGTATCTAACTTCACTTTGAAATCTATTTTTCATTCCCACAAGTGTGTCATTTATAGTACCTTTCCACAGAATAGCTACAGAAACAAACAGATACAAAAGAAGTTTTCCAATGTTATACAGACAAGATCTGGAGAATAAAGGACTGAGTAACTACTGAATGTGAAAATGAGACTGATCAGCAATTAACCAAGCTGTACATGTTAAACCAGGAAGGATAAAAAGATAGGGTCATTCAGTCGCTAGGCTGTGTCCTCCTCTTTTGAGACCCTATAGATTGTAGCCTGCCAGGCTCTTGTCCATGGGATTTCCCAGGCAAGAATACTGGATTGGGCTGCCACTTCCTTTTCCAGGTGAAAAAAGGGAGGAGGTTGCAAACGACGACTGCACAAAAACTACATAGTAATGATGAAACAGTGATAAAGAGAAAGAGCAGTGGACTACAGGTCATCACTTGTATGCAGCACTTTCAAGTTGTATATTATTAACTTAGGTGATGCTCTAACTTCCAGTGCTACAAATGTCAATATAGAAGATCTAAACTTGTTAGAAAAAATCCAAGGCTATTCTAATGTCAAGTATTGCCAAAAAATTAGAGCATGGACTGTGGAGCCAAATTACTCGGGTTGAAATCCCAAGTCTGCAACTTACTAGTTGTGTGACCTTTCGTAAGTTATTTCCTTTTTGTGCTGTAGTATGCTCATCTGTAAAATGCAGGATAAAAATAGAATTCTTCTCAACTGGATTAAGGATTAAATGAGCTCTATGGAGAGTTTGGAGCAGTGCCTGAAACACAGAAATACTACTCTGTGCAAAAAAAAAAAAAAATTTGTAATTATTTTACTTAACACACTCACTTACTGGTCAAGCTTTTTGTAGTACCTTTGCACCTTCTGAACCTTCATATCTACACAGGTCTGAGTCCTGTGTAGATATGTAATTACAAGGTTTCAACACTCAAACACAGTTCTCTTTTTGCCTTGGGTGAACAGCATTTTAGATAAGAGAAATTTATTCAAAGATTTTAGGGAGTATTTTTGATGGTACAAATTATGAAACATACTAGTACAACAAAGACTAACCCTTGAGAAGGCTAATGCCTGTGCAAAAAAACTAAGTGATAGCCAGGAAGGCACCAGTCATAGAACAAGCCTTTCTTCATTTCAGTGAAAACACAGGTTTCTCCTTCAGGGAGGACTATATATTGGTGCTAGAAATAGTTTGCTTTCAAGTTATCTACACAACCCTGACAGTTGGGAATGTTTGGAAAACCACTTCATCGTCCGATTGTCAACCATTACACAAACAGAATTTTCTGGAATTGTGACAAACATCAATTAAAAAACAAACACCCTGACTTTTAAAGAATGTTATGAGTTTGAGAAATTTCAGTACAGCTTCCTCTACTCTGATAAAGTTCAGAACCTACGTCTACTCCTTCTTGACCCCTTTTCCAACAAGTGTGAAAAGACTACCTGACTCCATCAAGTTCATTATGCTCAGTATCCTAAGTAAATTCAGGTCACAAGAATAGGCTTCTGTTCTACATTATGATCAGTAAGTTATTTCACTTTTAAAAAATGAAACAAGAACATAAAGGAAACACCATTTGTGATAGAATAATTATGACTTGTAGTATGCCCTTTAATTTTGGTTATCACTTTTCTTTTTTCCTCTCAGCTCTGCACAGACTTAAGAAAGCTGAAGAAATACAGACTAAAGTAAAACTGACCTTAACTTTTTCAATAGGATTTCATTTTTCACCAAATCAGTGATTTTTTTCAATCACAATAACAAAACTATTTCCCAGATATTAAATATATTCATGAGGTCATTAAGGGCACAATCACTTAACAATTATGGCTACTTAAGTTTCTCAGTTTCTTAAAAAATAGAAGGGTAAACTGAGGAATACCTAGAATCCCCTGCCAACCGTGGAACCTATTTACATGTTACCACTTGTCAGAAGTATGGGAGGGAGTGGAGCTGAGGAAAAAAAAAGGGAAGAATTGAAAAAGTATCTCTCATTAAATGATTACATTTTCTCCGAGTCTCCTACTATAATCCCTCCTTCCCACACAGAAGAATCTAGGTGCTGAAAAATCCTGGCAAGCGAACATATTTAAAAAGTTACTTGAAAACAACCTATCATTTCTTAATACCCTGAGTAATGTGAACATAACTTGCTCTATTCAAACTCTACAAAACTGAAAATGATTAAGACTAAGATAGAATGAAGGACTTTGGTATTTTCATTCATATTTTTTATGACATCAGGACCAATCCTTTTTCCTGCTCTTAGAAATATAAGCAAGAAGAAAAACAACTCTTTTATAAGTAAGTGAGTAAAATCTTTGGGAAAACCAAATAATCTTTTGCCTTTTAAGACTGCATTCAAATTTCTATAAATTTACCATTCACTTTAAACACATTCAGTGTTCAATGTTTGGATGTTATGAAATAGCTAATTATTTCCATTAACTAGGAGAAAGAAAATCTGTGGAGGAGTGTGGACTGAAGTACTGACACCTCTATTCCCAACCACCTCCTTAAGCGCCATGTGAATAACCAAAGCTAGCAGATTCTACGGTAATGCTAAGGAGAGCAAAAAGGAGAGAAGAGTTATAGCACTTAAAACTCTTCCTACAAAGAGCTGTCTGTAGAGAAAAAACAACCATGTAGAAAAGCATGAACTATAAACCAAGCTCAACAGGAATGCCATAGCCCTGGTACTGTTTACTGAGGACAACAACCTCTTGAGAATTTCAAGGCCCAATCTAAAGGGGCTTCAATAAGCCTAGACCAACAAAAGATCAAAGTAAAGAGGTAAACTTAATATTAGAAAAATTCCACATCATCAAGGCTGGAAAACAATTGACTGGTTAGACTTTTCAGTTTACTTTCGGTGAGAAAAAGTCCTTCTTAGAAAAAAAAAAGGGAAAAAATCCTAACCTAAGGTTAACTGAAGTAAGCTACTCACAATTTCGAGATTTGAAGTTCAAACGACTCAAACTAAGGCAAAAATTCACACAACACAGCGGGAAGCAAAACCAACCAAACCACCCACCTTACTTTAAAAGAGAACCACTGTTACTTCCACTTTGTTGATTAGTGGTCTCAATAGAAAAGATAAGAAATAACTGTAGTCAGAGTACACTGCTGATAGGGTTGTTTCTAAATGCCTGAATGCTAAGCGAGCCAGACGTACAGATTCCTGTTATCAACAACACGTGACGTCCTGTACCCTAGGTTTTTACAACGCTGATACTTTAGCTAGATATTTCACACAAACATAAGCTTTCACAGCTAATTTTACATTTTCGATTCTTTCTCCATTTTCATTTTAACGGGGTCATCCGTGGCATCGGACAACTCTAGAGATTTGTGAGTGGTATATTATTCTCCCTTTGAGATAGTAGAAAGTGAGCTTTGATTAATAAACCAGGGGGGATAAAAGAGCCGTTAACTCAAAATAACCGCTCCACATCGGGATACTCTACTCCACGGCTTCTTAATTCACATAGAGAGAAAGATGATCGAGTTCAAATAACTTACAGAGATTTCAGTCTAAAGTAAATACGTACACAATTTTCCGTTTCAAAAGGCAGCTTCTGCTTTCTTTTTAAAATCATCAGTAGACCCACAATGGGACCTCTGCTACTCTAGACATCTCTTGGTTACTTAAGAAGTACCGGACAAGGAAAAAACGCAGGGCTTGCCCTCCTTCTGCCTACCGTCTCGAGAACACGTCGCGAGTAGTCAAGTGAAACAGCTTGATTTTGGCAACGCGGGCTCCAGCCAGGGCCAGGGCGCCGCCCGGGAGACCCGCGGCCGGAAACGCCCCCGCGAGCGACTTGCTCAGCCGCCCCTGCCCCAAGCACCGGCCGGACGCCGGGCCGCAGCGGGGCCTCCGCCGGGTGTGGACAGAGGCGCCGGCCGCCCGCGCCCATCCCCCGCCCGCGGCGGAAACGTCTCCGGTTTGAAAGATGCCGCCGCAGCCGCCCCCTGCCCGCCGAGCCACAAAGGGCCGAACCCCCTCCAGCCGCGGCCCTCCTTCCCTAGCTCTCCACAGGTCGCCCCCCGGGTCCCCTGCCCGGGGCTGGCGACGCCGGCTCACCCGAGTCCCTCAGTCCTGAGGGTTGCGATCCAGTGCGGCCGGCGGCGCCGAAGACGCTGGGCCCCAAGAGCGCGGCGGCGGGGGCGTGGCCCTCCCGCGGCTGCTAGGGCCGGGGTCTCGCCTCCGCCTCCCTAAGAGGAAGGCTGGCGGCGCCGCCTCCCCTTCCTTCCGGTTTCCCCTCGCGCCCTCCCTCGGCCGCTCAGTCGCGAGCGGAAAACTGCGTCCTCTTTGGGCGCCGCCGCACGCTCCTCTGGGCCCGACCACCGCCAGACTCCTCCCCCGGGAGCCGCACCGCCCGCCCTCGCCGCCTCGTCAGCCCCGGGGCCGCGAGACGCCTGGCTTGCCGCTCCCACCCCGCCCCTGCGGCGCGCTCTCGCCCTCTTGGCGGGCCCCTTTCGAAACCCGGGGACGCGCGGACAGCGGACCGTGGGCCAGCCTTCTCCAGGTTTTTTCCCGCCGCGCGCGCCCGCGCGCGCCTAGGAGCACAAACGTCAGTTTCACAGTTTCCCGGGTTCTTGGGACCACCCCGCCAACCCCGCCCGCCCTTACCCTCGCTTTCCCCGCCCTTTTCCTTTGCTAGATCCCACCGGAAAGCCAAAACAATTGGGTCCGCGCAGGCGCGTGGAGGAAGCGGAAAGAGCAGGAAGGGCGGGGAAGGCGCGAGGTGACGGGGAAACGCTTTTGAAGGGGTTTCCCTGGGAAGGTCAGCGGAGAGTCCGTGGAGGGCGCGTGCGCGGCGGAGGGGTCGCCCTCCAAGGAACGCGATTGTGGGGCGCCAGGAGGTGCGGATAAGGAAGGCTTCAGGCCTAGCCTGGTGAAAAGAGAGCACGGAGAAACTCAGTGCTGGGAAATGCGGACAGCCAAGCACCAAGTTCTATGCCGTAGACTGATTTTTTTCCCCCTCTCGAAATACAGAAATTTACAGGCTGAGTCCGGGAGCGGGAACAAGGTGGACTAGACAACACCAGACCAGGGAAGAAAGAGAGACGCTGGGAGGCTGAGTGAGCTTTGTCTCCCGGCCCCTTCTCTCCAAAACATGCTCTCCACTTATCAGAGCACGTTCGGTTTTCCAGTACTCATCAAGAGAGACTTGATGTCCTGGTCTCAAGGCCAAGGGAAAACTCAAAGCAGCACCTGAAAGAGCTTGCAGTTCTGGGGAGTGAACCGTTGGCGTGTAGAGGGAAGGCTCTTCAGCTAGTTTGTGCTGCAATGCCTCGGCTTCCAGCTCTCCCCAGTAACTTCCAAAGGAGAGCCTTCAGCTTCACTAAGCGAAGCTTTCATAACAGCCGTAGGCTGTGGCCCACTCCGGTGTGGTTAACCTGGTACGGCTTGCTAGCAAGCAGAAAGTGACAGATCTACTCTCTAGTTTGATAGAAGTTATTCATAGATCACAAAACTGTCAGAAATGCCCACATAGACTTCACCTACCTGCATAACTTATATTCTTGGCTCAAGCCCAGTCTGGAGAATGTACGTGACCAATTATAAACTAAATGCACACATGTTACTGAAGAGCTTCTTTAGGCCAGATTAAATCAACTGAATACACACCAAGATATGTATGTCCGGGACTACAGCAGAATCTAGAAACTAATTCAAAGCATCTATATTAACTGTTCAGTATGCTTTCACTCTGCTTAGTCTGACTAAATGTCTGTTTTTGATACTTTAGATTCAAATCATTTAACAGATAGTTGTGTTCCTACTCTGTGCCAGGCTGGATCCTAGAGATGCAAAGCCTAAACAAGAAGGCAGAAACAAAAAAAGGGTTTGTGTTTCCTCCTCTAGAAGACAGAGAATCATTTAAAAAACTAAGGCGAATATCTATTTTTATTAATTTATTTTGGCCTCACTGCGCTGGCATGTGGGATCCTAGTTCCCGACCATGGATGGAATCCCCTTACCCCAACCCTGCATTGGTAGCAAGGAGTCTTCACCACTGGACCAGAAGGGAAGCCCCAAGGAAGAGAATATCTTGATAAGATTTTAGAAAAATAATTCTGAAGCATGGTGCATATGGGACTGAATCTGAGGTTACTAGTTAGGAGGCTGTAAAAATAATCCAGACAGGAGGTAGAGAGAATCTGAACTAATGTGAGGATAGTGAAACAGAGCTGGACTTAAAACTAGCTAGATATAATATGTAAGATTCAGGTAGTAAGAGGATGAGGGGAAATACGAAGTGAAGGATGATTCAGTTTTCCTGTTAGGGTGACCAGATAGTAATATCAGTAACTATAGGAAAAGTAGCTAATTGTCAGGATAAGAGAGTACTGCTACTGCTAAGTCACTTCAGTCGTGTCTGACTCTGTGTGACCCCATAGGTGGCAGCCCACCAGGCTCCCCCATCCCTGGGATTCTCCAGGCAAGAACACTGGAGTGGGATGCCATTTCCTTCTCCAATGCATGAAAGTGAAAAGAGAAAGTGAAGTCGCTCAGTCGTGTCCGACTCTTAGCGACCCCATGGACTGCAGCCTACCAGGCTCCCCAGTCCATGGGATTCTCCAGGCAAGAGTACTAGAGTGGGGTGCCATCGCAGAGAGTACTAAAAGGTATCATTTTAATAGCTGTACAGTTAGGAATGCATATGGCTGTGAATAAAAAAATTCTGCAGTGGCTTAAAGAAGGGTCTGTTTAGTCACATAAACCTGAAGGTAGTTGGTTATCCTTGATTCAACAGCTCTAGAAAAGTAAAGCCCAAATGTCTATGATTCTTTTAACATTTCTTTCATAATTGCAAGATGGCTGCAACAGTTTTAGCCTTTACATAGTTAGTTGTCAGAGGCAGGAATATAGGGAAAGGAATGGCTTCAGCCATCTTTTTCTTTTTTTCCCAAGAAAGTAAAAGCTTTCCCAGGATAATACTCCATACCCCAACTCAGCAGACTTTCACATACATCTTACTTTCTAGAACTGTAATTCAGCCAACTATAGCTGTGAAGACTTAGATTTTCCAAGGTCTAGCAAAAGCCTATTGGGGTCAGACAAGTAGCAATCTGCTACTTAGTTAATACTTACAGCATTACTTTATAACATTTAAAACAGTGTGGGATGGCAGGCTGGATTGAAGTTTCTAGAGTTTCCAAACCAATCTTTTTGGTGTTTTATCTTAACTGGAAAAAGAACACGTTGAACATTTATTCTCAAATATTTGTACTTGTTTGCTGTTCCTTCCCTCCTCAAAGTTGTAGTCCCCTTAAAAGTCCTTAAAGAAGACTTCAGCCATTAGGAAGAGGAGGCTGCTGCTGTCAGAGGAGGCTGACTCCTTGCAGCTACTGTGGTACAACAACTATAAAGTGTTTGTCACTATTAACCTCTACACCACCGTGCCTTCTTTACAATTTCACTTCTTAGCTCAGAAGCAGAACAATCACAGCTAGTTTGAGTGCCCATTTTAGGGAGATCATAAATCAGTATTTTCTAGCTTTTATACTAATTTTTTTTTTTTTTTTGCAATGTAAAGTAGCTCCCATGTGATCTATATTTAAAACTAGGCACATGACATTGTTTCAAGCATTCCTTTTGAGTTAATAAGGCATTTTATTTCAATTAAGTGCCAAATGCCATGAAACAGAATTCTTGAGACTACATTTTAAACATTATCATGATTCTAGAAGAGAAAGCAGAAATGGTTATAAAAATAAATAAATAAAATAAAAATGTAACTGGGAAAATAAAGATGTAACTACACATTTTCTAAAGTTGAATTTTTGCTTAACCATTTCTGATGTTATAAATCATAATCATTTAAGATATTAAGATAATCTAAAATATTCTTAATGTTAATTTTAACCTATTTAAAAACATTGGATTTGGGGGAGGAAGTTACCAGGCCATCTGTGAGGGATAGAGCACTGCAGATAGAGCACTGCAGGGGAGGGCCCACTATAAAGTTATATGGACTTAGAGAAGGGTCAGTGCCTCTAAACTCCATGTTGTTTAAGGGTCAACCGTATACCCTTTTTAATCTTGCTTCCCTATAATAAGTACATCATGGATAC
The DNA here is from genome assembly GCA_935064755.1 of Tragelaphus eurycerus. Classification (NCBI taxonomy): domain Eukaryota; kingdom Metazoa; phylum Chordata; class Mammalia; order Artiodactyla; family Bovidae; genus Tragelaphus; species Tragelaphus eurycerus. The sequence continues at coordinate 32,895,628 of CAKXYN010000002.1, forward strand.
TGGCTGAAGAATTTGTGTAAACAGGCCTTTAGCAATGTAGTGGTATGGTATGGGGCAAGGCAAGTAGTCTGTATTCCTACAATTATGTCTGTCTTTTAGTGAGCTTATATTGCTCATTGTGAACTTCACACATTTCGGGTCAGAAAGATCCCCAGGAGTAGGAAATGGAAACACACTCCAGTATTCTTGCCTGGAGAATCCCATGGACAGAGGAGCCTGGCCGGCTACAGTCCATGGGGTTGCAAAGAGTTGGCCACGACTGAGCGACTAACACTTATACACTTACGCACCATGAGAAAACTGCAGAGCTCCAGGAGGTAAAACTCATGGAAATGTGGGGGCCCCATCAATGACTTGGTCTCCCTGGAGTTTTTATTTCTTAGACTTGTCAACACTGAGCTTCCAGAAATTTGTCAATTAAAGTTCAGGTTTCCCCACTCAGTGCTAGTTCCCATAGAGGTTGCTTCTTTTGGGCTTCACCAGAAAATTGTGATTCTCTGTATTTGTCTGTCCTAGAATCAGCCATTTCTTCAAGTTCTGATTCTTCCAAGTGGAGAATGGCATTTAGAAACCAAGATCTGAGGGCTAGGTGTCCTTCTTGTTTCCAAAGATATTATTGCTTTAGGCCCTCTCAGCAAACAGAACCAGAAAACAGATGTAAGCTTATGCATACGCATGTATGCATGTATGTATGTACATGTAGACCAAAAATTAAGGAGCCTGCCAGACTACAAACATGGGATTGCAAAACAGTCAAATATGACTCAGTGACTAAACAACAACAATAAAAAAATTTAAACAAAAAATGTGAATTAAAAGGATATTTACAAAGAACATCTAATAATTAGTGGATAAAACTTTTTTTAAAATTTACACAACCATTTACAAAATTTGAATACTTACAAGGCAATATAAAACAAATCCAAACTAATGCCAAATTATTGGTGACTTTGAAAAAATGCACTGTAATTAGAAATCAATAATGTTAGCCAAAATAATCTGATGTTGGTAAATTGAAAAACTTTGTTCTTAATAATTCAATGGATCATGAAAATAAGCATATTACAATTAGAAAAAGGAGCAAAGAATGGAAATTAGAAACTATTTAGAAATAAATTACTATGAGAATTCTTCATAACAACTTGTAAAATGCAATCGAAGAGGTATTTAGAAGGAAATGTATAACATTAAACATGTATATAAGAAATAAAAATAAATTAATTAGCTAGATGTCCAACTCATAAGCTAGAAAAGTAAAACAAGAGGAAATCCAAAGACCTCTAAAAATACAAATAGACGTCCTTCCGCTCACTTTCTCCTCTTTTCTCTTCTCCACCATCCTATGTGCGGTTGAGTTCTCTCCTCACCATGTCTTCTCACAAGACTTTCAGATCAAGCAATTCCTGGCCAGGAAACAAAAGCAGAATCGTCCCATTCCTCAATGGATTCGAATGAAAACTGGCAATAAAATCAGGTACAACTGCAAGAGAAGACATTGGAGAAGAACCAAGCTGGGTCTATAAGAAGCAAGCTGGGTCTATCAGCCAAATCACAGTGAGAACATCACTACTGTAATGCTTGGCTCCTGATGTTTCTTATTTCCTCACTATCAGTCTGAGACTCAGTAATATGAAACGTTGCAACTGTAAAAAAAAAAAGAATAAAAATACAAATGAAAGAACAGTAATTACTACATGGGAAATAAAGGAGAGGACCAGCAACAAAACAATTTGTACTTTGATAAGACTAATGAAATGGATATAGTTTCGAGCACTTTGATCAGGAAAAAATATAGAGGACAAAGAACATTAAGTCTCAAAATAAGAACATATTTATCGATATCACAACCACTTTTTTTTTTTTCACAACCACTTTTAAAAAATCAAAAATCATGAAAACTTTTATAGCTACAAATTGGGAAACTCAGACAAAAAGGACAAATTCCTAGAAAAATTCCAAGTCATTAAAACAAAATCAAGAAATTAAAAAAACAGACTTATAAACATTAGATAAAATGCATCAGTAGCCAAATCTACTTACAAAACAAAATACACAATGTACTCTTACAGGGAAGTTCTAATAGACTTTCAAGGAATAAACAGATAATCCTTGTCTTATGCAAATTGCTCTAGAGAACAGAAAAAGATGGCAAGTTATCTAGTTTATGTTACAGTATGAGGCTAGGATATCTTGAAGCCAAAAAAAGACAATATGAGAATTAAAAATTATAAAACAATTCCACTTATAGTCTTAGTTTCCAAAATTCCAAATAAAATACCAGCAAATGGGATCCTACAAAGCATATTAAAATATATCAAGACCAAGGTGGGGAAATTCCCTGACAGTCCAGTGGAGAGGACTCCCTGCTTCCATTGCTGGGGGCCTGGGTTCGATCCCTGGACAGGGAACTAAGATTTCACAAGCTATGCAGCACAGCTAAAAAGAAAAGAAAAATCAAAAAAAGACCAAGTTGGTTGCACCCTAGGGATACAAGGATTGTTTAACAAGAGAAAAATTCTTTAAAGAATCTGCTTTATTAGCAAGATAAAGAGGGAAAAATATGATTATTTCAAAGGTGCAGGAAACCATTTGTTAAAGTTCAACATTCATTCAATATTTTAAAACTTCTCAGCCAATTGGAATAAGAGATCCTACTAATTTGCTAAAGGATGTGTCAAAAATAACCTACAATAATACTTTATAGTGTATCATTAGAAATTAAATACAGGAATTCCCTGATGGCACAGATAATAAGATTCTGCCTGCCAATGCAGGGGATAGGGATTTGATCTCTGGCCTGGGAAGATTCCACCTGCCTTGGAGCATGACTCCTGAGCTTGTGTGCCACAACTTCCAAGCCTGTGTGCCTACAGCCTGTGCTTGGCAACAAAAGAAGTCACTAATGAGAAGCTCTCGCACCACACACACAAAAAAAGCTTAATTAAAAAAAAGAAATTAAGTACAAGACAATGCTATCTGCTATCTATTTTTTAATTGAATATTGTGCTGAAAGTTTTAGAGATTAACATAAGATAAATAAGATATTCACTGAAAAGGAAGAAACAAAATCCATTACTTGTAATAGCTCATTTGAGTGTTCACATAGAACATCTAGTCAAATCCACAAAAAATCGAAACTAAGAGTTCAGTAGAGTTGATGGAATATAAAATCAGTATGTAAATATCAATAGTATTCCTATATCCCACCAACACAGTTAAAAAATATAATTTAAATAAATAATTTTTCAATAGCAATAAAAGCTGTAACTCTAAAAGATATTTATAAAAGAAATTATAAATTAGGACCTTGTATTTAAGATTTATCCATGGAGACAGATGTGATTCTAGTTATTTCATTTAATTTCTGTGTAGTGTACATTATCTATACTACAATTTATTTATCTATTCTTTTATGGACAATTAAGTGGCTTTCAATTTTTTATAAGTAATGCTATAATAACAAACATTTTAAATAAATAGCTCCTTGTGTGTATATGCAAGGTTTTTCCCAAGTATATTTTAAGAGGCAGAATTGCTGCTTTATGACTTCTTGACACATTTTCAGCTTTTACAGATACTGTCAACTTGCCCTCCAGAGTGATTTTTACCAATTTATACTCTCATGAGTAACTGTCATTCCACTTCTTCCTTAACCCTTGATGTTTTCAGACTCATTTTCCCCCCAATAGTTATGAATGGCATCTCATTGCAAATACGACAAGAATGAAGGCTCCTTAGGAATTATAATTCTGTTTTCCTTCCCTGTTTCCTTAAGGCTAGAATTGTGCTGGTACCATTATCAGTTCAGTTCAGTCACTCAGTCGTGTCCTACTCTTTGCGACCCCATGAATCGCAGCATGCCAGACCTCCCTGTCCATCACCAACTCCCAGAGGTCACCCAGACTCACGTCCATCAAGTCAGTGATGCCATCCAGCCATCTCATCCTCTGTCGTCCCCTTCTCCTCCTGCCCCCAATCCCTCCCAGCATCACAGTCTTTTCCAATGAGTCAACTCTTCACATGAGGTGGCCAAAGTATTGGAGTTTCAGCTTTAACATCATTCCTTCCAAAGAAATCCCAGGGCTGATCTCCTTCAGAATGGACTGGTTGGATCTCCTTGCAGTCCAAGGGACTCTCAAGAGTCTTCTCCAACACCACAGTACAAAAGCATCAATTCTTCGGCGCTCAGCCTTCTTCACAGTCCAGCTCTCACTTCCATACATGACCACAGGAAAAACCATAGCCTTGACGAGATGAACGTTTGTTGGCAAAGTAATGTCTCTGCTTTTGAATATGCTATCTAGGTTGGTTATAACTTTCCTTCCAAGGAGTAAGCGTCTTCTAATTTCATGGCTGCAGTCACCATCTGCAGTGATTTAGGGACTCAAATTTTGTGAATGGAATGAATGAATGAAAGATCACTAGTGAGGCTCTTTAGGTGTGGAAAACAAGACCATCATTACATTTGTGTTTAAAATTTCTATCTGAAATCAGCATGTCAATTGAGAGGAAAGTAGAAATCACTTTGCTTTAATAAGAGATAAAGACTGTCAAAACGAGAGTGACACTGACCACACAAACACTAGAAAAGGCACTGGGTCTGGAAATCCAAAGAAAGACCTCATCTTACTCCCCTTCCAACTAGTAGAACTGCGACTTAATGTATGTGGACAGATTACTTAACCTCCCTGAATCTTAGGTGTCTTCATCTTAAAATAGAGATGATAATAATAACACCCATTTGGAATCTTGAGCAGAGAACACACAGTTCACTAGCTGGACATTAATGCAAAAATAGCAACCACCATCTAACTTCAGACATCCTACCTAACACAAAATGCCTCAGTTGGCACAAAAACATCCTTATATCAATGGTCTAGTTGGAATCTATGGACCAGGTAGTACCACTCTCTGTTTCATTTTTGACATCTTCCAGCATTGCCTCAGATTCAAAGTTCCCAGTTAGCTGGCATTTCTGGGAACTTTCATTTCAGTCCTTCTCCCTGCTGACCTACCTACCAACTCGCTCAACTACGCAATCTGGAAGCCCTAGGAATGTCCTTAGGAGTGTCCTCCTAAGGACACTCCTGTTCTGAGCTGCCATCATGAGAAGGTTCTTCATGCTCCCACTCTCCATGCACTCCAGGGCTGAGACATGAATACTAGCAGGTGGCAGATTCAAGCCTTCTGGGTACTTAAGATTATAAAATTCAGGAACTCCATTTAAGAAAAGCATCAAGTTATTAATACAAGCATCTTGTGATGTTTCCATCTCTCACCTTGCTGGTCACTCTGCCACATTCATTGAGGACAGAAGAACCTCTAAATGACTATAATATGAAAGAAGCTAAAGGGAGCAGGACACAGCAGGGCCCTCCCAGGGTCAAAAGCCTTTCTGTGTCGGCCATTTATTGTTTGTAGTAAAAGGTTTTTGTCTCCTAGATCCTCCCTGAGTTTCAAAGAGCACCCTCAGTTACTAACTAAGGAAGGCAGTAACAAAGGAAAAGCAAGACCAACATAACATTTTCCATGGTTGTTAGCTTAAACTAATCCCTTGATTTATGACCCCAAACATCTGAGATAATGTCCTTTTTGGCTTCAACCAGCTGGCTCCAACAGACTTAAAATTGATGACACCTGGAGGGTCAATTAAGAATTGAGACTCCTGAACCATCATGAAGGCTCTAAGTACAAAATAAAATGCCTTAACAACTGCTTTTGCTCTGTCCTAGAAAGAAGTTAAGGGATCACTAGACCATCTTACTAGTTTTCTTTGCAGGAACACAAAGATCAATCACAGTCACCAATGAAACATCCAGTCACAGGAATCCAGGAAGACTGCAATTGAGGTCTTATCAGAAAATCACAAAGAACCTGTACCTCTGTTGCCTTTAAAAACCTTGCACTCCAGCCCACCAGCTCCCAGGATGGATTTGAGATGAATCTATTAATCTATTAATCCATCTTTTGGGTTGGTGTGTCTTCAGCAAGTAAATCTTTCTTTGCTCCCAACTCCAATGTTTCAGTTTGTTTGGCCTCAACTGTGCATCAGGCACACAAACTTGGGTTCAAAGGGGGTGACTCACAAAACTCCAGATTCCCAGATCTTTTCCTTTTTCAGAGCCAATGACCTTCATGCCCACTGGACTCCAGCAAACCAACGGTCACCCTGTGGACCTTGTTATAACTTACAGCTACTCCTAAACCTAAATGACTGAAATCCTAAACCTCAGATATCCATTCTCACACCACAAATGCCCTCCTCTAGCTCTTTCATTTTCATGTATAAGACTTCCATTACTTTTTCTTAACTTGATCAGCTCCTCTCTGACATTACTTTCTCTCCCTGACTACAGGCTAAGTCACTAAGGGAGGTAAGGCACCTAGGGAGCACAGTTTATGGAGGCGCTCACACTCAGGGTCACGCATGTGCAGGGTATGCGTATGTGTTATGGTGTATTACTTTAACATCTAACCATTACACTGAACTTTCTTGAGCCCTTGATTTCTTATAAGCCCTGCAAAACCACAGTCCTGGATCCACCCAACTATTCCTTCTCTCCCAAGTGGTGAAAATGACGAGGCAAGTGACATACCACTGCAGATGAGGGCCAATACAAATTTCTGAATCGCATCCCCAGGTCAGCCCCTAGTTCTACCAGCAGCTCTTTTCCGTCTATAAACTACTGCTCCTTCCATTCCATGGGGCAATATGGCAGGCATTGTTAGTACTATTCCTACCCCTCTTGACTGAAAATATAGTAATAACAAGGTAATAGAATTAAATTCCTGCTTTCAGGATTTCATTTCTCTCCAACCTCAGAGACTTTCTCCTGTCCAAGGCCAAGCACTGGACTACTCTCCCGTTCTCAGAACGTTGTCTTAACATCCCTCTCTCTCCACTGTCAGTAACGTCTCCCTGTCTCTCCATGCCCGAGATAAATACACTTCAATTCCTCTCTTTCAGAAAAAAAAAAAAATTTGAAAACCCCACAAATCCTCCTTACAACCCCATGACTCCCCTCCATTACTGTCCTATAGCTTATCTTCCATTCACACACACAGAGTACTCTACTCACCAGCTTCCCCTTCTCACTGCCCACCCATCACCCCAGAGACGATGCCCACACCTCCCTGTATCACCACTGCCCCCGACCGCTAGCATCCTCATCACTGAAGCTCCTTCCCCGGAGATGCTGCTCTCAGCAGCATGAAGCACGCTTGCTTACCCCACCTGTAGAAATCTTCCTCCTCTCAGGTCTGCTTCGTCTCTTCTGCTTGGTAGGCTCCTCTTCCTTAAGTGTCAGCGGCTTTGTGCCCAAGTAAGGAAGGAGGCCAGGAGCTCAGAGAAGCGGCTGTGACCCGTCCTAACTCAACACACTCTGAGGAGGGGACAGTCAGGGGGCCAGGGCAGAAGGGCTCTGTCCTCTAGAAGAGCCAAGGTCAGGGCCCCCATGCTCACAGGGTATATGCAGAAGGGAGAACTGGGGTTCACCCCGGAGTGGGTGGAGAGGACCATTTACCTCCAGCAAGTCTCAGGACCGGCTTCTTCCAGCGCCTTCTGTCTGGGCAGTCTGGCCCCGGAGCTCCGACAGGGCGCAAGCGCAGGGGGCGGGGCCTGCGGAAGAAGCTGCACGTGCAGATCCGGACGCCGGGATAAAGGCTGGGGCCTTGACCATGGGCAGTCAGGTCTGACTAGCCCGGGTTGTGTGCTCCACGACTTCCAATTGCCTAGAGGCTTGCAGTCGCAGACGTCAAGCTAGAGCAGGTTGGTATCGCTAATGGGAACATGGCGTGTACAGGGCACAAGGGCGCAGGGTTTGGAGGTCTTAGGGACAGACCGGCCTACAGGGAGGAGGGTGTTAGGAGACGCGGAGAGGAGGCCAGGACTCCGGGACTGGGGAGGGGTTCAGACTGTGGCGGAAGCTGAGGGGTGTGCTGGAGAGGCTGCGGACAAGGGCAGTGCAGCTGGGCCTAAGCCCCCTCTTCCACTGCAGCCGCTGGGCGCGGCCCCTGGCTTTGGCACCCGACGCTGAGTGTCCCCATGCCTCCAAGGCCTCATCTTCCCAAGATGGGGCTGCTTGGGGAGCCAGACTCGCTCAGCACGATGTGGGCCCAGGCCTGTGGGCGCTGCTTCCCTGGTCGTAAAGCATGCAGGGCAACAAATCCAGGCCAGCGGGAAGACAAGGTAAGGGACCTGCTACCCAGACTCCCAGTCTTGAAGGGGGACGAAGATGATTCCCTTACTTCACAACACTTTCCAGGGTGGAGTGCAGCTGTCCTTTTCTGACTACGAATACGCTATTTTTTTCAGCCATAATAAACGAAAAATTTGAGGGCAAAACTCCAGATCTTTCTTCTATCTGCCGCCCAAGGCCCAGCAGCCTCGCCTGGGTCCCTGGTACCAGAATCCTGCCTGTAATCCCCTCTCCATTTCTGGGGCAGGTGAGGAATCTGAATCCCCAAGGAGGTTCAGTGGAATTACGGGCTATCCCTGTAAACCGAAGCCTGAAGGTTTTCTAACTCCTTTGTCCATTACTTCCCTTTGCACATCGTGGGTTCACACTAAGAGATTGTGGCAGCCCACGGGGCAGTGTTTGTAGTTCAGGTTAATAGGAAACATTCTAATTCTAGCTATATGCCAGCTACTCTGCTAAATACTAAAAGTAGGCTCTCTGATTTGACCTCAACAACCCATGAGCTCTGTATTGTTACTGCGCTTGTGAGAAATAGATTTAAGGGCCTAGATCTGATAGATAGAGTGCCTGATGAACTATGGAATGAGGTTCGTGACACTGTACAGGAGACAGGGATCAAGACCATCCCCATGGAAAAGAAATGCAAAAAACCAAAATGGCTGTCTGGGGAGGCCTTACAAATAGCTGTGGAAAGAAGAGAAGAGAAAAGCAAAGGAGAAAAGGAAAGATATAAACATGTGAATGCAGAGTTCCAAAGAATAGCAAGAAGAGATAAGAAAGCCTTCTTCAAGGATCAATGCAAAGAAATAGAGGAAAACAACAGAATGGGAACGACTAGGGATCTCTTCAAGAAAATCAGAGGTACCAAAGGAACATTTCATGCAAAGATGGGCTCGATAAAGGACAGAGATGGTATGGACCTAACAGAAGCAGAAGATATTAAGAAGAGGTGGCAAGAATACACAGAACTGTACAAAAAAGATCTTCACGACCCAGATAATCATGATGGTGTGATCACTGACCTAGAGCCAGACATCCTGGAATGTGAAGTCAAGTGGGCCTTAGAAAGCATCACTACGAACAAAGCTAGTGGAGGTGATGGCATTCCAGTGGAGCTATTCCAAATCCTGAAAGATGATGCTGTGAAAGTGCTACACTCAATATGCCAGCAAATTTGGAAAACTCAGCAGTGGCCACAAGATTGGAAAAGGTCAATTTTCATCCCAATCCCAAAGAAAGGTAATGCCAAAGAATGCTCAAACTACCGCACAATTGCACTCATCTCACACGCTAGTAAAGTAATGCTCAAAATTCTCCAAGCCAGGCTTCAGCAATATGTGAACCGTGAACTTCCTGATGTTCAAGCTGGTTTTAGAAAAGGCAGAGGAACCAGAGATCAAATTGCCAACATCCGCTGGATCATTGAGAGAGCAAGAGAGTTCCAGAAAAACATCTATTTCTGCTTTATTGACAATGCCAAAGCCTTTGACTGTGTAGATCACAATAAACTGTGGAAAATTCTGAAAGAGGTGGGAACACCAGACCACCTGATCTGCCCCTTGAGAAATCTGTATGCAGGTCAGGAAGCAACAGTTAGAACTGGTCATGGAACAACAGACTGGTTCCAAATAGGAAAAGGAGTACATCAAGGCTGTATATTGTCACCCTGTTTATTTAACTTCTATGCAGAGTACATCATGAGAAACGCTGGACTGGAAGAAACACAAGCTGGAATCAAGATTGCCGGGAGAAATATCAATAACCTCAGATATGCAGATGACACCACCCTTATGGCAGAAAGTGAAGAGGGGCTAAAAAGCCTCTTGATGAGAGTGAAAGTAGAGAGTGAAAAAGTTGGCTTAAAGCTCAACATTCAGAAAACGAAGATCATGGCATCTGGTCCCATCACTGCATGGGAAATAGATGGGGAAACAGTGGAAACAGTGTCAGACTTTATTTTTCTAGGCTCCAAAATCACTGCAGATGGTGACTGCAGCCATGAAATTAGAAGACGCTTACTCCTTGGAAGGAAAGTTATGACCAACCTAGATAGCATATTCAAAAGCAGAGACATTACTTTGCCAACAAAGGTCCATCTAGTCAAGGCTGTGGTTTTTCCAGTGGTCATGTATGGATGTGAGAGTTGGACTGTGAAGAAGGCTGAGCGCCGAAGAATTGATGCTTTTGAAGTGTGGTGTTGGAGAAGACTCTTGAGAGTCCCTTGGACTGCAAGGAGATCCAACCAGTCCATTCTGAAGGAGACTGGGGCCGGGGGAGGCGGCCCTGAAGGAGATCAGCCCTGGGATTTCTTTGGAAGGAATGATGCTAAAGCTGAAACTCCAGCATTTTGGCCACCTCATTCAAAGAGTTGACTCATTGGAGAAGACTCTGATGCTGGGAGGGATTGGGGGCAGGAGGAGAAGGGGATGACAGAGGATAAGATGGCTGGATGGCATCACTGACTCGATGGATGTGAGTCTGAGTGACCTCCGGGAGTTAGTGATGGACAGGGAGGCCTGGCGTGCTGCGGTTCATGGGGTTGCAAGGAGTCAGACACAACTGAGTGACTGATCTGATCTGATCTTGTTTCCCAAACTAGGGAGCCAAGGCTCCCAGTCAGTGACTAGCCCAGGCTCACAGCGTAATCCAATCAAAGTCTTCTCATGTTGTGAGACTAGTCTGGCTGAGAGAGGTACCCTAGAGCTTTCTAGTCCCCTGTAATATTTTTGACAAGGCCTAAAGGTTCTAAAAGCTGTAATGGTGATGTCAGAAAAGTAGTTTGGAAGAAGCAGACAAACAAGACTTGAAAATGTCTGAAAGGCAAACATCTAGGATTTCACTCAGTGCATGGGGGGAGGGCTGTGGGGAGGCTAGAGGATCCATGAGGTGATTCTCCCAAGTATCCTGCTGTGGATAAAGCCTGTTGTGTATATAGTGTAACTTCTCCAAGTGGAAAACTAAGTATGATGAGGAGAGCTTTTGAATTTGTCAGTCACCATTCCCAGATGAATAGTAGTCAGTCTGAGTAAGAGAACCTTGAGCCAGCTTATGGCTGGTGACCTAGAGTTCCTCACCGTGTCTCTACCTGGCAGATGTTGGACTAGCACCTCCACCATGAGCCACTTCCTTCAAGAAACCTTATCTATAAACCATTGGGTCTGTTTCTCTGGAGATTCCCTAATTAGTACAGATGTTGAAATGTTGTTTTGAAATGGTACAGAGACAAGAATTTTGAGGGGGAAAGTGTTGAGTACAGAGGGTAGGGGGTTCTAACAGAAAACAATTCATAGTGTATCTTAAATATTTTTTGAATTAACAGGTTGAGATGCCTCTGTGATTTTTCCACACCATTCCCCCTCAGGTTTAAATTATTTATCCCTTAGAGTTGTGATTTAGGAGAATTAAAGTGGTGAGTGCTGGGAGTAGGAATAAAATTCTAATTTTTTTTTTATTCCAACATAATTCAGACTTTAGTGAAAAAAGAAATGTATAAAATTCCAAGAGTAAAGCCATCTAGTCAACTTCTGGTTAGCTAGATGGGGACTCCAAAGACATAATCCATTTTTTAGTCTATTTACCTCTCATTCTAGGTTTTGATTTTCTCTGTGTTGGTCTCACTGTTAGCCACTATTTCAGAGTGGCAAAGATGCTCACATTTCCAAGTGTATAATGATTGTGTGGCTAGTCATCCAGGAGAAGAGCATACTCTTCCAATAGTTTCAACAAGACTTCCAATGATGATAAAACAGATCTGACCCTCCACGGACTAGCTTTGAATTTATCTGTCTCTATGGTTACATGAACTACCTTTTGTAACTTCTAACCTCTTAAGAGGGCTTCCCAGGTGGCTCAGTGGTAAAGAATCCTTCTGCTAAGTAGGAGACATGGGTTCGATCCCTAGTTCGGGAAGATACCCTGGAGGAGCAAATGGCAACCTACTCTAGTATTCTTGCCTGGGAAATCCCATGGACAGAGGAGCCTGGCAGGCCATAGTTCATAGGGTCACAAAAGAAATTGGACACAACTTAGCAGCTAAACAACAACGACAAACATCTTAAGACAATATTGAAATCCAAGCTGAGACTTCCTTTTCCTTCAGTAAAGGAAAATACCCATATGCATATGCTTATGCAAAATATTAGGTCAGGTATGAGAGGCACACTGATGCATTCCTCGACAGTGAAACTGAGTTCATGAGATCAGCTGCACAACACTGATTTGAATGTAACTACTACTTTTTTTATATAGTTAGAAGTTTCGTCTTGGCTTCACTTGTCAGTTGTACAAATCTGTTTGGCAATGTCAGATGCCTTTCCCCACAATGTATTTGTATGAGAGAAACGTGTCTGGTGTTATTGACACCACTGCAGTGGTTATCCCTAAAGAGTGGAAATGGGGGAAAACGTGTGTGTGTGTGTGTGTGTGTGTGTGTGAATAGTGCTGAATACATAGGCTTAGGAAGGATTTTAAATCCAAAGAACTTTTGTTCTCTTTTGCTCTGTATTATTCTTCTTGTAACCATGACAAGCCTGAGTTATACTTGGTATGCGCTTGGTCTCTTTTAAAAGGCTACAAAGTTGGGAGTGGTGTTCTTAATATGCTGCCCAACTGATAGCCTGGGAATCAACCAGGTGGAATAAATGTCTGCCCTAGAGCTGTTCTAGTGTGAAGAGGGGTTCTGGAGGCCCCACTGATATAGTCATTCCTCCCTTGTTGGTTGACTTCTGCGAATGTCCAGGGAGGAACTAGGAGCTGTTAACCAACTGGCAGAGAGTAAACTCAGTATTTTAACAATTGGTTAAAAAAAAAAAAGAAAACCAACAAACAATTGGTATGGATGTACAGGTGTGCACTGGCTGAATGTTGTGACTGGCTTCAGGAGACAAAATGACTTTCTAGGTTTCAGAAATGGAAGTCAGTATTTTCCATGTTCTGTGGTGCTCAGTGAGTATCCTGCCTTCCTTGTTCCTTAGTCCTAATTGCCCACTATCCTTAATCGAAGACCCATAGTCCCTCTATCTTATAATGTGGCACAATTCCAACAATATGGTGGCTATGGGAAAGAAATGAAAATGAAACACACACACACTGAACCTCAACAGGCTGAAAACATGAATAAAAACAAGATGTGCACTCCGAAGGCAAAGCCCATGACATAGGAAGGGTGACTAGTATCCCTAATATTGACATTGAAACTGACAGCATTCATCAAGAAACATATGGGGCTTTGATTTTTGTTGCCTAGAAGAGGGAGCTAAATGGCAAATAAGTAAGTAAGTGAAGTCGCTCAGTCGTGTCAACACTTTGCGACCCCATGGGCTGTAGCTTACCAGGCTCCTCTGTCCATGGGATTTTCCAGGCAGTAGTACTGGAGTGGATTGCCATTTCCTTCTCCAGCGCATCTACCCGACCCAGAGATCAAACCTGGGTCTCCCGCATTGTAGACAGACGCTTTACCGTCTGAGCCACCAGGGAAGTCTTAAATGGCAAGAGCCCTTCTAATTACACTGTATAGAAACGCACCTCAAGGAAGCTCTGCATCCAAGAAAGAGCAAGGAGGCTAGAACAGGGCAAAAGATCCTCTATAATAAAATTCTGGAAATCACTGAAACAAACTGTGGGTTTGTATGATGTGGCTTATGGTAAAACTATGCCAGAGAATGTACTACAGCACAATGGCATTTCACAGAGTTCCTGTAAAAGTAAAGGTGTGCTTTATAACCTCATGAGGGTGGAGACCACATTGCAGATAAAGATGAACACAGAGTTGTCCAGTCGGAGCAGTATCTTGATATTGTAAGACATGATGAGGTGTTAAAGTCAGGATTTATCATAGAGATGAACTTGGGTGAGGAAAATAAGAGATATGCAACTCTTTCCCAAACCACCACCTCCGAATGACAGAGATGAGATCTAGAATACCCAGAATTCAAAACTGTACTAGTCTGCTGGAGATAGGAACAAGCTTCATCAGGAAGCTTCTGGCTGCACCAGCATGGAAGCAGTTAAAGACCTAAGCCTACATTCAGAATCATCTCAGAAGCCCTTTACTGCAGGGGAAAGTATGCCAGAGAACAGTAGCGGGAGCCATGGCTCCCCTGAGACTGTGGGTGAAGAGGTAGAGAGCAACAGCTACCCTGAAATGCCTGTCCCGTTCCCTCCCTGCTTGGCTCAGGTCAGCAAAGAAGATGAGGGCATCCAGTGCAGTATGAGTTGTTAGATTGAGGTATAGTCTGGGAATTCCCCTAAGTCTTCACCAGGAAGTGGTAGGAAGGGAGCAGAGCAGATGTCAGTGGGGAGCAGGAACCAGGATGAAGTCTATGAGGAGGAGAACAATGGCTGCGAAGGGGAAGTTCCCTCCCCTACCTGGTTGGCCCAGATCAACAAAGTGGATGAGGGCATCCAGTGCGACATGAGTTACTCTGAAGCCCAGGTAGAGAAATCCCCCAGCAAATACCCACCAGGGGTGAAGAGACAGCATCAGACAGCAAAACCAAGGGATCTTGGAAACAACCAAGCACCAATAGGAAATTAAGTGCAAATAAAGAGGAAATGATCATGAACAATGAGACTGGGGAGGTGTATAATGAGAACTTGAAAAGGTGTGCGAAGATTAAAAAGACCGTGAAAGGCAGGAAGCTGAAAGAGCTGAGCAGCTTCTCAAATGTTAAGACAGCCTATTTGCTGAAGAAAAGAGTTGCTTTGACCGTTGTGCTTCCTGAGGATTCAGAAGACTCTGAGTTGGAAGAGGAGGGTGACATGGATGAGGTAGGATGCCTCCTTGAACAAGTGAGTCCACAGGGTCCTCTGACTATCTTCCGAAGGAAAGTCTTATCACAAGGCTGGAAGGATAATCAGGATGCCACCTAAGAGCTCCCTCCCCAACTTATGGTGTGGCCCACCAGAAATTAGTGTAAGTTATTACAAGTTCATGGTGAATATGAGTGTGTCCCTGTGGTTTACCAGTGGGAACGACAGGATGGTTGTGAAAGCACTGGTGTCAGGCTCTGAAACAAACCCATCATGGCCAAGTCAGAGGGATTGCAGTCCAGGAGAGCCTCTCACAAATCACTGGAATGTAAGTGACTAATGGGTTCATATACTAATTGGTTGTCTGTGCTGGTTCCATATAAGGCAAATCAGTAGCATTTCTTCATTTTGAAAGTGTGTTGTCACTTAAACTGTACTGTCCACATTCAGAGGATTTTCAAAGAGACTCTGTTAGAATTTCTACATTCCAGGAAATTGCAGTGTAATGTGAAATGAAGTGCTCCAGGAAAAGATGATAGAGAGCTGGGTGGTGGTGGGCTGAGGTAGTCAGGAGGACATCTCCTGACATTAGTCATCTAGTCTAGCTGGATGACTGAGAATGGGCAGTCCACATGCAGGCAGAGACTTTCCACACAAATTTAGGATCTGTTGGGAAATCCACACAAATTTAGGATCTGTTGGGAAATAAATGGACTTCCCTGGTGGCGCAGATGGTAAAGCATCTGCCTACAATGCGGGAGACCTGGGTTCAGTCCCTGGGTCAGGAAGATCTTCTGGAGAAGGAAATGGCAACCCACTCCAGTATTCTTGCCTGGAAAATCCCATGGATGGAGGAGATAGGCTACAGTCCATGAGGTCTCAAAGAGTCCGACACGATAGAGTGACTTCACTTTTGGAAATAAAAGGACAGTGTTTGGAGAGGGAATAGAGACAGCAGCATGAGCTCAGATGGATAGCCAGGGCAGGATTCTGTTAGAGATCATCCTGCTGGTGGGAAGAATTGTGAGGAATTGGGAAGGAGGCTGAGAATGGGGTAAAGTAAGGGAGTTTCTCTTCGCTTATAGACTTTTATCCTGTAGGCAATAAGTGGCTAATCCAGACTGAGTAGAGAAATGAAATGAGGGGCTGTAGGTATTTCAACCAGCATATAAAGTATTTTATAGGAGAAATTAGAATGGAGAATGACTATGTGGCTGAAAACCAGTTTTATTCAACAAAAAGTGTTGCAGTTCAACAGAACAAAGTGATAAGGATCCTGACTAGCGTGAGTATAAGATAGACACATGAGAGGCCTAATACAATTATATCTTTAAAAGGTTGGAGTTTGCACATGAGTACATAGAAAAAAATGGTAACTTCCATGGAAAAAAGTTAACTTGGGAAGAGAAGTTGCTTTGCTTCACTGTGTGGGTTGTGCTTGAGAGAATTGTAAAATGGTGAGATAGAGGGCCTGGACTAGCAGCCCATCCACACCTGGACCATCCTAGGACTGGTGGGGTACAGGTGACAGGAGTGGGGAGGGAGGGATGACCCTAAGGAGAGCTTTGGGAGATGATTATACCTGGGGGTAGAAAGAATGAAGCAAAGCAAGTAAATGAAGAATGGGACACATAAGGACCCCAGGGAAGTTTGGTTCCAGTTTTAGTCCCCAAACCTTTGGACTTGACATGTTTAAGCCTACTATGTCCATTTAGAAGTTGGGATATAGTCACCTCTTAACTTGGCTGTAATAATAAATTCAGTTCATGCTCAGTAATTTGGAAGGGATTTTTAAAAACAGGGTGACTTGTTTTGTGCCAAAAAGAGCACTTTTTTGGCTTTGGTGTGTTTAGTCCCTGCTTATAAAAGATGGCAAGAGAGTCTGTTCTCAGCCACTGTGTTTAGAGACCACTCATGCACAAGAAATGGAAGCATTGTGTAAGCTCCATAATGAATGAGACCATTCCAGATGTGTGAGCCCTAGACTGCAATGTCTAAATTGTAAAATGAATAAACTAAAACGCCAGCCACCTTACCTTTAGTCATCTTCTGCATTCCCCAGGTGGTTTCCCATCAGAGTGCTAGTGAATCTTTTTCTATTTGGGGAAATCACATCAGTTATAAATTTACCCTCCCCCTTCACAATATTGTAGTTTTCAGCACTTTCTCCTTTGGCCATGTCTGAAAGAAAGTCTGGGAAATTTCCTGGCGGTCCGGTGGCTAGGACTCATTGCTTTCACAACCAAGTTGCTGGGGTTCAATCCTTATCCTGATCGGGAAACTAAGATCTCACAAGCTACGTGGTGCGACCGGAAAAAAAAACACAACACACACCTGATTGACTTGTTCCGTGAAGAAGATAATGGGAACTCAGTTTACTCCAGGTTACACAGTCAACATTTTAATTTCCAGGCTGAAGGGTCTCTTCTATAAATTGTCTGTTATTTTTGGCCAGTGATATTTTTTGCTGCCACAGATTATAGAATCGTATGGAATAGTGTCTTGAAGATTGATCATTTTCTTGAAAGATGTGTTTTTTTTTCCCTTTTGTTTTTTAAGCATCTTGGATTATTTAATGTATAAATCCCTTCTTCTCTCAGGTAACTGTGGGAGATAAAAAACCAAGGTCCCTTACAAATTAACAGAGATTAGAGGCAGATGTTATAAAGTGTAGGAAATATCCAACAGCTCTAGAGGTTGGTATCTATCCTGTGTTCAGTTTGTCTTACGATTTGCTCTTTGGACTTTGGGGTTTCCTACTTGGTGTCTGTTCCGCCCTCCAAACTAACACTGCTTATGAGCAACAACAAACAGCAGGGTTCCACCCAGGTAACAGACATACCTAGTAAGGAAGGCCTTACCTTTCAAGATTAGAGACAAAGCCTTTCAATACTGTGGAATGTTATTTTTATACAAGTTTTCATACTTAACTCCTAATGCTGTTGATGGTATTGTGGGTTACATGGAATTGTGGGTTACATGTTGATGGTATAGTGAGTTACATGAATGTATATTGTGGGTTACAGGGAATTTTGTAGGTGATCCTGGCAGATCTTACGTTCAGTACTGGAAGCTTAGCAACTCCCTTAAGGGTGGTAGCATGCCAGGGTTCCCTTCACACAGGTAACCCCTCCTCACAGTCAACCCCTGGTCCTGGTGTGGTGGCTTGATAGCCCCTTAAAGGGGCTATCATTTCTTCCCTGCAGTGGTCACAAAGGGAAGAATGATGTCTAAGCTCAGGCAGACTGTCAAGATCTTTAGCTTTATCCTAAAAATGAAAACTATAGATATTGATAAACATTCTCTGTATAACATCTTGAGTCTGTGATACAACTAGTTTAAGGAAATGTATTCCATTGTTCTTTCATAGGAAACAAATTGCTGAGTTCCAACTTCAAGGAAGAGCTAAATCATATGTGTTCTTTCTTGATTGAACTATTAAAGCATTGTATCAGAAAAACAAAGTAAGAAAATGTGACATTGTAAAGCCTTTGGAATTATAAGTTGTAAAAGAGCAAATGAATTGCAAGTATGTGATTTTTAAACATTTTCTTCTCCTCTCAAAATGGCGACATCACTCATGACATCAGCAGTTGTCATGAATAGTTTTGTAATCTCCACAAATCTCTAGATAGGGAGAAAAGGATGATGGAGTGGAGGGCATAAAAGATTAAGCATTCCCTACAAAGAAGAACTATCGTGAAGATAAAAAGCATACTGACTAATTTATTTATAAACGGAGGCCAGGCACATAGGAGGTCCATGGATGGATATTTCCAGGGGTGGCCTGTGCAATTATGTGCTTTACTTTCAACTGGTGTAAGTGCTTAGGGATAAAGGAAACTTATCAATGCAAAGAAATAGAGGAAAACAACAGAATGGGAACGACTAGGGATCTCTTCAAGAAAATCAGAGATACCAAAGGAACATT
This sequence comes from Tragelaphus eurycerus, assembly GCA_935064755.1. Classification (NCBI taxonomy): domain Eukaryota; kingdom Metazoa; phylum Chordata; class Mammalia; order Artiodactyla; family Bovidae; genus Tragelaphus; species Tragelaphus eurycerus. Next base: position 32,914,507 of record CAKXYN010000002.1, read on the forward strand.
TCATGCAAAGATGGGCTTGATAAAGGACAGAAATGGTATGGACGTAACAGAAGCAGAAGATATTAAGAAGAGGTGGCAAGAATACACAGAAGAACTGTACAAAAAAGATCTTCACGACCCAGATAATCATGATGGTGTGATCACTGACCTAGAGCCAGACATCCTGGAATATGAAGTCAAGTGGGCCTTAGAAAGCATCACTACGAACAAAGCTAGTGGAGGTGATGGAATTCCAGTGGAGCTATTCCAAATCCTGAAATATGATGCTGTGAAAGTGCTGCACTCAATATGCCAGCAAATTTGGAAAACTCAGCAGTGGCCACAAGATTGGAAAAGGTCGGTTTTCATTCCAATCCCAAAGAAAGGCAATGCCAAAGAATGCTCAAACTACCGCACAATTGCACGCATCTCACATGCTAGTAAAGTAATGCTCAAAATTCTCCAAGCCAGGCTTCAGCAATATGTGAAGCGTGAACTTCCTGATGTTCAAGCTGGTTTTAGAAAAGGCAGAGGAACCAGAGATCAAATTGCCAACATCCGCTGGATCATGGAAAAACCAAGAGAGTTCCAGAAAAGCATCTATTTCTGCTTTATTGACTGTACCAAAGCCTTTGACTGTGTGGATCACAATAAACTGTGGGAAATTCTGAAAGAGATGGGAACACCAGACCACCTGATCTGCCCCTTGAGAAATCTGTATGCAGGTCAGGAAGCAACAGTTAGAACTGGACATGGAACAACAGACTGGTTCCAAATAGGAAAAAGAGTACATCAAGGCTGTATATTGTCACCCTGTTTATTTAACTTCTATGCAGAGTACATCATGAGAAACGCTGGACTGGAAGAAACACAAGTTGGAATCAAGATTGCTGGGAGAAATATCAATAACCTCAGATATGCAGATGACACCACCCTTATGGCAGAAAGTGAAGAGGGGCTAAAAGCCTCTTGATGAAAGTGAAGTGGAGAGTGAAAAAGTTGGCTTAAAGCTCAACATTCAGAAAACGAAGCTCATGGCATCTGGTCCCATCACTTCATGGGAAATAGATGAGGAAACAGTGGAAACAGTGTCAGACTTTCTTTTTCTGGGCTCCAAAATCACTGCAGATGGTGACTGCAGCCATGAAATTAAAAGACACTTACTCCTTGGAAGAAAAGTTATGACCAACCTAGGTAGCATATTCAAAAGCAGAGACATTACTTTGCCAATAAAGGTTTGTCTAGTCGAGGCTCTGGTTTTTCCTCTGGTCACGTATGGATGTGAGAGTTGGACTGTGAAGAAGGCTGAGTGCCCAAGAATTGATGCTTTTGAACTGTGGTGTTGGAGAAGACTCTTGAGAGTCCCTTGGACTGCAAGGAGATCCAACCAGTCCATTCTGAAGGAGATCAGCCCTGGGATTTCTTTGGAAGGAATGATGCTAAAGCTGAAACTCCAGTATTTTGGCCACCTCATGTGAAGAGTTGACTCGTTGGAGAAGACTCTGATGCTGGGAGGGATTGAGGACAAGAGGAGAAGGGGACGACAGAGGATGAGATGGCTGGATGGCATCACTGACTTGATGGATGTTAGTCTGAGTGACCTCTGGGAGTTGGTGATGGACAGGGAGGCCTGGCGTGCTGCAGTTCATGGGGTCTCAAAGAGTAGGACACGACTGAGCGACTGATCTGATCTGATCTGATCTGATCTAGGCAAACCAAAGAGCTGTATACTCAGAATCTAGGACCTTTGTGGTCAGTTGGTGGAACCGATCTCCCAATAAATGGTGCAGGCTAGGTTTTGTACTACATGCTAAAAAGATTTTTAAGTGATCGGAGGCTCTCCCAAGGTCATTTGAAAGAACAGAGCAGATGTGAGGGGATGGGGAGTGCCTCCAAGAATGGGTTCGTTCAGTGTTGCTTCCACGTTACCCTGTGATGAAAATGTCCTAGAGAAAAATGTCCTTTAATTCCCTATGTGTGCGTGCTAAGTTGCTTCAGTTGTGTCTGACTCTTCGGACATGTGTGACTCTTTGTGGCTCCATGGACTGTAGACTGCTAGGCTCCTGTAGACCGCTAGGCTCCTGTGTCCATGGGATTCTCTAGGCAAGAGTACTGGAGTGGGTTGCCATGCTTTTCTCTGAAGATCTTCCTGACCTAGGGATAGAACCTGTGTCTCCCGTGGCTCCTGCATTGCAGGTGAATTCTTTACCCTTGAGCCACTGGGGAGGCCACTTTATTCCCTATATTAACCAATTGTCCCTCAAGATGGATTAATCCCTCAAAGTGATTAAGCACTACATTTTTTTCATGTGAGAAGCAGTTGATAGTGTTTCCAGGGCTGGTCTTATAAGGCCTATAATTTTGTCTCCTTAAAGATTTTGTTTAGATACTCCCCACCCAAGTCTAGATTATGTGATACTCCTGTGTGTTCTGGCATCACCTGTATCTTCACTTTCATAGCCCATTTAATGACATGACGGATGAGACCTGTAACATTCTTAACTTCATCAAAGGAGACCATATATTCCTTAGGGTTGTGAATTAGTATAGCCAATGCAGTATCCCCAAGAGTATAGAGCCTAGAACATCATACATATGCAGGTATTTGTGAATGAATGGCTTAGTGTTAACTTTATGAGATTAAGTCAGACCTTGTGGGTTGGACCCTAGAAAGTGGAGAAGACAATGATACCAGTATATGAAAAGGGAAGCACAAAGACAGAGGACAGACTAATGAACATTTCCTGCTTGAAATTCTTCGAAAGTCTGCCACCAGAGGAGAGATGAAAAGTCAAGGCGAAGGAAAATGAGAGCAAGAGAAGGAAACCTGACCACACTCACCTCATCCACCCAAGTGGCAGACCGTGGCAGGGAGCCAGGACCAGACTCTGGGATGGAGAGTGGGTGCAGGAAAAATGGGAGTGAAGGGAAAACATCCTGAGGGGACAAAGAAAGAGAAAGAGAGAGAAGAGTGGAATGGCAGGCACAACAAAGGCCGCCAACCCACTGAGAGCTCATCAGCTGTAGTGACCCAGAATTGTCCCAGTCAGGGCAAGAGGCTACATCTTACACTGCTGCATAGAGCCGTCATTGTGATGCAGGATGCCCCTGGAAATGAGGTACAGCCGGATAGGAAGCTGCAAGAAAGAACGTCCGAACGGGAAGCAGACGAGTCAGCTGGACAGAGGTGGGAGAAGGGAGACAAACAGGAAACAAGATGGTCCGCCCCAAGAATCTCAGAATGTGGGAGCAAACCGAAAGTGGTGGCCAACAGACCATCCCGCCTGTCGGAAGAGGAGAAGTCCCCACAAGTGAACAATGATCAACAATCTGTAGAGAATCAGGTCACAGGGCAAACCACTGACCAAAAATCAGAGAGATGGGGAAAAGAGTCAAAACTGACTGAAGAGAAGCGTGGGAACCAGCGAGGAACTGCATGTGCCAAACAAAAACAAACACACCCACCCTGGAACGGATGCGATCCCCACGGCCACACTGGAGGGGAGTCTCCAGTATGCACAGGTTTGGGGGAAATCTGGGCGACATGTGTCACCACAGCAGATGACAGGAAGAACGGAGAGGCTGTGGTGACCCGGATAGTAGTGGGTGGGAGGGGGGGAGGGAGAGAGGGGATGTAGGGGGGGGGGAGGGAGAGGGGAGAGAGAAAGGGAGAGGGGACAGACAGAGGGGAGAAGACAGAGCTGAGTGAGGGAGAGGGCGAGGGGGAGAGGGTGGAGGGAGAGGCCGATCCCCAGAGATGGGGGTGAGTCCCAGGAGGGAGAGGAGTGGGGCGAGCGAGCAGGAGAGGCGAGAAGTGGGAAGAGGAGGGGGGGAGGGGGGAGCGGGGAAGAGGGAGGGGAGGAGAGGAGGGGCCAGCGACGAGAGAGCGGGGTAGCGGAGTAGGAGGAGTGGAGAAGCGACTGCGATGGGTGTGGGAGAGGAGTCGGACTGGGGTCCAGGCCACCTAGGAGCTAGTCCTGGGGGAAGGACTGATGCGAAGCTCAAACTCAATACCTTGGCCACTTGATGCGAAGAACTGACTCATTGGAAAAGATCCTGATGCTGGGAAAGATTGAAGGCGGGAGGAGAAGGAGATGACAGAGAATGAGATAGTTGGATGGCATCACCAACTCAATGGACATGAGTTTGAGTCAACTCCGGGAGTTGGTGATGGACAGGGAGGCCTGGCGTGCTACAGTCCATGGGGTCGCAAAGAGTTGGACATGACTGAGCAACTGAACTGAACTGAGGAGCAGTTTACTGAGGGGAGTTGGGAAGGAGTCAGCCTGGCCTGCATTGGTTATTCTTGAAGGAGGGGGAAATCCAACCCCTAGGGGTAAAAGCAGGAAGTGGAAACAGTGAGTTCCTGGGACCCTGAGTGATGAAAGCAGCAAGAGACTCTGGTGGAGAGGGAAGGACCCTTGCTTGTGAGCAAGATCTGGCTCCACTTCAGCTCAGTAAGATGGAGAAGGCACTGGCACCCCACTCCAGTACTCTTGCCTGGAAAATCCCATGGATGGAGGAGCCTGGTGGGCTGCAGTCCATGGGGTCGCTAAGAGTAGGGCACAACTGAGTGATTTCACTTTCACTTTTCACTTTCATGCATTGGGGAAGGAAATGGTAACCCACTCCAGTACTCTTGCCTGGAGAATCCCAGGGACAGAGGAGCCCAGTGGGCTGCCGTCTATGGGGTCGCACAGAGTCGGACACGACTGAAGCGACTTAGCAGCAACAGCAGCAGCTCAGTAAGAACAGACGCCTTCTCCTGGCTGCAGGCAGCGTCTGGCTCTCCTGCCTCAGCTGCAGCAGTCAAAGCCACTAGTTCTAATGTCAGCTGTCCTTAGCCAACAGGAGGAGGATATGGGGATGTGGGTAGCTGACCCAGTACACTGATTCTTATGTCCTTATAATTTTTATGAATCAATTATTCAGGGAATAATAATAATCATGGTACAATAGCAATAAGTGCTAAAGATACGGTTTTTCATTTTTATTACAGGCTATCCCAGCAAGACGGTAGGAGGGGCGAATTCGCGTTTAGAATCAAACCCCATTCCCACCAGAGACGCTCAGAGGCCTCAAACGAACTTTGTGCGCACCAGGACCCAGGAACCCCACAGAGACTGAGAACTGTGTTTGAGCATCTCCTGTGGAGGTATGGGTCGGCAGTGGTCTACCACAGGGATAGAGGCGCTGCATATGGGTATGGCATAAGCCCTCTTGGAGGAGGTCGCCATTAAACCCACCATAGAGCTGCCCCTAAACTCCAGTATTTTGGCCACCTCATGCGAAGAGTTGACTCATTGGAGAAGACTCTGATGCTGGGAGGGATTGAGGGCAGGAGGAGAAGGGGACGACAGAGGATGAGATGGCTGGATGGCATCACTGACTCGATGGACATGAGTCTGAGTGACCTCCGGGAGCTGGTGATGGACAGGGAGGCCTGGCGTGCTGCGGTTCATGGGGTCGCAAAGAGTCGGACACGACTGAGCGACTGATCTGATAGAGCTGCCAGAACTTACACAGGACTGGAAAATAGACTCTTGGAGGGCACAACAGAACCTTGTGCACCAGGACCCAGGAGAAAGGAACAGTGACCCCACAGGAGTCTGCCCTGGACTTGCCTATGGGTGTCTGGGAGTCTCCCGCGAAGGCGTGGGTCGGGGATGGCCTGCTGCAGGGTTGGGAGCACGGACTGTAGCAGTACATGCATGGGGTCTTTTGAGGGAGGTCACCATTGTCTTCATTACCTCCACCAGAGTTTGGCCCCAGGTAAATAGCAGGGAGGGAACACAGCTCCACCCATCAATAGAAAATTGGATTAACGATTTACTGAGCAAGACCCTTCCCTGGTGGCCCAGATGGTAAAGTGTCTTGCTTACAATATGGGAGACCTGGGTTCAATCCCTGGGTTGGGAAGATCCTCTGGAGAAGGAAATGGCAACCCACTCCAGTACTCTTGCCTAGAAAATCCCATGGACAGAGGAGCATGGTGGGCTACAGTCCACGGAGTCGCAAAGAGTTGGACACGACTGAACGACTTCACTTCACTTCACCCTGATGCTGGGAAAGATTGAAGGCGAGAGGAAAAAGGGATGACAGAGGATGAGATGGCTGGATGGCATCACCAACTCAATGGACATGAGTTTGAGTTGGTGATGGACAGGGAAGCCTTGTGTGCTATAGTCCACGGGGTCACAAAGACTTGGATACGACTGAGTGACTGAACTGAACTGACCCCTTCCCCTGAAAACTGAACCAAACATGAAAGAGGTTTATGGGCTTCTCTTGTGGCTCAACTGGTAAAGAATCTGCCTGCAGTGTGGGAGACCTGGTTTCGATCCCTGGGTTGGGAATATCCCCTGAAGAAGGAAAAGGCTACCCACTCCAGTATTCTGCCCTGGAGAATTTCATGGACCACAGAGTCCATGGGGTTGCAAAGAATCGGACACAACTGAGCGACTTTCACTTTGTTTCTTTCTTTCATGAACTCCAGACTTCTGTGTATAGCAAAGACCAACGTGTTTTACACTGTTGAGTTAAAATAAAAAATCTAAACAATGCAGACAAATGGGTATGGTATACTAGCATTTGTATTTAAAAAGGAGAAAAAACATTTGTGATACGTAAGATATTTCTGGATGACTTGACGAAAAATTAGTAAAATTGATAGCCATTGGGAAAGGGAACTGAATAGCTGGGGAATAAAAGAGGAAAGTTTTTCATGATTAAAACTATATGTACCTTTTATATATTTTTTTTCTGATTACACCTCGCAGCTTGCAGGATCTTAGTCTGCCAGTCAGTGATTTGAACCCGGACCACGGTTGTGAAAGCACAGAGTCCTAACCACTGGACTGCCAGGGCATTCCCCTTATATACCTTTTAAATTTGGGCAACATAAGTATATTATGATGATTTAAAAATAAATGAGTATTTTTAAAATAAATAGTGAGCTTTTATTATCCTCAGCACCAGAGGGGAAATCAAGTCTGAGCTCTATGGGCACAAGTAGCTCCACCCTGGTGGAGGAACCTTCAGCAGCCTGGGAAGGAGCTCCTCAGAGACTCCCTTCATCTGGCCGCCCTGCCTGAGGCATTTCTAAGGAGTTGGGACCCGCAGGGAGGAGCACAAGGGGAAAAGCTCTCCAGCCTGAAGTCAGGCATGTCCAGACCTAGCACCTGGCAACACACAACTCGCATCCTCCCTGGAAGGCAGATGAGAACCCGCGCCTGGGACCCCACACCCCCTCCCTCCGGGCATCTCCCCGGTTCCTCTCCGACCCCGCCTTCCTCCACGGTCCTCTCATCTTTGGCCAGTGTTTGGTTTTTGAGAAGAGAATGTTGAACAAGCCAGGCTCTTGTCATTCTGAGTCCGAACTCTCATTTGACTTGGAAGACTTATGCTTTTGTTTTTTCTTCTTTTTCCTATTATCTTCTTTCTTCTTTTTCTTGTGTTTCTATTCTGAGGAACTGGAGCTGCTCCCATTGTCATCTGATGTTGAATCCTCCAGTAACTGTTTTGATTGTTGTATCCTAAACATATAAGATTGACCAAATAACCATACTCAATTCAACCTAAAAAAAAATTTTTTTAGATAAAAAGATAAGAGCAGTAGTGAGGATGAAAACTGTCACAGATAGTCACCTCATTAAAGATGGTACTGATGTTTATTTTTGCATATTTCCCCATTCTTGTCTATATCCATGCCTATTTTACATGACTGTAACCAGTGTACAAGCCATTTTGTATTCTCAGGTGAATACTAGATAATCTCCCTCCTCAACAATTACAATTCAATATCACCAATTTGAAAAAAAAAAAAAACCCTGTTGTTTTTTCACCCTATCTTTATTCATGTCTAATTTTTAACAATAGTTCAGACCCTTAAAGACATTAGAGAAGATAAAACATAAGAAAGAGACTCAATCACAGAGTAGAGCTAGGTATTACAGTGTGGGCTGCCAACATCATCTATCTGTGACGTGAGTGGGCTTGGCCAGCCTTTAACCCAAGTGGAACAGGCTGCCTTCTCATTCCCCACATGCTGGTCTTTTCAGGATTACTCCTGTTCTCCAAACATTTCACAACTAAAATACCATCTTTATTAAACCATTTCTCTAATACTGGAATGGCGGTTTCTAACTTTGTATGATTTCAGACTTTAAGAAGATAATTATTATCACCAGAACAGTCTCACCTTATATCCTTTTTGTGTCTTTTATTCTCTCATATGATGTCATACATGGGATCTTCATGTGCCTTAAGGGTGAAAAAGGGTTGGATGAAAAAGGGTTAAAGTTGGGTTAGGCTTGCTAGGTTTTTAGTTAATTAAACATTAAACCCCTAGGTTACTAAAAGCCAGTTATTCTGTTTCAGTTTGGTTGTTTCAATGTTCTAATCCTCCTCAGGGGCACCAGCACAGCAAACTCACTGAAGCTGTGAAAAGAATTTCCCAAATAGGAAGATACAGGAGGGTTAACCTGGTGGTCCAGTGGTTAGGACTCTGCACTTTTCACTGTGGAGGCCCTAGGGTCAACCCCTGATCAAGGAACAGGATCCTGCAAGCCACACAACGCAGACAAGAGAAAAAAAATACAGGATATAATTTAAGTACCCTTTATAAAGAAATAAACCATAGCAGAATCATGAAATATTATTCAAGGAAGAAATATTGAAGCAATTCTCTTTGTTCTATGTGGATACATGACCATGAAATATTAATAGTATTAAGAAAAACAAGTGAATTCTAAAATCACATATAGGGAACTTCCCTGGCAGTTCAGTGGCTAAGACTCTGCTCTCCCAATGCAGGGGCCTGGGTTCAATCCCTGGTTAGAGAACTAGATCCCACATGCCACAACTGGTGCAGCTAAATAATAAATACAAAAAAAATCATACATAAGAACGAAATATTTATAGATATACAAAAATATATAAGTCTCCCAAAGTCTGGAAATATCCTGGAGATACAGATAATTTTTAATGATTTGAATTACTTAAGAACACATGTATGGGAAATGTTATGGTATGTAAATTATCTTGTTTTAAAAAAGAATAAACATTTATAATAGAAATTTTAGATACTGTCAGAAAATTAAGTTTTAAAAACATTGATTACTTCACTACCAAGAGATAACAGTAACATTAATGTGTGGTGTCTTTTTCTTGTTTTTTTTTTCTTGTTCTGGGGGGTTTCTTTTTTGCCATCCTATGCAGTCTGTGGGATCTTAGTATCCCAACCAGGGATCGAACTTGTGCCCACATCAGTGAAAGCACCAAGTCCTAACCGTGACCACCAGGAACTCCCTGGTGTCTCTTTTTCAATCATTATTCATAATTTATGAAAAATCATAATCATACTATATAAAGTTCTACTACTTTTCATTTATGTTTTCACGAACATTTCCCGATGATATAACACATTCTTCTAAGCCACAATTCCTAATGGCTAAATAATCTGTTACAGTAATTTATGTCGATATTGAATTTATCTTGATATGTTAGACTATTAAGTTATTTTCCATTTTTCTTTCAGTTCAGTCGCTCAGTCGTGTCCACCTCTTTGTGATCCCATGAATCACAGCATGCCAGGCCTCCCTGTCCATCACCAACTCCTGGAGTTCACTCAAACTCACATCCATCGAGTCAGTGATGCCATCCAGCCATCTTATCCTCTGTTGTCCCCTTCTCCTCCTGCCCCCAATCCCTCCCAGCATCAGAGTCTTTTCCAATGAGTCAACCCTTCACATGAGGTGGCCAAAGTACTGGAGTTTCAGATTCAGCATCAGTCCTTGCAAAGAACACCCAGGACTGAACTCCTTTAGGATGGACTGGTTGGATCTCCTTGCAGTCCAAGGGATTCTCAAGAGTCTTCTCCAATACCACAGTTCAAAAGCATCAATTCTTCGGGGCTCAGCTTTCTTCCAACTCTCACATCCATACATAACCACTGGAAAAACCATAGCCTTGACTAGATGGACCTTTGTTGATATGTTAGACTATTAAGTTGTTTTCCATTTTTCTTTAGTTTTCATTTTTCTAAACATATAAATAATAATGAAAACTATCCTATACATACGTAAATGGTTGTGTATATACTAATGTTCTCATACTCTTAAGGTAAATGCTTATAAGTAGGATTTCTGAGTCAAAATGAGTATCCTTAAAGTTTCTGGGATTTATCGCCAAACTATGTTCTATGGTATCTGTAAAAACTGTCACTCCACTAGAAGTGGAATGACTGATGTCAAAATAAGTTATATCACATTATTAAAATGAAAACACAGCATCTTAAATATCATAAAAACCAGAGAATGTCTGCTGACTCCAGTCTGATTTACGTTGACAACCTCAGTACAGCCAAACAGCTGCATATTTTATCTGATAGAAGCAGTTACTGAATTTACACCCCTGGGAAGTGACTATTAAAATAATGTGAGGAAATGATAGATTTATTTGACTGTCAAGTAAAGAGTATATACAATTTATATATACATTTCTAGCTTGTAGTTTAAAGATATAATCTTTAGGTAAAGCCTGGAAAACTAAAACCCTATTTTAGCTATGAAACATGTTTTTTTTAATACAATAAGTTTAAAAAAGTGATTGAATAAATAACAATGTCTGCTTCAGAAAAAGAATTACTATTCCCAAGGTATAAGCAAATAACACTTTAATGAGAAGTTAATTTTTTGTTAAAGAATGACTCTATCTCACAAATATACAGGCATACCACCTCATTCTTTATTGCACTTGGTAGATACTGCATTTGTGGCAACTCTGTGTCAAGCGAGTCTGTCAGCATTGTATTTCCAATAGTATTTGCTTATTGTAGGTCACAGTGTCACATTTTTGTAATTCTCACAATATTGCAAACTTTTTCGTTATTGTTACGTTAGGGTGATCTGTAATCAGTGATCTTTGAAGTTAGTACTATAGGCTTCTGAAGGCACAGATGATGGTTAGCAATTTTTAGCAAGAAACTATTTGAAATTGTTACGTACTTTTTTTTTAGACAGAATGCTGTTGCATACTTAACCAACTACAGTATAGTGTAAACATGACTTTTATATGTATTGAGAAATAAAAAAATTTGTGTCATTCACTATATTGTGATATTCACTTCTAGATATTGCTAGAAACAAACCTGCCTTATCTCCGAGGTATGCCTGTGACTTAAGACAAATGTGGTTAACACCAGACACTTTGGCTGAATGGCTCTGAGAATGTATTTTGTGTGAATTTCCAGTTTACTGATTACAGCCTAATTCACTGATATTCACTGTCTCTGATATGTGTAAATTGATATGGTGGGGCTCTACTTACTACTCTGAACTGTTCTATTGATTGCCTTTGATTAAAAAAAAAAAAAAAAAAGGACATTCTGTGTCCCCTGTTCAGTGACTATATCATTTACAGCACCAACCTGAAAGTAAAAAAACAAAAAAAGGAAATATTTCTGTAAGATAACACAGTTTCCTTTAAAGAAGACAAAGAATTAGTAGATCATATCAAAGTTTTTCTTCATTAAACTCCAATTCTAAAAACAAATGCAATCAATGAAGGAACCAAGTAAGATCCTAAAAAACAAAGGAAAACTTGTGATTGGGTTATGTCCCAATAAACCCATTGTACGTTGAAAATATCGTAGGTCGAAAATGCACTTTAATGCACATAACCTACTGAATATCATAGCTTCAGTTCAGTCGCTCAGTTGTGTCCGACTCTTTGCGACCCCATGAATCACAGCATGCCAGGCCTCCCTGTCCATCACCATCTGCTGGAGTTCACTCAAACTCATGTCAATCAAGTCGGTGATGCCATTCAGCCATCTGATCCTCTGTCGTCCCCTTCTCCTCCTGCCCCCAATCCCTCCCAGCATCAGAGTCCTTTCCATTGAGTCAACTCTTCACATGAGGTGGCCAAAGTACTGGAGTTTCAGCTTTAGCATCATTCCTTCCAAAGAAATCCCAGGGCTGATCTCCTTCAGAATGGACTGGTTGGATCTCCTTGCAGTCCAAGGGACTCTCAAGAGTCTTCTCCAACACCACAGTTCAAAAGCATCAATTCTTCTGCGCTCAGCTTTCTTCACAGTCCAACTCTCGCATCCATACATGACCACTGGAAAAAACATAGCCTTGACTAGACGGACCTTTGTTGGCAAAGTAATGCCTCTGCTTTTGAATATGCTATCTAGGTTGGTCATAACTTTCCTTCCAAGGAGTAAGCATCTTTTAATTTCATGGCTGCAGTCACCATCTGCAGTGATTTTGGAGCCCAAAAAGATAAAGTCTGACACTGTTTCCACTGTTTCCCCATCTATTTGCCATGAAGTGATGGGACCAGATGCCATGATCTTTGTTTTCTGAATGTTGAGCTTTAAACCAACCTTTTCACTCTCCTCTTTCACTTTCATCAAGAGGCTTTTTAGTTCCTCTTCACTTTCTGCCATAAAGGTGGTGTCATCTGCATATCTGAGGTTACTGATATTTCTCCCAGCAATCTTGATTCCAGCTTGTGCTTCTTCCAGCCCAGCATTTCTCATGATGTACTCTGCATATAAGTTAAATAACCAGGATAGCTTAGCCTAGGTTAAATGCACTCATAACACCTATTGATACATTAGCCTACAATTGGGCAAAATCATCTAACACAAGGGCTTCCCCAGTGGCTCAGCAGTAAAGAATCTGCCTGCAATGCAGGAGCTACAAGAGACACAGGTTCAGTCCCTGGGTCAGGAATATCCCCTTGAAAAGGGCATTACAACCCATTCCAGTATTCTTGCCTGGAGAATCCTACAGACAGAGGAGCCTGGTGTGCTACAGTCCATGGGGTCAAAGAGTCGGACACGACCAAAGCGACTTAGCAGTGGCAATCTAACATAAAGCCTATTTTATTGAATAAAAAGCCTATTTTATAATAAAGTGTTGAATTTCTCAGGTAATTTATAAATGGATGTATGAATTCATTTACATATAATTAGTTCAGTCGCTCAGTCATGTCCGACTCTTTGCAACCCCATGAATCGCAGCACGCCAGGCTTCCCTGTCCATCACCATCTCCTGGAGATGCACAAAAAAGCCAAATTGATAAAACAGTAGATTAATGGCTATCTGGGGCTGAAGTGGGGATTAACTGGAAAGAGTCCTGAGGGATCTTAATGGGAGGATAAAATTTTCTAAAACTTATTTATGGCAATAAATAAATACACTCAGTAGTTAACTAAAAAAAATCACTAGGGTGAACTTAATATCTATATTAAACTGCAATAAAGCATTTTCAAAAGGCCACAAACCGAAACATACAGAGAAAAACTGTAAGTCAAATGCAAAAAAATTTTGTATACCACAATGCAATAAACACTAAAATGAACAGACACCAGAAAATTCAATTCTAAGGCACAAGAGCGCCTAGCGCCTCGCCTCCGGCGGCTGCGCGGCGCACTAAGAGCGCCTAGCGCCCGCCTCCGGCGGCTGCGCGGCGCACTAAGAGCGCCAGCGCCCGCCTCCGGCGGCTGCGCGGCGCACAAGAGCGCCAAGCGCCCGCCTCCGGCGGCTGCGCGGCGCACAAGAGCGCCAAGCGCCTCCCTCCGGCGGCTGCGCGGCGCACTAACAGCGCCCTAAGCGCCTCGCCTCCGGCGGCTGCGCGGCGCACTAAGAGCGCCTAAGCGCCTCGCCTCCGGCGGCGGCGCGGCGCACTAAGAGCGCCTAAGCGCCTCGCCTCCGGCGGCTGCGCGGCGCACTAAGAGCGCCTCGCCTCCGGCGGCTGCGCGGCGCACTAAGAGCGCAGCCGAGAGGAGCTACCCCACAGCCGAGGAAGGATGGCGGTGAGGACAGGCGCACTAAGCACGGCGGGCGCACTAAGCACGGCCGAGAGGAACTACCCCAAGACCGAGGTCAGGAAGGGCGGCGGTGAGGAGAGACCCCTCCTCCAAGGTCAGGAAGGCCGGCGGTGAGGAGAGACCCCTCGTCCAAGGTAAGGTGCGATGGCTGTGCTTAGCTGTAACAGCCGGGAAGAGATACCCCATGCCCAAGGTTAAGAGAAACCCAAGTAAGAAGGTAGGTCTTGCAAGAGGGCATCAGCGGGCAAATACACTGAAACCATACTCACAGAAAACTAGTCAATCTAATCACACCAGGACCACAGCCTTGTCTAACTCAATGAAATTAAGCCATGCCTGTGGGGCAACCCAGGATGGGCGAGTCATGGTGGAGAGATCTGACAGGGTGTGGTCAGCTGGAGAAGGGAATGGCAAACCACTTCAGTATTCTTGCCTTGAGAACCCCATGAACAGTATGAAAAGTCAAAATGATAGGATACTGAAAGAGAAACTCCCCAGGTCAGTAGGGGCCCAATATGCTACTGGAGATCAGTAGAGAAATAACTCCAGAAAGAATGAAGGGATGGAGCCAAAGCAAAAAGTATACCCAGCTGTGGATGTGTCTGGTGATAGAAGCAAAGTCCAATGCTGTAAAGAGGAATATTGCATAGGAACCTGGAATGTCAGGTCCATGAATCAAGGCAAATTGGAAGTGGTCAAACAAGAGATGGCAAGAGTGAATGTCAACATTCTAGGAATTGGCAAACTAAAATGGACTGGAATGGGTGAATTTAACTCAGAGGACCATTATATCTACTACTGTGGGCAGGAATCCCTCAGAAGAAGTGGAGTGGCCATCATGGTCAACAAAAGAGTCTGAAATGCAGTACTTGGATACAATCTCAAAAACGACAGAATGATCTCTGTTCGTTTCCAAGGCAAACCATTCAATGTTACAGTAATCCAAGTCTATGCCCCAACCAGTAACGCTGAAGAAGCTGAAGTTGAACGGTTCTATGAAGACCTATAAGACCTTTTAGAACTAACACCCAAAAAAGATGTCCTTTTCATTATAGGGGACTGGAATGCAAAAGTAGGAAGTCAAGAAACACCTGGAGTAACAGGCAAATTTGGCCTTGGAATACGGAATGACGCAGGGCAAAGACTAACAGAGTTTTGCCAAGAAAATGCACTGGTCATAGCAAATACCCACTTCCAACAACACAAGAGAAGACTCTATACTTGGACATCACCAGATGGTCAACACCGAAATCAGATCGATTATATTCTTTGCAGCCTAAGATGGAGAAGCTCTATACAATCAGCAAAAACAAGACCAGGAGCTGACTGTGGCTCGGACCATGAACTCCTTATTGCCAAATTCAGACTGAAATTGAAGAAAGTAGGGAAAACCACTAGACCATTCAGGTATGACCTAAATCAAATCCCTTATGATTATACAGTGGAAGTGAGAAATAGATTTAAGGGCCTAGATCTGATAGATAGAGTGCCTGATGAACTATGGAATGAGGTTTGTGACACTGTACAGGAGACAGGAATCAAGAACATCCCCATGGAAAAGAAATGCAAAAAAGCAAAATGGCTGTCTGGGGAGGCCTTACAAATAGCTGTGAAAAGAAGAGAAGCGAAAAGCAAAGGAGAAAAGGAAAGATATAAACATGTGAATGCAGAGTTCCAAAGAATAGCAAGAAGAGATAAGAAAGCCTTCTTCAGCGATCTATGCAAAGAAATAGAGGAAAACAACAGAATGGGAAAGACTAGGGATCTCTTCAAGAAAATCAGAGATACCAAAGGAACATTTCATGCAAAAATGGGCTCGATAAAGGACAGAAATGGTATGGAAGCAGAAGATATTAAGAAGAGGTGGCAAGAATACACAGAAGAACTGTACAAAAAAGAGCTTCACGACCCAGATAATCATGATGGTGTGATCACTGACCTAGAGCCAAACATCCTGGAATGTGAAGTCAAGTGGGCCTTAGAAAGCATCACTACGAACAAAGCTAGTGGAGGTGATGGCATTCCAGTGGAGCTATTCCAAATCCTGAAAGATGATGCTGTGAAAGTGCTACACTCAATATGCCAGCAAATTTGGAAAACTCAGCAGTGGCCACAAGATTGGAAAAGGTCAGTTTTCATCCCAATGGCAAAAAAAGGCAATGCCAAAGAGTGCTCAAACTACCGCACAATTGCACTCATCCCACACGCTAGTAAAGTAATGCTTAAAATTCTCCAAGCCAGGCTTCAGCAATATGTGAACCGTGAACTTCCTGATGTTCAAGCTGGTTTTAGAAAAGGCAGAGGAACCAGAGATCAAATTGCCAACATCCGCTGGATCATGGAAAAAGCAAGAGAGTTCCAGAAAAACATCTATTTCTGCTTTATTGACTGTGCCAAAGCCTTTGACTGTGTAGATCACAATAAACTGTGGAAAATTCTGAAAGAGATGGGAATACCAGACCACCTGATCTGCCTCTTGAGAAATCTGTATGCAGATCAGGAAGCAACAGTTAGAACTGGACATGGAACAACAGACTGGTTCCAAATAGGAAAAGGAGTATGTCAAGGCTGTATATTGTCACCATGTTTATTTAACTTATATGCAGAGTACATCATGAGAAATGCTGGACTGGAAGAAACACAAGTTGGAATCAAGATTGCTGGGAGAAATATCAATAACCTCAGATATGCAGATGACACCACCCTTATGGCAGAAAGTGAAGAGGAACTACAAAGCCTCTTGGTGAAAGTGGAGAGTGAAAAGGTTGGCTTAAAGCTCAACATTCAGAAAACGAAGATCATGGCATCTGGTCCCATCACTACATGGGAAATAGATGGAGAAACAGTGGAAACAGTGTCAGACTTTGTTTTTCTGGGCTCCAAAATCACTGCAGATGGTGACTGCAGCCATGAAATTAAAAGACGCTTACTCCTTGGAAGGAAAGTTATGACCAACCTAGATAGCATATTCAAAAGCAGAGACATTACTTTACCAACAAAGGTTCGCCTAGTCAAGGCTATGGTCTTTTTGTGGTCATGTATAGATGTGAGAGCTGGACTGTGAAGAAGGCTGAGTGCCGAAGAATTGATGCTTTTGAAGTGTGGTGTTGGAGAAGACTCTTGAGAGTCCCTTGGACTGCAAGGAGATCCAACCAGTCCATTCTGAAGGAGATCAGCCCTGGGATTTCTTTGGAAGGAATGATGCTAAAGCTGAAACTCCAGTATTTTGGCCACCTCATGCAAAGAGTTGACTCATTGGAGAAGACTCTGATGCTGGGAGGGATTGGGGGCAGGAGGGGAATGGGACGACAGAGGATGAGATGGCTGGATGGCATCACTGACTTGATGGATGTGAGTCTGAGTGACCTCTGGGAGTTGGTGATGGACAGGTAGGCCTGGTGTGCTGCAGTTCATGGGGTCGCAAAGAGTCGGACACGACTGAGCGACTGATCTGATCTGATCTAAGGCACCAGAGGGGAGAACTGAGAATCAACTCAGTTTTTCTTTGCAGAACCTCCAAAGAACTCAGAAATTGAGCTCTGAGCACTACATACTGTTGAATGTAAGGGTAAAGAAGGAGCTGAAATAATGAGGACTGATTAAAAGTCCAAGGGCAACTCTTACTAGCCCTGGTAGAAGTTATTGTCTGAAAAAGGTAAATCATAGGATCTCTGGCAAAAGGACATCAGATACACGTGAAGGCAAGGTGCGACAGTAAATACAGAAGGTTACGGGAACACATAAAAAAAGCAGACAGCAAGATTTCCCAGCCTTTTTGCTCCAGTTAGATTCCACAACACTAGCAGCTTGGCCTTCACCCTCCATGGAGGAGCCGCCGTCTCTGGGAAAATACAACCCAGCCCTAGAAGAAAAACCTACAGGTACTGACCTCATAAGTTCTCAGTTGGACAGACTAGAAAGATCACCCTCCAGTGAAACTCAACAAGCCCTACTCACACACTTAGAGCTTCCAGTCAACTTTTTATCTCCCAGTGATGAGCAAGAATCGCTGTGATTGCCAGTTTTCAAGATGGACGCCAAAATCCCTAAAAAAACATGCCCTCAGTTATTCCCTGCAATGCTGAATAAAGCTAATTGTTGTAACCTAGGTACTGGGAAAGGATGGTGTGTGAATGGAGGCAAAAAAACATGAACTGCTATTTTAATTGTATGCATGAAGAATCTCTGTACAAACAAATGTCTTTAAAGGCAGCAGTATGCCATCTTATGCTGGTGCAGTGGATAGTGTGCACACAGCTCCACCTGGTCCAGACCCACCCTGTGTGGCCCACAGCTCCTCTCAGGTCATCTGGAGAAAACCTTGATACCATTGATGAGGAGGATTGGCTGAAGCAAGACCCAAGGGACCACCACCTCCCCCCCAACAATGCATCTTTTGTTCCCCATGGCATTGCTACATGGAATATCCTTTCTGTTACAGGAATATTACTGAAGCATAGACTCTGCAAGCAGCTACAGTCCTGTGGAAGACCACCGCCCTTGCAGCTAGAAGCCCTGGAGTCAAGGCGCTGCTCTGCCGCTTACCCCAGACACTGACTAACACACCAAGGGGGCTTCCTCATCTATCGCCTAGAGATCATGCCCTGACTTCAACAGCATGGTGTGAGAATGAATTAAAAGGAGTGAACTCGTTTGTAAACAGTGGTCTATAACTTGCGTGGATTGAAGGTGTTACTTGAAACCTTTCCATGCTCACACTGCATGACTTTGACTTCTTTCCCGAGTGGCATCCAAAGTCCTTTGGTTGGTGCGTGGGCCAGAAATTCCCTGGCATGTTCATTGCCTGGGACATCTGGTATACAGTCTTCTGGCTTAGTCTCGTCTTTGTGAAAAAGGAAACAGTGTGTAAGCTCTATGGCAAAAAAAGCACCAGAGCCCTCTCCCACCTGCTTGAGAACACAGCACTGCCTGGCTTGCTCATGGGCTGGAGATCCCTATGTCATCATGTTATCCTCTGAAGAGCTAGAAAGACAAATTATCACTGAGAAAGAAAATATAAGTAACTATTCCAGAAGAGCTGCTGCTACTGTTAAGTCACTTCAGTCATGTCCAACTCTGTGCAACCCCATAGACGGCAGCCCACCAGGTGCCCCCGTCCCTGGGATTCTCCAGGCAAGAACACTGGAGTGGGTTGCCATTTCCTTCTCCAATGCATGAAAGCGAAAAGTGAAAGTGAAGTCACTCAGTCGTGTCCGACTCTTAGCGACCCCATGGACTGCAGCCCACCAGGCTCCTCCATCCATGGGATTTTCCAGGCAAGAGTACTGGAGTGGGGTGCCATTGCCTTCTCCGATTCCAGAAGAGTTAGCTTACCACAAAAACAAGGTAGCTGTTCTTAGAGAAAAGTCACTAGTGTTTACACAGGGATGATCTGTGAGCTCCAAGTTCTAATTCTGGATCACAAAAATTAGATTCTAAGATCACAAAAAATTTTCTGCTAACTTAGAAGCTTTGTGGAATGAGGCAGAAGATAGAATTAAACAAATAAGGTTTGCTGGAACAATAAAAACAATGTGTCAGAGTAAAATAGATTATTAGACCTTGAAGGCCACCATCTTGTTTTATAATCTCATACATACTGTATTTGTGAGATGCATTTTCACCACCAAATAACTACACTGTATAATTAAGGTGCTGTTTTTTTACATTATGATTTTTTCATGGTTCCGTGAATATTAAATTTATAATGGAAGAATGTTTTCTAAAAAATTTCTTTTTAAGTTAAAAGCTACCAAACAGGAAAGGTTACTTTGGCCTTAAGTCCTCTAAGTCTCACTCCCAGAGAAACACACTGACACTGTGGCCGGGGTGCTGGAGGAAGGACTCTGCACCAGGTGGGGCTGGACTGCATGGATTCACGTGTGCTCAGACTCTGAAATGATGACATTCAAGAAAGTAGCAATGGAGCGTCAGAGAAGGAACATGGGGCAGCAGAGCTTTGAGAAGATGCAGTTGCAAGGGAGACAGAAAGAAGGGGAGCGAGTGCTGAGGACACCCAGGGGGCCTGCAGTGGTGTCTTAGGGACAGACGTGAGGCAGATTAAACTTCTGCAAAGGTACGGACTATGACAAAGCCCAAAGTGCACGAACTGACTGCCATCTGCAGAGAAGAGACAGGACTACCATAAAGAAGGTTCAAACCTTAAGCAGCTGTTTTTCATAGCAACTGAGTCTGAGCACTGAGTCAAATCTGTCTCAGAGAAAAACCAAAACTACAAACTTTACACTGACCTTGATAAACCCAGGAGGAGGTTCTTCATAACTAGAAGGAAAAAAAAAAAAACATTGGTCATCAACCATGTTCATAGGAACATAACACATTTCAATCAGCAAAAAGCAACTATAGGCCAAAATAAAAAGGTGTTGTTGTTTTTTCAGTAAAAACAAAACATTATAACTAAAACAGTTAATAAAATATGCCCAGCAGTCAGAAGTCCCAAATAAATAAACTGATGCTATACCACATCCTACTGGGTTGTAGAACTTAAATTCACTGAAGTAATAACTTGGTGTCTTAGCATGATTTTATTTTTGGAAGAATCAAGAGATTGCAGGGAAAATGTGATGTAAAAAGAGCCTTGAGGTAATTATGGTTCCAATCTGTCTTTACACTTGTGGGTGATTTACCTATCATAATTTTCAACTTCTATGACACTGAGAGGGTCATGGGGATGGGGACTGTGCAGGGGGCAGGGAGCGAAGCCAGAGGGAAGGACCTGTTGTAGCAGAAGGAGGTGTGGTTGACCTGTCCCAGAGGCTCCTCCTCCCACTCCCCACCCACCAGCTTTGGATTCAAGACCCTCCCTGAAAGGCCTGGCTGGCCTTCCAGTGGGCTGAGTGGGCTATGGGGATACTGTCTGCTGCTCAGCACCCTGACTGCCCTCTGACCTCTTGGAACTCAAAGATGCAGGCCTCCTGCTCAGTGCCTGGATAATAGGTGACACTCAGTGAAGAACTACTGCTAGAGAAGCAGATGACTGTGTGCAAATGTATTTTCCCTTCCACCAACACCACTCTCAGACCCCAGGGTCCTGAGAACGCAAATCATGCCTGTGCTCCCAACTCATTTCCTCTTGTCATTGCTCTGCTGAAACTTCCAGAAAAGGCTTCTGGGTGCCAAATCTAGAAAAGTAGCACCACATGCTCATGTTCATTTTTAAGTACTGACACACTACCTACTCTCTATTAAACACACTGTGTGGGTGTTTGGGTTTAATTGTGAATGCCCAAGGGACCAAAAACAAAAATGAGAATGAAAACAGAAACGGGACAACGGAACATGCCAGGTCTGTTCAGCGCTTCTGTAAGACGTATCCAGCTGAGGACATCTGGACACTGTAGCTGGTTTAAAACTGTGTCTTGACTCCAGAAACTTGGAAACACACATGGGAGCTTCCCCATTGCTGCACCCAGATGGTGAGAGCCAGGATGACTCATTTTCCACATTTTCTATAATGAAGATGTGTTACTTTATGACCAGGGGGAAAATGTTTAAAATGTGAACTAGATATCCATATGGGACAATCTCCATAAGTTTAAATTTTTAAAAAAGGGGAGTGAAGAGCAAACCATTATATTTGGTGTGATTTTTTTTTTTTTTTTTTTTGGCCACACTACGCAGCTTGTGGGATCTTAGTTCCCCAACCAGTGATCAAACCCAGGGTCCCGGCAGTAAGATCCCTGAGGCGTAACTACTGGGCTGCCAGGGAATTCCGTTGGTATTTGTGTATATGGGTAAAAGAAGTCATCATATGGCCGTAACACACCCACCCTTGTTATTATACATATAGACTGTCTGTGGAAGGATATCTAAAAAACTGGCTTGGCTCTAGGGAGGGGAACTAAGGATCATATAAATGGGAGAGACTTTATTATTCATTCTATTTGCATTTGCATGCACATGTATTAACTTGCAAAATGTTTTCTAATTACAACAGAAAAGCAAAATCAGGGGTATCTTCATTACAGCTATGCTGGTGTAAGCCCAGGTTAATATACTTCTGAAAGAAAACTGAAGGTAACAGGGACTAAAAAATGGAGCCTCAAATAGAGGAAGCTCTGTCCCTGAAGACTACACAGTAACAACCAGGCATGAAGAGACTTAGCTTTTTATGTGTGGGACACTGCTTTTCCAAAGTAAATGCTTAAAATATTTTCTAACAGAAAGTGGGGAGATGATAACAGTTCATCAGCATCCATTTTTAGGAACATTAATGCTATGCCTTATGCATAGAGACCAAAAGGAGACTGCTGGTACCATCAGAAATCAACTGATCCAGGAATACATCCTTTGAGCCACAAGAGTTATACAAACAACAACATATGGCCAACAAACTGAAATCCAAATTACTGAAAAAATATGTAACTACTGATGCCAAAATGAAAAGGAGTGTGAAGGGACTAGACATTTTGAAGTCTATTATTAGTAATAGCTTCCCTAAAAAGTCCATTTTACAACTGTTTTCGTAAGTTTAAAGGAAGGTGGTTGATGGTTTTTCCTCGGGCTAAACAATTCATTAATTTAACATATTAAAAAAAGATAGTTCTCAATGTCTGAAGTAATATATAACTAGTACACATAACAGAGAATAATTTAGAAATGGTAGTATGTTTATGTTAGGTTTAGCTTCTATGCCATAACAATCAAGGAGTCTACATGTATCTTTGTAGTTAAATTCTTTTTATTTTTTTGCATGGCCCATGGGATCTTAGTTCCCCAACCAGGGATCAAACCCATGCCCCCTGCATTGGAGTCTAAAACCACTGGACTGCCAGGGGCGTCCCTGTAGTTAATTCTTAATATTTAAAAAAGGTCATCAAGGCCCATTATTCTGTCCCATCTAAGAAGCTTACCATTAAATCATTCAGATGATAATAATTTATTCTGTGTGCTGCTGCTAAGTTGCTTCAGTCGTGTCCGACTCTGTACGACCCCATAGACGGAAGCCCACCAGGCTCCCCCGTCCCTGGGATTCTCCAGGCAAGAACACTGGAGTGGGTTGCCATTTCCTTCTCAAATGCATGAAAGTGAAAAGTGAAAGTGAAGTCGCTCAGTCGTGTCCGACTCTTAGCGACCCCATGGACTGGAGCCTACCAGGATCCTCCGTCCATGGGATTTTCCAGGCAAAATACTGGGGTGGGGTGCCATTGCCTTCCCCGTTATTCTGTGTAATAAGACTAAATTAAGAAGAAATGTCTTCCCAACTGGGTCTGAGGGAAAAAAATCTTTATTCAGCCAAGTGTTTCAAATTACTCCTTGTGATTCTGAGTACTTGTGTGGGCTTTCTTTCAAAAAGATCCTTCATGTAAGCATATTCCACCCCAAACAATTGTTCCTGCAACAGCTTGTCTTATCTGGGACTGGAAAACAGAGGCAAAATTGGCACATAGACTCAGAATGTCCATTCTGCTTTGCCTAGTAGCCCAGGAGCTCTTAAGTGACAGAGTGGGAATATGGACTGGAGCCTAGGGGGGAGACTCAGATGTCTTTGAGGGCCTGGCCGGTATGGGCAAAGAGAGAAGCAAGGTAAAGTGTAAGAAAATGGCCAGTGGAGATTGAAGTGGGTACATCAGGGACAAAGGATTTCAATTCAATTTCTGAAAAAACAAACTGTGGGGCTTGCCATTTAATATGGCAGACTGAACAACATGCTTTATTTTTTGTTTTTTGTTATAACAACAATAAACAAGTTTAAAAGGTAGAAAGCTACAAAGGAATCTTGAGCAGAGACAACATCAGAGGAAGATTTCAACAAATCTGGGCAAATGAAAGGAAGAAAGAACTGATTTCTGTCTGTGTAGGAAGTTAGTCTTCAGGAGATGGGGTTAGGGAATGTGGACATGGAGTGGCTGAAGCCACCAGTTTTTTCCTCCTTCCTCATATCCAGGAAACTGTCCACCCAACCTGTGAAGGCGACTGCAGATTAGTGCCCTCTGAGCATAGCTGAGGATGGGAGTGATAGTGAGCATGGGCTGAAAATTGATGCTCAATGGAAGTTTGTATGAACTTGAGACACTCAGCCTTCTCATTTCCAACCCACCCAGAATGCTTGCATCCAAGCATAGATACCCAGACTGAAGGGTCTTCTCTAGAGAAGCTGAAGAGCACTAAAAATAATCTCTACCCACAGCCTGATCTTCCTCTAGTGAGGCTATGCAGTCAATGAACAAGCACCTACTCTCTCTGTCTCATACATGGACGCTTGTCAAGGGTGTTACAGGGCCCCACTCTTAAATGTGAGTAGACACCCAGATATCCAGGCATTAGGGGGGAAAAACTCTAAATGGAAGACAGATCAAAAGAAAAGGCAAATACAAAGGCAATGGAGGGAGCAGAAAACAAAGAAAAATTAATGAGTATCCTCGAAGAAGAAACAAGAAAGGATGCTATGGAAAAATAATGCGCAGAATGAGAAAAAGTTGTTGAATTGAGAAATACGAGAACAGAATTTTTTAAAATATGTGCAGTAGAAGAAACAGAAGATAAATCTACAAAATATATTGAAAAGTCAAAGGGATAAACAACTGGAGATAAAAAATAATTACAGGATCGACAGAAATCCAACAGAAAGAAAAAGAAAAGGAGAAAAAGAAATCAAAACACAGTATATTTAATGTACCCATGAAATGTCAAAAAATGAAAAGAAACTGTAGGAAAAAAGACACACATCATCATAAGCTTCAGAATGGCAAAAGTAAATGTAAGTAAAGTTGCCAAAGCTTTAAGAGTAGAGTTAAGGCTAAGCAGGTAACCTATAAAAGAAAGGGACTCTCAGTGCCATTAGACTCCTTAGCAATTCTGGAAACGACATGGCACCTTCAAAATTGAGTGAAAATGATTTTTGACCTAGAATTCTATACTTCACCAAATTATGAAGTTTAAAGACAGAATAAAGACATTTTCAGATATGCAAGGCATCAAAAAATTTACCTCCAATACACTCTTTCATGGGAAGTTATAGAATGTGCTTCAGCAAAATATGGGAGTAAAGACAGAAGGAGGAACAGATGCAATCCAGGAATGGGATAAAAGACAAGATATTAGTGAAAGAAATTCCAGGATAATGGTTAGACTTCAGGTCTAGAAAGTAACAAAGGATTCAGATCAGATCAGTCGCTCAGTCGTGTCCGACTCTTTGCGACCCCATGAACTGCAGCACGCCAGGCCTCCCTATCCATCACCAGCTCTCGGAGGTCACTCAGACTCACATCCATCGAGTCAGTGATGCCATCCAGCCATCTCATCCTCTGTCATCCCCTTCTCCTCCTGCCCCCAATCCCTCCCAGCATCAGAGTCTTCTCCAACGAGTCAACTCTTCGCATGAGGTGGCCAAAATACTGGAGTTTCAGCTTTAGCATCATTCCTTCCAAAGAAATTCCAGGCCTGATCTTCAGAATGGACCGGTTGGATCTCCTTGCAGTCCAAGGGACTCTCAAGAGTCTTCTCCAACACCACAGTTCAAAAGCATCAATTCTTCTGCGCTCAGCCTTCTTCACAGTCCAGCTCTCACATCCATACATGACCACAGGAAAGACCATAGCCTTGACTAGGCGAACCTTTGTTGGCAAAGTGATGTCTCTGCTTTTGAATATGCTATCTAGGTTGGTCATAACTTTCCTTCCAAGGAGTAAGCGTCTTTTAATTTCATGGCTGCAGTCACCATCTGCAGTGATTTTGGAGCCCAGAAAAATAAAGTCTGACACTGTTTCCACTGTTTCTCCATCTATTTCCCATGTAGTGATGGGACCAGATGCCATGATCTTTGTTTTCTGAATGTTGAGCTTTAAGCCAACCTTTTCACTCTCCACTTTCACTTTCATCAAGAGGATTACTGGAGGATAAAAGATGGAAGATCCAAGTGAAAAGTGAAATAATTGATTATCTAGATAGGAATACATAGGGAAAGTATTTTTAGCTTTTGAAGCCTCAGGGGAAAAAATAGCACTTGATAGTAGTATATGAAGTCGCGTCCGACTCTTTGTGACCCCCATGGACTGTAGTCTACCAGGCTCCTCATCCATCCATAGGATTTTCCAGACAAGAGTACTGGAGTAGGTTGCCATTTCCTTCTCCAGGGGGATCTTCCCGACCCAGAGATTGAACCCCGGTCTTCCGCATTGTAGGCAGATGGTTTTACCATCTGAGCCACAAGGGAAGTCCCTGGTGTGAAAAGAAGAGAAGCAAAAAGCAAAGGAGAAAAGGAAAGATATACTCATTTGAATGCAGAGTTCCAAAGAATAGCGAGGAGAGATAAGAAAGCCTTCCTCAGTGATCAATGCAAAGAAATAGAGGAAAACAATACAATGGGAAAGACTAGAGATCTCGTCAAGAAAATTAGAGATACCAAGGGAACATTTCATGCAAAGATGGGCTCATTAAAGGAGAGAAATGGTATGGACCTAACAGAAGCAGAAGATATTAGAAGAGGTGGCAAGAATACACAGAAGTGTGCAAAAAAGATCTTCACGACTCAGATAATCACGATGGTGTGATCACTCACCTAGAGCCAGACATCCTGGAATGTGAAGTCAAGTGGGCCTTAGGAAGCATCACTACGAACAAAGCCAGTGGAGGTGATGGAATTCCAGTTAAGCTATTTCAAATCCTGAAAGATGATGCTGTGCAAGTGCTGCACTCAATATGCCAGCAAATTTGGAAAACTCAGCAGTGGCCACAAGACTGGAAAAGATCAGTTTTCATTCCAATCCCAAAGAAAGGCAATGCCAAAGAATGCTCAAACTACTGCACAACTGCACTCATCTCACATACTAGTAAAGTAATGCTCAAAATTCTCCAGGCCAGGCTTTAACAATGTGTGAACCATGAACTTCCAGATATTCAGGCTGGTTTTAGAAAAGGCAGAGGAATCAAGAGATCAAATTGCCAACACCCGCTGGATCATGGAAAAAAGCAAGAGAGTTCCAGAAAAAAATCTATTTCTGCCTTACTGACTATGCCAAAGCTTTTGACTGTGTGGATCACAATAAACTCTGGAAAATTCTGAAAGACATGGGAATACCAGACCACCTGACCTGCCTCTTGAGAAATCTGTATGCAGGTCAGGAAGCAATACTAACTGGACATGGAACAACAGACTGGTTCCAAATAGGAAAAGGAGTACATCAAGGCTGTATATTGTCACTGTGCTTATTTAACTTATGTACAGAGTACATCATGAGAAACGCTGGGCACAAGCTGGAATCAAGGTTGCCAGGAGAAATATCAATAATCTTAGATATGAAGATGATATCACCCTTTTGGCAGAAAGTGAAGAAGAACTAAAGAGCCTCTTGATAAAAGTGAACAAGGAGAATGAAAAAGTTGGCTTAAAGCTCAACATTCAGAAAAGTAAGACCATGGCATCTGGTCCCATCACTTCATGGCAAATAGATGGGGAAACAGTGGAAAGCAGACTTTATTTTTGGGGGCTCCAAAATCACTGCAGATGGTGATCGCAGCCATGAAATTAAAAGACGCTTACTCCTTGTCACCAACCTAGACAGCAAATAAAAAGCAGAGACATTATTTTGCCAACAAAGGTCCGTCTAGTCAAAGCTATGGTTTTTCCCATAGTCATGTATGGATGTGAGAGTTGGACTATATAAGGAAAGCTGAGTGCTGAAGAATTGATGCTTTTGAATTGTGATGTTGGAGAAGACTCTTGAGAGTCCCTTGGACTGCAAGGAGATCCAACGAATCCATCCTAAAGGAAATCAGTCCTGAATATTCATTGGAAGGACTGATGTTGAAGCTCAAACTCCAATACTTTGCCCACCTGATGCAAAGAGGTGACTCATTTGAAAAGACCCTGATGCTGGGAAAGATTGAAGGCAGGAGGAGAAGGAGATGACAAACGATGAGATGGTTGGATGGTATCACCGACTCAATGGACATGAGTTTGAGTAAACTCCAGGAGTTGGTGATGGACAGGGAGGCCCAGCGTGTTGCAGGCCATGGGGTTGCAAAGAGTCAGAAACGACTGAGCGACTGAACTGAACTGAATAGTATATGAAGCAAATGAAAAACTGAGGCTATTACTATTCAAAAGACAACAGTTATACTAGAAAACAAAAAAATCATACAGTTTGACTCAAAAGCAAGCAACACTGCATAATTATAACAATGTTAGTACTCACATTGATTAGGGAAGTTATTATATCATAATGGAGCTCAATCAGAAGGATGGAAACAAAAAGGGCAAATAGGAGAACTAAATCTTTACAAGAAGTTAATAGATAATGTCTAAAAGTGTTCAAACAACAGAAGCAGTATAAGCATACAATTTAGAAATGTGCAGTTAAATCCAAGAAGTGAAACATAAAAGAGTTTGCACATGGAAGTCTTGGCCCTCTTAGGAGAGAACTGGGGGTAGTGGGTTGTGCAGGGAACTATGGGGGTGAATGAAGAGCGTGGCAACTCACCACTATTTTTTTGTACGATTTTTAGTAAATACTATTAATATTTGTGTTTTTAAGCTATATACAAGTATTACTCTGATATGCTATGCTATGCTAAGTCACTTCAGTCGTGTCCGACTCTGTGTGACCCCATAGACGGCAGCCCACCAGGCTTCCCCGTCCCTGGGATTCTCCAGGCAAGAACACTGGAGTGGGTTGCCATTTCCTTCTCCAGTGCATGAAAGTGAAAAGAGAAAGTGAAGTCGCTCAGTCATGTCTGACTCTTAGCGACCCCATGGACTGCAGCCTACCAGGCTCCTCCATCCGTGGGATTTTCCAGGCAAGAGTACTGGAGTGGGGTGCCATTGCCTTCTCCGATTACTCTGATATAAACTTTTATGAAAATCAAACACAACTCTGAACTAGAAAAAGCAAACATGTTCATAGCCTAGCCAGTTTTAAACGTGTGAAAATGGAAAAATCCCATTGGTCTGAGAATTGAGGACACCTCAATTCTGCTGTAGCTTTGTTGGCTAAACAGGTCAGTGACTTAATCACTGAGCCTCCATTTTCTCACCTATAAAATGTTATCATCTTTCTCCTGTCTGTGAAAAAGTTCTGTGAGCTTCAAAATAAACGTATAGAGTATTAACCACCATCTGGCATCCTATAGTTAAAGATACTGAGCGCTGAGTGGGCCTCAGTCCTCCCTGAGTCCAGGGTGTCTAGAAGGAGCCAGGACTGTGGCTGCTAGCAGTGCAGCTCCTGTGTCCACAACCATTGTTCACTGAGGCGAAATTCAGCTCAAGAGCCATACTGAAAAGTACAGGTCAGGCTTCAAGGAGCCATGCATTTTGTATCAAAGCTCCCAGAGGTGAAGGAGAAGGATTAACCCTTTGAGGACCTTTCCTGACATGTCTGTCTCAGCAATCATGAGAAAGCAGGCAATGAGAAGTGCCTGAAACAATTCAAATAACTAACTGAAAATCAAACTTAGGAAAGTTGACTTCTAAAGCTGATTATGGGATGACAGAAACACTGAAAAGAACCGAAAGGGTCGTTAATCCAACTTTCCACCTGATGTTTATTTAAATCTCCTTTACAACCCACCCTTCTCTCAGTGGTCATCTGGACTCTCCTCCAATCCTCGGGAGCTGGGGGAGCACACTGCCTCTTGTCAGGCTGACACGGGTCCTAATTCTTCTTCTTGAGCTGGAACTGGCCTCCTAGTACCTTTCATCCTTCAGTTCAGTTCAGTCGCTCAGTCGTGTCCTGCTCTTTGAGACCCTATGAATCGCAGCACGCCAGGCCTCCCTGTCCATCACCAACTCCCGGAGGTCACCCAGACTCACATCCATCGAGTCAGTGATGCCATCCAGCCATCTCATCCTCTGTCGTCCCCTTCTCCTCCTGCCCCCAATCCCTCCCAGCATCAGAGTCTTCTCCAATGAGTCAACTCTTCACATGAGGTGGCCAAAGTATTTGAGTTTCAGCTTTAGCATCATTCCTTCCAAAGAACACCCAGGGCTGATCTCCTTCAGAATGGACTGGTTGGATCTTCTTGCAGTCCAAGGGACTCTCAAGAGTCTTCTCCAACACCACAGTTCAAAAGCATCAATTCTTCTGCGCTCAGCCTTCTTCACAGTCCAGCTCTCACATCCATACATGACCACAGGAAAAACTATAGCCTTGACTAGACGGACCTTTGTTGGCAAAGTAATGTCTCTGCTTTTGAATATGCTATCTAGCTTTCATCCTTATCCCTGGTAAAAAATCCTAAGGACCAGATAGAACAAGTCTACGCTCTCTTCTATCTGACAGCTCCTCCCGAGTAGTTAGGAGCCAGGCCCTCACCCCACTTTACTTCTCTTCGTCACCGCACGAACGTAACGGGACTGGGCTTTCTCTTCCCTTATTAACAGCAGAAGATGAAACGGATGGGGATTTTAACCCGTTCACAGTGCGCCCCCTGAACTGAGAGCGGAAAGGACCAGGGCGCTCAGCCGTAGTTCTGGATTCAGTCCTGACCAAGCACCGCCGCTTTCTGCCGGGGAAGAGCCCGCCGCCGCAGCTCGGGTCCCGGGACGAGGCTCGGGGGGAGGAGCCTCCCTCCCTCCGGCCAGCCGCTGGGAGTCTAGGATCCCGCCGCCCGGGATCAAAACCGGCTTCGCGGAGTCGCGAAGACGGCACTTCCTCCCTGCCGCGTCCGCCGAGCCTCGCAGCGCCCTCTCCTCCCGCCGCTCCACGCCCGATTTCATCGCCGAGCCCGCCGGTCCCCCGCCGCCTCCGGCAGCCCAGCCGGACAGACTGCCTCCGGGTGGTGCAGCCTTAAGTCCACACTCGGAGCGCCAAAACCCTGCGGTGGGGTCAGCGGGTGCCGCAGGCCGGAGCGCGCCCCCTGGCGACGGCCGGGAGCCTCGGAGCCTAGGGTGCTGTGGGCGGAGCTTGAACTCTCACTTGGTTCTCTGGAAGTATTTCTCCTGAAGCCTTCAGGGATGTAAGCTGTGTGTTGCACTGAAGCCACCATGCTAAGAAGCTCAAACTAACAAGCGGGAAAGATTGAAGGCAGAAGGAGAAGGGGGACGACAGAGGATCAGATGGTTGGATGGCATCACCGAGGAGATGGACATGAGTTTGAGTAGGCTCCGGGAGTTGGTGATGGCCAGGGAAGTCTGGCGTGCTGTAGTCCATGCGGTCGCAAAACGTCGGATACGACTGAGCGACTGAACTGAACTGAACAAGTGGGGAGAGATCACGTAAAGAGGCCCTAAGACTCAATAAAAAATGAGATGTCAGGTCAGACCCCACTGCCTAACCACACCCTACCCCTAGTGAGAGGACTCCTTGGTGCAGGCCAGAGATAAATCTTAAGTGGCTCACAGCAACTAAGCTAGAACAAAACTGTTCTCCCCATCTTGGGGAGGCTTTGTGGCCGGCCAGTTATGTGCCTAAAGTAAAAGAAAAGAAAATGGAAGAAGGAAAAAAGAAAAGACAACAAACAGTATTTAAACACCACAGGTGACCTTATAGCATGCAAGCAAATAATCTGAAAACTTTAGTATATACTTCTATGCAGAAAGCAATTGTGTTGGATTTTTCTCACTTATAATTGATAAAAGTCAATTCAAAGTCAGTTTGCCTAACAGTGATTTGATCTCTCAGCAAGAAGACCCGGGGATTGATAATTACATTTTAGCAAATATTAGTGAAAATTCTTTTGAGGACAACAGTGGACCAAAATCCAAATCAAATTGTTCATTTTTTTTTTTTCCTGCAGTACCTCCCCACATGTGGGATCTTAATTCCCTGACCAGGGATGGAAACTCTGCCCCTTGCACTGGAAACTCTGAGTCTTGACCATTGGACTGCCAGGGAAGTCCCCAAATGAAACTGTTCTAAGAAAATAAAGTTCAGGAATTTATTAACTTACATATGTGAAATGTCATAGGATAAAACTTCAGGAATGGCTGGATCTAGGTGCTAAAATGTTATAGTTGGCAAGTTCTCTCTCAGCTTTACTTTCCTTTGTATTGCTTCATTCTTTGCAGTTTCTCCCATGTGGGGAAAAAGATGGCCACTGGAAGCCAAAGATGGCCAACAAATTAGCAGTCCTAGATGGAAGAAACTTTACCTTTCTCAGTTTCAGTAAGAATTCCATGTATTATACTCATTGCCTTAGCAAGTCTTTATTAACCAGGGCCATCTCTCACATTCAGCCCCATTTTCTGATTGTGATAAACTCAGTATAATAACATCTAGTAAGCAATGAGACAAACTGGAAATCTTACCCTGGTGGTTATGATTCTGAATCATTATTGTTACCTATCATCCTTTGTTTATGCTCATAGCATCTGGAAGGGCGTGCAGGTATAGTTCGTTTCCAGAAATAGAGAGTAAAGTGATTATTACCTAACCGTGAATATACATGGAGTCACCCTTCAGTTTGTACCAGGGCACCTAGCCCAGTGAATGAGAGATGCTTTCTTTGTTGTCCCTCCCTATTCTAGGCTCAGCTTCAGTCTTTTCTACCCCTCTGCTTCATCCTAAGATAGCAAATTCACCCTCAAATCCAACAAGAGGGTCTTGGTGTTGGTCTAATTGTAGAGGGGTGTCTGTATCTAGTCCTGACTGTGTTACTGGATAGATTTGAAGCCTTCCCCCACCCCCAAATGTTTATTTATTTCTGGCTGTGCTGGGTCTTCGTTGGTGCTTGGACTTTTCTCTAGTTGTGGCGAGCGGGGGCTACGCTCTTGTGGTGCACGAGCTTCTCACTGTGGTGGCTCCTCTTGCAGAGCACTGGCTCTCGGGTGATCAGATTTCAGTAGTTGCAGTACGTGGGCTCAGTAGTTCGGTGCATGGGCTTTGGATGCCCAGCTGTATATGGAATCTTCCTGGGCCAGGGATTGAACCTGTGTCCCCCCACACTGACAGGCGTATTTTTAACCACTGAACCACCAGGCAAGTCCTATTTCTAATCATTTCAACTGGCATTCTATTTAGTCACCAATAGGATTGGAGGAAAAATTGCAGACAATGTGTTTTCTTTGGTGCTTGGAAGGGAAAAGGAGACTCTAGCTAACATAATTATCAATCTGTGGCAAAAAAACTAGTGGACAAACCAATTGCCATTCCCCCTTCATTTCCTTGCTCATACCACTCTGGTTTGTACAAGAAGCGTGTACTTCAAGTGGAGGCCCTTTCCCTCCTCTCTGATTGAATCTTAGTTAGTCTTAAACCAATCATAGTAATGCAGTTTCTCTTCCACTGATAGATTAGCAATGGGC
The DNA here is from genome assembly GCA_935064755.1 of Tragelaphus eurycerus. Lineage (NCBI taxonomy): Eukaryota > Metazoa > Chordata > Mammalia > Artiodactyla > Bovidae > Tragelaphus > Tragelaphus eurycerus. The sequence goes on from CAKXYN010000002.1 coordinate 32,947,530, forward strand.
ATGGGATGCAATTTCAGTCAATGAGGCATGATGGGAGGGCTGTAGGAGGGAGGGTTTCTGGAAATGCTGTCCTTGCTTTTAATAAATGATACTTGGAAAGATAAAAGGTCCCCTTTCTGCCTCAGGATGATGTTCTCTATAGGTGGTAGTTGGATCTAGGGCAGGCATCTTGTAATCACAAGGGGCAGCAGCAAACCCCCTGAGGAGGAAAGGAAAAGAAGGCATCAGAGCACCTGGGGTTGTTCTAGAGACACTTCATTAACCACTCCTGCAGTTGCTTCCCATCCAGACCTCCTCTTCTGAGAGATAGTACATATGGGTTAAGTGATTTTTGAGTTGAGTTTTCTATTACTCATAAGATATATGTTATTCCTTACATTTCCATATTACTTTGCAGATTCCTACCCCTCCTAAACTGCTTCACTTGATTCTCACAGAAACTCTGGAGATAGGCAAGACATCTTACGAATAAGGAGTGTGATGCTCAGAGAATAGGAGGATGGGTGGCCCTACAAGCAGGTCGGTCTGATTTCTAGTCCAGGATTTTCCATCAAACCACATGGCAACTCCAGGTGTGTTGTCCAATACTGAAGGTGGGAGAATTTTTTGGAAAATCCTGGGAAGGGAGAGAAGACACTGCTACTTCACATTTGCCTCAGGTCAGTTCAGATGAATACTGGCCTTCTCTTTATCCCCAGCTCAGTGTGTACCAAGCTAAAGTTAATAGCTTACATAGCTTAGCCTCCAGGGTTTACTGCTTTTGGAAGATCTGATTCATGCATGAATCCTTCTTTATTTCAGGCTCAATGAAAAGCGGAATTCTTTCTTTAGTGCCCTACTTTACTTGCCAGATTATGTTTGTAATTTTCCCACTAACTTCTTGTATGGAGCTGGATCGAAAGAACCTTTGAAGCTCCAACACTCTGGCCCCCTGATGTGAAGAGCTGACTCATTGGAAAAGACCCTGATGCTGGGAAAGATTGAGGACAGGAGGAGAAGGGGACAACAGAGGATGAGATGGTTGGATGGCATCAGTCATTCGATGGACATGAGTTTGAGCAAGCTCTGGGAGTTGGTGATGGACAGGGAAGCCTGGCGTGCTGCGGTCAGTCCATGGGGTTGCAAAACGTCAGATATGACTGAGTGACTGAACTGAACTGAGAAAGAACCTAGTTTTCTGATACTCATTCAGACTGATCCTGCTTCAAATCCCCCTTCAGTTCTTCCTCCAGGATGCTCCACACCTCCATTCCGGCCTCAGACCTTTTGTATATTTCTCCTCTTGTGTCCTTGCCTCTGATTGTGTCACACATGCTCTTATTCCTTGGCTCTGTTCTCTCACTGATTCTTATCTTCTATTTTTCCCTTCTTCCTATCTTTCTCGCTTCTCCCCCTACCCTTTTAAAAAATTCCAGTACCTTTCCCCTCTTTCTGGTTCCTGTCTCTCACCAACCTGCCTCTTCCCCCTATCTTTACATGTCTGAGCTTTTAGTCTACTGTTGACTCTTCTTGACTGGATTCACAGTTTTTAAACTTGGCCAGTTCTTACAATGTCACCCCCAGAAGTTTAATGGAAATCTTTCTTTTTTTTAAATTTCAGGTTGACTTTATCAGTTCTTAGGTTGATGTTATTAGTAATGCCAAGAGGTAAATTTTCTCTTTGGTAGATTGCTACAGAAATCCAGTTCAAAGAATGTTGGTTAGGATTTAAAGAGACAGTGTAGAGCACACATACTGTTTGATTGATAATTAACATTTAAAAAGGAATAACAAGGGAATTCCCTGGTGGTTCAGTGGCTGGGGACACTGCTTTCACTGCTGTGGGCCCAAGGTCAATCCCTGGCTGTGCAACATGGCCAATAAATAAATAAATAAAATAAAAGGAATGACTAGAAATCAAGCCACTGGGAAGCACTACAAGGCAAAGTGGAAGTGGCAATCACTGCCTGACTTGCTTCCTGCGTCTGTCTTCTTTTCCAGGCTGGAGTGTCTCCTCTCTTACAGGATCACAGAATTTTAGGATTGGAAGTCTTAGAAATCAACCCCTTCATTTTGCAGATGAGGAAACTGAGGCCCAGCTAGGTGGCATGTGTTGCCCGCAGTCACAAGGGAGTGAAGATTCCTGACTGGAACCAGGCTGACTTTTTGGTTTGTTTCTGTGTAAAACCTGGCAGAGTGATTAAAAACATAAAGAACTAATGAAAAGTACGTAGAAGGAAGCAAGTCATCACCCCAAATTCAACTTATCAGTGGTTGAATTGTATTAGCAGGTTTTCTATTTCAATAAAATAATCTCTATTAGGAATAATGGATGTTTCTTTAGTGCTACATGTAGCTTCTCATTAGATCCTGGATCTAATAAAATCTATAATACTCTAAAAATTTTTTAAAAATTATCACATTTTATCTTCATCTTACAGAGGACACAGACTTAATTTGCAGGTCACCTAGATAGTCCACATATTTTTTTTCCCTTAATAAGGTGGATTTAATCTACTCACCATTTGTTAGCATTTTTGCTTTTCTAGTTAGAGATCAGTTGGTAACCAGCTTTTCTCTCCCTTGCTATCTTTGCCAGATTTTGGTATTGGGATTGTTTGCTTCCCAAACAAGTTGACAAACCTTTGGTGATTTGTTTTCATTAGTCCAATAATGGACTTTTAGTTTCAATAAATTCAATGGAATTTAGTTTCAATAAATAAGAACAAACAATTCTAAACTAAGAATGCATTAGAGTCAGACACGACTGAAGCGAACTTAGCAGCAGCAGCAGCAACTCTAGTAAATTTTCCCTCATAATCTGGGTCTGTAATGTGAAGTCTTAACTAGCTTAGTCACAGGGGTGGGACCATGTGGGATGTTTGCTAATAAGTATCACTCACATCTTAAAACGTTTGTCTGAACAACTGTCACGGACTCTCCCCTTTCTCTAAGTATTAAAAGAAAATCCTGGGGAAAGAAATCTCGAAGATGGCTTCAGTCTGTTTCAACGTAGAATCCAGCCTTGAAACTAAGTTTCTTTAAAAAGAAGTTTTCCTCCCTTCCCAAATCAGCAAAGAGTAACTGGATCCGCGGCCACGTAGGAGCCTCTAGGGGCCCTAAATCCGGAGTCTCTAGGGGTAGGCAGAGATCCGCGGGTTTGCCTGGGCCAGAAGTCTTTCTCTTCTAACTATAGATCGCAGCCCAGTCCCAAAGAGTTCTTGATTTCTCCCTTGGGGACTGGTCCCTTTGAACTTCCAGAAGGCCCGCCTCTTCCCCGGGCTGGCCAGCTCACGGGACCGGACCCGCTCGGGCGGCGCAGGGCGCAGCAGGGCTGGCCTGGCGCGCGGCCCCGGCTCCTCCCCTCCCTCGGATGTGGCCGGGGGGCGGGGGCCGGGGGCCGGGGGGCGGGAGAGAGGGGTGGCTGCTGCCGCCCGGGGAGAGCCGGGAGTCTTTTCCACGTTTGCAAAGGCCGCCGCACGTCCAGGCCCGACCCGCGCCGCCCGAGCTCCTTGCGCCCTCGCGGCTCCCCGCCGCGCCCCCTCCTCTCCTCGCCCCCTATGGCTATCAGGGCCCGGAGTTGGCGGCCCCCGCCGCCGCCGCTGCTCCTGCTGCTTCTCTGGGTGACCGGGCAGGCGGCCCCTGTGGCGGGCCTGGGGCTGGGTTCGGACTCGGAGCTGCAGATCGAGCGGCGCTTCGTCCCCGAGGAGTGTCCGCGCACCGTGCGCAGCGGCGACTTCGTGCGCTACCACTACGTGGGGACGTTCCCCGACGGCCAAAAGTTCGACTCCAGGTACCGCGCCCAGCGCGCCAGCCGGACCTCCGAGGCTGCAGCGCCCGTTTTCCCGCTTCCCGGTCTCCGGACAGGCCTTTCCCTCCCGACGGACCTCCCCCAGCTCCGCCCCTCGAACCCGCGCTCCTCCCTTTCCCTATTCTCACCCCAGAGCTTCCCCGACCCTTCATCCCTTCAGCCTGGGGGCTGCGGGGGCCCTGGAGCCTGCTGGCCCTTTTGCTCGCCTGGTGGGCTGGAATCTTCCTGGGACCTTGCGCAGCGGGGTTGGCGCAGACCACCCACTGCTCCGCCCTGAGCAGTAACACGCGCGAAATCTTCGTAAAGAGCTAGCCCCCTAGCCGACCCCCGAGAGTAAATGTTAGTGTCCGCCTGTCTGTCTCCCTTGATTGTTCCTTCCGGCAGGGCCCTTGAGTGTCAAGTCATTCATGCCTCTCGATGATGATGATGGAGGTGGCGATAGCAGCCGCTAACATTTGTGGATTGTTACAGTTGTTACAGGGTAGTTCTCAGTGGTTTCCATATAACGAATTTATTTAATTCTTAACTACAGTTTTCTGTGTAGGTATTATCATTACCCTTATTTTGCCAGTGAGATAACTTGAGTCCATGGAGGCTGAGAAACTTGTTTAAACGAGATCGTTTTGAAACCCGAACAATCCAAGTCCAGGATTTGTGCCCATTAACTACCGCCCTCCCCTTATGGCCTTACAAAAAAACTCACTGGGCAGGAGGTCGTCCAGAGCAAGTCACACAGCTTTGCCCCACGCCCGGTGTCCACAGTTTCTGCCCTTGAATCTGTAGCGAGATCACAGCACCTCTCCCCAGCTTCCCTAGTTTAGCATTAGGGTTAACAGGCCCCTTCTCCAGCTCCTGCTGCTCTCCTTCCCCAGACTTTGTTACGGTCCTAGGTCTGTGTCCACATTTCTCTTCGTGAATCACCAGGCTAAGTAAAGAGAACAATTTGTTAGCATCTGCTTTGTGCTTGAGGCGGGGCTAAGCTCATTCCTGAGGTTATCTTTTAAAAGGTACTCTTAGTCTTGCCTTTTAAAAAATTCCAGTAAGTGTATATACAAAAGCTGGTTAGTATTTGATGTGGCACATAGCAAGCACTGAGAAATATTCATTCTCATATTGTTTCAGTTGCTTCTTTTTAAAACAGGTTTATTGAGATATAATTTACATTCCATACAATTCACCCATTTAAAGTGTATGATTCAATTTTTTTTTAGTATATTCACAGAGTTGTGAAATCATCACAACTCTCTAATTCTAGAATTTTTTCCACACTCCAAAAAAGAAACCCATCAGCAATCACTCTCTTCCCCTCCAGGTCTAGGTAACCACTAATCTACTTTCTGTCTCTTGATGGAATCTTGCCATTTGCAGCCTTTGGGTTTGGTTTCTTTCACATAAGGTTGGTTTATTTATGCTGTAGCGTGTATCAGCTCTTTATTCCTATTTATGGCTGTATAATATTCCATATCATATTTTATCTATTAATTAGCTGATCGGCTTTTGAGTTATTTACACTTTTTGATTATTACGAATAATGATGTTATGAACATTTACATACAAGGTTTTGTGTGGACGTATGTTTTCATCTTTTATGGATATATGCCTAGAAGTGGAACTGCTGGGTCCTATGATAACTATGTTTAACTTTTTTAGGAACTGCCAAACTTGTTTTCAAACATGGTTGCACCATTTTACAATCCCACAGCAGTATATGAGAGTTCCTGGTTCACCATGTTCTCACCAACACTTGTAATTGTATGCCTTTTTGATTATAGCCATCCTAGTGGATATGAAATAGTAGGTCATTATGGTTTTGATTCATGAATCTCTAATGGTGAATGATGCTGCACATCTTTTCATGAGTTTATTGGCCATTTGTATATCTTCTTTTGCTTCACTAGTTAGAAAATAGTTGAGGCTTTCCTGCTTATGCTGATGTTAATTAATAATTCCCACTGGAACAAATCATCTAATTCTTTCTACCCACTAAAATGGCAGCCACTGTGAGGCAATGTAAAAGTGAAAAGAGAAAGAGTTGCTCAGTCATGTCTGACTCTTTGCAACCCCATGGATTGTAGCCTGCCAAACTCCACTGTCCATGAAGTTCCCCAGGCAAGAATGCTAGAATGGGTTGCCATTCCCTTCTCCAGGGGATCTTCCTGACCCACGGACAGTGGAAATATAGATGAGCTGCCATCCATTCTGCAAATGTGTATGCAGTGTCTGCCCCTGAAGATGGTGTTCCCTTCCTGCACTCTGGCTATTGTCCAGACAACTGTACACTGTATTAAGTACAGAAAGAATAATAACACACACTTCTGTCTCTCACATAGAGTTCACAGATAGTTCTTACCTTGTGCCTTTACTTATATGAGCTACACTGAATTCTTTTAACCTCACAATACAATATCATCTCATTATACATGAAGAAATCGGGTCTCAGAAAGTTCAAGTAATTTATCCAAGATGATAACTACTAAGTGGTGGAATGGGGCCTTGAATCTAGGCAGTTTAGTGCCAGAGTCTCAAGTTTATAGTCTGTAGTCCACTCGTGTATGATGGAAGAATAGCAAGGAGCTTTGGAATCACCCAGAAAGTTTAACTGTATGTTGTGTGTATTGGTGTGTTTGTGTCTGGTTGTGGGACTGGTCAAGATGGAGTTCTAGGATGTGTGTTAAGTCACTTCAGTTGTGTCCGACTCTTTGCGACCCCATGGATTATAGCCCACCAGGCTTTGGGATTTCCCAGGAAAGAATATTGGAGTGAGATGCCACTCCCTTCTCCAGGGGATCTTTCAGAGCCAGGGATCAACCTGTGTCTCCTGTATCTCCTGCATTAGCAAGTGGGTTCCTTACCACTAGTGCCACCTGGGAAGTTGGTGTGTGTGTCTGTATGTGTGCCTGATTGGGGGCTATGGCACCCCACCCCAGTACTTTTGCCTGGAAAATCCCATGGACGGAGGAGCCTGGTAGGTTCCAGTCCATGGGGTCGCTAAGAGTCGGACACAACTGAGCGACTTCACTTTCACTTTTCACTTTCATGCATTGGAGAAGGCAATGGCAACCCACTCCAGTATTCTTGCCTGGAGAATCCCAGGGACGGGGGAGCCTGGTGAGCTTCCATCTATGGGGTCGCACAGAGTCGGACACGACTGAAGCGACTTAGCAGCAGCAGCAGCAGTGCCACCTGGGAAGTTGGTGTGTGTGTCTGTATGTGTGCCTGATTGGGGGCTGGTAAAGATGAAGTTCTGGGACAGCAGGAATAAAAATCTGTGGAGGATTAAAATTTACCAGGAGAAGCTGAGGGATGAGGGCTGGGAGTGGGGGTAGGGAAGAAAAGGCGTGAGTGGTAGAGGGAAGAGTATATGCAGAGGCCTGGAAGAGGGGGCATGTGAAAGCTGCTTAGTATGGCCCGAGCTTGGAGTGGGAGTAGAGGAGTGATGGGGAGGGAAAAAGAGGAGGTAAAAGGAGGTCAGAGAGACAGGGTCAACTTTTGAGAGCTCTCCTCTGCCTGGCTGTGGAGTTTGATCTTTGTCTAGGGACAGTGGGAAGCCATTGAAGAGTTAATCACGGGCGTGAGAGACCAGAACTGCATTTTATTGTACAAAAGTCCCTGTTGTTGCAGCGCAGACAATGGAATGGTGGGAACAGGGTACACAGTAGGTGACTGATCATTGTGTTTCCTTCTAGGACCTCCAATCCTTTGGGAATTTATGAAGTATATTAAAGCATTCCTTTGCTCTTCCTTCACAAAGAGCTTCAGTTCAGTTCAGTTGCTCAGTCATGTCTGACTCTTTGCAACCCCATGGACTGCAGCACTCCAGGCTTCCCTGTCTGTCACCAAGGGAGTATACCTTGGTGGTACCTTCCCTGTTCATCACCCTGTACCTTCCCTGTGCATCACCAGGGAAGATGGACAGGCTTCCCTGTCCATCACAAAGAGCTTCGGGAAGGAGAAATCTAGGAGCTTTGGGCTTTGGCTGTTAATTTGGAGGTTTGGCCCAGAAGAAAATGATGGGTGTCAGTCTGGCCAGAGTCATAAAACACAAAGGGCCTTTCTTTTCACAGAGCATTCTTCCTGCATCTGTGCCTGGCACTTGGGGGCAGTTGGTGTCTTTTCAGCTTATGGGCATTTGCAGTTTCCAGGAGGCGCAGCCCTTCAGCCCTTGGTCACTGGCTTGGGTGTGGTTTCATTTTATTTTGGAGCCTCCTTGGGCTTGTTAGCTTGCTCTGTGGCTACTGCTCTAGATTGAAGGGGAAGACAGCAGCTTCCCACCAGCAGGTTTCTGGGGAGGGCTCCTGCTCTCACCCTTCAGTCCTTGGGAGCTCCTTGTCCACCACTCTTGAGTCAGCTTTTGAAGAGTTCCATAGCATTCCAAGTAGTAAGGGACTGAATTTTAACGTGTTCCTGTTATCTTTAGCAGGCAAAACCAGCATCCTGGTCACAGCCTTCAGGCCTGTCAACAGGCCCCTAAAGTCTATACGTTCAATAAATATTACTGTAGGAACTTCCCTGGTGGTCCAGTGGTCAAGACTCCATGCTCCCAATGCAGAGGGCCTAGGTTCAATCCCTGTGCGGGGAGCTAGATCCCACAGTCTGCGGGTAAGAGTTCACATGCCACAACTAAAGATTGTGCATGCTGCAATGAAGATTCAAGATCCCGAGTGCTGCAACTAAGACCTGGTGTAGCCAATAAATAAATAAATATTTTTTAAAAAGTAATAATATGTATTACCATGTGCCCACTACATGCCCTGTTGGGTATTATAGAGTTGTAGATGCTTGGACCCAGTGGTGTTCAAACTGTACATGCATCAGAATCACCTGGAGAGCTTTTTATACAGTTTCTGATTAGGTAGGTCTGGGATGGGGCCTGAGATTCTGTATATCTAACAAGTCCCTAGGTGATGCTGATGGTGTGGTCTAGGACCACATTTTGAGAACCATTGCTCTAAAAGAATCATAAACTCATAATGGAGGTCAGCTTCATTTTATATATTCATTATTCAACAAATATTTATTGAATACCTACTATTCTAGTTGCTAAGATGTAGGAGAGATAAAACAGACAAAAGTCCCTGCTTCTGATGGTGGATACATGTTATTTTACATTTGTCCAAACACATAGAATATATATCACCAAGAGTGAACCCTGAAGTAAAAGCTATGGACTTTCAGTGATAATAACATGTCAGTGTAGGTCATTGATTATAACAAATGTACCACTCTAGTGATACATTCTGCTGATAATGCAGGAGGCTATGTATGTATATGTGGCATTGGGTGTAGGCAGCGGATATATGGGAAATCTCTGTATCTTCTGCTCAGTTTTTTTGTGAACTCAAAACTGCTCTCAGATCAGATCAGATCAGTCGCTCAGTCGTGTCCGACTCTTTGCGACCCCATGAACTGCAGCACGCCAGGCCTCCCTGTCCATCACCAACTCCCGGAGGTCACTCAGACTCACATCCATCAAGTCAGTGATGCCATCCAGCCATCTCATCCTCTGTCGTCCCCTTCTCCTCCTGCCCCCAATCCCTCCCAGCATCAGAGTCTTCTCCAATGAGTCAACTCTTCGCATGAGGTGGACAAAATACTGGAGTTTCAGCTTCAGCATCATTCCTTCCAAAGAAATGCCAGGGCTGATCTCCTTCAGAATGGACTGGTTGAATCTCCTTGCAGTCCAAGGGACTCTGAAGAGTCTTCTCCAACACCACAGTTCAAAAGCATCAATTCTTCTGCGCTCAGCCTTCTTCACAGTCCAGCTCTCACATCCATACATGACCACAGGAAAGACCATAGCCTTGACTAGGCGAACCTTTGTTGGCAAAGTGATGTCTCTGCTTTTGAATATGCTATCTAGGTTGGTCATAACTTCCCTTCCAAGGAGTAAGCGTCTTTTAATTTCATGGCTGCAGTCACCATCTGCAGTGATTTTGGAGCCCAGAAAAAGAAAGTCTGACACTGTTTCCACTGTTTCTCCATCTATTTCCCATGTAGTGATGGGACCAGATGTCATGATCTTCGTTTTCTGAATGTTGAGCTTTAAGCCAACTTTTTCACTCTCCACTTTCACTTTCATCAAGAGGCTTTTGAGTTCCTCTTCACTTTCTGCCATAAGAGTGGTGTCATCTACATATCTGAGGTTATTGATATTTCTCCCAGCAATCTTGATTCCAACTTGTGTTTCTTCCAGTCCAGCATTTCTCATGATGTACTCTGCATATAAGTTAAATAAACATGCTCTAAAGCAAAACAAAAATGAAAAACTGCCCTAAAAGAACAAAATCTATTAAAAATTCCTACCCTCAAGTCAAGGAGTGGGGAGGGCCCAGAAACCCATTCTAGCTGGCATAAGGAGAAAAGGAGGGAATTTATTGGAAGGACCTTCCATTCCTCTTGAGGATCCAGAATTGTGAGCAGAGGTGACTTTCTACATCTCTCTGATGGACTGCAGAGGGGCTGATCCCCTTCCCTCCTCCCCTAGAGAGCTCCAGCAGGCTTTCTATGCCATATACATGATCTCTTTGGTCCAGTAATGCTGACTAACTGGAATCTGTCTCAATTCCAAGGATTTCTCCCATTTCATTGGTCCCATTGGGAACCTGTTCTCACCCTCAACTCCTTCACCTTGGCTGTGGGTATAAAGTCAGGTGTTAAGTGAAAGAGTGTTATCTTATCCTTTCGGCAGGATTGGATCTCAGAGAGGAGCCAGAGGGCTGGGCAGTACCTTGGATGGTGTCAGGGTGGATCTAAGGGGCCAAGTGTTGGTAGGGAGACTGGTCAGGTCAGGGCACCCTCTTTTAGGTGGGAAGCATTTAAAGTGTGGATCTGGGGCTTCCCTGGTTGACCAGTGGTAAAGAATCTGCCTGCAAATGCAGGAGACATGGGTTTGATCCTGAATCTGGGAGGATCTCACAGGCTTCGGAACAGCTAAGCCTGAGCACCACAACTGCTGAGTTTGTGTTCTAGAGCCTGGGAGGCAGAACTGCTGAGCCCATGTACTGCAGTTCCTGAAACCCGCAGCCTGTAGAACCCATGCTCTGGAACAGAGAAACCACTGCAATGAGAAACCCTCAAACTGCAATGAAGAGTAGCCCCCGCTCTCTGCAACTAGAGAAAAACCTATGCAGCAATGAAGACCCAGCACAGTCAAAAGTAAATAAACAAGTAAAATCATTAAAAAAAAATAAAGTGTGGATCTATATAGGAAACCTTCCTATGGAAAAGCCACATAAAGAAAGAGAAGCTGCCCAGTGCAGTTTTAATAACTTGAGGTAAAGTTATTCTTTTTCATTCTTCTTAACTAGAGTCTTATGCAGTCATTGGTAGACTGCCTTAATGTCCTCTGTGGCATTAGGACTTTGCTGGTGGTCCAGTGGCTAAGACTCTGCTCGACCTGGGTTTGATCCCTGGTCAGAGAACTAGATCCCACATGCTGCAACTTAATATTCTGTGTGCCACAACTAAGATCGAAGATCCCAAGTGCCACAACTAAGACCTGATGCAGCCAGATAAATAAATAAATGTGTGTGTTTTTTTTAAGACTGAATGGCATTGCTTTTAATTTCATTTGTGTATCATTGCAAGCAGTGATACATTCATATTGATTACTTAAGTTGGCTATATTTTACTGAAGGGCTTCCCAGGTGGCTCAATGGTAAAGAATCTGCCTGCCAATGCAAGAGACATGGGTTCCATCGCTGAGCTGGGAAGATCCTCTGGAGAAGCAAATGGCAACCCACTCCAGTATTCTTGCTGGGGAAATCCTGTGGACTAGACAGAGGAGCCTGGTGGGCCCTAGTCCATGGGGTCATAAGAGTTGGACATGACTTAGTGACTAAACCACCAACTACTACCACATTTTACTGGGCTGAGAACTTGTGTGAAATAAGAATTATTTCTAGAGATCTGACATTTTAACTTGTGCAGTTGCTTAAAAACAAAAATCTACAATAGCAGTGTAGTGATTTTACTTTCCTTTGCCAAGTTTTTCTTTTAATGATATTTTAATACATCAAAGACTGTTGAAGCTAACTGCTTACACGTCAAGGTCTGACCCTCCATGGAGGTGTGAACAGGTGCGCTATTTCTGTTCTACTCGCTCCTCTTTTCTCTCTCACCTTCTCTCTCTTCCTCTCATTTTCCCATCTGGGTAGATCATTAATAGCTTGCCTTTCTCCTCTGCCAGGGCTCATTGGCTGCTGTTAGAGATGGTTGTTTGAGGGAGATACCCTTGTTGGAGCATCTAGGAAGCCCAGAGTCACCTTTGGGAGTAAGAAGTGTGCGGAGCAGGGGTGGGAGGCAGAAACATCAGATTTGGCCTCCTCACTTCTGAGTTGGGCCCAAGCTCAGTGGTGGAATTCAGCCTGGGGAGGGTGTTGAGTCTCACCTGCGTCATCCCAGGATTAGGCATCCAGCTAGGAGATGAGTTTCTGCTTTTGAGCATTTCATGAGTCTTATTCACCAAGGGCTTGGGCAAGGACCATGGTTCTTGTATCCCAGGTGACCACCCATCTGATAGATTCTGAAATACCAGCAGGTGGTTCCTGTGCCCAGTGGACTGGCTCTTTATTAACTTGTTTCCCTCCTGTTATGAATTCTCAAAATATGGCAGTCTCTTTAATGTATAAGACAAATTTATTCAGTCTAATGTGAAGCAATGTGAATGTAGGTAATAACACTGTATTGTTTACTTGACGTAAGTATACCTTTTACTAAAAGGGTAAAACTAAATGTCCGTACCACAAAAAGAAAAAGAAGGGACTTCCCTGTTGGTCCAGTGGATAAGACTTTGAATTCCTGATGCAGGGGGCCTGTGTTCAATCCCTGGTTGGGGAACTAGATCCTGCATGACAAAACTAAGACCTGGCACAGTCAAAGAAATAAATAAAAATTAAAAAAAGAGAATGGTAACTATGTGAGGTGATGGATATGCTAATTAGTTTAATTGTGGCAATGATTTCAGTGTACACAACTCAAATATGTACACCTTTTGTCAATTATACCTCAGTAAAGATATGGCAATGGCGCCCCACCCCAGTACTTTTGCCTGGAAAATCCCATGGACGGAGGAGCCTGGTAGGCTCCAGTCCATGGGGTCGCTAAAGTTGGACATGACTGAGCGACTTCACTTTCGCTTTCCACTTTGATACATTGGAGAAGGAAATGGCAACCCGCTCCAGTATTCTTGCCTGGAGAATCCCAAGGACAGGGGAGCCTGGTGGGCTTCTGTCTGTGGGGTCGCACAGAGTCGGACACGACTGAAGCGACTTAGCAGCAGCAGCAGCAAAGATATGGCAGGAGTAATGTATCCAGTTGTCATTTGTCTAAATTAAATCTAAAATTGGCATTTAGAGCAAGCTGTCTTTTCCTTTTATCATTGATCAGGGCTTCAGCTCTGCTAACCATAGGGCCATATTCTCTTCCCTTTTGTAATGGCCATTTTAACTTTGCTTCTGCATCTGAGATCAGAATAATCTCAACCACAGGTAGTGTATGTGTATGTCAATTTTTGGCAAAAAGTTTTAAAATTAATTTAATTTTAAAATAAATGCACATATACTGAGTTTTAAAAGCAGTTACATAATTTCTGTAAAGCTAAAAATGATGATTTTTAAGCTACAGGAGTTGGGAAAGGGCTTGCAGTGAGGTGTAGCTGTTCTGAATTCTGACTTTCAAACTTCAAGTTTCCTTCTGCCCTCTTGCTCATCTTTCAGATGAGCAGATCATCTGCAGATCTCAAATCTGCAACCTCTGGGCAGCACACGGCGTCTACCTTTGGCCAGATCCCCTTTGTATACACCTAGATTCTGTTTCTTCCCTTCTACATCAGTTTCTGCTCTTACGTTCCCTTTCCATATTCCAAAATGTTGCCACCTTTTGACAGCAAGGGTCCCTGCACTGGTTTTCTAAGTTCTTTTAAAAAAAGAGAAGCTGAGGAGGGTGTTCAGTTTGCTGTGTGTTCTTTTTGAAGTTCATCCTCACTACAGATTGAAACCTGCATTCAGAAATTAAGCTCCAGTGTGGGAGCTTTAAGAACGCAGCCACAAGGGTAGTTCGTTACCTGTCCTGAGGAATAAGCACAGGACGATATGTGCTCGTGTACAGCAGCTGACTGAGCTGAAGATGATGGGTGTTAGGTGATGGCTTCTGTCTTAGTGGTCCTTGGGCTAATCATCTTGAAGAGCATCACTGGAGGGTGCTGCAGCCACCCCAATCCCCACTGCAGGCAGAGGAAGGTAGAAGTGTCAGCAATCAAAGGGTCTACAGGAGTGAATGATCAGGGGAGAAAAAATAAGCTGGTGGAGAGGAAAGGGGGTATTGGATGTGCTGGATAATTTCCATTTTAAAATAACTTTTTTTGGGGGCCACATCCTGTAGCATGTGGGGTCTTAGTTTCCCCATCAGGGATCGAGTCCATGTCTCCTACATTGGAAGGTGGAGTCTTAACCATCAGGGAAGTCCCATTCTGGATAATTTCCATTTGCCTTTCTAGGTCCCCTTTCCCCCTTTCCCCTTTCACTTCTTTTTGCTCTGGGAGGTTGACCTGTATGGACCACGTGTGCATAATATGGGTTATATCAGTGACCCCCTTGTAGTCTGGCTTCTAGTTGGGTTCAGCCAATGGGACATCAGCAGATCAGAGGGAGTAGGGAGGGTGAGGTGGAGATATTTATTCCTCTGACTTCCTGCCTGTACAGTCATCACATGGGCTGTGTTCCTAAACCAAAGGTCCTAGCTTAGCTTCTGTCAGGTGCTCTGAGCTCCCTGTCTGTCCCTGGATCCTTCAGGCCTGGGTGTGAAAACAGCACTCCCTACTTGTCCCCAGAGCTACTGCACTGGCCCTTAATGTTTCTCCGCATCCTGCACACAGCGCCCTGGAGCTGTCTACTTTAGGCATATCATCTGTTTCCTGCAGGACCTTGACTGGGGCATCTGCAAAACAGCCAGATACTGGGATAGGCTGAATAAGTGCTAATTCCAGTGGTTGCAGAAATAATTTTCATGACCAACTCCTGGCAGGACCCTGCACATGAATTTGTGCTAGTCTGAGTGATCAGCACAGACTTGCTGAGAATGATTTATTTTTCCAGATGGTCAGAGTTTTCAGCAGTAGACACAACTGGCTTTGCATTGTTTGTTACTTTCTCATGTATGTAGATTATATATTTTCTTTTGGAAAGGTGTTTTTTGTGTTGGGCACATTGCTTAGGCTGTTATTGTTTAGTCACTAAGTCATATCTGACTCTTTTGGATCCCTTGGACTGTAGCCTGACAGGCTCCTCTGTCCATGGGATTCTCCAAGCAAGAATACTGGAGTGGGTTGCCATTTCCTTCTCCAGGAATCTTCTTGACTGTTATCAAATGAGTAAATTAATGCCGTAAGGCCACAGTAGTTTTTATATACCATCTAGGGAGGCTCTGTGCCTGGAGGGTGAAACTTGGACAGTCCTGGGTTCTAACTTTTTTCTCATTTGGCTAATTTTGTGAGCTTGAGACATTTTTTCAACTTCAGGGGACCTGAGTATCAGTACTTCCTGATACTTAAAGTGTTGTATGAGGTTAAATGAGGTAGTGTATAGAAAAGCTTGGGCTTCTCAGGTGGCACTAGTGATAAAGAATTGCCCTGCCAATGCAGAAGACATAAGAGATGCCGGTTCAATCCCTGGGTCAGGAAGATCCCCTGGAGAAGGGAATGGCAACCCACTCCAGTGTTCTTGCCTGGAGAATCCCATGGACAGAGGAGCCTAGTGGGTTACAGTCCATGGGATCACAAACAGTTAGACACAACTGAAGCGACTTAGCACATATAGAAAAGCTTAGTTGCCACTGTGCCAGACACATAATAAATACTCTCTAAATAGTAGTTATTATTAAAAACTCTCTTTAATTTTGGGTTCTGTGAATGAAAAATATAGTTTCCAGCCTGTGCATTGTTGCTGTTTGCACATGTTCTGTGCCTAGGAAGCTTCTGAAGCCTGAATTCTGGTTCATTGTTAACCTAAACCCTCCAGTTTGATGATGGTTCAGGGTGTGGCAAGATCCCAGCCAAGTGAAATTGGAGAGCTGGCATTCCGAGGGTGGTTGTTTGTTTCCCCTGGAAATAGAGGGTGGAGATGTAGAGCCACTTGGGCACAAAGCTGATCATGTGCTTTTGTCCTCTGGCTTGTTAGCCAGAACTTGGACATTTGCTTTCTGTTCACCGACCTTGGAGAAAAGAAGGTGGTAAAATGGACTATAAAGCTAGGAGGAGAAGGGGAAGGAGGGGACAGATCTGACAAAGCTGCTCTGATGGGTGGTGAGGTGGACCATGCTGCTCTCCCAAGCTGATCATTGGGGAAAATGAGAAAAATGTAGACGTAATTTACAAAGAAGGGCAGCACATCCTAATGAGGTGCATTCCAACTGCTCTTAAGATTTATTATACAAGCACAGTGGTCCCTCGGTATCTACGGGGGTCAGGTTCCAGGACCCCTTTAGATACCAAAAGCTTCAGATGCTCAAGTCCCTTATATAGAATGGTGTAGTATTTGTATGTAACCAAGGCATGTCCTCCTGTATACTTTAAATCATCTCTAGATTACTTCTAATACCTAATACAATGTAAATGCTATGTAAATGATTGCCAGTGTTCAATAAATTCAAGTGTTTGCTTTTTGGAACTTTCAGAAATGAAAAAAAAATTTTTCAATTTCCAGTTGGTTGAATCCATGAAGTTAAATTTGAGGATACAGAGGGCTGACTGTATTCCATGATCATTTTGAAATTGAGAGAATTAAAGAGAAGATACATTAAGCCACTTGAAATCTTGTACTCATAGATTACTATAGATAATATTTTCACCTTGTGGATTTTTCATATGCATCTATATATGTAAATTCAAAATGGGATTATTGTATATGTGGCTCTGTAACCTGCTCTTTTCTCTTCACGTGTATGTCCTTCTGTGCCAATGAATAAAATCTTAAAAAATTTTTCATTGATGTATAATTAACATGTAGCATTATGTTAGTTTTAGGTAACAACATAATGATTTTATATTCGTATATATTGCAAAATGATCACCACACTAAGGGTAGTTAATATCCATCACCATGCATAGTTATAAAATTTTTTTTTCTTATGATAACTTTTAGAATTTTACTTTCTTAGCAATGTTGAATAATGCAATACAATATTATTAGCTATAGTCACCATTAACTATATTCACTATACAGTATTTTATTAACTGTAGTTATGTATTGTAATGCTATACATTACATAATTATAGCAGAAATCTTTTCTTTTTAAATGACCACAGAGAATTTATTATATATCTTTGTCTTATATCCAACCAGTGCCATACTCTTGGACTTTTAAGTTATTGCCAGCATTTCATTATTATACACCAAGCTCTGTAGTTATTTTCTTAAACACAGTGTCTAAAACCCTGTGGGTGTCTCTGCCAGTTTATAAGGTACTTGTAGGCAAAGTTCATGCCTTGGAATTTTTTATATTCCCCAAAGTCCCTAGTAAAGTCTCCTAATTGGCACTCCTTTGTTGCTGCTAAGTTTGGCATTGAAGAAGATGAGAACTTGGATTGTAGCCATGATTCCACTATTTATTTTCCTGCTTCAGGCCATCACCAGTTAGCCTTTAAAACACATTTATTATTGATTTAAAGATTACTTCAGACTTTCAATCACCTGGAATAATTATGTATAGTAATACTGGCATAATCCTGAGGTTTTCAGAGTCCTTTTCACATTCTTATATTATACGGATCTTGTGATGGCTGTTATTGTCACTCACATTTTGCAGTGGAAGAAACTGAGATTGAGAGAGTTCAAGTGCCCTTTATGCTACACCACACTGCATCTTTGTTTAATTTAGTGACTTAAAAGAAAAGAAAGGCAAATTAGTAACAGAAACAAAATCAGGGACCTAGAAAATACACTGGTGGTTGCTAAAGGGGAAGGAGGTGGGACAGGGTAGGAGTGGGAGTTTGGAATTAGCAGATGTAAACTGGTGTATATATAGGATGGATAAGCAACAAGGTCCTACTGTATAGTACAGGGAACTAGATTCAGTATCCTGTGATAAACCATAATGGAAAAGAAACATGAAAGAGAATATATATCCACATACATATATACATATATATGGGCTTCCCAGGTAGCTCAGTGGTAAAGAATCTGCCTGCCAATGCAGGAGACACAACAGACGTGGATTCAACCCCTCCGTTGGGAAGATCCTCTGGAGTAGGAAATGGCAACCTGCTCCAGTATTCTTGCCTGGAAAATTCCATAGGCAAAATTTCAGGAGCCTGACAGGGTGCAGTCCATGGGGTCGCAAAGAGTCGGACGTGACTGAGCGACTGAGCATGCACACACGTGTGTATAACTAAGTCACTTTGCTAATCACTTTGTTAATTACAGAAGTAATTAACACAGCATTGTAATTCAACTCTGCTTCAATAAAAAATAAATTTGAAAAAGAAAGTTAGTATTAATTTGCACATTAGTATCTGTGATGTTGCTCTTAGGTACCAATCGCATAGAAATGGAGTAAATGATTCTTTTTTTAATGGAAGAATTGGTAAGCTATTTTGCCACAAACTTGACATATATATTATTTAAGCCATAACATTTTGAGAACGATCTTTATGTGCTTTACACAGCAGTAAAAATGATATACATTGTGTATGTGCAAGTTCAATCACTAAGTCATGTCCAACTCTTCTGTGACCCCCCTGGATTGTAGTTCATCAGGCTCCTCCAGCCATGTAATTTTTCATTCAAGAATACTGGAGTGGGTTGCCATTTCCAACTCTCTATTTTTTTTTATAGAGAGAGTTATGCTGATGCTTAACTGACTAGATTTGCTGGCAATATTCAAGGTAATTTTAAAATCCCAACCCTGCAAGTACCGTCCAGTGAAGACATTGCCTGCATCAGTAATAGATCTGAGGGTTTGTTGCTTGGCAGGGACCTCGCTGTGTCCATGGGTACTTTTTGACAGGTTGGCTTCACTAAGGTTGGCTTATTTATACTCTTCTTCTCTCTCCTTCCCCTTTGGGTCTCCAGCTACGACAGAGACTCCACTTTCAACGTGTTCGTGGGAAAAGGACAGCTGATAGCAGGGATGGATCAAGCTCTGGTTGGGATGTGTGTAAATGAGAGGCGATTTGTGAAGATCCCTCCAAAGCTGGCCTATGGAAGTGATGGCGTTTGTAAGTGTTTGTTCTGTACTTGTGAAAAACATTTGCTCAAACAACCAGAACATTTGCTGGCTCTTCAGTCAGGCAGAATAAAGAGTCTTTGGAAGCTTCAGGTAGCGGAAAATGAGAAGCAGTAAACACTCACACACGGCTGAAATTTCATCTGCAGTTTATTTATTCTAGATATGAAAGAAGTGGTATTAACACAGGTATACTGAATGTTATTCTTGTTGAGAGGAAATTTTTGTTTTTCCTCTTTTCTTTAAGTTTCATTAGGAGGGAGTTCTCTGCTGGCCTAGTGGTTAGAATAATGGGCTTTGACTGCTGTGGTCCTGGTTAAATCCCTGGTTGGGGGACTGAGATCCTACAAGCTGCAGGGTGTGGCCAAAAAAATTTTTTTTTTTTTTTCATTTGGAGGGGGCATCACTCATTTTAGAATTGTATGTGACCTCTTGAGCCCTTCTGGCTTCCATTCACCTTGGCAGCATCCTTGGTGTTTCTTTGAAAGGCAGCAGCTTCTCAGTGTGAATTCTCTTTATTTTCTAGCTGGTGTGATCCCCCCAGATTCAGTGCTTCATTTTGATGTACTTCTGATGGATATTTGGAATTCGGAAGATCAGGTTCAGATTCACACTTACTTCAAGCCTCCCAGTTGCCCTCGGACCATCCAGGTATCTGATTTTGTAAGATACCACTACAACGGGACGTTCTTGGATGGGACACTGTTTGATTCGAGGTAAGCCCTGCATTTGTACTGCTGCTGCTGCTGCTCATGCTAAGTCACTTCAGTCGTGTCCGACTCAGTGCGACCCCAGAGACAGCAGCCCACCAGGCTGCCCCGTCCCTGGGATTCTCCAGGCAAGAACACTGGAGTGGGTTGCCATTTCCTTCTCCAGTGCATGAAAGTGAAAAGTGAAAGTGAAGTTGCTCAGTCGTGTCCGACTCTTAGCGACCTCATGGACTGCAGCCTACCAGGCTCCTCCGTCCATGGGATTTTCCAGGCAAGAGTACTGGAGTGGGGTGCCATTGCCTTCTCCACATTTGTACTAGTACCATTGAAATGCCCCTTAGTTCCTTCTGTTACATCCACTTTTTATGGCCTTGGAAAAATCAGGAAAGGGACTCGTTCCCAGCTGCTCTGTGATTGGGAACAAAGGTGCATCCCTGCCTTTTCTCCAGGGATGGGTATGACTCAAACTCAGCTGACCAAAAATCAGCTCAAATTTTAACCAAAATCTTTTGAAGGGTGAGTTAGAGGTGCCCTCGTGGTAAGGAACTTCTCCCTTTTCTTATTGGTTTTCAGTCACAATCGCATGAAAACATATGACACCTATGTGGGAATTGGCTGGCTGATCCCTGGAATGGATAAAGGGCTGTTGGGGATGTGTGTGGGAGAAAAACGCATCATCACCATTCCTCCTTTTCTGGCCTATGGAGAAGATGGAGACGGTAAGTCTTTCCCATTCTTCAAGCTACTCTCATCTGTCTTTATTTCTATTGCAGTGGTTGGTTTAACTTACTGTGTGAAACCTACCAGAAGTTTTGGTCTACACTTGCAGTGTCCAATAGGGTAGCCACCAGCTATATTTAGCTATTTACATTTAAATTAAGTTAAATAAAAATTTAAATTCTGTACCTTGGTCACACTGCACAGTTCAGGTACTTAAAAGCTACTTATTGCTGAGAGCTACTGTACTGGACAGGCAGATACGGAGCACTCCAATCACTGCAGGAAGTTCTGGTGGACAGTGCTAGTCCAGGTCATCTGCTGACTGATGGTTAAGATGCAGAAATCTCCATCTATTTACGGTCATTTTGTTCTTAAGTAAGCCATCTGTCATTGCCTCAGAAGCTGTAACCGTAGGCACCAACCTCTCCAACGTATGTTTTCCCTTCTGTGAAATGAGATTTGAATTAGCTAGTCTAAAGGTTGTAGCCATCAAGGTAGAAATTCAGCTTATGTTGCCAAAATTGTCTTTTTTTTTTCACTGATTTGTACCTCCTTAATGGGTTTTACCTGTGGCATTAGCTCCATGTGAATAAATGCAAAGTACTGATATAATTTTAGAGGATACATTAATTTGAATTTGTGTCCAGTTTGTAGTTTCACTATGGAGGCAAGTGGTAAACTATTTACTAGCTGATAGAATTTCTTAGTTACTCGTGTTTGAATTTCAGGCACATTTAATCACACTGACAAGCTGATACAACAATGAGACCTTCAGGCATTTAAACAAACTGATATATGTAGTTAAAAATAGAAATGAGGCATTCTTGGAGGCATTCCAATGGTTAGGGCTTCAGGCCTCCAGTGTAGGAGGCATAAGTTCCATCCCTGATCAGGGAACTAGATTCCACAAGCCTCCAAGCAGTGTGGCCAGGAAAAAAAAAAAAAGAAAGAAATGAAAAGGTGATGCTATTTAAGAAGTTTACTGATAGTGGTACCCAACTTCTAATAACCCCCTAATATAATGCTTTCCAAGCTATGTTTCCTGGCCCTAGGTCTGTATACAGAGCAGGAGAGGGAAGCCTTCTCTCCTGTTGACTTCTACTTTTGGTACTTAGGATCTGCAGGAAGTTTCTTTAAAAACCTTCTAAAAGAAAAATATAGCAGCTTGAAAACAGCTACTGTAAATACATCTTAATTCTCCCCTCCTCAAGATATGTTATTATCTTATTGATACTCAAATTGTGTCATCCTTGGCTAGTAGAAGTTCGTTCCCCTTGACTCTCAAATCCTTTTGTCTTCATCCACATGCATACAATGTACCAGATAAAACAAGATGCCTAGCCTGATGTGAGGAATGTTATTCATTTATTTTAAACAAATAATTGCTAATTTAAATATTTAAAATAAATAGTTTATTTAAAATATTTATTTTTAAATGCTTTATACTTTGACATTCTGCTCAGCTATCCAGGCATAAATTTAAGTAGGTGAATTGTATGGAAATTAAATCTCAATAAAGTTGTAAAGGTCAGTTTTCATTCCAATCCCAAAGAAAGGCAATGCCAAAGAATGCTCAAACTACCACACAATTGCACTCATATCTCATGCTAGCAAAGTAATACTCAAAACTCTCCAAGCCAGGCTTCAACAGTACGTGAACCATGAACTTCCCGTGTTCAAGCTGGATTTAGAACAGGCAGAGGCAACAGAGATCAAATTGCCAACATTTGCTGGATCATCATAAAAGCAAGAGAGTTCCAGAAAAACATCTACTTTTGTTTTATTGACTATGCCAAAGCCTTTGACTGTGTGGATCACAACAAACTGTGGGAAATTCTGAAAGAGATGGGAATACCAGACCACCTGACCTGGCTCCTGAGAAATCTGTATGCAGGTCAGGAAGCAACAGTTAGAATTGGACATGCTACAACAAACTGGTTCCAAATTGGGGAAGGAGTATGTCAAGGCTGTATATTGTCACCCTGCTTACTTAACTTATATGGAGAGTACATCATGAGAAATGTTGGAATGGATGAAGCACAAGCTGGAATCAGGATTGCCAGGAGAAATATCAATAACCTCATATATGCAGATGACACCACCCTTATAGCAGAAAGTGAAGAATAATTAAAGAGCCTCTTGATGAAAGTGAAAGAGGAGAGTGAGAAAGTTGGCTTAAAACTCAACATTCAGAAAACTAAGATCATGGCATCTGGTCCCATCACTTCATGGCAAATAGATGGGGAAACAATGGAAACAGTGACCAACTTTATTTTTTGGGCTCCAAAATCACTGCAGATGGTGACTCCAGCCATGAAATTAAAAGACACTTGCTCCTTGGAAGAAAAGTTACGATCAGCCTAGCTGCTGCTGCTGCTGCTGCTTGTGCTGAGTCACTTCAGTCGTGTTCGACTCTGTGCGACCCCATAGACGGCAGCCCACCAGGCCCTGCTGTCCCTAGGATTCTCCAGGCAAGAACACTGGAGTGGGTTGCCATTTCCTCCTCCAATGCATAAAGTGAAAAGTGAAAGTGAAGTCGCTCAGTCCTGTCCGACTCTTAGAGACCCCATGGACTGCAGCCTACCAGGCTCCTCCATCCATGGGATTTTCCAGGCCAGAGTACTGGAGTGGGTTGTCATTGCCTTCTCCTGCTGCTGCTAAGTCTCTTCAATTGTTTCTGACCTAGACAGCATATTAAAAAGCAGACGTATTACTTTACCAACAAAGGTCCATCTAGTCAAAGCTCTGATTTTTCCAGTCGTCATGTATGGATGTGAGAGTTGGACTATAAAGAAAGCTGAGCACCAGAGAATCGATGCTTTTGAACTGTGGTGTTGGAGAAGACTCTTGAGAGTCCCTTGGACAGCAACCAGGGACTGGAAATCCAACCAGTCCATCCTAAAGGAAATCAGTCCTGAATATTCATTGGAAGGAGTGATACTGAAGCTGAAACTCCAATACTTTGGCCATCTGATTTGAAGAACTGACTTGTTGGAAAAGACCCTGATGCTGGAAAAGACTGAAGGCTGGAGGAGAAGGGGATGACAGAAGATGAGATGGTTGGATGGCATCACCAACTCAATGGACATGAGTTTGAGTAAACTCCGGGAGTTGATGATGGACAGGGAGACCTGGCCTGCTGCACTCCACGGGGTTGCAAAGAGTCGGACACGATTGAGCGACTGAACTGAATTGAAAGTTGTTATAAAAAAGCAAACATTAAGGTAGTACCTAATAATGCTAGAAAAATTTAAACACTAGGGCTTCCCTGGTGGCTCAGACGGTAAAGAATCTGCCTGCAATGTGGGTTTGATGCCTGGGTAGGAAAATCCCCTGGAGAAGGAAATGGCAACCCCCTCCAGTATTCTTGCCTGGAAAATTCCATGGACAGAGGAGCCTGGCGGGCTACAGTCCATGGGATCAGAAAGAGTCGAACACGACTGAACGACAAACATTTTCACTTCACTTTCAGGGTTAAATGAAACTTTAAGGGATTCTATTTTCTATTAAATTAAAAGATAGAGAAAAGTACAGAAGATTAACATTCTACACACACCCTCCCATACCCACACCTGCAATTGAGGGATTGATCACACCTGGCATTCCAGAGGCCAACTTACCAGCCCACTTTCAGCAGACTTCACCATTCCTCTGAAGGGAAGGAGATGGGGGGATGGTTCTGCAACAGAGACAGCTGAAGAAAAACAGGCTTGGAATGCCTAGTGGTTCACTTGCCTAGGCCTTCTCCTGTTATGGCAAAGCGAATGGCAAGTAAGAGTGTTGACGGAGGTGGTTTGTCAGGTAACTAACTTCCTTTTATCCCAGAGTCCTGGGTTTAGAGTTAGGTGTTGGTGGATATTGACCTCTGCAAGAAGAGTTAGTGCCCAATAATCTCTTCATGTGGATTATCCCATTGCACATATTCAATAAAGCCTCACTGTCAGGAATATCCAAGAGAAGCAAGCAGTACTGCCCTGCAATGAGATAGACATGATTTGAGGACTATTTCTATTTTGGGTTGTGGGTGGCATTTTTTTTTCCCCCTCTTAGCTAACTTTAGTTTTGTTTATATGTTGTTTTGGATGCATTTAAAGGAGTAAATTTTTGCCTCTTTAAAAAATTAGCTGCGAGTTCCCAGACAGAGAACAGACTTGTGGTTGCCAAGGGGGAGGGCGGTGGGAAAGGAATGGATGGGGAGTTTGGAATTAGCAGATGGAAACTATTGTGTATGAAATGAAGGGGCAACGTGCTTCTACTATATAGAACAGGGAATTACAATCAATGTCTTGTAGTAAACCATAATGGAAAAGAATATGAAAAAGAATATATATATATGACTGAATCACTTTGCTATACAGCAAAAATTAACACATTATAAAATAACTATACTTCAATAAAATAAATTTTTTGAAAATTGACTATGAGTTCCGAAGAACAAGTCTAGGTAGTGTTCTCCAGAACCATATCCGAGCTTTGGAATGTCTGCGATTTGCATCTGTACACAAATAGAAGCCCACAGAGGTATGTATTTGGGTTTGCAGGTGGGTGCATAACCACCCACACAAGGCCTTGATTTGCAAGCACAAGCATAGAAAATGTGGTCACAGTGGTCTCCATGTCATTAATATTGGTTTGCTCCTGTTTCTGAGGAAGCCAGGCTTCAAATTATACCTGTCAGCCCATGATTGGACACCATAGTGAGACAGAATGTTCCATGGGGAACCACCCAAGACGTGAAAGAACATTTATTTCCTTGGCTTGAAAACTTCAAGGAATGTGTAACACCAATGCTGTGGGTGTTGAATTGTAGTTACAGTACTTCGTAAATCTTGTGTCCTGATTTCATCATCTTACCTTATTCCACTCTAGGGAAAGACATTCCTGGTCAGGCATCTCTGGTGTTTGATGTTGCATTATTGGACCTCCATAACCCTAAGGATGGCATTTCCATTGAGAATAAAGTAGTGCCTGAAAACTGTGAGCGGCGAAGTCAAAGCGGGGACTTTCTCAGGTATCATTACAATGGCACGCTCCTGGACGGCACATTCTTCGATTCCAGGTGAGCAAACAGGGTCCTTCATTGACCAGAACATCTATTAACTACAGTTTACAGCTGGCGGGACCATGATCTGTATGCTTGTCAGTGCTGATCTGGAGTTAGTATTTTCATCCTCAATTTGTATTGTTTGATACTGAATTCCTTCAGAGGCTGTTAGAACAGTCTCCCTGGGCTCTGTAGGAGATGGGTCTGCAGGAAAGCAGGAGAGCTCACGCTAAGACTCCCTCCACCCCTGTAGACTGTGCTCAACTATCCAAGTAGAAACCCAGCTCTGGAGTCTGAGACGGGAAGTGACTGGAAGGGAAGTCCAGGCCGTAGGATGGAAAGAGAACAGACCTAGTATCAGGAGACCTGGATTCCAGGCCCTGTATGTGGCGCACTGAGGCATTTAACCTCTCTGAGCTTCAGTTTTTTGCCTGTTGTTAGCTCCTTCCTCAAAGAGATGGTTAGATTAAAGAGAGAAGGTGGGTGGAAGCGCTTTGCAAACTTTGATGACTTATCTGCTGCAGGAACTGTTTGGCTGCATTATGCTCCTCCCATCCTGTTACTAATTAGGAGGCTAATTACTGAGCCTGTCATTGCTCAGTTTTGTATTGTTTATCAGGCTTAGCTTGCAGTCTTGATCAGGCAACAGGCATTTGGTTTGTGTTGTTTGGGAAACATTCCTTTAGCTTCCTGTAGAGCAAACAAGTAGTGACAGCAGCCTTCTTGTCTCTCTGAGGTAAGAGACTTCCTGTTTAATTAGTCATCCAGAAACATTACAGAAGAATTTTTATATGGTATAATTTTATTTGCATAATTCACTTTTCCTGCTCCTAGGATCCCTTCTTTTAAATTTTTCATTGATTTTTTTTGGAAAAAGGCAATAGTTACATTGTTCAAAATTAAAACAAAATATGCATTAAGATATGTTGTATTAATCACCCCTGCCAATGTCTCCACAAGCCACTTAGAGTTAACCATTTTTATTAATAAGTTTCTTTTCTTATTCTTCAAGTGTGTGGATTTTTTTCTAATGCAGATGTAATCAAATACAATTGTCACATTATTAGTATCTTCTCCCTTTATAGAATATAGCATATAGAATAC
Organism: Tragelaphus eurycerus; assembly: GCA_935064755.1. Taxonomy (NCBI): domain Eukaryota; kingdom Metazoa; phylum Chordata; class Mammalia; order Artiodactyla; family Bovidae; genus Tragelaphus; species Tragelaphus eurycerus. Next base: position 32,974,117 of record CAKXYN010000002.1, read on the forward strand.
TATATGCACACATATATAACATTATGTATTATAAATCCATATGTAACATAATGCTATGAACTATATGCACTATTCTGCCCCTTGCTTTTTTTCACCTTGGGACTTTTTCCATATTAATGCATCGAGAGAACTCATTTTTTTGTCTGTGTAGTGAATTGGGTGAACATACCATATTTATTTAACCATTCCCCACTGATGACATTGAGTTGTTTTTATTCTTTTTCTATCAAAAAAATTCAGTGTGTCTGTATGTGTGTGTTTGTGCACATGTGTGTGATCAGTCACATATGAGCTTGGTTCTTTTATTCCCTGGAATTATATTTCTAGTTGAAAGGCCATTTTCCAAGTAGATACCAGATTTCTTCCCTTATTAATGGAACCACAGTTTTCTTAGGTTTCAAAACAGATTTCCATTTTAGTATACTGGGATCTAACTCATCCTAAGAGCTAAGTAATATCCATTATAAAGATTTGCCTTAATTTAGTAATCAGTCCTCATTATTTTCTACCTTTTGATGTTCTAAGTAGAGCTGCAATACTTACTTTTGTAGTAAAATCTTAAATAATATAATTGTTTCCTTAGGATAAATGTCTAGAAGAATCTCTAGATCTAAGGTTATGTGTATTTTTACAGCTTTTGATATAACTACCAAGCTATCCTTAAGGAAGGTTGGGTACCATCACTAAGAGTACCCCATTCCCTGCAAACTCAGCAACATTAGGTATCATTTATAAATTATCTTTGCAAATTTATAGGAGAAAAATAGAATTTTATAATTTTAATCTGAATTTCTTTGATTGCTATTAAGCTTGAAATTCTTTCAAATGTTTATTGACTCTTTGGATATTTTCTTTTGTGATTTACCTGGTTATGTCTTTTGCTTGTTTTTATATTGAGGATATTGGCATTTGTCCTTTTCTTATTAATTTAGATCTTGATACATTAAAGATATTAACTTTTTTATGGTTGCATGTTGTTGAAGACATATTGCTTATTTATTTGCATTTTAATTTTGGTTATTGTGATTTTTGATCTGTTTTAAATATAATATTTTATGTTGTTAAATGCATTCCACATCTACTTTATGGCTTCCTTTATTCTTATGTAAATTCTTACATACATACATATATATATATATTCTATTTTGGATAACTTGCTAAAACTCTCTCCCCTCACCTAGGGTATATAAATATTTACCTGTGTTTTCCTCATGCCCTTCTATTTTTTTTTTTATCCTTTAAAATATTCTCTATTATAATTTTTATTTGAGAAACTATTATGTTCTTACTTTATAAGTGAAACAATACAAAGATATTTAGTAAAATGTAATAATTTCACATCAACCCCTTCCATTTACCACTTGAGGCAAATATTAAAAACCTTCCACAGACTCTCTCCATACTTGTAAGCTCTTTCGTATTTAAATCTTTAATCCATCTGGAATTTATTGTGGTGTTCAGTATGACCATAAGGATCTAAATGTTTTTTTCCAAATGGTTAGCTAGTTTTTCCAACACTATTGAATAACTGTCTTTTCCTCACTCATCTAAAATCTGACATTTATTATGTACTAAATTCTTATATACACTTTGAGTCTTGGTCTAGAATTTTTATCCCTTTCCAGTGATCTAGTTATTATTCCTGGGCCACTATCACACCTTTAGCTATTGTAACTTTTTAATCTGTATGATAGAGAATATTCTTTTTCTCTTTAAACATCATTTTTTTCCTATTAAGTGATACATTGACAAGATTTAAAATTCTAGAAGTATAAAAGGATAAACAATGAAGAATTTTCCCCCTCTCCTTGACCATCAACCTCCTAGTTCCCCTCTTCACAGGGAACTAGTGTGATGATTTAATAGGTCTTCCATTCATATACAATGAAATGCAGATAATTATGTAATCTGCTTCCTGGCTGAGGAGAGTCACTTGATACCGTCATTTCTTCATGCCCTGTGGCTCTGTGGTCCCTGAGGAGTGTTGAGAAGGAAGAGCCCCTCACAGCTCTGCCTTTTCATCTCCCTGGCCCCACTGCTGGCCATTCTCTCTGGGGCCATCATCCTTGGGCTGTGTTTGATGAAGTGACACTGACAGAGAACTGGCTCTTTCAGGACAAGCTTTTTGCCACATCTGCACCATGTAAGGAGAAGGCAGTGGCACCCCACTCCAGTACTCTTGCCTGGAAAATCCCATGGACAGAGGAGCCTGGTAGGCTGCAGTCCATGCAGACACAACTGAGCGACTTCACTTTCACTTTTCACTTTCATGCATTGGAGAAGGAAATGGCAACCCACTCCAGTGTTCTTGCCTGGAGAATCCCAGGGACGGAGGAGCCTGGTGGGCTGCTGTCTATGGGGTCGCACAGAGTCGGACACGACTGAAGCGACTTAGCAGCAGCACCATGTAAGGGTGGGTAATGGGCGCAGATCATTGCAGTTCAGTTTGGTAGCACATCTGACATATGAAGTTTTATTATTTTATTCTGGAATCATCAGGCTTTGAGAAATTTATCCCTGTTCTCCCCAAACTCATAGTGTAATCAGAACCAGAGAGGTTGGATCTCTCCACTGAGAGGAATGCTTGGGTCTCCTGCCAGAGACATTGAGAAAGGCAGGCTCACCCAGAGGTGGCTTGATGAGCCTCAGTTACAGCAGAGCGGGTTCATCCAGGCCCTGGTGGACACTGGAGAGTTAAACTGCTCTCAGTACATAGACTACTTTTTTGGCAGTCCAAATATTCATGTCTCACATAAACAGGTGTTCTCCTCTTTAGAGAAATTCTTAATTTCTTTTTAATTTTTTTCCCTTTTTTGGGTTTCCTTTGAAACTTTATATTAGAGTAATAGAAGACTTTAAAACTTCTAAATAAAACTGTTTACAAGAGCTCACAGAGAAATTCTTAGTTTCTGTGAAGGACCTCTTGATGCTTTTTTCATTGACTAAACATGAAAATCCCATGGATGGAGGAGCCTGGTAGGCTTCAGTCCATGGGGTCGCTAAGAGTCAGACACGACTGAGCGACTTCACTTTCACTTTTCACTTTCATGCATTGGAGAAGGAAATGGCAACCCACTCCAGTGTTGTTGCCTAGAGAATCCCAGGTATGGGGCAGCCTGGTGGGCTGCTGTCTATGGGGTCACACAGAGTCGGACACGACTGAAGTGACTTGGCATAGCATAGCAAACATGGTCCCCAGGAGTACAGTCCTGTTTCCATTAGCTACATTCCTGCGTGGTTGCTTCTTATAACCTACATCCAACTCATAACCTGACTAAAGCCAGTGCTGGAGGGCTTCTTTCTGTGAGCATTTCTGCTGGAAGCCGCTGCCACGCCGTGTGTGGAGCCTTGTTTACCTTTTCAGGGGAGCATGTTTCCTGGCTTGTCCTCCGGCTCTAGGGTGCACCTCACCTCTGGTCTGGAGGCCTCCGCGCTCTGGCTGCCTCACGGTACCTGATCCACAGCGGCTGTGGCATCCCTTGTGACCAAGCTCTTTTCCTCTTTCCCAGCTACTCGCGGAACCGCACTTTTGACACGTACATTGGGCAGGGCTATGTGATTCCCGGGATTGATGAAGGTTTACTTGGCGTCTGCATTGGAGAGAAGCGGAGGATTGTGGTCCCCCCTCACCTGGGGTACGGTGAGGAAGGAAGAGGTGAGCTCTGGGTGCTTCTAGGATAAACTGAGAGCACTAATTGCTGCTTCCACAATGCTTGGAATAGGGCCTCTTGAGAGCCAAAGCATAGAAGCTAAAGTCCAGCCTCAGACTTGAATGCTCAAATGTAACTCTAGTTTCTAGAGGTGCTCTGCCGTTTCCCCTTGTTACCCCTGCCCGTCTTCCTTTTGAAAAATTTAAAACTACGTGAGAGTTGAAAGAACTGTGCAATGAACTCCACTTAGATTCACCACTTGTTAACATCTTGCTATGTATGTATTTTTTCTGTATATGTAAAACTATATTTTCTCTTTGTTGAGCTATTTGAAAGTAAATGCCAACTCCCGCTTCTTTTGTTGAATATATTTGACATATAACATTGTGTGCATTTAAGGTGTACATGCTATTTTGATACGTTTATATATTGTAATGTGATTGCCATTGTAGTGATAATTAGCACCTCTATCATGGTGTATGTTCAGTCGCTCAGTTGTGTCCGACTCTTTGCAACCCCATGGACTGTATAGCCTGCCAGGTTCCTTTGGCCATGGGATTTCCCAGGCAAGAATACTGGAATGGGTTCCCATTTCCTACTCTAGGGATCTTCGTGACCTAGGGATCAAATCTGACACAGGGATCAAACCTGAGTCTCCTGCATTAGCAGGGAGATTCTTTACCACTGAGCCATCTGGGAAGCCCTTCTGTCATGGTACATAATTACCATTTTTTTGAGGGGGTTGGGATAATTGATAATGAGCAAGTTTGATGATTATATTGTTTTCTGTATTTGCTATGCTGCTGCTGCTAAGTCACTTCAGTCGTGTCCAACTCTGTGTGATCCCATAGACGGCAGCCCACCAGGCTCCCCTGTCCCTGGGATTCTCCAGGCAAGAACACTGGAGTGGGTTGCCATTTCCTTTTCCAGTGCATGAAAGTGAAGTCGCTCAGTCGTGTCTGACTCCCAGCGACCCCATGGACTGCAGCCTACCAGGCTCCTCTGTCCATGGGATTTTCCAGGCAAGGGTACTGGAGTGGGATGCCGTTGCCTTCTTCATACTGTGCATTATATTTTGGTTTTTGTTTTTAACAACTTTATTGAAATATGCCATAAAATTCACCTATTTTAGGTGTACAACTCAATGACTTTTAGTAAATGTATTGAGATGTACAGTTATCATATTAATCCAGTTTTAGAATATTTGTCACCCAAAGAGCAAACTTTAAAAAAAAAATTACATCAGATAATATATGTTGACTTTAGAAAAAGAAAACAGAGCTCATCAACAACAAAAATTTCCCATAATCTCACCAGCCAGGAATAAGCATTATTAATATGGTAGATGGAATACTGGCCACAAAGACGTCCATGTTCTAATCTGCAGAACATGTGAATATGCTATTTTACATGGTAAAAAGACTTTGCAGATATAATTAAGGTGAGGGTCTTGAGGAGGTTATCCTGGATCATCCAGATGGCCTTAATGTACTTCCTAGGATCTTTATATGGAGAAGGCAATGGCACCCCACTCCAGTACTCTTGCCTGGAAAATCCCATGTACAGAGGAGCCTGGTAGGCTGCAGTCCATGGAGTCGCTAAAAGTTGGACATGACTGAGCAACTTCACTTTCACTTTTCACTTTCCTGCACTGGAGAAGGAAATGGCAACCCACTCCAGTGTTCTTGCCTGGAGAATCCCAGGGATGGGGGAGCCTGGTGGGCTGCCGTCTCTGGGGTCACACAGAGTCGGACACGACTGAAGTGACTTAGCAGCAGTGGCAGCAGAATCTTTATAAAAGACCAGAGCGAGGAGAAAATGCTAGGCTGCTGACTGAGAAGCTGGAGGAAGGGGCCACAAGCCGAGGAAGGAGGGTGACTTTGAGAAGCTTGAAAGATGGGAAAACAGATTCTCCTGAAACCTCCAAAAGAAACGCATCCCTTCCAATAACTTTAGTTTAGACTTTGACCCCTGAGTTATAAGAATACATTTCTGTTGTTTTAAGCCACTAAGTTTGTGGTAATTTGTTACAGCAGCATTAGGAAACTAATACAACCATAAAGTGGTTGTATGCTTCTATATCTTGAGCATATGTGACTCTGTATCGGTAAAAGGAAATACATATCCATTTACACCAATAAATACTGACAAAATTGTGATCATCTACACATATTACTTTGTAATTTCTCTTTACCTAATTTTTTGTGAACAATGTTTTATGCCAACCGGTTGCATAGAATTTTAATGGTTGCATAAACCATATTTATGCAAATATGCATATCTATTCCAAACCATATTTCCTTTCTTTTTTTCTAATATACCAGGAATTTTGCTAACTTAGGAATAGTTGATGCAGTATTATTTTGCTTTTGTGTTCTTTTTGCTGGCTGGCCTGGCTGGCTGTACACATTCATTTCATTAACCCTCTTCTGACTTCTACTACTGTATCTATCGTATGGATTTCAGAATTTTCCCAGTAGGATTTGTTTGAAAGGTCTAAGAAGCCCCAGGTTGGTTGTGTTTTTTTCCCTGACTTAAATCTCTGTTATAAAGCCACAAGAAATCACAGCCTATGATCTTAGATCATTCAACAGGCCTCGCTTCCTGTCCTGTTTGTCTAGTGTCTTGATGCTCTATTTTTTTGTATTATGTCTGTGCTGTACTAAGTCACTTCAGTCGTGTCCAAATCTGTGCAACCCTGTGGACTGCAGCCTTCCAGGCTTCTAGACTGTCTGGGACTCTCCAGGCAAGAATACTTGAGCGGGTTGCTGTGCCCTCCTCTGGGATCTTTCCGACCTAGGGATTGAACCCGCGGCTCCTACACCTCCTGCACTGCAGGTAGATTCTTTACTGCTGAGCCACCAGGGAAGCCCCAAGATGCAAATGTCTACTTCTAGGCAAATACATTCGGGAATAAACAAATACTTTCAGAGTACCCTGTTTTGTTATGCCCTTAGAACTAATTCTTCCTTTCCCTAAGAAGGATATGCTGATGGAAAACATTTGGTTAAATTATTTTTCTCCTTTTGGCTTTCTCTCAAGTATGAGATAGTTTTGCAAAGAATTATACAAAGTTCTGGGAAGCATTTGAAGTCTCATAAATTTTCTGGGCACGAGGCTGCTTCACCCTGAATCATGTGTTGCCACGGAGGGAGGGGCACCCTGGCAAGTAACACCCAGGTGCTTGGTCTTGCACAGGATCTGTCTCTGACCTGTTGGTTAACAAGTGCCTCTAGCCTTCTGCAGGATTTGCACAGGACCTAACTTTAATCATGGAGGGACTGACCTTAGAAGGGTGTCAGGACACAGAGGAAGTCTGTAGCTTTCTCACCGCATACCACAGGGTTGGGAATATTTGTGGAAGGAATAAATGCTGGGCTCTTCATAGGTTCTCCAACTCATCAGCATTTCATTTTGTTGCAGTTATGTTCTCTTACAGGGTTGATGGAGCGGAGGGGACAGGCCTTCTGTAAAGGCTCTGGCCCTTTTTGCTGTCTGCTTTGTTCCATGGGGTTCAGCCCTGACTTTAGAGCACCTGGATATGTTCCTGACCGTGAAGTGGAGAATAAATTCTACTGCAGGGTTGTGGAAGCCTCACTTCCTCAATGGTTTTCTGCCCCTCCAACTTCCACATTACCTTTTTTTTTTTTTAATTGGAGGATAATTGTTTTATAATGTTTGTTAGTTTCTGCTGTACAACAGCATGAATCAGCTATTAGTATACATATATCTCCCCCTCTCTTGAGCACATTTTCTTTTAAGCAGTCTTTTTCAAAAGTTAAAAGAGAAGCTAATACTCTCAAAGACTTCTCATATCTGAGCTCGTTCAAACTTCAAAACAGTTCTCAGTTAAGAACACGAGGCCCAAAGAGATTGAGTCATTTGCCGGAGGCCACAATAGCTAATTAGTATGGAGCTGAATTGGACCCAGGGCTCTTGCTGCCTGTGTCACACGAGGAGGGGAAGAATGCCTTTCCATTAGGCTGTGACTTGTTGATACCCATATATGGAAAACTGAGGACTCCAACCAGAAGTCCCAGAGCTCTCAGAGGAAATCCATGCTTCCAAGGAGTCACCGAGCTTCCTTCTGGCCCAAAGTGCCAGTCGGCTTTATTTTTTTGTCATCTGTGTCTCTTCTTGAGGAGGCTTATCTAGTGGAGCAAATTGATGACTACTTTTCTGCATTGGTTATGAGTTTATTCAAAGAGGAGGCTGGTGCCATAATGAAAAGCTGGATTTCAAGTTTGCCGGTAATGGGGAGGAAAATAATTTCCTCTCTGCTTCTAGGTTCTTCTGGCTGGTCTAAGAATTAAATTGATATGAGAGATTAACAGGAGAAAATCAAAGTTTAAGGACATGTGTATATGGGAGGAATCTAAGGAAACTGAGTAACTCACCAAAATGTTTGAAGACCTCATCTTAACATCACCTTTAGCTAAAGACAGAAGAGGATGTTGGGTGTAGTGTTTTCAGACTTCAAAAGGGAGGAAGGTGATTGACCTGGCGAAGGTAAAGCAAGTGTTAGGTATACAGATATTTGTTGGGCCACACAGACACTGGGACCTGAGAGAAATTTTAACTGCTAGTTTGCTCCCTGTCTACACACCTAATTCATACTGTAGTTATCTGTGGTATAGCTCCCCACCTCCCCTACCCCCCGAACAGGTCCTCTATCTACATTCTTTAGACAGTTAAGTAGGAGATAAAAAGGAGGGATTTTATTTGAGTCTTTTGGGTCTTGCTCTCAACTTGAAATAATCCACATGTCAAAGAGATGTTTTGGGGTGGTAAATTTTGCTCCCCTACACTGGGGAGAAGGGGCCACCATTTATAGGGGGAACTGTCATCAGGTTGGCTCGTCATCAGTCACTAGGGTAACCAGCGTCTGGCACAGGCCACACGTGTAGGCAGTTACTGATTAAGCACTGTGATTAAGAGAATCGGACAGTGATGTGAGTGAAGCAGGAATTGGTCAAGCAGGGGCAGTACAGAGAGCAAGAGAACAGCCACCTTGAATGTAGTTCAGTCACACAGCTGGCACAGGGAGGTTAAATTTGCATTGGCCCAATGCCATCAGGTCCTTGTCCCTTTCTGGGCTTCATCCGCATGCTTTCTTCAGAGAAGTTAATGGAGCTGCTCAAGACGCAGCTTTCTTTTCCACCAATCTCCTACACCAACCATGGCCTGCAGCCTGGTCCTCTTCATGGAGATGTTGTTCAGTCACTCAGTCATGTCCAACTCTTTGCGACTGCATGAACTGCAGCATGCCAGGCTTCCCTGTCCTTCAGTATCTCTTGGAGTTTGCTCAAATTCATGTCTCTTGAATCAGTGATGCTATCTAACTATTTCATCCTCTGCTGCCCTCTTCTCCTTTTGCCTTCAATCTTTCCCAGCATCAGGGTCTGTTCCCTGGTTGACTCTTTGCATCAGGTAGTCAAAGTGCTGGAGCTTCAGCTTCAGCGTCAGTCCTTCCAATGAATATTCAGGGTTGATTTCCTTTAGGATGGACTGGTTTGATCTCCTTGCAGTCCAAGGGATTCTCAAAAGTCTTCTCCAGTACCACAATTCGAGGGCTTCCTAAATAGCATCAGCTGCTCACTTACAGATCATTTAGCACAGCGTTCCTTAAACTTGGCTGCCCCTTGGGCAAAACAAAACAACACAAAACCCCTGGGAAACAAAACAGAACAATACTATGCCTGGCTGCACTCTAGTTCAGCTGTTCTCAAATGTTGGTGCATATCACGGAAGAGAATCACCTGAGAGCTAAAAGATTACAGAACCAAAGGTGCTGCCTGGGAAAAGCCCTGGCCCTTTGTATTTTCACCAAGTTCTCCAGGATGTCCTGATAGCACCCAAGACCGAGACAGACCACTGCACTAGATAAACTAAATCTGAATCTTAGAGGGGCACCCAGGTGATTTTTTTTTCAGGTCATCATGATTTTTTCTTTTATTCTGTGAATGTGGTGAATTAATTTTTATTGTGGTAAAATGTACATATTTACCATTTAAACACTTTTTTAAGTTTACAGTTCTGTGCCATTGAATATATTCACAATGTGGTATAACCATCACCATTGTGTATACCCAGAACTTTTCCATCATCCAAACTCTGCATTACCCTCTCTCCCTCCAGCCCATGGGAACCATCATTCTACTTTCCATCTCCACGAGTTTGCCTATTTCAAATGTCTCATATAATTGAAAACATACAATATTTGTCTTTCTGTGTCGGAGCATAATGTTTGCAAGGTTCATTCCCAGTCGATTGTAAGGGGTAACCAAGATTGAGAAACCACTGAGATGGCTCCACAGCCACTCACCCCTGTTAGTGTGTCCTGTTTCCTACAGAGAGCTGCCCTTGACTCTGGTTTCTGAGCACCTTCCTAAGGCAGTTTGCAGTACCTGGTTCCTATGGAAAAGATCCTGCATCCTGTTACTGCTCACGTCAGCAACTCCCCATCACTAGTGAATATCAGGCACCGGTGTTCTGCTGTGGACACACAAGCTTCTCTAATTACACCTTGGTAACTTCAGGCAGGTGTCTAAACCTGTGCTTCGGTTTCCTCATGTGTAGGTTGGGAATATGATTATAATGAGAATTAAATAAACTAATATATCTAAAGCACTTATAAGAGTGCCTGGTACTTAATAAGCACCTATCCATTAAGTGTTAGAGAGAAAGCAGACAAAAAACAGAAAAGTACATGGTGGGAGTTGGAAGATCTGAGGGGTGAGGAGGGGCTGTTGATGTTCACGTATCTCTACTGAATTCTGTTGATAGCTGTGTTATTTTCTTGAACAAGTTATATATGAGTTGGTTTGCTTGTCTGCAAAATGCTAATGAAAATATTATACATTCTTGATTCTAAGTATTACTGTTTACAAATCTTTTACATTTAAATTCTGAAATGATTTGGCAAGTGTGGTTAACAACTGATGCCTCCCTAGAAGCGGTCACTAAATTCATGCAGGAACTGCTGTTCCTGAATTTATGATAATATTTACCCAACAAGGTTGCTTCAGAGATTGAATAAGAGAATGTATGTGAAAAATGCTTTGTAAAGTGTAAAATGGGCTTCGCAGGTGGCTCTAGTGGTAAGGGACCTGCCTGCCATTGCAGGAGATGTAAGAGATGTGGGTTCAATCCCAGGGTCAGAGATCCCCTGGAGGAGAACATGGCTACCCACTCCAGTATTCATGCCTGGAGTATCCCATGGACAGAGCAGCCTGGCAGGCTATGGTTCATTGGGTCACAAAGAGTCAGACACAACTGAAGTGACTTAGCACACACACACACACACACACACACACACACACACACACACACACACACAGTGTAAAACATTATTCACAGATGTGAGATAATGTTCTCAAAAGTGGAAGTGCAATAACTTTGTGTAGAACAGGACGTATCATAAAACATTTTGTGAACTGTTAGGTGTAGTATATCTTAAGGTGTGTATATGGGCCAGTTTTAGCTAGGTGTTTTCTCCTATGATGCTGATGCTGGGAAAGCCCCTGATGCTGGGAAAGATTGAAGGAGGAGGAGAAGGGGATGACAGAGGATGAGATGGTTGGATAGCATCACCGACTCAATGGACATGAGTGTGAGCAAGTTCCGGGAGTTGGTGATGGACAGGGAAGCCTGGCGTGCTGCAGTCTATGGGGTCGCAAAGAGTTGGACACAGCTCAGTGACTGAACTGAACTTTCCCCCATGAAGTTACTATTGGTTTTGCTTCTCTTGAGCAGTGGTAGGGCACTAAAGTGATTTTCTTTTTATAACTGATTTTCTTATCTCACCTGTTCTAGCAGGAGCGGAGCAAGTGTTAATTGGCTGAGCTTTAGTTTTCTCATCTCTGATGAACTTAGCTGTAAGTCTTTCAGGCTTAACCATTCCATGGGGCAGTAGTGCAGTGTCTTGACTTTTACTCCAAACTGTGCTCCTGACTGTGGACCCTGAACAAATCTGTGCCTCAGTTTCCCCATCTATAAAACTGAGTTAGTTTACATTTTAACAGCCCTTCTAGCTTTGTTCTTCCAGCATCCCTAGGATTACATGGCTGGGTCCCTGCGTTTCTCCCTGAGGTCTGTGAGGAGTACCTGGTGACAAGGGGGGTCAGGTGTGCTGCTACTATTCTAATTGCCTGTGTCTGTCCTCTAGGGAACATCCCTGGCTCGGCCGTGCTGGTGTTTGACATCCACGTGATTGACTTTCACAACCCATCAGACTCCATCAGCATCACCTCCCACTACAAGCCCCCTGACTGTTCAGTGCTGAGTAAGAAAGGGGATTACCTCAAGTATCACTACAATGCCTCACTTCTGGACGGGACCCTGCTGGATTCCACGTAAGGGCAGCAGGGACCGGTGGGGTGTGAGTCTGGCGGATAACAGTCGGTATTCCTGTGGCCCCCCTTTCTTTTCCCCAGATACTCACTGAGGGCTTGTATTTCCATGCCTTTGCACTATGTATCTTAAGTGTACATCACTACTCTGGTACATTGTTCTAAGAGTTCCCTCTGAACGGTCTCATCTTGTCCTCTTGAAACTGTCTGAGAAGATCTCATAACTACTGTCTTTAAAAATTAACCCACAGATGGAATCCAAGCTCCAGAGTCTCTCTGGAGGCACGTGAGGCTGTCTTGTCAGCTCTGTTCTGCCTCAGTCGTCTCATCTCCTGCTGAGGTCCATCTTCCACCTCCCAGGGGTGCCATGTGCCACGATGCAGGATGTGCACTGTGTTCATCCTTCCTTCTGGCCAACCTCTGCCCTGGTCTAAGTGTCTTCCCTTTTCGCAAGGTCTTTTCCTAGTTCCTAGGAAGAATCAACTATTCTTACTTCTATAGTCTCATAATGTTTTATGTATTACCTGCCTTTTAGTTGAGGGCTTCCCAGGTGGCTCAGTGGAAAGAATTCGCCTGCCAATGCATGAGACACAGGAGACGTGGGTTTGATCCCTGGGTCAGGAAGATCCCCTGGAGGAGGAAATGGCAACCCACTCCAGTGTTCTCACCTGGGAAATCCCATGGACAGAGGAGCCTGGTGGGCTACAGTTCATGGAGTCACTAAGAGTCAGACACAACTTAGAGACTGAGCTGCACACACACCTTATAGTCATTTTTGTTTCTATCACTGTTGCTGGTCTAAACACCTTAGATACTCAACATGTTTATTCATCTTTTTAGTCCTTACACTTAGCCCAGAACATAACACAAAGGAAGTATTTTATAAATGTTAATTGAGATGAATCTAAAACATATTACTAGGAATCAACAGTGTATACTAGTATCATGCAGATAAAAGGAGCTTTGCTCCTTATGTATCTGAATCTTTAGATTATCTATGAAAGTGAAAGTCACGTCCAACTCTGCGACCCCATGGACTGTAGCCTGCCAGACTCCTCTGTCCCTGGAATTCTCCAGGCCAGAATATACTGGAGTAGATAGCTGTTCTCTTCTCCAGGGGATCTTCCCAACCCAGGGATCAAACCCAGGTCTCCTGTATTACAGGCGGATTCTTTACCATCTGAGCCAAGGTAATATGCTATTCTCTTTGGGAAGGAAACATTTTCAGCTTTTCTTTGTGTCTCCATATAAGTACATCCATTTTTGTACTGAGCCTGGCTTAGAATCCTAAGTTTAGTCTTAAGGAGAAAGAACAGCTTCATATAAATATGTGCTACTGCATTTATTCTAGATGGAGAGGGCTTTATCTCCTTCTCACCCATCCCTTTGTCTTCTAGCCTCAGGTGACAGAGTGTGGCCAGGTGTGAAGAGCTTGAGGGACATACTCCTCAGAGCGTTCTCTTTGGTGCTGTGAGACCTAAAGCATTTAATGTATTTCATCAGATCTAAAATGTGTTGGTTGTTAGAAGCATCATTTTATGTGTCTCAAGAAACTAAGAACGCTGTCAAAAAACAACATGATGTCTGTTATAAGATGTATCCCAAATCAAGAGAAATTAAAATGTGAAAAAAACATGCATTATAGAATCAATGAAATATGCTCTAGCTCCTGACGCCCAGATTTACAGGAGAATCTAGCTTACAACAAACTTCATTGCACTAATGATTAGAAACTTGTGGAGGACAGTGGGAAAGAAGCATGGCTTGCATTTGTTCTGGGTTCAGTGAGCTTGTGCATGGGAAAACAAGGTTAGGACAGCCTGTAAGGCAATGGCCAGCTGTCATTGCTGGGGCTGACGTTCCTATTCTTGTTGGTCCTCCTACAGCTTTGGAAAGGGGAAGTGGGGGTGGGAAATGAACAAAGGAATTTCTTCTTTGGTGGATCAGGATATGCGTCTCTTGTGGGGTGGGGGAATCCGTCTTCCTGCTTCTGACGCGTGTTTGGCAGATGCACAATATTCTTACAGAGCATGCAGGAGCCACGTGATGCTCCTTCCTCTTCCCAGAGACTCCATCCTGAACCACGGGAGGCATTTGTGTCACGTGTACATTGACACGAAAGAGCAGTGTCTGGGCGGCCCTGCGGGTTTTCTCCTGGGTGGAAGTTTCAGAGTACCAGGGTCGTGGGAAGTGCGGCAGGAGAAAGCTTACCTGTGTGTGGGCTGAGCTTCTTCTGGAGGACGGGGTCTGGCCCCACCCCAAGCCCACCTGGGCTCTGTTAACAGCTTGGCAGGTGCTGCTGTCGTTGCTCATTGATCACGTCTGGGAGAGTCTGTGATGGACGGGAGAGAGGGGAACGTGGGTGGAGAGCCAGAGAGGGCTGCCTGTAGGCAGGAAGCAGGGAGCTTGCCCCGAATGGGAAGCCGGGAATACACAGAAGGAATGAGGAGAATGTCTGAGACAAAAACTGGCAAATCAAAAATAAAAGGATGACTTGAGGGAAAAGAATGAGCTGGGTTTTCAGAGATGACATGTAAAGACAAGTTGCTTGCTTAGAGGGTTCTCTTCATGTGTGTTGAAACTGGCCTCAGAAAAGACTAAACACTTGTTATTTGATAACTCAATGAGTTCTTGGATATTCTGTAAGATTTTGAAACCCAGTAGTCCCATGGGAAGTTGCCCAGGGTCCCTGGAGAGAGGCAGTGTGAGGGCGCCTCTGTGCTGCTGACAAAGGAGGGGTTGTGTTGGGGTAGGGCAGTGGAGGAGCCCTCCCTCAGGCCTGGGGCCAAGGAATCCAATGTTCTGGAACTGGCTGTGTTTCCCTTTCACCCTAGGTAGGACAGATGCAAACGCTGTTTTGGCCCTTGGCCTGCAGGACGCTAGGAAGCCTGAGAACCGGAGGTGACCAAAGGGGCGGTACCTTCCTTGTCACCACCTGGTGATGGATATCAAGGGGGCACCAAGATAGCCGGGAGGCGTTTCTTATTTGGATTTGAAGAATATTCCCATTGTTTGCTTTTAGGAAGTGATAGGAATGCATCAATTTGAAAATAGATTTACTTTCAGTACTGATTGAGGTGACTTTTATTTGGATTCCCTTGGGATTTGGGGCATCAAGGCTCATTAAAACCGTGGCCCAAGTTGACTTATTATTCTGGAGTCATAGAGTGTTATAGGCACAAGCATGTCGCACTCTCAAGGCTGTCCATTTATTGAGCTCTTGATGCTTGCTCTCCTCCGTACCAAGCATATTATTTGCTATTTAGAATATCCTGTGCAATAGCTGTTATTATCTCTATTTTATAGATGGGGAAACTGTAAAACTATATTTCTGTCAAATTAAGTGGCAGAACCAGGATTCAGACTCAGGTCTTGCTGAATACAAATCTGGGTCTTAACTACATTACATATTTTTAAAATTTTCATGAAAATTTCTGACTAAAATTTCAGAACACTGACTAAAACTTAGTGACTTAGCAGGTATTTACGCATATCCCACTTGTTTTGCCAAATGTTCCTGTAAGGTCTTTTATAGCAAGAGGATTCATTGCAGTATGCCTAAAACTCTCAACCAGTTCCTCAGTCGTCCCTTGATTTTCACCTTGAAACTTTTGGCGATTACAGACTAGTTGTTTTGCAGACTGTCCCTCAGTGTGGGTTTGTGTCCTTATGATTCCACAGGAGTTCTGTATCTTTGGCAGAAAGATCACAGAAGTGACATGTTCTCAGGAAGGCATGCTCAAGTACCAGTGGGTTGATGGCCTAACTAGAGATTCTTGTTTCATTTTCAGGTGGAATTTAGGCAAAACGTATAACATCGTTTTAGGATCTGGACAGGTCGTGTTGGGAATGGATATGGGTCTCAGAGAGATGTGCGTTGGAGAGAAGCGGACTGTGATCATTCCGCCCCACCTGGGCTACGGCGAGGCTGGCGTGGGTGAGTCTGTAGTAGTAGTAAAAGGCGTCTGGGACATGGTCATTGTATTTTGTGCTTTTTGAGGTTCTAACACAATATGCTTCTTCCATTTAAAACCACAACCCAGAAAATCTTATTCAAGTCTTTAGCATTTTTGTTTCAAAACCCATGAATTCAGTGTGAGTGCCATGTTAATGGGATTAAGCAGGGGTTTCTGTGAAAAAACAAACAAAAACCCTTGACTCTTCAAACCCACATGTGGAAAATGTCACTGAAAGGGCTTCCCAGGTGAGCTAGGTGCTTCCTTGGGAAATTGTTTCCTGGGACAGTGGAATGCTGAACCTAAAAGCTATCTAAGAAGATTTCCTTGTGGAAAAGATTGGTGTCAAGTTCTGGAAATACTGGTGGTATGTTGCCCTCACAGCTATTATGGTTTGATTCATGATTTTGGCCAAAATGAACCCTCCTCACGGGGTTTGGCAGGAACCTCTTCTTTTTCAGTTCTTGTACTTCTGCTGTCTGGAGATGGAGTTAGATGGGAAGTGCTAATTTACAGATGTGATAGGCACTTTGGATTGATTTTTTCAAAAATTTTAAATAATTGGAGAAGATATACTCTATGCTGTTTTCCCCAATCTGAGAAAAAACACTTTAAAAAAATGTATCCTGTAAGATTATACTCCCATGACATATAATTAATTAATTTAAAATAATGCACATTACATTTATTTGTAGTCACATACTTGTAAGTTATTTGGGGCTCATACTATATATACTGTTCTAGAATTTGTGTTTACAAATCATATCAAGGGTTATGATTTTAAGGCATAATGTATTATTCTTAAAGTTCTGTGGTTAAATTTATTCAAAAGTTCTACCATTGTAGTCTCTGCTGGTTGCTTTTAAACTTCTTTTCACCAAGATACAGTAAGAATTACATTTTATCTCCCAATTAGTGTTATGCATAAGCATACAATTTAGACCTCGTATATGTATACATATGGGCTTCCCTGGTGGCTCAGTGGTAAAGAACCTGTCAGCCAGTTCAGCAGCTGAGGGTTTCATCCCTGCTCTGGGAAGATCCTCTGGAGAAAGGAATGGCAAACCACTCCAGTATTCTTACCTAGAGATCCCCACGGATACAAGAGTCTGGTGGGCTACAGTCCATGGGGTCACAAAGAGTTGGACACGACTTAGTAAGTGAGCAACAATAACATGTATAGATTTAGTTTTATATGATTAAAACTAAGTTTCATAAAATAGTATCTATCCTTTCTATGTATAATGTACTCTGATTTTATCCTATCACTAATTTAAAAAAACGCTGGTCACCATTCTTTAAATTGATTTGAGACTCACTACCTACAGTTTGGAAAAACCACTTGCTGAGGCTGAACTTTTTTGCTGTCCCAAGAGATGCCTCCATCCATGAGGCAGCCAGAGCCTGAGTGTTGGGGTGGGGAGCAGAGGAGCATGCTCGCTGCCTTGTCGTTAACGCCACCTCCACCCCTGTCCTGTGGCAGATGGAGAAGTGCCTGGCAGTGCCGTGCTGGTGTTTGACATCGAGCTGCTGGAGCTCGTGGCTGGCCTGCCAGAGGGGTACATGTTCGTATGGAATGGCGAGGTGTCAGCCAACCTCTTTGAAGAGATCGACAAGGATGGTGATGGGGAAGTCCTCCTGGAAGAGGTAACTGACCTTGTTGAGTACAAGTGGGGCCCAAGGAGCTCAGGAAGCTCCCTGGACTGGGGCACCTGTCCTGAATGTGAACCCACTCAGAGTGAGGATACCGCTGCTTGCTCCTTGTGATCTGTGAACTGCATGCTCGTGTGTCAAGCGCTTGCACACACACACTAAATCCTCTAAGTTGAAGCTCACAGTTCCTCTTTGAAGAAACTGAGGGCCTGAGGAGTTCAGGGGTTGATTCCATGGCTCACAGATCTGGACTCAGTTCTTCATTCCTGGGTGCTCACTGCGGCCTGCGTGGTGCTATGTGTTTTTCACATATATTATCTTGCTTGGCCCTCATGACAGCCATGTAATCGCCCCTATTTTTCAGAAGAAAACAGCTGTGCACAGAGAAGGTAAATGGCTTGCTCAAGTTTGCACAGCCAACCAGTGGTTTGTAGATGTCTTGATCGTCTAGATCCTGTGTTGTTTCTCCTGTATGAGATCCCCCTTTGTGGAGCTGGGCAAGAGAGCCTTGTCTTGTCACAGCTCTGGGGAGTTTCAGGTCTCTGCCTGTTCCCATCTCCTTGTTCAAGGATGTGGTTCCAGCCTTCTCCCCTTCTCTCTTCTATCATCCACATTTTCCCAACTTCTGGTCCATTCCCATTAGCTTAAGAGCATGCTGCTTTTTTCCCTTATTAATGCATCTTTCCATTTCTTTTATTTTTTTTTTTTTTTTGCTTTCTTTACAGCAGAAGCCTCAAGAGTTGTCTGTCCTTCCTGCTTCCAGTTCCTTTCCTCCTAATCTCTTTTACACCCAGTCCTGTTGGGTTTTTATCCTCCATGCCACTGAACTTGGTTTCTTGCTCAGGCACTGAACCCAATGGTTAGTTCTCAAGCTTACTTTAGCACAGCTGTTTCCTTTTTGAGACGCCTTCTTTTCCTGGCTTCTGCCTCACAGTTTCTCCAGGTTCCTTCTGCCTCACTGGTAGCTGCTTCTCCTAGGGCTTTTCAGAGTGGAGGGCCCCAGGCTAAGTCCTGAACTTTGCTCTCCTCCCCCAAAACTTGCTTCACCCAAAGCCTTTCCCATCTCATTCGATGACAGCACTTCCCTTCCAGTTGCTCAGATGGGAGTACCCAGTCATCTCTCCTCTCTTCCTCTCACAGGCTAGATTAAATCCATCAGGAAATTATTCTAGCTCTTTCTTGAAAATATACCCAGAACCTGACCAGTTCTCACCACCTCCGCTCCATAGCACCTCACCTCCCACTTGGACCTCTGCAGAGGTCTTCCTGCTCACACCCTTGCCCCTCACAGTGGCCAGAGTGGTCCTTCTAAAACGTGAGTTGGACCAGGGCCCGCTTCATCTCAGAACTCTGCAGAAGTCTCCTGTCAGGCAGCATCCCGCAGGCCCCAAAGCCTTGTAGTTGTCCAGCCTGGAGACTGCATAAAGAGCCTGGAGATGGACAGAGATACCAACAACTTACTGAACAGGCATCTTCCATGTCTGTAGCAAAGGTCCTGGAGTGACACCCCCAGGGCAGTGTGTGGCAGATAGGACATAGCAGGAACCTTTACTACCTGGGGGAGAAGGAGGCTACCGTTAATAGGGGAATTAATGTCAGGTTGGCTCATCAGTTATCAAGGAAACCAGCAGCTAGGACATGACCCTCACAGGCTCTCAGGTTAAGATCATCATGAGGGCAGATATTTCCCTTTAATAAACTAGAAGGTGGAGCTGTTTTGGCATAAAGAGGAGAGCAATCATTAGCTGGGGCAAGGTTTCTTGTGAGTAGGGTGTAGGTGAAGCAAGGGTTGGCCAAGCAGTAAGAGAACAGCTGTATTTATTGGCCTAACCATACATGCCTTTATCTTCAAAGTCTTTGCAGTGGCCCACAAGGGCCCCACAAGGCCCTCCACCACCTGCTCGCTGTCCCCTCCTTCCAGCGACTCTCCCTTTGCTGTGCTGTAAACACACTGGGCATGTGTCCACCCGGGGCCTTTGCCCCGGCGGTTCTCTGCTCAGCAGACATTTCCCCTAGGTAACTGTTGGGCTTGTTCCCTCACTTCCTTTAAGCCTGCATACACACTTCTCTTTAGACTGTGCTTTTACCCTGACCACCAAATTGATACTTAAATCAATTCCCCTGGCTGTACTCTTCATCTTCCTGACTTGGCTGACTTTCCTTTCTCTGGAGCATTTTATTTTCTAACCTAATATGTAGTTTACTTACCTTTTAAATGTTCCTTTTTTAGTGTTTGCATAGTATTCTAAATGTTCCTTTTTAATAGTGTATCTTTTCCACTAGTGTATGCTAGAATTACAAGAGCAGGCTGTTTTGTTTATTGATGAATCTTTAGGCTCTAGAATGCTGCTCAGCATACAGTAGACAGTAAGGTTTTATTGTATGAATGAATGAATTTTCAGAGGCAAGGATGATTAGGGGATCAGCTGTTAAGTGGAAAACTAAATGTTGATTTAGGGAAACAGGATAGTTCCAGTGACTGCTAGGTACTGGCTGCCTGGAACCGAAGCACTCCTATAGTCATTTTGTCCAAGGTTTTTAACCTGCATCCATCGGAGAAGGCAATGGCACCCCACTCCAGTACTTTTGCCTGGAAAATCCCATGGACAGCGGAGCCTGGTAGGCTGCAGTCCATGGGGTTGCTAAGAGTCAGACACGACTGAACGACTTCACTTTCACTTTTCACTTTCATGCATTGGAGAAGGAAATGGCAACCCACTCCAGTGTTCTTGCCTGGAGAATCCCAGGGACAGGGAAGCCTGATGGGCTGCCGTCTCTGGGGTTGCACAGAGTTGGACACGACCGAAGCGACTTAGCAGCAGCAGCAGCAGCAGAGGTTAAAAGCCATCCCCGGTGGCTCAGAGGTGAAGAATCTGCTTGCAATGCAGGTGATGCAGGAGATACGGGTTCTACCTCTGGGTCAGGAAGATCCCCTGGAGGAGGGCATGGCAACCCACTCCAGTATTCTTGCCTAGAGAATCCCATGGACAGAGGAGCCTGGTGGGCTACAGTCCATGGGGTCGCAGAGTTGGACGCAACTGAAGTGACTGAGCACGCGTGCTGGAGGAAAAAATCTAGATCGTATAGCTCAGAAGATTTTGTCTCTTCTGCTGGCTCAGACTCAAATTCCAACCCCACTGTCCCAGGACCGCCTTGTTCAGGCTCCAGCTTGGTGTCTTCGGCTACCCTGTCTCATGGTCTGTATTGCCCCTTTCTCTCCAGTTCTCAGAGTACATTCATGCCCAGGTGGCATCTGGAAAAGGGAAACTCGCTCCTGGATTCGATGCTGAGATGATCGTGAAGAATATGTTCACCAACCAGGACCGAAATGGAGATGGGAAGGTCACGGCTGAGGAATTTAAACTCAAAGACCAGGAGACAAAACACGATGAACTCTAAACCTGACACGAGCCACTTGTGTGATACCAAGCCCCCTGTTGTGGCAGATGTGCACTGAGGGTGCGCGGGTCTCTCAGAAGGGGAACGGTCAGCAAGTAGTCGATGGGTCACATAGCACCTGGAACATACATCGGGGTGGGTTGATATTCATGGTGAGAATTTGAGGCTGATGCCAGTGACACTAAATAAAATCAGCGTGGGGGCCTTAGCATGGGTGGTGTAGAATAGTGAAAGTGCTGCATTGTCAGCTGTTGTTTTGTGAGCCTTCTGGGTAGGTGGTTTTGTTATTAAAGGAAAATAGCAGCATACAGAAGTTGTAATCATCTTGGAGGGAACAGAGGAAAATGTGTCTGGGATATCTACATAAAGAGGGTTAAAAATGTTAACTTGCTGGTGTTTTCAAAGTGTTCTCCAGGTGGCTAGAAAAGAGAGGGCATGTCCCAGCAGCATTCCCAGACAGCCCCAGGAAACTTCTTAGCAGCCTGTACAAGCCCAGTCTCCACCACGCCTAAACACACACACACCTGGTAAATCCCAGTCTCCACCATGCCTACACACACACACACACACACCCACCCACCCACCTAGTAATTCCCAGTCTCCACCATGCCTACACACACACACACACACACACACACACACACCCTAGTAATTCCCAGTCTCCATCATGCCTACACACACACACACACACACATACATACACACCCCTAGTAATTCCCAGTCTCCACCATGCCTACACACACACACACACACACACACACACCTGGTAATGCCCATTCTCCACCATGCCTACACATACACACACATACACATGAAACTTCTTAGCAGCCTGTACAAGACCTGGTAATGCCTGGTCTCCACCATGCCTACACACACACACACACAAACACTCTTTTCTGGTTAATAACATCCCACCTTGTTGCGGTCCTTTTATTGGCCAGGTAACTTGGAGGTTACAAAGAAAATCAGTGGACCAGACATAAGGCATGTTGTACCATGAGTAGAGAATTTGATTCTGCATTTGTCATGTAAGATTGTCTGCTTTACTCTTTCTTATTCCCATCACTCTATCCCATTGCACCCTCTCTTCCCACCCTGAAGCCTTTGATCAGACAGATACAAGTAGGGCTGATGGCTTAGCCACACTCGAGTTATCTCACTGTAGCCAACACAGAAACGTCATCCCAACAGGTGAGCATAAACAAAGTGATGTACTTCTGTCACCCCTCTGTCCCGGAGAAGGAAGTGCCCTAAGGCCTGGGGGCCTCTCTGTGTAGGACACTGTGCCTGCTGACCTGTCGTGTTATGCAGTAACCACCTTGCTGCCTATGTCCCCTCATGGTGGTGGCACTCACCCTGAAGTAACCAATGATTTACCTTTTGAAGCAACTTTGACTAATTTAAACTATTTTGTACTGATGTAGCCCTGAGATAGTTCCTGAAAATGCTGTGCACTCATTCAGTGGAACAAATGTTGGAAAATGAATTTTTCAT
This sequence comes from Tragelaphus eurycerus, assembly GCA_935064755.1. NCBI lineage: Eukaryota > Metazoa > Chordata > Mammalia > Artiodactyla > Bovidae > Tragelaphus > Tragelaphus eurycerus. The sequence continues at coordinate 32,996,620 of CAKXYN010000002.1, forward strand.
ATATAAAATATCAAATTATCAGGTTTTGTGTTTTATTTGAAGGCTCGTTTCCCCCGTAAGAATACACCATGCCCCCAGAATCCCCTTGGTTAAAAACTCAGCAGGACTGAGTTGAAAGAAGTGGAAGATCGCTGTACAGTAGAAAGTATCTGTCAGGGTCTTGGCTGGAAACACACTCAAGTGGGGCTTCTGAAGAGAAGCGAATGAAAGGACTCTTTACACGAGTGTGGTGGGGTTGGGGCGGGGCGGTGCAGTAAGGATGCCCAGGTACCCATGACCACTGTTGGGCGTCAACAGTAGGAAGCTATTCTAATGCTGGGACTGAAGGGTCAGGGGGAGCCTGGGTGGGGCTGCCTGGTAGGAGTGGGTGGAGGGACACAGCCACCCCCAGAACTGTGGCTGGCAGTGGGCAGAGTGGTGAGAGAGGAAACACTCATCTTCTCTGTCCTGCTCCCATCAGCTGAAACCGATCTGAAGCCAGAGGGTAAGGCGCTCAGGGGCTGGTGTTCTGAGATCAGTGTTTTGGGATGCAGGGGAAGGTGTAGAATGGCTCTGGTAGGGGTTGGGGTGGAAAAATAACTGGCATATTTAGAGAGAAAAACTACATAGTTTTTAAAAAGCAAATGTTGTGCTTTACTTTTTTAAAAAAATATTTGGCTGCATGAGATCTTGGTGGCAGCCCACAGCCTCCCTAGTTACGGCACACAATTCAGTTGCTCTGTGGCATGTGGGATCTTAGTTCCCCGACCAGGGATCAAACCTGCGTCCCCTGCATTGCACGGCAGACTTGCAACCACTGGACCACCAGGGAAGTCCCTGGTTTACTCTTTGCACAGGCAGCTTCAGGGATTCTGTGTGCTTTTAGGAGGGGAAGGAGGTGCCCAAGGCCTTCCCGGCTGCCGCCGCCACTGTCACTAATATTCCTTAACCCTCTTCTGTGGAGCACACAGTCACGCAGCTTTTTCATTTAACAGAATTCCTTGAGTGCACTAGATAGGTTAATGATCTGTTGAATTGAATTGCCCTTTGGAATGCATTTGATTTGTAACGTCTTTAGTACTCACATGTTCATGGAGATGAATATCTTGTCCTTATTCTCTACCCTAGATCTCTAGCTGGTCCTGTTTGAATTTCTTCACTGGCTATTTTCTACAGTAGCAGGTTGGCTGAATAAAAAATAAGTTTCTCTGGGGAAGTTAAGGACTGTGAGCTTTAAAGCTTCAAGAATGGAAGGAAACTTTAGCTGGTATTTGTTTTTGTATTTAAATTGCCTGACTGCTGACCTGAAACACCTGTCTTTTCTGGCCTTTAGATTCAGACTGAAATACTGGCTCTTCTTGGGTCTTTGTCTTACTGGCTTTTACTTTTTAGCTTTATTGAGGTGTAATTTAAAAAAACTGTTTAAGACATTTCAAGGGTGTGTGATGATTTGACATAAGTATACATTGTGAAAGGATTCCCATCAACTTAAACTAACATATACATCACATTTTTTTAGAGAACATTTAACTTCTACTGTCAGCAAATTTCAACTATATGATAGTGCTATCAACTATAGTCACCATGATCTACACTGGATTCACAGACCTTATTTATCTTACAGATGAAAGTTTATATCCTTTTATTTCCCCTACCCCCTAGGCCCTGGTAATCACCTTTTTTTCTGACTTCAACTTTTTTATTTTTTTGTATCTACATATATAAATGATACCATGCAGTATTTAGCTTTCTAAATCTAGCTTATTCAGTGCTGCCTGGCACTTCCATTCTTTCCGTTCCTAACGGAACATATGTCATTTTGTCAGGGAAGTTGGCCTGACTGCAAAATTATATGTAAGCACTTTAATATCAGGTTTCTAGGAACAGAGTGGCTTTCTTTGAAGCCTTCTTCTCTTGGATCTCTGAAGTCTTTTAATAAAATAAGAATACTACTCCCAAGTATTTACTCCTATTTGTGGATATTATTAAAATAGTGTTTGATACTGTGTGGTCATCCTTAATGTTGGAATTTCAGTAGTTTAGGGAGTTCCTTGCAGCTTACAGTGGCCCTATTTAAATATCATTTAAATGCAGAGAAGATTTTCAGTACTCAAATTCTCTTCTCTGAGCTCTAGTCCACTTACAGTATGGTATCATCTGTACATTTCATAGGCATCCCAAACTCAGTGTGTCCAAAATAGAGTGTATATTCCCACTCCCTTCCCAGCACCGTGCATCCAAGACTGTGCCCCTCTCTAATTCTCTTGTACCCATTTGCTCAAGCGAGATACTTGGGAGCACCCTGTTCTCTCACCCTACACATTTAATCCCACAGCAAGTCTTGACATTTCTAAATTGGTAGTGGCTAGGAGAAGCTGTAGAGGCTGTTCTCTTGGCTTTTATTTTAAAGGGAGGTGACTGACTGAGCGGTGACAAGAAAGCAGGTCAGCACTTTAGTATTCTTTACACTTACACCACACAGTGTGCTTGTTTGTGGACGCATATTATAAACTCCTTTGGAAAACAGCCAATATGACAAGCTCTAATAGCAAACACAGGAGTAAAGAGCTATCATTTGATAAGGGAGTCCCAATTTTTTCTATGTGAAAAAGTCCTCCAGGTAATTGACACCCCACCCCGCCTCCATGCCATGGGCTTCCCAGGTGGCGCTAGTGGTAAAGAACCTGCCTGCCAATGCAGGAGACTGGGATTCGATCCCTGGGTGGGGAAGATCCCCTGGAGGAGGGCACGGTAACCCACTGCAGTATTCTTGCCTGAAGAATCTCATGGACAAAGGAACCTGGTGGGCTACAGTCCATGGAGTCACAGAGTAGAACACGACTGAAGCGACTTAGCATGCACGCACATGCCATGCTATCTGCTTTAAAGCAAGAAGCTTGGTGTTGAGTTCCATTCTGGAAACACGTAAGTGGGGACAGTCTACTTTCTGCCACTGTGTGCTTTGTTTCATTGTTTATTATAAAAAAAAGAGAGAAGCAGTGATGGAGAATACAGATGGGATGCAGGAAAAAGGTTTGCATCACAAGACCTTGCCTCTCTACCACATATGACTGGACTAGACATCACTGCCCATACTGGACATCAGAACTAGCTGGACATGCTTTGTCTGTATCATGGCTCAGATGCTAAGAACACCAACTAGTTGCTCACAGACTGCAGTTCAAGGGCTAGGGTCAGGATCAAATTTATCACAATGGCAAGACAGCCTTGTGTAAACCAGTTACAGGGCAGCCAAAATTTGGAATGGGAAGTTGGGCTGCAGAGAAGCATACTGGTTCCTAATGCTGAAGTACACTATTTTAGTCACCATGAGACCTAGCAACATTTTGTTTTCTGCCTATGGTTGTTTCTGAAACACTGAGATGTACAATAAAGTACCTCTTTTACTAATATTTTCACAGGGGGAAAACAATTTTCCCAGGCCCCACTATTTTCTGAAGGGCAAATTAAATTTTCTCTGTAAAAATCTTTTTTATTCTTATAGTGTATAAATCTGAAAATAACCTAAGTAGGCACTATGACAAAGACATCAGGATTCATATATCACACATATATGCAAGAAAATCATGGCAGGCTTTGCTAATGAATAATAATAGTCTTGACAGAATGACAAAGGTTTTTCATTTCATGTTTATCGTCAGTGCTTTGATACAGAACATTCTGTAATGATTAGTGACATGTCGATACCAATGGATATTTTTCAAACATCAAGTGCCAATATTTTTTGGTAAATGCTGATTTTTACCAAACAAAAGAACTAAACTTAAGTTTTAGGAAATGATTAATACCATCAGTGTAATTCACCCAAATTATAAAAATGACAACACTTAAAATCATGCACATTATTTCATCATTTCATAAAACTTTTAAAACTTCTACAAACTTTCCCAATGTAAAAAGATTCCTCGAAAATGTCATAATAACATTAAGCTACAAAAGTCACTCTGGAAATTTAGGGAGTTATTTTTCCAATTTTAGCTCTAAGAATTTTTTAAAATCTGTTAAAAAATATATAGTGAGGAGTGTGTTGAGAGAGGTGGAGAAATAGGAACTTCCAGTTGATGGATTCAACAAATCTGAAAATACTTCAGTAATACAGAGGAAAAACTTCAAGAGCAAGAATATATTATAAATAAAAAAAGTCTTTTAGCCAGATGAACAGATGAGCAGCTCTTTCATCAACTGCACCCACGGGCGAGAGGTCTTCTTGAAGAATGGTTGTTTATAGAATCTTCTGTAAGATAGAGTTGGCTACATCCAGTGATTCATCTTTTACTAGAACAATATCATAAGAGTCCATGTACTTTTCTAAAAGCTCATCCACCTAATCAACAATCAAAAAAAAAGTCACAAAAATTAATATGTAGGGAGGAGAAGTAAATAATCTCAGTATAAATCTCACTATTACATCAAATCTTTTGGGTAAAATGTAATAACTTAATTTGTTTTTGTAAAAGCTTTGATATGAAGAAATACTTTAAAAATTTTTTAAATTCATTGACATAGAAAGTTTCCAAATAGTGGTTTTTCTTCCAAAATAATTTCTCTCTAGCTCAGTGGTTCTCAACTGGGGAGAGAGTGCCCAAGGAATATTCGGCAATATCTAGAGACATTTTTGATTCTCCTGATTAGGGAATGCTACCAGTTTCCAGTGGGGAAAGGCCAGAGATGCCCCACTGAGAAGGTATACGCTCCCTCCCCACCAAAACCTACAGCAGGCATATGGGCATGTCGAGTCCTTTAATCATCATCAGAGTGAAGGGGTAAAGAGCAACTGAAATGGCTTTAAAATAACTACTTTCTCAGGTACCTGTGGTAACAATTTTCTACAAGTTTCATCCTAAATTTTTTTTTCTTAAAATTAAATGACAGATCTGTATACTTACTCTATCATTTAGATATCCAATTTTCAGGATGTATTCCACGTTGGCTACTCCATCTGCCATTTTTAAGTCCCCTTGCGAGTCTCCCAGGAGAATTATGTTGCTGTTGTTTTTTAGTTGATTGAAATATTCTGTATTCTTCAAGGAACCATCATGTTTGTTAAACACATGAATTAGTTCTCCTTTAAATCCTTTGAGCAGCCCCTGTTAAAAATATAAATCCTTTGAAATAGGTTCTCCAAGTTCTACTTTTTGTATTTTCACATTCATGATAGGTAAGAAGGGCTCTGAGAAGTTAGTGACTTTCTAGAGACCACTTCAAATGTTAAACACAATGTGCCGAAAACCCAGTTTTTACTTTTCATGTGTTTCCTACCCAAACGGTTTCATTTTAGGTTTATAATAGTCTTTCTTAGAACTCATTCAATAACATCAGTTCTAATTCACTTTTTCTCTATCTATAGATATTAAATGTTCAGAATTGCTGCATTAAATTTAAAGAAGTTTTACTACTTATTCGATTGCAGCTTCAGGAACAAAGTTTAAGAAGGGTATATTACTTTTAAAACATGGACACAGCCATACCCATGGAGAGATAAGTCCCATAGAAGGCCCACCAACTTGGCCTAATTTAACAAATATATAATACACTAAAGAGTAAATTAAAATGTATTTACATGATTAAAATACTTTCTGATATTAAAATTATGAAGAATGATTTGATATTCTTACATTGTCATCAAAATCCATGAAGTTGGACACTACTTTGACATTTGGGTAATATACACCAGCTTGACGGATAACCTCCTCCAGCACATCACCGATACCAGCCGAAAATATGAACACAGGAATACCATATTGTTGCAGCTTATCAAAGAAATTCTCATATCCTTCCCTGTAAGATGGAGGTGGGAATTGAGTGTTAAAAAGCAAGATATATCTCCTTTTTACCTAGATGTTAAAAAAGCGAAATAGTTCTATTTGGTTCTATGGCTCATTTATATTCTCATTTCAAAATACTACCCAAGAGGGCTGTTATTGATGTCTATGATGATAGTAATACAAGTTTTTCAATCTGGTTAACTTTTTATCCTACTTTCAATAAATTCTAAGTACAAATTAGATGATTTTAGACTTACTTGGAATATGGACATAAATCTACAGTTCATTATGTATACCATTTAACAGCAAATAGATGAACCACACCTTGAAAAACCCACAGTGAGCAAGACGACCTCCTGCTTGTCATCTTGTTCATCTATTCCCTATTATAGGAAAAGCAGAGTGGCAGGAACTCAGCTGTATTCTCTTTACATCTGGCATCTCTCTTACCTAAGATCTGGCAGCTACAGGTAATGTCTTGATCTTAAAATCAAAACTTATTTCACTCTCAATGGACTATAGAATTAAGCTGCCTACAAAGGAATACTTACTAGCTGTCCTCACACTCTTTATGACAATTTAATGCTTTCCTCCTTAGAAGCAGATCACCTTAAAATGTAGTATCATCACACACACAAAAAATATAGCATCATCATATTTGCATATCGAGTTGAAAAATTTAAGAGGTGGTCAAGAGTACTGAAATTAACTTAAAAATGTTTATATAATTCATGATTACAAATGTTTTTATTATCTGCTAAAACATATTCACCCTCCCTGGAAATCGTAGTTTCAAGGGAGTCTTGAGAATTCAGAAAACAGATCATGTAACAGAAACAATTATAAGTTTAAAATCCTTTTCAAGTTGATTTATAAACTTTCCTTTCATAATCATGTCTTTCAAAAGTATTTTGATAAAATATTTCAAAATGATCTTGGTTTCATGAATTTTTTTAGTCTTGAAATTATCTGTTATTCTAAATTCATTATCTCACCAAGTGGCATATTTTGGATACGTTTTTATACATAACATTGTTATAGATTACCTTAATTAAAAAACACATGTGAATAAATATATGACAATAGTTCAAGTCTGTAGACAATTAACAACAAAATATCTGAGAAACTTACTTGAGCATAATGTCAGATTCTTCCACAATTTCTTTAAGTTTGGCTTTCGGTAAAGCCTGTTCAACAAGCAAACTATGTGATTTAGTATACCTGGAAAGTATAAAGAGAATGTCAAATTATCAAAGAAAAGGAGAATATCAATTAAGGCAAATTAAGACTATTATCAGATCATCAAAAAAGCAAGAGAGTTCCAGAAAAACATCTATTTCTGCTTTATTGACTATGCCAAAGCCTTGACTGTGTGGATCACAACAATAAACTGTGGAAAATTCTGAAAGAGATGGGAATACCAGACCACCTGACCTGCCTCTTGAGAAACCTATACGCAGGTCAGGAAGCAATAGTTAGAACTGGACATGGAACAACAGACTGGTTCCAAATAGGAAAAGGAGTACATCAAGGCTGTATATTGTCACCCTGCTTATTTAACTTATACGCAGAGTACATCATGAGAAACGCTGGGCTGGAAGAAGCACAAGCTGGAATCAAGAGTGCCGGGAGAAATATCAATAACCTCAGATATGCAGATGACACCACCCTTATGGCAGAAAGTGAAGAGGAACTAAAAAGCCTCTTGATGAAAGTGAAAGAGGAGAGTGAAAAAGTTGGCTTAAAGCTCAACATTCAGAAAACTAAGATCATGGCATCTGGTCCCATCACTTCATGGCAAATAGATGGGGAAACAGTGGCTGACTTTATTTTTCTGGGCTCCAAAATCACTGCAGATGGTGATTGCAGCCATGAAATTAAAAGACCTCCTTGGAAGGAAAGTTATGACCAACCTAGATAGCATAGTAAAAAGCAGAGATATTACTTTGTCAACAAAGGTCCATCTAGTCAAGGCTATGGTTTTTCCAGTAGTCATGTGTGGATGTTACAGTTGGACTATAAGGAAAGCTGAGCGCCTAAGAATTGATGCTTTTGAACTGTGGTGTTGGAGAAGACTCCTGAGAGTCCCTTGGACTGCAAGGAGATCCAACCAGTCCATCCTAAAGGAGATCAATCCTGGGTGTTCATTGGAAGGACTGATGTTGAAGCTGAAACTCCATTACTTTGGCCACCTGATGCAAAGAGCTGATTCATTTGAAAATATCCTGATGCTGGGAAGGGTTGAGGGCAGGAGGAGAAGGGGACAACAGAGGATGAGATGGCTGAATGGCATCACCAACTCAATGGACATGAGTTTGGGTAAACTCTGGGAGTTGGTGATGGGCAGGGAGGCCCGGCGTGCTGCGGTTCATGGGGTTGCAAAAGAGTCAGACACGACTGAGCGACTGGACTGAACTGAACTGAAGACTATTATCTTTATTAAAAATGTTCTTCTGCATGAGAAAATAAGTACTTCATTCATTGTAATTTTGAATTTAAATTTTAGAGATTTAAGTTCATCACTAATGAATGTATACCCCATGTGTCTCAAACACATTTGAGACATGTTCTTATCTACACATGTTCTTATCATATTTCCCAGTTCTCAAACTGTGGTTTAGTTTTAATATGTTAATTAGATAATGAAAGGATACTAGTTGTAAATCTTTCTTTAGTCTACAGAGAAGAACTGAATTGAAGCTAGGAAAGCATAATCACTTCTCTGACGACAGTAAGAATGAATAGCAAAGCCATTTTTTCCCACCTATTTGTAATCTAAATTTTCATGAGTAGCCTAAATTGCCTAGTGAGAAAGAGAAAATTCTTGCTATGGAAAGTTTTATATACAGGTGCTCTGTAATTACATAAAACCACCTATAATTACAGCATCTCAGTATAATAAGCCTTTAGAAGCTCTCTAGCTGATATCTAAAAATCCATCTATAATATTCCTAGGTGACCCTCTTCTCTGCATCAGCTCCCATCTTTTTAGTGAGCTCATTCTCCCAAGGAAGCTTATACCATTGCTAGGAAAGTCTAATTGCGGAACAGTCCTTTCTTTCATCATGTTGAAATAAGTTGGTATAAGCCTTCCAAGTCTAGATTCAATTCCTTTTGTGGACAGGTAAGTAAAGTAAGTCTAATCACTTTTCAGTGCTTCGTACCATAGACACTGATTAACTGTGCAAGGTATTCAGGTTAGGTAACGGGATTATGAAGACCAGTAACAGCATTCCTGTTCTCTTAAGACTCCATAACCATAGTTGTTGCCTTTCAAATCAAAGCATCATCTCTATTCCTTGAAATCTTCCTCAAATGGGGTGGCTTTCATTCCTGTAATTATCTTAGTGGACTCCTATGACACAGATTAAGTTTGTCAACATTTCTTTTAATAGCATTCTCCTCGGACTCAACACAATGCTTTTGCTATGATTTGCTTGGAATGCTGCAATTTCAGTTAATACAACCAACATCAGAGGCACATTTCTCAGTAACTATGTCATCTGCTGGCTCCAACTGAGTTCAGAGTTAACTTAAATCCTAATTCTTTTTCTTTGCAAGTTCAACCACATATACTTAAAAAAAATTATTTTTAATTTAAGGCTTGAGGGTATGATTTTAAATTTATTCCCACTGATCTTCATCTTAAAACAAATTCTAGATTGCTGCAGTGATTAGAGAATTAGAGTTCATGCTGTCATATTTAATCACCGCTCTAACTCACTGGTTAATTTATGAATCTATTTATGTACAGTACAGGGGGAAAATAAACCATTAGTTGTCACTGTAGTGTTACTTTATATTTTTAACCCTCCCATCACCCAATGCACACTTACCATTCTACTATATAAGGGTACTTCTCTTCTATAGTAAGAAGAGGATCAACTTCAATAGCATAATATTTTTCCTTTAGTTGCAGTAACTAGAAATAAGTAAATAATTTAATCATTAAGATTACAGAGTTGTCATTAAGCTGCTTAGTCTAATAGAAAACAAGACAATGTAAACAAATGTTTTTCGCACACTGCTTTATGTGGTGAAGATCATGCCTGCTGCTGCTGCTAAGTCGTTTCAGTCGTGTCCGACTCTGTGCGACCCCAGAGATGGTAGCCCACCAGGCTCCCCCGTCCCTGAGATGTAATTAAATGGCAACCCACTCCAGTACTCTTGCCTGGAAAATCCCATGGACAGAGGAGCGTGGTAGGCTGCAGTCGACGGGGTCGCAAAGAGTCAGACACGACTGTGCAACTTCACTTTCGCTTTCAAACAAGCGAAAGTTACCTTACTTTCAGGTCAGTAATTCAGTGACCTGAAATAATCAAATTATCACTACAAAAAAATCTTTTGTTCTCCTATGAAGGTATTAAATTTGATTCATATTTGGAGTCTTATTTGTTAAAATAGACATAGGTAGATACCTACTCAAGGAAAACAGAGAACTGAGGCAGTTTCTTATCAATTTAAGGGAACAAAATACATAAAACCACAGTACTTTTTTCTTTTTGTTGCTTGCAAGGCTTGTGGATCTTAGTTCCCCGACCAGGGACTAAACCTGTGCTCCTTCCATTGGAAGCACAGAATCCTAACCATTGGACCACCAGGGAATTTCCATCACAATATTTTTGTTTTAATTCTCCAGTTAATGTAAGGACATCAGACTATTTTGGTAATCAGTTTAAAAGTTTCTCATGAAAGTTTTATTATAAAAAAGTTATTAATTTTTTATTAAAATAAGTTGGGAGCATATAATCCATATAATAAGCCTAAGATCTATTGAGTGTTTACTCTGTGCCAGATATGGCTATAAGAACTTTTGCATCTATTCTTGTTTATGTGAATGAACCTGAAAAAATTCTCAGCAAAAAGGGTAATGATGTCTTTGAGTAACCCTGGATTACAGTTAGTCTTTACCTTTTCTCGACATTCATCGGTGATTAGCTTACAGTTGTCAATGACATCTAAGAAAGAAAGCAAACTAGGCATTAAAAAAATACTCTGAACTATATGCAATATCCAGGGATAAACCAGAATGGAAAAGAATATATATATGTGTATAACTGAGTACTTTGCTGTGGAGAAGAAATTAACATAACAGTGTAATCAACTGTACTTCAATTAAAAGATAAAAAAAGAAAAGAAATACTCTGATTGATGCTACCAGTAATATAAATAACTTACTATTGTTAACTTACATGCCAGGTCAAGAAGCATGATCATTACAACTTCCGGTCTTAGTGTTATAATCCACATGGCATTCCTAGAAAATCTAATGATTTTAAAATCTAAAGCTTAGATCTAAAGCTTTTTCCTGACATTTGGGATTACTTAGAAATTTTCCAGAGAAAAATTATTGGGCCAAAGGGTGTAATTTTTAGTGGTTTTAAAAATAAATTTACCAATGATTTCTCAAATTACACATGTTCCAACAGTAAGTAAGAGAGGGCTAATATCCCTGGTTGTCAGGTTGAGGAGTATTATTTTAAAAATTCACTTCCAAGTTTGGAAAACAAAAAAGGTATATTATTCCAGCAACACATTTTAAGTTGCTATTTATTTAGTAACTCACTCTTTTACTTAACTTATCAATGACACAAAAATTTAGTAACATTCCTAGAAAACACAAAAGTATTTGATAAATCTGTTTCTTTAGGCTACTTCAAAGTTTAAATTCATTTAAATATTTCCTGAATAAATAGACCACCTTTGGAGAGAAAATTTCAGAAGTCTTCATTCCTCTTGCAACCAAAATTGTACAAGAAAATAGCCATTTATGTAACATGAGGAAAACAAATCCTCAAAATATAATAAAAAGAGAAGGCCCCTCTCACTTTCAATGTCCATAAAGAAGAAAAAATCACAAGCAATCTCAGATAACACAGGTTAAAAAAGGAACTTAATGATTACTTTTGTGAATCTATTTATGAATGCCACACTTACTATGACATGATGGGCATCTTTTTCCTTTGTAGGAAAATCGACTCAGTGTCATATCAAAGTCTGTTATTATCTATAAGAAAAGGGGAAAAGGTATTATGAAATCACAGCCACCAAGGCCAGACACTTAATGCACATTTTCTAGGAGAATGAGACTCCTCTAGAGTGTTCTGTCCCTGCCCTCCACTGGAGGCTATTCTGTCTACACTGAGTTTTCTAAAGTAGTTCATAATGTCAAGTCTTGAGAATTTCCTTAACTACAGGGTGAACCTTAAGTAACCCAGCACAGTCACCAAATAAAATCTGACTAATCAGTATAGGAATTTGAAACTGCAGATAATATGGTTACTATTTCCGATAGCGATAAAACATTGCACAATTTCAACCTCCTTGGTCAATGTACAAAAGTGCAGTGGAAATGAACTATGCCATGCTTCTAGTTACTGAAACTGCACATTCTTGATTTGTCTATTTAAATAAACTAAACCCATGAATAAATGAATGATACACAGCAATAATTTACCAGCTCTTGAAACTTAGGAGACTGGGCTAAATATTTTTTTCAGAAATGTTTAAAAAAGGGAATATGTTCTTGGTGAATATCCAGATTATTTAACTTACATGTAAAACATTCCTTTAAAAAAAGAATTAGAAAAATTAGCTATCTCCTAATAGTTACACATTACTTTGACTACTATGATTTATTATATTAAAAGAACACCTTGAAACTGTCCACATTTTAAAGATTATTAATCATAGTTAATCAATTTACTTAAGATGGTTTAATACTTAATGCATAGTACTAGTCAGCTGAGCACTTAATATTAAAAGCTAAAATTATTTCAAGGTTATTAACTTTTGTTGTTTCCAGCGGGGTATTCTGCATATTTTAGATCAATTCCAGCTACATCTCATAGATTTTACATTCCAAAAGGACAGGGAAAGCTTGTCTATCTAAGTGTTCTTTATTCAGATTGTAGCAAGACATAAAATGAATGAGTCTACTTGAACATGAAAAATAGAGGTTTAATGCTAAAGGCTTCTTGATAATGATTCACCTGAAGTTTAGCAGCTCCTCCTTTGATAAGACCACAGATAATTTCTTCTACTCTTGTAGGGTTTTTGATGTGAACTGAATTTTTCTGGATTTCCGGCATCTAAGAATCAAATAAATGAATTAACTATTTTAAATTTATTTTTCCCTAGGTTTCTTTGATACCAAGCAAAGTAATATAAAAAGCTTATATTATTTAAAGATGTAAAACTGTTGAGGCATTATTTTTAAAAAAGCAAACCACCATAACAAATTGCCATTTATCTAGCCAAAAAATTTTAAAGCACATCAGTTATTTCCATCTAGAAGATTAAGACAAATACATTCAAATACACAATTTGAAATACATTATCAGAAAATGCAATTTTTCTAATTATAAATGTCATGCATGTTCACAACGGAAAAAACCAGAAGTATAAAAAAGAAAAATTGCTTGTAATTCTACTGCCCAAAGCTAAACAAGTAAGCATTTTAATGTTTTCCATTAATTTCATTTCTATGATTGCAACATGCATGTATATGCACATAGTTTATCTCATTCACATTATATACTTTTGCATCTGGCTTTCTGAAATTAATATCAAGGTATTTAATTTGAAAGGCTGCTTCAAGATCTTTACTCCTTTATTGTACTATACCCCCCAAAACTTCATTGTTATTGACCTAAATTTTATAATGGATTTATTCCAAATCAAGATTCCTACTAAATATTAGACCACCTGGGCTGAGGCTGCTACTTAGGCTGGTTTACGCAGGCTTGAGTTTTGCTCAACAGTTTAACATTATGTAAATAGCTTATTTTTTCTACCATGTCACAGAGAGAATGAAACTGATCAGAGTAAAATTAGCACAAGAAGACTGGGGGGAGGAAACTATGAATCATTTAGTAGTCAGCTCCAAGTACAAAAACACAATAGCTGAACCTCAAATTAAGATTCTACAGTGGCTTGTATCCAGTAAACTTAATTTATATTCTATTACTATATGTGTACTATCTCTAATATTAACATATTTCATGTGTTATGGACACAGTTATGAAAAAATCCCCAGGCCTTGTATCTCTGCTATAAGATAATCTGACCAGGTAAATCTGTTAGGTTCCATGCTGTCTCTATATAATGGACAAAATCAGATAATCAGAAAAAAGTTAACATGTCTTCCCGAGATTGGAGGATGAATACAGAAATGGACAGGAAACAGAAGTAGGAACATTAAATTTTTATTCATGAATGAAAGACCTGAATTTATAATACACTTAATTTCAAAAAGCCATATTTAAATAGGGTAGGAGGGTAACCTGTAATACAATTAACCTTCATACAGTGATCCTTTTAACTTAAATGGGCTTTAAAGTGTTTCAAAAGAATAGAGGTTATTTAAATCATCTAAATAAATGGAGAAGGAAATGGCAACCCACTCCAGTGTTCTTGCCTGGAGAATCCCAGGGACAGGGGAGCCTGGTGGGCTGCCGTCTATGGGGTCACACACAGTTAGACACGACTGAAGTGACTTAGCAGTAGCAGTAGCAAATAAATGCAAGGAGATCAAACCAGTCAATCCTAAAGGAAATCTGTCCTGAATATTCACTGGAAAGACTGATGCTGAAGCTGAAACTCCAAAATTTTGGCCACCTGATGTGAAAAACTGACTCCTTGGCAAAGACCCTGATCCTGGGAAAGATTGAAGGCAGGAGAAGGGGACGACAGAGGATGAAATGGTTAGATGGCATCACAGACTCGATGGACACGAGTCTGAGCAAGCTCCGGGAGTTGGTGATGGACAGGGAAGCCTGGTGTGCTGCAGTCCCTGGGGTTGCAAAGAGTCGGACATGACTGAGCGACTGAACTGAACTGAAATAAATCACTATTTATTTTATTGTGATTTTTTTAAACATGAGAAAAATCAATAGGCACTTGCTCCTGTATTCCTTTTTTTTCATTCATTAACACCCATTCATTTTATAAATACTTACCATGTGTCTACTTTGTGTCAGACATAAGAAACTAGGGATATGATGCTCATACTCTTTTCCTGTTGAATTTTAGGAGTTAGTGCTGTCACTTCTGATGCTCCCTTACAAATACCTTAGTGAGTAAATTGATCCCCTAATCACATTCTGCTCTTATATCTGCCTTAACTGGAAGATGCATAATAAACAGCATATGCTTTATTCAATAACTAACCCATTATTGAAAGCAACAGAGCATATATGTCACTACTCTATTTTCACCAAAAAAATGAGAAATTTTGTTTCAGTGTGTCCATACTAAGGAAGATATCCTGCCTCAAGCCAATCACATCCTACAATATATTTGATTTTAAAAAGCCAAATTTAAACAGGACTTCTAATTAGGCTGGTTTCTGCTAGGCTATCAACTATTAGATTGGTTTATTTTACAGTGAAAATAAAGAGAACCAGTGGCTAGAGGAGTTCATATTCCTGCTTCTGCACGACATATAACCATTCATTTTCAGATAAATGAGTAGTGAATACCCAAATAGTATCACAGTGAAATAAGAGTGGTGAAGACAGATGAAAGGGCAGCTACTGTTTCCAGAGAACACAAGAGGGCGGAGGACACAGGTGTAAGAAATATAAAAATTATATTTGCCTTGGATTATACGGTAAAACACCATATCTCCCCTTTTCACAGTACACATATAATATTACTGAAGTATATGGTGAATACTTCTCAAAAACTTGAGACATTAGACATTTTACTCAAATATTTTAGAATACAGCCTAAGAAATAGAATTTACTGTATGAAATTTATCAATGAATATCAGAATATCAGAACATTATGAAGCAGACTACAGGAGTATGCACTTCATCACATGTCACATATTTCTGTTACCCCCTCAAATCCCTCCCTCATAGTCCTCTTGGACACAATACACCCACCTGTTTGGTGGTACATAAAATAATGATACTTGAAATTTCAAGGGCAAGTTATTTTAAATTGTTTGAAAACTTCCCAGTTTGATCATAATACAATGCTGCTGCTGCTAAGTCGCTTCAGTCGTGTCCGACTCTGTGCGACCCCATAGACAAAGGCTCACCAGGCTCCCCCGTCCCTGGGATTCTCCAGGCAAGAATACTGGAGTGGGTTGCCATTTCCTTCTCCAATGCATGAAAGTGAAAAGTGAAAGTGGAGTCGCTCAGTCGTGTCCGACTCTTAGTGACCCCACAGACCGGAGCCTACCAGGATCCTCCGTCCGTGGAATTTTCCAGGCAAAAGTACTGGGGTGGTGTGCCATTGCCTTCCCCGAATACAATGCTATAAAAAATAAATAAGGGACTAAAAATGCTATAAAAAATAAATAAGGGACTAAAAATTTCCATCATTTATGAGCAAAAGAAAGCAAATTCATTTTATAAAGTCATAATGTAAAATGCTGGGGAAGGAGCAAAGCTTTCATGACAAGAATCAGGGTATTCTGGCTGATGAGAGCCTAAGCTGAATCAATGCTAAAGATAACTAAGGAAAACCTAAAATACACTTATTCTGGCTCATCTTAAATATACTGTACTTATACAGATGAAATGAACTCCTAATTATTAGTCTACTTCCATATTCAGAAGGTATGATTTCTACAGAAATTGATATCAAAGTTATACAGTTTTGTTCACAGTATTTGTGAACAAATAATGTGATTATTTGATACTATCTTGTGGCTACACTGAGACAATATACTGCCCGGTAGTCACAGAACTGTCCTAATGATGTCTACCCGTGTATTTCTAAACATAGGTCACATAAAAATGAGTTTGAATTACTTAAGAATCTCTGTCTGAAGCTCTCAGTGAAAATATTTTTCCTTTGTTTTCCAATGGTCAAATATGGTACAAACAGAAGTCATCATTATGGGTACAAAGGAGTGGGCAGTACAATTTTTGTGTGATGACATAAAAAGTGTAGATTTTTAAAGCCACCTATGCAGACTGTACATTTATTCACTCACACACCTACATGATTCTTGCTTTATTTTGAAGATTAAGCACTGCGAAATCTGACTGATAGTCATCTCTCCTGCCTACCACATATCTGGCCTATCGTCACATTAAAGTAGTGTAGGCCAATTCTTTCCTTCATTTACCATATAGTCATTAAGTGTAAGGCACTCTGTTAAGCAATCCTGTAAGAAATACAGAAATTTGAGTAAGATATACATCTTATACTAAAATTCATCTTCTCTAACATGGATTGTAATACAAATAATCCAAATAATAAAAACATTGTCAAGATGTCCATATACAATACAAGAGAAAAAGAAGAAACTAAGGTTACTTCTGCTGGGGTCAAAGGAGGGAGACCCATGGAGCTGGGCTTCTGGAGAGAAGCAGGATTTGGGTGTGCTGAGACTGGGGAGGCATACAGGGTCTAATGTGGGAAAAGGATAAATAGCTCTGTTTTTCTAGAACTTGAGGGTACAGCTGGCAATTTAAAAAGATGTTATCATTTTTTTAGAAGAGCACACCAAAGGTAAAAATTATATAAATTCAGACTATAATAAAAATCATTTAAACATCTATCATCTCAAAAGGCTTGTTTTCCTTCCACAGTGCTTTTGTAAGTTACCTACATTGCTGTGCTGTGCTTAGCCTCTCAGTCGTGTTCCACTCTGCAACCCCATGGACTGTAGCCAGCCAAGCTCCTCTCTCCATGGGGATTCTCCAGGCAAGAATACTGGAGTGGGTTGCCATGCCCTCCTCCAGGGGATCTTCCTGACCCAGGAATTGAATTGGGGTCTCCTGCATTGCAGGTGGATTCTTTACCAGCTGAGCTACCAGGGAAGCCCCAACTACATTGCAACTTGCTTCTAAAGGAGACACATGGTACAAGGTCCTAGGACCCTGGTAACAACAAATTATATGGTAGCATTTTTTATATCATTTGTATTCATTTTCGTAAAAAAAAAAAAAAAATCAACTCAAGGAAGAAAATGAGTTTAGACTGACTTAATTCAGAGATGTTTATGCTCAGTATCAATAAATCAAATGCCAATCATACAATGGATACAAAAATCATGTTCAAGTATTAGATTGAACCATATAAAACTGCCAACATTGGACTGTTATTTCATGTATTAAAGAACCAGCAATTTCATATGCTTCATCCTAAGAGCTCTAAGTACACTGCTGACAAGCTTAATCAGCACTCTGAATAAATTTTAACTTCCCATCACACATTGGATGAGGAAAGTTAAATGAAACAAGAGATTTACTAATGTTGACACAAAGCTGCTTGCATGCTAAGTTCTGGTTTATAGGTTCAAATCAGAAAAAGAAAATTAGAAAGAAAAAGCATGAAAAAATAGAGAAAAGGAAGAACAAAAAGAACAGAAAGAGAAAATAAGAAAGGGATCATGGGGCAGCTGTCCTCTTTAAAAGAGAGAAAGAAATAGTGATTTTTAAATTATTGTGACTGAATAAGGAGGGACATAATTTCCCCCACATTTACAAATAAATCCTACTTACATAAAACACTAACATAATATAGGAGATTAACATTCACTGAGTGCTTACTATGTGCTTTTAAGTACTTTATATATACTTTTTCATTAAATATGTATAAGGACATGTCAATTATAAGATAAATAAGGTCTGAGGATATAATGTATAACATGGTGATTATTATTATATAACTGAAATTTACCCCAAAGGTATAACTCAAATATTCTCCAAAAAAAAAAAAGGTAGGTTTGTGAAGTCATGGATATGGTAACTAAAGGGGGTAAACTTTCACAATGTATATGCATATCAAATAATCACATTGGACACTTTAAATATCTTATAATTTTATTGGTTAATTACATCTTAATAAAGCTGGGAAAAGATATGAATAAGGACAACAGGAGGCTGGTGGTTTCATGTGCATTTCTTAAAGGTGAGATGGGTTGCCTGCATTCAAGGGTGTCACAGCTAATAAGGACTGAGTTAAGATCTGAAGCCAGTTCTGAAGGCAAAGCCTATATTTTCCCTACCTCATCCTAATGTCTATAATGCAATGAAAGCTACTGATGTTCAAAAAGTTTTAAAAAATTAGTTAAATGCTTAGTTAAATTAATTACAATTTTAATTCAGAGGCCTAAGATGAAAGATCTCATGTTGTATGGTATAACTGTGCTGTTACTGAGCAAGGAAAATTTAGCACAAAAAGAAATAGGGTAATCATTTTATCTGCTGAAAAACATTTTATTTCAAGCAAAAAAAAATCCAAGGAAATTCAATTCAACAAGTATTTGAAATTCCGTTGTGTGTCTAACATTGTGAAGAAAGATCTGTGTAAAGTTACAGTCCCATAATTAATTATCTGGTTAAAGACAGGTAAAAGTGGTGCAGATTCACCATTAATAAATGGAACTGGAAATATTCAAATACCCACCATTTTCACATGTACAGCAGAATCTTGATTAAGCATCTCTTGATTATCCAATCTTCTGGATTTCCCCAGGTGATGTCACAGTGAGAGAGAGAGAGAAAAGGTACACGTGACACACATACATTTCAGGCCCTTCCTGTACATTAATGCACTGTTTGTTGGTTTGACAGAAATACTAAGTTACTGAAGGCAGCTTTTTTCTTTCCTAAGAAGCTCAGCAAAGATTTTACTCTATCTGACAAACTTTGGGGCTAAAAATTTTGTATGGAGAATTTGCAGCTCTCCTATAAGGACTTATATGGTTTAATAAGATTTGAATAAAGAGTTAAAGTGAAGTATATATTTGGAAAAAAATGTTTTATTGCATGAGTACTTTATCAACATCTTCTCTACATGTAAGGATGAAGTTTGTGGGAAAATTATGCATTTTTAATCCTGAATCAGTGAAGAAATCTACAAACAGAATGTAAGGAGAAACATAATCCACAGAAGTCAAATTTATTCTTCAACTTTCTCATACTAAAATCTTTAATTTTGTGAAATGCTGTGACCAAGATTTAACTTGTGTTTGAATCTAGCATAGTGTCTGGCACAAAACAGGTAAGTGATAGTGTTTAACTGAATGATCATTTAAGGGTTTTGGATAAGACATCTTATTATACTATTTCATTTTTGCAGTATAAATCTTAAGGAAGATTATTTATTTTTGCTCCTCAATGACTCTTTCACTTTATTCTAGATAAGCAAAATTTTATAATGAAAGCACTACTTAAAAAGGGTAAGTTAGCTGAGAGGACGGGGAAGGCAATGGCACCCCACCCCAGTACTTTTGCCTGGAAAATCCCATGGACGGAGGATCCTGGTAGGCTCCAGTCCATGGGGTCGCTGAGAGTCGGACACGACTGAGCGACTTCACTTTCACTTTTCACTTTCATGCATTGGAGAAGGAAATGGCAACCCACTCCAGTGTTCTTGCCTGGAGAATCCCAGGGACGGGGGAGCCTGGTGAGCTTCCCTCTGTGGGGTCGCACAGCGTCGGACACGACTGAAGCGACTTAGCAGCAGCAGCAGCAGCTAAGAGGAAAAAACTGACTTTTTCTTAGACTCTGGTAATAGAAGTTGAACATTAGATGAATGTTCTTTATAATTAAAATGTGTGTAGCAGATATAAAAAAAATTCTCAAATTCTAAAACCCACCCTCTATTCCATTTAAAGTACATAAAACTGGGAAATATCGTACTTGAAAAAGTATTGCCCACCCCTCTCAGAAGGGCTGCTAGTAAGTCGATCTTATAATTGATGGCATCTTAGAGTTGATAAACAATATTTAAATAGTAGGATACCTCCATTTTTTCACATGTGAAAAATATTATCATTGAAATTACCTGGCAAGTCTGTTTCTTCATTTATGTAATCCAAAATATAAACTATGAAATGCTCATGACTTTTCTTCAATGTTTAATATCTGAAAAGGGTTTCTAGATTTCTCAGAAGGCACTATTTATAGAAAATCATTTTATTAGCTTGAAAAAGAGGAAGGAGAATGTGGAAAAGTCACAGTGAAGCTTATTAAAAAAAAATCACATATTCTGACACATTTGAAAAACCTAAAAGAAAACAATTCAAGCAGTGAAGAATACATTTTACTATCTGGGCATCTAAAATCTTTTGTTATGTGTAGCCCAGCAGACCCAATTCCTCTCCACTCTCCATCTGCAACTATGGCTCTTTTTGGAGCTTTCATTCATGTTCAGTAGAAAAGGAAAGGGGAAAAAAAAAAAGCCAAAATACAAATGTAAACAAAGAGTGATCAGAAATTTGATCTGATAATAAATAAAGGCCAACTTTAGGACTACTGCTGCTGCTGCTGCTGCGTCGCCTCAGTCGTGTCCGACTCTGTGCGACCCCATAGACGGCAGCCCACCAGGCTCCCCTGTACCTGGGATTCTCCAGGCAAGAATACTGAAGTGGGTTGCCATTTCCTTCTCCAATACATGAAAGTGAAAAGTGAAAGTGAAGTAGCTCAGTTGTGCCCGACTCTTAGCGACCCCATGGACTGGAGCCTACCAGGCTCCTCCATCCATGGGATTTTCCAGGCAAGAGTACTGGAGTGGGGTGCCATTGCCTTCTCCGACTAAGCAAACCTAAATTGCTTACTAGATACTACATAAATTTCAAGTGACAATATTTCATTCTTCCTAGTCCTCAATGGCAATCTCACCAGAATTTATCCTTATTCAAAGATAATCTCACACAAGTGATAGTACAGTCCTAATAGAAAAATCACTATCATTACAGAAGTGTACAGACTAAGGTATAAATGTCAGCATTCTGGCAGTATTCTAAGGACGACACTGAAAATGAGGGCAGAGTATTTTTAAACCAATAGGCTTGTAAACCTATCCTTGGTATATAAAGTTCTGGCTTACTTTGCCAGCAGTCATCTGTTGCAGATGGTTCAAGGGAAGAGTTGCTGAAAAAACACAAATCGAGTGCAGAAGACGTGTTCACAAATAGAAAATATTACCCTTGAACTATGAACTCCAAAGAAAGTTCTGAAGTTTCAAACTATTTGGAATCTTTAAATATGGACTGGAAAATGTGGAAACTGGAAAAATAATTACTTTGTGTTCTTTTGCTATGAGTTTAAGGTCTCTACTGTAACAGTGTTCGTTACAAGGAATATGTAGGACAAGGCTAAAGACTGAAGCGAGAGGTAAGAGTTTTAGCTATTGTGCTGTTTCATTCTGCGATGATTATCTTTACCCCTTGAAGTTATTTATAAATCAATGAGTGAAAATTTCTATATCAAGTGAAAAATCTGACTTGCCTTTATACAGTTCTAAAGTATCTATCTGAATGCAAGCTGAATACTTTTAAAGGCCCTCTTGCCTGTCTTATAGGAAAGTGAAAAAATATTAAAATTTATTGATATTATTAGCTTAAAAAGCTGTTAATTC
This sequence comes from Tragelaphus eurycerus, assembly GCA_935064755.1. Lineage (NCBI taxonomy): Eukaryota > Metazoa > Chordata > Mammalia > Artiodactyla > Bovidae > Tragelaphus > Tragelaphus eurycerus. The sequence goes on from CAKXYN010000002.1 coordinate 33,018,718, forward strand.
TGCTTTAAGTTTGCTCCTTTCAGAAACATTTAAACTATACAATAAAGTAATGAAATTTTGAATGATAAACTGTATACTACTTATATAAGAAAAGGTATGTATTACTACAATATGAGAGGGTAACAGCAACAGCCCTAAAAATCTTACTGCATTTCTCTGGCAACATACACTACTTGTCCTAAGCTTGGGTTTTTAATAAAGACACTTAGGGTGATTGCTGCTGCTGCTGCTGCTGCTAAGTTGCTTCAGTCGTGTCCGACTCTGTGCGACCCCATTGACAGCAGCTCACCAGGCTTCCCCGTCCCTGGGATTCTCCAAGCAAGAACAGCACATGGAAAATCCAACTATAAATTCATTATTTGTAGAACATTATAAAATCAGTTTCTTGGGGGGCATTTAAAGAACTCTTCCTACTTAGATTTTCAAGGCAGCAGTAAAAAAAAAATAGCAACAACAAAAAGTACCAACTGGAAACTGAAACTGTCTCTTGATACAAACATAAAACAAAAATGAAACTGAATAGCAAAAGGTGGGAGAGTAAAAGAAGGTGGTAGAAGAAAACAGATTTCAAAGGTTAGTTATTTAAAAATGGGAAATTTATACCAATTTTCTTAAATAGCAAAACGTGGCTTCTCAGAATTTTATAGATACTTACGAAAATACACAATTTCAGAGCTTAGAGTTTATTCATCTATCCTCCGCACCTCCTCTGCCCTACTACCTAATAGTGGTTTTCAAGATAAGAAAACCAAGGCACAGGGAAAATAGATAATTTATACTGATTACCCTCAGAAAACTCTTGAGTTACTCTGTCCTTGAATTTGTCCTACAACAACAACATAGGTAGTAAACAATATCTGGAGATGTAGGGCTTGGATACAGCCTGCCAATAAAAACCAAGTAAACTACCTTTAAGAAGTGGTCTGCTGCATTAGCTAACTATAAAGAATAAGGCAATTCAATTATTTAAATCTCAGTTAACCACAACATTCTAGGCTGTTATAGTAATACATATGTTTGAATCAATGGTAATGTATATGTTTGAATCTTAATTTTCATCATGCAGTATGTTGTAATCCTTATAGAAAGTAACCCAGCTTTTATCAATTTATAAAACATAACTAATATAAAGCCATTCCATGATATTCTGGATAAAGCTTATAGGCACAAAATAAAAATTAATTATCTTTATTATTAGCAATAATAAAAAGTTCCTAATCCTAGGTACACAAATCATGTCGCTATCAGCAAAACTGAGTCACACAACAACTAAATGAACAACAAAATCAGATCTTTTCTTCCCCATGAAAACAGATTTCTGAGGGTACGTGGCTATTTCTTAACATCAACGTGTGAAACAAGATGCTCTTAAAATTAGATCCTACAAATTAGAATTTCTGAGACCCAAGACACTGCAAAGTTCTCCATATTCATATCTTTGCAAACTATAAAGAACTTTTTTGTGTTACACAGGATCATTCTATTTTAATTTACTTAATTTGGATTTTTAAATGCCTAAAATTTCAACAAGATACAGAATCAAGTTAAGAATCAGATGAAGTTCAACAAGAGAAACTCACTGTTTATATGAACTGTAGACACTTACCCTGTTAAGTACCCGGACAAGCTACAGCAGCAAAAGAAAATTCTTCCTGTCTGAGGAGGACTAATATAGCACAAGGTGCAGCTGAGGGCGGTCCCAGAAGCCTTGGCTAATGTGCTCTATGCAAAATCAGTCTTGTGACGCATTACTACACAGTGCTTTATTATGCTCTGGGTGACAGGCTTGCTAGCTCTGCACTAGTCACCAGTCAGTCTACAGAATAGGATCAAATAAAATAATGTGGCAGTTAAGAGAGACAAGGTAAATCTGTACTATTAGAGCACTGCCAACTTGCTCTGCAAAGAAAAGAGGAACCTCAATAGTTTTAAGACTTGAAAACACCCTCTTCCTCATTGTGTGATTCAATTGTCAGTGCACTTGTAGTATGTGTACTTCTCTGTACGAACATTATATTTTAATACAAAGTGAAAAAGATCAGGTCCTGTTTGCCAGGGCTGGGGGAGGGGGAGAGCGGGGAGCTATTGCTCAACAGGTACAGAGTTTCAATTTGGAAGATGGAAAGTGTTCTGGAGATGGACGGCAGCAGTGGTGGTGGTTTCATAACAATGTCAATACACGTAATGCCGCTGAACTGTACACTTAAAAACAGTTAAAAGGGCAAACTCTGTCATGTGTATTTTACAGTTTTAAAACGATTAGCTCATGTAAGACATGTGAAAAAGAATATTTGCATTAAAGTGTGGTAAGTTGTTAACAATCTTCATTGCAGGGTAGTGGGATTTAAAGTGATTTTTATGTTTTTCTTCATATTTTCCTACACTGTAAATTTCAACAAGACCATGCACGGATCTACTAAAAAATCTGAACAGAATGAAAATTAATTTTTATAGTTAAAAAATTGAAAAAGCTCCTTTCCTGCTGGAAATGAAAGCAAACCATTGTGAAGATAAATATTTTTAACCTTTAAAGAGAAATCAGGCTTGTTTTTAACCTGAGTCGTAGGATTAAATATGCTAATACCATGTGGCAGGGCCTGATAGATAAGTTATGTTACTGGCTCTGGGAAGCTTTATCATTAGGAACAGGGCTACGCTACACTCATGTAAATAAGTTTGTATACTAGCCTTTTCTTGTCCTATACTCAAAGGAAACTGAACCAACATAACATTTCAGTAATCAAACTTTGTGAAGTAGCACTCTGTACTACAAATGATACAAAAAAATTTTAAAGTTGTTTTTTAAAAAAGGCCACTAACAAATTACCCAAACTTGGTATCTACCAAATGTTAAAAATTTGGCATTACTATCTTATTTTAATAAGATGAGAAAATTGACAACATAACATTCCTCTTAGAGGAAACTCTTGTATATTCTAGTAAATGGAGGCTCAGGACTTCCCTGGTGGCTCAGTGGTAGAGAACCCACCTGTCAATGCAGGAGACACAGGTTCGATCCCTGGGTTGGGGAGATCCCCTGGAGAAGGAAATGGCAACCCACGCCAGTATTCTTGTCTGGGAAATCCCATGGACAGGGGAGCCTAGTGGGCTACAGTCCAAGTGGTTGCAGGAGTCAGATACGACTTAAGTGGCTAAACAACAACAATGAAGGCTTAAGGGCAGCTAGGTGATCCATTCTGAAAACACCTCTGTATTGTGTATAAATGTGTTGACTAAACTGTCCTTTAATATATTAAAATGCTTAGCACTGACAAGAATTTTAAAGATACCTTTTAAAAGATCACTCCAAATGCATCACCTCCAAAGTGAAGTAAAGTGAAGTCACTCAGTCGTGTCTGGCTCTTTGCGACCCCATGGACTGTAGCCCACAAGGCTCCTCCATCCATGGGATTTTCTAGGCAAGAATACTGGAGTGGGTTGCCATTTCCTTCTTCAAATCATCTCCAAGGAAAACAACAAAAAATGGTGGAGTTGGAGTTTCACAACCTTTTAGGAGGGGAATTTAGAAATACTATTAAAAGCTTTAGAAATACACATTCCCTTTGAACTGACCAACTTTATGTCCTAAGGACCTTATCCTGAGGAAATAGGGCACTGTATGAAGATTTAGTTGTAAGGATGTATATGGCAGAGTTGCTTTATAATACTGGGAAACTGTAAACACCCTAAATGCCCAGTATCTAAATGTTTATTGATACAAGGGAGGTGAATAAATTGTGGCATACACATAAAAATTATACAGTTCTCAAAGATGATTACTATAAATAGTTACAATCTACTGTATGTTTACTGAGTGCCAGACACTTTTAAGCACTTGACATACCTCATCTCATCTCATCGCATAACCCGAGAAGGTGTGTGCTACTATTATCCTCATAGTTGGCAAATGGCAGAAATGGATTCAAACTCAGGTTTCTGTGACTTCAGAATCCATGCCTGTAAATCAATATACAGTACTGCTCTGTGAGATCAATATTTACAGATAAACTGAGATATACATGATCTATTATTGAGTGAAAGGAGTTGTGAGAGTATCGATAGCCAGAGTCCAATTTTGGGGGGAAAATCTTTAAATAAGCACAGGAAAATCTAAAGTAGAACACAAAAGACAGTACCAGTAACGGGAGTAAAGGGCCATTTTTATTTTCTGAGCTTTATAAAATAAATGAGTTCCTTGGGGGAAAATGGCTTATTAAAATGTTATAGTAGTTGAACCAATCATGTCCATAATCAGAAAAGAAAGTTTAAAAAAAAAAATCAGAACCAGTCAACATCACATGGATGGATTATTTTGAAGACTATTTCTAAAGCAGAGAATTCAGCCAGTTGACCCTAAAACAAAACAAAATACAGCATGAGAACCAAGATGGCTAGTTTCTGATCAAGAGGGGTATTTTGGTCTCTAAGGGATAGATGGTGTTCTATCCCCTTTGGCTCTGATGGTGTTCTGTCCTGTTACTCTAAGGAGAGTAGAGACGAAACAGGAGTATTGTTTCCTGACTGTATGCAGGAGATAATGTCTGCTTTTGAATTCCATCCAGTAGGTGACTATGTGCTATGGGGATAGGACTGTATGTCTGGTGAGGTGTCCCTCTATGTCTAAAAAAAAAACAATTTATATACCTTAATTTAAAAATAATTTACTGCTAAAAAGTACAAATCACCTGAGCCTCCAGCAAGTCAGAATTTTTTTGCAATAGTAACATCAAAGATCACTGATTACAGACCACCATAACAGATCCAGTAACAATGAAAAAGTTGGAAACACTGCAAGAATTACCAAAATGTGAGACACAAAGTGAGTACGTGCTGTTGGGAAAATGGTGCCAACAGACTTGCTTGATGTAGATTTGCCGCGAACCTTGAATTTGTAAAAAATGCAATATGTAAGACGAGGTATGCCTGCGTAATTTAATCAGTAAAACCCTAAGAGAAAGATAATACTTCCCTTTTCATTATAGATAAGGAATCTAAGATCTGGGAGAAGTCACTTATTACTTACATAGATGAGCTGGAAGACTTTTTTTTTCTTACTACATCAGCATTGTTTCTAGGAAATAATATCAGTATAACACTTATATGAGAGGACTAAAGATATGTATCAATAAGAACAATGTTTTGAAACTTGCCAGAAAAAAGGAAGAAGAATAGATGCAAAATACTGAATGAAAGAAAATGAATTTTGTTTCAAATAGCTCTAGGATCTTTTTTTGAGAGGAGATTTAACACATCCAGGAAGAAGTCATAAAGGCAGACTCTTATAACAGCACACAGTGGACTTTCATCTCTGGACACAATGACTGGGCCTTGTTGCCTGGGAGTTTCTGTATTCACTGTCATAGAAACAGTAATTACTCATATCACTCCTAATGAAACTCTAAACCTGAAACTGATATACCAAAGAGCAAAGAATCATTCGGGAGTCAAATATTTGGCAGATTTTTCTCCCCTATAACACTGAGACTGGCTGTCTTTATCATTATAGAGAGGGATATTCATTTGTACTTCTGAATAACTTGTTACAACGTTTAAATGTCCATTTTCAATTAACCTGAAAAGCTAAAAATGATCACTTCATACTTTGCCATCAAAAGTTTTGAAATAATAAAAAAAAAGTCCAGAGAAAATCTATCCATTTAAATCTTAATAACTAATTGATTTTATTTTTATTCTTTGGTCAGGGAGTAAAGAGAATAAAGGTATTGCATTAATTAACAGTTGTATATGAAAAAAACCACTTCATAATCCCACATAAAACCTGTGGTATACAGTTATTTCTCAATAATCCAGCCTATGACTTAACTAAATTTTATCATAATCCAATTATCATTCCTCTATGTAGTGAAGTGAAGTCGCTCAGTCGTGTCCGACTCTTTGCGACCCCGTGGACTGTAGCCCACCAGGCTCCTCCATCCATGGGATTCTCCAGGCAAGAATACTGGAGTGGGTTGCCGTTTCCTTCTCCAGGGGAATGTATTTTTAAACTTCAACCTGAACTTGACTGACACCCTAGGAAGTTATTCCAAACCAAGCAATAAAGTCATATAAGGAAGACAATTCATAGATGAGATGTAATCCTCTCTATAAGGACTCTTGCAAAACTTGTTCCTGCTAATTGTTGCATGAGGTAAACAGCAAGACCATTTTTTTAAACATGCAAAACACCTGTCTAGGTATCTGACTTCTATCAAAACTTCTCTGAAAAAAACAAGTCAACTAACTTCAACAGGGTGACTGTCAAAATAAAACTGAAATAAATGATATAAATGCTTATATGAATATAGCTTAAATACTTAATGAGCAAAAGCAGAGCTGAAAATAATGAACTATTACATGATGGGAAAATGAACAGTAGATAAAGATTTTCCCATAAGTTTTTTTCTCATTTAAAGTAATTTCAAAAACATATCCTATTTGGTGACTGTTAGCACAGCTTATTGCTGCATTTATGAATTCACACACATATACACCAACTGTGGAAAACCTATGGGTCTGGTCTCAGTGCGTTTCTTAAAAACTCTATGCAACAATCTAGGATTGAGGAACTTAATTTTCAGAAACTCAAATGAAGTTTTTGAACACAGTCTATATCTTTTTATTTTTTCACTTAAAAAGTAATAAATTCTGTAAACTCCTTTAGAGGAAATGACATTATGTTGTAATAAGTAGGTCAAGTTCAAGAAAACTGTGTGTAAGACAATGCCATAAATGAAGGAAGTCTTTCTTCCTTCCTCTCCTCTCAAATGTACTATTAATAGTAGTAAACATTCAAGATGCTCAGCACTGAAATTGATGTTTATTATGTCTAAATTTCTGTGCCTGAAATGCAACAGCAAGAAAAACTTTTGTTTTAATTTTGGACTCTTTCCACATCACACAGTTGGTATTCTGTATGTTGAAAGGAAACAGTATTGCTTGGGATTACTAGTTTGGTATGGGTTATATTAAAAATGGTAAGAAACAGTTATGCTACTAATGGCTTTTATTATTGGTGTATTATATTCAGCACACCTAAAAGGAGAGTACAAAGACTGAACTTACTATCCCTTCTTTTAGCTATGCTAAACAAACTAAAAAAATAATAAAGTAAGAAAACAATGAAAAAATTATTGAAAGAGATTCAAGTTTATAAACTAATAACTTATAACAAAGAATTATTTAAAATTAAATGGATGATATCAGTGGTTGATAACTTGAGTTTTAAAAGTGTATAAGTAGAAGAAAATGGCATCCCACTCCAGTATTCTTGCCTGGAAAATCCCATGGACGGTGGAACCTGGTAGGCTACAGTCCATGGGGCTGCAAACAGTTGGACATGACTGAGCAACTTCACTTCAAGTAGAAGAAAACATAAACTATAACCCCTTCAAAACTTCTTTGAATAGTAATAACACAGCAAACCAAAGAACTGAGAAAAGTTTTGATAACATATGTGTACTCAGTCACTCATTCATGTATGACTTTTGCAAAGCCATGGACTGTAGTCCCACAGGCTCCTCTGTCCATGGAATTTTCCAGGCAAGAATACTGGAGTGCGTTGCTTTTTCCTACTCCAGGGGATCTTCCCAGCCCAGGGATCAAACCTGCATCTCCTGCGTTGGCAGGCAAATTCTTTACCCCTGCACCACCTGGGAAGCCTCTTGATAACATATATTACATTCAATATGAAATGTGTGACCCAGAAACCAAGCTTATGGTTGTCAAAGGGGAAAGGAGTGGGAGAAGGGGTAGATTAGAAGTTTGAGATTAGCAGAAAAGCCACTATGTATAAAATAAACAAGGTCCTACTGTATAGTACAGGGAACTATATTCAGTATCTTGTAATTAACTACAATAGAAAAGAATCTGAAAAAGGATATCTATAAAAATATATCTGAATCACCGTGCTGTACACCAGAAACTAACACATTATAAGTCAGCTATACTTTAACAAACCAAACCAAACCAACAGTGGAACACTTGCTTATTAGAACTTACAAAAATAAGTTTGGTAGAAAGTGGCCTTTAAAAAGCTTTGTGGTCAGTTTTGTATTTGTGAGCTCTTTCAAACTTTAACAGATAGCTCCATGCCAGATAAACTTTAACACATGAAATAACTATCCAATTTCTTTTCTGAACTAACTCGTATAAAACTCTAAGACAAAAGTCTCTCAAAAAGAGACAAAAAGAGAAAACATACCTAATTTCACTTTGAATAAACATATAAAAGTTTAAATAATAAACCAGTAACAAACTAATATTATAATAATGTGACTGAATCAAATATATTCCAAAAATCAATTGATTCAGTCACATTAGATGGTTATTATATTAAATTTAGTTTGTTACTGGTTTATCAAAGAGAAATGACAGGGTCACAAATGACTATATTTTCTTCTTCATACTCTTGGTATTTTCTAAATTTTCTGTAATGAATAATATACTTAGAAGATAATAAAGATTATTTTTTAAAACTTACATGTTCCAAAATGAAAGTGAAAGTGTATATAATGTTACTATACACCTCTTTAGAAGCAATGGGCAGTATATGTTAAGTCATATTTATGAAGTGAAATAAAAATTATCTCCTGGGACAAAATCATAATGTTTTACTATTTTTTATTCAGTAGCCTTCCTCATTCCATGAGTGGGAGGATAAATTAGTGAGTAAGCTATACAAACTAAACAATATGCTATATTTCCTACCCTGGCTATAAAATGAAGTCATAATGTGTAAATGAGGAGTTATGTGCAAATTAAGGTCAGCAAAACATTCTATAAAGAATTAGTACAAAGGTATGAAAAGGAGGGTCATATTTAGCTACTCAAAAATGGAAGTGAAATTAAAAAAAAAAACCTGGAAAAATGTGTTTCTAACATACTCTCGTGGCCAAAAGCATTTTATAAAAATTCTTGCAAATCAAGACAAAGAACTGATGATTCAGCAAAGAAGAAAATAAATGGTCAAGTATTTTAAAATTTTAATTTCAAAAGTAATAGAAACATTTTTTTAAAAAGCTATCATTTGGCAAAGATGAGGAAAAAAAAAGATACCTACTTCCAGGAAAACATGGAGCTAGGTATTGGATATACTGTTGGTGAAAATATAAATTGGTACAACCTTTCCAGAGGGTAACCTGGCAGCATACTCAAAAGGCTTTGCTCCAGCAATTCCATTTAAGCAGTCATGGACATGCATAGATGCTACAAGAATGTTCACCAATCCATTATTTATCATAACAGAAAATGAGAAACAAGCTAAATGCTCAACAATGAAGAACTTGCTAAATAATTAATGATATTCATGTATGATACAATATTGAAGTAACATAATATAGATATTAAAATAAGGGCAGATTTGTTATTAAGAAATAAATTAACAAGTGAATCATCCTTTTAAAAACAATGTTACTTTTTTTTTCCCCTCATCTAGATATACTAATTTTATATCAGCATATACTATCTCAGAAATAAAAAGAGGAAGAATCAATGGGAGATTAAGTATAAAATAGGCAAATAATTTAAAAATGGAGAAATTCCTTATAAAAAGCTTAATTGTAATTCAGATATTCATGAGTCAATCATCAAAACTCCCCTAAAGCTGAATCAAATGACTGGAAATCCACACGTGGTGTAGACCCCATGAGTTAATTAAATCTATAATGATCTATAATGATCAACAGACTGGTTCCAAATAGGAAAAGGAGTACGTCAAGGCTGTATATTGTCACCATGTTTATTTAACTTCTATGCAGAGTACATCATGAGAAACACTGGACTGGAGGAAACACAAGCTGGAATCAAGATTGCCGGGAGAAATATCAATAACCTCAGATATGCAGATGATACCACCCTCATGGCAGAAAGTGAAGAGGAACTAAAAAGCCTCTTGATGAAAGTGAAAGTGGAGAGTGAAAAGGTTGGCTTAAAGCTCAACATTCAGAAAACGAAGATCATGGCATCTGGTCCCATCACTGCATGGGAAATAGATGGGGAAACAGTGGAGGCAGTGTCAGACTTTGTTTTTCTGGGCTCCAAAATCACTGCAGATGGTGACTGCAGCCATGAAATTAAAAGACGCTTACTCCTTGGAAGGAAAGTTATGACCAACCTAGATAGCATATTCAGGAGCAGAGACATCACTTTGCCAACAAAGGTTCGCCTAGTCAAGGCTATGGTCTTTCCTGTGGTCATGTATGGATGTGAGAGCTGGACTGTGAAGAAGGCTGAGCGCCGAAGAATTGATGCTTTTGAACTGTGGTGTTGGAGAAGACTCTTCAGAGTCCCTTGGACTGCAAGGAGATCCAACCGGTCCATTCTGAAGGAGATCAGCCCTGGGATTTCTTTGGAAGGAATGATGCTGAAGCTGAAACTCCAGTATTTTGGCCACCTCATGTGAAGAATTGACTCATTGGAGAAGACTCTGATGCTGGGAGGGATTGGGGGCAGGAGGAGAAGGGGACGACAGAGGATGAGATGGCTGGATGGCATCACTGACTCGATGAGTGTGAGTCTGAGTGACCTCCGAGAGCTGGTGATGGATAGGGAGGCCTGGCGTGCTGCGGTTCATGGGGTCACAAAGAGTCGGACACGACTGAGCGACTGATCTGATCTGATAATGATCAAGACCTGTGCTTGCTGTAAGTATACTGCTACTGCTAAGTCACTTCAGTTGTGTCCGACTCTGTGCAACCCCATAGACAGCAGCCCACCAGGCTCCCCTGTCCCTGGGATTCTCCAGGCAAGAACACTGGAGTGGGTTGCCATTTCCTTCTCCAGTAAGTAGAGGGGACTCAAAAGTGAGTCAAACACATGTAGCTTTATCCTTTATAGTAACTTATGCTTCTTGTACGATGAGAGTGAAGTTAACTGAAAATGATGTGATGGTAGGTGCCTCCACGTGTGCTTCCCAGGCCAGCCGAACCATCTACAAAGATGACAGCAGGCATGCAGATTAGAAAACGCTGCTCTAAATTTGGCATAATGCTATATATCTCTCATTCTTTTTAGTATTTTTAACTCTGAGAAAGATGTATGATATAATAAACCATTCAGTTTTTATCTCCAAATCTGAGGTCTCAAATAAAATACTGTTATCAAATAAAATTAGAGATAATTTTTAATGCATTACTTACTATGAACATACTACATGAAAACATCATGTCTAAAATCAAGATGGGAAAAGAATAGCTTTATTTATAGAAGGAAGAAGATAGAAGAATTAACATTTACTGAATAACTAGCTTGTGGCAAAAATAGTTTGGCATAATCTGGATATACAAGATCATAAGACAGTGCCAAACTAAGGCAAATGCAACTCAGTCTCTAATTAATTCCTAGTTCTAATGCTGGTGTAGTCTCTTTTTATCTTAGAGAACTCCGGTGGGTTTCTTCTTTGTAACATTTCACTATGCTATAAAGCTAGGCTAGGTTCTCAAGTTTTTCCTATCTCCCTATATTAAAATTGATCACATGTCTCATTCCCTCTGAAGGCTAAAAGTGTGACTGAAGAAATTGAGATGAACTGACAAACTGTTCATGGGGGAAGACTGTATAATAACACAACTATTATTATTTTTGTTGATGGTGTTACTTTGAACCCAGGCTCCGAGTAGGACATCTGAGGTAAGGTAAATGAGAAGGCTGTACAAGTCTTCAAAGGAGATATAACAGAGGCAGGAAGGATCTTGCAGGAACCCACATCATGTTAAACCTGTGATCATCTACTTCCACCTAGTTACAAGCAGGAACTTGCTAAACACATTGAGCAACTCTCCTATCAACTGCTAAACAACTCTGTAACCTATTAGCACCTTGAAAACAAAAAACATATATTGGAAAAAAGGAGACAAATGGTATTTACATCTGTAATAGCAAAATACTGTCTTACTTGGCTTATATTTCAAAGCTTAATAGTTTTTAGGAGAAGAAAAATAATTTTCTCTCTACCCTTCTAGGTTCCTGAGAGATGCCCTGTACTAGAAAGATTAACAGAAAAAATTAATTTCATAGCTACAAGAGCCTCCACAAAGATATGAGCCCCAAAGACAGCCAGGCAATTGATCAAGGCTTATATATTATACAATGCTGAGCTGAGAAAAAGGCAGGGGTCTGGGGCTTCAAAGGGGACGAAGGCAATTCCCAGGAAGAGGGGAAGATCAAACGTTTGGTAAGCAGACATTTGTCCCTCTATGTAGGGAAATGTCTCAGATGAAAACTGTGATCTTTAGCTCTTTCATGGTAGAGGACCCCTTTCTAAATTTTTAGGAAGGTAAGGAGTAGGTAAAAAGCTTTTCTTGAGTCAGCTGTGTCTTGACTGCCTTCAACGCCAAATATTTCACACACCAAAATGGCACATTGTGGGGTGGTACCTTCTGTTTCACTTCAGGTTAAAGCAACAAAGAGTAAATATAAAAGTGCATTAACAAGAAAGGTTAATTTAGAAATGAAGCACTGTGCCATGAGAGGGGAAGTCTGCCACCTGCTGGCAGGAAAGCAGACTTGCATGAGTTCCCTGATAGCTGTTTTTTTTTTTAAGGGGGGAACATCTAGACAGCATATTAAAGAGCAGAGACTTTACTTTGCCAACAAAGGTCTGTCTAGTCAAGGCTATGGTTTTTCCAGTAGTCATGTATGGATGTGAGAGTTGGACTATAAAGAAAGCTGAGCGCCAAATAATTGATGCTTTTGAACTGTGGTATTAGAGAAGACCCTTGAGAGTCCCTTGGACTGCAAGGAGATCCAACCAGTCCATTCCCTTGGACTGCAAGGAGATCCAACCAGTCCATACTAAAGGAGATCAGTCCTGAGTGTTCACTGGAAGGACTGATGTTGAAGCTGAAACATCAATACTTTGGCCACCTGATGCGAAGAACTGACTCATATGAAAAGACCCTGATGCTGGGAAAGACTGAAGGTAGGAGGAGAAGGGGACGACAGAGGATGAGATGGTGGGATGGCATGATCAATGCAATGGACATGAGTTTGGGTAAACTCCAGGAGCTGGTGATAGACAGGGAGACGTGGTGTACTGCAGTCCATGTGAGCAACTGCACTGATCTATCAGGTAAGGTTCATGACATTAGATTTCAAATAAGTTATTATGTGAAGACATAAATTATAACCTATAAAAGGAGAATAAAGATTGAAGCAGGATTTCAGATTCTCTGTATGCTTAATTCAATAATTATTTTAAAAACAAGTAAAAGAGGAATACATGGAAATGATTTAAATAAATTATAGGGAACATTTAAACTGCTATGAAAATTTAGGATAATCCAAAACACTTTGCAAAATTATAAAATCTGTGGGGGAGGGAAAACAATTTTCCCTCTACCCTTCTAGGTTACTGGCTGAGACTCCACTGTAATGAAAGACAGATTAGCAGGAGAAAAACAAGTTTAGTAACATATACAGTATACTTCCTGTATACGTCAGAGATACCCAAGAAAACTGAGTTAACTTCCAAAATGACCCAAGCCATCAGTGGCTCAGATGGCAAAGACTCCTCCTGCAATGCAGGAGACCTGGGTTTGACCCCTGGCTTGGGAAGATCCCCTGGAGGAGGGCATGGCACCCACTCCAGTATTCTTGCCTGGTGAATCCCCATGGACAGAGAGGAGCCTGGGGGGCTACAGTCCATGGGGTCACAAACAGTCAGACACGACTGAGTGGCTAAGCACAGCACATCACCTACATACCATCTTTAGCTAAAGACAAAAGATGCGGGGGAAGGAAAAGTCAGGTTTTCAGGCAAAGTTCAATAAACAAGGGTATGGTTATGTGGAGTTGAGATTTTTAAGAGTTTTTATGCGTTTATGTGCTCAGTTGTGTCCAACTCTTTTCAACTTCACAGACTGCAGCCTGCCAGGCTCCTTTGTCCATGGAATTTTCAGGCAAGAATACAGGAGTGGGTTGCCATTTCCTCCTCCAGGGATCTTCCAGGGAACGAACCCGCATCTCTTGCCTCTCCTACATCAACAGGTGGATTTTTTTTTTTAAATTACTGAGCCACCTGGGAAGCCCAAGAGTTTCAACACTCAGTTATTGTGCTCTTCCTGGTACAGAAAGGGAGACAACCCTACAAAAGGAAATTTCCCTTAGAAGTGTAAATTGCTCTTATCAAAGGGTAACTTTTGCTTATTTCTTAGAGTTTCTCTTGGGTCAGCTGTTCTTTTTCCTTAAAAAAAAAAAGAAAAAAACACCAGAGAAACAGCCTAAAATAACCCTGCTACCACAGAGGCCTATTTTGGGGTTACAAACTCTGTTCCCTTTCAGATCCTATATATTTCACTTCTGCAGCGTGTCAACTTTCAGCCCTCCTCTTCCTGCTGTTCCCACGGCCGTCTAGAAAGCACAGTCATTCTCTTTACTCCAGGCTTATTTTAATTCCTGCTCCTCCTGGGTGGCAGATTCGCCACCCCAAGGTGTATCTTTTTTTGCATAAGGATTATTTTGAGCTGATTATTTCAGAGAAACAGCAGACACAGAGAAGCTTAGAAAACAGAGTAGACATTACCCTCATAGCTCAGCTGGTAAAGAATCTGCCTGCAATGCAGGAGGCCAGGGTTCGATTCCTGAGTTGGGAAGATTCCCTGGAGAAGGAAACGGCAAACACTCCAGCATTCTTGCCTAGAGATCCCAAGGAACAGAGGAACCTGGCAGGCTACAGTCCAAGGGTTTGCAAGAGTCAGACACGACTTAGCAACTAAACCACCAAGGGAAATTTACATCTTTTAATAAAAGAAATCTCCATCTGCATCTCCCTTTGTACGAGGAAGAGAAGATGATTAAAGCACAAGAAATCTATCAATGGAGAATGCACTTCAATCTGAGTATCAACCCAGGTCAGGTTTATCAAACTTCACTTCCTCCACACCTCTTCTACACTCTTCTTTTTGCCTTTAGCTTCAGATGGTATAATTCTAAGCCATCCAGGAGTGATTCACTTTCCCTTGGTATTGTACATGTTAATGAGCTTGTTTGTTTCTTTCTTGTTTGTTTGTCTTGCTATGGGGTCCCCAGTGGAGAATTTAGAAAGGTGGAGGGAAAATTATTTTTTTCTTCTCCTACACTCTTCTCCTTCTGATTCTAGCAATGCTAATTTAGTGTATCTCAGTTACCAGATTATTCATACTAAAACACATTCTAGATCTTATTTATTAAAAAAATTAAAAAAAAAAAAAAACAACAAGCTCAAGGGATCTTTAGCAAATTAATTACAAACACCTGATAATGGAGATGTTTCTACAATGTGGTCCAACACACACCTTTTAAAATGTTATTGCTATTCATTAACCAGTTTTAAAAAAAATAAATAAAATACATGTTCATATTACTTCAAACATTATGAAACATTAAAGGATGATAAAGTAGAAGGTTTCCTCCATAGTCTCACCCTCCCAAGTTTGACTGTCACCAGCAACAACCATCAACAGCTTCTGGTATAGTTTCTCAAGAAGTTCCAATAACAAGCACATACACGTATATCTTTTCTGGAACTACAACTGTCCTACACCTTGCTTTTTTCCCCTAATTACTATCTTTTGAGCTTTTTAAAACGTTAGCTCATATTTACTTTTTTCTTTTTCAAAGCTGCACAATATTTTATTCTATATATATGTGTACCATAATGTAACCACGCACTCTTACTTACTTAACCAATGTATACCACCTCCTAAGTAAATGAAAGTGCTCATTTTCCTACATTCTTATCACTCTGCGTTCTCTTCATACAGTAAATTCTGGCAGCCTCAATTTTCACTATATGTGAGCAATTAACCTGAAAGTTTTGTGACTTGTAAAATTCGTAATTATGCTGGTGGCAGGAATTTGAACTGTTTACTTCAATGGTTCTCAAACTTTTGTAAGCCTCAGAATCATGTGAGGAGGAGGGCACTTGTTAAATGAAGACAGTAAAAGGATTTAAGGATATGATACCTTTTAGCCAGAAAACAAAATTATTGGATAAATTAAAAATATTAGTATATAAGATCTTATGGAAAACTTGATCAAAGTTTTTGGTCAACCTAATATCTGGTCCAAGGATAGCTTCATCTGTCATGTAAATGAATTCCCAACAAAAGGAATAAGCAAAAAACCCAGTTTGTGAAGCTAAAACTTTTTTCAGGAACTATTCTAGCTAACATGAAAATAGCTCACTGGATAAGATATCAAACTTGTCACTGCAGTTGAAAATGTGGTTAACTTGCTACATGAGGATAACACACAGGAAACATGACAAATGTGCTTTGAGAAGACAAAAATCATATGTCTGGCACAAACATTTCCATACTTGCAAATCTGGAGATTCAAGATGACCTTGGATATTTCCTTTGACAAAGTTAAGAGTTTAATATATTTTCCTTATTTGAAGATATATTTTACTCAAACTGGACACATCATGATTTCTACCCCTCAAATATCACCATGTCTATCAAACATTACCCAGTGTTACCTCCTATTCCTTTGAAAGCCACAAAGCCTTCTGTTGATCTCTCTCTCCTAACATTTATATTCTTTCATTCTAGAAATACTGTTAGGACTTTAGCTTTTAAGCTAGTAGTGAC
Source organism: Tragelaphus eurycerus (assembly GCA_935064755.1). Taxonomy (NCBI): domain Eukaryota; kingdom Metazoa; phylum Chordata; class Mammalia; order Artiodactyla; family Bovidae; genus Tragelaphus; species Tragelaphus eurycerus. Next base: position 33,035,286 of record CAKXYN010000002.1, read on the forward strand.
ACCTATTTTGGAGAAGGCAATGGCACCCCACTCCAGTACTCTTGCCTGGAAAATCCCATGGATGGAGGAGCCTGATAAGGCTGCAGGTCCATGGGGTCACTGAAGGTTGGATACGACTGAATGACTTCATTTTCACTTTTCACTTTCATACTTGGGAGAAGGAAATGGCAACCCACTCTAGTGTTCTTGCCTGGAGAATCCCAGGGACGGGGGAGCCTGGTGGGCTGTTGTCTATGGGGTCGCACAGAGTTGGACACGACTGAAGCGACTTAGCAGTGACACCTATTTAGGTGGTTAGCTTCTAAATCTCATTAGCATATTGTGAAGGCAGTGGCCCTATCTCAGGAACTATTAATACTAAGATCTAGCTACTTCAGGTGTGGATGAATAAATCTTTACTCTTTGGGTGGACAGAAGATCAAAGCTATTCAGAATTTATATCCTCTATTGCTATTATTACCAAGTACTTGGAATGCTCTATTTTTCTATCAGCTGACTGACCACCTGTAATATATGTACTTTCATTTGATCAAATATTGAATACTTACTGAATGGTCAGTGATATGAAAAAAGAACAGGCACTACAGCGTAGCCTGGTAGACTGCTGATCACCTTCATACATGCCCTCTCCTTTCTTACTAACAGAATCTCCATTTTGTCAGAGGGTGGTTAAGTTGCTCAATCAAACAAACAAAATTCCTCAGCTTTACTTACAGTTATGGTGACCATATAACACTGTTCCCTCCAAGCACATGTAAGGAAAAAGTTTTGCTTATGGAATAAGTATTCTCCTCCTTGCTCCCTCACTTCTGCTGTCTGGAAGATGGAGATGTTGGCCAGGACTACTACACCTTGTGATCCTGAGAAAAGCCAAGGACGTTTCAAAGGCATCTTCATACCTTATATCCCTTAGTTAACACCAGTAACTGCTATCTTTTGGATTTCTTGTTACACTAGAAAAATAAAATCTGTATTGTTTAATAAAGCCACCGATTTTGGGTCTCTGTTTCTCTTAGTCAAGTGCAACTAATAAAAAAGGATGACAAAAAAACCCATGCACCAATCCAGACATACCAGAATATACATTAATATAAGAGAGTGTATAAATTGCTAAATTATGAGAAATCATCAGGAAATGCCACAGGAATTCAGGGAATATGCTTCACAGAACAAATCAAGAATTTAAAACATGTGCTAAGAAGTCATAAATTTCTGTACTGATAAAAACTAGAGTTATCAAAATATTTTAAAAGGCTATGTGATAGTGTTAACCCCTGAAGCAGTTGTTTAAATCTTGGTTTTTCCCTGCCCTTTTTCTAAATATATCTAAATTTAGATTCAGTAGTGGGCTTTCAACTTACACACTAGCACTCAGAAAACATCTGATGTTATCTTAAGATAGAAGAAAGGAAGATTTCGTTAGAAGTTTATCTCTAGGAAGGAAACACACTAAGGTTTCAAAAACAGCACCAGCTATTTAAGGAGTAATTGCTGATGTTCACAAGGAAGCCATAAATACTTGAGACGTGTTTAAATTAGAAATGACAGTTTAAACTGGTTGGGGAGCTTCAAGTGGCAGTTCCATCTCCCTTATTCCTGCTGTCCAAATAATTTCCACCTTCTCTGTTGCTCTTTAGGGAATAGTGTTAAGACTATACATTTATTCTGGTTTTATGTTCCCATTTTATTTCATTGGTTAGATACACCTACTTCGGGAGAATCTCCCCACTCCAGATTTATATAGATATAAGTAACATACATCATTATAAATTTAAGGTATACAGCATAATGGTGTGATGTATGGACATTGTGAAATGAATACCATAATCAGTTTACTCAGTGTTCATCATCTCATACAGTAAGAAAGCAAAAAAAAAAAGTTTCTCTTCGTGATAAAAACTTGTAGGATTTAATCTCTTAGCCTTCCTGTATATCCTACAGCAGTGTTAGCTGCAGTCATAGTGTTAGCTAGGGTTGTACATTACAACTCTAGTGCTTATTTATCTTATAACTGTAAGTTTGTACCTTTGACCCTCCCCCTTCCAATTACTTTGGGAGAATTCAATAAAGGATATGAGAAAACCTGAATGACATTAAACCATCTCATTTCCTTTTTTTGGAATTAGTTTCCTATTGGAGAAAAATAAGTGTTAATCTGTTGGTAAGTAAAACTAGAATATACTCTGCTAATGAAGAAAAAAGGAAAAGAGTTGATATATAAAAATTGGAAAGAGGTGCCATTTAGTAGGATAAATTAAGTCAACTGGACAGCAATAAAGAATGAAGTAAGTAGACGCAGTTGGTATAAGGCTGAAAATAAGACATAATGTAAATTAAAATATGCTGAAATAAGCACCTATAAACCAGTGAGTGGTACAGTCAGCCATCCATACCTGTATGTTCCACATCAGTGATACAATCAACCAAGGACTGAAAATATGTGGAAAAAAATTCCAGAAAGTTTCAAAAAGCAAAACTTGAATTTGCTTCTCCCTGGCAACAATTTACACACCACTTACGTTGTATTTACAGCTGTGTACATAATATTTACACTGTATTAGGTATTAAAGTATACCTTTTTTATACTATGTTTGAGGCAAGTTAATAAAATTCTTTCAGAGCGCACTTAACTCTGAGCAATGAAACTGAATCTGGCTAAGGGATTATACAGATACATATATAAGTTTTTTTTGACTTGGGCTAAGGCAGTGGCAACCCACTCCAGTACTTTTGCCTGGAAAATCCTGTGGACAGAGGAACCTGGTAGGCTGCTGTCCATGGGGTCGCGAAGAGTGAGTCTTCACGACTGAAGAGTGAGTCACACGACTGAGTGACTTCATTTTCACTTTTCACTTTCATACTTTAGAGAAGGAAATGGCAACCCACTCCAGTGTTCTTGCCTGGAGAATCCCAGGGACGGGGGAGCCTGGTGGGCTGCCGTCTATGGGGTCACACAGAGTCGGACACAACTGAAGCAACTTAGCAGTAGCAGCAGCAGGAACTATTTAAAATATACGGGAAATATTAGCAGCAGCAGCAGTGCATAGGTTATAATTAAAACTATTTACCATTTTATAAAAGGGCCTTGAGCATCCTTGGAGTTTAGTATCCAAGGGAGTGGGAACCAGCTGCCCAAAGATAGTGAGGGACTATTGCACATTCTTAAAGAGAGAGGACTGTTCCTTATTTCTTTAAAAGGTTACGTGTCCATCTGTGTTCTCTATCCCCAGCCTTCCTATCTTCTCTAGTACTCAGCTTGATTGATTATTCCCTTTCCTCCTCTCACTTCATTAAGCATTCTTCTGCCTGCCAAAATGGTCACGTTGCCAACCATTCAAAACCAAAGCAAAACACAACATACACTGAAGGCATGAGCATTTTTGCATTTAATAGTCACTTTCTGGTCTTCTTCGCTTTGTTGTTCTTTTAGTGGCTGTCTAACGCACATGGCTTTGAGCTCAACATGTGACCTGTGCAGACTGACACTGCTGACTCTGCCCCTTCTTTTTGGTAACGTGTTCTCTTTTCCCACATCTGAGATCTCTGTTTTCTTCACTGAACACCCGTTATTTGTCAGTATTCTCTTTTCATCCTGCTGCAAAGTTATGGATGAGAAATCATAACCATTTTCACTATTACTGCCAAGAAGTTAGACATTTCAGAAAGTACTGGGGCTAATCCCAGTCTATCTTTTCAACTCCAGCACTACATTTTCAGTTGTTGTTGCTAATAATCATCAGATCAGATCAGATCAGTCGCTCAGTCGTGTCCGACTCTTTGCGACCCCATGAACTGCAGCACGCCAGGCCTCCCTGTCCATCACCAGCTCCCGGAGGTCACTCAGACTCACATCCATCGAGTCAGTGATGCCATCCAGCCATCTCATCCTCTGTCGTCCCCTTCTCCTCCTGCCCCCAATCCCTCCCAGCATCAGAGTCTTCTCCAATGAGTCAACTCTTCGCATGAGGTGGCCAAAATACTGGAGTTTCAGCTTTAGCATCACTCCTTCCAAAGAAATCCCAGGGCTGATCTCCTTCAAAATGGACTGGTTGGATCTCCTTGCAGTCCAAGGGACTCTCAAGAGTCTTCTCCAACACCACAGTTCAAAAGCATCAATTCTTCGGCGCTCAGCCTTCTTCACAGTCCAGCTCTCACATCCATACATGACCACAGGAAAGACCATAGCAACAGGTAAAGTATATACTGTATATTACTATGGGCCACTATATGGCAATAATTGCTTTTCAAAGCTCTTTACTTAATGTAACTAATTTATGGACATTTCTACCTGGCTAAACAGGACAAAGTGAATTTGCTCCACACTGTCCCTGTCTGCTCTCTCTTTCCCTTTTGATCTTGGCTAATAATGTAGCCGTTATTACCATTTAGTTTGCAATCCCCAGAATGTGATTAATCTCTTTAATCATCCTAAATAATGATAAGCTCCCAAATGATAGCAATTGTGCCCACTGTGTTATTTCATGTAACTTCATAACTACCCCATGAAGTAGGTAGTATTATTATCTTCCAGTTAATAGGTGAACAGAGTCAGAGAAGTTAAAAAGCCGGCTCAAGATCACATAGCTTGATAAATGAGAAAGCCTAGATTCAAAGCTAGGTTTGTATGAGTCCAGAGTTTGTATTGCCAAGTCCTGTTGATTTTATCTCTGAAATGTTCATCCTCTGAGCTCTCATTTTCTAGTCTAGGCTCTAATCATCTTTCACAAGGAATACTGCCAACATCCTCCTCAATTATTTCCTTCTTTCCAGGCACTCCCGTTTTACCTTCTCCTAAGTGATCTTTATAAAATAAACTTTTGAACTTGCAATTATCCTGTCCAACTACCTTTCATGGCTCACCACTGCCTAAAAAATAAAGGGCAAACTGTTTGGAATGGCTTTACAACATTCCTTTACAATTTTGTCTCCTGGTCCACATTCCCTATCTCTTCCTTCCAAATACACATCTGTATATTATGCTGCAGCCACAATACTACTTGTCCTTATGCCTGAATTAATATTACGTATTATGTACATTTAAAGATTGTGGATTTTGTGAAAGCATTGACTTTTTTACCTCTACTTGGTTTAGAAGAGAAGTGATAGACCAATACACAGTCCAAGTACATACAAGAAGGTATGGCAATGTGGGTTTTTTTTCCTCCACACATATACATTTTTGGTTTGGAACAAAAGGAAGTCACCAATGTTTTCTATGTAGGATAGCAACATAAACAAAATGAAAATTTTGAGATTAACAACATTTGCTTTTATGAGTACAGAAATGGAGAAAAGACTATGCAATAATAATCCAAGACTAATTTAATCCTGCCGCTGCTGCTGCTAAGTCCCTTCCGTTGTGTCCGACTCTGTGCGACCCCATAGACGGAAGCCCACAAGGCTCCCCTGTCTCTGGGATTCTCCAGGCAAGAACACTGGAGTGGGTTGCCATTTCCTTCTCCAATGTATGAAAGTGAAAAGTGAAAGCGAAGCCGCTCAGTCGCATCCGACTCCCAGCGACCCCATGGACTGGAAGCCTACCAGGCTCCTCCGTCCATGGGATTTTCCAGGCAAAAGTACTGGGGTGGGGTGCCATTGCCTTCCCCGAATTTAATCCTAGCAATAAGCAAAACTATCGGCATAAGAAACATGTGGAGAATTAACATTTTTTAAACTTTTATTTATGAAAGAATATTTTTGTATTCAGCCCAGGGCCAAGAGCAAAGATTGGAACAAATAGTTTCTATGCTCATTTAGAACATATAGTTGAAGCTAAGTATTCTCAGACATGAACCTAAAATTATATTATTTAGTACAGTGGTAAACTGTCAACTGATCTGTCAATACTAGATCACGTGTGTAGTATATTATTGGGAGTATACACAGGATTATTCACTCCAGTAAGTACCAAAGAATGAAACTCACTGAGAAAAACTGTCCTGATGAGTGAGCTCTAACTAAAACACAAAACATCCCCAACTTTGGAGCAAATATTGCCTATAATGCACCTCAAATGGAATTCTTCAAATACTGTCTTACAATAAAATTGGAAATAAATTTCTAAAACGTTATGTGAGAGGTTTGTGTGGGGGGGGAAATGAACACAAAGATACTTCCCAGCAGTTTGAGACAGGAAGGAGTAACATTTCAAATACAAAATAAACTATTCTGAACTCCAACTGGGTTAACTGTCATTTCTTTAACCACTGACAAGTTACATCTTGTCATAACCGAGCTCATCCTGGCCACAATGCAAAAACCACCATCAGAATTGGATTGTTGCAACGGTTTGACCCGGGATGCCAGGAGGAGGGCGAAACATCCCCATGAAGTTCCATTTCTTGAAAAAGCGGGTGTTGCTGCGGGAGGCAGTTTTTTTCCGAATTACCTATTTGCTGCCTTTTTGTTTCAAATAGAGACATAACTAAGCCCACGGGAAGCCGAGCGCTGCCGTCAAGGGTCCAGACCAGGTCCTCGGGCCCGCGGGGTCGCCCCAGGCGGGACGAACGGGTCCTCAGTGGGCCCCCAGCATTTCAGCAGCGGTCGGCGCGGGGAGGCGAGGACGGACGGACCATCCCGACCCTCACGCGCACCGGCACGACGAGCCCCCACACTCACCATTTCGATGATCTTGGTCTTCCGGCCGGTCTTTCTCTTCAAGGTGAATATGTACTGGGCCAGTACCACTCCCGCCACCAGGGCGAACACACTGGCGCTCGCTACCGCGCCCACCCTCGCCACCGCCGCTCGATCCATGGACCTGGCCTCTTTTGCCTCGCGGTTCGAGAAGAGGTCGCTGGATGGCCACCGGCCTCAGAAACGCCGGCCGGTGGACAAGCCTGGACGCCCCGCCCCTCCTGCACGAGCCCCGCCCCCAGGGGAGGCCCAACCTAGGAGGGCCCAGGGGCGGGAAGCTGGAGGGAGCAGGAGGAACTCGCCTGCACCGGAAGCCAAGGTGGAAAAGATGGTCTTCTCAGAACCTGGGTCCGAGGAACTTCTCAAGGACAGAAAACGGAACTGATCGAAATCTATCCCTCTGCTAATGAAGACCAGACAGTGGTTCATTCCAGCCCCGCCCACTAGAAATCTGATGCCAACCACACTCAAAAATAATCCTCGACCTTCCACCCTCCTCTGATACTCAGGACTACAACCCCCAGAAGGCATCTGGGGCGTTGCTATCTGACTTGCGCAGTAGCTTGGCTGTAAAGTGCTCTAAGTTGCTGCTGCTGCTGCTACTAAGTTATTTCAGTCCTGTCCGACGCTGTGCGACCCCATAGAAAGCAGCCCACCAGGCTACCCCGTCCCTGGGATTCTCCAGGCAAGAACACTGGAGTGGGTTGCCATTTCCTTTTCCAATGCATGAAAGTGAAAAGTGAAAGTGAAGTCGCTCAGTCGTGTCTGACACTCAGCGACCCCATGGGCTGCAGCCCACCAGGCTCCTCTATCCATATAAGCTGCAGGGTGCAGCAAAGTAAAAGGTAATCTGCAGAATATGAGAAAATACTTGCAAACTGTTTAATTGACAAGGGGTTAATATCCAGTTTATGTCAAAAATGTCAACAACAACAAAACCCATTAAAAAGTAGGCAAAACACTTGGATCAGATCAGATCAGATAAGTCGCTCAGTCGTGTCCGACTCTTTGCTGCTGCTGCTGCTAAGTCGCTTCAGTCATGTCCGACTCTGTGCGACCCCATAGACGGCAGCCCACTAGGCTCCTCTGTCCCTGGGATTCTCCAGGCAAGAATACTGGAGCGGGTTGCCATTTCCTTCTCCAATGCATGAAAGTGAAAAGTGAAAGTGAAGTCGCTCAGTCGTGTCCGACTCTTTACGACCCCATGAATCGCAGCACGCCAGGCCTCCCTGTCCATTACCAACTCCCGGAGTTCACTCAGACTCACGTCCATCGAGTCAGTGATGCCATCCAGCCATCTCATCCTCTGTCGTCCCCTTCTCCTACTGCCCCCAATCCCTCCCAGCCATCACAGTCTTCCAATGAGTCAGCTCTTCGCATGAGGTGGCCAAAGTATTGGAGTTTCAGCTTTAGCATCAGTCCTTCCAAAGAAATCCCAGGGCTAATCTCCTTCAGAATGGACTGGTTGGATCTCCTTGCAGTCCAAGGGACTCTCAAGAGTCTTATCCAACACCACAGTTCAAAAGCATCATTCTTTGGCGCTCAGCCTTCTTCACAGTCCAACTCTCACATCCATACATGACCACAGGAATAACCATAGCCTTGACTAGATGGACCTTTGTTGGCAAAGTAATGTCTCTGCTTTTCAATATGCTATCCAGGTTGGTCATAACTTTCCTCCAAGGAGTAAGCGTCTTTTAATTTCATGGCTGCAGTCACCATCTGTAGTGATTTTGGAGCCCAGAAAAATAGTCTGACACTGTTTCCACTGTTTCCCCATCTATTTCCCATGTAGTGATGGGACCAGATGCCATGATCTTCGTTTTCTGAATGTTCAGCTTTAAGCCAACTTTTTCACTCTCCACTTTCACTTTCATCAAGAGGCTTTTGAGTTCCTCTTCACTTTCTGCCATAAGGGTGGTGTCATCTGCATATCTGAGGTTATTGATATTTCTCCCGGCAATTTTGATTACAGCTTGTGCTTCTTCCAGTCCAGTGTTTCTCATGATGTACTCTGCATAGAAGTTAAATAAATAGGGTGACAATATACAGCCTTGACATACTCCTTTTCCTATTTGGAACCAGTCTGTTGTTCCATGACCAGTTCTAACTCTTGCTTCCTGACCTGCATACAAATTTCTCAGGAGGCAGATCAGGTGGTCTGGTATTCCCATCTCTTTCAGAATTTCCCACAGTTTATTGTGATCCACACAGTCAAAGGCTTTGGCATAGTCAATAAAGCAGAAATAGATGTTTTTCTGGAACTCTCTTGCTTTTTCCATGATCCAGCTGATGTTGGCAATTTGATCTCTGGTTCCTCTGCCTTTTCTGAAACCAGCTTGAACATCAGGAAGTTCATGGTTCACATACTGCTGAAGCCTGGCTTGAAATATTTTGAGCATTACTTTAGTAGCATGTGAGATGAGTGCAATTGTGCAGTAGTTTGAGCATTCTTTGGCACTGCCTTTCTTTGGGATTGGAATGAAGACTGACCTTTTCCAGTGCTGTGGCCACTGCTGAGTTTTCCAAATTTGCTGTACTACTGTACTATGCCTTTAAAAATTACGTTGGTAAATTTTATGTTATATGTATTATACCACGCACATTAAAAAGTTGCTATGGCAACAGAGTAGAGAAGGCTTGAAGTTCAGCTGGAGCAAGTAGGTGTTTTTTCCTTTTCTGCTGCATTTCAATCAATCATCGCCTCTTCCATCATTTTCCTTTCTGAGTAGCATGCCTTGTTTTCACCTGCCTAGTCTCTTTCAAGGACTCTTTGTGCAGTTTCCCTGCTTGTCTTTGGGGATGACAGGAAGGGGATGCAGGGGAGCTACTTGGGGGAATCACACCAACTCTGTGGAGCTGGTGGTACTACTCGGCGAGGCTGACTCTTTGCCCAGGGCATGGAAAAAGTTGGAACAGGAGAACAAAAGGGAGCAGTAAGGGTTGCTTTTCTCTGCACCCTCCACTCTTGCTCCAGCTTGGGACCCTAGCAGTTGTTCTGCTTGAAGGGAAATTTGTGGAAAGAGAGTTCTTAGAAAGGTGGGACAGAGCTTATCCGAGCAGGCATCTGGGAGAAAACAAATCTGGAATTAACCACTGGGTGCATGAATGCCTTTTGTAGAACTGGGAAACACATATTGGCTACTATCAGTTCATATGTTTATCTGTTGTTGTATTTAACTCTAAGTATGCAAATCTGTTTTTCTGTAAATTATTGTCCATAATGATATATGATGTTACTTGGGATGGTAAGAATACATGAAGGAATTTGATGTAAATTTATGAATTTTTGCTATGCACAACGCTACACTCTGCTCTGATAGGATAACTGGCATAGTCTTGGCTTGAAGTAGTTAAGTAGTATTCTTGTGAGGAAGAACTATTTGGTGGATGTAGGTTTAAGATCTTCCCCCACTAACGGTGTTAAAAATTAAAACAATGCAAAGCAAAACTAAAAACACACCGCTGAGACCTGCTCTCTCATTTCTTTGCATATTAAGTCGTGGGATAGTGACAGTAAACAGGAACCGAAAGAGCAGGACGCAAGTATGCAGAAGAAAGGTTCTGTCATTAGCTGTGACTTAGGGGAGTCATGTAATATCTCTGGGCTTTGCTTTCTTATCCTGCAAACGGAAAAAACCAAATGATTTTGGACACCTTTTAGCTGTTTAAGCTTTTTAATAAAAGAGAGTAATGGTCTTTTTAATGCCCTGGAAGATAACTTGGCAGAGGTCTAGGAAAAAGAAGAGGGAAGTCCTGCTATAAAGAAACATCCACTGAGGAAATCAAGTGTTAGTTCAACCAGTGCTTCTCAAACATTAGGGTGAATGTGAACCACCTGGGGATGTTGTCTGGGGAGAGGCCAAGATTACACATTTCTTTTTGAAAGGTATTTATTTATTTTTATTCATTTATTTGGTTGCACCAGGTCTTCGTTGCGGCACTCGGGATCTTCGAACTTTGTTGCAGTTTATGGGATCTAGTTCCCCAAGCCCCTTAACCACTGAACCATCAGGGAAGTCCCAATAGTTCATAATTCTAACAAACTCTTGGGTGTTGCTGATGCTCCTGATTCGTCTAGTCAAGGCTATGGTCTTTCCTGTGGTCATGTATGGATATGAGAGCTGGACTGTGAAGAAGGCTGAGCGCCGAAGAATTGATGCTTTTGAACTGTGGTGTTGGAGAAGACTCTTGAGAGTCCCTTGGACTGCAAGGAGATCCAACCAGTCCATTCTGAAGGAGATCAGCCCTGGGATTTCTTTGGAAGGAATGATGCTAAAGCTGAAACTCCAGTATTTTGGCCACCTCATGCGAAGAGTTGACTCATTGGAGAAGACTCTGATGCTGGGAGGGATTGGGTGCAGGAGGAGAAGGGGACGACAGAGGATGAGATGGCTGGATGGCATCACTGACTCGATGAATATGAGTCTGAGTGAACTTCAGGAGTTGGTAATGGACAGGGAGGCCTGGCGTGCTGCAGTTCATGGGATCGCAAAGAGTCGGACACGACTGAGCGACTGATCTGATCTGATCTGATCTGATGCTCCTGGTCTGGACACTATACTTTGAATAGAAAGGAACTAAATGGTGATTGAGAGGCTTTAAGGGACTTTATTGTGCTTAATCACTCAGACGTGCCTGACTCTTTGTGACCATGAACTATAGCTCATCAGGCTCCTCTGTCCTTGGGATTTTTCAGGCAAGAAATACTGGAGTGAGCTGCCATTTCCTTCTCTAGGGGATCTTCCCAACCCAGGGATTGAACCCACATCTCCTGTGTTTCCTGCACTGCAGGCAGATTCTTTACCCAATGAACCATCTGGGAAGTTCTTTAAGGAGTTAACAATTGGAGGGCTGCTGCTGCTGAGTCGCTTCAGTCATGTCCAACTCTGTGCGACCCCATAGACAGCAGCCCACCAGGCTCCCCTGCCTCTGGGATTCTCTAGGCAAGAATACTGAAGTGGGTTGCCATTTCCTTCTCCAATGCATGAAAGTAAAAAGTGAAAGTGAAGTCACTCAGTCGTGCCTGACTCTTAGCAACCCCATGGAGTGGAGCGTACCAGGTTCCTCCATCCATGGGATTTTCCAGGCAAGAGTACTGGAGTGGGGTGCCATTGCCTTCTCCACAATTGGAGGGAGGGGTGGATAAATAGAATTGATAGAACAGGAAAAACAAGAAGGAATTAAAGTTTGCCAATGTTATTGTCAACAGAAGTAGATCTTCAATTATATGTTTGAAGTCCATGGAAATTATTGTTTGGTATAGAACATTTATAGATAATTTTGGAAAATTAGTTTTGCTTACTGGTGATATTTTTCTCTTCATTTTAGCAATCTGACAGAATTTTTTCACTAACAAAGATATTCAAGGCCTTTGTCACATTACTCCTATTTTTACCTGATTCAATTACTTCTTGTTTGAAGTTGTTTAATTTCAAACAGATGCCATATCTCCTATCTAAGCATTTTGACTTTGTATGTATCATTCAATAGCAGTGATTAAAGAAGAAAAATTCTCTTTCACCATTGCTTGGGTGTCTAATACATTCTCTAGGCAGGGCCCATGAGGTTTTCTCTTCTGTCTACTTGAGGGGACAATAAGACCTTTTCAGATGTTGAGCAAATCTTCCCTTTCTTTTTCTCTCCTTGAGACTCTTTATGAACTCTTTTTGGTTGATGTACACTGTGTGCAAAGGATCACTTACTTCTTGTTAGCCTACTGATTTCTGTCCTTGGCTGTGTCTCCACATGGAGCTTGTGCCATTCATTCTTTATGATGGGTCAGTAGCATTTGCTGTAGCAGGTTACTCTCTCTTTCTAGATACACTTTTTAAAAAATAGGTCACAATGATATTATATACATACTAGTGGTTCAGTCGCTAAATCGTGTCTGACTCTTGTGACCCCATGGACTGTAGCCCACCAGGCTCTTCAATCCATGGAATTTTCCAGGCAAGAAAACTGGAGTGGGTTACCATTTCCTTCTCCAGGGGATCTTCACAACCCAGGGATAGACCTCGGGTCTCCTGCATTGCAGGCAGATTCTTTACCGACTGAGCCACCAAGGAAGCCCTTATACACATAAACACACACACACACACACACACACACACACACACACACTGACCATCTCACTTGTGAGATCTTAGTTCCTTGACCAGAGACTGAACCTATCCCTTCGGCAGTGAAAGCGCAGAGTTCTAAGCACTGGACTGCCAGAGAATTCCCTTCTGTGATCACATAAACATACACACACACACACACACACACAGACCATCTCACTTGTGAGATCTTAGTTCCTTGACCAGAGATTGAACCTATCCCTTCGGCAGTGAAAGCGCAGAGTTCTAAGCACTGGACTGCCAGAGAATTCCCTTCTGTGATCACATAAACATACACACACACACACACACACAGACCATCTCACTTGTGAGATCTTAGTTCCTTGACCAGAGATTGAACCTATCCCTTCGGCAGTGAAAGCGCAGAGTTCTAAGCACTGGACTGCCAGAGAATTCCCTTCTGTGATCACATAAACACACACACACACACACACACACACACACACACACACACACTGACCATCTCACTTGTGAGATCTTAGTTCCTTGGCCAGAGATTGAACCTGTCCCTTCGGCAGTGAAAGCGCAGAGTTGTAAGCACTGGACTGCCAGAGAATTCCCTTCTGTGATCACTTTATGGTCACGATCTCACCCCAAACCTAACCACTGGAAACCACTGATCTAGTCAACATAATGTCCTTGAGATTTATCTAAGTTGTTTTGTGCATCCACACCTCATTTTTTCTCCTGCTGAATTGTTTCCCATGATATGGATATAACTGTTTAACCATTTTACAATTATACACTGAAGAACATTTGTTTTTTTCCTTGAATGTTGCTTTTTGAAAAACCATGAAAAGGAAACAGCATAAACAACTAACATTTCTTGGAAATTTAATAAACAGTGCCAGGTTCAAGAGTTTTATTGAACTCGATCTCCAGCTCCCGCCCCGTCTCCCCTATCCCCCAGGATCAGGTGTGGGACTGAAAATTCCCACCCTTTAAGCACAAGTTTGGTTTTTCTGGTGATTAGATTCCTTCCTTGAGTTATCCAGGGAACTCACCTTAGTCACCTTATTAGCACAAATTCTGCAGAGGTAGAAAGAGGCTTATTATGAATAACAGACAACATCATTTGAGCATGTCCTAACAACAGTACAATTCTTCTGCTGAGATATAAATATCCAGTTGAGAGATTGGACATAGAGATTTGGGTGTGAGCAGTATGCTGGTTATGCTGGAAGTCCTGAGAATGTGTGAAAATGCAGAGAGAAAGAGTGAAATAAGATGAAGAAAATCTAACCTGGAGAATATGAACATTAAAGAGAGGAATTTGGGAGACAGTAAAAGAGTTTAAGAAGGGCCAGTAGAGATGCAACCAGTTAGGCTGGTATCTGGGAGATGAGATTTAGAGATATGAACTGAAAAGTTTCCATGCCATTAAGCAGCAAGTGGTTCATTAGTGTCCTTGGTGAGGGTGGATGAGTGGGCATAATGGTAACAAAATCTGGATTTGCAGCGAGTGAAGGAATAGGAGGTGGAGAAGGCTGAGTGTTTGAGCGACTGAATTGAACTGAACTGATAGAGAAACGGCTGCGAAGGGAGGAAAGGAGAATGATGACTGGGGACAATACAGAGCAATGGGAAGTGGGAGAATAATGTTTCTTTCATGACCCTGAACCCTTATAAGAGAAACTGTTACCTGCCCAATTAGTATCTATTCTCCACTCTTAGTCACAGGAACCCAGTTTCTTCCAAGTGGCAATATGTCCAGCTCAAAGACAAGAGCTCACACACATCCTTTCAGTTAGGGGTAACCAAGGAGATAGAACCTGAAGCTGCACGTGTTTTCTATTACAACTTTTTATAACTCTGCAATTTCTGGAAAAACCCAATTTCTATGCAGTAACACAGTCATTCCAAACTGTCCATGCGCCCTAGAAGTACTATTCCTGCCTCCTTCACTACTATCCTATGTCTTTCCTTTCTCTCATGTACAAAGAATACTGTAGGTGCCAGCTTCCCATTCTCACTGCCCACCTATCACCCCAGAGACGACTGCCCACACCTCCCTGTCCCATCACTTCCCCCGATCAGTGGGGTCCTCTTAGCCGGAGCCCCTTCCGTGGAGATGTTGGTCTCTGCAGCATGAAGCACTCTTGCTCACCCCACCTGGGGGAATCTTCCCCCTCTCAGCTCTGTCCTCCGTGCAAGTTGGCCTCCTTCGTCTCTGCTTCTTTTCGGTAGGCTCCTTTGCCTCAAGTGTCAGCGGCTTTGGGCCCAAGGAAGGAAAGCGACCAGGAGCTCAGCGAGGCGGCTGTGACCGTCCTAACTCAACATACTCAGAGAGGGGACAGTCGGGGAGACCGAGGGGGAGAGGAGGGCTCTATCCTCTAAAAAAACCAAGGATGCCCACACACACAAGACTGAAGAAGGAAGGACTGGGGTTCATGCGGGAGTGGGTGGAGATGGCCACTTTCCTCCATCAAGTCTCAGCACCGGCTTCTTCCAGAGCCTTCTGTCTGGGCAGTCTGGCCCGGGAGCTCCAACAAGGCGCAAGCGCAGGGGGCGGGGCCTGCTGAAGAGCTGCACGTGCTGCCCAGTTAAGCATAAAAAGGAGCCACTGCAGCGGGCACTGTAGGGGCTTTTGACTGCGAGGTCGGCCCTGCGTGGGTTGTGTGCGCCGCTACAGAAATTCCCAGTCGCAGATGTCGAGCTAGAGCAGGTCAGTGTCCCTAATGGGAACGTGGGTTGTGCAGGGCGCGAGGGCACAGGGTTTGGCGGTCGGGGGACAGACTGGCCTGGAGTCTGGGGCTGGGCAGGTATTCAGTCTGGGGCATAGGCTAGGCATGGTGGAGAGGCTGCAGATAAGGGTGGTGCAAATAGGGCTAAGCCCCCTTTTCCAGTGCAGCTGCTGGGTGCCCTGGCGCCTCCAAGGCCTCATCTCCCCAAGGTGCTGCTGCCTGGGGAGCCAGACTCACTCAGTATGAGGTGGGCCTGGGCCTCTGGGCATTGCTCCGCTGGTCCTAATGCATGCAGGGCAGTACTCCATGTCTGCATCCCAGGCAAGTGGGAAGACAAGGTAAGGGACCTGCCACCCAGGATCCCAGTCATGATGGGGGACAAGGATGGTTTTCTACCTTTACAGCACTTTACAGGGTGAGACACAGCTGTCCTTTCTTAACTATAAACACCTGTTTTTCAGTGGAAAATGAACTCTTCAGGAAACAACGAAAATTTTGAGGGCAGTACCTCCAGGCCTTTCTTCTATGTGCCACCCATGTTCCAGCAGCCTCACCTGGGTCCCTGGTACCAGAATCCTGCTTGTAATCCACTCTCCATTTCTGGGGCAGGTGAGGAATCTGAATCCCCAAGGAGGTTCAGTGGGATTAGGGACCCTCCCTGTAAATCAAAGCCTGAAGTTTTTCTAATTCCTTTGTCCATGATTTCCTTTTCCTTACCCTGTGCTCACACTAGACAGATTGGGCAGTGTTTGTGGTTCAGGTTAATAGAAAATATTCAAATTCTAGCTATATATCAGCTGTGTTTAGTCACTCAGTCGTGTCCAACTCTTTGACTCCATGGACTGTAGCCCACCAGGCTCCTCTGTCCATGGGAATTCTCCAAGCAAGAATATTGAAATGGGTTGCCATGCCCTCCTCCAGGGGATCTTCCCAACCCAGGGTTTGAACCTAGGTCTCCCGCATTGCAGGTGGATTCTTTACCATCTAAGCCACCAGGAAAGCCCAAATACTAGAAATGGTTTCTTGATTCATTTGACCAAGTTGTTGCTGTCCTTGTTTCCCAAATGAGGGAACTGAGGCTCCCAGTCAGTGACTGGACCAGGCTCACAACGTAATCCAACCAAAGTCTCATGTTGTGAGACAAGTCTTATTAGACGAGGTACCTTAGAGCTTCTAGTCCTTGTAATTTTTCTACAGAGTCTAAAGATTCTAAATGCTATAATGGGGACGTCAGAAAAGAATGTTGGAAGAAGGTGACAAGCAAGATTTGAAAATATTTGGAAGGTAGACATCTTGGACCTAATAGATGGAGGTCCATTCAGATTGTCAGTTTCTACTTGAGTTTTGGGAAATTGTCTCTTAAGAAATTTGTCCTTTTTTATCTATGTAATAAATATTGTGGAAATAGGATTCATATTAATCATTTATATTTTTATGCCCATGGGATCTGTAGTAATGTACCCTCTTTCATTTTTGATATTAGGAATTTATCTTTTTGTTTTCTACATTCATTCAGTTATGGTCTAAGCATACATTTTATAATTAGTATACCTTTTAATCTGTAAGTGTGTTTTATGGCCCACAACATGGTCTATCTTTGTGAATGTTCTATGTGAGTGTGAGAAAAATATTCTGTTGGTTGAGGGGGTCTGTAGAGGTTAGTTATGTACAATTGGTTAGTGCTGTGGAGTTCATTCATTCTTATTGATTTTTTAATATTGACTGCATCTATCCATGTCTGCTGTAGGCGTGTTAAAGTTTCCAACAATAGATTCATCTATTTTTCCTTGCAGTTCTATGACTTTTGCTTCATGTAGTTTCACCTGCTGTTAAGGGCATACACATTAGGGATTGTTATGTCTCAATGAAAAAGTGACTTTTTCTTGTGATGCCCCACTTTATGTCCCTGATTACTTTCCTTTCTCTGAAATCTGTCTGAAATAAATACAGCTTCTCCCACTTTCTTTTGATTATTAACATTAGCTAATTAGCATGGTATGTCTTTCTCCTTCTGTTTGCATTTAATCCCTGTTTTTGTATTTAAACTGAGGCTTTTTTTTTTTTTTTTTTTTGTAGACAGTAGTTTTTACTTTTTATTATGCCTTGTAATTTTTTTTTTTTTTTTTGGTCAACCATTTTGTACTGGATAAAAGGAACTGATCTGAATAGGCCCTTAGTAATGGAGAAGGCAATGGCACCCCACCCCAGTACTTTTGCCTGGAAAATCCCATGGACAGAGGATCCTGGTAGGCTCCATCCAGTCCATGGGGTCGCTGGGAGTCGGACACGACTGAGCGACTTCACTTTCACTTTTCACTTTCATGCATTGGAGAAGGACATGGCAACCCACTCCAGTATTCTTGCCTGGAGAATCCCAGAGACGGGGGAGCCTGGTGAGCTTCCGTCTATGGGGTCGCACAGAGTCGGACACGACTGAAGTGACTTAGCAGCAGCAGCAGCAATGGAGTGTTACCTTGTAGAGATAGAGAAGGGATCGCAGTTCTCTTTGTGAAAGGAGTATGATTGGGTCTTAGTCTTAGTGTGATTTTGCCTTTGGACAACAAACTATACATGCTTCCTCCTCCTCCTTCCATTGGGTTGGGAAGGGTGGCTAGAGTGGACTGGAGAAGAGTATTTCCATTCCTGCCCATCAGTTAAGCTCTGTTTAGTGTCTTCTGAGGATGAACCTTGTTAAGAACAGTGTTCCTCTTTCCCTGAGGGAAGCTCAGGAGATTTTTCTCTTAAATTTACTGTGAGAAACTGGTTGAGCTACTGCATGGAAAACTTTAAAAAGTGTGTGGGATGGTTCCCTTATGGATGAGTTTTCTCTGAGGATTTGAACTCAGACGTCTCCATCCTAATCTTGCAGCCTGTCAATAGCAGTTCAGGTTTTCCTACTTCACTGTGAGTTCCCATCAAGTTTTGATCTTCTGGGTCTGTGCTCCTGTAAGTTGTGATTGTATTCACATGGCTTTCCACTGTTGGTGGTAGCACTTTTCCCAGTAACCAAACATTGCTGTGAATGACCTGAGAATTCTTGATTCTTGTTCACCTTTTTCACTTGGGTAGGATTAAGTGGCTTCCAAGCCTATAGAATATCCATAATCATGTAGTCTATCATCTTTTAAATATTAACTGGACATGCAGTGCTGTAGAATTAAAATAGCTGATTTATGTTCTTATAAATAGGCTGATTTTGAGTAGATGTTTCCGTTCTCCATTTTGTCTTTTGTATAATAAGCTGAATTAGAGGTTTATTTTTGCCATTGGCCAGCATCTCTCCATTTCCCCATCATTCAGCAACCACATGGCAACCACTGTATCTAATACCATTTTATTTTTCTAGATTTTACATAAAAGTGATGGTATAGTATTTGCCTTTCTCTGTCCAACTGATTTCTCTTGGCAAAATGCCTCAAGTTCCAGCAGTTGCTGAAAATGTTTTAAAATGATTAGAGGAAGGAGGGTGTTTCAGAAAAGGAAAAGAGAAGTCTTCAAAGCTGTCTCGGTGAAGGGATGCACCTATGACTAGAGCCTCTGTATCTTGAAGGACTCAATGAGATGATACAGTGAGAAACTAGATAACGAAGTGTTTTATGCCATCCTAGGGAATGTGGTCACTATCCCTCATATCTGATAGGCCATGATAAGCCATTCAAATACTGTAACTGGAGTGAGAATCACAGATTATTCTGGAAGCAAAACGGATTACAGACTTGTGAGCAGTGTGGGAGATGGGTTAAGAAAGTTGTTAGGAGTTACTCCTGTACAAACTGGGGGAGGACTTTATGTCCTTTGCTTTGGTAACAGAGGAGGTAACAGAAGACTAGGTGGGAGGCCCGTGGTGGGTGTGAGCAGCTGGGGCTGTGCAGTGTGTACTGGCTGAATGTTGTGACTGGCGGCAGGAGACAGAATGGCTAACTATCCCCTTCTCTTTCTAGGTTTCACAAGTGGAAGTCTGTATTTTCCAGTGGTGCTCAGTGAGTATCCTGCCTTCCTTGTTCCTCAGTCCCCATTGCCCACTACTGTTAACCGAAGATCCATAGTCCCTATGTTTTATAACATGGCACAGTTCCGACAGTACGGTGGCTATTGGGAAAAAATGAAAACAAAGGACACGCAAACACAAGCTGAACCTCAACAGGCTGAAAACTTGAATGAAAAACAAGACATGCACTCAGAAGGTGACAGCCCTGAGGTAGGAAAGGTGACCAGTATTCCTGCGAGTACATCAAACGAAATGATGCCATCGTATGATGTGGTGTATGGTAAAGATATGCCACAGGAGGTGCCACAAAATGGGATTTCACAAAGTTTCTGTGAGAGTAGAGGAATGCTTTATAACTCTTATGAGGGTAGAGACCGCATGAACTTGGATGAAGAAAAGAAGAGATATTCAGCTCTTTCCCAAAACCCACCACCTCCGAATGGCAGAGATGAGATCCAGAATACCCGGAACTCAAAATTGTACCAGTCTGCTGGAGATATGAACAAGCTTCATCAGGAACGGGCACTCTGTGCCGGCATGGAAGCAGTTAAAGACCTGAGCCCATGTTCAGAATCATCTCAGAAGCCCTTTACTGCAGGGGAAAGTATGCCAGAGAACAGTAGCAGGAGCCATGGCTCCCCTGAGACTGTGGGTGAAGAGGTGGAGAGCAACAGCTACCCTGTGATGGCTATCCCGTCCCCTCCCTCCTTGGCTCAGGTCAGCAAAGAAGATGAGGGCATCCAGTGTGACTTGACTTGGTGGACTGAGGTACAGCCTGGGAATTCCCCTGAGTCTTCACCAGGAAGTGGTAGGAAGGAAGCAGAACAGATGTCAGTGGGGAGCCAGAACAAGGATGAAGTCTATGAGGAGGAGAACAATGGCTGTGAGGGGGAAGTTCCCTCCCCTACCTGGTTGGCCCAGGTCAACAAAGTGGATGAGGGCATCCAGTGCGACATGGGTTGCTCTGAAGCCCAGGTAGAGAAATCCCCCCAGCAAATGCCCTGTAGGGGTGAAGAGACAGCATCAGATAGCAAAACCAGGGGATCTTGGAAACAACCAATCACCAATAGGAAATTAAGTGCAGATAAAGAGGAAATGATCATGAATGATGAGACTGGGGAGGTGTATAAAGAGAACTTGAAAATGTGTGCGAAGATTAAAGAGACTGTGAAAGGCAAGAAGCTGAAGGAGCTGAGCAGCTTCTCAAATGTTAAGACAGCCTATCTGTTGAAGAAAAGTGCCATCTTGACAATTGTGCTTCCTGAGGATTCAGAAGACTCTGAGTTGGAAGAGGAGGGTGACATGGATGAGGTAGGATGCCTCTTTGAAGAAGTGAGTCCACAGGGTCCTGTGACATCTTCCAAAGGAAGGTCTTATCATGAGGCTGGAAGGATAATCAGGATGCCACCTGAGAGCTCTCTCCCTCCCCAACTTATGGTATGGCCCACCAGAAATAAGTGCAAGTTATTACAAGCTTACGGTGAATGTGAGTGTGTCCCTGCAGTTTTTCGGTGGAAACAGCAGGATGGCTGTGACAGCACTGGTGTCAGGCTCCGCAGCAGACCCACCATGGCCAGCAAGGAGGGACTGCAGTCCAGGAGAGCCTCTCACAGACCACTGGAGTGTAAGTGACTAATGAACTCACACACTGTTTGGTTGTTTGTGCTGGTTCCCTACTGGGTCCAGGATACAAAGGCAGCCATAAATCAGTATTTCTCTGTTTTGAAAATACGTTTTCGCTTCAGGTATAGGTGCCCACATTCATGTTGAAAGAGAATCCCAAGTTAGAGTTCCTGCACTCTAGGAAATTTCAGTGTAATGTGAAACAAAGTGCTCTGGTAGAAGATGATAGAGAGCTGGGTGGTGGTCGGCTGAGACAGTCAGGACACGGTCTAGATGGATGGCTGAGAACAGGCAGTCCATGTGGACGCAGAGGATTTCACACCGATTTAGGTTCTGTGGTTTGGAGACAGAAGAGGACCAAGTTTGGAGTGGAAATGGAGACAGCAGGGTGGCAGTCAAACAGGCAGTCAGGGCAGGATTCTGCTTGAGATCTTCTTGCCAGAATGGAGAATTGTGAGGAATTGGGAAAGAGGCTGGGAATGTGGTAAAGTACGAGTGTTTCTCTTCACTTACAAATTTTTATCCTGTAGGCAATAAGTGGCTAATTCGGATTTGAGTAGAGAAATGAGACAAATCTTTGTCTTCAGCCAGTAGTATTTTATAGTAGGAACTAGAGTGGCGAGCACCTATATGGATGAAAGCCTTGTATAAAATCAGTTTTACTCAATAAAAAGTATTGTAATTAAAAAAATCAAAGTGGTGAGGGTCCTAACACATGGGAGTAAATAGAGACGGATGAGAGGACTAACAGTTGAATTTTAAAAGGTTGGAGTTTGAACATGAGTACATGGGGGGAAGATGGTAATCCATGGAAAAGTTATCTTGGGACGAGAAGTTGTTTTGCTTTGCTGTGTGTGTTGTGGGTGGAAGGAGTGTAAAATGGTGAGACTGAGGGACTGGCCCAGCAGCCTGTCCACACCTGATTGAAGTGTGAGTCTGAACCATCCTAGGACTGGCAGGGGCACAGCTGACAGGAGTAGGGACAGGGAGAGCACCCCAAGGACCACTTTGGGAGATGATTACATCTGGCGTGCAAAGAATGACGCAAAGCAGGTAAGTGAAGAATGGGATGCATAAGGGCCCCAGGGAAGTTTAAATAAATTCCAAGCTTAATCCCAAACCTTTAGATTGAAGAAATATTTAAGCCTACCACTTCCACTTAAAAATTGGGGTATATTGTAAGGTTTTAAATTCTTGGCTATTGTCTTGACTTGATTCATGCTCAATAATTTGGAGGAAATTTTTTGAAAACAGGGTTCCTTTACAATACGTGCAGGGTTTTCTGGCTTTGATGTTAGTCCTTGCTTATTAAGTGACAGGAAATGACCTGGGCCAGTGTGCTTAGGGACCCCTCATGCGCATCTGACAGCATCTTGTGAACTCCAGAATGTGAGCTCTTGTTCATGATGTATAACACTGAAATTAATAGTTAAATTAAAACACCGACTATGGTACCATTGGTCTTCCCAGTCTTATTTGCCTTTGTATTCCCATGTCATGTCGTTGCCCATCAAAGTGTGTATGAATCTTTTTTCTGTCTTGGGAAATAGCATTGGTTATAAATTTACTCCTCACTGTGACCCAATACTATAGTCTAATAGTTTTTAGCACTTTCTCCTTTGGCCATATCTGAAAGAAGGTCTCACTGAGTCCTCCTGTGAAAAAGTTAATGGGAACCTCAGTTTACCCCAGGTTACACAGTCAAGATTTTAATTTTCCTAATGAAGGCTCTCTTCTGGACTGTTTTTGCCAAGTGATCATTTCTACCACCACGAACAACAGAACAGCATAGAATTTTATCTTGAAAAATAGGTCACTTTCTTGAAAGATGTGTTTTTGAATTGTTTTTTTCTTTTGGTTTTGAAGCCTCTTGGATTATTTAATGTATGAATCACTTCTTCCCTCAGGTAACTGTGAGAGAGCTAAAACCAAGGCCCCTTACAAAGTACCAGAGATTTGAGGCAGATGCCATAGAGTTTAAGAAATACCCAGCAGCTCTAGAGGTTGGTATTTATCCTGTGTCTAGTTTGTCTTATGATTTGCTTTTTGGACTTTATTTGGGTTTTCCTACTTGATGCTTGGGCCTATCCTCCAAAGCTAATACTGCACAGTATTAGAAGAATGGTAACTACGCTAATACTGCACAGTATTAGCTTTGGAGGATAGGCCCAAGCATCAACATAGCAGTGTTCTAACTGGGTAACAGACATACCTTGTAAGACCGTAGCTTACAAGAAGTTTTGAGCCAAAGTTTTTCAATTGTGTGGAAAGTTATGATTATTTAATTTGTAATTTATACAGTTTTAAAGATTACTTTCCATTTACAGTTATTACAAAATATTGGCATCCTCATGTTGTACAATACATCCTTGAGCCCTGTGGAATGTTGTTTTTATCCTAGTTTTCACGTTTAATTCCTGCTGCTGTTGCCAATAGTATATTGTGGATTATATGGAATTCTGTGTTTCCTAGTGGCTTCACCATTAGTGTTCTAATTTAGAGCCAGGTAAATGGAAGCTTAGCATCTCCCTTCAGGGGCCAGCAGCTTGACAGGCTTCTCTTCACAGTGAGTCTTGGCACTGGGTAACCCTTCCTCACCTAAACCCCTAGTCTTGGTCCAATGGATTGATGACCTTTTAAAGGTCATTTCTGCCCTGCAGGGGTCATAAAGGGAAGAACGGTAACTAAGCTTAGGCAAAATGTTAACACCCTTGGCTTTCCCCTAAAAAATGGAAACTAAAGATATTGGTAATGGTTCTGTATATCACATCAGTTACTTGACTTAAAGAACTGTATTTCCATTGTTACTTCTTAGGAAACAAATTGCTGAGTTCCAGCTACAAGAAAAAGTGAAATATTGCATTATCATGATGGATTAGAACATGAGATCTCTTTCTTGAACTACTAAAGTTATACCAGCAAACAAGAAAATATGACATTGTAAAGTTGTGAATTAAAAGTTGTAAAATAGCAAATAAGTTGGATTTCAAAAGTGTGATTCTTGAGCATTTTCTTCTCCTCTCAAAATGGCCACATCGCTCATGACAACACTAGTAGGACTGGGTCACCCGTGAGTAGTTTTGTCTTGTCCTCACCAGGGACCTTGGGATAAAGGGAAAAGGATGGTGGCATTGAGGACAGAATAAAAAGACTTAAGCATTCCATCAAGAGGCTCTATCCTGGGAATAGAGAGGATGCTGACTCATTGTCTATATAATGTAGGCCAGGCATATAGCAGGTCCCATAGGACACTGATAGACGTGCGGAGGGTAGGTGGTCATGCATTCTTTATTTGCATCTAGTGTCTCCTGAAACAAAGGAAGCTTCAGGCATGTAAGACTTCTTTATACTCAGACCCTAGGGGCTAGATGGTCAAGAGGTGGATTCAATCTACCAATAAATGCTGCTACTGCTGCTACTGCTGCTAAGTCACTTCAGTCGTGTCCGACTCTGTGCAACCCGACAGACGGTAGCCCACCAGGCTTCCCCGTCCCTGGGATTCTCCAGGCAAGAACACTGGAGTGGGTTGCCATTTCCTTCTCCAATTCATGAAAGTGAAAAGTGAAAGTGAAGTCACTCAGTCCTGTCCGACTCTTAGGGACCCCATGGACTATACAGCTCACCAGGCCCTCCGTCCATGGGATTTTCCAGGCAAGAGTACTGGAGTGGGGTGCCATTGCCTTCTCCGGCCAATAAATGGTATAGATTAAATATGACTAGGTACTCAAAAGGTTTGTGTGGCTGAAGACTGCCTGGGTTTTTTTGGAGGAAGGTGGCATGGCAGAATTCATGGTGTTCCAGGTGTGGGAGGCAGTGAGAGCACCACTAGGAATGTTTGTGGTCACTGTAGGGATACATGGATGGACTGGCCAATGTTCTGTGAGCTAAGCTGTTTGAACATATCTTTGCTGTGCTTATAACTTCAATAACCTCAGATATGCAGATGACACCAGCCTTATGACAGAAAGTGAAGAAGAACTAAAGAGCCTCTTGATGAAAGAGGAGAGTGAAAAAGTTGGCTTAAAGCTCAACATTCAGAAAACTAAGATCATGGCATCCAGTCCCATCACTTCATGGGAAATAGATGGGGAAACAGTGGCTGACTTTATTTTTGGGGGCTCCAAAATCACTGCAGATGGTGATTGCAGCCATGAAATTAAAAGACACTTAGTCCTTGGAAGGAAAGTTATGACCAACCTAGATAGCATATTGAAAAGCAGAGACATTACGTTGTCAACAAAGGTCCGTCTAGTCAAGACTATGGTTTTTCCAGTGGTGATGTATGGATGTGAGAGTTGGACTGTGAAGAAGGCTCAGCGCCGAAGAATTGATGCTTTTGAACTGTGGTGTTGGAGAAGACTCTTGAGAGTCCCTTGGACTGCAAGGAGATCCAACCTGTCCATTCTAAAGGAGATCAGTCTTGGGTGTTCATTGGAAGGACAGATGTTGTAGCTGAAACTCGAATACTTTGGCCACCTGATGCGAAGAGCTGACTCATTTGAAAAAAGACCCTGATGATGGGAAAGATTGAGGGCAGGAAGAGAAGGGGATGACAGAGGATGAAATGGTTATATGGCATCACTGACTCAATGGACATGAGTTTGGGTAAACTCCAGGAGTTGGTGGTGGACAGGGAGGCCTGGCGTGCTGCGGTTCATGGGGTTGCAAAGAGTCAACACAACTGAGTGACTGAACTGAACTGAACTCCCTTATACTAACCCAGAACTGCTAGCTGGTGTAATGAGCATGTAAAAAGTGATAGCAGTGAGGGCAATGAGACAAGTAAAGGGTTGTGTTTGCAAAGCTGGTCTTTTATTAGGTCTGTGATGCCTGATTAACTTCTGCTTCACACCTGCTTAAGTAACATCAGGAAGAGTTCTGGCCTGTATCCCCAACCCATGGTTGCATAAGGTGATCCTCATGTGTCATCAGTGCACTTTCACAAGACAAATACAGTAGGTATCGCTCTCCTGGCCACACTCTACTATTGACTATTGCTGTACTCAATATTCTTAGGTAGTATTCTTGCCTGGAGAATCCCCATGGACAGAGGGGCCTAGCTGGCTACAGCCCATGGAGTTGCAAAGAGTCAGACACAGCTGAGTGGCTGAGCACAGCACAGTTGTATGGAGACTGGCATTTAGTGTACACTAATGGATAACTTAGTTTTAAGATAACCCATTTTGCCCTGTGGTCCCTGTCTCCATTAGCATTCCAAGCCCATCAGAACACAATTGAACTACAGAGGTAGTTGGAGATAGGAATCCAGGAGGTAGGAATGCACTGGTGGGAGTAATGAAGGATTGGGTAGGAAGGGTACAGTAAGCTCGGTTTGCAGATCCTGACTCCAGCGTTTCTTACAGTTTAACTCATTTCTGACACAGTCTGCCTGGAAATGCACGATTTCACTTGGCAAGAGCTCAGTTGTGTAAGACTATGTAACACATCTCCTCCACTTCCAGTTCTACTCAAAAATCAGGTTTTTGCCTGTGCTTCTGCCTTCAACTCGCTGCTTTGGATTCAATTAATTTGCTACATTTCTGATTTATTATAAAAGGCTATAAGTCAGGAATGGCTCGATGGAAGAGATGCACAGGGCAAAATAGATGGGATGGGAAGTGGTGCAGAGCCTCACCTTCTGCTTGCATGGCATTCTCCCAGCACCTCTGTGTGTTCACCAACCCAGATGTTCTCTGAGTCCCTCCTTGGGCTTCTATGGAGGCTCTATCACGTAGGCATGATTAAGTCACTAGCCATTGGTGACTGATTCAACCTCCAGTCCCTCTAATCTTTCCCCACATGAGGGTGTGGGACTGCAAGTTCCAGTTCTGTTCAGTTCGGTTTTCCTGGCAACCAGCCTCTCCCCATATCCTTAGGTGCTTTCCAAAAGTCATCTCATGAACATAAACCCAGATGTTGTGGAAAGGAGTTAGTTATGAATAAACAAGACACTCATTTCACTTTTCTGGCTCTGTCATGAATGGAGGAGACCAAACACAACAAAAGATGTTCCCATTGCTCTTATCACACATGATATTCCAAGGGTTTGGGGAGCTGTGTCTAGAAACTGGACAATGACCAAATATATCTGAGAAATATATCCTGGTCATGTGAGTGATCAAATATATATTATACATCACGATATTGAAGAATGACAAACAGGAAACAACTGAATTGCGATACAGGAATGGTTACATGATTGTAGTACCTTCAAGGAATTGTGTGGCCATTTAGAGCTTGTGGTATGTGTCGTATGAAGACACTACGTATGATGCTGCAATGCAGGATATATTTGCTATTAAAATCAACATTATACTGTTAAAACATAACATGGAGATGAACGTGTATAGTATTTATACTTAAAAATAAAGCCCTGTTCTTGCTTGTGATGTAGGCAGTATTCCTGGAAGATGTCACAAGAAACTGGTAAAACTGGTAGCCACTGGGAAAGGGAATTGGGAAGCTAGGGGAGGAAGGAAATAGAAGTTTCATAATTAAACCTTAGGTACCTTTTAAATTTGGAGCATGTGCATGCATTAAGAAAAAAGTAAATGCGATTAAAAAATAAATAGTGAGCTTTTATTATCCTCAGCAGCAGAGGGAAATCAAGCCTGAGCTCTACACAAGTAGCTCCACCCTGGAGGTGGAACCTAGGCAGCACCAGGAGGAGCTCCTCAGAGACTCCCTTCATCTGGCCGCCCTGCCCGAGGCATTTCTAAGGAGTTGGGACCCACAGGGATCAGCAGGGAGGAGCACAAGGGGAAAAGCTCTCCAGCCTGAAGTCAGGCGTGTCCAGAGCTAGCACCTGGCAACACACAACTCGCATCCTCCCTGGAAGGCAGGTGAGAACCCACGCCTGGGACCCACACCCTGTCCCTCCGGGCGTCTCTCTGGTTCCTCTCCGACCCCGCCTTCCTCCACGGTCCTCTCATCTTTGGCCACAGTGTCTGGTTTGTGAGAAGAGAATGTTGAACAAGCCAGGCTCTTGTCATTCTGAGTCCGAACTCTCATTTGACTTGGAAGACTTATGCTTTCGTTTTTTCTTCTTTTTCTTTTCCTTCTTCTTCTTCTTATGCTTTTCTTTCTTCTTCTTTTTCTTGTGTTTCTCTTTATCTTCTGAAGAACTGGAGCTGCTCCCATCGTCATCTGATGTTGAATCCTCCAGTAACTGTTTTAATTGTTGTATCCTAAACACATAAGATTGATCAAAGAACCATATTCAACTTAACTTGAAAAAAATTTTTAGATAAAAATATAAGAACAGTAATGAGGGTGAAAAAATCACAAATTAATCACCTCATTAAAGATAGGATTTATTTTTATATCTTTTCCCCATTCTTGTCTACATCCATGCCCCTTTTACATGACTGTAACCAGTGTATAAGCCATTTTGTATTCTTTCCATTGTCCTAAGTATTCTGGCATGTTTCCATAGTCCTTACTTTTATAATTTCTAATAGATGCATACTTTCCTAAATCATTCTCCCGCTGCTCAAGTCCATGCTAGGTAATCTACCTCCTCAACAATTATAATTCAGCACAAGGAATTATATTCAGTATTCTGTAATAACATGTAAGGGAAGAGAATCTGAAGAATATATGTGTGTGTATAAATTTATATATTGATATATTTCTGAATTGCTGTGCTGTACTAACACGATACTGCAAATCAACTATACTTCACTAAAAAAAAATTCAAACGATTATGATTCAATACCACCAATTTGAAAACAAAACAATATTAAAAAAAACAAAAAACCAAAAAAGTTCCTCTTGTTTTTTCACCCTGTCTAGGAATTAAAAAAAAAAAGCTCAAATCTTTAAAGACCCTAGAGAAGATAAATGGTAGTTGCCAATACCAACCACAGTGACACGAGCAAGTCAAGGCTGGGTCAAGCACAATGCTTTAAGTTAACCCAAGGAGAACAGGCTGGCCAGATCATTCCTACACATTGGCTTTTTTCAGTGACTACCCCAGTCTTCCAAATATTTCACAGTTTACTAAACCACTCCTCTAATACTGCGGTTTTTAAATTTATAAAGTTTCTAGCTTTAATTTCGTAGTTTAGGATATTGTTATCATCAGGACAATCTCACCTTATATCCTTTTCATGTCTTTTATTCTCACGAATGATGTCATACATGGGATCTTCATGCGCCTTCAAAGTCAGAAAAGGTTAAAGTTAGGTTTGGCTTCATAGACTGTTAAAATTAATCCCTCTTTCATGGAAACAGTTTTTTCCTCCTGTTTGGTGGTCATTTTTTATTCACCATGTTCTAATCCTTCTTAAGGGTTCCCATCATTTAAAATTCCTAGAGGTTATAAAAAAGATTTCCCAGTTATACAAATACAGGATATAATTTACAAAGCCTTCATAAGGAGATAAACCATGGCAAAATCATTATTAAGTACTACTCAAGGTTAGAAATGTTGAGATTAATTCTATTTGTTCTATATGGAAAGATGATCAAGTGATACTATTAAGCAAACGAGTTGGAAATGATACATGATTCATTTATAGGTTCACAAAAACATACTGTATATGACCAAAGAGAAATCTAGAAGTATACTCATCAAACTACTTACTACAAATTCCCTCTGAGGAGAGAGGCAAGATTGGACTTGAAAAATCAATTGTGAAAAACCTTTCTGTAATGTTTCCATTCTGTTAAAATAAGATGAATTTATTCTTATATTTGTATAATTTAAAACTACTTAAATTACTTAAAAATATGAATACACATAAAATTTCATGGCATGTGAACTATCTTTAAAAATATTATAAAATATTTTACATATCAAAGAAAACATAAAGTTAAAAATATTTGATATCTTGCCACCTAGGGAGATCCATTGTTAATATTTTAGTGTGCTTCTTCTAGTCATTATTCATATTTCCAAAAAATAGAATCATGTTATGTATATCAATACAACTCTATTCTTTTTCCCTTATGTTTTCATGAATATCCTATGACATTACATAGTCTTTTAAAACAATTCTTTTTTTAAAAAATAACGTTCATTTATTTGGCTGCGTTGGGTCTTAGTTGGGCATGCGGAGTTGTCGTTGCAGCGTGTGGGCTTCTCTCTGCTTATGCAGAGGCCCCAGAGTGTGTGGTCTTGGTAGCTGTGGGATGGGCTTGAGTGCTGTGCAGCGGGTGGGATCTTGATTCCCTGACCAGGGATTGAACCCATATCCCCTGCATTGTAAGGCGGATTCTTAATCACTGTAGTTAACACCAGATACTGTGGCTTAATCACTGGATTACCAGGGGAGTTCTTCAAACGTAATTCTTAAAAGCTGTATGATTTATATGTTGCAGTGAATTATGTTGCATATTGGACACCACAGTTGTTTCCTATTTTTCTTCGATTTCTATTTTTTAATCATATAAATAATTTTGAAAGTTATTCTTATTTGTGTATACTGATGTTCTGTTTTATCCTTAGATCAATTGAGATTTTGAAATTTTAAAAAATATGAATATATTTAAGTTTTTGAGATTTATCATCAAATTATCTGTTAAAGGTACTGTAAAAGCTGACACTCCGGGTAGGAGTGATTTATTCAGAATATTTTCTGTAAATTAGTAAAAGGAAAACCCAATATTTTAAATTTCTTAAAATCCTTGTAGAATGTTTATATACCCCAGTTTGACATGCTGATAATCCCAAGTATATCCAGCAATAGCATAGTTAAATTGACCAAAATAGTTACTGAATGGTGAATTAACACCTGGGAGGTGACTTTGTTAAGATAAAGTGACAAGGGACTTCCGTGGTGGCCCAGTGGTTAAGACTCTTGAGTTTTCAATGCAGGGGAGATGGGTTTGATTCCTTGTTGGGAAACTCAGATTCTACATGTCACATGGCTCAGCCAAAAAAAAAAAAGTGAAATGATAGACGGACTTTATTGTCATCCAAAGAGAGTATATCATTTATACATACTTCCAGTTTATGATACAAAAATATGTAGTCTTTAGACAAAGGCTGAGAAACTAGAATCCTATTTTATTTATGAAATATGATGTTTTACATAAGTACAAAGAGACTTATTGAATTGATAAAAATGCCTCTTTGGAAAAGGCAGTGTTCCCAAGGCATAGCCAATATCATTTTAACAAGCATCTTTTTGTTGTTAATAACTAATCTGTCACACAAATTCGATTTAATAGAGATGCAGTTAACACCAGATACTCTGGCTTAAAGGCTTTGGGAACGTATTTTGTGTGAAACTCCAGTTCACTGGGGACTGCCTAATTCACTGACATTCATCAATATCCAGTAAATGTAAATTGACACTCTGGGGTTTTACTTACTACTCTGAACTGTTCTAACTTTTGGTTGCCTTTGATAAAGAAAGGGCATTCTTTGTCGCCAGTTCGGTGACCATACCGTTTACAGCGCCAACCTAAAATAAAGACAAAGGGATATATTTCTTTAAGATAATATATCTTTACTTAATCAAGATAAAGTTATCAATAGATCATAAAGATATTCTTCATTAGATTCCAATTTTAAAAGCAAATATAATTAATGAAAAGAGAGAAACTATTTCCTCAAGTATCCTTTAATTGCAGAGTTTTAGAAGTGAACCAAGTACTTAATAAATAATTCCATGCAAAAAACAAAGTGTGATCTTTTTTAAACTGGGCTGGTGGGCTGACGTCTATGGGGTCACGCAGAGTCGGACACGACTGAAGTGACTTAGCAGCAGCAGCATAGGGTGAACTGTGTCATCCCCTTTGCTTTCCCACTGTACTCAAAGTCCTAACCACTAGTACCTCAGAATGACCTTACTGGGACACAGGATTTTTAAAGAGGCCTGGAATACACCCTTTCCACACCAGCCCTCAGAAGGACACCTTGATCTTGGATCATTAGCCTCCAGAACTGTGAGACTAGAAACTTCTTGTTTAAGTCATGGAGTCTGTGGGACTTTGTTACAGCAGAACTAGTAACTACACAGGCATTCAGCAACTCCAACTAAGGGGGTCATGAAGCAGGAGAGGAATAATAGGTAGGATTAGCCAATTTTGCTCCATGCTGGTAGCCAATGAAAATATGTAGTGACAGGGACATATTTTCTTCTTTATGTTTCAATTTGAGAATTGGTAGTAGGAAACCACTGGGAAAAAAATGAAGTTTAGGGATTCTCTGACCTGCCCCTTCTGCATCTCCCCACTATTTTGAGTTAGTTCCACCTGGGGAAGAAGAAATGCATTCAATACAAATGCAGACCCCTTCAAACAAATGTATGTCTTTATGACAAAAGGAGAAATTTTAAATGCCATAAATTGATGTGTGGTATCAAGAAGGATCCATATGATCTGTGATCAAAACCTCTACTAAAGGAGAGGCGATGCTTGTTACTCAAAATGTGGTCAGTGGACCAGCAAGACTGGCATCACCTGGGAGCTTGTCAGAAATAGAGGATCAGGCCCACCCCAAGTTTGAGAAGCTCTGCTTTAGATAACACTAGGATCATGGAAATCAATGACAATAGGGTTATGTGTGCATGTATTTTTCCATCTGGGATGGATATAAGTTTTGTGAAGTCTGAAGCTAACATAAATTAAGGAGAAGAAGGGTTCTTTTGGGGTCGCGGAGAATCTTGGCTTGGTAAATTTTACAGAAAGACAGGACCACTGTTGGAACTCCAAAGGCCTTTCGAAGGTATAAGGAAGGGGTCCTAATGCTTAAGCTTCATTAACTTCATGTAAAACTGGTTCTGGTCCAGACTAAACACTTTTAATTTGCATGTCAATGAAAAGAACAATGAAATGGAAAGTGAAGCACAACTAACTACCCCATCAAGGAGAGGAGTGATTTTTAAACTTAATTTTTAAAAAGGAAATATAATCAGTTTAATACGTGATTCAACTCTGAAAATAATAAACAAAATGGATTTAATTAAATTTATGATATAACAAGTAGGGCATGTGTATGAGATGGGATGGAGGAAGAAAAAATGAGCTGAGTTCTGGTCTCCTACAGTTAGAAATGAGCAGATAATAAGGAAATGGAAAAAATCAAGGGTCAGGAATGTAATACTGTTATCTAGATACATGGGGATAAACTTAAAAATAACCTTTTTAAAAGAGGTTAAGGTGAAGAGAATGCAGGAAAGGGAGAAGAACTGCTATTTTAATTGTGTGTGCATGAAGGATCTTTGTACAAACAAATATCTTTAAAGGCAGCAGTACCCCTTCTTCAAATGCCATCTTATGTTGGTGTGGTGGATGGTGTGCACACAGCTCCACCTGGTCCAGACCCACCCTGTGTGGCCCACAGCTCCTCTCAGGTCACCTGGAGAAACCTTAACACCACTAACGAGGACACGCTGAGGTGAGACCCCAGGGGACCCAAGGTGACCTCCAATGCATCCTTAGTCCCCCATGGCATTTCTACATGGAATATCTGTTCTGTTACAGGAACATTACTGAAGCACAGACTCTGCAAGCAGCTACAGTCCTGTGGAAGACCACTGCCCTTGCAACCAGAAGACCTCAGTCAAGGCACTGCTCTGCCACTTACCCCAGACACTGACTAACACATACAAGGGGGCTTCCTCATCTATCGCCTAGAGATCATGTCCTGACTTCAACACCATGGTGTGAGAATGAATTAAAAGGAGTGAACTCGTTTGTAAACAGTGGTCTATAACTTGCGTGGATTGAGGGTGTTACTTGAAACCTTTCCATGCTCACACTGCATGACTTTGACTTCTTTCCCGAGTGGCATCCAAAGTCCTTTGGTTGGTGCGTGGGCCAGAAATTCCCTGGCATGTTCATTGCCTGGGACATCTGGTATACAGTCTTCTGGCTTAGTCTCATCTTCCTGAAAAAGGAAACAGTGTGTAAGCTCTATGGCAAAAAAAGCACCAGAGCCCTCTCCCACCTGCTTGAGAACACAGCACTGCCTGGCTTGCTCATGGGCTGGAGATCCCTATGTCATCATGTTATCTTCTGAAGAGCTAGAAAGACAAATTATCACTGAGAAAGAAAATATAAGTAACTATTGCAGAAGAGCTAGCTGTACCACAAAAATAAAGTAGCTGTTTTTGAGAAAAGTTACTAGTGTTTACACAGGGATGATCTGTGAGCTCCAAGTTCTAATTCTAGATCACAAAAATTAGATTCTAAGATCACAAAAAATTTTCTGCTAACTTAGAAGCTTTGTGGAATGAGGCAGAAGATAGAATTAAACAAGTAAGGTTTCTTGGAACAATAAAAATAATGTGTCAGAGTAAAATAGATTATTAGACCTTGAAGACCACTGTCAAGTTCTATAATCTCATACATACTGTATTTGTGAGATGCATTTTCACCACCAAATAACTGCACTGTATAATTAAGGTGCTGTTTTTTTACATTATGATTTTTTCACGTTTCCAGGCATATTAAATTTATAATGGAAGAATGTTTCCTAAAAAAATTTCTTTTTAAGTTAAAAGCTACCAAACAGGAAAGGTTACTTTGGCCTTAAGTCCTCTAAGTCTCACTCCCAGAGAAACATACTGACACTGTGGCCGGGGTGCTGGAGGAGGGACTCTGCACCCTGCGGGGCTGGACTGCATGGATTCACATGTGCTCAGACTCCACTGTTCTCTGAACTGATGACATTCAAGAAAGCAGCAATGGAGCATCAAAGAAGGAACATGGGGCAGCAGAGCTTTGAGAAGATGCAGTCGCAAGGGAGACAGAAAGAAAGGGAGCTAGCACTGAGGACACCCAGGGGGCCTGCAGCGGTGTCTTAGGGACAGACGTGAGGCAGATTAAACTTCTGCAAAGGCACGGACTATGACAAAGCCCAAAGTGCATGAACTGACTGCCATCTGCAGAGAAGAGACAGGACTACCATAAAGAAGGTTCAAACCTTAAGCAGCTGTTTTTCATAACAAGTGACTGAGTCTGAGCTCTGGTCAAATCTGTCTCAGAGAAAAACCAAAAATACAAACTTTACACTGACCTTGATAAACCCAGGAGGAGGTTTTTCATAACTAGAAGAAAAAAAAAAAAACACTGGTCATCAACCATTGTTCATAAGAACATAACACATTTCAATCACCAAAAAGCAACTACAGGCCAAAATAAAAAAGGTTATTTTTAGTAAAAACTAAAACTATACTATCACTTTTAAAAACAGTTAATAAAATAGGTTCAGCAGTCAGAGATGTTATGTTAATACTAATAAACTGATGCTGTATCATATCCTGCTGGGATGCAGCACTTAAATTGACCAAATAACTAACTTGGTGTCTTAGGACAATGATTTTATATTTAGAGGAAGGGAAATCAAGAGACTGCAGGGAAAATGTGAGGGAAGAAGAGACTTGAGCTAATTATGGTTCCAATCTGTCATTGCACTTGTGGGTGATTTACCTACCATAACTTCCATAACACTGTGAGGCTCATGGGGGTGGCAGTGTGAGTGCTCTAAGGATGGGGACTGCACAACGTGGAGGGAGCTAAGCCAGAGGGAAGGGTCTGCTATAGTGGAAGGAGGTGGGGGTGATCCACCCCAGAGGCTCCCTCTCCCACTCCTCGCCCCCAGCTCTGGATTCAAGATCCTCTAGCCTGTGGTGTTTGCAGAGCACACTGCCACTTGCTCCTCAGCTCTCTGACTGCCCTTTATGCCCTTACTGACCCCTCTGGACTCAAGGATGTAGGGCAATGGGTGGCACTCAACTACTGCTAGAGAAGCAGAGGACTGTGTGCAAATGTACTTTCCCTTTCACCAATATAGCTAGCTCTCAGACTCTCAGGTTCTGAGGACGCAAATCACGTCTATGTTCCCAACTCATTTCCACTTTTCATTATTTTGCTGGAACTTGGGGAAAAGGCTTCTGGTGCCATATCTACAAAAGCAGCACCCACCGCTCCTGTTCATTAAAAAAAAACAAAAAACAAAAAACTAATTTTAAAAATTGAAATGGAATTAACATATAACACTGTATTACTTTCAGGTGTAATTATGTTCAGTTTCAAGCACTGACACATTCTAGACTATGCAATGCAGAGTGTGGGTGTCTGGCTTTTAAAGGTGACTGCCTAATGGATCGGGGAAGGCAATGGCACCCCACCCCAGTACTTTTGCCTGGAAAATCCCATGGACGGAGGATCCTGGTAGGCTCTAGTCCATAGGGTCGCTCAGAGTCCGACACGACTGAGCGACTTCACTTTCACTTTTCACTTTCATGCATTGGAGAAGGAAATGGCAACCCACTCCAGTGTTCTTGCCTGGAGAATCCCAGGGACGGGGGAGCCTGGTGAGCTTCCATCTATGGGGTCGCACAGAGTCGGACACGACTGAAGTGACTTAGCAGCAGCAGCAGCAGCCTAATGGATATAACCCCCTTCTTAAAGAAGAATGTAGCTGGAAAAAGAGGCAGGATAACTGAACAGCTCAGGTCTTTTCAATGCCTCTCTAGTGGAATTTTACTGAGAGAGAGCACTGAGGTGCTATGACTGGTTTAAAATGCTATCTTGACTCCAACAACTTGGAAACTGGGGAGTCCCAAAGCTGCTGCACACAGAAGGTGAATTCAGCGATGATTAATTTTCTGAATTTTATACACTGAAGATGTCATCAGGAAAACAATAAATTCTAAAATGGCTAATCACTTATCTAATAGTCAAATAGATACGGATTATCCTAAAACTAAGCCAAAATAGTTTAAGTTAAAACAAGAAAGCAGTAGCGTAGAGGACAGAGTGTTTGGTATGGTTCTATTTGTGTGTATGGGAAAAGGCAGATTATACATATATATAAGATATCACCTGAGGGAGGGAGTTTTTTTTTCACTTACATTTATTTACATGCAAATACACTGCCTCAATGTTTTTTTAATTACAAAAGAAAAAAATGAAATTAAAGTCATCTTCCTCACACCTATGTTGCTATAAATCCAGGCTAATAAATTTCTGAGAGAGAAACCAAAGGACTTAGGGGCAAAAAAAGGCCACTAATAGGCTGTTAGCTCATTTCTGTTATAAAGTTACATAGGAAGCATTTTTGTTTTAAAAATTTCAATGTCATTTGTTTGTTTCCGGAATCACCCTCACTCCTGCTCTAACCAACTTGCTATTTCCTCCTACCAAAGAAAAGAACAGGAGGATGAAGCTAAACTTTTAGGTGATACTGAAAGTTCAGTTTAGAAACTTACTCCCTGCAGAAGTAACCACTCAATAATCACCACGCCCACAGTGCTACCAGATGGAAGAACTGAGGCTATCAGGGTACTCCTAAAGAAATCTAGAAAAGCCATAAAGGTTGAAACTGCTCTTACAAAACCTCCACGTAAGTCCGGACAAAGGTCCTCCATAGCTTGGGACCCCCAAAATGGAGTGGCCCAGTTCAAATTTAAACCTAAGTCAGCCTGCCCTAATGGGAAATGCCTCGTGTCAAGGAAACCTAGTATATACCAATCACAATCCTTCACCCCAGGGCTACCTAGCTTAGTTTAGCTTACCCTAGATAAGAGGACGTGCAAGCTTTGTAAAGAAATCCCTGACTCCCTAGCCAATCGTGCCCTATTTCAAGTTGCCTCTTGAAACGCCCTGTAAAACTTGCTCCTGTCCAAAATAACTGGGAAGTGTTCCACTGCAGATCAAACACTGCACTTCCTCAATCTGTGGATTGTTTTCCCTTGAACAAAGGACATCAAACTGCAACATGTGGCAGTTTTGTCTTTTGACATTCTTTAGGACTGTCCTGATAAAAGAGATGTTTTAGTTTTTGAAGTAGAAAACCCTAAAGACATAGCATTAATGTTATTAATGAATGGCTGCTGACGGACTGTATCACCTGCCCAATTTATACACATTTCTATTATTCCTCCATTATGGGCTTCCCTGGTGGCTCAGATGGTAAAGAATCCGCCTGTAATGCAGGAGACCTGGGTTCGAACCCTGGGTTGGGAAGATCCCCTGGAGAAGGGAACGGCTACCCATTCCAGTGTTCTGGCCTGGAGAATTCCATGAACAGTCCATGGGCTCGCAAAGAGTTGGACACAACAGAGCAAATTTCACTCTCTCTCCATTATTCTTACTAACAGAGGCCAGGCCTGCGACATGCCACAGCTTTCCACTGGAAAATATTTCAGAAATTTGCTTTGGAGATATCATATCTAAAAAGCTTTGTACCATACCTAAAAGGCTAATTCTGTTTATACCCAGTTGTTCAAATTCAGCTCAAGAGCCACAGGAGGCCAGGCTCCAAGAAAGCATGCATTTTGTGTCAAAGCTCCCAAAGGTTAGTAATGACAGATTAATCCTTTGAGGGCCTTTTCTTACATCATTGTCTCAGCAATCATGAGAAGGTAGGCAGTGAGAAGTGCCTGAAACAGTAAGTCAAATAACTCATTGAACATCAAACTTAGAATCTAAATTTGACTTCTCAAGCTGATTATAGAAGGAAAAAACAGAAGGGAATCGAAAGGGTCATTAATCCAACTTTCCACCTTATATTTAAATCTCCTTTACAACCCACCCTTCTCTCAGTGGTCATCTGGACTCCTCCAACCCTCGGGAGCTTGGGAAACACACTGCCTCCCAAGTCAGGCCACGCTGACTCAGGTCCTAATTCTTCTTGAGCTGGAACTGGCCTCCTAGTAGCTTTCATCCTTAACCTGGTGAAAAATCCTAAGGACCAGAGACAACAAGTCTAGGCTCTCTTCTACCTGACAGCTCCTCCCAAGTAGTTAGGAGCCAGGCCCTCACCCCGCTTTACTTCTCTTCGTCACCGCAAGAATATTACGGGACTGGGCTTTCTCTTTCCTTATTAACAGCAAAAGATGAAAAGGATGGGGATTTTAACCAGTTCACAGTGCGCCCCCTGACCTGAGAGCGGGAAGGACCAGGGCGCTCAGTCGCACTTCGAGGCTCAGTCCCCGAATACTGACCGAGCACCGCCGCCGCCGCACGAGGACTAAAACCGCCGCTTCCTGCGGGGGAAGCGCCCGGCCGCCGTCGCTCGCGTCCCGGACGAGGCTCGGGGGAGGAGCCTTCCTCCCTCCCGCCAGCCGCTGGGAGTCTAGGGTCCCGCCGGCCGCGATCAAAACCGGCTCTCGGCTCACCGGGGTCCGAGGAGCTCACCGGCCCACCCCCAGGTGTCCAAGGATCCCGTCTAAAGCGCCGACCCCGAGCGGACCCTGCCGCGCGACCCGGGCCCCGACCCATTCCTAGCATTAGTCGGAGACGGCGACGGGCGTGACGGACTCACAAGGACTCCAGGTGCTTGAGCTGCTGCAGCTGCTGCGCGTCCTGCCGCCGCCGCTTCAGCTCCTGGCGCCGCTGCAGCTCCTGCTCCGGGGGCTCCCGGGGCCGCCGCGCGCCCCCGGCGCCCGCATCGTCGCGCCCGGGCCGGGACGACATCGCAGCCCCGCGCGGCGCGGCTGAGGCTGCCCGGCCGCGCGGCGAAGACGGTACTTCCTCTGCGCCGCGCCCTCCTGGCCCAGCAGCGCCCCCTCCCGCTGCGGCTCCGCGTCCCGCCGGGCCGGGCCGGGTGCCCTCTCCGCGGCCGGCTGCACCCTGCACCGCGGAATGGCCGGCGCGGTCTCGTTGATCGGAGCCCTGTCTTCAGGTTGGCTGGTGCCGGAGGCCAGAGCTCGCCCCCTGGCGGCGGTCCGGAGTCGCGGAACTAAGGACGCCGTGCGGAGTTGTGCCAGTTCTGGAGTGGCTGGGCCCCTCTCGGAGTCGGGCAACTTCCTCGCCATCTCCAACCCGGGAGGCCAGGAAACCTGTGCAAGTCCATTTCGTATTCCCCCGTGGCTAGGCACACAGGAGCTGCTCGTTACCCATTAGTAGGATGCACTCAGTTTTTGAAGAACGCGAGGCTTCCATAGAAATTTTTCAGTTTTCCAAAACTTGTGAGCCATGCGATGTATCAGTTATGTTCAGTTGCTCAGTCGTGTCCGGCTCTGTGCGACCCCATGGACTGCAGCACATGCCAGGCTTCTCTGTCCTTCACCAACTCCCAGACCTTGCTCAAATTCATGTCCATCCAGTTGGTGATGCCATCAAACCATCTCATTCTCTGTCGTCCCCTCCTCCTCCTGCCCTCAATCTTTTCCAGCATCAGGGTCTTTTCCAATGAGTCAGTTCTTCGCATCAGGTGGCCAAAGGATTGGAGTTTCAGCTTCAGCATCAGTCCTTCCAATGAATATTCAGGACTGACTTCCATTAAGATAGACTGGTTGGATCTCTGCAGTCTAAGGGACTCTCAAGAGTCTTCTCCAACACCACAGTTCAAAAGTATCAATTATTCCCCGCTCAGCCTTCTTCATGGTCCAACTCTCACATCCATACATGACTATGGGAAAAACCATAGCTTTGACTAGATGGACCTTTGTTGGCAAAATAATGTCTCTGCTTTTTAATATGCTGTCTAGGTTGGCCATAGCTTTTCTTCCAAGGGGCAAGTGTCTTAATTTTATGGCTGCAATCACCATCTGCAATGATTCTGGAGCCCAAAAAAATAGTCAGCCACTCTTTCTGTTGCTTCCCCATATATTTACCATGAAGCAATGGGACCAGGTGCCATGATCTTAGTTTTCTGAATGTTGAGTTTTAAGCCAACTTTTTCACTCTCCTTTCATCAAGAGGCTCTTTAGTTCTTCGCTTTCTGCCATAAGGGTGATGTCATCTGCACATCTGAGGTTATTAATATTTCTCCTGGCAATCTTGATTCCAGCTTGTGCAGTCTGGCATTTCTCATGATGTACTCTGCATATAAGTTAAATAATCAGGGTGACACTATACAGCCTTGATGTACTCCTTTCCCAATTTGGAACCAGTCTGTTGTTCCATGTCCAGTTCTAACTGTTGATTCTTGACCGGCATACAGATTTTTCAGGAGGCAGGTAAGGTGGTCTGGTAGTCCCATCTCTCTAAGAATTTTCCACAGTTTGTTGTGATCCACACAGTCAAAGGATTTGGTGTAGTCAATTAAGCAGAAGCAGATGTTTTTCTGGAACTCTCTTGCTTTTTCGATGATCCATGTGTCATACAGTCAGTGTAATATATTGGATTCAGGTAAGATTTGGGTTCTGGAAATGAAAAGCCAGTATATACTGTGCACTCTTTATGTGGTCATTGAACCAAGCTCTTAATAGTATAATAGTTCATTTAATTAAATAACTATAACAAGTGCTGTTACCACCCATGTGTATTATCTTTATTTAGTGATAAAGAGGCCCAGAGAGCTCAGTGACTTGCACAAGGAAACAACTTGTAGGTCATGGAAAGTGAAAGTGAAGTCGCTCAGTTGTGTCCCACTCTTTTCAACCCAATGGACTGTAACCTACCAGGCTCCTCTGTCCATGGGATTTTCCAGGCAAGAGTACTGGAGTGGGTTGCTATTTCCTTCTCCAGAACCAGGATGCAAAACTGTTAGGTGCTTAACTAGGTTGTGCTTTGAAACTGTATGTGATATATAATTTTTTCAGCCTTGAAATAATGGAAGAAACTGCAGAGGAAGTAAAAATAACAGCATAAGGGAAATACTTGCCAAAATATTCAAACTGTTAATGCCGCAAAATGCGAAGAACTTCTTCAGATTTATTTAGGAAAATACAAACACACAGAAGCTATGCATACACACATTTGAAATTATACTGACATATGCCCTGGAACTTGAAAATTATCTTTTCTTTTAACAATGAAGCCAATAAGAATTGTTGAATGAATGTAGATTTAGCCATTCACGTGTAACTGATCATGACCTTATGGGGCGTTCCCAGGATAGATCTCTCCCCCATATCCTCTGCCAAAGCTCCTGTTTGAAGTACTCAGATAATAGTATCTCATGCATATTTCCAAATCTGAGTTTTTCAGATTCTAAAAACTGCCACAAAATGGAAGAAATTAACTACTTGATTATCATGAGCCCGAGTCCCCATTGCACAGGAGCTAATCACATACCTTGGGACACCTCCCCCCAACTTTGCCTTTAAAATTGCCTTTTGCTGAAACATTTCGAGGAGTTCTGGGTTTTTTATTTTGTTTTATCTTTTTTTGAGCACCTTTGACCCATTCTCCTTGAATGTCATTGTAATAAAACTTTCTCTGCTCTGAGCTCCGACATTTGGGTCTGGCCTATCTGCCTGCCAGAGGAGGCAATGGCACCCCACTCCAGGACTTTTGCCTGGAAAATCCCATGGATGGAGGAGCCTGGTGGGCTGCAGTCCATGGAGTCGCTAAGAGTCAGATACGACTGAGCGACTTCACTTTCACTTTTCACTTAAATGCATTGGAGAAGGAAATAGCAACCCACTCCAGTGTTCTTGCTTAGAGAATCCCAGGGACAGGGGATCCTGGTGGGCTGCCGTCTATGGGGTCACACAGAGTTGGACACGACTGAAGTGACTTAGTAGTAGTAGTAGTAGTATCTGCCTGCACTGCAGGAGACCCGGGTTCAATCCCTGGGTCCGAAAGATCCTCTGAAGAAGGAAATGGCAACCCACTCCAATATTCTTGCCTGGGAAATCCCATGGACAGAGGAACCTGGCAGGCTACAGCTCATGGGGTCACAAAGAGTTGGACAGGACTGAAAGACTAACAGTTTCAGTTTCACTGTGCTAAAGGCACGCACACTTGCATTCCGCAACAATGAAAGTTATCTGGGCCAATGAGTGACGTATATGATGCCTTTTAAGACATTCAAATACAGTGAAGAAAAATGACATAGGTTTTGGGAGCTGTGATTTATAAACAAAGGAAATGTAATCGCGTTGCAGGAAGAAGTTGGTCTACAGAATCAAGAAGAGGAGAACCAAGGAAAGAAATCAGGTAGTGTTTTTCCAGGGTTGTTGTTATTGAGCAGAAAATTCTGGGGAGTTCCAGAATACGCACAGTACGTATTCCATCCTTTTTAAGGTGAACATGTACTGGGCCAGCAGCACCCCAGCCACCAGGGCGCACACACTTGCGCTCACCCTCGCCAAGGTTGCTTCTTCCATGGACCGCGTCTTCTGCGCCTCCGGGTTCAAGACAAGAGGTCGCTGGGTGGGACACTCTGGCCCTGAAACCTACTGGGAACCCGCCCCCAATCCCGCATAGCCCCGCCCCATCCCGCCTCCAGCCCCGCCCCACCGCGCCCGATCGCCGCCCCGCCCCGGCCACGCCTCCGGAGAAAGCTCCACCCACGGGCGGCGGGGACCGAGCCTGGATTGGGGGGCGTGGCTTCGTCCGTGCCAGAGGCGGGAGGCGGGTTTCCTTAGAACCCGCGTCCAAGTCTGAGGACAGAAAACGGGAATCGAATTAATTCTGTCTCACTGCTAATGAGGAGTAGGCAATGATTCGCTCCAGCTTCGCCCAGTAGAAATCTGATTCCAACAATCAGGAAAAATTCTCCGTCTTCCGCGCTCCGGAGACACTCAGGACTACAACCCCCAGAAGGCATTGGGACTCGGCTATCTGACTTGCGCAGTAG
This sequence comes from Tragelaphus eurycerus, assembly GCA_935064755.1. NCBI lineage: Eukaryota > Metazoa > Chordata > Mammalia > Artiodactyla > Bovidae > Tragelaphus > Tragelaphus eurycerus. The sequence goes on from CAKXYN010000002.1 coordinate 33,078,774, forward strand.
CGTTCGTTGTAAAGTGCTATGACAACAGGGCAAAGATGGCTTGGAGTTAGGCTTGAATCGGGAGTGTCCCTTCCGCCGCTGCTGTCCTTTTTCTGCTACATCCCACTCACTGCCTCCTTAATCATTTCCTCTTCTTTTTGAGCAGCATTACTTTCCTCTGTTCTCTCCTGCCTGATCTCTGCCACGGGACTGATAACGTTTTTCCTGCTCGTCTCTGAGGGTGACAGAGAGAGGATGCGGGAGAGCTACTTGATGGGATCACTCCAACTCCGTGGAGCTGGTGGTGCTACCTGGTGAGACGCTCTCTTTGCCTGGGTCGTGGAACAAGTTGGATCAGGAGAACGAGAAGGAGTAGTAAGGATTGCTTTTCTCTGCGACGTCCGATCTTGCTCGTCGTTTTAGCCTGGGACCCTGGCAGACATTCTTAAAGGGAAATCTGTAGAGACCGCGAAGGACGGTGGGGCAGGACCCACCTGATTCAGCATCAGGTAAGGGAGTATGTCTAGAATTAAACATCGGATTCATGAATGCCATTTCCGTGTTTTATTTTATTTTATATATATTTTTTGATCAGATTGATTCTCTGATGCCATGTAATGGTTTGGGAGATAGAGGATAACAGGTTTCTTATGGAATATGTTTGCATTCAAAGAAAACAACCAGAACAATGTATGTGTGTGTGATCCTGTGAATGTCGAGAAAGGGTGATACGAATTTTTAAAGATTCCATTCAGGAGTGTCACATGGTGCACAAGCATTCTCCTGTGACACTTCAACAAGCCTTCTGAACAAATGGTCAAAGCAGTTCCCAGCCTGTGACTGAAGTAGGATGCATGTACTAATACCCCTTAATTCCTTCTTGCAATAGGATTATTCCTTCTCCTTCTCTCTTTACACTGCAGACCACAGCAGTTTAGATGAACTGAAGTGATCTCTCTCTCTCTTCCCCAGTTCAGTGCCTTGCAATTGACTCCAATTTTGAGGATCTTTCCTGCCTGCCCGCCCTCCCACATCCATCTCACTTTTACTTTAAAAATGAAACCATATCACAGACATCCAGAATTTGAGGATGCTGGAGGGAAAAGGATGAGTCTTAGCTAAAGTCTGTGAGTATTCAGAGAGGGAGAGATTTTTCTAACCTCTTTAAAGAGATTATTTGTTGAAGATTTTTTGGTGAATAGATTGAACTATTATTTAGAATAATATATAAAAGAAACTTTGTAAATTCTGCAAATGATTTACAAGTTATAAGTTTAAGGAATTTTTCATTTTCTGTAATTATGAGTGATTGCTGTTCTTAAATTACAACCACACATTTATGTTTTTGGTGAGACTTCTGGATGGAAACCTTCTTTGAAGGGACAAAAGAAATCCAATATCAATAGGATATAGTAATTTTTAAAGCTTTGCAACTTTTGAAGTTTGTAGCAGATCTTATCCCTCAGGATAAGGAATTTCTTAAAAATTATTGAAACACAAAGCATTCATGCTGATTAATGAAAAGTTACTATCATTCTTTTCTTTTTTTTTTTTTCATTCTTTTCAACTTCAGTTTAAATCTTCGTTCCAGAGGGACCGTCATTCACATTCACATTTGTAATTTTATCCTTGCTCAGAACATAATAACCACCACCAGCACTACTGCTATTACTACTTTGAGGTTACTACTGACACTTATCTGACATTTGTTGAATGCTTCTTATGGATTGGGCATTGGTGTAAGTAGTTACATGTGTTAGGCTATTTTATTCTCCCATCTTCCCAGAACAACTGGGAATCTAGAGGAAGAGGGACTTGTCTAAGGTCATACAGTTGAGGTCTGTCCAACTCCTTCTCCTGTGATCTTTCATCTTTTGTGGCTTTTATTAAAATTCTCGCATTGAGTCTATAATATTGTCTTCAAAAGCAACAGTCTTCTAACTCTGTGCATTTGTTATCTTGCCTGGACTGGAAGACCTGACCAATGTTTTCCAAAATTTGAGGCAGCACTAGCATGACATGGAGAAAATAAAGCTGCTGAAATGAAAAGCAGTAGTGTTACTATCTTAGCCTCCTAATTTCAGCATCTACCATCTCACCCACGTGTTCCTTCCAGAAGATTCTTGGGGTTATTATTGCCACAGCTGTTCATCTAGCCATCCTTCCATATTTTAGGACTAAGCAAATGAGGTATTAAAACACCCATGTCTTAAATGAAAACTAAATCTGAGTAAACTAGGTGTGGGAGATAACATATATATAAGTATTAAAAACAAAAAAAAGTATTAAAAACAAAAAAAGGTGAGAAGTGTGGAAGAGAATTTCTGGAGGTTAAGGGATAAAGAGATGAGTTCTTATTTAATATTCTAATAAGGTCTAAGAAATCAGTCTTTTGTGGCTATTTATAATATGCATCTGTTAAAACCTTCTAATTATTGTTTTCTAATCATCCTTTAAAATTTTAATTAAATATGGGAGATACTTTCCTGAAGTCTGAACTCACAATGATTAGAATTAATGTTAACAGAGGTATAGCTTTTTCTTTGTTGTGAGGTGGCTGCACTTATCTATAAGTAGATAGTCTGGCTTTGGGTGTTACTTCCAACTTCTTGCTATTGATAGTTGTGATCGCTTGGGCAGGTTTCTTAGCCTCTCTTTGTTCAAGAATACCTATAAAATAGTATCTGTGGTGTACTTTGTAGTAGCTTTGTTAGGAAGATTAGAATACTTGCGAAGCACTTAGAATGGTATCTGGGGCCTTGGTAAATGCTTAGTAAGTGTTAGCTATTATTTTCTTTTCTAGTGAAGGGAGATGATCGCCATGAAAAACCTGATATTTGGTTTTTATTTTACATTTATTTAAAAAACAGAAAAAGGCTTCCCTGATATCTCAGTGGGTATAGAATTTGCCTTCAATGCGGGATACAAAGGAGATGCAGGTTCTATGTCTGGGTCAGGAATATTCCCTGGAGGAGGAAAATGGCAGCCCATTCAAAAATTCTAGCCTGAAAAATCTCCTGGACAGAGGAGCCTGGTGGGCTACAGTCTAAAGGGTGGCAAAGAGTCAAACACCACTAAGTGACTAAGCACAACGGGCAAGAAACAGATCATTAAGGAGCTGGAAATCAACACTGAATGAGTAGGGGATAAAATGCAAATTCTTATTTCTTACTTTTATTGAAGACAAATAAAATTAAAATCAACTTATGCGTATTAAACTTGTGTTATTTGGAATATTTTAAATTTGTTTTTGCAACAAAAAAGCCAGATTTCATGGCTGAAAATGCCTTATTACCATTGTTCCTTTCTTCCTTTCCTGCCAGTAATAGACCTCTGCCATCCAACTGCTTACCTTAATATGTTAAAGTCAAGACCTGTATGTTTTTGAACTTGGAAAATGAATTAGCATTTTATATGAGTTTTAATTTATGGTTAATTTTTTTCTCCATCAATGAGGTAGGATGTCCTTCTAGGAGAAAGGGTAGAATTTATTCTGCTAATCTTCTGAATTTAATTTGCCAACCTATTGTTCTTCTGATAGAGTGGTAAATGTGGCCAAAGTAAGGAGTATCCTAATTTAAAAAAGGTGAAACTTTGGGACTTCCTTTTGATCCAGTGACCAGGACTCCATGCTCCCAATGCAGGGGGCCTGGGTTTGATACTTGGTTAGGAAACTGGATCTCACACACTGCAAGTAAAGATCCCACATGCTGCAATGGAGTTTGAAAATCCTACCTGCCAAAAGTAAGACTCAGTGCAGCCAAATAAAAAATAAAACACTGAGCAGCTGAACTGAAGTGAACTGATTTTAGAAAATGAAAAATAAAAATAAAGGCACTCAATTATTAAAAAGAGTAAAATATTATTTTATTATGGGAAATTTTAAACATAAACAAAAACACAAATAATAGTAAAGCAATCCCCCATGTGTTCATCACTATATACTCTTTAAAAAATAGCAGCTTTATTGAAATATAATTCACATGCCATACAATTAAACCATTTAATGTATACAATTCAATTTTTAAAATCTATTCACAGATATGTGCAACCATCAGTTGCATGACAGTAAATCTTAGAATATTTTTATCACCTCAGAAAGAAGCCTTGTACCCTGTGCTTATAACTTTCCTATCTTCTCTCCTTCAAACCTAAGAAACCACCAATTTACTTTGTCTCTATGGGTTTGTGTATTCTGTACATTTTATATAAATGGAATCATATAATATGTGGTCTTTTGTGATTGGCTTCTTTTATCTTGAAGTACTGTTTTCAAGTTTCGTCCATGTTGCAGCATATATTAGTTACTCCATTCCTAATATTCTACTGTATGGCTATGCTACTTTGCATTTATATATATTCATTAATTGGTAGGCACTTGGGTCATTTCCACCTTTTGGGTTTTATGAGTAAGGCTCCTATAAACCTGAGTTTATTTCTGAACTCTCAGTTCTTTTTCATTTGTCTCTGTCCACTCATATGCCAGTACTATACTATCCTGATTCCTGTTGCTTTGTAGTAATTTTTGAAATGGGGGAAATGTGAGTTCTCCAATTTTGTTCTTCTTTTAAAAGATTATTTTGACCATTCTGAATCCCTGGTAATTCTATAAGAATTTCATCAGAAGCCTGTCAATTTGTACAAAGAAGCCATGTGGAAATCTGGTAGGAATTGGATTGAATGTGGAGACATCAATTAGGGAAGTATTACCATCTTAATAATGTTAAGGCTTCAGAACCATGAACATGGTGTGTTTTCCTATTTAGATCTTTTTTTCTTTCTACTATATTTTGTAGTTTTCAGAGTATATATTTTATATGTCTTCTGTTACTTTTATTCCCAAGTGTTTTATTCTTTGGATACTGTTGTAAATGCAGTTGTTTCTTATTTTCGGATTGTTCATTGCCAGCACATAGAAATACCGTTGATTTCTGTATGTTGATCTTGTATCCTTCGACCTTACTGACTTGTTTATTGGCTCTAATAGTTTTTGTTTGTTTGTTTTTACTGAATTCTTGAGGATTTTCTATATACAAGATCATGTCATCTGTAAGTAAAGATAGTTTTACTTTTTCCTTTCCAATCTGTAAGCCTTTAATTTTTTTCTACTTAATTGGCTAATTTACAGCCTCCAATATAATAGTCAAATGAAGTGGTTAAGAAGGACATCCTAGGCTTGTGTCTGATATTGGGGAGAAAGCACCCAGTCATTCACCCTTAAGTATGGTATAAACTATGAGTTTTGCATGTAAGTGTTGTCTTTCTGTTTGAGGAAGTTCCTTTCTATCCTAGTATGTTGAAAACATAGGTGCTAATAATCAATAAACAATCTATAATAAGAATAGAAGAGCTTTATTTGAGCCAGACTGAGGGCTACAGCCTGGGAGACACAGATTCAAGAAGTTACAGCTTTATAACCACAAAGTTATGTAAGTTGTTTGTGAAGAATTAGGATTGGAGCTTGGAAGGATGCTTGTTAAGCAAGGATTTATTGGGGTTTGAAATGGTTGCATAGTTATGAGGAAAGACTTTGAGATTATAAGGTTGCAGCTGATAGCTGATAGCAGATATTTCGAAAACTTCTTGTGTTGTTGAGTTTGATACAGTTCAGATAATCTAAGTTCTCAGTGATGCAGTAACATGAGTAAAGTACATCCACCACAGCCATCTGGCTCCATTTTGGATGTCTGAATCACAGTTACTGCATTTTGATTTTTAAATACACTCTTTTCTTTAATGGTTAAAGCAGATGTACCATGCATATTTGACAGGTTATAAGACAGGCTATCCGACAGGGTGCTCCAGTTCATGTGAAGTTTAAATTTAATTGTATTTTAAGCCAGAATGACTTCCCCATATCTCATATGTGAAAATTTCTTCCATCAAGAGCTTTTTACAATTGAAGAGTTTTGGATTTTGTCAAATGCTTTCTGTTTATAAGATCAGGTGTTTTTTTAATTTTACTTTATTGTTTGGTATATTTCCTTAAATAATTTTGGGTGTTCAACTAACATTGTTTTCCTGGGGGTAAATTACACTTGGCCATTGTGTTTAATTCTATGTTGTTTGATTCACATTGCTGGTGTTGTGTTGAAGCTTTTTACATGCACATTTGTAAGAGACACTGGTCCATAGTTTTCTTTTCTTGCATTTGTCTAGTTTTGTTATCAGTGTAACACTAGCTTCATAGAATGAGTTGGGAAGTAGCCCCTCCTCTTTTAGTTTTTGGAGAGATTAGTGAACAATTGGTGTTAATTTTTTAGAAACATTTGGTGGAATTTACCATCTGAGCCTAGTCTTTCCTCCCTTTTTTTCTTTGAGCCTGGTCTTTTTTGGTAGCTAGTTTTTTGATTACTATTTCAGTCTTTCTACTTTTTATAAGTCTGTTTAGATTTTCAATTTCTTCTGTAGTCAGCAACAGATAGGTGGCAGCAAGACAAATTATGCTGACGTCCTGCCTGTCCTGGGAAAATGGTTTTCTGATTGGGAGCTGTGGGGAGAGGGTTCTTGGCTGTACCAGTCTGCAGTGCAGTACTGTCTTGCTGAACTAGGAGTATGGAGGAGGGAGTGTTGGTTTAAATATTACAGACTCTTACTGTTCTTACTGAGTTTTAGATTTTTAGCATTTCTTTATTTGCTGTATGCTCCTAGGACAACTTCCAGAGATGTTAAATGATTGTTTAAAAAAATAATTTTCAGAGTTTCACTGGGAAGTGGGCCCATGGAACTTCTCACATATCATGCTGAAAGTGGAATTCTCTGGAACTTTAAGTTGTATAACATATGGTTATGGGAGAAATACCTATATTATCCCAAAATTTTCATCAGAATTCCATTAGATACCAGTGTGCTCTGGAGTCTGTAAGACTTCTATTTAAGAGCAAGTAGGTGGTGCTAGTGGTAAAGAACCTCCCTGCCAATGCAGGAGATGCAAAGAGACATCGGTTTGATCCCTGAGTCAGAAAGATCGCCTGAAGGAGGGCATGGCAGCCCACTCCAGTATTCTTGTCTGGAGAATCCCCATGGACAGAGGAGCCTGGCGGGCTACAGTCCATAGCGTTCCAGAGTCAGACACAACTGAAGTGACTGAGTAAGTGAGCAATAAAAATGATTATGTATAAGGTTATTAGGAACACAGCTGATATGTGCAAAGAGAATTTTTTGTAGTTGTGTTTTATTTTTCAAGCCAAGAGATTAAGATTTTTTTTGTTGTTGTTGCTGCAGATAAGCAAGGATATCTAGCAACCTTAGGTTGTTCAGACTTGCTATCCAATCTATGAAGCCAAAGTGGAAAGGAACTCCCCTTTGAAATCTTTTGTCCTGCAGCCCAAGCTATCATGTAAAAATACACCAATTTTTGAGAAAAGGAAATTAATGATGTACAAATTTAGCACAAATGAGGGTTTGTGTTTTCTTAATTTTTGGGGAGTGGGCAGTGCACTGTTCTCTGCTTCTGCCTTTGAAATTGAAAAGAGAGGCCCTGGGAGACATGCTACTGGCCATCAGTTAAAATTGTTAGTTTTCCTGTTGTTTATTAATTTTAAAAGATGTTAGACCTTATTCAGCAGTTGATTGTCCACATGGTAAATGATAACACCTGGGTCATGGGTAAACCAGTGTGCTGAATTGTGATGTAATGTAATTCATGCAGTTCTGCTATATATTAGGGCTTCCCTGGTGGCACAGTGTTAAAGAATACGACTGGCAAGCAGGACACATGAGTTTGATCCATGGGTGGGGAGGATCCCCCGGAGAAGGAAATGACAACCTACTCCAGTATTCTTGCCTGGAAAATTCCATGGACAGAGGAGCCTGGTGGGCTACAGTCCATGGGGTCACAGAGAGTCAGACACGACTGACTGCATGCTTGCTATGTATTAACTTGTATTTTGCCCTGATATGAAGGTAAGTTGGTCTGAAATGAAGTAGCTGTGGTCTTGTGCAGAAGAGCCATTTGTTGGACCTAGGTTTAAAAATAGCACACCCCCCCACCCCCTTTCTAAAAATCACAATAAAGCAAAACAAAAAAAACCTCTCTACTGACCCATGCTTTTTCAGTGTTTCGGATATTAAATTGCAGACAGTGACAGCCTAACAAGACCAGGTCTAGAGACATGGAGAGGGTATGCAGAAATGCTTCTGACATTAGCTCTGTAATTTAGACAGGGATCAAGACTATCCCCAAGGAAAGGAAATGCAAAAAAGCAAAACGCTGTCTGAGGAGGCCTTACAAGTAGCTGTGAAAAGAAGAGAAGCAAAAAGCAAAGGAGAAAAGGAAAGATATATCCATTTGAATGCAGAGTTCCAAAGAGTAGCAAAGGGAGATAAGAAAGCCTTCCTTAGTGATCAGTGCAAAGAAATAGAGGAAAACAATAGAATGGGAAAGACTAGAGATCTCTTCAAGAAAAGTAGAGATACCAAGGGAACATTTCATGCAAAGATGGGCTCAATAAAGGACAGAAATGGTAGGGACCTATCAGAAGCAGAAGATATTAAGAAGAGATGGCAAGAATACACTGAGGAACTGTACAGAAAAGATCTTCATGACCCAGATAATCACGATGGTGTGATCACTCACCTAGAGCCAGACATGCTAGACTGTGAAGTTAGGTGGGCCTTGGGAAGCATCACTATGAACAAAGCTAGTGGAGGTGATGGAATTCCAGTTGAGCTATTTCAAATCCTAAAAGATGATGCTATGAAAATGCTGCACTCACTATGTTAGCAAATTTGGAAAACTCAGCAGTGGCCATAGGACTGGAAAAGGTCAGTTTTCATTCCAATCTCAAAGAAAGGCAATGCCAAAGAATGCTCAAACTACCGCACAATTGCACTCATCTCACACGCTAGTACGGAGAAGGCAATGGCACCCCACTCCAGTACTCTTGCCTGGAAAATCCCATGGATGGAGGAGCCTGGAGGGCTGCAGTCCATGGGGTCGCTGAGGGTAGGACACGACTGAGCGACTTCACTTTCACTTCTCACTTTCACGCATTGGAGAAGGAAATGGCAACCCACTCCAGGGTTCTTGCCTGGAGAATCCCAGGGACGGGGGAGCCTGGTGGGCTGCCGTCTCTGGTGTCGCACAGAGTCGGACATGACCGAAGTGACTTAGCAGCAGCAGTAGCACATGCTAGTAAAGTAATGCTCAAAATTTTCCAAGCCAGGCTTCAGCAATACATGAACCGTGAACTTCCAGATGTTCAAGCTGGTTTTAGAAAAGACAGAGGAACCAGAGATGAAACTGCCAACATCCGATGGATCATGGAAAAAGCAAGACAGTTCCAGAAAAATATCTATTTCTGCTTTATTGACTATGCCAAAGCCTTTGACTGTGTGGATCACAACAAACTGTGGAAAATTCTGAAAGAGTTGGGAATACCAGACCATCTGACCTGCCTCCTGAGAAATCTGTATGCAGGTCAGGAAGCAATAGTTAGAACTGGACATGGAACAACAGACTGGTTCCAAATAGAAAAGGAGTACGTCAAGGCTGTATATTATCACCCTGCTTATTTAACTTATATGCAGAGTACATCATGAGAAATGCTAGGCTGGATGAAGCACAAGCTGGAATCAAGATTGCCGGGAGAAATATCAATAATCTCAGATATGCAGATGACACCACCCTTATGGCAGAAAGCGAAGAAGAACTAAAGAGCCTCTTGATAAAAGTGAAAGAGGAGGGTGAAGAAGTTGGCTTAAAGCTCAACATTCAGAAAACTAAGATCATGGCATCCAGTCCTATCACTTCATGGCAAGTAGATGGGGAAACAGTGGAAACAGTGGCTGACTTTATTTTTTTGGGCTCCAAAATCACTGTAGATGGTGACTGCAGCCAGGAAATTAAAAGACACTTACTCCTTGGAAGGAAAGTTACGACCAACCTAGGCAGAATATTAAAAAGCAGAGACATTATTTTGCCAACAAAGGTTCGTCTAGTCAAGGCTATGGTTTTTCCAGTGGTCATGTGTGGATGTGAGGATTGGACTATAAAGAAAGCTGAGCACTGAAGAATTGATGCTTTTGAACTGTGGTGTTGGAGAAGACTCTTGAGAGTCCCTTGGACTGCAAGGGGATCCAACCAGTCCATCTTAAAGGATATCAGTCCTGAGTGGTCATTGGAAGGACTGATGTTGTAGCTGAAACTCTAATATTTTGGCCACCTGATGTGAAGAGTTGACTCATTTGAAAAGACTGTGATGCTGGGAAAGATTGAAGGCTGAAGGAGAAGGGGACGACAGAGGATTAGATGGTTGCATGGCATCACTGACTCAGTGGACATGAGTTGGGTAAAGTCTGGGAGTTGGTGATGGACAGGGAGACCTGGCGCGCTCTGGTCCATGTGATCACAAAGAGTCGGACACAACTGAGTGACTGAACTGAACTTAGGAGAGTCATATACCTATAGAATGAGAAGACTAGCTGATTGATAAGTACCTTCTAGCTGTGGAGGCTCTTGATTTTAAAAGTGAGTCTTTTTTTTTCTGAACTTTTGAAACATGACTAGTGGCAGGGGTCACAGGAAAAAGGAAGTGAAGTAGAGCATTGCTATAAGAAAACATCCGCATAGGCCATCAGGTATCCGTTCAACTAGTGGTTTTCAAACTTTAAGGTGCATGTGAATCACTTGGGAATGTTGTTTGGGGGTGGAGTTGGGATTCTCAGTTTTCACAAGCTCTTGGGTGATGCTGACCTGCCAGTCCAGGGACTACACTTGGGGTAGCAAAGCTAAATAATCTAGAAAAGGAGGACTTTCAGAAGCTAATGAAGTGGTAGGTGTCTAAGGAGAAATTGATAGAGCAGGAGAAACAGGAAGGAACTAAATGTTGCCAGTTGTATTTTGTTCATAGGAATTGATATTCAATTTTATGGTAGAAGTCCATGAGAAATTACTGCTTGATTTAGTTCTATTTACACACAGTGTTGGAGAATTAGTTTTTCATATTGGAGATTCCTTTCTCCACCCACCTTTATTCTAGCAAGCTGAAAAAATTTGTTCACTAACAAAGGTTTTTAAGGCCATGTTCACATAATAGGTATTTTCATCTGATGACGTCGTGTGTGTTTATATTCAAACTACAGGTACTTACACTTTCGCTCTTCCTGATTGTGCTTCTTGTCCTTTTAAGTAATCATATCCATCATTATCATAGCCATGATGATGACTGTATGCTGAATGTTGTGAGACCTGCTAGTGAATCATTGAATGGTATTGAATTGGGGTCATATTCTGCCCTGGGCTGCAAGAGAATGATGTGTCTTTATTGTGGCAGTCCAGTGGTATGATGTGTTACAATTTTCCAATGTATCTCAAGTATGTAATGGGAATATATGGCATTTATTAAATACTGTTACATCCCTCTCAAATTAAAAAAATCCAATAAAAGTATAATAGAAGTGTTTATTATGGTTTTGAATATTTGCTATTTGCAAATATATTTGAATATTTGAAGTTTAGTCATCTGGCAATGTGTATGGTTTTACATAGTGCCATCCATCTCTTAATGCTAAAACGAAGATCATGGCATCTGGTCCCATCACTTCATGGGAAATAGATGGAGAAACAGTGGAAACAGTGTCAGACTTTATTTTTCTGGGCTCCAAAATCACTGCAGATGGTGACTGCAGCCATGAAATTAAAAGACGCTTACTCCTTGGAAGGAAAGTTATGACCAACCTAGATAGCATATTCAGGAGCAGAGACATCACTTTGCCAACAAAGGTTCGTCTAGTCAAGGCTATGGTCTTTCCTGTGGTCATGTATGGATGTGAGAGCTGGACTGTGAAGAAGGCTGAGCGCCGAAGAATTGGTGCTTTTGAACTGTGGTGTTGGAGAAGACTCTTGAGAGTCCCTTGGACTGCAAGGAGACCCAACCAGTCCATTCTGAAGGAGATCAGCCCTGGGATTTCTTTGGAAGGAATGATGCTAAAGATGAAACTCCAGTATTTTGGCCACCTCATGTGAAGAGTTGACTCATTGGAGAAGACTCTGATGCTGGGAGGGATTGAGGGCAAGAGGAGAAGGGGACGACAGAGGATGAGATGGCTGGATGGCATCACTGACTCGATGAATGTGAGTCTGAGTGACCTCCGGGAGTTGGTGATGGACAGGGAGGCCTGGCGTGCTGCAGTTCATGGGGTCGCAGAGAGTCGTACACGACTGAGCGACTGATCTGATCTGATCTGATTATTAATAACAGGTGATACAGATGGTTTTTCAGAAACTCTCCCACATGTTAAAACTTAAGTTTACTTCCCTGCTAGGTATTTTTCCTTCATTTTCATCAACACCTTGCCTTTACCTGACTGCTTTCTTTTTTACCATGAAGAGAGGTCCTTACATGGAATTTTCTTTCTCCCCTACCCTGTTGTTTCTTTAAAACTGTCACTTTGAAAGGATTTTATGATCTCATAGAAGCTGCAAAAATAGTGGTTTCTCAGTGATTAAGTACAATTATCAAAGCCATTAAATTGACATCAGTACAATAAATATTGAGCCATGCCATGTAGAGCCACCCAAGACCATCATAGTAATACTGTTCATTAAGATCTTTTTTGTACAGTTCTTCTGTGTATTCTTTCCATCTCTTCTTGATCTCTCCAGTGTCTACTAGGTCCTCATTGTTTCTATCCTTTATTGTTCCCATCTTTGGGCAAAATGTTCCCTTGATAGCTCCAGTTTTCCCTGAAGAATTCTCTAGTCTTTCCCCTGATTATTGAAGAGATCAAGAAGAGATGGAAAGAATACATAAAATAACTGTACAAAAAAGATGTTAATGAACTGGACTACTACGATGGTGTGGTCACTCACCCAGAGCCAGACATTCTGGAGAGCGAAGTCAAGTGGACATTAGAAAGCATTGCTGTTAATAAAGCTAGGGGATACGATGGAATTCTAGTAGAACTATTCAGAACCCTAAAGGATGATGCCATCAAGGTGTTGCATTCAATATGTCAGCAAATCTGGAAGACTCAGTAGTGGCCACAGGACTGGAAAAGGTCAATCCTCAATCTCAATTCCCAAGAAGAGTAGTACTAAAGAATGTGCTAATCATTGGACAGTTGCACTCATTTCCCATGCTAGTAAGGTCATGCTTAAAATCTTGCATGCTAGGCTTCAGCATTATGTGAATCAAGAACTTCCAGATGTCCAAGCTGGGTTTAGAAAAGGAATAGGAACCACAGATCAAATTGCCAACATTCAGTGAATCATAGAGAAAACTAGGAAAGTCCAGAAAAACACCTACCTCTGTTTAATTGACTATGCCAAAGCCTTCAACTGTGTGGATCATAATAAACTGAAGAAAGCTTTTAAAGAGATGAGAATACCAGAGCATCTTACCTGTCTCCTGATAAACCTGTATGCAGGTCAAGAGTCAACAATTAGAACCCTGCATGGAACAACTAATTGGTTCAAGATTGAGAAAGGAGTACGACAGGGCTGTCTGCTGTCACCCTGTTTCTTTAACCTATATGCTGAGCACATCATGAGAAATACCTGGCTGGATGAATTACAAGCTAGAATCAAGATAGGTGGGAGAAACAGCAACAACCTCAGATAGGTGAATGATATCACTCTAATGGCACTCTAATGATATCACTCTAATCACTCTAATCCCTTTACCTTTACCTTTACCATTAGAGGCTCTAATGGTAAAGAACCTCTTGATGAGAGTGAAGGAGGAGAGTGAAAGAGCCAGCTTAAAACTAAATATTAAGAAAAAACTAAGATAATGGCATCTGGCTCCATTACTTCATGGCAAATAGAAGGGGAAAAGGTGGGAGTAGTGACAAATTTCCTCTTCTTGGGCTCTCAAATCACTGTGGATGGTGACTGCAACCAAGAAATCAGAAGACATTTTCTTTTTGGGAGGAAAGCTATGAAAAACCTAGACAGTGTGTTGAAAAGCAGAAACATTACTCTGCCAGCAAACGTCTGTATAGTCAAGGCTATGATTTTCCCAGTGATCAAGTATAGTTGTGAGAGCTGGACCATAAAGAAGGCAGGGTGCTGAAGAATTGACACATTTGTCCAAGGAGCTCCTGAGAGTTCTTTGGACAGCAGGGAGATCAAATCAGTCAATCTTAAGGGAGATCAACTCTGAATACTCATTTGAAGGACTGATATTGAAGCTGAAACTCCAGTATTTTGGTCATCTGATGCAAACGGCTGACTCACTGGAAAGTCCTTGATGCTGGGAAAGATTGAGGACAGAAGGAGAAGAGGGCATCAGAAGATGAGATGGCTGGCTGGCATCACCAATGCAATGGGCAAACTTTGAGAGATGGGGAGGAACAGGGGCGCCTGGCATGCTGCAGTCCGTGGGATCGCAAAGAGTCGGACACGACTGAGCGACTGAACAACAGCTAGTATACTCTATTTAGTACTATAACTAAATTACAGATCTTATTTCGATCTCACCGTGCTTTATATTACATATACTTTTTTTTAGTAGGAATACTGTTCTAAGAAATAAAATTTATGCCATGGAACCACCACCAAAGTCTGGTTCTAGAACTTTTTCATCACCTCAAAGAAATTCCTTTGCATTAATCCTTTAAAGTCATACCCTCTTTTAACTTTGGTAACCACTTATCTGTTCTCCATCAGCTTAATTTTGTAATTTTGAAAATCTTGCAGAAATGAAATTATTTAAAATGCAACCTTTTTGTAAATCAACTATAATCCAATAAAAAGTTAAAAAGGTAGATAAGCAACAGGGATAAGTTGAACAGCACGGGGAATTATAGTCATTATATTGTAAAAACATTTTTTTTTTTGGTTGTGCTCATAGCATGTGGAATCTTAGTTCCATAACCAGGGATCAAACTCATGCCTCCTGCACTGGGAAGCACAGAGTCTTAACCACTGGACCACCAGGGAAACCCCTTTGTAATAACTCTTAGTGGAATATAATCTATAAAAATACTGGATCACTGTGCTATACACCTGAAACGTATTTAATATTGGAACTCACATATACTTCAATAAAAAAATAATGAAGTAAAGGAAAAGGCAACCTTTTAGGACTTCTGGGCTTCCCTAAGATGGTTAAGAATCCTCCTGTAATCCTGGGGACCTGGGTTCAATCCCTGGGTCAGGAAGATACCCTGGAGAAGGAAATGGCAACCCACCCCAATATTCTTGCCTGGAGAATTCCATGGACAGAACAGCCTGGAGAGGTACAGTCTATGAGGTCTCAAAGAAGAGGTCACAAATAGTAGCACGAGACTGCGCACAGACATACACACAAGATATGGAAGCAACATAAATGTCCATCAATAGATGAATGAATAAAGAAGATGTAGGGTACACACACACACACACACACACTCACACTCACACTCACACTCACTCTCTCTCTCTCTCACAGTGGAATACTGCTGCTGCTGCTAAGTCACTTCAGTCGTGTCCGACTCTGTGCGACCCCATAGACGGAAGCTCACCAGGCTCCCCCATCCCTGGGATTCTCCAGGCAAGAACACTGGAGTGGGTTGCCATTTCCTTCTCCAATGCATGGAAGTGAAAAGTGAAAGTGAAGTCGCTCAGTCATGTCTGACTCTTAGCGACCCCATGGACTGCAGCCCACCAGGCTCCTCCGTCCATGGGATTTTCCAGGCAAGAGTACTGGGGTGGGGTGCCATTGCCTTCCCCGAGTGGAATACTACTCAGTCACAAAAAGAATGAAATAATGCCATCTGAAGCAACGTGCATGAACCTAGAGATTATCATACTAAATGAAATGTCAGAGAAAGACAAATATGATAGCACTTATGTATGGAGTCTCACATATGACACAAATAAACTTACTTATGAAACAGAAACAGACTCACAGACATAGAAAACAAACTTATGGTTACTAAAGGGAAAGGGGAGGTGGGGGAAAATTAGGAAGCTGAGGTTAGCAGATACATACTAATATGTGATAGATAAACAACAAGTTCCTACTGTATAGCACAGGGAACTATATTCAATATCCTGTACTAAACTATAATGGAAACTATATATATATATACACACACACACAACTAAACCGTAATGGAAACTATATATATATATATTATATATATACACACACAACTGAGTCACTTTGCTATACACCAGAAACTGACACAACATTGTAAATCAACTATACTTCAACAAAAAAGAGTGCTGCTCCATCAAAAAAATTTCCATTGTATGTGTATACTGAATTTTGATTATCCACTTATCTGCCAATGGACAGGTGGTTTGTTTCTACCTTTGGCTCTTGTGAATAATGCTGCTATAAACACAGGTATGTCTATGTACTTAGATGCTTCAGTCATGTCCAACTCTTTGTGACCCTGTGGACTGTAGCCCACCAGGCTCCTTTGTCCATGGGATTCTCCAGACAAGAATATTGGAGTGGGTTGCCATGCCCTCCTACAGGGGATCTTCCCTATCCAGGGACTGAACCTTCATCTCTTAGGTGTCCTGTATTGCAGGTAGATTCTTTACCACTGAGCCATGAACATGGTTGTACAAATATCTCTTCGAGAACCTGCTTTCAGTTCATTTGGCTGTATTCCCAGAAGTGGCATTGCTAAATCAAATGGTAATTTAAATTTTTAATTTTTGGGAAAACAGCATACTGTTTCCACAGTGGCAGCATCATTTTATATTCTAACCAACAGTGCATAAAGGTTTGATTACTCTACATCATTGTTAACACTTATTAGTTTTGGTAATAGCTATCCTAATGGATGTGAGGTAGTATCTCATTGTGGTTATGACTTGCATATCTCTAATGATTAGTGATGTTGAGCATTGTTTCATATACTTATTGTTCATTTGTCTATCTTATTAGATAAATGTCTCCTTAACTCCTTTGCCCATTTAAATTTTGTTGTTGTTGAATTTTACCAGTTCTTTATGTATTGTGTATCGTGACTCTTTTCAGATACATGATTTGCAAATACTTGCTCCTATTTTGCAGGCTGACTCTACTGTGTTTTTATTCAGTCCTCACATACCATTCTTACCTTTACTTTATATTAACAAATGAGGAAGCCAAAGTATAGAGAGATTCAGTAACTTTTAGTAACCTGCATCTGGTTACCTGGTTAGTATATGGTAGAGCAGGTATTCAAACTCATATCAACTGCCTCCAGAGGCTGCACTTTTTACCACTGTATTATGGTCAGCTTAGCCAACTCTATGAATACAGGTAATCTTGATTTCTGTGTTTAACCTGTGTGGAAGGCCTACTGAAAGAAGCAGATTGATCTACCTTTTTAAAAAAGTATGGTGATCCTCATTATTTGCATATTCTGTATTTGTGAGTTTTTCTGCTCACCAAAATTTTTTGTAATCCCAAATCAATATTCATAGTGCTTTTGGTGTCATTCATGGTTGTGGGCAGAGTGGCAAAAAATCTGAGTCACTTGATGTGGATATTCCCAGCTGATGTCAAACACAGCAACTCCATGCTTTCTTGTCTTCTTGTTTCAGCTCTCATTTTTTTTTGTAGTCTACTTAGTGCCTACGTAGTCTACTTTTTCCATCTCTGTGGTTTGGGTTTTGTGAGTGAGGTGTGTGTGTGTGTGTGTGTGTGTGTGATATTGCTATTTAAAATTGTCCCCCAGAGTAGTACTAAAGTACTGTCTAATGTTCCTAAGTGCAAGAAGGCTGTGATGTACTCTATGGAGAAAATACATATAGTAGATAAGTTTTCTTCAAATTTGAGTTGTAGTGTGGTTGGTCATTGAGATCAATGTTAATGAACCAGCAGTATATAAAATAAACTATCTGTAAACAGAAACACACAAGAAACAAAATTATGTATTGATTGGTTGCTAAAAATGCTGTGAATAGAAGCTTGCATGACTCTAACCCTCTATTTCTTCTGGAAGCAATGGTTCAGTGTTTGCAAATTCAATGGTTGCTGCCACCTTATAGAACAGAGCTTCTTTGAATGAAAAGAGTTGACTCCTTATCCTAACTATCATTTAAATCAGTGTGTCTTGAAGGAAGCTAAATAAATTCTCATAGAATCCCAGGGTGGGTATGTGATGTGTATGCTTCGTTGCTCAGTCATGTCTGACTCTTTGTGACCCAGGAGACTGTAGCCCACCAGGCTCCTCTGTCCATGGTGATTCTCCAGGCAAGAATACTGGAGTGGGTTGCCATGCCCTCCTCTTAGAAGATCTTCCCAACCCAGGAATTGAACCCAGGTCTCCCACACTGCAAGTGGATTCTTTACTGTCTGAGCCACCAGGGAAGCCCTGAAAAGTTAGTCCCTCAGTCATGTCTGACTCTTTGTGACCCTGTGGACCATATAGCCTGTCCGGCTTCTCTGTCCATGGAATTCTCTAGGCAAGAATACTGCAGTGGGTTGCCATTCCCTTCTCCAGGGGATCTTCCATACCCAGGAATTGAACCTGGATCTCCTGCATTGCAGGCAGATTCTTTACCATCGGATCCACCTGGAAAGCCCCCTGTGTGGTTTGTACTGTAATTTAAAAGGTCCAGTGTGCTTTCACATCCACCACATCCATACCCCAGTGCTATGGATGGCGTATCCTCATTTTAGATGAGGAATCCAAGTGCAAAGGGATTACGTGAGTTGCCTGAGGACACACAGGCAATTAGTGCTATGAATAGACCTACAGCCCACATTTCCTAATTGTTTTTTTTTTTTTTTGGTGTGAATTTCCTCTTCCATCTTCCTTTCTACAGTCAGGGGAAAGAGAGAGAAAGCTTTTTGAGTACTTGTAATGTACCCCTTCCAGTATTAGTCATTGAGGCATTTGATCTCATTTGCTCTTCTTAGCAACTCATTGTGACAGGAGATGCTACAGTCTTTCTAATGACCAAACTGAAGGGAAATTAGGTGTTTTAATTAGCACATAATTAGGAATTTTGTGCTGACTAGTGCGGAGAAGGCAATGGTACCCCACTCCAGTACTCTTGCCTGGAAAATCCCATGGACTGAGGAGCCTGGTAGGCTGCAGCCCATGGGGTCGCACAGAGTTGGACATGACTGAGCGACTTCACTTTCACTTTTCACTTACATGCATTGGAGAAGGAAATGGCAACCCACTCCAGTGTTATTGCCTGGAGAATCCCAGGGACGGGGAGCCTGATTGGCTGCCGTCTATGGGGTCGCACAGAGTCAGACATGACTGAAGTGACTTAGCAGCAGCAGTGCTGGTAGAATTTGGATCTTGATCTTTCAAAGAATATGTTACTTTGTGCAATTGTCTGTTAAATGTCCCAGAGGAGAGAATTGACGAAACATAAATGTATAATTTCTCAGCTTCACTTTCCAATGGCATGACAAAAAAATATTTGACTAATGTTTCCACTCATTTGGAGTTGTGGTTTCGTGTATGTCCACAAAATATCAAAAAATTAGAGTTAAATACAATATTTTTTCTCAAAGTTGTCTAAGTTTAGTTTGTTCTGTATGCTGCAGGAGGTAATCAATTCATAAATCGTGTTGTAACTTGCACTTTGTGAAGTGGATTTTAATTATAAATAAATGCTTTCTTTTTAGAGTGAACGAAAATGTCTTTATTTAAAGCCCGTGATTGGTGGTCTACTGTTCTGGGAGATAAAGAAGAATTTGATCAAGGCTGTTTGTGTTTGGCTGATGTTGACAATACTGGAAATGGACAAGGTAAACAGCTTATGACCAAGCATGTTGGAACAAAGCATTTTATAGGGATGAAATAAAAATGACTTTTTTAAAAAAAAATGTATACTTTACAGAGCTTAGGTGAACTGTCATGATTATGTCCCAGTTTTTTTTTTTTTTTTTTTGAAACAAAGTGACCCAGTTTTTAAGATCATTTGCCTTCTGGGAACGGGAGAGGGTGGGATGATTTGGGAGAATAGCATTGAAATGTGTATAATATCATATCTGAAACGAGTCGCCAGTCCAGGTACGATGCCTGATAACGGATGCCTGGGGCTGGTGCACTGGGACGACCCAGAGGGATGGTATGGGGAGGGAGGAGGAAGGAGGGTTCAGGATGGGAACACATGTATACTTGTGGCAGATCCATCTTGATGTATGGCAAAAGCAATACAATATTGTAAAGTTAAGCAAAATAAAATTTAATTAAAAAAAAGATCATTTGCCTTATAAGTAATATTTAGGTAACAGGCTGATAAATGTAGTTATTACTTGTGTTTTGTTGTTTGTATTTTTCTGGTCTGTGTTGATTCTGTCATATTTGCTGGAACTCAGAAAAATATTACAGAGTATCATTTAATTTATTTTTATTTGTTGCAAAATCAGGTGTTGTAGGGTAGAACTGGCAAAACATTTTTAGTTTTGAAAATTTTTCTTTTGCAGAAATTATTTGCAATAAAAATGATTTAAAATTGAATCTAAAAGCTGTTTACTAGAATGGACAAATTATATTAATCTCTGTCTTTGTAGAAAACAATTCTTAAAACATTGCTTTTATTTTTATATTTTGATACTATAAACAATATTCTATTTTATTCTTATATTATTTGCTGCTCTTTGCACGTTCATCAGAGAAGGCAATGGAACCCCACTCCAGTACTCTTGCCTGGAAAATCCCATGGATGGAGGAGCCTGGTGGGCTGCAGTCCATGGGGTCGCTAAGAGTCGGACACAACTGACCGACTTTACTTTCACTTCTCACTTTCATGCATTGGAGAAGGAAATGGCAACCCACTCCAGTGTTCTTGCCTGGAGAATCCCAGGGATGAGGGAGCCTGGTGGGCTACCGTCTATGGGGTCACACAGAGTCGGACACGACTGAAGCGACTTAGCAGCAGCAGTAGTAGCAGCAGCAGCATGTTTATATATCAAGTGGTCTTTAAAACATTTAAGGTCTGTATTTTTGCTATTTGAAATTTATATTTGGTTTAAATGATTTATTGCCATGAGCCTTTTGTCACTGACTATAGTCACTGACCTCTTAAAAAGAAAACTTATAATACTTTTTCTTCTGTTCATTTTACATAAATATTGCCCCTTTACATTTCTCTTTATTTTCTTTCTCTTGCCTATAATGAAAATAGTAGAGTTTGGGTTGTATGGTGAAAGGAGAAAATGATATAAGCAGTGAAGAGTGAAAGTCACTAAGCTGTTCTGAGTACCTACTGCTGCTGCTGCTGCTAAGTCGCTTCAGTCGTGTCCAACTCTGTGTGACCCCATAGACGGAAGCCCACCAGGCTCCCCCCTTCCCTGGGATTCTCCAAGCAAGAACACAGGAGTGGGTTGCCATTTCCTTCTCCTACTACATTGTATCTAAGGAAGATCTGGGCCCTGCCTTCCTACTGATAGGAACCGTGAATGTCTTCTATTTGGAGGATGTCCTGAGTGGTTCTTTAATGATTATCAACCCTGCCTCTTGCTCAAGTGTTTGTTTAAGTGTATAATTCCCCTATAATTTGGCAGCCTAGAAGAGTCATACCACAAAAATATCTACCAGAGAGAAACAGTTTCATACCCACCTCTGCCTAAACTATTTAAAGCTCAGATCAGATCAGATCAGATCAGTCACTCAGTCATGTCCCACTCTTTGCGACCCCATGAATCACAGCACGCCAGGCCTCCCTGTCCATCACCAACTCCCGGATGTCACTCAGACTCACATCCATTGAGTCAGTGATGCCATCCAGCCATCTCATCCTCTGTCGTCCCCTTCTCCTCTTGCCCTCAATCCCTCCCAGCATCTGAATCTTCTCCAATGAGTCAACTCTTCTCACGAGGTGGCCAAAGTACTGGAGTTTCAGCTTTAGCATCATTCCTTCCAAAGAAATCCCAGGGCTGATCTCCTTCAGAATGGACTGGTTGGATCTCCTTGCAGTCCAAGGGACTCTCAAGAGTCTTCTCCAACACCACAGTTCAAAAGCATCAATTCTTCGGCGCTCAGCCTTCTTCACAGTCCAGCTCTCACATCCATACATGACCACAGGAAAAACCATAGCCTTGACTAGGCGAACCTTTGTTGGCAAAGTAATGTCTCTGCTTTTGAATATGCTATCTAGGTTGGTCATAACTTTCCTCCAAGGAGTAAGCGTCTTTTAATTTCATGGCTGCAGTCACCATCTGCAGTGATTTTTGGAGCCCAGAAAAATAAAGTCTGACACTGTTTCCACTGTTTCTCCATCTATTTCCCATGAAGTGATGGGACTGGATGCCATGATCTTTGTTTTCTGAATGTTGAGCTTTAAGCCAACTTTTTCACTCTCTACTTTCACTCTTATCAAGAGGCTTTTTAGTTCCTCTTCACTTTCTGCCATAAGGGTGGTATCATCTGCATATCTGAGGTTATTGATATTTCTCCCAGCAATCTTGATTCCAACTTGTGTTTCTTCCAGTCCAGTGTTTCTCATGATGTACTCTGCATATAAGTTAAATAAATAGGGTGACAATATACAGCCTTGATGTACTCCTTTTCCTATTTGGAACTAGTGTTGTTCCATGTCCAGTTCTAACTGTTGCTTCCTGACCTGCATACAAATTTCTCAAGAGGCAGATCAGGTGGTCTGGTATTCCCATCTCTTTCAGAATTTTCCACAGATTGTTGTGATCCACACAGTCAAAGGCTTTGGCATAGTCAATAAAGCAGAAATAGATGTTTTTCTGGAACTCTCTTGCTTTTTCCATGATCCAGCGGATGTTGGCAATTTAATCTCTGGTTCCTCTACCTTTTCTAAAACCAGCTTGAACATCAGGAAGTTCACGGTTCACATATTGCTGAAGCCTGGCTTGGAGAATTTTGAGCATTACTTTACTAGCATGTGAGATGAGTGCAATTGTGTGGTAGTTTGAGCATTCTTTGGCATTGCCTTTCTTTGGGATTGGAATGAAAACTGACCTTTTCCAGTCCTGTGGCCACTGCTGAGTTTTCCAAATGTGCTGGCATATTGAGTGCAGTACTTTCACAGCATCATCTTTCAGGATTTGGAATAGCTCCACTGGAATTCCATCACCTCCACTAGCTTTGTTCGTAGTGATGCTTCCTAGGGCCCACTTAACTTCACATTCCAGGATGTCTGGCTCTAGGTCAGTGATCACACCATCGTGATTATCTGGGTCATGAAGATCTTTTTTGTACAGTTCTTCTGTGTATTCTTGCCACCTCTTCTTAATATCTTCTGTTTCTGTTAGGTCCATATGCCCACTATGAATGGGCATAGTGGTAACAAAACCTAGATTTGCAGAGAGTGAAGGAGTGAGAGGTGGGAAAGGCTGAGTGTTTATGGCCCTTTAAAGAAACAGCTGTGAAAGGAAGAGGGAGAATGATCATTGGTGACCATGTAGGGTAAAAGAGAAATGGGAAAAATTGAACGTGTCGCATAGAGGAATGAGATTCGTTCTCCTAGAGAAGGGATCTAGAGTAGACAGTAGGAGATGGGATGAGGTGTGCAGATGGAAGGGCTATCTTTAAGCTTGTGTGAAACTCTTTTTTCTCTGTGACAGAAGGCAAGAAGGTAAGAATGGACATAGATGAAGAGAAGTTTGCAGGTTAGGTTGGGAATTGAGACAGTAGTGCCAGTTGATCCCTGCTTTCTTAAAGGTGATCAGAGAGTGAACAAATAGTATTAGCGCCTTGAAATTGCTTTGGATGAAGTTGACTTGATTCACAGAAGGATTCTTCAGGCTTGAGAGGAGATTGAGAGAAAATTAAGGATCCTTCATCCTGAGAGAATCTGAATGGTTCAGCTTAGATTACATGCTAACCTATGGCCTGGAGGGAGTGTTTATTACAAGAATCAGAGTTAAACATATACATAAGGCAGACTAAAAAATAGTTCATACACTTATCACTTTTAGCTTCTCAGCATTTATACCTAACGTGGGGCAATTGTCCCTTGTACAACTGCACACACACATATTCTTACCCATCTGCAATGAAAGATAACTGTGCACCTACTGCTTCAGAGGCACTTTCAGAGAGCCCTGGCTCTTCAAGACTAGGTTCTCTGGGTGTTATCCCTTTCATTTGTCATTCCAGTATTCATGTTCTGATATTCTGCTGCCTCTAGAATAATTGGTACATACAATTTGTATTCACAGTTTAATATATACATAATATTAATAGTTGAGGAAAAGCAGAGAAGAAAAACTTAAAAATTAAGATGAAGGAGCAGGAAAAATTGTATGGCAACTTGAAGAAGTCATGTTGGGAGCTACATCCTTCTGTTTTGCAACTGGTCACCTGTTGCAGGTTAGGTTGGGAATTGAGACAGTAGTGCCAGTTGATCCCTACTTTCTTGGAGGTGATCAGAGAGTGAAAGAATAGTATTAGCACCTTGAAATTGTTTTGTGGCCTAGGTCTTCATTCCTGAGGGATCTAGAACACTGGTGCTTGCCTGAAGAGGATTATAGTAGCTTCATTTATGACTGAGCCAGACAGTACAGGGAAGGGCCCATGGGGTCCCTGGCTTTCACTCATATTTCTTTCAGCCCCATTCAGCCCTTTTGAGTAGAGGCAATGGCACCCCACTCCAGTACTCTTGCCTGGAAAGTCCCATGGATGGAGAAGTCTGGTAGGCTGAAGTCCCTGGGGTTGCTGCGAGTCAGACACGGCTGAGTGGCTTCGCTTTCACTTTACATTTTCATGCATTGGAGAAGGAATTGGCAACCCATTCCTGTTCTTGCATGGAGAATCCCAGGGATGGGGGAGCCTGGTGGGCTGCCGTCTCTGGGGTCGCACAGAGTCGGACACAACTGAAGCGACTTAGCAGTAGCAGCCCTTATGAGAGGATGTGGCAGTCCTGGGTCCTGTGGATTGGATTGTGGTCATCCTTGTAAATGTATACTCTTGCTCCTATTAAGTGAAAGCAAACTGTTCCTGTTGGTCTCTGTGTATTGTAAGGAGAAAAGGCATTACTAAGATTGAGATGTATTAGTTGGCTCCAAGAAAAAACAGTTTGTGAATAACAGAAGAATTTAGAGTTGCCCTTTAAGTTGTACTGATCAACCTTAACTCTATGCTTCAGTGCTTCAGTGCTGAGTCACTTTAGTTGTATCTGACTCTTTGAGACCCTATGGACTGTAGCCTGCCAGCTCCCCTGTCCATGGGATTCTCCAGGCAAGAATACTGGAGTGGGTTGCCATGCCATCCTCCGGGGGATCTCCCCAGCCCAGGGACCGAACCTGCATCTTTTATGTCTCCTGCATTGTCATATGGGTTCTTCACCACTAGTGCCACCTGGGAAGTCCCTTAACTCTTTCAAACCCATTAATTAGGTTTTATATCAGCAAATTTGGTTATTAAACTAAAGTTCTTTGATAGCAATTATCACATATATACAGTTAAGTTTTTTGGAATCAAATTTTAGGAGACCGTCTCAAATCAGGCTTAGAAATGGTATTGATTTTGATTTTCTCCCTGTTGGAGAGATGGAGTTCCACTGGCTTCTATATAGCCCTTTTCATATAATATCCCTTACTGTACACCTTAGGGAACCAAGTGGTTATTCCACAGTTTTCTACAGAAATATATTTCCTTTAAGCTCTCAATTACTAGGTGAGAAATCATAGATTGGCTTTGCTTCCCCACTGGGGTAAAATAAGTTAGGAAGTTAATTTATCATAATTATGAATCTCCATAATTGGCAGCAACAGCATCTTCCTGGGCTTCCGGAATTAGTAGTAATTTAAAGCCAATATTCAGTGTTTTCTTAAAGGTTGGGTATTTACCTTTGTTCAGTACATTTGAATGAATGACTACTGGTTCGACAGGGAAGGATCCCAGGAAACTTTATATTAGGCATGTGTGGTGTTGTAATTGTTGTGTTAGTCACACAGTTGTATCTGACTTTTGTGACTCCCTGGACTGTAGCCTGCCAGGCTCCTCTGTCCATGGAGAATCCAGGCAAGAATACTGGAGTGGGTTGCCATTCATTCCCTTCTCCAGGGGATATTGCTGACTCAGGGATCGAACCTGGATCTCCTGCATTGCAGACAGACTCTGCCACGGCAGTCTATACACAGCCCTGTCTTTGTTCAGGTGACTCCAAGTCTATAAATTGACTTAAGTATGGGGTTCAAGTAACTCCAAGGCTATAAATTGACTTAAGTATGGCATTATCAACTCAATGGACCTGAGTTTGAGTGAACTCCGGGAGATAGTGAAGGACAGGGAAGCCTGGCATATTGTAGTCCGTGGGGTTGAAAAGAGTCAGACCGACTGAGCGAATGAACAGCAACAGTGGGGTTTGGTGCAGTGCTGTGACTGTCTGATATGGTGGCTTGAATTAGTCCTTTTTTTCATAGACCTGGAATATTTTTGCTTATAGACTTCAAAAAAAGGCCTTAATTTATAAGCACACTTAGTACATTGTTACAATTAAATAGTACTCAGTAATAAAAAGAAATAAATCATTGGGGAAATGAAGGCCTTAGTGAGTTGCCTGTTTGTTCCATTCCTGGGGATCCTGTGTTAATTATAGCTTGAAATATGTGATAGTTAGACTGTTACCTGAGATCTGGTTACCATACTGCTAAGTCGCTTCAGTCGTGTCCAACTCTGTGCAACCCCATAGATGGCAGCCCACCAGGCTCCGCTGTCCCTGGGATTCTCCAGGCAAGAATACTGGAGTGGGTTGCCATTTCCTTCTCCAGTGCATGAAAGTGAAAAGTAAAAGTGAAGTCGCTCAGTCGTGCCCGACTTTTAGCGACCCCACGGACTGCACCCCACCAGGCTCCTCCATGCATGGGATTTTCCAGGCAAGAGTACTGGAGTGGGGTGCCATTGCCTTCTCCTCTGGTTACTATAACAATCCCACTATTTTAATAATTATACATACACGTTGTAATTCTAGGGGTTAAATTGTCACCATCTGGGCTTGGCCATCCTGACTGCCTCTTACCCCTGAGGGTGGGGCAGTTGAAGGTGAACCCCACGCTTTCTGATCGCTGTCTTTACTTTTATGTAAGAAACCTGGAGAGACTGTGAACTTATTTGTTACTGTAATTTAAAACCTCTAGTGTTAATCCCTGAACTAGATTCTTAGGGGTTAAGCCCCCTGTGAAATGAGGTAAGAAATTGTTTCCTCAGACCCTTAGTTTTACCCTGAGATGAGAATTTTGGTCAAAACCTATCATTCTTTTACTTTAAATTATCCAGTGTCCTTAGAAAACGCCATCTTACATATGGTTTGGCATTGCTCCTTCCTGTTCATTTGGCAGCAGCTGTTCAGTTCACTAGAGTGTTTCCTGCAGTGGGCACAGTGTTCCAGATGCTTGGAGGTGTTAACTTGATTAGCTGTTCTGTCACTGTGTACGATGCTGTTTAACTCCATATAAATTATGAACAGGAGTTTTAATGCTTTGTGCCCCAACTCACCTCAAGAATGAATTTCTAAATATCCCTGAAGGAACTGGTGTCTGTAGTTTATTCCTTGGTGCTGATTTTGTATATCAGTTAACATTTTTTTTTGCTACAAGTGACAGGAAACAATTATGATAAATGCGAACAAAAGAGAGATTGGAAGGAGAGTGATATAGCTCTCTTGAATGTAGAGAGTTCATTTGGCCAAGCCTTAGAGTCAGAAACCAGTATGTCTCTAGAGAGTTTGTAAACCTCTGAGGCTGCCATCAGATCACGTAGAACCAGATTCTTTTTTTTTTTTAATTGAAGTATAGTTGATTTACAATGTTGTGTTAATTTCTGCTGTATGACACTCTGATTCAGTTATATATATGTGTGTGTGTACTCTGCATATAAGTTAAATAAACATGGTGACAATATGCAGCCTTGACGTACTCCTTTTCCTATTTGGAACCAGTCTGTTGTTCCATGACCAGTTCTAACTGTTGCTTCCTGACCTGCATACAGATTTCTTAAGAGGCAGATCAGGTGGTCTGGTATTCCCATCTCTTTCAGAATTTTCCATAGTTTATTGTGATCCACACAGTCAAAGGCTTTGGCATAGTCAATAAAGCAGAAATAGATGTTTTTCTGGAACTCTCTTGCTTTTTCCATGATCCAGCCTCTTGATGAAAGTGAAAGTGGAGAGTGAAAGGGTTGGCTTAAAGCTCAACATTCAGAAAACGAAGATCATGGCATCTGGTCCCATCACTGCATGGGAAATAGATGGGGAAACAGTGGAAACAGTGTCAGACTTTGTTTTTCTGGGCTCCAAGATCACTGCAGATGGTGACTGCAGCCATGAAATTAAAAGACGCTTGCTCCTTGGAAGGAAAGTTATGACCAACCTAGATAGCATATTCAAAAGCAGAGACATTACTTTACCAACAAAGGTTCGCCTAGTCAAGGCTATGGTCTTTCCTGTGGTCATGTATGGATGTGAGAGCTGGACTGTGAAGAAGGCTGAGCGCCGAAGAATAGATGCTTTTGAACTGTGGTGTTGGAGAAGACTCTTGAGAGTCCCTTGGACTGCAAGAAGATCCAACCAGTCCATTCTGAAGGAGATCAATCCTGGGATTTCTTTGGAAGGAATGATGCTAAAGCTGAAACTCCAGTATTTTGGCCACCTCATGCGAAGAGTTGACTCATTGGAGAAGACTCTGATGCTGGGAGGGATTGAGGGCAGGAGGAGAAGGGGACGACAGAGGATGAGATGGCTGGATGGCATCACTGACTCGATGGATGCGAGTCTGGGTGACCTCCGGGAGCTGGTGATGGACAGGGAGGCCTGGCGTGCTGCAGTTCATGGGGTCGCAAAGAGTCGGACACGACTGAGCGACTGATCTGATCTGATGTGTGTGTGTGTGTTATGTGTGTTCACAGTCTCTCCAGGTTTCTTTTTTTAAAAAAAATTATTTATTTTAATTGGAGGTTAATAACTTTATAATATTGTAGTGGTTTTGCCATACATTGACATGAATCAGCCATGGATGTACATGTGTCTCCCATCCTGAACCCCTCTCCCACCTCCCTCCGCATCCCATCCCTCTAGGTCATCCCAGTGCACCAGCCCTGAGCACCCTGTCTCATGCATTGAACCTGGACTGGTGATCTGTTTCACATATGCTAATATACATGTTTCAATGCTATTCTCTCTGATCATCCCACACTCGCCTTCTCCCACAGAGTCCAATAGTCCAATAATAGACTGTTGTGTACGTCTGTGTCTCTTTTGTTGTCTTGTATATAGGGTTATCGTTACCATCTTTCTAAATTCCATATATATATGCATTAGTATACTGTATTGATGTTTTTCTTTCTGACTTACTTCACTCTGTATAATAGGCTCAAGTTTCATCCACCTCATTAGAACTGATTCAAATGTAGTCTTTTTAATGGCTAAGTAATATTCCATTATGTATGTGTACCACAGCTTCCTTATCCATTCTTCTGCTGATGGACATCTAGGTTGCTTCCATGTCCTGGCTATTATAAACAGTGTTGCGATGAACATTGGGGTACATGTGTCTCTTTCAATTCTGGTTTCCTCAGTGTGTATGCCCAGCAGTGGGATTGCTGGGTCATATAACTTATATGCAGAGTACATCATGAGAAATGCTGGACTGGAAGAAACACAAGCTGGAATCAAGATTGCCGGGAGAAATATCAATAACCTCAGATATGCAGATGATACCACCCATATGGCAGAAAGTGAAGAGGAACTAAAAAGCCTCTTGATGAAAGTGAAAATGGAGAGTGAAAAGGTTGGCTTAAAGCTCAACATTCAGAAAACGAAGATCATGGCCTCTGGTCCCATCACTACATGGGAAATAGATGGAGAAACAGTGGAAACAGTGTCAGACTTTACTTTCCTGGGCTCCAAAATCACTGCAGATGGTGACTGTAGCCATGAAATTAAAAGATGCTTACTCCTTGGAGAATCCCAGGGTCAGGAGAGCCTGGTGGGCTGACGTCTATGGGGTCACGCGGAGTCGGACACGACTGAAGTGACTTAGCAGCAGCAGAAGCAACTCCTTGGAAAGAAAGTTATGACCAACCTAGATAGCATATTCAAAAGCAGAGACATCACTTTGCCAACAAAGGTTCGCCTAGTCAAGGCTATGGTCTTTCCTGTGGTCATGTATGGATGTGAGAGCTGGACTGTGAAGAAGGCTGAGCGCCGAAGAATCGATGCTTTTGAACTGTGGTGTTGGAGAAGACTCTTGAGAGTCCCTCGGACTGCAAGGAGATCCAACCAGTCCATTCTGAAGGAGATCAGCCCTGGGATTTCTTTGGAAGGAATGATGCTAAAGCTGAAACTCCAGTATTTTGGCCACCTCATGCGAAGAGTTGACTCATTGGAGAAGATTCAGATGCTGGGAGGGATTGAGGGCAGGAGGAGAAGGGGACGACAGAGGATGAGATGGCTGGATGGCATCACTGACTCGATGAATGTGAGTCTGAGTGACCTCCGAGAGCTGGTGATGGATAGGGAGGCCTGGCGTGCTGCAGTTCATGGGGTCGCAAAGAGTCGGACACGACTGAGCGACTGATCTGATGGCAGTTCTATTTCCAGTTTTTTAAGGAATCTCCACACTGTTCTTCATAGTGGCTGTACTAGTTTGCATTCCCACCAACAGTGTAAGAGGGTTCCCTTTTCTCCACACCCTCTCCAGCATTTATTGTTTGTAGATTTTTGGATAGCAGCCATTCTGACTGGTGTGAGATGGTACCTCTTTATGGTTTTGATTTGCATTTCTCTGATAATGAGTGATGTTGAGCATAATTTTTAGATTCTTCTTTTAGACATTAGAAATTCTATTTCCAAAAATTTTTGTGACTAATGTTTTTTCCTATATCTTTAAAAACACCTTTTTACAGATAAAATAATTGTGGGCAGCTTTATGGGATACCTAAGAATCTTTAATCCTCATCCTGTAAAAACAGGAGATGGAGCTCAAGCTGAGGATTTGCTTCTAGAAGTGCATCTACAAGATCCAATATTGCAAGTGGAAGTAGGAAAGTTTGTTTCGTAAGTACAGTCCACTAATTCGAGTGTTTCATCTTATTACTTGGAGTATTTCAGTCCCTTATGTATCATTTTTGTGAATTCTTAAAAAAAAAGACTGTGAATTAAATATATTTCCTGTATAATGTCATGTACTGAACATTGTTTAATATGGAAACCTGTACATATAGGACAGGAAAATTTAGAAGTTTTTTTTTTAAGTGTAACAGACCTAAGATGCCTGATGTGTCAGAAGCTTAAAGGAAAGGAGATAAGCTTTTGGAAAATAATCAAATAAAGAAACAGAAAGTATTCACTTACTTAAAGCACCAATTTTCTAGGTTATATAAATTTGTTTAAAAAAACTAGACATCATAGTAGCTATGTGATTTGGTGCATAACTTTGAGTCTTTAAAATGTATTACTTATTTGGGGTAGAGAGATCCTTAGTTTTTTAAAAGAAGTCAGCTCAACCCACAAAGGAAGTCTTTGATTCAAAGTACTTTATTTTTAAACCTATTTTAGAAGACCATTAATTATTTTGCCTTTTGCGTAATATGTCTGTTTTTTATTTACTGATGATATTGGTGATTTTATCTTATTTTCATACATGAATTTTCTTAAAATTAAACCTGTATTTCTTAATCATTTATAAAAGTATCTACTATGAAATTTTATGTAGACAGAGGTGGTCTTGTTTTCCCTTTTCTTTCTGAGCTCTCTTTACCTTCTTAAGTCAGGGAATGCCCTGAGCTCTGGACTTTGGCTCACTCCCAATTGCTCATCATAATTTATTGGCCCCAGGTTCTACTTGTTCAGGTTCCTGATTCCTGCTAGAAAAACCTGAACAACTGCTCCTGAGCATTATTAACTTTTCTAGTAATATGTTTCATTCTAATGGAAAGCTGCTTCATGGATGCTCTAGGCTGGGACATGAGATGGGACCTTTATGCACTGTGACAGAGAGAATCAGGAGTTTATTACTGACATGGCTGGTAAATATCTACTCCATC
Source organism: Tragelaphus eurycerus (assembly GCA_935064755.1). NCBI lineage: Eukaryota > Metazoa > Chordata > Mammalia > Artiodactyla > Bovidae > Tragelaphus > Tragelaphus eurycerus. The sequence continues at coordinate 33,110,610 of CAKXYN010000002.1, forward strand.
TAAAAGCAGATAATCATTAGGTGCCCATTGTGAACCTAGCACATATAAACATGGATTTATAAAGTAAGGAGACAAAGAAATTCTTGTTTCTGAAAGGCATTTTTACCTTTTCGTGTTTTAAAAAAGTGGAATGCTGTCAGAATCATTCTATATAGTAATATGGTTTTCATCTGTGTGATCATTTTTTAGAAGGGAGGAGGGTAACATTGATGAGTGGATACTGTCCTACTATTTACTGAGTAGTACTGTCTCATTAATCTGATCTATAAGATGTGACCTGCATTTAGAGATAAGGTAGCTAGTTAGAGCTCAGAGCTTTCGGTCACACAGCCAGGATTCCAACCCAAGTCTGTTTGACTCTGTTGTTTACTGTTTTTCCATGACATCATGTTCTTTTCCTGTGCGTGAGGAAAAGTTGAGTGTTCAGGGTACATATAAAGATTTTTGAAGACAATCTTGATTATAAGATAGTTGTGTATATTTACAGGTATTATCTAATATAATTCTTATTTTATGACTGAGAAACTCACACTCTAAAAGATTAAATGATCACGGAAATACCGAAGTGCAGAGTCAAGACCCCAATCCAAGTCTTCAGACTTCAATTATAGTCCTTTTAGTTTAGAACAGAGTCTGTTTCAGAGGTCAGACATCAGAGGCCTGCTTGCAGATTAGTTTTACATTTAAAAGAATTGCCAATGTTTAAGAATGAGGAATTTTCACATAAAATCCCTGCCTTTGGCTTTTCTGGAAAAAAATGTGGAGATCTGGCCACAAGCCCAGAACTGAGTAGCTGCTTGTTGTCTCCTTTAGACTGGCCCTAGTCTCCAGTTTCTCACAGCCATTTACTCCCTTTACTCACTTACATCCTCTGACTTGACTCTTGAAGACTTTGAATTTAGGATTTCTAGACTGACAGTGCCATGTCTCTGGAAACCACTTGATAGGGGCTGGGGAAGTGTAGTGGTGACACTTGAGACCTGTAGGGGAAGAGCAGTTGGCCAGGTGACGATGGTCAGGCTCTCTCGCCCCACTCCTCCTCACTCAGGACAGCTGAGATCATTTGTGGCGCTAAGCATGCACATCGTGGTGTGGTCTATATAAGTACCACCTGAAAAGCTCTTAGAGCTGTCAAGTCTTGAGTCCAGTCCTGTGGAGTTGAGTTTTGTAGTTATCATTACTGCTGTGTCAGAGATTAAAGCATGTCTGCCTTGCCCCAGTAAATAAAGAATATCTGTAGTTTCTACAGCTCCTTTTTGCATCTTCTTCCAGCTTCCCTGCTGGCGTCTTGCCTACCCTGAGTTCAGTGAACAGTGAGGTAACAGCAAGACAAGACCAAACCAAAATATTTTCAATACCTTTAGTAAAATTTCAGACGTGGATGTGATATATGCCATTTCCCAGTGATGATTAGCTTTCTCTGGTGCTTTATACTTTACTTTCACATGATTTTTATTTCATTTAATTGAAAGCTCTTATTTTCCAAAAGGGGAAATAGGCTTAGAGAGTGTAAGTCTCTTGCCCAAGGTCATAGGTTAATTAGCCTGCACGCCAGGACCAAAGCTTGGGTCACTCTCTCTCTCTTTTTTTTTGCAACCAGGGATCTAACCTGGGCTGTCCACAGTGCAAGTGTGGCGTCTTAACCACTGGACTGCCAGGGAAGTCCCATGTGCCTTTATTGTGGGAGAGCACTCATTAAGGGGCCTCTGATATGGCTCTTTCTGGGAGACTCCTTTGGCTTCAACCTGAAGGCAACTCCTTGAGGCCAGAGTTCTTGGGCCTCTGGGATTGTCACACTGGCTGTTTTGTAGTTAAATTTATTTTTCGGTTTTGAGTGTTATCCAGTGAATTATTTAGTTCACTCATGATAGGTTATGATTATAATCTCTTTTTAAAATCATTTTGTCATTTTTGGGGGTTACTAGTATTTAAACTTTTAAACTTTCACCATTTTTCAGAGGTACTGAGATGCTTCATTTGGCTGTGTTGCATTCGAGAAAACTGTGTGTCTACTCTGTCTCAGGTAAGAAACATTTTCTTTTTTTAATGTAGACTTTTTACTAAAATATGGACTTCTTAATATTATGTAAAATAGTTATATCGACTTGGCTAAAAGTTTTCTTATCTTGGTTAGTGTTTTCCCATTGTTCACTTATTCTTTCAGCTGCAAAGACTATTACATTTTTCTTGGCCTGCTATTTCCATGCATACTTACATTTCTATCACTGTGAGGGTTCCTTGAAACCTCCTTTATCTGAGGAATTGTGTCCAGGATTGCCTGTGATTAAGAGAGGCCAATTCTGGGTACTTAGGACACTTGAGTCAAGAAATGTTCAATAGCAACAATCAGATCAGGTCAGATCAGTTGCTCAGTCGTGTCCGACTCTTTGCGACCTCATGAACCGCAGCACGCCAGGCCTCCCTGTCCATCACCAGCTCCCGGATGTCACTCAGGTTCACACCCATCGAGTCAGTGATGCCATCCAGCCATCTCATCCTCTGTCGTCCCCTTCTCCTCCTGCCCCAATCCCTCCCTGCATCAGAGTCTTCTTCAATGAGTCAGCTCTTCGCATGAGGTGGCCAAAGTACTGGAGTTTCAGCTTTAGCATCATTCCTTTCAAAGAAATCCCAGGGCTGATCTCCTTCAGAATGGACCGGTTGGATCTCCAGGGACTCTCAAGAGTCTTCTCCAACACCACAGTTCAAAAGCATCAATTCTTCGGCTCTCAGCCTTCTTCACAGTCCAGCTCTCACATCCATACATGACCACAGGAAAGACCATAGCCTTGACTAGGCGAACCTTTGTTGGCAAAGTGATGTCTCTGCTCCTGAATATGCTATCCAGGTTGGTCATAACTTTTCTTCCAAGGAGTAAGCGACTTTTAATTTCATGGCTGCAGTCACCATCTGCAGTGATTTTGGAGCCCAGAAAAATAAAGTCTGACACTGTTTCCACGGTTTCTCCATCTATTTCCCATGTAGTGATGGGACCAGATGCCATGATCTTCGTTTTCTGAATGTTGAGCTTTAAGCCAACCTTTTCACTCTCCACTTTCACTTTCATCAAGAGGCTTTTTAGTTCCTCTTCACTTTCTGCCATAAGGGTGGTGTCATCTGCATATCTGAGGTTATTGATATTTCTCCCGGCAATCTTGATTCCAACTTGTGTTTCTTCCAGTCCAGCATTTCTCATGATGTACTCTGCATATAAGTTAAATAAACAGGGTGACAATATACAGCCTTGACGTACTCCTTTTCCTATTTGGAACCAGTCTGTTGTTCCATGACCAGTTCTAACTGTTGCTTCCTGATCTGCATACAGATTTCTCAAGAGGCAGATCAGGTGGTCTGGTATTCCCATCTCTTTCAGAATTTTCCACAGTTTATTGTGATCTACACAGTCAAAGGCTTTGACATAGTCAATGAAGCAGAAATAGATGTTTTTCTGGAACTCTCTTGCTTTTTCGATGATCCAGCGGATGTTGGCAATTTGATCTCTGGTTCTTCTGCCTTTTCTAAAACCAGCTTGAACATCAGGAAGTTCATGGTTCACATATTGCTGAAGCCTGGCTTGGAGAATGTTGAGCATTACTTTACTAGCATGTGAGATGAGTGCAATTGTGCGGTAGTTTGAGCACTCCTTGGCATTGCCTTTCTTTGGGATTGGGATGAAAACTGACCTTTTCCAATCTTGTGGCCACTGCTGAGTTTTCCAGATTTGCTGGCATATTGAGTGCAGCACTTTCACAGCATCATCTTTCAGGATTTGGAATAGCTCCACTGGAATTCCATCACCTCCACTAGCTTTGTTCGTAGTGATGCTTTCTAAGGCCCACTTGACTTCACATTCCAGGATGTCTGGCTCTAGGTCAGTGATCACACCATCATGATTATCTGGGTCGTGAAGCTCTTTTTTGTACAGTTCTTCTGTGTATTCTTGCCACCTCTTCTTAATATCTTCTGCTTCTGTTAGGTCCATACCATTTCTGTCCTTTATCGAGCCCATTTTTGCATGAAATGTTCCTTTGGTATCTCTGATTTTCTTGAATAGATCCTTAGTCTTTCCCATTCTGTTGTTTTCCTCTATTTCTTTGCATTGATCGCTGAAGAATGCTTTCTTATCTCTTCTTGCTATTCTTTGGAAGTCTGCATTCAGATGTTTCAAGGTAAGAGAAACCCAAGTAAGACTGTAGGTCTGCAAGAGGGCATCAGAGGGCAAATACACTGAAACCATACTCACAGAAAACTAGTCAATCTAATCACACCAGGACCACAGCCTTGTCTAACTCAATGAAATTAAGCCATGTCCATGGGGCAACCCAGGATGGGCGGGTCATGGTGGAGAGATCTGACAGAGCGTGGTCCGCTGGAGAAGGGAATGGCAAACCACTTCAGTATTCTTGCCTTGAGAACCCCATGAACAGTATGAAAAGGCAAAATGATAGGGTACTGAAAGAGAAACTCCCTAGGTCAGTAGGGGCCCAATATGCTACTTGAGATCAGTGAAGAAATAACTCCAGAAAGAATAGCAACAATAGAATTCATTAAATGTTGAGTCATGGTGGCTTAAAGTACGTTTATTTGGTGAACCTCAAGTATTTTTTCTTTATAGTTCTAATTTCTTGGTTTTTGGTTGTCTTCATTTAACCAGACCTCAAGGCATGTATTTGAGGCTTACTCGGGTTTCATTCCCTGACGTGGTCCTGTGGGTGCAAGTATGAAAGTCAATTGTAGTGTGGTCAGCATTTTGGACCTTATTAAAAATGTAACTTATGAATTTTGTTTCATTTATTAAATAAGTTTTAGTTCAAGTTGAGAGAGTTATTTTCATGATGTGAACATCGGAGGATTTTTTTCAGTGGATATAGTAAAGCTAACTATCTGTGGACCTATTGCTTATTCAAAAGATACACTCCTTTGGAATTTGCTATAAATATTAGCTTCTAGGTCTCGATTTCTCACACTCAGTCTCTTGATTTAGGCTTTCTTTGTATTTTGCTTTTAATTGGAGTAATGATTCTTATTTACCATCACCAAGATGGATATTCTTTTTTGGTTTGAAGAGCTGTTAGATTTTGAAGGCAGGCTTGGTGTGTGTTGTGTGGTAGACATACTTGTTAAATGAATGAATGAACTTATATTTCTAGGTAGTGCTGAGGCAATTGGTAGTAGCTATTTATTACTCTCTATATGTTACTTTCTTCTTTTCCTTCTCTATTGCCACTATCATTTTCTTTTCCATTCTTTTTTGTATCAGAGACCCAGTAAAGTAATCTTACTGTCATTGTTAAATACTCTCATTGTTTTTGGTGGTAAAATATGTTGCTCCTCTTATGCTGTTAAAGCGCTACACTCAATATACCAGCAAATTTGGAAAACTCAGCAGTGGCCACAGGACTGGAAAAGGTTTGTTTTCATTCCAATCCCATAGAAAGGTAATGCCAAGGAATGCTCACACTACTGCACAATTGCACTCATCTCACATGCTAGCAAAGTAATGCTCAACATTCTCCAAGCCAGGCTTCAACAGTACATGAACTGTGAACTTCCAGATGTTCAAGCTGGATTTAGAAAAGGCAGAGCAACCAGAGATCAAATTGCCAACATCCGCTGGATCATTAAAAAAGCAAGAGTTCCAGAAAAACATCTACTTCAGCTTTATTGACTACTCCAAAGCCTTTGACTGTGTGGATCACAACAAACTGTGGAAAATTCTTAGAGAGATGGGAATACCAGATCACCGGACCTGCCTCCTGAAAAATCTGTATGCAGGTCAAGAAGCAACAATTAGAAACGGACATGGAACAATAGACTGGTTCTAAATTGGGAAAGGAATACATCAAGGCTGTATATTGTCACCCTTATTTAACTTATATGCAGAGTACATCATGAGAAATGCTGGGCTGGATGAAGACAAGCTGGAATCAAGATTGCTGGGAGAAATATCAATAACCTCAGATATGTAGATGACATCACCCTTATGGCAGAAAGCGAAGAAGAACTAAAGAGCCTCTTGATCAAAGTGAAAGAGGAGAGTGAAAAAGTTGGCATAAAGCTCAACATTCAAAAAATGAAGATCATGGCCTCTGGTCCCATCACTTCATGGCAAATAGATGGGGAAGCAGTGGAAACAGTGAGAGACTTTATTTTGGGGGGCTTGAAAATCACTGCAGATGGTGACTTCAGCCATGAAATTAAAAGACGCTTGCTCCTTGGAAGAAAAACTATGACCACCCTAGACAGCATATTAAAAAGCAGAGACATTACTTTACCCACAAAGGTCCGTCTAGTCAAGGCTATGGTTTTTCCAGTGGTCATGTGTGGATGTGAGAGTTGGACTATAAAGAAAGCTGAGCACCAAAGAATTGATGCTTTTGAACCGTGGTGTTGTTGAAGACTCTTGAGAGTCCCTTGGACTGCAAGGAGATCCAACCAGTCCAACCTAAAGGAAGTCAGTCCTGAATATTCATTGGAAGGACTGATGCTGAAGCTGAAACTCCAGTACTTTGGCCACCTGATGCGAATAACTGACTCATTTGAAAAGACCCTGATGCTGGGAAAGACTGAAGGTGGGAGGAGAAGGGGACGACAGAGGATGAAATGGTTGGATGGCATCACCGATTCTATGGACATGAGTTTGAGTAAGGTCCGGGAGTTGGTGATGGACAGGGAAGCCTGGCGTGCTGCAGTCCATGGGGTCACAAAGAGTTGGACATGGCTGAGGGACTGAACTGAACTAATGTTGCTCCTTCTAGTGGTAGGACAAATATTTAGTGTTCCAGAATAAATGGAGAAGGTATGATATAGGCTGGGCTTTCCATGTGACACAGTGGTAAAGAATCTGCCAGCCAATGCAGGAGATGCAGGAGACTAGGGTTTGATTGGGAAGATCCTCTGGAGGAGGAAATGCCAACTGACTTTGGTATTCTTGCCTGGAGAATCCCATGGATAGAGAGGAGCCTGGCAGGCCACAGTCCAGGGGATGGTAAAGAGTTGGATACGACTGAGCACGCATGATAGAGGCTACTTTATTGTAGGAATCTAGCTGTTCCTGTCCCATCATAAGCCTATTAACTTTGAGTGACATTTTATTAACAGGTATGGAGGAGGATAACTTGCCCACAGTTACTCTTGAATACTGCTTGGGGTACTGGTCCTTTCTAGAGTCTCTAAGAGTGCAGTAGAAGGATAGATCCTAAAAATTAGAAACGAGGTTAGATTCTTGACTTTCCCTTGGCCCATCTGAATAATGGCTCAGAAAGTCAGAAGTCTCTAGACTTTATTGGGTTGTATGACATAGACTAAGGATGAAATGTGTGTTTACGAAAAAAGCCTAGTGAAAGAAACTGGCATGTTTGATCACAGCTTTTTAATAGGACATTGATATCCATAAGGGCTTCCCTGATAGCTCAGTTGATAAAGAATCCACCTGCAATGCAGGAGACCCTGGTTCAATTCCTAGGTTGGGAAGATCCACTAGAGAAGGGATAGGCAATCCACTACAGTATTCTTGGGCTTCCTTGTGGCTCAGCTAGTAAAGAATCCATCTGCGATGTGGGATATCTGGGTTCCATCCATGGGTTGGGAAGATCCCTTGGAGAAGGAAAAGGCTACCCACTTTAGTATTCTGGCTTTGAGAATTCCATGTATATAGTCCCTGGGGTTGAAAAGAGTCAGACATGACTGAACGACTTTCACGTATCCGTAAACATATTCCCTCAAAGTTGTGTTGAAAATGAAAGTTACTTGTCATGAGAATGGCAATTCTATTGCTCTTTTTATTCTCTGTACTCATTTACAAACTTTGTATTCTCTGGGGATGAGAAGTTGTCCGAACTACATTCCCTTACACTCCACCTCATTTCCTTTCTCAGTCTCTGATTTCTTCAGCCTCCTGTGATATCCGTAGGCTGACAATTTGTATATTTTTCCTGGCTTGGCTTAAATTGAGCAACAGGGAAGTTAATGTTTTTGTTCTCTTGAATATGTTTCTTGAGGTATCAGACCGAACTTTGCCTAGCTTTTACTGTAACAGGGGAAGCATAAACACCTTCTAGTTTAAGTGAAATCACCGGTGTCAGCAGATGAACGTGTCAGCTGAACTTGACGTCCTTAACCTCAGCTGCCCTCTCCCCAAATGTTTTTTATTTTCTTATATGTGCTTGTTGTTGTTCAGTCGCCAAGTTGGTGAAGAATCTGCCTGCAATGCAGGAGACCCGGGTTCGATCCCTGGGTCTGGAAGATCCCCTAGAGAAAGGAATGGCAACTCACTCCAGTATTCCTGCCTGGAGAACTCCATGGACAGAGGAGCCTGAAGGGCTACAGACAAGAGGATCACAAAGATTCAGACACTTCCACTTTTTCATTTTGTGTGTGCTGTGTGCTCCTAAAAGATATTTGAGGCAAATTAGAGGAGAACTCCTGGATACAGCAAACGACTCTTAATAATCAGAGGCTACTGTGCTGACTTTTTTTTGGGGGGTGATATGTCATTAAATGGACTTCCCTGGTGGCTCAGACGGTAAAGCCTCTGTCTACGATGCGGGAGACCCGGGTTCGATCCCTGGATTGGGAAGATCCCTTGGAGAAGGAAATGGCAATCCACTCCAGTACTATTGCCTGGAAAATCCCATGGACAGAGGAGCCTGGTAGGCTACAGTCCACGGGGTTGCAAAGAGTCGGACACAACTGAGCGACTTCACATCACATTGTCATTAAATACTGGTTTAATATGGAGAAACAGCAGGGTCTTGCTCACCTGAACTTAGCCCATCTTATCATACTCTGGTAGAGGAAAAACATCACATGGCATCTCATTCTTTCCTGATGGGCCTCAGTTTCTGAGTAAATGGTTACAGATGTGTGAGCTTAAGCTATACTGATTATGTTCTTTTAAATATTCTCTTCTAAAAATTGTGTACTTCCTAAGCATTTTACATATTTATAGAATTTTAACATTTGCCATGAGAGGGCAAAAAGATGTCTCTTTACTTTCGATAGGGTTACATGATCTAATTTGCTTATTTAATACAATGAACGTTTTACTCTGTAATGGCTTTTATTAATATTTCATTTAACATTGTTAGATTTCTCAGCAGTTATGTATGTAAAATTGGGCCAAAACCTGTTTTCAAGGTGACCTTTGATTGTCCAGAGAGTTTTTTTTTTTTTTTAATTAGCTCTTGTTTAAACAAGGCCAGCGGCAAAAATGTTCTAATATCCATTTACTTTCTAATCGATGAAACTTTATATGAACTTTAGTTATATGTAGACTATTACAATGGGCTTCCCTGGTGGCTCAGATGGTAAAGCGCCTGCCTGCAATGTGGGATACCCGGGTTGATATACATTTATTGTATTCAATCTGTATATCCAAGGACAAAACTTATGTAAGCAATTTTAATCTTATGTCACTGATGCTTTAGAAAAAATGATCAGAATTTTTAGATTTTCAGGTACTACCTTTATTCCAAGTTAGTATTGAAGGAGGATAAATTGTTCTGTTCTCCCTAGTTGCACTATTATATTTTCAAGTGCAATTACCTGAAATTTAAAAATGTACCAATGCATTTGGAGCTTTTCCAGTACATAAATCCTAGTGTGATTTCATGCAAGTTTGTTTAAATATTGACTGCTGCCCCTTGTGTTCACTGATGTTTCGGCTAGCAGGTATGCGTGATACATTCCCTGGAGGGGTCCCTTTCATTTTACGAGCAGAATGAAATTTGGAATTTCTGTAAGGACGAACCAGAAGTTTCTTGGAATGTTTTTCTGGTTTCTTAGAGGCTAGAACTGTCCTTCAGAGAAGGCAATGGCACCCCACTCCAGTACTCTTGCCTGGAAAATCCCATGAATGGAGGAGCTTGGTAGGCTGCAGTCCATGGGGTCGCTGAGAGTCGGACACGACTGAGTGACTTCACTTTCACTTTTAACTTCCATGCATTGCAGAAGGAAATGGCAACCCACTCCAGTGTTCTTGCCTGGAGAATCCCAGGGATGGGGAGCCTGGTGGCTGCCGTCTATGGGGTCACACAGAGTCGGACACGACTGAAGTGACTTAGCAGCAGCAGCAGAACTGTCCTTAGGTCAATGCTATGAGTTATGTTTTTAGAGTTTTTGGTTTTTGCCCTTGTGGCTGGTATGGTAGTGATTACCACCAGTTTCTGTGGACTTTACTGACTTTATTGCCATTTAGGTTCCAGAAAGCTTTCATCTATCAGGTTTAGCTGGCAAATTTGAGCTTTTTTTTTTTTTTTTTTTTTTACTTCTACTGATGTGTGTTCTGTTCTTAGCATTTTCAGGGGCACAGATCTGTGTAGAAAATGTTTTCCTCCAAGAAATCCTTGCCTGTTAGTTTTTTCTCTTTCAACCCTTTACCTTACAAATGAGGAAGAACAGTCCAGGGAGAGAAAGGTGGGGGGTTGAAATTATTGTGTGTGTGTGTGTATACATATATATATATACCCACACATGAAAATGAAATAGTGAAATTCAGCATTAGTCACTCAGTCTTGTCTGACACTTTGTGACCCCAGGGACTGTGGCCCACCAGGCTCCTCTGTCTATGAATTCTCCAGGCAAGAATACTGGAATGGGTTGCCATTACCTTCTCCAGGAAATTTTCCTGGCCCGGGGATTGAACCCAGGTCTCCTACATTGCAGGTGGATTCTTTACCATCTCAGCCATTAGGGAAGCCCTATGTATGTGTGTGTGTGTGTGTGTGTGTGTATGTATAGTTGATTTATAATATTATGTTAATGTCTACTGTACAGCAAAGTGATTCATTTATATATATATACACACACACATTATTTTTTTTTGTCCATTATGGTTTATCAGAGGATATTGAATAGAGTTCCCTGTGCTATACAGTAGGATCTTGTTGTTTATTCATTCTATATTTAATAGTTTGCATTTGCTAACCCTAAACTCCCAGTCTGTCCCTCCTCAGAAAATTTTTTTTTGAAGTTGTCATTGGCTTACCAGGTTCCCTGAAAGTTGTTAAATGGGGGACAACCATGTGCCAGGATATATAGTGCTGGCTCAGAAGACCTGATGTGAGTACTGTGTCCTTTATCAGCTGTGTGATTTTGGCGGAAGTTTATTAATTTTTTTTTAAACTTACGGTGCCTCAGTTCTAAAATGTAAGTGGAAATACTTCTGTTCTTGCAACCTCAGTGGACATTGGTACATCCTTCTGGACAAAAACAAAGCAAGAAAAACTCCACAAATGCTCACATATAAATTTGTATACACATACATACAGACTGACATATATATTTAGATTGTTTTAATTATCTAATGTTATTGAGTTTGGAACTATTTCATTTTCTTTGTGATATTTAAAATTTTTTTCTTTAACTTTTGCGTTTTTGACTGAATGACAAAGATGCTTCTTAATGGAATATGTTGCATTTAGAATAATTTTTCTTTTCAATACAGTTTCTAATCATAATGTTCTTGCCTGATCACTAGGATATATCTCTAACTGTGTATACTCTAGGAAGCCTGACAACTAGAGAGTAAAATGCAGATAAAGTATCTTTTCCCATTTGGAATGAACCAGGAAGTAATTATAGCATATATGATCTATTAAATGCAATGAAAGTTTTTTTTTTTTTAAATTTTGAAGGATGTTTTTCTTGTTTGTTGTTGTTCAGTCAGTAAGTTGCATCCAACTCTTTGCGGCCCCATGGACTGCAGAATACCAGGCTCCTCTGTCCTCCACTGTCTCCAGGAATTTGCTCACATTCATGTCCATTGAATCTGTGATGCTAACCATCTTATCCTCTGCCACCCCTTTCTCCTTTTGCTTTCAACCTTTCCTAGCATCGGTGTCTTTTCCAGTGAGTTGGCTCTTTGCATCAGGTGGCCAAAGTATTGGAGCTTCAGCTTCAATGTCAGTCTTTCCAATCAGTATTTGGGATTGATTTCCTAGAGAATCCCATGGATGGAGGAGCCTGGTGGGCTGCAGTCCGTGGGGTTGCAGGGAGTTGAACACGACTGAGAGACTTCATTTTCACTTTTCACTTTCATGCATCGGAGAAGGAAATGGCAGCCCACTCCAGTGCTCTTGCCTGGAGAAACCCAGGGACGGGGGAGCTTTGGTGGGCTGCTGTCTCTGGGGTCGCACAGAGTCGGATACGACTGAAGCGACTTAGCAGCAGCAGCAGCAGCAGGATATACTGGTTTGATCTCCTTGCAGTCCAAGGGACTCTCAGGAGTCTTCTCCAGCACCACAGTTTGCAGAATCAGTTCTTCCACACTCAGTCTTCTTTATGGTCCAACTCTCACATCCATATGTGACTACTGGAAAAACCATAGCTTTGACTATAGGGACCTTTGTTGGCAAAGTGATGTCTCAGCTTTTTAATATGCTGTCTAGATTTGTCATAGTTTTTCTTCCAAGGAGCAAGCATCTTTTAATTTCATAGTTGCAGTCTCTGTCCACAGTGATTTTGGAGCCCAAGAAAATGAAATGTCACTGCTTCCACTTTTTCTCCTTCTATGTGCCATGAAGTGATGGGACTGGATACCTTGATTTTAGTTGTTTGAGTGTTGTTTTAAGCCAACATTTTCACTCTCCTCTTTCGCCCTCATCTAGAAGCTGTCAGTTCTTCACTTTCTGCCTTTAGAGTGGTATCATCTGCATATCTGAGGTTGATATTTCTCCCAGCAGTTTTGATTCCAGCTTGTGATTCATCCAGCGTGGCATTTCTCATGATGTGCTCTGTATATATGTCAAATAAGCAGAATGAAAATATACAGCCTTGTTGTACTCGTTTCCCAATTTTGAACCAGTCAGTTGTAGACTTCAAAGAAAACATTATCCTAGTTACTTGCTGAGGGATGTTTTAGATCTCTCTAGTAAATTGGAACATAATGTGTTAGGGGCTTGAATATTTTGAGAGTTGGCACAGAAAATTGAATTGGTTGATAGTGTGGGGAATTTTTTTCTTAGATACTTTGAGTCATGTCTTTTCTGTTTCATTGTTATAAGTGAAGGGAACTTAACCTAATTTATTTCAGAACTGAAACTGGAAGATTTTGTTGTTATTTAAATAGTTATACTATACTTAGACATAATGGAAATAGATAATAAAATGTCACCCAAGGTATTTCATCTAATGGTATAATCTAGCTGAGACTTAAATTGTTCTAACTGTGCTGGCATTCTTTGTTATCAGTATGCTAAGTGTTCATGATACATAATGCTTTAATGCTTTGTCATTTTAAATTTCACTGAAATTGAATTACTTGGAATTGGTACGTGATGAGATATTAATATTTTTTAATGTAAACAAATACAAAGCAGTTGTTTTATTTTTTCTTTTTAGGAACCTTGGGTAATGTGGAACATGGGAACCAGTATCAGATCAAATTGATGTATGAACATAATCTTCAGAGAACAGCCTGCAATATGACTTATGGATCATTTGGTGGTGTGAAAGGTAATTTGTATTTAATCATGAGCATGCTGTTGTAAGGACCAGAATATTTGGCCATATAAAAATGGAGGATTATGTGGTATGAATCTCAGAGTTAAACATATTTTATTGAAACCTTTGTATTAAAATACTTGGGCAAAATAATAAAAAAAGAAAATTCTAAGCATTAGATATATATGATTTTCATATAGCCTGCACTTTTATATGGTCTACAGAAATATTTCTGAAACTGCCTTTTCTTTAAATTTTGTCTTTTGTACATGAGTTGACTGAAGTTGAGCTTTTCTATGGTGAACTATGTGCCTGCCTCTCTCAGTGGAAGAAGGGTTTGATTTCTTCATTGATGGATGTTCCTGCTCTATTTGGTAGAGGCAGGATAAAGCTGTAGACCCCTGTCCCCACCTCCAGGACCACTGTGCAGGTTGTGTAAATTGTTTTTAAACCAGGGCATAAGGGGCTGGTGGAGACTGGAATGCAGACCTGATTCTGCTCATCTGGCCATGTGTGCTGGCCTGGAATACATATCCCTAGAGAAAGGGAGCCTTTCCTAAATTTCACAAAGAAATTACCTTTACCAAGTCCGGGCTCAGTGAGGCTGTGTTCCTTCCACCCTGGGAGTGTCTTTTTCTAATTAGCACAAGGGCTACCACCCTAGTTCTACCTCAGCTTCTTGAGTTACCAGGGCTTGATGCTTGCTTCTCTACACTGTGATTGTTGGCATGGGAGGATTATTTACAATTAAATTTCTCTCACTTCACCATGACAGGGTGATAGAGGAGCTGCTGGTTCTGAAGTGAGTATAGGAAGCCAGCTGGTGATACTTGCCTGTGTGGTTTTGTGTTTATGTGTGTAGGGGGACCTGCTGAACATGTAACTAGGGATTTTATAATATAGCTCTCTTTAGGCTCAAACTTTTATGAGTTTATTGTTTAACTATTGTGTTAATGGGCTTCCTTGGTGGCTTAGATGGTAAAAAATTTGCCTGCAATTCGGCGGACCTGGCTTCGATCTCTGGGCTGGGAAGATCCCCTGAAGAAGGAAACGGTTACCCACTCCAGTATTCTGGCCTGGAGAATTCCATGGATAGAGTAGCCTGGTGGGCTACAGTCCATAGGGTTGCAAAGAGTCAGACATATTGAGAGACTTTCACTTTCATTGTGTTAATAAAAAATAGGTTACCTATGTTAGATTTTTCTTTAGTGACATGACAAAATATTTTGGAAGTATCCTTCATTCATGTGAACTCACTTTGTTTTATATACAAAGGTAAAGGCAAGAATATTTTGGGTAATGGGCTTCCCTGGTGGCTCAGATGGTAAAAGAATCTGCCTACAATGCAGGAGACCCCGGTTCAGTCCCTGGGTTGGGAAGATCCCTATAGAAGGGAATGGCAACCCACTGCAGTATTCTTGCCTGGGCAATCCCATGGATAGAGGAGCCTGACATGCTACAGTCTATGGGGTCATAAAGAGTCAGACACCACTAAGCTACTGACACTTTCACTTTCACACTTTCAATGTATAAATAAGCGTTTTGTGTAATTAAAGTGATATGAAACAAAGCACGTGGCTGTATTGCAGTATTGCTTAACTTGAGTAACAGGAATGTTTGAAGAATATGGGAGATGTCTAGAGTTAGGTGAAAAGAGGCCAGAAAAAGTGAAAATTTGATGAGAAGCTAACTTCTGTGAGGCATCCCCTTCCCAACTTCAGCTTTCCACTGTTCTTTAAAAAAATGTCTGATATGATCAGGGGACCAAGTCTCCCTTGTTTAATGAGCTATTTTCAGTGTTCTTACTGCTACGAAACCCTGCAAAGAAAAATTACTAAATTCTGTATAGCTGGAGTCAAAAGAAATTATATGAGAAAAGAATGCTTTGAGTAAATGAAAGTAAGTTTTTATTTTTTGGTAGCATGAAGACAATTATTTATTTAATTTTTAACACTCTTAATTGAAGGATAATTGCTTTACAGTATAGTGTTGATTTCTACCAAACATCAGCATGAATCAGCCATAGGTTTACCCATAAGACAATTACTTATTTTTAAAAAGACTGTTCTTTGGATCACATGTGAATTGTCCTGCATTGATTGCACTGTCCTTTTAGTTTTATTACCAGACCAAGGTAACCGAATTAAAATAAAAAATTTTAAATAAATTCCTTGCTTCTGTGTGACATTTTTGCTAGATTCAGTAATACACTTTCAAAGTAATTAGAGTTATTAGTTTTGAAAAGAATAGTTAAGTTTGGACTTATGTATCTTCTCTTAGTTCTGAAATTCTGCCTTATATTTAAAAAGTCCCTTTTGAAAAAATGAGAGAGTTATGACATTTCTTACTTTCCTATGGTTAAGCAGAATATTTCCCAGTTTGAAACAGAGAGATATCTTAGTAGCAGAAGCAGTTATTCTGTTTCATGAGTTTGGAACACATAATATCTTTGAGATATCTTTAAAAAGGTAATGGAGTGGTAAATCAGTAAAAATGAGCCATTTGGGGTGAGTGGTGGGGGGATGGGGAGTTACTGCTAATGGCTACAGGGTTTCTTCTTTGGGGATGAGGAAAATGATCTCAAATTAAATTACAGTGATGGCTGCACAGCTCTATAAATACACTGAAAACTATTGAGTTGTATAATTTTAAGAGGTGGTAAGTAAATTGTATCTTAATTGTAAAACTGTTAAAAAAATTATCCGTGGGATAAAACTTGCTGCTAGAGAGGTGATAGCACTGTCTGTGCATCCTACAGAACTTGTGGCTTCAGAACTGTGAAAATGTTTTTGAATGCTGATAGGTGGTTTATGGGAATGTGTGTTAGGAAGTGATCCAAAATGTGAAAAAGTCTGATCAAGCGTCTATATAATTATTTCCTTCTTTCTGTCCTCCCTCCCTTCTTTTTATTTATAAATATTTATTTATAATATAGAAAATTTAGAAGTGATCTAAATGAGTAGCGAAAAGCAAAGGAGAAAAGGAAAGATAGAAGCATCTGAATGCAGAGTTCCAAAGAATAGCAAGAAGAGATAAGAAAGCCTTCCTTGGCAATACATGAACTTCCTGATGTTCAGGCTGGTTTTAGAAAAGGCAGAGGAACCAGAGATCAAATTGCCAGGGTATCTTCCTAACCCAGGGATTGAACCCAGGTCCCCAGGATTACAAGAGGATTCTTAACCATCTGAGGGAAGCCCAGAAGTGCTAAAAGGTTGCCTTTTCCTTTACTTCATTATTTTTTTATTGAAGAATATGTGAGTTCCAATATTAAATATGTTTCAGGTGTATAGCACAGTGATCCAGTATTTTATAGATTATATTCCACTAAGAGTTATTACAAAGACGTTTCCCTGGTGGTCCAGTGGTTAAGACTCTGTGCCTCCCAGTGCAGGAGGCATGAGTTTGATCCCTGGTTACAGAACTAAGATTCCACATGCTACAAGCACAACCAAAAAAAAAAAAATGTTTTTACAGTATAATGACTATAATTCCCTGTGCTGAACAACTTATCCCTATTGCTTATCTACCTTTTTAACTTTTTATTGGATTATAGTTGATTTACAAAAAGGTTGCATTTTAAATAATTTCATTTCTGCAACATTTACAAAATTAAGCTGATGGAGAACAGATAAGTGGTTACCAAGGTTAAAAGAGGGTATAACTTTAAAGGATTAATGCAAAGGAATTTCTTTGAGGTGATGAAAAAGTTCTAGAACCAGACTTTCGTGGTGGTTCCATGGCATAAATTTTATTTCTTAGAACAGTATTCCTACAAAAAAAAAAAAGTATATGTAATATAAAGCACGGTGAGATTGAAATAAGATCTGTAATTTAGTTATAGTACTAAATAGAGTATAGTTGCTGTTGTTCAGTCGCTCAGTCATGTCCGACTCTTTGCGACCCCACGGACTGCAGCACACCAGGTGTCCCTGTCCCTCCCCATCTCCCAAAGTTTGCCCATTGCATTGGTGATGCCAGCCAGCCATCTCATCTTCTGATGCCCTCTTCTCCTTCTGTCCTCAATCTTTCCCAGCATCAAGGACTTTCCAGTGAGTTTGCATCAGATGACCAAAATACTGGAGTTTCAGCTTCAATATCAGTCCTTCAAATGAGTATTCAGGGTTGATATCCCTTAAGATTGACTGGTTTGATCTCCCTGCTGTCTAAGGAACTCTCAGGAGCCTTCAGCACCACAGTTCAAAGGTGTCAATTCTTCAGCACTCTGCCTTCTTTACGGTCCAGCTCTCACAACTGTATGTGACCACTGGGAAAATCATAGCCTTGATTATAAGGGCTTTTGTTGGCAGAGTAATGTTTCTGCTTTTCAACACTGTCTAGGTTTTTCATAGCTTTCCTGCCAAGAAGCAAACGTCTTCTGATTTCATGCTTGCAGTCAACATCCACAGAGATCAAATTGCCAACATCCGCTGGATCATGGAAAAAGCAAGAGAGTTCCAGAAAAACATCTATTTCTGCTTTATTGACTATGCCAAGGCTTTTGACTGTGTGGATCACAATAAACTGTGGAAAATTCTGGAAGAGATGGGAATACCAGACCACTTGACCTGCCTCTTGAGAAACCTATATGCAGGTCAGGAAGCAACAGTTAGAACTGGACGTGGAACAACAGACTGGTTCCAAATAGGAAAAGGAGTACGTCAAGGCTGTATATTGTCACGCTGCTTATTTAACTTTTATGCAGAGTACATCATGAGAAACGCTGAGCTTGAAGAAGCACAAGCTGAAATCAAGATTGCCGAGAGAAATATCAATAACCTCAGATATGCAGATGACACCATCCTTATGGCAGAAAGTGAAGAGGAACTAAAACCTCTTGATGAAAGTGAAAGTGGAGAGTGAAAAAGTTGGCTTAAAGCTCAACATTCAGAAAACAAAGATCATGGCATCTGGTCCCATCACTTCATGGGAAATAGATGGGGAAACAGTGGAAACAGTGTCAGACTATTTTTCTGGGCTCCAAAATCACTGCAGATGGTGACTGCAGTCATGAAATTAAAAGACGCTTACTTCTTGGAAGAAAAGTTATGACCAACCTGGATAGCATATTCAAAAGCAGAGATTACTTTGCCAACAAAGGTCCATCTAGTCAAGCCTATGGTTTTTCCTGTGGTCATGTATGGATGTGAGAGCTGGACTGTGAAGAAGGCTGAGTGCCAAAGAATTGATGCTTTTGAACTGTGGTGTTGGAGAAGACTCTTGAGAGTCCCTTGGACTGCAAGGAGATCCAACTTGTCCATTCTGAAGCAGATCAGCCCTGGGACTTCTTTGGAAGGAATGATGCTAAAGCTGAAACACCAGTACTTTGGCCACCTCATGTGAAGATTTGGCTCATTGGAAAAGATTCTGATGCTGAGAGGGATTGGGGGCAGGAGGAGAAGGGGACAACAGAGGATGAGATGACTGGATGGCGTCACTGACTTGATGGACCTGAGTTTGAACTCTGGGAGTTGGTGATGGACAGGAGGCCTGGCATGCTGCAATTCACGGGGTCCCAAAGAGTTGGACACGACTGAGTGACTGAACTGAAATGAGTAATAGAGGAGAATGATTTTGATTCATAGATTCAATAGGTTATTGTGAAGCTGTTAAGGTTAAGTTTGGTTTGCTGTAGTGAACATCTTTGAACATAAATCTTTGTCCATGTTTCTCTTTCCCTAAGACTGAATGTACAAGTAGAGTTATTGAGTTAGAAGGTTAAGAAAATACTTTTTTTTTCTCAAAAAAGCACCCTGCAAACTATATAAATAAATTGTAAAAAGTATAGAACTTAGGAAGAAGAAAATAAAAGTCACTCTCACTTCAATAGAAAAGAAAGCCTATTTTCTGAACCTGATGTTGCTCATATGTCTAATGTGCACCTTTACAGGAGAGACTGGGTCAGTGTTTTAATCTGAAGACTTCACTGGACTCGTTCTTTTTCTTTTTTTGATCTAAGTTTAAAAAGGAAAATTAAAAATTCTTGTCTTTTATCTTACTCTGTGTTTAAGATGTCTTCTTGTGGAATTATTAAGTTAGGTAATTGTGTTAGTAGTCCTTAAGAAAGGAGTTAAGCAAAAGGAAAACCTAGCAGCATTTTAAACAAAGGGAAATTTATTTGGTATGTGTAGCAGAATGAACTACCACTAGATGGCGGTCCTCTACAAGCGCAGGCTTTAGTTGGCTCTGAATACAATGGTATGGTAAGATATCATTCAGGGAGGAATTGTTATCCCAAATAATACTTAGCCTTCTTCAGGCTGCAAAAGAGCAATGGAGTTGTTCTTAAAAAATTATTATAGATAATATCTCAGGATACAGTGAAAAAATGCCTTCTAGCTGTGCTCAAATTTTAATATGCTTCTGAATCATAATGGAATCTTGATGAAATTGTAGGTCTTAACTCTGTAAGTCTGAAAATTGGACCTCAGAGTTTGAATTGCTGATAGTCTCCCAACCAATCCCAAGTTGCAGAGATCTAGAGGTTTTCTGTCACCCTGCATCTACCAAGTGCTTATTCCCTGCTAGGCAGTGTCCTAAGTGCATTACAGGTTGAGTAACTTAAGATATACTTAGTAAATGGTAGAGAAGGGATTCCAACCCAGGCTTTCTGCTTCTAGAAACTTGTGGTTTTAACCATACTAAACTGGGGTATCTAGGCTGTGAGTATTTTGCCTACTTCCTAATTTGGGAAAAGTCTTTGCTATCAGAAAGATGTGTATTTGGTTTGACTAAAGTTGGTACATAACTTTGATTCGTCATAGATTATGGAAAAACATGTTGGGTAATTTCTGGGTCAGATATTTGCTTTCTCAATTTCCGTTTTTGGTTGATGCTTTGGTTTATAAGAAAAGTACCTCTTAAAATTTTTATCAGAGCAGTTATATATGGGGGAGAGGGTAATATATTATTTGAAATTAGCAAAAGAGTAATTGGCCTTCCCTGGTGGCTCAGACAGTGAAGAATCTGCCTATAATGCAGGAGACCGGAGTTTAGTCCCTGGGTGGGGAAGATCCCCTGGAGAAGGGAATGGCTACCCACTCCAGTATTCTTACCTGGAGAATTCCATGGACAGAGGAGGCTGGCGGGCTACAGTCCATGCGATTGCAAAGAGTTGGACATGACTGAACAACTAACACTTTCACTTTTTCAGAGTAATTATCATTTTTTTCTAACCTTTTTTGTTTGTTTTGTTTGCTGACTTGTTAAGAAAATCTTTCAAAAATACCCTTTATCAGTTCAGTTCAGTCGCTCAGTCATGTCTGACTCTTTGTGACCCCATGAACTGCAGCATGCCAGGCCCCCCTGTCCATCACTAACTTCTGGAGTCCACCCAAATGCATGTCCATCCAGTCGATGATGCCATCCAACCATCTCATCCTCTGTCGTCCCCTTCTCCTCCTGCCCTCAATCTTTCCCAGCATCACGGTCTGTTCAAATGAGTCAGCTCCTTGCATCAGGTGGCCAAAGTATTGGAGTTTAAGCTTCAACATCAGTCCTTCCAGTGAACACCTTTAGGATAATCTCCTTTAGGATGGACGGGCTGGATCGCCTTGCAGTCGAAACTCAAAGGAGCATTCACTGATGCAGGAAGTTTTGCTTTTACCTCAAGCTGTGTTGTAGTGTCTATTAATGAGGAGGAAGTGCTAAAGAAGTAGGAAATCTAGTTTTAACTATTTGAAGAATATTTGCCTAATAGCTTCCATTATTCAAACTACTACCTACCATTCCAGAATATAAATTAGAAGTCTTTCCATATTATACTTTTTAGAGGGAAATGATTGCAATGTGCAATATTAGTGGCTATATTTGGCTTATTTTTTCCCCCAGAGGAGTGTGGAAGATGTGTTTGAAGTTAAAATGTTTATAGTTTGATTTTAATCTAAGCTGTTTTTTGAAGAAACTTGTGACTCTGGGTTTTTGTAAAAATGATTGCTGTTGTTCAGTTGCTCAGTCCTGTCTGACTCTTTGTAACCCCATGGACAGCAGCACGCCAGGCTTCCCTGTCCTTCACCATCTCCTGGGGTTTGCTCATGTCCATTAAGTCGGTGATGCCATCCAACCATCTCCTCCTCTGTTGTCCCCTTTTCCTCCTGCCTTCAGTCTTTCCCAGCCTCAGGGTCTTTTCTGATGAGTCAGGTGGCCAGAATATTGGAGCTTCAGCTTCAGCATGAAAAGGTAAAAATGGTCATCTTTTCAGGAAACTCAAACAGGGACTCTGTATCAACCTAGAGGGGTGGACTGGGGAGGAAGATGGGAAGGAGATTCAAAAGGGAGAGGATATATGTATACCTGTGGTTGATTCATGTTAAGATTTGACAGAAAAGAGCAAAATTCTGTAAAGCAATTATCCTTCAATAAAAAATACATTAATTAAAAAATTTATTTGATTAAAAAATGGTAATCTTTACTTTTTATACTGTTGACAAATTAATGCTTGCAAAATGTAGTAAGTGGCGTAAGCATGAACAATCAAATTATATAGTTTGGAAATAAAATCAAATTTAAAAAGCTGGATTTGAATTGATTTAAAAATATGTTACTAAAAATTGGTGTTATTTATTTTGTTTGGTAATTTGAACTCTACTGTTTCTGAAAAAAGGAACAAGTGCTATTTCTGCCAGATTTCCCTCTGCTTTTGTTTCATTGTATCAGTACAACTTCCAATGGTTGTTGACATGGTACTTTACCTGATTAAGATAAGCTTGCCATTTCAGAATAGTATTTGGAAAAGGATAACATTAATGTTTACTGACAAAAAGTCAGTAGTGGAGTGATGAAAGAACATTATTGTTTTAAAGTCAACAACTGTGTGTACTTAGCTTGGTAAAATAGGATACTTTGTATAGTCTGTGTAATGTATCTTGCTACTATCAAGATAAGTTTGAGCAAGAATTTCCTTTACTCATAATGTGACTTAGAGACCCTATAGTTATATCCTCAGTTACTGAAAATTTTTCCTATAGGGCTGAGACAAGTTGATGAACTTTGTAATGTATAGGGATCTTTCAAATGTGAGACAAGGAAAATGGGAAGAAATAGTTGATTTGTTAGAGACGTGTGGGAAATTCAGGCACTAGAGCAAGTGTGGTGTTAACTGAATTATCTGTCTCTCTGGGTGTTTGTCCATCCATTCATGCAAGTTTCTCAGAATAGAAAGATTATGATATCTTTGAGGATACAAAATGAAATCATGATCTGATGAACAAAATGACTTCTATGATATTTTGTTGAAAGATTTAACTTGAACACATTTTTGTTTGAAAAATTACCCTGGATTATGATGGGTCAGCTTTGTTCCTTAAAACCTTTCCCCATCATATAAACTTGTGCTTTTTAGTCATTTTGAATTATTGCCATCTTTTCATAATGATTTGTGGTTTATTAAAAAAAAGCTTTTTAATACTTCAGTAGTGATTATAATCACCATCTGGTTGTTTCTTCAATTTTTAAACTTCTCCAACATTTTTACTTCTTTGCTCTCAGTTTTTTTTTATTTATCTTCTATTTATTTACTCTTTGTATCTATCTATAATTTTATTATTGTAAGAACAATGAACATGAAATCTACTTTTTAAATAAATTTTTAAAAATTTGAGATAATTGACATACATTATATTAGCCTCATGTGTACAGCAGAAATGATCTGATATTTGTATCTCTTAGATTTAAAAACATATAATACAGTAGTCTGCTCTAATTTTTTAAATTAATTTTCTTGATCATAAATTTTTGTTTTTCAGGGGGCTATGTATATTTGGAGTTTACCTTGTAACAGACAACTCAAGATTTAAATAAATATTACTATCAAAACCCACAATTTCCCAATTTCTGGATAGGCCACAATTCTGCTTTTCCATTGGGTGTGCTTCTTTTTTCTTTCCAATCTTGCCTTTGGTACAACTGAGAGTTCTTTTGATTGCAGTTGACAGTTGGCTTAAGCAGGAGTAAGAAATTTACTGGCTCTCATCATCTGGGCCTTCAGTGTGATCAGATCTGGTTTCACTCTTCTCATCTCTTGCTTTTGTTCCCTTGGACAACCTATTTCCCCCTGGTAACAAGATGGCTATAGCAGCTCTAAATCTTACTTCTCAGATTCTAGTCCATGTGAAAAAGTGCCTGCTTTCCTCCAGAAAGCTCAGCACAGCTCTCTTTCCAATTCTGTGGCTGGGGTTGGGCATCTTGGAATTGTCATTGTCACCAAAGGAATGTGATTACACTTGGGTCAGAGTTACTTGTTACTTATGGTCAGTTTTCCTTTTACAAATGGGCTTTGAGTTCACTGTCAGCCTGCTGTGAGGACGTAAACAACGTAGGGTAGCGCGCCTTCCCTTTTTGTTATTGTTGTTCAGTCGCTCAGTTGTGTCCGATGGACTGCAGCATGCCAGGCTTTCTTGTCCTTCACCATCTCTTGGAGCTTGCTGAAACTCATGTCCATTGAGTTGGTGATGCCATCCAACCATCTCATCCTCTGTTGTCCCCTTCTCCTCCTGCCTTCAATCTTTCCCAGCGTCACGGTCTTTTCCAATGCAGGAAATTTTCCCACATTGATTTAAACCTATGCACACTTTATATTCTGGGAAAGCCCTCTTGAGGTGCACAGAGGGTGTGTCCAGTCACAGCTCAGGATCTTTAGTAGCAGAGTCTGCAGGTGGATGAGGACTATCCTGTATCACTACTCTGGGACTGATGGGGGACATGTGTGACAGCACTTCTGATAGTCACTGGTGCCCTCTGCCCTCTCAGTTCTTTTGTCTTCATCTGTCTTTCATATGTTATCTTCCCCTTTTCCTCTCTCCCTGCCTTTTTTGATAGTGCATTTGTGGAATTGCCAGGGCAGTCTTCTTTTATCTTGCTCAAGTATGGCTGAGTTAACTCTGGGTCAGTTTGCTTTTCTTTGGTGCTGGTAAATTTTCCTTGCCTCTACTCCCTCCCAACCAGAGATGAATTTCTTTTCCTTTTGGACACACTGTTTTGAGGGCTGGATGTGGCTCGGTGGGTATCTGTGGCGGCGACACTGGACCCTCTGGCCTCAGGCCTGTCTTTTATGGTTTTGTTAATTATCTTGAATCACTGTTTACTCCACCTGGATGGTCTGTAACTTGTTATCTTAGAAGCTGGGTATCCTCAGGCTTTGCATCTTCCCTGTGCTGACTTCCTCCCTCACTCCCCGCCTTTCTCCCATTCCCCATCTTTCTTCTGACCCCTTGCAGGTATGTGTGAGGCCTCTCGAGCCCATCTTCCCCTCCCTATACTCATCATTGTTGGAGATATTTAGTGTGACTGCTATTTTTATGGTCTATGGCCTTTACTGCTGTTTTTCTTTTGGCAGAAAAACACACCAACACGGTAAAATTTGTTTTTTTGTCTGGTAGAAAGGGGATGTGGTAAAGGTAGAGCTTTTGTTATTCTGGGCATTTCCATTTCTCTGGGCTGTCTACACCCCTTCTGCATCTGTCTTTCCCTAAATTTGGGAGCCTTAGTAAGGTTTTCAGAATTTTGTTTGTTTGCAACCTCACCACCTCTCCTTCTTATGAGGAGTTTGGATTTAGCACCTTCACAAAATGCACGAAGTCTAGCCCCAAAGATTCTCAGAAACATCTGCATTTCTTGATGGGCACTATTTTACATTTCTTTTGTTCCACTGCTGCTGGTGTATGTTTACTATTCTTTTTTTTTTTTAATCATTTAGTTATTTATATTTTTGTTTAGTCCACAGTGCTACATTTTTGAAAGGGTTTTTTTCAAAGTAGTCCCCAGACTGCCAGATTTGAAGAATGGATGTTTATCATAAAAATTCTTGTGGATTCAACGGTTGAGTTGTTTGGATGATTCTGGTAGACTCCTGGATGGATGATCTTCTATGTTTATTATTTGAGCTATTTATTTAGTATGGATTAGCTTCTTTGTACTTGATGTGAATGTCTTTTTTCCAGGTTGTTCTTGGCTTTTCAATTGTGTGTGTATGTATGTGTTTCATTGTGGTCAAATCATTCCTTTCCTGTCAATTTATTCTACTTCTTTTACGCTTAGATCTCTCCCTTGCAGAGTTTTGATGTTTTACTTATCTATGGAGAAGACTGTATGGAGAAAGTTAATATTGTCTTCTCTATGTTGTGTTATTGCATATAACCCTGTAAAATAGGCAACTTAATTACCACTTCCCAGATTGGGAAACACACTCACAGACCATAAGTGTCTTGTTGTAAATCATAGGAGGCCATTGAACCCAGAGCTATCGGATTCTAAAGCCTGGTTATTTCTAATACATTACCTCTTATTTAATTACCTTCCTATTTAGAGAGAGGATTTATGTGAACTGTGAGAGAGATAGGAGAGGGAAGCTCTTCTGTAAGCCTAATGAGGGCAGAGACTATGTCTTTTGTTCATCATTGTGTATCTCGTGTCCTGCACAGTCCTTGGCACATCTAAATAAATAGTTTTTGGGTGAATAAACCTAAATAGCCATGTAACTGAGCAGGGCCAATGTCATGCACAGCAGGCTTTCAAGTTTATTTTTCAGAAACAAATGTTAGCCTGGTGTCCTCATTCTAGCCAACTTCTGAGTTTTGTTTTCTTCTTTAACAAACACGTGTTGAATATCTACTGCAATGCATGGGTCAGGGTAGTTACTGTTAACCACCACAGTGGTAAAACTGGAAGTGATTACTTAGACTTCCTGGATTCACCTTTGCTAAATTTATTTCTCAATATGCCATTGAGGCAACACTTATACAACACAAGCTTCCCAGTAGGAATAACCAGTTTTTTCATCATCTTGGAGTTGTTTTTCTATCCTTAAGTCATCCTTTTGTTATTAATGTTTTCCAGCATAAAATGTGATATTCAAAATTATTTGAGTATTTGTGATAGTGTTCACAGATCAAAAAGTTTTTATTTTTCAAATTATATAAATTCTTTAATATTTAGTATAAAAGACATTTCTTGTCTTTAATCCTTTTATCTCTTTTTGTGCCTTGTAAAAACTCATTTGCCTTTAATTCTTCCAGTTTTGAAATTTTGCTTTGATTTTTTCAGTCAAATGGAACTTCAAAAAAAAAAAAAATAGAATTTTGATCAATGAAAGGTTAACATCAGAGTGTAGATATAATATGGGCAGGGTGTCGGTTATAAATGTCTGACAACACAGTAGTCCTGCATTTGTGACTGAGATGGAAAGAAAATACTACATATATAAAAGGCTCAATATGTTTGGGAATATAGTTGTCAGTAAAGGAGGTGAACAGATTTTACTAATAATATATATGAGTATGGTGGAATATTTTTTAAATTGTAAAATGACTTCTGTAAGCTTGTATGGGATTATATTGTCACATAAATAAAAATTCATGAATTCTTTGATATAAAAAGCCTGCCAAAGAAAATAGTGAATTGAAAAATAAGTCAAGTCACCTTTGCCTCATTTTGAGGCAACCCACGATAATCAGATCCTCAGCCTTCAAATACTAACTTCTAATTGTCTAAACTGGAGCCTTTTTCTTGTCTGCCAAGGAAACGTATTAGTGGCCACATGCGGTTGCTGAGAGGCTGTGCTTCCTGAAGCCATCTGAATTCTTTGATTGCCATCCAGAGAGTGAACCGATATGCTCAAGTGGGCTGAATGAGCATACAGAACACGATCTTGCTTTTTTTTGTGTGTAGGGATGTTAGTGCTAATAGAAGATTAATGCTATTTTCCTTATAAGAAAGAAATCAAAGGATAATGTTTTGATAACTCTTGTCTCACTAGCGAACCACATGGCTTCTATTTTCTAGTAGATTTGGTTGAAATGTTGGAGCATCATGCTGTGGAAGAATCCCTGTGCTCTGCTGACTCTTGCTGCTGCTAAATCACTTTAGTCGTGTCCGACTCTGTGCGACCTCATAGACGACAGCCCGCCAGGTTCCCCCGTCCCTGGGATTCTCCAGGCAAGAACAATGGAGTGGGTTGCCATTTCTTTCTCCAATGCATGAAAGTGAAAAGTGAAAGTGAAGTCGCTCAGTCGTATCCGACTCTTAGTGACCCCAAGGACTGCAGCCTACGAGGCTCCTCCATCCATGGGATTTTCCAGGCAAGAGTACTGGAGTGGGATGCCATTGCCTTCTCCGCTGCTGACTCCTACTCCTTGCTTAAGCATTAAAGTATAGGTGTTTTATAATGTTGGAGTACTTCCCTCGTTTGTTCTTAAGATCCTTTATGGATCCACAGTGAAGTCGGAAGATCAAGGGGATAATAGGATTGATTTTCATCCTGTGCTGACTTTTCTTATATATATAGTATTCATTTATAAAATCCCTGGTCCAAGACCCATAAAACAATGTTGCTTTCAAATAGCGTTTTCCTGTGTATTATGTTTTATAAAACCTTTAGTTCCTGGGGGAATGTTATAAAGAGAGTTCCCTGTAGTCTGCAATTTCATTTTTTACACAATTATTTATAAAGTTGTTACTTTCCCTGAAAGGTGAATTCTGATTCCCTCTATGCATACGCTATAGGAATTTAGTGGTTAAATGCCTCCTTGCCTACTATGACTAAGAGGGGAAAGGTTGAAAAGAGTATTTGAAGTTTTTTGGTGTTGTTTGAAAAAAAGACTTTCTTTCATGGTGGCCGAATGCCAAGGCTGGAAAAGTGTTTTGGGAATGTCTGTGGTCAGGGCTGCCTTTGACGAGAGAATGGTTAAATGTGGTAATCTTGATAGGATTTGACAGCCATTTTTGATTCTATATATGGTTCATCATGGTCCCCTTCTTAAGAGTGAAATAACTAAGCTATTAAATTATTTTACCTAATTGAGAAGGAAAATGATTACCAAAAAACTACTTTATTCAGATGTCACAGTGATATAAAGGGTTCCAACAGTTTACAACATTCGTCTACAAAATACATTGCCATGGGAAATGAACAATGTTCCCCACCCTTGAGTCTCTCTTGAATTAAGTTGATTCTTTAACCCTTTCCATTCTACATGGAAACTCTTGCTTACAGATTTAAATTCTGAAGCACAAGGTAGAGATATATGTTAATGCTTAATATGAAAAACAAATAGTTGACTATGACTATGTTAAAAGTATTTTCAAAGTGCGTTAGTAGTACTTTGTGTAGAGGTTATACGTATACAATAAATTTTAAGTAGATTATCTTTTTGATGGACATTTGGGTGGTTTCCAGTTTTTGTCTGAAATGAATAAAGCTGCCATGAACATTCTTTTATAGTTCTTTATGTGGACAGTACAAAAATAAGTGTCAGACAAATATATGATGATTTTTAAAATTATACTACTACAATTTTCTCCAATCTTTTTGCGATTAAATTTTAAAAAGACATTCAAGATTGAGTTATAATATTAGTAAGCATGCTTTATGTGCAAGAGTAGTATTGTGTTTACTTCTCAACCATTAAAAAATATAAAATGTGTATCTTCAGTATTTTGTGTAGTACATAATTTAAGTCCCTTCTGACTAATCTAGAGTATCAGAAATCATTAAGATGATCATATCAGAATAAGTCCTTCACCTTATATTAATATTTGAACTATATTGCTGCCTAAGTTAAAAATAATCAGAGTTTTTGCTTTTTAGAGTTATTTATTTTAGGCTGCTCTGGGTCTTTGCTGGGCACGGGCTTTCTCTAGTTTCCGTGAGCGAGCGCTGTTCTTTAGTCGCAGGGCACTGGCTTCTCTCTGCCAGGGTTTCTCATGTTGCAGAGCATGGGCTCTAGGCTCGGGGGCTTCAGTAGTTGCAGGGCACAGGCTTAGTTGCCCCACAGCACGTGGGGTCTTAGACCAGGGATCAAAACCACGTCCCCTGCGTTGGCAGGCAGACTCTTAACCACTGGCCCACCAGGGAAGTCTCCAATCAGGGTTTTTAAACCAAATTTCTTTACACTGACATTTGTGAATAAGAACCTTTTAAAGCAGCATTTCTAGATCTTTGCTAAAATAAACAACTGAGAAATATTCCTAAATATATTTTGGAAAGTAATATTCATGACTGTAGAGGACTGCGAACATAAAAATGTGTGAATGGAAAAAATTAAGATTTCCTATGGCTTTTTGCAGCTAGTTGATTAAGTCTTACACAGTTCATTGTCCTAAAGATGAAATTTGTACAAGGTTTTGGAAGGCAGGAGTTATATATTAAAAGTGCTTGTTTCCAAGGTCGTACAAACTGGTTTTAACCATCTATCATCTCTCATTTACTAAAGGAAATATGTAAAAAGAAAAGGAAAATGTTCAGCAAAAACAAAATGTTGAGATGATGAAAAGCTACAGGGAAAGAAAAAAGACTTTAGAAGACTACTAAAAAGAAACTGGCTTTTTTTCCTTCAGCAATCTGTCTGAATTCATTTTGCTTTCATTATATATCTAGCCTGGAGGTAAAGTATGTTGAGTATTACAACAAAGAGGGTGTTATAAGGAAGACTTTTTTAAAAATAATAAAGTGTAGCATATGTGTAAACCATGCAACTTTGTAACAGGAAACTTTATAATAAGGAAGGACTGTGCTTAGCTTTTCCACAATTTTGGAAGAATGAGTTTTATTAGGTGTTAGACAAAGAAATTATCAACTGACTTTTACGCTGTAAGGTTGAAAGATTTCTTAGGACCATTTCTAGACTTTAGCAGTGGTTTTATTGTGAGTCCTGATATATTAGGAACAGTGCCTAGCACTATTAATATGTCTACTGTTGCTAGTTCTCTTAAGGAATATGATGTTTAACTTTTGCCTTTCAATGAAAAATTATTCAAAATCCTGTTATTCTGTGGTTTCCTCCGCAGTAGTAGGCTGTTCTTGAATTGATCAACACATAATATAATTTGGGAACACAATCAATGGTTCTTTTCTTTTTGAAAGATGGTGACAAATTCTATTGAAACTTGGGAAATTGGCTCCATCATTCATCCCTTACTCTTTCTTTGCTTTTCTTGCCCAACTTCCTGAAAACCATATTGTTTTGATGTCAGTATATAGAATAGATTATCTGTTGGGGAATCAATGTGTATTAATTATACTGGAATAAATGTAAGTGTAACAAATGGTACAGTTAGTAGGCACTGGGCCTAATAGTTTTTTCAGTTAATGAGGACACTAATGTTAGGGACCTCTAATATGCCTGATCCATATTTCTTGTTAAATTTTCCTCAGTTTTGAGATTAACTGGCAATAGCTGTGTTTTTCTGGCTTTTAAAGGCTAATATATTATGGTGGAATTTTAGGATGTATATAGTGCTTTTATAGAATAGTTGAGTTTTTGTATTTATCACACAGTTACCGGAGTGAGCTAGAAGAAGTGTAGAAGTTAGTCTTCTACTTTTTTTGGCTTTTCAATCTGTTTTTAAAAAATATTATATCCATTCACCTCTCCCACTTAAAAATTGTGCACTGTGTACATTTGCGTACTATCTTAAATTGAGGTGGATAAATTCAGTGATACCTTTTAAATGGCATGATCCACTGCAGGGCTGTTAGAAAATTAGAGATGAAGCTCCTAGGCTTAGGAGAGAGATGTTAGAAGTGTGCTAGCAAAATATTTTATTACATCTTTAAAAATAAATCATTTAACAATTTAAAAAATTGAAGTATAGTTGATTTACAACGTTGTGCTAGTTTCGGGTATACAGCAAAGTGATTCAGTTATACATATGTATACATTGTCTTTTCCATATGATTAATTATAGAATATTGAACATAGTTTCCTGTTACTATACTATAGGACCTGTTGTTTATTTTGTATATAGTAGTGTGTATCTGCTAATCCCAAACTGCTGTTTGTCCCCTCCAACCCCCTGACCCTCTTTTCTCTTTGGTAACCATGGGTCTGTTTTCTATGTCTGTGAGCCTGTTTCTGTTTCGTAAATAAGTTCATTTGTATCATATTTTACTTTTTTAGTTTCCAACTAAAAACAATTCTTTTTAATTTTTTTAAAAAATTGCAGTATAGTTGATTTACAGTGTCTTATTTTCAGGGCTGCAATAACGTGGTTTAGTGCCTGTTGGCCATCTGTATGTCTTTGGAGAAATGTCTGTTTAGGTCTTCTGCCCATTTTTTGACTGGATTTTTTGTTGTTGTTACTGAGTAGTATGAGTTGTTTGTGTATTTTGTAAGTTAAGCCCTTGATGGTTGCATCATTTGCAAATATTTTCTCCCATTCGTTGTCTTTTTGTTTTGTTTATGGTTTCCTTTGTTGTGCAAAAGATTTTAAGTTTGATTAGGTCCTATGTGTTTACTTTTTCTTTTATTTCTATTGCCTTGGGAGAGAGACCTAAGAAAACATTGGTACCATTTATGTAGAGAATGTTTTGCCTATGTTCTCTTTTAGGAGTTTTATGGTGTCCTGTCTTTTATTTAAATCTTTAAGCCATTTTGAGCTTATTTTTATGTATGATGTGAGGGTGTGTTCAAACTTCATTGATTTATATGTGCCTCTTTAGTTTTCCCAACACCACTTGCTTAAGAGATTGCTTTTTCTTCATTGTATATTCTTGCTTCTTTTGTCAAAGATTGTGACCATAGATGTGTGGGTTTATTTCTGGGTTCTCTATTCTGTTCCATTGATCCATTTATCTATTTTTGTGCCAACACCACACTTTATAGTATTGTCTAAAGTCTGGAGGGTTATGTCTCCAGCTTTACTTTCGCAGTTCTAAGTCTTGTATGGTTCCATGTAAATTTTACTTTATTTGTCCTAATTCTGTGAAAATGCCGTGGGTAAATTGATAGTGCGTGCGTGCTCAGTTGCTTCAGTCATGTTGGACTCTTTGCCACCCCGTGGACTGTAGCCCATGAGGTTCCTCTGTCCATGGGATTCTCCAAGCAAGAATACTGGTGTGGGTGACATGATCTCTTCCAGGGGATCTTCCTGACCCAGGGATTGAACCCGCGCCTCTTAGGTCTCCTGCATTGGCAGGCAGGTTCTTTACCACTAGCACCATCTTGATAGGGATTACATTAAATCTGAAGATTGCTTTGGGTAGTATGGCCATTTTAACGATATGAATTCTTCCAGTCCAAGAGTATGGGATATCTTTCCCTGTCTTTGAATCATCTCAGTTTCCTTTATCAGTGTTTTATAGTTCTCATCATATGTCTTTCACATCTTTGTAGATCATTTACTTTAAACCTTGCAAGATGACAGAAACATTCAAAATAACTTTAATGTGTGCAATTAATTTGATAAAGATAAAGTGTTAAATAGTAAAAACTTATGAAGCCATCAGTTCCCCACTTCCCCCTACTCTCCAATATGCTTCATTTCTACCTTTATTTTTTCTTAGGGCTAACTCCTTATCTCACAATAATGAGATGAGATTCTCCATATCTTTCCCAACATGTTGTTATTTATCTTTTTGATTTTAGCAATAGTAGTGGGTGTATGGCAGTATCTCATTTTGGTTTTGATCTGCATTTTTCTGATGGCTAGTGATTTTGAGCATCTTTTGATGTGCCTGTTGGCTACTCATGTATATTAAACAGTCAAGCAATAAAGACTGACTGCAGACTGTGTGTCCTTGGGGTCAGGAGCCAGAGCTTGTCAGCTCGTGGGCTTCATCTTAGGACAGTTAGGGACTACTTCACTGTTTTACTGGGGGCTCAGTTATCTGTAGATGTACGTCTTTTCTTCTGAGGTGGTTTTCTTTCTTTAAAGGTTTCTTTAACCTCTGTATGGGAGAGAATGAGCTAGTCCCATGTATTCTGGACCTCAGTGGGGAGGATTAGAGGGTTGATTATCCAGAATGTAGACATTTTTTTTCCCCACCTACATATTTTTCCAGTGCTTGCCTATTCCTATGCTATCACTATTTTATACCTGATGTGCCTCTAATCTGGAGTCACTTGCTTAGTTCAACTTCTCCGAGATTATACTTTCTGTATCCTGTGGGGGTCTGGATACCTAACTATTGCTTACACAGGCTTTAAAATATTAGTCTTATCTTTAGATCCCACCTCACCCTACTTTCTGTGGTAACTGATGCTTTTCAGGATTTTAGGGGGTGAATAAATGTATTCTCTAGGAGTTTAGATCTGACCTTTTTCTTCTCTTCAGTATTGTTTACCTTTTCTTTGTTCACTTTCTATCTTCACAGATTATGGTTAGGCATACTGTTGTTCTGATTTCTTTGAAGGAGTTGATGTCTGTTTTAAAAGCCTGTGATTGTTGTTTGGGGTGGTTTGATGTTCTTGTTGTTTTTAGAGAAGGAGACATAAGAGTCTTTAGCTGACTATCTTGAAATGGGAATCATATTTGCTGTCATAATGCTTCTATAAAATATTGGGGAGAAACTTGTCTTTAGAGTCACTAGTCAGTTAAAAGAAAATCTGAGTGCTTGTCTCCACAGGCTTTTAATTTCTTCCTTGAGTGAAATAATAATAAAGAGGGTGAGAATGGTTGCCAGGTCATGATTGCAGAATCTTGGCTGTAAGTCATGGGCAAAAAGCTTTATTGTCTGCCCCCATGGTTGAATGAATTATTTCACCTCTGGGACCCTGTGAATGTTCAGACAGTTGAGTAATCCTACCTTCACACACATGGTTGGCGGCAGGGCAAGTAATA
This sequence comes from Tragelaphus eurycerus, assembly GCA_935064755.1. Taxonomy (NCBI): domain Eukaryota; kingdom Metazoa; phylum Chordata; class Mammalia; order Artiodactyla; family Bovidae; genus Tragelaphus; species Tragelaphus eurycerus. The sequence continues at coordinate 33,144,600 of CAKXYN010000002.1, forward strand.
TCTGAGTATTTGGCATAGTAATGAATGGGGAATATAGGGGGAGTGTAAACCTTTGACGGGTCTGTCTGTTAGTTTCCTACAATTTCATTTTCATGGCTACTGATAGGGTTGGTTTTGCTCAGAGATTAAGGGCATTCTTAATTTTGGTAGCTGTTTGGGATTATCCTAATACAGTTTCTGGAGGGGGGATGAGGTGAACACTGTGTTAATCCATAATCTACTATAAGTACATTTTAACCCAATGTTTTTTAGAGATGCGAACAATCCCCGGTTCCAATTTCCTATTTCAAGACTTCATACATAACTGGAATCCTGTAAGCCCCATTTTGACTAGTGGATAGTGTGGTGTTTGGCATTCTGGGGCATTAACGAACCCTGGAAGGTCTGTATTTCCTTTTTCTTTGTGCAGTGTCAATCCTGTTATGTGGTCATCATAGAAGCTTTTGGGTTTTCCACTTGTACCTTGATTTGAGGGCTTAACATCCCAAGCTTCTATATTTTGTAAGTGCTTAAGCAGAGCAGGTAGCTCATTCAGCATTTGTAATTACCCCTGTCATTGAACATTCCAGTGATAGCCATTTATTTCTCAAAGCCGTGTCTTCTACTGGTACTCTGTCACACACTGCACCAGTGTTAATTTGAATAATTGTGATTCCACTGCATGCCATGTATTTCTGTTTTCTTTTTTTCCACAAAGGGAAGTCATCTGTGTGTTCATCAGGTATGTGAACATGCTAGTCCCCATATCTCTTAAATACTGTATTAGTTATAAAGGTCCCAGTAGGAGACAGTTTGTGGCAGATGGCTCTAATGAAGTAGAATGAAAAAGAGGGATTACTGATAGAGGTAGAAAGGGTTAAGAGAAGAGATTTTTCCCTATACTTAGCAAAATAAACTAGCTAAGTCATTATATTTGGGGTATCTTTGTTGTTGTAGCTTGGCCTTTTCCCTAACTAATACAAGAATTTACTTTACTATGGCTATGTAGACACTATGGACAACTGAGATTTGATAACATTTCTTTTCTTAGTTTTTTTTTGAAGTTAAAAGTAATACAAGAAATAACCTTTGTGCCCTTTATCCATGTTTTCCTATTATGAATACTTTTATCTTATTTGCTTTACCATTTACACGCTCTCTCATGTATGCACAATTGTTTTTTCTGAGCCATTTGAGAGTATATTATATGCATCATGGCCCTTTATTCCTAAGCACTTCAGTGTATATTTCCTAAGGATAGAAATGTTATTATATAGTACAGTTGCTAATTTCATAAAATTACTTTGATATAATACTTTTATCTATTCTAAATCCAAATTCTATTTTTTTTCAGTTGATCTAATACTATAACAGTGCTTTATAAGATTCCTGCCCCCCGACCCACATCCCATTGTTACAGGATCTAGTCTATAGGTAGGCAGTGCATTCAGTTGCGTGTATTCTTAGCCTCTTTTAAGCTGGGAAATTTTCACCCCCTTTCTTTATCTTTTATGACATTGACAGTTCTGAAGAATATGGTCTCCCCCACCATTTAAAGGAAGAAAATATTCCTGGTTTCCTCATTTTGTTTGTCAGCCACTTTCCTCTGATTATATTGACAATATACATTCTTGGTCAGAATACTGCCAGGATTAAAGTAGTTTCCTTATTGCTTCTGACTATGTCACTTATCACATAAACAAACCTCAGTTTCTATCTTCTTTCTAGCTAACTCACTCCCCAAATCAAGTGCTTCTCTAAGGCTGCCACTTCCAGTCCTGCACACTTTCAAGTTTCTTTCCTATAGCCTTATATAATTATGAATTCCTTGGTCTCATCCCATGTTAAGTATTTTTGCATTTATTGTTTCACATATTCCTCTGATTTTTCTGTGTCAGATTTTAGATTCTCTAAAATCTGTGCTTCCCTCTGTTCCCTTTCATAGAATCTTAGGAAAGCCTTCCCTTCCCCATTCTCTGTGCCCTCAGGTTTTTAGCAGTAGCAGTGGGCTGATGGTGGAAGTACTGTTGGAATTTTCTCCCCATCCCCTTACGTATGGTGGAGGTTGCAGTGTTCTCCATTGCATAGTAATGAATAAGGTATGGGTGCAGTGTGGTTTTATATTTTTTTTTTTTAGAAGAGTGAGAGTAAAAGAGGAAGGGTTTTGGAATGAGGTGACCATCATTATTCCATCAATCCAGAAACTTTTTAAAAGACACTTTCAGATCCCAGCAATATTAAAAAGAATATAAAGAAATATTATGAACAACTTTATACTGATAATTTAATAACTTAGATGAAATAAATAAATGACTTGAAGACCACAACTTACCAAAAACTGCCACAAGAAGAAATACAAAGTGTGAATAGCCTGTCTCTAAAATTTTTGAATTAATAATAAAAACCTTTTCATAAAATGTCCGTGTATAGTTTCACAGGTGAAATATATTAAATGTTAAAGGAAAAAAATAATACCAGTATTATACAAACTTTTTCCAAAAGTAGATGAGGAGAGAATGAATGCTTTCTAACTCATTTTTGATAGCTTTGATACTAAAACTGATAAAGATATTATAAAAAGGAAGAGTTACAGTCAGTATCCCTTATTAACATGGGTGCAGTAATACTAAAATGATTAGCAAATAGAATCTTGTTGTTCTCAGTGGCTCAGTGATCAAGAATCTCTCTGCCTGCATGCAGGAGACTTGGGTTTGATCCCTGGGAGGGGAAGGTCCCCCGGAGAAGGAAATGGCAACCCACTCCAGTATTCTTGCTTGGAAAATTCTATGGACAGAGGAGCCTGTGGATTGCAAAAGAGTCAAACACAACTTAGCTAAACAACAGCAACAACACCTCGATCTTGTGACGGCTCGATTTTATGTTCTCATAGAGCAGATGTGTGCAAAGTCTTAAGGTATTTTCTAAACTCTTTTGACTTGGGATAGCTCACCTCCCAAACTCTGTCTTCCCTGTGGAGGTTGTAACGGCTTGGTTTAGATTTTGCTAGGTGGGTATGTGTGTGTGTGTGTGCTTGGTTGCTTCAGTTGTGTCCAGTTCTTGGCAACACCATGGACTGTAGTCTGCTAGCCTCCTCTGTCCATGGGATTTTCTAGGCAAGAATATTGGAGTGAGTTGCCATGCCCTCCTCCAGGGGATCTTCCCAACCCAAGGTTCAAACCCACATCTTCTGCATCTCCTGCATTGCAGGCAGATTCTTTACCACTGAGCCACTGAGGAAGGTCGTTAGTTGGGTATAGAGCAGGTCTTACTGTGGGGCCTGGTCCTTACTCTTAACAGCAGCCTTTCTCAGTATTTATAAGGTATTAATGAGGTCTCTTCATGTCAGCTGCGCCAGATCTTTAACATCCTCCAGCACTGCTTGCCTTCTGGTATCTGTTCCATTCTCAACCCCGTAGCAGTCATCCTCTGATAAATTCTGCATAGTCTCTCCATGTGCATGCTTAGCTCAGTGCTCCTTTAGGAACTCTTAGGGAACTGTCTCACAACCTCTGTTTCTGCAAGACTCACTTCTCCCTGGTGCCTTGATTCAGATTTCAGGTTTCATAGCTGCCCCCAACTCTCCTATCTGCCTCCTTAGCTCAATGGGGCTCCTATGCTCTGCTTGAGTTCCAGCTTGCTGTGCTGCAGTTGGAAATTGCCTTCTGACAAAGCTTGGGCGGATGGGGGAGCTCACCTCATGAGTTTTGCTTGTCTTGGTGCCATAGGCTGTGATGTCTGTTGTTAAATGCCCTCAGACAGAAACCTGATATGTTTTGTCCAGTTTATGGTAGCTTACAGCAGGAGGGCTAGTTACTCCGTCTTAGTTGGAAGTTGAAATACTCCAAGAGAGTCTAGACTTCTTAATACTTGGAAAATGAGATTATTCATGATTTCCTTAAGAGAGAATAGGAAAACTGTAAGATTTACCTTAAACTTCATCCAGGAGCAGTGAAGACTCATTCCACAGAACAGCTTTACAGCAACAATGATGGGAAAAAAATTGTTTCCTGGTTGTAGTCTGCTGAGTTCAGGAAGGAAGGAGACTAACACCCTCCCTCCTTTTTTTTTGGCCTCAGCTTGAAGCATGTGGAACTTGTCCCACTATAAGAGGTCAAACCATGCCCCTGCAGTGGAAGTGCAGAGTCTTAACCAGTGAACCACTAGGGAAGTTCTGACTTTCCCTTTCTATTTGCTACTTTTCAATTCTATTCATTTTTAAAAAATAGAATTTATTTTTAAACGAAACAAAGATAAGTATTCTTAATGATAAAAGGTACAATTCACAAAGATAGACATCATAAACCATTAGACATGTAACAACAAAGAAAGATGCATAAAGCAAAAATCAGCAATTCTATTAATTTCATAATTTTGAATGGTTCAGTTTAAGAAGACGAGTAAATGCCTTTTCCAGTATAGCTCCCTGTACCTTCAGATGTCATATATTAATTAAGCTTCTGTGACTTCAAAGGTGGTTTTTAGCCAGCCCTTTGATAAGCACAGATACCATGTTTATCTAACATGATAAGCTAAGTTTTACTTAGCTTTGGCAATGACAAGAGATAATAATTTGAAATCTTTTGTTATTCTGAGTCTTGGATTGTCTTCCTCAGATAATTTCCTTTTAAGAAGTAACATACTTGTTAAATAAAATGGAAATTATGATGTACTGACTAAGAATATGCAATAAGAATATTAGACTTTATAGGCATCATAAACATCTTTCATCATTTAACTTTAATATGATTAAAACTAGCAATCATTTATTGAATACTGTTTCAGATACTGTGCTAGGTGCTTTAAAATACTGCATATATAGATATATATATTGTTTGTTTGTTTCACCACACGGCTTGAGGGATCTTAGTTCCCTGACCAGGAATAGAACCTAGGACCCCTGCAGTGGAAGTGCAGAGTCCTAACCACTGGATCACAAAGCGGTTCTGCTAAGAAATAAGTAACTATATGAAATGAGTGATACTTTACTTCAATTTTTCATCTAAGAAAATTCAAAATTACAAAATAAAATTTCTGTTCTTTGATCAATTTGATGAATCACATTCCTTTCCAAGTAACTGTGTATACATTTAGATAGTTTTTTTTGGAAGTTGCGTTAATGATAGACAATTTAACACACATCTTAAAATTATGTATTTGTTGATTCATTTTTTGGCCTTGTTTTCCTATTCCTTGACTTCCCTTAGCCTTTCGTTTCTCTTAGATGTATTGTTTTCCTCTAACATTTCATTTGTTTATATGTGTGCATTCTAAGGGATGACAGAATGGTAGGGGTGCTTTGTGCATGCATGTGTGTTAAGTTGCCACAATTGGTCCGAATCTTTGCAACCCCAGGGACTGTGGTCCACCAGGCTCCTTTGTCCATGGGATTCTCCAGGCAACAATACTGGAGTGGGTTGCCATGCTCTTCTCCACCAGGGGTGCTTTGTAGGGGTGAGTAAAATTACTTTAAGAGTTTGCTGTACCCAATTCAGGAGTACTAACAAAACTACACCTGTAGGTTTGAGCCCATCACTGACTGAAATTAACTGCACCTGTTTAACTTCTGCGTCCATTTTAGCCTTTGGGGGATTAAAATCTATGCTTGCTTCCTAGAAACTTGTTCTTATGATTAGGAAACAGTTCAGAATGCATTTATTACTGACTGAATCTATAGTCTTATATTTATATATGAATGGAGGTACCTCTTCTCAAATAAGTGGCCCAAAGTACTCCTATTTGCTTCACCTTCCCAGTCCTCTATTTGGTAAGAGGGATTAGCTTTGCATGTTTTTCTTGTGTTTGTTAGGCCAGCATTGTGAACCAATAGTTCCAATAGAAGCTGGATGAGAAGAGAAGCTCTAGGATTATTTTTATCATTAGAATATATCTATCTATCTGTGTATATACACACACATAAGTTTCAGTTTCAGTTCAGTCGCTCAGTCATGTCTGACTTTGCGACCCCGTGGACTGCAGCATGCCAGACCTCCCTGTCCATCATCAACTTCCAGAGTTTACTAAAACTCATGTCCATAGTGTTAGTGATGCCATCCAACCATCTCATCCTCTGTTGTCCCCTTCTCCTCCTACCTTCAGTCTTTGCCAGCATCAGGGTCTTTTCAAATGAGTCAGTTCTTCTCATCAGGTGGCCAAAGTACTGGAGTTTCAGCTTCAGCATCAGTCCTTCCAATGAATATTCAGGACTGGTCTCCTTTAGGATGGACTGGTTGAATCTCCTTGTAGTCCAAGGGACTCTCAAGAGTCTTCTCCAACACCCTGGTTTGAAAGCATAAATTCTTTGGCACTCAGCTTTCATTATAGTCCAACTCTCACATCCATACATGACTACTGAAAAAAACATAGCCTTGACCACATGGACCTCTGTTGGGAAAGTAATGTCTCTGCTTTTTAATATGCTGTCGAATTTGGTCATAACTTTTCTTCCAAGGAGTAAACATCTGTTAATTTCATGGCTGCAGTCAATCATGTGCAGTGATTTTGGAGCCTAAAAAAGTCTCTCACTGTTTCCACTGCTTCCCCATTTATTTCCCATGAAGTGATGGGACCAGATGCCATGATCTTAATTTTCTGAATGTTGAGCTTTAAGGCAACTTTTTCACTCTTCTCTTTCGCTTTCATCAAGAGGCTCTTTAGTTCTTCTTCACTTTCTGCCATAAGGGTGGTATCATCTGCATATCTGAGGTTATTGATATTTCTCCCAGCAATCTTGATTCCAGCTTGAGCTTCATGAAGCCTAGCATTTCTCATGATGTACTCTGCATATAAATTAAATAAGCAGGGTGACAATATACAGCCTTGACATACTCCTTTCCTGTTTTGGAACCAGTCTGTTGTTCCATGTCCAGTTCTAACTGTTGCTTTCTGACCTGCATACAGATTTTTCAGGAGGCAGGTCAGGTGGTCTGGTATTCCCATCTCTTTCAGAATATTCAACAGTTTGTGGTGATCCACACAGTCACAGGCTTTGGCATAGTCAATAAGTCAGTAGATGTTTTTCTGGAATTCTCTTGCTTTTTCAGTAATCCAACAGATGTTGGCAGTTTGATCCCTGGTTCTTCTGCCTTTCCTAAATCCAGCTTGAACATCTGGAATTTCATCGATTATGTACTGTTGAAGCCTGGCTTGGAGAATTTTGAGCATTACTTTACTAGTGTGTGAGATGAGTGCAATTGTGCGGTAGTTTGAGCACTCTTTGGCATTGCCTTTCTTTGGGATTGGAATGAAAACTGACCTTTTGCAGCCTGTGGCCACTGCTGTGTTTTCCAAAATGCTGGCATATTGAGTGCAGCACTTTCACAGCATCATCTTTTAGAATTTGAAATAGCTCCACTGGAATTCCATCACCTCCACTAGCTTTGTTCATAGTGATGCTTTCTAAGGCCCACTTTACTTTGCATTCCTGGATGTCTGGGTCTAGGTGAGTGATTATCTGGGTCATGAAGATCTTTTTTGTATTGTTCTTCTGTGTATTCTTGCCACCTCTTCGTAATATCTTCTGCTTCTATTAGGTCCATACCTTTTCTGTCCTTTATTATGCCCATCTTTGTGAAATGTTCCCTTGGTATCTCTAATTTTTGAAGAGATCTCTAGTCTTTCCCATTCTATTGTTTTCCTCTATTTCTTTGCATTGATCGCTGAGGAAGGCTTTCTTATTTCTCCTTGCTACTCTTTGGAACTCTGCATTCAAATGGGTATATCTTTCCTTTTCTCCTTTGCCTTTTGCTTCTCTTCTTTTCACAGCTATTTGTAAGGCCTCCTCAGACAACCATTTTGCCTTTTTGCTTTATACATGAACACATATATAAATATATATATATCCCTATTTTCTTGAATTTTATTCTTGGAAAAAGCTCATATTTTAGGAAACTAACATTAAGGAGAAAATCTGAATGTTGATTCTGCATTAGACAAGGAACGGGTTGTTATTACCATCTGTAATTCATTTTTATTATTTTCTTCATTCTTGCCCATTTGAGTATCAAAGTCTTTGTTTAATGTCATGAAACTCTGATCCCTTACAAGGCAGCACATACTTCTGACACTTAGCATCCAGGCTTTCTGTGTTCTTATTAAATATATAATGTCATAATGTACACACTGTTCTTTTGACTAGTAAATGACATCTACACTTCTGCTTTTAATAAGATCCCTGTCCAAATACTGCCATTAAAAATAGAATAGTTAAATGGCATGGTTCTTCTTACTCTTTTTATTGCTCCTGCTTGAACTGAGTCTTTTGTCTTTCACTGAAGATTCAGTTAGGTAGGCCCAAGGGGGAAAAAAGGCACAAACCCTAAAAATAGTATCAGAAAATTAATAGAGCTAATCAGTGAATATAACAAAGTTTTAGGATACAAAATAAATACACAGAAATCATCTGCATTTCTATATATTAACAATAAAAATTCAAAAAGAGAAATTAAGGAATCAATCCCATTCACCACTGCAACAAAAAGAATGAAATATCTAGGAATAAACTTACCTAAAGAGACAAAAGAACTGTACACAGAAAATTATAAGACACTAATGAAAGAAATCAAAGATGACATAAACAGATGAAGAGATATTCCATGTTCCTGGGTAGAAAGAACCAATATTGTGAAAATGACTATACTACCAAATGCAATCTACAGATACAGTGCTGCTGCTGCTAAGTCACTTCAGTTGTGTCCAACTCTGTGCGACCCCATAGATGGCAGCCCACCAGGCTCCCCCATCCCTGGGATTCTCCAGGCAAGAACATTGGAGAGGGTTGCCATTTCCTTCTCCAGTGCATGAAAGTGAAAGTGAAAGTGAAGTTGCTCAGTTGTGTCTGACTCTTCACGACCCCATGGACTGCAGCCTACCAGGCTCCTCAGTCCATGGGATTTTCCAGGCAAGAGTACTGGAGTGGGGTGCCATTGCCTTCTCTGACAGATACAGTGCAATCCATATCAAATTACCAATGGCATTTTTCACAGAACTGGAACAAAAGTTTTCACAATTCATATGGAAACACAAAAGACCCTGAATAGCCAAAGCTGTCTTGAGAAAGAAGAATGGAATTGGAGGAATCAACCTTCCTGACTTCAAAGGATTAGTTTCCTGACTACAGAGCTACAGTCATCAAGACAGTATGGTACTGACACAAAAACAGAAATATAGACCAATGGAACGAGATAGAAAGCCCAGAAATAAAGCCATGCGCCTATGGGTACCTTATTTTTGACAAAAGAGGCAAGAATATACCATAAGACAGCCTCTTCAATAAATGGTGCTGGGAAAACTGGAGATCTGCATGTAAAAGAATGAAATTAGAACACTTCCTAACACCATACACAAAGATAAAATGGATTAAAGACCTAAATGTAAGACCGGAAACTATAAAACTCTTAGAGGAGAGCATAGACAGAACACTCAATAACATAAATCAAAATGATATCCTCTATGACCCACCTCCTAGAGTAACAGAAACGAAAACAAAAGTAAACAAGTGGGACCTGATTAAACTTAAACACTTTTGCACAGCAAAGGAAACTATAAGCAAGGTGAAAAGACAACTCTCAGAATGGGAGAAAATAATAGCAAATAAACAACTGACAAAGGATTAATTTCCAAAATATACGAGCAGCTCATACAACTCAATACAAGAAAAACAAACAACCCAATCAAAAATTGGGAAAAAGACCAAAACAGACATATCTCCAAAGAAGACATATAGATGGCTAACAAATACATGAAAAGATGCTCAACATCGCTCGTTATTAGAGAAATGCAAATCAAAACTACAATGAGATATCACCTCATACCGGTCAGAATGGCCATCATCAAAAAGTCTACAATAAATGCTGGAGAGGTTGTGGAGAAAAGGGAATGCTGTTAGGGCACTGTTGGTGGGAATGTAAATTGATACAGCCACTATGGAAAACGATATAGAGATTCCTTTAAAAACTAGGGATAAAACCACCATATGACCTGCCAATCCCACTCCTAGGTATATACCCTGAGATCAAAATTGAAAAAGACACATGTACCCCATTGTTCATTGCAGCACTATTTACAACAGCTAGAACATGGAGCAACCTAGCTGTCCATTGACTATATGAATGGATAAAGAAGTTGTGGTATATATACACAATGGAATATTACTCAGCCATAAAAAGGACTGCATTTGAGTCAGTTCTGATGAGTTCGATGAACCTGGAACCTATTATACAGAATGAAGTGAGTCAGAAAGAGAAAGATAAATATTGTATTCTAAGACAAATATACAGAACCTAGAAGAATGGTACTGAAGCACTTATTTACAGGGCAGCAGTGGAGAAACTGACATGGAGAATAGACTTATGAACATGGAGAGAGGGGAGGAGAAGTTGAGATGTATGGAAAGAGTAACATGGAAACTTACATTACCATATGTAAAATAGATAGCCAATGGGAATTCTCTGTATGGCTCAGGAAACTCAAACAGGGGCTCTGTATCAACCTAGAGGGGTGGGATGGGGAGGGATTTGAGAGGGAGGTTCAAAATGGAGGAGATATTTGTATACCTATGGCTGATTCATATTGAGGTTTGACAGAAGACAACAAAATTCTGTAAAGCAATTAACCTTCAATAAAAAAATTTAAAAATGAAATAGTTCTTACTGATGGTTGACATCCTTTTTTTTGTTGTTTGTTTCAAAGCCTAGGTCTTAGTCTTATTCTTGCAAAAAACCAAGTTGAACTTTGTCTTCTGTTTATCAAACAAAGAGATTAGTGTCTCCCTTTACTTTCTCTGAAGAAAAGTAATTATTAGCTATAAGAAAAGTATAGGTCCTGTTTTCTATTGAAGGTTAATAAGCCATTGGAGTGAAAAAGAATTGCCTTTTAATAATGAAAACAGTCCATAATCTTTCACAAAAAAGATATCAGTGGGGAATATAAAAGCAACTAGGTAATAAACTATTGAAAATCAGTTTTACTATCAGGAAGAGATTTGCTGTGCTTGGCTTCTTCACATGATCTTAGTTTGTGGGAAAATTTTGACCTTATTTGATGCATGTGTTTATCTAGCTTATTGATATCATATGAAGGAAAGGGTCTCTTGGATGAACCAAATTGCTTTTTGTTTTATTGATAATTTTGTAAAATTGGGGTTGCCTTTTTCAAAAGGTAAGACCATGACATACAACATGTGGGATTCCAGCTCCCCCATCAGGGATTGATCCCCGTGTATTAGGAGCATGGAACCCCAGTTGCTGGACCACTAGGGAAGTCCTGGGATTGCCTTTCTTTTTAAAATAGGCTAAAAAATGGAAAAACAGGGATTATATTTGGTGAAATTTGACCTTTCATTTTTAGTAACTCAAAGTTTTTCATACATTGATGTATTTATGTTAGTTTTTGCTAAAAAGGCTCTATGCTAATAGTCATTTGTTATGTGACAGAAAAAAGCATACTTAGTATTATTTGCGGGAGAAGGAAATGGCAACCCACTCAAGTTTTCTTGCTTGGAGAATCTGGTGGACAGAGAAGCCTGGTGGGCTGCTGTGCATAGGGTCACACAGAGCTGGACATGACTGAAGCAACTTAGCGTGCATGCATGCATTGGAGAAGGAAATGGCAACCCACTCCAGTATTCTTGCTGGGAGAATCCTGTGGATAGAGGAGCCTGGTGGGCTGCTGTCCATGGGGTCGCACAGAGTCGGACACGACTGAAGCAACTTAGCAGCAGCAGCGGTATTTGCAGTTCCTAAGTTTTTTTTTTTAAACTGCTACTGCTGCTGCTAAGTCGCTTCAGTCGTGTCCTACTCTGTGTGACCCCGTAGATGGCAGCCCACCAGGCTCCCCTGTCCCTGGGATTCTCCAGGCAAGAACACTGGAGTGGGCTGCCATTTCCTTCTCCAGTGCATCAAAGTGAAAAGGGAACGTGAAGTTGCTCAGTTTTTTAACACTAAAGGCAGCCTTTTTGACATTTAGCGTTTCTGCTTACGTGAACCACTATATCTGTGAAGTGTTTTGGTCTTAAAGAAACTTTGAAAACAGAGGCAAGGAGTAAAATTTAAAAAATTTAGCTTGTCAAACACCACCCACTGGTTATTTAAATTTTGTACTGAATTTATACAATGTTTATAATGCAAATATATTCCAAATTTTCATATTTTGATAAGAATAACATTTACAATTCTCAGAATGCACATATGTTCCAACCATGCCAAGATAACACTTACGTTCAAACAACAGTAGCTGGTCTGATGTTTAAAAGAAATACTTGCTAGCTGAAGGACATTCCTCTTGAGGCATTAACTGGAAACCATGTTGAGTACGCTAAGTGATTCCATCTGACCTGCAGAAAATCACTGTGGTTACATTTTCACTTTGCACATATGTCACTGACAAAGCCAACTGGCTGGAGTAAGATTTTTGAAATGGACATTTCTGGCTGAGCTTTTGGAAGACTGCATTTTTTAATGTGAAACATAAAAAACCCACTATTCACTGGTTGCACATTAAAAGCAAATGGTGGAGCAAACAAGATGAACTATAAAAAGCTCATGGGATGAAAACATTCAATTTTGTATAGAATTTTAATTTATTCTACTTGTAGGTTTAAAAATAATTACCCGTAATATAATAAGCCTACTTCACTTAAAAAAGCAAAAAGATTTAGAATCAACCTCATCTTACAGGAAAGAATATACTGAATATGTTAATAAAGAAAAGATTTTGGCACACTTTATAAATGTTTATTTGCAACTGTATTTAGATTTCATACTTATTGAGTGAAGATTTACATAATTGATATGAATCAATGTGCTTTTGTGCTTTGAGCAAATGCAGTCTGGGATGGAAAAAAAAAAAACTTCTGAAGCAAAAATTTCTGAGTTCAAGTCCTTGTTTTGCCATTGATTGACTTTGTTGGTATAAAACATACCCTTTTGGCTTTGGGTTTCTTTCAAAATATGGTTATATGTTTACCTGATCCTGTCATTGTCAGTAATAAACTGTTACTTACAAGTGGCTTAAGCTCCTGGTAAGAAAGCCAGTTTTGTAAATGCAGGGTATTAATTTTTACAGTATATGAGACCTGAACTGGTTTAGCCAGAGCTTATGAGCCACATGTGGCACTGAGAGATTGATGAGTATTCAAAATAGTTGTTCAGGTCTATTTATTCACCTGGGATTTACCATAGGCTTCTTTTGTGAAGCCGTTTGCTAGATACTGTAAGTTATAAGATAAATAAATGGTAGTGTCTTAGCCAAAGAAACCAGTGTAAGAAACCAACGTGAATTACATGCTGAATTGTGCCAGGTACTTTGCTGGTTATTGACAGACCTTTTGTAATCACCTATATGAGTTGAAGGCCTCACAGCAGCTTTTATTGAGTGCTTGCTTATGTGCCAGGCATTTTGCTGGAGTTTCTTAACTATAGTGTATTTTACAGAGGAGGAAACTCACTTAAAGTATTTCCGTAAGAGCATGTCATGATAAGTGGCAGTTTGCACATCTCACGCCTGTGTTGCTTCACAGTTGGGGGCAACATATCCTCAAATGAAAAGAATAAAAAGAACTTGAGAGTTATTTATCATGGCATAGATGGAAAAAAGTTCGTATTTCCATGTTGAGGGATGATCAGAGTGGACACCACTGATACTGTTTGACTGACCTTCTTTTGCCAAATGTGAGAAGCTCTCTGGTGATGGGTTGTTGGGGCTATTCCTTATTGACCTACACTTGGAGTTTGCTTTGCTTTTCACTCGGGTCCTGTTATTGTTAGACTGAGTCTTCACCATCACAGTGATTCTTATTAAATATAAAGCTACTTGGTACACAGTTGTGTCCATAACATAAAGATGAGATTTAAGGAGGTTTGAGCACCATCATGTTTTTGAAATGTGAAGATAATTGATTCTCCGACATGCACACTGTGGTTTAATAGTAGAGAGATGAGTTCTATGTGATACTTTCTTTTATGTGGTGGTTTAGTCGCTAAGTCGTGTCCAACTCTTGCGACCCCATAGACAGTAGCCTGCCAGGCTCCTCTGTCCATGGGATTCTCCAGGCAAGAATACTGTAGTGGGTTGCCATTTCCTTCTCCAACTTTCTTTTATACACATATTATTTGCAGTCATAAGTTATCCCATTCATGTGTGTACTAATTTACATTTAATCTTATACTGACTAGTACTAAAAAAAATGCCAGTGCCCTTATTCATTCTGAAATTAGCATGGAATAAAAACAATAAAACAAAATACTCTTAATTTCACCTTTAAACTGCAAATTATAAAATTTCACTTGACTAAAGATTGGGTGAGAGAAATCATGTTTTATGGTTTTGATTTAGACTAAGAAATTTATTTTACAAGATTAAAGCCATGTACATTTTCTAAAATGTAAAAGAAAAATCTAAAGCCTCTTTTATGAGTTTAGCAGTGCTTTTTGCACATGCAATACTGAAGCTTCTTAGCACACCTCAGTGTCTGACTCTTTGCAGCCTCATGGATTGTAGCCTGCCAGGCTCCTCTGTCCATGGGATTCTCCAGGCAAGAATACTGGAGTGGGTTGCCATGTCTTCCTTCAGGGGATCTTCCCAACCCAGGGATTGAACCTGCATCTCTTATGTCTCCTGCATTGTCAGACGGATTCTTTACCACGAGTGCCACTTGTCCTAATGGCAGTTACCAACTGATGGCTCTTCAACATCAGCCAGAGGCTCCTAGGAGCCCCAGCCCTTTCCTGTGTCACTTTCTCTGTTAAACCTTCCTGGTTTGGCCTGCTGATTTGATTATCTCTCCTTTTCTACTTCTACAGAATTTGTTTATACCTTGCCTTTCATTATTGCATGTATTAAGTTATGGTATATTGATTTGTTTTAGTATTTCTTGACTGTAGTATTTGTTCCTGGAAATTGGGACTCTATTTTATTTATATTTTTAATCTCTAGTACACAGCCCAGTCCTGGCCATACAGCAAGTAATTAATGTCTGGAATGAATGAATATGATTATTCTATTTTGATTTAAAAAATATGTATAAGGTTGAAATCACCAAGTACAGTGAACTGTATGCAGAAGTATTTATTTTAAAATAGTTCAGTTTAGAATTAAAATATGTCCTTTTGTTATTTCATTTTAACAAGAAGAAAAAAATTAGGGGAAACTACTTTCTACTATGGGATGTTATGTATTTGATTAAATAATTCCCTTGCTTTTAATTTACCCACTTTATTGTTACAGAAAAATTTTAGAGCACTGTAATTTTGGAATAAATCTAGAGTACTTTAGGCAATTCATATAGCTGAAGATAAAAGTTTTGTACTGTTCATTTACTAAAGTAATTTTTAATTGCTTTTAACCTCTTAACATTTTTAAACAACCTTGCAAACCTTGCCAAAGTTGCTATACTTCATTGAGGTATGTGGCAAGTTTGAATTTGGAAATGTGTTTGTGTTTAAATTTTAAAAAAGGAAATTATTTTGAAAAGGGAATCATGTTTACATTTGAGGAACTTGAAGAGATGATGAAAATAAAAATAACTATGTATCTATATCATCTATATATTCCAATTTATATATGTGTATTGAAAAGAAGTATTCTTGGTTAAAGATTAAATATGGTATAGGAATTTTAACCCTAAGAGGAAAATATTGCCATATACATAGAAGGAAATTGGGCAGTCTTTGGAAATGAAAGGAAGCCAGTGTGTAATTAGTGATAGCAGACACTATGATGCATTTGAATATAATTTTAGCCTCTTAATATGTGTAGCATGAACTTTATTGAAAATTGAAACTTTTTCTTAATTTTGTATTGTGTGTGCATGTGTGTGTGTATTTCCATGTAAGAAGTCGAAGACTTACGCATATGACTGTTGATAGGAATGATAGAAATTATATAGAATTCTGCCTTAAAATTTTTTTCTTTCTCTTATAACCAAGGCATAAAATTGATTTGTGGTTGAGTTTAAGAAAAAGTTTGGGGGATAACTTCTAGACTACCATAATGGTGGAATTGGGTGACATCTTTATTATCCCATGAACTGGAGGATTAATGTCATTGGCCTTGATTTCTGTGCTGTTTTGTAGGTCCCCTAATAGGGTATTCTGCTGCTACTGCTGCTAAGTCGCTTCAGTCGTGTCCGACTCTGTGCGACCCCATAGACGGAAGCTCACCAGGCTCCCCTGTCCCTGGGATTCTCCAGGCAAGAACACTGGAGTGGGTTGCCATTTCCTTCTCCAATGCATGAAAGTGAAAAGTCAAAGTGAAGTCGCTCAGTCATGTCTGACTCTTAGCGACCCCACGGACTGGAGCCTACCAGGCTCCTCCGTCCATGAGATTTTCCAGGCAAAAGTACTGGGGTGGGGTGCCATTGCCTTCCTGACACTGAAAATGGAGGAATAAGATGCTTCGTTATTATCTCTACCATCATTGCCTTAATTGGGCTTTCTTCCTTTCTCCTTCTTTGCTGAAAGAGCCTCCCTACTGGTCTGTATGCCTCTTACTCCCTAGGTTCCCTGTTTCCTTCTTCCATTCTTCATTTTGCTGCTTTAGAGTATTCTTTCAAAGCACCCATCTAATCATGTCTTTGACCTGCTTAAAATGTCTCATGGCTCCCATCACTTACAAGAAGAATAACAAGGCTTATATAAGTCTTGAACTACTAACTGTGATCTGATCTTATTTCAGACCCCAACTTGAAATGATATTTTCTCATGCTTCTGCCCATACAGTAAAATATACTTTCCCTCAGTTTTTCATTTAGCCAACTCCTACTCCTTCAAAATTTATTTCAGGCTCATGTTTTTGGTGGGAGGACTTTGAAACCAATTACACCTACCTCCCATCTCATTCCCTAGTCCTTGATATGCTTTTCATGTGAAATGATAAGACCCTTTGTGTTCTTCTATCATGACACTTATCACACTGTCTTAAAAATTTTTATTTGTCTATTTCTTTCACTAGACTATGAACTCCTTAAGATAAGAACTTTTCTATTTTCATCTGTGATGCCTGATGTAACTTCTGTTTGTTTAGAATCCTAAGAAGGATGTTTAGTATTTGCTTATTTCAGCCCATTTTGCAGATAGCTACTGGTCTAAAGGAGTACGTCAAGGCTGTATATTGTCAACCTGCTTATTTAACTTATATGCAGAGTACATCATGAGAAACACTGGACTGGAAGAAGTGCAAGCTGGAATCAAGATTGCCGGGAGAAATATCAATAACCTCAGATATGCAGATGACACCACCCTTATGGCAGAAAGTGAAGAGGAGCTAAAAAGCCTCTTGATGAAAGTGAAAGTGGAGAGTGAAAAAGTTGGCTTAAAGCTCAACATTCAGAAAACGAAGATCATGGCATCCGGTCCTGTCACTTCACGGGAAATAGATGGGGAAACAGTGGAAACAGGTTTATTTTTTGGGGCTCCAAAATCACTGCAGATGGTGACTACAGCCATGAAATTAAAAGGCGCTTACTCCTTGGAAGGAAAGTTATGACCAACCTAGATAGCATATTCAAAAGCAGAGACATTACTTTGCCAACAAAGGTTCATCTAGTCAAGGCTATGGTTTTTCCTGTGGTCATGTATGGATGTGAGAGCTGGACTGTGAAGAAGGCTGAGCGCTGAAGAATTGATGCTTTTGAACTGTGGTGTTGGAGAAGACTCTTGAGAGTCCCTTGTATAGCAAGGAGATCCAACCAGTCCATTCTGAAGGAGTTTAGCCCGGGGATTTCTTTGGAAGGAATGATGCTGAAGCTGAAACTCCGGTACTTTGGCCACCTCATGTGAAGAGTTGGCTCATTGGAAAAGACTGATGCTGGGAGGGATTGGGGGCAGGAGGAGAAGGGGACGACAGAGGATGAGATGGCTGGATGGCATCACTGACTCGATGGATGTGAGTCTGGATGAACTCTGGGAGTTGGTGATGGACAGGGAGGCCTGGTGTGCTGTGATTCATGGAGTGGCAAAGAGTCGGACACGACTGAGGGACTGAACTAAACTGGTCTAAAAGTTAGTGCCACACCTGCCTTTAGACCAGTAGTAAAACAAATAGTAACAATTGTCAATTTGATTTTCTAACCACTTTTTGTTGGTAAATGTTTGCCTTTATCTGTTAACATAGATTTAAGGTAGACTGAAGCATATTTAAAATTAATTTTTTCCTCCTTTCTTGATTTTCCTTAAATGAGTCTTCATCTGTATAAATGTGATGAATGGGATATTTACTTTTTAACAGGAGTTTTGTGATCATTCAGATTTGTATTAAAAAATTCTAATATGATGCACTTACTATTTGCCATCTGAGCTACCACAGAAGCAGGAATTATGTATGATAATGACTGTATTCATTGGGCATATTTTATGAGTGACTGTGCTAAATTCTTTGTATACAGTATCTCATTTAATTGTCAAAACAATCTTGTCAAGCCAGTGTGATTAAACTTCATCATACAGATGAGAAAACTAATGCTTATAAAATAAAATTTCTTGCCTTAGTTTACACAGCTATTAAGTGCTAAGCTATTAAGAGCTGAGGTTTGGACCTGGGTGGATCTGACTTGGGACCAAGTTCTTAACTATTCTGTCTCTCTGTTGCATTTATGACTGTGATTGAAATAATAATTTGAAAGCCATAAGCTCATTTCAAGTTTTTAAAACCTTACAGTGCTCATTTTAGTTAGACTTTATTTGAGAGCACAGTGGCAAAATAATGTTATAGAACTATTATTTTATAATGTTATACTGCCAAATATGTTAAAAGTTTCACTGGCTTTTTATTCCATTAAAATATATCAGCAGGTTAGAATTAGATTCTCCTCTTCTGCTTTTCTTTCCTCTCGTCACCCCCTCTCCTCTGTAACTTATTTGTTGAATAAATTGAATTGTTTGTCCTATTAATTCCCATAGTCTAGATTTTGCTCCGTTCCCATGGTATCTTATTGATGTGTTCCTCTGCCCTTCAAATTTGTAAATTTATACTTAGATCTAGAAACTTTATTAAATTCAGGTTGGATTTTTTGGCAACCTCACAGCTGATATTGTGTACTTCTTCTGTAAGGAGGTACATGGTGCCAGGTTGTCGATCTTTGTGTTATCAGTAGACATTGATGATCATTGTCTCGATCATTTTTTATTAGAGTTTCAAAATGGTTATATTCTGATTTTGTCATTTCTTTATTATGTATTAATTGAAATACATCCAAAAAAATAGATCTTAAGTAAGTTATAAACTATTGGATTACCCAGAGATACATTTCATATAGGAAAGGCAGGATGAATGCTTGGTTCTCTCTCTGTTTTCTAATATGGAGCTGGTTCCGTAGAATCCTCTAAAGATGATGAATTAGTCGTTATTTTTGGTATTTGCATATTATTATGAACTCATGGATTTATATATTTGATGCATTTTAATTTATTGAAGTTATTTTTAATTAATACTAAAAATCAAACCATACCATTTTTGGTCAAGGGAACATTTTCAAGTTGATGCCCCCGAGCTCTTTTAACAGAGCTTCAGTAGTGCCTGTCAGCTTTCTTGCTTTCTGTTATCAAATATTTCAGCCACATCTTGTATATTTCGCCTTCCAGAACTTGAATAAGTCATTTTTTTTAAAAGGAGCACATTTTTTTTTTTTTTGGTGGGAAATGGCATTTAAAGATCATAATTTGGGTGATAGCGTGCTTGTTGCTCCTAGTTGATTATTGCTTCTGGTTTGTTTTGGTGGTTAGAGCTGAACTGAGGATTTCAAAATGAACCTATAATGTTCTTTAAAAATTATTTATATATGTATTTATATTTATGTAGAAAATATTTATATTTACATCAGATCAGATCAGTCGCTCAGTCGTGTCTGACTCTTTGCGACCCCATGAACCGCAGCACGCCAGGCCTCCCTGTCCATCACCAGCTCCCGGAGGTCACTCAGACTCGCATCCATCGAGTCAGTGATGCCATCCAGCCATCTCATCCTCTGTCGTCCCCTTCTCCTCCTGCCCTCAATCCCTCCCAGCATCAGAGTCTTCTCCAATGAGTCAACTCTTCGCATGAGGTGGCCAAAATACTGGAGTTTCAGCTTTAGCATCATTCCTTCCAAAGAAATTCCAGGGCTGATCTTCTTCAGAATGGACCGGTTGGATCTTCTTGCAGTCCAAGGGACTCTCAAGAGTCTTCTCCAACACCACAGTTCAAAAGCATCAATTCTTCGGCGTTCAGCCTTCTTCACAGTCCAGCTCTCACATCCATACATGACCACAGGAAAGACCATAGCCTTGACTAGGCGAACCTTTGTTGGCAAAGTGATGTCTCTGCTTTTGAATATGCTATCTAGGTTGGTCATAACTTTCCTTCCAAGGAGCAAGCGTCTTTTAATTTCATGGCTGCAGTCACCATCCGCAGTGATTAGGAAATATTTATAAATGTATACATATTTTAAAAGTATATTGTAGATTCTTACTGAAATTTTCAGTTCATATTCAGAATTACAGGATTTACTTATCCTCATTCATCTTGTGTGTGTGTTCTGGAACACTTGTGGGAACACTGCCGTACTCACTGGTTCTCAGACTTTTCTTTCCCAAGATAACCAAAGCTGCAACACACAACCACGAGCTACAACACACTCCTCTTTGGCTTTGTGGCAGTGATTTTCATTCTCAAGGGAAAAAAGAGATGGAGAACTTAGAAGTTTTCATTGGTGAGTGAGTGTCAGTGCAGTTTGAAAAACCATCCTTACCTTCAGTCCTTTGAGGATTGATACCCTAAAAGAAGATAATTTGTCCTGGTAACGCTTCTCAGTATTTTGTATAACCTAAATGGAAAAAGAATTTTAAAAAGAATAGATAAATATATATATGTAACCGAATCACTTTATAGTACACCTGAAACTAAAACAACATTGTTCATCAATTATACTCCATAAAAATTTAAAGAATTTAACCAATAATTAATAATCCTACAAGCAGAAAACAAAAAAAGGACAATTTTTCCCCAGGAGGATTTTGGATATTAGCATGGGAGAGCATTGTTTTCTTGTTTTAATTTTTTAAAAATTGAAATATAGTTTATTTACAATGTTGTTTTAGTTTCAGGTGTATAGCAAAGTGAATCATTTCTACACATACTTATATTCACTGTTTTTTAGATTCTTTTCCCATATAGGTCATTATAGAGTATTGAGTAGAGTGCCCTGTGCTGTACAGTAGATCCTTATTAGCTACCTGTTTTATATATAGTTTTGTGTATACATCAATTCATGGGAGATCACCTTTTTTGGGGGGCTGTGCTAGGTTGTCAGTGCTGCTGGGCTTTCTCTAGTTGCAGTGAATGAGGGCACCTCAAGTTGTGGTGCATGCGGACTCTAGGGCATGTGGGCTTCAGTAGTTCTGGCACAAGGGCTTGGTTGCTCTACCGGATGTGAAATCCTCCCAGACCAGGGATCAGACCCACGTCTCCTACATTGGCAGACAGATTCTCAACCACTGGGCCACCAGGGAAGTCCGTAGGAAATCATTTTTAATGAATTTTTAACTGTTAGATGATATCAGCTTTAGGGTGTAAACAAATACACAGATCTGCTTTGTTAAACATTCTTGTACATTGTAGGTATATCTTGTAGGTCTTCTACTGATAATTACTGCAAGATTAGAGAAATCTCTTCTCTCATTTCCAATACTATGCAGAACAAAGAAGAGGGTTAAGAGCCATACAAAAGATGTATTTATGTTATCAAGTGATTGAGTACTCAAAAAGTTAAACAATTAAACATAGACTTAATATATTATCCAGCAATTCCACTTCTGGGTGTATACCCAAAAGAAGTGAAAGCAGGGACTCAAGCAGATATTTGTACACTCATGTTCATAGTTTCAACAGTTCATGAACTATGAATTTCCAGATGTTCAAGCTGGTTTTAGAAAAGGCAGAGGAACCAGAGATCAAATTGCCATCAAAAAAGCAAGAAAGTTCTAGAAAAACATCTATTTCTGCTTTATTGACTATGCCAAAGCCTTTGACTGTGTGGATCACCACAAACTGTGGAAAATTCTTAAACAGATGGGAACACCAGACCACCAGACCTGCCTCCTGAAAAATCTGTAGGCAGGTCAGAAAGCAACAGTTAGAACTGGACATGGAACAACAGACTGGTTCCAAAACAGGAAAGGAGTATGTCAATGCTGTATATTGTCATCCTGCTTATTTAATTTATATGCAGAGTATATCATGAGAAATGCTAGGCTGCATGAAGGTCAAGCTGGAATCAAGATTGCCAGGAGAAATATCAATAACCTCAGATATGCAGATGATACCACTCTTATGGCAGAAAGTGAAGAGGAACTAAAAAGTCTCTTGATGAAGGTGAAAGTGGAGAGTGAAAAAGTTGGCTTAAAGCTCAACATTCAGAAAACGAAGATCATGGCATCTGGTCCCGTCACTTCATGGGAAATAGATGGGGAAACAGTGGAAACAGTGAGACTTTATTTTTTGGGGCTCCAAAATCACTGCAGATGGTGACTGCAGCCATGAAATTAAAAGACACTTACTCCTTGGAAGGAAAGTTATGACCAACCTAGATAGCACATTCAAAAGCAGAGACATTACTTTGCCAACAGAGGTCCATCTGGTCAAGGCTATGGTTTTTTCAGTGGTCATGTATGGATGTGAGAGTTGGACTATAATGAAAGCTGAGCACCAAAGAATTGATGCTTTCAAACCAGTGTGTTGGAGAAGACTCTTGAGAGTCCCTTGGACTGCAAGGAGATCCAACCAGTCCATTCTAAAGGAGATCAGTCCTGAATATTCATTGGAAGGACTGATGTTGAAGCTCAAACTCCAATACTTTGGCCACCTGATGCGAAGAACTGACTCATTTGAAAAGACCCTTTTGCTGGGAAAGACCCTGATGCTGGGAAAGATTGAAGGCAGGAAGAGAAGGGGACACTAGAGGATGAGATGGTTAGATGACATCACCAACTCAATGGATGTAAGTTTGAGTAAACTCTGGGAGTTGGTGATGGACAGGGAGGCCTGGCGTGCTGCGGTCCATGGGTTGCAGAGAGTCAAACACGACTGAGCGACTGAACTGAACTTTTCATAATAGCATTATTTACAGTAGGCTCCAGAAGGTGGAAGCAATCCAAGTGGCCAATGACAGTTGAATGGATAAACAGAATGTGTTGTATATGTATAACAGAGAATTATTCAGTCACAAAAAAGAGTGAAGTACTGATGTATGCTACAACATGGCTGAATTTGGAGACATTATGCTGAGTGAAATTAATCACAAAAGGAAAAAATTCTGTGATTCCTCTTATATGAGGTCCTAGAGTAGTGAGAATCATAGGAACAGAAAATAGAATGGTGATTGCCGGGAGCTGGGAGAGCATGGACTCCAGCATGCCAGGCTTCCCTGTGCTTCACCATCTCCTGGAATTTTCTCAGATTCATGTCCATTGAGTTAGTGATGCTATCTAACCATCTCTTTCTCTGCCACCCTCTTCTCTTTTTGCCTTCAATCTTTCCCAGCATCAGTCTTTCCAATGAATATTCAGGGTAGATTTCCTTTAGGACTGACTGGTTTGAGCTTCTTGCTGTCCAAGGAACTCTCAAGCGTCTTCTCCAGCACTACAGTGCAAAAGCATCAATTCTTCAGTGCTCAGTCTTCATTATGGTGCAACTCTCTCATCTATACGTGATTACTAGAAAAACCATTCTTTGACTACACAGAACTTGGTCGATGAAGTGATAGCTCTGCTTTTTAACATGCTGTCTAAGCTTGTCACAGCTTTCCTTCCAAGGAGCAAGTGTTTTTTAATTTCACGGCTGCAGTCACCATCTGTGTGATTTTGGAGCCCAAGAAAGTAAAGTCTGTCACTGTCCCTGCTTACACTTTCCCCCTTCTGTTTGCCATGAAGTGATGGGACCGGATGCCATGAACTTAGGTTTTTGAATGTTGAGGTTTTTTTTAATTTAATTTAATTTTATTTAACTTTACAATATTGTATTGGTTTTGCCGTATATCAAAATGAATCTGCCACAGGTATACATGTGTTCCCCATCCTGAACCCTCCCTCCTCCCTCCTCCCTCCCCATACCATCCCTCTGGGTCGTCCCAGTGCACCAGCCCTAAGCATCCAGTATCGTGTATCGAACCTGGACTGGCGACTCGTTTCAGATCAGATCAGGTCAGTCGCTCAGTCGTGTCCGACTCTTTGCAACCCCATGAACCGCAGCACGCCAGGCCTCCCTGTCCATCACCAGCTCCCGGAGGTCACTCAGACTCGCATCCATCGAGTCAGTGATGCCATCCAGCCATCTCATCCTCTGTCGTCCCCTTCTCCTCCTGCCCTCAATCCCTCCCAGCATCAGAGTCTTCTCCAATGAGTCAACTCTTCGCATGAGGTGGCCAAAATACTGGAGTTTCGGCTTTAGCATCATTCCTTCTAAAGAAATTCCAGGATTGATCTCCTTCAGAATGGACTGGTTGGATCTTCTTGCAGTCCAAGGGACTCTCAAGAGTCTTCTCCAACACCACAGTTCAAAAGCATCAGTTCTTCGGCGCTCAGCCTTCTTCACAGTCCAGCTCTCACATCCATACATGACCACAGGAAAGACCATAGCCTTGACTAGGCGAACCTTTGTTGGTAAAGTAATGTCTCTGCTTTTGAATATGCTATCTAGGTTGGTCATAACTTTCCTTCCAAGGAGCAAGCGTCTTTTAATTTCGTGGCTGCAGTCACCATCTGCAGTGATTTTGGAGCCCAGAAAAACAAAGTCTGACACTGTTTCCACTGTTTCCCCATCTATTTCCCATGCAGTGATGGGACCAGATGCCATGATCTTCGTTTTCTGAATGTTGAGCTTTAAGCCAACCTTTTCACTCTCCACTTTCACTTTCATCAAGAGGCTTTTTAGCCCCTCCTCACTTTCTGCCATAAGAGTGGTGTCATCTGCATATCTGAGGTTATTGATATTTCTCCCGGCAATCTTGATTCCAACTTCTGTTTCTTCCAGTCCAGCATTTCTCATGATGTACTCTGCATATAAGTTAAATAAACATGGTGACAATATGCAGCCTTGACGTACTCCTTTTCCTATTTGGAACCAGTCTGTTGTTCCATGACCAGTTCTAACTGTTGCTTCCTGACCTGCATACAGATTTCTTAAGAGGCAGATCAGGTGGTCTGGTATTCCCATCTCTTTCAGAATTTTCCATAGTTTATTGTGATCCATACAGTCAAAGGCTTTGGCATAGTCAATAAAGCAGAAATAGATGTTTTTCTGGAACTCTCTTGCTTTTTCCATGATCCAGCGGATGTTGGCAATTTGATCTCTGGTTCCTCTGCCTTTTCTAAAACCAGCTTGAACATCAGGAAGTTCACGGTTCACATATTGCTGAAGCCTGGCTTGGAGAATTTTGAGCATTACTTTACTAGCGTGTGAGATGAGTGCAATTGTTCGGTAGTTTGAGCACTCCTTGGCATTGCATTTCTTTGGGATTGGGATGAAAACTGACCTTTTCCAATCTTGTGGCCACTGCTGAGTTTTCCAAATTTGCTGGCATATTGAGTGTAGCACTTTCACAACATCATCATTCAGGACTTGGAATAGCTCCACTGGAATTCCATCACCTCCACTAGCTTTCTTCGTAGTGATGCTTTCTAAGGCCCATTTGACTTCACATTCCAAGATGTCTGGCTCTAGGTCAGTGATCACATCATCATCATTATCTAGGTCTTGAAGCTCTTTTTTGTACAGTTCTTCTGTGTATTCTTGCCACCTCTTCTTAATATCTTCTGCTTCTGTTAGGTCCACACCATCTCTGTCCTTTATCGTGCCCATCTTTGCATGAAATGTTCCTTTGGTATCTCTGATTTTCTTGAAGAGATCCCTAGTCTTTCCCATTCTGTTGTTTTCCTCTATTTCTTTGCATTGATCACTGAAGAAGGCTTTCTTATCTCTTCTTGCTATTCTTTGGAACTCTGCATTTAGATGTTTATATCTTTCCTTTTCTCCTTTGCTTTTCGCTTCTCTTCTTTTCACAGCTATTTGTAAGGCCTCCCCAGACAGCCATTTTGGTTTTTTGCATTTCTTTTCCATGGGGATGGTCTTGATCCCTGTCTCCTGTACAATGTCATGAACCTCATTTA
Source organism: Tragelaphus eurycerus (assembly GCA_935064755.1). Taxonomy (NCBI): domain Eukaryota; kingdom Metazoa; phylum Chordata; class Mammalia; order Artiodactyla; family Bovidae; genus Tragelaphus; species Tragelaphus eurycerus. Next base: position 33,170,708 of record CAKXYN010000002.1, read on the forward strand.
ATATTATACATATTTCAATGCCATTCTCCCAAATCATCCCACCCTCCCCCTCTCCCACAGAGTCCAAATGAATGTTAAGTTTTAAACCAGCTTTCTTGCTCTCCTCTTCTGCCCTCATCACAGGCTCCTCTTCACTTTCTGCCATTAGAGTGGTATCATCTGCATACCTGAGGTTTTTAATATTTCTCCTTGCAAATTGATTCCAGCCTGTAATTCATCCAACTCCATATTTCACCTGTTGTACTCTGCATATAAATTAAATATGCAGGGTGACAATATATAGCCTTGTCTTAACTCCTTTCCCGATTTTGAAGCAGTCATTTGTTCCATATCTGGTTCTAACTGTTGCTTCTTGTCCTGCCTCCAGGTTTTTCAGGAACAGGTAAGGTGGTCTGGTATTCCCATTTCTTTAAGAATTTTCCATGGTTTGTTGTGATCCACAGGTCAAAGGCTTTAGTGTAGTCAGTGAAGCAGATGTTCTTCTGGAATTCCCTTACTTTCTCTATGATCCAGTGAATGTTGGCAATTTTATCTCTGGTTCCTCTGCCTTTTCTAAACCCAGCTTGGACATTTGGAATTTCTCAGTTCGTTTACTGCTGAACTGGAAGGGAATGGGTAGTTAATGTTTAATGCATACAGAGTTTCACTGGGAAAGATGAAAAAGTTCTACAGATAGATTGTGGCGATGACTATATAACACTGTGGATACCACAAAACTGTGCATTCAGAAACAGTTAAAATGGTAAATTTTACATTTATGTATGCATGTGTGCCCAGTTGTGTCCAGTTCTTTGTGACCCCATGCATTGTAGCCTGCCAGGCTCCTCGATACATGGAATTTTCCAGGCAAGAAAACTGGAGGGGGTTGCCATGTCCTCCTCCAGGGGATCTCCCTGACCCAGGGATCGAACCTGTGTGTCTTGTGTCTCCTGTATTGGCCGGTGGATTCCTTGCCACTGTGTAACCTTGGAAGCCCTCATTTATGTCTGTTTTACCACAATTAAAAAATACTTACAGCATAAAACAAGTGAGATGAAATAAGTTTCAAGAGTAATAATACAGTATGTAGTTTGTTTAGAGTCCTTAAAGCCTTCAATCTTAGTTGAAGCCATTAAAAGTAAAATATTAGTTTGAAATAAAAATGTTATGAGCTGGATTTGATTATCTGAATTAAAAAAACTTTTCAATTAATTTATTCTAGATGAAATACTCACAAAAGGAAGAGGGACAACTTTGGTGTATTTTTAAGTCTTGTTTTGAGTTTATACTTGGTTTTGGGTCAGGGGTATTTAAGGGCAGTGAGAACACAGAATTAAAATTGTGAATGAAAGGTAGGTAAGGTAAGTCGCTTCAGTCGTGTCCGACTCTGTGCGACCCCATAGACGGCAGCCCACCAGGCTCCCCCGTCCCTGGGATTCTCCAGGCAAGAACACTGGAGTGGGTTGCCATTTCCTTCTCCATTGCGTGAAAGTGAAAAGTGAAAGTAAAGTTGCTCAGTCGTGTCCGACCCTCAGCGACCCCATGGACTGCAGCCTTCCAGGCTCCTCCGTCCATGGGATTTTCCAGGCAAGAGTACTGGAGTGGGGTGCCATTGCCTTCTCCGGAATGAAAGGTAAGTTAGGCTTTATTTTTTAAACTATTTTAAATATGCAAGTAGTTTAGATGCTTGAAAAATTGGAATTAGTGTGTCCTTAAAAATAAACAGGAATAAACTTGTTTGAATTAAAATTATTTGCCTTTAGGATTTTGACTTGTAATTTTAACATAAAAAGATTATTTTCTCCACGTCATAGTTTCTTACCCTTGGCACTGTTGAGATTTTGATCTGGATAATCCTTCATTGTATGTAGGATGCTCTGTGCTATTGTATGATGTTTAGCAATAATCTCCTTAGGTGCAAGTAGCACTATCCCCTTCCTCAGTGTGGCAACCAGTTGCAAGACAAAATAACCCCTGCTGCTCTCATTATAGTATTAATATTAACAAAGATTAAGGACTATATTTTAGGTATAACTTATCCAACTCTTTTTTTCTCCTATTATAACTATTAGGTCGGAATCAGAATTTAATATGTGTTCCTTTAATATATGTTCCGTAAATTCATAAATTAGCCTACGTTATTTTTGAAGGGAATTACCAATGCCAAGCTTTCTGATTTATACTTCATACTCAAATATTTTAATTATTGCTTTAAAATTACTCCTGTTTTAAATTATAAAGGCCATATATAATTCCACAAAACTTGGAAAAATACAGAAAATTATTATGAAGAAAATTTAAATTACCTTTAATCTTAAAATTTATATATAAATAGAAATACATGAGCTTCTAAATCAAGTATTAATGAAAATGTAGTGTGATTTTGGTGAACATTTGGAGACATTAGATTAAAATAGAGTCCTCTCTTTTTGGGTAAAAAATGTCAAACAATGACTGTAAGCAATTCTTGATTTTTTTAAAGAAATAATGGTACTAGAGCTCACCAATATGTTCACTTAGCTTAATTTTGACTGTTGTACGAATAACTGTGGTAGCATGTATGATGCTGTCTGTGAGATTACAAAAGGTTTATTTATGGACAAATTATCCATTTGAGATATTAACAGTAATTTTCTCATATGTGTATAAAGTACCTTCTTATAGAACACTATAAACCTTTCAACTGTTCAGATATAATATATCGCCTAGGTGTATATGTTTATAAATGTGTGTATATATCTCTATATATTTGTATCTGTTTCTAATTTTATAAACAATAAAATTTAGGTTTGAACAGAAGCCATAGTCTTCACTATATAATTGAAAAAACGTGTGTTTCCATATAGGCAAGCCTACAGAAAATAGTAACTCTCAAACAATTCATCTGTTTAGAAAATGCTTTCAGAACTTTAGATGTTAAATTCATAATTCTATTACAGTTATTGGATTTTGTAATGAGAAGCATTTGTTCATTGACTTAAACTTTTAACAGAATTTAACAATTAGAATTTTTCCGGAGTGATGCATACTGTGTGTATTGGAGAGATAGAGGAGATGGTGAAATGAGACATTGTCTGGAAAACGGAAATAATCTTATAGGTGAACTCTGAGTCTTGGCATTGATTGTTTAGTTGGCTATTTTGATGCTGAACTGAATTTACTTTTGTTTGTATTATTTTCTTTAAAATAATGCCATAGCAATTTTGGGCTTCCCTGGTGGCTCAGATGGTAAAGAATCTGCCTGCAAGGCAGGAGACTGGGTTCGAAACATGCCCTGGAGGAGGGTATGGCAACCCACTCCAATATTCTTGCCTGGAGAATCCCTATGGACAGAGAAGCCTGGTGGGCTACAGTCGGAGTTGCAGAGAGTCAGACACGACTGAGCAACTTTCACACATAGCTATTTTGACTGATTTCAAGTAGTTAATAAAGTGTTACCAAGTTGCAAATACATTTTTATAAATTATAAATAACCTATTCAGGATCTTAATTTATTTTATCTAGGAGAGGAAAAGTTTTCATTCTTAACTTTTTGCTTTCTCATTTTGGAGTCATTAGAGATTTACTCATTAGTGGTTTATTTTACATGATATTGAACTTCCTATAGCTGATTCATGTTGTTGTGTGGCAGAAACGAATATAACATTGTAAGACAGTTAACTCCCAACTAAAAAAATAAATAAATTAAAAAAAGAATAATCTGGAGATTTGAATACTGATTGCAGGGCCTATTCCAGACCTGCTAAGTCTAAATGGGCAGAAACGGGCAGGGAGGAAATTTGAAACTGACAAAGTTTATATCCTAGCTTTACTACTTATTATCTGAGTAACTTTAAACAGGTTACTTAACCTCTCTGTGCCTTCTTCTGTGAAGGGTTGGTAATAGTATCTCATATAAGGTTGCTTATAAACTTAACAACTTAACAAACATTACCTGTGATGATGATGATATAATTATCCAGGGCCAATCTGTTGAATTAGTTTGGGAACCGCTGATATAATGAACTACTTCTTCCTCTGTTAAAGTTTCAGATGTTATGATCCTAAACTTCTTGTGTTGACAATATGACATATTGGTGTCTGTGTGTGCTCAGTTGTGTCTGACTCTTTGTGACCCCGTGGGCCCCAAGAATACTGGAGTGGGTTGCTATTTCCTTCTCCAGGGGATCTTTCTGATCCAGGTATCGAACCTGCATCTCTTGTGTCTCCTGCATTAGCAGACAGATTTTTAAGTCTTATTTGTTTTAAATTGTGTACTTCAAGGAGGAGGAGCTAAGTAAGCAGATTTTTCAATTAAATTTATTTCATCCAAAGAAAGGAACAGCATTGTGTTTCATACATTAATTTTTTTTTTTTTTTAAACCAAATCTTTTTTTTTTTAATGAAAGCTACTGTACTGCATCCCAAAATATGAAGCCAGTAAAAAACTATTAAAATATCTTAAATGGAGAGTGGGTTTGATTTAAGAGGGAAAAAATAAGACAACTACAGATGTTGTTTCTTTTCCTTGTGTTAAAGAAAGCTTCTAATAAGGGCTATTAACTTTGAAATCTCTATTGTCTTTCCAAAGGCTAAGAAAAACATTTTTTTGACTGGTACTGTGCCAGTTTCCTTCACATGTTTCCATTTAATTCTTGAGACAACCTGCAAAATATCAGTAAATATTATTTCCTTTCTAATGAAAGTATTTCTTTCTAAATAAGGAAATTGACAGTCAGAATTCTGTAGTTATGTATATTTGTTTATATATTATATATAGGTATATGTGTGTGTATATATATATACATATATACACACTTATATACATGTGTGCTAAGTCGCTTGCAGTCATGTCCCATGGACGGCAGCCTGCCCTGTTCCTCTGTCCTTGGGATTCTGTAGGCAAGAATACTGGAGTGGGTTGCCCTGTTCTTCTTCAGGGGATCTTCCTGACCCAGGGATCGATCCTGTGTCTCTTACATCTCCTGTGTTGGCAAGTGGGTTCTTTACCACCAGCTCCACCTGGGAAGCCCATACTTATGTGTGTGTGTGTATATATATATGTACATATATAAAAAAAAAACCTTGAAAATTTCAAGGTTTAAATATCGTAATGGTGATTTCAAGGGAATAGAGAAAAGTAGTTTTTGGGAAATACTTATATTTTTCAACATTCTTTGTGCCAGATGAATTTTTTTTTGAATGGACAGTAATAGAAGTCATAGTTTTATTATGGAATCTCATGTTTTTCCTCCTTGACTTTGTCATTGTTGATATGTTTTGGTCTTGAATTTGACATGTAACAAGTATATTTTAATATCTTGTTAGAGGAGTACCATCAAGTATGGAGTTGTATCTGTTGTCGCAGAACATGGATCCAAAGAAGAGTATGTTTTACTTTTTTGGGAAAGATAATTTTGCATTTGGCAGCATTGGATAGTTCAAGTGGCCCCACTTAAACTCTTCTGCATGAGAATATATATTTTTTTCTATCCTCCTTTCTTCTTTAAGAAGGATTCAGATTTGAGGTCTTTTGAAAATCCACTTGAGGTTGGTCATGAAGGACTTGACTTTTTATTCAGCAGGAGGTGGCAATCTTAGCACATTTACTTCTAATTAAAGCCAGAACCCAGTGTTTCACTAGGGGATTTATTATTACTTTTAAGCAATGAGTATTTTGAACTTGTAAGTGGAGTTTTCTCTTATAAACCTTGGACTGCATTTGGGCCTGAGGATTTAAAAAAGCTGTTGATTGCCACTGTGCATTAAAAAGGTTAAAAGTCATCATTTTAACAGTTAATTTTGTGGCATTCTTTCATTGTAATGCTTAGTTTATGGATTTTATAAGGGTGCATTAAAATGCAGCAGCTTCTGTTGGAATGATATTAAATCAAGTTCTTGGTTTCACTGGCAACTTTTTTGTCCTTTACAAAATTGATTGGACTTTTAAAGTTATACACATAACTGAAGATGGAAATATTTGTGCATTGGCATATATATACAAAGTAACTCAGACTGTGTTTGTATATACAGGAAGTGAAATAGAAAAGTGGAGGTGGTTACCTGGGTAATTCAGATTCCCAACCAACTTTATTGGAAATACTTGGCTATTTTCTCATTTTATATAAACAGTTTCTTTTACTTTTCACTGTACTTTGTGTGACTAGAAACTGTATGAACAATTATTTATTCTTGAACTTTGGATATATAGCTCTTTTTTGTGAGTAATGAAACGGCTTTAAGGAATATTTTTCTATATTACTCTATTGCTGTTTAATTGTTTATACATTAAAAAATTAAATGAAGAAAATGCAATTATACAGTGGGTTATTATTAAATTTGATGACTAATTATAACTATTGAGCTTTGTATATTCTTTTATATACACATGTGTACTTTAAACTCCTGGAAGAGGGCATGGCAACCCACTCCAATGTTCTTGCCTGGGGAATCTTGTGGACAGAGGAGCCTGGCAGGCTGCAAACCATAGGGTCAGCACAGAGCTGGATACAACCGAAGCAACTTAGCACATGTGCACACATGTACTTTAAACCAAATGGGTAACACAGTTCATTCCTGACCATTTTGCCCTATAAATTGTGGCTACATGTCAGTGCATATGATGTCATATTCATTGACATGTCTTTAGGTATCAATGAATGTAAATCTACTTCATCATTTTTAATGGCATAGAATTTGTGTTCTATGCATACAATAAGTTGACTGTTGAACAACATGAGTTTGAACTATGTGGGTCCACTTAGATTTTTGTTTTCAGTGAATACATACTGTAGTATCACATGATTCTTGATTGGTTAAATCTATTCAAGTAGAACCATGGATATTGAAGATTGACTATAAAGTTATACTCAGAGTTTAGACTATGTGGAGGGTCAGTGCCCCAACTCCTGTTATGTCCAAGGGTCAACTGTACATCATAATTGATTTCTGTTATTATATACACTCATTAATGCTTTTCAGAGAAGGCAATAGCACCCCACTTTTGCCTAGAAAATCCCATGGATGGAGGAGCCTGGTAGGCTGTAGTCCAAGGGGTTGCTAGAGTCAGACACAACTGAGCGACTTCACTTTCACTTTTCACTTTCATGCATTGGAGAAGGAAATGGCAACCCACTCCAGTGTTCTTGCCTGGAGAATCCCAGGGACGGGGGAGCCTGGTGGGCTGCCGTCTATGGGGTCGCACAGAGTCGGACACGACTGAAGTGACTTAGCAGCAGCAGCAGCAGCAGCATTAATGCTTTTAATACTTTTCTTTTTATAAATTATTGAATGTATTTGTGATTCTTTATATGTTTGTTAAAAACATAAAACAAACACATCTTTATTTTTTAAAAAAGGATAAAAATGGAAAGCCCCTCTTTTAAAAATTTCCTTGCTGCCTATAAAATTTCATTCTTCTCTAGGTAAATAGCTTGATGAACAACTTTGCACTTGCATACATTATTCAATGCTTTTATAAACATCTTCTGTTTTATGTCAATGAATTACTGTATATTCATCTATAACTTGCTTCTTACATTTACATGGATATCTTTTCATGTCCAAACATGTAGACTTACCTTGTTCTTGTATGAGCTTCCTAGAATTCTGTCTATGGATATTTCATGATTTATTTAGCTGTGGAGATTGCTTCCAAAATATACTATTTTGGACAATCTCTTTTGCATTGGCTTACTCTGCTTTGGTATACAGGCTCAGAGTAAAGCTCACAGGTGACTGTTTCATTGGACTGACTATGGCATGTATTTTTTATTACACTTAGGAGTACAGTTGTATTTGTTGATCTTAGAGAATAGAGCTGCTACTGCTGCTGCTAAATCACTTCAGTCGTGTCCAACTCTGTGCGACCCCATAGACGGCAGCCCACCAGGCTCCCCCATCCCTGGGATTCTCCAGGCAAGAACACTGGAGTGGGTTGCCATTTCCTTCTCCAATGCATGAAAGTGGAAAGTGAAAGTGAAGTCACTCAGTCGTGTCTGACTCCTAGTAATCCCATGGACTGCAGCCTACCAGGCTCTTCCGTCTTAGTGATTTTCCAGGCAAGAATACTGGAGTGGGTTGCCATTGCCTTCTCCAGAAGAATAGAGGCAGTTGGGTAAAAATTCTAGAAAATTTGCAGAGTTTGCTCATTTTATAGTTGGTAGAAACAGAGCTTCTCTAGAGGTTGTATTAATTACTTTATGAGGACATGAATGCATGTTCCCTCTGTTCTCTCCTCACTTTTCTTTCCCTCTCTGTTGTTTTTAAGGGTAGAGAAATATTTCATGTATAGAGGGCATTCTTTTCTTTCATGAAATAAGAATAGCCTATTTAGGAGTAGATGCTTTTTGTCTGCTTCTAGAAAGAAGAACATAAATCAGCAACTTTAAAATTTAGGTCATTATTTTACTAAAAGTTTTCTAACACATTTGCTTTCTTGCCAAGGTTCAATTTATATATTTGGTAATGTGATTTTTAAAAATCACATTGCTTGAAGTTTTATCTTTAAACCCCATGGCAGAGTCAGTCATTGGTAGGGCCTGAGCTTCAGGAATGATGGGAAGTTTGATGGATACCTGTCCCTTCCATTGAAAGAATTTTTTTTGTTTTAAGTAACATGTTCATTTTGGAAACTTGGGATGAGGTTTTATGAGATGAGTAATAAAATAATCTCTAGTTGACACTAAGAACTAGCTAATCATTATGATTATTCTAGTGTATTTATGGTGTCTTTTTATTTTGCATTTTAATGCTGTAAAGTCAGATTCATATTGTATTTACTCTTTTAAGGTCTTTTTTTTCACTTAACGATATCACAAATATTTATCAAATCAACAAATATTCTACTGCAATATAATTCTAAAGGATTATGGAGACTTCTATGCTTTACCACTGTTAGTGGAGTTATTGCTAATATTTTGCTTTGAAGAATACTATGGTCATTGTAAAACTTGTATGGGACCACAGAAGACTCCAAGTAGTCAAAGCAATCTTGAGAAAAAATGAAAAAAGCTGGAGGAATTATACTTCCTATTTTAAATTATATTAAAAACCTATAGTAATCAAAGCAATATGGTATTTCATAGATCAATGGAACAGAATAGAGAGCTGAGAAATTAATTCATAAATTGATTTATGACAAAAGAATCAAGTATATGCAGGGGGGAATGGATAATCTCTTCAGTAATAGTGCTGGAAAAAGTGGATTGACACATGCAAAAGAATGAAGCTGAACGCCTTAGACTATACACAGATCACCTCCAAATGGATGAAAGACTTAAAACTAATTCCTGAAACCATAAACCCCCTGGAAGAAAATGTGGAGAGTAAGCTTCTTGACATTGATCATAGCAATGATTTTTTTTTTTTTTTTTTGGATTTGACACCAAAAGCAAAGGCAACAAAGGGAAAATAAACACATGGCTGTAGCAGTGTATAAGTTTAAGGTTTACAGTGTCAGTATTCTCATTGACTTACATATATTGTGAAATGATTACCACAGCAAGTTTAGTTAACACCCCATCATATGATACAAGAAAAGAAGGAAAAATATTTTTTTCTTTGTGATAAGAACTCTGAGAATCTGCTCTCTGGACAAACTTTCAACTATTATGTCAATAAAACTGAAGAGAATGAAAAGAGAACATTTTTTAGCACCACAAAAAGTTAAAGAGAAATAGAAATACTGAAAGTTTTATAGTCACAGAAAAGTTGTGCTGTGCTTGGTCGCTCAGTCGTGTGCGACTCTTTGTGACCCCTATGGACTGTAGCCTGCCAGGCACCTCTGTCTGTGGTATTCTCCAGGCGAGAACACTGGAGTGGGTTGCCATGCCGTCCTCCAGTGGATCTTCCCAACCCAGGGATCAAACCCAGGTCTCCCGCATTGCAGGCAGATTCTTTACCATCTGATCCACCAGGAAAGCCCATGAATACTTGAGTGGATGGTCTGTCCCTTCTTCAGGGGATCTTCCTGACCCAGGAATTGAACCAGGGTCTCCTGTATTGCAAGCGAATTCTTTATCAGCTGAGGTACCTGATGATCAAAATTGAGTAGCAGGGAGTTGCTGCTGCTGCTGAGTTGCTTCAGTCGTGTCCGACTCTGTGCGACCCCAGAAATGGCAGCCCACCAGGCTCCCCCGTCCCTGGGATTCTCTAGGCAAGAACACTGGAATGGGTTGCCATTTCTTTCTCCAATGCATGAAAGTGAAAAGTGAAAGTGAAGTCACTCAGTCGTGTCTGACTCTTTGCGCCCCCATGACTGCAGCCTACCAGGCTCCTCCATCCATGGGATTTTCCAGGCAAGTGTACTGAGTGGGGTGCCATTGCCTTCTCCGTATTTCTATTATATTTTTGGATAAATTCTTTGGAAAGAAAAATGAGTGAGGACAAAGGGGGGACCTTTTCTTTGACTGTAGCATTATGATTATAACAAAAATGTATTCATGTGATTACTTTCAAATTTTAAAATAAATAATCCCTGGTGGAAAAAGCCTCAAGTTCCCCCAAAGTGGGATTACATAAAACTAAAAAGCTTCTGTACAGCAAGGGAAACCATTAACCAAATGAAAAGGCAAACTACGAAATGGGAGGAAGTATTTGTGAATCATATATCTGATAAAGAATTAATATCCAAAATATGTAAAGACTCATGCAACTTAATAGAAAAAAGCAAACAATCTAATTTTAAAATGATTGCCATTTTTAAATGATTGCCATCCCCAGGAGTTGCCGTTTCCCACTCCATGGGGTGGAGGGAAATCCTGCTGTTGTGACACCATGGATGGATAATGAGGGCATTATGCTAAGTGAAATAAGCCAAAGACAAAATGCTGTATTCACTTATGTGGAATCTTAAAAAAAAAAAAAAAAAAAGATTAAGCTCATGGAAACAGTAGAAATTCTGACAGTCACAGAGGTTCAAATACTGGTAATTATGACCACTGTATTTTTAAAATTATTTTACTTTATTGAGGTGTGTGTGTGTGTGTGTGTGTGTGTGTGTGCATGTGTGTGTGTTAGTCACTCAGTCATGTCCGACTCTGCAATCCCATGGACCATAGCCCACTGGGCTTCTCTGTCCATGGAATTCTCCAGGCAAGTATACTGGAGTGGATTTCCATTCCCTTCTCCAGGGAATTTTTCCAACCCAGGGATCAAACCTGGACCTCCTGTATTGCAAGCAGATTTTTTACCGTCTGAACTACCAGGGAATCCCTTAAAGGTATAATTGACATATAAAATTGTAAGATATTTAAAGTGTGCATCATGGGGATTTGATATAGTACACATAGTTTAAGGATTCCCTTCATTTAAAGCACTTCCATCAACTCACTTTTTTTTTTTTTTTTTGGTGAGAATATCTAAATTCTACTCCCTTAACAAATTTTAATTATACAGTATTGTGAAGAGGAACTAAAAAGCCTCTTGATGAAAGTGGAAGAGGAGAGTGAAAAAGTTGGCTTAAAGCTCAACATTCAGAAAATGAAGATCATGGCATCCGGTCCCATCACTTCATGGGAAATAGATGGGGAAACAGTGGAAACAGTGTCAGACTTTATTTTTCTGGGCTCCAAAATCACTGCAGATGATGACTGCAGCCATGAAATTAAAAGATGCTTTCTCCTTGGAAGGAAAGTTATAACCAACCCAGATGGCATATTCAAAAGCAGAGACATTACTTTGCCAACAAAGGTCCGTCTAGTCAAGGCTATGGTCTTTCCTGTGATCATGTATGGATGTGAGAGCTGGACTGTGAAGAAGGCTGAGCACCGAAGAATTGATGCTTTTGAACTGTGGTGTTGGAGAAGACTCTTGAGAGTCCCTTGGACTGCAAGGAGATCCAACCAGTCCATTCTGAAGGAGATCAGCCCTGGGATTTCTTTGGAAGGAATGATGCTAAAGTTGAAGCTCCAGTATTTTGGCCACCTCATGCGAAGAGTTGACTCATTGGAGAAGACTCTGATGCTGGGAGGGATTGAGGGCAAGAGGAGAAGGGGACAACAGAGGATGAGATGGCTGGATGGCATCACTGACTCGATGGACGTGAGTCTGGGTGAACTCGGGGAGTTGGTGATGGACAGGGAGGCCTGGCGTGCTGTGATTCATGGGGTCACAGAGTTGGACACGACTGAGCGACTGAACTGAACTGATCTGATCTGATTGTGATATACAGTGCTATCATCTGCATGTTTTACATTAGATCCTCAGGCCTTATTCATTTAATAGTTGAAAATTGGTACCCTTTTACCAACCTCTCTCTGTGTCCTCTAGCTCCAGTCCCTGGCAGCTACTTTTCTCCTAAAACCCTAAGACTGTGGGTTTAATAGTGATGGTTGACATGGGCTCCCTGAGTTCTACAGGCCTCTGTTATGGGGGTGATGGCCAGTCCTGGTGCTGAGAGATTCCCTGGGCTTAGCAAAGGGACCACATTTCCTAAGATCTGAAGACAAGGACTAACACCCCAAAATATGGACTCATTTTGTTTTTACTCTACCTTCATTGGCCCAGCAACTGCCAAGAACAAAGGCGCTATCTCCCGATACCTTTGCAGGCAAACAAATGCAGTATTGCCTCATGAATTGATTGTTTCTCTGAGGCAATTTGTATTTGGGAAGAAGCTTCTAGAATAAGTTAAGTTGAGGGGCAGCTGCCTTTCTATGAGATTGGAGAAATGTCATGAAAGAATTTGTATGTCATGAAGGAGGCAGTGGTTCACAGGAAGTGGTTGCTGGGATTACTAGGAAGCTGGAGAAACAGGAGAAGAAACCCTTGAAGAAGGAAAAGGAACACCTGGCTGCAATTTCCCTCATATCTTCAGAAAACAGCAGTAGTTTTTCAAAGGGATGTGAGGAAACAAGTGGAAGACCCATGAAGAAGAAGAGGGAAAAGCCCCAGGAAGCTCCTCAGGAGAATGGAGTAGAAGACCCATCTGTCTCCTTCTCCAAACCGTAGAAAAAGAAATCTTTTTCCCAAGGAGGAACTGGTGATCTTGAAGAGATCTTGAAGAAGTGATCTTGAAGAGAGAGCTGGCAGTGGAAGTCTTCTCATGATTAGAAAACCTTTGCTCAAAGATGAGCGAACTGGTTAGTGACTCTTAAGAGTAAGGGAACAAGAGTGTCCCCAAGAAAGAGAAAATTCTCTTCCAAGTAGAAGCCACTCAGCAGTGGACCTGAAGATACAGCTGCCAGCAGGAGCAGTGGCTCCAAGAAAAAGAAAGCTCCAAAAGCTAGCCCAGGAAAATCAGAATGGACATTTCCCCAGTGGGACATGAACTGCAGAGGTATTTCCTAATCCATCCCTTATAGCCCAATAAAAATAAAAACAAATGAAAAAAACCTAAGGCTAGACACTTGAGACCAAAAGCTTTTGATACACATTGTAAATTGTTTTATGTTGAGAGAGATGGCCCATACCATTTTCTCTGCTATCTGTAATATCTGTGCCAAGGTCAGATATTGTCATTTGTTAAAAGTTCAAAATCTCCATGTAATGGGCAAAAGTGATGTTTGATATTTTCTTAATTTAAAAATAGTAGCAAAAAAAAATTCACTGGGCAGTTGCTACGTGCTTCCACCTAAGACTGTGCTAAGGATTTAACCTTAACTTTCTCATTTAATTCTCAAAGCAACCCTGTAAATTAGGTCATTATTTTCATTTCAGGCACAAAAAAATTTAGGCTTGATAAGATTAAGCAGTTTGCCCAAGGTTGTGTCTTGTGAATGATGGATTTTTAACTTTGTTCATTTACTTAATGGTACAAATACTTTAGTTTTTTTCTGATTGTTAAATGTTTTGATCTTTTTTGTTATGGCTTCTGATCTTTGTATCTTTCTAATGAAGATCTTTCTTACACTGTGATTCTAAAATATTTTCACGTTTTCTTAACTTTCTGGAATTTGTTTTTAGATATTATATGTAATAGGGCTCTAATTATATGTAGCAGGGCTCTAATTCGGAGAAGGCGATGGCACCCCACTCCAGTACTCTTGCCTGGAAAATCCCATGGATCGAGGACCCTGGTAGGCTGCAGTCCATGGGGTCGCTAAGCGTCAGACATGACTGAACGACTTCCCTTTCACTTTTCACTTTCATGCATTGGAGAAAGAAATGGCAACCCACTCCAGTGTTCTAGCCTGGAGAATCCCAGGGATGGGGGAGCCTGGTGGGCTGCCGTCTCTGGGGTTGCACAGAGTCGGACACAACTGAAACAACTTAGCAGCAGCAGCAGCAGCAGTGCTCTAATTTAATTCTTTCCCCAAATGTATATCCTGTTGTCCAAGTGCCATTTATGAATATCCTTTGAAATGCTGATTTTCTTATATGCACATTACCCATTTAGTTATTTATTTGCTCTTAGACTCTATTCCTTTCCCTTGATTTATGTCCATAAATAGTGTGTCTGTAAAGAATGCCAATGATTTATTTGCCCATAAATAGTGTATCTATAAAAAATACAAATATTGTCTTAAAAATTAATGTATAATATGTTTTGATATGTGGGATGAGTAATCATTCTTTATTGATCTTGTTTTTAAATATTTATAAGTTATTCTTGGTATTTTTTTCACTTTCCTTTCATGCTTGAAAAATAGTTTATTGAGTTCCATGAAAAAAATCATGCTGGAATTTTGTCTGGCATCGCATCACATCTATAGATTATTTTAATGCATAATTGACATGTTTATATATTGATTCTTTCCATCCAGGAATATAACATGTCTTATTATTTCTTTCATTGTCCTTTTATGCTTTTTAGTAAAAATTTTAGTTTTATCTATGTTGATTGTTTACTTGTTGGTTATATCTTCCCTGCCTCTTTTCTTCCTTCCCTCCATCCTTCTTTCACTTCCTTTCCTTTCACTTATGTGCCAAGCACTGTAGCAACAATACAGTGATAAGTATAGAGGTCTGTGTGGGCTTCACTGCTGGCTCAGTGGTAAAGGGAGAAGGCAGTGGCAACCCACTCCAGTACTCTGGCCTGGAAAATCCCATGGACGGAGGAGCCTGGTAGGCTACAGTCCATCATGGGGTCTCAAAGAATTGGACACGACTGAGTGACTTCACTTTCACTTTTCACTTTCATGCATTGGAGAAGGAAGTGGCAACCCACTCCAGTGTTCTTACCTGGAGAATCCCAGGGACAGAGGAGCCTGGTGGGCTGCTGTCTATGGGGTCGCACAGAGTCAGACACTACTGAAGCGACTTAGCAGCAGCAGCAGCAGCAGTGGTAAAGAGTTTTCCTGCCAGTGCAGGAGGTGTGGGTTTGATTCCTGGTCTGAGAAGATCCCCTGGAGAAGGAAATGGCAACCCACCCCAGTATTCTTGCCTGGAAAATCCCATGGACAGAGGAGCCTAGTGGGCTACAGTCCATGGGGTCACAAAGAGTTGAACACAACTTAGCAACTGAACAACAACAACAATAGAGGTCTGTGACCTCATTAAGTTTAGAGAGGGAGACATATATTAAGTTGATAATCATAGAAGTAGGTATAGAAGCACAAGTGCTATGAAGGAAAAGATGCCATGGTGATGATATATTTTAGGTGTATATTGTTTAGTTCTGCCTTACTTAATTTGGCCTTCCTAAGGAAGTTAAGATGTGAAAGTTGAGTTAGAGTCAGTGTGTTAGGAATTTAATTGCCTTGGTTATTGTGAATGGAATCTTTGTAATAACATTATTATTATTATTATTATTGGAGGAGATGGGCGGAAGTCTGGGAATTCAATGTTATGTTGACAGTTATTTTTCCTGCTCCACAAAAGATAATATTCTGCTCTGTTCTGGGAAACATTGATGTTAAAAAGTCATCTCTTAGTCTAGCTGTTATTCTTTTGCTAGTTTATCAGTCTTTTCTCTATTGCTTTTAAAAAATTCCTTTTCTCTTTGGTGTTCTGCAGTTTCTCTGTCAGGCATCTAAGGGAGGATTTATTTTTACTTATCCTATTTGCAATTTATTTGGCTTAAACCTAGATTTTAGGATTGATGCTTTTCAACAATTCTGGAAAATCTTCAGCTGTTATTTCATTAAATAGTGCCTCTTACAAATTCTCTTCATTGTCTCATAATGAAAATACAATTAGATACATTAGACCATCTTACGTTATGGTTCATGTCTCTCTCTCTCTCTTTTTTTTTTTTTTGATAATTTTATTATTTTTTGCAATGCTGGGTGTAGTAATTTTATTCTTTGTTGATAATTTCAGTGAATCAAGTCTTTGCAGTTCCGATGCCGCTTTTTAGTATTTTTGCTGTCTGTTGCTCATATTGCCTCTTGTTCCTTGTACATTGGGATTTTTGCCTGTGAAGTCATATTCTTGGAACTTTATCCATGGAAATGATTGGTGTGTTCCTTCAAAGATTTGAGTTTTCTTTTGTCAGCGGCTTGGTGGCTTCTCACCCAGGATCACTTTATACTGACCACAGATTGAGGCTTCTTGGGCAAGGCAATAGAGTGAATTTGGTCTGAAAACCCACATTAAGATCAGCTTGGGGTTTGTGAATTCTTAGGAGAGAATGTTCTCCTTCATCTTGTTCCAATTTTTGAGATATGCATTTTGCTTTCTCTTTGGCGTGTGTGTGTGTGTGTGTGTGTGTGTGTGTGTGTGTAGGGAGGGGGGTTGGTGGGTGGGGTGATGCTATTTCTAAGTTCTCCTTACTGTAAGAGTAAAGCCCGTTGTGGTCTTAGCTTTATACTAGGGGGAGAAAGATAATATATAGGCTCAACTGGATTTCCTACATAGAGTGGGCCCCCCTGTTTTTCTTCTTTACCATCTGACATTTTGAGACTATGAAAACTGATGCTGAGGGTATATGGTTTAGGAGAATGCCCCAGGGGCTCTGTTTACCTTTGTGGTTCTCACTTTCACTCAGTGTTTAGCTCCTGAATTTTATTTACTGTTTTTAAGGGGAGGCAGCATTATTGATATACTCAAAAATAGTGCTTTTAATAAACATTTTGCTCTGTCATTTTATTGGGAGAATGAGAGTTTTATCTGCTGTTCTCATCTACTTATTTTATAATTTGTTTAGTTTTATTTGCCTCTTCAAGCAATCCTTTTAGAAATAAGACAAGAGTAAATAAATTACAGTAAGGAATTCACCAAGAGGCTATATTAAGTTTTGTCTGCCAAAGTGAAATCTTTAACATTTTGTATTTAAATCTGATGTTAATTATCAGCATGTGCATGTGTGTATGCTCAGTTGTGTCTGACTCTTTGTGACCTCGTGAACTGTAGCCTGCCAGGCTCCTCTGTCCATGGAATTTTCCAGGCAAGAATAGCGAGTTGCCATTTCTTACTCCAGGGGGTCTTCCTGTCTCAGGGATTGAATCCCAGTCTCCTGAGTCTCCTGCATTGGCAGGCAGATTCTTTACCACTGTGCCACCTGGGAAGCCCCATTTAAAAGCACCCTGACTGTATTTGTGATGTTCGGCTTTGTTAAATTTGAAATCAGAAAAGAACTTGGAGATTGTCATTAGAGTATCTATTTTATGCATAGTTTTCAGTTGGAGAAGCAGACTAAGAATTAGGCTTGAATTCTGGCTTGGCTGCTTACTGGTTGTGTGTCCTCAACAAACCATCGAACCTTCCTGAGCCTTAGGTCTCTCTGCAGTCGAATAAGAATGATAGTTCTTGATTTTCCCAAGGTACAGAATAGTTGCTAGAGATGGCTGTGTTCATAATATATGGGCCAGTGCTTGTAACCTGCTATTGTTAATTTTGAATTCTTTGATTTACTTAGTCTCATGAGATTTCTATGAGAGAAGGTTGTCACTGCGTTCAGAAATTGTTACTTTTGTTCTATGCAATCTCTTGAAACCCACCTCAGGTCTTTAGCTTCTTTAATTTCCTCTTTGTATGACATTCTAGCTCAGTTAACCCTTAGAGCATAGAGTAGACACCAAGAAATTGGAAAGCCAGTTTAGAAAGATCTATTAAAATACATATGGAGTGTTGCCTAGTTATACATGTCTTTCACATGTTAGATGGAGATATATTTCAGTGTTTTAGGATATAAAGTAAAATTAGTCTTTGATAGAGAATAGGGGAAGGCAATGGCACCCCACCCCAGTACTTTTGCCTGGAAAATCCCATGGACGGAGGAGCCTGGTAGGCTCCAGTCCATGGGGTCGCTAAGAGTCGGATACGACTGAGCGACTTCACTTTCATTTTTCACTTTCCTGCATTGGAGAAGGAAATGGCAACCCACTCCAGTGTTCTTGCCTGGAGAATCCCAGGGACAGGGGAGCCTGGTGGGCTTCCGTCTATGGGGTCGCACAGAGTCGGACACGACTGAAGCGACTTAGCAGCAGCAGCAGCAGCAGTAAATGCCCATGTGATATACTGTTGCTGTTAAGTCACTTCAGTCGTGTCCGACTCTGTGCAACCCCATAGACGGAAGCTCACCAGGCTCCCCTGTCCCTGGGATTCTCCAGGCAAGAACACTGGAGTGGGTTGCCATTTCCTTCTCCAATGCATGAAAGTGAAAAGTGAAAGTGAAGTTGCTCAGTCGTGTCCGATTCTTAGCGACCCCATGGACTGGAGCCTACCAGGCTCCTCTGTCCATGGGATTTTCCAGGCAAAAGTACTGGGGTGGGGTGCCATTGCCTTCCCCGATGTCATATACAGTTCGTGGCAAAATTTTTGAAAAGTTGATTGCTGTTTGATAGGATTAGATTCTTTGTTTGTCAGCAGAGGGAGCCTTTGCCTCACTTTTTGATTCCAGAAACCCGATAGTGGTAAGTTTGTAAAGAACCAACATATTATGGAAAATGCTTGTTTCTTTATCTAACCTAGGTCTTAATAGTTTTTAAACCAGTTTTTCCTTTCTTCTTATAAAGCAAAAACTTTTTGTGCTTGTTTTCCAAGTTTTTTTTAATTACTAGTGGTATATAAGTGCTAATATGGGGAGTTCTTTAAAAGTGGTTCATGCTGGGATAAGCTAATGGCTCTCAAATGCTATGCCCCATTAAAGTTTTAAATGGTCTTAGGGTAATGAAGAAAAATTAAATAATATAGTAAATTTTTCATAAAGCTAAAATTTGTTCAATTAAAGGGCTATGCTTAGAACTGACATTTTCTGCTTTGTACTTATTTATTTTACATTGTCTATATAGATAATGTTGGTGATGATAGTCTTTTATTTTTATTTTTTCATTTTAACAGTTTTTAATGAAAGCTGTAGACAAGATGACTTTATTCGCATCTTCTTAATTGTTTCTTCCTTATATTTGCCCTTTTCCTTTCCTACTTGGTGAGATTTGGCTTTACGTTCGAGGATCTTTTTGCGGTCTTTGTCCAGTTTTAGTCTGGTGATAACCACCTTGCTGGGGTGAATGCCCACATGGACAGTTGTGCCATTAGCCTTCTCCCGCTGCACTCGTTCAGTGTAGATGATGTATTTCTTCCTGTAAACCTGGACTGCTTTGCCAGTTTTCTGCCCTTTGTTGTGCCCTCATACAACCTGAACTTCATCATCCTTTCGGATGGACATGGATTGAACCTTGTACTTCTGTCTTAGCTCTTTAGAAGGAGGAGAAGACATAATTTTCCTGTGAATGTGGGAAGGCGCATTGAAATGCCTTTTTTGATTCTTCCTTTGGTCAGAAGTCATGAAGTCATTTTGGCCGCTAGTGCTTCAGCGATGGCCACAGAAGGGAAGAGATCTGCAGGCTGCTTCCAGTTCTCGTCTTTATTTTTTTAAAAAAATCTCCTCACTGGGCAGTTTACAACCTATGATATTCCCCATTAGTTTGTGAAATTTTATACATCAATGAGGTTCAGGAGCCTGGGATCACTGCTTTAGCAAGGACTTTAGCAAATAAAGATTGGATGAACCATTTCCAACATTCTGGTTACTTTTGGTTCTAACTTTTTCCTGAGATGTTTACTTCCCTTTTACACTTAAGGAGGGAGACTTAATGACTAAACTACTGTATCTGATATTCAAGATATAAGTATAGGTACTAAGGATAGTTGGTTTATTTATTTTTTTTAAGTGTGCTAAATTTGGAATTAAGATTGACATGCATTCCTACCATGTTCCAGGTCCTAAACTGGGTAGTTTGCATATGTTCTCTTCTTTAGTCTTTACAGCAACCCAGTGGGGTATAGAGATTGTGATAAGGTTTATTTTGCATGTGAAGAAACAAAGAAATTAAAGTAGCCAAAGTTACATATCTAGAATGTGTCAGAGCAGGGTTTAGAACATGACCATGTGGTCTTTTTGATTCAAAATCATTGCTCTTTCCACTATGTATTTTCTACTACTTTGTACTATATTTGTTACTTTCCCCATGTTTACTCAATTTGTTCTTTTATGATATACCATCTTGATCTAAGAACAAGAAATAATTGATGAGTATCCTATTTAATGGGGCTTCCCAGGTGGCTCAGATGGTAAATAATCTACCTGCAACTCAGGAGACCTGGGTTCGATCTCTGGGTCAGGAAGATCCCCTGGAGGAGGGCATGGCAACCCACTCCAGTATTCTTGCCTGGAGAATCCCGATGGACACAGGAACCTGGCAGGCTACAGTCCGTGGGTTGCAAAATGTTGGACATAACTGAGTGACTAAGCAGCAGCAGCAGCCCAGGTGGCTCAGTGGTAAAGAATCCGCTTGCGATGCAGGAGATGTGAGTTTGATCCTTGGGTTGGAAAGATTCCTTGAAGAGGGAAATGGCAACCTGCTCTAATATTCTTGCCTGGGAAATCCTATGGACAGAGGAGACTGGCGGGCTACAGTCCACGAGATCACAAAGAGTCAGACATGACTGACTGAGCAAGCATGCGTCCTGTTTAGTACCCCTTTTTGGGGTACTTTTCCTATGATGATAGTTGTTTGTTTCATATTACCCAGAGAAAGGCTTTATTCAGTGCTCTAATAATTACTAAAGCTTTTAGGCTTAATCTGTGTATGGTTTTGAAGTTAGAGTTTTATAAAATACTGATGGATTTAAAGATCATTCTTTTTCTTTTGTATCCTCTTTGGGCTGCAGGTTTATTCTTTATGGTTAAGTGATTTCCCTTCCCATGCATATATTTTCCTTTTGCTGTCCTCCCCCACCCCACCTGTATCTCCTATGTCTTTCCATTAGGCTTTTATCTTTCTTAAAAGCAGTGTTATCCTTAATCTTTTCCCTTTCTGCGTAGTATTTCCTAGTGTCTCTAATATGCATATAGTAAATACTTTGTCTTTTGACATAATACTAAGCCCTGAAATAATTTATAATTTAGTTTCTTAAGTGTCATGTGTTAAAACTAATAATTCCAGGGCCTTTTTCATACCACATTTACTTTGGGGCTATTCGTTCATTCAACAAATGTTTATTGAGTTCTGCTATGTCCTGGGGCGGAGAAGGCAATGGCACCCCACTTCAGTACTCTTGCCTGGAAAATCCCATGGATGGAGGGGCCTGGTGGGCTGCAGTCCATGGGGTCGCTAGGAGTTGGACGTGACTGAGCGACTTCACTTTATTTTTTCACTTTCATGTATTGGAGAAGGAAAAGGCAACCCACTCCAGTGTTCTTGCCTGGAGAATCCCAGGGACAGGGGAGCTTGGTGGGCTGCCGTCTATGGGGTCGCACAGAGTCGGACACGACTGAAGTGATTTAGCAGCATGTCCTGGGGACTATTTGGGATAGAAAGGTGTGGGGAATAAAGCGTAATGCCAGATTTCATGGGGCTTTCATGTGACTATGATAATATTGTCAAATATCTTGGGCTACTTGATGATCATTAGCATCCTGTATCTAGTTCTACAGTTTGATGTGGTTTTCTACTTTCATGAGGATTCAGTTGATGTGAACAGATGTTTTTTGGAGTACCAACTTATAAGGGCCTATACTTAATACTGTGAGCTAGATAAAACAAAATTGACTTACCTTCAAGGCTTTTATTTTTCACTTATGGAAGTTGAGAAGGGGAGAGAGAGATGCCAAATTTAGCTGTACCGCCAGGAAAAAATATTGTCAGTACTAACAGGCAGTGATGCAGAATGTACTAAGAAAGAAAAGAGGGAGAATGGACTATTTATGCCTGAAGGGGATTGGAGAAAGCTTCAAAGTGGTGGAGTTGGATCCTGGGGATGGAGGCCATCTAGAAGGATTTTATGAGGTTAAGATGGGGGAATGCTACCTGAGGTGCATTGGACTTACAGTAACAAACCCACAAGGGCCTTTGGACAAGCTTATGTTACCTGAGAACCCCGTGTTACCTGAAGTATTTGGTGCTTGGGATTGGATGAGAGGGAGTAGAGTTCATTTAGCAGATACATTGAAGAGTTCTTTGGATATCCTACTTATTAATTTCTACTTATTTCTGAAGATGATGGTGTACTTTTGAATTTTTTGGGTTGATAACATGATTGCATCTGTATATTAAGATGATTACTTTGGTGTATTTGTTTTTATGACTTTAACTCAGGATATGATATTTTAACTGCTTCTTTTAGCAGAGTCCAAGGACATTTAATAGACCAAACGGTGGTTAAGTGGCACATCGAACCTTGTGATAAGAATTGACAGTTTAGGAGATTTAAAGTCCTTGTTGTCAGTATCCCCAATTCATTTTGATTTGCCTTTTAAATTGTATGAGTATAGGTGAAGTTGAACCTCAGCTAAGAATCTCCTGGCATTATTTTTTTCACAGCCTAATTTAATTGGCTATAATGAATTCAGGGATGTAGACTTTTAATACACTGATGATTTTAGGATTGAGAGTTAATAATATACAAAAAGCAAATATTTAGCTTTTGGAGTTATTTCTTTATGGGACTGATAATATTTGGAAATAAAGAAGTATTTATACAAAATACTTAAATTTTTTTCTTTTTAGAATATTTTTGGGGTAAGAGTTTTCTGGATTTCTTATCATGGCTAGTTATTACCTTGAGAAATTTATCTCACTTTCAAACCAGTTATTAAAAAAAATAGATCCCTAACCCTCACTGTTTAAGAATTTTCCTTTTGGATGAGAGAGAAGAAAGGAATGCTAATAAATAATGGGCTCTGCTGTATGATATCATCTGTCTTGTCTTTCTTATGTCATCCTGCAAAAAACATCAATAAAAGAGAGGCAGGGTGGGGTTCGGGGAAGAATCTGGGTATGTGTGTGTTGGAGGAGGGAACAGAGGCAGGGGCAGCTCTTTGACAGAGAGGGCTTTCAGACACACTCATAATGTACTTGTTTAGAGATTTCAGTAGTGACCATGTTAGAGAAATTGCCGTTTTGAGGAAAGTAAGCTTAAAATAGACAGAAAATCATGTTGGATAGACAGAAATGCACACAGACCTAGGTTTTGAGAGATTTTCCATAGTTCTTGGAGTCTTAAAAAACCCTTTGCTTTGGCAGAAGGTGGAGTTCTGATTTGGTGTGTGCTCCTTCCCACATTAAATTTTATCCTTTTTGGTCTGAAGTGTTTTTTCCCTTCCAATTTTAAATTATTCACATAATTTGGTCTGTAAGAAACTAGTAATCCAGTAACATTAATTACTTACCATTTATTGAAAGCTTACCAGGTACCAGCCATTATGGTTTTTTTTTTTTGTATTTTGTCCTGACTGTAGCATCGTACAATCTTCTCCTATACAACTGCTTTGCAGATGAGGAAACCTGCTAGAGCTTTCAGGGCTGAAATAAGTTTGCGGCAAATCTGGGCTTCAGCTGTGGCTTTGCCATCAGTTCTGATGAGGATGCCTGCCATCTTCATCAGCAGTGTCTCCCACCACTCAACACCCTCCCTCTGTGTTTACTGATCTTATTCCTCTTTATTTATTTTTTTCTTTTTTTTAAATTAAATTTTATTTTGCTTAACTTTACAATATTGTATTGCTTTTGCCATACATCAGAATGAATCCGCCACAAGTATACATGTGTTCCCCATCCTGAACCCTCCTCCCTCCTCCCTCCCCAAACCATCCCTCTGGGTCATCCCAGTGCACCAGCCCCAGGCATCCGTTATCAGGCATCATACCTGGACTGGCGACTCGTTTCAGATATGATATTATACATATTTCAATGCTATTCTCCCAAATCATCCCACCCTCTCCCGTTCCCAGAGTCCAAAAGTCTGTTCTATACATCAGTGTCTCTTTTGCTGTCTCATAAACAGGGTTATTGTTACCATCTTTCTAAATTCCATATATATGTGTTAGTATACTGTATTTGTGTTTTTACATGGCTCTCTTTTAATCCTGTAATCCAGGACTTTGAATGGTGTGCTTTCTGCTTTTGCTTTCCTGAATGTCTGGCAAACTCTTTCTCAGCCTGCAAAACCCAAGTGTTATTTCTGTTCTGAAGCTTTTCTTAATTTTTCCAGATACTGTTAATCATACTTCTATACATAATTTTTAAATTATTTTAGTATGCCTCTGTTCTCACATTGTTATAACTCCCATGTTCTGAGAGTAACAACTGTCTCTCCTAGCACGTGCTAGGTACAGTGAATGTTTGTGGAATTTGTTGAATGAATGAATTCTCGAGAGTATTATCCAACCTTTCATGATCATTGCATCTGACAATGTAATTCACCCAATATTTTGTGGATGCAAGTGATAATATAATGTTTAGGACCTCCTTTTAAACTCTAACACTGCATTCATATTGAATCTGTCACATGTAATGCTAATTTAATGAATGGTCGTAATTTCTTTATAATATGTTATTAACCTTGTTCACAGTTTGGGGGGCGTGGAAATTGTGATAAATAACTTGGTGGAACACACACTAGTGGTCTTTGTAAGCTTATTAAAGTTCCTATTAAAAAGAGACACATTAAAATGTCAAAAGGCAAGTTCGTAGGAAGAGTTAGTATGTAGTCCCAATTTTTATTTTTTTGAGTCTTAAAGTAATTACTCTCATGAAGTGATTTATTGGGGTAACACTTGAATAATAGTTGAGAATTTGTATAATTTTTCTCTGGTACATACTTAAAAATGTTAGCCATTTAGCTTAACACATGTATCCTATTTGTTGATTTCCCCTGTTTTCTTAGGGCTTTAAGAAATGATATTTAATGGCAAGTTTACAATCTTGCAGGCTGTAGAAATCCACCTACCATTTGTTTTTAAGTCAGTATGTGTTGAAATCCTACTTTGAACATTTTTTCATCCTTGCTCACAGCAAACATGTTGTATCATTTTTGAGTTAAGTTTGCATAAAGATTAATAAGTTAGCGTTTCAGTTTTTCTGTAACAACAACAAAACCTTTTTCCATGCATGCATAAGGCAAGCAAGCGGAAGTTCCACAGACTTTTGGACTCTTCTGTTCGTATGCATCAGTCTCTTGATGTTTCCTGTCTGCCTTTTGGACTACCTATACAGCTGTTTTTCATGTGTTTTTCAGACTTGGAGAAGGACCAAGTGTTTTTGACAGCTGCATGCTGAACTGCAATATACGCTTGGCCACAGGTCACGTTTGCATTTCTTCACTTGTATTTTTCCTCAGTGTGTAAAAGAAATATGAGCATAGAGAGATTCAGAAAGCATGTAGCATGCTGAGTAATGGTAGTCTCCTTTCATGTATGTCCCTGCACTTACTCTGCTACATAGATTCCACAGGAGGAACAAGACAGCAGAAAAAGGGAGGAAATGGTATTCAGAACTACCCTCCATGGGCCCCTTGTTGCTATAATAATGAATGATGGAAAATGCTCTGGGTCATGCATGGTGGAAGGAACCGAGACGGCTGCATGCACACGTAGACACACGCACGCACACACACAGGGCTACAGACCATTTTAGTGAATGGGCTATCATTTAGTAAAATTATAACAGTTAAACTAGCAGGCAATCAACATATAATTGATTACCAGTTTATGCATCATGTTAAAGCTTTGACGGGATGATGATATTTTATCACCAGGAAATGGGATACACTTTTTAATAAATATTCACTTCATGAAGTTGCTATAATGGAACTTTTTTGCTTTCACTCACCCATCCCCACAGTCACAGAATTTTTTCTTTGTCTTTGGAAATGAAAAATACTGATTTCCAAAATTCTTTCAAAATGATTTTGCTAGGTCTTTTGTCAGTTTGTCCCTAGATCTTGCAATTAGCATTTCAAATCACAATGCTTATTTTTCTCTCATCATGGTTAAGATTAATGAGATAAATATCAGATTTTAAATTCTGATGAAATCTCCAAACCTTCCTAATTATTTCAACTTTAAAAAATATTTCCCCCATATTGTTTAATGATGCTTTTTGAGGAAGCATCACTTAGATATTGTCGTCTTTTCAATCTGTTGCTTTTACATTTCGTGCCCTATTGGTAAAACTTGATCCATTTCATTATATCAAATCTAGCTGCCTCTTTTTATGTTCTTTTTTCTCTTGCAGAAATTTCTTCTGCTTTTCCCTTTGATTCCTTTTCATTCCGCCTGTCCTTCTCAGTCTAGGCATTCTCAGTCCAGAGGTAGGATACATCCTGCCTCTATCATGAAACCTTTCACAGGAAACTCACCATAATGAAGTGCTTTGGTTTTCTATAGTACTTAGTCTGTTTCACATCATTTAGATTGTATTTGTTAGCATACATTTGGAGAAGGCAATGGCAACCCACTCCAGTGTTCTTGCCTGGAGAATCCCAGGGACGGGGGAGCCTGGTGGGCTGCCATCTGTGGGGTCGCACAGAGTCGGACACAACTGAAGTGACTTAGCAGCAGCGTACATTATTTTAAAAAATGGATCTAGTGTGCTATAGTGAAGTCAGATTCTAGTTTGAATATTGTCATTTTTTAATTTTTTGGCATTAGACAAATTATTTAAGCTCTGTGGTTTTCAGTCTTCTCATGTGTAAAATGAGACTTTTGTTAGTAAAACATGTAGCTGTCTGCTGGGTAAATGTTTAGCACAAAGGTGGGAACATAACAGGTGCTCAGTAAATGGCAGGAGTAATTTGCTGTTCTGTGTTTCTTACAGCTCCTAATATAACACTGAGCATGTGGTAAAGGCTGAGTATGTTTCATGGCTAGGTCATTTAAATAGCTCCTGAAATCGCATCGCTTTTATGAAGGCTTCCTGTTGGCTGCTGTATTAGAACTGCAGAACTTTCATGGCTTCTCTAGACCGTTCTTTCTTTTCCCACTATCTGTAAGGGGAGCCTTTGGTATGTTTTCTGAAGTGACTTCCAAAACAGTGATTTGAAGGAATTATTTATTTATTTTTGAGTAATGTTTTGGATTGATCCCTACATTTTTCTGAACGTCAGTGGCCAGGATTGTAATAAATAAAGCATTTTTCATGTACTTAAAATGCAGTATGTGAAGCACATAGAATAGAGTCTCAGCCAATCTGAGCTGCAGATGAATAAATTATTCTGCCTAGCTTACTTCAGCTCAACAGATGTTTATTAATGTGTCTCCTATGTGGCAGGCATTTTCTAATTGTTGGATTTACAAAGATGAGTAAAGTTTACCTTCCTGCCTTTGAGTTTAACCTAGAGTTAATGAGAGACACAAAAATAGATCATTTCAGTCAGTCACTAGTTGTGAGATGAAGGTAAGGGTGGGGCTCTCTGGGATCACAGTTAGAGGGTAATTGAAGGGAAAGAGAAGGTTTCTGGGAAGACATGAGCTTCAGCCTGTGATGTCTCTCAGAGGACAAATGGTTTGATCCCCTTGGCTCAGGGACAGAGACCCAACTCAGCTTCAATATTCATGAGAATTTATTACCTGTAAAGTTCATGAAAAGGTTTGGCTTCAAGTGAGACTTGATGCACTAGCTCAAACAGTTAAGAGCTGATCTCTTAACTGCACCCTTGTAAAAGTCAAATGGCTTCTGTGATTCCAGACCTTATCCATCTTACATGTGACTCCCTGGGGGGAAGAGTAGGGTTTTCTTTAGTTTCATCTCAGTTTAGGGATTTAGTTTCTTTCATTGGCTGTAAATTATAACCATCCTTTAACCAGTCACTGTAACTAGTGGGATCCTAATTAGTTTACATAAGTCAGGGCCTACCTATCCTCAAGTTTAGAATGAAGTCAGTCTCATGCAAGCTTTGTGGCTAAAGATGGGAGGAGAGGGGAATGGATAACCAGGATGCATCCAGTATACATTCACTATCCCAGCAGAAGAAAATTGTGAGAGTTTTTTTTTTTTTTTTTTTTAAAGGTAATAATATAAGCAAAAGCAAGGAAGTGTGTACCAACATGATGTGTTTGGGACACAGCAAGTATTTAAATATTAATACAGCATGTAGTGTGAAACTTAGAGAAAAATTATAAAAATAATAATGTGATGCAGTATTTAACCCCTCCTGGATCTTCTGATTTTCATACGTTGCTTAATTTAATTCTCACAACACCTAATTAGGTAGGTGCATCATCTTGTAGATAAGTACTGGGTTCTAGGTAGGTGCATCAACTTGTAGATAAAGAATTTGAGCCCAAAGTAGCAGCTAATAATTGGTTGAGCTGGACTAAACTCAGATTATCTGACTCTAGAGGCAGCCCATGGGGACATGACAGTATAGTACTTTCCTCTCTATTGCTAGAGTTTCAGCAAAAAAGACTTCATATATCATGCTAAGGAGCCAAGTTTTCTCTGGGGCTCAATTTTCTTCAGGCTCTAGGTCTATTGTAACATGTGAAAACAGTGGTTCTCAAACTTGATCATGCATCAAATAACCTCTTGTTGTTGTTGCTTAGTCACTAAGTTGTGTCCAACACTTTTTGGACCCCATGGACTGTAGCCTGCCAGGCTCTTCTGTCAGTGGGATTGTCCAGGCAAGAATACTGGAATGGGTTGCCATTTCCTTCTCCTGGGCATCTTCCTGACCCAGGGATTGAACCCATGTCTCCTGCATTGACAGGTGGATTCTTTACTACTAAGCTACTAGGGAATACTGAAACAACCTCTAGGGGCTTGTTAAAACTTAGACTTCTTGGGCCCTAACACCAGAGTTTCTGATTCCATAGATTCAGAGTGGGACTCTAGGATTTGCATTTCTAAGAATTTCCTTAGACAGTACTGATGCTGGTGGTCTGGGGGCCACAATTTGAGGAGCATTTCTTTGAGGTCTTTGGGAGGCTTTGGTTCAGTAACATTCAACGTATTGAAATGAACTTAAATTTTACTGGTACATTTACTTGGAACAAGCTGGATTTAGAAAAGGCAGAGGAACCACAGAGATCAAATTGCCAACATCCGGTGGATCATCGAAAAAGCAAGAGAGTTCCAGAAAAACATCTATTTCTGCTTTATTGACTATGCCAAAGCCTTTGACTGTGTAGATCACAATAAACTGTGGAAAATTCTGAGAGAGATGGGAATACCAGACCACCTGATCTGCCTCTTGAGAAATCTGTATGCAGGTCAGGAAGCAACAGTTAGAACTGGTCATAGAACAACAGACTGGTTCCAAATAGGAAAAGGAATATGTCAAGGCTGTATATTGTCACCATGTTTATTTAACTTATATGCAGAGTACATCATGAGAAATGCTGGACTGGAAGAAACACAAGCTGGAATCAAGATTGCCGGGAAAAATATCAATAACCTCAGATATGCAGATGATACCACCCTTATGGCAGAAAGTGAAGAGGAACTAAAAAGCCTCTTGATGAAAGTGAAAGTGGAGAGTGAAAAGGTTGGCTTAAAGCTCAACATTCAGAAAACGAAGGTCATGGCATCTGGTCCCATCACTACATGGGAAATAGATGGAGAAACAGTGGAAACAGTGTCAGACTTTATTTTTCTGGGCTCCAAAATGACTGCAGATGGTGACTGCAGCCACGAAATTAAAAGACGCTTACTCCTTGGAAGGAAAGTTATGACCAACCTAGATAGCATATTCAAAAGCAGAGACATCACTTTGTCAACAAAGGTTCGCCTAGTCAAGGCTATGGTCTTTCCTGTGGTCATGTATGGATATGAGAGCTGGACTGTGAAGAAGGCTGAGCACTGAAAAATTGATGCTTTTGAACTGTGGTGTTGGAGAAGACTCTTGAGAGTCCCTTGGACTGCAAGGAGATCCAACCGGTCCATTCTGAAGGAGATCAGCCCTGGGATTTCTTTGGAGGGAATGATGCTAAAGCTGAAACTCCAGTATTTTGGCCACCTCATGCGAAGAGTTGACTCATTGGAGAAGACTCTGCTGCTGGGAGGGATTGGGGGCAGGAGGAGAAGGGGACGACAGAGGATGAGATGGCTGGATGGCATCACTGACTCAATGGATGTGAGTCTGAGTGACCTCCGAGAGCTGGTGATGGATAGGGAGGCCTGGCGTGCTGCAGTTCACGGGGTCGCAAAGAGTCGGACACGACTGAGCAACTGATCTGAAGGCAATGGCACCCCACCCCAGTACTCTTGCCTGGAAAATCCCATGGATGGAGGAGCCTGGTAGGCACAGTCCATGGGGTCGCAGAGTCGGACACGACTGAGCGACTTCCCTTTCACTTTTCACTTTCATGCATTGGAGAAGGAAGTGGCAACCCACTCCAGTGTTCTTGCCTGGAGAGTCCCAGGGACGGGGGAGCCTGGTGGGCTGCTGTCTCTGGGGTTGCACAGAGTCAGACATGACTGAAGTGACTTAGCAGTAGCAATAGCAATACATGTTTTGATCTCACTTTCTTTAATAATACAGAGACTATATTTTGGTTACAGTAGTATCCCCCATCGGGGAAGGCAATGGCACCCCACCCCAGTACTTTTGCCTGGAAAATCCCATGGATGGAGGATCCTGGTAGGCTCTAGTCCATGGGGTCGCTAAGAGTCGGACATGACTGAGCGACTTCACTTTCACTTTTCACTTTCATGCGTTGGAGAAGGAAATGGCAACCCACTCCAGTGTTCTTGCCTGGAGAATCCCAGGGACAGGGGAGCCTGGTGAGCTTCCGTCTATGGGGTCGCACAGAGTCGGACACAACTGAAGTGACTTAGCAGCAGCAGCAGTATCCCCCATAGGTCAATGAAACAGTGTGTTTCATTGATTGGATTTCTTCTGTCTCTGATTCTTGACTTACTAAGATTAAATGTATTGCTCTCCTCTTAGGTCCTGCTCAACTTGCTAGTGCTCACTGTTCTCCTTGATGGTTAAAAAAAAGTACATTTGTATACAAAAGGAATATATTTGAACACTTTGTTTACATTTTTATTGTGAAAAATTTAAATAGAATAACATGAGTCTCCATATTAACACCATTTAGAGTCAACAGTTATACCTGTTTAATATATACATGTACACATACTTTTATTATGAATGATTTGAAAGCAAATTACAGATCTTGTGCCACTTCACTCGTAACTGTTGAAACACATATTTAATGAGAACATTCTCTTATGTAATCACACCATGATCACACTTAAGAAAATTAACAATAATTCCTACTGTTATCTAATATGCATTCATATTCCTGTTTCCCCACTTGTTCCAATGTCTTCTATATCTGGTTGTGTTTTGGTACCAGGGTCTAATCAAGTGAAATTAAATTTTAAGAGTCATCAAAGCTGCATGGGTCTTTATGCTCAGATAAGTTTTATGTTATTTAAGATACAAATTTGGTTGCTTTAATAAAGACCCAGCTTAATTAAGGAAGATGTTTATTTCTGTCAAATTTGATCACTTGGAGATAAAGTGGTCCAGGACTGATAGGCTGCTCTTTTGCTTTCAATATGTGGCTTCTATCTCTGAGGCCAGGATAGCTGTTCCAGCCCTATGATCATACTGGGAAGAGAGGAAAAGAGTGGATACTCATTCCTTTTAAGGATATGTCTGGATGGTGCACATATCACCTTGCTCCTGTCTCATTGGCAAGAAAGTAATCATATGATATATCTTTTACACAGGCCTAGAGATATAGGCTTTAATTCTGTCTGGATGGCTATGTGTCTAGAGGTAATTCAAGTATACATAGCACCCATACAATCTCATTCCTTATGGTTTGAAAACTTTAATATAATTAGTAGATAAAGAATAGATAAAAAACTTAAGACGGTGACTGAAAAACCTACTATGCATTATAAAAGAATTTGAGCATTGAGGGAATACCCTTCAAAACAGCATTAACAGAAACAATCTCTTTTTCTTTAGAGATGCCAGAGTGAATCAGATATGTGTTTAGTGAACATATGCTAAGACAATATTCAACCTGAAACGTTTCTCAGACTATTTAAAAATGGTTAAATTTATTGATGGGGTGGAGTATGTTGCAGTAATAAGCACCCAAAATCACAGTTTGTTTTCTTTTAAAAACACTCCTTTGGCAACACATTTTTCTTTTTAAAAATTGCCCTTGTTTCCATAATCAGATACAGTAATCAGATCGCCATCAATTTCTATACAATTTCATTTGTTTTTGAGTAAAGTATTCTTTAAACTTCAACATTTAGGTATATATACTATATTGACCCTATTTAGTTGCTCAGTCGTGTCTGACTCTTTGCAACCCTATGGACTGTAGCCCGCCAGGCTCCTCTGTCCATGGAATTCTTCAGGCAAGAATAGTGCAATGGGTTGCCATGCCCTTCTCCAGTATTGACCCTGATATCAAGGTAATATGAAATAGTTACTATAGGACTTACTGTACACAGTAAGTATGAATTAGAGATGACAGGTTAATTAGAAGACTGACCTTTTGTTTATTCCCTTAGAGTAACTTGATTTTCCTTTGACAGAATTCTTCCTTTTGTGATATTTAGACAATAGTATATAGTAATCACAGTAGCAGATGAAAAGTTATAGTCACTGGATCTTTCTCAGATTAGAGATGCTATCAATTCAGTCACTCAGTTGCGTCCGATTTTTGTGACCCCATGAACTGCAGCATGCCAGGCTTCCCTGTCCATCACCAACTCCGAGAGCTTGCTCAAACTCATGTCCATTGAGTCAGTGATGCCATCCAACCATATTATCCTCTGTTGTCCCCTTTGCCTCCTGCCTTCAATCTTTCCCAGCATCAGGGTCTTTTCAAATGAGTCAGTTCTTCGCAACAGGTGGCCAAAGTATTGGAGTTTCAGCTTCAGCATCAGTCCTTCCAATGAATATTCAGGACTGATCTCCTTTAGGATGGACTGGTTGGATCTCCTTGCAGTCCAAGGGACTCTCAAGAGTCTTCTCCAACACCACAGTTCCAAAGCATCAATTCTTCGGTGCTCAGTTTTCTTTATAGTCCAACTCTCACATCCATACATGACTACTGGAAAAACCATAGCCTTGACCAGATGGATCTTTGTTGGCAAAGTAATGTCTCTGCTTTTTAATGTGCTGTCTAAGTTGGTCATAGCTTTTCTTCCAAGGAGCAAGTGTCTTTTAATTTCATGGCTGCTGTCACCATCTGTAGTGATTTTGGAGCCCCCCAAAATAAAGTCTGTCACTGTTTCATTGTTTCCCTGTCTATTTGCCATGAAGTGATGGGACCAGATGCCATGATCTTAGTTTTCTGAATGTTAAGTTTTAAGCCAACTTTTCACTCTCCTTTTTCATTTTCATCAAGAGACTGTTTAATTCTTCTTTGCTTTCTCTTGTAAAGGTGGTGTCATCTGCATATCTGAGGTTACTGATATTTCTCCTGGCAATCTTGATTCCAGCTTGGGCTTCATCCAGCTCAGCATTTTGCATGATGTACTCTGTATATAAATTAAATAAGCAGGATGATAATATACAGCCTTGACGTACTCCTTTCCCTATTTAGAACCAATCTGTTGTTCCATGTCCAGTTCTAACTGCTGCTTCTTGACCTGCATAGAGATTTCTTAGGAGGCAGGTCAGGTGGTCTGGTATTCCCATCTCTTTCAGAATTTTCCACAGTTGATTGTGATCCACACAGTCAAAGGCTTTGGCGTAGTCAATAAAGCAGAAGTAGATGTTTTTCTGGAACTCTCTTGCTTTTTCCGTGATTCAACAGATGCTGGCAATTTAATCTCTGGTTCCTCTGCCTTTTCTAAATCCAGCTTGAACATCTGGAATTTCATGGTTCATGTACTGTTGAAGCCTGGCTTGGAGAATTTTGAGCATTACTTTGCTAGCATGTGAGATGAGTGAAATTGTGAGGTAGTTTGAGCATTCTCTGGCATTGCCTTTCTTTGGGATTGGAATGAAAACTGACCTTTTCCAGTCCTGTGGCCACTGCTGAGTTTTCCACATTTGTTGGCATATTGAGTGCTGCACTTTCACAGCATCATCTTTTAGGATTTGAAATAGCTCAACTGGAATTCCATCACCTCCACTAGCTTTGTTCGTAGTGATGCTTCCTGAGGCCTACTTGATTTCACATTCCAGCTTGTCTGGCTCTAGGTAAGGGATCATGGTTATCTGGGTCGTGAAGATCTTTATTGTATAGCTCTTCTATGTATTCTTGCCACCTCTCCTTAATATATTCTGCTTCTGTTAGTTTTCTATACATATGTTAGACATACTATTTCTGTCCTTTATTATGACCATCTTTGTATGAAATGTTCCCTTGGTATCTCTAATTTTCTTGAAGAGATCTCTAGTCTTCCCATTCTGTTATCTTCCTCTATTTCTTTGCATTGATCACTGAGGAAGGCTTTCATATCTCTCCTTGCTATTCTCTGGAACTCTGCATTCAGATGGATATATCTTTCCTTGTCTCCTTTGCCTTTAACTTTTCTTTTCTTTTCTCAGCTATTTGTAAGGCCTCCTGAGACAACCATTTTGCTTTTTTGCATATCTTTTTCTTGGAGATGGTCTTGATTCCTGCCTCCTGTACAATGTCACGAACCTCTGTCCATAGTTCTTCAGGCACTCTGTCTATCAGATCTAATCCCTTTAATCTATCTGTCAATTCCATTGTATAATCGTAAGGGATTTGATTTAGGTCTTACCTGAATGGTCTAGTGGGTTTCCCTACTTTCTTCAGTTTAAGTCTGAATTTGGCAATGAGGAGTTCATGATCTGATCCACAGTCAGCTCCTGATCTTGTTTTTACTGACTGGATAGAGACTGTACTATAGAAATCATCATCACTGTCATCTTTTCAGTGTATTTGAAGAATGGTGAAGCTTGTAGTTAATAGTTTTACAGACTAATGGTAGAAAACACTTCATAATCTGTTTATAGTTTGGGGGCTTCCCAGGTGGATCAGCTTGTAAAGAATCTTCCTGTGATGTGGAAGACCTGTTTGTTCCCTGGGTTGTGAAGATCACCTAGAGAAGGGAATGGCTACCCACTCCAGTATTCTGGCCTGGAGAATTCCACGGACTACATTGTTTAGTCCATGGGGTTGCAAAGAGTCGAACATAACTGAGTGACTTACAGACTAATGCTGCTGCTGTTGCTAAGTTGCTTCAGTTGTGCCCGACTCTGTGTGACCCCATAGACGGCTCCCCCCATCCCTGGGATTCTCCAGGCCAGAATACTGGAGTGGGTTGCCATTTCCTTCTCCGTGGCATGCATACATGCTAAGTCACTTCAGTTGTGTCCGACTCTGTGCGACCCTATGGACAGCAGCCCACCAAGCTCCTCTGCCTACGGGATTCTCCAGGCAAGAGTACTGGAGTGGGTTGCCATTTCCTTCTGCATTACAGCCTAATACTTACAGATTAATAGTAGAAAACACTTCAAAATCAGTTGATAATTTATAACAGTCGATGATTAGTATTATTCAGTATTAATTGTTTTCTCTCCCATCAGTGCTCAATACTGATTTGTATAAAACTGGAGCTTAGTACCGGAGAAGGCGATGGCACCCCACTCCAGTACTCTTGCCTGGAAAATCCCATGGATGGAGGAGCCTGCTAGGCTGCAGTCCATGGGGTCGCTAAGAGTCGGACACGACTGAGCGACTTCACTTTCACTTTTCACTTTCATGCCTTGGAGAAGGAAATGGCAACCCACTCCAGTGTTCTTGCCTGGAGAATCCCAGGGATAGAGAAGCCTGGTAGGAGGCCGTCTGTGGGGTCACACAGAGTCGGACACGACTGAAGTGACTTAGCAGCAGCAACAGCAGCAGCAGCAGGTGCTTAATACATGTCTGTGGATTTGGTGTGCTGTGTTTGACTGATGTTTAAGTCTTGTGAAAATATGGGCTGACATACTATGAAGACGAGAAACAGCCTGGTGCAGAAAAGTTTATAGTTCTGATTTTGGAAAAAATAATATCTTGCAGAGTCATGACTGTTCTCAGGGATTATCTTGAGCTAGAAATTTTAGCTCATGTAAATGAAAACAAATATATTTAAAACTATAGACATGAATAATGAAGAAACTGGGAAATGTGTATACAGTGAAATACAATAATCTTATAGCTTCATTGGTTTGCATTCTAAGATTTAAGCTGCTCATTTTGCCCCTGGGGGGAAAAATTAAGTTTGTGTTGAACAGCGATAAAATCATTGTATTTATAAAATGAATATGTCATTTAATTTCCTTTAATTTTTCTTTAGGTCGTGATTTAATTTGTATCCAGTCTATGGATGGGATGCTGATGGTGTTTGAGCAGGAAAGCTATGCTTTTGGGAGGTTTCTCCCTGGTTCTCTTTTACCCGGCCCTCTTGCTTACAGTTCCCGTACAGATTCCTTCATTACTGTTTCTTCCTGCCATCAAGTGGAAAGTTACAAGTGAGTATGGATCCTGAATTTTGGAATCATGATTTTTTGTGTGTGTGCATATGCTGCTGACAGCAGAGGATGAGATAGTTAGATGGCATCACCGACTCAATGGACCTGAGTTTGAGTGAACTCTGGGAGTTGGTGATGGACAGGGAGGCCTGGTGTGCTGTGATTCATGGGGTCGCAAATAGTCGGCACACGACTGAGCGACTGAACTGAACTGATGCTGCTGATAAATTCTTTTCCACAAAGAGCTTGAATATTGCAAATAAAAAGAGTGATTTTGTTGTTATAATGTAATTGTGGTGAGTTAGTGGATATAATTTACATATAAAATATTTGCAAGGCAGTATAGTGCAGAGATTGAGAGGAAGGATTTGGAGAGAGGCACATGTGGACTGAAGTCCTGATTTTGCGACTCACAGCTGTGTAAGACAGTGGCCTTATCCTGAATGTAAAGGAGATAATAACATCTATTTCGACAGATTAAGAAGGATTAAGTGTATGTTAAGTTACCATGGGGGATGTGTGTGTACACTGTGTGTGTGCATGCGAGTGCATGTGCACTCAGTGGTGTCCAACTCTTTGCAACCCTATGAACTGTAGCCTACCAGGCTTTTCTGTCCATGGAATTTTCCAGGCAAGGTTACTGGAGCAGGTTGCCATTTTCTTCCCTAGGGGTTGTTCCTAACCCAGAGATGGAACCTGCATTTTTTCCGTCTCCTGCATTGGGAAATGGATTCTTTACCACTAGTGCCACCCCATAGAAAATGCTCAATAATTATTGCGATTGTTCCCTGAATTATAAATAATAAACACAGTGTGAATGAAAAAAACCCAGATACAAATACATATATAGAATGATTTTATAACAAAAAAAAGAATGTATGTGACATGAGAAGAATACTGGGAAGAAATACAAGTGTTATTATGAGTGTTTTTAAAAGAACAGTTCACAGAAGTGAAGTATGAAAATGACCCTTTTCGCTAGAAATTTTTATCGATTTTGGTGAATTGTGTTTGAGAAGAGACCCTTTTTTCTTCTACCAGCTAAGTTTCAATAAGAATTATGGATTTGAGTTTTGGAGGCTATGCTTTTCATTGGAAGAGAGAATGGGAAAAAAATGTAGATATCCATTCTGGGAAAAGAAATAGTCTTGGAGAATTATAATATCTTCAGTAACTTTATTTTTATTATCTTACTGATGGCAGCATTTAGAACTTTAAACATCTAGGCAGCACTTCATTATAGCCTTTCAGTATTGTTTTTGGCCACATGATTTTTCCCAAGGCAGGAAGGAAGTATATAAATTCATCAGGCAACAGCTGTAAATTTTTGCTTCAAGTTTTATTATTGTGTATATTGCAAGTTAACGTAGTTTTCCCTTGATAAGTGACCATCTATGCTTTGAGAATTATTGTTAAGGCAATGAGGATTTAAAACGCTGAAAATAATCAAATATTTGTGACTAAGCAGAAGTTAACTGATGGAAGTAGTGTATCATTATGTCATATTCCTTCTACAATGCCTATGGCTCTTGTCCAAAGGAGATGAATAAGTTGTGGCATTGCTACTGGTAATAAATAAAATATTATAATTGTTTTGAGATACTGAAAAAAAATCTGTATAATTTATTCAATCCTGCCAAAACTTAAGCAATATTGAGGAGATCTGGTTTTCAGCTTTCCACCCTAGTTCTTGCCAAATAGTGTGATACTAGGGTGTTACACTGGGGTCACGATATAAAGATTTGAATGTCCCATGACTTACTCTTTGAAATATGTGAATAGGAATTAATTTGGTAATAGCTCCAGGAGTGATTAGTTGAGGAAGCAATGTGTAGGTTTCTTTAATGTGAAGGTTTAATCTCACAGAAACTCATAGGGTTTTAACTGTGATGATTCTCCAGCATACTGATCTATTGAATTGATCTTCATCTTGAACTAAAAAGTGCACACTTTATTTATTATGTGAATCTTTTATAATGGTAAAATGCATGGGATTTGTGATTATTATGAAATGATGACAATCAAGAGAGTTTATAATATTAAGTGGTATATTGTATTTATATACACTTTCATGTATAATAGGTTAAATGATAATCACAGTTTTAAATGATAATCACAGGTGTAATTTAGGATGAGAGAAAGCATGAAAACTGTAGTTTTGGTCTTTGGAGGCTTCGTTAAATCTATAATCAGTTAAAAATAATAACTATTATTAAATAATATTAAATATTAATATAAATTTAATATTAAATAAATATTAATTTAATATTAATATTATTAAGTAATATTAAATAATCAGTTAATATTTTATATTAAACATCTAGGCTTTTAAGACATAACTCATCTTAATTTTTGATATTGATATTTAATTTGAATACAGATCAGTTATGTTCAGATAGGAACTGGAGAAGGCTATGAGTCTCAAACTTTAGTGTACATAAGAATCATCTGGGCCTACTTTTATAAAATGTATGTTTGCTGATTCTCAAGCCCTAACCCCTGTAGATCTTGATTTAGTAGGTTTGGGAAAAAGATCCAGAAATCATTACAAATACATGCTCCAGGTGCTTCTAATTCAGGGACACACTTTGAATGTTGTTTTTCTTTGAAAATGAGAGAACTGCTTTTTTTTTTTTTTTTTTGTAGAGAAGGGGCCTATGGCCACTCCCTTGGGCATGTTTTTGCCAACTTGGACCATCTTTTATTTTTCTTCCTTGTCAGAATTATTTAGGCAGTAAATCATGATCTGTCTACCTTTCCCCCCCTTACTCAGCTCTTGCTTTGCATTCTGATTGACATTCAGGTCTTTATATTTTCTGTTGGATTTCTGTTTTTGTTATCTCTAATCTAGACTTTGACGGGCCTTTCTGATGTCTATTCTTTTAAAGTAGATGTTTAACAAGATCTACTTGTTAATGAATGAAGGAATGAAATGTTAATGTTATGTTAACAGTATGTTAATAAAATGTTAATGAATGAAGGAATGAAAAGTTGATGAGAAAACCTTCTATTTTGTTGCTGGAATCTTTCAATGAGAATGATTCTCACTAGCACAATCAACAATGTTTTAGCTGTAGTTGGAATGAACATAGTAATACTTTGTATCCAGAGCTTCCAATTCTAGTAGAGTTCTACAGGTTAAATTATCAAAGTTCCCAAATCTCCTAGCTCGCTTTCAGGTGACAGCTATTTTTCATTTGAAAATAAATGATTTTGGAGGGTTTACTTTTGTATTTCTGTGACCCCTCAATCCATCTTTTAGTTACTTGCTGCTGTTTTTATGATGTGATACAGAAGAGCACTAAATTATATGGTTGACTTTGTCACTGGTGCCCTATGGGACCTGTTAAGCATTTGTGACTATTGGTTCAAAAAATACCATGGTTCACCTGGACTTGCTCTATCTGTGATTAGTGCCTTTCTGTTCTGAAAAATATGTATGACAGTCTTTCATGAAAATTTTTTTTACACTGGACCTGATTATTCTTTCAGCGCTTTTAATAAGGGAATTTTATTCTTTAGCTTATATCACTGAACACTTGAGTGATAAGAAAAAATATCCAAGTGTTTTATTTCAGAATTTCCAAGCCTGCTTGGAATTGTTCAGTTTTGGAAATAGATTTCCATATACATTATTGATCCCAGTTAAGCAAACTTAAGAAAGAATTGTAAAATAAATGCTATTGGAAGTTTGTCATCATCTAAATTTATTGCCAGTTATGTTTAGTAATAAAATCCTCTTCTGAGCTGTCTTACAGGAAGAGAACTGTTCTGGATTTAGAAATCAGAAGTGAATTCTGGCTGTGTCTCTGCATGTTGTTTTGATGTTAATGAGACCACTTTAGGGGTTCACTTATGCCTCAGATGAAATAATAACTCTCTACAGTTATATAAGAAGCTTCAAACAGCTCAAAAGCTTTGGATTTTTGCAACAACCTCATTAATATCCATAATATCCTCTGGTAGGTTGGTGTCTGCAGGAAATGAGCTGCCTATGTTAATTATTGCCTGAGGTTAGATCCATTAGGACTGGTCCATTAGAGCTGGTCCATTAGGACCAGCTCTGGACTGATGTTTTCGTCACCAGTGCACACTATTTTTGTTATCATGAACCAGGAAGACTAAAGGAATGCTATTTGGTCAGACTGTGAGGTGTAATTATTTGGCAGTTTTGAAGACCAAGGGATATTGAAGGTCATTCTCAGATGGTATTTGCTGCAACTGCCTATGGAATTTTTTAGCATGGTTTTACAAGGTTGAGATCTTCAGCTTGCTACCGTTTCTTTGGTCTCATTTCCTATGACTTATTCCTCTCTGCCAGGCATCTCTCCTAAGCTCCTGCCATGGCCTTTGATGTCTTTTTTACTGCTGCGTGCCTTTGCATGTGTTGTTTGCTTTGCCATAATGTTTCTTAGTATTTAACAACATGATGAGTTTTCACTCTTTCTTCAAAACCTAGCTTTCTCCTTAACTGATACCAAGAACATATATATTTCCTCCACCTGTTGCAGGAAGGGGCACCCCTTCCAGGCCCCCAAACTGGGCTCTTGTCCAACGCTTGGAAATGAATTGTCCAAGGAGACACATGTGCTAACAAAGCAAGAGATTTTATTGGGAAAGAGCACCCAGGTGAAGAGCAATAGGGTAAGGGAACCCAGGAGAACAGCTCTGCCATGTGGCTCAAAGTCTTGGGTTTTATGGTGATGGGATTAGTTTCTGGGTTGTCTTTAGCCAATCCTTCTGACTCAGAGTCCTTTCTAGTGGTGCACGCCTTGTTCAACCAAGATGGATGCCAGAGAGAAGGATTCTGGGAGGTGGTTGGACATGTGGTGTCTCCTTTTGACCTTTCCTGAACTCTTCTGGTTGGTGGTGGCTTATTAGTTCCATGGTCCTTATTAGGACCTCCTGTCATAAAACAACTCATGCAAATGGTTACTATGGTGCCTGGCCAGGGTGGGCGGTTTCAGTCAGTGTGCTTTCCCTAACATACACATGTTACCTGTTTCTGCCATCATATTCCTTTGGTACTTATGTACATACCCGTCAGCACAGTGTACTCTGAGTTACCCTTATTTTTTTGTATTATATATGAATCTCCTCAACTACTTTGGAAGGTCCTGGTGAATATAGGTCATGTAGTAGTTTTCCCTCTTGTTAAGGCTTGTATGAGATCCCTACTATATGTTTATTGAATGAATGAACTTTATATGCATTAAGCTTTCTTATTAACTGGAAGACCGGTTTTCATGAATGTACTGCAAAATCTATCATAGTTCATAGTCATTCTTCATTCACTGAAAATTGGAGGCTTTTTACAAATGAAATATTGCTGACTGGAATAGAATACGAGTTGGTATATAACATTGAAATACTAGTGTACATTTTAGTGCTTATTTAGATATTCTACGTTGCCTTTCTTCATTAAGGTCCCTGATGTTTTCACTATCAGACATCTTTCTCTTAGACAATAGGAGCTATCAGAATATATCTCTTTACTAATTTTTCTCTTAACTATAGAAAGTGGAAAGGGACCTATGAGCCTAAAATTTCTTCATTTTGAGTAGGATTATTACTCTAAAAATACACCATAAATTAATGGAAATTAGGGAATTTAAACTTTATTGTCTAAATTAATAATTTCTAAATTGAATGATATTTATCAGTTGATTTGAAGGATGCTCTGAGCTAAATGTTACAATTTTTTAAAAATTTATTTTATTGTATTATAATTGATTTACAATGTTGTATTAAATGTTGCTGTTGAAATAAAATACTGATAGAAAGTCCTAATGTCCATAATGTCCATTATTGAGAACTTATTACATACAAGATAAATTACTAGGTGATTTATCTTTGTGTATATAGAAATATGTATCTGTCTATTTGTCAACCTGTCAGTCAAAAATTGGGTATCTAGTGCATATCAGATACTGTGCCGTGCTTAGTTGCTCAGTCGTGTCCAACTCTTTGCAACCCCATGGACTGTAGCCCACCAGGCTCCTCCGTCCATGGGGATTCTCCAGGCAAGAATACTGGAGTGGGTTGCTATGTCCTCCTCTAGGGAATCTTCCCAACCCAGGGATCGAACCCAGGTCTCCCAAATGCAGTCGGCTTCTTTGCCGTCTGAGCTACCAGGGAAGCCCAAGAATACTGGAGTGGTAGCCTATCCCTTCCCAGGGAACTTCCTGACCCAGGAATCAAACTGGGGTCTCCTGCATTCCAAGTGGATTCTTTACCAGCTGAGCTACCAGGGAAACCCTATCAGATACAGTACCAGACATTTAAATTATTTTTTAAATTCTTCTAACAATGCTTGAGTTAAGATTATTATTATTCTCATTTTATAGCCAAGAAAGATTAAGGCATAGAGTGATTAATTTTCAAAAAATTTCTCAACTAGTTAATGGTTCAGCTGGGAATTAAGCTCAGACCCTCTGGGGTGTACAGATATTAATTTCTACTGCCACCTTTTTGGGTATGGTTGCAATAACTCCTCTGGTTGTTTTGCATTATTTGTATTTTTTTCTATTTTGGGTTTTGGTACTGGATCTTTATTGAGTATTGTTATTTATCACATAAAATTCTAATGGGAGATACTTTGACATTTGGCAGGGCTAGTTCCCGAATATTGAATTTTGGGACATATGGTTACAATTTCGTTATCATTACAGTTTTACATAGTCTTATGCCACAGTACAAATTCGTCATCATTCAGTAGAATTCATTTCTAAATTCATTCACTAAATTTTACAATGTTTAAAATCAAGGAGAAGGTTATACATAAGATTTGTAGATTATGTATATTTAAAAATTTAATTATATTGAGATCATGTGCTTTTAAAATAATTTACACATTTTAACTATAAAGTCACTTACAGTTATTCCATATCTTTTAAACAGATACCAAGTACTTGCTTTTGCAACGGATGCAGATAAAAGACAAGAGACTGAACAACAAAAACATGGGTCTGGAAAAAGACTAGTTGTAAGGCCTTTTTTAAATGTATAAAAATTTTAGTAATGTTATATCTGATCACAGATGTTTGTTCAGAATAAGAATTCCTGGGAAGAAAAATTAAAAAAATATATTTCAGCCATTTTCTGTGTTAAGGTTATGTCAATGATCAGAGAATTTAGTTGGCTGTTATTGAGCAATGGAGACACATGCCTAGTCATGGTCACAATGTACCAGATTATAGAATTGTGCCACTAGGATTATAAATGTCCAGATGGGGTCACTTTGAACTGAAATGATTATAAACTAACAAAATAAAAATTAAAAAATTCCTTTAATAGACAAAAAAGTTGCTACTAGTATAGATGCATGATGAAATATGAGTAAAAGGTGAAAATTTTTCACAGCCTGCAAAGATTGTTTGTGCACAAGTGAAATTTGGTAACTTTGAAAAGTAGTTTGAAGAAAAAATGTTTGAGTTTTATGGTTCTTGAACTTATATTTAGATATTTAATCCACTCTGAGTTTATTTTTGTGTAAGGTGTGATGAAATGTTGTAATCTCATTCTTTGATATATAGCTGCCCAGTATTCCCAGAACTGCTTATTGACAAGACCGATGTGCTGCTGCCTGTGCATATGCACCAGTAATGACTGTCCCCTCCCTGCTTAGACATTGCTTTGGGTCTTAGCTGCCTTTATGTCTCGTGGCTGGGTTCTTTCCTCTGTCATGTTGGCTCTCGCTCCAGTGTGGAGCTGCAATATGACGTAAGTGGGGCTGGAACAT
Organism: Tragelaphus eurycerus; assembly: GCA_935064755.1. Taxonomy (NCBI): domain Eukaryota; kingdom Metazoa; phylum Chordata; class Mammalia; order Artiodactyla; family Bovidae; genus Tragelaphus; species Tragelaphus eurycerus. Next base: position 33,214,929 of record CAKXYN010000002.1, read on the forward strand.
TCAGTTTGTTCATGGGGCAGTTGAGAAAAGCCAGCCAGCTACTCACAAAGTTCTGATCTGCACTTTCTGCCCCTGTTTCAGGAGTGAACAAGCATGTGCACACTCCTTTGGGAACAGAAGGCTTTCCCCAGCCTTCCTGTTAGTCCTCCCAGCACTCCAGCCAGCCAAGAGGCTTGTCTTCTTTGTGGAGGACCCCAGGACTGGGGTGCCTGATATGTAGCTCCAACTGCTCACTCCCCAGGGAGGATCTCTGTCTGTTAAATCTCTCTGAGTCCTCTCCCTTGGGTACAGGTGATCATTTCTCTTCCCTTGCTGCCTCATTACATGTGGATCTCTCTCTCAGCCTTGCTTGTACAGGAGTCTTTCTGCCAGTTTCCAGTTATTTTTTGCTGAGAATTGTTCCACATATGGAGGTATGTCTGTTGTGTTTCATGAAGTTCTATATCTTCCAGCTCTGCCATCTTGATTTCATCCTCTAGGAGCAGAGATCTCCTCCATCTTCTAGCTTGCATTTTTCCCATAAGAAATCTTTCGTCTTATCTTGGTTCCTTGGTACACAATATCTTTTTTCTCCATGTGTTTTTCAGATTTTTTTCGTATCGCTTCTTTTGAGCAGTTAGATTATAATGTGTTTTGTATAGTTTTATTTCATTCCTTTTTTTGGTGCTTATAGATTTGTGAACTTAGTGTACTTGTAAATTTATAGTTTTCATCAAATTTACAAAATTTTTTAGCTATTCTTCAAAGACATTTTTCTGTTCTCCATCTTTTCTCCTCCTCACTCAGTTACACATACATTTAGGCTACTTGAAGTTACCCTACAAGTCACAGATTTGCTCTTTGTGTTAAAAAATTCTCTTTTCTATTTCATTTTGGATAACCTCTACTACTATGTTTTCAAGGTCACTAATTTTTTTTCTGTAATGTCTAGTCTGGTATTAATTCCTGTCTAGTATAGTTTCTATCTCTACAAGTTCAATTTAGGTGTTTTAAAAAATATCTTCCTTGTATACTTTTAAAATTAAATAGATACAATTTATTTAACATAAGTATTATAAACTGTATATTATTATAAACTGTATGTAATACAGTTTATTTATCTCTACATTATGGATCACATTTTTCTGTTTCTTTACATGCTTGATAATTAAAAAGAAAAACTGAAAGTACTAAAAACCACATTTTGGGTGGTTCTTTCCCTGGCTTTGAGTAATTTTCTGCATGAATGTGCTGATATGTACTCAGCTTATTTGAGAAGATTCTTAACAGTTCTGAGTTCTGTCTCTCTGCTGCTGTCTAAGTTTTTATTAGATGCCAGGATATTGGATGGGGGAGCCTGGTGGGCTGCAGTCCACGGGGTCGCTAAGAGTCAGACACGACTGAGCGGCTTCACTTTCACTTTTCACTTTCATGCATTGGAGAAGGAAATGGCAACCCACTCCAGTGTTCTTGCCTAGAGAATCCCAGGGACGGGGGAGCCTGGTGGGCTGCCGTCTATGGGGTTGCACAGAGTCGGGCACGACTGAAGTGACTTAGCAGCAGCAGCAGGATATAGTCAGTTTTACTTTGTTCGAAGCTACATACTTTTGTATTTCTATAAATCTTTTTGAGCTTTGGCCTGGAAGACAGTTAAGTTACTTGGAAACAGTCTGATCCTTTTTGGTCTTGCTTTTAAGTCTTGTTAGTTGGGACCAGAGCAGTGCTCATTCTGGAGCTACTTGTACCCCCTCCTGAGGTACTACCCTTCTGAATGTTCTTTCCAACTCCCTGTAAATTATGAGGTGTTCTAGTCTGGCTTGTGAGCACAGGCAGTATTCCAGGCCCTGTGTAAATGCTGGGCGCTGTTACCGCTAATCCTTTTGGGTGGTTCTTTCCCTGGCTTTGAGTAATTTTCTACATAAAATGTGCTGATAAGTACTCAACTGAATATCTGAGAGAATTCTTAAGAGGTCTCAGAGTTCTGTCCTTGTGTTGCTCTCTCTTTTTTAGCATGCTGTCTTGTGAGCTCTAGCTGCCTTGGTTTCTCTCAACTGTTAGCACTCATCTCCTCAACCCCGGGGGCCTTATGGGCTTTGCCTGGGTTTCTTCTCCCTGTCCCATGGCCTAAAAACTCTCTCATGGCTGGGGCAGTTATACCACTCACCTCATGTGTTTTCTGTTTTCAAGGGATTGCTGTCCTTTGTTTTCTGACATCCAGTGCCTCACAAATGGTTGTTTCAAACATTTTGTCCATGTTGTGGTTGTTTCAGGTGGGATGGTAGAATTTTTTTCCTGTCACTGTATCATGGCTGGAAGTGGAAGGATTTTAAAATGATTGTTGTTAGTAAGTGACTGTGCATTTTGAGACTCATTAATTTAGAATGTGGTATATTTCTTAAGGGAAGTTTGCAAAGAGTGGCACTCCGTACCTAGTGAACTGAAAGTATTTAGTGACTGGATTGCAGCCTGTGGCCTCAGAAACTCTGCATCAGATCAGATCAGATCAGATCAGTTGCTCAGTTGTGTCCGACTCTTTGCGACCCCATGAATTGCAGCACGCCAGGCCTCCCAAACTCTGCATATCCATTCTGAATGAATTGTCAGCTCTCAGAGTCAGGGACACATCAGCCTGAGTTACAAGTGCTGACAAATAATGCTAGAATACAAGTCTATTTAATTGTAATGAGAAATGTAAATACCTTAGGACCTGATGTTCATGTCTTTTTTCCAGTAGAATCTCTGCATAAGTGAACTACACTAGAACTAAGTGATAATTGAATAATTTATGTTTTTTAAAAAATATTTTTGTATTTTTGGCTGTGCTGGGTCTTCCTTGCTGTGGAGGCTTTCCTCTAGTTGCAGCAAGCGGGGGCTACTCTCTAGTTGCGGCGGGGGGGCTTCTCATTGTGGTGGCTTCTCTTGTTGTGGAGCCTGGGCTCTAGGGTGCATGGGCTTCAGTAGCTGCATCACGTAGGCACAGTAGTTACAGTTCTGGGGCTCTAGAACACAGGCTCAGTAGTTGTGGCGCACAAACTTAGTTGCTCCGTGGTATGTGGGATCTTCCTGGTCCAGGGATCAAACCTGTGTCTCCTTCATTGATGGGTGGATTCTTTTATCACTACCAGGAAAGCCTGAATGATTTGTCTAAAAAAAATTTTTTTTTGTTGTCGAATAATTTGATGTCGAATCCTAATTTAGATGAAGATAATCTGATGCATAAATGTGCATAAATGCCTGTATGCCCTGTGCTATCCCTCTATTCCAGATTCTTCTTATATACATGCTGATGATATTTGCCTCTCTGACTAGTCCCATTTAGATTTCATACCTTCTTCAGATACTTTAGATACTTTAGATACTTTAATCCTAAAGTAGACAGATTAGTACCTAAATAATTCTTTGGATGGCATGAAATTTATATGTATCTTTAATGTGACTTTTCACATCTCTTCTTTGACCTTTTGTTTGTTGATTCTTGATTCTTGCTTCAAAGCCTAACTTTGAGGGTAATCTTACCTCTTCTTTGTCCAGATGCTTTTGTACATTCATCTCACTGTCATTGCTGTTTACAATATATGCCTATCATCCAAAGCTTTTCAAAATAGTATGTCTTTGCTCCTGTATGTTTTCTTGATTTAGAAACAATAATTGATCGGGGACTGATTTTTTCTTTATATGTCCATTTTACATTCATTCCTTCATTATTTTAAGAAACATTAAACATTGACCATGTTCTGAGAGATGAAGATACCCTGGAGGAGCTCTTATGTTTAGAGGATCCTATCTATACTACTATAGTAGCTTGACAACTGCTCTATATATGCATATTGATATTTTCAAAATTGTTTCTATATAAAAACATACTTATAGCAGTTTGACTGTAGGTTTTGTTGATTTTTAAATTTGATTTGAAAAGTAAATGCACCAGCTTTCTTATGGAAAAATTTCAGTGGAGCCAGATATCTTCTTTATGTGTATTTTTTTCCAATAAGCCATGGACCCTCCCCTTCCAGACAGGACCTTTATACAGGCAGCTCATTTTACATACAATATTCTTTCACCCTCTTCTCTACCTGCCTTTTTTCCCCTTAGCATTATTGAAGTATTGACAAATTATGTAAACATACTGTGTACTGTGAGATGTTTTGATATATGTATAAATTGCGAAATGATTGCCAGAACTAAGGAAATTAACTTATTTGTCTCCTCATGTGTATATACATATATATATATGTATGTGTGTGTGTGTGTGTGTGTATTTGTGGTAGGATCTTTAAGATCTCTCAACAAATTTGGAGTATACAATGCAGTATTATAACTATATGTACATTAGATCTTCAGAACTAATTCATCCTGCATAACTGAAACTTTTTACCCCTTGACCAGTATATCCTCATGTCTCCCATACCCCAGGCCCTGGGAGCCGAAAATTCTACTCTCTGCTTCTGTTATTTTGACTTTTTTAGATTCACAGAAGATTCCACAGACAAGTGAGGTCATACAGTATTCACTTTTCTGAGCTTGACTTATTTCACTTAGCATAATGTTTTCCAGGTTCATCCACGTTATTGTAAATGGCAGAATTTTTTTCATTTTCAATTCAGTTCAGTCGTTCAGTTGTGTCTGACTCTTTGTGACCCCATGGGCTGCATCATGCCAGGCTTCCCTGTCCATCATCAACTCCTGGAGCTTGCTCAAACTCATGTCCATTGAGTCAGTGATGCCATCCAATCATCTCTGTCACCCCCTTCTCCTCCTGCCTTCAATCTTTCCTAGCATCAGGGTCTTTTCAAATGAGTCAGCTCTTTGTGCCAGGTGGCCAAAGTGTTGGAGTTTCGGCCTCAGCATCAGCCCTTCCTGTATCATGTTTTCTTTAACCATTCATCCATCATTGAAAGTTAGGTTGATTTCATGTTTTGGCTATTGTGAATCATGCTACAATGAACATGGGATGGCAGATATCTCCTCAATATTCTGTTTTCACTTCCTTTGGATACATACCCGGAAGTGGGATTGCTGGATCATATGGTAGTTCTATTTTTAATTTTTTGAGGAATCTCCATATTGTTTTCCAAAGTAGATGTAATATTTTATATTCCTACCAGCAGTATACAGGGTTTGCTTTTCTGCACATTCTCACCAACACTTATTATCTCTTTTCTTTTTGATAATAACCATTCTAAAAGACATAAGGTGATATCTCATTGCATTTCCCTGATGGTTAGTGTTGCTGAGCATTTTTTAATATGTCTATTCGTCATTTGTATATCTTATTTTGAGAAATAAGCCATTTAGGTCTTTTGCCCAGTTTTAAAGTTTTTTTTTTTTTTTGCTGTTGAACTGTCTGATATTAACTCCTTATTAGATATATTTTCTCCCATTCCATAGATTGTCTTTTCACACTACTGATTGCTTCCTTTGCTGTGAAGAAGCTTTTTAATTTTTTGATAGAATAAAAGACTTTAAATTCTATAATGCTTTACAATTTTCAAAATTTCCACATATATGATTTCATATAATCCCATAATAAGCTTTCACTCTCTTCTTTTTCCCCTGTAGAAGCTTATTAGTTTGGTGAAATCCCCTTTGTCTATTTTAATGTTGTCTGTACTTTTGAGGTCATGTCTATAAAGTCATTGAGCTTTTTCCTGTGTTTCTTCTAATGATTTTATAGCTATAGTTCTTATATTTAAGTCTTTAATCTGTTTTGAATTGGTTTTTGTATATAGTATGAGATAGGGGTTCATTTCCATTCCTCTGCATGTGGATATCAAGTTTCCCAATACCATTTTTTGAAGATATTGCCCTATTCTGCATTGTATGTTCTTGGTACCATTGTTGAACGAGTTGACTATAAATGCAGAGTTTTATTTCTCAGCTCCCTGTTCTGTTCCATTGGTCTAGATGTTTATTCTTTTATGACAGTTCCATGCTGTTTTGATTAGAATAGTTTTGTAGTGTATTTTGAAGTCAGGTAGTATGATGCTTCCAACTTTGTTCTTTTTGCTCAAGATTGTTTGGGCTATTTGGTGTCTTGTGGGTGCACATGGATTTTGCACATTTTTTCTATTTCTGTGAAAAATGCTTTTGTAATTTTGGTAGGGATTTGCATTTGTAGAGTTGAGTAGTATGGACATTTTAAGGATATTAATTCTTCTAATCCATGAATATGGAATATCTTTTTATTTTTACTCTTAAATTTATTTTGTCAATGTTTTATAGTTTTCAACATACAGATCTTCACTTCTTTGATTATACTTATATGAGTGTTTGAATTACTGAATAGTTAATATCACATGGTTCAGTTCAGCTCAGTTAAGTCACTCAGTCATATCAAACTATTTGTGATCTCATGGACTGCAGCACGCCAGGCTTTCCTGTCCATCACCAACTCCCAGAGCTTACTCAAACTCATATCCATAGAGTCAGTGATGCCATCCAACCATCTTATCCTCTGTCATCCCCTTCTCCTCCTGTCTTCAATCTTTCCCAGCATCAGCATTTTTTCCAATGAGTCAGCTCTTAGTGTCAGGTGGTCAAAGTATTGGAGTTTCAACTTCAGCATCAGTCCTTCCAGTGAATATTCAGGACTGATTTCCTTTAGGATGGACTGGTCGGATCTCCTTGCAGTCCAAGGTACTCTCAAGAGTCTTTACAGTCATCACAGTCTTGAACTGTGATGCAACGGTTCAAAAGCATCAATTCTTCGGTGCTCAGTTCTCTTTATAGTCCAATTCTCACATCCATACATGACCACTGGAAAAACTATAGCCTTGCCAGACGAACCTTGGTGGGCAAAGTAATGTCTCTGCTTTTTAATATGCTGTCTAGGGTGGTCATAGCTTTTCTTCCAAGTAGCAAGCATCTTTTAATTTCATGGCTGCAGTCACCATCTGCAGTGATTTTGCAGCCCCTCAAAATAATGTCTGTCACTGTTTCCATTGTTTTCCCGTCTATTTGCCATGAAGTGATGGGACTGGATGCCATGATCTTAGTTTTCTGAATGTTAAGTTTTAAGTCAACTTTTTCACTCTCCTCTTTCACTTTCAGAAGTTGTTTTATAAAATTTATTCAGCATTCAAATGTTCTTTTAATGGATTTGTGGAGGAGAAAGTATTCTCCCCGTCTTACTCGTCCACCATCTTAGCTCCTCCTCAATGGAATCTCCTCTTTCACTTTCACCAACAGGCTCTTTAGTTCTTTGCTTTCTGCCATAAGGGTGGTGTCATCTGCATATGTGAGGTTATTGATATTTCTCCTGGCAATCTTGATTCCATGTTGTGCTTCATCCAGCCTGGCATTTTGTATGATGTACTCTGCATATAAGTTAAATAAGCAGAGTGACAATATACAGCCTTGATGTACTCCTTTCCTGATTTGGAACCAGTCTATTGTTCTGTGTCCACTTCTAACTGTTGCTTCTTGATCTGCATACAGATTTCTCAGGAGGCAGGTCAAGTGGTCTGGTATTCCCATCTCTTTAAGAATTTTCCACAGTTTGTTATATCACATGGTGAAAGGGGCCAAAACTACTAGAGTCTATAAAATATCAGAAATATGGAAATAGGAAAAAAAAATGAATGAGGATTAATCTTTATGCCTGCTTTTTTGTAAAGCATTTCTTAATTGTATTAATATCAAAGTGAGTGAAATGTTATATTTTTAGCAACCCAGTTGATCATAAGTTTTCCTTTGCAGGTAGATTGGACTCTAAATATTGGAGAGCAAGCCATTGATATATGTATTGTGTCTTTCATTCAGTCAGCATCTTCTGTTTTTGTTCTTGGTGAGAGAAACTTTTTTTGCCTTAAGGATAATGGACAAATTCAATTTATGAAGAAACTGGATTATAGCCCAAGTTGTTTTCTCCCGTATTGCTCAGGTGTGTAGAAAGATTTTCTTTTATCTTTTCCATATGTCATTACTATGTTATATACACCAGAAAAAGCCCAAGTCACTCACATATATTTTAAAGAACTAGGAAAATAGTTTTATACTGAACATGTAATGGAAATTTTAGCTTTTAAAGTTTGAATAGAGGTTTGATATAAAGCACACATTTGGTTTTGTCAGTCATTTTACTTTGTACAAAATGACTTATAGAATTGGCCTCAGGTATATAATAATGCTTTCCAAGATGTGGCTATTCAAGATGCTTCCAAGAGAACATCAGACTCTTTTATAAGGAGAAATGAGCATAGTAATGACTCATAGAATAACTGGTCTGTAGTGAATGTCTAGTAAATCAATAGCTTAAATATGTTAAATATATTAATCAAGTTCATCCTTTTTAGATAAAGTGCAAAAATGTTGGCCACTCTAGTTATAGTTTCTCTAGTTATATATATAGTTTTTATATATTTATAAATGATTAAAAATTTGGTACTGGTACCTTGAAATTTAAAAACAATGTTTTATTATTTAAAATCTTTATGCATTAAGTTAAGATATTATAATTAATTTGTATCATAAATCCTCTAAAAGAAATGTAAAAACTGTTGAAAATGATTTTTTTCTTACTGTTCTTTTTTCTATCTTCCATCCATAGTTTCTGAAGGAACAATAAATACTTTGATTGGAAACCATAATAATATGTTGCATATTTATCAAGATGTGACACTGAAATGGGCCACTCAACTTCCCCATGTTCCTGTAGCAGTAAGAGTGGGCTGTTTACAGTAAGTGGTTTAATTTAAAGAGTATCTTAATCAAGGAATTCACCAGAAGTTTTATGAAACAATGGCAAATGATTTTACTAAAAAATGGCAAGTGATGTTGAATATCAACAATGAAGATAATTTAAAATATAGATTTTATTAGAAAGAAAGTGAAAGTGAATTCAATCAGTCATGTCTGACTCTTTGAGACCCCTTGGACTGTAGCCTACCATACTCCTCTGTCCATGGGATTTTCCAGGTAAGAGTACTGGAATGGGTTGCCATTTCCTTCTCCAGAGGATCTTCCCAACCCAGGGATCGAACCCAGGTCTTCCACATTGTAGGCAGATGCTTTACCATCTGAGCCACCAGGGAAGTCTTTATTAGAAAAGGAGAATATAAAAAAGCTTTAATTAGCACCTTTAATCATTTTTATTTAGTATCTCTAGCAAGATATTCTTTATAAATTTAAGATTTCAAGAAAATAGTTTACCTGATAGATAATTTTCTTTAGAAGAGGATTTCTTTAAGCATTTAATGAATCCCATTTAGAGATCACTTATTATTAGACTGTGAGGATGTTACACTTCAAGGCTTATTTCAGAACTTACTGTGTCAAATGGTGCAGAATTGCTAATGATTATGTGTTTAAGACAGTGTCGATTTTTTTTCATTTTTTTAAATTGGAGTATAATTGCTTTACAGTGTTGTGTTAGTTTCTGTTATACAACGAAGTGAACCAGCTATATGTCTACATATATATCCCCTCCCTCCAGAGCCTCCCTCCCCTCACCCCTACCCCATCCCAACCCTCTAGGTCATAACAGAGTGCTGAGTTAAGTTCATTTTTTAGTAAAGATCCTTGAAAAGAAAAAGCCATTGAGACATAAAGGGATGAACTTTAGTAATGGGATGGAAATCTGGGTACAATCCTGCTGCATGTAGGAGGCAGGGTTAGATGTTAGGGCAGCAGTTTCTCTTGTGGTGCCAGGAGGAAGCCAGACAGCTTAAGTTTTAAATGAGGGCCTTAGGCTTCCCTGGTGGCCCAGATGGTAAGCGTCTGCCTATAATGCGGGTGACCTGAGTTTGATCCCTGGTTCAGGAAGATCCTCTGGAGAAGGAAATGGCAACCCACTCCAGTATTCTTGCCTGGGAAATCCCATGGACAGAAGAACCTGGTGGGCTACAGTCCATGGAGTCGCAAAGAGTTGGACATGACTTCACTTTCACTTTCACTTTTTTGCATTTAAAATGAAGGACAAAATTCGTGTCTTAACATGAACTCTATAAAATCTATCAAAAATAGCAATAGTTTGTCAGTATATGAGGCAAGATCCTGATAAACTCTTTAGCATCTCAGATTATGTTTAGAATTAAAAATCTCGATCAGATCAGATCAGATCAGATCAGTCGCTCAGTTGTGTCCGACTCTTTGCCACCCCATGAATTGCAGCACGCCAGGCCTCCCTGTCCATCACCAACTCCCGGAGTTCACCAAGACTCACGTCCATTGAGTCAGTGATGCCATCCAGCCATCTCATCCTCTGTCGTCCCCTTCTCCTCTTGCCCCCAATCCCTCCCAGCATCAGAGTCTTTTCCAATGAGTCAACTCTCTGCATGAGGTGGCCAAAGTATTGGAGTTTCAGCTTTAGCATCATTCCTTCCAAAGAAATCCCAGGGCTGATCTCCTTCAGAATGGACTGGTTGGGTCTTGATAAATGTATAAAAACCAACTGTCTATAAAGCTTCATGGATTCCCAGATCTATTCAGTTCTGCTTATTTAGATAATTTTATTGAATGTTTAAAAACCATATGGAGAATTTGTCAGTGATGCTCATAGTATTTGATCAGTGACCAGTCCCCCCAATTTAAGAGGCTGAATGTAGAATATTACTGTGGAGGCTCTATGAAAGGCCTTTATATTTATATTAATGGTTAATCTGAAGCTTACATATTGGAAAAATGAAAACAATATTTTGAAAACATTGAATATTTTAAAAAGAAATTGCTTCTCATATTTTACGAGAAAATTCTGTGCACTTAACCCAAATTACAGTTCTTTTGTGTCTGAAGAAAAATTTAAAATCTTGAGGTTAGGTTTTTCAAAGCCTACCAGATGGTCTTTTAAGTTCAACCAAACACTCAGATTCACCAGACATTTTATATCAGTTTTACTTACAAGGATTTAGAGCAGGAAAAATATCTTGCAGCAGGGCAGTATCAAATATTTCTCTTCTGGGAGCGTAATTCTTGCAGCAGATCCTGTATCCACTCAAGAGCTGTTCTGTTTCGGCCCCCAAATGACGGCTCAGGTGCAAGAACACAGATTCACACTGGTGGATGTGTGACCCGTCCTGGCTTAGAGTCTCAAAGCCCCTAGGAGCCAGTATCTTTAAATACTACAAACTCATTGTGGTTTTTGTGTGTATGTGGGCCATGGGGGAGTAATGGGTAGAAAGACCTTATAGAGATAACATCTTTAGCTGAAATACTTACATTACACTTGTAACTTGTATTTACAAGGGATGTGCCTATTTTAAGAGTTACCATACTCACACAGGAACTCAGAGATATGGTTTTTTCATGGATATTTATGGTTAATTTATAGTTTCTGGTCCAGTTGCGACTTACAAGTCAAGGGTCGTATAATAACTGAAAATGTCTTGAGGGAGGAATCAAATTGCTATATAGTGTGTGCTGCAAGATAGGTGTTTGTAAGTGAAACTTCCTGTTTCTCATAGCTTTTTAAAGATCATAATTATAAATAATTAAGTGCAACTATAACCATTCATGATTTCCATTTAATACATAGTAATAATTTCTAATTATTCATTGGAAGATTTTTCTTATGCATTTTAATGTAAAAGTATAGGGTTAGACTGTTTGAAAGAATTTCACTGTAATTTTTAGCAGAGTTAAAAAAATTGTTACTGACTTAACTATAGCATATCTGTATTTAGAAGTTATTATTTGAAGCTAGAACACTTAAATAACTTTGTTTCTGCTTTTTATTACCTTGAGGGTTAAACTTTTTTAGGAGAAGCTTCCTTGGCTGAATGTGTTTATTTGTAAAGGAAATTGCTGCTATTTTAATATGTTTCTTTTCAATGAATAAGAAGTATTGGATTTGGATCAAGTTGGTGCAATTATATGTAATAACAGCATTTTCTTCAGAAACTACAATGCTTTCTTTCCTCCCACTCCCTCCTACTTGGCAGTCTTAGTACTCTCTACCTTGTTTATTATAAACCAACTTTAAATCCGTCTGGGTTTCCTTCTTTCTTTTCAGGATAAATGGCACTCTTGATTAGAGTTTTTTAGTCTAATTATTTTAATTTTTGTGTTATACTCTAGAAATGTGAAAGAAATATGGTGTACAGAATCAGAAGAGCCCGAATGTGATAATTAAAATTATCTTCTTTAAATTCTTAGCTGTTACTCTTTTCCTCTCATTGCATGAAGTAGCTGTGGAAGCCTGGCCGAGTATCTTACCTCTGCTACAGTCAGTTTCCCAAATGGCAAATAAAGATCATTGTCTATCAGTAATGTTATTCTCTCCAGAGATATGAAATGTATCTAAAAGTGGAAGTCTATTTGAATGGACATTCAAAGTGATGGGAGTCTTTCCAGACTTTAGCTGGCAGCCACAGCCATTGTGCTTTAAAATCTTGTTACAACTCATTTTGTAGTACAAACAATTTGGTCTAGTACTGTGTTTTTCTTCCTACACTGTATTTCATTATAGTAACTTTTTATAACTATCAGTATTTAACGTTTTATTCTTTAGCCTCATTGATATAGTATTATTAACCAGAATGTTTTTCCCATTTCTTTTCTGGATTTTCAGATTTCTTCTTTGATTCCTAACAAGTCACATAAATAAGCCTTTTCTTCCTACCCTGATCTCCTCCTTTGAATTTCTGGAATATTCATAGTATGTTGGTGACTCCTCTTTGCTTTTCCTTACTCCTTAATTTGATCATACACTGTTTTAATGTAGGGACTTGTTCTGCTTTTGCATATTACATTGAATAATCAGTCAGAAAGCTGAACATATGGTATATGCTTGGTAGATACATAAAAGTCTTCGTGGTTTGTGTATGTCAGGGTAAGGGGTGGCTAGAAAGACCTTATAAGGGTTTTTCGTTTAAAACCCCTTTTAAATATGGAAAAAATTGAGACTCATAGATAGGATATTGTTTTCTTTGAAGACATTTATTAGAGATTTTAAATTTCAAAGAGACTTTTTCTTTCAATTTTTAGTCCAACATTTGCAGTTAATCTGTCTTTTTTTCCCCCTTTGTGGTTTGTAGAAAGAATGTTGGCTTATATATACACTTTTTGCTATGTTATATTTTTAACGATTTCCTTTGTGGCTTAATATGCCACATAATATTTGTAAATATTCATTTAAGTAGGATGGAGCATATATTGTGACTTTCAGAGCCTGTGCAATCTTACTGATATTTTCCTCTATTAATCTGTTTTAGCTCAGGAGTGGAATGTTTGTCTTCCATTATATTTTTCTGTCAATTTTAGTTGACTAAATATATTGTAGTTTTATGTATTCAGCTTATGTTTGTGATATTTACTTATTTTTTGGTTAGTTTAAAATATTTTGCCCATATGAAGTGATCTTTTTTGGTGTATGTGCTTTCATTAAAAAAACAGTTTTTTTTGGTTTTGTTTTGTTTGCTTTGAGTTCACTTTGTTATTAATTATTGGCATGCTATTGTCTATGATTTTTTAACCTGTAACTTTACTTCAGGTGTAACTCTTATAAACAGAATTTGATTGGATTTTTCAAGCCATTTCGAAGCCTGTTGTCTTTTAATCCATTTAAAATTGCTACATTTGATGTATTTTGTCATTTTTCATCTTCTGTGATATTCTCTATTTTCTTTGGTTTCCATTTCTTGTATGTGAGTTGTGGTTTCTTTGTACTTGGATTCTTCCATGTATTAGATATTACATACACATACATATCTCTTTATTTTTATCAGCTATAAATTATTATTGTTAAATTATTCTAACAGTTTTTTCAAGAATGTTTTAAAGTTCTCACTTTTTATTTGGACAATATAATGACTTTAATATATTTTTTCTATGTCTGTTAAAGATTGTGAATCTTTTTATTTCATGAATTATAGTTTTTTTGACTTATTAATTTTGTTTCATCTCTCAACAGGATGATTTAATGTTCCCCCAAATGGTAAAAAGTGTTATATTGTAGGGTAAAAATTTTCATCACATTTCCCCTCATACTTTATTGATGTTACTCCTTTAATTTTTAAAAAATAACTTTTGTTAAAAACAAAAACAAAAACAAAAACCAAAACTGTGATTTTTGTAAAAAGTATAGAACTGTGTGCACTATTTAAGACTCAAACATTATCCAGAATTCCCTGGCAGTCCAGGGATTAGGACTTAGCACTTTCACTGTTGTGGGCCTGGATTCAATCTAGGAACTGAGATCCTTCAAGGCATGCAAAGTGATCCCCGCCCCCCCCCCCCCCAAAAAATAAAGCCCCCAAACAAACAAAGAAACAGCAGAAGGAGAGAGATAAAACTTAAGCATTATTGAAAGGTACAAGTAAGAAAACCAAAAATAAAACTAACAGCTGTTCCACCAAAGTTGTTCCAAACTTACCATTAGGAATTAACATTTGTTGCTGCTGCTGTTGCTGCTAAGTCGCTTCAGTCGTGTTCGACTCTGTGCAACTCCATAAACAGCAGCCCACCAGGCTCCTCTGTCTTAGCACCTATTAAACATCATGGAGAAGGCAATGGCAAGCCACTCCAGTACTCTTGCTTGGAAAATCAAATGGATGGAGGAGGCTGGTAGGCTGCAGTCCATGGGGTCGCTACGAGTCAGACACGACTGAGTGACTTCACTTTCACTTTTCACTTTCATGCATTGGAGAAGGAAATGGCAACCCACTCTAGTGTTCTTGCCGGGAGAATCCCAGGGTTGGGGGAGCCTGGTGGGCTGGCGTCTCTGGGGTTGCACAGAGTCGGACACGACTGAAGGGACTTAGCAGCAGCAAATGTATTACTAGATCACTTTGCTATATACCTGGAAATTATGTCAACTATACTTCAATAAGAATTAAATATTTGTCCTCAACATTTGTTGATTATGATTGTAGTGATTTCCTTGCTCAATTTCCCCTCCCCTCTTTTAAATGGGGTCATTTGTTGTTGTTGTCATACTTTCTACTGTTTTTGGTAAGTTTTGAGGAGTTTTGCTATCCGTCTTTGGCTGTAAGGCATTTTTTAAAAAATCAGTTGATGTTTATAGTTTCTGGGGAGAGAATTATGGAAAACTTGATTTTTGTTCTGTTGTAAGTAGCTAATTCTTTGTGTCTGCTTGCTTGAAGAATGTTTTTCATTTTTTTTTTCAGTAAGTGCCACATTTGTCACTATATACTTGTGTTATACCATTTTCTTTGATTTAGTTGGGAATGTGGTGGATTTAATCGGTTTAGACTCTTTCTTTGATTGCTGAAGAAAGCTTCCTTCTATTGTGTGTTCCAATTATTCATTCAGTTTTATTTGATATAGTCCATACTTCAGGGAAATGAATGTCTTTTGTTTGACTATTTATTTTCTGTTCCTTATATCAGCTATGTTCTTCCTCATAATTTTTATTTTGTCATTTTTCTTTCTATTTTCTGGGACATTGTCTGAATTTTGTGCTGTGTATCAATGCTTCCACAGCACTGGTTTTACTCTTTTTAATGTCTACTATTGAAGATTTTTTAAGTATGCTGAAGTGCTATCTTCCTCCCTTCTGGCATACCTCCCACCTCCTGCATCACTAATGTTATTAACCAGTGTAGTGCCTGGCAGGCTACAACTCCCATGATGGACTTGTACTGGGAGGGCTTCCTAGGTGGCTCAATACAAAGAATCCCCCTGTCAATGCAGGAGATGCAATCCCCCGGAGAAATGGCAACCCATTCCAGTATTCTTGCCTGGGAAATACCATGGACAGGGCAGCCTGGTGGGCTACAGTCTTTGGGGTCTTGAAGAGTTAGACGTGATAGAGTAACAAGTATGCACACACTTGTACTGGGTATGTCTTACTTTGAAACATGTTAGTGTTTATTTGGGGGTTCTATTGCTGAGCATATAATATGCTACTATCAATTTCTATCCTTTACTCATTTTATAGAAAGTGTTACCTCTGTCTAGATGTAGTGTAGAGAGGCCAAGGGCAGTGGCAGAAGTGGGAAAGGTTCCGATGGGATAAAATACCTTGCTTCCATAATGGGTCAAGTTTGAGTAGTAAAAGATGTCAGCCAAGTTTTATGGAACCTGGGTTTCTGAACTAGATTAGGGTAGCTATTGAGCTAAAGGAAGAAGGATAAAACATCCTCCTATCTTTGCTCAGCTGATCTCTGTGAAATGAAGCTGGGGTGTGCCATAAGCTAAAGCTGTACTTTTGGCTTTATCTACTTGATAATTAGTTTAAATTTCTTTTAGGTTCTGAATTTACAATTTTCAGGATTGTTTTCTATACTTTCTTCTCCATTTCTTCCTTTTCCCAATGATTTTGTGTCTATGTGTTTCTTTCAGTTCATGTATGGCTCTTTTAGTTCGCTATTGGAGCAGTTGTTTGAGGACTGTTGTGATATTGAACATTTCAGAGGAGCCTTAGAGTTATATTATTAAATTGCAGAAAAAAATCTAGTTGGAAATTAGATTTGAATAGTACTGAATTTAGGTGGTTTTTGTTTTTGAGAAATTGGCTTTTTTTTTTTCCAGTTCTGACTACCATTTACTTTTTAAAAATAATTTCTGTTCAAGCTAGAGATTGAGCAGTATAGTGAGGTTTTTGGGAAACAATTTTAAAATAAAATGGGAACCTTTTAAGAAAGTTATAGTCCTTGAAAGGTGGTTGAGCTCTTAATTTTACACAGAATATATCACTGTCTTTAGTAATTGTTTACCCCACTGTCCTTTCTGACTGGTTCATATTTGGTTTTATTTCCTGCAGTGCTCATTATAGCTAAATTCTAGATCAACTGAAGGGAATTTGAATACCCTTGTAAAATTTAACATAGTGGGTTTTGTCATTAATTTGATTGTTTTCCTAACCTTCTATTTTCCTCACTATAAGTCAGAATGTATATTCTTTTGGTGACTGAAAAAATTTTTTATTTGATTAAAACTGCTGTTTTTGTTCCTGCAATTAAATTAAGCTTAACTTAGCTCATTTTACCGTGATGAAGCTTACTGATTTTCAGTATTTTCATTATTATTTTATCCTGAAAAGTCTAGTTCCTTCCTCTGTTTTTTATTTGCTTGTTTAATTTTTGTTTTGTCTTTTCACTTTATTTGAGAAGTAAAAAATATCTTTTCTGTGTTAATAGTAATAAATCAGTTTTAAAGAAACCCATTGTGACTTGAGTGGCATAAGCTTATAATTTGGTTGCTAACCAGAAATATTAATATTATATATAGCATATTATGTTATAAATAGAGTAAGAGAACACCTATCAGAAAAGAGAAGTTTGAATATGGGACCTGATGGACCTGCCAGGTGTCTTCCCAGGTAGCTCAGTGGTAAAGAATTCATCACACAATGCAGGAGACCCAGGTTTCATTCCTGGGTGGGGAAGATCACTTGGAGAAGGAAATAGCAACCCACTGCAGTATTCTTGCCTGGGAAGTCCTGTGAACAGAAGAGCCTGGTGGGCTACAGCCAGTGGAGTCGCAGAGTCACCAGGCTCCTCTGTTCACGAGATTTCCCAGGAAAGAATACTGGAGTGTGTTGCCATTTCCTTCTCCAGGGGATCTTCCCCACCCAGGGATGGAACCTGCGTGTCCTGCATTGTAGGGCGAATTCTTTATCACTGAGCTACCTGGGAAGCCCAAGTGTAACACAATTGACTGTAACTTAATATAAGGAGATATGGGGGAAAGAAGAGAAGGGAGACCAGAATTTATCATATTTGGTATTTTTTTCTATTACTTATGGTTGATACTTCAGTAACCATGATGTGGACAAATTATGTTAATTCTATTGAAGCATTTTGGGGGTAAAGTGAATTGCATTACTTTCGATGGTCATCATTACTTGTATGCATATACAATATTCCCATTGTGTATGGTCAAGGTCTTTAATGAGGTGATTTCTAGGTTTTATATTGATTGGATTTTATGTCAATTGACTAAGAATTGTGTTTGTGAAGTCCTTATAGTCATGTAGCTAAAGCATGGTTGACCTATGACCTGTCATTTTTTATATTGCTTTATAACTGTAGTGTTGCTCCTTCGATAAATATTTTATTCACATTGAAATGACTTGCAGTAATCATATAAGTAAATTAAAAAGTCATATATTTATTGTTATTTATCAGTTGGGGTTATAATCCTCAGAAAAACTTTTCTTATGGAAGTTAGAAATCTTCCATTTGTGGTCTCATGTTTTCATTATCATTTGTTTTTTTTTTTATGTAGTAATGTGAAACACAGCATCTTCCTTTCTCATGAAAAGTTTAATAGGAATTACAGTTGCAGATTGTTTGACTTTGGTACATTCCATAGTAAGTCTGTCTAATTTGCCTTCCAGAGGCTTTAGAAACACTGTACAGCCAAGGTAAGGAGTTGCACTCAGAATGCCAGTTAGGTTTATTCTTTTCTGTTTTATAAATTAAATGTTTTAATGGTAGAATTCCTCTTACTATTATGTATTTCCACTGAAAAGTTTTTTGGACATATTGTCATAGAGGCTGTGAACTTCTCTTAAAAGGATGCACTCAAAGAAAATGATCTATGTGGGAGAGCTTTGTGTTTAGTTTCTGATTTCTATCCTATACTGATATGAGAGTTAGTTTCATAGTGGATGAGGGGGCTGGCAGAGGGGTCAGTTGTGCAGTAGAGTGGTAGCAGCAGGAAAGTGTTATGCTTTTCACTCATTAGGGTAAGTTTTATCTTTCATTAAACGCATAGCTTCATGACCCTTTGGTCTTGGAGATCATTTGTATCAGTTGGTGACTTTGCGTTCATCTTTATGGAAAATACATAATTTTATGTTTTCTCTCCTCACTTCAAATACTCTGGTTTCAAAGATAAAATGAACTTTTAAAATTGTTTCTAAATTACTAAAAATTATTTGTATTTCCCAGAGGAAAATAGTCCCAGAGGAAAATAAGTTACTTCCTGGAGAATATTAAAGGGAAAGAAAGTGATTTTCGGGGTATATTAGGTGATATGCTGCTGCTAAGAACTTTGAAACTTTTAGGACTTAGTTCTTTTAACTTGTTAACCAGTACATGGTCTGTATGTCTGTACTAGCATTGGAGTGCATATCTGGGATATTGCCAAGATGAAAAAGAGTATTTGTAAATATATAAATCTTAACTGTATAAGCTAAAATTGGATGCCTTAAGATTAGAATCAGTTGTTATTTGAAAGGAGAATACATCAATGCATATTTATTGCCTGTTGTATACTGGCATCACAGCATCATTAGGATCTTAAATTCTAAAGAGAACTACATTAGTAACTCATTTGAAACTTATAAAATGCTTAATAGTTTACAAGTCTTCACTAACTCCCTACATCTTTAAAATACAGATTGGGAAGAGTGATGTTGCATAATTTCATCTCAAGATACTAGAAATTACAAAAAAAAAATGGGGCTGAAAAAATAATATAGTCAAGTAATCATGTTATCATTTAAGTCCTCTATATAATTTTAAGTTGGAACTGGTAAATGAATGAAATCTTGCCTGCAAAAATAGGGCTTTAACTCTCAATTATCTGGCTTTCATGACCCTCGGAATCTGTCACTGAATAGATAGAGTCTTACCACATATTCTACAATTGGGGATCTGTATTCACTGGTTTTCCTGCCTGTAGATAGAGAAAGTCTACTGCCTTTTTTTCACTGAAATGCAGTTTACTATTTAAAATAGGTGTAAAATAGAAACAGAGTTACTACCTGCTTTATTGATATACTGCAAAAGAAAGATTCAGGTGTTGATATAATTTGTTTTGAGTGTGTAAGATTTAAAACTATAGAGAAAACTATACTAATTAAATGTTAAAGTGTTTTGCTTTAATTAAGTAGAAGATGACAGGTGCCATTATTGAATATTAATTCATTAATGGAGAACCTGTGTTCTAATTAGAACTTATGTTTAAATCTTGATAAGCCTTGGCTATGTGAAAACTTTGCTTAGTGCAGAAAGAAAGATTTATCGTACAGTTTCCCCCTTGCAGTTTATCAAAAAGTCATCTTAAATTTTCAAATGTTTTTACAGAGTATTTTAGTATTTGTAGAAGGTATATATGATGTATTATGAAGATGTTTTAGAGCATACATTGATTGTCCAATTGTTAATGTGTTCTTTTACCATAACACTGTTCCAAGAGTCCATATGACAATAATAGCTGATATTTATTTCATTTTGGAGAAGGAAATGGCAAACCACTCCAGTATTCTTGCCTGGAGAATTCCATGGACCAAGGAGCCTGGTGGGTTACAGTCCTTGGGGTCACAAAGAGTTGGACGTGACTGAGTGAGTAACTGGCACTTGTACTTGCATTTCACTTACTGTGGACCAGGCAGTAGTCTAAATGTGTTATACATAGTAATTTATTTAGTTCTTCTGAGAATTGTTATTGTTACTAATATTATTATTTCTATTTTATAAGTGATAAAACTGAAGCATGGAAAGATCAATCATAAGCCGAGTTCATAATCAAACATATAAACAACTAATTATAGCATGTTTGGGTTAATGCTGCTAAGTCACTTCAGTCGTGTCCGACTCTGTGTGACCCCATAGACGGCAGCCCACCAAGCTCCTCTGTCGCTGGGATTCTCCAGGCAAGGATACTGGAGCAGGTTGCCATTTCCTTCTCCAATGTGGGTTAATGTTCCAACATTAATAGAAAAGCAGAAAGTGCTTTAGAATATGTAGTCTACCATGCTACTAGAAGTCCCAACTCTTTTTGTTTCTACTAAAATCTCTCATGCCTTTCTTTTCTCCAAAACAATTGTTTCCCTTTCAGATTAGTGCTATCCAACATTCAATGTATTGAAAGTATATTGTTTGAAATGAAAATGGTAAACATTTGAAAAACCAGAAGGTAGAAGCCTAAAACAAAAGTGATTCCTTTGGAACTGTGGGACTAAGGAGTGGAAGAATTGGGATATGTTTTTTAAACAGCTTTTAGAAAGCCTCAGGTATTCTAAAAATCAACTCCAGTCTTTGGAAAAATAATGTTGCTGCCAAGGCTCTTTCATTTAAACCAGAGTAGTTTGGATATAAACATAATATTTTTGAATGAATAAAAAATTAAAGGTAAATTATTAAGTGTTTTAATTAAGAAGAACAGTATTGTAGAAAATCGGTCTTTTTTTCCTTTTATTTAAAAGTTATGGTTTGTAAATTAGAAATTACTAGCTTTCAATAGTCAAGATACCATGAAAAAAATTCTACCTTCTATTTTTCACTTATATTTATTTCCAACAGCAGATTTCTCTCCTCTTTGTATCCCATCTTGTTACTTTCATATTTCAAATAAATAGATACCGTTCATATTAATTGAATGTTTAAAAATTTATACTGAAAAGAAAGTTATTCTTATTTGGACCATATAACAGTTCACCTTTAGCAATGAATTTTCTGTTAACTTTGAGCATTTAGGAATATAAAGGATCTACATTTCCTTTTTAAAAAACTTTGTTAATGATAGAAAAAACATATATAACATCTGTCAAGATCTGTAGTTAAAAAAAAAATTATCTACTTTGCAAAGCGTCAGCAATGCCCATACTGTGTGAATGCAGCATGGAACCGGTGTGTGAGTGACCAAGCAGTAGGAACGGTTTCTGTGGTAACAGTATTGAGAGTATTTAAAGTTCAGCAGAAATATATGAAAAACTAAAACATAATCACTTTGGGAGTAATGGATGGATGGAGATAAAAAAGTTATCTTGCTGCTTTTCCAATTTCTTCAGGCTTCCAGACGGTAGGAAGTGCTTTGTTCTTCCATCCAGCCCATCCGTTGTTCTTTAGTATAACTGACATCACTGCAGCTACTGCAGCCATTAAAGCATCACCGTATAAAAATGGCAAAAATTAGAACTTACTGTAGAGTTTTGTAGAAAGAAGATTTCAATAATCAAAGTTATAGTTTGTTGAAAGATATGCTGTTTTATTTTTTTATTTTTTGGTGTGTGTGGCATGCTGCTGCTGCTAAGTCACTTCAGTAGTCACTTCAGTAGTCACTTCAGTCGTTTCCGACTCTGTGTGACCCCATAGACGGCAGCCCACCAGGCTCCCCTGTCCCTGGGATTCTCCAGGCAAGAACACTGGAGTGGGTTGCCATTTCCTTCTCCAATGCATGAAAGTGAAAAGTGAAAAGTGAAAGTGAAGTCGCTCAGTCATGTCCAACCCTCAGCGACCCCATGGACTGCAGCCTACCAGGCTCCTCCATCCATGGGATTTTCCAGGCAAGAGTACTGGAGTGGGGTGCCATCGCCTTCTCCCATAGCTGTATGATATTAATACAAGTAATGCCCAGGAGTAATGTACTCTAAGATAAGAGTGTGTGTATATGTGTGTGCATGTGCTCAGGCATTCTGTCATGTTTGGCTCTTTGTGACCCTATGGACTGTACCCCTCCGGGCTCCTCTGTTTGACAGTTTTCCAGGCAAGAGTCCTGGAGTGGGGTGCCAGAATAGATTTCCCTTATTTGAGGTGCATGTGTCTGTGCATGCTCAGTCGTGTCCAACTGTTTGTGACCTTACGGATTGTAGCCCTCCAGTCACCTCTATCCATAGGATTTCCCAAGCAAGAGTACTGAAATGGGTTTGCCATTTCCTCCTCCAGGGGATTTTCCTGACCCAGGGATTGAACCTGCGTCTCCTGTGTCTCCTTGCATTGCCAGGCGGATTCTTTACCATTTCATGACTTAGAATTAAGTATAGGGATTTCATTATATATCTTTGAAATAAGTCACTTTGTGAGTAAGGGATATAGTATATGTGATTCACTAAACCTATGTATTTATTTCTTTTCCCCCCAGACTATTATGTCTTTGCCAGGAATGAAAATGTATATTACTATTTTCTACACAAAAATTACTTTAAAGAAAATATTAACAATTATAGTAATAGTTATTTGTGCCAGTTTCAGTTCAGCAAATATATAATTTTTGTAGTTTAACAAATTTAGGATAGCTAAGCAAAATAAATTTCTCTTTAAATAACAAAATATTATAAAATGATTTTTATTTATTGGTGTCTGCCTATAGGCAGATCTCATAAGTTTTATTGTTGCTTTTCTGGTACTTTTATCAAACAATTTGTGTTTGCTAGAATATAATTCTTGTCTTGGTTACTTTTGCCCATTTTTGTGTCCTATAATTTAAAAATAGAAAGTCAAGCAATAGTTATGTGTTGCTTTTTATTTTTTTAACTTTTTCTTATGTATTGCTTTTAGGGAGATTCTGTTCTCTTTTTTGCATTATCCCCCCACCAGTATGTATCTTTCTTCCAGCTTATATATATTTTTAAAAAATTTGTGTTTATTTGAAAAAGTCTTCCAAGATTATGTTATATTTGAGCTCAGGGAATCCAGCTTTGACTAGAAGCATTCTTTACCATTAGCAATATGAAAATGAATTAATATAGTACTTTGAGTTTTGGCAAATCTCATCTTTAAGCCGTTTGAATCTCCCAACTAATGCTCAAATATATAGTAAAATTCACTACTTTCTAGAAGCCCAGTGTCTACAATGTTTGGTTTTTTAAAAACAAGCTAAACCAAACAGCAGTATTAGGTGAACTTCATTCAGAATGCCATGTATCACAGAAACAAGTCATTTGTCTTTAGATGTGAATTGTAATAGATCTTAGTTCCCCAATCTAGGGTCTTTTTGGGGTCAGGACTGTGGTCCTATTATATGTAGTCTTTGAAGACATTTTAGTTTTAAGTCTGGGGATACTACCTTCTCCAGCTGAAATTTTTCTCCAGGAAGTTAGCTTATAGAGTGAGCACCTCAGATTGTGATTGGTTGTTAGGGGTGAAGGGATTAAGAGATTCTGGTCAAAAGGTACAAAGCTTCAGTTAAAAGATTAATAAGCTCTAGGGATCTGATATACAGCATGATGACTGTAGTTAATAATACTGTGTTGTATACTTGAAATTTGTTGAGAGAGTAAACCTTAAGCATTCTTAACACACACACACACACAAACACACACACAAACTGGTAACCATGTAAGGTGATGTATGTGTTAGTCTGATTATGATAATCATGTCACGAAGTGTATGTATTTCAATGAAATCATCACATTGTATACTTTCAGTTCAGTTCAGTTGCTCAGTCTTGTCCTACTCTTTGCGACCCCATGAAATGCAGCACACCAGCCCTCCCTGTCCATCACCAACTCCCGGAATTCACTCAAACTCAAGTCCATCAAGTCGGTGATGCCATCCAGCCATCTCATCCTCTGTCGTCCGCTTCTCCTCCTGCCGCCAATGCCTCCCAGCATCCGAGTCTTTTCCAATGAGTCAACTCTTCGCATGAGGTGGCCAAAGTACTGGAGCTTCAGCTTTAGCATCATTCCTTCCAAAGAAATCCCAGGGCTGATCTCCTTCAGAATGGACTGGTTGGATCTCCTTGCAGTCCAAGGGACTCTCAAGAGTCTTCTCCAACACCACAGTTCAAAAGAATCAATTCTTCAGCACTCAGCCTTCTTCACAGTCCAGCTCTCACATCCATACATGATCACTGGAAAAACCATAGCCTTGACTAGATGGACCTTTGTTGGCAAAGTAATGTCTCTGCTTTTGAATATGCTATCTAGGTTGGTCATAACTTTCCTTCCAAGGACTAAGCGTCTTTTAATTTCATGGCTGCAATCCCCATCTGCAGTGATTTTGGAGCCCAAAAATAAAGTCTGCCACTGTTTCCACTGTTTCCCCATCTATGTACCATGAAGTGATGGGACCAGATGCCATGATCTTCATTTTCTGAATGTTGACCTTTAAGCCAACTCTCTCTCCTCTTTCACTTTCATCAAGAGGCTTTTTAGTTCCTCTTCACTTTCTGCCATAAGGGTGGTGTCATCTGCATATCTGAGGTTATTGGTATCTCTCCTGGCAATCTTGATTCCAGCTTGTGCTTCTCCCAGCCCAGCGTCTTTAAACATATACAATTTTATTTGTCAGTTGTACCTCAATAAGGGGTCGCGAAGAGTCGGCACGACTGAAGTCGGAGCGACTTCACTTTCACTTTTCACTTTCATGCATTGGAGAAGGAAATGGCAGCCCACTCTAGTGTTCTTGCCTGAAGAATCCCAGGGACGGGAGCCTGGTGGGCTGCCGTCTATGGTGTTGCACAGAGTCACACATGACTGAAGCGACATAGCACCAGCAGCAGCAAAGCTGAAAAAAAAAAAGTATGTGCATTTTGTTTTTTCACGTAGGGCCCACCCTATTTAATTTCTTCAAGCCTCCTGGAAGTGAGTTGGTATTCAATGAATGTTGGTTTAATGACTGACTGACTGACTGAGGGGATAAATGAAGAAATTGAAAACAAGTGACTCAGTTAGAAGGGTCAGAGTTACGCTGCTTCACAGCCTGAAGACTTCACCTGTGGGAAATTTTTAAAGTGTTTAGTTTGGCTACTTAAAAAATTATTTTTGACTAATTAGTTGTAACCTGCTAATGGCCTGAAAAAAGGTTACAACTATGGCCTGAGAAAAGGATTTTCAATTTTTTGGAAATTTTAATGTAGTCTCGGTAATCCTGTCTTCTCTTTTATGGATGATGGGAATTGTTTATGGAATATTTATTTGTTTGTTCAGGTCAAACATTAACCTTTTTATTCTGTCAGACATAGATAAAAAGCTCATGAAGAGTCTTAGATCCTTATTTCATGAAAAGCATGATTGCAATTTGACTCCTTAATATGCATAGTTATTTATTATGCTAATGAATATGCCTGTAATGTTGTTTTAGGTTTTAGAAATTTTAAAAGAATTATGTTTCTATTGGCACTGACTTTATGTCAGCAGTCATGAATTCAAGTATTTTATGTACAAGATGTCTCATACCACTTCATAGAAAGTATATTTAATTATCTTCTAATGGATTATGTCAGAATTTCTTTGACTTACATAATTTGTATGGAAGTATTTTATATTCTTATCAAACTTATACGTATGTATCAGGAATGCCACTTGAAATAATATGAGTGAAAATACAGTGGGTTATAGCAGCAACTATTTTTTGATAATCAGAAATTATTCTGATGCTCTTTGGGAGAAACCTCAGGTTTTTTTTTTTCTTTATAAAAATCAACTTTATTGAGGTATAATTTACATGCAGTTAAATTCACTCATTATAAGTATTTGTGGAGTTTTTAACTTTTTCTTCCAGTTTTATAGAGCTATAATTGATGTAGAGCACTATATAAGTTTAAGGTGTATGGGATAATGATTTGACTTATATCTGTCATGAATTGATTATCACAATAAGTTTAGTGAACATTCATCATCTTATATGCATTCAAAATGAAAGAAGTAGAAAATGTTTTTGCTTGTGATGAGAACTCTTAGGATTTACCATCTTAACAACTTTCATATAAAACATATAGCAGTGTTAATTATATTTATCATGTTGTACATTGCATCTGTAATATTTAGTTATCTAATAACAGGAAATTTGTACCTTTTGACGTTTTTAATACAGTGATGAAAAAGACAAGCAAAGGACTCACAGGAGAAAGAAATCAATGTAGGTCAGAGTATATTTCTACGTAGACAATGAACAATTCGTACCTTATAATGCAGACTTCTGTTGTTTCTATTGAAATATTGTTTCTTGAGGTCACATAATATCATCTAGAAGCAGTGTTAAGAAAATTTATAATAAAATTAACTGTCATGTAGGATAGATGAGACCAAGTGCAGTGTATTATCTATGGTTTGTTTTCCATTTTCTCTTTTCTGTGTGTTTAAATAATATTGTATTTTGTTTAATCAACAGATTAAAAACCTATGTCTGTAGACCACTGGGTCTTTGTGATTCATATACTTTTACTTTTTGTAATTATTGAATGAGTAATATAGTTAATTCACCCAATGTCTTCTTTTAGTCTTTGTTATATACCTGTTTATTTCATCACCGTCTGCTTCTGGGAGACTTACGTTTTTTCCTATATGAAGAGATTGAACAAAATCTTATGTGTTGCTTTAATGTGCCTGTTTAAAATATCAACATTTTAATGCTACTTCATTTCTCAGTGGAGCACGAATTACTTTGCCTTAATGTTTGTGGGGGGAGAGATCTTAAGGCTATTTTCTCCCTTTCTCTCCAATGACTTGGAATCTCTGAACTAAAAGCACAGAAACATCAGACTGTGAATCTTAGTTTCATGTATATTTCCTAAGAAGCCCCTACAGATGAATTATTTATTCTGTATTATACGATGCTGTTTAACTTTGATCTGACCAGCTAGTAGCAATAAGACTAATTCTAAATATCTTTCCATTAGGAGATGTTTACTGTCATCATCAGCAGCAACGCCCTCTCCTCCCACACACACAACACTTTCATGTGTGTATGTATATATGTGTGTATGTATGTATGTACATATTTATGTATTTATCTTTCCTGCTCTTCACAGTTGGCAGGTTGTGGGTGGCTTTCTGAAGAGGGGAGGGCAAAGGAGGCCTTGGCTGTAGGCTGCTGTTGATTTAAGGCAGTGGGCATTATTAATAGGCATCATCTGCCCTCTCACTTTCAGTAATGCAGCTGACCCTTTTAGCTGCTGGATACCCGAGCTTTAAGTGGCAACTTTAATGTGATACCTTAGAGTTATGTCCTTAGTAAATAAATCACATTTAGAAGCTTTTATGTTATCTTAGTCATGCTTGTATTTTAAGAAGTCTGAACATGATAAACATTAAAAATGAATTTATATTCATGAAGCAAAATGTGATTTTCTAGGTAATTACCAATTCATCTAGAAGTTCAAATGGTTGCTTTTAGTGTTCATCCATGTAAATGTCACAAAAAAGGAAAGCTTTTCTGCGATACCCTGTGCTTCATTTCAAATGATTTTTCTTGATGATACATGTATTTCATCTAAGACTTTTTCAAATAGATGCTTCCTTCCTAAGTAGAGGTTGGTGGAGTTAGAAATAATTTAATATGTCTATTGTTAGAATGAGGCCAATATAACCTTTTACTTAGTCTTTTATTTAGTAGATTTAAAAATTTTTATAACCTCCTGTGTGAGTATATTGAATTTTTGAAATATGATTGTAGATTAAAGGATATACAGAGATGTTATATAATCTATTTTTAAAAGCAAGTAGTGTTGGGATTTGTACTTAGGTGATGTTGGAAATAAAATGAAATCAAAGAGGCAGAAATTCAGAGAGGTTTTTCCCTAATTAATAAAACTGGAGAAAGAGAGAGAGAGGTGAATTGCCATTGATTTTTAAGAGTTGTTATTCATACATAACTTTTTGTTAATTTAATTTTAGGTTTGAAATGGGAAATTATCAAAAAGCATTTTTATAGTGGTAACTTAAAGATTACAGGCTATGTAGTTAAATTTTTAAGTGTTTAATGATGCAATAATGTGAGCAAAATTAAGATATATATATATTTTATGAATCAACATTGTATGTGATGGCTAAATTTTAAACTTCAGTTCTGCTTTTGATTCTTAAGTCCATTTCTATTTTTTCCTTATCTTTTTGAATGTCTTTATTTTTCTCTACCACCTCCAAATTAAAAAAGACAGTCTAGACTTTTTATTTCAGAAAACACTGACTTTGAAGAAAATATATGAGTATTTAAAACATGTAGTTGGCAGAGAAATCAAGAAAAAAAATTTCTGAAAATACTTTGCGGTGTGATTTAATCACCACACCTATAAGTGTTTAAACCATACTGTTGACAAAATAGCCCAGAAAATATTATAAATAGTGACTGTTGATGATACCTTTCTGAATGTGGCTTGGAATTGATTGGTACTTTAAGTTATAGAATTATGGAAACCATTACATATCATATAAAATGCTGTATCATCAGATTTTAATTTGTGAATGGATGACATTTGATAAGGTTTTATTAATATTATAAACAAACTTGACACCCAGTTAATTTAAAGCAAGTATTATTCATAAATTAAATTATTTAGTGTGCTTTCATTTTGGGTTTGTAATTCGGTAAATCTTTAAGTTGGAAGGATCACTTGCTTTGTTGAGATTGTGGTAATCTAAAAAGAGCAAGACAGAACTCCTACTTAAATTAGACCTCTGACCCAAACTTGGCAGTTCTCTCAGCTTGCCAGGGAAAACACTTGCCAGGTTCACTATTTTCTTCCGTCGTCTTGAGAGAGTCTACCCCATTTTTCTCCTCCATTGACTAACCTTTGACTTCCCAAACCTGTATTTCTTTCCAACAGGGGTGAATAAACACTCTTGGTATGTGAAGATTAAAGGTCCATGGACCCTGCAGGTGCCCTGAAGCAAATTTGCTCAGAATTAATTTGGTACCTCCAATTGTGGTTTGTTTAGGATAGGAAACCAGATAGAATTCAATAGTGTATCTTGAATCTTAGAACTTAATACTCCTGTTACAAACAACAGGGAAGGAAAAAAGACCAAGTGCCAGTAACATTTACTCTTCAAAGGAAAGTTTTTGTCTTTCTGTGCCTGGTTATCTTCAAGAGTTGCAGAGTAAAAAGAACATTTCAGTGGAAGTATATTTCAGCCCTGATATAGAAAAGACCTTTAAAAAGAGTCATTGTTGACATGAAAGGGAAAACATTCTGATTTTCTGGGGGTGTAAGCCTTAGAAAACAAGCCAGAGTAAAAGAACATGTAGAAATGGAAAAACTTATGGCTCCAGAGATGACCTGTTGTGAATTATTTCAGAATTCAGTGGATATCTCAGATGATTGATTTTTCTCCTATGAATCCTTGCTCTTATGAATGTACTGCATAGGTATCAACTTTGTTTTAGAGTGAAATAATCACTATAAAGAATATCACTGTTCTGAAAACATAAAAAATTGCTTTAGAACATAAGATAAAATATGTACTTGCAAGGAACAAAATGTGTCTATACGAATAAAGAATGTAAAGAAGTGTTTCTCTAAGAAATTGTAACTGTTAATTTGTCTTTAGCTGTAGGTGACTTGGCTTAGGAATTTCAGAATCTAAAGCTAGTAGATGCATTTTGCTGATTACACTTAGGTGATTCTGGCAACAGATACAGCAGTCTGTAAATGATAGAGGAACTAAGAAGCAGAGAAGCAAGAAGGAATAGATCCGTTCTTAGGCACATGCTTTCTACCTTTTAAAAAAAAATAAAGTGTGTAACAAAAGATGTTTTACAATACTGTGGTGCAGTGCAGTCAGGGCAGCTGACTCCTGGAGTTCTGTTGATTATGTTGTGTTAAAAATAGAACCAGTTAAAAACATACATTTGATAATATATTTGGTAAGTTCTGAGTTGAAGTGGTAGAATAGTGCATTCAAAACTGTGAGAGGATGCTATTATTATTTATGTATTTAAAATGTTTTGCAGTAGTTTTATTGGAGTGTAGTTGCTTTACAATGTTGTGTTAGTTTCTGCTGCACAGCAAAGTGAATCAACTCTATGTATTCATATATCCCATCTTTTTGGATTTCCTTCCCATGTGGGTAGTATCCCATGTAGAGAGTATTGAGTAGAGCTCCCTATGGTATATAGTAGGTTCTCATTAGTTATCTATTTTCTACATACTAGTGTCTGTGTGTCAATCCCAATCTCCAAGTTCATTCCCTTCTCTGCTTGGTATCCATACGCTTGTTCTTTATGTCTAGGATGCTTCTCTTTAAACATCAAGCATAGGGAAAAATCAGTTTTGTTAGATCCAAGCACCACCATGTTATTAAAAACTTGTTGAATAATTGGATACTTTATAAATAGTTATCAAATTCAGTTTTTCAGTCCTCTACATTTTTACCATAGCGAGTCTTCTGAAATTTGATTGTTTAGAAAGCTTTAGATGGCTTTTTCTATTTTAGGAGAGATATGTTCAGTTCTCTTATTTGTTTGAAAATTTAGCTTTGAATAGTTAATTTGAGAATAAATAGAAGAGAGAGGAGAGAATAGAGATTTAGAAAAACCTTAATCAGTTCAGTAATATCATGGTTCAGGAATATTTTTAAAAGCTGTATTTTTACTGTTAAGATATCACGATGGTTAAAGTGGAGGAAGTTTACTCACTTACTCACTAACCCTGAGACCTTGAGCAAAGTATCTAAATTCTTTGTGCCTCAGACCCCCTTTCTGTAAAATGGGGCACAGAATTTAAATACCTACCACATGGAGTTGTTATGAGAAATGGATAAGTTAATACAAGTACTAATAGCACTACGATATATGTTTTAGCCAACACTGTTATTAGATTTGGTGCACTTGCCAATTTTCTCACTTGACGATTATTTTCATTAGAGAGCCTATAACTCTGTGTGTGTGCAGGCGCTGTGCTTAGTTGCTCAGTCATGTTTAACTCTTTTTGACCCTTTGGACTGTAGCTGGCCAGGCTCCTGTGTCCATGGGATTTTTCAGGCAAGAATACTGAAGTGGGTTGCCATTTTTCTCCTCCAGGGGATCTTCCTGACCCAGGGGTCCAGCCCACATCTCCTGTATCTCCAGCATTGCAGGCAGATTCTTTACCTGCTGAGCCATCGGGAAAGCACACATAACTCTCTAGTTATTGAATTAAATTCCTTGCAGAAATATATCCATTGTCTCAGAATTATCTCTCTCTTAAAAGATTGGATCCAAGATAGGAAAGTTAGGCAAAACAGTTGGATATTTCCTGGTATAGATTATGTAACAGGTCACTTATTCACAAACATCATTTAGTGCTCACATGTGTACAGAGCTTTTTTAGCCTCCTGTTTGCTGGGTTGCATCAAGTTCAAACAGTTCAAATTGGAGGGATTTGGAAATTGTGTTTCTTAGAGGAATTTAATTCAGGAAGGCAACTCACTGTGGTTTTCAAGATCAAGGACTTGAACTGGAATGTACATGGAATCCACCTTGAACTTGTACCTTGACACAGTACAAAGGAAGAAGTCATACTTTGCTTTTTCTTTTAACCTATTGAACCTGTACCATAATCAACTTGGAAAAAAAAATTTCGTTTTGTGGTTTAAATAGCAGTCAGCGGTCTTTTATTATTGTTGATCCTTAGAGCAAATTTGGAAGATGGTTATCTCTTTAGTGCTGCCAAATATATTGTTATTATGCAGACCCTGCAGGCACCAGCTGCAGTTGTTTTCCAGAAGACATGCAATCAATCTAGCTATCATGCACCCAGCTTTAGTATTACTGGCCACATTTGGTCTTTTTACTCACAGATGCATGCATAGTGACACTTGTCAGTCTGTTAAAATTGATGGATGATTGCTATATTTTGATGGTCTTTATCTTCTCTTTCGGGGAAGGCAATGGCACCCCACCCCAGTACTTTTGCCTGGAGAATCCCATGGATGGAGGAGCCTGGTGGGCTCCAGTACATGGGGTCGCTGAGAGTTGGACACAACTGAGCGACTTCACTTTCACTTTTCACTTTCATACATTGGAGAAGGAAATGGCAACCCACTCCAGTGTTCTTGCCTGGAGAATCCCAGGGACAGGGGAGCCTGGTGAGCTTCCGTCTATGGGGTCGCACAGAGTCGGACACGACTGAAGCGACTTAGCAGCAGCATCTTCTCTTTCACCTGTTCTTGGTTTTAGTTCCTAATTATTGCTATTATTCTTTGGCATTTCTGATCAGAAGCAAGCATTCAATTTCTATCTAATATGTCCCTTGTTACGTAAGTTATGATGTACTTAAATGATTTGCTTTCACTTGACCCAGTTAGAATTTACTTTAAGTTTTGAGCCAGCTAAAGTAAGACTGAGCTGATTTATCCCACTATTTTTTCCCCAGTAATGTTGAACTGGAGCAGAACCACTTATTGTGTTAATGCTCACTTCTAAAATATACAGATGCTTATTTACATAGACAGAAAACATATACATCCTAGTTGCATTTTAATCTTGGAATAGGAAAACTGGAATGTTGTAAAAGTTACAGTTTGCCTCTTTGACATGGCTTTCTGGTATGAGACTTGATGTATTAAAAAGTAACCAAAATAGGCTGGATTGGAATGAATAATTTATTCTAGAATTTGTAGTCATATGGTCAATTTTATACCATACATGTGAAGCAGTAGTAATTAATAATAATAATGACAAAAATAATATTCTTTTAACATGTATTAAGCCCTTACTTTGTACCAGGCACTTGGGTTAAGCTCTTTACATTAAATAATTCACACCAAACAACTATTTTTGAAGCAAGTACTAGGATTACTTTTTAATTTCACAGATGAGATAAGAGAGGATTAGAGATGTTAGCATACTATCCAAAACCACACAGTTTTGGAGCAGGGATCCAATTTTCATTGTTTCTGACTGTAGAGAGTCTGAGCTCTTAGTATTTGTTTTATTTTACTACTTTCCATGTTATATATTGACCTGGAGCTATATAGATCAGGGTCTTGGAAGCAAATAAAGTGAAGTGAAAGTCACTCAGTCATGTCTGACTCTTTTGCAACCCCATGGACTATATTTATAGTCCATGGAATTCTCCAGGCCAGAAAACTGGAGTGGGTAGCCTTTCTCTTCTCCAGGGGATCTTCCCAACCCAGAGATAGAACCCAGGTCTCCCGCATTGTAGGCAGATTCAACAGCTGAGCCACCAGGGAAGCCCAAGAATACTGGAGTGGGTAGCATATCTCTTCTCCAGCGGATCTTCCTGATCCAGGAATCGAACTGGGGTCTCCTGCATTGCAGGTGGATTCTTTACCAGCTGAGCTGTGAGGGAAGCCCAGAAGCAAATAAATGCACAATCAAATGGGGCATTTGACAGAGGAGTTACAAACAAGAGTAAGAGATAATAACAAGGGATGATGAAGGGGATAATGAGGCTAGCAACAGTGAGAACTATTATCTTCTCTATATATGAAGGAACAAGAGAACCCAGGGATCGAACCCAGGTCTCCTGCATTGCAGGTGGATTCTTTACCAGCTGAGCCACAAGGGAAACCCCAAGGAATTGGCTACTGGATCTTGAAGGGTGTGGCTTTAGTTGTAGGAGAAGATCATCTGACAGCTCCTGTGGTCTTAGGTTGAGGGACACAACCAACTTTGGTGACCTAGCAAGGACAGAACTGAGGAAATAAATACCTTGATCACATTTTCCTCCTCTCTCCACTTTCTTGCCAGTGATCTTCATTGGCCAAACTCAACTGGAAGCCACAGGAAAAGGGACCATTTGATGCAGTAGTTAGCTTTTTCTGGCTTACAGGAGATTAGAAACAGACGAAAATCTTCCGGCACGAAGAGAAAATATCTAGTTGTTCACAGATGCGCTACCGAGAACATAGTTTCTCAATGTCAAAGCATTAGTAAGGCCAAAATTTTCTACTTAGCTCTAATCATTAGACCTGCTTAGTCTCAATTTTAATGTATTATTTTGTCTTCTTAATTATAGATTTCTGAAACAGCTTGCTCTGATATGGGGAATCTAGACCAAGATTCTTTCCTTGCAATTGCCAAAGTTACCTTTAGGATTTTAAACAAACTTTGGACATGTCTCAGCTATTTTCTTCTTCTTTAAAATATGAATAGCAATATCAATACTGTTCTAGGTGTTACAACTCTTTGTGACCCTATGGACAAGAGGAGCCTGTTGGGGTTGCAAAGAGACATGACTTAGCAACTGAGCAACAACTATTCTATGTAGATACAATAAGGGTTCATGAAATAGTAATAGATTTTGGACATTTAATTGCATATATTTGTGTGTATATATATATGTGTGTGTGTGTGTATGTGTATTAGTTTTGGGGCTTCAAACAGTCGGTGCTAGTGGTAAATGAACCTGCCTGCCAATGCAGGAGCTGCAAGAGATGTGGGTTTGATCCCTGGGTTGGGAAGATCCCTTGGAGGAGGATATGGCAACCCCCTCCGGTCCTCATGCCTGGAGAAACTCATGGACAGAGGGAGCTTGGCTGGCTTATAGTACATGGGGTCACATTTTTTTAAAAATTGTCTGATTCCCAAGAATCCCTTACATCTGAAATCAGCCTAGAATGCTTGGTCTACTGGAGTTGCCAAAACCAGCCATTGATGTTGAGGGTAGGTGAAGGGGTCACAAAGAGTTGAACACAACTGAAATGACTTACTGTACACACACATATGTATGTTTTACCTTTTTTACTGGTCTTCTTTTTTTTTTTTTTCCCTAAATCTTTAAGCATTTATCTGAGATCATTTCCTTCTGCCTAATAAACTTCCTTTAGTATTTCTTTTAATATGGGCCTGCTGGGAAGTTTTTTGACTTGTTTTGTCTGAATTGAAATGATTTCTTTATGTTTATTTTGAAGGGTATTTTTGCTGGGTATAGAATTCTAGATTAGCAGTTGTTTTCTTTCTAATATTTTAAAATACCAGTCATCTGATTATTTATTATATATTAAAATATATTAAAATATTATACAAAAAATTAAAAATATATTAAAAATATATAGTCATATGACTTATATAGTTGCTATTGAGACATTAGGTATGTTGTTCTAACTATTACTTCTTTGAGGGTAGTCTGTCCCTTTTTAGTTATTTTTAAGATTTTTTTCACTTTGATTTTCAGAAACTTTAGTATGATTGGCTTAAGGTTATTGATTTATTTACAACTTGCTTCTTTCCAAAGCACTTATATCAAGAGGACCCAAAAGGTTGGAGTGTTAATTAATTGTTATTTTTAAATAAATAAGTAAAAACCCAGTAGCTAATGCGGACTGATGTAGATAAGTTAACAGGTTCTCTTTTAAGTACATTTACATATTTCTTCTTAACATTCCTTCTTTTTTAGCTTTACTGAGGTATAATTGACAAATAAAATTATATGTATTTAAAGTGTACAATGTAATGTTCTGATACATGTTTACATTGTGAAATGTTTACCACAAGCTAATTAGCACATCCATTATCTCACCCAGGGTACCATTTGTGAGTGTGTGTGTGTATGTGTTTGTGTGTGTGTGTGTGTGTGTGTGTGTGTGTGTGTGTGTGTGTGTGTTAACCTTGCTTCTTAACAGAAGAATGATGATAGTGCAGGAAGTCAGAAAAGGTCAAAGAGAATCTAACAAGGTTCGCTCTTTCCCTCATCTAATGCCAGGAATGTAGAAGAAAAGGAAAGAATAGACTTATGTCACTTCAGAAGTATTATACAAAGTGAAGGGTTTTGAAAATAGTAGAAAGTTTTTATTGTAAAAGAAAAATTATTTTATCCAATGAATTGTCAGTCTATAGTGAAGGCCATCATGATACTGAAGCATTTTTCTTTCCATACACCAAATTCATATCATACTGCTGCTGCTGCTGCTAAGTCGCTTCAGTCGTGTCCAACTCTGTGCGACCCCATAGACAGTAGCCCACTAGGCTCTGCCATCCCTGGAATTCTCCAGGCAAGAACACTGGAGTGGGTTGCCGTTCCCTTCTCCATTGCGTGAAAGTGAAAAGTGAAAGTGAAGTCGCTCAGTCGTGGCTGACTTGTAGCGACCCCATGGACTGCAGCCTACCTGGCTCCTCCATCCATGGGATTTTCTAGGCAAGAGTACTGGAGTGGCTTGCCATTGCCTTCTCCGTCATATCATACTAGCATCAGCAAAATCTCCCATTGTCAATCTTGTTACTCAGGACAATAAAATGTATAAAAAGGAAAACATGAAACTTTATGATCTAAAATGTAAGAGTCTTTTTATAATCATTAAACTGTATTGGAGTGAAAATGATGAAATCCTTTTTTTGGGAATAGTAATCTTAAAAAGTTTGTGTACTAAGTCCTGTGAAGCAGATATTTGAGTTATTGGATTAATATTGCAAAATGGAAAGTATCTGAAGCATTCTGATTTCTTGAAGGGTTATGTTGTGAAAAATTTGTTTTGTAAGAGTAGATGTATGAAAAGCATATGTTGTTGTTATTACCTAGAATCCAATAAGAGATAGCTTTTTCAAATTATTAACATGTGTGTAGGAGTTATTTTCACAGTTAGGTTATTTTAGATACAAGAATAATTTGTTTCATATTTTAAGCATTGAAATACCCCTTTAAGTTCAGTATTCCCATGACTCCAGCATGATATATAATAGAAATAGCACAGAATAAAATATTTTGGCAAGTAATTGAAATAACAAATTCTGTGCGTAGTTGAATGAAATAATGATGTTTACAGGGACATTGTTAGAGTGCAGTATCTGTAAGAAGACTTCTCCTAAAGCTACTAAATTTAAGACATGTCCAGAAACCATATAATTAAAAAGAGGAAGAATATAAAGCAATTGACAAAGCAAAGAATGATAAAGCAGTTCAGTGGTGACCACAAAATAGTTTATTTTTCAACTTTTAACTTGTAACCTATATTTACTTTTAAAGTGTCATTTAGCTGTGCACAGGCAGTAAAAAAATTAGGATTTTTCTTCTTGCAGTCTGTATTTATTGGATTTTAAAGTGATGGCAAAACTCTGAAGTCATTTGAACTCTAATGGAATTTATAGTGTGTAATTATAATAGTAGTGGCAGAAGAATTAGTAACCGTAAAGAAGGCTATTCTCATTTCCCACTTAGAGGGTGTATGACTTGTGTGATCTGTTACAGTTGATGGCTTATCACGGGCCATCTGCTGCTGCTGCTAAGTCGCTTCAGTCGTATCCGACTCTGTGCAACCCCATAGACGGCAGCCCACCAGGCTCCCCGTCCCTGGGGTTCTCCAGGCAAGAACACTGGAGTGGGTTGCCATTTCCTTCTCCAGTGCATGAAAGTGAAAAGTGAAAGTGAAGTCACCGAGTCGTATCCGACTCCTAGCGACCCCATGGACTGCAGCCTACCAGGCTCCTCTGTCCATGGGATTTTCTAGGCAAAAGTACTGGAGTGGGGTGCCATTGCCTTCTCCAATGGGCCATCTAGAATTTTTAAATTTCTTACTAGTACTAAATGTGCTTAAAATTTGGCTATCAGTTTAGAAGTATAGTCTTTGCCTTACATACTGCAGTTTTGCTGTATTTGTTACTAGTGATTCCTTGATTGTAAGGCCTGATAGTCATTGAAGAGTATTTTACTTTGATAAGTTAAAGATGTTACTAGGTTGGACTAAGTTCTAATAGACTTCAATAATTTGTTTATACTTAAGTATCATTGCAAATAAATTAGTTCTGTAGGCCTGTAAAAAGGGGACAGATTTGTGTTGTAATGAAACATTTGATACTATTCAAATTACATTTTGTTGGAATAACATCACTTTATACTCTACCAAAATGAAGTTGTAAAACAAACCAATTGCTAGATATTGTTAACAGATCTGCAGAATGGCCTCAATCACTGAAGGAAAAGAAAAGTCAGAAGCCAGGTGGTAATGAAGTACATGGGTTCATTGGAGTATATAATATGTCTAGCAGGGTGGGAACTGAAGAAGTACAAGTGAATGAATGTCTTCTTCTGACTGGTAAAAGATAAAGTGACAGAATGCTGTTGGTTGGGTGTTCTCAGCAGCTTAGGCAACTAGCTAACTGTATGCTTCACAAAGACCACAAGGACCACATGAAGCATCCATGGGGAAACATGGAATCAAGTTAAGAAGGACTGGAGTTGGAGGATGCAGCTCATACAGAACCCTCCATTCTCCCTAGAGAAGAAAGTGAGGCCAGAATTAAGGTTAAATTGCCTAAAGGGAATTGTAAAAGGAAATTTAGAAGTTGATTTGTCAAGATTAGTCTAAACTTTCAGGGAGTAAAGTAGGTTAGAAAATACACATCAGTGAGTTTTCAGAATTCTTTGCTTTAACTGGATGCTTCTGCTAAGGTGTCTTACCATAAGATCTTGTTGTTCACTAAAGGTCCGATTGTAGTGATAGTGAAAGAGATGGAGAGGTTGGAAAGGGACCAGGTTTATGAGAAAGAAAAGTTTAGTTATCAGTGTATTGAATTTAAGGTGTTGATGTTTGTAGGTGGAAATAAATGTGTGCAAAAGTTCTTTTTAAACTTAAAAGACTCATACACGTTCAAGTTAATGTAATTGAAGTGAAACTACTCAGAAGTGATTTGGCCACATGTATTTGAGATTACAGGCTAGGAGTGAGATTGGCAATTGTGAGCGCAGAGGTAATAGCTAATCGAACAAATTCAGAGTTAACGGAGAGTGGGAAGAAGAGAGATGTGAGTAGTGTAAGTTGTTATTCAGTCGCTAAGTTGTGTCTGACACTGCAACCCATGCACTGTAGCACACCAGGCTTCCTTGTCCTTCATTACCTCCCAGAGTTTGCTCAAACTCATGTTCATTGAGACTGTGATGCCATCCAACTCTCTCATCCTCTGTTGTCACTTTCTCTTCCTGTCCTCAATCTTTGCCAGCATCAGGGTCTTTTCCAGTGAGTCAGCTCTTCCCATCAGGTGGCCAAAGTATTGGCGCCTCAGCTTCAGCATCAGTGCTTCCAATGAATATTCAAGGTTGGTTTCCTTTAGGATTGACTGGTTTGATCTCCTTGCTGTCCTTAGGACTCTCAATGGTCTTCTCCAGCACCACAATTTGAAAGCATCAATTCTTTGGAGTTCAACCTTCTTTACTCTCTCTCACGTCTTTACTTGACTACTGGAAAAACTATAGCTTTGTCTACTTTGTTTGCAACCTGATGTCTCTTGCTTTTTAATACGCTGTCTAGGTTTGTTATAGCTTTTCTTCCAAGGAGCAAGTGTTTTAATTTCATGGCTGCAGTCACCGTCTGTACTCATTTTGAAGCCCAAGAAAATGAAATTGTCCACTGTTTCCTTTTTTTTTTTTTCTCCTCTATTTGCCATGAAGTGACAGGACCATATGCCTGATCTTAGTTTTTTGAATGTTGAATTTTAAGTCAGCTTTTTCACTTTCCTCTTTCACCTTCATCAAGGGGCTCTTCAGTTCCTCTTCATTTTCTGCCATTAGAATGGTATCATCTGCATATCTGAGGTTATTGATATTTCTCCTGGCGATCTTGATTCCAGCTTGTGATTCATCCAGCCTGTCATTTTGTGTGATGTACTCTGCATATAAGTTAAATAAACAGAGTGACAATATACAGCCTTGATGTACTCCTTTCTCAATTTGAGCCAGTCCTTTGTTTCATGTTCGGTTCTAACTGTTGCTTCTTGTTCTGCATACAGGTTTCTCAGGAGGCAGAAAAGGTAGTCTGGTATTCTCATCTCTTTAAGAATTTTTCAGAGTTTGTTGTGATCCACACAGACAAAAGCTTTAGAATAGTCAGTGAAGCAGAAGTAGATGTTTTCCTGGAATGCCCTTGCTTTCTCCATGATCCAACGAATGTTGGCAATTTGATATCTGGTTCCTTTGCCTTTTCTAAATCCAGCTTGTACATCTGGAAGTTCTCAGTTCACATACTGCTAAGGTTTAGCTTGAAGGATTTTGAGCATTACCTTGCTAGTATGTGAAATGAATACAGTTGTATATAGTTTGAACATTCTTTGGCATTGCCTTTCTTTGGGATTGGAATGAAAACTGACTTTTTCTAATCCTGTGGCCACTGCTGAGTTTTCCAAATTTGCTGGCATATTGTGTGCAGCACTTTTATAGCATCATATTCTAGAATTTGAAATAGCTCAGCTGGAATTCTATCACCTCTGCTAGCTTTTTTCATAGTAATGCTTCCTAAAGCCCACTTGACTTCACATTCCAGGATGTCTGGCTCTAGGTGAGTGATCACATCATCATGGTTAACTGGGTCATTAAGAGCTTTTTGTACAATTCTGTGCATTCTTGTTACCTCTTCTTAATCTCTTCTGCTTTCATCAGTTCCTTGCTGTTTCTTTCCTTTATGGTGCCCATCTTTGCATGAAATGTTCCCTTGGTATCTCCAATTTTCTTGAAGACATCTCCAGTCTTTCCTATTCTATTCTTTTCCTCTATTTGTTTACATTGTTCACTTAAGAAGGCTTTCTTATCTCTCCTTGCTGTTCTGGAAGTCTGCATTCAGTTGGGTATATTTATCCCTTTCTCCTTTGCCTTTTGCTTCTCTTCTTTTCTCAGCTCTTTATAAGGCCTCCTCAGATAACCACTTTGCCTTGCATTTCTTTCAAAGTCATTGAATTTTTATCATCTTTAATTTTTATCATGAACCACTTTTCCATGTGAATACTCTTGGGGAGAAATACACTTTCTGACTGATAGAGAGAGGTGACAACTTATGCTGTTCCACTGTTCTGGAATGCCCTCCCTAGCCTATGCAAATCATGCCTTTCCTTAGGTCCAAATTGAATCTTACTTTACCTTCTTATTTTTTCTCTGTAGCACCTGTCATCTTTGGAACTTATTATATAGTCATTTCTTTTGTTCATTGCCTTTCCTCTTTACTGGCGTGTGAGCTCCTAGAGAACAGAGATTTCTGTGTTATTTTTTCACTGGTATTCTCACTTTGAGAACCATCACTGATACATTGAGACTGAAGTAGATATTTGTTGAATATCTGTTTGGTGCTGGCTTTAGTTAAAACACTTACTGAATGTCCTGTACCCTGTGCAGGGTATGTGTGTGTGTGTATGTGCCCATGTGTGTGTGCGTGCATGTATGCACACGAGTGTGCGTGCATGTATGCACACGAGTGTGCATGCTCTTTAAGGAGAATTTTATTGGCATCTTTTCTTATCCAATTTCTGCTTGTATTTTCTCTTTTAGAAAGCACTCTCTCTGTTCACTGTTTGATTTTGATGTTCTTTCACTTTGTTTTTATTGACCCCTTGTTTACATCCATCACCCATTAGTGTATGCCTCATACATTTCATACATTCTTGTTTGATTTGCATATCTGTAATTGCCACTGTACTTTACATTCTTTGAGGATAATGACCAGTGTAACCTATCTGTCTATAACATCTAGAATGATGTATAGATACAGCAAGTTCTAAATACATACTTATTTTTCAATAATGAAGGAGTTAGAGTTGAGTCAAGTCCTTATAAACATATTTTGCTTCCCCAGTGCAAAATAGGCCCTTCTAGAAGTCATGTCTTTTTTTTTTCTGGTTAGTAATTTACCTTTTTAGTCTTGTGAACATAATTAACCAGATTTAGCAGTCTTGTGTTGACTTTCTAAGAAGTCTAGTAAGAGTTAGGTTTGAAAAAACAGGCTCATGTCTGAGCTTCTGATGCTTAGAAATTTCTTCACCGCTAAAAGGTATTTTGTTCATTCTACCCAACTACAACCTTTGTAATTTCTGTAGTTTGATATGACAACTTCTCTTTGCAGAGTTATTTCTATTATGATGTCTGTGGACTCTGGCCTTGGCTCCCCCATTTTACTTGTCCTTTCTTGGGTATTCTAATTACCACGTCTCTTCTATTAAATAATGTAGCTCTTGATTATTGAGGCTAATTATGGATAGCAACAATAACTGAAAACCATTTACACAAACCTGAAGTTACACCTTAAAATTGTTTTAAGTGTTCCTTTCATGGGAAGTCAATATGGAAAGATCGGGAAAAAAAAAAAAAAACACCTGTCTGTGAACGAGGAAACTTAGGTTCTATGCTTGATTCCTTTAGCCCCCAGATTTTGTATTCAGTATGAATTGTGTATGTCAAATGTATTGATATGAAGCTTTGCCTGAGAGGGTCATACAGAGAGGAACAAACAAGGCCTAATTATTTTTAAACCTTGCAAAAGTAACTCCTCAACACATAAGAGCTAAAAATACACAGGTGGTTTCCTTAACGCCTGACTTAATTCCAGTAAGGGCTTAATACATTAGAAAATTATGGCACCAGATCATGTCTTCTTTCATACATCAGGGAAAGACTCCAACATCTAGTTTTATTTATGGAAAGATTCATTGCCTTGAACTTTTACTTTAGAAAACCTTCTTTTCCTTGGGAAAGAATATATTTGCATGCTAGTTTTCTTGGCATTCGTATGTTCAAGGCTTAGTGCCAGGTTACAGCTACCACACGCATACTCTATCTTCACACCCCTTTTGGCATTGCCTTATCATTTGATGATTAGAAGGAATAATGAAGGGATATTAGATAATTGTAGATAAAGTTGGTTTTGTCTTATATTGATCTCAAGGGTTCCATAATGTCCAAGTATTATGGACATTACAGAGATCTTCTACATTTACTTGTTAGTCTATAATTATTGATTGGTACATTGAAATGTTGTGGTGTTTTTGTATTTGCTTATAACTTAGTACTATAGGTGAATTTTGAATTCTTTTTGAAAATTTCATATATAGATGAAGTCATTGTGTATGGCATTGAGGGTTACAAATTCAATGTTATGTAATGCTTGCCATTAGGGAGTTAACAATGTGGTCAAAGGTGACAATCAGGAAAAAATTTAAAGTAATGCTATGACATTTTGTAGTGCTGTTATAGAAGTGTTATTTATCGGGTATAATAAGGTAGTCAGTTTTTATGAAGGTGATAAGATTGGCTTTGGAAGAGATACTTTAAAAAAAAGAATGAGTATTTCCAAGGTTGGTTGTGTCAATTAGCTTTGCTATGTAGCAAATCAGCTCACAATTTAGTAGCTTAAAGACATGGAAATACCAGACCACTTTAACTGCCTCCTGAGAAACCTGAATGCCGGTCAAGAAGCAACAGTTGGAACTGGACATGAAACAATGGACTGCTTCAAAATTCAGAAAGAAGTACATCAAAACTGTATATTGTCACCCTGCTTATTTACCTTACATGAAGAGTACATAATGAGAAACGCTGAGCTGGAAGAAGCACAAGCTGGAATCAAGATCGCCGGGAGAAATATCAGTAACTTCAGATATGCAGATGACACCAACCTAATGGCAGAGAGTGAAGAGGAACTAAAGAGCCTCTTGATGAAAGTGAAAGAGGAGAGTGAAAAAGCTGGCCTGAAATTCAACATTCAAAAAACAAAAATCATGGCATCTGATTCTATCACTTCATGGAAAATAGATGGGGAAACAATGGAAACAGTGACAAACTTTATTTTCTTGGGCTCCAAAATCACTGCAGATGGTGACTGGAGCCACAAAATTAAAAGACACTTGCTCCTTAGAAGAAAAACTATGATGAACCTAGACAGCATATTAAAAAGTAGAGACATCACTATGCTGACAAAGGCCTATATAGTCAAAGCTATGGTTTTTCCAGTAGACATGTATGGATGTGAGTTGGATCATAAAAAAGGCTGAGTGACAAAAAATTGATGCTTTCTGTGTTTCTGGAGAAAGAGAGACTCTTGAGAGTCCCTTGGACTGCAAGGAGATCAAACCAGTCAATCCTAAAGGAAATCAATCCTAAATGTTCATTGGAAGGATTGATACTGAAGCAGAAGCTTCAGGACTTTGGCCACCTGATGTGAAGAACTGACTCCTTGGGAAAGACTCTGGTGCTGGGGAAGATTGAAGGCAGGAGGAGAAGGGGACGACAGAGGATGAAATGGTTGGATGGCATCACTGACTCAGTGGGCATGAGTTTGAACAAACTCTGGAAGATAGTGAAGCACCAGGGGAGCCTGGTGTACTGCAGTGCATGGAGTCCCAGAGTTGAACATGATTGAGTGACTGAACAACAACATTTTCAGTTTTGAGCTGGGTTTAGCTGGATGATATTTCTGCTCTGTACTTTTGTATTGCTTAGCTGGGGATACTGTAACAAATTCCAACAAACTTGGTACTTAAATACAATTTTGTTGTTGTTCAGTTGCTAAGTTGTGTCAGACTCTGCGACCCAATGAACTGCAGCACACCAGGCTTCCCTGTCCTTCACCACCTCTCAGAATTTGCTCAAACTTGTAGCAGA
This sequence comes from Tragelaphus eurycerus, assembly GCA_935064755.1. NCBI lineage: Eukaryota > Metazoa > Chordata > Mammalia > Artiodactyla > Bovidae > Tragelaphus > Tragelaphus eurycerus. The sequence goes on from CAKXYN010000002.1 coordinate 33,259,488, forward strand.
AAGTGAAGAAGAACTAAAAAGCCTCTTGATAAAAGTGAAAGAGGAGAGTGAAAAAGTTGGCTTAAAGCTCAACATTCAGAAAACTGAGATCATGGCATCCGGTCCCATCACTTCGTGGCAAATAGATGGGGAAACAGTGGAAACAGTGGCTGACTTTATTTTTCTGGGCTCCAAAATCACTGCAGATGGTGATTGCAGCCATGAAATTAAAAGATGCTCACTCCTTGGAAGGAAAGTTATGACAAACCTAGACAGCATATTAAAAAGCAGAGACATTACTTTGTCAACAAAGATCCATGTCAAGGCTATGGTTTTTCCAGTAGTCATGTATGGATGTGAGAGTTGGACTATAAAGAAAGCTGAGTGCTGAAGAATTGATGCTTTTGAACTGTGGTATATTGGAGAAGACTCTTGAGAGTCCCTTGGACAGCAAGGAGATCCAAACACTCCATCCTTAAAGAAATCAGTCCTGAATATTCATTGGAAGGACTGATGCTGAAGCTAAAACTCCAATGCTTTGGCCACCTGATGCTAAGAGCTGAGTCATTTAAAAAGACCCTGATTCTGGGAAAGATTGAGGGCAGGAGGAGAAGGGGTCAGCAGAGGATGAGATGGTTGGATGGCATCACCAACTCAATGGACATGAGTTTGGGTGAACTCTAGGAGTTGGTGATGGACAAGGAGGCATGTTGTGCTGTGGTTCATGGGGTTGCAAAGAGTCTGACATTACTGAGTCACTGAAATGAACTGAACATGTCTATTGAGTCAGTGACGCCATCTGACCATCTCACCCTCTGTCGTCCCCTTCTCCTGTCTTCAATCTTTCCCAGCATCAAGGTCTTTTCAAATGATTCAGTTGTTTGCATCAGATGGCCAAAGTATTGGAGCTTTAGCTTCAGCACCAGTTCTTCCAATGAATATTCAGGGTTGATTTCCTTTAGGATTGACTGGTTTGATCTTCTTGCTGTCTCAGGGACTCTCAAGAGTCTTCTCCAACACCACAGTTCAAAAGCATCAATTCTTTGGCACTCAGCCTTCTTTACAGTCCAACTGTCACATCTATACATGACTACTGGAAAAACCGTAGCATTGACTATGCGGACATTTGTCAGCAAAGTAACGTATCTGCTTTTAAATACACTGCCTAGATTTGTCATAGCTTTTCTTCCAAGGAGCAAGTGTGTCTTTTTTTGGTTTTTGTTTTGTTGTTGTTTATTTTATTGTGTTTTAATATATTTTTCTTTTTAAAAAAATTTATTTATTTTAATTGGAGGCTAATTACTGTACAGCATTTTAGTGGTTTTTGCCACACATTGACATGAATCAGTCATGGGTGTACATGTGTTCCCCATCCTGAACCCCCATCCCACCTCCCTCCCTATCCCATCCCTCAGGTTTATCCCAGTGCACCGGCGCTGAGCACCTTGTCTCATGCAGCAAACCTGGACTAGCGATCTGTTTCACATATGGTAATATACATGTTTCAATGCTATTCTCTCAAATCATCCCACCGTCGCCTTTTCCCACAAGAATCCAAAAGTCTGTTCTTTACATCTGTGTCTCTTTTGCTGTCTCGCATATAGGGTCATCATTACCATCTTTCTAAATTTCATATATGTGTGTTAATATACTGTATTGGTGTTTTTCTTTCTGACTTACTTCACTCTGTATAATAGGCTCCAGTTTCAAGTACCTCATTAGAACTGATTCAAATACATTTTTTAATAGCTGAATAATATTCCATTGTGTATATGTAGCACAGATTTCTTACCCATTCATCTGCCAATGGACATCTAGGTTGCTTCCATGTCCTAGCTATTGTAAATAGTGCTGTAATGAACATTGGGGTACATGTGTCTCTTTCAATTCTGGTTTCCTTAGTGTATATGCCCAACAGTGGGATTGCTGGGTCATATGGCACTTCCGTTCCCAGTTTTTAAAGGAATCTCCACACTGTTCTCCATAGTGGCTGTACTAGTTTGCATTCGCACCAACAGTGTAAGAGGGTTCTCTTTTCTCCACACTCTCTCCAGCATTTATTTTTTATAGACTTTTTGATAGCAGCCATTCAGACCATTGTGAAATTTTACCTCATTGTGGTTTTGATTTGCATATCTCTGATAATGAGTGATGTTGAGCATCTTTTCATGTGTTTGTTAGCCATCTGGATGTCTTCTTTGGAGAAATATCTGTTTAGTTCTTTGGCCCATTTTTGATTGGGTCATCTATTGTTCTGGAGGCAGATCAGGTGGTCTGGTATTCCCATCTCTTTCAGAATTCTCCATAGTTTATTGTGATCCACACAGTCAAAGGCTTTGGCATAGTCAATAAAGCAGAAATAGATGTTTTTCTGGAACTCTCTTGCTTTTTCCATGATCCAGCGGATGTTGGCAATTTGGTCTCTGGTTCCTCTGCCTTTTCTAAAACCAGCTTGAACATCAGGAAGTTCACAGTTCACATATTGCTGAAGCCTGGCTTGGAGAATTTTGAGCATTACTTTACTAGCGTGTGAGATGAGTGCAATTGTTCGGTAGTTTGAGCACTCCTTGGCATTGCCTTTCTTTGGGATTGGGATGAAAACTGACCTTTTCCAGTCCTGTGGCCACTGCTGAGTTTTCCAAATTTGCTGGCATATTGAGTGTAGCACTTTCACAGCATCATCTTTCAGGACTTGGAATAGTTCCACTGGAATTCCATCACCTCCACTAGCTTTGTTCGTAGTGATGCTTTCTAAGGCCCATTTGACTTCACATTCCAAGATGTCTGGTTCTAGGTCAGTGATCACAACATCATGATTGTCTAGGTCTTGAAGCTCTTTTTTGTACAGTTCTTCTGTGTATTCTTGCCACCTCTTCTTAATATCTTCTGCTTCTGTTAGGTCCACACCATCTCTGTCCTTTAACGTGCCCATCTTTGCATGAAATGTTCCTTTGGTATCTCTGATTTTCTTGAAGAGATCCCTAGTCTTTCCCATTCTGTTGTTTTCCTCTATTTCTTTGCATTGATCACTGAAGAAGGCTTTCTTATCTCTTCTTGCTATTCTTTGGAACTCTGCATTTAGATGTTTATATCTTTCCTTTTCTCCTTTGCTTTTCGCTTCTCTTCTTTTCACAGCTATTTGTAAGGCCTCCCCAGACAGCCATTTTGCTTTTTTGCATTTCTTTTCCATGGAGATGGTCTTGATCCCTGTCTCCTGGTACAATGTCACGAACCTCATTCCATAGTTCATCAGGCACTCTATCTATCAGATCTAGGCCCTTAAATCTATTTCTCACTTCCACTGTATAATCATAAGGGATTTGATTTAGGTCATACCTGAATGGTCTAGTGGTTTTCCCTACTTTCTTCAATTTCAGTCTGAATTTGGCAATAAGGAGTTCATGGTCCGAGCCACAGTCAGCTCCTGGTCTTGTTTTTGCTGATTGTATAGAGCTTCTCCATCTTTGGCTGCAAAGAATATAATCAATCTGATTTCGGTGTTGACCATCTGGTGATGTCCATGTATAGAGTCTTCTCTTGTGTTGTTGGAAGAGGGTGTTTGCTATGACCAGTGCATTTTCTTGGCAAAACTCTATTAGTCTTTGCCCTGCTTCATTCCGTATTCCAAGGCCAAATTTGCCTGTTACTCCAGGTGTTTCTTGACTTTCTACTTTGGCATTCCAGTCCCCTATAATGAAAAGGACATCATTTTTGGGTGTTAGTTCTAAAAGGTCTTGTAGGTCTTCATAGAACCTTTCAACTTCAGCTTCTTCGGCGTTACTGGTTGGGGCATAGACTTGGATTACTGTGACATTGAATGGTTTGCCTTGGATACGAACAGAGATCATTCTGTCATTTTTGAGATTGCATCCAAGTACTGCATTTCGGACTCTTTTGTTGACCATGATGGCCTCTCCATTTCTTCTGAGGGATTCCTGCCCACAGTAGTAGATATAATGGTCCTCTGAGTTAAATTCACCCATTCCAGTCCATTTTGTCAGACTTTGTTTTTCTGGGCTCCAAAATCACTGCACATGGTGACTGCAGCCATGAAATTAAAAGACGCTTACTCCTTGGAAGGAAAGTTATGACCAACCTAGATAGCATATTCAAAAGCAGAGACATTACTTTACCAACAAAGGTTCGCCTAGTCAAGGCTATGGTCTTTCCTGTGGTCATGTATGGATGTGAGAGCTGGACTGTGAGGAAGGCTGAACGCCGAAGAATTGATGCTTTTGAACTGTGGTGTTGGAGAAGACTCTTGAGAGTCCCTTGGACTGCAAGGAGATCCAACCAGTCCATTCTGAAGGAGATCAATCCTGGAATTTCTTTGGAAGGAATGATGCTAAAGCTGAAACTCCAGTATTTTGGCCACCTCATGCGAAGAGTTGACTCATTGGAGAAGACTCTGATGCTGGGAGGGATTGAGGGCAGGAGGAGAAGGGGACGACAGAGGATGAGATGTGTGGATGGCATCACTGACTCGATGGATGCGAGTCTGAGTGACCTCCGGGAGCTGGTGATGGACAGGGAGGCCTGGCGTGCTGTGGTTCATGGGGTCGCAAAGAGTCGGACACGACTGAGCGACTGATCTGATCTGATCTGATTGTTCTGGAATTGAGCTGCAGGAGCTGCTTCTATATTTTTGAGATTAATTCTTTTGTCAGTTGCTTCATTTGCTATTATTTTCTCCCATTCTGAAGGCTGTCTTTTCATCCTGTTTATAGTTTCCTTTGTTGTGCAAAAGCTTTTAAATTTTAATTAGGTCCCATTTGTTTATTTTTGCTTTTATTTCCATTACTCTGGGAGGTGGATCATAGAGGATCCTGCTGTGATTTATGTCAGAGAGTGTTTTGCCTATGCGTTTCTTCTAGGAGTTTTATAGTTTCTGGTCTTACATTTAGATCTTTAATCCATTTGTGTTTATTTTTGTGTGGTGTTAGAAAGTGTTCTAGTTTCATTTTTTTATAACTGGTTCACCATTTTCCCCAGCACCACTCGTTAAAAGAGATTGTCTGTTCTCCATTGTATATTCTTGCCTCCTTTGTTAAAGATAAGGTGTCCATAGGTGCGTGGATTTGTCTTTGGGCTTTCTATTTTGTTCCATTGATCTATATTTCTGTCTTTGTGCCAGTACCATACTGTCTTGATGACAGTAGCTTTGTAGTATAGTTTGAAGTCAGATAGGTTGATTCCTCCAGTTCCATTCTTCTTCCTCAAGATTGCTTTGGCTATTCTAGCTTTTTTTTTTTGTATTTCCGTACAAATTGTGAAATTATTCTAGTTCTCTGAAAAATTACTAGAGCTAATCAATGAATATTGTAAAGTTGAAACATATAAAATTAGCACACAGAAATCCCTTGCATTCGTATACACTAACAATGAGAAAACAGAAAGAGAAATTAAGGAAACAAATCCATTCACCATTGCAACAAAAAGAATAAAATACTTAGAAATGAATCTACCTAAAGAAACAAAAGACCTATACATAGGAAAGTATAAAACACTGGTGAAATAAATCAAAGATGACACAAATAGATGGAGAAATATACCATGTTCATGGATCAGAAGAATCAATATAGTGAAAATGAATATACTACCCAAAGCAATCTATAGATTCAATGCAGTCCCTATCAAGCTACCAATGGAACAAGCGTCTTTTAATTTCGTGGCTTCAGTCACCATCTGCAGTGATTTTGGAGCCCAGGAAAATTAAATCTGACATTGTTTCTACATTTTCCCCATCTATTTTCCATGAAGTGATAGGACTGATGCCATGATCTTAGTTTTTTGAATGTTGAGTTTTAAGTCAGCTATTTCACTCTCCTCTTTGACCTTCATCAAAAGGGTCTTTAGATCCTCTTCACTTTCTGCCATTAAAGTGGTATCATCTGCATATCTAAGGTTATTTATATTTCTTCTGCCAATCTTGATTCTAGTTTATGATTCATCCAACCTGACATTTTGCATGATAAGTTAAATAAGCAGGGTGACAATATACAATAGAAAAATATAAATGTATTATTTAACAGTTTCCATGGACAGAAGTCTAAATCAAGGTGTGAATGAATATTTCCTTTTAAAGGCCCTGAGGGAGAATGTATTCCATGCTTCTCTCTCAGCTTCTGTCGCAACCCTTGCTATTTCCTGGTTTGTAGATAAATTACACCAGTGTCTCTCCATGTCTGTCTTTTCCTGATATCTTCCTTTGTTTCTCTATCACTTTTTATTTTTTGTCTCTTTTAAGGACACACATAATTGGGTTTCTAGCCCATCAATCCAAGAGGCTCTCATTATTCAAGTCTTAGCCTAAGCAAGAGACAGGTCTAGTCCAGATTGAAGAGGTAAGAGGCTAGACTGCAATCCTTGATGAAAGAAGCTATACAGTTGCATTGTAAGGGCCGTGGCTACATAGCAGGAGAAAATTTGGGCCGTATTTGCAAATACCACACTGATAAAGAGAAATGGACAGGATGGAAGAGAGAGTTGAATAAGGGTGCGAATGGGTGCTAAAGTATGAGGCAGGTCCCAGGTCATGTCAAGGTAGATTGCATTCATTATCACTACAAGTATTTAGTGTTGCTGGTATCATTTTATACATACTTGTGTATCTATGTATGCATTTTATTTGGTTCTTTTTAAAACCCTCCAACTTTTCTGTTATGGAAATGCTTAAATATATACAAAGTAAGTGGACGGTATCATGAACTGCCTTGTATCCAGTGCCCAGCTTCAGCAGTTATCAGTGTTTATGTGGCATTTGTTGTTGTTCAGTCTCTCAGTTGGGTCCGACTCTTTGTGACCCCATGGACTGCAGCATGCCATGCGTCCCTGTCCTACACTGTCTCCTGGAGTTTGCTCAAACTCATGTCCATTGAATTGACGATGCCATCCAACCATCTCGTCCTGTGTTGCTCCCTTCTCCTCTTGTCCTCAGTCTTTCCCAGTATCAGGGTGTTTTCCAATGAGTTGGCTCCTGGGAAGTTTTCTAATAGTGATTTTAGTTTTCATTTCCCTAATGTGTAATAATATTGAGCATTTTTCTTAGTTTGTTGACAAGTTTTATACTTTACTCTGTAGAGTGGCTGTGGAGGTTTTTCCCAGCTAAGTGTGTTGTGTGTGTGTGTTTTCATTCATTTTAATAGTTCTTTATGTGTTTTTAAGGGTTCTTTTGATAAGAAGCTTTGAATATGAAATCTAACTTCTCATTTTTCTTTTATGATTTTTGCTATCTACATCCTAAGAAATCTTTTATCTATTCTAGATCATGAAAATATTGTTCTATGTTTTCTTTAAAAAGCTTATAGTTTTGTTTTTTTTTTTAAGCTTATAGATTTAATTCTTATGTTTGGTTCAGTGATCCATCTCAAATTAATTTCTGTGTATACTGTGAGTTTTATTGTTTCCATATGGACAGCCAGTTCTTCAAACACCATTTATTAAAAAGACTTTCCCCATTAAATGCCTTTGGCATCTTTGTTGAAAATCAGTTGACTGCATGAGTGTAGGTTTGTTTCTGGAGTCTCCTTTTTGTTCCATTGATCTATTTATTCTCATGCCAATACTGCATCGTCTTGATTACTCTAGATTTTTAGTGTGTCTTGAAGTCAAATTATGAAAACACTCCATCTCTGTTCTTTTTTCATTATTGTTTTGCCATTCTAGTCTTTTTGGCATTTTCATAGAAATATGGAAATCAACTTGTCAGTTTCTACAAAAAAAGAGAAAAGAAAAAACTTTCTGGGATTTTCATTTGGATTACATTGCTTTATGGATCATTTTGGTAAGAATTATTTTAAACATCTTTTAGAATATCTTTTAAAACCATATTTTTGCTGATGTCACTCGCTAGCTGAAAAGCCTTCACTGGTTCTGTAATTATATGAAGTAAAGTTTAAGATCTTTAGATGGCTTTATTCCCAAGAGTTTCTTTCCTCTTTATTTAATCCACTGACTATTGTATCCAGGCTGCTTGTTCTTTCTCATACATAGTCTAAACTTTTCTCCCTCCTCTTCTCTCATTTTCTACTTACTAGATTTTCTTCACACCTGTTCTCCAAATCCCAAAGGCTCCAATATTACAATTATTTATATTATAATGTAATAAATTACAAGTTAACAATAAAGAGGCTATAAAAATAAATTGCCACATTTAGAATGGATAAGCAATCAGCTCTTACTGTATAGTATAGGGAAGTATATCCAATCTCCTGGGATAAGCCAAAATAATATTAAAACATAATGTATATATGTGAAAAACTGAATTACTTTGGTGTACATCAGGGATTGGCACAACACTGTAAATCAAATATGTCATTAAAAAACAAAAAATAAATTGTCATGGGGCAGATCATTTAAAATTTATACAGCTGTAATTAGAGCACCAGAAAGTAAGAAAACCTAATCAAACCTACCAAATTAAAAAACCAAACCCAAATAACAATCATATTAAAATAGGACTTTACTTTTAAATAGAAAGATGATGATAATCTGAAGAGAGGATGGAGGACAAAATAAGAGCAAATTACACACTGATCATGAGAACCATGTAAGAAGCACTTTTAATCCAGGACATATTTGCAGACCGAGCCATGAAGAATAGTGGAATGATGCTGCATTGTGTATAGCCATGTACTTTATTTCTTTGCTACTACTTGGAAGTTCAGAACATTCAGGTGATAGGAAAAACAGTATGAATCAACTTCACAGTTCTACTGACATCATTTTCTTGCTTACACATCACATGTGAATTAATTCTGGAAATGAGAGGTAAATAGTAAAAAGACTAGAAGAACAGCATGCTCCTTCCTACTTTTTGTTTTCTGTTTTAGTATTATTTTGGCAAAGGCATGAAAGAATCCAAAATTGGCTTAACCATAAGAGCAATTATAATATGAAGTATTTCTAGCATAAAAATTATTTCTCTTTTGTTTAAGGCATAATGTCTTCATAAGAACTAACCAGAAAGCTACATCCCTGTTAGATTCTGTAGATACCTATGAATCTACTTTATAACTCAGATAGTTTACAGTTGATAATTCTCATCCAAAGATATTTAAAATTTCATCTTATTCTTCAGAGTTGGAACCTGCTAACAATACCAGCTCCTAAATGGCTATCAAATATGCTTTTACTACTAAATTTCAAATGGTTTTGTCAACTGTTAGGTTGGTGCAAAAGTAATTGCGGTTTTGCATTGTCAAAATTTGCCATTTGATATTGGAATACATTCTTAAATAAATGTGGTTTTGTTACACATCATTTTAATGCACTTTTCTTCCTTTATGTTTTTTTGCTAGTGAACTACTGCATGCTGTTTTATTTTATATGTATTTCCGACTATGGAAATGATGTTAGACAAAAAGCAAATTCAAGCGATTTTCTTATTCAAGTTTAAAATGGGTCATAAAGTAGCAAAGACAACTTGCAACATCAACAACATATTTGGCCCAGGAATTGCTAATGAACATACAGTGCAGTGGTGGTTCAATAAGTTCTTCAAAAGAGACAAGAGCCTTGAAGATGATGAGTTCATTGGCCGGCCATTGGAAGTTGACAATGGTCAACTGAGGATCACTGAAACTCATCCTCTTATAACTACAGGAGAAGTTGCCGAAGAACTCAGTGTTGACCATTCTCTGGTCATTTGGCATTTGAAGCAAATTGGGAAGGTGAAAAGCTCAGTAAATTGATACCTTGTGTGCTGACTGCAAATCAAAAAAATCATCGTTTTGAAGTGTTGTCGTATTCTATGCAACAGCAAACTATTTCTCAATTAGATTGTGACATGAAATGAAAAGTGGATTTTATATGATAACCAGATATGACCAGCTCAGTTACTAGACAAAGAAGAAGCTCCAAAGCAGTTCCCAAAGCCAAAGTTGCAGCAAAAATAGTTGTGGTCACTGTTTGCTGCTGCTGCTGCTGCTAAGTCGCTTCAGTCGTGTCCAACTCTGTGCGACCCCACACATGGAAGCTCACCAGGCTCCCCTGTCCCTGGGATTCTCCAGGCAAGAACACTGGAGTGGGTTGCCATTTCCTTCTCCAATGCATGAAAGTGAAAAGTGAAAGTGAAGGCGCTCAGTCGTGTCCGACTCTCAGCGACCCCATGGACTGGAGCCTACCAGGCTCCTCCGTCCATGGGATTTTCCAGGCAAAAGTACTGGGGTGGGGTGCCATTGCCTTCCCCGGGTCACTGTTTGGGGGTGTCTGATTCACTACAACTTTCTGAATCCTGACGAAACCATTACAGCTGAGAAGTATGCTCAGCCAATCAAGATTCAGTGAAAACTGCAGTGCTTGCAGCTGTCATTGATCAACAGAGAAGGGCTCAATTGTTCTCCATGACACATCGTGGAGTGCCTAAACATCTGTGTCTACACTGACTGCACATCCCACAACCAGCGCTTCAAAAGTTGAATGAATTAGGCTATGAAGTTTTTCCTCATCTGCCATATTCACCTGACCTCTCGTCAACTGAGTACCACTTCTTCAAGCACCTTGACAACTTTTTGCAGGAATAACACTTCCAAAACCAGCAAAAAATGCTTTCCAACTGTTTGTTGAATCCTGAAGCACAGATTTTTTAAAAAATTAATTTATTTTTTAATCGAAGGATAATTGCTTTACAGAATTTTGTTGTTTTCTGTCAAACCTCAGCATGAATCAGCCATAGGTAAACATATGTCCCCTCCCTCTTGAACCTGCCTCCCCATCCCAGCCCTCTAAGTTGATACGGAGCCTCTGTTTGAGTTCCCTGAGACATACAGCAAATTCCCACTGGATATCTATTTTACATATGATAATGTAAGCTGGTTTTAGAAAAGGCAGAGGAACTAGAGATCAAATTGCCAACATTCGCTGGATCATTGAAAAAGCAAAAGAGTTCCAGAAAAACATCTATTTCTGCTTTATTGACTATGCCAAAGCCTTTGACTGTGTGGATCACAATCAACGGTGGAAAATTCTGAAAGAGGTGGGAATACCAGACCACCTGACCTGCTTCTCGAGAAACCTATATGCAGGTCAGGAAGCAACAGTTAGAACTGGACATGAAACAACAGACTGGTTCCAAATAGGAAAAGGAGTACGTCAAGGCTGTATATTGTCACCCTACTTATTTAACTTAGGTGCAGAGTATATCATGAAAAACGCTGGGCTGGAGGAAGCACAAGCTGGAATCAAGATTGCTGGGAGAAATATCAATAACCTCAGATATGCAGATGACACCACCCTTATGGCAGAAAGTGAAGAAGAACTAAAGAGCCTCTTGATGAAAGTGAAAGAGGAGAGTGAAAAAGTTGGCTTAAAGCTCAACATTCAGAAAACGAAGATCATGGCATCCGGTCCCATCACTTCATGGGAAATAGATGGGGAAACAGTGGAAACAGTGTCAGGCTTTATTTTTCTGGGCTCCAAAATCACTGCAGATGGTGACTGCAGCCATGAAATTAAAAGATACTTACTCCTTGGAAGGAAAGTTATGACCAAGCTGGTGCTGCTGCTAAGTCACTTCAGTCGTGTCCGACTCTGTGCGACCCCATAGACAGCAGCCCACCAGGTTAGACAGCATATTAAAAAGCAGAGACATTACTTTGCCAACAAAGGTACATCTAGTCAGTTCAATTCAGTTCAGTCGCTCAGTCATGTCCAACTCTTTGCGACCCCATGAACCACAGCATGCCAGGCCTTCCTGTCCATCACCAACCTCCGGAGTCCACCCAAACCCATGTCCATTGTATCGGTGATGCCATCCAACCATCTCATCCTCTATCGTCCGTCCCCTTCTCCTGCCCTCAGTCTTTCCTAGCATCAGGGTCTTTTCACATGAGTCAGCTCTCCACATCTGGTGGCCAAAGTATTGGAGTTTCAGCTTCAGCATCAGTCTTTCCAAAGAACACCCAGGACTGATCTCCTTTAGGATGGACAGTTTGGATCTCCTTGCAGTCCAAGGGACTCTCAAGAGTCTTCTCCAACACCACAGTTCAAAAGCATCAATTCTTCAGTACTCAGCTTTCTTTAAAGTCCAACTCTCACATCCATACATGACTACTGGAAAAACCATAGCCTTGACTAGACGGACCTTTGTTGGCAAAGTAACGTGGTCATGCAAATAAATTCTTTGGTACCATCTTTCTAGAGTCCATATATATGTGTTCAATTCAGTTCAGTTGCTCAGTCGTGTCTGACTCTTCACGACCCCATGAATCGCAGCACGCTAGGCCTCCCTGTCCATCAACAACTATGTGTTAGGATATTACATTTATCTTTCTCTTTCTGACTTACTTCACTCTGTATAATAGGTTCTAGGTTCATCCACCTCATTAGAATTGATTCAAAGTCATTCCTTTTTATCAGATCAGATCAGTCGCTCAGTCGTGTCTGACTCTTTGCGACCCCATGAATCGCAGCACGCCAGGCCTCCCTGTCCATCACCAATTCCCGGAGGTCACTGAGACTCACATCCATCGAGTCAGTGATGCCATCCAGCCATCTCATCCTCCGTCGTCCCCTTCTCCTCCTGCCCCCAAACCCTCCCAGCATCAGAGTCTTCTCCAATGAGTCAACTCTTCGCATGAGGTGGCCAAAATACTGGAGCTTCAGCTGTAGCATCATTGCTTCCAAAGAAATCCCAGGGCTGATCTCCTTTAGAATGGACTGGTTGGATCTCCTTGCAGTCCAAGGGACTCTCAAGAGTCTTCTCCAACGCCACAGTTCAAAAGCATCAATTCTTTGGCGCTCAGCCTTCTTCATAGTCCAGCTCTCACATCCATACATGACCACAGGAAAGACCATAGCCTTGACTAGGTGAACCTTTGTTGGCAAAGTGATGTCTCTGCTTTTGAATATGCTATCTAGGTTGGTCATAACTTTCCTTCCAAGGAGCAAGCGTCTTTTAATTTCATGGCTGCAGTCACCATCTGCAGTGATTTTGGAGCCCAGAAAAATAAATTCTGACACTGTTTCCACTGTTTCTCCATCTATTTCCCATGTAGTGATGGGACCAGATGCCATGATCTTTGTTTTCTGAATGTTGAGCTTTAAGCCAACCTTTTCACTCTCCACTTTCACTTTCATCAAGAGGCTTTTGAGTTCCTCTTCACTTTCTGCCATAAGGGTGGTGTCATCTGCATATCTGAGGTTATTGATATTTCTCCCAGCAATCTTGATTCCAACTTGTGTTTCTTCCAGTCCAGCATTTCTCATGATGTACTCTGCATATAAGTTAAATAAACAGGGTGACAATATACAGCCTTGACGTACTCCTTGTCCTATTTGGAACCAGTCTGTTGTTCCATGACCAGTTCTAACTGTTGCTTCCTGACCTGCATACAGATTTCTCAAGAGGCAGATCAGGTGGTCTGGTATTCCCATCTCTTTCAGAATTTTCCACAGTTTATTGTTATCTACACAGTCAAAGGCTTTGGCATAGTCAATAAAGCAGAAATAGATGTTTTTTTGGAACTCTTTTGCTTTTTCCATGATCCAGCGGATGTTGGCAATTTGATCTCTAGTTCCTCTGCCTTTTCTAAAACCAGCTTGAACATCAGGAAGTTCACGGTTCACATATTGCTAAAGCCTGGTTTGGAGAATTTTGAGCCTTACTTTACTAGCGTGTGAGATGAGTGCAATTGTGCGGTAGTTTGAGCATTCTTTGGCATTGCCTTTCTTTGCGATTGGAATATCTCATAATAAAAACCACACTGAAGATTTGAGGACTTGAAATATTTCTATTTTGCATAAGGTGCAGCTGGACAAGAAACCATTTGATTCAATGCAAGTTCTCTTCATTTGTTTTTAAAGCTATTATTCATTTGTTTTTATTGTACTAGTAAAAGACAGTGTTCATTTTTATTCTTTTGAGTATTTCAAATACTTTCAAATTGTTAATTTTGTAGCTTGGCCTTGTCTGAAAAAGAACTAGATGAAAGTTTTAATTCCATAGATTTCTCAACTTTTAAGTAGCTGATTCAAGTGAATTATATATTCCCTTTGATCTTTTTCTTTGGGGATGTACTCATATTTTCATTGATTTGTAAGAGTTCTTTACATGTTAGATGAAATATATAAAAAAATTTTTATAGGTCAAGAACAGTGAATATCCACAACTTCATACAGTTCATCTTAAATCATATATTTTACATTGGTTGCCAAGGTTTTTTTGTTTGTCTTTTGTTCTTTTTACCATGACGTTATTTTTAAAGCATATAACAACTTTAAAACTTTTTTGTTGTTTAATTTAGAGATCCTTTGCTTTGTAGTTTCCTCTATTGCTTTTTCACAGCAAAGTTCTTTCCATCTCAAGGGCAGATAAATATTTTTGTAGTTTCATATTTTTAAATTTAACTTTTAAAATCCATCTGGAATTTTGTTTGAATGTATTGTTAGAGCCAGGATCTGTTTACTGAATGATGAAACAATTACTTTCAGATTCCTGAGCTAGCTCTATTGTTTAATTTCATGCTCCATTGCTAAAAATCACAAAATTATTATGTCCTAGTAATATAACGTCTTTGACCTTGAGTCCTTGTAAAATACATTATTCTGATTCCTTGGTTTAGCTGATGTATTTCAAGGATCAGTAATAATTCTGAGACTTAATTTGGCAGTGTTAACTCTACTTGAAATGTGTAAGTAATGGGGTACACAATACTTGGTTTATTTGATGACATCTTCCAGCATAAAATTCTGTCACTCACAACACTTTACGCATTGTCACGTGGACAATAAATATTGTGTAAGAAGAAGATTTTTTTAAGTAGAAAGATTTTTTAAAAATCTTGATTTTTAAAAAATCTTGTTTTTCTATTTAATTTGGGCTTTATACTTAAGTTGGACTTAACTTTAGAAATGATATATATGTATATTAAAAATTTTCCTTCGTGTTTAAGATAATGAGTGATGACATTACTTATATATTAAGTAGTACTATAGGCCTGTGTCAAACTGTCTGTCCCATTATAGACAGAAATTTCACTCATTTATTCTAAAGTTTTTAGAGCTTGTATTAGTGTTCCTATGGAATAAAACATGCAATGTTAAATGAATTCAGTTATTCTAAATTTTTGTTATTTGATCCAAATTGTATGTAATGGCTCTAATGCCATTGATAAGAAAAAAGTAAATTGCTTAAGTTTTATAATTTAGTGTGAAGGCATTCTGGAGACCCTTGGTAAGCTCTTTCAGTAAGGAAAGATCCTGGCTCCTCTCTTTTCCTTTTGAACAGCTCAAAACATCAGTAAAGAATTTTTTCTTTTTGAGACACTGAAGAAAATATGTGTATATACCGGTATCAAACTCTGTCTGAACTCAGAAACTTAATAGGTTCAGATAAATTTTTAGATAAATCCCTGGGTTTAAATTATTGCTTTTTGCCATCTAAAACAGTGGGATGTAACTGATTCTCTAATAAGCTATCCAGTTCAAAGACCAAGTAAATTTGGATAGTAAGGTATACTTATATTGGCTCATGCTAGGTTTCCTTTATAATGGACCACTCAAAGGGTGAAGATGAAATGGATATAACCCTTTTGGACTCAAAGAGTTGATGATTACCACATTATCTGAGAACCTCTGCCTTTTAGTTTCCTAGTGTTTCCTTAGGACTTATTGTGTTCCCAGAGTTTAGTAGGTCTGAGTAGATTGGGGAACAGACTAACTCAATAGGGACAGAGGGTTTGCCCTCTTGAAATGACTTTGTCTGAGTTGGAAGTTGAGATTTCTGTGGCCACTAGGTGGCTTCAGTTGCCTGAAAAGAAAAGGTCAGGTCCAGAGGTTCTGTAGGGGTGAAAACATTTTATTTTAGGAAAATAATTTTATTTGGGAGTATTTATTTTCTGAGCTAGATTGGAAGAACAAGTTTGTTCAACTTAAAGACCTTTGAGGATCACCTACTTTCACCTTCTCATTTCAGAAATAAGGGCATTTAGGAAGACTTCACCAAGTTGACTCAGCTATATTGGGCAGAGGTAGAGCTAGAACCTAAGTGTCCTTTTAGTTTTTAGCTAGTTTTTTAATCTGTTGAATCAGTGATACTAATCTATTTTTTTTATTATTATGAGGTCACAGTACAGAATTATGTATAAGCCCTGGAGAAAGATTGTGTAGGAATATTGTGTTTAAAGCAGATGGTAAAGTTGCTGGTGGCCATCTTATGGGATGGATTGAACAATGATAGTGTTTACTCTTAGTCAAGCTGAACTTTCAGATTAATGAGCTACATTTTTTCATGACCAAAAGAATTAAAAAATTGTTATTTGTTCTGAATGAGTCCTGCTGCTGCTAAGTCTCTTCAGTTGTGTCGAACTCTGTGCGACCCCATAGATGGCAGCCTACCAGACTCCACTGTCCCTGGGATTCTCCAGGCAAGAACACTGAAGTGTGTTGCCGTTTCCTTCTCCAATGCATGAAAGAGAAAAGTGAAAGTGAAGTCACTCAGTCGTGTCCGACTCTTCTGGACCCTTATATATATCCTAAGTCCTTTTTTTGGAGAAGACAATGGCAACCCACTCCAGTACTCTTGCCTGGAAAATCCCATGGATGGAGGAGCCTGGTAGGCTGCAGTCCATGGGGTCGCTAAGAGTTGGACACGACTGAGCGACTTCACTTCACTTCACTTTCTTCAGATGAGTAACCACTTTTTTTTTTTCAAGTTATTGTATCTCTCAAATTTTCTGTTGTTTTTGATTAATATTTAACCTTTATAACAGGGTTGGAAAACTTTTGTAAAAATCAAAGGCCAGTAGAAAACACAACAAACAAAGTCATTATATATCAGTTCAAAATGACTCATGACAGTATTGAGTTTCTTTCCCTTTGAGCAGGATGGGGAGGAAGCAAAGAGTATCATTTCATGTACTTCTATAGTAAGTTCAGGAAAACGTACAACTTTTATTATTAAACATTTATGCTTAAGTTATCTATAATTTATATATTATGGCTGTTTCTAGAGAATAACAGAGATAAGGGAGACTTTAAGAGAGAAAAAAAGAGTGAAAGGGTGGGGAGGAAAAGAGATAATCAGGATGCTAAGAGTGATGGGGAAAGAGCTAGTAAGAGAGAGAAAGGGAGACTTCTATCTAAAAGTGAAGGGAGAGAGAACAGACCAGAGAGCTCCTTGAGCAGGAGTGCACGTGAAGGAAGCCATGGTGAGTGGACCTGGGGAGGGAGGGGGAGCGCATGTCCCAAGGGTAGAGAGAAACAAAGGAAAAGAGAAGGGCCCACATTTCTTTTCACGGCCTCCTCCATTTTCTTAATGGTATGTTGAAGCTGAATTGAATGAAAGTCTAAATCCATTAAACATTTTTAATTATGTCTCATTTTCTCTTCCTTTTTTTTTTTTTAAAGTGATTTAAAGGGAGTCATAGTCACTCTGAGTGATGATGGTCATTTGCAGTGTTCATACCTGGGGACAGATCCTTCTTTGTTCCAAGCTCCAAAAGTTGAATCTAGAGAACTAAACTATGATGAACTTGATATGGAGTTGAAAGAACTTCAGAAAGTCATCAAAAATGTTAACAAATCACAAGGTATCTCATTTTCAGCTTCCTATTATGGTATTCATTGTAAAATTTATATTATTTTGTATATGGATAGTATTTTGTATGTGTTGATTTTCTCCTCCAGGCTTAATTAAAGTCATTTTTGTAAAAACAGCATTGCTCTTTAACATACTAGTCTTTGTGCTTAATATGTATATTATAGCTTCTGAAAAATATGTCCTATTTAAGGTAATACTTTTGTTACTGTGTTTCACAGACAGTGCTATCTAGGTTTTTTTCTTTAAACTCTAAGAAAGGAACATATATTTCTTCAGGTAGTGATTTTAGGGCTTTAGAAGAACATTAAAGTTTAGAGTGATCATTTATTAACTTCTAATATCCCTGATAAAATTTTAGTTGCTTCTTTTAAAGGAAACCAGAGCAGTACATGAGTTACCACTTTATTACTAAAAATGTAGTCATTTGCAGCCCAGTGAGATAATTTATGTTTGTAGTTAATTAGCCATCCAAATGGAGTGTAGCCTGTGGTATGCTGATTTTTAGTGACTCAGAGGCTGATGATATTTTCAGTTCCTGAGTTTTGTATAACTCAATATTATCTTACTTTGGGCTTCACAAGGGTATAATTTTATTATAAATTAAAAGGAGAAACAAAACACCGATCCTGCAGTTTGAGTTGGACATGTGAAAAGCATTACTTTAAGTTCTCTTCTCAGGGTCAGGTAAAAGTATTTTTTTTAATGTGAAAAAATATGGACTATTTTCACATGAAAGAAATGTTAAAACAAGTAGGAATAATAAAAGAAGCAGAGCATAAAAAGCCAACCAAAATAACAGAGCCAATCTTAATTCTGGTCCAATCACTTTTCTAGAGTTATGTATTTTTGAGTCTATATTACCAAGAGAGATTCAGAGGAATTTAGATAATATATTTCAAAATGTGAATATTAAAATAAAATTGTTTTGTTTTGGTTTTACACTTTCTCTTACAAAGTTTTGAAAGTAAACAATTGAAACTTGGGTCTTTTAAGTATCTCCAAGTATTTAAAAACCCATTTGTTGTCAGCACCCTCTGGTCAAATAGAGAATAGTTTAAATTGGGTGTATCATATTGCAATATACATGTTTCCCATTTTTGATATTAGTGTTTTGGGATTAATGGAATATAAGTCTTATTTTGTCATTTAAAAATATAATTGGGGAAGAGTGACATATATGTGTGTGTGTGTGTGTGTGTGTATGAAACATGAAATTTGCAGAGTTCATTAAATTTAATGTAATTTTTCACTCCAAGTTTGGTGTCATGAGATTGTGGCATATATATTTTGGCATATATATATATGTCACAATCTCATATAATCACTTTCCTAGAGTTATGTATTTTTGAGTCTATATTACCAAGAGAGATTCAGAGGAATTTAGATAATATATTTCAAAATGTGAACAGAGTGACCTAGAATGATAATCTCTTCTAATTATATATATATATATATATACACACATATATATATAAACAATGTGCTAATGATATTTTGATTAACACTTGATTATGTAAAACATTTTTGAGAAAAGTCCCTTCTAGCTTAGTTACTTTTTGGTGGCCAAAATGATGCCCTTGAGTACTCCAGTCTTTTCACCCAGGGATAGGCTATTTTACTTGTCATTACCCTGATTCTTCTTTGTATATTGAAATAACTGCTAATTAAGCTAGGGATGAACCTACAGACTTGAGTGCAAAGTTTATTATTTACATAACCTCAAAGTTAATATTTGAAGTTCTCTGCCCCTTCTTTGCCACCATCATTTGATTTTATTCATAAAAATGAAACAGAGACTCTTTAAAAAAAAAAAGGAGAGACTTTTAACATAGTTTATTTCTAGAATATGGAAAAAATTTACAACTTTTTGCACTTATAAAATTGTGGTGTATTTGTTCATTAAAATACCTATAATTATATAAAAGCACCAAATCATTTCACTATGGCAGATTATGAGAAGTTAAAACTCCAAACTTTTTGATGACCTCATTATTCATTTAAATGCCACCTATTTTAGTAGAGTGACTTTAACTTGCAAAAAAAATGTTCTTTTCAGTCTTGTGGGTTATGTTCAGCACTTAAAGTTTTTTTTTTTTTTATTTCTTCAAAGCAAGAATTGCAGCAAAATATAAAGCCAATTTAAAGAATACATTTTGTTGTACACATGGTGTATATTATCTACCATAATAAAAGTGTTTTTGAAGCTGATTTTATGTGTGTAAGTTATATGAGGAGTGTATGTTATAAGCATGAAATAATATCAATAGTAATAATTTCTGTATGGCTCATGGATTTTGAAGCTTTTCATATTCAACTCATTAGTTAGAATCCTGCCTTGCATTTCTGTTACCAGTAGTCAACAACATCTGTTAGTAGACACTTTCAAAAATAGAGTTTCCTTATTATTTATTTAGATAGTTGATATGTTCTTTCTTTGGGATAAGTATGAAGGAAGGAGTACAGTATTGACATAGACTCCTACACAGCATGTCTTCAGGAAGGAAAAGAGAGCCGTAACATATAGGCATATAACTGAAAGTCTGCACCCGTTTGAAATATGTCTAGGATAACTTAAGTTGCTTCTACCACTGAGTGGTAGAAACATTCGTGCTTGGTAACCTTGTTGGAAATTGTGCTGTTCAGACTTATGTCTGGCTGTCTATAACAGAATACCCAAATAAGGTGGCTTAAACAGGCAGAGGTTTACTTCTTTCTCAAGGAAAAGAAGGCCAGTAATGAGCAGTCCAGGACTTCCCTGGTGGCTCAGACGGTAAAGCGTCTGTCTACAGTGCAAGAGACCTGGGTTCGAGCCCTGGGTCGGGAAGATCCCCTGGAGAAGGAAATGGCAGTCCCCTCCAGTACTATTGCCTGGAAAGTCCCAGGCACAGAGGAGCCTGGTAGGCTACAGTCTGTGGGGTCGCAAAGAGTCGGACACGAGTGAGCACAATGAGCAGTCCAGGGTTGGTTGGGCAGTTCCACTGTCATGAGGGACTTTTGAGTCCTTCTCACCTGGGTCTTCTGTTGGTTCAGGATGGCTTATGGAACTCCTGCCTCACATCTGCAGTTGAGTCAGCCCACTTAAGGATCTTTCCTGGAAGCCACACCCTGAACAACTTCTGCTTATATCTCACTGGCCACTCCAAGCTGCAAAAGAGGCTGGGAAATTTAGTGTTTTGGTTGAACGCTTCGGTTGAGCGCAGGATTAGGCTCCAAGCTTAGGATAAAAATTGGACTCTTTTTTAGTAAAGAAGAACCAAAGATTCATTACTGGGTGGGCAATGAGCTTTTGTGCTCTAAGTTGTGGAAATTCCTATTCCAAATATTGCTATTTTGGTGAGAATGTCTGATGGCGGTTGTAGGCAGTTCTTATCTTTGTGAGACAGTGGATTCATGTGACACCATCCAAATGCTTTCTATATTTTCAGTCAGCCATCCTCAGGGTTTGGGGGATGTTCCCTCTCAGGGTCACAAGGTTATTTCAGCAGTTCCAGGCAACAAATATGATTTCCAGGGAAGGAGACAGATATTTCTCCCAAGGCTCCCCATTTATTAAGGAGGAATAACTTTCCCAGAATCACATACCAGCACCCCAACTCCCACCAATTCTCACCTCACATCTGCCAGGATTAGGTTCCATGCTCAGGCCTGAAATAACAGAAGGTCAGGGGAATGAAATCACCATGCTTGGATTTGACCAATCCAGTGATTAAGATGGAAGTGAATTAGGGGAATTTGATGGAAGTGAATTAGATGGAAGTGACTCAGCAGAACTAGGGATCTACCACAAAGGAGGAGGAGAAGGGAAGAATGGATGTTAGGGGGGCAGCCAATAATCTGCATGCTGCTGCTACTGCTGCTGCTGCTGCTAAGTCGCTTCAGTCGTGTCTGACTCTCTGCGACCCCATTGACAGCAGCCTACCAGGCTCCCCGTCCCTGGGATTCTCCAGTCAAGAACACTGGAGTGGGTTGCCATTTCCTTCTCCAGTGCATGAAAGTGAAAAGTGAAAGTGAAGTCGCTCAGTCGTGTCCGACTCTTAGCGACCCCTTGGACTATAGCCCTCCAGGCTCCTCCATTCATGGGATTTTCTAGGCAAGAGTACTGGAGTGGGGTGCCATTGCCTTCTCCAATAGTCTGCATACATATATGTATTATTATATATTAAGTGAAAGCACTCAGTTGTGTCTGATGCTGTGACCCCATGGACTACACAAGTCCATGGAATTCTTCAAGCCCAGGATACTAAAATACTGGAGTGGGCAGCTGTTCCCTTCTCCAGGAGATTTTCCCAACCCAGGGATCAAACTCAGGTCTCCCGCATTCCAGGTGAACTCTTTACCAGCTGAGCCAGCAGGGAAGCCCTATGTATGTATATATACATGTATGTATGTGCATATGTATTTTTTATGTTTCTTGTTTATTTAGGGTCTCTATGGCTTGTTCATAATATCTCATTATATACTATAAATGTTTTTGAAATTATGAAATTTTAAGCTGAAAATAAAATGAACATGGTAAAAACAATTCAAACAGTACTTAAAGCATAAAACCCAGGTCTTACTTCTACTAGGGGAGAAGGCAATGGCACCCCACTCCAGTACTGTTGCCCGGAAAATCCCATGGATGGAGGAGCCTGGTAGGCTGCAGTCTATGGGGTCGCTAAGAGTTGGATATGACTGAGCGACTTCACTTTCACTTTCCACTTTCATGCATTGGAGAAGGAAATGGCAACCCACTCCAGTGTTCTTGCCTGGAGAATCCCATGGACGGAGAAACCTGGTAGGCTGCCGTCTATGGGGTCGCACAGAGTCGGACACGACTGAAGCGACTTAGTAGTAGTAGTAGTAATAGTAGTACTTCTACTAGAGTGTTTCAATGTAACCTTTATTAATAGTTTTGTGTATTCTGTAAGAAAGTTTTGTTTATATAATTGTTTTTACACAAATATGTGTGTATTAGAGACACTGTACTACATCTTGCTTTTTTAGATCAATAGCATATTTTGGAGTTCTTTCCTTGTCGGTATATAAAGATGGATAGCATTCTTACTTAACAGTTTTGGGTTTTGGACGATTGCACAGTATTGATAATACCATAACTTAGTTAACTATTTCCCTATTAATAGAAATAGGACTAAGATTTAAGCTGTTTTGTTTTTGATAATTATCAGTAACAGAGAAACCCCTTGGACATGAGTATTGGGTAAATGTTTGAAAATAGAATTGTTAGGTCACAGGGTATGGGAGTTTTACATTTGATTTGTTGTTGTTGTTGTTCAGTTGCTAAACTGTGTCCAACTCTTTGCAACCCCACAGACTGCAGCACACCAGGCTTCCCTGTCCTTCACTATCTCGCAGAGTTTGCTGAAACTCATGTTCATTGAGTTGATGGTGCCATCCAACCATCTCATTCACCCACTTTTCCTCCTGTCTTCAATCTTTCCCAGCATCGGGGTCTTTTCCAATGAGTCGTCTCTTTGTATCAGGTGGCCAAAGTATTGGAGCTTCAGTTTTGACATCAGTCCTTCCAGTGAATATTCAGGGTTGATTTCCTTCAGGATTGACTGGTTTGATCTCCTTTCTGTCCAAGGGACTCTCAAGAGTCTTCTCCAGCACCATGATTCAAAAACATAAATTCTTCGGCACTCAGCCTTCTTTATGGTCCAACTGGCACATCCATATATGACTATTGGAAAAACCATAACTTTGAGTTTATGGACCTTTGTTGGCAAAGTGATGTCTCTGCTTTTTAATATGTTGTCTAGGTTTGTCATAGCTTTTCTTCCAAGGAACAAGCGTCTTTTAATTTCATGGCTGTGGTCACCATCCACAGTGATTTTGGAGCCCAAGAAAATAAAATCTGCACTTGTTTCCATTGTTTCCTCATCTGTTTGCCATGTATGTGTGTGTGGGTGTTAGTTGCTTAGTTGTGTCTGACTCTTTGTGACCCCATAGACTGTAGCATGCCAGGCTCCTCTGTCCATGGAATTCTCCAGGCAAGAATACTGGAGTGGGTTGCCATTCCTCACAAAGTGATGGCAAATGATTTTAAGATGTCATGATCTTAGTTTTTTGAATGTTGAGTTTTAAGCCAGTTTTTCCACTCTTTCTCTTTCACCTTCATCAAGAGGCTCTTTAGTTCCTCTTCGTGCTCTGCCGTTAGGGAGGCATCATCTGCATATCTGAGGTTGTTGATATTTCTCCCAGCAGTTATAGCCAATTTACCCTCATGGGTTATACTCTTTTGGGCTTCTAACAGTAGCTAAGGAGAGGGAATTGAAATTCCTAACATAGGTCAGTCAGTGGGTCACATCTTAGCTCATATCTTTGGGAAAAAAGACAGTTTTTCTTTACAGTAGCGTAGAGGGGAAAGCTTTTCATTCTGTATTGCATCATTTTTTTTCAACTTGTGAATACATTTATGGGATTGTCTTTTGATATAAGGTATAGATAAATGTTAAAACTTTATGTAGCAATTTTTACTTTATGATTAAATATCTTTTTTTTTTCTCTTAAAATTACAGATGTTTGGCCCCTGACTGAGAGAGAAGATGACCTGAAAGTCTCTGCCATGGTTTCTCCTAACTTTGATTCAGTATCTGTAGGTGTATTTGCAAACTTTAAGAGGGTTTGTGATAGTGGTGGACTCTGATATATTGGAATCAGATTGTATTGGTTTAAAATCTGGGCCTCCAGATAGAAACTTCAGGGAAGATACCAAGTTTTAGGCCTTGTTACTTTCTAGAAAAAACATTTCTAGCATCTCAGTGTGATAACAAGTTTCTTAGGCAGATTTCTATCTTAAAAAGGGGAAGGGAAGGGGGTTTGTCAAAGAGGTTCTCACCATTACTCTGAATCTCCCTACTTTATTTTATTTTTTCAAACTTTTTCAGTACTGGAGTATTGAGATAATCCTACTCCAGATAAATGATACTGAGCCCACTACATTTTTGTTGAATGTTCAATGAGATAATGTTTATGAAAGGCATGACTCAGAGTTTGATAATTTATAGTCTTTATTACAGTGGCTGTGATGGGAGAGTAGTTTAAGAATAAAGAGTTGGGCCAGGAATTATTTTTTCTCTCATTTCTATTTGTGTGACCCAGAGCAAGGTATTTAATTTTTTGTCTCAATTTTCTTATCTATAAAATGGTAATAGTAGTAGAATCCACTTTGTTGAATTATAATAATTAACTAACAAATCATTATAATAATATTCACGGTCATCAGTCCTACCATAGCCATCACCATTCCAGTTATCTCGTGTGTGCTCAGTTGCTGAGTCATGTCTGACTCTTTGTAACCCTATGGACTGTAGACTGCTAGGCGCCTCTGTCCATGGAATTTTCCAGGCAAGAATACTGGAGTGGGTTGTCATTTCCTTCTCCGGGGATCTTTCCTAACCAGGGTTCAAACCAATGTCTCTTGTGTCTCCTGCATTGGCAGGCAGATTCTTTACTGCTGCACCACCTAGGAAAATTGACTGCCATTTCCTTAATGCCAGTCACATAATGGGTGTTCAATATATATTTGCTGTATAAAAGAATTAGTTCAGTTCAGTCGCTCAGTCATGTCTGACTCTTTGCGACCCCATGACTCACAGCATGCCAGGCCTCCCTGTCCATCACCAACTCCCGGAGTTCACTCAAACTCATGTCCATCAAATCAGTGATGCCATCTAGCCATCTCATCCTCTGTCGTCCCCTTCTCCTCCTGCCCCCAATGCCTCCCAGCATCAGAGTCTTTTCCAATGAGTCAACTCTTTGCATGAGGTGGCCAAGGTACTGGAGTTTGAGCTTTAGCATCAGTCCTTCCAGTGAACACCCAGGACTGATCTCCTTTAGGATGGACTGGTTGGATCTCCTTGCAGTCCAAGGGACTCCCAAGAGTCTTCTCCACACCACAGTTCAAAAGCATCAAAGAATAATAAAGCTGAAAAACCAGAAAGGGGGACTGTCCTTGGTTACATTACTTTATCTCTTTGTTTAGTTTTCTTTAAGTACTTGTTAGATTATGGTTGGTTTTCTCTCACTGCCTAAAGTCGGGCCAAAATCTATCTAGTTTATCTATGTCTGTACCAAAGTTGATCAATTTAGGCAAGTGATCAAATTCACTCGTTTTACAGTATATGAAGTCTATGTCATATAACTTTGCTTAGGAAATGACTTTGATATTTAGGTATCAGAACACAATATGGTAAGTAATTCCATAGTTTTTTGAAGAATAATCTTAGTACAAACAGCCAACCCAAGTTGTGATAAAAATTGCATTAACATTGCCTTAGTATAGTAAGTTGGATATTCTTAAAAAAAAAAAAAAAAGTAGGACTATATATGAAAGAAACATTCACCCAGTTGAGTCACATAGTAGAGGTACTGTTCTAAACATTGGATATTCAGCACACCATTTCTCACTCTACCTGAAGGGTGTAGTCTGAGTGGAACATTTCTGCTTAGTTAGCTGACAAATGTACACACATTTTCTTGCCTTGGAAATGATTCTTTTTTTCCTTTGGGCAACTTATATAATTTTTTTCTAGATTTTTCTCTTAGACATAGGCTATTTGAAATGAGGAATTCCCTTTCTGTTCTTTAGCAACTTTTGATCTTTGTGAGTAAAGGCTTTATGTAATAGCACTGTATTTTAATATGTATTTCCCTACTGGTAACCTGAAGTGCTTTTTCCCCCTAACTAGGTATCTCTTTCCAGCTCCATTTCCCCCATCTCACAATTTTTTCCTTCTTAAGAAAGGAAAGGATTCTTGAGAGTATCATATTCATCTCATTGGAAAACATCAGTCCAATGATTTATGCGGCTTTGGTGCCATATTGTCTTCATATAGCTATTTCTCTCTGGCTATAATTTCATGTTTCCAAAGGACTTCTGTCCTTGAAATATCAAGGTGTTTAGGCATAGATGGAAAAGAGCAAGAAATGGGAGGTGTTGGTTTCTTTTCTAGATTTGCCGACAGCTAAATGTAAAACATTTCCTGGATTTTAGGTAATACTAGGGCAAAAAGCCTGGCTTAGTACTTTATTTTCAGTCATTATTGTGGAAGCACACATCCAAAAAATAATATAATTTGTGCTAGAATGGTATCTTTTATAGAAGAGACATATATCGCTATCCTCTCTTCTTGATTGAGAAGTTGAATCAGAGTTCATATACAGTTTCCTATGGAATCATATATAGGATATGAATATCCTTACTCTTAATTATGCTGATGACCATGACATCATACCGATCCCCACTGCTTAGAAGAGGCTTAATTTTTCTCAGTAAAATAATTCCAAGTAGGCTAATTTAAAGTACAATGGATTTATTCATTGGTTGGACAGAGACTTTATGATCATAATTGTTCCCTTAGGAATCCATGTGCGTATTATTAGAAAATATGTTACCCTTTGATCTTATTCTGTCATATAGTGACTGTATTTTCCTCTCAATCTATTGCTATAAAAAATAACTTATAAATTCTAAGGAAATATTTGCTCTATTATATTCTGAATTCTTTAAGAGAGAGGACCAGGTAACCCAGGCTGATTCTCAAAGAGTGAAAGAATTTATAATATGTACTAGTAAAACAAACAAACAAACTGCTACTTTTGTTTTATTTTCTAGATGTAAGGCCACTCAATCTTTATATCATTAATTACATGCCTTAGATACATATTATTAATTAGAATAAAGCATACCTTTGGCAAGTTAAAAACACAAGGACCTAAAAAAATGGCACAATGTTTATATAGAAAATATATAGAGGTCTTGTTTTATATAATATAAAGAATGAATTAATAGAATTAGTTTCCATTTTTAAGGAAATTTGGCAGTAGTTTGTTAATAAAGTATGTGAACTTTTCTTCCCCTTTTTTGGTGGGTGTGTTTTTTAACATTAGTTCATGACTTTCCAAATAAAGCCATCCAAAAAAGCCGCAGTGATTCTTTTAATCTGTCATCAGAGTGAAAAATCCTTTTTGCCTTTTTTTTTGTTGTTGGTGGAAAGTATATATCAAACTCACTGTGTTTACTTACTGATGTATAGTACTTAAACGATTCTCTCCTCCCTTTAATTTTCAATTCTGTTGAAAATTCTTGCTTCTGTTTACAGCAAGCTACTGATGCTGAAGTGGGAGCTGACCTTGTCCCTTCGGTCACAGTGAAGGTATGGTACCAGAGTTCTAGGCTCTAATGTGCAAGCAGTGTCATGCATGTCATCACACCTGTCACTGTTGTCACCGTAGAAGTAGCATATGGAAATACAAAAGAAACGCTGGTGGGCAGAAGAGCTAATGCACATTTTTCCAAAGAGGACATCAGAATGGCCAACAGACACATGAAAAGATGCTTAGCATCACTGATTATCAGGGAAATGCACGTCAAAATCACGAGATGACACTTCACAACTTAGAATGGCTATCATCAAGAAGACAAGAGACAACAGGAGGATGAGGATGTGGTGAGAAGGGAGTCTGTAAATATTGTTGCTGGGAATATAAATCAATCCAACCAGTATGGAGATCATTTGGTGGTTCCTTAAAAAATTAAAAAAAAAAGTCTTCTGTATGATCTAGCAATTCCACTTCTGGGTATAAATCAAAGGAAATGAAAACAGTATTTCCCATGCAATATATTCACTCTCATGCTTATGGCAGTTTTATTCACAAAATAGCCAAGATATGGAAACAACCCAAATGCCCATCAATGGCTGAATGGATTAAAAAACAGATATGGTACATTTACACCCTAGAATATTATTCACCTATGAGAAGGGAGGATATCCTTCCATTTGCAACAACATGGGTGGATCTTGAGCACATTGTGCCACATAAGATAAGATGGACAGAGAAAGACAAATAGTATATGATATCACTTATATGTGGGACTCTGAAAAAGTTAAGCCTGTAAAAACACAGGGTAAAATGGGCTTGAGGCTTCCCAGGTGGCTCAGTGGTAAAGAATCTGCCTGCCAATGCAGGAGCTGCAGGAGATGTGGGTTCGATTCTTGGCCTTGGAAGATCCCCTGGAGGCAGAAATGACAACCCATTCTAGTATTCTTGCTGGGGTAATCCCGTGAGCTGCAGTCCATGGGGTTGCTTATCAGGAGTTTGGGTAGGGTTAAGAGTGATGATTTGAAGGGAATACAGGGAGTACACTTGTAATGAGTAGTAAATAAACTATAAATATCTGATGCACAGTGTAATGAATATAGATAATAATATTGTACTATAGTTATGTAATATAAATTTCACTGGATTGGCAATCATATTGGCAGTGTATAAATGTATCAAAGTAACAGCTAGATCCATAGGGTCGCAAATTGTTGGAGATGACAGGAGTGACTTAGCACAGCACAGCACACAGTGTGCTGTACACCTTAAATATGCACAGTATGACACATTAAATTTATTAAATTAAACAAAAGATTTCTTGGTTAAAAAAAGTCAAAAGAAGGAAAACCCAAACACTTGACATTTGTAAGTTTTCCTTAGCCTTGGGAAGTAAATAGATAACCTTTATCATTTCCTACAAATATAAAACTAGTATTTATAGCAGTATATATATAATAAAAAATTGTTATGACGTATTCCTACTTTAATTAAATGTGTAGTATGATTTGGGGTTATTTTTTAGAAACAATATTTAAATACACTAAAGGAATTGTGTCATCACATTCATAGTAGACCGAGCAGTTCATTTCAGTATTTTATATATATATATTGGGGAATCATGAATATTAAAAATATCTCTCTGTGTTTGAAAAGAATTCCCAGCCATCTATCTGCCATAATATTAGCTTTACATGGATGTATTTATAGTAGGAAAATACTAAACGAAGAAGCCACAGAGTAGAGTAGTGACAAATTGATAGTGCCCCCAAAATACAATGTGAACGATGTGGTTTTGGTTACGATTTTCAGTCCTGCCATTGTAGGATTTTAGAACTAGGACTCAAACGTAGAACCCTCTTAAGGCATTTAGATTAAAGTGTGGTAATCAGTCAGCACATTATTAAGCTGAAAATATTTATCACTGCCCAGACGTTGGAGCCAGGGAAAGTTGTGGATCTTGGCGATTCGCTAAGTTAAAACTTGGACAGGACTTTATATTTTCTTAGATTATGGGTTGCTGTCCTTGGAGGAGCTTGACAGGGCACCAGGCTTTACCAATTGTGTTCGCTTACACTGGACCCAGCGGGTGGCCCAAGTGTGGGGATCTTTGGTAGAAGCTGAAGGGAGCCCAATCTTATAACTGTTTCCTAAGCTAATTTTTTTGGATTCTTGCCACTGGAAACAAGGGTGGTCTTTTCCCAGTCTCCCTTCCCCCTATCCAATCAAAGGCTCTATCTCATTAATACTTCTGAGTCTGGAAAAGCTTTAGTGGCAAGAAATCAAACATTTAAGATAAAAAAACAACAATCCTGCAGTGTTCCAGGAATGATCTGTAGACTTTTGTGTAGGGAAAGCCCTTTTATATCTATCTACTGATATTGTTCTGACACATACATATAATAATTCAGGAGCATGTTGTGAATTTCAAAATTCAGATTTAATTTTGTACCTAAACCAGATAACATTGCTCATGGTAACTTTTCCCCCACCTACTATTAATTGCTATAAATAAATACACCTTTCCCTCCCCTGCAGTTCTTAGGCTTTCCTGTATAACAGCCACCTTCAAATGATGGCGTGACACTACTGGAAATTTCTCCTACATTATGGGAAATTAACTGTGTTTGAGAATGACTAAGTTACACTCTCTTCCTTATTGCCATGATAAAAGAATAAGAAAGAATGCGATACTCTAGAGTTACACAAAACCAGCTTGACTTTCATGGCGGACACTGTGACTTCCTGTTTCTGCCTGACAGTTCCGATACAAATTTCTGTTATAAATCTCTCCTTATAGCCTTAAATAACAAGAGCAGCCAAAATATATAACCATACAAGTTTCCGTCGTAATAAATCCTGTTAATTGAGAAAATTTTTCCATCCGTTCCAAGTGAATGAAGATGTGGCTACCTTGAGTACGTGTGCATGATGCGTGAACATCTGTTCCAGGCAACCAAGGCAGAGTGGTTGTTAATACCTGGCCTTTGGAGTCATGTTTATATATCTAGGATAAAAATTTGGTATTATATTTCCTAAGGATCATATTTTATTTTGTTAGAAATGGAAAATAGCATGGAAAACGTTCATATTCATGTTTCATATTTTCCCCTTAATATTCTATAATTATTTTTCTCTTAAAATGTGAGGTTTATGATCTAGCCAAGTCTTTAACTTTTTTATTTTGGCTCAAACACAACTCTTCTTTGTTACTGTGGCTATTTTTGTCACACATCATCTTGATTCATATTTGAAAGTGCCTAGTCCATTGTTAGGATTCAATAAATCTGTGTGTAAGAGTTATCACCATCCATCTTCCATCTAAACTAAATGCAAACACTTGTAACAATGTAAAATTCTATGATTGTTGTCTAAGTATGCATTGTTATGCCTAGCAGAGTCAGAATGTCTGCCGCTTTAAAAGCGGCTTATTACTACTTTAAGGATTTTTCATTTTCATTTTTAAAACTAAGCTCTCGTGAGACCTTCTTGGTCATTCTTTTCGGCTCACTTACATATACTGGCTCGATGGTTTTAGACGTGTTTTTGAGTTTCTCTGAACCTCTGTTTTTAAACTGTAAAATGGGGAACTTTTTCATTTGCAGTTATTTTGATTCTTAAACCACAGCTAATTAAGAGCATGGGCTCTGGACTCTGACAGACAGAAGTTAAATGGTGGTTCTTCCACTTATAATCAGAGTTGCCTTGGTCAAATTATCTAGCTTCTCTTAGCCACATTTTTCTCTTATGTAAAATGGGATATAATGACAGATAGTACCTGTTTCACAATGTTGTAATGGGTAAATGAGATAATACACACAAATAATTGATTAGGATGGTTCCATGCATATAGAAAGCTGCTAATGGTTATTATCATTAATTTTATTTAAAATATATGTACAGACAAGTATGGCAATATGGTTGTCTGAGGACAGGCCTTACAAACAGCTATGAAAAGAAGAGAAGCAAAAGGCAAAGGAGAAAAGGAAAAGGGGAAGGGGAAGTTATACCCCCATTTGAATGCAGAGTTCCAAAGAATAGGAAGGAGTGATAAGAAAGCCTTCCTCAGTGATCATTGCAAAGAAATAGAGGAAAGCAATAGAATGGGAAAGACTAGAGCTCTCTTCAAGAGAATTAGAGATACCAAGGGAACTTTTCATGCAAAGATGGGCTCAATAAAGGACAGAAATGGTATGGACCTAACAGAAGCAGAAGATACTAAGAAGAGGTGGCAAGAATACATAGAAGAACTGTACAAAAAAGATCTTCACTACCAAGATAATCACGATGGTGTGATCACTCACCTAGAGCCAGACATGCTGGAATGCAAAGTCAAGTGGGCCTTAGGAAGCATCACTACAAACAAAGCTACTGGAGGTGATGGAATTCCAGTTGAGCTATTTCAAATCCTAAAAGATGATGCTGTGAAAGTGCTACACTCAATATGCCAGCAAATTTGGAAAACTTAGCAGTGGCCACAGGGCTAGAAAAGGTCAGTTTTCATTCCAATCCCAAAGAAATGCCAAAGAATGCTGAAACTACTGCACAATTGCAATCATCTCACACTCTAGCAAAGTAATGCTCAAAATTCTCCACACCAGGCTTCAACGGTACATGAACCGTGAATTTCAAGCTGGATTTAGAAAAGGCAGAGGAACCAGAGATCAAATTGCCAACATCCATTGGATCATTAGAAAAACAAGAGGGTTCCAGAAAACCGGCTACTTCTGTTTTATTGACTATGCCAAAGCCTTTGCCTGAGGGGATCACAACAAACAGTGGAAAATTCTTAGAGATAGAAATACCAGACCACCTGACCTGCCTCCTGAGAAATCTGTATGCAGATCAAGAAGCAACAGTTAGAACTGGATATGGAACAACAGACTGGTTCCAAATACGAAAAGGAGTACGTCGAGGCTGTATATTGTCACCCTACTTATTTAACTTAGATGCAGAGTACATCATGAGAAACGCTGGGCTGGATGAAGCACAATCTGGAATCAAGACTGCCAGGAGAAATATCAATAACCTCAGATATGCAGATGACACCACCCTTATGGTAGAAAGTAAAGAAAAGCTAAAGAGCCTCTTGATGAAAGTGAAAAAGGAGAGTGAAAAAGTTGGCTTAAAGCTCAACATTCAGAAAACTAAGATCATGGCACCTGGTCCCATCCCTTCATGGCAAATAGAGGAGGAAACAGTGGAAATAATGTCGACTTTATTTTTGGAGGCTCCAAAATCACTGCAGTTGGTTACTGCAGCCATGAAATTAAAAGACACTTGCTTTTTGGAAGAAAAGCATGACCAACCTAGACAGCTTATTAAAAAGCATAGACATTACTTTGCAACAAAG
The DNA here is from genome assembly GCA_935064755.1 of Tragelaphus eurycerus. NCBI lineage: Eukaryota > Metazoa > Chordata > Mammalia > Artiodactyla > Bovidae > Tragelaphus > Tragelaphus eurycerus. Next base: position 33,292,463 of record CAKXYN010000002.1, read on the forward strand.
ATCCGTCTAGTCAAAGCTATGGTTTTTCCAGTAGTCATGTATGGATATTAGAGTTGGACCATAAAGAAAGCTGAGCACCGAAGAGCTGATGCTTTTGAACTGTGGTGTTGGAGAAGACTCTTGAGAGTCCTTTGTACTGTAAAGAGATACAACCATCTTAAAGTCCATCTTAAAGGAAATCAGTCCTGAATATTCACTGGAAGGTCTGATGCTGAAGCTGAAAGAAACTCCAGTATTTGGCCACCTGATGCAAAGAACTGACTCATTTGAAAAGACCCTGATGCTGGGAAAGATTGTAGGTGGGAGGAGAAGGGGATGACAGAGGGTGAGATGGTTGGATGGCATCATTGACTCAATGGACAAGAGTTTGAGTAAACTCTGGGAGTTGGTGATAGACAGGGGGGCCTGGCGTGCTGCAGTCCATGGGTCAAACATGAGTCACAGAGTCAAACACGACTGAGTGACTGAACTGCACTGACAGTCCAGTGTGTAGGTGTTAGTTGCTCAGCCTTTTTGTGACACCATTGACTGTAGCCTTCCAGGCTCCTCTGTCCATGGAGTTCTCTAGGCAAGAATACTGGAGTGGGTAGCCATTCCCTTCTCCAAGGGATCTTCCTGACACAGGGATGGTACCTGAGTCTCCTGCATTGTAGTCAGATTCTTTACTATCTGAGCCTCCAGGGAAGGATTATTATTAATAAAATATTTAAATTATATTCTATTTATTTAAATGAATAGCCATTAGAAAGAATGTTGTTTGTAGAACTTGCATAGTTCTTCCTGTAATTACCATTGGGGTTTTACTAAAAAGGTATTGTGAATTTTATAATAAATTTGTTCTCCTAGTAAACACGTTTTCTGCTGTAGTTTACTAACTCTACGGTGTGCTTGTGTGAATGAATGACATGCCCTGTGCGGACCAGGTGTGGAGCTCTGCTCTGCAGTTCCAGGGTGACCTCATACAGCTTATGGCAGAAACCTGTCGGGGGTTTATACCAACCTGCCAATGCCAAGAGGCACCCAACGTCTCCTTCAGGGACTGACCAGAAATGGGCAAAATGTGTGGACTGAACTCTCCTTTCTCAGTCAGATTTTTCAGTATCTTTGACCATTTCATAACTTCGTGGGAATTAGAGGTACTAACCAATCTGTTGGATCATAGACTTTTCAAGGGATTTGTGATCTATGCTGTTACTGTGTACTGTTATGCAGATTTCCCCCCATACCCAGGGCTCATAAAGTGAAAATCTGAGGGTTCATTGTTCATTTGCTATATTTATTGTATTTATTTTCATCAATTATTGTCCTTTAAAATTTTTACTTTGCAAGTCAAAAATTTTATGTTTATTTTTCAATGGTACAGAATATACACATCAGTTAAAATTAATACATTTACTGAATCTAATTGTATATGTATAGTGTTTGTAGGCCAGTTATATTTGTATATTATTCTTTTATCTATAATTTGTATATATATGTGTGTGTGTATAGTTGATACATGCCTTTTACCTAAGAGAAAATTAAAAATGTCTTTTCTTAAAAATTAAGTATGCCCTTGCTTGTGCCCAGTCACTAAATCCTGTCCAGCTGTTTTGTGACCCCCTGGACTGTACCCTGCCAGGATCCTCTGTCCATGGGATTTCCCAGGCAAGAATCCTGGAGTGGGTTGCCATTTTCTTCTCCAGAGGATCCTTCCAACCTAGTGATCGAACCAGGTCTCCTGGATTGGTAGGCAGATCTTTATCACTGAGCCACCAGGGAAGCCATGCCCTTGCATTATGCTAATTAGTAGTGAAATGAATCTGTCTTGTATACTATAGAGGCAAGACTGAATTGTTCCAAGGCAAAAAAGCCATGTAGAAGAGAACTTCTTGATTCTGGTTGTACATAGGTCTTACCTAGGGCACTATTAAGAAAAATACCAATACCCAGGTCTGCCCCAAGATTGTGACTTAATTAGTCTAGCAATGCTACCTGGCTAGTGACTGTAATAAATCTGGCTTACCATGTGGATAAACTTATCCAAAGGAGATAATTCAAAGAGGCTGGGATTTTTAGGAGACAAAATCCAAAGAGAGAACGTTCCCAATGGATGCCGAATCTTTAAGCTTTTTCTGATTCCTTAGCACTGTGGCCCAGCAAAGATCTTTGGGCCTGATGAATTCTGCTTATGTTTCTCTTAAGGGGAAGTTAGAGAAGTCCTGGCCTTCTCAACCCATACTCACCCTATTTCTGAGGCAGGCTATTACCCCAGAATTCTTAGCTATTAATTCTAATTGGAATGGGAGGGTTCTCTTAGCATCATCAACCAAGAGCACCAGTTTGGAAATATAGCCAGCTTAGAAATGTAGTCAATTAGTCAATATTGCCATTCTTTGATGTTTTCTAGAGTAGTTATGTCAGCTATGTTTGCTGTTAAGCCATAGAAGAAAATGTAGTATTTAAACTACATATGTATTTAAACTAGTAAATACCTACCTAGTAAGGAAATCTTTAGAGAGCAATTAACTTCTGAAAAAGGTGATATACTGATACTAGATAAAATTAATAATTTGTGATGCCACATCTGTAAAGAAGAATTAACACATATAATATTTTATGATGTAATTATTCACTAGATTAGAGGGAAGATTTTTTGGGTCTGCTATTGATAGAACATCTTTAATAGTTTTATTCAGTTATAATTCACATACTATGCAATTACAGGTCCATAGGGTCACAACGAGTCATACATGACTAAAGTGACTTAGCATGCACGCATGTGCAGAATCATCAGCACAATTTAATTTTTGAACATTTTTGTCCCCCCCAGTAAAACCCCCGTATTCCTTAGCTGTCACTTTCTTTTCTCTCCACAACCCCCACCTTCAATCCTACTACCATCCCCAAGCAACTGCTAATCTGTTTTCTGTCTCTGTAGATTTGCCCACTCTGGATATTTCATATAAATTGCAGCAAATAATATGTGGTCTTTTTGTGACTTCTTTCATTTAACATATTAATAATGTAATGTACCCATGTTGTAGCATGTATCAGTACTTCATCAGTTTTATTACTGAATAATATTTCATTGCGTGGATATTCCATATTTTGTTTTGTCACTTCATCAGTTTATGGACACTTGGGTTGTTTCTAATTTTGGTTGTTGTGAATAATACTGCTAATACACGTGTACAAGATTTTGGGTGGACATTTGTTTTATTTCTCTTCATAAGGAATTATGAGGTTAGTGATAAATTTATGTTTAATTTTAAAAGAAACTGTCAGACTTTTTCTTGATGAGCTATGCCATTTTACATTTCCATCAGTAATTTCTGCAGGTTCTTGTTTCTCCACATTCTTGGTAACACCTGTTTTTACCTTTTTGATGATAGCATTTTAGTGGATGTACAGTAGTATTCCAATGTGGTTTTACTTTGTATTTCATACAGCAATTTTGAGCATTCTTTCATATGCTTGTTGGCTATTTGTATATCTTCTTGAAGAAAAAGTCTGTTCGATTCCTTTGCACAGTTTCTAACTGGGTAGAACTTTTTAATCTACTACTTACATTATACATTATGTTTTGTGATAGCTCATTTTTTTCTTAGATGGCATTTCTCTAATTACTTGTTATTTTTTAAGTAGTTGTAGTATTCTATCAATTTGGAAAAAATGTAATTTTCTGTTAATAGCAATTTCTACTTTCTCAGGTCACACTGAAGAATCGAGTGGCATTGCAGAAGATCAAATTATCAATCTATGTGCAACCACCTTTAGTACTAACTGGTGATCAGTTCACCTTTGAATTTATGGGTAAGTGTTTTCTTTTGGCTGAAAGTCTATCATGATGTGAGGTTTTTTTTTAATTAATTTTTTTATTAGTTGATTTATTTCATGGCTATATTTCTTATCTGAATATATCAGGTATTTTCCTGAAATCAATGTGTTGTTTTGCTTATATTTCCTCTCTAAACGTTAGTCATGGACATTCAATGAATGGCTGTTGAGCTATAGTAATTACAGGTTTTCAAGCAATTTTCTTAACTAAATGGACCTGCAATTGTACTTAATTACTATATTTTGGAAGAATTTTTTAATGGTGCTTCTCTAGTGAGCTATTTGTTGAGTCACTAGAAAGAATATTTATTGGCTTTGGAGTGTGGCCTGAATTTGAATTTTGACTCTGACACTCAAGGGCTTCCCTTGTTGCTCAGCTGGTAAAGAATCCCATCTGCAATGTGGGAGACCTGGGTTTGATCCCTGGGTGTGGAAGATCCCCTGGAGAAGGGAAAGACTACCCACTCCAATATTCTGGCCTAGAGAATTCCATGGACTGTATAGTCCATAGGGTCGTGAACAGTCGGATATGACTGAGTGACTTTCACTTTCACTTCTAACACTCGGTGTAACCAGGGGCAAACTGCTTTGGTAATTAGATGGAACCTCAGTTTTTTTTTTAATCTTCAGAAAGGGGATAATGATATCTGTCTTGCAGAACTATTTTAATTTGAATTTAATCAGAAAATTGATTAGATTTAATTAGAAAATGAATCTATGTATGATATTTGTAATAATGCTTAAAACAGTAGACAGGTAATAAATGACAACTTTTTGTAAGATTTATTTGTATAGAGTCTTTCTTACCACTTACATCCAAGTTGTCATTAGTTCTGATAAAATGACTTCTGAATTGTCTTTCAACTCTTTTTCTGTTTTTCTTTATGCCACTGTTTAGATGGGAACCCTATGTTTTACCCATAAAAATCAAGACCATCTTTTTTTTTTTTTTTTTTTATGTAACTAACCTTTACCTAAGTGCCTGGCAGATAGTGGAAACTCAACAAGTACTCATTGAATCCATGAATGAGTGGTTAGTGGTTGAGGTAAACTTGTAGGTGGCATCTTTATCTGTAAAATTTTCATAGTACTTTCAAGTTGTCTTTCTAAAACATTCTGGATAATTAATGTTTTCCAGTTGAAAACTTTTTATAGCTCTCTAATACATGTTGGAGGTCAAGTACATGAATATGTAAGCCTGTGTACAATCTGCTAAGTTGCTACAGTTTTAGTTACATCCATATCCAGTTCCCCCTTTCATTTTCTCCTGCAGTCTGTGTTCTAGCCAGGACAAAGCACTATTTCCCACTCCCAAATTCTCTTTCCCTTTGTTTACATTTTTCTTTATTCATCCTGCCTGTTCTCTGAGTAAAGAGAGGCAGTGGTGTGGAATGGTAGATACCCTTGTTCTGGAGTCAATTCCTACCTCTGTCTTAACTATATGACCTTGGGAAAGCTTTTTAACCTCTGTCGCCATTTTCCTCATGCACCAAAATGGGGATAATAATAGTGACCACCATGTAGGGTTGTTGTGGGGATTCAATGAATTAATCTATGCAAGTGTTATGTAAAATGCTTAAGATAGTAGCTGGCATGCAGTGTATATCTAATTTCAGTTGTTGTTAATAACAATTGCCTAAAATTATGTAACATTTTTACATTACTTATAGCACCAGAGATGACTAGAACTGTAGGCTTTTCCGTTTTTCTGAAAGGAAGTTATTTACCACCTGAATTGGAAGGAAATGCTGTTGTTTCTTATTCCAGACCGACAGGTAAACATATAGTTCACAAATTTATAAGCCTAATAATCACTTCTTTTAAATTATTGGAGTTGTGGGTTAAATGTTTAAGATGGGAAAACACATTGTAAATATTATTAAAAGAAAAAATATTATTACATAGTGTTAAATAAAAAATATCTGTCCAAGTTACTTTCATGTGTTATGAATAATTAGTGATAAGTCTATTCAGCTGATTTCTATATGTAATGTTTGATTCTATCTTTCAATTAATAGTGAATATTATGTTTTTTATTCTCACTAGAAGAATTTATCTAGTCAGACTTCACGTATTTGAGCTAAACAGAAAAGCCTAGTCTGAATTAGTAAAAATCGCCATATGGGTTACTCTAATATTAAGGCAGTCTTTAGAGTTTCAGACATTGCTTTAGTGATTAAATAAAACTCTTTAGTATCTTACATGTTAAAATACTTAAGAACAGGATCTGTATTATTTCAAGAAACTAATAGATCAAAAAGTTCTCTTTAGACCAGTAGAGATCCAGTTATTATAAATTTCAAATTGGATTCAGTTTTACAGTTTCTTTTTGTGTTTTTGTATAGTGAATTTTTCATAGTAACAGTTTGACAATTAGTTGGTTGATAAATAATAATTAGTCATTGCTTTTTTTTAAAAAAAGTTTAAATGTAGTATAACATTCAGCAATGTTGCATTTGTGTTTTTAAGCATTTCTGTACAGTTGTCTTAGTTTAAAAAGCCTTAGAGATGCCATATTCATATTTTTTCTATTGATATCCACTTTGGTTACTTAGCAATATTTTTATGTAATTGTCACCCTACCTACTGTGCTAATGAGGCACCTTGGCAATGTTTTTAAAATTGTAGTTCTTATTTTGTCTCAGTGAATTTTCTGGTTTATGCATTGACAACTCTATACTTGGAGGTTTGTTGTTTTTTTTAATAACTTTAGTACATGTTTTCAAAATCTGTTTCATCTTTGTAAATTTATTTTAAATTATAAAAATCATTTTTAGCCATAAATGACCACTTTAACCTTTTACCTATATTTTCAAAATATGAGGTAGTGTAAATATTTTATGTTTAAGCAGCTTTGAGAAAGCTGGCTTCAGAAAGAAATACAAGACTTTGGTAAGGGATCAAGAAATGATGGACATTTTAGTTGGATATTTCTGAAAAGAACATTGAAATGTTCAGTGAGTTGTGAAATAAAAAATAGGACATGTTGGCAAAAATCTCTAGATAATTTATCATTAATTGGACATCTCTATTATACTTACTATCTTTATAATACTATAAAGCTTATACTTTTTTGTTACTCCTTGAAAATATAGTTGTAGAGATTGTTGATGCCTTAATTCAACTAATTATTTCATTTATCTTTAAGGAAAAGTAGTTGAAAATAAATTTAAAATAAATAAATGGAATACCTAGCAAGTAGACAAAAGCTTAAAACTACGCTATAAAGTTATTAAATCATTTGGTGAGCTTATGGTTGCACATACCATTTTTAGCTATTATGCTTTTGTGTAGATGGAATTTGAAAGATTATAAATTATTACTAAAACAAAGAGTATAGATAATAATTGACTGAAAGCTAATTAGAAGTTAAAGTACAAACAAGCCTATAAAAGTAAAAGAATACCAAGACAAGCTGGAAAAAAAGACATTGTTCCATAATATGCTATGCTAAGTCACTTTAGTCGTGTCCAACTCTGTGTGACCCCATAGGCGGCAGCCCGCCAGGCTTCCCCGTCCCTGGGATTCTCCAGGCAAGAACACTGGAGTGGGTTGCCATTTCCTTCTCCAATGCATGAAAGTGAAAAGAGAAAGTGAAGTCGCTCAGTCATGTCCGACTCTTAGCGACCCCATGGACTGCAGCCTACCAGGCTCCTCTGTCCGTGGGTTTTTCCAGGCAAGAGTACTGGAGTGGGGTGCCACAATATCTACTAATTAAAGTTATAATATAAGCAAGGCTAACTGGAAATATTAATTATATGTATTTGCCTTTAGCTCATTTTCTTCTCCCCAAATTCATGTAATGCTCTTGATGTCATTTACATATTGAATATGGTTTGTTTTTGGTTAGATCGGAGTCTGGTGGGCTGCCGTCTATAGGGTAGCACAGAGTCGGACACGACTGAAGCGACTTAGCATTGGTTAGATCATATATCTTTATCTCTATTTGCCACATTTATACTAGAATAACACCCTCTCATGGACTTGTGAGAGTGGAAGAGCAAATATATTATGAGATTTCAGTTATTCATATTATATTCTTCAACTGTGAATTGGCTTATATTTATTGGAGGGCCATTTATGTCATCTGTATGAATCTTTAAAGTTTTAATTTATATTTTAAGCAGATGTGCATTAAATTTGTGCTGTAATTTTATGACATAATTTGTTGTATTCTTTCTCCCCTATCCCTTTTTGCATTGCCTCTGATGGATAGAGCAAAATCCTGATGGTAAGTGAAAAGATAATTTAGAACAAAATGTATTTCAGAAGTGAAATTTGATTAGTAATTGAATTGTGGTATTATCCCTTGAATCAATTCTTTTTATGGACTGCTGTTTTGACTCTAGCAACCTCTGTAGGGTGATTCAGTGCCTTAATTTGGCTATGGAGAAGACAATAGATGTTTCCGTAATAGAGACTTGTCATTCATTATTAGTTGTTTCAGAGTCATGAGAAACAATGAAACTTCATGAAATTTTTGAACAAAACCTAAGCTGTCATTGACTACTTACGTCTGTAAGTTACTCGTGATTTGCCTGTATGCTCTGTTATCTGAGTTTACTTAAAAAGAGTAAGGAAAACAATTCTGAATTCTAAATTATCTGATTCTGTATACCCCCAAAGATTCACCTCTTTCTCTGATCAGAATGCCATGTGTACTCAGTCTGTGGGCCTATTCCTTGTTTTGTTTAGAATTTGTGGGGAAATATTATCAAGAATCTGATCCCTTGAACTTGCCGGGGTCAGTGTTGTCACTTTTTGTCTTCTCCAAATCCTTTGTTTATGACTTTGCTATAATACTTATCATAATAGGAATTTCATTGTTTGTTCCTTAGGTCTCCCTAGTAGATTTTTGAGCTCTTTGAGAGCAGGGTTCAAGTCCCTAAATTGTGCAGTATTCTGATTATATGGGAGGCACTCTAAAAGTATCTTCTACTTTGATTATTTTTCTTTCTAGACACAGACTTAATGGGATGGTATGTCTTAGTTTATTAGCCATTTTAAGATTAATATTAGATAATATTAATTGGTAATATTAGATAAATAAAATACTTAATGGCCTTGCTGCTGCTGCTAAGTCACTTCAGTCGTGTCCGACTCTGTGCAAACCCATAGACAGCAGCCCACCAGGCTCCCCCGTCACTGGGATTCTCCAGGCAAGAACACTGGAGTGGGTTGCCATTTCCTTCTCCAATGCATGAAAGTGAAAAGTGAAAGGGAAGTCACTTAGTCATGTCCGACTCTTAGCGACCCCATGGACTGCAGCCTACTAGGCTCCTCCGTCCGTGGGATTTTCCAGGCAGGAGTACTGGAGTGGGGTGCCATGGCCTTAATTACTCATGTAGTTGTGGTGGTTCCAACAACCTGAATTGCATAGTGTCTGGAAGATGAAAATATATTTATATGAGAAATATTTTAACAGAAATAAGGTTTTAGCTTACATAAAGTGTACTTGTCAAATTAGAGTTTGGGTTATTAAAAATATTAATAATGAATATTTACATTTTACTTCGCAAGATTGCATGTAACTGATAAGATTTTGCAATAACTTTTAGAAAATTCTGTATTATTATTTAAATTATTTGTTTTGAGTTAAAAAAAATCTGTAAAGGTTATTATTGAAAGTAATTTATTCCCTTTTGCTATAAATTCAGATCAAACTATGAGAAAAAAATCACAATATATGGAAATTTTAGTATTTCAATGCAAAGCTTAAGCCAGTTTGAATAATCTTTTATGCTATATTTAAAAATTTTAATTAAGCCTCAGGAGTAGAGTTGAAATATTCAGCTTCACCTAGTATGCAAAGAAATAATATGTTGCCACTTAGATCTTACTTACACACAAAGCTTCACATTTCAAAGACTGTTCCATTTTATTGACCTGATCTGTTCAGACTGTATTGCAGATAAGCAGTCCTGCTTTTACATGTGGAAAAAGAGAAGCAAATGAGGTTTTATGTTGTCCCATAAGAGTTAGTCTCCATTATTTCTGCATTAGAGTTACATGACATGGGCAGTGTAAAACATGACTGCAGATGGAGCACAGTACGTAGCCAGACATAACAGGAAGGGATCAAGGAAGTTCTGGCTACCAGACTTTGCTACTGCTTTCGGGCCCCTTGTTTTCAATACGAAATGACTCTAGCAGGCCCCTGGAAAGAGTTCTAAAGGCATTATATAGACGTGTAATATATAGTTATTCTACTCTGGTATATAAGTTCTTTTTCCTTTTTTTTAAAGCACATTTTGGCTTCCCTCTTGACAGTGATACTGGTCTCTTGGGTGTGCCAGGGGTAATTAGAATTCTCTTTCTGGAAAAACTGTTCTGTCAGGAGTGATTTTGATGTGAATTTTGTCTCTAAGTGTTAAATAATTTTGTGATTAATTGCACCATAGTACTTGTGACTGTCCATTTCCTCTAGTAAGCCAGCAGGGGAAGTGTTTGAAGGAGAGGTGATTATATTTGCTAAAAAACTGTAGAACAAAGTCAGTCTGAAGAGTGAGTAGGCCAATATTTGTTTATTACAAATGACCAAATTTTCTTCTCTCTCAGCATTTTACTCAGAGAGTTGAATTGTTTTGCCAACAAAATATTGCTGATGGTAGACAATTAGGGCAAGTTAGGCTCTTTCAACTAAGCTGAAAGCTACCCTACGAGCAACTTTGGAAAGTCTTCAAATACATATAATTTTTTTTCTTTCCTTATTATAGATACACATATGCATATCCTCACACATACCTCTACACATCTCCAGCTTCAGGTTCTTAGGTACAATTATAGCCTGAAGAGTAATTGGTAGACAAATTTACATTTCAAGTTTCTTAAGAAAATGTAAACCTCAATAGAAATGTTCCTCTGATAAACCCCATGTTTAAATACTTGACATTGTATTTTGAAATGTTTAGGTTTTAATTTGATGGGAAGTATTCTAAAATACTGGCTTTGTAATTTTTATTTTTAAAGATTTGGTTTCCTTAAACTTATTTGTAAAGGATTTCATATTCTTTTTTTCTTCCCTAATGGTAAAACTTCTCAAGCTGCCATCATTTAAAAAATAGCCATAATCATTTTATTAAGTATGTGTCATCATTTTTCAAAGTAATGTTTTCCAAATGTCCTATGAAACAGGTTTACAATTCTTGGAGAGAAAAGAAATTCTGGAGAGGTTCTACAAATCTTAGGAACTGCTGACCATTGCCCTAGTGTGTGATATTGTCATTAACTGACTTAACTGAACTGTGAATTGAGTTATAATGTATTACCCTTTTTGGGTTTATTAGTGCTTGCAATCCATTTGTTTCAATTTCTGAAAACGTGTATATACCACTAGTTTCTTTAGCTCTGGGTTCTTGGAGACTTAGGGCAATAATCTTCAAATATATATAAGTAATGTAAAGCTAGCGTTGATCATGATTAATTTTGTTTTACCACAAATTCAATCAGTACCTGGTCCAAGTGAAGCTGAGCCACAGTTTTAGCAGTATAATTTTAAAAGAGTGTTTACAGCTAAATTTTATTTGAACAATTAGCTCAGACTTGGTTGAAAGTACATAGATGATAGCTTCTCTTTGTGCATGTACAGAATTGTCAAAAGATGAAGTGTTTTTTTCCCTGTTGTTCTATTCATTTAAAATGAAGGAAATGGAAATAGCCTTCAGTTTCCTGGTTCTTTCCAGATTGCATCTATTAATTGAGGCTGTAATTTATATATTGTAGAGGAAGCATATTAGTAGGTATATTTTCATAATTTGGGGATGTATGGAATATATGAAGTTGGAAAGAATAATACTTTGTGATATTTTTTTGGTGATATTGATAGTTGTGGTTTGAGCAGTAGCTTAGATCATGTTACCATAATATTTTGAGTCAAAACATTTCATCACTGTTAAGTACAAATACACATGCCTCTAAAACCTCACAAAATGTCAGGAAATAATGCCCTGGGACTTTTCTGAAGAGACACCAGTTATAATTTGCATCTAGGATTCCAGAAGAAGTGAATTTAACATCTGTTGGTTATGAGCAAAAAATGAGCTATGTAAAATTTGATGGATAATAGATTATATTGAAGAGAATGACAAATATGCTCCACATGCTCTGAAAAAGTATTTAATTGACCTCATATATCAATATGTTTGCCATTTTTGATGATATCTCACTATCCTTGTGAATAAGTAGTACTGACAAGCATACTCCCAGCTTGGTTGTAGAATAAACCACACAACTCCAATTGGCATTAACAGAATATATTGCTAATTCTAGGAATCCTACCTTGGGATCATGTCTCCAAAATTTCCTTCTTCTGCTTTCCTATTTTTAAGCTGCTTTCTGACTCCACTGTAAAGAAATAAAGGAATTAAAGTGTGGATCCATTAGGTAGAGTAGAACATTGTAAGTCTTCCTTTCTCTGCGGTAGTTTACTAAGAATAGGTTTCTGTATATTATTTTTTTATCCTATCCAGTCAAGAATAGAATCCTAGATTAAAAGGAGAGAAAACTAAAGTTGTAGAGTTGCTTTACTTGATTTATTAGTAGAGACCCTAGTTTGCTTTGGTTTCAGTTTCATTTTTTATAAAAATATTAAAAGGAATGGCTTTTAAAACTTTAAATTCTTATATAAAAATCTTCATTGTTATTTATTCATGAAATTGCCTATTTCAATATGCTTCTATACTTTCTGAAAAAATTTGAGAATTGAGTGACTGTGTAAACCTTCAGAATACTGTTTAAAAGTGATATATAAAGTTAAATGAATTGGGAAAAGTTAATTTGTATGAAAGTAATATTCTTAATGTTGATAAGTAAAATGACATGAAGTTTATTAGAACTTCAGTAGGACAAATTCTGCTTTCATGCTCATAATTTATTAAATTGTTAATTGTACTTTGAATATTTAGTAAATAAAAAAGCTAAAGATTAAAAGATTGGGGAGATAGAGAAATGATTAGATATGGTCCTATAGAGTATTCTTGATATAAACTTCATATTCTTTGCTCATTTTAGCTGATAGTGTTGGATTAGGACTAGAGCTTTGAAGGTCTTAAAGACAGTTTAGTAATTGAATATAACTGCATATAATATTTTATATAACATTCAACTGTGAATTTTAAAAAATGATATTAAAGGCAGAGCTTACACTTATGCTCTAAGATTTTATTTTTGCCTTGTACCTTTGGATAATAATGTAAACCCATAAATTATGATAATGCTTTCTAGTTAGTTCAGTTGTGCTAGATGAAATGGTCAGGTAGCAAACATTTAAATTAAGATATGTTGCTACCATGTACTATAATTAGTGAAGTAATACAGTTTTTTTCTTATTTGTCAAATTTATGAGTATATATTTCTCTCTCTTTAATTTCAGGCATTCCTCGAGTTAGCCAATGTAAGTTTAGACTTCCCCTGAAATTAGTCTGCTTACCAGGCCAGCCTTCAAAAACTGCAAACCACAAACTAACTATTGATACCAACAAATCTCCAGTCAGCCTTCTCAGTCTCTTTCCAGGTAGGACTTTCGAAGTAACATGCCTGTAACATCAGAAATGTTAAGAATTTAGAATGGAATCCTTCATCAACAGGTAATGATAGGGTAATTACCAGATAATTGTTAAGTCAGAATATAAAAATACCTCAAGGGTTTTTTCCTCTTGTTTGCCTGTTCAAAGGCGCATGGGTTATATCAACAAGGTAATAAAGTGTACCTTTTAAGTTTGATTAGAATTATTATAATCATTATTTTGCTTCAGAATACAGAAATGAAAACATCAAATGTTTCTTTTTAGACCATGGGATTTTTTGGCTTGGAATGTAAATATTTATTATTCATCTTTACTGTAGGTTTTTGAATATATCCTTTTCTAAGCATATAAATATTTATTATTCATCTTCATTGTAGGTTTTTAGAGATGTACCTTTTAAAAGTATATTCTTATGCCTCTGAAAAGTAATCTCTTAAGTAGGTGTTTGTGATTCCACTGTCTTCAGCAGTTGAAAGGGACAGTGTTCATTCTCTGCCTCTGATGTTTTAGAAGGGGTTTCATGTATAAAGCTTGAATATCACAGTGAACATTTGGGGTAATTTGGGAAACTGTGACTTTCTCCAGGTGTTGGTTTTTATTTTTTGAGTAAGTTAGAAAAGAGAGAAGCACTGATTGGATCCAATATCTTCAGTTGCCAGGGTTTCTAATGTGTCATATCTATTAACTTTCTCGGTGATGAGGTGGAATTAAAAAAATATCTGGGCATTAAATCAACCCTTTTAAATCCGTCATTAAAATTCGGCACTGTTGACTGTAAGATGCATCTTCACCCTGGCATTAGTGGGTAGGGTTTAGAATGCAGAGTAGTTCCCACATGGTTTAGAAATTTATGGTAAGTCAACTTTTGTGTTATTAACTACTTAAAGTGATTAACATTTACTTTTCATTAATTTGAAGTCTTTTTAAAAAGCTTTATTTATATATAACTCTATGAAAAATCTCCAAGATGCTCTTTATTACACTTAATCTATTCTTTAGTTCAAATGAATTTGAGTGAATGAGCATGTGTGTGTGTGCTTGTGTGTCTGTAGTTAACAAGTAGTTTTGTGCCTTTTGGTTTCTTATTCCCTTCCCTTCTCACTCTTGTAGTCAATTTTCTTGTAACAAATTTGGATTGTAAAAAGGGAAGAGTCACTGCTTTTGTAGCATCTTATACAAACATACTAGTTCCTTGGTCTCCTATCCTGACAATATAAATTGTATATGCTGCATGCTAAATTTATTAATATCTTTGAAAAATGTTTAACTGGCTTCTGAGTGGTCGATCTTTACTGTAGATGGCTGAAACCAATAGAGATTAAATAAGAATGCATGCTTTTGACCAGAGAAGGAATCTCTGTACGCTCTGGTTGGGTAGAAGTACTAAGGAAAGCTTAAATAACGCCTTCATTTCTGTCCTGATTCTGGACTTAGTTGTTTTGATGTATTGTAGGTTCATCAGCATATATTTGCATCTTATTCATTTTAACAATGGGACTCAATGACAAATTTTAAAAAATTTCCCCTAAGATTCAGTTTATAAATACAGCATGTTCTCTTTTGAATTTCCAGATTTGTATTCATATTAAACATATTGGAATCCTGTAATTATTTAACATAAATACTCTTGCTACTTTTTTACTTTATATAATATGTTCATTCTTGCTATATGTGACTTTTATATGTTGATATTAAAGTTGCTATTGCAAATTTACTTTCTAATGGAAATAAATGAATGCTCTTCATAGAGAAGGAATAAAACAACTTTTAGTCTACATCTCTTCCTATTTGTTTATTTCAGTACTTTCTTGTATATTTAAAATAGGTTTAATCTTTCTGGTTACAAAAGATTTCTGAAATTTAGCAATGGATAACCAAGAAGAAAAAAACAAAAGTTACTTATAATTCTACCACCCAGCAGTTTCTACTTACATTTCATTACATTTCCCTACTTTTTAAAAAAATATTTTCTCTAAGCATTTCATCCCGCCAAAGAATATTACTTTGCATATTGTTATGAAATACCTTTCTATGTAATTAGATTTTTGTTTTATGATTTTTAATAATTACATGCTAGTCTATCATAAATCTGTCTGTAAAATCATTTGCCCAGCATTATAGTTTTCAACATTTATATTGTTTTCAGTTTATTAATACTATAAATATATTACATCAGTGATTCTCTTAATTTATTATTATTTCTTTGATGAATATCTAAAAGCAGAATTACAGAGTCCAACAAAGGGTGATATTTTTAAAGCTTTTGAAACATAATATGAAATTGACTTTCTGAAGGGCCATACTAGTTAACTTTATCAACAATGTTTGAATGGAGATATCTAGTGCCCCAAATCCTGGCTAGTAGAGAATATTCTAATTATAAAAAAAACTTTAATATGCTTAATGGCTATACAGAAAATATTTACATACATACAAATATATAAATAATTGTCTAGGTGATTTTGGCTAAATGTGATTTAGGCAAGATAATATAAATTTCTTGATCTCGATTAAAGAGAAGTCCAGAAGTGGGTATGAAAGCTGGTATGATGGTTTGTGAATATTATCAAAGACCCAGTTTTTTTTTTCTCTTTGCAATGTGCATTCTCTAGTATGTTGGCTTCTTCCATGGCAATAAGATAGCTGCTTTGGATTTGTTGTTCAGTTGCTAAGTCATGTCCAATTCTTTGCAGCCTCATGGACTGCAGCAAGTCAGGCTTTCCTGTCCTTTACTATCTCCTGGAGTTTTTCAAATTCATGTCCATTGAGTCAGTGATGCTATCTATCTCAACCTCTGCTGCTCTTGCCTTCAATCTTTCCCAGCATCAGGGTCTTTTCCAATGAGTTGGCTCTTCAGATCAGGTGGGCAAAGTGTTGGAGCTTAGCTTCAGCATCAGTCTTTCCAATGAATATTCAAGGTTGATTTCCTTTAGGATTGACTGGTTTGATCTCTTTGCTGTCCAGGGGACTCTTCAAGAGTCCTCTCTAGCACCACAATTCAAAAGCATCAATTCTTTGGCACTCAACCTTCTTTATGGTCCCTTTCTCAAAATGGCAACTCACTCCAGTACTCTTGCCTGGAAAATCCTATGGACGGAAGAGTATGGTAGGCTACAGTCCATGGGGTGCAGAGTTGGACACAACTGAGTGACTTCACTTTCACTTTCACTCACATCCATACATGCCTACTGGAAAAACCATCGCTTTGACTATACCAACCTTTGTTGGCAAAGTGATGTCTTTCCTTTTTAATATGCTGTCTAGGTTTGTCATAGCTTTCCTTCTAGGGAGCAAGTGTCTTTTAATTTCATGGCTGCAGTAACTGTCCACAGTGATTTTGGAGCCCAAGGAAATAAAATCTGTCACTGCTTCCACTTTTTCCCCTTCTATCTGCCATGAAGCGATAGGACTGGATGTCATGATCTTAGTTTTTTGAATGCTGATGGGACTGGATGCCATGATCTTAGTTTTTTGAATGCTGAGTTTTAAGTCAGCTTTTTTACTCTCTTTTCACTCTCATCAAGAGGCTCTGTTTTCCCTCCTCATTTTCTGCCATTAGAATGCTTTAGCTTAAGTCATCTATCTACAAGGCAGGAAGTAGAGAAAAGAGATAACTATGGCAATAACTTAACTTTTATCAGAAAGGCATGTTTCCATGAAGTTCATAGAAGATTTCTACTTATGGCTCAGTAGCCATAATATTGTCACATGGCCTCTTCTACAGTAAAGGGGGCTGAGAACTAATGTAGATGGGCTAAGAAAAAGGAGTTTGGAATAGATGTTAAGTTAGCTGACATTCAGCGTATGTCATGATACCAGAAATTTTACAGAAAAATTTTACTTAAATGTTATAACAAACGGCATGCTATTGTAGCAGTCTTTTATGGTGCTCAAATATATGGCTATCTTTGTGAATAAACTTGTATTTTAATATTAATGTAATATTCTATTGTTTCCCTGGTGGTTCAGATGGTAAAGAATCTGCCTGCAATGCAGGTGACCTGGGTTCAATCCCTGGGTTGGGAAGATCCCCTGGAGAAGGACAGGGCAAACTACTCCAGTATTCTTTCCTGGAGAATTCCACGGACATAGGAGCTTGGTGGGCTACAGTCTGTAGGGTCACAAAGAGTCAGAAACAACTGAGCAACTTTCACTTTCTGTTGCTTGGAGGTACCACCTACATAGCTTTTTTGTACTTCTCTGTTTCTCTTTGGAGGAATTCCTTGAGGATAAATGGGTGAGATAAAGGATATGCACATTTGAAAACTGTATTTAAATACCAAAGTTATTTCCAGAATTATTTTATGAAGTTACACACCCAACATCGGGGTTTGTACTGAGTAGTAGCTGGATTTAAATCTTTTAAAATTTTTGACATGGTTATGTGAAAAGTGGCATCTCTTTTTAAAATTTGCATTTCTAAATTATTAGTTAGCATAGAAATATTGTAATTTTTATTAATTACTTGTGCTCTTTTAACATATAAAGTTTTTATTTTTAGTTCATAAAATTTATTTTAAAGTTTCATTTCATTTATTTAGTTTCAAATTTTCATCTTGTGCTTAGAATGATCTCTATTTTAACATTATAAAATATTTACTTATCTTTCTTCTGGTACATTTTAATACCATCTTTTATTCTCAAACAGTTTCAGTGTATTTTTTTTAATAAAAAACAACTTTATTAGAGTATAACTTATGTACATGTACACATTGGTAAGTTTTGATGTTTATGTATACCTTTGAAACCATCCCTACAATCATGATGCTGAAAGTATCCATCACTCCTGAGAGTTTCTTTGTCCTGCTTTGTTAGCCTTTCCCCTCCATCCCCAGGAAACACTTGTTTTCTTTCTGTCACTATAGATAAGTTTATATTTTCTAAAATTTTATAAAATGGAACTACTCAGTATGTACTCTTTTTTTTTTTAATCTCCCTTATCAGATTATGGGATTTGCAAATATTTCCTCCCAGTCTGTGGTGTATATTTTCATTCTTTTAACAATGTCTTTGGAAGAGCAGAAATTCTTAATTTTGCTAAAGCCCAACCTATCAGTTTTCTTCTTTTATGTATCATGATTTTAATGTTATATCTAAAAATTTTTGCCTAACTCAAGGTTACAGATTTTTTTCTACAAGTTTTCTAGTTTCATGTTTTGCATTTAGAGATCTTATCTATTTTGAGTTGATATGTGTGTATGGTGTGAGATAGGGATAAAATTCATATTTTTGCATGTAAATACCTAATGTGCCAGCACTATTTTTGAAAAGCCTATCCTCTTGCACTGAATAGTCTTTGAAAAGTTGTTGAAAATCCTCTAACTATACATCATAAGACTATATAAATAATTGGAATGTATATATATATTTCTGCTCAGTTTATTCCATTTATCTATCTTTGTCCATCATTATTTCTTTATACGAAAGAGTGTCTTGGGGCTTCCTACATGGTGCTATGCAGAGATATAAGAGACTAGATCAGATCAGATCAGATCAGTCGCTCAGTCGTGTCCGACTCTTTGCGACCCCATGAACTGCAACACGCCAGGCCTCCCTGTCCATCACCAGCTCCCGGAGGTCACTCAGACTCACATCCATCGAGTCAGTGATGCCATCCAGCCATCTTATCCTCTGTCGTCCCCTTCTCCTCCTGCCCTCAATCCCTCCCAGCATCAGAGTCTTCTCCAATGAGTCAACTCTTCGCATGAGGTGGCCAAAATACTGGAGTTTCAGCTTTAGCATCATTCCTTCCAAAGAAATTCCAGGATTGATCTCCTTCAGAATGGACTGGTTGGATCTCCTTGCAGTCCAAGGGACTCTCAAGAGTCTTCTCCAACACCACAGTTCAAAAGCATCAATTCTTCGGCGCTCAGCCTTCCTCACAGTCCAGCTCTCACATCCATACATGACCACAGGAAAAACCATAGCCTTGACTAGGCGAACCTTTGTTGGCAAAGTAATGTCTCTGCTTTTGAATATGCTATCTAGGTTGGTCATAACTTTCCTTCCAAGGAGTAAGCGTCTTTTAATTTCCTGGCTGCAGTCACCATCTGCAGTGATTTTGAAGCCCAGAAAAATAAAGTCTGACACTGTTTCCACTGTTTCTCCATCTATTTCCCATGTAGTGATGGGACCAGATGCCATGATCTTCATTTTCTGAATGTTGAGCTTTAAGCCAACCTTTTCACTCTCCACTTTCACTCTCATCAAGAGGCTTTTTAGCCCTTCTTCACTTTCTGCCCAAAGAAAGGCAATGCCAAAGAATGTTCAAACTACCGCACAATTGCACTCATCTCACACGCTAGTAAAGTAATGCTCAAAATTCTCCAAGCCAGGCTTCAGCAATATGTGAACCGTGAACTTCCTGATGTTCAAGCTGGTTTTAGAAAAGGCAGAGGAACCAGAGATCAAATTGCCAACATCCGCTGGATCATGGAAAAAGCAAGAGAGTTCCAGAAAAACATCTATTTCTGCTTTCTTGACTATGCCAAAGCCTTTGACTGTGTAGATCACAATAAACTGTGGAAAATTCTGAAAGAGATGGGAATACCAGACCACCTGATCTGCCTCTTGAGAAATCTGTATGCAGGTCAGGAAGCAACAGTTGGAACTGGTCATGGAACAACAGACTGGTTCCAAATAGGAAAAGGAGTACGTCAAGGCTGTATATTGTCCCCATGTTTATTTAACTTATATGCAGAGTACATCATGAGAAATGCTGGACTGGAAGAAACACAAGTTGGAATCAAGATTGCTGGGAGAAATAAGAGACTAGGCCTAGTTCAATCCCTGGATCAGGAAGATCCCCTGGAAGAGGGCAGGGCAACCCACTCCAATATTCTTGCCTGGAGAATCTCATGGATGGAGGATCCTGGTAGGCTACAGTCCATAGGGCCACAAAAAGTCAGACACTACTGAAGCAACTTAGCACACACAAAATAGTCTCTTAATTACTATTTATAAATCTAGAAATCAGGTAATGTAATTTATCAAACTTAGTTTTTTTTCCAAAGTTGTCTTTGAAACTTTGATCAGTTACATTTTCACATAAATCTTAGAATCAGCTTATCAATTAAAAAAGTTCCGCTTGGGATTTTGCTTAGAATTGGAATTACATTAATTCTGTAGATCAGTTTGGAGAGAAACAACATCTGAACAATATTGAACATGGTAAAATTTGCTCCACTTATCCTAGTTTCTTAAGATGAAAATAGAGACCTTCCTTTATTTAGGGCTTATTTTATATTTCTCACTAAGAGTTTTTGTTTACAATGTACCTATCTTACAAATTTTAAGCAGATTTATCCTTAAGTATTTAATATATTTTTATGCATTTGCAAATTGTATGTTATTTCAATTTCAAATTGTTCCTTCCCAGTACATAGAAATACAGTTGGTTTTTATATATTGATCTTGTATCATGCTACATTGTTAAACCATTTATTGGTTCTACTACCTTTTTTTTTTTTAAAGATTTAATCAGATTTTTTCCATAGAGGATCATGTCATCTGCAAGTGAAAACACTTTTATTCTTGCTTCCCAATCTGGAGATTCAGTTCACTTTTTGCTTTTTTTTTTTTTTAACCTGGGCTAGAACCTCTGGGATGATGTTGAATAGAAATTGTGAGAGCAAACATTTGGTCTTTAAGCATTAAATATGTTGTATTAATAGCTGTAAATATTTTGTAGTTCTCCTTTACCAGCTTGAGGAAGTTCTCTTTTATACCAGAGTTGCTGTGAGTTTCATCAGAAATAGATGTTTAAGTTTTTCAATGCTTTTTTGATATCATTTGAAATATTTTATGTCATTTTTTTCTTTAGTCTGTTAATAGGTGGATTACATTGATTAATTTTTAAATAGTAGCCCAACTGTGAATTCTTGAGATAAGCCACATTTGATCATGATGTAGTTTTCTTTCAACAGGCTGTTGGATTAATTTGCTAAACTTTAGTTTATAATTTTTACATTTGTATTTATAAAGGATATTGATATGTAATTTTGCTTCCTTATGAGTTATTAATGTGGAGTTAATGGAATGAATTGGGAAATGTTTACCTTTCTTCAATATTTTTTTGAAGAGTGTGCTGAATTGGTTTTATTTATTGCTTAAATATTTGGAAGAATTCACCAGGGAAGTTTTCCAGACCTAGAGTTTTGTGTATGGGAAAGCTTTTAAATTACAAATTCAGTTTCTTCAAAAGATATAGGACTGTTTGTGTTACTTATTTTTTGAGTGTACTTTGCTGGTTTCTATCTTTCAGAAAGTTCATCAGGCACTCTATCTATCAGATCTAGGCCCTTAAATCTATTTCTCACTTCCACTGTATAATCATAGATCAGATCAGATCAGTCGCTCAGTCGTGTCCGACTCTTTGCGACCCCATGAACCGCAGCACGCCAGGCCTCCCTGTCCATCACCAGCTCCCGGAGGTCACTCAGACTCGCATCCATCGAGTCAGTGATGCCATCCAGCCATCTCATCCTCTGTCGTCCCCTTCTCCTCCTGCCCTCAATTCCTCCCAGCATCAGAGTCTTTCACTTTCATCAAGAGGCTTTTTAGCCCCTCTTCACTTTCTGCCATAAGAGTGGTGTCATCTGCATATCGGAGGTTATTGATATTTCTCCCGGCAATCTTGATTCCAACTTGTGTTTCTTCCAGTCCAGCATTTCTCATGATGTACTCTGCATATAAGTTAAATAAACATGGTGACAATATGCAGCCTTGACGTACTCCTTTTCCTATTTGGAACCAGTCTGTTGTTCCATGACCAGTTCTAACTGTTGCTTCCTGACCTGCATACAGATTTTTTAAGAGGCAGATCAGGTGGTCTGGTATTCCCATCTCTTTCAGAATTTTCCACAGTTTATTGTGATCCACACAGTCAAAGGCTTTGGCATAGTCAATAAAGCAGAAATAGATGTTTTTCTGGAACTCTCTTGCTTTTTCCATGATCCAGTGGATGTTGGCAATTTGATCTCTGGTTCCTCTGCCTTTTCTAAATCCAGCTTGAACATCAGGAAGTTCACGGTTCACATATTGCTGAAGCCTGGCTTGGAGAATTTTGAGCATAACTTTACTAGCGTGTGAGATGAGTGCAATTGTTCGGTAGTTTGAGCACTCCTTGGCATTGCCTTTCTTTGGGATTGGGATGAAAACTGACCTTTTCCCATCTTGTGGCCACTGCTGAGTTTTCCAAATTTGCTGGCATATTGAGTGTAGCACTTTCACAGCATCATCTTTCAGGACTTGGAATAGTTCCACTGGAATTCCATCACCTCCACTAGCTTTGTTCGTAGTGATGCTTTCTAAGGCCCATTTGACTTCACATTCCAAGATGTCTGGCTCTAGGTCAGTGATCACATCATCATGATTATCTGGGTCTTGAAGCTCTTTTTTGTACAGTTCTTCTGTGTATTCTTGCCACCTCTTCTTAATATCTTCTGCTTCTTTTAGGTCCATACCATCTCTGTCCTTTATCGTGCCCATCTTAGCATGAAATGTTCCTTTGGTATCTCTGATTTTCTTGAAGAGATCCCTAGTCTTTCCCATTCTGTTGTTTTCCTCTATTTCTTTGCATTGATCACTGAAGAAGGCTTTCTTATCTCTTCTTGCTATTCTTTGGAACTCTGCATTTAAATGTTTATATCTTTCCTTTTCTCCTTTGCTTTTCGCTTCTCTTCTTTTTCACAGCTATTTGTAAGGCCTCCCCAGACAGCCATTTTGCTTTTTTGCATTTCTTTTCCATGGGGATGGTCTTGATCCCTGTCTCCTGTACAGTGTCACGAACCTCATTCCATAGTTCATCAGGCACTCTATCTATCAGATCTAGGCCCTTAAATCTATTTCTCACTTCCACTGTATAATCATAAGGGATTTGATTTAGGTCATACCTGAATGGTCTAGTAGTTTTCTCTACTTTCTTCAATTTCAGTCTGAATTTGGCAATAAGGAGTTCATGGTCCGAGCCACAGTCAGCTCCTGGTCTTGTTTTTGCTGATTGTATAGAGCTTCTCCATCTTTGGCTGCAAAGAATATAATCGATCTGATTTCGGTGTTGACCATCTGGTGATGTCCATGTATAGAGTCTTCTCTTGTGTTGTTGGAAGAGGGTATTTGCTATGACCAGTGCATTTTCTTGGCAAAACTCTATTAGTCTTTGCCCTGCTTCGTTCCGTATTCCAAGGCCAAATTTGCCTGTTACTCCAGGTGTTTCTTGACTTCCTACTTTTTGCATTCCAGTCCCCTATAATGAAAAGGACATCTTTTTTGGGTGTTAGTTCTAAAAGGTCTTGTAGGTCTTCATAGAACCTTTTAACTTCAGCTTCTTCAGCGTTACTGGTTGGGGCATAGACTTGGATTACTGTGACATTGAATGGTTTGCCTTGGAAACGAACAGAGATCATTCTATCGTTTTTGAGATTGCATCCAAGTACTGCATTTCGGACTCTTTTGTTGACCATGATGGCCACTCCATTTCTTCTGAGGGATTCCTGCCCACAGTAGTAGATATAATGGTCATCCGAGTTAAATTCACCCATTCCAGTCCATTTTAGTTCGCTAATTCCTAGAATGTCGACATTCACTCTTGCCATCTCTTGTTTGACCACTTCCAATTTGCCTTGATTCATGGACCTGACATTCCAGGTTCCTATGCAATACTGCTCTTTACAGCATCGGACTTTGCTTCTATCACCAGACACATCCACAGCTGGGTATTCTTTTTGTTTTGGCTCCATCCTTTCATTCTTTCTGGAGTTATTTCTCCACTGATCTCCAGTAGCATATTGGGCCCTTACTGACCTGGGGAGTTTCTCTTTCAGTATCCTATCATTTTGTCTTTTCATACTGTTCATGGGGTTCTCAAGGCAAGAATACTGAAGTGGTTTGCCATTCCCTTCTCCAGCGGACCACACCCTGTCATATCTCTCCACCATGACCCGCCCATCCCAGGTTGCCCCTCGGGCATGGCTTAATCTCATTGAGTTAGACAAGGGTGTGGTCCTTGTATGATTAGATTGACTAGTTTTCTGTGAGAATGGTTTTAGTGTATTTGCCCTCTGATGCCCTCTTTCAAGACCTACTGTCTTACTTGGGTTTCTCTTACCTTGGGCGTGGGGTATCTCATCCCGGCTGTTCCTGGCTGCTCCCGGCCAGCGAAGCACAGCCATCGCACCTTACCTTGGACGAGGGTCTCTCCTCACCGCCGCCCTTCCTGACCTCGGTGGTGGGGTAGCTCCTCTCGGCCGCGCTCTTTGTGCGCGCCCGGCGGGGGGGGGCGGGGGGGGGGCGGGCGCTCTTAGTGCGCGACGGCGCCGGGGGGGGGCTTTTGTCGGGGGCGCCGGGGGGGGGGCTGTGGGGCGCGAGCGGCGGGGCGCTCGCGCGGCGCGGCGAGCCGGCGGGGCGCTCTTAGTGCGCGACGCAGCCGGCGGGGCGCTCTTAGTGGGCGCGCCGGCGGGGGGGGGGCTCTTTTTGGGGGGGTGGGGGGCGGGCGCTCTTTTTGTGGGCGCGGGGGGGGGGGTCGTTTGTTCGTTGTCGGCTGGCTTTGGGTCTGTTCTGTGTTTGATGTGGGTTTAGTTCATTTTTTTTTTTTGTTTTTGGTGTTTGGATATATTCTTTCTTTTCTTTTGCTTATTATATTCTCTCTATTTTTTTCTTTTACCTTCTGCTCTTCATTTTTCTTGTTATATTTTTTTTTTCTTTTTTATTTTTTTGTTTGTTTATGTTTTGTTGACCATGCCAAAGCCTTTGACTGTGTAGATCACAATAAACTGTGGAAAATTCTGAAAGAGATGGGAATACCAGACCACCTGATCTGCCTCTTGAGAAATCTGTATGCAGGTCAGGAAGCAACAGTTAGAACTGGTCATAGAACAACAGACTGGTTCCAAATAGGAAAAGGAGTACGTCAAGGCTGTATATTGTCACCATGTTTGTTTAACTTATATGCAGAGTACATCATGAGAAATGCTGGACTGGAAGAAACACAAGTTGGAATCAAGATTGCTGGGAGAAATATCAATAACCTCAGATATGCGGATGACACCACCCTTATGGCAGAAAGTGAAGAGGAACTAAAAAGCCTCTTGATGAAACTGAAAGCGGAGAGTGAAAAGGTTGGCTTAAAGCTCAACATTCAGAAAACAAAGATCATGGTATCCGGTCCTATCACTACATGGGAAATAGATGGAGAAACAGTGGAAACAGTGTCAGACTTTATTTTTCTGGGCTCCAAAATTACTGCAGGTGGTGACTGCAGCCATGAAATTAAGACGCTTACTCCTTGGAAGGAAAGTTATGACCAACCTAGATAGCATATTCAAAAGCAGAGACATCACTTTGCCAACAAAGGTTTGTCTAGTCAAGGCTATGGTCTTTCCTGTGGTCATGTATGGATGTGAGAGCTGGACTGTGAAGAAGGCTGAGCGCCGAAGAATTGATGCTTTTGAACTGTGGTGTTGGAGAAGACTCTTGAGAGTCCCTTGGACTGCAAGGAGATCCAACCAGTCCATTCTGAAGGAGATCAGCCCTGGGATTTCTTTGGAAGCAATGATGCTAAAGCTGAAACTCCAGTATTTTGGCCACCTCATGCGAAGAGTTGACTCATTGGAGAAGACTCTGATGCTGGGAGGGATTGAGGGCAGGAGGAGAAGGGGACGACAGAGGATGAGATGGCTGGATGGCATCACTGACTCGATGAATATGAGTCTGAGTGATCTCCGGGAGCTGGTGATGGACAGAGAGGCCTGGCGTGCTGCAGTTCATGGGGTCGCAAAGAGTCGGACACGACTGAGCGACTGATCTGATCTGATCTGATCTTTCAGAAAATATGTGCATTTCATCTTAGTTGTTGAATTTATTGGAATAAGGTTGTTGATAACATTTTCTTATCGTTTTAACATTTGTAGAATCTGGAGTGAAGACAACTCACTCATTACTGACACTGGTAATTTGTGTTTTTTCTCTTTTTTTTCTCCTGATCTGTTGACTAGAGGTGTATCGATTTTATCTCTTTCTGAAAAACCAGCTTTTGGTTTCATTTATTTCATCTTTTTATTTTTTTGTTTTCTGTTCTTTTTAATTTCTCTGATTTTCTTCTGCTTACTTTGGGTTTAATTTTCTTTTTTCTAGTTCTTTAAGGTGAAAGCAGAGACCATTCTTTTTAATGTAGTTGGTTAATGCTATAAAATTTCTTCTAACTATTGCTTTAGCTGCATCCTCCAATAATCAAATATTATATTTTTAATTTTCATTCGATATAAAATACTTTTAAATTTCTCCTTTTGTTTCTTTTTTTGACCCTAGCGTTATTTAGAAGTATGGTCTATAGTTTTGAAACTTTTGAAAATTTTCTATAGAACTTTTGTTACTCATTTGAAATTCAATTTCACTGTGGTAGGAGAACATACTTTGTATGACTTGAATTCTTTTAAACTCACTGAGACTTATTTAGTGCCCCCAAACTAGGACAGTTTTTGTGAATGTTCTACGAGCATTTGAAAATAATGGTTTTCTGCTATTGTAGGGTGGGATCTTATGAAATGTCAGTTAAGACAAGTTTTCTGATAGTGTTTTTAATCTTCTATATCCTTACTGATTTTCGGTTTACATATGTCAATTATTGAGAGTAGAGTATTGAAGTCTTCAATTACAATTTGTTTATTTCTCTCTCTCTCTCTTTTTTTGCATATCTGAAATTTTTGCTTTATATATGTTAAAGTTCTGTTTTAGACACATAAAAGTTTAGGATTATAATGTTGTCTTGATTATTATGAAATAGCCTCTGTCTTTGTTAATATTCTTTGCTCTAAAATCTACTTTTATAATGTGAATATAGCTATTCCAACTTTCTTTTGCCTAGGGTTACAATGGTATGTATATATATTCCCTCTTTCACCTTTAAGTTGTTTACATCTTTATGTTTAAAGTAGACTTCTTATAGGTAGCATATAATTGAGTCTTGGCTTCTTTAATGCAATCCAATATTATCTTTTAATTGGAGTGTTTAGACCATTTATTTTTAATGTGATTATTGAGATCATTGGTTTTAAGTAGATTAGTATATTCTGTTGCATACTCAAAGAGGACTCTGCAGATTTCTGGAGTTCTTTTGCTGTAGTGCTGTCCTCTCTCTGTCTTGAGAACTTCTGCCTCTTTGGCCTTTTCAGATTTTCAACTCTTATCACCTCAACTCAGAAGGAACGCTGTGTTGCTCTTGGGCTCCCCTTCCATGTGTTGCGGCTTGGAAATTTTCTCTAGGTGGTAAACTGGGGCAAACATAGGATTCATTTTGTTTCCTGTTTGTCAGAGATGACTGTTGTTCATTTGCTAATTTCTAATGTCTTGAAAAATGGTTTGGTTATTTTATACCCATTTTTTAATTGTTTGTGATGGGAGGGTACATTTGGCCCTAGTTTTCCAGGACTGATCATTTTGGCCACAGTACTTCATGAATGGTGGTATATACTTTCAGCAGTGGGTAAATAATATGTTTGTCTCTTTTTAGTGTGATTGTAATAGCTACTGATAGTCAATACTCAGATCCATTCATTCATTGGAAGTTGAAAAATGATGGCTTTCAGGCTTTCTTCAATTTTTTAGCTGGCGTATTTATGTACAAAGAATGTTTCCCTTATTTATCATTGATTATGTGGTACAGTTCAATAGGGTCATTAGGGTAAGTGCTTGATTCCTTGCCTTTGTTAGTGACTTTTAAAATGCTCAGTTGAGTCTCTAGAATTCTTCAGTAGTGAGCATTTGGCTTTTCTCTTTTGCTTTTAGTGTAAACACGAACACATGCTTTTAAATATATTTGATGTGTTTTACTTCATTGCAATTATTATCTTTTTTGATACTCAAATATTTTCATCTCTGGCCAGTGGTAGTCTCTTTAAGATGGCTCTTACGTCCTTTTCATATAGCTCTCTAGTCACTGATAGTTTTTTTCTGGTGTGACAGATATTCTAGGTTCATCTTGTGCATTTCCTGCCTCAGACCTAGAATGAACTAGTAGAAGAAAGGAAATTAAATGATTTTAGCATGTTCTTCTGAGGCAGAAATTTTAGGAATTGGAAGCAACTGTGGAAGTTAGTTAATATAGTCCACACATGGACTTCAGACTCCACTAGTGCCATAAAAAGTACTCATCATCAACTAAGCTTCCTATTTTGAATATTAAGTGTTTGGCTTGTGTCTTTGTAAGGTGATTTTTTTTTTTTCTTTGTAGGCTTTGCCAAGCAGTCAGAAGATGATCAGGTGA
The DNA here is from genome assembly GCA_935064755.1 of Tragelaphus eurycerus. Classification (NCBI taxonomy): domain Eukaryota; kingdom Metazoa; phylum Chordata; class Mammalia; order Artiodactyla; family Bovidae; genus Tragelaphus; species Tragelaphus eurycerus. The sequence continues at coordinate 33,321,065 of CAKXYN010000002.1, forward strand.
ATGTAATGGGTTTTCGCTTCTTAGGAGGGTCCCAAGTTACGCTTCTTGCTTCCAAAACCTCTCGTAAGTAAAGCCATGATAATATTGCTTTTGAAAACTTCTATTAAGAACACTGCATTACAGATCATTGCCACATCAAGGATTTCTATAAGGGTGATGTTTGATATTGAAAGCTAAGAGCCATTATATTAGTCATGAAGATAGGGTCCTGTTTTATTAGAGATACATAACTTTGGTTTTGGGGATGAGGAGGGTTTGAGAGAGGAATTTAAAGAACTGAAAAATGTTTTTGAGATAAGTGTATTGTAAACTAGATTTTAGAAGTTACTAGAAATTGGAGTTAATTTTTTTGTGTGTACATATTCTTATAGCCTCCTTTTGGACATTGGCAAAGATGAAAGTGAATAACTTTTGTTGAGATTAATCTTAATAGAATGAAAAGTGCTAATTGTATAGTCAAGTTTGAATTTCAGATACATATTTGCTTTATTGATTTGTTTGCTTCATATGAGAATAATTGTTGAAACTACTCAATGTACAACTGATTTCTGGTGTATGTAGATAATGAAGCTACTAAGCTCAGTGGGTTTTATACCCTTTCTTGGAAATAAATTATTAAGAGAGGAAGTTTTAAACAAATTTTAGGTACACTAAGTATATCAGGGGAAATGAATACATATGTATTATATATATATATATATTCATTCATTCATATATATATAAAGTCTGGCTGAGTACACTCCAGTTTTTAAAATTTCTGCCATTTGTACAATGAATTTTCACTTTCTACTTTATGCATTTGCAGTTTTAATTTTATTTTTTTTATAATTAGAAAATATAGTCAAATGAGGATATACTCTTTTTGAAAAATAAAGATATTAACAGCAGGAACATATATACACATTCTTATTTTAGAAACTATAATGATGTCTCTGTCATAGCACCTTCTGGAATGTGTAGGTTGGTGACTAGTGAAATAGACTTGGAAACAACTAAAAATTAAAGAATAAGACACACAAATCAAAGACAATTCTGAGAAGAATGAGAGAATTCTATACGTTTCATGGTCTTTTTTGTGATTGGTTATGATTGTCGTCTTCTTTACATTGTCAGTTTGTTTTGATTAGTTTTAGTCTTCAGGGGGTCGCACAGAGTTGGACACAACTGAAGTGACTTAGCAGCAGCAGCAGCAGCAGCAGCAGTCTTCAGTTAGATAATGGAATCATTTTCTTACGTTTCTTTTGGTTAAACTGTTCTCTTTGGTTAAACTAAAAAAGCTGTTGCCAACATTTCTTTGGGAAATTGTACACATCTGTTTTATTCCAGTTGATGATGCTGTATGATGAATCTGCAATTGAGACTATTTTAAAAAGGCATATTCTTTGTGCAAATGGGGATATTTATATCCTAATGCATTGTATTTATTCCTTTTCAGATGAAATAACTCTCAGAACATTGTTTTTGCTTATAATTACTTTATCATTACCTAAATTTCACCAGATGTCCATGTCTATAATTGCTTTATTCATATTTTCTTAATATATGGCTCTGAAGGCCTTGACAAAGCCACAGTGTGGGCAGACAGACTACATAATGGAATTGGACAGGACTACTTAAATAAAGAACCAAATGAACTGTAAACCGAAACCTGAAGAGTGGCCATTACAGTTCTCTGATGGTTTTTTTGGCTTCAGTGATGCCCAGAATTCTACCTAGAAAAAGCCCTTGGGAGATGAAAGGCTAAAGATATGAAGAAAGTACAATTTTCTGGGGTTGAGGCAGATGTTGGTGCTCCCTACTGCTCTGTAAGAGTGTTCATCCCCAAAGAAGGAATGAAATAATTTGTATCCAATATGTGTTTGACATTTTTCTTTTTTATGAAAGGCACGCAGTCTTTCATCTCAAAATCTGGATGGATAGAAAAACCCAGCAAATGGAGAGAACATAGTATTTTTTCTCTAAAAATCAGTCAAATGCTACATGTATCATATACAGTTGTCATTAGATCTTGGATAATATTTTATGTGCATTTTAAAACCCGCTTGATAATTGATAAAACCAGCTGATCTTGAAGTGTGCTAGGTGGTAATTTTAGTTCAATTTGGCGTAGATCAGCCAGAGCAGACAAGTGCATGCAACTCGTTGTCTCAGGTATGCAGCTGCATTCTCTGTGGAGCTGAATAGGTTTTTTACTTCAGAAAGTAAAAATTCAATGTAATTAGACTTTATTGTATGAATTCTGAAAAAAAAACCCGCAAAGCTTTAAAGATAAAAATATTTAGGAAGAATACAGTAGCGAAACTGAAAATGATTTCCACAGACCTAAATTGAAAATAACACTGGTGATGGATATGTACATTACCTTGAAGATAGTAATAGCTTTAGATGTATATGCATGAGTCCAAATTCATCAAATTGTAAATATTAAACGTGTATTTTTTATATATCAACGATACTTCTATAAAGTTGTTAAAAATAAGAAATGGGTCACATTTTATGAGAAATATTTTTGTAAACAGAATTATAAAATATTTGCACATGGAAGTCAGTTATTTAGACTGATTCAGTACAGTGGTATTTCAGAAGAAATATGCTGTTGTCTATAATTATATATTCCTGCCATGCCACTTTCTCAAGATCCAGATCCACACTGTTATTTATTACCTCACACACCAAACACTACCACCTTACTCTCTCTCTTCCTTCCTGTTCCTTTTCTCCATGCTTTTCTTAATCTTTCTAATTATCTACTTTTATCTTTTCTTTACTATATCTATTTGTACCTTGCCTTGTTCCACTTGTTTCTTAAAGTGTTTAAAATATATTTTAAAACTACTGAAGATTGAAGAATAAGATTAACATACAATTGATATGATACTAGCAGCTTAGAAATAAAAGGAAAGCATTTTAGTTCCAATTTTCAGAATGATCTAAATTCAAATCAGTTGTTTAGGAGATGCACAGCCTGATACTGAGTCCAGAATGAAATTTCTCTTCTGAATATCACAAAAATAGCTTCTTCAATAATGTCTCTACAGCTTATTTTTGTAGTTATAATTGTTATGTAATTATACTTTGAATAACAAATTTCATAGAGCTTTAAAAATAATGATGAAACTCAGCTTACTAAATATAATTCTATATTGAGTCCAAAGCAGTGCAGTCTAAGCTGCAGCTTAGTCCAAGGGTAAATTTAGAGTATCTATTAGTAGCACTATACGTTTTTAGTAACTAGCATTTTCAGTAAGAATTGGACAATTAAACTAGTAATTCCGAAGTAAAACATAGCTGAAAGGAGTTGTGGGTTTTGTTTTGAAATAAGCAATATTAGAGCATGTTAGTATTCTTGCCTGGATAATTCCATGGAAAGAGGAACCCGGTGGGCTACTGTCCATGGAGTCACAAAGAGTCAGACACGACTGAGTAAGTAACACTTTCACTTTTCACTTTCAGAGCATGTTTAAATATCAATTGAAATGAGTTAGTGGGAGAGGCTGATGATCAGGAAGTAGAAGGGCATCACAAAGCAATGAAGTCCTTTAGAAGGAGAGAGGGGATGGGATACAGAACTTGGAGGGTGAGGAGTTGAAAGTTTATTGTGACAGGATGTAGGTCTAGGGAGACTTTATAGATTTGTTGATGAAAAGATAGGGGGCTTTGCTGATCTCTAAATTTGAAAAAAAAAAAAAGTGTGACATTGGTGTCTTGGAGAATAAGAAAGCAAACTTGTGAAGTATAAGCAATGATGAGTTCCCATTAGAGTCTAAGATCCTAAATTTTAAAGTGAATCCAGTCATCCTTAGACAATTTTGCCCAGCAGTGATTTGTTTATTGTTATCCAAGCAACTAAAGTCAGGGTTGGGATTTTGAAACAGAATTGCAGATAAAATATTTTTATGAGAATGGTTATAATAATGAACTACCAAATCTAAGCTGAGAGAAATAAAGAGCAGAGAAAAGTGATACATGGTGAAAAATTAACAAGTTTAATAGATCACATATCTTGATTAGGTTCAAGAAGTAGTGGGAGTTACAGAGCAAGTAAGCCAGAAGCACAAATGCTGGTGGTTAGAGAATGAGTGAGGTGTTGATGCCAAGAGTTCAGAGAGACTGCAGATTCTGATGACAGGCTCATCAAACAAGGTGTGACATTTGGGGAGTGGGTTGTAAAGATGGAGAGAAAACCAATGGAGACAAAGATTTCTAGGAAATGAAATGTCTCAGTTGTGGATATTGGAGGAGCCTGTTCAATGTTAGCACAAAGAATGAGAAAAAGAAATACGTATGAACATATTATTGTGAAATTTTAGAGCACTAAGGATCAGGGGCGTATCTCCAAAGATTAGAAAGGAAAAAATAGTCACTCAAAGAAAATTAATCAAGAAGCCATTTAACTTTTCATCAAAATTATTAGATACTAGTTCAGTTCAGTTCAGTCACTTAGTCTTGTTTGACTCTTTGTGACCCCATGGACTGCAGCACACCAGGCTTCCCTGTCCATCACCAACTCCAGGAGCTTGCTCAAACTCATGTCTATCGAGTCAGTGATGCCATCCAACTATCTCATCCTCTCTTGTCTCCTTCTCCTCCCACCTTCAATCTTTCTCAGCATCAGGGTCTTTTCCAATAAGTCAGTTCTTTGCATCAGGTGGACAAAGTATTGGAGCTTCAGCTTCAGCATCAGTCCTTCTGATGAATATTCAAGACTGATTTCCTTTAAGATTGACTGGTTTGATCTCCTTGCAGTCCAAGGGACTCTCAAGAGTCTTCTCCAACACAGCAGTTCAAAAGCATCAATTTTTCGGTGCTCAGCTTTCTTTATGGTCCAATTCTCACATCCATACATGACTACTGGAACAACCATAGCTTTGACTTGATGGACCTTTGTTGGAAAAGTGATGTCTCTGCTTTTTAATATGCTGTATGTCTAGGTTGGTCATAGCTTTTCTTCAAAGGAACAAGTGTGTTTTAATTTCATGGCTGCTGTCACAATCTGCAGTGATTTTAGAGCCCAAGAAAATAAAGTCTCTCACTTTTTCCATTGTATCCCATCTATTTGCCATAAAGTGCTGGGATAGGATGCCATGACCTTAGTTTTTTTGAATGTTGAGTTTTAAGCCAACTTTTTCACTCTCCTCTTTCACTTTCATCAAGAGGCTCTTTAGTTTCTATTCACTTTCTACCACAAGGGTGGTGTCATCTGCATTTCTGAGGTTACTGATATTTATTCCGGCAATCTTGATTCCAGCCTTTGGTTCATCTAGCTTGGCTTTTCGCATGATATACTTTGCATATAAGTTAAATAAGCATCTGGCAGGGTGATGTGCTCCTTTCCCAATTTGAAACCTAGAGGACGATGGAAAAATTTTCCCTAAGATCTGAAAGAGATGATTTTCAACTTAGACTTCTGTACCCTGTTAAACTGGTAATTAGCAATGAAAGCTGAGTAAATACATCTTCTTAATGGCACCCCACCCCAGTACTTTTGCCTGGAAAATCCCATGGACAGAAGATCCTGGTAGGCTCCAGTCCATGGGGTCGCTAAGAGTGGGACATGACTGAGCGACTTCACTTTCACTTTTCACTTTCATTCATTGGAGAAGGAAATGGCAACCCACTCCAGTGTTCTTGCCTGGAGAATCCCAGGGACAGGGGAGCCTGGTGAGCTTCCGTCTATGGGGTCGCACAGAGTCGGACACGACTGAAGCGACTTAGCAGCAGTGTCATGAGTAGCACTATGCTATGCTATGCTAAGTCACTTCAGTCGTGTCCGACTCTGTGTGAACCCATAGATGGCAGCCCACCAGGCTCCCCCATCCCTGGGATTCTCCAGGCAAGAACACTGGAGTGGGTTGCCATTTCCTTCTCCAATGCATGAAAGTGAAAAGAGAAAGTGAAGTCGCTCAGTCGTGTCGGACCCTCAGCGACCCCATGGACTGCAGCCTACCAGGCTCCTCCGTCCGTGGGATTTTCCAGGCAAGAGTACTGGAGTGGGGTGCCATTGCCTTCTCCGAGCAATTGCAAATAGCAAATTTATGTTGCCTCAAGTTGGCCTTTGGAATATGGAAAGGAAAACTAATAATGCTAAATATTTCAATATCTTGAAAGAGTGTAACATGCTAGAAAGAGTGATTGAATTGAATCAGGTCAAGTTTAAAAGTCCTTTGCTTTTCCATTTTGATTATTTTGCTTTCAGATGTAATGATGGGATTATAGTCATGTATGTGAATAAGGGTTGAGCCTTGAAAAAGGCTTTCTTTTTGCATCTCTCAAAAGAAAGCATATGTGATGTTGAACTGTGTTAAACAAAATATCTTCAGAAAAAAGAAAGTGAGAGTTTTGCTCTACTCCATCTGGCTGGACTGTGCACGTTTGCCCATTTTTCACTCAGCTGATGTCTTTATATCTAATACATCTCATGACTCTTATGGAGCTCCTAGACTAATTGGCGAAACAAACAGGTAGTGAATTGATTATAGAACACCTGATGTGCTTATAGAAGCACACTTTAGCTGCTGCTGGATTCCAAAAAATGAGGTTCCATAAGCGATTTTATTTGTGAAGGATCTTTTGGAATGAATAGGAGAGTTTTAAGTGGAGGGCATTCCAGAAAAAAGAGAAATTATCTTCAGATGCTTGATAAAGTGTGGGATTTTTGTTGTTGGCATTGTTCAGTCATTCAGTCGTGTCCCACTCTTTGCGACCCCATGGGCTGCAGCACGCCTGGCTTCCCTATCCTTCACCATCTCCCGGGGCTTGCTCAAACTCATGTCTGTTGAGTCGGTGATACCAGCTAACCATCCCGTCCTCTGTCGTCCCCTTCTGCCATCAATCTTTCCCAGCATCAGGGTCTTTTCCAATGAGTTGGCTCTTTGCGTCAGGTGGCCAAAGTGTTGGAGCTTCAGCTTCAGCATCAGTGCTTCTAATGAATATTCAGGATTGATTTCCTTTAGGGTTGACTGGTTTGATCTCCTTGCAGTCCAAGGGACTCTCAAGAGTCTTCTCCAATACTACAGTTCAAAAGCATCTGAAAGTTCATGGAGTAGGTACTCTATGATAGTCCTTTAATGAAGCCTCCAAATTTAAAGACAAGTGTTATGATAAAGCCTCCCCAGATGGCACTAATGCTAAAGAGCCTTCCTGCCAATGCAGGAGATGCCTGAAACGAGGTTCGATCCCTGGGTCGGGAAGATTCCCTGGAGCGGGGCATGGCAACCCACTACAGTGTTCTTGCCTGGAGAATCCCATTGACAGAGAAGCCTGGAGGTCATAAGGTCACAAAGAGTCAGACATGACTGAAGCAACTTAGCACACACGCAGGTCATGAGAAAATCTAAACTCACCTGATATGCACCTCCTGCTGCTGTCATTGCTTTAATGTGTACAGTGATTCATCAGTATAATAATGTATTAATATTTATCTTAGAATTTCTTAGTATTATTGAGGGACAATGGGAATATTATATAAATACACTTAGAAAAAAGCCTTTTGAAAATTAAATTTAGAGAAACCATCCATAGTTTGTATTAATATTGAAGAGGCTGTATATTTAGAATATTACACTAATATCTACTGATATTATTTATATTATTTCGTCCAACTTTTGATTTAAAAAGCATTCATTTGCTTTTCCATTTCACGTTTTAAAATTTCCAGGATAGCATAAACTATATTGATGCTTTGTTTATGATGTTAATGCAAACATTATTTATATTGATGAACTTCAGATGTTCTGACATGAATTGAGACTGACGTTATGCATTTTTGTGCCCTGCTTAGTTAAATATGTTATTTTCTCCATTTGTAGTAGGGTGAAATGGCAATTGACTGGATTCCAATCCTTTAAATTTATTTCATTTGGAAGCTGAAATGGTTATTTCCACTGAGCTGCTGTTGCAAGATGCAAGGGAAAAGAGATAAAAAAATTAATTGAATGTTCATTTTGGAAGCTATTTTAATTACCAATATTGTAATTACCATACAACTCTGTTCTTTCATGCTATATTGTAAATAGAAATTTTCATTTCTCCTTTCCATGAAATGTATACTATGAAAAAATCTCCTGGGCAGTGTTAAATATCTTGGAGTACTAGTACCAAGAAAATGCCTTAATAGTCAAAATAATGCCTTATAAATCTTTGACTCTTTGATTCTTGTTGATTTTTGGTAACCTGAAAAAATTCAACTTGCAAATACCACGTTTATATTTTTAAATCCCCCAGCCTCATGGTAATTTTTAACATTTTGACACATTTTTTCCCCCTGTATATGCTGGTAAATAAGAAAATAATTAAAGCCCGAATTTGAAAGTTACAGAAAATATCAGACCTATTTAAATGTTTATTATTATGAATTTTACATTTTTCTTGTTTAATGATATTCATGTATTCACAGCAGAGTACTATCTTAGTCCATTTGGGTGTTATTTAAAAAAATACCATAGACTGGGTGGCTTTTGCATAACAGAAATTTATTTCTAATAGTTCTAGAGGCTAGGAAGTCCAGGATCAGGGCACTAGAAGGTTTGGTTTCTGGCGAGGACCTGCTTCCTGGCTCACAGACGTCTGGCTTTGCAGTGTGTCATGTGGCAGAAGGGGTAAGAGTGATGCTGAGGTCTCTTTTTTTAAACAGTGGTGATCCCATTCATGAAGACTCCTTCCCCATGACATAATCTCCTCCCCAAGGCCCCATCTCCAGATATTATCACAGTGGATAGTAGGACTAAACATATGCATTTTGGGGTGACACAAGTATTCTGCTGCTGCTGCTGCTAAGTCGCTTCAGTTGTGTCCGACTCTGTGCGACCCCATAGATGGCAGCCCACCAGGCTCCCCTGTCCCTGGGATTCTCCAGGCAAGAACACTGGAGTGGGTTGCCATTTCTAGCAAATGAAATAGAGAATTTTATTTATATTTAAGTTTTCCAGTGAGCTTTAGATTTTTAAACTCGTTTTATTCTATACTTTTTGTATGAGAATTTTAATATTTTTAACCAATATATTTTGAGTATCTAATTTTTCTTGATCTAAATTTTAAAATAGAGGTACTTTTCTGGTGATTCAGTGGCTAAGACTCTGCACTTCCAGGGCAAGGGGTGCGGGTTTTATCCCTGGTGGGGAACTAAGATCTTACATGTATTGTGGCCAAAAAAATAATAATACAAAGATGTATTACACTTGTGTAAATCTTTTCCATATAACATTATAGTTGATCTTCATACTGGCCTTGTGAGCTATGCTTTATTTTCCCCTTTGTGTGGATGAAGAAATTGATGGTTGGATGATTTATTTGTACTGAAGTCATAGGTTTAAAAATTTACTACATTTTAAGTTTTGCTTAGGGATAAGAGCTGAGCAACTGGAGATTTCCTTTATGATGTGATACCCTTAATTGCTTATATATGGCACCACTATGTTGGATCATGGTTATAATTGTCCTTAACTATGAGTCTATTTTTGTCCCTTTTCAATTCCTTTTCTACTTGGCAGCTTTTATAATAAAAACAAAGAAACAAACAATTACAAATTTTATCATGCCTCTCTCCAGCTTAAAATCTTTTGTGTTGATAATAATGTCAAAACTTTTACTAACCCTTATGAGAAACACTGGACTAGAAGAAACACAAGTTGGAATCAAGATTGCTGGGAGAAATATCAATAACCTCAGATATGCAGATGACACCACCCTTATGGCAGAAAGTGAAGAGGAACTAAAAAGCCTCTTGATGAAAGTGAAAGAGGAGAGTGAAAAAGTTGGCTTAAAACTCAACATTCAGAAAACGAAGATCATGGCATCTGGTCCCAAGACTTCATGGGAAATAGATGGGGAAACAGTGGAAACTGTCAGGCTTTATTTTTCTGGGCTCCAAAATCACTGCAGATGGTGACTGCAGCCATGAAATTAAAAGATGCTTACTCCTTGGAGTAAGGAGAAGGCAATGGCAAGCCACTCCAGTACTCTTGCCTGGAAAATCCCATGGATGGAGGAGGCTTGTGGGCTGTAGTCCATGGGGTCGCTATGAGTCGGACGTGACTGAGCGACTTCACTTTCACTTTTCACTTTCACACAATGGAGAAGGCAATGGCAGCCCACTCCAGTGTTCTTGCCTGGAGAATCCCAGGGACGGCAGAGCCTGGTGGGCTGCCATCTATGGGGTCGCACAGAGTTGGACACGACTGAAGTGACTTAGCTTAGCTACTCCTTGGAAGAAAAGTTATGACCAACCTAGATCACATATTCAAAAGCAGAGACATTACTTTGCCAACAAATGTTCGCCTAGTCAAGGCTATGGTTTTTCCTGTGGTCATGTATGGATGTGAGAGCTGGACTGTGAAGAAGGCTGAGCGCCGAAGAATTGATGCTTTTGAACTGTGGTATTGGAGAAGACTCTTGAGAGTCCCTTGGACTGCAAGGAGATCCAACCAGTCCATTCTGAAGGAGATCAGCTCTGGGATTTCTTTGGAAGGAATGATGCTAAAGCTGAAACTCCAGTACTTTGGCCACCTGATGCAAAGAGTTGACTCATTGGAGAAGACTCTGATGCTGGGAGGAATTGAGAGCAAGAGGAGAAGGGGACGACAGAGGATGAGATGGTTGGATGGCATCACTGACTCGATGGATGTGAGTCTCAGTGACCTCCGGGAGTTGGTGATGGACAGGGAGGCCTGGTGTGTTGCGATTCATGGAGTTGCAAAGAGTCAGACTCGACAGAACGACTGATCTGATCTGATAGGTCTCCCTGGAGAAGGCAGTGGCACCCTACTCTAGTACTTCTGCCTGGAGAGTCCCACGGACGGAAGAGCCTGGTAGTCTGCAGTACATGGGGTCGCTGAGGGTCGACACGACTGAGCAACTTCACTTTCACTTTTCACTTTCATGCATTGGAGAAGGAAATGGCAACCCACTCCAGTGTTCTTGCCTGGAGAATCCCAAGGATGGGGGAGCCTGGTGGGCTGCCGTCTATGGGTTCACACAGAGTCGGACACGACTGAAGTGACTTAGCAGCAGCAGCAGCATAGGTCTCCCTGTATGTTCTGGCCTGGGCTGATATTCAGCTTCATCTTTGGGCACTTTTCCTTACTATGACCTTCTCTCAGTTCTTGGTACATCTCTGACGTTTTCTCCCATAAAGTCTTTCAACTTGCCATTCCCTCTACCTGGGCTGTTCTTTCCATCTTAAGCTCCAAGCTTGAAGTCTAGAATCAGATTAATAATTTAAATCCCTGCTCTGGTTTAGCTTTCATTTGAATGACTTTGAAAAAAAATTTCTGTGCCTGTTTTTTCCATCTACAGAAATGGAAATAAAATAGTGCAATTATACTATGTAAGAATCAAATGAGATAATTCCTAAAAAGCATGAAGCAATTTCCTGGTACACTGTAAGTGCTAGGTAAATTTTAGTGTCTAGTATTATGTAGCTGCTGTGTTTTATGAAATAATAAAAAGACTGTTTTACCATTAGTCTTTATCATAGCACCCTTTTTATCTGCATCATAGTCCTTTCATAACTTGTAATTATTTGTTATTTGTTGGCTTATTTTCTACCCTTCTCACTAGGATGAGGGCCAGGACCAGTATGTGTTGTTCCCCATTGTTTCCCTAGCACTCACTGCTTAATACCTTTTGAATTGAATGAGTAAGTGCAGTTACTTAGAATCTTTTTAAGACTATCAAATAAAGATTGTCTTGCTTTATGGCTACTTGGTAAAGGGAATTGTGTTTCATTTCTTTCATTTGTCCCTTGCCTTTTGAATCTATTATCCAAGACTTTTCTCTGTTACTTTACAAAGTGGAAGTCTTTGCCCAGTATGGGGGATTGAGATGGGTCTCCTAGAGAGTTCATCAGCCTCTGTTCAGATAATTCAAATCTTGATGAAAGATAAAGGGAAATATTTAGACTTGCCTGCATTTCATTTTGTCAGATTAGGGGGTTTGTTGTCTTTCAGGAGTGAGGAAGGAGCTCCAGCTGTGGGCAGCAGAAATAAGGTACTTGGTCTCTCCTGGGGAAGCTTTTGGGCCCACTGCCTTTCTTGGCTTGCTCACAACATCCCCTGCTCTCCTTAATGAAACACACATGCCCACTGTAAGCTGTGAATGGGAACTAAATCCTGCAGTTCCTAGGAGGCATCAGGATAGGTGTCAATTGGATCTGTCTTTCCCCATCATCAGCTCAACCCCAGGACAGCTGAACTTGGAGGTACTTGTTGGCATTTGGCTGAGAATCCTCTCCACATTTCCTCCAATTGTAAATGCTAATAAAATGTTTTACTTTTAAATAAAATTTAACTAATAAAACTAAACTTTGATAGAGATGTTTGCTGCTGCTAAGTCACTTCCGTCGTGTCCGACTCTTGTGCGACCCCATAGACGGCAGCCCACCAGGCTCCCCCATCCCTGGGATTCTCCAGGCAAGAACACTAGAGTGGGTTGCCATTTCCTTCTCCAATGCATGAAAGTGAAAAGTGAAAGTGAAGTTGCTCAGTCGTGTCCGACTCTGTGCGACCCCACAGGCTGCAGCCTACCAGGCTCCTCCATCCATGGAATTCTCCAGGCAAGAGTACTGGAGTGGGGTGCCATTGCCCTCTCCATCTCTTTTAAGATTTTTAAGTTATGACACATTTCTATTGAAAAATTACAGTCGAATGGACACACCTCTCCTGGTGTTGGCACAGGCCACTCTGGAGGACAACTCACTCACCATCCAGTCTGTGGCTTTGCAGATGCTGCTCAGAGGGAGGGTAGCCACAGTCAGGTATGGCAGTGCCAGCATATGTGCCCACACTTGCTTTCATATTCATCTCTGTTGTCCAATAGTCATGACTACATTTCACCGTCTCTTCTCTCGGGCCTGCATCCCTGCAGCGTGGAACTTCATCACCTACATCTGCTACGTCCAGCAAAGACTGGGCAGCAGAATGTAAAGTTTGTGTTTGGGGAGATCAAAAGCTGTAAAAGGAGATGTAACTGGCTCAGCTCAGTGTCATCTTCTAGAAGGCCAAGGGCATTCCCTGGGCCTGGATGGGGGCTCTGGGCTGGAGCAGACACCTGCCCCAAGATGGGCAGACACAGAGGAAGAAAAGATCATGAGCCAGCCCTGAGCCAGAGGCTACCTTTCTACCTAAGAGGGACAAATGGCTGAGACCTGGAGGCAGCAGTGAGCTGCCCAGTATGTGTCTTAGAATGCATAGAGGGACAGATTGGTCTGTAACTTCTTCCTCACTGAGTTCTACAACTCCCAAGGAGACTTTTAAGAAAGCACCAATCACCAAGGAGCTCAGAGCCTTAAACACTTCCCAGGGCAGCCAACTCTATTAATATCTATAATTATTAAACAGTTCTTATTGTGCCTTCTTCCCTTTGCTGCTCCCTTGTTATTGCCTAATTCTTCTGCTATGTAATAGGCCTTCATATACTTGAAAATAGTTGTATATCCCCTGGGGAAAGCTCTGATATTTCTGTGGCAAAATCAAACTTAATGGGGTATCCCCGAGTCCCCTGAGTCAGTGATGGTGGAAACCTTATTCATTCTTCCCCCATCACTCCATCTTTCAAGATCTGCAGTGAACTTCTTGAAGGCAGAGGCTCTTGCTTTATTCATGATTTTATCTCCAGCATCTTGAACTGACTTACACAAATGAATAGAAGAGTGAATAAATATCAGTCTGGGTTTTCTATGTTGGACGCCAAGCTTGACTTAGGTAAGACCCCAGATTTAAAGGATTCTAATACTGACATACTTTGTCATTAGCATTCTCCCTTCTACCTATCTACTCATACCCCTCCGTAATTGTACTCTAGTTTTCTTCTAAAGCATTAAACCTTCAGTGACAATTACCAAGAAAGGTAAAGGTTGTCATATCTGACCTTGGCCCTGCTGTCTTTGATGGGGAGAAATGAGAAGACATCTGATCAGCACCATGGGCAGAAGTGAACATCCAGAATAAGACTAGAGTGAAGGGAGTGTGGGGAAGGTTCATGTCATATCATGTCAAATGATATGACAGCAGAGAATAGACTGTTTACATGTTCTGTGGCAGGAATACTCAGTTTATTTTATTCCTTATGTAATTAAAAAGAGTACAACTGGGGGAATGAGAGCAGATATATTCTTGGATTCTGGTTGAGGATGACAAAGTTAAAAACCAATTTAAAGTTGTAATATATTTATAGTACCATGGGAAGTATAAATAACTATTTTACATGTGCGTATCATAGTACCTTAGGTTCTTTAAGCAAAATGACTGAGTTAATTTTTATACTCCCAGATTTATTTCTTTATGAAACATAATAGATGTTCAATAGAATAGGTGACTTCTATCTCAAAAAGTGTATGGTCTCTTTGAAGAGATAAAATATGATTATATGGAAAGTTAAATAAGAATACTTGGTTGTATGCAGTTAAGTAAACAGTAAACTGTAGATATTCTCTGTATAAATTCAGAGACATGCAATGTTGTGAAGTGGTTAAGACTGATAGATAATCTTTGGATTAATAGCTGGAGTTCCAATCCCTGCTCTGTTACTAACTGGCTAGATGACCTTGCAGATTATTTAAACTCTTCTGTGGCTAGATTTATTCTTGTGTAAAATGGGGATAACAGTATTTCCCCTCTTGTGTGATTGGGTTTTAAGCAGGAGAGTGAATGTGAAGTGCTTTAGATAGTGCCTGGTACATATACGGCTGCTACATGTTAGTCAGTCGTGTCCAACTCATTGCAACTCCATGAACTATAGCCCATCAGGTTCCTGTGTCCATGGAATTCTCTAGGTAAGAATACTAGAATGGGTAGCCATTCCTTTTTCCAGGCAATCTTCTTGTCTCAAAGGTTGAACCCTGGTCTCCTGCATTGCAGGCAGATTCTTTACCATCTGAGTCACCAGGGTAGCCCAAGGCTGCTATGGATGGTAGAGAAATAACGTTTCCTTGGGGTAGTTGAGATTGAAGCCAAATCCTAAAGGATAGGTCGAGTTTAGACAATTGGAAAGAAGGATATTTATCATAAATTCTAGCTCTGACATTTAATTTACTTTGTGACCTTTGGCAAGTCTCTGAGATTCTCTGTGCCTGGCTTTCTTTTTTGTAGAAGAGTGAGTTGTTACAATTTCAGTGCTTGATGCATAGTTGGTGCTCAATGTATAATAGTTGCTCCCATCACAGATGTAGATGCGTAGTTGGTGTTCAACATGTAATAGTTGCTCTCATCACAGACGTAGATGCATAGTTGGTGCTCAACGTGTAATAGTTGCTTTCATCACAGATGTAGATGCGTAGTTGGTGTTCAACGTGTAATAGTTGCTCTCATCATAGACGTAGATGCATAGTTGGTGCTCAACGTGTAATAGTTGCTCTCATCACAGACGTAGATGCATAGTTGGTGCTCAACGTGTAATAGTTGCTCTCATCACAGACTAGATGATAGTTGGTGCTCAACGTGTAATAGTTGCTCTCATCACAGACGTAGATGCATAGTTGGTGATCAACGTGTAATAGTTGCTCTCATCACAGACGTAGATGCATAGTTGGTGATCAACGTGTAATAGTTGCTCTCATCACAGACGTAGATGCATAGTTGGTGATCAACGTGTAATAGTTGCTCTCATCACAGACGTAGATGATAGTTGGTGATCAACGTGTAATAGTTGCTCTCATCACAGACGTAGATGATAGTTGGTGATCAACGTGTAATAGTTGCTCTCATCACAGACGTAGATGATAGTTGGTGATCAACGTGTAATAGTTGCTCTCATCACAGACGTAGTCATCGTCACTGCTGTCATCGTCACTGCCATCTTTGTCATCAGCAGCATCATCAGGGTCGGAGCTGGCTCTCTATGGAGCTGGGGTTTCAGGGAATGGAGGGAACCAAGATTTATATTTGGGGAAGGGTCTTATTCTTCAAATGAAAGAACTACTAGAAAAATAGAAAGCTTTGATTAGGATAACAGAGGTTTAAACTGGCTGCTGTGGCCAGGATGTGGGGCTTTCTATAAAATAACTTTTATTTCATATTAATTTTCTGAAACAGATAATGATACCAGGTATACTTTTGCAATGGTTGTTTTCTTACCTTTTTTGTTTTGTTTCTTTGTTTTCTTACTTTTTGAGTAAAAAAAATTTTTTTGGAAGGATCCAAATTTTGTGTTTTTACTATACTGAAACCTATTATAAGATACATAGTTAAAAGGACCATACTCTGCAGCTTGGCACTGTGATCACATACCTTTGGAGTGAAATTTGAAAATGTTAAGTTATTGGATTTCTTTGAAAGAAATGAAGCTAAAGCTGAAACTCCAGTACTTTGGCCACCTCATGCAAAGAGTTGACTCACTGGAAAAGACCCTGATGCTGGGAGGGATTGGGGGCAGGAGGAGAAGGGGACGACAGAGGATGAGATGGCTGGATGGCATCACTGACTCGATGGATGTGAGTCTGAGTGAACTCTGGGAGTCGGTGATGGACAGGGAGGCCTGGTGTGCTGCGATTCATGGGGTCGCAAAGAGTCGGACACGACTGAGCGACTGATCTGATCTGATCTGATTGATGCAGAAAATCACAATAAGGTCATAAAGTTATTTTTATTAAGCCAGTAGAAATTATATCTATGTTCCAAAAATGAAATCTTTGTTCTTTTCATTTTGGTGTTCATGTCAGAGTTAGTGGTAATTCATGACATCATCGACTCAATGGACATGAGTTTGAGCAAACCCTGGGAAATAGCAAAGGATGGGAGTTTGGTGTGCTGCAGTCCATGGGATTGTGAAGAGTCAGACGCAACTCAGTGACTGAACAACAGCAGTACATTATTTCAGCTAGTAATTGTGTTAATAAGCCTTTTGCTTAATTATTTTTCTCTTTAGAACGATACCGCATTCAGAGTGAACGATTTGAGGATCTTTGGCTTATAACAAATGAGCTTATCATCCGTCTTCAAGAATATTTTGAAAAACAGGGAATCAAAGATTTCACGTGTTCTTTTTCTGGATCTGTGCCCCTTGAAGAATATTTTGAGTTGATTGATCATCATTTTGAGGTGTGTATGATCATAACCCATATCATCTGTAGTTTTTCAGTGTATGAAAGAGAAGGGGATCCTGTAGAGGTAAGAATTCTAGTATACATGCCATTAGGCAGTACACTAAGTTGTTATTCTTATGTGGGTGGTGGGGTTGTGAATCTTTTCCTGCCCTCTTGCCCAATTTGTGATCAATTGCAGACTTTTGCAGAGTGGCTGCCTGGAGGTAAGCATGTGGTCTGGCCTCAGAACAGAGCTGGTTTAATTCTCCCACATGGGGATTTAACCTTTGACCCCAATAACCCAGTGCTAAAACTATTTGAGCTTATCGGCAGCCATTTGGCTAACTAATTCTAGCAGGCCATAAATGAGGTGTGATTATAAAGTAAAGTGATTTTTCCTTTTTGTTTTTAACAAGCACACCAGAACTTCTGCATCTGAATGAGAGTTAATCACGTAAAATATTCTCGAGTATCTGGCACAATGGGTGCTTGGTAAATGCTAAAGGATTAAATGTCTAAATCAGTGAGATTTGCCAGTGACTTTGTTGCCTGGATATGTTTGCACTTCTTCTTTGGAATTATCTTCAGAGCCTGTGTTAGATTTTCTTGAGTATCTTCAGAGTGTCAAATCTTCATCCTTTGAAAATTGATTTGATATTTGGAAATAGTCAAGATTAATGTTTTTGTGAAAACAGTTAAACAATGACAGTCATTGTTTTAAGTCCCATGTGTTTAAAAAAAGAATTCACCAAGCTTTACATACTTATTTGCCTGTAAGTAGATCCTGTAGGGAATTACAAAGAGGAATTTCAAAAAGATTTTGAAAATTATTTAAGGAAGCATTGGTCCCTAGAGTGGCTGCTTTTTAAGGAATCCATAGGTTTTTGCATCTCTGTAAACGTGTATGTGTGCAAGCATGTATGTGTGTATTGTAGAGAGAGAGGAAAGGAGAGAGAATATGTAAATTGTCAGTCACATGAACATTCTACTTAATGTTCAGTTCCTTGAACATTCTAAGAGAATTGACTTTAACCTGTAAATAAAGACTTCTTTGAATACAGTGTCAACATAAAGGGAAATTTTCAGTGAATACAGTCCAATTACAGATAATACAACATTATCAAATAAATTAATTTGGGTTTTCTCTCATCTATGCTGATAATATTGTATAGGATAGTATACTTTGACCAAATTGTGGCACCAAAAGTCAATAGTTTGGGAAATAATATTTAGGTACTCTAAGTATGGAGAACCTTTGCAATTCTCTAGGATATATCTGAAGAAATTCCTGCCTAACTATGCGAAACTGAGGTCCAGTGACTTACAGAAGAGAGTCCATAGAAAGACTATACTGATTAAATATTTATAACATTTAAAATAAAAAATGTTAGTTTCTAATTGACTATATTTGAAAGTAAAAGTGTATATAGTTGACCATATTCCCTAAGTCCCTCCCCAGAAAAGATATGTACCTGATGTAGAAACTGCAAGGGTTAACTAGCCAGCAAATATACGGACAGGAGGGACGTGGGCTGCATGTCTGCTACTAAGTCACTTTAGTCATGTCCGACTCTGTGCGACCCCATAGACGGCAGCCTACCAGGCTATGCCGTCCCTGGGATTCTCCAGGCAAGAACATTGGAGTGAGTTGCCATTTCCTTCTCCAGTGCATGAAAGTGAAAAGTGAAAAGTGAAAAGTGAAAGTGAAGTTGCTCAGTCTTGTCCGACTCTTAGCGACCCCATAGACTGCAGCCTATGATGGAGGAGCCTGGGACATTTCTTTTCTGGGAGGGACTTAGGGAATATGGTCAACTGTATACACTTTTACTTGTTAAACAAGTTAAAACGGGCATGCTTATACTTCCTTTACTCTCTGGCCCCACTCTCTACCTTTTTTTTTTTGTTAATACAACTTTCAACTTTAAATAAAGGTGGCTTTTGGACTCCAAGTGTCCTTGAGCATAAGCTCCATGAAAACAGAATTTTTGTCTGTTTTATTCATTGTTGTAATTCCTAGTGCCTAGAACATTGCTTGGCATTAAGATCCATACATAATTGTTAAGTGTGGAAATTCTGATATGTGAAAACCTTTCAATCACTGCTCTTTTGTTACACATACAGACACGGGGCTGATGTTTCAATATTGAAGATATATTTTTTATTTCATGAATTGAGGAAATAAAATAGCAGGAAGTCATACAATTAAAAGTGAAGTATTGATAACTTTGATCTCTGATTCCTCTGCCTTTTCTAAGACCAGCTTGAACATCTGGAAGTTCATGGTTCACGTATTGCTGAAGCCTGGCTTGGAGAATTTTGAGCATTACTTTACTAGCGTGTGAGATGAGTGCAATTGTGTGGTAATTTGAACATTCTTTGGCATTGCTTTGGCATTGTCTTTCTTTCTGCTGGATCATTGAAAAAGCAAGAGACTTCCAGAAAAACATCTATTTCTGCTTTGTTGACTGTGCCAAAGCCTTTGACTGTGTGGATCACAATAAACTGTGGAAAATTCTTCAAGAGATGGGAATACCAGACCACCTGACCTGCCTCTTGAGAAACCTATATGCAGGTCAGGAAGCAACAGTTAGAACTGAACATGGAACAGCAGACTGATTCCGAATAGGAAAAGGAGTATGTTAAGGCTGTATATCATCACCCTGCTTATTTAACTTATATGCAGAGTACATCATGAGAAACGCTGGGCTGGAAGAAGCACAAGCTGGAATCAAGATTGCTGGGAGAAATATCAATAACCTCAGATATGCAGATGATACCACCTTTATGGCAGAAAGTGAAGAGGAACTAAAAAGCCTCTTGGTGAAAGTGAAAGAGGAGAGTGAAAAAGTTGGCTTAAAGATGAACATTCAGAAAACTAAGAGCATGCCATCTGGTCCCATCACTTCATGGAAAGTAGATGGGGAAACAGTGGAAACAGTGTCAGACTTTATTTTTTTGGGCTCCAAAATCACTGCAGATGGTGATTGCACCCGTGAAATTAAAAGATGCTTACTCCTTGGAAGGAAAGTTATGACCAACCTAGATAGCATATTCAAAAGCAGAGATATTACTTTGCCAACAAAGATCCGTCTAGTCAAGGCTATGGTTTTTCCATTGGTCATGTATGGATGTCAGAGTTGGACTGTGAAGAAAGCTGAGTGCCAAAGAATTGATGCTTTTGAACTGTGGTGTTGGAGAAGACTCTTGAGAGTCCCTTGGACTGGAAGAAGATCCAACCAGTCCATCCTAAAGGAGATCAGTCCTGGGTGTTCATTGGAAGGACTGATGCTGAAGCTGAAACTCCAATACTTTGGCCACCTCATGAGAAGAGGTGACTCATTGGAAAAGACTCTGATGCTGGGAGGGATTGTGGGCAGGAAGAGAAGGGGATGATAGAGGATGAGATGGCTGGATGGCATCACCGGCTTGATGGACATGAGTTTGTATAAACTCTGGGAGTTGGTGATGGACAAGGAGGCCTGTTGTGGTGCAGTTCATGGAGTTGCAAAGAGTCGGACACAACTGAGCTATTGAACTGAACAGAACTGAACTATTGATAACTTTTGCAATATTCTTCTTAAAAAATTAGTTGTTATATCACTTTAAATTTTGGTAATGAATTTTTTTTTCCCTTCAAGAGAATATTCTTTGATGTAGCTACTTAAGTGCTTCTTAAGTGCTGAAACTGGGGGTAAAGGAGGGTAATACAATTCTAAGTTTTTCTCTCACTGTTTGCAGATGACATGATCCTTTACATAGAAAACCCTAAAGACTCCACCAGAAAATTACTAGAGCTAATCAATGAATATAGTAAAGTTGCAGGATAAAAAATTAACACACAGGAATCTCTTGCATTACTATACACTAACAATGAGAAAACAGAAACAGAAATTAAGGAAACAATTCCATTCACCATTGCAACGAAAAGAATAAAATACTTAAGAATAAATCTACCTAAAGAAACAAAAGACCTATATATATAAAACTATAAAACACTGATGAAAGAAATCAAAGTTGACAAAATAGATGGAGAAATATACCATGTTCATGGATTGGAAGAATCAATATAGTAAAAATGAGTAAACTACCCAAAGCAATCTATAGATTCAATGCAATCCCTGTCAAGCTACCAATGGTATTTTTCACAGAACTAGAATAAATAATTTGACAACTTGTATGGAAATACAGAAAACCTCAAATATCCAAAGCAATCTTGAGAAAGAAGAGTGGAACAGGAAGAATCAACCTGCCTGACTTCAGACTATACTACAAAGCTGCTGTCATCAAGACAGTATGGTATTGGCACAAAGACAGAAATATAAATCAGTGGAACAAAATAGAAAGCCCAGAGGTAAATCCACGCACCTGTGGACACCTTATGTTTGACAAAGGAGGCAAGAATATACAGTGGAGAACAGACAATCACTTTAACAAGTGGTGCTGGGAAAACTTGTCAACCACTTGTAAAAGAATGAAACTAGAACACTTTCTAACACCATACACAAAAATAAACTCAAAATGGATTAAAGATCTAAACATAAGTCCAGAAACTATAAAACTAGTGGAAAACATAGGCAAAACACTCTCTGACATAAATCACAGCAGGATCCTTTGGGAGATGAATCATCTCCCAGAGTAATGGCAATAAAAGCAAAAATAAACAAATGGGACCTAATTAAACTTAAAAAGCTTTTGCACAATGAAGGAAACTATAAGCAAGGTGAAAAGACAGCCTTCAGAATGAGAGAAAATAATAGCAAATGAAGCAACTGACAAAGAATCTCAACAATATACAAGGAGCTCCTGAAGCTCACTTCCAGAAAAATAAATGACCCAATCAAAAAATGAGCCTAAGAACTAAACAGAAATATCTCCAAAGAAGACATACAGATGGCTAACAAACACATGAGAAGATGCTCAACATCACTCATTATCAGAGAAATGCACATCAAAACTACAATGAGGTACCATCTCATGTCAATCAGAATGGCTGCTATCCAAAAGTCTACAAGCAATAAATGCTGGAGAGGGTGTGGAGAAAAGGGGACCCCTCTTACATTGTTGGTGGGAATGTAAACTAGTACAGCCACTATGGAGAACAGTATGGAAATTCCTTAAAAAACTGAAAATAAAACTGCCATCAGATCAGATCAGATCAGTCGCTCAGTCGTGTCCGACTCTTTGCGACCCCATGAACCGCAGCACGCCAGGCCTCCCTGTCCATCAGCAGCTCCTGGAGGTCACCCAGACTCACACCCATCAAGTCAGTGATGCCATCCAGCCATCTCATCCTCTGTCGTCCCCTTCTCCTCCTGCCCTCAATCCCTCCCAGCATCAGAGTCTTCTCCAATGAGTCAACTCTTCGCATGAGGTGGCCAAAATACTGGAGTTTCAGCTTGAGCATCATTCCTTCCAAAGAAATTCCAGGATTGATCTCCTTCAGAATGGACTGGTTGGATCTCCTTGCAATCCAAAGGACTCTCAAGAGTCTTCTCCAACACCACAGTTCAAAAGCATCAATTCTTTGGCGCTCAGCCTTCTTCACAGTCCAGCTCTCACATCCATACATGACCACAGGAAAGACCATAGCCTTGACTAGGCGAACCTTTGTTGGTAAAGTAATGTCTCTGCTTTTGAATATGCTGTCTAGGTTGGTCATAACTTTCCTTCCAAGGAGTAAGCGTCTTTTAATTTCATGGCTGCAGTCATCATCTGCAGTGATTTTGGAGCCCATAAAAACAAAGTCTGACACTGTTTCCACTGTTTCCCCATCTATTTCCCATGTAGTGATGGGACCAGATGCCATGATCTTCGTTTTCTGAATGTTGAGCTTTAAGCCAACCTTTTCACTCTCCACTTTCACTTTCATCAAGAGGCTTTTTAGCCCCTCTTCACTTTCTGCCATAAGAGTGGTGTCATCTGCATATCTGAGGTTATTGATATTTCTCCCAGCAATCTTGATTCCAACTTGTGTTTCTTCCAGTCCAGCATTTCTCATGATGTACTCTGCATATAAGTTAAATAAACATGGTGACAATATACAGCCTTGACGTACTCCTTTTCCTATTTGGAACCAGTCTGTTGTTCCATGACCAGTTCTAACTGTTGCTTCCTGACCTGCATACAGATTTCTCAAGAGGCAGATCAGGTGGTCTGGTATTCCCATCTCTTTCAGAATTTTCCATAGTTTATTGTGATCTACACAGTCAAAGGCTTTGGCATAGTCAAGAAAGCAGAAATAGATGTTTTTCTGGAACTCTCTTGCTTTTTCCATGATCCAGCAGACGTTGGCAATTTGATCTCTGGTTCCTCTGCCTTTTCTAAAACCAGCTTGAACATCAGGAAGTTCACGGTTCACATATTGCTGAAGCCTGGCTTGGAGAATTTTGAGCATTACTTTACTAGCGTGTGAGATGAGTGCAATTGTGCAGAGAAAAGGAAAGATATAAACATCTAAATGCAGAGTTCCAAAGAATAGCAAGAAGAGATAAGAAAGCCTTCTTCAGTGATCAGTGCAAAGAAATAGAGGAAAACAACAGAATGGGAAAGACTAGGGATCTCTTCAAGAAAATCAGAGATACCAAAGGAACATTTCATGCAAAGATGGGCACGATAAAGGACAGAGATGGTGTGGACCTAACAGAAGCAGAAGATATTAAGAAGAGGTGGCAGGAATACACAGAAGAACTGTACAAAAAAGAGCTTCAAGACCCAGATAATCATGATGATGTGATCACTGACCTAGAGCCAGACATCTTGGAATGTGAAGTCAAATGGGCCTTAGAAAGCATCACTACGAACAAAGCTAGTGGAGGTGATGGAATTCCAGTGGAGCTATTCCAAGTCCTGAAAGATGATGCTGTGGAAGTGCTGCACTCAATATGCCAGCAAATCTGGAAAACTCAGCAGTGGCCACAAGATTGGAAAAGGTCAGTTTTCATCCCAATCCCAAAGAAAGGCAATGCCAAAGAATACTCAAAACTGCCATATGACCCAGCAATTCCACTGCTGGGCATACACACTGAGGACACCAAGACTGAAAGAGACACGTGTACCTCAATGTTCATCACAGCACTGTTTATAATAGCCAGGACATGGAAGCAACCTAGATGTCCATCAGCAGATGAATGGATAAGGAAGCTGTGGTACACATACACGATGGAGTATTACTCAGCCATTAAAAAGAATACATTTGAATCAGTTCTAATGAGTTGGATGAAACTGGAGCCTATTATACAGAGTGAAGTAAGTCAGAAAGAAAAACACCAATACAGTGTCAGATCAGATCAGTCGCTCAGTTGTGTCCGACTCTTTGCGACCCCATGAATCACAGCACGCCAGGCCTCCCTGTCCATCACCAACTCCCGGAGGTCACTCAGACTCACATCCATCGAGTCAGTGATGCCATCCAGCCATCTCATCCTCTGGCGTCCCCTGCTCCTCCTGCCCCCAATCCCTCCCAGCATCAGAGTCTTCTCCAATGAATCAACTCTTCGCATGAGGTGGCCAAAATATTTTGGCCAATGCAGTATACTAATGCATATATATGGAATTTAGAAAGATGTAAACGATGACCTTATATGCGAGACAGCAAAAGAGACACAGATGTATAGAATAGTTTTCTGGACTTTGTGGGAGAAGGTGAGGGTGGGATGATTTGAGAGAATAGCATTGAAACATGTATATTATCATATGTTAAACAGATCGCCTGTCAAGGTTTGATGCATGAGACTGGGTGCTCAAGGCTGGTGCACTGAGATGACCCAGAGGGATGGGATGGGGAGGGAGGTGGAAGGGGGGTTCAGGATGGGGAACACATTGTACACCCATGGCTGATTCATGTCAATGTGTGGCAAAACCCACTACAATATTGTAAAGTAATTAGCCTCCAATTAAAATAAATAAATAAAAAAAATTCCAAGTTTTTCCCCCAATTGTGTGTCTTTTCTCTCCACATGCACTGAAAAAGAGGGGAGTTTGGTTTCATATCAGAAATGTAAACTATTTTTGATTTCCAAACATACTAAATATGATACTTCAGAAGTATTATGACTGTTCTGTAAAGTGTAAGTAGCAGTTCACATGATCTGGTTTCATGGAGTGTTCCCCATGACTTTGGTCAGTTTTCTGTATTTTAATAATATTCAAAAATTATGAAAAGAGTTATATGGAAAAGAGTCATTTCTGATTCTCATCCTCCCATTATTCAGTCTCTTTGGATGCAACTTTTGGTATCCAGTTTCTTGTGATCTTTCTA
Source organism: Tragelaphus eurycerus (assembly GCA_935064755.1). Taxonomy (NCBI): domain Eukaryota; kingdom Metazoa; phylum Chordata; class Mammalia; order Artiodactyla; family Bovidae; genus Tragelaphus; species Tragelaphus eurycerus. Next base: position 33,346,336 of record CAKXYN010000002.1, read on the forward strand.
GAATTGTTCTCTGTAGTCACAACTCTGTTACTGTACAAATTTTTAGAAAAAATACATGCACGATATTCTGTATTTTTACTTTGCCTCTTTGAATGCATCTTTGGCTAGCATTGCTTACCTGTACCTAGTGGGTCTCTTGTTCCTCTATTGATAGCAGGTTGATTATTAACATTATCTTACTGTAATAGGAACAGAAGAAATTCTGTAATGAATATCTTTGCATGTACATTACTTTTTGCAAGCACACCTCTTGGAAAAATTCCTGGAAGTGCAATTGCTAGGTCAAAGGCTGTTATGTTTGAGAACTATTTGTATTAACTTCTCTGAATCTTGCTTACTTTTCTGTTGGATTGGTGCTCTTTTATTTGTTTCAGTTGTGGTCACTTTTTTTTTTTTTATCAGTTTGTAGATGTTTTCTAGATATTATGGCAATCACATAGAACTTTTTTTTTTAGTTAGTAATTTATCAGGTGTGTGTGTGTGTTTGTTGTATATGTGTGGCTTTTTGCTTTTGACTTATAAAGATCTGTCTCATGCTAAAATTATTTTAAAAATACAATTTTCTAGTACTTTTGTTTTATTTAAACTTTTGATTCCTCTGCAGTTGATTTTGCTGTAAAGGCTAGAGGAGAGGTTATAGATTATTATTCTTTTTTTCCCATGTATACTTAATCAGTTATCACAAAATGTTTATTAAATAATCTGTCTTTATCCCTTGGTAAGTGGGCCATTTTTGCTAAATTCCTATCCAGCCTATTTCAGTGTATCATTTATGTATTCATGAATCAAATATCATACTGTTTTAATTCTCTAAACTCTGTAATACACTTAAATTTCCTCTTTACCCTTTTCAAATTTTTATTGGCGTTGCCATTATCCCTACTTTAGACACATTTTTGTTGTGCACATTTAGCCTGAATTAAAGAAATTCTTCATTGTAGTTGCGGATAAATGGTGAAAAATTAGAAGAACTCTTGTCTGAAAGAGCTGTACAATTTCGGGCCATTCAACGTCGGCTGTTAACAAGGTTCAAAGATAAAACACCTGCGCCCCTCCAACACCTGGACACCTTGCTGGATGGAACTTACAAGCAGGTAAGTATAATATCAGTGGTAGTTTTCTACTACTAGATATAATTTTTCTCTCACCCTAGAGTCATGTACCAGAGATCCAAGGTTAGGTGTTTCTTTCCTGTATATTATGAAACAGTGAACAGCATACAAGCTTTAGAGTCAGCATTTAGTCAAGCTCTGTCACTGTCTAATTATGTGACTTTGAGTAAATTAGAATAGGTCCATCTGTATTTTACTTCCCAGAGTTTTTGTGAGGATTTTCCATCATTTGTTTGAAGCAGCCAGGGTAATGCCAGGCATATAGTATATGCTTGATAAATAGTAGCTATTATGGTTAGTGTGTTTATTGGACAATTCTTGGTACATCCTATAATTATCATAATTCTCAAGTTGTCTTACAGAGCAATTGGATCATACTTCCAGTGTTTTGTCAGCTGATGTTTTAAGATAGAATTCTGTTTTTAAAATTTATTGATGTATAGTTGATTTACAATGTTGTGCTAGTTTATGCTATACAATAAAGTGATTCAGATACACACACATACACATTCTTTTTCATATTGTTCTCCATTATGGTTTATCACAGGGCACTTCTCTGTGCTGTATAGTAGGACGTTGTTGTTTATCCATTCTATATACAATAGTTTCAGAGAAGGCAATGGCACCCCACTCCAGTACTCTTGCCAGGGAAATCCCAAGGATGGAGGAGCGTGGTGGGCTGTAGTCCATGGGGCCACTAAGAGTCTGACATGACTAAGCGACTTCCCTTTCACTTTTCACTTTCATGCATTGGAGAAGGAAATGGCAACCCACTCCAGTGTTCTTACCTGGAGAATCCCAGGGACAGAGGAGCCTGGTGGGCTGCCGTTGATGGGGTCGCATAGAGTCGGACATAACTGATGTGACTTAGCAGCAGCAGCAGCGCATACAATAGTTTGTGTCTGCTAATCTCAAACTCCCTATCCCTTCCTTCCCCAGTTATCCTCCCCCTTGTCAATCACAAGTCTGTTCTTTATGTTTGTGAGTCTATTTTGTAGATAAATTCACTTGTGTCGTATTTTAGATTCCACATATAAGTGATATCACATGATATTTGTCTTTCTCTTTTGTCTTACTTAGTATGATCATCTCTTGGTCCATCCATGTTGCTTTATAACATTATTTCATTCTTTTTTATGGCTGAGTAGTATTCCATTGTATATGTGTACCATATCTTTATTCATCTGTCATTGACCATTTAGATTGTTTTCATGTCTTGGCTATTGTGAATCATGCTGTGAACAGAGGGCTATGTGTATCTTTTTGAATTATGGTTTTTTCTGGATATATGCCTAGGAATAGGATTGCTGGATCACATGGGAACTCTATTTTTTGTTTTTTGAGAAACCTCCTTAACTGTTTTTCATGGTGGCTGCACCAACTTACATTACCACCAACAGTGTAGGAGGGTTCCTTTTTCTTTATACCCTCTATAGCATTTGTCATTTGTAGACTTCTTGAGTACGGCCATTCTGATGGTGTGAGATGGTGCCTTCTTGTAGTTTTGATTTGCATTTCTCTATTAATTAGTGATGAGCATCTTTTCATGTGCCAGTTGGCCATGAGATGGAATTCTTAAATAGCCCTTTGTTCTAGCTCAAAAAGTCTTTTTTCTTCCTCTTTTGAATCTTTCTTCTACCGGTGGTTTATCATTTGCATAACTAGGGTTATCTGAGTCTTACTCTTAAGGTATTACATCTTTAAAAACTATTCAAAATTATCATCTCAGGCTTGAAATAATAATTTTTAAAATTGAAATTTCATGGATAAGGCCTCTTCCAGTTCTACTGTAAAGAATTCAGCTTTGATTAACTATATTATGTCTTCTTACATTTCTATACAATATTAATGATCCGTTTCAAAATCAGTGTTGGATATGAACACTCTGTTGATTTTTTTGATTGAATTTTTTGTTGAGATAGTTGTATATTCCCATGCAGTTATAACAAAAAGTACAGCTAGGGATTTTGCTAGTTGAAAAGAATCTGCCGGCCAGTGCAGGGAACACAGGTTCGATCCCTGGTCTAGGAAGATCCCACATGCCTCAGAGCAGCTAAGCCCGTGAGTCACAACCACTGAGCCTGATTGCTGCGATTACTGAAGCCTGAATGCTCTAGAGTCCGTGCTCTGCAGTGAAAGAAGCCACTGCAATGAGAAGCCTCCGCACCACTACAAAGAGTAACTCCTGCTGGCGGCAACTAGAGGTACCGTGCAAGCAGCACTGAAGACCCAGCACAGTCAATAAATAAATAACTTAAAAGAAACTATAAAAAAATACAGCTAAATTTCATGTATCATTTACCCACTTTCTTCCAGTAGTTATCATTTTGTAAAACTATAGTATGATATCACAACCGGATTATTGACATTGATAAAATCTGTAGATTTTTATTCAAATTTTCACAATTTTACCTGTACTTATTTGTGGGTGTATTAAGTTCTGTACAGTTTTATGTAGGTCTGTGTATCCACCATCTTGTGTATTCAAGATACCAAGCAGCTTCATCACGTAAGACTTCTTCACGTTGCATTTTATTGACAAAACTCCCTCCCCCACACTGTGTTTCTTCTCTACCACATTCTGCTGTTTTTGGAAGAATGAATCAGATATTGTTTTCATAGTTAGCTTTTCTAAAGGGAAGAACCGTGGAGAAGGAAATGGCATCCCACTCCAGTATTCTTGCCTGGGAAATCCCATGGACAGAGAAGCCTGGTGGGCTATATAGTCCATAGGATCACAAAGAGTCAAACATGACTTAGTGACTAAACAGCAACAGCAACAACAAAAAGAAGAAAAACAGCTTATTATGTGAACATCACTAAATGTGTTGATAATATATTTGCTTCTTGAAATTTTCATGGTTATTTGAAAATCAGTAGCAATTGGAGGGACAGTCTGCAGCAATAGTAGATTTTTGAGAAGAACATGGTGCTTCAAGACCAAAGACCCCAGTTCTGTCACTTATTAACTATGTGGCTTTTGGCAATTTCCTTACCTTCCCAGAACTTCAGTTTCTTTCCATAAAAAGGAACACATACTCACTGTCTTATTACAAAGATTCTATTCCATAGTGGATGTAGAAATGCTTGGTAAATTGTTCTACAAATACAGATTGCAAATTTTTTCTGTGTTAGAGCAATTACGTGACTCAGATCAGTAAGCACTAATGCTATTTCTGTTCCAGACTTTTTTTCTCTCTTAGGTATACTTTTTATTTTGCTTTGTTCTTCATTTTCTTTCTTTTTTCCCCCTCCTCCTCCTTCTTCATATATCTTTGATGATCTATCTCATTCTTAGGCTTCCTGCCACATCTGCACTTGGAGCTGAAGAATCTTGTCTTTAATGGTGCTGTATCATTTAGCGGACACAATGGCAGAGGGATCTTTAAAGAGGTTTGATGAAGATGCTTGATTTAATGCTTTCCATATTTTCTATATAGCAAGACTTTCTTTGTCTTTTCTACATTCTAAGTTCTGGGGTTTATTTTTTTCTGCTTAGGTTTTAAGGGTGCTAGATGTCCAGGAGCTGCTATGAATCCCAATAAAGTTTTTAAGACAAACTGAGGGTGAAGCCCAAATCCCTTCATAAATGAATGATTGTACGTTGCTGAGTTGGGTGTACTGTGAAATAATTGATATGATATTAATATATTTATTCATGTAATAGAGTCAGTGATGGTATAGTTGTACAGGTTCTGAGGTCAAAGTTTGGCTTACTATCTCTTCATTCAGTAATGGTAGCTGTTGTTATTTAGGAACCAAATGTCAGTTTGCCAGGTATAGAGCGGGTAAGGCCAGGATGGGCAGGCAGTATGACTTCTGTGCCCTTGGTGTTTAGCAGAAGCTCTTGGGTGCATGCTCAGTTGCTTCAGTCATGCCTGACTCTTTGCAACCCTATGGGCTGTAGCCCACCAGGTTCCTCTGTCCTTGGGATTCTCCAGGCAAGAATACTGAAGTGAGTTGCATTTCTTCCTCCAGGGGATCTTCCTGACCAAGGATTCCAACCCATGTTTTAGGTCTCTGCCTGCATTGGCAGGCAGGTTCTTTACCATTAGTGCCATTTGAGAAGAAACTCTTGGTACTACTAGCTTACACAGTGAAGCCAGTGAACTGAAGACAGTCTCTAGTCTTCTAATGACTTGGGATGTAGGATCATGAGGTCAAGCGACTGTCTTCTCCGCATTCCAGGTTGTTTCATCCGGATGTATTCTTAGAAGGAAAATTTCTCAGTCAAAATATATTTCTCACTCACAAACAAACACACATCACACACACACATGCACATACATATTGCTTAGCAAAAATGTACTAAATTATAATTCTGCTGGCAGTTTATAAAATAATGTCTGTTTTCTAGGTACTGTTTTTGATAGTTACGATTCTTAACCTGGTAAGATAATTTTACTGTTATTTTCATCTTTCTTTGCTTACCAGTGAGGTTGAACATTTAAAAAATGTTAACGGGCCATTTACCTTTCTCCTATTGTGATAAACATGTGTAAAACCTTTTGGTCTATAAAACCTTTTGGTCAATAGTTTATCAAGTAGTGCAGCTTTTTGTTATTTTGTGTATATTAAGCTAGTAAGCTTTTAGCATACTTTTGTCATGCATAAAAAATACTTTGTGTATGTAAGAAATGTAATCTCTCTTCATATGTAAAATTTTACCAATTTGGCATTTGCCTTTTATTTTTTAGACAAGTAAAATTTACAAAATCTTTGCATAGTAAAATCTATTCCTCTTTTTCCTTCAGACATCACTGTCTAGGAAAGTCTTCCCATGCCAAGAGAACATAAATATTGACTAAGAATTTATTTTAACATTTTTATGCTATCATTCTTTATATATACTTTTTTAATCCATCTGGAATGTATTATGCAATTTAGTGGGAATCTGATCTTCTCATCAAAAATGGTGAACTAGTTGTCTCGGCCCCTGCTTATTGTATAATCCTTTTTTTTTTCTTACTGAGCTGAAATACTATTTGTAACATTTAATAATTTTACTGTATAGCAAACTACTCCAAACCTTAGTGGTTTCAAACAACAATTCATTATTGCTTATGAGTCTTCAAATCAGCTGAGTAGTTCTGCTGACCTGGGCCATGGTTAGCTGCTCTTTTTTGAATTCACTCATGTGTCTCTGGTTAGCTAGTTGGTCAGCTGGAGACTAGATGTACTTACATATTTGGCATTTGGCTCACAGTTACATGGAGTGATTGTGCCACACATATCTCTTGTGTGGCAGGCTGGCCTGTGCTTGTTCACCTGGTGGCTACAGGTCCCAATATACAAATACTCTTCAAGTTTCTGCCTGAGCTGTCTCTAATTTCCCATTGGTTTTGACCAACCCAGATCAAAGGGCTGGGAAAATAAACTCTTCTTCTTTATTGAAGGAGTAAAGGATTGTGGGCATTTTCACCATCTACCCCAAATTAGCAGATAGTAATGGTGGCTCAGACGGTAAAGAATCTGCCTGCAATGTGGGAGACCTGGATTGAGTCCCTGGGTTGGGAAGATCCCCTGGAAGTGGGCATGGCAACCCACTCCAGTATTCTTGCCTAGAGAATCTGCATGGACAGAGGAGCCGATGGGCTGCAGTCCAGGGTGTTGCAGAGTCGGACATGACTGAGTGACTAAGCACAGCACAAATTAGCAAAATGTTTTAAAAGCTAATTTTTGCAACTTTCCTAGCCTTTGAACTTAGGTTTTTCTATATTTTTTACATTGAAACCTATCTATTTTTTGCTTACTAAAATTTCATTAATTCATAATCAGTGTGGTCTGTGGATTCTAAAGATAATTTCTCCTGCAATTAGTTAGATTTAAGAAAACAGAACATCTATGCTATTTTCAGGCTAGTGCCCAAATACTTGCCTGTGTGCTAAGTCATGGTCAGCTGTTTTGGGGATGGAATGTGTTATTTAGTCTCCTGTTGGTCACCGCCATAGTCCTGTCCAAGGTGGGCTTTATCTGTGCAGTCACAGAACCCTGTGTTTGGTTTGAATGCTCTGTGGTAGCCATCTTGAAATTCTTAAGACTTTTTGAACATGAGGCCCCATATTTTCTTTTGCTCTGGATCCCTCAAATAATGTAGGTTGTTGTTGTCCTGTTGGGATTTCTAATGAGAACGAGACAATTGGGAGTTCAAATGTAGAGTATAATTCAAAGACATACTGTTTTTATTACCACTACCCCTAAATCACTTGTAAGTTTCCTTAAAGATGAACAGGAAGGGATGTAGTGGGCTCCTCTGAATAGCTCAAAGGTTTTTTCTGGGACTGGCATCTTGGTTAACTGACAGTGAAGTGACAAGGATTATCACATTTAAGGTTATCATCTTGCAGTTAGTTGTGTCTAAGCATGTTGTGGGTGGCAGCCTATGGGTCATTGCTTTCAAGATGCACCACGAATAGTTATGAATTTTGATGTACAAAGAGTTCAGCCAACAACTCTTCTCCCGTTTTTAACTGCAAGTTATTTCTTATATCTTGTATCTTTGATTAAATATGAACCCCCAAACCACATCACCACATTATAGTTTTAGTAGCATGCCTTTCCTATGTAGTGTCTACCTACCATCACATCAGACTTCACTGGGGCATCTACCAACCTCTTTCCTGAGGTCACCCTACTGCTGAGGCAAGGAGAGAGGACGAGCATGTTCACTCTGGAAAAGCATCTTGTGATTCTTACATGGGAAGGATCTGGTTTCCATTGAATGAGGCTTTTCCAGTTGCTCACCACAATTTCTGTACCTTATTCTAGAATTTTGGAAGAAAAGTCTTGAATTTGTCAAAGAACTTTTCACCTTTATTTTATTTCAACTTTCATAATGTTGAAAGAAAGTAACTATGTCAAGAGTTTCTTTTTTTCATCAGTCAGAAACCTGTATTTCCTCATTTGGATAATTATAATACTGCTTTCTCAATCACCTGAATATATTTTTGGAGGACCTAAGAAAGAAAGTATGGGAAAGATGGGAAATTCGTGTTTAATGAGGATCTATTGAGTCTGAGGTACATTTCATTTATTATTTCATGTAACATAATCATCTTATGTGGGTGGCATTCTTATTTCCATTTTATGGTTGAATAACTTGAGACTTAAAGCAGGGTTAAACCACTTGCTCAGTGTTACACAGATATTAAATCATCTATTCCAAAGTCCTTGCTTCTATTATTTCCAGGTGAGACATAGACATCATAGGTTTTCTTTAGCAAATCTATAGTCAGGCTGACGAAAAAGGAGATTTGTGCATATTTGTGCATATGTGTACATATTCATGGTGTGTATATGTATATATTCATGATCATTCAATATTCATTTTATATGTACCGATCAGAAAGTCACAAAATCTTCTGGAGAGCTCCCCAAAGTGTGTATTACATCTGAAACTTGTGTATCAGAGGAAGAGGTGAGTTTGTTAATGTAACTAATGCTGAAGTTCAGTTTCTTTGCCATCAAATACCAGTACTTATTGCATTTGGTAGAAGAGCTTTGGAAAATAAGTTCTCTTTGATGTTGTAAAATTTTCATGTGTATTTGTTTGTCAAAGCAGGGCTGAATGGTTGAATTGAAATAGGGGAAATTTAGACTTACCCTATAGTTTGGCTTGTGTTTTAATGCTTTTATCTGTGCTAAGATTTTTTTTTCCTCCACTTGAACACTAACCCTCTGTTGTAACAGAGGAAAAATGTTTACTAATATAAAAGTTTAATTGTGTCAGATGACATATATGTAATGTAATGACTGATAGCCATTAATGTTCTAGAACGGTACTTGGCTGATTTTTCTGTTCTGCAAAACTGAAGCTGTATTAGGCACAATTTTAAACAGAGATCCTGTGGTTTCTAATTTGCTATTTGTTACTTTTTCTGTGCTTAAAACTTCCTTCCATTCTGTTTATTTGTGTGGTATTGATATATAAAAAAATCATTTAAAGTCACGCAAAAATCTAAGAGCACTTTGGTCTGTGATTTTAAATGAGCATGATTTTGGCTGATAACACAAAAGAATATGTGATGAAATCATTCAGAGGCCTATTTGCCTCTTTGCATTGGAAGTAAAAAACAGTACACTGATAGACTGAGAAGGAAGCATCAGGGATTTGATGATGTGGCTGCATTTTTTCCTTATAACTACTTAGAAGCTAAGAAGTTCTTTCTCTTCCCAAGGAGATAGAATGAACAGATGATAAAGGGAGCAGAGACACATGTAACCATATATTTGGGGTGATTGGGAGAGGTAAGTTTGAAAAAAAATTAAAAGGATGAGATGTTAGTAAAAAGAGAGAGCTTGCATATTTTCACTTCATAGTTCTATCCTTGGATGTATAAGAAAGTAGTTTGCAAAGAAAAAAGACATTCATCAAATTGCTCATTTATGGTATTAATCATTTTTGTAAGAAATGGTAAATCAGCTTTCTGTAGTTGGAAAATGATCAGATAATTGTAGTACTCTCATTTGATGTATCATGGGCTTCCCTGGTGGCTCAGAGGTTAAATCATTTTCCTGCAATGTGGGAGACCTGAGTTCGATCCCTGGGTGGGGAAGATCCCCTGGAGAAGGAAATGGCAACCCACTCCAGTATTCTTGCCTGGAGAAGCCCATGGACGGAGGAGCCTGGTGGGCCACCTACCGTCCACGGGGTTGCAAAGAGTTGGACACGACTTCACTTTCACTTTCTTTTTCTTATCATTATTTTGTCTCATTATTTTTAAGAACTGCAATAATGTGAAACATTTTCAAAAATTGAAAAAAGCAGACTAGTTTATGCTGCTGCTGCTCAGTCGTGTCTTGTATTGGCAGGTGGATTGTTTTTTTTACTGCTGAGCCACCTGGGAAGATTAATATGTAATAACTTACAAATAGATGTAGCTATGATAGATGAGTATTGAAAGATTTGGAAGGAGGATAAAAATTAAAAATGATATACATTTGTTATATATGACTTTAAATTCTTAAATAACATTTAAGATATTTAAAATATTATTAGTATAATTTGATAAGCACAATTTTTTTCCCACTATATGTGAATATACTTAATACTACTGAACTGTACACTTAAATACTTAAGATGGTAAATTTTATGGTCTGTTTTACCACAATTCATAAAATAATAACTTTTTGAAAAATTAGATGTGAGAAACTCCTGGTCTTGATTGGTTTTCTGAGGAAAGTATTTTCTCTCTCCTGTCTATACCTTATAAGTTTATTTCTCTAGTCTCCTCATGTGTAGAACTTTTGAGTTATCTTGACATATATGAGTTAGTTTATTCCTATTCACTTAAAAGAAAACAATTAGATACCTGGATGGTATACTTGAGTGAATATATGAGTAAGGATGGGCATTATCTTGCTTTGACTGTAACCTCACCAGTTCCTCAGCTAAACTGGAGAACCTTACAGAGTTCTTTCAAAAATGATGCAAATTTTTCCTCATCTGGGTCAGAGTGCAATCTGGAATGTAATCTCCAAAGTGTGTTTCTTTTAAGTACATCACTGATGTATTCAATATATGTGTGTGGCTATATTCATTGGAAGGACTGAAGCTGAAGCTGAAGCTCCAAAACTTTAAGTTACCTGATTGGAAAAGACCTTGATGCTGGGAAAGATTGAGGACAGGAGAAGAAAGGGGCGACAGAGGATGAGATGGTTGGATGGCATCACTGACTCAATGGATATGAGTTTGAGCAATCTCCAGGAGATAGTGAAGGACAAGGAAGCCTGGTGTGCTGCAGTCTATGGGATCACAAAGAGTCAGACATGACTGAGTGACCAAACAACAGCAGTAGCTACGTTAAAAAAAAGCAAAATGAAACAAGTAAACTTAATTTTGATAATGTGTTTTATTTAACCCTACATACCTAAAGTATGGATGTGAGAGTTGGACTGTGAAGAAGGCTGAGTGCCGAAGAATTGATGCTTTTGAACTGTGGTGTTGGAGAAGACTCTTGAGAGTCCCTTGGACTGCAAGGAGATCCAACCAGTCCATTCTGAAGGAGATCTGAAAGAGATGGGAATACCAGACCACCTGATCTGCCTCTTGAGAAATTTGTATGCAGGTCAGGAAGCAACAGTTAGAACTGGTCATGGAACAACAGACTGGTTCCAAATAGGAAAAGGAGTACGTCAAGGCTGTATATTGTCACCCTGTTTATTTAACTTATATGCAGAGTACATCATGAGAAACGCTGGACTGGAAGAAACACATGTTAGAATCAAGATTGCTGGGAGAAATATCAATAACCTCAGATATGCAGATGACACCACCCTTATGGCAGAAAGTGAAGAGGAACTCAAAAGCCTCTTGATGAAAGTGAAAGTGGAGAGTGAAAAAGTTGGCTTAAAGCTGAACATTCAGAAAACGAAGATCACGGCATCTGGTCCCATCACTTCATGGGAAATAGATGGGGAAACAGTGGAAACACTGTCAGACTTTATTTTGGGGCTCTAAAATCACTACAGATGGTGACTGCAGCCATGAAATTAAAAGACGCTTACTCCCTGGAAGGAAAGTTATGACCAAGCTAGATAGCATATTCAAAAGCAGAGACATTACTTTGCCAACAAAGGTTTGCCTAGTCAAGGCTATGGTCTTTCCTATGGTCATGTATGGATGTGAGAGTTGGACTCTGAAGAAGGCTGAGCACCAAAGAATTGATGCTTTTGAACTGTGGTGTTGGAGAAGACTCTTGAGAGTCCTTTGGACTGCAAGGAGATCCAACCAGTCCGTTCTGAAGGAGATCAGCCCTGGGATTTCTTTGGAAGGAATGATGCTAAAGCTGAAACTCCAATACTTTGGCCACCTGATGCAAAGAGTTGACTCATTGGAGAAGACTCTGATGCTGGGAGGGATTGAGGGCAAGAGGAGAAGGGGACGACAGAGGATGAGATGGCTGGATGGCATCACTGATTCGATGGATGTGAGTCTGAGTGACCTCCGGGAGTTGGTGATGGACAGGGAGGCCTGGTGTACTGCGATTCATGGGGTCGCAAAGAGTCGGACATGAGTGAGCGACTGATCTGATCTGTTCTGATAATGATTAGAACGAGGGACTTAGAATCTTTACATTTCTATCAGTACAGACTTTCAGAAACAAACGGGACCTTTTTGGGTCATCTAGTGCCAACCCTTAGACTGGGATGTGGTTGTTAGCCAGTCGTTTGGTGGATGCTAATGCTAGTGATTTAAGTTGCAGGGCTTTGTGAGACTGAATTAGTTTTCAAAAAAATATGTAAGTGCAAAGTATTATTATAAATTAGAGCTACGCTTCCCTGGATTTAGGTATATAATGCTAATTGACATTAATGGGGATTGTACATAAACCAAGGGGAGAACAGACCTATTAGTGTATAAAAAACCTTCTACTTCTAATATCAGTCTGGTATGCTTTACTTCCCTGGGGCATATGCATTTTAAAAAATAAATTGAATGCATACTTCTTTATCTTCATGTTGTTCAATCAGTATTGGAGTTTTCTGCTTGGTAGTGTTGGTTTAAACATCTCCCTAGATTATAAATTCAGTATTAGGGTTTTATTCTGGTAGACTTACCAGATTCAGAAATGTGATATTCATCTGCATTTCAAACTAAAAGTTATCAAGGGTACTTCTCATGCTGAAATTTCATTCTATTTGTTGTTTGATCTTTTGAAACAAAAATTAGTCCTTTGACATACACTCAGAAGCAAGATGTTTCTAATATTACAATAAAACAATTAATGGCTCCATTATAAGGAAATGAAAAGCTTATCTTTTTGTGTCAGTGATGAGAGAAAAATATATAAGTGCCCTCCAATTATCTGTAATTGTATGAGCTTTTCTTTCATTTATGTTATCTGTCTTCCTGTTTAATCCCATTTAGCACAATTATTCCTTTTGTATTAGTTTTCTCTAAATGGAGTTCTGAATGGTTTGAATTGTGAATTGACAATGATCACAATCTTTACAACCCCTCCTCCCTCTCCACTTTCTTCTCTTCCTTGCCTTTCTCTTTATATAAAGGAAAACAAATACAGTTTCCTGGGGAGATTATTTTATGCACTTAGCAAGAGGAAGATGATGTATGGCCTTTGTAAGAGTGTCTATGAACAACTGAATAATTAAATCATTCTGAATAATTAAATCATTTTTAATTAATTAAATTTCTGATATATTAATCAGAATGATATTAGAATGATATATTTCTCTGTATATTAATAATTAGAGATCTAATAATTCTCTGAAAATCTGAAATGTAACCAAGGATAAATTGAGGTGTTATATTTTTAAAAAGCTAAGATACTGGGCTTCCCTAGTGGTTCAGTGGTAAAGTATCTGCCTGCCAACACAGGAGACTTAGGTTCCATACCTGATTTGGGAAGCTCGCACATGCCATGGAGCAGTGAAGCCTGTGTGCCACAGCTATTGAGCCTGTGCTCTAGAGCCCATGTGCCACAGCTGCTGAAACCGATGTGCCCTAGAACCTGTGCTCTGCAACGAGAGAAGCCACTGCAATGAGAAGCCTGCTCTCCACAACTAGAGAGTAGCCCCTGCTGGCCGCAACTAGAGGAGAGCCTGCGGAGCAACGAAGACCCAGCACAGCCAAAATATAACAGATAGAGACCTAAGTGTATGTCTAGGAGCAAGGTAATAATAGATAAAAGCTGCTGCTGCTGCTAAGTCGCTTCAGTTGTGTCCGACTCTGTGTGACCCCATAGATGGCAGCCCACCAGGAATAGGTAAAAGCAGTTTCATCTAATTAAAAGGGATGAATTTTGAACATTGGACTTTAAATGGATTTAAATTTATTATCACTTTACCTGGGAATCATTAATAAAATGTTGTACAGTAAAATCGGCAGGCATTTATCATCATTATTTTACCTGATGGATTAACTCATATTGTTGTTTTTAAATTTCCTTTTATATGATTTCCAAATCTCTTATCACAGGATAATAGATTTCAGGAGAATCAAACTACTTTTCCCACCCAAGTATTAGTTCTCTGCCTCCCTTTATCCCCATCTAAGACTGGCTTCTTGACAGTAGTTAATATTCTTGTTCAGTTGGTTTTCCAGTTGGAAAGACAGACTCAGAAGGCATATTCCTGGAGATGTTTTTCCCATGGACGTGACAGATTTTCACAGGGCCATTTTCTTCCATCTTTTATCTTTCTTTCATGATTTAAGGTAAAGATGTGTAAGAGAATTGGCTCTTGCTAAGTTGAGGCCATGGACTCAAGGACACTCAAGGAAACCACAAGGTCCTGGTACTTATAGTCTAATATGTTGATTACCTGTCTGACACATTACACAAGATTGATCTTCTAAATGTAATTATCTGTAGTTTTTCTTTTTTTGTTTTTGTCCTATCTCATTCTAAGACCTTTAGGGCATCACTGTTGTCTATCCAATCAAATTGAGACTTCTTACTCTGCCACTCAAAGGTCTCTGAAGAGTGGAACTCAAGGCCTTCCTGTCTTAACTCCTACTTCTGCAAAACCTACATGTCAGTCAAGCTAGCATAACCTTTTAAACAAAAGCTCTATTGATGTATAATTTGCATAATATAAAATTCACCGGTCATATATATACCATTTGATAATTTTTAGTAAATGTATACAGTTGTGCAGCTCTCCCTTACCACAACCCAATTTTAGAACATTGCCCCTATACCTAAAAGCTCCCTTGTGCCCATTAACACTTAATCCCCTTTCCCAACCTTAATGCCAGGAAATTACTATCTCTTTAAGTTGACCTTTTCTGGATATTTCACATAAACAGAATAACCCAGTCTTTTGGATATATATATATATATTTTTTTTTTTAACTTAACATCTGCTTTTGAGGTTCATCCATATAGAAGTATGTTGTTGGAGCTTGTTCCTTTTTATTGCTGAATAGTATTCCATTATATGGATATAGCACAATTTGTTTTTTTATCAGTTGATAGATATTTGGATTGTTTTCAGTTTGACCAACACATAAATAATGCTACTGTAAACATTCATGCATATGTCTTTATATGAACACATGTTTTCTTTTGGTAGATTATTAGGAGTAGAATTGCAGGTCATTGCAGGTTTACAAACATATGGTAAATTTATGTTTCTTTCGATGAGATTCACAAACTGTTTTCCTCAGGATTGTGTTGTATCATTTTATGTTCCTACCAGCAGTGTATGAGGGTTCAGCTTTTTCCACATGTGGTCACCAACACTTTTTATTCTTTTTTTAAACTATAGGCATTCCAGTGGGTATCTCATTATGATTTTAATTTGCATTATTCCTAATAGCTAGTGATTTGGGCATTTTTTCATTTGCTTATTAGGCTATTCTCTTTTGATCAGACTTACCCTATGCATTTCTTCCATTTTGCCTGTGCTTATCCTATTCTCACTGCCTGAACTTTACCTTTTTTTGATCCTTTTTCTTTCTTGGAAGCTTCCTACAAAGTATATCTTCTTTTTTAAAGCATTCCTTTATTTCTTCCAGTTATCTGTGATCTCTCCTTCCTTTAAACCTCAGGAACACTACAATTAATCCTCTGATGTAACATCTACTTATATTTTTCTGCCTGACACCATGATTACTTGAGTATTTGTTTCTTTTCTCCTGATGATCTATAAGCTCTTGGATGACTGGTATGGTATTTTTACTTACCTATCAGTGCACAAAACAGTGACATACTGGGACGGGTACTGCATGAATGTTTGCCAGATAGACTAGTAGATGTTAAAGAAGAGAGGCTTCTTTAGTTAGTAATAAAGGCAGATAGTTTAAGTGGGCTCAATTTCAGTCTGCATTAGCTACAGCCAGAATGCTTCCTCTCACTTTGCAAGGATTAATCTTCAATTTATTTTCATGTTCCTTAGGCTCTTTAGGGCATGAATTCCAGTACTGATCATCTCAACTGATTTATCTCCTATGCCTACAAGTCTCTGGTTACAGTCATTCCTTTTCTTTGGGAAACCAACATCAGAACATTGTCTCTGTTCATGCTGTCAATTGAGATTCATGGCTCAAAGCTTATTTGCATAAAGTCCTTTCTCACCCTGGTCAGTCACCTCTCTCATTTCTCTTAGCAATCTCCTTGAGCCGACTGCTCGTGGTCTATATGATTTCTCTTACGGAACTTTCTGATGTTTACTTATGTATAAAACTATATGTTAGAACTGTGAGGAAAGGACTGATAAAAATTAACCAGAGGTAGTTTCTACTTGTTGACGTATTAATTGCACACACCACTTGTTTGTTGTTTGAGCCCTGAGGATAGAGCAGAAAACACATCTGAGGACCGAGCCTGGTGGTTGTCCAACACTTAAGTTATATTAAGTACTGTTTGTTCCTCCAGTGAACAGTCTAGACAAAAGTGCTATTTAAAATTCTTTTGTCTACTTTTAAAATACATATAATTTGACTTGCTTTCTATCAGATTTTCAGGTACCATTTTCTGTTTCTTTGTTTTCCTGATTGTAATAGCCTTGTTGATTCCTAATTTACTGATTCTAGAAGTTTCAGTTCAGTTCAGTCGCTCAGTTGTGTCCGACTC
The DNA here is from genome assembly GCA_935064755.1 of Tragelaphus eurycerus. Classification (NCBI taxonomy): domain Eukaryota; kingdom Metazoa; phylum Chordata; class Mammalia; order Artiodactyla; family Bovidae; genus Tragelaphus; species Tragelaphus eurycerus. The sequence goes on from CAKXYN010000002.1 coordinate 33,362,984, forward strand.
TTTGTGACCCCATGAACTGCAGCACGCCAGGCCTCCCTGTCCATCACCAACTCCTGGAGTTCACCCAAACTCATGTCCATCGAGTTGGTGATGCCATCCAGCCATCTCATCCTCTGTCGTCCCCTTCTCTTCCTGCCCCAACCCCTCCCAGCATCACATCAGAGTCTTTTCCAATGAGTCAACTCTTCGCATGAGGTGGCCAAAGTATTGGAGTTTCAGCTCTAGCATCAGTCCTTCCAAAGAACACCCAGGGCTGATCTCCTTTAGGATGGACTGGTTTGATGTCCTTGCAGTCCAAGGGACTCTCAAGAGTCTTCTCCAACACCACAGTTCAAAAGCATCAATTCTTCGTTGCTCAGCTTTCTTCACAGTCCAACTTTGACATCCATACATGACCACTGGAAAAACCATAGGCTTGACTAGATGGACCTTTGTTGGCAAAGTAATGTCTCTGCTTTTGAATATGTGATCTAGGTTGGTCATAACTTTCCTTCCAAGGAGTAAGTGTCTTTTAATTTCATGGCTGCAATCACCATCTGCAGTGATTTTGGAGCCCCAAAATAAAGTCTGACACTGTTTCCACATCTATTTCCCATGAAGTGATGGGACCAGATGCCATGATCTTCGTTTTCTGAATGTTGAGCTTTAAACCAACTTTTCCACTCTCCACTTTCACTTTCATCAAGAGGCTTTTTAGTTCCTCTTCACTTTTTGCCATAAGGGTGGTGTCATCTTCATATCTGAGGTTATTGACGTTTTTCCCAGCAATCTTGCGGGGAAGGTAATGGCACCTCACCCCAGTACTTTTGCCTGGAAAATCCCATGGATGGAGGATCCTGGTAGGCTCCAGTCCATGGGGTCGCTAAGAGTTGGACACGACTGAGCGACTTCACTTTCACTTTTCACTTTCATGCATTGGAGAAGGAAATGGCAACCCACTCCAGTGTTCTTGCCTGGAGAATCCCAGGGACAGGGGAGCCTGGTGAGCTTCTGTCTATGGGGTCACACAGAGTTGGACACGACTGAAGCGACTTAGCAGCAGCAGCAATATCTTGATTCCGGCTTGTGCTTCTTCCAGCCCAGCATTTCTCATGATGTACTCTGCATAGGAGTTAAATAAGCAAGGTGACAATATGCAGCCTTGACGTACTCCTTTTCCTATTTGGAACCAGTCTGTTGTTCCATGTCCAGTTCTAACTGTAGCTTCCTGACCTGCATATAGGTTTCTCAAGAGGCAGGTCTGGTATTCCCATCTCTTGAAGAAATTTCTACAGTTTATTGTGATCCACACAGTCAAAGGCTTTGGCATAGTCAATAAAGCAGACCTAGATGTTTTTCTGGAACTCTCTTGCTTTTTTGATGATCCAGTGGATGTTGGCAATTTGATCTCTGGTTCCTCTCCCTTTTCTAAAACCAGCTTGAACATCTGGAAGGTTCACGTATTGCAGAAGCATGGCTTGGAGAATTTTGAGCATTACTTTACTAGCGTGTGAGATGAGTGCAGTTGTGTGGTAGTTTGAGCATTTTTTTGGCATTTTCTTTTTTGGGATTGGAATTTAGCAAACAGATAACCAAGTTTGTTTGTGTGACACATAGTTAAGACTAGCGAGTACTAATCAGAGAAGACAATGGCAACCCATTCTAGTACTCTTGTCTGGAAAATCCCATGGATGGAGGAGCTTGGTAGGCTGCAGTCCATGGGGTCGCTAAAAGTTGGACGGGACTGAGCAACTTCACTTTCACTTTTCACTTTCCTGCATTGGAGAAGGAAATGACAACTCACTCCAGTGTTCTTGCCTGGAGAATCCCAAGGATGGGGGAGCCTGGTGGGCTGCCGTCTATGGGGTCGCACAGAGTCGGACACGACTGAAGCGACTTAGTAGTAGTAGTAATAATAGTAGTAGTAGTAGTGAGTACTAAACAGGGGCATAAAGTTCTTGTCTGTGGTTTATGTGAATTTGTTTTAGGGCATGAGCTTTATTTATGAATCATTTTTAGGAGTTCAGGTGTATTCTCCCCATACTTTCTCCACCTGCTTATAATTCTTACTGCTTTGGATGGATGACATTACTGGAGAATTGACATCTAGGTAGCTTATATTTTACTGAATGTACATGCCTTCCCGTGTTTCTATATGCATACATACATTCTTTTAGTTTGTTACAAAGATTTTCACCCTACAAAAATAAAATGAAAGCAGTTTCTAGTTAGACACCATGTGATGCACCTCTATTTCCAGAATGATGTTGTGTTTCTGGATAAATACATATCAATTGCTCCAAATAGTCCTAGCCATATAAAAATATGCCATGTTGAGTAACATATCGTTAATATAAAACTTGACATTTATTTATTTGACACACGGTGGATTAAGTTATAACATCCTAGAGTGATTGATATATATGCTCTGCTAACCAAGTTTCTCACTCTTGGGAATTTCTTTTTCCACTTGTGAAGAGCTTCTACTGATTTGAAATTAATTAAATATTTTCTTTTTGAAGCCACCCATGCTTAGAATATTTCCCTCGAAGTTAATGGATCCATGTAGATAAATAATCTGGCTTAGAATATCTGAATTGCTTTTAAACTCCAGGCAAGCTAAAGGCAATATTTGGTGATGAAATTTTTTTTGTTTGTAATTTTTGGGTAGAGTGAAGTGATTTAGAGATTGCCTCTGACATTAGTATCATTTAGGTAGTTTGAAACATCACATATTTTAAAAAAGACTTGTGTTGCCATGTTTTGAATTTAGGAAAGAAGATAAAATTATATAAGAAGTTAAATTTAGATTGTGCACATGTATCAGCAGACCACAGAAGAATTTAAATTTTTCCTTTTTAAAAAAAAATCTGCTTTATATACCTCTAGTATAATGAAGGCCCTATGTATACATAAGGGAATAATTGAATACAGAAATGCAGCCTACTTGTTAGCCAGAAAGGATGCCTGGAACATGTGGATAAGCTTGGATATTTGTCTAATGTTAATTGGAATATTGGTTTTTGGTTGAAGATGCCAAATCTTCAGAGAAGTAATTGGATTTAGCTTCCTATTTAACAAACTGCTTCAAATCCCTGAAGTATCCCACATCCGAAACTAATTTTTCTTGATTGTATCAAGTTTAGTCATCAAGTTTAGTCATGAACAGAACAGGGTTGACATAGTTTTTTAATATTTAAAATATTTCTTGACAAGGTTTCAACACTGCTGCTTGTCCACAAATCTTATTGTTTGGTTCACTAATGACATGAAATCTTGTGTTCCATGGAAGCTAGTTTTTCAACTTAGTGAAACTATCTTCTTGAAATAAAACAATTTATTCTTTTTTGCTATACATTTAAAATTAAACTTAGATTTTGATCAGATTTCAAGAAATAGCACAAAGTGGTGTATTTCTTATTGCTTTTCATGTGTGCTCTTCTTAGATGTGTGCTCAAGTTAGCTCCTTTAGATTCAGCCTAGGAAATGTGTTTTGTGGTGATTCTTGATTCTCAGAAGCATTATTCGATATATAAATGTTTACTGTGTTGTGTCAAAGTATGTATAAGTAGTTAAAAATTTCTTAGAAAGTGTAGCCTATTTGACCATTAAAATTAAAAGATTAAGAGATTCAGTTTAAGGGATTATTGTATCAATAGTTTTTAACAACTACTGTTTACAGGTTTCTTTGTGATTGAAAGAGTTGTATAAAGGTATTTGATATGGTTTATTTTATGATATGGTTTATTATCATGAGGGCTTCCTTGGTGGCTCAACAGATAAGGAATCTGCCTACAATGCAGGAGACACAGGAGACAGGAGTTTGATCCCTGGGTTGGGAAGATTCCCTGGAGGAAGGCATAGCAACCCACTCCAGTATTCTTGCCTGGAGAATCCCACAGACAGAGGAGCCTGGCGGGCTACAGTCCATAGGGTTGCAAAGAGTCAGTCACAACTGAGCATGCTTCTGTTTCTTTGTGTGTATTTCTGCTCAGTTTTGGGCTTCCTCGGTGCCTTAGCTGGTAAAGAATCCACCTGCAGTTCAGGTGACCTGGGTTCGATCCCTGAGTAAGGAAGATCCCCTGGAGAAGGAAATTGCAACCCATTCCTGAGAAAGTCAGTATTCTTGCCTTAGAAATCCCATGGACAGAGGAGTTTGGCAGGCTACAGTCCATGGAGTTGCAAGAGTGGGCACGACTGAGTGCCTAATCACAACATCATATAACCGTGAGGGGCGTGATATATTTATATTGACGATAATTATAGAGATAGACTAATATTGCCTCTTGGTCTAGTCTTTTGCCATTGAAGATTATTAATTCATTTTAATATTTGAAAAGATAAAATGGTGCCTCAAGTGAAATATGAGCAGATGCATTATCAGATCAGATCAGTCGCTCAGTCGTGTCCGACTCTTTGCGACCCCATGAACCGCAGCACGCCAGGCCTCCCTGTCCATCACCAGCTCCCGGAGATCACCCAGACTCACACCCATCGAGTCAGTGATGCCATCCAGCCATCTCATCCTCTGTCGTCCCCTTCTCCTCCTGCCCTCAATCCCTCCTCAGCATCAGAGTCTTCTCCAATGAGTCAACTCTTCGCATGAGGTGGCCAAAATACTGGAGTTTCAGCTTGAGCATCATTCCTTCCAAAGAAATTCCAGGATTGATCTCCTTCAGAATGGACTGGTTGGATCTTCTTGCAGTCCAAGGGACTCTCAAGAGTCTTCTCCAACACCACAGTTCAAAAGCATCAATTCTTCGGCGCTCAGCCTTCTTCACAGTCCAGCTCTCACATCCATACATGACCACAGGAAAGACCATAGCCCTGACTAGGCGAACCTTTGTTGGCAAAGTAATGTCCCTGCTTTTGAATATGCTATCTAGGTTGGTCATAACTTTCCTTCCAAGGAGTAAGCGTCTTTTAATTTCATGGCTGCAGTCACCATCTGCAGTGATTTTGGAGCCCAGAAAAACAAAGTCTGACACTGTTTCCACTGTTTCCCCATCTATTTCCCATGTAGTGATGGGACCAGATGCCATGAACTTCGTTTTCTGAATGTTGAGCTTTAAGCCAACCTTTTCACTCTCCACTTTCACTTTCATCAAGAGGCTTTTTAGCCCCTCTTCACTTTCTGCCATAAGAGTCGTGTCATCTGCATATCTGAGGTTATTGATATTTCTCCCGGCAATCTTGATTTCAACTTGTGTTTCTTCCAGTCCAGCATTTCTCATGATGTACTCTGCATATAAGTTAAATAAACATGGTGACAATATGCAGCCCTGACGTACTCCTTTTCCTATTTGGAACCAGTCTGTTGTTCCATGACCAGTTCTAACTGTTGCTTCCTGACCTGCATACAGATTTCTCAAGAGACAGATCAGGTGGTCTGGTATTCCCATCTCTTTCAGAATTTTCCACAGTGTACTGTGATCTACATAGTCAAAGGCTTTGGCATAGTCAATAAAGCAGAAATAGATGTTTTTCTGGAACTCTCTTGCTTTTTCCATGATCCAGCACATGTTGGCAATTTGATCTCTGGTTCCTCTGCCTTTTCTAAAACCAGCTTGAACATCAGGAAGTTCACGGTTCACATATTGCTGAAGCCTGGCTTGGAGAATTTTGAGCATTACTTTACTAGCGTGGGAGATGAGTGCAATTGTTCGGTAGTTTGAGCATTCTTTGGAATTGCCTTTCTTTGGGATTGGGATGAAAACTGACCTTTTCCAATCTTGTGGCCACTGCTGCGTTTTCCAAATTTGCTAGAATATTGAGTGCAGCACTTTCACAGCATCATCTTTCAGGACCTGGAATAGCTCCACTGGAATTCCATCACCTCCACTAGCTTTGTTCATAGTGATGCTTTCTAAGGCCCATTTGACTTCACATTCCAAGATGTCTGGCTCTAGGTCAGTGATCACATCATCATGATTATCTGGGTCTTGAAACTCTTTTTTGTACAGTTCTGTGTATTCTTGCCACCTCTTCTTAATATCTTCTGCTTCTGTTAGGTCCACACCATCTCTGTCCTTTATCATGCCCATCTTTGCATGAAAATTTTAAGAGCGTTTTGCATTTAATTTAAGAACAACCTCGCCTGCCGGCGACCGGCGCACAATTTAAGAGCGACCTCGCCTGCCCGCGACCGGCGCACAATTTAAGATGCATTATACATATACATCTAATCACACAAGGACCACACCCCTGTCTAACTCAATGAGATTAAGCCATGCCCGAGGGGCAACCTGGGATGGGCGGGTCATGGTGGAGAGATATGACAGGGTGTGGTCCGCTGGAGAAGGGAATGGCAAACCACTTCAGTATTCTTGCCTTGAGAACCCCATGAACAGTATGAAAAGACAAAATGATAGGATACTGAAAGAGAAACTTCCCAGGTCAGTAAGGGCCCAATATGCTACTGGAGATCAGTGGAGAAATAACTCCAGAAAGAATGAAAGGATGGAGCCAAAACAAAAAGAATACCCAGCTGTGGATGTGTCTGGTGATAGAAGCAAAGTCCGATGCTGTAAAGAGCAATATTGCATAGGAACCTGGAATGTCAGGTCCATGAATCAAGGCAAATTAGAAGTGGTCAAACAAGAGATGGCAAGAGTGAATGTTGACATTCTAGGAATTAGCGAACTAAAATGGACTGGAATGGGTGAATTTAACTCGGATGACCATTATATCTACTACTGTGGGCAGGAATCCCTCAGAAGAAATGGAGTGGCCATCATGGTCAACAAAAGAGTCCGAAATGCAGTACTTGGATGCGATCTCAAAAATGACAGAATGATTTCTGTTCGTTTCCAAGGCAAACCATTCAATGTCACAGTAATCCAAATCTATGCCCCAACCAGTAACGCCGAAGAAGCTGAAGTTGAAAGATTCTATGAAGACCTACAAGACCTTTTAGAACTAACACCCAAAAAAGATGTCCTTTTCATTATAGGGGACTGGAATGCAAAAGTAGGAAGTCAAGAAACACCTGGAGTAACAGGCAAATTTGGCCTTGGAATACGGAACGAAGCAGGGCAAAGACTAATAGAGTTTTGCCAAGAAAATGCACTGGTCATAGCAAATACCCTCTTCCAACAACACAAGAGAAGACTCTATACATGGACATCACCAGATGGTCAACACCGAAATCAGATCGATTATATTCTTTGCAGCCAAAGATGGAGAAGCTCTATACAATCAGCAAAAACAAGACCAGGAGCTGACTGTGGCTCGGACCATGAACTCCTTATTGCCAAATTCAGACTGAAATTGAAGAAAGTAGAGAAAACTACTAGACCATTCAGTTATGACCTAAATCAAATCCCTTATGATTATACAGTGGAAGTGAGAAATAGATTTAAGGGCCTAGATCTGATAGATAGAGTGCCTGATGAACTATGGAATGAGGTTCGTGACATTGTACAGGAGACAGGGATCAAGACCATCCCCATGGAAAAGAAATGCAAAAAAGCAAAATGGCTGTCTGGGGAGGCCTTACAAATAGCTGTGAAAAGAAGAGAAGCGAAAAGCAAAGGAGAAAAGGAAAGATATAAACATCTAAATGCAGAGTTCCAAAGAATAGCAAGAAGAGATAAGAAAGCCTTCTTCAGTGATCAATGCAAAGAAATAGAGGAAAACAACAGAATGGGAAAGACTAGGGATCTCTTCAAGAAAATCAGAGATACCAAGAGAACATTTCATGCAAAGATGGGCACGATAAAGGACAGAGATGGTGTGGACCTAACAGAAGCAGAAGATATTAAGAAGAGGTGGCAAGAATACACAGAAGAACTGTACAAAAAAGAGCTTCAAGACCTAGATAATCATGATGATGTGATCACTGACCTAGAGCCAGACATCTTGGAATGTGAAGTCAAATGGGCCTTAGAAAGCATCACTACGAACAAAGCTAGTGGAGGTGATGGAATTCCAGTGGAGCTATTCCAAGTCCTGAAAGATGATGCTGTGAAAGTGCTACACTCAATATGCCAGCAAATTTGGAAAACTCAGCAGTGGCCACAAGATTGGAAAAGGTCAGTTTTCATCCCAATCCCAAAGAAAGGCAATGCCAAGGAGTGCTCAAACTACCGCACAATTGCACTCATCTCACACGCTAGTAAAGTAATGCTCAAAATTCTCCAAGCCAGGCTTCAGCAATATGTGAACCGTGAACTTCCTGATGTTCAAGCTGGTTTTAGAAAAGGCAGAGGAACCAGAGATCAAATTGCCAACATGTGCTGGATCATGGAAAAAGCAAGAGAGTTCCAGAAAAACATCTATTTCTGCTTTATTGACTATGCCAAAGCCTTTGACTGTGTGGATCACAATAAACTATGGAAAATTCTGAAAGAGATGGGAATACCAGACCACCTGATCTGCCTCTTAAGAAATCTGTATGCAGGTCAGGAAGCAACAGTTAGAACTGGTCATGGAACAACAGACTGGTTCCAAATAGGAAAAGGAGTACGTCAGGGCTGCATATTGTCACCATGTTTATTTAACTTATATGCAGAGTACATCATGAGAAATGCTGGACTGGAAGAAACACAAGTTGGAATCAAGATTGCCGGGAGAAATATCAATAACCTCAGATATGCAGATGACACCACTCTTATGGCAGAAAGTGAGGAGGGGCTAAAAAGCCTCTTGATGAAAGTGAAAGTGGAGAGTGAAAAGGTTGGCTTAAAGCTCAACATTCAGAAAACGAAGATCATGGCATCTGGTCCCATCACTGCATGGGAAATAGATGGGGAAACAGTGGAAACAATGTCAGACTTTGTTTTTCTGGGCTCCAAAATCATTGCAGATGGTGACTGCAGCCATGAAATTAAAAGACACTTGCTCCTTGGAAGGAAAGTTATGACCAACCTAGATAGCATATTCAAAAGCAAAGACATTACTTTACCAACAAAGGTTCGCCTAGTCAAGGCTACGGTCTTTCCTGTGGTCATGTATGGATGTGAGAGCTGGACTGTGAAGAAGGCTGAGCGCCAAAGAATTGATGCTTTTGAACTGTGGTGTTGGAGAAGACTCTTGAGAGTCCCTTGGACTGCAAGAAGATCCAACCAGTCCATTCTGAAGGAGATCAATCCTGGAATTTCTTTGGAAGGAATGATGCTAAAGCTGAAACTCCAATATTTTGGCCACCTCATGCGAAGAGTGGACTCATTGGAGAAGACTCTGATGCTGGGAGGGATTGAGGGCAGGAGGAGAAGGGGACGACAGAGGATGAGATGGCTGGATGGCATCACTGACTCGATGGATGCGAGTCTGAGTGACCTCCGGGAGCTGGTGATGGACAGGGAGGCCTGGCGTGCTGCGGTTCATGGGGTCGCAAAGAGTCGGACACGACTGAGCGACTGATCTGATCTAATCTGATACATAGCTTTTAATTAAAGTATATTATGAAAATGATGAAATTATCTTAATAGATATTAAGATTAATAGGAGCTATATAGCTCAACAATATTCTATTCTAACAATTATTCTAATGTGTTTTTTGTTCTGTGACCCATCTTATTTAGAATAAATTTAAAGCCATGCTTCCCTGTAATTTTTATTGTAGCTGATGATTACTGTACATTTCAGCTGAAGGAGATTTTCTGTCTGTTTTTAGTTTGTCTTCAGAGTAGAATTAATGGCCAGACTCAACGTTGTTCGATACTATGCCCCATTACCAAACACAGACCCTAGGATGGCATGTAGTAGGTACTCAGTACATATGTGGTGAATTTGATGGTCCTGCCTCCAGGGCAGTTTGCCTTTCTTCACAGAGCTTCTGAAGACATGCCTGTGTCTCTGCCAATAATTTTTCTGGGTCCAGAATATTATTTAGCTAAAAAGATACGCACTTTGGGTTTCCCTGGTGGCTCTGTTAGTACAGAATCTGCCTGCAGTGTGGGAGACCTGGGATTGATCCTGGGGTTGAGCAGATCCCCTGGAGAAGGGCATGGCAACCCACTTTAGTGTTCTTGCCTGGGGAATCCCCATAGGCAGAGGAGCCTGGTAGGTTACAGTCCATGGACTCACAAAAAGAGTCAGACACGCCTGAGTGACTTAAGCACACATATGCACTTTATAACTTGTATATTTTAGACCTACGTTTATCATTCCCACTCCTGGAGTTGAACAGCATTGCAGGTACTACAGGCAATGCTATTAATCCTCCTTTGCTATGATTGTGTTAACTATTGAGTTGTTTCGGGACTCTCTGTTTTGTCATATGGAATTTTTATGATCGCTTTGTGCTTAAGAAGCAATTATCATCATGAAATAAGAACAGGTTCCATCATCTTTCTAGTGGTAACTTGCAAGTGTCTGAAAGGTTTATGCTGTGTATCATTTGAGGTAAATTATTTTTTACCCCAGTTAGGTTTACAGTTCTCTTTTAAAATATTTTCTCATGAGCCTGCATCGTAGGTTCAGATGAGGTACTTTATCTGTCCAAATTTTGGTTTCTTGTTTGATAGTATCTCCTTGAATTTGGTTTTTCCTTTTAAAATAAAAAAAAATTTTTCTTCCATAAAATTCTGAAAGCTGGTGACTGAAATCTTTGATATTATTTAATGTGGAATGTGTGGATCACAATAAACTGTGGAAAATTCTGAAAGAGAAGGGAATTCCAGACCACCTGATCTGCCTCTTGATAAATTTGTATACAGGTCAGGAAGCAACAGTTAGAACTGGACATGGAACAACAGACTGGTTCCAAATAGGAAAAGGAGTACATCAAGGCTGTATATTGTCACCCTGCTTATTTAACTTATATGCAGAGCACGTAATGAGAAACGCTGGACTGGAAGAAGCACAAGCTGTAATCAAGATTGCCGGGAGAAACATCAATAACCTCAGATATGCAGATGACACCACCCTTATGGCAGAAAGTGAAAAGGTACTAAAAAGCCTCTTGATGAAAGTGAAAGAGGAGAGTGAAAAAGTTGGCTTAAAGCTCAACATTCAGAAAACAAAGATCATGGCATCTGGTCCCATCACTTCATGGGAAATAGATGGGGAAACAGTGGAAACAGTGGCAGATTTTATTTTTCTGGGCTCCAAAATCACTGCAGATGGTGATTGCATCCATGAAATTAAAAGACACTTACTCCTTGGAAGGAAAGTTATGACCAAGCTAGATAGTGTATTCAAAAGCAGAGACATTACTTTGCCAACAAAGGTCTGTCTAGTCAAGGCTATGGTTTTTCCAGTGGTCATGTATGGATGTCAGAGTTGGACTGTGAAGAAAGCTGAGCAACGAAGAATTGATGCTTTTGAACTGTGGTATTGGAGAAGACTCTTGAGAGTCCCTTGGACTGCAAGGAGATCCAACCAGTCCATCCTAAAGGAGATCAGCCCTGGGTGTTCTTTGGAAGGACTGATTCTAAAGCTGAAACTCCAGTACTTTGGCCACCTCATGCGAAGAGTTGACTCATTGGAAAAGACTCTGATGCTGGCAGGGATTGGGGGCAGGAGGAAAAGGGGACGACAGAGGATGAGATGGCTGGATGGCATCACTGACTCGATGGGTGTGAGTTTGAGTGAACTCCGGGAGATGTTGATGGACAGGGAGGCCTGATGTGTTGCGATTCATGGGGTCACAAAGAGTCGGACACGATTGAGTGACTAAACTGAAGAATGTGGAATATTAGGTAATTATTGGATACCTGGGACCTAGAAACAGAATCAATTCATTTTTTGCTGATTTATTTTTTCTGACTCCTTACAGTCAACACTAGGTTATGAGTTAAATGGTCCAATCAAATACTGGTCCAGATAAAATATGTTTCAATAGTAAGTGTGTGAAAAACCACGTATTCTTACAATTCTTGGATGCTTGAGAAACCTTATAGGCTCGCATCTATTCTCAGCCATTATAACTTTCAGGTTTGTCAAAATGGAAACTGTATTGGAACCATGAATGATGATTTACTTAACCATGATCTTATTAAGACTTTGGTTGAATTTAATATTTTGTATTGAACATCACTTTATTTTTTAATAAAAGTTTCCTTTCTTAAGATAGATGTCCACAATAGTAATTATCAGATCAAGAATAGGAACTCTTAAAGACTTTTAGTGAAATGACCAGATCATTGCTAATTTTATGAGTTGATAGTGCCACCAGAAGTGGAGAAAGTGCAAAGGTAATTTTTAAATCATTCCTTGACAACACCTTCACTGGACAGTACATTGACATCACTGTTTACAGAGTTTGCAGTTGTTTGCAGTTGCCTTACAGGGAATTGCCAAAAGAATGTGTCCACGTTGTCCTGTCTTAGAAGACCACCCAGCCCAGTTGTATACAGAAAGAGTTGTATATGGAAACAACTGTGGAATACTTCAGCATGAATAGCTAAAGGTAGGGGTCAGCCATTGACCCCTTGCTTATGATGAATTAAAAACCAAACCAAACAAAAACTCAGCTTCCAAAAAAGAGTAGACTGAGAAGGAGGCAGCATGTGAGTGCCTCTGTAGTCTTATTTTATTTGGGGATTTTGATAAATTAGTAGCAATTTCTTTGACTGCTTCAGACCTACAAATATACAGGAGGAAAAAGGGGAAATGACTATAAAAGGTGGTAAACAATGATTGACTTCTGAGTGCATTATGTAGTGAAATGAGTTCAAATTATATGGAAAAAGAAAATTTTACAAAAGATCCTTTCAGAACAATCAAATACTTTCATTTTGTGTACTTAAATTTTTTTTAAAATACATTTAATATTATCAATATAGAAAATTCATAAAATTCAAACAAATGCAACATACAAAAATGAAAATGAAAAATTCTCATAATTCTCTGTATTCTTTCTCTATGTATACGTGTGTGTATTATTTAAAAAACTGGGGTCATTATATAAATGATATATTTGTAGTCCTCATTTTTTCACCTCAGTTTCATCTCAGGATTAATTTTCATGTCATTTGTTGCTGTTGTTCAGTCTCTTAGTTGTGTCCGACTTTTTGCAACCCCATGGACTGCAGCACACCAGGCTTCCCTGTCCTTCACCGTTTATCGGAACTTGCTCAAACCCATGTCTATTGAGTCAGTGATGCCATCCAATCATCTCGTCCTCTGTCATCCCCTTCTTCACCTGCCTTCAGTCTTTCCCAGCATCAGGGTTCTAATGAGTTGGCTCTTGGCATCTGGTGGCGATTTATTTTTCATGTCATTATAAATATTATTATAACATCTTATTCGATGCTACATAATGTGGATATGTCAGAATTTCATTTAGCCAGTTTTCTAGTGTTGGATTATTTGGTTGCTTTGATGACCTTGTTTCTATAAATAATGCTGCAGTGAATACCTTTGAGGGTAAAATTCGATGTATTCATGGTCATTTCCTGAGGATAAATTTCTGCCTGTGGAACTGCTGGGCCAAGATTCATGTGTATTTGTAAAGGCTTCTAATATACACTTTCCTTCAGAAATGCTCTTATCAGTTTACTCTCTGTTCTGCAGCACAGAAGAGAATATGCTTCTCGGCATCTCTGTCAACATTGGGAAACAAACATGAAAAAGAACAAAAAGAATTTTTGCCAGTTTTATAGATGAAAATGGTGTCTTTTAATTTGAGTTTGTGGTATTGTGAGGCCGTGGTCCTGATCTCTGTTAACATTTAGAATTTGCTGATTCTTCTTTTATGTCTGATGTTGGATGTGGAGATTAAAGTACAGAACTCCCATCGAATTCTCATCTTCTAAGTGGTTTCATCTAGCGTGTGTCTGGGCCTCATGGTGATACATTCTATTACATGTGCTTTCTGAACTCAAAGAATATGGGAGTAACTATGGTTCTCAGTTTGTATTACTACTAGATTTCCTCCTGCTCTTGGCGCTTACCCATAGCACTTTTTAATGGAACATTTTACAGAACATATTTTTACTTCAAATTCTAAGTCTTTCCCCGTCTCAGATTTAGCCTTAAACTTCGTCTCCCTTCCTCTTACCCCAAGAAGCCCACCACCACAGTCACTTGTTTTCCAAAATGGTTTCCGTGGGACGCTAACATCTCAGTGGGCAATCAAGATAAAGGGTGAGAGGTCAGCCATCATTCCGGATTACTTCGGTTTTATCTTTTATTTTCTAGATATTGGGCTTCGCTTAGGGTTTCAATTTTTTGAAAGGTTGAAAGCATTGCCCTAGTTATTCGGGTTTTTCCAAGTTAGAGGGGGCCTTTGGAGCTGCCTGTTTAGCCTTCTGCTCATTGTATCCCTGATTTACAGCCTTTGTAGTTTTGCTTGAAAATTCCCAAGGAAGCAGAGTGCTCGCTCTCACTTTCCTCTCTCTCTGTTGCCTTTCAGAAGGAACAACTTAGGAATAAATCATACTTGTCTCCTTGATCAGACATTAAAATTGGCTCACACAGTGTTTTTCATTGACACATTTATTAGTTGCCAAAATTAAAAGCCAAGAAGCTTTACATATAAAAAATTGACTTGATTTCTCTTGAAAAACCAGAAGTCCTAGCCACACTGGCTTGCGCTTGCCCACGATGCCTGTCTGCCTTCTCTTCATGCTTGGTAACCTTCGCCCATGGTGTTACAGTTTCCTAACACTGAAGCAGAGGGTCTGTTACCATTTATCATCAAGTTTGTGCTGACTTTTTTTTTCATGTTATAAACTTGAAAGGATTTTTTTTTTTTTTTGCCTACATTTGTAAAAATTGGAAAAAGGGATGGTAGACTGAGAAATTATATATACTTTAGGGTTCAAAACACTATACAGATTAGTACAGATCCCAGGTGCCTGTTAAAAGACATTGCCTGAACATTATAGTCATTCCTTTACTCAGCGAATGTCACTTGAGTGCCTGATGTGTACAAAGTCACCCTTCTAGTCATCAAGACCTCAGTAGTTCACAAGATCGTAGTGTTTTCCACTGTTATGGAGCTTACAGTCTGGTGGGCTTTTCTGTGTTATTCCAAACCCATACCTTATTAGCATTTAACAGGTGTAAATAGCCCTTTCAAATCAGTCAGAGACAGTGGAGAAGGTGGCCAATTATATCCTTTTAGTGAGAAAAAAAAAAAACCTCCAAAAACAAAAAAAAACCACACCGAAACCACATTGTCCCTTTTCCTTTTATCTGAATAGAAAAGAGCAGGGGCGTTTGCTTCCTTGGTACTTCTAGGTTTCCTTTGAAGCAAATCTGTCATTTGTCTGCTGCTGCTGCTGCTGCTAAGTCGCTTCAGTCGTGTCCGACTCTGTGCGACCCCATAGACAGAAGCTCACCAGTCTCCCCCGTCCCTGGGATTCTCCAGGCAAGAACACTGAAGTGGGTTGCCATTTCCTTCTCCAATGCATGAAAGTGAAAAATGAAAGTGAAGTCGCTCAGTCGTGTCCGACTCTTAGCGACCCCATGGACTGGAGCCTACCAGGCTCCTCCGTCCATGGGATTTTCCAGGCAAAAGTACTGGGGTGGGGTGCCATTGCCTTCCCTGGTCATTTGTCTACAGTTGCTTAATATTTATTAGGGACACTGGGCAGAGGAATTGGGGAGGGACTCAAAAAATGTTAGAAATGGTTGCTCTCCTTGAGTTTCTAGTCTAGTGTGGGAGGTGAGATATGCACCCCAGCAGGGGTCACAGACACCACGTTTTAACAGTTTCTGTGGTTGTTACGTCCTGGGTCCAATCCACAAAACTGTTTTAAACTTTATTGAGAATAGTACACTGACCTCCCCCTGCCCCGCCACCCACAGGTCTGTTATTTTGTACTCATTTTTAATTTCAAGTGTATACTGGTTCAGTTCCATTTTGGCACATGATGGGCTAGAAGAATCTTTTGAGGACTGGTTTGTGAAATAAACACAATTTATAGTATTATCTCACTGGGGAAATTCCTTCTGTGGGTTTAAATTCC
Organism: Tragelaphus eurycerus; assembly: GCA_935064755.1. Classification (NCBI taxonomy): domain Eukaryota; kingdom Metazoa; phylum Chordata; class Mammalia; order Artiodactyla; family Bovidae; genus Tragelaphus; species Tragelaphus eurycerus. The sequence goes on from CAKXYN010000002.1 coordinate 33,378,826, forward strand.
CTACTAATAAACACATTTTAGGAATGTTGTAATTAATTTTAGTTGGATACATCCCAGTTTTAGAATTTCATATTCTTAGATTCATGGCATTGCAACTGACCTTAGTCATCTAGTCCACCTTTCTATTGGGTGTTGAAATTTCTTTCTTTTAATCTAAGATTGCACTAGCAAATAATTTTCATCTCCTATGCCAATTCCATGGTGATAGCTGCCTAAAACACTGAGTTGATAAGGATTCTGAGGCTTTATATGGGCTCTAAGGGGAAGGCAATGGCACCCCACCCCAGTACTTTTGCCTGGAAAATCCCATGGACAGAGGATCCTGGTAGGCTCCAGTCCATGGGGTCGCTAAGAGTCGGACACGACTGAGCGACTTCACTTTCACTTTTCACTTTCATGCATTGGAGAAGGAAATGGCAACCCACTCCAGTATTCTTGCCTGGAGAATCCCAGGGATGGGGAAGCCTGGTGAGCTTCCATCTATGGGGTCGCACAGAGTCGGACACGACTGAAGCGACTTAGCAGTAGCAGCAAGGCAAAAGTTTCCATAACTGTTTAGCAGAGTTTGTTAGAGACATGAAGTTAAGAATGTTTTAATATATGCCTGAATATATGAAGGAGATTTTTCTGGTTTATCAGAGTGATATTTGACTTTCAGCCTTTAGATAATGAAATCTTGGTACCACTTTCTCTTTCCAGTGGCCAATCTTTCATTCAGCCAGGTTTTTAGAAACTTCACCAAAGCATTTAAGCACAAAAAAGAGAGCATATAATGAGAGATGGAAAAGGTTTTTCTACTGACCTGTCTTGTTCATGTTCTGAGTTTGGGCACTTTGCTATTTACCACAGCTGAAGCCTGATTGAGACTATCTGTGGCAGTGTGTGCAGCTCCTAGGTTCTAGGTCCTGTGGGCATAGGACAAGGACTATAGATATGAACAGGGACCATATCTGTCTTGTTCACTATCAAGTATATTGCCTGGCATATGATAGGTGCCTCAGAATAAATAGAGTGAATTAATGAATATAGCCCCTGACATCTTTGGAGGAAATTTATGATTAGCTCTTAGTCTTCTTGAGAGTTACATGCTATTGGCTCTCTGTATGCTTAAGCAGGTTTTGATTACAAATGTGACCAGCAGAAGGAGGATGAATATATTTTCAGCCCTAATAATGAGGAGTAAGAATTGATCATGTCATTGACCCTCTCCATGGAGAGATAGACTGTGTGGCCAGTGTGGCATGATGATTTCTTGCAGTGTAATTCTTAAACTTGGTTGTGTATTCCATTTCTCTGTTGTCAAGCTCTGGAGCTAGGTCATGGGGGTCCTTTCACAGTATAAACCATTTTTGGTCAATTAATTGGATGAAAACAAAAGCTGGCCCTGTGCCCTGTGGTTTTTGCTTTACAAACAAGAGGCTCAGATTGAACTGCAAGCTCCCTTGGTCTGGACTGGAATGTTGTGGTGGCTCTGCCCTGTGGAGAGAGCTGGGTTTAGAGCATCTTGTAGCCACCTTCCTGGTTGACTTAATAGGAGAGAAGGTAACCTTGCAAAGAAGCCTTTCCCAGCCTAGGGAAGTGTGGTTAAGAGATTCTGAGAAATTACTAACAAAATTCCTTAAAGGGTTTTGATCTTTCTCCTGCCTTTAAAAAGAAATGACACACAAAACATGCCAGTCAGATGGTAGTATCCAGTCTTTCATGTCACAGTGTGTCCATTTACTACAGCATTTAGTAGGCCAATGATGGCTTTAGCTTAAAGTAGTTAACAAGCATAGCTTGCAGTGTTACTTTTATTTTCTGCTCCCTGCAGCACTTAACAAAATCCCATTATGCAATTGGGTATTATTACATGTTAAAAAGTTAATTTGTTCTGCATTCCATTAAAATTGCACTTTTTTTTTTTCATGTGCATTGGTCCTTACATCTTGTTTAAAGCCTATAATTTAAGCTCACACCGTAGTAAAGTCTTAGGTAACCTTTTGCCCTTGCTACCTTAATTATTCTTCATCACACACATTCAGGATGATTGTGGCAATGGGTTAACTATTTTGTTAGTTAATGAAAATATCTATGATTTAAAAAGCAAAATGTGGACTTGGAGTTTTAATTAAAATTGCACATCAGTAAGGAAATAAAATGTACATTTTATTGAGGAAGGTAGACTTTCAAAAGCATTACTTGCGTTCTCTTTGAGATACTTATGCTTGGGTAAGGCCAATTGATTAAACAATTGATGGAAATAGAGAACCTATTCCCATTTAAAATATTAAAGCATTTACTTTTAAAATGTAATAACTTTCCATTTTAATTCATTGTCCCCTTGTATAAATATGCTTAGAGGTTACAATGTAGCAAAAAAGTGAAACCAGATCCTAATGGTGGTATGGCAAAAATAAACTTAATTATTTGACTCAAAGGCGTTAGGTAATTTTTTTTTCTAACTTGTTGTGAATAAATGAAAAATAATTTTAGGGATTGAAATTTCCTGAAACCATGCTAAATATTTTAATAGCTCTTGATGCTTTATTTGGCCTACTTTTATTTGATAGCCCGTATACATGGGCTTGGTCTTCCCTGGTGGCTCAGATGGTAAAGAATCCATCTGCAATGCAGGAGACCTGGATTCAATCCATAGGTCCACAAGATCCCCTGGAGAAGGGAATGGCAACCCACTCCAGTATTCTTGCATGGAGAATTCCACGGACAGAGCCAGTTACAGTACATGGATTTGCAAAGAGTTGGACATGACTGAGCAGCTGAGCACACACATTCACCGTTAAACACAAACAGATTCAGAGAGAACATTACTGACAATTGCAAACTGTACTCAGCAGTAGAGAGTGTCTGACTTATGAAGCTCTTAAGATTACCTTGGATTTTTTTAGCCATGAGAATTTATATCTTTAAGTCATATCAGAAAACAAAAAGAAAAAAAAAAAGGTGATGTGTGGTGGTGGACTAGCAGAGAAAGATATGAGCTAGTCTGAAGAATCATGGATTTTGAGAGTATAATAGAATTTTAGAAATTAGGTTCAGTTACCTCATTTCACAAAAGAATAAAAGGAAGCCCCAAAGATTCAATGACTTGCCCAGAGTCCTCCAACTAAGATGGGGAAAGAACTGAGGTCTCTGAGATAGTCCCCTGGACTTAAAATAGATTTTGGGGTCAGAGACAGATATAGGTTTCAACCCTGACTTCATTATTAGCCTCCTGTGTGACTACAGGCAGATTGCTGAAGCTTGCTCTCTGAGCCTCAGTTTCCTCTTCTGTAGAATGGAGGCATTTCAGGGACATCGAGTGAATTTCCTGATGTAATAGACTAGAAGGGCTGATTTAGGGCTTGGCTCTTCTAAGTACCTGGTCAATGTGGGCTCCTTTCCCTTGGCCGGGCTGGTGGTGTTTTCTGTGCAGTGCAGTTGTTACATAGCAGGTCATTCGCAAAATGAGACTGCCTGTTTTGGCCTTGAGGTTTGAGCCTGCTACTGGACACATGGGGACACTAGTACACGCTCGGCTTCTGAGGATACTGTTGGAAGGTTAGAGCAGGGGTCCAAGCTGAGGCACTCCACACTTTTGTTCTGTGGCCATGGACTCCCGAATTTCCTCACTCTAATTTGAGAGTGCAGCAGAGGAATCCATAGAGAGGAAGGTGACCCTGTGGAGGCCACTGCTTTTTTTTTTTTTTTTTTTTTCAAAAGAAATGTTCCATACAAACTTTCTCTGTGAACTCTCTTCAAGAGATTTATACAGATTATGAAGTCAAAAGATGGGGTTATTCCAGACTTTTCTTTCCAGGCAAAGAGGCCAAAACATAATTTTAGCAGGTATTAGTAAAAATTGAGAAGTATTTTGTGTATGCTGGGATTCTTGCCAACATCTGTGTTTGCAACTCCCAAGGTAGGGCTAAGGTGAAAGTTTTTCCTCCCTGCCCTTGGAAGATTGTTGAAACAAGCCGGCCACAATTCTTTTCCATTGCATCTGTGTTACCAAGGGCCTCTCTAGACACTCTTTTGTGGAGTCTTGGGCCAACACAAATTGATTTACTCTTCACCGAAAGAGCTTCATTCTGTATGTTGACTGCAGGTGTGCTTTGGGGGAAGGGGTAAAAGAGTAAAGGCTGAGGGGTTGGTCCTTAAAGCAGGTGTAAGTCATTTGACTATTTTCCAACAAACTGCAAAACTGCTTAATTTGGTCTTTTTTTTTTTTTTAAATGTAATGAATCTATAAAATGTGAGTCCAGTTAGGTACATCCAGGGAATTTACAAGATTGAAGATAGATCTCTGAATTTGTTTAGAAGAGGTAAGAAAAGATCTGTCTATCAGGGAGGTACAAAATAAACATTTAAAAATATTACCTCTAACATCCATAATAACTATGTATAGTCATTTATTAATATGTGAACATGGTGATCCGTGGTGTGTATGTTTGTAAACTGTATCCCTCCCTTTTATTAGTTAAAGAATAATCTCATTTATCCATAAAAGTGTGTAAACCTCCCCGAGAACATTTTAACCAGATGTGGCAAAGACTGAAGCATTCTTTATTGATCACTTTGTGCAGAACATCAGAGAATGTTCCAGCAGAGTGCAGCAAAAGCCAGTTGTTGCAAAATATACTTGTCTTTCCTTAGTCAGTCCGGAATGTGGAGACATAGAGGAATTTAAAATTCAAAATATGATGAAAAGAAATTGTAGAGATCCTAGAATAGTGTTCCTGTCCCCCATCCTTTTGGGTAGGCCTCAAGCAAGTAAAATTTTCTTTAATTTACTCTGCAGAGCTGATCTTTCTTGAGGAAGGGACATGGTGATAGCCCAGCATAACACAAAAGTTAGTGTGGTCTATTTTTTACTTTCTTGTCTTTTAAATATAACTTTTAAAAAAGCCACAAGTACTACATAAGAGAGTTCTTTGTCAGAAAATATAGATAACTAAAAAGAAGGAAATAAAAATAAAAATTACCCTAATCCCACTGCCCGGAAAGAAAAAAATATTTTAAATTTAATTTAGTGCATATCCTTCCAGATTTCTGAATGCTTTCTATTGTGAATAAACATAAAGAAAAAGAGAAATATTTTAAGATGGGGTCATAAGGTACATACTGTTTGGAAAGTGCTTTTTTCCATGTAAAAATAAATCATTCATATGTTGCATGTCAATATATGTAATTATAGCTATTACAGCATTTAAAAAAGTTACTCTAGCAGCTAGTTTCAATAACAGTTGTATGGTATTTTTTCACCTTTTAAAAAAATGTGACACACTGTTTCACAGCAACATGTAAGTAATTCATTTCATTTTGTGAATAAATATTATTCTGCTGCAAACCACTGTATATTTGATGTGTGCCACAAGGAATAAATATTTACCATCTCAGATTAGCTGATTTTTCTTTCTGTTGGTGATTTACTTTAAGAAACCTCTTGATTTAACTTCTAACCCATTTTTAGACAGAGTGATATTTTTTACCAGAATGTGATTACTTAGTGATAATACTTTAAATTTGATAATTTTAAAAATATTGCTTATGTAGGAAAATAGAAGGTCAACTTTTCTTGCTTTCTGTCTACCAAAAATTCTGTTAATTTTGATTGTCCTACTTAATAATAACAATAGTAATACCTTGTGTTCATAATATGATAATAAAAAAAGAAGAATAAAAATTATATGTGGCTTTCCACAAAGAAAAAGAGGTACCAGTTTTTTTAATGTAAATAATAGATACTATTTAGTTGGCATATGAACACACCCATTGGAATTATGTCTGGCATATGAATGTTCCTGAAGGAATGCTGACTCAGAAGACTTGAAGTGATTCAGGTCAAGGACCCTCCCATCTGAAATGAGTACCACTTCCTCAGTAGGCTGGGGCAGTGGTAGTCATGAGTGCCTGGGATCTGGACACTTGTTGATTCAGTAGCAAGAAGATCAACAAAGTAGGCAACTATAGCCAGGCTAGAGAGATTATGGAAGCCACTTGCTGAGAGGCCAAGGACTTAGCAGAGAACGCCTGCCTCTGCTACTGGGGGCAGGAGCAGTCCTGGACTTGTAGGGACCCACTGCAGGAGGCATGAAGAGTCAGGGCCCTTGGCTGGGCACACCTTGCCTCTGGAAGTTAATAGGAGCTAAGATTGAGGGGGTCTTTTTTATGGTATATAAAGGATATTCAATCATAGATAATAAAACATAAAAATATCTTGTATTGTTTTAGCATCAAAGTTCAAAGTGAACTTCAAAAATTGTAGATGTCCCAGGAAATAAATTAAAGGGATAGAGATACTTTATAAGAATGAGTATATCAGGACATTTAGAAACTAACTTTAGTTTCTATTCTTACTTTAATGATGAAGTTGTCTTTTAAGGTGTAAGCCTCGCTAAATGTAAGCCACTATGGAGAACAGTATGAAAGATCCTTAAAAAACTAAAAATAGAGCTACCATGTGATCCAGCAGTTCTACTCCTGGGCATGTATCTGCAGAAAACCATAATTTGAAGATACATGTACCTCTGTATTCATTGCAGCATTACTTACAGTAGCCAGCACATGGAAGCAATCTAAATGTCCATCAACAGAGGCATAGATGAAGAAGATGTGGTATATTTATACAATGAAATATTACTCAGCCCCTAAAAAAGAATGAAATCATGCCATTTGCAGCAACATGGATGGACCTAGAGATTCTCATACTGAGTAAAGTAAGAGAGAGAAAGACAAATATCATGGTATCACTTACATGTGGAATCTAAAAAAGGTACAAAATGAACTTATCTACAAAACAGAGAGAGAGTTACAGATTAGAAAACAAACATGTTATCAGGGAGTAAGGGAGGAGGAAGGCATAGACTGGAAGCTTGGGAATGACATATGCACACTCATACACACACTGCTGCTGCTGCTGCTAAGTCGCTTCAGTCGTGTCTGACTCTGTGCGACCCCATAGACGGAAGCTCACCAGGCTGCCCTGTCCCTGGGATTCTCCAGGCAAGAACACTGGAGTGGGTTGCCATTTCCTTCTCCAGTGCATGAAAGCGAAAAGTGAAAGTGAAGCCGCTCAGTCGTGTCCGACTCTTAGCGACCCCATGGACTGGAGCCTACCAGGCTCCTCCGTCCATACAAGGCGCTATACAATAGGTCTTTATTAGTTACCTATTTTCATACACACACTACTATATATAAAATAGGTAACTAATAAAGACCTATTGTATAGCGCAAGGAGCAAAGTTCAATTCTCTGGAATGGCCTATATGGGAGAAGAGTCTGGAGAAAGAGTGCATATATGTATATGTGTGCCATATTCACCTTTGCTGTAAAGAAGAAACTAACACAGCATTGTCAGTGTGCATGCTCGGTCGCTTCAGCTGTGTCCTACTCTTTGCAACCCTATGGAGTGTAGCCCACCAGGCTCCTCTGTCCATGGGATTCTCCAGGCAAGAATAGTGGAGTGGGTTGCTCTACCATCCGTCCCCTTAGTGAATCTTCCCAACCCAGGGAAGTCGAACTCCCATGTCTCCTGTGTCTCCTGCATTACAGGTGGAGTCTATACGCCAATAAAAATGAAAAACAACAACAATAATAACAATTTATTTTTTTTCTCTTTTCCTCCCCCCTTTCCTTTCGGCTGGATAGCCCCCTGTAATCCTCCCTAAAAATCTGTGATGGGGGTAAGCGGCCACCAGGGGGCAGCCACAAGTTGGTTTAAACTACATGTCTGAACAATAAAGTGTTTTCTCTGTTGGAAAACTTCAAAGGACTGCTTCTCTGGTGGCTCAGACGGTAAAGCGTCTACCTACAATGAGGGAGACCCAGATTCAAACCCTGGGTCGGGAAGATCTCCTGGAGAAGGAAATGGCAACCCACTTCAGTACTCTTGCCTGGAAAATCCCATGGACGGAGGAGCCTGGTAGGCTACAGTCCAGTGAGTCTCAAAGAGTCAGACATGACTGAGCAACTTCACTTTCTTTCATTTTCTTTATTCCTTTTTGAATGAGAGCAAATAAAATAAAAAGAAAAGTAAAATTTACAAAACTTAGAATTAATACATTCTTTGACTTTTCAGTTACCAAGTAGCATTTTTTGCTTTTGCTTACAACTGCACAGTCTTTCTCTGACTTGACTTTGTGTTAGTCGCTTCTTTCGTGTCTGACTCTTTGCAATCCCATGGACTGTAGACCACCAGGCTCCTCTGTCCATAGGGCTTCTACAGCCAAGAATACTGGAGTGGGTTGCCATTTCCTGTTCCAGGGCATCTTTCTGACCCAGGGATGGAACTGCATCTCTTTTGTCTTCTCCTGCATTGGCAGGTGGGTTCTTTACCACTAGTGCCACCTGGAAAGTGCTTGACTTTACCTGATGATATTTGTCTTAGCACCTTGTAGTTAAAGAAATACACATATAAACGTATACCATGTTTATATATTATTTTTATTTTAAAATTCTATCTTTTTGACTCTGTGCTTGAAGAACCAGTGGTTATATAGCAAGGTGATTTATGGAGGAACAGAAGAAAACTTCTTGGCTTATCATTTCAAAAGAATAGGGAAAAGTCTGCTCTCTATTCTTATAAAAGAGAGAACCCACTCCTTTTCCAAAGCAGTTTTCTGCTGCCAGCCAGATGTTGCTTGAAATGTGCAACCTCTATCCTTTAGTAGTTCTAAAATTTGCCTTAGGTTGAATCTAAAGGGGAACATTTAATAGTACAGAATCCCCACCCTAGATTCACTGAATTTCAAGGGAGAAGGAATTTTTTTTTTTTTTTTAAGGTTCCCTGGTGATTCTGATGCAAAGTCCAGGAAAATGCCTGGCAACTTTTCTCCCTTGTAACTTGTGAGAACTACACTAGTAAGAGAATTATTCAGAATTAACCTTTTTAAAAGTTTGAATTATTGGAAACAGGTATTTAAAATATCTACAAATAGTACGTGTAGTAAGATTTAAGCAAGAGATTATAATAAAACTTTGTAAAAAATTTTACTATGTAGACTACATTTTCATGAAGTTTGTTACTTGGGAGTTTCTTCTTCACACTGATGGCTATCGAAGTACAAGATTTGTTTTTTGAATTTTGGAAATGGAAATGTCCTGCTTAGTAGCTATTCAAGAAAGATCATGAAGCCAGAGTAATTGGAGTTCCTTTTAATGACTTGACTTGGAGATTTGCTCACTCTGAGAGTAACAGATGTACAAGTGGATATTCATCAGAATGTTAGGGTAAAATTTTTAAAAATTGCTTATAATTTATTTGGTATACAATTAATATAGTATGTGTTCATTACTGTCTAAGATATGAAAATTATGTGTAGTTTACAGACGAGAGCTTTAGCAATGAGGAGAAAGGGCACTTATGTAAGGATATTATAACATACTGTGAATGCAGAGGAGAGCCCTGGATTATTTTGATTTGCATGTCATTTTGTTATCTACCATTTTGGTATAATTGGAGAAGTTCTCCTCCCTTCCTTACCCTATGTCTAAACTTAGAGACTGGTTTTAGATCCAGCTGTTAAGTCTTCCTAGACCTTTATCTAGTGGTTTATCATTAATCAATTCAAAGCATGATGACAATTCAAACATGCACATTTTTGAAAGATGGTTTGGTCAGGTGATGGGTGTCTTGGGGAAGTGGTCTTCTCTCCTCAAAAGGCTCAGGAAAAAAAGGAGATTCTGTCATGAGAGGAACTATTGATAGAAGAAGCAGGGAATTAAAAAACCTCATTTGGGACCTAGTCAAGCTAACTTTGACATTGCCTTTGCTTTAAAAACCAAGCAGGCTTCTCCGTGTTCTATTTTGGTGCTGAGCTTCATAAGCTAAAGCAGTGTCTTTTGCCACTTGCTCATAAGATCCAGCCTGACCTTTCAGTGGAAGCCCTGTTAAGAGAGAAAAAAACTAAAGAAAGCACAAACACAGAAACTTTGAATTAGTTCTCAACAAACGAGGATCTATTTTTTTTTTTTTTTAACCTTAAAAGAAAGCAAAAAGGAAGACTGGCTTTGAGTAACATTTATCAAATTTAGACTTAAATAAACCTAGAGGATTATAAGGTCCAGTTTGTGGAGTAAAATATTGGCATGAGGAGAATGGAAACATTGCATGTAGGAAAGTGTACGGTAGAATTAGAAGGGAAAAATCGCTAGTCATGACCCGATGTTACTACAGCCACACCAGCTTACTTATAATAGGAATTCAGTGTGTTATAACAAAGAGGGTTCTGTAAATGTACCATGATAGAAATGGCTAATACTTCTAATAGCTGCTATTTTTTGAGCACTTACTGTGTGCCAGCTAGTGTTAAGTACTTTGCCTACATTGTCCCAATTATTTTTAAGGATTCTTTTGCACAGAGGGCCTCTGCAACTTTTTTGCTTTCAATCATTTAATTCTTTTAAAAGGCATTTCTTTATGTAAACACTTCCCTGTGGATTTGGGATTTTCGGAAATAAAAGGGAAAATATTAGCTAACCTTGTAGAAGAGAGAATGATGATATTGGGCACGTGGTATAAACTCTCCCCAGATTTCCCAAACTGTGATCCAAAGAATATTCCTTTGGGAGATATTAATAGGTGTTTTGTGAGAAATGAGTTTTAAAACACTGCATTCTGTATCCTCCTGTTGGGAGTTCACTAAGCCACACTGAGTTATTAAAGGCTCTGAGAAGTTCTGCTCTAAAGAAACTTTAAAAAAAAAGTGTTGAATATTTTCCTAATTTAGGTAAGCACAGAACAGTGTGTGTGGGAGAAGGGGTACACATTCCAACGAGGGCCTGCTTGGGGTCAGAGACAGTTCTGTATGCTGCATTGTATTTATGCACATCTTATGGTGCCCTGAGGCATTGGCTGTCTTTGCTCTGCACTGTCTTAAGAATATATTTTTAAATCTTTACAGGGAATAGTCTTGGAAGATAGAGATAATATCTCCATCTAGAGTGAAGCACAGGTGTGTGTGCGCGTGCGCGTGTGTGTGTGTTTTGTCTAGTGTAGTAAAGATAGTCATCTCTTCCAGGCAAAATTGCTGACCATTATAAAATATTTGGTTTCCCTAAGTGCTCGGTTCTTTTTCTGTAACCCAACCCACAACTTATGTAGATGTTACCTTGGTTCTTTTTGCATGATGGGAATTTGGGCTCCAGGAACTAGGACAAATGCTGAATTCTGGCTCTTGTGATTGCTATAAGTAATAAAATTCTTTGCTTTCTGAATCTTCTGCAAGCATCCATAAAACTATGACTGATTAACTTGTTAGCTTGCAAGTAGGGTAAAATCTTAGACCCTTCACAATTCTTGACAGTTAGGAAATGCTGACATATGTCCTTGGAGGCAAATGAGTCTACTTCTGGCTGAGTACACTAGGGTGGGATGGGATGGAATAGCTGGGGGAAAGCTATAAAGAATGGAAAAAAAAGGAAAGATTCAGCAACATATGTCTCCAAAGTGCAAGGACCTTCCAAACATTCTGGAATGTTGAATCTCCTTTCAATTTTGCTCCTCTGAGACAATCTCAGTTCCTATTGTTTTCATTTTAGATTGTATTTTCTAGACATAAATTATATTTTGCTACTGTTCTTTTTTCGTGCTTTATTTTTCCAGGTACAGAATCTCTGTTTATAAAATAAAATACAAAGTGGTGGTGGATCACTAGTAATGCAGCGTTTAGATTTGAGAAAATCTTTTAGATCTAAGAAATACACATTTATTGACTATGTATTGTATAGTTAACACTCTGCTAGGCACTTTCCATGTGTTTATTTTTAATTCAATCTTCCATGTTACTAAGAATTTTGCTACTATTATATTCAAGAAAAAACTTAGGGCTCTGAGGTGGTTGTTGTCATATTCATAGCTAGCATTTATAGAAAACTTCTTAAACTCTAGCTACTATGCTAATAGTATATTATACTATATAATAGCATATAGTATAGGATATTTTCTTACTTTATTCTCAGAATGACCCTGAAATAGTTACTATTATTATCATATTTTATTCTAAGGAATGAGGGGCCAGAGAGGAAATATCCTAGGTCATGTAATTAGCAGAGCAGTGATCTGAATGCAGATATGCATTTATGACTTCAATATCAGGTCATCCCCTCAATCTTTGATTTAAGGTTTTGTGAAAACAACTGCACTGTATGACTGGAGCTTAAGGTGAATAGTTAAAATCCAAACTAGACATTTTGAAGAGGAAAGAGGGGCAATATTAATAATTGCACCAGGACAATAGGAATAAGCTCATACTGTCATGGAAAAGCAGGTGTGCAGTCACTCAGTCATGTGCAAATAAAACACTCAAGCTAAGTTCCAGGATAGATGGTCATATTTGAACTACTGATTTTTGACAGTTGTGATTCTATGGCATTAACTCCCATTGAGTCAATATGTTGAATTCAAATAGTTTTAAGTATTTTAGTGTGCTTTTAAAAGAGTTTTATTGCCAAGGTAGACCCACCCTTATTGACAGTTCCAATATAGATAAAATGGATTACTGCACATCCTTTTCTCACACCTCAGTGTTTTATGGGTCTCCAGAAATTAGTAGGAGGAATATTTATGAAATTTTTAAAACAAAACAGGAGAGAAGTATGTTCCTTTTTCTTCCTCCACCCCCACAAACTGAGGAACGTGATTGACTTGGCTTTATAGGGTCCACATTCCTCATCTAAATGAAACCCAGCTGAGCATGGAAAATTGCAACACTATCTTGTCCTCCCAATGTCAACTGACAAAGGATAAAACACTTCAACTTTGCTTTTCTTGACATCATTTTCAGTGGGGGTTAAAACAAAGGGAGCATAGTATTTAATATACAGATCTATAGTAATTGTGGTAATTTTCTTATGGTGGCTTATACACAATTGTTTAATTACCCTCTACAGGGTATTACAGTGGTTTTCAATTGACTTTTCTCTATGGCACTACTCGTTCGATTTTTTTATATCAGTGTTAGATTAGCTTTGTAAATATTTACATTTTGTGCATCTATCCTGGAGTATTTTTTGAAAGAGTATATTCTGTGGAATGATCCCACTATCAAATCTTTTGGAGATTAACCGTATACTTTAGCATGTTAAAGACTAAGAGAAATACTAGAAATAACTTGTTCATGTTGTTTAGCCTAGCATTTCCTACATTTAGATGCCAAATGCCTTTTCATTTTTGGTGGAGCATCTATTAACTTTCTATAGAGCATTAGAAGTATATTTTGGATCCATTGAAAGAGAAAGTGAAAGGGTCAGTCACTCAGTTGTGTCTGACTCTATGTGACCCTGTGGACTATAGCCCGCCAGGCTCCATCTGTCCATGGGATTTCCTAGGCAAGAATGCTGGAGTGGGTAGCCATTCCCTTCTCCAGGGGATTCTTCCTGATCCAGGTACTGAACCTGGGTTTCCTGCATTAAGGGTGGATCTTTACCGTCTGAGCCACCAGGGAATCTTGGAATCCATTGGTATGTGTGTATTCCTCCTCTTTTTTCCTAAAATGCTACCCTTATTTGCCATTATATCTCTTTTTTTTTCTCTCTTAATTTTGTGTTGTCATCACCTCTCCACTTTTTTTTGAGTAGTTTTGCCTTGGGATTTAAAAAAATTCAACCAGAACAGTTTGTATTATTTATTTATCGAATTTATTCTAATTTCATTGTGCTTTGAATCTCTTAATCCCTCTTTTCCTGCCTATGTTCCTTTTCAAACTTCTTTGTTCCTTTTCCAAACTTCTTACTTGAAAGCTTGCATTGTTTATTTTAATTTGTTTAGAATACTGAAAACATTTAAGGCTATAAATTTGTCATTGAGTACAGCTTTGCCAACATAACATGTTTAAGTGTAGTGATGATGCCATGTGGCTTGGTGAAAATATCAAAGACTTAGGAGGCAGCTCGACCTTTATTAGGACCCTGCCACTTATTTAATAATCTTGAGACTCATATTTTGCTACTGTAAAATGAGACTATTAATACTTACTTTCAGGTTTACTAAAAAGAGTAGAGTAGTTAAATTTTATCTAGAGTTCATAGCATAGTATTTGGATGGTAGACTGTTGACCGATGGGTGCTTGCCATTATTATTTTTATATTTATACAAATACTCTATAATTTAATTTTTTTGGACACAGTTGTCTAGTAGCTGTCTCGGAGAGTAATTTTACTTGCCAAATAGCAAGATTTAAGAGCATACAGTTTTCCTAATATTTAGTTGTTATTTATAAGCTGGACTTCCCTGGTGGCTCAGACGGTAAATTGTCTGTCTACAATGTGAGAGACCTGGGTTCGATCCCTGGGTTGGGAAGATTCCCTGGAGAAGGAAATGGCAACCCACTCCAGTACTCTTGCCTTGAAAATCCCATGGACGGAGGAGCTTGGTGCAGGCTACTGTCCGTGGGGTCGCAAAGAGTCTGGCACTCTGAGCAACTATATAGTAGTATAGTAGTATAAGCTGGTCAGACCATGGTGGTCTTTAGAGTTTTGCATTGCTAAACCCACATAGGCAAGAGAGAGATCTGAATTTTGGTGGAAATAGTTTTTGAAGGTCCAACTCTCTCTGCCTAACCTGGTTTTCCTATTCAGAGCCAGTCACATGGTTAGTAGAAATTACTCCTGCTGCTGGTCGATTGTTGACAGATATTTTTGCTTTGCACTGGTGTGTAACTGGGCATTTTTGTGTGCTCTCAAGAGAATTAATGTTGAAATAGAGAAAAGAGCAAGCAAGTACTGCGTGCTGGTTAGTGTGTCAACCAGGAAGCTCCTTATATTTGTTCTTGTAAAGATAACCAAAGAAAAATATGTTATAATATTCCCAAGAAACTCATTCCAGTTTGTCCAACAGTTGTGTCAGGATTTTTTTCTATTCTAAAAATCCTTTATTTTGCTGTGTAATTCCATTATGATTGTGTTTTTATAAATCTTAGTTTCTTTTATGATAAAACTAGAAGCTTCCATGAAAAAATAGCTGATATCCTTGGATTCAAGGTGTTCTATTTGGCCATTATGCTAACGTATTAAATTAAGTTAGCTTTGTTTTATTTCTTTCTTGTTTTAGCTTGGAAAATAAAATTTGTTTATTATTCAGAATAGAGGATGACTTGAAGTAAAAATGATATAATTCAAAAATTAGGTCTGTAGGAGAGTTAATATCTAAGCAAATTTTTATGATAAACCTAAAAATCATTTTTCCAAGAGACTTCCCCCATTGTATGACATGTGGAATATTATGCTCTATGAGTTTCCCTATAGGATTTTAGAGTTAAGGAGTCATTTAGCTGCTAGTATCCTCTCTCCTTCACTCTCACTTAAGGCACTGACCCATTCTATAATTCGGCTGAAGAGGAACTGACATGCATGTGAATAAGAGAGGGTTTATGGATTCCTTGAAGCTTGTTTCATCAATCACCTAGCCACTTAAGCAAGGAGACTAAAAACTGGGAATCATTGCTTGCAGTGCTACATGCTAGAAGATCCTTGTCTTAGGAATATGGATAATGTGTGCTACAGTTAACACTTTTCTGTTTTATTCCTGTTCTTTTTTTTTAAATGTAGCATATAATATTACACTAATTACAGAGATAGGCAATTAAAATTTTGCATTTCCTAGCATCAAGACAAGTCTTTTATTGATGGGTAGTAATAGTTACATGAAAACACATGTATGTTAATCAATAATTTACCTTCAGTGACAGTCATCTGTGTAATGTCTTTCTTCTGATTCATCATTGGTAGAACACAATTTGGCAGTGAGACAGCAACAGTTGTTATCGATTTTGCATTCCTTTGGCAGAGTCGCATCAATTCTCTCATAACCTAATCCAGCAGAGATATTAGATGGATTGTTATACTGTACTTGCATTTAAAATTTCTTCTGTTTTTACTGAGTATTTATTTTCCATCATCTTGTAACACTGTAGCATTGATTGGTACAAGTAATGTATTATTCATGCCATCTGGTTTCATTCCATTAGTGCTATCAGCATTAGTATTCAGTCTAAAGAGATACAATTATGTCAAGAGCTCTCTGGATCAGCTTGTCCCATTTTGCATTTGCTTCATATTCATAGAAGAGACTTCTTTTATATAGTAGACCATTTTATTTTATTGGTGCCAATTAGAGTGATATAAGAAGCTAAGATGAGACTGATGTAAATGTGCCTTCTGAAATAACTTTTTAGCTTACAAGTAATCATTGTACCAAATGTGGAAGATTTGGGAACATTAAGGAGGAAAATAGCCATCTATAATTTGATCACCCTAGTCACGAGGTGACTAGGGCACCTTGGTCAAGTGCCTTCCCTTCTACTTTTTTTTTTTTTTTTAAAGTTCATATTGGACTTCTTTGGTGGTCCTGTGGCTAAGACTCTGCACTTCCATCGTAGGGGGCATGAGTTCGATTCCTGGTCAGAGAACCAAGATCACACATGCTACATGGTACAGCCAAAAGGAGACAGACAAAAAAATCAAAAACAGAAAACCCACAAATAAGTTAGGTTTATGTTATGTATGAAGTTTTGAATACTGACTTTTCCTTTAGTATTATATGTAATAAATATTCAGGAACACTTGATTTTTGATGCATTTATAATCATATTATTTTCAAAGATTATTAATTTTCAAGCATTCATAGTTTTCCACAGTTGTTTTTATCAGTAGTATTGCACATCATTGCTCATAAATCTTTGGTCATATCTCTGATTATTTCCTTAGAATAGATTTCTAGTTGTGAAATTATTGGGTCAAAGAATATAAACATTTTAAGAGCTCTTGTTACATATTGCCAAACAACTCCCTCCAAACACTAAACCATTATCTTCTGATCAAAAAATATAATCTTTCTATTTTAATCTATATTGCTAAAATCATTTTTGGTGTAATATTTTATAGCTTTGTCTTTTCAGTAACATATTCACTTTAGTAGACACCTTAGGACATTATTATTATATCAGTATATTGCTAAAATAATCAGAACAACTCAACAGATAGCTTCCTAATGCTATAAGCTGCCTGGTGGACTGCCTTTCCTTATCATATAATTTTTGATGACTTGTTAGATTCTGTAGTTAAATGTATAAACAGAATTAAGGCATGAGTCTGAGCAGTCAGATAGGTAACAATAGTTCTGCTGTCTGCTGTGGCAAAGTGAGAGCTACTCTCTATTGCTTCATGAATAATAACTAAATTTTTATTGTGTTTTACCCATGCTTTTACCTAGTTCCTAGAACCATTTAGTGATCTAGTCTTTTATTTATAAATATGTCTAAATTGGTAGAAAGTCTAGGTAATTATCAAAATAGGTTACATTTGAAGTAATGTATCTGCTCATTAATTTATTCAGTCTTAAGTAATGGGAATTTAGAATTTACAGTGATGGTCATGACATAATTCTGTATGAATTTAAAATTAAGAGTGGCTTTGACCATATAAAGTATCTAGAAAATGCTAAGTTCAAAGGAAATATTTTAATGAGAATGTTGTAACTCTGTTACTACTTTCAGACTTCTAGCACAGGACATTTTGAAGAATATTAGGAAATCTCACATCCTCTGTAAAGACTATTTGAAATGAATAATGATTTGCATTCCTCTGCCCAAGCTGGTGGGAACACTGTTTTTGATAAAAAGTAATTGCAATGCATGGGCATAATTCAAATACTGCACTTTGGGAAGGTCATTTTTACTTCTCTTTCTACTTGAATATCTCTCTTTAGGTCCTATATTAGTAGACTTCTTATTGATGGTGAAGGGAAGAAAGCACTGGAATTATCAAGATACTTGGAATAACTTAAAATTTTTTTCTGTAACATTTACTAGCTGTATGGTGCTTGTCAAATTCTAGATACTTTCTAAGCCCCAGTTTTCTCATCTATTAATGAGGGATGATATAACCTCAAATATTTAAGGGAATAATGAGTGAAATGCCCCATTTATCAGTTCAGTTCAGTTCAGTCGCTCAGTCGTGTCCGACTCTGTGTGACCCCATGAATCGCAGCACGCCAGGCCTCCCTGTCCACCACAAACTCCCGGGGTTCACTCAGATTCAAGTCCATTGAGTCAGTGATGCCATCCAGCCATCTCATCCTCTGGCGGCCCCTTCTCCTCCTGCCCCCAATCCCTCCCAGAATCAGAGTCTTTTCCAATGAGTTAGTTCTTCGCATCAGGTGACCAAAGTACTGGAGTTTCAGCTTTAGCATCATTCCCTCCAAAGAAATCCCTGGGCTGATCTCCTTCAGAATGGACTGGTTGGATCTCCTTGCAGTCTAAGGGACTCTCAAGAGTCTTCTCCAACACCACAGTTCAAAAGCATCAATTCTTCAGTGCTCAGCCTTCTTCACAGTCCAACTCTCACATCCATACATGACCACAGGAAAAACCATAGCCTTGACTAGACTGACCTTTGTTGGCAAAGTAATTTGAATATGCTATCTAGGTTGGTCATAACTTGCTTCCAAGGAGTAAGCGTCTTTTAATTTCGTGGCTACAATCACCATCTGCAGTGATTTTGGAGCCCCAAAAAATAAAGTCTGACACTGTTTCCACTGTTTCCCCATCTATTTCCCATGAAGTGATGGGACCAGATGTCATGATCTTCCTTTTCTGAATGTTGAGCTTTAAGCCAACTTTTTCACTCTCCACTTTCACTCTCATCAAGAGGCTTTTTAGTTCCTCTTCACTTTCTGCCATAAGGGTGGTGCCATCTGCATATCTGAGGTTATTGATATTTCTCCTGGCAATCTTGATTCTAGCTTGTGTTTCTTCCAGTCCAGTGTTTCTCATGATGTACTCTGCATATAAGTTAAAGAAGCAGGGTGACAATATACAGCCTTGACATACTCCCTTTCCTATTTGGAACCAGTCTGTTGGTCCATGTCCAGTTCTAACTGTTGCTTCCTGACCTGCATACAGATTTCTCAAGAGGCAGATCAGGTGGTCTGGTATTCCCATCTCTTTCAGAATTTTCCACAGTTTATTGTGATCCACACAGTCAAATAAAGTCATATTTAATTTGACATAGTCAAATTAACATAGACAAAGGCATAGTCAATAAAGCAGAAATAGATGTTTTTCTGGAACTCTCTTGCTTTTTTGATTGATCCAGCGGATGTTGATAATTTGATCTCTGGTTCCTCTGCCTTTTCTAAAACCAGCTTGAACATCAGGAAGTTCACGGTTCATGTATTGCTGAAGCCTGGCTTGGAGAATTTTGAGCATCACTTTACTAGCATGTGAGATGAGTGCAATTGTGCAGTAGTTTGAGCATTCTTTGGCATTGCCTTTCTTTGGGATTGGAATTAAAACTGACCTTTTCCAGTCCTGTGGCCCCTGCTGAGTTTTCCAAATTTTCTGGCATATTGAGTGCAGCACTTTCACAGCATCATCTTTCAGGATTTGAAAGAGCTCAACTGGAATTCCATCACCTCCACTAGCTTGGTTTGTAGTGATGCTTTCTAAGGCCCACTTGACCTCACATTCCAGGATGTCTGGCTCTAGGTCATTCGTTGTGAAGGTCTTTTTTGTACAGTTCTTCTGTATATTCTTGCCACCTCTTCTTAATATCTTCTGCTTCTTTTAGGTCCATACCATTTCTGTCCTTTATTGAGCCCATCTTTGCATGAACTGTTCCCTTGGTATCTCTAATTTTCTTGGAGAGATCTCTAGTCTTTCCCATTCTGTTGTTTTCCTATAGGAGATTTTAATAGAAGTTTTTGCTTTTCATGTCCTTTTATGTAACATATGTGGAAGGTTAAGTCTAGACTAAGGACTCTGTTGAAAGGTATTAAACCATGGATAGACCTAGAGATTGTCATACTGAACAAAGTAAGTCAGACAGAGAAAGACAAATATTCTACAGTATCTTGCATGTGGAATCCAAAAAAAGGCTACAAATGAACTTACCTACAAAACAGAAATAGAATTACATATGTAGAAAACAAACTTATGGTTATCAGGAAGTAGGGGAGGGGGAAGGGTAAAATTGGAAGATTGGCATTAACACATACACACCTACTATATATAAAATAGATAACCAATAAGGACCTACTGTACAGCACAGAAACTTCTATTTAATACTCTGCAGTGGCCTATATGGGAAAAGAATGTAAAAAAGAGTGGATATATGTATATGTTTAACAGACTCACTTTGCTCTAACACAACATTGTAAGTCAACTATACCCTGATAAAATTAAAAGAAAAAAACAAAAGACACTAAGCCATTAAGCATTCAGCAAGTAACACTCAGAAGAATAATTCTTTCAAAAATCTTTTCCCTTTTTATTCAATAGAGATGCATCAATAGATATTGAATTAAATGCCAAACTTAGTGTGTGGGTTGAGAACATTCTGTGTTTGCCACTCTATTGGTACTAATATGTCTAGTTTGTGGGAATCATAATTATGAATATGTTATTCACAAAATAGCAGTGCATATCATCATGGAGATATATTTTCCATGAAAATCATTAAATTGGTTCCAAGAGGATTTAGTGTGTTCTCTTGTGATGCTGAGTGTTTGGTCCCTTATGTTCTGATGTATAGAAACGTAAGTGTTCAATTATTAGTATGATTTGGCCACTCATCATGTGGAAGCAAGGGTTCTGTGCCAAGTTATCAGGGCATTTTGGGGGGCCAGAGGTGGAGGCCAGTGTGTTCACTTGACAGGTGGTTCAGCCCTCCCATGACCTTCAGTAGCCTTCTCCAATTCTTTTTTATGGAGAGATAACACATTTGCAGTTTTTTATGAAAAGTGCCACGTAGATTGAACTTCAAGACTAATCAGCCCCGTAAGTTCCAAGCAGTTGGAGAGCAACTCCAATTTGGGACTGCTTGATTTCAGCAAGAATCGTTGGTTTGCCATCATCTACTGTCTTTTTGCTGTTTAACTCTTTCCTGAGTCCTAGAGATGTGGGAACCCTATAACAAAAATGTGTGGCCAGTGCTATGACTGGATGTGCACTTAGATCATATTTTTGCATTTATGGAATAACTATGTTATAGTGTATTTGGAGGAATAGGCTCACTGGTTAAATTTTTTTCTTTGTTATTATTACTGATTGTTCAGATGATCATTACTCAGAAAGTTATTTTCTTAAAGCTTGTATAATTGACACTTGTAATCACATAATTTATAATCTCACACTTCCAATACTGGAAATAATGAGTAAAAATACTTTTTTTTTTTAAGCCCAAACCAAAGGGTTTATTTAAGGTCTATTCATTTAACATTCCAATCCACTGTTGACTGCTATTGGCCTTTATAGCTTTTTAGATCTACCTTGACTATAGCACTTGTATTGCAATCACTTGATAACACATCTGTTTTGTTAACATATTGTGATCTGTTTGAGGGAGGGGGCTTTTTTCTTCAGTGATATCCCTAAGTGTCCCCATTAAAATTGTTCCCATTGTAAATAAGTGCTAGATAAATATTTTCCAAATGATAATGGAAAATATCCATTTTTCCGTGGATAATGGAAATCATCCATTATTGTGTCTGACTCTATGATCCCGTGGACTGCAGCATGCCAGGCTTCCTGTCCATCACCAACTCCTGGAACTTGCTCAAATTCATGACCATTGAGTCAGTGATGCCAACCAACCATCTCATCCTCTGTCATCCCCTTCTCCTCCTGTCTTCTATCTTTTCCAGCATCAGGGTCTTTTCCAATGAGTCAGTTCTTCACATCAGGTGGCCAAGGTATTGGAGCTTCAACTTTAGTAGCAGTCTTTCCAATGACTATTCAGGACTGATTTCCTTTAGGATGGACTGGTTGGATCTCCTTGCAGTCCAAGGGACTCTTAAGAGTCTTCTCCCTCACCACAGTTGAAAAGCATTAATTCTTTGGCTTTATTTATGGTCCAACTCTCACATCCATACATGACTACTGAAAAAGTGTCCTAGAGGTCAGATGATCTTGAAATGACTTAAACATGAAATATTACATAAAACACTCAAGTTATAAAGCATTAGCAGTCCAAGATTATTTTTGTGTTACTTAGAAGTGTGACATGATTTATTAAACATGAATTTCGATGATATTTGTATATGAGTGAGGAAATTTTGATGGATGATTCAAAATGCCAGGAGTTATTATTTAAAAATTTGAAGTATAATTGGTTCATAATATTAGTTTTAGATATACAACATAGTGCTTCAATATTTTTATAGATTACATATCATTCAATGTTATATAAAATTATTGATTGTATTCCCTGTGCTGAGTACATCCCTATGACTTATTTACTTTATGAAACTGATAGGTGTACCTATTAATCCCCTTCACCTGTTTTGCCCCTTCCCTTATCCTCCTCTGTTCTGGCAACCACTAGTTTGTTATCTGTATCTGTGAATTTATTTCTGTTTTGCTATATTTGTTCATTTGTTTTGTTTTCTAGAGTCCAAATAATAGTGAAAGCATACAGTATTTGTAAATAGCACCAACACCAATAACAACAAAATATCAGAAATTAAATAAATGAAATAGGCTATTGCTTTAAAGTGCCAGTTGGATCAGCCTTCTGCAATCCATCTCTCTTTATCACAGTTTTGTCAGCTTCAAGCCCATCTCAGATATTTAATTTTTCTAGAAGGATAATTAGAAACCACCCAATTCATTGTCCTCTCTGTTATAAATTGAGTTAGGGTAGATTGAAGCTTGCCTTGAAAATGCATTCTTTAAAGTCAGAGCAAGGATCGCCCTGTTGTGAAAGGCCATGCAGTTGACCTCTCAGCTCCTATACTACTCTTCTTCCAAACTGGTTTGAAAGTATCCATTGAACAAAGCCAAGTACTGGATCAGGGCTCCAGGGCATTTTTAATGGATATACATGAATGTTTGTCAAACTATAGTTTTCATCGTTGAATTTCAGAAAAACATTAGAGTGATATCAGTAAGACTTACTTCCAGTTTCTTTAGGAAAATTCTTATACATTTCACATTAATTCCTTAGAAACATTGAATTATATTGAGGATTATTACTAAGCACAAAAAGTAAGAGCTTCTTAGATAATGGTGTTCATGTGTTTTTAGTATATCTTTGAAAACAGCTTTTGCACTTTAACAAATAATATATTCTTCACTTTTGTTAGGAATGATATTAAGTTCTAAAATACAGAAATGAAAAAGACATGGGCTCTCTCCTTTAGCAATTCAAATCCACTGGCAAAAAATCAAAATTATGAAAAGTACTTTGTAATACCTTGTGATAAGGGCCACAGTAAAAGTTTTGTGTGGTTTGGTCTTTAAAATACCATAGAACTAAACTGATTTGCTACCTTTATATATATATATATATAATAATTATATATTTATATATTATAATTATATATGATTATATAATATATAATTTATATATTTTTAATTTAATATAATTTATATATTTATTTATAATTTATATATTTATATATAAATAATATAATTGGATCCTCATCTCATACCAATAACAAAAATAAATTCTAAGTGAATTAAATACCTAAATGTGAAAGATATGTCTTTTACAAGAGAATAGAGAAGCGTATCTTTATAACCTCAGGACAGGTAAGAATTTCCTAAAGAAGTTATAAAAAGCACAACTAGTCCTTAGAAGGTGGATAAATCTGACAATGTTAAAATAGAAAACTTTTGTACAACAAAAGAAACGATAAATGAAATTGAGACAAAATGTTTTAGTTCATTCTACCAGCAAAGACTATGTAATTACTCAGTCATGGTAGACTCTTTGTGACCCCATGGACCATAGTCTGCCAGGCTCCTCTGTCCATGGGATTCTCCAGGCAAGAATACTGGAGTGGGTTGCCATTTCTATCTCCAAAAGACTACATATAAATAAGAAAAAGAAGCCCTCTGGAAAATGGGCAGTGGATATGTGAGGAACATTCCCAAAGAGGAAATGTAAACAGCCAAAAAGTATATAAAAGGGTGCTTAGTCTTGGTAGTAATCAAAGAAATGTAAACTAAAACCACAGTGAAATTCCATTTCACACATTTCAAACTGAAAAAAAAAATTAAAATGTCTGTTTGGATGAAGTATTGGCAAGTACATGGAACCATGAGAACTTACCATATGCTACTGGTAGTAGGAGTACAAATTGGTACAATATTTGGAGAGCACTTAAAATGAATTAACTGCATATGTCAGCATTTAAAACAATTTCAAAAGTACAATGGTGAGAGAAATTAACATAGAGGAATGCCTGTGGTGTGATGTCAGAGTTTAGAAACATTCAGAATATATTGTTTAGGTATACATATATAGTAGAAGACATGAGTTTGGGAAAACTCTGAGAGTTGGTGATGGACAAGGAGGCCTGTTGTGCTGCGTTCCATGGGGTCGCAAAGAGTCGGACACAGCTGAGTAACTGAACTGAACTGATATAGTAGAAGTATACAAACATTATATTCAGGGTACTGGTTACTTCTAATGGAAGAGAGACGGTAATATAATGGGAACAAGGCCTAGAAGGACTTTGTGTCTAAAATGTTTAATGTCTTAAAATCAATGGCAGTATAGAGTCATATAAGACTTTTGAATGCTGAGTGTTTATTATTTCCTATACCACTGTGTATATTTTAGCTGTTTCATACTAAAAGGAAAGGGAGAAAGAGAACAGTGGAGAATTAATTTTCTGAGGGAAGATCAAGGAGGGGCTGTTTGGAATACGGGACCTTTAAGCTGGACTTCCCTGGTGGCTCAGACGGTAAAGCGTCTGCCTACAATGCGGGAGACCTGAGTTCAATCCCTTGGTTGGGAAGATCTCCTGGAGAAGGAAATGGCAACCCACTCCAGTATTCTTGCTTGGAAAATCCCATGGACAGAGGAGCCTGGTAGGCTGCAGTCCATGGGTCACAAAGAGTCGAACATGACTGAGCAACTTCACTTTTGCTTTTCAAGCTGGTTTTGGAAAAGTGGTTTACTATAGGAAAGGTATGAGGTTATGAAATAGCATTTTTGTATTTAGAGACCTATATGCAATTTGTTATTTCTGCAGGTCTAAGACGGATGTGTGGATGGAATGAGAAAACAGGAAGGTTATTATAGATGAACCTTGAGAATGTGTTGGGAATCAGATATTATTACAGGATATTTATTCCCAAAGGAAGTAAATTTTCAAATCGATTACTATTCTCTACTTTAGTCAGGTAATTCAGTTCATTGAATTATGATGACTAAAGCTTGTGAATAAGACCCTTTTGACCTTAATTTGTAAACGTGGGTGGGTGCTTATAGAGTTTGGAGTGTTCTGCTGGTGCTTTGGTAGATAGGCTACCAAGAATGAATACAGAGCTTTCAAGCTTCAAGCTAATTTACAAATAGCCAAAATGCCTACATTGTTGAGCAAACTTCATGGGTCATCCCTGGTGGCTCAGACAGTAAAGAATATGCCTGCAATGCAGGAGACCCGGGTTTGATCCCTGGGTTGCGAAGATCCCCTGAAGAAGAGAATGGCTAGCCACTGCATATTCTTGCCTGGAGAATTCCATGGCCAGAGGAACCTGGCTGGCTACAGCCCATGGGACTTAAAAGTCGGAATGACTGAGCAACTAACACTTTCACTTTCACAAAGCCTGGGGCCAGCCAGGTTTGAGAGACATGCTAGGCATGGTCCTAGTTGTCTTCCCTGGGCTAGCTGTAAAGATCAGTTTCACCTTTTCTTACCACCACTATATAGCTTTGCCGTACATGTTTTTGTTTCATTTTTAAAAAATACATTCATTTCTTATAAGAACATTGTCTTGGAGTGCTCTGGAGTGGAGTGCTTTGGTTTTTGACTGTGTGAGCTCTTACTGTTTTCCTTATATCAAATAAATTTATCTGAGTTTCAAAAAATGCCCTTTACAATATTATTTTGGGAAAAATTACTATTATCTTTCCTGTGCTGACTGTGATTTCATTGATTTCTAATTCTCCTTCCCAGCCTTCATTATTCCAGACTGAAACATTTCTGTGTCTGTGAGGCAGTACCCACACCATTTTCCCTCCTTCTTATTGATTCTTAAGGGAACACCTCCCCCTCTAGTCGTCTCTGATATCTAAAATAGGGCACAGGGAACTGGCTGAAAGGTGGACAAAGCAGATTTTGTCAACCTTAGCAGTCAGAGTTTTGCAGGAGATGCTTGTCTAGTACACTACATGGTTTATCAGGGAAATTTAATATGAAATCAGAAAATGTTTTTGGTAGTATGATGCAAAAGGATTAGAATTTTAAAATGGCAGTTTTCTAGCCACATAATCTTGGAAATGACAGAAAGCGAAAAACTAAGGAGGCTCTTGATGAAAGTCAAAGAGGAGAGTGAAAAAATTGGCTTAAAGCTCAACATTGAGAAAACTAAGATCATGGCATCTGGTCCCATCACTTCATGGTGAATAGATGGGGAAACAATGGAAACAGTGAGAGACTTTATTTTGGGGCCCTCTAAAATTACTGCAGATGGTGACTGCAACCATGAAATTAAAAGATGCTTGCTCCTTGGAAGAAAGGCTATGACCACCCTAGACAGCATATTAAAAAGCAGAGACTTTGCCCAAAAAGGTCCGTCTAGTCAAAGCTATGGTTTTTCCAGTAGTGATGTATGGATGTGAGAGCTGAACTATAAAAAAGACTGAGCACTGAAGAATTGATGCTTTTGAACTGTGGTGTTGGAGAAGACTCTTGAGAGCCCTTTGGATTGCAAGGAGTTTCAACCAGTCCATCCTAAAAGAAATCAGTCCTGAATAGTCATTGGAAGGACTGATGCTGAAGCTGAAACTCCAATACTTGGGCCACTGGATGTGAAGAGCTGACTCATTGGAAAAGACCCTGATGCTGGCAAAGATTGAAGGTGGGAGGAGAAGGGGACAAAAGAGGATGGGATGGTTGGATGGCATCACCAACTCGATGCACATGAGTTTGAGTAGGCTCTGGGAGTTGATGATGGACAAGGAAGCCTGGCAAGTGCTGCAGTCCATGGGGTTGCAAAGAGTAGGACATGACAGAGCAGCTGAACTGACTGAACCAAATCTTGGAAAATTAGTATCTCTAAGCCACAATTTCTATCATTGAGGGACAGAAATAATTAAACTTACATAGTTTTGTAGTTTGATTGATTTTAAACTGTATTGTAAATTGTATAGTACCTTACAAATAGAAGATACTAATGTCATCAATGTTCTTCTTAATGATGCTTAAGTCTTTTGGCCTTTTTTTGGGCTGTGTTAATAATGATGTCAGTGTGCTCATACCTTAGCATAGGCTAACTTTCATCCCTATTTTTAGTGGCTTTTGTTTCATAAAGAAAGGATAGATTATCCATAGATGGTTTGCAGGTGGGGGCATCCCTTTTAACACATAAAAATCACTAAAATGTAGGGTGGTTTTGGTGGAGAGGCTACTGTATAGCACATACAGGGTTGTAGGCCACACTTTGTAGTTGTGGGGGGCTGTCCTCCAGTCTTTGGGTGCCATGCTCAAGGATTTGAGATCAATAAAGAGAAGCTGCCAGAATTTAAGTATTTCCTTCCCAAAGAAGTATTTAAGAACCTAAAAACCTTCTGAATTACAAAGCATTATGTTAAGTGATATAAAAGAGTCATTGGAGAGTCTTTTTTAAGTTTATTTTTAATTGAAGAATAATTGTTTTACAATATTGTGTTGGTTTATGCCATACATCAACCTGAAATTCTTGAATGTGGCAAAATTCCACACTCATCAGTGCACCTTTAGATAAGGTAAACCAACCTTATGTGAAGTCAAGATGTTTCAAAGAGAAGTACAATAAAGTAAAAGAAAGTAAAACCATCCAAATCTGAGGATCTTGTCTACCTACATGAGAAAGAAGGAAGACAACTTTGGGTAGAGCAATATCTTTGGGATTTACTAGTGCTCAATACTATGCTGGAGATTGAGAAAAGTGAGCAACATATGAATTTTCAAAGAATAAACAAAGTGATTGAATTTTGAACTTAAGTTGGCCCTTTTTTTGTATATATACTGCCTGAGTTAGTGGAATGAGAAAAAGGTTCTAATGGTGGTGCCACCAGTTAATCTGTAGGATGATTTTGAGCAAATCAATTGCTATTTTAATCTTCTCCTTATCTATAAATTGAGAATTCCACTGACCCCTGCCTATTTTGAAATACTGTTGAGGATTGACTGAGACAGTATTACTTGCCATGGAAATATAGGGATTAAGATTTGAGGACTTAATTTTTATGTAGTTTAGAATAGTTCTCAAAGACCAGGCTCCCTGTGCTACCTAATTAAGAAGTGTGACCTTCTGTGTTAGTTTCTCTTTTATTCAAATAAGCAGTGTGATAGACCAGGAGATCAATAGGCAGTCTTGACTCTAGAGGATGAAAAATTGGGAGCCAGAGACATACATGAAATTTGAACAGTAAAAATATATATGCAACATCAAACAAACTATGAAATGCCAGATACCAGCATGACAGTGATATAACTGATAATTCAGTAAATGGAACAGAAATCAGAATGGTTGGTTTTATGGAGGGAAAGGGAAAAGGGGATGAGGGAACTTTCTAGTTGTAGGGTAATGAGAATGTTCTATATCCTGGGTAGTGTGTTGGTTATACAAATGTAAACATTTGTCAAAACTCATTAAACTCAACACTTAAAACTTGTGTATTTTTGAATATAATTATGCTGTAACAGAATAATAAAAACAGAAAAATGTTTAAATGGAAAAATTACAAGATATGAAAGCAATAATCAAGTGGATACAGATTAAAATCAGATGTTGTACCTATAATCATAGTATAGGTATATAAAACATCTAATTTTAATAGAAAACAAAATTAAAGAATCATCAAGGAGTGTTGGGGTTGAAGTTAATCCAGGAATGCCCCTAATTGGTGGATTCTTGAGCTTGGTTTTGAGCAAAGGATGAGAAGAAGCTTTTTAGGAAAGGAAAAAGGAAAGGAAAAAGAAGGGAAAGGCTTTTCAGTTCCTGGAAACTCATATGCGCAAGGGCTTAGATGGAGCAGGGTACAAACTGAGGCAGGATAGCAGATTGATTTTCAAGGAATTTAGGATGGAGTAACAATGCTTTAATGTTTCTTTTCCTAAAATGACAATCCCAGTAACAGCTTGTGGAAATAATCAGTCAGTCCTTCAGTTGCTGAGTCATGTCCAACTCTTTGTGACCCCATGGACTGCAGCATGCCAGGTCCCTACCATCACCAACTCCTGGAGCTTATTCAGACTCATGTCGATTGAGTCAGTGATGCCATTCAACAATCTCATCCTTGGTCATCCCCTTCTCCTCCGCCTTCAATCTTTCCCAGCATCAGGGTCTTTTCCAATGAGTCAGTTCTCCTATCAGGTGGCCCAAGTATTGGAGTTTCAGCTTCAGCATCAGTCCTTCCAATGACTATTCAGGACTGATTTCCTTTAGGATGGACTGGTTGGATCTTCTTGCAGTTCAAGGGACTCTCAAGAGTTTTCTCCAACACCACAGTTCAAAAGCATCAGTTCTTCGGCACTCACCTTTCTTTATAGTCCAGCTGTCACATCCATACATGACTACTGGAAAAACCATAACCTTGACTAGATGGACCTTTGTTGGCAAAGTAATGTCTCTGCTTTTTAATACGCTGTCTAGGTTGGTCATAGCTTTTCTTCCAAGGAGTAAGCGTCTTTTAATTTCATGGCTGCAGTCGCCATCTGCAGTGATTTTGGTGCCCCCCCAAATAAAGTCTCTCACTGTTTCCATTGTTTCCCCATCTACTTGTCATGAAGTGATGGGATCAGATGCCATGATCTTACTTTTCCTAATGTTGAGTTTTAAGCCCACTTTTAAATTCTCCTCTCACTTTCATCAAGAATCTCTTTAGTTTTTCTTTGCTTTCTGCCATAAGTGTGGCGTCATCTGCATATCTGAGATTATTGATCTCAGCTGGAAATCTTGATTCCAGCTTGTGCTACATCTAGCCCGGCATTTTACATGATTGTACTCTGCATATAAGTTAAATAAGCAGGGTGACAATATACAGCCTTGATGTACTCCTTTCCTGATTTGGAACCAGTCTGTTGTTCCATGATCAGTTCAAACTATTGCTTCTTGACCTGCATACAGATTTCTCAGGAGACAGGTAAAGTGGTCTGGTATTCCCATCTCTTTCAGAATTTTCCAGTTTGTTGTGATCTACACAGTCAAAGTCTTTGGCATAGTCAATAAAGCAGCAGTAGATGTGGAAACAATAATTATTCATTTAATGATATTTTGGATTATTACTACATAAAATATTATATATATTTCTTTCAATTTTTTTGAGATCTTGAGTATTCTTGTTAGTAAAGCCTGATGCTCGAACATCCACATTTTTTTACATTAATATATCTAGAGTGAAAATGGAGAGTGAAAAAGTTGGCTTAAAGCTCAACATTCAGAAAACGAAGATCATGGCATCTGATCCCATCACTTCATGGCAAATAGATGTGGAAACAGTGGAAGTAGTGTCAGACTTTATTTTTGGGGGCTCCAAAATCACTGCAGATGGTGACTGCAGCCATGAAATTAAAAGACGCTTACTCCTTGGAAGGAAAGTTATGACCAACCTAGATAGCATATTGAAAAGCAGAGACATTACTTTGCCAACAAAGGTCCATCTAGTCAAGGCTATGGTTTTTCCAGTGGTCATGTATGGATGTGAGAGTTGGACTGCGAAGAAGGCTGAGTGCTGAAAAATTGATGCTTTTGAACTGTGGTGTTGGAGAAGACTCTTGAGAGTCCCTTGGACTGCAAGGAGATCCAACCAGTCCATTCTGAAGCAGATCAACCCTGAGATTTCTTTGAAAGGAATGATGCTAAAGCTGAAACTCCAGTACTTTGGCCACCTCATGCGAAGAGTTGACTCATTGGAAAAGACTCAGGAGGAGAAGGGGACAATAGAGGATGAGATGACTGGGTGGCATCACTGACTCAATGGAGGTGAGTCTGAGTGAACTCCAGGAGTTGGTGATGGGCAGGGAAGCCTGGCATGCTGCGATTCATGGGGTCACACAGAATTGGACACGACTGAGCGACTGAACTGAACTGAACTGAAGATTTCTATTATCCCAGGAGGTTAGTATTCACATGGTTATTCTCCCTTTGAATTGGAACTAATGTATGACCTAAATCAAATCCCTTATGACTATACAATGGAAGTGAGAAATAGATTTCAGGGACTAGATCTGATAGACAGAGTGCCTGATGAACTGTGGATGGAGGTATGTGACATTGTACAGGATTCAGGAATCAAGACCATCCCCAAGAAAAAGAAATGCAAAAAAGCAAAATGGCTGTCTGAGGAGGCCTTACGAATAGCTGTGAAAAGAAGGGAAGCGAAAAACAACGGAGGAAAGGAAAGATATACTCATTTGAATACAGAGTTCCAAAGAATAGCAAGGAGAGATAAGAAAGTCTTCCTCTGTGATCAATGCAAAGAAATAGAGGAAAACAATAGAATAGGAAAGACTAGAGATCTCTTCAAGAAAATCAGATATGCCAAGGGAACATTTCATGCAAAGATGGGCTCAATAAAGGACAGAAATGGTAGGGACCTAACAGAAGCAGATGGAGAAGGCAATGGCAACCAACCCAATACTCTTGACTGGAAAATGCCATGGGCAGAGGAGCCTGGTAGGCTGTAGTCCATGGGGTCACAAAGAGTTGGACATAACTGAAGTGACTTGGCAGCAGCAGCAGCAACAGAAGCAGAAGATACTAAGAAGAGGTGGCAAGAATACACAGAAGAACTGTACAAAAAAGATCTTCACGACCCAGATAATCATGATGGTGTAATCACTCACCTAGAGCCAGACATCCTGGAATGGAAGTCAAGTGGGCCTTAGAAAGCATCACTACGAACAAAGCTAGTGGAGGTGGTGGAATTCCAGTTGAGCTACTTGAAATCCTAAAAGATGATGCTGGGAAAGTGCTGCACTCAATATGCTAGCAAATTTGGAAAACTCAGCCACAGGACTGGAAAAGGTCAGTTTTCATTCCAATTCCAAAGAAAGGCAATGCCAAAGAATGCTCAAACTACCGCACAATTGCACTCATCTCACACACTAGTAAAGCAATACTCAAAATTCTCCAAGCCAGGCTTCAGCAAGGTGAACTGTGAACTTCCAGATGTTCAAGCTGGTTTTAGAAAAGGCAGAGGAACCAGAGATCAAATTGCCAACATCCGCTGGATCATGGAAAAAGCAAGAGAGTTCCAGAAAAACATCTATTTCTGCCTTATTGACTATGCCAAAGCCTTTGACTGTGTGGATCACAACAAACTGGAAAATTCTGAAAGAGATGTGAATACCAGACCACCTGACCTGTCTCTTGAGAAACCTGTATGGATCACAGTAAACTGTGGAAAATTCTTCAAGAGATGGGAATACCAGACCACCTGACCTGCCTCTTGAGAAACCTATATTCAGATCAGGAAGCAACAGTTAGAACTGGACACGGAATAACAGACTGGTTCCAAATAGGAAAGGAGTATGTCAAGGCTGTATATTGTCACCCTGCTGCCCATTTAACTTATATGCAGAGTACATCATGAGAAATGCTGGGCTACATAAAGCACAATCTGGAATCAAGATTGCTGGGAAAAATATCAATAACCTCAGATAGGCAGATGACACCACCCTTACGGCAGAAAGTGAAGAAGAACTAAAGAGCCTCTTGATGAAAGTGAAAGAGGAGAGTGAAAAAGTTGGGTTAAAGCTCAACACTCAGAAAACAAAGATCATGGCATCTGGTCCCATCACTTCATGGCACATAGATGGGGAAACAGTGGAACAATGGCAGACTTTAATTTTGGGCTCCAAAATCACTGCAGATAGTGATTGCAGCCATAAAATTAAAAGACGCTTACTCCTTGCAAGGAAAGTTATGACCCACCTAGATAGCATATTCAAAACCAGAGACATTACTTTGCCAACAAAGGTCCATCTAGTCAAGACCATGGTTTTTCCAGTGGTCCTGTATGGATGTGAGAGTTAGACTATAAAGAAAGCTGACCTCCGAAGAATCGACCTCCGAAGAATTGATGCTTTTGAACTGTGGTGTTGGAGAAGACTCTTGAGAGTCCCTTGGATTGCAAGAAGATCCAACCAGTCCATCATAAAGGAGATCAGTCCTGGGTGTTCATTGGAAGGACTTATGTTGAAGCTGAAACTCCAATACTTTGGCCACCTGATGCAAAGAGCTGACTTATTTGAAAAGACCCTGATGCTGGGAGGGATTGAGGGCAGGAGGAGAAGGGGATGACAGAGGATGAGATGATTGGATGACATCACTGACTTGATGGACATGGGTTTGGGTAGACTCCAGGAGTTGGTGATAGACAGGGAGGCCTGGAGTGCTGAGGTTCATGGGGTCATAAAAAGTTTGACACGACTGAGCAACTGAACTGATCTGAACTGAATTGAATGTGTGCTTTAATGAATTTTGTTTTATTTCATTACATTTTGTTTTGTTTTGTTTCCTAAGAATCCATTATGAGGACTTCGACTCATTTTTTGCAGAGCTTAGAAAGTTTAAGATGTGTTAAAGGCATTCCTTTAATTGTTATCTCACCTTAGCACATTAAAATTGCCCATTAATTATAGGAATGTTTTCAACCATCCCTGGCTTATGCCTCTAAGAATATTTCACTTTCATTCAGTTTGACAATTGAATCCATGAACTGTTGTTCTAAAAGCCCTTGATACTAATTATTGTATTATATTTGTCAAAGAACAAAAAGGAGATCACAATGACAGCAGTCTGCATAATTCAGGCTGTAATATAAAACTTGGAAAAAGAACAGTGTGGTTTGTGTCATGTAAGCTGTATGTATATAGAATACAAATACAAATTTTTAAAAACTGAAATGCATTTTTAAGAAAGTATAAGTGGCATGTATTTGATGTAATTTGGAAACATTTTGCCAAGTTAGTAAATTTGTGGTGGAATTAGAAGGGGTGAAAGTTAATAATTTTAGAAAACTTTTTCAAAATTACAAGCTAAAGTATTACAATTGATTAAAAGCAAAATGAGTCCACTTTTATCTCAATAATTATTGCTTTCTCTAGGATGAGAAGGAAAAGGTTATCAGCACTGCACAAATCAGCAGCAATGATGGGAAGCTCCAATGTATACATACCAAATTTGAGGGTTATTATCCCTCAAAGAAGGTAGGCATTAAAGATGGCGTGATCACTTATATTTGTCTGGTTAGCTTGATGTTTATCAGATTTTTTTAGTTAACCTAGGTCTGGTTAGAGTTATAAATTGCTTTCACCTGAATTGGTCCTTGTCCAGTTTTCACACTGTGTAAATACAGGCAGAAATAAAAAGAAAATTTTCCTAAGAAATAGCTTTGAAAACTAAGGAAGTCTGTTGGAAACATAAAGTATTTTTGGCATCTCATATGTCATGTATGAAAAATTAATGGAATTGGTTTTCATGACTGGCTTATGGAATTGGTCTCATTATTATATTGTCACACCTTGTATATGGGTAAATGGGTAGATCATATACTCATTTCTGTGAAAAATTATGACCACTTTGTGGAAGAACTGGCAGTATTATTAAGAATTTATGAATTGGAGTATGATTTTGGTAAAACTGGACTTTGTCTTCAGCCAAATGCCTTAATAACCAAACCTTTCAGTCTCTAACTGTTCACCAGAATTATTTGATTTTGGTTTGATAAAAAGATGGAGATGGGAAATGAGAGTTGCTTGCCATTTTATCTGCTGGTTCACAAAAAGAAAAGTGGAAAGTTTCATCTCTGCATATTTTGAGTCTCAGCTAGTGGAGGACTAGTTTTGTCACTGATTTCTCTTAAATCCAGACATCCTGTCTTCCATGCCCCTCACTTCCATTCTGGGATCCCATGGATTATCCTGGAGAAGGAAATGGCAACCCATTCCAGTATTATTGCCTGGAAAATTCCATGGGGAGAGGAGCCTGTCCGGCTTCAGTGCATGGGTTGCAGAGAGTTGGACACGACTGAGTACATGTGTATACATACATATTATCCTTATTTTATCCTTACCTTTGGTAAGGATAATACTCCATGCTTTATATAATATCTCTTAAGAATATTAAGTAATTTTTATATATTTTTATTAATATACATAGAATGACATATAAACATTTTTTGGTCAGTATGAAATAATCTTTATTGCTACAAAGAGACAATATTTTACTCAACTTTGGAAGCCCATATTATACATAAATGTGCATGTTACATCATTTAAAAAATGTTGAAAATAGCTGTTGATTCTTCATTTTGACCTTTAAGGAGTTCACTTTGAAGGCATTTTCTTATAGTCCTGTTAGCAAACACTGACCTCTTAATCAAGCCAAAATGGGGTACAGAAAACATCAGACTTCTTCTATAGGAATATGCATTTTAACTTTTAAAAGTGATTTCACTAGAGGCTAGGTTAGGGCAACAAAGTAAATGCCTGAGAAAAGAAGTCATCAGCAGAGGTTTATGAGTTACCAAAACAAAGAGTTCAAACTGTGCTCACCAAAAGTAGAAGTAGTTAAAAAAATTAGAGAAGGTGTTTAAATTGATGAGCTGTTTGAGTTGGTCTTCTGACCTCTGAAGTGACCTTTTGCATTACCTCCTCCGGTTTGAAAGATAATTAACTCTCCTCTTCTTTCCCCCTAAGGCAACCCTAGAGTTTCAGCTGGTCCTTTTGAAGGGTAATATCATGGTGCAATACATTGGATCAGGATGTAACCTTGTGTATCTGCATTTCACTGGGACCACTGAAATAAAGCTGGCCACTGCTGTTGCTGCCTTTCGATGGGGGCTTGGGGAGGTGCCTCCCCAAATCCAAACCAGTCTGTCCCTCGATAGCTTCTGATAGCAGGAGAATCATTGTTTTCTGCCCCCAATTTTCTTCATTGTCAGTTTTAGACAACAATGACTCTATTAGTCCAGGGGATAAAAATGAAATAAATTGTTTGAAAGTGGTTTGATTAATATATGATAGTTATTTTATATTATGAAGATTTTTAAAAGTTTATCTAATTTTTCAACATGTTTAGCTGCTGTCTTATCTTCATTGCACTTCTGGAGTTGCAGTAATAAACAGCTTAATTAGGTCTCATAAATTTGTTGTATACTGCTAAGGACTTTAATTGGAAATATAATAAATCCTTTAAGTAAGGACTAGTCATTATAGAAAGCTGATTTGTGACAGCTAAGTGTTCGCATTATACTAAAGTGAAATATAGACACTCCTTTGTAACTTACATGTCATTATAACACACAGATGTCTTGGCTCCAAGAACACGTGTATTAAATGAGTGCTGGCTTGGATTTATGCCAGGGTCGCGGCTTAGTGATCTTAAGTAAGAGCCCAGAACATCCCATGATGGGAGGTCAAGCTAACTGCCTTTTTGTTAAAAGAATTCTACTCTGTGCGTGGAGTCTGTAACTTGTGAAGAATAGATGCCCAGATCAGTCTGTTCTCCTACAACATTCAACTAAAGACTACACATATTTTAAAATCTCCTAACAACTAAAGAGAAAGCCTTTTCAGTACATGAAGACTTTAAGATATAAGTTGAAAATCTTGTAGAAGACTCTTGCTTTAGGGCAGATAGTGGCTGGCTTAGTTGCTTTAAGAACTGCTGCATTTTCCACAGTTTTTAGTTATGTGGGGAAGCTGAGAGTATAGAGTGCATCTTTTCCTGTGTTTAAATAAATTGTGTATGCACTGGGGGTAAGTGAGTGGAAAGAGGGAAGGGAAGAAGAGGAGCAAGGCTGTATGCTAGGACAGGTCCACTAGGTCATTTTGAATTTTGGTGAATCTGGTTTCTATTGAAAATGAATCATGTAAAGATCTACATTCTGTAGGGGGGAAGCATGAGCCTGGGTTTTAAGGCTGTAAAGCATTGACTAACCAATTGCTGAATGCAAATACCAGTAGAGATTGAATATTCTATTACTATTAACACTATTATTATTTTAGATAGTATTCTGATTATAGAACCTGTATAATTGTTGAGTGGTCTGCCCATAATTGTCCACCTCCTCCCACCCACCCCCCAATCCCCCACCCACCATAAGTTCAGTTTAGTCACTCAGTTGTATCTAACTCTTTGCGACCCCGTTGACTGCAGCATGCCAGACCTCCCTGTCCCTCACCAACTCACGAGTTTACTCAAACTCATGTCCACTGAGTCGGTGATGCCATCCAACCATCTCATCCTCTCTCATCCCCTTACCTCCCACCTTCAGTCTTTCCCAGCATCAGGGTTTTTCAAATGAGTCAGCTCTTCATATTAGGTGGCCAAATTATTGGAGTTTCAGCTTCAACATCAGTCCTTCCAAAGATTATTCAGGACTGATCTCCCTTAGGATGAACTGGTTGGATCTCCTTGCAGTCCAAGGGACTCTCAAGAGTCTTCTCCAACACCATAGTTCAAAAGCACCAATTCTTTGGTGCTCAGCTTTCCTTATATACCAACTCTCACATCCATGCATAACTACTGGAAAAACCATAGCCTTGACGAGATGGACCTTAGTTGGCAAAGTAATGTTTCTGCTTTAAAATATGTTGTCTAGATTGATCATAACTTTTCTTCTAAGGAGTAAGCATCTTTTAATTTCATGGCTGCAGTCACCATCTACAGTGATTTTGGTGCCCCCCAAAATAAAGTCTGCCACTGTTTCCACTGTTTCCCCATCAATTTGCCATGAAGTGATGGGACCAGATGCCATGATCTTAGTTTTCTGAATGTTGAGCTTTACTCCAACTTTTTAACTCTCCTCTTTCACATTCATCAAAAACCTCTTTAGTGCTTCTTCGCTTTCTTTGGCATAGTCAATAAAGCAGAAATAGATGTTTTTCTGGCATTCTTGAGTGGTCTGCCCATAATCCTCCACTTCCGCCCACCCAACCGCCGCTGCACACGACAGTCTTGTTATTTTCAGTAAGCAGTTTTGTGGGATGGGGAAGTTTTGCAGAAACACAAATATTGCATTTGCATCAGAAATGCTTATGGACCAATGTAAGTGTTTAATTAGTAAACTACTTACATGTTGATATATAGTTAAATTTTGTAATAAGGCCTCTGTGACCAGGTTGAGGAGGCCTTACAAATAGCTGTGAAAAGAAGTGAAGCAAAGAACAAAGGAGAAAAGGAAAGATATACTCAATTGAATGCAGAGTTCCAAAGAATAGCAAGGAGAGATAAGAAAACCTTCCTCAGTGATCAATGCAAAGAAATAGAGGAAAACAATAGAATGGAAAAGACTAGAGATCTCTTCAAGAAAATCAGAGATACCAAGGGAACATTTCATGCAAAGATGGGCTCGAGAAAGGACAGAAATGGTATGGAGCTAACAGAAACAGAAGATATTAAGAAGAGGTGCCAAGAATACACAGAAGAACTATGCAAAAACGATCTTCATGATCTAAAGAATCACGATAATGTGATCACTCACCTAGAGCCAGACATCTGGGAATGAGAAGTCAATTGGGCCTTAGGAA
Source organism: Tragelaphus eurycerus (assembly GCA_935064755.1). Lineage (NCBI taxonomy): Eukaryota > Metazoa > Chordata > Mammalia > Artiodactyla > Bovidae > Tragelaphus > Tragelaphus eurycerus. Next base: position 33,417,278 of record CAKXYN010000002.1, read on the forward strand.
GCATCACTACGAACAAAGCTAGTGGAGGTGATGGAATTCCAGTTGAGCTCTTTCAAATCCCAAGAGATGATGCTGTGAAAGTGCTGCACTCAATATGCCAGCAAATTTGGAAAACTCAGCCACAGGACTGAAAATGGTCCATTTTCATTCCAATCTCAAAGAAAGGCAATACCAAAGAATGCTCAAACTACCGCACAATTGCACTCATCTCACATGCTAGTAAAGTGATGCTTAAAATTCTCCAAGCCAGGCTTCAGCAACACGTGAACCGTGAACTTCCAGATGTTTGAGCTGGTGTTAGAAAAGGCAGAGGACAAGAGATCAAATTGCCAACATCTGCTGGATCCTCAAAAAAGCAAGAGAGTTCCAGAAAAACATCTCTTTCTGCTTTATTGACTATGCCAAAGCTTTTGACTGTGTGAATCACAATAAACTCTGGAAAATTCTGAAAAAGATGGGAATACCAGACAACCTTACGTGCCTCCTGAAAAACCTGTATGCAGGTCAGGAATCAACAGTTACAACTGATAATGGAACAACAGAGTGGTACCTAATTGGGAAAGGAGTACGTCAAGGCTGTATATTGTCACCCTGCTTTATTTAACTTATATGCAGAGTACATCAGGAGAAATTCCGGGCTGGAAGAAGCACAAGGTGGAATCAAGATTGCTTGGAGAAATATCAATAACCTCAGATATGCAGATGACACCACTCTTACGGCAGAAAGTGAAGAGGAACTAAAAAGCCTCTTGATGAGATTGAAAGAGGAGAGTGAGAAAGTTGGCTTAAAGCTCAACATTCAGAAAACTATGGTCATGGCATCCTGTCCCATCACTTCATGGCAAATAGATGGGGAAACAGTGGAAATAGTGGCAGAGTTTATTTTTGGGGGCTCCAGAATCCCTGCAGATGGTGACTGCAGCCATGAAATTAAAGGACGCTTACTCCTTGGAAGGAAAGTTATGACCAAGGTAGACAACATATTAAAAAGCAGAGATATTACTTTGCCAACAACGGTCCATCTAGTCAAGGCTATGGTTTTTCCAGTGATCATGTATGGATGTGAGAGTTGGACAATAAAGAAAGCTGAGCGCCGAAGAATTGATGCTTTTGAACTGTGGTGTTGGAGAAGACTGTTGAGAGTCCCTTGGACTGCAAGGAGATCCAATATGTCCAGAAGACTCTTGAGAGTCCCTTGGACTGCAAGGAGATCCAACCAGTCCATTCTGAAGGAGATCAGACCTGGGATTTCTTTGGAGGGAATGATGCTAAAGCTGAAACTCCAGTATTTTGGCCACCTCATGCGAAGAGTTGACTCATTGGAGAAGACTCTGATGCTGGGAGGGATTGAGGGCTGGAGGAGAAGGGGACGACAGAGGATGAGATGGCTGGATGGCATCACTGACTCGATGAATGTGAGTCTGAGTGACCTCCGAGAGCTGGTGATGGATAGGGAGGCCTGGCGTGCTGCAGTTCATGGGGTCGCAGAGAGTCGGACACGACTGAGCGACTGATCTGATCTGATCTGAAAGGAAATCAATCCTGAATATTCATTGGAAGGACTGATGTTGAAGCCGAAGCTCCAATACTTTGCCACCTGAGGCTAAGAGCTGACTCATTGGAAAAGACCCTGATATTGGAAAGATTGAAGATAGGAGGAGAAAGGGATGACAGAGGATGAGATGGGTGGATGGCATCACGGACCGACTCAATGTGCAGGAGTTTGAGTAAACTCTGGGAGTTGGTGATGGACAAGGAGGTCTGGCATGCTGCATCCATGGGGTCACAAAGAGTCAGACACGATTGAGCGACTGAACTGAACTGACCAGTTTGAGAAGCTGATGCATCAAAAACTTAAGTTATCATCATATAATGGAATGCTGCCTGTTTACCAAATTGCTCATCATTTGGTGAATCTATTTTTACCCATGTAAGTAGTGTTAATATATTTTGAAGCAGATGATGTTTAATTGTGTCATTATTCTTTCAAACAATACCTAGGACCTAACACCTCAAAGTTAAATGTATTCAATGGGAGAGTGGGTCTTTTAGGATACAGTTTGTCACTACTGTTGTTTAGTTGCTAAGTCACGTCTGACTATTTTGCAACCACATGAACTGTAGCCCACCAGGCTCCTCTGTCCATGGGGTTTTCCAGGCAAGAAAACAGAAGTGGGTTGCCATTTCCTTCTCCAAGGGATCTTTTTGACCCAGGGATCAAACTTGCACCTCCTGCATTGATTGGCAGGCGGATTCTTTACCACTGAGCCACCTGGAAAGTCCCTGGGATATAGTTGCTTGACAGCAGCAACAACAATGACGGCAATACATCATATGATAGAGACAAATCACAATACTTTATAAGTAAATACTGGAGGCTCTAAAAATTCAGTCCTTGTGAACAAGAAAAAAATTTATGTGAACCAAAAGTTCCTGTCTTCCTATGTCTGCCATTAGGGTACAATTCTGAATCCACAGTATTGCCAGTTGGTTAATATCTTGTTATTGAATATTATATTAATGTTTAAGTGCCACCTGATGCGAAGAACTGACTCATTAGAAAAGATTGTGATGCTGGGGAAGATTGAAGGCAGCAAGAGAAGGGCATGACAGAGGATGAGATGATTGGATGGCCTCACTGACTTGGTGGACATGAATTTGAGCAAGCTCCAGGAGTTGGTGATGGACAGGGAAGCCTGGCATGCTGTAGTCCATGGAGTCGCAAGTAGTCAGACATGACTGAATGACTGAACTAAACTATTAATATTTCATTAACTTGTTTTAATAATCAATAGTGAATTTAAGTATTAAAGCTATCTTCTTGAAAGGGCTCAAAATTCTCTTACAATGTTAAGTGTCATAACTATGATTATATCAGATCTCATGCTTATGCTCAGTTGCTTCAGTCATGTCCAGCTCTTTGCAACTCTATGGACTGTAGCCCACCAGACTCCTCTGTCCGTGGAATGTTCCCAACAAGAATATGGAACAGGTTGCCATTCCCTCCTCCAGGGGATCTTCACAACCTGAGGACCAAACTTGTTTCTCCTACATCTCCTGCATTCCAGGTGGATTGTTTACTGCTGGGGGACGATATCAGATCTAAAACCAGGAAAATGTCATGTATCAAGTACCTGTTCAGTAGCACCATCATCTTTGATAAACACCCTATCTAAAGAATATTAAGGTCTTCATTTAAGCTTTATTTGATGTAGAAATGAGGTGTCTGGCCAAGAAAAGGCAGAAAATGTTTAAATGAGAAAGTGGCTTAATTCCTGCCTTCTCCTTTCTTGTATTTCTCTTATCCCATCAAAGAGATGATCCCACAGTTTCCAGGACCAGCCATTCCCTCTCTGCTATTGCAGTGAGTGGTGAGGAATACCAGTGAGATGACTTGGACTGCTTGCCTTTCCATTCCCTTGGTGTGAAGCCCACCGATCCCCAGATTGGATCTGGTATTGAGCACAGCAGAAGCCTTCCAGCTGGCATCCAGACAAGGCCCGAACATGTGGAGAACAGATTTAGTCTGAGTAGACTTTGAGACTCTTTTCACCCTACATTAGGCCAAAGGTGGCAAACCCTGCTCTCAGGGGAAGATTGCTTACTCGTTTAGGAAAAAAAAAAAAAAGAAAGAAAGCCAAGCATAAGCAGTGAAAAATCCAATGAATTTATAAGATAAGTAAAGAAGCATGGCAGATTATGAAAGACCAGGATCAAACCTTAGAAGCATCCATCCCCAAACCATGCAAGTATTTTTAGGATTGTTTCTTACACATTATCATGGAGAAAGAAAAAGCAAAACAAAGATTGCTAAAGATGTGCAAGAAGAGACAAACCAGGACATTCCACTTTATTCCTAGTTGGCACTTTTCTCCCTTCACTTCTAGGCCAGATGGTCACAGACTGATACGATGAGAGAGGCCTGAGATCCACAATTAGTTACTAAAGCTGCAGGGAAGCAGTCATAGTGGACGTTCACAAAGGGAAGATAGTCAAGTCAGGCATGGTATTTCAACCTCATTACAATTAGCATATTCAATGCTTAGTAAATAATAATGACAATAAACTAAATTTCTAGTAGTCATGGCTGGAGTTGTCTTTGAGTATTATCCTGCCATTTTCTAAAATTTCCCTCTAGAAAATTTAGATCTGATTTGCATGCTCATTAGGTTAGTCATCTAATTGTTTCCCAAAAGACTTCCCTATAAGTATTTTCCTGAACTTGCTACCAGATATATTTAGGGTTTGGGGCCTTCTTGATGGCTCTGTAGTAGAGAAACTGCATACCAATGCAGGAGACACAGGTTCGATACCTGGGCTGAAAAGATCCCCTGGAGAAGGAAATGTCAACCCAATCTTGTATTCTTGCCTGGGAAATCCCATAGACAGAGGATCCTGGTGGGCTATAACCCAGGGGCAGGGAGGAGGGTCACAAAAGAGTTGGATATGACCTAGCAACTAAACAACAACAAATATTTAGTGCTGTTTTACATAATTGTACCCTTGATCTTACAATATTTTTGTTGATGCTGGTGGAATGTTTAGCAGCCAGTCTGAAATGGTCACTGTGAGTCATGTGTCTATTAAGAGAATTTCTATGAGTTTTAAACCACTGCTGACTTAGGATAACTTTTGTCCTCAGTTCAGTTCAGTTTCTGAGTTGTGTCTGACTCTTTGCAACCCCATGGACTGCAGCACACCAGGCTTCCTAGTCCATCACCAACTCCTGGAGCTTGCTCAAACTCATGTCCATTGAGTCTGTGATGCCATCCAGCCATCTCATCCCTTCTTATCTCCTTTTCCTCTTGCCTTCAATCTTGCCCAGCATCAAGGTCTTTTCTAATGAGTCAGTTCTTTGCATCAGGTGGCCAAAGTATTAGAGTTTTAGCTTCAGCATCAGTCCTTCCAATGAATATTCAGAACTGATTTACTTTAGGATGGACTGGTTGGATCTCCTTGCGGTCCAAGGGACTAAAGAGTCTTCTCCCACACCTTAAATTGTTAAGGGCATAAATTCTTTGGCATTCAGCTTTCTTTATAGTCCAAACCTCACATCCATACATGACTATTGGTAAAACCATAGCTTTGACTAGACAGACCTTTGTTAGCAAAGTAATATGCTACTTGTTAATACGCTGTCTAGGTTGGTCATAGCTTTTTTTCCAAGGAGCAAGTGTCTTTTTAATTTTATGGCTGCAGTCAGTATCTGCAGTGATTTTGGAGCCCAGGAAAAAAAAGTCACTGTTTCCATTGTTTCCCCATCTATTTGCCATGAAGTGATAGGACCAGATGCCATGATCTTTGTTTTTTGAATGTTGAGTTTTAAGCAAGCTTTTTCATCTCTTCTTTCACTTTAATCAAAAGGCTCTTTAGTTCCTCTTTGCTTTTGGCCATAAGGATAGTGTCATCTGCATATCTGAGGTTATTGATATTTCTCTAGATACAGTAACTTTTGCCCTAGATATGGTATATACATTATTTTTGGAAATTTCAACAAAATTAGAAAATCATAGCTGATTTGAATGAAGAAGGAAAGATGGGTATATGTTATTCAGGGACCTTAGGTTGTCTGCATGGTGTCTAGCACCCTTTTCTTACTGGTGGAACTCGTAAGTTCTTTATGTGGGGGTTGAGGAAAAAAGTGGGTGGGCAAAGTTTTATTGGTACCTAGTTAAAAAACTCTCCAGTTTCTAGGCTCTCTTTCAGTTCAGAGTGACATGTTCCACAGATCTGACCAGTGAGATGGAAGTGGAAGGCCTCCTGCTTTCTTTGATGTTCCAGCCGATTCCTGGCTGCCAGATTCCTTCCCTGTTGGCCATGATAGCTGCAACATTGCCTGCCATATGGGAAAGCAAGGCCTTGCTCTGATTGGTGTGTGTGCCAGTGCCAGACTGTTTCTTTGGCGCCCCAAATGTCCTGACTTCAGGTCTGCTCAGACCTGCAGATACTTCCCCAGCTCAGGCCTCTCTCTCTTCTTTGTTTCCTAGATTTTCTGGTTCTGATACACATTTTCTTGGACAAGGGTTGACTTTTCATAGTGAGTTGCAATCTGACTGCCTTCTTTTTGTCTTGGCAGTTTTCTACCCTAAGGGCTCTGGTATACAGTCTCTCCTTTGCTATTATGAGGGCAACAAAGTGTCAGGTATCAGAACCATGGCTCCAGAGTCAGACTGACCTGGTTTTGAATTTGGGGAGCTACTTAATTTCCTTGTTCCATGATTTTGAGCTGCAAAATGAGAATGATAGTTTCTATCTCATGATATTGTTGTAAGGATTAAATGAGGTAAACTTGTAAGGTAATTGGCCTGATTGTGATCATGATCAGTTGATCAGTCACTCAGTCATGTCCGACTCTTTGCAACCCCATGGACTGGAGCCTGCCCAACACAGGAATCGAACCTGTGTCTCTTATGTCCCCTGCATTAGCAGGCAGGGTCTTTACCAGTGGTGCCGCCTGGTGTATGGCAAACACTCAGTAAAGTTGAAATGATGGTGCTGATTGTTATGCTAAGTCAAAACAGATATTGCACAGAGTTATTTTCTTCTTTCTAAAATGTAGGAATCTAAGTTTGATCATGTAGTATCAGAACTGGTGCCAAATGAACAAGTCAAAAAGACCTGAGGGGTAGAACACATACTAGTCTCACTCAGTGCTGTCTCTCTAGTATCTCGTAGTATAGGGCCTGCCCCAGAAGAAGAAGAAAAGTAGTGTACATTCAGTTCAGTTCAGTTCAGTCCAGTTGCTGAGTCGTGTCTGACTCTTTGCGACCCCATGAACTGCAGCACGCCAGCCCCTCCCTGTCCATCACCATCTCCCGGAGGTCACTCAGACTCACTTCCATAGAGTCAGTGATGCCATCCAGCCATCTCATCCTCTGTCGTCCCCCTTCTCCTCCTGCCCCCAATCCCTCCCAGCATCAGAGTCTTCTCCAATGAGTCAACTCTTCGCATGAGGTGGCCAAAGTGCTGGAGTTTCAGCTTTAGCATCATTCCTTCCAAAGAAATCCCAGGGCTGATCTCCTTCAGAATGGACTGGTTGGATCTCCCTGCAGTCCAAGGGACTCTCAGGAGTCTTCTCCAACACCACAGTTCAAAAGCATCAATTCTTCGGCGCTCAGCCTTCTTCACAGTCCAACTCTCACGTCCATACATGCCCACAGGAAAAACCATAGCCTTGACTAGACACCTTTGTTGGCAAAGTAATGTCTCTGCTTTTGAATATTCTGTCTAGGTTGGTCATAACTTTCCTTCCAAGGAGTAAGCGTCTTTTAATTTCATGGCTGCAGTCACCATCTGCAGTGCTTTTGGAGCCCAGAAAAATAAAGTCTGACACTGTTTCCACATCTATTTCCCATAAAGTGATGGGACCGGATGCCATGATCTTCGTTTTCTGAATGTTGAGCTTTAAGCCAACTTTTTCACTCTCCACTTTCACTCTCATCAAGAGGCTTTTAGTTCCTCTTCACTTTCTGCCATAAGGGTGGTGTCATCTGCATATCTGAGGTTATTGATATTTCTCCCAGCAATCTTGATTCCAGCTTGTGTTTCTTCTAGTCCAGCATTTCTCATGATGTACTCTGCATATAAGTTAAAGAAGCAGGGTGACAATATACAGCCTTGACGTACTCCTTTTCCTATTTGGAACCAGTCTGTTGTTCCATGTCCAGTTCTGACTGTTGCTTCCTGACCTGCATACAGATTTCTCAAGAGGCAGGTCAGGTGGTCTGGTATTCCCATCTCTCTCAGAATTTTCCACAGTTTATTGTGATCTACACAGTCAAAGGCTTTGGCATAGTCAACAAAGCAGAAATAGATGTTTTTCTGGAACTCTCTTACTTTTTCCATGATCCAACGGATGTTGGCAATTGATCTCTGGTTCCTCTGCCTTTTCTAAAACCAGCTTGAACATCTGGAAGTTCATGGTTCATGTATTGCTGAAGCCTGGCTTGGAAAATTTTGAGCATTACTTTACTAGCGTGTGAGATGAGTGCAGTTGTGCAGTAGTTTGAGCATTCTTTGGAATTGCCTTTCTTTAGGATTGGAATGAAAACTGACCTTTTCCAGTCTTGTGGCCACTTCTGAGTTTTCCAAATTTGCTGGCATATTGAGTGCAGCACTTTCACAGCATCATCTTTCAAGATTTGAAATAGCTCAACTGAAATTCCATCACCTCCACTAGCTTTGTTCATAGTGATGCTTTCTAAGGCATACTTGACTTCACTGAAATTCCAGGATGTCTAGCTCTAGGTGAGTGATCACAACATCATGATTATGTGGGTTGTGAAGATCTTTTTTCTACAATTCTTCTGTGTATTCTTGATACCTCTTCTTAATATCTTCTGCTTCTGTTAGGTCCATACCATTTCTGCCCTTTATCGAGCCCATCGTTGCATGAAATGTTCCCTTGGTATCTCTAATTTTCTTGAAGAGATCTCTAGTCTTTCCCATTCTATTGTTTTCCTCTATTTCTTTGCATTGATCACTGAGGAAGGCTTCTTGCTGCATTCTGATGTTTATATCTTTCCTTTTCTCCTTTGCCTATCACTTTTCTTCTTCTTTTTGTAAGGCCTCCTCAGCCATTTTGCTTTTTTGCATGACTGTTTAGTTTGTATCAGTCCATTTGAATTGTTTTACGTGTATTAATTCCTTTTCTTTCAAAGAATAATGGGTTAGGCTTTAGTATTATTCCCATTTATAGATTAACTAACATCCAGAGAATTTAACTCAAGGTTAAATGTGTCCAACTCAAGGTTTCACATTTCAACTGTCCAAGCAGAATTCCAGTAGTTCAGTGCCAGATTTCTACTGCTTTTCAGTAACTATGCATTGGGTGCATGAGAGAAGGAAGGGAAGGCGAAAAGGAAGAAATCCTGAATCTTCACTCCTTGTATTTCAAGTTGGTTGAGTATGCTGTACAACTGTGTTCTGCCACTACTTTAGTGAAGGGTATCAGTCCTGAATAATTGACCTTGAGGAGAACCATAATATTGCCTGGAGTTTCTGGAAGGTAGCAGTAAAGGAGGGGTACGTGAATCCCCACCCACACAAATGGATCACTAACAGAATAGTGCTGGTTATAGACAGTTTGAAGCTTATGGGGAGATTGGTTTTCCAGAACGTGTAATTTTACTTTTTGAAACTCAGCATGCTTCATCAGTAAATAGCTAAGTTACACAGTAGAGTAGCCGTAACAATTATAGGGTCTAAGACCTGGAGAGGCACTGGGGGCTGGGTGGAGAAAGGCCTCAGTGACAGGAAGCCAATAGTGAGGAGTTAGAATGGCCACAAATTTTACTGTTTTTAAGAAGTTTACTATTTTTGAAAAATCCCTATGGTTTAATTAGTAAGGTTTTTATATCACTGGAGGACATAGCAAGTGTCTGTGTTAGAGTGCAGACATTTTTCAGGACATATTTCTCTCTATATAGCCTGAGATAAAATATATTTAAGATGAATTAAGCAAACCCATTCAACTATATTTGTTATGCCTGTCTCGTTTTTATCATAGGAATTAAGCAAAGACATTATGTTGTATTTGGCCAGCACCTCTTTCTTGTTGTTTAGTCACTCAGTCGTGCCCCACTCTTTGTGAACACGTAGACTCTAGCCCACCGGGTTCCTCAGACCGTGGGATTCTCCATGCAAGAATACTGGAATGGGCTATTAGAATTCAGTTTATTTCCCAATTTTCTCCTTCTACAATAAAACTCTGTCTTTCTGAAATTTAGCTTCATTTTCCCTCACCAAGAAGCATCAGATCAGATCAGATCAGTCTCTCAGTCGTGTCCGACTCTTTGCGACCCCATGAACCGCAGCACGCCAGGCCTCCCTATCCATCACCAGCTTTCGGAGGTCACTCAGACTCACATTCATCGAGTCAGTGATGCCATCCAGCCATCTCATCCTCTGTCGTCCCCTTCTCCTCCTGCCCCCAATGCCTCCCAGCATCAGAGTCTTCTCCAATGAGTCAACTCTTCACATGAGGTGGCCAAAATACTGGAGTTTCAGCTTCAGCATCATTCCCTCCAAAGAAATCCCAGGGCTGATCTCCTTCAGAATGGACCGGTTGGATCTCCTTGCAGTCCAAGGGACTCTCAAGAGTCTTCTCCAACACCACAGTTCAAAAGCATCAATTCTTCGGCGCTCAGCCTTCTTGACAGTCCAGCTCTCACATCCATACATGACCACAGGAAAGACCATAGCCTTGACTAGGCGAACCTTTGTTGGCAAAGTGATGTCTCTGCTTTTGAATATGCTATCTAGGTTGGTCATAACCTTCCTTCCAAGGAGTAAGCGTCTTTTAATTTCATGGCTGCAGTCACCATCTGCAGTGATTTTGGAGCCCAGAAAAACAAAGTCTGACACTGTTTCCACTGTTTCTCCATCTATTTCCCATGTAGTGATGGGACCAGATGCCATGATCTTCGTTTTCTGAATGTTGAGCTTTAAGCCAACCTTTTCACTCTCTACTTTCACTTTCATCAAGAGGCTTTTGAGTTCCTCTTCACTTTCTGCCATAAGGGTGGTATCATCTGCATATCTGAGGTTATTGATATTTGTCCCAGCAATCTTGATTCCAGCTTGTGTTTCCTCCAGTCCAGCATTTCTCATGATGTACTCTGCATATACGTTAAATAAACATGGTGACAATATACAGCCTTGACGTACTCCTTTTCCTATTTGGAACCAGTCTGTTGTTCCATGACCAATTCTAACTGTTGCTTCCTGACCTGCATACAGATTTCTCAAGAGGCAGATCAGGTGGTCCTTTGAATAATCAAAATAATGTTCACGAAGTCCCTGTCCTTTACTTATAGCAAAGCCCTGTTCATCCTCATTTCAAACTTTGCCCTTCATCAGTGTCTAACCTTAGAAAATTTATCCAGCTCACTGGTGCCTCAGTGTTCTGATTTCTCTAGTGGAGGTAGTATCTTCCTTATAAGGGTGATTGTGTATTCAATGAGATAAAGGACACAAATGCTAAATATAATTCATGGAACATACTAAGCACTCAGTAGATGATATTTATGCTAAATATTATTTAAAACAATTCAGGTTTACTGTTTCATGTAGACAGAGTAAATTATGCAGGTGAGAGGGTTATTGTAGGAAGATACTCCAGCAACTGTGGGAAGTAACAACTGATTGTGTGGTTTGAAAAAAGAAGACAGACACTATAAAATTATATATAAGAGAAACAATTGTGCAGTAGTTATAGTCATGTAGTATAGGATAAAAAGAGCTTTCCACCTCTCCATAATTTGTTCCAGCTGAATAAATGTACAGCTGAATATAGCAGTTGATATTCATAATAGGGACTTCTTTGAGTCATCAGGAAAAGATTAAATTATATGAAGTGCATTCCATTTAAGAAGGCAGTGGGGTTGGAACACAATTTAGAAAGATTTTTCTTCAAAATAGTGCCTTTTTTTTTCTTTTTACTGATGGCTCTGCAGCCCTCAGTCTATGTAAAAATCCCTGATGTTCCATATGAACATGAAAAGTACTGAAAATCCCGCTAGATCTCAGTAGTTCTGGAGTAAGAATGGAGATGCCATTAACAGGACATGCTTTTCAGATGGTGTAGTATTCTGGAGGATTTATATCCTCTGACACCACTCATAGAACAGCTAAGCCAGAGGGAAGAAGGGGTGAAGTGACCCTTGCTAGGCTGACAGTGCCAGCCTGGACCTAAAAGCATGTTACTCTGGACTTAAGCAGGACTTCAGAGCCTTTTAGCTCTTCACTGACAGTCAGGGTTGCCCGTGACCCCTTCACCCTTGCTCTGCCTTAGAGGCAGTATTGTATAGTGGTTAAGAGCATGAGCTTTGAGATCTACCAGTTAGGGATTTAGGGACGCTTTTGGCTGTAATTGAAACCCAGCTCAGACTGGCTTAGCCAACGGGGCAATGTATGGGTCCATATAACTGAAAGTCCAGAGGCTTCGGGGTTGTCTGTCCAGTGGCTTCCATTCTGTTGCTCAGTGTGACTCAGTGGTTTTGCCTTCCTCTGTGTTTCAGTCTCATCTCCAGGCTGGTAATGGTGAGATGTCCACAGCAGTGCTGGACACATGGCATCTGGAGGCTTGAGTTACTCAGGAAGCATCCAGCAGACTTTTCCTTATGTGTCTTTGGCCCATATGGGAGCATCTACTCATTTTGGAAGCAATCTCTGATGCTGGAGGAATGTTAAATATAGAATGGCTTAGTCCAGGTGCCTGAATCAGTCATTGCCAAGAGGGATGGAATCATCATGATTGGTTTAGACAAATCATGATTTACCTCTAGAACTGGAGTTGGACCACCTAAATCACAACAGTTGCTACACTGTTGAGTAAGAGGCATTGAGGATAATACAGTATTCTTTCTAGATTCACACAGGACTTGTTCCCAAGTTTCAGCTCTATCAGTTACTAGCTGTAGGCCCCAGGCTAACATTTGTAGGGCCTGAGGGAAGAATACAAATGAAGGCTCACATATCATATGTCAAAACATTTTTACACGTTATAAATCAAACCAGTTTCTTCTACCTTGATAAATTTCCTTTTATAATGACCTGGGAAGTCATGCTTGAATTTGAATTCTTGGATACTTCAGAGTTCTGCCCTAGAACATGGTTACATAAGGAGAGTAGGCCCTAGGCTTGTTGTGTCCATGGCCTCCCTGCTTCTCTCCTGCACTGAAGAGTGTTGACATGCCAGCTCATAGTCCATGCTGTTTCTTTCCCATGGCAAGGGCCACCCCTTGTCTTTTTGGGCCTAGGTGTGTGGGCATGTGTCACCTGCTATAGAGTCAGTCCTGGGGAAGGATTTGGGAAAGAAGCCTTAGAGGTGAGCTTAGGGAAGTTTGCACAGAGAATTCTGAGCTAATCAGAAAATGTCCAGAAGAAGAAGCACATGACTCTTGGTTGATACATACCCTTGGTCTTGTTTGTACCTTTGGACAGAAGTATAGAAAGGAAGGGCTTCCCACATGGCACTAGTGGTAAAGAACCCACCTGCCAATGCAGGTGATGTAAGAGATGAGGGTTTGATCCCTGGGTCAGGAAGATCCTCTGGAGGAGGGCATGGCAACCCTCTCCAGTATTGTGGCCTAGAGAATCCCACGGACAGAGGAACGGGGAGGGCTACAGTTCACAGACTCGCAAAGAGTCGGACATGACTGAAGCAACTTAGCACGCAGGCACACTCATAGAAAAGAAAGCCCCACTCTGACCTTTCAGAACTCAGGACCCAGGGTAAAGGCTCATCTTCCTGGTATAAGGGCAGTTCTGATGAGCTGTGAGACCACAGGCAGGTGACGGTTCATCTCCTCAAACATCACTTTGTCTTTAAAATTGGATAGTGGTGCCTTTGGATATGATGCTGTTGATGGGTATAATGGGAAGGAACATTAAATACACAGCAGCACAGCCTCTACTGTCAGGAAACTTCTGTTTCTGATGAAATGAGGTAGAGGTTCAAGACTGCTACTGCCCTCCATAATTTTTCAGGTAAAATTTTCCAGGTAAAATCTACTGCTGACCAGATGATTTGTTCAAACTTCAAAGAAAGTCAATTTACTAAACCAGAAAGAAATTTTTGATAGATTAGCGCCCTTCTTTTTTTCTACTTCAAAGTATTTCCTTCTTGTCCCACCTCTACCCAAGGCAGTCTGATAACGTTACTCTTGATTTTCCGAGACTTTATTTCAGCAGAATCATCCCCATAATGATAATTAATAGATTCCCATGACGTTCAGATTAAAAAACCACAGAAAACTTTCAGTGGTGAAAAAACACCTTCGTGTGGTGTAATAACTGGATGTTGACATTTTCAAAAAAAGGTGGTATCTGAATGGGGCTCCAGCTAACACAAGGTGAGATTCACAGGGGACTGTAAGAAAAATCTTTTATTCTGTTTTAACAGAGCCATTAGTGATAAGCAGTTGCTTAATTTGGTATATGCCCAGTAATGGGCTTGCTAGGTTGTATGGTAGTTTTATTCCTAGTTTTTGAAGGGATTTCCATACTGTTCCTGGTGGCTCAGATGGTTAAGAATCTGCCTGCAATGCAGGAGACCTGGGTTCAATCCCTGGGTTTGGAAGATCCCCTGGAGAAGGAAATGGCTACCCACTCTAGTATTCTTGCCTGGGAAATTCCCTGGACAGAGGAGCCTGAAAGGCTTCAGGCAATGGGGTTGCAGAGTCAGACACAACTAAGTGACTATCTCTTTCACTTACATACTGTTCTCCTTAGTGATTGTATCAATTTGCATTCCCACCAACAGTGTAACAGGGTATCCTTTTCTCCACACCCTCTCCAGCATTTATTGTTGGCTTTTTGATGATGGCCATTCTGACTGGTGTGAGATAATACCTCATTGTAGTTTTGATTTGCATTTCTCTAATAGTGAGTGATGTTGAGAGTCTTTTCGTGTGTTTATTAGCCATCTGTATGTCTTCTTTGGAGAAATGTCTGTTTAGGTCTTCTGCCCACTTTTTGATTGGGTTTGTTTTTATGATATTGAGCTGTACAAACAAGTCACACTGTTAATTAGCAGGGAGACATAAGTAGGACTGAGACTTGGTTTCCATGGTGCATGGTGGGAGAATGTGTGTGTGTTCACTCTTAAAAGGGACCCCTATGTCCATTCCAGAACTATTTTAAAGCTAGTCTTTTGGGAGACAGATTAGGATTTATCCTTTTGTCCTCTTCTCTGGCTTCTGTGGGCCTCTTCAGAAGTTGTTTACACAGAGGGTCATCTTTCTGGAAAACCCATGGAACACACTGATTAATGAGTCACAAAAGCAATTAGCTTTGTAATTCTGAGAGTCATTGGCAAGAGGTCACATATTTTCCTAAGGTACAAGAAGAAAGTCAGAAATGAAAGATATTAGCCGTGCTTGCTCAGAGGAGTTTTTAATCTCCATAAAACTAGTCTTATTGGTGCACTTTGAGAAATGGGTGGAAAGGCAGATTTCAGGGCTTTTTTCTGGCTTTCCCTGAGGATAAGATTTTAAGGCTTTCTCTTGACCAAAGACTATGAATTCATGAATCTTGGCTAATGTTACTGTTTTAATAAGCCCTTCAACTATAGTTAATCAATGAAAGATGCTGTGATACTCATTTCCATATATTATGAGATCAGATGTTTTCTGAAACTTAGTTGTTGATGGAATAAGATGTAATTTTATACTTAAAATGTGTCATAGAATATACAGAAAATATGTGTCTTAGGATAATCTTTTACATTTATTTTTAGCAAGCTGATAATTTCAAGCTCAAAATCAGTTTGTCTGGAAATGTGGAAGATTTATCTGTGGAAAAACCCAGGTGAAAATACCTCTGAAAAGAGTATTATTTGAAGACCCTAATATCTCGATTTAGAGTTTAAAAATACAATTTGTTTTATTTGACAACTTTTAGCCAATGCTCTTAAAGTATCCCTTCATAAATTACCCAATCGTTTTGCCAAATAGTTGCCATTTATAGATCAATAAAAGTCCAAAGAGGTTAAGTTGTCAAAAATAACCAAGTCACAGAATCAGAAAATTCAAAGATTTTAATTTCTTGTGTTTTGCTCTAAGACAGTTAGCTAGTTCTCCCCTGAGCTCAGCGCAAGATAATTTAATTGGGCTTCCAGGTGCACTGTGTAAAAGGGACAGTTGTCTGGCCTGGATGGATCTGTGCTTTTTATTTTTCTGAATCGTATTTGTTATAAAAAAATTTCCAGTTTTGGCTAAACTGTTTATGTCACTCTTTATCTAAGAAGGAATGTAAAACTCAGCTGAAGAATGGGTGAACGGAACACATCTGTGAAGTTGATTTTCTGAATGAGAGAAGAAAATGAAAGATAAACTTCTTTTGCCTTTTGAAAACTTCGCTCTCAGAACATTATGTCAGTACACCTGTTTATTCATCTGATTCCTAAGTTTCTTCCTTGGGAACACCTCACATCAGTGTACACTTAGATTTGCTCTTAAGGTTCTAGTTCAGTTTAAGAATTTCTAGAATTAGCTTACCGTTTTGGAGAAAGTATTCAAATTAACTATCCTGCACCCATTTATCTTTGTGAAAAATCCTTCTGTTCTTGTAGGCTAGACTAAGTAACAAGAAGCTGAGGCTTGTAGCTAATTGTCTAGAACACAGGATTAGAAATCCAATTCTGACAGAAGCCAAATGAGTTACACTGAATTTGGCACAGGGTGTAAAAGAAACTGGCCTCTGTTAATGACATGTTCTTGTTCATAAACAGGTGTTTGCCCAAGGGGAGTATACTTGCACTTCTTTGCAAATGTTATGGAAGAGTGGTTCACTGGAATAGGTGAACATTTCTCAATTTCACACCCTGAATATATTACGGGAATTCTTTTAGCGCTGTGAGTTCAGTGTACTTTCGCTGGCAGCCGAAGAGATGGGATTCCAGAAACTGTAGCACCCTCCTTATTTGGTGTTTCTGCGTTGCACTGAAAGGCTGTTGTCGCTGTTCTTAATTAAAATGCTCTTCAACCCAGTGTCTTTGAAAGACAGCTTTTGTGAAGTGTGTCGAGCACTTGGGGCTTTTTTTTCTTTTTTACCATGAGCTTTTTAGCAGCAGTGGAAATGAAGTTAGGGGATAAGGATAATAGTCGTTAAAAAGGCCTTATTGCTGATTGCTGAGGGGGAAAGAAGAGGAGAAATGTTAAAGAATAAAAAACAAACTCTTTTCCTTGCAAGATCCCTCTTCCTCTTACTATATTGGCTCTTAAAAACCAGCTAGAATCTCACAGCATTATTTCATCAGTTTGTTTAACCATCAAGTGTTATTTAGTTCATCATTTTAAAAGTTTCTCTAGAGCATGGTTCTCAATGAAGGGAGGGAATTCTGATTCTTTTCCCATCCCTACCCCCAAGACATTGGGCACATTTTTTATTGTCACATGGGGAGAAAGGGATGGTGCTGTTGTCATCTGGTGCATAGAGGCCTGGGATGCTGCTAAGCTTCCTTCAGCATGCAGGACCATCCACCACAGAAGCTCGAACCAACGATGTCCATAGAGCTGACGATGAGAAGCGCTGCTCTAGATGAAGGAACTGGCCTATCTCTGTAAATTCATAGCCAGTTTTTGCAAGCAAATATTCAAAAATATCCCAGTCCAGGTAGTGAAGGCATTGAGCTGTGTTTTTTTTTTCCCCCTCCAAGCACTGCATTCCTTCCTGACACTGCAAGATGTTCTAAGCTCATCTTGTATATTTCCTACCCTAACCTAGAATCAGTTTTCCCTCCAAGGAGCCCATGTTCTTTTGTTGGAGAGTATTAATAGTAGTATTAGAAAATCAAGTCTAAGTGTTAAGTGTGCTCATTGGTTCTGGGGTTTTAAACTCTATGCTATGCTATGCTAAGTCACTTCAGTCGTGTCTGACTCTGTATGACCCCATAGACGGGCAGCCCACCAGGCTCTCCCGTCCCTGGGATTCTCCAGGCAAGAACACTGGAGTGGATTGCCATTTCCTTCTCCAATGCATGAAAGTGAAAACAGAAAGTGAAGTCGCTCAGTCATGTCCAACTCTTAGCGACCCCATGGACTGCAGCCTACCAGGCTCCTCCGTCCATGGGATTTTCCAGGCAAGAATACTGGAGTGGGGTGCCATTGCCTTCTCTGTTTAAACTCTATAAACTTGTTTTACTCACAGAGTCAATTTTTCAACCTTGGTCTCGACCATATACATGAGTGTACTTTAAAGAATACTTTTCTAAAAAAAAAAAACTTTTGAACTTATGTAGAACATTCAAATTACTCAGAAAATATTGAAATTTGAAATGACATTTTTATAAAAACCTCTAATAATGTGATTTTTAAAATGTGTCTCTCCTTTTATAACATAATGATGACATTTGAGACTACTGTTGCTTTAAGTCAACTTTGTTATTGAACACTTCCCACATATAGTTTTATTTCATAGGCTCTTACAGCTAGAAGGTGTTTGGTACTGCCCTGTCTACATACAATTTGTTTTGAAGTGTGTGATAATCTGCCTAATGGTAAACCTTGGTACAAGAGTTCTATTATGATTAAGTTAAATTTATTTGATAGTCTTTATTCTTTAATTAGTCAGTGTTCATATCTTTGTGGAAATTTAAGATTTAAATACTCCTAAGATGATATCCAAAATTTCCTAGCTTTACTTTTAACTGCTTTGCTTATTTAAAAAAGCTGTTTTCTATACTCGTATTGATCTATATAACTTGTCAGAGAGTTATGACCAACCTAGATAGCATATTCAAAAGCAGAGACATTACTTTGCCAACAAAGGTCCATCTAGTCAAGGCTATGGTTTTTCCAGTGGTCATGTATGGATGTGAGAGTTGGACTGTGAGGAAAGCTGAGCTCTGAAGAATTGATGCCTTTGAACTGTGGTGTTGGAGAAGACTCTTGAGAGTCCCTTGGACTGCAAGGAGATCCAACCAGTCCATTCTGAAGGAGATCAGCCCTGGGATTTCTTTGGAAGGAATGATGCTGAAGCTGAAACTCCAGTACTTTGGCCACCTCATGCGAAGAGTTGACTCATTGGAGAAGACTCTGATGCTGGGAGGGATTGGGGGCAGGAGGAGAAGGGGACGACAGAGGATGAGATGGCTGGATGGCATCACTGACTCGATGGACGAGAGTCTGGGTGAACACCCAGAGTTGGTGATGGACAGGGAGGCCTGGCGTGCTGCAATTCATGGGATCGCAAAGAGTCGGACACGACTGAGTGACTGAACTGAACTGAACTGAAGATGATTTCCAAAATTTCCTGGCTTTACCTTTAACTGCTTTGCTTATGTAAAAAAAGCTGTTTTCTATACTCGTATTGATCTATATAACCTGTCAGAGTTTTCTCTTTAAGTGTCATCACTGACTTTGAAAACATTTCACATACAGGTAAAACAGAGCAATGAAATTTTTAAAAAATTATTATTACTTAAATGTTTATTTCATATGTATTGAGAGAACTCTGAAATTTTTGTTGTTGTTCAGTTGCCAAGCCATGTCCTACTCTTCGCAGTCCCATGGACTGCAGCACACCAGGCTTCCCTGTCCTTCACTATCTCCCAGAGTTTGCTCAAACTCATCTCCATTGAATCAGTGATGCCACCCAACCATCTCATCCTTTGCTGCCCCCTCTCCTTTTGCCTTCAATCTTTCTCAGCATCAGGGTCTTTTCCAATGAGTTGGCTCTTCACATCAGGTGGCCAAACTATTGGAATTTCAGTTTCAGCATCAGTCCTTCCAGTGAATTTTCAAGATTGGGCTCCTCTGTCTGTGGGATTCTCCAGGCAAAAATATTGGAGTGGGTAGCCATTCCCTCCTCCAGGGGTTCTTCCCGACCCAGGGATTGAACCTGGGTCTCCTATATTGAGAGAGATTCTTTACCGTCTGAACCACCAGGCAATTCATTTAGAGAGATTTATTTAAACACAAGTTTTATAACTTATCACACTTAAGTATGCATATAAAGAAAAACCACATAAATTGTTTAAGGTATTTGAAAAATTGTTTTACATTCAGAGTCTGTTTGGGATCACTTTTAAACCTTCAGTTGTCAGTATCTGTATTTTTTCAAATAATATTGTCCTCAGTGTTATCAGAAGCTTTGTTGATGTTGCATTATTAAAGAATGATTTGAAATGAAATTCACATAATATAAAATTAACCATTTTAAAGTGAACAATTCATTGGAATTTTAGTATGTTCAGAGTGGTTTAACCATCATTGCTCTCTAATGCCTCCAGATTTCTGTCACTACATACCCTATTAAGGCATTTCTCCCACTTTACGTTCCTCATCGCTCCTGGTCACCGCTAATCTGAGTTCTGTCTCTATGGATTTATCTATTCTGGATATTTCATATAAAAATGATCGTACAATATGTGACATTTTGTGTCTGGCTTCTTTCACTTAGCATAATATTTTGGGTGTTCATCCACATTGTAGCATGTGCTAGTACTTTGTACCTTTTTATGAGTAATATTCTATTGTATAGATATGTCAGTTAGTTTATGCATTCATTTGTTAGTGAACACTTAGGTTGTTTTAACCTTCTGGCTATTCTGAATAGTGCTTCTGTGAACATATATGTATATGTACTTGTTTCAGTACCTGTTTTCAGGTCTTTGGTGCATTTATCTAGGAGTGGGATTATGGGGTCATATGGTAATTCTATGTTTAACTTTTTGAGGAACCATCAGACTGTTTTCCACAGCAGTGGAATGATTTTTTAAAAAATATTTTTAACTTTTTGTCTGTTATCTAAATCAAAATACTCTATTTGGAAGCATACTGTCTTCAGTGCTTTGATTTTATTATTAAAAAGTAAATTATTCTTTAACATATCCACTGCTTTTTCCAAAGCTACTTAAAAAAATCTTTGGATAATCCTCATGTTCCTCTCAGGAGAGTTTGTAAGACTCTCAGAAAAAGATTCAAGACTTTTAATTTCTTGTCTTCTGCTCTAAGACAATTAGGTTGTTCTCCCCTGAGCTTAGTGTAAGCCAATTTAATTGTTCAGACACAGAATCTGCTTTCCATATGACTTGATAAAACAAAAACAAGCAAGAATTATATTGGGTGTTCCATGACCTTTTATATATTTAAGAAGACAGTAAATGTTTTGTTTACTCTGAATAGGAAAAAAGATTAGCATTTTAAGATATATCCATGAAATAAAATACTAAGGTTTTTCTTCTTTGCAATGTATGCTAGAATTTTAAAGATTTGCTAAAAAGATATTCTTTTGCATTGGACTCTTATAACTTCATATAGTACATGCTTTTTACCAAGTGGATTCAGAAATAGTGTTTGCATTCCATGGTCTTTATTATTGGCAACTAATAGTTTATATTGTTTTCTAAGCACTTCATTTATAAGAGCTTTTTATTTTCAAAGACACAGAAAAGGAGCCACAGATCCTATATTAGCTCTCTCATATCCTTAAATGAGTCAGAACAATACTGGTTTATTACAGATGCTTGATAAATACTTGCTGAACTGAGTTGATGGTAAATTCTCCAGACAAGAGACTTCAGGAATGCAGGAAGTGTGTCTGTCTGGTTCATGGGAATACTGCCAGCACCTAACACTGTCTCTTCCACATAATAAATATTTATTGAATGAATGAGCAAATGGACTCTAATGTATAACATAAATGTTTCTACATGCTGATGAAGGGAAGTTTTCTGAAGTTAATTCTTCCTATATCAAAGGCCATTTTAATTTTATTTCTCTATTTGGTGTTTTTGTGGTATTCAAACATGAAGTTATATAGTTGTTCCTTGGGGTATACACACTGGGTTAATTATTCGCTAATAAAAGTCAATCTAAGTTTAAAATGTTAACTGTAGTTTGATTACACAGGAGCATTTTATTGGGATTAATACTTGGTTATTTGTTTGCTTCTCTTATTGAGAAATGCTTTTATTCTATTAAATAAATAAAATATTTCAAATTTATATCCATAATTGTGGCTTTTATATCCAAGAGGTATTCTACATTTACATTTGAAGTCAATCAGATCTTTTCTTGCAGCCATTTCCTTGATTATGGAAATATGTAAAGTTTTTTTGACAAGAACAAGAATGTCATTGTAGGAAATGAAGTAATGTGTGTAGTTTCTCATAGGGTACTGGGAGATGGCACATAGTAAGTTTAATTCCAGGTTGCTGCAGTTATTGGATAATAGAAATATCTCCTATGGCTACCCTTATCTGAAAACACTGTGGGATGACAGTAAAAGTTATTACAGTATATTGATTTGGAAAATTGGAGTAGTTCAATTTGAAATTGTGAAAGCTTAGAGTACTGTTTACATTATTTCTGGCAGTGACAGGAAAGTGATGCTGAGTTCTTCTTGTCTTTAAACATTAGAAGAAAATCTGTGCTTAAGCATATACTTATGGAAAAACATTTAAAGATTCTGAGCGAGTTCTTTAAAACCTTTTCCACACAAATGAAGGTATTACTTGGAACAAGTCAGAATGAGGTTACCCAGGGGAAAAGTGAAAGGACATGCCTGAAATGGCAGCTCTTCCTGCACAATGGAATTACTCTCTGGGTTGGGTTCACAAAATACCTGTGAAGCCCATGCTCTGTCCACTTTCTAAAAAATATTTTTAAAATTAGGAACACTTAAAGTCTGATTGACCAGATCAAATACAAACTCATCTTGCATTTAAACCTTTTGGGGATTTAGAGCTACAAGGACAAGACAAGCACAAATGGGAGATAGAAGGGTGTATGCTTATGTGTGATGAACAAAATAGAAGGCCTGGGCCAACCCCAGGCCTGGAGATCTTGAAGACCTGCATAAGGAGTAATGGATTTGTAGTTTGTTGGATTTGTAGTTGGCCAAGATTTCATAAAGGGAGTGGTTTGTCCAGTGCTTCCCTTGTGTTTATCCATCTCTGGCCAGAGGATTGAGACTATGTTTTTTGACCCAACAGTCTATCAATTAATTAACAAAACCAAACTAAACTGGTTGCTTAGAGTCGTATAGATCAAAACACAGATGTGCAAAGGCTTAGATTTTCAATTTTCAACCAATAGTGCTGGCATTGTATTTTTAGAAGTGAAACAGCAAAGGGAATTTCTAGATTAACTGTCTATGCTTGTAGTAGATCCAGTTTCAGTTAGGGAACTTGTGAAAGAAAAAAAATAGTTGTGTTGTTCAGAGCAGTAGGCAAAATGGGTTCCAAAGTATTTGCTTGTTATAATGATCCTTTCCAGTTCTAAAAATTCTGAGACTCTAGACCGAGTTTACAAAGTGTTTCTGGGATGTGCTTTCACCATTGCTCTTAATCTTTTATTTTTATTTGAAGTAAAGTTAATTAAATTCTTTGATGCTGGAACAAGCTTCAGCTGGTAAAATGGGGCTATTGCAACCGGATGTAAACAAAAATAAAATAATGGTTTTCAAGTATTTTTTTTTAAGCTATTCTGTTAGCTAAACCAGAAGAGCCTAAATTATAGAATGAGACCCATCAAATATTATATAAATATAAAGATGTTCAGTTCACTTTTGGAGAGATCAAACTTAAAAATTGTACCACCCTATAGACCCAGCCCTCTCTGAAATTCTATGACTTGACATTTTTATTTAATGTGAGTATGTGAAAACCTTTATTTTTAAATTGCTTGTTGTTCAATATGTTGACAAATCTTCTAGTATAATATTCTCAGGTATTTTTAGATGTGCTGATGTTTAAATATGCTTCACGCTTTTAAATGACAGTTCTGTGTTTTTTAAATAAAAATTATATTCTATATATGATACATTCAAACTTGTATAATGTCTTATGGGACTCAGTCTGTAAATGGGGTTATCTGCTTTGGCTGATAGAATTGCTTATAAACCTCAAATAATTGAAAATATGACTTCAGCATTGTTCACTGAACCACAGATATCATTATCAGAAAAACTAGGTCAAGATAAAAAAATGAGCCTCATGAAAATGCGGGGACTATTCTTTAGATAGCCTCAGTTCAGTTCAGTTCAGTCGCTCAGTCATGTCCGACTCTTTTCGACCCCATGAATCGCAGCACGCCAGGCCTCCCTGTCCATCATCAGCTCCCGGAGGTCACCCAGACTCACACCCATCAAGTCAGTGATGCCATCCAGTCATCTCATCCTCTGTCGTCCCCTTCTCCTTCTGCCCCCAATCCCTCCCAGCATCAGAGTCTTTTCCAATGAGTCAACTCTTCGCATGAGGTGGCCAAAGTACTGGAGTTTCAGCTTTAGCATCATTCCTTCTAAAGAACACCCAGGGCTGATCTCCTTTAGAATGGAGTGGTTGGATCTCCTTAGATAGCCTAGGATAATGTAAAAAGAAAAGAGGAATAAATTTGGAAGACTGAGCTTTATTTGCTGCTTTTCACTTATTTGTTGACTCAGTTTCCTCTTCTGTAAAATGGGAATATGTTTCTTTAATTGTAGATGGAATGGGAATAATAAATATGTAATAGATATTTCTTTATTTCAAAAAAACTTCTTTATAGTTCTGTAGAGGTGGTTGGTTGTTTTTTTTTTTTGGTGGGGGAGGGGGTCAGGATAGGGAGAAATAGTTTCCTTGAAGTTCATTTTTCCCTCAGAAATTTTAAAGGTCTCCATTTAGATGATCTGATTATAAAAGTATAATAACATCTGTTTCATCATTTTTTTCCACATTGAAATAAAGATATTTTAATATCTTTCAGATTTTTCTGATAGATTGTGAATGTGGAGTGCTGGTGTTTTCATTCTCACTTTTTATATATTTAATAATAATTAATATTATAAAGCATATTCACCAGTTCTTAATTTTATTTAATTCTTATAATGAGCCTGTTATATAGCTATTATGAATGTATTTTACAAGTGAGGAAACTGAGGCTTAGAAATTTATTCAAACTATTGCTTTCCTTGCCAATCCGAGCTGCTACTGATGGTATGTGTCAGTTGGTCACAATTTATAATTTTTAATTATGTTGTTCCCTTAGAACTGACAAAAGATGGCTCTTCCATAATAGCTAGAGCTTTGGTTTCTTAGTTATTTGGTGGCATCTCTATGGAGAGATGGAGATCTGTGAATATTGCCTGTAATTTTGCTTCAGAGCTAATACTTTTGGTACTGCTGCTGCTGCTGCTGCTAAGTCGCTTCAGTCGTGTCCGACTCTGTGCGATCCCATAGATGGCAGCCCACTAGGCTCCTCTGTCCCTGGGATTCTCCAGGCAAGAATACTGAAGTGGGTTGCCATTTCCTTCTCCAGTGCATGAAAGTGAAAAGTGAAAGTGAAGTCGCTCAGTCGCCTCCGACTCTCAGCGACCCCATGGACTGGAGCCCACCAGGCTCCTCTGTCCATAGGACTCTCCAGGCAAGAGTACTGGGGTGGGGTGCCATTGCCTTTTGGTACTAGAAAGTCTAAATCTGTGTGGCAAAAACAAGTATGAATAGTTCTGCTCTCTTCAACTTTGCTTTGGCTCTGTCTCTTCACTCTTTCTGGAGTTATTTCTCCACTGATCTCCAGTAGCGTATTGGGCACCTATCAACCTGGGGAGTTTATCTTTCAGTGTCCTGTCTTTTCCTTTTCATACTGTTCATGGGGTTCTCAAGGCAAGGATACTGAAGGGGTTTGCCATTCCCTTCTCCACTGGGCCAACTTTTGTCAGAACTCTTCACCATGACCTGCCCGTCTTAGGTGGCCCTACATGGCATTGCTCATAGTTTCACTGAGTTAGAGAAGGCTGTGGTCCATGTGATCAGATTGGTTAGTTTTCTGTGATTGTGGTTTTCAGTCTGTCTGCCCTCTGATGGAGGATAATAGGCTTATAGAAGCTTCCTGATGGGAGAGACTGACTGAGGAGGAAACTGGGTTGATGGGCAGGGCCATGCTCAGTAAATCTTTAATAATCCAATTTTCTATTGATGGGC
Source organism: Tragelaphus eurycerus (assembly GCA_935064755.1). NCBI lineage: Eukaryota > Metazoa > Chordata > Mammalia > Artiodactyla > Bovidae > Tragelaphus > Tragelaphus eurycerus. The sequence goes on from CAKXYN010000002.1 coordinate 33,442,683, forward strand.
AGGGCTATGTTCCCTCCCTGTTACTTGACCTGAGGCCAAACTGTGGTGGAGGTAATGAAGATAATGGGAACCTCCTTCAAAAGGTCCCATGCACACACTGCTGTACTCAGTGACCCCAACCCTACAGCAGGCCACCACCGCCCCACACCTCTGTCAGAGACTCCTGGACACTCATGGGCAAGTCTGGGTAAGTCTCATGTGGTGTCACCTCTCCTTTCTCCTGGGTCCTGGTATGCACAAGGTTTTGTTTGTACCCTCCACAAGTCTATTTCCCCAGTCCTGTGTAAGTTCTAGTGGCTCTAAGGTGGGGTTAATGGCAACCTCATCCAAGAGGGCTTATGCCACACCCAAGTCTACTGCACCCAGAGCCCCTGCAGCAGTCCACTGCTGACCCGTACCCTGAAGGAGACACTCAAACACATTTCTGGCTCAGTCTCTGTGGGGTCTCTGGGTCCTAGTGTGCCCAAGGTTTGTTTGAGCCCTCTGAGCGTCTCTGGAGGGTATGGGGTTTGATTCTAAATGTGATTACACCCCTCCTACCATCTGGCTGGGGCTTCTCCTTTGCCCTTGGATGAGGGATATCTCCTAAAAGTTGCTCTAGCACCGCACAGCTGCTGCTCCAGCGCCTAGTGTCTTGCTGGGGCAGCTGAGCTGGGATTTTATTTTAGGATATCTGACTCCAATTTCATGGCTTATGGACTAAAGGGTGCCACCTCTCCTTGACATCAGAGACTTTAACAGATTTCTGACTTTGTGTTAACAAGGCTTAGCCCCTGGAATTGCTCTTATCTTTGTAATAAAGAGAATAGTCGAATGGAAGTGATGTGCATGGCGAGGTCTGGGGTAAACGTGCAGGACTCCTGTGCTCTCCAAGCTGACCCTTCTCCCCGAGTCTCCAAGTTGGCCTCCAGTATGCTACTGGAGATCAGTGGAGAAGTAACTCCAGAAAGAATGAAGAGACGGAGCCAAAGAAAAAACAACCCCCAGTTGTGGATGTAACTGGTGATGGAAGTAAAGTCTGATGCTGTAAAGAGCAATATTGCATAGAAACCTGAAATGTTAGGTCCATGAATCAAGGCAAATTGGAAGTGGTCAAATAGGAAATGGCAAGAGTGAACTTCTACATTTTAGAAATCAGTAAACTAAAATGGACTGGAATGGGTGAATTTAACTAAGATGACCATTATATGTACTCCTGTGGGCAGGAATCCCTTAGAAGAAATGGAGTAGCCATCATGGTAAACAAAAGAGTCTGAAATGCAGTACTTGGATGCAGTCTCAAAAACGACAGAGAGCTCTGTTTGTTTCCAAGGCAAACCAAGTCTATGTAATCCAAGTAATCCAACTTTATGCCCCAACCAGTAATGCTGAAGAAGCTGAAGTTGAACGGTTCTATGAAGATCTACAAGACCTTCTAGAACTAACACCCCCAAAAGATGTCCTTTTCATTAGAGGGGACTGGAATGCAAAAGTAGGGAGTCAAGAAATACGTACAGTAACAGGCAAATTTAGCCTTGGAGTACAGAATGAAGCAGAGTAAAGGCTAATAGATTTTTGCCAAGAGAATGCACTGGTCATAGCAAACATCCTCTTCCAACAACACAAGAGAAGACTCTACACATGGACATCACCAGATGGTCAATACTGAAATCACATTGATTATATTCTTTACAGCCAAAGATGAAGAAGCTCTATAGAGTCAGCAAAATCAAAACAGGGAGCTGACTATGGCTCAGATTATGAACTTCTTATTGCCAGATTTAGACTTAAGTTGAAGAAAGTAGGGAAAATCAGTAGACCATTCAGGTATGACCTAAATCAAATCCCTTATGATTGTACAGTGGAGGGGACAAATAGATTCAAGGGATTAGATCTGATAGAGTGCCTGAAGAGCTATGGTCAGATGTTCATGACATTTACAGGAGGCAGTGATCAAGACCCTAAGAAAAAGAAATGCAAAAAAGGCAAAATGGTTATCTGAGGAGGGCTTACAAATAGCTGTGAAAAGAAGAGATGCGAAAGGCAAAGGAGAATAGGAAAGATATACCCATTTGAATGCAGAGTTCCAAATAATAGCAAAGAGAGATAAGAAAGCCTTCCTCAGTGATCAATGCAAAGAAATAGAGGAAAACAATAGAGTGGGAAAGACTAGAGATCTCTTCATGAAAATTAGAGATACCAAGGGAACATTTCATGCAAAGATGGGCTCAATAAAGGACAGAAATGGTATGGACCTAACAGAAGCAGAAGATATTAAGAAGAGGTGGCAAGAATACACAGAAGAACTGTACAAAAAAGATCTTTATGACCAAGATAACCACGATGGTGTGATCACTGACCTAGAGCCAGACATCCTGGAATGTGAAGTCAAGTGGGCCTTAGGAAGCATCACTATGAACAAAGCTAGTGGAGGTGATGGAATTCCAGTTGAGTTATTTCAAATCCTAAGAGATGATGTTGTGAAAGTGCTGCACTCAATATACCAGCAAATTTGGAAAACACAGCAGTGGCCACAGGACTGGAAAAGATCAGTTTTCATTCCAATCCCAAAGAAAGGCAATGCTGAAGAAAGCTCAAACTATCACACAGTTGTACTCATCTCACATGCTAGCAAAGTAATGCTCAATATTCTCCAAGCCAGGCTTCAATGGTACTGTGAACTGTGAACTTCCAGATTTTTAGTCTGGATTTAGAATTGGCAGAGGAACCAGAGATCAAGATCACTGAAAAAGCAAGAGAGTTCCAGAAAAACATCTACTTCTGCTTTATTGACTATTCCAAAGCCTTTGACTTAGTAAATCACAACAAACTGTGGAAAATTCTTAAAGAGATGGGAATAGCAGACCACCTGACCAGGCCTCCTGAGAAGTCTGTATGTGGGTCAAGAAGCAACAGTTAGAACTGGTCATGGAACAACAGACTGGTTCCAAATCAAGAAAGGAGTATATCAAGGCTGTGTATTGTCACCCTGCTTATTTAACTTATATGCAGAGTACTGGGCTCTGCATATAAGTTAAATAAGAAATACTGGGCTGCATGAAGCACAAGCTAGAATCAAGATTTGCGGGAGAAATATCAATAACCTCAGATATGCAGATGGCACCACCCTTATGGCAGAAAGCAAAGAACTAAAGAGCCTCTTGATGAAAGTGAAAGAGGAGAGTGAAAAAGTTGGCTTAAAGCTCAACATTCAGAAAACTAAGATCATGGCATCTGGTCCCATCACTTCATGGCAAAGAAACGGGGAAACAATGGAAACAGAGACTTATACCTACTCGTACTCGATATAATGTGTTAATCTTCTGTCTTAAGGTTTATAATGGAATTTTCCTACATAAATAAAAGCATCTTGCTGGAGTAGTGATTCAAAAGCCAAATTCTTCCTTCAGAATTCATATCTTCTGTCTTCATTTTTGTTAATATATTGATCATTTATTATACTGGCTGAAGACATTTTACTTGTTTCTTTGAACTTATTACAAGCCACATGGGTGAAAGAATCCATTATCAGCCTTTTGCCATCTAATTTGCATCAAATTATACCAACGTCAAGGCTGCATATTGTCACCATGTTTATTTAACTTATATGCAGAGTACATCATGAGAAATGCTGGACTGGAAGAAACACAAGTTGGAATCAAGATTGCTGGGAGAAATATCAATAACCTCAGATATGCAGATGACACGACTCTTATGGCAGAAAGTGAAGAGGGGCTAAAAAGCCTCTTGATGAAAGTGAAAGTGGAGAGTGAGAAGGTTGGCTTAAAGCTCAACATTCAGAAAACGAAGATCATGGCATCTGGTCCCATCACTACATGGGAAATAGATGGGGAAACAGTGGAAACAGTGTCAGACTTTGTTTTTCTGGGCTCCAAGATCACTGCAGATGATGACTGCAGCCATGAAATTAAAAGACGCTTACTCCTTGGAAGGAAAGTTATGACCAACCTAGATAGCATATTCAAAAGCAGAGACATTACTTTATCAACAAAGGTTCGCCTAGTCAAGGCTATGGTCTTTCCTGTGGTCATGTATGGATGTGAGAGCTGGACTGTGAAGAAGGCTGAGCGCCGAAGAATTGATGCTTTTGAACTGTGGTGTTGGAGAAGACTCTTGAGAGTCCCTTGGACTGCAAGAAGATCCAACCAGTCCATTCTGAAGGAGATCAATCCTGGAATTTCTTTGCAGGGAATGATGCTAAAGCTGAAAGTCCAGTATTTTGGCCACCTCATGCGAAGAGTTGACTCATTGGAGAAGACTCTGATGCTGGGAGGGATTGAGGGCAGGAGGAGAAGGGGACGACAGAGGATGAGATGGCTGGATGGCATCACTGACTTGATGGGTGTGAGTCTGAGTGACCTCTGGGAGCTGGTGATGGACAGGGAGGCCTGGCGTGCTGCGGTTCATGGGGTCGCAAAGAGTCGGACACGACTGAGCGACTGATCTGATCTGATCTGATACCAATGTTATGTCTGTAGGAATTTAATATAACTTTTAGCCATTTTGAGATTTCTGACTTCTATTGATGCAGAGCAATAGCTGTGACATTATGATCTTATAGCCCATTCTGAGTCACTGTTATAGTTCTCTAAATTTTTGGATCACGTTGAAAATTCTGAGAATAGTCTGTGAGTATAGACTATACTCACCATGTTTAATCCCCAAAGCTATACTCTTTCCAAATCTACTCATTTCTTATAGGTCCTAAATTTAGGCCCAGCTAACAGGAAGTCTGCTCTATATTCCATTATTTTAGCAATGGGGGGTAATTCAATCAACAGAATGAAGTCCAGGAGATGTTGAGTTTAACCTGCTTAAGCTGAACTTTGATTTTGGGAGTTCTTTTGGAAATATGCAAACAAAGAACGAACATACATTGCATATAATGTCGTGTGATCCTTAGGTGATCGAAATTACATTGGAAACCAGAATCAGCAATGAATAAATAGATACTTTTTGTGCTCAAAGATAATAAATGTTATGGATCTTTTAATGTGCAGAAACTCTAATAGATTGTGCATAGTCAGTGTACCTAGGTATAACAGGGTTGAAAAGAGAAAAATGTGACAGCTTCTGGTTAATGGGAGGGAGGAAGCAAATCAGTCCTGAGGCTGAAATCTAAATGTGTAATTACATCATTGAAATGTCCAAATCCCACTAAAGAATACATGGTCACCTTGAAAAAGATTTTGTCCATTACTTTGCTGATAATTGATCAGACTTCAGACATAATAGTCTGTTATCCAGGTGTTCAAGTGATTATTCATTTTTAGAGGAAAACGTAGCTACAGAAAGATAAGTGTGTTTTTTCACTCTGATGTTATAGAATATAGTGGGAAGAAGAAGATAAAAAGAGGGAGGTCAAGGAATGGACAAAATTAGCTAGATAGAGCAGGGGAAAAAAGACTCTCAGCATTAACGGGGACATTATGGACATAGTGAGTTGACTCAAGTTGGTTCAAGCCTAGATATCTTTCAGTACTTTTTGAAGACTATTCACTAAGAAGGCTGCCCTCACCAAATAGTGATAAATGCTTAAATTCTTCTATTCTGATCTAAATTTAGAAACCATTCTTTTGGAGGTTGTACTAATAACCAAAGGAGTAAATTAACTGTGCATTGGTAAGTAGTATCAGACTGCTCACCACCCCTTCTAGTGATTCATTGGTGGAATCTGAGACAAAATAGGGGGATTGGTAAATGCACTGTTTTCAAAACTATTTTAGTACAGATTTCTCTTCTTGGCTAGGAAGAAAAAACAATCTGAGTTACAGTTTATGGATTTTTAGACAAAGGCAGTCTATCTTATATTGCATTTCATTTCATACAGAGCTGTGGAGTGGTCAAAGGAGTCAGTGTGTGCAGACATCCCTGCATGTTTTTGGATAACAAGATCTTGGACTGTATTTTAAAGCTGCATTCCAACCAATATCAACCTTATTTGCCTAAATAACTTTGATATGTAGTGTATCACAAACCTATCTCTTTATAGACAGGGGGAATATCATTAGTAAATTAAATGGGAAATAGTAAAGAAATTAGTAAGAGAGGGAAGATGTTTTCTCAGCTAAGATGCAAAATGAAATAATGGACAAAATAGGAAAATATCTGGAGGGTAAAACGAACTAAGAAAAAATGAGAGGTCTATTTGAAACCACTTTTATTTTTATATAACTAAGAAAAGCCAAAAGAATAACTTTTTTGGACCAGACACCTTACCCCACAACTTTCCCAGCTGTGAAACAGGAATAAAGACAAGCTACTTAGACCTTTGTGGTTCCAGAAAATATGGAACCCTAGTTTATTACCCAAAGTGCCTTAGGGTTTGATTTTGCTTCCAGTTTTCCTCATTGTGTGCCCTTAAACTAATGAACTGCCTATGTTGTCTTGATTTTCTGAGAATAATATCTTCGTTTTCTCAAGAGTATATAGTTGTGAGCACTTTTAGGGAACCTTTGTTTTAGTTGCTATAACCAGCAAATGTTCCTGTGTTACACTGGAGTAATTTTGAGAGAGCCTTTGTTGAGCTTGAAACTAGAATGTAAGCTTCTTGAGGGTAGAGGCCACATCTTATTCATTATTGGAATTGAAGGTCTACCTAGCACAATGCCAGGAGCCATAGCACCCTCAAGAAATGCTTATTTTGCTCAACTGAACTGTGGTATTAACTGTGGTATTATGTTGCCCTTTTGTAACAATATAGAATTACAAGATTTCTATCCAAGAATTTCATATTTATTTTAGTATTACCTTATTAAATTTTTGTAAACAGTGAATACCAGCATACTTTTTCTCAGATAAATGATTTGCTACAGGTCACTCAACGAATTATTTTTACAGTGAAAAATTAGAACCTCTTAAAAAAAAAAAAATAATGTCCAAACCTTCTAAAAGATACTCCTTTCCTAGTGATGTTCAGGCTCTCTCCTTGAACTCCTAATATAAATTCCATTTCTTCCCCTTTGTTATTTATTTATTTATTATGCTCCTGTAGATCATTTCTAGTTTTCCATGGAAATAATGAGCTTTCCCCTCTGTGGATATGTATGATGCCAATGATCAGTGATGAAGAACCTCTTTTCAAAGTGGTACTGCATCTCTATCTTAGCATAACAGGCCCTGGAAGATGGAAAGACAAAGGAGGAAGAAAATAGCAGTGAGTGCATACTCATGCTGGGCTATGATAAGATACTACTGCTGAAGCATTAACCATGCTGTTGTGGAAGAGAGATAACATACAAATTAACAAGCAACATTTGAAGAATACAAGAAAATCCTTGGACCAGTGTGTTCCTCTGAATATCTGGGCAGCTAAATGGACATACAGAATGAAACTTTTCTTTGAGGGGGGATACTCTGGGCTCAGGAGATGTTGAATTTTGAGTCGGCTTTTCAAAAGAGGAGATGGACAGGAATAGCTGAGAAATAGATGACGGTGATTCTTAGAAGATTCTCTAGTATCATCATGCAACATACGGTATCGGTTGTCATCCTGAGCATTAATCATTAACCATCAGTTTTCAATATGACATCCTCACATGTGGAAGAATCTGAGACTGTTAGCTGCTATCACTAAAGAAGTATGTCTCTCTTCAGCATCAATACAGGCAACTTTTTGTTGTTCCAGTGGCTAATTATATAATTGCTGACTTACCTAAGCTTCTTGTTTCTCCTGTTTCATTCTCCTCGTATTTGATTTTTAAATGGACAGTGGGACAAGGGAAGAAAGATGAAGTGATAACCTTTCACTTAATCTAAAACTGTCACCTATTTGCTTGTGCAGAAGTTGATGGAGAAGAAGTTGCAAAAGAGTTGGCCAAAATGAGATGTTGGAATTGATTTTTGGATTTATCAGCAGTATTTTTTTTTAGCATAAAAGATGGCAAGTTGGCTGTATATAGAATTAAAGACTTGTTCTGTATGAACTCTGAGAGGATGGGGTTTGTGACTTATATCCCTTGTTGCATATCTTGCCTGTAATAGGTGCTTATTGACTGCTCTGACTGGAGCTAAAAGGGAGCTTAGTGATGCAGAAATCAATGTCCAAGAAATTTAAGGGCATTCTCATTAGTAACAGAAACCACACTGAACCCAGGTCTTCTTACCTGCATCCACTGTACTTTTCACTACACCACACTGCCAGAGGCAATGGCAGTGCTAGCCCTGTAGAGCCCAACAGCCAAGCTGAAGACTGTGCCCAGGGACAGGAAATTGGAGGCAGCTGGGGCAAGAGGGCTTTCTCATCAAACTTATAAATGTTGGTTTTCAGCAAACCAGAGCTATGGAACTGTTTTAGAAAATTTCCAGTTAAAGTGGAATTTTCAAAACCAGTAGCTGCCCCTGGGTCAGTGAGGTTGGTTTTATGGGAACCCAGGGTTTTGCACAGCTGGTAGAGCAGACTGGTAACAGTGGCTGAGGCAGAGGACTTCCGTCTTGCTGAATTGCCCCTGACCACAAGTTCCTAAAATCATCTATGCCCAGGGATTGTTCTCCTTGTCATTTTTTAGGAAAAAACCCTGTTTTCTCTCTATGGCCTTTTGGCTCGTGGAGGAACTTCCAGAAAGACATTTATTCATTTCATCTCTGTAGGCGCCGGCTGAGAATTAGTGAAGTAAGCAAGAGGTGTAGGAGTGATTTCTCAATAATAAATAATGACTCGTACAGAGTAATGGTATTTTTATTTCTTCAGAGGCAATAGGCATAGCTATTAATAAAACACTGTGAAGATGTCCAGGTGAGTTTATTAAATTTTGAAAGAAAAGAAATAGATGAGGAGCAGATGAGAATCTTGGATGAAGGCCTAGACCTTGATCATGGAGGATTTTATTTATTTTTTGATATTTAGAGTGGATAACAGCAAAGCAAAATTCATAAAAAGGATCACTTTCCAGAAAAAAAATGTAGCACTGATTTCTTATGCAATACTTGAGAAAATATCTCTCAGAGAAGATTCTGGATCTAATTCTAGTAAGTGGGCCAAATGTAATAAGTAAGCTTGAAGCTGGGTGACCTCTCAGATCTAATAAGATGAGGGCATTATGTTAAATAGCATGGAGGCTGGCTAGTATTTATGGACAGACTGTCCCTAGGAGGTCTGGCATGAGTTAACTGCTAAAGAAGTTTCTTAGCAAAGAGATAATTGCAGGATGCATTGACCAGCAGAGTTTATAGTTGAAGTTAAAGGCATAGTTAATTGTGTGAGCTATTTGGGCCAAATGGCCTCTTTTTAGTCTATGACTCCTTGGGTCCTAACATACAGTAGCATTAGCCCCATCTTCTTCTTTAAAAAAAAAAAATTATTTATTTTAATTGGAGGCTAATTACTTTACAATATTGTGATGGTTTTTGCCATACATTCACATGAATCAGCCATGTAGCCCCATCCTCTTAATCACCATAGTTTTTCTCATCAGGTGGACATACAAACTTTATTTTTTTGTGGGACTTTCAGCAATGCAGTCTAGTAGTATTCTTGCCTAAAGAATTCCATGGTCAGAGAAACCTGGTGGGCGACAGTCCATGGGGTCAAAAAGAGTCAGCAGACATGATTAAGTGACTGACACTTTATCACATGATAAACATTGTCAGTAGTGTCAGTGATCATAGCCACATAACAAACTGCCTTTTTTTTTTTTCTTTTATCAAGAATCTCTTTTATTGATTATCAGAAACATTACAAACATCTAATATGAACAAATTGTAACATGACAGTATTTAGTTTGAACAATTAATACATTTCAGATATAATATTATACATATTTCAATGTTATTCTCCCCAATCATCCCACCCTCTCCCGGTCTCAAACTGCCTTTTCACTTGGGCAAATTTGTAATGAAATGATTCATCCCAGATCTCTTGTTCGCATGACTTGATCGGGTATTGATCTACTTCCTGGTTCTACAGTGTTTTGGACTCTTCCTAACCCCAGGCTCCAGTAGTTGTTCAGTCTCTATGTCCAGTTTTTTGTGACCCCTGGACTACAGCACACCACGCTTCCCTGTTCTTCACTATCTCCTGGAGTTTGCTCAAATGCATGTCCACTGAGTCAGTGATGCCATCCAGCCATCTCCTCCTCCATCACCCTCTTCTCCTCCTGCCCTCACGTGAACCTGGATGGTCCTGTTGAGCTCCAGCTCTTCAAGGAGGATGTCCTCTCCTACCACGTTTACACTGGCCTTTTAGGAAAAATAAGCGTTTTGAAATAAAAATATTGCTTGCACACTGAAAGTGAAAGTGAACTCGCTCGGTCCTGTCCGACTCTTTGAGACCCCATGGACTGTAGCCTCCCAGGCTCCTCCGTCCATGGGATTTTCCAGGCAAGAATACTGGAGTGGGTTGCCATTTCCTTCTCCAGGAGATCTTCCCAACCCAGGGATTGAACCCCAGTCTCCCTCATTGTAGGCAGACACTTTACCGTCTGAGCCACCAGTAATGTGTCTTAAATAATTATATTCAAATTAATTTATGATACAAGCTTTATATTGTTCTTCTTGCAACATTTAAAAATACTCGTTTTCCAAATAGCAGCTTCTAAAATCTATGTGTGCTAAATTCCAGTTTCCACAATATTTTCTCACTCATGACTTTGATTCTGATTAGAGTAACTCCTCCTCCTCTGTGTTTCCATGAGACTTCAAACTTCTGTTCTATGATTCCTTGTCTTATAAGTCTCTGTGTATATTTATCATTTTCCCCACCGATGGAAAGCTACTGGAAGGCAGGGGATCACATCTTACTTGCTTTTGTGTCTCTAGAACCTAACATGATGCCAGGTGCATTATTTATCATGTAAATATGTGCTGGGCTACAGTATATTCTGTGGAAAATGAGATTCCTTACTCTTTGAAGATTATACATCTCCATTTGGATTTGGTGCATCACAAATTCGAGTTGACCAAAATCTAAGTTTGATCTCTGTAGTTGCTGTTGATTTTTTAAGGAAAATGATTGCAAGTGGAATTGAGCTTGTGCTGTGTGCTGCCTGGGGTAAACCTTAGATTGTATTTCTGCAAATGTGGCCTGCTAGTTTAAATTGCTTTGGTTGCAGTGGAAAAAGGAAATACTTTTCCCTATTGTTGGGATAAAAATTCAATTTGCTTCAAATCAGAGTTGTTTTACTTTAGAATTTATAATTATCATGAACCCAAGCATACATATGCTAAAATATAGACTTGAGGTAATTAAAACTCCTGTGGTTATTTGGGTTCAATCTTTTTTTTTCCTCCTTACCAGTTTTCTTGCCATTACTCATGAACTACATCCTCACCATGGAAAAAAATTTTAACCTACAGAAATTAGGTTCGTCCCTTCTCTTACTTCCCCTGTCTTTGGAGTATTGTTCTTGTGCAAGCCTGGCTTTCTTCTTGTTTGCAAGATGTCTATATTGTCTAGATGTCGTAGCTGTAGTTCTAGCTATTACATCCAGACAGTATCATATCCAAAGGAAATAAGAGGACGTCCCTTTCTGTCTCTCCTCCTCAGAGATAAAGTATGCTTTTCCCCAATGTTCCTGCTGTTATTTTAGCAACCTTCTTCTCCCATCCTAATGATCTTATGCCTTCCTGAGCAGCCCATTCCTAAGCCAGTAACTAGGGAGAACAATGAAATTACCACAACTTGCTTCAGGGGTTGGGAAACTTTTTTTGTAGAGTTTTACAGCTAGCTCATCTGGTCTCTGTCACAATTATTCAACTCTGTTATTGTAGCAACAATAGGCAGAAAAGTAAATGAGTGGGTGTGGCTATGTTTCAATAAAACTTAATATAGGCAAAGTGGTGGCAGGTAGATGGCCACTTTCTGGAGCCTAAAACCAGTGGCTCCAAAACATTACTATGTATCAGAATCAACTGGGAACTTGTGAAACTAGAAGGTCCCACACCCAGAGTTTCTGATTTAGCAGATGTGGCTTAGAGCCAGAGACTGTGCGTTTCTGACAAGTTCCCAGTTGATACTTGTTCAAGATCAAGTTGAAGCTGTTTCAGTAGTAGCCCAGGGTTTCTGTTTTGTCATGTGTGTGGGAGCTGCCTTGTCCACTGTAGTGCACACCAGCCCTGGCCTCTACTCACTAGATGCCAGTAGCCTCCCGGCTCCTCCTCTCGTGTAATGATCTACAGTGTCTGAAACACGGCCAGATAGTCCCTAGGGGGCAAAATCTCTGATTCTCCCTTCTTCTTAGACTTAGACTATTCAGATCTCTTGCCTGGCTCTGGGAGTAGATTCCCTTTTTCTTATAGCATTCCGAAGAGGAATGTCACTATTCTGTGAGGAAGAAAGGAGAAAAATGATTCTGTTGGATAGGGAGCCAATAGCCTCTACTGCTGATCATATCAGAGCTCCTGAGAAAACAGCCTCACTGACCAAAATAGACAGAAAATGGAACAAGAATACCCATTTTCTTAGATTTTTTATCTTGAGCATTGTATCTGTTTGCTGAATTAAAGGAATTTTACAGAGAATCTGGCAGTGAATACAGAGGGATGGACAAGTAATGAGTAAAACATTCCATGAAGTAAAGCCTTAGTTAAAGGTGACATCTAAATCTGGTTCTTACAGGATTTTCTCATGCAAAGTTCGTAAAAGAGCTAATGTCATACTTGTAAAATGTTATCCCCCTTTTTGAAAGGTCATGCATGCATGCTCAGTCATGTCTGACTCTACATCCCCATGGACTATAGACCTCCGGGCTCCTCTGTCCATGGAATTTTCTAGGTAGGAATACTGGAGTAGGTGGCCATTTCCTCCTCCAGAGATCTTCCCAATCTAGGGATTGAACCACATGTCCTGTGGCTCCTGCCTTGGCAGGTGGATTCTTTACCACTTGAGCCACCTGGGAAGTCCCCAAAGGTCATTAACAGATAATTTTCTATTCATATTTTTAATAGTTAGAATGTGAAATATCTGTTTTTGGTGAACTTATGGGACTTTTGCTTAGGAAGTCTTTATTGTTGGGCAGTGTTTGGGCTAGAACTTTGACTCTTTGTGTAGGTAACAAACACAGTGGAAACCTGTGTGGTTACTGAGCCACCCTTTTCTAGCTCTGCTCTGTATCACAGACGGTTGTGGACTACATCTGTCAGGATCCAGGTCAGCTGGGAGGCATTGCATTGGTAAGAGACTTGAAGAAAGCATGAATTTTGAGGTCAGTGTTTTTCTCCTTCCTCATCTGCTTTGGGAGAAGGCAATGGCACCCCACTCTAGTACTCTTGCCTGGAAAATCCCATGGATGGAGGAGCCTGGTAGGCTACAGTCCATGGGGTCTCGAAGAGTTGGACACAACTGAGCGACTTCACTTTCACTTTTCACTTTCATGCACTGGAGAAGGAAATGGCAACCCACTCCAGTGTTCTTGCCTGGAGAATCCCAGGAACAGAGGAGCCTGGTGGGCTGCCATCTCTGGGGTCGCACAGAGTTGGACACACTGGAAGCAACTTAGCTGCAGCAGCATCTGCTTTGGGCAGCATCTCATTAGTGGATTGCATTTCCTCCAAGGCTCCAGCTCTTGCTGAACAAGCCTGCCATTGGTGATCCTGAATCCCTGGGCTCTGATCTTTGTTTCTTTCCATTATCCCTCCAACTTGTGAAGTAGATGGTAGGAACTTCCTATTGCTGCTCTTCTCTAGGTTGACTCATCACCCACCCTTGCCTTGTTCTAAGTTGTTCCATACCTATTAAACCCTATATCAAAATCCTTGAATATGTGATTTCTGTTTTCCTGATTAAACTCATTCTGATACAAAGCCCAGCCTCAACTATCTTATCAAACAAACCTAAAAAATTTCCATCTCTACATGAGATTTTTGTACAAATAAAGTATCTATTAGAATTGTCAATAATAACCCATATGCTAATGTATAATCTTGATAGCTGTTAGTTTCAGATCCTTAAATAAAACATAAAAGGAAGTTAAGCTCACTTGGGGGCCCTGATGATAATGGGACATATTAAGTCTCAAAGGGACTATTGAGAGGATTGAGTAATACACCAAAAACACTTTGAGAAGTACTTGGCATATGATAAACACCCAATAAATATTAGCCATCATCATCACTATTGTTATACTTACTCTAACCATAACTGATTGAGTCAGCCTGTCCCTGTGGAGAAAAACTTCAGGCTTTAACAATAAGTTTCTACATGGAATAAGGATGAAAGTGTGTATCAAAGAGAAAAGTCCATTTGACTGTTTGCTTCCTGAAATACTTCCTTTTTTTCTCCTAATTTGCTTACCATAAGCCTGACTGTTTTAAAGCATATATAAGTTAATATACATACCCACACCTTGATATCTCATCATAAATATTATTACTTAAAAAATATTTTGTTAATGTCAGGAGTTCAATTTTTAAAAATATATTGTGTTGGAGTAGAATTGATGTACAATGTTGTGTTAGTTTCAGGTGTATAGCAAAGTGTATCAGTTGGAAATGATATATATATATCCACTCTTTTTTGAGATTCCTTTTCCATAGAGGTCATTACAAAGTACTGAGTAGAGTTCCCTGTGCTATACAGTAGGTCCTTGATTAGTTATCTGTTTTATATAAAGTAGTATGTATATAGCAATCCCAATCTCCCAATTTATCCCTATACCCTCAATTTCCTCTGGTAACCATAAGTTTGTTTTCTGCATTGTGACTCTATTTTTGTTTCATAAATAAGTTCATTTGTACCATTTTTTAAGATTACACATATTAGCAATATCATATGATATTTGTATTTCTCTGTCTTACTTCACTCAGTATGATAATCACTAGGTCCACAATAGAGATTATTACTTTAAAAAGCTTTTATGAATGTCAGCACTTCAGTTTTAAGAAGAATAAGATAAGAAAGATTCTCCTGATTGCATGGGTTTAATCAGCCCATGGCAGTCTATTATTCACACAATGTCCTAAAGCTTTGTGAATAAGCAAATACAACATTAGTTTGTTCGACATAGATATGTCATTGACCATGAGCATTTTAATCATGGAATGCAAGCAATGGGCTTCTAGAAGACCCTTAGCTAATTCATTAAAGTTTGTGTGGTCATCACAAGTTGTGCAAACATAAGAGCTAATGTCAGGGATGAAGAGAGAGTATCAATTAAAACTTACAGAATGTGTTGTGTTTTCTTTTTATTTGTTTTCTGGAAGAAGCGAGAAATCTGTGCTTTGCTGTGCTTAGTGGCTCACTCGTGTCCAACTCTTTGCGACCGCATGGACTGCAGCCCGTCAGGCTTCTCTTGCCTGGGTTTCTCCAGGCAAGAATACTGGAGTGGATTGCCATGCCCTCCTCCAGGGGATCTTCCCAACCCAGGGATCAAACCCAGGTCTTTTCCCCATTACAGGCAAATTTGAGCCATCAGGGAAGCCCAAGAATACTGGAGTGGTTAGCCTCTCCCTTCTTCAGGGGATCTTCCTGACCCAGGAATTGAACCGGGGTCTTCTGCATTGCAGGTGGATTGTTAACCCGTTGAGCTATCAGGGAAGCTCAAGTCTCCTGAGAGATGTGAAAGAAAAACCCAGGAAATATAAAGCATGACTTATTAGAGTACTTGTCAAAAAGTTCTTCTAATCCACTGGTTTGACTTTTCTGTATGTTGCACTACTGTTTATTTGTTCATTAGCCCTAAATTTCTCATAAGAGATACAAGAAGTTAGAAATGTGGTGTTTATGAAAATTTGTTTTATTTGTCACTTACATTCTGCTTAGTTCCTTTAAACAGTTGAGTTGCCTGTTAGATTTGTCAAGTTACTTGCCCCAAAGTTAAACTGAAGTGCATGATAAGAGAAAAGCAGGACTTCCCTCCTTCATTCAAAATTGCTCATCTTATTTATGAATTTTAACATTAATTGCTATTGTGAAAATTAAGGAAATCATTATTGGGACTCATTCTGTAACTAAAAATCATCCCGTAAGAACTGGACACTAAATGCAGATGTGACATAAAGTATGATGTAGGACCCAGTTCAGTTCAGTTTAGTCGCTCAGTCACATCCGACTCTTTGCAACCCCATGGACTGCAGCACCCAGGCTTCCCTGTCCATCACCTACTCCCAGAGCTTACTCAAACTCATGGCCATTGAGTTGGTGATGCCGTCCAACCATCTCATCCTCTGTCGTCCCCTTTTCCTCCTGTCTTCAATCTTTCCCAGCATCAGGATCTTTTCAAATGAGTCAGTGTCTTCCCATCAGGTGGCCAAAGTATTGGAGTTTTAGCTTCAGCATCAGTCCTTCCAATGAATATTCAGGACTGATTTCTTTTAGGATGGATTGGTTGGATCTCCTTGGTCTCCAAGGGACTCTCAAGAGTCTTCTCCAACACCACAGTTCAAAAGCATCAATTCTTAGGCACTCAGCTTTCTTTATAGTCCAACTCTCACATCCATACATGACCACTGGAAAAACCATAGCTTTGACTAGATGGACCTTTGTTGGCAAAGTAATGTCTCTGCTTTTTTAATATGCTGTCTAGGTTGGTCATCGCTTTTCTTTCAAGGAGCCAGCATCTTTTAATGTCATGGTTGCAGTCACCGTCTGCAGTGATTATGGAGCCCCCCAAAATAAAGTCTGTCACTGTTTCCATTGTTTCCCCTCTATTTGCCATGAAGTAATGGGACCAGATACCATGATCTTAGTTTTCTGAATGTTGAGTTCTAAGCCAACTTTTTCACTCTCCACTTTCACTTTCATCAACAGGCTCTTTAATTCTTCTTCGCTTTCTGCCATAAGGGTGGTGTCATCTGCATATCTGAGGTTATTGATATTTCTCTCGGCAATTTTGATTCCAGATTGTGCTTTATGCAGCCCAGCATTTCTCATGATGTACTCTGCATATAAGTTAAATGGGCAGCAGGGTGACAATATACAGCCTTGACGTACTCCTTTCCCTATTTGGAACCAGTCTGTTGTTCCATGTCCAGTTCTAACTGTTGCTTCTTGACCTGCATACATATTTCTCAGGAGGCAGGTCAGGTGGTCTGGTATTCCCATCTCTTTAAGACCCAATCTGACTTAAAATACTCTGTTAGTCTAGCTTTAGATGCTTGCAGTTTTTATCATTAAAGTTATTTGTTTTATTTTAACACTTGTATGGAAATTCTGTATAACATGTTTGCCTGGAGAGTATAGCATAGAAAAATTCCTCTGAACACATTTGCCCATGTTAGTTCAAGCAGACTGGCTCATTGTCCTTAACCAGTTAGTTAGCTGAGCCATCTGTAAATAGCTGAAGATTTGTAGCAGATCCATCAGGGTGAATTTTGTCAGTGAGACCTGGTTGAGGAATGGTAGAGGAGAGAATCTCAAAGAGAGCTTTGTGAGTGTTAGTGCACTTTAAGTGAAGGAAATCATATGTCTCTTGCTTTGAGGCAGCAGGTAGATTTACTTGACTCTGCTAGAAATTCCAGATCTGTGAAATAATAATGGATGTGGGCCATTAAATATGATGGAGGTGATGAAAGTGGAATATTAACATTACGATACTTGTGAACCTTTTTTGAGGTCAGAGACTCCAATGGGACTCTGAAAGCTTTGGACTTTTCCTCCAGAAAAGTACATAAAAACATCCAAAATGTTACTTTCAGTTTCAGGATATTTACCAACCCATGAAACCCATTCTTGGGACCAAGTTACAAACCTCTAGGCTAAATGAAAAGTTTTTAGGAAAATGTCAGCTTTTATAGTTTTATTATTCATTTGGGAAGCCATTGGAAGCCACTGCAGTTTTCTGATTGTCAGATTGGCATGGTCATAATAATTCTTATGCTCTTATAGAAATATCTATATTTACACTTCTTATAGAAATATCTAAGAGTTGGACATGACCGAGAGACTTCACTTTCACTTTTCACTTTCATGCATTGGAGAGGGAAATGGCAACCCACTCCAGTGTTCTTACCTGGAGAATCCCAGGGACAGGGGAGCCTGGTGGGCTACCATCTATGGGGTCACACAGAGTCAGACACGACTGAAGCGACTTAGCAGTAGCAGCAGCATTACATAAAATATAGAAACTGATGCAAGATGCAGTAGCGTTAGAACTGTGTGTTTAACTGAGAAAGTATGAATTTCAAATGTTTACCAAGGGAAACACAAAAAGCATATGAAGTATAATTTTGCTTTGAATAAAAAGTATTCTTCTTGGAAGCTTTTATTTAGTCAGAACAATCAGAAAGATTTGTTACCAATTTATTTGTAATTTTTTTACTTGGGAGATGATTCCAGGATTATTGTTAATTTTCTTTTTATTCTACATAAATTAGAGCATGATTCATTAGAAGTACATATTTTGCTTTTGTAACTATTTGTACACTTTCACTTAGACAATCTTGACAAGTCTGTAAAACAGTCAAAAGTAGATTGTTCTTCAAAACAGGCAGGAGAAGCAAAGTCAATGTTAGTGTTTTGGGGGAGCTATTTAAATATGGTTTCCCCAAACATAATTTATTCTTGGTCAATAATAATACTTTACTGTGCATTTGCTAATAATTAACATTTCTGAAATCAATATTATCAAGCAAACCAGTCAGACTAGGTTCAGGATATGGTTGTACAATATAGCAACAGTTATATCTTTAAAAAAATTGTTTTATATTGAAGCATAGTTGATTAACAGTGTCATGTTAGTTTCATGTATACAGCAACGTGATTCAGTTACATATATCACATATTGGGTGCCAAGTCTGTTGATGTTTAGCCCTACATGGCTCAACTCAGCGGGAGTCAGAGCATTGTTTTGCTCAGTAGAGAGGAAAGTGTCGAAACTATAAACTCTATCATAACTTAGAAATATGAGGAATAGCTGTAAATGATAAAAATTCTTCTAAATTCTTATTGGAAGCAGGCAGTTACTAGTCACAGCCAAGACTTATCTCTCAGTGTTAGCAGCAGTAACATAATAATAAAAACAATAATAATAACAATACATTATTATTTATTTTGTTCAAGGCTCTGTACTAATTTCTAGGAACACAAAAGAAGGATAAGCAAGTTCTTTAATTGTAAGGAACTTAACTGTTTACATGGAGAAAGACCTTTGTACCCCAGAGCTAAATTACAGTATAAGAGAGCATAAACTAAGTTTCAAAACAAATAGCATAGGGAATAAATAAGTGGCAAAGGAATTCTGATCTGGAAGGAGACATCATGGACCGGGATGTCTTGTTAAAGCTTCACAGAGGAGGGTTTTCTGATAGGTACCACAAAATTCTCTGTCATGTAAGTTGGCCTAATGTTTATCACATTTTGTATTATTATGTGGTTAGTTGTCTTTCCTGGCTGTTGCTTAGGGACAGGACTGATGTGTGCATGGTTCAACTCTTATCTTTAGTACTGGGACATAATAGATGCAGAGTAAATATATGTTGAATGAATGGATAGTGAATGTATAAATGAAGGTAAGACTTGTGTTTAGTTGTGAGGGAAGTACACACGTTTGAGGGGATATAAGAAGGATGGGTAGAAGTTAATGTATGGTAGTGGAAATCCTCAAGGAATCTGGAAGATGATAAATGGGCCAAATTATTTGTGATGGAGAGGCTAATATAGGAGAGTAACAAAGCTGGGGTTAAGTAAGATAAACACTGGCAAGATTGGGAAGAATTTGAATATTGTTAATATTAAATTACTCCATAGCAAGGGCAAGACCTATAACTTCAACATGTATTTCTTTTTCTATAAAATGAGGCTAGGAACAGATCAGTTAGGAAATACAAGTACAGAAATTGATATTTAAAAATTAAATTATGTAGAATGATATTTGTTATATAATGTTGATTTAATTAAGCAAATATCTAAAATATGAACCCATTCTTGTAAACTTGTGTACATATCTATACATGTGTAGCTAATCTCAGAAAGAATAGTCTAAAAATATATTTCTCAAAATATTAGTAATGGCTCTCTCAAGGTAGTGTAATCTGAGTGAACCGCCCCTCTTGTCAATCTAGTGGAGGTCTGTTTCAGTAACCTAGAGGTGATTTGAGGAGGATATTGATGATTGGAATAGAAGGAGAAAATAAATATGGGGAGATGTTTTGAAGACAAAATTTAAAGTACTTGGGGGGGTCTTAATAAAGTAGATCAAGGAGGAGTTGTGAGTTAAATATGATGTTGAGGTTTTGAGCCAGTTGGCATTGTTAATAGCAAAGTTGGGAGGGATATGTACCCTGCAGGTTGGGACACTGTTCATTGGAATTTTGACTTATTAATATCAATACCTTGAATTATTATGTAAATATGTGAAGCAGCACCTGGAGTAGTAGCTAGTAGTGAACTGGATCAGGTGAAAAGGTTGGAGTAAGCAGAGGCTGGCAGTAGGCTGTGATTTTTCAATCACAGAATTCATTCAGCATTCTTGAAAAAACAAATGTCTTCTCAATTCTCATATTTTCTTGTAGAGAATGAACATGTATCATTTGTCCTCATTTTAAAGACTGAAAAATTAAGAGTTAGGGAAACGGAGAAACTTCCAATACTTACTAAGTGGCCGGTGGAGTGGCAATGGGGTTCTTCTTCCTGTCTGTTGACTTCTGTGTTGCCTTGGATGGTAGAAAAAGTCTATTGCTGATGCTTATGTACCCCATTATGATTGGTCTTTTGGTTGTAACTTTCTTCTTTTTTTTTTTTTAAATCCAGATAAAAAAGGGCCCTGTTTCCCAAAGCCATGGTGGCCTATTTTTAAAGTTTAACTGATGACATAGATGAGATGCCATGAAGGATGACTCAAAATAGAAAATACACTTGTATGATTGAGACAAAAAGGGATATCCTGGAAATAATATTATGTTTAGTTGTAAGTTTTAGAGCTTCTAATTATACTGGTCTTTTCCCTCCTCTAATTACTAATTTTAGAAAATGTTTCTTTCAATTTAAGACTTAGTCAGTCTTAAATTTGTCTACTGAAACTATGTTAGAAACCACACTATTTCCAGTTCGGTTGAAATTACATGGTATTAAACCTGTATCTTTCCAGATTCTATAGACTTTGGCAGAAATATTGGGATTTAAAGCATTAGTGCTTCTGTGGCTTTCAGAGGTTAAGACCCTCATGTTGTTTGGGCCATACACACTTTACCATTTAGTTTCTAGATTGTTCTGGAATGGAAATGGCATTTATTCATTTCCTTTGGATAAAAGCATGTTATTTATCCCTATTTAAATGTGGATTGGAACTTCCCTGATGGCTCAATGGGTAAAGAATCCCTCTGTAATGCAGGAGACACAAGAGATGCAGGTTTGATCCCTGGGTCAGGAAGATCCCCTGGAGAAGGAAATAGCAACCCACTCCAGTATCTTGCCCAGGTAATCCCATGGACAGAGGATCCTGGTGGGCTACAGTCCAAAATCCAAAGAGTCGCAAAGAGTCAGACAGCACTAAGCATGGACACAATTTGGTCATTTGATCAAAGGTGGATTTAGTAAGCCAATTCTGTATTGAAATCAAGGGAAGGGGAAGTTACACGTTTTAATCTTGTAGCTTGAGTTAGTCATGAATTCTAAATGCAGAATAAACACCTATATTTTCATCTGAGGAATAACTTAAACATAGACTGAAATGTTTGATAACTTGTCTTAAAATAATTTGGTCTTTGACCTGGAGCAGAAAAATCCTTGCATTCTATAAAGAGAAGTAGTTGCATTCTCTGTTGATCTGGCCCAAGATAGAAAAACTGGGCACCCATTTTGACCTTTGGAGTCAGCAAACACAAATCTGATTTGATTCATTATGTCCTTCTATAATTGAATTAATTGAATTTTCTAGAAATTTCTTTCTTTTATCTTTTGCTTTTTTAACCTGGCTGTCTTCATTGTTCTATGAAAACATGGTGTCATTGGCCTATGAAAAGAGTCACCTCTATGCCTTCACTGGCACATATATCTTACCTGGAGTAACCTCCAGTTTTCTTTGACAGGATTAATTTAGGTTCTCCAACCTTCAGTGTGGGCTTCCCTGGTGGCTCAAATGGTAAAGAATTTGCCTGCAATTCAGGGGACCCTGGTTTCATCCCTGTGTTGGGAAGATCCCCTGGAGAAGGGAACGACTGTCCACTCCAATATTCTTGCCTGGGCTTCCCTGGTGGCTCAGATGGTAAAGAATCCACCTGCAGTGTGGAAGACTTAGGTTTGATCCTTGGGTTGGGAAGGTTCTCTGGAGAAGGTTCCAGGTTCCTGCCTGGAGAATTCCATGGACAGAGGAGCCTGGTAGGCTACAGTCCATGGGGTCACAAAAAGTTGTACATGACTGACAAAGACTTTCACTGCTTTTTTTCACAACCCTTTAGTGAGTCTTTACTAAGAACTCCAGTCTTCATTTATTAAGCCCATCAACATCGTTCCTAGGAAACACTTTGAAGTTTACCACTTAATTCAGTACTGTGTGATTATTTCCTTTAACTTAATAGATGCTAATTTGATCTCAGCATAAGCCTTTTGCTGAGTGTCACCTTCAAATTTTCAAAGAGAAGAGCCTTCTTTTTGCGGCTAAGTGTCAGACACATAGTAAATGATCAATATTACTGGCATTAATATTAAGATGGAGGAAAAAACTCTGAAATAAGACTTGTTGGACTGAGACTTAAATATTTGCTAAGGTTGATTTAACTGAATTGAGACTATTTTTATTGCCTGGCACAAATCACTTAAATTTAGTGAGAAGTTATTGTTAATCAGTTGAATCAGCCTAGTAGTACTCAGAAAAATATGTAGAGGAGTAAGTTAATCAAATTAGATTTCTCAGCAAGTCTCAAAGAGTTTGCATTGAAATATATAAAAAATATTCTTTCATTGCTATACATGGATCACAGAATTGATTTATTTCTAAATAATAGAAAGTTGGGATCACAACCATTTAAAAGATTCTTAATGTCTTAAAGAAACATAGGACACCTTTTTCTTGTTTGTTGATTGCTTATTTAGTTTTATTACTGGTTGATTTTTCAATAGCAGTTTGACTTTCCTAATATTGAGATCTGAGAGGAATTTTTCTCCTTAGTCTTTATAAAGTAGATAAGATGCAATGTAGGGAAGAGCAACCTTGATACAAGGGGGAAGATTTAGTCAAAGTAGTTGAATACATTCCTATCCAAAATTAAATAGTTGATCAGCTCTGAACCTTAAGAAGGTCACTGACTCACTTTACCCAAACTGTTGAGTTTTGCCAGTTCTTTGCTGCAGTGGAGCTGGCCATTGGAAAAAAGATGGATTCATTCATTGACTGAATCCAGTGCCTGATGACTCATGTAATTCTTATGACCACACAACGGTGGGTTGAAGCCTGGTTTCCTAACTTTAGAAATTAATCTTTTTTATGCTCTTTTGGGGAGGGGGAGGGGTATGGCGGAGGAACAACCAAAGTGATCTCTGTCTTTTCCAAGATTTAGGGACATAATTTAACCTTGCAGTTCAAGACTCTCTGCCAAAGTTGAGTCTGGGACAGAATATTTTTTTCTCTGTCTAAATCATCTAGGCTAAATCATTTTTTAGCTTACAATCAGGAGCAATCTTAAAGGTACTGTCACAGCTCCTCAAATTCATAATATTCAAGTGGGCTATAAATGATCTCCTCTTGGATGGATGTGTCGGGGCAGCCTCAGAGAGGGCCCCTGGGAAAGGAAGTGCTGGATTGAGAGAGCCACCATCAGAAAATCTCCCATTCAGCTGCATCACGAGGTGCTCCTGAGAAAATCCTGTGAAGAAATGAAACTTGTTTAAGTCAAATTCTATTTTTAGTGCACTTAGTTGCTGAACATAAAAAGGATTCTGTTAAGAATCATTTCTTTAAAGTGAATAAACTCCTCCAATGTTGCATGATTTTGTGTTTTTATATATTTAAGGATCCTTGCCTAACTTTTGAATGAGTAGATTTTAAGGCATAGGTTTGTTCCAGAATTATGAAGTTTGTGGAACAAAGATCCCATTCTTCCCTCACCCAACTTAGAAAGCAACTTCTTATTGTTATTGTTGTTTGGATAGATACTGAAAAATATTCTAGTTTTTTCCCCCCAGTAATTTCCCTCATTGTACAGCAAGCTCATTGCTTCTTCAGAGGTAGCTGTGGTAGCCATTTAGGCAAAAAGGAATTCTCAGGAAAAGCCTTTTTTTCCTCTCTACTTCTCTCCAGCTGCTTGAGGTCAGGGCTGATACTCACAGGGACTCTCACCAACCAAGGAAACATGATTCATTATCTTAGCCAGTAATGTCTTTTTTTTTTTTAAATACAAATTGAGTTTGTGATTTTTTGGGTAGTTTCTTAGCCTGTGTCTCCATCATTTGAATGTCCCAAATGAATGACTATTATTTTATTTTAGTCTTAATACCAGTGTTAATTAAAACTTAATACCAGTGTTATAGAAAGAAAATATACCTTTTATACAATTTTTTGATATTGAAAATCCTTTGATCCTCACCTTGTGATTACTGAATGTCTCTTCTACTCCTGTATAATCTGGCAAATCTTTACTCTTAAATAATATTCTTTAAGGCCAGATGCCAAGGATTCACTGTAATTCATTGGTATCCACATTTCTTAAACAGTAATCTGTTCCAGATGCTATTTTTTTCCCAGCTAAGCTACTGATTTTATATTCATTCCTTGTAAATTAGTTAAATAGTAGGCCTTAGTTTGGAGAATATTAATTAACTACATTTGGAGATGTTAAGTTCCTTATTCTTCTAGTATAATGATGAGTAATATTTATATTTTATCTCACTGTTTACTAAAAACTTGTACATACATTATTTTAATTGGCCCCTATAATAACTCTGTGAGGAAAGTTACTATTACTTTGCTACTTTTACATTAGGAAAATGAGAGTTGCCGAGAAAAATAGAATGACTTCCTTGAACTAAACAGCAAAACTGGGATCCAAACTGTTAAGTCAAAGGCCTGTCTTCTTTCTTCCACATCAAGCAATCTTTAGACAGATTTTTGCTGCTAAAATAAGTGATCTGGGCCATTTCCATTTCTTTTTTATCCCATGCCCACAGTTTTATCCCCTTCATCCTAGTAACTCTGGCCAGAATAGCCAGATGTTGTGTCTTGGTCTCTGCCTTTTATGAATTGGTCACACAGAGTCGGACACGACTGAAGTGACTTAGCAGCAGCAGTTCTCAATTCATATTAGGAGACACCTTATGCCCAACCTGAGAGAGGGTTAGGGTTGAGGCTCAGGTTCTCCCATAAGGATAACATCTCCCCTTGATGTCCCAATATCACTGCCTGGTGATCACAGGGAAAATAATCATCAGTATCAGAGATGTGATAGACTGTGAACTATACATGAAATCAACAGTACAAATTATAAAACTGTGACTATGAGGAAAATTACTAAATTTCTGAGAAAATACAAAATCCAAACAAAGCCAGACTATAGTTCTGTTTTATGGCCAGACCTACCACTACCAACATCAACATTTCCTCCTTCCTCCACCTGTGGCCTTTATATCAATTTCTGGTTATGCAGCATCTATGTTTCTCCCATTTGTGCCACCCCATCTTCTTGAGTGCTTGGACCAAATTCACTTCCCCTTCCTAACTTGTTCCTTGCAGGTTAACAGTGGCATGTTTTAAATCCTCTGTGCCTTCAGAATAAAAGCTAAGGCTTAGAGTTCTGAGTTTAATACACTTTTAAACCTGCCATGTGACCTTGGCATTTTGCATTTTTGTAGGTGCTTGCCCTGCTTTTCTTGGGAGACTGTTGTGAATAGTTAATGAGACAGTGTAGATAAAATCCTTAAAAGCAAGATATGAATGTGCCCTGGTTGTAGTAATCCTGACCTTCTGTGTGGTTTTAGTCAATTCACTGAACCTGTGTGGCCTTAGCACTTTATATATAATATATAAAATAAGGGGCTTAAGCTAGATGGTTTTGAAGGCTTTTTCAGATTTGATTCAGTTGAATTCAGATGAATGTATTGAATATTTACAGCGTCATGAACTTTAAATAAGAATGTAGTCTTTGTTCTTGAAGAACATATAATCTAGGATATGGAGACATGTAAATAAATCACTGTTGGCTGGCCAAAAAGATGAACTTTGTGGTCTTATGATCTAGGCTTCAATTTTGATTCTATAATTGTTAAATTCTTCTACTATTGGTCTTATTAATTTTAGGGTTTATTTCTCATTAAAGGAAAGGAATTTATTGGACCTCTAGATAAGTAGTTTCATATTTTGGCATGGAGTTTGCTTGGTTTTTCACAGAACATTACTACTGATTGATAATTTATGTGAATGGTAAGTGTATCTGAGATACCTTATAACATTCAGCATAAACGTCTTTAGATCAATACAATCAATACAATTAAAATTCCCATAACGATAAACTATTGAAAAACCTTTGGTCTAGAACATCATGGAAGACCTTGTGGATATTCCTAATTAAGATTTCCCTTTTTGAAAGGAATTAAATTTGACTCAGAGAAGAGTTAGCTAGTATAAGACCAGTTTAGCGCTTTGGCCCCAACCCACACCCCTCTTTTTTTAAAAGAATCTGACTCTAACTCTTTGTTGCTGAAATTGACTTTGAGATTTGTTTTTTCAGTAAGTAGAAGGAAAGCTTCATTATCTACTACCTGATCAAAGTAGTGTTGATGACCAAGACCTTGCTATTGTTCCTATCTCTGTTCAAGCAAAAACTGTCATAAAACCAGAGAAATAATCTAACTATTCTGCATATAGGTAAAATAAAATGTGACTGGTCAACTTCTCATTCTAAGATTCCTCCCAGAATGGATTTCTATCATCCTAGAAGTTTGATGGCGAGAAGTTTCCCAATAATGTATATAATCTTTTATAAAATTATTTTTAATCATCAAATCATAATTTTTCTAAAGATTGCTAAACCTAACTTTTCTTTGGTGTCCTTAGTAGACTTAAAATGATGGCTGTTGGATAGAACAATAGAGAATTGAAACAAAGAGCTATTTCCTTAGGGTTCCCAAGCTAAACTGTAATCTCTCCCATCACTCATGCATGCCTCTAAAGTACCAAGATGGCATTCTGTCCCCAGATTAAAAGTTTCTTGGCTGAATGACTTGGTGTGATATCTGTTATTTAACCTGTAATCATCTCATTGTCACATTTTTGGATATTAATTCCAAAAATTTAGACAAAAAGTGTCTGTGTGAATCAGTTACTGGTGTGATGATAATCTTTTTCTTTTGTTATTCTCTGAAAATGGGTTCAGATTTCCGGTAAATGGATTCTACTTGAGGGACTCTGACTTAAACTCTGACATTTGTTTGGTTTAGTTAAATAAACTAGAAAGTAAGTTATGTTTTAAAACTAGCTTGTAACCCATACCTGTCTTGGCAGATAATATCTTCCTTGTATAGTCTATTTCAGCTACTTAGAAGAAACAAAAAGTATGTGTTGGACTTAGAGGGACATCTATGTTTTATTTTAATAGAAAAAATATGTTGGTCAGATGTTTAGTCAGGAAACACCGAATAATAATAATATTGCTACTTCAGCTCTGTTGAGCACTTACTGTGCACTAGGTGTCATGACAAACACATTTATGTTATGTCTCATTTGTTCTCTACAGCAAGTGCCTCTTTTTCACAGAGGAGAAAACTGAAGTGTAAAGAGACTAAGGGATGCTCTTAGGGTCAAACTATGGTGAGGGAGGAGAAGGCGAGGCACCCCACTCCAGTACTCTTGCCTGGAAAATCCCATGGACAGAGGAGCCTGGTGGGCTGCAGTCCTTGGGGTCACTAGGAGTCCGACACAACTGAGCAACTTCACTTTGACTTTTCACTTTCATGCATTGGAGAAGGAAATGGCAGCCCACTCCAGTGTTCTCACCTGGAGAATCCCAGGGACAGGGGAGCCAGTGGGCTGCTGTCTATGGGGTCGCACAGAGTCGGACACGACTGAAGCGACTTAGCAGCAGCAGCAGCAGCATGGTGAGGGATGGGCCAGCACCAGAGCCTGCCTTCAGTCATTGGTACTGCAGCTGACTTCTACTTTGCCATTCCTGTTGTAGTGTTTGTGTGTGTGTTTGTTTAAAGTCCATGATTATTGCAGGGATCACAAACTCAAATGAGTACAGGGTTAGGCAGGTAACAGATGTAGATGGAAGACAGTAAGGAGTGATGTTCAGGAATCATGAGTGCTTTTCTGAGCCAAAGACATTCAAACATTCAAATGTGGATTTGTTTAAAAGAAGGACAAAGGAGTCTGTGGGCTCTTCACCCTCAGAAAGTCATCTCTCTTGGTGGAGGGGAGCTCGTTTATAGATTTTTCTCATATTAACCTGATAATCATCCCTGGTGGCAGGCTGCAGTCCATGACATCGCAGAGTTGAAAATGACTGAGCAACTGATATACATCTAGCATAGAATGGTGTGTGTGTGCACGTGTGCATGTCTAAGGATGTGATATGCTGAGAAATACTTGGGCTTTGGAAGTTTTAGACAGTCCCGGTTTGAATATAGGAACTGCTCTGTGACTTTGAACAAATTATTTAACTTCTCTGAACCTTGTTTCCTTCATCAGTCAAAGATAATAATTGCCCAGAAGAGTTATTGAAAGGTTTAAGAATAATATACATAGAGTTCTCAGGATTGTGCCTGGAACATACTGAACGCACAGTAAGCAGCAGCTGTTGTTTTTATTAATATATTTATTTTTATTGCTGGACTGTTAGTTCTTTGCAGGCAGCTCTTAAGTCATATACTGTATATCCCCATCACTTAGCACAGACTTGACACTGCACACTACCTTTGCCAATTTGGTCACACACAACTCTTAAATTCTTTTCAGTAAGTAATTATAGCCATCAAAATACTAAAGATGAACAAGAATGAGCTATTTCCCTACAATCTTTCTTCTTCATTATAGTGAAAGTAAGCTCATATAAAATTTTACCACATATGAATATATTTATTAAATAAACTTTTAAGTGCATGGAATAACTCATTCATTCTGCAGGCTTGGGGAAGGCTCATCTTTGTATCTTTTAGATAGTAGAATATCACCTTCCTGGAAAGGCTCACTTGAAGCAGATAAGACAGTAATCCAAAGCAGGATCCATTTATCCTCACAATGGGCATCAGACAGCTAGAAATCTTCTGCTTCAAAGGCAAGACACAGGATCATTTAGGCTCAAGACTTTGGACCATATCGCTTCAGGGTCTTCCTGGATTCCTATATTCTGTTCATGCAAAGAAGAGTATGCTGCTGCTGCTAAGTCGCTTAAGTCGTGTCCGACTCTGTGCGACCCCATAGACGGCAGCCCACCAGACTCCCCTGTCCCTGGGATTCTCCAGGCAAGAACACTGGAGTGGGTTGCCATTTCCTTCTCTAATGCATGAAAGTGAAAAGTGAAAGTGAAGTCGCTCAGTCGTGTCGGACTCTTAGCGACCCCATGGACTGGAGCCTACCAGTCTCCTCCATCCATGGGATTTTCCAGGCAAGAGGACTGGAGTGGGTTGCCATTGCCTTCTCTGAAAGAAGAGTATAAGTGTAAAAATATTCAGCTAATTTACTAATCTTAAATACTATTCATTTTGTCAGTGTATCTAATTTAGCATCCATAATGCTGATTATCAAACCTTTGATTGCACTAATCAAAACTCATTTCTGACATTCATTTATGGTAATTAAAAAGCCTGCAGTGTTTCTAGAGAGACCAGTAACCCAAATGTTTATGGTAGACCCCTCTGACTTGTGGGCTTTGCTTCCGATTGAGATGATTATTTTGAGCCCAAATCCAGACTCTTGAGCCACAGTTCTCAATCAGGGTGATTTTGCTACCAAAGAGACATTTGGCAATGTCTGGAGACATATTTGCTTGTTACAGCTAGAGGAAGCGTGCTATTGACATCTAATGTGTAGAGTCCATGGATGCTACTCTCCCTGTATCAAAGAATCATCTGGCCCCAGATATCATTAATGAGGAGGTTGAGAAACTCTGCTCTAGAGTGTAGCTTAAGCTGATTCATATGCTTTCATCCCATGACCTTGTCTATGATGCTGTATTTTAAAGTAAAATTACAGACTTTATAACACTCACCACATAAATTGAGCAATAAAGTCTTGAATGAATTTAGTAATTTATTGTAATATAACATTAATACTAATGTGTAGAAGGTATGAATTCAGAGCCTAGTTATTTATAACCTGTGGCAGACCCAGTAAATAACAAAGCCTATAAAAACTTTTTTTAAATGATAAGTTTTGTTTTTTTTTTCACCTACGTAGGGATGGACTTTCATTGCCAAGGTAGTATTCCTGTAAATTGCCATCTTAATGGACACTCTTGTGTGACTGAGATATTGGGCATTTAAATTTACTTCAGTACAACCAACATGCATTGAGTGCCTGCTATGAACCAGAGACACACTTGGGAAGGGTACAGCAAACCATAAAATAGTCTCTGATCTAAAAGAGTTTACAGAACAGTAGATGTCAGGCACAACATATCTTCAGCAAGGCCACTTGCAATTCTAATGTCCCCATAGCCTATGATTGTAGTCATGCCTGAAGTTTACCTTAGTTTCACTTCATATGAAACCAGGCAGCTCCTTTCATTGCCTTTGGTCTTATTTCCATGTTGTTTGAGCCATCTAGACATCTGTATGTCTTGTTAAAGTACTACCAGATAGTAGTGGTATAACTGTATTTTATCTAAAAAAAGCAAAAATAATTAAAATCCACAGGTATTCAAAAGAAATAGACTCTTTGAAAAAGCAGATGTTTTAAAAGAAGATTCATAGAAAAAACTCAATAGTTTCACTTTATTGTGAACATGTTGTGTTCACTTCTCAAAATCTGGAACCAAGGAAATGATCAGTAGCATCACTGGCACTGTTGGGGTCTCCAGTCTTTCTTTTTGCCTTTGGGTGGATCATCAGCATGTCTTAACTGATCACACTTACTAATGTGTCCTAGCATTTCCTAAGGAATGCTCTTACAACACCTGCCAACTGTTCATCTATCCATCATTTCCCCTCATTGGAGATGGTACTCAAGGCTGTGTGGGTGGCTACATAATTACTGACATGTCTGCATGTAAGAATGTGGCCTGAAACATTCTAAACTTAGGAACTATTCAGATCAGACCTCGTGGATGTTGTTTTTGGACAGTGATAGCTGTGGCATTCTTCAGAGTTTGTAAAATGAGCTCTGACATTGCCAGCCATAGATTCCCAGCTTTAACAGGGATCTGTTCAATGAGTGGTCTGGAGAGCATTCATTCTTTTTACAACTTGAGTTCATTAATTATTATTTTTCAAATTGAGGTTTCACTTGGCTGTAAGTAGATAATTTTATGGAAAGGGGTAAAAATTTGGTCACCTGGTGTGGAGGGGGTGGTACAAACGGTAATCAAGTTTGAGATCAGTTGTAGTTTTAGCATTATATTAGCCAAACATTAGAATTAGTTTCCCTTCAGCTGATTAAGTTACATGTCTATTTGCTGAAAAAACTTTGCAGAAATAGCAAAATTTGTCTCTATGTCACTTATAAATGATTTATTGTCTCTTTTAT
Organism: Tragelaphus eurycerus; assembly: GCA_935064755.1. Lineage (NCBI taxonomy): Eukaryota > Metazoa > Chordata > Mammalia > Artiodactyla > Bovidae > Tragelaphus > Tragelaphus eurycerus. The sequence goes on from CAKXYN010000002.1 coordinate 33,474,161, forward strand.
TTAACATTTTTATGTATCAATGGTATGTATTTTAAAAGTCCCAGCCAAAGTCTATATTCTAGCACTGTCTACCTTTTATATTCTTCTGGGCAGATCATTAAAAAGAAAAAAAAAAGGCAGGGGTCGGGGGAGAAGGAGTGGGGGGAGAAGGAGTGGTTCCACAGTACGTAGTATAAAGAAATTTCTCAGGAATAATTTGCTTTTCTAAAACCAGTTTTATATGAATTCTCAAGGCATTTGCAAGTGTAGATTGGTGTCAAGGAACATTATAATCCTAAACCAGAAAAACCATCCTGGCTTCAAAGAGTCACAAAGATCGTAGCTTGCTGTTCCAAAGCATAGATGATGTAGGCAATTAACAGGCCTCTTTTTATTAAGATAAATAACTTGTGCAACTGAAGTTTTTGTACTGAATGGATACACTTTCTCTGTTGTTTTAATAGCCATCCAAAATGGTAGCATGGTTATAAATGTATTCTAATCCTGGAGGTGGTTTAGAAGTTTCAGCTAAATGCATGTTATAGGGAAAACTTAGGTTTTTATTTCATGTGAGGTACAATAGAATGTAATCCAGTCCCCCATCCTATTTATACAAAATAACATAGTAGCCAAAGTAGCTAAGCATTAGATTCTTGCTATGCCTCTAAAGTAAAAACCCAGAGTTCTCTTTTGTCTAATTAAAGGTTTAGCACATACACTTCTGTGTGCTTGTCTAGCATTTAAATCATCTCTTCAGTTTGAACCTTATTTCATTGTTTTTGGTAAAAGGATAATTCTTTTTGGATACAAATTGGATCTTTTCAGCCAAAGTATAAGTTTAGACCTGGTAAACTTTTTCTTCTTCCTTACTGCCTCTGCCATGTTGGAGTCCACAGCAAATGCCACCATAAGTAACAGTTGAGTAGGAAGCATGCCCTATTTCTTGCCTGCTTCCAAGTCTCTCCTCGATTTAGAATGTCTTTCTAACCAAAGGGCAGCCATGTGAGGAATAAATTCATTTCACCAGTCATTAGAGCTGTCTGTAGCTTGACGTTAGGCAGCTGTGGCTAAGGTGAACTGGAGAGTTTTTTTTTTAAGTAGATGACAGATATATTAAGGTAGGTCTGTTGTTTCCATGTGACATCACTTGAGTTCTGTTCAAATTGGGAGCCTGACAGTGCCTGATTGAGTGTGTTTAGGATTTAAGAGGTAGTTTAGTATGGCTCCTAGTTGTGCTGGATTTTTAGGTGGACTGATTTTGAGGTTCATCAGTTCAGCCAGCATTTACGGGACACCCACTGTGTACTGAGTATTGGAAAATTGAAGGCAAGTTGGAGATTTATCATTTGCTCTTTTTTATACTGGAATTTTCTGGGCTAAATCTAAGTTTTGTTTTCTCTTTGCCTTCTCATAGTGTAACTTCATAAACATTTTATTCAAATCACCAAATTTTCTAGCATTTTCAGTAAGATACAAAGGAAAATCAGGCAATGTTTAGCTCTCTGATTAACAAGCCTCAGAGGATTTCTAGATAACAAGTCATAACAAGCAAAGTTGAGTGTCTGTGTGTGTGTATTTTAATAGAATTGCTCTGGAAATCAAAAAGGGAATCTAATACATGTAACTTACATAGCTAGTAGTAATATATTGAAATAGGGTCTCATGACGTTTTATTTTGAAACTTGATTAAACTTGGCCACAGAATGAGCACAGAGTGACCACACAGAGTGAGCCCAGGGAGCACTGCAGAGTGACCAGCTGTCCCCCATCACTTTAGGTGGCAGTGGTTGGGAGTGGGCCTCAAGTACCAGGAGAAAGTTCTTCCTTTCTCAATGTCATTGTTAATCTAACAGTAAAAGTAGAATTTACCAGGTGTTATTAAACTGAGAGAAGCCCTTAATGGTATGAAATGTTAAGAAGCAGTAACCAGGAGTGTTATTTTATAGGTGAGCAAACTAAGTCCGAGAGAGTTAAAGTAACTAGCCTGAGGTTGTATAGCTAGTAAGTAAGCATTACCAGCATTCAGGCTTAGTTCTAATAGACTCCAAATTCATATGATCATCTGTCATCTAGAATATTGTTAAGCCCTAGTTGCATTAATATATCAAAATTGTTATGTTAATATAGCATTAATATATCAAATATATTAATATCAGATCAGATCAGATCAGTCGCTCAGTCGTGTCCGACTCTTTGCGACCCCATGAACCGCAGCACGCCAGGCCTCCCTGTCCATCACCAGCTCCCGGAGGTCACCCAGACTCATACCCATCGAGTCAGTGATGCCATCCAGCCATCTCATCCTCTGTCGTCCCCTTCTCCTCCTGCCCTCAATCCCTCCCAGCATCAGAGTCTTCTCCAATGAGTCAACTCTTCGCATGAGGTGGCCAAAATACTGGAGTTTCAGCTTTAGCATCATTCCTTCTAAAGAAATTCCAGGATTGATCTCCTTCAGAATGGACTGGTTGGATCTCCTTGCAGTCCAAGGGACTCTCAAGAGTCTTCTCCAACACCACAGTTCAAAAGCATCAATTCTTCGGCGCTCAGCCTTCTTCACAGTCCAGCTCTCACATCCATACATGACCACAGGAAAGACCATAGCCTTGACTAGGCGAACCTATATATCCTTTATATATTAAACTATATCCATTAATATATCAAAATTGTTTCTTAAATAAATGCCTTTATTTTTTTTAATTTATACCTTTTATGAATTATGCTTTCATAGTACTTTTAACTCATTATTTTTAATGGATTTATTGAGGTATAGTTTACATATCTACACTTCGCCCAGTTAAAGTGGGCAACTTAATGATTTTTAGCATATTCAAGGGGTTATACAGCTGTCACCACAGTCTATTTAGAACATTTTCATCCTCCCTAAAAGAAACTCCTCAGCAATTAGCAGTTACTTGCCATTTCCTCCTGTCCACCTCCCACTCCCTAGCCCTAAGCAATGACCAACCTGCTGACTATGTTTATAGATTTGCTCATTCTGGACATTTCATATAAGTGGAATAATACAACATGAATAGTGTAAGATCATCACACACAAAAAAGACTGTCTTTTTAAACTCAGCATAATATTTTTAAGATTTATCCATATAGTAACATGTGTAAATATTCCTTTTCTTTTTATGCCTGAATAATAGTCCATTATACTGATATGCCACATTTAATTTATTTACTTATCAGTTGATGGACATTTGGTTTGTTTCTTTCTTTGGGCTATTATAAATAATGCTTTTACAAATATTTGTGAACAAGTTTTTTTAGTGGACATATATTTTCACCTCTCTTGGGCATAAAACTAGAAGTGGCATTGCTAGGTCATAGAGTAACTCAGTGTTTACTTTTTGAGGAACTGCCAGTTGCTTTCCAGGGTGACTGTATCATATTGCCACCAGTAAGATATGAGGGTTCCCATTTCTCCACATCCTTGCCAATGCTCGGAAGTGCTCATCTTTTTACTTCTCTCATTTAATTCTCATAATCCTATGAATTAGTCAAAGAAAAATATTCTTACTGATATTTTATAGATGTGTGTGTACTTTGCTCAGTCATGTCCAACTCTTTGCGATCCCATGGCCAGGCTCCTCTATCCATATAATTTTCCAGTCAAGAATCCTGGAGTGGGTTGCCATTTCCTACTCAATTTTATAGATAAAAGCTGCAAATCAATAACCATTCAATGAGAAGCTCAGAATGTGTACAAATAGAGGGGAAGAAGTGAATTGATAAATGGGGCAGAAGCATGGATAGTTCAAAATAAATTATCCAAAAGTAATTTAAAAGTTTTTGCATCTGACACAGCTATGATGGGTGTGAGAGATCATATTTCCCACCCCTCCATTTTAAAAGTGATGAAACTAGAGCCCCAGAAAGGGAAGTGCATTGAACACTGACCTAAGCTGTTTAGTAGGGAAGCCAGGACTAGACGCTCTGTCTTCTTGGCTCCCGGGGCATTGCCTATTCCAGCACAACCTATTGCATTCTGCCCTGGGGGATGTATAAACTCATCCATATCATAGGAACTCGTTTTCCTAACTCGTTCATCCATGCCGACCTCTTATTAAAATAAGCCTATCTTAATTCGTAGAGGTTATTGAAGGGCCAGCGAAGCTGAAACCTCCCATTGGGAAACTTCTGATAGAATTTGTTCCACATATTGCCTATGATGCAACTGATGTGCAGGCAGAAAGTTAATGTAGGCAATGTTACTTGGTGACATTTCTTGGGTCAGATTGCTTGGGTGTGAGTTCTGGCTCCCTCACTTAATAACTGCTTGACCCTTTTTGTAATTCTGTCTCCTTAGTTTTTTAAATGAGGATAGGTAGTGCTAGTGGTAAAAAACAAACAAACAAAAAAACACCTGCCTGCCAATCCAGCAGACTTAAGAGGGACAAGTTCGATCCCTGAGTCAGGAAGATTCCCTGAAGGAGGGCATGGCAACCCATTCCAGTATTCTTGCCTGGAGAATCCCATGGACAGAGGAGACTGGCATGCTACAAGTCCATAGGGTCACACAGAGTCAGACATGACTGCAGAAACAGCACACACACATGCAGTATTAGAATCTACCTTACAGAATTGTTCTGAGTGAAATGAGAGAATCCCTGTAAAGAGATTTAGCACAGTACCTGACTCCTGAAGACCCTCACTCAATGTTGACAATTATTATTACATACCATCAACTTGCTCAGACTACTGAAAACATTGTACTATATGATTTATAGAAAATCAATCCATCATTCCTTTTAAAAATAACTTCCCTAAAGGAACAGGCCTAGAAAATAGCTGTTTTCTAAAGTCTTCATAATTTTTGAGTTATATGGAATATGATTAAATTCCCTTTGTTAAGAGAAAAACGTACTGTGTTAACTTCCGATCCTTTACACTGTGTGAACTGATTTCCTTTATACTATAATTTTGGGCAGAAGGCAACTTGGAAATTTCAACCTATGTTAAAAGCCCCAATAATGGGAAATCCTAACTAAAGTACATGTGTGTATGCTAAATCACTTGAGTTGTGTCTGATTCTTTGCAACCCTATGAACTATAGCCTGCCAGGCTCCTCTGTCCATGGGATTCTCCAGGCAAGAATACTGGAGTGCATTGCTATGCCCTTCTCCAGGGCATCTTCCTGACCCAGGGATTGAACCTGTGTCTCCTGCATTGGCAAGTAAATTCTTTACCACTAGTGCTACCTGGGAAGCCCACATATACTGTTACTGCTACAATGTATTAGTAGTGTGTTTCCTCATGTCTTTATTTGATTATCGGGATAAGAACCCAGTGGATTATTTTGTGGAGCCAACTGTATACATTTGCGTACCAGTGAAGAAAAAAGGTCATCCAACGGGGAATCCAAAGATAGGATTAATATTCCTGCCTTTCCTGCCCTGATTCATGACCACAGACAGTGTGCTCCTCTCAATATTAAGTTCATCAGAGCTCTAAGCTTCTGTTTCCTCATCTGGGATGGGATCAGTGATTTTGATCTCAGAGGGTAGTTATGAGGGCCAAATGATAACCCGAGTATCACAGCACTAGCCCGGTGCCTGACCCACAGTTGAGGTTTAGTAAATGACAGCTAAATAGCAGGTAATGGGGTTCTATATGCCACACATGAGATTTGGAGGCAGATTTGATGGTAAGTTTAGGTGAAGAAATTGGACAAGTCTGTGTTCACATAGTATGATTCATGTCTACTCTGCTGTTGCTGCTGCTGCTTTCCTGTAACCAATTTTAGAGCCTATCTTGGCAGCTGAAAGTATTTGGGATTAATTTCACACTCACTTTATGAGTTGAGCGTTTTCCTGCAAGCAGCTCCCTGGACCTCTGCCTCATTACTTTGGCATCAACTGATATGGCAGTTGGACAGAGATGTCCTTTGGGGTCTCCATTTTATTTGGAATCCGTCAATTTGAAAAAGCAAAACAAAGGCCATCAACACATTGTGCTTGAAATCATTAGCATCCATTGTTTCCTAAACCCCTTCCTTTCTGTAGTTCTGTCGTACACCAGGGAGCACGCATCTTGTACAGCCAGTGATGGGTCCTGAAAAATCACTCTCCCTCAAATGTAAGCCCCAACAGCTGGTTGGCCTCATTTCTCAGTTCCAGGTGAGCTGCAAGATCCTCTAGGCCCTGGTCAGACAGATCTAAATCTTGGTGGGTCTAGTTTTTCCATCCCCTTTTACTACGTTAATTCTGCTAAATTCATTTGGCTCTTGTGGAGCACAAAGTAAACTTGGCTGTTATGTGTAAGACTAAATTGAGAACATGGAGATCTGTTTAGTATTTCATGCTGGCCAGCAGGTCAGGAAGATTTTCCTTGGGGGTAATTTACATAAGGAATTGTTTATCCCATCTCTTTCCAATTTTGTGACCATTTGGGGATAGCAGACTCTTTCCACAATGGCACAGAAATATATCGAGTGAGACTGAAAATGTAGAGAAACGACGCTTCTCTGGGACTGATGTATTTTGGGTCTTGCTCAGGAAAGATCCTGTGGCTTGGGCTGCTGTCTCACTGAGAAGTCATTCTTCCACCACAGCTGTGTTTAGCAAGTTGGGTGGGTCCACGAACTGACATGCTGTTACACTTAGTATGAATTTTCCCTTGATAGTAAGGAACGTGCATAAAAGCCTCACTTAAGTCCCAGCAAATGCCCTAAATGTTTGCTACGATCCAGTGGCTACTTAGTGCACTGTCTCGTGATAAAATGCCCACACTCAGAATACTTTGTGGCTTCCCAGTACCTGCACACTCTTCACCTTGACATTTTGCTTCCTCTGCAACTGTTGCCCAAATGATCTTTTTTATCTCATCAAATGCTCTTCCCAAACTGGAATATTTGTTCCTTGCTAAACAAGCAGCCTCTACATTTGTGTTTTAATGCATTTGCTCAGGTTGTTTCCTTTACTTTTATCCAATATCTGTTCTTGAGGACAAATTTCAGGCACGTCTTCTCAGTGATATGCCAGTAACTATTTAACAACTGGCTGTCTGCAAGGAGCAGGGTGGGTGGGAAGCCTAACTTTATAACATTTGTTGATTTGCATGTTGTAAATACTTCCACCAAGGCTGATTTCAAGCTTCTGGTAGGCTGTAGTCCATGGGGTCGTGAAGAGTCGGACACGACTAAGCAATTTCCCTTTCACTTTTCACTTTTATGCATTGGAAAATGAAATGGCAACCCACTCCAGTGTTCTTGCCTGGAGAATCCCAGGGATGATGGAGCCTGGTGGGCTGCCGTCTATGGGGTCGCACAGAGTTGGACACAACTGAAGCGACTTAGCAGCAGCAGCAGCAGTGTGAGGTCACTGAATATGGAGTGGGGAAGAAATGGGCATTAATCCCCACCCCCTGCCATTGCTGAGGGTTTCCAACATACAAATGCAATCGACATAAAGAATCTCAAGGGCCTAGATAATAGTAAAATAATTAGAAAGTAATACATTTTGACTATTACTTTTGTTTTCCTGTAACTTACTAAAGTTTCTATAATTTAATTTTTAGTAATGGCCATGTTTAACACCTGGCTCACAAAATTCCTGAAAATTGAATAATCAGTCCTTTCTCCCCAAACTATAGGAGCTGGCTGAGCCCAGTCCGGTGGTGCCTGATTCTTCTTCTGTCTTTTGCTTCCCAAGGCCCTCCACATTCACTGGAAGTTAGGTACTTCTCCAAACCTATAAGGTGCTTCAGATCTTAGGCAGACTTTAGAGTCTCCAACTTTGAATGCAGGTCTCTCATTTACTATGTGATGGTCAAACTGACTACTTAAATTGCACTTCTCAGTGCAAAATGAAAATTCAGGGCCCTTGTTAAAAGGTAGAAGAAAGTGTTGTTAAAATAGCTAAGATATAAAGATCTTTCCTTTCTTCAGTGGTGTCTCACACCTTCTGGTGGTGTTTTGAGTTTCTATTTAATGTCCTTCCAAGTAAGGAAAAACTAAAATTTTAAATTGTTAGCATGAATTTTATGAGGAATCTTTATATTATGCAATGGCAGTTTAAAAAGCAAATATAAGAGCATTTAACTCTGAGTCAATGAGCATTTCTCCTCTGATCATGTGCATGCTCCATTATCCTGTGGAATTCACTTACAAAGCACAAATTCAAAAATAAAATGGTTAAGAATTTTAAGACAGAGACAGAAGGGACTTAACCCAAGCATGGAGCCTTTCTAAGCACAGGCGCAGTAGGCACACACTTTGTACAGTATTGAGCACATTCCTTACATCTGCCGAGCTTTAGGGGCCTCATCCATAAAATGGAGATCTTGCCAACTAAGTCTCAGTGGAGACGTGAGGATTGAAGGCACTGATACCTATGTGGCACAGAGCAGGTTGCTTGGCATACAGCTCATCCTAAATTAATTGGAGGGATTGTTGTTAATGTAATCATCATAACATTAGTGGCATTCTCCTCCTTAATAGTCTACTGGGCCTTCCCTATGTTGTTAGTGTTTGCCTCCTTGACCTGATTTAATTTCCTTTTTCCATTATAAACTCTTTGAAGATGGAGTTCTATCTGTTGCCATTGAATTCCCTGTAGCACTTCCTGCAGATTCTTGCACATGCCTGGCACTCAGGAGGTGTTTATCACCTTGATCTTTGTGTGATTTGGACTTATTGACAGAAAGCATCTGTATCCTAATATTGATATGATGGCGCCCACAATGAAGCTTCATTAGTGCCTTTCACAAGAAGAAAAAGAAATTAGACTGACAGAAGTTCATTGTAATCACGGTGAAGGTGGGGGAGGCAGATGACTCCAGGTGTTTTTGGTTTAAGGAAAGTGGCCTTTCCATGTCTTTGCAGGGACTTCTTGAAGTAATGGGGAAGGGATGAGTTCCAAGCCTCATTTGAATTAAAGAGGCCCCAGGGATATTAACTCTAGCCCACAGTAATCTGTCCCTTAGCTAGCTTCTTTCGCACTTACTTTCTGTTCTGCACAATTAGGACGTTATTGCCGGAATGCTTCTTTCCACTAATTGGTTGTATATGTATGTTTTCTGTCCAACAAATTATAAGATCCTCATGGGTTACAGAATATCATGTACTTTCAAAAGGCAATGAAAAGTAGCACAGTAGTAGGCACCCAGTAAGCAGTGTGCTTTACTATTAGTGCTGACCTTGGTCCAAACTCCTAGGGCTCTCTAGAGAGCTGAATGTGATGTGTGCCAACTCCTAACTCCTGCAAGCCCTCAACCAAGTAGCAAAGAATCCTGGTTTGTCTGACTTTGTCAGGCAAGGGCCTTCGGGGTGCTTTGTCTTTCTCTAACCTACATCTCTTTCCCAGTGCCTCACAGATGCTCTAAGGACTGTCCCCCTCTAGCCTTTCTCCTACATGGAATTTGGGAGACCACACAGCTGCAGACTGTGTTTGTCTGAATGATGATTTTTTAAAAAATAGGCCCTTTGGGCCAGTGTCAGTAAGCCATGAAATATCACCAAATGGGTCATCTACATTAGACTTCTGAAACTCATCTGAGCTCTAGTCCCTTGAGCTGACGGGGACTTGTAGAAAGGAGCTTACAATTACCTTGGCTTTTGCTATTCCTGTTCTGGGGGCTGTCAGACGACTTGAGCCTCTGGGCCAGTCAGTTCATTTCTTTTAATGAGCATAAAATTCACCAAGACATTAAAATAAAATAAAACACCAATGGGCAGGCTTCAGTGTTCTATCCAATTGTTACTTTAGTTCTTTTTTCCACAGGATTATTCAAGAGGATGAAGAAGAAAAAAGCCAATTCTATCCACTCTTGCCAATTTTATCCTAAGTAGATTTGGCATTGTAAAGCTAACATACCCCGAACACTTTTTTTTTTTTCAGGTCCCTGTGGGCTGGTACCTGACATTTGTGTTAAAAATGACATTGCTTGACTGGTCAAATGTTTGAAAATTGTCTACTTTTTAAATATAATCAAGAAATATTGGCTATTCCAACACCATGTAACATATAAAAAATAATAGAGGAAGACAGTTACTTTCTGAAAAGGGTAAAATGAAGTTATTATTTTAAATCCCAAGGTAAATGCAGCTACTCTGATAAGAATTTTTTAAATTGATCAGTCTCAGTCACTAGTAATAAACACAGTAATAACTGTATTAGAGGCTTCTTATATTATCATGTACTATTATCATACACTGTAGAAAGTGAATTGATGTTGAGGTGGACACTGAACAATGTCCCCATTAAGATGATTTCATGGATATTTTCATCTCTTGGCCATATGGATTTGGAATTACTTTGGGTACTTTTTTTAAAGAAGGAAGTGAAAGATGAATGATAACTTTTATTACTCAACATACCTTGTGTTTGTGGAAGACAAAGTTCATCAAGTTGTTTTAAAGAAAAATAAGAGTGTGCCAAATATAATTTGTTGAGGGCTCAAGAATTGTGAAATTATCCCTAACTGAAGTTTGTAATTTCTGCAGGTAATCGCTCTAGCAGATGCAGTAGAGGAAAACCAAGACAATCTGTTCCAGTCATTCACCAGGCTGAAAAGTGCCACCCATTTGGTGATTCTGCTGATCGGGCTGTGGCAGAAGCTCAGTGCAGACCAGATTGCTATTCTGGAAGCGGCATTTCTGCCACTGCAGCAGGACACTCAGGAATTGGTAAGGACCCACAGACCTGCAGTGGTAACAGCCAGCACTACTGGAAAGATTGTGGTTTTAGAAAGAGATCACATGCCTATTGTGTTTTTTAAGGTATCAAAGGAAAGGTTGGTTTTGTTTTGTTTTGTTTTTATCCAAATCCTGTTTTCCTTTTCTTCAAACCATAATAAAACTGTCAAGTAAAGACCTTTTTTTTTTTTTTTTCTAAAGCTGTTTAAAAAATAGGTATATGGTCCATTTTTATGTGGTACCCAGTCTATTTTTTTTTTTTTTTTTAATATGTTCTTCAGTCACTTAGGAGCCAGGGAAATAGTCATTTGACCGCCAGAGTGATGGCAGTAAACCTTCAGATTAGCTAATCCTTTCCTTTTCCGTCAGAGAAAACAGTTCAGCCATTTTAATTTGCTCAATGTTCTTAAATGTAAGTGTCACTTTAAAGGTTAGAGAGAACTGAGATAGCCTTTCTGAATGACAGGGATACTTTGTTACATTTATAAAGGTAGTTTTATATGTAATTTGTAAACTCTGTTATTCTTGATCCTGTGAATAGGCAGTTTAGAACAAAAAAGGGGGAAAATTGGATAGGGGGGAAAATTGGCATATGTATTTGGAGTTTTTGGTGAAGGATAATATAAATAGAATATCTTAAGTTGCCTTGAACCAATGAGGTACATGACCACCAGATGCCATTATTTCATGCTTTTATTTACAATGAAATAACATACTTCTTGGAAATTAGAGACCCTTGAACTAATTTTTTTTGTATTTTGAAATGGAGGAAACCATTTCAAGAAAAAAAGTTATTTCATATCCATTTTTAAACTCATGTGAAAACATGGTACTAAAGATAATAGTACTAAAACTAACATTTTAGTCCCACATTTTCTCTTTTAAGTATTTTACAAGGATTATCTCATTTAATCTTAAATATGGACCTACAATATAGTTAAGGTATTGTTTTCATCACCATTTTACATACAGGAAAATTTAGGCTCTCTAAATTTTTAGAAAATTTAGGCTTTCTATTGTAAGAGGATAGTAGAGTTTGTATCGAAGTCTCTCTGCTTCCAAAGACATGTTTTTAACTTGTGTTCTGTATTTTAGCAAAGTCATGAACATGATTTTGAAAATCTCAAACTTTGTCAGTTGAGTCTGATTTTCTCCAGTTGAGTCAAAGGATTGTCAGAGTGAAAAAAAAAATCAAGTTAGATTTTATATTCTAAACAAAGTAATAAAAATAAGTTAGAAAAAATTAGCATTCCCATTTTTTTACGTTGATAAAATTATATCTAATATATGCCTTTGAGGAGTTAGAAATATACACTGTAATAATAGAAAGTTAAAAATAGAATGGTTAGCATTATATTGGGAGAATGCAATGGCACCCCACTCCAGTACTCTTGCCTGGAAAATCCCATGGATGGAGACTGGTAGGCTGCAGTCCATGGGGTCACTAAGAGTCGGACATGGCTGAGCGACTTCACTTTCACTTTTCACTTTCATGCGTTGGAGAAGGAAATGGCAACCCACTCCAGTGTTCTTGCCTGGAGAATCCCAGGGACAGGGAAGCCTGGTGGGCTGCCCTCTATGGGATTGCACAGAGTCTGACATGACTGAAGTGACTTAGCATAGCATAGCATTACATTAATAAAATAATAGAAAATAATAGCTAATCACTTTAAAAATATTTATTTATTAATTTTTGGCTATGCTGGGTCTTTGTTCCTGCGTGGACCTTTCTTTAGTTGTGGGGCGCAGGGGCTACTCTCTAGTTGCAGCGTGTGGGCTTCTCATTGCAGAGCACAGGCTCTACAGCTCATAGGAATCAGTAGTTGCCCAGTGTGGGCTCAAGTTGTGGTTCCTAGAACACAGGCTGAGTAGCTGTAGTGTACAGATTTAGCTGTTCCACGGCATGTGGGATCTTCCTGGACCAGGGATAAAATCTGTATTTCCTACATTGGCAGGTGGATTCTTTACCACTTAGCCACCAGAAAAGCCCTCACTATCACTTACGAACTCAGATTTAGTAGTCAAAAAGACTTGAGTGACCTTAGATCCTGGTTCTACCACTTAACAGCACAGTCATTCTGGTCAAGTTTCTTAACTGATCTAAATCTCTGCTTCTATAGCTTTAAGATGGAAACAACTATGTTACCTGACCCAGTAAGTTGTGATAAGAATTAAATGAGATAGTTGGATAGAGTGCTCATCATCACTGGAAGTGGTTTGTCTACTTTAAGTACATTATTTATCAGATCAGATCAGATCAGTCGCTCAGTCGTGTCCGACTCTTTGCCACCCCATGAACCGCAGCACGCCAGGCCTCCCTGTCCATCACCAGCTCCCGGAGGTCACTCAGACTCACATCCATCGAGTCAGTGATGCCATCCAGCCATCTCATCCTCTGTCGTCCCCTTCTCCTCCTGCCCCCAATCCCTCCCAGCATCAGAGTCTTCTCCAATGAGTCAACTCTTTGCATGAGGTAGCCAAAATACTGGAGTTTCAGCTTTAGCATCAATCCTTCCAAAGAAATCCCAGGGCTGATCTCCTTCAGAATGGACTGGTTGGATCTTCTTGCAGTCCAAGGGACTCTCAAGAGTCTTCTCCAACACCACAGTTCAAAAGCATCAATTCTTCGGCGCTCAGCCTTCTTCACAGTCCAGCTCTCACATCCATACATGACCACAGGAAAGACCATAGCCTTGACTAGGCGAACCTTTGTTGGCAAAGTGATGTCTCTGCTTTTGAATATGCTATCTAGGTTGGTCATAACTTTCCTTCCAAGGAGTAAGCGTCTTTTAATTTCATGGCTGCAGTCGCCATCTGCAGTGATTTTGGAGCCCAGAAAAATGAAGTCTGACACTGTTTCCACTGCTTCCACATCTATTTCCCATGTAGTGATGGGACCAGATGCCATGATCTTCGTTTTCTGAATGTTGAGCTTTAAGCCAACCTTTTCACTCTCCACTTTCACTTTCATCAAGAGGCTTTTGAGTTCCTCTTCACTTTCTGCCATAAGGGTGGTGTCATCTGCATATCTGAGGTTATTGATATTTCTCCCGGCAATCTTGATTCCAACTTGTGTTTCTTCCAGTCCAGCATTTCTCATGATGTACCCTGCATATAAGTTAAATAAACATGGTGACAATATACAGCCTTGACGTACTCCTTTTCCTATTTGGAACCAGTCTGTTGTTCCATGACCAGTTCTAACTGTTGCTTCCTGACCTGCATACAGATTTCTCAAGAGGCAGATCAGGTGGTCTGGTATTGCCATCTCTTTCAGAATTTTCCATAGTTTATTGTGATCTACACAGTCAAAGGCTTTGGCATAGTCAATAAAGCAGAAATAGATGTTTTTCTGAAACTCTCTTGCTTTTTCCATGATCCAGCGGATGTTGGCAATTTGATCATTGGTTCCTCTGCCTTTTCTAAAACCAGCTTGAACATCAGGAAGTTCACGGTTCACATATTGCTGAAGCCTGGCTTGGAGAATTTTGAGCATTACTTTACTTGCGTGTGAGATGAGTACAATTGTGCGGTAATTTGAGCACTCTTTGGCATTGCCTTTCTTTGGGATTGGGATGAAAACTGACCTTTTCCAATCTTGTGGCCACTGCTGAGTTTTCCAAATTTTCTGGCATATTGAGTGCAGCACTTTCACAGCATCATGTTTCAGGATTTGGAATAGCTCCACTGGAATTCCATCACCTCCACTAGCTTTGTTCGTAGTGATGCTTTCTAGGGCCCACTTGACTTCACATTCCAGGATGTCTGGCTCTAGGTCAGTGATCACACCATCATGATTATCTGGGTCGTGAAGCTCTTTTTTGTACAGTCCTTCTGTGTATTCTTGCCACCTCTTCTTAATATCTTCTGCTTCTGTTAGGTCCATACCATTTCTGTCCTTTATCGAGCCCATCTTTGCATGAAATGTTCCTTTGGTACCTCTGATTTTCTTGAATAGATCCCTAGTCTTTCCCATTCTGTTGTTTTCCTCTATTTCTTTGCATTGATCGCTGAAGAAGGCTTTCTTATCTCTTCTTGCTATTCTTTGGAGCTCTGCATTCAGATGTTTATATCTTTCCTTTTCTCCTTTGCTTTTCGCTTCTCTTCTTTTCACAGCATAGTCCTCACTAAAGCCAGGCAAGGTAGATATTACTACCCTTTCATGGTGATCTGTCTCCTCAACTACATTTGAGGGAAGGAATTATATCTTACTTATTTTTTCTGTTCTTAGTGCCTGGCACAATGCTTGACCATAGTGCAGTCAGTATTTGTTAGGTGAATGAGTGGAGATGAGGGTGAAACTAACAAGAGTGACTCGGCAGAACAGATGCAGCAGATTGCATCTGAAGCAGGGCAGGGCCAGCTGCATAATGTACAGGGCTAAGTGTAAAATGAAAATGCAGATCCGTTGTTCAAGAAAGTAGGGGAAGAAGCTAAAGTGCTGTTTAAAGGTACTAAAAACATTTTTTTTTTTTTTAGTTTCTGCATTCTCTATCTCCTCATGGTATTATTTGCTTGTTAATTACTTCTGTTGTCCTAAACAAAGAAAAATTTAAAGAATCACCACAATTATACAATTTGTATTTTGTGGCTTTTGCATGCATGTGTATTTTGCTTTTATAGAACCACAGAATCACTGCACAAAACTTAAGCTTCTTTATTTCCCTTCTTCACCTATGCATATCTTCCAACATTCCCTACCTTCAGCTTCCTGTTGAGTAAAGAAGAACTGAAGGAAAAGGAGCTCTTTGTCACTCTACGGCCCTTTCCTTCTGTGTTACCAGTTTCCGTGTAAGTGATTCAATAATATAGGGAAGTAACAGGAGTCTAGTGGGTTTCCTTAGTCCTTCCTGTTTCTTTGCATCTATTGCCTCTTTTTTCCTTCCATGCAAGTTCTGGTTCAAATGAAAAGCCTCTGCAGGGCCGTCAGTTCCTTCATTTAATCAGCCTAGATGGAACAGGCCCTCCTCCTGCTTAGCTCACGTCTCCGTGAACTCCCACTCATCCTGGGGCCATGGGGATTTTGAGCTACAGGGCTGTATGTGAAGTGAGGAAAGGAGGAAGGAGGCATGCATATTACACACATCCTCCCTTCTCACACACACTTCATTGTCGCATCAGACTTCACTTACAAAACACAAATTCAAAGATAAAACTATTAAGAATTTCAAGATGGTGGCAACAAAGCATTAAACTGAATGTGAGGCCCTATGCAGTTATAAAGCTTGCATGTTCCTGAAGCTGGCTCTTAGGCCAGGAAGATTTCCTGAGAAATAAACATTCTCAAATGTAGGAACTGAGTCTTGAGAGAGACTGTAGTATTTCTGACTCTACAGATTTTAAAACACAGCATTTATTGGGAGTATGTAAGTATGCTCACAGGCAGGTGAATGGACTTCTCAAAGCCACTTTCTACCCTATCTCTGTATTCTCTGCTGTCATACCTCGCAAAACAGTACTTCAACTTTCTTCTGAATTTGGTGAGATTGGGTGTGTATACTTGTTATGTCTGTTGAAGTCATTAATGAGACAAGACATTTGATAAAAACATAACTTGGAGAAGAATAAATCAAAAAAGACACTTTAGTACTGCTTGTTATGTTCTTCATCTTTAATTAGGTTGTGGTATTCACTTTGGACTTATACTGTTGAGACAGCTTACATATCATGAAAAAAAAGGAATCCTTTTTCATTCTTTAAGATGTACGCATGCCGTATGTGGTTTTGACATGCTAGTTCACAATCCCCCATGTTATGCCTTTAGACCTCACAAATAAATGTTATGTGATGGGTATCCCGCTGAGATGTGAAAATGAAATATGCAAACCTGAAATAACTTGGAAGGAGGGTGAGGTGGGGAAGAAAGGAGTCTCTGACCAGACTGTTGAAAATATATCCCATATTGAAGTTATTATGATACCACAAAAATCTGAATGCAATTTAGACGGTTTGGTTGAGGTTGGAGGGCAGAGTACGTGTATGAGGGGGAGAACTTTAGACATGTGGGCAGCATTTTCAGAAAAGCCTCTCAGTTCAAGGTCAGATGTCCCCACAGTATGTGACAGGTAAAAGAAAGTGCTCAGAAGATGTTTTATTTACAGTTCAGATAGCACTGCATATTGGTTTGTTGTATTGTCATTTAGATGGTATGTGTCACAAGGCAGGCTAAATTCCATAGTCAACTCTGGAATATTTTCATCTTAATCGCCTCAGATTCATAAAGCAAAAATATTTAGAATCATTCTTTCTAATGAAAAATAATGTTCTTTGCACTATATTATCAGTATTAAAAAATGCCTTCCCTTTTGGAAAAGAATTAATCTTTGTTTTCTCTGATCTGTCTCTTTTTTAATACTTTTCCATTTTTTCCACTTGTCAATACTTTTGGGGGGCAAGTAAATGCTGGTGTTGCAGACTATTATACATGATTTTTTAAGGTGCTGAAAGTTATATATGCCAAATGTGTTTTTGTAGGGATACTCCCTCTTAAAAAAAAAACCAACCAAACAAAACAAAACAGTAAATGTTGTATTTGGTATCTCCAAAAGGAGCTCTTAAACTCAGTTCCATCTGTGAATTGGAGAACATGGTATTATCCCTTCTGTCGTCCTGTGATGATGGTGAAGTTTTGCCTAAAATAATGTTCTATCAGAGTACCTATTAGGGAAATTCTAACATGATTTATTTTCTTACTTTTCTGAAGATATTTCAGAATATTTGAATTCTCAAATTTAAATCCTCTACTGACCCTCTATCTACTTGAAACTCTATGGAAAATACAATATCTATTTAGGTCAATGTGTTATTGCTTTGAGTCTAAGAGAGTGGTTTAATTGTGATATAATACACATTTCCCTCCCATGATGCTGCTTAAAAGCCAAAAGCTGAAAAACTGCACATACCTCAGGATTAAACCAATCTTATATCCAGTCCACTTATTATCTATTTATTCATTCAATGAATAGTTACTGAGACCTGCTGTGTTTCAGGTGCTGTCCTAGGCCCTGAGCTTGCCTCAAGAAACCAAATAGACTTAGTACCCATCCTTTGTGGATTTACTTCAGCATTACAAGGAAGCGTATTCTAGCCCTGTGCAGCCATCGGCTATCTAACATGATAGCCACCTATCATATGTAGCTATTTAAATTTAAATTTAATTTCCCCTAAAGTCAGGAACAAGACAAGGGTGCCCACTTTCACCATTACTATTCAACACAGTTTTGGAAGTTTTGGCCACAGCAATCAGAGCAGAAAAAGAAATAAAAGGAATCCAAATTGGAAAAGAAGGAATCCAAATTGGAAAATCCAAATCTGTTTGCAGATGACATGATCCTCTACATAGAAAACCCTAAAGACTCCACCAGAAAATTACTAGAACTAATCAATGAATATAGTAAAGTTGCAGGATATAAAATCGACATACAGAAATCCCTTGCATTCCTGTACACTAATAATGAAAAAATAGAAAGAGAAATTAAGGAAACAATTCCATTCACCATTGCAACGAAAAGAATAAAATACTTAGGAATATATCTACCTAAAGAAACAAAAGACCTATATAGAGAAAACTATAAAACATTGGTGAAAGAAATCAAAGAGGACACTAATAGATGGAGAATATACCATGTTCATGGATTGGAAGAATCAATATAGTGAAAATGAGTACACTACTCAAAGCAATTTATAGATTCAATGCAATCCTTATCAAGCTACCAATGGTATTATTCACAGAGCTAGAACAAAAATTTCACAATTTGTATGGAAATACAAAAAACCTCGAATAGCCAAAGCTATCTTGAGAAAGAAGAATGGGACTGGAGGAATCAACCTGCCTGACTTCAGGCTCTACTACAAAGCCACAGTCATCAAGACAGTATGGTACTGGCACAAAGACAGAAATATAGATCAATGGAACAAAATAGAAAGCCCAGAGATAAATCCACACACCTGTGGACACCTTATCTTTGACAAAGGAGGCAAGAATATACAGTGGATTAAAGACAATCTCTTTAACAAGTGGTGCTGGGAAAACTGGTTGAACACTTGTAAAAGAATGAAGCTAGAACACTTTCTAACACCATACACAAAAATAAACTCAAAATGGATTAAAGATCTAAACATAAGACCAGAAACTATAAAACTCCTAGAGGAGAACATAGGCAAAACACTCTCTGACTTACATCACAGCAGGATCCTTAATGACCCACCTCCCAGAATATTGGAAATAAAATCAAAAATAAACAAATGGGACCTAATTAAACTTAAAAGCTTCTACATAACAAAGGAAACTATAAGCAAGGTAAAAAGACAGCCTTCAGAATGGGAGAAAACAATAGCAAATGAAGCAACTGACAAACAACTAATCTCAAAAATATACAAGCAACTCCTGCAGCTCAGTTCCAGAAAAATAAATGACCCAATCAAAAAATGGGCCAAAGAACTAAACAGACATTTCTCCAAAGAAGACATCCAGATGGCTAACAAACACACGAAAAGATGCTCAACATCACTCATTATCAGAGAAATGCAAATCAAAACCACTATGAGGTACCATTTCACGCCAGTTAGAATGGCTGTGATCCAAAAGTCTACAAGCAATAAATGTTGGAGAGGGTGTGAAAAAAGGGAAACCTCTTACACTGTTGGTGGGAATGCAAACTAGTATAGCCACTATGGAAAACAGTGTGGAGATTCCTTAAAAAACTGGAAATAGAACTGCCTTATGACCCAGCAATCCCACTGCTGGGCATACACACTGAGGAAACCAGAATTGAAAGAGACACGTGTACCCCAATGTTCATCGCAGCACTGTTTATAATAGCCAGGACATGGAAGCAGCGTAGATGTCCATCAGCAGATGAATGGATAAGAAAGCTGTGGTACATATACACAATGGAGTATTACTCAGCCATTAAAAAGAATACATTTGAATCAGTTCTAATGAGGTGGATGAAATTGGAGCCTATTATACAGAGTGAAGTAAGCCAGAAAGAAAAATACCAATACAGTATACTAACGCATATATATGGAATTTAGAAAGATGGTAACAATAACCCTGTATACGAGACAGCAAAAGATACACTGATGTATAGAACAGTCTTTTGGACTCTGTGGGAGAGGGAGAGGGTGGGATGATTTGGGAGAATGGCATTGAAACATGTATAATATCATATATGAAACGAGTCGCCAGTCCAGGTGGATGCTTGGGGCTGGTGCACTGGGATGACCCAGAGGGGATGGTATGGGGAGGGAGGAGGGAGGAGGGTTCAGGATGGGGAACACGTGTATACCTGTGGCGGATTCATGTTGATATATGGCAAAACCAATACAATATTGTAAAGTTAAAAAATAAAAAAATTGAAATTTAAGTAAATTATAATGAAATAAAATTAAAACTTCAGTTTCTCAATCACACTAGCTTTATTTCAATTGCTCAATAGCCACATGTGGTGAGTGGCTATCACACTGGAGAGTGTAGATATAGAACATCTCCATCATGGCAGAGGTTTCCGTTGCTTGGCACTATCAGTCATTAAGAGAGAAATTAAGAGAGAAAGGGTCAGTTAAGAACTTCAGCACATTTTAACAAATTGGTGAAAGCAGGGTAGACCACTGACATATAGTTATGCCATGGTGTTTGCATTAGCACCCTTATTTCTGGTGTTATGGAATCAGCCTGGTCATATGCACAATAACCAGATATTTTCCTGCTGCTGCTGCTGCTAAGGCACTTCACTCGTGTCCGACTCTGTGCGACCCCATAGATGGCAGCCCACCAGGCTCCCCCATCCCTGGGATTCTCCAGGCAAGAACACTGGAGTGGGTTGCCGTTTCCTTCTCCAATGCATGAAAGGGAAAAGTGAAAGTGAAGTTGCTCAGTCATGTCCGACTCCTAGCGACCCCATGGGCTGCAGCCTACCAGGCTCCTCCATTCGTGGGATTTTCCAGACAAGAGTACTGGAGTGGGGTGCCATTGCCTTCTCCAGATATTCTCCTAGGAACAAGAAACTTGTCTGAGGAGATGTGTGCATTTGCACAATGAAGAGGCAAGAGTCTGCTACAAGGGCTGCTACACCCCCTTCACATGGCCTTGGTGGATGTTATAATCGTCATGAACTCTTTCCTGTTTAGTTGACACCTGGATTCAGAATTTTTTAAACACAGCATTCTAGGTCATAATCTTCCCCAATGGTGCAGCCAGCAGAAAATCTGCCTGCAATGCAGGAGACACAGGTTAGATCCCTGAGTCTGGAAGATCCCCTGGAGGAGAACACGGCAATGCATTCCAGTATTCTTGCCTGAAAAAAACCCTATAGACAGAGGAAGCTGGCAGGCTACAGTCCTAAGGGTTGCAAAGTGTCAGACACGACTGAGTAACTGAATATACACACAGGTAGTTACTATTACTTGGAGTTGGTATGTGGATGAATCCTTTTTGCCCTTCCTAATCTCTGTATAAATCTGCTTCTCATTTTCCTAGTAAACAGCTTAGATGACTAAGATTTTGTAAGATGAAGTCCAGCAGATGGCAGGAAAACCAGAGGGAGCAGCACGTTCCCAGATGGCTGTCTCATACTTCTACTCTAAACGTTCTTGCGTTCCACCTGATTCCAGAAGGACCTCTAATGGAAAGAGCAACAGAGCACTGGTTTGGGGACCTGATTGTGTGCATCCCTAAAAGTAGAGGGAATATTGGCGTGTTGCATAGCATCTTTCCTGACTTTTTCTTTATTTTCAAAGTGCTTTTAATATCTGTAGTAGATGTTATGTACTATTTGAAAAAGAAAAGCTTTATTGTGTTCTTTAGGGCTTAATAGTTACCTTCCCTAGTACTGATGTTTGAAATCCCCTGGGAAAAGTTAAGATGGAAATTTACATCAGTCAAGGAAGGAGATTTGGACCTTCAGCCTTACTTTTTGATTGATTATTCCTGGTACAAACTGATATGGAAAGAGAAACTTATTTTTAACATTTTCAACATGGTTCATGTGAGAAAACAGATGTTTATAATAGGAAATCCTATTGTGCAGAGGGACTTATCAAGACTTACTTACAAGGCCTGAAGACTTCTACGTCACAGGTCAGATTTGATGTAAGGGCCATTGTGCCTCCTGTCTGGATTGAGTGATGACTGTGATGGCTAATCATTACTATTATTAATGACCCCTTCTTAAAAGGCAAACAAAAGGAGGAAGTCTGGTGTCAGTATCAAGCCGGCCTTTATGACTGCTCAAGTATCATCACAAGTATAACTGTCTATGGGAACATAGTGCAGAAAGTAAATATTTTGCTAATTCCCATGATCTTCGCCAGCAAGATAAACATGAATTAGTTTTGTGTTCATAATGGCTGCGTACTCTGCCTTGTTACTAGTTAGATGCAACTGATGTTATGTAGTGGAATATTTGACATCCCTAGAGTTGAATATAATGTATCTTAGAGCTTTTCTGATGACCTGCTTGCTGTTTTAAAAATTGAAATAGTTGAAATACATCAGATTAGGAGCCAAGGAAAATACATTTACAAATGGTGATGTATAATTTTTTAATCTTTCCTTGTGTATCAAATATGAAACAATGCTTTCATGGACACATTTAACATTATTCATGCACTTAAGAATAAACAGAGCAAGCAAGTGAACAAAAAATTATTTGAAGCTCTACTTTCACTGTATGCCACCTCAAATCCTTTGTCAAATAAGGTGTGAATTAAATATGAAAGTGAAAGTGGCTTAGTCATGTCTGACTCTTTGCAACCGCATAGACTATATAGTCCATGGAATTCTCCAGGCCAGAATACTGGAGTGGGTAGCCTTTTCCTTCTCCAGGAGATCTTCCCAACCCAGCTCTCCTGCATTGCTGGTGGATTCTTTACCAACTGAGCCACAAGGGAAGCCCCAAAATACTG
Source organism: Tragelaphus eurycerus (assembly GCA_935064755.1). Lineage (NCBI taxonomy): Eukaryota > Metazoa > Chordata > Mammalia > Artiodactyla > Bovidae > Tragelaphus > Tragelaphus eurycerus. Next base: position 33,496,689 of record CAKXYN010000002.1, read on the forward strand.
GAATGGGTAGCCTATTCCTTCTCCAGTGGATTTTCCCGACCCAGGAACTGAACCAGGGTCTTCTGCATTACAGTCAGATTCTTTACTAACTGAACTATGAGGGAAGCCCTCATTTTAAATACAATATTTAAATATAAATACTTAAGTAAAAATCCTGCTACCACAATGAGGACAGTAATGATTATCACCATCCTCATAATGCTTACCAGTTTGGGTTCTGCTGGAAGTGTAGTCACATTAGTTTAGTTTACTTTAAATACGTGTGTGTGTGTGTGTGTGTGTTCAGTCATGTCTGACTCTTTGTGACCCCATGGACTGTAGCCCACCAGGCTCCTCTGTCCATGAAATTTTCCAGGCGAGAATACTGGAGTGGGTTGCCGTTTCCCACTCCAGAGGATCTTCCCAACCTGAGGATCAAACCTGCGTCTCTTGCATCTCCTGCATTGGCAGGCAGATTCTTTACCACTGTGCCACCTGGAAAGCCCTTAAAATATTCACATACAAAAAAATACCTTTACTCTACCCAACTTGAGTGTACTAATTACAAAGAGATGATTTTGCCATTTCTGGGACATTGCATTCTTTTAGAAATGTACCCATGAAAATTGGTGACTCTTTCCTCTAAAACGGGTGTTCCCGCTGTGCTGTAACCACGCGTAGAGCTGCACCTCTGGGTTGAGTCAGTCACCCTGTTGTGACTGTTGTTGTTCATTTGGAAATGTCTCTGAGAACCGCCCCTTGGCTTGCATCCTTGTCATTCTCCCAGGCTTTCTGCAGTGACGTTTGAAGTAGCCTTTCTTCCCTGTTTCTGGGTTGGTGTGCCCTACACATGTCTGCAAGACTCAGCCCCGTGCTCTTCTGTCACACACCTGCTTACGTAATTTCCATGGTTCTCTTTGCCCCTGGTTGAGTTTGGATTCCAGTGCCAGATATTCAGGATTTTCCGTCACTTGGCTCCACTTTATCTTCTTTCTGCAACTCCTCAGCCTCCCCACTTCGTTGTGGGAACACTGACTTTCCACGGCTACACAACTTCTTTCCATCAGGCCAGGGTAATAGAGCTTTCTTTCTTCACGTAAAATAGTGTCCTTTCTTTACCCTTCTGTCCACTCGCTTTAAGAGGCAGATCAACTTTTGTCTCCTCCCTATTCTGGTTTTCATTCTCTTGTGAATTTCCCTTGGGGGTATGACATATTTAGCTCTCACTATATACTCTAAAAAAGTATAAAGCTCTCACTATATACTCTAAAAAAGTATAAAGCTCTCACTATATACCCAAAAAAGATGTCCTCTTCATTATAGGGGACTGGAATGCAAAAGTAGGAAGTCAAGAAACACCTGGAGTAACAGGCAAATTTGGCCTTGGAATACGGAATGAAGCAGGGCAAAGACTAATAGAGTTTTGCCAAGAAAATGCACTGGTCATAGCAAATACCCTCTTCCAACAACACAAGAGAAGACTCTATACATGGACATCACCAGATGGTCAACACCGAAATCAGATCGATTATATTCTTTGCAGCCAAAGATGGAGAAGCTCTATACAATCAGCAAAAACAAGACCAGGAGCTGACTGTGGCTCGGACCATGAACTCCTTCTTGCCAAATTCAGATTGAAATTGAAGAAAGTAGGGAAAACCACTAGACCATTTAGGTATGACCTAAATCAAATCCCTAATGATTATACAGTGGAAGTGAGAAATAGATTTAAGGGCCTAGATCTGATAGATAGAGTGCCTGATGAACTATGGAATGAGGTTCGTGACATTGTACAGGAGATAGGGATCAAGACTATCCCCATGGAAAAGAAATGCAAAAAAGCAAAATGGCTGTCTGGGGAGGCCTTACAAATAGCTGTGAAAAGAAGAGAAGCGAAAAGCAAAGGAGAAAAGGAAAGATATAAACATCTAAATGCAGAGTTCCAAAGAATAGCAAGAAGAGACAAGAAAGCCTTCTTCAGTGATCAATGCAAAGAAATAGAGGAAAACAACAGAATGGGAAAGACTAGGGATCTCTTCAAGAAAATCAGAAATACCAAAGGAACATTTCGTGCAAAGATGGGCACGATAAAGGACAGAGATGGTGTGGACCTAACAGAAGCAGAAGATATTAAGAAGAGGTGGCAAGAATACACAGAAGAACTGTACAAAAAAGAGCTTCAAGACCTAGATAATCATGATGATGTGATCACTGACCTAGAGCCAGACATCTTGGAATGTGAAGTCAAATGGGCCTTAGAAAGCATCACTACGAACAAAGCTAGTGGAGGTGATGGAATTCCAGTGGAGCTATTCCAAGTCCTGAATGATGATGCTGTGAAAGTGCTACACTCAATATGCCAGCAAATTTGGAAAACTCAGCAGTGGCCACAAGATTGGAAAAGGTCAGTTTTCATCCCAATCCCAAAGAAAGGCAATGCCAAAGAATGCTCAAACTACCGAACAATTGCACTCATCTCACACGCTAGTAAAGTAATGCTCAAAATTCTCCAAGCCAGGCTTCAGCAATATGTGAACCGTGAACTTCCTGATGTTCAAGCTGGTTTTAGAAAAGGCAGAGGAACCAGAGATCAAATTGCCAACATCCGCTGGATCATGGAAAAAGCAAGAGAGTTCCAGAAAAACATCTATTTCTGCTTTATTGACTATGCCAAAGCCTTTGACTGTGTGGATCACAATAAACTATGGAAAATTCTGAAAGAGATGGGAATACCAGACCACCTGATCTGCTTCTTAAGAAATCTGTATGCAGGTCAGGAAGCAACAGTTAGAACTGGTCATGGAACAACAGACTGGTTCCAAATAGGAAAAGGAGTACGTCAAGGCTGTATATTGTCACCATGTTTATTTAACTTATATGCAGAGTACATCATGAGAAATGCTGGACTGGAAGAAACACAAGTTGGAATCAAGATTGCCGGGAGAAATATCAATAACCTCAGATATGCAGATGACACGACTCTTATGGCAGAAAGTGAAGAGGGGCTAAAAAGCCTCTTGATGAAAGTGAAAGTGGAGAGTGAAAAGGTTGGCTTAAAGCTCAACATTCAGAAAACGAAGATCATGGCATCTGGTCCCATCACTGCATGGGAAATAGATGGGGAAACAGTGGAAACAGTGTCAGACTTTGTTTTTCTGGGCTCCAAAATCACTGCAGATGGTGACTGCAGCCATGAAATTAAAAGACGCTTGCTCCTTGGAAGGAAAGTTATGACCAACCTAGATAGCATATTCAAAAGCAGAGACATTACTTTACCAACAAAGGTTCGCCTAGTCAAGGCTATGGTCTTTCCTGTGGTCATGTATGGATGTGAGAGCTGGACTGTGAAGAAGGCTGAGCGCCGAAGAATTGATGCTTTTGAACTGTGGTGTTGGAGAAAACTCTTGAGAGTCCCTTGGACTGCAAGAAGATCCAACCAGTCCATTCTGAAGGAGATCAGCCCTGGGATTTCTTTGGAAGGAATGATGCTAAAGCTGAAACTCCAGTATTTTGGCCACCTCATGCGAAGAGTTGACTCATTGGAGAAGACTCTGATGCTGGGAGGGATTGGGGGCAGGAGGAGAAGGGGACGACAGAGGATGAGATGGCTGGATGGCATCACTGACTCGATGGATGCGAGTCTGGGTGACCTCCGGGAGCTGGTGATGGACAGGGAGGCCTGGCGTGCTGCAGTTCATGGGGTCGCAAAGAGTCGGACACGACTGAGCGACTGATCTGATCTGATATACTCTAAAACTGTCTGTGTGCTTGTCTTGTATTCTAGTGAATATGAGGACAGATTCTTTTGTTTACTCACAGAATTAAAGCTTAAATTAATCATATAGTTGGATATAAGTATCTGGGGATTGATACCTCATTTACTTTCATAATGTTTTACACAATTATGTGTTGTCCTCCAACAACTGTGTAGCTTTTTAAAAGTTGTTTGTTTGTTTTTTTTTTTAAAGGAAGCAATCTATTTCCATTTTGTACTACCCCCTTTCTTTGTAAGCAACCTCAAATTTTGGAGGGTTCTGTAAGAAAAAACTTAATCTTTCCTGTACAGATGATAAAAGATATGAGTAGACTGAACCAGACCCCCACACATAAATATTTACACATATATTTATTGACATATCATTTAATTCAAATCAGTTAACATAAAATTTTTCTTTTTTAATTGAAGGAACATAAAAATTTTCAATTTTACCAATGTTGAATATACGTAAGTGTAAACAACTATTAGATAAATACACTTCACCTGTATAAATTTAGCCAAATTTGGTAATAAATACTACTAACAGACATATAATGAAATAGACACACCCAGCTATTTCTGATATCTCTTTCCAGAGAGTCCTCTAGGAAAATGTGGGCCGTAAAACTAATGCAACATTTGGGCACCAGTAGCCTGGTAGGCTCCAGTCCATGGGGTCGCTAAGAGTCGAACACGACTGAGTGACTTCACTTTCACTTTTCACTTTCATTCATCGGAGAAGGAAATGGCAACCCACTCCAGCATTCTTGCCTGGAGAATCCCAGGGACAAGGGAGCCTGGTGAGCTTCTGTCTATGGGGTCGCACAGAGTCGGACACGACTGAAGCGACTTAGCAGCAGCAGCAGCACTAAGGGAAAATCTATTTGCTGACATAATGTTTGCATTTATAATTGTGAAATACCAAAACAACCTAAATGCTAATAGTTAGAAAATACAAACTGTGATATATCAATTGAATAGAATATTATGTCATACTGAGGTTCATATCCCTTTTAGAGCAAATACTTAGTTAACTGGGTATCCTTAGGTATTAAATAAATTATGGAGCTCTCTAAGCACTGATTTCCTTATCTGTACATTGGTGAATGAGACCAGATCTCAAAGACTGATTCTTATTGGAAGGGAGATGAGAGTGGCTATCTAGATTTGATTTCACCTTGCTTTTACTTTATATTCCTGCTGAACAGGGCTTTCTTGGTAGCTCAGCAGTAAAGAATCCTCCTGCAAATGCAGGAGATGCAACAGGAGCCATGGTTTCAATCCCTGGGTCAGGAAGATCCCCTGGAGAAGGAAATGGAAACCCACTCCAGTATTCTTGCCTGGAAAACCCTACAGACATAGGAGCTTGGTTGACTACAGTCTATAGGGTCACAAAAGAGTTGGACACGATTTAGCAACCAAAGAACAACATACTAAACCAGTAAGCAAATGGTACAGAAGAACATGACATTAAGAAAGTGAGTGAACTTGGCTCTCCAATGCCTTTCTCATGAAGGCATGCCGAGAGTTTGATGGAAAACCCAGTTTGTGCTGAGTGAGGGATCTGCCAGTTTTGAGGTGCTTGGAACTAGAGACTCACTGCCTTTCACACAGTTAGGTTGGGAGAAGGGCCATGCCAGCATCTGAAGAGCTGTTAACACGTGAAATTTCTTTTTTGTGTTTTAGGTATATCCTTTTTTCTACTATGTACTTTCTTTACTGCATAATTTGGCCTTTATTAGGGTTGGCTATGGCCTTACTATTCATGTATTACTGAAACACAATAAAAATTCAAAAACACGTTGAATAAAAATATGTATATAATAAGAATTTCTTCTTCAATAATACCTCTCAAAATTCTGTTTCTTACACAGAGTAAGCAAGTTGCGTTGCTTGTTTTTCTCAATGAGCTAGACCATATACTGAACCTCCTTTGGGTGTCTTCACTATCATTTTTAGATTCAGGGTTTTGATGTTTAGTTATCTAAGTCAACTGGAAGACCAGAATATTACTATTAATACTACCACCACCATCATCACCACCATTACTGCTACTACTATTACTGCTATGATTAATGCTACCACAGAAAGTGCTAAACCATATTTTAAAAAATATTATGCATATGAACTCATTTGGAAATTACTTGTCAAAGGTGAACAGGTGTTAAGGACACCCTTTATAAACCTCTTAAGATACATAGGGGGACTAATTGAGGAAATGTATATAAAGTGCCAAATGTAGTTCTGGGCATGTATAATCTCCAGGAATTAGTAGCTCTTGTTACTACTATTTCAACAATAGGATGCCATCCATTGTCAGTGACAGTATTATTTTATGGGCCACATAGGAAAAAACACAGCCAAGTAAACTATGACATAGTATTTTTTATTTTTTAGGTAATTATTGAAAGAGCTTTTAGACTTACTTAGACATATGTTTTGGGCTTCCCAGGTGGCGTTAGTGGTAAAGAACCCACCTGCCAATGCAGGAGACTTAGGAGACATGGGTTCGATTCCTCGGTCAGGAATATCCCCTGGAGGAGGGCATGGCCACCCACTCATGTCTAGAGAATCCTGTGGACAGAGGAGCCTGGAGGACTCCAGTCCATAGGGTTGTACAGAGTCTGACATGACTGAAGCGAGTTAGCATGCACACATGCAGACATATGTTCTACCACCTCTTACTCTCGAGCTTGAATAAGAGGAAAGCAACATAAATTAGTTAAGATATTCCTGAAACTTCTTCACATTCAAAGTTTGATACGCTTAAGTCACCTTTCAATGACAGATCATTGCTCTCCATGTTTTTGCGCATAGCATTGTCCTGTGTGCATGAGCAGCATTTTGTGTATCCTTAAGAGTATGCCACTCTTACCTTCCTGATTTTTTTCTGAGCCTTTGATATTCATTCTAAAAATTTTCTTTTTGGGCTAAGCTCAAAGCTTCATTTTTTTTTCCTTCAGTTGAATCACATTTTGGTGCAAATTAAGGCATCTGGTCCCATCACTTCATAGGAAATAGATGGGGAAACAGTGGAAACAGTGTCAGACTTTATTTTTTGGGGCTCCAAAATCACTGCAGATGGTGACTGCAGCCATGAAATTAAAAGACGCTTACTCCTTGGAAGGAAAGTTATGACCAACCTAGATAGCATATTGAAAAGCAGAGACATTACTTTGCCAGCAAAGGTCCGCCTAGTCAAGGCTATGGTTTTTCCAGTAGTCATGTATGGATGTGAGAGTTGGACTGTGAAGAAAGCTGAGCATGGAATTGATGCTTTTGAACTGTGGTGTTGAAGAAGACTTGAGATCCCTTGGACTGCAAGGAGATCCAACCAGTCCATCCTAAAGGAGATCAGCCCTGGGATTTCTTTGCAAGGACTGATGCTCAAGCTGAAACTCCAGTACTTTGGCCACCTCATGCAAAGAGTTGACTCACTGGCAAAGACTCTGATGCTGGAAGGGATTAGGGGCAGGAGGGGAAGGGGACAACAGAGGATGAGATGGCTGGATGGCATCATTGACTTGATGGATGTGAGTTTGAGTGAACCCCGGGAGTTGGTGATGGACAGGGAGGCTTGACGTGCTGTGATTCATGGGGTCGCAAAGAGTCGGATACAACTGAGCGACTGAACTGAACTGAAGCAGCTTCTGTCCACAGTTACCAAGAAATTTTAGGCAAATTGATGTTTACTGCTCCAGCAAGAGTCTTGTGTGACACATTAATTAAGCAGACCACATGTATCCCAGGGATTTGGCAATTTCTCTTACTCTAGTTGTATTGTTTGGCATAGGACAGTCATCTGTGTGCAGGTACCTCAGTAACAAAACATAATACATTTCTCCTATCTGTATCTTCTTGGTTTCTTTTAAATTTATTTTTAATTGGAGGATAATTGCTTTACAATGTGGTGTTGGTTTCTGCCATACAGCAACGTGAATCAGCTATAAGTATATGTATAGCCCCTCCCTCTTCAACCTCCTTCCCAGCCTGTCTCCCAATCCACCCTTCTAGGCTGTCACGGAGCACTGAGCTGAGCTCTCTGTTTTATACAGAATCTTCCCACTAGCTGTCTATTTTACACACGGTAGTGCACATATTGTCAATGCTACTCTCTTAATTCGTCCCACTCTTTCCTTCTCCTTCTGTGTCCAGAATTCTGTTCTGTATATCTGTGTCTCTGTTACTTCCTTGCAAATAGGTTTATCAGTACCATTGTTCTAGCTATATGTATGTGTTAATAGACAATATTTGTTCTTCTCTTTCTGACTTCACTCTGTATAATAGGCTCTAGCTTCTTTATCTTCTCATTTTATATCCTGGAAGGCAAGTAGCTTTTGCTTTGCAAGAACATATGGAATTGCTGTCATTCTTCTATCATGAATATTGGCTTCACTAATTTCAAATTTATACTTCCAACTATTCTATTTCCATGCCTTTATGTGCACACAGCTTTTTTGTTTAATGATGAATCATGGTATAATTTTGATATTTTAAAAGGTAATCAGTTTGGCAGGGAAGTATGACCATTAAACATCCATCAATTGAAGTGACATGGTAGGAACAGCTACTAAGACAAAGAATGTGCATGCCCGGGCACCAACAGCAATAGCTGGACTGGTGCCTGGAAGCCAGCAGTTGTCAGATGCCACTGAGTTTGACACAGTCTGTTTCGGAGATGTTCAAATATGAAAACAATGCCCTAGAATTGATAGAACATAATTGTAAGCACAGAGTAAAAGATTTAGAGTTATTTTTTACTAACTGGGAATTTGTGAATGATTTGAACCAGGGACAGGAAGTTATAGAAAAGGGCAATGCCTTGGTGTTCCATCTTGGAGCCGATACCCTTGACCAGAAGTGCATTCCATATAAATAGGAAAAATCTTACCAGTTGTTGCTTTTTGAAAAGAAGGCCACAAAGAAACTGAGAAGTAATGAGGGTTGACTAATCAAGGTTGCTCTCCTTCTTATTCTGGCAGAATTGTTATGAAATAAGTTTTGATTTCAGTGATTTGTCATTTATGAGAACTGCAGAAACACTGGTCTTCTCTCCCGTCACACTGAATGAGACTATGCGGTTGAGATCACTGATGTTGTTAGCAGGAATATGCTTCACTTGCTGCATTTAAAATGGTGAAACTTTCCACTTTGCTATGTAATCTAATTTCTGTGGTTTAATGACAGTGGTCAGCTGCAGTGGTTAGTTGTTTTCTAACCCATTGGCTCTCAATTCACAGTCATAAACATCTTTATATAATTTTTAACAACTTTAGAAATAAATCCAATAAACTTCCCTAATTAGAAGACATCCCTGTTTTGTAAAGAAAAAAAGGAGAGAAATTAAATACATAACACATATACAATCATACATACACAGAAGAGATAGGCCTGCCTCCTCAACTTAAAAAAAAAAAAATGTAAGAAAATGAACTTTTATTGAGCATTATTATGTACTATGCATTGGCCAAGGATTCTACCTACATTACCACATTTAATCCTCACTCCGTCCCTCTGAAGTAGGGGGCTATAATAGATGCAGTTCATACTCCATCCATATCGCTTTACTTTCTGTTGTTCCTGAAAACTTCTACCTGCTGAGCATCTGCAGTTTTTCTGACTGAGGAATCTCCCTGTTTGGCAGAGCCTCTGGAGCCACCGTGCTTGCTCAATGACTAATAGGGTTGGTAGACTAATACCCCAGCTCCCTCATCACTCCAGTTGGGCAAGTCCGAGGTATGCTCCACCCAGCTCCCAGAGTAGTCGAGGAGGACTGCTCTAGCTACCTAAGGCTGTACCTGTTCACAGCCAGCAGTTTATCACCTTCTCCACCTTTTCCCTCTCACTTCCCACTGACACCTTTGGATCAGCTGTCAGATATACTACTGGCACCCACATCCTTGCTTCATGACTATTATATAAATGAAGAAATATGCCCAAGGTCATATAGTTGGAAAATAGCAGAGGTGAGATTTGAACCCAAACTGAGGAGCCTCACAAAAGTGAAACCTGATTCAGTGGGGGAGCTTTTGACCAGGTGATCATACTGAAGTTTTATTCTTCAATATGACTACTTTAACAAGGATAATAGTAATTTTAATTTTGTATTATGTGTACCCACTCTGCATTCTGTACTAGAAGATGCTGACAAATTTAGTCTACTTGTTTGCTTCGCATAGCACTAATATGAACTCAACGATATCATTGATTTTTGCACAAAACTGACAGGACGGTATCTCATGATGTAGACAGAGATCTTCCTGTCTTAAATTTTATTGCTGACAGATAATTATTGATATCATTCTAGGAAGGGGGCTAAAACAAAAGCATTCCTAAAGCACATTATCTGTACCTCTCTCTAAACACATTTCATTTTCTGCATCATTATATTTTTTTATACATTCTTAATTGTCACTTGAGGGTAGGATCCATATCTGATTCACCTTTTTTTTTTTTTAACTTCATAATGTTTGGTATAATGTCTTATATCAATGGACTCTAAATAAATATTTTAAAATAAATAAATGGTTATATGGACTTAAACTAGTGTTGTTATTAAATGGACAAAACATTTGAAGTTAGGATCACTAATTAGGGATAAGCATACCATCTCATGCATTGGAGAAGGAAATGGCAACTCACTCCAGTGTTCTTGCCTGGAGAATCCCAGGGACGGGGGAGCCTGGTGGCTGCCGTCTATGGGGTTGCACAGAGTCGGACACGACTGAAGTGACTTAGCATAGCATAGCATAGCATAGCATAGCATAGCATACCATCTCGTAAATAATTGCTATTTGAGGTCTGTGCTACTATGTTACTATTTTGTGTGATGAGTCACTCAAGCTCAGTCATGTCTTACTCTTTGCAACCAGCTCATCAGGCTCCTCTGTCCATGGGATTCTCCAGGCAAGAATACTAGAGTGGGTTACAGTTTCCTCCTCCAGGAGATCTTTCTGACCAGGGATGGAACCGGCATCCCCTGCATTGGCAGGTGAATACTTTTACCACTGAGCCACCTGGGAAGCCCCCTATGTTACTCTTACCTTAGCTTGATTGCTGTGAAAAATGATACAAACGTTGAATGGTATACAGTCAATCACTTCAGATCCCATTGTCTATGCTTTTTTCTTCAAATTTGAATTCTACTTGAAAGAAAATAGAAATAGAATTCTAGTAGGTGGACTTTCCTATAGCTATCTCAGATCCACCGGTGGCTTTGACCAAGAAAGAAGTAGGTAAGCAAATCTTAAAATAGTGAAGCTTCTGGGTGGGGTGGTCCTAAAAACCAAACTAATTAAAGGGAAGAAAGAAAAACAAAAAGAAAAGAATTCTAGAGAAAAATGCTTTACACTTAAATCAGTGGTTTCATGTATTTTGGGACTCTTTTTCGAGTTTGGTTATTTCTTATTCATTGAGATTTTTAAGAATATAGTGTATTAGGGAGAAATTGACCCCTTCAGTTTATTCATATGGTTCTTCTCTTGTCCTAACTTCAATAAGATTTTTCTCGGACTTTGTCAGCTATGGGGATATTTGGGGAGTCTGTGACCTCATGTGTCTTTTGATTCCAAAATAGAAATGTCCTCTCCAAGTATTCGCGATAATGAGTCCCTGAATTGAGCCTCGATAATTCAGACTCATCGAAGTCAAGTTTGACCATTGTTATGTTTTCAGGGGATGTGGTGTCCCAAGGCAGTTCTTACATGTCAGTTATAGTAGTCTAGGCAGGTAAGAGGTAGACTTTGGTCGACTCTTCTAAAAATTTAACCCGTACAAACTGACACAAATCATGGTGTTTTTTGATTGTGCAGTAAAATCTCATTTAATTATACACAGATTATTTATTTGGGTAAAGAAGCTGATATAAATTTTGTGACCATAAATTTTCTAGGGGAAGACCTCATATGATATTTTCTGCCTAAAGTGACTTGATGACAATAGACTGAAAGACACACATGATGAAATGGGAAAAAAGTTCTTGCCGAGTAGCCAAGAGCATGGGATTTAGAGCCATGCCATCCTGGATCCCATTACAGCTCTTACTTTAAATAACTGTGTTATTTATGATAAACTTTATTACTTTAAACTACTTTACATCTAGCACCTTAGTTGGAAGTAACAGCACCAACTTCATGGGATAAATATTTATTAGTACAAATAATGTTTATACATTTCTTAGCATACTTTCTAGTACATAAGAGATCCTAAACAGTTGTTCGGGGAAGGCAATGGCACCCCACCCCAGTACTTTTGCCTGGAAAATCCCATGGACGGAGGAGCCTGGTAGGCTCTAGACCATGGGGTCGCTAAGAGTCGGACACGACTGAGCGACCTCACTTTCACTTTTCACTTTCATGCATTGGAGAAGGAAATGGCAACCCACTCCAGTGTTCTTGCCTGGAGAATCCCAGGGACAGGGGAGCCTGGTGGGCTTCCGTCTATGGGGTCGCACAGAGTTGGACACGACTGAAGCGACTTAGCAATAGCAATAGCAAAACAGTTGTTACTTTTGTTGTTATTATTTCTAGTGTCATTATTATTCACAAGAACCAACCTTCCAAAGATCAACTTTCAGAGAGTATTTCCAGAATAAGAATAATAACATGGAATTAAATAATTAAGTAACTACAATTGATAAATGGCGCCAGTGCTTCTTCACTCAATCGTGTCTGATTCTCTGTGGCCCCATGAACTATAGCCTCCCAGGCTCCTCTGTCCTTGGAATTTTTCAGGCAAGAATACTGGAGTGGGTTGCCATTTCCTAATTCAGGGGATTTTCCCAGCCCAGGAATTGAACCACATCTCTTGTGTCTCCTTCTTTGGCAGATGGGTTCTTTACCACTAGCACCACTTGGGAAGCCTCCCCATGATTGATAAACATGTCTCATTAAGTCTAAAAGTGCCTGGCAAAGGAAATTACTTTTCTGATTTTTTAAACTGATGAGAAAACGGAAATGCTGAGACCTAAAATAACTTTCCCAGAGACATACAGCTTATAAGGAAAGGTGTCAAAATTTAGCCTAGGTCTTCAGACTTCTAACTTTCATGATCCTTGCTGCTTCCTACAAGGAAATATATAAGCAAGCATAAGTCCTTGCCTAAAGCAGTGAATAATTGAAGGACCCAGTGCTACATGTTAGGCCAGGTAACTAATGTCAGAAGGAAAAGCAGCCACAAATTCAGGACTCACTTTCCTGGGCCTCCCTTGTCCCCTGGATCTTGACCTGGTAACTACTATCTTGTTAGCTTTCCTATACCTTCAAAGAGGTGATTTTTGTATATATTTTTTTCTAGTTATTCTCAGTGGGATAATTGGCCCACATGATCTAATTTACCATCATGAGAAGCAGGTTCCCCCTGAATATTCATTATCAATTTTATTTTTCAGTCTTAATATTTTTGTAAGTTATTTCTGAATAGTACCTGTGGCTGGAAACTTTTGCCTGAAGCAAACTTGAATGCTTAGTCAAGATGTTTGTCTAGGTGAAGCATCATTAATGTTTTGTTTTAAAATTGAATATGGCTATCCAGGATCATGGAGAAGGTAGTGGCACCCCACTCCAGTACTCTTGCCTGGAAAATCCCATGGATGGAGGAGACTGGTAGGCTGCAGTCCATGGGGTTGCTAAGAGTCAGACACGACTGAGCGACTTCACTTTCACTTTTCACTTTCATGCATTGGAGAAGGAAATGACAACCCACTCCAGTGTTCTTGCCTGAAGAATCCCAGGGACAGGGGAGCCTGGTGGGCTGCCATCTGTGGGGTCGCACAGAGTCGGACATGACTGAAGCGACTTAGCAGCAGCAGCAGCAGCATCCAGGATCAAGTTTCATGATAATTCAGGTAATCTACTTTGTGTTCCTTCTCCTGTCTAAAGCTTCAGGATCAGCATGAGAGTATAGGTCAAATGCAGATTTCTTAGCAAAATGTAACTTTAAAAAAAAAAAAGGATCAGAGTAGGTTGGTTTGAAGCAACCTTGTGCTTTCTGCCTGTATTGCTGCTAAACTGCATGAAGTTTGCTAAGCTTCTGTTTGTCAGAAAGGTTTTAGATTTTCACCTGATAGGAAGCAGTGTGTTTTATTTTTTATAATACTGTTGTTGATAAGCCTGACGCCTTGTTCTAGTTTTGGTTAAAATCTGAATTAGATTTCTACAGCTTTTGAAGCATCACAAAGAACTGGAGAACTCCATTAAGTCCAATAAGTCGTTCCAGTTTAAGATAAGAAAGGATGATGTTGGGGAGGGTTTCATTTTATTAGTGATGGGTTTAAAAAGCTTAAACTGCTACATAGGCCATCCAGCTTGGTTTCATTTTTTTTTATTTTATTTTGTTTCAATTTCAAAGAGCTGTTTTGCTTCTCAGAGGTATATAGCTCAACATTTCAAGCTCTCCTTTGCACGACGGGAGATTCACTGAATAAAATCTATTTTTTAGAAATAATCTGAACCTAGATAAATCCTGAAAAATTCTTATATCTTACAAATATATAATTTACAACTAAAGAACTAAATTTGTACCTAGCTTTACAATGACATTTCACATCACAGTTTTTAGCTTACTTTGGCTAATTATAACATGATAGAATACAGTACAAAGTAATAGTAACCATAAAGCTCTGTAGATGAGTCATAAATACCAAAGACTTACTGTGAGTTCTTTACATCTATTCAAGACGAAATCTATTTCTCTTTGATATAGTTTTTTTTTTTTCTGATAAATAAATATGATGTAATCATCATTTTACCTTCAAATGTGTAATGTGTAAGACAGGCCGTTTCTAAGAATGTTCTCTTCTCACCTGAACCCTAGCTGTGGCTACACAATCTCCATTTGTTCATTTACACAGATCTCTCTCTTTTTTTTAAGCCTTTCCTCTCTCACTTAGAGTTAACTATGTGCACATTTGGTAATAAATGCTACCATGGCATTTTGTGATTTTTCCCTATACTACTATAGTTGCGGATGTGGTAGTGTTTCTATTATAAACATACTTTTGCAGAAGTTTATAATTTGTTTGAATAAAAGTTTAAAGATGTTACTTTGTACATTGGGTTCCAATGGCGTGTTTGTATTTTCTGATTTTTTAAAAAGTAGGATTGCATATATATGCTTATTCCACAGTATCTTCTGCGTAAGATTTTTGAGTGCCTTATCATTCATGTAAGATTGGCATGGCAAACAGTGTTATTCCTGTTTTATGGAGACCTTGGATATACCCTGGGCTTCCCAGGTGGTGCTAGTGGTAAAGAATTCGCCGGCCAATACAGGAGACATAGAAGATGTGGGTTCGATCCCTGGGTCAGAAAGATCCCCTAAAATAGGAAATGGCAGCTCTGGTATTTTTGCCTGTGAAGTTCCATGGACAGAAGATCCTGGCGGACTACAGTCCATGGGGTCACAGAAAGTCAGACACACACACACACACACACATATACACACACACATATAGCCTGCAGAGATTAAGTGATTTTTCAAAATGAGGAGGCAGTTGAGGTGAATGAGTTAAGTCAAAACCCAGAAGCCAAGGGGCAGTTATCTTCAACTTGGTTGTTTTAATTTGTAGGGGGCATGAGAAAACTCTTTTAGGTTTTTCTTTTCTTTTGGTTACTTTGGTTGATACTCTGGGAAATACACTTTACATACTTGGTCAGACTCTCTGCTTCTTATTCTTTCTGAAAAGCCACTTGCTTATACTGGTATTTAGGCACCGTGACGAGTGGAGACTAGCAGGACAGGTAGGGCAGAGACGTCAGAAACTCAGCCGTGGCTGTCTGGTCCCTGGATCATAGAAGTCAGAGCTCAGTTGTCTTCAGTCAGAAAGAGGATAGCAGAGACCATAGACATGAGACATCCCACTGGTACCGAGAAGCATGTGGGGCCAGCATGGCATACAGAAGCCTCCACACAGGCAGGTGGAACACAAAAGGAGAAGACTGAGTGAGCAGCGTCTCAGTCTGGGGGATGCGCGCAGCAGGTAACTTGGCACTGCAGTCAAGCAGCAGGGCCGCAGCCGTAGGTCTCGTTCCTTGGGAGGGGTTTGGCAGGAGCAAGGCAGCCCAGTCCATTAAGGAGGGGCCTTTCAAGCAGGCTCCCAACGTAGGGGCTCAGGTAGAAGGACTCGGACAAAAGTCAAGTTACCACATGGGATAGAGTCTAGAGCTTGGGAACAAAGGAAAACGCCAGTGATCAGTTCTAGACTAGATACAGTAAGCACAGCAAAAGCCCAGTAAATAAATTAATTTGTAATGCTGACAAGGGCTGTGGAGAAGATAAAACAGAATAGCAAGTACATTTAAATTTATTTATTGATTTAGTCACACATTTATATCTTTATTTAACTTCCCACCTACTATTGTTTTCCAAAAGCCATACATAGGTAAACTGGGATTTAAGAGTTAGGCTGTGAATTTGAGAACTAAAATCATATCAGTTACTACTGAAGAGTGCTTGCTTAGTAGTTTCATCCCTTTCAGACATTTTTAGTGCTATTTTAAGCACTAAAATTAGATTTTCTTTCACTCTCACAATTAGGAGAGGGCAGTTGATGAACATCAATTGGTGTTCAGTTATTAGTACAACTGATGTTCAACATTAGAGGATAAAGATCAGGTATGTGCCTGTGAGTTGTGTATGTGTGTGTGTGTGTTTAGACATTAAAACTGAATATTGGACTTATCAATTTAAAGGATCTAAATAAAGGAGATGGACTCAAACACCAAAAAGGTGGTTAAAATAGCTTACCTTTAAGGAACTTTTTGTACTTGAGATTCTTTTTATCAGGTAAGTAGGCTATGTGTTTGATCAGTATATTATCACATTGCATTTTAAAGCTCTTCTTTTGTCTCATAAACATTCCTTTTTATTATTATATTTGAGTTTATGTAGCAATTTGAGCTCTCCAAATAATAGCCCTGTATTTCAGTAGCAATCTTTTTGAAGTTTTGGCATCATGCCTCATTATATTAAAGAAATATCCATGCCAAATACCTAACCATGACATGGTTTTTTATTTGATCTGCAAGTTGGCAGTAGAAAAGGAAATTCTGTAGCACCTCTATATTAACTAAATGCCATATCTACTTAAATTATCTAATATGCTACTGTAACCTACTTATGAAAACAATAGTTAGCTTAGATGTATAGTCTATAAAATAGTAGGAACTGTTTTAATGCTGAAATGACCACAGAGTACATAAATGCCAAATTATATACAAAGAATCTTTCCTTCTTATACTCCAGAGGTCATCATTGATGGTATCAAAAACAACTTGGAAATGTGTCCTCTACAATGACAGTTGGGTTACTATTTTGTCTTAATTTTCATCCCCATTATTATTGAAATACAAATTCAATTTTAAATATTGATCTGATTTAGATTTTGATAGTTCTATAGAGATTTCTTTGCCGCAACTGGTGTTTTATTATTCTTTAGTGGTTTGGAGTAGGAAGTTGTTGTTATAGCCTTTGACATCTCATTTAAAAATAATTAATGTGTTTCTTTATTTGCCTGGTGGCATCTATAATGGATCAATAGAGTGAAAAATCCTGATGTTGGCAATCAGTGGGAAGTTCTTTAGTGGATATATAGAGATTCTGCACTTTGGTCTAAAGAACGAACTGCTTAAGCCTAAAAGGAAGATATGTGGTGAGTGTGAGAAAGGCCTGGGGCTTAATTGTGTTTGCTTGTGTGAATGAAGAGTGTGGTGTGGCTGCCAAGAAAGCAGAGGCAACCAGAGGCCTGGCTGGCAGGGAGAATTCCCAGTAAACAGTGAGGTGGGGGGAGGGGTGACGCTACCGACCCTGAATCCCCATCCCCTGCCTGCTGTCTTGGGGTCAGTTTGGGGTTCTCTAGTTAGCTGTATAAATGTTTAAGTGTTTAAAATTGGAGCTCATTCAAAGACAAGTGGTCAGGATGGAGAGAAAACTTGAAACCGTGTTTATATAAGGAAGAGCTGGAGGAACTGGGGATGTTTATTCTGGAGGAGAGGGTACTGAATTGCTGTCTTCTTAGATATAAAGGGTTGTCATGTAGAAGAGAGGTTAGATTTATTCTACATGGCTCTGGAGGGTAGAATAAGGGCCAATGGGGCAGATTTTGGCTCCGCTTTAGGAATAACTTTCTGCCGGTTTCATGTGTCCCTGAAAGGAGTGAACTGTCTCAAAAAAGTAATAATTTTGTATCATGGGGACAGCCATACCTAGGCACATGGTTTCTGTTTTATTCCAGGAAGCATCCTATGAGACTGGATTAAAGATTCCAGAGTCCTCCCAAATCTGTGATCCTAGTTCACCATCTCTCACCATCTCTCTGTGTCTCTGTCCAGCAGACACATTTCTTGACCAAGCATAGTACTAGGGATGCGGACGTCTCCAGGCACTGGAGACACCAGAATGCTGACAGTGGCCACAGCATAGGGTGAGGAGTGCTCCCAGGGTGATGAACTGGGTGCGTCTGGTCTCAGAGTCCCAGAGAGGGCCCACAAATGTGATGCTTAGGTGGCGGTGCCTGAGCTGAGTTGTAAGTAGGAGATGGCAAGAAAGAATGGTGATTAGGCATTGCAACAGGAGGATCAAGCCTGTGGAGAGGCCAAGGTGAGAGTGGGGTACAGTGGACAGGGAGAGAATAAAATGGAGCAGGAGGTGGAGCAGAAAGTGCTTTGTGTGCTAAACTGAGCATTTGGCTTTAGGAGTTGAAGTTTAGGAATAATGTAATCCAGTTTGTATATTTGAAAAGTGGTTTAGCTGATAAGATTGAGGATGGAGCAGTTCAGTTCATTTCAGTCGCTCAGTCATGTCCGACTCTTTGCGACCCCATGAATCGCAGCATGCCAGGCCTCCCTGCCCATCACCAACTCCGGAGTTCACTCAGACTCATGTCCATCGAGTCAGTGATGCCATCCAGCCATCTCATCCTCTGTTGTCCCCTTCTCCTCCTGCCCCCCAATCCCTCCCAGCATCAGGGTCTTTTCCAATGAGTCAGCTCTTTCCATCAGGCAGCCAAAGTATTGGAGTTTCAGCTTTAGCATCAGTCCTTCCAAGGAACACCCAGGACTGGTATCTTCTTTAGGATGGACTGGTTGGATCTCCTTGCAGTCCAAGGGACTCTCAAGAGTTCTCTCCAACACCACAGTTCAAAAGCATCAATTCTTTGGCACTCAGCTTTCTTCATAGTCCAACTCTCACATCCATACATGACCACTGGAAAAACCATAGCTTAGACTAGACAGACCTTTGTTGGCAAAGTAATGTCTCTGCTTTTTAATATGCTGTCTAGGTTGGTCATAACTTTTCTTCCCAGGAGTAAGCGTCTTTTAATTTCATGGCTGCAGTCACCATCTGCAGTAATTTACCAACAGTCAATTCATCCAGGGACTCTTCTCTGAGTCTCAGGTTTCTCATTCCTTAGGTGAGGGTCTTGGACTATTCTGCAGAATTCTATGAGGGTAGTCATTCACTGTCATCCTTTATAATTTCACTTTGTCAAGTCTGTGGTGCCTAGGTCTCACTGGCCTCTGGATACAAATGCAATCATTGGTAGTAATACCCAGATTTCACTCATTTTTTATGCTTGGGACCTCTGGAACCCCTGAAAATCACACCCAGTTATCTCTGGGCATGTCCAGTGGGAGAGCATAAGCTGCCCTTCTCCTTCAAGCCTCCTTACCTGTTGTTATCTGTTCAAGGCTCCTTACCTGTCATTATCTGAACCCACCTGAGTGTGGTGCCTCCTCATGCCAGTCCTTTGTGATGGCACCGCGGTCCCTGTCTGCCATTGACAGCCCTAGAATTCCAGCCTGTAGGGTACTGAGGTGACCCTCCCCTCCTCACAGTCTTCACTGTACCACAGCCACGCTGTCACCAGCCAAAATGGATAAACGGCTCACTGCCTCATTCTGTGTCACTTTTTGTCACCCTGACAGGGAAGTGGAACTGGATAGGCTTGTACCTCCCAAAGTCCCTCTTGACAAAGCTCCTCTAGTTTCTGCCTGCAGCTCCAAGACTATGGAACCAATCCTGAGAGACACACCAGGGTTTTCTCTCCATTCCAGTTTCCTCCAGTCTCTTCCTATCTTGGCTGGTTCTCCTTCAGCAGCAAAATGAACTATAATCCTAGGCTTTGCCTCTGGATCATCAAACGTAGCAATACCTGAGATAATGATGATTATCATGTGTGCTGCTGCTGCTGAGTCACTTCAGTCATGTCTGACTCTGTGCGACCCCATAGACGGCAGCCCATTAGGATGCCCCGTCCCTGGGATTCTCCAGGCAAGAACACTGGAGTGGGTTGCCATTTCCTTCTCCAGTGCATGAAAAGTGAAAGTGAAGTTGCTCGGTCATGTCTGATCCCATGGACTGCAGCCTTCCAGGTGGCGCAGGGCTAAAAGCTATTCGTATACCATCTCATTTAATCACTCCCAGCCCTTGGAGGTACAGATTATTAGTAGTCTCATTTGTAGATGAGGATGAGGCTAAGAGGAATTAAGTAACATGCTCAAACAGCAGACAGAGCTAGAATTTAAAACCAGACTGGTCTAGACTATCAGACACCAAGCTCTTAACAAGTTCCCAGCACTGGGACCTAAACACTCATAATCTTATAACCTGCTTAATGGTAAAGTGCTTACTTTGCTCATTTGTCATCTTTGCATAAATTCCAAATTGGCTTTTGCATCCAGGGCTGGGAAGAAACGGTGGATGCTGCTCTTTCTCACCTCTTAAAGACCTGCCTATCGAAGAGTTCCAAGGAACAGGCTTTGAACCTCAGCAGCCAGCTGGGCATACCCAAAGACACAAGCCAATTGAAGAAGCACATCACCTTGCTATGTGATCGATTAGCCAAAGGTGGACGTCTCTGCCTAAGTACTGATGCAGCAGCTCCGCAGACCATGGTCATGCCAGGTAGGAACTCCATTCATGCTTCCCAAACACAATTGTATTAAGACTTTGGCCAAATTAAAGGGGTGTGCCTTTTATTGTGGCTGTATTGGGGGTTTACATTTCATATTAAAGTGATGATAGCCAAGAAAATTGCTTGCACGTTTCCCTTCAGATATCCCAGGGTAATCACTTGGATAAATATTGGGGTATTTGCTTGTTAAACATTTCTAGAATGGTATGTCTTTTTTCTTCCCCCTGCTTTTAAATATATGATCCACTTTGTTTTGCTACTAACCAATAAAAAGCGGATTAGAGAATAAAACCATTTTTAAGGAAAATTTTACTAAATGTGATCTCGCGATACCATATTTCATAAATGTAAATAGCATAATACAAGCGGCTAATATAATCCAGATGAGTCCCATCCCTTCTGCCGTTTGTTTGGATTGTGGTCACTAGAATAAGGGGGAAGAGACAAAGAAAAAACTGGAGATCAGGCTATATGAGCAGGCTTCAGAGCTGAGGCCACTATGTGCCAGGGTGAGAGATCCAGGTTCCCCTACCTGGGCAGTCAGTGATGGTGGGCATCCAGGTCAGCCTTCCCACTGTCAGAGGGGCTGAGCTGTCATGAGCTCTGCATTTTGGTCCTTTGGAGGCAGCAGCTCCCAAGTGCCACTTCCATCTTCTTAGTGTCTCTCTTTACAGCAGCAGCAAGGAGCACAGAGTAAATGAATTTATTAAATGAAGCAGCTATAGCATCTATTTCTTCTTCAAGCAGGGACCATAGTATGGGAAGCGATGTGGATTTTTTTCATCTTTTTCTTTATATGCCTTTTGTACACTTACCTCCCTATGCTGATGCTCTTCCTCTTGTTTCCTTTCCCCCTCAACCACCATTCCTAGAAGTAAAAAGGAATGCAAGTGAAAACTTTAAAAAGATAAACATGGAGACAGCATAGCATAATCTAATAAGCACAGGCTCTGGAGGCAGACAGACCAGTGTTTGGGTCCTGTCTTTATGCCTTATTGCTCGTATGACTTGAATATGTTACTTAACTTTCCAGAGTCTAGTCTCTTCTTTCAAAGTGGGTATAATAATGCCTTCCTTGTTTCCAGGGCCTTATATGTTTATCAAGTACCTAGCACAAATCTTGGAACAGAGATACACTCAGAAACTCAAACCGTAATTACTGCCATTGTGTAGATGTATGTGTAATTCATTTTCTAAATTTGGGTGAAGAGAATTATTGGCATGGAACCATAGCATTCTATAGTCTATGATTTGAAATATTTTTTACCTTAATTATACACAGACAGAACCTAACTTTTATTCCAAAACCATATTTCTAATATGGTGTTTCAGAATAGAATTGCCTTCCTACATAAAAACAGTTCTAATAGTTTATCTGGATTTAGGTCTTCATCTTGCCCTTGTTAATATCCTCCTAACCAGTCCTTTGGCCTCTGTTCACCCATTGTTGTCCTCTGTTAGGATGCCACATTTATTGAGTATAGAACTATAGTCATTTGTTTAAATAACTAGTTTTAGAGGCGATTTCAGGGCTGTGTCCATAGAAACCCTTGATGTAAAATTTCTACATCAAGGAAATTGATGGAAGGAAGACAGTGAGGAAAGGAGGAAGAGAGGGAAGGTAGGAACAGAATAAAGGAAAGTAGAATATGTGTTTGTTCACAAAGCAGGAGTCTGTAAGCCAGGTGTGTACCTGTCACCCCAGTCTAACTGAGTTCATCCCATTGGGGTGATTGAAGCTGTACGTGTTTGTCGTGGTCACAATTGCTTGCTTTCACTTAACAGTGTTTGGCTTTAGTTGAGTGACTCTGCCTCCCACCTGCCGTGATCCAGTCATGATAGTGACTTTTAAAAAATTGTTAAATCAGTTCTCTTCATCATTACCGTGCTTCATTATTGACTATAATTCTTTTCCTCCTTGGAGCTCAAATTTTTCACACACTAATTTCTGTGCTTGGTATGTTTTTGAGGTAGAAGAAACATGTACAATTATTGCTGTTTTACAAATAGCAATGGAGTTAGGGAAAGCTAAATATCTTGCCCAGAGTCACATGGTTACCGGAAGGGTTAGTCTAGATTCGAAATCTTCTAGCCCATTATGCTTCCCACTAGACCACACAAACCACAACAGTACAAATAGATTTCTAGCCAGAGCCTCCTTCTGGGTAAACTGTTCTCAATCTGGCCTTCTTTTCACTTAAATTGGTGTCGCACTGTGGGAAGAAAAGGGCAGAAACTGTTTCACACAATCTCTTTTCTTTGCTATGAGGAATATAATAAAGGTTTACCTTGTATTTGCTATGTTCTTAATTTTTATTATCTTAGTAGGTGACTTGGTACCATTATTACAGACATAATAAGAAATACTGTGAGTTATTTCTGCTTCAAACCAGTAATTATGCAATTTATGATATTAGTTTGTTTTGCTGTCGTAGTTGTTTCAGAATACATGAAGGTTAAGTGGCATACTAGAAAAGAGTGGATGACCGAACACATGAACACACAAACATTTTTCACAGACACTATCTTCTTTTTAATGGTTGGGGGGAACTCAGAAATCATCTGGTTTGCCTCTCTCACCTAACAGCTGGTGTAACGAAGGCCCTAGAAAGATGAAGTGACTTAGTGGTTGGTATTAAAAGGCAGGAGTGTGTGTAATTTTACCATGTTCCCTATTAAATGGCAGATGAATAAACATCTCAGAATAAAAAACCCTTGGTCTTTTCTAGCCTCCTGACTTTATGAGCCTGGCACCTTGTATGTGCTCTTCCTTTGGTCCAGTAAAGGCCATGATGACAACATCCTCTCTGGCGCTCAGAATTTGAAAATCTTGCCCACTGGGAATTACCTTAAGGACTTCGTTGTCTCACATTTCTCCTGCTTGCCTTTATCAACCTTCAGATTCTCCATCAGCATATAACCTAACCTTTACTGGGTATTCTTTTCATTACAGAACCATCAAACTTATATTTCTCTTCTTACCTCTACTACTCACATCTTTCTGCTGGGGAATATTGCACTTTCATTATATGTCTTTTTCTTAATCTCAGTGATATGAATTCTACCCTTAGAACAAGAGTTCCATGGGGCCACCAGTGTAGTGTTTTTACAAAAATCTGAATGTGAATGCCTTTAGTGGTCTAGCTGACTTTCTCATGCATGTTTGCTTCATCCTTGCAGGTGCTTAGGGCTGAGGTTTACCTTACATTGCTAGATTGATTATGGAAGGTTCGAGACTAATTGGTATCAGGAAAAGACTACCTGAAACTGGAGCCGTTTCATTCTTGTCATTGGGAAAACAAAAGATTTGTTTGAAAAATAAGTAAAATTAAAATCAACAGTAAGTTTATCATATATTTGCCAAAATTTATGTGATGTCTGTTATGTTATAGCAGTTCTTAGAGACAGCTATGAAGGAATCGCATGAGGTCTTTGTTTTTGTTCTGTTTCTGGTATGATGATGGACACTCAAATTTGGCCTAACTAGCACCTTTACAGGAGAAGGCAATAGCACCCCACTCCAGTACTCTTGCCTGGAAAATCCCATGGATGTCGGAGCCTGGTGGGCTGCAGTCCATGGGGTCGCTAAGAGTTGGACACGACTGAGCGACTTCACTTTCATTTTTCACTTTCACGCATTGGAGAAGGAAATGGTAGCCCACTCCAGTGTTCTTGCCTGGAGAATCCCAGGGACAGGGGAGCCTGGTGGGCTGGCATCTATGGAGTCGCACAGAGTCGGACACGACTGAAGTGACTTAGCAGCAGCAGCACCTTTACAAAGAAGGCCATTTTTAAGAAAACACATTCCAACGCGTTATCCGTTTTCCTAGGGGCCTATCATTTTTATGCAAATGATTTTCTTCAGAAATATTTATATCGTCATTATTCTAACCAATTTTCTTCACTGCATTGTTAACCGGACCAGTTGCCAGATTTTCCCTGGGTACTGTCCGTGCATGTGGTACAAGTGGTTCGCTGCTGCTGGTGCTGCTAAGTCACTTCAGTCGTGTCCGACTCTGTGTGATCCCATAGACAGCTGTCCCTGGGATTCTCCAGGCAAGAATACTGGAGTGGGTTGCCATTTCCTTCTCCAATGCATGAAAGTGAAAAGTGAAAGTGAAGTCGCTCAGTCGTGTCCAACTCTTAGAGACCCCATGGACTGCAGCCTACCAGGCTCCTCTGTCCATGGGATTTTCCAGGCAAGAGTACTGGGGTGGGGTGCCATTGCCTTCCCCGAAGTGGTTCTCTAATAACACCTAATTTGCATTGCATTTTGCGTCATCTGCAAGATTTGTAATTTCCCTCTGCAAGCCATTTATGCTGTATTTGTAACAATTTCCAACAGTCACTGAAAGATGAACCAATATAAGAAGTTGATGGCAGGTGGGGATTCATATAGTGTTGAATGTGGAAAGAAACTTGAGTAGAGACTAGTTTTATAAGTGGCCAGTTAGATTTTGAGCGACTATCTTTGTATTATGCTTTTGTTTTTTATTACTACAATTAAGATAATTAGAACATAGGAGAATCCCCCTCCCCCCAATTATGTAAGAATTTAGAATGCGCTAGCCTAAATTCTGATCTCATGTGCTGATGTGGCATTTCAAAGCAATGGAGAAAGGACATGGTGAATTAATTGAAAAATGTTGCTGGGAGCAGACCAACCATTTGGAGGAAAAGTAGATTCCCTAGTCCATAACATGCGCCACAATACATTTCAGATGGGTAGGGGATTTAAATGTAAAAAAACCTGAAACTTCCCGAGCAGAACAAAATAGAAGTAGGTACATAGATATGGAGGCGAGATAGGCCTTTCTAAGTTAAGTCAGCAAAGGCAGCTAGCAAAAGACAGAGTTTCCGCTATCTACTTCTTAAGATCTGGTCCAGAAGCATGTGAACTGAGGTGTGTGTTAAGGATAACTACCCTGGATGGTGCAGTTACAAGTGGTGTCTGAGCATCCTCCTACTATTTCTCTTCCATATAAGGTGTACATTTTCCTACAAATAACATATATAACTTGTATAAAAAGAGACTGTGGTAAAAATGCCAACAATAAAATGACTGTAGTATCAGAAATGGTAGTAAGGAAAAAATGGTCAGTTTGGTAAATCAGGAAAATTAATGACTTTTACAGTATTCAACGGGGAAGGCAATGGCACCCCACCCCAGTACTTTTGCCTGGAAAATCCCATGGACAGAGGATCCTGGTAGGCTCCAGTCCATGGGGTCGCTAAGAGTCAGGCACGACTGAGCAACTTCACTTTCTCTTTTCACTTTCATGCATTGGAGAAGGAACTGGCAACCCACTCCAGTGTTCTTACCTGGAGAATCCCAGGGACGGGGGAGCCTGGTGAGCTTCTGTCTATGGGGTCGTACAGAGTTGGACACAACTGAAGCGACTTAGCAGCAGCAGCAGCAGCAGTATTCAAGGGCAATGACCTGTGTTTATGGGGCTTGTTTATATTCAGTTGTGATAAACAAATACAGGTTCTTCAGGACTTTGTGCAGCTTGTTTATGGATTCTGCCTCCTTCCTACCTCTATATCTCATCTCTGAAAATAAGCCAAATTGTGCAAATTTTTGATCTCTGAGCAATTTTCTACCCTTTTCACAAGTGACTTCATAATTACTAAATTAGGGTGAACACTTTGCCTATAGACTTCAGTCTGCTCTGAAGGCTTTTTCAATAAGACCATTCCCTTCTTAGAACATTCTCATTTCTTAACTTCTCTTTTGCTATCAGAAACTGTTTCTGGCCCACTTCGGCTTGTCTTTTCCAGTCTGCTTTGTGCATCTGTGCCTGCACATGGCCTTTTCCTCTGTGTGCACACTCCTGGTGTGTCTTCTTCCTCTTACAAGGGCACTAGTACTTTTGGCTCGGGGCCTCACCCTCATGACCTCATTTAATGTTAATTACCTCTTTAAAAGCCCTATTTCCAAATACAGCCACATTGGGGGGCTGGCTAGGGCTTCAACCTATGAATTTTGGGGAGGACACAAGTCAGTCCATAATGCCTCCAGGTAATAGCTAAGTGCACGAAGGACTTATATTTTATTCTTTTTGTGTGTGTGTGAATATAGCTTCCTACTTATGTCTAGTATATATATATATAGTTGATGCCCATCATATATTTTTTAAACTTCTTATTTTGAAATAATTACAGACTCATAGGAAGATGCAAAAATACTCCATAGAATCCCAGGTACTCTTCATCCAGCTTTCCCCAATGGTGACATTTCATAGATTGTAGTCTAGTATCAAAAATAGGAAACTAACTTTGGTCTACCTTATGTTTTTAGAATGAATCAGTGCAGCTGTTTATAAAGAAGCTAAGTCTTAAAGTAGGTGTGAATTTTAGATATTTAGAAAGGACAGTGGCAGATACTATAGATAGAGTTGTTAATTTAAGCAAGGGGATATGGGTCTATAAGTAAACTGCTTAAATTTCAGGTTGGAAATTTAGTTTGGTAGATCAGTAAGCATCAGTTGATATAGAACTTGAAAAGCTAGATAAAAGAGATTGAGCAAATGGTGAAGGAAACTGTTATAGATTAAGGTATAAGTGATTTATAAAGGACAGTGTTATATTCCATTTTGAAAAGTGGTTTAAAAAACAAAGCAAAAATAACTCCCTGTGTTTTAGACATACTAATCTGATAGTGGTATACAGGAGAGAGAGGAATATGAAAAGTAAGGAAGAATATAGAAGTGTCATCAAGTTTTTTAATTGCATTGATGGAAATCATTAAGTTTGTAATTTCGTTATGAATAATGCACTTCATTTCAAATACAGTGAGCTTGAGATGACTAAGATGCATCCAAGAAAAGACATATGTTCATAGCTGGATCTCAGGGATTTGAGTTGAAGGGAAAGATTAAAGCTTAAAAGTAGATTTTAGTATCCTCAGCTTAGAAGACATCATTGAAACTCTGTCACTGGAGAAACTCTATGGTAGTGAAGGCAGAGGCAGGGAACACTGGCTTTGGGATTTATTTCCAGAGCCAGATAAGAAGTGCATTCTACATGGAAGAGGTGAATTTCAAAGAATTTCCAGCAGAAATGGTATCAGTACTATTTAGGACAGAAGGTCATGGAAAGATCCGTCTGTAACTGGAAGGAGCAGTATAAGAAGACAAATGCAAGAAGTGGGCTATTATCAAGGTTTTTATTTCTTTTCCTTTTCTTCTCTTTAGAAAATATATTTCAAGATGTTTGAAGGTTGGGGAGTGGTGGTAAGATGAAAGGGCTAAAAATCCAACATTCACATTAAATGGGGAGGTTTGAGGAAGCAGAGGAATAATCTAAAATACAGCTAAACTGAAAAGAGTATTTGAGAAGGGAAACAAATGAGAAGCCAGATATAAATTGGAAATATAGGGAGATTTTTAAAAAGAACATTTCATGAAGTCCAGCCACATGAGCTTTGGAGAAGTAAAGTTTTATAATAAGCTGCAAGAGAGCAAGAAGGGGGTGAATGCTGAGGCAGTAAATTAAGGTTGATTTGCAGTGGCTGCTGTGGGAGGGACAAGCTCAGCCATTTAGCAACTGTGCAGCTACTTTTTCCTCTAGATTTTCTCACTGAAATACTGAGATAGCACCACCTTGTTTTGAAACAGCATATTGCTTCAAAATTGTTTTGAAAATCAAACTATATTGTTAGAAGTAAAGAAAGCATGAAGTTTTTAATAGGGTTGCTCCTCTTAATAATTATGAGGCTTCCCTGGTGACTCAGATGGTAAAGAATCTGCCTGCAGTGCAGGAGACCTGAGTTCAATTCCTGGGTCATCCATTGTAATAGGGAGTCCATAATGGAATGAAGAAAGGTTAATGGAAGAATATTTGAATCCAGGATTAGAGCTGTATTTGACAGGAGAAGCAATTAGGAGCATCTATAGGGGAAGGTCTACCATCAAAGACCTAATAGAATAACGTTCTCCCTGTGTGTACTTAACAAATACTTGTTGATAGATAAGCCGGCTGGTAACTAATTACAATGTGATGACCAAAGCCCCATTTCTTGGAAGTAGGGCTGTTAAAACAGGAGTAGAATACCAGGGGAGTTTGAGGAATTTCCTTCCCTGCAGATGTTTAAACTAATACAGATAGTCAACAGTCTGAAGATAATTTGGGAAAATCTCTGCCTAAAAGTAGGGGGTTGAATTAAATAACTCTTAAAGTACATCACTATTTCTATTTCTTCAGTCATGTCATATGAACAGATCTTTAATATGTACATTTTTACCCTCATCCAGCTGTAAATGTGAGCTGTCTTTTCTTTGGACTAATCTCATATGAGATATTATAATGGGAACCCTAACTGTGTAATTTTCCATATCATTAAAAATTGCATAGGTTGACCAAAAGAAGGAGTATTTCCGTAACACTGGAGCATCCCTTGGAAGGTACTTACCTCTGAGGCTTTGTATTGATACAAAAAAATAAAACTTTTCTCCCATATTTAATTGATATATGGGACTATTTTATATTCAAATGTGAGGATAAAAAATTTGTATTTATTCCAGCAGCTGTTGGTTTGAAGGGATTTCTACTGATTCAACTTGTAAAAAATCTTTTCTAGTTTTCTTCCTCTCAACTTTTACCCCTACCCGAACTTCTGCTACCTCAGTGAGTCTGTTTTCAATAGTAAGGTTTTACTGGTTCACCTCCAAATTGGAGTAAACACATATCCTATTTTCTGTCCTTCAACTGTTACTCCCAGGACCTGTTCTCTCTCTGAGGAATTTGATCTTCAGCAATAACTTCTCTGCTTTCAGTAGAAATTCAGGATTATAAAAATTGTATGTATTATATTTAATTCTCCTTTAGATTTTAGGGTGCCTGGATAAAATATTTCAAGTGCTTAGAATCAACTCGTCAATCAGTTACTTATGTGAGACAGTCACTTAAACTTATTTTATATCACATTATTTTCATTTAAAATAATGAGAATACCCACAGATAGATGGGGCAGGTCCAGCAAGGTGGCCCATTCCCATTTTTATTTCTGGCCAAAATACCTGGCCTAGACTGGGAATGACATTCTGCTTCTGACACTACACAGCCCTTACAAGGAACAATGATGTTTTTGCAGTTAGAACTGTTGAATGAAGTCAGGTGTGTGTTCCCAGCCTTTAAAACACACTTTTCACATTAAACTTTGAAAGAAAAACATTTTTAGTGTGTTTGTTTATTCAAATAAATTATTGGAATAATTAGACCCTTCTGATTTATGTGTGGTGTGATATTTCCTAAACAATTAAAAATGAATATGAAAAACTATTCTCTTATATCTAGTGGCTCTTAGAGTATATCACCTGATTCTGAAAAATAAAACACTTTTGGTTGTATTTCTTTGTACAATATGTCTCAACTCTATGCTTTTTATTATTTTTTTAATATAAATTTATTTTAATTGGAGACTACTTTACAATATGGTATTGGTTTTGCTGTACATCAACATGAATCCGCCACAGGTGTACACGTATTCCCCATCCGGAACCCCCTCCCACCTTCCTCCCCATACCATCCCTCTGGATTGTCCCAGTGCACCAGCCCCGAGCATCCTGTATCATGCATCGAACCTGGACTGGTGATTCTTTTCACATATGATATTATACATGTTTCAGTGCCATTCTCCCAAGTCATCCCACTCTCTCCCTCTCCCACAGAGTCCAAAAGACTGTTCTATACATCAGTGTCTCTTTTGCTGTCTCGTATACAGGGTTATTGTTGCCATCTTTCTAAATTCCATATATATGCGTTAGTATACTGTATTGGTATTTTTCTTTCTGGCTTACTTCACTTTGTATAATTGGCTCCAGTTTCATTCACCTCATTAGAACTGATTCAAATGTATTCATTTTAATGGCCGAGTAATACTCTATTGTGTATATGTACCACAGCTTTCTTATCCATTCATCTGCTGATGGACATCTAGGTTGCTTCCATGTCCTGGCTATTATAAACAGTGCTGTGATGAACATTGGGGTGCATGTGTCTCTTTCAATTCTGGTTTCCTCGGTGTGTATGTCCAGCAGTGGGATTGCTGGGTCATAAGGCAGTTCTATTTCCAGTTTTTTAAGGAATCTCCACACTGTTCTCCATAGTGGCTGTACTAGTTTGCATTCCCACCAACAGTGTAAGAGGGTTCCCTTTTTTCCACACCCTCTCCAGCATTCATGGCTTGTAGGCTTTTGGAAAGCAGCCATTCTGACTGGCGTGAGATGGTACCTTATTGTGGTTTTGATTTGCATTTCTCTGATGATGAGTGATGTTGAACATCTTTTCATGTGTTTGTTAGCCATCTGTATGTCTTCTTTGGAGAAATGTCTGTTTAGGTCTTTGGCCCATTTTTTGAGTGGGTCGTTTATTTTTCTGGAATTGAGCTGCAGGAGTTGCTTGTATATTTTTGAGATTAATTCTTTGTCAGTTGCTTCATTTGCTATTATTTTCTCCCATTCTGAAAGCTGTCTTTTCACCTTGCTTATAGTTTCCTTTGTTGTGTGGAAGCTTTTAAGTTTAATTAGGTCCCATTTGTTTATTTTTGCTTTTATTTCCAATATTCTGGGAGGTGGATCATAGAGGATCCTGCTGTGAAAAAAATATGGAAAGCTTCACGAATTTGCATGTCATCCTTACGCAGGGGCCATGCTAATCTTCTCTGTATTGTTCCAATTTTAGTATATGTGCTGCTGAAGTGAGCACAACTCTATGCTTTTTACAAGGTAGCTTTTTGTTTTTAAAATGTTTGATTTTTATTTAAAAATAAATATATTTTGGTTAGTTAGAATTTTTGTATTTCTCTCAAATCTGCTTTCTGAGCAATACTTCATGTCATGTGTAAAATGTTCCTGAAAAGTATGATATCAATCTCTACCTTCAGAAGCTGTGAATTATGCTAATACTGATAGGAAGATTTTTATTTAGTATAATCATTTGCATATTGGTTGTTTTAAGATATTTTTGGCTTTTGTTCTAAGATATTTTTGGCTTTTGTTCTAAGATATTTATGGCTTTAAAGCCCATAAAACAAGAATCAAGTTTAAACCCCATAAAACAAGAAGTAAATACATACATTGTACTAGTGAGTAGTAGCAGAGAAGGCAATGGCACCCCACTCCAATACTCTTGCCTGGAAAATCCCATGGACAGAGGAGCCTGGTAGGCTGCAATCCATGGGATCGCTAAGAGTCGGCATGACTGAGCGACTTCACTTTCACTTTTCACTTTCATGCATTGGAGAAGGAAATGGCAACCCACTCCAGTGTTCTTGCCTGGAGAATCCCAGGGACAGCGGAGCCTGGTGGGCTGCCGTCTATGGGGTCGCACAGAGTCAGACACGACTGAAGCGACTTAGCAGTAGCAGTAGCAGCAGTGGGTAGTATGGCAAGGCATGCAGGGCTCCAGCTTACTAGTTATAAGCCAATGGAATGGCAGATACCAAGGGTTCACGTGTGAAGTTTGGTGGGTTTCACTCAGTATGCGAGCAAATTTGGAAAACTCAGCAGTGACCACAGGACTGGAAAAGGTCAGATTTCATTCCAGTCCCAAAGAAAGGCAATGCCAAGAATGCCCAAACTATTGCACAATTGCACTCATCCACACGCTAGCAAAGTAATGCTCAAAATTCTCCAAGCCAGGCTTCATCATTTCATGAACCGTGATGTTCCAGATGTTCAAATAGATTTAGAAAAGGCAGAGGAACCAGAGATCAAACTGCCAACATCCGTTGGGTCATCAAAAAAGCAAGAGCATTCCAGAAAAACATCTACTTCTGTTTTATTGACTACGCCAAAGCCTTTGACTGTGTGGATCACAATAAACTGTGGAAAATTCTTCAAGAGATGGGAATACCAGACCACCTGACCTGCCTCTTGAGAAGTCTGTATGCAGGTCAGGAAGCTACAGTTAGAACTGGACATGGAACAACAGACTGGTTCCAAATAGGGAAAGGAGTACATCAAGGCTGTATATTGTCACCCTGCTTATTTATCTTATATGCAGAGTACATCATGAGAAACACTGGGCTGGATGAAGCACAAGCTGGAATCAAGATTGCTGGGAGAAATATCAATAAGCTCAGATATGCAGATGACACCACCCTTATGGCGGAAAGTGAAGAAGAACTAAAGAGCCTCTTGATGAAAGTGAAAGAGAAGAGTGAAAAAGTTGGCTTAAAGCTCAACATTCAGAAAACTAAGGTCATGGCATCTAGTCCCGTCACTTCATGGTACATAGATGGGGAAACAGTGTCAGACTCTATTTTGGGGGCTCCAAAATCACTGCAGATGGTGATTGCAGCCATGAAATTAAAAGACACTTGCTCCTTGGAAGAAAAGTTATGACCAAGCTAGACAGCATATTAAAAGCAGAGACATTAATTTGCCAACAAAGGTCCATCTAGTCAAAGCTATGGTTTTTCCCATAGTTATGTATGGATATGAGAGTTGGACTATAAAGAAAGCTGAGCGCTGAAGAACTGACACTTTTGAACTATGGTGTTGGAGAAAGACTCTTGAGAATCCCTTGGACAGAAAGGAGATCCAACCAGTCCGTCCTAAAAGAAATCAGTCCTGAATATTCATTGCAAGGACTGATGCTGAAGCTGAAACTCCAATACTTGGCCATCTGATGGGAAGAACTGACTCATTGGTAAAGACCCTAATGCTGGGAAAGATTGAAGGTGGGAGGATAAGGGAAGGACAGAAGATGAGATGGTTGGATGGCATCACTGATTCAATGGACATGAGTTTAAGTCAGCTCTGGGAGTTGGTGATGGACAGGGAAGCCTGGTGTGCTGCAGCCCATGGGGTCACATGGAGTTGGACATGACTGAGTGACCAAACTGAACTGAACTGAACTAATGAAAAAATAAAGTTTGATACAGCATACTTTGTCAATGGGACATTTAGTCATATATAGACAGACAAGTTACCTAATATTGCTACCTGTTTTTATTTCTTTTAAGAGATTAAAAAAATGTTTCCTTTCAAAATTAGATAAAATACAAGGCTGCTAAGTTTTTAAAACTTGACATGTTACCTCATAGAAAATCCCTGATAATTTTTACACTTTATAAATTTATAAATGATAAACTTCATCCACCATTTCCATTTTAAAAACATATCATGGACAAAGCCAGATTGAGACCCCAAAGTGAAATTTTTGTTGAGTGTGTAGTATGTTTCAGGCACTGTTCTAGTTACTACAGGCACCGTGGTAAACAGTCCACCTTTACTTTTCTGGTGTTACTTTCTCATTTCTAAACTGCCCAGTTTTCCTCTGCTATATTACATTGACTCTATTCTTTTTATTCCCCTCCAGACTTACAAATTATACTAGTTATACTGTGGTCTGCTGCTGCTGCTGCTAAGTCGCTTCAGTCGTGTCCAACTCTGTGTGACCCCATAGACGGCAGCCCACCAGGCCCCCCGGTCCCTGGGATTCTCCAGGCAAGAACACTGGAGTGGGTTGCCATTTCCATTTCCAGTGCATGAAAGTGAAAAGTGAAAGTGAGGTTGCTCAGTCGTGTCCGACTCCTAGCGGCCCCATGGACTGCAGCCTACTAGGCTCCTCCGTTCATGGAATTTGCCAGGCAAGAGTATTGGAGTGGGTTGCCATTGCCTTCTCTGATATTGTGGTCACTTATATATAAATTTGTGATAAAGCTAATAGCAGTATCTATAAACAATTCATCTTTGGTGTAGGGAACAATATTAGCAGCATTATGAGCATGTGTAAAATTTTTCAAGGGGGAAAAGGAGTTTTCTTCATGAAGATAGGACTGTTATTTTGTTTTTTAACAAAAATTTTTAAAAAACTGTCATGTTCCAGGCACTGTACTGGGCGTTGGAATATGCTAATCAAGAAGAGAGATTTCCACCTTCATAGGAGCTTACTTCTGGCATAGGAGTCAGATAATAAACAGTTTGTAAGGCTAAATAGCAGAACTGCAGGTTGAATTATGTACAGTGTAACAAATAGGAAGTTGAAAGAGTTGCGCAGGTTGGGGCTACTTTAAACAGGGTGATTGGAGGAGGCTTCTGTGATGTGGAAGATGAGAAATGAGGATCTAGGGGAGTAGCATTCCAAGGTCAAAGAATAATATTGAAAAGCCTGGATTTGCTGAGAGTAGTTCATATTCATACACAGATAGGCACATATATAAGTATCTGAGCTAATGAATGTGTTAAATAAATCATCAAGGGGAATACTCTCCCACCATATCATATATCAAATTATCACATGTAAACTTTAAACCTCTTACATCTTTGTTAATTATACCTAATAAAACTGAAGAAGAAAGAATTTAAAGGGCTGGAGTCTAGAAGGGGCTTGGTGTATTCAAAATATAGTTGATGGCTTGATCTTAATGAGGAAGGGAGAGCTACATCATGCAATATTCCTTACATTCCATGGTCAGGAATTTGGATGTTACCTTATGAGTAGTGGGCTCCCCAAGTGGCACTATTGTTAAAGAATCCACCTGCCAATGCAGGAGATGCAAGAGACGCAGGTTTGGTCCCTGTGTCAGGAAGATCCACTGGAGAAGGAAATGGCAACCCATTCCAGTATTCTTGCTTGGAAAATTCTGTGGACAGAGGAACCTAGTGGGCTATAGTCCATAGCGTCCCAAGGACTCAAATGCTACTGAGCGTGCACGCATGTGTACACACACACACACATACACACACTGTGAGTAGTGGGAAGCCATCAAATGGTTTTAAGCTGGGAAGTTATGTGATCTGATCTATGTTTTCAAGAATTACTATGGCTACTATGTCCAGAATGATTTGGAAAACAGCTGGAATGGAAACAGAGGGAGAGCTAGAGAGACTATTGTAGACATGTAGGCGAGAGGTGATGATGACGGGAATTGTCACGATGGCCTATTTCAGAGTCTGGAATATGTAGAACATGGTGATGGATTGCATCTAAGGGGTCAGACAAGGAAGCAGAGATGACTTCTGAAATGTCGGCTTTAGTAGCAAGGTAGAAAGTAGTATTGTTGGTGAAATGAGGGAAACTGGAGGAAGAACAGTGTGTGTGTGAACGTGGATGATAGGAAGGACAGAGTTAAAGACTCAGTTTTGGACCTATTCCATTTGTGAAGCCCAGTGGGCACCCAGTTGTAAATACTGAGTGGTCTGGTGCTCAGGGGAGACTGTCGGGAGATGGCAGCCTCTGTATCACAGTCTTTGAAGCTGGACTGGCTCACTCATATGGAGAGAGAAAAGAGAAGGGAGGCCTCATCTAAACCTTGAGGCCTTCCAGCATCTAGAGATCAGGAAGAAGGGCAGGAACCAACATTGGAAATTGAAGAGAAGTAGCCAAGGAATGAGTAAAAGGAAAACTGTGAGAAAGGAGCCACATGGAAGCCAAGAAGGGAGAATTTCCAAAGTCAGCATTGTCACATGCTGCTAAGATGGAGCAAGATGAGGGCAGAGGTGGGAGCTGACAGATTTCTACCTGAGGTTCTCATACATTTTGTATATCATGTAGTCTATTTTGTAAATTAATGAAATAATCATACAGATGTGAAAGTGAGTGTTAGTCACTCAGTCATGTCCAACTCTTTGAGACCCCATGAGCTGTAGCCCACCAGGCTCCTCTGTCCCTGGAATTCTCCAGGCAAGAATACTGGAGTGGGTTGTCATTTCCTTCTCTAGGGCATCTACCCAACCCAGGGACTGAATCCGGGTCTCCTGTGTTGCAGGAAGATTCTTTAACATCTAGCCACCAAGGAAACCCAATCATACAGATATCCAGTTACAAAGTGAGATAAATACTATGAGGCAGTAGATTATAGAGGCTCAGACTATAGAGGGAAGTAGCAGTGAAATCACAAAGAGATAGCCATGAGAACTTCTTTAGAAGAGAAAAAGAGCAGATTTGTTGATTGGACATAAGTCTTCATGACCCAGATAATCACTATGGCGTGATCACTCACCTAGAGCCAGACATCCTGGACTGTGAAGTCAAGTGGGCCTTAGAAGGATCAATACGAACAGAGCTACTGGAGGTGATGGAATTCCAGTTGAGTTATTTCAAATCCTAAAAGATGATGCTGTGAAAGTGCTGCACTCAACATGCCAGCAAATTTGGAAAACTCAGCAGTGGCCACAGGACTGGAAAAGGTCAGTTTTCATTCCAATTCCAGAGAAAGGCAATGCCAAAGAATACTCAAACTACCACACAATTGCACTTAGCTCACACTCTAGTAAAGAAAGTAATGCTCAAAATTCTCCAAGCCAGGATTCATCAATACATGAACTGTGAACTTTCAGATGTTC
Organism: Tragelaphus eurycerus; assembly: GCA_935064755.1. Classification (NCBI taxonomy): domain Eukaryota; kingdom Metazoa; phylum Chordata; class Mammalia; order Artiodactyla; family Bovidae; genus Tragelaphus; species Tragelaphus eurycerus. Next base: position 33,533,632 of record CAKXYN010000002.1, read on the forward strand.
AAGCTGTATTTAGAAAAGGCAGAGGAACCAGAGATCAAATTGCCAACATCCACTGGATCATCAAAAAAGCAAGGGAGTTCCAGAAAAACATCTACTTCTGCTTTATTGACTATGCCAAAGCCTCTGACTGTGTGGATTACAATAAACTGGAAAATTCTTCAAGAGATGGGAATACCAGACCACCTGACCTGCTTCTTGAGAAACCTGTATGCAGATCAGGAAGCAACAATTAGAACTGGACATGGAACAACAGACTAGTTCCAAATAGGAAAAGGAGTACATCAAGGCTGTATATTGTCACCCTACTTATTTAACTTATATGCAGAGTACATCATGAGCAACACTGGACTAGATGAAGCACAAGCTGGAATCAAGATTGCTGGGAGAAATACCAGTAACCCTAGATATGCAGATGACACCACTCTTATGGAAGAAAGTGAAGAAGAACTAAAGAGCCTCTGGAAAAGGCTGGGAAAACCCAATCATACAGATATCCAGTTACAAAGTGAGATAAATACTATGAGGCAAGAGATTATAGAGGCTCAGACTTGAAAGTAGCAGTGAAATCATGAAGAGAGATAGCCATGAGAACTTCAGAAGAGAAGATGAGCAGATTTGTTAACTGATAGGACATAAGTCTTCATGACTCAGATAATCATGATGGTGTGATCACTACCTAATGCCAGACATCCTGGAATGTGGAATCAAGTCGGCCTTAGGAAGCATCAATACGAATAAAGCTAGTGGAGGTAATGGAATTCCAGTTAAGTGAAAGTGAAAGAGGAGAGTAAAAAAGTTGGCTTAAAGCTCAACATTAAGAAAACTAAGATCACGGCATCTGGTCCCATCACTTCATGGCAAATAGATGGGGAAACAGTGGAAACAGTGTCAGACTTTATTTTGGGGGCTCCACAATCACTGCAGATGGTGATTGCGGCCATGAAATTAAATGACACTTACTCCTTGGAAGGAAAGTTATGACCAACCTAGACAGCATATTACAAAGCAGAGACATTACTTTGCCAACAAAGGTCCGTCTAGTCAAGGCTATGGTTTTTCCAGTGGTCATGTATGGACGTGAGAATTGGACTATAAAGAAAGCTGAGCACCGAAGAATTGATGCTTTTGAACTGTGGTGTTGGAAAAGACTTGAGAGTCCCTTGGACTGCAAGGAGATCCAACCAGTCCATCCTAAATGAGATCAGTCCTGAGTGTTCATTGGAAGGACTAATGTTGAAGCTGAAACTCTAATACTTTGGCCACCTGATGTGAAGAGCTGACTCGTTTGAAAAGACCTGACACTGGGAAAGATTGAGAGCAGGAGAAGAAGGGACGACAGAGGATGAGATGATTGGATGGCATCATCTACTCAATGGACGTGAGTTTGGGTAAACTCTGGGAGTTGGTGATGGACAGGGAGGTCTGGCATGCTGCAGTCCATCGGGTCGCAAGGAGTCAGGCACGACTGATCTACTGAACTGAACTGAACTGAAGGGTTAATTGGAAAAGAGAAATATTGGGGAGGGTTCCTGTATTGCTTGTTCCAGTTGGCTGGTGCTCCATTCATTGAGAGGGCATCTTTGGAAGAGGATGAAGCTTGATAGAAATAGGTCATGAGTTCAGTTATATCTGGGTTAATTTGAATGCTTATCTCATGTCCACTTTTCCTATAGGAAGCCTTCCCTGAATATTCTATCCTTAGCTAATTATTCTAATTCCTATAGATAAAATAATGTTTGCAATTTCATAGGTTTCAACCCTATACTTACTGTCAGTACTTCACATTGGCACTTTTTGTTATACTCTCTGGTTCTCTATGTGCTGTATATCATTCTCTATGTGCTGTATATCATTCTTATTTAGAGCATAAACTCAATGTAGACACAAAATACATGATTACTATTTTTGTTTATACAAGCTGATAACACTTGGCAGACTATAACATTATGTAGTATTGTGTATTTTTATTCCCAATGTCACTAGGGGATTTTCTTGAGATATAGACTAATTTCTTATGGGTTATTTAATAATCTCAAATGTTCATTAGATAAAGAATGTCTTCCAGGGCAGCAGGAATGAGTGAGTTTACTGACATTAAGTGAATTATATACTCTGATGTTTAGTGGAATATGTTTCCTATCTGGAACTATTTTTGAATTAAATTTGTGAAACCTCTACTGCGTCCTGTGCTGAGTAGTATTACTGAACTGTGACTAAAACACAAAGATGGTGAACCCTTGAGTTTTGCCAGTCTTATATTTTGCTTTTTGTGCGTTATTTCTTTAATACATTACAAAACATCATCTAAATTTGCATCTGTTATAGAATTTGATAGCCTCTTCATACTTCAAATTGGCCTCAGTGATTTCAGCATTGGAAACTTGGGATTTTATTTTCCCAGCTGTTTCAGTGTAATATATTTGAAGACAGAGGCACTGTCCGGTAAGTTTATAGCCTAAATAAATCTGTTTTAAAGGTGTGCTGTCTGGGGCTAGGTGGCATAATGGGATGACATATGAGCTATTCATATTTGAAGACCTGGCACTAAACATGTCTCAGGATGCCAGGAAAATGACTTTAGAGGTGTCAGTTTGCTGGAGTCCTTGGTGGGCATCTGGGAACATCACAGAGTCAGTGTAAGGTCTAACATAATGCATCCTCTGTAAATTATATTGCTACATTAGCCACCTAAGGTCCAAAAGAGCAATTTTTGAATGACTTCAGTAGACATTTCAAAATCTTGTTTTAATAAGTAATGAAAAGGGCAAGCCATGAGAAGTACAAGACTGTCTGAAAGAAAATCACCCTAATCTAAAGGGTTATATGTGGGACTGGGAGTTGAAAGTTAATCTTTAATATTTCTCTATTTATTTGGCTCATCAGTTATTTAGCAAATATTTAATTAATCCCCTTTTCTGAGCCTTTATCATTTTAGGCATGGATTTCATAACAAGACCAGTTACCTTTCATCTTCCTGGCTTCAGGTCTCCTACAAATGCCAGTAAAAATATTTCCAAAAAGTGTCATGAAAAAACTTATTATTACTAAGAAAAAAACCTTGATAACCTTGTCTTCAATGCTTGTAAAGTCATCTCTCAATAATCCCAAGATTCTTAAGTGGACTGCTTATCTGAAGATCTTTTACTTTTTCTACTTGCCTTTGCCAAGAATGTCTAATATTAATAATTATACACTCAGTTTCCATTTGAATAGGTTTTTGAATTACTTAAAAGGCCATCATCATGAATTCATATTTAATATCTGAATCTAAGGTTTCCTTATTGTAGTAACACATTGTGTGCTAGCCAGAAACATCACTTAATTTGAGAAAGCATAAAATGCACAAAGGTGCCAGTCAGACTTTGATTTTTATTGTGAAAATATATTTCAGTAACTCACAGACTTACTGTTTATTAACTTGACCTATTTAGTTCCTTTCCTTTTATGTTTAACTCCTGTGCATAAAGTGATCTGGTTAATGGTTGTTTTTTTCCAGAGGAGACTCTTAACAAAGAAAGCAGTGGTGGTGGACCGTGATAGCTGATGAGGGGTGATCCTGGGCAAAGAGTGTCTGTCTTCTTTCTCTATCCATGAGAAGGTTTCAGTCTGAAACTAAGCTACACATGGCTTTGTAGCATTTCTAAGGAGTTGATCCAAATTGATAGTGCTCCAAGTTGCTTCCAGACTTTTTTCTTTTTGAAGATATTCCTGTTGACTCAGATGCTTGGAATTCTCCATGGAATACAGGATGCTGAAATACAGACAGATGGTTTTTCTTTCAACCTCTCTGAACCTCAGTTTCTTTTTCTTTACTTCTAACTGTTAGGATCTCAGTATCCTTTTCTGTGTGTCTGTGATACAACCCTTCACCAGAAACTGTCCCAAGTTCTACTTCCTGTGACTCTGCTGATTGCTTGGGGAGAGCCTTTGATGCCTCATGGTTAGCTCATAGAAGGATGTGAAGAGAATTGGGGATAAATTGTACCTCTTTAACTGAAGAAGTGGTTTCAGGTTAAAATATACTTTAATCATCATCTCTTGGAATTAAAATTGTGTTTATTATATAAACCATTATTGAGTATTTATTATGTACTTATTATCATACAGAAGTCTAGGTGTACAGAGGTGAACAAAATAGATGAAGGCTCTGTCCTAGTAAACCATCCGTCCCAGTGGGGAAGGAAGACAATACACAAACACATAAAAAGATAATTACAAACTATAACGAATAATACGAAGGCAGGTAGTGTGGTAAAGAGTAACCAGCAGGGAGAGGAGGGATTGGGGGCCCTTCCTAAAGAGGGGTTATCTGCAGTGAGATGGGAAGGAGCCATCTGTATGAAGATGCCCTTGGTGGGGCTGGGAGTGAGAGTGGGGGAAGCAGTCCATGTCCCAGAAAGAGGGAATAGGAAATGCAAAGCAAGTAGGAAAGAAGGCCAAGGTAACTGGGAAGGATGATAGTGGATGGGGTTGGTAAACTGAGTAGGGGCCAGATCATAGAGGAGGCCTTGTTTCAAAGCTTAGGGTTTACTAGAAATGACAATTCTTGAAATAGGACATTTTTTATGAACCTGTTATCTCTTAGACCAGATGAAAGGTGGCAGTCCTAAACTTGAGTAGTCAATGTGCATTCACAATCTGGAGTGGTTTTGAGCAGAGCCAGCAGCATGTTGAAGCAGTACTTTATTATATTCAAAGGCCTGAGACCACTCAGTTCTCAGGCATTTATCACTTGAAAGTGGAGGAGTAGAAAAGTTTAAAAGGCCATAGCAATAACATTTGAGAAAATGAATAATTTAAAGTGAATTAAACCATGAATAATGAATTATAAAAGGAATCCTCACTTGTGATTAGAGATTCATAATTTTCATTTTATAGCAAAATATGGTTGGCTGCCATGCATTCCTGACTTACTTCATCTAAGTACAATTAGGCCCAACACATTAGTGCCTTGATGTGCAGACTTATGACTGGCTTCTTGTGTCGAAACCATTAAATTTTAATGTATTCAGCTTAAGCATAAGTGGTCACAGATGATTCATAACGCTGCTCCCTGCTTTTGGTGAAAATGATCGTTAGCATGAGAATTGTCCCCAGTGGCCACACTTATCTTCGTAGTTGATTTCCTAAACATGTTTGTGTCCATAGAAAACCAGGAATAAACATTGCATAGCTGATGGGTAAAGCACAATGATAATTGTTCTAAAGCCGCAGGATATTTGATGATGATAAAAGAGAACTCTGTAACTCCTGACATTTTCTTTTTTAATTTCTGGTGTCAGTAGAGTACAAGTGATATAAGCTGCTCTTTAAGAATGGAGTTAGCCAACCATGCGTTTTTAGTTTTTTGGGTTTTTTTTTAAAGAAGTAAATGCCAAGAATTGCCCATAGTGTTACGACATCATCATTTAGTTATTGGGCATAGAGGAAGGATGAACCAGCAGGCTTGCCTGACTGATACTTTAGATGGCAGCTTACCCAATAAAAATAATACTGTGGCTTGGACATAGGCGATTAACCAGCCTGGCAACTGAATGCTCACCTGACCAACCATTATCCAGGTCCTGAAAAATCTCAGCCCAGTATGCTGCTAGTTGAATTTACGTATCTTGTGCAACTCATGCAGACGCATATGATGTGATGATGTCCCTCCTGAGTTGAAGTCCTGATTGCCTTCACAGTAAACTGCCAGTTATCTGCCATGACTCCTGAGTCCCACTGTGATCTGGCTTCTGTGTCTCCAGCCCTTTCGCTCATACTTGCCAGTTAGGCAGCTACCATTCTGAGCTACCCACAGACTCCTAGAAGGAAGCATATTTTTCTCTTGTTCTCAGGTCTCCCTTGTCCTCAGGCACACAAGTCCTCTGCCTAGGATTCCCATCTTGTATATTCCAGCTGGCTGACTCATGTGAACTTTTACGGTTCGGATATTGTCTGAGACCATTCCTGCCTTTCCTCCTACTCCGAGTAACCTCTATCCCTGAGTCATAGTTCTATCCCCATTTGACCATTGCACCCTGTATGGGATTGCATTGTATTATAGAGATTGGTATACCCTAATGCAACCCTGCTGTGGGCTCCTTGAGTGTAGAGGATGTGTGTTGTGCCCTTGGTACCCCTATTTGTTAGCATAGAGTTTGCATATCGTAGGCTCTTGGCTGCTGCTGCTGCTGCTAAGTCACGTCAGTTGTGTCCGACTCTGCATGACCCCATAGACGGCAGCCCACCAGGCTCCCCCTGTCCCTGGGATTCTCCAGGCAAGAACACTAGAGTGGGTTGCCATTTCCCTCTCCAGTGCATGAAAGTGAAAAGTGAAAGTGAAGTTGCTCAGTCGTGTGAGTCTTCGTGACCCCGTGGACTGCAGCCCACCAGGCCCCTCCGTCCATGGGATTTTCCAGGCAAGAGTACTGGAGTGGGGTGCCATTGCCTTCTCCGAGGCTCTTGGCGCTAGATGAATTTCTATATAGGTTATATCTCTTTCCTAACCCTGAAATGTAGAACAACTGGCTGTTCTCCAAACTGGTCTAGGTATCATGTTGGATTATTCTTGGTAGTAACAAGATAACCAGACTTCCTTCAATCTCCTTATCACATTACAAATGATTTGACTGCTTCCTTTTCTAAAAGAAGACATTTTTACAGTCCCATTACTTAATGAAGGAGCATGGTCCAAACTTGCTGTAACTCTGGAAATCCTTATGAGACTCATTCATTAACTATTATGAGATTAGCCACACCTGGGTATAGGCTTTGATTCAGGTGCTCTGAGACTGCTTTTATCCAAGCAAAGTCAAAATAAGAGCGCTGCTCCCTGCTTCCCTCCCCTCCTCCCATTCATTGTAGTTTCAGGGCATGTACCACTGAACAGTCTGTCTCATTAAATAAAGCAATAATATTTTAGGGCTGAGAGATAAATCTAAAAGTCTCCGTTCTAATACTCCAGGCCATTGTGTTTCTAAAATCTCCCTAAAAAGATAGATGTTTATTCTTAAGCATCTCCAGGGATAGGCTTCCACAGCCCTCTCAATTATGTGTTCCATTATCTCACCAGTCTTCTCATCAGGAAGGTTTTTTTCCTTAATGTCTAACTTTAATCCCTCCTGTTGTAATTTAAACTCATTTCCTTTTGTCCTGACTTCAGTGGAAATAAAAAATAACTCACCAGCACCCACCCACCCCCCATTTGTAATTGAAGATGTCTGACTTCCTCCAGGCAGCTCTTTCTAATGCTAAATGGACCCAGTCTTGCCTTTTTCTTCTCTTGCCTTTCTTGGAGACTCTTCCTTTTAAAACTTTCATTGATCTTATTGCAGCAGGTATCAGGGACCATACATTTCAGTTCTGTCATTTTAATCCTGCAGCTTATTTTTTCAATCTACCAATCTGTATAACCTTAGTAAGCCACTTAACACATTGAAAAAGAGTCAATGGACACAGTTGTACAGAGCTTCACAGTTATGGGATTCTTCATCTCTGCAAGCGATCTCCTACAGCTGTCCAGTACCCTCCCTCCCCAATCGTAGGGAAAGAGCAAATTAGTCACGATGGTATGGTCAGGCTCTCTTGCCACATGGCTTCTTGGCCACATTTCGTAAATACATGGTTATGTAACAGCTGAGATCACTTAAAACACTGCGAATGTGTGTCACAAGGTACTCGCTTAGACTGCTTTGTGCGGTATGCATATATGAGCACCACCTGAAAAGCCCTTGCGGCTGCATTATGGCTGCGTCCACTGGGTCAACCACGAGAGGAGAAAATACAGCATATGTGTTGCTGCTGTAGCTGCTGTACCAGCCTGTAGAGAATAAACACATCTGCAGTTCCTGCGGCTCTTCTGAGTTTTCTTCTAGCTTCCCTGCTCTCGGTTTGCCTACCCTGAGTTCAGCAGTGAGATACAGCAAGACACCAATTTACATATTTAAGAGTGAAATGATTTTCTTGTCTTTTTTCTTGCTTCTTCATGTATACATTTCATGTGGCCACAACTACAGTGTTTTAGAGTCCCAGATCTACTCCCTGCTGTGCCAGGATAGCTCAGGGATGAAGGGAAGGGGACAGTATTCTCATTTTTGAGAACACTTTTGCCTTTCTCAGATCCTAGAGGCAGTAGCATTGACAGAAGCTACAAATTTCCAGTGTTCATGGAACAGTAATCTATTTTTGGAATCTGAGATAAGAACTTGGAAGTAATATGAAAAGGAAGATTAGCTGGAAAATTAAAAATACAACTGTCTTCCTCCTAAAAATAGGAACTTCTCCATGAAAATTAGAAAGGAGATAATAATAGGTGTGGATGAGGATGAAGTTAAACAACAAGACAAGAGAGAAGAGGAAGTGGAGCAAGAAGAAAACAAGTGATGTGATCAAGTGAAGTAGAAAACTAAAGTGCTTTAATTTGTGATCCTCCAACAGGGAAATATCATAGTTAAGATCTCTTAGTAAAAAATAAACAACTATAAAATTTCAGAATAAGATGTGACTCAAATTTGTAATATAAACATGATAAGAATTTCTGTTATACCTATGCTATTAATTCAGTGATTCCTCATGACATGTTACCATTCACTGCCTATGATTTGAGGAGGGATGGGTATTATTAATTTGACCACTTAGCAATTCTACATAGTCTGATCCTTCAGGAATAGTCCTTCACTATAATTAAAAAATGTCATTGAAATTACTGTAACTTCAAAGTAACTTCAAACTCAAAATAGGCATATAAGCAATATTATATTTCCTTCTATTAATTGAAGATTATATTAATGATACTCTGTCTTCTATGTAGCAGTGCCATACAGGGTATTTCAATGAGTATCTAATTGGCCCTTAAATTTATCCTTAAAAATCAAAGGGAGAAATTGGTATGCATGACAGGTGGACTGAATATTAAGTCTCTGTAGTATTCAGTAGAGGATTTTAAACATTATTAGTAATCACTTCTGGAAGCTTCATTAAGGAGAGAGTTCTTTTTAAATGTATGTGTCTGTTACCTAGGACTACTTATAATTAACTGCAACTACCCAGAAGGAAAGACCATAGCCTTGACTAGGCGAACCTTTGTTGGTCAAGTAATGTCTCTGCTTTTGAATATGCTATCTAGGTTGGTCATAACTTTCCTTCCAAGGAGCAAGCGTCTTTTAATTTCATGGCTTCAGTCACCATCTGCAGTGATTTTGGAGCCCAGAAAAACAAAGTCTGACACTGTTTCCACTGTTTCCCCATCTATTTCCCATGCAGTGATGGGACCAGATGCCATGATCTTCGTTTTCTGAATGTTGAGCTTTAAGCCAACCTTTTCACTCTCCACTAGTATTTTGGCCACCTCATGCGAAGAGTTGACTCATTGGAGAAGACTCTGATGCTGGGAGGGATTGAGGGCAGGAGGAGAAGGGGACGACAGAGGATGAGATGGCTGGATGGCATCACTGACTCGATGGATGCGGGTCTGGGTGACCTCCGGGAGCTGGTGATGGACAGGGAGGCCTGGCGTGCTGCGGTTCATGGGGTCGCAAAGAGTCGGACACGACTGAGCGACTGATCTGATCTGATCTGACCCAGAAGGAAATGAAATATTCCTTTCTCCTGCTTCTCTGAAAAGATAGATACCAGTTGACCAAAGTTTCAGTCTGCAGACAGGAGAGAATGCCATCTTCCCCTCAAATTAAGTTAATTGGCTTCCATTAAAGCAAGTGTGTCCCTATTATAAGTCACAGTCCTGTATTCTAAACTAAACTTGAAACAGCCTTGAAACCACACAAACTTAAAAAGCCTTATGTCTTGAAAACTTAGTGATAGAAGCCATGGAAATGAGAAAGGAGACATCCTTAATATTCTTTATATAACCTCAAATATGTCCATTTTGATGACAAATTGTTGATGCCATGGAGAGTGTGAATAAAAGTGTGATTATTATTATGGAGTATATTTTTTGACTTAAATTGGTAAGTCCTAGGCATGAGAAATGCTGGGCTGGAAGAAGCACAAGCTGGAATCAAGATTGCCGGGAGAAATATCAATAACCTCAGATATGCAGATGACACCACCCTTATGGCAGAAAGGGAAGAAGAACTAAAAAGCTTCTTGATGAAAGTGAAAGAGGAGAGTGAAAAAGTTGATCTAAAGATCAACATTCAGAAAACTAAGATCATGGCATCCGGTCCCATCACTTCATGGGAAATAGATGGAGAAACAGTGGAAACAGTGTCAGAGTTTATTTTGGGGGGCTCCAAAATCACTGCAGATGGTGATTGCAGCCATGAAATTAAAAGATGCTTACTTCTTGCAAGGAAAGTTATGACCAACCTAGATAGCATATTCAAAAGCAGAGACATTACTTTGCCAACAAAGGTCCATCTAGTCAAGGCTATGGTTTTTCCAGTAGTCATGTATGGATGTGAAAGTTGAACTGTGAAGAAAGCTGAGCGCCAAAGAATTGCTGCTTTTGAACTGTGGTGTTGGAGAAGACTCTTGAGAGTCCCTTGGACTGCAAGGAGGTCCAACCAGTCCATTCTGAAGGAGATCAGCCCTGGGATTTCTTTGGAAGGAATGATGCTAAAGCTGAAACTCCAGTACTTTGGCCACCTCATGGGAAGAGTTGACTCATTGAAAAAGACTCTGATGCTGGGAGGGATTGGGGACAGGAGGAGAAGGGGACGACAGAGGATGAGATGGCTGGATGGCATCACCGACTCGAAGGACATGAGTTTGGGTGAACTCTAGGAGTTGGTGATGGACAGGGAGGCCTGGCGTGCTGTGATTCATGGGGTCGCAAAGAGTCGGACACGACTGAGCGACTGAACTGAACTGAGGCAACTGCAATGGGCCTTTGATGTGTAAATCAGAAACACTGTCAAAACAGTACTTCAGATGTGTTATGTCATCTCTAGGGTCAAAATGACAAGTTCAGGTCAATAATAAAATCATTTGCAAGGATATATATTGATACTCACTTAGATTTAAGCTCCCAGATTTATGGCATCTATATATTTTACTTCAATTTTAAACCCAGGTAAAGACCACTGCAACCTAAAATCTAAAAATAGATTTATTGTTAGGATTAGTAGTAGTTGTTTGCTTTTAATTTATTGTCATCCTATGACTGTCATCCTAAGAGACTGCTTTTAAAAGAATTTACAGTTCCCACAAACATAGGAAGTGAAGTCTACGTGGAAAACAAAAAATCGTTCTGTTTGAGCCAGTTCTGACATTATTCTGATTTGAAATCAAGACATTGATTAGAAAATTGAATTTTGATAACATTTTTAGGGCCTATTTTACAACAACCTTCTGTCTTACAAAGGTGCTTTTGCTTCAAAGAAATGGTGTATATTTTTGGCCTCTTACACGACTCTTTAAAAGAAACTTTTTATTTTAATGTAAAATTGATTCTCATGTGAATAACTCAATCTTCTATGCCTATTGAGTTGCACGTACGGGTCAGTTTAGCCACAATGCATACTGTAAATGATGGTGAAGGGAAGGAATGTCTGTGTAGGAGTGCTACATAATATCTGTGCCAACCTGCATTTATTGGTAAAGTGAAGTCATGAGTTGCAAAGTAAGTGCTTCGAAGAAGCGCTCTTTATGGTGGGTCCTTTTGCATGATTGGAGTGTCTGAGAAAGAAACTAGCCTACAACTTCAGATCTCAGTATGCTGTTACCAGTAAGGCCAAATTCTTCCTGGAACTTATGCTTTATTCATTTTAGCTTTGAAAGATTAAAAGAATCTTGCCTGGAATTCATTAATTTAAGAATGCATTTCATTATATTACTGTTTTACTTTAAAGATCAGGAAAGTATTCTGTTGTCTCCTCTCTGTTTTGGAAATGAGGAGGGGAGGGAAAGAAAGGAGGGAGGGATAGAGCGGAGGAGAGAGATTTCTTTTACATGCATTTTAATTAACATTACTATGGGGCTTCCCAGGTGACTCAGTGAAAAAGATTTCACCTGCCAGTGTAGGAGACATGGGTTCTATCCCTAGGTCAGGAAGATCCCCAGGAGGAAGGCATGGTAATCCACTCCAGCATTTTTACCTGGAAAATCCCATTGTCAAGAGGAGCCTTGCTGACTTGTCCATGCAGTCACAAAAGAATCCGAAGTGACTCCGCGACTAAAACAAGATTACTATAATGTAATTTTATATTTTAAAATATAAAATTTTATATTTAAAATTTAAAAATATAAAATATAAAATTTTATATTTTAGCAATATAAATTTATATTACTAAAATGTAATTTTAATTTTATAATGTAATTACCAACTATGGTTCTGTTCTTACACTATCTACTTTATGTTCGTGTATCATCATATTTGTAACTCTTACCTATAATACCTCTTACATTTTAATATTGAAAGGCATTTTAATATAAGGTAGGCAACATATAATTAGTTGGAGGTGATATGTTTTTGGACAATCAGATGGAGACAGGCTGACAAGAATTTGTGTTCTAGTCAACCACTTACTTGCCATGTGACTTTGAACAAGTAATTAATCCTTCTGAGACTTTGTCTCTCAAGCGATACAATGGTAGCATTGTGAGGACTGATTACATAATGCATGGAAGATAGCATGGGACCTGGCCCATGGGAAATGCTCTGCTCATGATGATATTTTCTTTTATTATGATGATGATGATGGAAAATGATTTATTCCTTTTTGCATCTGATGTGCTAAAAACTGCCATGGAAGATTACATAAAGAAATTCTTGGCTGTGACTTTAAAGCCCTGATCAATTTATTCTGGAAAAGAGGTAAAAATGTAATGTGTGCTCATAATATGATGAGAATAACAATCTCACAAATATTTCTATGTTGCCTTACCAGGCATTTGAGATTGAAAGCAGATCCAGCCTGTTTCTCCAAAAACTGAACTCATTGCTGGGAGATAATCTCTCTTTTTGAGGTAAAGAATGATTTGTATTGATTTTTTGGAACTAATGCTTAAGAATCTCTGGCTGCAGACTACAGTGTAGCTATAACATCAGAAGGAAATATTTGCATCGAGTGATGGGTGAGGCTACATGGGAAAGTGAAAACAGCTTAAAGGCTGGTATGAGAAGAACTCTTTCAAATCCAGATTCTACCTGCTGCTGCTGCTGCTGCTAAGTCGCTTCAGTTGTGCGACCCCATAGACAGCAGCCCACCAGGCTTCCCCGTCCCTGGGATTCTCCAGGCAAGAACACTGGAGTGGGTTGCCATTTCCTTCTCCAATGCATGAAAGTAAAAATTGAAAGTGAAGTCGCTCAGTCGTGTCCAACTCTTCGCCACCCCATGGACTGCAGCCTACCAGGCTCCTCCGTCCATGGGATTTTCCAGGCAAGAGTACTGGAGTGGGGTGCCACTGCCTTCTTCGCAGATTCTACCTAGTAATTGTATATCCTTTGCTCTAGTGTCATTTCTTTTTTTTTTTTTTTTTGTAACTTTAAACTTTTTATTTTGTATTGTGGTATAGCCAGTTAACAATGTTGTGGTACTTTCAGGTGAACAGTGAAGGGACTCAGCCATACATATACATGTATCCATTCTAGTATCATTTCTAGTATCATTTTGATACTAGACTATAATGACTATAATGCTTAATTACAAACATATTGAAATATCAACAAAGATAACATGCATAAAGTACCTTAACCTAGTATCTCATTCATAATAGATGCTCAGTAATTCCTCTTGCCGTCTGCCCTTCCTGTAGTATTTGAGATAGTTCCATGAAGAACTACCTATTTTTACCACTTATCCTGCTTTCTAGGGTCTCTAACTTTGAGTCATTTCTGACCCACTGTGTTTGCCTATGGGCTTCCCCAGTAGCACAGCAGTAAACAATCTGTGTGCAATGCAGGAGATGCAGGAGATGTGGGTTTGATCCCTGGGTTGGGAAGATCCTCTTGAGGAGGGCATGGCAACCCACTCCAATCTTCTTGCCTAGAGAATCCCATGGACAAAGGAGACCGGTGGGCTACAGTCCATCGGGTCACAAAGAGTTGGACACAACTGAAGTGACTGAGTACGCATGCACGTGTGCCTACTTGGTAAGAGGAAGCCTGGTCTTGTCACATAAGTTGCTTAGTAGAGTTTCAGGAAAATATGATTTAAAGAGAAATAAGCTAGGACCTATTTATTGACTAAGACCTTGGTAAGCTGTCTAAAAGTGCATTCAGATCAGATCAGATCAGATCAGTTGCTCAGTCGTGGCTGACTCTTTGCAACCCCATGAATCGCAGCACGCCAGGCCTCCCTGTCCATCACCAACTCCCGGAGTTCACCCAGACTCACGTCCATCTAGTCAGTGATGCCATCCAGCCATCTCATCCTCTGTCGTCCCCTTCTCCTCCTGCCCCCAATCCCTCCCAGCATCAGAGTCTTCTCCAATGAGTCAACTCTTTGCATCAGATCAGATCAGTCGCTCAGTCGTGTCCGACTCTTTGCGACCCCATGAACTGCAGCACGCCAGGCCTCCCTATCCATCACCAGCTCTCGGAGGCCACTCAGACTCACATCCATCGAGTTAGTGATGCCATCCAGCCATCTCATCCTCTGTCATCCCCTTCTCTTCTTGCCCCCAATCCCTCCCAGCATCAGAGTCTTTTCCAGTGAGTCAACTCTTCGCATGAGGTGGCCAAAGTACTGGAGTTTCAGCTTTAGCATCATTCCTTCCAAAGAAATCCCAGGGCTGATCTCCTTCAGAATGGACTGGTATGACTTCCTCTGTCCTCAGTCCATCACAGTCAACAAAATAATGCTATTCAACAGTTTATTTTCTTCTGTTTTTTCTCTTGATCCCCTTTCTTTTTTGTTTGTTTTTTCCATGATGCATGAAGATAAAAGAAACTGTTTTAAATTTCTATATTTAGTCCAGCTGGACTAAATATTGGATATTCTCTTGCCAGTGAAGGAGAAAGACATGCGTGTCATTATTGAACTTTTAACAGCCCATCCTTAGGGCTGACTTGGAGACTTGCATAGCAACCCGTATCCAGTTAGGGTCGAAAGCAGAGCCCAGATCAATACAAAGCATTAAGGCTATCAGGTCTCCAGATGAAGTATCTGTTGTAAGTATGACTCTAAAATATAGCTATAAATAAATCAGAACACTTCTTAGACAGCAGTTACAAAGTGTTTGTTTATACAGGCACAAGGTGGGAAGTGGAAGGGACTATGTCCCAGGATCTTATTTGTATCACTTTATGTATTATTGGAAATAAGCATAGGGAGTATAGTCTGCTGATAACATCTGGGCCAGTTTTATCTCCAAATGTCTGTTTCCTTTAGACGTGGATTCTATTGATTTCTGCCTATGGGTCACAGACTTTATTTTATCCTTTACCCATTCATGTGTATCTATATAGACACAATATTGATATATACTGATGAGAAAGATTGGTTCTCATTATTGTTTAGATATTGGTGTACAGTCCATGGAGTTGCAAAAGAGTCCGACATGACTTAGTGACTGCTGCTGCTGCTGCTAAGTCGCTTCAGTCATGTCTGACTCTGTGCAACCCCATAGATGGCAGCCCACCAGGCTCCCCTGTCCCTGGGATTCTCCAGGCAAGAATACTAGAGTGGGTTGCCATTTAGAACTAAATAGCAATAAATAATGTTAGGTTGGTGATGACGAAATGCTAAGCAGTAATGTCAGGAATGTTTCTTGAAAAAGATATCTGTACTTTTGCTAATTTTGAGAGAGCTTATATTGCAATATATATGTATGTGTATCTCTATGTATATATTACACATCCTTAATATATATAGGTCTTTCAGGAAATAACTTACAATCAGAATTGTAAGTTGTTTCCTGCTAGAGAGTAAATTTTGAGAGTAACATGAGCCTTAAAGTTCCCATGTAATAAAGAGGGCCAAGCATTTCTAATAAGGACTTCCTCACCTAAAAATTTAAGAAGAGGTACTCTGTTGTTTTGTTTCAAAATAGTATCTATGATTTGGAAGGTAGAGTGAAAAGAATTAGTGTCTTTCAAATTTAAATACTTGTTTGCTATTTTGATAGCTCTGCTTATTATCATTCATTTTTTTAAAACAAAGTGAATTAGTGAGTCATTACTGTGTGTATACAGTATATTTTTTGCCAAAGGTTATAAAATACATATGTTTTTAATATAAAGACAAAACTTTCAAATGAAAGATTCTAAGTTGGCTTAAAATTTCACTGAAGAAGAATGTGCACTTGACAAATTAGAGATACATTTTTCCAAAGAAAATTGCAAGAGCAAATATTAGATCCTTCATGTTAAGAGTATAAACAGCTACAATTTAAGAACACAAGAAAAATAACTACATGAGGCACTACTACTCTCTGCTGGCTGTCTCATCTCAGTGACTGTTCCTTCTCAGCCTCTTTTGTGGGCCCCTCTTCCTCTATTTAACCTGAAAAGTTGATATTCCTTCAGGTTCTGTGCTTGGCTCTCTTATTACTGACTGGTTGATTTTAATTTCTATCATTAGTTACTTTCCATATGCTGATGACTTCCAGATTTGTGTCCTCACCACATTCTCCCAAGCTCTAGATCCATACATCCAAACATTCATTGGCCTTCTTCACTTAAGTGTGACATATGCGCTGTAAACTCAACATTTTCAGAAATTAAAGTCATCATATTCCATAACTCACCCTACTCCAGCCTTCTTTTGGTATCAAGTAGGCCCAAAGGTCGTTCAGGTTTTTCCAAAAGACATTACAGAAAAATCTGAATGACCTTTTTGGCCAACCCAGTATTTCATGTCTCAGCATTAATACTGCCACCAATTTAGTTGCCCAAGCGAGACTCCATTTAACTCATAAAATCTCATCTGAAACCAATTCTGTTTCCACTGCCACCAGCTTACCCCAGGTCACTACTGTAGCTACGTTTGTATTGTTGCAGCAGCCTGTTCTCATTTCCCCTACTCTGTCTTCTTCAATACATTCTCTGCATTTCACACTATGTACAAGGAAACCCCTTGGCTTAGATCTTAACTTCTGTGGCTCCCATTGTTTGTAGGATTAAGTCCAGATTCCTCACCATGGTAACAGGCTCTTCATCACCTCATGAGCTCACCACTGCCTGCTTTTCTAGCCTTGTCTCCCATTCCATGACATGAACAAGCTGAATTTTTTTACTCTAAACATTTGGACAAGCCCTCATGTTTGCAGTTCCTGCCTCTTCCTACCTTAGTACTTTTGCCCAGCCAGTTCCCCATTTACCTTCGCCTTTTGGTTTGCATAATATTTCCTCCAGAAGCTCTGACATATCCACTTCCTTCCTCCCATTCACCAAATAAACACTTTATGTTTTTCCTACATGCCCTTATAACATATCCCTATCATAGCACTTACTCCAGTGTGTTCCAATTGTTGTTTTACTCTCAACTTTCCCCTCTAGGCTGTAAATTCCTTAAGGTTAAAGATGTTGAAACTTATGGTTCTTGGAATATAGTGTATGCTTGAAAAGTATGTCTTGATTGTGTAAATGAATTATTGTACTTTTCCTTACTGTTTTCATGGTGGTTTTGCCAGTGTCATCATGTGTCGCATATTTCCCTCAGTTTCAGAATCTCTTCTAATTTCAAATGAGAACTTCAAAACACATAGAACAATATATATTGTTAAGTAAAAAGGTAAAATACAGAATAGTATTATTGTAAATCATTCCTTAAGGTAAGAAGGAAGATATATAAGATAATATACATGTTTGTTCATTTGTATGAAACAAATACAGGAATGGTAAGCCAGGAGCTAGAGAGATTAGTCACCTGAAGGGAGTAAATGGTGGAAAGGAGTGGGGACCTAGGAACATGATAGCAGAGGTGAGGAGGGAACAATTTTTTTCTAAGATCGCCGTTATATGGTGCCTTGACTGTTTGGAACCTCAATAATGTTTTGCGTACTTCCTCTCTGAAAACAGATAGATAAAACCAGGATATAGGGGGAACCCAAAATGTAATACAAAATATAGCAGGTGATTCTAACTCTGTAGTGAATTAGTAACATATCCACACTGAAGAGGGTGTTAAAGAAAAGCACTAACCTGGGTAATGCTGGAAAACAGTATTTTGACTGGATATTGCGAAGCTAATGGCAAATACAGTTATCAAGTTAGTGTTTCTTATACAGATGGGGGTTGTCAGTTCTGAAGCTGCTTTATGTTTAGAATTATAGGAGGGGAGCCCTGTAGTATTGGACTGAAAGCACAGGTAGTTGTATGAACTCACAGTTTCTACTATATATCTGTCTAGATAAATATACAGAAGCATGGATGCAAAAGTAAAATAGATGCACATGTGTTGCACTTGATGAGTATGCATAGTGTTCCCTTGCTCTGTCTGC
The DNA here is from genome assembly GCA_935064755.1 of Tragelaphus eurycerus. Lineage (NCBI taxonomy): Eukaryota > Metazoa > Chordata > Mammalia > Artiodactyla > Bovidae > Tragelaphus > Tragelaphus eurycerus. Next base: position 33,551,956 of record CAKXYN010000002.1, read on the forward strand.
TGATAAGGCCTAGAAACAATGAGATACTAGCAGCAGTAAGCATTCCTAGTGCCTAAGTTTTGGTTACCATCTTTAGTAAAAGGAACAAGGCTGATTATACAGGTAGCGCATGTGTTTGCCTGCTCAAGCGCCCAATTGTGTCCAACTCTTTGTGACCCCATGGACTGTAGCCCACCAGGCTCCTCTGTCTGAGGAATTTTCCAGGCAAGAATACTGGAGTGGGTTGCCATTTCCTACTCTAGGGGATCTTCCCAATGAAAGGATTGAACCTGCATCTCTTGCTTCTCCTGCACTGGCAGGAGGATTCTTTCCCATTGCACTACCAAATAAATGGCTACCCGCTCCAGTATTCTTGCCTGGAGAATCCTATGGACAGAGGAACCTGGTGGACTATGGTCCATGGAGTCACAAAGAGTTAGACGCTACTGAGTGACTAACACCTTTTTTTTTTTTTTTTTCACTTTTCTTACTTTATCATAAACATTGCACTCAGTGTGGAAAAGCTTTTCTCAAGATTCAGAGGACATGAAAATGCAAGGGATTTTTACATCAAAAATAAACATTAATAGCTCTTTCATCTACTAAACAAAAAAATTGGAAATGTTAAAATTTGATCAACAACCAAAAAAGGAACCAATGCTCCTTGGGGAAGTAGTTGATGTCAGACCAGAGGCAAGAAACACAAGATGAGCCTGAAGCATCTTATTATGCCAGAAAACCCTAAATCAAGTTCAAAAGGCAGAGAAGCCAGCCTTAAGCAGATCCTAACAGCCAAATCTGGAATAATTTTGAGCAACAAAATGATATTTAGAGCAACAATGATAGTATTGGATTATAACCCACAGAATAAACTAAATGACCATGAACTCATTGATATAAATAAATAATTGAATCAATAAGAGGAGAAAGAGTGACAACTCTTCCTTACAGTGCACTTCCATTTAATAAATGTAGAAGGAGTGAAGGAAGAACAAAACATCATTAGACAAACACCAATATAACAGTTATCTCAGGTGAGAGCCACCAGTGGCTGCTAACATCAGTGAGAGAAAGTTTGAGGAGAGACAGGATATTAACATAGTCTCACCCAATGTGTTTGTTAAATAGAGAGGGGAAAATACTACTTACGCCAGCAAAAGCTGGTAGACACCACCTTAACCAAATGCTCACAGTTCACATCACTTACAGTAAGACCTGTAACATCATGTACCCCCAATATGAGGCACTGAGAAAGGCAAAAGGATTGCTTCTCTGTTATCCTTAACAAAAACACATATGCTCAATATAAGCATGAGAAAGCATCAGACAGACCCAAACTGAAAACCTGTCCAGAAGATAACTCATCAATATGTCTTAAGTGTCAAGGTTGTGAAAGACTGGGGAACTCTCCCAGATTATGGGAGACTAAGGAGATTTAGTGCAATCTGGAATTCCAGATTGAATTTTGAGACAGAAAAGGGACATTGGCAGAAAAACTGCTGAAATTTGAATAACATCTGTACGTTAACTAGCTAGTAGTAGTATAACAATATCAATTTTCTGGTAAGCCTTCTTCAGTGATCAGTGCAAAGAAATAGAGGAAAACAATAGAATGGGAAAGACTAGAGATCTCTTCGGGACAATTAGAGATACCAAAGGAACATTTCATGCAAAGAGAGGCTCAATAAAGGACAGAAATTGTATGGACCTAACAAAAGCAGAAGATATTAAGAAGAAGTGGCAAGAATACACAGAAGAACTGTACAAAATAGATCTTCATGACCCAGATAATCACAATGGTGTGATCACTCACCTAGAGCCAGACATCCTGGAATGTGAAGTCAAGTGGGCTTTAGGAAGCATCACTACAAACAAAGCTAGTGGAGGTGATGGAATTCCAGTGGAGCTATTCCAAATCCTGAAAGATGATGCTGTGAAAGTGCTACACTCAATATGCCAGCAAATTTGGAAAACTCAGCAGTGGCCACAGGACTGCAAAAGGTCAGTTTTCATTCCAATCCCAAAGAAAGGCAATGCCAAAGAATGTTCAAACTACCACACAATTGCACTCATCTCACACTCTAGTAAAGTAATGCTCAAAATTCTCCAAGCCAGGCTTCAGCAATACATGAACCGTGAACTTCCAGATGTTCAAGCTGGATTTAGAAAAGGCAGAGGAACCAGAGATCAAATTGCCAACATCCGCTGGATCATTGAAAAAGCAAGAGAGTTCCAGAAAAACATCTATTTCTGCTTTATTGACTGTGCCAAAGCCTTTGACTGTGTGGATTACAATAAACTGTGGAAAATTCTGAAAGAGATGGGAATACCAGACCACCTGACCTGCCTCTTGAGAAATCCGTATGCAGGTCAGGAAGCAACAGTTAGAACTGAACATGGAACAACAGACTGGTTCCAAGTAGGAAAAGGAGTACGTCAAGGCTGTATATTGTCACCCTGCTTCTTTAACTTATATGCAGAGTACATCATGAGAAATGCTGGGCTGGATGAAGCACAAGCTGGAATCAAGATTGCTGGAAGAAATACCAGTAACCCCAGATATGCAGATGACACCACTCTTACGGCAGAGAGTGAAGAACTAAAGAGCCTCTTGATGAAAGTGAAAGAGGAGAGTGAAAAAGTTGGCTTAAAGCTCAACATTCAGAAAATGAAGATCATGGCATCTAGTCCCATCATTTCATGGGAAATATATGGGGAAACAGTGGCTGACTTTATTTGAGGGGACTCCAAAATCACTGCAGATGGTGACTGCAGCCATGAAATTAAAAGACGCTTACTCCTTGGAAGGAAAGTTATGACCAACCTAGACAGCATATTCAAAAGCAGAGACATTACTTTGCCAAGAAATGTTCTTCTAGTCAAAGGTATGGTTTTTCCAGTAGTCATATATGAATGTGAGAGTTGGGCTATAAAGAAAGCTGAGCACCAAAGAATTGATGCTTTTGAAGTGTGGTGTTGGAGAAGACTCTTGAGAGTCCCTTGAACTGCAAGGAGATCCAACCAGTCCATCCTAAAGGAGATCAGTCCTAAGTGTTCATTGGAAGGACTGATGCTAAAGCTGAAACTCCAATACTTTGGCCATCTCATGCGAAGAACTGACTGATTGGAAAAGACCCTGATGCTGGGAAAGATTGAAGGTGGAGGAGAAAGGGACAACAGAGGATGAGATGGTTGGATGGCATCACCGACTCAATTGAGATGAATTTGAGTAAATTCCGAGAGTTGGTGATGGACAGGGAGGCCTGGCATGTGTGGTCCATGGGTTGCAAAGAGTTGGACATGACTGAGCAACTGAACTGAACTGAAGTCTGGTTCTGTAAGATGTTGTATAGGTAAAGGGTATATGGGAACTTGTACTATTTTTTCAACCCTTTTGTAAGTATAAAATTATTAAAATAAAAATTTTGTAAATAAGTGCTAGCGTCTCCACTTATAAACAAATACACTTAATTTTTGACTTTTACAAATTTGACTCTAGCACATGAATTTGAGCATATTCTGGGAGATAGTGAAGGACAGGGAAGCCTGGTATGCTGCAGTCCTTGGGGTTACAAAGAGTCAGACATAGCGACTGAACGACAACAATAATATACTATAATTTTTAGGAAAACTAAAAGAATAGGAAAAAATACAGAAAGAGAAGAGAAAATATTCTTCTTATCAGATTAAGGAAAGTTCCTTCTATTTCTAGTTTGCTTAAAGTTTTTTTTTATGCTTATATGTTTTCTTTTTAAAAATCTAATTGAGGGTAACTAATTTTTAAATTTTTATTTATTCATTTATTTTTGACTGTGCTGGGTCCTCACTGCTGTGTAGGCTTTTCTCTGGTTGTAGAGAGCAGGGGCTACTGTCTACCAGTGGTGCGTGGGCTTCTCATTGAGGTGGCTTCTCTTGTTGTGGAGCTAGGGAGTGTGGGCTTCAGTGCTCCTGGCATGTGGGCTCAACAGTTGCGGCTCCAGGGCTCTAAAGCACAGACTTAGAAGTTATGGCGCTTGGGTTTAGTTGCTAAATGGCATGTGGGATCTTCCTGTCTCAGGGATTGAACCCATGTCTCCTGCATTGGCAGGCAGATTCCGTACCACTGAGCCACCAGGGAAGCCCTAAAAGTTTTTTTAAATCATGAATAGATGTCTAGTGTTAAATGTACCTTTACATATCTTTGAAGTGATCATTTAATTTTTCTTATTTTTTGGCATACTGCTTTTGGAATTTCAGCTAAAATTAGGAAAATTTCCTCCAATCTCAGGTTATAAAGGAAGTTATTATATTTTATATTTTCTTCTACAGTTACATAGTTTTATTATTTTAAAACTCAAACAGTAATTATAAGAAGCTAAAGAGCTTACTTTGACTCTAGCCTTTAAGTTCCAGTTTTTGCTGCAATCTTTGCTTCTTGCTTCCTATCAGCCCTGTGACTGTGGTACGCAGCACATACCTTTGTAGGGCTTACTATGTGCCAGACACTTTTCTAAGCACATTACAAATATTAAATCATTTATTCCTTTAGTCACCAAATGAATTAGGCACAATTTCAGAGAAGAAAACAAGAACCAGAGAACTGAAAGAACTCATCCAAGTTATCATACCTGTCCAGAAGTCCACTCTACTAATTGTATGATAAGATCCTGGCAGCTGAGGCAGGAAAATATTTGCCTGGTATCTTTTATTCTTTTCCTACCATCTTTAGTGACAGAACCAGGGATCCTTTGGGACCACACAGATAATCCTATAAATTTCTGATATAGAAAAAATAAGTAAATTTCCTGGACTGAGAGTCATAGAAAATACATAGTTTTAGGAGAAGTTATATTTTGGAGGAGGTGGAAAGATTATTAATTTTTGAAATTAATTTTTATAAGAGTATAAACCTATATGCAGGTCAGGAAACAACAGTTAGAACTGGACATGGAACAACAGACTGGTTCCAAATAGGAAAAGGAGTACGTCAAGGCTGTATATTGTCACCCTGCTTCTTTAACTTATATGCAGAGTACATCATGAGAAACACTGGCCTGGAAGAAGTACAAGCTGGAATCAAGATTACCGGGAGAAATATCAATAACCTCAGATATGCAGATGACACCACCATCATGGCAGAAAGGGAAGAGGAACTAAAAAGCCTCTTGATGAAAGTGAAAGTGGAGAGTGAAAAAGTTGGCTTAAAGCTCAACATTCAGAAAATGAAGATCATGGCATCTGGTCCCATCAGTTCATGAGAAATAGATGGGGAAACAGTGGAAACAGTGTCAGACTTTATTTTTGGGGGCTCCAAAATCACTGCAGATGGTGACTGCAGCCATGAAATTAAAAGATGCTTGCTCCTTGCAAGGAAAGTTATGACCAACCTAGATAGCATATTCAAAAACAGAGACATTACTTTGCCAGCAAAGGTCCGTCTAGTCAAGGCTATGGTTTTTCCAGTGGTCATGTATGGATATGAGAGTTGGACTGTGAAGAAAGCTGACCACTGAAGAATTGATGCTTTTGAACTGTGGTGTTGGAGAAGACTCTTGAGAGTCCCTTGTTCTGCAAGGAGATCCAACCAGTCCATTCTAAAGGAGATAAGTCCTGGGTGTTCTTTGGAAGGAATGATGCTAAAGCTGAAACTCCAGTGCTTTGGCCACCTCATGCGAAGAGTTGACTCATTGGAAAAGACTCTGAAGCTGGGAGGGATTGGGGGCAGGAGGAGAAGGGGACGACAGAGGATGAGATGGCTGGATGGCATCACTGACTCGATGGACGTGAGTCTGAGTAAACTCTGGGAGTTGGTGGTGGACAGGGAGGCCTGGTGTGCTGTGATCCATGGGGTGCAGAGTCAGACACGACTGAACTGACTGACTGACTGATAGCTGCTTTACATTATTGTGTTAGTTTCTGCTGTATATCAAAGGGAATCAGCAATATGTATACCTACGTGGGCCTGCATGCTAACTCACTTCATTCGTGTCCAACTCTTTGAGATCCTATGGACCGTAGCCTACCAGGCTCCTCTGTCCATGGAATTCTCCAAGCAAGAATACTGGGAGTGGGCTGACCTAGGGATTGAACCTATGCCCTTTAAATCTACTGCAATGGCAGGCAGGTTCTTTACAACATTGCTCCCTGGGAAGCCCATGTTTCCTTCCAAAAAAAAGGAAGCCCCCCTTTTTTTTGGATTTTCTCTTCCATTTAGGTCATAACAGAGTTTGAGTAGTGTTCCTTGTGCTATACAGTAGGTTCTCATTAGTTACCTATTTTATACATAGCAGTGTATGTATGTCAATCCCAGTCTCCTTATTCATCGCACTCCTGTTCCCCCTTTGGGTCATATGCTTGTTTTGTATGGGAAAGACTATTTAAAAAGAAAATTTGAAAGGGCATTTTAAAGCCATTGTCTTCGTTTTCATATGGTAAGTTAATTGATATTTTCAAATTTAAAATGTGCAGGCTTTAAACCCCATTTCTTGAAGCTGCAGCTTACATTTGTTTCCTACTCTTCGTTAACAAGAAATGATCTCTGTTCAAAAGCAGGGTGCTTATCTGGCTTCTTCTGTTGTGTAACCTTATCTGACTTGAACAGGGCTGGCGTTAGGATGATTAACCACTCTGAACTCCAGGACTTCAGGCTGGTAAATATTTGTCTTTTTTATAAAAATGAAATGATTAAAAAAATAGATATTCCAACCTCTCCCAAATAGAGGAGGACAGAGAAGAATTGATACTACATGTTCTCTGTTGGCTCAGAGTTCCTTTCAACTTTTTAGAAGGAAGGAATCATGCCTGGATTCCATCATCTTACAAGAAACAGTTCCTCAGTATGTTGAAAGTCTTAGAGAAATGTCCTGTTTCTAAGAAGGCTAAAACTGACCTATCTTTCCCTTATCACTTTTTAATTGGCATTATTTGTAGTAATTTTGTATCATTTTGATGCTTTCACATAAGTTCCCATGTTTGATTTTCACACCAGTCCTGAAATAAGAAGGGAAGCTATTACCGCCCTTCCACAGAGAAAACTAAGGCTTGTAGATTTCCAGCAGTCTTCCCAAGATTGCAGCTCCAGCGGTGGGGCAGAGCTGGGAGGAGATGAATGCACTGGCCTCCTGGCTTTGGTGCTCATTCTTCCCTACCAGGCCCTACCCCTCAAATAGCACAGAAATACTAGGTATAGTCCCATTTACATAAAAACACTTGGTATTGATATATTTTACAAGTATATTTCAAATTAGTGGAAAATTTTGGTGAAATTTAAAGGTTTTTTTTAAACCTAAGTAAGATAGATTGGTGTTGTTCAGATGCCCAGTCGGTGTCCGACTCTGCGACCCCACGGACTACAGCACACCAGGCTTCCTTGTCCTTCACCATCTCCCAGAGTTTGCTCAAACTCATGTCCATTAAATCATCTCATCCTCTCATCAAGTAAATTTCAGAAAGCGTCCAAACAAGGTGTCTTCCAGATCCCAGCAATAACAATAGTTGTTCAGTTATGGCCTGGTGTGGAGCAAGACAATGTCAGGAATTGCTTCTTTCTTTCACAAGTAGTCACTCGTCTGCTTGTGCTGGCCCTTTAAGACCATTTTTACACTTCCCTGAGTGTTTATTTATTTGTGTGTGGCAAACTGTGTTAAAAAATTGTAGCCTGGTTTTGGCAAGTACTAGAAGACAAACCAGAAATCACATAGGAAGTAGAGTGTGTTACTACTTACCTTGTACAGTCTCTTGTGCAACAAAATATTACAGGGGTTTCGGGTAGGAATTTCTCTTTTTATGTTGCATTACCTTTTAGGAAGAACTCATCACAGCCATGTTCTGAGATTCATGAGCTGTTAAAATCTCTTCCATATCAGTATATAAGCTTTCATATTTCCTACAGCTGGGACAAAGGGAAATGGTATAGTCTACCATCTGGATTCAGAATATACTTAGCAAAGAAGAAGCATGTGCAAGATCTAGTATGAAGCATTGGAGTAAAGCCTGAAGGATGTATGTATTAAAAGTACCAGAACATGAAAATCCTCCGTGTTCAAAGGAGCGAGTTCAGCCTGGCTTTAGGCTGTCGCGTTTCGTAGTCTCTTACTTTCCCACCAGTCTGCAGGGCTGATTCTCCGTGTTGAGAAGGCTCAAGGTCACTCTTTGGCCCTAACTTCTAACAGCTTGAAAATCTATGGTTGGGTATTCGTATTTAAAATCCCTAAAATAAAAGTGGGAAATTTTCGAGGGACCATCCTTTTCACTATTTAGCTTGGAACTCATCCTGTCCTTCAGGGGCCTCCAAAGACTAACTACTTCATTCTCTGAAACACTTCATTACGAGTTGAAAAGGAGCCAGGACAAAAGACCCTGTTCTCTCTGAGATGGAACACAGGACAGTGTGTTTGTCTTGCTCCTAACATGGCCAAATCAGCAAGCTATTCACCATCTCAAACTGGTCTTATTTATTTGTGTCATGCAAGAGAAATTTATTTTCTAAATTGTTAAGAGCTTGAATGTATTTATGACACTCTTTGGAAGGTTTGGCCCCAGCCTTGTCCTGAGGCGTTGAGATTTGTTTTCCATCAATTTGAGCCTCAAACATAAAAGAGTTTCAACAGTGGCTGGGATATTACCTGACATTTTAATGATTGGGTGAAGAGAAGTTAAATTACGAGATGACCTGGACAACAAACAGACTTCAGAATCCTTTTTCAATAGAGTGTTAGTGAGCTGCCCAGTACTCTGGATGATGATTTAAAAAAATATAATAAAATGTCAGCCAAGCTTTTTTGAGACAGATTAGAGAATTACCCAATTCCCTCAACCTCTTCACTCTAAGTCTAAAGCAAATGTTTGTTTAAAATTTGAAAACCAAGCAGTTTGTGTTCAACTGGATGAATTTTATTCATTTGGGACAGAACAACAACCAAAAAGGTTAGTCTGTAGTGTTTTGTCTCATAGCTGGTGTATTCTTAATGTAGAACATTCCTTGTGTGTCAATACTCAAAATTGGGACACCAAAAATGCAACAATTAAGTAAAATGGTTTTATTTAGTTATCATCTGTCTGAAACTAATGATAAATAGGAATCAGTAAAGTTTACTGCCTATAGTTGTATGCCTGGCATATTGTTGTGTGGATTGTCTCATTTAATCTTTTCAAAAATCCCAAGGTAGGTACTGTTATTCCCCCACTTTTTAGATGACTAAACAGAGGCTTCCATTGATTGGGTTCCTTGTCTAAGATCATACAACTGTGGAGCAGGAACCGAAGCCCCATGATTCTAGGCTGCAGCACTGAGCTCTTATTAGCACAGCCGATGGTTTTCTTTATGAAGCTCAGTTCATCCAGATAATGTGGTCAGTTAATGACAGGTCTACTGGATGATCACTTGAGAACAGAAAGCCAATTACATGGCATTGCCTAGCAGAGACAGTGGAAAAAATTTTCCATTTTTAAAATTGAAATATTTTTGATGTACAATATTACATGAGTTACAGATGTACAACATAGTGAATCACAGTTTTTAAGGGTTATACTCCATTTACCTTCCCTGGTAGCTCAGCCAGTAAAGAATACACCTGCAATGCAGAAGATCACCTGTAGCACAGAAGACCCAGGTTCGATCTCTGGGTTGGGAAGATCCCCTGGAGAAGGAAATGGCAACCCACTCCAGTATTCTTGCCGGGAGAATCCCATGGACAGAGGAGCCTGGAGGGCTACAGTCCATGGGGCCACAAAGAATCAGACATGACTGGGCAACTGAACAACAACCATTTACAGTTATTTTAAAATATTGGCTATATTCACTATGCTGTATAGTATATCCTTGTAGCTTATTTTGTGCATAAGAGTTTGTACCTCTTAATCCCTTACGCCTCAATGGCCCTTCCTTCTTCCCTCTCCTCACTGGTAACCACAAGTTTGTTCTCTGTATCTGTGAGTCTGCTTCTTATTTGTTATATTTACTAGTTTGTTGTATTTTCCAGATCCCACATATAAGTGATATCATATGGTATTTGCGAAATTGAAAAATTTTTTAACATGTGTATTTAGCACCCACATAATACAATTGTAAAGCACTTCAGAAGTAAGCTCATAGAAGTAGGTGGAACAGCAGTTGGATAGTAATCTAGACATAAGACTGCTTTTTTTTGTTTCTTTTGTATTTAAAGTGATTGCTATTCATTCTGTTCCTGGATGAGACTTTGTTTTTCTTTTATAAGTGATGGATACCCATATGCTGCTCATAAGAGACCAGAGAAAACATAGACAAATCCCATAAGAACTGAAACAGAGAGTGTCCTGGAACATTGTTAAAGGATAATTTCATTGAGGGGAAATTTTTTACATAAAATTGGCAGATGAGGGTTATTCATGTATCTCTTCTAGAAATAGCTGAGAGGGGGGTACAACAGAAATCATTCCAATTCAAACATATAGGGAAATGGATTCAACCAGGATGCTAAGATAATTTTGGACTTTTTCAATTTTATAGGCTGAGGGTTTCCATGAATATAACTGAGACCCATGATTCAGTAACTGGGAAGGTTAGAGGTTTCACACACACACACATACACACCCTGCACATTATTACCCATATCTTTCAGGATAGAATCTTTGAGAAAAGTAAAGTTTTTTTATTGTTTTTGTTTTATTTTTTTTTTAGTATTGACAAATAGCCATACCAACTGGTTTTATAGCAACAACTAGTCATGGACCATGGCCTTCAAAGGAAATGTTTATCTACCATTTATTGAAAGCTGTGTCTGTGAGAAGGACCATTTCTTTAATTCTAAAATGACCATTTTGGGTGAATATATTTTATACTTGTATTTGGGGGGAAAGACTGTAAAGCACATTAGTTTCAAAAATAACTAGTTTTGCTGGTAGAATTAAATGATTGTAAGAGAATTTCTTCTCATTGGCAGAATGGAAGTTCACTGTATGTCTCAAATATTTATTTTTATAAACATTATGGCCTGGGCACATTAAGGCCATTTTCTTGTACATAAAAAGCCACTTTACCTCAGCTTTGCCTTGTTCCTGTAAAAACAGAAGATTGTTTTATGGTCTGTCTAACTGTATCTTTGCCTGACAAATAGACATCAAATAAAGACCCAATTGTTGTACCTTACTCAGAGACTTTTGCTAGATCTCCTTACCTGAACAGACCTCAGTAGTAACAAAGAGGGCCCAGCTGATAAATGACTGGTTTTGTTTTCATGAAAGTTAGAAGTATCACCTGCCAGGAGGGTTTATCTTGGACTCTGGGGGCAAAAACCTTTACTGGCTCCAGAATGATGACAGTCAGTAATGTTTAAGTGATATTCTAACCTTTCCAAAATCATTTCTATGATCCCATTTTATCCTTACAGTGTTTTTAGAAAATAAAAGCACATAATATACATAGCATATACTGTTTCAGTTTGGTTTTTGCTCACATGAATTTAAAGACACACACAATATCCAGTAATATTTACGATCAATTTTTTGAGTGAGTGAAAGTTGCTCAGTCATGTCTGACTCTTTGCGACCCCCATGGACTATACAGTCCATCAATTTTTTACTGCTTTGATATACTCTTATTTTTTCATTTCATATTTCTCTCTTTTTTTGTTATTTTCTGGACATTTTTTCTTCCCACCCTTTGCAGAACATTCTGATTATTTGTTTAGACCCTCCATTAAGGAATTATCCATTTTGGCTATTTAAGTGAGATATATGGATGCAAAAACATCTGGCACAGTGTCTAACAAGTAATAGATACTCAGTGTTGACTTTTTTTCCCCTCAGCCTCCTCTCCCTCTTTTTGTTTTTGGTTTGATCTTTTGGTTGATAGTGTGGCATCAACCCACACTTGATAGTTGAATACATAGACATATAGATAGATAATCTCTATCCATCCATTCTTCCATTTATACATCTTTGGTCCTTGGTTCCCTCTCTATATAGGTTTCTTTCCTTTAATCCTTGATATTCAGTTTCTCTAATTTTCTTATGCATGTTGTTGTTCAGTCACTAAGTCATGTCTGACTCTGCAATCCCAGGGACTCCAGCATGCCAGGCTTCCTTATCTTTCAGCCTCTCCCAGAGTTTGCTCATATTCATGTCCATTGAGTCAGTGATGCTATGTAACTATACTTTGTACTTACTTATTGAATAAACATGTACAGAAAACAAGTGTTGTTCTAGTGATCATGTTTAATTGTGGGAGATACAAACCAGAGTAAGATAAAATCATGAGTCTGGCATAGGAGATACACAAATAAATATGTCAAACCATGTGTGATGTGCTCTCATAGAGAATATAGAGGGGACCTGTAATAGGGTTGAGAGCTAGAGCCTGACTCTGGGATTTGGGGGATCAGAAGTGAATGATAAATATTAGTACTCTCTGTTGAGATTTCTTTTTGATAGTATGTTTTGAGGAATTAACATTAATTGAATTCTTTTTGCATTCCTGGAGTAAGGTTTTCTTTATTATTGCTTTTTAAATATATAGTACTGATTTGCTAATGTCTTCATTTGAATTTTTGTATATATTTACATGCATGAGTTTGCCCTTGAGGTTTTTGCTGTGTGAATTTACACTCAGGACTTTGTGAGGTTTTCTGAGCACAGTCCTGCTAACTTTGGAAAACTGATCTTTGTGTTAATGTTAAATGTTCTACCACTGTCCAGGATCCTTCGACTTTAAACATTTCCCCTATGAACTCATTTGAAATTTCCGAACTTTTAGAAGACTGCTATGTCTTTCCTCAGTGTTGTTGGAAAAGGCATTATCTTCCACTTTACTCTTTTACTTCTTTCTAGTTGTAAATCCATCTACTTTATTGAGTCACTTCCTCTCCTTGGTAATGATATTCTATAGAAACATTAATCAATTTTGAATTGTTTTTAAACAGTCTAAGGATCTTTTTAGACATCTGTCTTTACTGGTGGTTCTTTTAATTACTTCTAGGCTTATTTCTTTTTTACTGAGATGAAATCTCAGTCATTTCCCCAAACCCTTTCATTTTTCTTTTAAGCATGAGATTAGGAAGGATCAGATGTTGAGAGTATGAGGTACACACAATGATCCTTTTTTTTTTTTTTTTAACTAAATAGGGTGATCTAAAACTCTTATTCTTTAAGCAGTATTTCACAATTTCATTGCTATGTATCTTTTATTTCTATCCCTGAGAAATAAGCTTCTGGAATGGCTTAAGACTAGATTCTGGAGTCAGCACATAGAAGATTCTTTCCTTCACTGTGTGCATGACTTTGAGCAAATCACTTGAACTTTTTAGAGTCTAGTTCATCATCTGTGAAATGAGACACTACTAACTACCATTTTAGGCAGCTGTGTAATAAGCAAACATGTAAAGTACTATGGTTAGCACATAAAAAGACATACAGATGGCTAACAAACACATGAAAAGATGCTCAACATCACTCATTATCAGAGAAATGCAAATCAAAACCACTATGAGGTACCATTTCATGCCAGTCAGAATGGCTGCAATCCAAAAGTCTACAAGCAATAAATGCTGGAAAGGGTGTGGAGAAAAGGGAACCCTCTTACACTGTTGGTGGGAATGCAAACTAGTACAGCCACTATTGAGAAGAGTGTGGAGATTCCTTAAAAAACTGGAAATAGAACTGCCTTATGATCCAGCAATCCTACTGCTGGGCATACACAATGAGGAAACCAAAATTGAAAGAGACACGTGTACCCCCAATGTTCATTGCAGCACTGTTTATAATGGCCAGGACATGGAAGCAACCTAGATGTCCATCAGCAGATGAATGGATAAGAAAGCTGTGGTATGTATGCACAATGGAGTATTACTCAGCCATTAAAAAGAATGCATTTGAGTCAGTTCTAATGAGGTGGATGAAACTGGAGCCTATTATACAGAGTGAAGTAAGCCAGAAAGAAAAATACCAATACAGTATACTAACGCATATATATATGGAATTTAGAAAGATGGTAACAATAACCCTGTATGCTGCTGCTAAGTCGCTTCAGTCGTGTCCGACTCTGTGCGACCCCACAGACGGAAGCCCACCAGGCTCCCCTGTCCCTGGGATTCTCCAGGCAAGAATACTGGAGTGGGTTGCCATTTCCTTCTCCAATGCATGAAAGGGAAAAATGAAAGTGAAGTCGCTCAGTCGTGTCCGACTCCCAGCGACCCCATGGACTGGAGCCTACCAGGATCCTCCGTCCATAGGATTATCCAGGCAAAAGTACTGGGGTGGGGTGCCACTGCCTTCCCCGTATACGAGACAGCAAAAGAGACACTGATGTATAGAACAGTCTTTTGGACTCTGTGGGAGAGGGAGAGGGTGGGATAATTTGGGAGAATGGCATTGAAATATGTATAATATCATATATGAAACGAGTCGCCAGTCCAGGTTCAATGCATGATACTGGATGCTTGGGGCTGGTGCACTGGGAGGACCCAGAGGGATGGTATGGGGAGGGAGGAGGGAGGAGGGTTCAGGATGGGGAACACATGTATACCTGTGGCAGATTCATTTCGATACATGGCAAAACCAATACAATATTATAAAGTTAAAAAATAAAATAAAATTTTTAAAAAAGTACTTTTAAATGGTACTAATGTAATTATTCAACTATCATAAATCAGTTCCTTATCCTGTCCCTTCATGTACCATGGTCCTTCTTTCCTATTCTTTTATAAAAATTGCATCCAGTTTTCACCCTCAGAATCCATAGACTGGATCTTCCATTGTCTGCATTGTTTGTACTACATATTTCCACCTTGTACATCTGTATTTCTTAAAAAGCCCCCTCAATTTTTGCCTTCTGTCTTGTTCTTTACCACACTGTGTTTTGATGGAAAATGCCTACAGCATGGAAGACCCAGGTTCTACTCCTAACAGGATCTTTGGCTGATTATCTGACCTTAGGTAGTCAATCTTCTTATCATTTGTTTTTGTTACTATCAGTTATCGAGCATGACTTTGTCTCTGACGCTTTATATAATATCTCATTTACTCCTCACAATCATTTGTTTGGAAGGTGTTATTTCCATTCCGCCAATGAGGAAATAGAGATTTAAAATTATTAAGTAATAATTTTAAGTAATTATTAGTACTTAAGTATTTACTTTAATAATTGTGAAAGTATTAAGTAATAATATTAATATTAAGTAGCTTGCCCAGAAGCTGAATGGACAGTTTTCCTGGACTCTGGGGATGCGGATTTTTACCTACTCTACAACTCAGAGTTGTTAGGGCCAACCAAGGTCACGTGAGATTGTTTCATAGACTGTGGAACACAGTGCAAACACAACAGTTCTATCAGGCTAGTATTTTCTCTTCTCTCCTAGCCACCCCCCTTTATTCCTAAGTCCTCTGACATGTGGATTATACCATGGGTTGGTTATCCTCATTCCCTCTGCATCTTTGCTTTTGCACCTTTGTTTTCCTCCGTTCTCTCCCTTTGCTTTTATCCCCCATGGCACTTCCAGAGAACTTCCTCTCTTAGTGAGGTCTTACTCCGTGTCTCCCTTCCTCAGCCAGAGACAGCTTGCCTTACCAGCTCTTTCCGCTTACCTGTTTTGTGTTTGACATTTAAAATTGATTTTTTACATTTTAAAATTGATTTTTTGTGTTTGACATTTAAAATTTAAAAATGATTTTCATAGCTCAGTTATAGATAGCTTCATATCATCCCTCTGTGCTCTTTTTTTTTTTTTTTAAAGATTTGGTTTGAAAAAGGGTAAGGCAGTGCAGGATGTGTAGAGGTAAGAAAGAAGAGAAACTGTTGGGAGGGGCTGCTGTATTCCATCTTCAAAGAAAGTAGAGCTGGGGTTAGTCCAAGTTGTTTTACTATTGGAAGAGAGTCGTTCTACCATAGTTTGGACATAACCTGGCTTTTTATTGCCAAGAAAGTATAAAATGGAAATGGAGGTAAATGTGAATAATTCAAAATAATGTTTAACTTTGAGGATATTTCACTTTTCTCTGGAATTAGAGATTTATGCTAGTCAAGAGTTAGGGAGGAATTCGAAATGTTTATGTTACCAGAGTGTAGAAAACATTGTCCAGTTGTTTATCTAATCCTTCATTGGGCTTGCTTTTAAAAACACGTTTTGATTTGAAGTAGCCTGGGAAGAATAAACTGTTCCAGGCCATAACTTGATGCCCCAGTGGAAATAAGATAGATCCTTTTTCATTCATTTTGAGAAATTTTCCAAGCAGACAGATGTCTTTGTACCTTCCTTTGCAGTTCCTTCATCCACAAATGACTATTATCAAGAACTAGAATTACAAGGGCTCTGTTACTTGTTTTTAACTTTAGCTTCTACAGAAATTACTACTGGGATCTTATTTCTTTTCTGGGCTGAACATTTTGTTGTTGCACCTACTCAGTCTCACAGATTCTCCATGTGTTATCATCCAGGAAGATTCATTTCTTAAAGATGTGTATTAACTAACACAAGGAACTTTTTGAGAACCTTTTTTGATCCACATAGCAACCAGGTGTGCTGGGGAATAGGCATAAGAGATACTATACTTTGCTCTGCTGTAATTATTTTCCAGTCTCCCGGTGGAAAAGGGAGAGAGTAATATGTTAAAAAAAAAAAAAAAAAATAGAATGAATTTTGGTTTCCATTGCTTCTTCCTAATCCCTTGGTCTAAATTCATTCACTCAAGGCAACCGGTAATTATTGTGTGCTTCCTGTGTGCCAGGAACTATTCTAGGGCTAGGGATACAGCAGCAAACAAAATAAAGATCCCCACAATTTTGGAGCTCTTATTCTAGCAGGGGAGATGATAAACAATAAACATGATAAAGACGTGAACTACTAGTATGTTAGAAAATAACAAGTGTTAGTGTTTAAAGGTGATAAGTCCTATGGAAAAAGAAATATCAGAAAGGTGGCAGTTTCAAGATTATAATTTTAAATTGGGTTGTCAAGGTAGGCTTTGTTGAAAAGGCAAGTTTTGAACAGAGATTTAAAGAGGTGAGGGATTTATCCATGCAGAGAATAGAAAGAGAGAGCTGTTCTAGTTAAGGGGAACAAGCCTAGCATGTTCCCAAGACAGCAGGAAAGCCAGTAGTGAGACTGGGTGGTAAGAGATGCAGTTAGAGGGGTCAGATCATGCACAGCCTTTTGGCTGACTTTTGTTTTTTACTGAGTAAAGTAAGGAGGACCATTTTGAAGAAAGTGAAGTGAAAGTCACTCAGTTGTGTCTGACTCTTTGCGACCCCATGGGCTGTAGGCTGCCAGATTTCTCCATCCATGGAATTCTCCAGGCCAGGATACTGGAATGGGTGGCCATCCCCTTCTCCAGGGGATCTTCCCAAGCCAGGGATTGAACCCATGTCTCCCACATTGCAGGCAGATTCTGTATTGTCTGAGCCACCAGAGAAGCCCAAGAATACTGGAGTGAGTAGCCTGTCCCTTCTCCAGTGGATCTTCCTGATCCAGAAATCAAACAGGGGTCTCCTGCTTTGCAGCTGGATTCTTTACATTGAGCTACCAGGGAATAATATAATCTTATGTTTTAAAAGAATGCCTGCCTGTTGTATTGTGAATAGATTGCGGGGCAGGGGTAGTCAAAGGTAGAAATGGGGAGTCAGTTTGAAGTTTACACAGGTCAGCAATTCAGCAATGGTTCAAGTAAAAGATGATGGTGGATTGCTCCACAGTGATAGTAGTGGTGAAGGTGGTGAGAAGTGATCTGATTCTTGATATATTTTAAATGTAAAGACAACAGAATTTCTAACAGAGTGGCCATGATGTGTGAAAGGAAAAAGAGAATCCAGAATTAATCCTAAGAGTTTTGGCTTGAACTTTGGGCTTCCCAGGTGGTGCAGTGGTAAAAAATCTGCCTGCCAATGCAGGAGACACGGGAGACCTGGGTTCAATCCCTGGGTCAAGAAGATCCCCTGGAGTAGGAAATGACAACCCACTCCAGTATTCTTGCCTGGGAAATCCCATGGATGGAGGAAGCTGATGGACTGCAGTCCACAGGGTTGCAAAGAGTCAGACATGACTAAGCATGCGTGCAGCATCAACTGGAAGGATGAAGTTGAAATGAGAAAGGCTATGAGGTGGAACAGGTTTATGGGGGAAGATCAGGAATACTGTTTGGTACATGTTGAGTTTGATATGTTATAAGATGTTCAAGTGGAGATATTGACTAAGTAATTGGATATACAAGTCTGAAGTTCAGGAGAGAAATCTGGGCTGGAGTAATAAAATTAGGAGTTGTCAGCCTGCAAATATTATTTAAAGCCATGAGACCAGATAAGGTCACCAAGGGAGTGATTTTAGAAAAGAGAGGAGAGCCAAAGACTGAGTGCTAGAAGTGTTGGGACTTATAGGAGTTTGGGAGAAGAGGAGGACCCAGCAAAGGATGCTGAGAAGGCACATAGAGTGAGGACAGAGAAAAATCAGTAGAATGTGGCATCCTGGAAGCCAGATAAAGAAAGAGTTTTAAAAGATGGTAGAACCATAGGCTGTGTCAAATGCTAATAGGTCAAGTAAGCTAAGGGCTGAAAACTGTAGATTTAGCAGCATGAAGACACTGGCAACCCACTCCAGTACTCTTGCCTGGAAAATCCCATGGACTGAGGAGCCTGGTGGGCTGCCATCTATGGGGTTGCACAGAGTCGGACACGACTGAGCAACTTCACTTTTACTTTTCACTTTCATGCATTGGAGAAGGAAATGGCAACCCACTCCAGTGTTCTTGCCTGGAGAATCCCAGGGATGGGGGAGCCTGGTGGGCTGCCGTCTATGGGGTCGCACAGAGTCGGACACGACTGACGTGACTTAGCAGCAGCAGTAGCAGGTCATTAGTGATCTTGAAAAAAGCACCTTTTGTGGAGTGATAGAGGCCAGGTCTAGACTGAGATGGATTCTTTTCCTTAAGAGAAAGGAAAAGAATTTAAAACATCAAATACAGGCAATACTTTGGAGAAGTTTTGCCGTCAAGAGGAACAAAGAAATGGAAGATGCAGGAAGTGGGGGTCACGATGCAGTACATTATTCCTGATTTGATGTTTATTGTCATCTTTTATTATTTATCTAGACCCCAGTCCTTGTACTTTCTTTATCAAGCTGTTAATTCCTAGTGGATACTGATTTTTGCCAGGTAAGACAACAGTTAAGGTTTTCCTTGACTAGTTAACAGGACAGTTTGCATTCCTAGAGTTCAAGCATATGTAGCTGCTGCTCTGTGCTTCTGAAAATTCACCACCTTCCTTCCCTTCAGCTTACATGAGAACCTCAGGCTTTTAGGTGAGGGAATTTTGACACTATAAGGCAAAGATGATCAGAATAATAGTAATATTTACTATTACAACACTTAAGTATCACTTACTATGAACCAGGTGCTGTTTGATGTGCTTCACATTAAATTAACGGGCTTCCCTCATGGCTTAGCTGGTAAAGAATCTGCCTGCAATGCGGGAGACCTGGGTTCGATCCCTGGGTTGGGAAGATCCCCTGGAGAAGGGAGTGGCTATCCACTCCATAACTCACTTAATCTTTCCAATTACCCTGTGAGCTAGGTACAGTTATCATCTGCATTTTGCAAATAAGGAAATTGAGGCATAGAAAGATTAAGTAAACGGTTAAAAGAAAATAAATAATGGTGAGGCTAGAATTAAAGTTCTGACAGTCTAGCCCCAAAGTCCATGCTCTTAGGGCAATTGGAGAATTTTAAGAGAAAGATATTAGCTAGAGAGATTCCATTTTACACAATACGACAGTTTTTTAGAGTTGCTGGACTAAGTTTTTCTGAGAAACAAGATAGAATATAGGAGCTGATTGGGCATTTCCCAGATTTATTAGACATTAGTGAATTGTTATCAGTGCATAATCTTCGAATCATGTGGAGAGCATTCTTCAAAAATAACTTTTTTAAAGACCATATTTCCCATATATTTCTTCAAGCTTCATGAATAACTTTCCAAATCACAAGTATATATTAAACATACACTCTTTACAAAAGAAAAAAAATTCAGCTATTTTCCTCTGTGTTTATTTTCCTGTGGGAAGCTTATTTGTTTATCACACAGACTATAGAACCATCTTGAACTTAAAGTAGAAAAGATCATGTATGTGAGCATAATACTATACTAGTTTTTAAAGGATTCTTAAAAATTCTTTAGCTCTAGAGATGAAGTATGAAGTAAATGACTCTTTGTTAAGTATTATTTCTTAGAACCTGGTGAGCAGTGCCACTGAATCCTCATTAATAATCCCTTCCTTTTCCAGAAGGACTTGCCAACACCTGTAAAGTATTCACTGGGAGAATTAAAATTATATAAAAGTAATTGGTGTTTGCTTCCTTTAAGGCATACATTTAAATACATTGCTTTATTCCTCTGTTCCTTGGCTGCCTCCTATGTTTAGTAACACTAGGTCAGCAGACTTCCTCTTCTAAGGTTCATCTGCTGGCCATTTCAATTTCCCATGAGAAAGCAAACCTACCACTGTTTTACCCTTTTATCTTAATGTTTCATCCATTTATGTCATGTTATCTTGTGGGTTTGCGTTTCTCAGTAGTAATGGCCCTGCTGGTAAATAGAAAACAATGAATGTGATTGTCCACCCCTGATCATCATCACCATTTGAGCCCTTTTAAAATTCCTATTGTAATCTCAGAAGAGTGGTTATCTAGGATAGTAGATTATTGGTGATTTCATCTTAAAAAGAATGTGTGCACTGTTTTTCAAGTGAGTTATTTTAGTGCCTCTTTGACAATTTCGGCTTTGACCATTGGATCCAGCTACTAATAGAAACATTCCACTGCTGGTCTCCGTTCCCCATTTCTGTTTTCACCTGAGCATGTTTTTGAGCATCAGATATAAATTCATACCATGCTCATGGCTTGTAGTTTCATGTGTAATTGGCTGTAACGTAATGACTAACGTATGTTGGAGGTTAGTACTGAAAATAATAGCCCAGCATTTACTGTAGGATTATTCTGTGCCAGGCTCTGTGATAACTGTGTTACAAGCATTGACCAAATTAATCTTCATCTCTCATAAAGTGAATGCTGTTATTTTCTGCATTTTAGAAAAAAGGAAACTGAGGTCCAGACTCATGTGACTTTTCTCAAGATTTGATGATACTTGCCATGTCCTGTCTCGGATATCCCTTCCCATGATCAAAGGGATGGTTTATCATCTTGTGTACATTTCCCTTCTCTGCAAAATATGACCTTGTTTAATGGGCTATTGTAGACATTTATCATTAGATAACAGAGTTGTTTTGGAATGAACCCTGAGTACTTGTTTGTGCCTGCGTGCTAAGTCGCTTTAGTGGTGTCCAACTCTTTGTGACCCTGTGGACTGTAGCCTGCTAGGCTTCTCTGTCCATGGGATTCTCCAGGCAAGAATACTTGTTCAGGGTCCTCATTTGTGAGAGAGCATGATGAAACAGGCACTCTCCAGAGCCACTGTATTCTTCACCCTTTTCCCTAAACCTGTTTATAACTTAAGTGACCCAGCTGAACTCTTGGTTTCAAAATCTCCATCCATCTAGTCTCTGTCATTTTTAAAAACAACACAATTTAGTCAAGATTATGGCTTTTAATTGGGTTGTGGAAAGAAATTCAAGTTGAAGAAACGTTGCCAGGATCACTGGGGAATTAATAGCCACTTGATGCAAGAGGAAAGCTGTGAAGAACACTGGCTCTCTTATTATGTAGTGTCCAGGCAAAGTAGAATTATACTCTTACTGTTTCATTTTTTTTAAAAGAAATTATTATTGCAGAACTATTGGCTTCCTTTCTTTCTCAACTGTAGCTATAATGTTTTATTTGTGCCTGTGTACTTCTGAGAGAGAGTTGGTCTCTGAAGAGGGAGTTAGGAGAGGAAAGTATTTGAAATGGAAATGTCTTAAAATTATGTCTCTTTCCAGTTGTACATTGGATTGCCTTAGGATTTAGAAACAAAATGGAAACTAAAAACCACAATCACCTTCTTTTAGAACAAAAAAGTGCTATACTTATCAGTACAGAAAAGATCTAGCTGAAAGACAGTGGCTCTTGCATTTCCTTGCAGAGTGCTCTAGACATTGATCAACTGGCAAGGGAAAGCAGTTATTAACTTTCTCTTCTTCCCCACCTTCTCACAATGGCTGGGTAGTACTTTTGTGTTCCTGTTTGGAGGATTTAATGGCCTTGTTAACATGTGGGAAAACATTGTGATTGGAGACTTTAACAAAATAGTGAGTAGTCCTTTTTTTTAAAGTTCCATGTTTATGTTCTTACTGGGTGTGTGTCTTTCCAAGTACTCCAGGTTAAGAACTAAATGTGTTAGAAAAACAGATGTAATGCAAATAAATCGGAGAGTTCTCACTTCCTTCAGTGAACAAAGCTCAGAGTTCCTGAGCAGTAATTTTATGGGACCTTCTCTCTATATCAGAAGAAGTTGTGCTTACTCCACTTCTTTCTCCTGAATTCTATTGTATCATATCTGACTAATGATCTATAGGGCCAGACAATTCACCTACATATTATAGAGGGTCATAATGCACTAACATACTATAGAGCTTACTCTTACCAACAATTAATTGGGGAATTCACTTTATGAAGCCCTGTTTACAGAGTGACATCTGGAGAAATTCTTAACCTGGATCCGTTCCAATCTGTAGGATTTATGGACTGTGCTTGATTTTTTTGTAAATAGGACTTTTCTCTGCTTGGTACATTCTGTTTACATAATTATCAGTGGATGAAAATTGCTATGTTCCTGTATTTCTTAATCCTTTGTACTAAGTGGACCTACATTCTAAGTGGTGGTCCAGCTAAAAACATACCTGGACACCTATTATTATTCAAGTTGTGGAAACATCTTAATGCCAGGAGGACCCTACTCTGTTAAATCTAGATTCTCTGACTGAAGCCCTTATACCCCAAGGGACTTAATATTCAGCCATTATGGGAATTTTAGAACTTGCTGAGGCACATGTTAGACCCCTTAAAATAAACCTGGTGTTGTGAGATGTGAAATGGAACTATTTTAAAACATAGGTGTGTGCATACCCTTGAACACATTTGAAGTTCTTACTGGGTGTGGGGAGATCAAAGTTTGTTATTAGGCAGTGGAATTGAACTCTCAAGCATTCTATAGGGATCATGTTGGACACATATTACAGTGACCTTCACCTGTCTCTCTGTGGTTAACCATTATTATCTGTGTTAAGTAGTAGATAAGCTACCATCTGTGCATTCAGCATGTCATCTGGAAACATCTAGAGAAAGAAAAGTTACAAAATAGATTTAAAAGAAATACAGAAAAACAAATATCATATATTGGAACTGGAAACCTAAGACTTTATTGAAAGAGATTTTTTTCTTTTGTTTTCCTGAGTTTTGAACTTGTAAAATTGTACCAGATTAAGGGTGGGGTGTTTCCACGTTACAATCAAAAAAGGGATCTAATGGAAATGAAGATGAAAACGATATTAACTAATGCTCTCCAGTTCCTCCTTCAGGGAAGCAGCATCATCGTATGATATTAGTCTGATTTGTCACGCTATATTCATTCAGCTGTATTAGATTCTTGAGGGCTTTATTTCCAACGTGGACTTTGACAAGGTCTTTGGCTGTTGTGTTTTTAACAATCTCCTATACGTGTGTTTTTCTGTAGTATTTGCTTAGTAAGTACCTCTGTAAACCCAATTTCACAGAAATCTTGGCTGTCTAAAATGGCCCTTAACTGCCTTCCATTGCAGAGGGGCACAGGTTTGATCCCTGGTTGGGGAACTATGGTCCCTCATGCTGTGGGGTGTAGCCAAAAATTTTAAAAAAAAATTGAGAGAGAGAGAGAAGACTGAAAATCCTAAAGAAAAGAAAAGATATAAACAGACAAGAGTTTAAAAATAAAGTGGCCCTTAAGCACAGAATAGGCGCGTGTGCACATACACACACACCCCCCACACACACCCATACCATCAGTCAAAAAATTCCAACAAGCATAGCTTTACCAATTATAGTGTGCTTTTAAGGAAATGTTAAGTCCAAGTACAAGATAGAGTGGGCCCTTTGATTTGAAGTCCAGTGTGGAGGAAGGGAGGTCAGTGGAGAATTAATCAGGCGAAGTGCAGCCCCTCTTCTACTCCAGAGCTTTTGGCTTTTTATCTCCATGCCAGCCTTTGTATAAGTCTTTATCTGTATTTTATATACAATTCTTCCTAGCATATACCTCCTACTCTGCATCACATTTTTCTAACTGCTGTTATGTTTTTTATTCTTTAATATTTTATTATCTATACCTTCAGTAAGTCACCCCAAATATCTTCTGTAGAAGTGTACACACAGAAATATGGACTGTGTTGCTAATTCATCCTCCCCTCCCCACTTTTCCTTTTCATCCTCTATCTCCTTCCCTCTTTCACCCACTCCTCTTCCTTCCATTGTTCCATTTTGTCAAAAAATTTCTAAATACTCAGTTAAAATTGGTTCACAAACATACTATAGGATTTTTTACTTCCTGTATCTTATATATATATATATATGCATTTATATTTAATATATAATTTTATATATTTATTTTTGTTATTTTTGATTGTGCTGCGTCTTTGTTGCTGCACAAGCTTTTCTCTAGTTGTGGAGAGTGGGGGCTATTCTATGGTTATGCGGTGTGGGTTTCTCATTGCAGTGTCTTCTCTCGTTGTAGAGCGTGGACTCTAGGTGGGCTTCAGTAGCTGCGGCACCTGGGCTCAGTAGTTGTGGCTCCCAGGCTCTAGAGCACAGGATCAGTAGTTGTGGTGCAGGGGCTTGGCCACTCTGCAGCATGTGGTGTCTTCCTGAATCAGGGATTGGATCCATGTCCCCTGCATTGGCAAGCAGATTCCTTATTACTGAGCCACACGGGAAGCCCTTGAAAAAATATATATTTTAAGAAAATATAAAAATGAACAAAGTAAAAGAGAATTATCAGGAAAACTCTCATGCTTGTCTATGTGCCCTACATGTGGATGTGTGTGCACATTTACACAGAGAGACAGAGACTGAGAAAGGATAAAGAGTAAAACTTTTTCAAATGGATACATCTTCAGAGAGTTTTTTAATACTCATAGTTTCTGATTTGAGAGAATAGCATTGAGACATGTTTATTACCACATGTGAAATAGATGACCAGTGCAAGTTTGATGCATGAAGCAGAGCACTCAAAGCCAGTGCTCTGGGACAACCCAGAGGGATGGGGTGGGGAGGGAGGTGGGAAGGGGCTCAGGATGGGGAACACATGTGTACCTGTGGCTGATTCATGTCAATGTGTGGCAAAAACCACCACAATATTGTTAAGTAATTATCCCCAATTAAATTAATTAAAAAAACTTTTTTAATGCTCATAGTTTCTTAGGGAAGCCTTTCATGTTTAAGATAGTGAAATATTCTTTTCAAAGCATCTATTCCCCACACTTCACATGAATTAAAAACCTTTGAAATGGAATCTGAATGTTAACCTCAAAAACACTTTTATCCATCAAGTAAATCTTGATTAAAAGAAAAATGTCATTGGTATATATTTTTGAGGTTTTTGCTGTTTAAATTTTTAGTGGCATTTCAGGCATATGAACAGAAGATTCTTTGGCTGGCAAATCAGAGCAGAGTGTCTGTGGTCATTTGTGATTCTCAAAATGTCTGCTTGTTTGATTCCTTTTAAACATACGAAGATAAAAGAAGAAAAATGTTTTTCCTCCCTGAAGGAATGGAATATTTGCACCCATATACTCAGCTGATTGCACAGATCTCTGTTGCAAGAATATAAATCTACAGAGTCCTAAAATACACCCAAAGAACAGCTTGCCAACTTTCTGGGTTTTCTGTATCATTAAAAGGAAGTACTGGTCAGGACAGCCAACTTACAGGCAAATCCACTGAGATCTTTCTGGGGGGAAAAAAAGTGGTTTTGAGAAAGCTGTAATGGTTTAGCAAGCAGGAGAACCAGGCACAAGCCCTAGAATATAAGGGGCATCCACTAACCTCTCTGAGCCTCTGTTTTTAAATGAAGGTGGTTGCATTAAAAGCTAAAGTTCTTTCATTCCTCAGAAATGGTATGGAAAGTGCATCTATGCCAAAAAAATTCATAGATGACAGAAATGGTAAAAGGTACGTTGTGCTGAGCACTGTGTTCAGTGTATACAGTGTCATGTAATCCACACAAAAGGCCTCATTAAGACCCTCTCTTTACAAGTGGGACAACTGGTAACCTGCCTGGGTCTGACAGCTAGCCCCAGCCTGACCCACTTCTGAGAACTTTACAGTCTAAGTCAAGACTCGCTGTTGGCTGCCTATCCCCTTCACTGTCCCTACTATTCAACTGCCCACCTGGAGTTTTGATAGAGGAAAAGATGAACAACGGGAAACAATCCCAAAATATGGGGAACTCTAAGAATTTAGGAACAGAAACTGTCTTTTTTCTCCCCAATCTAATCATGAGAAAAACTTAAACAGTTTCCAATAAAAGGACATTCTGCAATATACCTGACCCAATACTTGTCAAAACTTCAAGACCAAAAGTAAGGAAAGTCTGAGAAGCTGTAACCATGAAGAGTCAAAGGAGAGAGGAGACCTAATGCCATGGGGTTTTGTAGATGAGATCCCAAGACAGAAAAGGATGTTAAGTAAAAACGAAGGAAATCTGAATAGATGATAGATTTTAACTAAATGTACCCATATTGGTTCATTGATCACAACAAATGTACCATACTGATGCAAGATATTAACAACAGGAGACACTGTGTAGAGAATATACAGGAATTCTTTGTATTATTTGCCAGTTTTTTTTTTCTATAAATCTAAAACTGTTCTAAAACAAGAGTCCGAAATGCAGTACTTGGATGCAATCTCAAAAACGACAGAATGATCTCTGTTCATTTCCAAGGCAAACCATTCAATATCATGGTAATCTAAGCCTATGCCCCAACCAGTAATGCTGAAGAAGCCAGAGTTGAAAAGTGCTATGAAGACCTACAAGACCTTTTAGAACTAACACCCAAAATAGATGTCCTTTTCATTATAGGGGACTGGAATGCAAAAGTAGGAAGTCAAGAAACACCTGGAGTAACAGGCATATTTGACCTTGGAATATGGAATGAAGGAGGGCAAAGGCTAAACATGGATGAAAGCTTAAGTAATTGCACAACACAATTTAGGATGCTGGCAAACTGCTTGTTATTCCCAGTCTGTTTACCGCCAGCCATGGAGCCCCTATTTCATACAGATAGATGGGTGATCTAACTTCAAATTTTCATTTTGAAGGCCTGCTTTTTAATACTACCTCTCATGCCAGTGATTTTTGCAAGAAAGCAGACCCGAGACAGAAATTAAAGTAACATTTTATTTGGCCAATTCACGGAAGGGAGGATGAGGAGAAAGGGAAGTTGGTCAAGGAACTATATGTACCACTTTGTGGTGCATCCTGCCTGCCTGACCACTTTTCTCAAAGAGCCAGGAAGAGGCCACTCAGCACACAGCATTTTTCTGGAGGCTGGCAAAAAAGGAATAAGAATTCAGAGTCAACCCTGGGAGAAGTAGTAGGGGAGTTCTCCACCGGGCTCCCTCCCTTCCCCCATTTCCCACTGGTCAGAATGCCAGAGCTCCCATGCTACTGTTCCTTCCAAGCTTGAAGTGGCAGAAACTCAGGCACATGGTTGGTCAGTCTGGCCACACGGAGATATCTGAAGAAACGAGGGTGGCATTTCTAGGGCACGTGACAGGTCAGCCCTGCAATGGGATTTGAAAGATTCGTCATCTCTCTGTACTCTGGACAAGGCAAAACTTTTGTGCCAAGGACAAGAGATTACATGTTGTAATTCATGCAATGTAGAACCTACAGGATAGTCTAAAGCAACTGACTTTTCCCTTGTGCCTTCTCACTTGCTCCAATATTGAGTCAGCTGGAATAAATGGTAGACACTGATTAATCAGTGGAGATTGCCTCTGCACACATGGCAGCAGTGCTCTCTGATCACTGCACTCTCTCCCATCTGTTGGCAGAAGACACTTCTCCACTCTCAAAGTTTTCTTGTGTGCAAAGGTAGCTGTATCAGTACAACATTCCTATCGTCATCCTGCTTCTTCCCTCTGCCTTGGGGATGGAGAAATGACTTAATCTGATTTATGAGTCTAGAAAGCCATTCTTTGGCCTATTTTCTTGGGGTTGGTGTTCTGTTTTGCAGGGAGCACTCCCTTCTTTTTTGGAAAAGGAGATGGCAACCCACTCCAGTATTCTTGCTTGGAAAATCCCATGGACAGAGGAGCCTGGCAGGCTATAGTCCATGGGGTCGCAAGAGTTGGATATGCTTAATGACCAAGTCATCACCACCACTCCCTTTTCTCTGTTCTTCCTGTCATTAATTTTACAGAGGTGCCCCTTCCCCACCTCCAAATACCCTGTTCCTTTTTTCTCAGTTAGATGAGGGTCCAAGAGAAGAAGGGCGCTATCTCTTGGGCTTCTCCATAGTCCCATAGTGGCTTGGAGTCTGTCTCTGTCCTCATAATACTCTAAGCAGTGCTCCTGGCAGCCACACCTGATAGGTCAGCGAGTGAGATAAAACCTGCTGCCACCCAAGACCTTCCCACTTGGTATCTTTGACTGATGCTGCAACTGGGAGCCATATAGTAATGCTTAGATAACACAGGCTTTGGGAGTTGTCAGGCTTGGGTGTGAGCTCTGTCTTATTCCTTAGGAGCTGTGTGACCTTGGCAAAGACTTAACAAGAATAGCTTTGGGAAGAAAAATAAGTACAGTGTACAACATGATAGAACATTTCCAGGAAATGATGTACTGATCTCATGAGACCTCCGTTTTCCTATCTGTAAAAGGAGAATAATATTATCTGTTTCATGGTGTGGTTTGTAGGAACTAAACAAGATAATATAGGCAGAGTTATCATCACTGAGAAAGCGTGTAGTAATGATAGTTACCGTCACTATGATCTATAAGTTTTGGAAAGAGATTAAAAATAAACCTGGTCCTCCTTCTGGATAGGGCCCTAGCTATTTTCAGATAGAGCTGGGTGAGTTCCATTGCATTGATGGATAATTCTAACGTTTCCTGTTTGGGGAGCCTCTGAGGCGACCTCTAATTCTTATTTTATGAGTGTGGAAATCCTTGTCTCTCAAGTTTCCCTCAACATCGATTTCTTTTTTCAGAGCTGATACAGAGGGATGGATAATAAAGTATATTTTTCTTCAGACCCAGGGTCTGGCCACTTCCCTCTCGCTTGAATGGTATGGTTTACACACCAGTGCTGCTGGTAGCCTTGCTTTATAAACCCCCTCATGCATAAAGCAAAACTTGAATATGGAGGCTTTGGACTCAATGTATGAGAAGCCTCAGAAAAAGAAATAAAAATCACACTTCATTTACAAGAAGAATGGCTGTGGGAAAAAACATGTACAGTATACAGCATGTTAGTACATTTCCAGAAAAATGATGGCAAATTAGTCAAAATCAAGTTGCAGATGTAGTCAGGAAGTTCTCACATGAGTTTTCCATACAAGATTTTGGTGGATAAAATCAAATAACTTATACTTAATTTAAAAGTACAGCCATGCCAGTTCATCCTCAAGTCACCTTGGAATTGACTTGGAATTGAAAGCTTCTAAATGCAATTCATGGTTTTGCTGTTGAATAATAAAGTGTTTGTGTCTGTGCTAGAAGGTGTTGGGATTCAGGAATAGAATCAAACGCCAGAGAAATACCACCATGGTCACCATCTCAGAACACTAGCGTCCATTCTCTTTGTTCAAGGAAGGTTTCTTTTCCTCATGGTTGATGTGGTTTGTTTCTTTTATAGTTTCTGATGCTCTGATTCCAAAGGGAATTTCATACTATTAATATAATTACCATTATAGTATGGATATCACATATACTATAGATTTTGTCCATTCTAAATTTAAAAAGGATAAATTTGAAGATGACAACCATTGCTGTTGTTGCTGAGTGATCAACAGTGTGTCTTTGAGGGCAAGAACTCATTTCCAGCATTTTTTCCAAAAGAAATATATTGAAGATTATTATTATTTTTTTGCTCAGCTCCTGAAGATTGTTGTCTCATCATGTATTATCTTCACCACTGGTACGTTCTTCAGCTGTTGTTGATGTCTGGAAAGATTGATTTTTCTGTTCTCTAAAATATTATTTGTATTTTTCAACTAGGTGGTTGTGCTACAATCCCAGAATCAGACCTAGAGGGAAGATCAATAGAACAAGATTCCTCTGAACTGTTTACCAACCACAAACACCTCACGGTGGAGACTCCTGTACCTGGTAAGAGAATGGGTGGCCCTCACAAATATGTCAGAATAGTGACACTCTGGTTGGGTTTTGTTTTTTCATACCAAAAAGCATTTTGCAAAATTTATTGTTTTCTAATTTTTTATCCTCCCCTTGACATTGGTGCAGCTGAATTTGATCATTTGTATGTTACTTTCAATATTCAGATCTTTTCCCTCTCTTTCTCTCTTTCATTTCCCCAGAAGTTTCACCCCTCCAAGGAGTCACAGAATAGTTGAAGTAGAGTTGTCTGGTTGAGGGGAAGATGGCCTTCCGAAGGTTGATCCTGTGTGGACCTCACGCCAAGCACAGAGGAAGGCCTGGCCCAGGTGCTTCATCCAGCTTACCTGCCAGGAGATAACAATGTGTAGAGATGGGGCTCGGGACTTCTCATTTTTCTAGGAGGACTTGTACTAATATGGGCAAGGCAGCTGAAGTTGTCTTACCAGGAAATGATGTTGCTGCTTTTTGGTCATCTGTATGATTTCAGCCGCAGGATATAGTGAGAGGATATCTTCTGGGGACAGACTTTATAATGCAGAAACCTAGATCCTATTTGATACCCCAGTTTTTCCCACAGAATTCTTATATAGTAAAGGTATCGAGTTTAATAAACATCTCATTGTCAAACAGTATCTTGGATTTTATTTATAATCAGAGGGTAATATAGTTGATATCTTTATTTAACGGGAAGAAGTTGAATGGACCTAAAAATGTTGCTGGGCTTCCCAGGTGGCTCAGTGGTAAAGAATCCACCTGCCAGTGCAGGAGACACAGGAGATGTGGGTTCAATCCCTGGGTGGGGAAGATCCTCTGGAGGAGGAAATGGCAACCCATTCTAGTACTCTTGCCTGAAAAATCCCATGGACAGAGGAGACTGGTGGGCTACAGTCAATGGGATCACAAAGAGACATAACTGAGTGACTGACCATGCACGCGAAAAAAAGTTACTACGCCACAGTAAGACTTGAATAGGAATGATGCTGAAGCTGAAACTCCAGTACTTTGGCCACACCTCATGCAATGCGAAGAGTTGACTCATTGGAAAAGACCCTGATGCTGGGAGGGATTGGGGGCAAGAGGAGAAGGGGACGACAGAGGATGAGATATGGCTGGATGGCATCACTGACTCAATGGATGTGAGTCTCAGTGACCTCCAGGAGTTGGTGATGGACAGGGAGGCCTGGCGTGCTGCGATTCATGGGGTCACAAAGAGTCGGACACGACTGAGCGACTGATCTGATCTGATGGTTGTTTTATAAATGAAAGAAACTACAACTAGACTAAAAGTCAGAAAAGATGCGTTTTATAGTATTGTATGAAAATATTTAAAGTATTTTCAAGGAAAAGAACTCTTTGCAACCCCAAGGGCTGTAGCCCACAAGGCTCCTCAAGGAAGCTAGTACATTAATATCCTCTTTTCATTACCCAAATGGGTAATACCTTTAAAAAAATCCAGGTTATAAAAGGATTCACACTCTATTATAATTAAAATATAAGGTTTTCATATGCAAGAAATAAAGAGAGTGTGTCAATCTCAAGTTAAAATTACAGTTGCAAGACTAATTTATTTAAACAAAAATATGTCTGTGCCAGTTTTGGAATACCTCAGTCAGTACAAGGGAAAAATTGGTTCATGGTTTTTCTATATGTGAAACGTCAAAAAATTGCAAAGGATATGTTATTTATTATTTATAGCATTCTATTTTTTAGGAGATGCAGCAGAAGATTAAATAGTTTTTATTGTGAAGTGTGTGAGTGGACAACTTCTAGCCTTCAGGCCAGAATCAACCATTAGGTTAATGTTATTCAGCCTGTGGGGACCAGTAAAAGGTGTTCATGGCTCTGTGTAAGCCTAAAGATGAAAAACCACAACTCTTCCGATTATCTTTAACAGCTTCATTTAAGAAAGGTTAGACAAGAAGTATGTTACTTCTTTAAAGAGTGTTTCTGAGTTATGTGTTTGTTTGTTTTTTTTTGATATTCTATTCCCATGGACATTTTTTCCATGAAGTGCGTGTGTCCATTAGCTCATCTCTGTTTTTCTTTCCTTTTTTGTGAGTCATGTCCCGTTTGTAGTGTCCTATCTGCCTTTCTTTAACTCAGTTTCTTTCTCTCTTGTTTCCTTGTTCATCAGCCTTAATCAGTCTTCTCCTTCCTCTGTGCCCCCCAATTCTTCCATTCCCATTTGAATCTCTCCCTTTATTTCTTGTGATATTTTAAAACTGAAGCATTGTTTGATTTGTAAAGGTTGCTTTAAATATACATGAGTGCAATGATTTCTCTTTCATATTTCTCCTCCATTGTTTTCCTTTTATTTATGGCTGCCACTGTTGCTCTATTCCATGAGGGAGTGACTACCAATGTAAATTCAAAAGACTCCCTATCTGTGTTTGGGGAGTTGAAGGTGACTTTTGTTGCTACATTTACATATTATACTGGGAGTTTTTATGTTCAGGAGTAAATTTGTAAGATATTTTCCTAGAAATTGTTATCAGTATCTTAAGCCTATTAACAAAATAACTTGACCAAATAATTTTATTTTTTTATTTAGATCACTTTAATACAGAACTCTATAAGCAGGAAATGGCAACCCACTCCAGTGTTCTTGCCTAGAGAACGCCAGGGATGCCAGAGCCTGGTGGGCTGCCATCTGTGGGGTCGCACGGAGTCGGACACGACTGAAGTGACTTAGCATAGCATAAGCATACGTTATATAAATATTTTAAAATATATCTAATTTATTACTATTTGAATTTTACTAGCTGCAAAAAGGAAAGAAGTTACTAATTAAACTTAAAAACATTAAAGCATAGCTAGCTTACAATACTTGTTAGTTTCAGGTATATAGCATAGTGATTTGGGATTTTTGCTGATTAGTTCCATTTTAGGTTCTTACAAGATATTGGGTATATATTCCCCTGTGCTATAAATCCTTATTGCTTATCTATTTTATGTTTAATAGTTTATATCTGTTAATTCCATATTCCTCATTTGTTCCCCTTCCCCTTTGTAACCATAAGTTTGTCTTCTATGCCTGTATGTTTCTGCTTTATATATAAATACATTTATATTATTTTTTTTAGATTCCACATGTAAGTGATATTCGTATTTGTCTTTCTCTGACTTATTTCACTGAGCATTATATTCTAAGATGTCCATCCTTAATTAACCTTTTAAACATTATCAAATTTAAAATATAAGTTCTAAAATGATAAAAAAATAATATAATTATTGAGTCAAATGGGGAAACAGTGGAAACAGTGTCAGACTTTATTTTTCTGGGCTCCAAAATCACTGCAGATGGTGACTGCAGCCATGAAATTAAAAGACGCTTACTCCTTGGAAGGAAAGTTATGACCAACCTAGATCACATATTGAAAAGCAGAGACATCACTTTGCCAACAAAGGTTCGCCTAGTCAAGGCTATGGTTTTTCCAGTAGTCATGTATGGATGTGAGAGCTGGACTGTGAAGAAGGCTGAGCGCGGAAGAATTGATGCTTTTGAACTGTGGTGTTGGAGAAGACTCTTGAGAGTCCCTTGGACTGCAAGGAGATCCAACCAGTCCATTCTGAAGGAGATCAGCCCTGGGATTTCTTTGGAAGGAATGATGCTAAAGCTGAAACTCCAGTATTTTGGCCACCTCATGCGAAGAGTTGACTCATTAGAGAAGACTCTGATGCTGGGAGGGATTGAGGGCAGGAGGAGAAGGGGACGACAGAGGATGAGATGGCTGGATAGCATCACTGACTCGATGGATGTGAGTCTCAGTGACCTCCGGGAGTTGGTGATGGACAGGGAGGCCTGGCGTGCTGCGATTCATGGGATCGCAAAGAGTCGGACACGACTGAGCGACTGATCTGATCTGATTGACTTAAAAGTATCTTTTATTAAAGGATTTCCTGATTTAATTTATGTGTGTGTGTGTGTATTTCTATCTTTTACCCCTGATTTTAGCCTTATGATTTAAGACACACATAAGATGTTTCTGCTAGCAGAAAAATAATGGAGCCACAAATTGTGTTTTCTTTTAGAGTGGCTTTTTAAAAATAAAGACCCAAATAATTCTTAACTCTTCCCATTATTTTGACACCAGTACTTCAGTCATTAATAACAATTGTCCATAATGTATTTCTTATGTTTGTGTGTGTGCGTATAATCTTGGAATAACTAAAAAAGGTGGAAGAAGGAAGATGATAATAGGTTTCTTAATAGCCCAATGCTTTCATTATTACCCAATGTGTGAGGATAAGTACTAATAAAATGGGCTTCCCAGATGGTGCTAGTGGTAAAGAACCCACCTGCCAATGCAGGAGACATAAGAGACACAGGTTCGTTCGATCCCTGGGTTGGGAAAATCCCCTGGAGGAGGTCATGGCAGCACACTGTGGTATTCTTGCCTGGAGAATCATATGGACAAAGGAGACTGGCGGGCTGCAGTCCATAGGATTGCAAAGAGTTGGATATGACTGAAGTAAGTTAGCAGGCTTTCATGCATAAATAAAATAGCAAACATTTATTAAATTCTTACCATGTGCTAGGTAATTTATATTTACAATTTCATTCACTCTTCACATTACTGTGATGTAGGGAATGTTGCTATCTCTGTTTTACAAATGAGAGTACTGAGGTTTATAGAAGCTAAATAATTTATCCAGTATCCTGCAGTTAGTATGTAGCAGAACTAGGATTTGAATCCAGACTGCTTCCAAAAGCCTAAATACACACCCAGATGTATAGCTTGTTGGTGAGACGTATGTTTTAAAACTGAAAGCTTTTAGTCCAAGACAGATGCATTTCTTTGACTTCTAGTGTTCTTGCACATTTCTAGCGTTCTTACGTATTTGCCATTTGTATTCCTCCATTGGTGAATTCCCTGTTCCTATTCATCTTTTCCTTTTTTGGTGGTGGTGATAATTATTACCTTATTGATTTATCATAGCCTTTATGTGAAAATGATGTTAATATTTGGTTGATTGAAGTGAAAAGAAAGTGTTAGTTGCTCAGTTGTATCTGACTCTTTGCAAGCCCATGGACTGTGGCCTGTTAGGCTCCTCTGTCCATGGAATTCTCCAGGTGAGAATACTGGAATGGGTTGCCATTCCCTTCTCTAGGGGATCTTCCTGACCCAGGGATTGAACCTGGGTCTCCTGCATTGCAGGCAGATTCTTTACCATCTGAGCCACCAGGGAAACCTTGGCTGATTATGATATAAACATTATTCTCAGTTTTTTCACTTGTCTTTTAATTTTGTTTCTACATTTTTTTTACATAGAAATTTTCTAAATTTTAAGTAACCAAATCTCTTAACCCCTTCCTTTGTAGTTTCTGCCTTTGGTGTCCAGCCTGGGTTGTCTGTCTAATGCCCTTTCTTGCTTCTTCTCTGTACCAGTCTGAGGTCATGCTCAGGCTGTTGTGTTCTATGCTATGACAAGCTTCAGTCATGTCCTCCACACTGGTGCACTGGGTTGTGTGAGCCACGAACCTATGTCCTCTTCCGCTCTCATATCTCAAAGGGTTTTACATGAACTATCTGCTAAGTTTTACACAGTTCCTTCCTTCAGCCTGTGGAGAATGACTCAAGTGGTAGATACTCCACAGCTTTCAAAAGCCCACTCCCCTCTGATCCTTCCCCTCCTCCGCCATGGGCTCCCCTTTAGGATGATTGACATTCTGAAAGTTTCTGTAGCACTTTGTAAATAGCCTTAGCCATACCATGCCCTCTAGATGTGGTCAAACTGTCTCCATCCCATGTGAACACAGATTGGGCTCAGATTGGGCACACAGAGCCCACTTACATCTCTGTGTACAGAGGCAAGAGATGTGAATCAGTGATAAAGTCTGTACTTCAGTCCTCAAATTCTCTAAGCTTTTTATTTCCCCAGCATCTCATTGGACCGGCTTGGTATTTTCAGTCAGGTACACCTGGAATGCAGGAGTTCCCTCCAGTTGAGGGACATCAGAATGTATTATGAATGGTTTTCCTGGGATTCCATTAATTAAAAAAAATTATTTAGCCTACAAGTGGCTAAGCCAAGAGACCTCTGTGTTTTTTAAAATATCTGTCTCTGACTGGTTGGTAGTCTGTGTCACAAGGTACACAGCTTATCACATTAAAATGTAGGTCAAGATGAGCAAAGAATCAAAACAAAATGTATGTGAAGAGTATTCAGCCCCATAAAAAGCATTGTATAAGCACAGAATTGCCAGTAGTAATCTGCCACAGCAGCAGTGTCCTCTGTGTGCCAACTGTTCGGAGATTGGCCTTCTGTTCGGAGATTAAAGTGTGTTCACAATCGTCAGGGAGCCTATGAAGGGAAGGTTGTTGGGAGAGAGACCCAAACTGGTGGCTTTCAGCCTTGGTTACACATGAGGATCTTTTATTTTCTTCCTTTCACTGATCTGTATTTTCAGAGTGTTTTTTGATGAATATGTATTGCTCTTGTAGTAGAGCAGATCCCACCTGTTTTATTGATGTAAATAAATGAAAGTGAAAGCGAAGTTGCTCAGTTGTGTCCGACTCTTTGCGACCCCATGGACTGTAGCCTACCAGGCTCCTCTGTCCGTGGGATTTTCCAGGCAATAGTACTGGAGTGGATTGCCATTTCCTTCTCCAGGGGATCTTCCCAACCCAGGGACTGAACCCAGGTCTCCTGCATTGTAGACAGACGCTTTACCGTCTGAGCCATGAGGAATAAATAGGTTTATCTATTTAGTGATGTAAATAAAAATTAGCTGTGTACTCTTACTAATTCAGTTCAGTCACTCAGTCGTGTCCAACTCTTTGCGACCCCATGGACTGCAGCATACCAGGCCCCCCTGTCCATCACCAACTCCCAGAGTTTACTCAAACTCTTGTCCATTGAGTCAGTGATGCCATCCAGCCATCTCATCCTCTGTCGTCCCCTTCTCCTCCCGCCTTCAATCGTTCCCAATGTCAGGGTCTTTTCAAATGAGTCAGTTCTTCCCATCAGGTGGCCAAAGTATTGGAATTTCATCTTCAACATCAGTCCTTCCAATGAGTATTCAGGACTGATTTCCTTTAGGATGGACTGGTTGGATCTCCTTTCTGTCCACAGGACTCTCAAGAGTCTTCTCCAACCCCACAGTTCCAAAGCATCAATTCTTCAGCACTCAGCTTTCCTTTTTCACATTCATACATGACTATTGGAAAAACCATAGCCTCGATTAGATGGACCTTTGTGGGCAAAGTAATGTCTCTGCTTTTTAATATGCTTTCTAGCTTAGTCATAACTTTTCTTCCAAGGAGCATGCGTCTTTTAATTTCATGGCTGCAATCACCATCTGCAGTGATTTTGGAGCCCCCAAATATAAAGTCAGCCACTATTTCCACTCTTTCCCCATCTCTTTGCCATGAAGTGATGGGACCAGATGGCATGATCTTAGTTTTCTGAATGTTGAGCTTTAAGCCAACTTTTCACTCTCCTCTTTCACTTTCATCAAGAGGCTCTTTAGTTCTTCTTCACTTTCCGCCGTAAGGGTGGTGTCATCTGCATATCTGAGGTTATTGATATGGCAGTCTTGATCCCAGCTTGTGCTTCTTCCAGGCCAGAGTTTCTCATGATGTACTCTGCATATAAGTTAAAGAAGCAGGGTGACAATATACAGCCTTGACGTATTCCTTTTCCTATTTGGAACCAGTCTGTTGTTCCATGTCCAGTTCTAACTGTTGCTTCCTGACCTGCATACAGGTTTCTCAAGAGGCAGGTCAGGTGATCTGGTATTCCCATCTCTTTCAGAATTTTCCACTGTTTATTGTTGTGATCCACACAGTCAAGGGCTTTGGCATAGTCAATAAAGCAGAAATAGATGTTTTTCTGGAACTCTCTTGCTTTTTCGATGATCCAGAGGATGTTGGCAATTTGATCTCTGGTTCCTCTGCCTTTTCTAAAACCAGCTTGAACATCTGGAAGCCAGGCGTCATGTATTGTTGACACCTGGCTTGGATAATTTTGAGCATTACTTTACTAGCATGTGAGATGAATGCAATTGTGCAGTAGTTTGAGCATTCTTTGACACTGCCTTTCTTTGGGATTGGGATGAAAACTGACCTTTTCCAGTCCCATGGCCACTGGTGAGTTTTCCAAATTTGCTGGCATATTGAGTGCAGCACTTTCACAGCATCATCTTTCAGGATTTGAAATAGCTCAACTGGAATTCCATCACCTCCACTAGCTTTGTTCATAGTGATGCTTTCTAAGGCCCACTTGACTTCACATTTCAGGATGTCTGACTCTAGGTGAGTGATCACACCATTGTGATTACCTGGGTCATGAAGATCTTTTTTGTATAGTTCTTCTGTGTATTCTTGCCGCCTCTTCTTAGTATCTTCTGCTTCTGTTAGGTCCATACCATTTCTGTACTTTACTGAGCCCATCTTTGCATGAAATGTCCCCTTGGTATCTCTAATTTTCTTGAAGAGATCTCTGCTGCTGCTGCTGCTGTTGCTGCTACTGCTGCTGCTAAGTCACTTCAGTTGTGTCCGACTCTGTGCGACCCCATAGACAGCAGCCCACCAGGCTCCCCCATCCCTGGGCTTCTCCAGGCAAGAACACTGGAGTGTGTTGCCATTTCCTTCTCCAATGCACGAAAGTGAAAATTGAACATGAAGTCACTCAGTCGTGTCTGATTTCTAGTGACCCCATGGACTTCAGTCTACCAGGCTCCTCAGTCCATGGAATTTGCCAGGC
The DNA here is from genome assembly GCA_935064755.1 of Tragelaphus eurycerus. NCBI lineage: Eukaryota > Metazoa > Chordata > Mammalia > Artiodactyla > Bovidae > Tragelaphus > Tragelaphus eurycerus. Next base: position 33,590,888 of record CAKXYN010000002.1, read on the forward strand.
AAGAGTACTGGAGTGGGTTGCCATTGCCTTCTCCCCGAAGAGATCTCTAGACTTTCCCATTCTATTGTTTTCCTCTATTTCTTTGCATTGATCACTGAGGAAGGCTTTCTTATCTCTCCTTGCTATTCTTTGGAACTCTGACTTAAGATGCTTATATCTTTCCTTTTCTCCTTTGCTTTTCACTTCTCTTCTTTTCACAGCTATTTGTAAGGCCTCCCCAGTCTGCCATTTTGCTTTTTTGCATTTCTTTTTGTTGGGGATGATCTTGCTCCCTGTCTCCTGTACAATGTCATGAACCTCATTCCATAGTTCATCAGGCACTGTCTATCAGATCTAGTCCCTTAAATCTATTTCTCACTTCACTGTATAATCATAAGAGATTTGATTTAGGTCATACCAGAATGGTCTAGTGGTTTTCCCTATTCTCCTTAATTTAAGTCTGAATTTGGCAATAAGGAGTTCATGATCTGGGCCATAGTCAGCTCCCGGTCTTGTTTTGCTGACTGTATAGAGCTTCTCCATCTTTGGTTGCAAAGAATAGAATCAATCTGATTTTGGTATTGACCAACTGGTGATGTCTAGGTGTAGAGTCTTCTCTTGTGTTGTTGGAAGAAGGTGTTTGCTATGACCAGTGTGTTCTCTTGGCAAAACTCTATTACCCTTTTCCTGCTTCATTCTGTTAATGCCCTGCTTCATTCATTCACTCTTGCTAATTAGCATTTGGTATATTAATAGCATGAGTTTTAGAGAATAATCTACTTAAATAGGGAGCTCTAGTAGTTCTGATTTTTAGCCCAAAGTGTAATGTATTTTCATCAAAATAGCATGATTATTATAATTTATAACAGTGGTATGAACATAGAATTGTATTAAAAATTATGGTTTCTCTTTATGTTCTTAACATCTTCTGATACAAAAAAGTGAATGTGTCAGTTAAATATGAAAGCAATATTAAGAGGGTTCTGAAAGAGCAGCACAAGGCTATTTAGATTGTATAAGATGCTGCCCTTTCTATAGCCTTTCTGTGTATGCAGCATTGAATTAGCTGGGGTTATTTTTCTATTTTTGTAGCTAAATTATGGAAGCTATGCGGACATCACATGTGTTTAGAGTTTTGTTGATTTAGACTTCAAAAGGTATAACTTAGAGTACAGCACAACTGCCAATGCCTAATTAGAGTAAGATGCCTGTTAGAGTGATCAGGTCCCCCAGGACTTAATCTCTGGGCTAGAGAGAGGATTTCTGTTCAGGCTGATGTGGAAAAAAGTTGCAACACCCTTAATTCTCAGGTTTGCCATCATTTCATTTTAATTATATTCAACCTAGATCCCAACCCTTCATTCATGGTTTAGTCTAAATAAGTTACCTCCTTACCTGGAAGCCAGGAGCCACATTTGAGGCCCGCTTGGGACATGCTGGGAAGGCACTGTAGATTGCAGCCTTTCATCCTGTCTCTTGCCTCCTTATTACATTCTCCTTCTTTTTTGTCTTTTTATTTCACTCCACTTTTAAATGTTTTCTGTTTTGTTGTACTGATAGGACCTTATAAGTTCTTTAAATTACTTCTGCAATGGGGTGGGAGATGAATCAATCATATTGGCACCTCTCAAGACTTTCCTAATCACCATTGCTGGTGGTCACATTTCCATCACAAGAAGTCCTAAACTCTGTGCCTCTCTAATGATGACTCGCTGACTGTATTTCACAAGTCGGATTTTCCTTTCCTGCTAGAATTGGTGTGCACACTCCTTGGACACAACAGTTCTTGGAATCTTTTGGCTGTTTGGTAAATATTTGTTGTATCAATGAATCCAATGAACTTAAAAGAAGTCAACCAGTCAGAGAGAAATGGAGAAATCAGTGATTTAGAATACTGGCTATAATCTTACCTTCCTAATTTATTTTTATAGATTGTGCTTTCCAACTGTATTTATTTAAATTTTATAGATTGACTTTCCAACTGTATTTATTTAAATTTGGCTTTAAACAGAGGTATGATTCTGGAGAATTTAATAGCTCATTTTTTTTTTTTTTTCCCGTGAGTGCCTGCTACTGCTACTGCTAAGTCACTTCAGTCGTGTCTGGCTCTGTGTGACCCCATAGACGGCAGCCCACCAGGCTCCCCCGTCCCTGGGATTCTCCAGGCAAGAATACTGGAGTGGGTTGCCATTTCCTTCTCCAATGCATGAAAGTGAAAATTGAAAGTGAAGTCGCTCAGCCGTGTCCGACCCTCAGCGACCACATGGACTGCAGCCTACCAGGCTCCTCTATCCATGGGATTTTCCAGGAAAGAGTAGTGGAGTGGGGTGCCATTGCCTTCTCCATTCCATGAGTGCCTATGTGACATTGATTTGAACAGAGTTCAGGTTTTGTGAGCGTTTGAAGCTTCAACACTTTTAGAGCAACTTTAAAGAAAAAGAATAAAAAATTTTAGTACAACATTTGGTGCAAAATTGTATATTAGAGTCAGAAAAGAATAGCAATGTATTAACGTTTGTAAAAAGCCAGTAATTGCCACAAATACCACAAAATCCATAAAAATAGCATATTTCTGTATTAACTGATAGTGCTTTTTAATACTTCTGCATATTTTTTTTGCCACATATTCTTTACTCACCTCTTCCATTATCAACAATTTTATAATTTCATTTTCTATAGAATTAATTGAAAGATAATTCAGTTTTCCTCTGGCATTATTGATCAAATCTTTAAAATTTATTTTTTTTAATTGGTGGCTAATTACTTTACAATATTGTAGTGGTTTTTGCCATACATTGACATGAATCAGCCATGGGTGTACATGTATCCCCTATCCTGAACCCCCTCCCACCTCCCTTCCCATCCCATCCCTCAGGGTCATGACAGTGCATGACCTGTCTCATGCATCGGACCTGGACTAGTGATCTATTTCACATGTGCTAATATATATGTTTTGATGATATTCTCTCAAATCATCCCACCCTCACCTTTTCATAGAGTCCAAAAGTCTGTTCTTTACATCTGTGTCTCTTTTCCTGTCTTGCATATAGGGTCATCATTACCATCTTTCTAAATTCCTTATATATGCGTTAGTATACTGTATTGGTAATTTTCTTTCTGACTTACTTCACTCTGTATTTAGGCTCCAGTTTCATCCACCTCATTAGAACTGATTCAAGTGCATTCTTTTAATAGCTGAGTAATATTCCATTGTGTATATGAACCACAGCTTCCTTATCCATTCATCTGCTGATGGACATCTAGGTTGCTTCCATGTCCTGGCTATTGTAAACAGTGCTGTGATGAACATTGGGGTACACATGTCTCTTTCAATTATGGTTTCCTCAGTGTGTATGTCCAGCAGTGGGATTGCTGGGTCGTATGGGAGTTCTGAGATGGCAGGATGGCATCACTTACTCGATGGACATGAGTATGAGTGAACTCCAGGAGTTGGTGATGGACAGGGAGGCCTGGCGTGCTGCGATTCATGGGGTCACAAAGAGTTGGACACAACTGAACTGAACTGATGGTAGTTCTATTTCCAGTATTTTAGGGAATCGCCACACTGTTGTCCATAGTGGCTCTACTAGTTTGCAGTCCCTCCAACAGTGTAAGAGGGATCCCTTTTCTCCACACCCTGTATGCTTCTTTGGAGTAATATCTGTTCAGTTCATTGGCCCATTTTGATAAACCCACAGCAAACATTATCCTCAATGGTGAAAAATTGAAAGCATTTCCTCTAAAGTCAGGAACAAGACAAGGGTGCCCACTCACACCATTACTATTCAACATAGTTTTGGAAGTTTTAGCCACAGCAATTAGAAAAGAAAAAGAAATAAAAATAATCCAGATTGGAGAAGAAGTAAAACTCACTGTTTGCAGATGATATGATCCTCTACACAGAAAACCCTAAAGACTGCACCAGAAAATTACTAGAGTTAATCAATGAATATAGTAAAGTTTCAGGATATAAAATTAACACACAGAAATCCCTTGCATTCCTATAAACTAACAATGAGAAAACAGAAACAGAAATTAAGGAAACAATTCCATTCACCATTGTGATGTATAAAATACTTAGGAATAAATCTACCTAAAGAAACAAAAGACCTATATATAGAAAACTATAAAACAGTGGTGAAAGAAACCAAAGATAATACAATTAGATGGAGAAATACACCATGTTCATGGATCAGAAGAACCAATATAGTGAAAATGAGTATACTACCCAAAGCAATCTATAGATTCAATGCAATCCCTATCAAGCTATCAATGGTATTTTTAAGAGAACTAGAACAAATAATTTCACAATTTGTATGGAAATAGAAAAAACCTCAAATAGCCAAGGCAATCTTGAGGAACAAGGATGGAACTGGAGGACCAACCCATCTGACTTCAGACTATACTACAAAGCTACAGTCATTAAAACAGTATGGTACTGGCACAAAGATGGAAATATAAATCAATGGACAAAATAGAAAGCCCAGAGATAAATGCACACAACTATGGACACCTTATCTTTGACAAAGGCAGCAAGAATATACAATGGAGAAAAAACAATCTCTTTAGCAAGTGGTGCTGGGAAAACTGCTCAACCATTTTTAAAAGAAGGAAACTAGAACACTTTCTAACACCATACACAAAAATAAACTCAAAATGGATTAAGGATCTAAATGTAAGACCAGAAACTATAAAACTCCTAGAGGAAAACATAGCAAAATACTCTCTGACATAAATCACAGCAGGATCCTCTATTACCCACCTCCCAGAGCAAAGGAAATAAAAGCAAAAATAAACAAATGGGACCTAATTAAACTTAAAAGCTTTTGCACAATGAAGGAAACTATAAACAAGGTGAAAAGACAGCCTTCAGATAGGGAGAAAATAATAGCAAATGAAGCAACTGACAAAGCGTAATCTCAAAAATACACAAGCAGCTCCTGCAGCTAAATTCCAGAAAAATAATCGACCCAATCAAAAAATAAAGCTGAGTGCTGAAAAATTGATGCTTTTGAACTGTGGTATTGGAGAAGACTCTTGAGAGTCCCTAGGACTGCAAGGAGATCCAACCAGTCCATCCTGAAGGATATCAGTCATTAGTGTTCATTGGAAGGTTTGATGTAGAAGCTGAAACTCCAGTACTTTGACCACCTGATGTGAAGAGCTGACTCACTGGAAAAGACCCTGATGCTGGGTAAGATTGAGGGCAGGAAGAAAAGGGGACGACAGAGGATGAGACAGTTCGATGGCATCACTGACTCAATGGACATGAGTTTGGGTGGGCTCTGGGAGTTGGTGTTGGACAGGGAGGCCTGGAGTGCTGCAGCTCACGGGGTTGCAAAGAGTCGGACATGACTGAGCGACTGAACTGAACTGAACCGAATCAAAAACTGGACCAAAGAACTAAACAGACATTTCTCCAAAGAGGACATACAGATGGCTAACAAACACATGAAAAGATTAAATGTTTTTTTAAAGTTACTAATAATTTGCAAGAATTTCTTTCTGCTTTACAACTTATTAGCAGTAATAAGTAGGTGTTTAGAAATTTTATCATGTTTAGAGAAATCTTCATCAATCGTCTTTAATATCTGCAGTGTAATATTTCAGAGCATTTCACTTTTTATTGTTCAGTGATATATTTTAAATAGCCATGAAGTTGACAACTCTCATTAGCTGGTTTGTCATCAATGTCCTCCCTGAAGTTATCTTCACCATCATCAGTATTTTATGTGATGATAGGAAGATATCTAAATATTTTTCAAATGTCTTCATATAATTCACTCTTTGACTAGTTATATTATTAAGTACTCCGAGAACCTATTTATTACTTCTATTAAAAATTTATCATCTCATCTTAATGAACTAATCTTGGTATGACTTTAGTGTTTCTGTTATGATTTTCCTATTGATAGCAGAAGTTTTTTTGATTTTATATAGGAGTTATATGACAAAGAATATTATTGTATGATGGATTTGTAATTGTGTACTTTGAATTATCAAATATTTGTGACAGGCAAGAACTTCCATTTCAACTAGGTGTCAAACTGGAATCTTTATCCTTTCAGTTCAGTTCAGTTTTTCAGTCATGTCCGACTCTTTGCGACCCCATGAATCACAGCATGCCCGGCCTCCCTGTCCATCACCAACTACCGGAGTTCACTCAGACTTACATCCATCAAGACAGTGATGCCATCCAGCCATCTCATCCTCTGTCGACCCCTTCTCTTCCTGCCCTCAATCCCTCCCAGCATCAGAGTCTTCTCCAATGAGTCAACACTTCGCATGAGGTGGCCAAAATACTGGAGTTTCAGCTTTAGCATCATTCCTTCCAAAGAAATCCCAGGGCTGATCTCCTTCAGAATGGACTGGTTGGATCTCCTTGCAGTCCAAAGGACTCTCAAGAGTCTTCTCCAACACCACAGTTCAAAAGCATCAATTCTTCGGCGCTCAGCCTTCTTCACAGTCCAGCTCTCACATCCATACATGACTACTGGAAAAACCATAGCCTTGATGAGGCGAACCTTTGTTGGCAAAGTAATGTCTCTGCTTTTGAATATGCTATCTAGGTTGGTCATAACTTTTCTTCCAAGGAGTAAGCGTCTTTTAATTTCATGGCTGCAGTCACCATCTGCAGTGATTTTGGAGCCCCCAAAAATAAAGTCTGACACTGTTTCTACTGTTTCCCCATCTATTTCCCATGAAGTGATGGGACCAGATGCCACGATCTTCGTTTTCTGAATGTTGAGCTTTAAGCCAACTTTTTCACTCTCCTCTTTCACTTTCATCAAGAGGCTTTTTAGTTCTTCTTCACTTTCTGCCATAAGGGTGGTGTCGTCTGCATATCTGAGGTTTTTGATATTTCTCCTGGCAATCTTGATTCCAGCTCGTGCTTCTTCCAGTCCAGCATTTCTCATGATGTACTCTGCATAGAAGCTAAATAAGCAGGGTGACAATATACAGCCTTGATGTACTCCTTTTCCTATTTGGAACCAGTCTGTTGTTCCATGACCAGTTCTAACTGTTGCTTCCTGACCTGTATACAGGTTTCTCAAGAGGCAGGTCAGGTGGTCTGGTATCCACATCTCTTTCAGAATTTTCCACAGTTTATTGTTGTGATCCACACATTCAAAGGCTTTGGCATAGTCAATAAAGCAGAAATAGATGTTTTTCTGGAACTCTCTTGCTTTTTCGATGATCCAGTGGATGTTGGCAATTTGATCTCTGGTTCCTCTGCCTTTTCTAAAACCAGCTTGAACATCTGGAAGTTCACAGTTCACATATTGCTGAAGCCTGGCTTGGAGAATTTTGAGCATTACTTTACTAGCATGTGAGATGAATGCAGTTGTGCGGTAGTTTGAGCATTCTTTGGCATTGCCTTTCTTTGGGATTGGAATGAAAACTGATCTTTTCCAGTCTTGTGGCTACTGCTGAGTTTTCCAAATTTGCTGGCATAGTGAGTGCAGCACTTTCACAGCATCATCTTTCAGGATTTGGAATAGCTCAACTGGAATTCCATCACCTCCACTAGCTTTGTTCATAGTGATGCTTTCTAAGGTCCATTTGACTTCACATTCCAGGATGTCTGGCTCTAGGTCAGTGATCACACCATCATGATTATCTGGGTCATGAAGATCTTTTTTGTATAGTTCTTCTATGTATTCTTTCCACCTCTTCTTAGTATCTTCTGCTTCTGTTAGGTCCATACCATTTCTGTCCTTTATCGAGCCCATCTTTGCATGAAATGTTCCTTTGGTATCTCTAATTTTCTTGAAGAGATCTCTAGTCTTTCCCATTCTGTTGTTTTTCTCTATTTCTTTGTATTGATCCCTGAGGAAGGCTTTCTTATCTCTTCTTGCTATTCTTTGGAACTCTGCATTCAGATGCTTATATCTTTCCTTTTCTCCTTTGCTTTTCTCTTCTCTTCTTTTCACAGCTATTTGTAAGGCCTCCCCAGACAGCCATTTTGCTTCTTTGCATTTCTTTTCCATGGGGATGGTCTTGATCCCTGTCTCCTGTACAATGTCACAAACCTCCTTCCATAGTTCATCAGGCACTCTATCTATCAGATCTAGGCCCTTAAATCTATTTCTCACTTCCACTGTATAATCATAAGGGATTTGATTTAGGTCATACCTGAATGGTCTAATGGTTTTCCCTACTTTCTTCAATTTAAGTCTGAATTTAGTAATAAGGAGTTCATGATCTGAGCCACAGTCAGCTCCTGGTCTTGTACAAAAAACAAGACTGTATAGAGCTTATCCATCTTTGGCTGCAAAGAATATAATCAATCTGATTTTGGTGTTGACCATCTGGTGATGTCCATGCGTAGAGTCCTCTCTTGTTTTGTTGGAAGAGGGTGTTTGCTATGACCAGTGCATTTTCTTGACAAAACTCTATTAGTCTTTGCCCTGCTTCATTCCATATTTCAAGGCCAAATTTTCCTATTACTTCAGGTGTTTCTTGACTTCCTACTTTTGCATTCCAGTCCCTGTAATGAAAAGGACATCTTCTTTGGGTGTTAGTTCTAAAAGGTCTTGTAGGTCTTCATAGAACCATTCAACTTCAGCTTCTTCAGCATTACTGGTTGGGGTATACAGTCATATTGAATGGTTTGCCTTGGAAATGAACAGAGATCATTCTGTCGTGTTTGAGATCCTTTATTCTTTAGATGTCTGATATTCAGAACATCAGATTTTGTATATATTTCAAACTGTATTTTATCTCCACCACACTTACACTTTCAGTACAAGGCACCACAGAACATGCTTGTCTAGTGCTAAAGCTTTTGTTCTGTACCTTCCTCTCATGACACTGGGTGGGGAGAAACAGTGGGTGGTAGCAAAATTCCTGGAATCTACTCAGCAGAACACTTAGAGAGAGTTTAGCCATACTGAGAGTTAACTGCAAGCCACATAAATACATCCCCAACTGACTATCAAATTTAAGAAGGCCATAGCCCATTCATTGGCTCCAGGATCATCAGATTAGAGTAAGGCAATCTAAAGTGCTACTAATTTATATTCTGTTTAACTGGCCATAGCAATCAATACTTGTTCCACCTGCTACCTGTTCCAGAGAGACAAGTTCATGGTCTCACCTGTAAACTCCCATTCCTATGTGCCAGACATCTCTAGAACATTAAGATCATCTGAATATGGGGAACAGTTGGTAACAAATCCTTTTATGTAAACAAAAAAATCTACAAACTTTAACTTCTCACTTAGGACAGAGTACTAATTAAGCCCAGACTCCCATCACTTGCCATTTAGTAAAGTTTAGGGCTATAGTAGAAGGCAATGGCACCCTACTCCAGTACTCTTGCCTGGAAAATCCCATGGATGGAGGAGCCTGGTGGGCTGCAGTCCATGGGGTTGCTAAGAGTCAGACATGACTGAGCGACTTCACTTTCACTTTTCACTTTCATGCATTGGAGAAGGAAATGGCAACCCACTCCAGTTTTCTTGCCTGGAGAATCCCAGGGACAGGGTGGCCTGGTGGGCTGCCATCTATGGGGTTGCACAGAGTCGGACATGACTGAAGTGACTTAGCAGCAGCAGCAGTAGCAGCAGCAGGGCTATAGTAGTCATTGAATACTTTTATCTGCCTACATTTAGGTGAACTGTTGTCTTATTATTTGAGGATGAAAATTGGGAAATCTCTGTAGATCTCTAGTCATAAGTAAGGAAACTAAAGTTTTTATTTTACTATCTCTTTTGGGATAAAAATTTAGTAGTTACTCTCTCCTTGGAGAAAATGAGAGTGTATAATCCTCATCTTTCACACTCAGCAGTTTACAAAAATGGGGGAAAAAAACTATTAACAATTCTGAAAGAAAACATTAAAGAACACGTGAGAAGGGCAAGGATGAGAGTTGAGAAGTCTTTCAACTTTCCTTAAAATGTGCTGGTGTGTGTGCATACACATACACACATACAGATATACATACACACCACACACATACTTCACACTCTCTATTTCTAAAACCAATTCCATCTGCATCTGTTCTTCCTTTTCTACCCTCGTAAAGTGATGTACTTTTCCTCAGACTGTCCTCCAGTTTCATCACCTCCCCTGATTTGGTTGCCTTTGTTCTTGATTTTAGTCCCTCTCATCATTTGTGTGTCTATAATTGATTCTTCTAGTGGCTTTGGTTCATTTCATCTCTCCCTTATCTTTGGTTGAGCAATCTATGGTGCTGGATCCACTGGGCATACACATGCAAAAAATAAATAAATAAATCTAGAAACCAACCTTATACCTCACAAAGTTAACTCAGAGAGGCCCATGGATATAAAAGTGAAATAAAAAATTATAAAGTTCCTAGAAGATAACATAGAAGAAAATCTAGGTAACCTTATGTATGGCAATGGCTTTTTAAATATAAAACCAGAAACATGATTCATGAAAGTAATAATCAATAAGCAGAACCATATTGGAATTAGAAGCTTCTGCTGTGTGAAAGACACTATCAAGAGAATGAGAAAGCAAGCCACAGACTTGTCTTCACAGGTGAAGAACTGTTACCCAAAATGTACCAAGAAATGTTAAAACTCAACAGCAAGAAAAAAAAAAACAACCTGGATTTTGAAAAATGGACAAAATAACTTAACAAATAACTTGACCAAAGAAAATATTACTACATAAATGGCAAGTAAGCATGTGAAAATATGCTCAACATATGTCATTAGGGAATTGAAAATTAAAACAACAAAAAGAAACACAACACTCCTCTTCGAATGGCCAAAATCCACAATACTGACAACAACAAACACTAATGAGGGTGTTGGAACAACAGGAATAGTCATTCATTGCCGATGGGAATGAAAAATGGTACAGCCAGCTTGGAAGACAATTTAGAAGTTTTTAAATAAATTTAAACATATTCTTACCATACAACTCAGTGATCATTCATTCTCCTTAGTGTTTACCCAAATGAGTCGAAAACTGTGTCCACATAAAAACCTGCATATGAATGTTTATAGCAGCTTTATTCATAATTGCCAAAACATAGAAGTAATATGTCCTTCAGTTAGTTAAGGGATGAATATACTGTGATACATCTAGTAAAACAGAAAAGTATTCAACACTAAAAACAAATGAGCTATCAAGCCATGGAAAGACTGCAGAGATCCTGCCTGGCAAAAGCTATGGGTGTCTGTGGCCGTGACAAGAGATGCTGTGTCCTCAGTGGCAAAGCTGCTGGGATCCTCCTACTTTCTTTTTATCCCATGAAGGGGAATCGTGGTCCACAGGATCCCTCAGGGGAATGGTTGATGCTGATAAATTGCTTCTTACAGTTTTCTTTGGAACCATCCTCAGTGATTGTGCTACACTGAGTTGTTCTTAATCACATTCTGGAGCTCTCTCAGTGGAGAAGGCAATGGCGACCCACTCCAGTACTCTTGCCTGGAAAATCTCATGGACGGAGGAGCCTGGTGGGCTGCAGTCCACAGGGTCACTAAGAGTCAGACACGACTGAGTGACTTCACTTTCACTTTTCACTTTCATGCATTGGAGAAGGAAATGGCAACCCACTCCAGTGTTCTTGCCTGGAGAATCCCAGGGACGGGGGAGCCTGGTGGGCTGCCATCTATGGGGTCCCACAGAGTCAGACATGACTGAAGCGACTTAGCAGCAGCAGGAGCTCTCTCAGAGCTGTTTCATTCATGAGTAGTTATTAAAATGTTGTTTCTATGAGGGAATGAAGGTTGAGACCTCCTCAGACCTTACCCTCAAGAGAAAACACTCCCATTTTCTTACAGGAGGTACCAGGCAGCAGTAGAAAAAGATTTAAAAGGTATATGGAGTGTGGAAAGAATGATACAACACTGTTATTATTTGCAACTATGATGATTGTATAGAAAGTGCTCCACCTAAATTACATATAAATTACAAGTATACTATTTTAATTGTTAAGAATTAACTAGTTTGCTTGGCATCAAACCAATTTGCAAAGGTGAATAAGTGAATTCTGTGTCTCTGCAATGGCAGTTGGAAGTTAAGAAATGAAATTTTAACAATAAAGATAGTAATTAAATAACAATAAAAATATAAAATACGGAGGGGAAAAAATCTCACAAAATATATGTAAGCCTCTTTTTTAGAAATTCATAAAACTTAGTGGAGGAAGAGAATATATTCTTTAATAAGAAAACTCAAATTAATTTTTAAAATCATATATTTTAATGCTATTCCAATAAAATATTCTCAACAGAGCTTTTCATGGACTGTGACAGTCTAATTCTGAAATTTTCATGGAAGAGTAAAGACTTCAAAACAGTCAATAGTGAAGAACTTGTTCTACTATGTCAAATCTAATCATAAAGTTTTAATGCAAACATATACTAATAGGCCAATGTAACAAAATATAGTGTGCCCCCAAATAGAAAGATCCAAATATGACAGAGAAAGTATTGCATAACAATAAAGAATGGGCTTCAATAAATGCTGTTGAAGCAATTATAGAACTGTATTAGGGGAAAAAAATGAATGTATTGAAGTATAACATATGTCAACATATAGAAAAATCAATTTCAGTTGGATTGAATACTTAAATGTGAAAGGAAAAAACTATGAACATGTTGGAAAAACGTGTAGAAAAATGTCTTTATGATCCCAGATTTCTTAATTTAAAAAGTCATAGTCATAAAGAAAGCTATTATTAACTTTCACTGTCTTAAAATTAAGGATTTACGGTCATCAAAGAACATCATAAGGAAAGTGAAAAATCATAACAAAATAGGAGAAAATATTTCCAATGCATATAACCAGTGAAATGTTAGTGTCCAAAACATACAAGGCCCCTCTTACAAATAAATAAATAGGAGACATCTTAATACAAATACAAGCAAAAACATGAATGGACATCTCATATACGGTAAACAATATGCTAAAATTGAAATTTTAAAATCATAGTTTCATTAGTAATCAAGGAAATGCAAATTAAAACTGAAATATGATAGCTTTAATGCTAACCCAACCCTAACCTAAAGCAGAGACATTACTTTGCTGGAAAAGGTCCATATACTCAAAGCTATGGTTTTTCCAGTAGTCATGTATGGATGTAAGAGTTGGACCACAAAGAAGGCTGAGCACTGAAGAATTCTTGCTTTTGAACTGTGGTGTTGGACAAGACTCTTGAAAGTCCCTTGGACTGCAAGGAGATCCAACCAGTCCATCCTAAAGGAGATCAGTCCTGGGTGTTCATTGGAAGGACTGATGCTGAAGCTGAAATTCCAATACTTTGGCCACTGTATGCAAAAAGCTGACTCATTTGAAAAGATCCTGATGCTGAGAAAGATTGAGGGCAGGAGGAGATGGGGACAGCAGAGGACAAGATGGTTGGATGGCATCACCGACTCAATGGATACAAGTATACAAGTTTGAGCAAGCTCCAGGTGATGGTGAAGGACACAGCTGGAATCAAGATTGCCGGAAGAAATATCAATAACCTCAGATATGCAGATGATACCACCCTTATGGCAGAAAGTGAAGAGGAACTAAAAAGCCTCTTGATGAAAGTGAAAGTGGAGAGTGAAAAGGTTGGCTTAAAGCTCAACATTCAGAAAACGAAGATCATGGCATCTGGTCCCATCACTACATGGGAAATAGATGGAGAAACAGTGGAAACAGTGTCAGACTTTCTTTTTCTGGGCTCCAAAATCACTGCAGATGGTGACTGCAGCCATGAAATTAAAAGATGCTTACTCCTTGGAAGGAAAGTTATGACCAACCTAGATAGCATATTCAAAAGCAGAGACATCACTTTGCCAACAAAAGTTCGCCTAGTCAAGGCTATGGTCTTTCCTGTGGTCATGTATGGATGTGAGAGCTGGACTGTGAAGAAGGCTGAGAGCTGAAGAATTGATGCTTTTGAACTGTGGTGTTGGAGAAGACTCTTGAGAGTCCCTTGGACTGCAAGGAGATCCAACCAGTCCATTCTGAAGGAGATCAGCCCTGGGATTTCTTTGGAAGGAATGATGCTAAAGCTGAAACTCCAGTATTTTGGCCACCTCATGCGAAGAGTTGACTCATTGGAGAAGACTCTGATGCTGGGAGGGATTGGGGGCAAGAGGAGAAGGGGACGACAGAGGATGAGATGGCTGGATGGCATCACTGACTCGATGGATGTGAGTCTGAGTGACCTCCGGGAGCTGGTGATGGACAGGGAGGCCTGGCGTGCTGCAGTTCATGGGGTCACAAAGAGTTGGACACGACTGAGTGACTGATCTGATCTGATCTGAACAAAGTTACACATAACTTGTAACCAGGAATTACATCCTAAGATGTGTACTCTAGAGAAATTCTTACACTCATGCCCAAAAGAAATTTATAAGAATGCACACAGAGCATTATTCCTAAGCAAAAATTCCCAATCTATCCAAATATTCACCAACAATTGCTTTGACCAATTTTAATATAATCTGATGATGAATTATGATATAGCAATAGAAGCTAATTAAAGCTAACAGGATTGACAAGGATGAATCTCAAAAACAATTATTTTTTGAGCAACAGAAGCAAATCATAGAATGTATGCATTATGATTCTTTTGATGTTCAAAAATCAGGCAACACCTAGCAACGTATTATTTGCAGAACTATAGATTTAGGTGGGCTTCCCTGGTGGCTCAGACAGTAAAGCTTTGCCTATCGTGTGGGAGGCCTGGGTTCGATCCCTGGGTCAGGAAGATTCCCTGGAGAAGGAAATGGCAACCCACTCCAATACTCTTACCTGGAAAATTTCATGGATGGAGGAGCCTGTAGGCTACAGTCCATGGGATTGCAAAGAGCTGGACACGACTGAGCAACTTCACTCACTCATTCACATAGATCTAGGTGACAAAAGAGATTCACAAAGTTTTAAAATTGAAATCACCTTTTGGAGGTGGAAGAGGGAGAAGATACAACTGGGGAGGGATATCAGAAGGTCTGTTTTCCTAAACTGCTGCTGCTGCTGCTAAGTCGCTTCAGTCGTGTCCAACTCTGTGCAACCCCATAGACAGCAGCCCACCAGGCTTCCCCGTCCCTGGGATTCTCCAAGCAAGAACTCTGGAGTGGGTTGCCATTTCCTTCTCCAATGCATGAAAGTGAAAAGTGAAAGTGAAGTCACTCAGTCGTGTCCAACTCTAGCGACCCCATGGACTGCAGCCCACCAGGCTCTCCCATCCATGGGATTTTCCAGGCAAAAGTACTGGAGTGGGGTGCCATTAGTGGGCAAATATTTTATTCATTTTATTATTTAAGAAAATTCAATTATAGTTTTTATAGACTCTTTTTGCTATTTATTTCACCATAAAAAATTGAAAACAAAAAACCTCGTGTATCCCCTCCCTCAATAATCTGATAAAATTCAGCCCAATTTGCAAATCTCTTTGCCTTGCCAGTAGAGGTTTTAGTTAAACCTTACTTGCTTTGATTTAAGAAAACATTGGGTGTTTTTATTCTTATAATGTAAAATTATATATAATACTATATTGAATAATTGTTTTCTAATTATATATATCTGTCTATCTCCATTTAGATTTTGATTACTTCTCAACCCATAAACTGCCACTCATCCACCTCCACCTTCAACCCTTTAGAAGTACCTTACAATAGCCACATTAGCAGTCGGGGATTAACAGTGGGCAGAAAGTTTTGGAAATATTAACTTTCCAATCTAAGAAACCCTTCTGTATTTCCTTATCCTATAAACATTTTCTTTGGCAGTACTGCTAAGATCTATTTCTCCTCTTTAATTTTCAAATGGATTTGCAATGTATTTTCTCTAAATTCACAATGAGCTTGGAGTAAAATAATTTGTTTTACCAGGTGGTATTTCTCACATCCCAGGTGTTAATATAGGTATTAACCCATGGTCAGCTTTAAGAATAACAAGAGCACAGTAGTACTTATGGCATCTAACAAATGATTTGCAGAATATTGTTGTTAAAAGATAATTTATAGATAGAGTGACTGTGTAATTAACTATCCAAACACTTTTGGAAATGAAAGGGAGCATTATTAATAATTATTCTGAGTCACAGGTATAAATAGAAACAGTTCTAGGCAAACTGAGATGTATGGTCACCCTGATTATAGAGAAATCTCGCTCCAAGAGTACCCAGCAGAAGACACATCTGGTCTGGTACAGATCCTATTTCAATAATTAAAACATTGAAAATAGAAACCATCTTGGTTTAAGAAATGCACACTGTTCTAATTGTAGTCCTTAGCCAACACTCTTGACATATGTGTTGGAGTGCCTGCTTTTTGAAAGAGGTTTTTCCCAGCAATCCATGCAAGTGACAAGTGTCCAGATACTCTCTGAGGGAAAGATGTTTTGGGTTTTTTGGGTCAATTTTTAAAGTTTGATTATCATCTGAAGCAGCACAAAGTATAGTAACAGGGTCCTATTCTATGAGTTCAAAATGTAGACAAATGGTTTAAATATAAGACAAGAATAAAATTTTTCTTGAGATGAAAATTATTTGTATGGGTTTATGAATAATAATAAAATAATGGGAATGAGCTTTTATTGAGTTCCTAATATGTGCCAGGCACTGAATTTGTGACATATTATAGCATTTAATCTTCTTAACAACCATATTAAGAAGTGATTATTTCTATTATTCAGATAAGGAAACTGTTAAGGATTACACAAGTGGCAGAATTAATGGTATAAGTTTAGGTCTGTCTGACTCTAAAGTCTATCTTTTATCCGTTATGCCTAGTGACTTTCTGGATTTTTTTCATTTTATTATTTGCATTGGCACTGTGCCTTTACTGATACAGAGATCAGGCTCCTTTCAAACATACATAAGGTGGCTCCTCAATTTCCACTCAGTTCAGTCACTCAGTGGTGTCCAACTCTCTGCAACCCCATGGACTATGACATGCCAGGCTTCCCTGCCCATCACCAACTCCCGGAGCTTGCTCATACTCGTGTCCATCAAGTTGGTGATGCCATCCAACCATCTCATCCTCTGTTGTCCCCTTCTCCTTCTGCCTTCAATCTTGCCCAGCATCAGGGTGTTTTCCAATGAGTCCGTTATTCCCATCAGGTGGCCAAAGTATTGGAGCTTTAGCTTCAGCATCAGTCCTTCCAATGAATATTCAGGACTCATTTCCATTAGGATTGACTGGTTTGATCTCCTTGCAATCCAAGGGACTCTCAAGAGTCTTCTCCAACACCACAGTTGGAAAGCATCAGTTCTTTGGCACTTAGCTTTCTTTATGGTCCAACTCTCACATCCATACATGACTACTGGGAAAAAACCATAGCTTTGAGTAGATGGACCTTGGTTGGCAAAGTGATGTCTCTGTTTTTTAATATGCTGTCTAGGTTGGTCATAACTTTTCTTCCAAGGTACAAGCATCTTTTAACTTCATGGCTTCAGTCACCATCTGCAGTGATTTTGGAGCCCAAGAAAATAAAGGCTCTCATTGTTTCCACTGTTTCCTCATTTATTTTCCATGAAGTGATGGAACCAGATGCCATGGCCTTAGTTTTATGAATGTTGAGTTTTAAGCCAGCTTTTTCACTCTCCTCTTTCACTTTCATCAAGAGGCTCTTTTGTTCCTGTTCGCTTTCTGCTATATATGGACAATTTCCTCTACACAGCTACTATTCAAATTGCTATGTTGAGTTTAAAAACCATCTTCCCATGATTGGGATTGTGTATATATCTTTTATACCACTAACCCTTAATAATTAAAATGAGAGAAAGACAAATATTTTTTAAAAATCAAATGGAACTTCTAGATAAAAACACAATATATAAGATAGAAAATACAATGGGTAGGATTAACTGTAAATTGACTGTAAATAAACTATAAATTAAAGAACTTGAAAACCTAGCAGTAGATACCATCCAGACCAAATCTCAGAGAGAAAGAAGTCTGAAAATTAAATAAACAGAGCCTCCATGACCTATGTGAGAATATCAGAAACTTTAGAAATATGTATAATTTGAGCCCCTGAAAGAAGTTCGTGGTTGGAGGATGGGGAGCGAGAAAACAATATTTGAAGAAATAATAGGTGAAAATTTACCAATTTTGATGAAAACTATAAGCCTACAAATCCAAGAAGCTCAAAGAATGCCAAGCAAAATATTTAGAAGATCCTATCAAGGCATATCTTAATTACTTTGCTGAAAACCAGTGATAAAGAGGAAATCTTAAAAGCAGCCAGTGTAAATATCAGGAATGAAAGAGAGGATGTGACCACAAATCCTACAGACAATAAAGGGATAATAAGGATATATGATGAACAACCTATGTCAATTAATGTAAAACAAATTAATTAATAAGTTCATTAAAACTTATAAATTGCAAAAAATGATACAAAAAATTATAAAATCCAGATGGCCTAATATCTTAAAAAATTGAACTCATAATTAAAAACCTTCCCAAAACCTACTCAGAAAACTGAGGTACTGATGGAAAAAATTTAAGATGACACAAATAGTTATAACATGCCCATGGACTGGAAGAATTATTATTAAAATGACCATTCTATACACTGCTGCTGCTGCTAAGTCGCTTCAGTCGTGTCCGACTCTGTGCGACCCCATAGACGGCAGCCCACCAGGCTCCCCCATCCCTGGGATTCTCCAGGCAAGAACACTGGAGCGAGTTGCCATTTCCTTCTCCAATGCATGAAAGTGAAAAGTGAAAGTGAAGTCACTCAGTCGTGTCTGACTCCTAGCCACTCCATGGACTGCAGCCCACCAGGCCCCTCTGTCCATGGGATTTTCCAGGCAAGAGTACTGGAGTGGGTTGCCATTGCCTTCTCTACATATTCCATGCAACCCCTATTAGAATACCAATGACATTTTCCACAAAATTAGAATAGAGAATTCTAAAATTTGTGTGGAAATGCAAAAGACTCCAAATAGGCAAAGCAATCTTGAGAAAGAAGAACAAAGGTGAAGGTATCACATGCTCTGGTTTCAAACTATACTACAGAGCCACAGTAATCAAAACAGTATGGTTTTGATTTATGGTTTATGGCACAAAAATAAAAACACAGATAATTGGAACAGAATAGAACTCAGAGCAGCACTCTTGCCTGGAAAATCCCAGGGATGGGGGAGCCTTGTGGGCTGCTGTCTATGGGGTCGCATAGAGTTGGACACGACTGAAGCGACTTAGCAGCAGCAGCAGCAGCAGCAGCAGAGAACCCAGAAATGATCTCACACTTATATGGTCAATTGGCCTATAGCAGAGTAGATGAGTATACAATGGAATAAGACAGTCTCTTCAATAAATGGTATTGAGAAAACTAGACAGCTATATGCAAAAGAATTAAACTGTACAACTGTCTCAAACCATATTAAAAAATAAAATCAAAATGGATTACAGACTTAAATGTAAAACCCAAAATGATAAAACTCCTGGCAGAAAACAGAGGCAGTACTCTTTGACATTTGTCTTAGCAGTGCTTTTTTGGATATGGTTCCCCAGGCAAGAGCAACAAAAGCAAAAACACACAAGTAGAACTATACCACACTAAAAAGGTTTTTCACAAAACAAAAAGGCTGCCTACTGAATGAGAGAAGATGTTTGCAAACTATATATCTGATAAGTAATTAGTATCCAAAATATACAAAGAACTAATACAACTCAGCATCAAAAAAAAAAAAAAGAAAAACCAGCAAACAACTTGAATGAAAAATGGACAGTGCACCTGCATAGACATTTTTCCATAGAAGACACACTGTTGGTCAACAGACACATGAAAAGATGCTCAATATCACTAATCATCAGAGAAATGTAGATCAAAACAAAAATGAGATATCACACATGTCAGAATGGGTATTATCAAATGACAACAAATAAGTGCTGGCAAGGATTTGAAGAAACAGGAATGAACCCTCATGCTCACATGGTGAGAATGTAAAGTGGTTTACATTTGAAATTCTTCACAACTATTGACATTCTTCAAAAAATTAAAAATAAAAGTACCATATCCAGCAATTCCACTTACAAATATTTTTCCAAGGAAAACAAAAACATTAATTCAAAAAGATGTGTGCATCCCTATGTTCATTGCAGCCTTATTCTCAATAGCCAAGATACAGAAGCAACCTAAGTGTCCGTGATGGATGGATAAAGGGGTGGCGGTGGAGGGAGGCGGGGGCGGTAACAAAATGTTACTAAGTCATAAAAAAGAATGAGATATTTTCACTTGTAAAAACGTAGAGGGTGTTATGCTTAGTGAAATAAGTCAGACAGAGAATGACAAATGCCATGTAATTTTACTTATATGTGGAACTCAAAAGAAAAAACCAGATGAACAAAAGCAAAGCAAATGAACAAACATAAGGAAACAGAAGCAGAGTCACAGATATAGGGAACCAATAAGTGTTTGCCAGAGGGAAGAGGGGTTAAGGGGATGAGTGAAATGACTGAGGGAAATTAAGGGGTACAAACTTGCAGTTACAAAATAAATGAATCAAGTGGTAAAATGTGCAGTGTGGTAAATATAGTCACCAGCAATCTAGTATCTTTGTATGGTGATGAAGAAGGTCAAAGTTACAAACTTCCAGTTACAAGAGAAATAAGTACTATATATGTAATGTACAATGTTATTGATATAATTAACATTGCTGTTATATATGAAAGTTGTTAGAGAGTAAATCCTGAGTTCTCACTACAAGAAAAGGTATTTTTTTATTTTGTATCTATATGAGATAATGGATGTACACCAAGCTCCTTGTGGTCATCATTTCATGATGGATGTAAGTCAAACCATTAGTCTACACACATTGAATTTTACAGAGCTGTATTTTAATTATACCTCAACAAAACCCGAGGAAAAAAGAAAAACCTTCTCAGATGGTGAATTCACTGGTGAATTCTATTAAACATTTAATGGAGAAACAATATTAATCTTATACAAACACTTTAAGAAAACACAGGTGGAGAGAGAATCATTTCCAACTTACTGTTTTTGAAGCCAGCATTATCCTTATGCTAAACTGGACAAAAACATTAATTAAAGAGAAAAAAAGAAACAGGAAAGAAAAAAGTTCAGTATCCCTAAGGAGCAATATCCCTCAAGAATATAGATGCAAAATCTTAACCAAGATATCACCAAATAGAAGCCAATAATATATAAAAAAGAGAATATACATAAGCAAGTGGGCTTATGCAAAATACAAAATTTTAACACTTTAAAATCAATCAAGGCAATTCACCATATTAACAGATACATGAGAACAATATGATTATCTCAATAAATGCAGCAGTAGTATTTGATAAAATTCAGTACCTATGATTGGTACTGATGACATGCACCACAGCCTTGTGTAATTCAGTGAAACTGAGCCATGCCGTGTGGGGCACCCAAGATGGACAGGTCATGGTGGAGAGGTCTGACAGAATGTGGTCCACTGGGAAAGGGAATGGCAAACCACTTCAGTATTCTTGCGTTGAGAACCCCATGAACAGTATGAAAAGTCAAAAAGATAGTTCACTGAAACATGAACTCCTCAGGTCGGTAGGTACCCAATATGTTACTGGAGATCAGTGCAGAAATAACTCCAGAAAGAAGGAAGGGATGGAGCAAAAGCAAAAACAACACCCAGTTGTGGATGGGACTGGTGATAGAAGCAAGGTCCGATGCTGCAAAGAGCAATATTGTATAGGAACCTGGAATGTTAGGTCCATGAATCAAGGCAAATTGGAAGTGGTCAAACAGGAGATGACAAGAGTGAACGTTGACATTCTAGGAATCAGCGAACTAAGATGGACTGGAATGGGTGAATTTAACTAAGATGACCATTATATCTACTACTGTGGGCAGGAATCCCTTAGAAGAAATGGAGTAGCCATCATAGTCAACAAAAGAGTCTGAAATGCAGTACTTGAATGCAATCTCAAAAATGGCAAATGATCTCTGTTTGTTTCCAAGGCAGGCCATTCAATATCACGGTAATCCAAGTCTATGCCCTGACCAATAACACAAAAGAGGCTGAGGTTGAACAGTTCTGTGAAAATCTACAAGACCTTCTAGAACTAATACCCCCCCAAATATGTCCTTTTTATTATAGGGAACTGGAATACAAAAGTAGGAAGTCAAGAAACACCTGGCTGCTTCTGCTGCTGCTAAGTCCCTTCAGTCGTGTCCGACTCTGTGCAACCCCATGGACTGCAGCCTACCAGCCTTCTCCATCCATGGGATGGAGAACGGGCAAGAACACTGGAGTGGGTTGCCATTTCCTTCTCCAGTGCATGGAAGTGGAAAGTGAAAGTGAAGTCGCTCAGTCATGTCTGACTCTTACTGACCCTGTGGACTGCATCCTACCAGGCTCCTCTATCCATGGGATTTTCCAGGCAACAGTACTGGAGTGGGGTGCCATTGTCTTCTCCCAAGAAACACCTGGAGTAACAGGCAAATTTGGCCTTGGACTACAGAATGAAGCAGGGCAAAGGCTAATAGAGTTCTGCCAAGAAAATGCACTGGTCATAGCAAACACCCTCTTCCAACAGCACAAGAGAAGATTCTACACATGGACATCACCAGATGGTCAACACTAAAATCAGATTGATTATATTCTTTGCAGCCAAAGATGAAGGAGCTCTATACAGTCAACAAAAACAAGACTGGGAGCTGACTGTGGCTCAGATCATGAACTCCTTATTGTGAAATTTAGACTGAAATTGAAGAAAGTGGAGAAAACCACTAGACCATTCAGATCAGATCAGATCAGATCAGTCGCTCAGTCGTGTCCGACTCTTTGCGACCCCATGAACCGCAGCACGCCAGGCCTCCCTGTCCATCACCAGCTCCCGGAGGTCACTCAGACTCGCATCCATCGAGTCAGTGATGCCATCCAGCCATCTCATCCTCTGTCGTCCCCTTCTCCTCCTGCCCTCAATCCCTCCCAGCATCAGAGTCTTCTCCAATGAGTCAACTCTTCGCATGAGGTGGCCAAAATACTGGAGTTTCAGCTTGAGCATCATTCCTTCCAAAGAAATTCCAGGATTGATCTCCTTCGGAATGGACTGGTTGGATCTTCTTGCAGTCCAAGGGACTCTCAAGAGTCTTCTCCAACACCACAGTTCAAAAGCATCAATTCTTCGGCGCTCAGCCTTCTTCACAGTCCAGCTCTCACATCCATACATGACCACAGGAAAGACCATAGCCTTGACTAGGCGAACCTTTGTTGGTAAAGTAATGCCTCTGCTTTTGAATATGCTATCTAGGTTGGTCATAACTTTCCTTCCAAGGAGCAAGCGTCTTTTAATTTCATGGCTGCAGTCACCATCTGCAGTGATTTTGGAGCCCAGAAAAACAAAGTCTGACACTGTTTCCACTGTTTCCCCATCTATTTCCCATGCAGTGATGGGACCAGATGCCATGATCTTCATTTTCTGAATGTTGAGCTTTAAGCCAACCTTTTCACTCTCCACTTTCACTTTCATCAAGAGGCTTTTTAGCCCCTCTTCACTTTCTGCCATAAGAGTGGTGTCATCTGCATATCTGAGGTTATTGATATTTCTCCTGGCAATCTTGATTCCAACTTCTGTTTCTTCCAGTCCAGCATTTCTCATGATGTACTCTGCATATAAGTTAAATAAACATGGTGACAATATGCAGCCTTGACGTACTCCTTTTTCTATTTGGAACCAGTCTGTTGTTCCATGACCAGTTCTAACTGTTGCTTCCTGACCTGCATACAGATTTCTCAAGAGGCAGATCAGGTGGTCTGGTATTCCCATCTCTTTCAGAATTTTCCATAGTTTATTGTGATCCACACAGTCAAAGGCTTTGGCATAGTCAAGAAAGCAGAAATAGATGTTTTTCTGGAACTCTCTTGCTTTTTCCATGATCCAGCGGATGTTGGCAATTTGATCTCTGGTTCCTCTGCCTTTTCTAAAACCAGCTTGAACATCAGGAAGTTCATGGTTCACATATTGCTGAAGCCTGGCTTGGAGAATTTTGAGCATTACTTTACTAACGTGTGAGATGAGTGCAATTGTTCGGTAGTTTGAGCACTCCTTGGCATTGCCTTTCTTTGGGATTGGGATGAAAACTGACCTTTTCCAATCTTGTGGCCACTGCTGAGTTTTCCAAATTTGCTGGCATATTGAGTGTAGCACTTTCACAGCATCATCATTCAGGACTTGGAATAGCTCCACTGGAATTCCATCACCTCCACTAGCTTTGTTCGTAGTGATGCTTTCTAAGGCCCATTTGACTTCACATTCCAAGATGTCTGGCTCTAGGTCAGTGATCACATCATCATGATTATCTGGGTCTTGAAGCTCTTTTTTGTACAGTTCTTCTGTGTATTCTTGCCACCTCTTCTTAATATCTTCTGCTTCTGTTAGGTCCACACCATCTCTGTCCTTTATTATGCCCATCTTTGCATGAAATGTTCCTTTGGTATCTCTGATTTTCTTGAAGAGATCCCTAGTCTTTCCCATTCTGTTGTTTTCCTCTATTTCTTTGCATTGATCACTGAAGAAGGCTTTCTTATCTCTTCTTGCTATTCTTTGGAACTCTGCATTTAAATGTTTATATCTTTCCATTTCTCCTTTGCTTTTCGCTTCTCTTCTTTTCACAGCTATTTGTAAGGCCTCCCCAGACAGCCATTTTGCTTTTTTGCATTTCTTTTCCATGGGGATGGTCTTGATCCCTGTCTCCTGTACAATGTCACAAACCTCATTCCATAGTTCATCAGGCACTCTTATCTATCAGATCTAGGCCCTTAAATCTATTTCTCACTTCCACTGTATACTCATAAGGGATTTGATTTAGGTCATACCTGAATGGTCTAGTAGAGATCTACTGGAGATCAGTGGAGAAATAACTCCAGAAAGAATGAAAGGATGGAGCCAAAACAAAAAGAATACCCAGCTGTGGATGTGTCTGGTGATAGAAGCAAAGTCCGATGCTGTAAAGAGCAATATTGCATAGGAACCTGGAATGTCAGGTCCATGAATCAAGGCAAATTGGAAGTGGTCAAACAAGAGATGGCAAGAGTGAATGTTGACATTCTAGGAATTAGTGAACTAAAATGGACTGGAATGGGTGAATTTAACTAAGATGACCATTATATATACTACTGTGGGCAGGAATCCCTCAGAAGAAATGGAGTGGCCATCATGGTCAACAAAAGAGTCCGAAATGCAGTACTTGGATGCAATCTCAAAAACGATAGAATGATCTCTATTCGTTTCCAAGGCAAACCATTCAATGTCACAGTAATCCAAGTCTATGCCCCAACCAGTAACGCCGAAGAAGCTGAAGTTGAACAGTTCTATGAAGACCTACAACACCTTTTAGAACTAACACCCAAAAAAGATGTCCTTTTCATTATAGGGGACTGTAATGCAAAAGTAGGAAGTCAAGAAACACCTGGAGTAACAGGCAAATTTGGCCTTGGAATACGGAATGAAGCAGGGCAAAGACTAATAGAGTTTTGCCAAGAAAATGCACTGGTCATAGCAAATACCCTCTTCCAACAACACAAGAGAAGACTCTATACATGGACATCACCAGATGGTCAACACCGAAATCAGATCGATTATATTCTTTGCAGCCAAAGATGGAGAAGCTCTATACAATCAGCAAAAACAAGACCAGGAGCTGACTGTGGCTCGGACCATCAACTCCTTATTGCCAAATTCAGACTGAAATTGAAGACCATTCAGGTATGACCTAAATCAAATCCCTTATGACTATACAGTGGAAGTGAGAAATAGATTTAAGGGACTAGATCTGATAGACAGAATGCCTGATGAACTATGGACAGAGGATAGTGATATTATACAGGAGACAGGAATCAAGACCATCCCCAAGGAAAAAAAATGCAAAAAAGCAAAATGGCTGTCTGAGGAGGCCTTACAAATAGCTGTGAAAAGAAGAGAAGAGAAAAGCAAAGGAGAAAAGGAAAGATAGACCTATTTGAATGCAGAGTTCCAAAGAATAGCAAGAAGAGATAAGAAAGCCTTCCTCAGAGATCAGTGCAAAGAAATAGAGGAAAACAATAGAATGGGAAAGACTAGAGATCCCTTCAAGAAAATTAGAGATACCAAGGGAACATTTCATGCAAAGATGGGCTCGATAAAGGACAGAAATGGTATGGACCTAACAGAAGCAGAAGATATTAAGAAGAGGTGGCAAGAACACAGAAGAACTATACAAAAAAGATCTTCATGACCCAGATAACCACGATGGTGTGATCACTGACCAAGAGCCAGACATCCTGGAATGTGAAGTCAAGTAGGACTTAGAAAGCATCACTACGAACAAAGCTAGTGGAGGTGATGGAATTCCAGTTGAGCAATTTCAAATCCTGAAGGATGATGCTGTGAAAGTGCTGCACTCACTATGCCAGCAAATTTGGAAAACTCAGCAGTAGCCACAGGACTGGAAAAGGTCAGTTTTCATTCCAATCCCAAGGAAGGGAAATGCCAAAGAGTGCTCAAACTATTGCACAATTGCACTCATCTCACACGCTAGTAAAGTGATGCTTAAAGTTCTCCAAGCCAGGCTTCAGCAATACATGAACCGTGAACTTCCAGATGTTCAAGCTGGATTTAGCAAAGGCAGAGGAACCAGAGATCAAATTGCCAACATCTGCTGAATCATCAAAAAAACAAGAGAGTTCCAGAAAAACATCTATTTCTGCTTTATTGACTATGCCAAAGCCTTTGACTGTGTGGATCACAACAATAAACTGTGGAAAATTCCGAAAGAGACGGGAATACCAGACCACCTGACCTGCCTCTTGAGAAATCTGTATGCAGGTCAGGAAGCAACAGTTAGAACTGGACATGGAACAACAGATTGGTTCCAAATAGGAAAAGGAGTACGTCAAGGCTGTATATTGTCACCCTGTTTATTTAACTTATAAGCTGAATACATCATGAGAAACCCTGGGCTGAAGGAAGCACAAGCTGGAATCAAAATTTCCGGGAGAAATATCAATAACTTCAGATATGCAGATGACACCACCCTTATGGCAGAAAGTGAAGAAGAACTAAAAAGCATCTTGATAAAAGTGAAAGAGGAGAGTCAAAAAGTTGGCTTAAAGCTCAACATTCAGAAAACTAAGATCATGGCATCTGGTCCCATCACTTCATGGCAAATAGATGAGGAAACAGTGGAAACAGTGTCAGACTATTTTTCTGGGCTCCAAAATCACTGCAGATGGTGACTGGAGCCATGAAATTAAAAGATGCTTACTCCTTGGAAGGAATGTTATGACCAAGCTAAACAGCATATTAAACAGCAGAGACATTACTTTGCCCACAAAGGTCCGTCTAGTCAAGGATATGGTTTTTCCAGTGGTCATGTATGGATGTGAGAATTGGACTATAAAGAAAACTGAGCACAGAAGAATTGATGCTTTTGAACTGTGGTGTTGGAGAAGACTCTTGAGAGTCCCTTGAGAGTTGCAAGGAGATCCAACCAGTTCATCCTAAAGGAGATCAGTCCAGGTGTTCATTGAAAGGACTGATGCTGAAGCTGAAACTCTAATATGTTGGCCACCTGATGCGACCAATCATTGGAAAGATCCTGGTGCTGGGAAAGATTGAGGGCAGGAGGAGAAGGGGACAACAAAGGATGAGATAGTTGGATGGCATCACCAACTGAAGGACGTGGGTTTGGGTGGACTCCTGGAGTTGGTGATGGACAAGGAGGCCTGGTGTGCTGCAGTTCATAAGGTCGCAATGAATCAGACACAACTGAGTGACTGAACTGAACTGGTTATTGGTAAAAAATCTCAGCAAACTAAGAGTAGAAAGGAATTTCCTTAAGATGGTAAAAAGCATTTATGTTAACATAATACTGAATGGTGAAAGACTGAACTATTTTCTTTTTAAGACTGGATATTAGGTGAAAATGTGTCTATTTTCACCATTTCTATTTGACATCTTACTGAAGGTCCTATTCTGTGCAGTAAGGCCAAAAAAAAAAAAGGGTGGTGGTGATGGGCATAGGAATTGGAAAGGAATAAATAAAACTGTCTTTATTCACAGATAGTATAATCTTTTAAAAAAGCTACTTAGAATAAATAATTCGCAGTTACAAATACAGGAATATAAATATAAAAATCAATAGTATTTCTATACACTAGTGAAAAACACTTGGAAAATATATTAAAAGAAACTATTCTTTCCTGCCCTGCAATGATAGGTGCTGGCATTGGTTGGCCCAGAATGCCAGGAGCAAGCAGGAGAGGCCTCCCAACTCTGTCAGTGGTGGAGGTGGAGCAGGGGTCCACAAAAGGGGAGGGGGTGGACTCCAGTTGAACTGAGTTATTTCTTTCCTGCAACCTGTTGAATGGAGTCTTTGCACAAGGAGCAAATTCAGTGTTGACCTCAAAGACACAACAAAGAGAATGTGTATGTTGTGTTAATTAGGGATAGTTTCTCGTGCCAAAGAATGTCATTTACATAATGACTCTTAAATCTTGTGTATGGGTCCTGGTTGGTTTTTGCTAAAATGCTCATGTGTCAGCTCTCATTTAGGAGATGATTTC
The DNA here is from genome assembly GCA_935064755.1 of Tragelaphus eurycerus. NCBI lineage: Eukaryota > Metazoa > Chordata > Mammalia > Artiodactyla > Bovidae > Tragelaphus > Tragelaphus eurycerus. The sequence continues at coordinate 33,619,356 of CAKXYN010000002.1, forward strand.
GGAATTAATCTTTGTTTCCTTTGTTAGTTTTTCCTGGCTCTGCCTCTTACTTGCTGTGTGACCTCAGGCAGTTCGGTGCTCTTCCTGAACTTCGATTCTTAGCATATTTAAAAAGAATGAAAAATTCCTTGCTCAGCCCATTGGTAAAAAATACATGAAGCTTTTGGTATGATGCTTGTCACACAGTAGGAGCTCAAACAATACTGGTTTGTTTCTTTCCTTTTCACATATTTTAAAACACAGTCATTAAGCTTTATCAGAAACAAGGTATTATACTTAAACCTTACAGGGTAAGCCATCACACTGACATATACTTATTCAATGTTAAAATTGCATTTCTATGAAACCGCATATTCAGTTGAGTCTCCCTTACATAAATACAATCTTTCTTACATTAGCAGCAAATTAAACTTCAACAATTACACTTGCTACTGTGGTTACAACTCTGAGTTCCTCTAAAACTCCTCTGTATTTTATTGCTGGGTAAATATTTAGAAGACTTTAAAAAGCTAATTTCAGATTTGGGCTTTCTCTGTTCAACAGTTTATATTTCAAGAGCTTTCACCCAAGTTCGTGTTCTCTTTTGTGAAACCTAGCGCAGTTCTCACGTTGATATTATTTACATTTTTTTGGTAATGTGCCGCAGGTTTATAAACCTTTCCATTTAAATTTTTGGTGTGATTAGCTGCTTTTAATTACATCTGAAAACTCCTTGCCAAATAATGATTAAAACACACAGCGATGGTATGGTTGAGACATAAGCAAAGCAAAACAGATCTTTGTGAACACTGCTTCAAGCAGTGTAACAACAGCTAATCCATTTAATTTGTGCATATGTGGAGGATTTCATTCAAATTGAAATAGAACAAAGGATAAATAAGGTGAGAAGGTAGGTAAGAGAACTTTGAAGCATTGAAATACTGTTGTGTTTTTTTTTTTTAATCAAAGCATAATTGATTCTTCTGGGGAAGTTTGTGGGGTAAAAAATAAAATTTGTATGTAATTATGGTTCACAGCAAATTGCATTTGCTGCCTGTTGAGCAAACTCAATTGGATTACTAAACCACAGTCTTTCCCACCCCTGTGTCAGTTCGAGACCAAACTCTCTCTCCTCTCTAGTTCTCTAAGGCCCCCAAAGCTTAAGCTTTGGATCTTTGTGTGTTGGGTTTTTCAGGCTGCCACTCCCCTCCCCTTTTTCAGGGGTTCCTTACAGCTTTCAGTATCAGATTGAAGTTCACATTTTTGGAGGACCCTGCTTTCTTCATAGTGTTCCCTTCGACCTCCCCTTCCCACCACACAATCCCTTTCCTCTGTCCACACAGGACTCGCTTCCCGGCTGTTGGGTTCAATGTCTTCTGTGCTCACTGATTTATTCATCCTTTCCATCATTCAGTCATTCACCCCACAGATGTTAATGGGCACGCTGCTTAGTTGTGGGGGTCCAATAGGAAGCCAGACAGAAACCCTGTCCTTGTCCTTATGGAGTTACAATCAAGTAGAGGAAACAGACCAATCAAAGAATCCTACAGGCAGCAATTAAATGACCGCTCTGATGGGAGAGGCAGAGGTGAAGGATGTGGTGCTGCGACCCTTGTAAGATATTGGGTCTTCATCTGGTTGGAAAGTCAGGAATGCTTCTCTAAGGAAGTGACCATGGCCCTGACATAGAAGAGTGGAAATTTACCTGGGTGAAGGCTGAGCACCGGAGGAGGAGTGAGTACAGCAGGAGCTGTGGGCTGGAAGAAAGAGAAGCTGTATGCAGCTTGTAGCTGGTGCACAGAGAGGGAGAAAACACAGTGAGACTGGACTCATTAGAGGCAGACAGACACTCTTCTCCCATCACCTGCATCTCTTGGGCTCAGCTCATGCATCCCCTCCTCTGGGAAGCCTCTGATGGCCCTGCCCTCTCTGAGGAGGGACCTGTCCTTCCTCTGGAACCGTGGCCTGCTGACCTTTGCATCCTCGGCTCCTCTCACAGGCTCTGACACAAATTAGGCATCTGTCACGGAGGGGTGGGTAGAGCTGGAGAGTGTAAGCATGACTGGGAGTCTTTGCTTGCTGAGCATGGAGAGAGGCAACTTGGCTGTATGAGTGCAATTTTCAGAGGCTTTCCCTGCGGGTGGCCCCAATTCTTCCAGCACCAGTTCAAGGGCCTCTTCTCTCAATAAGATCCCTTCCTTTTAATTCAAACCAAATCCCAGCTTGATGTAATTTCAGATGGTAAGGAAACACTGGATACAATGTGGAAGCATGTGGTTTGTACAGAGGAACTCAACCCTGACTTACTCCACAACTACGGGTGCCACCCCAGTTCTCATCAGGTTTCCCAGCCTCATGTTCCAGTGATGGGGCTTATTAAAGGGATCCTGGAGGGAGAGACTCTTCCCTCTTGGGAGTATTCCAGGGAGCAACAGGGAAACCTGGATGGGGAATCACAGCCGTTAATTGGGGCATAAATGGAACAAATTCCCTCTCATCACTGAAAAGTATTGTATTTCACGTTGAGGGAAAGGAGAGATTTGCCTACAAATTAGGCTGGAAACTGTAGAGAAGAAAGTGTTTGCTGGCCAGATTGGTATGCCAGGACTGTAATGAAATAGGACAGAAAGAGAAGGGGGGTGGGGTACATGTTCAAATAAGAAAGTGGATTTTTAAATTTTTTTTATTTAGTATTTCTGTTACTGTCCTTTTGTTGCCGGTGTTCCTCAGCACTCACCAAATTGTCCTCTTCTGGGTGATTTTTAACCCTGTTGTTCAGCAGCTGCTCCGAGAAGCAACTCAGGAATCTTCACTATTCATGGTTCTGCCCTGGAGAAGAGAATGAAAGCTGATTTCCATTTGTTTCAGAATCGTAATGTGAATGGAAAGCTTCTTTGGACATTCTTTTCTCATTGTAAATGTCGGAGTTAGATATCAACCCCAGAGCCTCTGGTACTGTGCCCACAGAGGCAGAGTTCCTCCCAGCGAGCCCTCCCTCCCTTGTACCCTCTATCCTTTACATTCTGAGAGTGAGTGAATCCTTCCTATGGAGTGACTGCTCCCTACCCTGCTCCCCAGGGCTTACTCCTTTGTTCTGACACTGTGTGCCTCTCAGCCCTGTCCTTCCTCTGGATATGCTTGTGCCTTTGTTTTCCTGTCTCAGAATGACCCGCTTTGGCCTAGGCATTGGGCTTCAGAATTACCACTACACATCCTTAAGGCCATTAAATGCAGATATAATATGCAGATGATACCACTTTAATGGCAGAAAGTGAAGAGGAACTAAAGAGCCTCTTGAAGGTGAAAGAGGAGAGTGAAAAGGCCGGCTTAAAACTCAAAACTTAAAAACTAAGGCCATGGCATCTTGTCCCATCACTTCATGGCAAATAGGGAAACAATGGAAACAGTAAGAGACTTTATTTTCTTGGCCCCCAAAATCACTGCAGATAGTGACTGCAGCCACAAAATTAAAAGACGCTTGCTTCTTGGAAAAAGAGTTATGACAAACCTAGATAGCATATTAAAAAGCACAGACATCACTTTGCCAACAAAGGTCCATATGGTCAAAGCTATGATTTTTGCAGTAGTCATTATGAATGTAAGAGTTGGACTATAAATAAGGCTGAGCACTGAAGAATTGATGCTTTTGAATTGTGGTGCTGGAGAAGACTCTTAAGAGTCCCTTGGACTGCAAGGAGATCCAACCAGTCAATCCTAAAGGAAGTCAACCCTGAATATTCATTGGAAGGACTGATGCTGAGGCTGAAGCTCTAGTACTTTTACCATGATGCGAAAAGCTGATTCATTGGAGAAGACTCTGATGCTGGGAAAGATTGGGGGCAGGAGGAGAATGGAGCAGAGCAACAAATGGTTGGATGGCATGACTAACTCAGAGGACGTGAGTTTAAGCAAACTCAGGAAGATGGTGAAGAACAGGGCTGCCTGGTGTGCTGCAGTTTATGGGGTTGCAAAGAGCTGGACACGACTTGGCGACTAAACAGCAACAACAAATCCTTAAGGCTAGGCCACAGCACTGCCTCTCCCATTCCTCATGGGCCTATGCTATGCTATGCTATGCTAAGTCACTTCAGTCGTGTCCGACTCTGTGTGACCCCATAGACGGCAGCCCACCAGGCTTCCCCGTCCCTGGGATTCTCCAGGCAAGAACACTGGAGTGGGTCCTCATGGGCCAGGACAGTAAAAAAATAATTACTTAGGCTCTTTTGTACATTGGCTTTAACATATACACTCAAGTATTCTTGCTTAAAAAAAAACCAATAAAACAGTGGAAAGACGATGTCAATAAAAGCATTGAACTGATTTGTGGTCTTTTGGGGTGAATTTGAAAGAGAAGGATGCCTGGAGGCTATTGAGGCAATGTTTTCATTTTAGCATTAAGGAAGAATTCCTTTGGTATGTTACAGGGATCATTGAAAACTTTCAATTGGGTGAGTGGTCAGTGGGCAGCCTAACCCCTTCTAAAGCATTGTGTGACCCAATCAGGTGGCTCAAAGTTGGATTAAGCAAACCAAACAAGGCCTGTGAATTAAGATGTTTTGCATGGGGGAAGCCACTTGCCTTAATACTTAATCCCTGAAAGAACAACTTGCATGCTGTTTATTGAATCATTGTCCTAACATGAAATTCCTTTCTCTTCACCTGTTACCTCTAATTTGATTGACCTTTTTTTTTTGTCCTCACATTAAGGCAGAGTGCAAATGTAATCACTGATTTTACTAGAAAACAGTTTTGTATACTTTGTTTTTAAAAAGACTTAAAAATGTTGTGAAAAGCAAACAAAAAAAACCCCGCTCGATTATCTTTTTTTTTCTAGGGAAAGTGACAGATATATTTTGGAGGACACAGTTTGCAAATGTGTGTCAGGAAAAATTATATTACTCAGTTGACAGATTTTGAAAGCTGGGAACTCATGAGCAATCTGAACAATTATTTTGCCTTACAAAGCTGGTAAAGTTAACTTTTTGAAAAAAATCAGTTTAAAAAAATACTGTGATAAGGATAAGAGAGGAGCTCTTTACCAGCTAATTACCAAAATATATTTATCGTGTTATTTTTATGGGTTTTCCCAAGATCTTTGGAATAGCTTCCTCATGAAGTAATAAAGGAAGACTTGTATATACTTTACAAGTTTAACTGCAGTGTTGTTCTGAGGAAAAATGATTTCTTTTCCTCTAGTAAAAAGTGTGTTCAAATAATTACCTTGGGAAATGTGGTTTTGAGGTCAGTAAAAAGAGACTTCTTGCCGGTAGACTACCTTTCCACCATGTGATCTGGAGTTTGTCACTTGGGCATCAGAGCTGTTTTCCTATCCACCCCCTCCACCCTCTGCCAATCTCATCTCTCAGAGTCCTTCCTGAACTTGGGAAAACAGCTGCTTCCCCTGGTGCCACTTCTCTTCATGATTCAGAGTTGAGTCCAAAGGACTGTTTTGGGAATCAACACAGACAGGCACCTTACAGCCTCCCCCTGGTCCCAGGCATCGGCCACCCCACCTTAGAAGTGTCACAAACACCTCCTTCACCAGGCGCCTCCCCTGTGGAGGCTCAGGAATTAAAGCCTGCAGACTCCCTGCACTCCAGCCCCTGCCTTGCCCAGAAGTACCTGAGTTTCTGTCAGGAGATGAGTGCGTGCAGGGCTTGGTCTGGGCTAAAGTGCTCTGCTGAAAAGAGGACAAGACCTAACAAACTTTTGTCATATAATGTGTGAGGAAGGGGAGGCAATGGCTGAGTTTAGAGTGAGAGGCTTTGCCTGGAGTCCGCCAAGGGGCAGCTTGTCATCTGGATCACAGTCAGCAATCACACTGTTTACCTCTCTGAGCCTCTTTATCTGTGAAAGGAAGATAATATCTCACTTATTTATCAGCGAAACAGAAATGATAATACCTGCTTACGTGGTTGTCATGAGGATTAAATTGAATCATTTGTACAAAACACTGCATACTTCCTGACATATTATAGGAATCATGAAAGAGTGTTTCCAGACTTTTCCCCTGACACCTGTCAGACGCTCCTTCCATGGGCAGTATCTTCTGTTGATGCTGTTACCCTAGGAGTGTCTGTCTAGCCCTGGGTGTGTCAAGCAGAACAGGTTGAGTGCATGTTTGTAGGAAATAGCTCCAAGAAACCCTACTAGGCTTGATTTTAGTGACACTGATTAATAATGCATAAGCTCATGGTCTGTGCGCTCACAGTGTAGGTTGCAAATAAAAGGTGAGGCAGGTCATGGTCAGGATTCAAAATCTGTCAGGTGAAGGCAGGATGATCTGGCTCCATAGTGTGTCTTAGTGATGACCAAGAAAGCGTTCTGCAGTCCTGAGTGTCAGGTCGGACGTGGCGTGGTGGACTCCTCACACGCTCCCAGGTCACACTAGAACAGATGGCTGCGCTTCTCCACTGACAGATCTAGGGGGCAGAGCTGACTCTGGGGAAGTGTGTGAGTGGGCAACTTTCTCCTTTGGTGTCCTTGGCCTCATCGTTTGTCCCTCCCCACTTTTTTGATTCCTCTAAGGCATCAGATACCCAGTGTCCTTCTCTTTCCCTCCATTGAATCCTCTGCTCAGAATTAGATGCTGCGATACATGTGAGGGATGTTGTGGTGGCTGTGACTTTTCAATGCTCCTGCTTGCCTTTACTCCTACTCCATCCCTCTCTGGTCACAGACCGAGTGTCTGGACACCAGGGGTGGGCAGAGGACCCACCTGGACTCTTAGAGCACCTTACCCGTGCTTGGCCAGTGTCTCCAGCTGATGGAGTGTTGGGGTCCTGAAGTCAAGCTAAGCCAATCAGACTCCCTCTCCAAGATAACTGTGTCTGGGGAAGGGCCTTCTGTCTTCCATTAGTGAAGTTAGAAGCACCAGGGCCTTGTCCAGCTATGTGGAGTAAGCCTGTCTGCCAAAGAGGAGCCCAGGGCCAAGCCAACCCAAAATAAGGGCTGGAGCAAGACAAGACAGAAGCAGGCCCTGGTTGTGGCTCCCCAAGCACTCAGAACTAGCTTGCTCCAAATAGCTTCAGCTTTTCTTAGGCTTTTGCTATCTGTGAGCTACCCCCAGTGCCCTTCCAATAACTTTCCTTGTGTTTTAATCAGTTTGCATTTAATCTGTAGCTTCTCTCTAGAAAAATTCTGTGTGCTTTGACTGACTCCAAGGTGTTCCTCCCTGAGGTGAATTTCTTAAAGTCACAGTTAAGTATCCAAACACAGGAGAGTCTGTGAGGGTTTTTTTTTTTTTTTTTTTGAAGTATCCACTGCACTGAGTGACATTGAGGAATTAAATAGGAAATTAAATTCATTGTAAAGATTATTGGTCTGTGTATACTTCTTTTGGTCTAAAAATTCTCAAAGTAGTGGCAGCTATGATAAAGTCACTTTATTTTTGAAAGAGCAAAGACAAAGTAATCTAATTTTAGATCATTTCAGACTGAGTTTGAGTCAACATGCAGACAACTGGAAATTTGTCAGAAATTAAATGCTGACTATTGGGCCTCAACTTTAGGTTATGACCCAAGTTAGGGTCACTGTGGATATCCAAAAGGGCTGCAAGATTATTTTACAGACGCCCAAAATGTTGTCTTTACCTCTGTGCTCTGTGTTTATTGGGTTGGTGGAGGGGAAAACTTTGCAATGGGGAGGGACCCTGGGGAGGATAGTCAGCTACAGAGAAGCCAGGCCAAGGGTGACAGCGTGCTAGAGCCCTGGTCAAGGGCAGTGTCCATGTAGAGTGTGTATCGGGGACAGGAGTTTGCGTATGCTTCCATTGATTTGGAGCAGGGTAGAAAAATAGGTTTCATCTTAAATGAAGATTCTTGACAGATAGTGAAGACTACTTGGAGAACTGTGTTCAGAAAGAGTATGAGGTGGAATATAGGCTCAGTGGGTTGGCCATGATTATTATTAGTGATGTCTCTGTCCACCTCTTTATTTTTAATGCTTCTGGATAATTTTGTTTAAAATGCATCGCTTTTAAACATCAACATAGATTAAAACAAAATTGTCCAGTCTGTGTCTCTCTCAATAGGAGGAAATTTATAATTTCTCTATTATAGAAAATTTTAAGCAAATACCAAAGAGAAGAACTATGAGTATCACTCTGATTCTAAAAACAATCACTTTTCACCAATGCGGATTGTTCTGAAGCAAGATTTTCTTTTAGATTTGGAAGAACTGACAGTAGAGATTTTTATTGCAAATGGGAATGACCCAGGAGAAAGAAAAAAGTATTTTTAACATTATGCCTCCATTAATATTTAGGCATAATTTCCTGACAAATGCCTGAAGTCTTATTAGTACATTTTTAGGTTTACTTACGAGTTGTTCTAATTTCTTTATTTATTGCTTTTCCTCTCATCCCATATTTTCCTCTTTTCTTGGATTTGTGTCTTGGATTTGTATTAATGATTTGTATTTTCTAATGATCCTAACAGAAAGGATTCTTGATTGATAAATTCTCAATGTGAATAATATTTCAATAGAATTTCAGTTCAAAATAATTTTTCCTTCTGAACTTTGTAGTTATTGTTTTTATCTTCTTGCATCTGGGGTTACTTACTTCGTCCATTATAGGTAAATGGCTATTCTTTTCTATTTTTGAAACATCTAATAATTTATTTATAAGTGAAGTTTTTTGTAATATATTAAAGCAACAGATAGATGTGCTCAGGTAGCTCAGAAATTTATAGCATCCAGCCATGCAATTTTTTTTAAATTTTATTTTATTTTTTAACTTTACAATATTGTATTGGTTTTGCCATATATCAAAATGAATCCACCACAGGTATACATGTGTTCCCCATCCTGAACCCTCCTCCCTCGTCCCTCCCCATACCATCCCTCTGGGTCGTCCCAGCGCACCAGCCCCAAGCATCCTGTATCTTGCATTGAACCTGGACTGGCAACTCATTTCATATATGATATTATACATGTTTCAATGCCATTCTCCCAAATCATCCCACCCTCTCCCTCTCCCACCAAGTCCAAAAGACTGTTCTATACATCAGTGTCTCTTTTGCTGTCTCGTATACAGGGTTATCGTTACCATCTTTCTAAATTCCATATATATGCGTTAGTATACTGTATTGGTGTTTTTCTTTCTGGCTTACTTCACTCTGTATAGTAGGATCCAGTCATGCAATTTTAAATGTTTACTTGAAGATGTATATCAGCCAACTAATACATGAATTAAGGAGATTCAAGACCTATGGATTTCTCTCCTCACTAAGTTTTAACCCCCCTATCCCCATTAGGCCTCTACACGGGTTTCTGTTGTCAGATCAATTTGCTTCTGCAGGGAGAGCTTGGTCCTATTGTGTCTTAAGCAAACATTTTTCTCCTATCTTTGTTCTTCTCCCACTTGAGAGGAATGTGTCCTTCACTCTCTGTCCTTCACTCAAAATTTAGAAGAAATTTCTTTTTTAATGATTGCATAAAGCTAGAATGAAACCATCCAGTTCTGGTGGCAGCTAACACTGGCTAAATATTTTGTGGAAAGAGAGATGGAAAGAGACAAAACTCCATGTCACTAGCGCCTTCCCAGTTTCCCCTCTCCCCACGTACAGCTGCATTTTTCTTCCTTTTCTGATTCTTGCCAGTTTGAAGTAACTTAATGCCCCTTCTGTCTCACTTTTCTTGAAGAATTTGTTGTCTTTGCAACTGGCTGACACTAAAAAGTATTTGAAAACAATGGAAAGGCGAAAGTCATATTTTCAGTTTCTGGTAACAAGAATGTGAATAATTAAAAAAGAAAACACAATCTGGATTTGTTTTTAATGAGATACCTTTTCGACTTCCTCACTGGTAGAATATCAGAAGGAGACAGAACTGAGCACCACAAAATAAGGCCACGAGCCGAGAATAACAATGATTTTGTTCTGTTGTCCTCTCCATCTCCAGTGCTGTCCATTCCAGGATCTATTCTGCTATTTTCATAACACTTGAAATGATTTCACATCTGCAAGTAATTAGTTGCAAAATAATCTATCTTGGGACTGTGGGCTAGAGGGTTGGGTAATAGGAGTTCCAACTGTGGTGTAACAATGTGTAAATCATGTATTCCTTCTGTTTTTGTTGACATATACAATAAATATATTACATGGGCATCTGCTGCTCCTGCAAAACTGTGAATATAGCCCTTTGTTTGAGAATCTCATCATCAACAAGAACAGCACCAAGTCTCACATTTATATTTTATCTCATAATTTACAAAACTTTCTCCTAACGTTATCTTAATTCTTTTCACAACAACCCTGAAAGACAGGTGAGAAGAGTTCCATCAGATACATGAGGCATCTGTGTCTGGTAAGCTACTAGACAGTAGGTGAAATGGCTTGTTTTGTTGGTTTTTTTTTGCAAACATTTTATTAACAGTTCATTGCTTTAGTAACACATTTACAGAAGAATGCAGAAAATCTTAACAGCATGGCTCAATGAATTATCAAAGAGAATGCACTCATGTAACCAGTTCCCAGATCAAAAAGCAAAACAATATCAACATTTCTGTCCTCTGTTCCAAGTCACCCACCCCCAAGGGTAACTGCCATTCTGACTCCTAAATAGGTTGTCCATTTATTTGAATTAGTTTTGTATGGCATGTGAACAAGGACCTTGCAATTTATGGATGCATTATGCACATGTGCTTGATACACTGAGGAATACATCTTTTCATGATGAAATGCAATACTGTGAGGAAATGATAGAGGAGTGAGATGATTCGACCTGTAGAAGGTTCACATGCATTGGGACTTTCCCCATTTCTATCAAGAACTGTCAAAAACTCACCTTACATAGAAAAAGACTTTTTTTTCAATCTTAGAACTTTATGGACAAGAAGAAATCTGTTTCCTTCTATGGATATTTTTAATTTTAGGTTGTAAGTGCTAACTCTGAGATGTCTTTGGTTCCATCTTAACCAGCAGTATGGAATGCACAGTCACTTTTCAAGAGAGTTTTCTTTCCCTCCTCATGTTTGGTTGATAATTTCTACCAGTTTCCACAGGAAGACAAACACTGTGTTCTTTTAAGGGAAACGATGTTTTGCTGAAATAGGGAGGCAGTGCTTAATATTCCTCTGCCTTGCTCTCTTGGAGGTAAGAGTGTCCCAGAGATGAAGTCTTAACTTGTGTATGTGCTGCATCTCCTTCAGATAGACAGAGCCAAAGACTGACAGCAATTGTTCCAGCTGGTATCCTTCATCAGATGAATTTTGGAAGGTTCCACGCTCATGTTCTCACCACTATTCTCTCATTTTTCTCCACCATTATGAGAATCGGAAGCCAACGGGTAACAGTGACTTGTTTGAAATGGTTTGGGGCTCCTGCACATGGAAGAATTTAGACTAAGACTGCTCCTAGGGTTACTGTTGTCCTGAAATGGAATCCTTTTAGACTTTGTTTAGCAAGGGCTATGTTGATGCGGCCTCCATTAGAAAAGACCTGCTTTCTCTTTGGAATCTGCATGTATCCCTCTGCTTCACCCCCAGACCAGCTGAGCTCAGAGAAGAGGAATGTTTACATGAAGAGAGACTGCCAAGGTTTTAAATTGCATCCATTAAGAAACGAATTATCCTCTTAATAGTTTTTTGTTTTGTTTTGTTTCGTTTCATTCTCCAAAGATTAAAATGCTTTTAATTTAATAAGCTTTTGAAAAATAGGTAAGTTTATAATTGTACAAAAATGCATGCAGAGAAGTAAGAATGTACAGGGACCCCTAGAGGATGTTTAAAATGACCTATTTAGGTTTCGTTCATCTTTGTTAGATACAAAGACGCTGACCACTTTTGGCTCTCCAATCTGTTTTAGAAGCATTTGGACTATTTTTTCCCCCTATCAAATCAGTTAAGTCAGAGCGTAGGTCACAACCTTAAAAGAAAAAATAGCTGATATTTTTTCCCTTTAAAAAATCGACACTTCTCTAGACAAGTACCTGCTTAGAAAGAAATACTGCTTTTATTCACTTTTTCACATTTATCCTACAGATACCTGAAAATGTGGATCACAAATAAAATTTGCAGTGTAGTATTAAAACATTTGTTCTGAAATGGATGAACATAAGGATAAGAACATATTTGCAGACTACAGCCTAGCAGGCTCCTCCTCCGTCCATGGGATTTTCCAGGCAAGAGTACTGGAGTGGGGTGCCATTACCTTCTCCGATGTTTTCAGGTTAGTGGCGAGCCATACTTTGGAATCTACAAAGAACAATTAGGCTAAACCTACTTTGGAATCTACAAAGAACAATTAGGCTAAACCTAATTGTTCTTTGTAGATTCCAAAGTATGGCTCGCCACTAACCTGAAAACATCGGAGAAGGTAATGGCACCCCACTCTAGTACTCTTGCCTGGAAAATCCCATGGATGGAGGAGGAGCCTGCTAGGCTGCAGTCTGTGGGGTCGCAAAGAGTCAGACACAACTGAGAAACTTCACTTTCATGCATTGGAGAAGGAAATGGCAACCCACTCCAGTGTTCTTGCCTGGAGAATCCCAGGGACGGCAGAGCCTGATGGGCTTCCATCTATGGGGTTGCACAGAGTCAGACACAACTGAAGTAACTTAGCAGAAGCAGCAGCAATCTGAAAACATAACAGAGAACTTGTAAAAAAGAAAATGTTCACATGTAATAATCACTTCAGTCAGATGTTCTAAATAATCTTTCAAGAAGCCATTGTTTAACCACCTTGAAATAACGGTCATTTATCTCCAAAGGGAAATATTTAAAATCCAAGCTTCTTCTCGGAGAAGGCAATGGCACCCTACTCCAGTACTCTTGCCTGGAAAATCCCATGGACGGAGGAACCTGGAAGGCTGCAGTCCGTGGGGTCGCTAAGGGTTGGACATGACTGAGTGACTTCCCTTTCACTTTTCACTTTCGTGCATTGGAGAAGGAAATGGCAACCCACTCCAGTGTTCTTGCCTGGAGAATCCCAGGGACAGGGGAGCCTGGTGGGCTGCTGTCTATGGGGTCGCACAGAGTTGGACACGACTGAAGTGACTTAGCAGCAGCAGCAGCAGCAAGCTTCTTCTATTGGTCACAAGGGCTCTAGATTGAATATGTGTATCCCTCTAAATTCGTATGTTGAAAACCTAACCCCCAATGTTATGGTATTAGGAGATGGGAAATTTGGGAGGTGACAAGGTGGAGCTTCATAAATGTGATTAATGCCCTTATAAAAGAAGGCTGAGAAAGTTCTCTTGCTCCTTCCATTCTGTGAGGTTATAGCTAGATAATGTCACATATTCATCACAAATGGGGTTCATCAGTCACTGAATCTACTAGCCCTTTGATCTTAGACTTCAAGCCTCCAGAGGAAAAAAATGTTTATTGTTTATAAACTACCCAATCTTTGGTATTCTGTTCTATAGCAACCCTAATGGTCTGAGACACAAGGTTTACATATAAATGTGGTGAATTTCCTTTTAAAAAGTGTATAGGTCAACCCATTCCTGAATGAGAGTACTTGGATATTATACCTTAGATTATTCATATTTCTGTATCCCTAAAAAGGAAGAGGAAGACTTAAACTTAAAAAAATATTTATAATGATGGAAGAAATGTTTTCATATTGAGGTGTGGGGAAGTCATTCTGGCTTATACATGATTTGGATTGAGCTTTATGCTAAACTAGAACAACCTGTCATATGGCCTGTCAAACATGCATCTGCTTTAACAATTGTAGATCTGCTCTAACAATTAAAGAAAAGCATTTAAAACTAAAAATGGAGTAACAGTGATTCAAGCGTCCAAGATGGAGCTGGTGGCCATTGTGAATGTGGTTTCAGACATGTTCCTGCATCACTAAGAACTTGAATTCTCTTCTTTTTTTAAAAAAAAGTATAAATTTGGAGTATGGTTGGTTTACAATGTTGTGTTAGTTTGTACTCTGCAGCAAAGTGAATCCGCTGTGTGTGTACACGTACGTGTGTGGAAGTTGCTTTAGTCGTGTCTGACTCTTTGCCACCCTATGGACCATAGACTGCCAGGCTCCTCTGCCCATAGGATTCTCCAGGCAAGAATACTGGCATGGGTTGCCATGCCCTATTTCAGGGGATCTTCCTGAACCAGGGGTCAAATCAGTGTCTCCAGCATCTCTTGCATTGGCAGGCACTTTATCACAAGCACCACCTGGGAAGCCCTCTTTTGGGGTCTTTCCCATTTATGTCACCACAGAGCACTGGGTAGAGTTACAGTAGGTTCCTATTAGTTATCTATTTTATACACAGTAGTGTATATACCAGGGCTTCCCTGATAGCCCAGTTGGTAAAGAATCTGCCTGCAATGCAGGAGAGCCCAGTTAGATTCCTGGGTCGTGAAGATCACCTGGAGAAGGGAAAGGCTACCCATTCCAGTATTCTGGCCTAGAGAATTCCAAGGATAGTCCTTGGGGTCACAGAGAGTCCAACACGACTGAGCGACTTTCACTGACTGACTGAGTGTATATATCTATATTTATATATATATATCAATCCCAATCTCCCAATTCTTCCCACCGCCCACCCCCCCCCCCATTTCCTCACTTGGTGCTCATATGTTTAAAGAACTTGAATTTTCTGAGCTATATCAAACTCAAGAATATCACCAACTTGTTCTCAGAACACTATCTGCTAGCGGCTACTGACTACAAACTTACGGTAACTAACTAGGCAACCATTTTGAACCTCAACAAATCCTTTCTTCTTGCCAGCTCCAAACCTAATTCTTGACAAAAAACTAATGTAACTCTGTGGATTTTGCCTATACAAGGCTCTCCCATTTTGTAGTCCAGAGGAATACAATTCAAGAGCTTCCCAAATCTATGTTTCGTGGGCTAATGCCCTCAGTTTAGCTCAAACAAAACTGTTTTTTATTTCTATAATAAACTGTTTACTGAGTATTTCTATCAATTATAACCAAGATTGCCGGGAGAAATATCAATAACCTCAGATATGCCGATGACACCACTCTTATGGCAGAAAGTGAAGAGGGGCTAAAAAGCCTCTTGATGAAAGTGAAAGTGGAGAGTGAAAAGGTTGGCTTAAAGCTCAACATTCAGAAAATGAAGATCATGGCATCTGGTCCCATCACTGCATGGGAAATAGATGGGGAAACAGTGGAAACAGTGTCAGACTTTGTTTTTCTGGGCTCCAAAATCACTGCAGATGGTGACTGCAGCCATGAAATTAAAAGACGCTTACTCCTTGGAAGGAAAGTTATGACCAACCTAGATAGCATATTCAAAAGCAGAGACATTACTTTACCAACAAAGGTTCGCCTAGTCAAGGCTATGGTCTTTCCTGTGGTCATGTATGGATGTGAGAGCTGGACTGTGAAGAAGGCTGAGCGCCGAAGAATTGATGCTTTTGAACTGTGGTGTTGGAGAAGACTCTTGAGAGTCCCTTGGACTGCAAGGAGATCCAACCAGTCCATTCTGAAGGAGATCAATCCTGGAATTTCTTTAGAAGGAATGATGCTAAAGCTGAAACTCCAATATTTTGGCCACCTCATGCGAAGAGTTGACTCATTGGAGAAGACTCTGATGCTGGGAGGGATTGAGGGCAGGAGGAAAAGGGGACAACAGAGGATGAGATGGCTGGATGGCATCACTGACTTGATGGGTGTGAGTCTGGGTGACCTCCGGGAGCTGGTGATGGACAGGGAGGCCTGGCGTGCTGCGGTTCATGGGGTCGCAAAGAGTCGGACACGACTGAGCGACTGATCTGATCTGATCTGATAACCATTTGAATGATAAAAATTATTTAACTGAAATTTTGAAAAAATATAGAAAAAAAGCAACTAAGTTAACTAAATCTCTTTAGCCTAGTGACTTGCTCTAGAGGAGAAAACACTTTTTATTAAAGTGTGACTTACAGAAAAATTAAATTGTATATTTATAGCTCTAAGGGGCTTCCTAGGTAGGGTTAGTGGTAAAAAAAAAAAAAACCTGCCTGCCAATGCTGGAGACACAAGAGACACTGGGTTGGGAAGATCCCCTGAAGGAGGGCCTGGCATCCCAATCCAGTATTCTTGCCTGGAGATTCCCATGGACAGAGGAGCCTGGCAGGCTACAGTCCTTGGGGGTCACAAAGAGTTGGATATGACTGAAGTGACTTAGCCCAAACACGTAGCTCTAAGAGTTGGCTGGATGGCATCAATGACTCGATGGACGTGAGTCTGAGTGAACTCTGGGAGTTGGTGATGGACAGGGAGGCCTGGCATGTCATGGGGTCGCAAGAGTCAGACACAACTGAGCAACTGAAATGACTGACTGAAGCGTTTCAAAAGGTGGACATACTTGTGTGACCATGGTGCAGGTCGAGAAAGACAACATTGTCATTCTCCCAGAAATCTCCCTTGAAAGTGCCCTTTAACTATGCCATCCCTCCCACTCAAGAAATTGCTACCCTGGTTTGTCTTCTGATCCCACTGAATAATTTTGTCTGTTTTTTTCTTTTATAAATGTCTTTTTATAATTTTGAAAGATTTCAAACCTACAAGAAAGCTGAAAGAGTAGTACACTGAACATTCTATTTCCTTTTCCCAGATTCACTTATTGTTAACATTTTGGCACTGTTTTTTTATTTCTCTGGACTATTCTAAAGTTGTTAAGCATCATATTCACCCCTAAATACTTTATCAGATCACTTAAAAATAAAGACATTCTTCATCCTAATGTCCAATACCAGTAGCAAACTTATAAAATTAAATATTGATAAAGTAATATCTAATATATCAGTTCAGTTCAGTCGCTCAGTCATGTCCAACTCTTTGCGACTCCATGAATTGCAGCATGCCAGGCCTCCCTGTCCATCACCAACTCCCAGAGTTCACTCAGACTCATGTCCATCGAGTCGGTGATGCCATCCAGCCATCTCATCCTCTGTTGTCCCCTTCTCCTGCCCCCAATCCCTCCCAGCATCAGAGTCTTCTCCAATTAGTCAGTTCTTCGCATGAGGTGGACAAAGTACTGGAGTTTCAGCTTTAGCATCAGTCCTTCCAAAGAACACCCAGGACTGATCTCCTTCAGAATGGACTGGTTGGATCTCCTTGCAGTCCAAGGGACCCTCAAGAGTCTTCTCCAACACCACAGTTCAAAAGCATCAATTCTTTGGCGCTCAGCTTTCTTCACAGTCCAACTCTCACATCCATACATGACCACTGGAAAAACCATAGCCTTGACTAGATGAACCTTTGTTGGCAAAGTAATGTCTCTGCTTTTTAATATGCTATCTAGGTTGGTCATAAATTTCCTTCCAAGGAGTAAGCGTCTTTTAATTTCATGGCTGCAGTCACCATCTGCAGTGATTTTGGAGCCCCCCAAAATAAAGTCTGACACTGTTTCCACTGTTTCCCCATCTATTTCCCATGTAGTGATGGGACCAGATGCCATGATCTTCGTTTTCTGAATGCTGAGTTTAAGCCAACTTTTTCACTCTCCTCTTTCACTTTCATCAAGAGGCTTTTGAGTTCCTCTTCACTTTCTACCATAAGGGTGGTACCATCTGCATATCTGAGGTTATTGATATTTCTCCCAGCAATCTTGATTCCAGCTTGTGCTTCTTGCAGCCCAGCATTTCTCATTGTGTACTCTACATAGAAGTTAAATAAGCAGGGTGACAATACACAGCCTTGACGTACTCCTTTTCCTATTTGGAACCAGTCTGTTGTTCCATGTCTAGTTCTAACTGTTGCTTCCTGAGCTGCATATAGGTTTCTCAAAAGGCAGGTCAGGTGGTCTGGTATTCCCATCTCTTTCAGAATTTTCCACAGTTTATTGTGATCCACACAGTCAAAGGCTTTGGCATAATTAATAAAGCAGAAATAGATGTTTTTCTGGAAATCTCTTGCTTTTTTGATGATCCAGCGGATGTTGGCAATTTGATCTCTGGTTCCTCTGCCTTTTCTAAAACCAGCTTGAATGTCTGGAATTTCATGGTTCACGTATTGCTGAAGCCTGGCTTGGAGAATTTTGAGCATTACTTTACCAGCGTGTGAGATGAATGCAATTGTGCGGTAGTTTGAGCATTCTTTGGCATTGCCTTTCTTTGGGATTGGAATGAAAACTGCCCTTTTCCAGTCCTGTGGCCACTGCTGAGTTTTCCAAATTTGCTGGCATATTGAGGGCAGCACTTTCACAGCATCATCTTTCAGGAATTGGAATAGCTCCACTGGAATTCCATCACCTCCACTAGCTTTGTTCGTAGTGATGCTTTCTAAGGCCCACTTGACTTCACATTCCAGGATGTCTGGCTCTAGGTCAGTGATCACACCATCATGATTATCTTGGTCGTGAAGATTTTTTTGTACAGTTCTTCTGTGTATTCTTTCCACGTCTTCTTAATATCTTCTGCTTCTGTTAGGTCCATACCATTTCTGTCCTTTATCCAGCTCATCTTTGCATGAAATGTTCCCTTGGTATCTCTAATTTTCTTGAAGAGATCTCTAGTCTTTCCCATTCTATTATTTTCCTCTATTTCTTTGCACTGATAGCTGAGGAAGGCTTTCTTATGTCTGCTTGCTATTCTTAGGAACTCTGCATTCAGATGCTTATATCTTTCCTTTTCTCCTTTGCTTTTCGCTTCTCTTCTTTTCACAGCTATTTGTTAGGCCTCCCCAGACAGCCATTTTGCTTTTTTGCATTTCTTTTCCTTGGGGATGGTCTTGATTCCTGTCTCCTGTACAATGTTACGAACCTCCGTCCATAGCTCATCAGGCAGTCTATCTATCAGATCTAGGCCCTTAAATCTATTTCTCACTTCCACTGTATAATCATAAGGGATTTGATTTAGGTCATACCTGAATGGTCTAGTGGTTTTCCCTACTTTCTTCAATTTAAATAATTATATATAATCTAATATATAATTATATCCAAATTTTCTGAATCATTCCAATAACTTTATAGAGTTATTTTAATACATGACAGGATTAAAAACCATGCACTATATTTTGTTTTGCATCATTCAATCTCCTTTAATATGGAATAGCCTTTCTGCTCCTTTTTTAAAAAAAATTCTATTGGCATTTTTTCAATTGTCAATGTTGGTCGTTTTATAAAATGATCCTCAATTTCAATTTGTCCGATTGTTTCTGTCTGATTGTTTCCTAATGATTCAATTCAGATTAAACATTTTGGGCAAAAATATCATCTGAGTGAAGTGACTTCCTCTTCACCATATCAGCTAGAAGTCAAATGTCAGATGATACTAAATTGGGTAACTTGGTAAGAAAGTTGTTTGCCAGATTCCTTCATTATAAAATATTCTTTCCCTTTGTGATTAATAAATATTCTTTGGGGTAATATTTGGATGTTGTGAGGCTATTCTATTCCCCTCAGGTTTTCCTCAGTGATTTTATCATCCATGATATTTGCCTGAATTGTTTTGATAATGGTTGAAAAATTATGATTTTAAAGATTCTATTATTCCTTCTACATTGATTAGCTAAGCATTCCTCTGTAAAGAATTTTTCCATTCCCTTCTCATCACTGCCCCCCGCCCCACTCCCTCTGCCACCTTCCTTAAGTTCACCATGGATTGTTTGAATTCTTTTACTGAATATTTTAAAATTATCATTGCTAATTGTTTCAATGCCCTCAAATTTGGCCAGTGATAGTCCCTTTAATGAGCCCATGAGTCCTATCCATGTCCCAGCAGGTTTTAAACGCTACTTTCTGGCATGAGATGTTGTACCATTTTCTCAAGAATAATTTTGAGTGTTTTAAATTTTTTTCATATAGTTTTTGCACATTTAAAAAAAATTTATTTCAAGGTATATTATTTTTTGTTGTTACTGTCATGCATGAGGTTTTTCTACTCTATTATGTCTTGTGTGGGAGGGGCAATGTATACTATCAATTTTTTTTTTTTTTACAGAAACACAAGATCAGGGAAGGGGTAGGTGCTGGGGGTAGACAGGGGAGGACATGGGGCATCACACCCTCCATTCCTCCCTGGAGAGGGAGGAGGGCAGGAGGACAGTTTGCCTGAGTTCTTGACACTGAAGCATGAGCTCATCTTCTCTGTGGCAGAGGCTTGAGCTCTGAGTTGGAGAGAAGGGACACTGTCCATAATCTCTATCTCCCATAATCCCCTTCTACCCAGAGGTGTCACTGTGTCCATAATCAGGCCTCCCACTAACTTTTAAAGTTTATTTATTTATTTTTTAAATTTTTTTTTTCTTTTTTTTTTTTTTGCAGGGGAAAATGGACAAAGGAAAGTATCAATGAGGGTGGGAGGGAAATGGGAAGAAAGAAGGGCAGTGATGGTGGGGAGGAGTATATGTAATTTCTTAACTAATGGCTTTCTGTTTTTAATCACAAAGAACACTTAAAAAAAATTATGTTGAATTCATCCTATATTAGGAGGTTTGATCTGGAAATGAAAAGTTCAGGAAACTAAAAGTCCAGTTTGGGTGTCCTCATCTTAGGCACATCTTGGTATTTTGTATTGGTAGGTCTATCTTTACCACAATATATTATTTAGGACAGGATCACATTTGTCACTTCTTCCTCCCTACTACCCAAAGTGGTACCAGACCCATAAAATAGTCAGTAAACCTTTACAGAGTGAACAAATAAGTCTATTTTTTTTTTAACTCTCCTGAATGAACTGAATTTTTTGAGGCTCATAAGTGAATATGTTTTCCTCTTTAATTTGTCTATTACAGACAGATTGTATGAATGGGGTATTAAAGTCTCCCACTATTATTGTGTTGTTGCATATTTCTTCTATCATATTAATTAATGTTTGTCTTAGATATATCAATGCTCCAATGTTGGGTGCATATATATTTATAATTGTTATAACTTCTTTTTGGGTTGTTCCTTTAAGTCGTTATGTATAACCTTGATTGTCTCCTTTTCAGGATCTTTAGAGTCAATTTTATCTGTTATGAGTATTGCTACTCCTGTTTTCTTTTGGTCCATATTTGCATAGAAAATGTTTTTCCAGCCCTTCATTTTCAGTCAGTATATATCCCCTATTTTAAGGTGGTTCTCTTGTAGACAACATATATAGAGGTCTAGTTTTTGTATCCATTTGACCCATTTTAGTCATTTGGTTGTCTCTTGTAGACAAGGTATGTAGGGGTCTTGTTTTTGTATCGATTCGGCCGGTCTTTGTCTGTTGATTAGGGCATTCAGCCTATTAACGTTTAAAGCAATTATTGATAAATAGGATTTACTTTATTGTTTTGGGTTCGAATTTATACACCCTTTTAGTGATTCCTATCTAGAGAATGTCCTTTAATTTTTGTTGGAGAAATGGTTTAGTGGTGCTAAATTCTCTCAACTTTTGCTTATCTGTGAAGCTTTTGATTTCTCCTTCATATTTAAATGAGATCCTTGCTGAATACAATAATCTAGGCTGTAAGTTATTTTCTTTCATCACTTTAATTATGTCTTGCCATTCCCTCCTGACTTGGAGAGTTTCTGTTGAAAGATCAGCTGTTATCCTTATGGGAATTCCCTTGTGAGTTATTTGATGTTTTTCCCTAGCTGCTTTTAATATTTGTTCTTTATATTTAATCTTTGTTAATTTGATTAATATGTGTCTTGGGGTGTTTCGCCTTGGATTTATCCTGTTAGGGACTCTCTGGATTTCTTGAACTTGAGTGGTTATTTCCTTCTCCATTTTAGGGAAGTTTTTAACTATTATCTCCTCAAGTATTTCCTCATGGTCTTTCTTTTTACCTTCTTCTGGAACTCCTATGATTCGAATGTTGTAGCATTTAATGTTATCCTGGAGGTCTCTGAGATTGTCCTCATTTCTTTTGATTCGTTTTTCTTTTTTCTCCTCTGATTCATTTATTTCTAGGATTCTATCTTCTAATTCACTAATCCTATCTTCTGCCTCTGTTATTCTACTATTTGTTGCCTCCAGGGTGTTTTGGATCTCATTTATTGCATTATTCACTTTGTGTTGACTCTTTTATTTCTTCTAGGTCCTTGTTAAACCTTTCTTGCATCTTCTCAATCCTTGTCTCCAGACTCTTTAACTGTGGTTCCATTTGGATTTCAAGATTTTGGATTAATTTCACTATCATTATTCAGAATTCTTTATCAGGTAGATTCCCTATCTCTTCCTCTTTGGTTTGGTTTGGTGGGCATCTATCCTGTTCCTTTAGCTGCTGGGTATTCTTTTGTCTCTTCATTTTGTTAAAATTGCCAAGTTTAGAGTGTCCTTACTATATTCTGGTAGTTTGTTGAATTCTCTTTATTGAGGCGGTTTACTGGTCTTTTCAACATCTGATCTCTGCCCTGTTACAGAGGGGGCAGAGATGAACACCCAAATCTAAGCCGGCCAGGTTCAGGCACTCGGATTATCCTCAGAAGCACAGACTCGGTTGAGTCTGCGTTTTATGCCCTTCCCAGATCCGAGTAGCGCAGGTGATGAAGTATTTATCGAGCACAGCTGCTGCAACTTATCGCCTCCCCACTGCTCAGTTTTCTGGGTATACAACTGGCACATTTTCCCAGGCAGATGTTGACCATCCAGAGCCCCAAGAAGCGTGAGTCAGCACAGAAACCTACTTACAGTTCTGTAGACAGTGTCTATCCAGGGCTGTGATTGCCCGCCTCCGGCCCTGGCTGCCTGTCACCGGAGTGGGACGGCCTGCAGCCAGCCATCTCTGTGCAGTCCTTTGTTCCGTACATATTCCTGGTGGTGTCTTAAGTTAGGGCTGGCTTTTGATGTAGTAGATAACCGACAGTCTGCTTATTTCGCTCAGATAGCGCTTGAGATAGCCAGGCCAAATCCTTTCTCAAAGCGATGCAGGCCGCGCTGCTCCTCCTAGCCCAGCCCCCGCTTGCTAATAGCAAATGCTGGTGTCTGCATCCCTTCTCCGCAAAAGGAGTTACCGCAGGGCTCGTAATCTCCTTTTGAAGACAACGAATTGTCTTTCTAAGTGCCTGATGTCCTCTGCCGGCATTCAGAAGTTGTTTTGTAGAATTTATTCAGCATTCAAATGTTCTTTTAATGGATTTGTGGAGGAGAAAGTATTCTCCCCATCCTACTCATCTGCCATCTTAGCTCCTCCCCTCACTATCAATTTTTATATATTAAATTAATGGCATATTATTTTATTGACTCTCTAGTGGTTAAATTACCCATTGAAGATACATCTTGCTATTATCTGAAAATAGTTTTACATCTTTTCTAATTCTTGAGTTCTGATTTTCTCATCTCATTGTTTTCTCTTGTATAATTGTCTTCTATTTTTCATTGCATCAGTGAACACCTCCAGTATGATGATAGTTGTTCTTTACATTGGTGGGTATGCCTCTAATGTTTCCCATTAGATATTGTCTTCTAAACCCAAGTATGTGTATGTATGTATTATAAATTGGTATGTGCAATACATATATATATGTGATTTGAGTGTGTATATATGTTTGTATGTATATATATATATATAATTAGGTTAGAAGGTCAAATCTTATTAAATAAAATATTTTCATCAGGAATGGGTTTGAATTTTTTCAAATACTTTTTCTGCTTCTAAAAAGAAGCTTATAAAATTTATCCTTAGCTCTAGTAATATGGTCAATTAT
Organism: Tragelaphus eurycerus; assembly: GCA_935064755.1. Classification (NCBI taxonomy): domain Eukaryota; kingdom Metazoa; phylum Chordata; class Mammalia; order Artiodactyla; family Bovidae; genus Tragelaphus; species Tragelaphus eurycerus. The sequence continues at coordinate 33,642,863 of CAKXYN010000002.1, forward strand.
ATTAACAGATATCCTATTTCATATTTAAGGACACATATGCTCAAAGTAAAGGATGGAAAAAGATATCCCATGCAAATGGAAACCAACATAAACTGTAGTAGCTATACTTAATCTATCACCAACTCCTCGAGCTATACTCTTGAGAGTCACTTGGACTGCAAGGAGATCAAACTTGTCAATCCTAAAGGAAATCAATCCTGAATATTCATTGGAAGGACTGATGCTGAAGCTGAAACTCCAATACTTTGGCCCCCTGATGCAAAGAACTGACTCATTGGAAAAGACCCTGATGCTGGGAAAGATTGAAAGCAGGAGGAAAAGGGGACAAGAGAGGATGAGATGGTTGGATGGCATCACCAACTTGATGGACATGAGTTTGAGCAAGCTCCAGGAGTTGGTGATGGACAGGGAAGCCTGGCATGCTTCAGTCCATGGGGTCGCAAAAGGTCAGACACGACTGAGTGACTGAACTGAAGTGAGCTATACTTAAATCAGATGAAGTAGAATTTGAGCCAAAAATAGTAGCAAGAGAAAAAAAAAATTTCATTGTATAGTGATAAAGGGATCAATTGGTCAAGAATGTGTAAAACTTATAAATAAATACTCAGCATTGGTGTGCCTAAATATATTATGCAAATACTAACAGATATGAAGGGTGAAATAGACAGCAATACAATAATTGTAGGGGACTCCAACACTTTGGCTACCTGATGTGAAGAGGCGACTCATTGGAAAGGACCCTGATGCTGGGAAAGATGAGGACAGGAGGAGAAGGGGGGTGATAGGATGAGATGGTTGGATGGCATCACCGACTCAGTGGACATGAGTTTGAGCAAACTGTGGGAGACAGGGAAGGACAGGGAAGTCTGTATGCTGCAGTCCATGGGGTCACAAAGAGTTGGACATGACTGAGAGACTGAACAACAAAGGGGACTGTCCACAACGGATAGTTCATCCAGACAGAAAATCAACAGAAAAAAATCAATATATTGTATACCTTACACTTACAGTGTTGTATGTTAAATATATCTCAATTAAAAAATAAATGAAGGAAAAAAATTTTAAACAAACAATAGAAGGTTTTAAATTTCCAAATTAAAGGCCATTTTGTTTTAACAAATTTGTTATTAGTTTATATTCTCTGGCACTGTAATATATGTTTCTGTTATTTCTCTTTTGTTGAATTTATTGAAGCTTTCTTTGTGAACTGACACTAATCAATTTTTGTAAATGTTCCATGTATAGAGATCAAAAATATACATTCAGATCAGATCAGATCAGATCAGTCGCTCAGTCGTGTCCGACTCTTTGCGACCCCATGAACCGCAGCACGCCAGGCCTCCCTGTCCATCACCAGCTCCCGGAGGTCACTCAGACTCGCATCCATCGAGTCAGTGATGCCATCCAGCCATCTCATCCTCTGTCGTCCCCTTCTCCTCCTGCCCTCAACCCCTCCCAGCATCAGAGTCTTCTCCAATGAGTCAACTCTTCGCATGAGGTGGCCAAATTACATCTACATATATTACTGTTTTGTCTTTTACATCCTTACGTTTTATACATTTCACCTTGGTTTATTTCTTCTTTCCTCAAATTTCATAAAGCTGCTGACCCACTGTTGTCTTATTTTGTACTGTTACTATTGAGAAATTTGATGCCAAACGGATTTATTTCCTTTGTGAGTGACTTGGTCATTTTGCTTGGAGGCCCAGATGATTTTAGTTTTCTTTTTCTTTAAAAGTCTTACTAAGAAAAAAAGAACTTTTACTAAGATATGTCTTGAAGTTAACCATTTTGGGTCAGTCTTGTTAGATTTTTGTCCACTTATAGTTTGAGTTTAAAATTTTCTGAATCAGGCTTCAAACACTTGTTTAAGTATATTTAACTCAGGTTAGGTTGTCGTTCTGCTTTGTTATTGTTTTGGGAGGAAGAATATTCATGAGCTGAAAGGTTTTGATTTTTATGTTCTGTTTTCTTCTTACAGTAACTTTGTATGGATATTATGCTGTTTACGCTTCATTTTGAGATGTTTTATTTTCTTGGACCAGAATAATTGCCACCTGTAGATAAAAGTGTGGAGATAGGGAGGTGAAGAGGTGAAGGTTTGGTTCATATATGAGATTTCTTACTTCAAGAGCTTCCTCTTTTGTTTGTGGAGTACAGTTTCTTAAAAAAATTAAAAAAAAAAGTAAAAACTGCCCCCTTTTGAGATGCAGTGGTGGTGGTACATCTTTTAATTTTGTGATCCTCTAGTTTTTGAAGTCGGAGAAGGCAATGGCACCCCACTCCAGTACTCTTGCCTGGAAAATCCCATGGATGGAGGAGCCTGGTGGGCTGCAGTCCATGGGGTCGCTAAGAGTCGGAAACGACTGAGCGACTTCACTTTCACTTTTTCGCTTTCATGCATTGGAGAAGGAAATGGCAACCCACTCCAGTTTTCTTGCCTGGAGAATCCCAGGGGCAGGAGAGCCTGGTGGGCTGACGTCTATGGGGTCGCACAGAGTCGGACACGACTGAAGTGACTTAGCAGCAGCAGCAGTTTTTGAATTACTTTTTTTTTTTTTTTCTTTTTTTTTTTTTTTCCCCATTCTTTTATATTTTCCTTTTATTTTTTTTCTTTTTTCCCACCACTCCCTTCCACCTTTTTTTTCCTTTTTTGTCTTTCTTGAAGACTTTCAAGCTCCTTCCTTTTGATTTGTCAATAATCAATGCTCTAATCTACCACTTCTTACACCTACCACATCTCATTCCTATTTAGTGGAAGACACATCCCTGCTTTTATCTTTTTTTTCTTACCTAGGTCTGCTTTCCTTTCCTGTTTTCTAAACGGTCTCTTTTTTTTTTAATTTCATGGCTGCAGTCACCATCTGCTGCTGCGGCCAGCGCTTGTAAGCGGAACCCCCCGGCACCCTCCCTGGGGGGAGCACCACTGGCGCGGGGGGGGCGAGCTTAGAAGAAAAGAATGAAAGCAAGATGGGGTTGAGAGGATCGGACAACACTGGACCGATGCCAGTCTTTATTGATGTTCATATTTATACCATGTAGTACGTGACATTCGACATACAAGACTCTTGCTTATCTCTAGGCCTGGTTTTACATTAGCAATACAAAAGGTTTCTGCTCCTTGAAGTGTAGCCACAAGCCAGACTCGCTGGAGTCTTAAGGTTGTAAAAAACATTCTTGAGGAAGGCGGGACAGAGAGCTACAGGGGGGCCTCAAGCTGAAATCACATAGCGAGGCAAGAGGGCCTCAAGCTGAAATCACATAGCGAGGCAGCCCCCAGGACGTAGCCCTTATCAGGTCAGTCCCCCGCAGTTCCCTCTTCTTTATTTTTTAAAAGCTCCACTAATTGTCTATGATGCAAGGTATTTTTATGCACCATAGCTCTAACTGAGAGAATCTCTTGAAAGAGAGTATGAATAAGGCAAGGAGCTAAACACATCAGGAGCAAAATCCCTGCTAGGCCTATACCGACTGCCAACATACCATGCCAAAGTGAACGTAAATTTGGAAAATTAGAGAAAAGATTATTTACAAAATCTTCAGTTTCTTTAGCAATGTCCAGGGTAGCTTTAGGCCCGTCTTCTATTTGTCGAATTTCATCATGGAGTAGTAGTAAATCTAAAGATACATTTGAATCATGCCAAATTTCCATTAAATGCCTTTTGATTTTAAACCAAGGAAAATCAGTTTGATTATATTCTTTCTTAGTAACACATATCCATTTATAATTAGCATGACACCTAATTTTTGTACGTAGATTTAGACTCTGAACCTCTTCCCCAATAACTCGTACGGTATCTTAAAGAGCTGATAATCGATCCTCAATTTTTTTTTATCAATGTCTTCTTGGGTTCTCATTACTTTGGTTACATTGTGAGACAAAGAATCAATAACATCAGCGTCTTGTACCGATTGAGCAAGGGAAATAGAAGCGGTAACAGCAGTAGCAATTAAAGTGATTAAAGATACAATTCCTAACACTATTAAACCAATCCCTCTTTTTGGGCGCGAGAGGGCGGTATTAATTTGCTGAATAAGTTCTAGAGCAGTTTCACCATACCAAGTTTCCATGATTTTTACTGGCAGCATGACAAATGCAGGCTGCCTTACAACTATTACTTGTTGTCCAATTGGGATCCCTCTAATACAGTTAGAAAGTGTACAATCATCACATTTTACATGGTATTCATTGTTAGACAAGGATATTTCAGTCACTCCTACTAAGAGCATAAAAGGAAAAGGGAGACAAGCTCTCGGGTACCGGCGACCCAGATTTTCTATGTCTCCATATTTGGTTCCAGTGACATTTTTCTCTAATTTATATAGCGTGGGACCACTGGCTCCAAAAGCGGCCAATAGCTTCCAAATCTCTGTCTGAAATGTCCCTTCTGATCTAAGTCCCAATATCGGAGGATGTAACCCTCGACATTCGGGGCAAATGCTAGGCTCTTGTGGACCCCAGTCCCAGAGTTGAGTGGTGTTGAGGTTGTAAACTGTAGCATTGGTCGAACGACATGGAGTCCATGGAAGCGCTATTCCCAGAGGAGTCGCTAGGTTATAGCTACAAAAGGGAACATCTCGTGGCCCCGTACTGTTGTGCACTGTAGTTGCTGTTCCTGTGAAGTTGTTTATTCCGGGGAAGCTTGTCCGAAGATATGACACGATGGGGGCCACGGTGATGCAATTAGAGATGGTCTGGCTCTCCGGCAACCAGCGCGGCGCCTCGGCATCTTGTGGAAATACACATATATGACCTCTACCCCAAATTAAAACGGGGTCAGGGCCATGCCACTGGCCTGTAAGGGGATCTTTCCATTTCACTAAGGGTTTTTTCTCATTGATCTCCTTTCCCCAAAATCGTTGAGCAGCAGACAAGCCCTTTGCATCTAGAGACAAGAAATTCAGAGTAAAAAGTGCATGATTCAACAGGTTAGGAGGTGAAACTTGGTAACAGTCAGCTGGATTCCCCCGTTTTAACTTTAAAAGTTGATGTTTGATGCGTTGATGAGCACGCTCGACAATGCCCTGTCCTTGTGGATTATAAGGAATGCCAGTCTTATGCTGGATACAGAAGCGAGCACAAAAAGTCTGAAACAATTTACTAGTGTAACTGGGACCATTATCAGTTTTGATCACCTTAGGAATTCCCATAACAGAAAAACAGTAAAGACAATGACGTATACATTGTTTCGAGGATTCACCTGAAAGTAATGAACAGGACAAAAAATTTGAAAAAGTGTCAGTAGTAACATGTAAATACTTAAGTTTTTCAAATTCAGAAATATGGGTAACATCCATTTGCCAGAGATCGTTGGGGCGCAGACCACGGGGGTTGACTCCATAATGAGGCACAACAAAAAATTGAGGACACGAAGGGCACGCCTTTATTATCTCTCTAGCGGCTTCTCTAGAAATCTGAAATTGTAAACGTAATGAGTGACTGTTTTGGTGATGTAATGCATGAGAAGCCCGTGCCTGTTCAATAGAGGAAGGAATGTTAGATTGTGAAAGAAAGACTCGGGTTAGCAGATCAGCTGTTTGATTGCCTTCAGTTAAAGGTCCGGGTAAAGATGTATGTGCCCGTATGTGTCCAAAATAACATGGATGATTTCATTTATGAATTGTAGCCTGTATGGAAGAGAATAAGTTAAAGACCGTAGGCAAATCATTATGAATGGCAGGAACAGTTTCAATACAGGAGAGAGCACGAACAATATACTGGCTGTCAGTAAACAAGTTAAAAGGAGCATCAGATACTGTCTTTAAAGCTTGATCAACAGCAAACAATTCCACGATCTGTGCAGAAGAATAGGATGTGTCTGTAAAATAAGCAGCCTTATTAATAATCAAAGCAGCTCTACCATTGGAGGAACCATCTGTAAATATGTTAGTAGCATTGGAGATCGGTTGTTGTCGTACCACCTTTGGAAAAATGAATTGATGAAGTTTAGCAAACTGTAAAAGTTTATGAGAAGGGTAGTGATGTAAAAGTCGGCCAGGAAAATTTGCCAAGGCAAATGCCCAGTTGTCTGAAAATTTAAATAACCATTCCTGTTGTTCCAAAGCAAAGGGAACACAAATAAAATGAGGTTTTTTTAAAAAATATTGAATAGATTTCAGGCGGCCTTTAGCAATAATTTTAGCTACCAACTCATGGTAGGGGGCAAAATTTTTTTTTTTTTTTTTTTTGTACATACCACTCATGTTTTATTCTAGAAGTTTTATGGTTTCAGATCAAATGTTTAAGTTTTTAATGCATTTTGGGTTATTTTTTGTCTGTGGTGTAATATTGTAGTGGTTCAGTGTCATTCTTTTGCATGTGGTTCTTCAATTTTCCCAGAACAATTTATCAAAGAGACTGTTCTTCCCTCATTGTATAGTCTTGGCTTCTTTGTTGTAAAGTCCTTGACTACATATCCATAGATTTATCTCTGGGCTCTCTATTCTGTTGTATTAATCTACGTGTCTATTTCCATACCAGTGCAGTACTGTTTTGATTATTATAACTTTGTAATATAGTTTGAAATCAGGGTGCATTATATTTACAGCTTTGTTCTTCTTTCTCAAGATTGCTTTGGCTATTCAGGGTAAGGTCTACCTAGTTTTCAAATTAGTATTCCCAGAGAAATATGCTATTTCTGTGTAATGACTAGTTAGCAAAAAAAATTTTAGAAACACCTTTCAATAGTCTATGTGAATAATAGGTTTTTTTTTTTTTTTTTGGAAAAGGGAAGGGGGGATAAGGGGGGGAGGGAAAGGGGAAAAAAGAGGGGGTGAGGGTAGGAGGAGTATATGTAATTTCTTTCTTTTTTTTTTTTTTATTTTTGCAGGGGAAAATGGACAAAGGAAAGGATCAATGAGGGTGGGAGGGAAATGGGAAGAAAGAAGGGGAGTGATGGTGGGGAGGGAGTATATGTAATTTCTTAACCAATGGCTTTCTGTTTTTAATCACAAAGAACACTTAAAAAAATCATGGTGAGTTCATCTTATATTAGGAGGTTTGTTCTCGAAATGAAAAGTCCAGAAAACAAAAAGTCCAGTTTGGGTGTCCTCATCTTTAGGCACATCTTGGTATTTTGTATTGGTAAATCTATCTTTACCACAATATATTATTTAGGACAGGATCACATTTGTCACCTCTTCCTCCCTACTACCCAAAGTGGTACCAAACCCACAAAATAGTCAATAAACCTCTACAGAGTGAGCAAATAAGTCTTTTTTTTTTTTTTTTTTAAACTCTCCTGAGTGAACTGAATTTTTTGAGGCTCATAAGTAAATATGTTTTCCTCTTTACTTTGTCTATTACAGCCAGATTATATGAGTGGGGTGTTAAAGTCTCCCACTATTATTGTATTGCTCTAGAGAATGTCCTTTAGTTTTTGTTGGAGAAATGGTTTAGTGATGCAAAATTCTCTCAACTTTTGCTTATCTGTGAAGCTTTTGATTTCTCCTTCATAGTTGAATGAGATCCTTGCTGGATACAATAATCTAGGCTGTAAGTTATTTTCCTTCATCACTTTAATTACGTCTTGCCATTCCCTCCTGGCTTGGAGAGTTTCTATTGAAAGATCAGCTGTTATCCTTATGGGAATTCCCTTGTGAGTTATTTGATGTTTTTCCCTTGCTGCTTTTAATATTTGTTCTTTATATTTAATCTTTGTTAATTTGATTAATATGTGTCTTGGGGTGTTTCGCCTTGGGTTTATCCTGTTAGGGACTCTCTGGATTTCTTGAACTTGAGTGGTTATTTCCTTCTCCATTTTAGGGAAGTTTTCAACTATTATCTCCTCAAGTATTTCCTCATGGTCTTTCTTTTTATCTTCTTCTTCTGGAACTCCTATGATTCGAATGTTGTAGCGTTTGATATTATCCTGGAGGTTTCTGAAATTGTCCTCATTTCTTTTGATACGTTTTTTCTTTTTTCTCGTCTGATTCATTTATTTCTAGGATTCTATCTTCTAGTTCACTAATCCTATCTTCTGCCTCTGTTATTCTACTATTTGTTGCCTCCAGGGTGTTTTGGATCTCATTTATTGCATTATTCATTATGTGTTGACTCTTTTTTATTTCTTCTAGGCCCTTGTTAAACCTTTCTTGCATCTTCTCAATCCTTGTCTCCAGACTCTTTAACTGTGATTCTATTTTGATTTCGAGATTTTGAATTAATTTCGCTATCATTATTTGGAATTCTTTATCAGGTAGATTCCCTATCTCTTCCTCTTTGGTTTGGTTTGGTGGAGATCTATCCTGTTCCTTTAGCTGCTGGGTATTCTTTTGTCTCTTCATTTTGTTAAAATTGCCAAGTTTAGAGTGTCCTTACTATATTCTGGTAGTTTGTTGAATTCTCTTTATTGAGGCGGTTTACAGGTCTTTTCAATATCTGATCTCTGCCTTGTTACAGAGGGCGGAGATGAACACCCAAATCTAAACCGGCCAGGTTCAGGCACTCAGATAATCCTCAGAAGCACAGACTTGGTTGAGTCTGCGTTTTATGCCCTTCCCAGATCCGAGTAGCGCAGGTGATGAAATGTTCAGCGAGCGCAGGTGCTGCGACTTATCGCCTCTCCGCCGCTCAGTTTTCTGGGTATACAAACAGCGCACTTTCTCAGGCAGATGTTGACCATCCAGAGCCCCAAGAAGCGTGAGTCAGCACAGAGACCTACTCACAGTTCCGTTAGACAGTGTCCCTCTAGGGCTATAATTGCCCGCCTCTGGCCCTGGCTGCCTGTCACGGGAGTGGGACGCCTGCAGCCGGCCAACTCTGTGCAGCCCTTTGTTCCGTAGGTAGTCCTGGTGGTGTCTTAAGAGGGCTGGCTTTTGATGTAGTAGATAACCGACAGTCTGGTTATTTCGCTCAGATAGCGCCCAAGATAGCCAGGCCAAATCCTTTCTCAAAGCAATGCAGGCCTCGCCCTTCTCCCAGCCCAGCCCCCACTTGCCAATAGCAAATGCTGGTGTCCGCGCCAGTTCTCCGCGTTTTGAAGACAATGAGCTGTCTTTCTAAGTGCCTGATGTCCTGGTAGGGGGCAAAATTTTTTTGAAGGAACAGAAGCTAACTAAATCCAACGTAGTGGACCATTTTGAAACAGAACACCTGTAGGGGAATGCAGAGAAGGCAGTATATACAAACCCCAAGGTTTGGAGTAATCACAGTAGGTGGTTTGTTGATCACGAATAGCAACTTCTACCTGGGATAAGGCTGAGCGAGCCTCAGGGGTTAATTGTCGTGGAGATGTCGGATCAGGATCTCCCTTTAAAATGTTAAACAAAGGCTTTAAAACGTCTGTCGGGAGTTTCAGATAAGGGCGAATCCAATTTACATCCCCCAGCAATTTCTGAAAATCATTTAAGGTACGGAGATGAGTAGTTCGCAGTGCAAGTTTTTGTGTGGCAGAAGTTCGAGGATATAATTGAAAACCTAAATAAGAATAAGGATGATGTACTTGCACCTTATCTCTAGCAATGATTAATCCATGGTTTTGTAGCTGAGACCTCAAAAAACAAAATATTTCAGGTAACAAGACATTATCTGTATGAGCTAACAGAATATCATCCCCAATCTTCTTTGTGATAATTAGCCGCCTCCTCATCGAGGAAAGATTTTTCATCAGGAGATAGTTCATTTCCCGATTTCGGCTGAGATTCTGTTAAGAGAGCATTCTGCATTGTATTTTTTAAAAGGGGAGGATGCTTTAAGGGAGTTTTTTCAGGGACAGCATATTCGTGTTCCCCCGTCGGGAGGCACTTTAGACTCTCTGTTGTTGGTCGCATTATCTTTTAACAGCGAACCGAAACGCTGAATTTCTTCATGGTCAAAATCTAAACAGTCTCTAATCAGTGACCACAAAGACAGAGTCTCCACAGGAACCTTTTCTGGACCAAACAGAGTGTAGTGGTTTTTAATCTGTTCCCCCACTTTTTTCCAGGTAATTAGATTTACAGTGCCTTTTTTGGGGAACCACGGACACACCTCTTCCACGAATGACAGAAAAGAAACTAACTTAGACTTAGAGACTGTCACTCCCCTGTGGTGCAGCATTACATACAACATATAAACAAACAGACTACGACTATGTGATTGCCCCATTATTTATACTCTCAACTATAACCCTTACTACTCCTCAATTAAAATCTGTTGCAACTTCACAATCGAACGTATACTCACGTTTACCGAGATTACCGAGTAGTGGCTCCATAAACAGCTCGAGCCCCACGTTGGGCGCCACCTGCCGCGGCCAGCGCTTGTAAGGCGAAACCCCCAGGAACCCTGCTGTCGAGGAGCTTAGAAGAAAAGAATGAAAGCAAGATGGGGTTGAGAGGATCGGACAACACTGGACCGATGCCAGTCTTTATTGATGTTCATATTTATACCATGTAGTACGTGACATTCGACATACAAGACTCTTGCTTATCTCTAGGCCTGGTTTTACATTAGCAATACAAAAGGTTTCTGCTCCTTGAAGTGTAGCCACAAGCCAGACTCGCTGGAGTCTTAAGGTTGTAAAAAACATTCTTGAGGAAGGCGGGACAGAGAGCTACAGGGGGGCCTCCAAGCTGAAATCACATAGCGAGGCAAGAGGGCCTCAAGCTGAAATCACATAGCGAGGCAGCCCCCAGGACGTAGCCCTTATCAGGTCAGTCCCCCGCAATCTGCAGTGATTTTGGAGCCCAGAAAAATAAAGTCTGACACTGTTTCCACTGTTTCTCCATCTATTTCCCATGTAGTGATGGGACCAGATGCCATGATCTTCGTTCATGGGGTCGCAAAGAGTCGGACACGACTGAGCGACTGATCTGATCTGATCTGATCTGAAACGGTCTCTTCTGAATTCGGTCATTTATTTACCTATTCAGACAAAATTTGAAGTTTGTAGTATTCTGTGTGTCATAGATATGCTATAAGCATGGGTTCTGGTTGATTTGACCTACTCATTTTGTTAATGTGTATGGTTTTCTGGAATATTTATGGAGAGATTCAGAATATAGAATGTTTATTTCCTTTGGATTTTTCCCTCTCCATCTTTTGTCTGTGCATAATTTTATGTAGTTGTTATCATGGAATGTCATCATTCAATTTTGCTTCTTTTTAACTTAACAGTATCATTTTAATTTCTCCAATTTCTGTCATAATCTTATAGATGCTATCTTGTTTGTGAATAAGCCCATCATATTTTGCCAAGTGGATATGTCATGCTGTATTTTATTACTTTTCTATTGTTGGATGTTTACATTGGAAAAGGAAGGTTACAAGTGTGCTTGGCATGAATAAATTTTAGCTCAGGCCATTTTGAGGGATGAGCACTTGGCCCAGAATAAGCATGTAATAAATCTTTGTGGAATCAAAGATTCAGAAGAAAAAATAAAACTGGATAAAATCTACCCAAATGGGAAGAAAACTGGTGTCCTTTAAAATGTCCAGTTAAAATATATAAATCTCATATTCTACAGGAATTTCATTAACTGTTTAGGACTTCACTTGAGGGGCACACCAGAAATAAATGCTCTGAGAATGTCAGGTTGAATAAACTTGATAATTAAGTTAGGGTTTTGGAAGAGTCAAATGCAACAACTGTGTCTTAGAGTGAAGGTCATGAAAAAGTGCTTTAATCTGAGGGTAACTTTTATTCAGGGTGACTCCTGGAGCTAAGTAACCATGTGACCTTGTTATTTTGCACCCTCTTCTTTGCATGGGTGGTGATGATTAAACCAGAGAAATGAATGAGGCTTGCAGCTCTGGATGTGGTAAGTCTCCATAAATCATTTCTTCCATTGTCTGAATACATTTGGGCATCCACAGTAGTTTATTTCCAAAGTATATAAAGAAGCAGAGGCCAAGGGTGTAATCTTGGAGCTATTAAAATAGAGTGGTTCCAGTCAAGACAAGCAGCTGTTCCCAATTATTAGTCCATATATTCTAGGTGCCAGGGAAAACCCACAAGGGTGTCACTAAATTGAATTTTAAAGTGACCTCCTATTCAGATGAAAATCTCCTAGCTGTTGTTTTTTTCCCCAAAGACTGATCTCCTATTGAACAAGTTAGCAACAGTCTCATTATGAATGAATCATTGCTACTACCTATAGAGGAAATCTGAATTATTCCATAGGGCTTCCAAGGAACGTGAATTCACCCTCCAGGAGTCCTTTGTGAATGTTGTTAGGCTAAGAGCCTGAAAATGAGGACAAGTCAGAAATGTGCAAAATCTAATGATGGGCGGGTAGTTGTAACATTTTAAACTTGTGTGAATTGTGTCAGAGTATGTTTCCAAAGGGTGCCTGGTTCCTGGCACACATCTTAACAGTCCCTGCAACAACATGAGACTTGTGATCCATTTCTACTTAAGGAAACAGATCCTTCTCTCTTTGGAGCTTATCACTGGTTACAGGAGCAATTTCTTCCAGAGCAGTGCCTAGAAAACACGAGCCCCTATAGATGACAAAGCACTCTTTCAGCACAAAATCTTACCATCGAATGCCTTATTACCCTTTCTGCCTAATTCCATAAACTCTAGTGCTAGAGAGTACAGACTTTGGAATCACATCGTCTTGGATTTAAGTCTTGGTTTCATCACTTATTGTATAGTGTGACCTTAGGCAAGTTACTTAACCTTTTTTTTTCATTCCCATTTTTATATCGGTAAAATGGAGATAATACACTACCTATTAAATTATAGGATTTTTGTGATAATTTAGTGAGGTTATCCATGTAGAGTGCTTGACAACTATGGCCAGTTTCCTCCTCCTCCTCTTCATTATCTTTGGCGATTGTCATCCCTCTCAAGGGATATATACATGAAGTTAAAACACTGCTTTCGTTTATCTGACTCCCTGTATTGGAGTTATCCATGTGTGTTATCACGATGACCTAAATTATTGAAGGCCACCTACTTTCCTTTTCCTGTCTCTGCACGTGGAGAGATTACAGAGAGAAGTCTGAGTAGCTGTTCCACAATTCATAAAGCCAAAGATGTCATTCGTTAGGCTAGTGGAAATACGTCCTGAGGTCACTGGCCTAGGCTGAGTATAAGCCCATACAGGTTTAGAGAGTAGCCTCAGGTCAGTCAGAAATTCCCGGCTGTGAACCTTTTCCCTTGGTGATTTTAAGAATTGAAGTTTGAGGAAAACACATTTGATGAATGTCATTGTAAAACACAGAAGCAGTGTATATAATTCGATATGCCTCAGAGAGATACATCAATAGAATATTTATTTCACAAACATGAAAAAGGCCCATTTAATTAGTTGTCAGGGCTAGTGGCTTTATGTCTTAAAGTGCTTTTGAAAGCTCTTTGAACCAGCAGTGCAGAGAGCTTATTTAGTTGTTCTGCTTTACTGCAGTGAGGTGCCAGGCTGACTCCAGAGAGGTCTTGCAGTGTGGTGCCTGGGAGTCTAAATCTTAAATTGAATGCCTGGGCTGCATTCTGTCCTCCCCATGTCAAGAGCCTCAAGAGCAACAGGCCTTTTATTTCACACAACTGAATTCTTAATAGTCGATGTTTATGATTGTTTTTACATACGGTTTTATGACTTATGTTACGTCTACAAGGTTCCTAGATTATGTGTCCCTGAGTTCAATATTTCCCCTTTATGCTCTCAGACCTAACTGTGCCTGATATGCTGCATTTGATATGCTATCTTTTATTATGCAGAAGCCCTTTGATCTCTGCGGAGGAAAGGCGCCATATAAAAATGCAGAAATCCATTATACCGAAGAGTGGCTTTATGGGTGACGTCCAGCTTAGTGATGCTGCTGGAGGGAAGAGTGAACAAGGCTGTGAAATGCCAAGGCCAAAGTATGTACTCAGGTAGAGGGGCTTGGTGCAGAAATTCTATTTTTAAATATGCTTTTTAGGGAGGTAAACATACAAAGCAAAAAAAAGTCTACAGATCATATGTGTTAAAGTTGATGAATTCAACATGGTGAATACACCTGTGTAATTGTCATCCAAACTGAGAGCTAGAACATTACCTATCTTTCATGCCCCTCTCGTTCCCTCCAGCCCTACTGGTCATCTCTCTCTTTTTACTGGTCATCTCTCTCTTTTTAGCCATCATCACAGATTAGTTTTGCTAGATATTGAACTTCACATAGATTATGTCACACAAAATGTATTCTGTAGGTTTGGCTTCTTGTTCTCAGCATAGTATTAGCAGGATTCATCTACGCAGTGATTCTTCCGTTCTTTTTTACTGTAAAATTTTATTCCGTGTCTTTTATTATAGAAATATACCACTATTTACCCATTCTACTATTGGACAGCATTGAATAGCTTCCTTTTATTTGAATGCGATGCTACTTAACATTCTTTCAGATGTCTTTGGATGAATATATGTGTGTACCTATCTTAGATGTGTACTTAGGAGAATTCTTGGCTCATAAAGTATGTGTCCACGTGCTTCGCTTTGGTGTGTGTGTATGTGTGTGCGTTCAGTCACTAAGTCGTGTCTGACTCCTTGCAACCCCATGGATTTAGCCCACCAGGCTCCACTGTCCACGGGATTTTCCAGGCAAGAATACTGGAGTGGGTGCCATTTTCTCCTCCAGGGGATCTTCCCTGCCTGGGTCGGCAGGCAGATTCTTTGTAACTTAAGTCACCTGGGAAGCATTTGATTGGCTTTGGTAGATATTAGCAAAGAATTTTCCAAAGTGATTGTACCAATTTGCACTCCCTTAAGTGGTGGGTGAGGGCACTGATTGCTTCACACCCTTACCAACATTGGCTTGGTCAGTTTTTTAAATATCTGTATTGCAAGTATCTTCATCCATTCTGTAGCTTGGGTTCTACTTTTTTACTAGCATCTTTTGATAACATCAGTTCTTAATTTTAACGTATTTCAGTTTGTATATTTTTTCTTAAAGGAAAATGAATACTTCTGTTGACTTGTTAGGAAATTTTTTCCTGTGAAGCTATTCTCCTACATCTTCTTCCAGAAGAATTATTGTTTTACATTTTATATGTGGATCTAAAAACAATTTGAAGTTGATATTTTTTTGTGATTGAAGGTGGACATCAAAATACATGTTTTGTTTTGTTTTTTCCTATGCAGAGCTATAATTCTTCGACATCATTTTTTTTTAAAGTTCACACTTTCTCCACCAAAATTCACATTTGAAAAGAGTTCAAGGTTGAAATTCACAACAAAGAGATCACTCTCTCCTCATGCGTAGGTTTTCAGACTGTTGTGCAGAGGAACCACCATGAAATGTGTATAAAACAGATTCCTAGGCCACATTCCCAGAGATTCTCATTCACTGTGGATGATTCTCAGGCCTGGGGGTCTGACAGACACTCTGAGGACTGCTGTTTCACTCAGACCACTCTGAGCTAATCAGACTCTGCCTCTCTGCCTCATTTTTCTGTGTATAGTGACCTTCATAGGGGGTGGATGGACAGGGACTTCTGATGACAGCCACCTTTCCTGAAGAAGTCATGAGGACCTTAGCTCTATCTGATAGGGAAAGATATGGCTGCGTTTGTTCCTCCTGTAGATTTCTGTGGCAGAAAAGACACTGTTAACAAGCCAATTTTTGGAAATTCTATTTATTCTACCGACTTTAATGTTTTATTTGATTAATATTCTCTCCTTTCATTAGTCATTCACTAGTACCTATCAGTTAATGAGCATCAGTTTGAATTTCACATGGGCATTCCACCAATTCCCTTGCCACTCACCTTACTCTTGTACTCAACAAAGCTCATTGTGAAGCAAATCCTTTGAAACAACTTCAGTCCTTTGAAACAGAGTTTAAATCAGTGGTCTCAGCCTATTATGAGGCTCCATCATGTTTGATTAGTCTTTATTGAATACCTACTAGTTGCCAAGCATTGTCTTAGAATCTGCTCTTTATCCTCTTTATCCTTCAAGGTTCATAGAGTCCCTAGAAGTGGTGGAGATACTGACCAGTTTCTTAACAGATGACTGCAATGAAGAGTGATTTAAACCTCAATCAGGGGCTGGGTACAGTTACCCCTCTCTGGGGGAGTTAAGAGAAGACTTTAGCAGTGATGTTTGAGCTGGGTCTTGAAGAATGTGTAGGAGTTCACCAGGGAATAAGTGGATGAGGATATTTCAGAGGAAAAAGACATGAAACTATGGGGCATGGTTGAGGAGCTGAATATAATCCCACATGTCCAAACCCTTCAGTAGCTTGAAAGCCCATGGAATTGGGTGGTGGAAGCACTGTACCATTGACTTTCAAACAAAAGTCAATCCAAAGGCCAAACAAAATTCCAACTTCAATTAGTGAAATTTGGGGTAAGGTAGCATGTGAGTCGGGGAAGGCAATGGCACTCCACCCCAGTGCTTTTGCCTGGAAAAATCCCACGGACGGAGGATCCTGGTAGGCTCCAGTCCATGGGGTCGCTAAGAGTCGGACACGACTGAGCGACTTCACTTTCACTTTTCACTTTCATTCATTGGAGAAGGAAATGGCAACCCACTCCAGTATTCTTGCCTGGAGAATCCCAGGGATGGGGGAGCCTGGTGAGCTTCTGTCTATGGGATCGCACAGAGTCGGACACGACTGAAGCGACTTCGCAGCAGCAGTAGCAGCAGCATGTGAGTCACAGATGCCTATGGTCCAGGATGTCAGAATTCACTTCCCCTCCCAGCACAGGCATGTAGGCTATCATGGAAGGGGAGACCTTGACAATGAGTCTATTCCTCAATCATTTGGTGCCTGTGGTAGATTTTTCTGGTTCATCAGGTTATACCACCCAAAGCTGAAGAGGATTGCTGTCCACCCTCACCCTTCTTTGCTGAAGACTTCCAAGTAGGGAGGAAGGGAACATACTTATGGACCCTTGTGGGGGGGTAGATGGACAGAAGAGGCTTTCTGATGATGGCCACGTTTCCTGATGAAGTCATGAGGACCTCTGTGCTGCGTGATGGGGAAGGATGTGGCTGTTTTTGTATCAAAGATAGTAAAAAAGGAAAAACTCTGCTAATTCAGTGTAAAAATAATTCAAAGTCCTAAATCTCCCAAACTGAAAGCAAACTCCAAAAGGGCTAGTTTTGAAATTGGAGGTAATTAATTCCTCATGCAATGTGCTGAAATTCAATCCAGACATGCCTTTTTTGTTTTTTTTGTTTCTTTCAGACAGTTTACAGACTGGTGGAAAGTAAAACCATGCAATCCCTTGGTGTGGTACAGTTTTACTGTGTGTCTCTTTTTATTATTTTGCTCATTTTGCTCATTCTTTATGTGAACATGCATATAATGAATTCAGCTCCTCTTGCCCACATTTATTTTACCCTGAGGATGTCTCTTCCCTCCATTGGGAATAAAATTATTAGTGCATTCCTTGATAAAAGAAAAGATCTTCAGACTAGAGCATTGAAGGTAAATGCTGACATATTTGAAATTTAGATTTTTTTTTTTCAGCAAAAAAGCTGCAGCTTAGTGAAATCAGACTTGAAGTCAGCAAAATAAGGTTAAATTCCATATCCAGGGAATTGTAAGACTCCACACTGCTGTAACATTTCAGGCTCTTTTAAAACCCTCTTCTGCAGTCAAGTTGAAAATCTTTTTAATCTTAAATGTGTTGTTCATAGTCCCAACTCTGTACCTTTGCGTCATTCATTCTCTGATCCTGGACTACCCTCACCACCACCACATGTCAGTGGGATGTCCATTACAACTCAGATACACAAAAGAGAATACAACTTCTTTTTCTAGAACTATTTGTATTCTGTAAGACCTTCCACCCTTTTAAGGGAGATTGTGTACTTACAATCCATGTAAAGCCTTGAAAGTCAAAGTGTTAGTCGCTCAGTCGTGTCTGATTCTTCGCGAGCGCATGGACTGTAGCCCTCCAGGCTCCTCTGTCTATGGAATTCTCCAGGCAAGAATTCTCCCACTGTCTATGGAATTCTCCAGGCAAGGGGAGAAGAATCCCCTTCTCCAGGGGATCTTCCTGACCCAGGGATTGAACCCTGGTCTCCTACATTGGAGGGGAATTCTTTACCATCTGAGCCACCAGGGAAGTCCTTAGACCCAATCAATAATTTAAAGAATGTCTCTAAAATCTGTCTTTGGGGATGATTGCTCTAATTTCCTCTCTAATCTCCATCCCACGGCTCCTGCTGTCTTTAGAGTCGTTGGGTGTGTCAAGTGGAGGCCTCATTTGCTCTCATGGGCTGGTCCCCCTGTGGTCTGGTCCCTGGTTTTATATCAAAATGGTGCCTGGATCTACTTGAGGGACTCCTATCCCTCCCTGGCCCCAGTTGCACTGTGGCTGCTGGCATCGGCAGACGGCCATGTCTCTGTGTGTTTTGCTGGCTTCTTTCCCTGATGTCTGCAGCAGATAAAGATGTCACCAAATCTTTCTCAGACTGGTCAGTGATGAGTGGGCCCTCTCTGTTGACAAGGCCTCCCCTTGGTCCTGCACCTGCTTCCCGACTCAGCTGCTCTGCTTAAGCTGTGCCAGGAGGTGAGTCTGTGCCTGTGAGGTCTGGAGGCGGCCTCACTGGTTCTCAGCAGTGTCTGATTCCCTTGGTCCTGATGGAACCTGTGGAGTAGACACCAGCCCTCTCCACCTGACTACGTTCTCTTCCCTCTTCTCTCTGCTGGCTTGT
Organism: Tragelaphus eurycerus; assembly: GCA_935064755.1. Lineage (NCBI taxonomy): Eukaryota > Metazoa > Chordata > Mammalia > Artiodactyla > Bovidae > Tragelaphus > Tragelaphus eurycerus. Next base: position 33,661,439 of record CAKXYN010000002.1, read on the forward strand.
CCCCAGTTTCTGGGACCCTGAATCACATTTTGCCCCTGATTCTCAACCAGGGAAGAAGGCAAGGGCCCTTTCTGATTTTGGTGTTTCCCAGAGATTACCTGGCAGTGCCTCCCACAAATTCTTATCTGGACAGTGTTTAAAGTAAAATGACTTCCTCTAGGAATTTCAGAGCTTGGTCACTATTTACAATTAATCTTTTAAACACATAGGATGGGGAACACATGTATACTTGTGGCGGATTTATTTTGATGTATGGCAAAAGCAATACAATATTGTAAAGTTAAGCAAAATAAAATTTTAAAAAAAGGAAAAAAAATAAACACATTTGGAGGAAAAGGGTAGTCACTCTTGGTAATGGAGTCTGGTGAATGAAGAACTGAGTATCACAAAAGGTAAACCTATCTGTCCCATTACAACTATCTGTTTATGTCTCTCCTCTGGACAATGTCTCTATCATATCTGACCCCCGGTGTCTGGCATAGTGTTTGGCACTGCATAGATGCTCAACATTTTGGAATTGAATTCAATTGTGAATTCCTTTTGCTGAGTGGTCCATGCTTGGGTTGGCAAATAGGTATCAATAACCGTTACTTTCTCAAAACTGTATAACATTCATTACTGATGTCCCAGATACAGAGGGGTCTTCTGATCCCTGAAGCCTGGCTCTGGTATGTTTTAACTCTCTAACATCTCAGATTTTCTAATAAAACACTCCCTAAAATAAAAGGCTGGAACTCACGCCTTCATGAAGTACCAATACCTACATTTTAAGGAGTGCAAAAAAAATAAATAAAAAGTATCCCAGAGGGTGCTGGAGGGTTTTGATTTTGTTTGAATGTATTTGGTGGGAGAGAGAAATGAGAGCTTAGGATTTGTGTACTTGCTTATTTCTTCTCCTTGATTGTGGACTTAACCTGGTCACTTACAGAAAAAGTTTCAGAGAGCACTCCTAGGTGGAGAAATACCCATTTGAAAGCCAAGCCAAAGAAATATTCATCAATAGATGGTTTGAGCAGAAAGATCCAAGGGCTCTGGGGAAATTTCACTTTCTCCCCTGGGTTATATAAGGCTAGGTGGAGGAGACATCTGGATATGGGAGTGCTGGCTAATTAATTCACAAATATTTGTCACGTGTCATGTGTATACCTGCTACTGTTTTGGGTTCTGAGGAAGAATTATCTTTAGGGAGCATGAGCTTTTGAAGGATGAGGTGGCACAGGATAACAAACGGGGCTGTCATGGGAAAGAATGGAAACAGCGCCTAGATATTTGCCAAGAGATTCACACTTGGAGCTTAGACCACTGTCAAGGTATCATCTCATGACATATAAAGCGAGAGACAAAGTGAATTGAAAACACCATGCATTTATTAGTTAAGTATTTATTTTTATAGAGATTTCCTTCAGTTTTCTTCTTGGCATTTTTTGTCAAGAGTATGTGCTCTTTTTATACATCACTTTCTTTCTGACTTGAGGTCAGGGATGGTTTGTTTAGCATTTTGAAGTTCAACCCTGGATTAAAAAAAAACCCCAACATTGAAATTGGAAATGAATCTAGAAGAATCCTTTTGAGTTGTATGTATTTTGTCACTTTTAAATTTGTGTTAGTTTCTAGTAAGGGAGATGAAGCATGACTTATCATCATAACTGGAATTTCATACCAGGCTTGCACATCCAAAATAATGTTCAAGATTAATGAAGTCCTCTCATGATGACACTGTCTTCCTGACTCAGTTTACTTTAGGGGTATTTAATTTTTAAGAATGACATTTTCCCCTGACATTATAGTAGGTTAAGTGGCTTTAAATATGATCACTTTTATTCTTTTTCAGCATAGTATTTCAAAGTTTATAGTAAGCTGAGTTTTTAAATTTCCAATTTTGGTATGCTTAAGCTTTTTATAACCATGATGAAGAATGAAAATATAAATATTTGTGTTCAGCTTTCTTCCTATGTGTTGGCATTAGTATAAATTCCCATATCATTTCTGTTCAAACTTATACTTTTGATTAGAAGCTCATATATGTAGTTTTATGCATATACTAGCACTTTTTGAGAAATAAAATGAGAATAGGTAATATGGAAAGATAGGGGCAAAATGATCAGATCTTTCTCATGAAGCAAGGACATAGATGGTCTAATTTGCTTCACTCTTGGTGCACTCATAAAAAGGAGCTGCTATCCATGAAATAGGAGATCCTTTGTATTCATTTCATCTTTATTATTTCAATTATCTAAATGCACATGGTAAATGACACTGATTCATGGGCTCAGTGTGGGCAGGAGTTCAAAGGCCTCATCAGCAGAAGACCCGGGAACTGAAATGGAGCAGCAGCCCACCCACTCCACCCCACAGTTACTCTATAATAAATTAACTTCATCAAGCAACTTCGTAACTTTTATGGGAAGAAATGAGAAGACTCAATTAACATCATTATCTTCTTCATTTGGCACTTGCTTTAAAGTGTGATGAGGTTGGGGATTGGCTGGATAGAATAGAACTTGGTGCTAGCGGAAAGCTGCTGTCAAAAGCAAGCAAGGTTTTAGTGAAAAGTGTAAATCACAATCACTTGAAGGGGTAAGAAGTAGAATTAGGTATTTCAAGGTGGGAGGAGATGGGAAGCCTCTATGGAAGATTCTGGTCGCAAATGTAGAGCCTTATATCCCCCTTCCAGCTCCACTGCAGATTGACATGGCTGGTCATTTCCCCTCTTTAGGTCTCAGAAGATAGGTCTGGTGATTTGGTATCTGATGCTTACTCAGGAAGGCTGAATTAGCGTTAGATGTGGTCTGTGATGAGAGAGTGTGATGAGCTTAGCCTCAGGTTTTATTTCCTCCCCAATTTTATCTCACTCCAGAGAACATCAAGGGAGTCCTATGTGCTAAGTGTTAGTTTCATTGGCACTTGGGGTCAAAGTCATGTGTTCATTTGTTGTGGGCCAGTCAGGTACAAGGAAATGGCAGCCCACTCCAGTGTTCTCGCCTGGAGAATCCTAGGGTTGGGGAAGCCTGGTGGGCTGCCGTCTATGGGGTCGCACAGAGTTGGACATGACTGAAGCGACTTAGCAGTAGCAGCAGCAGCAGTCAGGTACTGGCCCCTCTCCTAACTTGTACTTCCAGTCCTTTGGGCCTGTTACATTTCATTGGGGGACTCTGATATAAAGTCCAGTTTGCTCAACTCCCTAGAAACAGCATGAAGCAATGTAACTATCAGCAGGCATCATTTCCTCTTGTGAGGGGTAGCATGACAGAGTATTGATGTGGGACTGGGACTGGCATCCTTTGATTGCCTATCTTAATATGACTTTACTAGCCAGTGAAAGTGAAGTCGCTCAGTCGTGTCTGACTCTTTGTGACCCCACTATGGACAGTAGCCTACCAGGCTTCTCCGTCCATGGGAATTTCCAGGCAAGAATACTGGAGTGAGCTGCCATTTCCTTATCCAGGGGTTACTAGCCAGACTAGCTGTTAAATTTCCCAATTATATTTAAAAAAATTTTTGCCTTTAGGGTTTTCTCCATTTTGTTTTATTGGTGGTGTTTTGACTTATTTTGGCTGTGTATAATATTCCTTGATGTTTTTAAGATCCTTGGAAATAATCTAGTCTGAACATCCAATCCCTGTCTGGGTCCTGTTCACACTTCTGACAGTGAGATCCTCCATCCTGCTTGAAAACCTCCAATGAGGGGAACAGGCTCACTCCTCAGAAGGTGCAATGTATTTTTTAAAAGATATTTTTTAGAGTAGTTTTAGTATCAGAACAAGACCGAATGAAAGGTAGAGAGATCTCCTGTATACCCTGTCCCCACAAATGCTTCAGATCAGATCAGATCAGTCGCTCAGTCGTGTCCGACTCTTTGCGACCCCATGAACTGCAGCACACCAGGCCTCCCTGTCCATCACCAACTCCCAGAGGTCACTCAGACTCACATCCATCGAGTCAGTGATGACATCCAGCCATCTCATCCTCTAGCGTCCCCTTCTCCTCCTGCCCCCAATCCCTCCCAACAGCAGAGTCTTCTCCAATGAGTCAACTCTTCGCATGAGGTGGCCAAAATACTGGAATTTCAGCTTTAGCATCATTCCTTCCAAAGAAATCCCAGGGTTGATCTCCTTCAGAATGAACTGGTTGGATCTCCTTGCAGTCCAAGGGACTCTCAAAGAGTCTTCTCCAACACCACAGTTCAAAAGCATCAATTCTTCGGCACTCAGCCTTCTTCACAGTCCAGCTCTCACATCCATACATAACCACAGGAAAGACCATAGCCTTGACTTTCCAAATTTGCTGGCATATTGAGTGCAGCACTTTCACAGCATCATCTTTCAGGATTTGGAATAGCTCCACTGGAATTCCATCACCTCCATTAGCTTTGTTTGTAGTGATGCTTTCTAAGGCCCACTTGACTTCACATTCCAGGATGTATGGCTCTAGGTCAGTGATCACACCATCATGATTATCTGGGTCATGAAGCTCTTTTTTGTACAGTTCTTCTGTGTATTCTTGCCACCTCTTCTTAATATCTTCTGCTTCTGTTAGGTCCATACCATTTCTGTCCTTTATCGAGACCATCTTTGCATGAAATGTTCCTTTGGTATCTCTGATTTTCTTGAAGAGATCCCTAGTCTTTCCCATTCTGTTGTTTTCCTCTATTTCTTTGCATTGATCGCTGAAGAAGGCTTTCTTATCTCTTCTTGCTATTCTTTGGAACTCTGCATTCAGATGTTTATATCTTTCCTTTTCTCCTTTGCTTTTCACTTCTCTTCCTTTCACAGCTATTTGTAAGGCCTCCCCAGACAGCCATTTTGCTTTTTTGCATTTCTTTTCCATGGGGATAGTCCCTCATTATAAGAGTCACCCACCAGAGGGGAGTATTTGTTACAAATGATGAACCTACATCCAACACATGATAATCATCTCAAATCCATAGCTTCAGATCAGATCAGATCAGTCGCTCAGTCGTGTCCGACTCTTTGCGACCCCATGAACTGCAGCACGCCAGGCCTCCCTGTCCATCACCAGCTCCCGGAGGTCACCCAGACTCGCATCCATCGAGTCAGTGATGCCATCCAGCCATCTCATCCTCTGTCGTCCCCTTCTCCTCCTGCCCTCAATCCCTCCCAGCATCAGAGTCTTCTCCAATGAGTCAGCTCTTCGCATGAGGTGGCCAAAATACTGGAGTTTCAGCTTTAGCATCATTCCTTCTAAAGAAATTTCAGGATTGATCTCCTTCAGAATGGACTGGTTGGATCTCCTTGCAGTCCAAGGGACTCTCAAGAGTCTTCTCCAACACCACAGTTCAAAAGCATCAATTCTTCGGCGCTCAGCCTTCTTCACAGTCCAGCTCTCACATCCATACATGACCACAGGAAAGACCATAGCCTTGACTAGGCGAACCTTTGTTGGTAAAGTAATGTCTCTGCTTTTGAATATGCTATCTAGGTTGGTCATAACTTTCCTTCCAAGGAGTAAGCGTCTTTTAATTTCATGGCTGCAGTCACCATCTGCAGTGATTTTGGAGCCCAGAAAAACAAAGTCTGACACTGTTTCCACTGTTTCCCCATCTATTTCCCATGAAGTGATGGGACCAGATGCCATGATCTTCGTTTTCTGAATGTTGAGCTTTAAGCCAACCTTTTCACTTTCCACTTTCACCTTCATCAAGAGGCTTTTTAGCCCCTCTTCACTTTCTGCCATAAGAGTGGTGTCATCTGCATATCTGAGGTTATTGATATTTCTCCCGGCAATCTTGATTCCAACTTGTGTTTCTTCCAGTCCAGCATTTCTCATGATGTACTCTGCATATAAGTTAAATAAACATGGTGACAATATACAGCCTTGACGTACTCCTTTTCCTATTTGGAACCAGTCTGTTGTTCCATGACCAGTTCTAACTGTTGCTTCCTGACCTGCATACAGATTTCTTAAGAGGCAGATCAGGTGGTCTGGTATTCCCATCTCTTTCAGAATTTTCCATAGTTTATTGTGAATCCATAGCTTACCTTAGGCTTAACTCTTGATGTTTACATTCAGTGGGTTTGGACAAATGTATAATGAGTCAAATCCACTGTTACAGTATCATACAGAGTGTTTTCATTGCCCTAAAAATCCTTTGTGCTCAATCCATTCATTCCTCCATACTCATTAGCCCTTGGCAACCACTGATCTTTTTTTTTTTATTGTCGATGGTTTTGCCATTTCCAGAATATCATATAATTAGAATCTTACTACTGCATGTAGCCTTTCAGATTGGCTTCTTTCATGCAGTAATTTGCAGTTAAGTTTCCTCCAAGTATGTTCATGACTTTGCAGTTCACTTCTTTTTATTGCTGAATAATATTCCAGATCTGGATATACCATAGTTTACTTATCTATTCACCCACTAAAGGGCATATTGGCTGCTTCCAAGTTTTGGCAATTATGAAGAAAGCTGCTATAAACATCCATATGCAGGTAGATAGAAGAATTTGAGTTTGAATTTTAGCAGTTTTATTCCAGATTTATTATTATTATTATTGCTATTATTTTAAATCGCAAAGCAATAAACCACAAGTCTAAGCAAACATGTTTGCTAAAACATGTTTTGACATCTGAAGCTTATTTTTTCTCAATAAAGTTATGAGATATCCTTTGCCAAAACAGACACTTGGGTTTGTTGTGAAAGTTGTTAAAATATAACTGAAGCCTACTGCTGTTTTAAATCATTTGAATTTTTTGCATCTTCCCCCAAGTGGTGTGGTTTCCAGTTGAATTAGCTTGGAAAACTAGGTTTTTATCACCTATGTGATCTTGAAAATTATTTTTAAAAGAAAAATATTCTATATATCTGTTACAAATAGACCATAAAATGGGGTTGGTAATTTGACTAATAGAAAAATGATTACACTTTATGTGACAGTTAACTTACTCTGGTTGTTTGTTGGTAAATAGACAGGAAGAAATATAAAGGATAAGAAGCGTAAAGTTCAGTGAATGCCAAAGAGTGAGATCAAATACCAACCTTTCAGTCCTATGCATGACTGTTTACAAACAGATGAGGATGAACATCTAAATAAAAATCTATAAAAGGCAAAAGGAAGAGAATATAACAATGTTGTATATTGATTCAGGCCTAATAAGGAAAGAATTTTGGAATGGTTCTTAGAACTCATTTTAACATGTGTTTCTATAAAGATGATGTAGAAAACTTTTTCCTGTGGTATATGCTGTTAGATGTGTACATTTTCAAAAAAGAAAGAAGGAAGTGGTCCCAGTATGTAATAAAAATCAGTGTTGAGATTGAAACAACTTTCATAAATCCTATGTTTTAGGAGGATACATACTATCTTTTCTGGCTAATAGTCTGAACAGTCAGATATGTAGAAATGCAGGCATGGAATCTGAAAATATTTTATAGTCAATTACATCCTCCAGAGGCTAAAACTTTGGGTTGCCTGGTCCTTGATATGAGAGAGATTTGTGCTAAATTTAGTCTTTAAGATAAATAAATAACCCTCTGTGGGAGATTTCTCGAAGGCAATGGCAACCCACTCCAGTACTCTTGCCTAGAAAATCCCATGGATGGAGGGGCCTGGTATGCTGCAGTCCACGGGGTCGCTAGGAGTCGGATACGAATTAGTGACTTCACTTTCACTTTTCACTTTCATGCATTGGAAAGGAAAGGCAGTGTTCTTGCCTGGAGAATCCCAGGGACGGGGAGCCTGGGTATATGGGGTCGCACAGAGTCGGATACGACTAAAGCGACTTAGCAGCAGCAGTGGGAGATTTCTAGCTTTTATCTGCCTGCCTTTTGGTTCTGATCAGTTTCATCTTGGACTCTGTTGGTGTTACTAAGATGTGTCTGAATTAATTCCCTAGGATTCATCCCTGTTTCATTTTGAAGAATCCACTCATTTCTATAGTCTTAAGAATGAGTTTCCTCTTTTAAGCAGGAGCCGCTGCACAAAGAAAATGACTTTTTAGATTTATTCATATCCTTCCCTCGCTCACTTCCAGGAAACAGGGAAGAGTTCATAGATTCTCATTCATTCAACAAATATTTGTTGAGCACCTATATGCTTCAGGCACTGTGTGAAACACTGTCACACAGTCTTCATGGAACTTTCTGGGAAATGTAAACATCTCCAAATCTCCCACATAACCTATAAGACTAAAAATATTCCTCCTCAGAACACTAAAACATGTATTATCAGTGTAAATGACCCAATGTTACAAATAATGCCCATTGATCTTTATTCTGTGCAATTTGTGGATAGTAAACAAAATGTATTGAATATTTATTTTCCCCTATTCACTATATAATTTACATATCTTTCACATGTGAAATACAGAAGACACTTTAATGGAGTTGATTAGTTCATAGCCATTTGGGTAGATGCTCAGTCTGGTTAGCTGCTGTCTCTGGAGTTCCTCTGCCTACTGCAGGTGGCTGCTCTGTCACCCTAGAAACAACATGCAGCAATTTGAATTTGTGTTAACTTCAATTTAACTTCAGTCCACTTGGACTCTAGCTAGTGTAATTTGGGCCAGTAATAAGGGACTCCAGTAATAAAGGATGGCAGAGATTTCTTCTGTGATGTGGACTTATGAGAATTTCTAAATTAAGTCCCAAGTCTTTAATATGTTTTAGAGAAAGGTATGTGAGCCAATTATTAGATTAATTGTAAAAGGGATAATAACAGGGTCCATTTCATCAGTGGGTATAGTATGACCTGAAAGGATGTATACCCAGGGCCTGGCTAGTATGCTGGTGGTCAGGCCTGAAGCTTGTGATTTGGGAGCCCTAGAAGAAAAAAAACAGAATTATGAGTTAAAAATATAATAAAATTAGAAAACAGGGGCTCAAACATTCATCAACTTGAAAACAAAATAATTTATTTCATTAATTTATTTATTAAGAAACAGAAAATGAAACAGGATGCTTTTCAAATTAGTTCATCTACTGTAAATGCAGCATGGTAATAAACATTCCCTCATGGAATATAGTCTGACTGTAAGATATGTATATTTGATTAAAATATTAAAATACAGACATATATATTAGAAGGAGAAAATCTCAAAAATTAAAAAGTTGGTAATTGTCAAAAGTATTACAACATCTGGAATAATAACATAATTTAAAAAATTAATTGACTCTGGATCTCTGACCTTGAAACACTTTTTCTTTGTCTTTGATCTGTGTATTCTTTGGCCATCTCTTTGTATGAGATATTGTGTCATACTTTTCTACAGAGAGAACAGAAAGACAGTTTTGCCTTTCCTCTGGCATGATTGATCGAATCAACTCTGTTTGTTTGGCTATTGATAGTTTAAAAGTACTTTAACATCCCAACTTACTATTGACACTGTGTCCTCCAAAGATAGAACGTTAGTTTTGCAGTTGGGAAAAGCCCCATAAGCATGAGCTGTGAGATGTTGCCACTTTTCTGCTTGAATAATGATCGATTGGAGACAGAAGCTAACAGCAGCGTTAGTTTTCACCTGATGTACTGACTGATGTCCCATCGATTGTCATAGAACCTGCTTCTAGTGGACAATGTAGGTTTCTTGGCTGGGGCGATGTTGATGCTTTTTATACGTTTCTTCACCAAATGTTTCCCCGTAGGTAATGTTTTTACTGTATCTGAACCCATAGTAGCGTGTTAAAAGAATGGTTTTCCTTTTCTGAGGCTAAAAGCAACCAATGTACATGGAAGACATTTTAGAAAATATAAAGAAAAATATTCTGGAAACAACCACAATTGTTATGACTGATTAAAGTTTGGTATTCTTCCTTCTAATCATTCCCTGGTGTGTATGTGTTTGTGTGTGTGTGTGTATTTAATTGGTATATTATAAAATTTCCTATCTTTCTCTTTCTCTGGCTTCATTGGTTTATTTTTATTTATTTTACTTATCATACTTTCCCTACTGCTAAGTATTTTTTCAAAAATTAATGTTTTTTTCCTGACTATATGATATTCTATCCTATGACTATCATGGTTTTCAGAGGCATTTTTTCTTGTTAGATATTATATCCATAGAGACACACCCTAGTGTTCCCACTTCTATAAATAATGCTGTAGCAAACATCTTTTCATACAATCTTTGACTATATTTCTATTCTTTCTTTAAAATGTATTCCCAGGCTTAGAATAACTGGTCTAAAAATGGATATTTAAGGTACTTGAGTCCAAATTATCAAGTTACTTTCCAGGCCACAATGTAATTTAAATTTTATTCCTAATGCCCTCTTGATGGTTAAGAGGAAGGATCTAAGCCCTCAACATTCTAGTTTAATGAGAAAATCAGATCTCAACTGCATTAAACTGTCCTGCCAAGAACATGGAATGTTGGGCCCGAAGGTAACAGTAGACACTGCTTCATTTCATGTGGGTCTGACTACAGAGATGAAGTGACTCACCTGAGGATGCACGGCTGATTGGTGGGTGTGGAGAGGTGATCAGAACCAGCAGGGCTGATGTCAACACTTAAAATTTATAATACCATACTTTCTATGTGATTTTCAATGTATCTAGTTAGATCATAGTGACCTATAAGATAGGCAAGGCGAGAGCTGTGATGAGCATTTTACAGGTGAGAAAACTAAAGCCCCAAGAAATTGAGGACTTTGTGCACAGCCCTATAGCCAGTATGATCAAGTCTGCATACTCTGTTCTATGCCGAGAGCCAGTGGCCCTAATGTTGGTGATACATTACAGTCACAGAACTCTATCTCAGACGAATTTCTCAGAATTGGGGGTTAGAGACTGATCACATATATATTTTTAAACCTCTCCAAAAGAGTCCAGTGTGTTGCCAGTGTTGATAACACTGTTCTACATCTAGGATAGCATAAGGCTTAATCTTTCTTGCCACTTCTGATCTTTCATTTGTCTTATCTGGAGCCTAGTGTTAAGAAGGATTCTGAGGCGTTCTTGTCTAAGCAAGAAACTATGCATCATTGTAATGTCTATCATGAGCTGGGACTGGGGATTGATATCACAAGTGTCCTGGCTATCCTAGAACTCTACCATAGTACCATTCCACTCATAGTTTCTAGAAAATATATTCTCATTAAAGATCTATAAAGATAAGGGCACAACAAGACGGAGTGCCGGGGTGTGAGAGGCAAGCAGTCATAAAACATCTAAAGCAAATTGCTGTGACAATTTAAGTATTCAAAAATATTTTTCCAGCAGTGCTATCCCTATGCCTGTAAAAGAACCATGGATTATAAATAGTATAGCCATGAGTTAACCTTTCATTTTGCTAAACTTGGGATTGATTTTGAAATCTTCTGAGGTGTATTCTAAACAAAATGGGAAAGGAAAGGAAGAAAGCTCACTGTGGCTCTTTGATGCTTGTGTTAGTTTGCTAGGACTGCTGTACCAAAGTACCATAGCCTCCCAGGCTTACACCGTAGGCATTTACTGTCTCACAGTTCTGAAGCCCCAGGTCGAGGTGTTGGTAGGATTGGTGTCCCTGAGCCCTCTCTCCTTGCCTTGTGGACCGCCGCCTTTTTCTAGGTCCTCACATGGCCTTTCCTCTGTGCATGGAATCTTGACATCTCTTTGTGTGTGCAAATGTCCTCGCCTTATGGTGACATCAGTCAGATTGGATTAGGGCTTACCCTAACAGCCTTTAGTATAACTTAATCACCTCTTTAAAGGCCCAATCTCCAAAGAGAGTTACATTCAAAGGTACCAGGGTCAGGGTTTTAATGCATACATTTTGGGGAGACACAACTCAGCCCCTAACAGGGCTGATCCTCGCAATGTTGAAAATAATACCTATCTTGTTTATCAGGTGCTCAGGCTTCGACATGAAACTGTCTCAACCAGGGGCACTTTTGCCTCTCAGGGGACATTTGGTGACGTCTGGAGACATTTTGGATTGTCATAACTAGAGTGAGAATGGCATATAATGGGCAGAGACCAAGGATGGGTAAATATCAGACAATGCATGGGATAACCCTCCAATGCCAAAGAATTAATCTGCTCCAAAATGTCAATAGTGTGAGGGCTGAGAAATCCTGAGATACAGATACAGAGACATCAATTTGAATCCCTCTTATGTATCTAATAGATGTGTGACCTTGTAACACACTCCATATTTATGAATATCCTCATCTGTAAAGTCCTCATCGTGGGTTAAATAAGATAATCTATTACAGCTTTTAGCACATGGCCTGACTCCTGGGACGCTCTCAGCAACCTTTAAGTGCTTTATAGATTTCTCACCCACAGATGCCTCACTTGAGAGCTCAAGTTGGAATTAGAATTGGGAGGTATCCAGCATGAGGAAAGAGGAAGGGGCATGCCAGGCACAGGTAGGTAATTGGGCCACAAGAAGGCAAAGGCCAGGGCTTGCAGAAATATATTGAATTCCATATTTTCTTTGGATGTCTTCCAATTTCAAATATGTCTGCTTCACTAGGCGAAATATGGCTTGAATTAGGGACAGCCCTTTCTCTGAATGTAAAAGGTTACATCATGCATTTCCAGTATCTGTGCAGCCTGCTTCTCCTTCCTTGAAATCATTTAGAAAGAGGCTCATATGGTACATCGGATTTCCTGCTCACGGTGTCAGGTCCAGAAAGCCTTGAAGGAGGTGGGGAGGGGGAGGCAAGGGAGTAGAAACATTTCTTCAGAGGGGAAGCTGTCTGACACACACTAATATGCTTAGAAGTTTCTGTTAATTAAAAAGTTATTAGAATGCATCTCTGTATTAGAACCCACACTGCCTTTTATAAACAGGTTTACCTGGCTGATAGTTTTTTGCTCTTTTGTTAGCTCCCTTCAGCCCTGCTAAATAAACAAAGTGTGGTCCATGGGCTAGCTGCATGGTTCTTGGGGGAATTTGTTAAAAATGCAGTATCTTGGGCTCTACTCCTGAGGACCTAGTGAGGCAGAACTTGCATTGTGGGAAAATCTCCAGGCAGGTCCTATACAGCATGAGAAGCCCTGCTGTAGTCTTTGTGTTATGGCTCCTTTCTTTTACTAGCATCTTGTTTTCATCTTCTTTAATGGCTCCTTCAGATCAGATCAGATCAGTCGCTCAGTCGTGTCCGACTCTTTGCGACCCCATGAATCGCAGCATGCCAAGCCTCCCTGTCCATCACCAGTTCCCGGAGTTATCTGAGACTCACGTCCATTGAGTCAGTGATGCCATCCAATGGCTCCTTAGATCTCTTATAATTTGGTTTTTAATTGCGAGCCACTTCAGATCCCTTTTGGCCCTCACTGGGGTATAACTATTTAGTAAATGTAAAGTGTCATCTGTCTTCCAAACCAGCATAGAACTTTTCTGTTGGAAAAGTCCAAGCACTTTCTTACGTATTAGAGAGGATATTTTTTGTAGCAGCTCTGTGAAGGAGAAAGAGACATGGTTAGTAGTTTTAATTCAATTCAATTTCAATGTGCAGCTACCATTAGTTTAATATGTATTGTATATCAACCCTGTATATTACTGGGTTCCCAAATTCTATATGGTGGCTATTTTAACTTCTATTTTATAGATTTAGGAATAGACCCTCAGAAAGGTTATTTTTCTTGAATAAAGAAGGTGGTGCCAAGCAGTGGCTTCAAGGGCTTCATTGACTTCTAATCACTGTCAACAAGCCACCACTAAAAATTAACTGAATAATAATATGTTGATAATTTTGGATAAATTGCACATAATGAATACAATTGAGCATGCCATATAAATCCAGTCTAATGATCTGAAGACAGCCTCCTCTCACACTGCCACCCCTTCCAGCTAGCTCATTGTCCCTACTGCCCTTCCAAGTGGAACTTTGAAAGTGACACTGAGCCCAAGACCACTTAACTCCACCACATTGTCCCAGAGGGTCTCCTGAAAACTAAGGAAGAAAAAGTTTTAAGTAGCCTTTCAAACACTTTAAACCAGGAAGGGTTTTGGAAATTTCCTATAGCATTATTAAAGACTGGCTATTCTACAGTCACTTCCTGTCCAGTTCCTTTCTTTTTTAAATTTTATTTATTTAATCAAATTTTTTAATATATGATGGTATAAACCTATACTATGGCATAAATGTTGATAATATTGGAGATATTTTAAATTTGAAAATAAAAAATTTCTTTCTTTGTTTACGTTGAATTTGGAAAAACAATCTTGGTACCATTTTTTGCTGCTGCTGCTGCTAAGTCGCTTCAGTCGTGTCTGACTCTGAGCGACCCCATAGACGGCAGCCCACCAGGCTCCCCCATCCCCAGGATTCTCCAGGCAAGAACACTGGAGTGGGTTGCCATTTCCTTCTCCAATGCATGAAAGTGAAAAGTGAAAGTGAAGTCGCTCAGTCGGGTCCGACTCTTAGCGATCCCATGGACAGCGGCCCACCAGGGACCTCTGTCCATGGGATTTTCCAGGCAAGAGTACTGGGGTGGGGTGCCATTGCCTACCATTTTTTACTAAGATGTAAAATGCCGGATTTCTCCATTATGATACTCAGTAAAATTTTATCTTTGAATCCTTTAAAGACCAAGTACTTCATTTTATCTTGTTTCATAGTCCCCCAAATTCTTCATAATGGATCAAATATCTACATAATAACTTTTGTATTTTAAAGCCACTATTCCTAGCATTATGTAGAATTCACATATTCTAATTTTGTCACGTTTAGGTTCTGGTACCATACTGAACGACAGCCATATAACTTCCATTTTTTTCTCACTTTTACTATCAAACAGAAAGACTTTGACCAGCTGTGTTAGATCAAGTAATTCCCCTTCCACACTGTCCCCCAGTGTTTCAGATATAGAAAGGAGAGAAAAGGTGCGGTGGGCAAAGAAGACTCAGCATTGTGTTGGCAATGAGGGCTAGTATTTGAGACCCGATGATGGCACATAAACTTTCCCGATTATGGAAACTCCCTTTTCATCATGCTCTGAGGGTCCAGTGCTAGTTACTGTGACTAGAGAAGGGCTGGGAGGAGCTTGGAGAAGTGAAAAACCCCAGCAGTGGGGCTAGAGCAAGAGACTGCAGGGAGAGCAGGTCTATTGGGTTGCATAATCACGTTAGAATCCTGGCTTAGTAGCTTACTGGAAACACGTTTTGAGCAAGTGAGTTCACTGAGCATTTCCTTTGTGCGTTCATAGAGCGTAGATAATCATGCAGCTCAGGCTTTTTGTAATAAAAAATATATATATATGACCTGGCACATAGTATAGGTTTAGTAAATGGTAGTTCTGATGACACTGGAGATGATGATGATGAGAACTTGAAAATCAACTGAATTAAGAAACATTAAAGGACTATGATTATTCAGCCTTGAAAGAAGTGCCAAAGAAACAGTCTTCAAACAGTTTTCATGCAGGGATGGAACTGGCTTTTTCTGTGTTCTGATAGATTGAGTGTGGAGACCAACCATCTGATTGTGGTAAATAAGAAAAATGTGCCTGGAAGTTAGACAGCCTGGGTCCAATATGGGTCAACTACATCCTAACTTCACAAATAATCAAATTAACCAATCTCTTTGAGGCTCAGTTTCCCCATCTGTAAAATGGAAATAACAGTACTAGGATACTTGAAGGGTTTTGTGAAACGTACTTAGTGCAGTGCTGAGCACACAGTTTGATAACTATATGCTTTTGTGTTTAAATACAAGGCTGGCTCTTTCAGATGTGATTAGAATGTTAAGGAATGGCCTATAGAAAGACTGAAAAATTTGCCTTTGAGAAAGCATTTGGTCAGCTCAGGAGGTTGTGTTAGTGAGGAACGGTTCAGAGGGATTCCTTCCTACTGTGAAGGCTCAGACGCCTACCTGGATGGCCTCCTGCACTCTGGAGAGAGGATGCCTTTCTCATGAGCCTGAACTCCAAGATTCATCAGTAGGACTGTTGCTAAAAAGAACCAGTAGTCTAATTTCTAAAGTTCCTTCCTGCCATATTGCCAAAGGACTACAGAATTGCCACTTTGGGCTAGTCTGGGTCATTTTTACAAGCAACGTTTAAATACTTTCAAGTCTATCTCTATTTTGATAGCATGCCATCTCTCTGTGTTTTATCAGTCTGTGTGATCAGAACTTCTTAGGCAAGAAGCTTTAGGGTGGGTTCTTGCAAAATAAGCCAGTGAACACATATGTATCCTATGAATAGTGGGATTCTTTTCCCTTTCCCCATCGTGTCTGACACAAGATAGAAATAAAACCTGTATGATGATGGTTTACTATTTTTCCTCTTTGTTCTTATGGCTTAGTATCCATCTGACATCATGTTTCTATGAGAGCCAAGGGATATTGTATTGTAATTGTCTTTAGTGCCTAGCAATTAAGGACTAGGCATTCTGATGGGGTGGGGACTCATGATCAGAAATAAGTGATCTGAAACAAGTAACATCCTATTTTTCTGAAAATGGTTTGGGAATTAAACAATAGGAGAAGGCACAAAATATGATCTGTTATCTCAGAGTGTTTCTAAAACAAACTGCTTTCCAAAAGTAAAACTGAAATTTCACTGTAATTGCTCTGGCCTGCATAAATCCACTGGGTATTTTTCAACTAGGCTGGAGTGGCAGAAATTTTGCAGTTTGTGTAAGTTACAAGAAATACTGTCTTAATTTCTTTGGGGCATAAAGGCCATCCACTGATTTGTGAATGGATTCAATCATTCATTCAATAATACCTACTTGAGCACCTGTTGTGCTCAAGGTGAGTGTGTCATGGTCCCTGCATTGAGGAGTTCATGCTTCTCGGACAATGTTTACTCTGACCAGCATGGGAATTGTGAGGTGCTCATCCAAACACTGAGCATGGATCTCCACTCCATTTAGAACTCTGGGGTAAACTTTCTAAAAAGTGAGAACTGAGCTGACTCTTAAGGAATGAAGAATAATTAGTTAAGTTTTGGTAAAGTGAAACTGGAAGTCACTCAGTCCTGTCTGACTCTTTTCAACCCCATGGACTATACAATCTGTGGAATTCTCCAGACTAGAGTTCTGGAGTGAAAGCCATTCCTTTCTCCAGGGACTCTCTACCAGCCAGGGATTGAACCCAAGTCTCCCTCATTGCAGGTTTGGTAAAGTAAAGGAAAAAAGATTTCAGAGAGGGGAAAGAGCACATGCAAAAACGCAGAGGGAGAAAAGTGTGGTAGGGTTATGGATCAAACAGAAAAGCAGGGCTACACCAGGTAGCTGTGGGGTGACACTGATTGTTAATTAGTAACTGAACGCTGTTTTCTGCTATGAAAGAAAGAAAGGCGAGAGAGAGAGAAAGGAAGGAAGGAAAGAAGGAAGAAAAAGTCCTGTGATTCCTTACTAGTTCCATGCTCCCACCAAATTTCAAGACATGTTTTCGTATGTATTTAATCCCGCATTGGGAAGGGTCTATTGTTCTCTGTTCTCCAGGAAATGCTCCCTAGTCAAAACATCACTTGACATTCCATCCTCTTGCAACAAGCAGGATGACTGAAGCTGTCCTTTGTCTTGTAGTTATGATCCATGACAATTACATTACCAAGAATAACAGTCTTTAGAGCAAGATCCACAAATTTATCACTAGCATTTAAATCAACGCTGTCACTTAAATAAATATTCACTTTGCTAAATGACTTTCTCTGTCAGTGTCAGTGAGAAAAAGGAGTGCCTGGGAGCTTTTGTTTGGTGTTAGAAATGAAGGTGTGAGGAGTAGGGATGGGCAAATCAAAAAATACATTTTTCAAATAGTTAAAATTTCAGCACTGTGAAGTAAGTGGAGTGTTTCTGAACATTTACGTGAAAGTATTTAGCTTCAGGATATGAATGAGCTTCCTAGTTACCCGGAGGTAGAAATCAGGAAAGAGAACGGTGAAAAAGTACAAAACCTATTTTAACACCTGTCTGTTTGGAGTAGTTGGTAGGGTTGTGAATGCCCTGCCAGGTGGCTTTTTAAGCTCTCCCTAATCTCTACTGAGTCTGCTATCTTCTCTCACAACTGGAGCAGCTTGTTGTTCCTCTCAGACTCAGCAGAGCTATTGTTGATAAGGTAAAACCAGTGAGCCTGAAAGGTCTCTGAGTGGCCCATATTTCTCTGTCTGCTTGGATGAACTACTCTTTAACAGAAGTAATAACAGCAGTATGTGATGGTGAACCAGGAATTTTAAAAATATGATGGGGGTCCATCATGAACCTCCCAAATTGGGAAGCAGCTGGGCTTCAGGAAGGGGTTCTGCAAAGGAAACCCTGAGAACCCGAGTGCCTGCATTCTTGGCTTCTCCTGGGTTCTCATCTCTTTCTTACAGAGTAGTCTTTGCTGTTCAAGTGTGCAGGTGACAGAAAATGACTATCTCTTATATCTGATCCAGATTTTACAGGGACTGACTTCCCCTTGCTTGGGTCCCTCTGGTCAATCAACTGCAACCAGATGGTGGGTCAAGGAGTTCCCACTCACCTATGAGGGTAGAGAAGGGCCATAAGTTAATATTAAGCCAGTTGAGTCATTCTAGAAGATGAAAGCACGGTTCCCATTTATCTGAGGCAGTGGCTCAGATGAAGAGATATAGAGGGACTCAGATGGCAAATGACTGAGTGGATTAAAGTGGAACCCAGATCTCAAGTTTTGGTTCTCTCCCTATTTGAATATATTTCATTCAATCTGACTAATAGCTTATTTGAGTAGACTCTAACTGTTTTGAGAGGTAATTCTAAGTACTAGAAGATAGAATCTAAAAGAATTATACCCCTGCCTCTCCCCCAAAGATTATCTTTTTCTCTTTTCCTTTACACATTTAATTGGCCCAGGGTAAAATTAAATTGAAATTATCCCCCTCCCCAGTAAGCTTTTTTCAAACTCTAATTTTATAAGATTGTTAGAAAAGATTTTATCAAATGATTTTAGAGATGAGCAATAACTACATCCCACATTTCTTACAGATCCTAAACCTCACATTTCTCAGTCCTGAGACTAGGCCTGTGAGGTGTCACTGTGGCTCTCTTGAAGGGCCTTATGTCTCTGGCAGCAGCATGTGATCTTGTTTGAGGGACCCAGGCACTTGGAACTATGGAGGAATTTCTCCTTTGTGTGAAACTTAGCTCAAACACGCTCTGACACGCTTGGTGGAGTTGTTTATGGGCTACTTCCTTTCAACCCCAACCAGCAGGCTCATGGCTGCGTTTCACAAGCTATTAAAAACATGAGCACTCTCCTTTTCTTGTGTGTGTGGCATCTAACCATTTATTTTGAATATTACATATTTGGAAAAGCATTCAAAATAGAAAATGATGGCTTTGGGGGATTCTGACTATGCCCTGAGTAAACTAGATCTATAATCTGAAACATATTCACATTATGCAGGAATGATGACTGTGGTCTGTTGCCATGAGTTTTTTTCAATACTTGAAAGCTTCATTTTTCTGTTTTCAGGGAATTATGTTTTGATTTCTGTTTTCCATAGACAGTAGCAGACACTCACCTCCCTTAATCATTCATGACCTTCCCTCACTGTTTTTATTTTGGCTCCAAAGAGTTTCTCCTTCTCCAAAAATACCCTCCAGAACATTCAACATTTTTCTCAGTATCACTTAAACCGATACAATCTTTTGTTAAATTACATTCTTAGAGTTTATGAAACACTTTTAGGAACATTTTATCATTTGATCCTCCCTTAAACCCTGTGAAATAGTTTATCATGCTCATCTCCATTTTACAGATGAGGAAACTGAACTTCAGAAAATTCTCGAAGGTCATACGTGGTGGGATTTGTGCCCAGGGTCTCTTTCTACAGAGTGTGTGCTATTTAATCTTTTATTCATTCACCTATCCACTCAATCGGTTCATTCATTCAAAATGATTTATTGCCAGTAATGGGATTTCCCAAGTTGTTCAGCGGTAAAAGAATCCACCTGCCAAGCAGGAAATGTGGGTTTGATACCTGGGCTGGGAAGATCTCCTGGAGAAGGAAATGGCAACCCAATCTAGTATTCTTGCCTGGAAAATTACATGGATAGAGGAGCCTGGCAGGCCACAGACCATGGGGTCAGAAAAGAGTCAGACACAACTTAACTGCTAAACAACAAAAATGTGGCAAGCAGATAGAAGAGGCAGGTCCCTGCATCTAGTGTTGCAGAGGCTCATGGAGTCTAACAGAATGGGACAGGCCATCTGGTATTCTGGTACGGTTAGCACACTGGGCTTGCTTGAGAATGAGCTAACTGTGGTTGTATCCGATTTCACCACACCTGACTACACCACAGCTCTTCAAGCTCCTGTGAGTGCCTGTTCATGTGCAGCACTTCACCTGTTGCTTTGTCCAGTGAAGGCTGACGAGAAGCAAGCTATGGCAGCAGCACAGAGGGGGAGGGGACTTGTTAGTTGCACCTTCCATTTGGCTCAACTGACAGGCTTAATCATGATATTGTGCTGATGACAAGCCACACACACAGGTACACACACACACACACATTATGCTTTCATTTTCCTTTGCCTTTCCTTCAAGTTATTCTTAATGGTTGCTGATTGTATTTCTTAATAGAAAAAATCCAGTTTGTCTCCTCTATGTCCTAGCCAGGAGTCAGCAAACTTTCTGTGATGGATTGCAGGAGCAGGACCAGATGAATGAGGCACTTGACTTAGTACAAAATAGAAGGAGGTGTCATAAAACTCAATCATCAAGGTAAGTGTTTCTTTTGGATAAATGATATTTGGCTGCAGCATTTTTAAAAAATAAAAATGAATACAAAATTCCATGAGGAACAAAATATCAAAAATTTAAATAACCATCAGATAAGTTGGCCTGTGCCATGCAGACCCCTGTAGGAGCCTAGGACAAAAGGAACTTTTGGTGGTGGTGATTCTTTGCTGGAGCACTCAAATCCTACTCAGGATTTGCCCTCATTTGGCCTCATCATTCCCAAGATATCAAGAAAATCTCCTCCCATGCTCTTCCTCAGTCGGTCTCCCTGGAAAATCTCTTTACTGTAGGGATGCCTCACTGCTGTAACTATCCCAAACTTTTGATTTCCAAGGAAACCTCAGAGTCTAGAAAAATGTCTCAGGTTTTCCAGGAGCAAGTGGTTGTTCCTGAGAGTAAGAAAGATGAGAATATCTGTGGCTTCCTGAGCCTTAGGAGCCTGAGAGATATCTCTTTATACCCCTAGATGTGGCAAAAGAAGCAAGCATTTAGAAATCTCTTTCTTTATGAATCCTTGTTTGATCCAGAGCCAAAATTCAAAAGGTGTGTTTCATTCTCCTACCTTCATTTAACCTATTTTGGATTAACTATAATTATGTTTAGTTTATTTATTTTCTTGGTATATTTTGTAATGTATACAGATATTAACTCTGACAAAAACAGTGTGTGAAGGGAAACAAGGCCAGCTTGTTGGATATCACTTGACTGATACATTCGCTTTGGTCCTCTTTCTATTGGTTGTTAGTTAGAGAAGAGAAGAGTACTATGGTTTGGATATTTTTACTCCCCTTCCTCTCCCAATTCATTTGTTAAAATCTAACCTTCAAGGTGGTGGAAGGGAAGTGATTATGTCATGAGAGTTCCAGAATTGTGTCTTATAAAAGAGGCCCAAGAAAGCCCCCTGGCCCCTTCCACCATGTAAGGTCAAGACTGGAGGGTGTCATCCATAAACCAGGAAGCCCTCACCAAACACTGAATCTGCCAGTGCTTTGATCTTGGACTTCCAACCTCCAGAACTGTGAGACATAAATTTCTGTTGTTTCTAAATCACCTAGTATGTGGTATTTTGCTGTTTGCTTGTGTTAAGTCACTTCATTTGTATCCGACTCTTTGCAACTCTATGGATTATAGCCCGCAAGGTTCCTCTGTCCATGAGATTCTCCGGGCAGGAATTCTGGAGTGGGTTGCCTGGCCCTTCTCTAGAGGACCTCCTTGACCCAGAGATTGAACCCGCATCTCTTAACAACTCCTGCTTTGGCAGGTGTGTTCTTTACCCACTGAGCCATCTGAGAAGCCCAAGGTATCTTGTTATGGCAGGCCAAATAGACTAAGACAAAGAGTAAGAGGAGATAGTCTTCCAGTGTAATGAAGTTTTCTTTATTACATAAATAATAATCAATAAATATATAAACAGGGTGTCTATTTCTTGGCTGGGAGCCCCAGGTCAGGTGAATGAAAGGCTATGTGATATACACAAGTAAGGGGCTGGCTGTTTTCCAACAGATTTCATGGCTTTGCAAGAATCAACGTCTTTATGTGAATAGCTCTTTCCAGCTATGATCTTTTTTTTTTAACCTGGCAATGGCTTCCTGTAAACCCCACTCTGAAGGATTACAGAGCAAAGCATGGTCCCTTTCATGTATCTGTTGCCTCTGAACTAAGCCTCATGCCTGACCTTCAATATGGAAATCCAAGCCAGGCAAGATGGACTCAAGCCAAGGACTGCAGTCCAGTCTTTGGTCTCTGGGGTTGGCCTTCTGGAGTACCTCTTGGTTCACACCAGGGTAATCTTAGCATTTTGCCGTTTTGGCAACTCATGGTCCCATAACTGCTGAGAGTGAGCTGACTGGCATTTTAATATAATTTTTGGAAAATCAAAAATTTGAATTATGACTTGTGCACTATCACCTTACAATACGTACTCTCTTAAAGTATAGCACCTTAAACTAATCTCTTGTAAGAGTACTTTACAAGATAGTACTTTAAATCAAGGGTCTTTATGAAATTTAGTATGAATCTCTTTATCTTTGACAAATGTGTAAATTTTGAAATTATTTATGAATTTGTGTTACAATATGAGGACATATTGATTTTATAAGTAACAGTGATATATGGTTTTCTGGAAGACAAAAATGATAAAGCAAAAAAGATGCTGCATACAAACATGTGCATAATCATGTTAATATATAATTCATTTGAGGAAAAAAATAAGCATTCTTCCTTGATCCTGGAATATCATATTCAGTATGTTCTTCTTGTCAAAGTTAACTGTCTTTGACTAATGTTTCAGAACTAAATCTGATTGATTTCACAAAATGGACCAGCATATAAAGATGCATTTTTAATACACGAGACTCTTTTCTCTCTAAAATGTAACAGAACTTCAGTCTAGCCAAGTGAGTTAGATATTCCCCAAGGTTAGGAGGGCTTGAAGGACTGATCCAGCTATACCCTCAAGTTCTAAAGGTGGCTCTCCCAAGAGTACCAAAGGGCTTCCCTGGCGGCTCAGCGGTAAAAAGGATCTGCTTGCCCAGCAGGAGATGTGGGTTTGATCCTTGGGTTGGGAAGACCCCTGGAGAAGGAAATGGCAACCCACTCCAGTACTCTTGCCCGGGAAATCCCAAGGAAAGAGGGGCCAGGTGGGCTACAGTCCATGAGGCCACAAAAGAGTCGGACACAACTTAGCAGCTAAACAATAAGAGTATCACACCAGTGAGGATAGGAATTATCAGTGATAGGGACATCTTCTGCTATAGGTTCTGGCCAACTGAAAACAGCAGCACAAGATGCACTCCCTCCATTCAAAAACAGGAGAAAAGGGACAAGCTAGCTCTCTGCTCTCAAGCTCACAACATCCCCATGACAATTTCTGCCACTTTTCATTATAGGTCTGTGACTTGACAGGTAAGACCAGTGCTATCTCATTAGATGCCACAATCATCCCTGTCCCTTGGACTTTCTGTTTATCCTGTACTCTTTCTGTGTTGTTAGAATATGTCCCTTTCAGGTTGCTTTGTGCTCTTTAAGAATGGCTCCCACAAATTGCCCACAGATTAAACAAGAAACCGCTTTTTCTCCAAACCTATTCTTTGACACAGATATCTGAATCAATGTGTGCCCCAAGTCTGCCTGTTCGGAAATGCACAGCAAATGAGGAAAGGGAAACCATCAGGCAATTCCTAAACTCCAGCTATGACCCCTCCCCTCATGGCCCTCCATTGTACTGCTGAGAATTAGGACTGGGAGAGAGAAGCTTCCAGAATCAGGCCAAGTGAAGCTACAAGAAAGTCTACACTCAGAGTATTATCTTCTGTGCAGTGGACAGGAAGGGTAATTTGTGGGACATGACCGTGTTTGTTTAACATTTAAGAAGCTGCCCAAAGGGTAATGCAGTTTCCAATCAATATTCTTGAGATGGATTTCCAGTTGGGGGAGGTCGGCTCGGTTCCTAGGTTTCCTCCTACTTAGTGGGGTCAGCTCAAGGGAAGACTGATGTGTTTGGTGAGATTGCGGCATTCACACAGAGAAGTGACCTTTACTCTTCATTCATTGCTTTCAACATGAGTTTCCCCTGGAGTTAATAATTTTTCAGAAATCTTAATAAAGTGTTTAAGAATCTCTCCCTCCTTGAAAGTCAGCACCAGGCACACACAGCGTAGAATGGGGCCTTTGGAATAGTAGACCCGGCCTCAAACTTTGTGCAGACACTTAGTACCTGTGTGAGTACAAGCAAAATTATTTAATTTCTCTGAGCCTTGTCTACCCCTATCTGTCAGATGGCTAGAATAATACCCTTCCTGTTCATGAGATTGTTGTGAGGATTGAAGGAGATAGTTTATATGATGAGAGTGGCACTCATTCACTCTCTTACACCCTCTTCTACTTTCAAATGTTTCCAAATGATGATTCCAGAAAAAAAAAAAAAAAAGAAAAAGAAAAAAAAAGTTTTGACTGACCAAATAGTAGTGAATTTCCAAGTGAGCTTTGTTTACTAACATTATAAGCAGACTTATATATTTAATATTTTTAAAAAATATTTTAAAAGATGTAAAGAAATTAAGCCATGAATCTAACTTGTTTTGTTTATAAATGTTTCAGTTTTTATTTCTCTGTTTATAGCCAGCTTAGCTATTTTAGGCAAAGGCTTCCTCTCTGGCAACATGTCATTACCCTCAATGTGTACTGTATTTAGTATATGCATCCTTTAGATGGCTAGAAGATTAGGGAAATGTACTGGTTCCCATTAAAATGCATTGCCCGCTTTCAAACATCTTCCTGAGTTGACAAATCAGGAAGAGGGTCTAAGAAACATGGATGCAGCCTGGGGGTGTTTGGCAAAGAAACCCCTCTTCCCACTGGAAGCTTTGTGCGAGCAAAAAGACACTTGCCCCCAGATACCACCTCCTCTCTTTGTGCCTGGTCTTTGCAATGGAGAAAGGCAGTGTTTAGGATCCATTGTCTTTAGGGGTTTGTATTTCCCAGAATAGTCCTTTCTTGATGAGTATATGAAATATATGTGAAATTCATCTTGAATCTCAGTCTCATTTTAACCACTGATTTCAATTTCCTCTCACATCAAGCTACTCTTAAAACTTATGAAATACCTAGACATGAGATTTTTCCATTTAACTTTCACTTTACAAGTGCTTTGGAATCAGATGTTAAGAGTATTAATCAGGAAAAAACACAGGACCAGGAATGAAAGCCCATCCAAGGAACAGCAAGAGTCAATAGGTTTGGCTTTATATCAGTTCTGCCCTTACTAGCTGTGTGACATTTGATAAGTTACATAGCTTCTCCCATCCTCAGCCTCCTCATCGGTAACCTGACAATAATAAAGGCAATAGAAACAGATTATTCCCTTGCCAATTAATATGTCAAAATAACTATCTGGTTGAATATTGATATTTTCTGCCTCTGGTTGTTCAAATATTGGTTATGTGCAACTTTTAATGCACTTTAAAGGCATTGTAAAGAGAACATTTGTTTATAAATCCTTGTCTTGTGACTTCTAGGATGGTTTAGCAACTTTTAATGTATTCTAATGATTCTTATGCTTCCGAAATTCCTTATATTTCAAATTTATTTAGTCATTCATGAAAGTGCATGACCCTAGAAATAAAAGATGAAATAAAAATAAATTACCAAAAATGTGAATTAAAAAAATTAACTTGGATGTCATTTCATGGGTAAAATATGGGTTATTAAAAAGCTGATTGGAAGTGTCTATGTGTGATGCCTATTTGAGCGCAGTCTAGTGGCTAGCCAGCCTCAAATTCAAGTGTCAATATCTATAGATCTTTTCAGTGGAAGAGTAACTCAGAAGAATCTTCCAATTTCTTTTGTAAATGTTTTAAACTTGGCTGCTGGTGTTCAGAGGTGGGTGGGAAAGGGAACCTGGGGATATCATTATTCAGTGTTCAGACTTTCACTTAATCATTCTTTTTAGTTTGATATCCTTGTTTCAGGAGCTCCTCTAATACAATTTCTCTAGAGATCATACCATCTTATTTCTGCTTGGGAAAAGGTTTCAGCAGATAAGGATGGAACCTGGAATGACTCTAACATAAACTTTAAATAACCCCTGTTTTCAGCAGTCCTTCTGCTGTCTTCATGGTGTTTTGAATGTCTAAGTATTTCAAAGGTTTCAATGTGACTTGGCTTGCTTCTCATCAAGAGCACCATTCCAAGGCACTTATTCTGGTCCTCTGGCACCCTATTGGGTCCGTCTTTTTTCTCTGTTTATGTATTGCAGTATAAGTTGATAGATGTCTCCTAATACCACTGAAGACAGGATTCTTGTTTCTGTTTCTCATTCTGTTTACTGTTTGGGAATAATTTTTGTGAGGATAAGGAGATAGGGATGTTCTTTTACTGTATCATCTTAAAATGTGATGACTCTGTTGTTAACTTTTACATCAGAATATAGCAGAAATGGAACACTGCTCTCTGTTGCTCCAAGTACAAATTAGTATGTGGATGATAAAGAAGCCAAACAAATCCTCTTTCTTCCTTTTACAATAATCAAGTTTGGTTTACATGGAATTTCCAACTTTTGATTCTGGCAAACCACTTCAGTATTCTTGCCTCAAGAACTCTATAGACAGTATGAAAAGACAAAAAGATAGGACACTGAAAGAGGAACTCTCCAGGTCAGTAGGTGCCCAGTATGCTACTGGAGATCAGTGGAGAGATAACTCCAGAAAGAATGAAGGGATGGAGCCAA
The DNA here is from genome assembly GCA_935064755.1 of Tragelaphus eurycerus. Taxonomy (NCBI): domain Eukaryota; kingdom Metazoa; phylum Chordata; class Mammalia; order Artiodactyla; family Bovidae; genus Tragelaphus; species Tragelaphus eurycerus. The sequence goes on from CAKXYN010000002.1 coordinate 33,688,265, forward strand.
GCAAAAACAACACCCAGTTATGAATGTGACTGGTGATGGAAGTCCGATACTGTAAAGAGCAATATTGCATAGGAACCTGGAATGTTAGGTCCATGAATCAAGGCAAATTGGAAGTGGTCAAATGAAATGGCAAGAGTGAACATCGACATTCTAGGAATCAGTGAACTAAAATGGACTGGAATGGGTGAATTTAAGTCAGATGACCATTATATCTACTACTGTGGGCAAGAAGTTCACGGTTCACGTATTGCTGAAGCCTGGCTTGGAGAATTTTGAGCATTACTTTACTAGCGTGTGAGATGAATGCAATTGTGCAATAGTTTGAGCATTCTTTGGCATTGCCTTTCTTTGGGATTGGAATGAAAACTGACCTTTTCCAGTCCTGTGGCCACTGCTGAGTTTTCCAAATTTGCTGGCATATTGAGGGCAGCACTTTCACAGCATCATCTTTCAGGATTTGAAATAGCTCAACTGGAATTCCATCACCTCCACTAACTTTGTTCATAGTGGTGCTTTCTAAGGCCCACTTGACTTCACATTCCAGGATGTCTGGCTCTAGGTCAGTGATCACACCATCGTGATTATCTTGGTCTTGAAGATCTTTTTTGTACAGTTCTTCTGTGTATTCTTGACACCTCTTCTTAATATCTTCTGCTTCTGTTAGGTCCTTACCATTTCTGTCCTTTATTGAGCCCATCTTAATATGGGAAATGTTCCCTTGGTATCTCTAATTTTCTTGAAGAGATCTCTAATCTTTCCCATTCTGTTGTTTTCCATTATTTCTTTGCATTGATCACTGAGGAAGGATTTCCTATCTCTTCTTGCCATTCTTTGGAACTCTGCATTCAGATGCTTATATTTTTCCTTTTCTTCTTTGCTTTTCACTTCTCTTTTTTTTTTTTTCACAGCTATTTGTAAGGCCTCCCCAGACAGCCATTTTGCTTTTCTGCATTTCTTTTCCATGGGGATGGTCTTGATCCCTGTCTCCTGTACAATGTCACGAACCTCATTCCATAGTTCATCAGGCACTCTATCTATCAGATCTAGGCCCTTAAATCTATTTCTCACTTCCACTGTATAATCATAAGGGATTTGATTTAGGTCATACCTGAATGGTCTAATGGTTTTCCCTACTTTCTTCAATTTAAGTCTGAATTTGGTAATAAGGAGTTCATGATCTGAGCCACAGTCAGCTCCTGGTCTTGTTTTTGTTGACTGTATAGAGCTTCTCCATCTTTGGCTGCAAAGAACATAATCAATCTGATTTTGGTGTTGACCATCTGGTGACGTCCATGTGTAGAGTCTTCTCTTGTGTTGTTGAAAGAGGGTGTTTGCTATGACCAGTACATTTTCTTGGCAAAACTCTATTAGTCTTTGCCCTGCTTCATTCCGTATTCCAAGGCCATGTTCAAGCTGGTTTTAGAAAAGGCAGAGGAACTAGAGATCAAATTGCCAACATCCGCTGGATCATGGAAAAAGCAAGAGAGTTCCAGAAAAACATCTATTTCTGCTTTATTGACTATGCCAAATGCTTTGACTGTGTAGATCACAATAAACTGTGGAAAATTCTGAAAGAGATGGGAATACCAGACCACCTGATCTGCCTCTTCTGTATGCAGGTCAGGAAGCAACAGTTAGAACTGGTCATGGAACAACAGACTGGTTCCAAATAGGAAAAGGAGTACGTCAAGGCTGTATATTGTCACCCTGCTTATTTAACTTATATGCAGAGTACATCATGAGAAACGCTGGACTGGAAGAAACACAAGCTGGAATCAAGATTGCCGGGAGAAATATCAATAAGCTCAGATATGCAGATGACACCACCCTTATGGCAGAAAGTGAAGAGGAACTAAAAAGCCTCTTAATGAAAGTGAAAGTGGAGAGTGAAAAAGTTGGCTTAAAGCTCAACATTCAGAAAACGAAGATCATGGCATCTGGTCCCATCACTTCATGGGAAATAGATGGGGAAACAGTGGAAACAGTGTCAGGCTTTATTTTTGGGGGCTCCAAAATCACTGCAGATGGTGACTGCAGCCATGAAGTTAAAAGACGCTTACTCCTTGGAAGGAAATTTATCACCAAATTAGATAGCATATTCAAAAGCAGAGACATGACTTTGCCAACAAAGGTCCGTCTAGTCAAGGCTATGGTTTTTCCTGTGGTCATGTATGGATGTTAGAGTTGGACTGTGAGGAAGGCTGAGTGCCGAAGAATTGATGCTTTTGAACTGTGGTGTTGGAGAAGACTCTTGAGAGTCCCTTGGACTGCAAGGAGATCCAACCAGTCCATTCTGAAGGAGATCAGCCCTGGGATTTCTTTGGAAGGAATGATGCTAAAGCTGAAACTCCAGTATTTTGGCCACCTCATGCGAAAAGCTGACTTATTGGAATACTCTGATGCTGGGAGGGATTGGGGGCTGGAGGAGAAGGGGACGACAGAGGATGAGATGGCTGGATGGCATCAGTGACTCAATGGACTTGAGTGTGGGTGAACTCCAGGAGTTTGTGATGGACAGGGAGGCCTGGAGTGCTGCAATTCATGGGGTCACAAAGAGTTGGACACGACTGAGGACGACTGAACTGAACTGAACTGTGGGCAAGAATCCCTTGGAAGAAATTGAGTATCCATCATAGTCAACAAGAGTCTGAAATGCAGTACTTGGATGCAGTCTCAAAAATGACAGAATGATCTCTGCTTGTTTCAGGGCAAACCATTCAATATCACAATAATCCTACCAGGAATGCTGAAGAAGCTGAAGTTGAACATTTCTGTGAAGACTTACAAGACCTTCTAGAACTGACCCCAAAAAAGACATCCTTTTCATCATAGGGGACTGGATTTTAAAAGTAGGACGTCAAGAGATACCTGGAGTAACAGGCAAATTTGGCCTTAGAGTACAAAATGAAACAGGTCAAAAGCTAACAGTTTTGCCAAGAGAACACACTGGTCATAGCAAACAGTCTCTTCCAATAACACAAGAGAAGACTCTACACATGGACATCACCAGATAGTCAATACCGAAATCAGATTGATTATATTCTTTAAAGCCAAAGATGGAGAAGCTCCATACAGTCGACAAAAACAAGACTGGGAGCTGACTGTGCTCAGGTCATGAACTCTGTATTGCTAAATTCAGACAAAATTGAAGAAAGTGGGGAAAGTGAAAAGTGAAAGTGAAGTCGCTCAGTCATGTCCGACTCTTAGCAACCCCATGGACTGAAGCCTACCAGGCTCCTCCATCCATGGGATTTTCCAGGCAAGAGTACTGGAGTGGGGTGCCATTGCCTTCTCCGAGACCATTCAAGTATGACCTAAATCAAACCCTTATGATTATACAGTGGAAGTGACAAATAGATTCAAGGGATTAGATCTCACAGAGTGCCTGAAGAGCTATGGACGGAGGTTCATGACATTGTACAGGAGGCAGTGATCAAGACCATCTCCAAGCAAAAGAAATGCAAAAAAAGCAAAATGGTTGTCTGAGGAGGACTTACAAATAGCTGAGAAAAGAAGGTACAGGGAAGGCAAAAGAGGAAAAGAAAAGATATACCCATTTGAATGCAGAGTTCCAAAGAATATCAAGGAGAGAGATGAAAGTCTTCCTCAGTGATTAATGCAAAGAAATAGAGGAAAACAATAGAATGGGAATGAGTAGAGATCTCTTCAAGAAAATTAGAGATACCAAGGGAACATTTCATGCAAAGATGGAAGCAATAAAGGACAGAAATCGTATGAACCTGTACAAAAAAGATCTTCATGACCAAGATAACCACGATGGTGTGATCACTGACCTAGAGCCAGACATCCTGGAATGAGAAGTCAAGTGGGCCTTAGGAAGCATCACTATGAACAAAGCTAGTGGAGGTGATGGAATTCCAGTTGAGTGAAACATCAGGCTGGATGAAGCAGAAGCTGGAATCAAGATTGCCAAGAGAAATACCAATAACCTCAGATATGCAGATGACACCACCCTTAGGGCAGAAAGGGAAGAAGAGCTAAAGAATCTCTAGATGAAAGTGAAAGAGGAGAGTGAAAAAGTTGGTTTAAAACTCAATATTCATAAAACTAAGATCATGGCATCTGGTCCCATCACTTCATGGCAAATAGATGGGGAAACAATGCAAATAGTTAAAGACTTTTTTGGGGGGCTCCAAAATCACTGCAGATGGTGACTGCAGTCTTGGAAGAAAAGTTATGACCAACCTAGACAGCATATTAAAAAGCAGAGACATTACTTAGCCAAGAAATGTCCATCTAGTCAAAGCTGTAGTTTTTCCAGTAGTCATATATGGATGTGAGAGTTGGACTATAAAGAACACTGAGTGCCAAAGTATTCATGTTTTTGAACTGTGGTGTGGGAGAAGACTCTTGAGAGTCCCTTGGACTGCAAGGAGATCCAACCAGTCCATTCTGAAGGAGATCAGCCCTGAATAGTCATTGGGAGGACTGATGTTGAGGCTGAAGGTCCAATACTTTGGCCACCTGATGTGAAGAAGTGACTCATTAGAAAAGACCCTGATGTTGGGAAAGATTGAAGGTAGGATGAGAAGGGGACGACAGAGGGTGAGATGGTTCGATGGCATCACTGACTATGGACATAAGTCTGGGTAAGCTCTGGGAGTTGGTGATGGCCAGGGAAGCCTGGTGTGCTGCAGTCCTGAGGGTCACAAATAGTTGGACACGACTGAGCGACTGAACTGAACTGAACTTAGTTGCCTTAGATGATCAACATCTAGTTTGCCAAAGATATCAGATATTTCTGGAAAGAAAACTGGTGATGTGGTAAACAAGGGCCTCCTTGTCAATGGGCCCTTCCCCATGTGGGTCTCTCTAAGATTAGTGTCTCATAACATGTATACATGGCCATATTTAAAATGGATAACCAACAAGGACCTACTCTGTAGCACAGGGAACTCTGCTCAATGTTACATGGCAGCCTGGATGGGAGATTTTGTGGGAGAATGGATGCATGTGTATGTATGGCTGAGTCCCTTCACTGTTCACCTGAAACTGTCACAGCATTGATCGTTAATTGGCTATACCCCAATACAAAATAAAAAGCATGAAAAACAAAACAAAACCAACAAGCAAAAAGATTAGTTCCCCTTGATGCTTATGATAAATATTTTAAAAGTTTAACACTCTTTATCTTTGTTTCCAATCTCTTAATCTGATGCAAGGCAAAAATAATTGTCTTTCTCATTATTTCAAAGTGTGAATCTTGACTGTTCTTTGTGAACTATGTGAACTTGAACAAGTTAAGCAATTTTACAAATTCAGTGTATTCTCCCATAAGCTGGGGAAACTAATACCAGCATCATTGCTAATATTAAATGAATTTAGAAGTTCATTTATTTTTTAACATATTTCTGAAACTCCTTTTATGTGCCAAGCATTATGCTTGGTGATGCAAAGACACCTTAGCAGAGGAGGTTACGCAAGAATGCTTATTAGGGTAGAGAACGGAGGTGCTGGGGCGCAGGGATGCCTTGTGGAAGGACAGATGGCGAGCAACTCACCCTGTCCTGGGCATTGGGAGCATGTCAGGGGTTTGTCGTTCTTGAGAGGGTGGTATCTGAGACTTGAGAGGCAGATCTTAAAAGAAGTGTAATAGTTAACAAGGTGCAGAGGATGTAACAGAATATTCAGTGTTATGGAGACAGTGTAAGCAAGGATTATAGAGATGAGAATCAATATTGTATGAAAAAGAGAAAATGATTCAGTGTTGAATTGCTTTACAAAGACTCTGATGCTCCAGAAATATTAGTCATCTCCTTATCTTTAGCCCCTGAATGTGGTCTTATTAAAATTTAAGGGGTTCTCAAATCTTGGAGTCAAGATGTAGAGATATCTATCATATGTCAGGAATAATGACTGTAGAATGGAGGTGTGTGAGTGTGTGTGTGTACACACATACATCAGTGTGTATGTGTGTTGGTGAGCTTGTACTTTGTCATCTATGGCTGATTTTATATAGATTTTGTTAGGAAGCCATTTCTCCCTTTTAGGAGTTCAGTTTGACCTTTGCCATTAGTATATTAGATTAGCCTATAATCTAATATGCGTGTATATATTATGCACATAAAATATACACTAATGTGGTCTATTAGGTTACACTGTGCTGTACTTCTTTATGAACTCTCTGTATAACTCTCTAACAAAACAGCTGTCATGTTCTATGAAAATCCTTGTGGTCACAGTGGTACCACAAAGGAGACTTTTCTTAACAGTGAGCTAGGTTAACCTGTTCCTGAATTCCCTGTAAAGCTATTTCTGCCAAGGGCTGTGATGGAATTGAGACATAACTCCCACATCTGAGGCATATCCAGAATTTTAGCTCAATATTAAAACTCTGTTGTTGAGGTTAACATGGGTTTTTCTAATTAGATTGTTCACTGCCGGGGTCCAGCCCCAGTGGATCCAGGGAATTCAAAGAGGAGATGGCTTTAGCGATCAGGATACGATAGAATTTAAGATATAGAGTGGTTAAATAAGGATAGCTCAGTGATAAAATTCACTGGAGAAAAGAGGTTGAATAACTTGGTTTACGTGGAAAGCTAATAAAATTCCAAGGCAAGGAATTTACGTCACCTACGTAGGCCGCAGGCGTCCTCCCATTCTCCCGAAGAAGAGGAGACACTAAGGCCTCCCCCGTCAGATCTTAGAAGCCCAGTCATAATTAGTAGGCTTGACGAGCCTCCACGCTCCAGATGGGAATTCAGCCAGAAGGGGAGAGAAAGAATGACATGGGGAGACCAAGCTTCTGTGAGCAAGGCCTGCACTTTATTTTCCAAAGTAGTTTTTATACCTTAAGTTGTACATAGAGGATAATGGGGGAAGGTCAGCAGTCCTTGATTCTTATCAAAGCCAGGCTTTCAAACTTATCATATGCAAAAGTTTAGGTGATTTACATCATCTTCTGGCCAGGGGGGCCTGTCAACATTTTAAGATCCTTTCTTCAGAAAACTTATTTTTCTCTAAAGGTGATTATTCCAAAGTCAGGCACCACCCTCCGAAAGCATTAGATAAAGTTGCATTCCTATAGGGCAAAGGTGTGGTGGGCTATAACAAGAAAAGAATTAACTCAAGGGTCCAAGGTTACAAACATTAAAGCTACTACTTACATTCCTATACACCAATTATATTAATCAATACACTCCCAGGGACACAGTAGATAAGGGATATGGAAACTTAGCAGCAAACATTGCCCCAACAAGTGAAAAACCCTTCACCAATACAATTTCTAATCAATCTTTTAACTGCTCAATTGCTGCTGCTGCTAAGTCACTTAAGTCGTGTCCGACTCCGCATGACCCCATAGACGTCAGCCCACCAGGCTCTCCTGCCCCTGGGATTCTCCAGGCAAGAAAACTGGAATGGGTTGCCATTTCCTTCTCCAATGCATGAAAGCGAAAAAGTGAAAGTGAAGTCGCTCAGTTGTGTCCGACTCTTAGCGACCCCATGGACTGCAGCCCACCAGGCTCCTCCATCCATGGGATTTTCCAGGCAAGAGTATTGGAGTGGGGTAAGGAATCTGTATTTAGACAGTTTAGAACATCTCATGCCTCTCACGGTTGGGAGGCTGTGAACAATCACATGTGGCCGGAAGAACCTGAAGGGCAGGCTAGAGGACTTACAAAGGAGTTTGTAGGTTGAAACACTCTTGTCACACCCAGGAACTTTATTAACTGGAGCTGTAAGTTAACTCTTTTTCAGAGAGAGGTGGTGGGGACAGCCCCCGGTAAAGTCAGAGGTGTAGGTGAGAGAACAAAGCAGTAAAGTGGGCAGACTCTGGTTTTGGAGGTAGGTGCTCGAGAATTTCCAGGGGGACTCCTGAGGCTAAATCCCGCCTTTGTGTATGCCAAGCCTCCTTCCTCATGACCTTTGCCATGGGCGAGTTCCTCACACTGGCTCCCAGCAGTTCACAAAAGGGGATGGATAGATTACCCATAAGTTCTCAATCTTCTTAGAATCAGAGATAAGTTGACATGGACAATATATAAGTTGCTTTATTAGTGCTTCTGGATTTGCTTATATTTTCCATGGGAAGCATAGTGTGGCTTGGTCACTGCTGAGCTTAGTTTATTTCAGAATAGCAGTAAACAACTTCTCCCATCTGCTGAGCTTAGTTTATTTCAGAATAGCAGTAAACATCTTCTCCCATGAAGTCTATCTGTTAAATAATGATAAAAATAATAGAGAAAAATGTGGCCTCCATCATAGTCTCTTGGGAAAGTGGACTCTGGTGCCAGGGCTGCCTTCAGACCCTGAAGACTGATCTGTTGGATATTCTCAATTAATTTCATCCTTTTAAGAATGACTTCCATTGTGTAAACCTCACAACCATGTCATGTGAATAAAGCATGAAATGTCATTTTAATTTATACATGAGGTATGGTATCACTATAAAGTAGTAAAAATCATTTTCTTGGATGCCCTGCAAAAATGCTTCTGAAAGTAGTTTAAAAGAGTTTCAGAAAAAACTTTAGCATTAATTGAATCACTTTTTAGTTTATTCATTTGCTCATTTTTCATTAGATACCTTTCAAGGGCCTCTTATATGCAGAGTACATCATGAGAAATGCTGCACTGGAAGAAACACAAGTTAGAATCAAGATTGCCAGGAGAAATATCAATAACTTCAGATATGCAGATGACACCACCCTTATGGTAGAAAGTGAAGAAGAACTAAAAAGCCTCTTGATGAAAGTGAAAGTGGAGAGTGAAAAGGTTGGCTTAAAGCTCAACGTTCAGAAAACGAAGATCATGGCATCTGGTCCCATCACTTCATGGGAAATAGATGGGGAAACAGTGGAAACAGTGTCAGACTTTATTTTTCTGGGCTCCAAAATCACTGCAGATGGTGACTGCAGCCATGAAATTAAAAGACGCTTACTCCTTAGAAGGAAAGTTATGACCAACCTAGATAGCATATTCAAAAGCAGAGACATTACTTTGTCAACAAAGGTCCATCTAGTCAAGGCTATGGTTTTTCCAGTGGTCATGGATGGATGTAAGAGTTGGACTGTGAAAAAGGCTGAGTGCCGAAGAATTGATGCTTTTGAACTGTGGTGTTGGAGAAGACTTTTGAGAGTCCCTTGGACTGCAAGGAGATCCAACCAGTCCATTCTGAAGGAGATCAGCCCTGGGATTTCTTTGGAAGGAATGATGCTAAAGCTGAAACTCCAGTACTTTGGCCACCTCATGCAAAGAGTTGACTCATTGGAGAAGACTCTAATGCTGGGAGGGATTAGGGGCAAGAGGAGAAGGGGACGACAGAGGATGAGATGGCTGGATGGCATCACTGACTCGATGGACGTGAGTCTGAGTGAACTCCGGGAGTTGGTGATGGACAGGGAGGCCTGGCATGCTGCAGTTCATGGGGTTGCAAAGAGTTGGACACGACTGAGCGTCTGATCTGATCTGATTATTGTTCTGATTGTCTATTAGATTCTGGGAATAAAAACTATGAGTGGGACTTAACCCGTTCTTTGATGAGTGCTCAATCCACTTTGGGTGGTGGGAACGGGTTAATCATGGAAGAAATACACAAAATACACTATGATAAAGCTGTAGTATAGATGTATTCTTTGTCTTATTTATATTTTTTATTATTCAATAGTGACTAATTCCTGGGTTGTGACCCAGGAATAGGACCAACTCCAGGGAAGAGCTGACTTCCCTGGAAAATAGAACATTGTTGGGAAGAACTAAGCTCTGCCTTCTTTTAAAAGACAGTATCATCACAGTGTACAAGTGTAAATAGTGACAGAATTGTATCAGTTATTTGAAGTTCAAGTGTTAAGTCTACAGTTGGAAATATTTCTGGATGAATTATAAAAGAAAGTCATATACTCTATTTCTTTGAGAAATAGTACATTCTATGGTTCTTTTTTTCTAAGACAACAATGAACATAAAAATCTTTTCAGAATGTCCAAATAAGAGTTGTAATTGTCTTCATTTCTACCTGTACCCATGAAAGTTTTAAATCAGCTCTCGAACACAAGGTTATCAAAATGACTAACAGACGTCCTTTTTTTTTTTTTATAGCAAAGAATTTACCAGTTGAGAGTAAAGGAAAGAAGCAGCAATGGAAATGGCCCCAAAGCATATTTTACTGCATGTTTTAGAGAAATGTTATTTATTACTTTGGAGTAAAACAGAGAAGCAACAGCCCATTTGTGAAGTGAAAAGAGTTAAAAACAATTCTAAATATTTGCACTTATTGATCTTGTTTTCAACATTTCTTTCTACCCAACATTCTGTGCAGTGATAAATGTCTCAACCTAAGATAAATGTAACAAAATTCATAATTTATTCATTGGTCATAACCTTTGGAAGTGAAATAGTGCCTTCCAGCCAACACAAGAATTGGTTGCAGCTAGTACTAAGCCCTAGAGGCATTAACAAAGACACACAAAGCCTAGGTCCTTCCTTAAGAAAAGGGAAATCAAACTGGAGTTGCAAGAAGTGATATTGCTGCCAGATTCACATTCAAATCTTGTGGGACCTGTGACTCTCTCATGCATAAACTCTAGATATTGAAACGCCGAGAAACATTTCAAGGTTGACTTAAGTTGGTAGGATGTACTCATTTAGGCAATGGCACCCCACCCCAGTACTTTTGCCTGGAAAATCCCATGGACGGAGGAGCCTGGTAGGCTCCAGTCCATGGGGTCGCTAAGAGTCTGACACGACTGAGCGACTTCACTTTCACTTTTCACTTTCATGCATTGGAGAAGGAAATGGCAACCCACTCCAGTATTCTTGCCTGGAGAATCCCAGGGACAGGGGAGCCTGGTGAGCTTCCGTCTATGGGGTCGCACAGAGTCGGACACGACTGAAGCGACTTAGCAGCAGCAGCAGCAGTGCAGACCTGACATTTGCCAGGCACTGAGTTTAGTGTTGAGTATGTTTCCACAAAGATATGATTCTTGCCCTCATGGAGTGAATGTACTAGTACATTGAAGGGATACTTGTGTTAGGCATGGTTTATGCTTCTTGTTGATGAGGCAATATGCAATAAAATTCAGTTTTAGAAAAGGGTGATTTCTGGGGGCAAGCGGTACAGAGGAAAGTAAGTATAACGATGCTGAACTTCTAAAGCTAGGCCCAGTTCATCATGCTACTGTTTTAAATCTGAAAATCTCCCAGGATGGGACTGCAAAGTTTACATGTCAGGAAAGTGTGTGACCACAGCTCTGAGGTCCGAGTTGCTATTGAATTTGAGGGCCTGGATTCTGGCCTAAGAAGTGAGTGTTTGTAAAAACTACATGTTTTCACATGTGTTTTCCTGACTGCTTTATATTTTGGACATTATTTATACATATACTGTATAGAAAAAATGTATACTTAATAAGTAAATCTACTAAAAGATATTAATGCTAAAAATGACAGAGAGACCTGGGACTTGAAATCAGTGAGAGAGATTTTAATAGATAGTAAAGGGTTAACCAGGCTGGTCTTCAACATTAAAGAAAAAAATCTCCTCAGATGTGTTTCTAGTTCTATAAGCTAGTCCTTCCACAAAACCACCACACACAAGACCTAACATTCTTTGCTCGTCTCAAACAATAGACACTCTAAGAAGATTACATCACAGTGCATGTTTTTGGCCAGGAGAAGGCATATTTGTGAATGTGGTGGCCTGCAGTGGTTTTCTGCCAGCATAGTCCTGTGACAGACACGTACAAATAGCTCCTGTAGGGGCAGCCTAATTAGGTATCACGGCTGCTGTGTGGTGCACGTGGCTGCCAGCCTGCGTGAGGTGTTCTGGAGTCAGGGGATTGGTGAGGCTGATCTTCAAGGTGTTCTTTCTTTTGTTCCTGTTAAATCTCTTCCTTACACAGTCTGTCAGAAAGACAAGCTCTATATTGAGAAAGATTATGCTGAATCTCACTCAGTAAGCAGTGAGATAGTAACGTAATACTCTTGTGACATGCTTTGGACTCAGCCTACTGACTCCTCACTGAGAGATGCTTGGTAAATCTCAAGAGGCCAAAAGACATCCAGAATACTCCCAATGTCAGCCTGCAACTGAACTCTTCTTGTAGCAAATCTAGACGAAGGACCCTAAATTAAATTGCTTTTCTCTTGCTAAAGTATTGGAGAAGGCAATGGCACCCATATGCCTCAGAAGTTAAAGGTAGAAAAGTGGAAACAGAGACATCAGCCAAATAGCCCAGGAAAACTGGAGGTTTAATAGCCAGTGCTAGTGCAATGCCAGGACAATGATTAAAAGGATTTTGTTGCAGTTCCCCACTGTTGTTTTAATTTTCTTTAAGCAGCAGATCCAAAATTTGAATCCCTTCATAGCCACCTAAGTCACCTACTTTGCTCCAGAATCTCCTCTCATGGTCAAAGATGAATCTCAAGGTGAAAGAGGGTGATCACGAGGTTGCTTTACCTTAAAGTTTGTCTTTATTTTCTGCCTGTTTGGCCTCTGACATAATTACCCTTTCTAATTTAATCAACATATGGAATTACTTTTTCTAAACATGACTGAGGGGTCAGCGTTTATGTTTCCTTTAATAAGATTACAGAACTTCTTAAAGTTGAGAGCTTTCCTCATGTGATAAAAAAATCCCTAAGAGGTTCTTTATTTATTACTATTTTTTGAATGCAAAGACTTAAGCATAATGTTTTAATTCTCGTTAAATGCCTATGTATAATTTTAACTATTCTTCATTTGATAGTTTATATCCATAGGAGACATTAAACAATGTGCTAGTCCCAGTTCCCCACTTTAAAAGAGGGGAAATTTATTTATAAATATTCTGGTAGTTGTTTTTAGATTTTATTTTACCCCAAACATCCAATCCAAATATAAATTTAAACATAGGCCATGAAAATATTTACTCAAATTCATTTCATCAGCAATAGCAGCTGATCTGGAGGTGATTTTTTTTTTTTTTTTTTTTTTGTAGTAAAGCAGAATTCTGTGCTGTATTTAAAAAAAAAAAAAAACTTTCCACGGAGTTAATTTAAGTAGCATTCCTACTCAGTGGGTTTAGTAGAGGATTATGAATATGAGAAATTCCTAAGCACTTTGGTGTACATTTAATTTCTTAGGAACATTTCTACTGAGTAAAGTAAGGCATATATATATTTGCCTTTCATTCAACAGAGCTTTCTTAGGTACTTTCTATGTTCTGAATGATGGACTAAATGTAGTAATAAGAATTCTTAAAAGAGAGAGATAGAAGGTGGGGAACTGAGGTTGCAATGATGTGCTTTGAAGGAGGACGGGGTAATGAACTAAGGGATGTGAACAGCCTCTTACAGTTCTGGAGATCAGAAGTAAAAATCCATTTCACTGGGCTAGAATAGGCAAGGAAATAGATTCTCCCCTAGAACCTCCAGAAGGAATGTAGCCAGGCTGACACCTTGATTTTAGCCCCGTGAGGCAGATTTTATACTTCTGATCTCTAGAGCTGTAAGATAGTACACTGAATTGTTTGAAGTCACTTAGTTTCTAGTAATTTGTTACAGTGGCAATAGAAAACTTATACCTGGAGTTCTGCCCTGGTTCTTGAAATTAATAGAAAATTGATAAAAATCAAGTCTATCCAGAAACCAAGAATTAAAAGCCTTATTATTTGCAACCACGGATGCATATCTTCTTTCAGCCAGTTTCTTTTTGTGCACATATGTCTAGTCTCTTCTAGGGATGCAAAGATGGATAAGACATGTTCCCTGCCCTCTCAAGGGCCAGGATGGCTTTGGATGGTTTTGTCTTGCATGATAGGTGAAGTTATCAGTACTTATTAATTAATTCATTATAGGAATTGGGTCATTTTAAAATCTCTGGATTTAGAAGGTTCTAAACTGACATCAACTAATTTTCTGAAGATAGCTTGTCTTTTTGCCCCATGTGATTTCCAGCCCCCTTTGGAGGCTGGCCCACACCAAGTTCAGAGCTGAGAATACAGATGGCGGTTCCCCAAAAAGCCTCTCACTTCTGGACTCTGACCAGCTCTCTGATCACTGCCCATAGTCCAGGAGGCCAAGAAGAGCTGATAATGCCACTTACTGACATTCAACACAGTTTCATTAGACCCAATACATTTGCAGCAGTTTACCTAGCTATGAAAGGTCTGGACAGATTAAAAAAAAAAAAAAAAGAGCCCACCAAGAAAGTACTTACTTGGGAGAAATTTAAAGCTGGGAATTGGAAGGGGAAAAAGTTAGAGGAGGAAACCTATGAGTACATTCAACACAACTGGCTTCAGATGTAATGTATCAAAGGAATTAAGAGTGATTGTGATAAGGTCTCTGGGTCCAACAAAAAGTGTTAAAAAAGGGAAGAGGAATGTAAGTCGATCTTTCCAGTATGAGAGAAGTTTGAGAGAGAGAACGGGGGGGGGGGGGGGCGGGTGATAAAACAGAGTCTAAGGAGGTGGCTCTGACAAGACTGTGACACATAATTCACCAAATCTTCAAAGGAGAGGACAAACTGCAATGATTAACGGCAAACTGAGGGAAAGTGGGAGTTGGGAATTGGAGCAACCACGTGAGGAAGAGGAAACCCGACAGGATGAAGCTTAGTGGAATGGAGCAGTAGAGGAGCAAAGGATACGGTTGTGATGGATAGGACTGCAGAATGCTGAAAGATAGGGTGAGGTTTACATATGCAGCAGGTAAGGAAAGTCCCTGAAAGATTTTGCAGTTTCCATCCATTATGTGGTGTTGGCTTAATGCAGCCATAACTTTATCACGTGCGTGTGTGCTCAATTGCTACAGTCGTGTTCAACTCTTTGTGACCCAGTGGACCATAGCCCTCCAGGCTCCTCTGTCCATGAGATTCTCCAGGCAAGAATAATGGAGTCAGTTGCCATGCCCTCCTCCAGGGGATCTTCCCCACCCAAAAATTGAATCCGTGTCTCCCTTACTGCAGGAGGATTCTTTATCGCTGAGCCACTGGGGAAGCCCATAACTTTATTACATGTGCTAGCTATTCAGAGTCATGAGAAAGTTCCTCTGACAGTCATCCATCTCCAGATTTCAATGTGTAAAGATACATGTCATCTTCCACATGACCTATAGAGGAAGCATGTTTTATGTTATGTTCTCACCACCAAATAGCTCCCTCTCAAACATAAACTATTTTCTTTAAAAAGTGGAAATAGAAGAATAGGTCATCTCTTCCATGGACAGAGCCTGGTTCAGTAAGATGGTCTATAGAGTTCATAACAGTGTGAGTAAGACTTAGGATAGGTGATCAGGGTTCAGTGGAAGAGTGGGGAGGAGTGGGTGGTCTAAAGGGGTTCAGATCCCCAACTTCTGGTTGCACATCTCCTCTTGACACTGTTTTCCATGGAGCAAGAGAAGGGTTCATCTGTACTTCAGTGGACTAGTGTGTTATAAAATATCTTATAAATAATAAGAGCTCTCTTTTCTTCTTCATGGTGAAGACTAGATAGCATAGCCCAGAACAGTGTACATATAGAACCAGGAAGATGAGAGGTGAAGGGAATCCTTTTTTTCTTAAGTGCTTGGAGTTCTTCTTTTTTTGAACCAACTACTTATAAGTATGTATTGCTGCAGTTGACAACAAAGGACATGGCTTGTTTTAGACGGAGCCTGGAAAATTGGTGGCATGCATATTTATCAAATGAATTCCATTACTGTAGATAAGTTTTATTTATCTCTCCACCAGCAAACATAGGTAATTAAGATCTTAAACCAGACAGTCACACTACTCTTTAAAAAAAATTTTTTTTAAAAATTTTATATTAGAGTATAACCGATTAACAATGTTGTGATAGTTTCAGGTGCATACAAAGGGATTCAGCCATACATATATACAAGTTCTAATGAAAATGCCACTGAACAAGAAATAAACTTGTTTTCTTTCTCATACTAAAGAATGTTGTCAAACTAATACTAATGTGGACTCAAGCAGAGCACATCATCCTGGGGTCCGGGAACCCCTCTCTGGACTTTTGTCCATTGAGTGCTTGAATTTGAATGCAAAGGTAGCTTGAGAAGACATTTGAAGATAGCATTTTGGAATACAGTTAACTTGGGGCTGCCAAAAGTTTGGTCACATGCTGAGCCAGTTCAGAGATAGTAATCCACATGAAGTTAACTTTTCCCCTTTTGGCACTGTTAATTGTTGATAAGGAGTTAACTCAAGTTTGCTCATTGCCTCCAGCTTGCAAGAGAATTTTGTTTCACAAAAGCAAATTTAGAGAAATAGAGTTGCATTAAAAAAAAAAAATAACAATCCCTTTAGACTTGGGTCATCTTGAAGATTCAATTTCAAGAGTGTTTTAGTGTAAACACATTTCTAAAGTTTTCAGATGCCAGCAGATACAGTCCTTTGGGAGAGACCAAATGTGTCCAAATGAAATAGGGGTCAGTGCCACAGAGAAATTCTCATAAAAGTAAACTATTGCAAAAAGATATATATATACATATTACTTTGTATATTACATATTTAATACATATTAAATTATTATTTATATTTAATACATATTAAATATGCAAATAATAGGTAATAATACATATTAAATACATATACATAAATTACATATCAGCTTTGGCCAGAGATTCAGCAAAGATAGCTCAAGATAAAGGAAGACAAAGGTTAAATCCTAATACATTTTATTAAAATAGATTTAAAATTATTTAAAATAATCTTCCCATCTTCACAAGGGAGTCAGCTGTGGTTTGTGGCCTCTGATGCACGTATGCATGTCCCAGCAAGGGGCTGGTGTAAACAACCAGCACCAATCCCAGGGTGAGCAGCATTCTCAGGGCAGCTCCAGATCCTTTTTCTGTTTGTTCCCTCTGTGCTGTCTTCAGAAA
Organism: Tragelaphus eurycerus; assembly: GCA_935064755.1. Taxonomy (NCBI): domain Eukaryota; kingdom Metazoa; phylum Chordata; class Mammalia; order Artiodactyla; family Bovidae; genus Tragelaphus; species Tragelaphus eurycerus. Next base: position 33,705,081 of record CAKXYN010000002.1, read on the forward strand.
AAGTGAGGAAAGGCCATCCTTCTCTAGTCAGTATGGACAGTCAGGTGTTCAGAGATCCTTGATGGTCCATGTTTATCCAATCATAATTCAGCAAACACTTACTGAACTCCTTTCATTTAGCAAATGTTTACCATACTCTGTGTTGTGACCAGAGGGATTAATCATGGTCTCTTTCCTCAAGGATTTCACAGTCTCTTGAAGGAGATACATCAGTAATCCAGCAGTAACCATGCTAGAGTAACACAGGGTGCTGGGGAGACCAGGGGAAAGAAGATAATTCATCTTGATAGTGAAGCACAGAGGGAGGTTTCCAAGAAAAGCATCCAGAGAAGACCACACTGGAACTGACTCTGATACTCTGAAATGTGAAGGAATTACATAGAATAAGCCCCAAAACTTACTTCCCAGTGAGAAACATTTGTCTGTCTTTCTAAGTGATGGATTGTGACTGAGACTTAGTAATGGGTCTGAATATTAATTTACTGGTTTCCCATTCCCAGTCCTAGTTCAAGGTATTAGATACAAACTAAATCAAGTTAGTTGCCTCCTGAAAAATCTGTATGCAGATCAAGAGGCAACAATTAGAACTGGACATGGAACAACAGATTGGTTCCAAATCGGGAAAGGAGTACATCAAGGCTGTATATTGTCACCCTGCTTATTTAACTTATATGCTGAGTACATCATGCGAAACGCCGGGCTGGATGAAGCACAAGCTGGAATCAAGATTGCTGGGAGAAACACCAATAACCTCAGATATTCAGATGACACCACCCTCATGGCAGAAAACAAAGAACTAAAGAGCCTCTTGAGTGAAAGAGGGAGTGAAAATGTTGGCTTAAAACTCAACGTTCAGAAAACTAAGATTATGGCATCTCGTCCCATCACTTTATGGCAAATAGATGGGGAAACAATGGAAACAGAGACTTTATTTTGGGGGTTCCAAAATCATTGCAGATAGTGACAACAGCCACGAAATTAAAAGACACTTGCTCCTTGGAAGAAAAGCTATGACCAACCTAGACAGCATATTAAAAAGCAGAGACATTACTTTACCAACAAAGATCTGTTTTTCCAGTAGTCATGTATGAATGTGAGAGTTGGACTATAAAAAAAGCTGAGTGCGAAGAATTGATGCTTTTGAACTGTGGTGCGAGAGAAGACTCTTGAGAGTCCCTTGGACTGCAAGGAGATCAAACCAGTCAATCCTAAAGGGAATCAGTCCTGAATATTCATTGGAAGAACTGATGCTGAAGCTGAAGCTCCAATACTTTGGCCACATGATGCAAAGTACCAACTCGTTGGTAAAAACCCTGATACCGGGAAAGATTGAAGGCAGGAGGAGAAGGGGACAACAGAGGATGAGATGGCTGGATGGCATCATCGACTCAATGCACATGAGTTTGAGTAGGCTCTGGGAGTTGGTGATGGACAGGGAAGCCTGGCATGCTGCACTCCCCAGGGTTGCAAAGAGTTGGACACATCTGAGCCACTGAACTGAACTGAAATCAAGTTAGGTATTTCAAGTGTCAGGTATCATTTTAGAGCTCATGACTACACTGGTTGAGGGTCTATTTGCCCAGGAGGAATAATAATCTGTTAGGAGATTATGGAGACAATACCACCTGCATTTGTAGAGTGACTCTTTTTTTTCCCAGGAAATAGGTGAAATTTATTTTTTTATTGCATTTTGACATTCTCAACATTTTATTTTATTTGGGCATGATGTTACTTGGCTAATACTCAACTCATCCTTTCAGTGACTAGAGTCAGTTGTTCCCATGCAAAATTTCACAGCAGATATAATTAAGATGAGGTTGTCCTGGAGTAGGGTGTATTCCTGATCCAATATAACTGCTAGCCTTATGAAAAGGGGAACTTGGACATAAACACTCATAGGGTAAAGGTGATGTGAAGAGATACAGGGAGGTGATAGCCATCAACAAGCCAAGGAGAGAGGTCTGGAATACACCCTTCCCTCACAGCCATCAGAATAAATCAACCTTGTCACAATCCTGGACTTCTAGACTTCTAAACTGTGAGACAATACACTTCTGTTGGTTAAGCCATCCAGTCTGTGGTACTGTTATGGCAGCCCTAGTCAACCAAGAAACCCACCAAACTCTGGCATCATGGCTTCAAGTAGAGGGAATATGGGTCTATTGACCCAATTTGGGTCATGTTGCCTTTGCCTGTCAGCACACTTTCCCAGGTACTGCGAGAAGGGAACTTGAGTCTTTTCCTCAGAGATGCCAAGCATGGGTTGTGAATTAAATATGGCCCAGCAAGAGGACTTTTGTCTTTTAAAAATGGTATTGGAGGAGGGTAAGAATTCACAGATTATCTTTCTTTTATTTTGTGGAATGTTGGACAGGGAAGAAAAAGAGAAAGTAACAGCCCTCAGGGCACTTTAATAATATTTACTTTTAACCAGCAGTGAAAGAATTCACGAGTTATTGATGGAATATTTTTAAAGAGAGAAGGTATTTTTGTGGATTTTCTTCCTTGTCAAATGACCAAAACAAAAACAAAAACCAAACCCCAAATCCAAACTCTTTCTTTACTTTATTTTCTTAAAGATTTGTAGTATTCTGTACACTTCATTTCAAATTTCTAACTTGTTTTCCTCTAAATTTCAACACTTAATGATCAGTATTCTTTAACTCCATGCCTAGTTATTACTAGTTGCCCAAGAGGTACATAATTTAGTTTTCCTGATTTGCAAAAGGCATGTGTGTTTGTCTAAGTGACAGATTATAATATGATCACACTTTTAATTTTACAATGTGGCAAGCTATTAGCATTAATAAGGTCTATGCATGAAATAATAATTTGAATTTTGAAAATGACCTAGTAGGAAGCAAGTAGGGAAGAAATATGGTGTCTAAAAAGAGTACTGAACTTGGAATAAGAAAATCTGAGTTTAAATTCAAGCTTTCACTTCCTACCTCTGAAATTGTGAACTGATTGTCTAACCTCACTACATAATGTTCAAGATTATAAGATAGTGGTCTCCCCCATATGTTTATTCTGAGAATTAAAATTAGATAATATACATCACTGGAGGAGGCAATGATAACCCACTCCAGTATTCTTGCCTGGAAAAACCCATGAACAAAGGGGCCTAGCAGGATACAGTCCATAAGGTCTCAAAAGAGTCAGACATGACTTAGCAACAGATTTTCACTTTTTTTCATTCAATATACATCAAATCATCTGGTATGATGCCCGCACCCTAAAAAATAGTTATTGGGAATTTGTTAAATTGAATGCTGAACTAGAATAATAAATGGATGTTATCTATATTCCTGCTCTGTTTTTTAAATAGATATTTCTTCTCAAAGTTGAAAGTTTCTTAAAATTAGGCACAGAAGACTTAACCTATAACCTATTTTTCAAGGCACCTAGTTTTAGGATGTCATTTAATATTTACTGAGGGTTTGCTGTGTACCAGAAAGTGTTTATTATGATTATCTCATCTGGTCTTTATAAAACCCCAAGGAGACAGACAACATCATTACTCCCACGAGGAAACTGAGGCTTACAGAGTAAGTGCAAAGTCTCAGCTCAGAAGGGAGTGAGCTTGGCTAGGAAGAAACATAAGGCTAGGACCAAGCTATTAACCTCTGCACTAGGCTGCCTCCCTGTAGTATAGAAATTATCCCAAGCACTACCCTCTCGCCATCCAGATGATGGCTTACAGAGAAAACTTTTTTTATTGGGAGAGATAACTAGAAAAACGGATTAGATTTATTATTATCGCAGCATAAAGCATGAAGACCTCTCAGAGATCACGGCTGTCTTTAATGTCTTCTTGAAAGAAAAATCTTGGGAGAAGGATAAATGAAAGTGAACGATGCCCAGCCTTGGGAGAGAAGTGGTTTCCCACATCTGAGATGACTCACATCTTACCCTTTTTGCTCTAATTTCTCTCTTTGTACGTATCCTGTGATTTACTCTCTGGACGATGACTCTGCCGCCAGTTCCCAGCCAATGCTCACAGACGCTATCCATTTCAGAAGAGACACGCACTCTGCTTGTAAGTGGTCACTTCCCCCCCCACCCGCCGCTTCCCATATTTCTCTTCCCCTGAGAATACTTTGTTGACCGTGAAGTAGGTTAGGAAGCAGAACCATTTCACACAGTGTAAGAGGCAGGTTGATTTTGTGGTGTTTTGCTACTTGGTTACCATCGATCCTGGGTAGCGGAGACTCCTGTAACTCCCTCCTGGGACCAGGGTGGTGTGTATGCGATGCTGGTTTTGCAATGTGGCCTACACAGAGTTGATCTTGCCCAGTAATTAGGGGTTTACTCCCTTGATTTTGTCTCATCAATCTGGTTCATTTTGCCTCAGACACATTTTTCTCCTGAAGATTACCTCCACAAACCCCAGGACTGAGAAGAATGAATTCCAATAAAACCCAATAAATCTGACAGAAAAATGTGGAGTTAGAGATCCACACAGGCCATGAGGACTGTCACATTAAAGGCTCCTGGGGATTTTTTTTTATGACTTTTTTTTTCCTTCCTCTAATGCTTGGTCTCTTGCTTCCATAAATTGTACGGGCTGGCTTTTCATTAACTCAGAAAGCTGAAATAATTCTTTGTAAAGAATTCTTTAGTCACACATGATTCAAAAGTTCACCAAGATCAAAGCCAGTCAGCTCCGTGGCGGGCCCAACACCGTATATTTCATGTAAATGCTGTGGCTTGCTGCCTTCTCGGCTGGAGTTGTTCCAATTTCACATCCCTCTGGCAGATAATGGGACCCTCTGATACTGTCCCCAGCACACGGGGCTGCTCTGCGTCCCATTCCGTTCTCCTCAGAAGCCCATGTCGATGCTGTCTGTACGGGCCAGTGAAGTCATTCTGACAGCCCCCTCAACAGTACCTGAAATTTCATGAGGTGTGGGAGTCTTTCTTGAGTCTAGGGGGTCTGGAGCTGTGGGGTGGGGGAGGTGGGAAACAGAGCAGAGAAATACTTCATTGTTCAAGCCTCATCTGTTGCTCTTATTCTCCCTTTAGGGGTGTGGGGTGTATTAAAGGGGCTCAAAGATGAGATTAAAGTAAACCAAGAGCAGCGTGAGCAGGCAGTCTTCCTTCTTGGGGATACTGCTCTCTTGTTCTTAGCCTGTCTTATTGTTCTTAACATTTTCCATTTAAAATGTATGGGCACAGGAGGAAATGATGTGTGAGAGACATGAGAGAAAAAGCTTGACAGTTGAGCTGTTACAATAACAGCGCTGGAATAACAGTGGGCTTTTCCTGGGGCTGGCCACTTCCATGCATCCCCTCATCGTGGACAGGAGCTCAGAGCAGAGCTCTGAGGAATTCAGAGACTCAGCAGGCGCTTGGTCAGAAGCAAGGAGAGAGTAAATTCTTCATGAGGCTGAAGAGGGGGAAGGGTGTGTCCGCAGGTGAACTCCAGAGGCTCCAGGGGCCTATAGAGTACATACCAACTGACTGTTTTGTTGATGAAATGACAACTATCTGAGTCCATTTCTGGATGAGTCCATGGGATACTCAAGCATTCAGTCCCTTTCGTGGGTAGTAGTGGCTCTGATACCTGAGAGACATTCCAGGGATTCAGGGGAGGCCCAGACATGAAGGACAAAGATAGGAGATGATGGATAGGTAAGAGGTGTGCCTGAGAAGGACATCCTTGAGGGAGGTTCCCCCAAAGAGAGGGAGACTCAGAGAAGAAAGGTGGAAAGTCTGCTGGTAGTTGCAGGAGGTAAAATGACGCCCTCACCTGGCACATTGCTGTGTGCTGAGTAGAACTGGCCGTCCTGCATCCATTTGGTAGTCTGGGTAATTTCTCAGGAACTTCAGCAATCTAGGTAACATGGCCTTTCCATTGGACCACAGAATTCAAACCCTGAAAGAAGTCAGGCTCAGGTTCATCCCTTCCCTCGGCTGGCACAACCTGGGGCCGACGGCATCACTCCCTTCTGCCTTGGTTTCTCACATCTTCATTACAGGATCAGAGTAACTAAGCCTTGATTTATTTTGCCAGGATGTTAATGAATATAATAATACAGGTGGTCATTCAAACTTGTAGAAAAAGCTCTTTTTGCCAGCATCATGGAAATATGGACAGTGAAGTTAGGAAAGAAAAAAACTGGCTTTCTATTACTCCCGACAATAGCTCATACATCACAGAAGCTGCAAGTCAGCTCCCCTCCTTCCTCCACGAGGAGCAAACTGTATTTTCAAAAATGGAAGCATCTGGTTAAATATTAAATAGGAGAGTCATTCTTCTCAGGTCTCACACCGCCAGCACTTAGGTAGCAGTTAAGTGAGATGGCTTGTTGGCTTTGACGGCCGTACATTTATGATGCTGTATAAATAATAACTGACAGCAATTCCACGGCGATCTTTCCAACAATCTCGCCTCTCTGCACTTTCTTTAGTGGCTCATGCACTTGTGCATACACACGTCCACACACACACACACACACACACACACATGCACACACACACTTTGCCTATCATAATAGCTATTGTCTTCCCTGCCCCCCGCCTTTCTTTCAACAGATGTGTCCATTTTTAGTTAATGTAAAGGAAATAGCAGCTTTTACAGGTAGCCTTTTGCAGTGGGAAAGAGCTGTATTAACTATAAAAAACTTTTAGTTGCATAATTTTTTATTCGGAATCCCCTCCCCAGACGTTGGTCCCCTAGCTCAGTATTTCCCTTTAAGCTTACTGGCGATTAGAAGTGAATGCTTGAGGGGCTGTGAAGGAGCAGCTCACAGCAGCAGCAGTAGCAACAGCTGAGAAACTTTAGCTTTCAGTCCCCAGGCCAGAGAGGAGTGGCATTTATAGTCTCTGACAAAGTAATATTTGTGTGTTCAAAAAACATCTTACGGAAAAGTTTGTTGTGCCAACCCGTGCTCAAGATGCTAATGGTATTTGTCTAGGCCACTGGCCAAATGAAAACAAATTCACACATACGAAGTAGAAGGACACTTGAAATAATAACTTTCGTTTCCAGATTGTCTCAAAATGTGATTAGCACACGAGCTGAGGAGACTGGGAGATCCTCAGGGCCACTGGAGGGCAAAGCTTCAGCCATAAACTGACCTGAAGTGAATCCATACATGAGAGAAACCTTGCATGTTTGTGGTGTGGGAAAATCTCAGGCAGGAAATGCCGAATGCCAGCTCTTTGTACCAACTCAGGTGTAGGAGAGATGGCCAAAGGATGTAATTCTTGTGGGAAACATTCTGTAAGGTGATCACACTGATCCCATCTAGTGTCTCAGCGAATCACACTTTAGGCAGCAAATTCATCCTACAGGCCTTATTCAACAGAATGTGTTAACAAAAAGATCAACCTCCCTCCCTTCCAACTTGTCCTGATGACCAAGTACTGAGAATGCACAAAATAATTGGAAAAATCTAAAGCCCTCTCTGGCACCCCACCCCAGTACTTTTGCCTGGAAAATCCCATGGATGGAGAAGCCTGGTAGGCTCCAGTCCATGGGGTCGCTAAGAGTCGGACACGACTGAGCGACTTCACTTTCACTTTTCACTTTCATGCATTGGAGAAGGAAATGGCAACCCACTCCAGTGTTCTTGCCTGGAGAATCCCAGGGACAGGGGAGCCTGGTGAGCTTCCGTCTCTAGGGTCGCACAGAGTCGGACACGACTGAAGCGACTTAGCAGCAGCAGCAGCAAAGCCCTCTCTGGAAATTTACAAACTCAGGAAAATCAGCCATTGACCCGAGTTGTAGATGTCAGTTCCATCATGGCTCCAGACTTGTTACTCATGGGAAAGAAACTCTCTACAAGGATCATACCCACATTGGTGTCTATTCCTTGGACTTAAAGAAAAGCCTTGTGATAGACAGTTTTTCCACTCTACCTTCCTCTCTCTTCTGAGAACAACCATGTAACCTTCTATATCCTTCTAAAGGCTGCTCCTGACATAAGTGAGCAGAAGGCCTGGTTCCTTAATGAATGCACTTAACGATTACATTAGGAAGCTTTGCAATGTGTCCATTCTCCTCTAGGTGGAACTGAGAAACACTGAAAAGATAGGATTATGGATAAACAATTTGAGCACCAACTATGTATATTGCTAAATTCTGGGGGATATGAAAATTTTCAAGACACCTTCCTCTGCACTTTCCTCAGTTGAACAGCCCATGATGATGATGAAGATAAACTCTAACAGGACAGCCTACCAACTCCTGAATATGAGTTTATGTTCTTGAGTATTTCCTAGGAATTCTACCAGCAGGAGAAATCTTGCCCCAGCTGGTCAGAGTTTCTTCTGCCCTCACGTCTAGCCAATCTACGGATCACAGTGGTTTCTAAACTTGGCTTTCAATGGAATCATCTGGGGCTGGGGTGGAGGGGATGACGGAGGTGGTGTCGGGGGGTAAAATACACTGACCTTCCCTTTCCTGAGGTTTTGCTGTAATTGGTCTGAGGTGCACCTTAAGCAATTCTGCTTTGCAGCCAAAATTGGGCACCATTGCTAGAGTCACATTATTTCCCCACTGTTGCTATTCAGTCTTGTCCTGCCTTTAGCAACCCCAGGGACTATAGCTCACCAGGCTCCTCTGTCCATGGGACTTCCCAGGCAAGACTACTGGAGTGGGTTGCCATTTCCTTCCCCCATTTCCCCATGGCTGTTTCCAAATAACAGACCATAACTGGTCCAGCTGCTGGGGATGTCTTCTCCATCCTTGTTGGCCCCATGCCCTCTCTTTTGCCCAGCACATGGGTCTTTGTATGTTTCCCAAATGAAATTGACTGAAACAAGGTCTTCAGACACCAAGAATAATTCTGTTTCTCTAGAAGGCTGCAGTTTTCAGAAAAACAAAAACAAAAAACAACAAAAAACATTGTGGGTAGTTGTCTTAGGTTTCTATTTCTGCCATAATGAATTACCATCAATTTAACCAGCTTAAAATTTATTTATTTTCAATCCAAGGGTATTTCCAGCAACTCTTTTATTATCTTGCATTTCTGCAGGTAGTAGTTCTGTGGAAGTCTGACAAGGGTCTCATCAAGTTAGAATCAAGGAGTGGCAGGGTGGTGCTCCTTACCTGAGACTCTGGGGGAGAATCTGCTTCCAGGTTCATTATGATTGCTGGCAGATCTCACTTCCATTGGTTTGCACGACTGAGGTCCTGGTTTCCTTTCTGGCTATTGGCCATGGTTATTCTCAGCTTCTAGAGGCCACCTGCATTCCTTGGCTCATGGCTCCCTTCCTCTGTCTTCAAAGCCAGCAGTGATAGTCGGAGTCCTTCTCAAGTGTCAAAGCTCTCTGATCTCTCCTTCCGTTTCCTCCATCTCCCTCTTCCTCCGCATCTCTCTGACTCACTCTTCCACCTTCATCTTCTGCTCTTTGGGGCCCCTGTGTTTACATCAGTTTCACTTGAAGAATCCAGGACACTGTCCCTTATTTAAAGTTGGCAGATTAGTAACCTAATTTCTTCTGCAAAATCCTTTCACAAGATTTAATCCAACACTAACCTAAACTAGGTTAGTGTTGGATTAAATCCCCATGGGTGAGAATCTCGGAGGATGTCTTAGAATTCTGCCGACCACAGTAGCGATTATTAGAGAGAACAGGAAACCTCTTTGTGGACAGGAAGTTACTAGAGGTCAGGGCCAGGATCATGAACCTGTAGATGAACATTTTGAAATGATTATTATTTTAGCCATGACCATAACTATCTACAGATGACAGACAGTCCTTGAGGCTGTTAGAGCAAACTGGGGAGAAGAGACTCATGTTTATCCTGGGTTTTATAGTTTACAAAGACTCTTCGAGAATTGAATTGCTGAAGCGTGGGGAGGATTTGAGTACTAGAGGTTCAACAGGCAGGGCTGTGGTCCCCTCCTTTGCCCTCAAACTGGAACAGCTTTGTTTTGATGTGTTTAGGATATTGGACTAGAATACAGATGATTTCTGAAGAAATATTTCTTCATCAAATAGTCTTTGGGATGCCCTGTGAGGCAGATGGGACAGCTTTTAATTTCCCTGTCTTACTGGCGAGGAAACAGGTTGCCTGAGGTTCCATGACATACCCAGAGTCCGTTTAGCCAGTGATGCTTCACTCTGTGCAGAACAGGTTGGCTGTGGCTGCCCTGAAGTGGCCTGCAGAGCCCACTTATAAGCTATGTGATGAAAATCAACTTTTTTTTGTTCTGGTGGAATCTCATTTTAACCCTGAAACACTATGGTCCAGTTTGATTCATTTTTTTAAATTTCTTTTTTTAAAAAATTTTAATGAGAGGATGATTGCTTACAATATTATGCTGGTTTCTGCCATACATCATCATGAATCAGCCATAGGCATACATACAACTCCTCCCTCTTGAACCTCCCTCCCACCTCCTACCCCATCTTACCCTTCTAGGTCATCACAGAGCACCTGATTTGCAGCTTGATTATTTTTTAAAGACCTCAGACATAGCACTCAGCATCTTGGACTTTTCCCACAAATCATGCTATGCATACTATAAAGGATATTCAAAATGATGTGCTAAGCTCTAAACTCAATTGTGAAAGAATTTCTCACACAGATAGATAACTGATTGTGTGTGTGTGTGTGTGTGTGTGTGTATGCTGGGGAAGAAGGGGATCACTGAAATAAGTCTAAGTCTCGTATAGGAATCTGCTTTGAAGACAGTGAGACTTATTTGGATATATATACTTTCTTACATATTTTTTAGAAAAAGTCACCTAATTTTACCATATTTAGGTTTTGATAGATTTGATAAAGGCTTTTGAAATCACTGGAAAAAGAGCAAAGAGGAAATGGAAAATACTCTGATTCCATGGCATGTTATCAACCAAAATATGAAAGTTGTATGTTACTAAGTATTCTGACTTTTCTCTTGCTTTTGGAAAGGGCTGGGTTTTCCTCCTAGCTGCAGCACTTTTACAGTATTATTGAGGCTGTCAGAATGCCTCTGTCTATATAAAAAGCATTAGAAAAGCAGTGGATGTGCGGGGTATTTCCTAGAGAGAAAACCATGCTTATCCATCTTTTCCTCCTTTGAAATGGGCCTTGCATGGTTTCAAAGTAGGAGTGGGGGGCTTTGAAAAGGAGGGGTACTGGGGGAGGGTGGGAAGTCAGGCCAGGGGAGTGTGTGTGGGAAGAGCAGCCTCAGACACCGGGTCATTAGTGGTCGGCTGAGCTGCAATATTCACAGCACATTTGTGGGGGTTCAATTGATCGCTCCAGGCCAGAGATAGCGTCAGCGAGGATGTGGTGAGCAGTGGCCCGGTGCTCCGGGGCTTCCGCTCTCACACATCATCAAGCCTCATTTTTAAATGGTTTGAATTAATGACACTTATTCAGACAGACAAAGGAGGTAAATGGAAGTGTTAGACCAGGCTTTTCACCTATTTGCTTAACATTTCCCGTTACCTTGAGTGCTGGAAACTCTCCATGGTCTTGCTCAGCCTGAACGGGAGCTGCCTGAGTGCCCCGCCTGCTCAACCTTGAAGGAGGACATGACCGTGCCCATGTAGGGAAGTGACAGCTTACGGGCAGGGTGAAGGAGGATGCTGTCAGCCCATCAGAGAGCATGCTGGGGAGCAGGGGTTCCTGTCCTCCAGGGTCAGGACTACTCCCAACGACGATGACTTTCATCATGTAGATTTTTATAATGATTAAGACAATTTTCTGGCATTTGGCTGCAACATGCCTTGAGCAAGGACACCTTTGACCAATTCACATAAAGTGGGCTTTGAGGCTGGTGGCAGGGCTGCCACGTGACACTGAGGGAAAAAAAAAGACTCTGGAATTAGGGTCCAGCTCAAATCCTCATTTTGCCATTTCCTGCCTGTGCAAAGTTGAGTGAAGCCACTTACACAGCCTGAGGTTTAGTTTCATCATCCGTAATCATGGATGTTATGCTAGATTGAAATGAGGTGAGCTGGGAAAATGGTGATCGTGGTCAGAACTTCATGAGCTCACAAGTCACTAGGACTTTGCCCTGCTGGTCCTCTTTCTGCTCCTATCAGATTGCCTGGAAACCATGGATCGTGTGACCCTCCAGGGACACCAAAGCACTAAAGCCGATTGACCCAGGAGGACACACACATTTGCAGGACTTGAGTTTGACAGTCTGCAAAGCCATCTGTTAGCAGGGCCCAGGAACTTGTTCCCAAGGAGGAGCCAGCTTCCTTCTCTTGATGGAATGTTCAGGTTATCCCATCATACCCACCTTAGCACAGGTGAAGGACAGGGGATCCCAGTCTAGGCAGGTCAGGCAGTGAAAAACAAGGAACAAGGGCGACAGCCCTGTGATGGATGGGGTGTGGAGTGTCAGGGGGAGGCGAAGGCCTGCAGGGGAGTAGCTGAATCCAATCTTTTGTTCCTAGCATCTTGCTCTGGGGACCTGCTCCAGGTTTCTCTCTGGCCCCTCTCCTGACTTTTTTATGTACATGGGAGAGTAGAGGATGATCCAGAGTCGCTGTCTGGATCCCAATGCAGGCTTCCTGTGCCTACTGGCTTTGTGACCTTGGGCAAGTTTCTTAACCACTCTGTGCTTCAGTTTCTACATCTGTCAAATAGGGGTAGTCATAAAATACCTACCTGACAGGGTGGTTGTAGCAATTACATGAAAATAATTTAGTAAGTATTCAATACATGTTGATATGTTTGGTATTTAACTATGATTTGTCACCTTCTTAGATTTCTAATTGATGTAATTTTAATATACAGTCAATGGATTTTACATGCAAATTAATGCAAATCAATTTCAAGAAAGTATTGATTTCATTCTAGCACCCATTGTTGGGACAGTGAATAACCAATACACTAGGCCTCAGTTCCCCAAGACCCACTCTGTTTCCCTGTCAATTGAACCTTTGGCTGACTCTCCTGAGGCTAAGCTGTAAAACTCCTTTTACAGATTGAAAGATTTTTATTCTGAAAATAATATTTTCACTTTCCTTTCCAAAGGGATTTTACTCTTCTCTGTGGGGACAATCTGAGTTTTCCTTCAGATTAAATATTTTTAATGTAAATGTTCTAAGGGGAAAAGTGTAGGGTTAGATGAACCTTCAATCCGGGTTCTGTGTGCATTACTGAAGGTTTTCAAATGCAAATATTTGATAAAAATATGTGGTTTTGTTTATTTATATGTATCTATATGTTAGCAACGTTAACTTGAATTGAACCGTTTAACGTGCTTAATCCGAGGCAGATGGAACGGTCAGTGAATTATTTTTGTAAACCACTTCTGTTGGCATTTAGAGCTTCCTTTCGTATTGATTCCATTCTGGCCAACCACTCGAGGCTTCACCAGCATAAGCCGGTGCCAGACTCCACTTCAATGACATATGTGTTTGTTCCCCTGAAACACAACACAATTGCAAATTTCTTCAGCCCATAGAACCCCTTTTGTAACTAATTAGACCAGACAGGGTGCTGCGGAGAAACCCCCGGACACAGCGCTGTATCCTGATGGATATTCATACAGGCCAGCCTCTTCACAAAGTGAACAATTGCCCAAATAATTATTTCCTGCTGTGGACTCTTTTTTTTTAATGCTTTGTTTGTTAAATCCTATTTTCCTTCCTACTTTCCTGTTGACTGCAGCTAAATTGAATTTGGTCCAACCCATCTCACACTGGATCAGCAAAAACGCTTCACTCTGTGGGAGAAAGGAGTTAACCCTTTGAATGTTGTCTTTCCTGCCAGCTCAGGACCCAACATCTGGTTCTGTCTTATTCCAATAGCAGAGCAAGAGGAGAGGAAGGGCTGCACTGAAGCAGGGGCAAATGAAGAATGAGATAGAAATGGAATGTGTTGTATTAGGATCATGACCATTTGGGGTGAAGAAAGTTTGTGTCACTTTCGTGTGTCCCTCAGAATACAGAGCTATGAAAAGGCAAGGAAGAGGGTGTACACAGCTTAGTAAATATAAGGAAGAAGGGCACTTTTGAACCAAGGCCTTCTCTAGCAATGTGACAGACATTTGAAGTGAAGGGCAGGTTGTTAAATGAAATATTGAATAATTTGGATAATCATTTCTGCATAAGATTAATTTGTTGCTGTTGTTTAGTTGCTAAATCGTGTCTGTCTGACTCTTTTGTGACCCCATGGAATGTAGCCCGCCAAATATCCTCTGTCCATGGGATTTCTCAAACAAGAGTGCTGAAATGGGTTGCTATTCCCTCCTCCAGGGGATCTTCCTGACTCAGGGATAGAACCTGAGTTTCCTGCATTGGCAGACGAGTTCTTGGCCACTGAGCCACCAGGGAAGCCAAGTAAGATTAATAGAAGGGTCTGAATTAGACAAAGGGAAGAGTGACTTTAATTTATATCTCATCTTAGAGCCATCTGTGATGGGAGTATCCATCTCATTAATGGTTTCTCACTGTTGGAAGACTTGGGGCTGTATTGTGAAATCAGATAGCGGAGTATGTCGAGAGGCGTGGGATCCCAAGGAAAGAGAAGCTGCTGTGAGGAATATTCTGGCCAATGTCAGCAAGTGTGATTTTGTTGGGCGTGTTGTAGCTTCTGTCCTTCGTTGTGTGAAAACTGTCCATCCGGTGAGACTTTGTGGAACTTGTTGTAAGCAGAGATGGTGTCAGAGGCTGCATTTGGCTGTCAGTCCCGGAAATGTAGCTTATGTTTCTGCAGGTGGAGTGTCAGAGCATTTTCCTGTTTGATGCAAGAGTCTCAGATTTCTCTTAGATATTGTATAAACTGTTACTTCCACCAGCAATATATGAGACTACAGCTCCCCCCAGGCCACCCTACAAAGAACATGTAATCAAACTTTTACTTTGTACCAACATACATTTAAGCAATGATATTTTGGCTTTAGAAAGATTTTATTGAAATATCATTGATTTACAGTGTGGTGTTAGTTTCAGGTGTATAGCAAAGTGAATTGATTATACATATACATATAGTTGCTCAGTCATGTCTGACTCTTTGTGATCCCTCGGACTGTAGCCTGCCAGGCTTCTCTGTCCATGGAATGTATTGCCATGCCTTTCTCCATGGGATCTTCCCACCCAGGAATAGAACCTGGGTCTCCTGCATTGCAGGCAGATTCTTTGGTGTCTGAGCCACCAGAAAAGTAAAGGTGTTCCAGCATTCCCTTTTTTTAGCCACACAGCTTGTGGAATCTTAGTTCCCCTGACCGCAGATTGAACCAGGGCCTATGGCAGAGAAAGAGCTAAGTCTTAACCACTTGACCTCCAGGGAATTCCCCATCTACTTTTTTTTTTTAGGGTCTTTTCCCATATAGGCCATTACAGAGTATTGAGTAGAATTCCCTGTGCTATATAGCAGGTTCTTATTAGTTGTCTATTTTATATATAACAGTGTGTATGTCAATCTCAATATCCCAATTTATCCCTCCCCCTAACCCCCTAATAACCACTTATTTGCTTTTTACATCTGTTTTGTAAACAAGTTCATCTGTACCCATTTTCAGATTCCACATATAAGTTGGTTGTCTTTTAATGTAATGAGAGTGTCTGGTCATATGTTCAAGAGCCATACCTAATGTTTTTCCTGAACTGTAAGATCGAATCATTTGGTAACTTCATTGGCACGTTGATCTTTTTCCTATGTATTTACAAAAGCTCTTTTCAAATGTCTCATACATTTATGAGGCTATTAACCCTTGCTTTATTATGTAAGGTGCAATATTTTCCCAGTTTGTTACTTTTGACTTTTCTATCAGTACTTTTTGCTATGTAGAGATTTCTAATTTTGTTACCATTAAACATGGAATATTTTCCCATTATGCTTTCTAACTAATTATTGTTTTTATGAAAACTATTTTATTCCTGTTTATTAACTTTGTGCCCTGATATTTTACTGAATTTTCTCATTTTCAGCAATCTTTCAAGTGCTGCTCTTGAGTTCTACAGATTTACAATATCTTCTGCAAATAGATACAGTTGCATATCCTCATTTTTAATTTTTAGGAATAAACTTCATAAGGATAACGAAAACTCTATGAAGAAACTTTTAAAATCATTTCTAAAAAACATTTACCATACATGTGTGCACATGGACACACACACACACATAAATATGCTTGAACAAATTGAGGCATCAATTCTTGGATAGGAAGACAATATTATAAAGATGTCACTTTTCACATATTATAAATTTAACATGGTCACAACAAAAAAGTAACCCATGGGACTTTTAAAAAGTTGAAGTAATTATAAATCAAGAAATAAAAGCAGAAAAATTCTGGAAAAACCAGAGCATCAGAGAAGATTGTCATATTAGATATTGCTGCTGCTACTGCTAAGTCACTTCAGTCGTGTCCGACTCCGCGGGACCCCATAGACTGTGTCAGCCCACCAGGCTCTCCTGCCCCTGGGATTCTCCAGGCAAGAAAACTGGAGTGGGTTGCCATTTCCTTCTCCAATGCATGAAAGCGAAAAATGAAAGTGAAGTCGCTCAGTCGTGTCCGACTCTTAGCGACCCCATGGACTGCAGCCCACCAGGCTCCTCCATCCATGGGATTTTCCAGGCAAGAGTACTGGAGTGGGCTGCCATTGCCTTCTCTGATATTAGATATTAAATGATATTATAACTGCTCAGTAATAGCAACAACGTGGTATTGTTCATGAGTAAGCAGATCGATCAGTGAACAGACTAAGAAATCCAAACATAAACCTTAGTATATGGAAGTTTAATATGTGGGAAATCAGTGGAGGAAGTCTGTACTATAATAAGTGGTATTGGAACAAATCATAAAATCATAGCCAAGTGGAAAGAGATAAACTTATATCTGAACCTCATGCCAAATATCAGGATACATTCCCAATGTATCAAAATTTAAATCTAAAAAGATTAGTATATAACTTTAAAAAAATCCTAATGGTAAGAGTATTACAAACATAAAGCTGTGTCAGTTAATATATTTCTGCCATTTCATTTTTAATAGTTTCATAGTACTCCACTCAACAAACTATCATACTTTGTTTATGGATATTCTAGGCTCTTTCCAACTTTTTACTGTTATAAGCAAAGCTGAAATGGCCATTTAACAATGTAGGGGGGATTATTTACCAAAACAGCAAAACAAATTTCTCAAAATTGAACATCAGTTATTGTGTTCATTTCCTATGGCTGCTGTAACAAATTACCACAAATTCAGTGACTCAAAACAATGGACATTTATTCTTTCACTGTTCTGGAGGCCAGAGTTCCAAAATCAGTATCACTGGCCTGATAGCTTTTTCCTTTCCTCTTCTAGTGTCTGCTGGCATTCCATGGATTGTGGCCACACACCATTCCAGTCCCTACTTCTGTAGTTATGTGGCCTTCTCTTCTACGGTCAGATCTTTCTCTGCTCCCTTCTTATAAAAGTACATGCAATGATATTTAGGAACCATCTGGATAATCCAGGATAGTCTCCCAGTCTGAAGACCCTTAATCACAACTGCAAAGTCCTTCCTCCACTCCTCCCCAGCTCCCATCTGAGGTAACATGCACTGGTTCCAAGGCTTAGAACTTGCAATTTTGGCAGGATGGGGTTGAGGGACTAGGGGGTGGGGGGAGGGGGTGGGGAGTTGGCATGCACAGCTATCCATGTTCTTGGAAATTTGTAGATTGTTCTAGCTCTGGAGAAATTCTTAGCAGCATTAATTTCTAGGCAGATTCTAGCTTTTGCCAAATTACCAGGCTCCTTCTTACTTCTTCATTCTTCTTCTCCCTCTTTCCAGCATCATTGTCCCAAGCCTACCCAAGTCCTGCTTATCTGGGATGTTGGTCAGCTAAAGGCCTCCTCAGTCCTATCCCTAGGTCATCCGTTCTTGTCCTGAGGTCAGTTTTTCCAAGGGCTCATCCTCAAGTCTGGTTATCTCTTCCTAAGGGGATTTCTTATTGGTGTTAGCCAACTTTTCCTCTCATGTTTTTTACTTCATAGCTCAGGTATGCAGCTATTCCTGTTATAATCACCACCTTGCTCCATTCCAGTGGTCCTTCACATGTTTCTCTGGCAGTTTCTGGCTAAGAAACTCTATTATCTGCAATAACACCACCACCATCTTCCTCTTTCCCAAACACTCAGGTTTCAAGTCTTGGCAGTTTTAACAGAAAGGAAAAATAAAAACTTTTTGAAAATCATGTGTCCCTGAAAAAGTCCCAAGTCCCTGACTTTGTTTCTTTCTGCCAAGTGATTCTTATCTCCATATTATTTGTGCTCTTCTATGGACTCAGCAAAGGGCCAAAACCTAGGGAAGCCCCTATTCTCTAGGCCTGAGCACTTTGCTGGAAATTCTGCTGATCATGTTTTGGGTGCTGGAATCTGCTAGTTAGCATCCTACCCACTTCGTGTCCCATCTTGGCAGCCTTCAGATTTGTCAGCGAAGAACTTTTTGAGTTCTTTTTATGTTGGTTTATGACCCAGTGCCCAGCCCTGGGACAGCTTCTGAGAAAAAGCAAGCAGGAAATTTGATGGCAAACCCATTGCCAGATGTGGTAAGGCCCCTGACGACGCCCTGCCTTTCTTTACAAACCCTTCCAGCATCTGTGTAGAAACTTTATTCATTTCTGGATTCCGTGTACTCCAAAGTACAGAAGAAGGGATTTGCATCAAACCAGCAGGGATTCACAGCCTGAGTCTTCCACTGGCAGAAATATGGTTTGTCCTAATTGTGTAGTCTGGTTCAGCGTCAGTTTCCCAGTCAGTGAATGGGCCCTGACCCTGGGAAAGATTGAAGGCAGGAGGAGAAGGGGACGACAGAGGGTGAAGTGGTTGGATGGCATCACAACTCAATGGACGTGAATTTGAGCAAGCTCCAGGAGTTGGTGATGGACAGGGAAGCCTGGCGTGCTGAAGTCCACAGGGTCACCAAGATTCAGACATGACTGAGTGACTGAACTGAACTGAACTGAGCCCAATGAAATCATGTCAAAGGTTGCTGTGAAGACCAGGTGAGACAATGGATGTTGTACACCCAGCACCGCTCCTGACCAGCAGCATCTCGACATCTGCTCCCCTTTATACTAATGCTCAAACTTGAGCCTTGTTTTTCACTCTGTATTTTCTTCCATTAAATCAAGTTCTTCTAAGTCCTGCTTATACTTAGCCACAGTATGGTTTAGTAATTAAGGTAATTGATATTTCTACTTATTAAGCCAGATACAGCGATACTTGCCTTAGGTGCATTTTTGCATTTAATCCATCTTTTTCTTTTAAAAAATCATAGAAACAATTGAAGCCTCATTTGTATTTCTTTCCAGTCTCACTCCTGTCTCTCAAATACAAGTTTGAAGTTGATGAGGATCTTTTCTGGGTTTTTAAAATACTTTTGCTATATTTCAATGGCTAATGTGTAATAGAAAAAATAGTGCTGCTTTCCGTTTTAAAAATTTACCCAAATGATATTACAATGTACATTTCCTTCTCCAATCTGATCTTTGGAATCAATAGTGTATTTTAGAAATAGATCCATGTAGCTCTAGTCCATTAATTTTAACTAGTATAATAGTTATAGAATAAAAACACTACCATTTATCTATACATTCTTCAATGGACAATTAGTTTGTTTTCAAATTTACGAGCAGTTCTGCAATGACTATCCTTGTGTATGTCTCCTTGTTTCCAAACTATTATTTTTTAAGACAAATTCCTAATGGACAAACTATTTGGCACATTTTTAGGACCTTCATTATCTCCTAACAAATTTTGTTCCATCTCCACCAGCATCATTTATAGTTTCAGCAGCAGGGTATGAGAATGTCTGTCCCCCCAGATCATCACAAACATTTTATGTTCTGATGCATTTAAATTTTTGCTAATCACAACAAAAAGTCATCATCTCATACTTTTAGTTTTCATGTCTTTGATGAGTAGTGAGACAGCATCTTTCCTTATACTTATTAGCCATTTATGGTTTTTGTCCTGTGAGTTGCCTGATCTTTATCTTTTGTATATTTTACAAATATGTTGCCCAATTTGCCAATAATCTTTTGATTTGTAATAATTTTTACTCTGTAAACTTTAAACTTTTTATATAGTCAAGTGGTCAAATCTATCAACATTTTCAACTGAATTCTTTTTTAATTATTGAACTATATTTAATTAAATACCACAATTCTATCTGCTGTGTAAAAGACACCAATGGTTGCAAATAATAGTCAATTATCATTTCAGGGAGAACTTGTAATTTAGTTGAGACAAGATACTTAAAACTATTGGCAATAATACAAGCTGTCCATGACGAGTGTCAAGTACTTGGCACAAAAATTAGGTGATTTCACTTTGGCTGCCAGGAAGCTGAGAGCAAAGAGCACAAGTAAATGCTGAATCACAGTGACTAGATTAGCCTTGGTGACTCATGGAAATGCAGAATATTAAGGATGGAATAGTCCTAAAAGCCATCTAACCCAACCCTTCCATTTAAAATAAAAATATATATCTTTCAGCATTGACTGAATTCCCACCAAAATGTCCTGCCAACAGACCAGGCAGCCTTGCCAGCCCCCACCAAGTGTTCTCCTAAGTGACTGCAAAGTGCCCAAGACCATGCCCTCTCCAGGCTCTTTGTGCTGTGGGGCCAGTCCTGAGAACAGATGCCACATGAGCCACAGCCCCTTACATGGCACAGACGCCAGCACCAGAGTCCTGACGACTGTGAGTGGGGGCGCTGGGGCTCTGGCTGCTGCCTCAGCTCTGGGCTCAGGCACCGCAGAGGATCAGTATTGAAGCAACGGGCTGAGGGTGGAGGATATAACCCAGCCCAGTCCTTCCCCTGCCCTCACTCTCTTTTCTCTACTGCACGGGGCTGAGTAGTCTTGTGTTAATGGAGTCTTCCTTGCAGAATGTTCTCTTTGATCTGAAAACTCAGTATTCATTGTGGGTCCTGATTTCTTTCTTCTCACATGATACTTGCCATTGTCAGATTATTTGTACCTCATACAATTGTTTACCCACCCTCCAAAGCTCAGGGACCCCAGGATACCTCTCTTTAAGGTTAATAGCAGAGCCTCATTAAATGGTGAGACAACTTAGCAATTCCAAGGATGCCTTCTTCATCTTTTTTTCTTTTTTAAACTTTTTATTTTGAATTAATTATAGACTCAATAAATTGTAATAAGAGAGAGAGTAGCCCCATGTACCATCACTCAGGTTTCCCCAATGATGCCTTCTTATATAACAAATATTATGAAGCAAGATTTTGTTTTTCTTTTTTGGCCACACTATGCAGCTTGTGGATCTTAGTTCCCCAACCAGGGATTGAAACCATGTTCCCTGCAGTGGAAGCGTGAAGTCTTAACTGCTAGACCACTAGGGCATTCCCTGAAGCAAGGAAACTGACTGACTCAAAACCATCAACTAAATTACAGATCTTATCATATTTCATCAGTTTTTACATGCACTCATTCTTGGTATGTTTCTGTACAATTCTGTGACATCTTATCATGCATACAGATTTGTATAGCCATCACCATATCGAGTTCCAGAACTGTTCTGTCCCATAAAGTATCCCCTTTGTAGCCACCCTCTCCTCTTTTCTATCCACAGGATAGAAATGATTCAAAAATTGCATCAGTGGACTCACACAATGAGTATAACCTTTTAAGACTACATTTTTTCCCACTTCACATAGTGCTCTTGAGATCTATTCAAGTTGTTGGATGGATCAATAACCAGTTCCTCTTTATTGCTGAATAGTATTCCATGGTATCGATGTACCACAGTTTGTCTATTTTTAGACTTTTGTTTGGGAAACCAAGTTGGTCCTCTGCCATTAGAGGTTACCTTTCCAAAAATCAGATCAGATCAGTCGCTCAGTCGTGTCTGACTCTTTGCGACCCCATGAACCGCAGCACGCCAGGCCTCCCTGTCCATCACCAGCTCCCGGAGGTCACTCAGACTCGCATCCATCGAGTCAGTGATGCCATCCAGCCATCTCATCCTCTGGCGTCCCCTTCTCCTCCTGCCCTCAATCCCTCCCAGCATCAGAGTCTTCTCCAATGAGTCAACTCTTTGCATGAGGTGGCCAAAATACTGGAGTTTCAGCTTTAGCATCATTCCTTCCAAAGAAATCCCAGGATTGATCTCCTTCAGAATGGACTGGTTGGATCTTCTTGCAGTCCAAGGGACTCTCAAGAGTCTTCTCCAACACCACAGTTCAAAAGCATCAATTCTTCGGCGCTCAGCCTTCTTCACAGTCCAGCTCTCACATCCATACATGACCACAGGAAAGACCATAGCCTTGACTAGGCGAACCTTTGTTGGTAAAGTAATGTCTCTGCTTTTGAATATGCTATCTAGGTTGGTCATAACTTTCCTTCCAAGGAGCAAGCGTCTTTTAATTTCATGGCTGCAGTCACCATCTGCAGTGATTTTGGAGCCCAGAAAAACAAAGTCTGACACTGTTTCCACTGTTTCCCCATCTATTTCCCATGCAGTGATGGGACCAGATGCCATGATCTTCGTTTTCTGAATGTTGAGCTTTAAGCCAACCTTTTCACTCTCCACTTTCACTTTCATCAAGAGGCTTTTTAGCCCCTCTTCACTTTCTGCCATAAGAGTGGTGTCATCTGCATATCGGAGGTTATTGATATTTCTCCCAGCAATCTTGATTCCAACTTGTGTTTCTTCCAGTCCAGCATTTCTCATGATGTACTCTGCATATAAGTTAAATAAACATGGTGACAATATGCAGCCTTGACGTACTCCTTTTTCTATTTGGAACCAGTCTGTTGTTCCATGACCAGTTCTAACTGTTGCTTCCTGACCTGCATACAGATTTCTTAAGAGGCAGATCAGGTGGTCTGGTATTCCCATCTCTTTCAGAATTTTCCATAGTTTATTGTGATCCACACAGTCAAAGGCTTTGGCATAGTCAATAAAGCAGAAATAGATGTTTTTCTTCTAGCTATCAAAAACTGCCATCTGCTATGTGAATTCCCATCATGGGGACTTTGTACATTTTCAACTTGTTTCACAGCCTTCTAACCATTTAACTCTCTAACATTATGATCTTTATTGATTTGTTCCCTTGTCTGCTGACTACCCCTTTTGTGAGAGCTTCTGCTGCTGCTGCTGCTAAGCCGCTTCAGTCGTGTCCAACTCTGTGTGACCCCATGGATGGCAGCCCACCTGGCTCCCCCGTCCCTGGGATTCTCCAGGCAAGAACACTGGAGTGGGTTGCCATTTCCTTCTCCAGTGCATGAAAGTGAAAAGTGAAAGTGAAGGTGTTCAGTCGTGTCTGACTCTTTGAGACCCCATGGATTGCAGCCTACCAGGCTCCTCCGTCCATAGGATTTTCCAGGCAAGAGTACTGGAGTAGGTTGCCATTGCCTTCTCTGTCTGTGAGAGCTAGACTTTGCTTTGAGTTTATAGCTTGGGGGCCAGGTGTAGAGCGGGTATACAATAAATGGTTTTGAATGAATTTGTGAATGAATTCTCTTTTAATACAGAAAAGAGACTTTTGAAGAAATCGTAAGACTGGACTTAAGCAAATTTAAGTAAAGTCCACCAAATACAGAGAATAAAGGAAAACTATTCCAGAGCTGGAATTTAGAAAGCCTGGGTCGGAATTTCATTTCTGCCCCTTTCTGGCTCTGCTGCTGCTAAGTTGCTTCAGTCGTGTCCAACTCTGTGCAACCCCATAGACGGCAGTCCACCAGGCTCCTTCGTTCCTGGGATTCTCCAGGCAAGAACACTGTAGTGTGTTGCCATTTCCTTCTCCAGTGCATGAAATGAAAAGTGAAAGTGAAGTCGCTCAGTCATGTCCGACTCTTAGCGACCCCATGAACTGCAGCCCATCAGGCTCCTCCGTCCATGCCATTGCCTTCTCCGTTTCTGGCTCTAAATCTGTAGATAAATGATGTAACTTCTCTGCCAAAGTCTTGTCATTTGCAACACTACACATCGTCTTCACAGGATAATTGTGAAGTTCAAGTAAGACAATTTTGTGCATGTTGTAAGACACTAAAGTGCTATGTAAATCTAAGGGGTTCTTCCTCTTCTCATAGTTATTTTGACATAGTCCTCCTTCTCTCCTTCCCCTCCCCTTCCTCCATCTTCATTTCACCATCACCACCATCAGGACCCTCTGCATCCTTGAGGGGATGAAAACATCCAGGCAACTGCAAATATGAAATCATGGTTTTCTTGTGACATTCCATCCAGTAGAGGGCAACAGTTCCTACCGGCTAAGTCCAATGTCTTTAAACATGAAGTTGAAGTACAATCATGGCAATTTATGATCATTAATACTTATTTAACAGAAACACACGTGTCTCACCTAGTAATCTTTCCATTCAAAAATTTTCAGATATTCTTGTTTGGTATATTGCCTTCTAACCTAAACTTCTGAAAATGTCTGACGGCCTTGAAACTTATTTTCTTTTAAAATAGGATTTGCATTCTCTCCTTTCTTTCCTGATTGGCTGACTAAAATGCAAAACAAATAGTGGTTTAGGACTGATAACATAGGCATGCTTCTCTTTTGAAATTTATATCCTTGGTATTCCTCTTATATGATAGGGTAATTGCTACAGGTTATCTGAGAATTCTCCCACCCCTCAGGTGGGAATTCTCCTACCTACACTTTCTGTGTGCTGGGCTGTCACTATATGTTTTTCATTTTAAGATTGGTAGAGAGAGTTCTCCACCAAGGAACTGATCTCCTGAGTCTACCTGGTAGGGTCTAGGAACTCCTTCCTATGATGTTGATCAGCTGTCACATCATTGAGGCCGGGACAGAGAGGCTGGGAATTCACTGGGGGCTTCACTGCAGATAATGAGCACAGTGGGGCCTTTTATATTCTGATTTAACCTGCAGCTGGGGGAACCACACTAGAACAAGCCACTGCAATCACCTCCAACTAAGCAGAGAGGGAGAGAGAGAAAGATACACAAGGCAGCCCAGTTGCTTCCAGTTAACGAGAGCAGGGAGGATAATCAAACATTAGCAGATGCTTGCTTGTTCACTCTGGGGAGGAACATGCTTTTCCCATCACTGTGTGGAATTACAGGCAATCCTGGGATGCCTCTTCTTTTTATTGGACATCTATTAACTTTCATATCATACCAGCCCCTTTTATTGAGGAAGGCACCAAGATATTTAAACAAGATGGTTTATAAATTGGAGTATCATTCATCCATTCATTCATCAAATACCAGAGGAAGGCTTACTATTTGCCAGGAACTAGAGATTCAAAGGGTTTCCTTAGTAGCTCAGTTGGTAAAGAATCCGCTTGCAATGCAGGAGACCCCAGTTCAATTCCATGGTTGGGAAGATCCTCTAGAGAAGGGTTAGGCTACCCACTCCAGTATTCTTGGGCTTCCCTTGTGGCTCAGCTGATAAAGAATCTGCCGGCAATGTGGGAGACTTGGGTTTGATCCCTGGGTTGGGAAGATCCCCTGGAGAAGTGAAAGGCTACTCACTCTATTATTCTGGCCTGGAGAATAGTCCATGGGGTCGAAAGAGTCAGACACGAGGGAGCGACTTTGACTTTCAGAGATTCAAAATGAAGTAAGATGAAGACACTTCCCAGTCTCTGGGGGAATCCGATGCAAACCATTAAAGACCCACAGAGGAGCAAGTGGTGTAACTGAGGTAAGAGTGCCTGGTCATGAGTGCACCCTAGAAAATGGTGATTGGCTCTGTCTGTGGGAGCCCTCTAGGGAGGTGATGTTGAAGCTGTGTTTATGTGCTGTGGGATACATTTCAGAATTTTTCATCTTGTTTCACTTCTTAAGCAAAGCTTGGTTTGTGTCTACAAGGATGCTGGATGAGAAAGACGTAGTCAATTTTAATTGTTGTCACTCTCCCTCTTGGTGTCCCAGCCCTGCCTGGTATAAGCTGTGATTGGATTTGACAGTTGTGAATTGGTGAACACCATAGGATGAGCTGGCATACATGTCCTAAGAGTTCAGGATGGGAAGCCAGATCTTGAGTCTTCTTCCCTCTTGCCTCCCACTTGCTGAGGAGAGAAGTGAATGGAGCTTGTTTGATTTCCTTTGGTTGGGGCCACACTAACTTTCCCCTAAGATAAGGCATGCCTCTCAGTATTCTGCTATAACTTTCTTATGGGTCACTGAGGAAAAGTACCGAGTCAGGGAGAGGACAGTGCGGGCTTAAGATGCAGGGAAGAGGTCCTGTTGTAGAAGAAAAATCCCAACCACTTCCCCGTGAAGCCTTATGCGACATGAGTAATTTATTCTTCCTTCCTGGGAACCACACCACTCTGTATATTAATTTGGTCATTTTACTAAACCTTTCCCTCTCAAAGTTGGATCTCCAAGACACCTTTAAGATAAGTCTGAGGGCATAAGCCCAGCCTTGCAGCACTTCTGAAGCTCTGAGCCCCGGTCTTTAGAGTAGTGAGCATTGAGCAGCTGCCCTTGGCAGAGCAAATGAAAAGACCTGACACCCCCACCCCAACCCCCCCAGCTCAGAGTGCCCAGAGCACTCATCCTCCAAGCTGTGATTGAGCCTGGGGCAGAGCCCAGCCCTGGGGACAGCACAGCCCACACTCCAAGCCCAGGAACACTTTAGACCCATGTTGGCTTGGCTCTGGAGCTGGTTGTGGCCAGCTGGGACTCTGAACTGTTGGCCCGTTCTGTCGACAGCCCTGAAGAACTGGAGCTCTTCCCCTGTGGGTGAAGTCTAAATTTAGCCCCAAAGAAACTGCCTTCCCATTTTGCCGGAGAAAAGCTCTTTTCACTGGAATGGGCCTCTGCTTTGATTAAGTGGGAGGACCCACATCTGGGAATACATAAACTTTATTGTCCTTGGATGACAAAACTCTTTCCTTGCCTACTGGTTTTCCGCCTTTTTAGCCTGGACTGTGATCGTCTCTGCTTATGACTGTGTTGGCCAGGTCAAGCCATTTCACTGTGGACTGGGCTCCCGGACCTGTGCCTAGGCTGGAGTTGATACCTGGGGACGTTGTCTTGTCCCCACTTCACCTCCTGAGGCCCAGGTCTGTGCACACAGGACAGAACAGAGAGCAGGAGGCTGGGTCTCTGATATGGTCCTGGGGGAGCACGAGGCCCAGATCTGACACTCTCCAATCCTTGGATGAGATCCCAGGATTTCAGGAGGCCTGGGACATTCTGGGGCTTCCCCACAAGGCTCCATGATCCAAGGTCTTAGTGGTTACCCTGGCCTCGGCTGAGTGACCATGAGACCCCACTATTGAAAGACACCTAGCCTAAGAGCTTCTCTGGGCAAAGAAAGGCTTTTGGGACTTCTGATGCCTACCCTAAAACCCCTCTGCCGTTTGAGTCTTGTGTCAGTAGTTCCAGTCATAACATCTTTTCTGATAAGTGTTTTCTTTGGTGTTCAGTGATACGAACTCTGGTTAACTCTTCTATGTAAGAGCTTCGGAAATATAGGGTACAGACTTGGCTTGTACAGCAATCACTGGACAAGTCCAAGTACAGCACTGGACTTGGCTTCAGGAAAGTTGGGTTGCTGGGTGGTCTGATTTCACTCCTCATTAGTTGTATGACATTGGGCAAGGTAGACTTCTCCAGACTTCTGTTTCCTTGACTGGAAAATGGCAAGAAAAAGACTGTACTCATAGTTGTGTTGTCAGTGATAAATGGGAAAATGTTTTATGTAGATTTAGAGTGCTCTTTGTAAGGGTAGATTGCCTTCTTCATTAGGTGATGTGGGCTGGTGGCAAATGTTTGCTTGGACCTCACTGGCTCCCATATGACCCCCTTTCTCTACCCCATGGAAATGTCTTTTCTCTCATAGAGCCTCTGGAAGGACACAGGGAGCTTATTATATCAAGGGAACTCCTGCTCTATTTAGGCCCTTCTGTGCCCACCATTTTTTGATCTCCTGAATCTCACTTTGTTTTCCAGAAGAATGAAAGTGAAGAGATCTGAGAGCAAGGCATCATGCTTTTGATTGATCTGACAGGTTTTTGCTGAATGTCCTTCAGCAGATTATATCTAGTCTGTCTTTACCTCAATTTCTTGATCTATAGAATGGATACACAAGTACCCATAAGCAGGTCCTGAGAAATGACTTAGTGAGAGCTCAGAGAGGAAAACTGTAATGATTTCAATGCTGTGGTCATCATCCAACTCTGGCATGTTTTCTGATCAGAACCTAAAGTATGGTGATTTTTCCAATCTATTCTGCACAGCCTTCAACATTTAGTACTGAAACAAGTTTTCCCATTTAACAATAATTGATAGAACAGAAAGGAATTACACTAAATCTAAAAAAAAAAAAAATCAGGATCTGGGTAAAGAATTGGAAAGATACTCTCTTGCTGTAATTTTCCAGGATGCCCTGGATAGTCCCCAGAAGTTGTCAGTATGGAAAGAGCTTGGGAACGTTTTACAAGCTGGTGAAACATTGTTGAGGAGGGTGGTGGTGGTGATAGAGCCTTGGAATTTATCTGCATGGCTGACGTCACCTTCTCAGCACGAGGAGCCAAACTGTCTCAATGTCTGTGGCTCCTTTCTGGAACTGCTTCCCTAGTTGTTAATCCCAAGTGACCCTTAGGGCCACTCACCTGTCAGAAATTGTTGATCTGCAGTGAGAAGTGGCTCTCTCAGGGTCCCTGAGGTTGGCAAGGACGCTTTCTCATCCATCTGAAATGGAAGGGAAATTAACGGCTTCTCTGGGCTGGAGGCCCTCTCCCCTGCAGACCCATGTCTGGGTGGTCCACGCCTCATATTTTAAATCTTTGCCTCCACAAGTTGTAACAACTGTCACCCTCGCCAGCTAGATGCCATCCACAGGCACTCAGCAGTATTTTCTACCCCAGCTTGGAGGATTAGAATGTGGCTTCCAACAACAGGCTGAGCGGAACCCTGCTCTCAGGCTGAGTCCCTGACTTTGTTACGGTTGACAGTGTCACTTCATCTTTCCTAAGCTTTAGTGATTACAAAATGGTCTTTTCATCTGGCCATTGGGGAGGATATGACAATGGATCCAGGAAACCAAGGGGGCAAGGACAGAAGAAACAAATGAACATTTACTGAACCCCTACTCTGCGCCAGGCACTCTGCTTAAATATTTTAATGTACATAATCACATTTAGCTCTCAAAGAACTCCCCAGGCTAGCACATTACAGATGTTACAGATCTGGAAACTAAGGTTTGGAGAGCTAAAACAAAATGAAGGGCTCTATGGCTTTTTCTTGATTCTCCAGGAGGCTGGCATCTCAGTAGAGGTGATGTCATCTTGTACAGGAATATGAAAACAATGACCCCAGTGTCACAGAACCAGGACTCCCTGGGACTCCATTTGATAAATCCCATCCCTTCAGGTTGATGAAGCACCCTAACAGAAAAACCCAACAAGGAATTTTCTAGGCAAACCAATCTCTCCTTCTCCAACAGGAGAGCTGGTGCAACCAAACCTGGCCATTCCTTCCCTCTAGGACAGGGTGACCCTTCAGATCAGCTGCTCTCAAGATGGCTCTGCAGAGCCCCAGTGCTGGCTGCCAGCGGTGTTCCAAAATCTCTCTGCTGCCCAGACCAGCCTTGGGAAAGAGACGGCACTGTCCAGCTGGCGAGCCGAGGAGGTGACTCATCTGGCCATGGGGGCCTGAGCATCAGCACGCCCTGCTGCTGGCCGCTGTCTTTGCCATGACCACAGCGGCCTGCAGGCACGGCGGAGACTGTGACCCCAGGCACTGCCAGCCACCCGGCCCTGAGACGGAGCCACCTGGAGGCAGAGAGCTCAGCTGCCATGCGCCCTGCATTCCCCGCCCTCCTTGCTTGCCTGCAGCTTGATCCCCCAGGACTTAGGGTGTGGAAAGCAATTTCTGTCTCCAGATGCCCCATGACCGAGCTGAGATGGGAAGGATCTGTGGGGCCCCTTCAGTCAGAGACAGCAAAGACGTTTATCCCCCAGAGTTAGGAGTCCCCTGGGTGTGAAGTGGGGGAGCAGCAGGAGAGGTCTGTCACTTTCTGACCTGGCGCTGACCTTCACTCCAGTGGCCACCACTCCCTTGCCATTTGCTTCTGCAGTCAGAGAGCGGGACAGATGACGCCATGGCACTTTTTAAAGTGCTGAAGTGAAGTTTTGACAAATTCCAAAGAACATCAAAGTGCAGAACAACAGCCAATACATCACAGTCTGTCAGCACGGCCCCCGCCCCTGATTATCACATTAAATCAGCAATGGGCACATTTCAACCCAAGCTCAACAGACGCCTACTGGAACTGAGTTTCTCCTTCCAGACTTAAACAAATATGGCAATGGTTCTATTTAAAAATCTGTGCTCTCTATTCTACATTCTGCAGCTGAGCCCTTCATCACACACACACACACACACACACACACACACACACACTTACTGAGAAAAAGAAGCATGTTGCTAAAGAACCCCCAGATAATTGGGATAAGTAGTCCAGAGGAATAGTAGAATGCAGAGCTGGGTTCTAACCCTAGCTCTGACACTTAATAGCTTGAAACTTTTAGCCAGTTAGTTAACATCTCTCGGCCTTGGTTTCCTTGGGGTGAAATAAGTCAGTGACACCTCTATTTTCCAAGGTTGTGAGCACAGTTGGTACTACAGTTCACCAATCATTCTCACCTGGGAATCGCAGACACTGCTTGCTGGTCATGATGTTTTGTATTCATTTTTTGATGTGTTTATTATGTGTAACTTTGGGATGTAAGAAAGAGAAGACGTTCTTTTCCACTAAAGATTGGTTTAGAAGCATTTGTGAGTGAAGGGAGCATAGGCCACTCAGGGTTGGAGTTGCCGGTTGTGAAGGAAATACTTGCTGGGTTGGTATTTCCCTGGGTAAATTCTCACCGGGGGTGGGAGCGGAAGGTAACTTCAGAAAGAGCTTGTGTTGATCTTTAGAACCATTTCCCCGAAACTCTGGAGCATCCAAAGAAAGCAGAGTTACCTGCCAGAATGTCCCAGAAAGAACAACAGGCGTGTGAATTCTATGCCACATGAGCAGGCATAAGAAATGTCACATTTCTTTTATTACTTTAAATTAAATTTGATATGCTATTGTAGCCATCCTGCCAGGATGAGGGAAAGTCAGACTCAGGCCTTGCTGGAACACCCTCTTCCTCCCAGTTTCTGTGAACATCCACCCAGAGCGTTCAGGTGGAGCCCCCTGGTCTCCTGTTCACATGGGTGACCACTCTCGTGTTCATTTGTCAGGCCCTTATCAACCTTGGAGGCTGGAGGCTTTACCAGCTCTTGGGAGAACTTTGCCATGGCTCTGTGTTGTCCCTGAGGCCCTGCTGCCTCCCCAGAGTGCTTTCAGGGAGGTAGAACCTCTGCACCTGGGAACACAGCTCTCCATCCCAATCCAGTCCCTGGAGGAGGCATCAGGATTCTTTTCAGATTTCCTTCACTAATAGCACTGCCTCCCTCTCCATCTTCTAGAGAAGACAACCAGTAAGCTCCCTGCAGAGAGCCTTTAGGAATTCAGTGATGGCCTCTGCTTTCTGGGGCTAAGGGGAAGGTAGCTTATTAGGTTAACTAGAATTAACCAACTGTGTTACTGAGTTGGGGAAGGAGATAGGATTGGAGAATTGGGGAACTTAATGAGGAAAATGCAGGAGAGAGATTTAGAGAATCACATGTGAAACTGGATAAGATTCTGGTTCTTCTGAAATACCTGTTGCTTCCCTTCCTCCCACTTCTACCTGTGCAGAGTAACCAGTGTAGGGAGGAGGCCTGGGAGGGCAGCAGCAGAAGAGAGCTGCTTTGTGAAGCTCCAGAAGCAACGGGAGGCACTGTCTGCTGATGACAGGGCATCGATCTCTTTGTACACTGAGAAGGTGTTTGATGGGGGGTGATCTGATTTGGCTGTTACAACCACTTTGCAAGGTACACAGGGCAGGCGTTAGTCCCACTTTCCAGATAAGAAAACTGAGGTTTACATGGTTTAAAAGACTTGTCCAAGTTTGCAGAGCTGAGTGGCTCAACAGGACAACTTATCCTGGAAGTTTCTTCAAGATCCCCCAGGTTCTTTAGCTCATGGTGTTAGACTTCAGCTGCACCATCCATCCATGACTTGGGATGTTTGCCTTTTGCCAGTGGTCTGGCATTCTGGAAACCTGCCGACAGATTTTTGTGTAACTCTTGCTCTTACACTATTCTTTGCTACTTTCAGGAAGTCAGGCCAGGATTAGAATACATTTCTTATGAGAGAATACACTTTGGACTTTGATTCATATCTGGTGGTTCCCAAAGCCTTAGGTTATGGCAAGTTTAAGAGCATGGTGCTAATTCTATGAGCATTCAATAGGACTCCCTTCAAGAGGGGAGTAATTTTATAAAACTATTAATTCAAATTTCAAAGAAGAATTGCAGGAAATGTATTTCTGACTATTTAGAAGTGACTCACTATGGGACTATTTGAAAACTATATATTATTTTTATCAGTACATAGAATTGCCTATAGTCAATGTTATCTCGTCACATCCAGGGATTCTAAGATCCGCTTACCCACTTCCCTCAAAACAACTGACAGCAAATCTGGGGAAGAGAGGGCCCACCAGTCTCAAGGCTACAAACTGATAACGCCACACCCTCCCGCATAACAACAGAGGGCAGATAAGATGGAAAATTTCATTCCAGCTCCCAATGATTTCTGCAGCCAGTGAGATATCAGGATCGGAAGAGGTTCCATAACCAGAAAATCTTGGCTGGAGTTTCACTGTTTGGAAGCAAAAAAGGAAAATTAAGGAGAGCCTGAGATAGCTTTTCTTGGGGGGCTTTGTTAGGATAGGGGCTTTTGAATATTTAAATTGAAACAAAGGACAGCCAAGAGTTTGTACTCTTTAGTCCTTTCCCAAGTTAACATCAGACTGTACAAAGTAGTTTTTATAGAAAGTATCTAACCCGCTTTCATTTGTTTCTTGGAGCATTTGGCCTTCTATGAAA
Organism: Tragelaphus eurycerus; assembly: GCA_935064755.1. Lineage (NCBI taxonomy): Eukaryota > Metazoa > Chordata > Mammalia > Artiodactyla > Bovidae > Tragelaphus > Tragelaphus eurycerus. The sequence continues at coordinate 33,737,903 of CAKXYN010000002.1, forward strand.
AGTAGGAAATTTTGATGCTAGTTGTGTCAGCCAAGCTCTTTGAAACACAGGTATTCAGTGTTCAAGGCACTCTGGTCCCTAAATAGTCAAGAATAGATATTGACCACCTTGGAGCAGACTTTCAGTTGGAGAGTGATGGGCCAGCCCACGCAGCTTTCTGGGTGTGCTCCATCTGGGGGGAGGTGATCCAGATCCTTCTCTCTCCAACAGTCCCTGGGTTTGACACTTCCTGAAAGCACCAAACTGGCTCCCTTGTGTGCCACAACTCTGGAATGCAGCTCTTCCTGTTAGGAAGACAATGGTCTGTTATGGGAAGGCTAGGACTTGCAAGGAAGAAAGATTTCAGCAGCAAAGAGGAGGCAGGCACTGCTGGTAAGGGAAAGACAGGCAGATAATCCTGGGAGGGGTGGGGGTGGGGTGGGTGTCTTTGAGGGCTGAATAATGTCTGCCTGAAGCAGAATAGGGAGGGCAGGGATGGACTGAGGAGGTTAGAAAGGTAGTCTGGGGTTGAAGGGCAGCCCAGGGTTTTCAACCCCAGCCTTAGAGATCCCGGACATAGCTTACTGATCTTTGCCACTCAGAGTGTGGTCCTAGGATCAGCAACACCCTTGCCATCTGAGACTTGTTAGAAATGAAGAATCCCAGGGCCCACCTCAAACCTATGCATCATAATCTACATTTGAACATGAACCCCAAAAGATTTGTATCTTTTTAAAAAAATTATCTATTTTTGGTTGCTATGTGCCGGCTTTCTCTAAATGCAGCGAGCGGAGGCTGCTCTTCCTTGCATTGCCTGGGCTTCTCATTGTGGTGGCTTCTTTTATTACGAAGCACAGGCTCCAGGCACACAGGCTCAGCAGTTGCAGCACGTGGGCTCAGTAGCTGTGGCTGGTGGGCTTAGTTGCTCCGTGGCATGTGGAATCCTCCCAGACCAGGGATCGAATCCCTGCGCTGGCAGGTGGATTCCTACCCACTGCACCACCAGGGAAGGCCAGATTTGTATCTTTATTCAAGGCTAGAAGATACTGTTGTAGCCACGCGTTCCGGGAAACAAACTCACTCAGAAGGACAATGCAGATAGTGGAGTGCAGTTTATTACACCGGCCGGCCCAAGGCAGAGTCTCCTCTTAGCCAAGGACCCTGACCAGGTTTTCTGAAAACCTTATATACCCTAAGTGTATATGCCCAAACCTACCTCCCCAAATTCCCTGAAACTAGTCTGAACAAAGGAAAAGAAAGATACAAAGTTAACCCGTGATTCATATGCCTTAAGCCTAGGTAGTTAACAGGGGACAGTTATCAATAGGCCTGTGGTCGTACCCCAATAAGCATAATAGAATTCATGATTCTATTCGGTTACACAGATAATTAGGGTATTCTTTTAGGCAACAGAGAGTCTAGGTACGAGCCCTGGGGCTCTTCCATCCAAGGGGCCTGGTTTTCCAGTTGGTGTATGGCACCCCACTCCAGTACTCCTGCCTGGAAAATCCCATGGATGGAGGAGCCTGGTGGGCTGCAGTCCCATGGGGTCGCTAGGAGTCGAATACGACTGAGCGACTTCACTTTCACTCTTCGCTTTCTTGCACTGGAGAAGGAAATGGCAACCCACTCCGGTGTTCTTGCCTGGAGAATCCCAGGGACAGGGGAGCCTGGCGGGCTGCCATCTATGGGGTCACACAGAGTCGGACACGACTGAAGTGACTTAGCAGCAGCAGCATGTCGTTTCCATAGATACTGGACATAGAGCTCAAAGTTCACAGTCCGGCCCAAGATGGAGTCCTGCTTTCAAGATGGAGCCTGTTCTGTTTCCTCCTTCAACACAAATTTATATCTTTGTTTTAGGCTAAGAAGAAGCAAGGAAGATTTTGCAGCTTAGGATGGAAAATGTGTTTTGGAATAAGCCTGTCAACCACACATTGACACTTTCCATGAGCACTTGCCGTCTACCTCTGCACTGATTAGATCATGTGCTGCTGCAGCTGCTGACCTTCAACACTCCCTGAAGGAGTTCACCTTCATGGTGACGACTATTCCTCGTGACTATCAGAGGTCACAAGACTAGTAGAAAACTTTTGGAAAAATATGTGCTTGATTGCATGTTATCCCTGATTTACCAAAATCACATATACCCAAACCTCCCCCCTGCCTCTTTGCAGCAGTTTCTCAGAGTTACCTGAGATGCTGTCTCCCAGGTTGCAGTCCTCGTTTCCCCCCAAATAAAGCTTAATTCACAACTTTCACATTGTGCATCTTTTTTAGTTGTCAGCCTGCGAAAATGGTTAAAGAACACCCAAGGAGTCCATGGCCGTAATCCAGTTGTGGCAGAGAGGAGAGAGACAAGGAGAGTCCGAGATGGGTGTTTTGACCAGAACAACAACACCCCAGAGACAGACCTCCATCACCTGATCTATCCCTCACGTGGTGGGCAGCCCAGACATTGTGCAACGTTAGGTAGGAGATGTGTGCTCCAGAAGTGGCCATCCCCAGGATCTGTGCTTTTGAAGTCAGATTTCATCACCATGGCTGATCATATGCCCAACCCCAGGGAGCTGGCTGGTGCCCTGCAGCCACACAAACACGAAGCTGGTGGAGCCAGAGCTGCTGTGAAAGACATTTCGGAAGTTTCCTGTGGCTGCAACAAATTGTTGGGGTCTGCCCCACAACACCGCTATGACCTGCTTACCTCAATTTCAGGGCAGCCAGCTCCTGAAACTGGAGATTCCCAGAGCCCCTTGGTTTCTGCTTCCCCGAGGGGGTGAGGAGGACTGCCTGTAACACCTCCCCTCTCTGTCTAAGCATGCCAGCCCTGCCCATTGGGCTGGACAGACTGGGTTTCCTGTGCCTCCAACCCCAGGGGGTAGGTGATTACTGCTTCCATAGAGATGGCTGAGAATAAGAGGGGAGTGATGTAGGTCTGGGACCCAGTTAGACCTGCATCTGCAGGCAGAAAGAGAGGCTGGTGACATGGAGAGAGCTCAACTGGATGATTCCAAGCCTCTCAGTTTTGAAAGGAAAGGGCATGGACTTAGTTGTCAGTTTGTTCCTGCCTTTTAAAATTGTTGCTTTGTGACTTTGGCCAGTTAACATGTTGTAGCCATGCGTTCTGGGAAACAAACTCGCTCAGAAGGACGATGCAGATAGTGGAGTGCAGTTTATTACACCGGCCAGCCCAAGGCAGAGTCTCCTCTTAGCCAAGGACCCTGACCAGGTTTTCTGAAAACCTTATATACCCTAAGTGTACATGCCCAAACCCACCTCCCCAAATTCCCTGAAACTAGTTTGAACAAAGGAAAAGAAAGATACAGAGTTAACCCGTGATTCATATGCCTTAAGCCTAGGTAGTTAACAGGGGACAGTTATCAATAGGCCTGTGGTCGTACCCCAATAAGCATAATAGAATTCATGATTCTATTCGGTTACGCAGATAATTAGGGTATTCTTTTAGGCAACAGAGAGTCTAGGTACCAGCCCTGGGGCTCTTCCATCCAGGGGCCTGGTTTTCCAGTTGGTATGTCGTTTCCATAGATACTGGGCATATACCTCAAAGTCCGCAGTCCGGCCCAAGTTGGAGTCCTGCTTTCAAGATGGAGCCTGTTCTGTCTGTTTCCTCCTTCAAACAGACCTCTCTGAGTCTCAGCCTTCTCTCTTTCTCTCTCTCTCTTTTTTTTTTTTTTTTCCTTCAGCCTGCAGGATCTTAGTTCTCCAGCCCGGGATTGAACCTGAGCCCTCGGCAGTGAAAGGGCAGGGTTCCAACCACTGGACCGCCAGGGAATCCCTCAGCCTTCTCTCTAGAAGGAGATGATATCCGTTTTCAAAGGTGGTGAGGCTCTGAGCGTACCGCCTGGCATGTGGACGGCTAACCAATGTTAGTTTTCTTTCTTTCCCGTTCTCCAGAGTCGCTACCTCCTTCTTGCTGTTTCTTGCAAATAAACTTATGAATTAAAATAATTCCCATCTGGCAATTCAGATCAACTAAAGAGAAGACAAGTCGTGAATACATGACATTTTGAATCTGGAGGCTACCGTGTAGAATAAATGTGCTCATTTACTGAAACGAAGCCATCTTCTAGAATGAAATCCGTAGGGTCCTGCTTCATGAACAGACCAGAGGCTCATTAGTGTGTTAGTTATTTGAGAGCAAGTGGGTTCTCCTAGGACACAAATATAATTAAAAGCAGTTTGCTCTAGTGTCTGCGGTTTAAACATTGCTCACAGTGTTCTTTTTTCTACTCTTGCTGAGTAAACCCATACTTTATGAATTCAAAAGCTAACCTCTGATGAATCTTACTTATTCTAAATATATTCTCAAATCATGAGTTCCTGAAGGTATTTTCAGTTCTCTGCTCTCTGGAGACTGTGAGGTTATCAATGTTGTGGAAAACCTCTCATAAGGTTTTTCTCTAATATAGACCTTGGGAACACAGAAGCCTCCTTGAATGATCAGGCTTACCTTTTTTCCCAGGACCGTAAAGATATATATTTTTGTTTCCACCTCAAACACAGCATAATTCACTTCCCATTTTTCCTGGGAGATTGTGGTAATATGGGGAGGCCTGGGGGGTCTCCAGGATAAAGCAGCTTGTAAAACAACCGTGGGGGCTTCCAGATCTGACTTAATCAACATTTCTCAAGATCCATAGACCAATAAAACTGTTTGCTTTCTTACCACAGTTCAGTTGATTTATTTCTCTCACCCTGCAGAAGCTGTCGCTGCCCAAAGCAGTTCATTTGTCAGGTGGGGAGAATTACAATTCACAGGACCCTCACTACTGCTATCTCAGTTTATAAATTTCACGAATTACAATTTATTGCCCTGCACCCCGCAGAGTCTCATATTAATAAATTGCATCTCATCTGCAAAAGCACGTGTATACGGCTCCCTTGGACATAGGCTTACGGTCCTAGAGCCGCAGCACGTCTGCATGTGGCCAGCACAAGGCCTGAGCTGTGCTGGTGGAACCAAGCTGCAGTCAAGTTCCCGCGGCCTCTGTCTGCTTTTTGCTTTTCCTTGCAATCCCTGTTTGCAGGCCCTGGTCTCTTGTTTTTAATCTCTACAGGGATGCTTCATAAAGGAGATCAGACACCATCTGTGGGTATTTGTGTTGTGGTGGTACAGTGGGGCTGAAGGAAGAATTTAATGCTTTCTAAAAGGTAAACTTCTACTGTATAACTTTTATCAACCAGTGGGTACAAGCAGTGTCACATTAATAATGCAAACTCTTTGGGACTTCCCTGGTGGCCCAGTGGTTAAGAACCTGCCTAGCAATGCAGGGGACATGGACCCGATCCCTGGTCAGGGAGCTAAGAGCCCACATGTCGAGGAGCAACTTAGCCCATGTTCCAAAACTACTGAGCCTGTGCACTCCAGAGGCAGCAAACCACAACTAGAGAGCCTGCCTGCTGCAATTAAGACCCAACACAACCAAATAAATAACAAATACATAAATTTTAAAAAAGAGATCAACATCATAAGGGAAAAAAAAATGGCAGAAGAGGAAAAAATAGGGTAAACTTTTCCTTTGCCAGCTTTTGCTCTTATCAGCCACAAGATCCTCCACTTAAGCCTTCTGCAAGTCTTTGGTAAATTTCTCACATATTTTCATAAGCTAGTCTGGTTGTCCATCTGGTCAACTCCCATGCAGCATTTTCTGTTTTCTTCCTTGTTCTGGCCTCTTCTGCTGGACAGGTCTCCCACCCATCATCACTGTATGATTTCTACCACTGTACCCCTGAGTCCACCTGCAACTTTGTTTCTTTGTGAACCCTGCTGGTCACATCAGATTCCCTGCGGGCATGCCCTAACTCTCACTACCTCTCAGTCCCTTTCAGCCGTGCATTCTTCAGTCCCTTCATGGGCTGACTTGTGATCCCCACAAATTCATATATTGAACTCTGAATCCTCAGTACCTCAGAATTTAAAGATAAGGCTTTTAAAGAAGTAATTAAATTAAAATGAGATCATCAGGGTGGTCTCTAATTCAAAATATAACTAGTATCCTTATAATAAGAGATAATTCGGACATAGAAAAGCACAGAGGGAAGACCATATGAAGATACAAGGAGTTGACAGCCATCTGCAAGCTAAGGACAGAGGCCTTAGAAGAAACAACCCTGCCAATACCTTGATCTTGAATATCCAGCCTCCAGAACTGTGAGAAGATAAATATCTGTTGTTTAAGCCACTCAGTCTATGGTGCTTTGTTATGGTAACCCTAGCTAACTAATACAGTCCCCTGACAAGAAATGTTTGGAGCTTTCTTGGTGACCGAGCTGGGTACTTGTGGGTGTCAGGTGAGAGATGAGAGCTTCTGACTTCTGTTGTTCTGTTCTCTTCTGTTGAGGTTTTGGTTTCCTGGGGGAGACCAAAAGCCTTCCCTGATGGCTCAGCTGATAAAGAATCCGCCCACAATGCAGGAGACCTGGGTTTGATCCCTAGGCTGGGAAGATCCCCTGGAGAAGGGAACGGCTACGCACTCCAGTATTCTGGCCTGGAGAATTCCATGGACTGTATAGTCCTTGGGGCTGCAAAGAGTTGGACATGACTGAGCAACTTTCACTTTTTAAAGCTTCCCAACCTGGCATCAGCCAACTGCTCCAGGTTCTTATCCCCCTCCCCCAAAATGGTCTGTGCTCTCGTTGTACCAGAGTTATTTTTTCTAGAAGTTACTGTGACTTTAGGTTAAAATAGGGGCTGGGATCACTCAGAGGAACCTGGAATCACAGTGACTCTATTTGGTGGGTATGGGAACCATGGAGGAGACTGGGGTTGCTGCTGAGGATGCCTCTCAAGGCTGAGAAAGGAGGGAAGAAAGGTCCCGGCTGCACCCACCTTTCCTCCCACACTTGGTCTCTGTCACATTCATCCCATGAGTTGAGCCCTGCAGGAAACCACAGGGGTCTGGGAAACAGCCTGTGGGGGCAGCCCCCAGCTGTAGAGAGCAGGTAAAGGGAGGAGAATGAACCTTGGGGCAAGCAGGCCTTCCTCTCACCCCCCAGTGTTTGTTTCCTGGGGCCGTTGCTATGAATTACAGTCCTCCAACTGTACCTGCGGGAGAAGGCAAGGGCACCCCACTCCAGTACTCTTGCCTGGAAAATCCCATGGGCGGAGGAGCCTGGTAGGCTGCAGTCCATGAGGTTGCTAAGAGTCGGACACGACTGAGCAACTTCACTTTCTCTTTTCACTATCATGCATTGGAGAAGGAAATGGCAACCCACTCCCGTGCTCTTGCCTGGAGAATCCCAGGGACAGGGGAGCCTGATGGGCTGCTGTCTATGGGGTCGCACAGAGTCAGACACGACTGAAGCAACTTAGCAGTAGCAGCAGCAGCAGCAGCAGCAGCAGCACTGTATCTGCTATCCAAGGGGTTCCACAGCTATGGATTCAACCAACCCTGGATCAAATATATTTGGAAAAAAAAATACTCCAGAAAGTACCAAAGAGTAAAGTTGAATTTGCTGGGCACAGGCAACTATTCACATAGCGTTTACTTTGTATTTATAACCATTTACATAGCATTTACAATGTATTCGGTATTACAAGTAATCTAGGGATGATTTAAAATCTGTGAGAGGATATGAATGGGTTATATGCAAATACTACACCAGTTTATATAAGGAACTTGAGCATTCATAGATTTTGGTAACCACGAGGGGTCCAAGAACCAGTGCTCCATGGATACTGAGGAACAGTACCCCAACTTGGTACAACTTTAGGTGCCCTAAAAAATAGCAGAAATTTATTCTCTGATGATTCTAAAAGCCAGAAGTTCAAAATCAAAGCATCAACAAGCCTCCACTGCCCAGAGGCTGTCAGGGAGAGTCCTCCCTTGCCTCTTCCAGGTTCTGGGGGTCCTAGATGTTCCTTGGTTGTGGCTACATGACCCCAGTCTCTCCTCTGTCTTCAACCAGTCTGCTCCTCTTTCCTCTGTGAGTCTCTCCTCTGTGTGGCACTTGTCATGGGATTTAGGACCAACCCAGATTACTACTATCTTTCATAGCTCAGCTGGTAAAGAATCTGCCTTCGATGCAGGACACCCGGGTTTGATTCCTGGGTGGAAAAGATCTCCTGAAGAAAGAAATGGCAACCCATTCCAGTATTCTTTCCTGGAGAATCCTATGAACAGAGAAGCCTAGTGGGCTACAGTCTGTAGGTCACAAGAGTTGGACACAACTTAGTGACTAAATCACCACCAGATTACCCAGGATGATCTCACCTGGAGATCCTTAACTCACTTACATCTTTTCCAAATCCGGCCACAGTCACAGGTGCTAGGTGCGAGGCTGTGGGGGGTACTTTGGGGAAGGCACCGTTCAACCTGCTATAATCTCTTTTTGCTGAAGCTGTATTTCCCCAACCCTTCTCTATCTAGAAAAATCCTTCAAGTCCCCACTCTGGTGTCATCTTCAGTATGAAACCTTGCCTGAACTGCACTATCAGATAGACTCACTCACAACCCTCTTGGCCTGTGTACAGTTCTTTGTTTGTGTGTGCAGCATTTGCTGCCTCAATAGTCTGGTCCATTAGACCATGAACTCCTCAAGGACAGAGCAGAGCCTGTGTCCTCTGCTTCAAGGGCTAGATTCACCTCTCAGCTTCTGTTTTCCATGAAGACTGTCTATTTTTTTTTTCAGTTCTCTTTTCCTGTTTTTGGATAAAAAATAGCTTTCTTTACTCCTGTGTGGCTCTGTCCACCATCAAACCAGCTCACATGTCTGGAACCTAACCCCAGGAGGTTTGCCTGAACCCGCTCACCCTGGACCTAATCCCACAGGCTTCCCAGCACAATCCTTGCTCAAGAATGGTGCTGCTATTGAAAAAGTCAGATTAGAAACATGTAAGGCTGGGACTGCCGCTGCTGCTAAGTAGCTTCAGTCGTGTCTGACTCTGTACGACCCCATAGATGGCAGCCCACCAGGCTCCTCCATCCCTGGGATTCTCCAGGCAAGAACACTGGAGTGGGTTGCCATTTCCTTCTCCAATGCATGAAAGTGAAAAGTGAAAGTGAAGTCGCTCAGTTGTGTCCAACTCTTAGCGACCCCATGGACTAGAGGAGGGGAAGAAACTTTGTGTTATCATAGGGTTTCTGGTAGAATTTGATCTGGAATTTGGGATAAAGACTGAGTCTAGTCTCTAAACTTCACTTTCCCTCTTCACTTTCATGCATTGGAGAAGGAAAGGGCAACCCACTCCAGTGTTCTTGCCTGGAGAATCCCAGGGACGGGGGAGCCTGGTGGGCTGCCGTCTGTGGGGTCGCACAGAGTTGGACACTACTGAAGCGACTTAGCAGCAGCAGCAGCAGTCTCTAAAAACTCATTTAAAACTAATAGGTAGGTGCTTGATGCTGAGAAAGATTGGGGGCAGGAGGGGAAGGGGGCAAACAGAGGATGAGATGGTTGGATGGCATCACCAACTCAATGGACATGAATTTGAGCAAGCTCCGGGAGATGGTGAAGGACAGGAGAACCTGGTGTGCTGCAGTCCATGGGGCTGTAGAGAGTTGGACACAATTTAGCAACTGAACAACAAGGTGCAGGTGATTTTTTTTTTGTAGTGAATGAGTTTGCATTTTTGACTGAGAAGTGTTTTAAAAGCCTCTTAAAGTTCTGTAGAAAAAAAAACACAAAAAAACAAAACCTTGATTACCAGGAACATTTGGGAAATTGGAGACTTGGTTCTTATTTGTTATAAGCCAAACCCTTTCAGTTGTAATTCTTGGTGCTATTTTGCCTGAACCACATTTCTCTTTTGTGTCAGCAGGTGAAAGGTGGCAAATGGGATATTCATTTTGTACTCCTGGGATTGAGGACTAGAGATGCTGGTTTGGGAATCAAGCAAGGGATCTGGAGCAGAGCCTTCGTAAATCCCCATTTATCTGCTTGCTTTCAGAGAATTTTGTTTTTCTCTAAAAGCAGAGGGCAAAAATAGTCAATTAAATGGAAGTTTCTTTTTGTTGAATTCTGATTAGTTTTCTCTTTCCTTCTGAAGTGCTAAGAATATTTTCTTAGCAGTAATCGAGAATATTATAAATGTTGCCATAGAGAGAGGTTTTGACCACATTTGCAGGTTTCTTCCTGCTTGAGTAGGGGTGTGTGTGTGTGTGTGTGTGTGTGTAACTGAGTGTGGTTGTAACTGAGTTAGCCTGAGGGGGGTTAAATCTCCAGTGGAACGAATGAGAAAAGCAGTGGGTTAGACATCAGAAACCTCTGCATTTATCCCTCTCTTTACTGCTTACAGTGCTAGGACCTTTAGCAAGTAAATTTACTATATCTATTTTCTCATCTAAAAATAAGACTAATTCTCATTTCTACCAGCCTTATAGAGTTGTTATGGGGATAGAGTCAGATGTTTAGAAAGTACTTGATAAATAAAATACTGCCTAGACTTTCCATGGCATTTCCATGACACCACACTCTGTATAGAGGTGAGTGTTTTTGTTAAAGATTAGTTTTGTTAACTGGCATCATTGTTATTATATTTTCTAACACTGATTCTGCTTTTACCACATCTGGGTCTGTGCGTGGAGGCTCGTCACTGACAGGCCACCCCAGGGCCACGTTTCCAGGCTTGATCATCTTCTCTCGCCTTCCTTTCCATGCCCGGTCCATGCCTCACCAGCCCGCCTGGCCCTGCCACACAGCCGTTTGTTGTGTTCCAGGGAGAAGCTAGACTCTGCTCTTTTACCCAACGTAAAACCTTGATGTCTCCCTTGTGTCAAAAAAAAAAAAAAGAAGAAGAAGAAGATTAGACGCCAGAGAGACACTATATATAGATTTCTTTGACTGCTGGAAAAGATAAGTGGCTGAAAAGAGACGGGAATTGTTTGCCTATAAATTGAGTGCCAGCAGGTTTATCTCTGAATGCAGTAGATTATGTTGAGTGGAGCAATCAGGAGGAAGAATGGGAGGCTACAATAACACTGAGATAGGCACTATTTGGAGTCCACAATCAGACCCTCCTTGACTTATGTATCCTGGGTGGAAAGCGCTTATGTTACAAAACAGCCTGAGGTCCTGGCCCCGAGATCCTTATGTGTCTGGCAGGTAGCGAGGTGACTGTTGCCAGTTGGATTGGTGCGCTCCATGGCTGGGTCCGGTGTCACTTGAGAGAACTAGATAGGGTGACAGGGGTGGCAAAGGCGTCTTCCCCCGGGGCGTGTCAATGCCCCAAAGCTGGAGCCCAGGGGACTGCTGAGAAGGGCAGTAAATGCCTGATGCAGAATAATATTTGGGCACAGTGTTCTGTGAACCATGGCAGGCTTGGAGTTGTCTGAGTCTCCCTCTGGCCCCTGCTACCCTGTAAGCTGCAGGTGATAAATAATGTCTTAGTCCCCGTGGCGCCTGGTGTCTATGGAGTGTCCGGGTTGGCCCCTCGATGAGGCCACCGTGAGAGCTGGAAATCACATTACTGGAGCTGGGGTGGGGATTGGGGGACTGGATGGGGTGGTAACTCAGGACAACTTCCATGGACCCCAAAGCCTTTCTGACGGTTGGTGCTGTGTTCCTGGTACTGTGGTCTGAAGAGTGACGTTCTGCTTCCCAGTAGTCCTGCATGATGGTGGGGAGGCAATAAAGCGGTCAGGGAGCGGGGACGGCTGTGGTGTAAGTTGCAGTGACGTTCCTATTCAGCTGGTGAGAGTAAATCAGGAGACTTCTCCCTTATCTTGGCAGTGGGTTTACTATCCTGATAAATCACCCTTGTGACCAAATGCATTTGGCTCTGATGAAGTGTCTCTCGAGCCTGTAATTACTCATAGCAATTCTTATTTGTGACTCCACTGGGCTCACAGAAGGGACAGACTCAGTCCCCAATAAAATGGATACCTTATACTCCCCATGCGAGCCAGCCATGGTACTGTAAGACAAGCCAAGGGGCCGAAAGAGGAGCCCATGGTAGGTGCCTCTTCCAAAAGTTTATAGCTAAAGGGGGAAAAAAGTCTATAGCTGAACGTAATGTTTATAGACACCCCAGGTTCTCCTTGCTATGCTATGATATGCTAAGTCACTTCAGTCGTGTCCAACTCTGTGTGACCCCATAGACGGCAGCCCACCAGGCTCCCCCATCCCTGGGATTCTCCAGGCAAGAACACTGGAGTGGGTTGCCATTTCCTTCTCCAATGCATGAAAGTGAAAAGAGAAAGTGAAGTCGCTCAGTCATGTCCGACTCTTAGCGACCCCATGGACTTCAGCCTACCAGGCTCCTCCGTCTGTGGAATTTTCCAGGCAAGAGTACTGGAGTAGGGTGCCATTGCCTTCTCCTTATTGCCTTGAAAATCAAGCCTAAACTTCCCAGTGAGGTATCAAGATCTCTATCTCTCTCTCTTTTTCTTTTTCCCAGCCTCATCTCTTGCCACTCCCTGCCTCTGTGCCCTCCCCTCTTGCAGCACCAAGATACTTTAAATGCTTCTTGGCATTACTCACGCTACCTCTTCTTGGCACAAATCCCATGTTTCTGGTGAGCTTCTACTCATGCTTCAAAACCTGAGTGCCCTCATAAATCTGCAATCCATTCACCTTCCTTACTGTAACTCTGAAATAGACTGAAAGTTTCCTTGTGGTGCTCAGGGCAAGTTGTTTATTCCTTTAGTGCAGGGCTTACCCTCTGGACTTGATATTATTTGTTCAGTTTGGTTTCCCCAGTAAGTACTAGGCTTTTATTAAGGCTTACTCATGTTTAGATACCCTCAAACCAGCACAAATTGGTAGATCCTCAATTTCTTCTGAATTAAAATACTGTACCTGTAACATATGTGACAAAACCAAACGCTGTTTTCTTCTTACTCACTGAACAGTTATGAGGGGAAATGAAATCATTCACGGAAAAGTATGGTCATCTTCTATCAGCTACCTTATGGCACATGATGAATATGAGCAAGGAATAAAAATAAGATGGAACGGAGATTTGTAAATTGGAAGCAGAGGAGAAAAGACTGAAGGTCATTTTTGTGGGAATAATCCTTTGCTTTTATTCTGATTATTCATTTGGTCTTTCACTGATATTTCCCCTCCAAAAAGAAGTGACAGTGTAATCGCTCAGTTGTGTGTTGTTGCAGAGTGGAATAGCATTGGACTGACAATCCAGATGCCCAGATCCAAACCCTAACTCTGCCATGAATCATAAATCATCTTTGTTTCAGTTTTCCCACCTGTAAGAAGAATGACTCAGACCAACGTGTCTCACTCATCAGTTTTACAGGTGAAATGGGAGTATCAACAGAAGAATATTAGGTACGTCCCACCAAGTAGCAGAATATGATTCAGTCCCAGGCCTAAACTCAAGAGTCCACGCATTGTCTACCACTTGTCTTTTGGATATAATAAATTTTCTGTTGTTTTTAAACCTCATGGAAATAGTCAACAATCTGCAAAATTGGAAGTACCAAAAGCCATATGGTTGCCAAATACTGTGCATCTAACAGTCAAACTTAATCTTCTTTAGATGTTCTAGGAAGCCCATGTCTAGTTTGTGTTCCCCATCATTGCCAGGGCCATCTTTTTCAGATATAATCTGATCATGAGTATTTCCCTCCTAAAAACCTTCAATGGCTCCCCATTGCCAATGAGAAAAAAAAAACAACACAAGATTTCTAAGAGAAATTTCAAGACTACTTGTGATCCAGCTCTTGCGTGTACCTCCTACTTTTTTCGTGATCATCTCCCTGACCCCCTCCTCTACCTCCATTGTTGCAATAGACGAAAGCAAGATGGAAGTGGTTGTATTCCCTCCAGCTCCCATTTCCACACTTAAACAGGAGGGAGTTGGATCAGGGAGCAGTACATGTATCCTCTCTACCTGAAAGGGGTTCTCCTCTGTCTTCCTTCTCTGCTTGGTGAGCTATTTATTTCTATACAATTTACAAGGTATTACTTCCTCTGTAAAGATTTATCTGCCCTCCAAATTTGAAACAAAGTTAATTATTCCCTCTTTGTGAGAGGCATAGCTAGTTGCCTAATCCATACTCCCTCCATCTCTTCTTACTTATTTTCCATATCAGTTACACATTGCAGCATAACAAATTGCCCCGAAACTCACGTAAAGCAATAATGATCATTTATGAGTTCATGCCATTTATGAGGGTTAGAGATTAGGAATGGCTGAGCTGGGAGATTCTGGCTTCAGGTCTCTTGTGAGAAGACAGTCAGTTTACAACTGGGCTGTAGTTATCTGAAGATTGGACTGGGTCTGGAGGCTCTGCCCCTCAAATGGCTCACTCACATAGCAGACACATTAGCACTGCTTGTCGGCAGGATGCCTCAGTTCCTCAACACCTGGACCTCTTCAATGAGTTGATGTCCCCCAACAGACTTGGTGACTGGCTTTTCCCAAATCTTCCTTGCTTGTTGATGTCAAATTTTGTTCAGTGCAGCAGTGTGCCCACCTTATAAATGTGAATTCCCAAGCTCACTGGGCCTATGGTGGCCCTGTGATACCATTCTGGCCAATAAGATGTAAGAGAAAGCTCTTATTTTCCTGGTTAAGGGAGAGTCTCACTTGGCACATGCTTTTACCTTTACCTGTTTTTCCTGCCTGAAACTCACATTTGATGTCTGGATGTGCAAGCGTCGTGATGAACATCACATATGAGGAATGGCAGGGGGCAATGATGAAACGAGCTTAGACCCTGACAGCTTCATGGAGCTTCTATTCCTGACTAGAGTGCTTAACTCTTCACTTCTTACTACTTAAGAAAAATGAGCCAGTTTGGTTACATCCCTGTTGTCAGCTTCTTGTTTCATGCACCTGGACACAATCCTAACACATTCCTTTGTCTTCTTCTAAACTTCTAGGACTACTCTTACTATAAACATCACACTGAATTTTCATTACTTACTGACATGGGCTTCTCCTCAACTTTTCACTGAACTTAATGAAGGAAAACATCAGATTATACCTAACTTTGTGTGGTACATTTTTATTAAACCACTAGGCTTATATTTAAAAGAAATCTTTAATGAATTCTTTGAGCTTTTGACCTCAGAGAATAAGTTCAATCATTCTATTGGTGATCAGTAAGTCTGGTCTCATCCTGACTTTCTTCCTCATCAGAGCCAAGATCTGGGTCAGAGAAGACAGACATCAAAGGCAGCTGGGGTGGAGAGGGGAAGATCTGTTTGATGTGAAAAAAGAGGGAGAGGTCTTTGCTAAGTTGACTACAAAGAAGCACTTCTGTGGAAATGGCTGCTGGCTCACCAGGTCATTATTTTTGCCATTCACCTTGCATGGGTCAGAGGACTCGAAGACAGATTCCTGCAGCCAGAGAGTCTAAGCTCATCGTGAACGTGACTCCAACCTATCACTGGGTGCCCTCCCCCTCCTTTAAGTGCCTTTTCCTCAAAGGATAATGAGGGAAGAGTCAAAGTTGATTCCAGGGTGATGAGGTGACTAGGGGGATGGTGTGTCATTAAGAGAAATGGGTGGTCAGGGGCTGGCGTGCAGAGCACACAGCAGACGGGCTTCCAACATCCAAGTGGAGGTGCGCAATGGGCCAGCAGGAATTTAACTTGGAGAGTTGTCAGAGTGCTTGAAGTGGTCCCTGAAGATGTGAGGATGGAAATGACTCCCTAAAGGGGAGAATAGAGCAAGAAGAGAAACAGATCAGGATTGGAACTGCAGGGAATCTCCCAACTTGAGTCATGAAAAGAGAAAAAACAGGGGCATTTAGGACAGCAAAATTATTCTGTTTGATTCTGTAATAGTGGATGCAGTTTTCAAAAGCAACAGAATGTAGGAGACAAAGAGCAAACTCAATGTAAACTATGGACTTTAGTTAATAATATTATATCAAAATTAGCTCACAGATGATATCAAATATACCACGCTAATTCAAAATCTTAATCTTAGGGGAAACTGAGGACGAAGGGAGGTATAGGGAAATTTTCTGTACTTCCTGCTTTATTTTTCTATAAACCCAGAACTGCTCTGAAAAATAAAGTCTCTGTATTTTTTAATCACAAAAAATATAAAAGAAAAATGGGTAGGAGGAGAACAAAAGGAGTTAGTGTCTTGGATACCAAAGAAGAGGAAAAGGGAGTGGGCTGCAAAGAAGTTTGGGTTAATGAGATTGACACTAAATCAGAATCAGAATAGCTCATAGGAAGCCATTTACTGTGTGATTTCACTGACTCAGTGGCATGAGTGGCATCACCAACTCCATGGACATGAGTTGAGCAAATTCCAGGAGACAGTGAAGGACCTGGAAGACTGGTGCTGCAGTCCATGGTGTCACCAAGAGTCGGACATGACTTAGCGACTAAACAATACCAACAACTGTGGGACTTTGGAAGATTCACTTGTTATCTCCATTGAGTCTGAGACTCAGTGTCCTCATCCGTGTAATGGATATGTAAGATGTTAGAGTGTTTTCTCAATTCTTGATAAACATATTACTGGTGGATTTGGAGATGCTAGAATGTCATCTTTGATGATATTGAATCACATGGTGAGAAAGTTATCTGTGAAATCACACAGTAAATGGCTGCATATGGGCTATTGTGATTTTGATGTAGTGTCAATCTCATTAACTCAAACTTCTTTGCAGCCCACTCCCTTTTCCTCTTTGGTATCCAAGACACTAACTCTTTTTGTTCTCCTCCTACCCATTTTTCTTTTCCAGTTCAATTTCAGTCCTAACCTGGTCAAGTGAAAGTCTCAGTTTGGTGCTTGGAGGACTGTGTGTGTGGGTGTGCATTGTGTGTGTGTGTGTGTGTGCATGCTCAGTCATGTCCAACTCTTTGCGACCCCATGGATTAACTGTAGCCCACCGGGCTCCTCTGTCCATGGGGTTTCCCAGGCAAGAATGGTGGAAAGAAAGAGCGTGAAAATCACTCAGTTGTGTCTGACTCTTTGCGACCTCATGGACTATATAGTCCATGGCATTCTCCAGGCCAGAAAACTGGAATTGGTAGCTGTTCCCTTCTCCAGGGGATCTTCCTGACCCAGGAATTGAACCAGGGTCTCCTGCATTGCAGGCATATTCTTTGTCAGCTGAGCTACCAGGGAAACCGATGGTGGAGTAGCAACCTATGGTGGAGTGGGTTGCTACTTCCTACTCTAGGGGATCTTTCTGACCCAGGGATTGAGCCCTTATCTCTTGCATCTCCTGCACTGACAGGAGGATTTTTTTTTTTTTTTTTTTACCACTGTGCTACCTGGGAAACTCTTTAACACATTTCAAATAAGTAATTGCTGGTTTCATTTTTAGAAATTGTGGTTAAAATATGTATAACATAAAATTCACATTTTAACCATTTTTTAGTGTAAAGTGCAAGTGACATTAAATACATTCACATTTTTATGCAACCAAGGCCACCACCCACCTCCAGAACTTTTCCATCATCTTTGCTGAAACTCTATACTCATTAAATAGTAACTCCCTGCTTGTCCCTCCCCCTTGGCCCTGGTCACCACCCTGTACGTTCTGTCTTTATGAATTTGTCTACTCTGGGTATCTGAAACAAGTGGCATCATACAATATTTTTCTTTTTGTGACTAGCTTATTTTACTATTCATAATGTTGTAGCATGTGTCTGACTTGCATTCCTTATTAAGGGTAAATAACACTCCAATCATCTGTTGATGGATTTTGGTTTGTTGTGAGTAATGTTGCTATGAACATGGCTCACAAATATCTCTTCAAGACCCTACTTTAAATTCTTTTGTATGTATACCCAGTAATGACATTCCTGGGTCAAATGGTAATTCTATATTTAATTTTCTGTGGAACCGACATACTGCTTTCCCCAGTGGGTATCCCAGTTCTCAACAGCAGTGTATAAGAGTTTCAGTATCCTCACCTCCACCCCAACACTTGCTCTTTTCTTTTTTTTTTCTTCTTTTTTGATAAATAACCATCCTAATGGACTTGATGGTTCCATTTTTAAACGAAGTGTGAATGGACTTTGGCCTCTAACTAAATCTTAGCAGGCAATAGATTCTAGCTGGAATAACAGAGGGAATGCTGGAAACATGGCCACCTGAGGGAGGGCCCCACACCAGTTCTTTGCCTCTTCTATGTCCTGTGGCAGAAATATGTGGGCAATTGGCTGAATGAGACCCTGGGCTCTGCTGAGATCCTTATGGGAGAACAGCGGTGGCACCTCTGCCCCATGGGCTGGACGCTGGTTAGGGACCACTGTCTGGGCTTCGGTCTTGGGAAAGGTCTGGCACGTGGGGAGTGGAAGAAGTTGATATTGACTGCTTGTGAATAAGCCAGGCCTCTGTGAACCCAGAAAGGTGGAGAGGAAGCTCAGTAGGGCTGAACCTTCCCATTCTCTGAGAAGAACAGTGGAAAAACCAGAGAACTGATTTTCTCCAGGGGCTCAGAGTCTCCTCTCAACTATAAAGCCCACAGGCCAAGAGTCTTTCTCACTTTATTTTTTTTAACTAAAAAATTCTTTTTATTGGAGTGTAGTTGATTTACCATGTTGTGTTAGTTTCAGCCATAAAGGAAAATGAATCAATTATACATATATCCACTCTTAAAGAGTCTTTTCCCATATAGGCTGTTACAAATTATTGAGTAGGGTTTCTTGTGCTATAGAGTAGGTTCTTATCAGTTATCTATTTTATATATAGTAGTGCGTATATATTAATCCCAGCCTCCCAATTTACCCTTCCCCGCTCCTTATTCCCTGGTAACCATAAGTTTGTTTTCTATATTTGTGACTCTACTTCTGTTTTGTAAATAAGTTCATTTGTACCTGATTTTTAGATTCTGTATATCAATGATATCATCCTTTCACTTTAAGTGTAATAACATTATTTTTTTCTTCGCTAGATTTCTTTACACCAGTTTCTCTTACGTAAGACAAATGATATAGATTCTCCACGTATGAAAATCACATACATTTTTCTTTCAAATGAATATAAGTTAAACTATGTGAATTATTTTCAGAAAAAGAGTAAGCACATAAAAACACAGTGAAAAATAGATATGGCAAAAATTGGAAGGTGATATGTTAATTTAGACTATGGTTTGGGAATCTCTGAGATATTACATGCTTTTCTCACAGGGTCATGAAATCCAAATGACAAAGTATGTGTGAAAGTATTTTATTAGCTGCAAAGTTCCCTTTGGGTGTAATATATCATCATTTTCATGACAAACGCTGCAGAGTTGATTCAGTTGAGTGGCATAGGCAGAAGTCTGATGGTGGGGGGTTAAAGAGTAAGTGGGATGTGGAGAAGGAGGACACATGCGGGCAGCGGGTTTAAAAGAGCTGGTGGTGAAGCACAGACAGAGGAACAGGACATGGGCCTAGAGTTTGTGTGGTGGAGGCCTGTCCTGGATTAGGCAGTGGAGGGAGGATTATGGGGAAGAATGAGCAAGAAGCCCCAGTGGCCTGGCAGAAGTGGGGAGGAGAGGGCTGATGGGGATAAGAAGTGAGTCTATGGAGGCAGGTCATCTTGATGGGTGGGGAGACTGTTGGAAATAGACCCCCACACACACACCCTGGAGCAACATTCTTCAGACTATGTGCAGAAGCATTTCTCAGGCAAAGTTTTCAGAATGCAGATTCATGGGCTCTTCCCTCTGACTCTAATGAGGGACCTGGCAATTACTCTTTTAAAAACACCCTGAGATCAGGATGCTGGCAAACAATTATCTCATCTAAGAGATACCATGGGGAAACAAAAGACTAATAGGAGAAACTGTCAGGAACTTGGGTAGACAAGTGCATTATTGTGTATATTTCTTCGTTATGACCAACCTAGATAGCATATTCAAAAGCAGAGACATTACTTTACCAACAAAGGTTCGCCTAGTCAAGGCTTTGGTCTTTCCTGTGGTCATGTATGGATGTGAGAGCTGGACTGTGAAGAAGGCTGAGCGCCGAAGAATTGATGCTTTTGAACTGTGGTGTTGGAGAAGACTCTTGAGAGTCCCTTGGACTGCAAGAAGATCCAACCAGTCCATTCTGAAGGAGATCAATCCTGGAATTTCTTTGGAAGGAATGATGCTAAAGCTGAGACTCCAGTATTTTGGCCACCTCATGCTAAGAGTTGACTCATTGGAGAAGACTCTGATGCTGGGAGGGATTGAGGGCAGGAGGAGAAGGGGACGACAGAGGATGAGATGGCTGGATGGCATCACTGACTTGATGGGTGTGAGTCTGGGTGACCTCCGGGAGCTGATGATGGACAGGGAGGCCTGGCGTGCTGTGGTTCATGGGGTCTCGAAGAGTCGGACACGACTGAGCAACTGATCTGATCTGATCTGATCTGATTGAGCTCTAGTATGTCTGGTGCTGTGGGGAAACTCAAGTGAAGAAGACATGGCTCCCGCATCTGTATGCAGAATCCAGGGAGAAGATCCAGCTTGGTTTGCTGGGCTTATGCCTTGGCACTGATACCAAGAGCTGGTCTGACTCTAATGAGAGTAATGCCAGGGCTTTGGCCTCCAGGAGAGGCAAGAGGTAGTTTCAGCCTGGACATTTAACTCTGATGCTGTGTCTGGGCTCTGGGTAGGTTTAAAGTCTGGTTGTCAGAGCCAAGAGATCTGAGCTAGGAAGAGAGACAAGGACTTGAGTACTTGGGAAGAAGCAGCCCAGGGTCCTGGGTGCTGGATGACTTCTACCCTGTCAGCTGGTGTTTGTCACTCCATCAGCATACCACAGATATGAGGGTCATTGCAGGCTTGTGGCCAGGCCTTATTTTTCTTCCTTTCTGAGGTTGACATTGGATCCTTCTGGTCTTGAGCTCTCCTGGTGTTGGTGTTAGTGGTCTCCCAAATAAGACTAAAACCCAGAATGCATATTTAGTGGGGTCCTGAAAGTGTCCCACAAGCAGTCCTGTTTGCTGAAATCTGTGCTCTGTGATTGGAATCTAACAATTCTAGGCAGAGGCAGATGATACAGTTTGGAGTTGGTGTTGAGGCTTGAAGACTATAGCATTATAGCATTCAGTTGGATGGGATTCAAAGCAAGTACAGACAGTCTCTCCTTCAGAAATCTAGGCAAATCTGAGCTCCATTTGCCAAGAGGCTTGTAGGCAATTGGCTGTCGATGTGCTCACATGGAATCTGGACAACAATCTATCTTGCCTTCTCTGGGCTATCAGTAAACAGACACTCCAAATGTTTGCCTTGCTGGTTTAATTTTCTCCATCCCATTGTCCTTTCTCACTCTTTCTCTTCATGCCACACACAGTATGTCCCTCAGCATCCTTCTTTGTAGTTGTACTGGAACAACTATTCAACTGCAGTAGCTGTTGAACAATCACAGACTGTCTTTTCTCTCATCTTCAAGGAAAGAGGCCATCATTGTTCCAAGTAGCAGGAACTCAGAAACAGGAAGCTCCTGTTAACTTTGGGAAGGGTCTGGGCCGGGGGAGGTGGCACTGCCAAAAACTCTGGTGGGATTGATGCATCGTAATGAGGTAAACTGAGGAAATCATTCCTCAATATTCATTGGAAGGACTGATGCTGAACCTGAAACTCCAATATTTTGGCCACCTGATGCGAAGAGCTTACTCATTGGAAAAGACCCTGGTGCTGGGAAAGATTGAGGGCAGGTGGAGAAGGGGACAACAAAGGATGAGATGGGTGCATGGCATCACTGACTCAATGGACATGGGTTTGAGTGGACTCCGTGAGTTGGTGATGGACAGGGAGGCCTGGCGTACTGCAGTCCATGGGGTCGCAGAGTGGACACAACTGAGTGACGGAACTGAACTGAATGAGGTAGATGATGGAACAGTTAACCCTGGATTGGCTCCTCTTCTTGAAGAGGAAAAGGTCATTAGAATGTCTGTTTGGGAAGGAATCCTAGACTACAGCAGAGATCCAGTCGAATAGAATTTCTGCATCAAATTGAACTCAGAAGTACAAATCTCACATTTGAAAGAAGCAAGCTCTTGTTGTGTTCTGATTTGATCTTCTATCTCTGAGGATGAGACAAACCTGTTCAACAGAGCCCCCTTGTGGAGAATCATATATACAGCTTTGTATTAAAGGCTCTGAGAAGTTCTGCAACAAGGAGGCCAGCTTTTCATACTGCACTTCCTAATTTTATTGAGTCATAGGACTCTCTTTTTCCCGTACTTTACTTTTCAAGTACATTACTATATGCTTCCTGTAAAACTATTGTTCTACAAAATACTCTTTGGGAAGCATTGTTCTAAGAATTTTATAATTTCAAAACCTTTCCTTGCTTAAAAAATATATATAATCCCCCAGTGATTAATAATGTTTTGACAAACTTAGGAAAGGTTATTTTTTTCTTTATAAATAGCAAGAAAAATGGATGCATTAATTAACATATGCTAACTGCTAAAAACAAAACAAAGCAACTCCTTAAATCTCAGTGATCTTAAATTATACAGACTATCCACCAGTCTAAAGCAGCTAATGGGGGCTCTGCTCCATGCAGTCATTCAGGGATCCGTACTCCTCTCACTCCGTGGCTTTGCCATCTTCGGAATGGAACTTTGAGGTCCTCTGATGTGATCAAGCTGTAAGTGAGAGAAGAGAGAAAGAAAAGAAGACATGCTCCTGACTTGCTGGGTCAATTCTGTTCATGTTCCATGGCTGAGGTCAGTCCTGTGCCCCACCTAGATACACATGTGCTATGAAAGGCAGCTTGGCTGTGGGCCTAGAAAAATGACACATACCTCAGATCAGATCAGATCAGATCAGTCGCTCAGTCGTGTCCGACTCTTTGCGACCCCATGAACCACAGCACGCCAGGCCTCCCTGTCCATCACCAGCTCCCGGAGGTCACTCAGACTCGCATCCATCGAGTCAGTGATGCCATCCAGCCATCTCATCCTCTGTCGTCCCCTTCTCCTCCTGCCCTCAATCCCTCCCAGCATCAGAGTCTTCTCCAATGAGTCAACTCTTCGCATGAGGTGGCCAAAATACTGGAGTTTCAGCTTGAGCATCATTCCTTCCAAAGAAATTCCAGGATTGATCTCCTTCAGAATCGACTGGTTGGATCTTCTTGCAGTCCAAGGGACTCTCAAGAGTCTTCTCCAACATCACATTTCAAAAGCATCAATTCTTCGGCGCTCAGCCTTCTTCACAGTCCAGCTCTCACATCCATACATGACCACAGGAAAGACCATAGCCTTGACTAGGCGAACCTTTGTTGGCAAAGTAATGTCTCTGTTTTTGAATATGCTATCTAGGTTGGTCATAACTTTCCTTCCAAGGAGCAAGCGTCTTTTAATTTCATGGCTGCAGTCACCATCTGCAGTGATTTTGGAGCCCAGAAAAACAAAGTCTGACACTGTTTCCACTGTTTCCCCATCTATTTCCCATGCAGTGATGGGACCAGATGCCATGATCTTCGTTTTCTGAATGTTGAGCTTTAAGCCAACCTTTTCACTCTCCACTTTCACTTTCATCAAGAGGCTTTTTAGCCCCTCTTCACTTTCTGCCATAAGAGTGGTGTCATCTGCATATCTGAGGTTATTGATATTTCTCCCGGCAATCTTGATTCCAACTTGTGTTTCTTCCAGTCCAGCATTTCTCATGATGTACTCTGCATATAAGTTAAATAAACAGGGTGACAATATGCAGCCTTGACGTACTCCTTTTTCTATTTGGAACCAGTCTGTTGTTCCATGACCAGTTCTAACTGTTGCTTCCTGACCTGCATACAGATTTCTTAAGAGGCAGATCAGGTGGTCTGGTATTCCCATCTCTTTCAGAATTTTCCATAGTTTATTGTGATCCACACAGTCAAAGGCTTTGGCATAGTCAAGAAAGCAGAAATAGATGTTTTTCTGGAACTCTCTTGCTTTTTCCATGATCCAGCGGATGTTGGCAATTTGATCTCTGGTTCCTCTGCCTTTTCTAAAACCAGCTTGAACATCAGGAAGTTCACGGTTCACATATTGCTGAAGCCTGGCTTGGAGAATTTTGAGCATTACTTTACTAGCGTGTGAGATGAGTGCAATTGTGCGGTAGTTTGAGCACTCCTTGGCATTGCCTTTCTTTGGGATTGGGATGAAAACTGACCTTTTCCTGGTGAACATCTAATTCATCTCTGTCTCTGTGAGAGAGAGAGAAAAAAAAATCTTCAGTTTGCATGAAAGCAAAAGTGTTAGTTGCCCAGTCATGTCCAACTCTTTGCCACCCCATGAACTGTAGCCCTCCAGCTTCTCCATCCATGGGATTTTCAGTTTGTGTATCTGAATCCTATTCTGATGCTAATCTTGGTGGGAGAGCAGAAGGAAGAGACCCAAGAAATGGAGAAGGTAGTGGATGCTATTGAGAATAAATCAAGGGAGGCAAGATTTTGTGAAGCCTGCCGCAAAGAGAAAGAAATATTCAAGAGCTACCTCATAGGAAGAACCAAAGAATCCATGATCTCCATGAATAAAGAATACCACCTTGGGGCTCTGAGAAAGGGACTGAGTGCTGTTAAAGAAGCAGGGAGGTGGGGGGAGGGGGGAGGGAAAGAAGGAAGAAGGGCACAGACAAGCACAAATTCCAGGAAGGATGTCAGAGTAGTAGTTATGCATGCCGCTTCTGTACTGGGAAATTGCTTATTTTATTTGTAGAATATCTTTAAAAAAGACATTTCTTGGAAGGGAAATAAAAGCATTTGTTCTGAAGTAGTTAACAGCCTGAGAAGACTTTTATCTTACTTTTCTTAGCTTTACTTTTGTAAGGTATTTTTCCCCCTCTAGCCCAGTGACTCTCAACCTGTGTGCCAATGGATTGCAAGTATCCTGAGACAATGATCTTCTCACACCTTGAGGAATGGGACAGAGTGGGGATAGAATCCTTAGTACATCCTTGGCCTCTGAGCATCTCCTCCATTCACTGCAGTGAATCATGCCAAGAGTGTTATTTTCAATGTCCACTTTGATGTGAAAAGTCCTGGGAAGTAGCCCACTAGCTTACTATCAGTGACTGCTAAGGCACTGGTTGGTACCAACTGGGGTGAGCCACAATCATCCCATAGGTTGCAATATTTTTTATTTATCTATACCCTGCATGGCATAAATACCTGCTAAGCAAGATTCAGTCTGTTGTGAAATAGTTGAAGAAAATATGACAAAGGGAAAAGGAAAGTTGGAAAGATAAGATGGAACCAAGAGTGAAATTGGTAGACTAATAGGCATTGCATGGAAGGAAATATCTCAGAACTTTCCAGCTTCCAAGGCAAAAAAAAAAAAAAAAAAGAACCAACCAAATTGATTGCACATTCTCCAGTATCAATAAGATAAAAATAAATTGTATATTCAAGAGGAAACATAGCTATTCCTGATACTAAAATGGGTCCTAAAAAGACTTTATTTCATAATGATCCAAACCCTTCACAACATTCTTAGCATGAGTACAAACACATGTGTTATGGGACTTTTCTTTATGGTGTACTTCCATGTACGTTCAGAGCAATACTCCAAGTTTCAGGCTGGGAAAAGCAGCTTGGGAAGGAAAGGATGAAGGGGGGCCAGAAATGCATAGTCTGAGAAGATGTTCAACATCACTGGGAAACCAGAAAATGCACAATGCAAAGCCACTTTCCAGCTATCACATTGGCAAAGGTCATAAAGAATTCAAAAGAACAATAATGCCTCATGCCTGTGAGAGTATGTAGAAACTGGTACTTTTTATATTCCTAGCAGCCTCGAGGAAGGCTCTTTCTAAGAAATTCACTGAAGGAGATAATCATGGGTGTGCCCAAAGATGTCACTACAAAGATGTTTGTCGCTGTATTGTTTCTAATTTCCAAAAATGATGGACTAGAAGATTAAATAAATTGGAGCTTACTCATAAGATAAAGTGAAAGAAAGGGAAGTTGCTCAGTTGTGTCTGACCCTTTGCGATCCCATGGACTGTAGCCTACCAGGTTCCATGGGATATTCCAGGCAAGAATACTGGAGTGGATGCCATTTCCTTTTCCTGACACAGGGGTTGAGCCTGGGTCTCCCGCATTGTAGGCAGACGCTTTACTGTCTGAGCCACCAGGATGGGCATTAAAAATCATATTGAAGGACTTCCCTGGTGGTCTAGTGGTTAAGAATTCACTTCCCAGTGCAGAGGACACAGGTTCAATTCCTGGTCCTCGGGGCAACTGAGCCCTCGAGCCACAACTATTGAGCCCACTCACTGCAACTACTAGAGCCTGTGTGTCTCAAGCGTGTGCTCTGCAACAGGAGGAGCCACAGCAATAAGTCTGAGCATTGTAACTAGAGAGTGCTGCTGCTGCTGCTGCTAAGTCGCTTCAGTCGTGTCTGACTCTGTGCGACCCCATAGATGGAAGCTCACCAGGCTCCCCTGTCCCTGGGATTCTCCAGGCAAGAACACTGGAGTGGGTTGCCATTTCCTTCTCCAATGCATGAAAGTGAAAAGTGAAAGTGAAGTTGCTCAGTCGTGTCCGACTCCTAGCGACCCCACGGACTGGAGCCCACCAGGCTCCCCCGTCCATGGGATTCTCCAGGCAAAAGTACTGGGGTGGGGTGCCATTGCCTTCCCCGAACTAGAGAGTAGTTCACTGCAACTAGAGAAGACCTAACACAGCCAAAAAGAAAAAAAAAATCATATTGAAGAAAAATATTTTAAAATAAATCTTGTCAGGTGATTTTTCTTGACATGGAAACATATTTGTAATTAAGTAAATGAGATAAGTATATTACCTTATAGTATGTACAGTATAATCTCATTTTTTTAAAAGAAAAGGAAAAACCAACCACTCACACATGTACTCACACACACCCCAAAGTATAAATAGTGGTTTTCTTCTTAGCTTCCCTGGTGGCTCAGAAGTTAAAGCATATGCCTGCAATGCGGGATATCCGGGTTCAATCCCTGGGTGGGGAAGATCCCCTGGAGAAGGAAATGGCAACCCACTCTAGTACTCTTGCCTGGAGAATCCCATGGAGGGAGGAGCCTGGTAGGCTACAGTCTATGGGGTCACAAAGAGTCAGATACGACTGAGCGACTTCATTTTCACTTTCTTCTTAGGGTGATATTTGGAGTGATACTCCTTTTGAGTATACATATTTTTTCCCCATTTTCTCTGTTTCTTTTTTGTTGTCTTTATTTTCTAAATTTCCTACACTGGGAAATGAAACTCCGTTTTTAAAATGGAGGTGGGAGACAATCTTTTTTCCTCATTCAGATCCTTCTTTTGAATGACGGTAGAGAGCAGAAGGGCAAATTATATATACCACACTATGCCTTTTGGGTAAGAGATGTGAACATTCTCTCCCAAAGTGCTTCTCCCAGTGTTATTCAATGCCACATTCATTGCAGTAAATTGTGGTACCATGTTCTACCTAGGTTAATATATTTGGTCACCTAACAGATGGCTAACAGGGCAGTAGCCCATCCAATGTCCTTCTGGTCCTGTGACAATAGCATCTTTTTCTCTTCAATCCAACTGCAGCTGCTTCCTCCCATGGTCACACCTGGGTTGTGGCCATCTCCAGGAACTTCTCCACAGAAATCAACCATCTCACTCTCTAGTTTATCCTCTGTTCTTTCCAGTTCTTCATTCAACATTCCCTTCTGATCATTTGTCCTTAGAATTGAGACCTCCAGTCTTTTGACCCATACACATAATTTGTCATCATCCATTATCTGCCTCTTACTTTTATGTCCTTGTTGTTTAGTCCAGATTTCATAAAACAACTCTCTTGCACATGCAGTAAGTTCTTATGCATCTGTCTTCTTCCAGAATGGAATTCATGCAGTTCCAATCCTGGATTAACATAACATCCACCTTCTCCTGGCATCTGAAAAATCACCATAGGAAATTTGCACAACTGGGTAACTTTATAACATCATATATTTTGGGATAACTATGCTTATTGGGATCTGAATGGAGTGCAGCAAACCTCCTTCATTTCCCTGGAGAGCACGTACTCCCTTCCCTCATCATGGTGACTCCATTCTTTCTAAATTCTCTTTAAGCCTTGGTTCCATTGTAACCCTTCCTCAACTTGAGCCTCATAGTGGAGAGTCTGGGGCAGCCTCTCACCGTATTTCCTTTTCTATCAGCATTTGTCTTCCTGGACATTAAAAACACAAACCCAATAAAATCAAAAAGAAAAAGAGAAAGGTAAAAAGAGAGGAGGAGGAAGAGGAAAATACAAAAGAAAGGGAAGAAGTAACTATTTTAAAATAAAAGGAAACTAAAAAGTTACAAGGAGAGTAAAACTAAGACATTTCCAGCAAGGTGAAAAGGAAAAAAAGTAAAGGAAAAGAAATAGAGTATTAGTTAAAATCAATTTAAATCTTTGTAAGATAAGGTACAGGAGATAAAATAGGTAATATTTAAGGTTAAAAGGCTTGAAGCTAATGACATAAAAGGTTAAAAACAGAAGACAAAGAAGATGCTAAGATAAAAGTTTCCATCCCTTCATTCTTTCTGGAGTTAAGGGATGGAACCTTTTATCTTAGCATCTTCTTTGTCTTCTGTTTTTAACCTTTTATGTCATTAGCTTCAAGCCTTTTAACCTTAAATATTACCTATTTTATCTCCTGTACCTTATCTTACAAAGATTTAAATTGATTTTAACTAATACTCTATTTCTTTTCCTTTACTTTTTTTCCTTTTCACCTTGCTGGAAATGTGCCAAAGAGTGCTCAAACTACCGCACAATTGCACTCATCTCGCACGCTAGTAAAGTAATGCTCAAAATTCTCCAAGCCAGGCTTCAGCAATATGTGAACCGTGAACTTCCTGATGTTCAAGCTGGATTTAGAAAAGGCAGAGGAACCAGAGATCAAATTGCCAACATCCGCTGGATTATCGAAAAAGCAAGAGAGTTTCAGAAAAACATCTATTTCTGCTTTATTGACTATGCCAAAGCCTTTGACTGTGTGGATCACAATAAACTCTGGAAAATTCTGAGAGAGATGGGAATACCAGACCACCTGATCTGCCTCTTGAGAAATCTGTATGCAGGTCAGGAAGCAACAGTTAGAACTGGTCATGGAACAACAGACTGGTTCCAAATAGGAAAAGGAGTACGTCAAGGCTGTATATTGTCACCCTGTTTATTTAACTTATATGCAGAGTACATCATGAGAAATTCTGGACTGGAGGAAACACAAGCTGGAATCAAGATTGCCGGGAGAAATATCAATAACCTCAGATATGCAGATGACACCACCCTTATGGCAGAAAGTGAAGAGGAACTCAAAAGCCTCTTGATGAAAGTGGAAGTGGAGAGTGAAAAGGTTGGCTTAAAGCTCAACATTCAGAAAACGAAGATCATGGCATCTGGTCCCATCACTGCATGGGAAATAGATGGGGAAACAGTGGAAACAGTGTCAGACTTTGTTTTTCTGGGCTCCAAAATCACTGCAGATGGTGACTGCAGCCATGAAATTAAAAGACGCTTACTCCTTGGAAGGAAGGTTATGACCAACCTAGATAGCATATTCAAAAGCAGAGACATCACTTTGCCAACAAAGGTTCGCCTAGTCAAGGCTATGGTCTTTCCTGTGGTCATGTATGGATGTGAGAGCTGGACTGTGAAGAAGGCTGAGCACAGAAGAATTGATGCTTTTGAACTGTGGTGTTGGAGAAGACTCTTGAGAGTCCCTTGGACTGCAAGGAGATCCAACCAGTCCATTCTGAAGGAGATCAGCCCTGGAATTTCTTTGGAGGGAATGATGCTCAAGCTGAAACTCCAGTATTTTGGCCACCTCATGCAAGGAGTTGACTCATTGGAGAAGACTCTGATGCTGGGAGGGATTGGGGGCAGGAGGGGAAGGGGACGACAGAGGATGAGATGGCTGGATGGCATCACTGACTCGATGAATGTGAGTCTGAGTGACCTCCGAGAGCTGGTGATGGATAGGGAGGCCTGGCGTGCTGCAGTTCATGGGGTCGCAAAGAGTCGGACACGACTGAGCGACTGATCTGATCTGATTTGAAGATAAAAGGCTCATGAGATGAAAAGCTTGAAGTATAAAAAGTAGATGGGATTAGGAATTAAGTTCAAGAATTCAGGACTGAAAAGACTAGGCTGGAACTTCCCTGGTGGTCCAGTGGTTGAGACTCTACTCTTTTATTGTAAGGAGCTTGGGTTCAGTTCCTGGTCGGGGAACTAAGATACCATTTGCCCTATGGCATGGCCGAAAATAAGTAAATAAATAAAATGACTAGGCTAAAAACATGAAAACTCTTAAGACTTCAGCAGTTCTTCAGAGTTGAGTGCTTAGGGGTAATGGGTTTCCTGGTGGCTCCCCCAAGTTTTCTGGTGGCTTCTGTGAGAGCCACCAGAGCCTCTCACTGCCCAGCAGAATGACAGAGGTGGTTGCTCTGCTTCTGAAGATTCTGTACTCAGTTCTAACATGATGGGGGCAGGGTTCCCAGACATCCAAGCAAACAAACCTTCAACAACAGCTGGGTGTCCTACAATTCACCTTCATTCTAATAGTATCTATACCTAGAGATAGTATCAGATTCCAGAGACTGGAATTCAACCCACAGAGACCGCCCCCACCATCCTTACCTTCCAATTCAGATGACAATAGCAAGTCCAGGTTGTCATCTGTACTTCTGATCAACAGGCTATAGATGAAGCTTCCAACGATCAGCTACCTTCAGTTCAATCAGTTTGCTACAGTGGCTCACAGAACTCAGAGTAACATTTTAGTCACTAGATTCAATTTAGTTCAATTCAGATCAGACGCTCAGTCATGTCCGACTCTTTGCGACCCCATGAATTGCAGCACTCCAGGCCTCCCTGTCCATCACCAACTCCCGGAGTTCACCCAGACTCTCGTCCATCGAGTCAGCGATGCCATCCAGCCATCTCATCCTCTGGCGTCCCCTTCTTCTCCTGCCCTCAATCCCTCCCAGCATCAGAGTCTTTTCCAATGAGTCAACTCTTCGCATGAGGTGGCCAAAGTACTGGAGTTTCAGCTTTAGCATCATTCCTTCCAAAGAAATCCCAGGGCTGATCTCCTTCAGAATGGACTGGTTGGATCTCCTTGCAGTCAAAGCGACTCTCAAGAGTCTTCTCCAACACCACAGTTCAAAAGCATCAATTCTTGGGTGCTCAGCCTTCTTTACAGTCCAACTCTCACATCCATACATGACCACAGGAAAAACCATAGCCTTGACTAGACGGACCTTTGTTGGCAAAGTAGTGTCTCTGCTTTTGAATATGCTATCTAGGTTGGTCATAACTTTCCTTCCAAGGAATAAGCGTCTTTTAATTTCATGGCTGCAGTCACCATCTGCAGTGATTTTGGAGCCCAAAAAATAAAGTCTGACACTGTTTCCACTGTTTCCCCAACTATTTCCCATGAAGTGATTACTAGCTTATTATAAAAGGACATGATTTAGGAACAGCCAAATGGAAGAGATGCACAGGGCAAGGCATATGGGAAAGGGTATGGAACTTGAAGTCAGGTGGGCCTTAGGAAGCATCACTACGAACAGAGCTAGGGGAGGTGATGGAATTCCAGTTGAGCTATTTCAAATCCTAAAAGATGATGCTGTGAAAGTGCTGCACTCAATATGCCAGCACATTTGGAAAACTCAGCAGTGGCCACAGGACTGGAAAAGGTCAGTTTTCATTCCAGTCCCAAAGAAAGGCAATGCCAAAGAATGCTCAAACTACTGCACAATTGCACTCATCTCACACGCTGGTAAAGTAATGCTCAAAATTCTCCAAGCCAGGCTTTAGCAATACATGAACCGTGAACTTCCAGATGTTCAAGCTGGTTTTAGAAAAGGCAGAGGAACCAGATATCAAATTGACAACATCTGCTGGATCATCGAAAAAGCAAGAGAGTTCCAGAAAAACATCTATTTCTGCTTTATTGACTATGCCAAAGCCTTTGACTGTGTGGATCACAATAAACTGTGGAAAATTCTGAAAGAGATGGGAATACCAGACCACTTGACCTGCCTCTTGAGAAACCTGTATGCAGGTCAGGAAGCAACAGTTAGAACTGGACATGGAACAAGAGACTGGTTCCAAATAGGAAAAGGAGTACATCAAGGCTGTATATTGTCACCCTGCTTATTTAACTTATATGCAGAGTACATCATGAGAAACACTGGGCTGGAAGACGCACAAGCTGGAATCAAGATTGCAGGGAGAAATATCAATAACCTCAGCTATGCAGATGACACAACCCTTATGGCAGAAAGTGAAGAAGAACTAAAGAGCCTCTTGATGAAAGTGAAAGAGGAGAGTGAAAAAGTTGGCTTAAAGCTCATCATTCAGAAAACGAAAATCATGGCATCCAGTCTCATCACTTCATGGCAAATAGATGGGGAAACAGTGGAAACAGTGGCTGACTGTTTTTCTGGGCTTCAAAATCACTGCAGGTGGTGATTGTAGCCATGAAATTAAAAGACACTTGCTCCTTGGAAGGAAAGTTATGACCAACATAGACAGCATTAAAAAGCAGAGACATTACTTTGCCCACAAAGGTCCATCCAGTCAAGGCTATGGTTTTTCCAGTCATCATGTATGGATGTGAGAGTTGGACCATAAAGAAAGCTGAATGCTGGAGAATTGATGCTTTTGAACT
Source organism: Tragelaphus eurycerus (assembly GCA_935064755.1). Taxonomy (NCBI): domain Eukaryota; kingdom Metazoa; phylum Chordata; class Mammalia; order Artiodactyla; family Bovidae; genus Tragelaphus; species Tragelaphus eurycerus. The sequence continues at coordinate 33,770,362 of CAKXYN010000002.1, forward strand.
GTGGTGTTGGAGAAGACTCTTGAGAGTCCCTTGGACTGCAAGGAGATCCAACCAGTCCATCCTAAAGGAGATCAGTCCTGGGTGTTCATTGGAGGGACCGATGTTGAAGCTGAAACTGCCATCCTTTGGGCACCTGATGCAGAGAGCTGACTCATTTGAAAAGACCCTGATGCTGGGAAGTATTGAGGGCCAGAGGAGCAGGGGACTACAGAGGATGAGATGGTTTGATGGCATCACCGACACAATGGACATGGGTTTGGGTGGACTCCGGGAGTTGGTGATGGACAGGGAGGCCTGGCGTGCTGTGATTCGTGGGGTCGCCAAAAATCGGACACTACTAAGCGACTGAACTGAACTGAACTGATGGAGCTTCCACTCCCTCTCTGAGAGCACGACTATCCTTAGCACCGAGACTGAAACCTCTCCTCTAGGTCTTTTTTTTTTGGAGGTTCCATTACATAGGCATGATTGATTAAATCAGTGACCATTGGTGATTGTCCATTCAGCTCCAGTCCCTCTTCCCTCTCTGAAGGTAAGTAGGGGTGGGACTGAAAGTTCCAACCCTCTAATCACTTGATTGGGCTTTTCAGGTGGTGCAGTGGTAAAGAATCCACCTGCCATTGCAGGAGATGCAAGAGATGCAGGTTTGATCCCTGGGTCAGCAAGATCCCCTGGAGGAGGAAATGGCAGCCCACTCCATTATTCCTGACTGGGAAATCTCTCTCAGGGACAGAGGAGCTTGTTGGGCCACAGTTCATGGGGTTGTAAAGAGTTGGACATAACTGAACATACAATCACTCAGTTGGTTCTCCTGCCAACCAGCTCTCATCCTTTGTGTGGTCTAAAAGTCACCTAATTAACATACCAAAAGCCATCTTTAATGCTCTCATCACTTAGGAAATTTCAATTGTTTTTGTACCAGAAATGAGGAGGAAGCCACATATATATATATTCCTTGTTATAAATCACAATATCACAGCCTCCATCATTGATATTCAGTTTGAATTTAAGACTCTAGGGTGCCCTTGCATGTTCCTCATAGCTCCCAGCCCTCAGTGCACATTTCAGGCTCCTCAGTTTAGCCTTTGAGACCCAGCAGGAGTCCTCACAGTCTAGGTCTTCAGGCCTGGAAGTTAAACCACCCAATCACGGTGTGTGATGTCCTCATGCCTCTTTGCCTCCATGCTTTCCAATCCCTTTGCTTGGAATGCCATTCTTCCCTTCTGTTGCCTGGGTAGGTTTTTGCTGTTTTATAAAATAGCTCAAGAGTTATTTCCCCTGAGAAGCCTTTTCTGAATCTCACCATTATGCGCCCTCCCATCTCTAGTTTGGTTTGGTCTTCAACACCATGGCAGAATAATTGTAGATTTGCTTGTCTGCCTTCCCAATGGAACCAATGGTGGGGACCACTGACTATTATGAAAGAAACACTCTAATAACGCAATATCCAACCATTTTCTCATCAGATAATCCACAACTTTGTTAGGTAAGTGGCTGATAGCCACATTTTACAGACTAAGAAGCAAGACTTAGTTGTTTACTTTTTTTGACAAACCTTTATTGACTTCCTGCTTTGTGCCAGACTTACAGGGGCTAAATATTTTCCCAAGGTCACCCATTTTAAAAGCTGCAGGAGCCATTTATTGAACTCAGGCCCCTCATATTGCAAGTCTATGCTTTCACTGCTTTGTTTTTTTCTTCTCAGCACAGAGTAGGTGCTCACTAAATGCTTGCTAATAAACAAAAAAATGGATGGATGCAAACTCCTCATGTAGTATGCAAATGAGAGTACCCTTGTGAATCCATTTCTGCTTTTAAAAAATATAATCTTTACTTCATAAGTTATCCATGGTTTTTTAAAAAATATTTATTTATTTGACTGTGCTTCATCTTAGTGCCTGTAGGATCCTTTGACCAGGGATTGGACCCTGGGCCCTCTGCACGGGAGCACAGTCTTAACCACTGGACCACCAGGGTAGTCTCCATTTCTGCTTTCTTGATTCACCTCCTCTTATGCTTGGCTGTGATAACACTACTTGGTGGTGCTTGTGCTTGCATCTTCAAAATAAGGTGCTGCTGAATATGTGGAGCACTTTAGAAAGATGCCAAAGGTAAACACGCAAGTTGCAATAAATTCCTGAGAATTTTCCTTTGGAAGGCAAACAGGACGTGGACTCTTGAGTTTTCAAGTCTGAGATTTCTAGGATTCATTTTTATGGTTTGGGGGTGGAATGCATGGTTTAAGCAAACACAATTAAATCCAAATTACCCATGGCCGGGCAGCTACTTGCTGTCTTTTGGTGTCAGAAAAAGTCAGGCTTTAGAGCTAGAATGTATCTAAAGATAAGGTATGAAATGGCTTTCTCCTTTTCCTTTCTGTAAATATTCATTTAAAACATGCCAAATTCCTGAGGAGGTTGCCATTTTATTTGTTTGCTTTTCTGATTTGTTAGTATTACACAGCATGAAATCTTGTTTACAAGGCACTCTTCTTTTCTTGAAAAAGGTACCCAGGGTTTGCATTCTCAGACTCTAAGTCCAAAAACTAAATACAGCTTTTGGCTCTTTGGGGCACATCTGTGTGTTCCTTAAAATATGCTCATGTTTTTCCTGCTGAAAATTCTTCAGAGACAAAGTGCAGGCAACTTACTGTGACTTGTAATGAGTTGATTTACATGGAGACTGTTTTAAATGCAGTGTATCCCTTGTTACGTAGTATACATGCTAATGTGTCATCTCCATATGGTTGGTACAGGCCATTTGAATAAAGTACCAGATGGAAATCATCGTTCATACAATTCTTTTCCCATCACCTAAATGCAAACAGCAAAATGGAAAGCCATTTTCCATAGCTTCCAAAATAATAATAATAATAATAATGATAATAATAATAATAGTAGTGTTAAAAATTCTGACAGATGCCTTCAGAGGGTATGGTATTATAATGACCGTAACTGCTATAATGGGACTCACAGATGGCAGCCGAGGCAGATCAAACCCTTCATTAGTCCTTCTAAAAACTGTCATATACTTTCTCTTCTTTATGGTTCAAAACACAAAAGGCCCTTTGTGCCTTTAGAAACTTAGCTGCAATTTCAATGAAAAAGAGAAGCACATTAGCTGCTTTTATGCATGAGCCATATCATCAGCATAAAAATGAATTTGTAATATTTTGCCACATGTGATGTATTATTGCTGGGCTATGTAAACAATACCGGGCCTGAAATTGAGCCTTGGGGACTCCCTTTACAACTGACAAATTGAGAAACAAGGCCATCAACTCTCACACATTGCATCCGGTGAGTAAATAACTCAGCCAAGATCCATTTCCAGCCCAGTCTGAGATAATCTCTGTCCTGTAATAATAAATCATGGTCAAGGGCGTCAGATGGCCCAGGCAGATCTATAAACCTGTAAACACTGCTATGCTACACAATTTTGATCTCTTTCAAGAGTTCAAGCCAAATCATTCATGAATTTAATCTCAGCATTGGTTGTAATTACATTCACAGCTCCTGTCTGCCTGTCAAAAACAGCAGGGTTGCTCTTTGGAAATAGTTCAAGGTAGTAGCTGTCTCTCTTTGTTGATTCTTTGGTTTTTCCTTCTACACTCATGGATTCAGCACGTATCTACACTGAGAATCAGGTCACGGAGACCTGGGGACAAGCTCTATTACAGAGGAAGGAAACAGAAAAAGATTACATAGTACAATGAAATTGCTGAGGCAAAGAATTCTCTGTCACAGGACCTGGAACAAAAGTTGGGGCCAGAAATGGCCTGGAGGATGACAAATCTGCTCAGTTCTGCCTCCTGATGGCCTTTCTTCCTTTTGCTTTAGCAGCATATGTCCCTGGGTTCATAGGTTTAACTGTCTGTTTCATGCCTGAGTTGGGTACAGTAGGACAGTTAACACTTGTTGATTGTATAAGGCCAAAGCTGATCCATGAAGCTTAATGTTCAGGCTTTCTGTCTGTATTTAGTTCTTTGTGCATGCATGCATGCTAAGCCGCTTCAGTCACGTCCGACTTTTTGTGCCTGTGGCCCGCCAGGCTCCTCTGTCCATGGGATTCTCCAGGGGAGAATACTAGAGTGGATTGCAGGGCTCTCCTCTGGGAATCTTCCCAACCCAGGGTTTGAACCCACGTCTCTTACATCTCTTGCATTGGCAGGCAGGTTTGTTACCACTAGCACCACCTGGGAAGTTTTTAACCTACCCCAAAATTCACAATGTATGCCTCTTCTCATGAGCTTCACACTCAAGGACCAAAGCTATGGAGACCAACAGGGGCTACTAAGGGAGGATTCGGAGTTCTAGGGAATACGCAGAATCCTTCTCTGATTATACTCACAGGAGATGGAATTTGCATTTGTTAAACAAACATAAAATTCCAAGTGCTGTGCTGCCAGGCTTGGGAATGTTCTCTCATTTAATCCTTATAGTAATCCTGTTGGTGGATGATATAATTCTTGTTTAAGAAAGAACAACCTACCCTTGCTGGCTCAGACAGTAAAGCGTCTGCCCGCAATGAGGGAGACCCAGGTTCGATTCCTGTTCCTGGGTTGGGAAGATCCCCTGGAGAAGGAAATGGCAACCCACTCCAGTACTCTTGCCTAGAAAATTCCATGGATGGAGGAGCCTGGTGGGCTACAGTCCATGGGGTCACGAAGAGTCGGACACGACTGAGTGACTTCATGACAAAGAAAGAACAAAACCAAGACCCAGAGAGGCAAAGTAACTTGCTCAAACACACAGAACCCATTGAGGAACAGAGCTGAGATTTGAAATACTCTTCCTCCTCTGCCTTACCTTGGGAGATAAATTTATCTCCCAAGAGTGATAGCTTAAATTCATGTGTCCTCTTTGTTCTAAGGATGGATAGGCCAATAGAATTTATGCCAGATTTGGTCAATTAGTAGTAGTGTCTGGCGGAGAAGGCAATGGCAACCCACTCCAGTACTCTTGCCTGGAAAATTCCATGGACGGAGGAGCCTGGTAGGCTGTAGTCCATGGATCGCTACGAGTTGGACACGACTGAGCTTTTGACTTCACTTTCACTTTTCACTTTCATGCATTGGAGAAGGAAATGGCAACCCACTCCAGTGTTCTTGCCTGGAGAATCCCAGGGACGGAGAAGCTTGGTGGGCTGCCGTCTATGGGGTCGCACAGAGTCGGACATGACTGAAGCGACTTAGCAGCAGCAGCAGCAGTAATGCCTGGAATGCTGAGTTGAGAAAGATGCTTACTGAGAAAGTATCTGTGATTGATTACTGCTGTCTGGCATGTATACTGCAGGGAGAACAGTCATCCACAGACTGAGCTGAGCATATGCTGGCCTTCTCATTGGGCTTCAAGAGATGGGAATACCAGACATCTTTACCTGCCTCCTGAGAAATCTGTATGAGAAATCAGGTCAAGAAGCAACAGTTAGAACTGGACATGGAACAATAGACCAGTTCCAAATCAGGAAAGGAGTACGTCAAGGCTGTGTATTGTCACCCTGCTTAGTTTTAACTTATATGCAGAGTGTATCATGCAAAATGCCACACTGGATGAAGCACAAGCTGGAATCAAGATTGCCGGGAGAAATATCAGTAACCTCAGATATGCAGATGACACCACCCTTATGGCAGAAAGTGAAGAAGAACTAAAGAGCCTTTTGATGAAAGTGAAAGAGGAGAGTGAAAAAGTTGGATTAAAACTCAACATTCAGAAAACTACAGTCATGGTATCTGGCCCCATCAATTCATGGCAAATAGATGGGGAAACAATGGAAACAGTGAGAGACTATTTTGGGGGGGGGCTCCAAAATCACTGCAGATGGTGACTGCAGCCATGAAATTAAAAGACGCTTGCTCCTTGAAAGAAAAGCTATGACCAATCTAGACAGCATATTCAAAAGCAGAGACATTACTTTGCCAACAAAGTTTCATCTAGTCAAAGCTATGGTTTTTCCAGTAGTCATTATAGATGTAAGATTTGGACTATAAAGAAGGCTGAGTGCCGAAGAATTGATACTTTTGAACTGTGGTGTTGGAGAAGACTCTTGAGAGTCCCTTAGACTGCAAGGAGATCCAAGAAGTCAATCCTAAAGGAAATGAATCCTGAATATTCATTGGAAGGACTGATGCTAAAGCTGAAGCTCCAATGCTTTGACCACCTCATGCGAAGAACTGACTCATTGGAAAAGATCCTGATGCTGGGAGAGATTGAAGGCAGAAGCGGATGACAGGGGATGAGATGGTTGGATGGCATCACTGACTAAATGGACTTGAGTCTGCGCAGGCTTTGGGAGTTGGTGAAAGACAGGGAAGCCTAGCATGCTGCAGTCCATGGGGTCGCAAAGAGTTGCACACAGCTGAGGGACTGAACTGAACAGAACTCCCTGGGCTACTAGGGGATGTAGTCTATCTTTTGGTAAAATTGTGCCTGTGTGAAATTTGTGTTGAGTAGTAATGTATGTCCTGTACATACATCCTGCATCAAGTAGACTGATGCTCATAATTGGTAGCAAGGTATTGTTCATGTCTTATTGGGAAGAAATTTACATAAAAAGAATGCCTTCCAAATGCTACTATGGAAACTATGAAGTTGTAATCAATCAGCATTTCAGAGGCTCATATTCTTGGAAGTAGAACACACCTAAAGATGCCCAGTAAATATCTAGTGTGTCACACCCTGAAATACTATTTAGAAAAAAATTAGTTCCCACCCTCTAGTTGAGTTGCAGAAAAAGTGGTAAGTGAAGGAGGTGTTTGTTGTTGTTCAGTCACCAAGTCATGTCTGACTCTTTGCAACCCCATAGACTGCAATGCACCAGGCCTCCCTGTCCCTTACCATCTCCCCTAGTTTGCCCAAATAATTAATATTACAACAAAAACTCCTCCAAACATTAGCTGGTGCTATAATCTATTAGCCTTAATTTATTGTGGATTGCTTGCTGGCTACTCGGTTTCCTTTATACACTCACTTAGTTCTTTGCCTACTTTGTCAATCCTCCTCAAGACAAACCAACCACTCAGTGGTCCAATGAACAAGCATCTCCACCAAGTACCCCTTTTTTATCTTTTTTTAAATTGATAGACCCCATATTTTAAACACTTTGGTCTAGCAATTCATTTTTGGATTTTCATTCGTTAAAGACTGCCTATCAGAGCTTCTGCTCAGAATATGCCAAGTGTTACCAGATGTGTTATGTTTCTCTAGCTAAATTCAAAGAAATTTAGTGTTTTAGATAGTGTACTTATATGGTCTTCCTGTGTGCCTGCTCAGTTGTGTCTGACTCTGCAAACCTACGGACTGTAACCCACTAGGCTCTTCTGTCCATGGGATTTCCCAGGCAAGAATACTGGAGTGGGTTGTCATTTCCTCCTCCAGGAGATCTTCCCAACCCAGGGATTAAACCTGTGTCTCCTGTGGCTTCTGCATTGCAGGTGGATTCTTTCCTGCTGAACCATTGGAGAAGCCCCTGTGTGGCCTTATCCAGCACAAACATACAAATTCTAGTGGGCTTTTCTAAGTGAGGGACACTGTGCACTAATTCTCATTATTGCCTTTGAAGACTTTTATCATTAATTCCTGGGTGCCAGGTAGAAATTTTGTAAATACACACTGGTGGTACTGGCTCCCTAAAAGTAATACCTGTTGATTCTCTTTGTTGGCCAAATTTGATCATAAATTCTAGCTCTTGCTCAGGATAAAATTCTCTATTTCAGATGCTTATTGTACACAATTAACATCTTTAATTCTAGGGTCCAGGAAAACAAGGATACCTTTAGTTTAAATTAAATCACCAAAGTTCTTATAGGATTAGTTGCTAGTAGTAAAAAAGACTAGAACTCAGGACAATAGGGATCACCTACAGTTTTAACAATTAGACCACACTTCCTCTCAGATATGATTTTTAAGTCCTTCAAATAAAAATAAACAGGTTTTCTGGCTGTAAGATTTCAGTCTTTGTTTCATTCCCAGTTAGCCTGGGATCCAGCCGTCCAGATGCTTCAGAAAGAGGGGAAGATGGTAAGACCAAATGTTGCTCAAAACCTTGGAGACAAGTTTGTTCCAGCATGAAATGAAGTTTCACTAGATTAAGGACTAATATAAACCACTTCCCTCAATCCCTCTGCATTATTTCCCACTGCCTAGTGAGCACTGGACTTCCCTGGTGGCTCAGACGGTATAAAAGCATCTGCCTATAATGCAGGGGACCCAGGTTCAATCCCTGAGGTCAGGAAGATCCCCTGGAGAAGGAAATGGCAACCCACTCCAGTACTCTTGCCTGGAAAATCCCATGGACGGAGGAGCCTGGTGGGCTTCAGTCCACAGGGTCACAAAGAGTTGGACACAACTGAGCGACTTCGCTCCACTGAGTGAGCACTGGAACTCGAGAGCCAACGTCACACATACCTTAGGAATCAAACTTTACGAATTTAGTTACAAAGCATGCTTATTATTTGGATTCTTCCACTGACAGAAGGAAGGATCTTCCTTTTGGACTATACCTAAAAGAAGTGAAAGTTCTATGATAAAAGTGATTCCCAGACTGTTTTTGCTTTATAAGCTGATCAAGCTGATCGTAACAGTCACCTAAGCACATTACCCTCCTCCCCCAATGGTGTTCTCGACTAAGCATCTTCCTAACAACATGCTCCAAGTGGTTTCAGATGGACTCACACCAGAGCAGATTGGAGAGGAGATTTTTTTTTTTTTTAAATTTTGTGGAAAAAAAAAGGAATTGGAAGGGACTTAAGTGTAAACATCATCAAAATAAATTAGAAGAGACCTTTAAAAATTATCACTTGTCATTATTTAATCAAGACAATGAGATTACCAACCTAATAAGAGTGGTTCAACAAGACTACTGAGAGGGTTGCAAGAAGCCACTGAGGAAGGAGCCCACAGTGGGATTTTTTTTCAGAACCTGGTTTACTGTGTTCTCAGTGTCTAAACTTTAAAGAATTTAGGAAGAGAGCGAAGTGCAACTATGTCTGAAGAACCACCTAAGAAGTCCAGAGGCTGTTGATGGCTCAGTCATTGCAGACCCAAAATAAATGGACAGATTTCAGAGGCATCAAATTTGTGATCAATTGGGATTCAGAAAATGAAGAGTGTGTGAACCAGTGAAATTTCGTAACCTCATGAAGAAAAGGAGGACATCAACTCCTCAGAATGGTACCAGATACAACTGAGAGTCAGACAGGTGTTTACCAGCTGTCGTTCAGACATAATCTAGCTTGGAAGTCCCATCCTGCTGCAGAAATTAAGAACACTGCATTGTACCTCTCTGACTTTCTTTCCCTGAGGCTGTAACTAGCCTGGATGTAAAGATGTTTGGAGGAGACCATAAATCTAGCCCATGACCCTGGCTTCAGTCCAGTTTCACTCACCTCCTAAATTAGGTCTCAGAGCAACTTGAGCTTAATGCAGGGGAAGATAATTCTTCTGCCTGTGGAGAGCGTTAGATGATGACAAAGATTAGATGACAAAGCTTGGTTGTAAAATCTCTCTAAGGATTAGGAAGAAAGTTATTTAGACCAGTTGTGTGTCTGCTGATTATAATATAGATATGATCAGTCCCATAAGCCTCAATTTTATCTTTTTTTTGGGGGGGGGTTATATTACTTGGTTTGCAGGATCTTACTTCCCCAACTAGGGATTGAACCTCAGTCCCCGGCAATGAAAGCTCTAAGTTCTAACCACTGAACCACCAGTGAATTCCCTCTGCATCTTTAAAATGAGGATATAGTAATAGTTACCTCAATAGGTGGTTGTGAGGATTAAATGAGTAATGTAGGTAATGCACCCAGCTACACTGTTGTCAGTGGTCCCCAAATGATGAATTATGGAGAGAGGTTCCCTATCCTAGAAGTGAGAGATTCCAACAGATTGTTATCGAGTTTGAGAAGACTCTCTTTCTCGTGTTCTCTCTCAGTCTGTACACACACACACACACACACACACACACACACACACACATTAAAGTCTACAGGTATTAAGGGAAGTGTTCCTTTAAAGCTGTGGTACTTACAATTTCAGAGCTTTGTGAAAGCTACAACCCTTCTGTATGGACAGCTACTAGATTCAGAATGTTTTTTAAAGGACTGAATGATGGAAATTGAAATGCAGAACCAGTTTTTCAAGGTTCTAAAATGTATCATTGTTGTGATCATTGTTTTCAGCTTTATCATGCATGCTTGTCCTGAGCCTAGCCAATGAAATGACATTGCAAAATTCATGGTTCCTGTGCTTCTGATACAATAATGTTATGATAATTTTCAAGCACTGTACTAAATATTACACACACAGGAACTCATATACCTTTTGGCTAAGCCCCCAGCTGGTGGTTACTTTTTGTCTCTTCACTTTAATGATAAGGAAATTGAGGTTCCATTCACTTCAGTCACTCAGTCGTGTCCAACTCTTTGCGATCCCATAGACTGCAGCATGCCAGGCTTTCCTGTCCATCACCAACTCCTGGAGCTTGTTGACTCATGTCCATAGAGTTGGTGATGCCATCCAACCATGTCATCCCCTTCTCCTCCTGCCTTCAATCTCTCCCAGTATCAGGATCTTTTCCAAGGAGTCAGTTCTTTGCATGAAATGGTCAAAGTATTGGAGCTTCAGCTTTAGCATCAGTCCTTCCAATGAGTATTCATGACTGATTTCCTTTAATATTGACTGGTTGGATTTCCTAGCAGTCCAAGGGACTCTCAAGAGTCTTCTCCAACACCACAGTTCAAAAGCATCAATTCTTCGGCACTCAGCCTTCTTTGTAGTCCAACTCTCACATCCATACATGACTACTGGAAAAATCATAGCTTTGACTAGATGAACCTTTTTTGGCAAAGTAATGTCTGCTTTTTAATATGCTGTCTAGGTTGGTCATAGCTTTTCTTTCAAGGAGCAAGTGTCTTTTAATTTCATGGCTGTAGTCACCATCTGCAGTGATTTTGGAGCCCCCCAAAATAAAGTCTCTCACTGTTTCCATTGTTTCCCCATCTATTTGCCATGAAGTGATGAGACTGGATGCCATGATCTTAGTTTTCTGAATGTTGAGTTTTAATCCAACTTTTTCACTCTCCTCTTTCACTTTCATCAAGAGACTCTTTAGTTCTTCTTCACTTTCTGCCATAGGGTGGTGTCACCTGCATATCTGAAGTTATTGATATTTCTCTCAGCAATCTTGATTCCAGCTTGTGCTTCATCCAGCCCAGCATTTTGTGTGATGGACTCTGCATATAAGTTAAACAAACAGGTTAACAATGTAAAACCTTGATGTACTCCTTTCCCAATTTGGAACCAGACTTTTCTTCCATGTTCAGTTATAACTGTTGCTTCTTGACCTGCATACAGATTTCTCAGGAGGCAGGTCAAGTGGTCTGGTATTCCCATCTCTTTTAGAATTTTCCACAGTTTGTTACGATCCACAGTCAAAGGCTTTGGCACAATCAGTAAAGCAGAAGTGGATATTTTTCTGGAATTCTCTTGCTTTTTCAATGATCCAATGGATGTTGGCAATTTGATCTCTGGTTCCTCTGCCTTTTCTAAATACAGCTTAAACATCATGATTCATATAATGTTGAAGCCTGGCTTGGAGAATTTTGAGCATTACTTTACTAGCGTGTGAGATGAGTGCAATTGTGCGGTAGTTTGAGCATTCTTTGGTATTGCCTTTCTTTGGGATTGGGATGAAAATTGACCTTTTCCAGTCCTGTGGCCACTGCTGAGTTTTCAAAATGTGCTGGCATATTGAGTGCAGCACTTCACAGCATTATCTTTCAGGATTTGAAATAGCTCAACTAGAATTCCATCACCTCCACTAGCTTTGTTCGTAGTGATACTTTCTAAGGTCCACTTGACTTCACATTCCAGGATATCTTGGTCTAGGTCAGTGATCACACCATCGTGATTATCTGGGTCGTGAAGATCTTTTTTGTACAGTTCTTCTGTGTATTCTTGCCACCTCTTCTTAATAACTTCTGCTTCTGTTAGGTCCATACCATTTCTGTCCTTTATTGTGCCCATTTTTGCACGAAAATTTCCCTTGGTACTTAATTTTCTTGATGAGTTCTCTAGCCTTTCCCATTCTATTGTTTTCCTCTATTTCTTTGCATAGATCACCTAGGAAGGCTTTCTTATCTCTCCTTGCTATTCACTGGAACTCATTCAAATGGTGTATCTTTCGTTTACTCCTTTGTCTTTCTCTTCTTTTCTCAGCTATTTGTAAGGCCTCCTCAGACAACCATTTTGCCTTTTTTTCATTTCTTTTTCTTGGGGTCGGTCTTGATCACTGCCTCCTGTACAACGTCACAAACTTCCATTCATAGTTCTTCAGGTACTCTATCAGATCTAATCCCTTGAATCTATTTGTCACTTCCACTGTATAATCAAAAGGGATTTGATTTAGGTCATACCTAGATGTATAGTGGTTTTCCATACTTTCTTCAATTTAAGTCTGAATTTTGCAAGAAGGAGTTTATGATCTGAGCCACAGTCAGCTCCCAGTCTTGTTTTTGCTGCCTGTATAGAGCTTGGCCAAGCTTATAGAACCAGTATGTGCAGACCTAGGATTTGACCTCAGGTCTGTGTGAATCAGACCCCAAGTTCTTATCACTCCTTTTCTTCACTGCCTCCCATTGTGTCATGCTGATGGGAATGGCAAGCATATGATGCTCCAATACTGACTTGTGGCTGAACTTCAGAATGAGAACTTGGGGAAATGGCCGTCATGTGACCTGTCAAAGACTTGCCTGTTCTTTCGTTTCTGGAAGAGAGGTATCTTGTCATACCAAGCTCAACAGGGTGAAGACTTGGCCCTTCTTTTTGAACTTATCTTGCCTTCCTTTTATTTCATGACCCTGGCTGCTCTTCCCTTGTAATTTAAGAAGAGTCATTAAAAGTTCATCTCTGCCCTATAGTAGTCAAGTCAAAAGCACAGGAAGGTTCTCACTGTGAGTTGCAAATTTGTTGAGAATCTTGTATTTGATAACTCTTCAATCTTGTCCACCACCATACACCACCCCCCCACCCCCCCACCGCCCCGTATGCCATTCTGCAGGTGAGGAAACCGAAGCTCAGATAGATTACTAAACTTATCTGAAGTCAGATAGCTAGTTGGTGGGCAAACTGGCATATAGATCTTAGGTCTAACTGAACACGATACTCTTGTTTTATACTTAAGCTGTATCCCAACACTCTAATGCAATGGTCCTCAACCAGTGGCAATTTGGCCCTGCAGACAACACTTGGAAGTGCCTGGAGACATTTTTTTTGGATCAAAATTAGGGACAGCTACCAGCAACTAGTAGATGGAGACCAGGGATGCTAGTGAAGATTCTACAATGCACAGAACAGCCCTCCACAACAAAGAACAATCATACTCAAATATTAATGGTACCAAGGTTGAGAAATCCTGTTCTGAAGGCAACAGGGGAAGTTGTATGGTGTAGTAGAGAAAAGAACAAGCTTACGGCTCCTAGGCCAGCCACAGGGAGTATCTTATCCCTCAGCTCTGCAGGTGAGATCTAATTACCTTCATTTCACACACAGGGAAACTGAAGTTCAGAAAAGTTAAGCAACTTGTCCAAGATCACACAATGAGCAATCATGGGAGGTGAAATTCAAATGAAAGCCTCCTGATCAAACCCAGAGGTTTTCTCCTTTATCATAATTGCACCTTCCTGGATTCTTGCTTTTCTCTGTGAATTTAGACTTCTAGTCTACCTGTACATTGTTTAGCTGGGTCAATGGTTATCAAACTATAACCTGCTCCAGGTTTACAGGAGATTTGGTGAAAACATGAATTGCTGGACCCTACCCCTGGAGGTTCTGATTCAGCAGGACCGGGGCAGGACTTGAGAATTTGCCTTTCTAACAGGCTCTCTGCTGCTTTTTGCTGCTGCTGCTGGCCTGGGGGCCACACTCTGAGAACCGCTGTGTCAGGTCCTAAGTGTGTTTTCTTTTCTTCTTGTTGTGTGGGGGGAGGGAGAGGGTCATGTCCTATCCCCCCCCTTGCCTCTCTCTTTCACAACTGTCCGGGGACACAGTGTGCTATATGCATAGCCTGGCTCCCGTGGACAAGCTGAGGCTGACAGGCCTGTGAAATATTAGTGGAACATGTGAAACCCACAGCCTTACGAGTGCTCACTGCAGAGCTCAGCCAGATTACATGCACTATTGGTCCAAGCAGTCCCTGCAGTCTCCCGGGAGTGAATTAAAATCAGTTGCTGGTGACATAGGCGGATGGGCTGGTTCTGAGTCGGGTCTAATCTGGGTCAGAGAGCACAGACTGATCTGTCATCTGAAACACTGAAGTCTCCTCCTGGCGTCTCCTGCAGGACTGCGGCTGCCCTCTGTGCACAGAAGCAAGAGGGTGGAGGTGCAGATGGAGGCCTCTGTCCCCTGTCCCTGTGTCTGGCAGCTGTTCCCCTCATGGGGTGGCTGCTTCAGGCAGCAGTAGGTGGTCTGCTTCAGGAGTTGGGAAGTCAGGCTTCTCACAGCCCTGGGGGTTTCCTCTAGTTTATTACCTCTGAATGCTTGGAACATCTGATGTGCTTGAGGTCCAGGAATTTGTGATGAATGTACAATCAAGACATATGCTGCACTCAAACCAGCACTAAGTAGGCAAAAGAGGGAGAGATAGAAATTAGTATTTGTTGTTGTTGTTATTGTTCAGTTGATAGATTGTAGCCAACTCTTTGCAAACCCATGGACTGCAGGACTCCAGGCTTCCCATAAATTAGTATTTATTGAGCTTGATTGTGTGCAAGGCATTGTGCTTGATGCTTTACAATCATTTCATTTTATTCATCCTCATAATAGTTTTGCAAGTTAGGTATTCTTACTGGCATGAAGAGATCAACTGACTTACTGAAGCCCATGAACCTTGTAAGTGGGGTCACCAGGACTTGAACCCAAGGTAAATTTGACTCCAACAGCTGTAATCTTTCCAGTTAATGACAAAGAGAGAGAGAGACAGAGAGAACGCTTGAAAACTTGAGGTTCAAAGGAGATGGGAGTGCCTTATGTCTAGTGATTTACTTTATAGTTCTTAGGCCAGTCATGACTTTATCAAGCCTTTGTCAGATTACTTCAGAAAATCACTTTCTTTATTGTGCAGTGCTGAGAAATTAGAATGAGGGGAAATGCATTAGTGATGCTGTGAGGGATTTGATTTCCATCCTTAGGTAAGTGACTTGTGAATGAATATTCCCCTCAGAGCTTTGTAGAAGACACAATAAATTCCAGAACTATTAATAGAGTTTTGGAAGAAGGAAAATACAAGATATTAAGGAGCTGAGACTTGTATAGGGTAGAAATGCAACTTATTCTCCTTTCAACCAAAGTTTGCCATCTTAGATCTAGACAGAACTCCACTGCTCTTTTTCTTTCTTGAATAGGAAAAAGAAATCAAGTTGTTTCTTATAGTTTCCCTGACTTGTGAAAATAAAGTCAGAATAGATCTTTGTAACGTTATCCTGTCCAAGAAGAAGATGAAAGAAGCATGAACCCTAGTGAGCTGTTAACCCACTCTCTCTGTGGTCCCCAGTGCATGGGTCTTCACTGCAAGTAGAAAGGGCACTTGGATTGATAAGACTTTTTTTACATTCACTCATCTGGAGCACATTGTAATAGCCATAGGACAGGCAGAACCAAACATTTAAACCACTGTTGTGGATAATTGGCCTTGAGCCTCCTAATCCCATAATATGCTTAGTGGTGTCTGCAATAGGCCTGACTTCCAGCCCTGGCCAATTGAAATTAGACCCAATTCACAACATAATTAATAATACTTTTCATTACTTAATGCCTTTTACAGCCCAGTAAAGCATTTTCAGTCACATTATCTCATATAATCCTCAGAACCACTCACCGAAGAAGATATTTTCATTTTCAGTTTATAGACAAAGACACCAAGCTTTGAAAAGTTCACACGGTTAGTAAGGGGCAAAGTCCCAACTCAGATTCAAACCTGAGTCCTATCTGACTTGGGCTTGTTCACTACATTTCTATCTGCCTCTTTATTTTGTAAGGTTGACTGCTGATTAGATTTGTTTAAAATAGCTTTTCCCTGATACAAAATAAACACATATTCTTATTGAAAATATAGAAAAATCAGTGAAGGAACTCTTCAGCTTAATTATACAACTGGTGTCAACATTTTGCTGTATTTTTTTCTGTACACATTGAGTCAGCACCTCTTCATTTTGACTGAGGTCAGATTGCATGTACGTGCTTCCATTTCCTCTCCCCAGGTGGCCCTAGCACTATTTGTGTGTGTGTGTGTGTGTGTGTTTTAATTATTTTTAATTGAAGGATAATTGTTTTACAATATTGTGTTGGGGTTTCTGCCATAGCTCAATATAAACCAGTCACAGGTACACATATGTCCTCTCCCTCTTGAACCTCCCTCCCACCGCCTACCCCTCCGCATCTCCCTAGGTTGTTACAGAGCCCTGGTCTGATTTCCCTGAGTCATACAGCAAATTCCCATTGGCTATCTACCACATATGGTAGTGTATATGTTACCATGCAACGCTCTCCATTTGTCCCGTCCTCTCCTTCCTGCCCACTCCCCCTCCCATGTCCATAAGTCTGTTCTTTATGTCTATGTCTCCATTGCTGCCCTGCAAATAGGTTCATGGGTACCATCTTTCTAGATTCCGTATATATATATACGTTAGTATACAATATTTCAAATATATATACGTTAGTATACAAAGTCTTTCTCTTTTTGACTCATTTCAGTCTCTATAATAGGCTCTAGGTTCATCCACCTCATTAGAAATGACTCAGATGCATTCCTTTTTATGGCCTAGCACTATTTCTAAAGCCTAAAAATTGCTCTGAGGGAACTGCTGTGTGAATGGAGGGATAGGATTATGAATGCATGCATACACAGGTGTGTGAAAGACTTAGAAGGTATTGTCTGTGTCTTTGAAATGGCTGCCATCTAAATATTACAGGACTAACTTTTATTCATGCAGCAAATATTGGGAACAAAAACACAAGGAAGCAACGGAATCAGGAGTTACTAATATGACAACGTGTGCCATGTGTAAGTGTTGAGAATGGGACTGAACAGCACAAATTGGGACTAGTAAAGACAAGAGTTTCTGGGCAACACAATCTTTAATTAAATTTTAAGAGAAATGATGCCTGTGGTTGGCAGAGAGTTGTATAGTTCTTTAGTCTTTTCCAACTGTGTCACCATTACCTGAAAATTTAGAAGTTACTTATATTCTAACAATTTTCCTTTGGCATTTGGGTCCCTTGAGTGGGAGCATAGTACATCTAGTGGTCCTAGGAAACCTATTCTTTTAATCCATTTATTGAAAATATAAATGTGACCTATGTTTCTGAAGAGTGCTATTTTTTAAGCAGTTATGGAAATATACAAAGAAACAAAAATAGGTTTTTTTAATTATTATTTAAGCTTTGGTAAAAAGAAATCGTGCAACCTAAATAATTTACAGATTAAAAAACTGAGTGTTAAGGAAGAGGTCAGCTTTGTTGATTTTAGAAGAATGATTTATGGGTCTACTTAGCTTTTAAAGTCCTGCTGTGACATTTCGGGAACATGCTTTTCCATTGATAAGTAATGCTGTAGTGTGATAGATGAGGAACAATAGCATAAGTGTGGCCAAATAGCTATTCTTATATTTGGTTAACAGATAAAGAAGTCAGGTGATATTTTCCACCAGTGTGTTGTGCAATACCGTAAAACTAACAGCTCTGAGATTTAGCATAGAAAATGAGAAATTCCCAGGGAAACTCTAGACTGGTCATTAGAAAAGGACATCCAGCATCAGTTGGATTCCTTAAATACCTTTGCCTATGGTTTTCATGATTTAGTTGAATGTGCACAGACTTTGAAGTCAGATCTGTGTTCAAATCCCAGCTCTGTTACTCCATGGATGTGAGCCTTTGGAGATGTTACTTGACCTTTATAAGCCTGTTCCTTTACTCTCTAGAAAGGGTGAGCAAGAGCTGTGTCACAGGGTTGTTGAGAGGATGAACGTAGTTGCTTGTGTGGAGAGGCTTACATAAAACTTGATGCCTAGTGGACCCTCGATATATCCATTCCTACAACAAACATTTTGCACACTGTTAGAGGCTGCACAGCACAAGAATGACAGATGGTCTCTGCCCTGACAGAGCTAACATTTTAGTGGGAAAGACAGACTCAAAATCAAAGTAGACAGATAAGTATATATAATCACCATAAATTTAGTCAAATGTTAAAAAGATTCCAAATGCAAAGACTAATGATATTTGGAGTAAAAGTGAAACTGTGTCCCAGGTAGGAGAGAGAATGCTTTTTGAACAGGCGACTTGAACAGAGAGCTAAAGCATGTGAAAGAGCCAGCCATGAAAGAGTAAGGGGTCAGCCTTTTAAGCAGAAAGAGTGGCCTGTGCACTAATATTGCCTGAGGCAGGCATTACTGTTCCGGGAACTGAACAAGACCAATGGGACATGGCCTGGAGAACAAAAGAAGTGAACTGCTATGGAGGAACAAGGTAGGAGTCAGCAAGGATGGGTCATGCATGACCTTGGTAGAGAGTCTGGGTTTCATTCTAAGTACGATTTGGGCTTCCCTGGTGGCTCAGACAGCAAAGAATCCATCCTTAATGCAGAAGACCCAGGTTCAATCCCTAGGTCAGGAAGATCCCTTGAGAAGGGAATGGCAACCCACTCCCATATTCTTCCCTGGAAAACCCCATGGACAGAGGAATCCGGTGGGACACAGTCCATGGGATTGCAAAGAGAGAACACAACTGAGCGACTAACACACTTTAAACACATTTTCATCATTTGTGTTATTCCCTTCGGGGCTTCCCTGTAATTTCAACCATTACGTAACATCAAGAACCTGACAACTGTCATCCAATTTTGCAGGAATTCCAAGGAGCATGTGCTCTGAAGATTAGAGGAGAAATACTAGGGTGGTGAGAAAGTGAATCCTGTTGTGAAGTTAAGCCCCTGGAACCTGCAGTGAGAGGCTACTAGCCCAGCATTTATTTCACTACCACACAATGTGTCAGAGCTGCCATGGCCTTGGAGCTCCTCCCATCCTGCTACTTCATTTTATAGATGTGAAAGGTCTGCTTGAGGCATGGGCTTAAGGTAACTGGGAGAGAGAGATTTACGTGCTAATTTATTGACAGTCTTTTGTTTTCCAGGAAGGGTGCTCAGTCCTTTCCTCTTTAACAACCTCCATAGGTCCCTGAAAGTCAGTCATTTTAGTCAGATTTTCCATATAAGAAAGATGAGTCAATTGGTTAAGAAAGTGACCCATTGGTGCAACTATTTTGGAAAATAATTTAGTTTTATTCTGTTAAATTGAACTGTCACTGGCAAGCCCAGATTTTTACTTTTTGTTATATTCCTAAAGGAAATTTGTATATGAGAGTCCCAAGAGACACATATAAGAGTGTTCAAAGAATTGTCATTCTTAGTAGCAAAGAACTATAAATAATCCAAATACCTATCCCTAAGGAAATAGATAGAGAAAGTATGATATAACCACACAATGGAATATTACACAGCAGTGAAGTGGAGTGACTTACAACCACCCCAGCAATATGGATTTCATTCAATGTAGTGTTAAATGAAAGCTAGTCCAAAATGACTTTTTATAATATTATACTCTTCTTATAAAGTTCAAAAGCAAGTAATCTAAATATATTATTTAAGTATATAGGTATATGTGATCAAACGAAATTATTTTTGTTGTAAATATTTGTGATCTTCAAACATTTTTGATCATGCACCTAATCAGTAAACATCTTTTGAACATTCATTCCTAATATCTGAGAATTTATTGATAAACTGTCTATAGCTACTATTATTAATATGTCTATTTTTTCTTCTTTTAAAGTAAAATGAAATATAAATGAAAGTTTGAATGATTGATTTCTCCTCACACTCCAAAGGATTGTCCTGTGTATCCCACTTTGGGGAGATATATAGATCACTAAATTATATTAGAAAACACTATATTTCAAAGTCTCATCATAAATTTCCTTATTTGATGTTCATGATATCCCTAAGTGGCAGGATGGGCAGGCAGTGTTTTTCCAAATCACCTGTGGGGAAAGTGAAGCCCAGAGAATTCTTGGTTCTCTCATAACATTACCAAGAATGTGGCAGAGTTTGGAGTAGAAGCAAGAGGGTCCAACCCTTCCAATGGGTTTCTCACTCTGTATTTGGAAACTTTTAGGCTAATACGAGGGCTTCCCAGGTATTCTTGCCTATATTCTTGCCTGGAGAATCCCCATGGACAAAGGAGCCTGGCAGCCTACAGACCATGGGGTTGTGAAGAGTCAGAGACAACTGAGCAACCAAACACAGCACAGCCTAATACCAATAGCCTTATGTGATTCTTGAAGTCAGGTCAGCCTGACTTCAAATTCTAGCTCCACTGCTTAGTTGCTCTGTGTGCTCAAATGGGTCACCCAATCTCTCCGCATCTCAGTTTTCTCATCTGTAAAATGGAGATAATTTTATCTGCTCCACATGGTAGTTGTAAGGAAAAAAACAAGGCCAAATAGTTTAAAACTTATAGGGAGGACAAGATAGTCAATAATGGTTAGTTTTCTTTTCCTTCTTATTTCCACATATTGACATAGGTAATTTAGCAATTTTTGGAAACAGAATAGGAAGCAGTAATTGTAAATAGCATATAAAATACAGTTTTTAAAAATATAAAAAAAAGTTTATTTAATATAAATGTTAGGTAATATATTTAAATGTAAATAAATTATTTAAATGTAAATATATTTATTTAAATATATTGATTTGTTTAAATAAAAATAAAATTTATTTAATATAAATAAAAATAGAGTTGATTTTTAATATTTTTTATTTACTTATTTTTGGATCTTCACTGCTGTGTTCGGGTTTTCTCTAGCTGTGGCGAGTAGGGCCTCTTTGCAGTGCAGGGTTCTTATTGCAGTGGTTTCTCTTGTTGCAGAGCATGGGCTCTTGGGCATGCAGGCTTGAGTATTTGAGATACATGGGCTTAGTTGCTCAGTGGCTTATGAGATCTTCCTGGACCAGGGATTGAACCCATTTCTCCTGCATTGGCAGGAGGATTCTTAACCACTGGACCATCAGGGAAAACTCTAAAATACAGTTTCATATGTTATGTTATGTTATGTTAAGTCACTTCAGTCGTGTCCGACTCTGTGTGACCCCATAGATGGCAACCCACCAGGCTTCCCCGTCCCTGGGATTCTCCAGGCAAGAACACTGGAGTGGGTTGCCATTTCCTTCTCCAGTGCATGAAAGTGAAAAGAGAAAGTGAAGTCGCTCAGTCATGATCGACTCTTAGCGACCCCATGGACTGCAGCCTACCAGGCTCCTCCACCCGTGGGATTCTCCAGGCAAGAGTACTGGAGTGGGGTGCCATTGCCTTCTCCCCAGTTTCATATATTTGACTTTATATGCAGAAAGTCATATTAGCTGTGTGAACCTTGTCTCTAAATCTCTCATTCTTAGATAAAGCAAAACAGGTCAAGGTACTGAAAAGCAGTGTGGTTCACACAGACTTTGTATCTCTTCCACTTTTTGATATCAAATATGTTGCCACATTGAGATATTTCATAAGTGTACCCACTTAAAGATCTCTAGCTCTTTGAATTATAATATAATTTTCTTCCTTATCCCTCTCTGAAGGAGTACCAAAATGTTTTGCTTTGTTTTGTGTTTTGTATCTAAACAACATCAGCACGGGAAGTGAAGTGTTAGTCATTCAGTCATGTCTGATTCTTGATCATCCCACTCTAGAGAGCCTGCCGTGCTCTTCTGTCTGTGGAATTCTCCAGGCAAGAATACTGGAGTGGGTAGCCATTCCTGCCTCCAGAGGATCTTCCTGAACCAGGGATTGAACTCGTGTCTCCTGCATGGCAGGCAGATTCTTGAACCTGTTAACCTAGGCACCAGAGAATCATACAATGCATATGTGGCCTTATCTGTGAATAAAATTCCTATAAATGTGAGATATAATAACACATCTTTACAGAGCTGTCCTACTGAATGCCTGCACATGTTTCAAATTTACATGGAATTATTCTCTCAGGAGATTCCATTCTCCCTTAAAAAACACACATGTACAAAAACAAAACTTGATTTAAATGAAACAGACACCTTAAGAATCTTAACAAGTAGAGCTGACCTTTGAAAGTAATTCAACAAGACTTATTGGGCTCCCCAAGTGTTGCCAGGAGATATTGGACAGATCAATGCATGACAACTCCCCTCCTGAACTTCCATAACATCCAGAGGAGGACAGATTCCATGAGATTCATGGGCAAGGGTGACTTGGCCAAAATCAGATGGTGCTGTTTTTACTATCAAGCCAGGCTATAATCAAGAGCCCTTCTTTTTCCCTGGAAGCTAGTATCATGTGTTTCCCTTCATTTGATAGTAGCAAAGCCTTTTAGTACAGAGGTTGCCTTTCTGTGTAAACAGAATGTACATGTGTAGTAACATACATGTACATACACAGGGACATACTTAGAAAACACATGTAGTTGTCCATGCATACATCTGATCTATTGATCAAGAGCCCAGGTTCACTGCAGTGTCCCAGAGTTTATGGAATCAAATATTAATAATAACATATATTAAATCTATTCTGAGAGCAATTTACCATTTTACTGAAGACACTCAGATATCTTAAAAAGGCTTGGGTCATATCTTAATCTTCATTTCTCATAGTTTTGGCCAATGGCAGAGAGCTACTTATAGGGGGAACTGTGGTGTTGGAGAAGACTCTTGAGAGTCCCTTGGACTACAAGGAGATCCAACCAGTCCATCCTAAAGGAAATCAGTCCTGAATATTCATTGGAAGGACAGATGCTGAAGCTGAAGCTCCAATACTTTGGCCACCTGATGCAAAGAACTGACTTATTGGAAAAGACTCTGATGCTGGGAAAGATTGAAGGCAGGAGGAGAAGGGGATGACAGAGGATGAGATGGCTGATGGCATCACCAACTTGATGGACATGAGTTTGAGCAAGCCCTGGGAGTTGGTGATGGACAGGGAAGCCTGGCGTGCTGCAGTCTTATGGGATCTCAAAGAGTTGAACATGACTGAGTGATTGAACTGAACTGAACTCATCTGGATCCACAGGGACAGAACAGGTTAGCGGTTGCCAGAGGATGGGGCAGGAGGGAATGTGGAATGACTGCTTCATGGGTTCAGGATTTCTTTGGGGGTTAATAAACATGTTCTGGAATTAGTCAGTAGTGATGATTATACAACACTGCAAATTTACTAAAAGCCTCTGGATTGTACACTTAAAAATGGTAGATTTTATGTTAAGTGAATTTTACCTCAATTGAAGAAAAATAAAATAGGGACCAGAAACTAAGAGTGTTAAGCTGTGGAACAAAAAGTTAGATCTCCCCAGTGCTGGGGAACAGAAGGCTGATTGCATCCTGGAGAGTGCCAAGGGGTGCTCCAGGAACAGGTCCTGGGAAGAAGACAGGTGGATTCCAGCACTGGCAGGTAGAGGATCTTGGGGTCCAGACTGGTGAGTCCAGGAGGCATCCAGAAAGTACCAACTCACCTTCCCCTGGCCACTGCCCCTATTTGGCTGTTCTTTCTGACCCTGGGTTATGTTCTGGTGACTAAAAGCAGGATGTGTGTGAGTGCTTAGTGACTCTTCTGTGATTCAGTGGACTGTAGCCCTCCAGGCTCCTCTGTCCACGGGATTTACCAGGCACGAATACTGGAGCAGGTTTCAATTTTCTCCTCGAGGCGATCTTTCCAACCCAGGGATCCAACTCGGGTGTGTTGTGTCTCCTGCATTGGCAGGCAGAGTCTTGACCACTACGCCACCTGGGAAGCCCTAAAAGCAGGAAATTCTTCCTAAAACGCATAGGTCTGGTGTGGAAGCCCAGCCTCCACTCTTCTTTGCCTGGGACAGAATCCAGCCTAGAAGGGTCCTAGAGGTGATGCCATGTGTATCATGAGGACCTCTGGACAACATCCCTGGGATTGCCCAGGGAGCCTGCGACAGCAGGAAGGTACAGGAGGCCAGCTTGCCTGGATTCCTGTGGCCAGAGCTTTACCCACACCTGTTGACACAACGTACATTTTCCCCTAACAAGTGAGCCTAGTGTCATTACAAGTTTAGTTCAAGAGGGAACCAGTTTATTTCTAAAGTAAATCAAGTTGTATTTTTTATTTGGGAAATGAGAAAGTTGTGCCTTAGTAACTCACATAGACTTTTTTTAAAAATAGCTTTCTTACAAAACATTCATGTTAGGCTTGAATTTGGAAGTAACACGTTAAAGGTTTTTTAATTTCACTCATACAGCAGGACTGAAATGGTTTCCTCTGACATATACTCTTTTGTCTTGAAAAATACCAGTAATGAATGCTATGAATTTCTGCATCGGAAAATCTGAATCATCCTGGGATCCACATGAGTTCCTTGATGAAATGTGAAATTAATTTTATACTAAATAAAACTTGAAAATGGTTTCAATTATGGGGGTGGGGAAAACATGAAATGAAGACAGTAATTCTACTGTATCATACTCTTGTTCAATTATTTTGAATTTTTAAAATATCATCATTTTTAGACACTGTTCTATTTCATAAAGATGCTGAGATTGTGAACGTTGGAAGTTGTGGTGATACCTAATACAACCTGTCACCTTTTAAAGAGAGTCTAGGACTGCTTTGGAGTAGGAGGAAATGGAGGGAAGAAACAAATATTTATGAAGCATTCACTGTTTGCCAAGATCTGGGCATACAGGAAGAACCACACTTGTCTCATGTAATACTCTCCTCCAGTACTCATGACTGTCTGAGATAAATACTGACACCTCTGTTTCAGATGGAAAATGAAAGCTCGAAGAGATTATTCAAGAAATGGCAAAATGATAATAGCTTGCAACTGGCAGAATGTGTGCTTCTCTCTACTCTGAAGCTGACTTTTCATTGCAACCCCATAATCTATTATTGAGGAAATCCAGACAATGGCCATGGAAAAGACTTCTCCCCCTCTTCAGCCTGGGCTCTTTCACCAACATCTCACACTTGGCCTGAGTTTCTCTTCTTAGTCATCATCTTTGCCTCCATAGTGAGCTCAACCTTTCTGAGAGAGTCCCCATGACATGTCAGAAACTGAGGTCTGAATACAAAAATAAGCAAAACACAGTTGTACTCTTTGGGAGCTTAATCAGAATGCTGAATTTTGCAATATTTGACCTCAGTGTCTTCACCTTAAAATGGAAATAATGGTACTTGACCTGAAGGGCTATTGCATGAATTAAAGTAGTGTCAAGTGTCTAGAATCAAAATACATGAGTTCTATTCCCACTGCTACCCCTAGTTTTGGGCAACAGGCACATGAGAAACTTTGTCAGAAACATTGAAAGATGAGCTTGGGAGGCAGACAGCAGCTGGCGCTTTCTTCCACCAAATGTCATCAAAATCTTGGTGAATTCACATAAGTATATACACACATGTGTGTGTCTTCATGGGCTTCCCAGGTGGTGCTAGTGGTAAAGAACCTACCTTCTAATGCAGGAGTTGTAAGAGATGCAGGTTCCATCCTGGGATGGGAAGATCCTGCCAAGGAGGGCATGGCAACCTGCTCCAGTATTTTTGCCTGGAGAATCCCTTGAACAGGCTATAGTCAGTGGGGTCTCAGAGAGTTGGACATAACTGAGTGACTTAGCATGCACGCATACACTCATACCCACACCCACATGTCTTTTAAAACTGAAATCTGAATGCAATATAGTTTCTAACCATCAGAATAATTTAAAGACAGCTCTGTGGTGAAATTTCATGATGGCAGGATGAGGTCCCGAGTAGAAATGACTTCTTCACCATACTCTGAATGTGATGTCACTTGGAGTCATGGTCTCCATCACTCTGTCAAAAATGGGTCCAAATGAGAGCAGGAAATGGGAGATATTTTCCTCATTCTAACATTTAACTCTGTTGTTGGTCAAAGGACACCCTTATAAAGAAACCATATTTTCCAGAATGAAATGGAAGACTTTATTGTTAGAGCAGAACCCAGATTTGTCACAGCAGGTGTTGATGTTCCCCTCTCACAGGCCCAAGGGGTGAGTTAGACACACAAACCAAAGAAAGAGCAAGCGAGTGCGGGTGACGGTGAAGAGGGAAGGAGCTCCAGCTTTCTCAGCTCAGCCGCTCCACAGTGATTCAACACAGGGCTTTAGCAGCAGTTTTGAGCCTGTGAGTGCTAATCACTCACTGACTCTGAGTTTTCTAAATTATTCAGAACATTTTCACCCATATCCTCTCATGTTGCAGTGGAAGGCAAGTAGAAGGAAGGACAAAATAAAAATGACATCTTAAATTGAATTTCTAGGTTGTGTTGGGCACTGTGATAAATGCTTGCCTGTGGCCTTATTTCATCTGGTAGGTAATACGGAGATTTAATCTTCCCATTTTGCTGATAAGGAAACTGAGTTGCTATTGGAAATGGGCTTTTGCCCTTTTTAGGTGTGTCTGCTTGTGAATGTTTCTAGTATATTGAGGAAAGTTAAACACACAAGATGGGCTTCCTAGGTGGCTTAGTAGTAAAGAACCTGTCTGCAATGGAGGAGATTCGAGTTCAAGTCCTGAGTTGAGAAGATCCCCTGAAGAAGCAACCCACTCCAGTATTCGTACCTGGAAAATCCCATGGACAGAGGAGTCTGGTGGTCTACTGTCCATGGAGTCCCAAGAGTCAGACATGACTTAGTGACTAAACAACAACAAAACTTTAGAGATGGGAGGAAAGTTTCCATTTTGAGATTGAAGGCAGATATTGGAGAAAAGCAAAGCAAAACCCTGGAACAATAAAAGAAATAGAATCTGGCATTGCAGAAGAGGGAATACCTACTGTTTATGCCTCAGCACCACACCCCAAAGAATGTGTGCCCTAATTCAGCCCCTAATTCTGAATCACTCCTTGTTGGTCATGTAATATGGTCATTCCTACATAGCAGGCTTATTACTTTACTACTTGGAAAATGCTGGGGAGCTGTAGTAATGATCCAAGCCTGTTCAGGTTTGGCACATCAACAACCTTTCCAAGCCTGTTGAAAACAAACCCAAACAAAATGCAAGGGCCTTGAAAATGATCAATAGTTTTTGAAGACTGAGGGCAGGTTTTAAATACTCTTTTCATCACAAATCCCCAATATCCTGGATTCCAGTGATCTTTAGCTTAAAGATAATAATGGAACATCTTCCTGACACTTTAGATTCATTTGCAAAATGGTTTTCAAACTGTGTTCTTTGCAATTCTAGGGTTCTTTGGAGGATCCCCCATGGGGTTACTGTAGGGGAAAGGTTGTGGTTAATCTGGAGGGGCTCTCAGGGGCCTCCCCCTCATATGCCTCTTCCTTCCCCTCACCCCACCTTCCCTTCCATCAGAACAACTTTGCTTTTATCGGTTTTATGTACTGGTCTTCCCCATTTGGTTTAGTTTAGAAAAGTTACATCGCAACTAACAATTTGAAAATCAAGGCTTTAGGAATGGTAGCTCTTGGAATTGAATACAAAAAGCCTTCCTGTGAGATTTACCTTAAGGTTACTGACTTGGAGAGATTCACCTGAGGGAGCATGGGCCAGAATTCAGGGAAACACGTTTCTCTTTCCAAACTCATGTCAGCTTTCAGGACTAAAAAAGAACAAAACCATTGTGAATACAAAACATATCATAAAAAGAACAAAGTGTGGCAACACCACCAGTGAGATCAGACTCCTTTTAGCCCACAGACTTACTGATTGGAGTTTTCTGATGAGGCAGACAGACTCGTGGAAGGCTGCCAGGAAATTCTGGACATCAAATTGCTTTTGCTAAGCCAGCCCAGCGGTGCAGTAAAGAGCTAAGGAGTCCCAGGAGAGGGGTGGGAAAGGATCGGTCTCTGTTTCTCTACCCCTGATGTGGGCCTTTTTCGATTAGGAAGTGGAGTGTGAAGGAAGTTATCGGGGGTGAAATCAACTCAGCAAGAAACCTTTTTAGACCAAAGACCAAGGAAAACTAATAAAACCAGTTGGGCTGCTTCATGCTTATCGTATGTTGTGCATGTAGGTCAGCTCGCTTTACAGCCAAGACGGACACCCCCAAAACAAAATGCTCAGTTTTATGAAAGGATTTCCCAGCCCCTGAAGGATGGCCTGGTTCTTTTAAGAGGCATTTGCTACATGAAACTCTAGTATAAGCAAGTTTCTGACACACTTTCTCGATTATTGATTGAAATGAAATGTTGCCTGTTGTATGGATTAGGGATTGTATTTGACTGAGAGGAACAAAGGCCCCCGTGTTTCTTAGATAGCAGCAGGTCTGCAGGCAGCTCAGGGATGCCAGATCCAGGTCTTCAGTGATCTCTTGGCTCTCTGCCCCACAGACCCGCAGTGGCTCCCATCTTCCCTGGCACCTTTTCCAAGTTCCAGGCAGAATGAAGGGGGCAGACAAAGAGTGAGTGGGCAGGAGGCTGCTGAGTCTATTCCCATGCCCACATTTTAAGGAGATTTTCTGGAACCTCTATTCAACAACTTTAGCTTATATAATTTAACTGGAAACTATATCACATGCCATTTCATCTGCAAAGGAGTCTTGCAAATACAATTCTTTTAGCTAGGAGTTTTGTGGTTCCCAAGAAAACTGGGGCTCATTTCCAAACAAGGGGAGAAGGTATACCATTCTGACAATTAGCAGAAGATTCCTTCTTCCTAACTCCTCAGGATACATCCACAGCATCCCAGGGCCTGCTCTATCGGGATATTCACATGGGATTGATTCCAGGATTCCAGTGGGTACCAGAATCTGCAATTGCTCAAGTTCCCCGTATAAAATGGCAGAGTATTTGCATATAACACACAGACATCTCTATACTTTAAATCATCCCTAGATTACTTATAATATCATACAATGTAAATGCTATGTACATAGCCGCAGGCATGCAGACAATTCAAGCTTTGCTTTTAAGGGACTTTCTGGAATTTTTTTCACCCCAAATTTTTGATCTATGATTGGCTGAAACTGCGGATGTGGAACCTGTGAATTTGACTGTACTTCATTCTCACAATAGCTTTTCTTTGTGTTTTGGGTTCTGCTTTTCTTCATGACCTGAGATTGCTTATTGGAATATCACAGCCTGCTTAGGTGGCAGGCACGTCACATTCCTGGCTAACGATGGTTGCTAGTGTGGCTTGAGCTGAGTCACGGCGCTGTGTGTGGGGAATATCGAGTCCAATCCTTTGCAGATGAAGCAGCTGGTGGCAGGCTTGGGAGAACTCACTAGTGACTGTGGGGCTTCCTTTCAGGTTTGCTGTCATGAGGTCGAAGGTTCACCAATGCCAAGTTTACACAATTTGCTCAAGTACGGCCATTGTTCCGCAGACGCAGCTGAGAAATGACACATCCCTGGCCTAAATTGTGCTAGAAACTGCTCTTATTTAATGTCTTATGAATTCTCTGGCTTAATCCCTACAGCAGATGTTTCAAGCTTAGTGTATCTAACCCCAAATTCTAACTACTTTTCTGTCCCCTCCTCCATAGCAGGAGACCTCAAATCCTAGTTTGCTAAAAACAAAACAAAACAAAAACATGAGGTCATTTGATACAAGTTGTGTCCTTCGTGCCTCCAAGAGCACTGCATTTTTCATCCCCTCTCTTTGTTTCATTTTGATTATGAGAAATCTAGTTGTTTCTTGGTTCCAGCCCTAGAATCATCTTATGGCTCTTGGCCCATCTCTCACACCCCTCCAGAGCTTGCGTGTCTGTCAAGCCATCTCTCCTCTACATTTTCAGTTCCTTCATCTCACTCAGTAAGTGCCTTCTTACCCGTGTAGTAACAGTCATGGCTACTCTGGTCTAGATCAAGCTCGCTCTGTTCTGCCGCTCATGTAAGCGTCTCCTTTTCTCCTCCGCCCTTTTCTAGCAGGTTGGCTGCATTCTCTGCTGGAGGTCCCACCTCCTGATCTCTTGTTGGGGCTCTTCACGAGCACTATCTCCCTCTCTGGATTCAGGACTCACTCTCCTCCCTTAGAAGGAGTAAGTGCTCAGGGGAAAAGAATGGAAATCTGAAGATTAACAAATATTTGCTCTGATTAGGAAATTAATGGTGCTTTTTAAAAAGGAATCTGTTTATTCTTCTATGTACTTTACAATTTTTTTTGTTTACATTAAGCATAGTTTTAATCAGGAAAGCAGCTTAAATTTGGATGAATGTCTATCTACTTAGGAAAAGTTCTAATCTACCAAGTGGCTCAGATGGTAAAGAATCTGCCTGCAATGAAGGAAAACTGGGTTGGATTGCCTGGGTTGGAAAGATCCCCTGAAGATGGAAATGGCTATCCACTCCAGCATTCTTGACTGGAGAATCCCATGGGCAGAGAAACCTGGCAGGCTACAGTTCATGGGGTTGCAAAGAGTCGGACATGACTGAGCGACTAACACTTTCACTTAGAAAAGCAAGTAGGTAAAAGTAAAAGAGAAGAGAAGTCAAAAGAAGTGGACTCAAACGTTCTTGCCTGGAGAGTCCCAGGGACGGAGGAGCCTGGTGGGCTGCTATCTATGGGGTCGCACAGAGTCGGACACGACTGAAGTGACTTAGCAGCAGTAGCAGCAAACGTTACTCTTTCATAATTTACTATGTGTCACTAAATGGATTTTCTCATCAATAAAAATCCATAAAGTGGCAACCATACTTTCTACTCTCCGACATTTCCACGGCTTTTGTGAGGATTAAACAGACTATATATGGTAAAAACAATTCTTCTAAGTGATCAGCTGTAAGGACCAATTTGTTCTTTTTTTCTTAAAAAAAAAAAAACAAAAAACACGTGCTAACTAAAGTCCGTAGTTATTTAGGTTTTCTTCTTTTTTACTGAATCTCCTTTATCTGTTCCCACATACCATTCAGGACACCATATAGTGTCTCCTTAGCTCTACTTGGTTATGGCAGTTTTTCAGACTTGCCTTGCTTTTGATTACCTTGACAGTTTTGAGAAATATTGGTCAAATACTTCATAAAATGTCCCAATATTGGAATTTATGTATATTACCTAATGACAAGACTGGGGTTGTGGGCTACTGAGAGGAAGGCCACAGAGGTAAAGTACTGCTCTCATCACATCATATCCAGGATGCAAGCCATCAGCATGATTTATGACGGCTGATGCTGATCTTGATCACCATTGGAGCATTTGTTTCTTTCTTCTTTCCATTACATTTTACACCTGGTTCTATTGCACACAGCTTAGGACACAGTTCATGACTCATCCAGCTCATGGGCCAGCACAACCAAATGAGGCCACTGGTCACATGTTTGGATGGTGTGGCCATGTCAAGTGCCAGAAAATTTCTAATACCTATTCTCAACTCATGGAAACAGTGTCAGACTTTATTTTTCTGGGCTCCAAAATCACTGCAGATGGTGACTGCAGCCATGAAATTAAAAGACACTTACTCCTTGGAAGGAAAGTTATGACCAACCTAGATAGCATATTCAAAAGCAGACATTACTTTGCCAACAAAGGTTCGCCTAGTCAAGGCTATGGTCTTTCCTGTGGTCATGTATGGATGTGAGAGTTGGACTGTGAAGAAGGCTGAGGGCCGAAGAATTGATGCTTTTGAACTGTGGTGTTGGAGAAGACTCTTGAGAGTCCCTTGGACTGCAAGGAGATCCAACCAGTCCATTCTGAAGGAGATCAGCCCTGGGATTTCTTTGGAAGGAATGATGCTAAAGCTGAAATTCCAGTACTTTGGCCACCTCATGCGAAGAGTTGACTCATTGGAGAAGACTCTGATGCTGGGAGGGATTGGGGGCAGGAGGAGAAGGGGACGACAGAGGATGAGATGGCTGGATGGCATCACTGACTCAATGGATGTTAGTCTGGGTGACCTCCAGGAGTTGGTGATGGACAGGGAGGCCTGGAGTGCTGGGATTCATGGGGTCGCAAAGAGTCGGACACGACTGAGTGACTGATCTGAATCTAGATTCTCAACTCTCCTGCTTATCTCATCCCAGATCAGTAAATGTCTGCAGACTGGCCTGGGTCCATAACCACACTTTGAGTAGCATCATGCTAGCACATACAACACAAAAGGTTGCAGTAAGTAATTTGAAATCAAACTGAGTATGATTGAGAAATAAAAGGTGAATTTGAGTTGGAACCGTGAAACCATTGCAGTGAAAATGGGAAGGGATTGTGGTGAGAATCCTTTCAATTTCCTTACCCTACAGATTTAGAATGTGAGTTTCAGGTGTTCAGCTCCACAAGGGAATGTAGTGGTGAACTGATGGGGAGCCTGGGTTT
The DNA here is from genome assembly GCA_935064755.1 of Tragelaphus eurycerus. Classification (NCBI taxonomy): domain Eukaryota; kingdom Metazoa; phylum Chordata; class Mammalia; order Artiodactyla; family Bovidae; genus Tragelaphus; species Tragelaphus eurycerus. The sequence continues at coordinate 33,802,673 of CAKXYN010000002.1, forward strand.
CTGGGAAGAACCAGAGTTCTTCCCATTGTCTGACTCTGACTGGAATCATTTCAGTTTCCTCCATAAGGAAGACCAGGGAAGAAAACAGAGGTAGAGATCAGAAGGAATTTAGATTAACAGCAAAGTTAAATTTCTCCCTGACTTTCTCACCTCCTGTTATCCCATTAAAACTTAAATGAGTACCCAAGAAAACCAAAATGTTTAAGGAGAAGTAGAGGTGCTTGCTCGGGTGTAAGTGGCGTTCAGATGATTGGAGGCAATTTGTGCTTTCAAGATCAGTAAGTTAGTCTCCCTTTGGCACCATTCCACCTGTCCTGTCTCAGTGCAAATCAGAGAAAAAGAAATTTAGGGCTGAGGATGGAAAACAAATTAGTAAGTGGCAGAGTTCCCCCTCCTCAAATGCCCTGTTCACTTCTACTTCCCTTGCAAAAAAAAAAAAAAAAAAAGATGGAACGGAGATGTGGGTGAAGGGCTAGAGAAACAAGAAATCAGGAATGTTAGGAGAGGTTTCCTCATTTGACTCTTTTTTCTGTGGAAATGTATTTAAGATTAAATTAGACATGACATTTAGTAGACTCCCAGTGGAAAAATATTTTCTTATACCTGAAGGGGCTTTGGGAAAATGGAACAGCCTGGCAACCAGGCTTGCCTGGCCAGGGTATGGTGGGAAGATTAAGTTCCGTGGGGTACATTGTAATACACTACACAGGATCTTCAGGGAAATAGGTGATGGGATTCTGGAGCCATCTGCTTCTCAGCCATTCCTCAATTGTTTTTGTTTCATTTTAGAAAGTTTTAAGTTTAGAAGGGAAAGGTGGCACAAGAAATGGATTGTTATTTGACAAGGCATTGCCTCTAGTTCACAACTTTCCATCACTGTCTATGTGATGAAGCCCCCCAGCTTCACCAAGGCACTCAGGGCACCCTGAAATCTGTGCCCACCTGACCCTGTGGCCTTACCTGCCTCTTCCACATCCATAGTTTCCCCCATCCCCTGTTTGTATCTCCACCCTTTTGCAAGAGCTCTTTCTTCATCCTGGAAAACACCCCCTTCCTTCTTAGCTGTTAAAATCATTCATTCTTGAAACTCCAGCCCAAACATTACTTCCTATGAGAAGCCTAACCCAATGCCCCAGCCTCCGTAGATTTCCCTGGCCCCACCCTCTGCTGCCTATTGAATGTGTCCACAGTCCACACTTATAAAAATGCTTTCATCATTCATTTATACACAAAGCATGAATGAAGTTCTACAAGGCTCACTGTTAAGGGCTCTGTATAATTGTCTTATTTCATCCCACAAGGATCTGTCAAGTAGGAACCATGATTACCCTCCTTCTATAGATGAGTAGAGCTTCTGAGTCACCTCGTGACTTTCTCAGAGCGATACCGTCTGTAGAAGAGGGATTTAAACTCAGGACTTTCTATTCTTGAGCTCTCTGTGTTTCTTCGTTAAACCACTTGATTCACTACATTCAACTCTGTGCTGGTTATCCCCAGACCTAACTCCATCTCCAGCCCACATCCTCAGCAGCAACCCTCTTGGGAGCAGAATTCCCATTAGATGGCTCTCTGGCATCCCCGGTGCCCTGGCTCACTGAAGCAGCCAGGACTGTTTGTTGGCTAAAAGTTACTTCTTGCTTGAGCTCTCTTCCCCAAGTCTTGGTAAAGCACCTGACTCAAAAGGCTGTAGCTGATGTTTCTTGTGTAAGAAATAGCCCAGCAGTCAGGAAAACCCACAGTTGAATCTTGGTGGCTGGCAAGTGATTTTCTTGATACTCAGGGCTTTGTGGTTAAAACCAGAAGGCCTTGGGTGCCAGTGAAGCCTGTTTCTTCAAGACCAAAGTAACCAGCCTTTGTGCTGTCCTTCTCAGATCCTCGACAAGACTGGAGATTTTTCACATCACTCTCACAGCCCTGTCCTGGGCAGCAGTGTGTTTTGAGTCTAAATCATGACCAAACAGCTGACAGCTTCTGTGCTGCCAGGGGCTGGGGGTGTCTTCAAAAGCCTCAGGTTGCCTCCTTTTTGCTCTCTCTTGCCCAGAGACAACTCCCAACTTCCAGACATTTGAAGTGGCTCAAAGAATGGAAAGATACCCTTAAAAAATAAATTCAAACAAATTCACTCACATACAAACACAAAGACTTTTATGTGTATGTGGGTAGGTACATGTTTATCTCATCAGCATCTATTGATTCTCTATATTGAGTTCCTCAGCCTGTTCTTGCAGCAGAAGTGCAGATCTTCCAGGTAAAGATTTGTGGCATCAGTGCCTGAAGAACTACGGACAGAGTTTTGTGACATGGTACAGGAGGCAGTGATCAACACCATTTCCAGGGAAGAAATGCAAAAATACAAAATGTTTGTCTGAGGAGGACTTACAAATAGCTGAGAAAAGAAGACAAGCTAAAGGCAAAGGAAAAGAGGAAAGATATACCCATCTGAATGCAGAGTTCCAAAGAATAGCAAAGAGAGATAAGAAAGCCTTCCTTAGTGATCAATACAAACAAATAAGAGGAAAACAATAGAATGGGAAAAGATTTAGAAAACCAGAGATCAGATTGCCAAAACCCACTGGATCATCAAAAAAGCAAGAGAGTTCCAGAAAAAAATCTACTTCTGCTTTATTGATTACACCAAAGCCTTTGACTGTGAGGATTACAACAAACTGTGGAAAATTCTTCAAGAGATGGGAATACCAGACCACCTGACCTGCCTCCTGAGAAATCTGTATGCAGGTGAAGAAGCAACAGTTAGAACTGGACATGGAACAACAGACTGCTTCCAAACTGGGAAAGGAGTATGTCAAGGCTGTATATTGTCACCCTATTTATTTAACTTATATGCAGAGCACATTGTGCAAAATGCTGGGCTGGATGAAGCACAAGCTGAAATCAAGATTGCTGGGAGAAATATCAATAACCTCAGATATGCAGATGACACCACCCTTATGGCAGAAAGTGAAGAAGAACTAAAGAGCCTCCTGATGAAAGGAAAAGAGGAGTGAAAAAGTTGGCTTAAAACTCAACATTCAGAAAACTAAGATCATGGCATCCGGTCCCATCACATTTGGAAACAGCAGAAGCAGTGACAGACTTTATTTTGGGGGCTCCAAAATCACTGCAGATTATCACTGCAGCCATGAAAATTAAAAGACACTTGCTCCTTGGAGGAAAAGCTATGACCAGCCTAGACAGCATATTAAAAAGCAGAGATATTACTTTGCCGACAAAAGTCCATCTAGTCAAAGCTATGGTTTTTGCAGTAGTCATGTATGGATGTGAGTGTTGGACTAAAGAAAGCTGAGCACCAGAGAATTGATTGTTTTGAACTGTGGTGTTGAAGAAGACTCTTGAGAATCCCTTGGACTGCAAGGAGATCCAACCAGTCCATCTTAAAGGAAACTAGTCCTGAATATTCATTGGAAGGACTGATGCTGAAGCTGAAACTCCAACACTTTGGCCACCTGATGTGAACTGACTCATTGGAAAAGATCCTAATGCTGGGAAAGATTGAAGGCAGGAGAAGAAGGGGACGACAGAGGATGAAAAGTTTGGAGGGCGTCACCAGTTTGATGGGCCTGAGTTTGAGCAAGCTTCTGGACTTGGTGATGGACAGGGAAGCTTGGTGTGCTGTAGTCCATGGGGTCAGAAAGAGTCAGACATGACTGAGCAACTGAACTGAACGGCAACTAGGAATGCCTTTACCTCCAGGTTCTAAGTGTGCTTCAGTTACTTCAGAAAACCATTTCTCATCTATTCCCATGCATCTCTTTCCCCTCATGATGCTACCAAGCTTCCCTCATCCAAAAACCCCACTGGGATTTTAAATGCAATTGAGTGACATTCATAATTAAATTTGGTGCACTGACCTCTTGACAATACTTATTCTTCCCATGTAGGAACATCATGCGTCTCTGTGTTTATTCATGTCCCTTGATCTGATTTTAGGTTTATCTCCACATAGGATGTGTGAATTTCTTTAACCGTATTCCTCAAAGTTTTGTACTGTTATGGCCATTGTTGGGAATTAATGTTGAATTTATGCATACACACTCCAACCGTTCTGAAAAGGGAAGTGTCTTGAAATTAAGTGAGTGAATTAGGTACCTATTAGAGTGGTTCAGGAGAAGGCAATGGCACCCCACTCCAGTACTCTTGCCTGGAAAATCCCATGGACGGAGGAACCTGTTAGGCTGCAGTCCATGGGGTCGCTAGGAGTCAGACATGACTGAGCAACTTCACTTTCACTTTTCACTTTCATGCATTGGAGAAGGAAATGGCAACCCACTCCGGTGTTCTTGCCTGGAGAATCCCAGGGACGAGGGAGCCTGGTGGGCTGCCATCTATGGGGTCACACAGAGTCGGACACGACTGAAGTGTCTTAGCAGCAGCAGAGTGGTTCAGATATAAACAACTGAATGCAGAGTTCCAAAGAATAGCAAGAATAGATAAGAAAGCCTTCTTCAGCGATCAATGCAAAGAAATAGAGGAAAACAACAGAATGGGAAAGACTAGGGATCTCTTCAAGAAAATCAGAGATACCAAAGGAACATTTCATGCAAAGATGGGCTCGATAAAGGACAGAAATGGTATGGACCTAACAGAAGCAGAAGATATTAAGAAGAGGTGGCAAGAGTACACAGAAGAGCTGTACAAAAAAGAGCTTCATGACCCAGATAATCATTATGGTGTGATCACTCACCTAGAGCCAGACATCCTGGAATGGAAGTCAAGTGGGCCTTAGAAAGCAACACTACGAACAAAGCTAGTGGACGTGATGGAATTCCAGTGGAGCTATTCCAAATCCTGAAAGATGATGCTGTGAAAGTGCTGCACTCAATATGCCAGCAAATTTGGAAAACTCAGCAGTGGCCACAAGATTGGAAAAGGTCAGTTTTCATCCCAATCCCAAAGAAAGGCAATGCCAAAGAGTGCTCAAAGTACCGCACAATTGCACTCATCTCACACGCTAGTAAAGTAATGCTCAAAATTCTCCAAGCCAGGCTTCAGCAATATGTGAACCGTGAACTTCCTGATGTTCAAGCTGGCTTTAGAAAAGGCAGAGGAACCAGAGATCAAATTGCCAACATCTGCTGGATCATCAAAAAAGCAAGAGAGTTCCAGAAAAACATCTATTTCTGCTTTATTGACTATGCCAAAGCCTTTGACTGTGTGGATCACAATAAACTGTGGAAAATTCTGAAAGAGATGGGAATACCAGACCACCTGATCTGCCTCTTGAGAAACCTGTATGCAGGTGAAGAAGCAACAGTTAGAACTGGACATGGAACAACAGACTGGTTCCAAATAGGAAAAGGAGTACGTCAAGGCTGTATATTGTCACCCTGTTTATTTAACTTATATGCAGAGTACATCATGAGAAACGCTGGACTGGAAGAAACACAAGTTGGAATCAAGATTGCTGGGAGAAATAGCAATAACCTCAGATATGCAGATGACACCACTCTTATGGCAGAAAGTGAAGAGGAACTCAAAAGCCTCTTGATGAAAGTGAAAGTGGAGAGTGAAAAGGTTGGCTTAAAGCTCAACATTCAGAAAACGAAAATCATGGCATCTGGTCCCATCACTACATGGGAAATAGATGGGGAAACAGTGGAAACAGTGTCAGACTTTATTTTTCTGGGCTCCAAAATCACTGCAAATGGTGACTTCAGCCATGAAATTAAAAGACACTTACTCCTTGGAAGGAAAGTTATGACCAACCTAGATAGCATATTCAAAAGCAGAGACATTACTTTGCCAACAAAGGTTCGTCTTGTCAAGGCTATGGTCTTTCCTGTGGTCATGTATGGATGTGAGAGCTGGACTGTGAAGAAGGCTGAGCGCCGAAGAATTGATGCTTTTGAACTGTGGTGTTGGAGAAGACTCTTGAGAGTCCCTTGGACTGCAAGGAGATCCAACCAGTCCATTCTGAAGGAGATCAGCCCTGGGATTTCTTTGGAAGGAATGATGCTAAAGCTGAAATTCCAGTACTTTGGCCACCTCATGTGAAGACTTGACTCATTGGAGAAGACTCTGATGCTGGGAGGGATTGGGGGCAGGAGGAGAAGGGGATGACAGAGGATGAGATGGCTGGATGGCATCACTGACTCGATGGATGTGAGTCTGAGTGACCTCCGGGAGTTGGTGATGGACAGGGAGGCCTGGCGTGCTGCGATTCAAGGGGTCGCGAAGAATCGGACACGACTGAGCGACTGATCTGATCTGAGAGTGGTTCAGACTCTATCACCTCATGGGTGATACACCTCTTGCTTGTGGGCTGCAGGCGACTGGTGTATTGCAGGAGTTCAGGATCATGAGAGTGATGGGTAGAAGAAGAGGTTCTTAATCACTCAAGTGAAGGTAGATCTGTAACAATTAAATCCCCAAATGTAGGGGCCTCAACAGCCATTTGCTGTTGCTCATACATCTGCAGTTTGGGTTTGGTTCAGCTCATCTCACTGCGGCTTGGCTGGGTGGGGCCTTTGCTTTGGGCTGTGACTACTGGGGAAGCATTGAGCTCACTCTGCTGTCTCTTCAGTTCTGCCCAAGATGGTACAAACAGTCAGATTCAACTTAACATGTCTTAAATTCTGGACATTGAAACGGTTTGCTGTCCCTTTGAGGCATGTGCACTGGCCAAGACAAGTTATATAGCTGAAGTCAGAGACAGTGGGCATGTGGTGGCTTTGTTAAGTTGGGGTTGTGCTTCTGAGAATGCCCTTCCTTGCAAGGTCCTAGAGGAGGCTTGGCCACAAGAAAAATATTCAGAAGATTTATAAGGTAGAATTGAAGCCATGGTGGTGTCTATGACAGTAGCAGATCACTGCTGTGGACCTGCCGGCTCACCTTGTAAAGAAATATGCCAGCCCATCCTCCTTTAACTCCCTCCAGATCACCTTCAGCCTCTCTGATTCATGGGTTGGGTTTGTAGGCAGCTCCATGGAGGGAGAAATGTTCCAGCCTTCTGCAGGTCTGCATGAACACTGGGGTCTTGGAGGCAGTGAGACATCCATATGAACACTAGCTCATCCTTGTAGGCTCCAATTGGCCACTGGTCTTTCCAACTTTGCACACAGCTTAATAACTGGACCTGCTGACCTCAGGCCTAGCACCTGATGCAAGCACATATCCTTTCAAGGACTGCCTCACCCACTCCCAAGATCCCGTAGAGTCTAATTCTAAAATAACTCCAGTATTTGCCTCATGATTCTGCTTTTCCGATTGAACCTTTCCTGATGCAGGTGAGGAACTGCACTTTGTCCATGACATGGCCAGGCAAGAGATGGCGAAGAATCGAGGCCATTCATTCTATGTTGGTCACGATGTAGTACTTGCACAGACGAATGTACCTGCAAACTTCTTCTGAATATTTTTTTTTTTGTAAGGTTTAAGGCAAATGGGGCTCCATTTACCTTCCAGATCATGGCAACTTTAATAATCAGTATCTCCCAGATGGCTTAACTACAGATTTAACTCTACCTCATATCCATTTTAAATGATCTAGGAGACATCCCAACAATGACCCTTCAAGAACAGTTACCAAGACTTCATTACAAGGGGATGTTTTAAAAGGAGTTTCTCTTTTCAATCAAAGAAAGCTGAAGGTCAAATCGCATTGTAACAAATGCTCCTCCAACAAAATTATAAATTATAATTAAATTTCTAAGGTCTAAATCCTCATCCACTTACTTGAGGGAATATTTGATTGGGTAATATAGTAGAATAATTAAACAATCTCTGTCTCTTTAGAGTTTAAACAGGATTTGATCTTTAGTATAAATAATTTCTTCTTTAATTTGCCTACCACCATCCTGGATTCCTTGTTTCTTACTAGTCCAAACTGTGGGTTTAAGTAACATTTTAAATGTGAATTTCTTAAGAAGTCTTTTGTGCTTTTATTTTTTCTTAAAACAATTTTTGCTTGCCTGGCCTGGGACACTGGCTTTGGGGCTTTGGGGGAGATAAGACACTTCAGTGTTTTCTTGACAGCTGAACTAAAGAAAACCTCTTAAACACACGTCATCTGATTTGCTTCATGCCATTTTGATAGTTCCTTCTGACAGTTCGGATTTAATTTTTCCTTCAAAAAAGAGTATCAATTTCAAGGTTTACAGTTCTTAGGATTTAGAATCTTTGATTAAAAAAGTGAAATTTAATCTTGAATCAAGGGGAGGGAAATGTGAGCAAGATTAGCAGGCTTCTTTTTGATAGAAGACTCTTGTAGCCAGTATTTATTATGGTAATGCTTTGTTATTATAAACCTCCTATGAATAATATTTTGGGGAGCTACCACACAACAAGGCATACATTATAACACCCGGGTTAGGCGGGGGGTGACAGCAAAGAGCTGAGAAGCACAATTATCTCACGGTTATGCATGCCTATGAAGTGTGTTATTACTTTTGTTTTTTACAACTTGTAGAATATTTTCATTGTAGGTGAAGCATCAGACACATTTTTATTCAAAGGAAGAGAAACAAAAAGAAGGTTGTGTCTGCTGTGTGTTCTGAATGGTACCCTGGTGGCCCTGGTCCTCTAGTTGGGGGGCTAATTTATAACTGAGTGTCTCCCAGGCGCCAGAGCATTCAGCTTTATTGTCTGTGTCATGGTCTTCTGATATCCATGGCACAAAAGGAGTCATTATTTGGAAATGGTGATTAGTCAGTTCGAACAGGAGGGTCTGCTGGTGTGCCTACAGGAGGTGTTGTTTTAGGTTGACTTAGTGAAAAAAAAAAAATCAGTAAAGCTTGGTGTGTGTTAGTTTGATGTTTCAGAAATCAAGTAACCATGCAACTGGCATTTTATTTGTTGCTAAAGATTTTAAGACCATATTGACAGAGTTCTAGGATAAAAATTAGTCAGTTCTGGGGAAGAAAGTGCCTTAGTGACTGTTAAGTACTTTGCCAGGTGGTGTACTTCAGATAGCTTTTTAATTCTGACAACAACCTACAGGGTTGATATTATGTCCATCTTTGCAGAGGTGAGGAAACGCAGGTTCTGAGAATTCAGATGAGTTGCGCACATTGCTAGGAGATAGTTGTTGTTCAGTTAGTCATGTCTGACTCTTTGTGACCCCATGAACGGCAGCATGCCAGGCTTCACTGTCCTTCATATCTCCCGAAGATTGCTTGTGATGCCATTCAACAATCTCATCCTCTGTTGCCCCCTTCTCCTCTTGCTCTCAATCTTTTCCAGCATCAAGGTCTTTTCCAATTGGAACATGAGAGAGCACATATTCAACCTGGATTTGATTGATTCTATAGCTTGTACACACTTTCATCAAACTAACATTTCCTAAAGGTATATTTCTGTGTACAAGAATACACAGAAGAACTGTACAAAAAAGTTCTTCATGACCCAGATAATCATTATGGTGTGATCACTCACCTAGAGCCAGACATCCTGGAATGAGAAATCAAGCAGGCCTTAGGAAGCGTCACTACAAAAAAAATTAATAGAGGTGATGGAATTCCAGCTGAGGTATTTCAAATCCTAAAAGATGATGCTGTGAAAGTGCTGCACTCAATATGCCAGCAAATTTGGAAAACTCAGCAGTGGCCACAGGACTGGAAAAGGTCAGTTTTCATTCCAGTCCCAAAGAAAGACAATGCCAAAGAATGCTCAAACTACCACACAATTGCACTCATCTCATATGCTAGCAAAGTAATGCTCAAAATTCTCCAAGCCAGGCTTCAGCAATACACGAACCGTGAACTTCCAGATGTTCAAGCTGGTTTTAGAAAAGGCAGAGGAACCAAAGATCAAATTCCCAACATCCACTGGATCATCAAAAAAGCAAGAGAGTTCCAGAAAAAACATCTACTTCTGCTTTATTGATTACACCAAAACCTTTGACTGTGTGGATCACAACAAACTGTGGAAAATTCTGAAAGAGATGGGAATACCAGACCACCTGACCTGCCTCCTGAGAAGTCTGTATGCAGGTTAGAACTGGACATTGAACAACAGACTGGTTCCAAATTGGGAAAGGAGTACGTCAAGGCTGTATATTATTATCCTATGTATTTAACTTTTATGCAAAGTATATAATGAGAAATGCTGGACTGGATGAAGCACAAGCTGGAATCAAGATTGCTTGGAGAAATATCAATAACCTCAGATATGCAGACGACACCACCCTCATGGCAGAAAATGAAGAACTAAAGAGTCTCTTGATGAAAGTGAAAGAGGAGAGTGAAAAAGTTGGCTTAAAACTCAACATTCAGAAAACTAAGATGATGGCATCCAGTTCCATCACTTCATGGCAAATCGATTTGCAAACAGTGGAAACAGTGACAGATTTTATTTTGGGGGCTCCAAAATCACAGCAGATGGTAACTGCAGCCATGAAATTAAAAGACGCTTACTCCTTGAAAGAAAAGTTATGACCAATCTAGAAGGCATATTGGGCTTCCCTGGTGGCTGAGAGGTTAAAGCGTCTGCCTCCAATGTGGGAGACCTGGGTTCGATATCTGGGTCGGGAAGATCCCCTGGAGAAGGAAATGGTGACCCACTCAAGTATTCTTGCCTGGAGAATCCCATGGACAGAGGAGCCTGGCGGGCTACAGTCCACGGGGTCGCAAAGAGTCGGACACGACTGAGCGACTTCACTTCACTTCAGACAGCATATTAAAAAGCAGAGACATTACTTTGCCAAGAAATGTCCATCTAGTCAAAGCTATGGTTTTTCCAGCAGTCATATATGAATGTGAGAGTTGGACTATAAAGAAAGCTGAGTGTTGAAGAATTGATGCTTTTGAACTGTGGTGTTGGAGAAGACTCTTGAGAGTCCCTTGGACTGCAAGGAGATCCAACCAGTCCATCCTAAAGGAGATCAGTCCTGGGTGTTCTTTGGAAGGAGTGATGCTGAAGCTGAAACTCCAACACTTCGGCCAACTTATGTGAAGAACTGACCCATTTGAAAAGACCCTAATTCTGGGAAAGATTGAAGATGGGAGGAGAAGGGGATGACAGTGGATGAGATGGTTGGACGGCATCACCTACTCAATGAACATTAGTTTGAGTAGACTCTGGGAGTTTGTGATGGTCGAGGAAGCCTGGCATGCTGCAGTCCATGGGGTTGCAATGAGTTGGAGATGACTGAGTAACTGAACTGAACTGAAGGTGTACTTCGAATGGGAATACCGTGGGTAATGTGTGGAAACAGATATGGGCAGGGGTGGGCCATGACCAAATGCATTTGGAGAGTGTTAGATTGAAGACATTTATGTTTTTAAAACTGCAGAACTTTTCAGAGCTTTATAATATACCACTATGCAAGATTTGTGACCTGCCTTTTTTTCCCAGAAAGGGATCATAATATTAAGAACCGCATAACACCATCTGCCTTTCAAATGCTTTTTGAGGGAGCACTTGGTGGCATTAATGTTCTGGGGAACATGCATATCCCTGCCTCTGCTGGCCTGATATTCTCCCATATCTGCCTGAATCTCCCTCAACACATGTGCTTAATTTGAATCCAGAAAGAGGATTTCTTTTATTTGGCCACCGAGGTATGGTTGTATGACCTTTTTGCTCTGAAAAGAGAGTTAACAAGCAAGCCTGAATCTGCATCCACAGCAGGCGACCATGTGAATCTGCTCTTTGTTTGTCGTTTTTCCGTTTGCCCTGCTTTTCACCTTCGGTGTGGGCGCTCTCTCTGGCCCTCAGCGCATAGATAAGAGGCTCACTCTCAGGCTTCTGTACTCTGTGTACTTCACTCTCATCTCCCAAGTTGGCATAAGGGGCAGGCACACACATACATAATGATGCTGTAATATGACATCAAGTGATGGCAAGGAGATGCCGAATGTAACGGGAACACAGAGGAATGAGGGAGTGTATTGGAGAAAGGAAGGAGGGGCAAGGAGGGGGAGAGCAGGACAGGGAGCCTGGGCCTTAAAGATGGAGTGTGATTCAGTCTAGTGTCTACAAGGTAAAGGGCAGTTCATGTGGAGGGAAAGGCACCAGCAGTCTAGAGCATGAGGACCGTGATCTGTGTAAGGACCGGTTGCTCCTTTCAGCAGTGGCTGGAACGTAAACAGGGAGACAGATGATGAATGGGTAAGAGCTGGGGCTGCTGAGATGGGTGGTGGTCAGGCCATCTGCAGAAGATCTCATCTGCTATTTAAGAAATGAGAGCCACTCTGGAATCTATGGGAAGACATTGTGAGGTTCGAAGGGAGCAAGTGATGGGATCAGATTTGGATTTCCACATGTAAGCAATCCTCTCTAATGATGTTGGACATTTCCCTTTCGGGCTTGCTAAACTGGAAAAGGAATATGAAAGAGCCTTTAAGATGGCTCCTGATCGTGGGGTGAGCACAATTGCACTCTTGTTTACCTTAATGTAATAGGATCATTATCTGGGTGCCCCATTTGGATGAAGCCTTGAAAGCATATTAACCTGTCAACTTTGTTCGCAATAATTAGGGAAAATCTCTCAGGCTCCAAGCCCAGGTTTTTAAAGCCAACAGTGAAGTGGTCTTTCCTTGTTTTCTACGTTGACTTTCATTAAACATTTGCATAAACATAACTGAATGGTGACTCTTGCTTTTTGGTGCCAGCCAATTATATGAATTGATTTTTGCAGGCCGAAGGTGTTTTTGATCTGCAGTCTGTAAAAGGTGAAGGCGGGGGTGTTGGCTGACCTTGACCTGAACAAGGAGAGGACTTACCTTTATATCTCAGGGTCTAATAACAGACCTCAGTGGTAAATGCATGGGAGCCAGTGGCTTTCTAACCCCACTGTGACAGAGGGTCTCCTGGGGGGTGGGAACCACAACTGCTCAAAGGAGGTTTGTGCTTCTCTTCTCCCTGACCCACTGCCTGCCTCCATTTACCCAATTAAAGTAGTGGAGGGCATGACCTGCCTGCTGCTTTCCTGGTTTCACTCAGCCAACTCACCCTCTGACTTTGGAGTGCATGATGGATTGGTTTGAAACAAAACCATCTCGTTCCTAAACTGAAAGGTTCCTTTTTACAACTGGGAACAACTTGAAACCACTGGAGAAAATCATGTGCCAATTATGTATAAACTCCTTTACCACAAGGTATAAAGGAAGCCATAATTCGGGGGGCTTACATTTGATTGAATTCATCTGTTTTCATTTTGTAAATAGAGAGGAGGGAGAATCCATAGTGGGGGACAGTTGACATAGTGCAGCTTCTATTCCCAGGCAAAAGAAAGGGTGGCCCTGTCGCCTCACTCGCTCAGAGCCACGATTCCTAGGTGTAAAGAATCACAAGAAACCCTCACTCTGGAAGGGAGGTCAGCCTTGCTCCAGGCAGCGCCAGACTTCCCCCAGAACCAGAGGCACCGAAGAGAAGGGACCGTGTTTTATCAATCACCCAGCCAAGAACAACAACCTTCAACTGGGGAAATACCCGGGCCCCCATCTGGGATGAGATTTACACTGATGGGTCTGTATTTGCCAGCAGCTGACAAGTCAGACTTTACCCTTAACATCCCTAAGTGTGTTGGTACTAATTAGGTGAAAAATGAGATGCATTGTTAAAACTGGTTTTCCTTTCCTGCTTGGCAGCCTGACATTATGGGACACTGAAACCTTAAATTGCCTTGCAGAAACATGCCCGAGGATAACTGCGTTGTGGGGGTAGAGGGAGGACCTGGTGACGGAATAAAGATCGCTTCACCATCACTGCCATCTGTCACTAATGAAAGGCTGGCTTGTTAATAGGCCTAGAGGATTAATTGATATCGTTCTCCAAATGTGTGCAGCTAGTGACCCCTGATCTTTGGATGCACTAGACAAACTTGGGTGTAATTCCAGATTTTCCACTTGGCTGGTGGCATGACTTTGGGCACCTCTCTCTGCTTCAATCTCAACTGTAAAATGGGGTATTTCTTTGTGCTGTTATGATCAAACAATATGTGAGTGTCATGTCACATGTAAAAGTGAATCACTGGCTTTTTCCTTTCCATTCTGAGCCTCTCATTTCCTGAGAATGTGGGCTCCTGTGTTCTCTATTTTAAAGCCCTCATGATGGACCATGAGGGCTCCTTGCTACATAGCAGAGAATGACCACATTCAGTGGCTGCGCATAACCTTTCCTAGACTTTTCTGTATTCTCACCAGGCCACTTTAGATCATCTGCCTCTATCTTGGCGGCTGTGATAACTGGCCCTCTGGATCACTGGTGCTGTGTGTTGTGTTGTGCTAAGGCACTCAGTCGTGTCTGACTCTTTGCAACCCCCTGAACTGTAGCCCACCAGGCTCCTCTGTTCATGAGATTCTCCAGGAAAGAATACTGGAGTGTGTTTCCAGGCCCTCTTCCAAGGGCTCTTTCTGACCCAGGGATCGAACCCAAGTCTCTTACGTCTCCTGCATGGGCAGCCAGGTTCTTTGGAAGGCCCCCTGGATCACTGGGTATAACCTTAAATTGTTTTCTCTTGTTACTTTTTAAAATATTAAAATATTCTTCCCCAAATGAAAATGGATTACTATAGGACAGTTGCTGTGGTTTTTATTTGGTTAGCTCTTGATTGTGCATAGACTAGGGGTTTAAGGCTTACTCTCCTTGCATGATACAGACCCTTGCTCTTCCCTTGCTGTCTCATCTCTAGTTCATTCAATTCTGCAAATATTTCATGATAGCTAAGTGACTTACTTGGATGATCTAATTTAATCTTCACCTTGTCTGAGATTATCCAACAAATAAGTGATGGGGGTGGGATTTGAACCCAGGCTGTCTGACCTTAGAACCTGAGCTTTAGGGATCATGCCTTTGTCCACCAGGTGTTCCTTCAGTGCATTAGAAGAGATGGCACAAATGAGGGCCCAGATCATGAAACACAGATCAGATAAATTCAAAAGCTCATGTATGAACAGTGAAGGTGGAACAGGAAACAGGATGTGAGGTTCACACACACGTGGGGGACTCGCACAAACGTTTAGTCCTTGAAGCCAGTGCTCTTTTTACTCTCATAGTCAGCTGAGGTCTGGAGTGAGTTCTACTCCCAGAAAAAAAATCAACTTCCAATTTCTTTAAGAGAAGTTTTACTTGACATTTTTATGTGGGGGTTTGGGGGGAGGGGCAAGGAACACATCATAGCTTCCCAGGGCAAGTCACTCTTGACATCCTAAAATAAACTTGGTCACACTGCCTGCCTCTGGGCAGCAAAAATCGTATTCATAGTTATCAAAGTTTGTACTCAAGCGATTGCTCCTCCTGCCCCTCTGGAGCCTTTAGATTATGTTTTTGTTCATGATTTATGCTGCGACCACACATCTGACATATTTTTCCTGTTATTTGTTTTAGGCATCAGAATATCTCAGGCTGCCCCTAGGCTAGAGACATAAAGGCTCTATTTTGCTTTTCATATCCCCCTTTCACCCCCTTGGACGTTCAGACCTTCCTGGGTTTGCATGGTGATTTGATTGCAACTTTTCTCAACTTGGACTTTGGGGGCATCCCGTTTGCCTCCACCTGTTTTATAAGCAGAGGTAGCCCCTGCTTGTGTGACAAACCTAGTCTTTTTGGAGGATCAATCCTATCAACGTGTCCAGATTTATTTGTCTTTGTGGGATGCATAATGAAGGGGTTTCAGAGACTGAATAACAGAGTAATTTGTTCCGTCCCAGACAAGGATGGTCTTATTAGGGGGTGACTATCGGTACTGTTGAGGCATCCGTGGAGCTCTAACAATATTTGCTTTTGACAGGCTGGAAGTCCAAACCCCAGCAGCACTCAGGCTCCCGTCAAGACAACTGACCTAATCTTACCCTGATGTAAGCAATTTTAATTCATTGAGATTCTGCCTAATGATGCTGGCGATTTACATTGTTGTCATTCTTGAGTGTGATTATGTTTTCAAAGACAGGGATCATTCCTGTGGAGACATTTTCCTCTAAATGCTTCCTTTGAAGGACTCTGCTCACTATGGAAGGGAAAGAAATGAAACAAAAGAGAGTCTTCTATAAGACAGCCAGGGTCTCTCCTAAGAACTCTGGGAAGAATAGCATCTATTGTACTCACATGGCGTTTAGATATCTGTCATCCCAGATCACTTGGAATGAATCCTCCAAACAACGTTTGGGCCGATAGGAATTTTTAGGGTTCCCTGTGCTCAAGTTTTGCTTCGTTGTTGTTTTGTCACTAAGTTGCGTCCGACTCTTCTGTGAACCTGTGGACTGTAGCTCTCCAGGCTCCTCTGTCTATGGGATTCTCCAGGCAAGAATACGGGAGCAGGTTGCCATTTCTTTCTCCAGAGGATTTTCCTGACCCAGGGACCAAACCCGCGTCTCCTACATTGAAGGCAGATCCTTTATTGCTGAGCCATAGGAGCAGGTTTGGCTTGAGCCAGTATTATTGTCAAAAGCAGGATCCCCTTGATTCCATGAGAAGGGGATTTCTACTACGCCAGAGATAGAGCAGGCACTCTGCAAAGCACTTAGATCCAGAGGATACTGTGAAGGGAAACCTGATGAGCTTAGTGGTTAAAGAGTCGGACACGACTGAGCAACTAAACAACAAAGACAACAGGAGGAAAATTAGAGGAAGGAATAAAAAGTAGAGATGGTAACTGTCATTGGAAAGCAGTCTTCAGAACCCTGGCTGCTGCTGAAGAAGAGAGAAGGTTTGGTTTGGCCAGGTGGCTAAAAAATATCACGAGTGGATGTTATAATGACTGTTTGCATCCTTCCTTCATGCATAAAACATGTACCACATACACCAGGCACCGCTAGGATCTTGGGTTAACAGTCATCTGTCATTTGAATGTTGTAAGAGCCCCCCAGACTGGTCTCCTTGCTTTCATCCATTCCTCACCCTTAACAATCTTATCAACAGAACAGCCAGAGTGATCCCAGGAAAATGCACGTTCAGGTCCTGTCACCCTCCAGAGGCTTTCAGCATCTCTCAGAATAAGTCTTTACAATAGTCACATGTGAACTGCCAAGATCTCCCCTCAACACCCTATTTCCCACTCCAGCACCTCTAAATTCTCACTGAGCCACTGAGACCCAGCTTATATGCCACCACCTCCTGAAGAACCCTTGGGCCCCTGTGCAACCCTTTGCTTGTCTCAGTTGTTATACTGACACCCAATTTCTCTCTATTCTCTCCATGCCCACTTTGATCTCTGAGATTCTGCAAGAGGAACTGGCTTTCACTTACCTCAGAATCATCCCAAGACTAAATTCTCAGGAGTATTGTTGAATGAATGAAGAAATGAATGTGTGCGTGACTGATGCCCCTTCTCCATGGGGTGCCTATGGCTCTGGTACCCCAGGGCAGCCAGCAGACTGGTTCTACCACTGGACCCTGTTAATGTTCACACCACGCCTGTGTGCTGTGATGCCCCATAGCCAAAGCTAGGAGCCAAAGCACTTCATTTTTCTGCCCCAAGAGACATCTAGAGACTCCCCACAACTCCATTCCTGGCTCCTGGAGAAATGAAGCATGACTATAAGATCCTTCCTCGCTTCCTCAGTCCTGGGGTGGCCCCAGGAGAGGGTGGGCAGGATGGGGAAACACCCTTGCAGCCGGGCCTGTGCCCTGTTCACCTCCACCCCCTGTCTGGTGGAGCTGGGCTCTGTAGACTGGCCCCCCCATGCTCTGCAGCTCCGTCAATGTAAATATTGTTGAGACGCTCCACTGTGGGGGGATGAGGAAGGAAAAGCCATCACGGGGGACATGTCTGCAGTGCCTCTTCTAGGGGATAACAGTCTGGGCAGAGCCAGCTGTGGGGTCAGACTGCTGGACCCTGAGGCAGGGAAGAAAACCCTGCACAGATCTGAAGGATCCCCCACTGCCCACCATGAACTTGTGGCACCTACTGTGGCCAGGACTTTCTCCAGGGAAGGCACACAGTGGGCTCCTGGCACTGAAAAGGCTTGGAAAAATTATAGGAGGGAAAGCTATTTGCTTATGGCACACTGCCCAGGCGGGTTAATCCAATCCCTCCGAGGAGGGAGTTCTTCCTGAACACTTGTAATTAATCCGGAGAGCTCATGGCCTCAGGAGGTTATGAGGCCAAATTACTCAGTAGGTTTCCAAAAAGGAGTTGTTGTCCAGGTGGAAAGAGTAGCATCTTCCTTAGACAAGGGCAGTAAGTCTGTAAGGATTGTCAGTGAGACTGCTAGGATGGAGGAAACGCAAAGGTCTGGAGGAAGGATAAAGTTAACAGTAGTTAACTTCTAGAGAGCAATTGGCTGACTCTGTGAGCTCAGCACTTTATTTGCATCTGCTGGTGTGATTCTTATAAGCAGTGACTCTTGTCATTCCCATTTGATAGATGAGGGGAAAGGAGCCCAGAGACATTAAGTAACTTGTCCACGGTCACACAGCGAACACATGCTGAGTTAAAATCTAAACTAAGGCACAAGGTTTCTAGATTGGCTCTTAATAAGTGGGCCTTAGTTCTTTGCTGCCATGGGTTGGAATGGGCTTGGTGAGGCCATGCATGTCTTTTCCTTGTGATAAGTCACATGTGTAGAGAGAGTTTCAAATTTGGAAAATACATTTGGTCATTAGTAGCATGACCCTAGAGCAAGGCATTTCGTCTTTGAGTAGTGTCCTTGTCTGATAGAGTAGACATAACAACACCTTTCTTACCCATTTTGTGTGGTTAAATGTAATGATGTATTGAAATACACAATAGATACACAAAAGTGCTATTGAACTGTCAGACTGTTGTGAAATTATCTACAGTTTTGGTAAAATGAAAGCATTAAAGCTAGGCTGTCCAATGGTCTTTCTGAATAATGGAAATAACTTTTATGGATGCTGTTTAATATGGTAGCCACTGGCCCCATATGGCTATAAAAACCCTTGAAATGTGACTAATGATATAGAGGAATTACATTTTAAATTTCATTTCATTTCATTAATTTGAATGGAACATGTGTGGCTGTTTGCTACCATGGTGAAAGCACAGGAGATGTTTTATCTGGGAAAGACTTTGGAGATCCTTGAGTCCAACCTCTGTTTCACAGATGACAAGACTGAAGTTCTTAGTGGGGTAGGAGCTTGCCCAGGGTCATTTAGTAAGTTAGTAGAGAGCAGGTTAGAATCAGGTCTTCAAGCACCCTGATATTCTCTACTTTAAGCATTCTGAATATCCCTGTAAGTAGATTAGTAAAGAAGATTGATCATTATCAACCTAAAATCCATATGAAATACCAGGAAGGCTCTGGTTTTGAAGAGGGGCTGAGGCTAGAGGGGGCAATAAGGGATGCCCACATCCATTTGTGTGATGCATTGTGTGACTGTCTCCACTAGGAGCCTAACTGGGTGTTGCCCTGACCAAGCAGGCATCTTCTTGCTTAGAGTCAACAGACAGGAAACCCTTTTTCACTGAAACCCATTACAACAACGATGGAGACACCTCTGGCGAGGTCCATTTCTCTGAGGAATAGTCCTGCCAGTGATGCAGGGCTTGGGGCTCAGTGGACTGTAATGGTATATCTGTGGAAAGAAAGAAAAGGCCTGTGGTGAGGCTGCAACCTTGGTGCCAAATCACAATCTATAATTGGGCCTGATTTTTTCCATATGTATCAACAAAAACAGCTTTGCTTTTATGGAGATGAAAGCAACCCCTTTCTTTGGTCCTATTTCCCTTTTGTATGTATTTCCCAGGTCTTCACTGGGTTCATCATTCTCCAATCAAAACAAACCTACAAGGGAACAAATCAGAAATTAGGGATATGGAAGGACTTAATGGAGAAAATATCTTTCTTTATAATTTCCATGGCATAGAGATATGCTGTATTTCTCTCTCTTTTCTTAACCAAAACAAAATTAAATTACTCTGCCATAGTTTTGATGAAATCATATTCTTGAGGTGCATGAGTGCTCTTTATGGCCCCATGGACTACAGCCTGCCAATCTCCTCTGTCCATGGGATTTTCCAGTCAAGAATACTAGATTAGGTTGCCCTTTCTTCCTCCAGGAGATCTTCCTGGCCCAGGGATTGAACTCCCTCACCTCCTTCTGCTGGTAGGCAGACTGTTTACTACTGAGCTGCTGGAAAGTCCATATTCTTGGGGTAGTGAAAGCAGATAAGTGCTTAACGGCAGTAGATTCATGGATCTGTGTGAACCATCTTTATTAAAGGACACATACATTGTCAACCCACATTTTGTATTGCTGCCATAACAAAAAATTATAGGCTGGAAGCTTTGAGCAAGAAAAATGTATTTACTTGAAGTTCTGGAGGCTGGAAGTTCAAGATCAAGGTACCAGCTACTTTGATTTCTCCTAAAGTCTCTCCCTTTGGCTTGCAGATGGCCACCTTCTCTCTGGGTCCTTTGGCCTTTTCCCTATGCATATATCCCTGGTGTCTCTTCCTCTTCCTGTAAGAACATCAGTCCAATTGGATTATGACCCCACCCTTACCACCTCATTTAACCTTAATTAACTCTGCAAA
Source organism: Tragelaphus eurycerus (assembly GCA_935064755.1). Classification (NCBI taxonomy): domain Eukaryota; kingdom Metazoa; phylum Chordata; class Mammalia; order Artiodactyla; family Bovidae; genus Tragelaphus; species Tragelaphus eurycerus. Next base: position 33,823,068 of record CAKXYN010000002.1, read on the forward strand.
GGAGATCCAACCAGTCCATTCTAAAGGAGATCAGCCCTGGGTGTTCTTTGGAGGGAATGATGCTAAAGCTGAAACTCTAGTACTTTGGCCACCTCATGCAAAGAGTTGACTCATTGGAAAAGACCCTGATGCTGGGAGGGATTGGGGGCAGGAGGAGAAGGGGAGGACAGAGGATGAGATGGCTGGATGGCATCACTGACTCAATAGATGTGAGTTTGAGTGAACTCTGGGAGATGGTGATGGACAGGGAGGGCTGGCCTGCTGCGATTCATGGGGTCGCAAAGAGTCAGACACAACTGAGCCTGAGCGACTGAACTGAACTGAACTGAACTGAACTCTGCAAAGACTTTATCTCCAAATATAGTCACATGGGAACCTAAGGCTTCAGCATATGAACTTTGGTGGTTTAGTCACTAAGTCGTGTCCAACTCTTGCGACCCGATGGCCTATAGCCTGCCAGGCTCCTCTGTTCATGGAATTCTCCAGGCAAGAATACTGGAGTGGGTTGCCATTTCCTTCTCCAGGGGATCTTCCCCACCAAAGAATCGAACCTGGGTCTCCTGCATTGCAGGCAGATTCTTTACCGACTGAGCTACAAGGGAAGATTCATACGAACTTTGAGGGAACACAATTCAGTCCTTAACTTTATTGAGGACTGGAACTTGCTATGGGACTGGAAACACAGGGAAACAAAAAACAAAACAGTATAATAACCTGAACTCTGAGAAGTTGGGAGTGTGACAAACGTTAAAAAAATGCACTGTGATATACAATTTATCTATACCAAAGGCATTGAGGGAGAGAATCCATTTTATTTTGGGAAATGAAAGGGGAAAGATTTAGAGAAGTCTTCAAAGACACAGAGCTGAGTGAATTGAGATTTGAAGGAAGTCTGGCATAGTCAGGAGCAGGAAAAGAAATAAAGAATATAGATGAAATAAGCCAAGTCTCTTTCTTGACTTCTGAAAGGTTCTAAAATACTCTCCCCAATTTCAAAGGCCAAGTTTCTATGATCAGAGATGACTTCTTTCATTAAGCCATTGTTTCCTAAGAAAAAACAAAAACAATATTGGCTTGGAATGCTTTTGGCTACACACATCATCAAACTGTTATACAAGCTGGCCTGCACAATAGGGGCAAGAGTATTTTCCGTGAGCTGATCAGTGGTAGAGTGGGTTCTGGGCACAGTTTGATCACTGAGTGATTGCATTGACGACTCAGGGTTTTTTTTGTCTCTCCATTTTCTCTGTTTTACAGTGGCCTCAGACAAAGGCTGGATCTTCTTCTCCTGGCTACAATAGCCATCAGTGGAAACCCTACTGACATGCTTACTTACTCACACACTTCAGGAGAGAAAGTGAAAACCTCTTCTCCAATCTTTGGTGTGCTAGAATTGGCTCCTCCTGGCCCCTGAAATCTGATTGTAAAATTTTCAGAAAGTTTGCAACTGGTTATTAAACATAGCTATTTAAAACAAAATAAACTTGATTAAAAACAAAGATAATAAATAGTCAAAATTCATCACTCCCTCTTATTTTACTAATTTTACTCTCATCCGTGCCCCTGGCATGATTTACATCCATCGCATGTGGATGATGGTAATACTCTACAATGGGCGCTACTGCACTGCCCTCCCCAGCTCCGTGTTGGTGACCTGAAATCGGCCATGATGACAGTATTCACAGCCTAGAAATGGACAAGTGCAACAAACAGGTTATGAGATACTGATTTTTGTTTGTCTAGGGCTTCTCTGGTGGCTCAGTGACAAAGAATCAGTCTGCCAATGCAGGAGACACAAGTGTGATCCCTGAATCAGGAAAAGCCCCTGGAGGGGGAAATGGTAACCCACTCCAGTATTCCTGCCTGGAGAATTCCATGCACAGAGGAGCCTGGCAAGCTACAATCCATAGGGTTGCAAAGAGTCAGACATGACTAGGTGACTGAGCACACACACACACTCTAATAGAGTTTTGCCAAGAGAACGCACTGGTCATAGCAAACACCCTCTTCCAACAGCACAAGAGAAAACTCTACACATGGACATCACCAGATGGTCAACACTAAAATCAGATTGATTATATTCTTTGCAGCCAAAGATGGAGAAGCTCTATACAGTCAGCAAAAATAAGACTAGGAGCTGACTGTGGCAGAGATCATGAACTCTTTATTGCCAAATTCAGACTTAAATGGAAGAAAGTGGGGAAAACCACTAGACCATTCAGGTATGACCTAAATCAAATCCCTTATACAGTGGAAGTGAGAAATAGATTTAAGGGACTCGATCTGATAGACCGAGTGCCTGATGAACTATGGACGGAGGTTCGTGACATTGTACAGCGGACAAGGATCAAGACCATCCCCATGGAAAAGAAATGCAAAAAAGCAAAATGGCTGTCTGGGGAGGCCTTACAAATAGCTATGAAAAGAAGAGAAGAGAAAAGCAAAGGAGAAAAGGAAAGATATAAACATCTGAATGCAGAATCCCAAAGAATAGCAAGGAGAGATAAGAAAGCCTTCCTCAGTGATCAATGCAAAGAAATAGAGAAAAACAGAATGGGAAAGACTAGAGATCTCTTCAAGATAATTAGAGATACCAAGGGAACATTTCATGCAAAGATGGGCTCAATAAAGGACAGAAATGTTAAGGGCCTAACAGAAGCAGAAGATATTAAGAAGAGGTGGCAAGAATACACAGAAGAACTGTACAAAAAAGATCTTCATGACCCAGATAATCACGATGATTATCATAGTTTGATAATCATCATCATTATTATAGATGATGAAATCATAGTTTTCTGAATGTTGAGTTTTAATCCAACTTTTTCACTCTCCTCTTTCACTTTCATCAAGAGGCTTTTTAGTTCCTCTTCACTTTCTGTCATAAGGGTGGTGTCATCTGCATATCTGAGGTTATTGATATTTCTCCTGGCAATCTTGATTCCAGCTGTGCTTCTTCCAGCCCAGCGTTTCTCATGATGTACTCTGCATATAAGTTAAATAAACAGGGTGACAATATACAGCCTTGACATACTCCTTTTCCTATTTGGAACCAGTCTGTTGTTCCATGTCCAGTTCTAACTGTTGCTTCCTGACCTGCATGCAGGTTTCTCAAGAGGCAGGTCAGGTGGTCTGGTATTCCCATCTCTTTCAGAATTTTCCACAGTTTATTGGGTTCCACACAGTCAAAGACTTTGGCATAGTCAATAAAGCAGAAATAGATGCTTTTCTGTAACTCTCTTCCTTTTTCCATGATCCAGCAGATGTTGCCAGTTTGACCTCTGGTTTCTCTGCCTTTTCTAAAACCAGCTTGAACATCTGGAAGTTCACAGTTCATGTATTGCTGAAGCCTGGCTTGGAGAATTTTGAGCATTACTTTACTAGCATGTGAGATGAGTGCAATTGTGCAATAGTTCGAGCATTCTTTGGCATTGCCTTTCTTTGAGATTGGAATGAAAACTGACCTTTTCCAGTCCTGTGGCCACTGCTGAGTTTTCCAAATTTGCTGGCATAGTGAGTGCAGCACTTTCACACCATCATGTTTCAGGATTTGGAATAGCTCAACTAGATTCCATCACGTCCACTAGCTTTGTTCGTAGTGATGCTTCCTAAGGCCCGCTTGACTTCACATCCAGGATGTCTGGCTCTAGGTGAATGATCACACCACCGTGATTATCTGGGTCCTGAAGATCATTTTTGTACAGTTCTTCTGTGTATTCTTGCCACCTCTTCTTAATATCTTCTGCTTCTGTTAGGTCCCTACTATTTCTGTCCTTTATTGAGCCCATCTTTGCATGAAATGTTCCCTTGGTATCTCTAATTATCTTGAAGAGATCTCTAGTCTTTCCCATTCTATTGTTTTCCTCTCTTTCTTTGCACTGATCACTGAGGAAGGCTTTCTTATCTCTCCTTGCTATTCTTTGGAACTCTGCATTCAAATGGGTATATCTTTCCTTTTCTCCTTTGCTTTTTGCTTCCCTTCTTTTCACAGCTATATGTAAGGCCTCCTCAGACAGCTGTATGTAGACTGTATTTTTTCCTAGACAGTCGTTGTTATGCATTTATTAGCACCAGTCCCTCATTCCTTTAGTTTGATTGAGCTAATCTAGCTTACATGCCCTCTTAAAACCTGGAATGCCTTATATTGATTAGTGTTTGTTGCTGGGAATGGGTAGTTTGTTGGGAAAAAGGAAACAGAGGGTGAATTTTGGCTAGACAGACAAAACTACCTACATCTGTAAAGGTCACCTAACCCCACCAGCATAAACGACACATTAATACAATATCAGTCTTTTTATTTTGTGCATGCGTGCATGCTATCGTTTTGGTTGGTCATGTCTGACTCTTTGTGACCTTATGGACTCCTTTGTCTATGAAATTCTCCAGGTAAGAATACTGGAGTGGATTGCTGTACCCTCTTCCAAGGGATCTTCCCAACCCAGGGATCAAACACAAGTCTTCTGTCTCCTTCATTGGCAACCATTTTCTTTACCATTAGTGCCCCTGGGAAGTTGCCTTTTTATTTTAGTATGAATTAATATATGACAATTTTTTAAATAGAACAGCTGACTCAGGGCACACTGGATAGAACCTTTAACAGTTTAGTCAGGATAATTCCTTGTTGCGGGAGGAGTGCCCTGTACATCATAGGAAGTCTAGCAGCATCCCTGACCTCTACCCACTAGATGCCAGTAGCACCCCACTTCCAATTATGACTACAAAAAACTTCTCCAGACATTGCCAAATGTCTTCTGGGGTCTGTTTTGCTCATCAACTACTGATTTCAGCCCAGAACTTAGGGTTCCAAAGCTGGAAGATTTTAGCTTCTGTTCTCCTCCCTCTAAGTTACTGCTTATCTGTAATCAAATGTTAAATTGATGGCTCAAAGCTATGCCAGGGAAGAGGTACATTCCTGAGGGCTGGAACCCTGAGCACCAGAAAAATGAGTCTGGAGGCAAATCTTCTGGGCTCAGGAGAAAGGAATGTTCCAACTGGGGAGGCCAAAGTTTCTAGATACCATCTCTCAGCTTAGCAGATTCTACTGTGGCTTTTTCCATCTTTGAAATTCAAACGATATGAAGTTCTTGACCTGAAGATCTATATATGAAGATCTTAAAAACATTTTGGTTCATTTTAGACAACTTAAGTAGATTTTAGCCTGAGTTAGAAGGAAGATTTCATTTAGCTTATGCTTGGGTTCCAGAAGCATCAACTCTTCAGACCATAGCAATGATGTAAGTTCCAAAGGAAGCAAACAAATGCATCTCAGCAAGATGTAAACTGTCCAAAGTCTGGGAAATGTCCTCATGCCAGAATCTATTGACATTTGTGTAAAATAAGCTTACCCAAAACTCTCCTCTCCTCAAGAAAACCCTCCTTAGACCTGTTTCTCCTTCCAGCATCCAGCCGGTCTTCATCTTTCCTCAATAGCTAAGGCTCTCAAAGGATTAGTCTTCATTTGCTGTCACAATTTGTTCTCCTTCTGTTCATTCCTTGGATTCTGTCCCTAAATACCAACAATACTGTTCTGATGTGTTCAGTCACCTCCTCTAAAACATTCTTGTTCTGTCTCATCCTTAGGACAACTTTGGACAACTTTGCTGACCAGCCTCTCTCCTTTATGTTTTTACCTCTTGTTAGTTCTGTAATGCTGGAGTATTTTTCCTACTCTTCTGTTGAATTCTTTACTGGTTCTTTTTTCTCTGCCTGCTGCTTAAATAGAAGTATTTCCCCGGGGATTTCGTCTTGTTCCTGTTTCTTTCCCTTCCTTTGTCTCTGGGCTGTCTTCTTATCACCTCTTGACTTTAGGTGTGTAGCTTCCAACTCTGCATCTTCAACCATGCACGGCCTCTTTCCTTGGCTCCAAAGATGGATACATTCACCTTCCCAGCGGTGGGGGCAGCCACAGGGGCTTCAAATACAACACACCTAACTCAGAACTCCTTTTCTCTTTTCCTAACCCAACTTTTTCTCATCTCTGTCTCAGTTAATGAAATTGCTTTCTTTCATGTCTCCCAGGGTAGAGACCCTAAAGACACCTTGAGTCAAGGTTTCCTTGTAAATCAATCCCAATATGTCATGTGTCTCTGCATCCTGTGAATTTCACTGCCATCATTTCCTTGATGAGAATGCCACCTTCTCCACCCTCACCACCCACGTTTAGATCACAGACTGGCAAGCTTTGTCTTGAAAGGACCAGATAGTAAATATTTTAGGCTTTCTGAGTCACTCTGTCTTTGTTGCAACTATTCAACTCTGCTCTTGTAGCATGAACACAGCCATGGATAATTCACAGCCGTGAATGAGAAGGTAGGCATGACTGTGTTTCAGTAAAACTTTATTTACAAAAACAGATTTCTGATCTGATTTAGCCCAAGGGACATAGCTTGCCACCTCCTTGTTTAGAGGGTTGTTGTCTTTTACCTGGATTATCTCATCTTCCCAGGTGGCGCTAGTGGTAAATAACCTGCCTGCCAATGCAAGAGACATAAGAGACGTGGGTTCAGTCCCTGGGTCTGGAAGATTCTCTGGAAGAGAGCATGGTAACCCACTCCAGTATTCTTGCCTGGAAAATCCCATGAACAGAGGAATCTGGCAGGCTACAGTCCATGGGATCACAAAGAGTTGGACATGACTGAAGCAACTTAACACACACACCAGAAGCTTATCTCCCTCTCCAGTATTATATTCCTCTAACCATTTTTATCTTGCTGTCCAAAGTAAATATTTATTGATGAATGCATCTTCTTAAATGTCTGATTAGATACATCAGACTTTGACATCTATGTAAGTTAGCTTTCTTCAAACATGCCATACCCTCAAGCTCTATAATTCTTTTACTCTGTTTTCCAGCCTGGAATGTTCTTCCCTGTCCCCAAATCCTTTTAAGTGTCAATTTATAAGACATAGCCTACGAAGTATCTTTGCTATGAAGCTCTCCATACCTCCCTTCCCAACTCTAAACACTTTCTTCTCTAATACTCTCTTAAATAATATTACTCCTGCCTCACAGTATCATATCATTATGAGTCTGCCTCATGGTGAAGTGACATCTACCTATGTTGGTCTACCTCAGTCCAAAGCTCCCTGGGAAGCAAGAAGTGTCTTTTGAAAAAAATCTTTTTTTAATCCCCAACATATTACTCCATTTAAATAGTAATCACTACTAATGTACTCTGCAATTTCAGATACAAAATACACACATTTCTCAAGAATAGATGCAAAACAAAAAAAGGTACAGTCCAGAGCTAAGCAACTTCACTCCATTCACCACCACCAAATGACATTTGGGATTGCTTATTCAGCCTCTATCACATCTTGTTCACCAGTCCATAGCATGCCTACTGAGTCTGTGATTAGTTTTTAGGTTTGTCTTTTCTCTTTTAAGCTTTCAAAAATGGATAGGATGTTGAAGGTTGTGGGAAAATGAAGCTGTGCAAAAATAAAAGAGAAATTCGTTTTTTAAATGGAAATTGGCAGGAAAATGTTGTGTGTGGATCGAATCTTTTGTCTACAAATATGGCTTTAAAGGACAGAATGAGCCAGACAGTGTGTAAAGAGTACATTGTTAATGTGATGCAAGGCGATTAACCGTAAGCAATGAGGTGCAGAGTGTGCATGTGCCATCGGTCGTGTCAGACTCTTTGTGACCCCATGGACTGTAGCCCTCCAGGCTCCTCTGTCTATGGAGTTTTTTAGGGAAAAATACTGGAGTGAGTTTCCACTTCCTACTCCAGGAGATCTTTCTGATCCAGGACAGTAGCCCGCCAGGCTTCTCTGCCTGTAGAATTTTCCAGGCTAGAATACTGGAGTGGGTTGCCATTTCCCACTCCACGGGATCTTTCCAACCCAGGGATCAAAACTGTGACACCTGTGTCTCCTATACCAGCAGATTCTTTACCACTAGCCCCCCTGGGAATCATGCAGTAAGAGGGGAAACTGTATAATGAAGAAATGGAAACATATTTTGAGAGTTTAGCTAGAGTGAGCACTATTTAATATGGTTGTTACTATCAATATACATGGTTCAGATCAGATCAGATCAGTCACTCAGACTCTTCGTGACCCCATGAACCGCAGCAGGCCAGGCCCTCCCTGTCCATCACCAACTCCCGGAGGTCACTCAGACTCACATCCATTGAGTCAGTGATGCCATCCAGCCATCTCATCCTCTGTCGTCCCCTTCTCCTCCTGCCCCCAATCCCTCCCAGCATCAGAGTCTTCTCCAATGAGTCAACTCTTTGCATGAGGTGGCCAAAATACTGGAGTTTCAGCTTTAGCATCATTTCTTCCAAAGAAATCCCAGGGCTGATCTCTTTAGAATGGACTGGTTGGATCTCCTTGCAGTCCAAGGGACTCTCAAGAGTCTTCTCCAATACCACAGTTCAAAAGCATCAATTCTTTGGTGCTCAGCCTTCTTCACAGTCCAGCTCTCACATCCATACATGACCACAGGAAAGACCATAGCCTTGACTAGGCGAACCTTTGTTGGCAAAGTAATGTCTCTGCTTTTGATTAAGCTATCTAGGTTGGTCATAACTTTCCTTCCAGGGAGTAAGCGTCTTTTAATTTCATGGCTGCAGTCACCACCTGCAGTGATTTTGGAGCCCAGAAAAATAAAGTCTGACACTGTTTCCACTGTTTCCCCATCTATTTCCCATGTAGTGATGGGACCGGATGCCATGATCTTCGTTTTCTGAATGTTGAGCTTTAAGCCAACCTTTTCACTCTCCACTTTCACTTTCATCAAGAGGCTTTTGAGTTCCTCTTCACTTTCTGCCATAAGGGTGGTGTCATCTGCATATCTGAGGTTATTGCTATTTCTCCCAGCAATCTTGATTCCAACTTGTGTTTCTTCTAGTCCAGCGTTTCTCATGATGTACTCTGCATATAAGTTAAATAAACAGGGTGACAATATACAGCCTTGACGTACTCCTTTTCCTATTTGGAACCAGTCTGTTGTTCCATGACCAGTTCTAACTGTTGCTTCCTGACCTGCATACAAATTTCTCAAGAGGCAGATCAGGCAGATCAATGCAAAGAAATAGAGGAAAGCAACAGAATGGGAAAGACTAGGGATCTCTTCAAGAAAATCAGAGATACCAAAGAAACATTTCATGCAAAGATGGGCTCAATAAAGGACAGAAATGGTATGGACCTAACAGAAGCAGAAGATATTAAGAAGAGGTGGCAAGAATACACAGAAGAACTATACAAAAAAGAGCTTCACGACCCAGATAATCATGATGGTGTGATCACTGACCTAGAGCCAGACATCCTGGAATGTGAAGTCAAGTGGGCCTTAGAAAGCATCACTATGAACAAAGCTAGTGGAGGTGATGGAATTCCAGTGGAGCTATTCCAAATCCTGAAAGATGATGCTCTGAAAGTGCTGCACTCAATATGCCAGCAAATTTGGAAAACTCAGCAGTGGCCACAAGATTGGAAAAGGTCAGTTTTATCCCAATCCCAAAGAAAGGCAATGCCAAAGAATGCTCAAACTACCGCACAATTGCACTCATCTCACACGCTAGTAAAGTAATGCTCATATATGTGGTTATTTACATTTAAATAATTGAAATTAAAATTTAAAATTCAGTTTCTCAGTTGCATTAGTCACGTCTTGAGTGCTCACTAGCCATCTGTTGCAAGTAGCCACCAATTTGGACAGGACAGGTATAAAACATTTCCATAGACATAAAAAGTTCAGGTCAGTAGTGTTGGTCTAGAATCAGTGAAGTCAAGTATCTGTTAGCTGAAAGTTAAGTCAGAAAAGGATGGGACTTTGTTTGAGACTGTGCTGTGTGTTAAGTCGCTTCAGTCATGTCCAACTCTTTGAAACCCCACAGACTATATCCTGCCAGGCTCCTCTGTCCATGGGATTCTCCAGGCAAGAATACTGGAATGAGTTGCCATTTCCTCCTCCAAGGGATCTTCCTGATCCAAGTATCAACTCCGAGTCTCTTATGTCTCCTGCATTGGCAGACAGATAATTTACCGCTAGCCCCACCTGGTTAAGACCAAACTTGGTTAACATGCTGGTGATGAAAGTTGAGTCAAACTCTGCAGACAGTTCAACAGATTTGAGGCCCAATAGAATCTGATCAACTTCCATGTGAGACTGGAGACTGTCAGCTCTGAACAGATTTCTTCTAAGTATTTCTGTGCGCCTGCTGAGAGCATCATTCGTTACGGAAGCTATTTGCTTTTTTTCAATGTACATTTAAATGTATCTTTTGGGGAGGGATGGTTCCACAGTAGTATTTCCCAAAATGTGGGTCAAATTCACTTAGTGGGTCATGAATGATTTAGGATAGAAACAGAACAGACTTGGAAAAAATCAGGCTGGGTCACACATTTAAGGACAAATGTTGTTTTGTGAATCTTTGCTTTCAGTGATATTTGCCCATATTTCTTAATGTGAAGTGAAAGTCGTGTCGACTCTTTGTGACTCCATGGACTATACAGTCCATGGAATTCTCCAGGCCAGAATACTGAAGTGGGTAGCCTTTCCCTTCTGCAGAGGATCTTCCCAGCCCAGGGATCGAACCCAGGTCTCCTGTATTGCAGGCTGATTCTTTACCAGCTGAGCCACAAGGGAAACCCTTCTTAATGTGAGTCGGGCACAAACATTTAAAATCCACTGTTTCAGAACATAGATTAGCACAGAAGGAGAAAAATATGTTTAGTTTTTGAAATGCAAAAAGACAGACTCCACTGTGTAGGGCTGCCTGTGAAAAAGACATTGCACAAGTGTCACCTGACCTTAGAAAAGAATCAAAATTAAAACAAGCCTCAAGAATCTAACCTGTTTGTTCTTTTAAAAAAATTTTTTTTTTGTTTTTTAATTATGTCTGTGCTGGGTCTTTGTTGCTGCATGGACTTTTCTCTAGTTGCGGTGAGTAGAGTCAACTTTCTCATTGCAGAGCACAGGCCCTAGGGCCAATGGGCTTCAGATATTGCAGCTCCCTGGCTCTAGACCCCAGAGACCCTCAGAGACTGAGCCAGAACTGTGTTTGAGTCTCTCCTGTGGAGGTATGGGTCAGCACTTGACTGCTGACAAGTGACAGGGAAGCCTGGCGTGCTGCAGTCCATGGGGTCACAAAGTGTCGGACACGACTGACTGACTGAACTGAACTGGTTCTAGAGCACAGACTCAATAGTTGTGACACAGAAGCCTAGTTGGTCTGTGGCTTGTGGGATCTTCCAGGACCAGGCGTTGAACCTGTGTCTCCTACATTGGCAGGCAGATTCTTTGCCACTGAGCCACCAGGGAAGCCCTAAGCTGTATGTTCTTCACTCTCACTTCCTAGAAATGTGTGGATTTTTACCAGTTCTTGAGTGGTCTTCATCCCGGAAGAAATGTTCTTTTCCTTGTTATAGCTTGTTACCAGAAACCACCTGAGCTTGCCTGTCAAAAGTGGATTGATCCCAGGAGCCAAAATTAGCTACTTAGAAAATGGTGTGACCCCTGCGTGCATATGACAGGCAAGACCAGAAAGTCTTCCATGTGTCCCCAGGCACACAGCCCAACAGTCACCTTCCTACTTGGCAAAAACAAATGCTCTGGTAAATTTTGAGGGAAGAGAATAATGCTTGTCTTATCCACATATTAATATGATTTATTTAAAAACCCTGATCCTGTTGCCTCAAAATGACTTATAATGCTCTGTTTATCTCTTGGAACGTTGACAGTGAGAGTTCAGATTTCTCCCTCCAGTCTTCTAAGTGATCTTTTTTTGGAGCTGGTGGGAGCCCAGTGCGCTCTGCTACCCTATACATTACATAGTAATATGGAAACCTTGATTGCTGATTTTGGCCAATTTAATTAAAAATTAAAGGAAAAAACCCAGCATAATAGAAAGTTCTATAGATGGCCCCGCAAATTTGCAGAAACCCTGAAAACTTGATTAGTCGCTTTGAAAAACAGCATTGATTACTTATAATTGTCATTAATAGTTCAGTTTCAAAATTCTTTCCTCAGGTTAAACATCCAATCAGTTCTGACTGAAATATATACATGTTTGTTCTAAATTATCAACATTTCCATAGGCAATAACTTTGTGCTTCAATGAGGGCAGATATTAACTGAAATTTTGGAAGTAGTTTTCTCTGAGCATTTGGGGGGATGAGATATTTCCAAATTCTTTTCCCTTGAGTTTTCATTATACAGATATATAAAGTATATATATATATATTATATATCTGCATATCTGTATTATATATATGTGAAAGTGACAGTGTTAGGCTCTCAGGCATGTCCGACTGTTTTGTGACCCCATGGACTATACAGCTCACTAGGCTCCTCTGTCCATGGGATTCCCCAGCAAGAATACTAGAGTGGGCTGCCATTCCCTTCTCCAAGGGTGACCCAGGGATTGACCCCAGTTTTAACATGGTGGCTAACAAAGTTTACTTCAGAATGTTTCTGTATATTTGCATTTATTCCTTCAGTTTTCTCTGTGAGGCACTGAAAGTAATACATGGCTCAGCTGCCAGCTCCATGCACTAATCATAAATTATATTTATCCCAAGTTCTAAAAAAATTCAGGCTCCTGGGCCCTGTGTTCCCAGGGACATCTCCCCCTGAATCTCCATGGGCATCTCAAATCCAACATGTTCAAATCTTCCTGCCTCGACTCGCTTCGTCCTCCAGCTGCAATGCTGTCTTGGTGAATAGTGTAGTGTTTGCCCCATATCTTAAACTGAAGTGGTCTTGAAGGTTTCCCTTGTCATCAGCCCCCTGTTAACTAAGACCATTGATGTTTATTAATGATAACAACAATAGGATTTATCAGCTCTTCCTCAGAAATGCCTCAAATTTCAGACTCCACTGGCAGTGCCTGTGGCTTCGCTCACTATCTCACCTGGAAGACAGTGCTAACTCCCTAATCAGCTTTCCTCTGCATTTCAGGTCTTCATCCATGCTTCCTCTGTGTTATCTTCCTAAAAACAAGCAAACATACTTCCGACAATCCACTGTTGAACTCTCCTCTGTAGGATGTGTGTGCTAAGTCACTTCAGTTTTGTCTGACTCTTTGTGAACCCATGGACTATAACCCACCAGGCTCCTCTGTCCATGGTGATTCCCTAGGCAAGAATACTGGAGTGGGTTGCCATGCCCACCTCCAGGGGATCTTCCTGACCCAGGGCTTGAACCTATATCTCTTATGTCTACTGCATTGGGAGGAGGGTTCTTTACCACTAGCACCATCTAGGAAGCCCAACAATCCCCGTTATCTCCTATTGTTGGCAGGATGAAGTCAAACACTCAAGAAAGGCAAATGTGTCCCACAGATGGCCCCTCTTATTTCTACCCCTCCTGAATTTGGTGCTTCAGACACACTGAATTTCCTTCCACTTCCTTCAAATGGAAGGTATTTTCTCATCCTTGCCTTTGCAGTGCTCTTTCTCCTAGAATGGTCATACCCTTGCCCCCACAACAAAGCCTTTTTATCCTCTAAGACTAAACTCAAATGCCCACTCCTATGGGTATCTTTTATCATTACACCATGAAGTATGTTAGCAATTAATCCCTCTTTTTTTGATTCATTTCTCTATTAGCACTTTTCACATTGTATCACGATTACTTACCAAAATGTGTGTGGGATTTCTTAGGGCTATCTATCACGTGTTGCTGGATCTTTCCCAATCTAGTTGTAAGAGGGAATGGCCCTTTCTGATTTTTTTGTGATTGGGTAAGATAAACGACTAGTTCTGGATAATGAATTGGGAGTGGAAGGGTGAGTGTTATTTCTAGACTGAAACATTTAATTACCGGTGCAAGAATCTTCAGACATCTCTTTTCTTCTAGTGCAGTGACTGGCAATGTTAGAGATGGTAACTATTCCATCAACCCACAATACACATATAACACGAGGAAGAACCTTTGCTAATTTGGGGCAACAAGATGTTGGGGATGTACGTTCCTGCAGCATCATCTAGCTAATTCTTTTTGATACAATATGTGTCATCCCTATGGGGCAGTGAACTCCTCAAGTCTTCAGCCAGTTCAGTCTGGCATCCCTATTATCTTGCAAATGCATGGTAGCTGGGTATTCAGTGCAACATTTGTTAAATGAATGCAAACAGAAGTAAAGCATTTAAATCCCAGGGATATCAATCAGATCAGTCGCTCAGTTGTGTCCGACTGTTTGTGACCCCATGAATCGCAGCACGCCAGGCCTCCCTATCCATCACCAACTCCCAGAGTTCACTCAGACTCACGTCCATCGAGTCAGTGATGCCATCCAGCCATCTCATCCTCTGTTGTCCCCTTCTCCTCCTGTCCCCAATCCCCCCCAGCATAAGAGTCTTTTCCAATAAGTCAACTCTTCACGTGAGGTGGCCAAAGTACTGGAGTTTCAGCTTTAGCATCATTCCTTCCAAAGAAATCCCAGGGCTGATCTCCTTCAGAATGGACTGGTTGGATCTCCTTGCAGTCCAAGGGACTCTCAAGAGTCTTCAACACCACAGTTCAAAAGCATCAATTCTTGAGCGCTCAGCCTTCTTTACAGTCCAACTCTCACAACCATACATGACCACAGGAAAAACCATAGCCTTGACTAGATGGACCTTTGTTGGCAAAGTAATGTCTCTGCTTTTGAATATGCTATCTAGGTTGGTCATAACTTTCCTTCCAAGGAATAAGCGTCTTTTAATTTCATGGCTGCAGTCACCATCTGCAGTGATTTTGGAGCCCAGAAAAATAAAGTCTGACACTGTTTCCACTGTTTCCCCATCTATTTCCCATGAAGTGATGGGACCGGATGCCATGATCTTCGTTTTCTAAATGTTGAGCTTTAAGCCAAATTTTTCACTCTCTACTTTCACTTTCATCAAGAAGCTTTTTAGTTCCTCTTCACTTTCTGCCATAAGGGTGGTGTCATCTGCATATCTGAGGTTATTGCTAATTCTCCCTGCAATCTTGATTCCAACTTGTGTTTCTTCCAGTCCAGCATTTCTCATGATGTACTCTGCATATAAGTTAAATAAACAGGGTGACAATATACAGCCTTGATGTACTTCTTTTCCTATTTGGAACCAGTCTGTTGTTCCATGTCCAGTTCTAACTGTTGCTTCCTGACCTGCATACAAATTTCTCAAGAGGCAGATCAGGTGGTCTGGTATTCCCATCTCTTTCAGAATTTTCCACAGTTTATTGTGATCCACACAGTCAAAGGCTTTGGCATAGTCAATAAAGCAGAAATAGATGCTATTCTGGAACTGTCTTGCTTTTTCCATGATCCAGCAGATGTTGGCAATTTGATCTCTGGTTCCTCTGCCTTTTCTAAAACCAGCTTGAACATCAGGAAGTTCACAGGTCACATATTCCTGAAGCCTGGCTTAGAGAATTTTGAGCATTACTTTACTAGCATGTGAGATGAGTGCAATTGTGCAGTAGTTTGAGCATTTTTTGGCATTGCCTTTCTTTGAGATTGGAATGAAAACTGACCTTTTCCAGTCCTGTGGCCACTGCTGAGTTTTCCAAATGTGCTGGCATATTGAGTGCAGCACTTTCACAGCATCATCTTTCAGGATTTTAAAGAGCTCCATTGGAATTCCATCACCTCCACTAGCTTTGTTCGTAGTGATGCTTTCTAAGGCCCACTTGACTTCACATTCAGGATGTCTGGCTCTAGGTCAGTGATCACACCATCATGATTATCTGGGTCGTGAAGCTCTTTTTTGTATAGTTCTTCTGTGTATTCTTGCCACCTCTTCTTAATATCTTCTGCTTCTGTTAGGTCCATACCATTTCTGTCCTTTATCGAGCCCATCTTTGCATGAAATGTTTCTTTGGTATCTCTGATTTTCTTGAAGAGATCCCTAGTCTTTCCCATTCTGTTGTTTTCCTCTATTTCTTTGCATTGATCGCTGAAGAAGGCTTTCTTATCTCTTCTTGCTATTCTTTGGAACTCTGCATTCAGATGTTTATATCTTTCCTTTTCTCCTTTGCTTTTCGCTTCTCTTCTTTTCACAGCTATTTGTAAGGCCTCCCCAGACAGCCATTTTGCTTTTTTGCATTTCTTTTCCATGGGGATGGTCTTGATCCCTGTCTCCTGTACAATGTCACGAACCTCATTCCATAGTTCATCAGGCACTCTGTCTGTCAGATGCAGGCCCTTAAATCTATTTCTCACTTCCACTGTATAATCATAAGGAATTTGATTTAGGTCATACCTGAATGATCTAGTGGTTTTCCCTACTTTCTTCAATTTAAGTCTGAATTTCGCAATAAGGAGTTCATGATCTGAGCCACAGTCAGCTCCTGGTCTTGTTTTTGCTGACTGTATAGAGCTTCTCCATCTTTGGCTGCAAAGAATATAATCAATCTGATTTTGGTGTTGACTATCTGGTGATGTTCACGTGTAGAAAGGGATATCAATAGAAAACCATTAATAAAAATACAGTGTTTTTATGTCCCTTGGGGAAAAAAAAATGGCCACTTGAGAAATGTACTTAAAACCAATCCACAGCTGTTTTCGTTAAGTTTTCAGTGCAGTTTTATATTATGGCTCTGGACCTTGCATTGCAATGAGGGGAATGTTTGTAAAAGAAATGGTGCAGGCATACGTGTTTAATTTGTACATCTCTGTGTAGTTGGATGGTTGGTCCTAACGGACTGTCAGAGCTTTTTAGAAAACAGCACTCAGCAATGTGCACATTGCCTTGATTAGGTGAGCTCCTGTTGTTGTTCAGTCACCAAGTCATGTCCGACTCTCCTAGACCCCATGGACTGCAGAATTCCAGGCTTCCCAGTCCCTCACCATCTCCCAGAGTTTGCCCAAGTTCATGTACATTGAATGTAGGGGATTGCATAACTCAATGAAGCTATGAGTCATGCTCTGCAAGGCCACCCAAGACTGACAGGTCAGAGTGGAGAGTTTTGACAAAATGTGGTCTCTCGAGGAGAGAATTGCAAACCACTCCAGTATACTTGCTGTGAGAACCCCATGAACTGCATTAAAAAAAAGGCAAAAAAGCTCCTAGGTGCAGAGACCTCGCAAGGGTCTGCCTAGTTATCCCCACGGATGTTAAGGGACTAGCTGTTTGAAAGCAATTAGTTACTGAGACTTAACTTTTTTCAGTGATGGAAAATGACGAGGAGCTGCCCTTGAACCAGCTGTGTGTTTGCCTTTGTAAGTGACCAGAACACTGTGTCAAAGCCCCACACATAAGCTAATAACTTGCATTTGGAACTGCTTCCCCTGTCTTCCTGGAAGAGGCTCAACATTAGGAAATATTGACTAATGGTGAAGAGAAAGAACCCTGGGAGGCCTGTCTAGTCAGGGAGGGCTTCAGGGAATCTTTACAGGAGCCAGAGATAAGTAAGATATGGCTTGATTAATCACAAAAAGATAGCAATGAGCAAAGTGGACAGTATTTGGAAGGGGACAAGCTCAGACACCAGGGACTCTGAGAAGGAGTCATTCTTATTATTTTATCACATTGGAGCATGATCAACTTGTGCTTCTCCCAACCTGTAATCTGGGTGAGGGATTCCCAAGCCTTTGCAAGCCCTGAAATTTCTCTCAATGTGACCTCTTTCCATAAACTAAGAAGGGATGAGAGAAAGATAGTGCACTGATTAAAAGACGGCTCTGCCTGAGAACCAGACCTGTCTGACTGGAGGTCAGATCCCAAAGCCGCCACCTACTACTGTATGCTTTTCACCTCATTGAACCTCAATTTTGTCATCTATAAAATGGTGTGCTGATTACACTGGAGTGTTCTGAAGATTCAACAAGATCATGCATGTAAAACTCTCACTATTCTCAGGAAGCACATACTAAGCCCTCCAATAAGTTTAGTGGTTATCCAGCTTGGAAATACATACTGGGAAGTCCATCACTTACAAACAATGTTCTGGTCCTGAAAATGAATCAGAATGGAGAGGTTTCAGTGGTAGGGACGAGGGGCAGAGAGTTGGGGTGTTGGAGGTGAAAGAACATTTTAGCATTTAGATTTCCTACAGGAAACTGTTTTATAAGATATACTTTTGGGTTCCATTGTCTCTGCAGCAGGCGGCAACCATTCAGAACTGTAAGCCTCCTGCTGAGGCTAATAGCCTGAGAATCGAACAAAGCCCACAGTCTTTGCTTCCTGAAGCAGAGGCCCAGGAGTTACTGTTTTTCCAAAGGCTGCATTTGAGCTTTGTCAGCTGTCTGGGCTAAAGTTTATCCTGTGTCCACTTCCCTTATCAGCCGCCCATAGCAGGCATACGTTTCTCTGCTCAGTGAATGGCAGGACTTTAGGACTCCCTGTTGACAGAGCCAATCCATCTTTCTGCTACTGCCATCTTGAAATAACTTCGGAGCAGCTTGTCGGAGGATATGGAAGCCGCCTTGACGACTGGGAAGTTTCCTTGGAGTATGAAAAGCACTTATTTCTAACAGCCTATCTAATGGAAACTTTGATGAGGATATATTAGGGAGGAGGCCCAGAACATCTGCTCATTTACTGGGGGAAGAGGGAGGCCCTCTCATCAGATAGTCCCATGTACCCCACTCATAAACTCTTTTAACACAATGTCTTTAAAGGAGGTTTAACGAACAGGAGAGCCCCTGACAAAGTCAGGACATCCGGTACTCCTCTCTACCTATCAGAGCTACTATTGCCCACACAAACACTGTCACTGGAGCAGATGCGGTGCTGCTTCCTGTCCCTAAGATGGACCTCTGGCACTGACCCACCTTAGAGTAGCTCCCATGGTTCCACACCTGCCAGGCGTTCTGCAAGCATGCTGCTATTGGCTCATTTTCATGTGATTGGTCCTAGGTTACGAGAACTGTTTTCCTTTGGCAACAGAAAGCAAGAGGATAGAAGCCAGGCTAAGGGGCTTCCTTGTAGAAAACAATCCACCTAGTTTGGCTAGAGGGAAGGTCATGGGGTGGAAGTTTAACCTGGTTAAAGTGGGTTTCTAGGAGCTTCCACCCTGGTTCCAAAGTCCAATCTGAGCAGTCTCATCTCATTACACGACTCTGGGGTGGGGCTGTGAGGAGGAGGGTGGGCATCTTTCATATCACCTGCTATGTGACTGGTGCCCGCTGGAGTCATATGGTGTAGAACCTGTGCATGGCGGGAGGGAGCAACTTGAACTTGAACTTCAGTTCCCACATGACACGGGCTCTCAGCCTTATGTTGTGTTCAAGGTACTGCTGCGTCAATACCTTAACAGGTAGTTGCAAATCACTTGTATCTCACAGTAAAGTACGAACATTTGCAAACTTGTTCATTCTTTATCGTGAGTTAAAGAAAGCCAAGATCATCACAGCTTGATCACTTACTGTGAGTTAGATATTCTGGCTTTGTTTTCCTTATAATATTTCAGTGTTAGATACGAGAAGGAGAGGGTCATGAAGATCCACCTCCAGAATTTGAGTAGGTTATAACTGAGCATTGTGATCCTTTATCTTAATGTGCCAGTGATAGAAATGTCATCAGTCATGTGTGTTTTGGTGGACACAGAGGCAAAGATCTTCAGGCAAGAAGAGAAAAGAATGGGAACTCTTTGGGCGAGGACTATATCTTAGCCCATCATTCTTCAAATTGAGTGTGTTGCCTGGTGCCTCAACACTGAATTTAGATTTTTACCACGAATACTCCTGGCACCACCCTGCCTGGGGGGGAGGGGGTGCAGGACTGTGGGGAGCTGGTGAGACTTTAGCTCTCACACTTCAAAGGAGGAAAGAAGACAGATTGTGAGTTACCCAACCCATTCCTTATCCTCACAGTGGATTGCATTTCTCTGAGTACATGGTGATCAGCATTTTTAAAGGAATATTTTCAAAGAAGAGTGATAACCTTGTTAAAGTTGGCAAAGGAGTTTTATTCCCTGCTTTTTCTCACGGCACTGTCATCAACTTTCATTTTTTGCTTAGCTATAAATGTGTCTCTCAGGAACGTGCAGTGTATTTGGAGAGCAAGTGGTGAGCTTGGTACAGATCCATTTTTCTGGATGGGAATGGATCAAGGGAAAGTCAAGAAATGGGAAAGTCGAGGCAGTCAAATTAGAGTTATATCCGAGGTGGCACTTATAAAGGCAGTTTTCTCCTCTAAGCTGTTTTGCAAAACCAGCCTCATCTTGGCTTAAAAATATCACATGAAAGCCTCTGGCAGTGCTAGAGCTCACAGGGTCCTTGGAGATCACCTAAGACAGCCTCCCCTTTACGGCAAAGGTCCTCTGAGGGCAAGTGAATTTGATCCTTGAGGAAAAGTCATTTTGGCAAACATTACTTGCCTTGGGCAATGTGGGGCAGGAAGAATGTGCCGGGACCCGGGGGTTGGACAGCTTGGCCTTCATCTTGGCTCTTCTGCTTGTGTTTGACCTCTGGCAAGTTTCTGAACTCCATTCTCCTTGTGTACTAAGTAGGGGTCCAGCTTCTCCCTGCCTGGGGGTTGGAAAGAGAATTAGAGGAGAGTATGTCTTTCCCTGCTGACAGCCATCCAGGAGAGTTCCATTATCATTAAAATTCACTCTCTCCTCAGCACCTCCATAGCTATTCTTTGCCCCTGAATAAGTCACTAACTCTAAATTCTCTGCAAAACCCATGTTTCCTACGCAGTCAATAGTTGGCAGAGCTTTTTGCCAATAGCTATTTGCCAATCCATGAATGCATATGGATTTGCAGAAAAACTTTCTGGGCTCATTTAGGGACTGAGTGCATAGCCTTCTATAGGATGCCTCAGTGATTCTTTAGAACATGTCCTAGGGAATTTTTAGGCTATTCCTAAATGGGGGGATGATCCCTTTCTGTGTGACATCCAGGCTCAGTATGACCCCCTATACTGCTGTTTGGGGATGTTGCAATCTTGTAGCATGGTGTGGCATGGTCTTATTCTTTGTGCTTAGTCTCTCTCTCAGTCATGTCCTACTCTTTGCAATCCCATGGGCTGTAACCTGCTAGACTCCTCTGTCCATGGGGATTCTCCAGGCAAGAATACTGGAGTGAGTTGCCATGCCCTCCTCCAGGGGATCTTCCTAATCCAGGGATCAAACCCACGTCTCCTGCATTGCAGGCAAATTCTTTACCATCTGAGCAACCAGGGAAGCCCTTTTTCTTTATATTCCTTTAAAACTGCAGATATTCGTAGATTCACATTTTAGTGACATTCCATATCTTAGTGACATTCCACAGCCACTCATCAAGTTTGCAGCAGAGCCAGAAACCTAGGACACAAAACACTGCACTATGTTCCCTCCCTTCCTACCACATAAACTAAGAAAGCTCCCGGAGGAGATGGCTAATGACGAATGACTCTCCTGCAATTTGAGGCCATACCAAGCAAACAAGATGCTCATGTGTGGAAGGCTGTCTTTCCTTGGCCTCTCTGGGACTGTCTCTGTATTCCTTCTCCTTCTGTAACTGGAGACTAGACTTGAGGTTGGATTTCAGTTTTAAGGTTTGTGATACAGCATTGGTTTGATCAATAATATAGAAAACTAAGATTTAGTACAGCTTTCAAATTCTACCTCTCAGCCACTGCCCATGTTCTGTCTTGTACTGTAGCTTCTAGGGAGGTATGTGTGACTGCATTGTTGGAGCTACGAGACCAGGAATGATGGTTTATTCTTCTTGGCATCGTGGCATCCCTGCTTAGTTCTGAGGATAACTGGTACCCTCCCCTCAACTGAGTCCATCTTCCCCGGAACTCTGATTTCCTTCCTCAAATCGCTTCTTCTGCCATCTTTCCTGTCTCAAGAAATGGCATCACTACCCAAGTGCCGAAGCAAGCACTTATGATCCCTATCCCTCTCTTTTCTTTCCACCTCCCCCTCTATGTCCAATCCATCAACAAGCCCTCCTAGGCCCTCTCAGAGTTGGCATTGACTGTTGTGGTTATACAGATTGATATATTGAAATCCTTCCAGACTAATTGATAAATTATCTCTTTTAAGAGTCCCCCACTGAGGGCCCCCATCCCACAATCTCAGCACCCCAGCCCCTTCCATGGAGCCTCACCTTTTATCCTCTTGTGGAATCTAACAGTCAAGTGATTAATGCCTAGCACAGGGAGAATCTTCTGAGTCTCACCTTCTTTCTCTGCTGTAGAGGACAGGAATACCATTTTAAGTTTTGTGAGGATTAAATTAAAGTTTTTAATTTAAAAAGTTTTAAACGTATTTAAAGTTGTGAATGCATAAGGCTTGGCATTCCCCATGTGAGTACTCCATAAATGAGTTCACTTTCCCTTCTGCTTTGATGGGTATAGGTACACAGTAAGAAAGACTTTAGAGAAAGCTAGATGTAGATACAAATTCTGGCCTTGCCTCTTTTCCTGTGACCTGGGAAATTAACCAGCATCTCTGAACTTCTGTTTTCTTGTCTGTGAAATAAGAATAAGGAATGTCTAGTGCTGTTCCTTGGCATAGAGGGTATCCACTTTCACTAAACATCAGTTTTCCTTGGTTAATTGAGTTCGCATCGGTGGCTGCCTTTGAAGTGAAAAAATGTGTTGTATACTGAAAAACAGTCTGAAACAGTGAGATGCCACCATACACCGATCAGAGTGGACAAAATCCAAAACACTGACAACACCACATGCTGGTGAGAATGTGGAGCAACAGGAGCTCTCATTCACTGCTGACGGGAGTACAAATGGTACAGGTGCTTTGGAAGACAGTTTGACATTTTTTACAAAACAAAACACACTCTTAACCATACAATCTAGCAATTGCCTGCCTTGGCATTTACCCAAATGAACTGAGATTTTATGCCCACACAAAAACCTTCATATGAATGTTTATAACAGGTTTATTCATAATCACCCAAACTTGAAAACAACCAAGATGTCTTTTAGTAGGTGAATTTATAAATAAAAAAAGGTACATCCATATAATAGAATATTATTCATTGCTAAAAAGAAATGAGCTAGCAGGCCATGAAAAGACATGGAAGAATCTTAAATACATATTATTAAGTGAAAAAAGCCAGTTAGAAAAAGGCTATATACATACTGTATGGTCCCAAATATATGACATTCTCGAAAAGGCGAAATTGTGAAGACAGCGAAAAGATCAGTGGTTGCCAGGGGTCAGTGGGGAGGGAGAAATGAATAGTTGGAACACAGAGAATTCTTCAGGTGGTGAAATTATTCTGCCTAATACTTACTGTAATGGTGGATATGTGTCATTATACATTTGTCAAAACCCGTACAATGTATACCAAGAGCGAACCCCAAGGTAAGCTATGGACTTTGGGTGATTATAGTGTGTTAATGGGTGTCCATCAACTGAACAAATGTACCACTCTGGTGGCGACATTGGTAATAGAATAAGTTTGTTTGTGTTGAGGCAGGGAGTACATGGGAAATGTCTGTATTTCTGCTCAGTTTAGCTGTGAACCGGAAACTGCTCTAAATAATAAAGTTTATTTTTTTAAAAAAGTCTAAAATTTAGATTTATAATCTAAATTGATCTCTCTCTTAAGAATTGCCTTAGAAATTAGATTTTTTTTTTTTCAAAAGAAAATAGGTGGATACCCTATGCCCCTTGATAATAATTCCATTCTCTTATGCTTTTAGTACCATAGCTCGGGTAAATTTGAATGAATTTGCCTCGTGGGTGGTTTGCTACCAGGGGTTAAAGAAGACATTAAAGTGAGTGAAAAGGAGTATGATACAGTTTGTACCAGGCCCAAAATCCCCAAACAGAATACTCTTAACCATCAGTGTTTTCTACCCAGAGAGTGGCAGCTAGTTGGAGCCTGTTGACATGTTGGTGGTGATTGCTTTCTCAATTTTGTGCCATGTTTTTTGAATCCTCTTTTTGAGTCATGATAATAGCCACTATAAAGAGTTTTATCTGGGCCTTTGAGAATGAAGTCATTCTACCTCAAATTCTTTGTGGAGCAGGGCAGGCTATAAATAGATCCCTGTGTGAACAAGTAAGTAAGCAGCACATGTTTCTGTTGATAGCTCTTCTTGCTTATTTTATGAGGTTAATCTCATTGCTGGATAGAAACCTTGAGTTACCACAAGTTCACTCATGCCTGGGAGAGCTGTAGGGGTGGAGTACCAGGAATTTTCATGTGAACCTATAAGATTTGCTTATCTCGTCCTTACATCTGCCTCTTTCCACACTCAAGAGCTTTCCCTGATCACCAGGCTGGCTGGGAAAGGGCAGAATTGGGTAGGAGAGGAATGCCTCTGTCCCCTGTCATCTTTTATAAGCAGGCCACTCAGTTCCTGGAACATTCTTTACCAAGTGATCAGGAAGGAAGAATGGTATCAAACCACCATAGTTCTCATGAGTACTCCAAGTGTTCTAGTGGGAGGATGTTCCATAGGTTTGTTGAGTAAATCCAGGAAAACCATTCTTATACCAGTATCATTCATCACTGGGCATCCTTATGGTCTCAGGACCTCCCTCCTAAGATCTGGGTTCCCAGCTGGAGAAGTATCAGCAAGTCAGGTGTGAGATCCATTTTTCTATCTTCTTCACATTTACTGAGTACTCCAATAATTATGAGAACTTTGAATCCAAATACCTCCCTAACACTTGGAGCTTTGGAAACATTACAAATACTTTTTCCCCCAAATGCCTGATGCCGATTGGCTTGGTATCTCTGGGTTGTAAGGGGACTAGGTTTTTCAGAGAGATGTATCCAGGCTTCATTTTGAATGCACTAAGAAAATGGGACCTATATGAAAATGAGAGAAGCCCCTTTTTTCCCCACAGGAAATTGGGTCTTCTGAAATCTGAATGTCTTTGTTTGTGTTGGTGTTGAGTTTTGAGTGAAGGTTCAGCCAGATTCTTATTTTCTGTAAAACACTCCTATCCATAGATATACTGGCTAATGAATCTGAGCCATGTGATCCAACGTGGTAAATGTTTTGCTTAAGTCACTAAAAGTTTGACATGAATAAAGATCGAACAAGGATTTAGGATTAGCTTTCTTGGTCCCAAAAGATGAACTAAGTTTTTGAGACCCTTCTTTAAGGGATTTGCATCCAAATTGTCATCTACCATCTGGGTATTTGACAAAGAAGAGTTTGGATTTTTTTAAAGGTCTCCCTTTAGTCCACTTCTAAACCCTCATAAGAGCAGTTTGGGACTGTTCGGAGCCCTACAGAAAGAAATAGAAGACTGAGATTTTTGGATAAAAGTGTTTCCTTTTTATGGAGATAATTTTCAATAATACTGACTTTCAGCATAGAGTCCATAGCCTTTATTGAGATCAGAAAACATTTCTGATGGGGTGATGGAATGACGGTGAGCTCATTGTCTGCAGTGACCCCTGCACAGGGACCCTGAATAGACATTCACTGGCAGAAAGGCAGTGGTTACTGAAAATGGCCAGGGAAAGAGTAGAGGGGAGGGGTAATTGAATGGGGCTTGAGCTCCTTCCTCCTCAAGGGAGCTATTTTTTGCTTTACATGCAAAGAATTGCTTTGGACAGCCAAGTTGGTTTCGATCTTGTTTACATAAGAGAAATTGAACATTTATTTTGTGCCGGGTTATTTTTTTTTCTTCCTTTGCCAGTCAGAGGGTCCTAGGCAGATCAATAAACAAAGACCCTGCTCTGTTTTCATTTTGTGGCTGGGGATTTGGACTGGGTAACCCTTCAACGACTGGATTAGCTACCTCTGTGGGGACCGAGACTTTTTGCCTTAGTTAGATGGGGTTTCAGACACATTCTGGTCAGGCTGGAACCCCGCAGCTCCAGAAGACAGTGGGAGGGCCCCTGGATCCTTGGGTCTGCAGCAGATGGCAAAGTAAGAGAGAAGAAAACTACCTTTTGGCCTCTGTAGAAATCAGTCGAAGTCCTGAAGTATGTGATTTTGTTACTCTCATCTTAGTCAACAGCCAGTATTGTTTTGGAGCACTAAATCAACACAAATGTTTTTAAACACCACAACTCTGAAATTTGACTCAGCAGATATGGAATTCCAAAGAGAGGCTCCATGCTTGGGGGGGCAAAACATATTTTTCCATTCTTTTTTTCTCTAACTGTACCTGCCATGAACTTGAACTGACCCTTTGTTCTCTTGTTGTGGGACAACATGAAAAATGAGGGGGAAAAGTCTTAATTGTAAAAGCATTTCCTTAACCAATGTTCAACTGGCTGATTTCCCTCTTTAAAAATTCACAACAGTGGCTTTTATAGTGGTTCATCATCTATAAATCTCAACCACTTAATTTCTCCTTTAATTCCTATTATCATCAGCTGGAACAGCATGATTGAGGTAGGGGAGAATAAGAGCTTTGGTGTTAGACCAAGACTTGAAATCTTATTTTATCCCATACTAGTAGGTTGGTCTTCGCAGCCTCCCTAAGCCCCAGTTTTCTGCTCTGGAAAACAGGAATGAGAAGATTTATTCTAGACATGATATCTATAAGGAGGTTGGCATGGTATAACACACTGCTGCTGCTGCTAAGTCACTTCAGTCGTGTCTGACTCTGTGCGACCCCATAGACGGCAGCCCACCAGGTTCCCCTGTCCCTGGGATTCTCCAGCAAGAACACTGGAGTGGGTTGCCATTGCCTTCTCCATTGACAACACACTATAGGCTCCCAATGAATGGTTCTCATTAGGGGTTTCATTCTTCAGACTTGGAAGTTGGGGTGACAGGATTCCTTAGAGTGAGAAGACCTGTGTCACTGACTGGTTGCAGAGGCTCTTCACTCTTCCGAGGGACTCTAGAACAATCTTTAGTGGTATGATTATAACATGTCAACATATCAGTCATAAGCACGATAAGTTTTGTATAAATATAACTAACAAGCCCCACATAATGAAAGTAAAATGAATTGGCAGTAGTTGTTCTTTGCCAAATAATATCATTATCCAAACTGGACACAACTTGTTCCTTTGAGTATACCTGTTTGAGCAAGTGTAAAATAGTAGAAGAAAAATATTGAATTAATCAAAAGAACTCTGAGTCTTACTAACAGCATATGTTTATTAATTATCTAACCATTTAACAAGCTGGAAAAGTCTGTGGCAGACTAATTAAAGTTCATAGCTAGTATTTATTTAATAAGGACCTATAAGAGAGCAGGCAGCATTCTCAACTTTTCACATACATCAAACTCAATGACAATTACCTAAATATAGTCTCATGGGATAGGTTGTTCTTCACCTCTTTTTACTGATGGGACCACTGAAGCTCACAGAGATCAAGTATTTTGCCCAAGGTCACCCAGATGGAAAGTGATGTAGCTAAAATGTGAGCACAGAGAGTTTGACTCCAGAGTTTATTATTTTAGCCACTATATTATTCTCCCTCTAGCCGTGATAAAGAAGGTCTGTGAGCAACAGACCTGAGTGTGAGTCTCAGCAGCACTGAACTCTGTTTCTATCAAAGTGATCTGTGTGAGATTTCCACCTGATACTTCACAGGGTTTAGCTCAGATAATAGGCTCATGGCAACGTGAGTATAATAATGTAAGATGATAAAAATATGTGAAAGGACCAAGATAAAGTCGCCTGTCATGAAAAGATTAGAATCTGAAAGTCATTGCCAACCATGAAAATCACGTGGAATCAAAACTATCCTTGAAAATCTCTTAAATTGCTCACTATGTTCTGTGTGTATAACTGTATGCATACAACCTGCTACAATAATGTTAAACCATGAGGCAATGGATTCTTTACAAATGCCAGTAAGCTCTTCACATATCCAACGACTAGCCTTTTCCTCCATGTGACAACACTACTTAAATTATTTTTTTTTCTTGCTGACTATATAGGATTGAATCTGTAAATACAAGTGATATGTCCCAATTGGACTAGGCAAATTTTATATGAATTAGAACCACTCCTTGCTGGTGTGAGTATTCTGACATTTCCTAACATCAGGATCATTATAAGGATCAAATAAGAAAGTGATTTTAAAATGTTTTAAGGGTCTCTAAAGATTCCAGTGCATTATCTTGGGGGTGTGCCTTTGTGTTCACTTTGAATCGTCATTATAGATCTGTGATACTCAGCAATGTTTACTCAAAATCACAGCCATTCTGCCCACTGATTGGTCGATAGGTTGGTTGTTTTTAACTTCTGACTTTTCTGACTCTAGTTTTCTCTCTGTCCTGTATGTGTAGTATTCAACAAAGTTTAGGGACACTTTTGAATCTTTGCTCTTTCACAACATGATTTTCAGCTCTCAGTCTGTTGCACCTATCACTTAGTGTGAGTCACACGTTTATGAGGGTCCACCGTGCACCAGGCTGGGTGTTTTCTGCAATCCTCACTTTCAGGAAGTTCCAGATCTACAACGTCCTTCAGAACATTTCCACCTAGAAGTCAAGTCACCTCTTCATCTCAGCCTGTTTAAATTGAAACTGAGCATCTCCTTTACCTTTCGGGAGCTACTCCTGACCTCCTGGTTTCTGTTGCTGGCAGCAGCTTCTTCCTGTCAGAGGAGGCTGATACCTCAGCAGCATCATAAGAGGCTCTTCTCTTGTTCACTTTGGAAGCAGTATCAGGTTCTGATTCTGTAATCTTTCTATTCCTTTCACCTTCAAACCATTGCTGGAGCCCTCAGTCAGCCTCTGGCATCCTGTGTCTCTCCAGTTTCTTTAAGGGATACCTGTTAGTGAGATTTAATTTTCCTTAAAGTGCTTTGTGCTGCTTCTAAGAAAAATCTAAATACAGTCTGACCACAACCGGCGTTTCTGTCTTTCTGCTTCTACATAAAGATTATACATGAATACTTTTCTTCAAGGACACAGTTGTATTTCTTACTGTTTCCCCGTATGTCCTGCCTTTCTTTCCTGAATATTGTCTATTAAGGAAAAGATGGCAGTTCTTACCCAAATTGGTCTACACATTTAATAGAGTTGCAGTTGAAATGCAAGTACGTTTATTTGTGTTAAGTTTATCTGAAGGAAGAGAGACACATAAATAGCAAAAATAAATTTAAAAGAAGAAATTGGAGGGGAACCTTACACTGATAATAAATTGTAACATAAAATTACATTTAAATAAACATGCAGAGCCTGTAACAAATAGAGAAAACAATGGACTAGAATACACAGCCCCAAATGTAATGATACATCTATTTTTAGTATATGAAAAAAAATCTCCAGCACTCGAAAATAATGTGAAGTGATGGATTATCCAAGGAGTGATGTGAGAATAAGTTTTATTTAAAAAATTAAGTTAATCCTTTCCTTCTCACCATAGGCTAAAATAAATTTCGGGAAGATAAAAAAGACAAAAAGTAAAACATGCCGTAAAATCACCAGAAGAAATCTTAGTTAACTAGTTGTATAATCTGGGTATGTGGGAGGTCTTTTCAGGCATAACCCTAGGGCAGAAGCCATAAAAAATTTAGATATGTAACTATATAAATGTGAAATTATGCATAAAAGTTATAAACAAAATGAAAAGCAAATGGTAAGACTGAGAAAAATATTTGTAACGTATAAGACAAACAGGAGATTAATATCTTCAATATGTAAGGCATCATTACAAGTCTCTCAGAAAAAAATAAACATGAATAGAAGCAAAGGGGCAAAGGCTATACAGAGGCAATTCACAGAGAAGAACCAAAAATGCTCAGTACATGTGAAAACATCTTTAATCTTGCTTGGAATCAAAGAAATGAATATTTAAATGTTACCTCTGAGGACTAGGACATTTCCTGTTTTACTTTATAAACTTTTGTATTCCTAAGCAATCTTCTAAAAAAAAAAATTCAAACTTAATTGAAAGATAAAATATGCTACTGTGGAACTTTTGTAAACCTGTAAAGCCCTTACCAAATTCTTAATCCTCAAGAATGATCTTCTAGGGGTATATTTATTGGAAAGTTATCCATCAATAAATACCTAAGAGATAAAAATAACCAAAGGATTAGAATATGTGATGAGGTCCTGTTTCGGTGAAAATGTATGTAGAAATATAAAAATATGCAGAAGAAAATTTAGATGCCTATAAAAGAGAATGTTGATAGGTTGTTTTCAGGTATTGGAAATATGGATAATATTTTTATTTTCTTATTTTTGCCTATTTATTTTCTAATTTTTCAGCAGTAAGCTTACATTGCTATAAACAAACTTTTAAGTACAACAGACATACATAAAAACATATAATTTGTAAGTATCAGTTTGATATATTGTCAATAAGTGAGCACACTTATATTAGTTTTTTAATTTTAACATCCTTTGCAATCTGGATGGGCCAAGAACCTCTCAAATTACCAAGCACTGGCTCCTTTTTTCTTAGCAGTTCCTTCAGCAGTTTATCTTTCTTCTCACATTTTATAAGAGTATCAAGAAGAGACCAGGCTGCATCTTCCACATTTTCCTTGAAAAGTCCCTCAGCTAAATATCCAACCTCATGACTTACAAGTTCTGCCTTCTACCCAATGGAAGAGCTCAGTTCAGCCAAATTTTTTTCACACTTTACAACATGGATTGCTTTTTCTACAGTTTTAAAAAGCATGTTCCTCACCAGAAGTACCTTGAACGTTCACATTTCTTACAAGATTCTATTTAAGATGATAAATGTTTTCTCTAAGATGATAGAAGCTTTCTCTTCCATGCCCTTCACCTTTTTTTTTGAGCTCTCACCAGAATCATCTTTAAAGTCCATGGTTCTACCATCTCTTCAAGGCAACATAGTCATTTTTTCTATCACGTGCCTCAAAATTCTTCCAGCTTCTACCCATTACCCAGTTCCAAAGTCACATCCACACTTTTAGGTACTTGTTACAGCCACCATCTCCATTCCCAGCAGCAAAATTTGTATTAGTTTCCTAGAGCTGCCGAAACACATTATTCCAAATGTGGTAGCCTGAAACAGCGATTTATTCTCTCACAGATCTGGAAGCCAGAAGTCCAAACTTTAGGTTTCAGCACACTGTCCTCCCTCTATAGGCTCCCAGAGAGGAGCCTTCCTTGTCTCTTTCAGCTTCCAGTCGGTCCAGGTGATCCCTGACTTGCAGATGCATCACTACCATCCCTGCCATCCTCACAGGAGTCTTCACTCAGCCTTCTCTACTCTACTCTTCTGTGTTTCTCTGTGTCTTTTCCCCCTCTTACTTTTACAGGAGCAGTTTGTTGGAGTTTGGGGCAATGGGCGTGGCTTCTTTCACTACTCTGGTCTGCATATGAAGAACACCCTCCAGGCAGCCTATAGTCCTTTAGTCTGAATAGCATCCGAGTGGTGATGGGGGTGCAGTGGGGGAGAGTGGCAGCACCCATGGTTGTCATCCCAGGTCTTCATGAGTAAGCAGTCAGAGGTCTGGGAGGGGGTTGAGGCAGGAATCTGAGGAGAATGTGCCTGTACTGGGTCTAACATACACACACACTCCTTCAGCTGCTCCCACTGCTTTGAGAATAAAGACAAAATCCTTTGCATGGCCTACTGGCTCCTGCCCACTTGCCTTGTGTTGGAGTCATGTTGGCTTTCTTTTCATTTCTTGAGTATACCATGATCCTTCCTGCCACAAAGGATCTTTGTGGAATGTCCCTACCTCCATTCAAGAGTTAACTGCTCTTCATCCATGGGGTCTCAGCTTTCCATGATTTCTGAGGAGGATTTCCAGCTACCCTCTCCCTGCCCCCTTCTCTGTACCCCTTCTCCTCGTACCATGTCATAGAACTATCCTTTATCTGTCTTCTGAGTGCTTTGACCACACTCATAAGTTATGTGTGATTCACGCATGTCTCCACAACTAGACTATAAGCTCCTCAATGACAGGAACACATCTCTAGCTACTCAGTGCTCCACTGCACCCCCTTTGCCCAATGCCTGACACCACAGCTGGTGCTCATTAATACATAAAAAGTTTCAAGATGAAAGAGAAATTGGGTAACAATGAAGACCAGCTTATATACTATAATTGTTCTTGGGGTGGGGGAGTGGGGTGTGGGCTGCCTCAAGTGGGTTCGTGTTTGTTAATGAATAGAGATTCATACATATACAGGGGATTCCTACATCAGACAGAGTTTGACTCAGATGACCGCTAAGAGTCAGCTCTGAGAATTTGTGCTTTGAATACTCCACATATTCAAGTCACACCTGGAGTAGAACTTATTGGGAGGTGCTCTGTCATTCTGTTCACTGTCCCTGTCCCTGCCCTCTTGGAACCTTCAGTCCATGGAGCATTCCCAAAGCATCTCCGGTGGAGATTTGGGAGTCTCGACCCCATTGGTCTCTCTGTTTCTGGTGGTTGAACTTTGTGACCCAAAGACTGGGGTCAAATTTGTAATTAGTTATGTTTATTTGGACCATTGTAGCCCTTGAATTGGGGGAAGGCAGTGGCACCCCACCCCAGTACTCTTGCCTGGAAAATCCCATGGACGGAGGAGCCTGGTAGGCTCCAGTCCATGGGGTCGCTAAGAGTCCGACACGACTGAGCGACTTCACTTTCACTTTTCACTTTCATGCATTGGAGAAGGAAATGGCAACCCACTCCAGTATTCTTGCCTGGAGAATCCCAGGGACGGAGCCTAGTGGGCTGCCGTCTCTGGGGTCGCACAGAGTCGGACACGACTGAAGCGACTTAGCAGCAGCAGCAGCAGCAGCAGCCCTTGAATTTGGAGACAGTGAGGAGGGGGAAGCTCACAGAATATTTAGTCAGGCTGAGATACTGAGTGGAGACAGGGAGGAATTGAGCAGAGGTGAGGCAATGTGTGCTTGGCTAACAAAAACTGGAGAGGGATCTGTGACTTCTCAAAGGTTAGCCCTCAGGGATCCCAGGGCTGGGCACTCCAGGGTTTCTCGGCACACTTCTGCTTTCCTGTATTGGCTCCAGCCAGCTCAGTATGTGCAAGAAGCAAGCAAGACGCCCTAAATTTTGGCCTGTGTAGCGGTGCGTTTCTTTAAAAATTTACTATTTTTGCAGAGTTCTAATGTTCCTTGCCTATGGTTTGCCCTGGTGAATGCTTGTTAATTCAGTTTCATTGTTGCCTGGGGAGAAAGAACCCTAGTGACCCACTATAACCACTGCTTTAATGTGGGGCCTCTGCTTTGGGCCTGTGGAGTATCCTTTAACAAATGAGCAGAAGTGGCCAAAGTTATATTAGGCAACGCTGCCAGAGGTTTATGATAAAATCTCCAGTCACTGCCAGGGACAGTGTGATCCCTGTCAGTCTGAGGATTAACTTTTCTGTAGTAACAGCTCAGACCTTTATTGGGAGGTTGTGGGGGAGGCTCTCACTACATACCAGTCACTGTGCTGGTGGTGGGAGTGGGGATGGGGGGGTGATGCTTTTATATGCATGATTTCAGTTAGTCTTATGTGGTTGTTGTTCAGTTGCTAAGTTGTGTCCAGCTCTCTGCGACAACATGGACTGGAGCACTCAAGGCTTCTCTGTTCTCCACTAACTCCTGGAGCTTGCTTAAATTCACGTCCATCGAGTCATTGATGCTATCTAACCATCTCATCCTCTGCCACTCCTTTCTCCTTTTGCCTGCAATCTTTCCCAGCATTAGGGTCTTTTCCAATGAGTCAGCTTTTTGCATCAGATGGCCCAAGTATTGGAGTCTTCATAATATTTTTCTAATGTGGATATTAATATTAGTCTTCATAATATCTTTCTTATGTGGATATTATTATTCCTACTTTATCATGGTAAAATGGAGATGCAAATTGTTTAGATGACAAACTCGAGATCACACTGGAGCTGAGATTCCACTCCAAACCCATTAGCTGCTATGCACCAGGCCACCCCTAAGAGGACTTAAGAACATAGAGCCAGATGGCGTAGTTCTCCCCTGGTGGCGCAGAGGTTAAAGCATCTGCCTGCAGTGTGGGAGACCTGGGTTTGATCCCTGGGTTGGGAAGATCCCCTGGAGAAGGAAATGGCAACTCACTCCAGTATTCTTGCCTGGAAAATCCCATGGACAGAGGAGCCTGGTGGGCTACAGTCCACAGGGTCCCAAAGAGTTGGATACGACTGAGCAACTTCACTTTCTTTCTTTCAGATGGCCTAAGGCTGGTTATTTGTCACCCATGGGTCAGGAGGAACCAAGCTCTTTCCCACTTCACCTGAGATCATGCAAAGAAAGTGAATTAGGGACAAGAACAATGAAATTTTCAGCTAGGCATTCTCTGTCTTCCTACGTAGCATTTAGAAGGTGTTGACAAATGTTGGAATAAATTAGAAATTTTTCAACCAATCCTTGCTATGTTTGTTCAGCTGTCTCTTGTCTTAAATTCTCATTCCAATGCTGAACCAAAGTTTTCCTTTGTCTGAAAGATTCCAACATGAACTTTAAATCCCCCCAATAATATCCACTTTGCTGGGTTCTTGTAAAAAGAAACTGCAAATGATCACATTCTCATTTATCACTTCATTGCATTATATAAAAAATTAAGTGCTGGAAAATACAGGAAGTTAAAATATGAATATACAGACAAGAGTCCTACACAATTTTTAACACTGAGCAGAAAAATTTGGCTCTGAATTTCCTGCTGGTCAAAGGAAAAAGAGAAATAAGATCGAATATTTAATATTAATACTCAAAAAGAAAAACCATGGAAAATATAGTTTCTCAGGGGCAGAGAGATTTCCTTGGCACTTAGAGAGGTAATAAATTTCTCTAGAAGACTGAGGATGACACTGGATGATAAAGTGACTATAGTCCTCATCACTCCCTTCCCTCCATAATATTCAATTGCTGTTGTTGTTCAGTTGCTGAGTTGTGTCTGACTCTTTGTGACCCCATGAACAGCAGCACACCAGGTTTCCCTGTCCATCACTATCTCCCAGAGTTTGCTCAACTCATGTCCATTGAGTTAGTGATGCCATTCAATGATCTTATCCTCTGTCATCCCCTTCTCCTCCTGCCCTCAATCTTTCCCAGCATTAGGGTCTTTTCAAATAAGTTGGCTCTTCGTATCAGGTGGCCAAAGTATTGGAGCTTCAGCTTCAGCATCAGTCCTTTCAATTAATATTCAGGACTGATTTCCTTTAGGACTCACTGGTTTGATCTCCTTGCTGTCCAAGGGGTTCTCAAGAGTCTTCTCCAACAGCACAGTTCAAAAGAATCAATTCTTCAGCTCTCAGCTTTCTTTAGGGTCCAACTCTCATATCTGTGCATGACTACTGGAAAAATAGCTTTGAGTAGATGGACCTTTGTTGGCAAAATAATGTCTGCCTTTTAATACGCTGTCTAGGTTTGTCATAGCTTTTCTTCCAAGGAGCAAGCATCTTTTAATTTCATGGCTGCACTCATCATCCACAGTGATTCTGGACCCAAGAAAAGAATTCTTCAATTCAATATTACAATAGAGGCAAAATGCCAAAGCACAGTCCTCTGAAAGGAATTCTGCAAAGGGGTTAAAAGAATGTGGTTCATGAGACTTCTCTGTCAGTCCAGTAGTTAAGATTCTGTGCTTCCAATGCAGGAGGCATGGGTTTGATCCCTGCTCAGGGACCTAAAATCCCACTTGCCACATGGCATGGCCAAGGAAAAAAAAAAGAATGAACGTGATTCATTGGTAATGTATTTCTAGAGTGCCAACAAATCCAGGATTTTAAAATCTAAAATAAAAATGGAAAAGATGCATATATTTTAATGTATCTTCTATAAGGTACATTTTTCTCAAGGGAGTTTCAATCAAAAATTGGGCAGTGGGCTGAAGACAGTTTGAGGTTATATAAAGACAACAGTGGCCTCAGAATTTCTTCATGGGGTGAAGGGTTAAGGGAGATGGACTGGTTGAAACTGGGGGTGCTGGGTAGAGTGACCAACTTGTCCAGCTTGCCAAGAATATTCTCAGTTTGGGGACTAAAAATCCTACACCCCTAGATGCTCCTCAGGCCTCAGCAATTGGAGCAGTGGATCGCCCTAGTGCCAGGCTGGGAGTTCCAAAGCCATGCTGACATAACAAGCACACTATTTTTACTTAGATTGAATGTTTATCTAGGGGTGGCTCTGGGGGATACTGATGGATTTCTCCCCAAAGCCAACACACATGTTCTGCATTGCCAAATCGGAATGATTTAGCGGTCCAGTGCTTGGGTGGTGGAATCAGATCCGTCTGTGAAAACTGACGAGCCCAGAGATACTCTGGGGACTAAACATGCATTGTGCCTTGCCTTAGGGTGACTGTAAAAATGCTAGGTGAAAACACACATAGGGACGTTTTCTTTCCTGAAATTCTTTAGAAACTAGAGAAAAGAGCCAAATGGAGTGACCTTAGTGTCCTGCTTTGCCACTGATCAGTTGTGAGGTTTTGAGCTGTTCACTCAACCCTTGGAAATGTAGTTTCCTCATTTGTAAAGTGGCCATAGGGATGCTATGAAAATTGACTGAGATACTTGAAAGCCCCTGGCAGAGTGCCTAGTTCAATGCACATCTTTTTCTTTCCCCTTTCCTCTTTTCAGTTTAAGATAAGTGTTCAGTCTGCAGGTGGGAGATTTGAACCAAAACAATACTTGTTCTTCAGATAAACCTCAGCAGTTAGAATATCCTCACAACACCACAGCAATGAATGAAGAGCTGAACATCTCAGGGGTCATTCCTAAATGTTGTCTGTCTGATTGCAAAAGATGTGATTTGCAAAGTGCTTTAAGGATATTCAGTATTAATTCAGTGCCATCTAAAACATTCTTGGATTCTAGACTCACTTTTTCAGCCAGTAAAACATGTGATTTCCCTCCTTCCTTCCTCTCTGCCTCCCCCCTGCCATCTCCCCCTTCCCCTTGCTCTTTCAAGCTTTCTATTTTTCCCTTTTGCTTTTTGGCCTGATCCACTTTTTCTCTACACTAGATTAATTTGCTTTACCATGCTGATCACTGCTCCAGCCTCCTATGTTGTTCTGTTTACTAGCTATGAGCTCCCAGGTTAGTTATTTGTAGACTCAATCTCCTTATCTATAAAAGAAAAGAAGGAAACCAGATAATTTATGAGGTCCCCTACAGCTCTGTATCCTGTAGTATGAGGAATACTGTTCTTTTATTTATCCAGCAGATATTTACTGAGCACTTACTAAGTACCAAGTGCAATGTAGTAATTAGGGCTACAGCAATAAACAAAACAGCAAAGCCTCTGTTCTCATAGAACTTATATATCAGAGAGAGAGACAGGCAATAAATGAAACACAAATGAATGTGTAGCATATCAGGGATAGTAAGTGCTGGGAAGGAAAACTAAGTGAGATGAAATGTAAGTAATGATAGTGATGATGGGATGTGGGAGTGCCTCGTGGTGCTACCTGAGAGGCAGTGGTCAGGAAAGCCTCTCTCTAGTAAGCCGACATGTGAGCAGAGACCTGCATGAGTGAGGAACAAGGCGGATGGTTATCTGCGGAAGAGTGTTCTGAACAGAGTAAACAGTCAGTACAAAGGTCCTGAGGTTGGACCATGTGCTCATTTGGAAGAAATATCAAAGGAGACCAGTGTGGCTCTGGATTGTGTGGAGCCAGAAAAGAGTAGTAAGAGATGAAGCACAGAATTATGAAAGGTAATAAGAATAACGCACCATCATTTCAGCATCTGTGTCCGGGATTTTCACGGGAACCCTAGAGGGGAGCATAGAACATCTGAGACTTATCTAATTTCTGGGTGCTGGCCTCTCACAGTCTCTCTTTACATGATGCTGTGTCTTTAACCTCATCCAGGGCTAAGGCACACAGTCTTCAGAGTCCATCAGGCAGGGACACAGAGGCACTGAAGTCTGAATATCTGGCTTGTTATTCCTGGTCCTCTCAGGGATGAGGGCTTGCCCCAGGCTCTACCCTTTACCACCTCCCTGCCTGGAATGATCCTCAGAGGTTTGGAACATATGCACTGCGTTTAGTAAGAAGCTGGTGTTTTCCCATCCCATCGAAAATGGGGCAGAATGATAGAAAGCAAATCTTGAGGAAATGGAAGCCTCAATCTTGTTCATGTGTTCATGAAATCTCCCCTGTCTATCTGTCCCTTTCCACAGCTGAATTTGCCCTCAGCCTATCCCTTCCAGCACCCATTTTTCCATTATGTAAGGGACAAATAAAGGGCCTGGAAAATCTGACTGGGCACTTGCTGTGATAGGCTGAGAACCCCCAATTCAACCTTTGTGTTTTCAATTATCTATCAAGGCACAAAGAACTATAGCTATGGCTTCCAGTGTCCTTGCAAACTCAAGCCACTATTGGTCAGAGCTGGCTGTGAAGATATTGATGGAATATTTCTTCCCGTGTTATTGACCGCCTCCTTCTTATACTCCAAGGTCTAGTAGAGTCTGAGACTAGCCACTCTGGCCTCATTGAATCAGAAACTGTCCCTAACCATTCCATGTTTTGGAACTTTTTGTGTTCAGGAAGAAGATACTAATGACACATTTTTGAGTGGCTGTAAAGTTCTAGAAACAGTGCCAGGTATATTTTACACAAATCGTATCCTTCAGCCTCAGCGCTGGACTGTGGTGGTGGATGTAATGAGCCCACTTTCCAGGTGAGGCCAGGGAGGTGCAGGTGAAACAGCTATAGTCATAGCACTGGTGAGGGGAATTTCCCTTTTGTTGCCTCCTTGTTATTCTTCTAAACATGATCAACCTTTGCTCTAATGAAGTCTGGCTCCTTGACCTAATCCACTTTCTCTTCAAATGCCAGCTGGATTGGAATTGAGGTTTGGGAGAAGGTGTAGTGGAGCAGAACTTTGTTTTAGACAATAGTCTTTAACTAAGATGAACTAAGCTTGGCCACGGAGAAGGCAATGGCACCCCACTCCAGCACTCTTGCCTGGAAAATCCCATGGACAGAGGAGCCTGGTGGGCTGCAGTCCATAGGGTCGCTAAGAGTCGGACACAACTGAGTGACTTCACTTTCACTTTTCACTTTCATGCACTGGAGAAGGAAATGGCAACCCACTCCAGTGTTCTTGCCTGGAGAGTCCCAGGGATGGGGGAGCCTGGTGGGCTGCAGTCTCTGGGGTCGCACAGAGTCGGACACGACTGAAGTGACTTAGCAGCAGCAGCAGCAAGCTTGGCCACTGGAGGAAGAAATGGCAACCCACTCTAGTGTTCTTGCCTGGAGAATCCCATGGACGGAGGAACCTGGCAGGCTACAGTCCATAGGGTCTCAAAGAGTTGGACACAACTGAAGTGACTTAACACTGCAGCACAAGCTTGGCCACACACCTAAGTTGGACATCCCCCAGCCAATGCAGAAAAAGAGTTGTGCAATTCTTCAAACAGTTCAGGGCCACCCTATGTGCTTCTGCTTCCTCACCTTGCAAGACATCTCTTGGTGCTGCAGGACTCATACAGGGCACTCAGTTCTTTTTCTTCTCTTAGTTTCACCATATCCCTGAGCAGTTGATCTTCCTACTGCTTTTCTTGCAGAGCTGAGGGAGTCTACACAAGGGATGTGATTGCTCTGTTCACATAGCCATGGAAGTGGTCTTTGATTTTTGGTTCCCAAGCACCCAGGTAATTTAAAAGCCAACACTTTCTCCTATGGAATTTCAGCTGAACTGGTACTTTTCTGGTGAAGTTTGAGTTAAGTGAGCCCTGATGTTTCAGAGATCGGCCCACTGAATTGCTCTCCCTGGCCTCTTCTGCCTGTTACTTTGTGTTGGAACAGAAATTCCACGGCATCTGCTTGCTGAGAGCTCAGCTGGTGTCATCACCGTCCTCCTGGATCCATCAGCACTCACTGACAAACAAGGAAACTGGATCCATGTTGGACATGAGCTTTGCTCAGTTATGTAGTTTGTCTCTCTGTAATCCCTCTGGTATTGACAAATAGAACGCAGGGACGCAGGCGGCAGTGACAGCTCCTGCAGACAGCACGTATTAGCGTCAGCATTATCGTCCTTGGCCCTGACAGCCTGGGCACTAGAGAGAGGATTAAGTGATTAGTACTGTGTATGTTACAACCATCTTTTTATTCCTTGTGACTTTTCAGTTTTGCTCACTTCATAAAGATGTAAAAGCGGGCTCTGAGTAAAAACAGATGCATTTGTACATTTTTCAGGTCTGATGGGTAGCATATGTCTTGGATATTTGGGCAATGTTGAGACATTATCAAGTTCCTCCGTGTCCTGAGCAAATTCTCTGCCCTTGTGGCACATATAGGCTTAAAGGGAACTGTGAGGTACATTACATATATTTAGAAAATAAAGATCTGTTTGAATCTCTGACATTGCATTTGAT
Organism: Tragelaphus eurycerus; assembly: GCA_935064755.1. Lineage (NCBI taxonomy): Eukaryota > Metazoa > Chordata > Mammalia > Artiodactyla > Bovidae > Tragelaphus > Tragelaphus eurycerus. Next base: position 33,863,108 of record CAKXYN010000002.1, read on the forward strand.
GGGTTGGTGTATGTAGATAATCATTTAAAGGAATTTGTTCCCTGAAACTTTAGTAAAAGTTAGGTTGATCTCATGGGATTTTGCCCCTGAGATGGGATTGATATAAGTGAAGTGAAGTGAAGTCGCTCAGTCGTGTCTGACTCTTCGTGACCCCACGGACTGTAGCCCACCAGGCTCCTCAGTCCATGGGATTTTCCAGGCATGAATACTGGAGTGGGTTGCCCTTTCCTTCTCCAGGGGATCTTCCTGACCCAGGGATCGAACCCAGGTCTCCTGCATTGTAGGAAGACGCTTTACCATCTGAGCTACCTGGGAAGCCCAGGATTTATATAACAGTTATATATAAATTTTTTTGCATTTATTTTTGATTTGGCCAAATTCTCTGGAATAGTCATCCGTAAGAAGTGGCCCGAAGGAATGTCCACCGTATCTCTCAACATCAATTTTACAAGTGATAGCATGTTACACATTTCTAGGGTAGAAAAGTCTAGTAAAGTCATTATAAACTAGGGCCTTTGGTCTTTATCATAGTGTGCAATTTTTAGATTGTAAAATGCTGACCTCTTATATTCTATATTTTCTTTTCTTTTAATTTATTTATTCATTCATTTAGGAAGTTTTTTGTTTGTTTGCTTGTTTTACTGAGCATCTCCTATGTGGAAGAGGCAGAAATCTATAACAATCTAAAATATGTATTCTTTGCTCCCGAAAGTCTGCTGAGCTGTCAAGGACAGTTTATGACTATGTGCCAATGAGCTCTGGCAACAGGGAGTGGAGTGGACTTACCGCCGGGGTGAGTCAGTGAGGATGCAGAAGGCAGACAACACTTTACAGAGGAGGGGATAAGATGGCCCTCAGAAAAGGAAAGACATGCAAGAGAGAAGGGTGTGGCCCCTGTGGGGGTAGGAAAGTAATTAGTGGTTCATATTTGGAGTTCGGATAAGACTGGAAAAGGAGATTGGAGCAGACTGTGTTGGACCCAAACTGTCACATTTTGGGAGTTTGAAGCTTATCCCCCTAGAAATAGGGAGCTTCTGATGTGAATGAGGATAACGTTTGATAGGTGTTCTTAGGACAGATTGTTGGCAGGTAGGACGAGAGAAGCGCTAAGGAAACCAGACAGGAGACCAGAATGCAGGAATCAAGGCGTACAGCCAGGAGGCCCGCATCCCCAGTTACCACAGGAGCGAGTGGGAGGCAATTCTCAGAGGAGAAAGTACCTATGCTGAATTATTGGAAGTGTGAGTAAGAGCCAACCTTTTTTTTTGGTGGGGGGGGCATGTGGAATCTTAGTTCCCTGACCAGGGATTGAACCTGTGCCCTCTGCTTCCTGGACTGCCAGGAAACTACCCAAGCCAATGCCCGTGTGCTGGCCAAACTGCTAAGTAATTTGCATGTATTTAATCTTTACAGAAATTCTGTTGTGTAGGAATTCTCATTAGTCCCATTTTTGGATGAGGAAATCAAGGCTTAGAGGGGTCAAGTAACTTGATTAATGTCATATTGCAGGAAGTGGAGAGCCAGAATTTGAACCTGCCCTCAAACTTCTAATCATTATGAGTGCTTTACTGCCTGACTATGGAGGGGATGGAGAGTAGAGGGAGAAGGGGAAAAAAACGTTTAAAAAATATTGGAAATGTAACATTTCAAAAGAATTTTATTAGTATAATCATATTATTATTAGCCTGGAAAAATAGCTAGCTTGAAATAGAAATGAATAAATCAAATTTTCATATTAAAAAAAAGATACTCTATAAAGTGAAAGAGAAGTTCATCCAAAATATCCTGTCTTAAAATAGATGCAAAATTCAGAAATGCAGTGCATGCTGTTTATCTTAATCCTCTTTATTTACATGTTCTCATACACAGAGCACTGTACACTATGAGGCTGCCCATGAGTACACATGTGTGTAAATGTCACCCGGGGACCAAAACGAATTTAACCTTGGTTCAAGCTTGAAGGAGAAAATGGCTGTGGTTTCGACTTTTAAAAAATTATCTGTTTATTTCCCTTTCTCTGTCGATAACTCCTGGTTGTAATGCTGAAATCTTATAAATACAGCACAGTTAACTCACAAAATGAGCTTAGTGTTCTCTGAGCAGCGCAAGTTGAACAACACATAATTTGGCACAATTTGGTGGGCCTGAGTTTAAGACAAATACGAGACTGAGAGAGCACAGAGGCTTTATTATTTCTAAGTGAGTTCATGTAGTGTACATGGGTGGAACCGATCAGAAACCCCCACACAGCCCTCTGCCACATCCAAGCATTCAGTTCTCGTGCTTTCATAAGTGTCGTATTCATGGCACAGGGTTCCTTCTTCCCAAATAGGAATGCTGTTGTTTTAAATGACCATCTGTGCTTTTGGCAGAATAGTGAATGCCATCTCCTTTTGCCCCCTTCGGGCCCTGTTGGTGTCACAGCAAGGTTGGAAGGGCAGTGGAACACACAAGGCAGAGTGTTTTTTCTACACTCAGAGTGGTTTTCTACAGTCTTATGAAAGGGGTGGCAGAGGGGAAGTGCTCTATAGAGCTGCTAAATTGGGGCTTCCCTACCCAGTCAGAGTGCTTTATATCACATTTACAAATGGAAGTTCAGTTCAGCTCAATTCAGTTGCTCAGTCACGTCTGATTCTTTATGACCCCATGAACCGCAGCCCACCAGGGCTCCCTGTCCATCACCAACTCCTGGAGTCCACCCAAACCCATGTCCATTGAGTTGGTGATGCCTTCCAACCATCTCATCCTCTGTCATCCCCTTCTCCTCCTGCCCTCAATCTTTCCCAGCATCAGGGTCTTTTCAAATGAGTCAGCTCTTCGCATCAGGTGGCCAAAGTATTGGAGTTTCAGCTTCAACATCAGTCCTTCTAATGAACACCCAGGACTGATCTCCTTTAGGATGGACTGGTTGGATCTCCTTGCAATCCAAAGGATTCTCAAGAGTCTTCTCCAACACCACAGTTCAAAAGCATCAATTCTTCAGCACTCAGCTTTCTTTCTAGTCCAACTCTCACATCCATATATGACCACCGGAAGAGAAGGATATTAATGTAGATTTGCTTGAATCCTTAAGAAAAAGGAAGAGAAAGAAAACGAAGATTTGTCAGGCACCTAAGGAGGAGACCTGGGTTTTATCCCTGGGTTGGGAAGATCCCCTGGAGGAGGGCATGACTACCCACTCCAGTATTTTTGGCTGGAGAATCCCATGGACAGAGGAGCCTGGTGGGTTATAGTCCTCGGGGTCGCAAAGAGTGGGACTTGACTGGGGGACTAACACTTTCACTTTTCACTATATTGTATAGCTCAGGTGGCCATATACCAAATCTGAGATTTTACCTATGGGTTTAGGGTGAAAGTGAAGTCGCTCAGTCGTGCCCGACTCTTTGGACCCCATGAACAATAGCCTGCACCAAGCTTTTCCATCCATGGGATTTTCTAGGCAAGAGTACTGGAGTGGGTTGCCGTTTTGAACTGGAAAACGTCTCACTTTCAGAGGTGTCCTGGTTCGGACAATAAATCACATCATTGTCCTATGCATAATCTGAACAAGAGCCCTTTTTAGGGAAAAATCTCAATCTTCCTGCTGTCCACCTCTGGAAACTGAGTCACTGAGAGGTTAAGTAGTTCAACACATGCAACTTACATGGGAATTTGACAAGAAATTCTTTCTGCTTCATCATGGTACCTTCCAAAGAGCATTTTATCAATGCCAAACAATGGTACTCATCCACCAATGGGACAAATTAATTTATTTTAAAAGCTATTTGAAAGGGCAGCATGTTCTTTCTATTGTTTTCCAGTGACGGGGAGTTGGATTTATCCCATCCTCTCTCACTTTGTCCTCTTGTGACCAGGCATAAAATTTGAAGGAATAAATGAGGAACTGATGATCACAGTTAAATGGACTGTGGGTTCATGGACTACAAGAAAGGTAACAGATTTGTACAGGAATTAGACCCAGAATAGCTTTTTCTCCAACTGTGAAGTCAGTTCAGTTCAGTTCAGTTGCTCAGTCATGTCTGACTCTTTGTGACCCCATGGACTGCAGCACGTCAGGCTTCCCTGTCCATCACCAACTCCCTGAGTTTACTCAAACTCATGTCCATCGAGTCGGTGATGCCATCCAACCATCTCATCTTCTGTCGTCCCCTTCTCCCCCTGCCTTCAATCTTTCCCAGCATCAGGATCTTTTCCAGTGAGTCAGTTCTTTGCATCAGGTGGCCAAATTGTTCAGCTTCAACATCAGTCTTTTCAATGAACACTCAGCACTGATCTCCTTTAGGATGGACTGGTTGGATGGTCCCTCGCAGTCCAACGGACTCTCAAGAGTCTTCTCCAACACCACAGTTCAAAGGCATAAATTCTTTGGCGTTCAGCTTTTTTTATAGTTCAACTCTCACATCCATACATGACTACTGGAAAAACCATAGCTTTGACGAGATGGACCTTTGTTGGCAAAGTAATCTCTCTGCTTGTTAATATGCTGTCTATGTTAGTCATAGCTTTTCTTTCAAGGAGCAAGCATCTTTTAATTTCATGGCTTCAGTCAAAATCTGCAGTGATTTTGGAGCCTAAAAAAATAAAGTCTGTCACTGTTTCCATTGTTTCCCCATCTATTTGCCATGAAATGATGGGGCTGGATGCCATGATCTTAGTTTTTCAAATGTGAAGTCAGAGGCTGAACAAACCCAAATTCCAGAGGCCCGAATCAAGGAAGTGAGTATTTATAGCATCATATTTTCACACTTTTGTGTTGATGAATAATAAAGTGCCTTTTAGCCACTGCATGTTTGATTGATCTTAACCAGTCACAGCTAAGAGATAGTTTTGGACCTTTTGGGTAAGCTCTCACCTACAGGAAATGTGCAGAGAACAAAGAGTTCTGAAAAGGGGATCCAGAAATCTTGAGTCCTCCTCCACCTTGTAGTTAACTATCCATATGAGCTTGTACTGGCTTCCCTGGTGGCTCAGTTGGCAAAGAATCCACCTGCAACGTGGGAGACCTGGGTTCGATCCCTGAGTTGGGAAGATCCCCTGGACAAAGGCATGTATTCTTGCCTGGAGAATCCCCATGGACAGAGGAGCCTGGCGGGCTCAAGTCCATGGGGTTGCAAAGAGTTGGACATGACTGAGTGACTAAGCACACGTGAGCTTGTGCAAATCAGTAGACCTTGCTGGGATTCTGTTTTTTAGGAGTTAGAAAAAAGAAAAAAAAAAGAAAATGAAGACATTAATTGATAAGGAGTCCATGTCTCCAGGGGTTCCTGATTACTGCTAGTTTTTGTAAATACAGCTTTCTTAGAACACAGCCACACCCATTGTTTACACGTTCTGGTTTTTCAGCTACAATAGCAGAACTGAATAGTTACAAAAAGGACTGTAGGACTGCAAAGCATAAAATACTTACTGTCTGACCCTTTATAGAAAAATCTTGTCTAAACTTGAATTAAATGATTTCTGAGGACACTTTCACTTTTTGTCTCTAACCACAAGAAAAAAGAAAAGGAGAGTCAGGGAAGATGAAGTCAGAGTTATAAATCTGAGTCCAAAAACCAGAAAGCGACTTACCAACAATCCACAAGGCAGTTGTCCTAACAGGGACAAATTGCATCACCCCCTGCTGGCCAGGAGGTCCTTTTGGTGTAACGGTAGGCCCAAGAACTATAAGAAAGTAACAAGTCTGTCCTGGAATCAGACCCTCAAACCCATTTTCAACACGGAAATCTCTGCCAGTCAGTAAGGAAGTTTCCGCTTGCTCCTGACGCCTTTGAATTCATAAAGCACGTGCTTCATGTAGGGAAACTAGGGGAATTTGGATCCTCAAGCTAGAGTGTAAAGCTCCTTTGGAGAGAAGTAAAACCAAGAGAGGACAGGAAAAGCTTGCTTGAAAAGAACTTAATCATGGTGAATGAAGCCAAAGCTAATAAACAGTGCTGGATGGGCTCTCATGGCCTCAGACAGTAGGTGAGGATGGTTATTGTTGTGATTGCATTAAATCATACTAATCCCAATGCCAAAAGCCACTTTGAATGATGAAGTGAAGTGGCCTGCAATGGCGACCAGAAGGCTCTCTGTTCTATCCCAGTTGGGCAAGGCTGCTGTCAGCCCTCTCAGGCAAGCTCTGCATCCTGTCTTAGGGGCCCAACTCTGCCTTCAGAGGAGACTTGCAGACTGGCAGATTTCAGTTTGGTTTGGAGTTTTGTTGTGTGTTTCTTGGCAGGAGGGGACCATCCGCCATCCATGGAGAGCCCCGGATTAATGGCTAAAGTAACACCTACTGGCAGGACCAGCCTCTCTGCTATTGACTCAGGACTCCGCTTGACTCACAGCCTCACTTAGTTTTGTTGGCTGTTTGAGGTTCCTGCTCTAAAGTCTGCCTGTTTCATGATGTGAAAAACATGCTGAAGAGTACATGTTCCTTCTTTCCCAGAGTGGAACATGGGCTCCCTCATGGGCAAACCTTGGGGGACTCAAGAGGAAGTTGTTTTGTGCTATAGTGAATCCCAAGCCAAAAATAAATTAGCTTTAGCATACATAGTCTTAACTTGGTTGCTTTCTTTCTTAAATTTCCTTAAACTTCTACTCATAATCTTGGGGAATGGTTGAGATAAAGTCCCAATAACCCAAACCTATATGAAGGCTTAGGTTTTTCCTTTTGCCTCCAGTGAATTGAGGTGGAAATTGCCACAGTTTTGATGTGTTTTCTTCTCTGTGATAAATCCTTCTAGGAACAAGGTAGGATATGAAAATATATGGTGACATGTTTGTTTACTTACATTTTTTCACCCTTTCTCTGAACCCAAATTGTGCCCAAAAGTGCTACTTTTTTCTACTTGGTAGAAGGGTGGAGATTTTTATTTTCTTAATCTCTCTCTCAGGAATATAAGAAAATCAAAATATCTTCTGTAAAGTTTTTAAATGGGCTAATTTAACTTGGAGCTTGCCTTTGCTACATATAAAACATTTATTTATATCATGGGCGGACATTGAGTAATGTGAATTTTCTTCATTTTTGAAGGGTACAATACACAAACCAAAGAAATGGTGAGGCATCTGTTGAATTACCTTAGTTGCCCCATTAAAATGATGCTAAAAAAATTAGAAGAAATAAGAATGAAAAATGAACCAAATTTCAGGAAAACTAAACAAGAAGTTCCTACGCAAAAGGCATGGGAAAAGGAACTGCTAAGCAGTTCTGCATGTCTGTATATATGCACATGTCTTTATATGTCTGTGGCACGCTCTCTCTCTCTCTCTCTCACACACACACACACACATGAACTCTCATGCAGTGGGGTGAGATGTGTGGGAAATCTGACTGTTCCTGGAGTGCAAGTGTAGGGAGAGAGGATTCTGGGATTTAGGATACTGGGGCAGGAATGGATTCCATATCTGCCAGTGTATTGGATGGCCTGTGTAAGAAGAAAAACCTTTGCCTCTGAGCTTCTAGGCAGGAAATCTGACCTGATCTCCATCTTTTCTTCTTAAGGGAGAATCCAAAGTTTGGAGCATATAAGAAAAATAAAATGATGGATCTCTGAGAAGAAGGCAATGAAATTCAGCCTAAAGGCCAACCCCTCCCAATCATCTCTTACCTCTTGGCCAGGAACAATTAGCACAGAATGTGCTCTGGGTTTCCAAAGGAAACCTTGCCAGAGAGTCAATTAATTGCCCCAGTTGGGGGTGGGAATAAGGGGATTTCTTATTTCTGCAACAATTTAATTCAAGTGAATTTTTCCTTTTGTGGGTCACCTTAAAGCCAGGATCTTGAAGATGTCAAAACCACCTGCCAAAGTTAATTTTTTTCCAAGTGACTAGACCTCAAAGAAGGAGATTTATTTTCATTTCAATTTCTCACACTCCATGAGTGGCAGTTGTATACAGACTATGGGAATTTCTGTGGAATTACCATCCTGGGAGAAGAATCTAGCTGGAGTGGTGACCTTGGAATTGGAATTCATTTCAAAATTGACACTCCAGAGGAACTTTCCATATGTCCCACCTCCTAGGGACAGTACACACTTCTAGAACTCTCAGAAACAGTAATTGATAGCAGTGTCTAACAAATGGTAGCTTTGCACCAAAACCTGTAGCTGTGACTTTGCTTTTGCTGGTTGTGGTTGTTATGTTGAACCTCCCAGGCATGTGGCAAAGTCTTACTTCTTATGTATGTGAGTCAAGAAACTTCATTAAGCTGATATTGACTGAAAGAACTGAAAATTAAAGACTTTGCTTACACAAGGAGATGGTTAATACATATTTATTCGATAGAATATTTTTGCTTTTGAATAGAAGTTGAAGACTTTACGGGGAGGTATTGCTTTAAGAGAAACAATGTGACTTGCAGCTGTATCCACTCTCTTTAGTTGGCTGTTTAACCTTGAGCAGTATATTATCAAGTAGACATTTTTTAAAAAGATAGAACCCAGTGTTGGTGAGAGGTTGAGAAATGGACATACTTCTTTGCCAGCAAGAATATAAATGGTAACGGATTTTTAAATAAAATTATTTGTATACTGTGGTTCAGTAATGCTTCTTTTAATAATTTATCTTAAGGACATAAACAGTAACATATATAAAGGTATATATCAAGGATTTTCATCACATCATTCTAAGAATGAAAGCTTTGAAGATAACAAAATTTCCAAAAGAAGAAAATGGTTAAATAAATTATGACATATACGGTCTGCAGACATAAAAATCATTTTTGAAAACTTTTTAGAGACATAGAGAAGAATATTTTTCAAGTATAATATTAAGTTTAAAAGGCAGGAAATGAAGTGAATTAGTGAAATAATTTTGGTAAATAATATATGTATAGGAAAAATATTAGACGTATATAATCACTGATACATTTTGGTTTATATCTGGTTTATATTATAAAAACTTTATCTTGTATTTGGCTATAGCCAATGAACAATGTTGTAATAGTTTCAGGTGAACAGTGAAGGGACTCAGCCATACATACACATGCATCCATTCTCCCCCAAAAATCTCCCATCCAGGCTGCCATGTAACATTGAGCAGAGTTCACTGTGCTATCTAGTAGGTCCTTGTTGGTTATCCATTTTAAATAAAGCAGTGTGTACAAGTCAATCCCAAACTCCCTAACTATACCTTCCCACTATCCTTGACACTCTCTGCCTGCCTGTGTCCTATGCAACCATAAGTTCATTCTCTTAGTCTGTGAGTATGTTTCTGTTTTGTAAGTAAGCTCTAAGTGATATTTTTTAAATGATGCAAGTTTCAGCCTCCTGACATCTCTAACGATCAAGCAATATCTCCGGTATATTCCAGGGCACCCTGCCTCCTTTCCTGCTCTCCTCAGCCCTTATACAGCCTACCCTCCAACATATGAACTTCTCTTTTTTCTTTGAATACACTAAGTCCCAACCCCCTGCTATGCCTTTATCCATGTTCTTCCCTCTGCCAGGAATATCCTTGTCCCCTTTTCTAGATGGAAGACTGATCATAATAAAGGTCACATTTGTTAGATACTTACCTAGCCCAAGCACTTTATATACATCATCTTGCATAATTCCCAGAACAACTGTATGAAGTTAGTGTATATATGTATGTTAGTTGCTCAGTTGTATCCAACTCTGTGATCCCATGGACTGTAGCTTGCCAGGCTCCTCTGTCCTTGAAATTCTCCAGGCAAGAATACTGCAGTAGGTAGCCATTCCCTTCTCCAGGGGATCTTCCCAACCCAGGGATCAAACCTGGATCTCCTGCATTGTAGCAGATTCTTTACCATCTGAGACACCAGGCAAGCCCTTGATGAAATTAGAACTACTCTTAATTCTCACATTATAGACTAAGGCTTAGAGAGGTTAAGTCACTATAGTGGGTTAATTCCCAAATGGCCCATAATGCTCTCCACTTCCTGATATTCATACCACTTGAATACAGGCTGGTCTAGTGACTTACTTCTAACCAATAGAATATGGCACAGATAATGATATATCAGTTCTGCTATTATATTATAAAGATGTTTAACTTCTGTCTTGTTAGCAGGTTCTCTTCCTCACAGGTTTTGATAAATTAAGTTGCCATGTTGGGAATGTTCATTTGGCCAGGGACTGGCAGAACCTCCAACCAAAAAGTCCAACTAGAAATTGAGACACTCAGTCCAATAATTGAAAGGGAACTGAATCCTCAGCAACTATGTAACTGAGCTTGGAAGCAAATTCTTTCCCAGATGATCTTTCAGATGAAACCACTGCCCTGCCTAATAACTGAACTGCAGCTTTGTGAGAGATCCTGAAACAAAAGACTCTTCTAAGTTATGTTCAGATTCTTGATCCACAGAAACAGTGAGATAATAAATATTTGTTGTTTTAAGGCACTAAGGTTGTGATAATTTGTTATGCAACAAAGGTAACTAAATACAGTCATATTCTTAAGATGCTGGGTCTTAGAAATCCATGCCTGGCTGAGTCCAGAACATACGCTATTGTTCACTTCTCTGCTAGCTTTGAATATACCTTCATTAGGAAATTTTTCTACTATAAGTATAATTAGCTCTGTTTGTGATTTTTACTATTACTAATACTTATATTTAAGCTCTTTCCATATTGAATTGTAATTTTCTGTTTATTTATCTGTTAGACAGTAGACAGTTCAGGGTCATGAATACAGATTTATCTATAACTCTGGCACCTCGCCCAGTCCTGATACATAGATTCTTTGAAAATGTATATATTGTAAAATATATATATATTGAACTGATAAATTATTACTTTGTAAGACAATGTAAATCAACCAACAATTCACTTCTGATGATATTTATTGATGTCTGTCATATGTCAGCCACTGGACAACATGTCAGGGCTCAAGCATGAACAAATCACTGTTACCTATATATAGCTGCTAGCATCTAAAGGTGACTGGCATATGAAAAAGAAAGATAACACAAAGCAGTAAGCAGTATCAGAGAGGTATTAAGTTGAGCCACATAAAATGACCATCTTTGTACGTCAGAAAAAATTGAATATGGACAATGTCATATGATTCAACCTATCAGAGATTATGCTATCAGAACATAAGGTGGAATAATTAGTGGATATGACATTGTCTTGACCTTTAATTCTAAGGCTTGGAAAAATGACAAAGATAACTGAATTCTTAGCAAACAGTAGGTTATCCTTTGAGCAGAAAAACCCAAGAAGACATTACATCGTAAGCAAACAGAATGATTGGTATACTAACAGAGGTGGGAGTAAATGAGGATAAGGTTTTAGACTGCTAAATTCAGAGGAACAGATCTTCTTTTTCAACATCATACTTCTGTAAGTTAGTTGCTATCAAAATAAATTGTGAAAGAAATTATCCTGTGAAATTCCAATTCAAGTAATTAGTTCAGTTCAGTTCAGTTGCTCATTTGTGTCCGACTCTTTGTGACCCCATGAATCACAGCACAGCAGGCCTCCCTGTCCATCACCAATTCCCGGAGTCTACTCAAACTCATATCCATCGAGTCGGTGATGCCATCCAGCCATCTCATCCTCTGTCGTCCCCTTCTCCTCCTCCCCCCAATCCCTCCCAGCATCAGGGTCTTTTCCAATGAGTCAACTCTTCACATGAGGTGGCCAAAGTATTGGAGTTTCAGCTTTAGCATCAGTCCTTCCAATGAACACCCAGGACTGATTTTCTTTAGGATGGACTGGTTGGATCTCCTTGCAGTCCAAGGGACTCTCAAGAGTCTTCTCCAACACCACAATTCAAAAGCATCAATTCTTAGGCGCTCAGCTTTCTTCATAGTCCAACTCTCACATCCATACATGGCTACTGGAAAAACCATAGCCTTGACTAGACAAACTTTTGTTGGCAAAGTAATATCTCTGCTTTTGAATATGCTATCTAGGTTGGTCATAACTTTCCTTCCAAGGAGTAAGCGTCTTTTAATTTCATGACTACAGTCACCATCTGCAGTGATTTTGGAGCCCCCCCAAAATAAAGTCTGACACTGTTTCCACTGTTTCCCCATCTATTTCCCATGAAGTGACGGGACCAGATGCTATGATCTTTTTTCTGAATGTTGAGCTTTAAGCCAACTTTTTGACTCTCCTCTTTCACTTTCATCAAGAGACTTTTTAGTTCCTCTTCACTTTCTGCCATTCTACCTAATGAGCAAAATACATGTGACAGGTATGTTAATTATCTCTTGCACTCCAGTACTCTTGCCTGGAAAATCCCATGGATGTCGGAGCCTGGTAGGCTTTAGTCGATGGGGTCGCTAAGAGTCGGACACGACTGAGCGACTTCACTTTCAATTTTTACTTTCATGCTTTGGAGAAAGAAATAGCAACCCACTCCAGTGTTTTGCCTGGAGAATCCCAGGGACGGGAGAGCCTGGTGGGCTGCCGTCTATGGGGTCGCAGAGTCAGACATGACTGAAGCGACTTAGCAGCAGCAACAGCAGCATATTTACCCATAATGACATTATTATCTTACAATTTCTGTAAGTCAGGAATCCAGGCACCTTTTAGCTGGATCCTCTTAGCTCAGGATCTCTCACAAAGTTGCAATCAAGGTGGCAGCCATGGCTGCCCTGCTTCTAAGGTTTGACTGGAGCATGACCCACTTCCAGGCTCACTCGTGTGGCTGATGAACCGAGGGCCTCAGCTCCTCAATGGCTTTTGAACAAGGGCCACTCCTAATCCTGGCTATGCGGGTGTTTCCAAAGGGCCATGCACATCATGGCCACTGAATTTTGTCAGAGCAATAAGTGAGAAAGCAAAAGAGGGCACACAAGATGCAAATCACTGTCTCTCATGACCCAACATTGGAAATAACCGCCAGTACCTTAGAATGTAGCCATCCTTCTAGAGGTAATGAACTGAAGGTGAGGTTATTAGAATGGATTCTAACCCAATGTAACTGGTCTTTATAAAAAAGGGAAAATTTGGACACGGGGAGATACACAGAGGGAAGATGACATAAAGAAGCAGGGAGACCCTCATGTGAACATAAAAATGGTCACTGATCAGCCCAGGCAAGAGGCCTAGGACAGATGTTCCCCTCTTAGCCCTCTGAAGGAACCAAACTTGCCAACACCTTGATTTGGGATTTCTAGCCTCAGAACTTGGAGAAGGTGATGGCACCCCACTCCAGTACTCTAGCCTGGAAAATCCCATGGACAGAGGAGCCTGGTGGGCCACAGTCCCTGGGGTCACTAAGAGTCTGACATGACTGAGCGACTTCACTTTCACTTTTCACTTTCATGCATTGGAGAAGGAAATGGCAACCCACTCCAGTGTTCTTGCCTGGAGAATCCCAGGGACGGGTCAGCTTGGTGGGCTTCCCTGTATGGGGTCACACAGAGTTGGACATGACTGAAGCGACTTAACAGCAGCAGCAGCAGCCTCAGAACTCTGAGACAATAAATTCCTGTTGCTTAAGCCACCCAGTTTGTGGTACTTTGTTACAGGAATGCTAGTGAACTTATGTAAGTGGTGAACAAAATGGGTAGGTTTCCTGCAGTCAGAGAGCTTTCAGTCTAAGGGCAGAGATATATGTTAAACAAATAGCCAAATATGTAATTGAAAACTGAAAGACATGTTCTTAAAAAAAGAAAAAAGGCCCTATGAACACATAAGAACCCAACTTAGCCCACTGAGTGTGATATCTACACACTCAGATATCAAGAACAAGCAGATAATAAGGAGGTAAAAATTTGCATTAATCTAGCATAGATTCCTAGATGAATCTGGATAAAACTTGCTCAGGAAAATTCCATCCGGGAAGAATTTAAACATTGGATCCATTGGGCGGCTAAGCACTTCAAAGGAAGTATGGAAATCCCATTTCCTGAGCAATTTCAGATAGCACAGCAGAAAACACTCCAAAATCAATTCTAGGGAATCTTGGGACTTCCCTGGTGGTCCAGTGGTTAAAACTCCATGCTTCCACTGCAGGGCGCACAGGTTCTATCCCTGGTCAAGGAACTAAGGTTCTACAGCCAAGTGGTGTGGCCAAAAATAGAAGAAACAAACAAACAAACAAAAAAAAATAGGGAGCCTTTCTCTGGCCAGTACTTTTCATCTGTGTCTCTTTCATTTCTTTTGCTTGCAGTTTTCTAATTGCATCTCAAGTTATGGCTTGATAGTCAGAGGGGCTCTAATGCCTCCTTTGTGTAGTCACAGCACTTTGCCCTTTATAAAAGGAATTATGCAAGGCTAATAAATTAGGATAACCCCCCAATAAAAGAAAGTGACATTTAAAACAAAATCATCTAGGACTGCTCACCTTCTGAAGGAGGAAAAACAGTTAAGAAATTGAGTCTTGAGATGAACTTGGTGTTTGGCAACCTAAGAGGCTCTTTTCCAATGTAACATTACTCAGCAGCCCAGAGGTTTTAAAACAGAAGCCATTCCTTTACAAGTTTTCAGAAACCATTTGGATTATCTAGTCGAAAAATCACAGGGTTGATAGTTGATTCGGCTGGCATATGAGTCATCTTGTATATATCCAGGCTGTTTTAACTCAACACTTCAAATCTTAGATGCTCAGATTTCAGCTGAATTGACCTTCAAAATCTGGGAAATGTGTCAGATGGTTTTAGCACACCAAAAGACTCACTTTTGTTTTCCTACACAGCCTCCCAAGGGATAAAGTTTAGAGGCGCTGTTGGTCTCTTTGCCAAGCAGGTCTGTGTCACTGAGATCCAATTTGTCAGTGACATTAGGTTGTCCAGACATAAGCGTCAGTCGAGACTGCTGCCAAGGTCATGCTAGACAAGGGCAGCCAAGTAGGAACAAGCATCACCCTCCCTCATTTTGAAACACAGAGATCTCAGCCTGAGCGGCAAGGCAAGGAGAAAAGTTCTGATTCCAAATCTTTTACTTTTGTGCACCCAATGCTTCTCTGCTATGCTGTACTCACCTGAATTCATTCCCTCTTCTCTGTCCACTGTCCCAGGGCTTCCAGGTGACTCAGTGGTAAAGAATCTGCTTGCCAGTGCAGGAGATGTAGAAGATTGTGTTCTATTCCCTGGGTCAGGAAGATGCCTTCGGGGAGGGAATGACAACCCAGTCCAGTATTCCTGCCTGGGAGATCCCACAGACAGAAGAGCCTGGCGACTATGATCCGTGGGGTCGCAAAGAGTAGAACCTAAGTTAGCAATTGTTCACTGTCATAGCAGCCATTCTTTCCCCTCTATAACTCTCCATTTGGGGTGCGTCATTGACCTTGAAGGCCTGGAACCTTGTTCATGTTTGAACTTGTTTTTACACATTCTCATTCAGATTACCTGAGTGATTCTCTCATGCCTGCTGCTGCAAGGATGCCATCTATGTCCAGGAAAAGGCATATCAACACTGGGAAACATTGCTGCTGTGATGGGCCCAGAGGTGCCCAGTCACTGATTCCAGCCAGTCTTGTCCTGTATCCCCAATATCTGATTATTAAAGATTGTAACAGAGGGGCCCATCTGGAAGAAGGCTCAGGTTCTCTCTTGGATCTGCTTAGTACAGGTTTGAGAAGAGCTCAGTGGGGGCCAAGAGGGCCATGCTCTCCTTACCCTATTGGTGTGCTTAGAGGTGATGTCCCACTACTGGTGTTTAAATGAAGTCTGAGCCCTATCTCTCTGTCTTGAACAATGACAAAAAACAGTGTGAAATCTGAGATGTAAAGCTTGCTTGGGGCAGAATGATAGCACATGGTAATGGTCTGTTAATATATTTGCTGTAAAATTCCACTTGAATGGATGTGTTTGCTCTTATTCTTTCTCCTTTACACTCACACACACAAGGCACTATGCACATTGTCAATGTTAAGGTGAGATGAGGGAGACATTGGGGTGATTGCTCTGGATGGGGAGTTTACAGGCTTCTGCCTAGTGTCAGAGGCAGGTGCAGCTCCACTGTGTCCAAAGTCTAGAAGTAGCATGTCTCAGCTATGTTCCCTTGGGTCCTGCCGTTGCCCAAATCTTGTCCTTCAGCACCCCTTTGGCCTTAAGAATTCTCCTTATTTCCTTCCCAAAATCTCTAATTTCTGCTTTATTTAGTGAGAGTTGGACTTCTGGCATTACTATTTCGGTATTACATTGTTGATAGTGGAATTAGATGAAGTGGTTAATCTTTTTTTTCTTTTAGCTCTCTCTTAAAACAACAATTCATAAACCCTCCTGGACTGTATCAACTCAGTGATTTGGTTGAAGGAGGTGAAGAGGTTGATCTACTTTCAGGATGTGAGTCAGTGGGAATGTTAGTTAGAAAGATCCCTGGAATCCAGAGGCTCCTATATTTTCTCTCTTTTCTGAAATTCTCCACCTTAAAAGAGACAAAAGTTTTCGGCAATTAGTGTGAAACTGAACTGACCCTATTGATCTTTTGATTATTTCATTTTCATTTTGCCGATTAAGCTCTAAATAGAGCCTTGTTAAGACTTAAAAATTAGTATAAAGTGCCAAGATATTTAAGTTTACAAAATGACCACTACTTGTATGGTACAAGTCCGTCCATAGATGGAGGTCACCATGAAGATGCATTCATGTTACATGATTCGGTCCATTGTAGAAGAGGGTAGGAGGGAAAGGTCTCAGCAAAAGGGGAAACATTGGTCATAGCATTTGGGCTTTTAACTGTGCTTGACTGCCTCTTATTCCATCTGTCACCCTTGGATTATATTGTTTCTGAGAATAAAACATGGCAGCGTATAATGGTGATGAGATGGGTCTCAATCAAAATTCATTTCAAGTCTCCTTGGCTGAACTAGGTCCAGGAATTCAGCAAGAAAAGATAGTAATAATCAAGGAGAAGAATGAATAATCATGCAATATATAGAAATTCAACAGGGAAGTATTGAGGTCCTACACTGGGCCAGATACTGCTAAGCCAGAGGATATAAAGATAAAAGATGACTAGTTCTTGTCCTCAAAGAGATTAGAGTCTCTGGTCACTTGGAAATGTGGGTGAATAAATGTATTCTATGTATGTCATTTCAGACCAGAGGCTTGCAGGGCTGGAGGTTGGATTACAAAGAAGCAGGAATAGCTGTCCCACACCAACTCCAGTCTGTCTGGAGTTGACCACCTATTGATTTTATGGGGTTAGCCAACAAAATTTGGGGGCAAAAGAGACAAAAAGGCAAAATGAGAAGATAACTGCAGAGCAGAATAGAGCCAGCTTGTGTGGCTGGAATTCATTCATTCCAGTGGTTAAGACTCTGTGCTTCCAAAACAGGATCAATCCCTGATCAAGGAACTAAGATCCCACATGCCCTGGGGCCCAAATAAACAAAAAAGAATACAATCAGCTCTGCAATGTGAAAATAGGAAGAGCAGAGTAAAAGGCCAAAGATTTCAAGAAGCCCAATCTATGGACTGGTGCCATCTTGGTAATATTTTATTACGTAGAGCAAAATGATAGAGAAAGCAATGTAGTTTACTGCATGCCAATTTAAGGTTGCCAAAGGTTTTTATTGAGAAAGACTCTAATTTATTTTAGCACTATCTTCTCCATAATTTAAAATGCCCTCTCTTTTATGACAGTATGTACTCAGTTGACAGTTCTCTGAGAATTCCCCAGAACACATTACAGATCAGATCAGATCAGTCGCTCAGTCGTGTCCGACTCTTTGCGACCCCATGAATTGCAGCACGCCAGGCCTCCCTGTCCATCACCAACTCCCGGAGGTCACTCAGACTCACATCCATAGAGTCAGTGATGCCATCCAGCCATCTCATCCTCTGGCGTCCCCTTCTCCTCCTGCCCCCAATCCCTCCCAGCATCAGAGTCTTCTCCAATGAGTCAACTCTTCACATGAGGTGGCCAAAATACTGTAGTTTCAGCTTTAGCATCATTCCTTCCAAAGAAATCCCAGGGCTGATCTCCTTTAGAATGCACTGGTTGGATCTCCTTGCAGTCCAAGGGACTCTCAAGAGTCTTCTCCAACACCACAATTCAAAAGCATCAATTCTTCCGTGCTCAGCCTTCTTCACAGTCCAGCTCTCACATCCATACATGACCACAGGAAAGACCATAGCCTTGACTAGGCGAACCTTTGTTGGCAAAGTAATGTCTCTGCTTTTGAATATGTGATCTAGGTTGGTCATAACTTTCCTTCCAAGGAGTAAGCGTCTTTTAATTTCATGGCTGCAGTCACCATCTGCAGTGATTTTGGAGCCCAGAAAAATAAAGTCTGACACTGTTTCTCCATCTATTTCCCATGTAGTGATGGGACCAGATGCCATGATCTTACATTACACTGGTGTGCAAAAACTGGAAGTCAGGAACCACTGAGAAATCACAGCGCAGTTCCCACCACTGGGGGCACTTCTGCACTTCAAAAGACAGGCATTTCTCAGGAATTAAACAAACCTGGGTTCTTTGTGCAGAAAATGAAGAGGAAATGGTGATGGGAATCTGGAGGGAAAGCTTCCCTCACAGTCCATAGGTATGATTACATTTGGTCAGTCATCGGTTTGAATTTCTGGAGACTGAGGGCAAGGGGTCAAACCAGTGTTTACATGGCTGTAGGGAAGAGTGGGAGGAAGGAATGGATGAGTCAAGATGTATCATTCTGGAGTTCGAATGAATTCCTGTCCTCCTCAGTAGCATCACTGACCAGCCAGCTGCAGAAAAAATGAGGAAATTACTTCAAAACAGGGAGTGGAGGTGGAGAGAAAAGTTTCCTTAACTTTCTAAAAAGAAGTCAAAAGGCTTTTTATCTCTTCTTCATCTAAAGTAAGGAAGAATCCTGAAACTAGGGGCCTCTCCTTATAATGTTGTTATTGTTACTTAGTCACTAAGTCATATATGAATATTTTTGTGCAATCCCATGGACTGTAGCCCTCCAGGCTCCTCTGTCCATGGGATTTCCCAGGCAAAAATACTGCAATGAGTTGCCATTTCCTTCTCCAGGGGATATTCCCAATCCAGAGATTAAACCTGACTCTCCTGCCTTGACAGGTGGATTCATTACCACTGAGTCACCAGGAAAGCCCCTCTCCTTATACAACAAGGCTCCAAAACACTGAGCTTATACCGAAGACTTCCTCTTGGAGCCTATAGAAAGCAACTATGCTTTTCCTTAGGCATTGCCAAAGGCCCTGAAGAAAATGCTGGTCTTCCCGAGGGAGTAGATTCACTGAGCTTCTCTCATCACAGTGAAAAGGCCTCATCTTGCCCTCTTTTCTTTTTTTTTCTTATTTGTTCAACTGAATTGCAGACCAAGAGCATCCTATTGCTTTTCTCAACAGAAGTGTACTATCATTTTGTTATTATTATTAATCAGTATTATGAACCTCACTCTACCTCCCTAGCCACTAAATTCAAATGTTGAAGTTCTAACCCCCAAAATAAATGTATTTGGAAATAAGCCCTATAAATAAATGTGTGTGTTAGTCGCTCAGTTCCATCAGACTCTTTATAATCCCATAGACTGTAGTCCATCAGACTCCTCTGTCCATGGAAGTTTCCAGGCAAGAATACTGGGTAGCCTTTCCTTTCTGCAGGGGATCTTCCCAATTTAGGGATCGAATCCAGGTCTCTTGTATTGCAGGCAGATTCTCTACCGTTTGAGCCACCAGTGGAAGTGAAAGTCGCTCAGTTCAGTTCAGTTCCATTCAGTTTCTCAGTCATGTCCAACACTTTGCGACCCTATGAACTAAAGCACTCCAGTCCTCCCTGTCCATCATCAATTCCCTGAGTTTACTCAAACTCGTGTCCATTGAGCTAGTGATGCCATCTAACCGTCTCATCCTCTGCTGGCCCCTTCTCCTCCCACCTTCAATCTTTCCCAGCATCAGGGTCTTTTCCAATAAGTCAGTTCTTCACATCAGGGAGCCAAAGTATTGAAGTTTCAGCTTCAGTATCAGACCTTCCGATGAATATTCAGGACTGATTTCCTTTAGGATGGAGTGGTTGGTTCTCCTTGCAGTCCAAGGGACTCTCAAGAGTCGTCTCCAACACCACAGTTCAAAACCATCAGTTCTTCGGTGCTCAGCTTTCTTTATAGTCCAACTCTCACTTCTGTAGATGACTACTGAAAAAACAGTAGCTTTCACTAGATGGACCTTTGTCAGCAAGGTAATGTCTCTGCTTTTTAATATGCTGTCTAGGTGGTCATAACTTTTCTTCCAAAGAGCAAGCGTCTTTTAATTTCATGGCTGCAGTCACCATCTGCAGTGATTTTGGAGCCCCCAAAATGAAGTCTCTCACTATTTCCACTCTTTTCCCATCTATTTGCCATGAAGTGATGGGACCAGATGCCATGATCTTAGTTTTCTGAATGGTGAGCTTTAAGCCAGCTTTTTCACTCTCCTCTTTGACTCTCATCAAGAGGCTCTTTAGTTCCTCTTCACTTTCTGCCTAAGTGTGATGCCATCTGCATATCTGAGATTACTGATATTTCTCCCAGCAATCTTGATTCCAGCTTGTGCTTCATCCAGTCCAGCGTTTCTCATGATGTACTCTGCATATGAGTTAAGTAAGCAGGGTGACAATATACAGCCTTGACATACTCCTTTCCCAATTTGGAATCAGTCTGTTGTTCCATGTCCATTTCTAACTGTTGCTTCGTGACCTGCATACACATTTCTCAGGAGGGAGATCAGGTGGTCTGGTATTCCTATCTCTTGAAGAATTTTCCAGTTTGTTGTAATCCACATAGTCAAAGGCTTTGGCATAGTCAATAAAGCAGAAGTAGATGTTTTTCTGGAACTCTCTTCCTTTTTCGATGATTCAGCGGATGTTGGCAATTTGATCTCTGGTTCTTCTGCCTTTTCTAAATCCAGCTTGAACATTTGGAAGTTCATGGTTTATGTACTGTTGAAGCCTGGCTTGGAGAATTTTGAGTATTACTAGCATGTTAGATGAGTATAATTGTGCAGTAGTTTGAGCATTCTTTGGTATTGCCTTTCTTTGGGATTGGGATGAAAACTGACCTTTTCCCATCCTGTAGCCACTGCTGAGTTTTCCAAATTTGCTGGCATATTGAGTGCATCACTTTCACAGCATCATCTTTTAGGATTTGAAATAGCTTAACTGGAATTCCATCACCTCCACTAGCTTTGTTCATAGTGATGCTTCCTAAGGCCCACTTGAATTCACATTCCAGGATGTCTGGCTCTAGGTGAGTGATCATCATGATTATCTGGGGCATGAAGACTTTTTTTGTACAGTTCTTCTGTGTATTCTTGCCACCTCTTCTTAATATCTACTGCTTCTGTTAGGTCCATACAATTTCTGTCCTTTATTGAACCCATCTTTGCATGAAAAATTCCCTTGGTATCTCTAATTTTCTTGAAGAGATCTCTAGTCTTTCCCATTCTATTGTTTTCCTCTATTTCTTTGCATTGATCACTGAGGAAGGCTTTCTTATCTCTCTTTGCTATTCTTTGGAACTCTGCATTCAAATGGGTATATCTTTCCTTTTCTTCTTTTCCTTTTGCTTCTCTTCTTTTCTCAGCTATTTGTAAGGCCTCCTCAGACAAGCATTTTGCCTTACTGTATTTCCTTTTTGGGGGATGGTCTTGATCACTGCCTCTTGTACAATGTCAAGAACCTCTGTCCATAGTTCTTCAGACACTTTGTCTATCAGATCTAACCTTTTGAATCTATTTGTCACTTCCACTGTACAATCATAAAGGATTTTATTTAGGTCATACCTGAATGATCTAGTGGTTTTCCCTACTTTCTTCAATTTAAGTCTGAATTTGGCAATAAGGAGTTCATGATCTGAGCCAACTATTTGAGACCCCCTGGACTATCCATCCATGGAATTCTCCAGGCCAGAACACTGGGGTGGGTAGCCTTTCTCTTCTCCAGGGGATCTTCCCAACCTAGGGATCAAACCCAGGTCTCCCACATTGCAGGCAGATTCTTTACCAGCTGAAGGAAGCCCAAGAATACTGGAGTGGGTAGCCTTTCTCTTCTCCAGTGGATCTTCCTGATCCAGAAATTGAACCGGGATCTCCTGCATTGCAGGGAAAGCCCAATAAGTAAGTAACTTTGGTTAAATGAGGCCGTAAAGGTGGGGCCCAAATGTGATAGGGTCAGTGTCATTACAAGAAGAGACATCAGAGAGTTCACTCTTTCTCTCTCTCCCTGCCATGTGAAGATACAGAGAGAATGTGGCCGGGATGAGAGCCCTCACCAAAAACCAAACCAACTGGCCACTTGATCTTGGGCTCCCAGCCTCTAGAAGTGAAAGAAATTAATTTCTGTTGTTTAAGCAACTGGTATGGGGTATTTTGGCACCCCACCCCAGTACTTTTGCCTGGAGAATCCCATGGACGGAGGAGCCTGGTGGGCTCCAGTCCATGGGGTCGCTGAGAGTTGGACACGACTGAGTGACTTCACTTTCACTTTTCACTTTCATACATTGGAGAAGGAAATGGCAACCCACTCCAGTGTTCTTGCCTGGAAAATCCCAGGGACAGGGGAGCCTGATGAGCTTCCGTCTATGGGGTCGCACAGAGTCGGACACGACTGAAACGACTTAGCAGCAGCAGCAGCATGGAGTATTTTGTGATGACAACCTGAGGAGACTAATATCATTAGTTATTATCCTATGAACTGACCTTAATTTCTTAAGAATAAAATGTTTCCCCAGAAGAAGGGATATAAGTCTCTTTGGGAACCACATTGTCACTTAGAAAGAGGAGGTACTAACATTATTTGTGCTTTTACATATTTGTTAGACAGGAACTAATCATTGCAAATACACTAGGTAGGAAGCTGTGGGTTAGAGGGCTTGTGCAACTTGGTAGGTCACAGGGTCAGTAAGCTGAGGGCCCCCGTGGGATATGCCAGGTGCGCTGGGCTCAGAAGCCAGGCTGTACCTGTTTTCTCTGCCATCTGCACTGTCCTAGCCCACATTAGACTGAGTTCTCACCTTCCTTGTCTAACATATCACTTTTGCTACAGCAATTAAAATCACTTCATAAACTGGAGAAGGTTTTTTAGAGCATTTACTGAGATCTAGTGGTTATATGATCCTAATTTTGCAGGGGTAAAGAAAGAACAAAAGAAAACACATACCGTATATCTTGCATTTTTTAAAAGCCTGGGGGAAAAAAAGACTGGAAAAGTGACATCAGATAGTAGGAGTATCTTTGTGGTGGTTGTTGTTGTTTTTCTGAATAGTAGAATAATGAGTGACTTTATTTTGCTTTTATATTTTTTTGGACACTTTTATTTCACATTCTCAATTCTTGTAGTCAGAAAAACAGTTTTGAATGACAAAAAGCAGGCTACACCGTCTTCTTCCTGTGGCATCCGTTTGCTCTGTGCTAGCACAGGGTGTCCACAGCTCCTTGACTAAAAGCTTGGGTGTCACGGTTAGGGCTTGGGAGGACCACAGAGAAAAGTCAGTGGCAGGAGCTGACCCTGAGCAATCCCATTACAGAGCAGTGGGGGCAGGGAAGAGATGCTGACACGGGTTCAGTTCCAAACCTAACTGGGGAAAGGTGAAATGGTTACCATCTGGAGTTGCCCGTGATGGGAGGTGAGGGGGGAGGTGGCCTGCCGCAGGGCTCCAGCACAGGCGTCCCCTCTCTGTGCCCCCGCCCTTCCTCCTAACTGTGATGCAGGAGAAAGAGCTACACCTCTCTGTGACCTTCGGATGACCCAGCCATTCTGACAGGGTGGCCACCATCCAAGTGACATTTCCAAATAATGAACTGATCCAGACACTGGATCATATCTTTGTAGATCTATCTTTATCAAATAGAAAGAAATGAAAAGCAAATTTTCTGCCTGTGTTCTAGAGAGTGTGTGGCCTAGATGGGTGGTATTCTCTGTGGTTATCTTGGCAATAATCAGCTCTTGTTCCCTCTTATATCTTCTGAAGTGCCATTTTTGGCAAAAGAGCCCAGGAGAAATAGTAGATATTGAGGAAAAGGAAACAGTAGGGTTCCCACCCCCCACCCCCAACTCTTTCTTTCTCTGTTTCATAATGAAAAGTTGTGAACAGTAGAAAGCTAGGATTTCTTGAGAGAAAATGATGGTGAATGAGAGATTCTTATAAATGCTATAATATTCTGGAGGTGATCCGGCTGATTAGAAAGTGAAACGGCTATTGTATTTTCCCCAGGGGGCAGTGACCTGAGCAGGGTAGAACTTCCAGAAGGATTTACATTTGTCCTAAAAGCCTTTATGTAGCTCTTTGCCTTTTTGTAACTCTATCTTTGCCTCTAGTTTCAGTAACTGTTAGAATGCAGAGATCCTGTTCTGTTTATCTGTTTGCTTCTTCAGCAACTATTACTGAGCATCTGTTATGTGAACAGCTCTGTTCTACCCATGGAGGGGATATACGTGTGTGTGTGTGTGTGTGTGTGTGTGTGTGTATAATGGATACATTATACATGCATTCATTATATATTTTATGTCTGTATGTGGTAGTAGAGTGAGGGGTGCTCACCAAAAAATAGGTCCATGTCTTAACACTTGTTGTTTGTGTGTGTTAGCCCTTCAGTCACGTCTGACTCTTTGCAACTCCATGGGTACAGACCCCTGGCTGTAGCTTGCCAGGCTCCTCATCCATGGGCTTCTCCAGGCAAGAATACTGGAATGGGTTGCCATTTCCTTCTCCAGGGGATCTTCCCAATCCAGGGATTGAATCCGGGTCTCCTGCATTGCAGGCAGATTCTTTTACCACTGAGCCACAAGGGAAGCCCCTAAAGTGAAGTGAAAGTCACTCAGTCGTGTCTGACTCTTTGTGATCCCATGGACATACAATCCATGGAATTCTCCAGGCCGGAATACTGGAGCGGTTAGCCTTTCCCTTCTTCAGGGGATCTTCCCAACCTAGGGATCGAACCAAGGTATTCCACATTGCAGGTGGATTCTTTACCAGCTGAGCCACAAGGGAAGCCCTAACACTTGTTTGGTATGCAATTTTGAGTAATTTATATCTCCAGTGGAGGTGATAGCTTATATGTTCTCACATATTCTCTGTTCTTCACCGATCATAATCCTCACTACTCCTTATTTCAAATATGTGTTTAATGCCTGTCTTCTTTGGTTAACATTATGTTCTATTGTTCCATGAGATCAGGCATTGTTTTGTCTGCCTGTGCACTAACGCACACTTATACATACAATATATACACATGTGCATATATTATAAGTGTGTGTTAGTTTCCCAGGCACTCTGACTCAGGAGCCTCGACTTTTCACCATTATACCTCATTGCTCTTTAGTATGTGGAAAGACTAGCAGTATGACTGAGCCTGGCTTTGTAGGCAGAGGCAGCAGGCAAGGGCTTAGTACACTGTGATATGTACAGTAGCTACACCGTACATGAATGATTCCGTGCAAGTTCACAGCTTAGTCTGAAAAAGGAGAACTAGAGCAAAGGGATTGCTGTCTTCAACAAATGATATTAGTCTGGGATTCTGCAGAAGCAGATGCTAAGACCAAGACTCTAACAGAGATGATCCCAGAAAAAACACAGGTAAGAGAGTTGGGGAAGTGAGACAGGGAAAACAAGGCAGCCCAGGGAAGAGTTCATTATCAAGCAAGCTCACACTGTGGGTAGCTGAAGATTAGTCCTGCTGGGGGTCCCTGGGAGCCAGCATGGGGCACATCCTGGAGTGGAAATTATCTCCACTGAGAGATAAGAAAGCTGGGCTATTTACACACCAACAGCCGTTAGTGTTTTGTTTAGGTCTCTTCACAGGGGACAGAATTTCCTTGCACTTTTGGCCAACCAAGCACCAGCATAGGCCTTCCAACAAAGAAGCGCAGGTGCGTTTCCCTGGGAGATAGTTATTGGGCCATGGGGAGAGCACTGGGAACATCTGCCTCAGGGGATTGAAAGCATCCATTTTCTAAGGTTACTGGTCCTGAGGGTGCATGTGGAGAAAGAGGTGGGGCATTATTTCCCAGAAATGCCAAATCCCCAAACTAGATACATTGTTCTCCCAACTTACACCCCAGTTCAGTCCAAAACCCCACAGCAATGAGTGAAACAACGAGTGACTATTCCTTTCTTTTATTTCTCCTTTCCACATGATCAAATATGATTGTTTATCATGATTTAAACAGTGCTTCTATTTCAGGTAGACTATTCTAGAGAAATAGGAAACCATATTGGGTTTATTGGAGAAGGATATGGCAACCCCTCTAGTATTCTTGCCTGGAGAATTCCATGGACAAAGGAGCCTGGCAGGGTACAGTCCATGGGGTCACAAAGAGTTGGACATGACTGAGTGACTATCACTTATTCATTGTGAGTATGTTTGGGAAAATAGAAAAAGGAGAATCTAAATGTGGAAGTCATCTCAGACACAACTGGCACTAGAAAATTAGAAAACCATTTTTCCTTCTTTTTTGTAGGGGGCAGGAGCAGGCAGCTGGGGGAGGGTGTGGTTTGAAGCCCAGCATCTCTCTGCATATCTCAAGTCCAGTGGGAGAAGAACTTTGGGCCCTGTGGATCTTTTGAAAACATTTACCTTGGCCTTCCCTGGGGGCTCAGATGGTAAAGAATCCACATGTAATGCAGGAGACCTGGGTTCGATCCCTGGGTTGGGAAGATCTCCTGAAGAAGGAAATGGCAACCCACTCCAGTATTCTTGCCTGGAGAATTCCATGGATAGGGTAGCCTGGCAGGCTACAGTTCGTGGGCTCATGAAGAGTTTGACACAACTGAGCAACTAATACTCTCACTTCATAACTGAGCATGAAAAACTGTGTGGAAGATCATTACAAACCCTCCTGAGGGTGAACATGTGGCAGATCCAGGGAAACCCTCCTGAGGGTGAACATGCATGTGGCAGATCCAGGGAGGGATTAGATCTCTCTGTTCTCCCACTGGGGGTATGGGGGAGGCAGTGGGGGCAGAGGTCTTTTGCTCCAGGAAATAAAGCCCCACTGAAATGAGTTGTTTGGGGCAGCAGGGATGGAAATCTTTTCTTTACCAAGCCAAGAACCCTCAATATCTGTAGAAAGGATGTCATTTCAAAGGCCACAGAGGAATTTCTGGAAGAAGAGACATAAAAACATCTCTGTGATACTCTCTAAGGATAAAATGAAAGAACTCCACATTTTTGGAAGTAGTAACAGAAGTGAGCAGTCTCAGAGGTTGGTCCTCAAATCAGGGAAGGGCAGCCCTGGGAAGAGTTGAAGTTGTTGGAACTTCCAAGTGCTGCCTAGTGATGGCAGCAGCTCTGAGACCATCTGTCATTGCAGGGGAGTGAGGGTGGCAGATGGGGCATCAGTGCAGTTGTGGAGGAGCCTGGAAGATTAGCGGGGCCTTCTGGAAGAATCAGGGACCTTCTGGAAGAAACTGGAGCTATGCAGTTCTCACCTGGTGGCAGAGATGATGCCCAAGACTGTCAAGGCTATGTAAGTGAGTGTTTCAAAATTGGTATAAAGTATATTCATAGGAAATGTCAAGTATAGCAAGGTCAACAGAGGTGGCAAAAATACACAAAAGAAGTACACACAAAAAAGATCTTCATGACCCAGATAATCACGATGATGTGATCACTCATTTAGAGCCAGACATCCTGGAATGCGAAGTCAAGTGGGCCTTAGAAAGCATCACTACGAACAAAGCTAGTGGAGGTGATGGAATTCCAGTTGAGCTATTTCAGATCCTAAAAGATGATGCTATGAAAGTGCTACACTCAATATGCTAGCAAATTTGGAAAACTCAGCAGTGGCCACAGGACTAAAAAAGGTCAGTTTTCATTCCAATCCCAAAGAAAGACAATGCCAAAGAATGCTCAAACTACCACACAATTGCACTCATCTCACATGCTAGTAAGGTAATGCTCAAAATTCTCTAAGCCAGGCTTCAGCAATACGAACTGTGAACTTCCAGATGTTCAAGCGAGTTTTAGAAAAGGCAGAGGAACCAGAGATCAAATTGCCAACATCCGCTGGATCATCGTAAAAGCAAGAAAGTTCCAGAAAAACATCTGCTTCTGCTTTATTGACTGTGCCAAAGCCTTTGACTGTGTGGATCACAATAAACTGTGGAAAATTCTGAAAGAGATGTGAATACCAGACCACTTGACCTGCCTCCTGAGAAATCTGTATGCAGGTCAAGAAGCAACAGTTAGAACTGGACATGGAACAACAGACTGCTTCCAAAGAGGGAAAGGAGTACGTCAAGGCTATATATTGTCACCCTGCTTATTTAACTCATAGGCAGAGTACATCATGAGAAATTCTGGACTGAATGAAACACAAGCTGGAATCAAGATTGCTGGGAGAAATATCAATAACCTCAGATATGCAGATGAC
The DNA here is from genome assembly GCA_935064755.1 of Tragelaphus eurycerus. NCBI lineage: Eukaryota > Metazoa > Chordata > Mammalia > Artiodactyla > Bovidae > Tragelaphus > Tragelaphus eurycerus. The sequence goes on from CAKXYN010000002.1 coordinate 33,891,310, forward strand.
ACCACCCTTATGGCAGGAAGTGAAGAAGAACTGAAGATCCTCTTGAGAGTAAAAGAGGAGAGTGAAATGTTGGCTTAAAACTCAACATTCAGAAAACGAAGATTATGGCATCTGGTCCCATCACTTCATGGCAAATAGATGGGGAAACAATGGAAACAGTGACAGACTTCATTTTTTGGGAGCTCCAAAATCACGGCATATGGTGACTGTAGCCATGAAATTAAAAGACGCTTGCTCTTTGGAAGAAAAGTTATGACCACCTAGACAGCATATTAAAAAGCAGAGACATTACCTTGCTGACAAAGGTCAGTCTAGTGAAAGCTATTATTTTTTCAGTAGTCATGTACAGAAGTGAGAGTTGGACTATAAAGAAAGCTGAGCATCGAAGAACTGATGCTTTTGAACTGTGCTTTTGAACTCTTGAGAGTCCCTTGGACTGCAAGGAAATCCAACCATCCCATCCTGAAGGAAATCAGTCCTGAATATTCACTGGAAGAACGGATGCTGAAGCTGAAACTCCAATACTTTGGGCCACCTGATGCAAAGAACTAACTCACTAGAAAAGATTGTGATGCTGGGAAAGATTGAAGGTGGGAGGGCAAGGGGATGACAGAGGATGAGGTGATTGGATGGCATCACCGACTCAATGGACATGAGTTTGAGTAAGCTCTGGGAGTTAGTGATGGACAGGGAAGCCTGGCATGCTGCAGTCCATGGGGTCGCAAAGAGTCGGACATGACTGAGCAACTGAACTGAACTAAGGTCAACAGGTCCAGAGATGATTGTCATTAAAAGATGGTTTATGGTCTTCCCTGGCAGTTTAGTGGTTGAGACTTTGTGCTTGCAATGCAGGGGCCTTGGGTTCAATCCCTGGTTGGGGAAGTAAGATCCCATATCCTGGGTGGTGCTGAAAAAGAAAACATGGCTTGTTACTTACAGTTCCCAAGAAGAGGGTGTGCACATCAAGGACAGGCATGTGTGCCACGTGAAAAGGCACCAGGTTTGGTTAGAAGACAGAAGGAGAGAGAGAAAACTGGTTTCTGCAGGGAGGTACAGGCAAGGCAGAGTAAGCAGGCTTGAGATTAGCCGGTTTGAATGGTTTTAGTGGACTCAGGGGCACAGGACTGTCCCTTACTGTCTGGACCCTGTCCTGGGGTAACTGGTACAGGTGGTCAGTGGCCTGGAGTGTGAGAGTCTCATAAAGGAGGTGGCTGGGATATGGGCTCTAGAGTTGTTGGTGTGTATCTTGAGAAGTGTGTTCCCGAGTTAATTCCATCTTTAGGAATTAGCTGACTCTGGGAAGGGCAGTCTTTCCACAGTCAGCAAGGCCCCAGAGCTCAGAGCATCCAAATAAAGAAAATAAAAGACATGGTTAATACCACAAGCTAGCTGGAAGGTGGTGAGCATCATTTTTTCTTTATCTTTAAAAACCTTTCATAAAAGGTTAAAACACTTTACATTTTAAGTTATGGCCCCTATTTCACCACATAGACCAACCCTCGTGTATGTACTCCTAAAGGGAAGTGGTTATATTTGTCCCAGGCCTCACTTGGAAAGGATTTTGAAATCTTTCTCTGTAGAAGGCCTCATATTCATAAGTACAAAACCTTATTCATCGATAATAAACTTCAATGGAAACTTTTAATCACGTTTTTAAAAGCTGCTGTTTCAAAGCAATCTAGTAGAACCAAAGCGTTCATTATTTGAGAGATGTTTTTATGCAGAGTCTGTTGATACCACACTTTGAAAGCGAATTAATGATGAGCCTGGGTAAGCTGGGTATTCAAAAAGTTGTCAGGAGAGTTCCCCACTGGAACCAGCTTACACTGTGGTATAAAGGGTGTTCCTGTCACAACCCCACATGAACTCTGATTCCCCTTCTTTCTCTCTCTTTTGGGTTGCCCTGCCAAGAAGAAGCCAGTAAAAAACTTACACATCACACTGTATTTCACTATATAGCACTATTGTTGCTGCCATTTGAATATTAATTTTCTAGAATCAGATGGCAGTGCAACTGCATACATGACATCAGGGAGGGTATGAAGGCGTGAGTGGTTTTCTACCACACATGGATTCCTGGGTTTGACCAAAAATAAAGAGCAATAAATACAACGTATTTTTCAAAAAGAGAGAGCTTTAAATCTCAACAGACTTTGGTTCTTGGGCTTGTGAGAACAGCTTGGTCTCTGAATCACTGAGTGAGCTCTCAGGGAGAGCTGAGCTCTTGGAAGAACCAGCACATGAGTTTCAAAGCCAGGGCTGGCTCCAGGAGCTCAGGGTATCCTGGTGCAGCGCAGCGTCCAGAAAATGTAGCCAAGAGTTCAGTTGTGTCCAAAGGGTTGATTCTAGCGCTGGAAAAGTTCTCTCGGGTCATCTAGTGCAAAGCAACCCTCTTCAAATCTGGGCCTTGGATTCTGTGCTAATCCTACCCAATTTTAGCCTGTCTGAGGATTGCTGATACGTAGAATGAACTGTGCTTCATGGGGACAGTTGGCGTTTACTGGTCCATGATGGCTTCCTGCCACCACCCCTGGACTTGCCACTGGCTCCTACTCCTGTCGACAGTATTTCTATAAACGCAGTCAACTCTAGTGTGATGTGGTAAAAGGTATAACTCATGCCATTCACAGAAGAGAATGTTCTCATCCTCACTTGTTCAAAGGCAGAACTTGAAAGGCGATTCTACTCTGCTTGGGCCTTTTCAGCCAGCTGGAGTGACCTGAGTGCCCAGAAGCCTGGAAATACAGACCACAATCCCCTCCAAGTGTTTATGGTATCATTCTTTATGGAAATAAAACAAACAAAAAATATACAGAAAACAGGGGTTGCTTTCATTTTAATTTTGTCATATGAAAAAAAATTCTATCTACTTTCCCTATCATGTTACAATAAAAGTAACACCTAAAATGTGAATACTCTCTGAAGTTTTATAATTTACTCACTGTCTGGAGAAAATGTTGGCACAGATTGCTTGGCTAGGTAGAAAATATTGACCTGTTTTTCTTGAGTGTTTTCCAGGTATACTAGGCATTCTTTTAAGCCCTGACATGTGCTATCTCATTCCCCCCCTCCCCCTTTTAAAATTCTTTGATGGCTTCAAATGATCTTTTGTAGTGATGGCAATTTCTCATTTCTGTCACATCAGATCCATCGACAGGGCCTTGCCCAGGGCATTGTGTAGATAGGGATCCTGACATGAACCAGGGCTCAGCTGGAAGGGTGCCTGATTGATTAATAATGCCTGTCCCCAGAGCCGGTCTGTGGCAAGGAAGTGGGATGGAATGGGCAGATATTTGCACCCCACAGCTCTCCAAAAAAGTTTCAAAGTCCTCAGTGGGAACTTAAGGCACTTGACAGTTCTTAGGATGCCTTCCTAGACTCATCTCTTTTCTTTCAATTCAGTGCCAGTGCTTCTCCAACTAAAAAAGATACATGAATCTTCAGGGTTCTTATTAAAATGCAGATTCTTATTCAGCAGGTTTGAGATTCCCCATTTCTATCAAGCTCCCAGATATTGCTGGTCCATGGAGCACATTTTGATCAGCCAGGCCACTTACCATTAAGTTCTCAGAAACTGCAATGTGCTTTTACTCATCAGTTAATAATGATCGCCATTTATTATTTACTAAGTGTGAACCCCTGTGCTAAGCATTTTACATAAATCATCTTATTTAATTCTAACCAAAAACCTCTTAGATAGATAGCTGTGTTGTCATGCCATTTTACAAGTGAATAAAGCCAGACTCAAAGGTTAAATAACTTGCTCATGTTTAGAGGACAGCAAGGGGCTTGAACCCAATTCCCTGCCACAAACTGCTCCTTGGTGGCTCAGTGGTAAAGAATCCACCTGCAATGCAGGAGACCTGGGTTGGATTTTCCTGGGTCAGGAAGATCCCCTGAAGAAGGAAATGGCAACCCACTCCAGTACTCCTGCCTGGAAAATTCCAATCCACGGAGTCACCAAAGAGTCGGACACAACTGGGCTACTGAGTAACAACAACAAACTCAGCCCTAGGTTAGTAGTATCGGCATCACTCTGGGAGCTTGTTAGGCAAGTCAAGCCTCAGGTTGTGCCCTAGACTCTATTGAATCAGAATCTTTATTTTCTTAAGGTCCCAGGTAATTTGAATACACATGAAAGAAGTAAGTAGTGCTATTCCAAACAACCAGGACTTCTCAGATTTTTCTCATGCTGTTTCTTTCAAAATAGAAAGTCTTGAATCACAATTTTTACCATACCATTTCAGTCAAGGATTATTTTTTAATACTCTGCAGTTTTGATCACACAAATTTGACCCAAAGGGCATTCTTACTAGGTTGCTGAGCAAATTTTTTGGCTTGGCTGAAATAATCTACACAAAATAAAACTGACAATGCCTAAAGATGCAAGTGGTAAAACTTCTTATAAATGAAAACCTGCCTAATGGGTCAGCCCACGTCAGTCACGTTGGATACTGCAAGAATTGGCTCAGGACAAAAACTAGACTTGGTTGAAATAATCAACATGAAATAAAACTGTCAACAGCTAAAATTACACATGGCAAGATACAGATTAAAAAAAAAAAAAAACCCAAAAGAAGAATCAAGTCTTCTTAAAAATGAAACCTGCAAAGTTGATCCCAGAAAGTTGAACTCGGTAGAAAGAGTGGCCTCAAAAAGAAAGCTCACAAATGCAGAGGTTACTCCTCCAAACTCCTCCTTCTTGTCTATTTCTAGACAACAAGAAATCCTGATTAATGATTCAATATTAAGTTCCCTGTGCAGGAATTAGTATCTATCTTATTTACTATATATTCCAGCGTATGCAGCAGAGGCCAGTATATAATAGTATCTCAGTTAAAAATGTGTTGCACAAAATCTTAAAATGTACAGGAATATAATCTGATTCAAAAAAAGTCAGTAGAACAAAAATGAAAATGGAAAAAATATTTCTAAAAGTCTGAATATGTGGTATAGAATTGGACCAAAGAAGTAAAATGATTTAATGACACTTAATCCAAAGAATGATTTTCAACTGAGAAAGATTTCATGAGAAGATGATTCATCAGTGTTGGCAAAATTTGGATAAGAAATTCATAAACATGAGCTAAAATAAGCTGGAAGGGTGAGCTCATACTGTCCACCTGGTTAAATGGTGGAGTCAGTAATACAGAGCAAAGCAGCTGTGTGAGAAAAATCTGCATTTTTTCCTTCTGGCAGTAAATCTTAATTATCCTTCAATGCCTAACTGAAATTTAACATCTTGCATTAGGATTTTTTTTGATCCAAAGAAGGACATGTTGTCCTCAGTGCTTTCACCCCTACCATTTTGACCTAAGGACGTGTCGACCACACCACAGAGCCTGTTGAAATTCATCAAAGTTGAAAAGAAGATTTTCAGCACAATAAGAGTATTTTCATAATAGAGCAAGCTTCCAATACCTGAGAATTGCTTACAATTTTATTATAGTTTAGCTAAGAAATAAATTCAAACTGTCAAACTGTTACTCAGTTCATTATATGTTACTAAAGATAATATATAAAATATAAATGTTAAACAATTAACTGCCTAAAAAGTCACCCTTGTTCATAACATTGAAAGCTACAAAAATTCACCAAAAGTAAATAATACAGTATAAATATTCAATGAAAATAGTCTGAAGTTGAACTATTGATGGGAGAATGAAAACATCTTTCGAAATTTAAATCTGAATAATTGAGCTCAGGAAATGGAACTAGATGAAAATGATCAAGAATAAAATTTACAGAATGATTCAGTACTTACACTTTTAAGTATGTTCCATAAAGACATAAACAAAATATAAAAGAGTTATATCCTAAAATGTTCATTCAGAAGTTATTTATAAGAAAAAATTAGCAAATCCTGCTAAAGATGGAGTATATGGGGAATATTAAGTAAACAATGTCACTTTCTCTTGATGGTTGACGGCTATTTCCCATAGCAGCATCTCTCTGTTTATGTCTGATCATTTTTATTTGTATAGTGATGAAAATAATATTTTCCCCATTCTCCTTAACAGTTTCTCAAGATGGCATTTTTGTGGGCAGTTGTGTGATGTCTCTGAGTGACAGAGCCCTGGAAACACAAAGGCTACTGCTACTGCTGTTTCATCTCCAGGATACCAAACACCAAAGCTGTGTTGAGGGCTTGAGATGGGGCAGCCTTGAAGGATCAAAATATAATTTTGGAGCCTGCCTAGCATGCTGGGACCTAAAGGTTAGAGGGTGGAGGAGTGAGAAATATGAAACACTCTACAATGTTCAAGTAAAAACTGAATATCCTGTCTTTATCGATTCATTTAATCATTCATTCAAGAAACATTTCTTGAGTGCCTACTGTGCACCAGGCATTGTTCTAGACAGTGTTCTAGCTTTAGAACACCAAATTCAGAGACTGAATGGTGAACAAAAGAGACAAAAATTGCTGCCTTTGTGGAGTTTACAGTAGAGAGAGACACTCAAAAAATACAGAAAAATATTTGGGAAAGGTAAGAACTTCTCTCCAGTGTAGACCAACCCAAAGACATACTTTTATTACACACTAAAGCTCTTGGTGTCATCAATAATTTTTAAGAATGTAGAGAGGTCCTGCAACCAAATAATTTGAGAATTGCTGGCCTAGACAATCTTTTTTTAAGTTCCCAAGAAGTCAAATTACTGGTTTGAGACCTGCAGGTTACTGAAGGCAACTCCCCTCTCTACTCTGAATCTATCTCTAAACTTGGAGAACAGTGATTTTGATTTTTGCCAGTAAAAGTATTTTTAGTAAGTCTCGTTTATCACTTTCATGGACTTATCCCTCTTCCCATGGGGACTCTGCTTCTGTTGTCCGATATGGAATTTTGAATTCTCATGTCATTGTCCAATCCCAATTGAGCATTGTTTTCTCTCTTTTCAAAGTCTCACGCATCCCTGTGATGGTGTTCTTACCGTGAAGCTGTACAAATATTTATTGAGTGTCTCCTATGTGCAAAGGTTTCCCTGATAGCTCAGTTGGTAAAGAAATCGTCTGCAATGCAGGAGACCCTGGTTCAATTTCTGGGTTGGGAAGATCCGCTAGAGAAGGGAAATACTACCCTCTCCAGTATTCTTGGGCCTTCCTTGTGGTTCAGCTGGTAAAGAATCTGCCTGCAATGTTGGAGACCTGGGTTCGATCCCTGGGTTGGGAAGACCCCCTGGAGGAGGGGAAAGGCTAACCACTCCAGTATTTTGGCCTGGAGAATTACATGGACTGTACAGTCCATGGGGTCGAAAAGAGTTGGACACGACTGAATGACTTCCACTTTCATTATATGCAAAGTGCTTGTCTAGGGAGATAGGGAGACAGCATACTGAAGGAGATGCTATCATGTTCTTGGAGTTGGTAGTTCAGTCAGAAAATATAACGTGTCATATAGTCATCCTTTGGTATCCAGGGAATCAGTTCCAGGAAACCCCATGGATACAAAATCTGTGAATGCTCAAATCCTTTATATAAAAGATTTAATATTTCCTTATAGTTCATGCACATTCTCCCATAGACTTTTACTCACTAGGTTATGTATAATACCTGATACAATGCAAATGCTATGTAAATAGTTGTCAGCATGGGGCAAATTCCAGTTTTGCTTTTTGGGACTTTCTGGAGTTCTTTTTTTCCTGGATAGTTTCCATGTGTGATTGGTTGAATCCATGGATATAGAACCCACAGATATGAAAGACTGACTGTATTTAATTGAACACTTACTCTGTATCAGGTTCTGTGCATTTTACATGTGATATTTCCATTTTATTATCACAATTCTCTGAGGCTAGTACTAGTCTCTCCACTTTACATAGAAGGAAACAGGTTAAGAAATTAAGAAATGTGCTCACAATTACCATACCCTTACCTGATCTTGGCACCCTCACTAAGATCCTTTCTGGTCTTCACCAGTGCTGTGCATCCATCCCTAAGTCTGGTGTGTTGGAGTGTTAATAACTTGTAGCTACAAAATTCTTCAGAGGATCATCTATGGGCCACCGTAGCTGCAAGGCCTCCCCAAGTGCTCAGGAGTTTACCCCTGAACCTCCACCCATGAGCTGATGACTAACAAAAGCCCAGCTTCTTTTAACCTTGGATAAACTCTGGGGTGCAATTCATACTTCAGAGATTTCCAGGCATCAGGCCGAGGCTGGTCTTCAGCTGAAATTAGACCCTTGCTTAGCTTCTTCTTCCCTAGTCTGATCCTCAAAATTTACCATTTTTTGGAGACGTCCCTGGTAATCCAGTGGTTAAGACTCTGAGCTCCCAATGCAGGGGGCACAGTTCTGATCCCTAGTTGGGGAACTAAGATCCCACATACAGAGTGACCTTGAAAAAAAGGTCACTGAGAGTTCTTTGTTGATAAATCACTTGAACTTGAATCTTTGGCTCACTGTCTGCTTCTGGGAGATGTTGAGTAAAGCCACTTATCTGCCTAAGTGGCAGAAGTCAGGATCTGAACCCAAGGCCAACTGACTCAAGCACATGCAATTTTAACCAGCACGTGTTTCCAGTTTATTGGCGTGGGCTTGTTGGCAAGTTAGCCTACCCAGATGTTAAGGCTATATAATCGCATTTCTTATTCTACCACACACAAGGCTGTTTCTTTTCATCCTGAGGATATGCATTCTTGACTCCCTTGACAGAAATTCTGCACATAGAAGAAAGTCACAGTAAGACAGGGTGTCAAGCTTATTTAAAACCAGACAACTGAAAACAAGAATATATAGGCATTTCCTTGCTTCCTCTCCTCCCCAACCTAAATAAAAATAAAGGAAATAGCGACAAACTCTTCTTTCCTACTACCATGATGGAAACAGGTAAGCAAATGGAGAAATAACGTTCCATGGGCTCCGTCCATAGGATCAGCAACAGTTAAGAGTGTCATAAGCTGTAATGACCTCTCTCGAGAAGCAGCAGCAGCCTGGTGTGTGTGAGTTTGTTTGTGTGTGTGTGTCAGTCACACCATCGTCATTGTTCTGAGTTCTGCCTTCTGGTGTTGAATGTACCAGCTGTTACTCCCCAAGGCCCTTGCCACCCCTTAGTCTAGTCCCTGAAACTTGAGTCAGGGTGACTACAACTACCCATGCATTGCCTTTACAGAAAATCCTCTGGGCTTGACTGTTGGTTGCCCTTTTCTATTGTGGGGTCCTTGAGTTTGTCTGGTGTTAAAATTCACAGGAGGCATAGGGACATGTACCCTCAAAGCAGCCTTAATATCAAAGACATTTCTGTGAAAGGGGCCCTTCACCATTACTACAAAACTGTTTATTTTTCTAATTAATGAGGGATAAGGTGGTCCACTAGGGAATTTTGGCTTGGGAGTTCCAGCATTTAAATACATATGCTAAGTGAGAGGCTTGAAAGACCTTAGATTAATTCAGTTCTTGTGACATCTGGGGCTGGCGTGGGGGTGGGAACGGCTAGTTTAAGTGCTGACTTTGGAAAGAGCAGTTCTGTTGAAGTTTGGAGCCTGGAGCTCAGGCACAGCTGCAGGCTTGAAGTGCTTTACTGAGCTACACTCTATTGAAAAGTTGACAGTCCATCTATTGATGTTACTTGATACATACTCTCATCCTTCTATTATACCTTTCCTTCGCTCCTCCTCAAACTGCATCTTGTATTTTACTTGAAACTTCGCATACAGACTTTAAGGCACAGTCTATTTTTCATTTCAAGGAAGAATAAGCCCCATGAGGTCTTCCTCAGTGACTCAGCGGTAATGAATTCACCTGCAATGCAGGAGATGTGAATTCAGTCCCTGGGTTGGGAAGATTCACTGAAAAAGGAAATGGCAACCCACTCCTGTACTCTTACCTGGGAAATTCCGTGGACAGAGGAGCCTGCTGGGCCACAGTGCTTGGGGCCACAAAGAGTAAGATATGACTTAACAACTAAAATAACAACAAACAGCAAAGCCCCAGTGAGAACCTTATTGGGGACTGGGTTAGGTACAGAAAACACCTCACTGATCCATGCTCCTTTTAGGTTAGACTGAATGTAGTTCTTTTCCTCCTCACAGATAGCAGAGAGGTCTGTTGCATTTCAAAGCAAGTGTATTTGTAGAAATGCTACAAATTTGGTACCTCTGCTCTGCAAAGTTTTCTATAGCAGATATTGGCACAAAAGTGGGGAGGAACTCACCAGGAACTACTAAGAGCAGTAGTGACTCTAGAGTTAGAGGCCACACTCTGACAACTTCCCTTTTTGTTCCTTCTTCACTCCATGTCCTCTCTTCTCCAGTCTGAAGATACAGATTCATCAAACTCCCCTGAGGTGGGGATGATTAATGACCAGTCTGATCTTGGGAGAAACTAGCCTTTGCTATATATTTCAGCAGAGAACCCCAGTAAGATTTCTAAAATTTACCCTCCAATTTATGGAACTGAGAAATATTTATACCATCTCTTGATTAATTGATTGGAGTAGTGAAGTCTTTCAGAAGAGACGCTTCTTTTCATTGTGGCATCACTGTGCTCTGTAATAAATGGTATTCTGGTCTGATTTTGTCTCCTCTTCCCCCTTGCATTTTATTTCCATCTACTGGAGAGAAGAATCTCTTGAACAAAACATGTGTTATGATCTTATCACCTCTGAACACACTGCAGTCTTTTTAGGGCCCAGGATACCTCTCTCCTGGGCGTGGTAGATGCAAAAAAAAAAAATAGAGAATGGGAAACTCTTCTGGCTTAAAATTCACTTGGAGGTTTGCATTACCCATATAATACTAACTGCCTCCAGAAGGTGGATTTCCACCTCAGCTCAGAGACTATACACACATGTAGAGACTGAGCAAAATCCAGAAGTGGAAAAACTTGGTTTGCCTCCCACAGCCCCTCCACTTCCAAGCAAGTGTCCTGCTCTTCGTTTCCCTTCATTTCTTCCTGCTGCCTGCAAAACCATTGATTCTGGTATTAGGTATGGTTGGATTTGCAGCTCAGTGTCAATGGATTTAGTTCAACATGTTAATTTTTCCTGTATTTGTCTTATTTTTAATTAGGGAAGGAAAGGTTCTGCCCTCTTAAAGACATTGTGGGGAACCTGGGAGATACTGAGGACTCAGAAAGGAAACTTCTCCAGGAACCAAGAGAAACACCATCTGAAAATGCCTCAGCTAACAAAACTGAGTTTAGGACATCTGCTTTTGGCCCATTCTCATTAACCACCATGTCCCTAGAGACTAGTTTTCCTCCTAATATGGTGAAATATGCCAAAAGCAAGTAAATTCTCCTGTGGGATTTAAAGGATTTAACTGAATCACATGGAAAGTTACCAGATCTTCTCAATGATTTATGTGGTAGAGGCATGGTTCTATTTGGATGAACTTCTTGCTGTATCACAGGAAAAAGAAAGCATTCAATAAATATTCACCAAGAGGTTCCAAGGGCCTTGCCTTGAAAAAAGACATATTTTGTTCTAAAAGTTAGCTTAGAAATGTATAAAAAGAAGTTACATTTTTATATTGAATTATCACATTGACTTTTTTTTCCCCGTTGGTACTATAAAGTCACTTTTCTTGTTAGTGCATCATTTAATTGCTCACAAATCTTAAAAAGGTGTATAAGTGTGATCTTAATCTAAGTGTTAACACCTTGGGTGGAAATGTGGAGTCCCTCAAATTTATCCTAAACACTTAAAACACATGAGAAAAATTTTAGAAGCTGAAAACCACATGGGGATGCTGGGTCCCAGATACATGCCCTTGTGCCCTCAAAAATCTACAGCATCTCTTAAAAGGGATTATTTCTATTCCCTGCCCTGCTTTAAAATGGAACAGCAGTAATGAATTCTGTGGGGGTCTGCTCACATCTCAGTGACCCTAGAAAAGTCTGCAGGAAGTATACTCCTCAATCATACATTTAGTTGCCTTGTACCTCAAAGACTCCAGATATTGTGTGGTATTTTTCAACAACTACAGCAAAAACTGCTAGAGAATCAGGAAAAAAATATACAACTTTTTTTTTTCCAAAGGTGTCTTCAACTGGAGAGGCAAGAATTATTAAAGAATCTTACATTATAATAATAATAAGAAGAATAATGACCTGTTTTTGCAAATAATAGATTTGGCAGAGGAGGGATCCAGATGGAACTGAAGTAATCATGGTGTGCTCTGCAGTCAGCACGTGCCTCACGTTTCATAAGTGTTGGGGAAAGTTACAGGGTCACCAGGATGCGTCCATCTAACAAGTTCTTGTTCAGCAGATTCCTTCACCCCATCTGAAAACCAGCAGTGGTCTTGGGAGGAAATTTGGGTGCTTATTTGATAAACCTTCTCATTTTAGAAATGAAGCTTGTAAAATACATTTGACCTTAGGAACAAAGTAGGGGCTAAGGGAACTGACACTCTGCCCAATCGAAAATGTTAGTATAATTTATAGCCAGCAGTCAACATATACAAGATTCCTCTATCCATATATGTGGTTCCACATCCATGGATTCAACCAACTGTAGATTGTGTAGTGCTGAAGAAATTACTCATGGAAAAAAATCCTTATATAAGTGGACCCATGTAGGTCCACTATGATTTTCAAAGGTCATCTGTATTAGGTTTATAGATAATTTTGAGAAATTGATTCAAGACAAGTAAAAAGGTACATACCTATCATATACACATCACTTTCCGTTTCAGGGTTCTCAAAACTCCAGGTCTAGAACATGATTATGGGAGAGTTTCTATTTTAAAAATATCAGATAGACAGGAGGAAAGAAATAGGATTTTGACTTTGGGCAGAGATATAATTCCTTTAACTAGTGACCAATTAATCCAACTCATCAGAATAGCATTTGCCCTCACTTTAAAGTGGTTTATAAACAAGAACCACAGGAAATGGCATTGCTAGGAACTTTTCAGAACTGGAAACAGAATAAAATTGGCTCCAGAAACAAACAAATATAACATACACCAAATTCAAGTTTTAAATACTATTCAAGCCAGAGAGACAAAGAAGGAAATGCTGATTACTTGGGAGAGAAATGGTGGGAGGGGTGTGGGGGGGCAATGGAAAGGGAAGACCAGATGTTCAATTTTCAACATCAATGTTCCTGAAGCCAAGAATATATTGCTGACCCAGGCGTGATAAAATGTGCAGGGATTTCCAGCAATCCACAGTCAGCTGACCTGTTTAAGGAGAAAAACAACAATTGAAAAATAATAAAGTTAGGCTGTAAATATAAATTTCTTATCTGGGATTCTGGTTATTTATACCTCAGAATGAATAGCTGCATAAGGATCTTATTGTTTCTCACTGGAACAAGCTTAAAGGCCAGGGAATGCCTTGACTTCATAAGGTTATCAGAAGAAAATGTCTTTTTGTGAGATAGACTGAAATGGATTTTATTCAATAGCCAATCTGATATTGATCAAGATGCTATCAATTATATAAAAAACAAATAGAAATCTTCATCTTAAGGCTAGATATGTGGCAGTAATGTTCTCCTTCCAAAAACGGATGGAATTGAATGTTGGTTATTTGTTTGTTTGCTTTTCATTGGAACCATTTTACAAGTTTGTTGCTGCTGTTGAAATAAAATGATTTTATCAATAACACTGAGTGAGCTGTACATTGCCTTCATCAGCTGACATTTTGTAGGTTTGGTTGCCTAAAGATACTGTTTAAAACTTTATAATCTGTCCACTTTCCTTTTGACCTTGCCATTACCAAACAGAAGAAAAATGGCTTTTATAGGGATATGAATCCAATCGAAACTCTGCAAGATTGGAATCATTTAATTTTTGGAGGTTGTGTTCTATCCAAAAGCCATCTGTGGTTTGTGTACCCCAAGAATGATTTTCTATCCAAAGCATATTTGAATAGAGCAATGGATAAAAGCATATTCTGTGTTTCCAAGAAACCTAATCTGGTCCAGCAGTGGAGAGTCTATAAACTTTTCTTCCACCATTCTTTACAAAACAGGCTGGTAGAAAGTTTGTTTGAAAGCTTGTCTACATGAAAAAAATGTCATTGCATTAATTAAGTCTCACAGCACGAGTTGTCTATTTCATGTTAGGCTTAAAAAATTACATCACAAATACATGTATTTTCTTTTTTATCAAAATATACAGTTTATGTTTTTCAATACCAAAGAGAGGGAGAAAGTAGATTATTTTCATCAGAAGTAATTCTGCAGTTTTTCCTTTTCCCTCGACTCAAGATAGACAAAAATATTTTTGCTATTTTCTTAGAAAGAATGACTTCAATATCAACTGTCTTGTTCCAGATACAACTTTAGCAACCCCAATAGATACATGGTATCTTTGTGTTGAATCTAGTTGTTGGTTTAAACATTTTATAATCCAAAAACATTCCAACTTTCTAAAGCTTGAAAGTGTAAGTGCTAGTCGCTTAGTCGCTCTTTGCAACCCCACGGACTGCAGCCGCGGGGCTTCTCTGTCTGTGGGATTCTCCAGGCAAGAATACTGCAGTGAGTAGCCATTGTCTTCTGCAGAGGATCTTCCCAACCTAGGAACTGAACCCGGGTCTCCTGAATTGCAGGCAGATTCTTTATTTCTGAGCCACCAGGGAAACCTTCTAAAGCTTAGATCTATTTATTTCTACCTTAACCTGCTCTGCCTTCCCTCCAAACAAATTTAAGTCCTATCTGATAAGTTAAACAAAAACTTTGTGATCATATGGGACTTGAAGATTTCAACATGGGCTTCAAGGTGATAAATATTTGTATTAATTTTGCTCTATACCCTAAATAGGGCTGGTTCCTGATTGAAGAGAGTGTTCGATTACCATTTGAAAGACTCTAGGGAATTCCCTGGTGATCCAGTGATTAGGACTCTGAGCTTCCACTGCAGAAGGCATGGTGTGCCCCCTTCTCTTGGGAACGTGAAGTAACGAAAATCTTCTTTCAATGGTGTTATCCTCTTTGTGTCATCACTCAGTCACCACCCTAAATTAAAAGTCTGTGGGTACACATTTGACACCCACATTGTCTCCAGTTCAAGAGCAGTGTCCTGAGCAGTGTAAACCAAGGAGACCATGGCTCCTCCTTGGCATCTACATTTGTTTAAGAGAGGGCACAAGAATGAGTTGACTTAGTCATACAAGCAGGAATGATTTGCATCCCATGTTGGGGGGAAAAAATGGCATTTTTTCTTTCTCCTGCTGATTGTGAATTAGGAATTGTACGAACACTCACTGCTATAGGCAGCCATCTTGTATGTAAGTGTTAGTCACTGAGTCGTGTCCAGGACTCTTTATAACTCCATGGGTTATAACTCTCCAGGCTGCTGTGTCCATGAAATTCTCCAGGCAAGAATATTGGAAGTTATTTCCTTCTTGCCATCTTGTAACCAAAAGGCAAAACAGCTGTGTGACAGAAGCTCTGCTGAAAGTCAGAATAGCTGAGGGCTTAGAGCCTGACTGATCATCAGTGCTTAGTGTGTGTTAACTGAGCAACAGCTTGGGTTCTGCTGAGTTGGAGAGGAATCCTCATTTGAATCCGCACCAAAAGGACTCTGGGGCATTGGCCAATGAGGATTGGAAGGGCTACTCTATTTCCCGTATATTGAGTAAGGAAAGTGCAGTTTTATCATGTGATCAGCCCTAAGTGATTGTTCTCCTTAAAACCAAAACTCAAGTACAACTGGGACATTGGCCTCCGTAATCACTGCCTGTAGTCATAATTCATTTCTATCAAAAATACTGCCTTTTCTGCCAAATTGTGGAAATTACAATCTTAAAGAGTCTGGCCTAAAGAAGTATTTTCTCAAACAGAAACAGTATTTTTACTGTGAATTTTGCCCAAGATATTGTACAATAACAACAGTCAAAATTGTGCTTCTGATCATAGAGTATCATTTAAGTATCTGCTAGCACCACTGCAAGGTGACTCTTCCAATTCAAGCCCTCTTTGGGGGCTGTGATAACAGAGATGGAAATTTTTGCTGCTGGCTAATGCTTAGCATATTAGATTTAAGCTTCCAAGCATTCCTGTGAATACAGTTTTGCCAAAATGCAGGCATGCACCCATGAATACACATACATAGACACTTTAAGAAAACAAGCCTCAAAAAAACACATAAAGGAGGAAGAAGCACACTCTGACAAAGCATGAAGTCTTGCTTTCTTCTTGTGTCTTAAAAGCAACAATCTTGTTTGAAGATGTGGGATAAGAACAGGGAGTCCATCCAAAGTGATGCTCCCCCCGCCATCTTTTTTTGTTGGAGTTTTGAAATTCAGAGACTAATATTTAAAGTTTGGATAAACGGCTAAAATTGCATGCTTTTGAGTCACAGGACTGATTCTTGCGTGATTTTGTTGATGATCTGGTTCATCTCTTAACAAGACTTTTTTCAGCCCTTCCCTCTGGGCAGATTTTGGTACTCCCCAGCAGGATCCAGGAAAGTCTCCACAGTCAAATGCCAGCCTGGGTTCTGTAATAGACTCTACCCCGTCTGTCATCATTCAGGGCCTGAGAAGTCCAAGTCCCAATTAGGGTTAAATGTAAAATCCTGTCTGTTGATACAATTCATTAAAAGACAATTCACCTATAATAGCTACTTAATGTGTCTGCAGTATATTTTCACCATAGACAAAATCAATAGAGGCAATCAATAAAAAGAATTATCACAATTTCCTGACAACTCCATGGTGGCAGCAGCTGGGAAGCCACAGGGAAGGGGCGGGTGACTTTGCAGGGCTGCCCTTGGGGAGTGGCTATCTCCCAGGCACTGGCTGGCAGTCTAGACTGGTTATCTCCGAGTGCCAGCCTCAGGGCTCCCAAGAGAGCTGCCCACAGTCCCCTCCCTACTTATCCATTAGACCATTACCTTGATCTCCTACTGAACACCCTGGCTCCCAGCCCTTCCCTGGGTGGAGACGGGATGGGGTGAGGCCCCGAATCTGGACTGTTTTGAATTTCATTCTTGTTAACTCCAACCAGGAAACTCTTTAGAACGAGAGTAGCCAATCACTGACCCAGGTTGAGGGAGGTTGCTCTGTGCAGTTACAGCAGAACAGACATATTCTTTCACTCCTGAGTTCTCCTGATTGTGTTTGTCTTCACCTATTTTATCCAAGCACAAAAGTGTTAAGCAGTCTTACAATCTAATATAAACGGAAGAGGAAGTCAAGGTCCTGGGCCAGGACATGTAGGACCATTTAGTAGCTATAACTGAGTGGCACAAAAGGACATGTAGGGGGAAAAAAAAAACAAAAACCCACCAAAACTCTAAAAGGATTCCCTACAGGTTCTTGGTGAAGAGGAAAAACACACCTGTTCTCAGCTATGTATGCCTTTTTTGTTCCTGCTCACAGAGCCAAGTTTATGCAGGCAGTAAAGATGTCCAGGTGTCAGGAAAAGTCACCCTTTTCCAGGTAACCCTTCAGAAAGCCTGTCATGGATTTCAGTTTCCATTTGCTTGGGGATGCTAACCTCAGCCCCCTTTGCAGAGGAGGTGATGTGTTCAGACCAATGACTTGTAAGGGGAAGTCTCCCAAGATGACGGGACAGAATCTCCTCTGGGGAGAGCCGTTAGAATTGCTCTTTCCTTCTTCTTGTGACTTTAGTGTGGAAGCTCCATTGGCGGTGTTTTTTGCCACCATCTTGCCATATTGGAGCTTGGAGGCAAAGTCAGAAGAAGTGCAAAGGTACAGAAACAGACCCTCTGGAACTCCTCTCCAGATTTCTGGTTATGTGAGAGAATCAAATACTTTCATTATTTAAGACACTACTGGGAATTATCTTCATTGCAGCTGACCATACCCTACTGATACGGATAGCTCCTGTTATTGTTTCTGTCATGTAGGTAGGGACAGTTCAGACTTCCCAGGGTGACACATTAGTGAGTAGCACTGCTTGGGCTGGAATCATTCTCTTTTTGACTACAGACTCAGAACACTTACTCCCCCTCATAGTAATTCTCTAATTTCAGCTGAGATCCTTGTCAAAAATGCAGATTGGTCTGCTTCAAACCAAAAGATTCCTTTCAGTAACTCTGAGGTGAGATAGTAGGAAACTCGAGGTCAGGTAGTAGGAAACTCCACAAAGCCAGCAGTACAGGTGGTTCTGTTAGGGGAAGCACACTGATTGAAACGGCCCACCCTGGCCAGGCACCATAGTAACCATTTGCATGAGCTGTTTTATGACAGGAGATCCTGATAAGGAATACGGAACTAATAAGCCACCACCAACCGGAAGAGTTCGGGAAAGGTCTAAAGGAGACACCGCGTGTCCGTCCACTTCCCAGAATCCCTCTCGCTAGCATCCATCTTGGCTGAGTGATGAGTGTGCCAGCAGGAAAGACTCTGAATTAGGACGATTGGCCAAAGACCACCCGGAATCTAATCCCATCACCATAAAACCAGAGACTGCAAACCACATGGCAGAGCTGTTCTGCTGGGTTCTCTTACCCTACTGCTCCCCACCCAGGTGCCCTTTCCCAATAAAATCTCTTGCTTTGTCAGCAGATGTGTCTCCTTGGACAATTCATTTCTGAGTGTTAGACAAGAGCCCAGTTTCGGGCCTTGGAAGGGGTCCCCCTTCCTGCAACAGTGCTGGGGCAAGGGCTTCCTGGATCCCCTTTAAAGACTCATTTCCTATGTTTTCCAGCTCCTCAACCAAGTTCATTTCTTTCCAAAGCCCACTCTTCGTCCCACCACTTTGTGCTGACCTCACTATAGCATCCACGCCTCCCCTCCTATCCATCACCTTCAACATGAGAATAATTTCAGCCATGGATCTAGCTTCACAAAAAACATCAGGTCCCAATTCTTTGGGAATGGAGGCTGAAAAATGAGAACAATTAGGAAGGAGGAGTGAGACAGTCTCCTCTCTTCCTAGGCAGTATTTTTTTCACTTGTCAACTGGACATCCTGGTGGTCACAGATTGAAACAACCAGCTCTAAGCCTTACTTAGTCAGCCAGCCAGCTTATTACTTGGATGTCAACTCCTTGAAACATAGAGAAACAAAATGATCACAAGTCTTTTCAGGGAACATGTAGAGAAGGAGTGGGGAGAATAATGCACACATTCATTTTTGTTTCCAAAGAAACCCATGTGGTTCACTGTTATTCAGCATAGATCAGTCTCTGGCTTTGCCTGAGAAACACAGTCCAAACTCAATACTGTAGGAAGCTGTGAAACCAAACTTTTGAATTTTTTTCAAGAATTTCATTTTTAATAATAAAAAAAAAATCACCAAGCCCATGTGTCCCATAAAAATAAATGAGTGTTTTCACTCTTGAACCAATAAAGCAGATGAAAGTTGGAAGCAACATGACGCTCTTTGTGTAGCTCATCCAGGCTACACAAGGGCTTAGAGACTCAATCATTTTGTGTTTTGCAAATGGGGGAAACTGAGACAGTAACAAGTCTGAATCCCAGAGCGTGACCTTCAGAAAGTTGCCTGCCAGCTGTTCTATTCTGGAAGAGCAGCTCTCCAGAGAGTTGGAGAAAAGCCCAGATTCTGTAGCATGGCAAGTCCCAGCCTAGCCAGCAAGCTCGCTACATTTCCGGCTGAGTCCTTCTTGCACCCAATGACCTGTTGCAGGGAGTCCTGTTGCGTCATGCCTTTATGCATGCTGCCCCTTCCCGCTGGAATCCTCTCCTGCTTCTTCCCACACAGCCAGCGCCCACTCACTCATCACTCACTCATCACCAGAAGCTGCTAGTCAACCTGTGTGGCTGCACTTTTGGGCCCTACTGCAACACCTGGCTACTCGATGACATTTACATGCTCTCATGTGTCTGGCCATCCCACCACCTCCCACCGTAACATATATGAAGCATCTCAAAGACTCGATCCTGTTTATCTTTATGTTTCCAGGACAGGCCACATAGAACAGATGCCCATTAAATGCTAGTTGAAGGCATAAGTCAATGAAACAATGTAGACACAGGGTAATGTGAGCAAAAAGATGACACCCTCAACCCCTCAAAGAAGTCAGAGGATGAAACAGGAAGGATGCAGCTCATTCAGCTTTCTGGCTAGCCTTTTCCCAGGGGCTGCATCTCCTCTCTTGGTCTATGGAATGTAAACACTCAGATTCCTTTTACTGATAAATAACTTCTTCCATTAAAAAAAGGGAAGGAAAACTGACAGTTACTTGGGGGAATGGTTTCTGCTAGGTTGCCAGGGAACATGTTTGTGGCTGTGATGGGTATTTGGGCAATGATACTACAGGCAAGGCTGGGATCACTTAAGGCCTGCCCATTTGTGGGAAGACTTTTTTTTTTTTTAAGCTTTTTCTTCTCTTGGGAGGAAGTCACACCCGGCAGCCACTGTCACGCTACGCTCAGTTTAGTCCTGAATGAGAAAACCCAGGGTTTTAGCAAATCGCCCCTCTAGCTCCTTCAGTACAAAGGCTGGGAACTGAGTAACAGACCTACTACGGTGAGAGGGGTTTTCCCTCCAGCCGGCAGGTGTCAGCCTCCCCACCAGGGGGCTGGAGTCAGGCTTGGCTCAAGTATTTACCCAGGCCCCGAGGCAAGGCAGCCCACTGTGATCCAGGGCTGCCCTCAGCCTAACCTGGGCTGTCCCACAGCCTTTCCTGTCAAGGCTCCATAGATTGTGCTATCTCTAAGCCACATCTTCTCACAACAGGTTCAGGTATTTGAATTTTCAGGGTGGGAGACTGGGAAATTGGCAATGGTTATTGATGGGAAAAGCCCAGAGATGGAGTTGGAGAGAAAGTTCTGCAGAGTGAACTCCGTCCCCTTAATTGAGGCACTCTGGTGCCAAAGAAGAAAAGAGGGGGATAAGAGAGGGAATTAGCCTTCATTAAGGACCTGGTCTTAAGCACCATTAAGGTGGTGCTGTTTAATATGTGTTATTTGATTTAAAATGCCCAAGTACCCTTGAGAACCATATTATCTAACTATCCATCTATCTATTATCCACTGTACACATACGGCAAAACTGAGGGTAATAGATCTATGGTTAGGATGGGAATATGGTTCATCTGGGGCCCAGCCATGAACCAAGCATAAGCAGTAGGAAATTTATTTTTAAAAAATAAAAAAGAGTTACCCCTGAACAGTTTAAAATCAGGACCTGATTTTTGCATTTCTTGAATGGCTTTTCTCTAATAGGTGTTAATATTTTTAATCCTTATAAAGCTTCCACTTTGTAGATGAGGAAACAGACTCAGAGTGGTCACGCCACCTGTCCAAAGTAAGATGACAAAGGACCTGTGGAGTCAGAACTCGGGCCATCTGGAATCCTACATATTGAATTATTAGTTCACTAGATTAATTTAATAAATAAGGCAAGGAGGAACACATATCTGCATAAAGGAGCAAGAGACAATGAGACTCTGATGAACCGTTAGGAAAATGTCTTCCCCAAGATGCTGAGTGAGATAGGTAGAATCAGAGGTAGAATCATCCACTTGATTCAGAGGATGAGTAGAAAAAGAAGACTCTTGAGAGTCTCTTGGAAAGCAAGGATATCAAACCTGTCTAACCCTAAAGGAAATCAATCCTGAATATTCATTGGAAAGACTGATGTTGAAGCTGAAGCTCCAGTACTTTGACCACCTGAGGCAAAGAGCTGACTCATTGGAAAAGACCCTGATGCTGGGAAAGATTGAGGGAAAGAGAAGAATGGGGCGACAGAGGATAAGATGGTTGGATAGTATCACCAAATCAATGGACATGAGTTTGAGCAAACTCTGGGAGATAGTAAAGGACAGAGCAGGCTGGCATGCTGCAGTCCATGAGGTTGCAAAGACTTCCCTGGTGGCTCAGACAAGCGTCTGTCTACGATGCCGGAGACCTGGGTTTGATCCCCGAGTTGGGAAGATCCTTTGGAGAAGGAAATGGCAATCCACTCTAGTACTATTGCCTGGAAAATCCCATGGATAGAAGAGCCTGGTAGGCTACAGTCCATGGGGTCGCAAAGAGTCAGACACAACTGAGTGACTTCACGTTCACCTTCACGTGGTGGCTGAACAACAGCGACAAGAGGAAAAGGAGCAGAGAACAGATGAAGGCACTTCCTGTTGGAGGTTGGTGCTGCCTAGAGGTCATAGTGACCTCTCATTCCCCCCTCCCACCCCCCCACCCCGCCCCAGATCTTGACATAAGTGCAGGCTCCCCCAAAACTGGGATATTTTAAGCTCCTTTGAGCTGGTTTTAAACAAGCACACAAATTCTTTGATACTCATCCCATCAGGAGGGGAATGTCTACATACCCATCCTTAGAGCCTACAGGGGCTTCTGATTTGCTAATAACTAATAAAATACAGTAAAAGTGACTGCAGGAGTTTTGAGGCCAGCTCAGAAAGGTGACACAGCTGCCACCTTTTTTTGTTGTTGTTGGGGCGCTCATCTTTGGAGCCCTGAGAAATGTGAGAAATTTGGTTCCCACAGGCTGAGGGACCCTAGATCGTGTGTTCTGGTCAAAAGCCCCAAGTGAGGTCCCAACAACAGCCATAAAGTCACCTCCAGCCCCCATGCCCACCCCATCTTTTTATCTTCCCAGTCCAGGCCCCAGTTATCATGGGGCAAAGATACACTATGACTGCATCCCATCAGAATACAGATGGACTCCAAGAGCACAATCAAGTCGTTTATGACACAAAGTCATGGAGTGAATTGTTGCCCAGCAATAGTAACCAGAACATCAAGTCATTTCATTTATTTTTAGGGGAAGCCCATGTTCCTTTCCTTGCCTCCCATGCCAACCTCTTACTTTTCAGTGAATTCTGTGGATACAAGTAGCGGCTGTCCTCTGAAGATTGCACAGGCTGATCTCATCCTTTGATGAGGGTGATTAGAAGGGCGAAGATGAGCCAGCTGCTTTGCAACTGCCTCTCCTAGCCAGCCTCTCAGGCCCTGCTCTCAGCCCCTCTCCATCCTTCACTTCTAGCTGACAGCTCCTTACTCCCTCCCCTGTGCATCTCCATTTGGATGGCAGATACTTTTCAGTCCACTGAGCCCCCAGGGCAAAAGCTTCCCATCAACTCTGAGCCATTTCTGCCATTACTCCATTCACCACACCCTGGGAGCAGCTATGGACTTTTTGTGAAAGTGGTTGGTATGGAGCTGCCTTAGCGGGTATCTATGTAGCTCAGGTTCTACCCCACTGGCATAATTCCATGGTTGTTAAAATTCTTCAAAGAACAAGATGAGCTCATTTCTCTTAAATTAGTGCTTGGTAGGAGAGCTCTCATTTTCCCAGAAAAAAGTTCATTATGGTACCCCCACTGCAACTCACAATTAGCTACCCTTTCAACCAGGAAACAGAATAAAGTTCAGAGTCCAAATAAGATTTTTCATGCTCTCTTTTATTTATTTATTTATTTTCTTAGTTGACTCTGGAATCTAGCATACATCCAGCATGGCATAATGGGAAATTTTTAGAGCTAAATAGATCGATGTCTTCTCTACTTACTGGCTAGTGACCTTATCAAATTATCTAAATCTTCTGAGTCCCAGTTTTCTTACCTGCAGGATGGAGATACTAATTCTCACCCAAGGTTGCCATGAAGCTGGATTGAGATAATATTGATCGTCAAGTTGGCTAGTTAGGCTAGTTGAAAAATTCTAAGGTCTAAGATATTGTTATTTTTCTTGTAGTTATTGTTTGTGGTTCCTCTTCAGCAAATCCTACCAACTCTGTTTTCCTGCTAAAGCCAAAATCTAGCCACTTCTCATCACCTCCACTGCTTATCACTTGGTGCAAGCTATGATCGCCTCCATTTGCATGATTGCAACACACACCTATCTGGTCTCCTGGTTTCATCCCAGATTGATGCCTTTTTCCCCTCCACACAGCAGCCAGAACAATCCTGTTCAATTTTGTCGTGTTACTCCCAGGCTCCAAAAGCTTCAATAACTTCCTTTCTTACTCAGAGTAAAGTCTTTCACAGTGACCTGCGAGTCTGTGCAAGACTGGACTCCTATTACCTCTTTGCCTTCATCTTTTCCTCTTCTTTCTCCCCCTCTCTCTTTTTTTTTTTTTTTTTTGCTATTCCTCAAACAGCACACATCTGCCCTAGAACCTCTGCATTTTGTTTCTTGACCAGAGAATGCGTGACTTGTGCCTTCATCTCCTTCAAACCTCAATTCAAATGTCCTCTTCTCATTGAGATCTTCCCTAACCATCCTATTTAAAACATCCCCAGTGCCTCCTTTCTGACTTGTTTTTTTTATTACAGTTGATGACCTTCTAACATACAATTGATTTTTTTTTTTTTTAATTTGGCTGCACTAGGTCTTCGTTGCGATGTGCAACGAGCAGGGATGGAACCTGGGGCCCCTGCATTGGGAGCAGAGTCTTAATCATTGAACCACCAGGGGAGTTCCAACAATTGGCTTATTTATTTATACTTATGGTCTATTTCTCCTAACTAGGATCTCCACCAGCTGAAAGGAGAGATTGCTCTTTGGTTGACTGCTATCTCCAGTGCCCCCAAACAGCAGCTGTTACATAGTAGGCCCTCAAGTATGAGGCTGAATTGACCATGGACCACAGAAACAACTTACTTGGCTGCTGGTTAATATTTTATTTTAATGAGGATGACTATGTGCATCTACTACAGCATTAATAATTTTGTTTGAAAACATTGTCACTGTGCACTGTGTTTGGGTTTGATGAAAGACTGAAATAAGAATCCAGCTGAAGTTAGAGAATGCCAGAATAATAGGACCTAGACATTCTTCTGGTTGTTGATTCAGAAGGCCCCCAAGAATCAAGTGTGGACTCTCATTTTTAGCAACAGATATATAATTTTCAGAGCCTGGTGCAAAATGAACATGCAGAGTGGCCCTTTATTCAAAATGATTAAGAATTTCAAGACTGAGATAGCAGAGCATTGAACTGAGAGTGGGCCCTTCTGAGCTCAGGGATCTGTGTCACTGCATGGATTGCACCCATATGATGCTGGTCCTACTCATTTTTTTTACATCTGTATATGTTTTTTTGCATCCAATGAAAACAGACCCTTAGAAGGTTTGTTTACTTAGTGAACTTTAGTCACCTAATATCTCTTTAAATAGCCATGAAGCTGGAATAGTTAAGAGTATCCATTCTGCCTGAGGTCCACTGATATTCAGGCTTCAGAATAATCCACTTTTGTTTTGTATTGGATTATGTGACAGCCTTCATGACCCAGATAACCACGATGGTGTGATCACTCACCTAAAGCCAGACATCCTGGAATGCAAAGTCAAATGGCCTAAGGAAGCATCACTATGAACAAAGCTAATGGAGGTTATGGAATTCCAGTGGAGCTATTTCAAATCTTAGAAGAAGATGCTGTGAAAGTGTTGCACTCAATATGCCAGCAAATTTGGAAAACTCAACAGTGGCCACAGGACTGGAAAAGGTCAGTTTTCATCCCAATCCCAAAGAAAGGCAATGCCAAAGAATGCTCCAACTACCACACAATTGCACTCATCTCACATACTAGCAAAGTAATGCTCAAAATTCTCCAAGCCAGGCTTCAACAGTACATGAACTGAACTTCCAGATGTTCAAGTTGGATTTAGAAAAGGCAGAGGAACCAGAGATCAAATTGCCAACATCCGCTGGATCATCGAAAAAGCAAGAGTTTCAGAAAAACATCTACTTATGCTTTATTGACTATGCCAAAGCCTTTGACTGTGTGGATCACAACGAACTGTGGAAAATTCTTCAATGGGAATTCCTGCTAGATGGGAATAGCAGATCACCTGATCTGCCTCCTGAGAAATCTGTATGCAGGTCAAGAAGCAACAGTTAGAATTGGACATGGAACAACAGACTGGTTCCAAATCAGGAAAGGAGTGCATAAAGGTTATATATTGTCACCCTGCTTATTTAACTTATATGCAAAGTATATCATGCAAAATGCCAAGCTGGATGAAGCACAAGCTGGAATCAAGATTTCTGAGAGAAATAGCAGTAACTTCAGATATGCAGATGACACCACCCTTAAGGCAAAAAGTGAAGAAGAACTAAAGAACCTCTTGATGAAAGTCAGAGAGGAAGGTGACAAAGTTGGCTTAAAGCTCAACATTCATAAAACTAAGATCATGGCATCTGGTCCCATCACTTCATGGCAAATAGGTGGGGAAACAATGGAAACAGTGACAGACATTTTCTTGGACTCCAAAATTACTGCAGATGGTGACTGCAGCAATGAAATTAAAAGACGCCTGCTCCTTGCAAGAAAAGCTATGACCAACCCAGACAGTGTATTGAAAAGCAGAGACATTACTTTGCCCACAAAGTCCATCTAGTCAGGGCTATGGTTTTTCCAGTAGTCATATATGGATGTGAGAGTTGGACTATAAAGAAAGCTGAGCACTGAAGAACTGATGCTTTTGAACTGTGATGTTGGAGAAGGCTCTTGAGAGTCCCTTGGACCGCAAAGAGATCCATCCAGTCAATTCTAAAGGAAATCAGTCCTGAATGTTCATTGGAAGGGCTGATGCTGAAACACAAATACTTTGGCCACCTGTTGTGAAGAACTGACTCATTGGAAGAGACCCTGATGCTGGGAAAGATTGAAGGCAGGAGGAGAAGGGGACGACAGATGATGAGATTGTAGGATGGCATCACTGACTCGATGGACATGAGTTTGAGCAAGCTTCAGGGATGGGTGATGGACAGGGAAGCCTGGCATGCAGCAGTCCATGGGGTTGTGAAGAGTCAGTCACGACTGAGCGACTAAACTAACTATCTGACAGCCTCAGTTTTAGAGCAGTAAGAGTAAAAGATACCTAAAATACTCTCCCTATCCTTTGAACGGGTTATAATAGATTATAAACTCTGAAGACAGCGCTGGATGGTGAGACTGGGAACATCCTGGAGCCAGGTAAAGAGGGATTGCTGCTTTTGAAAGAGAGAAGGTCACTTCTGGTCCATCATCACTGTTATCCACTCCCTGACCAGCAGCCCCAGTCTCTGGTTTAATGGTTTGCAGATGTGGTCCAGCCTGAGAGGCACCTGAGAGAAAGTGAGAATGGAATTAAGACACAGTCGGGGCTGGAGGCCAGGCCCCAGGACTCCAGATGCCATCAGGTAATTTTAGCTAATGACAGTGATCCCTGCTAGAATCCACCGAGGCCTTGCTGGCCGGCCAGCTCCTGTCCTTGGTTTTATTTTCTCCATCTTTCAAAGGAGGACTGTGTTACTCAAAGGAGGATTGTGTTATTCAAACGATATTTTTGAATATTAACCAGACTTTAAATATTGCATTTTCAGGGTTTTTTTTGTTTGTTCGTTTTGTTTTTTTTGGAATCAGGAATTGTAAGAAATGCAAGCCACTCAGCTGTTTTATTTAAACATTTTCTGGGGGGGGGAAATGAAATCTTTTGCATATTTTCATTACAGGTCCATCTTGACATCTTAAATTTTAAAATGGACCTAAGACTATCTCTAGATTTTTAGGTAGTTCTAAAGATGAGATGATTTGGCCACAAAGGATTAAAAAATATTAAATGAAATGAGCAGAAATATTCGTTCAACATTTCAAGGACAATTTATCACTAAACAAATGCATTTGAATTTATGGAGATCTTTCTTACAAGACTTCAGAGTCTTTTCTTAATGATAACTAAAATAAATACCATACACTAAAAATTTCTGTGTACATTTAAATCTTAAAGGGAACTGTTTTTTGTGGGTCAGAAGTAACCCATTTGTATAGGAGGACACGTGACCACTCATATTTACAAGGGTAAATTTTCTTCACTTCCATTTTTATGTTTGATAGGGCTGTTAACATTTCAAAATAGTTTGGCTTGTGGTGTGATTGTTTAAACTTGTCCATTCAACTGTGGACATCAGTTTCACAGGAAGTGAAATGTCCCGAGGTACTTGACTCTACTGTTACTGCTGAGTCGCTTCAGTCGTGTCAGACTCTGTGAGACCCCATAGATGGCAGCCCACCAGGCTCCCCCGTCCCTGGGATTCTCCAGGCAAGAACACTGGAGTGGGTTGCCATTTCCTTCTCCAATGCATGAAAGTGAAAAGTGAAAGTGAAGTTGCTCAGTCGTGCCTGACTGTTAGCAATCCCATGGACTGCAGCCTACCAGCTCCTCCATCCACAGGATTTTCTCCAGGCAAGAGTACTGGAGTGGGGTGCCATTGCCTTCTCCGTACATGACTCTGGAACAGACTAAAGAATTCAGCCAAACACATTTGGAATTATAAGTTTTTCCCCCTTTAAGTAAATAATCTCATAATTTAACTTTCTGGTTCTATACCAGGTTCTTGTGCAAGTAGAACCGACTTTCACTTTGACCATTCTGATTCAGATATTGTCTAGAGAAGGATGCAGCCTGCTCCAGAAATGGAAGCCTGGAGCGTGGATCACCTATTTCTGTGCAAACCTAATGAAACTGTTGCATTTCCAGGGATGGCTAGCAGAGTGCAAGGCATTCCTTCTGCAGAAAAATCAACAAGGAAAGTTGCAAGGAAGCTGAGTTGTGCTATCTTCATGGCAGTTAGCCTGGTTTCTTTATCTCAACCAGGGGAGATATCTCTGCAAGACAGTCAGCCCCAACAAAGCTGTGTCCCCACATTTCTGGCTCTTGGTGAGATTCTCCTTTTCTAAGCCCCACTCCTTCTCTTTAGGTCTTCACATTCTTTCCTTAGATATGTTAATGTCCTCTCCAGGGAGATACCTGGGAGCAGCCTCTTAGGAGGGGATTTTATATCTCTACTGGGATCATTTACAGCTTCCTTGGAGTTGGCTTGAGTGTGTGGCCTGGCTTCCCTGTTTACAAGTTCAATGAGGGTTTCAGGCAGAGGGTATCATTTCTGGGTCCCAAGTGTCTGACAGGCATGTGAAAGCATTCATCCTTCAGATCAGATCAGATCAGTCACTCAGTCGTGTCCGACTCTTTGCGACCCCATGAACCGCAGCACGCCAGGCCTCCCTGTCCATCACCAGCTCCCAGAGGTCACTCAGACTCACACCCATCAAGTCAGTGATGCCATCCAGCCATCTCATCCTCTGTCGTCCCCTTCTCCTCCTGCCCTCAATCCCTCCCAGCATCAGAGTCTTCTCCAATGAGTCAACTCTTCGCATGAGGTGGCCAAAATACTGGAGTTTCAGCTTTAGCATCATTCCTTCTAAAGAAATTCCAGGATTGATCTCCTTCAGAATGGTCTGGTTGGATTGTGCTAAATTCAAGGCTGGGCCCCTAAATAGCCATTGTTTCGAATTGATGAAAATTGATAAAATAATTGATAGCAAGATTAATAAAATAATAATTATAAAATTTATTCAGCTGAATATAAGAAATTGCCAATATTCAACCATTTTTTGCTTATCAGTGTAGCAATTCCTTATGGTTTGATCTAACACTGCAAAATGGTTTCAGACATCAATGAAGAAATATTGAAAGGTTTTCATTTTGTCTTTTCACTATATTCCACACCTCCTAACTTCTTTTCCTGTCCCCTGTTTCCTCCTAAGACTACACACACACACACACACACACACACACACGCTCACACTCACAGTATGACTTATTCTTTCTTTTCTGGGACCTTAGAAAGGTAAGAAAACCAGAAGACAATGAGATAATAGGTTTATACGAATGAAAGGCAGGTCTACTCACAATACTGTTGTCCTTTGTTCGGGGACATCCATCTCTCTCATCTCCCTCCCCCTGTTCTGCCTGAAATCATTCAATTCAGCTTGAAAGCAATGAAGGCTTGAGGGCAGGCAGTTTATATATGGAACAAGTTCCAACACTGAGTCACAAGCTCTGGATTCTGCATGTGGTTTGATTAATTCCTGATAGGTGATCTTGGATGAGTTACCTAAGCAGAGTGTATTTCAGTTTTCTCATCTGTAACATAGGGACAATCATATCTACTCATTAAAGTTGAAGGGCATCAAGTAAGATAATGTTTGTAATGTACCCCAAACTGGGAGCCAAACTCATATAAGACCAATAAGATTATATTTTCAGTCCCCTGGAGCTTCCAGCCTCCATGCTCGCTGTCTACCACACGTGGCTCAGAAACCAAAGAGCCGCTTGAAGTGACATGTGGCCAGGGACACTGGATGTCTCAGTGGGAACCAGGCGGCCGGGTGAGTCATGGCTAGTAGGGTCTCTGCTGCTTTGGGAGAGATAACTTGCAGCTGGGGAGGCTCAGAAGTGGCTTTGTGGCGTCAGTGACATTTGGGCTAGTCCCTAAGGATGGTTAGGATTTAGAGACGCCTTCTAGGCCTGCGGGCCTCATTAAACCCTCTGCAATGATGGAAATGTACTCTAATCTATGCTGTCTGAGATGGTAGCTCCTGAGCGCTTGGAGTGTGACTGGTGAGATTGAAGAGAGAATTTTAAATTTAACTTTAATGAATGTTAAGTAGGCACATATGGCCAGTGGCTACAGTACTGGACAGCTCAGGACTAGCCAGAGGAAACAGCAAAAGTGCGAGAAGCAGAAAATGATGGGAGTGGGCATGGGGTGCAGCCCACATTTGAGCACAGCTGAAGCTCTGGGTGTAAGAAGGACACTAGCAGTACTAGCCAGAGGTCTGGGGAAAGTTCCAATGCTCTTTGCTGAGCCGTGGAAGCTGGTGAGGGTAGGTGAGAAGAGGAATGACATCCTGTTGCTCAGTTCAGGGCAATGAATCTAGCAGGAGTTAAGGCAAGTGTATCTCTCTGATTAGACCAGATAGAAGATGGAAATGAAAGCAATTTGGGAGTGTTACTGCAAAAAATCAGGTGAAGCCCTTATGAGTGCCAGGTACTTAATAAGTGCAAACAGCTCTGCCTGGAATATTTTGTGTCACTCTGAGGCAGGTGCTATCAAGAGATCCATCTTACAGACAAGGAGGTGAGGTTTATCATTGGCTAAGTTAAAGTCCTAAAGTAAGTATAGAAAGAAAAAATTTAACTCAGGTCTGTTGGATTCCAAAGATCACAAAAGAAAGTATTTAACTCCACTGTCTCTGGGTCTTCCCTGGTGGCGTAGTGGTAAAAACTGTGCTTGCCATTAGAGGAGACACAGGAGATGCCGGTGCAATCCCTGGGTCAGGAAGATCCCCTGGAAGAGGAAATGGCAACCCACTCCAGTATTCTTGCCTGGAGAATCCTACTGTTAGGTAGTTAGAATAGGGAAAAGGAGTCCAGAATGGCGGTGGCTAAAAGATAAGGAAGAAAAAAGCCCGCGAAAACAGAACAAAGGAAGGTCCAAGGACCAGCGTGAGGACCTCAGGTAGAACAAACAACACTCCTGGCTAGCCCAATTTACATAGGGCAGGCGGGGGGCGGGGGAGGCGGGGGGAACATATAAGAAGAGCAGCCAAAGGGCTGGGGGTCTTTGGCTCTCCGTCCACCCCCCCCCAACCCCACCCCCCGCCACCCCATGTGCTGGGGCGCTCTTCTCTTCACGTCTTTCCATGGACATGCCCTCACGCCTCGAGGATGGATTTTCCTGTCATTATATAAATAAAATAGAGCTGTAGCACGGAGCTGTAACACTGATTTGTCTAAGAGGTATAACGTGGTCCGTTCGAGACCTGAGCGCTATAACACGGTCTGTCCAAGACCCGAGAGCTGTGACTCCCCGAGGGCTTTAATGTCCGTCACTCCAGATCTTTGTTGTGAAGAGACAGAAACGAGGACTATACACTCGCCTGACACTCCCATGGGCAGAGTGGAGCCTGGTGGGTTTACGATCCATGGGATCGCAAAGACTCAGACACGGCTGAGCACATACCACCTCTGCTTTAGCTCTCCCTTGGGACCCCCTTCTGATGCCTATGTCAGAAGCTTTCTCTATCTCCTTTATACTTTAATAAAACTTTATTACACAAAAGCTCTGAGCGATCAAGCCTCGTCTCTGGCCCCAGATTGAATTCTTCTCCTCTGGGAGCCAAGAATCCCGGTGTCTTTGCGTGATTCAACAACAACTTTTCATCTTGGGGGCTCGTCCGGGATCCTTCAGGACAAGGTAAGGATGCTTGGAGCTTTAGTTCTTTGTTTTCTTAGCGAACACATTTTCTGCTGTGCTTTACTAACTCTACCGTGTGCTTGTGTGAATGAATGGCATGCCCTGCGTGAAGCAAGTAAGGAGCCCTGCTCTGCGGTTCCACGGTGATCTCATACGGCTTACGGCAGAAACCTGTCGGGGGGTTATACCGACCTGCCAATGCCAAGAGGCACCCAATGTCTCCTTTGGGAACCGACCAAAAATGGGCAAAGCGTGTGGACCAAACTCTCCTTTCTCGGTCAAACTTTTCGGTCTCTTTGACCATTTCATAACTCCTTGGGAATTAGAAGTACTAACCTAATCTATCGGAGAAGGCAATGGCACCCCACTCCAGTACTCTTGCCTGGAAAATCCCATGGATGGAGGAGCCTGGTGTGCTCCAGTCCATGGGGTCGCTAAGAGTCGGACACGACTGAGCGACTTCACTTTCATGCATTGGAGAAGGAAATGGCAACCCACTCCAGTTTTCTTGCCTGGAGAATCCCAGGGGCAGGAGAGCCTGGTGGGCTGACGTCTATGGGGTCACGCGGAGTCGGACACGACTGAAGTGACTTAGCAGGGAAAACAGAATAATGAGAGGTGACATAAAGCCAACCCTGAAGGTAAGGCTGCTGCTGCTAAGTCGCTTCAGTCGTGTCCGACTCTGTGCGACCCCATAGACAGAAGCCCACCAGGCTCCCCCGTCCCTGGGATTCTCCAGGCAAGAACACTGGAGTGGGTTGCCATTTTCCTTCTCCAATGAATGAAAGTGAAAAGTGAAAGTGAAGTCGCTCAGTCGTGTCCGACTCTTAGTGACCCCATGGACTGGAGCCCACCAGGCTCCTCCATCCATGGGATTCTCCAGGCAAAAGTACTGGGGTGGGGTGCCATTGCCTTCCCCGCTGAAGGTGAGGACCTGACATTAAATGAACTGGGTGTGGCTTTTCTCAAGACGGAAGAGAGGAAACTCTTCTTTCCATGTGCATTTCTAAATGGGACTCCCTGTTTTGCTGCCAGGTCTGACCCCTCTCATCTTCCTACTGCCTTGGTGAAAGCCTAAATTAGGCCATTACTGAGCCCATTAGCTTGCCTATTTGTGGGCCAGAAGAGTTATTATCTGTATTTGGGGAGCTCTCCAAGAGTACAGACATTTCTTTCCTCTTCAATTTGCAGGCAATTATCTGATGGCTTTGAAAATTTCTTTTATGGTCTTCTCTTAAGGGGCAGCTCAGTGTGGTGCTACAAGCACCCATTTGAGAACCAGGCTGCCTGGGTCTGAACGCTGGTTTACAGCCTGACTTGGAGTGTGTTTCAGACACCGTCTAGTTTTAAGGAGTCAGTGAGGAAAGGTACTTAACAGGCTGTGCATTTCCTATATGTGTTTTACAAGCATTATTATTTGCAAAACCTGAGCGGAGATGGGACAGGAGTGGCCAGGAAGAGGAAGAAGCAAGTCTCAAAAAGCCATTGGAAAACATTTAGGTGTGAATCAAAAGGAATTGGTCAGAGGTAGGTCCTGAAAGGCCAGTTTTCTGAGTTTGAGTTCAGACTCCCCCGTAAAAGAGAAACCTTACAAATATAAACGCATGCAGAGAAGTTAGGCAGGAAGGGAAAGGAAACTCTGACAGGTACTGGGCAGAACAGTTTCTACATGCCTGGGAGCAAACTCCTTGTCCTTTCGAACAGATGACGGGGGCTTAACCTTAGTCAGGGTCGCGGCGGCCCACGTAAATACAG
Source organism: Tragelaphus eurycerus (assembly GCA_935064755.1). Lineage (NCBI taxonomy): Eukaryota > Metazoa > Chordata > Mammalia > Artiodactyla > Bovidae > Tragelaphus > Tragelaphus eurycerus. The sequence goes on from CAKXYN010000002.1 coordinate 33,924,931, forward strand.
AATCCAGGGGTGCGCTCGCCAGTAGCCTCAGTGCTGCCACCTACAGGGCCTGCGAGGCAGGGCGCGCAGTCCTGAAGGCTCCTGGGCGGCACGGAGCTGGTTGTGCCCTGGAAGGATAATCTCCTCATTAGCAGTCATTAGCTCCTCTCTCCTACAGGTTTTAAATGATTTTAGCCCTAGACATAAAAATTCTAGGAGATATTTCTAAATATTATTTCCCCAAGGGGGGGGGGATATAAAAGATAAAATCAGAGAGAGCTTCCCACATGGAAATGTAGAAATGTCACTCTGATGTAGCACCACATGTCAGGCACTGGTTAGTGGCTTGGCACGTGAAATTGCACTTGATCCAAACAAAAGGTGGCATCACTAGTATTATGCCACTTTCAAGGCAGGTTAAGGAATCCTGTACAAAATTGATTATGACCCGTGCCACTCCCATTCCAAAGTCCATATGTGTTATAACACGCTAGCTGACAAATTATTTTTGCATCTTTCCCACGTGTAAAAGCGCACACAACTGAGTTGAACAAACAGGATCAACAGTCACTAAAGTTTCTGTTTGCACATGGCAAATGGTGCTTATCATTGAGATTTGAAAACCAGAACTCTTCAAATGAAGATGCTAGAGCAGAAGTTCTCACATAAGTGAGTAAGGACTTTATCACCACAACCTAAATCTTTGTCCGTTTGTAAATTATTTCTGTTTATCCAAGACAACCTGGAAGAATTTATAATGTGGACAAAACTACAAAACAAAGTGTCCTGCCTTGTTTTACCAACTCAAACTTTTTATTAATGAACCGATGTTTGAGCACATTTATGCTCTATGTACACTACTGAAGTCATGTTTAAATTGACTATCCAGTTGTACCACAGCGCTTCTCAAACTTTATTGTACATGCCAGTCCCCTGGGGACCTTGTTGAAATGCAGATTCTGACTCAGGGAACTTGGAATGGGGGGGTCTCAGGTTGTGTTTCTGTAACAAGCTCCTAGGTGATGTGGAGGCTGCTGGTTCCCCAAGCACACTTTGAGTTTCAAAGGACTTTGAAGATCTTACAGATCTTCTTTTGAATCATCAAAATGTTAGGTTGGCCAATGAGCTTTTTGACAAACCAAATGAAATTTTACTTATTTGCACATTGCTTATATTTTATTGTTTCCTAGTGCTTTGAGAATCAGTAAACTGTTTCATCTAAAATGCTTTATCAAAAATAAAACAATACTTTCTCAACTAGAACAGTGAACTTACCAGAATGTTCTATTCCTTTACCCAGGCTGGATTATAAGGTATTTATCTTTAGAAACTCTGTGACTTAAAGAGATTTCATCTTCAACCAAAGAGAAATTTAAGCACTACAGGAATTATTTTCCAAACTCTAAGGGAGAGTAATGATGAGACTAACATAAGAAAAAAACTTGTTAAACTTGTTAAAATTAAGCTTTCCACTTACTTAGGTTTTTTCAATCTGACTCTTTTGCCATCTAGGGAATTGACTGTATGGATGTATAGAGCAGTGAGTGGGCCCAGAGACCCACTGAAAAACCAAGCAGCACCTCCTCCTGTCTCTCCAATCTGGAGGTCCATTTATGCTTATACTTATCAGAGTTTCCAGATGTTGAAGGGCAAAAAGCAACACACTCACATGTGATACAGAGTAAACACCTATGATAATGCTCAAAGGACAATCTATTTATAGCAGTAAAGAATAAACTGACCCATAAATAGAGTGTCATTTACTTCTTTGTTTTGTCTAGGGTGCATTGAACAGCATCTGTTAGTATTGCAGTAGCTAATGTCCAGCAATCATTTCCATCATATACCTCATTGGGGATGAGAAATGCAATGAAATGAGATCTTCTGTTTGCAATTGATTTTTTTCCCCCAACATCAATTAAAATATGCAACAAAGGTGTTGAGTTCTCCCCCATGTCTTCCTATTTACACAAATAAAATATATATATACTTAGATAGTTAAACGTAAATGATTGCCTTCTATGTCTGAGAGAATAGAATGTCTCATACTAGAATAGTAGAAATTATGGCAACTTTAATAAGAAGAAAATGAAAGAAAGTATGGAAACTTTGATGGGAACAAAGTATGCACATTGGAATTTGTCAAAAATGTGCATTCACTGACTTGTAGGCCTTAAGATTGATTGCTACGTTAACATAGCAAAGACTGACATGGGATTGTGAAGATAAGGGTGGGCTCCAGGGTAGGGAAACAGGCTGCTGCTATCTACTTCCCATGAACCCAGGGCTTCAGCAGAGCTAGTATTTCTTTCCTCCTTTGCAGTTCCTTGGGGAAGGCAATGGCACCCCACCCCAGTGCTTTTGCCTGGAAAATCCCATGGACGGAGGATCCTGGTAGGCTCCAGTCCATGGGGTCGCTAAGAGTCGGACACGACTGAGCGACTTCACTTTCACTTTGCAGTTCCTACTCTAATGCCCCAAATTTTCTTTTAGTCTTAGTTCTTTAGGTTGAAACATTGCTTATAGAAGATGTATTACCTAGGTATTGGTGAATTAACTATGTACTCTAATTATTGCCAATAATATCTGTGGTGGCCAGCTTCTGCTCAGGGCAACAGTGTTGCAGGCTTTGGGCAGAGAGGAAAAGGTACTGTTCCTGCAATTTAAGTTTGAAAAATCCAGGAGAAGAGCTGGGGTCATTTTTTTCAACCCTGGACAAAAAAAATGTGGTCAGAGAGATAGAGCTTACAATTGGCCCAGTCTTGACCATTGATCTTCCTGTTTGCTGGAAGTATGTGTGTTTGTGGGTGGGTGGGATTTAGTGGGGAGGGGGGTTATCATTATTTTAAAGTTTAGTTAAACCATATATTTTGAGGAATATTTCCCAAAGAAGGTACTTGCTTTTCCGGAAAAAAATTCACATCCATCACAACTTTGGACAAGTTACTTTATTTGAACTCCAGATGAAGAATTCGTATGTTTGTTTGAAAGAGTAGAATTAGATGTTTTCTGACAGCCTTTCCATATCTAAAATCTCTAGTTTTCAGTTACCTTTCTATGTAGCACTTTATGAAATGATCTCATATCCAACCCTGATAAGCAGGCAGAGGTGATGCTATTTCACCCTCTTATTAGATGGAGAAGCCAAGCCTCACAAAGTTAATTAATTGGCCTCAATGATTAGAATGTCGAGTGGCAGAACTAGGACTACATATTAAGTGATTGGATTAGTTTCAAAGAATTCCTTTTGAATGCTACCCACATTAGTGAAATTAGCTTTGTTCATTCTGCAATGACCAATAACTAATCTCATTGGTAGCAAACTACTATAAATTAAGCTAGAGTTGATGGGAAAGTTTTGATGAGTTAAATCTTGGGCCCTTGAATTTTTAATTTTGCTGCCTTCTGGGAGACACTAAGGTTGTTCATTAATATGATTACTATCTTTCTGATGGGAGGTACTAGAAACTATGGCTTAGGGAAAGAAAAGCCACAGAGAATTCAAGTTGAAAGAAATTGCATATAGGAAGAGATCCAGGAAAAGCCTGGAGGGAACTGATTATTATCTTCCAGCTCACAGACAGTTGATATTATGCATGAAGCTCACAGCAGTCAAATAAGTCACTATTGTTTCTTTTAAGATTTCCCTAAATAAATATTTACACCACATAATCAATGAAGTCTAGAAAGTCAGTGGAATGTGCTTCATTTCTAGCAAGCCTTAAATTAATTGTATATCTCCTGCATCTACAAAACTTTATTAAGATCACTCTCAGAACTAGCTTAGAGCTCCTAACAGCTGGCTTTCTTTTTGAGCAAGTATTTCAGACTGGTGTATAAAAATTTTAAAGCTAAAATGGAAAATAATCTTTGATTAAAAATGTATAAAATTATGATTCACAAGCCTTAATGCATATACCTTTGGTCTGCCAATTAATAAATTTATCCTCCAGGAAATGAAAATGAATAGTAAAAGTATGTTCACTAAAGCATCTCTTAGAGTAGTAAAATCAGGGAACAATTTAGATGAGAGACTGTTGAAGAAAATTGTGACACTTTCATAAAATAGAATATTATATAATCATTTAAAATGATGCTGCCAAAGAATAATTAGAGACAAAAATATTCACAACAGCATAACCCACAGAAACATAATTTCCAGAGTCAGACAACATGGATCTTGATTCTAGCTCAACCAACCCCCTGTTGTGTGACCTTGAACAATTTACTTAATCTTTTGCACTTAATTTTACTCAGATATGAAATGAGGCTAATAAAGACAGCACTGGGCTCAGAAACTTGCTGGGTGAAATGAATGAGGTAATCTATGTCAACTGCTTAGTGAGGAGCCAGGCACTGTAATAAGGTTCTCAAACAGCCTAACTTTTTCTTTCTTTGCTACTCTGTATTTCCTACTTTGGGGGCCAAAGTTATGTTAATTTGGTAATGATGAAGAAAATGTAAAAGTTTTTTTTTTAATCACTAAAAATTGTCATAATATACATATAACATTTATCATCTTGATCATCTTTAAGGATACAGTTCATTAGTGTTAAGTACCTTCACATTGTTGTGCAACCTATCTCCAAAATTCTCTTCATCTTGCAAAACTCTATACCGTTAAGCAATAACTCTCCATTCCCCTCATCCCCCAGCCACCTGACAACTGCCACTCTTTCTGTCTTTATAAATTTTACTACTCTAGGTACCTCATATAAAGTAGAATTGTATGCTATCTGTCTTTCGCAACTGACTTATTTCACTTAGCATAGTGTCCTCAAGATTTTTCTATGTTGTAGCCTGTGTCAGCATTTACTTCCTTTCTAAGTGTAAGTAATATTCTATTGTATATAACACCACATTTTGCTTATCCATGTATCTATTAATGAACAATCGAGATGCTTCTGCCTTTTGGCTATTGTGACTAATACAGCTATGAACATGAGTGTACAAATATTTAAAGATTGCTTTTTCAAAGAAAAAATAGTATCAGTTCAGTTCAGTCACTCAGTCGTGTCTGACTCTTTGTGACCCTATGAATCGCAGCACGCCAGGCCTCCCTGTCCAGCACCAACTCCCAGAGTTCACTGAGACTCACGTCCATCGAGTCAGTGATGCCATCCAGCCATCCCATCCTCTGTAATCCCCTTCTCCTCCTGCCCCCAATCCCTCCCAGCATCAGAGTCTTTTCCAATGAGTCAACTCTGCATGAGGTGACCAAAGTACTGGAGTTTCAGGTTTAGCATCATTCCCTCCAAAGAAATCCCAGGGCTGATCTCCTTGCAGTCCAAGGGACTCTCAAGAGTCTTCTCCAACACCACAGTTCAAAAGCATCAATTCTTCGGCACTCAGCCTTCTTCACAGTCCAACTCTCACAGCCATACATGACCACTTGAAATACCATAGCCTTGACTAGACGGACCTTTGTTGACAAAGTAATGTCTCTGCTTTTCAATATGCTATCTAGGTTGGTCATAACTTATCTTCCAAGGAGTAAGTGTCTTTTAATTTCATGGCTGCAGTCACCATCTGCAGTGATAGTATAAGTTTCCCCAAATTTCCTAAAACTGATAAGGCAACTGATAAGGCAAGTTTAAACAGGGACTACACAGGTGATGGACACGACTGAAGCGACTTAGCAGCAGCAGCAGCACACAGGTGATTGAAATCCTAAATTTACTCATTTTTCTGAAAGTGATTCAACACAAATATTAACTAACATTTTTGTTGGACATTTTGTTTTTGAGCCTAATCAGAAGATTTTATATTTAGTTGAAAGGTCATGTATGGATGTGAGAGTTGGACTGTGAAGAAGGCTGAGCGCCAAAGAATTGATGCTTTTGAACTGTGGTGTTGGAGAAGACTCTTGAGAGTCCCTTGGACTGCAAGGAGATCCAACCAGTTTATTCTGAAGGAGATCAGCCCTGCGATTTCTCTGGAAGGAATGATGCTAAAGCTGAAACTCCAGTACTTTGGCCACCTCATGCAAAGAGTTGACTCATTGGAGAAGACTCTGATGCTGGGAGGGATTGGGGGCAGGAGGAGAAGGGGATTACAGAGGATGAGATGGCTGGATGGCATCACTGACTCTATGGACATGAGTCTTGGTGAACTCCGGGAGTTGGTGATGGACAGGGAGGCCTGGCGTGCTGCGATTCACGGGGTTGCAAAAAGTCGGACACGACTGAGCTACTGATCTGATCTGAACAAGGGGAAAAAAAAAAACACCAACAAGGACTGAAACAAGACAGGCACTGAAAGTCAGAGGCAGTCAGCTCAGGGTTCGTACTGCATTTCATGGTTTCAGAGTCTAACCTTCTCTCTTCTAGCTCTACCATGTCCCTAAAGGTTTCCTCCTAAGGTCTTTTCCTGGAACAATGTGGTTGCTGGCGCTTCAGCAGCATTATTTCTGTTTCTATTCCAGCCATCAGAAGGCGAAAGGGAAGAAGGAGGTATACATCCCTAAGATATTTTCCATTTCCACTCCTTTGCCTGCAAGTCATGGGATCACTCCTATTTCAGAGAAGCTGGGAAAAATGGTGTTTATTGCTGATAAGCCATACACACTACACAAATTAGGGGCTCAGTACTGAGTAAGAATGAGAGACGTTGGGGGACAGCCAGGATTCTCTGCCTGGAGTCTCCACACATGTTATCTAGCATCTTGGGATATACATCCTTAGTTAGGTAATGTTGAACAGTTTCTCTCTGAGTCTGTAAATAATCTTCAATAATAATTCAGAGATAGTGGTGAGTTTCATGGCTTTATTGATACCTACTTCAAACGAGATCCATTTAAAGTCTTGTAGTAGAGATGGTAAAACCTAGAGCAATAGGCTTAAGGCATTAGCTTAATATTCAGGTGCCTTGGGCTTGTGTGAGATTCCTTCAACTATCCCCTACTTCAGATAGACCTATAAGGCTACAGCTTTAGTGCCAATGAAGATGGTGATGAGGTTAATCTGGTTTGGGAGTTACCTCCCAGATGAAATGTAGAGATGAGAATCCGTTCTCAAGGATCATTCTCTACTAATGAGCAAACATTTGTGCCTACCTAGTGGGGTGAAATTGGTATCTGATTTTTATAGCTTCCAATATAAAAATAACTTCTTTATTAAGTACTTTAGATGTTAATGAAAATTAAAAAGCATCTTTGAAAAATCATTGCTTTTGTTTTAATTGTAGAACTGGAGAATTTATGACACTCCAGTGTGGCTGTTTTGGTTCATGGGTATTTAAATGAACAAGCACTCTGTGAAACAGGCAAAACTCACCCCATCACTCGTGATGTACTATCATCCTTGAGGCAGGAATTGGAGTGAGATCAAAGGTGGATGAGGGTCAGGGAAGTGAAGGGGATTTATTATAATATTAAATCAAAATAGAAAAAAACCCAGATTTTATTATTCCAATGCAATTGTGTCTAAAAATGTCTGGTCCCACCATCTTTATTAAAATGCCTTGCTTTAAAAAATGAATAAACTCCTCAGTGAGTACAGTCTTATGAAAAGAGCCTTGAGGTTACAAACAAAAGAGAAAATGATTGCATGTGTGTGTGTGTATTTGTTGATCAGTTGTGTCCAACTCTTTACAACCTCATGAACTATACTTCCTGCTAGGCTCCTCCGTCCAGGGAATTCTCCAGCTAAGAATACTGGAGTGGATAGCCATTCCCTTCTTCCTGACCTAGGGATCGAACCCAGGTCTCCTGCATTGCAGGCCAATTCTTTACTGTCCGAGCCACCACGGAAAACAGTAGAGAAAATGTTTAGTAATGAAAAGATCCACTTAGTGACTTGATTCAATTTTAATAAAAACCGTTTAAATAAAATAGGCCAGTATCACTAGAATGATGCTTTTGTCATTGTCCCCACTTCCCTCACCTCCACAAAAAAGTAACTTCAGAGCCTATGACTTTGGAATGGCATTATTTAGACCTATCTGGCAGAATCTAGAGGATTTCTCATCAGGGTCAATGGTACCCTGTCCTGTCTGAAGGACCAGAAACTGAGCAAACCAGCAGCAAAGCCCAGAAGACAGCACAGTTTAACATTTTAGCCTGGTGACCTAAGAATAAAATCATCTTTCAACCAGTGAGTGAAGCTGTGGTCTGTTTTACTTGGTCTTCCAACTTGTATCAGTGGTTCAGTTCAATAGACATATGAGTACCAACTGTGCCAACTCTATAACTTAATTTTTATCTCATTTAATCCAGAGTCCTTTCCTATATTCTTATGACTCAAGAAGGCAGAACACTTTTAATGGGAAGCATCATGATCAGGAAGCCAGAGGAACTCTGTTTAAATGGGCTATGCCATTAACTAGCTGTGTGACCTAGGGCAAGCCATTTTCCTCCTAGTCTTCCGAATTCTCATTCTCAAAGGGAAAGGACAGGAAGTTGGTTAATATGATCTCTCAGATATCTAGTGCTTTAAAAAAAAAAAAAGTCAAAAGCATCATTTCTACTTTCATCCCAAGAAGAATCATACGGGCATTGATATTGAGAAACTGATTCATGATGTATTACTTATTCCATCACCCAAAGCCTTTCGAACAGATGGAGGTGGAAATGGTGCTCTCCAGTATGAGATTAATAATGAATACATGTGCAGATTGATGAATACATCTGCAGAAATACTTCTCATTCTAAAGAAATGTAGTCTGATTATTTCTAAGAGGTAGGCACTTACTCCACGGTAAACATCCTGTTGCTCATCTCAGATGGATCCAAGCGCTGCTAATACATCTCTCATGATCAAGCCTTCCCAGAGCTCTGCTCAGCTGTCAGAGCCAATTATGACTGTTCCCCATTGTCTTTATGAATCTCCTGTCTCCCTGCTGTTACTCTGAAGCTCCTAGATGGTCTTTCCATCTACTGAAGCTTCTGCTTTTCAAATCTCAGCTCCTGTGCCACCTCCTCCATGAAGCTAAGTCTCTTCTTTCTTTAAACTTTCATGCCCCTGGTAATTGTAAATAGTGCTGCAATGAACATTGGGGTACATGTGTCTTTTTGAATTATGGTTTTCTTAGGCTATTTGCCCAGTAGTAGGATTGCCAGGTCATATGGTAGTTTTATTCCTAGGCTTTTCAGGAATCTCTGTACTGTTCTTTAGTGGCTATATCAATTTACATTTCCACAACAGTGCAAGAGGGTTCCCTTTTCTCCATATCCTCTCCAGCATTTATTGTTGGTAGACTTTTTGATGATGGCTGTTCTGACCAGTGTGTGGTGATACCTCATTGCAGTTTTGATTTACATTTCTCTAATAATGAAGGACATTGAGCATCTTTTCATGAGTTTATTGGTCATCTGTATATCTTTTTGGAGAAATGTCTGTTTAGGTCTTCTGCCTTCTTTCTGATAGGATTGTTTGTTTTCCTAATATTCAGCTGCAGGAGCTGTTTGTATATTTTGAGGATTAATCCTCTGTCCGTTGCTTCATTTGCAATAATTTTCTCCCATTACTGCATTCATTTGTAAACATGCTTTATCTCACCACCTAGACTATAAGCTCCAAGGCAACATCATCCCTTATCCTCAAGTCTAAAATGCCATGTCTGGTGCCTATCATAGAACAAAACTCACACCGTTATGGAATACTTTTGGCCCTCCCTAGTGGATAATATCACACTTCCTTTACCCTGCTGCTTTTGAAAGGTCTATTTATTTTTAGGAAACTGGGTTGCTGTGATTTCTCTTGAAGTAACTTTGAATATACCGTTATTAACTGGTATATTTAGTTGGGTTTTTCAGTGCAGATTCAGCATCATAGTTTTACCGGGAGATGAAGAGAATTTCTCCTACCACAGGCCTGGTTCCCTTTTGGTCTAATTAGGTTATATCTTTTATTTTAAAGAAGATGAGATAGAGCCTTTTCTGGCTGATAGTGGAACAGGTCCTTATTATCCACAGGTAATGAATGATCTTTGGGATCCATTACCTCTCTTACACTGAAAAATGTCACAAACAGAGCCAAAGACAGATTTGCTCTCCTTTTGATTTCAGTCAAGAGCTTTTGGGGGTTTGGATGGTATCACCCTTAACATTATTGGCTTCCCAGGTAACCCAAGGGTATGGCATCTGCCTGCTAAGGCAGAAGATGCAAGAGATGCCAATTCAATCCCTGGATCAGGAAGATCCCCTAGAAAAGGAAATGGCAACCCGCTCCTGTGTTCTTGCCGGGAAAACCCCAGGGACAGAGGAGCCTGGTGGGTTATAGTCCACGGGGTGCAAAAGAGTCGGACCTGACTGAACACAAGGTGGGGGGCCCTTAACTTTAAACATAAAGGCAGATCCATACACTTTTACTTGCATACTTGCTTCTTTAAAAAAATTTTTTTTACCCTAGAATATCTCGTGTTTGTGTAGACAGAGGCCACTGGCAGCTTCTGTCAGTGAAGGGATGGTGGCAGCGGTGGTGGAGGACTGATAAGCCCTTTGGGGAGAAGGATGCTCTTCTAGAAGTAGGGCCCACTTATCCAGAAGGCATCAGGGGAAATCACTGGTGGCAGCTGATAAACAAACAGGAAGAAGGGACAGGCTTCTGTACATCTTTCCCATTGGTAAACTTCCAGGCAGATGAAAATGCTTTCCAGGTGGTTTTTGCATTTGAACCTATAGGGGAAGTTCCAGTATACCCCAAAGCACCTAGTTTGAGAAATGCCACAGATTCCATCATAAAGACTTTTGTTCTGCAAACCCTTGAGGATGTCAGGGAAGGCACTCTTCAAAAGTTCTGCAATCCTCTAAGGTGAATTTATGCAGGTCTACTGCTGAAATCTAGGGCAATGAAAGGTCTCCCAGCCTACCCATTATTCCGTTTTCCTTCATTAAGTTACGCTTAACAAGTTTATATAAAAGCCCTGTGCAAAGAGAATTTTTGTAGGGTAGAGTTTCAACTGACTGTACTTATCTGTAGTCATAAAAGTTTTTATTTTATTTTTTGATTGGTCACTATAGATCAAAAAGTATATAGGAGATCAGACTAGGTTTAGAGATTTCTTTTTTCTTTTCTTCTTTTTTTTTTTTTGCATGTTCTCTTTATTGTTAGTAAATACACTAAACGCTGATTTTCAAGGAGCTGCCTGGCCATGGTGGTTATTTTTTGGGGAAAAAGGCAACCACACGTCATCTTTCTTCTCTTTTAATTTAAGTTTTACACTAAAAATCTGTTTTGAGAGGGAAATGGAGCGTGTTAGGCTAATGACAGCTTTACCCTCTCTTATTTTTTCCGTTTAACAGCAACACTCCTATATGCTCCTCGGTGTGCCTGGATGTGGGCACTGCAGCCTTAAGTGAAGGCTCCAACGACTCGAAAAAGTAAAAACAAATAAACAGCCCCATTCCCCCTACTCCAAAGGGAGGAGAGCTTAAGAGGAAACTGTACAAAATGTGTCGGCAAACAGACGATATATTTGCAAAGGTATAGTTTCTGTGACTACAGACAATCCCCATGTTGCCCAGAAACTGTTAGATGCGTCCTGCTGAGAAACTTGCTTGGCTAGTCCGTGACTGCCTTTCGGATCCGCCCCGGCGGACCCACCAGGAGGACACGCGTGAGGGGCCCACATTTCCATTCTTAGGGAGAGGAAGCCGGGGACCCACGTGAGCGCGGAAGACAGCTGATCATCAGGTCCCAATACTTGCCAAGAGTCCCCTAATTCCCATTTGGTTACAAAAACTCTCTCCTCCATTGCATATCCTCCTTTGGGCAGCGTGGGCCACGGCTCGAGAGAGAGGCCGCGATCTGGCCGGGATCATCCCTGGGCGGTAGGTAGGGTCGGACTCTTTGACAGCCAGGGCTGCTGAAGCGACAACTCCAAGCTCCCGAGAACGCCGCGGCGGTCCCTGCCAGAGATTAGCCGCCGCGCGGGTCCCTCCCTCTTTTCGGGTGAATGAATGATTAGTCAAACAGCACCTCCCTGCCCCGGTTCGCCCGAGGTTGGATGGGAGGAGTCATGGAACCACTGTTTCTCTTTTTTAAGGGGGAAAAGAGTTCGCCTCTGTGCGTGTATTAATCGACCTTGCGTGTCGTTTCAAGTTCTGTCTTCCCCAGTGTCACGACGCACAGACACAGCAGCACTGAGCAGTGATCTCGAAGGCCCCTCGCCCCTCTGTCCGCTCAGGGATGGTCGGCCGTCGTGCCCCAGCCAAAGGAAGGCAAAGCAGAGTGAAAAGTTGCCCGCACCCCCACCCCGCCCCAGGCGCTGGGTTTATCACTCCTTCCCAAAGCTGGGGCATCAGGGAACGAGTCGCAGTGGTGGAGCGCCCTGCCTCCCATATTCTCCTCTCTCCTAGGGTTGGAGCACAGGAGGAGTAGGGTTGGCGCGGCATCCCCCGTAGAGGGGGGCAATCCCTCCGCATCTGCCCCCCAGGAAAGGGGAGGAGGCGCTGCGCGCTCCGGGTGGTGGAGACACGCCTGCCCGGCTCCGATCCGTGCCCCGGGGCAAGCGGCCTCCCTCGAGGGTCTGGGGGAGCTGGCTGGACCCCCGGCGGAGACAAGCGCCCAGCGCGAGGCTTCCACTATCCCTTTTGCGTCCGGGCGCCCCCAGCGGGTTCCCCGAGGCGCTTGGTGCGCCCTGGTCTCCCGCGCCGGAGCGAGCGTGCGAGCGGACCGAGTGGAGAGCCGGCGGGGCGGGTAGGAGGTGGGAGTGCAGAAGTGGAGGACGCGGCAGCTGCAGCAGCGGCGCGCCCCGGGGCAGTCACTGCAGCCCCGGCGGCGGCGGCGGAGCAGCGGTGCGCAGCGGGCAGCGCAGCCACTCTTCTCTGCCTATCTCCCGCAGTTCCGATACCCGCCTCCTCCTGGCCCCCTCTCTGGCGTGGAGGAGCCGACGACTAAACCGCTGCGAGCAACTCCTTTAAAAAAAAAAAAAAAAAAAGCCGCATTGGAGGAGCCTGGCCGCAGGACCCCTCCTCCCTGGGCGCCCCCCACCCCTCGCCTCGCTCTCCCGCCTCTCCCCACGCCAACCTCCCCCCCACCCCCACCTTTCCCCCGCCCCAGGCTCCCGGGCGCCCGCCTCCCTCCTTCGCGGACTGTCTCCCGACTCGCCGGCTGAGAGCCCTTTTGGATTGCGAGCGGCGGTAGCGGAGCACAGGCGGCGGCGCGGGACCTGCAGTCGCCCGGGATTCCCTCCAGGTGACGATGCTCTGGTTCTCCGGCGTCAGGGCTCTGGCTGAGCGTCCCTGCCGGCGCTCGCCCGGGATAACCTGCTGCGTCTTGCTGCTGCTCAATTGCTCGGGGGTCCCCATGTCTCTGGCTTCTTCCTTCTTGACAGGTAGGGGAGGGGTCAGGAGGGACCGACCCTCCCAGACGCTGGCTTGGTACCTGGGAGAGAAAGCGCTGACTGGCCCCGGGGACGGGAGGGTGGAGAACGAACACCTTGGAGCCTGCTCCTCGCAGGCACATGGGGATGAAGGAAGCCCTTCGGGGTTAAGGGGTGGGAAAGCAGTGAGTAGGCTAAGGAGTGGAGAGCGAGCAGGCTGTTGACATTAATACTGTAGTGATAACGGAAATTCTATTTGAATTTGAAAAGTTCCTTTATTATCTTTAGTTTTCTTCAACCTTTAGTTTGATCTCTTCTCCCGTATGCAATTAAAAAAAAAAAAAAAAAACTGCATCGTTTTCCACCCATAGGCCTGTCTCACTCTATAAGGTTCCAATATAGCTTCTTTACTGGTAGTGATCTTTAAAGCACCCACCTTCCAGACCTGGATTTAAAGAAACTATCATATTTTAAAAGGGTAATAATAGCAGGATATAATAATTATATGCTTTCAGGCAGGTGAAGACCTCAGCTGCTATTCTGAAGGACATACTTTACTGACACCTGGTGCAGAAAAGAAAATATTGAGTCTATTTCTAAGAAAAGAGGAAAGAAGATTGTATTTCGAAAAGTAATTTCAATTCAACACAATATGAGGCAGATTCATATAAAGGCCTGTTTATTGACACAGTCCTGAATTCTGTTCCAATTTAAAATCTGCCTTAATGGCCAATTTGAATTTTTTGCTTATGGGAGTGTTTGTTTAGTTGAAATGGTTTTATAAAGGAGTGGTATTAAAGATCCAATCAAATACTTGGAATTGTGCTTAAACCAACCATCTGAGAGCAGAAAATATATCTATATAGCACAGGCTTTTAAAAAAAACTTGTTCTAATAAAATTATTTAAAGTAGGTTTTTTTCAGGGGGACTTTTTTGGATGAATTTGATTATTTAAAACTCATTATGGATTTTCAAAATGTGGATGTAGTTTTCTCAAAAAATATTATTATAAAAATTCTATTTTTTTAACAAGGCTATGCAGCTAAATTTAAATAACTTTTTTTCCCTTTAGGTTCTGTTGCAAAATGTGAAAATGAAGGTGAAGTCCTCCAGATTCCATTTATCACAGACAACCCTTGTATAATGTGTGTCTGCATGGTGAGTATGGAGATCAGGTAATGGGAAATCAATTGCTCCCTCTGCGAGGTGAATCCTTTAGCTGTAGTTTTATGACCAGATCTTAAAAATTGCTTTTGGTCATTACAAAACCACAGATGACTGGTGAATTGAATTCTATTGAATTTCTAAGTTGTATGGACTTTGGCAATTTCTATTTCATCAGGCTGGAGATGTTTATCTTTGACATCAGGTTGCAGAAGTAAACTTCAGATGGACTTAGTATAGCATCACCTCAGTGGTAATTAACTTGCACTTCTGCTGCCGGGAATGGCTATTGCCACCAAATCATAGGTGCCACCAAACTTTCTGCTCTGATTCTATTGTCTGAGCTCAGTGTGAAAATGATAACATTTAGGTATAAAGGTCTGGGATAAGGTATGTGACAAGGGGAAAGAGAGGTTAGAGTCACAAAGCACAAACATGGGGACAAGATCTTGAGTTTTTTCGCCTCTTATATCCTAAGCTCTCAAAAACAATCTTTATATATCTGATTTGGAAGCCATGAGTCAGAAAGGATATTCTGGCCTTAGTAGAGGATGACACTTGGCTGTCAGCTGCTTAGTTAACACTAGCAGTGGCTGGTAGATTAAAAAAAATGATTAGTTTCAGTTTATTTTAGCTTTATAGTAAATGATAAGATCTAATAAGTAACCACATGGGGGAGATTAAATTATATGAATAAGAATTTCTGAGCTGAAATAGCGACTCACAAAGAACATTTTTGTTTAAAAGTGTTTTACATGCCAATCACTTTTGGCAAACCTTGTTTAAAAACTACACATCACAAAACCCTGTTGGAAATACATTAAGGCAGTCAAAGTCAAATGCAGAGCCCCCAAATGATAGATGACTGCTTGTTATCAGATCAACATGCTGTATGCAACCAGAGAAGGGAATTTTCTCAGTTTAGGGGGAAGCCAAGCCATCTGGGTTTAAACTACCCGAAGTTTTTCATGACAAGAGATGAGGTCAATGTTGTGAAATGATAAATGGGTGAAGGTGAATGTCTGTATCAAATGATTATCAGGTTCTGAAGACTAAGGAAATCAGCAGAAATAGAGGTAAAAATGCATTCCATTTCCAAAGATGATAAGTGTTGCTGCTTTAACAAAAGACAGCTGAGAGAGGGACAATTAGGTTTGTGTTTATGAGCTGCTTTGTTAATGAATGATCTTTCACCAAAGGACCTGTTGAAAAGAAGCTTTGCATTAAATTTTGGCTCAATTGTGTATTTACAAATGTAGTGTGTCTGCCTCTGTGTGTGTGTGTGTGGTGGGGACAGAAGGGAGATGATTTCTTTATTTCTCCTATCTGCATGGTGTTAGTGAATTATTTTATCTTGATCTCATAAGATCTCAGAAAATGGGGTAATATTTAAATAAATTTGGAACTCCACGTGTGAAAATATTGTTTTTCTCCTCGGCAATATTGTTACATTTATAATGTTTAAACACAGAGTTTGGGTTTTTCCAAATAGTATGAAAATTCTCCATACAGCATTTTCCCTTTTTGGTACTCTTGCCCTGGTGGAAATAGTGCCTTTCCCTGAAAGTACAGCTTACTGCTAATAAGACCTTGCTGTTTTGAAGGTAAAGAGTGAATCTGAAGAAAAAAGATGCATTGGTTGGAATTCTGGAGTGATACTTATATTGATTACGTTCAGAAGGGTGGTAGGTTCATTTATGTCTTTGAGTAACATTTGGAGGTATCTGCCTTCATGAGAACTATCAGAAATCCTTTCCAAACACATAAAGTCGAGACTCGCATTCTGACTCACTAGCTTTTCAGAGGATGCCTCAAAGATCCCCCTAGCTGAAAGGTTCAGTGATATGTTGCCATGACTTTTGCAGGGGTTTAGGATTATGGGGCCCAAGTTATCACAGTCATTATTGTTTCCCAAACATTTGTAGTACTCGATAAAGCTGAGTAAGGCTGGATGGACAACTGTTTATTTGTAAGTTTCCAAGGGACCAACTGCAGTATATGAATTTCGAAGCACCTAGCTTACCATGAGGCTAGTTGACAATTTTTATTTAGGCTGGAAGGTAGGCTTATTTAGCAAACAGATAATGTCAGAAATAACAACTAACACTAATGAAATACTTCATTTGCTGGCACTTATTGAAGATTGCATCGTTTCATTTAATCTTCACAAAAATCTTTTGAAGATTTTTATCCCCTCTCCCCATTTTGCAGATGAGGAAACTGAAGCTAGAGGATTTATAGCTTGTAAAGGTCATATTTTAGTAAATAGTGGAGCTGGAACTCACTCTCACCTGCCTCTAGAGCACATTCCTGTAGTCAAGTGAAACAGGCTATTTTCTAAGTTAAAGATGTGAAAAAGCAAGGAAAAAAATAGATTGTTGAGTTATTTGACTTTTTGGCATTGCTTGAGTTATTTTGCTTTTTTCTTTTGAGTCTTTTAGGAGTTTGGTTAGCTAACATTTGTTAATCACATTATATGAAAGGAAAATCTCGTTATGATTTCAGTTGACCTGCAGGGAGCTTTCGTTGTGAGCTAGTTTTATGTATGTATGTTAAGAGGGTATGTAATAGTCAAAACTGTACTTTGAATAAAGAAAATAGTCATATTTAGTTTGTGTTGGTCCAGTCTTTTGGCAGAAAGCTACCTAAGGCTGAGTATAAGCTCATATCTTATTTCATAACACGTACTAAAAAAAAAAAAGCTAACCTCAACATATGCTTAAAAAAGACGTAAAATGTTACAGTTGAGAGGAAATAGGTGGCACAAAGTCCTGCATATAATTACAGTGTAAAAGCTAGAAAAATCCCACAGAATCAACTTGGCCTGATTTAAACTTTTAAGCTCCGAAATGTTTCAAAGGTGGAATGAACTCATTTCTGTGGGAATTTTGAGGATGACAGCTGATGCAGTGGCCACGGCAAGCAGAACTGAATAATTTTATTCTCATTTATCCTTGTCTGCCTGGACCTCCTCTTGCCAGCATCAGTTGTGGTCCAAGAATAACCAGTTTGTCAGCTGCTGATGGATATTATTTTAAAGTGTGTGGGTTCAACTGTTCAAGGGGGAAGGTGAGAAGTTGGACTATTGTCCCGAAATCTAGGGAAGCGAGTAGACAGTTTGGATTAAAGATGCAAGCGCTTCATTGTTCAGTTAGAAAGCAAATCACAGCTTTTCCTCATCTTACAAAACAGTCTTTTGTAGGCCTGGGGAAGGAAGGCCAGACTTATTGCTGTTTTGTGTGGTGTTTTTCCCTTTCTTGCTAGAATTATTTTTCCTGTAATGCCTAGAAAAACATATTGGTGCCTTATGTGAAGTACAGCTGATAGGAGCCAGCCCGTCTCAACTAATGAATCGAAAGTGGGCATCCCCAAATCTATCCAGTGAACCTGAGGATGTGGTACCCCTGCTTCTCACCCCTTTTCCACCTAACCATAACATAGAAGGGAATGGCAAAAGCCAGTGAGTTCGGCCCAGTACTGGAAACCCGAGAAAACTTGGGAGGCTGGGACTCAGAAAACAGAAGTCAGTCCGAGCTTAGTTTGGCATACATTTTGCTCAGCAAAAACCATTATTCTGAGGTTTAAATTTCCTCTTTTAAATCCAGAGGTGCAATTTAGAAATGGACCCTCTGCTCATAAAAAACAACGTGAAATTTGGTGTTACAAGAAGTGGGGGTCCACCTCGCTTGGAGCCAACCAAGAGGTGGAAACAGAGGGGGCTTTGTCTGCTGTCTTCTACTTTTAATCACAGAATCCTCTGTCACTAAACAAGCAGCTACCAGCATCTTTGATTAGTGTACTTTATCTCTATAAAAGCTTCATGTTTTTTATTGTTCAAATTAACTGGCTGGAGAATAGTTATCTATTAACTGAACAAGTGTAAGGCACGTGTTTGAGGATGAGGGAGACAGCAGTGCATCAGGATTCAATTCATGTATGTCTGCGCGTGTGTGTGTGTGTGTAGAGAGAGAGAGAAAGAGAAAGAGAAAGAGAGGTGGAGAGAGGGAGAATGGGGAGGGTGAAGGAAGGACGGAGGCTGGAGAAATATAAAGTAGTCTTGATGTGTTCAGAGAGCTATGCTTTATACATGCACATATGAATAGGCTGCTACAATTTAAAAAAAATTGTTTTGTATCATTTTTAGACTGGATATTGGATGCTCACTAAGACAATGATCAGGGTTTATTTATTTATTTATGTGTTTATATATTTATTTATTTTTATTTATACTCTGTTTAGAAGGTGGTATGACCAATTGCCTTCCCATAGAATAAGGTATTCAATAGAGTTTTAGGAAAGGGTAACTAATTTAGTTAGAGAAGACTCTTGAGAGTCCCTTGGACTGCAAGGAGATCTAACCAGTCCATCCTAAAGGAAATCAACCCTCAATATTCATTGGAAGGACTGATGCTGAAGCTGAAACTCCAATACTTTGGCCACCTGATGCAAAGAACTGACTCCTTGGAAAAGACCCTGATACTGGGAGAGATTGAAGGCAGGAGGAGAAGGGGATGACAGAAGATGAGATGGTTGGATGGCATCACCAACTCTATGGACATGAGTCAGCAAGCTCCAGGAGTTGGTGATGGACAGGGAAGGCTGGTGTGCTGTAGTCCAGGGGTCGCAGAGTCTGACATGACTGAGCAACTGAACTGAACTGAACTGAACTAATTTGCAGCATTTTACTGACAAATTCGCCAATACCAGCTCATAGACGATTATTATCATTAGCGCTTTCTTGAGGCTCATAGAAGTGGAGCAAATGCCCTGAAGTTATATAGTTACTAAGAAACAGACCTGTGATGTGAAAATAGTGTTTTCTCTGCTAAACCAGCTTGCTTTTGCAGGTTGTTTACTATTTCCAAATGTCTACAGATCCCTCCAAGGGCTTCAGAGAGTTATCTCAACCTGTGCAAAGCTGACATAGGCTCACTCTAGGGAGTAGTTAGAGTGATTTTGTCTTATAACACAACCAAGTCTGTCCTTGGAGGGCCCTTCAGAGGAAGATGCAGTGCAGGCAGCTATTGGCTCGTATCGTATCATTTTGGCAAAGTGGTTTAGCCCTGGCATCAGACAGGCCTGGGTTCCAATACTGACTCTGTTGTTGTTTAGTTGCTAAGTGAAGTCCAGCTCTTTTGCGACCACATGGGCTGTAGCCCACCAGGCTTTTCTGTCCATGGGATTTACCAGACAAGAGGGTTGCCATTTCCGTCTCCTGGAGATCTTCCCGACCCAGGGATTGAACCCTTGTCTCATGCATTGGCTGGTGGATTCCTTACCACTGAGCCACCTGGAGAGCCTGGCTCAGTCACTTACTGCTGGTGAACTCAGAAAAGTCTTGTCACCTTTCTAAGCCTTCATTTCCTTATCTGTAGAGTGGGATGGCTGTTATTAACAAACTCATAGACTCGCTGTGAGCACTAAATGAGATAGAACATTTAAGACTTGGTCCAAAGCTTGGCATTAAGTCAGAACGATTCATTATTGTTATTGTTGATGATGATGTTAATATTTAAATTCTTATTTCCTCACATGGAATTAGAGGCAAATGTTCATCAGAAAAGAGAGAAAAGGGGGAACTTCACTGGTGGTCCAATGACTAGACTCTGGGCTCCCAATGTAGGGAGCCCAGGTTCTATCCTTGGTCAGGGAACTAGATCCCACATGCTGCAACTAAGAGCTGGCAGGCTGCAGGGAAGATCGAAGATCTTGTGTGCTGCAACTAAGACCCAATAAATAAATAAATTAATAAATATTCTTAAAAAAAAAGGAAAGAAACCCTATGGGCTCATTAAAAAAGAAGGAAAGAAAAGGGAGGGAAGGCAAGCTGATGGAGAAGAGACCTAGGGATAATGATGCCAAGCCCACCCATCGTTATGAATGGAGAGGGCTAGGTCAGTAACATTTTGTGGGGTTTTCTGTCCCTCCAGACTTGGACTAGGTTGATCTGAACTGCTTTCTTATTGGTCCGGTGGTCTGTGAGCCCTGCTGTAAGTTTTCCCCTTGCTCTCCATTAAACACTAAAAAAACTTTCCATGGAAGAGGGGCCTCGTTTTTCTGTAGAATATTTACATCTCTATGCCTGTGGGGTCACCTTCACTTGTACTTTTATTGGCAGAGGGATAGGGTAGGGACTCAGGAGCGTTGTAATTCTGGAAAAACTGCCTAGTGGTCTGGCATCATGGTGATTTTCCTGGACCGCCTTGTGCAAGTCTCTCAACCCTGTTCCAGACCTGAGTAGGTTTTTGCCGCCTACTTACTTGTGTGCTCCCCTGCCCCATTCCCATCCCATTTTAAACATGCTTTCTTTTCATTTCAAGGTACCAGTCTTCATAGTGTGCACCGCTAGTGAACTGTTTTAAGTGTGGGAAAGCAGGCTGGGGAAAGAGAGCCCTTCCCCAGATGAGGATTCAGATATAATGAGGGCAGGAGAACAGGACATCATAGGAAAAATCAGGCAACACAAAGCGATGGAAAATAAACCAATTAATACAAATTCATTGAATAAACAAAAGATATCTGTTTCTTACACCCTCTTCTATGGCACTTGGGTCCAGCTGATAGTCTGTTAAATCCTTTATGCTATAAAAGAATCCTAGTAACATCACCTTTCATGGCACCAGGAGGTCAAGTGTGCTTGTTGAACTTAGTTAAGATCAGCAAAATGAGCTGGGTGTATATTTTAAGACCTCCTGACTCCCAGTTCTTGTTCTATAAAACATCACTCAAAGCACTAGGGATAACAGGTTATAAATTCAATAATATTATTCTTTTTTCCTTCTCTTCACACTTCATTCTCCCCTTCCTTTCTTGCTTTTTCTGTGTTTGAAGCATTGTGCTGATTGGGCACCATATGGGGTCGGGGGGGAACAGACCAATAGTACAGGTTCTTGCCCACAGTGGAATGGAAGAGAAAAACGCAGGCATGGATAAGTCTTACACGAGTGCCAGAAAAACACTCTGCTAGGCTCAAACCCCGGAGAAGGCAATGGCACCCCACTCCAGTACTTCTGCCTGGAAAATCCCATGGACGGAGGAGCCTGGTAGGCTGCAGTCCATGGGGTCGCTGAGGGTCGGACATGACTGAGTGACTTCACTTTCACTTTCTACTTCCATGCTTTGGAGAAGGAAATGGCAACCCACTCCAGTGTTCTTGCCTGGAGAATCCCAGGGACGGGGGAGCCTGGTGGGCTGCCGTCTATGGGGTCACACAGAGTCGGACACGACTGAAGTAACTTAGCAGGAGCAGCAGGCTCAAACCCAAGTACTAAGGAAACTGTAGACGAATTCTGATTGGATTATCTGGGACCTTGATGGGCAGAGAGAAGATAGTCTGGGCAAAGCATGATTGGAGCAAAGGCACAGAAGAGCGTGTGCTTGGGAATTGTGAAGACTGAGGAGTCCAGTGTGCCCTATGTACCCAAAGCTCTGATGGAAGCTAGAGTTAGAAGGCTTGGTGAGAAGCATCGAGGGGAGGACATTGACTGAAGTAATAAGGAGCTCAGTTCCACTTGTGGAGTTGTGGGAGCCATTTAATAGTTTGGCTCACCCACGTGACACAGTAAGATGTGCTTTGTATAAATTCCTCTAGAAACTTTTGTGAGAGCTGTGTAGAGTGTGGAGAGGGCAGAGTTGGGACAACAGGCACCAGAAAAAACACAGTAGTTAAAATGCGGTAGTCATTACAGTGGGATGATGTGCTAGTGTGTCTCTGTGGCAGTCACTTTGCTCATCACTTGGTGTGTCTGGAGCAGCTCTCGGTGCTGCTATTTGAATAGAATGGTTTACTTCCAGACCTCACTCTCAAAATTCCATTTTGGGGCCATCTCTCTCCTCTTTGATCTGATCTGATCTCTCCTCTTATCCACAGTGATACCTTGCTCTGCACTGTTGCTTGACCCATTTGGCAAATTATTCAGTTCTACAGATACTATTATGGTATTACGTATTCTCAGTGGTAGCACACATCTTTTACAACAATCAAAATTGTACAACCCACCTTAAAGCAAGTGTACCCCTGTGCCGGGACCCCCAGACTTGCAGAGGAGTTTCAGAGCCCAAGTTAATGTACTAAGTCGATTCAGTCATGTCTGACTCTTGGTGACTCTGTGGACCGTAGCCCACAAGGCTCCTCTGTCTGTGGGAATCTCCAGGCAAGAATACTGGAGTGGATTGCCATTCCCCTCTCCAGGGGAATCTTCCCGACGCAGGGATTGAACCCACATTCTCTTATGTTTCCTGCATTGGCAGGTGGGTTCTTTACCACTAGTGACACCTGGGAAGCTGTTGATAGAACTTGGCAATAAAATAAATGGCAAAGGTGATAAATGGGGTGGATTGAAGGGAATTTTGAGAATTCTAGCCAATGTTATGCAGTGTAGGAAGAGAAGAGGTCATGGATGTGGATGGGGGATAATAAGTTTAGAACTGAAGTGGGCTTGAAGACCGTCCAATTAGGAAAACCTAGTAGGCTGTTCAAAATGTGGATCTTGATAGTAATGGAGACATCAAGACTAGAAACCAATGTGTTAACTGTTTGCACTGAAATAAATTTCAGAACTTTGGGGATAAATTATTTGTCTTTGGAAGGAGTCTAAATTGAGATTTCAAGAAATTAGCCTATAATAGTAAATAGAAGAAGGGCTATATTTAATAGAAGGTTAGGAAGGGAGAAGCCAACAACAGAGACTGAGGTATAGTTACAGAAGGAGAACCAGCAAAGTGCAGGCAAGGCAGAAGATGTTTGAAGAAGAGGAAGACCAGTGGTATTATATCTTTCAGAGTTCAGTTCAGTTCAGTTGCTCAGTTGTGTCTGACTCTTAGACTGGACCTTCTGGGAGAACATCAAGGATGGAACTTTCTCATCATCATCTTGAATTATTTGAAACAAACACAATGGTGTCCAGGTCCCTAGGACCTGTTGCTCATTTTCCCATGAAATAGAATTGATCATAGATGGAATTTGGTGGAACCCAGTTTGAGAGAAATACTAAGATTGCTCTAGGAATTTTGAAAATTTAGTGTAAAAATTACACATTTTCTGAATGTAAAGGTCTCAGCAAAAGTGAATAAACAGCACATGACATTTTCAAAGGTCCCCAAACAAAACTAATTTCATGAATAAAAATAATAGACTTTGGAAGTGTCTGTGGAATGTTTCTATAGTTACGTGCAAAATGGACAAAAGCTTCATGGAGGCATTTCTTATGAATCAGAGCAACATTATCAAAGAACTTGGCTAACATAAAATCTTACCATTATAAACTTTCAAGTTTGCTCTATGAAACTGTTAATGGTGCTTTAAAAATATTATGATATAATTTAATCCTTTAGTTAGATCTTCAGGAAAAAATATTTTCTTTTTTCACTAAAGTTTTGATGTCTGTTTCATGACTGAAGGAGACCTGTGGAATGGCAGCCTTGGTGTCTTAAATTATGGGTTCAAGTCTCCCCAGGGCCGCCTTGTAGCTGTGCATAACTGGGCAGCCACCTTGGTCTCCCTGAGCCTTAGTTCTGGGTACTGAGCAAGTCACAATGGTATGTCTGCCCTTTGGCTTCATTTCTAAAAAGGAATTGTAGTGGAGACCCTATCTGTGGGCTGTAACCATTGACTGAGACGATGTGTATGGGTTAAATACACTAGTGTTTGTGAAAGACCTTTGTAAACAGTGTAAGTGGAACTATTGTTATTAAGAGCCAGAACTTGAATAGAAGACAGTGAAAGTGTATGCTATAAACTGGTTTTTAGCACATACTTCAGTGAGTATACTTTTTAGCAATGATAGTGTAGTGACTCCTATATCTCCTTTAATAGCTGTACAGCTTTGCATGAGTTGCCTAATACTTCTGTATCTTGACATCTTTATTTTCATCATAGGGCTTTTGTCAGAATTGTGAGTCTAAACATTTCTTAAGTCAAGATTCTTAAAACAGGGTCTGGAAACGTGGTATGCACTTCAGAAATGATAGCCCCAGCCTACCAATGCAGGAGACGTAAGAGACACAAATGGGTTCAATCCCTGGGTGGGAAAGATCCCCTGGAGGAGGGCACAGCAACCCACTCCAGTATTCTTGCCTGGAGAATTCCCGTGGACAGAGGAGCTTGGCTTACTACAGTCTATGGTTTTGCAAAGAGTCAGACATGACTGAAGTGACTTAGTACACACGTACACATGCCACCATCTAAATGCTGTGCAATTACTGCCTATCCCAGACTTCTAAGAAGTGCTTAAATAGATGACTACAAGGCTTCTAAATCTTCTAAGAAATGATTAACGGAACTACTGCTTTTATTTCAGTGTTTGGCCAGTTCCTATGACATGTTTATTCTGAACTTCTATTAGGGCAGATGATGGAACTTTAGTAGAGGTGACCGCTATCTTTTCTGTAAAAGATAGAAAATCTGGGAAATATTTGGGGCTTAGCAGATGGCTGCTTCTCTGTTCCTCATTTTCAGAAGTCTACCTGTTTAGTGTTCCTCTCCTGACGGCTAATCGAAACCTTGCTTTCACAGTGAGGCCGACCTGTCCTTTGCGGCACTGCCATTGAACGAAGTGGAAGGTGGGAGGCAGAAATGTAAAACTAATCCCTGAGTGGAGCCACTGAGACTGATGCTTCAGAATCCTCTCCCTTTTATTAAATTAATTTATTTATATTTTTAAAAAATTTAATAATTTTGTACGCTTAAATTTTTATTTTTGGCTGAAAGGCATGGCTTGTGGGATTTTAGTTCCCCAGCCAGGGTTTGAACCCATGCCCTCGGTAGTGAAAGTACAGATTCCACTGCACCACCAGGAAGTTCTCCTGCTTTTAAAACGTGCAGAGCCCTGCTGTCTGCCCAGCCCCAGTCACTCTGTGGCTGCTTGCGGTGTAGCAGGTTGATCCTACATTAACTGATGTGACTCGATTTGGACTTGTAGACCCTGCACATTCACAGAGCGTTGTGTGCTTTTGACCCGCTGTCTCGTCAACTCTTCTAAGAATCTGCCTCTTCTCCTTGAGAGCGTGTTCTGTGTAGTAATGTATGTGGTTAACTTGGGCAGATTTATCTTAGGAGATGAGGTCTTCAAGTGTAAGAACCTTGTCCCCTCATCTCTGGAAGCCCCAAAGCTTCAGTGAGAGGTCCATAACCTTGGGACTTGAGTGGGAGTCAGGCTGGAGTTTCCTGTTTATAATTTGGGTTGTTAACACTTGGGATCGCTACCCCCAGAGTGGAACTCCAAGTTCCAAAACAGGATTCTCCCAGTGAGTTTGTCACAGAAGGTCAACCCCATCTATAAAAGACATCCTAAATAATCATTGCAAAAACACTTTTTTCTTCCTTTGAAAGGAATGTACTCCCATTTGAGAACTAAAGTCATATAGACATTAAGTCCTGCTTTTACTTGTGACAAAAGAAACATTCTCTCTTACAGAAATACCTTGCTGCCTTGTAGGCGACAGTGCAGGAGGTGCCTGAGAGGGGAGGATCCAGGATTATCTCAGTTCTGTTTTCAAAAATCACAATGAAAAATGCCTTGGACCTCCTTGGCTGCCATTCCCATCATTCCCTCCCCCTTCACTGAGCCTAACTCCGAAACCGGGACACAAGCCTCAGTGTTTATATTAGGTTTTGGATGTTAGCTCCCTGGGCTTCTGGGAGCCAACTCTGTTGAAAATTATGTTTTTCTTTTAAGGACAAAGGCCTTATTGTATGTACACGTCGTGCAGTGTAATGAGTTTTTTTTGTTTTTGAATGTTAGGTAATGGGTGGGACTAACCCAGATCTGGCAAATGAGAAGTTCAAAGGTCTATACCCTGAGTGGCCATTTGGAGGTTTCACGCAGGTAACTCAACCAGAGAAAGTGAGAGGGAGGGACAAGTGGCATCTTCCCTGACCAGAGCATGTCCCCTGAATGCCCTGCTTTGATGGAATAACCATAAAACGGCTGTGGGAGAGGACCAGCAACATAAGTGATGATGCCCTAGGGGCACTTCAAAGAGAATGACAGTAACAGTAAAAATCATGGAGAAAACTATCCTCACATTTTCACTTATAAAAGCACGTGTTTCCAAAATAACTCTTGTACTCTTGGTCAAGTAAATAGGTTTTGGCCAGCTGGTTTTTTCATAGCCGCAAAGGCTGCAGGCGTAGGCTGAGCGTCTTATTTTGATATGCCGTGCAGTGGGCTCTCTGGTTGTGCTGCTGGCCTCTGCAGCTGTGGGTGACCTCAGAAAACTATTTCCAGGAGAGGTGGAGCTGGTGCTCTGAAAGGAGGCAGGAAAATTAGGAGTCCCGAAACTGTTTTTACATTTATTTGGGTCTCACTGAGAGGCATTTTTAGCATCTTTTGTCTTAATTTTTTTCCCTTTCTATGTAAAAAAAAAATTTTAGAACCTGTCCTCTCAGGTTTCTCTTGGAGGCAGATCTGCAGACTATAGCATTAGCAGTAAGGTTCCTTTCCCTCCTCACTGCTTTCCCTTTAGTGAGCAAAGCAATGACATTTGCATTCTTTTCTGTATTTATTCCTAGAACTTCTTACTAAAAAATATTGGGGGATTCCTTTTCCATTTTATTTTCTAATTGAACAGACCTGTTTGAGGCAAGTTATGACAACTGCTTCCTCTAGGTTCAGAGAGCAGGGCTGCATCTGGTCAGTGTCTTGTGGGACTTGCCACTTCTGCCTCAGGAGAGCCTTGCTGTGCTGTTTGACTGCCTGTGGGCTTCCCAGGTGGCATAAGTAGTTGAAAACCTGCCAGCCAATGCAGGAGATTTAAGAGACATGGGTTCAGTCCCTAGTTTGGGAAGATCCCCTGGAGGAGGGCATGGCAACCCACTCCAGTATTCTTTTTTTTTTTTTTTTAATTTTGCTTAACTTTACAATATTGTATTGCTTTTACAATACATCAAGATGGATCCGCTGCCAGTATACACGTGTTCCCCATCCTGAACCCTCCTCTGCCTGGAGAATCCCATGGACAAAGCCCTGGTGGGCTACAGTCCATAGTGCTGCAAAGAGTCAGACACAACTGAAGTGACTTAGCACACATGTACTGCCCCTGTACCTCTCAGAAATTCATGAGTTCTAGAGGCTCTCAGCCTGCTGGGTCTCTCCTGGGTTGTGGATTTGTAGAGTGAAAGCAGTATCAGGACATTCACATCTCGGTGTTTCTAGGTCTCAAGGGGATGCTGTTTTCCTGAATGGGAAGACTAATCAGATATTCTCCCACTTGAGAGCTGCTATGCCATGTTCCTGGGTTTATGCTCCTTGAGGGAAACGGGCCTGTTAGAATTGAGATGAGGCGATTTCCTGTTTTCAAGCACATGTGAATCAGGGGTTCCAGTACCCAGTGGTACCCTCCAGAGCTCAACTTGCAGTCTCATTAGCACAATAGCTGAGCATCCAGATGGAAGAGGTCCTTAAGGTGCTTTCCCTTAAGAGGTGACTCAGTCAGAGTCTGGGGAATAGTTGGATGGCAGGGAAGGGGGCAGGAGCCTGCTTTTTGGGTAGATGTCTTTAATTAGTTCCGAAGTGGTGTCTGCTGGAGGAACTGGCGCTTCTTCCTTTCCCCTAGGATGAGCACGTTCCAGATAACAGTGACCTCCTTTCTCTTGTGTGCGTGTAGGGAACTAGTTGGGATTTATTAAAATATGTGATTTTTTTTTTTCTGTTTCGTAAAAGCTGCACACTGGGCAAAGGCAAAGAGACATTTGATTAAAGTACTTTACACGCCACTTGGGGGCCAAGTTATAGAAACAGCTTCCAGATTTTGGGTATTTGGTGTTGACCTATCAAAACAACAATTTCTTACAGTTCATCCTAATATGTACTTTAAGCACCTTGAGAATTTTTCACTGGAGGTACTTATCCTGGCAGGTTATTTTGGTGTATCTTAATGAGGGGACCTTTAAATTCAGGGTGAACTGACACTGGTTTCACAAACTAAAAATAAAATGTGTTGATATGGTAAAACATAACCCCTCTTCATGTCTGAGTCCCCAGCTCTGAATTAACGGGTTCTCCTGCACATCCTCAGGATGCCTCTGATGGTGGAGGGGGAGGGGAAACAACATTCACCTTGGTACCAATGAGAGGGGCACATGGTGACCTGCAGGAAACCTGGGAACCGAACTGCAGGACTGAAGTAGGAGAATGATTGGTGGTTATTAAACACAGCACATATGTACTGAGCATTTATGTTAATAATGGCCTGAGGCGCTGTGAGATTGGGAAAAAAAAACTTTTTTCCTGCATGAACAAAAGAGATTAAATTATGTTCCAGATAGTTTTGAAGTTAGATCTCTTTTATTGCTTTCAAGTTCTTTGAAAATTGAAGAATTCATGCAGGCCATAGATATTAACTCTTGGTTGGAGTAGCTGATTAATCAGAACAAATTATTCTTTGTGCTGGATGACATATGTGTATGCTGCTGCTGCTGCTGCTGCTAAGTTGCTTCAGTCTTGTCCGATTCTGTGCGACCCCATAGACGGCAGCCCACCAGGCTCCCCCATCCCTGGGATTCTCCAGGCAAGAACACTGGAGTGGGTTGCCATTTCCTTCTCCAATGCATGAAAGTGAAAAGTGAAAGTGAAGTCGTTCAGTCATGTCTGACTCTTTGCGACCCATGGACTGTAGCCTACCAGGCTCCTGCATCCATGGGATTTTCCAGGCAAGAGTACTGGAGTGGGGTGCCATCGCCTTCTCTGGACATATGTGTATATGCACATGTAAATATGTATTGTACATGTAGGCATTTGATGTAAAGTTTGGGTCATGTATTTAGTTTGCAAATGACTTTTTCTCATGAGAGAGTCTCAAATAAAAGTGTGAAAATGTGATTGAACCAGAGGTTGTATGTATGTTGGGAGAGACCCTAGAGCAGAGCTTTGAGCGCTGGTGGCCAAGGACTCACAGTTGCGTCCTCATCACTGGCAGCCTCTCCTCCCTCCTTGCCCACCCACTTCTGATGACTTGTCTTCTCTCACACAGTTGTAGGCCATTAACAGGTCAGTGGTAAGAATTCTCCCACCTGGGCCCCAGCAGAGGCGACTCTCAGTTTTAAGGAACATGGGAACCCCCTGGGGAGCTTGTTAAAAATGCAGATTCTAAGGTTCTATTCCAGGGATTCTGACTCAATAGATCTGGCAGAGATCAAGAATCTCCATTTTTTTAAATTGCTAATACTATCAGCATCACCATCTTCTTTGTTTTTTTAAGAATCTCCATTTTTTATAACCTCATCCAGCGACTCCATGCAGGAGCCAGTATTTGAAAAACTTCCCATCAGAGGTTAGGGGAAAGAGAAGGAAATATGAATATAACCATGAATATAGGTCAGTTCCCCAATGAAGCAACATGTCCTCTGGGGATCAGGTACATTTGAGATTCTGTTATTGGTACCAAACTTACCCATAAGTCAACTCATTTACATAACGTTATTTTTGTGGACCTTTGCAGTTATCTTGTACATCAGCTGTCTTTACTGAAGTGCTACTTTTTTCTCTTTGTATCATCTCCTCTCTCAAGCCTCCTCTAGTCACTTGATCAGAACTAGTCACTTGTTCTTTGAAGCCTCATGTCGATTTCTCATATTATAATCCTTATTCCTGCCTACCCTGAAGTTTCATTAATTATTCACATGGCTGTCTCCCTACTGGACTTTAGGCTTCTTCAGGGCAGAAACAGTGTCTGATTCTTCTCACCATCATGGAAAACATTTTGCATGGCACCTTGCATTCTGTAAGTCTCAATAACTATTTTACGAATCAATACCATGTTCTTAAATTGGGGATAGCTCGACCTTCATCTTCCTCAAAGCCACCCTGTGAAGGAGAGAAGGCTTTCTCAAGAAACCTGTTTCACAGTTGAGACACTGAAGGCTCGGAAAAGTGAAACAAGATGAAGCTCACACCGCTAATCAGTGAGAGTCAGGGCTACAATTCAAGTATAGGAATCGAGACCCATCCTGGGTAGACTCCACTGAGTTGTCCCTCAGAATGCTTCCTGACCACAGGGGTTGAGAAAGTACCCCAAGGGGGCTAGTGAGAGAGACCCAGGAAATAACTTCCCTGGGGATTATGTTTTGAACAGTCCTTGGTGATGGACAGGGAGGCCTGGCGTGCTGCAGTTCATGGGGTCGCAAAGAGTCGGACACGACTGAGCGACTAATCTGATCTGATCTGATCTGTAGTCCAGTGAGGTAGACACTGGCGCCTTTGGGTGGGACAGGCTGACCCTCTGGGTTGCCGCCAGCCTTCTCATGAGACGTATTCCCACAGGAATACACTCTGTTTCCTGTGGTCTTTCTGTGATGGGCAGCAGCTGCAGGGTGAAGCTGATATGACGTTTGTTTGTTGCTTCTCCAGCCTGAGTCAACTAGATGTAGCAATTTGACAAAACAGCCAGGGTTTTATGACAGACTTGCTGGGATCCAGCAGCATCTGGAGGAGCCAGAGGCAAGCTTAAGAGCTGAGGGCCAGGTGAAGCAGGATTTAGAGGTGTTCCCCACCTCCACCCCTTCCATTTTCAACCCTCTATAACGGGAGCTATTTCCTTCTGATGGCAGCTTCCTTCCAGCAGGTCCCTTCCTCATCAGGAACAGACCCATTCTGGGAAATGTTTGTTCTTTCCACTCTGTTGATGGCACCCAATTTCTGCCCACACTTTCCTCTCCCTGATCAAGGAGAGTAAAAAGTCAAGCTGACAGGTTCTGATTCGTGTTACCTTCACATAATTCTGGTCATGTTGCTGTTTTCCATACTTTTAATGAGAATCCCTTTTTTAAAAAAAATTTTAAATTAGTCCGGCCTTCCATTGTTCCAGGGTTCCACCCTTATCATTTCCATCTTTATTGTTTTTTTAACCATGTTATTTTCTTTCTCTGTTATTAGCCCAGTGTTTCCATGATGTCACCACTCTCCAAGTTTTGTGTCTTGTTTTTCTCAGTTTCAGTTTTTAATTCTTGGTTCCAGCCCGATAATAAAATACATAAACAATTACAGTGGGGTGGTGGTGCTTCCTGCACACCCCACGTGGACCAGACAGTCGAGGGGTGGACTGTCCAGTGGGGAGCTCTCTGACATCAGCTGAGTTGGAAGAGTCAGTGGAGGCCAGAGGAGGGCCATCTGTGATAATGACGAAGTGGTCGAGAAAAAGACGGCTGGGAATACTGAAGCACTAGCTACAGCAGTGTCAAACACCCAGGTGGGGGTTTAGTAAATATTATTCACTAATGATGGTGTGCTGATATCATTTAGCCTGGTGGACAGAATGCCCAGGGGAACTTTGACGGCCTTCAAGTATGTGGGAAGAAATATGATGTTGAAAGGACAGAGAGGAGTACAAATCTCAAAGTTGCAACATATCCTCAGCTCCAGCTTCTCTGCTGGCTGCTCTCTGCTTCTTGCTCACTTTCAGAAAGCGCTCCAAGGTGGTTGTGGGGTCTTGGCTTCCCTGCTTCTTGGCCAGTGCCTGCCTGTGAGCGCAAGCCACTTCCCTAGATCCCTGAGTCCTAGTTATCCTGCCGTAGATGAGATCACTCATGCTCCCAGCTTTGAGCCACGTTTGTTAGGATCAGAAATTGAAAGCAGGGTCTGACTATGGGCTCTGTTCTTTCAAGGGGTTTGACTTTAGATATTAGTTCAACTGAGAAGGAAAACCTAAAATGGGGAGTTTTCCTTTTCCTTTTCAAGTCCTAGGGGTTTAATGTTCTCTTACTCCCAAACTCATCTCTAACACTTGCCTAGCGTTTGGCTACTGGTCTCTGTTGGGTCCGAGCTCCCTTAGGACACAGGTTCTAGACCTTTTCCTTGACGTTCTTAGATCTTCTAGGCATTTTCCTGAGCTAGAGTCTGTTCTCTCAGAGAGGTAGCTTGGCAGGCATGGTAGTTATTAGCACTAGGGTAAGGAGTGGCCAGCAGTAGCCAAGCAGTAGCTCTCTCATGAGCCTTAAATAGCCACACTGACAGCTGTGCTGAGGCATCTTGGTTGGTAGGTATCTGACATAGTGGCAGGTGCTGAGAGAAAGTGACCTCTGGTGGTCACTGGGTTAATACAATAGTCTGAACCAGTGATCCTACACAGTCATGTGCCTTAGTGCCTGAGGGGTGTGTGTGTGTGTGCACATGCATGTGTCTATAAAGACTTACACATATAGAGTTCTCTATGGGTTTATAAGAATTATGTTTATTTGGCTACTCTTTCTTAGACCTTTTTATCCTGGGTCTTCCTTATCTTTTTGAACTTTATGTATTGGAGGGCCCCAGGATTTGATCAAAACATTCTCTGTTTATACTCCTTCCCTAGGTGATTTTTATATAAATTCATGGCTTAAAAATATCTATTTGCTGTAAGTTCCCACATTTGTGGTCCCAGCTCCCTTACCCCTCAAGGCATGCATGCATGCTAAGTTGCTTCAATCACGTCCAACACTTTGCTATCCTGTGGACTGTAGCCTGCCAGGCTCCTCTGTCCATGGGATTCTCCAGGCAAGAATACTGGAGTGGGCTGCCATGCCCTCCTCCAGGGGATCTTCAATCCAGGGATTGAACCTGCATCTCCTGCAACTCCTGCATTGCCGGTGGATTCTTTTCCTGCTGAGCCACTGGGAAAGCCCTGACTCCTCAAGGGTAGGCTTGTAAATTCAAATGCCTACTTGGCCTCTCCACATAGATGCTAGGAAGCATCTCAGATTTAAAATGGCCCAAGCAGAGATTTCATTTTCCACCTCTCCTCCTAATCCCGTTTCTTCCAGCCGGCAGTATCAGTTGCACTGCTCCATCTTTTCAGGGATCAATCATGATGCCCTGAGTTCATCTTTCTCTTATATGTTTGATCTACTAGCATATCTTGATGAAACAAAACCTTGACAATGTATCTGGTAATTCCTATATTCACGATCACTTTTGCCTCTGGACATTACATTATCAGGAAGTGGCCATTGAAATGTATACATCCAATGATTTCACTTATTTACAAAAATTCCCCAGTGGTTTCTCATCTGACTTGAACTGCAGTCTGAAGTCTAACTACAAGGCCTGCAGGATCTGGCTTTTGTTGCTGTCTCTGACTCTACCTCTCAGAGCATCCTCCCCTTTCAGTCTGCTACCCTTGCACGATCTCCAGCTCCCTCTTAACAAGGGTGTCTGCTCTTTCCTGTCCCCGGAACACACTTACCCAATATATTTGTTGTTGTTGCTCAGTCACTAAGTCCTGTCTGACTCTTTTGCAACCCCATGGACTGTAGCCCTCCAGGCTCCCCTGTCCATGGGATTCTCCAGCAAGAATACTGGAGCAGGTCGCCATTTCCTTCTCCAGGGGATCTTCCTGACCGAGGGATCCAACCCCATCTCCTGCATTGGCAGGTGATTCTTTAGCACTGAGCCACCAGGGAAGTCCCAACCAATATAGTTACACATTCTCATTTCTTCATTCTGGCCTCTGGAGAAATGCTTTCTTATTTGAGGGCCTTTTTTCTGACCCCTCACCCCTGAAGTACACAGCCTGTCATTCTGTTCCCTTGTCCTGCTTCGTTTTCTCCATAACCCTCATCAGTGTCCCTTGTATCTCACACATCTTTGTTTCCTGAAGGTCTCCCTACTAGAATGTCAGCTCTGGAGGCTGTGGACTCTCCCACTCACGCTATATCCCAGGGCCTGGACCACTGCTGGTCCCCTCCAGCACTGGTCCCCTCCAGAGCATACCTATTGGATGACTAAGTATATGCTGTGTTTAATTTATTTAAATTTAATTTTTTGGTTCAATTAAATTGAATTAATTAGTTTTTAATTAATTCAATTCAATTAGTTGCCTTTAATCTTTTGATTTAGTAATTTGAAGATAAAACTCATTCTCTTTCTCAAGGATAAGTTATGTATTTTCCTTTTCACTCTAAACTCTGCTTTTTCTATATTGACAGCTTGCCATATTCATGGCTCATGTTTCTCCACATATCAAGTCAGATGGTGGGGAAATTGTACCAATACACAGACAAAGCTGAAAAGCTATCTCCAATGAACCAACTAAAATCATAGTAAAATATATAATAAGCAATAGTAACTAGAGAATAAAATGTATGCTTTAGAAAAGTGGTTTTAAAAATAAGTATTACTGCTCATGGGCTTCCCCAGTGGCTCAGTGGTAAAGAATCTACCTGCAATGTAGGAGATGCAGGGAATGTGAGTTCAGTCCCTCCCTGGAACAAGAAAAGATCTGGAAGAGGTCATGACAACTCATGCCAGTATTCTTGCCTGGAGAGTCCCATGGACAGAGGAGCCTGGCAGGCTGCAGGGTTGCAAAGAGTCAGACACGACTGAAGCGACTGAGCACAGCACACAGTGTGTTACTGCTTATACTTGGTGACATAATAATGATTGGTTTTGGAATGGAAATTAAAATCCAGTATGTTGGTATTTTACAATTTACTTAAAACATATGATGGAAGAAAGACTAGCAAAGGGTGTTAAACTTTACAGTTTCATAGAGCAAGAGAAAAGTGGCAAAGGATTTCCCATAATATGCATAAGATGGGCTGCTTTTCTGTTGGTGGTGCCCAGCCATGTTGCTGCATCTACTTTGGAGGGCACTGGAACGGCATCACTGAAGGAGATCCCTTTTGTGGGTTGTCAGATCCCAAGGGTCTAACATAGGTAGATCGAATTGTCTCAGTGAGAGGATTGTATAACAAAACTTTTTAGAGGCTCATTCAGGGGCACATGTATGGTCTGAAGAACCAGGAGGGTTAGGATGATCTCTGGGGGTTGATGGCAATGGAGTTTGGTTGAAACAGACGTTCGCCTCTTCTGAACTAACTCATGACTGCCCTACGTCCACTCATGTTGCCACATGTGAGGTGCTTCTGCCGTGTTTGTGCTCTGGCCCTTCTTCCTCTTGGACTGGAATCTCTTCCAGGGCAGAGGATGGGTCTGATTCATATGTTCTGTTCTCAGCAAAAATCTGGCACAGTGCCTGGCCCACCAGAGGGGCTCAACAATATCTGTTAAACAAACTCTTGCATTTTTAGTCAGATAGGTTTGAATTTGTGGAGCCAACATTTAACCTGCAGAAAAATCCAAGTTTGTAGCCACGATGTCACATTTTCTAAAGGCCGTTTGTCTTCTGTTGACATTTTCGTCTTATTTTAGATGTTGAAGCTTCAGAGAAGCTGTCTTAAGATGAAATCCTTAAGAGAAACCAATGACGAAGCGTAATAATCATGGCCAATCATTTCTTATTTAAAATGAAGCATATGTGTTGTGAGTCCTTTTAGCAACAAGTTTATGTTAATGGTGTTTTATGGGTGACCGGTCACTTTTATTTCTTCATAACACCTTAATCAGAAATGGATTATATGCAAAATTGGCATTCATTGATTGTTTCATGAGTTTGAAAGTGGAAGCCAGTGAATTAAAATTATATTCTAAACCAATGAAATAAATCTGTGGCTTCTCCAGTTCTTTCTGACATCTGCATGTGGCCCTTGGGGAAGACCTGGTGACGAGAACAGGCTGTTAATGGCCCTGGTGAATGAGTCAGACCATCCCCAGCTCACATGCTTGCTTTTGGATGAGGGATGCTGTCTGAGACTCACTTTCTCAGTTTTGTGAATTTCTATCTGGCCAGAGGGCTCCTGTCCCCTTGTTGCTCTGCCTGACATTCCTCGGGCTAACTGGACACCCTCTGCCCTCAGCACCAGAGTGAATACAGGAGCAAGGATGTTACCAGCACCTGATGCATCAGACAGCCTTCACTGTTATCCGCAGGCAGGACAGCAGGAACAAGCTCTAACGCCTGCTATCCCAGGGGGGGTCCCTTTGAAAGCCTCTGTGATTGCTGGTGGTCAAGGTCAATTGTACAGATGTCTTTAAAAGTGTCTTACTAGTGACCAGAAAGTTACTTTGTCAAGATGACAGATGGGCTGTGAGCAGTTCCTCTGCCCTGCCTGTTCCCTGTGATGTCAGCACCATTTACTTGTCAAGGTTAGGTATTTTTGTAGCTCCCCACAGCATGTGGACTCTCATGCGCAACCTGTGAAAAATCTTCTGTTCTCTTCTGTGAAAAATCAGCTCAGTGGCTTGCTGTTGACCCACAGGAATGAGGGGCGAATGCAGACCTGGTGAGTCCCACTCACTGTTGGTAGAAGATGCAGGCAGAGATACCTGCTGAAAGAGGGTGACAGCCCTCCAAAGCTGGTCTTGAGAAAAAGTGGTTTGTCACCACCAAACATCCTGACAGGACACAGCCGGAGCCTAAGACATTCACTCAGTTTCCATGTTTT
Organism: Tragelaphus eurycerus; assembly: GCA_935064755.1. Lineage (NCBI taxonomy): Eukaryota > Metazoa > Chordata > Mammalia > Artiodactyla > Bovidae > Tragelaphus > Tragelaphus eurycerus. Next base: position 33,961,593 of record CAKXYN010000002.1, read on the forward strand.
GGACGCGTTCACTCTCCATTGCCCAGACAATCATCTATGTGTACAGTTAAAAGGGTCCCTTGAGTTCGCGGTTTCTTTAGGTAGCCAGGGAGCCCAGCTTGTTATATTGTGGCGAGTCAGAAGAGGGGCTGCTGAAATAATATCTCCAGGTAGCCTTCCTTAACACCATATCAAGAGCTTTCCCATGGAAGTGACTCTGATTTTCTTGTTGTCTTTAACTCCTGAACCCTCACACCTTGCTTTCTCCAGTGCCCCTGCTGGGCTAGGCAGCACCTGGTCCCAAGACTGAGAAGCCTGGCTAATGCCTCTGATGATGCCCTCTGATGAAGATCCCGCTGGTCGTTGGGGTTGGACACCCTGTCTTCTTGCTAGTTCAAAAGAACTCACCAGAAAGGCATAAAAATATTCTTAGACTCTCACTCCCCTCCCTTTTTTTGTGTGTGTTTTAGGGGAGGTGGTCAGTGAAAGAGCTCATTTATTACTTGTCATGTGCTGAAGGGTGTCCGTAGTGTAAAATAGTCAAAGATACTGGGAAAGGCGACTGGGCCACATGTGCACGAGACTGTGTCCTCTGCAGCCTCTGTTCCCCTTCACCCTGGGAAGCAATGACTTCTTGCCATAGTGGCAGTCTGTGGATGCTTTCTCTGCAGCCCCAACCTCATCCTACATCCCAGGTGTTTGAATCCCTTTTGATTTTGAGGAGAAAAAGGTAAACTCAAGAATTGTTGTTGTCGCTCAGTCTCCAAGTCATGTCTGACTCTTTGCAACCCCATGGACTGCAGCAGGCTAGGACCTCCTTGTCTCTCACCATCTCCCAGAGTTTGGCCAAGTTCATGTCCATTAAATACGTGATGCCATCCAGCCATCTCATCCTCTAACGCCCCCTTCTGCTTCTGCCTTCAATCTTTCTCAGCATGAGGATCTTTTCTAGTGAGTCAGCTCTTGACATCAGGTGGCCAAAATATTGGAACTTCAGCTTCAGCATCAGTCTTTCCAATGAATATTCAGGATTTATTTCCTTTAAGATTGACTGGTTTGATCTCCTTGCTGCCCAAGGGACTTTCAGGAGTCTTCTCCAGCACCATTTTTCTAAAGCATCAATTCTTTGGCCCTCTGCCTTCCTTATGGTCCAACTCTCACATCTGTACATTGATTCTACCGGAAAGACCATAGCTTTGACTAGACAGACCTTTGTCAGCAAAGGGATGTCTTTCCTTTTTAATTCACTATCTAAAATTTGACATAGATTTGTCATTTGACTTGGGAATGTGGACCACATAAAGGATGCTGACAATCACTCCTTTGAGGTCACATGCCTGGCTCCTGTTCTCTGGTAGAAGAGGATGCAGTCAGTCCACCCTCTGATTTTCCAGTCTGCTTCTGGGAGCCTGAGTGGTGTCCCAGACCTGCATCTGTGACAGGGTGCCCTGCACTCAGTCACTGGCTGCTTTATGCTCAATCCATTCCAGTTACATTAATGTGGTGCTGCCAGCAGATCCCTTGCTTATACGATGTACAGTCTAATAAAAACCAGGCAGTGCTACTTTCTTTGGGCTACTATTTTTATTTGGTGGTTATTTCTTTTGTCTTCTGCCTACTCTAATGCTTTGGTTCTATTTCAAAATATGATTAAACAGAATGAGAAGCTGTTTGACACTGCCCTGTTTTAAATCAGAGCTGTACTTGAGTGGCTGGGACAGTCTAATGGCCTGTTTCTCTTTGTTCTGAGAGGTCCTTGAAAAGGTGCCCTCCCTACCCCACAAAAAAGCCAGACCTAAATCTTTAAACAGCTCAGGACCCCCAAACAATCCCCCCAACAAACTAAAGCCCATTAAAATAGAATTGAAATGTTAGGTAAGTTAAATATAAAAAGGGCCTCCTTATTAATCCCCCGCTGCTTCTGCTGGCACGTGTCATATTTTCAAGGTACAGTATCAGGAGAATACTGTCATTTCGTGATGTATTAGGGCCATATATCATCAGAACATCGTCCTGGTAGAGGATATGGGCACTAAAAGACACGATTCTGGCCAGACAGAACAACGGGGGTCTTACTTCTTTTCTCCAGCCCCTTGCACCCCCTCTGCCTTTTTCTTTAATCTCCCTCTGTTTTGTGTTGCAGAGAAGTGAATTTCTTCATGGGATATGACTTGTTGCAAAATAATCGGGGGGCCCCAGTGGACTTCATAAAGTCTTTTAAATGGCTGGGCTTCAAGGGCAGCTTTGTTCAGAGTTTGAGCCGTTAGCTGGGCCAGGGAAGGCCGCCTTTGCCAGGGTCCAGGTCTCTGGGGTAAAGGCTTGCTGAGCCTAGACTAGAGGCAGAAAGAATAACACTCCCAGATGGAGTGCAATGAATTGTGAGATGTTTTGCAAGATGCTTTCACATTAAGTCTCCAAAACTATATTCTTGCAAGATGCTTTCACGTAAAGACTCCAAAAGTATGGCTATGGGATGCTGCCAGCCTCCTGGGAGAGGAACACTCTGTCCCCGCGCCCCCAAATCACGAAAGAAACCAGAGGACTTGGTCCAGGCTCTGGTCTGACTTGCAAATGACAGGACACTGAGAGACTGACACTTGTTTTGAGTTTTTAAGTCAGAGACTTAATCTATTTTTTCTAAAAGGCACTATTTTTACTCTTGTGTTCAAAACAGAATCATAAACTAAGGTTTGTAATGGTCTTAAAATGGGGAAGTGCTTAACGATGGCACGCATTTAAATGTGTTGGCTGCAAGGAAGAGATGGCTCATCTTAACCTCTAAACCAGGCAAGCTGGTATAGCGATGAAATCACCGACTCTGATTTCAGCGAGACCTGGGTTTGACTCTCTGCTGCAGCTATGCGAAGCTGGGCGAGCCTTTTAACCTCTCTGAATATACACAACTACATATGAAATGGATACCTAAGGAGAACCTATTGTATAGCAGAGGGGACTCTACTCAATGCTCTGTGGTGAACTATTGAGAAGGAAATTGAAAATAGTGGATATATGTGTACGGATGGCTGATTCACTTTGCTGTACAGCCAGAAACTAACACAACGTTGTAAAGTAACTGTATTCCAATAAAAACTAATAAAAAATAACCTCTCTGAGCCCCAGCTTTACCCATAAAATATGGGTAAATCAGTGCATTCTTTAGGTTTGTTGTGAGGGTTAAAAAGGACATAATACACAAAGCATGTTCAGCACAATCTAGCAAATAATAGATTTTCTATAAATGTCAGGCGCTATTATTCTTTATAGTTCAGCAACCTGCCTGGAAAACTATTACTGCCACTTCATAGAATTTCGTTAGAGATGGGTCAGCTCTGGCTTTTGATAGTGAATTGCAAAAGAGGTGGGGGTTGGGGCGTTCAAAAAAATCTGGAAATGTTACTTTACATTAACAGCAAGGGCCATTGACACCCCTCACCTCTACTGACCTTGGATGTGTCCAGCCTCTTCTACTGACCTCACTCAGTTGGGAAAGAGAAGAGATGTTGGGAAACCATTCCCTTGGCTGGGAGGTTTGGTTCATTTTTTCTATTGAACACACTTTCTTCACCTTAAAAATGGTTGTGTTGGTGTTTTTTCAAAGTTCATTGAGCTGAGAAACATGGCCTGCAGCCCTGGAGCCTCGTACTTGTACACTAAGGCTTTGGAGTGGACCAAATTGCCTTTTTTTTTTCCCCTCTTAGCTCTTTTGGTGCAAGAGTTATGGAGAAGTCAATTGTACTGTCAGTAACAAAGAACAAACAAGTCCAAGCTTAATTAAAATAATAAATCATCGATCAAGTTTACTACTGCCATTGGCAACCACTGAGCTATCTCAGTCTCCCTCACCTTCCAATGATTCTTTTCTGAGAGATTAAGAACAGATTTCATTCATAGGAGTTCAGCTGGAGCAGGTACAAACTTGTGTTGTCTCCTTTCGGAGGCTCATGCTAGCTTGCACGATTTCCCCAGATTGTATGTTCTGGAGAGGGAATCACTTCACTTTTTCAATGATCAAAACCAGGTATCAATGATACCTAAACACCCCGCCGCCCCCCACCACCCTGGGTCTTTTCTTCCAGTTTTTGTCTGTATCTCTGCATTCTAGAACTGTAATTTTTTGCAGTTAGGTCTGTTTATTTGAGTTTTGACCCATCTCTTCTATGGTATCTATCACAGGTTACCTTCTAACAGGGCAGGGGACCTCACATGTCTGACCCAGGTGGCCTGGCTTTCCAGAAAATTTCCAGGCTTGCTCAACTACATACTAATCTAGTCCTAAACTCTCAACAGTCATGTAGGAGCTAACCTAATTTTAATATGATACACTCATAAAGTTTAATGCTGTGCCTTAGCAACTAACCTCCCTGGCTGGCCCCTTAATCCCAGTCTGGGAACCAGGTTTTCTTCCCAAGTTCACTGCTAGCTAGCTCTTCGAAGGGCCTGAGACACTTAACTTCATTGTGTGCTATTCCTCCATCTGCAAATCTTAGGAAACCTGTGAGGATTAATGAAATAATGTCTGCAGAGCTCTTTAGAAGAAAAGTGCTATGTAAACATAAAGTATTATTCTTCTGTTTATGAGACGTTTTATAATATTGCCTAGAAGAAGTTGTGACTGGTGTGCAAAAGTACCATAAAATTCCTTTTTGGTTCTTTTGGGGCTGGAATTGGGTTACAATGGGGCACTTCAAGGAAAAGTTGACCTCTTTGACTACATGTGTGTGCAGACTTGGAATTCCAAGAAGAATACATGCGCTGATGTTGGATCACCTTCTTCCTTGGGAAACTTGACAGAAGACATCTGTATCCCTCAAAAAAATTTGCTCTGTGAGCAATTTTAAGACTCTCAAATAGTGAAACACTACTGTGTGTGCATTTCAAACAAGTTCTCTAATAAAGAGAATTTGATTAAGGGTCGAAATGTCGTATTTGTGCTCACCATCCATGATGGCTTGTGAGTCAAAGTGGAGTTCTCGTCTGTGATTCTCACTTGGGGCCAGAGGTTGCACTACAGTGCTGTGTGATCCTGCTCAGGTCTGGTGTCTTGTTTCCTCCAGGAGATTTCTGGAGCATAGAAAGGAAGCTTGCTGCATGGTTTCTTTCTCCCTCCCACAGCACTGGGTCCATTGGCACATGGACCATATCTTTGGTTTGGCTACTTTAGAACTGCCACTCCTCTCCTTCTGCAAGTCACTGTCCTGGACACATGTCCCCTGACTGGAGCTGATGACAGAGGGAAAGCCTTAATCAGAATCAATATGAGTCTAGCCCCATAGATATCTGTATTTTAATAGGGGCTCCATCCCCACCCTACATAAGGCTATGTGATGAAATGACAGAGAGTGTCTGCACACATGCAGGGAAAGGGTAGGGTAGTCTGGTGGGGACAGACTCCAGACTCCATCAAGAGCAGAGAGCACTTGGTACCTGTGGGATAAGGCAGCCAGTGGAAAGGGAGTCCTGAAGGCATGGTTCTGTGTGTTCCCCTTCTCTCCAGAGAGGCTGTCTTGGAAACCAGTGTTTTTGTCTTTTGGTAGTCTGGAGAGTTTCTAATTTAGGAAAGAGAATTCTACCTATTTATCCCCTCTAATGATACTACCTGGCCCATGTACCTTATTGACATATTTTGTTGTTTATTTGGGGCAGAAAAAAATATTACAACTTCACAGTCTTCCTGATTTTCTGAAAAATGATCTGGCACTTAGAATTTGTGAGTTCGCCAAATGACAGCTGTTTGCCTCCAAGGCAGGCTTTGCTTTCATAGAAGACAAGAATGGAGGGAAAAATCACACCGTCTTCTAGATGGTCTGCCACCTTCCTAATATAGCTAATCACAGGGAGGATCAGCAGGCAAGACACCCAGTATTTTCATTTTCCTTCTTATTTCAAGAAATGTGTGTTGCCATTTCATAGTCTAGAAATACAGCATCTGCCAGTTGACATTTCTCCCTGATCGTTCTATCATATCAGCTGCTGTGTTTTCTTCTCCAGATTTTTCTTTCATTATTATTTTTAAATATAAATGAAAGGTCAGGATATACTTTGCATAGTCCATAATAGGATTGGGACTGGAAGAATCTTAGAAAAAAAATATCTTCAAGACTTTTGCTTGAAAAATAAAAAAAAAAAGCATCTCAAAAAGTTTTTTTTTCTCGTTGAGAAAAGCAAACAGGAAATGCTCACAATGGCGATTTGCTGTCTTCTCTAACCCCCTCTTTCCCCACCCAGCCCAAATCGGTGAGAGATGATTTCCCTCCACACCAGACACTGAAAACTGCTCAGGAGGCACTGGCAGGTCTCCTGGCCACATTTCTAAGCCCAGGGTACTCTGTGCTGCCATCTAGTGGCACATCTTAGCCACAGCAAGCTGGCTGCTGGAGTCCTGTTTGAACTTGGCAGTGGCCAGAGCTGTGGTTTGGCTTGCATCCTTATAGAGCTTTGTTGCCAGCCATGTAATTTTTTTTTCCTTTTTACTCCTTATGCCCCTCTTTAATGTTTGTTTGTTGGCACTTCATTTCATGTGCCTCCAGAGGCTGTTTTGAGTTTTGATATATTTGGTCTTTCCACAAGAAGGCGTTAATGCAAACAGATGCCTTGGACAACAGGTAAAAGACAGGCTTGCTGACCCTAGAAAGTGTAAAGCATGAGGAGACAGAGACTGAGAATGAAAAATGTGATGAGGTTTATTATCCTTAGGCATGGGTTAGGTTGGGTTTTTAAAAATCTGACATTTTCCTCCAGTGCATTTTACCACCATTTCTGTGGCATAGATTTGGGAAGAGTCAAATTCAAGCTGAAATCTTCGGGAAGATTTACTTGGAGATATATGAGCCTAGCCATCAGCGATGTGATAGGCACAGATAACTATCCATGTCCAAAATAGTGCATCTTTCTTTGTTATCAGAAGCAAGCTGGTGTTTGTGGACCTTCTCATGGTTGGTGATGACAAAGCACCTTGGAGTTATTCAGCTCTTGTCAGTGCGCTCACTTCATGTTTGTGGAACCACCTGCAAGGCACCAGTCTCCCCTGGGGCCTTGGAACTGTGATGTTCTTTAATTCTTGTTAGTATCCTGAATGCCTGGGAAATAGCTGGTGCAGCATTTAAGTGCACGCCTTCAAACAGGTGATGCATCATGTTTGGATCTTCTCAAAGTCATTTTAACGGCTAACCTTTCCAGATAAAACCGAAGATACAAATGCTCACCACACTTTCATTAGCATAAGTGCTAATACTGTGCTTCTCTCCAATCCCCTGGGAGTTGCAGAGCCTCTCAAGGCGCTCCCAGGGTCTAATTCTAAAATGAATCCAGACTGTCATCTCCTCCCTTTATGAATGAGCAGAACCCCTGAGAGTCCCAGAACTCTACACTCTCCAACTCACCCATCACCTCTCCCCTGGAGTGAGGTACATGGAGCCTGGGGATGGGTGGGCCCCGCCATACCAACAGCTCTATTTCTTCACGGTCTTGTTGTCTCAGTACTCTGATGGCTTTGCAAGGCCACTGAAGCATGGGAATAATGAGCCCACCCCAATCAATGTTCCATATGATGTTACAGAAAAACCTGAATGAACTTTTGGGCCAAACCAATATTCCAGATATGCCTCTTGTGGGGCTTGGGCAAGTTGACTAACTCTGGTTCCTTAGCTGTAAAATGGGGATGATGTGGATTTTTTTGTGAAATAATGCATATGCAACTCTTAGCACAGAGCCTGATACATAGAAAGTGTTTGGTAAGCATGAATCAGTAACAGAAAACATTTCTTGAATGAAAAAAGGAGCTGAATGAGCCGTGATCTTGAGTAAGAGCAGAGGACACTTGGTGCACGTGTGGTGAGGTGGCCAATGGAGAGGGAGTCTTGAAGGTATGGCTTTGTGTGTGTACCCCTTCTTACCAGAGCAGCTGGCTTGAAGACCAGTGTTTTTGTCCCTTGGCAAAATCAGGGAAAGCAAAGTGAGTGGTCTTAATTAACCTGTGCTTGAATTTACTCTGTAGCTGCTGGACTCAACTAAGGGGATGGAGAAATCAGCCTTTCATCAGTGATTCTCTGAAGTTTCTCTTTGTTTCCTGGAGGGCCTGGGAATCTGAGCTTGTGCTCTGCATCTACGCAACCAGACAACAGGGAAATGATCAGATCTGGCAGCTCTGTACCAACATGACCCTTGGTAGAAAATAAAAACCTCCCAAGTGTTATCAGAAGTGGGGAAAAACTCACTAAACCTACAGCTAAGGTTTAGATTTGTTCTGTGTGTGTGTGTGTGTACACAAAAAATTCCAGATGTGAATCTACAAACCATCTGGTTGAAATAACTTTTGTGCTGAACTGTAATTACAAGCTATTTATTATGGATCTTGGATCTATGGTTTTTGACTGCCTGCTGGGTTTCTAATTTAGCAGAGTTCTGACATGTAAGAGTATGTGTCTTCCTGTTCATTAGATCCCAAATTTTGACTTCACATCCACTCTGACTACCCTTTAGAATTTTTAATTCCTTGTGTCTAAGGAGTTTTCCTTTCAGAGAGGAGATGCACTTGGGGGTGACTTTTCCTTAAGGCTGAAGCCAGGTTTGCTGAATGCATAAAGCTGATTTAACAGATGCTCTGAGGTAATGCCCTGGGTGGGGACATCTGGTATCAAAACTATGGTTTTGTGTAACTGCTCTTTGCGAAACTAAGTCAGTGTTCATCATGCCGAGCAGCGTATATACCTGATCGACGTTCTTGATTACTTTGGTGGTGGTTAAAGGGCACTATAATTTTTTAAAAAAATATACTCCTTTAGTTTGAAAGGTGACCATAACTATGTATTACATTTGTAATTTAAGAAGAAAGTATGATCATAAATCACAGGGTTGAGACTGACAGTGAGTCATGATGCCACCTTTATTATGATACAGGGAGGGCGAGGGAAGGAGCTTTGTCCGGCTCGGAGCCAGGATATCTGGGTTCAGGTTGGAGTCAGCTGTTCACTCTGGGACTGTGGACAGCTCCTGAGCCCACCTGGGCCTTGCAGGCAGGAAGAACACTCTTCTCATGGCAGTGGTTCTCAGCCTGGGCTGCATGCCGGAATTATCTGGGGAGCCTGGTCCTGAGAGAAATCAGAGCTGAGCTTCAGGGGCTGGGAGACAGTGCCAGGCTTTCTGAAGAACTGAGCACAGGTTCTAATTAGCAGCCCAGGGGGAGGATCACTGCCTCATAGTGTTTTAAGGAGTTGGTGAGATTCTCTGTGAGAACTCTGATCACATAACAGACGCCAAAAATGGGGAAAGAAAAGGAGACTGGATTACTCAGCTCAACCACACCTTCTGATCAGACACCAATAACCAATAAACGAGAAAACTAGAAGTCTGTCTACCAGCCTTGCAGGAATGGGTACAATGGCTGAAGACTGATGCTCAGTCTTCCAGTGGCCAGGCAGATCCTGGGATGTCCCCAGCAGAGTGTTTACCATTGGCCTTGGAAATGATGGTCATTTTCTGGGTGTGGCATCCAGTGGGAATGTTTGAACAACATTGATTGGGGTGGGCTCATTATTCCCATGCTTCAGTGGCCTTGCAAAGCCATCAGGGTACCGAGACAACAAGACCATGTAGAAACAGAGCTGTTGGGATGGCGGGGCCCACCCATCCCCAGGCTCCATGTACCTCACTCCAGAGGAGAGGTGATGGGTGAGTTGGAGAGTGTGGAGTTCTGGGACTCTCAGGGGTTCTGCTCATTCATAAAGGGAGGAGATGACAGTCTGGATTCATTTTAGAATTAGACCCTGGGAGCGCCTTGAGAGGCTCTGCAACTCCCAGGGGATTGGAGAGAAGCACAGTATTAGCACTTATGCTAATGAAAGTGTGGTGAGCATTTGTATCTTCGGTTTTATCTGGAAAGGTTAGCCGTTAAAATGACTTTGAGAAGATCCAAACATGATGCATTACCTGTTTGTAGAACAAGATGCTTGTGAACCAAAAATACTATGTCACAATAGCAATATTGAGACTGTAGCAAGTGTCTACTAAATGATAGGTGTATTTAGTAGACACTTGTTTTATCTTAGCACTGATTTAGAGCTGGAATTTGGTGTATAGGCTGAACTTGGACTCCCAGTCCCCAACATACCATCCCCTCCCCCCAACTCTCTCACTTTCTCTCTCTCTCTCTCACACACACACACTCAAACATTTACAGACACTCCTTACATCTCTCCTTGGTGCTAGAATACAACTGGAGAGATCTTCTTTAGTCTCTTGACTTTGAAGACTACTGGGTACACTTGTGAATCTTCCCAAGGTCTTTGTCAGGGCTGAGTCTCCTGAACATGTCTCCTGCATGTGTTCCAAGAGTGTTCATCTCGAGGTAAGAGAGGTGGTCAGCTGCTCCTCTCTAATCTGTCCCCAAATCAGGTGATGAAGGTGGTCATTCCAGCCTTAACTCAGGGTAGGAGGTGGGCCCTGTGTATGTTTGTGAGCTCAATTTTGAAATCCACCTCTACCACTGCAAAGTTATATGATCTTCAAAAAGTCATAGAGCTACTTGGAACAGCAATTTTCCTGTGCATAAATGAGAGAGTGAGAATATTTATCTCCCAGGAATTTAATAAGAATGATTATTCACCTAGCATTTAGTAGACATTTTTCCAGTCCCAGTCTTGTTGAAGTGTTGTGACATAGTATTTTTGGTTTATGTGCATCTTGTTCTGCAAACAGGTAATGCATCATGTTTGGATCTTAAAGTCATTTTAACAGCTAACCTTTCTGGATAAAAACAAAGATGCAAATGCTCACTACACTTTCATTAGCATAAGTGCTAATATAGTACAGCTGTCCCACAGCTATAAAACACTGACGCCTGTGTCTCTGCTTGGCATGGGGAGTATTATTTTTTCTCTTACTGAGCCGATTCAATACTCAACTTTGTCATTATTTGAGTTGGAACTTTAGATTGCTGCATTTTAATGCACTCTACTATTAAGGATAGTTGGACGGCCGTGTGCAAATATTTTTGTTCTCACAATGCAGTCCTGGCCCAGGTAGCCCAATGGGCAAAATATGATTTACACAAATATTATCATTTCTATAGTGTGTACCAGAAAGAAATGGTTGAGCAAAAGAAAGCTTCTGTCTCTTGGAGTTTGGTTATCTATGTTTAATTGGCTGGTCAAGAAGGGACTTCCCATCCTGTTCATCTGCCTCTAATCTCAATCTGTTCCTGGATGGATATACCCGTTCCAGAAAGAGCAAAATCTTGTTGGCTATCACAGAGTTGTCTCGTGAAGATGAAGGCAAGATAGGAAGAGGGAAGCTGGGAAAGGCTCAACTGTGTGCTAGGATTCTGGGGATTCTGTTTGAAGCTGATTTCAAATGTGTCTTGTTTTTTTTTTTTTTTGCCTAGAACAAGGAAGTGACCTGTAAGAGAGAGAAGTGCCCAGTGTTGTCCAGAGACTGTGCCTTGGCCATCAAGCAGAGGGGAGCCTGTTGCGAGCGGTGCAAAGGTGATTTATGTCTTGGCTGCCTTTTTTTGGCTGTTCCTGCAGGCATTTTTATTTCTCTTTCTCTCACCTTTCTATTCATTCAGCTTTTGGCTGGGATGCAAGGGGGTGTCAGGAGGGAAGCGAGTCAGTGTTAGGGGGCTGGAGGTAAGGAGGAATCTCCTAGTGGGATGAAAGCATAGAGAGCATCTGGATTGTCGGCTTATTTTCTGAGGCAAGTTGTTAAAATGTCCTAGAAGAGATGTAAACAGATGCCCCTGCATGTTGGTACACACACACACAAGCCTGTTTTGCCAAGACGTTTCAGCACTCAGTGTTTCCAGGCTCTGGCTTGCCCTGCCCACCTCTGGCAGAGGAGTCTTTAAGACCAGTTTGTATCGTTTTGGTCCCTATTAAAGTTTTTTCTTCTGAATTAAACTGAAGTCCTTCTCTTTGTCTTTGAAATATCCTTAAAATATTCTTATTCCACCCCGCTCCCACCCTCTGCCCTATCTCCTGTGACTCTCCAGCATGCCCATCTCTCTAGAACCTGTTCTTCCAGCCTTGTTTCTGCCTTCACTCAGGCCTTTCCTCCCAACCTGCCCAGATTTTGCCTGTGCTCAAGGTCCCCCAGCCCTCATCCATCACATCATAGCTAAGTTTCCACGGCATCGGAAGGCCACACAGACATTTCAGTGATGTGATTTTTCTCCTTCATTGTCTCGTTTGTGTTCGGTAGATTGTCAGCTCCTCAGGACAGGAGCCAGGTCCTGCTCTGATGATGCCTAGTGTATGTAGTGTGGTCCTGCAGATGTCAAAATGAGCACAGTGCTTCAGGATGTGGCTCTGGAGTCACACTGCCAAGTCTGATCCAACAGTCCTGGGTTGCAAAGAGATTTCTCATCCCAAAGATGCATCCTGGGTTGCAGAATGTTCCCCAAAAGTTCAAATCCACTAGGAACCCCAGAATGTGACCTTAATTGGAAATAGGATCTTTGGAGATATAATTAGTTAAGGTCGTGCCAGATTAGTGGTAGCTCCAGATATATTATGCCTGGTGTCTTTATATGAAGAGAAGACAGACACACAGAGGAGTTGGCCATGTAATGAGAGAAGCAGGTATGAATGCCTGGGGTGTGTTGCTGAGATTCACATTATTCATTTGCTCTGGGGAGAGAAGCTTAGCATCTTTCTTTATGAAAAGCTCCTGGGGGATTTAATATGCAGCCTGGGTGGGGACCTCTGAAAGAGATCTTGATCGGATGATTTCTACCCTCATAGAAGAGAATGCAATTTTGGAGCAGCAAGAGAGGGGCTCCTTCTGTAGAGCTCTCAAAAACAGTTCTTTAGAAACCAGGTAAACTAAAGCACCATTTCTAGTGACAACCCGCAAGTCTCTATACTCAATTGAGTTTGAACTTTTTAACACCCACTGTTATATGAAGTCCACATGTCAAGAATTAATGCCCAATTGTTTGTGAGTGACTATAATTATAAGAGTAAACTATAATGTTTAAGGCTACAAATAAAGGCATGAGGCAGAGGTTGAAGTTGTGTTGCCACAAGTCAAGGAATGTCTCTGGCTACCAAGAGTTGGGAAAAGGCCACGGGGCTTCTTTCCCAGAATCTTCAGATGGAGCATGGTCCTGCCAACACCTTCACTGGAACTTCTAGTCTCCGAAACTGTGAGAGAATACATTTCTGTTGTCTTAAACTCCCAAGCTTGTGATAATTTGTCACAGCAGCCTGAGAAACTAATATTCCACTTGAGCAAGTAGAGACATGGAGCCTGTCTCTACCACATTCCCTCACCTGGTAAACGAAGATAGCAATTGTGTTGGAGAGGTAGCTAATAGTAAGAAACAAAGTGTTTAGCACAGTGCCTGGCATATAAGCATTTCTCAGTATAAATATGGTGGGTACTCTATAAATACCTGATGGACTTGACTATAACAATGTGTTATCTGAAGCCTTTTGGAGTAGGAGTGATCAGTCATTTACTTCTCACCTCTTTCCTACGGAGTTGGGAGTCAGATGTTTTACTCACATGACTTCGGAGAGCTATGGATGCAAGACTTGAAATAGTAAATTCTTAGGAATCTCCCAAGCTGATGGTCAGATAAAGTAGTCACAATTAAGAATACATTGCTGAATTAATGTGTGTCTGATTTTACTGTTGATTCACCTTAAAGAACCTCTTCCATTTCATTTTCTATCTTTTAACTGCTGATTTGCCAGCTTCATCTTGCAAGGCAGCCTTGGCAGTGAGAGATGAATTGGATGCCTCAGGGTGGAAGCAGAATGTGTGAAGGGACCATGCCCAAGGCTTCCAGTTTGTTCCTTGTTATCATGGGACAGGGGGCACCTTGGGTTGCTCTAGTGTGTAATCTCTTTTCCTTCTTGTCCTGCTGTTTTCTTCATCATCATTCTTTCTTTCAATCATCCTGATCTTCTGAGGGAGATGGATACTTTTCCTGAGTATTCATTTTTCTCTTAAGATAAGGCTCTTCAAATGGAACTGGACCCAAGAATAGACCATTGAGTTCAGTGTCCTGAGTTCTCCATTTTTTTAAATTATTTATTTGGCTGTGCTGGGGAAGGCAATGGCACCCCACCCCAGTACTCTTGCCTGGAAAATCCCATGGACGGAGGAGCCTGGTGGGCTCCAGTCCATGGGGTCGCTAAGAGTTGGACACGACTGAGCGACTTCACTTTCACTTTTCACTTTCATGCACTGGAGAAGGAAATGGCAACCCACTCCAGTATTCTTGCCTGGAGAATCCCAGGGACAGAGGAGCCTAGTGGGCTGCTATCTATGAGATCGCACAGAGTCGGACACGACTGAAGCGACTTAGCAGCAGCAGCTGGGTCTTAGTTGTGGCATGAAGAATCTCTTTTTAGCTGCAGCATGTGGGGTCTAGGTCTCTGACCAGGGATTAAACCCAGGGCACAGACTCTTGGCCACACCCTTCTGGGGAGGTCAAAATCCTCAGCCTGCCTCAAGATGGACCTTTCTGATAGAAACTCCTGAGTAGACTTGACCTGTCAGGCTCTAGAGGGGGATCTTAAAGATGTCTCCTTTATTTTCTCAATTTCTACTCCATAATACAATGTTTGTCTCCTGGGTTTTAAGAAACACAGTTATATTTGCTCTTAGCTACTGGTTTATTTCTATTTTTCTGATTAGAATAGTTACATATGATCACAGAAGAAGCTTTTAAAAATGGGCTAAAATGTGGAAAAATAGATAATAAATTACTCATAATCTTACCACCCAGAAGTAATAAATAATTGTTGATATTTGATATATTTTTCCTGTATTTTTTTCCCATGTAAAAGTGTTTACCTAATTGATATCTTGGGCATCCCTGGAGGCTCAGTGGGTAAAGGTGGATTCTTTACGCATTGAAGGTGGATTCTTCAATTAGACATAGGAAATGCAAGTTCAATCCTTAGGTCAGGAAAGATCCCTTGGAGGAGGGCATGGCAACCCACTCCAGTATTCTTGTCTGGAGAATCCCATGGACAGAGGAGACTGATGGGCTATAGTCCATGGGGTCACAAAGGGTTGGATATAACTGAAGAGACTAAGCACACACACAGTTGGTATCTTACCATCGAATTGTATTATTTCTGTTTTATTTTCTTCTCCCACTTAACATTAGGGGAGGAGGGAATAAAAAGTATTTTCTATGAAACTGAATCTTCTAAGAAATAACAATTGTTATCAATTTATTGTCTTTCCCAGATCTTTTCCAGTTTATTACATAAACAAACATTTATATATATATGTAATCTTGTATGTGTGGTTTTATTTTATATGTTGTTCAGTCACTCAGTTGTGTCCAACCATTTGTGACCCCATGGACTGCAGTATGCCAGGCTTTCCTGTCCTTCATCATCTCCCGGAGTCTGCTCAAACTCATGTCCATTGAGTCAGTGATGCCATCCAATCATCCCATCTTCTGTTGTCCCCTTTTCCTACCTTCAATCTTTCCCAGCATCAAAGATTTTCCAATGAGTCAGTTCTTTCGGATCAGATGGCCAAGGTACTGGAGATTCAGATTCAGCATCAGTCCTTCCAATGAATATTCAGCATTAATTTCCTTTAGGACTGACTGGTTTGATTTCCTTGCTGTCCAAGGGACTCTCAAGAGTCTTCTCCAATACCACAGTTCAAAAGCATCAGTTCTTCGGTGTTCAGCTTTCTTTGTGGTCTGACTCTCACATCCATACATGACTACTGGAAAAACCATAGCTTTGATTATACAGACGTTTGTGGGCAAAGTAGTGCCTCTGCTTTTTAATACGCTGTCTAGGTATGTCATAGCTTTCCTTCTAAGGAACAAGAGTCTTTTAATTTCATGGTTGCAGTCAACGTCCACAGCGATTTTGGAGCCACAGTGATTTTGAAGTAAATAAACTGTTTCAATTGTTTCCCCATCTATTTGCCATGAAGTGATGGGACCAGATGCCATGATCTTCGTTTTTTGAATGTTCAGTTTTAAGGCAGCTTTTTGACTCTCCTTTTTCACCTTCATCAAGAGGCTCTTTAGTGCCTCTTCACTTTCTGCCACAAGGATGGTGTCATCTGCATATCTGAGGTTATTGATATTTCTCCTGGCAATCTTGATTCCAGTTTGTGCTTCATCCAGCCCTGGATTTCACATTATGTACTATGCATATAAGTTAAATATGCAGGTTGACAATATACAGCCTTGATGTACTCCTTTCCCAACCAGTCCATTGTTTATATACAAATCTAATTGTTGCTTCTTGACCTGCATACAGATTTCTCAGGAGGCAGGTAAAGTGGGTCTTGTATTTTCATCTCTTGAAGAATTTTCTACAGTTTATTGTAATCCACACAAAGGCTTTAGCGTAGTCAATGAAGCAGAGGGAAATGTTTTTCTGGAATTCTCTTGCTTTTTCTATGATCCAACAAATGTTGGCAATTTCATCTCTGGTTCTTCCTCTGCCTTTTCTAAATCCAGCTTGTACATCTGGAAGTTCTTGGTTCACATACTGTTGAAGCCTAGCTTTGGAGGATTTTGAGCATAAATTTTTACATAAATTAAATAGTACTTATTTGCTATTTGCTTTGTAAAAATATCTCTACAGCTGTTTTTGCTTTAAAATTTTGCCCATATAGCCACATTGCTCTTACACTGCTCATGTAACCAATTATTTACTTGAGAATGCTACATGCACGCTCCTGTCCCAAGTTTTTCCTGTTCTAGATTTTTCCCATATTATAATGGGAATTTTTCTCTCCCTTTCTGTGGTTTTGTGAGAAATGGTATCAAGCTCCTTTTAAAGAACCTAGCTGAGGACTAGACATTACTTTTATGTTTTTTCAGTGATTTGTAGAAATCACTGACAATTGTCAACAAATCAAGACTGGAATGATGCTATTTTTGCAAATCTTAACCCAGGGTGATGGACTGCAATTATAGGATCAACTGAATTTAGAATATAGGCTAGATGAAGAAAGAGGGGCTATTTTCAGTTCAGTTCAGTTCAGTTCAGTCGTTCAGTCGTGTCCGACTCTTCGTGACCCCATGAATCGCACCACGCCAGGCCTCTCTGTCCATCACCAACTCCCGGAGGTCACTCAGACTCACATCCATCGAGTCAGTGATGCCATCCAGCCATGTCATCCTCTGTCGTCCCCTTCTCCTCCTGCCCCCAATCCCTCCCAGCATCAGAGTCTTTTCTAATGAGTCAACTCTTTGCATAAGGTGGCCAAAGTACTGGAGTTTCAGCTTCAGCATCATTCCTTCCAAAAACATCCTGGACTGATCTCCTTTAGAATGGACTGGTTGGATCTCCTTGCAGTCCAAGGGACTCTCAGGTCTTCTCCAACACCACAGTTCAAAAGCATCTATTTTATATGCCTCTTATTTCTTTTTTTTTTTTTTAATTATTTATTTTAATTGGAGGCTAATTACTTTACAATATTGTAGTGGTTTTTGCCATACATTGACATGAATCAGCCATGGGTGTGCATGTGTTCCCCATCCTGAACTCCCCTCCCACCTCCCTCCCCATCCCATCCCTCAGGGTCATCCCAGTGCACCGGCCCTGAGCACCCTGTCTTATGCGTCGAACCTGGACTGGCGATCTATTTTACATATGATAATGCACATGTTTCAATGCTATTCTCTCAAATCATTCCACCGTCGCCTTCTCCCACAGAGTCTAAAATCTGCTCTTTACATCTGTGTCTCTTCTGCTGTCTCACATATAGGGTCATTGTTACCATCTTTCTAAATTTCATATATATGCATTAATATACTGTATTGGTATTTTTCTTTCTAAGTTACTTCACTCTGTATAATAAGCTCCAGTTTCATCTACCTCATTAGAACTGATTCAAATGCATTCTTTTTAATAGCTGAGCAATATTCCATTGTGTATATGTACCGTAGCTTTCTTATCCATTCATCTGCTGATGGACATCTCGGTTGCTTCCATATCCTGGATATTGTAAACAGTGTTGTGATGAACATTTGGGTACACGTATCTCTTTCAATTCTGGTTTCCTCAGTGTGTATGCCCAGCAGTGGGATTGCTGAGTCATATGGGAGTTCTATTGCCAGTTTTTTAAGGAATTTCAATACTGTTCTCTATAGTGGCTGAACTAGTTTGCATTCCCACCGCCGTAAGAGAGTTCCCTTTTCTCCACACCCTCTCCAGCATTTATTGTTTGTAGACTTTTTGATGGCAGCCATTCTGACTGTCAAGAGATGGTACCTCATTGTGGTTTTGATTTACATTTTTCTGGTAATGAGTGATGTTGAGCATCTTTTCATGTGTTTGTTAGTCATCTGGATGTCTTCTTTGGAGACATGTCTGTTTAGTTCTTTGGCCAGTTTTTTGATTGGGTCATTTATTTTTCTGGAATTGAGCTGCAGGAGTTGCTTGTATATTTTTGAGATTAATTTTTTGTTAGTTGCTTCATTTGCTATTATTTTCTCCCATTCTGAAGGCTGTCTTTTCACTTTGCTTATATTTCCTTCATTGTGCAAAAGCTTTTTAATTTTAATTAGATCCCATTTGTTTATTTTTGATTTTATTTCCAATATTCTGGGAGGTGGGTCATAGAGGATCCTGCTGTCATTTATGTCAGAGAGTGTTTTGCCTATGTTTTCCTCTAGGATTTTTATAGTTTCTGGTCTTAGGTTTAGATCTTTAATCCATTTTGAGTTTATTTTTGTGTATGGTGTTAGAAAGTGTTCTAGTTTCATTCTTTTGCAAATGGTTGACCAGTTTTCCCAGCACCACCACTTGTTAAAGAGATTGTCTTTTCTCCATTGTACATTTTTGCTTCCTTTGTCAAAGATAAGATGTCCATAGGTGCATGGACTTATCTCTGGGCTTTCTATTTTTTTCCATTGATCTATTTTTCTGTCTTTGTGCCAGTACCATACTGTCTTGATGACTGTAGCTTTGTAGTATAGTCTGAGGTGAGGCAGGTTGATTCCTACAATTCCATTCTTTCTCAAGATTGTTTTGGCTATTCAAGGTTTTTTGTATTTCCATACAAATTGTGAAATTATTTGTTCTAGTTCTGTGAAAAATACCGTTGGTAGCTTGATAGGGATTGCACTGAATCTATAGATTGTTTTGGGTAGTATGCTCATTTTCACTATATTGATTCTTCTAATCTACGAACATGGTATATTTCTCCATCTATTTGTGTCATCTTTGATTTCTTTCATCAGTGTTTTATAATTTTCTGTATATAGGTCTTTTGTTTCTTTAGGTACATTTATTCCTAAGTATTTTATTCTTTTCATCACAATGGTGAATGGAATTGTTTCCTTAATTTCTCTTTCTGTTTTCTCATTGTTAGTGATGCAAGGGATTTCTCTGTGTTAATTTTATATCCTGCAACTTTACTATATTCATTGATTAGCTCTAGTAATTTTCTGGTGAAGTCTTTAGGGTTTTCTATGTAGAGGATCATGTCACCTGCAAACAGTGAGAGTTTTACTTCTTCTTTTCCAAACTGGATTCCTTTTATTTCTTTTTCTTCTCTGATTGCTGTGGCTAAAACTTCCAAAACTATGTTGAATAGTAGTGATGAGAGTGGGCATCCTTGTCTTGTTCTTGACTTTAGGGGAAATACTTTCAATTTTTCACCATTGAGGATAATATTTGCTATGGATTTATCATATATGACATGCCTATTATTTCTAAGAATGATTTTTTCATTCTTAGAGAATAAAATCATTGAGAAATATCATTATTTTCATCATTCCAGTTGTCAAACATACCTCACATTTGAGGCCTTTGAAGACTCTTTGGAGTTACTACTTTTTGTTTGTTTTGATACTTCTAATAGGGGAAAGCATGGAGAGATGGCATATTATCAGCACATTTTTTCTTGGACAGTCTGTTAAGAAATTTGGGTAAAAATTAATTGGGGAAATTTAAAATTCCCATATTAAATTATGCTTATGTTTATGTCTAGGATACTGATGTATATTTGGAAACATTTTAAATTAGTGTTCATAGTTTATCTATTATTATGTGGAGCCACATTTCATTCTTTTAAATAATAACAGAATAAACAAATAAAATAAAACTCAGCATTCAAAAAACTAAGATCATGGCATCCAGTCCCGTCACTGCATGGCAAATAGATAGGGAAACAATGAAAGCAGAGACGGACTTTATTTTCTTGGGCTCCAGAATCACTGCAGATGGTCACGCCAGCCATGAAATTAAAAGACATTTGCTCCTTGGAAGAAAAGCTATGACTAACCTAGACAACATATTAAAAAGCAGAGGCATTACTTTGCTAACAAAGATCCATCTAGTCAAAGCTATGGTTTTTCCAATAGTCATGTATGGATGTGAGAGTTGCATCATAAAGAAGGCTGAGTGCCGAAGAATTGAAGCCTTTGGACTGTGGTATTGGAGAAGACTCTTGAGAGTCCCTTGGACTGCAAGGAGATCAAGCCAGTCAGTCCTAAAGGAAATCAATCCTGAATATTCATTGGAAGGACTGATGCTGAAGCTCCAATACTTTGGCCACCTGATTCCAAGATTTGACTTATTAGAAAAGACCCTGATGCTGGGAAAGATTGAAGGCAGGAGGAGAAGGGGACGACAGAGGATAAGATGGTTGGATAGCACCATCGTCTCAATGGACATGAGTTTGAGCAAGCTCTGTGAGTTGGTGAAGGACAGGGAGGCCTGGTGTGCTGTAATCCATGGGGTCACAAAGAGTCAGACATGACTAAGCAACTGAGCAACAATGACAACAATATTTATTATGGGCTTCCCTGGTGGCTTGGTAAAGAATCTGCCTGCAGTGCAGGAGACCTGGATTCAGTCCCTGGGTCAGGAAGATCCCCTGAAGAAGCAAATGGCAACCCATTTTGTATTCTTGCCTGGAAAAATCCCATGGACAGAGGAGCCTGGTGGTTACAGTCCATGGAGTTGCAAAGAGTCGGACATGACTTAGTGCCTAAACCACCACCCCCACAATTTATTATATTCAAAAAGACCATGCTCATTCCCTATAGGTTTTTAAGGGTCATTCTATTCTTTGTTTGAGGCTAGTCTCAGTGATGACCTTGTTCCTAAAGGAAAACAAGATCTTCTGTATGTCGTTCACCTTTTGGTGTGATAAAAAGTACAACCTCTTTGTATTTACAAAGAACTCTGAGAAAGTTGTGGCATTTGCCTTTCCGCATAGTGTTGTTGAAGCCTTGTAGGTGGTGAGATGTTGATTGATTTTTAAAACTTTATCCTATCTCTTACCTTCATAGTAGTGGTTCCAAAGGCACCCACACTGCTGGACACTGGGTTAGTTGGTTTATGCTCATCACTTAGTCCTCACAACAGCAAGGCCATTTCTATCTTTCTCATTTTATATATGAAGAAACTGAAGGCTCAGAAAACTGAATTCATTTGCCAAGGTGTTAGTGACCCAGAGGTCAACTAGAGGGTGTCCATGCCCTCAAGGAGCTTGCTGTACC
Organism: Tragelaphus eurycerus; assembly: GCA_935064755.1. Lineage (NCBI taxonomy): Eukaryota > Metazoa > Chordata > Mammalia > Artiodactyla > Bovidae > Tragelaphus > Tragelaphus eurycerus. The sequence goes on from CAKXYN010000002.1 coordinate 33,983,020, forward strand.
AGAGGAACAAAGAATTACCATCTGGTGGGCGAAGTTCTCTAGGGAAGGTATGCCAGAGAGCAGAGGACAAGTGGGGTACACTGGGGAAGGCTTTCCAGAAGGAGTGACTCATTTTTGTGATCAAGAAGGGGTTCATCACATACGAACAGGGCTGTTTGGGGGAAGCTCGCAGGTGAAGGTCATAATCCACACAAAGTCATGGAATATTTCTTCGGCATTGCCTTCCACTCATATCACCTAGGGAACTTGTTAAAACACAATTTTCTGGGCTTTTAAGTTTTTGTTTGTTACTTGTTTGGAGGAAAGTAGAGGAGTCAGACAAGCACATGAAGAATCCTATCATGACTTCTGCTTATTTTCCTCAGAAAATAAGTTGATACTGAAAAGGAAGCAGTAGAGTAAATCTGCTGAAGCTAGAAATATGAAAACCCATTATTTCCAAAAGGATTTTTAGGAAGATTGTGTGTGTGTGTGTGTGTGTGTGTGTGTGTGTGTGTGTGTGTGTGTGTAGGGATTTGTGTTCTTGTTTGCTTTAGTCACATTGCTCATATGTTCCATTCATTCATTCATTAATTCAAGTATTTACTGATCTCGTGCCAGGTGTTTATAGGATGACACTGCTTACCAAATTGGTCTTATACCTTTTATGAAGTCAGATTATTCTTTAAAACAGAAAAAGCAAGTAAATTATAATGAATTCTTCTTAAGCAAATGTGTTCAGTGTACTTTTCAGATTATTTTATGCTAATAATTGTTATACATTTTTATCCAAATAGCTTAAAAACTGGGCAAAAGATTAATCTAATTTGAAAAAACTCAATATTGTTTGATTAAAAACAAATGAGATCATTGAGAGTCAAACAGACAGTTTTGGCAGCTTTTCTGTATTTACTTGGACTGCAAACCACTCTTTAATTTGGGGTTCTTTCATGAACAATAATGTACTTGTTATTTGAATATGTTTGTTATTAGTGTATCATAAGTGAATAAGGTGTGTTTCAAACCTTTATAGGTTCAATTCCATTCTCTTTCTTCATATACAGCATAAAATATTAATGGTCCAGAATACTTTGATGAAAGATAGAAGAACATAGTTTTTCATTTGTTAAGTGGGATTTATTTTCCACAATCTTCTTTTGCCTTTGATTTCTCTAATTTCTTTGTGCTTCATCTTGTTTTTCTATGATTATGATCCCATGGGTTGTGTTTTTTAATAGTTTAATTTTTATATTTGATTTTAAAAGATCCTATGATGTCTCAGAAAATGAAAGGAAAGAGACACAACATAAATATTTGCACACTGATTTCCAAAACTGGACACCCATCCTAGGTTCTAGGCTTCTTTACAGAGACCAAGTGCTGACCAAAGTAACAAAGAGTATAAATAATGGTAAAAGATTGAGTATTATTATTTACAGACTGCCTTTCACATAGTGCAGGTTCACGCAGAAGGGGTTACTTTGCCTGTTGCTTTGAGAATGACCTGGAAGATGACTATGCCTTTCAGAATATTGCTATGTGGCTATTTTGGAGGGAGCCAGCTGATTACCATATATAGGAATGAACTTTAAAAAAAATTTTTTTTTAATAATCCCTGTGTTGACAGAGTAAATTGTCCTCTTGTTTACATGTTTTAAGATGGAAAGGCTGAGTTACTCACCACGCTCGTGTCCATCTGGTTGTTTGCTTTTAACCAGACTACTTTGGCAGTCCTAACTGTGTATTGCCTGCTGCCCAAACAAAAGAGCAGCTCTTTCCCCAGCCTCTATTTTCCTTTCTTTTAGACATGACCATATTTTCTGGTGGTTGTTATATATGACTGACCTGGATGCTGTTTGCCCTAGGTTTCATATCCAGATAAGGTATAACCTGCCTTAAAGTTAATACTCCATCAGTCATATTAACTGTATGGTGATTCAGACAGTATTTTGAAATAGACAAACTCCAATCTTTAGGTTTTCATAGATAATGAAACCTCAGTCACCTCTGAGGTGGTGGTTATTATTATTCTGACTTAACAGATTGGGAAACAGAGATACTTAAAGAGGTGAAGAGATTTTTTTTAAGATGGCACAGTTGCTCAGAAGTAGCAGGACTCAGATTCCAAACACTCCATTCTTCTTCCTGGTAACACATTAGACGGGAAGGAAGGAGGAGTGACCTGGAGAATAGGGAGGTCTCGAGAGATGAAGGAACCAGAGAGACGCTGGCATCAACTTTGTAGCAGTGTTGTCTCTGTCACACCCTTTCTGCCTCCCTGGACTTTTACATTCTGGGTGGACCAGCAATTTCAAAGGAATTACGAGGGCAGTGAAACTTTGTGGAGGTATTGGAAACAACATGTGGCTTAGGAGGTGGTGGCTTTTCTTATGAACCTACTCTTTTGGGGAACCCCTAATTTACTTTCTTTTCCTCTTTAGTATGCATGACTGTATTGCAGTGTACTGAGACAATTTAGTTGAGCTTTACTCTTTTGTGCATATGCCTGGTTTCATAAAATATTTTTAATAGATAATCCATTCATAAAATTTGAAATACACAAAAGCATCCTATGGTAAAAGTAAGGCTTTGTCCTAGTCTCGATCCTAGCCACCTTGTACCCTTTCCTGGAGATAACCATTTCCCAGATTTGTGGGAATCCTTCCAGGGTCAGTCTCTGCATACAGAAAGCAGTCTCTGCTACCTTAACTCTTAGCTTCTTTAATGCTGAGCCTCTGACATATATAACTTTAAATATCTTAAGAAATTACATTGCTCTGAAAAACATTCCCATCACTGAGCTGCTCGATCCCAGTGCTGCTGCCATTTTTACCATGATTTTTTTTGAGCTTAGGAGAATTCTTAATGTATTTCTTGAAATTGTTATGAGATGTTTGCATGTGTACTATAACCTATAACTATTTTAACATGTAACAGTATAACTAATTTCACCTACTTAGCCCCAAAAATTTGAGTGGAGGTTGTTAATGTGTTTTTAAGGACAAGGGAAAAAAAAAGAAAACTTGAGGGGTTTGTTTTCCTCCCTCCTTTTCTCTAACTGAAAAAATATGTATAAAATGTTATATTTCATAGATTGGTTTCCAATAATATGAACCAGGCTATTTTTTGCATTTAAATAATAAAAAAGACCCTATTTGTATGAAAGGATCTTGTTAACATTAAAATCATACTTTACAAAAACCTGTTCTTATTAAAACTAGTAAGAAGACTTAAAACAGAGATCTGCTTTCTCTGTCAAATTTGTTTCTGTCCTTTCATTTACAGCCTCTGAGTTTTAGACTCCATGGGCTTTGGAAGGCAGTTTAAGTGAAAAGCTTGTGATTGCCTTTCAGTTAGAAGACTGGATTTCCAAGTCTTGCTGCTGACTTGGGGTGCATCAGTATTTACTTTTCTGAAGTGGGCAAATTGAAAATGTTTCTCATTGTTACGGAGAAGTGTGGTCCTGGTTTCCTGTCATGTCATATGCAAAGCGTTGCAATCAAATGTGGACCTGGCACCCATATAAAAAAACATGGGAATCCTCCTCAATGGCTACCAGCCTAACAGATCTTCCTCCAGCACCAATGTCCAGTTGATGTATTTTCTACTGATGCATAGTAAGCTATGACAAACTTAGTGGCCTGAAATAGCAGTCCTTTATTATCTCATCATTTCCATTTGTTAGAATTCTGGACATAGCTTAGGTGGGTCTCACAGAGCTGCAGTCAAGATCAGCTAGGGCCACAGTTTTATCTGAAGCTCAAGGTCATCTTCTAAGCTCATGTTGTTAGAATTCAATTCCATGTGGTTGTAGTATGGTTACTCCTTCAAGGTTAACAGAAGCGTGTCTCTCTGACCTATAGACTCTTTAAGGGCTCACTTAATAGGTCAGGTGCACTCAGGAAAAATTCCCTCTTTAACGACTCAAATTGATGAGGGATCTTAATTACACCTGTAAAATTGCTTCGTCTTTACATAACCTAATTATGGGAATGACATCCATCACATCCACAAGTCTTGTCCATTCTTGGGATTATAAAAGATGGATGTATAAGGGAGTGGAAGCCTTGAGAGTCACCTTAGACTCTACTGACCATACTCAGAGCAGCTCTTGTATGCATGGCAGGTAGAAACATCTGTCATAAATGGTGCTTAGAGCTAGAATATACCTTGTGGGTCCTGCACACAGCAAGTGCTGGAAAGTACTCACCCTTGGCTATACCCTTTCATCCCTGTAAGGTCTGGCTCCTACTTATCCTTCTAGCCTCCTCTTGTTCTGGACTCCTGTGGCTGGACATTGTTTCTCTCACAGTTCTGTGCATGCTTCTTGTCATGGGGCTTTGTACACACTGTTCACGCTGCATGGCTGCTTTTCCACCCAATGTCATCTAGTTGACTTTTACCCTTTCTTCAGCTCTCACTTTAGACATCACTTCCTGGCCTCAGTGGCTACTTGTTGTGGAATTAACACTAGGCACAACTGTGATTTAGTGTTTTGTTTTTCTGTAACTCCCACTAAAGTAGAGGTTCTGCGAGAGGCCATGGTATTCTCAGTTGTGATCACTGTGCGTGGCACATGGTAGTTGAATATATGTTAGAAAAAGGCAAGGAGGATAAAGGAAAATTGGAACCAAATTCCAGTCTTCCTCATTTAGTGCGTGACTCATGAAATCAACTGTGTATTTAATATATTACTGTTGAGCCATATACATCTTAAGTTCATTTTGGAATTCAGCAGGACTTTAAAAGAGTTGAGTGAGAATTTTAGGGAGAGAGTAAAAATGGATAATAGAAATGTAAAATGGCAGCATGTCTCAAATCCATTTCCAAACTCCTGATGCCTTACTGTTTCTTTGCTGAATTCCATAGATATTTTAAAAAGTCCTTAAAATCACCATAACCTAAGTATATTTTCATGTGGTGATAGCTGTAGTATATTTTATACTTACAGACTTAGTGATAACCTTAATACAATTTTTAGTAGATCTTTCACCAATTATGACTTCAGATTTCCTAGTTGCTGTCATTTTGATAGGATTACATACTTCCTTTTGTGACATCATATAAAACACACTTTACAATTGGTTTTGAGTTTTCTACAGTGGCTCTGAAAACTATTCTGTGACTGCTTCTAACTTGCTCATGGAGAGTAAGGTGCTCTGCCCTTTAAAATGATTTTTCCCTGCTCTGGTCTGATATTTCACTTATAGGAATGAAATCATGATGATGCCTATCATCTTGAAATATCTTAGAATCAAAACATTCTTATCTCCTCTGAGGCTTCTAATAGAATTGTTTCATGGAGGTAAAAATAAAGGTAGGTATTCCAAGTGGAAAGTTGGAATGCATCATTAAAAACTGCAGGAAAGCAGTGGTTTGAAATAGAAGTTACCAACGTCTGTTTAGGGTCTCTTTTATTTGCTGCCTGAGTTTGGCGGCTGCAAAATTGAAAGTATGTCTGTATGTGTGATACATCACCCTATGAAGATACATGAATCTCTGTGCATCTATTTATTATTTTTAAATGAGCATCATGTGACAATTAGAAGCAGTCTTAATGGGCTTTGATCAGAGAATAGTCTCTTTCAGTCTCTTTAGAAGTTGGCACAACTGGTTTTTAGGATCAAATGTTTTAGGTTCTTTTTTGACAGGTATCTCACCTTGAGAACTAATGTGTGTTTGTCTTAGAAATCTATCTGCCAGAGAGGCTCACATTTTACTAGGGCTGATGTGGTAATAAAGGTGAACAAAGTACCTTGGTATGTTCGTGAACTTGAGTGTCTCCTTCACTGAGATGAGCTTGTTTACCCCAGAGTCATCTAATTATGCTTCCAGTAGCTTGGTGGTTAAAGGGCTGTGTATCTGTTTATCTGCAAACATGCTTGGGCATCAACTAGCTGATGTTTAGCACATGAGGCAGCCCCCTGATTCCCTGAGAATGTCTGGGCATTCTCTATGCCATATGTGGAGCCAGCAGAGGGATCAGATTTAAAAATACAGTTGGAATTTTTGATATTTGGGGTTTGGGTGACTGCAGTGTGGCTACTTTGATGAGGCTGTGAATGCAAGGTAACAACTTCAAACCTCTAGAGGCAAGACCACATTGAAGTGCTAAATGCAGAAGCCAGGGTCATATTTTCAGGCATCTAGACAGAGAGCTTGTGTGCCTTGGGACCTCTGGATTGGATAGTTGAAAAGATTCTCAGTCATTTGAAGAATGAAGTGAAAGGGGACTAGACTTGGAATTAGAGCTGCAATCAATTCCCTCCTCTGCCACTTCTAGTTACTCAGCTTTCACTCAGTGATTTCTTTCCAAACCCTTGGTTTCGTCTTCTGTAAAATGCAGGAGTGTCGAACCTGAATGTGCCTTAGAATTGCCAGGGCTGCTTGTGAAATACTCAGATGCTCCAGTCCCAGTGCAGACCAAGGGGAACAATTTTCAGTGGGCAAGGCCCAGGCATCTGTGTTTGTTAATTTTTATTGTGGTAAAATATACAAAGCATAACATTTACCATTTTAAAGTGTGTAGTTCAGTAACATTAAATGCATTGTTAGGCAATCTTCACTGCATTATTTTTCTAGAAGTTTTTCCATCATCCCCAAACTGAAGCTGTATACTTATTAAGCAGTAACTCCTCATTCTCCTTTTCCTGCAGCCCCTGGTAACCTCTATTCTAGTTTTTGTCTCAGTGAATTTGCCTATTCTCGGTACCTCTGTATAAGTGGAATCATATAATATTTGTCCTTTTGTGTCTGGTTTATCTCACTTAGCACAATGTTTTCAAGGTTCATTTATGTTGCAACATGTATCATAATTTCATTCTTTTTAAAGGCTGAATGATATTCCATTGTATATATACACCATATTTTTTTTAATCCATTCATCCATCAGTGGACATTTGGGTGGTTTCCTCTGGTATCTATATTCTGAATCAGCCCTCACATGATGGTCAACAACTTGGAAAGTCACTGGAATGATTGTCCTCCTGGATAAATTATGAGTTTGTGTATGCCAGGTTTAGGTGGAGGAGGGCGAGATATAATGTCATCACTGTGAAATATCATTTATTACTTAGCTAAATGGCAAATACATATTCATATAATGTATAGCATGGGCTTCCCTAGTGGCTCAGTGGTAAAGAATCTGCCTGCAATTCTGGAGACCCAGCTTCGATCCCTGGGCTGGGAAGATCCCCTGGAGTAGGGCATGGCAACCCACTCCAATTCTCTTGCCTGGAGAATTCCATGGACAGAGGAGCCTGGCAGGCTACAGTCCATAGGGTCACACGGAGTCAGACATGACTGTAGTGACTAAGCAGCAGAAACAACGTATAGCATGATAACCCCAAATGTTGGAAAAGATATGGGAAATCTCTTATATATTGTTGGTGACTATGCTAAATGTTTCAGCCACTCTGGAAATCAGTATGGCAGTTTCTTATAGAACTAAATATACACTTACCATATAACCCAGCAATTGCACTCTGAGCTATGTATACCTTAAAGTGAAAACCTGTTTTCACTCAAAATCCTGTGCTCAAATGTTCACAGCAGCTTTCATTGTAATAGGCAAAAAAACTGGAAGCTACCATCAGTGGGGGAGTGGTTAAACAAACTGGTACACCCATACCACGGAATACCGCTCAGCAATAAAAAGGAACAAAACATTGACCCATGAAGCTACATGGATGGATCTCAAAGGAATTATTCTCAGAGGAAAGAACCCACATAAAAAGGCTACAGAGTGATTTGTGCAACATTCTTTTTTAAAATATAACATTCTTGAATAACAAAATTACAGAGATGGAGAGCTGATTCGTGGGTGTCAGGGCTTAGGGATGGAGGCTGTAAGTGGAGTGAGTGTAGGTATAAATTAATAGCTTGAGAAAGCCTTGTAGTGATAGTGCAGTTCTGTATGTTGACTGGTTACACAAATTTACACGTGTGATCCAACTGAATAGAACTACACACACACACACAAATGAGTGCATGTAAAATTGGTAAAATCTGAAAGAGCTCAGTGGACCACATCAATGTCAACCAATGTGTTTCTTGATCCTAATGCTGTACTATTGTGACCCAAGATGTTAACTGGGAGAGACTGGGTGAAGGGTGGGTGTAACCTTCCTGTAGATTTTTTGTACCCTCCTGTGTATCTATAATTATTTCAAAATATAAATGAGAAAAAGGGAGATGGTAAGATACTCCTAACAGTATTTTTGCAGTGAGCCCTAAACATCCTATCTAATCAACCATGAAGGTTACATCTGTGCAATATGTAACTCAAAGTATAAAATGATGCAGGGCAATACATTGGTCCCACAAATGGCATTTCAAATGTGTGTCGAATATAACTCACTCTTTATGCTCATCAAAGAGATATTTACTGATGTCTTTGAAATTATGTTCAGGAAACTGAGGATTCCATTCATGACTTCTCCCTGTGGCTGCCATAACTTATGATATGAGACTGTTGGTTGTTTTCAAATAAATTTTATTTTCTTACACTGCTCCTGTGTACTCCAGTTCATGAACTATGTTCCTGTTTTGGGAAATGCATGACTTGGACCTGAGATGTTTGATTTTTTTTGTTGTTGTTGTTCAGTTGCTAAGTTATGTCTGATTCTTTGCACCCCAATGTACTTCAGCATGCCAGGCTTTCCTGTCCTTCACTATCTCCTGGGGTTTACACAAATTCATACCTATTGAGTTGGTGATGCTATCTAACCATCTCATCATTGGACTTTACTTTCACCACCAGACATAACCACAACTGAGCGTCATTTCCACTTTGGCCCAGCCACTTTTCTTTCTGGAGGTATTAGTAATTGCCCTCTGCTCTTTCCCAGTAGTATATCAGACACCTCTGACCTGGGGACTCATCTTCTGGTTCCATAGCATTTTGTCTTTTCATACCATTCATGAGGTTCTCATGGCAAGAATACTGGAGTGTTTTGCCATTTCCTCCTTCAGAGGACCTTGTTTTGTCAGAACTCTTCACTATGACCCATCTGTCTTGGGTGGCTCTGCATGGCATGGCTCATAGCTTCATTGAGTTACACAGCCCCTTTGCCACAACAAGACTGTGATCCATGAAGGGGGTTTGATCTTTTGATCCCTTGTTATTTGTGGCTTCATCATGTCAAAAGGCCTGAGACACAGCATGGTTCATAGCCAGAGGTAAAGGCATTTAGAACAGAGTAAACATAAACCCACAGAATAGGGTCTTGCTTCTTCCAATTTTACTCTATAATACTGGTTTTCAGACATCACTGGAACATGATGTTAAAGGATCATGTAAATGAGCAAGTGAAAGGCAGTGTGTCATCCTCTCCAGGGATGTTATTTCTACTCTGGGAGCTACTACTTTCTGAGTTTCTTCCATGCATCTGGTAGGACCCAGTGAATGAATGGAACGTGGACTTAGGACTAAAATAAAGAGTGGCTGTGTGACCTAGACAGAGTAATTTAGCTTTTCTGAATATTGGATCCTCATTTTAAAAACTAGGAGTAAAATATTATCTGCCCTAGAGTGCTTTTTATAAGAATAAAATTAAATTGTATATGAAAATTCCAAGTATGGTGCCTCACCTATAACAATTATGCAACAATTTAAATTTTCTCTTTCCTTCTCTCTTGTTGGAGGGTTGTTTATGTAATATTTCTGAAAATATTTTTGGAATTCATCTTTGGAAATGACTTCTAATGACATTTTCCTGCATTAGAAAACCACACTTACGACTTCACAAGACAATCTCTGCAGGTTTTTTCTTCTTTTTTCATTTTTGCTCAGTATGAGCTCAAAATAGTTCTTTGTTTTTTGCCTTGTGAGAAACAATGGATATTGGCTATTTGGCAGTGGGATATGGTGGGTAGCATGGCTGCTGCAATACTGATTCAGCCTAGAGGTAGAAGCACTCCCATATTTAGAAGTGTTTGTTCCCTGGAACGAAAGCTATAATAGATAGTATATTAAAAAGTAGAGACATCCCTTTGCCAACAAATGTCTGTCTAGTCAAAGCTATGGTTTTTCTAGTAGTTATGTATGGATATGAGAGTTGGACCATAAAGAAAGCTGAGTGCTGAAGAATTGTTGCTTTCGAACTGTGGTGCTGGAGAAGACTCTTGAGAGTCCCTTTGACTGCAAGGAGATCAAACCAGTCAATTCTCACAATAACAACAATGATAAAACCAGGTTAGATGCAGGAATGATGGGTGATGTAGCTCATATTAAATAGTTGTTGCAGGCATTTTTGTCCTTAATGCACTGCATATTTCTTTTATAGTATCAGTTATATTAAAAGTTTGAAATTGTGTTTTATCAAATAGAAGCCTAATTTGTTTGTGACTCACAGACTCTTCTGTTACCTTAACATCAGTGCCAGATACTGTATGTATTACAATGTTATAAAGTCATGAGACAGGTTCTGTAAACCACAGTGTCATCACTTCACAGTCTTCAGTAAGCACATAGATTAGAAATCCAAGCAAATCACATGGAGATTTTGCTTTTCTTTATACTGGTGAAGTGAGTTGAGTTTAAAGTCATCTGTGTGCACCTGATATTTCTGTGTATTTAGCGTTTTATTCAGAAATCATCAAAAATTAAGTTAACATAGCTTTCCACCATTTCTTTCTCTATTGTTAATTATTTTATTTCAATCATGTTTTTAATTCATAATTGGAAGACAAAACAAAAAAGCTATGGAAAATACTATTGTGACAGGGGGCACACACCACTCTTCAAGAACTCAGTTCATGGGTCTGAGTCTTTCTCTTGGGATTGAGGAAATGGTTTGACTATAAAATTCCCATTAGCTAAAAATAAGCAAAATTGCCTGCAGGATTCATTGTAGGTACAGCCTTGAAGAGTAATAAAAGCCTGTTTTAAATGAACTCCTAAGGACAAGATTTAAGCCCTAGAATGGCTAGTCAGGTTTTATGTTTATCCCTTTTGATTATACTTCCATATGTTCCTGGAGAGCAGTGTCCGAAAAATGGTTCATTAAATAAATTGTATTGGGCTGAAGTAATTTGGGGATTATTGACCAAGACCAGGGAGTGGGGCTACCAGATCAGGTGACCTGGAAACAGCAAAGAATGGCAGACCCATCTGCTCTGCTTCCCTGTACCAGGTGGGCATGAATTGATTTCAAAGACCCCAAGGTTGGTTTCTTTTAAATAAATATGGCAGTTTGCATGCTGCTCCCTACCTCCAAAAAAAAAAAAAAAAGACGAAAATAAACCAGTAACTTGGAGGACCAAAGTGGGTTTTGGAAAGAAGAGGCATCCTCCTGAAAGTGAGGTGTGCCAGTATGGGAGAAGGGGGCTGAGGATGTGTTGATATGCTTCTCATTGCTAAGGGTGTGTAAGTGCTGGGCTGCTCAAGGACTTTTCTCCACTGCGTTTGGCTCTAGCTGACCTGGGCCATGGGGGAATGGGGATGGGAGTTGGTATTATTGAAGAGACAGATTTTGGCATTTGAGTTACTCAAGGAAAACTTCGTTGTTTCTGGAGGTGGAATAGTGACTTGAAGTGGTCTACCTGTCAAAGGGGAAAACAGGACATCCAAGGAATGTCATCCTTTCTCCATTTCTTTTTCCTTGCAGTTTGCAGGAATAGTTTGTATATTGATGTTTACTATATATCATTGGTGAAATGAGACATTGATTAAGTACCTGCTAAATGCGGTACTGTGAATACCTTGAAATAGATGTTTGAAATGCCAAATCTTCCTGGAGAAGGAGCACTGTAACTTACCCTGAGTGGGGAAGTTTCTAGGAAGGCCTCTCAGAGGCTGTGACCTTGAGTTAAGTCTGGAAAGATAAGTTAGCCACACAAGGAAGGAAAGCCTGGGTGACTTTTGGATGAGGTCTGGGATTTTTAAGAAGGGGCCAGTATTGGCAAAATCATAGGGTAACATTATTTGTTGATTTTTGGGAGAAGTGTGGAGAGTTTCAGAGCAGCAGTTAAGAGAACAAAGAAGTGAGTCAAGGCCAGATCTGAGAGTTGTATATGCTAAGTTTGAATTTTATAGTAAAGGTCAGTGATTTTCAATCCTGGCCACACATTAGATTCCTCTTCTGCTTCCTACTTCCAGAGACTCTGATCCAGTTGGTCTAGAGAAGAGAGATTGGAGATAAGTACCAGTGTGTACTTCAGCCCAGCTAAACCATCAGTCACTGATAAGAGTTCAAATATGTGAATGAGATAATAAGACCTAGATTTGAAAGAGCACACACTGGTAGTTGTGTAGGATGGTGCCTGGAAAAGGATCCCATCCCAGCCATAAGCAGTCAGTGGGCCTGTTTTAATAGTCCAGATGAGAAACACCTAGCAGCTTAAGTTGAGGCAAGAGTAGAGGGAATGGAAAGGCAATTGTATGAGAACATCTGGAAAAGTGGGGTGGTGGGGAGTGATGGACAAAGGAAAATGTGGTTGACTTGCTACAGAGAAGTCTTCTAAGATTAGGGCTGAGTGTCCCCTTGGATTGGGCACATGTAGGCAGCTGCAGCTGAAGAGAGTGATGTTTCAGTGGGATGATGAAGGCAGGAGCCAGATAGCCTTGGTTGAAGAACTTAAACTTATATAAAGAAGCATTCAGGTAACCCCAGAGACCTAGTTCCAGGAATGAGGGGAGAAGACTGGAAAGGTAGGTTGCAGCCATGTAGTGAGGCCCTTGGGTGCTGGGGGTAAGTTATTGGTAATGATAAGATCCATAGGCTAATGTTAATGTGAAAAAAGAGAGGATTAAAACTAGAAGGATGAGACTGGGTGGAGCTAAGATTCATTAGGTGGCCAGTGCTTTATTTGTTTATGGTCCTGATGATTTTTAACAGCTATTTTACTAACAGAATGATGAAAATGTGTGGCATTCTCTCTCCCTTGGGATAATGTGGCTTCCAAAAAAGGTCACAACTAATAAGAAAAATGAGTTTTATTACTTAATTGTGGATTCAGTTTATTTATGTGCTTCAACCTAGACAGCATATTAAAAAGCAGAGACATTGCTTGGCCAACAAAGGTCCGTCTAGTCAAAGCTATGGTTTTTCCAATGGTCATGTATGGATGTGTGTTGGACTATAAAGAAAGTTGAGTGCTGAAGAATTGATGCTTTTCAACTGTGGTGTTGGAGAAGACTCTTGAGAGTCCCTTGGACAGCAAGGAGATCCAACCAGTTCATCCTAAAGGAGATCAGTCCTGAATATTCATTGGAAGGACTGATGCTGAAGCTGAAACTCCAATACTTTGGCCACCTGATGCTAAGAACTGACTTATTTGGAAAGACCCAGATGCTGGGAAAGATTGAGGGCAGGAGAAGGGGATGACAGAGGATGAGATGGCTGGATGGCATCACCGACTCATTGGACATGAGTTTGAGTAGGCTCTGGGAGTTGGTGATGGGCAGGGAAGCCTGGAGTGCTGCAGTCCATGGGGTCGCAAAGAGTTGGACACGACTGAGCGACTGAACTGAAACTGAAACTGAACTCTTTCCATTGCCACGTTGTTTTCCTACTTGACTGGGCCAAGCTTCCCTACAATAGTGTGTGTTTAAAAAAATGCTCTGAAATTCTTCCTCACCCTGAAAATATTTAATATAAAAAGCTGAAATAAATGCACAAGTACCATATAGCTAGTTTAGGCTTGTTTTTGTACTATTTTAGTTTTGGGAAGAAAAACCATTTAGGGCTTCGTGTGATGGTTTAGATCAGGGTTTCTGAACGTTGGCACAGTTAACGTTGTGAGCTGGTTGGTTCTTTGTTGTGCATTGTGGAGTGTTAGCAGCATCTCTGACTCCTGTGTGGTAGAATATTTAAGCACCTTTAATCCCCAGCCTGTGACATCTAAAAATATCTCCTAACATTATGAAAAGTCCTCTGGTTGGATATTGGAAGGGGAAGGCAAAATCACGCTAGATTGAGAGCTACAGGTTTAAAAATAGTACAGTGACTTTATCAGAACATAACCACTCTTCCTGCTACTGTATAGGTGGTTTTCATGATGCTCTTGGAGACTGAAAGGCTTTTTATCTCCAGAAGAAAACTAATGAATGTTTATAAATCCCGTTCTTGAACATTTATTTTAAAATATTTGAAGAAAAGGAAAAGTGACTTTACTGGTTGCCTAACCATTTGTCTGTTTCCCAGCTTGTCCACTCTTTCATTAAGTTCCTGGATATTCTGTCATTTAATTTAAAAGGACAGAGTTGATTTTTTTCCTGGGCCATTAAGTCCTCAATACAAACCAACACCAAAACTTGGTCCTGCATGAAATCCACCTTTTCACATCCAGGTCTAAACTCACAATGTTATTTGGGCACTTTCTAATTCATAAGCTCTTTTGCATTGAGGACTTACCCAGGGGGAAAAAAAAAATCAACTCTATCCTTTTAAATTAAATGATAGACTATCCAGGAACTTAATGAAAGAGTGGACAAGCTGGGCAACAGACAAATGGTTAGGCAGCCAGTAAAGTCACTTTTCCTTTTCTTCAAATATTTTAAAATAAATGTTCGAGAACGGGATTTATAAAAATCCCGGGTGGCTCAGACGGTAAAGCGTCTGCCTGCAATGTAGGAGACCCAGGTTCGATCTCTGGGTCGGGAAGATACCCTGGAGAAGCAAATGGCAATCCACCCCAGCAGTCTTGCCTGGAAAATCTCATGGACGGAGGAGCCTGATAGACTACAGTCCATGGGGTCACAAAGAGTGGGACACAGCTGAGCGACTTCACTTTCACTTTCACACCTAATGCCTTCTAATTTTGAGTAAACCACTTCAATCTTACTTGTGCAAATTTTCTTATATGTAAATGAAAGAGAGAAAGTTTATTATCTGCTATTTGGCTTCTAGTTCTAAATGTCTAAGATTGAAATCTTTTGATTGCTTCTTTGGGCTGTTTCCCCATCCCATGACACATCCCTCAATGCAGAGCAACTCAAAATGTGCTCTGTAAGTCTCCATTGGTCCAGAAATGACAATGCTGATCTACAATGAGAAAAGTACAGAATCAGAGAGTAAGCCACTAGAAATATGTTTCTCATGATTCTACTAAGTAATTCTATACCCGTTACATATAGTAATAAAAATTATATTTTGCCATAGTTTTTTAAATTTAATTTTTATAGTAATCTATTTTTATTATATTTTATGAATGTATCAGCCCACAGTGAATTAGAAAAACAAAAACAAAACAAACCTTTCCATAGAAGTGGTTTGAGAAACACTGCCTTAATGTACGATGGACAATTTTTTTTGTCTTTCTTTCTACTCTGGCCAATAATAGATATTTAATATGTTCCTCCTCTGGGATTTCAAGGGGCAAGATGTTGCCAGTCTGCCCTGCTAGCAGTATAAAGTTGGTGGCAAAAGAGATTTTATTATAAAGAAGTTTGCCTTACAGAGAACAGGAAGTAATTCTGGAGTAAGTCTGAGGCTCTTTTTATTGTATGTATATGTGAGTCTTCACATGGCTCATGTTAGTGTCTTGCATTAAGATGGCATGTTTATCTTAGAACATGAACCCAAAGAACAGAGAAAATAGCCTTTATAAAATTATCTGATTCCCAAGAATCCCTTACATCTGAAATCGACCTAGCATGCTTGGTCTACTGGAGTTGCCAAAAACCAGCCAATGCTGCTTGAGGATAGGTGAAGAATGAAAAGATATAGCTTTTACGTTTGAAAGAGAGTAATACTGATATTTTTGAGTCTATTCAATCATTCTGACTCATCCAACATTTGGGAACATCTATTATATGGACTCAGGTGTGGTAGACTCACATGTTAACAATGGCAGTTAAGCTGGTCATAAGCTGATTTTGGTCTTTATATGTTAAACTGGTGGAGGAGCCAGACTTCATTTTGAGTTATCTGAGGCAGAAAACATGGCTGGGTTCCCTGCACTATGGACCACTGTGCCAATACCTTTATCCCATACTGGGTGGAATAATCTGGAGACTTCTGCCCTACTCCTGGAAGTCCTTTACATATGGCCTGGCATTGTTCGGGAACAGTCTCTTGGCCTGCAGTTCCTGCCTGGTGTATATGGGCTTACAGTGCACTTCCTTCTGTGAAGTAAAAAAGGCAATCTCTTTGCCTGCCCTATTAGAATCATAAAATCACTCTTTCTTTTAGTTTTTTTTTTTTTTTTTTAATCCAGAGGATGAAAATGTATAACATATTTGGAAACTCTACTGGCAGACTTGGCAGGCGTTTCATATTTACTTGGACTTAACTTGAATTGGATTTGGTCCTCTGATTTCCCCACCTCCACCTCTCGGAACAAGTTATTTATTATCCGAGTGAGTCTGTGGTAGTGAATCAGACATGCACATGGCACGTCTATTGTTAAATGTGTTTGTTCCGTAAGATTTATGCTAGCCCAAATAGTTTTATATTGGTTTTCATTGTTGAAAATTTACTGTATTCATTCTGGGTTTGGCGTTAAGTATTTGCAATGTGCTAGGCGTCCCTGTGGTTGAACATTTTATCGCTGTAACACTTCATGCAAAGGAAATTAAAAAATATATAGTGAAAGCATTTCCCTAATATGTTTCCAATCAGCTGTGTACTTTGGTAATTTGATTTGTAGGAACTAGAGAGAAGAGTGTTACTGAGCCCTTTTCAATCATTCATAATTCTCTGGGAATTTGAATCATGGTTCTGAGTTTATGAAAATGTCTATTGAAGTTTTCTTAAGTCTTTATTATTCTGTTTGTATTGAAGGTTTCTTTTCTTTTTTTTTAAATTACCACTACAGTATCCAAAAGAATTCAGGGAAGGATGTGAGTCTTCTCTTTGTATCTTGGATAAGAAAAATTGTGAATTGAGGTGGAATGCATTGACGGAAGCCAGTCACTGGAACAGAGGCAGACCCTTTTATATCTGCATTTTCCCATCTGTGTGTTCCTACTGCCGTACTCTTTGCGCTAAGCAGTAGGGCTGTACTTGGTGAATCCCATTTGCCTGGTGTACTCCTGATAATCCAGTGTGCATTTACTAGAGACATAGCCAAGTTCATCTTCCCCTAAAACGTAACTCACAAGGTAGAAGGTGTTATTTGGACAAACTAAATTAAGATCTAGGTTGTGATCCTTGCACCATTATTTCTTTGGCTCTTTCTACAGAGGCTTAAACTTGTTTCCTTTTTTGAGACTCTCTGGCCTTTGACTTCTGTTTTTGCCAGTGAATGAGCATGACTTCTGTTTTGGCTAGTGAATTGACATGGGATAATCCATACATTGTCTAGTTTCAGATTTCCTTAATCGAGTTCACCACTTAAAAGTAAAATCAAAGTGAAAAATGAAATCATAGCTCTTAAAGCTGGAGGCAAGGCTTGGAAGGTTTCATCTGTTGAAGACAGTAGCTTGTCAGGAGTCAGATGGGTATAGCATTTTGCGATCATTTTTTATATTTTAATTTTCTTGCTTTTGCTTCTTGCCGTGTTTTACATTTCGTTCTTGACCTTCAGCAATCTTAAGTTCATTTAGTCTTGTGTAAAATCCCCTTTCACAGTGATGTTTTGAGTCCTGGTCCTCTTCATACTTACTAGGTATAAATAAAGTCACGAGGTTATGCATTTTGGCTTAAAGAGTTCATCAATCCATGGTTTTTCATTTGAAAATATAATCTGTGAGGTTAATCTTTTTGGTAGTCAAAGAATTAATGTAAGTAAAAAGCCAAGTGGATACTTAGAAGGCTTAGTTGTGTTTAGAGGAAAATAGCCAAGGAGCATGGTGTTTCCTACGATCACTAGTTCTGGCTTAGAAGACATAACTTCTTTTGCTTCAAAGATAAATGAAACTCACATTCATTCTTGGCCTTTCTTCCTGCCTCTGTGTTTCTTCTAGGTTGTACCTATGATGGAAGTACCTATAACAGCTCCTTCAAATGGCAGAATCCTGCTGAACCCTGTGTCTTGCGCCAGTGCCAGGTAAAGTCCATCTAGTTTACTTTCCAGTGACAAGAAATCCATAAAGTCCTTTGCAGAAACCCTTTCCAGAACACAGAACAGACACAGAACAAAACTCCAAAGAAACAAGCAAAAAATGAGAAACTAATGAAAAACCAACTCTATCCTTGTCTATATTTATTGTGACATTCACCATAACAAGACAGGTACAGGATAGTTATTGCATGGGTTTTACTTCCAGAAGCACACAGCGTTGTTATATTGTGCCTGGAAAAGCTCCGAGAAGATGCATATGCCCTTGGGGAAAATTCATGTCTTCCTGTTGAGTCAGCTTTGCAAAACACAAATTCTTGTTAGCAGAAAGAGGTATTGTTGGAGGATATATGTTTTCCTTTTTCTTTTTTTTATTTAGAAACATTTTGAACTGAAGCCAGTCTGTAAACTGTATTTAACCAAAGCAGTTAGGACACTGTGATCTCCATGATTTCAACCCAACTGATTTAAGAACCATCAGTTCAGCTCCTAAGGAGCCCACTGTGCCTGGTGCTTGCTGAACTCTGAAAAGTGCACTGTTTCCACATGACTCTAATCATTACACATCTTTACCACAGGCAAGATAAACTAAAGGGAAAATGAAGAATCAAAAATTTCTGACTTATTTTCTTTAAAGAAATACTCTGTTGAAAAAATGCTCATCTAATTTTGAGATAATTTAAAATTTTTTCTTTGTAGAGAAGAGAAGATGCTATTTAATCATTTTACCCCAGGTTCATTTCACTGTCCAAAGATATGCTGTTGCATTTAAAGGAGAAAGCAGTTAGTATAATAATGCATATTTCTCTCTGATCTTATCTCAAATATATTGACATTTAGCTTATTGAAATCTGAATCTTATGGAATCATGTTCTTATTATAAGCCCACAGCAGGCATGTTCACTCATAAGATCTTCAGTTTCTTATTCAGTTAAATATTCAATTTATTTCTGTAGTAATCTAAATTATTTATGAAAATAAGCAGTAGGTAGAATAGATATGAACAATGGATTAATTGATTCAGTGAATATTTGTTGAATTTTTTATCTGGTTATACATTCTGTCAGCTTCATGGAACCAAATGACGATGACAATGACTTTTAACAACATCAAAGCCCACACTCATTCTAAATTTGCCCCACCCCATCACCACCTGCTTCTTGGCTGATGCTATTTCCAATTTTTGACAGAGACACTCTGAAACCAATAGCCACTTGCCTTTTGGAGTGGACTATAACATTTGTATACAATAGTCAGAGGTCTTGAATATCCTCAAGTTGCTTGAACCAGTGGTGAATTTTGCTGTCTTTGTTTGAATTAGATGAAAACCAATATTATCTGGGAGGAATATTCTTTTGAATGAATAACATATCAAGCCATCATCATTTGTGAATACTGAAAATCCTATTGCTTATCAGCTTTGGTCACTAGTCACTCACCAGGGCCCAGAGATAATATATAGGAATATCAAATTATTACTGAAAGAGATCTTAAAGACCAACAGACCCAGGAGTCAGGAAGTGCTGAACTTTAGGATGAAGCACAGAAAGGAGCTGTTCACTACCAAGGATGAACTTTGCCTTTTAATTTTTCTCCTTTTATAATACTTTGCCTAAGCCCTGTTGCTGCTGCTTAGTCACTTCAGTCGTGTCTGACTCTGCGACCCTAAGGACTGCAGCCTGCCAGGCTTCTCTGTCCATGAGATTCTCCAGGCAAGAGTACTAGAGTGGGTTGCCATGCCCTCCTCCAGGGGATCTTCCTGACCCAGGGATTGAACCCTGTTCTACATATTAGGCAGATTCTTTACTGCTGAGCCACCAGGGAAAATATCATTTTAGTCAATCACCATAAAGGCAAACCTCTGTTAGTTTCAAAAGCTTCTGCTTCTCTCAGTTAGTACCTTCCCACTCCTGCTTACTTTCTTCCTTCTTTAGGGAAGGAGACCTCATCTATGAATGCAGGAAATGACTGTTTACTGGTACCATCAGGGAAGTCTTCATGTAAGATGCTCCTCTGCTGAAGGACACAATTGCAACCTCTCTCTCCAAGATCTTTCTTCTCAGGACAAAGAATCAGTAACAGAAGAGAGAGTGTAGTGTAGTGAGTAGAATATGGCTGTTGCCATTCACATAACTTGTTACTTAACCTCTCCAGACTTCATGTTCATGCCCATAAAATGAGGGTAGTACTACCTCATAGAGTGGTTGTGAGAATGAGCAACATTGTCATTTAAAACACTTCTGTTAGAGTCTGCGTATTCTGAGTACAACTTGGTACCAGACCAGTAACAGCTAGTCTAATGATCTGGTTAATTTCCACTTGAGTTGAATTCTAGCTTATTTCTTATGTCTTCTTACTGAAGGAGTTTGATGGTGGAAAATTTACCTTTATTTTCCACTTTTAGTGTCTTACTGGAAGAGGAAAATCTGAAGATCAGAGACAGGAAATTCATGCTGGGGAGTAACCTGAATCCTGCATCTGCATTGCAGATACTAAAGGGAATTTGATCCTGGACTTTTTGCATTGCTTCAGTTATATAACTAAAGGCCAGTTCCTTTTTTGATGTTGTATATTGCTGGAATTTTGACATTTTTTCCTTTCCAGATGTGATATAGACCACAATAAATTTCTTGGTAGTGGAAGCCTCAGGTCTGACAGATGTGAAGACATTTAGGATGTAACTTTCCTTGTTGGATTGAGATGATAGAGTAGCAGGCTCGATGAAGAAAATTGTCTAGTTGTCAGATTGTTACATAGTGTTTTACCTTTTGTTACCACTCCCCTTGAAAGAAAATTAATAAACACACAAAACCATTTTATAAAGTGGGTAGAGAATATAGAGAAAAACCTTCAAAGACCAACTCAAATTGAATTTAAAAAAATGTTTCTATCAACAGTAAAGTACTAGAGTCAAAAGATCAATTGCAAATTAGTCCCTTGATTTTGTTATTGAGACTGAAAGTCTCTCTTTTAGCATAATATAGTATGATCTTTAAAATAGTTGTACCTGATCCCTTCATTTGCTGCATGAGAGCCAGGCTCTCTGGGAAGCCCAGAGAAATGTCTATGATTGCAGAGCTGGTGTCTAGTTATTCCTGGAAGGGTGGTGAGGATTTGGGTCTCCAGATGCCAGTCTGGGATATTATGTTTGCCCCCTGTGGCTTATAATTAATGGCTTAAAGTGTAATAACAATTATAGATCATATAGTACATGTCGAAAACCTAAAACAGTTGTGGATGAACAGCTAGAACTCTGTCAGCTACTGACAGACAGCAAGGAAATCTTAAATACTAGATTTAAAAGAAAGGAAGAAATCAGAGTCAAAGAGAAAGAGCCAGAACAGGGAAGAGAACAGATGACAAGATTTGCGCTTTGCAATGGACAAACTGGAGCCATCAGACCTCGTTTGTGCCACGGACCTATGGACCTGACGCCTATCCCCCTTTGCACTTTTCGTGTTCGAATTCTTCTCCTGCTACTTTGGCCACTTTCCAGAAGTGAGTAAATCTCCGTGGGAATACTGGGGCTGACGTCGATTATGACATTCTGTTTTTCAGGAAGGCGTTGTCACAGAGTCTGAGGTGCGATGTGTCGTTCATTGTAAAAACCCCTCCAAGCATCTGGGAACATGCTGCCCCACGTGTCCAGGTAACCTCTCAGGAAGGGGAAGGCAGTGCAGCTCCCTGGTACAGGACGGCACTGCTGAAATCCTTCGGGGTTCTCTCAAGCATGCATGATTTTCCCACTCCCGACTGGAATTTTTCTCCCTTTACATCTGTGTACCTAATGGGTGAGGAGAGCAAGCTTCTTTGCATAGAAATGTCCGGTTGGACTCTGGTGGGCCCGGGATGACTGCAATGTGCTGTAGGTCTTGGCAAGGATGCTCCAGGCTCCGGAGGCCTGCTTTCCACTCCACAGGGCCACAGGTAACGCTTATTTTGGAAGGAAAGGTTGTGGCTTTCCCTTGCTTCCAGAAATGTCTTTTTACTGCTTCATATTGCAATACCTTGGCCGGGGCTCGCCTTGGTGATGAGGCAACCAGATGTTTTCTGAACACCGAGAGCTGGGTCCCTAAGTGGATTTAGCTTAAGGCTTTGCCGGTCTCAGTTTTCTGCGTGGTGCAGCGACTGGGAACCACTGTCTTTTTAGAGGGCCCCAGGGCCTAGCTGACAGCGGAGCGATCTTTCCTTTCCAGTGGCTGGAGTGTTTCCTCTTACTTCTCTGAACAGGATTACAAAGGCCTCCTGCCTCTTTTCTTGCCCTTAGGTACGAGCCCGGGGATTTTGAGGTGAGAGATTTTTTTCTGATCCCTTAAGCCCCTGGCCCATACTCTTCAACAGATGTTCTACATTTTGGGTTTTACTCTGAGTGCTTTTCCTCACTGGAGGCGATACTCACAACTACTTCTCTTTGCTTTTGAAGTTAATCTCCAAAGGGCCTTCTGTTCTGTGAGCCTTCCCGGGAAATGGCAAAGGCACCGTTGTGGGATTCTCTGTGAATATGAGCCCCTGGTCCCTTCCCCTCCTGCCGTTTCCCTCCACAGTCTGCCATGCTTCCAAACCTGAGTCCCTTCCAGGGTCCAGCCTTCCCTCATCTTTGAATGACAGTGAGGACAGTCTCTCTCCACTGTTCCTAACCTTCCTGAGTTCCCTGGACAGTTTTTATTGAGCCAAGCTTCCTTTTCACACTGCAATTTCTGTTAAGCTTGTATTATTGGATAAGCTTAAGTGAAGGCCAGAAACCAGTTGAAAGTAAAATAATTCTTTCCATAACTCAGTTATAATCTATCAAACAGTTTGCTTGAGTACCATTCCCCTCTGAATGCACTGAATGCTTTGCATCATGTAACCATATTCTAAAATGCCTAAAGGATCTTTATTAAGTTAGCTTAGTCATTCTTTAGGCTGCACATGAAAATCACCTGGGAAGTTTTAAAAAATAAATCTTGATGCCCAGGCTGCATCCCAGACCAATTACATCAGAATCTTGGAGGGTGAAACTCAGGCCTCCTGGATACTTTCTGTGCACAGCCAAGCTTGAGATTGATAACAGAGCAAATTTTATATGCCATAGAGATTTAAAAGATATCAAAGCTGTTAAATATGAATTCAGTTGGGTTGAGTAGACTGTCGCTTTATTGGTGCAGAATCAACTCGGCATATATAACATTCCTTTCACTTAGGAGATAGTCATATTTTTAGACTGCCTTTGAAAGTATGTGTATAGAAACAACAGAGTGAATTTATTTCAGCAGCTGAAGTTATCATATTTGAGCAATTGATTCTCTCATTTTGTTTTTAAGTTGAGTTCCCTGGAAGGAAAGGCTGAGCTCTGTAATTGCACATATTGTAATGTTAAGTCTTCACCACCATTTCAGTAAGGGATGAAGTAGTGTTTTTAGTTCACACAGGCAGAAATTTGACTCAATGAGGATAAGTCCAAAGGTAGGGTTGGGGCCCCCGGCCTCTTCTCTTTTCTGGCCACTATACTGTACTACCTGCCCCTACCCCACACCGTGATCATTATTCAACTTGGGTCCAGATACCCTGGGAAGCAAATTTTTAAAAGTTATCTTGCCAGTCAGCCCTGATGGGAGGTAATTTAGAGGGGAATGGATCTGTGTATATATATATGGCTGAGTTGCTTTTCTGGGCACCTGAAACTATTGGAACATTATTAATCGGCTATACCCCAATATAAACTCAAAATGTAAGACATTAGCTTGCCAGTGCTGCATACTAGCCCCCTGACATCTGGGTAGGCACTCTGCCCTTGGTTATGGGGTCAAGAATCAACTTTATTCTCTGTCCTTAATATCAAAGACCAACCTTTGGCATGAAAATCAGAAGACTCAGATCTGGCCGCATCCAGAGTGCATTATCCTGTGTCTTGGGAAGGAGGCCTCAGCCAAGTCTAGAGAGGGACAGTCCATTGAGGCCTTGGGGTGTTCTCCTTGTAATTCAGAAGGACTGGCATCTGTCACTGATCATGGAATGGTATTCCACATAGTGACAAACACGTACAGCTTGTGGTCAGTTTCTTCCTGAAACAGATTGCAGGACATTCTTAGTTGTCTGCTCCTTCTTTTCTCATCTGACTCTTTGCTCAAGGAGGATGGGCTGTGAAGGGAACAGTTTGCAAGAGTTTTCATTTAAAAATTTGTTATTTAAGTTATTATGTGGGTTGTGCGGTTAACTTGTCTGGCAATCTGTGTGACAGAACCAGTGGTGCAACATATATGAAAGCGTTAAAGACCCTTTGTTGGAAATGTCTTTTGAAAAGAGATGACTGGGCACCTCCATTATCAACAGTGCTGAGATATGGCCACGAGGAGGGCACCAAGCTTATCAGGTCTCCTGGATCAAAGGGAACAGCAGGAGGGTGGCTCTGGCTCCTCTCCTGGCTCTTGTTGTGGGCATCAGAAAGATCTGAAAGCCACAGTTCACCCAGCTATTCAGCTTCAGTAACATTTGTCTCCATGTGTTTCAGTTGAACAAAAGGCTTCGTATCTAGCTTTAAAATGAACAGGTCGGGTGGCTTGATTGGGTGGTTATGGGCAACGCTTATATGTTCAGATGTTCCTTGTATCAGGAACCAGCTGCTTCGAAAGTTTAGTGGGTTCTGTTGACAACTTTGGGTTTCCCAGGTGGCACAGTGGTAAAGAATCCACCTGTCAATGCAGGAGATGCGGGTTCAATCCCTGGGTCAAGAAGATCCCCTTGAGGAGAAAATAGCAACCCACCGCAATATTCTTGCTTGAAAAATTCGATGGACAGAGAAGCCTACTGGGCTACATACAGTCCATGAGGGCCACAAAAAGTCATACGTGACTGAGCATGCGTGTTGACAGCATTAGTGGACAGGCCTTGAACACCTGTTCTCAGGGATGTGAGTCGGTTTTTCACAAGAGCCCTCTTTGCTGAGTTTCCCCATTGGAAGTGCTGCTTTCCGCACTGTCTATCTATGGAACGTGACCTCAGCTATTCTGGCAAGGCAACTGGTGAGGGCAATCCTGAGGAAGGAGGCTTTGCCATTAGCTGACAGTCCTCCTGTGCATGGCCCGTGTGGCTCAGGGTCGTTGGCCAGCCTGTTCTTCTGGTCATCTGTGACATCACTTAAGAATAGAGCAGCGACCTCGGCATCTTTCTGATAGGAGGCACCTCCTGGCTCTTGGGCCTATTTTTAGCCAGACTTGTTGGGGACATCCTAGCCCCTTCAACAACACACAGGGTGGGACTGAAAACCTGTGTGATGCCTCCTGCCTTTCCTTTGTCCTTTCTCGTCTTGGTGTCTTGCCCCTTGTGTGGTATGTCCAGTGGGTTGGAGTGAGTTAGCACCCAGCACTGCCAGCTGGATGAGTTCCTTCCTTTCTCTGGGCCACGTGTTCCTCCCCTGCAGGGGCAGTGATCAGAGTCCGTGCTCTGCGGGCTCACTGAAGATAGAGTGAAGTCAGGAGTGTAAAGGGTCTGGCGAAGCTGGCCACTTCTGGCTACTCTCCAGGTGGCAGCTCTTCATGTCATTTGCTCCTAAGCTCATCCTTGACCTCTCTGGCTTGACCTTCTCTTTGCCTCTTCCAGCTCCTCTGGGATTTGGTTCCTTGGCTGTGATTGGGGTAGTGCTGATAAGCTCCTCAGACTGCACGGCTCAGAACCCTGTACTGCTGCTGCTCAGGCCAACCTGACTTCCAACATTTTGTTTGCTTTCTAGCATATTTGGGTTTCTGGGTCCATGTTGATCTTTTGTAGTCTACAGGATTTTTTTTTTGACTTTGAAGCGGTCTTGTCCTCTGATTGAAGACTATGCTATACAAGTTGGGGGTGGAGGTGGGGATCGTTGCTCAGTGGCTAGAAAGATATAATTTCAAGCTGAATCAAGACTGTGGCCCTAATTTGAAACTCTGCGTTGCTTTCCAGGCTGTGTGTTTGAGGGGGTACAGTACCGAGAAGGGGAGGAATTTCAGCCAGAAGGAGACAAGTGTACCAAGTGTTCCTGTGTTGTAAGTACTGCCTTGGATGTTCCCAGGGTATTCCTTTTGGTTAATTGTGCCTTCAGCTCACCAACTCCAGCCCTAAGTCTCTCCTCTCCCTCATGATGTGGAACTAAGAAAAAAGCTCAGCGCTCTAAGGTGGGTATCTCAGCCTTGGCAGTGTTAGTATTCTGGGCTGGGTAGTTCACAGGTAGCAGCTGTCCTGTGCCTTGTAGGATGTTTAGCAGGATCCTTGGTCTCTACCCACTGGATTTTAGGAGCACTCACCCTCTCAGTTGTGACCAGCAACGGTGTCTGCCGACATTGCCACATGTATCCTGGAGAATATGATCACTCCTGATTGAGAACCACTGGTCTAAAGAGTGAAGGAGAGGGGTTGATTTCCCTTCACCTGCCTTCTTTGGGCAAGCATGGATTCTCCATTCTTTGAGCCAGAGAAACATCTTGCTTAGGCAGCTGTTGAGTTCTTTAGTGCGGTCAAATGGGAAGCATATGGAGATAAATGTTGCTTGCTTTGGAGAAAAGCTGATTTGAGGATTGGTCAGTTATGCTGAGGAGAATTGACAGGAGGAAATGACCCCTAAACTGTGGATTCAGGACAGAGAAGGGATTAGTGAGACAAAGCTGCAGACTTGCCTTTCTAAGCACTGTTGATTTGTAATTCACAGACTAAGGATATCTTCATAGTGCTTAGGAATGAAAAAGGAACTTGGCATATGTTATAGTTTTAAATGGATAATTTTTATTAATGTATTTTAAATTTGGAGGAAAATCATTGATGATGGTGGTGGTATTGATGATGATGGGGACTCTAGTCTTAACCAGCCACTCCAAGTTATTTACAGTAGGGAGTTAGTACAACCATATATATTTTAAGCTTTTAATCTTTCACAGTAAAGAACACACAGTACTCATCTCAGAATATTAAAAAAAAAACAATACTTGGGGAACTTCAGCATCCTAACTTCACCAAAACAGAATCATATGTGGATCATCATAAATCATAGTATTTGTCATTTCTCTATATGTCTTTTCCAAAATATTTCCTCCTCCCTATGCGGAGAAGGCAATGGCAACCCACTCCAGTATTCTTGCCTGGAAAATCCCATGGACGGAGGAGACTGGTAGGCTGCAATCCATGGGGTTGCTAAGAGTCGGACACGACTGAGCGACTTCACTTTCACTCTTCACTTTCATGCATTGGAGAAGGCAATGGCACCCCACTCCAGTACTTTTGCCTAGAAAATCCCATGGAGGGAGGAGCCTCGTAGGCTGCAGCCCATGGGGTCGCAGAGTCGGACACGACTGAACGACTTCACTTTCACTCTTCACTTTCATGCATTGGAGAAGGAAATGGCAACCCACTCCAGTGTTCTTGCCTGGAGAATCCCAGGGATGGGGGAGCCTGGTGGGCTGCTGTCTGTGGGGTCGCACAGAGTCGGACACGACTGAAGCGACTTAGCAGCAATAGCAGCAGCATAGCACACATACACATACAACTTAGAGAGTCCAGATTAAAGTAAGCATGACTAAAGGTTATAGTTTTTGCAAGGGGAAGAAGGACAGGAAGGAGAGAGAAGGAAGGAGACACAGTATATTCATATCTATACATAGATACAGATGTAGATATAGATATAGATGTAAAAATAAGTATGTAATATAAGGTATATGTACATTATATACCATGTATGTGTAAATATAAATATGTAATATAAGGTATAGGAAATACCTTATAAGAATATTTAAAAACACAAAGGTAGCTAATTAATGAAGATGAACATGATTTTGCATATTTAGACTCAACTTCCATGTTTTTCCTTTCATGCTAATTATGACTAAATAGCTCTTTGTTTTTTTTATTTTTAATTAAATTTTATTTTGCTTAACTTTACTATATTGTATTGCTTTTGCCATATATCAAGATGGATCCGCCACAAGTATACATGTGTTCCCCATCCTGAACCCTCCTCCCCTCCTCCCTCCCCATACCATCCCTCTGGGTCGTCCCAGTGCACCAGCCCCAGGCATCCGTTATCAGGCATCGTACCTGGACTGGCAATTCGTTTCAGATTTGATATTATACATATTTCAATGCTATTCTCCCAAATCATCCCCCCTTCTCCCATTCCCAGAGTCCAAAAGTCTGTTCTATACATCAGTGTCTCTTTTGCTGTCTCTTATACAGGGTTATTGTTACCATCTTTCTAAATTCCATATATACGCATTAGTATACTGTATTTGTGTTTTTCTTTCTGGCTTACTTCACTCTGTGTAACAGGCTCCAGTTCCATCCACCTCATTAGAACTGACTCAAATGTATTCTTTTTAATGGCTGAGTAATACTCCATTGTGTATATGTACCACAGCTTTCTTATCCATTCATCTGCGGATGGACATCTAGGTTGCTTCCAAGTCCTGGCTATTGTAAACAGTGCTGTGATGAACATTGGGGTACACGTGTCTCTTTCAATTCTGGTTTTCTCAGTGTGTATGCCCAGCAGTGGGACTGCTGGATCATAAGGCAGTTCTATTCCCAGTTTTTTGAGGAATCTCCATACTGTTCTCCAAAGTGGCTGTACTAGTTTGCATTCCCACCAACAGTGTAAGAGGGTTCCCTTTTCTCCACACCCTTTCCAGCATTTATTGCTTGTGGACTTTTGGATCACAGCCATTCTGACTGGCGTGAAATGGTACCTCATGGTGGTTTTGATTTGCATTTCTCTGATAATGAGTGATGTTGAGCATCTTTTCATGTGTTTGTTAGCTATCTGTATGTCTTCTTTGGAGAAATGTCTATTTAGTTCTTTGGCCCATTTTTTGATTGGGTCATTTATTTTTCTGGAATTGAGCTGTAGGAGTTGCTTGTATATTTTTGAGATTAGTTGTTGGTCTGTTGCTTCATTTTTTATTATTTTCTCCCATTCTGAAGGCTGTCTTTTCACCTTGCTTATAGTTTCCTTTGTTGTGTAGAAGCTTTTTAAGTTTAATTAGGTCCCATTTGTTTATTTTTGATTTTATTTCCAATATTCTGGGAGGTGGATCATAGAGGATCCTGCTGTGATGTATGTCAGAGAGTGTTTTGCCTATGTTTTCCTCTAGGAGTTTTATGGTTTCTGGTCTTACATTTAGATCTTTAATCCATTTTGAGTTTATTTTTGTGTATGGTGTTAGAAAGTGTTCTAGTTTCATTCTTTTACAAGTGTTTGACCAGTTTTCCCAGCACCACTTGTTAAAGAGATTGTCTTTAATCCATTGTATATTCTTGCCTCCTTTGTCAAAGATAAGGTGTCCATATGTGCGTGGATTTATCTCTGGGCTTTCTATTTTGTTCCATTGATCTATATTTCTGTCTTTGTGCCAGTACCATACTGTCTTGATGACTGTGGCTTTGTAGTAGAGCCTGAAGTCAGGCAGGTTGATTCCTCCAGTTCCATTCTTCTTTCTCAAGATAGCTTTGGCTATTCGAGGTTTTTTGTATTTCCATACAAATTGAGAGATTATTTGTTTTAGCTCTGTGAAGAATACCGTTGGTAGCTTGATGGGGATTGCATTGAATCTATACATTGCTTTGGGTAGTATACTCATTTTCACTATATTGATTCTGCCAATCCATGAACATGGTATATTTCTCCATCTATTAGTGTCCTCTTTGATTTCTTTCACCAGTGTTTTATAGTTTTCTATATATAGGTCTTTAGTTTCTTTAGGAAGATATATTCCTAAGTATTTTATTCTTTTCTTTGCAATGGTGAATGGAATTGTTTCCTTAATTTCTCTTTCTATTTTCTAATTATTAGTGTACAGGAATGCAAGGGATTTCTGTGTGTTGATTTTATATCCTGCAACTTTACTATATTCATTGATTAGTTCTAGTAATTTTCTGGTGGAATCTTTAGGGTTTTCTACATAGAGGATCATGTCATCTGCAAACAGTGAGAGTTTTACTTCTTCTTTT
Organism: Tragelaphus eurycerus; assembly: GCA_935064755.1. Classification (NCBI taxonomy): domain Eukaryota; kingdom Metazoa; phylum Chordata; class Mammalia; order Artiodactyla; family Bovidae; genus Tragelaphus; species Tragelaphus eurycerus. The sequence goes on from CAKXYN010000002.1 coordinate 34,012,888, forward strand.
CCAATTTGGATTCCTTTTATTTCTTTTTCTGCTCTGATTGCTGTGGCCAAAACTTCCAAAACTATGTTGAATAGTAATGGTGAAAGTGGGCACCCTTGTCTTGTTCCTGACTTTAGAGGAAATGCTTTCAATTTTTCACCATTGAGGATAATGTTTGCTGTGGGTTTGTCATGTATAGCTTTTATTATGTTGAGGTATGTTCCTTCTATTCCTGCTTTCTGGAGAGTTTTTATCATAAATGGATGTTAAACTTTGTCAAAGGCTTTCTCTGCATCTATTGAGATAATCATATGGTTTTTATTTTTCAGTGTGTTAATGTGGTGTATTACGTTGATTGATTTGCGGATATTGAAGAATCCTTGCATTCCTGGGATAAAGCCCACTTGGTCATGGTGTATGATCTTTTTAATGTGTTGTTGGATTCTGATTGCTAGAATTTTTTGTTAAGGATTTTTGCATCTATGTTCATCAGTGATATTGGCCTGTAGTTTTCTTTTTTTGTGGCATCTTTGTCAGGTTTTGGTATTAGGGTGATGGTGGCCTCATAGAATGAGTTAGGAAGTTTGCCTCCCTCTGCAATTTTCTGGAACAGTTTGAATAGGATAGGTGTTAGCTCTTCTCTAAATTTTTGGTAGAATTCAGCTGTGAAGCCGTCTGGACCTGGGCTTTTGTTTGCTGGAAGATTTCTGATTATAGTTTAAATTTCCGTGCTTGTGATGGGTCTGTTAAGATTTTCTATTTCTTCCTGATCCAGTTTTGTAAAGTTGTACTTTTCTAAGAATTTGTCCATTTCTTCCATGTTGTCCATTTTATTGCCATATAATTGCTGATAGTAGTCTCTTATGATCCTTTGTATTTCTGTGTTGTCTGTTGTGATCTCTCCATTTTCATTTCTAATTTTATTGATTTGATTTTTCTCCCTTTGTTTCTTGATGAGTCTGGCTAATGGTTTGTCAATTTTATTTACCCTTTCAAAGAACCAGCTTTTGGCTTTGTTGATTTTTGCTATGGTCTCTTTTGTTTCTTTTGCATTTATTTCTGCCCTAATTTTTAAGATTTCTTTCCTTCTACTAAACTTGGGGTGCTTCATTTCTTCTTTTTTTAGTTGCTTTAGGTGTAGAGTTAGGTTATTTATTTGGCTTTTTTCTTGTTTCTTGAGGTATGCCTGTATTGCTATGAACTTTCCCCTTAGGACTGCTTTTACAGTGTCCCACAGGTTTTGGGTTGTTGTGTTTTCATTTTCATTCGTTTCTATGCAGATTTTGATTTCTTTTTTGATTTCTTCTGTGATTTGTTGGTTATTCAGGAGTGTGTTGTTCAGCCTCTATATGTTGGAATTTTTAATAGTTTTTCTCCTGTTATTGAGATCTAATCTTACTGCATTGTGGTCAGAAAAGATGCTTGGAAGATTTCAATTTTTCTGAACTTACCAAGGCTAGATTTATGGCCCAGGATGTGGTCTATCCTGGAGAAGCTTCCGTGTGCTCTTGAGAGAAAGGTGAAATTCATTGTTTTGGGATGAAATGTCCTATAGATATCAATTAGGTCTAACTGGTCTATTGTATCGTTTAAAGTTTGTGTTTCCTTGTTAATTTTCTGATTAGTTGATCTATCCATTGGTGTGAGTGGGGTATTAAAGTCTCCCACTATTATTGTGTTATTGTTGATTTCTCCTTTCATACTTGTTAGTATTTGTCTTACATATTGCGGTGCTCCTATGTTGGGTGCATATATATTTATAATTGTTATATCTTCTTCTTGGATTGATCCTTTGATCATTATGTAGTGACCTTCTTTGTCTCTTTTCACAGCCTTTGTTTTAAAGTCTATTTTATCTGATATGAGTATTGCTACTCCTGCTTTCTTTTGGTCCCTATTTGCATGGAAAATCTTTTTCCAGCCCTTCACTTTCAGTCTGTATGTGTCCCCTGTTTTGAGGTGGGTCTCTTGTACAAGACAACATATGTAGGGGTCTTGTTTTTGTATCCATTTGGCCAGTCTCTGTCTTTTGGTTGGGGCATTCAACCCATTTACATTTAAGGTAATTATTGATAAGTATGATCCCATTGCCATTTACTTTATTGTTTTGGGTTCGAATTTATATACCCTTTTTGTGTTTCCTGTCTAGAGAATGTCCTTTAGTATTTGTTGGAGAGCTGGTTTGGTGGTGCTGAATTCTCTCAGCTTTTGCTTGTCTGTAAAGGTTTTGATTTCTCCTTCATATTTGAATGAGATCCTTGCTGGGTACAATAATCTGGGCTGTAGGTTATTTTCTTTCATCACTTTAAGTATGTCTTGCCATTCCCTCCTGGCTTGGAGAGTCTCTATTGAAAGATCAGCTGTTATCCTTATGGGAATTCCCTTGTGTATTATTTGTTGTTTTTCCCTTGCTGCTTTTAATATTTGTTCTTTGTGTTTGATCTTTGTTAATTTGATTAATATGTGTCTTGGGGTGTTTCACCTTGGGTTTATCCTGTTTGGGACTCTCTGGGTTTCTTGGACTTGAGTGATTATTTCCTTCCCCATTTTAGGGAAGTTTTCAACTATTGTCTCCTCTAGTATTTTCTCATGGTCTTTCTTTTTGTCTTCTTCTTCTGGGACTCCTATGATTCGAATGTTGTAACGTTTAATATTGTTCTGGAGGTCTCTGAGATTGTCCTCATTTCTTTTAATTCGTTTTTCTTTTTTCTCCTCTGTTTCATTTATTTCTACCATTCTATCTTCGAATTCACTAATTCTATCTTCTGCCTCTGTTATTCTACTATTTGTTGCCTCCAGAGTGTTTTGGATCTCATTTATTGCATTATTCATTATATATTGACTCTTTTTTATTTCTTCTAGGTCTTTGTTAAACCTTTCTTGCATCTTCTCAATGCTTTTCTCCAGGCTATTTATCTGTGATTCCATTTTGATTTCCAGATTTTGGATTAATTTCACTGTCATTATTCGGAATTCTTTATCAGGTAGATTTGCTATTTCTTCCTCTTTTGTTTGGTTTGATGGGCATTTATCCTGTTCCTTTACCTGCTGGGTATTCTTCTGTCTGTTCATCTTGTTTAAATTGCTGAGTTTGGGGTGTCCTTACTGTATTCTGGCAGTTTGTGGAGTTCTCTTTATTGTGGCATTTCCTCACTGTGTGTGGGTTTGTACAGGTGGCTTGTCAAGCTTTCTTGTTTAGGGAAGCTTGTGTTGGTGTTCTGGTGGATGGAGCTGTATTTCTTCTCTCTGGAGTGCAATGGAGTGTCTAGTAATGAGTTATGAGATGTCTATGATTTTGGGGTCACTTTGGGTAGCCTGTATATTGGAGCTCAGGGCTGTGTTCCTGTGTTTCTGGAGAATTTGCGTGGTATGTCTTGCCGTGGAACTTGTTTGCCCTTGTGTGATGCTTGGTTTCAGTGTAGGTATGGAGGCATTTGATGAGCTCCTGTCAATTAATGTTCCGTGGGATCAGGGTTTGGACTTAAGCCTCCTGCTTCCAGTTATCGGTCTTATTTTTACAGTAGTCTCAAAAACTTCGTCTATACTGCACTCCACAACTGGACCGCTCAGAGATGTTCACGAAGTTATACAGAGAAGAAAAGAGGGAGGAAGGAGACAGAGGTGGTCAGGAGGATAAAAGGAGGGAATGAAAAGGAGAGAGACAGATCCAGTCAGTAATCAGTTCCCTAAGTGTTTTCCTTTATTTGGAACACTCAGAAATTCACAGAGTTGGATAGAGTAGAGAGGGGTTAGGGAGGAGACACAGGCGAACTGGTGGAGAAAAAGGAGAGTCCGGAGGTGGAGAGAACAGTCAAGCTAGTAATCTCGCTCCCTAGTAAAAAGTGGGTACTGAAGATTAGGTTCTTAAAGGTACAGTATTGTTAACAAATACCTAAAAGCAAAAATTACAAATCTAGAGTAGAGTTTGGAGATTCAAAAATACAGTGTTAAAGAAAAGAAGAAGGAAAAGAAAGAAAAAGAAAAAAGAAAGAAAAAAAGGAGTCACAAAAGTTATGAAGAAAATATAGGTACAAAATGATAACCAATATTAAAAAGCAAAAGTTAAAAATCTAGAGTAGAGTTTGGAGTTTCAATAATACAATGTTAAAGAAAAGAAGAAGAAAAAGAAAGATAGAAGGAAAAAAAGAGAAAGAAAAAAAGTTATTAAAAAAAAAATGAATAGGTAAAAAATTGATAGCAATTACCAATAAGCTAAACTTATGAATCTAGAGCAGAGTTTGGAGTTTCAAAAATATAATGTTAAAGAAAGGAAAAAAGGAAAGAAAAAAAGAAAAGACAAAAAGAAAAAAGAAAAAAAGAGGGTCACAAAAGTTATAAAAAATATATATGTGAAGTTTGGTTTTGTTTTTTTTTTTTCCTTTAAAAAGAAGGGTCTTTTATTTATTTATTTATTTATTTTTATTTATTACTTTTTTTTAAAAAGTAATAATAGGTTCTAAAAGTGGGAATTAAAGGAGTATTACAGGAAAAAAAATAAAAAAAAATTTTTTTTATAAAAAAAAATATATATATAAAAAAAGAAAGAAATACTGATGGTAAAAGTAGTAACAATATATATAAGACTTTCTCTGTTATTGTTGTGGGTATTGTGGGTTCAGTTCATTTTTGGCTAGTTCCTTGTTCCAGCTTAAATTTCTCAAGATCTATAGGCCCTGTTCTCTGTAGTTGGTACTAACCACGGGGTTTTAGTTTATTGCCTGTTGCTTCCACGGCGGTTCCCTCTGTTATAGCTTCTTCTGTTTGCTGGTCTCTTCAGTGTATGATTTCTGCCCTGATACAAAGGGGGCGGTGGTGGACACCCTTTTTTTTTTTTTTTTTTTTTTTAGGCTCGCTTGTTCAGTCGCACTCCTTTAGAAGGCAATGAGTTGGTTTTCTGGGTGTCTGATGTCCTCTGCTGGCATTCTGAAGTTGTTTTGTGGAATTTACTCGGCGTTTAGATGTTCTTTTCAGCTCTTTGTTTTTGTACTAATTTCTATTTGCCACTAAATACTGCGCATTTCACAATTTTATTTCTTCCACACTGGTAGCTGTAAAGTTTTCTGATATTTAAAAAAATATTTTCATCTCATTCTTTTGGGTAGATTGAGGAAAAACAAGGCAAACTTCAGTGGAAAACTTTAAATCTGCACCTGAATGAATTATTGTTTCCATAAAAGTGGGCCAAGTTTAGGCAGCTGAGCCTCCTTGGGGAGAAAATTTAGAAGGTGGCAGGGAGGATGGGAGGCTCCCACAGTTCCGCCAATGACAGTCACACAAAGCTATCCGATGTTGGGAATGGAAATGAGTTTAGAGATTATATGTAAAGGGTCATATACTCATGCAATCAAGATCTTCACACTTTGTGTGTTTATAAAGACACTGCATGATCAATGAAATACACCGGAGGGCCAAATTCAGGCCCCTGCAAATACTGCATTTATTTTCAGCTGAAGAAAGAAAAATCCAAAGAAGTAGTTGCTTGCCCAGGCTTTCCTTCTCATGAGTTCCTCCAGATCTATATTCTATATCATTTTCTATATCCCTATATATTCTAATCTCCTACGTTTCTGTATTCCTAATCCTATATTCTTTCTAGTTCTCCATGTTACCACCCTTGGCACATAAGAGGCAAGTAATGGTGTTGACTGTCCCTGGTGTCAGCCTGTCAGTTAATAAGGGAAGGAGAAAAGGAGATGGAGCTTTTGCTTGGGGACAGGACACTTGTTAGTTGGCTTGGGTATAGGTAGAGTCAGAAGAGCAATTTTTCTTTTTGTGAATACAAAAGTTTGTGGCATAAGCTTTCTCTTTTGCAGCTTGTTATGAAAGTAATTCACCCATTCCAGTCCATTTTAGTTCACTAATTCCTAGAATGTCAACATTCACTCTTGCCATCTCTTGTTTGACCACTTCCAATTTGCCTTGATTCATGGACCTGACATTCCAGGTTCCTCTGCAATATTGTTCTTTACAGCATCGGACTTTACTTCTATCACCAGACACATCTACAGCTGGGTATTCTTTCTGCTTTGGTTCCATCCCTTCATTCTTTCTGGAGTTATTTCTCCACTGACCTCCAGTAGCATATTGGGCCCCTACTGACCTGGGGAGTTTCTCTTTCAGTATCCTATCATTTTGCCTTTTCATACTGTTCATGGGGTTCTCAAGGCAAGAATACTGAAGTGGTTTGCCATTCCCTTCTCCAGCGGACCACACCCTGTCAGATCTCTCCACCATGACCCTCCCATCCTGGGTTGCCCCACGGGCATGGCTTAATTTCATTGAGTTAGACAAGGCTGTGGTCCTGGTGTGATTAGATTGACTAGTTTTCTGTGAGTACGGTTTCAGTGTATTTGCCCTCTGATGCCCTCTTGCAAGACCTACCGTCTTACTTGGGTTTCTCTTACCTTGGGCGTGGGGTATCTCTTCCCGGCTGCTCCAGCAAAGCACAGCCATCGCACCTTACCTTGGATGAAGGTCTCCTCACCACCGCCCTTCCTGACCTTGGGGGAGAGGTATCTCCTCACCGCCGCCCTTCCTGACCTCGGTCGTGGGGTAGCTCCTCTCGGCGGCTGTCGTTGGGTAGCTCATCTTGGGTGTGCTCTCAGTGCGCCGCTCGCGAGTAGGCCAGGAGCTCTCAGTGCGCCGCTTGTGGGTAGGCCGGGAGCTCTCAGTGCGCCGCTCGCGGGTAGGAAGTTAGAACTGGTCATGGAACAACAGACTGGTTCCAAATAGGAAAAGGAGTACGTCAAGGCTGTATATTGTCACCATGTTTATTTAACTTATATGCAGAGTACATCATGAGAAATGCTGGACTGGAGGAAGCACAAGCTGGAATCAAGATTGCCGGGAGAAATATCAATAACCTCAGATATGCAGATGATACCACCCTTATGGCAGAAAGTGAAGAGGAACTCAAAAGCCTCTTGATGAAAGTGAAAGTGGAGAGTGAAAAGGTTGGCTTAAAGCTCAACATTCAGAAAACGAAGATCGTGGCATCTGGTCCCATCACTATATGGGAAATAGATGGAGAAACAGTGGAAACAGTGTCAGACTTTATTTTTCTGGGCTCCAAAATCACTGCAGATGGTGACTGCAGCCATGAAATTAAAAGACGCTTACTCCTTGGAAGGAAAGTTATGACCAACCTAGATAGTATATTCAAAAGCAGAGACATCACTTTGCCAACAAAGGTTCGCCTAGTCAAGGCTATGGTCTTTCCTGTGGCCATGTATGGATGTGAGAGCTGGACTGTGAAGAAGGCTGAGCGCCGAAGAATTGATGCTTTTGAACTGTGGTGTTGGAGAAGACTCTTGAGAGTCCCTTGGACTGCAAGGAGATCCAACCAGTCCATTCTGAAGGAGATCAGCCCTGGGATTTCTTTGGAAGGAATGATGCTAAAGCTGAAACTCCAGTATTTTGGCCACCTCATGCGAAGAGTTGACTCATTGGAGAAGACTCTGATGCTGGGAGGGATTGAGGGCAGGAGGAGAAGGGGACGACAGAGGATGAGATGGCTGGATGGCATCACTGACTCGATGAATGTGAGTCTGAGTGACCTCCGAGAGCTGGTGATGGATAGGGAGGCCTGGCGTGCTGCAGTTCATGGGGTCGCAAAGAGTCGGACACGACTCAGCGACTGATCTGATCTGATCTGATCTGATGAAAGTAATTTGGTTTTTTATATGCTTTTATTTTGCTATCTTTTGATGTAGTATGCTTAAAAAAAAATAAGAGAGAGAGAGAGGCAATGTCTTGGCAGCAGATGGCCCTGTCCTGAGACTGGCAACTGGACAGATGTTTGCTTTAGAAGGCAATATTGCAAATGTGCAGCCTGTCCCTGGCCCCATGAGACTCAGAGTGTGAAGGTTCTACCTGGCTTGGACACCTTGCTGTGGACAGTGCTGGGAGTGAGGGGGTGAAACTGGACAAGGGCTTCGGACAGGACCTGTGTGAGGCTGAGTGGTTCACTGAGGAGGTTACAGGAGGGATAGGCCCCTGGAAGCTGCAGATCCCCCAGTTTAAAAAGAAGACTGTGTGTAATTACCCACTATGCTTTGGTTAAAAAGGAAAACAATGGTACTATAAATAGAGAGATGGAAACACATCTATGCATTTGGGTGTATATGTGGTGTTTGTGTGCATATATATTTGCCCTCATAAATGTCTGTATCTATGGGCGTATCTCTCCACAAGCACATATCCACATCTATGTAAGCATGCCTATAAATATAAGTACAGACTCACATGTAAATGTCTAACTTTGGATTCCCCCAGAAACACACCCTGCTGCAAAGGTTGGGGTGTAGAGAGTCTCATGGGAGATGGAAGATACTGGCCGAGGAGAGCAGAGATGAGATCAGAAGAGGGAGGCAACTAGCTGAGGGTATGTGACCAAGCGTGGATCACCAGGCCTGACCAGAGTTCACCCCTGCCGGCAGACTTGGAAAGCCAAAAAGTCATGCCTCAGAATTTCCTGCCCGACAGTGAGAGAGATGAGTTATGATTGCACCACTTCCCGTCTGTTCCAGTGGGGGAGTTGATTGGTACCCTTTTGAGCTGCCTCTCAAGTGGCAAAGTGGCCTCTAAGAGAAAGAATACAGGTGCAGGCAGTTGACCTCTGGAGTGTGCACTCAGGTTTGCAGGTGCAAAGAGGTGGGTGGGGCCACAGCACTTGGCTACAACATATATGTGTGTGTACACAGGTACATGTATGTATGCACACAAGCATTCAGTTCAGTTCAGTTCAGTTCAGTTGCTAGTCGTGTCCGACTCTTTGTGACCCCATGAATCGCAGTATGCCAGGCCTCCCTGTCCATCACCATCTGCTGGAGTTCACTCAGACTCACGTCCATCGAGTCAGTGATGCCATCCAGCCATCTCATCCTCTGTCGTCCCCTTCTCCTCTTGCCCCCAATCCCTTCTAGCAACAGAGTCTTTTCCAATGAGTCAGCTCTGCATGAGGTGGCCAAAGTACTGGAGTTTCAGCTTTAGCATCATTCCTTCCAAAGAAATCCCAGGGCTGATCTCCTTCAGGATGGACTGGTTGGATCTCCTTGCAGTCCAAGGGACTCTCAAGAGTCTTCTCCAACACCACAGTTCAAAAGCATCAATTCTTCAGCGCTCAGCTTTCTTCACAGTCCAGCTCTCACATCCATACATGACCACAGGAAAAACCATAGCCTTGACTAGGCGAACCTTTGTTGGCAAAGTAATGTCTCTGCTTTTGAATATGCTATCTAAGTTGGTCATAACTTTCCTTCCAAGGAGTAAGCGTCTTTAAATTTCATGGCTGTAGTCACCATCTGTAGTGATTTTGGAGCCCCCCAAAATAAAGTCTGACACTGTTTCCACTGTTTCCACATCTATTTCCCATGAAGAGATGGGACCAGATGCCAGATGCCATGATCTTCGTTTTCTGAATGTTGAGTTTCAAACAAAATTATTAATGCTGTAGTAGATGCACATAGTCATCCTCATTAAAATAAAATATTAACCAGCAGCCAAGTAAGTTGTTTCTGTGGTCCATGGTCAATTCAGCCTCATACTTGAGGGCCTACTATGTAACAGCTGCTGTTTGGGGGCACTGGAGATAGCAGTCAACCAAAGAGCAATCTCTCCTTTCAGCTGGTGGAGATCCTAGTTAGGAGAAATAGACCATAAGTATAAATAAACAAGCCAATTGTTGGAACTCCCCTGGTGGTTCAATGATTAAGACACTGCTCCCAATGCAGGGGCCGCAGGTTCCATCCCTGCTCAGGGAACTAACTAGATCCTGCACATCGCAACGAAGACTTAATGCAGCCAAATTCAAAAAAAAAAAATCAATTGTATGTTAGAAGGTCATCAGATCAGATCAGATTAATCTCTCAGTCATGTCCGACTCTTTGCGACCCCATGAACTGCAGCACGCCAGGCCTCCCTGTCCATCACCAACTCCCGGAGGTCACTCAGACTCACATCCATCGAGTCAGTGATGCCATCCAGCCATCTCATCCTCTGTCATCCCCTTCTCCTCCTTCCCCCAATCCCCCCCAGCATCAGAGTCTTCTCCAATGAGTCAACTCTTCGCATGAGGTGGCCAAAATACTGGAGTTTCAGCTTTAGCATCATTCCTTCCAAAGAAATCCCAGGGCTGATCTCCTTCAGAATGGACAGGTTGGATCTCCTTGCAGTCCAAGGGACTCTCAAGAGTCTTCAACACCACAGTTCAAAAGCATCAATTCTTCAATGCTCAGCCTTCTTCACAGTCCAGCTCTCACATCCATACATGACCACAGGAAAGACCATAGCCTTGACTAGGCGAACCTTTGTTGACAAAGTGATGTCTCTGCTTTTGAATATGTTATCTAGGTTGGTCATAACTTTCCTTCCAAGGAGTAAGCGTCTTTTAATTTCATGGCTGCAGTCACCATCTGCAGTGATTTTGGAGCCCAGAAAAATAAAGTCTGACACTGTTTCCACTGTTTCTCCATCTATTTCCCATATAGTGATGGGACCAGATGCCACGATCTTCGTTTTCTGAATGTTGAGCTTTAAGCCAAACTTTTCACTCTCCACTTTCACTTTCATCAAGAGGCTTTTGAGTTCCTCTTCACTTTCTGCCATAAGGGTGGTGTCTTCTGCATATCTGAGGTTATTGATATTTCTCCCGGCAATCTTGATTCCAGCTTGTGCTTCCTCCAGTCCAGCATTTCTCATGTTGTACTCTGCATATAAGTTAAATAAACAGGGTGGCAATATACAGCCTGGACGTACTCCTTTTCCTATTTGGAACCAGTCTGTTGTTCCATGTCCAGTTCTAACTGTTTCTTCCTGACCTGCATACAAATTTCTCAAGAGGCAGGTCAGGCGGTCTGGTATTCCCATCTCATTCAGAATTTTCCACAGTTTATTGTGATCCACACAAAGACTTTGGCATAGTCAATAAAGCAGAAATAGATGTTTTTCTGGAACTCTCTTGCTTTTTCCATGATCCAGCGGATGTTGGCAATTTAATCTCTGGTTCCTCTGCCTTTTCTAAAACCAGCTTGAACATCAGGAAGTTCAGGGTTCACATATTGCTGAAGCCTGGCTTGGAGAAGTTTGAGCATTACTTCACTAGCGTGTGAGATGAGTGCAATTGTGTGGTAGTTTGAGCATTCTTTGGCATTGCGTTTCTTTTAGATTGGAATGAAAACTGACCTTTTCCAGTCCTGTGGCCACTGCTGAGTTTTCCAGATGTGCTGGCATATTGACTGCAGCACTTTCACAGCATCATCTTTCAGGATTTGAAAGAGCTCCACCGGAATTTCATCACCTCCAGTAGCTTTGTTTGTAGTAATGCTTCCTAAGGCCCACTTGGCTTCACATTCCAGAATGTCTGACTCTAGGTCAATGATCACACCATCGTGATTATCTGGGTCATGAAGTTCTTTTTTGTACAGTTCTTCTGTGTATTCTCGGAGAAGGCAATGGCGCCCCACTCCAGTACTCTTGCCTGGAAAATCCCATGGATGGAGGAGCCTGGTGGGCTGCAGTCCATGGGGTCGCTAAGAGTCGGACACGGCTGAGCGACTTCACTTTCACTTTTTCGCTTTCATGCATTGGAGAAGGAAATGGCAACCCACTCCAGTTTTCTTGCCTGGAGAATCCCAGGGGCGGGAGAGCCTGGTGGGCTGAAGTCTATGGGGTTACACAGAGTCGGACATGACTGAAGTGACTTAGCAGCAGCAGCAGTCTGTGTATTCTTGCCACCTCTCCTTAACATATTCTGCTTCTGTTGCTGCTGCTGCTGCTAAGTCACTTCAGTCGTGTCCGACTCTGTGCGACCCCGTAGAAGGCAGCCCACCAGGCAACCCCGTCCCTGGGATTCTCCAGGCAAGAACACTGGAGTGGGTTGCCATTTCCTTCTCCAATGCATGAAAGTGAAAAGTGAAAGTGAAGTCCCTCAGTCGTGTCCAACTCTTAGCTATCCCATGGACTGTGGCCCACCAGGCTCCTCCATCCATGGGATTTTCCAGGCAAGAGTACTGGGGTGGGGTGCCATTGCTTTCCCCGTCTGCTTCTGTTAGGTCCATACTATTTCTGTCCTTTATCAAGCCCATCTTTGCATGAAATGTTCCCTTGGTATCTCTAATTTTCTTGACGAGATCTCTAGTCTTTCCCATTCTGTTGTTTTCCTCTATTTCTTTGCATTGATTGCTGAGGAAGGCTTTCTTATCTCTTCTTGCTATTCTTTGGAACTCTGCATTCAGATGCTTATATCTTTCCTTTTCTCCTTTGCTTTTCGCTTCTCTTCTTTTCACAGCTATTTGTAAGGCCTCCCCAGACAGCCATTTTGCTTTTTTGCATTTCTTTTCCGTGGGGATGGTCTTGATCCCTGTCTCCTAAACAATGTCACAAACCTCATTCCATAGTTCATCAAGCACTCTGTCTATCAGATCTAGGCCCTTAAATCTATTTCTCACTTCCACTGTATAATCCTAAGGGATTTGATTTAGGTCATACCTGAATGGTCTAGTGGTTTTCCCTACTTTCTTCAATTTCCGTCTGAATTTGGCATTAAGGTGTTCATGATCTGAGCCAAGTCAACTTCTGGTCTTGTTTTTGTTGACTGTATAGAGCTTTTCCATCTTTGGCTGCAAAGAATATAATCACTCTGATTTCGGTGTTGACCATCTGGTGATGTCCATGTGTAGAGTCTTCTCTTGTTGGAAGAAGGTGTTTGACATTACTATTTTTGTATCTCTGAATATGTATGCGTATAAGTACATACGCATGCCATCTGTCCCTGGATTATGAGTTTTTTCCCTAAACCCATTACTTCCTTATGCCTCCCATTCTTTGCTCATGTCTCCACCCCTGTTTGGAAACCCTTTCTTATCCTTCTTCACCTGGTCAGTGCTTGCCTTTCAAAGTTGGTCATCATCACCCGGCAACTCCCTGACCACTCCATGCCTCTAGGCAGAAGCAGAAAAAACTTCTCTCTTTTGTATTCCTGAGGCTTAGGGCTCTCCCTGGCTGGCTTACTTGCCATCTGTCCCTCCCTCCTTCCCTCCTGTGCAGGCACATGCACACACAACACACACGTGCACACACTTCCAGGTGAGCCCTTGCCCCATTGTAGCATGATTACCAGAGCATTTTCCTGTTCTGTGTTAGGCCGTGTCCTCCATAAGGGAGGGAGGTGTGTTTTCTGATGCTCATCTTGCTAACCTCTGAGCTTAGCCTTGTGGGTGCTCAGTGATGCTGGCTAGCGATCTTCACCTGCTTTCATATTGCTACCTTGTAATGGCGTACACTAAACCAGTAATCTCTTTCCTTCCAAACTGTGACAGTTCTGCCCTTTAAAGCTGACCAGCTCCTTCTTGCCTGAGAGAACATGAGTGTGTGTGTGTTAGTCACTCAGACGTGTCTGACTCTTTGTGACCCCATGGACCGTAGCCCACCAGGCTGCTCCTCTGTCCCTGGGATTCTCCAGGCAATAATATTGGAGTAGGTTGCCATTGCCCTCTTCAGAGGATCTTCCCAATCCAGGGATTGAACCTGAATCTCCTGCACTGCTGGCAGATTCTTTACTGTCTGAAGCTCTTGAGAGAATAGCTATTGTTAGATAAATATCCTAGTCTCATTAGGTTACTGTTTGCCTTGCAGCACACCCCATAATGTGTAAAACATCTCTAGTGTATATTACCCATCTCTGATGGATGAATTGTCAGCTCTTCAAGTAAATATTATATACACCATGAAAATTGTATTTTACGTCCAGCCCCCTTCGTTACATTCTCCAAATTTGTGAAAATCTGTCTACCCATGTTTTTCGGATGTGGTGACAGAAGCAGACCACCAGAAAGACACTCCATCTGACTGAGATGGATTCCTTGGGTAATGGAACAAATGCCTCACACATGGTTTCTCATCCTTGCTTCAGGTCAGGACAGTATATACAGCATTCCAGACAGCTGAGAACATGCTAATGTTTGACGATATCTGGAGAGGATTTCACAACCTCTCGCTCTTAACCCATTTCAGAAGCAGAGTGTCTCACATTTTTCAGTGTGAATAGCATTATGATTAATGTAGAAAATGCATTGCTTCACTATCACTTGTGAAACTATGTCATCCCCATATTCCCACTATACATAAATGACAGAGCCAAGAGTTACTTCTCTAGAGAGCTGGTACTTGTCAGGGCAGTGGACATTTGAGTTCCTTGAGCTGTTCCTTAGTGTTGTCTGAGTCATAGCAGAGTGCATTCCTCATGGTGTGTGTTCATTTTAAAAATGAAAGAAGATTCTTTCCTAAGACAGAAGCAAAGAGTAGTTTATAAAGTATATTGAACATTCATCTGAGCTTGAGTTTTTATGACCTGCCTAACTGAACAAGAGCTTCCATCCTGGCTCAGCAGTAAAGAATCCTCCTGCAATGCAAGAGATGCGGGTTCAACAGATACCTGGGATGGGAAGATCCCCTGGAGGAGGAAATGGCAACTCACTCCAATATTCTTGCCTAGGAAATCCCATGGACAGAGGAGCCTGGCGGGCTACAGTCCATGGGGTCGCAAAGAGTTGGACACAACAGAGTGACTAAGCAACAACAACAAACTGAACAGCAAACAGTTCACTGTGCCTTTGTTCAGTCAAATGTTCAGGCTGGTGGCAGTTGGTACAGATATTTCTGGAAAACCTGATGTCTTCAGGCGTGTAAGGCTAAAGGCCAGGGTGCCAACGAAAGGTGTTTGTATTCTGTTTTACCAAACTATTTTAAGAACCCTATGGGCTCTATGTTCTTGGAAATCACTTAGTGAAGTAGAGAAGCCCACAGAGCTGTAGGACGCTCTAAAAAAAAAGTGGCAAGTCCTCAGTCTGCAAAACCAGCCAGATTAACAGGCCAAGATCAATTACTTTTGCTGACAAAGGTGTATTAAGTTCTGAGGATTTTTACTAATAAACATGGCTTGTTAATGGTCTGTCTGTGATGAAGGAGCTGAACTTTATTGCCTCTTAGAAGCCCTGGAGTCCATAAACACCTTTGCTCTCACTTGTACTTTAGATACTGCAAAGTGCTGTCTCTCAGGGAAAATGAAACTCCCAGCAAGGTTATTTGGAGAGAACAAAGGAAATGGAGATCTTCGTGGTTCCCATTCCTCTGAGACCAGATTCCTTAAGATGCTCTGCACAGCCTGGCATGGTCCAACCTCTGCCAGGCTCTCTGGTCTCATCATTGACCCTTCCTCATTCTCTCTGCTCTGGTGTCTGGGCAGATCCTCTGTATCCTCACTACACAAAGTGTGCACTTGACCAGCCGTATTGACCTCACCTGAGAGCTTGCTGGAAACGCAGAGGTTTGGGCCCTACCCCAGATCCAGAATTGAAATCTACCGTTTGGCAAGATTTTCAGAAAATTCATTTTCCAAATAAAGTTTGAGGAGCTCTGGTCTAACAGCTCTTGGCCTTTCCCTGGGCTGCTTTTTCTTTCTTCTCTCCACTTTGCTCCATGTTTTGATACCCCATGCCTAGTTAACACCACTTATCCTATGCTTGGAAGCTCAAACATTCCTTCTTTCCAGAAGCTTATGTGACTCTCAAGACTAGATTGGGTGCTATTGCTAAACCCTGTAGAGCAGTCCATACTTTACTTCCTAAACATTTAAAAGGATTCCTAATTAGATATTTTTGTGTGTAATGATTTTACTTAACTCTTTGAGGGTAAATTGTTCAGTCATGTCCAACTCTTTGCAACCCCATGGACTGTAGCCTACCAGGTTCCTCCGTCCATGGAATTCTCCAGGCAAGAATACTGGAGTGAGTAGCCGTTCCCTTCTCCAGCGGATCTTCCTGACCCAATGGTAACTCTTGTATCTTCGGTGCTTGGTGCATAATGGATATTCGTACTAATTGTTGAATTCAGGAATGAATGAATGTTGACTTTGATTTCGATTTCTTTCCCTACTGCCTCTTTCCCCTCTCTGCTATCTCATATTCCACTGCACGTTTTGTCTTTTCCATTTCTGAAAGGAAGATGGATGTATTTTCAGCCGCTGTAGTACTTAATATAAATCGCTTTGTATGGAATGTGGATGACTTCCCTAAGGATGTCTTGCTTGAAAAGTATTGCCTGAGTCTCAAAGATTTCCACTACTCATGGCAACGGAAAGATGCAGTGACAGGAAGCATTGGCCAATGACTGGGGCCACTCCCTGTGGCAGAGCTTGGAAAAGAAAGCATAATTCTCCACCCTCAGAGCTGACTTTGCCCTGAAATATGGAGAGATGTGTCTGACCTCTCCCCGCTCCAGTCTATCCAGCTTCAGATTGTACTTCCCTGTAATAGGACGCAGTGGGGTAGCTCGTCATTTTCCTGGTCACGTGACGCCATGGCAATCCAAGTTACTTATTCCCAGCCACAGCACTGCTCCTCTGACTTAGGAACTTGGGACCCTCAATGCCTGAGTCCTCTCACATGGACTCTGCTTTACTCTTGGTAATATGTGCAATTTGGCACATTTTAGTGATAGGCTGTCGTTGTGTCTTCCCTGTCCATGGGGAGAAATTTGGCTACATTTGGGCAATAAATTGGAGAATTGAGCAATTATTGAGTGAATTAGAGCAATGTGGGCAGTTTCTCTAAGCAGTGTGGGCCAAAAACCCTCAGAGTAGTTTTCAAAACTAGTTTGAAATGTTGATGTAATTGCTGCAGTGTTCCATATTGCATTGTGGTTGTACCATCACTCTGAGGATAAAAAGATCCTGGCTTTGAACAGTCAATTTAAAAAAGAAAAGGCTTTTCTTTAAGGGCTGGATAGCACTTGCCACTAAAAGGGGCCTCAATTTGCTTAGTAAAGTGGCTGGTACTCTGCCTGCTTTTGGCTAGACTATGAGGTCCTGAATCTTGGGGTTTTATGTTAGGATGAATCTGAGCAATTGTGGTTTCTCTGTCAACCTTCAATTAGAAGGCCTATTTAATGCCATTCTCTTCAGGGTGACTACATAAATGTACAGCTATTGTTATCAGATCAGATCAGATCAGTCGCTCAGTCGTGTCCGACTCTTTGCAACCCCATGAACTGCAGCACACCAGGCCTCCCTATCCATCACCAGCTCTCGGAGGTCACTCAGACTCACATTCATCGAGTCAGTGATGCCATCCAGCCATCTCATCCTCTGTCGTCCCCTTCTCCTCCTGCCCTCAATCCCTCCCAGCATCAGAGTCTTCTCCAATGAGTCAACTCTTTGCATGAGGTGGCCAAAATACTGGAGTTTCAGCTTTAGCATCATTCCTTCCAAAGAAATCCCAGGGCTGATCTCCTTCAGAATGGACCGGTTGAATCTCCTTGCAGTCCAAGGGACTCTCAAGAGTCTTCTCCAACACCACAGTTCAAAAGCATCAATTCTTCGGCGCTCAGCCTTCTTCACAGTCCAGCTCTCACATCCATACATGACCACAGGAAAGACCATAGCCTTGACTGGGCGAACCTTTGTTGGCAAAGTGATGTCTCTGCTTTTGAATATGCTATCTAGGTTGGTCATAACTTTCCTTCCAAGGAGTAAGCGTCTTTTAATTTCATGGCTGCAGTCACCATGCTATTGTTATAGGGGTGTCAAATTCTTGCTTATTGAAAATAATACCAAAGTAAGGCAGAGCTAAGGATATTGCTTATTGTGGTCATCAATGATTACCTTGATGGAGCTTTAAAATATTATTTTAGAAGGAAGAGGACAAAGATAGGATATTTGTGAGGTTCTTTGGGGTGGGGGAGGCTGAATTAAGGTGAGTTTTTTAACATAAGGACTTGACTTGGATTGGGCAATTTTCATGATATACTATATCATGATATACATATTGGTGGAAACGATGAGGTGAGCTTCATGGCTTGTCCTAAAGAGTTCATGAGCCTGGTTGAGTTATCTGTGTTACTAATACTTTCAGTAACTTCCTGAAAGCAACAAGAGGCTCAATTTTTTTGATGTTAAAAAGATCGAAATACTGTTGTATATTTTAAATCCTATTTCAACCCTGTCTCATGTATTTTCAGGCCAACACTTGAATTTTAATCCCCATACATGTCTTATTTTTTTGTGGTTTCTAAGGTTCCTTATGTTTATTTCTTTATATACTTTATAGTTGAAACTTCTTATAAAATTATTTTTCTACATTGGGAGCCACCATCTGAAAAATGAGCCTAATAGGGTAAAGAGTTATAAAGGAAATTTCTTGTGTGACATTTGAGCATTTATAGGAAAACACATAGTTTGAAAGAGATGAGCAAATTATTTATTTATAGAGGAATTACTGATACTAATAACTACTTCTACTGAGTGTATACTCTGTGCCAGATATATATAGTGCTTTAATGTTCATTTTCAAGATAGTCCTGTATATGTAGGGGGATTAGCCCCATTTTTTTGGTGAAGAAGTTGAGATTTGAGAAGTTTAATCGCTTGCCTAAGGTCAAAAAGTTAATAAGAATTGAAATCCTGAACTATGTGATGATAGTCACATGTTATTTCTATCCCATCTACCAACCCCCCCCCCCCCGCCCAAACCCGTGTCACTTTGAGATACCCAATGTATGGGTTTTTTGTAGACATTTGAAAGTGGGACATGCCATCTGAATCTATGGAATGAAGAGCAACCAGATATTTCGAGGGAGAGATAATTCAGCCTCGGGCGTTCAGCCTAAGTATGTCACAGTGATGGCAGAGCAAATGATGAACATGTATCTGCTACCCTCACATCAGTTGGAGAATGGAGACAGTGTGATCTATAGTGTATCTGTTTGCCAGGAAATTATGAATATACAAAGAGAATGTGATTGTTGCTGGGATAGAGCTATGCTCAGTGCCTCTGCTTCCAAAGATGATAGAAATAAAATGTTTATCTGGTGGGTCCTATCTGTTCCTTGTAATAGTCACTGACAGAGTTTAATCATCAATTTTGGATAGCCTTCTCATCCATGTAAGAAGCAGATGCATTTGGAAATTTAAGTAACTTTCAGAATGGATATTGATAGTTGGGAGGAAAAATGTGTAGCTCAGATGGCAAAGAATCTGCCTGCAATCCAGGAGACCCAGGTTCTATCCCTGAGTTGGGAAAATCCTCTAGAGAAGGGAATGGCAACCCACAGTATTCTTGCCTGGAGAATTCCATGGAGAGAGGAGCCTGGGGGTTATAGTCCACAGGGTTGCAAAGAGTTGGACATGACAGCGATGAACACTTTCACTTTTTCTCTTTCCTTGGTGGCTCAGACGGCCAGGTGGCACTAGTGGTAAAGAACCCGCCTGCCAGTGCAAGAGACGCAGATTCAATCTCTGGGTCAGAAAGATCCCCTGGAGGAGAGCTTGACAACTCCCTCCAGTATTCTTGCCTGGAGAATCCCATGGACAGAAAAGCCTGGAGGGCTACAGTCCATAGGGTCGCAGAAAGTCAGACACGACTGAAGCGATTTAGCAGCAGCAGCAGCAGCATACATGCAGAAAAACAAGCTCCATTGATTACATCTCATCCCATTATATCTTTGTAAAGATCATTTCTTATAACTTTTTGCTCTTACTTTTATTCTTTCAAGATGTGTAACACAATGAACGCCTTTCATGTCTGAAAAGTCCCAGGAAAAATACTGATTTTACTAAAGAGTGAAGAACTTTCCAACTATTCCTTCTTTTTTCTTCTATCTTTTCATCCATCTCTTGTCTCTATAGCCAGCTAGTCATTTACTACTTTTACAAAGATTGAGTGCCTGCTTTGTGTTAGGTCCTTTATTAGGTATTGAGTGTTCAGAGATGAAGAGGATTTCACTTTTTCTTTCCAGGTAACTCAATCTATTGACTTGGGCATACTTACTAAACTCAAATCAAGCCATACTAACATTTTTTGTGTGTGCCACGTAAAAGATAATATTATATATGATAACATATGCCAAGTATGCTAAGTCACTTCAGTCGTGTCCGACTCTGTGTGACCCCACAGACGGCAGCCCACCAGGCTCCCCCGTCCCTGGGATCCTCCAGGCAAGAACACTGGAGTGGGTTGCCATTTCCTTCTCCAATGCATGAAAGTGAAAAGTGAAAGTGAAGTCGCTCAGTCATGTCTGACTCTTAGCGACCCCATGGACTGCAGCCTACCGGGCTCCTCCTGTCCGTGGGATTTTCCAGGCAAGAGTACTGGAGTGGGGTGCCATTGCCTTCTCCAATGCCAAGTATAAAACAGTTTTAAAAGTCCAGATATATTGAAGAGTAGAAGTAATTGTACAACTCAAGAAAACCAGTTAACGTGATTTGACATATTTCCTTTCAACTTTTTTTCTCTATATTTTCATATAGTTATGTAACTAGATCACATTCTGTATTTTGCATCCTGGTTATTTTCATTTAACTTTATACTATGAATATACCTTTATTTCATTAAAAAGTCATTTAAAATAATTTTCATAGCTGCATAATATTTTGTCAGTGTGTGCTCAGTTGCTCAGTCATGTCTGACTCCTTGTGACCCCATGGACTGTAGACTGCCAGGCTCCTCTGTCCATGGGATTTTCCAGGCAAGAATACTGGAGGAAGTCACCATTTCCTTCTCTAGTGGATCTTCCTGACCCATGGACTGAACTCGCATCCCCTACATTCGTGGCAGATTCTTTACCACTGAGCCATCTGGGAGCTCTCCTTTCCCCTACTCACTTTCAATGCTGTTACCGGAGCAGCTATATTCTGTTTTGCCTCTCCTTGCTTCTGGCATTGTTCCCTGCTGTTGAACTTTAAAAACAACATCTACTAATTGAGAAGGATTCATTTCAAACTCATCATCTAATTTTTCTAATTTTTTAATCTCTAGAGTGCTTTGCCTGATGAAGTTCATATTTATCATCCTTACATTCTCAGGGGCCCCAGGGTCTATATTTGTGTAGCTCCTATAAACTTGACAAATCCTTTTCAGAAACTCTGATGGCTCCTCAGTTGGTTTTTGTTTTATCTCCCAAATTTTGTTTAAGCTCTTTTGTCTAGGTACCCCCTTGGGTTTTCTCTCAGACCTCCATACCATAAGATGGTAGTCCTCTGACTCCTTTTGCTTCTGATGCAATAGCATAAGTGTTTCTACATATGGTATCTCATCTCTTTTCCCTGCTCTTTTGAAAAACACTGCTATGCCTTCTATGAGATGGCATAATAATTGAGTGAGCCATTTAGGGGCCATTGCTCTTCTGATCCTAACATGTGTTGGGTCCACATACTATTAAAATAGCATAGTCATAGGCTCACGATTATATTTTTCCCAGTTATCCAATATATGCCCCAAAGGGCTCTCCTTCGAGATAGATGGAGTAGTTCCCATTGATGGAATACTTCCCATTTTTAGAAGTACGACCATCAGATCAGATCAGATCAGTCGCTCATTTGTGTCCGACTCTTTGCGACCCCATGAACTGCAGCACGCCAGGCCTCCCTGTCCATCACCAAGTCCCGGAGGTCACTCAGACTCACATCCATCGAGTCAGTGATGCCATCCAGCCATCTCATCCTCTGTCGTCCCCTTCTCCTCCTGCCCCCAATCCCTCCCAGCATCAGAGTCTTCTCCAATGAGTCAACTCTTCACATGAGGTGGCCAAAGTACTGGAGTTTCAGCTTTAGCATCATTCCTTCCAAAGAAATCCCAGGGCTGATCTCCTTCAGAATGGACTGGTTGGATCTCCTTGCAGTCCAAGGGACTCTCAAGAGTCTTCTCCAACACCACAGTTCAAAAGCATCAATTCTTCGGCGCTCAGCCTTCTTTACAGTCCAGCTCTCACATCGATACATGACCACAGGAAAGACCATAGCCTTGACTATGTGAACCTTTGTTGGCAAAGTAATGTTTCTGCTTTTGAATATGCTATCTAGGTTGGTCATAACTTTCCTTCCAAGGAGTAAGCGTCTTTTAATTCCATGGCTGCAGTCACCATCTGCAGTGATTTTGGAGCCCAGAAAAATAAAGTCTGACACTGTTTCCACTGTTTCTCCATCAACACAACACAAAAGATGTATACAAATTCCAATGTAAAAAATTCCACAAAAAATTGTAACATTGATACACCAACAGATTGGGTCCCAACTCCCAAACTTACACTACAAAGAACTAATTCCAACTAGGATAGGCTTATCCCCACATGAACTAGTTCCTCAGTGAACCAGTTCCAGCTCAAGTACAGTTCAACAATTCCCTTCCCTAACAGGGTCCCCCAACAGAACTAGCTTATCCCCTAAAGGAAAAAGCACAAATTGAGGGGGAAATGTGTTCCCAGTGTGCACACTGGAGTGACTTGCCCTACAAAATTGAATCCATTGACGAGAGTTTGTCAGTATACTATGATTTATTTAATCATTTTTTCTGGAATTAAAAATTAACATTGTTTTCAGTTTTCACTATTATGAATAATGTAACAAACATCTTTGAAAACTTTCTTTAACCTCATAGAAGTTTAATTAGTGGATCAAGAATACATTTTAAGATGTGTATGTGAGTGTTGTTAAAATACCTCATATAAATGATGTCCTAATTTCCACTCTAGTCAACAGTACCTAGGTGTATATTTTCCTTACTGAAGCTATTTTTCCATCTGAGCATCTTGATTTCATTAACATTTGACTTCTGAAACTGAGCATCTTTCATATGTTTATTGGCAGATTGCATTTTTTTCTGTAAATTGTGTGTTTTTCTCATTTTTCTGTTGAATGGTTAAAGTTATACCTAAGTTTATGTGTGTCTGAAGGATAGTAATCTTCTGTTGTTTATATTAAGATGTGTTTTTAAAAACACTGAAAATGTGCTGGATGTGTAGTTTGATCTTCGTGTGTATATTGCATGTTGGATAATGTTAGATTTTGCTGAAATCCCGTGTCTTCTTCCAGTCTTTTCCCCTCAAATCTTGATCCAAACATATTAACCAAGAAAAAAGTGAGTCAGTGTTGTCAGGTCCCCAGTTTAATTTGTCCAAGACTTTTTTTGCTTAAGCTTCTCTTTTCCCATCTCTGACTTCATTGTGAGAGTGACTTGGCCCTGCCCCTACACTCAAGGGAAGTTATTCTTTGAGTTTCCACAGTGCCTCTTCCCTTGCCTGTGGCTCTGCTGCTACTGCTGCTAAGTTACTTCAGTCGTGTCCGACTCTGTGCGACCCCATAGACGGAAGCCCACCAGGCTCCCCCGTCCCTGGGATTCTCCAGGCAAGAACACTGGAGTGGGTTGCCATTTCCTTCTCCAATGCATGAACAGTGAAAAGTGAAAGTGAAGTCGCTCAGTCGTGTCCGACACTTAGCGACCCCATGGACTGCAGCTCACCAGGCTCCCTTGTCCATGGGATTTTCCAGGCAAGAGTACTGGAGTGGGGTGCCATTGCCTTCTCCGGCCTGTGGCTCTAGAGCATCCCATCTCTCTGTCTTCTCAAGCTTCTCTTTCTCTCTTGGCTCAGTGAGAAGGGTCCCTCCTGCTTTCCAGACCTGCCCTTCCACTAGGGCTCTGGCTCCATCCCATCTTTCCTGCTTCTCCTCCTTCTGTGTTTCAGATGTTCAGCTTCTTGTGGCCAGGCGTTATGTACCTCCCATCTTAGAGTACAATGTCTTGCATATAGGAAACAGTAAATACTTGACTAAATGACTAGTCTTTCACTCTCTGATTTGAGTATCCATGTTCTTAAAAATGAGTTGTATGATCTAGAACTTTCTACCTTCTTACCTGGGTCTTCATTTCTATTTTGAAGGCAGTACATTCAATATTCACTTTTTTAATTGGTTCACAGTGCTTTTCAGGTCTACTATATCCTTCTATATCACTCTATATTCATTCTATTAAGTTTTGAGAGTTTGGTATGGAAACTCCAACTAAAAATTTTAAAAATAATTGAAATATATAGTAGAACTATATGTAGCCTTGTTCTATATTTTCCAAGTCTCCTGTAAGTGATATCATACATAACATATCAAATATAACATGTATGAACATGCATACATTCATAATTTAAAAAATAAAAAAGAAAGAGGAGAAAAATGTTACATGTATTCCTGGACCCATTAAAATATATTTACATTTTTTTCTTTCAATGATCATGGTAACCTGAAGGATATATAATAAGTCTGGAGAGGAAGGGACTCCACCCTAAAGCATTTAAAGGAACTGGTGACGAGACTTCAGAGTACTGTGTGAAGTGGCTGGGGTGAGGGGTGGGGTGAGCTCTGACTGCTCAGGGCCTCATGGAATGATGGCAAGTTTGAGCACGTATCTTCCCATAGGGTGGGAGGAAGAGAAGGGAGACATTCATTAATGAAACTAAAAGAAATATTCTATTTTGCCAGTAAAATAGAATAAAATGTTAGTGTCACAGTACCTTAGAATATTTCCAGAACTTTTTTGGGTCATTTTCTTCATTATTTCTTCTTGGTCTTTTAAAAAATTGATATCTGTGGGTCTCCTACTCTCTTTGTCCCTTTCCTTGTTTCTGCTTCATAGCTCTCCATTCTTCCATCCCTCCTCCTATCCCTCATCCTTCTGTTTTCCATGTCATTTCCTGGTCCTCCTTAAGCTGACCCTTTTTCATTCTCATAAGTATCTCAGCATGGCAGCCTGTTTTATTTAGTAAAGTAGCAAAATTCATTTTCATTGCTATCTTGGCCTGTCCTCAAATAATCATCACAGAGTTCTGTACTGCTAGATATTCACAAATATCTTTTGAATGAATTGGTTACACGTTTTGGCACCTTTTAAATGTCGTTCGAATGTTCAATTTGGAGGGTGGCAGTGCTTTTGTGGTCCTGTGAATGGCTTCAATTACCACCATTCCCTTAAAGTGGAATTTTAAATGGTACCACTTGTTCAGTGTAAGCAGTGCTGTATTTATATCCCAGGCTGCATGATTCTCCTGAAGATGGGAGAATACTGGAGCACAAATACACAGGGGAGGATGGGGGTGCACACATCAGACATTGTCTTCTAAAGCCCACCTCTGAGCCTACACTGAGTTACAGCCATGGATCATCCCTTCTAAGCCCACCTAAGTTCTCTAGCTGTGGTTTAGAAGAGCCAGCTGGAAATGTCTATTGAGTGGACTTCAGTCTTTGGAAAGGGGATAGGCTTCCAGGAGTAGAGTAAACCTTTACCATGAAATGTACAAAACAACGTGACCTTATATCCAGCGTCAGACACGTCTGTTACATAATTCTTTGCGCTTATTTTTTGCTCTAGTGCCTCTCTTCTGTTCTCCATGATACACAGAGCAGAATGAGATAATATGATTGTGGTTAACAATATGATGTTCTGCATGTTCTGTGTGAGGACTTTGGAAAGCTTCTGAATGTTGCTGGAGTCAAACAAAAGAAAAAAACCCCTATATTCACAGTGAATAAAAAGAAAAGCCCATAGTTTGTCAGTGACATTCCCTTTAGTGGGGAGAAAAAGTTCCAGTTTCATTTTTGGCCAGATTAAATTTATAATATAGTCAAACATTAATGGAGAAGGCAATGGCACCCCACTCCAGTACTGTTGCCTGGAAAATCCCATGGATGGAGGAACTTGGTAGGCTGCAGAGTCCATGGGGTCGCTCAGAGTCAGACACGACTGAGCGACTTCCCTTTCACTTTTCACTTTCATGCACTGGAGAAGGAAATGGCAACGCACTCCAGTGTTCTTGCCTGGAGAATCCCAGGGACGGGGGAGCCTGGTGGGCTGCCGTCTATAGGGTTGCGCAGAGTCGGACAGGACAGAAGCGACTTAGCAGCAGCAGCAGCAAACATCAATAAAAGCAGTTACTTATTATGAAGGACAAGTCAGCAGGGCTTCCTTCATAGCTCACTTGGTAAAGAATCTGCCTGTGGTGCAGGAAAACAGGGTTCGATTCCTGGGTCAGGAAGATCCTCTGGTGAAGGAAATGGCAGCCCACTCCAATATCCTTGCCTGGAGAATCCCATGGACAGAGAGAGAATGCTGGCAGGCTATAGTCCTTGGGATCGCAAGAGCCGGACACAACTTAATGACTAAACCACCACCAGTATAAAGGAGTATTCTGGGCTCATACTTTAAGCATTGAAATTCAATAATAGAAGTAACATTTTAATTTCAAAATGAGTGTGAAAAATTACCCTCACCACGTCATTAGTAGTGATCCATTTCTTAATTTTTTTATGCCTTGATTTGACAAAATAAATTTTTCATGTACTTTCAGATTTTTGTTGTGGAGCTGTTTGATGCTACAGTACTTTTTCCTCACTGATCTGACTTGAGGAATGTGATTGGTAGATGACAAGAGTGACTGGTCTTGACATTGGTGGGAAATATGTTTCTTTTCAGTTTCAAGTTCAGGAAAAGGAGAGGGAGGGGACTCTTGAGAATTTTTGGTTTTGTTATTAGGTTTTCAGCATCCGTAATATTCATAAACAATGGACACAGCTGTCTTTAATAATCCAGGCTGCTAAGTGAAAGAACAGAACACATGCCAGAAAAACATCAGGCTGGAAGAGGATTTTTTCCAACACAAAAATGTTCATATATTGAAGCAAGGTTTCCCATATAATCACACTGGATGCTGACCCTAAACTTCTATCATTAAGTAAAATCATTTGACCAACCACTAGGAAAAGTGTAATGAAGTTTTTGTTATTTTTAGAAGTTTTGCTTTTGCTACTATATCGTCTTGAGTAGTCTTAAACATGCAGATGTGTGTCCCTTAGAGGGAATTTTTTTGGGCAAAAGGCATCTGGTCTGAGTGTGAAGAGACATGGGGTCCTGCTCTGCTTCTGTCACTGGCCTGTTGTGTGGCCTGGAACTGCCCCATTAACCTCTTTGAGACTCAGTTTCCCCATAAGTAAAAGGAAGAATTCTTAGAGCCTTCCCAGTTCTATAATTCCCTGATTACCCAACTCAGAAAAGGCTTTTATTTTCCCAGGCAGAAAATTATTGGACAGACTCAAAATACCAGTTAATAAAAATTATTTTTTCTAATATAATAATAGATCATCATCACATTTTAAAATTTACCTTTTTAAAAAATTAAATTTGAATTAATACACAATGGAATTTGCTCTTTGTCATACAGATATATGACTTTTGACAAATGCACACTCATGCACATATGTGAATCATTAATATTATAAATTAATGTTAAAAATGCAAAAAAGTCTTTACCTGTTATTCTAGCTATGCCACCACATGTATGCACCAATCATGTCCGACTCTCTGTGACACCATGGACTGTAGCCCACCAGGCATCTCTGTCCATGGGATTCTCCAGGCAAGAATACTGGAGTGGGTTGCCATTTCCTACTCCAGGGGATCTTCTGGCCCAGGGACGAACTCTCATCTCTTGTGTATCCTGCTTTGGCAGGTGTATTCTTTACCACTGCACTACCTGGGCAGCCCCAAGAAGAAGAAAAAAAAAACAAAACTAAAAAAGACAAACTATTTCTGACTCTTTGGTCATAATGCTTCTCTGAAATATTAAGACATTTCTGATGCTTCCAAAATGTCTAGAATGAGGAGCAAGAGACTCATCCAGTTTGGATCACATGAGGTTCTTCACTCCTAGAATGGACTTGCAGGTTTTGTTTGTAGAGCTGTAATTAGAGACAGAGGAAGCTCTTCTTTTTCATCCCAAGGCAAGGGTATCGCAGTAAGATTGGCTGGCAGTGAGAGCCAGGAGAACTCTGGCTGTAGGGTTCCTCACTTCTATTGCTGGATGGGTCAGGCTTAGTGTGTCTGCAATTACTGTACAATCTTAGATTCAAAGCTCAAAGATGGAAAGGCATTCCAGTAGGTTGACATGCCTCCACATTAGTGGAAAACCAGGCAGTAGGAGATTGATGGTTTTCTGGAAGAATTTTGAGGTTCTCTAAGGAAAGCATGTCCCCTGGCCTTCTCGGCAGCATTTGTTCCCTGAGGCCTATGCAGATGTGAGGGTTTGCTTCTTCCTTCGTATTAACCCCGCTTCTTCCCCATTCCAGGTGTTGTCCAAATGTTGGTATAGAAGAAGCCTGAGTTTGCCGTGGGGTGGGTGGCCATGATGAGAGTGTTCACAGAGTTAGGGGCCAACCTGTGCATTCTGTATATTACACCTGGGCCTTCTGTATATTACACCTGGGCCCTGGCCAGTGGGCCCTATTGGAAGGACATGATTTTTGGAATCCGTGGGGAAAGGATTTAATTTAGTTCTGCTCCTCCCACAGTGAATACATTAGAACTCACTTTCTTCATTCATAAAGTGAGGAACTACTTCTTAGCAAAAAATGCTCAGGAACCTTATGTTTTCTTCCTCCATCTCTAATATGGCTGCTGTAGAAAACAAGACCTACAAAGCTGTTCCATGAGTGAAGAGTTTAATGCAAAACAAAAAGTATACAGCTTCCTATAGAAATGAAATAGAAGATTTCAGAGAAACTTTCAAACTTTGGAATCCAAACTCTTCAGCCCCCATTTTTTTTTTTTAAGTTAAAGAAGTTCCAGATTTTGAGGATTTCTTTGGCTGATATGTACAAAGTGCCTACTCTAGTAACTAGCACTTAGTAGATGGCTCTCTTTCCTGCAGGGCTGAATAATTTTCAGTTATAGTTCTTTCAATGGTAACCTATTTTCATTTAGGATACACATTTATATATTGAACCTAAATAATTTAAACTGGAGTGTCCTAGATTGTTTTTCTGAGGAGAAACCTAACAGGTTTCTTGGTGTCTGATTATTATTGCCATTCACACACTAGTGATTCATTCACTTCAAATCCCAGAGCCTTACTTTTTGTCCATTGGGAGACAGTATTTTGCAGTCATTCTTTCTCATCACTGAAGGAGCTGCCAGCCTTTATCTGTTGCTTCTTTGTAATGGGAAAGTCTAAGCACTGTTCTAATAACAGTAACTCTGCTCTGTCCAAGGGAAATGTAATTGGAGTCACATATGCAATATAATAAAAAGTCAAAAATGCAAAGATTTCCATCTTCTACTAGTCACATTAAAAGAAGTAAGAGCAGGTAAGGTGAATTCTAATACTATATTTTGTTGTTCAGTCTCTCGGCTGTGTCCAACTCTTTGTGACCCCATGGAGTGCAGCACGCCATGCTTCCCTGTCCTTCACTATCTCCCAGAGTTTGCTCAGGCTTGGGTCCATTAAGTCGATGATGCCACCCAACCATTTAATGCTCTGTTGCCCGCTTCTCCTCCTGCCTGCAATCTTTCCCAGCATCAGAGTCTTTTCCAATGAGTCGGCTCTTTGTAACAGATAGCCAATGTATTGGACCTTCAGCTTCAGCATCAGCCCTTCCAATGAATATTCAGGATTGATTTCCTTTAGGATTGACTGGTTTGATCTCCTGGCTGTCCAAGGGACTCTCAAGAGTCTATATTTAACCCATTGTATAAAAAATATTAACATTTCAACATATAAGCATTATAAAAATATTAGTGGGACATGTTACATCCTTTTTCTTTTCTCATACTAAGCCTTCAACTTCCGATGTGTATTTCGTACTTATAGCACTCCTTGTTTCTGATTAACCACATTTCAGTTACTCAATATCCCATGTGGCTAATGGCTGCCATTTTGGGCATCATAGGTCTAGTAAATGCTGCATGGCCAGGAGGGAGCCGGTCCCATGGTCACACTCACAGGACCTTCCCTCCTGTTATACTACCACCACATGCCACTTGACATTCCATGTGTGGTCTGCCTGGTTGATATTGTGCCAAGAAAGAAAGATGAAAGTGAAGGCATTAATTACCAGTCAGAGGAATCTTTCTGAGAGCTTGCCTCTGTGTGCTCTGAATCCTCCAATGGCATCTCTTCTTTTTAAAGTGAAAATGAAAGCTGTCTCCCAACCTTGTCTTCCAAGACTTTCCATCACACCAGTCTTTCCAGACACATTGGACTCCTTGCAGTTCCTTGAATGTGCCAGGCACATGCTCACTTCAGGACTTTTGTATTTGTACAGTGCTTTGCCTTGAATGTTCTTCCTCAGGTGCCTACATTTGGCTCTTGCAGTTCCTTCAAGGTTTTGCCCGAATGTCACCTATTAGTGAGATCTTTCATAACCAATCAATGTTCTCTAAAATGGAGACACTCTTATTTTATTTTTTTTAATTAAATTTTATTTTGCTTAATTTTGCTACCAGCTTCCTTTTCCACCTGACACTCCTTCTCAAACCAATCCCCTTTAAAATTTTTTTCTTTTGTATTACCATCTGATATACTTGTTTTTTTCCCCCTCTCTTTCTCTTTTCTACCTTCCCCCTACCTTCATAGAATATGAGCTTTATTAAGGCAGGAACTGTATTTTGTTCACTGCTATATCTCCACCACCTGAAACAGAGCTTAATATATTGTAGGCTTTATTTTCTTGGGCTCCAAAATCACTGCAGAGGGTGACTGCAGCCATGAAATTAAAAGACGCTTACTCCTTGGAAGAAAAGCTATGACCAAACTAGACAGCATTTTAAAAAGGGGAAATTACTTTGCCAACAAAAGTCCATCTAGTTAAAGCTATGGTTTTTCCAGTGGTCATGTATGGATATGAGAGCTGGACCATAAAGAAAGCTGAACACTGAAGAATTGATGCTTTTGAACTGTGGTGTTGGAGGAGACTCTTGAGAGTTCCTTGGACTGCAAGGAGATCAGTCAATCCTAAAGGAAATCAGTCCTGAATATTCATTGGAAGGACTGATGCTGAAGCTGAAACTCTAATACTTTGGCCACCTGATGCAAAGAACTGACTCCTTGGAAAAGACCCTTATGGTGGGAAGGATTGAAGGCTGGAGGAGAAGGGGACGACAGAGGATGAGATGATTGGATGGCATCCCTGACTCAATGGACATGAGTTTGAGTAAGCTCCAGAAGTTGGTGATGGACAGGGAAGCCTGGTGTGCTGCAGTCCATGGGGTTGCAAAGAGTTAGACATGACTAAGCAACTGAACTGAACTAAACATAGTAGGCACTCAACAAATGTTTGTTGAATGGATGAATGAGTGAATAATATGAAGTATCTGATATTTCTAAGAAGTCAGAATTCTAACTGTTGATTAATATTTGTGAAAGTGCTGACTACTACCCTGCCCAAGATTAATGGAATATTCTTGCTTATTTGGGAAACATGATCAAATCATTTATATATTAGCTTTCTTCTGGTTTAGGAGACCCAGTAATGAGCCCCTGTGCTATTGTCTAGGTCAGCTAAACTCCGATGGGAGTCTGGCCAGTGCCCTCAAACACAAGCACTGATCACTTTTCAGTGGCGACTTGGGGGAAGGTCAGAACAGATTCAGATCCACTAGTTCTTGAATGCTTTTCCTTCTTTGGAAGTAGATATTTAGGAATTCTCAAAATTTGGGAACTCTCAACTTGAATATTTAATGGGGGCAGGTTGGATTACCTTGTCTGTCTCTACAAACCCACAAAGCCTTCCAGCAGACCTCTCCCACTCAGTTTTAGCAGAGTCCTTGTGAACATCATGAACATGTGCACAGGGTCAAAGTGGAATGGTAAGAGAGATTGTTGTTCTTGGCCAGGTCCATGTGGAGAGTAGCGCTAACCATGGGCTTGTGCAGCCAAACGGTGTGATGTGATCCTCTGGCTGCTGAGGGCCTGGCAGACGCTGGAGTCTGGTGCAGCGGCTGCCCAGCTCTTCAGAGGAAGGGCCAGTCTAATGTAGAAGCCAAACAACTTTCTTTTGCCTTACTTGTTTTCTCTCCAAGAAGGCAAAGTTTTGAAGGCCTCAGCAGGAGGGAAGTCTCTGGTGTCAGAGGGGCTCTCTCAGGACTTTGAGACTTGTAATGTGGAGGTTAGCAAGGAGCTCTCAACATCTCTTTCCTCTCTGTCCGCCTGCTTGCAGGCCCTGGACATAACATTGGCAATGATTATAAATATGTTTCACACTAAGTCATTCTTTCTAGCACTAGAGTGACCTCTCACCATTCTCTTACATGTCCCCAGAGAGAAAAGAAAATCTTTATCAGCAGCTTAAGAATCAAACACCTTCCCTGATGGCTCAGACACTAAAGAATCTGCCTGCAATGCAGGAGACCAGGGTTTGATCCCTGGGTCGGAAAGATCCTCTGGGGAAGGGAATGGCTAATCACTAAGTTTCTAGAATATGAGTCTCTTTTTGACCTTGAGTTACCTGCCTGGGTTAACAGTGGGTTTCATGTACTCTCATTTTCTGGTGAATGAGAACTTAGAATTCTAAGTCAGGAAGGTCTTGTGGTTAAAGTTTGATGAGATAGTTTTGGATTAAAACCAACAACCTAAAACTTTAACAAGGTATGTCCTCTCCCCATAAAAAAGAATAAAATATAGAAAGATTTGTTCTTGAGCCTCATTTTTTTACGTAATAATTTTTGTACTTCTAAATTTTCATTGATGTGAAAAAGATTTTACTGTGCTTACTGGGTTTATACCATTCCAGCATTTGGAAAAGGTTGTAGTTTGACAAGAACTTCTGAGTTCCTTCAGAGAGAGGATTTTGTTTGCCTGAAATCAGTTTCCCCTTTCTTTCAAAGAGCCTTTCCTTCTGGGACCTTCATTCCAGACTTTGTAACCAACATGAGAAGATGATATTCAGTCTGCGGACTGCTTAGTTCCTGACCTGTCCACAATCCTCATTGAACAAAGCCAAATGTGTTTTAAAGGCTGGTGTTGAACTACATATAAACCTGGGACTCTGGGGTGATGAAAAAATATGATTGGTACAGGGAAAGGAGGCCACAGAGAACCCATTTTATCCTCCAGTCTTTTTTCACCTTTCCTCTATTTCCTTCTTCCAAATATCATTTTAGTTTTTCCCACTTCCTCAGATCTTCAAAGGTAACCGTTGTTGGAAATGAGGTGGTATGTGTGTGTTCAGTTGCTCAGCTGTGTGCAAATCTTTGTAATCCCATGGACTATAGTCCACCAGGCTCCTCTGTCCATGGGATTTTTCAGGCAAGAATACTGGAGTGGGTTGCCATTTCTTTTTCCAGGGGATCTTCCTGACCCAGGGATCGAACCCATGTCTCCTGTGTCTCCTGCATTGCAGGTGGATTCTTAACCCACTGAGCCATCAAATTCTCTAGTGGAGGGTTTCCTATCCAGAGCTTTACAGTCAGGATCTGTAGGAGTTTTGTATATGTCTGTCACTAATTGGTTAATCATTGTGTTCATTTTCCTGATCTCCTAAATGACCCATTTGTAATCCTTTTCTGTAACAAAGCTGCATGTCTCATAACACTCACATGTTGAGCACCCAGGTGGGAGAAATGAAGGTATAAAGGAAATTTGAGGACAGTTTGATCAAACTGTATTTGAAAGGAAACTGTGTGACTCAAATATCCCCAGTCCCTAGGGCCCTTGTGACTCTGGTACATTTCATTGCAAGTGCAGGATGTGAAACCATCCATTCATTCATGTGTTAACGATTTTTAAAGCCTCTTGATGAAAGTGAAAGTGGAGAGTGAAAAGGTTGGCTTAAAGCTCAACATTCAGAAAACGAAGATCATGGCATCTGGTCCCATCACTACATGGGAAATAGATGGAGAAACAGTGGAAACAGTGGCAGACTTTATTTTTCTGGGCTCCAAAATCACTGCAGATGGTGACTGCAGCCATGAAATTAAAAGACGCTTACTCCTTGGAAGGAAAGTTATGACCAACCTAGATAGCATATTCAAAAGCAGAGACATCACTTTGCCAACAAAGGTTCGCCTAGTCAAAGCTATGGTCTTTCCTGTGGCCATGTATGGATGTGAGAGCTGGACTGTGAAGAAGGCTGAGCGCCGAAGAATTGATGCTTTTGAACTGTGGTGTTGGAGAAGACTCTTGAGAGTCCCTTGGACTGCAAGGAGATCCAACCGGTCCATTCTGAAGGAGATCAGCCCTGGGATTTCTTTGGAAGGAATGATGCTAAAGCTGAAACTCCAGTATTTTGGCCACCTCATGCGAAGAGTTGACTCATTGGAGAAGACTCTGATGCTGGGAGGGATTGGGGGCAGGAGGAGAAGGGGACGCCAGAGGATGAGATGGCTGGATGGCATCACTGACTCGATGGATGTGAGTCTGAGTGACCTCCGAGAGCTGGTGATGGACAGGAAGGCCTGGCGTGCTGCAGTTCATGGGGTCGCAAAGAGTCGGACACGACTGAGCAACTGATCTGATTTGATCTGATCTGATTAGAACTCTGACCTTGGTTGGGAGTACAACAATGAACTAGAAAGATAAAATTTCCACCCTCATGAGGCTTACATTCCAGTGGGGGAGGTAGGTGACAACCAGGAGAAATAAGTGAAAGATGTATGATAGCAGGTGACAAGTGCTAAGGATGAAAAACCAAACCAGAGAAGGGGAAAAAGTGTTGGGGATGGTGTGGACAGTGATTTTAAATAATGGGATTAGGAGAGGGCTCACCACTGTCTCACCACTAGTGGTGCTAGTGGCTCTGCTGCTGCTGCTAAGTCACTTCAGTCGTGTCCAACCCTGTGTGACCCCATAGACGTCAGCCCACCAGGCTCTCCTGCCCCTGGGATTCTCCAGGCAAGAAAACTGGAGTGGGTTGCCATTTCCTTCTTCAATGCATGAAAGCGAAAAAGTGAAAGTGAAGTCGCTCAGTCGTGTCCGACTCTTAGCGACCCCATGGACTGCAGCCCACCAGACTCCTCCATCCATGGGATTTTCCAGGCAAGAGTACTGGAGTGGGGTGCCATTGCCTTCTCCGCTCTAGAAGAAAAGAATCTGCCTGCCAATGCAGGAGACACAAGAGATGCAGGTTTGATCCTGGGTTGGGAAGATCCACTAGAGAAGGAAGTGGCAATTCATTCCAGTATTCTTGCCTGGAAAATTCCATAGACAGAGGAGCCTGGCAGGCTACAGTCATGGGGCTGCAAAGAGCTGGACATGACTGAATGGCTGAGGACACACACATTGCCTCACTAGAGCACTGGACCTCAGACTACCATGCTTGAAATTAACGGATACTCATATCTACTAAATGAAAAGAACTAACAGTTAAGAAATCCCCAGAGATTTGTATAGACCAAATAATGAATTTTGGTGCATGTAAATATATGGATTTCACATTGCTTATCTGTTTTTGAACTGAGAGCTGACCCTTTGTTCAATTCAATCGCTCAGTCGTGTCCAACTCTTGGTGACCCTGTGGACTGCAGCACGCCAGGCCTCCCTGTCCATCACTAACTCCTGGAGTTTACTCAAACTCATGTCCATTGAGTCGGTAATGCCATCCAACCATTTCATCCTCTGTCGTCCCCTTCTCCTGTCTTCAGTGTTTCCCAGCATCAGAGTCTTTTGAGTGATGGTCGTTTTAGGGACTTCTGTTCTGTGATCTTTTTGAGAAATTATGGATGCAAATGAATTTTTGATGAACAGAATTTTGGTATTCCCTCTTTCCATGTTTGCACAAAAAATAGAGAAATAGCACCACCATTCTAAAGAAACAAACCTGCCATATTAATTAACAGTTGAAACATCACCTGTGTAGTACTCTACCCCAAAATGTTTAACCTGAATCTTATCATGATGAAGTATTGGAGAAATTCATATTTAGTTTTGGTCTAGATTCTTGAAAATGTCAGTGTTGCAAAGGAAAAAGGAAGTTTGGACAACTGCTTTAGATTAAAGTAGATGAGAGAGACATGACAACTAAATGTAATACATGATCATGGACTGGATTCTGGATTAAAAAAATACTATTAAAGACTTTATTAGAGAAACTGGGGAGATTTGAGGATAGACTGTATATTCGATGTGCATGTTTGTGTGTTAGTTGCTCGTTTGTGTCTGACTCTTTGCGACCCCATGGTCTGTAGTCTGGCAGGCTCCTCTGTGCATGGAATTCTCCAGGCAAGAATGTTGGAGTGGTAGCCATTCCCTTCTCCAGGGGATCTTCCTGACCCTGGGATTGAGCCTGGGACTCTGCATTGCAGGCAAGTTCTTCACCATCTGAGTCACCAGGGAAGTCCATATTAGATGGTTGCTGGTACTATTGCATAAATATTAAATTCCCTGAGTGTGACAGTTAACTTATGATTGTAGTAGATTTTTCTCATTGTTTCTTCTTTGACTTACTGGTTTTTGGAGAGTGTTGTTTAATTTCCATGAATCTTTGAATTTTCAAAATTTTCTTCTGTATTGTTTCTAGTTTTATTCCACTGTGATTGGAGACTGTATTTTTATGATTTCAATCTTTTTAAATCTGTCAAGACTTGATGTGTGAGATAACGTGCTCTATTCTGAAAAATGTTCTATGTGCATTTGAGAAAGAGTATGTATCTTGCTCTTTTGGAGTGGATGGATATTCTGTATATGTCTGGTGGGTACAGTTGACTTACAGTGTCAAGTTCTTATTGATATTCTGCTTAGTTGTTCTATTATTGAAAGTGGAGTAATGATGGCTCCAACTATTGTTGTTGAATTATCTGTTTTTTTCTTCAGTTTTTGCTTCATGTGTTTTGGGCCTCTTGTTAAGTACATATATTTTCTAATCAAAACTCAGAGATTTGTGTAATGAATTAGAAAGACATCATCCAACTATGTACTGTCTACAAGAGACAAATTTTAGATTCAAAGACACAAGTGAAAAAGATAGAAAAAGTTGTACTATGCAAATATTAATAGTAAGTAAAAGAGAGCTACAGGGACTATGCTAATATCAGACAAAAATGACTTTAAGATAAAAATTGTCACTAGAGATAAAGAAGGACATTTTATAATAAGAGGGTCAATAAATCAGGAAACCATGTTGTCTTTTGAATGAACATATTTGTAATAGCTGAGTTAAAGTCTGTCTAGTAAGTGCAACCTCTGGACTTCAGCAAGGACAATTTCTATTACTTGCTTTATGTGTGCATGTGTTTATAGGTAATGCTTTCTTTGAATATCTTTCTTATTGCTATTGTTGAAAACTGGCCATTTAAAATCATGTATTTTAACAACTCTGGAAATCAGATTCCCTTCTTCCCCAGCATTTGTTGTTGCTGTTTGTTTTTGTTGTTATTGTTGCTTTTTGCTTGTTTGGGACTATTGTACTAATTCTGTGACGTCTATGTTCTTCATTATGTGTGACCCCTGAATCTCTAGTGATCAGCTAATGATTGGGTAGAGCTTTGCCTATAAGTTTTGTACCAATATGTCTCCCAGCCTCTGCCAAGGGACTCTGTGTGGGTGCTGGGGAATGCTTTCAACACTTTAGCAGGAAATTTACATCACTGCCCTGTACTCCACTTCCTGATGGAGCAAAGCCTCCTGAAAGATGTGGACTTTCTCAGGTGTTTCCTGGGGAGGTATAACCAGTTCAGTTCAGTTCAGTCCTCAGTCATGTCTGACTCTTTGGGACCCCATGGACTGTAGCACACCAGGCTTCTCTGTTCTTCACCAACTCCCAGAGCCTGCTCAAATTCACGTCCATCAAGTCAGTGATGCCATCCAACCATCTCATCCTCTGTCGTCCCCTTTTTCTGCTGACTTCAATCTTTCCTAGCATCAAAGTCTTTTAAAATTTTTAATAAAGTCCAATTTATCAATTTTTTCAGAAAAGTTTTGCTTTTGATATTCAGTTCAGTTCAGTTCAGTCGCTCAGTCATGTCCGACTCTTTGCGACCCCATGATTCACAGCACACCCGGCCTCCCTGTCCATCACCAACTCCCGGAGGTCACTCAGACTCACATCCATCGAGTCAGTGATACCATCCAGCCATCTCATCCTCTGTCGTTCCCTTCTCCTCCTTCCCCCAATCCCTCTCAGCATCAGTGTCTTTTCCAATGAGTCAACTCTTTGCATGAGGTGGCCAAAGTACTGGAGTTTCAGCTTTAGCATCATTCCTTCCAAAGAAATCCCAGGGCTGATCTCCTTCAGAATGGACTGGTTGGATCTCCTTGCAGTCCAAGGGACTCTCAAGAGTCTTCTCCAACACCACAGTTCAAAAGCATCAATTCTTCCGCGCTCAGCCTTCTTCACAGTCCAACATACTTATTTGTTTACTTGGAGGATAATTGCTTTACAATGTTTTGTCGGTTTCTGCCCTGCTGCTGCTGCTGCTGCGTCACTTCAGTCGTGTCTGACTCTGTGTGACCTCATAGACGGCAGCCCACCAGGCTCCCCCGTCCCTGGGATTCTCCAGGCAAGAACACTGCAGTGGGTTGCCATTTCCTTCTCCAAACTGCCCTAGAACAATTCAAATAAATCATAACTATATGTATATCCCCTCCTTCCTGAACTTCCCTCTCATCCATCTCACCCCTCTCCTCTAGGTCATCACAGAATGCCAGGCTGGGTTTCCTTCAGCTTTTCCTTTTAATATTTTTTGTCAGTATCTTGTCAACCCCAGTTAGTAACGCTGCTTTAGGCAGTTACTATTGATATACTAAACAATTACTACTGATCATTTTAAACAAATGCCTTGGGGGTAGAATAGAAGGAGCTCTGAGTGGAAGACAAACTCTGAGAGTGGAAAGCTTCTTAATTTTTAGTAAGTTGCCAGCAGATGAAATAGTGACAGATACTCTGGGATGAAATGTTTGGGGAATGCCAAACCCATTCTTGTTGTGGTGGCTGCTAGGCAACCACTGTTGTGAAGCTATTGATTTTCAAGGCTACTGTAGA
The DNA here is from genome assembly GCA_935064755.1 of Tragelaphus eurycerus. Taxonomy (NCBI): domain Eukaryota; kingdom Metazoa; phylum Chordata; class Mammalia; order Artiodactyla; family Bovidae; genus Tragelaphus; species Tragelaphus eurycerus. The sequence goes on from CAKXYN010000002.1 coordinate 34,051,421, forward strand.
GCTAGTTAGAGAGGGACAAGACAAGTGTAAGTTAAAATGCCATAAAGTTTGCTGTTCTTATTGTGATTCAGTTACTGTTCACTGAATAATAGATATTCCTTAGATTGTTATAAACCTTTAGTCTGCAGAGCTCTGAAAATGTTGATTTTTATAATTTTTGTTGTTGATTTTATTACTTTGTGGAGGAACAGATTTTCTTAAGTCCTCATTCTGCCATTCTGGAATTTGTAAGCTTTCCAAAATCATTTTATGGTACTTTTGCATTTTATTTTATCAACTTATTTTATTTAAGTACTAGGAAAGTCCTTGAGGTTAAATCTTTCATTGTATCTTCAAGTTTTTATGTAAGATAATATGTTTTTAGAAATATGATTGCTAGATCAAGATATATTAATATTCTTCTATTTTCATTATGCTTTACCAGGTGGTGTTCCACAAAAATTCTCTCAGTTCACACTTTGGCCATTAGTATATATAAAGGTATATTTTCCTGCATGTTTACGACTCAGGATATTAATATGTTATTTTTCTATTATGAAGTTAGAAAATACAAATTTCTAATTCTCTTTTTTTAAAAAAATTTACACTAACAACTAGGTTAACGCCAAAAATAATCTAAATAATTTTTTTCCTGAAATAATTATTGTATCCTTTTCTAGTTGAAAATACATATACAATTCTAATTTCACTTTAAAAATCTTAGAAAAATATAGATAAAATATGACAAATTCTTTTACACTGAGAAAAATTTTGGTTTGTGTCTTCTTAATTAAGGATTAGGTTTTACAGTGTGTGAGTGAATCCCTAAGATCATCATGTATTTTTGGCTCAGTTTCTCTGGAAATGAGATACCTTACTAAACTCTATCATTGGCCAAGAAAAGAGGAGGAATAATGACAAAACCATAAAGCCAAGCATATGCAAACAGCCTGCTCTAAATCTGATGAGTACTCCAGAAACTGAAATTGCAAATCTGTGATCGTCTCTTGGGGGGAATCTGCTGCTGCTGGGAGTAGGAGGTGCTTTTTAGGAATGGTCACTGAGATATTATGCTTAACTGGCAATAGGGTAGATCTGAGAGATAAACATCACTTAGTCACCAGGAGTTCCCAGGAAATGTGCTGACAATGCTGGTGTGTTATTTGGACAGTGGTGTTTTTTCGATGCCTGTGCTTTGTAATTTATTTCTTCTTCTTTGAGTTACAATTGGAGAGAAATTCATGAATTTGGTAGTTGTAGCTTGACCTTTAGTGCAAATTGGCACCTTAACAAAGAAAGCAATCTTTGTGTTTGTGATTGTTCCTTTGTACTGAGAGATTTTCCCAGTGGCTCGTTGGTGAGTAATCTACCTGCCAATGCAGAAGACGCAGATTTGATCCCTGGGTTGGGAAGATTCCTTGGAGGAAGGAATAGGTACCCACTCCAGTATTTTTTCCTGGAGAATGCCATGGACAGAGGAGCCTGGTGGGCTACAGTCCACAGTGTTGCAAAGAGTCAGACATGACTGAGCTCACATGCTCTAGAAATGGAGAACAGGCTGGAATGAGGGAGGAAGAAGGCTCAGCGCCGAAGAATTGATGCTTTTGAACTGTGGTGTTGGAGAAGACTCTTGAGAGTCCCTTGGACTGCAAGAAGATCCAACCAGTCCATTCTGAAGGAGATCAACCCTGGGATTTCTTTGGAAGGAATGATGCTAAAGCTGAAACTCCAGTATTTTGGCCACCTCATGCGAAGAGTTGACTCATTGGAGAAGACTCTGATGCTGGGAAGGATTGAGGGCAGGAGGAGAAGGGGACGACAGAGGATGAGATGGCTGGATGGCATCACTGACTCGATGGGTATGAGTCTGGGTGATCTCCGGGAGCTGGTGATGGACAGGGAGGCCTGGTGTGCTGCAGTTCATGGGGTCGCAAAGAGTCGGACACGACTGAGCGACTGATCTGATCTGATCTGAGACGTATTTCAGGTTCATCCACTTGCTTCAGAATGGGCCAGCCCTTCTCTGCCAAGGTACCTTCTTTATAAAATTTTCTGAGAATGTTTTTTTAGGTGAGGTCAGAATTCAATGAATGGGAATCAAATCTTGCCCTCCCATATTTAATTCACTATATTCTTTAATGCAAATAAAATAAGATGAAATCATAGAACCTTAGAATTAGAAAGGACATGGAGATAATCTGGTGATCCTGGGTCTCTTAATCATAGATGAATTTTCTTAATCATGAAAGGAGAAGATTATAGTAGTCAGTGATTCTTAATCTTTTCTATGCCCTGCTCTTAAGAAGGTTAGAAATTTTATGCACATTACAATTACATTTTTGATTTTACTTCTTTTGAATAGGTTTTATGTGTACATGTACCCTCCTACATACAAGGTGGTAAATGATGAAAACGAAATTTTCCACCCACCTCTGTCACTCAGTCTCTTAGTTTTCTCGGAAGGTAGCTACCGTTACCAGGGTTTTGTGTATTCCTCACAAACAGGCTATGCATTTACAGCCATAAACATGTTTGTTTCCATTTACCTACACATATTATCCTTATAAGTGGTCGTATTTTATATATACTGTTCTCTGTTAGTGTTTTCACTTTATCACATATCTTGTGAGGAGGAGGAGGTGTGCGCTCAGTTGTGTCAGACTCTGCAATCACATGAACTGTAGCCCGGCAGGCTTCTCTGTCCAGGCAAGGATACTGGAGTGAGTTGCCATTTTGCTTTCCAGGGGATCTTTCCCACCCAGGGATTGAACTCGAGTCTCGTAAGTCTCCTGCATTGGGAGGCGGATTCTTTACCACTGCACCACCTGTGTATTGTTCCAAATTGGTGTGTTTAAATGAGTTGCCTCATTATTTTAAATGGCTGCATGTTATGTGTTTATAGATACAGGATAATTTAACTCATGGGTATGGGGTAGTTTATTTAAGAATGTAAGTATATATCCTAATATTTTGCTTTTAAAAACAATGATATATAATGATATAAGTAATATATATTTGTACCTATTTCATTTCAACATGGGAAAATATTTCTTTACCATAAATTCCTAGAACCAAAGTTGTTGGAGCATATGTATTTTATTTGTTTTGGGTTATTGCCAAACTGCTCTCCTTGAAAGTTGCAGTGATTTTCACCTCTACTAACATGCCTGTCAGTCCATACCTTTCCAAGAGAGTATTTTTATTGTTTTATTTTGTCAATATGATTGGTGAAAAATATTATTTAATTGTAATTTTAATCAGATTTTCTCTTACTGAGTACAATTTGATATCTTTTTATGTACTGAAATTCATCACACTTAAGATATCATTGATTATAAGAAATCCAGATTTCAGAAAACCAACAAGCTTAGAATCAGTGAAATCAATACTTGACCCATATGCATTTCCATTTTTGTGAGATGTCTTTTGTTTATTTCTCTACTGGTTATTGGTCTTCTGTATTGATTTCCAAGGGCTTTTATGAGTTAAGGAAATTGACCATATATCTGTGATGTTTACTGCATTCCCCAATTTTTCACTGTGAAATTCTGTTGTTTTTCATGCAGAAAAAAATTTTTATGTAGTTAAATTTATCTAGTTTTTCTTTATCAGCTTATGGATTTTGTGTCAGTATAAGAAGGCCTTTTCCTCACTGAAATTTAAAAAATACATTTTCCCAAGTTTTTAAACTTATTCTGGTCATTTTATTTTAATATTATATCATTTATCTTTTCATAATTTTCCAGAATTTTCTTATTATTTTATCAGATTTATAAAGTCTGTTTAGTTCTAAATGTTGATATATTTATTGGAGTTATGCTTGGACTTTTGGGGTTCAATCCCTAGGTTGGGAAGATCCGTTGGAGAAGGAAATGGCAGCCTGCTCTGGTATTCTTGCCTGGAAAATTTGATCAGCAGAGGAGCCTGATGGGCTATAGTCCATGAGGTCTCAAAGATTCAACTAGGATTGAGCACGCACACATGCAAATCTAGCTTGAATTCATGTACGTTATTGATTTCCTGTGTGATTTTTAGGTAACCTGCTAATCTTAATGAACCTGAGTTTTCTCTTCTATAAAAAAGCTGAGAATATATACCGTACAAGAGTATTATGAAATTTAGAAATTACAGTATACACACACACATGCATACATACATACATGTATATGGGCCTGGGTGTGTCTAAAAGGCCCCCTTTATTATTCTTTTCCTTCAGAACTTCTTTTTCTTCTGCTCACATCCAAAGCACCTTTCCCCAAATTCTCTACCTAACGATAGAGACTGTCCAGTGTTTTTCTCTGCCTTTGGAGACACACTGTGGCCGTCTCTCGTCTGAAGGGTCACTGTACCTTTTCTTCTTCCATCCTCCAGATTCTGGCATCGCAAGTGTGTAGTCTGTGGACTACAGCAGCAGCAGCACCACCACCATCTGGAATCTCTTGCCTGGCTTCTTAGACTTTAGTCTGCATTTGAATTATCTGAGGAGCTTGTTAAAATGCAGATTCTGATTCAGTGGGTCTGAGGTGAAGCCCAAGATTCTGCATTTCTAACAAGCTCCCAGGTGTAATCATGCTCTTGGTTCCTGGACTACAGTTCAAGTAGCAAGGACTGGGAATAAGGCTGTGCCTTTAAGAATTTATTAGAAACTTGTTTGGCTGCCTCTGAAGGTATCATTGGAAGGAAATAAAAAGCATACTGTGCATATGCTGTTTCACAATATGACTGAGCTCACTCATCCTCATACCACTCTCTATGGAAGATGAGTAAAAGTTTCCATTAAAGGAAAAATTTTAAGCCAGAATATAAATAAGGGCTTTGCTGCTTTCAGTTGGTCAGGGCAAGAAAAGCCAGTTTATACTGTACCTTGGAGTTCCTTTGGATAAGGAGAGCAATAGCATTCCTAAGAGCTGGGCCCTTCTTAGAAAAGACTGTTGATTTGCTGGGATTTTTACATTGCTGGAGATATGAAAAATGAAAGCCAAATTCATACTGCAGCCCAGAATTCAGTGCTTGAGGTTTAAAGCCAGTAATATTTTCCCTGTAAAATCTCTTTGGAAAGACTTTCAGAACTGAGTCAGCTAGGGTGAACCCATTTTCCAAAATTCTGTTTCTGGAAGCATTTAATTGAAAGGAAAAACCCCAAGAATGCATCCAGAGTTGAATGTTATGCAGCAATTGGAAGGGCTTTGAAACAGTAACAATGGGAGTAAATGAAGCCAAATGAAGTCTGCAAATTATTAGGGTGAAATCAGTAAGGGGCATAGAAATTTAATACAAGGGAAGTAAGAGAAATCAGTTTTCCAATACAAACTCTGTTCTGAGATGTTGTACAAAGGACACGGAAGAAGAAACTTCTGTTAGCTAAAGAAATGGCAAAAGCCAAAAGTTTGGAGGAGACAATCTCTCTGATTTTAGTTTGATTTCCTATGAAGGATTTTGTTTTCAAAATCTCATTAAATGGTAGTCCTCAATACAGCTTCTTACAATTTCTCGCAAAAAGAACATCCTGCTGAAACCTCACAGAACATATTCTCAAGTACTCTGAAAACTGAGATAGGCAGAAACCTAGTGCTGGTATCCAGACGGAATTCACATTAATCATAAAGCAAATAGGTCCTAATTAAGGAAACTGACAACTTTCAGTATAATGCATATTTAATTTTTAAAAAAATCTGCCAGAAAAAGAGCAGAAGATATTCTGTTACTCGAGAACATGTTGTGTCAACTGATACAACACGGATACAGAAAACTAGATATCATTTCTTTCTAGTTTCTTCAGGGTATACTCATGTGAGATGCGAAGGTACACACCATCTCAAACTCTGGAGAAAAATAAAATCAAAGAAAGCATTGGTATTATGCTTAGAAACAAAACATGCTGCTGCTGCTGTTGTTTAGTTGCAAAATTCTGTCCAGTTCTTTGCTACCCCATGGACAGTAGGCCTCCAGGCTCCTCTGTCCATGGGATCTTCCAGGCAAGAATACTAGCGTGAGTTGCCATTTCCTTCTCCAGGAGACCTTCCTGACTCAGAGATCGAACCCACATTCCTTGTGTGGCAGTCAGATTCTTCACCCTTGGGCCACCTGGGAAACCCTAGAAACAAAACATACCAGCAGCAAATTATAGCAATAAACTATCACAACCAAGTAAACTGATCAAAGAAATGTGAACAAGAAGCATAGAAAAGATGTATAGATAGAACATGAAAGTTACCAATTGTGCAGTAATTCTAATTGGATTAAACTCTCCTTTAAAGATGTCAAATGGAACCAGTATTACAAATTTGGGAACTTATTATTTTTAAACTTTATTAAAAAAAAAAAAAATTGGACTTCCCTTGTGGCTCAGCTGGCAAAGAATCTGCCTGCAATGCGGGAGACCTGGGTTTGATCCCTGGGTTGGGACTATCCCCTGGAGAAGGGAAAGGCTACCCACTCCAGTATTCTGGCCGGGAGAATCCCATGGACTGTATGTTAACATGGGGTCACAAAGAGTTGGACACGACTGAGCGATTTTCACTTTCACTTAAAAAAAGAAATACTAGCTGAAGCTTTTTGAAAGGACAGCATATTCTGTTGCCATGTTTTGGTTGTCAGACTTCTGGACCCCCCAGATGTTTCAGTCTGGAAGCCCTGGCTCAACAATAGGCAGGCAGTGCTGAAAAGGATACTACACTTGGAACTCGGCATTGAGCCCTTTTCTCTAAGCTCCAGCTGCCCTGGTTCATCTCTGCTTGTTGTTCCTCTGATACCAGAACAGAACTCATGATCATCCTCCACCAGCCCTGCTTCTTTACCGTTCCCTATCTCAGCAAGTAGCTAGATACCCAAGAATTCTACCCTATACCTTCTTCTTCTTGCCTACTCCCTCCCTTAGATTTATTGAGAAAAAATTATCACATACAACTGTATACATTTAAGGCATACAACATTATTTAATATATATTGTAAAATGATTACCACAATAGGTTCAGCTAGCTTCCATCGTATCATATAGACACAATAAAAAAGAAGAAAAAGCATGAAAGAAAACTTACTCCTTGTGATGAGAACTCTTAAGATTTACTCTCTTAACAACTTTCCTATATATCCTACAGCAGTGTTAGCTATAGTCAGCCTATTATATATATATCCCTAGTACTTATTTACCTTATAACTAGTATTCAGTTCAGTTGCTTAGTCATGTCTGACTTTCTGTGACCCCAGGGACTGCAGCACACCAGGCTTCCCTGTCCATCACCAACTCCCAGAGCCTGCTCAAATTCATGTCTATCGAGTTGGTGATGCCATCCAACCATCTTATCTTCTGTCGTCCCATTCTCCTCCCGCCTTCAATCTTTCCCAGCATCAGGGTCTTTTCAAATGAGTCAGTTCTCCACATCAGGTGGCCAAAGGATTGGAGCTTCAGCTTCAGCATCAGTCCTTCCAATTAATATTCAGGACTGATTTTCTTTAGGATTGTCTGGTTTGATTTCCTTGCAGTCCAAGGGACTCTCAAGAGTCTTCTCTAACACCACACTTCAAAAGCATCAATTCTTTGGCACTCAGCTTTCTTTATAGTCCAACTCTCATATCCATACATGACTACTGGAAGAACAATAGCCTTGGCTAGACAGATCTTTGTTGGTAAAGTAATGTCTCTGCTTTTTAATACACTGTCTAGGTTGGTCATAGCTTTTCTTCCAAGGAGCAAGGGACATTTAATTTCATGACTGCAGTCACCATCTGCAGTGATTTTGGAGCCCAAGAAAATAAAGTGTGTCACTGTTTCCATTGTTTCCCCATCTATTTGCCATGAAGTGATGGGACCAAATGATCATTTTTTGAATGTTGAGTTTTAAGCCAGCTTTTTCACTCTCTTCTTTCACTTTCATCAAGAGGCTCTTTAGTTCCTCTTCACTTTCTTCCATAAGGGTGATGTCATCTACATATCCGAGGTTATTGATATTTCTCCCAGCAGTTTTTATTCCAGCTTGTGCTTCATCCAGCCTGACATCTTGCATGATGTACTCTGCATATAACTTAAGTAAGCAAGGTGACATCATACAATCTTGATGTACTCCTTTCCCAATTTGTAACTGACAGTTTATATCTTTTGCCCACTTTTCTCCAGTATTATTGTTGTTTAGTTGCTTAGTTGTATCTGCCTCTGTGACCACATGAACTGTAGCCCACCAGGTCCCTCTGTCTATGGGACTTTCCCAGCAATAATACTGGAGTGGGTTGCTGTTTCCTACTTCAGGGGATCTTCCCAACACAGGGATTGAACCTGCGTCTCCTGCATTGCAGGTAGATTCTTTACCGCTGAGCCACCGAGGAAGCCCTTCTCCAGTACCCCATCCCTATCCCTCCTTCTTTTTCCTACCTCCCAAAGCATCCACCAAATCATGCAGAATTTGCATCTTCAGTTTTTCTTGAATCTTTTTCTCTCTACCTTTAAAGTTCCCATTGCAGCTTTAGCATTTATCATCCTCCGGCTGATCTCCAGTGGAGGCTTCCTAACTAGTCTCCTTGTCTTTACTGTTTTCATTTTTTTTTTTTTTTTCAGTTTTAGTAAGCAATTCTCTTATTTTATATTCTTTTTCAGGAACAATTCTTGAAATGTATTTTAACATGCCATAAAATTTACTTGTTTCAGTGATTGTTTTTAGTAAGTTTAGAGTTGTGCTGCTGCTGCTGCTAAGTCGCTTCAGTCGTGTCCGACTCTGTGCGACCCCATAGACAGAAGCTCACCAGGCTCCCCTGTCCTGGGATTCTCCAGGCAAGAACACTGGAGTGGGTTGCCATTTCCTTCTCCAATGAATGAAAGTGAAAAGTGAAAGCGAAGTCGCTTAGTCGGGTCCGACTCTTAGCGACCCCATGGACTGGAGCCTACCAGGATCCTCTGTCCATGGGATTTTCCAGGCAAAAGTACTGGGGTGGGGTGCCATGTGCACTTATTACCAAAATCCTAAATTCTTTTTACAAAATTTTTATTATGAAAAATTAATATATGCACAAGTAGAGAGAGTAGTATAAGAAGCCCTTATATATCATGTTTAGCCATCAACACAGAGCCCATCTTGTTTCATCCATGACTCCATCTACTTTCTTCACATGTATGGATTATTTCAAAGCATATCCAGAATTAAGATAATTTCTTCTGCAAATACTTCAGTGTGTACTTTAAAAAATAAGGACACTTAAAAAACATAACTACATTATCACATTTTTAAAAAGCTACCAATAATTCCTTAACACTATTAAATGTTCAATCAACATTTCAATTTCTCACTGTCTTTTTTTGTATGATTGATTTGTTTGGATTCAGACAAGGTTGATTCATTACAGTTGGTTTATATGTCTTCTAAACTTCAGTTCAGAGTTTCATTATCCCTCTTTTTTTTGTTGTTATAACTTATTTGTTGCAGAAATCACATTGTTTGTATACTACAATTTCTCAAGCTTTAGGTTTTCTGACGATGTCTCTACAGTGTCATTTAAAGTATTCTTCTGTCGTTTGGATATTGGTTATTATTAATATATCTACAGGATTGACTAGCCATAGGTTTGACTCTAGAAAGAATACATTGTATTAATATTTGGTATCATGAGCATATCAGGAGGCACCTAATGTCAGGTCGTACTTATTTTGGTGAGGTTAAGCTTGATCTGTAGATTCAGGTGTTGTCAGCCTGATCTACCTATTGTAAAGTTTCTCATCAACCTTCCACCTCAGCATTATAGCAATGGCTGATAATAATTACCTACAGCCAAAATGCAGCCGTGAATTTTTTTTAACACAATTAACTTTTTGATATGAAAGTCTGATCGTGTCTTTCTTCTGCCTAAATATCCTAGAGGTTTCCCATAGCTCTCCCTCTGTTTCCTTGCTGCACAGAATCTCTGTGTAGTCTGGTGGGATTACTTCGCTGCCCTCTGATTACTTTGCACACCCCTTGAAGGTCCTGACTATGTCTGTTGTCCCTCATCCTTGAAGGCCTAGGACAGCATCTGACAAATGCTCATTTAATGCTTATTGATGAAATGAATGAATAAGCTCAATAATTAAGCCAACAGAGGATTACAGCATCTACAAAAAAAGGCATATTGTGTGGTTTTCTTTTTTTTTTTCGTGAATGTGGAAAAATATGAAAAAGGCAAGTAGAGACTGAAGAAACCAGAGAGAGCGAAGCCAAGAGGAGAGCATTTTGGAAGAGTCTCGGAGTTTTTCGCAGTGGTGACAGTTTGTTCAGAGATGTGGAGCAGTGCTCATTGTTTACAGAGAAGAACAGGCAGATGGGAAGCTCCCTGGGATGCACAGGAGGGCCTGAATATTGGGGGAGGAGGCTGAGCAAGGAGGGAGATTCTTGAAACAAGACACGCTGTGTTCTATGAATGTGTGAATCAGCTTCACGTCCCATTTCAATGGCCCTGGTAGGCATCATTGTAATGCAATGAATTCAGGTCCCTCCCAGCAGCCCATTCATTTGCTATTGGTCTCTAGTGTCTCCTCCCCTAACTGTGCAGGCTATGCCAGGCCAGTAGCATGGAGCATAGATTTTCCTCATACCTGAGGGAGAGTCAGGCCCTGCCAACACCTACTAAAAGAATTCTTGTTTGGGCAACCTAAGATCTTGCAGGGAAATGATATGGGGAATGAAGGTTGCGAATAAACCTCTAAAGCCTTTATAAATGATTTGTATGTTCACTACATAAGACATCAGCACAATAGAAAGAATATACATACATTTCACATTATAGCTTCATTTTCATTTATCACTAACTTTTGCTTACTGGCATGTTTTCAGTATTTCCCTGTGCTTTAAAGGATGCTTGCAAATTTGTTCTGCTTTCTAACCAGCAATATGGACACTAAAAAGGAGTGAGTATTTCTGTCCCTTGTGATGTCTCCTATGGGGGAAACAGAATATTGAATACTCTTGTGATTTCACAATAAAAAGTCTCACATTTCATGCTCTACATGTCATGACTGGGTGTACTCTGAAGATTCATCTAAATGTTCACTGAAATTCTTTAGATTATGGGGCAGATACACAGAAAGAAAGCAAGTTAGTATACAAGCTAAAAAAAAAACTGGACTCTAGAGTCAGAATACCTAGGTTTGAATTCAGATTTCACCACTAATTAGCTGTGTAACCTTGGAAAAGTTACATAAGTGCTCTGTGTCTTCATTTCCTTATCTGTAAAAAAGGAAATAATAACACATCACAGTGCTGGACAAAAATGACTTGTTAGAAGTGCTTAGAAGGACTTCCCTGGTGGTCCAGTGTTAGAATCCACCTACCAACGAGGAATTTCTTTGGTTTCCACTAACATACTGTTGTGTGTGTGTATGCACAAAGTCACCTCAGTCATGTCTGATTCTTTGTGACCCTATGGACTGTAGCCCACCAGGCTCTTCTGTCCATGGGATTCTCTAGCCAAGAATACTGGAGTGGGTTGCCATGCCCTTCTCCAGGGGATCTTCTCAACCCAGGGATCGAACCCAAGTCTCTTATGTCTCCTGCATTGGCAGGCAGGTTCTTTTACCACTGGTGCCACCTGGAAGGACACAGATTCCTTCTGTGGTCCGGGAAGGTTCCACATGCCGAGGAGCAACTCCGCCTGAGTGCTGCAGTTACTGAGCTTGTGCACCACAACTGCTGAAAGCCGTACGCCCTAGAGTCCACACACTACCATGAGCAGTTTAAGAACCACAAGTGGAGGAAGCTTGCGTGCAGCATTGAAGACCCATCACAGCCAAAAATAAATTAATTTTTTTTTTTTCTTTAAAGTGCTTAGAAGAGTGCCTGGCATGTAGTGAGAGGTATGGGAGTGATACCCATGAAGACTGATGTTGTTATCAGTGAAGTCAATCTGTGCCTGTGAGACTTTTACTTACGAGGACTCTGAGATGAGTGAGGGCTGCTCACAGTACTACATAGCCTGTCCATAGCTGTGACAGTGCTGCCCACTTTCCTTCAGTGAGAGGCAAAGAACAGAAACACAAAAAGTTGAGCTAATCATAAAAGGGGAAATGCACATTTCTTTTCCATTTGAGCACATGAAAACTTTGATCCATTTGACTAGTATCAGTTTCCCTCTACAGTCTGCTAATTCTGACCAAGAAGGGCTTCTGTGGAAGATGGAGGACTTTAAACCTATGGGGCTGAACAATGAAGGCATATTTTTATGGATCTGGAGCTCCTAGACTTTGCCCCAAAGAATGCAGCTCAACCAGAGGCATCTGAGGGTGTGCCCCACCTTAGGCACAGTGCTTCTGGAAAATAGTGCCTGTTTTTATGAGAAGTTACAGTAGGATTTTGGGAATAATGGTTTTGGTGTTTCATTCAGATATGACATGAAAAAGCTGCCCTTCCCCCCAAAAAACAAAATGCTGAAAATGCTGTACAGTTTTAAGACTTAACAAAAATTCAATCAGGACTGTTATCCCTTAATCATATTTATTGCACTGATGAAAATTTTTGTTTTGGGTGACGTTTAGCATTCATCTCAATTTTCTTCATCCTTTTCCCAGGAATATAATGGAATGTTTGCCAATTACCTTACTAAAATAAAGAAAAGGCACAGCAAATATCCTTTGATCCCCAGTGACTCCATAAAACAGACCTGAGAGGGTTTTTTCTACTATGATTGGTTCTTTAATAATCTTTGCGTGTGCCCGTGATCACTTTACTTTCTTGCATGTTCTAAACTAACTATTTAATACAATGCCTGTAAAAATTTAAAAGCAAATTGTTAAACTCATTGGTATGAAATTTCGAAATTTCTACTTTCCATTCTCTTTCAAAATTAGGGAAATATTTGCCCTGTCTCATCTCTGGCACTTTTTAAACTCTCTGTGATTTCACAGATTACTGACTGCATATTAAGATCATATCTACATATTAAGATCGTTAAGTTTCTTTTGGTTCTTGGGATAGAATTAACCTGGGTCTGAACTGAGACATGAACTTCCCCGATGACTCAGTGGGTAAAGAACTTGCCTTCAGTGCATTAGACACAGGAGATGCAGGTTCAGTCTCTGGGTTGGGAAGATGCCCTGGAGGAGGGCATGGGAACTCACTTAGGTATTTTTGCCTGGAGAATCTTGTGGACAGAGGAGCCTTGTGGACTACAGTCCATAGGGTCGCAAAAAGTTGGACACGACTGAAGCGACCTCATATGCACAAACTGAGACATACCTTTATTGAAAGTGGTTGGATTATCTTTTTATCACCTCACTTACAGTGGATGTTAAATTCTTCATAATGTGCAGTCCTCTGAGGTTCCCAATTTTCTAGTTTTATCTGAATAACTTCCCCCTCATACAAAACATCTTTGTTCTCCTTGCAACTCTCCTGCCAAAAGCATTCTTCCAGCTCTTAGGGAAAACCTGCTTTTTGGGGGCAGCGGGGGTGGAGGGAGCAATAGGCAGTTTATCACAGAATATATACTTAGGGTGGAGAAGGCAATGGCACCCCACTCCAGTACTCTTGCCTGGAAAATCCCATGGACGGAGGAGCCTGGTAGGCTGTCTATGGGGTCGCTAAGAGTCGGACATGACTAAGCGACTTCACTTTCACTTTTCACTTTCATGCATTGGAGAAGGAAATGGCAACCCACTCCAGTGTTCTTGCCTGGAGAATCCCAGGGATGGGGGAGCCTGGTGGGCTGCCGTCTATGGGGTCACACAGAGTCGGACATGACTAAAGTGACTTAGCAGCAGCAGCATATACTTATGGTAAATTCAAAAATCGATGTTCGTCAGTGTTGTTGTTTTATTGACAAGCAAGAGAACTCAACTTAATTTTAAGTCAGAAATCGACTTGATATTAAACCCGGAAGGGATTTTGTAGAGTTTGCTGAGAGGAGGTGAAGCAGAAATTGCAAAATTATCAGCCTCCCTGTGGGATGCCAGGCACTCTGTGTTTTCTGTTTACTGTGCCAACTGAGTAATGTAAGTTGGTCAGTGGTGTCTATTAAAGACTGATCATTTGAACTTGGGGAAATTCTGGTTCACTAGCTATGAGGTGGCACTTAGAAAGTTCAGGAATACTGCCTTGTGATGTTGACGATTAGCTAGATTTGGGAACCATTGAGGGAAGCTGTAACTTTCAAACTTTAATCCCCTGAAGTGCTTGTTAAAACACAAATTGCTGGGCCTCACCCTCAGAGACTCAAATTCAGTAGATATGGGGCCAAGCTTGAGAATTTATATTTCAATGGGTTCCCAGGTGATGCTGAGACTGCTCATCTGAACTTTGAGAACCACTGAGCAAAAACTTCAGCCAACTGTTGATTGGGACAGAAGCCTGCCTGTCTGACTTTTTTCTTATTATTTCTAAAATCTTAACCTCACTCCCACCTGTGTGACTGTTCTGAGATATCCAGGCTCCTCTGATGTCCATCCTCCAACCAAAGATACTGAAACTTGTCAATGAAAACCGGTAGTTGAGTTTTATGACTGCATATTGGGCAGGGGTGGGGCCTCCCAGGTGGCTTAGTGGTAAAGAACCCACCTGCCAATGCAGGAGGCAGGGTTCCATCCCTCTGCTGGCAAGACACACTGAACAAGGAAATGGAAACCCACTCCAGTATTCTTGCCTGGGAAATGTCATGAATAGAAGGAGCCTGGTGGGCTACAGTCCATGGGGTCACAAAGAGTCAGATGGACACAACTTAGTGCCTAAACGACAATAACAAATCGGGCAGGGGTGCATTTACTTCATTTTGACCTAAAATCCATGGCTTATCTTATCAGTGCTGGTGTTCAAAACCACTGTCTGTGACCTGAGCTGAATTTACCAAGTTTGAAGTCACTGATGACCACTTCCAATTTGCCATTTTTTCTGCTAGGAGAAAAAAAGAAAATATCTTGGTTTAAAATCTTTAATTATGGACTGTAGAAAAATAGGTGGACTTCAGAGAAGAAGAGTACTGGGAATTTGAGGGAAAATTTCCTGTCTTTGCAACCAGATGGAAATCTGCTCCTTCTTCCACTCCCCACCCCTCACTGCCTGAAAACACATAAAGGGAAATCCCAGCTTTCATCCACATTGAGAAATTTCCGATGGTTCTAGCCTTTTAAAGTTAGCACGAGCAAGTGGAGATCTAGTGTTGAAGGTGGGCTCAGTTTTACAACCTTCAGATCCTCTTTTAGAATATCTGAGTATGAATCTTACCATCACTTAGGAAAAGCTCTGGAAAAATTCTGACACCTCGCAAAAGTTTCAGGATGAAACTTGACACTGAGACAAGTTCCATGTTTCATTTCCAGTCCTAAATGTGGCTCGCACTTGTTTAATGCTTTGAGTTTCTGATCCTTTTGATGCAGGTCTGCTTTGACTTTATCACAAATGCTTCCTGATATGTTTCAGGCTGGAGAGAAACCATGTTGCAGTGGAATTTTTCCTTGGAATTTGTCTCACTTTCCCCCCTGTAAATTTGGAAGATGAAAGACAAATTCCCAGGAGGTAAAATCGCAAAACAAAACTGAAAATTTAAAAAAAAAAAAACCTCTCTGCTTTTATTCCTCATGTTCCTTGCCTGACCGTGGAATTGAAACGTGCTGCTTGCCTTGACTCGGAGGGGTCTGGCGGGTGAAAATAGGAGTTGGTGACAGGGAAAAGCCCAGTGCCTAATCTACTTGTAAAATCCTATTCAGTGCCCAGGATGGGAAAAGAAAACTGCAGGTTTCCAGAAGACTGAAGGGCAGTAGCCCCACAGATGAATCATCTGCTCAACAACTGATTTCATTTCAACAATTTCTCTGGAAGTTGCCCATCTTCAGGGAATGGGTGTCTTGTTTTGGAGATGTGTTGCCCACAAGATTGCATCACTGTATAGAAATATAGCTTTGGAGAAACTGAAAAAGAACATCCCTCCCCTCTTTTAACCTCCAAATAGCTTATACACAGTGGAGACTTGGGTTTGGACTCCTACATAAATCACATTGTATGGACAGCTGGAATTAGGAGGAAAGTGTACGTTAGCGGACCAGGAGCCATTCTTTGGTCAGGGGACCAAGATCAAGGGCTCTACTATCCAAGGTTGACTCTTGTCTCAGCATCCCCCACTCACAGTGTACTTCTGGGAGCCAAGACACATTAAAAATTTCTCCCCTGCCCCAATCTGCGTCATTTGTACTCACAATCTCAATAAAGTCCTTGGAGAGTGATCTCACGCAGCCTTCATGGAAAACTGCCTGATGTTGCTGAGTTTAGTCTCCTCCTTGGAGTGAAAAGCAACTCTCCCATGTTTGAGGGGGTGCAGGCAGCAAACATACTCATCTGTTCACTGATTTTGTTTCACAAATATGCACGGAGCTTCACTGTGGGCTGGGTGTTGGCTTCACGTTGAGGGTACCAGTGCCATTGATAGGACAAACATGGTTCCTGCTTCACAGAGCTGTGGTGAGGGATAAAAGGAAATAAACTAGCAATTACAGAGCAGTCTAATAAGGACCATAAAATTGTACGAAGTACTTAGAAGCTCTGCACATGAGTAATTGGTGCTCAGAGACTAGTAGAAGGTGCCAGTGAGACTAAACGGGAGGGGAACTGACTATCGTTGGGGGAAAGGAGGAGAAACTGTCCTTTAAGGTTTTCCAGAAGAGGTCATGGCCAGGCTGAAGTTGGGAAAATGAATGTGGAGGTGCCAGAGGAAAAAAGAATTGGGAAGGGACGCCGACAGAACTGCATGTGCAAAAGCGCAGGGACCAGAGAAAACATGAAACATTCTAGAAATAGTTTAGGATGAGTGGAGAGGGCAGTAGAAGCAAGAGGTGGAGAAAAGTAGATGCAGATTTCTTTACCAACTTTTATCCTGAGAAGACAGAGGAGCACTCACTGAAAAATTTAAACAGTTAAAAAAAGCTCATCAGATTTCCCTCTGTAGTATAGACCATGGATTCGGGCGTGGGACGATGGCAAGTGTGTTCAGTTTCTTCTTTCTGCTGGACATCTAGATTAGAAGTCAGCTGGCAGTCAGTTAGCTTTAGGGGATGGGAACAGGGAGTTGCCTGGAGTTACAGATTTTGGGGAGGTTCAATTTATCTCATGGCCATGGGAACACATGGCAGTCACCTTTGGAAGTGTGTGCAGGTTGTCAGTGCTGTGAAATGAAGGGAAGTGAAAAGCAAAGGAGAAAAGGAAAGGAAAGGAAAGATACACTCATTTGAATGCAGAGTTCCAAAGAATAGCAAGGAGAGAAAAGAAAGCCTTCCTCAGCAATCAATGCAAAGAAATAGAGGAAAACAACAGAATGGGAAAGACTAGAGATCTCTTTAAGAAAATTAGAGATACCAAGGGAACATTTCATGCAAAGATGGGCTCAGTAAAGGACAGAAATGGTAGGGACTGAACACAAGCAAAAGATATGAAGAAGAGGTGGCAAGAATACACATAAGAACTGTACAAAAAAGATTTTCACGACCCAGATAATTATGATAGTGTGATCACTCACCTAGAGCCAGACATCCTGGAATGTGAAGTCAAGTGGGCCTTAGGAAGCATCACTATGAACAAAGCTAGTGGAGGCGATGGAATCCCAGTTGAGCTATTCCAAATCCTGAAAGATGATGCTGTGAAGTGCTGCACTCAATATGCCAGCAAATTTGAAAAACTCAGCAGTGGCCACAAGATTAGAAAAGGTCAGTTTTCATCCCAATCCCAAAGAAAGGCAATGCCAAAGAATGCTCAAACTACCACACAATTGCACTCATCTCACACACTAATAAAGTAATGCTTAAAATTCTCCAAGCCAGGCTTTAGCAATATGTGAACCATGAGCTTCCAAATGTTCAAGCTGGTTTTAGAAAAGGCAGAGGAACCAGAGATCAATTGCCAACATCTGCTGGATCATTGAAAAAGCAAGAGAGTGACAGAAAAACATCTATTTCTGCTTTATTGACTATGCCAAAGTCTTTGACTGTGTGGATCACAGTAAACTGTGGAAAATTCTGAAAGAGATGGAAATACCAGACCACCTGACCTGCCTCTTGCGAAACCTGTATGCAGGTCAGGAAGCAACAGTTAGAACTGGACATGGAACAACAGACTGGTTCCAAATAGGGAAAGGAGCACGTCAAGGCTGTATATTGTAACCCTGCTTATTTAACTTCTATGCAGAGTACATCATGAGAAACCCTGGGCTGGAAGAAGCACAAGCTGGAATCAAGACTGCCAGGAGAAATCTCAATAACCTCAGATATGCAGATGACACCACCCTTATGGCAGAAAGTGAAGAGGAACTAAGAAGCCTCTTGATGAAAGTGAAAGTGGAGAGTGAAAAGGTTGGCTTAAAGCTCAACATTCAGAAAACTAAGATCATGGTGTCTGGTCCCATCACTTCATAGCAAATAGATGGGGAAACAGTGTCAGACTTTATTTTTCGGGGCTCCAAAATCACTGCAGATGGTGATTGCAGCCATGAAATTAAAAGACGCTTACTCCTTGGAAGGAAAGTTATGACCAACTTAGACAGCATATTAAAAAGCAGACACATTACTTTGCTAACAAAGGCCTGTCTAGTCAAGGCTATGGTTTTTCCAGTAGTCATGTATGGATGCGAGAGTTGGACTATAAAGAAAGCTGAGCACTGAAGAATTGATGCTTTTGAACTATGGTGTTGGAGAAGACTCTTGAGAGTTCCTTGGACTGCAAGGATATCCAACCAGTCCATTCTAAAGGAGATCAGTTCTGGGTGTTCATTGGAAGGACTGATGTTGAAGCTGAAACTCCAATACTTTGGCCACCTGATGTGAAGAGCTGACTCATTTAAAAAGACCCTGATGATGGGAAGGATTGAGGGCAGAAAGAGAAAGGAATGATAGAGGATGAGATGTTTAGATGGCATCACTGACTCGATGGACATGGGTTTGGGTAGACTCCAGGAGTTGGTGATGGACAGGGAAGTCTGGCATGCTGCGGTTCATGGGGTAGCAAAGAGTCGGACAAGACTGAGTAACTGAACTGAACGGAACTGAAGAATCACATGGGTGCTTGTTAAAATGAAGATTCCTAAGCCCCATCCACAAGATTTTGATTCTGAAGATCTGGGTACTCCATAGGAATCTGCACTTCACCCAAACTCCCTGATGTATGTAGTCTGTGGGTCAGACTTGATGAAAATAAACCATGGGTGTAAATGAGAAGTTTACATCAGAGAAAACTTGAGGGGCAGGAAGACTGGACTAAATTACCCAGAATTATTCCCTTAGGGATGTGTCTGCTGACTCCCAGCAGACCAGAGTGTCAGTTAGTAATAGCAAAATGAGGGTAGAGAAAGCAATTGTCTGTCTATAAATGCATTTTCCCAAATAGGAAAATCGAACCATCCTTCTTTTCTGAAGATCATGTTTCTTTAAAAAAAGTGTATATCCATGCATATATACATATACATTTTTGCATGAAATGTTCCTTTGGTATCTCTGATTTTCTTGAATAGATCCCTAGTCTTTCCCATCCTGTTGTTTTCCTCTATTTCTTTGCATTGATCGCTGAAGAAGGCTTTCTTATCTCTTCTTGCTATTCTTTGGAACTCTGCATTCAGATGTTTATATCTTTCCTTTTCTCCTTTGCTTTTTGCTTCTCTTCTTTTCACAGCTATTTGTAAGGCCTCCCCAGACAGCCATTTTGCTTTTTTGCATTTCTTTTCCATGGGGATGGTCTTGATCCCTGTCTCCTGTACAATGTCACGAACCTCATTCCATAGTTCATCAGGCGCTCTATCTATCAGATCTAGGCCCTTAAATCTATTTCTCACTTCCACTGTATAATCATAAGGGATTTGATTTAGGTCATACCTGAATGGTCTAGTGGTTTTCCCTACTTTCTTCAATTTCAGTCTGAATTTGGCAATGAGGAGTTCATGGTCTGAGCCACAGTCAGCTCCTGGTCTTGTTTTTGCTGATTGTATAGAGCTTCTCCATCTTTGGCTGCAAAGAATATAATCGATCTGATTTCGGTGTTGACCATCTGGTGATGTCCATGTATAGAGTCTTCTCTTGTGTTGTTGGAAGAGGGTATTTGCTATGACCAGTGCATTTTCTTGGCAAAACTCTGTTAGTCTTTGCCCTGCTTCATTCTGTATTCCAAGGCCAAATTTGCCTGTTACTCCAGGTGTTTCTTGACTTCCTACTTTTGCATTCCAGTCCGCTAGAATGAAAAGGACATCTTTTTTGGGTGTTAGTTCTAAAAGGTCTTGTAGGTCTTGTAGAACCGTTCAACTTCAGCTTCTTCAGCGTTCCTGGTTGGGGCATAGACTTGGATTACTGTGACATTGAATGGTTTGCCTTGGAAACGAACAGAGATCATTCTATCGTTTTTGAGATTGCATCCAAGTACTGCATTTCGGACTCTTTTGTTGACCATGATGGCCACTCCATTTCTTCTGAGGGATTCCTGCCCACAGTAGTAGATATAATGGTCCTCTGAGTTAAATTCACCCATTCCAGTCCATTTTAGTTCACTAATTCCTAGAATGTCAGCATTCACTCTTGCCATCTCTTGTTTGACCACTTCCAATTTGCGTTGATTCATGGACCTGACATTCCAGGTTCCTATGCAATATTGCTGTTTACAGCATCGGATTTTGCTTCTATCACCAGACACATCCACAGCTGGGTATTCTTTTTGTTTTGGCTCCATCCCTTCATTCTTTCTGGAGTTATTTCTCCACTGATCTCCAGTAGCATATTGGGCCCCTATTGACCTGGGAAGTTTCTCTTTCAGTATCCTATCATTCTGCCTTTTCATACTGTTCATGGGGTTCTCAAGGCAAGAATACTGAAGTGGTTTGCCATTCCCTTCTCCAGCGGACCACACCCTGTCAGATCTCTCCACCATGACCCTCCCATTCTGGGTTGCCCCACGGGCATGGCTTAATTTCATTGAGTTAGACAAGGCTATGGTCCTGGTGTGATTAGATTGACTAGTTTTCTGGTGAAAGTGCAGAGTGAAAAGGTTGGCTTAAAGCTCAACATTCAGAAAACGAAGATCATGGCATCTGGTCCCATCACTACATGGGAAATAGATGGAGAAACAGTGGAAACAGTGTCAGACTTTATTTTTCTGGGCTCCAAAATCACTACAGATGGTGACTGCAGCCATGAAATCAAAAGACGCTTACTCCTTGGAAGGAAAGTTATGACCAACCTAGATAGCATATTCAAAAGCAGAGACATCACTTTGCCAACAAAGGTTCGCCTAGTCAAGGCTATGGTCTTTCCTGTGGTCATGTATGGATGTGAGAGCTGGACTGTGAAGAAGGCTGAGCGCCGAAGAATTGATGCTTTTGAACTGTGGTGTTGGAGAAGACTCTTGAGAGTGCCTTGGACTGCAAGGAGATCCAACCAGTCCATTCTGAAGGAGATCAGCCCTGGGATTTCTTTGGAAGGAATGATGCTAAAGCTGAAACTCCAGTATTTTGGCCACCTCATGCGAAGAGTTGACTCATTGGAGAAGACTCTGATGCTGGGAGGGATTGGGGGCAGGAGGAGAAGGGGACGACAGAGGATGAGATGGCTGGATGGCATCACTGACTCGATGGAAGTGAGTCTGAGTGACCTCCGGGAGTTGGTGATGGGTGGTGATGGACAGGGAGGCCTGGCGTGCTGCGGTTCATGGGGTCGCAAAGAGTCGGTCATGACTGAGCGACTGATCTGATCTGATACGTATACATATGCACACGAATATTATAAATACTGGGCTTCCCTGATAGCACAGTTGATAAAGGATCCGCTTGCAATGCAGGAGACCCCTGTTCGATTCCTGGATTGGGAAGATCCCCTGGAGAAGGGATAGGCTACCCACTCCAGTATTCTGGCCTGGAGAATTCCATGGATTCTTTAGTCCATGGGGTAGCAAAGAGTCAGACACAACTGAACAACTTTTCTTTCTTTCTATTGTAAATACCCATGCTTGATCTAGAGGGAGATGGCTTCATAAACACTTTCAGTTCAGTTCAGTACAGTCGCTCAGTTGTGTCCGACTCTTAGCAACCCCATGAATCTCAGCACACCAGGCCCTCCCTGTCTATCACCAACACCCGGAGTTTACTCAAACTCATGTCCATTGAGTCGGTGATACCATCCATCCATAAACACTTTAGATAGTAGAATTAAAGCTTGTAGAAGTGCTCTTTATTTGGACAGAGCTAATGGAAATATGGGAAGAGGATTGAAAATTTTGAAAGTTTTGGAAAAATATTTTAGAATAATTGGCTCTTTAGCATGAGATCCAACCACTAATATTTATCATCTGTGAATTCTTCGACAAAACTGAGTGATCAATTATAATGAAAGTTTCTTTTATCTGATTATCTTGTGTGACTTTTTAATAGTGTTTCTTTTCTCAGTTCTTGACATTTCCTCAGTCAGAAGATTTCAATTTGACTTGATGAATTCAAATCTAAGCCAAATGAATAATTTTAATAGTCATGATCCTAGGGAGAAATATTATTTATTGGGCCTTACATACACTAGAGACTTCAAATGAGGGTTAAGGTGAGATGTTTTGCTTAGTTTTCACAACAATCAGTTTACAACATTCCAACAATGACAGTGGTAGTTTTGCCATTTTCAGATGAGGCATTTATACCCATGCTTACATAGCCATATACCTGTGCTCACCAGGGATTGAACTTACACCCCCTAAAGGGGAAGGTGATGCAGGACCAGACCACTAGACTGCCAAGGAAGTCCCAGTAGCATTTAAATGACTAAGCTGGAACTGGAAGCAAAGTCTGGCTCCAAAGAGCAAATCTGCAAAGAATTTGTTGGACTGTGACTCTTGCATTCTTTTTCTGATGCTTTACTGAAGACAACAGATTAGCATTCTTTCCCCACTGGCTTGTATTGAGGCTGTAGAAACATAAAAGTTGTATTATCAGATTTCCTTGTTAATACTTCCTTCTTCTAAACGTGCTTATTCTAAGAAAATGTCAAGTTGTCTAAGGTCTGCTCATCCTTTGCATTTGAAGCATTCATTCAATTGTTCGTTCATCCACTGAATATTTATTAAGTGCCAGACACTATGCAGATGTTTAAGAATAGCAGTAAGCATAGTGATGAGCCCCTGCTGTTAGGGAACTTACTTTCTTGTAAAACATTGCTGCTGTTGAAATGTTATGGCAATGATGGGATGCTAGTGAGCAAGAGGGAGTACAATGAGTTAAAAAATTTTAATGATTGTTCTGCTCTGTGATGCTTATCAATCATGGCTTCTAGAGTATCTTGATGTTATTGAAAGTTGTCCAACTTTCATAAAATGATGTTCTGTCATCAAATGATGGGCCTTTTTAGGGATGCTTTCCAGATTACAGGACACAGGAAGCTGCTTTAATTTTGAAAATTTAAGAAGCTTGCAACTGAAAATTTTCTTAGGACTCATAGTCCCTGTCTTGTTTTGCTGAGCATGCTCTGTGAGGGATTACATCTAGGGATCACTGCCACACTTTGCCTTCCCTTGTACTGTGCTAGGTTTGGCAGAATTCACAATGAAGGGATGTACTCAGGCAACATCCTTCTCCATTTTCACAGTCTCTTAGGGGAGATGAACTCTTGAATTCCATGAGGCAATGGAGACTTCAAATACTGGAGCTTTCAAAACATTTGAGGAAGAAACTGAACTCCTTCATGACAGTTTTCTCAACTCAGTATTAAAATCAAATCTTTTTTAAAGCTTTACAAGATATTATAATGAATCCTCTTTATAGCCAAATTTCTGAGTTTCTCTGCTCAGCCTGAAAGATAAGAGATAGCATGTAAGGATAATTTAGATTTGGCTTGACTTAACCATATTATGAATACCAGACCACCTGATCTGCCTCTTAAGAAATCTGTATGCAGGTCAGGAAGCAACAGTTAGAACTGGTCATGGAAGAACAGACTGGTTCCAAATAGGAAAAGGAGTATGTCAAGGCTGCATATTGTCACCATGTTTATTTAACTTATATGCAGATTACATCATGAGAAATGCTGGACTGGAAGAAACACAAGTTGGAATCAAGATTGCCGGGAGAAATATCAATAACCTCAGATATGCAGATGACACCACTCTTATGGCAGAAAGTGAAGAGGGGCTAAAAAGCCTCTTGATGAAAGTGAAAGTGGAGAGTGAAAAGGTTGGCTTAAAGCTCAACATTCAGAAAACGAAGATCATGGCATCTGGTCCCATCACTGCATGGGAAATAGATGGGGAAACAGTGGAAACAGTGTCAGACTTTGTTTTTCTGGGCTCCAAAATCACTGCAGATGGTGACTGCAGCCATGAAATTAAAAGACGCTTGCTCCTTGGAAGGAAAGTTATGACCAACCTAGATAGCATATTCAAAAGCAGAGACATTACTTTACCAACAAAGGTTCGCCTAGTCAAGGCTATGGTCTTTCCTGTGGTCATGTATGGATGTGAGAGCTGGACTGTGAGGAAGGCTGAGCGCCGAAGAATTGATGCTTTTGAACTGTGGTGTTGGAGAAGACTCTTGAGAGTCCCTTGGACTGCAAGAAGATCCAACCAGTCCATTCTGAAGGAGATCAGCCCTGGGATTTCTTTAGAAGGAATGATGCTAAAGCTGAAACTGCAGTATTTTGGCCACCTCATGCGAAGAGTTGACTCATTGGAGAAGACTCTGATGCTGGGAGGGATTGAGGGCAGGAGGAGAAGGGGACGACAGAGGATGAGATGGCTGGATGGCATCACTGACTTGATGGATGCGAGTCTGGGTGACCTCCGGGAGCTGGTGATGGACAGGGAGGCCTGGCGTGCTGCGGTTCATGGGGTCGCAAAGAGTCGGACACGACTGAGCGACTGATCTGATCTGATCTGAACCATATTATGATTGGGTAGACCAGTTCCCTTAACATTTTGCGGAAAAAAGCCAAGAGAAGAGGTGGGAAAGGATCTGTCACACTGGCAAAATACTCAAACATCATTTGGCTTTTCCCTGCAGTGGTCGCGAGTTTGTTTCCGATGCAGTAGTTGTCTCAGGCTGTCTGTGGTGATAATCTGACTAATAATCACCCGTCTGGGCTTCTTCTTGGAAGTGAAAGGTAATATATCTCTTGTCACAGAGGTTGATATGTGATCTGAAGGGCTTTGAGCCAACTTGGAACACTCTCTGAAACCACTAGTAAAATGAATTAAGACTGAGAGGGCCGCAGGGGAAGGTACAACCTGATGAGACTTGGGCTGCCCTTTACCCAGGAAAGGTCTTCTCAAGAAACTGGCTTCACTTTGGAAGTATCCATTTAATCCCCTTAATGTATGGATTTCCCCAGGTTACACAGAAGAAATAGTGGCTTAATGATACATCAGTGGTTTATCCTGTTTGTACCAGTATCCACAGCTGTCACAGTTTTTCACCTACGGCTAGTCACCATACATCTTTGGGATCCCATCCTCTTTTTAGTGAAAACCTTTTCTCATTGCAATCCTTGATTGGCACTGATGGAGTATGGTAGATCTAAGGTGAAAGAAAATTAACTTACTCAGTGTAGGAAACAAATCTGACGTCATTTGATCATGCACCTTTCTGGCTGTGTCTGCTAATAGAAGCACTGCTGCTACAGTGACTGGGGACGGGGGAAATGCTAGTCTTAGTCTTGAGTCTGCCTCTTTCTTAGCTGACCATTTTTCCCCATGTTTCTCCTATTCTCTGGCTCTTTCCATATTTCTTTGTCCAGAGCACATTCCTCCCAACTTCCAGCGTCCCTTGCCAAACTTCTAAATAATCTCAAGTTTCCTGAGTCCCTAAACATATGAACTCCAACCCCTATTATACAAATTTGACATAAAAAGTGGGTAAAGAAAAATGACAGGACTTTCCAGAGAATCTTGAATTATGCCAGATGCAATGCCATTTTAGTAGTAATTATGTGATCATTATACTGAAAATTTGAAGTGGTCCAAGTTATAATGTATCAGATCAGATCAGTCGCCAGTCGTGTCCGACCTGCGACCCCATGAACCGCAGCACGCCAGGCCTCCCTGTCCATCACCAGCTCCCGGAGGTCACCAGACCGCATCCACGAGTCAGTGATGCCATCCAGCCATCCATCCTGTCGTCCCCCCCCCGCCCCATCCCTCCCAGCATCAGAGTCTCTCCAGTGAGTCAACCTCGCATGAGGTGGCCAAAATATTGGAGTTTCAGCTTAGCATCATTCCTCTAAAGAAATTCCAGGATTGATCTCCATAATGTATAGAACCCATTTTTAATTGCTTGCAGGAATTTAATGGTATTTTTGCCCATTTTCGGGAAGATCTGATGGGGAAAGGAAAGGCTACCCACTCCAGCATTCTGGCCTGGAGAATTCCATGGACCGTCTGTGGGGTTGCAAAGAATTGGACATGACTGAATGACTTTCATTTTCATTTTTGCCCATTTTATTTAAAGAGAAGGTTCTGTGAAATTACTGACTCATTTAATGAAGTAAACGTCCAAGCTAAGCTTTTAAATAGTATGGATATATTTTGTCTTCTGTCAAAGTATACCCAAAGACAAAATTGAAAAAATCATCCTTGATAACTATTTTTTTTTCAAGAAGTGCCATCTATCACCACAGATTAATAGAAATAGGATGGAAATGCTAATTTAATAAAGACTGAATAATAGAGTAAATTATTTTCTTTATTTTTAATATGTTTTCATTTTTAATTAATATGTAGGTAACCTTTCAGTTTTGATGTACACATATTTAAAAAGTACATAATTTTTATTGTTTTCCACAAAATGGATGATGGTTGGCACTGTAAGGTTTAAATGTATTCCTTATTGAAATCATGTACAAAACTTACATTTGCAATTTGTAATGCTAAAAACTTTTTCCTCCAGAAAGATTGTTATCTTTATTGGTTTTCCTATAGAACACTATGGAAAAGGCAATGGCACCCCACTCCAGTACTCTTGCCTGGAAAATCCCACGGACAGAGGAGCCTGCTAGGCTGCAGTCCATGGGATCGCTAAGAGTCGGACATGACTGAGCGACTTCACTTTCTCTTTTCATTTTCATGCATTGGAGAAGGAAATGGCAACTCACTCCAGTGTTTTTGCCTGGAGAATCCCAGGGACCAGGAAGCCTGGTGGGCTGCCATCTATGGGGTCACACAGAGTCGGACACGACTGAAGTGACTTAGCAGAGCATAGCATAGCATAGGTATTGAAAAAATCAAATAGTGCTAAAAGGTTAATAACAAGTCAATAGTACCCCCCACTCCCACTGTGTATCTTTTCCCTGTTAAGTGTCTAATTCCATTGATTTTAGATGTTTATTATGATGTCTTTCTCTCTACTACCCAACAATATGCCTTTAGTGCTCATTCCTTTTTATTTTAGTCTGCAAAAGTATCTCACAGGTACTTCGAAAGAATAACTTTATTTATTTATTCATTTTTGCTTGTACTGGGTCCTTGTTGCTGCTCAGGCTAAACTCTAGTTGCTGCAAATGGGAGCTGCTCTCTCGTTGCAGTGTGCAGGCTTCTCATTGTGGTGGCTTCTCTTATTGTGGAGCACAGGCTCAAGGGCTCGTGGGCTGCAGTAGTTGCAGCTCCTGGGCTCTAAAGCTCAGGCCCAGTAGTGCAGGATGTGGGACCTTCCCAGTTCAGGGATGGAACCGTGTTGCCTGTATCAGCAGGTGGATTCTTTACTGCTGAGCCACCAATGAAGCGCTACTGCTCATTCTTCATTCATCAGTTTGAAATGTTGCTTATAGACTTCTTATAGAGATTGATTAGAATTATTCGCGCTCTTTTGTGTATTCCGCTCTTTGCTGACCTATTATCCCAGTGTGTGACATACTCATTCTGTTAATAATACAAATCCTGAATATGAAGCATTCACTAAAATCCCAGGCTCAGCACTCAGGTGCAAGGTGGTCTCATTTTTATGCAAAGTGCATTTTTAGCAAAGGACTGGGTAATTCTGATGCAGATGCTCAAAGATATTTGGGATAAACTAGGGTCTAGGGTTTGACTCTTGATTTTTCTCTAGGTGTCAGGTAGTGCAGCATTTCCAGAATTGTGGAGGATTCAAGGGCATAGTTAATTTGTAAGCAATGACTCAGGGCTTCTGCTTTAATGAATAGATGAATCTGTAGACTCCATGCAAATTGTTTGTATTGGGTTGGCCAAAGAATTTGTTTGGGTTTTTCCAAAAGATGTTATTAAAGACCTGAATGAACTTTTTGGCCAACCCTATACATAATTTTGTTGTTTTTGTTTAGTCGATAAGTTGTGTTTGACTCTTTTGTGACCCCATGGTCTGTAGCCCTTCAAGTTCCTCTTTCCAAGGGATTTTCCAGGCAAGAAAGAATACTGGAGTGGGTTGTCATTCCTTTCTCTAGGGGATCTTCCCCACCCAGGGATCAAACCTGAGTCTCCTGCATTGGCAGGCGGATTCTTTACCACTGAGCCATCTGGGAAGCCCATGTTTAATTTTGTAGTCATTGCTTATAAATAAAGTAGAAAATGGCTTACTTCCCCTAAACATAATAAACATGTACCCTTCAAAATCGTTTGCCAAGGAAAGCATAAACTTTAACTTGGCCTGTTAGTCAAGTGATTTATAATGTTTAAAAAGATGCTCTGAATTGCTTTCTCTGCTTTCTTAATGTGTTTGCATTTGTTTTGGAGGTGCAGAAGCTCCCAGAAGTGACAGCAGGCAGAGGAGGCAGAGAGCACAGGCTCAAAAATCCAAAGTGCAACCAGGAAGAGGGGCAGGAGGTTCAGGGAAGTGAGACCTCCACAGCCCAGCTTCAGCCAAATGATTAATGCCTGAGATGAGTCAGGAGTACACTGTGCTCACAAGTCCAGGGAGACAACTCTCAGAGCCTCTTTAGGAGGTTCTATTCACAAGGAGGCTTCTACCCCTTAGCTTGGAGTTCAGGGGCAGAGAGAGAAGTGGTTCTAGGTCCTATATGTTAGGAGGCATAAATGTTCAGTGATTTTAAAAAGGAACCAAGGCAAAAGCCTAGCCTGACTGCAAGGAGATCCAACCAGTCCATTCTAAAGAAGATCAGTCCTGGTGTTCTTTGGAAGGAATGATGCTAAAGCTGAAACTCCAGTACTTTGGCCAGCTTATGTGAAGAGTTGACTCATTGGAAAAGACTCTGATGCTGGGAGGGATTGGGGGCAGGAGGAGAAGGGGACAGCAGAGGATGAGACGGCTGGATGGCATCACTGACTCGATGGATGTGAGTTTGAGTGAACTCCGGGAGTTGGTGATGGACAGAAAAGCCTGGTGTACTGCGGTTCATGGGGTCGCAAAGAGTTGGACACAACTGAGTGACTGAACTGAACTGAACTGAACTGAAAGCATCAGTCATTTTGGGTGAGAGCAGATGACAGGGACTAGTACCTGTTTCAGGTCCCAGGTCTCCATGAACCAGATTTGGAGTGTAACAGCGGGCCTAGAATATCTTCTTGTACTCCTAGTACCTAAAAGGAAATCTTTGGAGATAGAGCTGAAAGGATATTTCTGGCTATTTAGTAGGTTTCTGTGTTTGTTTGGAAGCTGGAGTACAGTTTATTAGTTAGCATGTCCAGCTCCAGCGAGTTTGAGAGAGCAGGGAATTCCCATTACCTGGAGGTTTCAGGAGAAATGCTGGAGATGCTTGGAATATCAGGAATAATTCCAGATTCCCTCCTTTGGGTTCAGCATTAGAACATGACCTCCTTCTGGGTCTAGACTAGTAAGAAAGGTGGTCATGTACCAGCACCTCCAAGGAGTTGGGAAGGTAGAGGGCTTAAGACTGCTTGACATCCTACTTTCTTTGGCCCTGATTGGTGTGGCAAGTGTAATGGGCTGTGGCTTTGAGTTGGTAGGTAGATGTGGAGCAGTGGTGGAAAAACAGGACCACGCAGAGTCAAAGGTTGACTTTATTAGATAATCAAACATTTCAGCTTCTCTCATTATCATGAACCACAGTTTCTCCATTGGATTATTTCTTATTTATGTGTCAACTTAATGCAAGGGTTTCTTTGATATTGAAATGAGGGGTATATGGAAACTTCTCATTCAGTTTTCCTTAGGTAAAAACTCCAAGCTAAAAGTGCCATGTTGTTAAAAATTCAGCTGTAGGTTCTAGTTTTCCAAGATAGTGACCATTGTGAGGACGCCCTGCCTGAAGTATATCGGAGAAAAGTTAGCTGGCATTTCTCGGCCATCAGATTGATTACCAAGAATTCAGAGTCACTAAAATGAAAATGGCCACTGTGTTTATTTATAAAAGTACTTTGTTGGTCTTCTAAGTTGAAGTTGATGACAGATGTGTTTTTAGAGAAAAAGTACAAACTCTAGAAACATAAGCATCTGCTCTTTCTCAGGCTTGCCTCCTAGGTTGATACTTCATGTTTTTTTACCCACACAAAGGGCTTTCTTTTTTCTACTGAATACCTGAAAATATGGGTGTAAATGACTAATATGGATTCTTGACAGTTTTACTGGAACAAAACTGGTGTTTTCAGGCTTTGATTGCTCAAATCTGGCTGGCTCTGTGGGTGGTGTTGATTATCCCTTTTTTTTTTTTTGCTCTACAGTCCATATGGCATTACAGTCCACTAAGTGAACTTGCCGATTTAAGTGATGATGTACAATGTTTCCCTGGGACCGTAGAGTTCAGTTCTGTGACCCAAATATGCTGCTGTACTTTGGTTTGTTTATCATGGCTATGAGAATTACTTCATGGAGGTAGACCTCAAGAATGTAAAAGTCACAGCATTTGAGTCAGCAGTTCTCAAAGTGTAGTCCATGGACCCCTGGGAGTTCCGAAGACTGTTTCAGAGGGTTCAAAACTAATTTCATCATAATACTAAGACATCATTTGCCTTTTAGGAGGGCTGTATCAATGATGGAGAGTAGAAGTGCTAGAGCCTTAGTTAGCACTAATCAAGGGCTGCTGCTGCTGCTAAGTTGCTTCAGTTGTGTCTGAATCAGTGTGACCCCATAGATGGCAGCCCACCAGGCTCCTCTGTCCCTGGGATTCTCCAGGCAAGAACACTGGAGTGGGTTGCCATTTCCCTCTCCAGTGCATGAGAGTGAAAAGTGAAAGTGAAGTCGCTTAGTCACATAGTGGCCCTAATATGGTCATTGTATTGGTCACACTGTGTACTCAATTTTTTATTTTTTAAATTCAGTTTTATTTAAAAATGTTTGTGATGGAACTAAATTTTTTTTAAATTAAATCTGACCTTTGAAGACACATCATTTTAACATACTGCTACTGCTGCTAAGTCGCTTCAGTCGTGTCTATCTCTGTGCGACCTCATGGACTGCAGCCCACCAGCCTCCTCCATCCATGGGATTTTCCAGGCAAAAGTACTGGAGTGAGGTGCTATTGCCTTTTCAGATTTTAACATGAGAAGTTAAAAAAAAGTCTGTGAATTTGAATTACAGTGGATATCTAAAGGAAAAAAAAAGATGTTTATTTGAATTTTGAGCAGAACTAATCACTTTTTTTTTTTTTTAAATGGAACTCCATTTTTACTTGGGCATTTGGCAGACATCTCAAAAAAAAAAAAAAATTATGAGCATATCACTCTAAAGACAATAAATGGTAAAGTCACCAGTGATCAAAACTTTAGTTTTCATGTGAAAATTTGACTTTTGGAAAACTTTCATTTGCCCTTGTGAGACTGACAGATTTTTTTATACTTAAAGACTTTTTATGAGTAAGAAAGAGATGATGATAAGTGTAATTTTTTGATATTTGATAATGAAATATGCTGAATATCTGGTTAAAAAAGGACAAGATATGGTTTTTAATTCCTTATCACAACCAACCTTTAAGATTATTGAATTTTGATATAGTATCAAAGAAGAGTATCCACCATTATATGAAATAGCTCTCAAAATCTACCTCTGTCTTCTGACTGTGTGTCTGTGTAAAACTGTATTTTCCTTATGAACTGCAACCAAAACAGCATATTGCAATAAATTGAAAGAAGCAAATAAGAAAGCTCAATAACCTCTATTAGGCCAAACATTAAAGAGCTTTGCAAAAAGGTGGAACAGTGTCAGTTTTCTCACTATTTTTTTTGTTTGTTTTGGAATGTGTATTTTTCATTAAAGTATGTTATTTCTGTTAGTGTAATGAGTTTTTGTTATTTTAAAGTCAACAAGTTTTAAAATTTCTCAGTTTCAACTTCTAAAACAGTAAATATTCATAGATGTATCTCATATAAACAAAAAGTTTTGATAGGTTTAATAATCTTTCAGACCGTAAAAGGATCCTAGGTTAAAAAGATCTGAAAACCATTGGTTTCAGTTATGTTTTCAACATATGGTCTAGATTAGAAATCCATATATAGTTTAAATATAAAGCAAATCATTTTTAACCACCCCCATCCTGCCCCCACCACCGAGTTTTCTTAGCATTGCCTTTGTTCTTTGGTTTCTGTATGTCTGTCCAGAAATGCCCATAAGGAGTCTTTGCCCCTAGATCTGCGCACTACCCTCCTGGGAGTAGGTACCAGCCACAATTTCCTCCTACCTGAAGGGAAAGCGAGTCACTTGTGTGCAGTTGTGGACAGATTGTCATTGTCTCTCACATCTGGCTAACTCCTTTATAAGGAAAGAGGGATAGCTAACTGGGGATATGATTGCTGGAGGAATGATTCTGTGTGTAAAACCTTTCTTATCTAGAGACAGAATTGGAATTTGGAGGGAGCGTTTTTGAGTTCATCATAAAGTGGCTTACCTAATGGTACTGCAGTCTATCAAAAAAGGCTGTAATTATTTATTTAAAAAGATATTGTGATAGTCTCCGGGAATACAGTGAACAAAAGAGACAGCCCTTGACTATAAATGTAAAATTATGTGTGCACCTTGAGATGAAGTTGACGGTCATGGGTAACGGTGAAAACAGTGTAATGAGGAAGCCACTTCTTTTTTAGAACACTTTTTAAAAATAACATCTTGTTGATGTTATTATTTTAAGTTCAGTGTCAGGGCAATGAGGGATTAGAGATGGGTGTGAAATTCATGCTATTTTGACCCCTGCCTCTTTAGAACAGTGGAGGAGAGGCCCTGCTCCCAACCTGGTGTTCTCGCCTGATCCCCCCAAAGCTCCTGTCTTCTTTGCAGCCTCTTAACCTAACCCAGTCCAGGACTGTCCCATGAGGTCCCACCCAAAGTGAGAGACAGAGTAAACACACCTTTTCCTTGTATCCTTGTTTCTGCTACTACCGCCTACTGAGGAATCTGTAAGGGTTCTATTTGTTTACAATGTGTCTCTTTTTTAAGGCCACCCAGAGGCAAATTTGGAGCAAGTTTGCTAGGCAAAAAATAAAAAAGATAAGAGAAAGACATGGCTGAAATATCCCTCAGTGTATCCTACAAACACCCCTTTTGAAGGCATGGAAACCACATGCCCACAGAGCCTGCCTTGGGAATCTGTAGCCAGCTATGTTTTCAGAGGATGTGGGAGGTAGAGTTTTCCTACTATAGTGTTTATAAATATTCCAGAAATGCCAGGCATTGGTAGGGTGACCTGGTTTATGGAATTGGGAAAAAGCCACGTGGAAGCCTGAAATTCTTTTTTTTTACCCCTATGGTAAAATGTATGAAAATTCTGGAAAAAAAAAAAGATGAAGATAATCCTGAAGAAAACAATAAACCCAACCAACCAACAAACACTGTCAGAGTGGTTTTTGGAATCTGTAAAAATAAAATATTAAATTGAATTTGAAGAGTCTGTTTTTAAATATAGTAATTATGGAGGGGAAGGCTTTGGGGAGTTGAACTGTTTGCTCAATTAAGGAATACTGATTGCTCAATATAAGGACATGTTTACTCTAAAATTGTCACCAAGAAATTTGTGTCAAGGAGGAAGGCTTCTATAGCTATCAACACTTAGGGTAGACACAAAGTAGTAAATTGAATTTGACTAGTATTTTATGAATTGTGTTCCTCTTTATATTGTACCAGGATATGTCCTGTGCTATGACAAAAGGGTTCTATGGTCATATGAGAAATCATCTTATATATTCTCCCAATTGGATACTTATATGCATTAAAGGATAAGAAAATACCTACAGTAAAGAAAACTCATTTAACTTTTTCAACACAACTTTATTCATTTCTTGGCAGGAGTCTTATGTCATGGAACCCCTAGCTTACCTCCTATGGAAAAAGATTCCACAGAATACTAGTTTAGGAAATGGTATAGGAGATAACGCCGAAGAAGCTGAAGTTGAAAGGTTCTATGAAGACCTACAAGACCTTTTAGTACTAACACCCAAAAAAGATGTCCTTTTCATTATAGGGGACTGGAATGCAAAAGTAGGAAGTCAAGAAACACCTGGAGTAACAGGCAAATTTGGCCTTGGAATACGGAATGAAGCAGGGCAAAGACTAATAGAGTTTTGCCAAGAAAATGCACTGGTCATAGCAAATACCCTCTTCCAACAACACAAGAGAAGACTCTATACATGGACATCACCAGATGGTCAACACCAAAATCAGATTGATTATATTCTTTGCAGCCAAAGATGGAGAAGCTCTATACAATCAGCAAAAACAAGACCAGGAGCTGACTGTGGCTCGGACCATGAACTCCTTATTGCCAAATTCAGACTGAAATTGAAGAAAGTAGAGAAAACTACTAGACCATTCAGGTATGACCTAAATCAAATCCCTTATGATTATACAGTGGAAGTGAGAAATAGATTTAAGGGCCTAGATCTGATAGATAGAGTGCCTGATGAACTATGGAATGAGGTTCGTGACATTGTACAGGAGACAGGGATCAAGACCATCCCCATGGAAAAGAAATGCAAAAAAGCAAAATGGCTGTCTGGGGAGGCCTTACAAATAGCTGTGAAAAGAAGAGAAGCAAAAAGCAAAGGAGAAAAGGAAAGATATAAACATCTGAATGCAGAGTTCCAAAGAATAGCAAGAAGAGATAAGAAAGCCTTCTTCAGCGATCAATGCAAAGAAATAGAGGAAAACAACAGAATGGGAAAGACTAGGGATCTCTTCAAGAAAATCAGAGATACCAAAGGAACATTTCATGCAAAGATGGGCACAATAAAGGACAGAGATGGTGTGGACCTAACAGAAGCAGAAGATATTAAGAAGAGGTGGCAAGAATACACAGAAGAACTGTACAAAAAAGAGCTTCAAGACCCAGATAATCATGATGATGTGATCACTGACCTAGAGCCAGACATCTTGGAATGTGAAGTCAAATGGGCCTTAGAAAGCATCACTACGAACAAAGCTAGTGGAGGTGATGGAATTCCAGTGGAGCTATTCCATGTCCTGAATGATGATGCTGTGAAAGTGCTACACTCAATATGCCAGCAAATTTGGAAAACTCAGCAGTGGCCACAAGATTGGAAAAGGTCAGTTTTCATCCCAATCCCAAAGAAAGGCAATGCCAAGGAGTGCTCAAACTACCGAACAATTGCACTCATCTCACACGCTAGTAAAGTAATGCTCAAAATTCTCCAAGCCAGGCTTCAGCAATATGTGAACCGTGAACTTCCTGATGTTCAAGCTGGTTTTAGAAAAGGCAGAGGAACCAGAGATCAAATTGCCAACATCCGCTGGATCATGGAAAAAGCAAGAGAGTTCCAGAAACACATCTATTTCTGCTTTATTGACTATGCCAAAGCCTTTGACTGTGTGGATCACAATAAACTATGGAAAATTCTGAAAGAGATGGGAATACCAGACCACCTGATCTGCCTCTTAAGAAATCTGTATGCAGGTCAGGAAGCAACAGTTAGAACTGGTCATGGAACAACAGACTGGTTCCAAATAGGAAAAGGAGTACGTCAAGGCTGCATATTGTCACCATGTTTATTTAACTTATATGCAGAGTACATCATGAGAAATGCTGGACTGGAAGAAACACAAGTTGGAATCAAGATTGCCGGGAGAAATATCAATAACCTCAGATATGCAGATGACACCACTCTTATGGCAGAAAGTGAAGAGGGGCTAAAAAGCCTCTTGATGAAAGTGAAAGTGGAGAGTGAAAAGGTTGGCTTAAAGCTCAACATTCAGAAAACGAAGATCATGGCATCTGGTCCCATCACTGCATGGGAAATAGATGGGGAAACAGTGGAAACAGTGTCAGACTTTGTTTTTCTGGGCTCCAAAATCACTGCAGATGGTGACTGCAGCCATGAAATTAAAAGACGCTTACTCCTTGGAAGGAAAGTTATGACCAACCTAGATAGCATATTCAAAAGCAGAGACATTACTTTACCAACAAAGGTTCGCGTAGTCAAGGCTATGGTCTTTCCTGTGGTCATGTATGGATGTGAGAGCTGGACTGTGAAGAAGGCTGAGCGCCGAAGAATTGATGCTTTTGAACTGTGGTGTTGGAGAAGACTCTTGAGAGTCCCTTGGACTGCAAGAAGATCCAACCAGTCCATTCTGAAGGAGATCAATCCTGGAATTTCTTTAGAAGGAATGATGCTAAAGCTGAAACTCCAGTATTTTGGCCACCTCATGCGAAGAGTTGACTCATTGGAGAAGACTCTGATGCTGGGAGGGATTGAGGGCAGGAGGAGAAGGGGACGACAGAGGATGAGATGGCTGGATGGCATCACTGACTCGATGGATGCGAGTCTGAGTGACCTCCGGGAGCTGGTGATGGACAGGGAGGCCTGGCGTGCTGCGGTTCATGGGGTCGCAAAGAGTCGGACACGACTGAGCGACTGATCTGATCTGATAGGAGATAACTGAATATATTACCTCAATACTTTTGATGGAAAGATTTAGCCAATCCAGAAAATTCTCCTACTGGCTCTAAAAGAAGACAGGTAAATGCTGGCCTGTGTTGGTAAGGAATTGCCATTGTCTTTCACATCTGTCTACCTCCCTCATTGGAAAGATGAAGAGCCAGCTGGGGTTATGACAATTTGCCTGCGGGATTCAGTGTGCTAGAAGTCACAGCCAGCTATTTTATCCTTCCCTCTAGACTTCAGATGGATTGTGGTTACGGCAACCTTCAATGTTTTTTTTTTTTTTTTTAAAAAAAAACAAAACAAAACACATTTTTAAAAACGCTTATAGATTTAAAAAATGACCTAGTATATCTATGGGGTTGCCTCACGTATTCATAGGGAACACCAGCTATTTGCAGTCATGGAGCGAGGGAGCATGCCAGCATGTGTTACTTTCTAGAGGGAGATGAAATGATTATCCTCACCAACCTTCAAACACACCCCTCCTTAGGAAAACAAACATTTGCAAGTTTATTTTATAAAATCCGCATAGAACTTATATAAATACATTGTGACAGCAGCTGTCATACTGCATAT
The DNA here is from genome assembly GCA_935064755.1 of Tragelaphus eurycerus. Taxonomy (NCBI): domain Eukaryota; kingdom Metazoa; phylum Chordata; class Mammalia; order Artiodactyla; family Bovidae; genus Tragelaphus; species Tragelaphus eurycerus. The sequence continues at coordinate 34,088,653 of CAKXYN010000002.1, forward strand.
ATCAAGAAAGTGCTTTGAAATTTTATGCAAATACATGGGTGATGTATACACTACTGTGCACCCCAAAAGACTACTCCATGTGTTCCTGGTGCCAAGGAAAACACAAATGTTCTCCAAGTAATTCAGAGGAAAAGTCCACAGCCATGTACCTTTCACAGCCCTGTTCTCTAGTGAGAGTGCCGAAGGTTCATTTTTATCAGGAACTTTTATAGACTAAGTTCTGTGCTGGGTGCTTTAAGTACATTCACTCAGAACCTTTTCACAACAGCTTTGTAAGGAAAGTGGCATTGTTTAGTAACAAAATAACCAAGATGCAGATTACATAAATTGCCAAGGTCACTCATTTGTTAATTTATGGAGCTGACTGGGGTTTACAGTTAATTTGACCCTACAGTATTTGTAAGAACTGAACATTTAATGAGCACTTATTTGTGCACCAGACACTGAGCTAAAACCTTTACCTCCATCATCTGATTTTTTATATGAACTTGTGAGAATGGGTACAGGTTTGTTTTTTTTTTTTTTTTTTCTAATTTACAGATGAAGAAATTGAAACATAGAGAAGTAAACTAAATTTAGTGCAAAGTAGCAAAGGATGGAACTGGGGTAGGAGAGGGCTTTTAACCCCAGGGTTTGTTCCTCTGAACCATGTGGATTTCCAGTTTTCCTTCTCGATTTAGACTCTGGAAACTGCCTGTTTACAGGAGATGTGGGTTCGATTCCTGGGTAGGAAACATGCGCTGGAGGAGAGCATGGCAACCCACTCCAGTATTCAGGCCTGGAGCATCCCATGCAGAGGAACCTGGCTGGCTACAGTCTATAGGGTCGCAGAGTCAGACATGACTGAGGTGACTGCACACGCGCACTGAGCTTAACACACAGGAGACAGTGAAGGCGCATGCCTTCAGAAACTAGGATTTCAGTCATTTTAAAAAGTCATTATTTTCCTGAAGATTTTTGATTCATCACCCACTGTCAGGAATTTTGTATCCATGTGCATGGAAATGGTTATTTCTACAACTCTAGTAATAGACCACATTGGGGCTTTGAGAGACTATTTCAGTATAAAGACCTCACATCTAAGTATTAGATGAAAGGAACGGCTCCCTTATTAGGGTTTGCAGCTTTTTGTCCCAAACATTGGGACACATGTACATCTGAGGCTCTCCTCCTTCATTCCTGTTACCCTTTGGAGTTAGGAATACTTGTGAGGCAAATAATTTAAAATATTTGCTAGGAACAATTTCAGTGCAATACTGCACCTTTCATTTGCAAGCATTAAGAACTCTTCTGTTTTTCAAAGTAAAACTTATTAGACCCTTTGAGAGCTATGGATTTTGAATCCATATGAATTTTGTGCCCAAGTTTCCCTAGCATGGCATTTTTATTAAATGAGAGCAACCATTTTTTAAATATTTATTTGGCTACACTGGGTCATTGATGCGACACATGGGCTTTCTCTAGTTGCGGCTCTCAGGGGCTACTCTCTAGTTGCAGAATTCGGGCTTCTCATTGTGGTGGCTTCCATTGTTGTTGCGAAGGCCTTGCTCTAGGTGAGTGGGCTTCACTATTTGCAGCACTCAGGCTCAATAGTTGCAGCTTGTAGGCTCTAGTAGTAGTGGTGCATGGGCTTAGTTGCTCCGTGGCATGTGGGATCTTCCTGGAGCAGGGATCAAACTTGTGTCCACTGACATGGAAGTTAGATTCTTAATAGAACGCCCCAGAGCAGCCACAAGGGACACCCGAGAGCAACCATTTTTCAGGCAGAATTGATGCCAGAGAATGGAGCACTTGTGATTTCAGTTAGGCCCCTTGGGAGGATTTACAAAAGAAGAAGGGAGACTTGAGCCTAAAGGCTATCCAGGCTAAACTAGTTAAAAGGTCAGTGGATCATAGTCTTTGTCCTACACTACTGGAAACATCTTCCTAAAACAAAAGCATGAAATAGTCATTGCACATGAGTATCTATAGGATGCATTTTAAGTAAAATGTAGGACATAAATGTAAGTGTATTTTTCACTTTAGCAATTTTTCTGGGGGGAAATGGAACCATTTTGGTGTCTCACCCATGGACTCCCTAAATAGACTTTATCAGATAGATACTTAGAAAACATAAGATGTTATGCCCTATCTAAAAAATTAAGGGAATCCTTCACTTCAAGGCCAATATCTATAATCTACACACTTGAGTATATGCCAGACTCTCTTCAGATTACAAATATTTTCAACCAATCTGAATTAGCGATGTTCTGATCATGAGTTGGTCATATACTTTGACCTACTTGTTCATAACAGTTTTCTGAATTAGGCAACCAAACTTGAGTACTGCTTGATGAAGATCCTTATAAATAGCATAGGTCAATTTAAAAAGTGACTTTCTGGATTTCTCAGTCAAGAAAAGAGCTAGATGTTCCACCTTCAGCGTGTAAACTTTTACTCAATCTGCTTGTTTTTGAGACATTGCCATTATCTTCCCGTTGGTTTGGAAAAATAAAATGGTTGATATTTCTGAGTCACTGCCTCCCTGAGTCTTCGACATTTGCCTTCCAAATACTCTGCTTCAGCACTGGTCTTTAAAGAGAGATGCTGCATGTGTTCTGAGTTGCTTGTCTCTATTTCAAATGGATTGTCCTTCCCCTGGTTTCCAATCAAAGTTGACCTTCCACTCTTCTTCCATCAGTATCATAGGAACCATGGAAACTGTCCTCGGCTTTCACTGAAACGTTTATGGTAATTCCGACAAGCAGCTGGCCTTCTGTTTTAGCTATGGCCTAAAATAACTTGTCTTGAACTGTTTTCTGTATCTTTTTCTGAAATAAGGCACAATTGTTGCTCAGGTAGAACTTTTTTTTTTTTCATTCCTTTTAATAGGGTTAAGGATTTAACCTTAACCTCTGGGTTGCTAGGCGTATTGTCATAGTTACAGAGCTGTTGTTCACTCAGACCCCACCCATGACCTGACAAGCTTTCCAGCCAGCTGCCCCCTCACTGAGATACCTACTCTCTTCTGGCTTCTCTGGAGCATGTTCTGGCCAAGACTATGAGACAATGCTTCTGGACCTTGTCTGATATTATTCCAGGAGAAGCTCAATTTAACATAACTAATTGTTTCTGCAAGAAGCCAAGCACTTTCTCTTTCTGCTTATGAATCCATTTGTCAGAGAATATACGTATGCTTTGTCCACAGGTACTATTTTATAATAGATATTGCCAATGGTGATCATCTTCCTAGGCGGATGCCTAGTCTTCCTAAAAAGAGTTATGATAGAGGAAATATCTTTTTTCTGCGCTGGACAAGAGTCCATCATCTCTCATCTCTGTCTGCCATTGTTCCCACTGTTCGCCCCATTTTCCCAGTCACTCTGGTTCTCAGCCTGGCATGGCTACTGCATCCATCCTCTTTGGCTGCACATTGCCACTAATATCATGGAGACCTCTGATCCCCAGCAGTGTCATCTGGATTTTCCTTTCCATGTGTTTTACTTATTTTTTCAGTTATAGAAATCCCAAATCAGTGGGCCTGTACTTGAATATTTCACAGTTCTTTTCAGCTTTACTTTCAGCATCTTTCTTCCTCAGGACCAACATGGGCATCCATGGCAGGCCCTGGATTTGGGATAGCTTGAGTGACAGATGCCAAGTTATAGTCACAATAATTCCCTCCTTTTGTAACTAGACTCAGTAACTAGGGGATTCTGTTGTGCTGCATCTCTTCCTCTCTTAGGATGGAGTTTGCTCTCACAAGAAGACAAACAGGTGAACTTCTCTTTTTCACTGCAGTTGCCCAGACTTGTCAGAATGTGAGCTTTGGCTCAAACTAGGAGCCCCTCATCACAACTATTTCCAACAGCCTGTACACATCTTTTCCTTTGATCATATTGGGCCTAGATTATGATCATCCCAGGAGCTTGCCAAGATTAGGTTACATCCTGATTGTCTTAAAATACAAACTTAGAACTGGTTGACAAGACCAATACCCACAGGCATCACCAGTTTGAATGAATAGTGCTAGAAGCCTCTAGTTTCTCTGGATAGTGTACCTCAATAGAGGCTAGAGTGTTTATAGGACTCTGTAGGTATTATATTTACAGCAATTTATATTTTATTAGAATTTTAGGGAATTGTCACTTGATACAAAGTAGAGAACTGTACATAGTCATGTATACTGAATGGAAGTTTAGAAATTTTTCATTTAAAGATCATAGTGTCTAACATATAGAAACTCAAATTTTTTGCAGAGATGAACAAACTCAAATGTTTGTTGCAGAGATGAACATCAAAATGCTGTGACTCATCAACTCAGAAATTTAAGTTTAAATATAATCTTTTTTCTGTAGTGTTTTCAGGTATACTATATTTATGAAAAATCGTGAAGACTTCTAAGTGCAATTTTGTCAATACAGTAAGGGGATCCAGATATATCTTCATTAAGACTAATTCATTTTAAGGCAACAGATATTTTTAGACCTTAGGAAACATTACTGGAGCACAAAAGTTTTTTAATTATTCTAGTTTTAACTGACAACTGTACAAGTAGGTGTTTAACTGAAAACCAAGCACTTCTGATGTTACTGTGGTCTAGCTGTGGAGCTGGGAGGAGAGAAGCACTTGAGGAAGACAAAAGGAAGATTAACCTAGCTTCTATCCTTAGTGAACTCCCAACCCAGTTTGGGCAAATAATAAATCCAAATGAAAGACTGTGGAAGCAAAATAAAACAATATGAAGCATGCGGTATATTACATAAACTACTTCTGGTGTAAAAACTTAAAGGTCAAAACTTAAAGGTATATTACATAAACTGCTTCTGGTGTAAAAACTTAAAGGTCAAAACTTAAAGGTCAACGGAAAGGTTTTAGGTGAGCAGTCCATGAACGTACTGTGGGACAGTATTTCTAGAGACACTTGCCTCCAGTCAAAGGCTTTCATGTGGCTTCCTCCTTAGCACATAACCAGCTTTGCTCCAGTGCAGACAGCCTGAGGAACATGAAAAATGCCCTTCCTCTTGCACAATGGTGTTATTTCCTTCCTTTCAGGAATGGCTCATAACTCACAGGAGGTGTGAGTTCTGAATGATCGGTCTTTTCATCTCCCTGGAAGTGGGCCAGACTGTAGATAAAGCGTTTGATGTGTCAGCGGTAGGCTTGTAACAGCTTTGACTACTTACATGATGATGAAAGGTTGAACTTTGATAAAAATGGCAAGAAAAGGAAAAAGGCTCGTTTTCTTTCTTTTTACTTTTTTTTTTTTTTTCCAGAACAGCAGTTGAAAAACGTCCTACCGGGGTGGTCTGGAAGGTGTCTGGGAATCTGAAACATCAGGAGGGTGTTCTCCTGTGGATTTGTTTGTTTATTTGTTGATTGTTTCAGAGAGGGAACCCCCCCATGCTTGCCAGCAAGGCCAGATTCTCAGGGCCCTTATCAGCAAGTTCTACCTCTCTGTTCAGTGAGCCTTGGAAAGAGGTGTCACATCCTTCAGGGCAGATTACTGCTTCTGCCCCAGTCGTCCCTCAGCCCTCAGCTCCCATCTGCAGACACCAGATGAACTAGGGCTGGCAGATCTGTTGTGATTCCCAGAGCTTTTTTATCTCTCGAGTTGCAGGGCATTTGCTCAAAGATCACATTGGAGGTTGGTCCTCAAGGGTAGTCTTGTCTTCCTGTTTCTAAAATGGACAAAGACAGGGAATAAAATATTTGTGGAAACTTCCAACCAGTTGGAATTTGCCTCAAACAGTATCCCAGTTGTTATCAGTGATTTGTGTGTCTGCCTGTGGGGAAAGCTGGTTTGGGGAAGAGGAAGAAATTTGAAATTTTCTTTTTCAAAGCAGAAACATTAAGGAAAAAAAGAAAAAAAAAACAACAACCCCGCCATTCAGCTAAGCGACAAGAAAGAGCAAAGAACCAAGACTCAGAGGAAGACATGAATTTTTACCTTTAGATATGAGGCTTAAGCAAACACATAGTGGAAACCCTCTTTTAAAATGGTGTTAGTGAAAAGAATCAACACATTTACATCACTTATTTATTTATGACTCTAATGTTTGTTTCACAAAATTATGACCTTTGGCCCTGCCTCCACGTGCCCCTGAAGTCCACTGTTGTCTCCATAGCTAGGCTGAACCTGCTCACCCAGACAGCTGCTGATAATAAGCCTGGAGCTGGCAACAGGGAAGGCCTGGCTGCGGTACCATACAACCCCAATCCCCCACCCCACCCTGCCGCCCACCCCGGCCTTCAGTTTCTCTGAAATCTCCTGCAGGTATCTCTGAACATGATGAATACAATCAGACTCTCTGGGGATCATCTGTCTGGCCATCAGAGGACACTGAAGTCCCTGCAGGGCTTATTGTCAAGGGCCAGAGGGTGACAAATCATACAACTTGGTGGGAACTTAAATAGACGGGCCCTGAAGAGATCTTTTGGCAAACAGGATGGTTTCCTCCTTCCTTAACATCCAAAATGTTCTGAAGATGTCCATCAGCACCGAGGATCGGCCCGAGACAATAAGAGAGTGAGCAAGATAAGAAACTCAGATTGTCTGAATGGAGTGTTCACCTTCTAAAAGGTAGAATGAAACAACTAGAGATGAGCAAAGGGAGAGGAACAAATGGGAAGTGAGGAACTTGTTCAGTTCAGTACCATATAACCAGGATTCAAAGAGAAGTTCCTGGCTGTCTTTTCCTTTTTTGTAAAACATAGGAAAAACTAGCTTGTTCAGGGAGGGAAAAGCTGATAGGAAGGTTATTATAGTGCGTTGTAGTGACATTAGAGCTGAAACATTACATGTGGTGCTACACAGTGAAATGAAATGTCATTTCTTTAATAATAATAACTTTGGTAGGTATAATAATGTGCTCTCTGACCATCTAGATGTTCACATCCTAATCCCGCAAACCTGTGACTGTCACCTTATATGACAAAAATGACTTTGCAGATATAATTTTAGTTAAGGATGTTTCCAGTAGTCATGTACAGATGTGAGAGCTGGACTATAAAGAAGGCTGAGGGCTAAGAATTGATGCTTTTGAACTGTGGGTTGGAGAAGACTCTTGAAAGTTCCTTGGACAGCAAGGATATCAAACCAGTCGATCCTAAAGGAAATCAACCCTAAATATTCATTGAGTGGACTGATGCTGAAACTGAAGCTCCAATACTTTGGCCATCTATTGCAAAGAGCTGACTCATTGGAAAAGACCCTGATGCTGGAAAAGATTGATGGCAGGAGAAGGGGATGACAGAGGATGAGATGGTTGGATAGCATCATTGACTAAATGGACATGAGTTTGAGAAAACTGAGGAAGATAGTGAAGGACCAGGAAGCCTGGTGTGCTGTAGTCCATGGGGTCACAAAGAGTCAGACACAACTGAGCGACTGAACAACAACAAAATGATGTTGAAATGGAGAGATTATCCTGGATTATCTGGATGGGCTCTTTTTCAAGAGCCTTTAAAAAGGGAAAGTGGAAGGGTCAGAGTTAGAGGAGACATGATGATGGAAGCAAGGGCCAGGTTCAGAGAGAGATTTGAAGATGCTACTGATGGTTTTGATAACGGAGAAAGAAGACCAGGAACCTAGAAGTTGGAAGAGACAAGGAAACAGATTCCTCCTAGGAGTCTCTAGAAGGAACACAGCCCTGCCAACACTTTGATTTTAGCCCAGTGAAATTGATTTCAGACTTCTAATCTCCAGAACTGTAAGATAATAAATGTGTGTTATTTTAAGTCACCAAGGCTGTGTGGTAATTTGTTAGGTCAGCAATAGGAAACCAAAACAATAATATGAGCAACAGTACGATTGGACTTGGAAATATTAGTTGATGGGAAAAATGAAAGGAATTTGGTTCAGGCTTGATTCTTAAGGCAGGCCTTGATTTTCTGAATAGGCAGTGAAGCAAGAAAAAGGTTTTGTTTTTATCAGCCCAGTGGGTACTTCTCAGAGGTCATTGTTCACTCAAGATTTTCATGGGACAAAATAAGTACCATGGCCAAACTTTGCTGACATACCTTTGACTCTCTGTGTGTAGAATTGAAGTTGAGTTTTATTTTATGACTTGAAGACAAAAACCCATGCATAGCATGATGTTCAGATTCTTGGGAAAGAAAGTCTCCAGGATCCATACAGATGGTGCAGCTCAGCACAGATGCCTCAGAGAAGCGTAATTCAACTCTATCAACCTGTCACCCATTCCTGCCCTCCTTTCCATGAACATGAGTAAAAGTAGCCTCTAGCCACTGAGGTGAAATGAGGCCCGATTCTTCTCTCAGAGAACTCTTCAACCTAAAAAATATTCTCCATCATTCAGAACACACGTCTTAATCCCATGTTATAAGCTATGATGTGCGCTAGCTGCGAGGAACTCACAAGATAATTATGACTTAATCCCCACTTGATGGACGCTCCTGTTAGTGAGGCATTTGCAAAATGTGGTGCCTTGGACAGCAGCATTCAAGTCGGCTGGGAAAGTTATCAAAAATGCAAGTTCCTGGATGGTGGCTTGAGAAAACGTTGGTCTAGTGTAGTAGTTCTCAACTTGAATTGATTTTGTACCCCAGCATCATTTGGCAGTGTCTGGAGACATTCCTCTTTATTGCAAGCAGGGGATGAAGGGGGATACTGGCATCTAGTGGATACAGACCAGGGATGCTGCTAAACATTCTACAATGCATATGACGGCCCCCTGAAGCAAAGACTTAAAGCATTAGTAATGTCAAAGTTGAAAAGCCCTAGGCTAGTGTTGAGTCTTACAAACACACACACACACACGTGTACACACACACACATACAAATTATTTTAGCATGTAGTGATAGTGGTTTAGTCACTCAATCGACTCCAACTCTTTGGAACCCTATGGGCTATATAGCCTGTCAGGCTCCTCTGATCATGGCATTTTATAGCATGTAATATAAACATATATGCCAGTGTACTGTGTGTATACGTGTGTGTGTGTGTTCATATATGCCTTTCTTTTGCCCATTGTAGTGGGCTTGTGAAAGTAAAAGTTGCTCAGTCGTGTCCACCTCTTTGCAACCCCATGGACTGTAGCCTGCCAGGCTCCTAAGTTCATGGAATTCTCCAGGCAAGAATACTGAAGTGGGTTGCTGGTTCCTTCTTCAGGGGATCTTCCCAACCCAGGGATCAAACCCAAGTCTCCGCCTGCAGGCAGATTCTTTACTGTCTGAGCTACCAGGGAAGTGGGTGACATCTCTGCCTTTGTCTACTCTCCTTCCACTCCACTCTCCTCCCTCTCTTCTGTGTTGATTTCTGATTCCACACTGGCCAAGAACAGGGGAAGCCAAGTACCAAGTCCTTCACCCTTGAAGTAGCTGTCATGCTCCAGAACTTAATCAAAATAAATTTCCAGGTTGAAGAGGGGCGTGGATAAAGATATCCATTTTTTTGAGGGAAGTTTTTAAACCCAATTTGTAATAAAGATTTGGTGCTCTGCTCCCAAATTTGCTTTATACCACTGGTTGTTGTGATGTAAAAATTGTGAGTCACACATGAGCTCTTTGTACCCACAATTTATTTCTTCCTTACACTAGTTCCTCTAGTTTTTCCTCTTTTTTCATTCTCACCTCCATCTAGAATCAATGGAGAAGTCTATTTTCTTCAGAGTTGAACATTGTTTTAAAAAAATCACTCTCCAAACAAACAAAAATCACTCTTGAATGTGGTTGCGTGTAGCTGACTGGTCTTAACTGGTTAGACATGCACTGCTGTGCTTCCCACCTCCTGTTAGGTGGCCACGATCTGTTTCCTGGTCAAGGAATGAGTGCCATGTCACATGCTGCAGAACAGTTTCCAGCCCCCAATTCCCAGCAGACTTCAGGGATGGGAGAAGCATCCTGCACGCACATGGCTGTGGTTTTATCATCTTGCACTCATCACTACAGTCAGGAAGATATTTTCTTTTTTTTTTTTTTTTTAATTATGCAACAGAACTGCTGCTTTAGGGTAAACTTTGACACAAAGTAATTGTGTTCTTGACTAAATCAACTAAAAGAAAATTAAGAAAATAGACCTGGCATAAGTTCCATGTCTTTCTTTTTAAAACAACTACTTTTGGAGTAGCACTTGCATAGGCAATAGGAACAAAGGATCACCTCTAGAGGACAAGTTTGCCTTTTCAAGGAATGGGCAAATGGTAGAAATGTAACTCTCCAGTATCTTGGACGTTCCTAGCTTTTCTTGTTGATCAGATGGGAATACAGTCATTAGTCCCTATACATTTTGACCATTTAGACATTTTTAAACATTAGACAAAATACATGGATACTAGGACTCATACCATCTTTAAAAATTGAAGTTGAGGGATGCTTTTTGAAATATGAGCACTAACAAACATTTTATTGGTACCCAAATTATGCAAAACCCATGGAGATATAAAGGTAAAGTGATGCAGACAGCCCTGAACTCTGCCGTCTCATCAGCATCTTTCAGTTGCTCTGAAAAATCTACCTGGATTCTGGAGCTCATTATATGTTATGGCTCTTCCTTTCATTCAATGAATTTTTATTGAGATGTTTCCTTGAGTCCATTGAAGGATATTAGGCTCAAAGGACTGGTTCCTGCTCATGCCATAGTCTAGCTTAGAGACAAAACCAGTGTTGTCTGTCAGGGTTAAATGTTTATGTGTGTGTCAAAAATACCACAGGAGTACAGATGAGAAAAGAAAAGATACAGGATTATAGAGGAGGTTGTTGGGAATTGAAAGGGTCTAGAAGACTTTACAGAAGAGAAGAGGCATGAAATAGACCTTGAGTGAAGCAGGATTTCCATAGGGGTCAGTGATCAGGGCAGAAAGGGAAAGATGAATGTATAAAGAAGAAGGCATAAGATATGTTTGGGGACAGGAAAGAAATAAGATACTTTGGGATCCTCTCTCTGTGTTGGTGTTGGAAGGAAAGGAGATTGGAGAAAAGATTATGGAGTATCTTGACAAAGTTGCCTCACTGGGGTAATAAAGAACTAATGCATCTGAGTGTTAACACGATAAAATTTATTTCTTGCTCATTTAACAGTTCCTTGCAGGTGTTTAGTGGGTAGACTTCCATATGGTGACTCAGGGAAGCAGGCTCTTCCAAGTTATTGCAAAATTCTTGAGAGCATGGCACCTTGTTGTTCAATCCCTCAGCTGTGTCTGACTCCTTGTGACCCCACGAACTGCAGCAAACCAGGCCTCCCTGTCCTTCACCGTCTCCTGGAGCTTGCTCAAACTCATGTCCATTGAGTCAGTGATGCCGTCCAATCATCTCATCCTCTGTCATCCCCTTCTCCTGCTTTCAATCTTTCCCAGCATCAGGGTCTTTTCCAGTGAGTCAGTTCTTCTCATCAGGTGGCCAAAGTATTGGAGCTTCAGTTTCAGCATCAGTCTTTCTAACGAATATTCAGGATTGATTTCCTTTAGGATTGACTGGTTTGATCTCCTTGCAATCCAAGAGACTCTCAAGAGTCTTCTCTGACAGCTCAGTTTAAAAGCATCAGTTCTTCGGCATTCAGCCTTCTTTAGTGTGAGAGATTTCTGTCTACCTCCCACTGGCCACCCCTAACAGTAAGGGAGATTTGGAAATACAGATTGGCTCTGTGTCAGGAGAAAAGATTCTAGTGGGCACCTAGTCGTTTCTACATGGACTTTTAGCTTGAGTGGGTTAAACTTTCTCCTGAATGTTAGGTTAAGTCATCCTCCACCTTAACATATGGACATGCTCTATAAAGAATGATTTTTTTGGTGTGTTACATTCACTGCTGGTAATCCCAACGTATGGTAAACCCTGAATAAATCTTAGCTCAAATAATGAAACAGTTATAGATGCTGGATAAGAGTCTTGGAGATATTGAACCTTGCAGGACGGACTCGTGGAAAGAAAGCTAAGTAAGTAAGTTAAGGTAAGGTAAGTTAATTAGAGGCAGGTAAGTTAATTAGAAAGCGATGGTGATAATCTGATAGAGTCAATTTAGTGCAATTACAGTAGGAATTAGTGCAATTTTAGAACCAGAAATGTTTGCTTCTGCTTTTTTAACTTTCTTAGTTTACAGCAAAGCCCTGGCTTATAGTTTAGCCAGAGTCCCCGCTGAGTTGAAATCATAGAAGCAGGTTGTGAGCTGAAAGGGCCTGGGACTTTCTTTGGAGGTATTAATTGGAATGCAGCCTCGGGACTTGGGCTATGCCACAATTCTGCAACCCAAACAAAATAAAACCTGACCAAAGCAGCAAACTTAAATTGGAGTTCAAGTTACTTTAACGGACTCTTGGGAGACACAAACCGCAGTTGTATTATGTATGCAAAATTCACTCTTTGACCTTATTGTAAGGAAAATTACTGGAGTACACACAGTCTTTGGCTAGCTTTCCAGTGTGTTGGACAAGTTAACGGCCATGCAACTATGCAATATTTTTCTTAAATTTTAATTTTAAAATATGCTTGAAAAATAGATGCTGATCCAACAAGAACAGAGAAAATTGATGAAAAGAATACATTCTCTGTGCACCTAAGAGAAGCCGACATCCAGGCAACCTCGTGTAGCCCAAGGCTTCGAGATTCGAGGAAGTTAAAAGCTAAGGAGAGCCTTCTGCCTCCCTCTAGATTTGACTTTTGTGGTTTATGTATAAGCTGGGGCAGACCTCAGAGTGTGACCAAGACTCAGGTTATGCGCCTCTGAAGTCTGGTGAAGGGCCAGAGTCCAGGATTATACAGTCGAGTGAGGAAACTCACTGAGAACAGCTAGGGATTCCTGGGAGATTTTTAGTGATTCGTGCTGATCTGGAAATAATGGAAAAACAACAGAAGGACTTTTTGTGGTATTTTTGTGTGTTTTCTATTGGTTTGGGGAAGAAGCCAACCTTAAAGTGGCTTAAAAATATTAAATATTTAAAAAGACATAACATACTCTACCCTTTTCACCTGTCCCTACCAAAAAATAAAACTTGCACAATGAAAATGGCAGGAATAGGAAGGGAAAGCAGAAACAACAGGGACAGTAGTGTGCTCAGATGGGAGCGAATAGGATCCAGACGGCTAATGTCTGGTGTTAATACAGAAAGTGCTGGAGAAGGTGTGAGGAAACACTATGAGGGAATCTTTCCCTTGTGAGGCCCAGGACTCTTTGAGGCATGAGTTGCTTATTTCCTGAGGCCCCTCAAGATAAAAATTCCTGGCTTGAGGCAACGGGTACTTTTGAGGGTCTTCTAGTTTGGTTTCCAGCTCAAATCCTAGAGAAGCCAATTCATTGAAATGTCATTTGCCTAGTGATCGATCTACCAAATTTACTGATTTTTTTGGTAAAGAAAAAAAAAAACTGAATTATTCACAAGTTTGATAGTAATTCATATTGCACCGGATAGTTTTCACTTGAGCCTTGCAAAGCTGTTGACTGTAAATTGACTGGAAAGCCTGCTTTTTTATTCTTGTCTTGGCTTTATGGGGATTCAGTTACAAGTTGCTGGGGTTGGAAAACGGGCATCCCTGCTAAGGAATGGAGAAAGGAAGTTGGTATGCTCATCTTCACATCTCGGAGGGGCGAGAGATACTAATGGGCAGAGAAGCAGGGGATACTGAGGAAGAGAAGGAATGGATGTCAGAGGTGATGGATGCTGGAGGACAGAAAGGGTCAAGAATGAGAGACAGTGAAAGATCTGAAGACGCTAGAACATTTTCTGAGGCTGAAGTCTTTTTAATTTCAGTCATCATAAACCTTCTACTTGATTCATATTAGTTTGGCTGAGTGACTTCAGTTAAATGGTTCTTCTGAGTGTTGGCTTCCAGTGTATCCATTTTCAGCAGATTGACTAACTTCCCCAAATCTGAGCCTTGCTGAGTCGTTCTAGCAACACCTTTAAGGAGTGACCAAAAGGGAAGTCTTTCTGGAGGAAGCTTTACTGCAGGACTAGAAAGATGGGGGCCTGAAAGAAGAAGACACATCTCAGTAAAACCTCCAAAGTTGCTTTCTTGCCTTGGCTTGGAAAGAGAGGCCAACCTGTCTGGGTTTGCCAGAGACGTTCCCTGGTTATAGTACTGAAAGCCTCAAATCTCAGCCAAACTGAGAGGGTTGGTTGGTCTTCAAACCAAAATGCTGAGGTGGCTCAGACGGTAAAGAATCTGCTTGTAATGCAGGAGACCAGGATTCAGTCTCTAGGTTGGGAAGATCCCTTGGAGGAGGGCATGGCAACTCACTCCAATATTCTTGCCTGGAGAATGTCATGGACAGAAGGAGCCTGGCGGGCTACAGTCCATGGTGTTACAAGGAGTCTGACATGACTGAGTGACTTTCACTTTCATTTCAAGAAGGAAAAAAAGATAAAGAAAGGTGGTGGTGAGTGGGGAGAGGTGATGCTGAACCCATCGCTTTAGAGGCAGTCTTCTCGTGGGTACAGTTCATGGCATCTACGGGGAAGAGCACGGGATTCCTAGGGGCAGTTGCCCAGGTCTGAGCAGTTCCTGGGACCAACCCCAGGAAGGGTCCAGATTTGTTCCAGATAGTTTGGTTAGACACTATACATATGCACGTACTTTTCTAAATGTGCTTTTTTCTCCTCTTTTCTTTAGGGAGGCAGGACACAGTGCGTGAGAGAAGTCTGTCCCATTCTCTCCTGTCCTCAGCACCTTAGCCACATTCCCCCAGGACAGTGCTGCCCCAAATGTTTGGGTGAGTGATTGTTTTCAGGTCAAAGAACAATGTAATTGATTCTGGGAGTTTCTGTTGAGAGTTGTCCACTTTGTTATCTTGAGGCTCTCAAGTTGTGCTATTTCATGGCTTCTTAGAGACAACACCTTCTTCTGATTACCTGAGTGTAAGGTGTGGTGGCTCAGTAGGTAAAGAATCCACCTGCAATGCAGGAGACCCGGGTTTGATCCCTGGGTCAGGAAGATCCCCTGGAGGAGGAAATGGCAACCCACTCCAGTATCCTCGCCTCGGAAATCCCATGGACAGAGGAGCCTGGTGGGCTACAAGACATGGGGTTGCGAGAGTTGGGCACAGCTGAGAGACTAAACCACCACCAAGGTGTGTACAAGGGTTTATTTCACTTCTGAGCCTCCCCAGAACTTTCCTTTCTCTTATCTTCCCCTGTAGTTGTAAACCTGGTATACCAGACACCCCGGGATAATAGCCTGGTGTGGGGAGAATGGTACTGAGGAAACCGTCTTTAACTGGACATTTGATGATTAGTAGGAATGTATTTTTGTGGGGAGCACAACATTGAGAAACTGTTTTTAACTGGGCATCTGACATTTAGTAGGAATGTATTTTAAAGGTATGTGAGGACTTCCCTGGCAGTCAAGTGGTTAAGACTCTGTGCTACCAATGTGGGGGCTTGGATGGGGTATGGGGCAGGGACATGAGGGTTCAATCCCTGGTCAGGAAACTAAGCTCGCACATGATTCAAAGCATGCCCCAAAAAGAAAAATAAGTAAACAAAGGCATATGATGTAAACAGATGGAGGAATAGAGTGTTATTTTAGAGGCAGAAACATGCAGGAGGTAAGGTGCCTCAAACAAGAGATTTGGAAGGGAATAATGAATACCTCAATAAAAAAGAGGATTAGCAATTATTTGTACTTTTGTAGCAATTATTATGTACTAGGTACCATGTGAAAACTTCAGGAAATTTTTTTCTCATTTAATTTTCTCAAGAGTCTGGGACATATAGGTGTAGAATTCTGATGTGTATTAATAATATAGGGACCATGATTAGTCTTGTGCTGAGAAAGAAGTAGAATTCCTAGAAGGTAGCACAGCTAGTGAGCTATGGAGTTGACTCCTGAACATGAGTCACTGTGATTCCCAAGCCCACGATTTAACCTGCTGCTTCTCAGCTTTCCAGGTAACATGGAGAGCAGTATGCATGTTACCACCTGAAGAGAAACACCCTGGATGGAGGGTCTCTAGAGCCCGGAATCCTTTGGTTTTTGTTCGTAAACTATATATCAGCTTCTTCCGTGTGGCCTTTAGGTCACTGAGTTGATTGAGTTTGACCATTTAAGATTCAGATAAAAGTAGCTTGATCCATCAAATGAATACAATAGAATATGCAGCGTCCCCACCAGTATCTCCAGGGATCCTTGGCAGGAAGCTTGTATTTTCTTTAGTCACCACTGGCTTTGTGTTTTTGCTCCTGCTGCTTTTTTCTATTTGTTCCCTACCTCTTTCTCTTCTACCTCCTCCTCCTTCTTTTCCTTTTTTTTTTTGTTCCTCTTCCTTTCCCTCCTCCATCTGCTTCTTCAACATCATTTTGTCCTTTCAGGAAAACCTCCCCACCCTTTCTTTTCACATTCTATGGTGCTATTGAATCAAGGCTTGTGCAGGGGATTTCGCTGAAGGTTTACAGTAAGAGGCTGATTACTTTTAGGGAAGCACAATGAATAATAGAAACTGAAATATTAAGCTCGCTTTGTTCTTAAAAGGTCTAGCTACTTTGCCTTTAGGAAAATATCACTGTCTCTTTTCTGTGGATTCCAGCCTCCAATCCTTATTGTCCACACTCTTTCCTTGAATCTTCTACCTTTTCTGTCATACTTTGCTTCCTCCAACCGAAACACCTGTTGATTTATTTTTATCATTCCCAGCTTATCATAGCCATACCCTGAAGTCTATCTTTCTACAATTGAACTGACCAATAAAGGTATCTTGTTAAATGAAGGCAGCTTTCTCTTCTTTGAAGGATTCTGCTGCTAACTCTTCATCTAATAATGTTTGCCTTCCTTCTGTGTACACACATGCAAATACACACACAGACACACACCTGCTTTTAAAGTAATTCCATAGATATTATCAGAAAAAAGAGAATTGTTTAGACATGACTGACTGAAGGCATTTCCACTGATGTGTGTGCTTCTTGGGTTGCCCATGTGTGCTTGTGCCCCCGGAAGAGAAGTAGCCAGTTCACTGTTGTTGAAATCATCATGCTGTGGGTCATGGTGGAAACAGGGCCCCATCTAAGTGAGAAAGTCGTCCCAGAGGAGGTGTAGCTTGGGGCCTCAACTTGAAGATAATAGGCTTGCCTAGAGAATCCTGTGGGCAGAGGAGCCTGGTGGGCTGTTGTCCATAGGCGCGCACAGAGTTGGACATGACGGAAGCGACTTAGCATGCATGCATGCATTGGAGAAGGAAATGGCAACCCACTCCAGTGTTCTTGCCTGGAGAATCCCAGGGATGGAGGAGCCTGGTGGGCTGCCGTCTATGGGGTCACACAGATGGACACAACTGAAGCGACTTAGCAGCAGCAGCAAGCTTGATTAAAGCTCTGAAGCTGGTTATCGTGGATATGCTGAGTCAGATCAGATTCTCATATGAACAATGACTGTTGTATTGAATGCAGATTTTTGAATGCAGATTTTTCTGTCCGTTTGTGGTCACAAGTTGGACTACAAAAGAACAGCAAGTCTTAGGACACTCAGAAATTCTCCCAAATGAGACCTTTACTGCTGGGCTAAGCCCCAGTGGAATAAAGTGGAAATGGCTTAAATTAGGCTATACACAGAGTCTCTGAACTATTCTTTTGAATGTTTTATCTTATTTTGAGCCATGATGACTTTGGGATTTAGGTAAGATTGTATGTTCTTTGACAGTAGAAAGAAACATACCCACACAACAGAAGATAGGAAAAAAAAAAAGGGGGGGAACATAGCAATGCTTAGTAGATGCTGGAATTTTAGACTAATTAGACTTTTGGATTTTTGGACACTTTATTTGCTGTTCAGTTTTCCCTTGAGCAGGATTCATTCAAATGACATACCCTTGCCTTTTGCACTATTTTCCTCTCTTTTCTCATTTTCAATGACAGCCTCATCAGAAGTTTCTGTATACAGAGCACGTGATGCACCTCTTAGAGTCACACAGCCCAAGATCATATTTGAATTATATGTGCTGTGTGCTCAGTTGCTCAGTTGTGCATGATTCTTTGCGACCCCATAGACTGCAGCCCTTCAGGCTCCTCTGTTCATGTGGATTCTCCAAGCAAGAATACTGGAGTGGGTTGCCATTTCCTTCTTAAGGGGATCTTCCTGACCCAGGAATTGGGCCCACGTCTCCTGAATTGGCAGGTGGATTCTTTACCACTGTGCCACCTGGGAAGCCTATTGAATTATACCACCTCTAATAATGATAATACTTATCTGTCATTGGTCATATTTGTGCAGGGAGATTAAACTCAAGCCTTTTTTGTTCAGTAGTCTACTGATGTATCAATCCACCAGTCTAACACTAATAATATAATATATAATAATATGTATAATAAAAGGCAGGACAAGGCAAACCATGTTATCACAATTTGAAACAAATACTCAATTGAAGCAGAGCTATTTTTAATTCTTAAAGGACATAAATATATCTTTGATGGAATAATATAGAGGACAGTGTTTAAAGCAGTGAAAAATAATGTCACCATCATTTTTGTAGTAAATTAAAAAAAATCTGCTTAGGAGTGTTTCTTATACTTTTATAGAGTGTCCTAAATCAAGGTGTGATATGACAGGTGTAATTCTGATGGGGTGGGTGGCCTGCACACAGATTTCTGATGCTTCAGACAACCTTGGGAGTTACCTAGAGAAAGGATGAATTCTGTATTTTTCAGGTAATCTTCTGATTTAATGTGTAAATTTTTACAAACTTCAGAAGACTTAGAACCTGAGTATACACAGAA
Organism: Tragelaphus eurycerus; assembly: GCA_935064755.1. NCBI lineage: Eukaryota > Metazoa > Chordata > Mammalia > Artiodactyla > Bovidae > Tragelaphus > Tragelaphus eurycerus. The sequence goes on from CAKXYN010000002.1 coordinate 34,107,289, forward strand.
GAATGCCTGTTTCAGTTGGGATATTGCTAATTGTTAGGTGCACATACAGTCATTATGCTAAATTTTATTTAACCATAAAAAAGTTTTTGATTGTATACTTTAGCACTGACATTGTAGTTAGAGATGGTAATGTGTTATTGGGAGGAGGCATTTTGATATCACTTTATGACCAGTGAACTAAGTCAGGCCTGGAGAAATCAAGTTCAAGGTCATCCGGGAATCTGTATGTGGGACCCAAGTTAAAATTATCACAATCATCTTTTGAAGCAAGTTTGCTTCTTGTAGGGAGAACTAAACTAATGGTTTAATTCTATATCTATACTGTATCCCAGCTTTGAGGTTGACTTTTAACGGGAAGATGGCATTTTCTTGACACCTACTAACAGTAATTCCAACAATTCTAATTCCGAGAATAGCATTTCATATGTGTTTATAGATACTTCAGCATTTCATTTGGTCTCCAATGAAATAGAGATTGCTTTTAATCTTTTTACAGGAAGAGTGTGGGTATAAATCTTATGAGTGATGATTAATCTTTGACTTCTCAACTTAGTCCTTAATTGAAGTAACATTTCAGAGATGTTTTTATGTGCTCCAGAGAGTAGAAACTCAAATACTGAAAGAAAGGAGGAAATTGGATTACACTCTTTATTTGAGGTTGATTTTTTTCGCCTTTTGGGTCACCAATCAAATCCTTACATCAGGGAAAACCAAGGTAATTCTGCAAGAGGTGTGATGCCTGTGGGAGGTTGAACACTGGGTATGTGGAGTTGGATTCCTCCTCTATGTGATCTTTGAGTTAGCATCACCCTTGATGCCAATGGACTTGTCATTTCTTCAACTGAGATACTATCTCATTAGTTTTTCTTTTTGCTCATCCTAGTCTTCTTTGGATATCTTGACTTCTCCTGCCTCTTCCCTGCCAATACCCACTTTCTGGATAATTTTACTCATTCTTTAAGATGCAGCTCAGGCAGTACATCCTCCAAAAAGTCTTCTCTGTCCTCCCTGTCCACACAGTTCCTAGATTGGCTTCTTTCCAGAACTTACTGTCTAATTGTATTGAAATCATCTTTTGTGGATTTGTTTCCCCTGTACACTAAGCTCCATTGGGACAGGATGTGTTAGTCATCCTGGTTTACTAGGATGAACTCATAATAAAGATTTGTTGAACTTAACAAGATTCAGTATAGAATCAAACTCTCTTTAGCAAAAACTCTTTGAAGTCATGATTCCTGGGAATCCCCTAGAAACGTGTGACCCCTGGGTCTGTATTTGTGCACTAGATTTAGCTGGTCTTGTGGGAATGCTTAACAGTCCTGTGCTATAATTGCTGATGATGAAGTGGGACAATCCTGACTTCTGTCTTGCTAACACTATGCCGTTGCTTCTTTCTAGGTCAAAGGAAAGTGTTTGACCTCCCATTTGGAAGCTGCCTCTTTCGCAGTGATGTTTATGACAATGGATCCTCTTTTCTCTATGATAACTGCACTGCATGTACCTGCAAGGTAAGATGGTTCTGAGGGGCTGTGGTCCAAAATGGATGGCATTTTGGTTTTAATGTTAACACTATAGCCAAACATAATAATGTGTTATTTATGGTAATGAGGCATTACTGATGCTACTTTATCTGTAAAATTATACTGCATGTTCACAAAGAAGTTTAGACATAGGATCCAAATTGTGAATCACTGTTATCTTCCCAGGACCAATACGTTAGCTCTGGGGGTAAGAATTAAACTCTGAGGGGCTGAAGCACTTATAAAAATCAGACAAATGCACATGGCAGTGTTCTCTGGCTCTAATTATTCAGTATGAATTCTCTGACACACCTGGCAATAAACATGGCTTTAACCACATGCAAGAGAAAAGAAGCCAACTCATCAGAAAAGGCTGTTGCTGGGAAAGATCGAGAACAGGAAAAGAAGGGGGCAACAGAGGATGAGATTGTTGGATAGCGTCACCGACTCAATGGACATGAGTTTGAGTGAACTCTAGGAGGTAGTAAAGGACAGGAAAGCCTGGTGTGCCGCAGTCCACGAGGGAGCCAGACGTGACTTGGTGACTGGACAACAGCAGTAAAGAGAAAAGAAAGGCATGGGCTCACAGTTAGCACAAAAATAAACCTGGTAGTTTGGGAAGCAAGTATTTATGTGTTGTTCATCGTACCATTTCTTCCTTGAGTCATTACACTCTTTTCTCAAAAGGCAACCACACATCTGCTGCTGCTGCTGCTAAGTTGCTTCAGTCGTGTCCGACTCTGTGCGACTCCATAGATGGCAGCCCACCAGGCTCCGCTGTCCCTGGGATTCTCCAGGCAAGAACACTGGAGTGGGTTGCCATTTCCTTCTCCAAACACACATCTAGTGACTGGTAAAGAAATAATTTCTCAGCTCCAGAAATTTAAAGGCATTATGCACATCACACATTCATAGACTATGTTTATATGGTGATTCAGTTCTGACACTGAGAAGAGAATCATTTACACGGAGGACTTTAGGACCATTCATTAACAAGTTAACCGAAACATCTGTGTGACATGAGTTTAGAATAATACATTTTGGGGTGATAGTTGTTGTTTGTTTTTAATAACCAGAGGTCTGGAGAGGGAAAGAGGAACTTTTTTCACTGTCAATCAGTAGCTGGAATTAGAGTTCAGAAGTTCCTGATTACTCAAGGCATGGTTTGTTAATGAGCATGCACCGCATCTTCAAGGAAGTGGCTGAGTAAGGGCTGAACTGTCTGTTCCCTAGCACTGAACAGCAAGTAACTCCAAAGACTGGAATTACTTTCCTGAGGCCCTCTCCTCTCTTTCACGGTTCATAGAATCCTGTGCTAAACATATAGCCACTCCTTTTGTTGCCTTGGCCTCCATCCTCTGGACTTCTCTTTCTCTCCTGGAATTTCACAGGTTATAGCTTCCTCTTGGGGATACTGGGCCTTTGATGAAAGACATCACATTCCTGATTCTCTTGATTGCAGAAAAGCTAGGCATCCCAGGGATGGAGATTAGTTATGCTTGCAGCATTTTGGGTCTCATTCTTTAAGAGATTCTTTGAGAGGTGATTAGCCAATATATCCCAATACTCAAAAGAAGCGTAACTGAAACTGTTCCTTCAAGATGTTTTTTATCAGAGTACGAATTCACGGTCATTTTTGGGAAACGGAATACTTGAAGAATCAGGCTGCAATCATTTGGGGTGATCAGGATTGTTTTGTATCTGTTAGAGTTTCCCTCTCCAGTATCCCCATCCAGTGAATGCCATGGCAGGTGCAGGAAATAGTTCTCTGAACACAATTCAGTTTTAGGTTTCCGTCTGCCTGCAGTGTCCTCATCTTCCTTGAGTTTGATTAGCAAACTCCTCTTCATTTATAGCAGCCTTTCTCAGATATCACCTCTTCTAGTGAGGTTTTCCCAACCCACCTAGATAGGTAATTGTTGCCTCTTCTGTGCTAGCCCTATACCTTTACCATTTCTTTTTACCACATTATTATATAGTCTTTGTTCAGATGGTTATCTCTTCTCTTTGTGAGTTCCTTGAGGACAGGCGCACATCCGTCCATCTCTGTATTCTAATTGCTTAATCCAGTTCCAGGCAATGATCTAATGGTACTCTGTGTGTGTGTGTTTGTGTGTGGTGGGGGATGGTTGGTTGTAGGTGTATATTTAATGAAAGTTGGGCAATCTATCATGAAGTATGCATTATTCTAGAGCTGGTGAGTGCCCTTGTTTTTCAAACTTGAAATCAAAACATGCAGTTTGATTTTTTCCAATTTATGAATTGACTTATTTCCATGTGCCAGGCACTGTGCCAAGTACTTTGCATATTCCATTAAACTGCGCAATCAACTTGAGAGGTGTTATCATCTCCATTTTGAAGATGAGGAATCCGGGGCACAGGGGGAGGGATTTGTACAAAACAATACACTTAATAAATGAACTGGCATTCTACCCTGGTCATATTCAATTCTATATCTTATCCACTGTGGGATATGATTTGAATAACAAATGCCTTTTTTTGAAGGATCATCTCATTGTCATATTAATCTTAAGAGGATAAGTTAGTGAGAGTATAGTAGATGGTACCAGAAGTGCTTCTTGAAGTCATAGCATTGATGTAGAAGTTGCAGAAGTTACATCCGTTGATTTACACAACCTATTTGTATGCAAGGCTCCAAAGTGAGTCCTCTCTCCAAGCTTACTGATTGGGTCTATGTCTTGGAAAGGGGTTTGGTCTCTCATTTCCCTGCTCGTGGTTCACACTAACTCAGCACTTTGAGGTCATTGCCAATCTACCCTGGGATACTTCTTTCCTCCGTCCTGTCTTCTGCTAAGTTTCATAAATATTTTGCTCTTATAGTCATTTCACCTGACATTCTATTCCAGGTGAAATTTCAGCTTGTTGGCTGGGGAACTGGAAACATTTGCTTTTCTTAGGGCTTCCCTGGTGGCTCAGAGGGTAAAGCATCTGCCCCACAATGCGGGAGACCCGGGTTTGATCCTTGGGTCGGGAAGATCCCCTGGAGAAGGACATGACAACCCCACTCCAGTATTCCTGCTTGGAGAATCCCATGGACGGAGGAGCCTGGTGGGCTATATATATATAGTCCATGGGGTCACAGAGAGTTGGACATGACTGAGTGACTTCAATATATATAATAGGGTCCTCTGAACTTTTTTCCCATGCATTGTTGAATGAGTCAGTAAGTACAACTCCCTTGGCTATTTTGTCCATGGAATGCCACTTCTTTTGAAATCAAGCCACACTCCTCATGTTACAGATATAGACTTGTCACCCTCAGAGTTTAAGTGTCCTTGATTAAGGTCACACAGTTGATGGAAGACCCCTAGTTTTAGAATCACTCATTTGGTTCCTTTGTGAACACAGAGCACACTAAGGAATTTCATCTTCACATGGAGCATGAGCTCTAAATTTTTACTCTTTGATCAAAGATATCCTGAGTTTACTGTCAGCTCTTAGAAGGTGTCATAAAGCCATGGGGGAGCCCTGAGGGAACACTGTTAAGGAGGGTTGCAAAAGATGAGAAGGGCAGGAAAAAGGAAGGAAACTGGTTGGTCCATAGTGCACTGGGCCTTCTAACCCAGTGGCTGGAGCAGGATATCCCATCAGTCTGCTGAGCAGTAACTGATAAGCCCTTGGAAAGTGGGGGGCAAATGTCACACCGTTCATAGCTTCCTCTTCTTCTAATCCAGATACTTAGTCAGCAAATAAAATTTTGAAGTGAATGAAAGATTTGTTGCAGTGACTTAGAATATGGTATCTTTGATCCCTGGGTTGGGAAGATTCCCTGTAGAGGGGAAAGGCTACCCACTCCAGTATTCTGGCCTGGAGAATTCCACAGACTGTATGGTCCATGGGATTGCAGAGTTGGACACGACTGAACGACTTTTACACACACCTTCAGCATATGTTTTAGAAGTTAATTGTGGGTTGTTAAAGGAAGACCAAGACTTCCCTGTAGCTCAAACAGTAAAGAAACTGCCTGTGATGTAGGAGACCAGGGTTCGATCCCTGAGTTTGGAACTTCCTCTGGAGAAGGGAATGGCAATCCACTCCAATATTCTTGTCTGGAGAATTCCATGGACAGAGAAGCCTGGTGGTCTACAGTCTGTGGGGTCGCAAAGAGTCAGACACAACTGAGTGACTAACACACACAAAGGAAGATCCTACACACAACCAGGTAGGATGTCTGGTGGAGGTGGAAATTGTCTTTAACTTCCAGTTTGCTTTTGGGCCCCCAGGACTCCACTGTTGTGTGTAAGAAGAAGTGCTCCCACCCTGGTGGCTGCGACAGAGGCGAGGAGGCCTGTTGTGACGACTGCCTCCTACGAGTGCCCCAGGAAGACATCAAAGTGTGCAAGTTTGGCAACAAGAATTTCCGGGTATGTCATGAACCAAGCTCATGGGAACTACTGTATGATACTGAGTTGTGGAAAGCTCCTAGCAAAGTGCAGATTGCAATATTTCATATTTTGTGTATACATGTATGTATGTGTATAAAAGTATTTATTTATATTATATGTGCATATATGTTTAGAGTCAAGGACACTTAGGGGTAGAGAAGCAACTGTTTGAAAATGTGTTTTTCTTGGCTTTACTTTTGGTTTATAACATATGTTAAACCTGTAAAACATTGCCTTTTCTAAATGTGGTGGCCAGTGGTTGGGGCTGAGCTGAGGAGTCCCCTGGATGGTGCAGCTATGGGTACCCAAATGCCTGGGTACCAGTCAGAGATGGGTAACAGTCAGAGATGCGCGGTGCTCCATGCCAAGATCCTGATTCTTTTAGAAATTTCCCACTAAGCTCCTTTTTCAGAGAGAGATTTTCCCATGTGGGAGATGTTTGGGCGAGGTTGTGGCCAGCAGAGCAGTTGAACAGAGATGAGTGGGTCCTGCCCCAGCTGAGTTAGTAGGGTTGTCTGCTGCCCGCCTCAGGTGCGCTTTACATGGTTTCCTAGTGGCATGGGTGCGAAGCTGGCCAGTTACCATTTCAACATTAGGATTAAGATCGTTGACTTTGTCCAAAGTGCTGCCCATCTAGTCTGTTTTCCCCTTGGGTGGAGGGAGCTTCTCTGTACCTGAAGGTGTCATCTCAGGGTACCCTTGAGAATCGAGACCCTCGGAATCAAGTCAGAGATGGAGGCACCTCAGGCCCTCTGCACTTGGCTAGATTTCCTATTACAGAGCTGGAGGGAACGTCTTGATTCTTATGACATCTGTAAAAAGACTTGATGTGTCATGCCTCAGGGAAGGGTGTCACGTGTGTGTATGTGTGCATGTATCTGTGTGTTGTGGTTCCACCAGGCTTCCAGAGCTACTCATGTGTCCTCTTTACACGTCATCCTCTGTCTCTGGAGCATCCAGATGCGGTAGGCTCACCCTGATGACTCTTTTGTGCAAAGTGCTTCCCAGGCTCCTCGCAAAAGGTTCCTTCATATACATGGACGGGGCCTGAAGTAATTTATGGAGTCCTAGAAATGCGCACTCAGAGAATTTTCAGTAGTCAGATGCCCTTTAAAACAGATTCAGTCAGAGAAATAAAAGGCACTAGAGACATAGGTAGTCCTTAAAATACCTTCCAAAAATGAGAAGGAAGAGTAAGAGGCATAGGTGACATCAAAGATCTGGGCTGGTTTTTCTGTTTTTAATAAAATTTGCTGCTCAGATCCAGAAGCCCAGAAAGGAATCCTTGCTCTGTTTTCAGGCCTAAATCTATTGCCCATAATCTTTTTTCTCACAAGCAAGAATACACGTTCCTGCATGTTCCCAGAAGTACAGGATTTTTGTGGTTGGGCACTCAGCAATTGCAGATTATAAATCCAATAAGCCAAAGAGATGCCTCAAACAGCTTTTTCTGGGCTAGAAAATGTGTCCTAAGTGCTACCCAGCCTTTTAGGAGGAGAGTATCAGACAGGCAGGGACATGGGATGAAAGGCTCTTGGAGTTTTCTGTCTATGCTCCACATTTTCAGATGGTTTGCTGGTCAGGTGTCTGGCTGGCAATGGGAGTCATATGGATTAGTCTCTGTTCTTTGCATGTTCATGCCGCATGTGGGCCAGAACCATGTCACATCTGGGAATAAACTAACCATCTCTGGACATCTCAATTAACTAATGGCATCTGGGAGAACTCAAACTTTTTAGTCCTATCAAATGGAAAAATTAGACCCTTGTTGTTGCATCATGTAGGAAAAGTCTTTTTTGCCTTCCAGGGTGAAGCTAAGTGAACAGTGCAAAAGGAGCAAGATGCAAATATGACTTGGTTTGCTGTACAAGCATTTTTATTTTTTATACCCTGGAGGGGAAATGCACATGGGCGCACACACATACACTAAGATCTAGCGTTTCTATCAGATCAGTTAGATGTAGATAAACACCTCAGAGTAATTCAGTCTACTGATGGAAACCATCACTCAACGAAGAAATGCTTTCCTTGACAGACAAATCCTAGCCTGGTGGATTAGCTCCCATCCGCCTCCAGTTTATGGAAGAATTCTCTGGTCTCTCTTGCAGGATGGAGAGATGTGGTCGTCTGTCAACTGCACCATCTGTGCTTGTGTGAAAGGCAAGACAGAGTGTCGCAAGAAGCAGTGTGTTCCCATCAGCAGCTGCCCTCAGGTTCGTCTGCAGGTTGACTTTTTACCTAAGCACCTTGAGAACCATCCTGTGTGTGGCATGGTCACCTCCCATCTTTTGAACACAGAATTCAGATCCTGCAAACTTTCCAAGTTCCCAAATAGACATGTGTCCTTTGCAAAGCTTGCTCTTTATTCTTTATGATTCTCATCCAGATTCTATCCTAGCAGGGTAATAGCTCTTACCTCGCTCTATTTTATTACTGATCTCTCCCAGTGTTTTGTTTTAATGTCTCCAACTTCTGTTTGATTAGCTCCCTCGTGTCTTTTGCTGGGTTTTCTTTTGAATATCATAAAAGATACTTTCGTTTTACCTTTCTCTTTCTTTTCAAATCAGTTTTCTTCCTGTAGCCATTCAAAGGACTATGTGGTTGTTTATTAATAAATTCCCCAAGGAGTTTCTCCTGCCCAGTGGCACCCTTCAACCCCTTTTCTGAAGTTTTCCCTCTCTAGCCCGGGCTCTGTTGTAGTCCTGAATGGAAATGGCGTCTTTATGGAAATATCTCTTTTCAGAAACCCATAGTTCCAGTGCCCTGAATAAAGCATCCATTATCTTCCAAAGCATGAGCTTCATTGAATTTACCTCAGCAACTTGAAACCTTTCAAGGTTTTATGCATTTTGGGAAAATGTCAAGCCTATTCAATACCTTCCAGTGAATGAAAAAATACATCCATATATTCAGGACATGTCTTCCCTTCTCTGTCAGAGACAGCTTTTAATTTTATTCACATCTGTTATTATTATAAACAAAAAGTTGCTGTTTTTACGTGAGTGCCAAATGAAGCACAAAAAAACAACAGCTGTTGCTATTGCACAACTGAATAAAGGGGAAAAGAAAAAGAAAAAAAGAAACCCTAATTAGTCTTGCTTTAAAAAGCCTCAGACATAAAACTGAAAAAAAAAAAAAACAAAAAAACAAAAAAAAACAACCCAGGAGATATAATAAGGAGAGTTGAGCATGGTCTACTTATAAATATTCATTGGGAAAAATGGTATCACACCCTTTTTGCCCGTCCTCGGGGAACCCTCGCTGCTAATGAACTCCTGCGGCACATGTTAGTAATAATGGGCTTCCTTATTCTACAAGACAAAAACAAAAGGCTGAGCCAGCCTGGTGGCTTGAGTAACCAGCCTCTGCAGGCCCTGGTGGAGTGCCTGGCTTCACTTGAGTCCTGCCACTCGCGGCAGGTGTGGTGGTCTGCATAGACCTCTTGCTGTGGGGAGGTCAGCGCTCTTTCTGTTACCAGCATCTTGGTTCCTGTCTCTTCTTTGTGGACCATATTTGGGCCAGGAGCATCCGTCCCTCCAGGCGCAGGCCTGGCAATTCCCCCACCCCCACCCCACCCCTGTCTTCTTGTCAGAGCCCGTCAGGCAGTGCCTGGCTCCTGCCTCGGGGCCCACCTTTTTGTTTCTAGGCAGTTTTCCAATCATTCCTTTGGTTCACACTTTGCCTCCTCAGGGCCCAGCACAAGCACTTTGGAAGATAATTTAGTTTTACCATAGAAATTCTGTTAAACACTTACTTCCCCTCCCCTGCATTACTTTGGGAAATTTAAAAAAAAAAAAAAAAAAAGATTTTTTTTTTTTTTTTTTTAAGAAGCAGAAGTATTTCTGCTCTATCCTTCCTGGCTATTATACATCTTTTTCCAAAAGTTTGTATGCCTTGTTGAAGAAGGATTGTGTGGTTGCACTCCCTTCTTGACAGTCCCCCAGGGGCAAAGGAGTGCGTTTGGTGAGAAGGACTGAGGGGTCCACTGGGGACAGGTTCATTATGACAGTCATTCTATCACTGTTAATATGTCCTGAGACTTCCTCTGTAGTCACAGGACCAGCCTTGTCTGATGCTGAGACCCTGCTCCCCCCAACCCCCCAACCTCTGAGGTGGGTGCTGTTACTAGGCCCTTCTTACTGATGCTTTCATGGGGCATCCAGAATTCCTCAGCGAGTTCCACGTAACTCAGGAGCCAGACATCATAGCTTTCTCTTTCTTTATTCCCTGCCTAATTTAGTGATGTTTCCAGCCCCTCTCTCACTTTCTAAAGAAAGGAACTGGCTGTTTCTGTTGAGGTACAGATGCAGGGATTCACAGAATCACCCTTTACTGGGGCCTTGGTTTAAACAGCTCTGTATGCCATCATTCCATCAGCCAGAGCCAGTCTGCTTTGGATTTGTCCTCAACTGCTTTCAGGCACGAGAAGCCAAAGGAGTCCTCTGTACCAAATAGAAACAGACAACAGAGCTCTTGGCCATGAAATTGTTGTGTTGCCCCAAACCATGGAAGATGGCATGGCATGGAGTTTTTGAGTCTCATTCAAACCTGTCATAGCCTTTAATGTACCTTTTTAAAGCATCAGACATGGTTCTAATTCTTTAATTATCAACTGCCATCTCTTTTTTTGTTCTTGTTAGTGTGATTTGTTTTTTAAGTACCTAAATCTATTCTTGATGCAATCGACAGGTAGTGAAACAGGGCTTGACACAAGTCTTGGGCCACCACTCTGTGGTCTGTTTCTTTGGTTTCCTGTAAAGAGGGGAAAGGGGCATTTGTATATAGAGGGTTGTTGTGAAGCATAAATGTGATATGGAAAGAAGAAGGTACGGCATTTTTTTCCTACTGTATCAGATCAGATCAGATCAGATCAGTCGCTCAGTCGTGTCCGACTCTTTTTGACCCCGTGAATCGCAGCACACCAGGCCTCCCTGTCCATCACCAACTTCTGGAGTTCACTCAGACTCATGTCCATCGAGTCAGTGATGCCATCCAGCCATCTCATCCTCTGTCATCCCCTTCTCCTCTTGCCCCCAATCCCTCCCAGCATCAGAGTCTTTTCCAATGAGTCAACTCTTCGCATGAGGTGGCCAGAGTACTGGAGTTTCAGCTTTAGCATCATTCCTTCCAAAGAAATCCCAGGGCTGATCTCCTTCAGAATGGACTGGTTGGATCTCCTTGCAGTCCAAGGCACTCTCAAGAGTCTTCTCCAACACCACAGTTCAAAAGCATCAATTCTTTGGCACTCAGCCTTCTTCACAGTCCAACTCTCACATCCATACATGACCACAGGAAAAACCATAGCCTTGACTAGACGGACCTTTGTTGGCAAAGTAATATCTCTGCTTTTGAATATGCTATCTAGGTTGGTCATAACTTTCCTTCCAAGGAGTAAGTATCTTTTAATTTCATGGCTGTAGTCATCATCTGTAGTGATTTTGGAGCCCAGAAAAATAAAGTCTGACACCGTTTCCACTAGATACCCAATAAATGTTAACTTCTCTTAAAGATTAAGATGAGACCTCTTCATCTTAAAAATCTGGAGTCAAAAGTTGGCCTATAAGGTCACACAAAATTAGGTTTGATTTTGGGTTGGCTCAGACGGTAAAGCATCTGCCTGCAATACAGGAGACCTGGGTTTGATCCCTGGGTTGGGAAGATCCCCTGGAGGAGGAAATGGCAACCCACTCCAGTACTCTTGCCTGGAAAATCCCAAGGATGGTGGAGCCTGGTAGGCTACAGTCCATGGAGTCGCAATGAGTTGGACACGACTGAGCGACTTCACTTCACCCTTGTGTTATATGACATCAGTGTCTTCATCTATATGAAGGAAAATGCTCAGCTCACTAAGTTTTTGTGCATCTTAATAACAAAAAGTTATAATATGTTCTAAATGTTAACTTATTTTAAATCCTTACAGTTAGCCTGATGTAGGGTAACCTAAGGAAAATATCTAGTCGGATGTCTGTTTCATAGCATGTGCTTCCTGAATGTTCATTTTCTTCCACATTTCTTTTCCCCTGCCATTCCACTGAGTCAGAGATAAAGCAATGTCATTCTCTGATAAGAGTCCTGAGATTATGCATGTTCCTTTAAATGTCAATCGTTAGAAAAAAATTAGAAGAAATGTGGTAGAGGAGATTACACTGTTTTTCCAGAAAGGTAATGGAAAATTACTCAGCATTTCACAACCCTTAGCCCCATTTAGCTTTGACTACATAATAGTCAGGAATAGCATACCACTCTCTGAAAGAAGGAATCAGGTTGAATTTCATTTGTGGCACAGATATTGTTCATATACATAGGCCCAAGCTTGGGTTACTGTTTATTTTTGGCTCCCTCCGATAAGCAGAGACAGAGTGAAAGCTTTGCATAGATTGATAGATTGACAGCCAATTCCCATTTCTACATGTGTGCACTTGGTCTCTAGAGGGCTAGATTTGGGCATCATTGAAAAGGTGGAATCCAGACTGTCTCCATCTTCCCTCCATGTGAGAAAAATCACACCAGTGAAACCTTTAGGGATTATGTTTCTCTGAGGATAAAAACAGGAAAGCTGTTTGAATGACTTTGCCTGGCTGTAGAACCTGATACCTAAAACTTCATTTTCACCACCATCATCACCATCTGGGCATCGAGTTCAAATACAGCTTGGACGAATTTCATTGATTTATCTGGTATGAGATTTAAAAAAGAGTTTTGTCCTCAGCAGACCCTGTTTTTTAACACTGAACTCTTTTTTTTTTCTTTTCCTTTTCTTGATTAGGGTAAAATTCTCAACAGGAAAGGATGCTGTCCTATTTGCACTGAAAGTAAGTTTATTGGAAATATGCTATTAATATTTATTTTGCATTTCATAGTACAACAAGAAAAATGGTGGTGTAAGTTTTCAGCCTCTTTTATTTCTGTAGGAATAGGATGGGATCATCTTACCTTGCTTCAGACAATTAAAGTCAATGGCAGTCCTTGCACAGAAGCACAACTAAGACAAATGTGGATGTTTCTGCTGGGATTTGTTGCTATGAGAAATTTAGAAGACAAATGGCCTGATGAGGTTCTAGGAAGGGCCAGGTGGCTTAGATGGTAAAGTGTTTGTCTACAATGCGGGAGACCCGGGTTCGAGCCCTGGGTTGGGAAGATCCCCTGGAGAAGGAAATGGCAATCCACTCCAGGACTATTGCCTGGAAAATCCCATGGACAGAGGAGCTTGACAGGCTACAGTCTATGGGGTCACAAAGAGTCGGACACGACTGAGCAACTTCACTATACTATCACTATAGATAGCTTGATGTGCATTTTAACTGCTAGCAGCGTTTGCAGCCATAGCAACTAAAAGATAATGATATCCTGTAAAACCAAACATTATATATAACCTAGGAGAGATTCTCCTTCCTTCCTTATGAAGCCAAACAGTTGCCTGTCTTTCTCCCTCGCCCTCACCACAGCTTCATCACTGTTTCACTTGGGCACATCTGGTGATGCTCCTGATAAAGAGAAAACAAGAGGTCATTTGGTTGGCAATGGTGTAGCCATCCTGTTATTTTTAACTGAGTTCTTGAAGGTTCTCTCTAACATGGCTGTTTTGAAAGCCATCTGGGACTGTACTACCCACCACTTAGACAGCATAGCAACAGATTTCATGTTATCCCCACATGTAAGTGTGCCCAGATCTGTTAGCAAACCACTGTTTCAGTCCCCTCACATTCATATGGTTTCTAGACAGCTTTCTGAAGTGTTTCACTGAAGGAGGAGTATTCATAATGTCACTGTCAAATTAGTATGATAAGCAGGATTAACCCAGCCATGGAATCTATTGGAGTGTATTTTATGAGCCATTCAGGCTTAAGTGGGCTTTGATGATAGTTGAAAACAGCTTTCATATGGAAACAGGTTTGTTTATTTCACTTGTCTGAAGTCAGAGTTTATATTACTAAGAGTTATCCTGGCTCTTCTTTTTAGACAATAGATATATAGGTTCATTATATATATTACCATATATACATATATTGCTATTCACACATACATATATATATCTCACTATTTTTTGAGACTGAGAGATATTAAACAATTATGCATTGTACACTGGATAAAAGTGCTGGCTGAATTAAGGAAAATTAAGTTATAAACTTAATAAAAGAATTTTCCTTTAAAGACAGGGAAGTACATAAATTACGTCAAAGGAGGCCAACTAAGTATATTAGTAGAGCCTGGGAATTATGCAGGAAGAAGAATTAGCTACGATTAACACACCAATTGATTTTAAAACATGTGTATAAACTATTACATTTAATCATCTTCCCAGAGATTCTCTGAGGAAATTTTGTTTATGGATGGTTTGGAGGCCACTTCCAGCTTAATTCTTTTTTGGGTGTGCAGAGTCAAGCCTAAATTGATGAAGTTTTCCTCTGTATCCATGTCAATGAAGATGTTTACATTTCCCTAGAAAGTATATCCTAGTTAAAGTAGAGACCGACCGCCAATGAACAGACAGGTTACATCTTCCCGTCTCATGCTGTCAGGCAGGAATACTGCTTATCAGCTTAATAAGAAAATGTATGGGCAGTCTTGTACAGAAATAGCCTAAATCTTGAATTACCAGACTTTATGTTACAAGGATGATTGTTGAGATCGTTGAAAAGAAAGCTACATTTCATTATTAGTTTATCCACTGTGGACTAGTCTTTCCAAATATATTGGGTTCGCCAAAAAGTTCCTCTGAATTTTTCCATAACATCTTACAGAAAAAATACAAAGGAGCTTTTTGGCCCACCTAATAGCATACTGGTGACTTATTAGAAAACAAAAAGGAAAGAAGAGAAGAATAGAAGGATGAGTATGACAAAAACCAAACCAGATTTTTAACTGGTCATATTAAATATTGATTGGACATGTGTTATACATTGTATTGTAAGTATAAATGTTGTACATGTGAATAAGCCTGTGACTTCTGTCACTGAAAGAGGCAAGTTGGCAAGGGAGAAGCCACCCAGCTGGAGGGATGCCAAGGAGATGACTGACTCTGTGCACCTGCGTCCAGCAGGTCAATATGGGATGAGTCCAGGCATGTGGTTCTTGGTCCAAATCGAGGTGATATCATCAGATGGCGACGTCTCAATTTCCTTTGGTGTTCTTTCCATCTGTTTACTCTTTCTTGCTCTCCAGCAGTTCTTCCATCAATGCTGTAAAACACATTCTACTTGGAGAACTTTATTTGTTCAGATTGAGTTATGAGATGGGATGACTTCCAATTTTTTTAAAGCAATGCCTAGATTTTCATAGCACATTCAGGTAGACTTATTCCGATGTCCTTTAGCTGCAGTCTAAAGACCTCTTATTTTGAAATTCCTTTGTCATTATATCCAAGATCCAGAATAAACCTTAGAGCTTATTTTTTTCCTCCTATGTCAATTATGAAAACTCTTCTGGTATATGAGTTTCTAAAACAGGCAAATGAAGTTTGAAGTACAAACTAAGGCTAGTATTTTCTAGAACCAGAAAAGTGACTGATATCTGTTTCATTCAAAGAAGATCACACATGCACATATATATATCCCGTTAGTTACTACAGAGTTCCCAACCTCAGTGTTATTGATTGTTTGGCCAGATAATTCTTTGTGGTAGAGGCTGTCCAGTGCATTGTGTGATGTTTAGCAGTGTTTCTGGCCTCTACCAACTAAATGTCAGTAGCAACCCAACAATATCTTCAGAAATTTCCAAATGTCGCCTGGGGGACAACATCACTCCTGGTTGAGAACCACTGGTACTCTAAACAGAAGTAGCCGCATAGGTGAATCCAGAAACAAACACCTATGGTACTAATAACAATAAATTGACTCCTTTAATTAATTAATTTTAATTAGAGAATAATTGCAATATGATGTTTTCGGTCATACATCAACGTGAATCGGCCACAGGTATACATGTGTCCCTGAACACAGTGACGAGATGGAGTAGGAGCATAAAGTGAGGCTGACCTTTGCTGGTGTAAAAAATGACATTGCAGAAGCCTTTGGATTTAACTGAATGTGTTTCAGTATTTTCATTGCCTAGCTCTAGAAATGGAGAAGGCAATGGCACCCCACTCCAGCACTCTTGCCTGGAAAATCCCATGGATGGAGGAGCCTGGTGGGCTGCAGTCCATGGGATCACTAAGAGTCGGACACGACTGAGTGACTTCACTTTCACTTTTTCACTTTCATGCATTGGAGAAGGAAATGGCAACTGACTCCAGTGTTCTTGCCTGGAGAATCCCAGGAGCAGGAGAGCTTGGTGGGCTGACATCTACGGGGTCACACAGAGTCGGAAACGACTGAAGTGACTTAGCAGCAGCAACAGCTCTAGAAAAAAATTATAAAAGTATCATTATGTCTCAATTGATTCAAGTCACCATCTTTGTTTTAGTTGCTAGGAATATATTTGTATCTCATCTTCAATAGCCTGTGGCTTTTGAGTAATACACTTTCTCCTGACTTCATCTTATGTGTCTTTGACCTTTGGATGTTTTGGATTATTTAGTATGGATGCATGTAAGCTATTTCCAATCCTCTTTTGAAAGGAGGCAAGATAAAAATAAGTGTTAGTCACTTGAGTCGTGTTCGACTCTGTGACCCCATGGACTGTAGCCCACCAGTCTCCTCTGTCCATGGAATTCTCCAGGTAAGAATATTGGAGTTAACCATCCCTTCTCCAGAGGATCTTCCCAACCCAAGGATTGAACCTGGGTCTCCTTCATTGCAGGCAGATTCTTTACCATCTGAGTCACTGGGGAAGCCCATATTATGTATATAGAATGGCAATCCACTCCAGTATTCTTGCCTGGAGAATCCCATGGGCGGAGGAGCCCGGCGGGCTGCAGTCCATGGGGTCGCAAGGAGTCGGACACGAATGAGCAACTCACACACACACACAGACATACACACATGCATAAATAAAATGGACATAGCATCCAATCTAAAACTTACTTTGGTTATCTGTAGTAGTTAAATGAGTATTGCATTATTTCCAAGAGTGACATTGCATCATCTGTTTCTAAAATCCTATAGAATTCCTGCCTTATTGACTGGCTTAATCTGCCTTGGTAGTGTTTGAGACTCTCTCAGACCTCTGAAAGGAACAGTGCAGAGAAAACTCAAACATGTAAAACATCTTTATAGGCTTCTCCTTCAAGTCAGTGCTAACAGTAATTTATAGTTCCCCAGGTACAATGATTGAGGTACAAAATTGTTATACTCCTCATAGTACAGTAGTCTTCAAAGTCTGAAAGACCAATGATGATTCCATAAAAAGACAGTCCTCTTAAAATCAGACCTGAAGAAAGTGTGTAAAGGATTACTATCTTTTACTAACATGGGACATTCTTTTTCCAACTGAAAAGAATTAAACTTGATTTGGAGGATTTATTTAAAATAAAATATTTGAAGTGAGCTAAACAAACTTTATAAAGCTTTGGTGCAAATGCTGTTTCTTGCCAAAGTATGAGGTATAGCTTAAAGCAAGTCCTGCTTTCCCTGAGCTGAGTGTCCTAGGACTGTGAATTGGGTTTCAAGAAGGCCACTGTCTGCTGTGTATGTAGCACTTGTGTTTGTGTAAAATGTTATTTTACTGTGTGTTGTCAAACCGTAGGCAGAATCTTGACTTAGCCACCCAAAAGAGGCCTGAATCAGATAAATTCTTAGCTGGCAGAATGTCTGTTTTCATACATGGAAATAGTACTCAGTGGCAAAATTTTCACTGATAAGAGATGGAGGGGTGTGTGTGTGGAGAGAGAGAGAGAGAAAGACTGAGAAAAAATTTAATCTCCTAACCATCTGTTAGATCAGAGGCAACCAAAGGTAATCTAGACATAGATGCCCAGTCTCTGACTATCTCAGATTTGTTAAGCTGTGCCTGTAGCTACATCAGTCTTAACCATCAGAATTCCAACGCCAAAGGAAAGTTCACGATTACATAACACAGAGGAGGGTAGGGTATACTGAGCACAGATGTGCATTTAATTGAAATAACCTCAACTACATGTCCCACAAGTAATAGGAAATATTAGGTTTCAGCAACTTAGGGTGCGAGGAGGCTCACAGTTGCCAGGTGACTTTTTAAAACCCCCAAGAGTTAGGTTTCCAGCTGTGTGCAGCACTGGGGTGTCTTGCTGCTTGCACTCACCATGGACATGGTGGAATTGCCCTCGCTGGTCTTGGCACATCTTTCTTAAGTTCTTGAGCATGGCTACAGCGATCTCCAACTAAAGAGTAGTTGTAGAAGGGGAGACTGCAACAACTTAATGAAATAGTGACCTTGGGGTCCATTTTATGAGAAGTCTCCACTGACAGAGATTCTGCAAATTAGTAATACTGAGTTTGAGCAAGGTTTCTGGCCTCCAAGACTGTAAGCAACTCCAGGTCCCTGGACGCCAGGAGTCTGTCCTTAACTCAGGAAAGCGAGGAAATTTGAAACCGGAGCTCAAGATGCTTGTAGAATAAGAATTTGTGGTGTTGACTTTAGCCCTGCCGAGGAGGTGTTAAGCTAAGTAGCCACTGAAGTTTCTGCTCCAGCATCTGGAGGTGGGTTTGTCACTGCTCCTAAGGCTCAACCAGCAGACGGGGTGGCAAATAAAACCCAACTGTACCACAAGTGGTAGCTGGGAAACCCCACACAGGCAGGAGCGGCATTAGAAGGGAGTGAGGGAATCAGTTTATGTTCTCTTTTATATACTGCTCTAAGGAATATTGTTTCTTTAAATGTTCTGGCTGTAGATTGATGTAAAGTTGGAGGGCCCTGAGGTTATTAGGGGTCCTCTTTTATCCATGACCTATTGTCAATTTCAACAGGGTGTTAGTACTTCTTAAATTGTGACTATTAACAATCATCACCACCACCATCATCATTGTCTAACAGTAATGGCAGTAACTGTAATAGCAACAGCAGCCAATATTTATTTAGCGTCTGCTATTGAAACAAGTCCTAGGCTGTCTTTTTTTATCTTATTTGATCCTCACAGTCATTTTGACCATTTTATGGGCAAGTAAATGTCATTAGCTCCATTTAACAGCCAAGGAAACTGAGGCTTTGAGGTTAAGAATGATGCCCAACATAGGTCGTGGAGCCCAAATCAAGGAAGTCTGGCCCTAGGGCTTGGACTGGAAATTCTGTCTTTACTTCTCAGTCATTTTGTTTGATATGATACCCAGTTGCAGTTAGGAAGGGAAGAGATCTGGAGGGCTTTTTGACTAGTGGGGATTAGAGATTGGAGAAGGATTTTAGGAAGAGTTTCTAATTAGACAGCGTTTCCCTCTACACCACCCAGGAAGAAATGTAGATTCAGATGCCCATGCTTTCATCTACCTGGCGATACCTTCACCTTTCTGCTCAGGTGCAGAGCAGTTGGTGTGCTCTGTGCTCAATGAAAAATCAAACTGGCATGGTTTTCCACGTTATTCATTTTTCCTCCTGGAAACTCAAGGTTGAGGTGCTTCCAGAAGTAAGTGAAGATCACCCAAATCTTCTTACTTACAATGATAAAAGACATGTAATCTGAAATTTGGAATAACTATGTATAAATTCCATCAGGAGTAAGAAAGAACAAAATCTCTCTGCCATTTTAGCATCATGGAATTGTATAAATGAATGGACCTTAAGGTAAGGTCAACCTTCCCACTTCTTAGGTAAGGAAGTTGAGGCTAATGGTAGTATTAACTGGAAGAACGAGGATGAAAACCTGAACATTTTTTATTCCCTACTCCAATATTCATTCTATAATATTGTATGGTCTCCCCAGAATTTTGCTTGGGAAAATAGTTTTAGATGTACCATTATTAAATCATTAGTTGAAAGTGACTTTCTTGCCTAATTTTGGAAGAGTATATTTTATACATAAAGATATGTATAAATTCATTACTAGATATATGGTACATTTCACCAAGGCTGCCATCTTGGATCTCAAGAAAGATGCAAATGCCAATTTCTAAAGAAACTTATAAACAAAATCTCTTAGCAGTAGTGAACATAAAACACAGCTAAGTGACAAACCAATACAAATCCCAAACTCTGAAAAATATACTTTGTGGAAAAAACTGTATGGTAAATTACACATCACTGTATGCAAACCTGAGGCAGACTTATACCTCTCTGGAGGTCACATTTCCTCTGAGTAAAATAAGAACAACACAAAACCACTATTCTGCTGCCACTACAATTGCTTCTATTACCAGCAGCAATTTATTGAATGTAAATCTGTGTCAAGTATTGTGATAAATGCTCTCCACGCATTCTGTTACTTAATCCTCACAATAATCCATGCAGTGGAAGCTACTGTTATTCTCATTTTACAAATGAGATCTGAGGGTCTGAGAAATTACTAATAAATAAGGTGTGTGCCTCTTTCAGTCATGTCTGACTCTTTGCAACCATGTGGACTTTAGCCTGCCAGGCTCCCCTGTCTGTGGGATTCTCCAGGCAAGAATACTGGAGTGGGTTGCCATGTTCTCCTCCAAGGTGTGTTAGCCAATTGCCTGATCCGTGAGATGCCAATAGCCTAGTCCATGAGACTCCAGAGCCCAAACTTTTAAGCACTATTGTATATTCTTTGTTGACTACATGTTGGAGGTTTACTGCCAAATATATATGAAGTTTGCCAATTTCTTTCCTCTGTACATGATTAGGGGCTTCTATTTGAAAACATTTGTATCTATTCACCTTTTAAAACCTTATCTGTGTCTTCTGAGATCACTGAATCTCCAGTTTCTTGGATTACAATACTTGAATTCTAACCTTCCCTGGCAGTTGGTAGATATGATTTATTAACTACACTCTGTGGTTCCCCTTGATGTGAAGTTTATGTTTATGAATAGTATCATCTTTTCCTTACCCAGGTCCCCTTCTTGGATAATGCGCTCCTCCCCCAACCACTGCTCCCCTCCTCCCCTCTGCCCTTTCCTATTTCTCCGCAATGCACATGTCTGCTCTGCTTTTGCTTTGTACCTTCTCGTCTTGTGAGCTCACGGCCCTGCCTCCACAGTAACCCTTCTGCAGTTACTCTCAGACTGGTTTCACATTTGTCTAGATTTCCAGGTCCTTAACACAGGACTTCTTGGCAAGATACGAATATGGCAGATCTCAGTTTCTCACTCTTTTGGAGGCTTCATTCTTCTTTCACAAAGGACTGCGTTTGAATTTGATTAACAGTTGCTACCTTTGATTCTCTAAATTATCCGGGTTGGGAGTTGGATGGAGAGATGGATGGCTGTTTCCAACCCCTATCTGTTGACTGAATTCTGGCACCTCTTTATCCCAGCTGCACAGGTTTTGAGTCTTAATATTATTTCTCATACTTTTGGCATTTTTCTCCCATGTTGATCATCAGTCATCAGGTCTGGTTGATTGTCTCTTTGCATTGCTTTTCTAATAAATAATTTCCTTCCCATTCCCACGGCAGCAAGCCCCTCATCCTATTCCCGGTTCTTAACCTTTGCCTTTTCTTCTTCAGCCCTTTGTGCAAGACACTGTCAGAACCCAAACTTGACTTTCATGAAAACTACACCAGCTTCCTTCACTGGTCTCTTGCAGAATTTCTTAAAGTTTGCTTTATAAAATGCTAGTGCTGAGGGATCCTCATAAGTAATATTTTCAAAACAAGTTTCTATGATTAAATACATTAGGGAAATGCTGGGTCAAGTAAACTTAAATGTGTTTCCTCACTGCAGAATTCTCAGAGCCCTTTACATGCCAGTGTGCAAGGTAAACTTTCAGGAGGATGATGGAGTATAGAGTCCCTCTCGAACTAATTTGGGCTGCAGAGGCTTTTTTTTTTTCTTTTTAAATTTCTACTTATTTTGGCAGAGTAACAGGCAGGATTGATGTTTCATAGAAAACATGTTAAGAAATGCTGGTTCTTTGGAATAAATTTAAACTTCTCAGGCTGACAGTAAATCTCAGGCCAGTTTATTTAGACGGCTGGGGTGTTTTACATCTCCTGAAGCAATTACCCATTCTGGGCAGATTGGTCTCCTATTCTTGTGCAAGCTACCTTCTTTCCCATGTTTAAGACTATCATGGTAAGAATCTTCTTTTGGTCTAGAGGCTTATTCCATTCAAGCTCTAATTCTACATTTTGTTTGTCTTTTATAGATGAACTCAACATTATCTTTTCAACACATTTACCTTTTGATAAGTATGTTACAATCTTATCCAGTTCTATTTCTGCCAGCAGCAGATTTGCAAGATTTACATAGCATTTATAATGATACAACCAATAATGACTACTCTGTGAGTATCTCTTATGTTCTCAGCATTTTCACAATGCTGTCTTTATAACCACCGTGCAAAGTAGTTGTTCTTCGACCCATGTTACAGATGAACAGACTGAGCTTATGTAGGTAGTATGCACATGATTTTGTAGTCAGTGGGTGGCAAGACCGGGATTCAAACCCAGGACTCTATTCTAAGCAACTTAATATACACAAAGCTCTAAAGTGGTTTCAAAGCTGGGAGACAGGTTAATTTAGAGATGAGAAACCCATCTCTCAGGTAAAAAGTTCTCTTTTCTGATAAACAGTAATTTCTAGCTTAAGACAGCAGACATTTTAAGGTCAGACCTTGGATTAGACAGAGTCAAAAATACATCTTCTATAACAAGTTTGTATTAACACCAGTGAGTTTCCAGCACTCTGGAAGGTGTCATGGAGGACATGGATAAAAGGTTGATACAGACCCTGAGTTGAGGAAATTGCAATGTGGTTGGAGAGAAACGTAAACACGTTAAATGACAGAACCATATAATATAGTTTATAATTCGCTTCTAGATAGGCATTGTTAAACTGAGGTTCATGAACTCCTAGGAGGTCATTGGTTAGTCTTGGAACAGGATGTCTATGAATCTCTACATTTGAATGGATACACTCATTTTCACTTGGAAGGAAGAGTGTCTATACCCATCTTCATATTTCCTAGAAGCTCTGTAATCCCAATTTGTTAACAACAGTGACTACATGGGATGCTGTGGTACAGGGTATAAATGGAAATTTCGAGTCATGGTCAGGGAGGTACTGGCTTCAAAGCCACAGAGATTGAGTTGGACTCTTTCTTTACTACTACTGGCTTAGAGACCATGGGCAACATGGCAGTTTCTTCAGATTCACGGCTAAGAAATTAGGGTAATAATATACCATGTGTAGACAAGTAGTGAGGATTAAAGGAGATAGTGCAGCTATGGAAAGCATCTGGCATGTTGCCTGGTATAAGCTAGTCACTCTAGACTAGTTGCCTTGATTTTTGCTAAATTCATTTTTTCGCTCTTGCCTTTGTAAACAAACTGAGTGTTTTAAAAACAGTACACATTTATTATCTTAGCAAGTCCTGGAGATCAGAAGTCTGAAATGGATCTGAGTGGGTCCAGATCAAGGTCCAGTACTCTTGCCTGGAAAATCCCATGGATGGGGGAGCCTGGTAGGCTGTAGTCCATGAGGTTGCTAAGAGTTGGACACCACTGAGTGACTTTACTTTCACTTTTCACTTTCATGCATTGGAGAAGGAAATGGCAACCCACTCCAGTGTTCTTGCCTGGAGAATCCCAGGGACAGGGGAGCCTGGTGGGCTGCCGTCTATGGGGTCGCACAGAGCTGGACACGACTGAAGCGACTTAGCAGCAGCAGCAGCAGATCAAGGTATTGGCAGAACTGCATTCCTTCTCAAGGCTCGAGAGGATCTGTTTTCATGCTAGTCTAGATTCTAGAGGTTGCCCATTTTCCTTGATTTGCTTGATTTGAAACCTCCTTTCATCTGCAAAGCCAGCAGTGATGAGTTCAGTTCTCCTCATGCCATATCATTGTGTGATACTCACTTCTCTGCCTTTTTCCTTCACTTACAAGTGACCACTTGTGATAGCATCTGTCCTTCCTGGATTATACAGATAATTTGTTTATAATTCAACTAATTGATTAAGCAAAATTCTATTAAATTATTTGCTGTACACCATTTATCAGACTTAACTATTTTTGTGAGTTCAGTGGGGGCAGTATATTTTTCCTACTGAAATATAATCTTTAACTAATTAACCTTTAATTTAGAAAATATTTGGTATCTAATATGGATTATACCAGTCATTGCTGTTGGAAATGCATAGATAAATCCATTTATCCAATATTAAGGTAGATCCTCCAGTGTACAAGGCAGTGTGTCAGACACTGAGAAGTATACACAGAATTTATGTGTAAGGAGTTTAAGGCCTGGTTTAGGCATTAAAAATACATTATAACTAAAAGCTAGGGTAAAAAGGAACTATAGTTAACAATAGGGTCATCACAAGAAAAAGAAAATTTTAACTATGTTAGGCGAGTGATGTTAACTAGACTTGTGGTTATAATTTCAAAATGTATACAAAGAAAGAATTATTACATTGTACACACAAAACTCGGAGAAGGCAATGGCACCCCACTCCAGTACTCTTGCCTGGAAAATCCCATGGATGGAGGAGCCTGGTGGGCTGCGATCCATGGGGTCGCTAAGAGTCAGACACGACTTCACTTTCACTTTAGGGAGCCTGGTGGGCTGCCATCTATGGGGTCGCGCAGAGTCGGACATGACTGGAGTGACTTAGCAGCAGCAGCACACACAAAACTAATATGAAATTATAGGTCAATTTCACCTAAATTTTAAAAATTAAAAAAATTGAAGTACAAAAGCTAGGGTAGAAAGTGCCTCCTCATAAGCATACTGTGTGTTTGGTGACCATATTTTTAACCCTCAAACTGAAACACATAATGTGACTAGGATAGAATATTTGAAGTTGACCATCTCAGAAAATCTGAGCCGTGTGGTCAGTTTTGCTTTGGGGACTTAGAAGAAAGAATCGACTTTGGCTGAGGCGTGGGGAGTTGATACATGAGCTAGAAGCTGAAGAATTCCAGTGCTGTGAACTGTGAGGTGTGGGCAAGCAGGGCCAGTGCACAGCCAGGGTGAGAGGTGGGGTAGCCCTGGGCTCAGGTGGGGAGGCTGCACACAGGATGTCAACCAGGGCTTTAGGGGTAAATTTAGTTTATTAGATCTCAAATGTGGGTGGGGGGATGTGTCCTTTGCTCTTCTGCTTGAGGTTGGTAAGGATTTGAGGTTATGGAAGTTATTGGAAAAGAAATTTACATTCCTAGCCCTCTCTCTATCAAATCTTTTTTTTTTTTTTTAATTAGTTTCAGGTGCCTATTCAACTTAAAAAGAAAAAATCAGCCTTTTATTTGTAGATTTGTAAGTCTGTCTGGTGGATTAGAGATGAGGGGAAAGAGACTCACTAGGCCCTTCCCCCACATTCACGCAGTAAAGTCAGATTAAGTTTTGATTTAAAAAGCCAAGGGTGTAAAATCTGAAAGGAATCCAGGTGCCCCTTGGTGGAGCTTCTGTTGGCTTTGCAGGCCCCCTCAGGGAAGCAGCTGTCAGGGACACCTCTGAGCGAGGCCAGAGCCTCCTGCATGGGGAAGTTCAGTTCCTGCTGGGTCTGTTTATATTGGAGGCTTACATCATGTCAAGAGGAGCCTAGACAAACAGTACAAGGGCTTGTGTTCAGGGCAGTGTTTCTAATCCCAGCCTTTCCTGGTTCTTGACCCAAACTTGGCATCATCACAGCTCTTACCCACCTGGGGTTCCCCCGGGGGCCCTGCATGACCCAGTGGCCCTGGAATTCCACGGGCCCATTTCACAGCAGTTGATGTGGAGGAAAGTTGAAAGCCATGCTCTTATTTGATAGACTTCCTCGTGGTTAGAACACTACTCTGGAAACGTACTGATCTGCGTGGTGCTGTGGTGCAAGGAGTTGGAGGGATAATTCTGTTCACAGAGAAACTAATGGACTGAGAATGAAAGTCACCTTCTGTGTTTTCAGAGTGACTTGAGTGACTGGGGAAATCTTGTGTTAAGTGAAGAGGAAATAAAATTTCATGTACAGGATAATCTTAACTTCGTTAAAAATATACACAAACATACACACACTCCCTGACACCCCAAAATAGCAAACAAGGAAACAAGGATTATTTCTTGGTGGTGGAACCGTGAATGAAACTTTTTTTATTCTTATGCTTTTCTGTTTTTGTCTTATTGTATTCTGGGGGAAGCGGGTTAGAATCTTCTCAATTTCTCTTATTTTTTCATGACATGAAGTTGTATGCATACATGTGTGCTAAGTCGCTTCAGTCATGTCCAACTCTTTGCCATGCCATGGACTGTGGCCCATCAGGCTCCTCTGTCCATGGGATTCTCCAGTCACAAATACTGAAGTGGGTTGCCATGCCCACCTCCAATGAAGTTGTACACTTTCCCCTTAATTTTCACTGACGGATGTTTTGAGAATAATCACTGCTCTCAGAAGGAAGGCATCTTATTAGAATAAATATACTCATGGCAGAAATAAATGTACCTGATGAGGATAAAAGCAAAACATTGGAATTTTTTCTAGAAGCAGCTTGACTCTCTTAATTCTTATAGCTTTCTTAAAGTATGCAACATCAAAGAGATACTTTTTAATTCAATACTTTTAATTTTTAAAAACAAATGTCCTTATTCCAAGAGTATACATAGTGATTGTAAATAATAAAATGTAAATAATAATGTATATACACATAAACAAGAAAGAGGAAAATAAATATCACACATAATTTCATTACCTAAGAGAAAAAAACATTCTTAGTATTTGGGTTTATGCACTTCTAATCTTTTTTTCCAGTGCCTAGACATTGTATACATATTACTGAAAACAAACCAAAACAAACATCACATCTGATGATTTGACTTAAAGGACTATGAAAAGTCCTTACATTCTGCTGCTTGTAAACTGACATTTTCCTATCCTCTGACTTATATTCAAGCAAGGATAGCTATGGAAGGGTCTGTTTGTTCAGCTCTATCACTCCAGGCTTCCCAGAAGAATGTGACTGGACATCAGGATGTCTGGAACTGTGGCTCATTTTACTGGGTCTGCTGAACAAAAATTATATGCAGATACAGTGTTCATTTTTGTCCCCTAAGTATTTCTCTAGTTTTCTTTTTTCCTTTTCAGAGAGGCAGATTTGGTAACCCTGAGAGTCTCACTTTCAGTTACTCTTCAGTGCACGTGTTTGCTGCTTTTGCAGGATCTGGCAAAGGGACCTTGAGCAGACAGAAAAATTATTATTGAAAAAATAATTTCAAAATTATTTTAGTGCCCCCAAATGCAGCATGTACTTCTCAGGCATCTTCTTCCTCATGAGTTTTTGTTGACTTCTGTTTTGCCGTTACAAAGAAAATCATCTTGTTCTCCGAACCCTTCTCTTCCACAAGTTAGGCCTCTTGAAAAATATTGTTCCTAATAGCCCGCTCAGACATAATTTCCTTTGCCTGGTATCCTTGGATGTCCCTCACTGCTTCCTGCCCAGCTACAGTTCAGCTCAGCTTTCCCCAGGACTCCTGGGCCATGCTGCAGGCAGTTTATTTTCTGTTGTTTCTTTGAGGATTTAGTTTGTCATGTAATTGACCGTATTGACATATACCCACACTTGGGCTCTTAAAACAAAGGGACAACAAAAATGAAAACAGAAAAGCATAAGGCAGAAAAAAGTATCACTCATAGTTCTACTACTAAGAAACAACCTCAGTTTATAATTTTAGGGTTTGTAGGTGTTTGGATATTTATTTTAACACAGTCAAGATTTGTTGTATAGATAGAAATTGATTTCCTATTTTTCATTTAACATGGCCTAAGTATTTCTTCAAGCACGAACATTAATTACAAACTTTTTCAATGACTAGGTAATAGTTCATTTTCTGGATTTCCTGCCAAAGGCTTAGCTCTTTGTTTAACGTTAGGAGAAAATCTAAATATCCATTTTCTTACAATGTGTCCATGATCAGTAGGCATGGAGAATAGTGCTAAGGTGTGTAGTGAATTCTTGGTAAATGTTAGCTATTACTGTGTTTGTTAGTGATAATTTTGATGCAGCTGGAGTCAGAACACCTGGAGAAGCCATCCAATGTCCCCTGCAGACTCCAGGCAGAAATATAGGGATTCCCTGTGCCTGCTCAACAGCAGAGAGAGGATTTCTCAGGAGTATAATTTCAGCTCCTTCATTTATGTCTTGGCCATCGCAAGCTGAAATCCATCTGTTACGAGCTCAAGAGCTCAAAAGCCTTGATTGGTTCTGGGTTTTCTTGTTGAATATGTGGCATTAAAAACTCTGAAAAAGCCCTTTGCTTGAATTTGGTGCATCTGGTGGTCAGGTTAACATTTAGTTCTTTTGTGGCATGTGGTAGTATTAACTTTGAACTATACGTCTCCTGATGCCACTTGGGGTGTCCCAAAGAACTTCCTTGCTTCCTATCAACCAGAAAGCACCATTCTCATACCAGGGAGGGATTCCATTCATCAGAATGTGAGAAAAGTGTGTAATAGGACGATTATGAAAGTAATAACATGGAGAAGGGGACTGGAAAATGCAGTATGGCGTGGTTAGATAGGTGGGAAAACTAGTTGGAGTTGGGTATAGGATTTGGAAAGTGGGGACTGGGTGCCATGTGATGCAACAAACTGAGTAAAATTGGAGTCATACTGAAAGAGCAACCATAAAAAAGGATAAGAAAGAAATTGAAATGGAGAGTCAATTAAAATATTGCTGCTGAGCTTTCAAGCTTTCTCTCCCACCTTCTTCCCCTAAGTAATCCTTTTCTATAATCCTTAAAGTATTTGAACCCTACATATCAGAAACGATCAGTTCTGTGAGTCTTCATTAAATGTTGACAAGAAAGGCT
This sequence comes from Tragelaphus eurycerus, assembly GCA_935064755.1. Lineage (NCBI taxonomy): Eukaryota > Metazoa > Chordata > Mammalia > Artiodactyla > Bovidae > Tragelaphus > Tragelaphus eurycerus. Next base: position 34,135,964 of record CAKXYN010000002.1, read on the forward strand.
AACTTAGACAAGTAATTCATTTATAAAATTCCCAATACATCTGATTTATGTGGAGTCACATGAAATTGACATATGAAATGACATAATGTATCATAAAACAACATTAACTTCCAAACGTTTAATTTAGAAATTAAACGCAAATGTTTGCTTTGGATCCAGTTGGTCCTACCAGATCTGTTGGCACATCCTTCCTCCCGATGGATGCTTCATTTTTCCCTTACATCTTCAGAATTATTATTTATATGAGATAGTGTCATGTTCTTGACCTGTTCTAGAAACTGATCTTTTTATTTTAGTTCGGACTAATTTCTCTGAATTTCTCATTTTCTGGATGTGTATGCCTTCTTTAAAACAGATAAATTATCTTTATATGGGAAACAAATCAATGTCAAATTTTGTTTTAAAAAAAGAAATGATATTTAATTTTCTATATAAACCTTTGGAATGCCCTAAAGCATAAAACTTTACTTGGGTCTCATAAGTATTTGTATTACTGGTATTTTGAAGTGATGAATTCATTGAAATTTCTTAAACTTAATAACTGATGGGTTTTATGATTTATTTTTTATCCAACTTTTGATTTTGAATACAAAGATCAAAATATAGGAGGCTCGTATTTCTAGAAAATACACAGAGACAGTTTCATCAGTGTTTTGTTTCTTAACAACATTAAACATGTATCTTTTTGGCAAGTCTGTTTATCTGTCCTTAGAAATATATGAGTGTTGAATATAATACTTTTTTAAGACCATGAATAACATTTAGAATACCATGTTCCCTGATTTTTTGAATCAGTTAAAAAGAAACAATATTGTTGCTTTGATGAATTGTCATATATGCTGCTGCCTTTTATTTATATTTTTATTCTCATTTATATGGATTATGAAATTTGGCCAGTTCTGTTTAAAAATCACCCTAGTTGCATTTCTCAAACCTTGACATTAAGAGCATAGAAGCATATCAAGCCTCTAAAATAGAGATGCTTTAAAAATTCAGAAGTGTTATAAGTAACTTTTAAGTATAAAAGCACCAGTATAAACTTTTGGAACAACCAAACTTTTTTTTTTTTTTAAGTTGATTTTCCTTAGTGCATCTCTGCTCAGGCCCTCCCTTTACCTGGCAGGTGCCCCATCAGGTTTATTGCAGAGACCCCTGTTTTTTCTCTTTGAATCCTGTGCTCGGTTTATGACCTGCTTTTGTCTCTCACTCATCCGCAGAGCCCGGCGTCTGCACGGTGTTCGGAGACCCCCACTACAACACTTTTGACGGACGGACATTTAACTTTCAGGGGACGTGTCAGTACGTGTTGACAAAAGACTGCTCCTCCCCTGCCTCGCCCTTTCAGGTGCTGGTGAAGAACGACGCGCGCAGGACCCGCTCCTTCTCCTGGACCAAGTCGGTGGACCTGGTGCTGGGCGCCAGCACCGTCAGCCTCCAGCAGCACCTGACGGTGCGCTGGAACGGCTCGCGCATTGCGCTGCCCTGCCACGCGCCGCAATTCCACATCGACCTGGACGGCTACCTTTTGAAAGTGACGACCAAAGCAGGTGGGCTTCCAGAAGCAAGGGCCTTCTGTGTACCTCTGGCGCTTCCCTCTTGTCTCACCAACTGGTGCCCAGGAGCTGCAGCTGCTCCCCCTCCTCCTCCTCGTGGAGGAAAACCAGAGGCAGAGAAGTCCACCACCTGCAGGGGTTGCCTCATTCTCCAGATGCCACAAAATAGCTGGAGAAAATTGGCATACCGAGGAGCCTTGCAATCTGATGCCAGTCACTCGCAACTTGCGATCTGTCCATATCCAGTGTCTTTTCATTCTCATTCCTAAAATAGCAGTTGTTCTCTCCGGATAACCACTGTCTCATGTTGTGTTGCTATTTTAGGTCATTGATGTCCAGCTTGGAATTGTCAGTGTCTTTCCCAGCTCAGCTAGTCATGTGCAGTTTCACATCTGTGAGAAAGAGTGTTTCCTTGTTAACATCTGTCCAAGAAGGAGGGAATCCTCAAAAGCAAACTGCAAACGTGTGTGTGCATATGGGAGTGGGGATGATGGGCTGCGTGACCAGCAGTCCTGTCCATTCTGGACCTGGGCAGGGCTGCTTATTGAGTTGATGGGCACAACTGTCAGCTCCTGCTGGAAGACACTTAGGGTGCTTGCTCTGAAAGCACTCTCTCCAGCTGTGGCCTCATGGAGCTAGCCACTGATGCTGAGAGCTTTTCTCTCTCCAGCCGTGGCCTCATGGAGCTGGCCACTGATGCTGAGAGCTTTTCTCAGCATCACATATTGCCTGAGACTTGCTGGACTCTGTTGCCACACCACTGGCAGATACATTCCCCCTAAGCCAAACTGTTCATAGTTGCTAATAAGTGACTCATAGGGGTTCACAGAGGCCCACATTCTTGTCTGTAAGATGTTGCCTAAGAGAGACATCTTAGAAGCAGAACTCAACCCTTTATTATCAGCCCCGAAGAATGAACTCAGTTTGTTCACACATTTTATATGATATCATGAATGGTTCCTTCCATGCTGTCTTTGGTTAGTGCATATTTTGGTCAGTTGGACATTGAACTGCATGTCCTCTTAGCATGCTATTTCTTTAAGCATGATATTTGAGGAAGTCAGCATATATATATATTTATATATATATATTTATATATATATATTTTTTTTTACTTTTTGCATTGATGAGAATCTAACAATGTAAAGGCATCACTTGGGTTCCAGTTTCTTTATCTAATATGGATCAGAAAGGGAAACATTTGATAGAGCAGGCACTTTTGAGGGACTGCAGAGATTGTTCTCCATGGTACTTTCAGAACCCTGTTGTTTTCTGTTCAAGTCAAAATATATTCGGTAAATTGATTTGAGCTGATGAAATGCCAGCTAAGCTAAACAAAGGCAGGAAACCAAAGAGAAACCCACAGAGATTTTTATTTAGAGAGTATGACATGGTTTCAGTGAGAAATGTTAAATATTAATGTATTCGAGCATTCTATAGAGAAGCATGTTCACTTTGAAAGTGGTAGATGTGAAGAGTTCTGTTCTTTCAACTTCAGAGGGATTAATCCACCCCAGAAAATTCAGACACCAGTTGTTAACATTCAAATGACATGTCACTCTGCACATGGAGGCCTCAGCTCATCTCTTTGAAGGAGGCAACAATTTGTGGCTTCATGTAAAATGGACACAAAATGACCTATTATTACACAGTACTAATTAGAAGTACCTTGTTTATCTTTTTGCATGCTGGCTGAACATAATGGATACTACTGATATGGAAATTATTAGTCAGCCACAACCCAATTCTCAAAGGAATTCTGCATATTCAGAATTACTAATAGTCGAGGAGGTTCAGTACTGTTCCTCTCACAGCTGGCAATACCTTACGGAATAAGTGTCCTCTTTGTAAGGACTTCACATGGTAAAAATGAGCAAAAGGATGAGGCTGCTAAGAAAATAATAATAGATCATAATTAGTGAATTTAATTCTTCTAGGCCTTGAATTCAGTTTTGCAGTTTGTCTTTTTTCCATCTCTCTTGCCATGATGCAGCTAATTTATGTGGTACCCAGGTGACCAGCTTCCTGTAGCACACGGAGGGCACAAACTTTCTGCTTCCTGGGGAAGAACTATGTATCTCTGGGTGCTAAAATTGCTTTGAAATTATCTTTTGAATGGAACAGTTCCATTTCCAGACAATAGTCCTTCCTACTCTGGTCACCAAATCTCAGTTTGTACTACCCCTTAGGGATGTTTTCATTTTTATTACCTATTGATTGTCTATCTAAAATATCACAGTATATCCTTTGAATGTTTGTTCTTCCTCCATAATTTTTTTCATAAGCTCAAGTGATCAAAGGATATTTCTTTGAAATAGCCGTTTGAATCAAGACTGCAGGTGTAAGTTGGGAGATGGAGAGAAATGACTCTTCACCCCTGTGGTTTATAGACTCAGCACTTCATGATAGAATCTTTTTGCAGAAGAGCACAGGTGGCTGTGTAGCTTGGGTGGAATTAAGCAGTAGTTACGTATCTAATAACAACTGGGGCAGTACAGAAGGCAAAGCAAGGTTTGGTATCTTGAGAAAGCTCTGCTCCTTCCTGTCACAACTCCCCTCTCTCCCCCGCCCAACTCTCGGCACTTAGCGAATCATTTAAAATATTTCCTTTCTGCCATCTGTTCACTTCATCAACTCCACCTGAAAGAGTTATGTCAGATCCACCTGAAAGTATTAACTTGTGGGAGTGTGGCTTTGTATTTTTCTTTTGGTAAAACTCTACATCTGAGGAACCTGGAGTATATATGTGGTGTTGTTCAGTCGCTAAGTTGTGTCCAACTCATTGCAACCCTATGAACAGCAGCATGTGAGGCTTCCCTACACACATACACACACACATACACACACATATATATTCCTTTGGTATAAACTCTAAGCAGAAAAAATGCTCCATTTTTAAGCATCACTATGGTATGTCTACAGATTTTGCACCTCCTCTCTCTTAAATGTGGACTGCAGCAAAAGCAACAGTAACAACCAAAAACAAATAAAAGCAACCACAAAATAAAAGACTGACAACTTTCCCACCAAAAAAAAAAAAAAATTAGTAATCTGGAGCCAGGTCACACACTTGAAGGGTGAAAAACAGGTTGGTAAAACATTCACTGGTGCGAAGGAAAATTGGAAGACTCTTCATCCAGTGGAAGGAATGCAGCTGCTGCTCACATCCCAGATGAGACATGTGCTTCAGCTTTGGCCTTCTGACTGCCAGTTGTTTCTACCAATTTCCCATGCAGAGAATTGGGAAACTCATCCCAGCTGCAGAAGAGACTAACCCCAAACCCTCAAACACTTCCATGGCATTTTCATTTCATAAGATGCCTATTTAAAATCTCTTTTGGAAAAGCAATGCGTTTTTCAATTACAGCTTATTTTTTTTTTTTTTTTTTTGCCTGTCACTACTGTTATTTACTTTGCATGGATTTTACTCGTCTAGAGAATAAAAATAACCATGCAAATACATGTGTATATGATACGAGAATAGACAAAGTCATCTGTAGTCAAGTAAGTCATCCAAACACAATAGGAAGCCTAACATTATTCTGTGAATATCCGCTTAACATAATGATAAGAAGAGGAGGAAAAGGGAGTGAATTACAAATTATTCTCTTACTTTGAGGATTGTGTTTCATGAAAGAGATGTCAGGAGTCTTGAGAAAAAAAGCAAAAGTGTTAGTCATTCATTGTGTTTGACTCTTTACGACCCCATGGACTGTATGTAGCTTGCCAGGCTCTTCTATCCATGGAATTCACCAGGCAAGAATACTGGAGTGGATAGGGAATATTACTGATGAAGGGATTGAACCCAAGCTTCCTGCCTTGTAGGCAGAATCTTTACCATCTGAGCCACCAGGGAAACCCCAAGAATACTGGAGTGGGTAGCCATTTCCTTTTCCAGGGAATCTTCCTGACCCAGAGATGGAACCTGAACCTCCTATATTGCAGATTCTTTATCATCTGAACAACCAGAGAAGTCCAGAGTCTTGAGAAGAGTATATTTAAAACACAGTGGGCCTGCATCTTCTTAAGCAAGCAGGAACCACCAGTCCATTGCAAAGAAAGAATGACTGACTTGTTCCCTGTGAGTTGAATTCCTATGAACTCAGTTGCCCCAAATCTCAAATTTATTGTATCACTGCCAGTAATTTTGCTGGAGCTCCTTTGGATGTAAATTCTCGACCAATGTGGCACTTGGAAGAGCAGTATTTGCCTGCTGTCTAGGAAAGAGATTTGTAGTTTGGAAAATTTTGCAAGGTGGAAAATCTTTGGAATTATGCTCTAAAAGTTAGAGTGTTGTATGGAATTGATTTTCTCCCTTTGTTTCTCTGGCTGGGCAGCTGCCTAGTTACAGGAGTATGAGGTCAAGTTTCTTCTATACCTTAGAGAGTATATTACAAATCAAATTATAGTTTGCTTGTCTTTTTTCAAAATGTTATTTTAGTGTCTTAACTGGCATGAAATTCACAAATTTCTTTGGCTTGGCTGATTCATTGTGTCAATTTACAGGGTAATTCATTCATTTAGTGAGAATATACTATGTGCCAGATAATGTGTTCGATGATGGGGCATGAAGAAATAGAAATTGTTTTATACAATAGTTGTGATTGTCAGAATTGACCCAATGTTTGAGATCCTCACAAGAGATCAGTCCAGTGTGTGGACAGACTAGCAGCATGTCCTTGCTCTGATCACCTTGTCCCATCATTGTCTTCTCTTCACTCAGTTACTCCCAAAGCCCAAAAGAGACTTTCTTAGGACCTTCTTTCCTTCTTTTTCCCTAATTCTATTCAATTGCTTTCGGGAACTGAGTTGCTTCTCCTGACCAAGAAACCTTCTCTACCTTTGCCTTGGGCTGAGAATACTTCCATTCTTTTCATGTACCATATGTGATTTCCATATGAGTCTTTCAGTTTATTTCTTGAGAAATCCAGTTTTAGACCACTGGTTTATTCAACCAATAATTTTCCCTAAAGCAGATCTGTAACTCTTTCTTATGTCAGTTGTGTGGCCTACTTGCAGAATGCTATTTGGCCAGATTTCTCTCCTCTAGGACCATGACCAAAGGAATATTGGCTTTAAATTTGGCTTAGGGAATATTATCTGTAGCATCTTACTTCTGGGTGTTTCCTACTGATCTTACATCACTCTAATGTTGCCTTATGCCAATTTTATATTCAAATAAGATCCATTCCATCCCTCCCCACCCCTTTCTTCTTTCTCATCACCACCTTATCTCCCAACTTCTGAGCATCTTCTGAGCATTTGCTCATCAGGCTAATGTTGATCCTCCAGGAACAAAGATAAAGTCTTCTTTAAAAAAAAAGAAAAAGAAGCTCTCTCTGGATATTCAGAAAGGACTAAATCAAAGACTAGGTTTTGTCAGAAATACAAGAGGGTAAGATTGAAAACACACAGCTGGGGATATTTTCTATTTTTTTCTGTTAAAACAGAGCTTTCTTTGTGGGCTATCACTCTTAGGAGACAGTGACAGTGAGTAAAGAGGAGTCCCAGGGCAGAAATGCACTGTGACTTGTTGTAGATGTCCCCTCGGTGCTCATCTACAGCACTGGTACCAAGTTCATCCATCCACTGGGTGGCTCAGGCACTGCCAAGATATCACCAAGAGAACAGTAAGAAGAGCTTCCACTACACACTTGAGACATAAAGAAAATGTTAATACCAGAATCATCATTTGCTCTGGGTTGAGCCTCGAAAGACTCTTCACGAAACCCTCTCCTTTGTCTTATGGGTAGTGTGTTCATGTACTGCATCATTTCTTCCTGACATCCTGATCAAACTGATCTGTGCTGTGTGACAGCAGAGCCTGGCTGGCTGACCCATGACAGAGATTCCACTCTTCACTGGGGTCACTTGTTACAGTAAATCCTAGACACTCAGGGCTAGTAGGTCAGGAGAAAATGAATGTTCTCAGACAAATTCTCCAACTGTTTAGATGATCAGTTCAGCAAACCAAGAGGGGATTATGTTCTCAACCTTGTGGAGTGAAGATCATTTCCTCAGTGAACAGTGCTCTCCGGGTGATTCTGTCTAGCACATGAGGAATTTTGACCTGTGGCCTGGTAGCCTCCATGCTTGCTCAAATGTTGAAGCTCATGATCAGCCCAGGTATGCATGAAGACCCCAACCTAGGTCTCATAACATCTCAACCATGGAAGCATGGATTAAACAGCTGTGTGTATCTCATGGATGACTAAAATAATGGGAGGCAAATGTTTTCATTTGTGTGAGTGTTGTCCTTTGAAGAGGATGTGTTCAGAAGCTTTATATTTATTACTTTAATACTTCCACTATGGCAAATAATTTGGAAATTTTCACTTGGCTCTAAATATCATCATATGGGGGAATATTAGATAAAGAGAAAATTACATTGCAAATTATCATCTTTGTTATCTTTCCATTTCGACATTGAAGTAGTTGTTCGATAAATGAAAACATGATGTGAACCAAGACAATTACTCTGAAAAAGGGCAAAAATATAAACCGTAGAGTAACATGGTCAATGAAGAATCATCTGTAAGTCACACTACGTAAGATAGCATTGTAAGGGCAAACCTCATACATTTAAAAAGTTATAAACCCCAATAACTGATTTGTGTAATATCACATAATGTTTGATGTGGAGAGATTGAAAGGTAATCAAGGTTTCAGTGATGTTCTTAGTGTTCCTTGTTAGAAGATAGAGGACAGTCATATGTACCGTATAAGAATCTACACTTGAAAACTATTGGTGGATTCAAGAGTGGTTGCTCCTTGTTTCCTCTAGGTTTGGAAATATCCTGGGATGGAGACAGTTTTGTAGAAGTCATGGCTGCCCCCCATCTCAAGGGCAAACTCTGTGGTCTTTGTGGCAACTACAATGGACATAAGCGTGATGACTTAATTGGTGGAGATGGAAGCTTCAAGTTTGATGTGGATGACTTTGCCGAGTCCTGGAGAGTGGAGTCCAATGAGTTCTGTAACAGACCCCAGAGAAAACCAGTACCTGAACTGTGTCAAGGGACAGTGAAGGTAAAGCTTAGAGCCCATCGAGAATGCCAGAAACTCAAATCCTGGGAATTTCAGACCTGCCACTCAACTGTGGACTATACTACTTTCTACCGGTAAGAACAGTGCTTTCAGGAATGGGCTTGGGTTATACACCAGAGATAGACTTGACCTTGAAACAGAAACTGTCAAATCCCTTGGTGTACCAGGGCCTCCAAAGCATAGTCTAAATACCCCTACTTCTTTCTTGTCTTGAGACTGATCTCCTCTTGAATCAGTCCCACATTATATCTCAAAGTAAGAAATCGTAGGGAGTACTTCAGAGTTATCTTCTATAAGTGATTGTTTTTGTGTCTGCAGGTTCACTGGGAAGCTAGGGATACCCTAGGGTTTTTCCAGGTGTTAGCTTGACTCTAAGATTGAGGAGTGCTTCCCAAATTCTGGCCTGAAATACAATGGTGTAGGGCAGAAGTGGGAATCTCAAATTGCTCTGGCTGCTCGGTTATTCTAGGTTTGAGGAAGGGTTCATCAGGTCTTTCCCATGGTCTGGCCCCAAACAAATCTGCACACAGAAAATGAGGTGGCCAGATGAGAGTTCCTTGGATTTTAGCCAACTATGAGACTTTGTGTCCAGAGTTAGAGGAGTATAGAAACAGGGCTTAAGAGATTGAGGAAGGAAGGTCTCTCAGTAAGACTGTGGATTCCATAACTTTTTCTAATTCTGATTAACCCCTTTCCATACAAAACAACTGGTTACAGAAGAGATTTGGCTTTGACATCCATGCTACAAGGTTGCATCTGTGAATGGATGAATTCAGCCTGGTTGTACTTCCGTTTACTACACGATTCCATGGGTTCAAGAGCTGTGACTATCTATAACTTTAACCACCACTGGGTGTGGGAGGAAACATGAGATAAACACAGACCCAAAAGGCCTTGTTTAAGCGATTTGCCCATGCCTCTTAAAATGAGAACACTCCTGTGGTCTGAAGCCACAGAGGAGTTATTTTTACTCTTTAATTGCCACCAGTTTCTTTCCCCTAGTTCTCATTAAATGTGATTTTTAAAAATTTACTTGATCTTTGGATGTAAAAGATAAAGTTCTATAAAGTCAGCTCAAAGTGTGGTGAAAAAGGATGATCCCTGTCATCACAAATTCCTGAACATGACTGCATCTGTCAAACCATTTGGCTCCAACTCATGAATTTAGTTTCTTCAATCCATTTTCTGGTTGTAATTTGAATTCTCTGGGTTCCCTTCTTTCTCCTCCCTAAACCACCCAATGGCTTGACCTCACCCTTGTCTATAGAAATTGAAAGATCTTTATGCTTTCTGGAGTGGGTTAGGCACCTGGATAGACAAACCAGGCTTCACTTTGAAACTAAATACCCATCACTTGAAAGTCTGATGGGAAGCAGTTGTTGTTTAGTTGCTAAGTCATGTCTGACTCTTTTGTGACTCCATGGACTGTAGCCCATCAGGCTCCTCTCTCCATTTAATTCTCCAGGCAAAGATACCACATTGGGTTGCCATTTCCTTCTCTAGGGGATCTTCTGGACCCAGGGATTGAATCTGTGTCTCCTGAATTGGCAGGTGGATTCTTTACTGCTGAGCCACCAGGGCAGCGTGAATAGGAAGCAATGAGTGAGTGAAGTCGCTCAGTCGTGTCCAACTCTTTGCGACCCGTGGACTGTAGCCCACCAAGCTCTTCTGGGATTCTCCAGGCAAGAATACTGGAGTGGGAAGCAATAGAGCACAGTAATTAAGAACTTTGTGGTCTCTCTGAGCTAAAAATCCAGCCCAGCTTTACAAACTTAAACAGTTATTTAAACTGTCCAAACCTTGGTTTGCTTATCTGGGAAATGCAGATGGTAAAAGAGCCTACCTTGAAGAGCCATCGTTCAGATTCCGTGAGATGATGAACGTAAATACATCTGCTTAACCCAGTGCCCCGGAGTAATAAGTACTCTGTAATTGTTGGCTACTATCGTATCTTCTATCATTAATTAAACGATTAGTTAAGCCTCTTTTGGATGCTCTCCTAGCCCAGTCATGGATTTGGATTGGACCCTTCTCTGAATTAGAATGGAAAGGCTATACTTCTCCCAGGACCCTAGCAGTCCACACCTTTGGTCTTCATCCCATTTCAAAGGAATGTGTTGAAAGCAAAAATTGGAGAGCAGGCCTGTAGAGATTCATCCCTTTTTGCAAATTTCTATTTCTTTGCTCTTTGGTGATTTATTTTGTATTATGATCCCTGGACTGTGAGCAGGAATATGATGAGCACCTTGGCAGCAGTCGTGAGAAATGACGTTGACACAAACAGAGAGAATGGGAACTGTTAGGTGGCCAGACAGATGCTTGCCTTCTGCTCTTGAAAGTTGCTACAACAGCTACAGTGGCGCAGTAAGGGATGGGGGAGTCACTGTGTAAGGGGCTGGGTGCCTGAGTTTGGAGAGCTTTTGAGAATGCTCTCAGGATCTTTGTGTACTGAGGTTTGGAGGATAGAGTATGGTGGGAGGTGAGTTTATGTTCTGCTATGTGTGGTGTAGGGGCAGAACCCCCTTCCAGGCCTGCCACTCCCTGGAAGAGGCAAGGGGAGCTCAGGAAGGCAGAGCTGGGCGATCCTGACTGTCACTTGCTTTGTTGATGACCTCTCTCCAACTGAGAGGTTCACCTTTATGAATTTTCAAGTGAGGGTCACCAGTATTGGGTAGATCTTGGATTTCTTTCTTTCTTCCAAGCACAGATGTAGTAGGAGAAAGGAAAGAAACAGGGTCGACATGGAAAGAGAATTCTGTTCTCAAGTGATCTCCAGCAAAGACCAAACTTTAGGGAGCCTTTGAGAAGCAATGGACTAAGAAGGTATTGGGTGGTCCCAGGCTGGGTGTAACCTCAACTCTGCCACTTGCTAGCTGTGTGGTCCTGGTAGCTTGCTGAGCTTCAGATTCTTTGTCTGTGGACTAGACATGGAAGCAGCTACGTGGTGGTGCTCCTCCAAGGCCTGAGGTCAATGGGCAGTGCCATGTTGGCATGTGATAGACAGGCAGTCTTGGTCTTGGCACAGTATGCTTTATCCTGTGTGCCTTCGTTTTTATGGAGAACCTTGCCCCTGCTCAGCCACTTATGTTTCTGGTACTTGGTATCTTCTCCTGTTCTCATTGTGGAGAACAGATTAGATAGAGTCTCACTGATGTATCTGCAGAGCAATTAAAAAATGAAAAAAATTCTCTTTTGTGACATTGAATGAAATATGGTAAGTTAAGATTGCATTGTAAATGTTTAAAAAATTGTTGTTTTTTTACCTTATCTAGAAAACCGGTACAGATGAACCTATTTTCAGGGCAGAAATAGATTCAGACATAGAGAATGGATGTTGGTGGGAGAAGGGGAGTGTGGGACAAATTGGGAGATTAAGGTTGACGTATATGCAAATGTAGTTCAGTTGCTAAGTCATGTCTGACTTTTTGTGACCCCCATGGACTGCAGCACGCCCATGGCAGGAAATAGATAGCTAGTAGGAATCTGCTGTAAAGCACAGGAAGCTCACCTCAGTGCCCGTGATTACTGGGTGGGTGGGTTGGAGGTTGGGGAGGGAGGAAGGCTCATGAGGGAGGGAATATGTGTATACATATAGCTGATTCACTTCATGGTACAGAAGAAACTAGTACAACATCATAAAGCAATTAAACTCCAGAAAAGGAGCATAATACGTGTTCATTATATAATATTTAAGTAACATGAAAAAGAATGAAGAAGAAAATAGCTATTACATGACATTCCACACATGTAAATTTTTCTTGCCTATTTTATGTCATTGGTGGAGTTTCTAAAATGAATCTTAAAACACTGTCAATGTTCTGTGTGTTAAGTGCTGTGATCTTTTTTATGAGTCAATATAGGACTAGAGAGATGTCTTGATGCCATGAAAGGTCCTATATGTAAATTGTATATAAATTCGATTCCTTTCATTTTCTCCTTATCCTTCAAAGAAATATCTGTATTTTCCCCTAAGACAAATAATAAAGTTGCGTAATATACGAATGCAACCTTCCAAGTACCATTGTGTTTGTTACATAGAGAGGGAGAGGACACAGGAGGTATTTCTCTGAGGGAATTTTACCACTTTGGGGTTTCCTTAATTATGTGGCAATTTCCACAGGGAGAATTCTACTATAAATATGAGATAGTTCTTCCTATAAGATCAAAATAACAATTCTGATTTCTCTGAGTTAGAGTTTACTTTTGAGATGTCTAGGACTTAGAACTCATTTTATTTTAGTCTTACCCAGTTCAAAAATTTTAATAGTAAACTGCCTATTGTCTAAAAACTCAAAAACTTTTACAAATAAATAAGAGATGACTACATAGTAGCCAAGACTTTTTTTTTTCTCTTTTGGGAAACTTTTATGGTTTTGCTTATTTTTTCTTCACAAATTAGTTCCACCCATTGTGGCCTCATTTGGTATAAAAATGTAATATTCAAAGCCTTTGTGATCAGCATGATTTAGTTTCATTAACCCATTGAATATATTTGGATGCAAAATAACTTAATCATGAATCACCTAAAAACTGAGTTGTCCTCCAGTTAGTTAATCTCCCTTACAAGTGTTTTGCATTAGCCTTTGATAGTGTGTTACCAAGACATTTCCGGTAGCAAGGGAGGTAGGTAGTATCCTGTGGAAGCATGAATGTGAAATCATTTCAATTATATCTGGATTCCAACATAGACTCCCCCGAGGAGAAGATGCTGTCTTTTTGTTTCTTCCCTCATCCTTTATTTTCACTTCCCTCCCCCAGCCGCGTGTTGCCTTCTCCATCTGTGTCTTGACTGCCAGCTGAGAAATCCAGGAGAAGTAGGCCGCCCCCAGCCCCATAGCCTCCCTGGAGGTCCTCAGCAGCCAGCACACTAGGACACTCAGGGTCCACTAACCATCCTGACATAGACCATGCTGACGAGCCCAGCCCTGGCAGCCCCAGGGAAAGAAGGAAGCCAGGAGATGGGCTGGGCTGTGTGGGCAACTCTGGGGAGAGAGAGACCACCTCCACCTTAGGCTGGTGAAACTCTAGCAGTGGGCTTCTTCCCTAACTCGGGTCTGAATCTTGGATGAAGTAGTTATAAGTGAGTATATAAACTGTCAGCAAAGCAGGCCTCTCCCATCAGGGCAGGCCCACGTTTCAGAGCAGCCAGGAAAACGAATGTGCACTGTCGCGAAGCCCAGGCATTTACAGACCACGGTTGTCTCAGGACTGTTTTCCTCTCCTCACTCCCCTTCGTGGGGGTATAATTCACTGGAGCAAAAGCTCCGTTCACTTGTTCGGTTTGGGAAAATGTCTGGGGATCCCCAGTCTAGGAAATGTTCTTTTCTTTTCATGCAGTGGTTTTTACATCTGTAAGGAGTTGAAGGAAGGCCAGAGGATTCACAGACATGTCCTTCCTGCTGAGGTCCTGGGAGGTAGGTGGTGGGAGTTTGTGCAGGAGAATGTTGGAACCCCGACAGCACCACAGTGTTGAAGATAATGGCGCCCGGGGACTGCTGGTGGCTTCCTTCCAGGGGAAGATCACAGCTTTTGTGGATGACCCACTTTGTGTTTTCCTATAAAGGAAACTCACCATTTATTATAAAACAAGAGGAGGGATCCAGGCAAAGAATACAGACTTTACATGTTTATGTCTCTTTGTATGAAAAAATCGTATAAAGCTAACTGCTATTCTATAATTCACATCAAGCCAATCTTCCCTTGCTTCAAAGAAGAACATTGTTGGAACATTTCTGTTTATAACTTTTAATGAGTTGTCTCAAATTGTCATTAGAACTAGGGTCCTAAATCAAATGAGATGTTCATTTTATAGTGTGATGTTCTAAACGTGCTTTTTCGTTATTCCTTTGGCAAACTCAACTTTCAGGATGAGCAGCCACTCTGTATCTGTAATAAAGGTGACACCAGGTGGCAGTAGACTTCAGCCCTTAAAGTTCAACATGTTTTTCCTCAGTAGCTCACTCCTTTTTGTTTGTTTTTTTAGAGTCAGTCCTAGGCTGCTCCTTCACTGTATCTAAACATATAATGCCAGTTCCTTCCTCTGTGTCCACGTCTTTCCCCTGCCTGAGATGCCTTCGTTTTCTACATGGATTTAAGCTGAAGGCACAGCTCAAATTTCATCCTGAGCCTCTGTAAATGTTCTTCTTTGCTTTCTTAGAGATGCTGAAAGTGTTAATCCTTATTTAGCACATATACTATGTTGTATTTGTTGCTCTTGTCTCATGCAAGCATTGGATTTTAGGTTCACTTGGTATTGGGGAATGTCTTTTCCACCCTTTCGTATTTCATCCAGCATCACTCCTGGAAGTTCTGCTTTGGGGAAAGTTTTCTTAGCTCCCTTCGTAGCCTCTCTGTCATCTTTATTCTCTCTGATCTCCTTGTGACTTCTACCCCCAGTGTCAACTTCATCTTAGGTCTTTATCCCCATGCTTGTTACACACTTATAATGTGCACACTGTTCTGTTGTTTCAGAGAATAGACGAGTTAGAGCCTCTGGTCCACCTTTGATGCTGCAGAAACTATCTGCTCTTCTTACTGTGTGAGTCTGTTATTGTGACTGCCAGGAGCATGCCTCTGAGTCACAGAATCTACTTCTGCTACTCACAATTCACTTGTAAGCCACTTGGACCTATTGGATTCAATTTGTCCTTTCTATCTATAGATGGGTAGTATTTGTCCTTGCCATCTTCCTGTGTGGTATTTTGACCTATAGATATTTCTGGATTGACCTCTGCCACCATCTTATTCTGTGGAGTCATGAACTAGAATTGAGTCTTCTTGTCACAGTATGTGATGGTATTCATAGAAGCATCACAAGAAAGTTCTCCTGAGCCTTTTAGAATCCCAAGTTTTTAATGGAACTTGATCACCTACTGCCTGTGTAGCTGACATTCTGTAGCCCCTCCCAGAGGTCATGCTAAAGCCTTAAGTCTCCAGCTCATCTGGAGGTTGAAACTTATCAGGTGGCCCAAAGCCCCCAGCATAAAGCACATTATTAGAGTCTCATAGCCAAAAGTGTTAGTCCCCCAGTTGTGTTCAACTCTACGACCCCCTAGTCTGTAGCCCACCAGGCTCCTCTCTCCATGGAATTCTCCAGGCAAGAATACTGGAGTGGGTAGCCACTCCCTTCTCCAGGGGATCTTCCCGACTCAGAGATCAAACCTGGATCTTCTCCATTGCAAGGCAGATTCTTTTTACCATCTGAGCCAGCAAGGAAGTCCCAAAAGGCCCAGGAAAAAAAAAAAAAAAGACTCTCCTGTCAGGCAGGGCATTCCAGGGGCCTAGAGATTACTCTGCAGGAGCTAAAGGTCAAAGCCAGACGCTCTTTGGGCCAAGTTAATTCTTCACTACACAACCTGCCTGGCTCGAGGTTAAATGTAATTTCAATTTGATTTTAATGTTAGCTTGGAGTTTATTTTCAGCATAAACTTCCTGGAATCCTGCAGTGTTTCTCCTCAGAAAATTACATTCTAGATTGTAATTAGATGGGGCTTTTGAACACAGATTTGAATGAGTGTCACTGTAGCGGGTAAAACACTAATTATTTTGTAGCATCTCTGTTGGTTGCTTAGGGTACTTTGATGACTTCTCAATGAGCAGGAAGCCGTGTGGTTTAAGCTTTATTATATTTTCATTATCAACAGATGTAAAGCCCTTTCTAGCCACAAGAGCAACATGAGTGGTGGCTGATATGAGGAATGTTTTCTTCATGTTACTGTTGAGCAAAGTGGGGCACTGAGAGGTGAGGGGATTCACTTCAGGGCCACCCATGAAACCTGAGTGGCCAGCCTGATGGGACATCTGGTCTTGGGTTTCTTTCTCAGAACTTAGCTGGAGCCAGTATGGCTGCTCTCAGAGTCTATTGTTGTTCACTAAAGTTTTTGAATATTCTGCTTCTGCCCTGAACTTGTAGATGAGGATTTCATTAATCATTTAATTCACTTCTTTTGCAACTTTTGAGTGTGTATGTGCTGCGTGCCGGGGACTGCTGTAGGGACTGAACAAGAGATCCAAAGGCTATTCCCTCAGACAACTCATAATCTAGTGTGGACAGACGAAATAATAAATAAGAAACAAGGTCATTGTCAACTGTGAGAAGAGGAATGGGGGAATTAGTTGTGATGTGATAAGGTGGGCTGAGGGCACCAACTTGGAATAAGGTAGACAGGAAAGTCTTCATGAGGAGTGCTCCTTTGAGTGGAGCCCACAGGGCATGGGAAGGACTGGGGAGAGGGCCTGTCATGGGCGGGGGAAGGGCAGGCCCCACTGCGGGAAGAGTGTGGCCTGTCGAAGACTAGAAAGGAGGCTGTCAGTACTGGTGCCTTTAGAAAGTGATGAATGTGCTGCCAATAACTGCATGAGCTTGGAAGTAAATCCTCCCCCAGTCAAGGTTCAGATGAGATGTGTTTGTTGAACTTTATTGTTGAGCCTTTCCTGTTTTCCTCATTCAGTAAGTTTTCATTTTATTGCATTCTGCATGTAGTTTTGTAAGCTGATATAAATCCTTTTGGGAACGAGTTGAGGAATAAGTGACAGTGGCCAGGGGTAAGAGATCTAACAGCTCTGAATGTCTATTTTTTGTGTGCAATAGAGATAATATCACCAACAGATTGCTCATGGGTCAGGATAAGGTTTCTCTTGAAATGCCCAGGTGGAAGCACAAAGGAATCCACTTCCCTTGACCGTGTCACTGTATCATAGCACAGTCTAGTGGCATTCTGCCCTGATCTCTGAGGTTGCAGGTTGTTCCATGGAAAGTTAAGGTATGCGCTTAGATGCCAGAATGCCTCAGAACCAAGAAAACCTGGGCACGGGTGTCCTCAGAGATGGCCCTGTGTGGGCTGGCTTCCATCAGACCCCAGACAGATGGGTTGGGTCTTGGATATTTTGTGAGTCCAGCACTGTGAGTCAGTGAAGCCACAGGGACAGGATCAGATCTTGTGAAATCAGCCAGCATCCTGGCAGGGTTCTGGGCTTTGCAGAGGTAGCTCACTGGCTTCTGTGCTCTGGGAGCTCAGGGCTGTCCTGGGTTTGATGGTCATCCAGGATTCTTTGACTATTTCTCAATCAAGCTGGCAAAAATTAACAGTCGATGGACAGTGTGCACATGTGAAATAGGAGGGAGGCTCTTGCAATCCTGGATCCTCCTACACATTGTCTTGTATGGAAATATTATAGTCAATCTCAATTTTCTTCTGACCTGGCAAAGAAAAGGAGCAGTTCGCTTTCATACACAGGCTTTCACAGGGGCTGGTGTTTCAATCAGGGACCAAATATTTAGGAGTGTGTATGTGTTAAAAAGAAAAAAGGACTGGATCTGGGGGCAGTTTTGTTAAGGAAGAAAATGCTGAATTATTATTCTTTTGTTAAGGAAGAAAATGTTGAATTTTTTATATCTACAGGTCTCTTTTCTAGACTAAAAGTCAATGATTCATGGCTAGGAATCAGTGAGATCAATAATAAATTAAAACAGGTATATATTATCTGTTGTGAACACACACACATAGGTTATTTTATTATTAGGATTCACTGATTAAATAATTCAACAGGCACTGTTCAAGATGCTGGGGGTATGGCAGTGATTGAGATAAATGAGTCCTCTGGCTCACAGTTTGCAGTGCAGGCTAGTGGGTGAGAAAGATGAGTAAACAGGAGTGTAGGTAGGAAAGGATACATCTTTAATAGAGGATGCATAGGATGCTATGGATATCTTCCAGGGGCATGGCTTCCTGGAGGAGGTGACTTTCTAAGCTGAAACCAAAAGCATATGTCGAGATTAGCTACACAAAAAGAATAGGGGTTTGGGGAAGAGCACAGAGGAAAAGATTCCAGCCATGGAAGACTGTGTGTTCAAAGATATGAAGGCCAGCGAGAGCCTGGCATAGGCAGCAAACAGGTGTTCAATGGGGCAGTGTCATAAACTGAGAGGGGTATGGATTGTGTTTCAGGAGGCAAGGCCACAACCAGATCATTACAGTTTATGCCCCAGCATTCATAAGACATGAAGGGGGCACACTGTACTGTCTTTCAGCCATTACTTGGGAGCAGCTTATATTGGGCATTGGTTCAGTAAAGTTGAAGATTTATCATTTATTCATCATTCATTTACTTCTCACTTTGTATTCACCGACTGTGTAGCTACCAACTGCGTAGACTGTGTATGCCTTAGGTCATAGTTCTCAAACTTTGGCAGGCATCAGAATCATTTAGACAGCTAAATTAGACATTTAGACATTTAAATCTGGTGGGTCTAGGACAAGGGCTGAGAATGTACATTTGTAACAAGTTCCCAAGTGATGCTGGGACTCTGGGATCACACCTGGAGAACCTTAGCTCGAGGTGGAGAAATTAGAACTGCTTCCAGGTGTTTGTGTATCCCCAAGGGATTCAGTTCTTTGAGCCTTGGTCTACTCCAAGACCTTTTTATGGCTGATGGGGCAGATCTCTCCTTGTCCTATATAGTCAGGCTCCACACATTAGAGATGAGAACACAGAGTGGGTTCATGGGAAAGGGATTAGGAGCTAAGCACGTGCCCACCTAGGCTAAAGTGGTCATTGGAGCTCAGTGGCTTTTTTTTTTTGGGGTATGTTTAAAGTTCAGGCACCAAATGGAATACTGCTCAGCCATAAAAAAAAGAATGAGATTTTGCCATTTTCAGCAACATGGATAGACTTGCAAGATATTATCCGGAGTGAAATAAACCAGCAAAGAGAAACACTGCATGATAACACTTAAATATGAAATCTAAAAAATGCAGCAAACTAATGAGCATAACAAAAAAGGAGACTCATAGAGAACAAACTAGTAGTTACTCATGGGGAAAGGGAAGGTAGAGGGGGCAATATAGGTGGTTAAGAGATACAAAGTATTAGAAATACAAAGAGCTACAAGGATATATTATACAACACAGGGAATATAGCCAATATTTTATAATCACTATAAATGGAGTATAACCTTTAAAAATTACACAATGGAGTATTACTCAGCCATTAAAAAGAATACATTTGAATCAGTTCTAATGAGGTGGATGAAACTGGAGCCTATTATACAGAGTGAAGTAAGCCAGAAAGAAAAACACAAATACAGTATACTAACGCATATATATGGAATTTAGAAAGATGGTAACAATAACCCTGTTTACGAGACAGCAAAAGAGACACTGATGTATAGAACAGTCTTTTGGACTCTGGGAACGGGAGAGGGTGGGATGATTTGGGAGAATAGCATTGAAATATGTATAATATCATATCTGAAATGAGTCGCCAGTCCAGGTACGATGCCTGATAACGGATGCCTGGGGCTGGTGCACTGGGACAACCCGGAGGGATGGTATGGGGAGGGAGGAGGGAGGAGGGTTCAGGATGGGGATCACATGTATACCTGTGGCGGATTCATCTTGATGTATGGCAAAAGCAATACAATATTGTAAAGTTAAGCAAAATAAAATTAAAAAAAAATTGTGAATTACTGTGCTGCACACCTATAACTTAGATAACACTGTACATCAACTATACTTCAATTTTTAAAAAATGGAAAGAAAAATACAGGCACCAAACTAAACCTTTTACTGTGTTGTTTTATAAATAAAAAGGCCCTGGTGTTACTGCTTCCTTATTTGAAAGGCCAAGCCCAGCAGAGGTGCTGAACTTGTTTGGCTGGGCCATTTGTGAATTAAATCCAGAATTCTCCTGGACACTGAAATAACTTTTCACAGAGCACCCAGTCCTGGGAACCACCTTGGTCACTTTGGGATGAATGACCCAGTGCCCAGCAAGTGCCCTAACTGGAGAGAATGCTGGACACAGTGCAGCTCTGTTGCTGAACCGGGTTGGAGCCAGTGTTCCCTGGCAGAGACAGCTGTCCAAATCCTCCCTGCCCCAGCACAAAGCACAGACAGGCCTGGAACTGGGAGCCAGGCTGGTGAGCCCAGGGATGGCCGACAGGATGTATCTGTAAAAATCTGCTTCCTTTCTGCTGGCTGCAGGCTTGAAAAGAACCTGGTCAGTGGGCACAGAGAGTAGAGAAATAAATACTTTACAAGGAAAGGGGGAAATCTGGTGACGATACTGGAATTAATAATTCTTTTAACATGAAAGAGCTTTTCTCTGTGATCTTTACTCTCTTACCTAGGGTTTGGAGTTTAAACAGAGCAAGAGGGTGAGCTGGTTTCTTCATTGTATCCCAAGCAACTGGCCCATGTGTGAGCACAAAGGTAGGATGCATCTGAGTTGCTCAAAGAATATGGGCCAGAAGACCTTTCAAACACCCTAAAAGCTTTTCCATACGAATAAGCAACCAGGAAATTGGAGTCTTTATTTTGTCTTTGTGATCAAAGCCAGAGAGGAAAGATATTAAGCAGATACTGACCCGAAGTTTTGTGGCCACTGTTAGGATTTATTGACTGAATAGCAAATAAGGACTGTGGGAAAGCCGAGGTTGGTGTTTACTTGAAGGGAAGAAAAGATTTGGATTCAGAGGTTGACTGGAAACAGAAGCCTGCCCTACTACGGAAATGAGTCCATAGGGTTTGGTAATAGGAGGTAACAACACATTTACAGCATTGATTGACATGCATTATGTGCCTGGGACACCTAATAATATATGACAGTGTTAATAATAATGGGCAATGCCATGAGAAGAGGAGTAGTGACAGCTTACGTTTGCATGCTGTGTGCCAGGTGGCAGCTGAGGGCTCTCCCTGCATTTAGTGTTCCATTTGCGTGCATGGAACACAATGCAGGAGCTTAAAGGAGGTAAAAAGGTCACCCAAGGTCACCAGGCAAGAAGGAGGCAGACCCAGAATTTGAAAACAAATATGTTTGACCCAGAGACTGTATTTTTGATCATTGCCACCATAATCTGGTAATAGCTCCTCCTCCTACCCCATCCCTGACCCAATTGTCTCCATTTTCTAATACTCAGTTTTTGCAAAAGCTTCACATACTGCTATTTTTTTTTCTTTTGAAGGATTTTTTTTTCTTTAAAAAATTTTTCCTTTCTTTTGAGCAAAATTGTCTGCTCAGGTTTTGTAAGTATTATGCTGGCTGAATTTTAAATACAGCAATTTCATCCTTGTGGTCTTTTAGAAAGAAATGTTTGAATTTCAAAATAGTGGCCATTTTCTACTCAATTTTTTTTTTTTTACTGATCCACAGTATTAATTCTAGAGATAAGAATGCCTGATTCTACTTGAAAGGCTGAGTTCATTATGGAACTGGGATCCTTGATTCTAATGCTGGGTGCCTAAAAAGTATTTCCTTCTTTTTCATCTTCTTTTCCTTCTTTTTGGTTATAAAGACGGTTTAGAAACAGTTTCTAAAGAAAGAAACTGATTTTTATTTCACATCTTGCTTGAGATGTTTCGATTGATGTAATACTAGTAACTCGGTGCTTCTTGACTTTTGGGAGATGACCATCCTTTTTGAGGTTCTGATGAAAGTTAAGGGTCTCTTTCCGAAAAATTCACTCATACTTGTGCATACAACAGGGAATTCTTTGCCTGGTATCAGTGGACCCTCACTTCATAAATCCTGCCTCTGTCCTCCTTCCCTCTCCCTTCAAGTCTTAAATAAATATTTTTTGAACCTTGTTAAATGTTAGGAATTCTGCTGTGTTAGGATTACAGTGGTGAATGAAACAGACATGGTTTCTGTCTTCTGCTGGTGCTGGTGCTAAGTCGCTTCAGTCGTGTCCGACTCTGTGTGACCCCAGAGACAGCAGCCCACTAGGTTCCCCTGTCCCTGGGATTCTCCAGGCAAGAACACTGGAGTGGGTTGCCATTTCCTTCTCCAATGCATGAAAGTGAAAAGTGAAAGTGAAGTCGTTCAGTCATGTCCGACTCTTCGCGATCCCATGGACTGCAGCCTACCAGGCTCCTCCATCCATGGGATTTTCCAGGCAAGAGTACTGGAGTGGGGTGCCACTGCCTTCTCCGTTTCTGTCTTCAGGAAGACAGTAAACCAGCATCCCTACAAATAAACATGCTATAATGTGTGTGTACTTGAAGGACAACTTTGGTGTATCAGATCATTTAATGGGTGGGTCAGATCCTGTAGGTTTGCATATAGGGGAAGAAGAAGACAGATGGATTGGAGAAGAAACTGCTGCTGCTGCTGCTAAGTCGCTTCAGTTGTGTCCGACCCTGTGCGACCCCATAGACGGCAGCCCACCAGGCTCCCCCGTCCCTGGGATTCTCCAGGCAAGAACACTGAGTGGGTTGCCATTTCCTTCTCCAGTGCACAAAAGTGAAAACTGAAAGTGAAGTCGCTCAGTCCTGTCCGATTCTTAGCGACCCCATGGACTGCAGCCCACCAGGCTCCTCCATCCATGGGATTTTCCAGGCAAGAGTACTGGAGTGGGGTGCCATTGCCTTATCTGGAAGAAGAAACTACACTTATGCAAATATATATATATATATATATATATATTTTCAAACAAAGGAGTTCAGATAGCTGTGCTGTGGGACATCTGTAATGTAATTTGACTCCAGCATGTAATAAATGTGTATACTCATGCAGGGCTGAAGGGCACACCATCACACCTCTGCAAAAGACATTTTCACCTACTCATGGGCTGGTCCCCTGTTAGTTACTGGCATTGTTCTTTATTATCTATATCAGATGGAAAGTCTCCCAACAGAATTTTTGAAGTGGCTGATGATGCAGAGATAGAGCACGGTAGTTGTCCAGCTAATCAGTGAAATAGTTCATGTTTATGAATTGTAAGGTTGTTTATGCTGGCTTCCTTCTTGGTCTTTAAGGGGTCTTAACAGACGTTGGGCCACAAGATGCCACTGAAGGGCAAGCCCTGGGCACCAGTCCTGCTTAGACTTCTGACCTGCTTAGAGACATATTTCACCCCACCCCCCCACTCATTCCTCTCTGTCTCTGATTCCCACACTCTGTCTATGGTTACTGATAATAGTGACTGATGCCCTGCTTTCCTGGGCCATCTAATCACCCACTTTGTTCCATCCTCTGTCCTTTCCTTGATTTGAGCATCACCCATAGCATTGGATAAGAGGCCCTCCCCACATGAGTCTCAGGCCCAGAGCACCCCTGAGGATATAGACAGTCCTAACTCTGGGAGCCCCATGTACTAATGTGGTGATACAATTTCTCTCTGCATTTGAATGGATCCTCTATTTTCTAAGTTTAGCTGTAGCATGTACTTTTTACTCACCTTGGATTAACTAGATTTTTTTCCGTTGCATAATAATAAAGAAAACCCTAAGTAAGCTATTAAATAGCAGCATGTTTAATTTGTAAAAATGAGTATTGATCAACTCATGTAACTAAGAAACTGGGAGAAAGTTTCCCTTCACTAGTGGCTCTATCCCAGACTTAAATGAGGCCCCCAGGATTTGTGCTCTCTCCAACTCCTAACACAGATCTTCTATGTTGAAACATAGACTCCTCCTCTCCAAATTCTTCTTGGTCATGGCTTCAGACAAATTATGCAGGCAGAGGAGAGTATTTTTTCTCCAAAACCCGAGCAAGTCTTATGCACTTCCTCCATTCAGATTGGGTCTTATGTGCTCATCTTGTGTCTAAGTCAATCACCGCAGTTTGGGAAAAGAGAATGAGTTGATTCCTTTCCATGAGTGAACCAGAAGCTTGGTTCTCAAGCTTCTGCAGGCATGGCTCACCTGGAAAATCTGTCAAAGCACAGATCACTGACCCCGCACCCAGGGTTTCTGATTCAGCAGGTCTGAGGTGGGATATGAGAATTTCTAATAAGTTCACAGGTGGTGGCTGATGCTGTTGATCTGAGGACCAGCTTTCAGAATTACTGACTTAGACCAGTCAAGGCCACATCACAGAGACAGAGTGGAAGAGAAATGATCTCCCAACATAATTCCAGCTGCTCTTTTACCTGAAGAGGGGAGCGTGGATGTTTTTATTTCTTTCCTCTCTAGAGAACTTGCACCCAGGTGGCGCTAATGGTAAAGAATCCCCCTGCCAGTGCAGGAAACTCAAGAGATTTGGGAGATGTGGGTTCGATCCCTGGGTTGGGAAGATCCCCTGGAGGAGGAAATGGCAACCCTCTCCAGTATTCTTGCCTGGAGAATCCCATGGACAGAGGAGCCTGGCGGGCCACAGTCCATGGGATCGCAAAGAGTCAGACAAAACTGAACGACTGAGTACTCAAGTGCTTGCTGTGATTGTATTTAATGGCAGCTCCCACCAGTATGTGAAGGAACGTCTCTATCAGGTTCTTTGTTATCAGGCTCAGGGAATGCAGCTGGGATCAAGACAAAGTCATTACTCTCATAACTCTCCTGGAGGTGTGGTGAGGACCATAACCATAAGTAAATACACATGTTATGTACGATGCGATTTCATGTCCTACAGAGAAAGAGAGCAGGGAAGGAGATAGAGGATGATGCTAGGGTCTGAGGTCTGTTCACATATCACAGTCAGGGAAGAAGACCCTTTGGATAGAATATGATTTGAGCTAAAACATGAAGGAAGAGAGAGCATGAGGTCTGTTCAAGTTAGGAAAAAATATGCTTTACAGGCATAGTACAAGGAACACAGACAGCTTGGGAAATATCAAAAGGTCACTGTATCTGGGCAGAAGATAGCAAGGAGAAGAGGGAGGGAGAGGAGGTGGAGAAACACAGGGCTTTTCAGGCTGAAGGAAGGGCCTTGGGTTTTGCTGGGAGGAAGAGGAGAAACCTCTCAGTGGCACATCTGGGATTGGGGCTTTGAAATGTGATGGAACCAGTGTGGATGTAAGAGGATGAACTGTGCCCCAAAGTTCGGTTAGTGTCCAGCTATTTAAAAGCCACCATGGGGCTCTGAATGGACCTGGCATTTTTGCTCCCTACCTTAAGTATTTCCCAAAACCATATGTTTTGAAACTTGGTCTTCTACAGAGGAGAGGCCACATCACCCCTTTGTCTTCTGGTCACTGCCTCTTGATCCTCAGTCTGAGTTTTTTTTCTAGTTCAGTCTAATGTAAGATTGTTTTCTTCCAAATTTAAACTCTGAGCAATTCCCCTGGCATCATATAAACTTGAAACTCAGGTATTTCTCTCATTCCTCCTGGAGGCAAAGGGGAAAAGGGATTGCTGTTGAATTTTGCTTGGGAAAGCATTTTTAAAATCAGTGTGCTTCCCTTCTAAGAAAAGGAGGAAAATGAAAAAGGAGGTCTGATTAAAATACAGGTGTAGCTGCAGGGTGACATGTTCACAGGTCTACAGGGCTGCTGGAGAAGGATGCTTCTTGGGACCTTCAACAGAGTGGGTCATGTAGTAACTCAAGCAGTACATATATGCAGAGTGCCAGAGAGTCTCGAGGGCAAATTGGTTCAGGAGCTGTCACCTCAGCCTGACGCTGCAGTGCTGGGGCCAACAGTGACACCTGGCATATCCGTCCGGTGCCCAGAAATGCTTAGTGACTGTCGTTTGTACAGTCAGGCTCATATTCCTGAGTATGGCTGTCAGAATGGGTGTATTATGTTTCCGTGAGGTTTGCTCATTTTTACCTACATTTTACTCCAGCCAGTTCAGCAGCCCCTGAGCGCAGCTGATACTCTCCCGTGAATGTGCCTTGTTTATGTGTGATGTCGTTTGCTGGGACTGTCCCTTCCTGTTTCTCCCTGTTCCAGCCCAGTTTAAGGATTGTTTCTTTTTGAAAGCCTTTCTCCAATGAAAAAAATACATTTCCCCCTTCACCCACCCACCCATCTCTCTCTCTGTCTCTTTTGCTTCAGTTGTTCCATTTTATGCACTAATTCCATTTGGCCCTGGATATATTACTATCACTCTTCTCCTAGATAGCTCCCCTCAAGAGACAGACACTCTTGAGGAAGAGGCCATTTGTCATTCACGTGTATGTCCCTCCCCCACACCAGCACATCCCAGCCTATGCCGGAGGGAATCCGAGGAAATGCTCAAGAAATGTGCAGTGAGTGCACTGAACCGAATCCTGGCCTGGCTGAGTGATGGTGACTGTGGGACATTTCAATCCTGGGACTTGTCAAGGAGCTTCCTTTGGTTTTTTGTTGTTGTTGCTGTTTTGTTTGTTTTATTTTTGTTTTTGCTATGTTTATATAATCTCTCTTTCTCTTTTTTTCCCTGAGAATACCTGGATCACAGTTTTCTGAGCTCAGGGTCACTTTCTCGTTTTTTCTAGAAATTTGTAGAGCCAGCTGTGAGAAAGAGAAATGTGATTCATTCCGGCCAATGGTCTACCTCTCGAGTTGAAATATGAGGGTGTAGTGGTGGTTGGGGCGGCCAGCAAGAGCTCAGACACTCTGCTCATGGATAAGGTTGCCCTGCCTCCCATGGCAAACTCATCTTCCTTCTGTTGGCCCGTTGCCTGGATGGGAGAAAGGACATGACACATCACCGTCATAGATCTCCCACCTGGCAAATCCACGTAAGGCGTGTTCAGAAACACATTTCAGCTTAGAAGTGGGGAGTGGAGAGGGCTGACTTGTATTGAATACATGTTTTAAGGGCTGTAGCATTCCCAGAGATGTTCCTGGCTGGATACATGTGGCTTTATTTACTTACTTTTGTTTAATAATCTTCTGGATTTATTTGAATTAGGAGTTGCCTCCTACCTAGAAGTGATTGGCTAGGAATGTGCACCTGGTGTGAGGGTGGGAGGTCCATGGTCTTCTCGGGGGAGGAGGGAGGAGAGTGATGCAGCGTGCCTTCTTGTCCCGTGTTCTTGGCTCTTTATGAGTGCATTAGGTAGTGTCACGTGGCTCCTAACGGCTTGTCCTCCGTGACTGTCATCTCATAGACGTATTACAATTTGAGGCATGTTGTGCACAATTGTGCTGTCAGGGCCATCATGTTGTATGGATTCTGAACACACTCCCATCCATCTGTGGAGGCTGGCAACAAAGGGTGAGCGTGCTGCTGGAATAATGCATGACTTCTTGTCCTGATCTGGACTTGCTTAAGAGAGGGCTAAGAAGACAGGTTCAATTTGGGTTTTGCCCTTCTTCCCTATAGATGGCATTGAAAGAAAACTAAAAGCACCTGAGGAATTGTCAGAGTGGATCTTATTTATGCTTATAAACCAAGCTCACCATAGAGGACCAATCAGCAATGTCTGCATTCAGCAGTGATGAGAGCAGTTTGATCTTTGACTCATGAGTCAAGTTATTTTTCCAGTGGAAGATGAAATCGTTTTTGTTATGTGGATTCCTCAGTGAGGATGAAGCTAGTCCTTTTTGACTTACAGCCTATGAGGCAATTTAATGTACAAAGGGAATATTTGCTTCACAATTATATATAAGAAAGGTGGCCGTGTCCTTTATAAAGGGCCCATTTGCCCTGAAAGGAGTGGATGGACTGGTTTCCACGTGAGCTGACGATACTAATTCATTCATGCTGACATTGCCCTTAAGCCGAAGGAGTCTTGAGAGGGTTCTCATTGCTGCACTTTGACAGATTAGGAAAGCAGAGGGATCAGGTTGCAGACCTGTTTTTCCAAGGTGGCCAGTCTGTGACAGTTAAGTAAGCATTGGGTTGCTATTCAGGCCTTCAGTGTCTCAGCTTCCAAGTCTGTCTTCCAGATAGTATTGTTGGTTCTTATCAATATAATACCCATGCAGACCTGACCACAGGTGCTGTAACACTACATATGCAAAGCTTAGGCCAAGCAGGGGCTCATTTCAAGCCCCTTGAAGGGGAGCCTGCATTTCCTGTGCGCTTTTGTTGGTTCATATTTTTATTAGGAGAGGCCTTAAGCATTTTTTGCCTGAATCCTGTAGGCATGCATGCTTATGTGGTACTAAGTTGCTTCAGTTGTGTCCAACTCTTTGTGACCTTATGGGATTGTAGCCCGCCAGGCTCTTCTGTCCATGGGCTTCTCCAGGCAATAATACTGGAGTGGGTTGCCATGCCCTCTTCCAGGGAATCTTCCCAATCCAGAGATCGAACCCATGTCTCGTATGTCTCCTACACTGGCAGATGGATTCTTTACCACTAGAGCTATTTACATATAATTGACACTATCCTACCTTTCACACCCAGTTACCAACTCTACTGACTTATTCTAAGAAGTTATGTACATTTCACTTCTGTGCATTTGCTGGTACTATGATTGGATAAATGCCCCGAGCATTCCTAGTCTGTGAAATGGGATGAATAAGAGCTGCACTCAGGGTGGTTGTTAGATCTCAGGGAGTCATGAATGTCCAGCATCTAGGCACAGTGCTCACATGGGGTCAGGGCTTGGCCAGCACTGCTTTTCTCCTCTCCCTGCCTTTCTCACTCACAGATATAGCCTTAGGCTCTCACCCTCACGAGCTTTCACTACAGTCATGGACCCCTTAGCCTGTCCCCTTTGCTAGAGTGCCTTACTTGAAGGACCACATCCCAACTCTTTAGCCTGGCATCCAAAATTTGCCCCAGTCTCTACCTTTTCAAATAAACACTTCATTTTCTAAACCATCTGGTCCAACCAGACAGACAGACTCTGAGTGAGTTATGCTATGTTGTGCCTCTGGCCCTTTGCCTGGAATCTCCTTTCCATCCCTCCATATCCTACCCATCTTTTCATATTTGGCTAAAGTATCATGACTTTTGTACATATTTTCTCTCTACCAAAGACGCATGATTTTTTCTTTCTTTCTGAACGCCTACACGAGTTGACCACTCCATTGCTTTGCCTGTTAAGCAGCCTCTCTAGCTTCTTGTTGTGGTCATTAGTCAGCATTTAGATCCTCTGTTGCTGTGCGTCCTTTCTTCAGCTTCTTTCCCATCACCTCGACTAGAGGCTGTAAGTGTCACAAAACTGAAGACTATATCACATTTCAATTTCACATGTCCTAGAGTGCTGTTCCTTGTATTAGAGGCTCCCAGGAGTTGATTTGATGATTCCTCATGATTAGAACAAATGTCTTCTTCATAGAATTCTTTGTTTTTAGCATATGCAAGCTGTCCATGTGGCAACTCATTGCGCAGCATCTTAATCTCAATTGGGACATGCCAATTTGCATCCCCTTAATAACTGTGCACCATTCTCAAATTAATTTGTCACTGTATCCTCTGGACATTAGAATGCTGATTCTCTCAGACTTTATAATTTCTGCCAAACCTCTGAGCATGGCTCTGACTTACATCCTCCAGAGACTAAACTGGAACAGAGGCAACTGAACTAAGTAAGCCATTTGGAGTGTTATGTAATTTGGACTTAGATTTAGGTTTTTTCGGAAGTAGAATAGATATATGACACCAACTCAGGCCCAGGTGTTTTTTGCCTCTATTCTGTGTTCTGGTCTTTCAAAAATAAATCTAGGGCAGCTGTCTATGTTTTAGGATTGTTTTTCCACTGGGGCTTCTTTTCATTTTATGTCATATCAAGCTCCTTTTCTGGTGGAAGCTCTGTGACATATAAGGTTCAATGATCTAATATGAGGCTGTATTCTTTGGGTTCTTTGGTGCGTTGAGTTTTGGTGTAAGGGCTAAAAGTGAGGGTTTATTTTCTAACCTCTTGGGTTCTGAAACTCATCTATTAAGTACATATACTATTCATATCTACCTCATAAGGTGTTTGTAACTGTTACATGAGATAATACATTTAAAGTTCTTAGTACCAAGTCTGTGATATTGTAAATGCTCAACAAATGTTTGTAATTTAAGAAAACGCTATGTATTCATCTACCAATGCAGTGATAGGGAATATCAGAACAAAACAAACAGAAATCCTTTTCAGATCATGAGCCTGGCTCTACAAGATTGCATACAGATGTAAAAATCACAATGAAAGGCTTATGCTCATTCTGTAAATCTGTTTATTACCAGTGATTTTGACAGGTAAGTGAAGAATATCCTTCTTCCCATACACTGATCCCTGGGATATTGGACCTAGAAGAAGATTGCACATTTTTGGCTTTTCCAGTGTTATGACATGAGCTGGCTTATTAGAAGTGGTTTTGCATCATAATCTTGGAATAACCAAGGAGGTGTTTGGGACCAGTGGAGAGCACTGTCCTGAACTGTTCCCTGAATGTGAAGCCAATGTATTCATGCAGTCACCAGCTTCCAGCTGAGATCACACCAGAGGTCTCAGTTTCCACGTGGATTTTCTTTTACTATCTTCTTTAGGTCACCAATCCTCAGAATGCTAAAGAGTATCATTTATTTCAAATCATGTATGGAAACATGTGGAGTTTATGTTGGCTACTCACTCCCTCACTTGAGAACAGGTATTCCATGCCCTCCAGTTTCCCTTTAGGGTTTCTCTGTAACCTTGAGCGGGGATCTTGAGCATGAGAGTAAGGAGAGGGCTTTTCTGACTACATTTTTTCTATCTGTAATTTTTTAAAGTATCTACACAAGACACATGAAGTTTAGAACTATCTCCACCTGATGCCCCTTTCCTGGGTTGGAACAAGAAAAAGACCCTGACAATCCCCTTGTATTTTTAAATGTTGCTAAATGTTAGACTATCCCTTGAATATTAAATAGTTCTAATTCTCATCCCAATGCGGGTTACCTGGTGACCTTAGTCTTAGATTAAGCCTAAAGTATGTCTTGCAAGACAGTGGGTAGTCTTGGGAGAGGCTGGCATGTGATTTTCAAATGGATTGATTTGTCAGTCATGGTTCTCCAAAGAAACAAAACCAGTAGGATGAAAATCCCATGGACGGAGGAGCCTGGTGGGCTGCAGTTCATGGGGTCGCGAATAGTCAGACGCGACTGAGCGACTTCACTTTTACTTTTCACTTTCATGTATTGGAGAAGGAAATGGCAACCCACTCCAGTGTTCTTGCTTGGAGAATCCCAGGGACAGGGGAGCCTGGTGGGCTTCTGTCTATGGGATCGCACAGAGTCAGACATGACTAAAGTGACTTAGCAGCAGCAGCAGCAGAATATATAAAGAGAGTTACTATAAGCAGTTGGCTCATGATTGATACATAGGCTTTCCAAGTGGAACAGTGGTAAAAAATCTGCCTGCCAATGCAAGAGACATAAGAGATGTGGGTTCGATCGCTGTGTTGGGAAGATCCCCTGGAGAAAGAAATAACAACCCACTCCAGTATTCCTGCCTGTGAAATCCCATGGACAGAGGAGCTGTCAGGCTCTCAGTCCATGAGGTTGTAAAGAGTGGGACATGGCTAAGCATGCACGCATACACTTGATTATGAAAGCTGAGAAGTCCCCAATTCTGCCAGGTGAGTTAGCAAGTTGGAGACTCAGGAGAGCTAATGATGTAGTTTCGGTCTGAAGGCCAGCAGGCTCACAAGACCCAGGAAGGGCTGATGTTTCAGTTCAAGTCCAAAGGCAGGACAAAGCAGTGTGCCAGTTTGAAGGCAGTGAGGAGGAATTCTTCCTTTCTCAAGGGAGGGTCAGCCTTTTTGTTCTATTCAGCTCTTCAGCTGATTGTATGGGCCCACCTACGTTAGGGAAGGCAACTTGCTTTACTTAGCCAACTAGTTTAAATATTAATATCATCCAAAAATACCCTCACAGAGACACCCAACATAGTGTCTGACTAAATATCTGGGTATCCCATGGCCCAGTTGAGCTGACATGTAAAATTAACCGTCATAATTGGAATGTGGACTTCTTTGATTCAGTACTCCAGGTCCTCCAACAGGTGTCCTATTAATTTGTCTTTCCTTCGCAGGTTGCCTGGCGGATATAATATGTAAATAGTAAAGAGACTTCAGCTTGGAAAGTAGTTACTGAGTTTCCACTATATGTGGGTGCTAGTTAGGCTTTGGTGGGAGACAGGGATGGGCTAGTTATGATTTCTGTCTCAAGATTAAAACTTCCTCCATGCCAAGATGCCTGCTGCCAACCTAGTTTTAGAAATTCATTTTCCTTAATCTACTTGAACCTGGAGTGTGTCAGCACTTAGAAGATTTCTTTGAAAACTTGACTTTCTCAAGTGAGTTTCACCAGTTCCAATGGGTTGGTTCCTTTCCACTTGCTCTAAGCTTTTTCATCTTTGCAAAATGAAGAAGCTGCTTTTTATCCTTCTGGGTTTTCAGGGCTATGCTGACAGTTGCTGTACAGGGAGAGGGAAAATGCCATGCAAGGAAAACCCTCACTGTCCTAGGAGCCTTTCAAATTAAATCATTCCTCTGATGGGATTTTTAAAGGAGCAACCTGAGTTTGAACCATGTATCAAGGTTTCCACTGGCTCTCATATGTGGTGGCCTTTGCTGGCTGTGTATCCACTGGCCCTGCTTTGTAGTTTGCATTTTTATCATCTTTGGTCTTCATGTGGGCAGAGGACACCTGACGTTATGAGTACCAAGGTCTTACTACATCAAATTGCGAATCCCAGGCCAGTTTGTTCCAACGATTTCCCTGCAGTCCATTCCTTCCTCACCTTCCTTCCCTACTCTCTCAGTGTCTGTATTTACTGGGCGTGAGGGTATGGAGCTGCAGAGAGAAGGAAAGTGGATGCACAGGTTAGCATTTGCTTCCTGTTCCTTGTGATTAGTGTAGCACTGGGGGTTAGTGCCAGATTGCAAAGCCTCTGGAGGGTTCAGGAAAGGATGTAGTGATGAGAGCAACAGCTGGCCTGCTGGTCTGGAAATCACAGAAGCAGTATGTTTGTCACTTTCCTCATCCCTGTTGTATGTGCTTTCAGACTTTATATACTGTGTGTTCCTGTGATATTTGGAAGAATGTGTTCCAGTGAATCTAGCGGGGAAAGGTTTAGTTGTGTCCTATGGAGACCCTGGACAGAGCTGCATCTGGGAAGGGAGTTTCCTATGGGAGCCAAAAGTGCTGACCTCAAACTCTAAAGCTGTTCTTCCTAATCTAGATGAGATTGCTTTTTAATTAATACATTTATAATTTGAAGTGAGAAATGAATCCAGACTGAATAATCAGATAGGAGTGTGAAGATACAGGAGTAGAATGACTAACATTAATCTTAGGGTTAGTGAGATGATAATAAAACTCCAGGTGAAGATATAGGAGAGACTTACAAGGACTCAGTGTGAAAGATAAAGATTGCTTTTACTCTTAAAATGCTTTCAAGCGAAAAAATCTTTCTGGTTCACTGGTTTCTTTTAAGGGTAATGGCTGAACCTGCTTTGCGAGCACAGCAGAGAGTAAAGGCTGGGATTGCCATAAGAAAAATTGATGCTTAAATTAGTTTTCAGTGACATGGTCCTGTTAGCAACTCCTTGGAAAAATTATTGAGGAGAGACAGCTTTTTATTATTTTTTGCTTAAGCTTTTATGGAATCTCCTGCTGTTTCATAGAATTTCAAATGGGAAATCAGAGACTCAATAGCACAATCTTTTGATTCTAGATTATTAGCAGAAGTTTTGTATGAGCTGTACTAAGGTTTTACTTACCCATGGCCCCATATCAACCCTTTTTGTTCAGATTGTCCCCCAGTTACCTTTTCATGAATATGGATTGTCTGCACAATCAATCAGATGGAATTTGCTGTTGATCCAGTTGGGTTGTACAGACTTTGTTGATTGGCTGAGGTCTGAATGTTTCAGTCATTTGGAGGTAGTTGGGTGGTCTGCTGAAAATAAACCTCATTTGGGAATAATAAGGTGGAGTAAATCTGGATCCAAGACTGTGGTTTGGATCTCAGCTGGCATTGGACTATGATAAATAATTCCTTGGTAATCCGTGTGAATCTCACAGGCTAAGACCCCTTTCAACTCTCTGAAGAAAAAACAGTTTAAGGCAAAATTATGGTCTGTGGGACTTGCTGTCAATTCTGAAATGAACCTAAAAGAAGCAATCTTGTATTATCTAAATGGTTGCTGAAGAGTGGATATGACTGTTTTTTAATAGAATTTATAGAAGCTTTTGTATATATTTTACCTTTAACTCTTAGGGAAGTTTTAAAGATTTATAAAATTCTTTTTAGCAAGCTAAAATTCAAGCAAACTATGTTTCAAAAATGTATTACATGTATACCATGAATGCTGCAGGAGAACTAGGAGAAGATAGACAGTGAAGAAAGCAAAAATAACTCCACCAAGAGAACTTGTTTATTATTTTGAGGTGTGCATGTGTATGTATAAACACCTACACTTATTTTATAACAGCCAGACTTTATTCTATATACCATTATGACCTTTTTTTCTACCAAACAATATAGTATTCACATTCTTATATACCAGTAATTTTTTCACCACTATTCTAAAAGCCTATTTTTATTTTTCTTTTCATCTATTAAATACCTATATAGAGTTTATTGTGTTTCAAGCAAAGTTCAAGTTGCTTTACAAATATTAATTCGTTTCATATAAATATAGATGTAATAAAGTTCATTTTGCCATTATACCAGTGGATCACTTAAGGTGTTTTTAAGAACAATTTTAAGTCTCATTTCAATGAATATACCTTGCAGCTAAAATAAATAGCTATACTTATCATCATTTCCTTAGGATACATTTTCAGAAGTGGAATTTCTAGGTCAAATGGCATACAAATTTTAAGGCTTTTGCTATGTATTTATTTCTAAACTGACACCAGAAAAAACAGTTTTATGTTTTAACTAGCAATGTGTGAGCAAGCGCGTTTGCTAACACAGGATATTTTCATTAAAACCAAACAATAAAAATCTAGAAAACTCAAAAGCAAAGAAAAAAACTTTCCAAAATGTTAGGTAAAAATTATTTCTCATTTTTAATGGCATTTATCTTTTCTTATTGATTTTTAGGAGTTCTTTTCGTATTGAAGATGTTAACCTTTGTTAAAAGCCTGCTGTTTTCCCCCTTAGTCATTTGTTTTATTATTCTGATTATAGTCGTTTGGATCATGGACAAGTGTTACTTTTTTGGTAGTCAAATATATCTATTTTTTCTTTGTGGTTTGTGGGTTTTCCTTTTGCATTTATGCTTATATGGGGTTTTACTTGCCCCAAGATTGAATAAAAATATACGTAAATTTTATTTCGAATATTCTTATGGTTTCATTTATTTTACTTTAAATCTTTAATCCATCTGGAATTTATTTTGGTCAGCATAGTTTTTTGAAACCATCTAGAATGTTTTCAGAACACAGGGACAAACGTTATCCATGTGGTTTTGGAGTAAGTTGTATAATGAAATATCAAGCCATGGGCTTAATTATAATTTTTAAAAATTTCACATTTATTAACTTCATATCATTTGCCAGGTAGTATGCTAAGGGCTTTGCGTGTATTATTTCAGGGGCTTCCAAACAACAGGAATTTCAGTTTTAAGTGTCCTATGATTGCCATGGTAACCAGTCATCTTTCCATAATGGCCAAGGACCCTGCTTGGTAAGAGGCATAATTACTCAACCACAACCACAGTCCAGGTTTGCCTGTAGGTTCCCCCTTCTCCAGGTCTCCCCTGCTGCTGACATATAGTCTGGGCAGTATCACTGTCTTTCCTTTTTCTGTTAGAATTCTTCAAATGGTTTATAAGTGCAGCTGTTCCTGTGAATGAGTGTCATTGCGTCTTCTCTCTTACTGACAACATTTATTGACACAATTGGCATTTTTATTGCCTTTCTGTTTTTAATCTAGGGCAGAAGATTCCTGCATAATAGGCGTGGATTTCCATTTTTAGACAGCTGTCTTCACGTGGCCCTTATTTCATCCCCTTCTTCCTATAAACACCACAAGCAGCAACATCTGCACATGTTTTTCCAGGATCTCTGGGAGTTCCATCCCCCTAGACCCAAAGCCCCAGGGATTTACCTCTCAGACTGTGATGCTGCACATTCAACCAGCCAAAGGCTACAGTCCTTGACTTTTTAATCCTGACTGTGTCCAATCATTACTATTTATGGATTCTCCTCATTCCTTTGTACTTTTGATTTTTAAACCAGATTTGACATGTGAATCACTCATTTATAAAGTCTTGTTCATATTAGCACTGAGGTTCTTTTGCGGTTTGTTTTTCTTTATTGACCATTAAGAACCCAGTTCATGAATTCATTCAAAAGCATTTCCCTAGTTGTCTAGTTATTCCCAAAGCTGTGCTAGGCATGTGAGATACATATGCAGATTGAAGAGTCAAGATCCCTGTCCTCACTGAGCTTACAATCTAGCAAAGAGAAAGACATTAAGTAATCGCACAAGCAAATGTTATTGCAAATTGTGATAAGTACCAAGTGTGATCAAGAAAAGTGAGAGAAGTTGTGAGATGCTTTAATGTAAACTTGATGTGATCTTGGGCTGTAGGGAAGATGCCCTGAAAAAGGGAGCCTTAAGCTGCCATCTGATAAAGAGTTGGCATCGATCAGACAATAACCATTCTGCTGCTGCTGAATCACTTCAATCGTGTCCGACTCTATGTGACCCCATGGACAGCAGCCCACCAGACTCCTCTGTCCATGGTATTCTCTAGGCAAGAATACTGGAGTGGGTTGCCATTTCCTTCTCCAGATAACCATCCTGGTGAGGGTAAAGTAGTATCTCTCAATGTGGTTTTATTTTGCATTTCCTTGATGACTGTTAATGTCCAGCAGTTTTTAATGTGATGGCATTAGTTCTTATGTTTAAAAAAATAATGAAAAATGTGTATGCTTTTGCATTGATGGGAACATGAAATAAGAATGAGTTAGAATATAAGCTCCATGAGAATAGGGACCTTCGTGTGTCACTCATGTCTCTAACCCCATTACCTAGTAGGCAGTAGTAGTATACAGAAAAATATTGGGTAGATGGATAGATAGACAAATGGCAAAATTGAATGGAGAGATGAATGACTAGATGGATGATTGAATGCTTTCTTCTTTCTATGAAGATAAACTAACAATTTCTAAGATGGAATTTAACTTTTCCATCAGCCTTTTCCCTTGCCTTATTCAAGTTATTGATTCATTCCTATATTTACAAAGAAAGAAAATTTGTCAGATATAAGATCTCTTTAGCTCATTAGATCTCTATAGCTCTCTGAATTACTTCTTGGAATTACAGAATTATGGAAGTTAGAAGAGATTTTGAAACTTTAGAGATCAAGTTTTTTAATTGATTTTTCTTTTTACCTTTCCCAACAACTGTTGTCATCTTTGAACTATTCATCTGTGTTCATGATTCTTAACAAAATCAAGCAGCAGTAAACAACAACAATGACAAGAAAAGGATTATTCCAGTCTAGCAATCATGTATTAATAAACTTCCTAAAGCAAATTGAGATTTGCAAGTCATTGTTTTTCCTATTAATGGGTATTATTATTGGTACATAGACAATTACACATATTAAATGCTATAGGGTCAGACTCTTTAAAAAATGTAAACTCATACCCTGCCAAGCAAAATTTCATCTGCCCTTAAGTTTTTGGAAATTATTTATGATAAAGTAAAATGTTAGAGCTAAAGGTCAAATTGCCTCATTCATCTTTGGGAGGCCACACTAGAAATTTAGGTATTTCTGAATTTAAAACTCTACTCTTTCCAATTGTGACAGCCATTTTTATAAGACCACCAGGGTCAAAAGTCCTAAACTCATCAGAGTTTTTCTCTAAGGTCTCTTGAGTCAGAAGCACTGAACTCAGCTCCTCAGGAGGATATATCAAGAGGCCGTATCTTATCTGATGCCCCTGAGTCAAAGAGTCAAAAGTAATAGGAAACAGAAAGATAAGCTGTTTATTGGCAATCAACCCTTGATATTTAGTTTCTAGAGAAAGATACAATAATTATCCTATTAACACCAGGACCTTTATGATAAACAGAAGAAAGATATTCTAAATTGCTGTTATTATTGCCCTGATTACTATTATCTTTTAATATTCATTTTTGTCAGCTGTTATTTTATATCTTGGAAGCTGTGGGTCTCTGAAAAGTCTTTGCATAATGCAAGCCAAATTGCTTCAGAAATCATTTTTCACCCCCAAACAGAATGTTGAGATAGGAGACATTCTGCCAATTTGGCATCAGAAAGGTTGCTGTAAGGCCAGTTAAAAGGACACTCTGCTAATGTAATAAATGCAGGCCATCCTAAGGGGATGAAAATGCATTTTTCCAGAACTTTTATTCCTTGTGTTAAAGATTTAAGCATAAACCTTTGAAAATCCCTGAGAACTGAATTTCTAACTTTAATGCATTTCTTTGTTATGGTTTTCCACTTTCTCTTTTCTTCAGAAAGGCTTGAATTCATTTACCCCATTTTATTAAAACAAAACAAAATAAAACTTAGTATCACAAAAGGTAATTTAAAAGAAATTATGTCACTATCTTTGCACAATACTCTTTATATTTCCATCTTCTCTTTCTTTATTATAGGACCTTCCCTTTTTGAAGGGAAAGAACATTTCCAGAGCTGATTCCTCATGGGTGGGAGGGTGGCCAGTTGATCTGGGATTTATTGCTATGAAAGGAGAGCATTGCCTTGAGTAAGTGGAAGATAGCAGTACATGGCCCATATTTGGTATTCAGTAAGAATTTGCTGGATGGATAGATGGATAGAAAGACGAATGGGTAACATGAACAAGGTGAGGGTGATGGTTAATTTTTTGTCAGTTTGGCTAAAAACTGACAAAACTAGGTAATATTATCCAGATATTTGGATAAACATTCTAGATGTGTCTATGAAGGTATATCTTAGGTGAGATTAATGTTTTACTCAAAGTAAACTTTGAGTAAAGCCTATTACTCTTTGTAATGTAAGTGGGGTCTCATCTAATCAATTGAAGACCTTATTGGGAAAGGCTGATCTCTCTCAAAAAAGAGGAAATTCTACCAGAAGACTACCTTCATGAACTACAGTATCATTTCTTCCCTGTGTTTCCAACCTGGTGGCCTCCCCTGAAGCGTTTGAACTAGCTAGCCTTGCAATTTGTGAGCTAATTCTTTAAAATAAATACCACAAATCTCTCAATCTTCCCCTTCTTTATATATGTGTGTGGGTGTACGTATATGTATACTCCCACTAGTTCTGTTACTCTGAAGAACCCTGACTGATACAGTGAATTCTGAAGAGCTTTCTGGATGAGGACATTTATCACTGGCTAGGGACTCCTATGGAGAAGGCAGTGGCAACCCACTCCAGTACTTTTGCCTGGAAAACCCCATGGATGGAGGAGCCTGATGGGCTGCAGTCCATGGGGTCGCTAAGAGTCAGACACGACTGAGCAACTTCACTTTCACGCATTGGAGAAGGAAATGGCAACCCACTCCAGTGTTCTTACCTGGAGAATCCCAGGGATGGGGGAGCCTGGTGGGCTGCTGTCTATGGGGTCACACACAGTTGGACACGACTGAAGTGACTTAGCAGTAGCAGTATCAGGGACTCCTATGGAGAAGGCAATGGCAACCCACTCCAGTACTTTTGCCTAGAAAATCCCATGGACGGAGGAGCCTGGTAGGCTGCAGTCCATGGGGTCACTAAGAGTCGGACACGACTGAACGACTTCACTTTCACTTTTCACTTTCATGCATTGGAGAAGGACATGGCAACCCACTCCAGTAGTCTTGCCTGGAGAATCCCAGGGACAGACGGCAGACATAGT
Organism: Tragelaphus eurycerus; assembly: GCA_935064755.1. Lineage (NCBI taxonomy): Eukaryota > Metazoa > Chordata > Mammalia > Artiodactyla > Bovidae > Tragelaphus > Tragelaphus eurycerus. Next base: position 34,175,952 of record CAKXYN010000002.1, read on the forward strand.
GGGTTGCCATCTATGGGGTCGCACAGAGTCGGACACGACTGAAGTGACTTAGCAGCAGAGCAGCTGAGATTTAAAAACTAAGGGTAGTGACAAATGTCCAAAATGCACATGCCAGAGTACACGCAGTACCCACAGCAGAGGAGGGCAGTGCTGTTCCAAGTTGAGAACCAGATGGGCTAAACATCTTTCAACCAAACACCAACTATCTCTACTAGAAATAGAAGTACACATGGAGTACATGAAAATTTGTGTTATGCTTTTCCTCCTGATACAACATCACTCAGCATTTTCTCATTATGCTACCTAGGCTTTGGAAATATTTGTAGTGTTTGTAAACTATTTCATCATGTTCTCCTTTGTGGGATATATGTTTCTAGCATTATTATAGATAATGCTTCATGGAACATCTTCATGTATGTATGCTTTCTGATTTCTCAATTGTTTCTATAAGGTAAACAACCAGTAACAGGATTGCTGGATAGGACAAGAATAAGATGTTATTGTCCTAAAGGTAACAGAAGGTAGGAAATAGGGAAATAAGAAAGAAAAACTATTATAAATAAAAATTAGAAAAAAGATAGAAGAAAAAATTCAAATAGATCTATAACTGGGAAATTAAATGTGGATTAAAGTTGCCTATTAAAAGTTGGGCTCTTAGAATAGATTTCTAAAAAAGTAGTTCTGTGTGGTTATACGTGGTGTGGAAAATGAATGCCTAACAGGATGGCATGGAAAACTGAAAGTAAAGGGATGGAGCAAATGTATCCTAATACTAACACATGAAAGCTGTTAGCAATAGTATCAGATGGAATAAAGTTAAGGATGAAAAAAGTAAAAATATTTTTAGCATATTAGAAACAATATGCTAAGAAGACATTACAGTCATGCGTATGTCCGTTCTTAATCATATCACCTTCGCATATATGTCAAAAATTTTCCAACTTAACAGGCAGGATTTGACAACTTCTTAATCATAAGGAAAGATTTTAACACATTGTCAGAAATGAATATGTCAAGCTGAAAAATTGGTTTAAGAATAGCGAAAATTTGAACAATTAAGTGCGATTTAACAGACATATATAGAACTCTACATTCAAGGAATAGAGTATACATTTATTAAGAAATTCATGGAACGTTGTCAAAACTCAATCATTTATTAGACTCCAGGAAGTCTTAGCATGTGCCAAAGATTGATATCACACAATACAATTATTTAAATTCTCAGAAAGATAGCCAAAATATGTATACATGGACATGAAAAATAAGGATATGCATAATGTGATACCATTATTGTGAAATTTAAAAATACAAAAGAATACCACATATTATTCATAGATACAATTCTATGTAGTAAAAATTTTTAAATTATTATAAAGAATAGTCATTTGCCTTTGGGGCATGGAATTAGAGCTAGAGGGGATTGAGAGGAACTTCTACTGTACTTCTAATGTTTTCTTTCTTTTAAAAGCCTAAGATAAATATTGCAAAATGTGAACATTTGTTAATTCTGAGTGCTGGTTACATAGCTGCATGCTATATTATTCTCTTTTTTTCCTGTTTGAAATATTTCGTTATGAACAAAAGTTTGAGATACTTGCCCGGGGATACAGCTAGTACTTGGTATTTTAGATTCAATATTTTGGTTTCTTTATTTTTTATCATACGAAAGTTCTCAATGTTTATAATTTCAAACTGAATTCCTTCCATTTTTCCTAAGTTTGTTTATATTTAAAGAGTGACTTGGTTTTTAGTCTTCCACTCTTGAAGTTTATTCTTTGTTTGCATTCTTATGTACCTTTTTCCTTGACCCCTGAGAATTTTGGTCATGAATATTAAACAAGAAAGAAGAATTATAGAGTTGGTTTTTATTAGGAGAAACTTTAGTGTAAGAATGAAGTACAAATCTCCCCTCATCACTGACTGAACTCTGAGTTAAGCTTGCTTGCTTTTCAATGAGCATCACCCAGGACTTGAGAAGAAATGTTTTCTTTCCCTTTTACTTGTCAATCAAGTAACAATGACATGTATTGAGCATCTATGATATATGCAGTGCAGTGTGTCAGTTCTAGGGTATTGTGGAGGACCAGGGAAATACAGGGTAAGGACTCTTTCTAAACTTGAGAAAGATGACAATTTACTTTTGTTCGTCTATAAGCCTTCCCATAACTAGGAACTAGCAGAACTAGGAGGAGCTAAAGAAGCCCCGATTATTAGCATTTTGAAAGAAAAGAAAAACCTTTCTCTACTAAGAGCCAGCCGCAGAAACTCCATCTCTGACTTCTCAGACTGTTTAGTCCTCCTCAGTGCTCCCTCTGTCAGGTCTGGGACTCAGAGAAGGGTCATCCTTCAACATTCCTTGTAACAGTTTCCACTGCTTTTAATGCGCCAGTGAAAGTATTAGTTGCTCAGTCGTCTCTGACTCTTTGTGACGCCGTGGACTGTAGCCTGCCAGGCTTCTCTGCATGGAATTCTCCAGGCAAGAATACTGGTAGTCATTCCCTTTTCCAGGGGATCATCATTCCAACCCAGGGATCGAACCCACCTCTCCCGTGTTGCAGGCAGATTCTTTACTGTCTGAGCCATCAGGAAACCCTTAACATGGTAAGTGCCTGATTACTCACTGTTCCCTGCCCAACACTTAGCTCTTTGAGTGCTGCGGCTCCACCTGCCTTGCTCAGTGTCCTGGCCTCACATATAGTAGGTGTTCAATGCATGTTTGTTGAGAGAGGGAGGGAATAAACGAAGCACTTAGTAAACTCTTTGATGCACATGCAAAGTCTTTGAGGAATGCAACTGTATTTTCCATACAACTAAATCACCATGAAAATAGGAACAAAATAAAATTGACCAACAGCCTTGATAGTAGGAGTATTTTAGAGATACACACATTAGATTTCTATCATTGTGAAGCATTTGTTTTTAATACAGTCAAATAGCTTTAGTGGGGATGGAAAAGTGGGTCAAGACCCAATCTTTTCTTTTTTTAAATTTATCTGTTTATTTGGCTGTGTCAAATCTCAATTGCCCCATGGCATGTGGGATCTTAACTTCCTGACTAGGGATGGAACCCAGTGAGAACTCAGGGTTCATCCTCAGATGATAAAGATAACCCCTGACTGTGGCATAGAGGATGGGTGAGACAACAGCCCATTCTTAAGCTACAGCCTCTCCTCTCTGTCTTCCATTTAACTCCTGCTTATCTTTGGTATTAGCCCAAGTTATCAGTTTTTCAGAGAATTCCACTTCAATTTCCAGACCAAATTTACTCCTTCTGCTCACTTCTCCCAGCTCTATGTCTGTAATCACAGCCTTAGTCCCAACTGTGATGATGAGTTTGCTTGATTGTTGACCCAGTTCGAGAGTGTCATTAGGGCTAAAAGGTGGGATCGTATTTGTCTGGGTCTTTGTTTTGTTCCTAGCTCTGGGAATATAGTAGTTAATAAATACCATATAAGTGTTTGGAGAATGATGGATAGTTGCATAAATGGTCAATAGATGGACATGACAGAATGTAAGTGACAGAGTCATATTATTATGGCGATAACTTTGAATTGAATTCTGATTTATCAATAAGAGAATTGCAAATTTGTATATTTAAACTATTATTAGAAACAGATAAACTTGTGACATCTCCCAAAGCTAATTTCACTACAATAACCAGTCTCTGAATGTCTTTAAACACTCACTCCTATATTTATATTTCACACGTATATTCATATATATACAGATATTACATACATGTGTAGTATATATACATATATATATTATAATATATACTGCTGCTGCTGCTAAGTCACTTCAGTCGTGTCCGACTCTGTGTGACCCCATGGACGGCAGCCCACCAGGCTCCCCCGTCCCTGGGATTCTCCAGGCAAGAACACTGGAGTGGGTTGCCATTTCCTTCTCCAATGCATGAAAGTGAAAAGTGCTAATAAACTCATTCAAATTTTAAAAGTCATTTGAAAAGAATGTAACAAGTTATCAGACATTATTTTCAAAGAACCATAATTAATTTATGCTGAATTTTTCTTAAGTCAGCAATAAGTCAAAACAATAATTCTTTAAAAAAGCAACTTCTCAATCTTTCCATGTTTTCTATTCTGAGAAAATTGGTACACTTCTTACCCTATTTTTCAAAGTGATGATAACAGCTCAGATAGATAGCTTGATGAAAATTTCAGACAGAATAATCCTTGTGGTTGCAAAGAAATGAGCTTTCAAAAGAGCAGATGCTCACAACTCTAGCTACCTTGTTCTTTTCAAGGATGTACCTTCTCTAGCATGCTGGAAATAACTGGAAGATTAATTAGAGCAGAAATAAAATGATGGAGTAGAGCTATACTTGTGGAAACAATACCACAACCAACACATGCCTAGTTCCTGGTATCAAAAGAATATTGAATTGTGTTTAAATGTCAAGACTGAAATTCTTCCTAATCTAGGGAATATTTTATTGGTGTTTGGGTCATCATACCAGTACAAGAAAATGCTACATCATGTATAAGGAAAAAAAGAGTTACACAATCACGTAATTTAAGCTAAAACATTTTCCTTGTTTCTTTTAACTGCTAAGAAAACTGGGCAGGGAAGATTGCTCTTTATACATTTACCAGAATTTTGGATCCGCCACGTTTTTATAAACTGAATATCAGGAGGTATCGACTCCCCTTCTCCTATGGTGACATCTTCAACAAAGGACATGGAGGGTACACTGATGTTTGGGCTCTCAATATATAATTGCTATGTATTTCAATATTAGCACAGCATGTAAATTGTAAATTATAAAAATATAAATTAAAACAAAGTAGGATAATAATAAATATAAACAGAAGTTCTGTTTTTTCCCCCTTGTACTCTGGAGGATTTCCTTCAGGCTCAGCCTTATGTTGTACTGCTCTTTGAATGCAGTGCTCTGAAGGCAGGAGTGTGATAGGGCTCTAGACTACAGTTCAGTGGGTGGGAGTAGGACTGAGATGCTCTGTGTATGTGTGCAGATTCAGATTCTCTCTGTGTGCTCAGTCGTGTCGAACTCTTTTGTGAGCCCATGGACTGTAGCCTGCCAGGCTTTTCTCTTCATGGGATTTTCCAGGCAAATGTGTTGCCATTTTCTCCTGCAGGGGATCTTCCTGACTAGGGATTAAAACTGCATCTCCTGTGTCTCCTGCGTTGGCAGGTGGATTCTTTACCACTGAGCCACCTGGGAATCTCAGGACTGAGATTCTACATTTCTTAAGGAAAAAAAAAAAAAAAAGACCTCACATATCAGATGAAGCCTCAAGTGAGGTCAAGGCTGCTAGTCCAAGAAGAAAGATGTGAAACAGAGCTCAGCTAATCCCTTAGCCCCTTAGACAGTCTACCTGCATACAATGCCAGGCCTGCAGGGCAAAGCCAGGAGAAACAGAGGTCACTTTTGTTCGAAATAAAGCCTTGTTAACAAGAAACCTCTCGCAGCTTTGTCATTTGCCCTTAACTCCTTCATTCCTTCTTTCAAGAATTCTGGTTTTGCAATGACCTTTATTTGAAGGACAGTTTTAAGTAAAGGACTTTGAGGGAGAAGATTTTAGTACCTTCTTTGAAATGTTTCTAATAATAACCAGTATTGTTCATTTTTCTAAGTTATGATATGTACATAGGGATGATTCTCATCTGAGATCTTAAATAACATTTGCCTCAGCAATTAACTGATTCATGTACAAAGATTAGTGAGCAAATAGAACAACTATCTTAGAGTTTATAGAAACTCTTTCCAGTCTATTTTTGTCCTTATATTACATTCTTTGGCATCTGAATTCTTTCTTTATAGAATATTGCATAGACCAATACAATTGTAAGAGTTCAATGCGGATCAGCATTTCTAAAATTAAGTAAAATTATTTCAGTGCAAGTTTAGGAGGAGCAGGCTTATATTTTGACCCCATAATTTTATTTCTACAACAGAGGTAGAAGAAAATGATCAGACTATAGTGTGCTTTCAGCATTTTAAGGTTGGAAAAGCTTTTAGGCTTGGAGAAGATTCTAAAAACCTTTCCTTAGTTTCTCTATTATAAAGAAGTGAGATTATGATGATTCCTATGGAGAATTAGGGGCTAGTATGATCTATGAGCGCCGAAGAATTGATGCTTTTGAACTGTGGTGTTGGAGAAGACTCTTGAGAGTCCCTTGGACTGCAAGGAGATCCAACCGGTCCATTCTGAAGGAGATCAGCCCTGGGATTTCTTTGGAAGGAATGATGCTAAAGCTGAAACTCCAGTATTTTGGCCACCTCATGCGAAGAGTTGACTCATTGGAGAAGACTCTGACGCTGGGAGGGATTGAGGGCAGGAGGAGAAGGGGACGACAGAGGATGAGATGGCTGGATGGCATCACTGACTCGATGAATGTGAGTCTGGGTGACCTCCGAGAGCTGGTGATGGATAGGGAGGCCTGGCGTGCTGCAGTTCATGGGATCGCAAAGAGTCGGACACGACTGAGAGACTGATCTGATCTGATGATCTATGAATGCTAAGTATAGGGCCTCTTTAGCTGTGTTTCATTGAAATCAGAATCAAGAACATGAATCAAGATATACTAGTGATGAGAATCAGTGTCTGGGACTCCCCATCAGAGTTGTACCAGGGAGTCACCTGGGAGTTTGCTGACACTCTGGTCACATCTGGACCAGTTAAGTCAGAATCTCCACCAGTTGTGGGCCCAGCGTTGGGGTTGTTTAAAGCTCTATGGTGATTCTAAGGTGTAATCAGGGTTGAGGTCCTGTGGTCAAGAGGCTTAGACTCTCTTTCACTTTGATATTTCACTTTGTAGTCTCCTGAATTATGGTTCTGGTTTCTGCATTTGAGCCAAATTCACAGGTTAGTTTTAAGTCTACCTTTTCCTGCAGTTTCTACATTCTTCTCCATTAATTAAACACTTGGCAGATTTCCTCTGGCTGTTTTTTAATTTGAAAGCGTAATTTCTTCATACTTTCCACTTAATTAAGGTCTACATTTGATTTTTTTTTGTTTGTATTTAAAGAAATACCTATAGGTTACCTGTGGGTTGAAACTTTATTTTTAAAAAATCTATTCTCTTTCCTAGCAGGTTGCAGAACTAATGTGTCTTCTCAATTATGCATGGTTCCCAGGGACTAATTTAGTGCCTAGCACATAGAAGGTACTCAGCAAGTATTTGTGGAATGTATAAGCTGTCAATTTTTCTCTCTCCTTTAATTTTCATGCTCAAATAGTCAAATATTTTCTGAATCGTGTTGATGTGTGCTCTTAAATGTATCTTAAGTCCACTTGGTTGCAATAGTAACCATCACTGCTTTGGTGCAGACTGTCATCTTTGTGCTTCCACTTTCTTGCCCGCTTCCTCTAAGTGCATTTGTCCCCCACTATTCACGCAAATTCTGCTTCTTCACTCCAGTTTCCACTGTGCAAAAAGAAAAGATTTTAAAAATTATTTTCTTTAAATTTATTATTTTGATTCTTACCACATTATAAATACTTACAGAATACACAATTTTCAAGTATAAAAAAGTCAACTATATTATCTAAGGAAATCACTCTTCACTTAGCCAAGTATGCACATTTTGTTGTTTGCTTCATATAGATTCTGCCTTTTTAAAATCTTCTGTGACCTTTACTTCTTATTGTTGTGAATTGAATTTTTATGTACAGCATATTTCCTAAGAATTACTGGCATTTAGCAAAACTGTTTTTACAACTTATTATTTTGAAGCTTCCTAGTTATAGACAATCATATCATTTGCAAGTAAGTATAATTTTGCTCTTTCCTTTCTAAAATCTATATCTATTGTTTGACAGCATGTGTAATTTTAGATGATATAACTTTAAGAATACTGTTATGGCAGTAATGGAAGGCATCCTTTTTTTTTAAACTTATTGACGTACTTCTTATATTTTATTATCGAGAATAATTCTGGCTCCTTAAGTTGAAATAGATGCTATTCATTGTATCAAATAAACATTATTTTATTCAGTTTTACCATGCTTAAAATTAGGCTTAGATATCACGGGCATGGGATAGGTAGATTATATTTTTAATGTAATGAGACATCTTTGGAAACTTTTGGTTAGAGGAGTGCTATGATTGGTTTTATACTTTTAAAAGAACACTTGGCTGCTATGTGGGGAGTGAAGAGTTTATGTCCCTCTAAGTATTATTATAAGAAGCGGTTGTACAAAAATCCTTAACTGGCTGCTGTATCCAGAGGAAAGCATATGATAGTATCTGTGCTGTCACTGTAAAGTTATAGGTGAGAAATTATAACTTTTCACTGTTGAGTCATAGTAAAATCCTTTTTGGCCATGCATTTTTGTCTTCTTTTCTCTTATATTCTTCCCCAGAGTGTGACTTTCAACCATTACCTTCATGTGGGCTATTCACTTTTTTTTACCTTTTATATTTCTTCTTCCATACAGTAACCTCATAGCATCATTGACTGCCCCAATAGTAATGTCATGTTGCTAGATTTTTATATACCTGGAAAGAGAAAAAGAGGAGCTTATAGTTTTGTTTTGTTTTGTTTTGTTTTTTTAAAGCCAAATTGCACTCTATGATTGACTGAGCAGCATTATTACAAGTCATTGTAAAACATGAGTCAGACTAGCCCAGAGGTACTTGCGAAGGTGGCAGGGAAACAAAGCAACCTTTAAATTGATTTAGCAAAACACTTGGTTACCATTTCATGGTAGGCAAAACAATAGTAAATCTTAAAGGAGGAATCTTCCTAGGATATTATGAAGAATAAAACTAGCATAAACTCATTGGTTGCTGTCAGCACTCATTTTTATGGTGTTTACATGAATGCTGGTAACGGAGAATGAGAGAAGTTATTTGTGGCTTTTGGCTGACATTAGAACACATCAGTAGGGATGCTCAAGCCTGTCTGTAGCCATGGTGTTAACTTTGTCTTGTAAAGAATCACATTTTGTTTACTGGGCAATAAGGAACACTCTTGGCTCAACTTCTGACTTCCCTCTCAAACATCTGTTAAACATTTTTACCGGGTGCAGTGGTGTGCTGGAGCTGGCTTGTAGCAGCTCTCTGAAGCCAAATGTTAGAATCTTTTCCCAACTTCATGTTTAGTCATCAGTGATGTCATGTTGGTAGCCTGAAAGCAGCTGCAGTGGGAAAATTTACACCAGAGAAATTGGCATAGGCTGCAAATCAGGGATGCTCTCGTCTCCTCTGCTCCCCTCCCCCAAGAGCCAATTGCTAAACATTTACCACCACATCACTGCCTGAATGTTCCTCCAGAAACTCAGATTCTGTAAATATAAGCCTGTTGTCTCTCTTTCTTTCTACCGTCACCGCCTCTTTCCGCATTCCTTGTATTTGTTGATAGACTTTAAACCCAGGTTCAAATCTCCAGAGGCATTTTTTGATCCTTTCTTTTCTCTTTTTTTCCCCAACAGGAGATCCTTTTACAGACTCTGCAGATTACACGCCTCTTATCTCATATGCTTTACATCATCCCTCAATTTCTTCTGGTGCTCCCCCAGATTGGTCCCTGGTTGTGTCTGATTTTCTCTAGCGATCCCTGGCTGAGGCATCTTCTACAGCTACTTAACTCCCCATTCGATGCCCCATCTCCACCTCCTTAGCCCATCTAACACACCGCTATCAGCTCACTTTTTGGAGGTGTGCTTTGTGTTCTATCATTTTTCTGTTCAAATTAATCAATGAGTCCTCTGATTTTCAAATTAGGCTCATACGTCATAGCTTGGCACACAAGGCACAGCCTGCCTTTCCAGCTGATGTCCTACAACATGCTCAGGGATCCCCAAATGACACATGTGGCATTTCAAACAAAAGTATCAATACTATTTCTAAAATATGACCTTTCTGAAAAGCTCTTTCTTCTGCTTTGCCTGGCTCAAGCTTACTCTTCTAAAAAAAAAAAAAATTTATTTATTTTTGGCTGTGCTGGGTCTTTGTTGCTACACACAGGCTTTCTCTAGTTGTGATAGGCCAAGACTACTCTAGGGACAGTGTGAAGGCTTCTCGTTGCGGTGGCATCTCTTATTGCGGAGCATGGGCCCTAGGGCATGTGGGCTTCAGTAGTTGTGGTTCCTGGCCTCCAGAGCACAGGCTTAGTAGTTGTGGCACACAGGCTTAGTTGCTCTGAGGCATGTGGGATCCTCCTGACCCAGATATTGAAGCCATGTTTCCTGCATTGGCACGCAGATTCCACTGAGCCACCAGGAAGCCCAAACTTATTCTTTATTTTAAGATATAACTCAAGGGATGACTCTTCCTTGAACTCTTTTATAATTCCTTCTCACTACTTGTCTTCCATACCAAAATAACCTCTCTTGCACAGCTGAACTCACTTCCTAATACTAAACAGCTTTTTATCACACTCATCATTTTCCTCCATTCATTACAATTTATTTTAGCACATTGTGTCGTTTGGAGTAGTAAACCCCATCTTTTTCATCTTTGCCCCTAACTCGGGGTTGAGTACAATGCCCTGTTCAGTAGAGATTTGTTGGAAGAATAAACAAAAGGGAAAGAAGGTTTATACTCAGGCTGGACATTTTTGAATTGGTAGATATAAAAGGAAATGAAAGCGTAGGAAGTGAAAAATGGTACAATAGGAATATTTCTGGAAGTCTCCCCAGGGTTAGTTTTTAAGTGGAACATTTTTATTTTTCATCATGTGTTTGAAGAAGATATGTAAGTGCTGGGACAGAATAAAATAATACCATAGTTCAACAGAAGCTAGACTCTGAACAAGTGGGTGGAAGTTATGGAACACATTTTCACTTAATATATAAGAAAACTTCCTGAAAAAGAAGCTATAATTGTTTATCCCAGGAATGAGATTCCTAAAAAGCTACTGAGCTCTTATCACAGACAGGATGCAGATATATGACCATCTGTCAGGGATGTTATAAAAGGAATTTCTGCAGGGAGTAGATGTTCACTACATCTTTTAAAACTCTTGACTCTTTGATTCTGTGACTGTTAATGAGTCATCCAGCTTATTGGTAGAATTTTTGAGCTCTTAGTGTCTTAACCAAGATCAGATCAGATCAGATCAGTCGCTCAGTCGTGTCCGACTCTTTGTGACCCCATGAATCACAGCATGCCAGGCCTCCCTGTCCATCACCAATTCCCGGAGTTCACTCAGACTCATGTTCATCAAGTCAGTGATGCCATCCAACCATCTCATCCTCTGTCGTCCCCTTCTCCTCCTGCCCCCAGTCCCTCCCAGCATCAGAGTCTTTTCCAATGAGTCAACTCTTCACATGAGGTGGCCAAAGTACTGGAGTTTCAGCTTTAGCATCATTCCTTCCAAAGAAATCCCAGGGCTGATCTCCTTCAGAATGGACTGGTTGGATCTCCTTGCAGTCCAAGGGACTCTCAAGAGTCTTCTCCAACACCACAGTTCAAAAGCATCAATTCTTCGGTGCTCAGCCTTCTTCACAGTCCAACTCTCACATCCATACATGACCACAGGAAAAACCATAGCCTTGACTAGACGAACCTTTGTTGGCAAAGTAATGGTTTCCCACAATGACTACTGTGAAGATTTTTACTGTATAGTTGGGAGCATTAAAATATTTAGGGAGACAGCATCTAGAAAAGTCCCTTCTCACCATCCCCTGCCATAAAAAGAAACAATTCTAAATTTTAGGGCCTCCAATTTGGGGGAAGATGTTTTACCACTAATTTTAGATTGTAAAATGTAAAATTAAAGTCTAGAAAACCTACCATGTTGCCTCTTTCTCCATAGGAACTGAAAGGCAATTTCACCAGCTCTAAATTTCTGCCTGATTAAAAATTTGGCTTAGTTGTATTTCAGTTCATTTGCCGTGGGTCCCCAAGGGCTTGGCTTGAAATACAGCAGAATTGTCCAGAAGGCAGTATTCCTGCCCCTTGTCTGGACTCCTTCTTCACCTGGAAACACTGTTTGCAAATGTCATAAAATCCTACTCACTTTCTTTGCTAGATATTTACACTGCAGCCATCATGGTCAACAAAAGAGTTTGAAATGCAGTACTTGGATGCAATCTCAAAAATGACAGAATGATCTCTGTTTGTTTTCAAGGCAAGCCATTCAATATCACAGTAATCCAAGTCTATGCCCCAACCAGTAACCCTGAAGAAGCTGAAGTTGAACGGTTCTATGAAGACCTTTTAGAACTAACACCCAAAAAAGATGTCCTTTTCATTTTAGGTGACTGGAATGCAAAAGTAGGAAGTCAAGAAATACCTGGAGTAACAGGCAAATTTGACCTTGGAATACAGAATGAAGCAGGGCAAAGACTAATAGAGTTTTGCCAAGAAAATGCACTAGTCATAACAAACACCCTCTTCCAACAACACAAGAGAAGACTCTATACATGGACATCACCAGATGGTCAACACCAAAATCAGATTGATTATATTCTATGCAGCCAAAGATAGAGAAGCTCTATACAGTCAGCAAAAACAAGACCAGGAGCTGACTGTGGCTCAGACCATGAACTCCTTATTGCCAAATTCAGACTTAAATGGAAGAAAGTAGGGAAAACCACTAGACCATTCAGGTATGACCTAAATCAAATCCCTTATGATTATACAGTGGAAGTGAGAAATAGATTTAAGAGCCTAGATCTGATAGATAGAGTGCCTGATGAACTATGGAATGAGGTTCATGACATTGTACAGGAGACAGGGATCAAGACCATCCCCATGGAAAAGAAATGCAAAAAAGCAAAATGGCTGTCTGGGGAGACCTTACAAATAGCTGTGAAAAGAAGAGAAATGAAAAGCAAAGGAGAAAAGGAAAGATATAAACATCTGAATGCAGAGTTCCAAAGAATAGCAAGAAGAGATAAGAAAGCCTTCTTCAGTGATCAATGCAAAGAAATAGAGGAAAACAACAAAATGGGAAAGACTAGAGATCTCTTCAAGAAAATCAGAGATACCAAAGGAACATTTCATGCAAAGATGGGCTCGATAAAGGACAGAAATGGGAAATGGTATGGACCTAACAGAAGCAGAAGATATTAAGAAGAGATGGCAAAAATACACAGAAGAACTGTACAGAAAAGATCTTCACGACCCAGATAATCACGATGGTGTGATCACTGACCTAGAGCCAGATATCCTGGAATGTGAAGTCAAGTGGGCCTTAGAAAGCATCACTGAACAAAGCTAGTGGAGGTCATGGAATTCCAGTTGAGCTATCAAATCCTGAGAGATGATGCTGTGAAAGTGCTGCCCTCAATATGCCAGCAAATTTGGAAAACTCAGCAGTGGCCACAGGACTGGAAAAGGTCAGTTTTCATTCCAATCCCAAAGAAAGGCAATGCCAAAAAATGCTCAAACTATGGCACAATTGCATTCATCTCACATGCTAGTAAAGTAATGCTCAAAATTCTCCAAGCCAGGCTTCAGCAATATGTGAACCGTGAACTTCCTGATGTTCAAGCTGGTTTTAGAAAAGGCAGAGGAACCAGAGATCAAATTGCCAACATCTGCTGGATCATGGAAAAAGCAAGAGAGTTCCAGAAAAACATCTATTTCTGCTTTATTGACTATGCCAAAGCCTTTGACTGTGTGGATCACAATAAACTGTGGAAAATTCTGAAAGAGATGGGAATACCAGACCACCTGATCTGCCTCTTGAGAAATCTGTATGCAGGTCAGGAAGGAACAGTTGGACATGGAACAACAGACTGGTTCCAAATAGGAAAAGGAGTACTTCAAGGCTGTATATTGTCACCCTGCTTATTTAACCTATACGCAGAGTACATCATGAGAAACGCTGGACTGGAAGAAACACAAGCTGGAATCAAGATTGCCAGGAGAAATATCAATAACCTCAGATATGCAGATGACACCACCCTTATGGCAGAAAGTGAAGAGGAACTCAAAAGCCTCTTGATGAAAGTGCAAGTGGAGAGTGAAAAGGTTGGCTTAAAGCTCAACATTCAGAAAATGAAGATCATGGCATCCGGTCCCATCACTTCATGGGAAATAGATGAGGAAACAGTGGAAACAGTGTCAGACTTTATTTTTCTGGGCTCCAAAATCACTGCAGATGGTGATTGCAGCCATGAAATTAAAAGACGCTTACTACTTGGAAGGAAAGTTATGATCAACCTAGATAGCATATTCAAAAGCAAAGACATTACTTTGCCAACAAAGGTTCGTCTAGTCAAGGCTCTGGTTTTTCCTGTGGTCATGTATGGATGTGAGAACTGGACTGTGAAGAAGGCTGAGCGCCGAAGAATTGATGCTTTTGAACTGTGGTGTTGGAGAAGACTCTTGAGAGTCCCTTGGACTGCAAAGAGGTCCAATCAGTCCATTCTGAAGGAGATTAGCCCTGGGATTTCTTTGGAAGGAATGATGCTAAAGCTGAAACTCCAGCACTTTGGCCACCTCATGTGAAGAGTTGGCTCATTGGAAAAGACCCTGATGCTGGGAGGGATTGGGGGCAAGAGGAGAAGGGGACGACAGAGAATGAGATGGCTGGATGGCGTCTCTGACTCGATGGACATGAGTCTGAGTGAACTCCGGGAGTTGGTGATGGACAGGGAGGCCTGGTGTGCTGTGATTCATGGGATCGCAAAGAGTCGGACACGACTGATCTGATCTGATCTTATTGGTCATCCACCTGCTGACCTGTAGGTTAAATTTGATTTTTACCCCCTGTCCCACTGTGCCTTGTAGAAGCATAGGAACTTTTATGGGTTTTTCCCAGGATTTTTTTTTTTTTTTCAGAAATTTACTTGCAACTATAAGTGAAGAAAAGGACAGTCTTTCTCCTGCATTCTTGACCCCATTCTCACCTATTTCCTTCATGACGTTACTCTCTCAGTTATCTAACCCTTCCTTTGCTTTCACTTCAGCATCTCTTGGACAATCTTTTCCCCTGGTGTAAACAATTTCAGATCTCCCTGATCCTAACACGCACACACACACACGCACACACACACACACACACACACACACACACACACACACACACATGCTACACTTCACTTCCCTTCAAACTTTTGCCCCATTTCTCTTCTTCCCTTCACTGCCGACTGCCGAAAGAACAGTCTTCACTCAAGGCCTCACATATTTTCTACCTTCAATACATGCCAGGATGATTTCTGTCCTCATCACTCCCATGAAACTATTTCTCCTGAGGCCATCACTCATCTCCTAGTTGCCTAATCCAGTGGCCAGTTTCAGATCCTTTTCCCCTTAGCCGTGGGTAATACTGAAATCCACGAGATGCGCATTCCTCCTTGAAACGTTATCAAGCTGTTTAACCATCTGCTTCTCATTGTCATCTTAGCAATCACTTTGTCTGGACTTGGACTATAAAACATCTATAAATGATTCATTCAGAAAAATAGATTTTGACCATCTACTCACAACTAGGCCCTGCACCAAAGCTGGCAAAAGATGATGAGCAAAATCTGCCCACCCGGAAGTGTAGTGGGGTGGATGGAGTGAGGCATCAATCCCACAAAGGCATGATTGCAGGATGTGACAAGGGCCATCTTAGAACACCATGGGAAAGTTTAATATCAACCTCATCCAGCTTGGGGAGGGGCTTTCCATGTAGTGCAGTAGTAAAGAATCTGCTTGTCATTGCAGGAGATGCAGGAGACATGGGTTCGATCCCTGGGTCGAAGATCCCCTGGAGAAGGAAATGGCAACCCGCTCCAGTGTTCTTGTGTGGGAAATCCCGTGGACAGATGAGCCTTGCGGGCTATAGTCCACGGGGTTGCAGTCAGACAGTCAGACATGGCTGAGCACAGCACAATAACTAGCTTGGGGCTCTCAGAAGGCTGCCCTGAGAAAGCTTTTGGCTTGCATACTGAAGGAGTAGGTTTTAACCAGGAGAAGGGTAGGGGAAAGAACATTTCGTGGAAGGAACAGCATGCCCTATATTAGGCAGTGTGATATAAGGCAGAGAGCATGGACCCAGCATTGCCACTTACCAAACAGTCTGATGTCAACAAGCAAACAAACATACAAAAGCCAACTTGACCTCTTTGGGTCTTAGTTCTCTCTTCTGTTAAAAATTTTGCAGTCAGAATTATATGTGCTCGTATTTGTGATGTACCTGGCATATAGCAAGTACTCAGGATCGACTCAGCCCAGCGTCTTTTACTCTTGGGGCTGTGAACATTGCGGGGCCTTTCAGGTAAGTCTCCTTAATTACTTCTAGGAGATATGCCTCACATTCCAACTCTCTGGGGCTTATATAAGGGTGCTGTCATTCTGACAGAGAGGGGGGAAACAGGTGAGGAAGCAGTGGGCCCAGAGCGTTTATGATTTGCCTTTGGGTAATATCTGATCCCTGAACCTCTTCTCTGTGATTTAAGAGTGGCCGCATGCCATCTCATGGGGCCCAGTTCTGATGAACTGGGCCCCTCAGGAGGACACTATTCCTTTTAGGTCCAGTGGACTGTGTTTTCCTTGGGCAGCCAAGCTGCACAGAGGATGGAGTGCAAAAAGCCCTTCTTTGAGCAGTGATTGGATGTGAATGCTGGTTGATGGTGGGGGCGAGGCGGCGGACACTTGATGAAAGGCACCCAGCATCTGAAAAAGTTCACCGCCACGCAGCCTCCTCTGGGGGCAGCCACCACTGCGCCCTTTTATTAGTGCACGTAGTGGAGGGTTTGTGGGGCTTGGCAGCCGTCCACGGCCTAATGTGAAAAAGGCTCTGGACGGACCGGCCCCTTTGAAGCAGCTGGGCTGGTGGTGGCTGCTGCGTGTGGCTGGGGTGTGGCCTCCAGATGCTAGATGCCTCCTGCGCTTTCATGGATTTTTCTCACCTCCCTTGCGAGAAACTCACTGGATAGCTGCCCTCTTGGGCAGGCAGACCCATTCTGGAGATGCAGGGGCTAGAAGACCACGAGCGCAGAGGAGAGGGGAGGCCACTCTAGAAAGAGAGAACGACACACCGTTTCCCACACCCTCCTCACTCTGAGAATCAGAATCCTCACAATGGGCTAGGAAGCTGACCATGGGGGATTTTCTGCCTTGGCTACCTCTCACCCTCATTTCCAAATGTGTTAGAACTTCCCTCTCCTCTTTAGGGATGGCGGTTGTGGCAGTGGGAGTCTGTTTTCTCCATTATTTTTCGTGAGAAACCTTTGAGAGATTATACAAGGAAACCTGGCATAGAAAGGGGAAGCACCCCAAATGATAAAATTGGGGTTTTCACCAGGGTGGTGACTCCACAGTGCTCCTTACTTGGTCTTGCTTCCTCCCCGATTCCCAAATAACTGCTTTATGTGAGCACCCTCAGTCACTTGTGGGAGCACTCCACCCCCAACCCCCACCCCATAAGTACCATTTAAGGAGGCTTTCTCTCCAGAGCCATCCTGCACTTAGAGGAGTCCCAGATTCAGCCTCCTTCATTGTGCTGACTTGCATGTCTTCCCCTGCCCTCCCCAACACACTGTGAAGGTCCCAAGTGTAAAGCAGTATTACCTTATACACAGACACTCAATGAGTGTCGGTCAAGTTGTTTCAAACATGGTGTGTATCTGGCAATATTGGGTGAAAAATATGATGAGACTAGTCACCCTAAAGAAGAGATACTGGGATTTTCTGAATAAAAAACCTTCACTCTCTTATTTCCTGGGGGATCTTTTCCAAGTAGGAATATTACCTAGCTTTAGTCTATATTTATATATAGTCATGGAATACTGGTACTGTAGGGACACTGCTTTTTTACCAATGAAGAGGTAAGAACGTGGATAAATATTGGCATCACACAGGTATCTTCAGCCTCTGATTGTGTTACTGTCTCAGAAGTTGTAGAGAAGGTTTCTCCCCTGCTTACCAAGTATTCTTTTGTACTTTATATGTTAATTGAGTATACCCCAATACAAAATTAAAAAAAAAAAACACTTAAAAAACAAAAAAAAGAACCCTATTAAATTGTACATACAATTTGTTTTAAAAAGTTTATGAAGCTGGATGCAGTACATAGGGAAAATGAGATATTACAAAAAATGGAAAAGCTTTTAGACCATTATCACTGATGCTCCACCTCACCACCCTCCAACAGAGCGCTCCAGTCTATATCCTCTCACTCCTAGGGAGGCACCCCATGCAGGCATTCATGATTATTCAGGGATTTTAGTCCACCAACCAGCCTGGCTTTCCAGGTGGCTCAGCCCTAAAGCATTCTCTTGCAGTGTAGGAAATGCTGGAGACCTGGGTTCGATCCCTAGATCGGGAAGATCCCCTGGAGGAGGAAATGGCAACCTACTCCAGTATTCTTCCAGGAGAATCCCATGGACAGAGTCTGGCAGGCTACAGTCCATGGGATCTCAAATAGTTGGGCACAACTGAGCACCACGCAAGCAGTCTTCTTGTTTCACAGTGAGCATGGCAGTGATGGATTGAACGCGTTTAAGAGAAAAGTGATTGATTTTCTGACAAGAAGCCACTCTTAGGTCCTCTTATCAGCCAGCCCTGCCCCCTAAACTGAAAGGGTAAGAAGATAAATGCTGAAACAATTAAGGTTACTTGACATTCTAACTCCTGGCCACTAGAGGGGAGTAGCGACCAGGCTTCTTCTCTCCCCAGCTGGATGAGAGGCATCTGCCCAAACTGAAATGTCCCTTGAAGAGTGACAATTCAGCATACGTTCTGTTCATTAGCTTTTCCCTCTGTGGAGTCAGTATTTCATACTCAATTAAAGGTAGCTCATCTTTTCTAAGAGGAGTATTTCCAACCTTGTTAGGGGATATAGAGTCTTTGGCCCCTTTAAAGTCATAGCGCTGGATGTGGGGCAAATAGAATGGTGCACACACCTTCCCCACCCCTAAGACACAAGCTAACTTAACTATGAGCATAAGAACCATAGTTTACACATATGACCTGATAATATGGCCTTATCAAGGAAGAAAATATTTTAGGTTCCAGAACATGCATGGTTATTGTTTGGTCTCTGTTCAAAGCAAGAGTGAGGGAAATTGGCATCTAAGGAAAATCATAAGCATTGCTACTCTTTGGAGGAGACCTCTGTGTCCACAGATGCCTCTTATTTCACTAAAACCATCTCTGGCTTTTGAAGGGTGCCCATGGCTGATGCTTATTTCTGGGATGCCTGTGTAAGGCTGGCTTCTGCTATATAGGTCCTGGCATTCGCCTCCTGCAAAGTGTTATGAGGATTAAAGCAATCAATATTGTTCAGTATCTGGAGAATCTAAAATAGTTGCAAATGTAGCATCCTTAGGTTTTAAATCAGAAATATATGTAAGTAGGTAGAGTATGCACGACAGGAACAGAATCCAGGCAATCAACGGGGTTCCTTGTGAATAATTATCAAATTGGTTTGGTAGGTTATTTCTGTGTCATTTTAGTATTTGTATATTTATTCTTGTCAAAGCAGGAAGAGAGCAGTTACAGAGGGAAGGACACTGAAGGCAGGAAGAGGAAAACACGCGGGACTGGGAGGGCGGAGCTTGGGAAGATCGCAGAAGAGTCAGTGGGCTCCAGCACACTCAGAGTCTGTGCGGCTCCAAGCGTCACACTGAAGAGTTAAGGCTGCAGATTATGAGGCTCTCAATCCCTCAAAAAAAGAAATGCCTTAAGGGTAGACCTGCCAGGCTGTTCTGTGAGGAAGTGAGGTCTTCAGATGTAGGCTCCATGACTACACATCAGAGATCATTTTTGGTTTTGTTTTTAATATTGGAGTTTGGATCACATGATTATCAAATCTCAAATCTGGTTGTTTTTCACTCTTGGCTTGTACTGGAGTCCCTGCCTGTGCCTGAAGCTTCCTTTTCTTCATTCTCAAACACAATTACACAGATCCTTCAAGACCCAGTTCCTGTGTCTCTCCTACTCTGTGAAGCCTCTGGACACTCTTGCCTGCCCCGTGGAATTAGACCTCAGGATCCCATTGCTCTGGTGCTTCCCAGGTGGCACTAGTGGTAAAGAACCTGTCTGCCAATGCAGGAGACATAAGAGACACAGGTTCGATCCCTGGATAGGGAAGATCCTCTGGAGAAGGGAATGGCAACCTGCTCCAGTACTTTTGCCTGGGCAGAGGAGCCTGGGGGCCTATAGTCTATGGGGTCACAAAGAGTCGGACACGACTGAAGCAACTTAGCATGTTGTTCATTATCCAAGGGCTTCCCTGGTGGCTCAGACGGTAAAGAATCTCTCAGTGCAGGAGACCTGGGTTGGATCCCTGGGTTGGGAAGAACTCCTGGAGGAGGGCATGGCAACCCACTCCAATATTCTTGCTGGAGAATCCATGTGGATAGAGAATAGAGGAGCCTGGTGGGCTACAGTCCATGGGGTCGCAAAGAGTCAGACATGATTGAGCGACTAACACTCATTTTTCTTCATCCCATTGCCCCAGCTGTCTGCCATTAAAGCCCTCACATCATTTCGAGTTTGGTTATCTGTGCAATTTTCCCTTCTGGCTGGGGTCCATCTGTGTTCATCTCTGTGCCTCCCTTAGTGCCTGGAACAAGCAAGATTCAATGAGTTCATTCTTCATACTAAGGAGTGGGCTCAAGGTCTAACGTGTGTGTGTGTGTGTGTGTGTGTGTGTGTGTGTGTTGGCATTGAAGCTGGACTGCAGATAAATTCAAGATCTGCAACCAGAGACACAGCTGGTCTCCCAGATTCTCCTGCCCTGTCTCCTCAGATAGATTTCATGAAATGCACAAGATCATCCAGAAATGCCTAACCTTGCTATTCTAGCCTGGCAACCCTAGGCCACCTGGAACCAATTTAAACTTTCAGATATTCTCACTCATAGTTAAGCCATGGTGGTGCCAACTGTGGCTGGCCCAGGAAGAGTCTGGAAGGAGCAGTAGGCTGGCTTTGCAGACTTGCCCCACACACTTATTAACAACTCAGTAAAGCTACTTTACATTTCACATTATTAAATCTTTGAACCCTGACTTTTAGATTAGAGTACTGTTTTTTTTGTGAAAGTGTAAGAGTGCCTATATAGTATTGAGGAAAACTGAGGTAGCCACTACTGAGTTAGGTTTGGAGGTAGCCACTACTGAGTTAGGTTTGGAATTGTTTTCTTAGGTATAATGTAACATGGATATGCCTTCAGATTGTGGCTGCTACCTCTAGTTACTTCCATGTAACTCAGGTTAGGAAAGTCAACACAGAATTTCAAGGGTTAAAGTATTTGTGAAATTTTAAGTAGTCTCTTGGTAGTTAAATACACCCCATCCAGTCAGGACTCTGTCTCTAGTAGCCTTTCCCATCTCCCTTTTTCATTGATTCCCAGGCACTAATAAGCCTGAGATGCTTTCACTTGCTTCTGTGAACTCTCCAAATACATGGAGTAAGGAAAGCTATAGGACCCCAGTGTGGTTTTCTAGTCATCTTCCAGTCCTGTTCTATTGTTGCTCCCAGGACAACTGACCTCCAGGTTGAACAAATAGCCCAGCCAGAGACCCTTCATGGTGGTGGAGGGGAAAGCCGGAGCTCTGGCTCTGGCTCCTAGATGGGGCTGGCTCTTGGTTTGCCTATCTGTTCCCCCAGAAGCTGGGTGGAAAGTTCCCAGTGGTTCATATATCTGTCTTTCAGAACTGTGTTTGGGTAGCAAAGTCATGAGCACTTGCTTCTCTCTGGCAGGCATGGCCCTCCTGCCAGAAAAAGCAGAGGGAAAATCACTTGGTGTGCTGTTGCTAGGAAGCAGAGAGGTGTTTGATGTTTTGATTTTAGCAGTGTTGGAGGCTTGCCTTTTTAATAACACGAAGAGCTATAGGTTGTTCCTATAAGACTGAATATGTGCTTTTCTGAAAATGTGTCATGAATGCAGAATTCTCTCATCAAAATCTTTTTTTCCCACCATTCACTAAATGAAAAAAATATCCTCTGGGGTACAGGAGAGGGGTACCAGAAGTTCAAAATGAAAATGACAGTGGAAAGGTTCTTGTAGAAGCAGCTTTGTTCCAAGGTAGCCATGGGTAGCAGCTCCCACACCACGGCCAGCAAGTTAGTGGCAAGGATGGAATTCTTGCCCCTCAGATATCAGTGTCCAACTGCCCAACCCCGTGGAAACCGTGAGTCAGGCCATTCTCGTCTACTCTTGGGATGATTCACTGAATGTTTAATGAGCTGTGTGTCCAAGGCACAGTGCTTGGCTGGATGAGCAAGATATAGTTCTGTTGCTGAAACAGAGAAAGAGACCAAAAGGATTCAGAGGGTCTGCACAAGAATAAAGATGTGGGAGGCACAGGACCTGATAGACAGGGAATAACTTTTCCTGAGCCAGTCAGGGAGCACCACAGAGGAATTTGAACTGTCTTAAAGGATAGACATCTGATTTTTCCAGTGGAGAAGACAAGGCACATTCGAGGCAGAAGGAAGCCTGATAGTTAATGAGACAGCCCCATATGACTGGATAAAAGAATGAATGGGAAAGAAAGAGGGATGTTTAGATGGCTAGGGACCTTGACATTGAGCCCAAGAAATTTGAACTTTCTCTGTAGATGAGGCCTTAATCTCACTCCACCAATAAATCCTTCTGGAGAGGACAGGAGTGGTTTTCAAATACAGACAGAGCTGCATTCTTAGTACCACCGTCCAGTACCAGTACAATTTTCTGCAGCGATGGAACTGGTGAAAATGTCCAATATGGTGGTCACAAATTACAAATGGCCGTGGAACACTTGAGGTATGGCTAGTGTGACTGAGGAATTGAATTTTAGATTTATTTAATCATAGTTAAATTAAGTTTCCATTTAAATGACTCCATGTGGATAGTAGCTACCATTTTAGAGCTTTGCAAGAGGCAGTGGTTGTAACTTGACAGGGGAAAAAAGATGAGGAGGCTCCCCTGTAGGTAAATTGTGGTAAGTCCTATTTCGGTGGGGGAGGGACCACAGGTAGGTGCTGACACGTGTACTCTGCTGGCTGCTATGAGGAAAGGTGTTCAAAGGGTCTCACTGCCGCGTGGCACACGGCTCATGCACATAAAGTGGATAGACAAGGGAGGCAGCTGGTGTGTGACGTTACAGGACAGCACGGCGCCGGGTGCTTGGGACCCTGTGATAGCCCTTGGCATCCTTTTCCTTATCTCTGCACCATGCAGCTGTGCAAACCCCATGGAACGAGAGTCCTGCCTGCACCTCTCTGCTGTCAGGAAAGATGCCAAAGGCAGGGAGGATAAATTAGAAAAGCATTTCTAGGTACATTAATTAAAAGCTCCCATGACGGAAAGTATGCTTTACAGGGATTGCTCGGGCTGAGCCGGTGCTCTTTACCTGCAGGGCTTTCCTGGAAAAGCTCATTTGAAGTGGATCCTGTGGTTTCCCGTTGGAGCAATGGGCGACGGTGTTTCCTGACCAAGAACTCAGCATCAAACAGAACATTATTGACAGAATAACGCCATTAAAGCAGAAAAACCAAAGCCATAAATCTCAGTAACTACTGAAAGTGATAACATTCTGCTACTGATTCCCTAAAATGAATATAAATGTAGAGTATTGGTGAATACTGACTAAGGCAAGGTCCATGATCTTCTATTAACATATAAAAATTCACAACTGTGTCATAAATTAGATTTCACTCCAGCTGAAGTATTAAGTGTGATAACATGAATTGAATACTTGAATAACAATAGTTTTTCCCCTCCCTGAAATTTGACAGGTCTATGAAGATGCTTTTATTTTCCTCTTAATAAATTCCTTTGTTATCAGCAGAAACATGCATAATTATTCTGTTATCCATTCCATCCACCCGGATGTCAAGCTCACAGCATCATTAGATCAACAAGGTGGAAATCTGAGGACAACACAAAGTGGATCAAATCACAACCTATGTCAGGCGGCCTCTGATGTACTGATTAGAAAGATCTTGGCTAGATAAATATTTAATAGCTAAAATCTACAAATGGAAGCTTTATTTTTCTCCCATTCTTTATTTTCTCATTCACTCTAGTTCTTAAATTTGGATTTAAATATTAATATGTCTTATGACATTTCTTTTGTTGTTTAAAAAATACACTGTGATTTTATCTTTTTAGAAAAGTGGTACATGTTCATTGTAGAAAATATGTAGGAAAATAAGAGAAAGAGCCAGCACTCAGGGTATAGACTGTGGTGAATATTTGGGCATATCATTTTCTGTGTGTGATCACTCCAGTATTCTTGCCTGGAGAATCCCAAGAACAGAGGAGCCTGGCGGGATATAGTCCATAGAGTTGCAAGGAGTCAGACACAACTAAGTGACTTAGCACATAAGCACGCGTGTGACTACACAAGACTGGAACAGTTTTGCTCTTTTTCCATTAATCCTTCCTGAATGTTTCCTTGAGTTTAAAAATGTACATCATAAACACCATCATAATGTCTGTAGAATATTTCATTGTAGCAGTCTCCTAAAATGTATGTAACTAGGCCCTTGTTGTAAGCAATTTGGGTTATTTCTTTTTTTCCATTTTAATAGTATTGTGATGACACCCCTGTAAATAAACCATATGAGTTACTATTTCCTTAGGTGTGAAGTTTCCTTATCAGGATAAAAATGAAAGATCTTCTAATGTTATTAAGAACATGAGAGTTGAGATTAGAAAGGTCTGAGTTACAGTCCTGATTCTGAAGTTCTGAATCTGTCATCAGCCATGTGACCTTGGGGAAATTGTTAACATCTCCAGGCTTCAGTTTCCCTATCTGTTAAGTGGGCTGGTAGTACCACCTGCCTTATATTTGGTTCTGTGTGGAGTGAATGTGATAATTCATGTAAAGGCTGAGTAGAGCAAAGTGCTCAACATAAGAGCTACACTTTTACACTTTTGCCAGCAGAGTATGGACTGTCTCTTTCTTCATTCTCTTACAAACTCTGGGTACAATTTTGTGTAAAAGTCAACTTGACAAGTGAAAAAAGACATCTTACAGTTTTAACTTCTGTGACAAGACACATCTTTCAAGCCTTTAAAAATATGTGACATATTTCAAGTCAAGAACTGACTTTGACAAACATTTTTCCCTCAAATGTTGTTTCTCATGAGTGCCAAGTAATGGAAGAAGCTCAAATCTTCCTTAGTTTTAAAGGTAGATGTATTATTGATTGTGTCTGAGAGTCCAGAGTAGTCTGCGGGTAGGGTAGATTATGTGTACATAGCAATTATTAAATATGTGCTTTGAACATTTCTCTAAGCAGTCTCAGTGAATTGGATTGAGCTGTTCATAATTTATTTTAAATTGTATAAATAGCTTCATACAACAACCGGTAGAAATATAGAGAAAAGAAGGAAAACACTAGCCAGCAGTCCTTTCACACAAACAAATTAAATTTTGTTTGCTGACTGACTGTCCAAACAGTTTTATAGAATTACATTAGACATTCTTTCAAATCAAAGGGTGCATTTCCTCTGGTTGAGATTTTTCCCATATAAGTGCCACCATTTTACCAGGTTCATGAGGTCCGATCCCCTTCATGTCATGCCAATGGGAGTTGAGTACAACAGCAAGGGTACACACACCCCTGGGCCAGGAAAGAGAGTGAGAAATGCGTGAAGCAGAAGGGACTTGGAGGGTAGGACCAGAGCAGCCAAAAGTGGTGCTGTGAAGTCTGAGTGCAGATGTGGTGGGCGTGGGTCAGTCTGAAATGAAAATTGAAACAACAAAGGAAATAATGTTGAGGAGGGTTCCTTCTTAGACATTTAGTGGCTGCTGTAAGGACAGGCTTTGTTTGTCTTTTCTTGGAAACCCAGAGGCTCCACGTTACTTTAAAGACACAACATATGTGTCTAATATCAGAAAGGGTTGAACATGATTTCACAGGTTTTCTGTAATACAAATGGAGAAGGTATTAAGAATTGCAGCTTTGATTATTACAGAGAGCAGAGAGAGCAGTTTTTCTGTCTTGATTATTGTGTCTTAAGTATCAGGCATCAAACAGTCTCTCTCTGGATGAAATGAAAGCTCTCTTGAGATTTCAGACATGTTTCTCTTTTGTTCCAGCTTAGTTCCCATTTCCCAAGGCTGTGGCCTTGAGTGTTGAAATGTAATAACTTTGAAAGTACACGGTGAGTCTATTGATCTTTTAATATGGTTTCTGCCATTTAATTCTTGTTCTGAGCAGGCAGTTCTACCCAGAGCAAGCTGGTCACTCTATAATCAGGTGTGTACACATCTCACACCAAGAGGGAATGCTTGTGTAAGAACACTGGATGGCCATGTCCTGATCACTTTTCAAGATCATCAGTGCTATTTATAATCTTGAATATTATTTTTTCAGCTTCCAGCCTTGAATTAGATTCTGTAAAGAAGTGGTTTCGTTGAACAGAGTATGAAAAAAATAAGTCTAATCTTGGGTGTCTTGTGTAAAATGTTAAGTCAAAGTTGTTAGGCAGTAAACTTGCTGCAGGGCTTCCGTGTGACTCAATGATAAAGACAGTACACCCCTTGGGTTCACTGACCTGGGTTGGGAAGATCCCCTGAAGAAGGAAATGGCAACCCACTCCAGTATTCTTGCCTGGGAAATCCTATGGACAGGGGAGACAGTCCATGGGGTTCAAAAGAGTCAGAAACAACTTAGCAACTAAAACAACAACAACAAAACTTGCTGGGAAAAGAGCACTAGTCTCAGGAGATGTAACTTCGTTCACTTTTTTGTCACTTACAGGAGAAGGCAATGGCACCCCACTCTAGTACTCTTGCTTGGAAAATCCCACGGACGGAGGGGCCTGGTGGGCTGCAGTCCATGGGGTCGCTAGGAGTCGGACACGACTGAGCGACTTCACTTTCACTTTTCACTTTCATGCATTGGAGAAGGAAATGGCAACCCACTCCAGTGTTCCTGCCTGGAGAATCCCAGGGATGGGGGAGCCTCGTGGGCTTCCGTCTATGGGGTCGCACAGAGTCGGACACGACTGAAGTGACTTAGCAGCAGCAGCAGCAGCAGTGTGACTTTGGGCCTATTTGTAAAATGCCTTTTTTTTTTTAAATTAATAAAACAGGGACTGTGCTATGTCCTATTTAGCACTCATAACAGAATGAGAAAGGCCTTTGTAAACTGTAATATCATAGTTCAATGTGGGGTTATTATGTCTCCAAGGTCAGTGTGTTTGAAAATATATTAGTTTGTGTTTGAAACACACTTCAGTTCTCTTTACATCCTGGTCAGTCATTTCCATATTTAAACTTAAGCCCCTTAGGCGCTTCCCAGGTGGCACTAGTGGTAAAGAATCAACCTACCTAGATACAAGAGATGTAGGTTTGATCCCTGGGTCGGGAAGATTGCCCAGAATAGGAAATGGCAACCCACTCCAGTATTCTTGCCTGTAAAATTCCATGGACAGAAGAACCTGGCAAGCTGCAGTCCATGGGGTTGCAAAGAGATACAACTGAGCAACTCAGTAACAAGCAAAACAAGGACGTTGGCTCAATCTCCTATATCTTTCAGTCTAATTAGTGGCCTGAAAGTTTTGCTTTATTTGAAATTTGTCACCCCACGTTCTAAAGAACAAGGTTCAGTGTTCCTCAAAAGACTAGGATTCTAAGAAACTGGAAAAGTGAATCCTAATTGAATGTCTTCAGAAAGCCAAGGGATTTGATGCTCTCATCAAATTGGTCTCTATTTCAGTTATATCTTAATAGAGCTTATTATTCATAAAGCAGAGCTACTCACAAAATGGCAGCACCTTGAATAGGAGTGTATTCTAAGAGCTGTGTTCCCAACATGGTAACAAATAGACATTTGTAACTGTTTACATCTAAACTAGTTAAAATTCAATCAAATAAAAAATTCAGTTTTTCCTTCACACTGGATACATTTCAAGTGCTAATTGACCAGATATGATGAGTGGCTATAACTTTGGACAGTGGAGACTATAGAGTATTTCTATCATTAAGAAAGTTCTATTGACCAGTCCTGCTCTAGAAGAAAAGGGAACTGATGTCACATTATTCAGAGGTATCTAGTAAGGTTTCATGAAGTATTTTTTATATCATTTTTAGGTTTCCAACTTAAAATAGCAGCCTTTAATGTCCAGACAAGGTTTGATATTCACTCACCCACCACTTTTGTTCAAGTTGTATTTAGGAAACTTGGTATTTGATATTTTTGAATGTTCACTTCTTTCTGTTGGTCCCTTAGGTCCTGCGTGACAGACATGTGTGAATGTCCAGTCCATAAAAACTGTTACTGCGAATCATTCCTGGCATATACCCGGGCCTGCCAGAGAGAGGGCATCCGTGTCCACTGGGAGCCACAGCAGAACTGTGCAGGTGAGAAATTTCTGGCAGGTCCAACCATCAGAAACTCAACTCCAGTACCCAAGCTAGTGGTGCTCAGTCGCTAAGTCGTGTCTGACTCTGCAACCCCATGGACTGTCGCCCGCAAGGCCCTCTGTCCATGGAATTCTCCAGGCAAGAATACTGGAGTGGATAGCCATTTCCAAGATAGCAATAAAAGATAATTTGATGATAGGTAAATGGTCACATCCCTCCTTGGCATTATCAGTGGCCCAGCTGGATTTCAACTTGATAAAACACAGGAACTTCTCACTGGGCAAGATAGAAAACGTTTAAGAGAAGTGCTTTGTGATGAGTACATTTGCAAAATTTAAGGATTTCCACTGGTGCAAAATCCTCTTAACCTCAAGCTACCAGCTTGATGTGCTTAGCACAGGGATAGTCATTGCTGTGGTTTAGGTTATGTATGGAACAAAGGAAATCCAGGACAGTTACAGTCATTTAAGGTCTTCAGGATAGTTCAGTTCAGTTCAGTTCAGTCGCTCAGTCATGTCTGACTCTTTGCGACCCCATGAATTGCAGCATGCCAGACCTCCCTGTCCTTCCTTCTGCTTTTCAAAGACTACCCTGTGTAGAGAATACATTGAATAGGGCAAGCTTGAAGACAAGAGGCTGTTGCAGTAGTTGGAATGACAAAATGATGGTGGCTTGGATTAAGAAGGAGGCAGTGTGGAGGAAGAAGAGAGATTCTAGATATATTTTGGAAATTTATAGTAGTATCCACTCTGCAGAGTTATAAGCGTTAGTGATATGTGTATGAAACATCTAGAAGAGTGCTCAACTCTTACAAGTTAGTCAGTAGTAGTGCTACTCTTAGACGCAAGATGAGATGACTGTCATTTGCTACAACGGTTGGCAAATGTTTTTATTTAAAGGACAGATTTGCCTAGAACGGAGAGACTGGGGTTTGCAACATTCTACATGAATCCGAGAAAACTTAACTCCAAAATTGGAAAAGAAGGCAGTTCGTGGCACTGCTAACTTTAATATATACATTGGTGGAGGGTAAGAGTGGTCAGCTGGTTGGAAGAATTGCCTTGAGTCTTATTTTCAGGGATGGACATCATGTTCACTTAGATGGTGGATCTCAATCTGCTAGACATTGGAGTCATTCTGGGAGCTTAAATATAAACCAGGAAACTATGCCTGGGCCCCAAGCCCAGATATCCTGCTTTAACTGGTCTTGTGAATCACTTGAAACCTCTCCAGTGATTCTGACCTGCAGTCAGAGTTGAAACCATGAAGTTAATTTGAATGCTTAATGTGTGGCTTTGGGGGAGTAGAATGATGAGGATTTAGGGATCACTAAAGCTTCCTCAAGCCACCCCTTGACACAGTCACTAATCTATGTCCTTAGAAAGCACTCAAACCCTTTTATCTCCTTCTGACTTCCCTTTCGGATTTGCTCTCTCCTCTGAAAACCCAAGTCCAATCTATGTCTGAGTTCCCTTTCCATAGCAAGAGGGCCTCTCTATCAGTTCTGCCTTTCCAGAGGAGGGCCGAGGTGATACAAACTCATATTACGGTGCGGTTGAGGCTCCTGAAACGTGGGAGAAAATGACTTACCTCCCTCCTCAGTGCAGGGTAGTATAGGAAGGGCAAGGTTTTGAGAGACTTGGTCCTTCCAGCACACCTTGAATATGCTTGTCTCCTTTTTTCTACTTTGAGTCCTCTTTCCCTTGAATTTTCCCTGGTGACTCAGTATCTGACTGCAGTGTAGGAGATCTAGGTTCGATCCCTAGGTCGGGAAGGTACCCTGGAGAAGGGAGGGCTATCCACTCCAGTAGTTTTGCCCGGAGAATCCCATGAACAGAGGAGCCTGGTGAGCTACAGTCCTTGAGGTCACAAAGAGTCAGACACAACTAACACTTTCCCTTGAATCTACCAGGAAATAAATAAAATATGTGGACTCAAGGCCCAGCCATTCATCCTGGTGTAATGTTGAGCTCAGCAGAACTTTGTTAATTTTATTAGTATGATGCTTTGACAAGGATCATATCAGATACAGAATATGTGAACCCTCTCTTACTCATGCTGAGCTATATTTAACACCAGCTCAGTGCACCCAGTGCATTTGAGGACTACACTTTCCTCCTGTCCCAGGATCCTGATTTCAGGGACTGAATCTTGGTAGCTAAATTACTTTTCTAATGGAAAGGGAATATGACTTCTGAAAGGTTCCATTTACCACTTAAAATTAGTGGAACCATCTGAGTGAAGTATAACTGTCAATGTTTGGTTGCAGGGGAGCATTTTACACACACACACGCACACACACTGAACTTCCACAGATTGAACAGTTGGTATTTATGGAGATGTGCAGCATCTCTCAGTAGATTCATTTCTGTTTCATCTGGAATATTGAAGACTCTAAGAATACTCTACTTGTTTTTACCTCTCAGATCTTTTGACTTATGACAGCACTTAAGACCACTTAATATAGAGAAGTGAAATTTTCCAGAGTAAAAGGCTTGTAAATGGAACAGATAAGCCAGCCAAGCAAGAAACTCTGAATGAACACGTGACATCTCTCAGAAGGCTGGATTTTAGTATCACCATGACTACTACCACAAAGCGTATGCCTATCAGCTGTGGTGAGAAGGACTAATGAAACTCTAGTTTAGTGCAGGAATTACTAAACACAATATGCTATCCAGAGGGCTATTGTGAAGGTCTATAAGTCTAATAATGAACATTTATATTAATATGTACTATTTTCTAAGCACCTCCTTTGCCCCAAGGACTATTCTGGCACTTTATATTACATTTTATCTTATTTGATCCCCACTTTATATTGCCCACATTCTACAGTAAAGGACATTAAGGCTTAGAATATTTAAGTAATTTGCTAAAAATCACAGAGCTAAAAAGTAAGAAAGCTAGGACTCAAACCCAGCTCAGTTTGCATTATAGCCCCTGTTCTTAATTATTAGGAGAGCACAAATAAGCAAGTACACTGTAAATAAAAAAAAAAAAAGTCAGCCTATTGTAAGAATAAACATTAGTTGTAAAATAGAAACAAACATATGAGTTAAAAATTTATATATATTTACATATGAGTATATATTTATTTGTGTATTTATATAAGCATCAACTAGTTTATTGAAATATTTGTTATGTTTGTTGTCATTCAGTCACTAAGTCATTTTGTCCAACTCTTTGGGACCCTGTGGACTATAGCACACGAGGCTCCTCTGCTTTCCACTCTCTCTCATAGCTTGCTCAGATTCATGTCCATTGAATCAGTGATGCTGTCTAACCATCTTATCTTCTGCTGTTATGTTATGTTGTGTAAACCTTTCCAATTTCTGTTCACCTGTTCCTAATCTTTGTTACTTGGTACCTTTTGACTCAGTAATTTTCCTATGGTCTTGCTCCTGCATCTTTGCCATCCTTAGCAGATTTCCTGCTAATTGTCACTGAACTTTTCAGGAATACATTTTATAAGTGGGAAAGATTCTGGGGTATTCAAAGTGGTGTGTGTATTTCTGCAGCAAATGAGATAATCTGCTGGCTTCTGTGGGAGTTTCCTCCTTGCTTTACTCAGCAGACTTCAGGTGATTCTAGCCCCTTTCCTGCAGCACCTCTGCTCTACTTATATACACTGATATCCTCCGGTGACTAGACATCTCCTATAAAGGTTAGGAGATAAGGTCAGCAGTGTAACCTTCAGCGCAGAAGGGGGTTGTGGGAACAGCTGAGTCCAGAGGGCACAAATCTATGCTTACTAACTGTATTGATAATGCCAACACGTAATGCCTTCATGGGGCACCACTTAAAGTAACACATAATGCTCCTTGCATGCTTTACAGAATAGCCCTTAAGAATCAGATCAGATCAGATCAGTCGCTCAGTCGTGTCCGACTCTGCGACCCCATGAACCGCAGCACGCCAGGCCTCCCTGTCCATCACCAGCTCCCGGAGGTCACCAGACTCGCATCCATCGAGTCAGTGATGCCATCCAGCCATCTCATCCTCTGTCGTCCCCTTCTCCTCCTGCCCTCAATCCCTCCCAGCATCAGAGTCTTCTCCAATGAGTCAACTCTTCGCATAGGTGGCCAAATACTGAGTTTCAGCTTTAGCATCACCCGAAATTCCAGGATTGATCCCCAGAATGGACTGTGACCTGCAGTCAAGGGACTCTCAAGAGTCTTCTCCAACACCACAGAAAAGCATCAATTCTCGGCGCCAGCCTCTCACAGTCCAGCTCTCACATCCATACATGACCACAGGAAAGACCATGCCTTGACTAGGCGAACCTTTGTGGTAGTATGTCCTCTTGAATTGCTATCTAGGTTGTCATACTTTCCTCCAAGGGTGCGTCTAATTTCATGGCTGCAGTCACCACTGCAGGATCTTGGAGCCAGAAAAACAAAGTCTGACACTGTTTCCACTGTTTCCCCATCTATTTCCCATGCAGTGATGGGACCAGATGCCATGATCTTCGTTTTCTGAATGTGTACCTGCTAACCCTAGCCATGGACTTCCCTGGTGGCTCAGCTGTATAGAATCTGCCTGTAATGCAGGAGACCTGGGTTCAATCCCTGGGTCAGGAAGATCCCCTGGAGGAGGGCATGGCAACCCACTCCAGTATTCTTGCGTGGAGAATCCCATGGACTAAAGAGTCTGGCAGGCTACAGTCCATAGGGTTGCAAAGAGTCGAACACGACTGAAGTGACTGAGCACAAGCACAGCCCTAACCACTCTGGTAATTTTCTAGTTTTTAAAACATGTATTTAATCAAATGAAACCTTTTCAAATGCACATGTATAAATCAGATAACATTTATGTTGTCAGTAAGTATTGTTTGCCTTTTACAAGTTGGATGCATGGAGGATAAAACAAGATCCAAGTCAGGATTAACTTTCTAGGATTATAAAAATGTTGTGCCAAATTGAAGGCAAATTTAATTATTTTATCTCCCTAAAACCCTTCTAAGACTCCCTCAAGGATTACAGACCCTTCCCGCCTCTCTGCCTTTGTCTCCTCCCACTCTCATTCTCAAATTCCTTGCTTCTCTTCCAAACAAACCAAGGATCCTCCAGTTTATGATTGGGTCATGGCTCCTTGTTGTTGCTGATTGCACCCTCTTTGCTCCCCAACCCACTCCCCTGGCACCATGCTCTCTCTCTGCCTGGAAGACTTCTGCCATTGTCTGTCTGGCAGTGTCTTTTCATCTTTTAAGATCTAAGTGGGATCCATTTTCTGAAGCCTTCCTAAATCCCTGGTTCAGTTCAGTTCAGTCTCTC
Source organism: Tragelaphus eurycerus (assembly GCA_935064755.1). Lineage (NCBI taxonomy): Eukaryota > Metazoa > Chordata > Mammalia > Artiodactyla > Bovidae > Tragelaphus > Tragelaphus eurycerus. Next base: position 34,209,409 of record CAKXYN010000002.1, read on the forward strand.
AATCGTGTCTGACTCTGTGACCCCATGAATTGCAGCACGCCAGGCCTCCCTGTCCATCACCAACTCCCGGAGCCTACCCAAACTCAAGTCTATCGAGTTGGTGATGCCATCCAGCCATCTCATCCTCTGTCGTCCCCTTCTCCTCTTGCCCCCAATACCTCACAGCATCAGAGTCTTTTCCAATGCGTCAACTCTTCACATGAGGTGGCCAGAGTACTGGACTTTCAGCTTTAGCATCATTCCTTCCAAAGAAATCCCAGGACTGATCTCCTTCAGAGTGGACTGGTTGGATCTCCTTGCAGTCCAAGGGACTCTCAAGAGTCTTCTCCAACACCACAGTTCAAAAGCATCAATTCTTCAGTGCTCAGCTTTCTTCACAGTCCAACTCTCACATCCATACATGACCACAGGAAAAACCATAGCCTTGACTAGACAGACCTTTGTTGGCAAAGTAATGTCTCTGCTTTTGAATATGCTATCTAGGTTGGTCATAACTTTCCTTCCAAGGAGTAAGCATCTTTTAATTTCATGGCTGCAATCACCATCTGCAGTGATTTTGGAGCCCAGAAAAATAAAGTCTGACGCCGTTTCCACTGTTTCCCCATTTATTTCCCATGAAGTGATGGGACCGGATGCCATGATCTTTGTTTTCTGAATGTTGAGCTTTAAGCCAGTTTTTTCACTCTCCACTTTCACTTTCATCAGATCAGATCAGATCAGTTGCTCAGTTGTGTCCGACTCTTTGCAGCCCCATGAACTGCAGCACGCCAGGCCTCCCTATCCATCACCAGCTCTCGGAGGTCACTCAGACTCACATCCATCGAGTCAGTGATGCCATCCAGCCATCTCATCCTCTATCGTCCCCTTCTCCTCCTGCCCCCAATCCCTCCCAGCAAGTCTTCTCCAATGAGTCAACTCTTCTCATGAGGTGGCCAAAATACTGGAGTTTCAGCTTTAGCATCATTCCTTCCAAAGAAATCCCAGGGCTGATCTCCTTCAGAATGGACCGGTTGGATCTCCTTGCAGTCCAAGGGACTCTCAAGAGTCTTCTCCAACACCACAGTTCAAAAGCATCAATTCTTCGGCGCTCAGCCTTCTTCACAGTCAGCTCTCACATCCATACATGACCACAGGAAAGACCATAGCCTTGACTAGGTGAACCTTTGTTGGCAAAGTGATGTCTCTGCTTTTGAATATGCTATCTAGGTTGGTCATAACTTTCCTTCCAAGGAGTAAGCGTCTTTTAATTTCATGGGTGCAGTCACCATCTGCAGTGATTTTGGAGCCCAGAAAAATAAAGTCTGACACTGTTTCCACTGTTTCTCCATCTATTTCCCATGTAGTGATGGGACCAGATGCCATGATCTTCGTTTTCTGAATGCTGAGCTTTAAGCCAACCTTTTCACTTTCACTTTCATCAAGAGGCTTTTGAGTTCCTCTTCACTTTCTGCCATAAGGGTGGTATCATCTGCATATCTGAGGTTATTGATATTTCTCCCGGCAATCTTGATTCCAGCTTGTGTTTCTTCCAGTCCAGCATTTCTCATGATGTACTCTGCATATAAGTTAAATAAACATGGTGACAATAAACAGCCTTGACGTACTCCTTTTCCTATTTGGAACCAGTCTGTTGTTCCATGACCAGTTCTAACTGTTGCTTCCTGACCTGCATACAGATTTCTCAAGAGGCAGATCAGGTGGTCTGGTATTCCCATCTCTCTCAGAATTTTCCACAGTTTATTGTGATCTACACAGTCAAAGGCAATGGCACCCCACTCCAGTACTCTTGCCTGGAAAATCCCATGGACAGAGGAGCCTGGTAGGCTGCAGTCCATGGGGTCGCTGAGTCAGACACGACTGAGCGACTTCACTTTCACTTTCCACTTTCATGCATTGGAGAAGGAAATGGCAACCCACTCCAGTGTTCTTGCCTGGAGAATCCTAGGGACGGGGGAGCCTGGTGGGCTTCCATCTATGGGGTCGCACAGAGTCGGACACGACTGAAGTGACTTAGCAGCAGCAGCAACACAGTCAAAGGCTTTGGCATAGTCAAGAAAGCAGAAATAGATGTTTTTCTGGAACTCTCTTGCTTTTTCCATGATCCAGCAGATGTTGGCAATTTGATCTCTGGTTCCTCTGCCTTTTCTAAATCCAGCTTGAACATCAGGAAGTTCACGGTTCACATATTACTGAAGCCTGGCTTGGAGAATTTTGAGCATTACTTTACTAATGTGTGAGATGAGTGCAATTGTGCGGTAGTTTGAGCATTCTTTGGCATTGCCTTTCTTTGGGATTGGGATGAAAACTGACCTTTTCCAGTCCTGTGGCCACTGCTGAGTTTTCCAAATTTGCTGGCATATTGAGGGCAGCACTTTCACAGCATCATCTTTCAGGATTTGGAATAGCTCCACTGGAATTCCATCACCTCCACTAGCTTTGTTCGTAGTGATGCTTTCTAAGGCCCACTTGACTTGACATTCCAGGATGTCTGGCTCTAGGTCAGTGATCACACCATCATGATTATCTGGGTCGTGAAGCTCTTTTTTGTACAGTTCTTCTGTGTATTCTTGCCACCTCTTCTTAATATCTTCTGCTTCTGTTAGGTCCATACCATTTCTGTCCTTTATCGTGCCCATTTTTGCATGAAATGTTCCTTTGGTATCTCTGATTTTCTTGAATAGATCCTTAGTCTTTCCCATTCTGTTGTTTTCCTCTATTTCTTTGCATTGATCGCTGAAGAAGGCTTTCTTATCTCTTCTTGCTGTTCTTTGGAACTCTGCATTCAGATGTTTATATCTTTCCTTTTCTCCTTTGCTTTTCGCTTCTCTTCTTTTCGCAGCTATTTGCAAGGCCTCCCCAGACAGCCATTTTGCTTTTTTGCATTTCTTTTCCATGGGGATGGTCTTGATCCCTATCTCCTGTACAATGTCACGAACCTCATTCCATAGTTCATCAGGCACTCTATCTATCAAATCTAGGCCCTTAAATCTATTTCTCACTTCCACTGTATAATCATAAGGGATTTGATTTAGGTCATACCTGAATGGTTTAGTGGTTTTCCCTACTTTCTTCAATTTCAGTCTGAATTTGGCAATAAGGAGTTCATGGTCCGCAGCTCCTGGTCTTGTTTTTGCTGATTGTATGGAGCTTCTCCATCTTTGGCTGCAAAGAATATAATTGATCTGATTTCGGTGTTGACCATCTGGTGATGTCCATGTATAGAGTCTTCTCTTGTGTTGTTGGAAGAGGGTATTTGCTATGACCAGTGCATTTTCTTGGCAAAACTCTGTTAGTCTTTGCCCTGCTTCATTCCGTATTCCAAGGCCAAATTTGCCTGTTGCTCCAGGTGTTTCTTGACTTCCTACTTTTGCATTCCAGTCCTCTAAAATGAAAAGGACATCTTTTTTGGGTGTTAGTTCTAAAAGGTCTTGTAGGTCTCCATAGAACCGTTCAACTTCAGCTTCTTCAGCGTTACTGGTTGGGGCATAGACTTGGATTACTGTGAGATTGAATGGTTTACCTTGGAAACGAACAGAGATCATTCTGTCGTTTTTGAGATTGCATCCAAGTACTGCATTTTGGACTCTTTTGTTGACCATGATGGCCACTCCATTTCTTCTGAGGGATTCCTGCCCACAGTAGTAAATATAATGGTCCTCTGAGTTAAATTCACCCATTCCAGTCCATTTTAGTTCGCTAATTCCTAGAATGTGGACATTCACTCTTGCCATCTCTTGTTTGACCACTTCCAATTTGCCTGATGGGGTGTGGTCCGCTGGAGAAGGGAATGGCAAACCACTTCAGTATTCTTGCCTTGAGAACCCCATGAACAGTATGAAAAGGCAAAATGATAGGATACTGAAAGAGAAACTCCCCAGGTCAGTAGGGGCCCAATATGCTACCTGAGATCAGCGGAGAAATAACTCCACAAAGAATGAAGGGATGGAACCAAAGCAGAAAGAATTCCCAGCTGTAGATGTGTCTGGTGATAGAAGCAAAGTCCGATGCTGTAAAGAGCAATATTGCATAGGAACCTGGAATGTCAGGTCCATGAATCATTTTCATCAGGAGGCTTTTTAGTTCCTCTTCACTTTCTGCCATAAGGGTGGTGTCATCTGCATATCTGAGGTTATTGATATTTCTCCCGGCAATCTTGATTCCAGCTTGTGTTTCTTCCAGTCCAGCATTTATCATGATGTATACTGCATATATGTTAAATAAGCAGGGTGACAATATACAGCCTTGACAAACTCTTTTTCCTATTTGGAACCAGTCTGTTGTTCCATGTCCAGTTCTAACTGTTGCTCCCTGACCTGCATACAGATTTCTCAAGAGGCAGGTCAGGTGGTCTGGTATTCCCATCTCTTTCAGAATTTTCCACAGTTTATTTCGATCCACACAGTCAAAGGCTTTGGCATAGTCAAGAAAGCAGAAATAGATGTTTTTATGGAACTCTCTTGCTTTTTCTATGATCCAGCAGATGTTGGCAATTTGATCTCTGTTCCTCTGCCTTTTCTAAAACCAGTTTCTCCATTGCTGCCCTGTAAATAAATTCTGCAGTACCATTTTTCTAGATTCCATATATATGCATTAGAATATGATATTTATCTTTCTCTTTCTGACTTATTTCACTCTACAATGGGTTATAGGTTCATCCACCTCATTAGAACTGACTTAAATCACCCCTTTGATTTTAAGTCCTGGCTCCTGAGACTAAAGCTCAGAGATGATATCTGATTCACATCGAATTTCCTGGTCTAAGCGGATGCCTGCCCCATAGTAGATACTCAGTAAATGTTTATTGATTTAATTTGAATTGAATAGCAATGGTGAAAATAATCCACTTTTCCCCTAGTAGTTCTGCATTTTCTACCTAACAAATGGTGAGGAAAATATCTGTTCAGTAGTCAAAGGTACGATGTCATAGAGAAGCAGTAGGAAAGTACGTGGTGCTGTTAGAAGAAAGACTTGAGAGGTCAGAGAGAGGAAAAGACGTGGGGGAATGCATGTCTGTAGGAGAAGGAGGGAAAAGGAAAGAACGTGGGTGAGAGAGACAGGAAATTCTGCCGAGTTTTCATAGTAGGAGGGATCTTTGTGAGATCTGAGGAGAATAAAGTATCTGGAGCGAAAATTGAGTTGAAAGAGGCATTCTGGAAGCAGCAGAGTGGAAAATGAACTCAAGGCCAGCCAAATGTAATCCAAATTGGGAATCAAGATGATGGATGGAACTTCATTAAGATTAAATCATCATCCAACAGGCACGGGCATTTATTAAGCTGCTCCTCTGTGCTTGGCCTTGTGCCAGAACTTTACATCATGGAAGACAAGGACTCTGCCCTCAGGAGCCCCAGCTTTGGTGGTTCATTCTGTTCAAGCAAGGGTGCTTGTTATAGTGACCCCCGGAACCTTTAAAATTTACAGCTGCCCAAGGCTCCACTGTAGACACAGAGCAAAAATCTTTAGGGATGGGACTGAGGAATATATGTCTTTTAAAAGACCCTTAGGAGAGTCTTGTGAAGGTCTCCAAACAGGAAGTACAGATGCACAGTGAGATGAAATTGCTCAGTGGTGTCCGACTCTTTGGAACCCCATGGAGTATAGAGTCCATGGAATTCTCCAGGCCAGAATACTAGAGTGGGTCGCCTTTCCCTTCTCCAGGGGATTTTCCCAACCCAGGGATCGAACCTAGGTCTCCCACATTGCAGGTGGATTCTTTACCAGCTGATCCACAACAGAAGCCCACAGATGAACAGTAACTGGGAAGTTAAAACAAGTAAGCAGGTAACTATAATGTAAAAAGTGCTATTCGATGCAGAGCAGGGAAGGATATCTTGGAGAGATCCAGGAAGCTACTTGAAGGAGGTGATGTTTGAATTAAGACTTGAAAAAATGATTGGTTTGGGGAGAGAATCCAAGCTGATGATAATCAATTTCAGAGTGTTTTGACTGGAAATTAGAGCTAATATTTAATAACTGATAGAGAGAAAGAGAAGGAAGGGAAGAAAGAAGAAGGGAAGGTAGGAGAAGAGAATTAATGAGAAGAGAAAAGAATGTCACAGAAAGGGTCTTGGAGGCAATTTGAACCTTTAGTGTTAAGGAGAAGATAAAGAAGCCCAAGAGAGAGAAGGTGTCTGCAAGAAGTTAGTTGCTTTTCAACGTTGTGTTAGTTTCTACTGCATAGCAAAGTGAATCCGCTGTGTGCTGTGCTGTGCTCACTTGTTCAGTCATGTCTGAGTCTTTGCAACCCCATGGACTGAAGCCCACCAGGCTCCTCTGTCTATGGGGATTCTTCAAGCAAGAATACTGGAGTGGGTTGCCATGACCTCCTCCAGGGGATCTTCCCAACCCAGGGATCAAACCCAGGTCTCCCGCATTGCGGACAGATTCTTTACTAACTGAGCCACCAGAGAAGCCCAAGAATACTGGAGTGGGTATCCTATCCCTTCTCCAGGGGATCTTCCTGATCCAGGAATCAAACCAGGGTCTCCTGCGTTGCAATCAGATTCTTTACCAGCTGAGCTACCAGGGAAGCCTGAATCAGCTATATGTATACTTATATTCACTTTTTCTTGGATTTTCTTCCCATTTAGGTCACTATAGGACGTTGAGTAGAGTTTTGAGATTAACTGCCCAGAGTTAGCATCAACCTCCACAGGTTTAAGGGCTCAGTCCCATAAGACACCTCTTTTCAGATGCTGGTTGCCAAGTACTGAGTCCCTAGGTTACCCTCGCTCTGCTCCACTTGGCTACAGAGTAGGGTCAGAGAGCTGTTCTCACAGCCTTCTTCCCTTTTGGGCTTAATCATTTTCTAGAAGGGCTCACAAAACTCTGAAAAACATTTATTTACTCTTGAAAGTAAAGTGACAGTGTTAGTTGCTCAGTTGTGTCCTATTCTTGGGTACTCCATGGATTATAGCTTGCCAGACTCTTCTGTCCTCAGGATTCTCCAGGCAAGAATACTGGAGTCAGTTTCTACTCCAGGGCATCTTCCCAACCCAGAGGTTGAACCTGGGTCTCCTGGATAGCAGCTGGGATTCTCTAATAAACTGTCTGAGTTGTTTATTATAAGGGATACAAATGAACAACCAGATAAAGAGGCACAGAGAGTAAGTTCCAGAAGGGTCCCCCAAACACAGGAGCTTCTGTCCCATAGAGCGGGGACACCATAATCCCAGTACCTTAATGTGTTCTCCTGTTCCAAAGTTTTCTGAACTCTGTCGTTAGTCATTTAGGGATTTGTATGGAGCTGTCCCTGTGTAGGCATAGTTGATTAAATCATTGACTGAAAGTGATAAGCTCAATATCCAGTCCCTGTCTGCATCCCTGGCAAAAAGTGCTGAAAGTTCTAAGCCTTTAATCATGCTTTGGTCTTTCTGGTGAGCAATCCCCATTCTGAAGCTGTCTGAGGACCCCAACCACCAGCCCTATTGGCATACAGACACTCTGGAGATTTCCAGGTGTTCTAGGAGCTGTGTGCCATGAACTGAAGACAAAAACAGCTACAGATGGAGTTTGGATGGTTATTACTGTTCTTCAAGAGGATTCTTCTAAATTCCTATATGTGTCAACATCCCTCCTCCTGAGAATGAGGGGTGCCACCTTTGATTGTCATTGAAAGTAACTCAGATAGAAAAGTCTGCGTGTCATAAAACTTCCAGAATGCTGGCAGTATTTTTTTTTTCCTGACAAATCTGTTCATGAATTTTCAGTAAGTTTCACAAAACTGTCAAAATCATTTTAGTTCCAACTGAACAAAGATAGTAAGTTGGTATGATTTGACTACACCATCATTTTCATATTCTCTGACCAGCCAGCCAGCTACTTCCCTCTCCCCAGTCACACATCTAGTTTTTCTCTGTTGGGCTCTACCCATCTCTTGCTTTAACTAGTTTCAAATTGATTAATTCAACACATGATAACTAGATTAAAGTATGTCACACATTTCTAATATCCTTGGCAGACTTTTTTCCTGTATGAGTTGGTGGTGGTGGTGTTGAGTCGCTAAGTCGTGTCAGACTCTTTGCGACCTCATGGACTGTAGCCCACCAGGCTCCTCTGTCCATGGGATTTCCCAGGCAAGAATACTGGAAGGAGTTACCATTTCCTACTCCAGGGAATCTTACCAACCCAGGGATCAAAACCGCATCTCCTGTATGTGTAATTCTGTGTATCTGAATGTCAAGGTAGTTGTAACAATGATTCCTATTCATTGCAGCTTAACAACTGGAAGAACTATTTGGAGTTAACTTTTCATACCATTCTCAATACCTAGGTAACCTGTAGATTTACATGTAGCTTTACTAATGTATAGTCTTTCCTATCTGGGAACAAAGCTTTCTCATTTTCTTTCATTTTGAAGTTCACTGGCTCAGCAGGTGGATGTTTCATGTTTTTCCAGGTGCAGGTGATTCCCAGAGTGTCTGGGAAGTGCTGGGTTCTTGTTCTTCTTTTGTTAGGAGGCAGATGTGCACCTGTGCTGTGGGGAGACCCATGCCATGAGTGATACGAGCCTGCGGGAATGGCATGGAGCTGAGGTTGAATTAACCTGGCTGTTTCCTCACATCTCACCTTCATCTCCTCTCTTTTCCAGCCACCCAGTGTAAGCATGGGGCTGTGTATGATACCTGTGGCCCAGGATGTGCCAAGACCTGTGACAACTGGAATGAGATTGGCCCCTGCAATAAGCCGTGCGTTGCCGGGTGTCACTGCCCAGCAAATCTGGTCCTTCACAAAGGAAGGTGCATCAAGCCAGTCCTCTGTCCCCAGCGGTGACCTTTGTTCCGTTCCTGCAGACTTTGAACCTAGTGTCCTTGACACTGAAGTGGAAGAGCCAATGAAAGACTGCAGTATTTGTGTGCTGATTCTGCGAACACACACACAGAGTATATATGTGTACATATATAGATATATAGATATATTCAGAAGCATTTCATCATTTATATAAACTATAGGTGGATTCTTATATGTATATTTTTTGCTATAAGACATGTATTGTTCCTAGGATCCTAATCTGTAAGCCATTGAAGACATTGTATAAATAAATCAAGTGTTTTTTATTTAATAAGGCAGCATGCAGACATTGTATGGCTTTACCATCACACACATTTGTCATTTTTAAGGAAAGTTTTCTAAGAGATCAAAATTGCCTGCCTGAATTAATTTTTTCTTTGGATCAGGATTTGCTGTTGAATGGGGAGTGTGTTTTTTCTGAAGAAGGGCAAATTTATTTGGGGGTATTTCTGCTTCCAGAGAAAGGAAAGTCTGCCTGAGAGAGATGGCTAGTGATTGGCGACAGGCTCGAATGGTGCATGTAAGCCGGGGATGGGCTGTTAGCCTTGACTGGGTCATGGTCTGATATTATTTCCAAAACTGATCGGCTGGTTACCAAGAAATGTATATTCATCACTAAAGCATAACCGAAGAAGCAAATGATTTCTTGCCCTCTTAGCATATTCCCCAAGTCTCCTAATTATATATGTGTGTGTGATGGATGTGGCCACCTCTGTGTCCCACACTGAGATGATGGAGTGTCTGGATGTCTTGTTAGTTTAACTGGGCATGAGCAGATATTTGAAGAAACTGTTGCACAACATATGAGAAAATATCCATTTCTCTGAATCTCCTGGCAGTTTAGAATGAACAAATCCAGTTGAGTCAAAGTAAGCTGTTTATATTTTGTGACTATTCCATGTATAACGTGAAAGCCTTTATTTCTAGAGGACTCCTAGTCCAACACTATTTGCAACAGGGAATCTGTCCTAATTATTAGACAGAAAGAAAGGCTTTACTGGTCAGTTGATTTAACATCAATCCAAACAAAGAATAGTCTACATAATTGCTCTCATTTCCTGATAGGTTACTACTAGTCACCATGTGATTTTCCTGACTTTTGTTTTCCGCTGACTAAGTGAGAATGTAACAAAATAAAACCCACTGATGTCTAAAAATAAAATGTTCTGTGTTGTAGTAAATAAAGAGCTTAAGTTTTACAACAATGCATTTTCTATTTCAAAATGTGTGTGTTATACTTTATCAAGGCAACATCAGTTCATCCATTTTAGCAACTTTATTTAGATATATTTTACATACCATGCAATAACATTTTTATAAAGAGTATTATTAGTAGTTAACAACAAACCTCCAAAGTTTTGCTAGTCAGCATATTGCCATTGCTTGTTAAGACATTTGTGTTCCTATTTCATATATTCATGACAGCTGAATATATGTCCAAAGGATTAGTTTGGATTTTTTATTGGGGCATCTCCAGCTGCTTCAGTAAATTGAATAAGTTACACAGTTTAATAGTGACTGGCTGGGACATCAGGGAACGTGGTTGTCACTGTTGTGCTTGGGTCGTGACCATCCTCAGTATCCGGGACACAAGGATCCAGCGCTCCAGGGCTGCACTTGGAAAAGGGACTTTGATGTAAGAGAATTGGACTCCAGGTGTGGTTTGTAATCTTGTCCACATTGTTTAAGACCTTGGGCCATACTTTTGCTTCTCTGAAACGTAAAGAGGCTTGGTAGTATATGGGCAGATTTGAGGATCAGGAGGCCTAGACACTCACTCCACCACTAGTGAGATTACATGAATAGAAATCTGAGACATGTTTTCCAAACCGTTTTACACTCATAATCTCATTTACTTCTCCCACTGTTCTCAAAGGAGGGGCAGGGCAAATCAGTTGCTCTCTTCTGGTTGGCTTCTATAGTATTCATTTATTCATTCATTTATAGTATCTTTAAATTCATTTCCAGTTCACACTGGGTTTTTCTCCATGAAAGAGGGATGCAGAAGGGGAAATTATAGGTTATTTATTCACTGCTCATGATTCATCCAAGGACTGAGTACTTCTACCCAATAAGACTAAATAGCCTCTTTCCCAACACTTTTAATCATGGCTGTCCATGATTAAACTGATGAAGGCTCTTCTTCATGGACTGCTTCCATCCATATGGGGGGCTCAATTATAAGGTTGTGTCACATACCTTATCGAAGGTTTAATCTATACATTTTTTTATTCCTGAAGAAGAGGATTATTACTGATGCCAATTAATCCAAACACATTGAGAATTACCAATTCTTCAGGTGAAAAGCGAAAGTCCCTCTGTCGTGTCCAACTCTTTGCAATCCCATGGACTATAGCCTGCCATGCTTGTCTCTCCATGGAATTCTCTAGGCAAGAATATTGGAGTGGGTAGCCATCCCCTTATTGGAATCTTCCCAAGCCAGGGATTGAACTGAGGTCTCCCGCATTGCAGGTGAATTCTTTACTGTCTAAGCCGCCAGAGAAAAGCCACCCCTTTAAACTCACTGTTTCCTGAAAACCTGAGTGTAATAAGAACAAATCTGACTAGATATTGGATCCATTTCATATTCTATTGCTTTTGCATTGAGTTAAGAATGTTGCCTGTAGACTGAAATATATGGATACCCCATTCTCAAGGCTCTGACTTTTACATGTATAACTCATCTCCATTCATAGACAGAGAAGGTTGCAGAACAGAGAATAACATTTGTCTTGGCGGTGGTTTATAGGAACATTGTGGCCTGACCTATGTGACAAGGGCAAAAAAAAAAGGATTCTGACATCAACAAGTTTGCAACAACTAGTCACACCCCCTCTCCTTTGGTGTATATAAAAGAAATCTGATTCCTAACTCAGGTTAGATGGTTCCTTGGGACATTAGTCCACTATCTTCTCGGTCTGCACGATTTCTGAATAAAGTTGCTGTTTCTTGCCCCAACAATTCATCTCTAGATGAATGTCATTCCGTGAGCAGTACAAGCTAGGATTCAGTAACATACCACTAGCCTGTGAAAGGGCACCGCCCCTCAAAATGAGAAGGACCAGTGACTGACTCTTCCCCACCTTTTGTCGAACATGGAGAAACCATTTTTCCTGGAAAGCTCTTTCTTACTATGAAGTATTTCAGACACACAAGAAGGAATAGAGTAATGTTGTACATGTCCATGAATACATTACCCTAATTAAGAAAAGTGACCTAGTAGCTTACCAATACATTTTTCTTGCACAGATAAAATCAAATGGTCTCATGGTTGCAATAGCTATGTGTGGAATTTTTCCTTGCTGAGTTTCTGTTCACTTTGCTGTTCTTCATTGCTCAAATTCATCTGGATCTGACAAGTTTTAAGAAAGTGAGTCTGAACACTCCTGGTGTGGGAGAAAGAGATGCCTTAGGGGACAGACACCAAGGTATTTTAATTAGCTACCTCCTGCAAACATAACCCTCAAGAGCAAGCAAAAAACTCCCCTATTATAAATCCTGAAGTACAAATGGTTTAAGAACTCAGGGTTTTAATTTTGAAAAATGACAAAGTTCAAGTGGACAAGAAAGAATTATCAGGGAAAAGAAACAAATGTTGGTGATTATGTTGACCCTGAATTAAGAACCCAGACATTTAATCCTTTAAGGGGAGATTTGGGGCTTTAGAACTATGTTGTTACGGGGGTTTACTTAGACCAATCGAATGGTGAACACTTGATGAGATCTGTCTTTATCGTGTTTCCTTTCAGATGAATTTTGAGCAAACCAGCTTTGAAAACATTGTGAGAAATCTGCATGCAGAGATGCACCTGAATTAAAGGATAATTCAGAGTGTGACTGGCTAAGGAAAGGGGGAAGGGTGTTCCGGGTAGAGGGAAAGCACAGCACCCAGGCAGCCAGCGATTCTGTACCTGTGGCTGTACCACATGCAGTATGGCCTGAGATGAAGGGTAACACACATGTGCGCAGGGCCCCATAGTCATGCCAAGAAGCTTGAGTTTTATCTTTATGGCAGAGCCTCTGAAAGTGTATCATGTCATAGTGTATTCAGAAAATAACCTTTGGGTACTAAAGTAAATGGGTTTCCCTTGTGGCTCAGGGGGTACAGAATCTACTTTCAATGCATTAGAAGCAGGAGATTCAGGTTTGCAGACCCCTAGGTCAGGAGGATCCCTGGAAGGAGGGCATAGCAACCCACTCTAGTATTCTTGCCTGGAGCATCCATGGACAGAGGAGCCTCCAATGAGAGATGATGAGCTCCCAAACTAGGAGGCAGGAGGAAACAAGGGGAGAATTTTGTGAAGGTTGGGTGGCTGACAGGCAAGTGATGGGTGGTGGGAGGGCTAGTCTGCCACATAAGGAACATGGGCCGGAGAGCAGATTTACAGATATTTCTATTTTAAATCAAAATCTAGGCTGTGTTCTGTTCAGTTCAACAAACATCCTAAGCACTGCCACTAAGAAAGAGTCCAAGATGAATGACGGGTAGTAAACCAGAGGGGCACAAGCTGGTCATGGGAGCCCCAGGAAGCCCAATTTGGGGTTTTCTGTTTGGATGAAGTGTCTGGGAAACTTGCCAGAGAAAGTGAGTCCTGTGATGAGCCTTACTAGGCTGCATACCCTCTATGTATGCCAAGAAGTGTGTGGGTCTGTGTGTGTGTGTATGTCTGTGTCTAGTGTGTGTCTGTGTGTGTGTGTATATGTATCAGAAGGTGAAATCTGGGAGCTTAAGGCACGAGTGACTTGTGGATGAAGAGAAAGACAAGCAGGCAGTCTGGGGTGCAATAACAACAGGGCTTGAGTCCCAATGGGATATGTCAGATTTACAGAACTTTTTTGAGTCATGGCAATACGATTCACACACCCTGAGAGGTCTTATCAAACTCCCCTTGATATCTAGTGGAGGGAGCACAGGTAGGGTTTGAGGGTATTTTGTCATCTTGTTATAAGCTCCTTTTGTTCCTATACCTGGTATGTTCAAGTGTCCTTGATGTGTCTTCTGAAAACCTAGAGAAGGAAGAGTGAAGAGGCTTCTAATGAGACCATCCTATCTACACAGTGAGTAAGTATCTTTCAGACCCCCTAAGCACTGGGTTCTTTAACAGAACTGGTCCAAGTTCTGCTTATTCATTTAACTACCGCTTTTGTTGATGTGGCTGTGGCCTGATGGCAGGGGTAGGGGATACTCAGGGTCCAAAGAGTTGAACCACACCTACAGGTAAAATGCCTAGAAACAGCTCACCCGGAGTCCCGATTGGAACAATTCTGTCATGTTTCAGCCACTCTATGTCATAACTAAGTTTATGCCTTGAAAATTGACATAAAACTATTTTCTGCTTCCTCCAAACTGGAACTTGGCTTATCGAGTAATTCCTCTGAGGGTTCTTTCAGCAGTGAAATTTTGGGCTTTAGGAAATGTTTGTGGTAATGAAAAAAATTTTTTTTGCTTTGGCTTGAGAGTGTAAACAATGTTTGTTATGTTGTCATTGTCACCACGTTCTTATATGTAATTTAAAGAATCAGATCCTGAACAGCTCCGTCTGGTTTGGGTGCTTAAACAAGACCAGAGGGGCAGAGGAGGCAGCAGGAAGGCTGGCCAGAGCGCTCCTCACACTCTGCAGGCTTCCCTGGCAGCCTGTGATGTGATGTGTCCCTGCTGGATGCCTTGCACATATCTGTGATTCAAAGGAAATTCACCACTCTGTAGGAGTTCCCATTGCCTTCATGAAGACAGCAGACTGGGAGGATTGTTTTCGAAAACTGGCTTCATCATTTCCCTTCTTCTCAGAGATAACTAGATGTGATAGGAAACTGAAGTGTGAAGAAAGAGAATTAAAAGACAGCTTTCTCCATAGCATCTACCACTCATATCAATCCCAAAAAACTCCAGGAGGACAGGGGACAGACTGTTTGGTCCCACTGGAGAGCAATCTCCACTCTGTTTTATGGGATGACATTTGGAGCTTATCTGTTTTCATGGTCAGAGCAGCTCAGCTTGAGCAATCACATTTCTACGATGGATCCACACAGCTACCTCGATCTGTGATTTTTCCAGGATGCACTGGGGGAGAATCCTTCTAATGGCTGGTTGATATGCTAGGCTGTTCCACCCTGGAGGGTGAATTGAGACCCTAAACCAGTCTGGGTTTGCCTCCTGAGATCTCCCATTGATTCATGGCAGGATTGTCTTGCAATGAATTTCTTTGCTTTGCTATTGCCTTGGGCCACAGAGGTTGATTTGCTTTGGTTAAAGGCAATAAAGAAGATGGCCAGAGGAACATCCAGATACTCCAGAGGAACTGGAGTATCCATTTGAGCTGGGAGATGTTTGCAATGTCTGAACTGCTCCTGAGGGTCAGAGTGGATCCATCAGCTTCACCCTTTTGTTGTGGGAAAGGAGAGGGTGCAGCAAGAGACGGAAGACTTTCTCTGTATTAATTCTCTCTGAATTTGCCATTTATTTCCTTCAGTTTTACTTTAAGGAAAAAATGTCACTGAACAATATGGTGTATACACATTATTTTATCTTAAAAATGAGTAATTTTTTTTTCAAATTTTGAGACTTTTATATCTTGTTGAATTCAAGATCTATCTATTCTAATTTATTGAATGTTAGAATGTTCATGTTTAGCTGATTTCAAGTGCACATATTTTGAATGCAATTTTCCAAAGCAAAACTTGTTTTCATTGAAACTGGTTCCATGATTTATTGTTCATATGGCTCTTTCATTTGGGCTATCCTTTTCATGACAGCATGTATATGGAAATGTTTGCCTAAATAATATATATGTGTATTAATTTCCTCACATAGTAACATTTATTATCTTTGTATCAGTAATGCATGCAATTTTGTTTCTGCTACTCCAAGCATAAGTACATCATCATTTTTACTTCTTTCTACTCATGTTCCTTTTCTTGTAGAAAAAAGAAAGATTTCCCTCATAGACCAGAGTCTCAGCATCTATAGCCAAAGACCCCAGCAATTGGATTACAGAATGCATGGCCAATTCCTATTCTTCTATTAGAGAAACAGATCATAATGACTCTTCCTGAGGTTTTTCCACCAGGAATTACAACAAACAGTTATGTCAGCTATTAATTTGTGCCACCCCTTCTATACGTGCTTCCTTCCTTCCCTTTTCAGTTTTTCCCCTTTTCTGACTTCTCTCTTCCTCTCCCTGAATGGAATCATCACCATGCTTCTCTCTACCATCTCCCCAACTCCCATACCAAACTGGCCTTCCTAATGACAGCATTTATGTTCCAGTCATTTCCTGGCACTTAAAAAAAATGTAGCTGTCCTGGTTCCTAGTCCTTCAAGAATTACTTTGTCACAAATATAGTTGAGCCACTCTGAGGTCTATGCATTATCAGTTTTAGGAACAATATTTTCATTTTCTTACCTTGAGTTTTCTGGCATTTAATATCTTTAACCAGTAGTCTAGTTCTAATGTGAGCCCTTAAGACACTGTATCATATGAGAAGGGAAAATATTTTGAAGTTAGACGGACATTCTGTTGCCCCAGCAATGCCCATGTAACGTAGACGGTACCTAGTGGGTCGGCAGAGAGGACTGGCTCTGTTTGTCACATGCCCTTTGAAACTTTTTTTGGATATTCCTTACAACCTGAGCCACCAGAGAACCCCTTCCATTTTTTGGCCACATATCTAGAATTTCTAATATCAAAAATTCATTGAAAAAATAAAGTATTATTCAATTTTCTCTCCTCTTGTGTCTTGATCCACATCCCCCTTCTTAAGAAGAGTGACCTCAGCTATTTTCCCATAGAAATATGAACGAATTTTGTAACTTTTCTTTCTAAAGGTCCTGGGTGAAATTTTAGAGATATGGCATCAAAGTGAAACTCTTTGATGTTTCACTTTGAAAAGTAAATTGACTTTGTTGAATATCTTAAAGACAATATGGTTCAATCAGTTTTCTGATCCAAGGATAAAATATAAATTTTATTTACCATCCCTTGGCAAGATGGTTTATCTCTCCATCCAATGTCAAGCAAATTTTAGTTAGTGTTTGTGTTCTATGTTGGCATTTGACATCCTTTCCCAACACTGTAGGAAAGAGCACCTGAGTTACTAGCAAAGTCTTCACAAGAGGCGACCAGTTTTATCTGCCTTCCTGGATCTCCCTGACTGACGGATGGACTACTCAGCTACCGAAGATCACATTTTTGTCATCAATAAGGACATAAGGACCTCTTAAAAAATATAACACAACAACACATGCAGATACACACACACACAAATTACAACAGAAATTCATTATGACTTTAGGAGTCTTTCAGGTAGAATTTTATGTTCTATTTGACCTTTTGTTTGAGATACAAAAATTCATGAGCATAAAAATGTAGTGAACCAACTCAAGCTGCTTGTCAAATTGCAGAGTGGAAACCTCAACTTACTACAGATTGGTCTAATTAAGCCTTATTAAAATTGATACCCCCAGGGTGAATTTTTATCCCTTGCACAAAGGACGGAATTGCAGATTTCCACATACAATGCAGGCGAATCTGGTGCTTTTATGGGTGAATTTTCCAAATGGGGATAGTGAATGTGCCAGGGACAGCATCCCTGAAGCATATGGGGATGTGTAATTGCTCAGTAATTGCAGTTTTCATTTGGGCCAATTAAATGCAAATGAAAACAAAAGCCATGTCCTGTCTCTGCAGTTTGTTGGTAGTAGTCCAGACTCAGGCTGGGGAGTGGGGCGGGCAGCGGGAGGGGCGGCATGGGGGAGGGGAACCGGGAGATGTCAGAGGTTCTCTTGGGGACATATCTGCTCATCTTTCATCTTCTCCACCTCCCACAACTGCCTCTCATCTCACTTCTTTTTTCCTTCCCTGAAACCTCAGTGGGGATCCTCATAGAGGGAAAGGGTCCCATCAGACAACGTCCCTCTGCAGAATGGGGCCAAGTTGACATTCTCTAGCAAGCTTTCATTCTAATGTGACCGCTTGTCTGCTGTGAGGATACAGGGTCTGCTGGAGCTAGAATCAAATGAATGGAGCATGAGGAGCTGTTATCACCATACAGGACATGCTGCTGTTTTGCTCCTTCCACCAGTCATTGCATCCTCTTCAGCAGCTCCTGGGGCCAGGAAAAGAGTCATTCACCCAGGGAACAGTGGGAAATAGAGACTCTTGGTGGTGGAGTCTGTGAATGTGGGGGCATCTGCCACACCTCAACAAAGGACTGTTGAAAACAAATAGCCTAGTCTTTTCTTCAGGCTGTGTTCTGAATTCCATTCTCAGGTCATCCAACTTCCTCCTCACCATCTCTACCTGGCAGTGTAATGGGCAACTCATTATATGTCCTATCAAAGCTAAACACTTCGTATCCATCCTCCCCTCTTGATTCTCCCCTGCTTCTGCTGCTAAGTCGCTTCAGTCGTGTCCAACTCTGTGCGACCCCACAGACGGCAGCCCACCAGGCTCCCCTGTCCCTGGGATTCTCCAGGCAAGAACACTGGAGTGGGTTGCCATTTCCTTCTCCAATGCATGCAAGTGAAAAGTGAAAGTGAATTTGCTCAGTCGTGTCTGACTCCTAGCGACCCCATGGACTGCAGCCTACCAGGCTCCTCCATCCATGGGATTTGCCAGGCAAGAGTACTGGAGTGGGGTGCCATTGCCTTCTCCTCCCTTCCTTCAGTCCCCTACATTTCAGTTAGTGAAGTCATTTTCTGGTGGTAGAGCTTCAGGCAAGAGCTGGCCTGGAGAAAGTTTATTTTGGGAAGGGGACCCAAAGACATTTTACTCGAACAGTAAAATGGAAAGAGGGAAATCTGATCCGAGAGAGTATGGTTGAGATGGTTACTGCTGTGGGCTTCTGGGTCCTCTCTACAGTTCCAGCAGGTACTCTCTGAAGAGGTGTGCATGTCACCCACCTTCCAAACCACCATGGGTCAGATGTTGCCCCTGAGGTGTGAATTTTCTGGGTTTCCAGGTTCCCACAGGTACTCGAATGCCCTAGGGCAGAAGGCTGGAGATGCAAAGAACAGCAAGGCCAAAGTACTGCCAAGCGCCCTGCCATGGCTGCTTGTTGTCACAGCAACTGCTGGAATGAAAAGTTGTGGAAGAGGTTATGAAAGGGCACGATGCCTGGGAGTCATCCTCGACGCCATACTTTCTCTTCACCTCACATTCTACTCATCAGTTATTTCTGTAGATCCTACTTCTAAAATATATTCTAAATCTGACTGTCTCTCACCATCCCCACAATGACCACCCTGGTCCATATTATCAACATTTCGATATAGACTGCAGTGACAGTTTGCTGATGGAGCGCCCATTCTCACCCTTTCTTCCATTCCTTACCCCACCCCCAGCACATAACACACACAGCAGGCAGCAACCAGGGCAAACCCTTATGAACTCTTATCATAGGGACCTCCCTGGCAGTCCAGTGGCTGGGACTTCACCTTCTAATGCAGGGGGTGTGGGTTCGATCCCTGGTTGGGGAACTAGAATCCTACATGCCTCACAACCAAAACGTAAAACAGAAACACTATTGTAACAAATTCAAAAAAGACTTTAAAAATGGTCCCACATTAAAAAAAAATCTTAAAAACTCTTATCATAGCCATGTCTTGTTTCCTTTAAAAATCCAATGATAACTCATCTCAGCCAGAATAAAATCCTAAATCCCTTCTAACACCTGCAAAAGTCTGTATGTTTGGCCCTTTTCTCCTTTTCTGAACTCATAAAGTTATTCTCTTCCCTTCTCCGACTTCTTCAGACACTCTGGTATCCACTGGCCTCTTTTGCTGTTTCCAAATTGCCAGAAACGTTCCCACTTCAAAGCTTTGTATTTGCTGTTCACTCTTTCCAGAATGCTATTCCTACATGAATGTGCTTGTTTCACTCCCTCACTTCATTCAAGTCTCTATATAAATAGCATCTTGTCAAAAAAATATTTTTTGATCATCTTATCTACATTAATACCTTTCCCTCCAACAATCCATTTTTTGCTCCTCATTTTTCTCTCTGTCTAAAATCTTACAGATTTTTTCCTTTACGTTTATTTTCCTCTTTTTCAATTTAGTGTTAGTTCATAAAAGTAGGGACTTTGGTTTATTGACATAACTCTCATACCTAAAGCAGCCCCCAGTAGAGAGTAGACAAACTTGCTCTTAAAAATGATCCACCAGGGGGATGGGTGGCAGAGGAATCTAGTCATGTGCTTCCTTTTATGGCTACAGGAAAGGTGACTGTGCAGAGGTAGTAGGTTCCAGAGCCTGGCACATACCCTGCAGGATGCTGTACTCTTGGTCTGTTGTGTTTTCATTTTTCATTGTGTATCTTGTTGGGGCCAGGATGCCAGCACAGCCAAGAAGAAGAAGCTAATCATGGCCATCTCAAACCTGAGTATCCTTATCAAGCTCTCCAGAATCACTGAGGGGAGTCTTAGCACATGTGCCTCCTCCTCCTGCCCTCCAAGAATCTGATGAATGGAGACATGATGTCAATGAGAGCCTTTTGGAGAGCTCAACCACAAGACTTCTCTTAACACAAATAAACAATTTCTTTCTTGAGACCTACTTTTCCATGTCTGTAGTCAATTTTAACCTAAGAGAGGACAGAGGTAAAGTTTTCATCAGAGTACTGATTTTAGATTTCAGGTTCTTGCAGGATGTCATGCTGTTAGGAAAGGCAAGTAGGTGCCTTAGTATTGAGCTGGGGAAGTATCTGGTGAGAAATATAGGGACTTGGCTAAGTATGCAGATGCTATAAAAACCAAGGTATGGTCTCTTATGATGTTTTTGTTGTCATTTTTGTTGTCCATCTTTTTCTATATCTAAAACTTGGAAGAATCTTTGATTTTTTTTTTTTTTTTCCTGTTTTGTGTCTCCTTCTTAAAGCACCCCTATTCTTGGTGGTATCAGTGGGATGCCTGTATCCATTGCCAAGAGCATGGAATTTGCAGTTAGAGAAAGCTAGCTTTATATTCCCGATTCCTTATTAACATGTAGTGTGACCTTGAAAAAGTTGCTTAATCTTTCCAAACCCCTGTTTCATCAACTGTAAAATGAAGTCAATCTATCCTCATTAAATAGTTGTGAGAATTTTAATGAGATTGTATACCTCCCCCTACTATTCCCTCCCCTACCCTTTGTAAAAATAGATCAGTTACAAATTAGATGTTTTAAAGCCTGAGACAGCCTATTGTCATTTCTAAGAGATAAATCCTGGCAGGCTGGGTGTCTGACTTTTTTTTAAACTTTGCTAATATATATATAGAAATAGGGGGGAGTTTATCACTCACTTCTTTTAGAACAAGCTCCCATAGGTCTGAGGATGTTTAAAACAGAAGCATATTTAAATGCAGACAACCTTCAGATGGAAACAGATGAAAGACTATTCAATTAGGGAGCAGATAGCCAGGAATCCCTAGATACCTGGGGCTTTCTCTCCATTGCAGTTTTTCTGAAAGGCCTGTGCGAGGAGAATTGCAGAGAGCCCAAAAGTCTCCATCAATATAAACTTAAAATTCTAGATACAGGAATGCTTCACTTTTTGTTTGGCAGAGAACATTTTTACTTCAATAACTGTGTACCTAGGATTGTAATCTGGAAACCTCTGCTAGGATATTAGCATTATTTGGGCCATGCTATGTGAATAACCCATTTGATGGAGGTCTCACTCCTTATAGATAAGCCAACAAAGAGTTAGGTAAATGGAGTGATCTGCCCAAACACATGCATCCAGTAAACAGCTGGAGGGAGGGGGAATTGAAAAGCCCATCTGATACTCATGATTTTCCCAGTGACCCTGAAGCCACAACAATATGGGAAGGAAGGACGTTCTATTGAGTTCAAGCATCCTGCTTGAACTGAGGGAGGAGATACGTGAAGAGGAGCAAGCAGAGGACCACCAGGCATTGTTACAGAGCATGAAGACACCAAGGATACCATCCCCTTAAAATGGAGTCCGAAAAAACAAGTAGGAAGTCCTGGACCAATGGGAGCGTGAAACAGGAGATCCTTAGATTGGTTTAGATGGGAGAGAAAACAAAGATACAATTTATTCTACCTAGAAAGCCATACAGAAATTTGTGAGTTTTGCCTGGAAGATTAGGTGATCAAATGAGTGGGCTATAAAAATACGGTGAGAGACCAGTGCCCTAAATGGGATGTGGACATGGAGAAATATTCTGTGGCAGAGTTTGTGTTTTCTTCAAGCCTTCATAAAACTGGAAAGCACAAGTGTAGGTGAAGCAAAGAGGAAAGGCTGTACTAGCCACTTGGGACTCATCTAGCCGAGTCAGAACAGCAGCAGCAGGAGTTGAGACAGTGACGAGATGCTGAGAGTTTAGCCAGAGCTCAAAATCACAGCAAGAAGGCCCTGAGTGAACAATAACCTTCTGGGAAATTCTCTGAAATCCTTATGATATGATTGTGTATATGTTGTGAGATGAAGGGTTCACTAAACTTCCCTTGGTGCTGGAAGCTTAAGCCTTTTTATTTGGAAATTAAAGTCCCCCAGAGAACAGCAGAATTTGGAGGCAGGTGGCTCTGCATAGACTGTTTCTGTCTGTTGTAGCCCTCAATAATTCCCACTATTATCATTACAGTCTCCACAGAAAATAAAGTGTTTTTGATTCAAGTCTTCTTCCATCTCCTCTCCTCTCTTCTCCAATCTCCACTGAACTGAATGGATGATGTCAATTAGGGACATTTATCTGGAATCGAATGTGGAGGCTTAATTATCACAGACAAAAACCACTAATGAGGAAACTACATTATCCTTCACACACGAAGCTGTTTTGATGGAAACTAATTTATGGCAAGTGTTCTATCCTGCAGGCTTCATTATAAAGGGTCTCTGTCTTCACGGCTTTCTCCCTCCCTTTCCCCCTATCCTTTCTCTACTGTCATTAGTTCAATCTCACAGGAAATCAGAGAGCACACAGTGCTCTCCACACCTTTTATAGGAAAGGAAGCAATGAGGCAGCCAGATTGGCTCCAGGCAAAATCACCACATTACAATGCTTATTTGGGCACGTCTCATTTTTCTTTTTGGCCGCCTTTCCCTCATATTTTTCTCTTTTCTGTCTTACTCCCATCTTCTCCTTGCCATCTATCACCCAGCTGGTTGAAGTCTCTTTTGCCCTCACCTAATCAATCCTTTCCCAGCTTTTTGTTTACTTATCAATAAGAACCCATTTGTAGGGCAGGAATAGAGCCACAGACATAGAGACTGGATATGTGGACACAGTGAGGGTAAAGGAGGGTGGCGAGAATTGAGAGATTAGGATTGACATGTATATACTACCATGTGTAAAGTAGCTAGTGGGAAGCTTCTATACAGCACAGGGAGCCCAGCCCAATGCTGTGGTCCTAGACAGGTGGGATATGGGAGGAAGGTCCAAGAGGGAGGCAATATATGTATATATATATAGTTGTACAAAAAAGGTCATAATGACCATAATAACCGTGATGGTGTGGTCACTCACCTGGAGTCAGACACCCTGGAGTGTGAAGTCAAATGGGCCTTAGGAAGCACTACTATGCACAAAGTTAGTGGAGGGGATGGAATTCCAGCTGAGCTACTTCAAATCCTAAAAGATGATTCTGTGAAAGTGCTATACTCAATATGCCAGCAAATTTGGAGAACTCAGCAGTGGCCACAGGACTGGAAAAAGTCAGTTTTCATTCCAATCCCAAAGAAAGGCAATGCCAAAGAAGGTTCAAAGTGAAGTGAAGTGAAGTGAAAGTCACTCAGTCATGTCTGACTGTAACCCCATGGACTATACATTCCATGGAATTCTCCAGGCCAGAGTACTGGAGTGGATAGCCTTTGCCTTCTACAGAGGATCTTCCCAATCCAGGTCTCCCATATTGCAGGTGGATTCTTTACCAGTTGAGCCACAAGGGAAGCCCAAGAATACTGGAGTGGGTAGTCTATCCCTTCTCCAGCAGATCTTCCTGAACCGGAGTCTCCTGCATTGCAAGTGGATTATTTACCAACTGAGCTTTGAGGGAAGCTATGAGGAACATTTATGAATGTTCAAACTACCATATAATTGCACTCATTTCACACGCTAGCAAGATAATGCTCAAAATCCTTCAAGCCAGTCTTCAACAGTATGTGAACTGAGAATTTCCAGATGTGCAAACTGGATTTAGAAAAGGCAGAGAAACTAGAGATCAAATTGCCAACATCCGTTGGATCATAGAGAAAGCAAGAGAATTCCAGGGGAAAAAAATCTATTTTTGCTTCATTGACTACACTAAAGCCTTTGACTGTATGGATCACAACAAGCTGTGGAAAAATTTTTAAAGAGATGGGAACACCAGATCATTTTACCTGTGTCCTGAGAAACCTGTATGCAGGATAAGAAGCAACAGTTGGAACTAGATATAGAACAAAGAATCGTTCAGAATTGGGAAAGGAGTACGTCAAGGTTGTATATTGTCACCTTGCTTATTAACTTCTATGCAGAGTACATCACATGAAATGCTGAGCTGGATGAAGCACAAGCTGGAATCAAGATTGCTGGGGGGAACATCAATGACCTCAGATACGCAGATGAAACCACCCTTATGGCAGAAAATGAAGAGGAACTAAACAGCCTTTTGATGAAAGTGAAAGAGGAGAGTGAAAAAGCTGGTTCAAAATTCGACATTCAAAAAACAAAGATCATGGTATCCAGTCCCATCACTTCATGGCAAATAGATGGGGAAACAATGGAAACAGTGACAGACTTTGTTTTCTTGGGCTCCAAGATCACTGCAGATGGTGACAACAGCCACGAAATTAAAAGAAACGCTCCTTGGAAGAAAAGCTATGACCAACCTAGACAGCATATTAAAAAGCAGAGACATTATGTTACTGACAAAGGTCCATATAGTCAGAGGTATGGTTTTTCTAGTAGTCATGCATGGATGTGAGAGTTGGACCATGAAGAAGGCTGAGTGCCCAAGAATTGATGCTTTTGAACTATGGTGTTGGAGAAGACACTTCAGAGTCCCTTGGACTGCAAGGACATCGAACCAGTCAATCCTAAAGGCAATCAGTCCTAAATATTCACTGGAAAGACGGATGCTGAAGCTGAAGCTTCAATACTTTGGCCACCTGATGAGAAGAACTGACTCATTTGAAAAGACCCTGATGCTGGGAAAGATTGAAGGCAGTAGAAGGGGACAACAGAGGATGTGATGGTTGATGGCATCACCAACTCAGTGGACATGACTTTAAGCAAGCTCCAGCAGTTGGTGATGGGTGTTGGTGATGGACAAGGAAGCTTAGTGTGCTGCAGTCCATGGGGTCACAAAGAGTCAGACATGACTGAGCGACTGAACTGAACTAAACTGAATGCAAAGTACATCATGTGAAATTCCATGCTGGACAAATCACAAGCTGTAATCAAGACTTCCAGAAGAAATATCAACAACTTCAGATATGCAAATTATACCAGCCTTTGACTGTGTGGATCACAATAAACTGTGGAAAATTCTTCAAGAGATGGGAATACTAGACCACCTGACCTGTCTCTTGAGAAACATATATGCAGGTCAGGAAGCAACAGTTAGACCTGGACATGGAACAACAGACTGGTTCCAAATAGGAAAAGGAGTACATCAAGGCTGTATATGGTCACCCTGCTTATTTAACTTATATGCAAGTACATCATGAGAAATGCTGGGCTGGAAGAAACACAAGCTGGAATCAAGATTGCTGGGAGAAATATCAATAACCTCAGATATGCAGATGACACCACCTTTATGGAAGAAAGTGAGAAAAACTAAAGAGCCTCTTGATGAAAGTGAAAGAGGAGAGTGAAAAAGTTGGCTTAAAGCTCAACATCCAGAAAATGAAGATCATGGCATCCGGTCCCATCACTTCATGGGAAATAGATGAGGAAACAGTGGAAACAGTGTCAGACTTTATTTTGGGGGCTCCAAAATCACTGCAGATGGTGACTGCAGCCATAAAATTAAAAGACGCTTACTCCTTGGAAGGAAAGTTATGACCAACCTAGATAGCATGTTCAAAAGCAGAGACATTGCTTTGCAACAAAGGTCCATCTAGTCAAGGCTATGGTTTTTCCTGTGGTCATGTATGGATGTGAGAGTTGGACTGTGAAGAAAGCTGAGCGCTGAAGAATTGATGCTTTTGAACTGTGGTGTTGGAGAAGACTCTTGAGAGTCCCTTGGACTGCAAGGAGATCCAACCAGTCCATTCTGAAGGAGATCAGCCCTGGGATTTCTTTGGAAGGAATGATGCTAAAGCTGAAACTCCAGTACTTTGTCCACCTCATGCGAAGAGTTGAGTCCTTGGAGAAGACTCTGATGCTGGGAGGGATTGGGGGCAGGAGGAAAAGGGGATGACAGAGGATGAGATGGCTGGATGGCATCACTGACTCGATGGACATGAGTTTGAGTGAACTTTGGGAGTTGGTGCTGGACAGGGAGGCCTGGCGTGCTGCAATTCATGGTGTTGCAAAGAGTCGGACAAGACTGAGCGACTGAACTGAACTGAACTGAATTGAATGACTCAAAGTGAAGAGGAACTAAAGAACCTCCTGATGAAGGTGAAATAGAATTGTAAAAAAACTGGCTTAAAACTCAACATTCAAAAACTGGTCCTATCACTTTATGGCAAATACATGGGAGAAAAAAAAAGATTCAGTGGCAGATTTTATTTTCTTGGGCTCCAAAATCACTGTGGACAGTGACTGAAGCCATAAAATTAAAGATGCTTGCTCCTTGGGAGAAGAGCTATGACAAAACTAGACAGCATTTTAAAAAGCAGAGATATCAATTTGCCAACAAAAATCCACATAGTCAAAACTATGGTTTTTGTAGTAGCCATATACAGATGTGAAATTTGGACAATAAAGAAAGCTGTGCTGTGTTGTGCTTAATCGCTCAGTCATGTCTGACTGTTTGAGACCTCATGGACTGTAGCCCACCAGGCTCCTCTGTCCATGGGGATTCTCCAGACAAGTGTACTGGAGTGGACAGTCACGCCATTCTCCAGGGGATCTTCCCAACCCAGGTTTCCCACATGACAGGCAGATTCTTTACCATCTGAGAGACAAAGAATTGATGCTTTCGAACTGTGGTGCTAAGGAAGACTCTCAAGAGTCCCTTGGACAGCAAGGAGATCAAATTAGCCAATCTTAAAGGATATAAACTCTGAAAATTCACTGTAAGGACTGAGGCTGAAATCGAAGCTTCAATACATTGGCCACTTGATGTCAAGAGCTGACTTACTGGAAAAGATCCCAATGCTGAAAAGATTGACAGCAAGAGGAGAAGGAGGTGGCAGAAGATGGTTGCATGGCATCATCAATGGATGCCATGATGTAGGTTTGCATGCATCATCATGCATCCAACTCAATGGACATGAGTTTGAGCAAACTCTAGGGGACAGTGAAGCCTGGCATGCTGCAGTTCATGGCATCTCAAAGAGCTGGAACATGACCTAGCAACTGAACAAAAACATAGTTGATTCACTTCATTGTACAGCAGAAACTAACACAACCTTGTAAAGCAAAAATACTCCACTTTAAAAAAGAGAGAATTTGAGCTGGACTGAGGTGCTGGCAGTCTGGATTAAGCACAGGGGTTTCCCTACCTACAACTGAGGAAAGGATTAGTAGCCTTCATGGGAGTCAGGGAGGTATTAAGTTTCAGAAATCAAAGCTGCTTGTCAGAAAGACATCCAGTAGGACTTTTAGGTGCTATTACAGGACAAAATGGGAAACAGCAATCAGTGACCAAGGCAGAGAAAACTTTAGTTATATCAGATCAGATCAGATCAGATTAGTCGCTCAGTTGTGTCCAACTCTTTTTGACCCCATGAATCGCAGCACGCCAGGCCTCCCTGTCCATCACCAACTCCTGGAGTTCAGTGAGACTCACGTCCATCGAGTCACTGATGCCATCCAGCCATCTCATCCTCTGTTGTCCCCTTCTCCTCTTGCCCCGAATCCCTCACAGCATCAGAGTCTTTTCCAACGAGTCAACACTTTGCATGAGATGGCCAAAGTACTGGAGTTTCAGCTTTAGCATCATTCCTTCCAAAGAAATCCCAGGGCTGATCTCCTTCAGAATGGACTGGTTGGATCTCCTTGCAGTCCAAGGGACTCTCAAGAGTCTTCTCCAACACCATAGTTCAAAAGCATCAATTCTTCGGCGCTCAGCCTTCTTCACAGTCCAACTCTCACATCCATACATGACCACAGGAAAAACCATAGCCTTGACTAGACGGACCTTTGTTGGCAAAATAATGTCTCTGCTTTTGAATATGCTATCTAGGTTGGTCATAACTTTCCTTCCAAGGAGTAAGCATCTTTTAATTTCATGGCTGCAGTCACCATCTGCAGTGATTTTGGAGCCCCGAAAAATGAAGTCTGACACTGTTTCCACTGTTTCCCCATCTATTTCCCATGAAGTGATGGGACCAGATGCCATGATCTTCATTTTCTGGATGTTGAGCTTTAAGCCAATTTTTCACTCTCCTCTTTCACTTTCATCATGAGGCTTTTGAGTTCCTCTTCACTTTCTGCCATAAGGGTGGTGTCATCTGCATATCTGAGGTTATTGATATTTCTCCCAGCAATCTTGATTCCAGCTTGTGTTTCTTCCAGTCCAACGTTTCTCATGATGTACTCTGCATATAAGTTAAATAAGCAGGTTGACAATATACAGCCTTGACGAACTCCTTTTCCTATTTGGAACCAGTCTGTTGTTCCATGTCCAGTTCTAACTGTTGCTTCCTGACCTGCATACAAATTTCTCAAGAGGCAGGTCAGGTGGTCTAGTATTCCCATCTCTTTCAGAATTTTCCACAGTTTATTGTGATCCACACAGTCAAAGGCTTTGGCATAGTTAAGAAAGCAGAAATAGATGTTTTTCTGGAACTCTTTTGCTTTTTCCATGAGCCAGCAGATGTTGGCAATTTGATCTCTGGTTCCTCTGCCTTTTCTAAAACCAGCTTGAACATCAGGAAGCTCACAGTTCACATATTGCTGAAGCCTGGCTTGGAGAATTTTGAGCATTACTTTACTAGCATGTGAGATGAATGCAATTGTGCCATAGTTTGAGCATTCTTTGGCATTGCCTTTCTTTGGGATTGGAATGAAAACTGACCTTTTCCAGTCCTGGGGCCACTGCTGAGTTTTCCAAATTTGCTGGCATATTGAGGGCAGCACTTTCACAGCATCATCTTTCAGGATTTGGAATAGCTCAACTGGAATTCCATCACCTGCACTAGCTTTGTTCGTAGTGATGCTTTCTAAGGCCCACTTGACTTCACATTCCAGGATGTCTGGCTCTAGGCCAGTGATCACACCATCATGATCATCTGGGTCATGAAGATCTTTTTGTACAGTTCTTCTGTGTATTCTTGCCACCTCTTCTTAATATCTTCTGCTTCTGTTAGGTCCATACCATTTCTGTCCTTTATCGAGCCCATCTTTGCATGAAATGTTCCTTTGGTATCTCTGATTTTCCTGAAGAGATCTCTAGTCTTTCCCATTCTGTTGTTTTCCTCTATTTCTTTGCATTGATCGCTGAAGAAGGCTTTCTTATCTCTTCTTGCTATTCTTTGAAACTCTGCGTTCAGATGTTTATATCTTTCCTTTTCTCCTTTGCTTTTTGCTTCTCTTCTTTTCACAGCTATTTGTAAGGCCTCCCCAGACAGCCAGTTTGCCTTTTTACATTTCTTTTCCATGGGGATGGTCTTGATCCCTGTCTTCTGTACAATGTCACGAACCTCATTCCATAGTTCATCAGGCACTCTATCTATCAGAGCCCTCCCCATCCCTGTTTTCCTATAGAATCAGCAATAAAACCCATGCATTGGCCTTTGTAGCCCTTGGTGGTCTTGGCTGAGGCCACTGTGTTCTGTGCCAATGCCCAGCTCCAGGGATGCCTTTCAGGAATAAGCTAGGAGCTCCAGAGTGAGGAGGAGGAGGAGGTTGGGGACTCCTGGTCTCTGGGGACTGTGACACAGAAGAGAGGAGAGAACCTAGTCCAGAGCCAGACACTGTATCTCTCCTTCTAGAATGAATCTCCAGGAAAGCGCCAGGTCTTCTCATTTTTGTATTCTCATTTCTTTCACAGATCTTGACATATACATATGAGCTCAGACCATGAGTGCCGTTAAAAAATAAAGGGATAAGTAAATGAAGGAGACAAATTTCTCCTGAAGTGATGATGTCAGTATTGTACCTTGTATGTGTTGATCCCCAATAGTTCAGTCAGAGGGGTTTGCCCATGTTCATGCTTCCTAGCCCTGTTCATGCCCACTGCTGTGTTGGCAACAGCCAGAACCAGAGAAATCACTGCATCCTGTGTGTCAGTTCCCAGAAGGAAGGGGACAGGCTGAGGGCAGGAGTCCAGGAGGACCAGTAGCAGAAGCCAATAGTCTTTGTAATCTGAAGGCCAGGTGATGGAGAGCAAGTTGGAGAGGGGTGGTGGTCCCATTCAAGGCTAGTTGAACATAGCAAGTGTCTGGAACCATTCTGCAGATTCTGTCACTCTCAGACTGCCTAACCTTGGGCCAGTCCCTCATTCCTTGTCAGATTAAGCCATCTAGCCATAGCAGCAATGGCAACGCAAAGTTCATGTGCAGGATGAGACGGGAAGGTCGTATGTGTTTCTAGTCACATGCCAACTACCTTTCATTAGGAGTGGTCAGCTGGAGCACTGGCCGTAGGAAAGGAGGATATGGGAGTGCCAGGCTGTGAATCTACTGATTCTGTTAAGGCATCTGAATGTCCCTGACCAGACTCAGGCTGCCAGGTCCACAGTGGATTCGCAAATATCTCAGATGATTCTTTTCTGAGTGAAATGACACACTGAGTGGTGAATAAATCAATTCTACTTTCCCTTAGTCGTGAGTGCAAAGGCAAGGAGACCTAACAATGATCAGTGTTCCATTTAGAGCTAAGATCATTTTCATGTTTGGGGAGAGAGAGCCCCAGAGGTGGATCTAAAAGGAGTGGTGCTCAGAGCTCCCCCGGCTCAGGCTGGAGCCATCAAGGCTCCCGGGCTTGAGGCAGGGTGCAGTCTGCTTGGCCAGAGTCAGAATGCTTAGCCAGACCAGCAGTCTTGAACCAGACCTCTGCCTGCTGTACCAGTCCTGCTAATAATAGTTACTCATGAGCCTTGTTGTCATTACTTCCAGACTGCTGAGGAGAGTGTCAGCTCTACCTTTCTTTAGTTTTTTTTTTTTTTTTTCCTTTTGTTTTTCCATGGCCCAATGAACAGGCTTCCGGAGGAGACTAGCAAAGCATGGCTCTTGTTGCTGGCTGACCGCACAGAGGCTCTGTTTTTCCAAACCGATGGCACAGCTTGCCAAGAGTGAATTAAATGTTTCCACAGAATCATTTGCTTCACTCCTAATCGGCTCTGTAAATTATTTTTCTTCCACTAGTTTAAGAGGGGCACACTGGCTCCCTTGGTCAGGCACCTCAGGCTAGGGTTTTTGGGAAAGGAAGAAATGGAAAGTCATGAGAGGCTCTTCTAGAATCTAAGGGGGAGAATGGAAAAGTCTGGGCTGAGTGCAGGCGTGGCCTTGGAGCAGTAGGTAGGACAGAAAACACATGGATGCTTGTCCAGAGCTCGGGGTGATGGAGAGGCTGGGAAGCAAGGATTTTTGGGTCATTGACCTCCGAGACACTAACCAAATCACTAACGAGAGTCGCGGAAGCTACTGCCGTGACTTGCTCCTGCTGGAAGATTCTGTCCGACTAGCCCCACTTCCCTGGCTCAGATGGGAGACTTCCTAGGGTGTCTCGCTCACTGTGATCTTCCTCCAGGTGGTCCTCCAGCCTTGCCACAGTGACCATCTGCAAATATCTTGTAACAGAACCCCGACCTTGTCTCTCTGCCCATCGCCCCAGCTGTCCTAGGGTTAGCAGTTGGGGCTCTGTGCTAAATTTCTCCAGTTTAGCTTAGGGCTCCTTTTCAGGGCCAAGTCAGTCTCCCACTCTCCCCAGGCTTCAGCATGACTCCTTCTTTCCAGTATCAGTTGCTCCTCTCTGCCTGCATTTGGAATATGATGAAAATGTTGCCTCTCCAGTTTTTCCTTTACTTTATTGTCCCTAAAAACAAATTCATTTACCATATTCATCTCAACAGGTTGTTGCTATTTACTCCAGGGGATGAGAATAGCAGTCTTGGGCAGGTGATGAAGATTTAAAATAACCAGGGCCCTTTTTGTTCTGGAATGGTAGCTGTGCTCTCCCTTAGATCTTTACTCTTGAGAGGTGGACTCAATTACATAATCTGGTAATCTTATAATTTATCATTTAATGGGAATAATTTGGGGAATGAAAGGGATGTTATTAACAACATGCCAGAATAATAGGAATAAAAAAGGAATATTGTGGGCAACAGTTATATTCTTACTCTGACCTTGCCTTTAGCAGCCCACATGGAGCAAAAGTCCCTTAGTCAAGAGTTGTATCTGGGGTCATTTCTCTTGGAAGTGGTACATGGATGTGACAGCCACTATATAGCTTGAAATTCAGGAAGATCCTGGTGCAACTCTTGGACCCTTACTAAATGCATAGACTTGGATAAGTAGTTTCTTTGGTGACCCTCAATTACCCTGTCTGTACAGTGGTTATAATGGCAACTGTCTCAAAGATGACTTCAAAAAATAATTAACATATAAAGCATTTGATTTGGAGTGCCTCAAGGAGTTCTAGTTTCTATTTCTTCATCTTTTCCCTAATGAAACCCACAAAGCATGCCAACTCTGTTTCCACTTTCTCTCCTTTCGAGGGAAGATGGTCTGTGATCTGCTACTCAGTATTCTATCTTAAAATGGATTCCCAACTTTGCATTCCTAACATCTTTTAATGTACCAAATAAAAGGGTTGAAATTCAATATATTAAGTGAAGTGATTTTAATGTATGAGACAGAAAGAGAGATTTAGTTTATGTTCCAAATATGCATGAGCATGAGATGCATTCAGAACAAGATATTGCCAGATGATGAAAATGAAAAAAGATGAATCTTGTGCTGGGCGTAATTAAATGACTGAGAAGACAGCTAATGGTTTTAGGATGAAAACTTTAGCTCCAGACCACTGGTTTTAGTTCAGCACTGAAAGCTATTATGCCCGTTGCCAGCTGCTAGGAAAAGAAACTGACTAGAACCCAATGTAATTGCTCTGGAGAGTATGGTCTTGGACAAGAGTCCTATGCCCTTGAAGTTCCTCACACTGTCTTGGCTTCAGTTTCTTGACCTGTAAAATGGGCACAAAATTATGAACTGAATAGGATTGTGATGAGAATGAAATGTGAGGCCTCACAGTGTTCAACTGTCAAACACAAACTGAAATGGGTTATAAGTTATTATTAGTTTATTTTTATTTCTTTAGGAATTTTAATGGAATCTGGAGAATCATATACTCTTGCATCTCTTCTTTTAACTTCAGCTAGATTTTTCTGCAGGATTTAATGGAAATTTCTTGTTTTTAGAGTGGCTGGACCTAGATCTGTAAACTAACTGATTTCAAGTGAGAAGTTAAGAGGTACCCAATTAGAAATCCCCAAGGCCCTCACTATCAAAATCCTAACTTTGTGGAACTTTAATAGTTGTTCCTCCACAAAAGGTATGCATGCACAAATATCTTTGGAAAATGCTGGATAAATAAAATGAAATAGATCGCTGCACAGATCAGTCGCCTCGTCCTCGTCTGTCCCCCTCACCCACCCCCCCCCCCCCCCCCCCCCCCCCCCCCCCGCCCCCCACCCCCCCTCTCATCCTCCCCCTCTCCCCCCCCCCGCATAGCTTTTTAAATATTTAAATGAACCAATATGCATCTCCAAGATGGGGCCACCTACCATCCATTGTCTCCCAAGTGTACTTGACCATATTTTTTTGTGGGATATTTTTAGAGAACCATGGTCCTTGGCATGCTTTGGAAAGTACTCATTTAATACTCTTTATGGATTTGGGAAAATGTTTGCATTATAATATTAATCAAGAAAGCAAGCTACTAAATTTCATGTACTGTAAAATGACGATTATGTTAAATTGTATATAAGAGCCTGGCAAGAAATGTATCAAAATATTAATGCATTATCTAAAAGCAGTAACCTCAGGGGCAATAATTTAGGGATTTTTAAAAAATATCTATTTCACGTAATCCATATTTTTCAATTTTTCTACAATGACCATGTATTATCTTTATAATCCAAAGATTTTACTCTTCTTTTCTTTTGGTTAAATAATATCAGGGGGGATTGTTTCTTTTCCAACTACAGTGTTTGATCCACCAGTGTGAAATATGCCTTTCATTGCATCCTTCAAAGACAGAAAAACTGAAAAAGCTTTTAGAAGCCCTTGAGGAATTTTGTGGACAGTAAGAGTAAAGATTATAAACCAAAGAAAAATACAAAATGTTGTAAGAACAATAAAGAGAAAAGTGGAGACAAGGGATAGTGAGTATCTAAAGAGGAAAAATAGGAAAACTAGCCTTTCCAGGAAAAGAAAAAGGTCAAAAACAATGGTGAATTTTTGTGAGAACACCCATGGTAAGGAAGAAACTCATCAATAGTCCATAACCAGATTGCTGGCAGGAGCATCCTAGATCACAATCCATCCAGATCACCTCTGAGTCATTATGAGACTATTTACATAAGGACAATACCTGGAATCCATTGACAACAAAGCTCCTCAAACCTGTGTCAGAACCTCAAATTAATGGGGTCTGATGAGGAACAGGAGGCCTGATGAAAGTGAAAGAGGAGAGAGAAAAAATTGGCTTAAATTCAACATTCACAAAACTAAGATCATGGCATCTGGTCCCATCACTTCATGGCAAATAGTTGGGGAAACAGTGACAGACTTTATTTTTTTGGGCTCCAAAATTACTGCAGATGGTGGCTACAGCCATGAAATTAAAAGATGCTTGTTCCTTGGAAGAAAAGTTATGACCAACCTAGACAGCTTATTAAAAAGCAGAGACATTACTTTGCCAACAAAGGTCCATCCAGTCAAAGTTGTGGTTTTTCCAGTAGTTATGTATGGATGTGAGGGTTGGACTATTAAGAAAGCTGAGTGCCAAAGAATTGATGCTTTTGAACTGTGGTGTTGGAGAAGACTCTTGAGAGTCCCTTGGACTGCAAGGAGATCCAACCAATCCATCCTAAAGGAAATCAGTCCTGAATATTCATTGGAAGGACTGATATTGAAGCTGAAACTCCAGTATTTTGGCCACCTGATGGGAAGAACTGACTCATTGGAAAAGACCTTGATGCTGAGAAAGATTGAAGGCAGGAGGAGAAGGGGATGACAGAGGATGAGATGGTTGGATGGCATCACTGACTCAGTTGACATGAGTTTGAGTAAACTCTGGGAATTGGTGATGGACAGGGAGGCCTGGTGTGCTACAGTTCATGGGGTTGCAAAGAGTCGGACATGACTGAACTGAACTGAACTGAACTTACAAGGAACAAAGGGTGGGAGGAAGAACTGTGAATGAGGATTGGGTGAATAGCAGGAGGTATGAATAGTTTTGTGAGCCCCATGGATTCTAAACAATAGCAGTTTAATATACTTGGAGGATCTGGGTTTAAATCTTGGTTCCATGCTTATATTTGTCTGACTTTGGAAACTTAACCTGTCTGTGCTTTAACTTCTATAAAATGGGGATAATAATAAGAACTATCTCATTTAGTTGTTTTGAGGACTTAATGAGTGTTTGTTGCTCAGTCGTGTCCAACTCTGCAACCCCAAGGATGGTAGCCTGCCAGGCTCCTCTGTCTATGGGATTTCCCAGGCAGGAATGCTAGAGTGGGTAGTCATTCCTTTCTCTGGGGGATCCTCCCAACCCAGAGAGGGCTTCCTAGTGGCTCAGATGGTAAAGAATCTGTCTGTAATGCAGGAGACCCAGGTTCAATCCCTGGATCGGGAAGATTCTCTGAAGAAGGGAATGGTTACCCACTGTACTGCAGGAAGTGGGGGTCCCTTCCAGGGCCCGAGAATGGGCTCTAATGTAGCACTCGGAAATGAATTGTCTGAGAAGATACACATGCTGACAGAGCAAGAGATTTTATTGGGAAGGGGTGCCAAGGCAGAGAGCAGTAGGGTAAGGGAACCCAGGAGAACTGCTCTGCCATGTGGCTGCAGTCTTGGGTTTTATGGTGATGGGGTTAGTTTCCAGGCTGTCTTTGGCCAATCATTCTGACTCAGAGTCCTTCCTGGTGGCACATGCATTGCTCAGCCAAGATGGGTGCCCACAAGAAGGATTCTGGGAGGTAGTTGGACAGGTGCTGTTTCCGTTTACCTTTTCTAATCTCTTCTGGTTAGTGGTGGCTTATTAGTTTTGTGTTCTTTACTAGGACCTCCTGTCATAAAATAAATCACACAAATGGTTACAGTGGCGCCTGACCAGGATGGGTGGTTTCAATCAATGTGCTTCCCCTAACAGCTCCATTATCCTTGCCTAGAGAATCCCATGGACAGAGGAGCCTGGTAGGCTACAGTCCATAGGTCACAGAATCAACCATGACTGAGTGACTAACACATTCAATGAGATTACAGATATGGATATAGATATATTACTTACCAGTGAGTCCTTTATAAATGATAGCACTAGTATTAAAAAAGGAGTGAGTAACACCTGTAAATGGTTATACAGGGCATGGCCCCTACAAGTGTATTATCCTGGTTTCTGGACTTCAGGTTACTTATATAATGAGTGGCACTGTCCGCCAAATATAGGCCATATTCATACAATATTGAATGAGGGAAGTAGTTTCTTAACTGGCACACTAGCCTCTGGGTACTAACAACAGAAGTGCAATTATCAACTGAGTTGAACTTCTAGGTCTTATGTGAAGTATCTGTAATTTGGGACTTGTGTTAGATGGATTTTGCTGCAATGCTACTATGTAGAAAACAACCTGTTGCAGTGAAAAGGAAACAAAGAGGAATGAGTGTCTCTCTCTTTTCTTTCCTGAGAACAAAGACGATAAAGAGAACAGCAAACAGGCCTGATGGCTCATAATTTTTTTACTTTAACTGTTCCTAATCTGTAGTCTGAGAAAACTCAGCAGTGGCCACAGGACTGGAAAAGGTCAGTTTTCATTCCAATCCCAAAGAAAGGCAATGCCAAAGAATGCTCAAACTACCACATGATTGCACTCATCTCACAAGCTAGCAAAGTAATGCACAAAATTCTCCAAGCCAGACTTCAACAGTACATGAAACATGAACTTCCAGATGCTCAAGCTGGATTTAGAAAGGGCAGAGGAACCAGAGATCAAATTGCCAACATCACTGAAAAAGCAAGAGATTCCAGAAAAACATCTACTTCTGTTTTATTGACTATGCCAAAGCCTTTGACTGTGTGGATCACAATAAACTATGGAAAATTCTGAAAGAGATGGGAATACCAGACCACCTGACCTGCCTCCTGAAAAATCTGTATGCAGGTCAAGAAGCAACAGTTAGAACTGGACATGGAACAACAGACTGGTTCCAAATAGGAAAAGGAGTACGCCAAGACTATATATTGTCACCCTGCTTATTTAACTTCTATGCAGAGTACATCATGAGAAACACTGGGCTGGAAGAAGCACAAGCTGGAATCAAGGTTGCCGGGAGAAATATCAATAACCTCAGATATGCAGGTGATACCACCCTTATAGCAGAAAGTGAAGAAGAACTACAGAGCCTCTTAATGAAAATGAAAGAGCAGAGTCAAAAAGCTGGCTTAAAATTCAACATTCAGAAAACTAAGATCATGGCATCTGGCCCCATCACTTCATGGCAAATAGATGGGGAAACAGTTACAGAATTTATTTTTCTGGGCTCCAAAATCACTGCAAATGGTGACTACAGCCATGAAATTAAAAGATGTTTGTTCCTTGGAAGAAAAGTTACGACCAACCTAGACAGCTTATTAAAAAGCAGAGACATTACTTTGCCAACAAAGGTCCATCCAGTCAAAGTTGTGGTTTTTCCAGTAGTCATGTATGGATGTGAGGGTTGGACAATAAAGAAAGCTGAGCACGGAAGAATTGATGCTTTTGAACTGTGGTGTTGGAGAAGACTCTTGAGAGTCCCTTGGACTGCAAGGAGATCCAACCAATCCATCCTAAAGGAAATCAGTCCTGAATATTCATTGAAAGGACTGATGTTGAAGCTGAAACTCCAGTATTTTGGTCACCTGATGGGAAGGGCTGACTCATTTGAAAAGACCGTGATGCTGGGAAAGATTGAAGGTGGGAGGGAGAAGGGGACGACAGAGAATGAGATGGTTGTATGGCATCACCGACTGGATGGACATGAGTTTGCGCAAGCTCCGGGAGTTGGTGATGGACAGGGAGGCCTGGCATGCTGCAGTCCATGGGGTTGCAAATAGTTGGACACCAGTGAGCGATTGGTGAATAGCAGCTAAACAACAGACTGCTGCTTACCTTTATGGCAGACCACCCCTTGTAGTTTCTCTCTTTTTAAAGTTCAGAAAGGCCATAGTATAATAAACCAGAGACAAACAGACCCAATTACCAGGCTACTTGAAGCCAGCTATGACTATTTTGAAACAAAGCAAGAATGCAAGACCTTTGTTACTTTGAGACTTATCATTTACCCTAAGACCATGAGATCTAGGCTATATGAAGTCTTTCTGTTCCCCTGGGGGAGGGGAGCAGTTCTTGAGGCAGTGGCCTGCTCTGTTCTTCCCCCTTGACTAGATGAGAATGAAAGCAATGTTTCTATTTCTTCCAAACTCTGTCTCTATATTTTTTTTATTCAGCTTCAGCGGGCAGAGAAAGCCAAGATTTTGACAGCAATGAACTCCCCACAGATAGCAACAGATACTTATTTCTCACTCACAGGTTTATGAATCAGCTATGAACCTGTGATGCTTTGTTGGTCTTGGCTGGGCTTGGTTTCAGGCTGTTGCTTGGGTTCAGGTCTTCTCTTTGGAGGGTCTTATTCTGAGACTCAGCCTGAAGGCTACTTAGGTAGTGCTCAGGTAATGGTGAAAAAGTACATCAGAGTGCATGACAACTGTAATTGTTTTTTTGTTTAGAGCTTTCATCAGTTGAAAACCTATTACTCTAGTAATTTTGTTCTTTTTATCTAGTGTACAAGTGTATATATACAAGGATGTCAGATGGAGAATTTCTCTTTAAAATATTCAACAAATAAATGATAGACATTCATTATGAACCAATAACCCTCTGCAAAAGTGCCCATTGTAGAAGCCCATAGATTCTGGGCTTCCTGATGGCTAAGAGAGTAAAGAAACTGCCTGCAATGTGGGAGACCCAGGTTCGATCCCTGGGTTGGGAAAATCCCCTGGAGAAGGGAATGGCAACCCACTTCAATATTCTTGCTTGGAGAATCCCATGGACAGAGGAGCCTGGCGGGCTATAGTCCATAGGATCGCAGTCAGATGGGACTTAATTTACTTTATACTTCTTTATAGATACTGACTGAAGTGGGAGGCAAAGGAATTCCTGCCAGTGCTTTTTAGACTCTTCTCCCATACATATAAGTCATTTTATCTGTGATTACTTTTTGTTTCTTGCTACCAGCCTTCAACCTCTTCATTTACCATTCTATCTGTCTCAGAGCTAGAGTTTAAAGCTGATCTCACTTGGCACATTATCATTCTACTTCAGTTTTCTTTGGGAACAGTTCTTTTTCTGGGCAATGTCATTTGCTAAATTTTACCCTTTTAATGCTGAAAACACATATCCTGTCCTGGGGAGGGAAGTTCATTCCTTGCTCCTAAAACCTGCCCCTCCTGGGTGTTCACTGTGGACTTATTTTTCTGAAGCACTATATGGATGGGTGTTCTCCTCGCCCACACTTCTCAGTTCAGGAATATGCTCAGGTTACTTATTTTGGGACTATCAGATATGCATAAAATACTGCATCTCAAGACTAATGGATTCTCAAACCAGCTTATGGGAGGTATGTCTGTTTTATGAAAGCACAAAAGGTGAATTATTGAACTAACAGCTTTCTCAGGTATGGGTTCTGTGGTGTGATCAATTATATATAATGTTCACTCAGGCAAAAAGAAAAAAATGAGGTGGCTACAAGCTGGCGTGCCTCAGGGCTTCTGGAGCTATTCCATGTTCAAATGTGTGCAAGTGAGCTGGCAACTTCTGTAGTCTCTGACACTCTCTCACAATATCTGAATTGATGAGCGGCATGTCAGACTTGTCAGATCCCCTGTGCTCCCCCTCTCTTCCATACTGATGTGGGTGTGGTGTGTGTTCCCTCAAAGTGCCTTTGTAAGTTTTGTCTGATTATGTGTTTGGCCCGTAAGAGTAACAGTAATGATAACAACTACCATTTCATTGAGTGTGTTAGGTGCTTTGTATGATGTTGGTATTCAACTCTCCTAACAAGTCTGTGAGGGAGGTCCTGTTGTAAACCCCATTCTCCAATGGAGGAATTGGTGTCTTGGAGAGTTTGCACTGCCAGTAAAATGTCTAGTCAGCCTGGCTCTGGAGCTTACAATATTATACACTATATTATACTGCTCTTTGGCACCTAATATATTTTAATTAAGGTTGGTTGAGTGAATAAATGAGTATATGAATAAATGTCAGAGTAAATGACTTCGTAAGAGAGGTATGAAGACAAAATGCTCAGTCTGAACCTGAAAGGAGGGGTTTATGTCTTGTTTGATTCCTAAAGGAAGAGAACAGCAGCTGTCCCTTGGCCCCTCCCATGTATTTTTGAAAGTGAAGACAGTAAGTGGAAGACACCTTTGTTGAAGCCCAAGTTCTACTACAAGACCATCCAGTTCATCACAATACCTCCAGTTCATAGTACAGTGGCCTGCATGAATCATGAGTTCAAAACATTTGATGAATAAAGGAATGAGAAAATATGATGAGGTATATGTAAGCATCTATTGGCTTCCGTCACAAAGAGTTCAATAAATGAATATACTTGAGCTAGCATTGAAACGGGGAAGGCAATGGCACCCCACCCCAGAACTTTTGCCTGGAAAATCCCATGGATGGAGGAGCCTGGTGGGCTCCAGTCCGTGGGGTCGCTAAGAGTCGGACACGACTGAGCGACTTCACTTTGACTTTTCACTTTCATGCATTGGAGAAGGAAATGGCAACCCACTCCAGTGTTCTTGCCTGGAGAATCCCAGGGACAGGGGAGCCTGGTGAGCTTCCGTCTATGGGGTCGCACAGAGTCGGACACGACTGAAGCGACTTAGCAGCAGCAGCAGCAGCAGCATTGAAAAAGAGAAAAAAGACAGGAAAGGAGAGAAGATGGGAACAACAGGAGTGCTCTGGAGAGATGGCAGTTCTCTGGAGCCAAAGGGAACAGAATTAGTCAGACAAAATGTTCTTGCTTTGCCAAGTTCTCTATCTTTGTCCAAGCTCTGACTCAGGGAAGAACAAATGTCCATCTGTTCCTTAGAGATTCAGAAAGGACCATATTAAGGAGAATAAGTACTATTTGGCCCATTTATTTCTTTCCTTCTTCCCTCTTTTCCTTTCCTTCCATTTTCTTTCCAGTTTAGGAAGTGACCTGTTTTATAGCCTCATTCAAAAACTATGTACAATTTACAAGCACAGAGTCATATTTGGACCTCTGGGTCATGGTGTTTGATGAAAATTAACTTTAGAAAGATTTCTTTTCCTTTTTACAATGATGGTGAGGATCTTTGCAGAGCCCTAAAAAGAGTTCTTGCATAACCACTGGCTCTTAAGAAGATTTTAAAAAATTTAAAGCTAACGAGGAGGACATATTTGGAGCCTATTTTACATGGTTCTATTGAACTAGGGTTTATAAGTTTGACAGAGCATCTTGAGAGTTTGGTTGAGCCCTAGATATTGGAAGTATGATTTGAATTGATTGCCCAACCTATCTTGTCCTAGTCCTGAGTCAATAATTGATAATGACATTTCTCCCTCTCCCCTTTCCTCCCTCCTACCCTCCATTCCTTCCTTCCCTTCTTCCTTTCTTCCTTACTTCTCTCTTTTTTATGGGACTGGCATGGGAAGGCAAGTATAAATAGCTTTGAAGGTGAAATGCCTAGAGCTCTTTAGGTTGGGTCTGATTTTTTTTTTTTTTTTTTTGCAGTTATTAATTTTCTACTGCCAAGTCACTTTAGTTGTGTCCGACTCTGTGTGACCCCATAGATGGCAGCCTACCAGGCTACTTGGTAGGCAATTTGAACTATCATATGTATCATTTTACTAAGATTTGATGCTGTATATCTCTGTCAGCTTAACTATCTGAGGCTCAGTCTCCATTTTAATAAAATGAATATCAAGTGTGTATGGTCTGGGATTACTGTATTAGGTGAACAGCTCGTGCCAAGCTCACAGAGTAATGAGCCAGATTAATGCAGAGACAATGCTGTTCACTCATAAAAACACAATTGTGTCCTCCAGTTCTCCATCACAGAGATAGGAGACCTCTAATCACAAAGCTCTCTTGAAGTAAGAGCAGAATGTGCTAGAAAGACCTAGATTTGAATCCTGCTTCCACCACACATAACTGACAGGTTACTTACCTCTATGATTCAGTTTACTCACATGTAAAATGAAGATAGCAGTGCCCCCTTGGCATTTTGGGAGGATTCAGTAAGTAACTCAGAGTGTATAAAATGCTTTTCTTCGTGAAGAACTCATGAAGTGAAGTGAAAGTCACTCAGTCCTGTCCTACTGTTTGCAACCCCATGGACTATACAGTCCATGGAATTCTCTAGGCCAGAATACTGGAGAGGGTAGCCTTTCCCTTCTTTAGGGGATCTTCCCAACCCAGTGATTGAACCCAGGTCTCCCACATTGTAGGTGGATTCTTTACCATCTGAGCCACAAGGGAAGCCCAAGAATACTGGAGTGGGTAGCCTATTCCTTCTCCAGCAGATCTTCCCCACCCAGGAATCGAACTGGGATCTCCTGCATTGCAGGCAGATTATTTACCAACTGAGCTATCAGGGAAAGATGAAGAGTTCATAGTAGGTGCTTAATAAATGCCTTCCTCCTCTTTTTCCCTCTTCTCATTCCTTTTCTCACAAATGGAAATAACTGTAGGAACCCTTTCTTGTAGAGTTGTCATAGGATTAAAAGTAAAACATTTGGATTAGTGCCTCACACATAATAAATGCTGCATTGGTTAATCTTACTTTATATTCATATGGCATTTCTAGGATGGAGACAAGGCAGGGCAAGTTCCGTACAAAAACCTTTACCTATTTGGATACTGCTCTGAAATGCAAATAAAGTGAAATAAAGAGCTCATGGATCTTAGCTGCTTTTTTCTTTCAGGCCATTTGGTTTTTTGGTTGTCTTTCCGAGACATTTCAAGGTTGGTCAACTTAACTTGGAAATATTTAAATAAACTATGATGGAAAACATTTTCCATTCAGCCCTGGCCTAATGCCCCACTGTAGGGCTGATCCCAGATGCTACTGATATCCTTGGTCTATTTATTGAAATGCTCTGCCCAAAACTCAAATATGAGGGGACACAAATGAGGAAAAGATGCCTGGTATCTACAAGGCATGACCTAAATGACTTCCATGCTCAATGAGGAAGAGTAAGCCTTGGTATGTATGCCTTCTCTGTGTATTTCACAGCTGGGTGATACCAGTTGACCCCTCAATATGGTCCCGTGGACTCCTTCCTACTTTGGCACAGGTATAATGGGAATAAGGCATTGATCTGGAGCCCTTGGTTTTATGTCTTGCAGGCTGTGTGAGTTCAGATAAATGAGTCAGGCTCAGTTTCCTTTCCAGAAAGTGTTCTAAAAATGCCTACCTAAAGAGTCAACCTGAAGATTAAATGGAGCAAGTATAGGAAAGCTCATAGCAAATTCTAAACAGTTCTATAAATGAGGCGCCCTTTGCTCTGTGGGCTATTTAGGTCTGGCTTCCTCCCCACTTATGTGCTTCCACAACCGTCCAGAAGTTTCTCTGAGCAGCCACCTTCTTCCTCCCTGTTTGGCCCTGTCTCTCTTTGAGATTCATTAGCTGAGAGACTGGGACAATGTAGCAGCTGAGGTGGGAGATGAATGGAGGGCTGGGATACCTGCTTCCTGTTGCCTTTTTTGGAAGCAGATAAATAATGGGTGGGAAATGTTTGCGGTGATTTGGGCAGAGCTGAAGTGGGGTAGGGTAAGGTAACTGGGATGGGATCCTAAGAAATGTAGGCATCCCCAGCAGGCAGGCAATTAGGAGGAAAATGTCTAGAACAGTGCTAGTAAAGTCTGATTTCCTCTTATATATAATATATAAACTCTGTCATCTTGTGCTTTTATTCCCTTTTCTCTGCATAAATCATTCTTGTTCAACCTGATACTAGGGACCTTGCAGCAAAGACTAAAAGAGTCCATGTGACATTATTCAATATGGTGGGACAGCAGGTCATTTTGAAGATCTGTGTAATTTATGTGAATGCGGCAGAGTCTGTTATATATATAGGTGTCAACTCCAGCATCGTAATCCATAGATCTTTACCCTGCATATCAGGACAAGCTGGAATCTATTTACTCAATGTGTCCTGTCCAGCTCTTGAACCACTTCCACTCCAATCCAAGCCACCACTATCCCTTATCTGCACCAATAACTTCCCAGCTGCTCCTCTTACTTTTATTTCCTCCTGTTATCTCC
Organism: Tragelaphus eurycerus; assembly: GCA_935064755.1. Lineage (NCBI taxonomy): Eukaryota > Metazoa > Chordata > Mammalia > Artiodactyla > Bovidae > Tragelaphus > Tragelaphus eurycerus. The sequence continues at coordinate 34,253,800 of CAKXYN010000002.1, forward strand.
CTAGAATCCATTCTCTAAATCTCCTGCTCACACCCTCTAATGGCCTGGAGTAAAAATTCACACCCTTTGTCCTGCCTCACTGACTTCTAAATCTGTGTGATCATTTGGAAGCCATAGTCACATGTGGCTACTGAGCATCTGAAATGTGGCTGATCCACAATGAGATGTGCTGTAAGTATAAAATAGAGATCAGATTTTGAAGACTGGAAAAAAAAAGACTCTGTAGGGATGGAAACTATATGAATAATCTTTATGTTGATTACATATAGAAATAACATTTAGATATGTTAAAGTCTATTGTGAAAATTATTTTCACTATATATGTGGCTATCAGAGAATTTTACATTATGCACAGTGACTTGCATTATATTTCAACTGGCCAGTGTTGATCTAAATGATGTTATTGCCACCTGACTCTGTCCTGACCTCATTCACCCTTCTGCTGGTCCCTGAGCTCAGCAACACTGCTCTTTTTTTCTGTGACCAGGCAGTGATCAATCCTGCTCTGGGACATCCATTCTGTTTACTTTGTGTGGAATGCTTTTCCCAGTCATGACAAGGATGGTTCTTTCTCTTCATTCAAATTTGAGCTAAATGTCAGCTGCTCTGAGATGTCTCCTCTAAATATCCCATCAAAATGATTATCCTATCACTTTTTATTCCCATAACATTCTAGTCATTCTCTGCATCACATTTGTCATGAGCTGATAACTTCTTTCCTTCTTTTCCTTTATTTTACCCATTATTCCTCTCTTATTCCTCAATAACACCTATAGAAGCAGGTATTGTGTCTGGTTCACAGCTGTATGCTAGTGACAAAAATAGATCCTGACACACAGAAAGCACTAACACAAAACTTCTTAAATTAATGAATACACTTGTTGAGACGTATGAGACACGAAGACAAAAAGGCCAGAGAAGCATTTCTGGAATATGTCTTACGTGTCAGAAATTGACAAAATAATTATATTTCCAATTTAACAAAATGGCTCTATGCCATCTCATTTGGTTGGCAAACTATGGCTCATGGACCAAATCAGGTCTGTTTGTGTTGTTGTAAATAAATATTGATTGGAACATGGCCACGTTTATTTGTTTACATACTATCTCTTGTTGTTTTTGTACTATGTGACTGAGTTGAGTAGCTGCTAGAGAGATTGTGTGGCTCATACAGCCTAAAATAGTTACTATCTGGTTTTTTTTACATAAAAAGTTTGCTAGGGTAGTCAAAGGATGACTTGGAAGGGCTATCATCTCTTCAATAAGTCCATAACAGCAAAATCAGAGTAAAAGGAGTGTGGTGCACATTAAGCTTCAACACAAAGTCCTCCATCTCCCCCTGTGACTGTATTAGGGACCCTGACTGTCCTTATAAAGACAAGAAGGAGTTGCTTGGTGAAACCACCTCAACCCTGTGCGGGAGATATTATCACGCATATTTGACAGACGAGTTAACAGAGATCCCAAATAGGTAAGACACAGAGCCGGTATTGAAATCAAGAACTGTCTCATCACTTATCTACAATAGTTTCAGAATTCTAGACAGGATGCCCTCCACTCCTGCTGCTTACAACACTTAAAAAAAGTCTCTCTGACTGCTCTTTTTCAGTGCCTTAGTTTTTGCCTCAGCCTTGGTAATTAATGTCAAGTCCTGGAAGGTTTACTATTGAATGCATCTGGCTCCCCTCCAAGCTATTAAAAAGTCTGAAGAGCCTGCATCCAATCAAGAAATAATAATGATCTTTGGCTTAGCTATAATGTGAAGCAAATGAAGGCGATGCTTAAAAATTGGTTCTGAACTTCCTTGGCACACACTTTGCTCTTTGCATATTGTTAATTTTTTTATATATACATACAAAAGTTCATGGTAATCAAGGTTTCCTTTACCTCAACCCATTGCATTAATGCCTGTTTTTCATCTTTCTAGCTTTCTCTTCCTCTTATTACCAAAACTAAATTAAAATGCTTTGAGTTGACAGACAGCCACCAAGATAAGCATAATGTGGCTCAAAGGAATTATTCATAATAGCAGAAAGACAAATTTCCCTAATTCATTTTTTTTTCTCTGCTTAGACTCTGCCTCCTGTCCATGGTGTGGAGATGGTTGTGGACCATCGTTAGCTGTTGCTTCATCCTGATCCAAATCCAGCTTCTAATGTTGATCTGATGAATGCTGTATACAACCATCATCTAGCTCCAGTTCTTCATAGTCAGGCATCTCAGCAAATGACCCAACCCAGCTTTCTGCGTCTGGCAACTGTCCTCAGAATGGTTCTGAGAAGCTAACCTTGGTTACCCAGATGGGGCCCATCTGCTTGGCAGTCTTCAGTCACAAATTAAAGCCTAGGCCCTGATGATGACCAAAACAAGTCAGATGAGAAAGGAGAGGTCTTTCTACAGAGAAAATTCCCGCTGATGTGACTCAGCACATTTGTTTCTGATACAAGAAGTATCCACAGATATTTGCTGGTTAGATGGATGGTTTGGGGATTGACTGGATGAGTCTGAAGATGAATTCAACAAAGTGAAGAGTAAATTTGGTTCCCCTAGACTTTTTTAAACTCTAGGTAGGATGAGCAAGTGGAAATTTTAATGGTTGTTCTAGTATGCTAGAATAATAATCATCTTCAGTCAATTCAAAAAAGCATGAATATCATCTGCTTGGTCTACCATGACAGACCTTATTAACCAATGTTGTTCATTTCGTGACACTACGAGCTGTCAAAACCAATCTTCCTATTTAATCAATTTTGGCTTGTTTCTGAAAAGTGAAATTTAGCCTTTTAACTGTTAGCTGTTATCCCTCTTGCAGTTAATCTGAATTTTCACAGGTCATGGTAGATCACAAATCGTGTAATTCCATTACACTGCCATTCACAGATTCTGAGTGACTGAGAGTTGCACGTATGGAAGTACTTGACTTGGGACACAATCTGACCCCTGGGTGCTGATGGAAGACAAAATCAAGTTATGCTCACGGGTGAGAGGAAGCTAGGTAGGAACATGCCAGAAATAGCCTTCCCTTGCTTAAGATTTCCTTACTTGATAAATGTAAATATTATATATATATATGCCTGCATTTGCTCGTTTCAATCAGCACATCCATTTTATTTAGGCCACTGTTATCTCTACTAGCTATGCCTCATTTTGCAGCAGGGCAGCCCACATGATAGGAGAAAGTCTACTAAAGGCTGCCATTGCAATATGGGTGTGTGTGTGTGTGTGTGTGTGTGTGTGTAAGTGGTGCCTGGAAGCACTGACACTCCAACTACATTGCAGCCATAACTGGTGTCATGCTTTTCTGCTCAGTTCTCTCTACTACAGAATTGGCTTCTGGTCCCTGCATTACATCAGCAGATGTATGAGGAAGCCCTGGGGTGAAGATACCAAGAAAGCCGTTTCCAGTCCCAGAACAGCTTATAGGAGGGAGGGACGTTTCCTTCCTTTTTAATTGAGGGTTGGAGAGGAACATGGGTACATAGGAGAAAGGAAGCAGCTTCTCCCTCTGAACATATAACCCAAAAGGTTCTCTTTCAAAACAACTTGAGGGGATGCCCCAACATGATTATGGTTAGGACTGCAGTGAAAGGAACCTACAGAAGGCAGAAGGCAGTGTGGAAACCAGGCTGTGAGGTCCCCAAAGAAAGCAATCACAAGATGTCACCATTCTCTCTGCTTCTTCTGAGGGCACAGGCCCTGCTGCAGGCTGGATTCCCTGCACCATTAGAGCCTGATTATGCCCCCACATCAACCCTGACCTTCTAGATGGCAGGCAAAATTCGATCTGTGCAAGGCACAGTTGGTTTCTGACTTAGGGCTGTGAATTGACTGCAGTGGTGTTGGCCCCAGAAGTGTCACACTGAAGTTCATCACCATTATTTCTTATGGGAAAATTGCTTTTGATCTGGGCTTGTTTAGGGGAATCAGTCATTTTCAAGGGCAGACTGTGCCCAGCATTACTGGAGGTGATATCCATAAGCCTGCCACGTGCTGCTAAACCATGCTGCACATAAAGTGCTTCACTCAGCCTTGGGTGCCACCCTAAGGAAGGACCGCAGTGATCTGGGGAGGCAAACAGATGAGAGAAGGCTCTAGCCTGGGTGCGTAGCCTGGAAAGCAAGCTCAGAGGTAGTATGTGTTCTGTGCCACACCGGGGAGCAGGAATGCGAGTGACCCATGAGCAGATGTTTAGGGACACAGCATTTCCATCCATGTATTTGGGCTGAACTCTCATCTGTGTTGAGAACTGTGGGTATGATTAGATGCGAGGTGGACCAGACCATTCTATAGGAAGTGGAATGGGCAAGTTGCAGATGGTGTAGGAGTCTGGAAAGAGAGAGCTCCCTTCAGGTCAGTCCTGGCACCATGCTTGTCATGCTCTATCTGTTTATTTCCCTTTCCTCATTTAGTGCTGCTTGATTGTGGAAGAAAATAAATCTCAGAGATGTGAAGAGTTAAAGCTGCTTATGTCTAGTTCTGTGTTCTTTTTCTCACTTGCTGCTGCTGGAGCCTTCCTACTGGGGAAGTTTTCATCCCGGTAGAAAGAAAATGATATCTTCTTGAGGACCGACTGGGCTCAGTATCCCCCATGTGGGAGTGTAACCAAGTACACACCCCAGTGCCAAGGCCATCCATGTGCATCTGTGTTCTCGGCTCAAGGAAGATGCTTTTAAAGCCAGAGGAAAAAATTCTTTTTTTGTGTGGTCAAAGGCACATGGTGTTGAGTCTTCACTGATGAGAAAATTACCACTGACATCCGAGGGGAAATCAACTTTTATTCAAAACAGCAGTCTGGAGTCTTGCATATTTTTTTTTTCTCAGTGCTGCTTCTAATTCTTCCTTAAACTCAAGGGAAAATTTCACTGATTGTCTGGGCCTTGTTTTCTCCACTTATAACATAATCGGCCTCAATCCTCCTTCAGGTTCATTATAAAAATGAATATAAAAGCAGTTTTGCCTTTAATAGACCCATTTGGATACAGATCACAGACAACTATAAAAAGGCATTGATAATAGTTTTGTTTTCATTAAGAAAAACAACCACAAATAATCATAACACTAATTCAGTTACAAAAGAATCCAACCTGCCTTTGATGGAAGGGAAAGAATGTGCTATTTTTCTTTTTATTATGGGTATTACATAATTAATTTATGTTTATAGAAAACTCAGGACAGATAAAGCATAAGGAAAATTCACTCATGATCTCACTTCCCAGATGTAATAAACTATTGCTAACATTTTGGTATAAATTCTTCCTTCATTTCCTTCTCCCACATGTATGTATGTGTGTGTGTGTGTGTGTGTGTATAAAATATTCCAGATTTTACCATTTTTGAAATGGTATCATACTATATTCTTTTGTAACTTGACTGTTGACATAGTAATATACTGTGACCATCTTTTCCTGTCAATAACATCTATTTAATCAAAGCTTTAAGTGATTGAACTATATTCCATTGTTGCGGTGTCCTATAATGTGTAGAAATAGATTTTACTGTTGAAACTGAACAAACACCAATCATTCTACCCAATGATGCAATGAACATCTTTTACTCGCTGATCTGATTGTTTTCTTGGGAAGCCTTCCTAGAAGTAGAACCATGGGGCCAAAGAGTATGTGCATTTTATGGTTGGTGATACACAGTCCAACACTCTCTCCAGAAGGCTGTCCATGTGCTCCTCTCACCTCTGCGCCAGAAGAAGCCAGTTTCTCCTGGCTCTTGCCAAAAACAGGCATTTTCCTTCTCTTTAAATTTGCCAACTTGAGGGATGAAAAAATGGTATTCTATACTCATTTGCATTTCTTATTTAGTGGTGAGTGGAAGCATTTTTTTCCCCATGTGTTTCTTAGCCATTTGAATTTTGTCTACTACAAATTGCCTATTTATTTCCCTTGCTTATTATTTTTCCAGAACATTTTTCTCTTATCTAATCTTTCCTAAGAAAGTATACTTAGCAATATTTTCTATACCTTATCTTAGGATGTAGAGATTCATATCCTCTTAAAATGTGATTTCCCCAGTGCAGTCTCTTCTCACAGAACAAAGGCAGACAATAATTTTAAGAAGCAAAATGTACTGGTACTAAAATTTCCACAGAGCATATTTGATTTGTTTAACTAGTATTTTATCCCTCAATTTTTAATGTGTAATCACTTTCTCTCCTTCTCTCTATCTTTCTCTGTGTTGATGATCTTGTACTTATGGTTTGGGTTCAAAAACAAATAGGCTATCTAACTTCCCTGCTCAGTCTGAGGTCCAGAAACTTCTATAATAATATGTTTGTGTATGTGTGGGGGTAGGGAATTGGGTATAAGCTGTAGTCTCCACAAGTTGTTTCTATATCATTACCTGAAGGTCTTCTGCAACCCAACCACTTAGGAAAACAGCACAGGCAACTAGCTGAAAATGACAGAACCTATATTTTGGTACTAGGATAAGAACTAGATATATAATTCAGTATATAGACAATTTAAGCAAAATTTCACATAACAAATCATAAATGATACATCATAGCTTCTGATATTAATTTCTAAGCCTCCACCAAGAATTACAAAGACCTCTGCTCGGCCTAGGTCTCGGGCAACTCTTCTGTTGTTTCAGATCTCTTTGATTTCAGCCTCTCCTCTTGCCCCAGGTTGCTATCAGGCCCCTGTTTCCTAGTCACTACAAGCTCCCATATTCACAATTGTCCATGTTACTCTTCATTCAGTCTTTTTTTTTTATTTTTAAACTTTACAATATCATATTGATTTTGCCATATATCAACATGAATCCGCCACAGGTATACACATGTTCCCCATCCTGAACCCTCCTCCTTCCTCCCTCCCCGTACCATCCCTCTGGGTCATCCCAGTGCACCAGCCCCAAGCATCCAGTATCGTGTATTGAACCTGGACTGGCGAGTCATTTAATATATGATATTAGATATGTTTCAATGCCATTCTCCCAAATCATCCCACCCTCTTCCTCTCCAACAGAGTCCAAAAGACTGTTCTATACATCAGTGTCTCTTTTGCTGTCTCGTATACAGGGTTATTGTTACCATCTTTCTAAATTCCATATATATGCGTTAGTATACTGTATTGGTGTTCATTCAGTCTTGTATTGGAGCATTTAGGCATACTAGCCTCCTCTGACGCTTTCTGAAGAACAATTGCTCTGGTTGTTGGTAGCCATCACTTCCTAGTGCTGAAGCTTCTCTCTCCGAGAACACTCTCTGCCATCCTGTGCTGCAGTAGCACTGATTCGCTTCCTGCCCCTGCCATGGCAGTGGGAAGGGTTTTATAAGGTTTAGCAGAAGAGTATCCTCCAGACTGGGACCTGGGTGAAAATTATTTCCTGTTCTCTTTGTTTAAAGATGAGAACACTATGTCACTTCAGTGAGATACCCGTAAACAATCCATCTAGCTGCTTAACCATGTTAATCTCAAATTATAAGGGCTGTTTACACCTTCAGGGGTCCTGCAAATCTCGTTTACTTAAGTATTTTAAGTCTCTAATGAGCTACATATAGCTCATAATTTGGAGATATTTAGGACTTCCCTGGTGGCACAGTAGATAAGAATCTGCCTATCAATACAGGGGAAAGTGATAGTGTTACTCAGTTGTGTCGGACTCTTTGTGGCCCCATAAACTGCAGCTCTCCCATGCTCCTCTGTCCATGGAATTCTCCAGGCAAGAATACTGGAGTGGACTGCCATTCCCTTCTCTAGAGGATCTTCCTGACCCAGGGATTGAACCTGGGTCTCCTGTGTTGCAGACAGATTCTTTATGGTCTGAGCCACCAGGAAAGTCCCTATGGCAGGGGATGCGGATTCGATCCCTGGTGTGGGAAGGTTTCACATGCCAAGGAGCAACTAAGCTCATGCACTACATCTAGTGAGCCCATGCGCTCCAGGGCCCATGAGCTGCAACAAGAGAAGCCACTGCAATGAGAAACTTGCACACTGCAAAGACGAGTAGCCCCAATTCACTGCAACTAGAGAAAGCCCGCACAAAGCAACGAAGACCCAGTGAAGTCATAAGTAAATAAATAAGTAAAAAGAATCTGGAGATGTTTATCGATTGTCCACCTCCATTTGAGATTTCCTGTTCCATGTGGTAATCTAGGGGTTCATAAGATAAGAGATGCACCGACTTCGCCTAAATATGGACATGGCGCATTTTTTGTTATTCTGCCATGCCATGACGAATACAAAGCAGGTTGTGTCGTGTCTAATTGACTTCTACTGAAAATATTTAGAGATATCAGAGAAATAGCAGCATAGAACAGGAAGAAACTTTGAGTTGTGTTGTCAGGGATGACTATCCCTAATATTTTATCTGCTGTTCTCTAACCCAGAGAAAACTTCCCCTATGCGCCTCTGCCCACCGTGTTGCTGACTCCCCAGTCCCCCCTCGTGAGAGCTTTCTCCTATCTCATCTCTCAATTGCCAGGCCTTCATCTTCTGTTAAACACCAAGATTCTTACTTCACAATTAAGCAGAGCCTTTTATCTTTTTTTAAAAGAGGTTTACTTTTTAAAAATTAATTTAATTTTTAATTGAAGTATAATTGCTTTTCAGAATTTTGTTGTTTCCTGTCAACCTCAACATGAATGAACCATAGGTATATGTATGTCTCCTTCATCTTGAACCTCCCTCCCATCTCCCTCCCCATTTCACCCCTCTAGGTTGGTTCATAGCCTCTGAGTTCCATGAGACACACAGCAAATTCCCATTGGCTATCTATTTTACATATGATAATATAAGTTTTCATGTTACTCTCTCCATACATCTCACCCTTTCCTCCCCTCTTCCCACAGTTAAGCAGAGCCATTTATCTTTGTTTTATCTTAACCGTCTTCTCTCAGATTATGCTAAAACTTTGTCTTATTCAATAGAGCCACTCATGTGTGTATGTTATTCATTCAGTCATGTCCAGCTCTTTGCAACCCTATGGACTATAGCCCGCCAGGCTCCTCTGTCCATGTAATTCTCCAGGCAAGAATACTAGAATGCATAACCATTCCCTTCTCTAGGGGATCTTCCTGACCCAGGCATCGAATCCAGGTCTCCCACATTGCAGGTGGATTCTTTGCCAACTGAGCCTTTAGGAAAGCCCTTGAGCCACTCATCAGAGAGCTATTTTCCTTCGAGCTTAAGCTCTCTGAACACAGAACTGATGACAGTCGGTCAGTAAATATATAAAACACACCTTTTCCTGCACTGACCATCAAGCAGCACAGCCCTTAGAGACTGGTCTACCCATGCTTCCGTCTTGGCTATCTGGGTTCACACATATTCCTCTCACCTTCTTTTCCTTTGCTTTCTCTCTCCTTCTGTTGCATGTAGACAGCCAACTTTGCAGCCCTTCCCACTTTGCTGTGGTTTAATAAAAAGATCCAGACACCAGATCTCTCTGCTCACTCTTGAATAGCAGGTCCTGGGCCAGGATGTTTAATGCCATTCTGCTCAACACATGCTATCAGCCAACATCCACTTCCTCTATTTCCATTCCCTCTTGTTCATGGGGTTTTTCAAACTGCTGGAGGCAGTCCAAAGGGTACAGTAACCAGGTCTTCTCCAAGTTTATTTTTCTCTTTCTTTGACCTGCACCATTTAGTAAATGATTGTTTTAGCATGCCACACGGTTGAAGTAGCCTCACAGAAGTACTTTACCTCGTTCTTGAGAAAATCCAATGTAATGTTTGCTGATCAGAAGGGAGCCTTGGCCACTGCTGCCAAGTGCTCTTACCCTGTTCTCCTTCAGAAAAGCCATACATCATCTGGCCTGGCCCAGTGCTGTGCAGCCCGATGCTGTAACTGCACGGTGATTACCTGCACTGGGCCTCCTGCCTGCCTTAGATGTGATCATTTCTCATGGGTATAATTCATTGCCGTCATTGAGGGCTTGGAGGTGATTCATTTCCACTGTCTCCTGTGGCTTCTAAATAAAACATTTTAAGCAAAGAATAGACAAAAGGGAAGGCTGAGAACAATGATGAATTCCCCCATCACTCCCAGCTGACATGTTCCCCTCCCAGACCAGGATCAGTGCATTAGGAGTTAAGAGATCACTCATTTCATGGTATTTTTGTAATAAATTGCAATGTTCACTATTGTGTGATTGAAGTCTTTTTTTTTTTTTTCTAAAGGAAGATGCTATTAAAAGAAAAAAAATTCTCCCTCTGTTCACTGAAGATTATACTGACTTTCTGAAGAAAGTCTTGCTGGTGAATCTGATGCCAAGCATTTAGCTGAGAGGATGCCACCTCAGTCTGAGATGCCTGGCCCTAGTAATATTAATGCATTTTAGCTCCTCTACGCCTGAAACCAGAGCTTACCTCAGAGGATGATGGACCCATCAAAGTGGGTCTCCATCTAATGTAAGTTTTCCTTTGTTGGTTATGCCCAGGTATGCTGAAAAGAGCTGCTTTCTATTCTTTGGAAGGAGGAAATACTCACTCAACAAAAGGATTCTGTACATAGGGTTGGAGGTGGGGAGAGTGTGATAGCCTCAAGGGGCGCTGGCATATGGATAAGGACACAGAGGAAGGGATAATAGGCAAATGATGTGGGAGCCTGCTTTCCTGCAGATAACAAGTGTGTAAACCATTGCATTTCCTCATTCCAGCCTGCTCAGCTGTTATTAGCTGCTTAAAGCATCTCACAGACACAGCTTTGATGCAGCTAATAAACTGCACTGGCCTAGTTTTGCTGATGCCCTCAACCCTCTCCAAACACAGGCATGATATTCAAGCTATTTCAAGGCTGGTACAGTCTAGGCACTGACCAGTTGGAGGTGATAAATGGAACACTTTTGCTGTTAGATTACTAGAGTCCACCCAGATCAACCTTCTTTCTGATTGCTTCTGTAGCAATGATGGCACCCTTCTACAATATGCCATCAGGGTAACGTCTAATTTCTTCTTTCTTCAGTAAGTCACTTTTGCTTCTCTAAAATCCTATAGACTGGCTGATAGCACATTTCCTACTGAGAATTTCCTTACACTTTAATATCAGTACTTTTTTTGCTTCCAATTTTTCTATACATGAAGAAGTAGCTAGTATTCATATCTTAATTAGCTATGAAATACTTCCTTCAACTCTCTTCCTCCCTTTCCTTCTTAAATATTCAAACTTCACAAAATATTGATGAAGAGTAAAATTAATAAAACAAGCTATTTTAAAAGATGCATTAAAATTAAATCAGTGTTTAAAAAAATCTGTATCAGAACAATGTATGTAAATCTAAGGTATTAACTATTTTCAGATTATTTTAGTGTTGAGTTGATTTTGTTCTAATTCTTTGCAAATTGTTAACGGCTAGGTAATATGTTTATATGGTGATTGCTATCCATTATTTAGAGTATTTGATTCACCAGAAAATAAGTGCATATATCTCAAATCATGTAGTATGGGATTTTAAGCTAGTGTCTAAAGAGATGTAGAATGGTTACATTAATTTATTAAAGTTAGAATTCAGAGCATTTAACATAATAATCATGGGTACTATGGTGTGTGAGATGAAACATACATGTTTAATATAATTTTTGCATGTATAGCTATTGATAACAGGTAGAGCGTGATAGCTTGAAATTGCAATCTCTTTGCTGACTCCTGTTTCCCCTGTCCATCAAAGGCACCCTGTTTCACTTGAGTGTAAGAGATGAGCAATGAAGACAGTGATGATTAACAACTTCATCTCTCTCTTATGGAAGAAAACGATACTATGCCATATCTCACAGTTTTAAAAAGGAAAAATACCATACTGGGATTCTACTTTAACTCAGATCTGGATGTAATCCTGATGACACCAATAGATATTGGGACATGTCACTGGGCAGAGCTGAGTGAATCATGGTGATGACATTTTCATCACAAGCACTTTGCCTATTTTTAAGCCATCAGTCAAATATTTTAGAATCATTTGCAAATTCTTATGAGAACAGTAGCTAGGAAGATATTTTTTTTAGTTTTGATATAAAGTTTATAAAATCAATAATACACTTGTTTTTCAAGAGGATATGTATAAAGTCATAGCCTCCAACTTTCCAGACTGATCCAGATTAATATCATATCCTCATTAATATCCTCACATCAAGATCACGTGTTTCCTTGTGGTTGGGCAGTCTATACCTGATGATCACACTATGCCACATAATAGATAACTTCAGAGATAGGCTTCCTAGTGACATTACAGCTGGTATCCAGCCCCTTGGAACAATTAATCAGAAACTATAACATAATCCAGAATTTCAAGTCTTATTCTTTGCTCTTAAGCTTACAAAGAACATGACTGGCAGAGACCAGAGTTCATGATGGGGTCTTCTAGGACCACTTCTTTCTAAACTCCTCAGGCAATTGAGGACATAGCTTTTAACTCCTGTTTTTTTCTTTTGCTGCTTGAATTCTAGAATGTGAAGCCAAGAAGGTGACATCTTTAATGTGAGGGAATCAGAAAATGTCTTTTTATTTCTTTAAGCATTAATTCCTTTTTTACCCTTTTGATCTTCTTCCAGGTTTCTTACAGTGCACACACTGGCTCTCTTGGATCTATTCTTTGTATATTTTCAATCCATCAATGTTTGATTATTAAGTCATGTCTGATTCTTTGTGACTCCATGGATGGTAGCCTGCCAGGCTCCTCTGTCTATGGGATTTTCCCCTCAAGAAAACTGAAGTGGGTTTCCATTTCCTCCTCCACAGGATGTTCCCAGTCCAGGAGTTGAACCCGATCTCCTGCATCTCCTGCATTGGCAAGTGTATTCTTTACCACTGAGCCACCTAGGAAGCCTGTTTTTCAATCTGTCATTTTGCCCCAAATTCTGCAAGAGCAAGCCAGCCTTTAAATAAACTGCATTGATAGATTCTACTATTCAGCATAGTTTTCTTGTCTTCATTACAAATATTTTAAGCAACTGTGTGCATTATTTGATTGTAATCTTGCCTGATCTTAGATCAGCTCTTTAGTTTGCCTGGAAAATCCCATGGATGGAGGAGCATGGTAGGCTACAGTCCAAGGGGTCGCAAAGAGTCGGACACAACTGAGTGACTTCACTTTCTTTTACACTGATGCAGATTCCATCAAAAGTTAGTACTTTTCTGATGCTTTTTTTGTGTGTTTCATATGTGGGCTAAGAGCAGCAAGGGCAGGTATAGTGAGCCAGTGTTACTAAATCCGTCCCTGCTGAGTAACTTTGGTAGGATGCAACTTGGGAGATAAAAGGACCATGAATGTGTTAGAAGATGTCACTCAGTAAACTTCACAACACATTATGGTGGGAACCAAACAATTCTAGCATAACAAAGAAAAAATTTGCATTCTCCCTCTCAGTTTTCAAGAGATTGATGATCCTCCACTACCTCATAAGGACTGAAGTGACCAAGGAAAATCTACAAACACCATTAATAGAGACAGAAGCCCACACAGGACATAGTGGAAGCCACTGGCCTTGTAAACAGTAAAGGTGTGTGTCAGCATACTTTTGGATACACATAAGACACCTCTTAGGGAGTCCCAGAAATTCACTGGAGGTGGGGATGACTTTTTAAGAGACTGAATTAATGCAAGTGTTAAATGGCAATCCACTCCAGTACTATTGCCTGGAAAATCCCATGGACAGAGGAGCCTGATAGGCTACAGTCCACGGGGTCGCAAAGAGTCGGACATGACTAAGCATCTGATCTGATCTGATCTGGAGCTATCTGGATTCAGCTGTAAGTATTAATGTGACATCATTCAATTTTTAAAAAATTATTTGTGATATTAATGAATTCTAAGTTATGATTAAGTTCAGGTGAACCCACTATCTATATAAAAAACTAGCATGGGATTTCCTGGTGGCTCAGTTGTAAAGAATCTGCCTGCCAATGCAGGAGACACAGGTGCGATCTCTGGTCTGAGAAGATTCCACGTGTCATGGAGCAGCTAACTTGTGTACCACAGCCGTTGAGCTTGTGCTGGAGCTCAGGAACCACAACTACTGAAGCCCATGTGTCCTCATGCTCATGCTCCACAACAAGAGAAGCCACTGCAATGAGAAGCCCACTGCCACAAAGAGTAGCTCCCACTTGCCACAAGTAGAGAAAGCCTGCATACCACAAAGACCCAGCATAACCAGTAAATAAATACAATTATTTTTTAAAAACACTAACATAAATAACACCATGGAATATATTTCTGGGCATCCCTGACCTTATCTTCCTCTCTGTTCTTTAGGTAACAACTATGGTGAATTTTGTATTTATTACCCATATTGTTATATATGTAGTTTATTCATTTTCCCTGTTATTTAATATTCCATGGTGTGAATATGCCACAGTTTACCTATGTATTCTTTCATCCAAGAAAGTTGGATTGCTATGGTTTTTGTTTTTAAAAACAATTCTGCTGTGATCATTTTTTGCATGTGTCTTGATATAAATATGCCAGCATTTCTCTAGAGTGGAAATGCTGGAACATAGGGCATATATGTGCACAGCTTTATAAGATAATGCCAAACTAAACAATTGGTGAAAGTGAAAGTGAAGTTGCTCAGTAGTGTCCACCGTGCACTGTAGCTTACCAGGCTCCTCTGTCCATGGGATTTTCCAGGCAAGAGCACTGGAGTGGGGTGCCATTTTCTTCTCCAGGGGATCTTCCCGACCCAGGGATTAAACCCAGGTCTCCTGCATTGCAGGCAGACACTTTACCATCTGAACCACTAGAGAGATTGTACTATTGATAGTACCAATTTATTCTCCACTGTGAATGATTAGGCTGCAGTCCATGGGGTCGTGAAGAGTTGGACATGACTGAGCGACTTCACTTTCACTTTTCACTTTCATGCATTGGATAAGGAAATGGCAACCCACTCCAGTGTTCTTGCCTGGAGAATCCCAGGGATGGGGGAGCCTGGTGGGCTGCCATCTATGGGGTCGCACAGAGTCGGACATGACTGAAGCGACTTAGCAGCAGCAGCAGCAGTGAATGATTAAGAGTTTCTTCTGCTCCAAATCCTACCGGGTTTGGTGTTGTCAGAATTTATTTTTTTCCAATATTGTAGGTATGAAATGGTTCCTTATTGTGACTTAGTGTGAAATTCCAGTGTTAAGAACAAAATTGAGTGTATTTTCATATTTGTGTTGTGTTTTCTGTGAAATGCATACTAACAGCGAGACTCAAAATACCTACAACTGTTGCCATCATATTGAATGCCTGAGAGTACATCAAATCAATGAAAATTGGCTGCAAATTAACTCCATTTATATCTTTGGCTGAGTCTTCTATTGGGTCTTTTGACTGCTTCTTACTGATTTCTAGAATTTTTTTTACATATTCAGTATGTGTGTGTGCTTAGTCACTCAGTCGTGTCCAACTCTTTGCAACCCCATGGACTGCAGCCTGCCAGGCCCCCTTGTCCATGGGGATTCTCCAGGCAAGAATACTGGAGTGTGTCATCATGACCACCTCCAGGGGGTCTAACCAAACCAGGTATAGAACCCAGGTCTCTGGCACTGCAGGCAGATTCTTTACAGTCTGAGCCACCAGGAAAGTATACTAGTCCTACTACTTAACACAAGTTGAAAATTCTTTACACAAGTTGAAAATATTCTCTCTTAGTCTGTGGTTTATTTTTCACTTACTTTCTGGGTGTATTTGATGAACAGGAATTATCCATTTTAATACAGTCAAATGTATAAATCTTTTCTTTTGAGTTTTGTGATACTTTAAAAAAAAATCATTTCTTGCAGCTCATGCAGCTCAATACTAGAAAAATAAAAGACCCAATCAAAAAGTGGGCCAAAGAACTAAACAGATATTTCTCCAAAGAAGACATACAGATAGCTAACAATCATTTGAAAAGATGCTCAACATCACTAATTATCAGAGAAATGCAAATCAAAACCACAATGAGGCACCATCTCATGCCAATCAGAATGGCTGCCATCAAAAAGTCTACAAACAATAAATGCTGGAGAGGGTGTGGAGAAAAGGGAACTCTCTTACACTGTTTGTGGGAATGCAAACTAATACAGCTACTATGGAGAACAATGTTGAGATTCCTTAAAAAATTGGAAATAGAATCACCATATGACCCAGCAATCCCACTGCTGGGCATACACATTGAGGAAACCAGAATTGAAAGAGACACATGTACCCAATCCTCATTGCAGCACAGTTTACAATAACTAGGACATGGAAGCAACCTAGATGTCCACTGGCAGAGGAATGCATAAGGAAGTTGTGGCACACACATACAATGGAATATTATTCAGCTATAAAAAGGAACACATTTGAGTCAGTTCTAATGAGGTGGATGTTCAGTTCAGTTGCTCAGTCATGTCCGACTCTGCGACCCCATGAATTGCAGCACGCCAGGCTGCCCTGTCCATCACCGACTCCCAGAGTTCACTCAAACTCATGTCCACTGAGTTGGTGATGCCATCCAGCCATCTCATGCTCTGTCATCCTCTTCTCCTCCTGCCCCCAATCTTTCCCAGCATCAGGGTCTTTTCCAGTGAGTCAACTCTTTGCATGAGGTGGCCAAAGTATTGGAGTTTAAGCTTTAGCATCAGTCCTTCCAGTGAACACCCAGGACTAATCTCCTTTAGAATAGACTGGTTGGATCTCCTTGCAGTCCAAGGGACTCTCAAGAGTCTTCTCCAACACCACAGTTCAAAAGCATCAATTCTTCAGTGTTCAGCCTTCTTCACAGTCCAACTCTCACATCCACACATGACCACTGGAAAAGAGGTGGATGTAACTGGAGCCTATTATACAGAGTGAAGAAAGTCAGAAAGAAAAACACCAGTACAGTATATTAATGCATATATATGGAATTTATAAAGATGGTAATGATAGCCCTATATGTGAGGCAGAAAAAGAGACACAGATGTATAGAACAGTCTTTTGGACTCTGTGGGAGAAGGTGAGGGTGGGATGATCTGAGAGAATAGCATTGAAACATGTATATTATCATATGTGAAACAGATCGCCAGTCCAGGTTCAATGCATGAGACAGGGTGCTCAGGGATGGTGCACTGAGATGACTCTGAGGGATGGGATGGGGAGGGAGGTTGGAGGGGGGTTCAGGATGGGAGACACATGTACACCCATGGCTGATTCATGTCAATGTATGGCAAAACCCACCACAATATTGTAAAGTAATTAGCCTCCAAGTAAAATAAAAAAATTTAAAAAAAAGAAAGATGGTAATAATGATGACTCTATATGGAAGACAGCAAAAGAGACACAGATGTAAAGAACAGACTTTTGGACTATGTGGGAGAAAGCCAGGGTGGGATGATTTGGAGAGAATAGCATTGAAACATGTATATTACCGTAAGTCAAACAGATGACCAGTGCAAATCTGCTGCATGAACCAGGGCACTCAAACCTGTGCTCTGGGACAACCCAGAGGGATGGGGTGGGTAGGGAGGTGGCAGAAGGGTTCAGGATGGGGTGGGGCACATATACAACCATGTCTGAATCATGTCAATATATGGCAAAAACCAACACAATATTGTAAAGTAATTAGCCTACAAATAAAATAAATTAATTAAAAAATAAAATCATGAGACACTTTAAAAGATATTAATCTATATATATTATTTCATTGTTTAACTCTAGCTGCTCATATACTTGTCTTTAATTAATTAGAAATTGATTTTTATGTATAGAATATATAGGGATTCAATAGAAGAGATGTGAGAAAGAGTCTGAAGGTAAAACCAATAGGATTTGCTGGTGAGTTGGATGTCAAGAGTGGGAGAAAGAGAAGAATCAAGTACAGCTCCAAAGTTTATGAACACAGTGCACTGTGAATGCAGTGTTAATAACTAAATGGGAAGAGTAGGATTTTTTTTTTAAGGTGTAAACTAGGAGTTTGGTTTTGATCATGCTAAATTTGACATGATTGGTATGTATCCAAAAGAAATTATTGAGGAGATGGTTGGGTCTCTGAGTCTAAAGTTCAGAAGAGAAGTGGAGCTGGAGAAGTTATGAACATAAGCCCTGAAACCCTTCAACCTTCCTGTCACTGTCTGCTCGCTCTCAGGTGTCTTCTCATCCTGCACGTGAGTAGCTCAAATGTCAGCCAAGGAGCACAGGGTAATTAACATGCAGAATGGGGGCCTCCCTCCTTTGGGGAATTTTCCCCCTTAGAGTTTCAGCTTTCTAGCTACCCTAAGCTCTGACCTCCGACTCGTAGTGTCCGCAAACTATTGCTCTCTCTTGAGCAGTTCTCTAGGCCAATTGCAGGCAAACTGGGGTGTAACTTAGAGAAGGACTTGTTTACATGTAGATCTCACCCAACAGGGTCTTTTCTTTCAAGGGTCACAACCTCTGCATGTCTAGCAACATTTTGTCAATCTCCAGAGCCTTCATATAGTTCTGGTTTTTAAAACATTTCCCCACAGTTAGTAACTGTTATGAGGAGGAGGGTTGCTCTGAATACAAACAAGTCCCCCATTACTGAAATCTAAGTTTCTGCCTATCTTCTGTTGAAAAGCAGTCCACATTTTCCCCTATGCTGTGTCCTTAACTTTCTTCTAAGTGGTCCATCCTTTCTAGGAAATGTGGCTGATGAGGAGAAGCTTTCTAGGGTCTTACACTCAACTTGGGAGAAGGCAATGGCACCCCAATCCAGTAATCTTGCCTGGAAAATCCCATGGATGGAGGAGCCTAGTAGGCTGCAGTCCATGGGGTCGCTAGAGTCGGACACAACTGAGCAACTTCACTTTCACTTTTCACTTTCATGCATTGGAGAAGGAAATGGCAACCCACTTGTGTTCTTGCTTGGATAATCCCAGGGACGGCGGAACCTGGTGGGCTGCCATCTATGGGGTTGCACAGAGTTGGACACGACTGAAGTGACTTAGCAGTAGCACACTCAACTTGGGGAAGAGAGAAGAGAGACCACTGACGACCGGGCAGCTGATCTCTCAAAAAGAAAAAGCCTAAGTACAACTTGGGTACAGGAGAACACTGTTCCCCACACCCCCACCCCCACAAGTTTTCCTCCCATGGTGGAGGTTTCCCACTAGGTGGGGTGGAGTCAGGAAAATCAGCGAGAGCCACAGTGGATTTCCTGGTGAGTCATCTGTAAGCAAACCCACTCTACAGTGGGGCTTTGTTTTCTTTAAGAGAAAACACAGATTGGTCTCTCATGAAGAGTGCATTTGCTTCCTAATAAAGGGATTTGCCCCTCCTCTGAGAAGGAGCATTTGCCTCCTTCCTTATGATGCTCTGTTTTTAATTAATAAATTTTTATTGCAGTATAAATGCTTTCCAATGTTGTGTCAGCTTCTACTGCATAGCAAAATGAATCAGCCATACATATACATATATCCACTCCCTTTTTGCTTTTCCTTCCATTTAGGACACCATAAAACACTGAGTAGAGTTCCCTGTGCTATACAGTAGGTTCCTATCAGTTGTCTATTTTATACATGGCTTCAATAATGTATATGTGTCTTCTTACACAAGTTCCCCTTTTAACTGAGATGGGCTGCCTGCTCCGTCTGAGGAGAACAATGCCAGGTTCCGACAGACTTCTGGCAGCAAACCTCTCACCTTATTGAGCAGCTGAAGTTCATCTCACCACATGGTGTTACTATGTCTACAGTAAGGGAACATGGCCTCAGCCCCTCTCACCGGCTTTCCGATGCCCCTTTCCACATCCTTTTTTCAGTGTACCTGCCTCATTCACCCTCCCCACACACTTGTTCTTGTGCTTCTTCTGGTCAGAAGACAGACAATAAAAATTTAGAATAAAGTTGGCTCACTAGGGCTTTCTCATGTTCCAAAGCACAAGAAGAGAAGTTCTGAGGAGCTGCCTCTACATGATACAATGATAAATGTTTCAGATGCTGCAACCTTGAGGAACTCTCTGGAGACTCCCAATCCCCCTGCTCAGTGAGCTGCCCTATCTGTCAATTTGGAAAGTCAGACCCACTGACAGAAGGGCTTTCCTAGAATGTCAGCTACGCTGGATCTTGCCAGAAGCCACAGGAATCTCCTACTTCCTGTCTCCTATCTCCAACACACCGATCTGGAACCTCATGTTCAATAAAAACTAATATGCAAAGAATGCAGATAATGTGTAATGTGTTTCCATTAACCTTTTCTTTTCTCTTTTTTTTTGTTTTGTTTTTTACATTCTAGAGAGAAGGTGGCTGAAGATCTTAGAGATTAGTTGATTTAAGCAAAGCATGCAGCTAGTAAGGACTTAAACTGAGAGTTGATCCTAAATCCAGCAGCACTGCAAATTTCTCCATATCATGTAGTTATAGAAATTTAAATTTCTCCCTTAACCTCGAAGGACTTGCTTATAAAACCATCTAGGTTCTGAGCTGTTTTCTTTTGACTAATTTTTCAAAGGAAACTCTCTCAAAGATTCCCATCTCCAGGAGTTGAAAGCTGTACTTGAAAGCAAGAAAGATTCTAAAATTTTCCTGTTAATCCTTATCTTCAGAAGTAACCCCAGAGTCCTAATGCTCGTATTTCTTTTCTTTCTATATGACCCTTTGAGTCATAGGCAGCTCTTCCCATGCCACATAATTTGGTTGAGTTCCCAAATATGGTTCCATAGACTGAATGCATAAGAATCCCCTGTTCAGTTCAGTCGCTCAGTTGTGTCCAACTCTTTGCAACCCCATGAACTGCAGTGTGCCAGGCCTCTCTGTCCATCACCAGCTCCCGGAGTCCACCCAAACCCATGTCCATCGAGTTGGTGATGCCATCCAACCACCTCATCCTCTGTAGTCCTCTTCTCCTCCTGCCCTCAATCTTTCCCAGAATCAGGGTCTTTTCAAATGAGTCAGCTCTTCGCACCAGGTGACCAAAGTATTGGAGTTTCAGCTTCAGCATCAGTTCTTCCAACGAACACCCAGGACTAATCTCCTTTAGGATGGACTGGTTGGATCTCCTTGCAGTCCAAGGGACTCTCAAGAGTCTTCTCCAACACCACAGTTCAAAAGCATCAATTCTGGGGAGGGGAAGTGGGAGGGGGGTTCAGGATGGGGAGCACGTGTACACCCGTGGCGGATTTATGTTGATGTATGGCAAAACCAATGCAATATTGTAAAGTAATTAGCTTCCAATTAAAATAAATAAATTTATATTAAAAAAAAAAAACCAAAAGCATCAATTCTTCGGTGCTCAACTTTCTTTATAGTCCAACTCTCACATCCATACATGACCACTGGAAAAACCATAGCCTCGACTAGACGGATCTTTGTTGGCAAAGTAATGTCTCTGCTTTTTAAATACAGGTGACTAGGCCCCCATCAAAGTTTCTGGCCCAGCAGGCCCCAGGTTGGGTCTCTCAGTGGTTTTGATGCTCCCCCATGTCTGGAAGCTCTTGCACTGGCTGAAGAGTCAAGTCACAACGTTGGAGACTGGAGATTTGGTCCCAGCATTACCACCACTCCCTGAGAATCAACATGTTCACTTGTGATCTGGGGATAAGCAATGTTTGCCTTTATGTACCCTCTGAGGCCAATGTATAAGAGCAGAGTATATCATGGGTGTTAATACACATGGTGAAAATGCTTTACAAATTAAAGTTTATTTCTATTCTTCTCCACAGGTATGGCCAAGAGAGTATCTAAAGTGTGTTATAGACTCAATATTTAATATCCATCAAGTTTCTATTCAGGCTTCCCAGGTGGCTCAGTGGTAAAGAATCCGCCTACCACTGCAGGAGCCACAGAAGACGTGGGTTTGATCCCTGGATCAGGAAGATCCCCTTAAGGAAGAAATGGCAACCCACTCCAGTATTCTTGCCAGGAATACTGGACAGAGGAGCCCGGGGGCTACAGTTCATGGGGTTGCAAAAGTTGGACATGACTGAGGGATTAAGGGTAAAAATGCTGTGACTTCCTCAACAGGGGCAGAGAATAATCTCGAGACCTGCTATATCAGCAGTCCCCAACCTTTTTGGCAGCAGGGACCGGTTTCATGGAAGACAATTTTTTCAGGGATTGAGGATGGGAGGCACACGGTTCAGGTGGTAACGTGAGCAATGGGGAGCAGAAAATGAAGTTTGTTTGCTCACCTTCTGCTCACCTCTTGCTGTGGGGACCAGTTCCTAACAGGCTGTGGACCAGTACTCATTTGCAATCCAGGTGTTGGGGACCCCTGTCCTACATGATCTGTTGGTTAATATCTAGTCTATTGACCTTCTTCCAAATCTAAAACTTTACAACTGGTCTTTTCAGCTTCAATCCCACTTAAACTCTCACTTTAACAAAAAGCTTCTTTTTGCCTTCAGGTAAGTGTCACTCAGGTTCCTTTGTCTGTAGGACTTTCTCAATAAGCCTCTATGACCATCATTTTCTTTTTCTTTTTTTTAATAACCATCATTTTCCTTTCCACCATGTGGTGTTTAGGGCTACTCCAGTTCTCCTCAAACTTGAATGTGAATTAGAAGGGCCTGGGAGTTTGTCTTAAGTGCAGCTTCCCAGATCCAGAGGGGCTGACGTGATGTCAGAAAGTTGCATTTTACTAGCTTTCCAGGAAATTCGTGAAGATGATCCAAGGGGCACACTTTAGGAAATACTATGCTATACTATCTGTGTAGCATCAAGTCAGAATGTGCTTATTTTGATGCAAGACATGGGATTTGTGGCCTTTAGAAGGGATGGGTTCAAGGATGGCCTTTTTTCACTATGAAGGAAAGTTTAGCTGAGCACTGTAGAGCTTCAGTACTCAACTCGTGGTCTGCAGCCCAACAGACTCAACTTACCTGGAAGTTCAGCATAAATGCAGAATCTCAGGCCCTCCTCCACACCTTATGATTCAGGTTCTCCATTTTAACAAGACCCCCAGGTGATGCACATGTTCACTGAGGTGTCAGAAGCACAGGGGTAATAACTAGAACGTGGTTTTGGATGGAAGCCAACTTGAGTTTAATTTTTGGTACCCTAATCTATCAGTTGTGTAAACAGGATTAGGAGCTTCACCTCATTGAGTGCCTTTTTCCTAGAAAGTGAATGGAAAAGAAAGATACTGCAAATATCATTTGATTTAATGTTCTCTGAAGGAAAGTTATGACCAACCTAGACAGCATATTAAAAAACAGAGACATTACTTTGCCAACAAAGGTCCATCTAGTTAAGACTATGGTTTTTCCAGTAGTCATGTGTGGATGTGAGAGTTGGACTATAGAGAAATTGATGCTTTTGAAATGTGGTGTTGGAGAAGACTCTTGAGAGTCCCTTGGACTGCAAGGAAATCCAACCAGTCCATCCTAAAGGAGATTAGTCCTGGGTGTTCTTTGGAAGGACTGATATTGAAGCTGAAACTCCAACACTTTGGCCATCTGGTGTGAAGAACTGACTCATTTGAAAAGACCCTGATTCTGGGAAAGATTGAGGGCAGAAGGAGAAGGGAATGACAGACGATGAGATGGTTGGACAGCATCACTCACTCAATGGACATGAGTTTGGGTAAACTCCAGGAGTTGGTGATGGACAGGGAAGCCTGGAGTGCTGCAGTCCATGGGGTCGCAAAGAGTCAAACATGACTGAGTGACTGAACTGAACTGACTCTTGGAGAATTCCTGACAGAAAATCATACTTCATAAACGTCAGTTTCTCAGCACTCATTCTACCTTAATAATGCCCCAAATTTATATGGGAAATAAGAAAATTGCTTAAGAAACCTAATTGTTATTTAAACACTACAAGTGAAAAGTTTGGATTTCTAGAGGTATACAGAGATGTCCTTGAGAGACTTTAAGCACTGTCTGAGAGGAGCAGACCAGGGACACTTTCTGTGTGACTGAAAGAAAAGAAAAATGATACATGAGAAAAGACATGAGGGGTTATAACTGAGCTGGGCCTTATGGGGTCTTCCTGGAACAGACACCTCCCCTCTATCCTCTGTTGTAGCTCCTCTCTGAAACTATAGTATATGACGTACATTTCCTGAGTTGTTCTGTAGATGCTAAAACTACCACCAAATGGAAGAAATTAACTACTTGATGAGCATGAGCACATAACTTGCAGACCTACTAAGACCTAAGGATTGATAATGTTAACCCTTGTGACACCACTCTGTTACCTCATCATTCAAAGAACTATGCAGGGCCTGATGATGTACTCTGCAACTGCACTCCAACTTAGCCTTTAAAAATGCTTCTGATGAAATCCTTCAGTGAGCATGAGCTACCTGTTCTCCTTATATTGGCACTTTACAGTAAATGCTACACTTTCCTTCACCACAAGCCAGTATCAGTAGACTGGCTTTACTGAATGCAGGAAAGTAGACCCATATTGAGTTCAGGAGCAGAATGAGTAACAAAAGTGTCTGAGTTCTCTCCAGTGATTCTACAGGGGTTAGGCAGTGTGGAATTGGAGGCTGAGAGAAAAGGTCAGGCACCCAACAATGACAGCTTGCCCGTGACTTTCCTGAAGGTGGCCAAGAGACAGTTATGCTGAGGGTAAATCAGAGGGTTTTCCACCTGATGCCCAGTCTCAGTGTGGGAAGTCAGGATGACATCTGTGGATGTGGTGAGCTTTGGAGAGGCTCTGGCCAAGGCAGTCACGGACTTTCCATGAGAGCCAGGAAACAGGAAGGTTGCCATCATGGCCAGCACACCCTCCTTGTATTACTTTGTGCCTGGAATGGGAGTTACTCTATGATTCATGGCACAGCTTCTAGCCTACCACTTACCTGCACACTCTGGGCTGGTGACTTAACTTCTTTGTGCCTCTTTTTATTTTCAATACACAGCTAATGATAGAACCTATGTCATAGAATAGTATGGGGTTCAAATCTGATAATGCATACAAAAGGTCTACCTGTGACTCAGTTATCTACACTTTTGGTTTATTTATCATTAGAGCTACTATATAATATCCACAATATGAACAATAAGTGAATATTTAAACGTGAATGTCAGCTAGGAAATCTTGTGCTTCTAAATAACCCCAAGGCACTTAGTGTTTGACCTGTATTTAAAAGTAATTTCTGTTAGTTAAACAATATAATTTTGTGATAATAGTGCTCATATTATAATTTAAACATTTCCAGGAGTTCTCAGAAAGGGGAATTTATATCCAATGATAGTAAAGCTAATTACCCAATTCATTGAAAAACCACTGATTGATCAGTTATATATCTGTTATCTCTGCAACTTGTTCACAAAGCTTAGCAAACAGAGAGCGTCCATCACTCTTCCCATGTTTTTCATTGTTTCGCTCCACTGCTCAGAAGAGAGCAGCCCTCAGTGAGGTATTCCAGGCTCAGCTCCCCATCAGCAGCCTCACCTGCCTGCAGTCTCCCTCTGCTCCTACTGTTCGATCAAAGCCAGGCATTCTGTGTTCTCAATTGAACAAGATATCTTTTTTTTTTTTTTTAATTAGATCCCCCTAGAAAACATGTAAGGAGCCAAAGTTTCAGCTGCTGTCAAACACTGACAAGTCTGTCTGATAGGATTGTGGAGAATGACTTTATAGGCCATTCAAAAATGAATTCAACTAAACAGTGGCCATTTCTGTTAGATGCTTTTGAATTTATGTTAGTTTGTGTGATCTAAAAGACGCTTGTTAAACTTTTGGGTGGAGGGTTAATTTTGACACTTCATATTGTACCTTTTGGGCTTCCCTGGTGGCTCAGAGGTTAAAGCGTGTGCTTGCAATGCAGGAGGCCTGGGTTCAATCCCTGGGTTGGGAAGATCCCCTGGAGAAGGAAATGGCAACCCACTCCAGTATTCTTGCCTGGACAATCCCATGGACAGAGGAGCCTAGTGGGCTACAGGCCACAGGGTGGCAAAGAGTCAGACACAACTGAGCAACTTCGTTTCATTGTACCTTTGGGGTTTCCCAGGTAGCTCAGCAGTAAAGAATCCATCTGCCAAGAAAGAGACGTAGGTTCTATCCCCGGGTTAGGGAAATACCCTGAAGAAGGAAATAGGAACCTATTCCAGTATTCTTGCCTGGGAAATCTCATGGACAAAGGAAGCTGGTGGGCTACAGTCCATGGTGTTGCAAAGAGTTAGATATGACTTAGCAACCCATCAATAAACCAACCAATTTTACCTTTTATAGGATGGATTTTTTATTCTATTGAGGGCAATATGAGAAATATCCAAATGACGTTGATATCTCTGTGGCAGCCATCACTGTCATCATCATCATCATCCCAGCCATTACTATGTATTGAGCATCGGGAATTTCTGCCAGGAATTTTTGCATACAAAATAGAAAGTTTAATGGTAAGCATAGCACTTTCTGGTAAACACTTTAGGGTAAATATTTGCAAAAATGTACTATGGGTAAAACTAAATAATTTAACCTTCCATTAGAAAAATGAATATACTTCTTTTGAATATTGGAGGATGTCTGCCAAACCTAATGATTTTGGTTTAAGGTTGTCATCTTAAGCCATTCTTTTTGACAATAATCAGATTACAATGCAAATTATGAATGGGAGTCACTTGCATTACATCATGATGTATAAGAGAACAGAAAAGAATGTGCACATTTTTGAAAGCAAAAAAGAATACTTACCTATTCTCAGTCACAACTCAAGGTCCAATCATTGAGACCTAAGTTAAAAAGAACAAGGGCCAGAAGACAGTTGTTTCTTACTGCCCCAAATTGCTATTAATCTGTAATATAACTGTTTCCACCAGTTGTAACCATCACCTTGTTAAAGAACAAATTCTATAAAGACATCCATGATCTGGTCAATAAGGCATCACCCATGACATATGAGTCAGAGTCTGGAGAAAGGTCAATTCAGATGGATAGATTACTACATTGTTTTCTAGACATATACCTTCTCAAGGTGATAAGGAAGGGTAACAGACCACTAGTCAAGCATATTGGAATCAAATTTAAAGATTTATTGTTCCTTAAACTAAGTATTAGTGTAAGATCCACCAGTCTGCCCTTTGTTCATGAATCAATCGGCATAAGGGGCTAGAGAGAGAAGGGGGCTTCCATTAAACTGCTTGGCTTATGGTTGTGAGAGCATCAAGGAAATTTCTTTAAAGGGTGAGAATTATGCAAGGCCTACACAGTTAGATCTGATCTGACAAGTTAGTGAAGAGAAGGGCTCAACAGAACGTCAACATTCTGGTGACTGAAAATCTTACTACGCATGTGTTAACATGTGAACTTATAAATCACTAGCATCATCTAGAAACAAAACAAGGTAAGGTAAGTTCCTAAACTTTTGTTGGATTATGAAGTTGAGAAGAATGGGTGTCTTGGATATCAAATGAGATCTGGGCTTTCAAGATTTTGTTCACTAGTTCCTCTAGTTCCCCTCTCTTCTTGGTTTTCATTGAGCCCAAGTCCTCCCATAAGTACTTATTACTTGTGAGTGTTTTGTAGGAGATGATAGTTTTACAGTAAAATTTAAATTTAATATTATTCTGAGTAGACTTTATTGAATTCTTTCCTATATTCTGTTTCATTCATCACATCACCAAACTGGCTGTTTTATCTGGCTTACTGACAATGTTTTATAAACCAGTGACTAGAGGAGTGATGATAAAACATCACCAATGGAATTTAAATGTTCCTTGTTCTTTTTCAATATTTAATCCTCAGGACAAACCTTGGTCCAACTATAAGTAGACCTAAACGTTAGGACTATTATAACAAGATCACATCAGGGGGAAGATTATCACCTTTGGCCAATTCAATATATCAATCCTTAGAAGAATTAGCACTAGTTTAAACCAAGGTTCCCCAATCTACCAAAATAGTTACCATTCAGCAAAATCAAAGTATAGATGACTGTCATTTCATCCTCAGGGACCCTTCCACAGAGGCCCTTGGATTTGCTCCCAATGACATCTTTAGCACAGTGAGACACATGGACTATTGATCTGATATCAAAGACAATTTTACCCATGGAAAAGATACATCATAATATTCAAACAAAGCATGCTTAGCTTCTTAGAGAACTGAGTCAGCACCAGAAGGAAAAAACACTCCTGTGATTTGAGCTAAGGGGCTTAAGTTACATTTCCTTTATGTTCACATTCCTTTAAACTTACATTTTATTTAATCTTTAATATGAAGATTGGCCAGTCTACCCTAACTCCAAAAATGTTTCCCTTTTGTTGCTATTGTTCAGCCTGTAAGTCCTGTCTGACTTTTTACCATCCCATGGACAACAAGCTCCTCTGTCTGTCACTATCTCCTGGAGTTTGCTCAAATTCATGTCCATTAAATTGGTGGTGCTATCTAACCGTCTCATACTCTGCTGTCCTCTTCTCCTTTTGCCTTCAATTTTTCTTAGCATGAGGGTCTTTTCCAATGAGTCGGAAAGGTGGCCAAAGTATTGTAGCTTCAGCTTAGCATCAGTCCTTCCAATGAATATTCAAGACTGATTTCCTTTAGGATTGACTGGTTTGATCTCCCTGCTGTACAAGGGACTCTAAAGAGTCTGTTCCAGCCCCACAGTTCAAAAACATCAATTCTTTGGCTCTCAGACTTCTTTATGGTTCAACTCTCACATCCATACATGATTATTGGGAAAAAAATAATAGTTTTGCCTATATGGACCATTGTTAGCAAAGTGATGTTTCTGCTTTTTAATATGCTGTTTAGGCTTGTCATAGCTTTCCTTCCAAGGAGCAAACATCTTATAATTTCATGGCTGCAGTCACTGTCCACAGTGATTTTGGAGCCAAAAAAAAAAAAAGTCTGTCACTGTTTCCATTGTTTCCCCATCTATTTGCCATGAAGTGACGGGACCAGATGCCATATTAGTTTTTCTGAATGTTGAATTTTAAGTCAGCTGTTTCATTTTCTTCTTTCACCTTCATTAAGAGTGGTATCATCTGCATATTTGAGGTTGTTGATATTTCTCCTGGCAATTTTGATTCTAGCTTATGCTTCACCCAGTCCAGCATTTCACATGATGTACTCTGCATAGAAGTTAAATAAGCAAGAAGACAATATTACAGTTTTGTCATACTCCTTTCCTGATTCTGAGCCAGTCTGTTGTTCCATGTTTGGTTCTAATTGTTGCTTCTTGACCTGTATACAGTTTTCTCAGGAAACAAGGAGGATGGTCTGATAGTCCCATCTCTTTAAGAATTTTCCACAATTTGTTGTGATCCACGTAATTAAAGGCGTTAGTGTAGTCAATGAAGCAGTAGTAGATGCTTTTTCTGAAATTACTTTGCTTTCTCTATGATCCAACATATGTTGGCAATTTGATCTCTGGTTCCTCTGCCTTTTCTGAACCCAGATTGCACATCTGGAACTTCTCGGTTCACATACTGCCTAGCTTGAAGGACTTTGAGCATAACCTTACTAGCATGTGAAATGGCATTGCCCTTCTTTGAGACTGGAATGAAAACTGATCTTTTCTAGTCCTTTTAGTACAGAATAATTTGAAAAGGTGCCTATATAATTTTAGGAAACATTTTTGGAGTTTTACAATACGATGTAATGTTAAATTCCATTTTGAAAAAGGATATTGTGATTTTTCTTTGGGATTCCAACTAGAAAATTTTGAAGAGAGGGTCTTCAAAAGTTTGAAGAGATTACCATCATAATACCGGGAAATATATATTCTAGGGACTCAACTGGACATAAAAGAAGACAGTCACTGCACATGCTGAATCACTGAGTTTGAACTAAAATCACGGCTGTTTAATGAACAATTTGACTTATATTTCTCTAATCCAGTCCATCAAACTCAAATATTTTCTATGTCTTGAAGCCCTCAAGTCTCACCACAGTTACAGGGTATCTCCTGAGATGTGTTTTTAGCCTCTAGGATCATTTTGTTTCTCTGACTTCAATCTTACTAGACTAAACTTGGATTCTTCTTTTCCTCCCCACCCTTTAAGCTTACTGTGTTGTGCCAAAGGTGTGTGCCTGACTGTTTCATTTTGCTTTTGATATGAGATGCAAAATCTCTCAGCCACATACAAATGTGGTAAGATCCATCAGAACTGAACACAAGTGCTGGAGTTCAGCAGACCGCCAGTGCTCCCAGCTTGGGGGTCCTGGGACTGACTCAAGAGGACTCACCTTACAAATCTGGTCATATGTGCAATGTTGGGGTGGGTCTGCCAGAAGGAAACTGTTCCCTTCAGCTGAACCTTGATAAGGTCTATAGGGAGAAACCTGCCAGTTGTTGAAGGTTCAGCACTATAATGGAACCCTGATTATAGAGTGGAGGGCATTTTCAGGCAGAGAGAATCACATTTGAGAACCCAACTGCATGAAAAATGCTATTGCTTGATCAAAACCTACAAGAACATTAACACAGTTGGTGTGGCAGTTTTATACAATGAGAGTGGGGAGAAGCCAAGGAAGAAGAGACTAGAAAAATAGCAGATGATGAATAATCTTCTAAGCTGTGCAGAGAGATTCAAACTTGATCTTGTACATGTTGGGAATACTATGTATGACGGTAATGGGATAAGAATCAGACATATTTCCTGGTAAAATTTGTGGAGTGTATAATGAGTCTTCCAGAGATATCAAGGATGAAGATGACGTTACACAAATACAAATGTCACAGATTCAAAGCAACTATGAAGCTAGCACTCTCCACTCCATCTCTCACCAATGGCAAAAACATATGTATTTAATTTTCACAATATGATTGCTCTGTGAATGGTTGTTTGAATTTCACTAGTGGTGTCTTGATGGTCACACTGGCCACTCCTGGGAGTCGATGGGGTCTTCTGTCCTCTTGACTCCGTCTTCTGTTGATGCTCTCCTTTTCGTGCTACCTCTCACTGCTGGTTTTCTGAACAATATTTGAAATTGTGAACTTTTAAATAAAATAAGCATTTAAAAGTCTTGCTATGATTTAATTTCTGATCAGGAGCCATCAGTTTTCACCTAGACATGCTGTGGGTATGAAAAATTGCTAGAACACTTTAGGATAGAACTTTCTATTTACAATTGGTGTCAGATGATAGGTGAATTATATTTTTTTTTGTCTCTCAATGTTTTTCCATTTTTTACAATTCATACTGTGTCAGGAAAAAAAATCAGAACTCAATTCTGCTGCATTTTGACGCATTTCCTGAAAGATTATTAGCCAAATCAGTCATACACTCAGAGAGATGATATGGTCCAACTTATTCTCATAACTTACAATTTGGACTCATTTTTCCTTTGCTTTCTTCCAAACTGTTTTTTACTGGCAGAAAAAAATGGGCCTATGAGCTATCAGATAATATTTTGGATCCAGTATCATTTTCACTCTCACAAAGGCCAGCTTGAAACGATCAGCAGGGTTATCAAAGGAGCAAAGTTTAGTCTTTTATAAATGGCTGGAAATGTTTGGAAGTCCTGCCCAAGGACGCTTTGGATTCAACCAGGGTAATGAATTATGATTTAATCTTTATTTTGAAACTGATTATCCTAAACTAATTTCTAGTTTGTACCAAGGATTTCAAAGAAAACTGATATGTTTTACATAAGATTAGGCCACTGGCTTCAGTCAAATAATCCTGTGTAATTGCTGGTTGCCTCTCCTGAAACACATGATTCTTGTTATTGAAAGAAAGCACATTTGTTTTAGTAGTCTCTGACTATTATTATCCACTACTATTATTCTACTGAGGGCTCTGTGTGTTTGTGTGTGTGTGGGTATGGGTGTAACTGTCCTCCACTGAACCCTGGCATGGCACAATGGGTAAAGATGGGTCTTTTATGATTCTATTCTTAAATGGGGTCACTGAGTCTTTGGGCAGAGATGATGGCTGTGAACATTCAGTCTGGTGGTAGGCCTTACAGATGAGCATTCATGTCAAGAGACTCATCCTTCCATATGCTGTGTCCTCAGCTAAGCAGGAAAATTTTTCTAAGCTCGCAGAGTCCTTGGCTCTGAAGCTCTGTCCAGGGACAATGGTAGGATAAAGATTCCCTTACCCTAGGTATGATGTGAAATGGTACTACACATATATTTTCACTCATGTGAGATTTTGTCCCAGGTTTCTTATAAGAATTTGAAAAGGTGTTTCAAATTAAGGAGTAGACACATAAGAGTGATAAGCTAAGAAAGCATGTGTTTTGCTTTGAGAGCCATGATAAATGGTAACACTAGCCGCTGACAGGGGCTCAGTCAGAGCAGTGTAAATACAAACAGAAAGGTCAAAAAGGACTGGCACAAGTTGAAAATGCCACTGACCATGGCCAAAGTTTCTCAGAAAGTCAGATCTCATTGCCTGGAATAATGGCAAAGTTGGGTGATTAGTTTGCATGTAAGGAATTCCACAATCTAGGAAAGAACTGGAAAGATACCAATACAGAAAACATCAGAGGCACACACCTTGGTTTTGGAGGGACAACATTATAGTTGAGGAGATGTTATAAGGCCGTGGCATAGAGATACCTCTTTTTCCTGAAGGAGGCCCTCACTGGCAGCCATGGAAAAAGGAGCAGGTCATCTTAACAGTCTAGCTGGAGGTGGAAGGAGGGATGTGTGTGGTGGGCAGTAGAGGTGTGGAGCTCCAGGAATTCCGATGGAGAGGGCTCAAGTGAGACTATGGTTGATAACCCATGTGACGCTGCTGCTGCTGCTGCTGCTAAGTCGCTTCAGTCGTGTCCGACCCTATGCGACCCCATAGATGGCAGCCCACCAGGCTCCCCCGTTCCTGGGATTCTCCAGGCAAGAACACTGGAGTGGGTTGCCATTTCCTTCTCCAATGCATGAAAGTGAAAAGTGAAAGTGAAATCACTCAGTCGTGCCCGACTCTTAGTGACCACATGGACTGCAGCCCACCAGGCTCTTCCATCCATAGGATTTTCCAGGCAGGAGTACTGGAGTGGGTTGCCATTGCCTTCTCCGAATCCATGTGCTATCTAGTCTTAAATAAGAAAGAACTGGTAAACATGAACACTTTATTAGAATTCACATGAGAAAACCACAGGAATGAACAAAGTACCACCCCTCCAACTCTTGACATGAATATGAAACAAAACTTCTTACTCTTTGAAGGTTCAGTTCTCAGCTCAAACTGAAACCCCATCTCTTTGTGGGCAAGTCATTGAGCAGCAAGGTAATATTGTGATTTCGAATCACCTATAAAGTCTTGGGTAAGGTAAACTTTGAATACCCCTGGAGATAGTGGCCTCAGTCCAACCATGTTCTAACACTGGCTTGCCCCAGACTTCCATATTTGTTGTTTAGTCACTAAGTCATGTCTGACTCTTTGGTAACCTCATGTGCTGTAGTCCATGGGATTTCCCCAGCAAGAATACTGGAGTGGGTTGCCATTTCCTTCTCCAGGGGATTTTTCTGACTCAGGGATCAAACCTGCTTCTCTTGCTTCGATAGACAGATTCTTTGTCACTGAGCCAAAAGGGAAGCCCAGACTTCCATTTTAGGTGGGCTAATAAGAAAGAATAAATACATGGTTGGTAGGAGATGAGGGGTTGTGTCCCTTAACAAGGAAGCCACTGTCTTCATCTTCACCCTTAATTCTAGTTTCAGTTTCCTATATTGAAATTAACAGCATGTCTATCTGTAAATCTATAATTGTTTCATACTTGATATGTCTTATCCTTATTACATCAATCCTTCACTTTTTCTCTTTATCAGCAGGATATCCTTCCATTCTCCCAACCTGGAAACATCTTTCATTCCCTCCTTAAAACTCTGAAAATCGATAAAACATACATCCTTAAATTATTCTGACAATCATTCTTAAAATAGATTAATATCTTGTTCTTCACATGGCCACTGTACAGCATAATCAGAACATACACTGATTCACTTCTCCCCCATATCCATACATCCCTGATACCTTCACACGTCCCTCTGCTCTTCAGAAATTTAGTGTTTTCCTGTTGTTCGGGTAGTCAAGTTCAGTCTCATGTTCCATCAGGGACCTACCTCTTAAGTAGCAATATCCCCACCTCTTCTCGGTAAATAACCTCAATTCTGAGGCCAAAATCTATATAGATCCCATGCATTTTCATATCAGCACCACTGTTTAGCTAATTCCTGGGACTGGCAACTCCTTTTCTTCCTCTTCCTACCATCAGCTTTACTATTTTCTACTGTCGTAGAAAGCTCAATTAGTTCTTTCCATGTTGACAAAGTCATTTTTAGTAACTTTTGTTGCCACCGACCTTGAATAGCTCTGAGCTACGCATTTGTTGGCCTGTAGTTGGCATTTAATAAACATTTAAATTAAATTACATTTGGGTATATTAATCTCAGTCTCCTTCATGTGTAAAAGTGTTGTCCTTTAAACTATAGTATAAGGTCTTCAAATTTAATAAACACTTGCCAAATTGAATTTATCGACTTATGTTGGAAATAATTTTTATTTTTAAGTACATGCTTGGGCAATAGTCTATCAAATGTGGCCATTCAAACATAAAGGAAATTGAAGGGACTCTTTTTCATTTATGATTTATCAGAGGAGGAAAATTGATGTGATCATCCCACTCTTTTTCCCTTTATGATATATAATATTCTCTTAGGAGTCAGCACAGGTTCTGTCATTTTTAGCTTTCAATAGCATTATGAGCGGAGAAGGCAATGGCACCCCACTCCAGTATTCTTGCCTGGAAAATCCCATGGATGGAAGAGCCTGGTAGACTGCAGTCCATGGGGTCGCTAAGAGTCAGACACAACTGAGCGACTTCACTTTCACTTTTCACTTTCATGCATTGGAGGAGGAAATGGCAACCCACTCCAGTGTTCTTGCCTGGAGAATCCCAGGGACGAGGGAGCCTGGTGGGCTGCCGTCTATGGGGTCACACAGAGTCAGACACGACTTAAGTGACTTAGCAGGTTTTAGAATTCATTTTGAAGAAAAGAGTAAAATAAGGTCACACTAGCTATATTTCAAACACTCAGTAGGCACACGTGGCCAGTGGCTACCATACTGGACAGTACAAATGTAGAACACTGCCATCATCATAGAAAATTCTTTTGGACAGCTCTGCTTTAACTCTCCTAGTGAGTTCATTCTAAGCTCCAGAGGGAGATCCGAGAAAAGGAAATGCTCCCCTTTTCAAAGCTATCTTTGATTTTATGACACTTCAAATATTCCCAGAATATCTTAAAGAATGTAACCAAATTATTTTTAAATTAATTTATTCCAATTCAGGTCTATTAAAACAAAAACAAGGTGTCATGCTCCACTTTTTTCTGAGAAGAGAAAAACTTATACTGTTCATATCTTCTCAGAAGAGTTATTGAGCAGGTCTGAAAACACAATCTGTTCAGAGAGTACTTGTTTGTTTCACCAATTACATTACCAGCACCTTTTGGAGGCAGCAAAGGGCACTGGGCCCCTTGGTGCTGCTAAAGTGTTTCATTGATCAGACCTCTTTGTTGTCCCTCTCTTTGGGTCTTCTGCCTTTTTCATTGAGAGTTTCTGGTGTCTTCCAAAGAGTAGGATCCAAGGTTAACTGATGAGTATATAGAATATCCTTATGAAAGAGTCACAGGCTTGTCTGGTTGGCATCTTGAGTGGAAATGTCCCACCTGGCCTTGGCTCATTTTAAAATAGACTAATCATTTATAGGACTAAAATCCCTCTCCTTGTCATTTAATGACTTGGACAATGGAGAGGCACTTGAATTTACTTTTTTCTGGGACAAACACTGGACACCCCAGGCTGGCTAACACAGAGCTAGGAGAGGAGGAGCAAGAGTAAAAAGTGAGGGAGATGAAGGTATTCCTGAGGACTGGAGGAGAAAACAATAAATGCAAAGCCTGTCTCACAATCTCCCAGCCCCTCTGGCATTTGCCATCTCCCTCTTCCTTCTAACCCTCAGGTGGACCTGCTATTATTTCCCAACATGGTGGGAGTGAGGGTGGTGGGGCAGGAGTCACACATCAGTGAACACATCTTCAGTCACAGAAAGCATTATTTTCTGCAGGGGTCCATTTGATTCATAACAGAACAAAAGATAGAATGCATAACATAACTTGGTCTTCCTCCTTCATGCCTCACATCAGCACAGACTCTTTGAACTTTACAACACTTCTTTCAACAATGTCTTTTTTGCAAGGGCTTCCCTGGTGGCTCAGAGGTTAAAGTGTCTGCCTGCAATGTGGGAGACCTGGGTTCGATCCCTGGGTCAGGAAGATCCCCTGGAGAAGGAAATGGCAACCCACTCCAGTACTCTTGCCTGGAGAATCCCATGGACGGAGGAGCCTGGTGGTCTACAGTCCATGGGGTGGCAAAGAGTCAGACACAACTGAGCGAGAGACTTAATGTCTTGTTCAATAGACTAAATGAGGTTGACAAAGACACTAAGATAAATAAGATGTTGTCCTTCCCCCTTAAGAGTTCAGTGACTCTTAGAGGAATGTAAAACATCCAGCATGAATGTAACCACCTTCACCTCTCTTGCTATAGGAGACATCGTGAATTTACTACTCTTTCATACAAATGAGTGTCTACTGTGTACTCAGGCTGAAACAGGCACTATAGACGTGTGTGCTAAGTTGCTTCATTCCTGTCTGACTCTTTGCAACCCTGTGGACTACAGTCCACCAGGCTCCTCTGTCCATGGGTTTCTCCAGGCAAGAATAGTGGAGTGGGCTGCCATGCCCTCCTCCAGGGGATCTTTCCAATCCAGAGATCAAACCTGTGTCTCTTACATCTCCTGTATTGGCAGGCGGAGTCTTTACCACTAGTGCCATTTGGGAAGCCGTGGCACTACAGATACTGAGATGTAAAAGTCAGGTGAGGTCTCTGCCTTAATGAAGTCTGCATTTAACATTCTCCTACTGAATTCAAACATGCCTTCAAAAATCCTTCTCAACCCAGTGATCTAGTACCACTAATTTCTTAGACTGGTACAGGAGAAACCCATTATCTGAACCATGCTCTGGCAGCAGAGACAGATTCACACATAAAATAATGTGATACTGAGTGACAAACACTACAACCAAAGCACACATTAAGCTGTATTGAAGCATAGAAAGTGAATGACTCATCTGTGCCCAGAGCAATCAAGGTCATTCCTAGAGGGCACATAGGTTTTAAGGGTCTTACCTGAAAGAAGGACAGGAGTCCATAAAGAAGATCAGAAGTGGTCAGTGGAAGGAGAGCGCTGCAGGCAGAGGGAGGAATAAGAGGAGAGCCAGGGCATGAAAGGGCGCAGGTGATGTTCAGGGAACACGAGATGAGAGTCCCTTGTGTGGCTGGTGGGGGAGGTGCTGTAGTGGCCAGAGCTCGTGGAAAGGAAAATTGTAGAGGCAGGATTAGGCTTCATTGTGAAAGGCAATCTACTCCACGTTGTGGAGTTTGGACTTCATGCTGATGGTGATTCTGGGAGGCGCACTTTAAGAAAAGTGACATGTTCAAGCCTACAGAAGCAGTAGAATTTAATACTTTTGAGAGTACGGACAGCCAGCCAACTGCCTAGGTTTGCTTCATTCTCTGCCACTCACTAGCTGTGTTGTCATGCCTGTTAGCACCTCTGAGCCTCGGTTTCCCCAACTGTAGAGATGATAATAACTGCATTCACTGCTTCATGATGATTTAATGAACTAATATATGTAAAGTGCTTAGAACACTGGCACATAGAAGTCCTCTTTGTGAATTATTTCTATGCTTATCACTCTGTTTTTGCAAATTTAGAAGCTGAGGCACAGAAATAAAAAATTAATTTACTCAGGACCACGACGCTCCTTTGTGGTAGAGGCTAGATACCTATACATCACAGCAAACTGCTTTGAATGTGAGTGTTATCAAACATTCATCTCTCCCAACAATCCCAGAAGATAAAATTTTTGTTTGTTTAGATGATGAAGAGGAAATTAATTCTTTTCAAAACGCTTTGTCATTTCTACTTCCCTCTTTTATCTTAAGATGCTCCAGCTGCTTTCCACATTGTGTTCTTCCTCTCTGTTCTTTTTATTTTGACGTGTACCATTTCAATTTTCCAAAACACAGTGCAATTTATCATAATGTAAAACAAATAAATAAATAAAACTGAGCAGAAACACAAAGCACAATTTTCTCTAGGAAATTACCCTGTTCTCAAACCAGACAGAGAAAATCCAGTGGCACCTTCAACAAACATATACATCAATAAGTGCATTAATCATCACTGTAAGAAACTGGCCCAGCTCTGCTGGAATTTCTTGTTTAAGATTGAAAGAGGATGAACGTCTTTCAAGATTGGACAGATCTATCTAATCGCTGCACCAATCCAAGCCATTTCAGGTTTTGCAAAGCTTCCCACATTTGCAAAATAAGCATAATGACTGTTAAGCTGTTCTCAAGGAGGCATTTCCCTGGATTTCTATATATAATAACCAAAATCCTTTGCTCCCCAGATGAATCCTATAATATCTGTGGTCAGAACAAGAGATTCTTACCATCACTTTGTGTTAAAATCAGGCTGTCTGTCCATTCCCAAAGTCCTGCGAGTGATTAAGAATTGGGATCTGTGATCAGGAGCAAGAAAAGGAGTCAAGGTGAAGAGGAGAAAAGGAAGTGATATTTTCAGTTGTTAAGCTTTGGGCAAGGTAAACTTCGTAGAAGTTTTGCACATAGGGGTCTTAGAATTCTAAGTTTTCAACGTTTGTGGAAGGGAACAGCTGAAGCTTATTTAAGGGGAATTGATACAGTGGGACTTACATTTTGTATGCTCTGTTATTATCTAGAGGAAGGATTTTAGGAGTAGAGCAGAAGCTGAGAAATTCCATGGGTTGGGGTACAGGGCAGGTCTGTGTTCAGGTGAGGGGTCTCCAGCAGTATGGCTATGCCCAGCGGTACTTAGATCAACCAAAGCACCGTGGGTCAGCAAGGCTGCGGTTAGTCCAGCTGGGAGTCGGAGCCTCACATACAGTCGGCTGAAGAAGCACAAACACCAGCCCACTGTCAAGGGCCCCAGCGCTTGTTGTTCTCCAACCTGAGGTACATTAGAATTTCTTAAGGGGATACTTTTTTAATTTCTTATTAAAAATTAAAGAAAAAAAACACAGAAGCATAGTACATTCCTATAAAGTACAGAAACCTAAGTATATATCCCATGAATATTTAAAGTGACCTCACCTCTACATCACTTGGAACAAAACACTGCAAGTACACTCCTACAAGTCTCCCCTGAGCCCGTTCCCAGTATATGCTGGACCCACAAAGGAAATTGACATCAGACTTGCCTCACCAGAGAGTTCTTTTGCCTGCTTCTGAACTTTATTTCAATGGGATTAAACAGTATATCATTTTTTGTGCCTGGATTCTTCTGTCAGCATGATGACATTAACTCATGTAATTACATATGGCAACTGTTAGCTCTCTCACTCTTTTATTTAAATTTTCGGTCTACACTGTAAACATGTCATTCCCTTGTCTGGTGGCTTCCATTGTTTCTATTAAAAATTTAGGTGTCAGTCTTATCTCTGCTTCTAGAAGGTCGTGTGTCTTTTTTCTCTGGCAGCTGTTAAGATTTTCTTTTTCTTATGAAGTGCCAAGCTGTGCTTTTCTTTGTATTTACCTTGTTTGGGTTTAAGAGATTCCTGAATCTGTGATTTTTATTTTTTTTATTAGTTTCAAATAGTCTTTGGCCAGTTTTTCTTCGAGTATTTCTTCTGCTCCATTTTCTCTTCACTTCTTCTTAGATCCTAATCACACAGTCTATACATTTTCACTATATTCCATTTGAGACTTACCTTTTTTTTTATCCCCCCCTTATTTTTTGTATGTACTTCAGTGGAGGTATTTTCTGATTACCTTCCAGCTGCTTAATTCTCTCTGGCTTGCCTAATCTGCTGTTGCTATTGTTGTTTAGTCACTAAGTCATGTCCTACTCTTGGTGACCCCATGGACTGTAGCCCGCCAGGCTCCTCTGTCCATGGGATTTCCCAGGCAAGAATGTTGGAGTGGGTTGCCATGTCCTCCCCAGGGGATCTTCCAAACCCAGGGGTCGAATTGGTGTCTCCTGCATTGGCAGGTGTATTCTTTACCACTGACCCACCAGGAAAGCCCAATCTGCTGTTACACTGATCTATTTAATTCTTAATTTTAGTACTGCATTATTTTTGTTTCTAGAATTTCCATTTGATTCTTTTCTATATATTTCAGTTCACTGGAGGAATGATCCAACTTTTCATCTTTTTCTTGAACACATTAATTGTAAGTATTTTAAAATCCATGTCTGATAACTTGAATGTTGTGATTACCTATGATTTATTTCGGCTATGTTTTCTTTTTTCCTTTATCTCTTGCCTTTTAATCATTTGGGTCCAGTTTCTTGGCACACCAATTAATTTAAATACCAGTCATTACCCACGAAAAATGGTCTGAAAAAAATGGGGCTCCAGAAGATTTTATCTTCCTCCAGAATGAACTTAATATTCTTCTGGCAGGCAGATAGAATAAAGGCAGATCACGTTAATGTAAGCAGCAATTGCTATAATTTTAGGATTTCTGAGGCACACATTTTTTGCTTGTTTTTACTCTTAGGGAGTAGCTCTTTTCAGGGGGTATTTCAACTTAAGTCCTCAGATATTTGTGATAGCTTCATCTCCCTGACAGCCCTAACTCCAGTACCAAGAGACTGCCCGAATTTCTGTTTAGCTTTTTAGCTTCTCAGCAGATGCTTTTTGCTTGATTTCCTGGCTTCTAGCAGCAGCAGCAGCACCACCTACTCCTACCACCCCACGCACCACTTAAGAACTGACAAATGTCTTAAGAGGAAATGGTGTACATTTTGGGCTGTTTCATTTACTCCTTCGAAATCTCATACACATTCTTTCCTTTGGCAAAAGTCTAACCTAGGAAGGTCAATGGATGAAGTGTGTCTCCCCAAATTCATATGTTTAAGCCCTAACTCTTATTATCTTAGAATGTGGTCTTATTTGGAGATAGGGCCTTTAAAGAGACACTTAAGGTTAAATAAGGTTATAAGGGTGGGCTTCTAATTTCATAGGACTGATGTCTTTATAAGAAGAGGAAGAGATGCCAGAGACATGAACATACATAGAAAAAAAGCTTGGAGGAAAAATATCATCTATTTTTCTTAAAAAGATCAGTCAAGTTTTTTTTTTTTTTCCTTTGAAAAAATAAAGGGTAGATTTGCACCTATGAAGAATCATTCTGAATCTCTAAGCCAATTGCTTAGAGATGTTCTGACAGCATTCGGCCATTTGGGTTTACTACTTACTGGGTCAATTATAGTCACTAATGGCCTTCCAGGAAAGTATATATGTCATATGAATGATGCTAAAGCTGAAACTCCAGTATTTTGGCCACCTCATGCGAAGAGTTGACTCATTGGAGAAGACTCTGATGCTGGGAGGGATTGGGGGCAGGAGGAGAAGGGGACGACAGAGGATGAGATGGCTGGATGGCATCACTGACTCAATGGATGTGAGTCTGAGTGACCTCCGGGAGTTGGTGATGGACAGGGAGGCCTGGAGTGCTGCAGTTCATGGGGTCGCAAAGAGTCGGACACGACTGAGCGACTGATCTGATCTGATGTTTTAGGTGCATGGACATTGCCTCTTGTTTTCCAAACCACACCCTCCACAATTGTTATATCCCTTATGTTGCAAATTGAATTGTGTTGAATTGTTTCCCTCCAAAGATATGGGCTTCCCTGGTGGCTCTGAATTTGCCTGTAATGCAGAGACTCAGGTTCAATCCTTGAATCAGGAGGAACTCCTGGAGAAGGGAATAGCTACCCACTCTAGTATTCTTGCCTGGAGAATTCCATGGACAAAGGAGCCTGGTGGGCTACAGTCCATGGGGTCGCAAAGAGTCAGACACAACTGAGTGA
The DNA here is from genome assembly GCA_935064755.1 of Tragelaphus eurycerus. NCBI lineage: Eukaryota > Metazoa > Chordata > Mammalia > Artiodactyla > Bovidae > Tragelaphus > Tragelaphus eurycerus. The sequence continues at coordinate 34,295,472 of CAKXYN010000002.1, forward strand.
TTAACACACACAAAAGATATGTTGAAGTCCTAACACTAAGTATCTGTGTGTGTAATCTTATTTGGAAATATGGTCTTTGCAGATATAATTAGTTAAGGTCCTACTGGATTAGGGAGGGCTGTAAATAAAGTACGACTGGACTCATTATAAGTAAAGAAGACACAAAGACACAGAGAGACACATAGGAAGAGGGCCAGATGATGATAGAGGCAAAGATTAAGGTTATGGAGCCATAAGCCAAGTAAAGCCAAGGATTGCTAGCAACCATCAGAAACCAGGAAAAAGACAAGAAGGATACTCTCATAGAGCTTTCAAAGAGAGTATAGTCCTGCTAATACCTTCACTTTGGAGTTCTAGTGTCTGTGACTGTGAGAGAATAAGTTTCTGTTTTAAACTACTCAGCTGGTACAATTTGTTTTGACAGCCCTGGGAAACTAATACCAATGCTGATTTATATCTTATATCAATTCTTGATTAGATTTGCTTATTATATTAAAAATTTGAAATAAAAATGGTCATTTTTACTTCTTTTAAATTCATTGGTTTATGCTTGTATTTTTAGCATTTTCTTTTTCTTACCATTCTGGCTTTTGTCTGACTATATTCTCATAACATTTTATAACTGAGTAATTAACACTGTTGTGACACTCAAACTCCAGCAGTTGAACTTGACAAAGAATTGAGAAAAGTCTGATGAGGCCTGACTGGCCCTCTTCTCTCCTCTAGTTACATATCTGAAACACTAGCCACCTTGGTGCTGGAGTAGCAGAAGAGAGAGAGAAGACGTACAGTTTTTTAACTGCCACAGTCCTGGAGAGACACTACATCCACTCATTTTATTGGTTAGAAATAGTTGCAAAGCCTCAATATATACAATATAAAATACAAGGTAGAATGTGGAATGTAAGGGAGCACTTGGAAAACTTATTCAGAACTGTGTTTCTGACGCAATCTTTTATTTTTTTTCATTAAATAGTATAAAGCTAATGATTTTTCTGCACATATAGCTTAGGTACATCTCATACATTTTAGACTATAATTAGACAGTAGCTCTTCAAAAATGCATTGTCTCCAATTATACATATATGGGATCACTATAATTGTCTCATAGGTCTCAGATATTCTTTTCTGTTTTTTTTTCCCCCTCATTTTATGTAAGTTTGGATCAGACTTCCTATGTGGTGCTAGGGGTAAAGAACCCACCTGCCAATGCAGGGGATGTAAGAGACATGAGTTTGATCCCTGAGTCAGAAAGATCCCCTGGAGGAGGTCTTGGCAACCCACTCCAGTATTCTTGCCTGGAGAATCCCATGGACAGAGGAGCCTGGTGGGCTACAGTCCATAGGATCAGAGTCAGACATGACTGAAGCGACTTAGCATGCACACACATGTCTGGATCATTTGACTTATCTTTGGTTCACTGACCTTTCTCAAGGTCACCTGAAAGTCTAGGGTATTAACCAAAGTCTCTCCCGTTCAACTGACTCAGAACTCAAACGTCTCCCTGCTCCATGTAGCCTCACTAATCCCCATTAGCCCTTGTCCACCAGCAGCTGCTCTCTGCTGTGCCTCCAGAGTCTTACTTGGCACTGCACAGTTAGGATTCTACCCAGGATGAGACCCTTCGTTTGATGGGGTTACCTCTTAGAAGCTTCCTTCTCTCAGGTATCGTGACTCACAATTCCAGATATTTTAGTGATCCAGCCACAGTGTTCCCTTCACCAGCCAGACAGAGTTCTGCACAAAGTCTTTACTTTCATTTGGGGAATTTCCCGGAGAGGAACCCAAGATGGATGTGGTAGTGCTAACCTTGGTACTCCCCGCTCAAGCAGTTACATCCTCTACGGGCTGCTAACAATGGCTCATACTTTATCCAGTTTCACAGTTGTTCACTGTAATACTAGCAACTCTGTCACAGCCAGAGTGGAAATCTGTATCACATACCTTTTAAAAGTATTTTTCTTTTAATTGAAGTATAGTTATTTACAATATTGTATTAGTTTCAGGTGTAAAATATAGATATATATAAAATATATATCTATGTCTTATCTGATTCTTTTCCATTACAGTTTATTACAAAAGATTGAATATAGGCCCCTGTGTTATACAGTAAACCCTTGTTGTTTGTTCATTTTGTATATGGTAGTGTGCATCTGTTAATCCCATACTCTTAATTTATTCCCCCTCTTCCCCTCTCATAACCATTAAGTTAAAAAATAATAAAAATGAACTTATTTACAAAATACAGACTCAGATATAAACGTGATATTCTTTTAATATTTTCATGGTCTTCTAAAGAGTGTAATTAAAGTTTTCATTTTTTATTGGATGAAATGGTTCTTTAGACTTTTTTTTCATTTTTATACTTTATAGTTTTATTATTTCGACACCAAATAATATAGCTGATACATTTATAACTTTTCAAAATGCACTGAGGCTAATTTTTGGATTAATAGAAAGTCAGTTTTAAGATAATTATTTCATATTTCATGAAATGTCTTATAACATAATATCCAATATTAATTTATTCAGCCATTTCAATCATGCTATTAAGAATGTCTATGTTCTTACTTGATTTTAGTCTATCAAACACATATAATATTGTGTTAGAATTTCTCACCATTATTGCATTATTGTGTTCTTATAAATTTATTTTCTTTTTTATCAAATAGTGTTTGTTTTATATATTTTACTTACATATATTGCATTAGTCCAATATGAATTGCTTTATTAAAATAGGTTCTTAGCAAACGTTGCTATCATGTTTTAAAATGAGGAAACAGAACTATAAGGAAATAATTTCAGGTTGCATGATGACATTATTCATCAAATGGTATCAATTATTCATACTAATGTAATATTATTTTGAGTTAATAAGAAAACCAAACCATATAACCAAATTTTACTAAGGTAGATAGATCACTATAATTCATTTCAATACAATTTGTTGGGTGTCTACTACATGCTTGATTTTTCTTTCTTGAGTGAATGATACTTTGGGTCACAGGAAATATTTGACTAAATACGTTGAGTAAAGTTAACCAAAAATGATTCATCATCTTAACCAATTTTTTCTTTATAAAGGTAGAAATTTTATTTTTATAGCTCTTCACATACCTACAGTAAGTTGCATTCATGAAAGCTGACTCATTAGCAACTCCATACCCTTAAAACAACAAAGCTTTTCCACCTGCTTACTGTTCACCAACAATAACAGTTGCTAGGCATGGGCAAGATTGTAAGCCACCAACACAATAGTCATAACTCATAATTTTTCTTACTAATAGAATGCCGGTATTTTTGGGGTACCAAGTAGATCCAGATGAAACTTGCTTCCTGGTTTCCCTTGTGTTGCTATACATATTTAGATGCTTTGTTACTGGTTGAATAAGAGTTCATGCCTTGCATTCCTAATTTTATATTTCATCCTTAATTATTCTTTTTATTAGCATAAAATGATCTTCCTCATTCAAGTTTAATAATTTTTGCTTTGATATCTGGATTGGCTGAAATTAATTTTGCCATTTTGTCTTTTTTTTTTTTTTGCCTTTTTTGCCCTATAAATTATTGCCCTTCCTTTTTAAACTTCAAGGTACGTTATTTTAGACCTACTATGTTAAGGAGCTCCATCCCTTCATTCTTTCTGGAGTTATTTCTCCACTGATCTCCAGTAGCATATTGGGCCCCTACTGACCTGGGGAGTTTCTCTTTCAGTATCCTATCATTTTGTCTTTTCATACTGTTCATGGGGTTCTCAAGGCAAGAATACTGAAGTGGTTTGCCATTCCCTTCTCCAGCGGACCACACCCTGTCATCTCTCTCCAACATGACCTGCCCATCCCAGGTTGCCCCTCGGGCATGGCTTAATTTCATTGAGTTAGACAAGGGTGTGGTCCTTGTGTGATTAGATTGACTACTTTTCTGTGAGAATGGTTTTAGTGTATTTGCCCTCTGATGCCCTCTTTCAAGACCTACTGTCTTACTTGGGTTTTTCTTACCTTGGGCGTGGGGTATCTCGTCCCGGCTGCTCCCGGCTGCTCCCGGCTGCTCCCGGCCAGCGAAGCACAGCCATCGCACCTTACCTTGGACGAGGGGTCTCTCCTCACCGCCGCCCTTCCTGACCTCGGTCGTGGGGTAGCTCTTCTCGGCCGTGTGAATCAAGGCAAATTGGAAGTGGTCAAACAAGAGATGGCAAGAGTGAATGTCGACATTCTAGGAATTAGCGAACTAAAATGGACTGGAATGGGTGAATTTAACTCAGATGACCATTATATCTACTACTGTGGGCAGGAATCCCTCAGAAGAAATGGAGTGGCCATCATGGTCAACAAAAGAGTCCGAAATGCAGTACTTGGATGCAATCTCAAAAATGACAGAATGATCTCTGTTCGTTTCCAAGGCAAACCATTCAATGTCACAGTAATCCAAATCTATGCCCCAACCAGTAATGCCAAAGAAGCTGAAGTAGAAAGGTTCTATGAACACCTACAAGACCTTTTAGAACTAACACCCAAAAAAGATGTCCTTTTCATTATAGGGGACTGGAATGCAAAAGTAGGAAGTCAAGAAACACCTGGAGTAACAGGCAAATTTGGCCCTGGAACACGGAGTGAAGCAGGGAAAAGACTAACAGAGTTTTGCCAAGAAAATGCACTGGTCATAGCAAATACCCTCTTCCAACAACACAAGAGAAGACTCTATACATGGACATCACCAGATGGTCAACACCGAAATCAGATCGATTATATTCTTTGCAGCCAAAGATGGAGAAGCTCTATACAATCAGCAAAAACAAGACCAGGAGCTGACTGTGGCTCAGACCATGAACTCCTTATTGCCAAATTCAGACTGAAATTGAAGAAAGTGGGGGAAACCACTAGACCATTCAGGTATGACCTAAATCAAATCCCTTATGATTATACAGTGGAAGTGAGAAATAGATTTAAGGGCCTAGATCTGATAGACAGAGTGCCTGATGAACTATGGAATGAGGTTCATGACATTGTACAGGAGACAGGGATCAAGACCATCCCCATGGAAAAGAAATGCAAAAAAGCAAAATGGCTGTCTGGGGAGGCCTTACAAATAGCTGTGAAAAGAAGAGAAGCGAAAAGCAAAGGAGAAAAGGAAAGATATAAACATCTAAATGCAGAGTTCCAAAGACTAGCAAGAAGAGATAAGAAAGCCTTCTTCAGCGATCAATGCAAAGAAATAGAGGAAAACAACAGAATGGGAAAGACTAAGGATCTATTCAAGAAAATCAGAGATACCAAAGGAACATTTAATGCAAAGATGGGCACGATAAAGGACAGAGATGGTGTGGACCTAACAGAAGCAGAAGATATTAAGAAGAGGTGGCAAGAATACACAGAAGAACTGTACAAAAAAGAGCTTCAAGACCCAGATAATCATGATGATGTGATCACTGACCTAGAGCCAGACATCTTGGAATGTGAAGTCAAATGGGCCTTAGAGTCCAAAACTCTCAAAGGCCCATTTGACTTCACATTCCAAGATGTCTGGCTCTAGGTCAGTGATCACATCATCATGATTATCTGGGTCTTGAAGCTCTTTTTTGTACAGTTCTTCTGGGACTCTGGGACTGGGAGAGGGTGGGACGACTGGGGAGAATAGCATTGAAATATGTATAATATCATATCTGAAACGAGTCAGTCCAGGTACGATGCCCTATAACAGATGCCTGGGACTGGAGCACTGGGATGAACTGGAGGGATGATGTGGGAAGGGGGGAGGGAGGAGGGTTCAGGATGGGGAACACGTGTATTCTGGTGGCGGATCCATCTCGATGTATAGTAAAAGTAATACAATATTGTAAAGTTAAGAAAAATAAAAAAAAAATAATAATAATAAAAAAAGAATATCAACCAAAAAAAAAAAAAAAAATGGGCCTTAGAAAGCATCACTACGAACAAAGCTAGTGGAGGTGATGGAATTCCAGGTGAGCTATTCCAAATCCTGAAAGATGATGCTGTGAAAGTGCTGCCCTCAATATGCCAGCACATTTGGAAAACTCAGCAGTGGCCACAAGATTGGAAAAGGTCAGTTTTCATTCCAATCCCAAAGAAAGGCAATGCCAAAGAATGCTCAAACTACCACACAATTGCACTCATCTCACATGCTAGCAAAGTAATGCTCAAAATTCTCCAAGCCAGGCTTCAGCAACACATGAACCGTGAACTTCCTGATGTCCAAGCTGGTTTTAGAAAAGGCAGAGGAACCAGAGATCAAATTGCCAACATCTGCTGGCTCATGGAAAAAGCAAGAGAATTCCAGAAAAACATCTATTTTTGCTTTATTGACTATGCCAAAGCCTTTGACTGTGTAGATCACAATAAACTGTGGAAAATTCTGAAAGAGATGGGAATATGAGACCACCTGATCTGCCTCTTGAGAAATTTGTATGCAGGTCAGGAAGCAACAGTTAGATCTGGACATGGAACAACAGACTGTTTCCAAATGGGAAAAGGAGTACATCAAGGCCGTATATTGTCACCCTGTTTATTTAACTTATATGCAGAATACATCATGAGAAACGCTGGGCTGGAAGAAGCACAAGCTGGAATCAAGATTGCTGGGAGAAATATCAATAACCTCAGATATGCAGATGCCACCACCCTTATGGCAGAAAGTGAAGAGGAACTAAAAGCTTCTTGATGAAAATGAAAGAGGAGAATGAAAAAGTTGGATTAAAGCTCAACGTTCAGAAAACGAAGATCATGGCATCTGGTCCCATCACTTCATGGGAAATAGATGGGGAAACAGTGGAAACAGTGTCAGACTTTATTTTGGGGGGCTCCAAAATCACTGCAGATGGTGACTGCAGCCATGAAATTAAAAGATGCTTTACTCATTGGAAGAAAAGTTATGACCAACCTAGATAGCATATTGAAAAGCAGAGACATTACTTTGCCAACAAAGGTTCGCCTAGTCAAGGCTATGGTTTTTCCTATGGTCATGTATGGATGTGAGAGTTGGACTGTGAAGAAAGCTGAGCACTGAAGAATTGATGCTTTTGAACTGTGGTGTTGGAGAAGACTCTTGAAGTCCCTTGGACTGCAAGGAGATCCAACCAGTCCATTCTGAAAGAGATCAGCCTTGGGATTTCTTTGGAAAGAATGATGCTAAAGCTGAAACTCCAGTACTTTGGCCACCTCATGTGAAGAGTTGACTCATTGGAAAAGACCCTGATGCTGGGAGGGATTGGGGGCAGGAGGAGAAGGGAACAACAGAGAATGAGATGGCTGGCATCACTGACTTGATGGACATGAGTCTGAGTGAACTCCGGGAGTTGGTGATGGACAAGGAGGCCTGGCGTGCTGGGATTCATGGGGTCGCAAAGAGTCAGACACAACTGAGAGACTGAACTGAACTGAACTGAGCAGTTATCTTTTAATTACATACACACACAAAACACTCTTTATAGTAGACATCAATGGAAGTGATGTGATGCTATTTTATTTAAACCACCTGAGGAGAGAGGATGCTAATAGCATCTAGTGAGTGGAGGTCAGAGATGCTGCTAAATACCCTACAATGCATAGGTTGGCCCCACAGCAAAGAATTATCCAGCACCAAATGTCAACAGTGCAGAGATTGAGAAACTCTGATCTAGTTAAATCTTTTTATCTTGCGTGTGAAGAGTTTAATACTCACAGATGTGAAGTGTCCTTTTCAAATTAGCTAGTTTATGTTGGAATGAAGACAATAACCTGACTCTAGCCTTTTCCACTGCAGCACCCTACCTCCTTATTAGGCTGTTCATTTAAAATAAGGCGCTGCCTATATATGTCAGAGAATTTTGCACAAGACACTCTTCTTGACTGAAAGATCGCAGAAATATTTTGTTAGTAAATGTGAGATCTTATCTGCTTATTCAGGTTTTCACTTGAGTAAGACCACCTAAAATGTAGGTAGTACCACAAAGCTTCAGTAAATTAGAATAGCCATGTGGGCACCAAGCACTTTTGTTTTTTTTGCATGATATTAAATGTGAAATACACAGAATTGAGAGGAGAAAATTGGCTTAGAGGTCATTTTGTTCCACCTCTCATCCATCATGGTCAACTAGACTGTCTCTGCTTGGACAATTTCAGGGAGGGGATGCTTAAGACACTCAGATGTAATGGAGATTACTGGAAATGCAAGTTATAACAGAAATTGCCACTGTGATTATGGTGACCATAAGGTAACAATTGAATTTACATTCATAAATCAATCAGAGAAGACTGTGTCAAATAGAACAATGTGAGTATTGTTGAGAAAATGATCCCAAGAGGGTGCGGAGGAAGCTTTGAGTTTGGGAAGTGCTTTGGCATGACAGGTGATACAATCAACTTTTTAGGTCCTTAAAGGAGTCTCTGCTTCCAAAGACAAAGGGGCTAACTCCCTTTGAGGACCTGTTTCTGGATCAGAATTATTATTCCTGCAGGGAAAATTATAGGGAGAATTCTAAAATTTATGTCATGATGGCTGACTTAGCTGCCTAGTTAGTCTGTGGGTGCAAGAGACAAAATCAAAGTCCAAAGTGTTTCTTAGAGGAAGTCAAGCTAATAAGATCTCTGGGATATTGTCTGTCTTCTGTATGGCAAAAGAAGAGGAGGAGAAAATATTCTTTACTTGGATTAACATTTTGGATGTGGACAAAGAGAAAGAAATCACCAAAATTATAATAAAAATCTGCATTTTGATTTTGAAAACTATACTATTAATTTCTCTGTGTGTGTGCTAAGTCACTTCAGTCGTGTCCAACTCTATGTGACCCTAGGGACTGTAGCCCTCCAGGCTCCTCTGTCCAAGGGATATTCCAGGCAAGAACACTGGAATGGGTTAGCATGTCCTCCTCCAGGGGATCTTCCCAACCTGGGGGTCAAATCCAGGTCTCCCTTGGCTCCTGCACTGCAGGGAGATTATTTACTGCTGAGCTACCAGGGAAGCCTCCACTATTAATTTCTAAAAGTGGACTTTTGTTCTATCATCAAATTTTGTATTTCCCTCCCACCTTCAACCTGACCTTGTCCCTTCAGTCTTCCTCAACTCAACTAATGGTACATCCATCTACCCAGATGTTTAAGCCAGAGACCTAGAGTGCTGATTCCTTGCTCCTCCACAACCTCTCACAACCAGTCTAATACCAGATTATATGGATTCTACATCCTAGAGTCATCTTAACTCTAGACGCTTGAAACATGTACATTGCTGTGATCTAGGTACTGGCCACTATAGTATCCTATTTGGAAAACTGCCATAGTTTTTCTGGTTACCCAACTCTTGACCCCTTTTAAATTATTTTCTATACAACAGCTGCTGCTGCTGCTGCTAAGTCGCTTCAGTCGTGTCCGACTCTGTGTGACCCCATAGACGGAAGCTCACCAGGCTCCCCTGTCCCTGGGATTCTCCAGGCAAGAAAACTGGAGTGGGTTGCCATTTCCTTCTCCAATGCATGAGAGTGAAAAGTGAAAGTGAAGTCGCTCAGTCGTGTCTGACTCTTAGCGACCCCATGGACTGGAGCCTACTAGGCTCCTCCGTTCATGGGATTTTCCAGGCAAAAGTACTGGGGTGGGGTGCCATTGCCTTCCCCGCAAGAGGTTGTTATTGTTTGTTTGTTTGAAAAAATGATATCACAGCCCTCTTCCTGGATATGGCCAAATGTTCCATTAAGAAATAGCTTCAATAATAATAGTAATGCCTTTAATTTATGTACTATTATCAACTGACCCTAAAACAACACTATGATGTAGTTTTTTTTAATTGATCCCTGATTTATGAATGAGAATATTGATGTTCAACAATGCTAAGTAACTTGTCCAAGATCACAAAATTAGGGAGTGCCGCTAGTAAAGTAATGCTCAAAATTCTCCAAGCCAGGCTTCAGCAATATGTGAACCGTGAACTTCCTGATGTTCAAGCTGGATTTAGAAAAGGCAGAGGAACCAGAGATCAAATTGCCAACATCCGCTGGATCATGGAAAAAGCAAGAGAGTTCCAGAAAAACATCTATTTCTGCTTTATTGACTATGCCAAAGCCTTTGACTGTGTAGATCACAATAAACTGTGGAAAATTCTGAAAGAGATGGGAATACCAGAACACCTGATCTGCCTCTTAAGAAATCTGTATGCAGGTCAGGAAGCAACAGTTAGAACTGGTCATGGAACAACAGACTGGTTCCAAATAGGAAAAGGAGTACGTCAAGGCTGTATATTGTCACCATGTTTATTTAACTTATATGCAGAGTACATCATGAGAAATGCTGGACTGGAGGAAACACAAGCTGGAATCAAGATTGCTGGGAGAAATATCAATAACCTCAGATATGCAGATGATACCACCCTTATGGCAGAAAGTGAAGAGGAACTAAAAGCCTCTTGATGAAAGTGAAAGTGGAGAGTGAAAAGGTTGGCTTAAAGCTCAACATTCAGAAAACGAAGATCATGGCATCTGGTCCCATCACTACATGGGAAATAGATGGAGAAACAGTGGAAACAGTGTCAGACTTTCTTTTTCTGGGCTCCAAAATCACTGCAGATGGTGACTGCAGCCATGAAATTAAAAGACGCTTACTCCTTGGAAGGAAGGTTATGGCCAACCTAGATAGCATATTCAAAAGCAGAGACATCACTTTGCCAACAAAGGTTCGCCTAGTCAAGGCTATGGTCTTTCCTGTGGTCATGTATGGATGTGAGAGCTGGACTGTGAAGAAGGCTGAGCATTGAAGAATTGATGCTTTTGAACTGTGGTGTTGGAGAAGACTCTTGAGAGTCCCTTGGACTGCAAGCAGATCCAACCGGTCCATTCTGAAGGAGATCAGCCCTGGGATTTCTTTGGAAGGAATGATGCTAAAGCTGAAACTCCAGTATTTTGGCCACCTCATGCGAAGAGTTGACTCATTGGAGAAGACTCTGATGCTGGGAGGGATTGAGGGCAGGAGGAGAAGGGGACAACAGAGGATGAGATGGCTGGATGGGATCACTGACTCGATGAATGTGAGTCTGGGTGACCTCCGAGAGCTGGTGATGGATAGGGAGGCCTGGCGTGCTGCAGTTCATGGGGTCGCAAAGAGTCGGACACGACTGAGCGACTGATCTGATCTGAACTGTGACTCAGCTCTGTTTGATTTCAAGATTATATTGGCTGTTTTTGCTCCTTGTATTCGGGAAATGGCACACCCTCTTCCCTTCCTTGCATGGAAAAAAAATTTTAAACATTTTCCTGAGCTGACTCTTCCCACAGGCAGAAGGGAGAATTCTACTTCTTATATGTTAATACACTGAATGTAAACTGGATGTTGTGATTAAATTTTCAGTAGTTCTGCACTATTATTTAAGAAAATAACTGAAGGAAAAAGAGAAATAATCATGGCATCTCTGAGGCGAATCTTCAATGATTCTTTTCTCACAATGAAACATAATTCTAATTTTTCTTACTTTCTTAAAGTAAATCTTTGTTAAAATAGAGTTTAACAAAGACTATCAGTCTGGCAAGAGTGAATGTCAACATTCTAGGAATCAGCGAACTGAAATGGACTGGAATGGGTGAATTTAACTCAGATGACCATTATATCTACTACTGCGGGCAGGAATCCCTTAGAAGAAATGGAGTATCCATCATGGTCAACAAAAGAGTCCAAAATGCAGTACTTGGATGCAATCTCAAAAACGACAGAATGATCTCTGTTCGTTTCCAAGGCAAACCATTCAATATCACAGTAATCCAAGTCTATGCCCCAACCAGAAATGCTGAAGAAGCTGAAGTTGAATGGTTCTATGAAGATCTACAAGACCGTTTAGAACTAACACCCAAAAAAGATTTCCTTTTCATTATGGGGGACTGGAATGCAAAAGTAGGAAGTCAAGAAACACCTGGAGTAACAGGCAAATTTGGCCTTGAAATACAGAATGAAGTGGGCAAAGACTAATAGAGTTTTGCCAAGAGAACGCACTGGTCATAGAAAACACTCTCTTCCAACAACACAAGAGAAAACTCTATACATGGACATCACCAGATAGTCAACACCAAAATGAGGTTGATTATATTCTTTTTTCTTTTTTTTATATTTTATTTTATTTAACTTTACAATATTGTATTGGTTTTGCCATATATCAAAATGAATCTGCCACAGGTATACATCTTTGCAGCCAAAGATGGAGAAGCTCTATACAGTCAGCAAAAACAAGACCAGGAGCTGACTATGGCTCAGACCATGAACTCCTTATTGCCAAATTCAGACTTAAATTGAAGAAAGTAGGGAAAACCACTAGACCATTCACATATAACCTAAATCAAATCCCTTATGATTATACAGTGGAAGTGAGAAATAGATTTAAGGGCCTAGATCTGACAGACAGAGTGCCTGATGAACTATGGAATGAGGTTCGTGACATTGTACAGGAGACAGGGATCAAGACCATCCCCATGGAAAAGAAATGCAAAAATAGCAAAATGGCTGTCTGGGGAGGCCTTACAAATAGCTGTGAAAAGAAGAGAAGCAAAAAAGCAAAGGAGAAAAGGAAAGATATAAACATCTGAATGCAGAGTTCCAAAGAATAGCAAGAAGAGATAAGAAAGCCTTCTTCAGCGATCAATGTAAAGAAATAGAGGAAAACAACAGAATGGGAAAGACTAGGGATCTCTTCAAGAAAACCAGAGATACCAAAGGAACATTTCATGCAAAGATGGGCTCGATAAAGGACAGAAATGGTATGGACCTAACAGAAGCAGAAGATATTAAGAAGAGGTGGCAAGAATACACAGAACTGCGCAAAAAAGATCTTCACGACCCAGATAATCATGAAGGTGTGATCACTCACCTAGAGCCAGACATCCTGGAATGTGAAGTCAAGTGGGCCTTAGAAAGCATCACTACGAACAAAGCTAGTGGAGGTGATGGAATTCCAGGTGAACTATTCCAAATCCTGAAAGATGATGCTGTGAAAGTGCTGCACTCAATATGCCAGCAAATTTGGAAAACTCAGCAGTGGCCACAGGACTGGAAAAGTGTTTTCATTCCATTCCCTAGAAGGGGTGCAAAAGCGCGGACTCGCAGTGGCCACAAGATGGAAAGGTCAGTTTTCATCCCAATCCCAAAGAAAGGCAATGCCAATGAATGCTCAAACTACTTCACAATTGCACTCATCTCACACGCTAGTAAAGTAATGCTCAGAATTCTCCAAACCAGGCTTCAGCAATATGTGAACCGTGAACTTCCTGATGTTCAAGCTGGTTTTAGAAAAGGCGGAGGAACCAGAGATCAAATTGCCAACATCTGCTGGATCATGGAAAAAGCCAGAGAGTTCCAGAAAAACATCTATTTCTGCTTTCTTTACTATGCCAAAGCCTTTGACTGTCTGGATCACAATAAACTGGAAAATTCTGAAAGAGATGGGAATACCAGACCACCTGACCTGCGTCTTGAGAACCCTGTATGCAGGTCAGGAAGCAACAGTTAGAACCGGACATGAAACAACAGACTGATTCCAAATAGGAAAAGGAGTTCGTCAAGGCTGTATATTGTCACCCTGCTTATTTAACTTATATGCAGAGTACATCATGAGAAACGCTGGACTGGAAGAAACACAAGTTGGAATCAAGATTGCCAGGAGAAATATCAATAACCTCAGATATGCAGATGACAACACCTTTATGGCAGAAAGTGAAGTGGAACTAAAAAGCCTCTTGATGAAAGTGAAAGAGGAGAGTGAAAAAGTTGGCTTAGAGCTCAACGTTCAGAAAATGAAGATCATGGCATCCGGTCCCATCACTTCATGGCAAATAGATGGGGAAACAGTGGAAACAGTGTCAGACTTTATTTTGGGGGCTCCAAAATCACTACAGATGGTGACTGCAGCCATCAAATTAAAAGATGCTTACTCCTTGGAAGGAAAGTTATGACCAACCTAGATAGCATATTGAAAAGCAGAGACATTACTTTGCCAACAAAGGTCCGTCTAGTCAAGGCTATGGTTTTTCCTGTGGTCATGTATGGATGTGAGAGTTGGACTGTGAAGAAAGCTGAACACTGAAGAATTGATGCTTTTGAACTGTGGTGTTGAAGAAGACTCTTGAGAGTCCCTTTGACTGCAAGGAGATCCAACCAGTCCATTCTGAAGGAGATCCGCCTTGAGATTTCATTGGAAGGAATGATGCTAAAGCTGAAACTCCAGTACTTTGGCCACTTCATGCAAAGAGTTGACTCATTGGAGAAGACTCTGATGCTGTGAGGGATTGTGGGCAAGAGGAGAAGGGGACAACAGAGGATGAGATGGCTGGATGGCATCACTGACTCGATGGACTCGATGGAGTCTCAGTGACCTCCAGGAGTTGGTGATGGACAGGGAAGCCTGGGCTGCTGGGATTCATGGGGTCGCAAAGAGTTGGACATGACTGAGTACCTGATTTGATCTGATCTGATCAGTCTGTCAGGTTCATGAATCGAGGCAAATTGGAGGTGGTCAAACTGGAGATGGCAAGAGTGAATGTCGACCTTCTAGGAATCAGCGAACTGAAATGGACTGGAATGGGTGAATTTAACTCAGATGACCATTATATCTACTACTGTGGGCAGGAATCCCTTAGAAGAAATGGAGTAGCCATCATGGTCAACAAAAGAGTCCAAAATGCAGTACTTGGATGCAATCTCAAAAATGACAGAATGATTTCTGTTCGTTTCCAAGGAAAACAATTCAATATCACAGTAATCCAAGTTTATGCCCCAACCAGTAATGCTGAAGAAGCTGAAGTTGAATGGTTCTATGAAGATCTACAAGACCTTTTAGAACTAACACCCAAAAAAGATGTCCTTTTCATTATGGGGGACTGGAATGCAAAAGTAGGAAGTCAAGAAACACCTGGAGTAACAGGCAAATTTGGACTTGGAGTATGGAATGAAGCAGGGCAAAGGCTAATAGAGTTTTGCCACGAGAACACACTGGTCATAACATACACTCTCTTCCATCAACACAAAAGAAGACTCGACACATGGACATCACCAGATGGTCAAAACTGAAATCAGATTGATTATATTCTTTGCAGCCAAAGATGGAGAAGCTCTATACAGTCAGTAAAAACAAGACTGGGAGCTGACTGTGGCTCAGACCATGAACTCCTTATTGCCAAATTCAGACTTAAATTGAAGAAAGTAGAGAAAACTACTAGACCATTCAGGTATGACCTAAATCAAATCCCTTATGATTATACAGTGGAAGTGAGAAATAGATTTAAGGGCCTAGATCTGATAGACAGAGTGCCTGATGAACTATGGAATGAGGTTCATGACATTGTACAGGAGACAGGGATCAAGACCATCCCCATGGAAAAGAAATGCAAAAAAGCAAAATGGCTGTCTGGGGAGGCCTTACAAATAGCTGTGAAAGGAAGAGAAGTGAAAAGCAAAGGAGAAAAGGAAAGGTATAAACGTCTGAATGCAGCGTTCCAAAGACTAGCAAGAAGAGATAAGAAAGCCTTCTTCAGCGATCAATGCAAAGAAATAGAGGAAAACAACAGAATGGGAAAGACTAGGGATCTCTTCAAGAAAATCAGAGATACCAAAGGAACATGCAAAGATGGGCTCAATAAAGGACAGAAATGGTATGGACCTAACAAGCAGAAGATATGAAGAAGAGGTGGCAAGAATACACAGAAGGACTGTACAGAAAAGATCTCCCCCACCCAGAGATCATTCTGTCATTTTTGAGATTGCATCCAAGTACTGCATTTTGGACTCTTTTGTTGAACATGATGGATACTCCATTTCTTCTAAGGGATTCCTGCCCACAGTAGTAGATATAATGGTAATCTGAGTTAAATTCACCCATTCCAATCCATTTCAGTTCGCTGATTCCTAGAATGTCGACATTCACTCTTGCCATCTCCAGTTTGACCACCTCCAATTTGCCTCGATTCATGAACCTGACAGACTGATCAGATCAGATCAAATCAGTCGCTCAGTCATGTCCGACTCTTTGCGACAGTTAGAACTGGACATGGAACAACAGACTGGTTCCAAATAGGAAAAGGAGTACGTCAAGGCTGTATATTGTCACCCTGTTTATTTAACCTATATGCAGAGTACATCATGAGAAACGTTGGGCTGGAAGAAGCACAAGTTGGAATCAAGATTGTAGGAGAAATATCAATAACCTCAGATATGCAGATGACCCCACCCTTATGGCAGAAAGTAAAGAGGAACTAAAAAGCCTCTTGATGAAGGTGAAAGAGGAGAGCGAAAAAATTGGCTTAAAGCTCAACATTCAGAAAACTAAGATCATGGCATCTGGTCCCATCACATCATGGCATCTGGTCCCATCACTTCATGGCAAATAGATGGGGAAACAGTGGAAATAGTGTCAGACTTTATTTTTCTGGGCTCCAAAATCACTGCAGATGGTGATTGCAGCCATGAAATTAAAAGACACTTACTCCTTGGAAGGAAAGTTTTGATCAACCTAGACAGCGTATTAAAAAGCAGAGACATTACTTTGTCAACAAAGGTCCATCTTGTCAAGGCTATGGTTTTTCCAGTGGTCATGTATGGATGTGAGAGTTGGACTGTGAAGAAGGCTGAGCACCAAAGAATTGATGCTTTTGAACTGTGGTGTTGGAGAAGACTCTTGAGAGTCCCTTGGACTGCAAGGAGATCCAACCAGTCCATCTTAAAGGAGATCAGTCCTGGCTGTTCACTTGAAGGACTGATTCTGAAGCTGAAACTCCAGTACTTTGGCCACCTCATGCAAAGAGTTGACTGACTGGAAAAGACCTTGATGCTGGGAGGGATTGGGGGCAGGAGAAGAAGGGGACGACAGAGGATGAGATGGCTGGATGGCATCACCCATCTATGGACATGAATTTGAGTAAACTCTGGGAGATGGTGATGGATAGTGAGGCCTGGCGTGCTGTGATTCATGGGGTTGCAGTGCAAAGAGTCGGACATGACTGAGCGACTGAACTGAACTGATCAGCCTAATAAAGAAAATATTAATTTTAAAATGCTTTAGCTTGTTTTTCCACATAAATTTGGGATTTTTACTATCAGGAAAAATTTAGTTTTGAATAGCATTTTGCATTTCACATTCAATTAAATTCAATATAATGTATTTAATATGTAGTTTGGGAGGGCAGGCTGTAGAACAAAGGTAGCTGATGTTCAATAATAGGCCAGATCTGGGCCAAAGACCCGTGTTTACTGTCTACTCATTATATGAAAGTATAGCATCAACAACTCTCTGTAAATATCAGTTAAACTCATCTAAAGAATGGAGGCTAGTTCTTACCTCAATAGGTTACTGTAATGATCTACTGAGACCATGTATGCTAAAAGGGCTTACCATTGTGCCCAAACCATGGAAGATTGCCAAAGGATTGATTTTATCTGAGGTGTAAGAGATGTACAAACAATTCAGGGCTATAGAAACTGGAGGAGGTCTTGGTAAATGAGTGATATTGGAAAGATTCCATGGAGTAGGTTATGTTTAAGTTGACATTTAAAGAAAGAGAATTTCCATAGGTGGAGATCAGTGGTAACAAAATTTCAGTAGAATAAATGGATTAAGTAAAAGCAGGAAAGTAAAGATGTGATTCAAGAATCATTAGCCATGAGAACTGGCTTGAGGTAATAGGTTAACTGGGGGAGAGATAAGGAATGTAAGTGATGACTAGACTGATATTTTCACATTTCAGTCAAATCTAAAGACACCATCCACTGTAAGATGCACTTATTTCATGCTCCATTGAGAAAGAAAAAAACCCAGCCAACTAAACAGTGACAAAATATTTATTTTGTTGAAGGAGCTTTTTTAGAATTACTCATACATCATTTTTATGCATGAGCAGGAAGGAATAAAATAGAAAAGTCAGTTGGTTGAAGAATGCCTAAAGCATCTTCACTTTCAGTATCCTAAGTCACTTGTGCATTCAGAACAGTGTGGTCCTCTGTGGCACCAAGAGATCTGAAGATGCGATGTTTCTTAAAGGAGTGCTCTGCAGTTGTCTCTGGGGTTTCCTCCAAATTGCTGACACCCATTCTGCAAATTCTGATGTGTGTTCTTAGGCAGTGGCAACCATATCACTCCCACCACATGGCTGCCAGAGACTTTAAGGCGCAAGCTGATTTCAGAGATGTTAAAATATGAAGGGAAAGGTGGGAAATGTTCTGTTTAGAAAATCTTTGGAAGCTAGTGGCTGTGAAAGGTCTTGAAAATACATTATGCTTAGACTTTAATCTGTAGCCAATTGAGAAGCACAAAATGCTTTTGAATCAGATGGGTGTTTTGGGTGATTCATTCTGGCAGCAGGATGTAGAGGGATGGGAAAGTGGGGAACTCCTTGAGCTGTGGGCTGCTGAAAGAAGAGGCTGGCAACCAGGGGAACAGCTGAGATGGGAAGAAAAAAAGAGACTTTCATGGGGAGGTCACTCTCAAAAGTTCACAATATTTCCCTGTGTTATTTATACATAAAATCACATCTTCTAAATTAAATTTTGTTTTTCAGTAATCGTGTGTCTGGGCCCTAAAAAAAGAATGAGGAGATTTATAAAAGAAATCTGGGAAACTTCAATTATGCTGACTGACAACAGATTGTTTCCATCTTTTAAGCCGTTCGTATGTTGCTGGGCCCCAGACTAGGTACAGGATAGGCAAAGATGGGTATGACTCAATCCCCAGCCCTAGGGAACCCACAATTCTGCAGGGAGTATAGAGAAAACAAGAGTCAGAATACATGATGCTGGGGAGGAAGAGTGGGTACAGAGGAGAGAGAGGGAGTCTAATGGGTGGGGGCATGAAGGGAACAGCAGAACTGCTTTTTGATTAAGATGCATAAAAACAGAATTGGAAGCAGGCCGGGGTGGGTTTTCCTACCCAGAATTCACATCATTTTCAATGGGTAGCTTTGTTCCTCAATTCCTTCGAGGCCAGGTATGCATACTGGTTCTGAGAACCATGAGGCCCCATGGAGACAAGCATGACCAGCACAAGATTTGTTCATCTTGTCTCCTTGTAAGGACTCAGGATGTATCAGGAACTTCATGTGGCCCCGACAGTGGTTCTTCTCTTCTCCTAAGTATGGACAAAGCTTCCCAGGTGGTGCTCGTGGTAAAGAACCCAGCTGCCAATGCAGGAGACATACTCGGACTTGGAAAAATCCCCTGGAGTAGGAAATGGCAACCCACCCCAGTATTCTTGCCTGGAGAATCCCATGGACAGAGGAGCCTGGCGGGCTAGGTAGTGTCACAAAGAGTCATACAGGACTGAAGCAACTTAGCACCCAAGTATCAACCAAGTTGGGGACAGAGCACCTTCCCTCACCAGCACACCCAGGCTCCAGGAACCTGCATTCCCTACGGAGGATGAACATTCAGGCTGCTCTTTTTTCAGGCCAATATGTAGCTGCCTTGCAAAAGATTTGCCTCTTGTGATTTTCACTCTGACTTAGTGAGAAGGTAGATAGAATTTTCTGCTAGATCAATATGAGTGACTTGGATCTAGAAAAACTTCCAGGGAGGGAATGTGGCGATGAATGCAAATCCACTGTCTTGATTCATTATGCCAGTGATCGGTGTGTTCTCTGCAGGATTTGTCTCCCTGAAGGAAATCCCAGCCTGGACATAAAGATGCTGCTTGAGGCTAATGTCCTGTCAATTATTGAGAATAACGCTGCAAATATATACTTCTAACGCCAAAATAGAGAGTATGAACACTGAGAATAAAATCTGCCTAAATTCAGCACCCCGCTGATGCCTGGGAATTAAATCTCTGGTGGAATTATTATCCATATGTTTATGATGTTTTAGATTTAATCTTCTATATTTAATATTAAAGAGATTTTCTAGCTAGGATGAGCCCAACTGTGTTAATAAACAAATGGAAAAATGCAAAATAGCTCATGCAGATGATGGGAAAAGTCTATTTCTTACTCACACAGAGTTCAAAATGTGTGTTTATAATTGACGAGCAGCAGTCAGCAACCCAGGCTTGCCCCTGCTGCTTCAAAATTCATGATGCTCACTTGTAAGAACCTAGCATGCAGAGAAAGTCATCAAGGATGATGTTGTTCAGTCGCTGAGTCGTGTCCAAGTTTTTGGACCCCATGGACAGCAGCATTCCAGGTTTCTCTGTCTTCACTATCTCAAGGAATTTGCTCAAACTCATGTCCATCAAGGATGATGTGTGGGTGTTTTTTAGGAGACAGGCTTAAAGGGAGCTTAGAGATCACTTTTGATCACATTTTGTAGGTTAGAACTAAGTCACCTGTATACACTTTACATCAAGAGAGTTTGGGAGATGCAGATTAGTTGTGTGTTTAAGAAGAAGAGGAAATAGATTATACATTGGTAAAGAGTTAACCAGTCTCTGCTATAGTGTATCTTCTGGTCACCAAACACAGTATCTGTCCTACTTTTCTTCCCACACAGACAATACACTCGACTTCCTTATTAAGGGAGGAAACTAAAGTTACACACCGTCCTCACATCCAGTTTTGATCTCTGTGTCATGTACAGTACTGTTCACTAGTTACCAGTGAAAATATGCTGTCACTTCAGTCATGTCTGACTCTTCGTGATTTCATGGACTGTAGCCCATCAGGCTCCCTGTCCATGGAATTTTCCAGGCAAGAATACTGGATTGGGTTGCCATTTCCTCCTCCAGGGGATCTTCCAACCCAGGGATCGAACGCATGTCTATGTCTCCTGCATTGGGAGGCGGGTTCTTTATCATTAGCACCACAAGTGGAAGTAAAGTGAAAGTGAAAGTCACTCAGTCGTGTCCAACTCTTTGCGACCCCATGGACTATACAGTCCATGGAATTCTCCAGGCAGCATTACTGGAGTGGGTAGCCTTTCCCTTCTCCAGGGGATCTTCCCAACCCAGGGATTGAACCTAGGTCTCCCGCATTGAGGGCAGATTCTTTACCAGCTGAGCCACAAGGGAAACTGGTGGAAGTGACCTATAAATAAATCATTTGAGTCTAATGAGCTCCATGGGCAACAGTGGAACAGAGAAAGGACAGTAGCAAAGCTCTCACTCAGGAAAAGAAAACACTCCTTCTAGTCCACAGGAAGGCTGGAACCCTGCTTGACAGGCACTGTGAAGCCCATCTCATTTGGAGGCCTTCCCAATCCAAGCCCTGATTCTGCTGAATGGGAGGACACCATGGTACCTGGTCCCATCTACAGGGAGACTTTCTTACATTTTTCCTCTCTTGGTTTTTGAAGTGGATACTGGAGAGTTTGCCTTCCCTGGGGCATGTAGGACTTTTCCTAGCCCATTTCCTTTACCATGAACTCTTTTAAAGCTTAAATTGTCAAAGATGTTTTCATGCCCAGGGCCATGGTTTCTTGGCAACACAAGTCCCTCAAAAACTGTGTAAGCTTCTGGTCTATAATGTACCAGCAACAATGTCCAAATCTTTCCCTACCCAATTTTTAATCAGCTTTTTTCTTTATCTCTCCCTTCTGCCTCCCCCTTCCCCACCCCTCTTTCAATAAAGTTAGTGGTAGCCTTATTGATGTTATCTAAACACTGAAGGCAATGGCACCCCACCCCAATACTTTTGCCTGGAAAATCCCATGGACGGAGGATCCTGGTGGACTCCAGTCCATGGGGTCGCTGAGAGTCGGACACGACTGAGCGACTTCACTTTCACTTTTCACTTTCATGCATTGGAGAAGGAAATGGCAACCCACTCCAGTGTTCTTGCCTGGAGAATCCCAGGGACAGGGGAGCCTGGTGAGCTTCCGTCTATGGGGTCGCACAGAGTCGGACACGACTGAAGCGACTTAGCAGTAGCAGCAAACACTGACGTATTTAGATACGCTATAGCGTATCTAAAACAATACACTTTGGGGGAAGGTAACTCTACTTACCTGATATTTGGGGTCATTCTATGCTGTCACCTCTGAACTCATATTACTGGACAGCTAGATCTCAGCATCACCACTTTTGAAAAATAATTTCACACCTCTTTGAGTGTCTTTCAACTGAGAGCACTGATTGTGTTGGTTAAGTGCTTGTTCAGCTAAAGAAGGAGAAACTGGTCTCATTCACTTCCTGTGTATTGAGAGGTGAACCTCTGTCTTACCACGACTCAGTCCTTTAATCAGCCCAAGAGCCATATATATCCTTTCCATTTTAAAAACAAAGCTGCTATCTAATTATTCTCCTAACAGAAAAAAATATAGTCACCAGTTCCCTGAAAGGTGACATCTCAAGTTACACTGAGTGTTGCATCCTGTTCAAAGCCTGTGATCTCTAGGTTATACTCAATTCTCCTCTATTTTCTTTCCCAGTCAGTTTGATATTCTACAACTATAAACCAAACTGTAAAATTCACCATCAAGAACCTTTAATGTGAGAAAGAAATGGAATTTATGGAAAATATATAAATATGTATGCTTGAGAGGATAAGGAAGGGCTGTCCAGTAGATGACATGTTTTAAAGTAAAGAGTTATACAGGCTGAAGCTTGCTGGAATTAGTCTTCTTTTGCTTTTCTACCAGATCTATTCTTCCTTTGCTTCAGTACATTTGCTTGTTGGTGCTTTTAACCCAGGGGAACTGACCCAAACCTTCATTCCTGAGAGATGCAAATCCCTGATAGTCCTTCCTATTATATGAGGACACATTCTGGGTTTCATATTCCATATTCCTCTTCAGCTATATAGTATGCAAAAGCATCTCTATATCTCCTTGATAATTATGATCATTATGATAATTATTAATTAGAGTCAACACAGTGACCCCCTTTTACGTTTATGTTTGTTTGCTTAGTGACATGAAGAACGTCAAATGGCCATGATCTAATTTGATAGAATCAGTTTGAGTCTCCTGAGAGAAGCATTACTCTTTCATGATTTTATGTATGTAACTGACCAATGTAATCATGGACTTGTGAGTTGGTGGCATGGTAAAGTTTCCCATAAATAAACCGTGCTGAGCATCTGCAGAGAAGTAACCATGTAGCAAAACATATTACTGTCTTGTCTGGTAAAACCATTCTATTTCTGGTTATTTATCTTTACTTGTTGTTGTTCAGTTGCTAAGTTGTGGCAGACTCTTTGCAATGCCATGAACTACAGCGTGTTAGGATCTCCTGTCCTTCACTATCTCCTGGAGTTTGCTCAAATTCATATTCATTGGATTGGTGATGCTAACTCATCATCTCATCCTCTGCCACCTCCTTCTCCTTTTGCCTTCACCCTTTTTCAACATCAGGGTCTTTTCCAGTGAGTCAGTTCTTCGCACGGGTGGCCAAAGTATTGGAATTTCAGCTTTAGCATCAGTCTTTCCAATGAATACGCAGGGTTGACTTCCTTTAGGATCGACTGGCTCAATCTCCTTGCTGTCCAAGGGACTCTCAAAAGTCCTCTCCAGCACCAGGTATTGGAGCTATAGCCCTTGTGCTGATTCTCAGCTGTAATTGAGCCATTTCACACAGTCAGCCTCATAATTACCTTTTCCTTTCACAGACCAACATTATTTCTATATGTTTAACTTTAGACAGTTGAAGTATGAGGGGAATTACCATCCCTGCAAGTTTTGAGACTGAAAGTGGAACCAAACGCTAAATCACACAGTGATGGAGTATTGTTTTTGGTCTATTCCTTTGACAAGATGGATGAATTCCTAGGGTGCTAGTTTGCCCTTCTGACCACAATAGCTTCAATAATTTTTTTTTTTTTTTTGCTAAGTCACTTCAGTCGTGTCCAACTCTGTGTGACCCCATAGACAGCAGTCCACCAGGCTCCCCCATCCCTGGGATACTCCAGACAAGAACACTGGAGTGGGTTGCTATTTCCTTCTCCAATGCATGAAAGTGAAAAGTGAAAGTGAAGTAACTCAGTCCTGTCTGACCCTCAGCGACCCCATGGACTGCAGCCTTCCAGGCTCATCTGCCCATGGGATTTTCCAGACAAGAGTACTGGAGTGGGATACCATTGCCTTCTCTGAGCTTCAATAATAGACATGGGAATCAATGCAGGAATTCCCTTTATTGCTGAAGGTTTTTTTCCACCTCTGCTTTACAGAACAGGGACTATACCACAAATGAGAACTGCATCTTACCTTGTCTACCAGGAGATGGTCTAGAGTCAAAGATCAGATCAGATCAGATCAGTCGCTCAGTTGTGTCCGACTCTTTGCGACCCCATGAATTGCAGCATGCCAGGCCTCCCTGTCCATCACCATTTCCCGGAGCTCACTCAGACTCACACCCATCAAGTCAGTGATGTCATCCAGCCATCTCATCCTCTGTTGTCCCCTTCTTCTCTTGCCCCTAATCCCTCCCAGCATCAGAGTCTTTTCCAATGAGTCAACTCTTTGCATGAGGTGGCCAAAGTACTGGAGTTTCAGCTTTAGCATCATTCCTTCCAAAGAAATCCCAGGGCTCTTGCAGTCCAAGGGACTCTCAAGAGTCTTCTCCAACACCACAGTTCAAAAGCATCAATTCTTTGGCACTCAGCCTTCTTCACAGTCCAACTCTCACATCCATACATGACCACAGGAAAAACCATAGCCTTGACTAGACGAACCTCTGTTGCCAAAGTAATGTCTCTGCTTTTCAATATGCTATCTAGGTTGGTCATAACTTTCCTTCTAAGGAGTAAGCATCTTTTAATTTCATGGCTGCAGTCACTATCTGTAGTGATTTTGGAGCCCAGAAAAATAAAGTCTGACACTGTTTCCACTGTTTCCCCATCTATTTCCCATGAAGTGATGGGACCGGAACTACTTATTATTTCATTTTACTAATCTCCCCCAAATTTCATTGAGAAAGGGCTAGAAGGTATAGGTCTAGGTTTTTTTTGTTTGTTTGTTTGTTTGCTTATTGTTTTTTTTTTTAATGACTGTGATTTTAGTATTATTCCTCAGAGGTAAACAATTGTTTCTATTTAAGGAGCTCTCCAGGTCTGAGAATGGATGAGTGGCCCTTATGTAGATTATAGTCAACTTCAACTTGATTTTAATAATTGACTCTCTTCTTGCTTAGATAAGCACCCTCAGAAGAGATTTCGATAAGTAGTTTATGTTCTTGCCTATAATACCAGTCCCTCATTTTAGCAGTTTATTATGGACATTTTCAAATATAGAGAAACAATGAAAGAATTTTACAATGAACACATGTATACCTACTATCCAGCTTCTACATTTATCACATGTGTTTTATAACATTTATTTCTTATCCTTCTATCTTTCTTTAACCTATTTTTCTTGTCTGCATTTCAAAGCATGTTGTATATTTGATACACTTCTGCCTAAATTGTTCAGCATGCACATTAGTTTTGCAAAACACATGCAAAT
This sequence comes from Tragelaphus eurycerus, assembly GCA_935064755.1. Lineage (NCBI taxonomy): Eukaryota > Metazoa > Chordata > Mammalia > Artiodactyla > Bovidae > Tragelaphus > Tragelaphus eurycerus. The sequence goes on from CAKXYN010000002.1 coordinate 34,320,776, forward strand.
GTTTAACTGAACTCACGATTGAGATACAGAACTTAAGTCCTTCATATATAAATTTTCTCTTTTTGAGTTTAATTTTGTAATGATGTCTGGGAGAATTGTGAGTTATTACTTTCCTTATGACCTTGGGATAGTGAAAGGTGGGTATGGACCGGAGTATGAGGAGAATTGATTTCCTTTCATTTAGTAACTTACTCAGGCAAAGGAAACTCCATCAATAAAGCAGAGGAGCTGCTTCAGCAGGCAAAGGAGGGTCAAATTTTATGTAAAGTGAGATACTTATAGACAGTGTGTCATTTGGCTTGCCATTTTATTCAACATTTTTGTTTTTTCTTTTTCCTGTCTTACTGTGAGATGCTAAAACCTTTCCTTGGAATTCTATTTTATCTTTACTGAATTTTAGTACGGCTCTGTGTATAAAATTTTAAGTGACTTTTCTAGGTATTATGTTATACATACATAATTTATCAACAGCCTACTAATGTTAACATTTTGCCAGCACATGTAAACTGTAGAAGCCTTATCTCACTTTAAGTTCCTTTACCCTTTTCAATTTATAATACAATGTCTTACATATTTACCCTGCATACATCAACAAGCACATCAAATAAGGCTACATTTTCTTTACCTCAAACGTCACACATAATTTAGAAAACTGGAGAAGAAATGTGTTTGGTACTTAATCATATGTACTCTTTCCATTTTTCTTTATTCTTTCCTGATATACTTATGTTTCTTGTTTTACCATTTCCTTTCTGTCTCAAGAAATTCCTTTAGACTTTTCTTTTTAAGATAAGTCTGCAGGTGACAAATCCTCTTACTTTTCCTTCATCTGAGAATGTTTTGATTTCACTTTGATGAGACATTCTCATTCCTGAAGAATATTTTTCCTGGATGTAGAATTTGGGATTGCTCGCTCTTTCCTTTTAGCACTTAACTTACAAATTACAGTGTGGTTTCTTCCTGGTTATTTCTGATAGAACTCTGCTGTGATTCAAATTGTCTTTTTTCCCCCTGTAGATAAGGCGAAACTCCTTTCTCAATGCTTTCCATATTTTTGTCTTTAGTCTTTATTTATTTGGCTGCATCGGGTCTAAGTTGTGGTTTGTGGGCTCTTTGTTGTGTCGTGTGGGGACTTCCACTGTGGAGCACAGACTCTCTAGTTAACGTCACGCAGGCTTAGTTGCCCTGTGGCACGTGGGGACTTAGTTCTCCAAATAGGGATCAAACGGGCATATCCTGCGTTGCAAGGTGAATTCTTAACCACTGGACAACCAGGGGAGTCCCATCTTTAGTGTTCAGAAGTTTGATTATAGGAAGTCTTGGTGTACCTTTCTTTGAATTCATCTTCACTGGATTTCACTGATTTTCTTGGATCTAGGATTGTGTAGTTTGCCAAAGTGGAGAAATTTGACTCATTTCTTTGAATATTTTACCTTTTTTTCCTCTTCTTCTGAGACTCTGATAACACAAATATTACATTTTTGTTATACCAAAAGATTCTATTTTATCTCAGTCTACTTCTTATCTGAAATTCAGTCTGAGTAATTTCTGTTATTCTATCTTCCAATTTACTGATTCTTTCTTCTGTCCTTTTTATTCCACTGTTGAGTTCATCCATTGAGTTTTCCATTTTGGCTTCATAGTATTCAATTCTAAACTTTCCATTTGGTTCTTCTTTATAGCTTCCATTTATCTGCTGAGATTTTATTCTTTTTCATTTATTTCATTTATTCACAAAAGCAATTTTATAATGGCTTCTTGAAAATCTTTGTGAAATAATGTTCACATCTGTGTGGTCTTGGTGTTATCACCTGTTGGCTGTCTTAATTTATTCCAGTTGAGATTTTTCTTAGTGGAACAAGCAGTGTTTAATTGTATCTTGGGCATACTGGGTATTAAGCTATAAAACTCTGGAGTTCTTTTTTGAAACTCTAGATTTTATTTAACATATTAAATTTTCTGTTTCAGCATGCCTCCTCTGACACCAGATGACTGAAGGAAGGGAATTTCCCTTTTGTTACTACCTTACCTGATCTTCATCTGACTATTATTTAAATAATACATTTTTACTGTGTTAGGCCACTAAGATTTTAAGATTGTAAGAGTTCAGTTCAGTTCAGTCGCTCAGTCGTGTCCAACTCTTTGCGACCCCATGAATCGCAGCATGCCAAGCCTCCCTGTCCATCACCAACTCCTGGAGTTCACTCAGACTCACATCCATCCAGTCAGAGACGCCATCCAGCCATCTCATCCTCTCGTCCCCTTCTCCTCCTGCCCCCAATCCCTCTCAGCATCAGGGTCTTTTCCAATGAGTCAACTCTTCGCATGAAGTGGCCAAAGTACTGGAGTTTCAGCTTTAGCATCATTCCTTCCAAAGAACACCCAGAACTGATTTCCTTCAGAATGGACTGGTTGGATCTCCTTGCAGTCCAAGGGACTCTCAGGAGTCTTCTCCAACACCACAGTTCAAAAGCATCAGTTCTTTGGTGCTCAGCTTTCTTTACAGTCCAATTCTCACATCCATACATGACCACTGGAAAAACCATAGCCTTGACTAGATGGACCTTTGTTGGCAAAGTAATGTCTCTGCTTTTCAATATGCTGTCTAGGTTGGTCATAACTTTTCTTCCAAGGAGTAAGCGTCTTTTAATTTCATGGCTGCAGTCACCATCTGCAGTGATTTTGGAGCCCAGATAAATAAAGTCTGACACTGTTTCCAATGTTTCCCCATCTATTTCCCATGAAGTGATGGGACCAGATGCCATGATCTTCATTTTCTGAATGTTGAGCTTTAAGCCAACTTTTCCACTCTCCTCTTTCACTTTCATCAAGAGGCTTTTTAGTTCCTTTTCACTTTCTGCCATAAGGGTGGTGTCATCTGCATATCTGAGGTTATTGATATTTCTCCTGGCAATCTTGATTCCAGCTTGTGTTTCTTCCAGCCCAGCATTTCTCATGATGTACTCTGCTGCTGCTGCTGCTGCTAAGTCGCTTCAGTCGTGTCCAACTCTGTGCGACCCCATAGACGGAAGCTCACCAGGCTCCCCTGTCCCTGGGATTCTCCAGGCAAGAACACTGGAGTGGGTTGCCATTTCCTTCTCCAATGCATGAAAGTGAAAAGTGAAAAGGAAGTCGCTCAGTCGTGTCCGACTCTCAGCGACCCCATGGACTGGAGCCTACCAGGCTCCTCCATCCATGGGATTTTCCAGGCAAAAGTACTGGGGTGGGGTGCCATTGCCTTCCCCGATGATGTACTCTAAGTAGCTTATATTAATTAGCCTAATACTTTAGGAAAACACGTTTGTGTATCTGAGCTATACAGATCACTCATTCATTTCTCCATTTTCTAAAAATTAATGAGTACAATACAATGTGTTGTAGGAGATGTAGGGATGTGGGTAGGGGAGTGAGAGGATAGCAGTTTCTTTCTGTGCTCCTTTGCTGCTGCTGCTGCTAAGTCGCTTCAGTTGTGTCCGACTCTGTGTGATCCCATAGACGGCAGCCCACCAGGCTCCCCTGTCCCTGGGATTCTCCAGGCAAGAACACTGGAGTGGGTTGCCATTTCCTTCTCCAATGCATGAAAGTGAAAAGTGAAAGTGAAGTTGCTCAGTCGTGTCTGACTCTAGCAACCCCATGGACTGTAGCCTACCAGGCTCCTCCGTCCATGGGATTTTCCAGGCAAGAGTACTGGAGTGGGGTGCCATTGCCTTCTCCGGTGCTCCTTTAGGGTTATTTAATAAAATAATGTTTTCACGCTGGGCCATAAAACTCTATGCGATTATTTCCCCACACCTCTCTACTCCCGCAAGAGAAAGCAGTCTCCAGTGTGTACCCTCACGAGCATCTTGCTTTTTGCAGTACTTTTCTGCTATTAGGCCCGAGCAGCAGCCCTTGCAGTCTAAAGAGAAAATGCTATACCCTACCCTGAGGAATGCAGGATCCAACTTGCTGTTTGTAAGCAACTCTGAAATCTGTGTGTGGCAGGTGCAGCTTACCAAGGGGGCGTGTCAGGAAGCACAATCATGCTGCTGTGGTAGAGTGGGACCCATGAAGACTGTTCAGTGACACAATCTGCTTCTCTCTTCCACCGAGATCCTGGTTTCAGGAGAAGAGAGCAGGGTCTACTCTCCAAACTAGATTTTCCCTCTTATCCCTGGTAAAGGAGAAAAAGTTGACTGCCCACCCACTCTACTGAGGCTGGGGTCCAGTGTGGGCATCAGAAGTCCTGGAAAGACCTACTTTCCAGATGGTGCAGTGTTGGTTAAATTAGAAATCTCTCCAAACCTCAGAGTACTTGTATGGAAAATGTCGATGACAGCTTCCACAGAAAACATTATGGAGCCATTGGCTCAGATGGTAAAGAATCTACCTGCAATGCGGGAGACCTAGGTCCAGTACCTGAGCTGGGAAGATCCCCTGGAGAAGGGAATGGCTACCCACTCCAATATTTCTTGCCTGGAGAATTCCATGGACAGAGGAGCCTGATGGGCTATAGTCCATGGGATCGCAAAGAGTCAGACACAACTGAACAATTAACACTTTTCAAGAGCATAAATATAAAGTATTTCAGTAAGCTTCCAGGATACCTTTTTTCTGTCTGCCCTGTTTTTCTATGCTGCTGAGTGGCTTGGGCTCCATATATCTTTTCCAGACCTATTGAGCAGCTGTGTTTTATACACAAGGCTGGTGCTTTGGCTAGGCCAGCCATCCACGCCCCTGGACTCCCATCACCTTTCTTTGCTCATGTCAAGAATGGTTTGGTTTCAGTGTATGCTACTTTAAAACATCCCCATCAAAGTGGAACACAGTGAGAACATACTATCTTTTCCAGAAGATTTTATTTTTTGTACACTTATTTCCATTCATCCATAGATCTCTGATGTGGTTTTAAAATCTTTGTTAAGGTTTAGTGAAGTCTCACCCCAATTCAGTGCTGGCCATTTTACAAGTAGAAAAGTGTAAAAGTTAACATAGCCAGCAGACATGAAATACAGTGTATGGATAAGCTGTCTGAGATATTGTTACCAGGGGAGTAATCTATTTGAATTTTCTGACTTGACTTAAAAGCCTAACCACCTTGATGTTTGTTTAAACTTGAATTCAATCCATTAAGGGGTAATGTTCCCATTGTCTCATTTATATATTAACAGAGCTTTGTACGTTGGAGAATATATTTTCTTACGGTTGGAGGCTTTCGGATCTCTGCTTTATTTCACAGCTGTCTACACTTGAGGCCATGTTTTTGGACACTGACTTTTAATTTTCCTGCCTCCAGCCTCTTTGGATCCAATTCAAGTTCGCCTCCAAAGCTACATGGGGACTCACTTGGGGAGCATGGTGCCTGTTTTCAAGGAAGAGCACTGACTTTTGAAAACAGTAGAATAGTAATATAGAAATCTCATGTTCCAGCTCCGTTCTGACTCATTAATTCCCTCTATGTGATTCCTTGATGATCTGAATCATCTACCTGCCTTCAGACAGGCTTTGATTTCTTGGATTGTATTCAGTTCCTTGTATGTTTCTTCTGTCTAGAGAGTTTTCCTCAATCCTTGGACTTTGACACAGTGCAAAATTATGTTCAACTCCTGCTGCTTTTTTTTCTTTTTTCTCACTCAGGTCTCCTGAGCTAAATGGATCCTGCACAATTTACCTCATGCCTTATTGCAGCTGTTACCACTTTGCTCCAAAAATGTTTTCCTCATATTCGATTACTTTGTCACTCAGGTTTAACGTTATGTTGACATATTATTCACTCCTGTGTCTCGTTAACTTTAACATTCTGATGTGCTGCACAAATAGCAAACATATTTGATGTCTGGGAACTGCAGTCCTGAGTGGGAAAAATGGTTGATTTGTAAATTTGTCACTCTAATTGAACACTTTGCAAATCCATTTTACCATCATTTCATTTCTTTTGATTCTGTTTAGGAAGCAAAGAATAGTAACTTTCAGAGGACTACTAAAATTCTTTTATACAACAATAGATATTCCAGAAAGAAAAAAAAGTCCATTTATCTCTGTTTTCTTCCTAGACTTTCTCTTTTTCAAAGGCTTTGTTAGGATGCTGGTAGTATATGCCGTGAAATTTGTCAGGGTTTATTTTTAAATTTAGATATTTATATCTTTCCTTTTCTCCTTTTTTTTTCTTTTCTTTCTTTTAGGCCTCCCCAGACAGCCATTTGCGCATCTCCATGGGGAGTCTGATCCCTCCCACAAGTCACACCTCATCCAGTCACAGCCCACACAGACTAGCCCAAACTCCACCCACTACAAGGAGCAACCTAAGCAATCCCACCCCATAAGAAGGAGAGCCCCAAGACCAGCACGACGCCAAGCCGGCGGGACGCCCCAAAGAAGACCGACGGAAGGAGGGGCGGAGGCCACCGCGAGAGGCCCCGAGAGGACGCAGAGGACGCAGCGAGACGCACGGAAGACCCCAAAGCACAGCGAGACACACCCGGCGGAGCCCAGAGAGAGGAGGAGGGGGAGAAGAACGGGAGAAGACCCGGGCACGGAGACGGGAGAGGGGGAGGAGAGGGGAAAGAGGAGAGAGGGAGCCCGGGCGCGGCGACTGATCTGATCTGACTTTTAAATTTCTTTAAGCAAAGAGGCTTTAATCTCTCCCCTTTAAGAAAAATTCTATATTCCATTAAGCTTTGACTAAGGAAATCTATATTTTATACTAACCTTAACTTTAATTTTTCTAATTTTACCCTGTTGTTTCTGGTTATAAACTGGAGGAATTTTTGCCTTGTTCTTTGTTCATAGAATTTTAGAACTGGTGGGAAACATTGGAGGGAATGTCTCATCTATCTTCTCAATTTTTCAGATATCAAAGTTCAGTGTGGCTGAGTGTCACAAAACTGGTCTTAGCAGGACTGAAATTTTGTGACTAAACAACAGTTTCCCTTTCCAGGGACAGGACATTTGGATAGCTAAAGACTGAGAAGGATATTCATTGATTCTTATACGGCTTGAGGCCAGGAATGGCATTATATTCATTTGGTAGTTCTAAGCTGAGTGCCATTCTTCATACATAGACAGTTCTTCATAAATACTTGATGAATAAATGAATGAATGAAGAAAACCTCCCTTATCTTACAGCTCTTTGTAAACTATGAGGCATGTAAAAAAAGGAAAAAGATTTACTGACATTAGTGAAAATGTAGTCTTATACAGGTGGAAAGTAACAAGGTTAGAACTACATTTAATTGCCAGAATGAGAGAAAGCACTATAAAAGTTTCAGAAATCAAAAACTAATATAGCTAGAATATATAAAATGGTAAGAGTGTGGATAGAGTAAACATCAATATATGTTGTGGAAAATCAGGACATGTCTCCAGTTTGAAGGGTATATCCTCTTGAAAAATAAAGAAAGGAAAAATAAGGAAGAAAATTCCTTTGAACAGAGAAATAGAGAAAGATACCTGTCTCCTAGGTGAGAGAAAGAGAGGAAGCAGAAATTGTGTGACTAACTCAAGTAAATTCATGAACAACAGATCCATAGCTTTTAATTCATAGTTTAAAAATATGACATTTTATTATGTAGGTTTTAAGAGCATCTCAGTTTTCATCCCAATCCCAAAGAAAGGCAATGCCAAGGAGTGCTCAAACTACCGAACAATTGCACTCATCTCACACGCTAGTAAAGTAATGCTCAAAATTCTCCAAGCCAGGCTTCAGCAATATGTGAACCGTGAACTTCCTGATGTTCAAGCTGGTTTTAGAAAAGGCAGAGGAACCAGAGATCAAATTGCCAACATCTGCTGGATCATGGAAAAAGCAAGAGAGTTCCAGAAAAACATCTATTTCTGCTTTATTGATTATGCCAAAGCCTTTGACTGTGTGGATCACAATAAACTATGGAAAATTCTGAAAGAGATGGGAATACCAGGCCACCTGATCTGCCTCTTAAGAAATCTGTATGCAGGTCAGGAAGCAACAGTTAGAACTGGTCATGGAACAACAGACTGGTTCCAAATAGGAAAAGGAGTACGTCAAGGCTGCATATTGTCACCATGTTTATTTAACTTATATGCAGAGTACATCATGAGAAATGCTGGACTGGAAGAAACACAAGTTGGAATCAAGATTGCTGGGAGAAATATCAATAATCTCAGATATGCAGATGACACCACTCTTATGGCAGAAAGTGAGGAGGGGCTAAAAAGCCTCTTGATGAAAGTGAAAGTGGAGAGTGAAAAGGTTGGCTTAAAGCTCAACATTCAGAAAACGAAGATCATGGCATCTGGTCCCATCACTGCATGGGAAATAGATGGGGAAACAGTGGAAACAGTGTCAGACTTTGTTTTTCTGGGCTCCAAAATCACTGCAGATGGTGACTGCAGCCATGAAATTAAAAGACGCTTACTCCTTGGAAGGAAAGTTATGACCAACCTAGATAGCATATTCAAAAGCAGAGACATTACTTTACCAACAAAGGTTTGCCTAGTCAAGGCTATGGTCTTTCCTGTGGTCATGTATGGATGTGAGAGCTGGACTGTGAAGAAGGCTGAGCGCCGAAGAATTGATGCTTTTGAACTGTGGTGTTGGAGAAGACTCTTGAGAGTCCCTTGGACTGCAAGAAGATCCAACCAGTCCATTTTGAGGGAGGTCAATCCTGGAATTTCTTTGGAAGGAATGATGCTAAAGCTGAAACTCCAGTATTTTGGCCACCTCATGCGAAGAGTTGACTCATTGGAGAAGACTCTGATGCTGGGAGGGATTGAGGGCAGGAGGAGAAGGGGACGCCAGAGGATGAGATGGCTGGATGGCATCACTGACTCGATGGATGCGAGTCTGAGTGACCTCCGGGAGCTGGTGATGGACAGGGAGGCCTGGCGTGCTGCGGTTCATGGGGTCGCAAAGAGTCGGACACGACTGAGCGACTGATCTGATCTGATCTAAGAGCATCTCATGAATACACTATGGGGCCTTGGTCTCATTGTTGAGAACTTCTACTAAGTAGGACAAATAACTTTCCCAATTAACTGATTTATTATAAGTTAAATTCTCATTAATTCTTTGCAGTAGATTAGAAAGGGGCAAATATATTTCTTGGCTATTGGTTAAAAACATAGTATTAGTACTTAATTTGGTAAGTAGTTTAGATTTTTTAAGTCACAGATGACATATCTCTTCATAAAAGAATATCAAATGACTTCAATACTGAAGTTAGCCACTCTTGGGGTCTGGGGCTGTGGGTGATTTCTAAGGATGGTAACAACAGTCTGTCTCTCTGGGCTTCGATTTCATTATCTTCATCTGAAACATTAAAATTCTATCCCACTTCTGCTTCTCCTGTGGAATGGAGGAAAGACACTGGATTGAAAAGCAGAAAACATGGGATTTGATTCTGGCTGTATACTTGAAGCAATGAAATTAAATGTCCTAAGGCCTCAGTTTCTTCATCTACTAAACTAGAGCTATATTCTCAGGTCACTTTATAAGGCTCTTTGGTGGCAAGCATCAAAGGAATTCACTGAAAGATAGAATCAGAATTTACAAAGAAATTATCTACGTAACCAACATAACCAGGCTTCAGAAAGAAGACCTAGGAAAAGTCAGGAGGAGGAGGATGGAACCACCCACCCACTCAGGATGACTTCCCTAGGGAAGCATGCAGCTTTCATGTCACATCACTTAAGGCTCAAGTTCCCAGGACCAAGCATTTGATTGTCAAACACTCATTCTTGGGCAAGGGGTGGGCCTCTAACTCTAGTTAGGCCTAACCAATGCTCTCTTAAAAACACTGAAATGTACAGAGGTAATGAGCTATGTTCCCAGGGAAGTTGAGGCTGTAACTTTTAAGGACCAGGTCCAAGATCTTGTCTCCCAATGACTCTAACATTTTTTTTTCTTCCCAAGGATATACATATTTTTTATATAAATAGTAATCAGATTTTGCTTCAGAGAATGTTCTTCCTACATCAAATGCAGGTTTTGGAGATGTTTCAGACTGCAGTAAAGCCACCCTTAAACACAGTGGCAGGCTGCAAACAAAAACCATGACATTGCCCATGACACTTTGGCTTGAGATTAGGGGCAGGGCTGCGTGGTGATGGCTTATCTTGGTGTGGTGTCAGCCAAGAAGGTTTGATGGGGCTGGGGTATGCACATTGGCCTTACTCCCATGCTGGGAAGCTGGTGTTGGCTGTCAGCTGGAGAGCCCAAAACTACACCTATGCTTAGCTTCTTCCCCTGTCTAGCCTGTGTCCCCACTCCCTTCCAAAAGTCCCATCTCAGGCCCTGATTCCAGGGAAGTTGGTCTAAATCTCTGGCCTCCATGTCTTTACAGAGACACATGAGAGGGGCAGGGTTAAATTGTGTGTCAAGGCCTCCAGGCTGGGCTTGAGCAAGTTACTCTGTTCTGCTCCCCTCTCTCCTCCTCCCTGAGTGAAAGAGGAGTTTCCCCTAAATCCTGAAATTGATAACATCAATGAGAAGGAGACAGTTCACAGTCCTTCAAGTCACAGAGATCTAAATTGACTTATAACTGTGGAGCCTTGAATCTGCTCCTTAATTTTCCTGAGCTCTATTTCTTCTTCAGAGAAATGGGGATATTCATGTCTATCTCAGAGGATGGTTATGATAATTAACTGCCATAAAATATGTGAAGCACTAATAGAGGACCTGATACATAGAAATGTTTTAATAAATATTATTTTTCTTTTTCCCTTTAGCTCAAAGGCTCTATCCTTCTGGGATATTGCATTCCCCTTGAGACAGAACAGGATAAAAATCCCAGTACAATGCATTTTCCCATGGCATAGCTTGATGATTAACACTGCTTAAATGATGTTCTTGGAGAGTACAGTGATTAAGTCTAAAGTGTCAACAGTTGATATTTGATCCTGACTCCTAACCCAGGGCTATGGTAAAGTTCTGAGAGCCACAATTGACTAGCATGTAAAGGAATGTGCTTGTAAGTGTGCTAAGCCGCTTTAGTCATTTATGACTCTTTGCAACCCTATGGACTGTAGCCAGCCAGGATCCTTTGTCCATGGGATTCTCTAGGCAAGAGCACTGGAGTGGCAAACCAGGGCTCAGTAACATCCTAGAAGGGTGGGATAGGGAAGAAGGTGGTAGGGATATTCAAGTGGGAGGGGACATGGATAAATCTATGGCTGATTCATGTTGATGTTTGGTACAAATCAACAATGTATGAAGTGAAAAGTTAGTTGCTCAGTCGTGTCTGACTCTTTGTGGCCCCATGGACTGTAGCCTGCCAGGCTCCTCTGTCCACGGAATTCTCCAGGCAAGAATACTGGAGTGGGTTCCATTTCCCAATTATCCTTCAATTGAAAATAAATAAATTTTAAAATGAAAAAAGAAAAAAATAAAGAATACTGGAGTGGGTTACCATGTCCTGCTCCAGGGAATCTTCCCAACCCTGGGTCAAACCTGAATCTCTTATGTCTCCTGCATTGGCAGGTGGCTTCTTTACCACTAGCACCACCTGGGAAGGCCATGTAAAGGAAGAAGCTCGTGTCCAAGAGGACACCTCCAGTTCTCACCTCGATCTGCAGAGCCCAGGCCTGGCAGGGAGCTTGTAGGCGGGAATCACGGGAAGGGCTCACGCGGTGACTGACCCTCTCTTCCTCCCAGCCTGGCACTAAGAGCCTCCTTTCCGTGTCCCAGCCCCATTGTGCCCAGGGGCATTAGCTTCTAGAGACAAAAAGCAAGAAAGGAAGAGTGGACTGACCAAGATTCGGCCGGGCAAGGGAGCAGGTGGGTGAACACCCTGTGCTTCCCAGGTGGTGCTAGTGATAAAGAACTCACCTGCCAATGCAGGAGACATAAGAGATATGTGTTTGACCCAGGGTTGGGAAGATTCCCTGGAGGAGGATATGGTAACCCACTCCAAGATTGCCGGGAGAAATATCAATAACCTCAGATATGCAGATGACACCACCCTTATGGCAGAAAGTGAAGAGGAACTAAAGGGCCTTTTGATGAAAGCGAAAGTGGAGAGTGAAAAAGTTGACTTAAAGCTCAATATTCAGAAAACGAAGATCATGGCATCCGGTCCCATCACTTCATGGGAAATAGATGGGGAAACAGTGGAAACAGTGTCAGACTTTATTTTTCTGGGCTCCAAAATCACTACAGATGGTGACTGCAGCCATGAAATTAAAAGACACTTACTCCTTGGAAGGAAAGTTATGACCAACCTAGATAGCATATTGAAAAGCAGAGACATTACTTTGCCAACAAAGGTTCGTCTAGTCAAGGCTATGGTTTTTCCTGTAGTCATGTATGGATGTGAGAGTTGGACTGTGCAGAAGGCTGAGCGCCGAAGAATTGATGCTTTTGAACTGTGGTGTTGGAGAAGACCCTTGAGAGTGCCTTGGACTGCAAGGAAATCCAACCAGTCCATACTAAAGGAGATCAGCCCTGGGATTTCTTTGGAAGGAATGATGCTAAAGCTGAAACTCCAGTACTTTGGCCACCTCATGTGAGGAGTTGATTCATTGGAGAAGACTTGACTCATTGGAGAAGATACTTATGCTGGGAGGGATTGGGGGCAAGAGGAGAAGGAGACGACAGAGGATGAGATGGCTGGATGGCATCACCGACTCAACGAACGTGAGTTTGGGTGAACTCTGGGAGTTGGTGATGGACAGAGAGGCCTGGCGCACTGCTATTCATGGGGTCGCAAAGAGTCGGACACGACTGAGAGACTGATCTGATCTGATCTGATTTTGAGCTGTTTGTTGACAAGGTCACAGAATTAAAAAAAAAAAACAAAACTAAATGAGATAACCTTTTTTTCGTATTCATTAAAGAAATGCATGTCTATCAACCCCATTCCTGCCTCAGTTTAGTCTGTGCAGGATTAAAAGCAAAAGCTATTCAGACTCCGAGTTAGAACCTCATACCTATTTGCTTCTGAGTCAATAAAACTCAATACTAACTTCAGAAATGAAACCAACTGTTCCCTTATTTCACAACTAGGTTCTCAGCTTTTCTATCCACTAACTGATAAACTTTCTCTGAATTCTTACATTTTTAATGTTTTGCCAATTAAAAGTGAGCATGACCGCTTTCTACCTAGAGGGAGCAAGCCAAAGATACATTTACCTGAGAGTTCAGACTGCATGGCTCCATGGTTGAATTCATCCCACCCTAGTGCCATTATGAAGAATAGCCTTTGAGGGCCATTTTTTAATTATATGTCTTTCGGAGACATCATTTTCTCACTAACATGGCTCGCCTGACAATTTGAGTTTCCTTTCTTCACTAGAGAGCCACAAACCCTGATTGTTCAATTTTAGAGTAAGACTGCATGGGATTTGCAAGAGTGTTCTAGGATCATTTGTTAAGCACCATGCTTCACACACCAGGAAGCAACTCAAACCAGCTTTCAAAGCATTTACTTTAATTTACACTCATTGCAGACTTGCTTAGAAAGTTAGATAGCATGGGGCAATGAAGACTGCATATAGACCTAATAAATAACTTAATAAACCACAAGAGGATTTGCTGACTGGGTTAAGTTTTTATATATAATTTATATTTTTATATCCATAGTTTAAGAAACCTTCATGCTTCTTTAAAGGAGTTCCACTTTAAAGACAAAGCATAGAAAAATAAAGGAACACTATATGTGTTTAGCCTCACTAATATTCAAGGAATATACTAGCTAAAATAGCTTCAGCATTTCTATCCATTAACTTGGCAAATTTAAATTATAAGGGAAGAGTTTGAGGAAAATGGGTGCCATCATGCACTTCTGATAAGAGTATAAATTAGGAAAATCTTTGTGGATGGCAGTTTGACATTCACATCAAAACCCTCAGAAAGAAAATGTTTGATCACTTCAAATAGTTTCATTTCAAATAATCACTCTAAAGAAATAATCAGAGACATTTTCAACAACTTCTTGGCAAAGATGTTATTGAAAGTGTCATCTTTAACAATAAAAAGTGAAAAGAAATGACTAACATGAAGAAATTAGTTCAATAAATGGTGACACATCCATTCAGTGAAGTACTGTACACTTATCAAAAGTAATTTTTCAGGAGAATAGATGAGAAAAATAATTATTACAAGAAAAACATGACATAAAGTCACAGTATGGCGGTCATTTCATTAAATCAGAAATATATTTATATGTTTATATATATATATGTGTATGTCACAGTATGGAGGTCATTTCATTACATCAGAAATATATTTATATGTTTATATATATATATTTCTTTGTGGGTATGTAATATATATGTTGAGGTTCCCAATGGTTCAGTGGTAAAGAATCTGCCTGCCAATGCACAAGATGCAAGCTATGGTGGTTTGATCCCTGGGTCAGGGATATTCCCTGGAGGAGGAAATGGAAACCCACTCCAGTATACTTACCTGAACAATCCCATGGGTAGAGGAGCCTGGTGAGTTACAGTTCAAAGGGTTGAAAAGAATTGGACACAACTGAGCACACACACATACACACATGTATGTATGTATCCAAACGCATATATTTATACATGTACACATGTGAGTATAGCACATTATCTCTTTCCTAGACCATCTTCTCTAAACTGGTCCTATTTCCAGGACCAGTCTGTCTGTCCAGGTAACTCTCCACAAAGCACTGAGAGTGACCTTTTTAACCAGATCATCTTACCTTGTTGTTTAGTCACTAAGTCATGTCTGACTCTTTGTGACCCCATGGATCATAGCCCATCAGGCCCTTCTATCCATGGGATTCTTCAGAAAAGACCACTGGAGTGGGTTGCCATGCCCTCCTCCAGGGGATCTTCCCAACCCAGGGATCAAATCCACCTATCTTATGTCTTCTGCATTGGCATGTGATTCTTTACCATTAAGCCACCAAAGAAGCCCAGATCATACTGCCTTGCCTTGAATCTCTAACACCTCCTTTTTACATTTAGAATAAGCCTAAATTTTTTACTAATACTTTCAAGGCCATATATGCTACGACTCCTTTCCATCTTTATGGACTCATCTCTTTCACTAATTCTAACTTGGGGGTGAGGGTGTGGATGAAGCCTCAATATTTCAGAGTTAACCTTTTTGCAAAAACAAACAACAACATCAAAACACAGAAACATTACTTGTTGTGTTGGATCCTGGGGTGAGAGGGACCAGGAAACAGCGGGGCAGTAGGAGCCTGAGGATCTACCCTGCTGGGGAGGGACTAATCCTCACTGGAGGAAGGCCAGAACACAATATGCTTTTTTTAAATTAATATCCTGGTGGAAAAAGCAGAGGAAATACAGCAGAGAGGGTGCAAGCTGCAAACAGTTAAAGCAAGAACTTTGATGGCTTCTCATAGTTTTGAGTATATTTGCAAAAGGAAGAAATCCATCATTGGAAGCACCAATTTACCAACCACTTACGAGGTATCACTTTTAAGTACTTACAATACATCACCTTGCATAATTTTTAAAAATTTTTCACATGGTTAATCACTAATCCCATTTAAAGATGAAGTTACTGAAGCTCTGCAAGGCTAAGTAACTTGGTCACAGTCACTTAGCTAAATAGCAGCAAGTTGGGATCGGAACCCAACTGTATGAGCTTCTAAACCCATGGTCTCATTTGGTCACACTGACTCTGGGTGGAGATGGGAGTGGTAGAGGTATGGCAATACTTCCTGAGAAGAGGTAGGGAAGGAGGTAATCTGATCCGAAATAGGCAGTAACTAGCCTGGAGCAGGATATACCTCTTTGCTGCACTGCTGGTATGTGTGTGTGTTGGTTGGGGGAAAGACAGAGTGAAAGAGCCTCTGTAGCTTCTCTGTTCTGACACTAATCAAGGAACACCCCTGCTTCTTGAGGACATAGCCCAGGGAGATTCAAGGATTGTGGCTACTGACAGGAAAGTTTGGGACTTAGCTGGACCCAGTCCAATGACAACGGCTGTCAGGCCATCAGCTACTTCAATAGAAAGAGGAGCTCTGGCCATGAAGACAGGGGAATTTGGAGTGTCACTAATAGGGGAAGTGCTAGCTCATAGCCATTGGTGGTGTGGGAAACTGAGGCAGAGAAAAGGCCACAGTTACAGGAAGCTGCTGAGAAGAGATATTTGGGGGAAAACACTGGTTCTTGCTGATAAGTTGGTAAGTTGAGCTCAAGTACCTAGCCTTGTGTTTACTTATCCTCCAACTGTGCATCTTAATCCTTGATCAGAGATCCTCTTATACAGGGTCTACATAAATACCTGCATTGAAAGTGGGTGAAGGCCCTTCACCTCCCTAGGGTTTACTTTGGAACACAAAATAAAATATGGATTCCTCCTGCTCTTCAGCACCATTTTGCACTGATAGTTGTGTCTGAGAGATAGAAAGCTCTTTTACATCCTAAAATTTTAATTAGAGGTTTAGGAAGTTGTTAAAAGAAAGCTGAAGTGGAGAACCATGAGACTACTCAGTTCAGAAAAACATATTAATAATTCTTTTACTGTGAAATGGCAGCAATGAGAGAGGATGAAACCCTGGAGGCTAAGTTGCTCTACTTAACAAATTAATAGGAATTTTGAATGTTTCCCCTGGTCGGCTGATATGAGAGGGATTTATGACCCTGCAGCATGGAGATAAAAGAAGTAGAAGAAAGGTCTTAATAGGGAGAGTAAAAGTGATTCCCCATTTAGTGAAGAGGACTAACTGGGGTGTAGGGAGGAAGATACACCAATAGGGGTCTCTTCCTAAGTGTGAAAGCTGATGAACTTAAACATCATCGTTGTCCAGTGTTGTGTTCAAGCTGTTTCTTACCCTGTACTTGTAGCATGTATGAATTGCAGAAGATATAAAGCCAAATGTGCAAAAAAAAAAAAAAAAAAAAAAAAAAAAAACACCACCTTTTTTTTTCTAAAGTGAAAATTATTATTATATTTTTTCTTGAGACTGTATATCCTATCAAGGGCCAGAAACATAGTCTAATTCAATTTGGTAATCAAGAGAGAAAACCAGCCTTTTTTTCTCTCTCTCTCGATTTGCATCTAAGTTTAGAAGACTTGCTGCTGCTGCTAAGTCGCTTCAGTCGTGTCTGACTCTGTGGGACCCCATAGGCGGCAGCTCACGGAGTCTAAAATCATCATGAGAGCAGGGACATTGCATCATGGGGATTACATGTGGTAGCAAGTATGAGGAAACCCAATTAATTAGTGACTGATAATAATCAGAGATGTAACTTTTCTCATTTGATAAAAAGACTGAAATCAAGGGGTCCAGGGCTGATATGATGGCTCTTTGATGTCATCAAGGGCCCAAGCATTTTCTATATTTCTACTAAGTCATTATTTGCGTGTGAATTTTATCCCCATGCGTGTCTCCTAGCAGACACTAGGTATGTGCTGCATCTTCAGCATCTTGTGTCCATTCCAGGAAGAAAAAAAGAGAAATAGCAAAGGTCAAAAGGCACATACTAGCTGACTCAGCACCTGTTGGAAAATTTCCCCAACTTCTGCTTATATTTCAGTGGCCTGATTTGTGTCACATAGTCATTCCAAGCTTGAGCAAGGTTGGAAAATGTAATGTTTCTTCAACATTTCCAAATACAATAGCTGTGTGGAAGTACAGAAGAAGAGATCATGGCGATTAGGCAGGCAACCTGTGATGTCTTGCACAGGCAGCACACTCTCCATATCAGCACCCTTTGAGACACTGCTTGTCCTCGAGTCCTCAGTTAACGGTCTCCATCTCCACTGACATTTATTTTCTTTCTCCATTGAGACACAGTGATCTGAGATTATAATGGACTTGGTGCAGGAGTCTGGGTGGGTGAAAGGATGATGTTGCTGATTTGGGCACTTGGAGCACTCAAATGCCCCATTTCAAAAGCTGCTCATTTGAGTAAGAAAACCTCAGTGGTGTTTAACCCAGTCTCTTTGATTATTAGTTACTCTTGGGACCTGGACACTGAAATAACATTTGCAATTGACGACAGGCTAGAATAGATCTAAATCTCATGGAAAATAAATCGTTTCCTCACTTGCTACTTACAGATAACTTTTAGTGTTTAATTAACCGCAGAACCTCCAACAACACTCTGTAAATCCGCTTTGAGCAGCACAATCTTGATAATGTCCTATTATTCTGGGGTATGAGTGTCTTTGGTCAAAAAGAAAAACACATGATCTGTTTTCTCCAGCTACTGAAAAGCAGGTCTCCAGATAAATTAAAGTTAAAATGAATGCAAGTTGTTTCTGCCCTCTGACAGGATCAGAAGACGATTTGAAAAGAAATAAATTGATATTCTCAATATCCTAATGATTATCAATCTACATATTACCCCAATTTTTCTTAAGCTAGTGTCTGCTGTGTCAAGGGAATGCTTTGGGATCAACATGCTTGCACAACACTTCTTGAGTTTCTCTTGAATTAGTGATTACTTAGGATCTTTTAGGATTCTCAGGCAGTCTGGCTCTCCAGACACCCAGCATCACGTTCTGATAGCAATGGATTCACAACAACTTCAGGGAATCCTCCCCAAGAGCCTGATGTTTGCAGGTCTTAGTTTATGACACAGGGAAGACTTTCCAGGGAATGGGTCCAAAAGAATTGTTGTTCTTAAAACTCAGAAAGGAACAGCATCCCTCTGGGAGCAGATGGGGAGCTATGAAGACTTGAGAAACTAGAGCAACTACCAGTCACAGACATTTCAGCGGATCTCAGGAAACCTACTAATCCTCTATCCAGACACACAGATGCTCCAGGACTCCTTTTTTGAGTATTCTTTCTGGGGAGTCAAAGAATAATTTAAGGTCAGTTTAAAAGGTTTTGCTCCTAGACACTTGTTACAGCAGCAGAAAATGTGATCATGTCATATCATGGGTTATTTTGAGGTGCTGCTGCTGCTAAGTCGCTTCAGTCGTGTCTGACTCTGTGCAACCCCATAGACGGCAGCCCACCAGACTCCCCCATCCCTGGGATTCTCCAGGCAAGAACACTGGAGTGGGTTGCCATTGCCTTCTCCAATGCATGAAAGTGAAAAGTGAAAGTGAAGTCGCTCAGTCGTGTCCGACTCTCAGCGACTCCATGCAGTCAGGAAGAAAGGCTGAGAAACAGCAGAAGGCAACACTGGGGAGACTGGGGTCTGACCTGACTTCTGCCCTTAAAGCTTGCATCTTCAAAGCTAGGGATTTCACCCTCCCTTTCAGTTCCTGCTGTCTCAGATGTATGGACCGAGCCTGGCATTTGGTCTGCTCTGTTCTTTCACTTGAGTTTTAGATCTACGATCAAAATCTAGGAACCAAGGTTTTGTCATGTTGTTATGAGCATGTCCCTGCCATATATTCTATTTTTCAGGCCTGACTCTCATCTTTTTCCCTTTTGAAGTTTTAGAGTTCTGTCCCCAAGATGTGATTGGGTCTTGGATTTTTTCCCTATAGCTCACCTCTAGCCTTTCTGTGCTGTTGGCCTTGATCACAGGCTGATTACAGTTCCTATTGCTTGCAGATGACTCCAGGACTGAGTGCCAGCAAGGAGCAATGGATTTTCTTAGGTCTTCTGGAATTTTCCAGGGTTAAGCTTATCAGTGAGACAGATACACTTTTGATCCCTTTGTACCTTCTATCCTTTCCTTTGTGAAACATTAGTTTGCTCAATTCTATTACTTGCAGGTCTTAGCTCCTGTCTTCAAAAAGTTCATATTCTAGTGGGACAAAAAGAGACATAATGTGATACAATGAGACTAAGATAGAGAGTGAGAAGATGGTAAAACACAGAATTCTCAGGGGTGGCGAGGGGGTGGGTACTGGCTGTGAGCCAGAGGCATCAGGAAGCCAGAGAGGCAACCAGAGTTCTGACAGATGGTGATGTTTCCCACAGGCCAGCCATTCTCAATCTTTTCTTTTATAGACCTTTAAGAACCTGATGAAACAAAGGAGGAAAGGCTAAAAAGGTCTATGAGAGCTGTGGTAAAATCAGCTCAGAATTAAAAGTTGAGGTCCTGAATTGCAGTCACAAAGAGTGACCTGAACAAGTCATTTTTCAAAATACATCTTGATTTTTTTAATCTATAAAATATCATTGGAGATATGACTGGATAATAATTCAGGTCTTTACTTGCTTTAAAATTATATAATTCTATATGATGACCCAGGTCATCACCTTTGGATGGAGTCATACTTAGGATGTTTCAAAGAAACAACACTTTCCTATCAAAAGACAAAAATAGCCTATCTCATCCAGAAGATTGTAAAATTATTGGAAAATATATGATGCACAGAGTGGGATCTTTTAAATTAATTTATTAATTTTAATTGGAGGTAAATTACAATATTGTGGTGGTTTTTGCCATATATCAACATGAATCAGCCATGAGTGTATATGTGTCCCCCCCATACTGAACCCCCCTCCCACCTCCATTCACACCCCATCCCTCGGGGTTGTCCCAGAACACCCGCTTTGAGTGCCCAGCTTCATGCATTGAATTTGCACTGGTCATCTATTTTACATATGGTAGTATACATGTTTCAACGCTATTCTCTCAAATCATCCCACCCTCACCTTCTCCCACATACTCCAAAAGTCTGTTCTTTACATCTGTATCTCTTTTGCTATCTTGCATATAGGGTCGTCATTATCATTTTTCTAAATTCCATATATGGGCATTAATATACTGTATTGGTGTTTCTCTTTCTGACTTCCTTCACTCTGTATAATAAGCTCTGGTTTCATCCACCTCATCAGAACTGTTTCAAATGTGTTCTTTTTTATAGCTGAGTAATATTCCACTGTGCATATGTCCCACAACTTCCTTATCTATTCATCTGCCGATGGACATTTAGGTTGCTTCCATGTCCTAGCCATTGTAAACAGTGCTGCGATGAACACTGGGGTACGTGTATCTCTTTCAATTCTGGTTTCCTTGGTGTGTATGCCTAACAGTGGGATTGCTGGGTCATATGGAAGTTCCATTTCCAGTTTTTTAAGGAATCTCCATACTGTTCTCCATAGTGGCTGTACTAGTTTGCATTCCCATCAACAGTGTAAGAGGGTTCCCTTTTCTCCACACCCTCTCCAGCATTTATTGTTTGTAAAGTTTTTATGGCAGCCATTCTGATCAGAATGAGATGGTACCTCATTGTGGTTTTGATTTGCACTTCTCTGATAATGAGTGATGTTGAGCATTTTTCCATGTGTTTGTTAGCCATCTTACACAGTGGGATTTTAACAAACCTAACATTTTACACATGTTCAAAGCCTGTCATAATAATGAAGGCCAACCTTTAATAAACAATTAATATGTGTCAAGCAAGTTTCTAAGTACAAGCATGCATTATATTATTGAATCCTTGCATTATTGAATGGATTAAGTGATATTATTATTCCCATTTTATAGAAGAGGAAACAAAGGCTTGGAGAGATTAAATTACTTTCCTAAGGAATCCCATTTGAATTTGAATTTAGCAATTCTGACTCTACAACCCAGGTACCCCATCTCTGCCGTGGCTTATTTTTCCAGTGGAGTGAGATTTTTTAAATTAGTAGTTTATAATGTTTCTTAGGTAACAGATACTTTGAAAATCCAATGAATTTCTAGTCTGAAAAGTATCATCCAGAAAGACAAATCACACACACACACACACACACACACCTACCTATGCCCACTTACACATGGGCACATACGCACATATTTCATATATATATGTATATCTCAGGATCTTAAAAATTCTTGAGATCTGTTGCACAGACTTCAGTTCAAGTTTTCCTCCTGAAAGCCAAGAATAGCTGGAGGAGACTGAGGAAGGTCAAGATTAGTCAAGAGCATAGATAATTCACCATGCCCATCTTTTATGAAGAGTATAGGGTTCTGGCTGCTGGTTCAAACAGGCGTAGAGCTCGCAGAAGATGCTGATATAAGGATTCCCAGGAAGAACTGTCAGTCCAATGAGGTAGCAGATCTGCCACTGTTCAAGGCACATTGGAACTCACTTTGTCCATAAAAATGGAATCATCTTCCTCTAACTACTCTTTTACACCATGAACTTGATTGGCTTGTCCCCAAATTCAATGTCTCCTAGGAAGGGACTTAGGCCTTTCAAAACCAGTCCTAGACTGAATCAATTGTGTTGTAGGTTGTAGTACCAAAAACTTAAAAAATGTCCTTGAACTTGGTTGAGCAATTGTTTCTAGAAATTTATCCTAAATAAATAGTTTAAAATATGTGCAAAGATTTTACTACAAGAATTGTCTTTGAAACTTCTCATTAGTTAAAAATTGGAATAAATGAAGTATTGGGGGAAAAAAAAGTCCTAATATTCTCTCGACTTATTCTTCCTTATATTGAGACATGGAGTCATAGTCAACTGATAATAACAAACACTCTAAAGGTAAAAATTCACAAATGATATGTAAAATATTCAACTAAGTATTACTTTTCCACTGAAATGAACCCCTTAGAAATCAAGACTGAAATACTACGATCATAATAACACTTTTTCTTCTCTTTCAGCTCTGCTCTGTGAATTTTTGTTTCATGCCTACGAGGCAGTCTTTGCAAGTGCAATGTGATGTCATTTGTCCACTAGGGGGAGACTTGCCCACACTTATAACCTATTCTTCCTCCAGCTCCCTTTCCCTTGCTTTAGATAAGAATTGGAACTTGATTACAGCAGCAGCTCATTTACCAGGTTTCCTTTGCTAAGCAAGGCATTTTAGTTTGATTAACAAAATGTTCTAGTTAATGTTCAACTCTCAGGTCGGGAAGTGAAGAGGAAGGTGAGAAATGACTCTTACGCAAATAAGGTTGTGACTTCCCTCCTTTTCCCTGTCCTTTGAGATGAGTGACTAACTGGACCCTGGAAGGCGCCAGCAGTCCGCGCCTCAGGAGAGAAGGCGCAGCTGCAGCGTCGCCAGCTCCAGTGTGGGCAGGACAACGGACCCAAAATACGCACTCTGCAGCCAGCCCTGTCCCTGCCTTTTTTAGACTGTTTCCGGCCAGGCTGACTCATAGCAGCTAAGACAGCAAAATGTACCTGAGGCGATTGCTGACGGTGTTCAAACAGCCTCATTTTTCTTTCCTATTTTTTTCTGCTATTCTCTGCCCGGCTTCTTTCCATCACCTTTGCCAACTTATTCCTCAGGCCTCTGAGCTGCCCTTAGTAATGGCCAGCCCTTTGAATGGTTCTCAGCAGTAAAGGAGCAAGGGACCTGACCTTGTCTAAAGGTTATTCCCCAAGTTCATAAATTTTCTGAGCAATGTGCATCCACGTTATGTCTGGGATTGTATCTGTTCTACTGAGGTTTGCGATACACACTGATATGCACATACATCGAGTTTTATTTTTCTGATTTCAGAAGTCATTTGAATTGCAAGAATTTTCTCTGTTGACCAGAAGATGAATGCATGAAAGTCACATCACATGCCCATTTTTATCCTTCAGATCAGATCAGTCGCTCAGTCGTGTCCGACTCTTTGCGACCCCATGAACCGCGCACGCCAGGCCTCCCTGTCCATCACCAGCTTCCGGAGGTCACCAGACCGCATCCATTGAGTCAGTGATGCCATCCAGCCATCTCATCCCGTCGTCCCCTTCTCCTCCTGCCCCAATCCCCCCAGCACAGAGTCCCCATGAGTCCGAGTTACTGAGCAGCAGCTCTCAGAGTTGGATCCCTGCGTCGGGACCCGAGTCTCTCCAACACCACAGCAGCTCTTCCGCGCCCCCAGTCGCCCACCCCGGAGACCAGCTGCTGGACCAGTTGTCCCGTCTAGTGCACTCCTGGAGTGCGCCATGCAGTCACCCTGAGTATTTGAGAGACATACACTCCCTCCCCCTGAGTGATGGACAGATGTCCGTTCAATGTGAGCCCCCTCCTCCCCCCCCAGAGGTCCCCCCCGAGTGGCCCGCGCCCGCGATGACCTCGCGCCGCGCCCCGCTCGACTCTTCCCGAGGGATCAGTTCCCCCCGCCAGGGCCGTGCGTGGTCTCTCCCCCAGCGGCGCCGGAAGCGGAGGAAAGTGGAGCCCTGGCCGCGCCCCGCGGAGCCCGCCCCGGACCCCGCCCCCACTGCTGCGGCGCCCGACCCCGCTGCCCCGCCCCCCCTCTGCTTCTGTTCCCCTCTGTCTTCGTGCCGTTCTGTTCTGGTTTCTTCCTTCCTTGCTCGCTCTTTCACAGCTTGGGCCCCCAGACGCGTGATGGGATGTTCCCCCCGCCAGGCCCTGCTCTTCATACTCAAGGGGTTGTCTGTGCCTTCAGTTATGGGGTGGGGGAGGTTGGGTTGTGCTTGGTGAGGGGAGTGGACCCTCTGGTCTCTGTGACGGTGAGGACTTTGGCAGACCGCGGGGGTAGACTTGGATACTGTGACATTTTTATCCTTACTCCTCCTTTAATTTGAATTTGCAGTAGGCATACACACAAGAGAATAGCCAGGGAGCTGAGCTATATATATCTCTCTATTTTCTTTTATTTCCCTTACAAATGTAGCAATTGATTCCAAAGCAGGAAGGTTATCCTTACATGTCACTATCCTCCACATCTAAGAATACATTCCTAATTTAATATCTACCTAATATCTACTTTTTTAAAAAGTTATTTTAAATGGCACACTGCTGCAGATGGCATTATTTTGTTCTTTTTCATGACTGAGCAATATTCCATTGTATAAATGCATCACATCTTCTTTATCCATTCCTCTGTTGATGGACCTTGGGTTACTTCCATGTCCTGGCTACTGAAAATAGGCTGCTATAAACATTAGGATGCATGTATCTTTTCATATTTATGGACCTAGAGATTGTCACACTGAGTGAAATCAAACATAAAAAGACAAATATCATATGATATCACTTATACGTGGAATCTTAAAAAAGGGTACAAATGAACTTATTTACAAAACAGAAGTAGAGTCATGGATATAGAAAACAAACATGGCTACCAGGTGATAGGAGAGGGGGAGATAGTCCTGGGAGAACAGGACTGACAGATACACACTACGAGGGCTTCCTAGATGGCTCAGTGGTAAGAATTTTTCTGCCAATGCAGGAGGCACAGGTTTGATCTCTGAGTCAAGAAGATCCCCTGGAGAAGAAAATGGCAACCCATCCCAGTGTTCTTATCTGGAAAATTCCATGGACAGAAGAGCCTGGAAAGCTACAGTCCATATGGTTGTAAAGAATCAGACACAACTGAGCACACACACACATACATAAAATAGATAACTAACAAGAACCCTCTGTGTAGCACAAAGTATCCTACCCAATATTCTGTAATGGCCTATATGGGGAAAAACTCTAAAACGAAAAGACTGGATGTATGTTTGTGTGCAACTGATTCACTTTGCTGTTCCCCTGAAACTAATACAACACTGTAAAATGTCATACCCCAGTAAAAATTAAAAAGAAAAAATAAATTGTTTTAAACCAAAACAAATGGTAGGTATCTTGCCTTCTAAGGGTAGAAGGCAAAATTCATCAGTAAAAAGATACCAGGGTCTCCTTTTTTAGCTGTGGAACAACATCATAATCAACCCAAACTGCAAGCAGATACACACATACCTGCTAAGGATTACATGGCATTTAAGAGTCAGACACAACTGAACATGCATGCATGATGAAGCAATCTATCCCCAGACATTGGCTGATACAGCTGTGGGTGCTGACTGACAAGACCAAATTCACATGGGCAGGACAGCAGGCTGGAAATTTTGAGGCAGGAGTTGATGCTCCAGTCTTGAGGCTGAATTTCTTCTTCCTTAGAGGAAACCTCATTAAGTCCTTTCCATTGATTGGATGAGGCCCACCCACATCATCAAGGATAATCTCCTTCACTTAAAGTCAATTGTTAGTAGGTGCTAACCACAGCTACAAAATACCTTCATGACAACACCTAGATGAGTATTGTTGAGTAGCTGGGTACCACAGCCTAGTGAAGAGACACAAGAAAACTTTCCATCACTGACTTGTACCTGTTTAACCACAAACTTAATGAAGATACAGAACAGTCCCATCATCCCAGAGAATTTGCTCATGCCTCTTCGTGATCAATCTTTCCCACCTGCACAACCTACTCCCAGCCCCCTGAACTCCGAATCTGTTTTTGCCCTGTATTGTTGTCTTTTCCAGAAAATCATATAAATGGAACCACACATATGTAGTCTTTCAAATCTGGCTCCTTTTGCTTGGTGGGATGCAAATGAGATTCACTCACATTGTTGCATGTGAGTAGATTGCTTCTTGTTATTGCTGAGAAAATTCCCTTGTGTGGAAGTACCATGATTCTAAATTAATTTTGTTAATGGGAGAGATATTATTATCTCTCATATTTCTCCAAATCAGGCACGCTACAGAAGTTTGAAAATGTATAGGCATGTACATGGAATAGATATAACCCAATGAAGAATTATATCTGAAGCACATTCCTCCATGCCTGCGCAGGTATTTTTCCTTGAAAAAAGATGATTTCATTGGCCACACAGAGTCAAGGCCAGAGTGGATCTTAAAAGCATCAGTCTTTATAATCTTCTAATTGGCCATATGGCACAGCAAACTATTTCAGAGCGGACTCAGTTGACACTGATTATCATAATGGTTAAAGGCTGAGCCACAAAATCAGATCAGGGAAGAGCTGGATTCCTGAACTAGTCATGAAGATGCTAAAAGGCATAACACTGATGATCAGACATGACAGATGGCCAGACATGACAGACATATATGTTACAGCATAGGTGTCAATCAGTCTACATAAAATGCAAGTGGGACTTTCATCCGCATGATCTGACATAAGACCTGTGCTTAAAAAGTCAAGGAAGTCCACAGTCTAACCTGGTCCAGGGGGCCAGCCCCTCTGTATCTGATGGACCCTCAGTCTGCAGTGACTGAACTCTCACCCTGTCTATGATGTAGGAGTGGAGTGCTTTAGATGGAGCAAGATCTGAGTGTCCTATAAGCTCAATACCAAAGTTGACCTCGTGTCTGCCAATGTCAATAGTGTTGGGCTGGGGTCTTCCTTTCTCAGTCAACACAAATTTATCCAGAAGTTTCCATGGATCCCTCATGGTGCTCAGCCCTGGGGATATGAGAACAAATCAGACTCTCCTGGTCCCTCACTTCATGGAACATAAATTCTGTTGTGGAAATGCATATGATCAAGTAATGTGATTTTTAATGTGAATCATCCTGGTTCCTGGCTTATAGCTCCCCAAACCCAAAGAAGGAAGCAAATAAAGAACTGAGGTTCAGAATACGCTAAGTGGGGAATGAGAAAGTCCTCTATGAGGCATCTGAGAAAAGACAGAGGATGAGTTAAGGGAAGAAAATCATGGACAGAAAGAGCAGCATGTGCAGAGGCTCTGGTAGAGACTGGGTATAACTGGAACAGCCTGATCGAATGTGAGAGGCACATGGGACAGGATCAGGAGGTGTCAGGCCACCAGCAGCTTGTGGGCTGTGCAGAGACTGGGTTTCCTTTAGTGATACAGGAAGCCTGTGGAGGGTTCAGAATATAGGGGTCAGATGACCTGATTTGTGTTTTAAGAGGATTGTTTTGCTGCTATGCTGTAGTGTATTACTGGGCTTCCCACGTGGCTGAATGGTAAAGAATCCACCTGCCAATGCAAGAGACGCAGGAGATGCAGGTTTGATCCCTGGGTTGAGAAGGTACCCTGGAGGAGGAAGTGGCAACCCACTCCAGTATTCTTGCTGGGAGAGTCGCATGGACATAGGAGCCTGGTGGGCCAGTCCATGGGGTCGCAAAAAATCAGCCACAACTGAGCACACACGTGCACACACACAGTGCGGTGTATTGCACTGAGACTGGGTCAGAAGGGCCAAGAGCAGTCAGGGTGCAGTGGCACAAGATCAGGTGAGAGGTCCCAGTAACGACTCAGGTAAGAGAGTCAGAGAGAAGACAGACTGGAAATCTGGGAGACACATCCAGACCCGTTTAGAGGATCCTGAAAGAAATGGAAAGGCGAGGGAGGAAACAGGCTGAGCTACAGAGTGAACACTCTGGCGTGGCGAAGACTTCTGACATTTAACTTAAATGGGACAGACTGGTTCAATCAGCGTCTGGAGCTCCACAGAGATGAATTACACTTTGGGATTCAAATATATAATCACTAATATTTAAAGCTATGGGAACTGACCTTACCCTTCAAAAAGGTGTCAGGGAAGAGAAAAGGGCTCCAGAAAGAATATTGAGGAAAATCAGTACTGTATTCAGGTAACCACAACAAAAAAGAGGGGATACAAATAACACTGAGGCCAGCGAGATAAGAGAAGATCCAGGAGAATGTGGTGGAAAGGAAGTCAAGAGAGTAGTGCTCTAAGAACAAGGGCTTCGTCTCGGAGGGGTTGAATCCTGCTGAAGGAACAAAGAGCTAGAACACGAGGGGGCAACGTCTGTGAGAAGGGAGGGATGCCCAAAGCCTGAGAAGAGGCCTGAGAGCAGCTGTGTAGGAAAACCCCTTTTAAACTGATCCCACAGGGACCCTGACAACGCATGACTGAAGTCTAATTTTGCTATTGTTAACTATGGATTAAATAAGTGCAAACTTGTGATTTATAAGAAACATATTTGGCCATTCAGATGATGAAAATACACTTTTCATGTGCATTTGGTCTAAATCCTGGTTCCTGGCTCAAAGCTCCCCAAACCAGTGAAATTTCCCAAGTGATAAGAACAGTGGAATCACCTTTTGTTCTAATCCTTGGTCTCTTGTCCTCCGTTCCTAAAATTGATTCAGGCCATAAAGGTGAAATGGGTGTCTTGTTATTCATTACAGGACCTTTTCCTCTAACAATCTGGTTTGTCTTAATGAGGTGACTTTTAGAAAGCACCTAAAGATGGGAGTGGGAACCAACTTCGAATAGAGGATTGAAACTTTCTGTCTCACCTCCTGATTCCTATAGGGAGGGGCGAGGAGCCGAAAGTTAATCAACCACCAATGGCCAGTGATTTAATCGATCATTCTCATGTAATCAAGCCTCTATAAAAACCCCAGAGGAAGGTATTTAAAGAGCTTCCAGTGTGGAGAACCAGAATGCTTCCACATGTCATCAAGCTGAATTTCAAACTTCAAGAGGACAAAAAATATCCTTTGTTCAGGAGGTTATCCTATGTCTCCCTTGATCAGATTGTTGAATTGTATCCTTTAATATCCTTTGTATTAATAATAAACCAGGAATCTAGTGTGTAAACTGGATTTTTGAGTCCTGTAAACAGCCCCAGCAAATTAATTGAACCCAAGAGTGGGCTGTGAGAACCTCTCGCTTATAGCCAGTGGGTGAGAAGCACCTGGACTTGTGTGATTAGAGTTTGAACTGGAGGACAGTTGTGTGGGCCTGAGTCCTCAGTCAGTGGGATTGGATACTATTTTGAGGAAATAGTGTTAGAATTGAATTGAATTGTAGGACACCTAGCTGGTATTGCTTGGTGGGTATCAGAACCCTTAATTAGCAAGTTAGTTAAATTTATTAATAAATAACTCCAACCATCCCCTCAATAGTACCTAAAGAATGATGGTGGCTATCTTATTAGAAAAGCAGCATGGTATACTGAAAAGAAAATGAAATTTAAATGTAGATGGATCTGACCTTGATTCCTGACTCTGCCACTAGTTGGCTGTGTATTCTTAGGCAAATTGTTCAAATTCTCTCTCAATTCCTTGATCTGTAAAGCAAGGATGATATTAATGTTTATCTACATACTTATTCTGAGGTATACATTGATTAAGGTAAGTAAACAGTTTTTAAAATTGCAAAGTCATATGCAATGTTAATGTAGTAGGAATGAATCCTAGTCCACAGACAGATATGTAATAAAAATAGTTATATGCTTTTACTTTATATCATTTAATTCTGAATTTGGGTACCCACCCACTTCTGAAACGGGTGAAAATTCAACTTCAGCCATTATTCAACTTCCATCTACTCCTATTGTAATACTCAGTCAAGATTCTTAAGGTTTTCCATAATACCACAACATTACTTTGGTACCACAGACCCCACTAGTTACCATGGAAACACCATATGATTCTTTCAGGCCCAGCAACTTTTATGCCTCACTTGAATAAGGTGCAGCCTCCCCAGATAAACTATACGGTCATCCTTCTACAAGGACTCCTACGAGGGAGAAAGCCCAGCCTACTGGTGTAAGTAAAGGACCTCTCTTTTACCTCAGCCTTGGGCAGTCTTCCTTCTCTTTCCTTGCCCTTAAAAACCTTCCAATTATTATGCTCTTCTTCTGGGACACACATTTTCTTTGGAAATGCCATTAATTGAGAGTCATTTTGCTTTCAGTTCTACCAAAATTCCTAAGATAAGGAAGGCCCAAGGGGCCTGGCTATCTCTGGAAAAGAATTAGGAGTTGGGAAGGTAACAAAAGGACAACCAAAACTATCTTAATAAATTATGTTCTATGATAGTTTATTTTATTAATTTGCACAGGATCATTGGTAGTCTTGTTGGACCATCTGCCTTACACAGGGATTGGCCCATTCAAGATCTTGGGAAACACTGGCTTTAAGAGTACAGGGGATATATGTAAAATTTTTAATTCTTTAAAGGAAGGTGCATCTCAGATACCAGGCATGGAGTAGGGAGAACTGGCCCACTTGCTGATGCAGGTATTACCTCTCACCGTTGGGAACAGTACTCTTTGTTAGTCACCATTTGAGAGATCATTGGGGATTCCCTGGTGGCTCAGAGGGTAAAGCATCTGCCTGCAATGTGGGAGACCTGGGTTCGATTCCTGGGTTGGGAAAATCCCCTGGAGAAGGAAATGGCAACGCGCTCCAGTATTCTTGCCTAGAGAATCCCATGGACAGAGCAGCCTGGTAGGCTACAGTCCACAGAGTCGCAAAGAGTTGGACACGACTGAGAGACTTAACTTCACTTCTTCACTTCACACATTAACTTAACACATAAATGGATACTTACAAGCCAGTTTCTTCCAAGAATGGCTGCGGAGCAATGAAACAAATTTCCTGGTGAGGGCCTGGTTGCCATGTTCAGTCAACCAAGGAAATGAACATCACTATCTACTTGACTAGATAATGGTCCATTCGGCTGCCCACACAGTTCCATCCTCACCTAAGTTTCTGTGCCTGAAACAGCAGTAATAGATATCTCACTTAAAACATTGGCCTATGAGTTTGGAACAGCAACAAACTGAGTGTCACTATAGGATGTATGCAATTCACCAACATAAAGTCCCTAAGAAGATTCCAGACACCAGCAGAAAAGCCATCTTCCCAAATTATTATATAATAATGAAAATTCTCATTCATTATTCTAAGATCAAAATAAGAAACTTTGAAATATTATGTAGTGTTAATCCTTGCCTCCATGCAGCCTGAACCTAGCATAGCTTACCAATGTTTATGCCAAGTCTCTGAACAAAGGAAGTCTGGTGAGGTATAAAAACCCTCTTTTTGCCTGTTGCCATCTCTGTATACTCCTATAGCCTGTTTGAGTGCCCAGTGAAAGATCCCCAAACTTACCAATGTCGCAGGTAAAATCAGGTAGCTGGTAAGTGAGATCAAGATCTCAAACCAGCATTCAGATTTGGAGGGCTTATATATTTTACAGATAGGTTATTTAATTTGCAAAGAAAACAACAATGTATTACATTTATCTTACAAAATAATATATAGAACACTCTTATCCTTTTGTATAATTTTAAAAATGTGGGACTGTATATAATAAAACACTTAAATATATGCCAATAATACACTGTCTCATAAACTACAACAACATTATTAAGGTAAGTTTTGAAAGGATACTCAAGCCCAGAGGGATAAATAAAATGGCCCAGGGACTTCCCTGACAGTCCAGTAGTTAAAACTCTGGGCTGTCAATGCAGGGGCATGGGTTTGATCCTTGGTCAGGGAACTAAGATCCCACATGCCACACTGCACAGCCAGAAACAGCAACAAAGGGGGAAAAAAGAAATTGGCCCAATGTCACACAGCCAGATGTGGGAAAGCCTTGATTTAAACCCAGTTGAGATCAAATGTTTTATGATGACCAAGCATTTTAAGAATAGTTCAGGATACTTTTTTGTTTTCTGTCTCTCCCTGTTTGTCTTTAGTTTTGGTTAATCCGATTTTGAACACTGTAAAGTACTCTATTATATTTATTCAAAGAAAGAGTGAAACTCTTGGCTTCCCTTTTTATTCCTGAACTGGTGGCTGGGGTCCTCATGGCTGTGCCAGCAGTGGGACATTGAGGCCCACCAGGTTTACAACTTCAGCCTAAATTTGACAACTTTTGTTCTCCACTTTCTCCTTTAATTCTTTAAAGCTCAAAACACTTCAGTTGAACCAGTGTGTTAATTCTATCTATGAGAATAAATAAAAATTCACATTGATGAAATGCAGTATCTGGATGGGAGGAAGGAAAGCATAATTGGAACCTGCTTCTTAGGAAAAATAAGAGGTAGCTCAGCTTTAAAGAATCTGCCTGCCAATGCAGGAGACACAGGAGGCACAGGTTCTATCCCTGGGTTGGGAAGATCCCATGGAGAAGGAAAGGACAAATCACTCCAGTATTCTTGCCTAGAATCCCGCAGACAGAGGAGCGTGGCAGGCTACAATCCATAGGGTCGCAGAGTCAGACATGACTGAGTGAACACAGCACAGCACAGAGCAGCCAGCCCCCAAACACACACACACCTAAATTATCCCACATATACACCTATATCTATGGCTCTTAGTCTTGACTAACCTCGTTTGTATGGTCCATTAGCACCGCTTCCTACAGCTGAAGACTAGTCTGATTTAGACCCAAGGGGCATCCTCATCAACATTGTCTTACTACCATCCTAGAATTCCTTGCCTTCCAAATTTCAGAGACCTGCTTTGCTAATCTCCAAATCTGTATCTGTCAGTGGACATCTGTCTCCAGTGCTAGAGGAAGACTCAATAATATGCAGCTTTTTCTATCCCAAGCACACACTGTCAAAGATGAGGCACTTAGTGGGTCAGCAATACTTTATATCATCTTTTGTTGATTCCCTGGTATAATGATCTTGACCTCCATGCTATCTCAGCCACTCATATCCAGAGATAAACCTTAAACACTGTAGAATAATAATTGTAGAATCTCAGTTGCCATCATCCCAATTTTGATTATCCCTACTCCCTAAATTTCCCTGCCCACTTCCTCTACTACTCTAATAATTTTTCAACCCCTCAGACACAACTAATCCATTAACCTTAACACACTTTCTCTATAGATCTCCTCACATCCTTGCTTCCCTAGTTTTCCCACTTACATTCCATAGCTCATGATAATAAGCACTCTTATACATGCTCTTAAGAGTACATTACACTCACTAGAAAAGCACAAACCCTGGTTAAATCTCCATTTATTTAAATGCCTTGAACCAGTAAGTCTCTTCAGCTTTTGTTAAAGGATTCTATGTTTGTTCTCAGAGCATGACTGCATTGCTCTGCAGACACTTTACAATTCTATTTGAGCCTTCAATTCTTGTTTGTGCATAGCCTTAAGTTTAGGTGAGAGGTTAGGACAGTCTCAGATTTTTCCTGAGCATGTGTACAACCCAGCATATGTGTGAAGTCTTTTAGATTCTCTAGAAGATGTCAAAAGGTTTTCAAACTATTGAAATCATGTTTCCAAGCTATTCCTATTAACAGTTCTAATCAGCTTTCCTTTTAACTGTTCCTGATCATTTATTGCACCTAGGCTGCTATAGTATTAAATGATCACCACTTGTTGTTTTGAAAAAGTGCTGTAGGAAACATGCTGGTAGCAATGAGTAAGCTCAGTTCAGTTCATTTCAGTTCAGTCGCTTAGTCGTGTCCAACTCTTTGCGACCCCATGAATCGCAGCATGCCAGGCCTCCCTGTCCATCACCAATTTCCGGAGTTCACTCAAACTCATTTCCATCAAGTCAATGATGCCATCCAACCATCTCATCCTCTGTCGTCCCCTTCTCCTCCTCCCCTAATCCCTCTCAGCATCAGAGTCTTTTCCAATGAGTCAACTGTTTGCATGAGGTGGCCAAAGTACTGGAGTTTCAGCTTTAGCATCATTCCTTCCAAAGAAATCCCAGGGCTGATCTCCTTCAGAATGGACTGGTTGCATCTCCTTGCAGTCCAAGGGACTCTCGAGTCTTCTCCAACACCACAGTTCAAAAGCATCAATTCTTCAGCCCTCAGCCTTCTTCACAGTCCAGCTCTCACATCCATAAATGACCACAGGAAAAACCATAGCCTTGACTAGATGGACCTTTGTTGGCAAAGTAATGTCTCTACTTTTGAATATGCTATCTAGGTTGGTCATAACTTTCAAGTTAGGTCAAATAAAGACAAGCTTTGTAAGTTGGGGTTCATGAGTAGCTGTTACACAAGTCAGATAATAACAATTCTTGGGGGCGGGGCTTTTTTCATGGCTCCTGATTTGTTCTTCCTCTCTCCAGAAGCTGGTAGGCCGTTGCTAGGTTTTGATGGCTGCCTTGAGTGGAGGAGAAGGAGATGAGAAAAACGTAAGTGAAAGCCTCATGAAACTTCCTGTTCTTATCTTAACACCCTGTGACTTATCTATTTTTCTTGAATAAAAATTCCTCAGATTTTGGCAAGCTTTTGGTTAATTTCCAGAATTCTGAAAAAATTGAATTTGGTTTTTGCAAATGTTCTCATTGCTTTTATGGAGGAGCAGAAATTCAGAGATTTTCACACTGTTTGTCTGAGCACTGTATTATTTTTGTATCACACAAACCCAGCTTATCTCCCATCTTAAAAACTAAACCCCTTATCACCACACTGAGGAACACTGGGAAATGTTAATGTCACATTTGTATTTTCCCAGAAACCTTCGGTGAAGATGTTTTACCTTAAAGCAATGGGTATATACAATTGTGCTGCAGTAGATTCTTAACAGAGTTATTTGGAAACAGACCATCTTTTCTTCAATCCTATATTTGAAAACCTACTCCATTTCATCCCAGTGACCCACTTAAATGTGTAAGCCCTATTTTCATGTTCATTTGAAGGAGACCTATTAAGTAATCATTAATTTAAATCAACAAACAGTGTATTAAAAAGCAAATGCATCATTTTGCCGACAAAGGTCCATATAGTCAAAGCTATAGTTTTTCCAGCAGTCGTGTACAGATGTGAGAGTTGGACCATAAAGAAGGCTGAGAGCTGAAGAACTGATGCCTTCAAACTGTAGTGCTGGAGAAGACTCTTGAGAGTCACTTGGACAGCAAGAAGATCAAACCAGTCAATCCTAAAGGAAATCAACCCTGAATACTCATTGGAAGGAATGATCCTCAAGCTGAAGCTCCAATACTTTGGCCACCTACTGTGAAGAGCTGACTCATTGGAAAAGACCCTGATGCTGGGAAAGACTGAGGACAGGAGGAGAGGTGGGTGGCAGAGGATGAGATGGTTAGATAGCATAATCAACTCAATGGACATGATACTGAGCAAACCTCAGGAGATGGTGACATGAAGGACAGGAAAGCCTGGCATGCTGCAGTCCACAGGGTCACAAAGAGTTAGACACAACTTAGTGACTGAACAATTTAAATCAAAACATTCATTCTCTGTAGTCTGTTTTATTGTTTTTAACTAAACACAAAGGTAGGTTATAAAAATCTGTTTAAGGAAAAGTTTAAGCCTGTCAAAGGAAAATGTAATAAACTGGATAAAAGAGGCTTTCTTAGATATATTCATGTCTAAACTCTTTTGAATCCAAGCTACTAAATATAAATTGTCATTTAAATAGCCTCAGGTTACAAGGACAGTGACTAATGAATTATAAAGGAAGATAATTAACTTC
The DNA here is from genome assembly GCA_935064755.1 of Tragelaphus eurycerus. NCBI lineage: Eukaryota > Metazoa > Chordata > Mammalia > Artiodactyla > Bovidae > Tragelaphus > Tragelaphus eurycerus. Next base: position 34,356,490 of record CAKXYN010000002.1, read on the forward strand.
CTACACTCTCTAAAAAGCTTGCTTTGCGAGACCCTCTCTGACACTCACTTAGAGAAGACCAGAATATCTGATCAGCATTGTTAAGAAAACTGCCCACTTCTCTCCTATTTTCAGACTCCTTTCAGACTGGGGGTGTAGCTACAGCAGACTGTGGAAATTTTGGAGTGGATCAGAAAAAGAAGCGTGGCATGTCAGAAGCTGTTTTGCTATTAACCAGCAGTGGTGTTGGGGAGCAGGTCATTTAAACTCTCTATGCTATGGTTTCCTTATTTGTAAAATGAAGGGTTAAGACACAGTGACACAGAGAACTCAGCTCAATATTATGTGGCAACCTAAATGGGAAAAGAATTTGAAAAGGGGTGGATACATGTGTATATATAACTGAATCACTTTTTTGTACACCTGTAACTATCACAACATTGTTAATCAATTATGTTCCAAGATAAAATAAAAAGATTTAAAAAAAAAAAAAAAAAGACACAATAACCCATAAGCTTTGTTCCACATCTTATGATCAATGATCCAAGTTTTCTCATCCAAAAGCATATGAAGTATGGTAGGATATTCCACAGCTCACAAGGGTTTAAATAATATTTCAAATAAAATCAAAACTGAACAAACTTTCTGACCTGGATGACTTATTTCTGTGACTTATTGGAGCATTAAAAAAGGAGAATGACTATTTTTCCTTATGCAACTGACATATTGAACAAACTCAGTGTATGGTTTGGAATTAAAACATGATTTAGTTTTTAATCTCCCCCCATCCCTTTAAGCATTATCCCTTGGTGGGAATCTTTTATCTGTGATAATCTCTCTTCTGCATGTTTCCTTTACTCTTAGGAAACAGTGCAACATTTGCTTCAAGTATCAAACACTCTCAATTCAGAATATATATATGAAGTCCAGCTTCCTATGATTAGCAAAATGTCAAAATTCGTATAATATGTACTTCTCGTTACCAACTTGGACATGCTTCTCAGAATAAGGAGCCTGGTCCTGCTGACTTCTCCTTCTTGTGTTATTCTTTAGAAGAGTCCTGGTAGCGAAGGCTTAGAAGGATAGGTGACAGGACAAGTCTCTCTAGGCCCATGGTATTGTCCTTTATGGGCTCTGCAGTTGATGAAAGCTGTTTCCCACTTCTCCCTTAAAGTGCTTTGAGAATGCTCTTGCTGCCTGTTAAATTCCCTCTCTTGCATTTTCTTTGATTCAAGCAGAAACATACTTAACCTGACTTGCCCAATGAGCCTCCTCTCTCAGCCCTTGGTCCTGTTGTTAATGCTTCCAGTTTCCCCCAACACCCCAACACTTTCAGTCTCTCTCTGCTGGACAGGATCTCAAACAAATCCATTCCAGCTTAATTTCACCTCCTCTCTCTCTCACTATGGGAAACTCAATGTCCTTTGCCCCTACAAACCCTGGGAGACAAGTCAATCGCAACAAAGCAACTCTTCAAGCCCTCTCTCTTCTTCAGATTTCAGGAGCAAGCTCAGACCATACTCCACAGCTGGCTTTACTTTCTCAATAGTACATCAAGGACCAGTCTTCTATGTTTCCTCATGTTAGGGAACAGAATTTCAAAGCTTTCTGAGTGGAGACCTTAGAGACCTCCCCATCCACTCTAAGGGCGACCACCTTGCATATTTCTAGGCTGGTGACTTTTTGCCTTCTGATGCCCCATGTGCTCCCCCAAAGAGGAAAATGGGGAAGTAGAGCAAGACAACACATCTCTCCAGGACTAAGAAAATCTTCTTCACAGAACTCCTCCCCAAAGCTTCTCTCTGATGTTTTATATGCTTTTGATTTCATAAAAGTGTCCAAACACTTAGGGATTCCTATTAACTATAAATTCTGCATTTGGAAGTGGTGGACAGATGTGTCTGTCTTTGTAATCCAGTATCTATTGTAAGTCATGCTTCATTTGAAGCTCACTACAGGAAGATTCTCATTCTAAAATCCTGTAACAGTTACATTAAGCCCAGGGCTGACATGCTACCAAAAAAAAAAAAAAAAATTTGAGACGGTAATGAAAGAAAGAAAAATATTTTAATTACCCTAACATAAACATGGTATTTTATTGGTGGCTCAGCAATACAGAAGATTTGGTTTCAATCCCTGGGTCAGGAAGATCCCCTTATTTTGGAGGTCAGTAAAACCATACTTCTTTTATAGCTGTAATCTCATTGTACATATGCTTTTGCAATGTATTTTTTTTTTAAACTTAACTCCTCACAAAAATTTTGTGACATCATGCTTGGAATTTTAACATGTGCATATTATTGTGACTATTGATGTATCATTCATCTATCAAAGACCTTTTGAATGCCTGCTGCTGCTGCTAAGTCACCCCAGTCATGTCAGACTCTGTGACCCCATAGACGGCAGCCCACCAGGCTCCCCCATCCCTGGGATTCTCCAGGCAAGAACACTGGAGTGGGGTGGAGTGGGTTGACATTTCCTCCTCCAATGCATGAAAGTGTAAAGTGAAAGTGAAGTTGCTCAGTGGTGTCCAACTCTCAGCGACCCCATGGACTGCAGCCTACCAGGCTCCTCATTCCACGGGATTTTCCAGGCAAGAGTACTGGAATGGCATTGGAGTGCCATTGCCTTCTCCGTTGAATGCCTACTTTGTGTCCAATACTGGTTCAGGTGCTGAGGTTGCAAAAGTTAAAAAACTGAGTAAGCAGTCTGTTTCAGATCAGATCAGATCAGTCGCTCAGTCGTGTCCGACTCTTTGCGACCCCATGAACTGCAGCACGCCAGGCCTCCCTATCCATCACCAGCTCTCGGAGGTCACCCAGACTCACATTCATCGAGTCAGTGATCCCATCCAGCCATCTCATCCTCTGTCGTCCCCTTCTCCTCCTGCCCTCAATCCCTCCCAGCATCAGAGTCTTCTCCAATGAGTCAACTCTTCGCATGAGGTGGCCAAAATACTGGAGTTTCAGCTTTAGCATCATTCCTTCCAAAGAAATCCCAGGGCTGATCTCCTTCAGAATGGACCGGTTGGATCTCCTTGCAGTCCAAGGGACTCTCAAGAGTCTTCTCCAACACCACAGTTCAAAAGCATCAATTCTTCGGTGCTCAGCCTTCTTCACAGTCCAGCTCTCACATCCATACATGGCCACAGGAAAGACCATAGCTTTGACTAGGCGAACCTTTGTTGGCAAAGTGATGTCTCTGCTTTTGAATATGCTATCTAGGTTGGTCATAACTTTCCTTCCAAGGAGTAAGCGTCTTTTAATTTCATGGCTGCAGTCACCATCTGCAGTGATTTTGGAGCCCAGAAAAATAAAGTCTGACACTGTTTCCACTGTTTAGGGAAGTGCAAATTATTATAAGGCAATAATGTATTTCTCACAAGACAGTTAACCAAATACTGTATTTGTCACAAGACAGTTAACCACACGAGGTGGGAGTAGAGAATAGAAAGTATTTATGTTTTTTAAAGGAAATTCGAAAGGAATCACAAAGGACGTGTTGAAGCTGAAATGTTTATGGAGGGTGTGTGGGAGTTGGCTGGGTAGCCAAGTAAGAGGAAATCACCCTTGGTGGATGGAGCAGATTGTACAAGTCAGGGAATTTATTTTGATCTTGTATAAGGTGTAAGTGTTTTTCTTTCTTTCAAACTGGTATTGAATCATTCTAAAATGACTCATTAAATAATTCTTGCTCCTCAAGTATAGAGTTATACTGGGAAGCTTGTTTTATTGTACATTAACTTTATTCTGTTGCTTGGTCTCGCTATTGCAATTCCAAGGATTTATAGTCTTTTGAGAGGGCCAAAACCACACTTCTTAAAGTATTGTTGGTTTTTAATAGTTTCAAATACCTAATATGCTAATATACATCATAACTTCTTCGCCAAGAAATTCTTTTCTAAAGCATTCTAATGTTTCCTTAAAGGAACCTAGCTTTCTTTTAATATTTTGAGATATCAACAATATTTTTGATATCTCAAACACCTGAAGACAAAACTGCTTCAAATTTTAGCTGAATTAATCAATTTTATTACATTTTCTCTGCTTTTGGATATAGATAAAAAAACTTACACAAAAGTTTTGCAAATTCTACAGATTTTTAGAAAATGTTTTGTTGCTGTTCCTTATGTGCGTTCTTTATGTTTGTTTCTTGACATAAGCCTCAATGCATATGCCTTCGTAATCTCCTAAATAATTTCAGAATACTGACATTTTTTTTTTTAAGGCATGGAGTTTAGTCTCAATCTTCCAAACTGTGTAATTTGACACATATTGAGCAAGACCACCAGATAACTGCTAACGTCTCTACTTTACTTTACATATGTTGGCATTCTTAGAAACATTTGAAGATGGTTAGGTCATTGTTTTTATGCTTAGTTTTAGGTTTACATAAATTTAGCTCTACAAATTTACTCCTTGCTCCTAAAGCTCAGAAGAAAATAACACATACAGTGTAAAGGCACCCATTCTGGCAAAACTCTGGGTTCAGATGTGCCCCCAAAATACCTGATCAACAGATGGTCGTTGACTTGCATAAGGACTGTAGGTCACAGGAGAGGGAGGAGGTGGTGATCATTCCCTAAGGGAATGGCACAGAACCCCAAGACTCTTCCCCTAATTTTAGAAAGTAGAGGGAATGGCACAGAACCCCAAGACTCTTCCCCTAATTTTAGAAAGTAGGTAGGATTAAAGTTTTCAAAAGGTATATATACTCTACAATATGTGCACCTAAGTAGTACTGCCAAAATGACAGAATGGCCCTGGAACTTCAACATTGTAACCAGGGAATATTTGCAACAAATTATCACCTTCTGGGGGCTTCCCAGGTGGCTCAGTGGTAAAGAATCCGCCTATCAATGCAGGAGATATAAGAGATGCGGGTTCGATCCCTGGGTAGGAATATCCCCTGAAGAAGGAAATGGCAACCCGCTCCAGTATTCTTGCCTGAAAAATCCCATGAGCAGAGTAGCCTGGTGGGCTATAGTCTATGGGATCACAAAGAGCTGGACATGACTAAGTATGCACACCCAAATTGCCTTTGTTTACTTTACATCCTCATCTCCTCCTCTTTGTTCTATAAAACAAATTAGTATCCAAATCTGGGCAGTATGGTTCTTTGGGACACTATTTCACCATCTTCTTGGATTGCTGGCTTTCCCAATAATGTTCCCATTCCTTATCATAACAACTTGCCTCTTGATTTATTGGTCTGTCATGCAGTATGAGATTGGTCTCAGTAACACTTAGCTAATGAGGGTGACTTTCATGAATGAGATTGGTTCCCCCATAAAAGAGGTCCCACAGAGCTTTCTAACTCTTCGCACCATGTAAGGGCACAGCAAGAAGTCACCATCTATTAAGTAGGAAGCAGGCCCTCTCTAGACACTGAATCCATCAACATCTTGATCTTGGACTTTCCAGCCTCCATAACTGTGAGAAATAAATCTCTGTTGTTTATCAGCCACCCAGTAGCTTTTTTTTTTTTATTACAGCAGTCCAGACAGACAAAGACAAAAGGTTTACTTCAGACTTGGAAGCAGGGTTCAAGGCTGGCAATTCTGTTAATGGAATTCATTGCATAAATATTTTAAAGGAGAAAACGGTAAAACATAGGGTTATCTTTATAAATTTCAGATTATATTGGACACTAATCAACACCTATTGTGATAAACAAGACAAAACAAATTTCTATGCATGGTAGATCCTCCTTATCTTGATAAAAGCTAGAACCAACAACAAATATCAATGAAGAGCCTAAGACATTCTTTTTTTTTTTTTTTTTTAAATCAAGAATCTCTTTTATTGATTATCAGAAACATTACAAACATCTAGTATGAACAAATTGTAACATGATAGTGTTTAGTTTGAACAATTAATACATTTCAGATATTCTTGAGGCCAGAATAAAGATAAGAATGTCCACTGAGGTAGTTAGTCTGCAAAGATACCACCCAATGGACACACTCCTTTATTCACACTTTTGTGCAGTCACTGCCATGTTGAGTCCAACCAACCTGTGACTTACTTGACAACCAGAACACAGCAGAAGTAATGGGGTTACATGGTCCTCCAGTTAGAGGACTATTCCTTAAAAACCCTGATAGCATACACTTTGGTGTTGCTTGGAAGCCATCCACCATGTAAGCATCTGAGTACTGTTCTGGAGAGGGAGGTCACTGGAAGGGGGTCTGGTGGATGAGACGACACATGCAGAGAGGCTTATGAAAGGGCACCGGGCTCATGAGTGAAGAAGCCAACATATTACGTGAAACCTGCTACTGGAAAATTTACGCTTCAGTGACAACACTGAAGGCTCACCAACTATAAGAACTAAACCATCACAACATTTCAATAGAACTAAATATATAAACAAGTTAAACTGATTAGGGAACCAGGTACAAACTCAAGTATCTAAGAAAGTCTAAGGTACGTATATATATATATCAGTTCAGTTCAGTTCAGTCGCTCAGTTGTGTCAGACTCTTTGTGACCCCATGAATCACAGTACGCCAGGCCTCCCTGACCATCACCAACTCCCGGAGGTCACTGAGACTCACGTCCATTGAGTCAGTGATGCCATCCAGCCATCTCATCCTCTGTCGTCCCCTTCTCCTCCTACCCCCAATCCCTCCCAGCATCAGAGTCTTTTCCAATGAGTCAACTCTTCACATGAGGTAGCCAAAGTACTGGAGTTTCAGCTTTAGCATCATTCCTTCCAAAGAACACCCAGGACCGATCTCCTTCAGAATGGACTGGTTGGATCTCCTTGCAGTCCAAGGCACTCTCAAGAGTCTTCTCCAACACCACAGTTCAAAAGCATCAATTCTTCGGCACTCAGCCTTCTTCACAGTCCAACTCTCACATCCATACATGACCACTGGAAAAACCATAGCCTTGACTAGACGGACCTTTGTTGGCAAAGTAATGTCTCTGCTTTTGAATATGCTATCTAGGTTGGTCATAACTTTCCTTCCAAGGAGTAAACATCTTTTAATTTCATGGCTACAATCACCATCTGCAGTGATTTTGGAGCCCCAAAAAATAACTGTTTTGACACTGTTTCCACTGTTTCCCCATCTATTTCCCATGAAGTGATAGGACCAGATGCCATGATCTTTGTTTTCTGAGTGTTGAGCTTTAAGCCAACTTTTTCACGCTCCACTTTCACTTTCATCAAGAGGCTTTTTAGTTCCTCTTCACTTTCTGCCATAAGGGTGGTGTCATCTGCATATCTGAGGTTATGGATATTTCTCCCAGCAATCTTGATTCCAGCTTGTGTTTCTTCCAGTCCACTGTTTCTCATGATGTACTCTGCATAGAAGTTAAATAAGCAGGGTGACAATATACAGCCTTGATGTACTCCTTTTCCTATTTGGAACCAGCCTGCTGTTCCATGTCCAGTTCTAACTGTTGCTTCCTGACCTGCATACAAATTTCTCAAGAGGCAGATCAGGTGGTCTGGTATTCCCATCTCTTTCAAAATTTTCCACAGTTTATTGTGATCCAGACAGTCAAAGGCTTTGGCATAGTCAATAAAGCAGAGATAGATGTTTTTCTGGAACTCTCTTGCTTTTTCCATGATCCAGCGGATGTTGGCTATTTGATCTCTGGTTCCTCTGCCTTTTCTAAAACCAGCTTGATCATCAGGAAGTTCACGGTTCACATACTGCTGAAGCCTGGCTTGGAGAATTTTGAGCATTACTTTACTAGCGTGTGAGATGAGTGCAATTGTGTGGTAGTTTGAGCACTCTTTGGCATTGCCTTTCTTTGGGATTGGACTACACCCTTGGAATGCAACAGCCATTAGAAATAAATAAAATATTCACAAACTATAAATGAAATAATATGAAGAGACTGACTAAATAAAAATGAAAACTTTGATAATATTAAATTATACTACAAACAAAATTATGTAACAAACTGAGGAAAATATTTGCAATCTGCTTGACAGATAAATGGATAATCTTCTTACCATACATTGTTCTCACAAATGATTATAAAAATAATTAGTACCCCATGAAAATGAGAAAAAAATGTTTAAGCATTTTATAGAAAATGAATAAAAATATTTCATCACATCATTACTAAAAATGAAAAATTACAAATAAGAGATTTATTTAGTTATTCTTTCTAGGAAATGGTCACTTCTGATAAGTTCTCTGGGTTCAAGATCTCTTTCTTAAAAATTTCTTTAAAATGTTACTGAAGAATAACAGACAGTGAAAAGTGTTCAAAACCGAGGCCTGGCGTGCTGCAGTTCATGGGGTCGCAAAGAGTCGGACACGACTGAGCGACTGATCTGATCTGATCTGATCTGATCATGAAGTAAACATCTGTATAATCCACATCGGGTTAAAGAATAAAACCTTACCAGCAACTCAAAAGCCCACTTCATGGCCACCCTAATTTCTACCCCTTTCTTCCTATTTTGTGGTAATTAACATTCTGATTTGTAACACTCTGGTCTAATTTCACCCACCTTTGAACTTTATATTTAAGTGGAATCATCCTCTTATGTCTGCCTTGTTTTGTTCAATTTTATGTTTGCAAGATTTACCTTGTTATTACATGTAATCAAAATTCTAATAGGCTAAGTGAATAAAATTTCACTGCTTGAATATATCCAACTTACCATTATGCTCTTGAGATTCAAGATGTTTCTAGTTTTGGGCCATAATGAATAATGATTCTTTGCATATTCACATATGTGCCTTTTGATATGCTATGCTATGCTATGCTATGCTAAGTCACTTCAGTCGTGTCCGACTCTGTGTGACCCCATAGACGGAAGCCCATCAGGCTTCCCCATCCCTGGGATTCTCCAGGCAAGAACACTGGAGTGGGTTGCCATTTCCTTCTCCAATGCATGAAAGTGAAAGAGAAAGTGAAGTCGCTCAGTCATGTCTGACTCTTAGCGACCCCATGGACTGCAGCCTACCAGGCTCCTCCGTCCGTAGGATTTTCCAGGCAAGAGTACTGGAGTGGGTTGCCATTGCCTTTTGATATAGTGTTCAAATATTTCTGTTCATTTCATACATAGAATCGGAAACACTTACCCAGAGAGAATGTGTACTTTTGATTTGAATAGATGTTTCCAGAATGTTTCCCAAAGTTGTACCAGTTTACATTTCTACCAGCATTGCAAAGGGGTTCAAGTTGCTCCATATCACTGTCCTCTTCTTATGTCACACTTTTTTAACTTCAAGCCATTCTAGTATGTGTATAGCTTTAATTTTCGTATTCTTGATGACTAATGAAACCTAGCACCTTTTCATATATTTATTAACCATTTGAATAGTCTTTATACACAAGTGCTATAGTTCAATAACTTGTTCATTTCACCTTGCCTGTGCTTTTCTTACTGAGCTACAGGAGTTCCTTAAATATTCCACAAATAAGCCCTCTCTTTTAAAGATATAGCTAATATATATTCCCATTCTATAGTTTTTTTCCTACCCTTTTAATGGTATCGTGTCATTAAAAAATGTTCCTAATTTTAATATAATACAAATTATTGATGTTTCTTTTACAGTCTGATTTTCATGTCCTATGTAAGAACTCCTTTCCCTGTCTTAGGTCAGAAAAACAGTCTTCCATATTATCTCTTATAATTGAGGTGTTCATTAAGTAGCAATTAACCACATATGGTTAACTTGTTAAATTAATTGAAATTAAAATGAAAAGTTTTATTTCCTTGTTTATTCTAGTTATGTCTTTAAGGGCTCAATAGCCAAAGATTTAGAGCATCTCCATCAATGCAGAAAGTTCTATTGGTCAAATACATCCTAGAAGGTCCTTTTATTTTGTCTTTTGTTGTAATGGTGTAGGAATGTGGGTGGAAAGGTTGTGGGAGGAAATGTGAGAACATTAATGTTCTCATTGTTAGCAGAAAAGCAATCAATGTTCTCTAAAATGAATGCAAGAAAAAGTTATTTTTATGACTTTTTACCATTTAAAAAAATTATTAATTCCCTTAGCTTTGGAAGGAATCTTTTAGAATATATTTATGTTGTGAGGAAATATTGAAAAAAAAGTTTGTTCATTGTTTTGGTTTAGCTTGTCTCTTTTTATTCTAAGTTCAGGTACAACTAAATTTATAATTGAGTAAGTTACAATGATCTCTGGAAATGAATTAAATCAGATGCCTGTTTTGCTTCTTTTGACTCTGGCCTCCTTTCCTTTGTTTTTCTTTCAATTATGTCCCTCTTATCCGCTCCTTCTTCTAAACCTTGACAAACCACAAAGCTTGCAAAAATAGCTCTTGAAAGAATTGTTCTGACAGTTGCTTGAATGGCATTTACCAAAAATCCTGAACAAGAAGCATGGGAAACCAGTACGTTCTCCACCTCTCCCAACCACAAGTTTGCAATAGCTAGAGATTTTTTTTTTAAGGCAACTCAAGACAGACCACAAGAAAACATAGGCCTTCCTTCTTCTGTAAAACTCCAAACCTCCTTTGGTGTGGGAGTTATCTGGTTTTCAGGTTTTCTCTGATGTACATTAACTAATAAAGACTTTGTCCTGTATTTGAATCACTTAAACTATTTGTTTCCTTGACTTCATGCCTTGAGGCTTGAAAAAAAAATCAAGTTCGGAGTAGAATACCTTGTTTTTGCCAGAACACAAAGAAGCCATCTGAAAACCCCTGACTATTGCTTACAGGGGCACTCATTCACCAAGCTATGGCAATTTTATCATCAAAAAGCCTAAAAGCAAGTGTCATTTAATCAAATGTATTAAAAGATAGCTGTAAAATAAAAACAATGTAGTAGTATATGTTTATTTTTTTTAACTGTAATGTATACAGGTAAGCATTGTTCATGAAGTATATATTGAATTTTTATTGAATATATTGAATTTTATGTAAGCAGGAATGGGTATATTTTGGGAATTGTGAGCAAACAAAATATTTCTAGAAGAAAGAATTTTATTCAGACTAGGAAGGACTGGTGGAACTTAGTGCTCATACACTAGCCAGATAGGAAAGGAATTCCAGAGAGTGCGTGGAGATGGTGGGCCAATCAGAGGACCTAAAGGGGAAATCAGACTGCACAGACTAAATTCTCATCTCATGAATTACAAAACCTTGGGTAGCACTTTTAATCATAATAAGATATGGATAAGTGAAAGTAAAGTCACTCAGTCATGTCCAACTCTTTGCCACCCCATGGACTGTAGCCTACCACGCTTCTTTGTCCATAGGATTTTCCAGGCAAGAATACTGGAGTGGGTTGCCATTTCCTTCTCCAGAGGATCTTCCCAACCCAGGGATCAAACCCAGGTCTCCAGCATCTTAGGCAGACACTTTACCATCCAAGCCACCAGGGAAGATATGGATAAAGCATCCTCAAATTTCCAGAAGTTCTAACAGATTATATCAGAGCTATGAATAAACTTGAGAAGATAATGGGTTTTACAATGCAGGGTTTAAAAAAGTCAAACATTTCTTTTGGCAGGGAGTGGTGTTGGGGGTGTGTTTTGTTTAAGGGGATGAGCTTGAAAAATTCCATTTGCAAGTGAAGGTTAATTGTAAAAAGAGGGTCCATTGTGTACCATCTAGGTTTGAAAGAGCTTAGACACAGCCAGATCTCATGCCATGACCAAGAATTAGTTATTTAGTGGTCCAGAAACTACCATTTTAGCAGATTTGTTGGAGATTGTATTTTCTTTTGAGTGTGGCAAGATTACTATATCCCTTGGGAGGTAAAATAAAAATACAGTGAAAAGTGAAGAAATAAATCAAAATCATATCATCACCACTTGAACTGTGGTGTTGGAGAATACTCTTGAGAGTCCCTTGGACTGCAAAGAGGTCCAACCAGTCCATTCTGAAGGAGATCAGCCCTGGGATTTCTTTGGAAGGAATAATGCTAAAGCTGAAACTCCAGTACTTTGGCCACCTCATGGGAAGAGCTGACTCATTGGAAAAGACTCTGATGTTGGGAGGGATTGGGGGCAGGAGGAGAAGGGGATGACAGAGGATGAGATGGTTGGATGGCATCACTGACTCAATGGACGTGAGTCTGAGTGAACTCCAGGAGATGGTGATGACAGGGAGGCATCAGTTCAGTTCAGTTCAGTTCAGTCACTCAGTCGTGTCTGACTCTTTGCAACCTTATGAATCACAGCACGCCTCCCTATCCATCACCAACTCCTGGAGTTCATCCAAACTCATATGCATCGAGTTGGTGATGCTATCCAGCCATCTCATCCTCTGTCATTCCCTTCTCCTCCTGCCCCCAATCCCTCTCAACATCAGAGTCTTTTCCAATGAGTCAGCTCTTCGCATGAGGTGGCCAAAGTACTGGAGTTTCAGCTTTAGTATCATTCCTTCCAGAGAAATCCCAGGGCTGATCTCCTTCAGAATGGACTGGCTGGATCTCCTTGCAGTCCAAGGGACTCTCAAGAGTCTTCTCCAACACCACAGTTCAAAAGCATCAATTCTTTGGCGCTCAGCTTTCTTCACAGTCCAACTCTCACATCCATACATGACCACTGGAAAAACCATAGCCTTGGTTAGATGGATCTTTGTTGGCAAAGTAATGTCTCTGCTTTTCAATATGCTATCTAGGTTGGTCATAACTTTTTTCCAAGGAGTAAGTGTCTTTTAATTTCATGGCTGCAGTCACCATTTGCAGTGATGCCTGGCATGCTGCAATTCATGGGGTCGCAACGAGTTGGACACGACTAAGCGACTGAACTGAACTGAACTGAAGTAAAAATAATAAAAATAAATTGTGAAATCATTCTGGTACTCCATGCTGCTGCTGCTGCTGCTAAGTCGCTTCAGTTATGTCTGACTCTGTATGACCCCATAGATGGCAGCCCATGAATGATGTCTATTTCCCAAGTAATTGGATCAATTAACAAGCTGACAAATTAGACTTGATTTTATTGAAATGTTTTGGAGAATCTAATTACATTTAAAATCCATGTGTAAATGTTTTCTGTTTATGATGGTCTAGAAGATTGTATCGGAGAAGGCAAAGGCACCCTACTCCAGTACTCTTGCCTGGAAAATCCCATGGACGGAGAAGCCTGGTGGGCTGCAGTCCACGGGGTCACTAAGAGTTGGACACGACTGAGCGACTTCACTTTCACTTTTCACTTTCACTCACTGGAGAAGGAAATGGCAACCCATTCCAATGTTCTTGCCTGGAGAATCCCAGGGACTGGGGAGCCTGGTGGGCTGCCGTCTATGGGGTTGCATAGAGTTGGACACAACTGAAGAGACCTAGCAGCAGTAGCAGAAGATTGTATTAAGTAGATGTATACATTTTAACAAAAATAAAATAGAGAAGCCATAACTATAAGTATTCTTCATAGACAGGCTTGAAATGTTCATAAAACAAAAGCTGATTTTCAGCACAACAGAAGATATAATGAAGGACTCACATGAGGCAGCCAGTCTCTTTATAATGATGGGACAGTCTGTACCCTGATTATGGTGGTAATTACTTGGATCTGCAAATGGGATAAAATTTCGTAGTATTACTACTCACTTTCCCAAAATAAGTAATTTTAAGAGAGACCATGTAAAAACTGATGAAATCCAGATGTCAGTGTCCTGGTTTTACATGTTCTAAGTATTATGTAAGATATTATCATGGGGGGAAGCTGGGTGAAGGGTACATGGGAGTTCTTTATACTACTTTTGAAATTTGTGAATCTTACACTATTTCAAAATAAAAAGCTTATAAAGTATATGTAGTGATATTAGCTATTGCCTAAGAAATAGGCACAGGCTGTCTTAGCAGTGCAGATAGATGGGTCAGCTGAACCCATGTCAGCTTTGCCTCATTTGCTTGCTCTGCTTATGAACTCAGGTATTGACATGACATACAAGGTAAATCTTGCTGAGTCTGCTAAGGTAGCTTATTATTTTTTACTGGTATTAATATTCTTGTAGGATGTAAATCAACAGGAACAGCTATAAGTGGAAGCACTATAAAATAATCATATACAGTAATTCTTCTCTCTTCATTCTCAAGGGGGTATTCTCAAGGATACCCCCTTGGCATCCTCCTAGATCATTTTTCCCCACACAAAAGCTTTTTGGCTATTAAAAATGCCACTCTCCCATTTAGAGCCACCCAATCGTTTCTCTTGGCATTTAGAAAAAACAAGTCTCCTTACAATGTCTCAAGGACTTAAAAAAAAAAAAAAAAAAAATCTGCCTCCTAGAGAAGGAAATGGCAACCCACTCCAGTATTCTTGTCTGGGAAATCCCATGGATAGAGGAGCCTGGCAGGCTACAGTGCACGGGGTTGCAAGACTCAGACACAATTTAGCAACTAAATCACCACCACCACTGTTGACATTTCTAACCGCATTCTGTACACTCTCCCTCCTCCTCAGAGCATCTCAACTACTTCGGCCCATTGACTGTTCCTAGCACACGCCTAGCACACTCCTGTGGGGCTTGCTTCTGCTGCTCCCATTGCCATGTAGGCATCTTCTCCCCGGAGATCTCACTTGTTACTCTCAAGTCTACTCTAGACCACTGTACTTTATTTTTCTCTGTAGCACTTATGACTAACTGATATTATTTTGTACATCTATTTATTGATTTTTGAATCCCTGTCTTGATCTACAGAGTTTAATGCATAATTGATGGTCAATAAATTTTCTGAATGACTCAATACAAGCTCCTATTAATGGTGCTTATCCTGAGAAGTATGACTAGGGATGATTATACTTACATTATATTTCTTCTATTTCAGGGTAGTTTGATATTCTTATATCAAGCATATGCTAATTTTGCAACTAAGTTCAATAAAATATACACCCACATACACATATTTATGTTTGGAACAACAGATGACTACAAATGTCTCTATATCTTTAGCATTGTAAGATCCTAGATTTTTCCAAGTTTTTCTTGTAACATTTAAGGAAGGGTTGCATGGCACAGCTTAGTTCTAAATGGTAAAGTATCAAGGTAAAATCAATTCCATTTTTCAATTGTGAATTAATATGAAAGCGTGAATTATAGTTAATATGTAAGAGCCTGCCCAGGTATCACTCAATACATAGATTAATATGAGCACCTGTGTTCTCACCCTTAATTCCTACAAAGAATAGGTCAAGGACATCAAGCACCTCTGAACACCAATCATCCTTGGGAGAAAATAGAGGCAGTATCATTTTGGATGATGGAGGCAGGTATTGTGTGATGATTGCTTGCAGATTGATTCTTTTCTTCTCCATCTGGTCTCCACAAACAGAAAAGCAAAATACACGCTCCTAAATCTTGGCCCTCATTTTGACCATAGTGACTGTTATATTTGAATGATTTGACTTATCTTTCAGAAGTAGGAAGAGTTCAAATAAAGTACTCATCAAGTTTTTGGTATGCCTTTTCCTTTTCCATAAAGTGTCTAGGCATTTTTCAAGGATCTAGAAGATACTCCAAGACAAGATTAAGGCAGGAGACAAAGGGCCAAAGGGGCATGAATAAGAAATGGAAGCAGAAGTGAGAGTTAAACAAAACTGTGCTTCTCAGAGACCTACGTTCTTTGCAAATGGGGTACAAATATTGGCTGTAACCTTTCAGAAACACAGTATAGAAAGAGAAACTGAATTAGTTACACTTTTTGCAATATTTCTAACATAAGTTAAATCAAATCACTGCTTTGTCAATTCACAGCTATTCCATATAGCAAAGCAGAAAAGGATTTCTGAAAGTTTCTGTAAAGAAGATGTTATTTTGAATTTCATTGTCATGATGTTTAACTTCTTTTAATATAGGGCAATGGCATAACTCCAAGATGCAATTAGGTTGAAACAATTATCTGGCAATGGAAGTGATGGTGGAGTGTGAAGTGGGGGTGGAGGTTGTGAATGACACTTTAATATAAATATATGAGCCTCTAACATAATCATGTACATTTTCTTTCTTCAGTCGTTCCAGAATGGAAATTGGCAGGAGTACTTTTTTTTTTCCTGTACCAAATTAGCATCTGCCCCTAGGCCTGAGGTGAGGGAAACAGGACTGGGGAGCCTGATAGTTAAAAGCCAGTAAGAATCATTATTTCTGCCTCACTGGTCAGGCATATTTAGAGCAAGTGAGTCAGCACAGTGTGAGAGGCATGTTGGGGCTAGACTTTATCAGAAGTTACATAAAATTTTCAGAGTGACTAAAGCTGTTCTGGCTAGTTATTTAAAGCTTTGGGGAGCAGAAGGACTGAGGAAGTAGGAGGGGGGAACTGAACTTATTTTGTACCTAAGACAGCTCTGATTGGGCAACTTCTCTGCTCTAGTTCTCTCGGAAATGCCCTCTTTCTGGGGTTTATAATGTCACTGAGTTAAGTTTAAGTTGTTCAAATTGTCCAAAACCCTGTGGGTTCTCAACTCTGGAATGAATATCCGACAAAGATCCCAGCTTGTAAAATCCATTCTTCCGTATCAGATCAGTTGCCCAGGGTGTTTGCTGGCCCTTAGGGGTAAGGCTATCTTGGTGATGAGTTCTGATTCCTCAGGCATTAACTAAATATGAACTCTGTACTTGATATGCATGTGGTTCTTAAAGAGATGACAAAGCTCAAAACATATTTTCTGTCCTGAGGAAGCTCATGATAAAGGGGCAAAGATAGCATGAAGGTAATTAACACTCCAAGTGGGAAGTAGAATGTGATCAAGCAGAAGCAGACCAGGGATTCTGGAGCTAGGAGAGAATAGAACACATGTTTTGGGAAGGTTCTCCTGTGTCTCTTTTCCTGAGGCATTTTAGTATGAAGCAGATGCTCAAAATGGAGCAGACGATCAAAATTGGCTAGATACATGAATTAATAAGAGAGGTGTTGACTGGAAGAGTCGAGTATGAAGAGATGGAGACAGGTAGAGAAGACATCCAAGGAGAGAAAGACATGGAACCCATCCAGCCCACATGAGGAAGGAAGGCCAAAGCTCCTCTTCCTCACACGACCTTGGGAGGCCCCTTTTTATTCACCTCATGACTACTTTGATTACCATGACATTGTGAATTTATGGTCACTTCTGTATAATTTAAAGGCTAGACATTTCAATAGGCTAGACTGTCCATGATACAGAACTGTCTGCAAGCTCTAGCTAGCTCATTCTCCTACATACTAAGTGATCCTCTCCCACAGCAGTCAGGAATAACATTATTTTCTCAAGTGTTGGTGACATGTGTAGGTACAATATCACTAATGAGGTGGTGAAATTGCCAGATGACACAGAGGCTTCCCAAAACAGGTGGCTCTTGTTAAGATGCCACAAATCTATTTGTCTCCTTCACCCCAAAACAGCATTCACCCACCCAAAGCCCTAAATCCCAAACAGTTTATCAATCTGCAAGGGAATAAAAGGTAATCTTTAGTATAATTATAAGGCAGACTGTAAATAAACCTCCAAGTAATATATTCAGATGTGCGCTTCCAAGGTTAGTTTATATGCCAGATGTGGAGAAGGCCATTTTATGTGAGAAAAATGTTTTGCAAGGAGAACAAAGGAAGTGGAGGAGGCTGTCAAGCCTTGGAGAAAGTATTACTCATCTCAGAGGCCTCTAGCTAGGAAGACAAAAGAGAGGCAGGCAATTAAAGAAACACTCTCACCTTTAGAGAAGTTCAGTCTAGTTTGTTTTGAGTATTAATTTATTAAGGGTGAATTTTGAACTATAACCTCTTATATAAGAAGTGTTAAAAGGCAAAACACTCTCAGACATATACCACAGCAGGATCCTCTATGACCCACCTCCCAGAATATTGGAAATAAAAGCAAAAATAAACAAATGGGACCTAATTAAACTTAAAAGCTTCTACACAACAAAGGAAACTATAAGCAAGATGAAAAGACAGCCTTCAGAATGGGAGAAAATAATAGCAAATGAAGCAACAGACAAACAACTAATCTCAAAAATATACAAGAAACTCCTACAGCTCAATTCCAGAAAAATAAATGACCCAATCAAAAAATGGGCCAAAGAACTAAATAGACATTTCTCCAAAGAAGACATACAGATGGCTAACAAACACATGAAAAGATGCTCAACATCACTCATTATCAGAGAAATGCAAATCAAAACCACAATGAGGTACCATTTCATGCCAGTCAGAATGGCTGCGATTCAAAAGTCTACAAGCAATAAATGCTGGAGAGGGTGTGGAGAAAAGGGAACCCTCTTACACTGTTGGTGGGAATGCAAACTAGTACAGCCACTATGGAGAACAGTGTACAGATTCCTTAAAAAACTGGAAATAGAACTGCCTTATGACCCAGCAATCCCACTGCTGGGCATACACACTGAGGAAACCAGAATTGAAAGAGACATGTATACCCCAATGTTCATCGCAGCACTGTTTACAATAGCCAGGACATGGAAGCAACCTAGATGTCCATCAGCAGATGAATGGATAAGAAAGCTGTGGTACATATACGCAATGGAGTATTACTCAGCCATTAAAAAGAATGCATTTGAATCAGTTCTAATGAGGCGGATGAAACTGGAGCCTATTATACAGAGTGAAGTAAGCCAGAAAGAAAAACACCAATACAGTATACTAACGCATATATATGGAATTTAGAAAGATGGTGACAATAACCCTGTATACGAGACAGCAAAAGAGACATTGATGTATAGAACAGTCTTCTGGACTCTGTGGGAGAGGGAGAGGGTGCGATGATTTGGGAGAATGGCAATGAAATATGTATAATATCATGTTTGAAATGAGTCACCAGTCCAGGTTCGGATACGGGATACTGGATGCCTGGGGCTGGTGCACTGGGATGACCCAGAGGGATGGTATGGGGAGGGGAGGAGGGAGGAGGGTTCGAGGTGGGGAGCACATGTATGCCTGTGGCGGATTCATTTTGATGTATGGCAAAACCAATACAATATTGTAAAGTTAAATAAAATAAAATAAAAAAAAGAAGTGTTAAAATATTTTCAAAATAAAAAAAAATCCAGATTTGCATTTCTATGGTGATGGGGCCACAGGACATAAAATATCATCACTGATTGCTCTGGATTCTCCCCATTGCCAAGAGTCCACTTTCTAAGCACCATAGCCAGAGTCCCTCCACATCTGACTACCAGGGGCAGAACCATAGGGTATTTGGGAAAACCACTGCCTCCATTCTCTTCTATGTACTGAGAATATTTCAAAGGCACTCCCTCTCTCCCTGCTATGTAACATAACCTCACTGAGTTTTGTTGTTTATCCATTGCTAAGTCATGTCTGATTCTTTTCAGTTCCATGGACTGCAGCAGGACAGGCTACTCTATCCTCCAGCGTCTCCTGGAATTTCCTCAAATTTATGTCCACTGAGTCAGTGATTCTATCTAACCTTCTCATCCTCTGCTGCCCACTTCTCCTTTTGCCTTCAGTTTTCCCCAGCATCAAGGTCTTTTCCCAGAGAGTCAGTTCTTCGTATCAGGTCACCAAAGTATTGGAGCTTCAGCTTGAGCAATAGTCCTTCCAATGAATATTCAGGGTTGATTTCCTTTAGGGCTGATTGATTTGATCTCCTTGCTGTCCAAGCGATTCTCAAGAATATTCTCCATCAGTCAGTTCAGTTCAGTTCAGTTGTTCAGTTGTGTCCGACTCTTTGTGACCCCATGAATCGCAGCACGCCAGACCTCCCTGTCCATCACCAACTCCTGGAATCTACTTAAACTTATGTCCATCAAGTCGGTGATGCCATCCAGCCATCTCATTCTCTGTCGTCTCCTTCTCCTCCTGCCCCCAATCCCTCCCAGCATTAGGGTCTTTTCCAATGAGTCAGTTCTTCACATGAGGTGGCCAAAGTATTGGAGTTTCAGCTTCAGCATCAGTTCTTCCAATGAACACCCAGGACTGATTTCCTTTAGGATGGACTGGTTGGACCTCTTTTCAGTCCAAAGGACTCTCAAGAGTCTTCTCCAACACCACAGTTCAAAAGCATCAATTCTTCGGCGCTCAGCTTTCTTCACAGTCCAACTCTCACATCCATACATGACCACAGGAAAAACCATAGCCTTGACTAGACGGACCTTTGTTGTCAAAGTAATGTCTCTGCTTTTTAATATGCTATCTAGGTTGGTCATGACTTTCCTTCCAAGGAGTAAGTGAAAATGAAGTCGCTCAGTCATGTCCGACTCTTAATGACCCCATGGACTACAGCCCACCAGGCCCTCTGTACATGGGATTTTCCAGGCAAGAGTACTGAAGTGAGGTGCCATTGCCTTCTCCGTTAACAGCAGCTAGGCATACTATATTTACTTGGAGCTGGTATAGTTGGTGACAGCCTTAGTGCCCTCGGACACAGCATGCTTGGCCAGCTCCCCAGGTAGCAGCAAGCGCATGGCGGTCTGGATCTCCCTGGATGTCATAGTCGAGCGCTTGTTGTAATGTGCCAGGCACGATGCCTTGACAAGGAGTAAGCGTTTTTTTAATTTCATGGCTGCAATCACCATCTGCTGTGATTTTGGAGCCCAGAAAAATAAAGTCTGACACTGTTTCCACTGTTTTCCCATCTATTTCCCATGAAGTGATGGGACCAGATGTCATGATATTCATTTTCTGGATGTTGAGCTTAAACCAACTTTGTCACTCTCCTCTTTCACATTCATCAAGAGGCTTTTTAGTTCCTCTTCACTTTCTGCCATAAGGGTGGTGTCATCTGCATATCTGAGGTTATGGATATTTCTCCCGGCAATCTTGATTCCAGCTTGTGCTTCTTCCAGCCCAGTGTTTCTCATGAGGTACTCTGCATAGAAGTTAAATAAGCAGGGTGACAATACACAGCCTTGATGTACTCCTTTTCCTATTTTGAAGCAGTCTGTTGTTCCATGTCCAGTTCTAACTGTTGCTTCCTGACATGCATATAGGTTTCTCAAGAGGCAGGTCAGGTGCTCTGATATTTCCATCTCTTTCAGAATTTTCCACAATTTATTGTCATCCACACAGTCAAAGGCTTTGACATAGTCAATAAGGCAGAAATAGATGTTTTTCTGGAACTCTTTTTCATTTTCCATGATCCAGCGGATGTTGGCAATTTGATATCTGGTTGCTCTGCCTTTTCTAAAACCAACTTGAACATCTGGAAGTTCATGGTTCACATATTACTGAAGACTGGCTTGGAGAATATTGAGCATTACTTTACTAGTGTGTGAGATGAGTGCAATTGTGCGGTAGTTTGAGCATTCTTTGGCATTGCCTTTCTTTGGGATTGGAATGAAACTGACCTTTTCCAGTCCTATGGCCACTGCTGAGTTTTCTAAATTTTCTGGCATATTGAGTGCAACTCTTTCACAGCATCATCTTTCAGGATTTGAAATAGCTCAACTGGAATTCCATCACCTCCACTAGCTTTGTTCGTAGTGATGCTTTCTAAGGCCCACTTGACTTCACATTCCAGGATGTCTGGCTCTAGGTCAGTGATCACACCATCGTGATTATCTTGGTCATGAAGATCTTTTTTGTACAGTTCTTCTGTGTATTCTTTCCACCTCTTCTTAATATCTTCTGCTTCTGTTAGGTCCATACTATTTCTGTCGTTTATCGAGCCCATCTTTGGCATGAAATGTTCCCCTGGTATCTCTAATTTTCTTGAAGAGATTTCTAGTCTTTCCCATTCTGTTGTTTTCCTCTATTTCTTTGCACTGATCACTGAAGAAGGCTTTCTTATCTCTCCTTGCTATTCTTTGGAACTCTGCATTCAGATGGGAATATCTTTCCTTTTCTCCTTTGCTTTTCACTTTTCTTCTTTTCACAGCTATTTGTAAGGCCTCCTCAGACAGCCATTTTGCTTTTTTGCATTTCTTTTCCATGGGGATGGTCTTGATCCCTGTCTCCTGTACAATGTCACGAACCTCCATCCATAGTTCATCATGCACTCTATCAGATCGAGTCCCTAAAATCTATTTCTTACTTCCACTATATAATCATAAGGGATTTGATTTAGGTCATACCTGAATGGTCTAGTGGTTTTCCCTACTTTCTTCAATTTAAGTCTGAATTTGGCAATAAGGAGTTTATAATCTGAGCCACAGTCAGCTCCCATTCTTTTTTTAGCATCAATTCTTGGGCACTCAGCCTTCTTTCTGGTCCAGCTCATATATCTGTACACATGTACTGGAAAAAACATAGTGTTGACTATACATGCTTTTGTTGTGAAGTGATGTCTCTGCTTTTTAATATGCTATCTAAGTTTGTCATAGCTTTACTTCCAAGGAGCAAGGGTCTTTTAATTTCATGGCTGCAGTCACTATACTCAATGATTTTGGAGGCCAAGAAAATTGCCACTGTTTCCATATTTTCCCCTTCTATTTGCCATGAAGTGATGGAACTTCATGCCATGATCTTAGTTTTTTGAATGTTGAGTTTTAAGCCAGGTTTTCACCCTCATCAAGAAGCTCTTTAGTTCCTCTTCAATTTCTGCTCTTAGAGTGGTATCATCTGCATATCTGAGGTTGTTGATATTTCTCCTAGCAATCTTGATTCCAATTTGTGACTCATCCAGCCTGGCATTTCTCATGATGTACTCTGCACATAAGCTAAATAAAAAAGGTGATAATATACAATCTTGTCTTACTCCTTTCCCAATTTTGAACCAGTCAGCTGTTCCATGTAAGGTTCCACCAGTTGCTTCTTGACCCACATACAGGTTTCACAGGCAACAGGTGTGGTGATCTGGTATTCCCATCTCTTGAAAATTTTTCCAGTTTGTTGTAATCCACACAGTCAAAGACTTTAGCATAGTCAATGAAGAAGAAATAAATGTTTTTCTAGAATTCTCTTGCTTTCTCTATGATTCAACAGATGTTGGCAATTTGATCTCTGGTTCCTCTACCTTTCCTAAACTCAGCGTGTACATCTAGAAGTTCTTGGTTCACGTACTGCTGAAGCCTAGCTTGAAAGATTTTGGCTTTATAAAATCATAACTTTATAAGCATGTGAAATGAGCAAAATTGTATGGTAATTTGAGCAATCTTTGATACCTTCCTTCTTCGGGATTGAAATGAAAATTGATCTTTTCCAGTCCTGTGGCCACTGTTGAGTTTTCCAAATTTGCTGTCATAATGAGTGCAGCACGTTAACAGCATTCATATTTTAGGAGTTTTTAATAGCACAGCTGGAATTCTATCACCTCCTCTAGCTTTGTTAATAGTAATGCTTCCTAAGGACCACTTGACTTCATACTCCAGGATGTCTTGCTCTAGGTGAGTGATCATAGTGTTGTGGTTATCTGGGTCATTTAAGACATTCTTTTCATAGTTCTTCTATGTATTCTTACCACTTCTTATTAATCTCTCTGCTTTTGTTATATCCTTACCATTTCTGTACTTTATCATGCCCTTCCTTGCACAAAATGTTCCACTGATATCTCCAATTTTCTTGAAGAAATCTCTAGTCTTTCCCATTCTATTGGTTTCCTCTATTTCTTTGCATTGTTCATTTAAGAAGTCTTTCTTATCTCTCTTTGCTATTCTCTGGAATTCTGCATTCTGTTTAGTGTATCTTTCTCTTTCTCCCTTGCCTTTCACTTCTCTTCTTTTCTCAGCTATTTGTAAAGCCTCCTCAGACAACAACTTTGCCTTCTTGCATTTCTTTTTCTTGGGAATGGTTTGGTCACTGATTTCTGTACAATGTTATGAACCTTCATCCTTAGTTCTTCAGGCACTCTGTCTACCAGACATAATCCCTTGAAGGTATTTGTCACCTCCACTGTATAATCATAAGGGACTTGATTTAGGTCATACCTGAATCTAGTAGTTTTCACTGCTGCTGCTGCTGCTAAGTCACTTCAGTCGTGTCCGACTCTGTGCGACCCCATAGACGGCAGCCCACTTTTCTTTAATTTAAGCCCGAATTTTGCAATAAAGAGCATATGATCTGAGTCACAGTCAGCTCCCATCTTGTTTTGCTGACTGTATAGTTTCTCCAGTCTTTGGCTGCAAGGAGTATAATTGATCTGATTTCAATATTGACCATTCGGTGAAGTCCATGTGTAGAATCATGTCTTGGGTTGTTGGAAAAGGATGTTTGCTATGACCAGTGTGTTCTCTTGACAAAACTGCTAGCCTTTGCCCTACTTCATTTTGTACTCCAAGGCCAAACTTGCCTGCTACTCCAGATATTGCTTGACTTCCTACTTTTGTATTCCAAGGCCCTATGATGCAAAGGACACCTTTTTGTGTGTGTGTGTGTGTTACTTTTAGAAGGTCTTGTAAGCCTTCATATATCTAGTCAATTTCAACTTCTTCAGTATTAGTAGTTGCAGCAACAGTTCAGTTTATTTCAGTCGCTCAGTCATGTCTGACTCTTTGCGATCCCATGAATCGCAGCACGCCAGGCCTCCCTGTCCATCACCAACTCCTGGAGCTCACTCAGACTCACGTCCATTGAATCAGTGATGCCATCCAGCCATCTCATCCTCTGTTGTACCCTTCTCCTCTTTCCCCCAATCCCTCCCAACATCAGAGTCTTTTCCAATGAGTCAACTCTTCGCATGAGGTGGCCAAAGTATTGGAGCTTCAGCTTCAGCATCATTCCTTCCAAAGAAATGTCAGGGCTGATCTCCTTCAGAATGGACTGGTTGGATCTCCTTGCAGTTCAAGGGACTCTCAAGAGTCTTCTCCCACACCACAATTCAAAAGCATCAATTCTTCAGCCCTCAGCTTTCTCCACAGTCCAACTCTCACATCCATACATGACCACTGGAAAAACCATAGCCTTGACTAGATGGACCTTTGTTGGCAAAGTAATGTCTCTGCTTTTGAATATGCTATCTAGGTTGGTCATAACTTTTCTTCCAAGGAGTAAGGGTCTTTTAATTTC
Organism: Tragelaphus eurycerus; assembly: GCA_935064755.1. NCBI lineage: Eukaryota > Metazoa > Chordata > Mammalia > Artiodactyla > Bovidae > Tragelaphus > Tragelaphus eurycerus. Next base: position 34,381,253 of record CAKXYN010000002.1, read on the forward strand.
ATGGCTGCAGTCACCATCTGCAGTGATTTTGAAGCCCCCCAAAATAAAGTCTGACATTGTTTCCACTGTTTCCCCATCTATTTCCCATGTAGTGATGGGACCAGGTGCCATGATATTTGTTTTCTGGATGTTGAGCTTTAAGCCAACTTTTTCACTCTCCTCTTTCACTTTTATCAAGAGGCTTTTGAGTTGCTCTTCACTTTCTGCCATAAGGGTGGTGTCATCTGCATATCTGAGGTTATTGATATTTCTCCTGGAAATCTTGATTTCAGCTTGGCTTCTTCCAGCCCAGTGTTTCTCATGATGTACTCTGCATAGAAGTTAAATAAGCAGGGTGACAATATACAACCTTGACGTACTCCTTTTCCTATTTGGAACCAGTCTATTGTTCCAAGTTCAGTTCCAACTGTTGCTTCCTGACATGCATACACATTTCTCAAGAGGCAGATCAGGTGGTCTGGTATTCCCATCTCTTTCAGAATTTTCCACAGTTTATTGTGATCCACACAGTCAAAGGCTTTGGCATAGTCAATAAAGCAGAAATAGATGTTTTTCTGGAACTTTCTTGCTTTTTCCATGATCCAGCGGATATTGGCAATTTGATCTCTGGTTTTCCTCTGCCTTTTCTAAAACCATCTTGAACATCTGGAAGTTTGCGGTTACATATTACTGAAGGCTGGCTTGGAGAATTTTGAGCGTTACTTTACTAGCGTGTGAGATGAGTGCAATTGTGCGGTAATTTGAGCATTCTTTGGCATTGCCTTTCTTTGGGATTGGAATGAAAACTGACCTTTTCCAGTCCTGTGGCCACTGCTGAGTTTTCCAAATTTGCTGACATATTGAGGGCAGCACTTTCGCAGCATCATCTTTCAGGATTTGAAATAGCTCAACTGGAATTCCATCACCTCCACTAGCTTTGTAGTGATGCTTTCTAAGGGCCACTTGACTTCACATACCAGGATGTCTGGATCTAGGTCAGTGATCACACCATTGTGATTATCTTGGTCGTGAAGATCTTTTTTGTACAGTTCTTCTTGTATTCTTGCCACCTCTTCTTAATATCTTCTGCTTCTGTTAGGTCCATACCATTTCTGTCCTCTATCGAGCCCATCTTTGGCATGAAATGTTCCCTTGGTATCTCTAATTTTCTTGAAGAGATCTCTAGTCTTTCCCATTCTGTTTTTTCCCTCTATTTCTTTGCACTGATCACTGAGGAAGGCTTTCTTATCTCTCCTTGCTATTCTTTGGAACTCTGCATTCAGATGCTTATATCTTTCCTTTTCTCCTTTGCTTTTCACGTCTCTTCTTTTCACAGCTATTTGTAAGGCCTCCTCAGACAGCCATTTTGCTTTTTTGCATTTTTTCCCATGGGGATGGTCTTGACCTCCTGTACAATGTCACGAATCTCCATCCATAGTTCATCAGACACTCTGTCTATCAGATCTAGTCCCTTATATCTATTTCTCACTTCCACTGTATAATCATAAAGGATTTGATTTAGGTCATACCTGAATGGTCTAGTGGTTTTCCCTACTTTCTTCAATTTAAGTCTGAATAGACTTGGATTATTGTGATGTTGAATGGTTTAGGAAGTCTTTATCTTGTTTCCTCAAGTCTAAGTTTCTGGAGAGCAGCCTCTCTTCCAAGTATTTAAGAAAATCTGAACTCACTGAGCCCTTCATAGATCACAGCCTTGTCATGGCAAAGGGGCATGTGTAACTCAGTGAAGCTATGAGCCATGCCCTGCAGGGCCACCCAGGATGAATGGATCATAGTGAAGAGTTCTGACAAAATGTGGTCCCCTGGAGGAGGGAAGTAGGAAGTCTCTCATCCTTTCCAAATCTTTTAAGACAGAGAAAAAATACAAATTAATATCTACAAAAGTTACCCTGCCCTAATAGTCTTCCCCAAAACCCTCCATGCCCAGTGAGCACTGGAGAATGCTGTTCTCTCCAGTGCTGATGATCATGGAAGTTTAAGCCATTGTGTTAAGCCCTGGGCTAAGAGATAGGACTTCAATCTGCTGCTAGTGAGTTTATTGTCTAAGGGGCAACAGCCATGCCTACAACTCCAAAATCAATAGCTGGGATAAATGCCATAATGGAGGAAGGTACAGTGAGAGGAGCATACCCCTGGAAGCATTCCTCAGAGGAGCAGCAGAGATGGAGGAAATCATATTTGGACTGCAGATGGTGTCCATGACCAATATGACTGGGCTCAGCAAGCATCCGATGTGGGGGGTGGTGCAGAATTGTTCAGAGCAGAAGGCACAGCATAGGTAAAGCTATCAAACAAAGGGAGATCCAGCATGTTATGGAAATAAAGGGTATCACTGGTCAGGTTCCCTAAGGAAACAAACTCTGAGTCAGAGATTTGCATGCAGGAAGCTTACTGGGGAGTCATCCAAACGGGAATACAGACTTGAGAGGGATATGGAAGCAGGATTGAGCAAGTTAAACTGCAACGTAATTGCAGCAGAAGCCTTGGCAGACTTCATGGGGAGTCTACAACTGGGATGGCTCTGCAAAAGTGTCTCAAATTGAGGCAAGGGGGCTAAGTCTTATAGGACAGGGATTTTCTTGGTAAGAGGGCATGTAACATTGGAAAGGGAAATTTGTTTTGGCTAAAGGCAATGCCTGGGAAGCACTTAGCTGTGAGCCTGGGGCAGACAACACTCCCAGGAGCTAGAGGAGGGAATTCCTCCGACCTGAAGGAGGGGATCTGGGTGATAACCCATTGCATCCACTGCAGCAGCCACAACTCAGCAGTGCTGTGTCATGTGGTGGGGCAAGAGAAGACTAAGCATTAGTCAGGGTATGCTCAGCTATGCTGCAGTAACAGGAACCTTCATATCTCATGACATAACAAAGCTTTCTTTCTTGTGCACGACTCTTTTCTCAGGGTTGGGCAGTTACCTGTGGTAACTTAGGGATTCAGACTCCTTCAGTCTATCCAGAGCTGCAGTGAAAGAGAAAGAGGGAGACAGTACAATCATGCAAGGGCTTTATGGTCTGGTCTGCAAGACATATATAGTGTTCCTTCTACATTCCACTGGTGAGATTCAGCCACATGGGCACAACTTAATTGCAAGAGAGACTTGGGCATCTACTCTTCTACATGTCCAGAAAAAGGAAATGGAGTTGGTAGTGTCTAGCCAATCTCTGCTTCAGGCAACCATGTTTGGTGTCCAGTCTAGAGCAAGATTACTGAGTAGCATTCACTTGCTAACATCCAGTACTGAAGAGGACAATTCAAGATTTTTCCTTTGTTTATAAGCATTAATATTTTTAAATTGTTCGGATTTGTGTTTTCCTCAGCAACACTAAGAATTGCTCTAAAATTACAGAAAGGTGAAAGGGTTAGTCACTCAATCATGTCTGACTCTGGGATCCCATAGACTGTAGCCTTCCAGGCTCTTCTGTCCAGGCAAGAATACTGCAGTGGGTTGTTTTCCTAAAACTTGAAAAATCTTATGAAGCATACGTTGCAAACAACTTATTAAAATGAACAAAGCAATATTTTTAAGCTGTGACCAATGCTCCATTCCTGGCTGGTATTTTTATATTTTTGTACAGAACATCTGTCAACCCAGCTGTGAAGGAAGTTAGAAGGGCTGCTGGTAAGGCGTATCTTGGGTTGGGGGCAGTTCTCGAGCCTTTTGACTCAACCCTTTTGACCTACAGACCCTTGAGTCTTTCCAAAGGCATTGAGTGTTACTCTGAGGGAAATGTAAGTCTGAAGGTTCAAGCAGGATGGTCACCATAGAAGCAGGCAACACATAGTGAATGTGTTCTGATCTCCAAAAGGAGATCAAGAATGTATGTTTGCCAGAAATTTGTTTGTAGTTTAAATCATGATATCAGGTTATTGCTATTTATAATAGTTCAACTTAATCCAAAGGAAAATTCCTTTTGTGTAACCATCCTACTTGAGCTACGTCCAGAATTAATTTTGACCAAAGGAAGCCACTGAAGACAGAATTTCAAAAGTATCTGCCTAGCATGCAGTCCTCCTAACAACTTTCTCCTTTTATCAGTGTAGAGAGCTGATGTTTCACTGAATTCTAGACAGTCCTTTAGGAGCCTCTTATCCTATTGGAAATCCAGGACTACAAGGCTCTTCAAATAGTGATTTGATGGCAAAGGAAAGGCAAAGTGAACCTGCACCCCAATGGGAGGAAGTGATGATGTTTCCTGAATCACAATAGAGCAAAACCCTCAGTGACTGGTTTTCTTCTGCTTATTAAACTTAGCTGGAAATGACCATCTGGCAAGAAGTCTTTCTGTGTCTTCCTCCTTCTTCCCATTCCCAAAGCCTTCTGACTGGGACCAGCATTTTATGGTTGTTGGTTCTTTATTTTTCTGCAGCCAATAGCTGCGTAAGAACAAGGGCCTCGCCTTCTACATGTTATTTGCCCCATAGTATTTTGTGGGCTTCCCCGATGGCTCTGTGGTAAAGAATTCACCTGCAATACAGGAACGTAGCAGACATCGATTCAGTCCCTGGGTTGGGAAGATCTCCTGAAGGAGGAAATGGCAACTCACTCTAGTATTCTTGCCTGAAAACTCTCATGAACAGGAGAGCCTGGTGGGTTATGGTCCAAAGGGTTGCAAAGAATTGAACACAACCAAGCAACTGAACACACACACACACACACAGCATTTGGTGGAGCTCCTTAACCTCTGCAGAGAATAGATAATTATTTGTTACAAGGGTAGGAGGGGGAGCCACGATTGCCCAGTAATTTTTTCTTACTGCTACCTCACTGAGTAGATCACTCAACCTTTTTAGTCCTCATCTGCAATGAGGTCAGACATTCTCTAGACGTCTCCTAGCTTGCAAGTTGATGAATACAACAATTCAGTTTTGGGAAGAGATTATGATGCAATGCTGCTCTGGAGTGAGGAAGATCTGTGTTTGAATCCCAACTCTGCTATCAGCTGGGTGACTCAGGCAAGTCACTTAACCCCTCTAAGGAAAACATTTTCAATTTTGTGACTTACAGACAGCATAAAGCAAACACAGACTTAATAACATGAGACTAGCAGTAATACCAGACTGACACTAGGTGTTACCACATCCAGAATTTCTAAACACAAACTGATGATTGTGGCAAAAGTACATTCAGGTTTTTGACACCTACTGTGGCTAGGCTCTTAAGATGATGTTGGACATAAAAGATGCCCAGGTTTACTGATAATCCAGACAATTAAATGGATGATTATAATAAATTATGATGAAAATGCAACAGATCATGTTCTATTTGGGTTGTCTTCCACAGAAGTGTTGGTTGCTCAGTTGTGTCCAACTCTTTGAGACCCAATGGACTGCAATCTACCAAGCTCCTTTGTCCACGGAATTCTCCAGGTGAGAATACTAACCCAGGGATTGAACCTGGGTTTCCTGCATTGCAGGCAGGTTCTTTACCTTCTTGAGCCACCAGCCTGGTAATAGCAGGCAAAAGAGAAAACAGTTCTGAAAAGTAGGAGCCATTTTACCAAGAGTAAAGCCAGAAAGCTGTACTTTGAAATATTTGAACAAAACTTTGTAAAGCTGATCTATGCCTAGACTTCACCAATGATGTTGCATGTGCTGGTGTGTGTGTGTGTGTGTGTGTGTGTGCACATGTGACTCTGTGTGTATGTGTATGTGTGACTGTATGTGTCACACATGCGCATACACTTGCCTCTTACAGCAAACATCCCCCAGATTTTGCCGGCATGTTCACACACTCAGATGGCAAGAGCATCAGCAGCTGTCATCTTTTCACACCAAGAGAAGTAGAGCATGAGCACACTGATGTAACAAGAAAACACATCCCTCATCAGCTCTGAAGAAAGGACAGATGACAAATAACTGTATTTCTAAAGCTGGGAACACTGTCTACATCTTCCAAGCAATGCTGGTAAAAGGTTCACTTGCTCATAAATACAGAGACTCAGCTGGCAGAAAGGGGTGGATTTTCCCAGCAAGATGCCCCTAAATGGCAACTGCCTGACGGAAAAAGATATGTGAGATGCTGAGTTAATTTAGCTATTGTTTGTACCCTGCTTGGCCCCCTGGTTGGGTCCAGTCCTGGAATATAAATGTGAGCTAGAGGCAGCGGGCTCCTATGTATGGTTTCCGCATATGGAAGGTCTGGGCTGGGGCTAAGCGCCAGAAGCTCATGGGCATGGGCAGGGTCTTTAGGAGATCCCTGTCCTCCTTGAACTCCATCTCTGCAGTGTGTGAAAATCCATTGTGAACCTCGTGCTTTAGGACCTTTGTAGGACTGGATGATATTTTGAGATGTTATTTCGTTTTTTGTGTGTTTACTGTCTCTAATTTTCCCTTTTTCTCTTTGGCCCATTTCTACAGGCTATTTGTGCTTCACTGCACAGATAAGGCATGTGGCCGACAAGAAAGCAGAAGTCACTGACAAGAACACCTGGCTGTTTCTTTATAAGCACAGAGAGTCTAGGGATTTGCGAAAAAAGTAAAGGGATGGAGTGTGTTCAGTGGCAGAAGCACAATGACATGGAGGTAAAGGGAGAGTTGGACTCATCAGTGTCCTACCCTACAAAGACTTGAGCTGCAGGAAGAGAAAGGTGGAGTACAAAAAGTCTGGCACAGTGGGGATCAACTTGGCTTCCTAGTAGCATCCTGATGAGGGACCAAGATCCCAGAAAGGATGAAATGTGCAGTGTCTCAGCAGACAGGGCCACAGGTGATGTTTCCAAAGGAGACCAGGTATGCCCAGGTCCAAAGACTGGATGTCCCTACCCATCACCAGGTAATCCACCTAGGCTTAACCCTAAGGATGACTAAGGTCAAGTTTCACAGTGGTTTCTGGAGAATAAATAAATGCAATCTATTTTTTTGCACACCTGAGTTTGTGAGGTGGCATTTCTACCTGCTACATATGGATAACCAATATTTTCCAGACTAGCAATTGGTCTTTATTGGAATGCTCATATATAGCATCCAGTGCTAAGAATCTCTTAGAAGGGGCAAGAAATCTGTTCATAGGAAGGGTAGGAACAAAGAAAGGCTTATTAGAAGAAATAATTATTAAATAAACACTAGCCATATGTAAGGAGTTCAAGGTAGGAGAGGAATGTTAGGAGAAAGAGAATGGCAGAGCTGGGAAGAGAGGGAAGGTGTGAAGTGTTAGAGGTATTTTCCAAAAAGAATATATTTAATAAACTTATAGTGCTTACTGTAACCAACTCCATGGAGTAGATAGTATTATTATCTACATTTTACAGATAGGGACATTGAGGCACATGGATGGATTTGCCTGAGAAGTTCACTGTGATTGCCTATATCATGGCTTCATGGGTGCTGTGGGGTCAGGAGAGCCATGGTCCCAAATAGCAGAAATCTAGAAACAGGGTTAAGTAGGCCAACTACTATGATGGTCATACCAAATCAGATTGATTATATTCTTTGCAGCCAAAGATGGAGAAGCTTTATACACTCAGCAAACACAAGACTTGGAGCTGACTGTGGCTCAGATCATGAACTCCTTATTGCCAAATTCAGACTTCAATTGAAGAAAGTGGGGAAAACCACTAGACCATTCAGGTATGACCTAAATCAAATCCCTTATGACTATACAATGGAAGTAAGAAATAGATTTAAGGGACTAGATCTGATAGATAGAGTGCCTGGTGAACTATGGACGTAGGTTCATGACATTGTACAGGAGACAGGGATCAAGACCATCCCCAAGAAAAAGAAATGCAAAAGAGCAAAATGACTGTCTGAGAAATAGACAGTGAAAAGAAGAGAAGTGAAAAGCAAAGGAGAAAAGAAAGATATAAGCATCTGAATGCAGAGTTCCAAAGAATAGCAAGGAGAGATAAGAAAGCTTTCCTCAGTGATCATGCAAAAGAAATAGAGGAAAACAACAGAATGAGAAAGACTAGAGATCTCTTCAAGAAAATTAGAGATACCAAGGGAACATTTCATGCAAAAATGGGCTCAATAAAGGACAGAAATGGTATGGACCTAACAGAAGCAGAAGATATTAAGAAGAGGTGGCAAGAATACACAGAAGAATTGTACAAAAAAGATATTCACAACCCAGATAATCATGATGGTGTGATCACTCACACTCACCTAGAGCCAGACATCCTGGAATGTGAAGTCAAGTGGGCCTTAGGAAGCATCACCATGAACAAAACTAGTAGAGGTGATGGAATTCCAGTTGAGCTGTTTCAAATCCTGAAAGATGATGTTGTGAAAGAGCTGCACTCAATATGCCAGCAAATATAGAAAACTCAGCAGTGGCCACAGGACTGGAAAAGGTTAGTTCTCATTCCAATCCCAAATAAAGGCAATGCCAAAGAAAGTTCAAACTACAGCACAATTGCACTCATCTCACACAAAGTAATGCTCAAAATTCTCCAAGCCAGGTTTCTGTAATACATGAACCATGAACTTCCAGCTGTCCAAGCTGGTTTTAGAAAAGGCAGAGGAACCAGAGCTCAAATTGCCAACATCTGCTGGATCATGGAAAAAGCAAGAGAGTTCCAGAAAAACATCTATCTCTGCTTTATTGACTATGCCAAAGCCTTTGACTGTGTGGATCACAATAAACTGTGGAAAATTCTGAAAGAGATGGGAATACCAGACCATCTGACCTGCCTCTTAAGAAATCTGTATGCAGTTCAGGAAGCCACAGTTAAAACTGGACATGGAACAACAGACTGGTTCCAAATAGTAAAAGGAGTACGTCAAGGCTGTATATTGTCACCCTGCTTATTTAACTTCTATGCAGAGTATATCATGAGAAACACTGGGCTGGAGGAAACACAAGCTGGAATCAAGATTGCCGGGAGAAATATCAATAAGCTCAGATATGCAGATGACACCACCCTTATGGCAGAAAGTGAAGAGGAACTAAAGAGCCTCTTCATGAAAGTGAAAGTGGAGAGTGAAAAAGTTGGCTTAAAGCTCAATATTCAGAGAACTAAGATCATGGCATTTGGTCCCATTACTTTATGGGAAATAGATGGGGAAACAGTGGAAACAGTGTCAGACTTTTTTTTTTTTTGCTCCACAATCACTGCAGATGGTGACTTCAGCCATGAAATTAAAAGACGCTTACTCCTTGGAAAGAAAGTTACGACCAACCTAGATAGCATATTAAAAAGCAGATACATTACTTTGTCAACAAAGATCCATCTAGTCAGGGCTATGGTTTTTCCAGTAGTCATGTATGGATGTGAGAGTTGGACTATAAAAAAAGCCTAGCGCTGAAGAATTGATGCTTTTGAACTATGGTGTTGGAGAAGACTCTCGAAAGTTCCTTGGACTCTCAAGATCCAGTCAGTCCATCCTAAAGGAGATCAGTCCTGGGTGTTCATTGGAAGGACTGATGTTGAAGCTGAAACTCCAATACTTTGGCCACCTGATGCAAAGAGCTGACTCATTTGAAAAGACCCTGATGCTGGGAAAGATTGAGGGCAGGAGGAGAAGAGGACGACAGAGGATGAAATGATGGGATGGCATCACCAACTCAGTGGACATGGGTTTGGGTATACTCCGGGAGTTGGTGATGGACATGAAGGCCTGGCATGTTGTGCTTCATGGGGTCGCAAACCGTGCAACATGACTGAGCCACTGAACTGACTGACTGATTATTACGGTGCCTTGATGAAGAACTAGCACCCCAAGTCAAGATCAATGAAGTACTTCTCTGTCCTTAGGTCCTGGGCCCAAATAATCTATTTTTCTTAAAATTCCCCTTTACTCCAAGCAGTTCTCAATCCCTTGATCCCATATTTATGCCTATGGTTTGCTGAGCAAAGCTTTTCATGGAGAGAATTTAAAAGGGAAGCAGCAGTCAAGACTCAATTAAAATTATCATATATTTTGAGTGAAAAAGTTCGAAAAAACAATTCTTAATTTGCAGATACATCATGATCTTTTCATGAATAATTACATAAAGCATAGCTTGGAGAATTATAATCAACCTGAAAATAATTTATGTTTCAAATCAGTGATTACAGCATCCCACCCCAACAGCTATTTATTTGTTAGCTCTTGTCCTACAGTTTAATTCCCTGCCCTCCTCTGGTTTTGGGTTAATGTTCTCTTGCTTTGAAATTTCCTTGCCTTCTTTATTTGGTTTATTTGATGAGATTTGGTGAAATGAGGACATATTTTAAAATAAATGTCTGCAATAATATTTGGGTAACTTTTGAATTTTATGATCATATGCCTCTACTGGAATTTTGTAATTAAGATACTCTAAGGAGGATTATGCCAAGCAAAGTTTGCATGGAGCCAAGTCCTATCAAGTAGGACAGCCAAGTCCTGTCATACTCCTGTCATCTATTTATAGGAGAAAATGTGGCTCATAATGATCATTCTGATACTTATCCTAAAGTCTCAGAGGGCAACTGAAAATTACAGACCATCAATATACTTTTGAGAAACTTTATTTTCTTGAGCTTCTGAAAGAGATGGGAATACCAGACCACCTGATCTGCCTCTTGAGAAATCTGTATGCAGGTCAGGAAGCAACAGTTAGAACTGGTCATGGAACAACAGACTGGTTCCAAATAGGAAAAGGAGTACGTCAAGGCTGCATATTGTCACCATGTTTATTTAACTTATATGCAGAATACGTCATGAGAAATGCTGGACTGGAAGAAACACAAGTTGGAATCAAGATTGCTGGGAGAAATGTCAATAACCTCAGATATGCAGATGACACCACTCTTATGGCAGAAAGTGAAGAGGGGCTAAAAAGCCTCTTGATGAAAGTGAAAGTGGAGAGTGAAAAGGTTGGCTTAAAGCTCAACATTCAGAAAACGAAGATCATGGCATCTGGTCCCATCACTACATGGGAAATAGATGGAGAAACAGTGGAAACAGTGTCAGACTTTATTTTTCTGGGCTCCAAAATCACTGCAGATGGTGACTGCAGCCATGAAATTAAAAGACGCTTACTCCTTGGAAGGAAAGTTATGACAAACCTAGATAGCATATTCAAAAGCAGAGACATTACTTTGCCAACAAAGGTTCGCCTAGTCAAGGCTATGGTCTTTCCTGTGGTCATGTATGGATGTGAGAGCTGGACTGTGAAGAAGGCTGAGTGCCGAAGAATTGATGCTTTTGAACTGTGGTGTTGGAGAAGACTCTTGAGAGTCCCTTGGACTGCAAGGAGATCCAACCAATCCATTCTGAAGGAGATCAGCCCTGGGATTTCTTTGGAAGGAATGATGCTGAAGCTGAAACTCCAGTATTTTGGCCACCTCATGCGAAGAGTTGACTCATTGGAGAAGACTCTGATGCTGGGAGGGATTGAGGGCAGGAGGAGAAGGGGACGACAGAGGATGAGATGGCTGGATGGCATCACTGACTTGATGGGTGTGGGTCTGAGTGACCTCCGGGTGCTGGTGATGGACAGGGAGGCCTGGCGTGCTGCGGTTCATGGGGTCGCAAGAGTCGGACACGACTGAGCGACTGATCTGATCTGAAAATCACTGCAGATGGTGATGGCAGCCATGAAACTAAAAGACACTTGTTCCTTGGAAGAAAAGCTATGACCAACCTAGGCAACATATTAAAAAAAAACAGAGACATTACTTTGCCGACAAAGGTCCATCTAGTCAAAGCTATGGTTTTTCCAGTAGTCATATATGAATGTGAGAGTTGGACTATAAAGAAAGCTGAGCACTGAAGAATTGATATTTTTGAACTGTGGTGTTGGAGAAAACTCTTGAGAGTCCCTTGGACTGCAAGGAGATCCAACCAGTCCATCCTAAAGGAAATCAGTCCTGAATATTAATTGGAAGGACTGATCCTGATGTTGAAACTCCAGTACTTTGGCCACCTGATGCGAAGAACTGGCTCATTTGAAAAGACCCTGATGCTGGAAAAGATTGAAGGTGGGAGGAGAAGGGGATGGCAGAGAGTGAGGTGGCTGGATGGCATCCCCGACTGGACGGACATAAGTTTGAGCAAGCTCGGGGAGTTGGTGTTGGACAGGGAAGCCTGACTTGCTGCAGTCCATGGGGTGACAGAGTCAGACATGAGTGAGCAACTGAACCAAATATACTTTGGTGTCATGATAAGTATTCATTCATTCATTCATCCAGCACTTTTGAGTGCTAACTCTAGGCCAGTCCCAATGTATCTTTGACCTGCTATCAGCCAACTAACAAGTATTCAGACACATAAACTCTAAAATAGATATTTGTGTGAAGTACTGTGTGTGTCAACAATGCTTCTTCAGAGGAAGGGAGCTTCAGGCCAGTCCTTGAAAGAGAAGAAAAGACAAAAGAAAATTCATGTAAAGGGAATGTGCAAAGTCATGGAGGTACAGTAAAGAGGTAAGAGGCTATAGGACACTTAGAGATTATGGTAGCTGGCTTCTAGTTTGGCTTCCAATGATCCTCATCTCTGATATTCATGCTCTTGTATAGTCCCCTCCCACACCTAAGCAAAGCTAGTAGTGTATTGTAGAAGTGATGTATGTGACCAACACAATTAGTCATGAAAGACATTGTATCTTCCACCTTGGTCTTTGGATTGCCCACTCTAGAAGTCAGCTGCCATATTTTAAGTACCGTATGGAAAGACCCTAAGGGGAGGAAATAAGGCCCCCCCCCCACCAATACACTTGCCAGCCATGAGAATGGCACACACCGGAGGATTTACAACCTCCAGTCCAAGTCAAGGCTTCACAGACTGTAGTCCCAGGGAACTTCTAACTAAAAATTTAAAAGAAATGCTGTGCCAGAATTCCAAATCCAAGCTTCTCTGGATGTCATGACACATAGGAACCATAAGATAATAAATAATTGTTGTTTTAAGCCACTAAGTTTGGGATGATTTGTTGAGCATCCATGGATAAGTAATATGAAACATTTCTTATCTTATAAGTAATATGAAATATGGTTTTTAGCTCTACCAGTGGGATATGCCCTTCTTGTCTGTTCTGGGGGAAGATGTTTCCAGAACTCCAGAGAACTCTAGTTCCATGGTGAATGGAGTCTTGGAGAGGGAATAGGTAGATTTTACTTCTCCCACAATCCCCATTTGCACCGCTACACAAGCCACTCAGAATCAACATAAAATCTACATATAGTAATGTGGTGGGAATTTGACTTCAAACATAACAAACTCCCTGGTCTCCTTTGAAAGGTCAGTTTGTGGTTTTTCTACCAGGCTCCCCAAGCCTCCCCTGGCAAATGCACTACTCCAGGCATTTCCCTCCTTCGAGAAAATGAGTTCTCCATTTCACAGTATGGAATCCCTGTTTTCATTACTTGAGAAATTCTTTCTTTGCCAAGTGCCTGCTCGAAAGTTGTCTCCTTAATAAAAGTGTCACTAATTTTCACCTTTCCTTACGACTTCCACAGACTTTTGTTCATATTTCCATGATGTTTTTTAAATTTATTTTAATTCATTTTGCTACAGGATTATATTTTGTAAGTGGGTGGGCTTCATGCTTTATATGTAACCCCAACAGTTTACAAGTACCTCAGCACATAGTAGGTCCTTACTTTGTAGAATGGTAGTGGAAACTGAGCAGGTTAAAGTCAATCAGCAGTCTCCTGTCTTTTGAGACTGGATGAATTTTTCTTGTATCACATGTTGCCTCTCACTCTGTTGTTTAGCTCATTTAGTCTCTGAACATGAACTGTTTCATTTCCTCCTTCTTTGCCTGGCAAACTCCTGCATATCCTTCAAGATTTGGCTTAGGTATCATTCACCGAACTTAGGAAGCCTTCCTTGACCCTTTCAGGTAGTTTTAGAAACTCCTTGTTAGGAATTTCTATAGATGTCCATGAACATACTGCACGTATTATTGTACATTGCTCTAGATTATCTGTATGGGTTGATGCCTTCATCAGACTGTGAGCCTCAGTGTGGCAATTTTCAACACACAGTTATGCAACAAGGAAATGTCTATGAAATGAATGAATGAATTTTTGTTCTCTACCACTTGACACTTATTGTTAAAATTCTAGGCAAATCTGTCCACTAGGAGGACCATTATCTTGAGACAATTTTGTAAAGCTCTGATCCTTAAAACCACCCAATTAAAAATCACAAAGGAAGCTGAAGGAAGGAGCAGGATTCCTTATAAAACTCTCAGGCTTGCCTTTTGGCTCCTGCATTAACATTTCTAGGCTTGAATTTAGAATGAGGTAACTAGAATAAATTGTGTTACATGCCACTGCACTCAACTGCAGTTCAATTGTAATTTATGGATCGCTTTGGTCATCAGAGACCATTATCATAACCAAATGCCACAGCCTTATTATGGCACCTGCACTCATCCATCGTGCACAAATGGACAGTCAGACACCAAGTGCCTATTGAGAAGGCCATTCCCAAGCTGTGCAGGTTCATGCTGATCTCTGATTAGTCCCAGATTATGTCTCTGGACTGACATTGTAATCTGAGTTTCCCTTTTAGGGGAAAGATGACAATACAACTTGGTATAGGATTTGCATATCTTTTTAACATTCTCAGTTTGTTCAAGATCCCCCTCAGTTTCTTCTAAGACTACAGTCATGTCTGCCTCTTTTATCACATTGTTTTTTCCCTCTTTCCAAAAATGTGGCTACAGTTGAATATAGATCCCTGCTGCTGCTGCTGCTGCTAAGTTGCTTCAGTCGTGTCCGACTCTGTGCGACCCCATAGACAGAAGCTCACCAGGCTCCCCCGTCCCTGGGATTCTCCAGGCAAGAATACTGGAGTGGGTTGCCATTTCCTTCTCCAATGCATGAAAGTGAAAAAGTGAAAAGGAAGTCGCTCAGTCGTGTCCGACTCTTAGCGACCCCATGGACTGGAGCCTACCAGGATCCTCCGTCCATGGGATTTTCCAGGCAAAAGTACTGGGGTGGGGTGCCATTGCCTTCCCTGCTAGACCTTAAATGTTACTGTCATTTTAAAATGAGGTTTTCTCTTCTGTTAAAAAAACTACAATTAGAAAAAATGAGATTTTCAAAATCACTTTATCAAGTTATGATTGACATATAAAGAGCTGTACCTATTTTTGCATACAACTTGATGACTTTGATGGTAAGTATACACCTGTGAAACCGTCATCACCAAGGCCATACACATATTCATCACAAAGATTTCTCCAGCCACAAAAACAAGATTTATGGACTATCTATATTTATCAAAAATAACATTCACAGAGGGAAAAATCAATTAATTAAGAAATAGAACCTCTGAGAGTTGTTTGTTCCCTGTAAACATTAACAGATGACTTGGAATTTACATTCTGCAAGTTGATGTTCCTGTCTAGGAATATTTCATCTAAAAATCATTTTCTGTTTTGTTTTTAGTTGAAATGTTACAGTCTGGGGCTCTACCCATGAGAATCACTTCTGAATCCCAATAACGTATTCTAGGTACCTTGTCTGGTTGGAAAGATTGGAGGCTAACCTCAGAACACCTCTGGGAAAGGAAGCTCTACTTTACTTGGCATTGCACTTCCAAAGAACAGGACTGGAACTCTCTCAGCTGCACAGCCTGTCTCTCATGGCACCTGCTTCTCACTATACAGCTGCTAACTACTTCTCTTGTCGCCCTGTTGGCATCTTAATCCCCTGCTCTTCGTTCTTCTGTGTTATTTATGCACACTTGGAATTGCCATGTCCTCAACTCAGCATCAGGAATTTGATTACTGTCTACCCCTACTTCTAACTCAGGTTCAAAACTGCCAAATTCCCAAGAATGGAACCTGAACAGCCCAGTCCATCTTTCTGAGCCAGATCTCATAAGGACTTGGTCACTGGCCAGCCTGTCCATGATTCTCTCTGAGTAAGATGTGCAGCCTTGTTCCAATCACCTGTGACTTTAATGAGGGTCATATAATATAAACATGACCTATTTAAGCAGAGAGTCTGAAGATGGCAAAGTGCATTACAACAGAGGTGTCTGAAGCATACATTTATCTGTAGCATTTGTTTTAGGCCTGAAAACAATATTTGCTTGGGCCCATATAGTTTTTCTACATGGGAAAAAAGGACAATAATCACTTTTTATGAGTCATCCTTCAGCAGGCGGTCTCAAGAGACTAACTACCTCAGGAAAAAAAAAACAGAACTGGAACCAGTGCTGACCTCTTGCAATCCCAACAACTTACTTTTTTTTTTAAATTTTATTTTATTGAACTTTACAATATTGTATTGCTTTTGCCATACATCAAAATGAATCTGCCACAGGTATACATGTGTTCCCCATCCTGAACCCTCCTCCCTCCTCCCTCCCCATACCATACTTCTGGGTCTTCCCAGTGTACCAGCCCCAAGCATCCTGTATCATGCATTGAACCTGGACTGGCAACTCATTTCATATATGATATTATACATGTTTCAATGCCATTCTCCCAAATCATCCCACCCTCTCCCTCTCCCCACAGAGTCCAAAAGACTGTTCTATACATCAGTGTCTCTTTTGCTGTCTCGTATACAGGGTTATTGTTACCATCTTTCTAAATTCCATATATATGCGTTAGTATACTGTATTTGTGTTTTTCTTTCTGGCTTACTTCACTCTGTATAATGTTCACCCACAAGCTTCTTCACAACAAAAGAAACTATAAGCAAGGTGAAAAGACAGCCTTCAGAATGGGAGAAAATAATAGCAAATGAAGCAACAGACAAACAACTAATCTCAAAAATATACAAGCAACTCCTACAGCTCAATTTCAGAAAAATAAATGACACAATCAAAAAATGGACCAACAACTTACTTGAAAGTGACAGAAGGGCACTTCATATTACTTTAGCCAAATTAACATAAATATGAACACCTGTAACCTCACAGACCACCTCATTGGCCTATCCACAGGTACATGAGATGTCCTAGAAGCCAGGCGGTACACATGGATGAACAGTGCCACATGGATAGGAAGTGAGACAAGAGAACACTCACTTTACACAGTCTGTAATCACCATGCAGTCTCAACACATGCTTAACTTTTTCTTTCTTGTCTTGTCTTCTGACAATACTTTGCTTCTCATAGACTCCAAGGATTAACAAAATGTGTAGAAGAAACAACACAAATCATAATGCAAAGTATTTATTATCAATAGACAACACATACATTAATCATGAACAAAAATTAAACAATGCTACAATTTCCAAACAGTGTGTGTGATTCACA
The DNA here is from genome assembly GCA_935064755.1 of Tragelaphus eurycerus. NCBI lineage: Eukaryota > Metazoa > Chordata > Mammalia > Artiodactyla > Bovidae > Tragelaphus > Tragelaphus eurycerus. The sequence goes on from CAKXYN010000002.1 coordinate 34,398,384, forward strand.
CTATGTTCTTTATCTTAGAGTTCAGTTCAGTCACTCAGTTGTGTCCGACTCTTTGCAACCCCATGAATCGCAATACGCCAGGCCTTCCTGTCCATCACCAACTCCCGGAGCTCACTCAACTCACGTCCATCAAGTCAGTGATGCCATGCAGCCATCTCATCCTCTGTTGTCCCCTTCTCCTCCGGCCCCCAATTCCTCCCAGCATTAGAGTCTTTTCCAATGAGTCAACTCTTCGCATGAGGTGGCCAAAGTATTGGAGTTTCAGCTTTAGCATCAGTCCTTCCAAAGAACACCCAGGACTGATCTCCTGTAGAATGGACTGGTTAATGATCCCCAAACAATTCACTAAACCAATAATAATATTAGTTGCTATGATCTACTGAGCACTCACTGTATACTAGAGTTAGATATACTTTAAACACTTATTTAATCTTCACAAGAACTCTGCAAGGCTAATCCAACTGAGGAAGCTGAGCCTTAGAAAATTTAAATAATTTTCTCACTGTCACACTGGTAAGATGTGACTTGAACCTAGATTTGTATCATTCCACATACTAAGATCTCAGTCACTGTTGACTACTGGTTCGTCTAAGGACATAACACCATATATTTATGTGAGCAATTAACCAGTTTTGTGTTATTTTGCATTTCCATATATATTTAATCAATTTTATATTCTTGAAGTGTCAGTTCAGTTCAGTCGTTCAGTCATGTATGATTGTTTGCAACCCCATGAATTTCAGCACACCAGGCCTCCCTATCCATCACCAACTCCTGGAGTTCACCCAAACTCATGTCCATCGAGTCGGTGATGCCATCCAGCCATCTCATCCTCTGTTGTCCCCTTCTCCTCCTGCCCTCAATCCCTCCCAGCATCAGAGTCTTTTCCAATGAGTCAACTCTTCGCATGAGGTGGCCAAAGTACTGGAGTTTCACCTTTAGCATCAGTCCTTGCAAAGAACACACAGGGCTGATCTCCTTCAGAATGGACTGGTTGGATCTCCTTGCAGTCCAAGGGACTCTCAAGAGTCTTCTCCAACACCACAGTTCAAAAGCATCAATTCTTCGGCACTCAGCTTTCTCCACAGTCCAACTCTCACATCCATACATTTACCACTGGAAAAACCATAGCCTTGACTAGACAGACCTCTGTTGGCAAAGTAACGTCTCTGCTTTTGAATATGCTATCTAGGTTGGTCATAACTTTCCTTCCAAGGAGTAAGCGTCTTTTAATTTCATGGCTGCAGTCGCCATCTGCAGTGATTTTGGAGCCCCCCAAAATAAAGTCTGACACTGTTTCCCCATCTATTTGCCATGAAGTGATGGGACCAGATGCCATGATCTTAGTTTTCTGAATGTTGAGCTTTAAGCCGATTTTTTCACTGTCCTCTTAACACTTTTATCAAGAGGCTCTTTAGTTCTTTTTCACTTTCTGCCATAAGGGTGGTGTCATCTGAATATTTGAGGTTATTGATATTTCTCCTGGCAATCTTGATTCCAGCTTGTGCTTCTTCCAGCCCAGCGTTTCTCATGATGTCCTCTGCATACAAGTTAAATCTCAGAGTTATACATCACTAATCCATTCAAAGGATACACTGTGAGTGCAGCTGTTTGACAGCAGCTGTGTGGCAGTGGTGGTGAACAAGGCAGTTAAGATCTTTTATGTTTTTTATCCTGGCCCTTCTTCCCTTTATTGCTTATTTATCCACACATCTATCCCATTTATCCCATTCTACTTGAAACAGAAAAAAAAGGAGTTAAAGTGAACTGCTTGAAGTCAAGATCTTTTAACTTTGAGCCCAAGGCTATTTAAAGGGTGTAGCCTCACAAACCCACAGCATCAGGATTATCTGGGATATCATGGGAGATGCAAAGTTTTGGGTTTATTAAATGAGGAAACAGTGACAGATTTTATTTCCTTGGGCTCCAAAATCACTGCTGACGGTGACATGAAATTAAAAGATGCTTGCTGTGACAAAATTAGACAGTGTCTTAAAAAGCAGAGACATCACTTTTCTGACACAAGTACATATAGTAAAAGCTACAGTTTTTCCAGTAGTGATGTACGGCTAGGAGGAGACAATGGCACCCCACTCCAGTACTCTTGCCTGGAAAATTCCATGGATGGAGGAGCCTGGTAGGCTGCAGTCCATGGGGTCGTTAGAGTTGAACACGACTTAGTGACTTCACTTTCACTTTTCACTTTCATGCATTGGAGAAGGAAATGGCAACCCACTCCAGTGTTCTTGCCTGGAGAATCCCAGGGACGGGGGAGCCTGGTGGGCTGCCATCTATGGGGTCACACAGACTTGGAACACGACTGAAGTGACTTAGCAGTAGCAGCATGTACGACTAAGAGAACTGGACCATAAAGAGAGCCAAAGAATTGATGCTTTCAAACTGCAGTGCAGGAAAAGACTCTAGAGAGTTCCTTGGACAGAAGGGAGATTAAACTAGTCAATTCTGAAGGAAATCAACCCTGAATATTCTTTGGAAGGATTGATGCTGAAGCTCCAATACTTTGGCCACCTGATTGAAAGAGCTGACTCATTAGAAAAGATCCTGATGCTGAGAAAGATTGAAGGCAGGAGGAGAAGGGGACGACAGAGGATGAGATGGCTGGACGGCATCACTGACTTGATGGACGTGAGTCTCGGTGAACTCTGGGAGTTAGTGATGGACAGGGAGGCCTGGTGTGCTGCAATTCATGGGGTCACAAAGAGTCGGACACAACTCTTTGTGTTGAGTTGAGTGACTGAACTCAACTGAACTGAATAGATGTTTTTGATTGTCATGGCTTTGGGAGGCATGGTATGACTGGCATCCAGTGGGCCAAGGGCAGGGATGCTGCTAAACATCCAAGAATGCACAGGACATCTCCTTACACAAAAATTATCCAGCAGAGAATAGCAATAGTGCTGAGCTTGAAAAACCCTGCCCTAGAGAATTCTAAACAATTGATGACCAAGATGCCTCATGAAGGCATTTTGACCTGCTTTCTTCCTTGTCCACTCCCAAAATTATTAATTGCCAGTTAGAAATGGCAAAGTTTGCTTGCCAGGCATAGAGGTATTCTGAATTTAAACTAAAAAAAAAAAACCTGCCACTTGACAGCAGAATCACAATATATCATACCACACTCATCCATCGTCGTCCTCATTTTTTTCGTATCGAATGAGCCAACATCACCCTCATTAATATTTTAAATAGCTATGCTATACATTTAATAAAATGCATGCCCTTTAAAAGTCAAAATGTTCCCACTAGGACTTGTATATGATACCATATAATTTTTCTTGAAACAGGGATCTGGCTTGGAGAATGACTTCAATTTGTTTTCCAGACACATGTGACATAAATCACTATTTCACTGACTCTGATCACCAGACCATTGCTGGCCTCCAATAAATGTTTTCCAGCCTGCAAACCTTTTACCACAGAAAGTTCTTATTTTTGAAAGCTATAAACTGAAACGATGACCCTTGACAGGCAATGAAACTTAAAGCATTTCTTGTTAAAGTTCTAATTTTTACTATATCTTAGTAATAAAATAAATAATTGAAGAGAGAAAATATAATAGTGCTGTCTTAGCTTGGTATCACCCAAAGCAAAATTTGTTGTGGAGGTTTATGATGAGTAGTTAATTTGAGAATCTGATTGCAAAAAGGAGAAGCAATGGGTTGGGGAATATAGCAGGAAAAGAGGGAAACCCAACTACACCTTAAGGCAGCTGCACCCTAAGTTGGCCACCTGATGGACAACTGGTCACTTTATACCATGAGCCTTTGGGAAACTTTATGAAATATATCTCATTTTTTATGGGATAAATGAAAAATCAAACAGGGGCTCGGTATCAGCCTAGAGGAGTGGGATGGGGAGGGAGATGGAAAGGAGTTTCAAAGGGGTGGTGATAAAAAAAAAAAAGGAAATGTGTCTCAGAATCATCAGCCTAGGTAAGAAAGGGGGAGGCAGTTTTCTTTCGCTGCCAGTCTCATAGGTCAACATTGTTGTATAGGATGCCGGCTCCCATATTTCGTTTGTGAGTGCTAACTGTTTCAGAGATGCACAAAGACAGGAAATGTGAAGGGCCTAAAACAAGAAAATACTAAATTACACCTGTCAGAAATATGTGGAAGACTGTAGAACTTGCCCCTGGAGAGATAATTACAATGAAAGGTATGGCCAGAGTACTTAAAGAGATGAAGAGGTGTTGGCAACAGAACTCTTCAATGACATACGTATATTACCCATCCATCTGTAGTGTATAGGATGAATATATAGACGTCTGAGACGTGTGCTATACACCTTATATATATATATCTTATATAGCCCTGTATTAGGTACATATGATACACACATACACACATGCACACATATGCATGTACACATACAATTTATAAGTATATAAGTCAAATAAATATATACTAACATGTTAAATGCTTATATAGTATTTGATAATCATCATAGAGATTTTTTATATTTTTCTTGTCTAAGCTTAAGGACTTCCCTGATAGCTCAGATGGTAAAGAATCTGTCTGCAACATGGGAGACCAGGGTTCAATCCACAGGTCAGGAAGATCCTCGGGAGATGGGAATGGCAACTCACTCCAGTATTCTTGCCTGGAGACTCCCATGAACAAAAGAGCCTAGCAGGCTGAAGTCCATGGGATCACAGAGAGCTGGACGTGACTGAGCGACTACCACGAGCTTAGAGTTGCCTGAGATGTATGGAAGCAACAGTTAGAACTGGACATGGAACAACAGACTGGTTCCAAATAGGAAAAGGAGTACGTCAAGGCTGTATATTGTCAACCTGCTTATTTAACTTCTATGCAGAGTACATCATGAGAAATGCTGGGCTGGAAGAAGCACAAGCTGGAATCAAGATTGCTGGGAGAAATATCAATAACCTCAAATATGCAGATGACACCATCCTTATGGCAGAAAGTGAAGAGGAACTAAAAAGTGTGTTTATGAAAGTGAAAGAGGAGAGTGAAAAAGTTGGCTTAAAGATCAACATTCAGAAAACTAAGATCATGACATCTGGTCCCATCACTTCATGGCAAATAGATGAGGAAACAGAGAAACAGTGTCAGACTTTTTTTTTAGGCTCCAAAATCACTACAGATGGTGACTGCAGCCATGAAATTAAAAGACGCATACTCCTTGGAAGAAAAGTTATGAGCAACCTAGATAGCATATTCAAAAGCAGAGTCTTTACTTTGCCAACAACGGTCGATCTAGTAAAGGCTATGGTTTTTCCAGTAGTCATGTATGGATGTGACAGTTGGACTTGGAAGAAAGCTGAACACTGAAGAATTGATGCTTTTGAACTGTGGTGTTGAAGAAGACTCTTGAGAGTCCCTTAGACTGCAAGGAGATCCAACCAGTCCATCCTAAAGGAGATCAGTCCTGGGTGTTCATTGGAAGGAATGTAGCTGAAGCTGAAACTCCAATACTTTGGCCACTTCATGCGAAGAATTGACTCATTGGAAAAGACTCTGATGCTGGGAGGGATTAGGGGCAGGAGGAGAGGGGGATGACAGAGGATGAGGTGCCTGGATGGCATCACCGACTTGGACATCAGTTCAGTTCAGTTCAGTCGCTCAGTCGTGTCCAACTCTTTGCGACCCCATGAATCACAGCACGCCAGGCCTCCCTGACCATCACCAACTCCCAATGTTCACTCAGAATCATGTCCATTAAATCAGTGATGCCATCCAGCCATCTCATCCTCTGTCGTCCCCTTCTCCTCCCGCTCCCAATCCCTCCCAGCATCAGAGTCTTTCCCAATGAGTCAACTCTTCACATGAGGTAGCCAGAGTATTGGAGTTTCAGCTTTCGTATCATTCCTTCCAAGGAAATCCCAGGGCTGATCTCCTTCAGAATGGACTGGTTGGATCTCCTTGCAGTCCAAGGGACTCTCAAGAGTCTTCTCCAACACCACAGTTCAAAAGCATCAATTCTTCAGCGCTCAGCTTTCTTCACAGTCCAACTCTCACATCCATACATGACCACAGAAAAAACAATAGCCTTGACTAGACAGACCTCTTTGGCAAAATAATGTCTCTGCTTTTGAATATGCTATCTAGGTTGGTCATAACTTTCCTTCCAAGGAGTAAGTGTCTTTTCATTTCATGGTTGCAGTCACCATCTGCAGTGATTTTGGAGCCCCCAAAAATCAAGTCTGACACTGTTTCCACTATTTCCCCATCTATTTCCCCTGAAGATGAAGTGATGGGACTGAGTGCCATAATCTTCATTTCCTGAATGTTGAGCTTTAAGCCAACTTTTTCACTCTCCACTTTCACTTTCATCAAGAGGCTTTTTAGTACTTCTTTACTTTCTGCCATAAGGATGGTGTCATCTGCATATCTGAGGTTATTGATATTTCTCCCAGAAGCTTGATTCCAGCTTCTGCTTCTTCCAGTCCAGCATTTCTCATGAGGTACTCTGAATATAAGTTAAATAAGCAGGTTGACAATATACAGCCTTGATGTACGCCTTTCCCTATTTGGAAGCAGTCTGTTGTTCCATGTCCAGTTCTAACTGTTGCTTCCTGACCTGCATACAGATTTCTCAAAAGGCTGGTCAAGTGGTCTGGTATTCCCATCTCTTTCAGAATTTTCCACAGTTTATTGTGATCCATACAAAGGCTTTGGCATAGTCAATAAAGCAGAAATAGATGTTTTTCTGGAATTCTCTTGCTTTTTCCATGATCCAGCAGGTGTTGGAAATTTGGTCTCTGGTTCCTTGTTGGAAATTTGGTCTCTGGTTCCTCCGCCTTGTCTAAAACCAGCTTGAACAACTGGAAGTTCACAGTTCACATATTGCTGAAGTCTGGCTTGGAGAATTTTGAGCATTACTTTACTAGCGTGTGAGATGAATGCAATTGTGTGGTAGTTTGAGCATTCTTTGACATTGCCTTTCTTTGGGATTGGAATGAAAACTGACCTTTTCCAGTCCTGTGGCCACTGCTGAGTTTTCCAAGTTTGCTGGCGTATTGAGTGCAGCACTTTCACAGCATCATCTTTCAGGATTTGAAATAGCTCCACTGGAATTCCATCACCTCCACTAGCTTTGCTCGTAGTGATGCTTTCTAAGGCCCACTTGACTTCACATTCCAGGATGTCTGGCTCTAGGTCAGTGATCACACCATCGTGGTTATCTGGGTCATGAAGATCTTTTTTGTACAGTTCTTCTGTGTATTCTTGCCACCTCTTCTTAATATCTTCTGTTTCTGTTAGGTCCATACCATTTCTGTCCTTTATCGAGCCCATCTTTGCATGAAATGTTCCCTTGGTGTCTCTAATTTTCTTGAAGAGATCTCTAGTCTTTCCCATTCTGTTGTTTTCCTCTATTTCTTTTCATTGATCACTGAGGAAAGCTTTCATATCTCTTCTTGCTATTCTTTGAAACTCTGCATTCAGATGCTTATATCTTTCCTTTTCTCCTTTGCTTTTCACTTCTCTTCTTTTCACAGCTATTTGTAAGGCCTCCCCAGACAGCCAGTTTGTTTTGCATTTCTTTTCCATGGGGATGGTCTTGATCCCTGTCTCCTGTACAATGTCATGAATCTCATTCCATAGTTCATCAGACACTCTATCTATCTGATCTAGTCCCTTATATCTATTTCTCACTTCCACTGTATAATCATAAGGGATTTGATTTAGGTCATACCTGAATGGTCTAGTGGTTTTCCCTACTTTCTTGAATTTCAGTCTATGGACATGAGTTTGGGTAAACTCGGGGGGTTGGTGATGGATAGGGGGGGCGGGGGGGCCGGGGTTGTGGGAGCCCAAAAAAAAGGGCCCACGCGTGGGGGGGCCAACCCAAATTTGATGTTTATTTTTTTTTTTTTTTTTTTTTTTTTTTTTTTTTTTTATTTTTTTTTTTTTTTTTTTTTGAGTGTGCGTCTTTTTTTTTTTTGTTACATTTGACTAGTATGTCTTTCCAGTGGATGTTAGTCTTATACCTATGGATAATATATTTGATATGACCCTTTTACTGTTTTGACTTAGAATTTAAGTATTTCTATTTAAATCATGTCTATACAACACAACAGCTGTGTGACCTTGTGCCAGTTATTGAACCTTTGTGGGCATGATTTCCTCAATTATAAAATTGAGACTGACAACACCTACAGCATACAATTTTTATAGGAACAAATAGTTAAACTTGAAAATCCTTTAGGTTGGGGCCTGGCACATAGCAAGAGTTCCTACTATCTTAGCTATTCATACTGAATAAATGTTAGCTATCATTTTTATACATGCATATCAACACTGTATGGAAGAAGATGGGAGAAGACAGAGGATGAAATTAGTTGGCCTAATATTTCTTGGGTCATTTCCTACCAATAAGCAATCTCCAATGTATTTGTAAATTGAACAAACACTTTAAATTGCATGTCTTTGTTTTGTTTTTAAGCACTTAGCTTATCCTAAGTTTTCCTCAGAGATAAACTTTTAATGTGTTTTAGAGAGCATTTAGCATGTCATTTGAGAATTGCTGAGTCACACTAGGGAGTTATTGAAGGGAGCAGAGCCTTTAAAGTAAAAATCCAAGGAATGTTAAAAGCAAAGCATCACATAAGTGACTCCAAATAAGTTGACTTGGGAGTCATACTTGCAATTAGGTGACCAGAGGGTAGGAAAATCCTAAAATAAGACAAATCAGGAACATTCTCTGTACTTTTTTCTAAGTCCTGTGCTAAGGCTAGATAGAAGTCTGTAACTCAAGAAGCTCATAGCCTAGTAACCCTGCTACTTAGCTTTAAAAGTATAAACCAAGTGTATATGAACCAAATGTACAAACATGTTTTAGATATAAAACAAAAAATAAATCAACAAATGTTTTGACTGAGTGGTCTCAGTAAAAATTCAGCCATTTGGTACAAAGAATATGATTCAAGGAGGACTATATGGGGTTTTAGAATTAATGCTTAAATGTGTCTTGGTTCCACTATTAGATATAAAGGGCAATCTGGGGCCACGTCCAGGCTGTTCTATTGCTATAGAGAAAGAACATGAGTCCAACCCTAGTCCTTGAAAATGAGAAGAAAACCTGGAAGGGAACTGGAAAGCAGATTGTAAATGAAAAGTGTAAAGCTCTCCCAACTGAAACACATTCTGTCTAAAGCAAGAAATGTCACATTAATTGAGCACCTACTATGTACCAGTTTGCTACCTACTATGTGCCGGTTCTCTACGTAAGAGAGAACTTTCCCTCTCCATTTCCATTTCCAAAGATCTCTAACATCTCAGAAGTTAAGTTAGCAATCCTCAAAAGATTATAAAGATAATAAGAAGCCAAAGCAGAGCTGTAACCCCTGCCTATCCAGTAGTACACATCATCAGAATGCTTTTTCATCTATGTGAACACCAGCTTATCAAATAAGCAGTTGACGTATCATAGCTAGCTGGTCAATGACCGTGTGAGGTCATCGGCAGTGACTTGGAATTAGTCATTTTTAAGCCCTGGCAGTGACAGAAAAATGCTCTTGATATTTCAGAGCCATGAGTTTGACAGGGCAGATGAAACAACTGATATCAATTAGAAACATAAATTCAGATTTTCTGGCCAACTTGAAAATAAATTGTATGCATAGACATCCACAAGTCAGAGTGGGAATCATTTATTGAATCAAGTAATTGCCTCTCAATGTCTGCAGCAAGTTAACTACCTAAGGCAAGTGAGACAAAGCACCCTCAAGAGAGTTGTATTTGTTTATCCTGTAAAGTAGGCTTTTAATTGTGGTATGTCCCTCTGCCTAAACTCCTTGACATTTAAAGGGTGATGGTCGATTCTATACTTATTATTCATGCTGACAATAAATAAAACAAGGCAAAGAATTGATCTTCTACTAAAGGCCAATTATGTGTAGGAAAACAAAATGGTGAGCACAAGACACTCTGCACTGTCTCTGTCCTCTGCTATCTATCATGCTAAGCCCAAATGGTTTCTTCTTTTCTAGAGGTATTGGGATTGGAGCAGAGATCATGCATCAGTCTCTGGTCCCAGGATTATCACTGCTCTGCAACTTTGGGAAGACCCTTAACCTCTCTGATCCAAGTAACCACATTAGATGTAACTGATATTCATTTACACACTTTGAGAGTGGCTGAAATTTTCACATACACATATTCTTTTACTTAATATAAACATCCTTCACAAATCCTGCCATGCTGGTGACACTACCTCTGCTCTTCAGGTAAAGACATTAAGGTTTAGAGATGGAAACTTTTTTTTATCCAGGATCCAATAAATAACTGAACTGACCCCCCAGTTCCACATACTGCCTACTATAGTGTGTTGGTTAGGGCCCTCTCCACTTTGGTAAAATTAGAATTTTCTTATTCAAATTAAAAGCAATCAGATGTTAAGAACATTCAAATGTAACTTTCTTCTTAGTGAACTTTGCTCTAGGAGCAGCGATCAATTACTTAGATTTAACTCCTCTCCCTTCCTTTCATGCTCAACTTCTGCTAAGACCTTTTGAGTATCTGCTGTAAACTTTCTTGATTCTCTTTTCTTCCATATTCCATCCCACTGCCTAGTTCAGACGTGTGCCAAAGCCTTTCCTGGGCCCCAGCCTCCTCCTCACTTCCTTTCAATCTATTCTCTCTGCACTTTTGGCTGTTTGACTTGCACATTATAGTTTTCTTTGCTGTGAGAAACCCTTGACTCACTCCACTGCTCTCCCAGGGTCAGCTCCTATACAGCCCTCATCCCATCCCAACCCAACACCAGCTGTTTTCAGCAGTCTAGGCACCCTGGGATGCTTCACGCCTCCATGCAGTTATTTCTGTCTGGAACCCTGCTGTCACCTTACCAAAGAAACAATTTTCTTTACCCTTGAAAGCTCAGCTACCCCATGGCTTTCCTCCCCCTCCTTCTCCTCCTTACTCACACCCACTTCCCCTTTTAGTCAGATCTACTATTCACCCACAATTGTCAATTTTATAAAGATGACAGTGAAGAGTTCCCACAAACTGGGAAACAAGGTAAGTAAAATGATTCTCTGAGAGTTAAACCTTAAAACCAATATATCAAGAATCAAGGCAGAGAAGTGCCAAGTTATCTTAAAGTGAATAGTTTTCAAGCTTTAAAGATTGGGTTATAATATATCTGAAACCCTTAGGGCCAGATTTGCTTTGGAATTCAGAGGTTTTTTTTTTTTTTTTTTTGTAGTACAATGCAACTACCTTATGTTCTATATATAACGTGTGCGTGCTCAGTTGCTCAGTCTTGTCTGACTCTTTCCGACCCCATGGACTGTAGCCTACCAGACTCTTCTGTCATGGAATTTTCTCATGGAATATTCCAGGCAAGAAAACTGGAGTGAGTTGCCATTTCCTACTGCAGAGGATCTTTCCAACCCAGGGATCAAATCCATATCTCTTGCATCTCCTGCATTGGCAGGCAGATTCTTTACCACGGCGCCACCTGGGAAGCCCCTCTATATATAATATTCTCAATGTAATAAATCATGGAAATCATCAGTATTTGTGCAATGAAAGTATGAACCTCACACTAAGAAGCATAAATAAAGATAATGAATAGCTTCATGTTATTTCAGGTCACATTTGCCCTCAATTTACCACTTTTGGTTTTCAGAGCCTTGAGGATTTCAGAATTGTGGATAATGGGTTGTGAACCTGAATCTCTCTAAATAAACAAATTCTCCATCAGGAAGGGAAGCAGTCAGCTACAAAGAAGTCAGTCAATAAGCCCACATTCAAGAGGAGGGGATTATACATGGGCATGAGGACCCTGAAGCTGGACCACGGGGTGCCATATTCGAGGCTGCCTACCCTACAAGGGATTGTGAAGTATTCCAGGATTAGATATAGCTGAGCTGTTTTCATCCATAGAGGAAAGGGTCGAGGAGAGAGAGTAGTTTACAGAACCTGGAAGGACAGAGTCACGTGGAGAGGGCAGCCTTGAAAGACATTGTGTCCTTGGGTTAAGGGAACAGACATCTTCTGATGACCCCATAGGTGGAAAGCAGGTGGAATAAATACCCCAATCTCTTTTTTCTCTCCTCTTCCATCTCTTGATGGACCTCTAGACTGACAGAACCCAAATAGACACCCTGAAGCAAGAGGGCACAGTGATATAGTTGGTTCAGGTCAAACTGCAAGGACATAGAGTGAGTCTGGAGGGATAAATAGAAGATAGAACCAGCACATAATACTAGTATCTGGAAAATTACCTGTCAAGGACATTTAGGTCCCAGGGAACTTGCATTTGAAAGGCTAATTTGGTACAAGATATTAATATCTTGGAATGACCTATAATGGAAAATAATCTGAAAAAGATATATATATATATATATATATATTTAAAAGAAACTGAATCACTTTGCCATATGCCTAAAACTAACATCAATACTGTAAGTCAACTACAGTTCAATAATAAAAGGTTAGCTTGAATTATGATTATTTTTAAAGCATGAGATAGCTTAACAACTGCATTATAAATTTCTGGTCATCAAGAATGGAGCCACATTTGCCTCTGAATATTATGTACTAATTTGCTCATGCCAACACAGGTTCTCAAAAATGTCAGTATTTGAGACCTAGAAGGAACCTCAACTATTACACAGTACACACTTTTATTATAAGAATGAGAAAATTGCTGAGATGTTAAGTGAGTTACCTAAGACCTCACAGTGCTAAGCCCACATATTCCAACACTATCTGTAATTTACTAATTCGTTAATAGTAATGATAATAACTTTGCAAGTATATAACATTTGAAAGTTTACAAAGAGCTTCCACCCACATGATCTCACAATAATTCTGAGTTACTTAGAAGGTACATGCTATTTCCATTTTATAACTCAGAGAGTGACCGACATAGATGCTATTTTCAACACAACAAAAATGTCATAATAAGCATAGAAAATAATATAGAAGTTTGGCGCTTATTGAGTTCAGCCATTCATTCTCATTACATAGAATTATCTTCTCTAATTGGCTATGGCAGTTGTCTGAACTACAAGCTGAAGGGCTGCTCAATGAGAAACCAATATAGGATCATGCTATATGAAAATGCTGAGAGCAATGCCGTGTTCGTTTCAGGTGCACAGCAAAGTCATTCAGTTGTACATATATATGTATCTATTCATATACACATTCTTTTCCATATATCTGAAACTAGCACAACATTGCTAATCAACTATACTCCAATAGAAAATAAAAAATTTTTAAAAAGGAAATGCCAAGAGCAGTCTGAAATAGATCTTAGAGAATCTTCCAAGGGAAGAAAGGGAATAAAACAGCCCTGCTAAGGGCCTTTCCTTCTGTACCATAGATAGAGTGCCTCCTTGTGACATATCTAAAGCATACTCCAGGAAACAAAGCTTATAATCTCTTGGAGGACTCTACACAATGAACATACATACTCACATACAAAAGACAAAAAAATAAAGCAGTAGGCTGAGGGGCAAAATGTGGTAGAATTTGAAGCCTATAGTATTGTTCTAGTTTAATCCACTGCTATTTAACAAACTGTAAAACTCCATAGTTTAAAATAACATTCCTTTTTATTATAGCCCATAATTTCATGGGTCAAGAATTCCCATAGGGCTCTGCTGGGCAATTTTCCTGTTCACGTACCAATGACTGGAATGATTTAGTGATATTCAGCTGAAGGCTGACCTGGTCTGGAAGAGTCAAAAGACTTTATTCACATACCAGCATCTTGATGGGGATGTCTTGAAAGTTTAGCTCACCTCTGCCTCTCTCCCTCCATTTAGCTTCAGGGCCCTCTATGAGATATATCCAGTAGGATAGCTGGATTTCTTACCTGGCCACTCAAGATTCCCAAAGCCTTAGAAGGCAGTCACTAGCCTCTGTTCAAGGACAGGCCCAGAACTGGCACAGCACCAGTTCAGCTATGCAGTTTTGGTCCAAGAAGTCACACGTTGACCCCCTTTAAGGAGAAGCCAAACAGACTCCACCGATTGATGGGAGCAGCACCAAAGAATTTATGACCGCAATGGCACCCCCACCCCAGTACTCTTGCCTGGAAAATCCCATGGACCGAGGACCCTGGTGGGCTGCAGTCCATGGGGTCGCTAAGAGGCGGACACGACTGAGCGACTTCACTTTCACTTTCCACTTTTATGCATTGGAGAAGGAAATGGCAACCCACTCCAGTGTTCTTGCCTGGAGAATCCCAGGGACAGGGGAACCCTGGTGGGCTTCTGTCTATGGGGTCGCACAGAGTCGGACACGACTGAAGTGACTTAGCAGCAGTAGCAGCAGTTGGTGGTGGTGGTTTATCACTAAGTCATGTCTGACTCTTGTGACGCCACAGAATATAGCCTGCCAGCCTCCTCTGTCCATGGGATTTTCCTGGCAAGAATACTGGAGTAGATTACCATTTCCTTCTCCAGAGGATCTTCCTGATCCAGGAATCGAATCCTGATCTCCTACATTGCAGGTGGGTTCTTTACCAACTGAGCTATAAGGGAAGCCCCCATGACCATCTTTAATCCCATATGATTCTGCATAAACTGCTCCTATTTTCTCCATTCTTTTCACTGTTACCACTTATTCGACATTTTTACAGTTATAACCTGAAGAAAATAATGAGGGCACTGCCTGGGGGTAATTTTTATTTCCAGGAACATGTCCCATCAACTGGGGACATAAGTTGAAATAACTGATCTCTCTAGCATTACTGGTATGTGTGTTGTTTCACCAGCCTGGGTTTAAGTGATGTATTCAGAGAAGGCAATGGCACCCCACTCCAGTACTATTGCTTGGAAACTCTTATGGACGGAGGTGCCTGGTAGGCTGCAGTCCATGGGGTCGCGAAGAGTCAGACCTGACTGAGCGACTTCACTTTCACTTTTCACTTTCATGCATTGGAGAAGGAAATGGCAACCCACTCCGGCATTCTTGCCTGGAGAATCCCAGGGACAGAGGTGCCTAATAGGCTGCCGTCTATGGGGTCGCATGGAGTCAGACACAACTGAAGCAACTTAGCAACAGCAACAATGTATTCACAGCCTCGAATATGATGCCCTTAATTCCTCTAACCATCTACTCATATAGCAAATGTTTACCGATTCTCCATTGCAGATATTTTGAGAATCCTTAGGCTTGTTTATCCATGTCTGTTGCTCACTTCTCTCTGCCATGGAGGTTGGGGCTATCTCAAGGGAGTGGCTATTGCTTCTGTCACTCTCTCTGGTTTTGATGCTAGTTCACTTCAATCCACCTCCTGGGCACACATTATTAAGGAAATTTGTTATTGTTATTTCAATCCTCATGGTTCTATGAAGGAATGACCCTCCGTTTCCAAATGAAAAGAACAAAACTTCCTATTTTTATTCTTACACAAGATGTGTCTCTTTGTGAAGCTGCCCAACTGTCCAGTGTTCGGTTCATTTCTGTCACTTAGTCATGTCCAACCCTTTGGGACCCCATGGACCGCAGCACACCAGGCCTCCCTGTCCATCACCAACTCCCGGAGTTTACTCAAACTCATGTCCATTGAGTCAGTGATGTCACCCAACCATCTCACTCTCTGTCGTCCCCTTCTCCTCCCAGTTTCAATCTTTCCCAGCCTCAGGATCTTTTCAAATGAGTGGCCTCAGGTTGAGTTGCATCAGGTGGCCAAAATATTGGAGTTTCAGCTTCAACATCAGTCCTTCCAATGAACACCCAGGACTGATTTCCTTTAAGATGGACTGGTTGGATCTCCTTGCTGTCCAAGGGACTCTCAAGAGTCTTCTTCAATACCACAATTCAAAAGCATCAATTCTTTGGCACTCAGCTTTCTTTATAGTTCAACTCTCACATCCATACATGACTACTGGAAAAATCATAGCTTCGACTAGACGGACCTTTGTTGACAAAGTAATGTCTCTGCTTTTTAATATGCTGTCTAGGTTGGTCATAACTTTCCTTCCAAGGAGTAAGCATCTTTTAATTGCATGGCTGCCACCACCATCTGCAGTGATTTTGGAGCCCCAAAAAATAAAGTCTGTCACTGTTTCCATTGTTTCCCCATCTATTTGCCATGAAGTGATGGGACCAGATGCCATGATATTAGTTTTCTGAATGTTGATCTTTAAGCCCACTTATTCACTCTGCTCTTTCACTTTCATCAAGAGGCTCTTTAGTTGTTCTTCCCTTTCTGCCTTGTTCTTTAGTGTTACCTGCATATCTGAGGTTATTGATATTTCTTCCAGAAATCTTTTTTTCAGCTTGTGCTTCATCCAGCCAAGTGTTTCTCATGATGTACTCTGCTGCTGCTGCTGCTGCTAAGTCGCTTTAGTCGTGTCCGACTCTGTGTGACCCCATAGACGGCAGCCCACCAGGGTTCCCCTGTCCCTGGGATTCTCCAGGCAAGAACACTGGAGTGGGTTGCCATTTCCTTCTGCATATAAGTTAAATAAGCAGGGTGACAATATAGAGCCTTGACAAGTTCCTTTTCCTATTTGGAACCAGTCTGTTGTTTCCATGTCCAGTTTTAACTGTTGCTTCCTGACCTGCATACAGATTTCTCAAGAGGCAGGTCATATGGTCTGGTATTCCCATCTCTTTCAGAATTTTCCACAGTTTATTGTGATCCACACGGTCAAAGGCTTTGGCATAGTCAATAAAGCAGAAATAGACGTTCAGAAGTAGATGTTTTTCTGAAACTCTTGCTTTTTCAATGATGCAGCGGTTGTTGGCAATTTGATCTCTGGTTCCTCTGCCTTTTCTGAAACCAGCTTGAACATCTGGAAGTTCACAGTTTACATATTGCTGAAGCCTGGCTTGGAGAATTTTGATCATTACTAGTGTGTGCTGCTGCTACTGCTGCTAAGTCACTTCAGTCGTGTCTGACTCTGTTCGACCTCATAGACAGCAGCCCACCAGGCTCCCCAGTCCCTGGGATTCTCCAGGCAAGAACACTGGAGTGGGTTGCCATTTCCTTCTCCAATGCATGAAAGTGAAAAGTGAAAGTGAAGTCGCTCAGTCGTGACCGACCCTCAGCAACCCCATGGACTACAGCCTACCAGGCTCCTCCGTCCGTGGGGTTTTCCAGGCAGGAGTATTGGAGTGGGGGTGCCATTGCCTTCTCCATACTAGTGTGTGAGATGAGTGCAATTTTGCGGTAGTTTGAACATTCTTTGGCATTGCCTTTCTTTGGAATTGAAATGAAAACTGACCTTTTCCAGTCCTGTGGCCACTGCTGAGTTTTCCAAATTTGCTGGTATATTGAGGGCAGCACTTTCACAGCATCATCTTTCAAGAGTTGAAATAGCTCAACTGAAATTCCATCACCTCTACTAGCTTGGTTTGTAGTGATGCTTCCTAAGGCCCACTTGACTTCACATTCCAGGATATCTGGCTCTAGGTGACCAATCACACCATCGTGATTATCTGGGTCATGAAGATCTTTTTTGGTACAGTTCTTCTGTGTATTCTTGCCACCTTTTCTTAATATCTTCTGCTTCTGTTAGGTCTATACCATTTTCATCCTTTATTGAGTCCATCTTTGCATGAAGTGCTCCCTTGATATCTCTAATTTTCTTGAAGAGATCTCTAGTCTTTCCCATTCTATTGTTTTCCTCTATTTCTTTGCACTGATTACTGAGGAAGGCTTTCTTATGTCTCCTTGCTATTCTTTGGAACTCTGCATTCAAATGGGTATAACTTTCCTTTTCTCCTTTGTTTTTTCCTTCCTTCTTTTCACAGCTATTTGTAAGGCCTCCTCAGACAGCCATTTTGCTTTTTTGCTTTTCTTTTTCTTGGGGATGGTCTTGATCCCTGTCTCCTGTACAGTGTCATGAACCTCCGTCCAGTGTTACCATATGTTTTATTCAGCTATGCAGAACCAGGTACCTTGGGGGTGCTGATGCAGCCAGGGAAGTTGGCACTAGAGGAGATCCCACACCTACATGGCTACAAGTTAAGTTTGGATCTCTGCTCCTGTACTTTGATCAGACAACTGAAATACCAATGGCTCAGAGTGTAACTTTCCCCTTTACTTATGGTGTGTCCTTTCTCAGGACTGCTGTCTGCCCATTTCCCCTCCTAGCTTCTGTTAGGACATGCCATCTCCCCATCCTTCACTCCCCTTTCTGCAGTCTCTCATATATGTCTCTATACCCTGAGCTTTGATGTTCATAGAGCTCTTTAGTTACCTTTGTGAACCCCTTTCAAGCTCTAAATAAATCAATAAATGCAAACAGATGTGTAATGTGTGTCTGCATGTTTGGGGGTGAGATAGAGTACCTAAATCCCTTCAACAAAACATGTCTTTTATAGTCCCTGTTAACCAAAATTTTTAGATTGTTGCATTCTATTCAAACCATATATTTGCCCCATTTCCTTCACCTTTGCCTTGGCTAGAAACATGAGTTGGAAGAAAAATAATTTCTGCATTTATTTCCAGTATAGAGATAATTCTCTTTCCTATTTAACATTCAGGGGACTAAACCAAAATCTGCTGTCCCTCAAAGTCCATTCTGATTGGTCTGGTTATGAACACACAGGTGCTTGGCACAGAGTAGGGCACATTTGCTGCTTCTGCACAGCCTGGGGTGGAGACTGGGATTGTCTGATTCCTTTTGGGGGGGGAATATAATTGGTTTGCAATACTGTGTTAGTTTCTGCTGTACAACATGATGAATCAGCCATATGTATACATATATCGCCTTCCTCTTGAACCTCCCTCCCCAGCCCACTCCTCTAGATCATCACAGAGCACTGAGTTGAATTTCCTGTGTTATACAGCAACTTCTATCTAGCCATCTATTTTACACATGGTACTCTTGCCTGGAAAATCCCATGGACGGCGGAGCCTGGTGGGCTCCATGGAATCATGAAGAGTCAGACACTTACTGAGAGACTTCACTATCACTTTTTACTTTCATGCATTGGAGAAGGAAATGGCAACCCACTCCAGTGTTCTTGACTGGGAAATCCCAGGGACAGCGAAGCCTGGTGGGCTGCCATCTATGGGGTCGCACAGAGTCGGACACGATTGAAGCCACTTAGCAGCGGCAGCAGTGTACATATATCAATGCTACTCTCTCAATTCGCCCCCCGCCCCCGGCCATTCCCCTACTGTGTCTACAAGTCCCTTCTCTAGTTCTTTTAAAGACTGAAGTTTGGGAAATATGATTCCCAATGTTCCTCCCTAATCCTCAAGTTAGGTTGTTCACATGCATGGGGAAGATCTGTCCCTCGGGAAGGCTCTGTAGTGTCAGGAGTTATCACCATTTCTAAGGATGATCACAATGATTTGAGAATGTACCACTGGCACAATCAGTGTGTGAGTTTGTCCCTTTCTCTCCTTCACACACAGAGAGAGCACAAAAAGGGGCCCTGGCATGGGATGAACTGCTTTCTAAAGTCATTCAGCTTGTTAACAGTTAGATAATTATAATTATACATGAATCATCTGTGTCTGATTTATTTCATCAACATATCTCTCAGTTACTTACCATTACATATTTTGAGTTCTCACAGCATTGTAAATGCACAACCCCATGGACTGTAGCCTTTCAGATTCCTCTGTTTGTAGAATTTTCCAAGCAAGGGGGTTGCCTACTCCAGTGGATCTTCCTGACCCAGGGATCAAATCTGTGCTTCCTGCGGCTTCTACATTGGCAGGTGATTTCTTCACCACTGAACCACCAGGCTTCCCAAGAAGCTCTATCATTCATCTCTGAATGTTCTTCTGCCTTGTGCTTTTCTGGATATCTTTTGACACCAACATCATCTCTCCCCAGAGGTGCAAATATCCTGATCTCAGAACCAAATTGATTCTGTAGAACGTCCCAGACAGTTTCAAAGAAGGAAGGAAGGAAGGGGAAACTGAGGGCAGTTTGACAAGAAATAAGAGGGTCTTTAAAAGAGACTTCCCACAGCCCCCACTGCAATCTCCTTACTGTCTGTTGACAGAAAGCTCCTGGTAGGTCCCTGTGAATCTCCTAAATGCCTTTTTTTTTAAAAAAAAAAAAAGAACTTAATGAATTTTTTCTTGTTATCAATGCAATACTCATTCATGATAGGAACTGTGAAATTTCCATATAAGCAAACAGAAAATTTTAAAAATATCATTGGGAAATAAATTCTATTGACACCATGGTAAATGTTCTCCATGGTGTTTTTTTTTTTTTTCCTGTATATATAAACAGATTTGAGAGCATATCAGATCAGATCAGATCAGATCAGTCGCTCAGTCGTGTCCGACTCTTTGCGACCCCATGAACCGCAGCACGCCAGGCCTCCCTGTCCATCACCAGCTCCCGGAGGTCACTCAGACTCGCATCCATCGAGTCAGTGATGCCATCCAGCCATCTCATTCTCTGTTGTCCCCTTCTCCTCCTGCCCTCAATCCCTCCCAGCATCAGAGTCTTCTCCAATGAGTCAACTCTTCGCATGAGGTGGCCAAAATACTGGAGTTTCAGCTTTAGCATCGTTCCTTCCAAAGAAATTCCAGGATTGATCTCCTTCAAAATGGACTGGTTGGATCTTCTTGCAGTCCAAGGGACTCTCAAGAGTCTTCTCCAACACCACAGTTCAAAAGCATCAATTCTTCGGCGCTCAGCCTTCTTCACAGTCCAGCTCTCACATCCATACATGACCACAGGAAAGACCATAGCCTTGACTAGGCGAACCTTTGTTGGCAAAGTAATATCTCTGCTTTTGAATATGCTATCTAGGTTGGTCATAACTTTCCTTCCAAGGAGTAAGCGTCTTTTAATTTCATGGCTGCAGTCACCATCTGCAGTGATTTTGGAGCCCAGAAAAAGAAAGTCTGACACTGTTTCCACTGTTTCCCCATCTATTTCCCATGTAGTGATGGGACCAGATGCCATGATCTTCGTTTTCTGAATGCTGAGCTTCAAGCCAACCTTTTCACTCTCCACTTTCACTTTCATCAAGAGGCTTTTTACTTCCTCTTCACTTTCTGCCATAAGGGTGGTGTCATCTGCATATCTGAGGTTATTGATATTTCTCCCAGCAATCTTGATTCCAACTTGTGTTTCTTCCTGTCCAGCATTTCTCATGATGTACTCTGCATATAAGTTAAATAAACATGGTGATAATATACAGCCTTGATGTACTCCTTTTCCTATTTGGAACCCGTCTGTTGTTCCATGACCAGTTCTAACTCTTGCTTCCTGACCTGCATACAAATTTCTCAAGAGGCAGATCAGGTGGTCTGGTATTCCCATCTCTTTCAGAATTTTCCACAGTTTATTATGATCTACACAGTCAAAGGCTTTGGCATAGTCAATAAAGCAGAAATAGATGTTTTTCTGGAACTCTCTTGCTTTTTCCATGATCCAGCGGACAAAAACCTAAATGTCCCAAAATTTCATATGCTAAACTGATCATTTTATTGTGAGAATGACTTTCTCTTATAGAAATTTGTTGTTCATGGAATTTGAAAGACCTTGAAAAGACAGTCCTCACTCTCAATATAAACATATTATCTGTTAATACTGGATCCTGTCAACTACACATAGGAGATTGTCATCCAGGTCTCAGAGGTTCTTAGAGTTCTAGTTCTAAACACCAGGGACATTTCTTATGCAGGAAGCTATCTTTCTTCCATGTAGCTACTTAATACACCCACTGGGCCTACTAAAACAGCAACTTCCTATCTGGATTTTAAACAACCATGCCTGATATGTGACATGATGGTAGGCTAGCAGAACAATTAGATGGTGCCAAAATCTTACCATTGAAAAGATACTCAGAAAGACTCACGCAGCCTTTATAAGCACAAGGAAACTTGGCAAAGGAAATCTGAGTAAATCTCGTTTAGTTGTATTTTGAAACTGAAACACTGATGTTAATATAGATGAGGCTGGACACTGTGGCTTCAGTTCAGTTCAGTTTAGCGGCTCAGTTGTGTCTGACTCTTTGTGACACCATGAATTGCAGCACACCAGGCCTCCTGTCCATCACCAACTCCCGGAGTTCACTCAAACTCACATCCATCGAGTTGGTGATGCCATCCAGCCATCTCATCCTTTGGCGTCCCCTTCTCCTCCTGCCCCCAATCGCTCCCAGCATCAGAGTCTTTTCCAATGAGTTAACTCTTCACATGAGGTGGCCAAAGTATTGGAGTTTCAGCTTTAGCATCAGTCCTTCCAAAGAACACCCAAGACTGATCTCCTTTAGGATGGACTGGATGGATCTCCTTGCAGTCCAAGGGACTCTCAAGAGTCTTCTCCAACACCACACTTCAAATGCATCAATTCTTTGGCACTGAGCTTTCTTCACAGTCCAACTCTCACATCCATACATGACCACTGGAAAAACCATAGCCTTGACTAGACGGACCTTTGTTGGCAAAGTAATGTCTCTGCTTTTCAATATGCTGTCTAGGTTGGACATAACTTTCCTTCCAAGGAGTAAGCGTCTTTTAATTTCATGGCTGCAATCACCATCTGCAATGATTTTGGAGCCCAGAAAAATAAAGTTTGACACTGTTTCCCCATCTATTTCCTACAAAGTGATGGGACCAGATGCCATGATCTTCGTTTTCTGAATGTTGAGCTTTAAGCCAACCTTTTCACCCTCCACTTTCACTTTCATCAAGAGGCTTTTGAGTTCCTCTTCACTTTCTGCCATAAGGGTGGTGTCATCTGCATATCTGAGGTTATTCATATTTCTTCCAGCAATCTTGATTCCAGCTTGTGCTTCTTCCAGTCCAGCGTTTCTCATGATGTACTCTGCATAGAAGTTAAATAAGCAGGATGACCGTATACAGCCTTGACGTACTCCTTTTCCTATTTGGAACCAGTCTGTTGTTCCATGTCCAGTTCTAACTGTTGCTTCCTGACCTGCATACAGATTTCTCACGAGGCAGATCAGGTGGTCTGGTATTCCCATCTCTTGAAGAATTTTCCACAGTTTATTCTGATCCACACAGTCAAAGGCTTTGGCATAGTCAATAAAGCAGAAGTAGATGTTTTTCTGGAACTGTCTTTCTTTTTCCATGATCCAGTGGATGTTGACAATTTGATTTCTGGTTCTTCTGCCTTTTTTAAAGCCAGATTGAACATTTGGGAATTTATGGTTCACATATTGCTGCAGCCTGGCTTGGAGAATTTTGAGCATTACTTTACTAGCGTGTGAGATGAGTGCAATTGTGCAGTAGTTTGAGCATTCTTTGGCATTGCCTTTCTTTGGGATTGTGGCTTAGGCTAGAGATTCAATGAATTTCCCCATTTGAAAACGGTATCTTAGCTGATTCAATACAATCTAATGTTCCATCATCTCCAACAAAGTTCTAGAGGAGATGGAAAGATAGATACCAAGAGAAAGTACTGAGCTTGCCTGCATGTCAACATGGCAGAAATCTACGATGAGACTGGAATGTCGGAGAAGAGAGCTCAAGAAGGAAATGTACCCAAGGGTGTTCTAAGGTACTGGATTTCAGGTCAAGGCTCCTGCTCAGGCCACCAGGTGTAGGAGCTGCTGCTGCTGTTGCTTCAGTCGTGTCCCGCTCTGTGTGACCCCATAGACGGCAGCCCACCAGGCTCCCCCATCCCTGGGATTCTCCAAGCAAGAACACTGGAGTGGGTTGCCATTTCCTTCTCCAATGCATGAAAGTGAAAAGTGAAAGTGAAGTCGCTCAGTCGTGTCCGACTCTTCACCTACCAGGACTCTAGTCTACCAGGTTCCTCCATCCATGGGCTTTTCCAGGCAAGAGTCCTGGAGTGGGGTGCCAT
Organism: Tragelaphus eurycerus; assembly: GCA_935064755.1. Classification (NCBI taxonomy): domain Eukaryota; kingdom Metazoa; phylum Chordata; class Mammalia; order Artiodactyla; family Bovidae; genus Tragelaphus; species Tragelaphus eurycerus. The sequence goes on from CAKXYN010000002.1 coordinate 34,422,097, forward strand.
TGCCTTCTCTGAGGTGTAGGAGGGAAAAGAAAAAAATTAGCTACTCCTGACCTTCTGGTGCTCAGTGAGTTCTATTAGAAACAGGGCCCACAAGGTGTCTTGGAGCCTGGCTTTTGAGATAAGTTTTCTTCCTACTTTTGGAGAGCAAGACTAGGGGACGTTAACGATACAACTTCCTCTTCTATACAGGCCCATCCTCTTGGTCAGAAAAAGGCTATTTCTTTGAACTGAAGTTGCAAGGGATAGCAATAAAAGGAATAGGACTTGATTTCCATTTATTACTCAGGTGACCTCAGGGGCAGAGTGACTCACCATAGACAAAATTCAAATGCTCTGGGACATTTGAGACCAAAGCTATTTTTACATCACCCCTTTAAGTGGAAGAAAAGTGGGACACAGGAGGAGAGACTCTTCAGGGCCCTCGTTTGTTCTGATTCTTCTGATTATTTGCTGTCTGAAAGGCTGGCAGAGATAGGGAAACTGCCTTGAAAGGCAGGCACACTGATGGTGAGCATATTCACTGATAACCTGAGCACAGAGGAGGAAGAAAATCCACAAGAATCAGGAACTCAAACATGAGAATAACTTACAGCTATGGAATATAGAGACATATCTGAATAAGGCTTGTGAGTCAAGACATCAGGAAAACAGAGAGCTATGTTCCAGAAATTTGGCTTAAGGGTGAAGATAATGCAGGTTAACTTGACATCCACTTTGGGAACAGTTCAATCCCAAATGGTTAAAAGTCAAATATTTTGTTGTTTAAAGTTAACTCTCAGTTAAGGGGTGTAAAGGAATCGATCGCCTCAGAACCATAGCTAACATGGAGTGTAGTTTCTAAAGCAGGGTCTAATGGTAACACAGTGTCCAAGTCCTTTCTCAGCACCCAACAACTCACCAACAGTGCACCCAGAGTCATTATTTTTGTCCAGAATTCATGTTTCTTGTTAACCTTTGCCAGCATCAGGGTGCTTCTGGGAAAAATAATCTGTGTAAAACAGATATTTGAAGATGAGGAGAAGAGGAGCTGTTTAATTACCATATGTGGCAAAATTCATTTGGATTTGAAATTTTTTTTTTTTTTTTTTTTTTGCTATCCAGGGGGTACTGGGAGATCATACTTTCTTGTGGCAAGAATATTGGATTTGGTTTGCCATTCCCTCCTCTAGTGGGTCATGTTTGGTCAGAGCTCTTCGCTATTAGTCATCTGACTTGGGTGGCTCTGCACCACATGGCTCATAGCTTTATTGAGTTACACAAGCCCCTTCACCATGACAAGGCTGAGATGCATGAAGGGGTATGATCTAATAATGGCAAGAAGCAAAGAGGGACAAGAGCCTCTTGATGAAGGTGAAAGAGAAGAGTGAAAGAGCTGGCTTAAAACTCAACATTCAAAAAACTAAGATCATGACATCTGGTCCTATTTCTTCATGGCAAATAGATGGGGAAAAAGTGGAAGCAGTGACAGACTTTATTTTCTTGGATTCCAAAATCACTGCAGACTGTGACTGTACCCATGAAATTAAAAGATGCTTTCTCCTTGGAAGAAAAGCTTAAACAGACTTAAGTGAAGTTAAGTGAAAGTCACTCAGTCGTGTCCGACTCTTTGCAACCCCATGGATAGTTCATGGAATTCTCCAGGCCAGAAAATTAGAGTGGGTAGCGTTTCCCTTCTCCAGGGGATCTTCTCAACCCAGGGATTGAACAGCATATTAAAAAACAAAGACATCACTTTGCTACCAAAGTCTGTATAGTCAAAGCTATTGTCTCTCCAGTAGTCATGTATGGATGTGAGAGTAGAACTGTAAAGAAGGTGGAGCCCCTAAGAATTGATGCCTTCGAACTGTGGTGCTGGAGAAGACTCTTGAGAGTCCCTTGGACAGCAAGGAAATTAAATCAGTCAATCCTAAAGGAAATCTTCCCTGAATATTCATTGGAAGGACTAATGCTGAAGCTGAAGCTCCAATACTTTTGCCACCTGATGCAAAGAGCCAACTCACTGGAAAAAGACCTTGATGCTGGGAAAGATTTGGGGGCAAAAGGAGAAGAGAGAAGCAGAGAATGAGATGGTGGGATGGCATCACCAACTCAATGGACATGAGTTTGAGCAAATTACAGGAGATCGTGAAGGTCAGGGAAGCCTGGCGTGTTGCAGTCCACGGGTCACAAAGAGTCGGACATGACTTAGTGACTGAACAACAACTGAGAGATTAGTACCCATGCCCCTGGTAGCAGCCCCTCCTCCAGGCCTGCGTGGATTCATGGGCTGCCCCAACACACATGACTTCTTACCCAGGGTTCTTCCATACTGTACTTACCCCAGATTGGGACAAAAAGGCAGCACATTCCTTTAACTATTTTTTATATTAATACCATAGACAAGGACCTTTTTTTAAGGACTAGAGTTAGTAAATCAGACAAATAAAAGAGATAATATCATATGATTTCTCTTATATGTGGAAAATATACAACAAAACAAACGAACAAACAAAAATTTGCATTCATCTTTAAAGAGCATAGTCTCTGTTTCCCACAACTCTCCAGCTGTCCCATACCCAAGCTCCACTGGTTTTCAAAGCCATGTGTTCTGAGGGCTTATCTTTCTGGTACAGGATCCCCAGACTGGGGAGTTCGATGTAGGTCTCAGACCCTTCGTACTTTGGAGAGAACCTCTGCACTTTTTATCATTTTCCCATTTGTGGGTCGACTACCTGGGGGTGTGGATCTTGACTGCCACATCTCCACCCCTCCTACGTGTCTTATTGTGGTACCATTTTCATACCTTTAGTTGTAGAAAATCCTAGTCTTCCGTTTATTCTCATAAATAACCATTCTGTAAATAGTGGTAATTTTGATGTGCCCATGGGAGGAGGTGAGCTCAGGGTCTTACTACTCCACAATTTTGGCAACTCCCTCTAACTCACACTTTCTGGATTCATATCAGATCAGATCAGATCAGTCGCTCAGTCGTGTCCGACTCTTTGCGACCCCATGAACTGCAGCACGCCAGGCCTCCCTGTCCATCACCAACTCCCGGAGGTCACTCAGACACATCCATCGAGTCAGTGATGCCATCCAGCCATCTCATCCTCTGTCGTCCCCTTCTCCTCCTGCCCTCAATCCCTCCCAGCATCAGAGTCTTCTCCAATGAGTCAACTCTTCGCATGAGGTGGCCAAAATACTGGAGTTTCAGCTTTAGCATCATTCCTTCCAAAGAAATCCCAGGGCTGATCTCCTTCAGAATGGACTGGTTGGATCTCCTTGCAGTCCAAGGGACTCTCAAGAGTCTTCTCCAACACCACAGTTCAAAAGCATCAATTCTTTGGCGCTCAGCCTTCTTCACAGTCCAGCTCTTACATCCATACATGACCACAGGAAAGACCATAGCCTTGACTAGGCGAACCTTTGTTGGCGAGATTGAAATTTTATTTCAAATGACCTTTTAAAAAAATTTTATTTGCATTTATTTTTTGCAAAATTTATCCCCAGGCCAGAAGCTTTTGTTTCTTCAGTTTCTTCTGGGTTCTCTTTTTCTTCTGTGCAACCTCTTTTGGCTTAGGAACAATCTGTTCTCTTTCAGTAAAAGCCATCTCAATGTGGCAGGGATGGCCCATGTATGGATTGATTCGATCATGAGCTCTCTAAGTCCTGCGCCATATCTTCGGGGCTTTGCTCTATTGGATGAGCAAAATGACTAGAGAGTCTACATCTAAGCCCTTAAGTTCAGCATTGCTTTCTTCAGTTTTGAGTATGTGCAGTAAAAATTTAGCACTCTTCTTGAGCCACCAACCCTGTGGTGCACAGTGCCAAATGCACACCTACCAAATCTACCACTGTAACCACACAATGGCACACATTGCTTCCTTGAAGTGACATCTTTCAGATACTTGGTAGCTTTTCAGATATGCATACCCTTAATGGCCTGGTCATTGATACCCTTAATGGCCTGTGGAAAATTCTGAAAGAGATGGGAATACCAGACCACCTGACCTGCCTCTTGAGAAATCTGTATGTAGATCAGGAAGCAACAGTTAGAACTGGACATGGAACAACACACTGGTTCCAAAACAGGAAAGGAGCACATCAAGGCTGTATATTGTCACCCTGTTTATTTAACTTATATGCAGAGTACTTCATGAGAAATGCTGGGCTGGATGGAACACAAGCTGGAATCAAGATTGTTGGGAGAAATATCAATAACCTCAAATATGCAGATGACACCACCCTTATGGCAGAAAGCAAAGAAGAACTAAAGAGCCTCTTGACGAAAGTGAAAGAGGAGAGTCAAAAAGCTGGCTTAAAACTCAACATTCAGAAAATTAAGATCATGGCATCCGGTCCCACACTTCATGATAAATAGATGGGGAAACAATGGAAACAGTGACAGACTTTATTTTTGGGGACTCCAAAATCACTGCACATGGTGACTGCAGCCATGAAATTAAAAGATGCTTGCTCCTTGGAAGAAAAGTTATGACCAACCTAGACAACATATTAAAAAGCAGAGACATTACTTTGCCCACAAAGGTCTGTCTAGTCAAAGCTATGGTTTTTCCAGTAGTCATGTATGGATGTGAGTGTTGGACTATAAAGAAAGATGAGCACCAAAGAACTGATGCTTTTGAACTGTGGTGTTGTAGAAGACTTTTGAGAGTCCCTTGGACTGCAAGGAGATTCACCCAGTCCATCCTAAAGGAAATCAGTCCTGAATATTCATTGGAAGGACTGATCCTAAGCTGAAACTCCAGTACTTTAACCACCAAATGCAAAGAACTGACTCATTAGAAAAGACCCTGATGCTGGGAAAGATTGAAGATGGGAGGAGAAGGGGACACCAGAGGATGAGATAATTGGATGGCATTACCAACTCAATGGACATGAGTTTGAGCAAGTTCTGGGAGTTGGTAATGGACAGAGAAGACTGTCCATGGGATAGGAAGACTCAGGGCATGCTGCAGTCCATGGAGTGACAAAGGGTCAGACACGACTGAGTGATTTAACTGAACTGAACTGAATGCTCTGGGCAGTTTCAGGAGTGTTAAAATGAACACAAAGATTTGAGCTTCTTGATTTGCATGATTTTATGGGGTTTTCTGGGTCAAGTGAATAGCAGCTACTATTGTTCTATGGAAACCTGAAAACTCTCATATTTTTACTGATTTTTAAATGTCCTTTATACATAAAGACAATTGCCTAGATACACAAATGGTATTGTATTCATTATTTCCTCTTAATTTTGTGTTAAAAATTTGAGCCATCAGATTTTTAAAGGTTTATGTCAAATTAATCAGTACATTTTGTGACATTTACCAGTTTTTACATGTATGAAAATGCATTTTTTATCCAGAGAGTACATAAATATTTGGCTGTAATACCTGCTGATTTTTTATCTCTCTACCTATCAGTCATCCTATTTTTAATAATTGAAAATGCCTGAAATATTGAAATCTGTTTGGCCTATAGAATGGATTGACAATCTTCAGGATCCCCTGCCCCCCACATAGCTATTTTTCATACATTTGTAAAACATAACTGTTTCCTCAGTGATTTATGATGATCTTTCTTTATGGATGTGACTTTCTTATCAGTGTATATTAGAGTGTATTTCAGAGATAAGTATTGTGGAGCAAAGTTATTTATTATTGTTATATTTTTATATAGCGTAAATTGGAGAAAAACTTAGCTTTTAACTAAGCAGTTATGTTATAGATACTCAAAGTAATAATGTTCTATTTCAAAGACATAGTAGAATCCAAAATTGATATATAAAGGTGTTTACATCACAATCCCCAACCTTTTGGGCACTAGGGACCAGTTTTGTGGAAGACAATTTTTCCATGGGGGTAGGGGGTGGTTCAGGCAGTATTATAACATGAGTGATGGGGGAAAGTGCTTCAGGTGGTAATGCAAATGATGGGGAGAGATGGAGAAGGACATGCTTGCCTGCTGCTAACCTCCACCCATGAGGCCCAGCTCCTAACACGTTGTGGACCAGTACAAGTCCTTTGAGGGTCTAAGGGACAAATGTAGGTTTTATACATGTGGTGGTTGTGGTTTAGTCACTAAGTCGTGTCTGACTCTTATTAACACTGTGGACTGCAGCCTACCAGGCTTCCCTGCCCATGGGATTTCCCAGGCAAGAATACTAGAGTGGGTTGCTATTTCCTTATCCAGGGGATCTTCCTGACTCAGGAATCAAACCCACGTCTTCAGCTTTCAGGCAGATTCTTTACAGACTGAGCTACCAGGGAAGCCCAGGTTTTATAGGTGTGTGTGTGTGTGTGTGTGTGTGTGTGTGTGTGTGTGTGTATACATATATATATACATATATTTTTAAATGTTTATTTTTTAATATTTATACACATAGGCAAATATCTGGAAGAACGTTTTCAAGTTGAAACTGATGATCATTGAAAGTTGAAGTTCTGGTTAAATTATAATTTCTTTATTTTTATATTTCTCAATTTTTCTATGTAATCTAATATATATGCAATATTCAGAAAACAAATGTTATGTATTTATATTTCTGTTGCTTAAATATAGCTAGATTAACATTTTGTTAAACTTTATTCCAGTATATTGGATTAGATTTTGCTTTTGACATTTTTATAATTACACTTAATTAGCCTCTGTATCCGAGAGAGGGTTTTACTTAAGGGCTACTTTTTTGCTCAACAAAATTAGCTGTAATAATGAGAAATAATAATTTGCAATAAAATAGGGCTGTTTTACAGCCCTGTCTCCAGGCCATGGTTGATGTATCTTTACCATTTTTGAATGAAGTAAGTTGTAGGTTTTGAGGTGATCTTGAGGGGCAGGGGGCAGGTGATTTTCCCCGACAGACTTTTCTGGTAAGTCAAGTGTGGGCCTTGTGGCTTTCTCAAGGATGGGCACCCAGTCTTCTCATCCAACAGGTTCCTTACCTAGGTTTTCATATTTTTAAATTTATTTCTTTAATTGTGAAGGCATATCTTGCAGAAATTTTGTTCCAGGTAAATTCTGGCATATCTAAGACTGCCTTTACATATAAAAAGAAATTTGGCCATGTATAAAATTTTTCCAACATAACTTTTTTCTTCAAAATTCTGCAGCTGTTGCAGTCTTGTCTTCTAGTGAAGTTGGTTCCTATTTTAGAAAGACTATAATTTCTGCCTGGAAACTCCTGGAATATTTTTTAAACAAATTCATCTTATTCAAATATCCTGCTAGTATATATATTTGGGTATGCACCTATTTTCCTCAATTTGATCTGGTACATATTTTTTTGTCTCTTTTTCTTGGTGCATTTTATTTAATTTTGTATTATTGCTTCTGTTACAATGTCCTAGTTTCTTCCTAAATAACACCTATATTTTATATTGGATCTATGATTTTTGTTGGTCTCTGTTACTCTCACTCATTTGGGATCTTGCCATGTTCATTGTGTTTTCGTTTCACTTTTGCACTTTGAGAAAACAGTTGACAGTGATTATCAGTGATTGGTGTCAGTGATTACATTTTCTTCAGTATGAATTATACCTTTTACCAGCACCAAAGATGCATTTATAGCTTACTGTTACGTATTGACTTTTATGCTATTAATTCTTTATAGGATCCAGCTCATTTGTGGATCTTGATTGCTTTTAAATCTCAGTTTGTCCATAAGACTGTTTTTCCACAGAAGTCAAGGTTGTTCAGTGATGTAAGGAAGAAAAACTTCTCCACTCCCTCCTTCATTATGGTTCCAATAAGAAATCATATTCAGGGACTTTTCTCTTAAGTCTTTAGCATGAATTCCACTCTTGCTTTTACTGGGAGGTTTATGGGTGTTTTGTTTTTTTTTTTTTTTACATTCTTTATTTTTGTTGTTCTTGCTATTAATTTACTCCTCTTATATAAGGCTTGTTCCATGTTGGAGCTTACTGCAGAGAAGGTAATTGCTCTTAGCCCCAACATTTGTTTCCTGGGAGGTGCTGATTGCACATTCCTCTCAGTTCTACAGTTGGATCAAAGATTGGCCCAATTTTTGGCCATTAAGAATAAAGCTGTTATACACATTTGAGAACAGGTTTTTGTGTGAACACAAATTTCATTTCTCTGGGATAAATGCCCAGGGGTATGATTACTGGGTTGTATGGTAGTTGCATGTTTAGTTTATTAAGAAAGTGCCAGACTATTTTTCAGAGTGGCTGTATCATTTTACAGTCTCATCAGCAATATATGAGCGATCTAATTTCTATACATTCTTGCCAGAATTTTATGTTGGCATTATTTTTTATTTGATCCATTCTGATAAGACATTTAATGATATTTCATTGTCGTTTTAATTTGCATTTCCCTAATAGCTAGCGATGCTGAATGTCTTTTCATGTGCTTATTTGCCATCTGTACATCTTCTTCAGTGAAATATCCCTCGTGTCTTTTGCCCATTTTCTAATTGAACTGTTTTTTGATGGGTATTTTATTTTGAGAATTTTAGGAACTAGTCTTTTCTCATATATATGGTTTGCAAATATTTTCTCTCACTTGCTAACTTTTTGTTTTTATCTTCTTAACAAGGTTATTCACAGGGAAAAGTTGTTTAATGTTGATAAATTCTGATTTATCAGTTTTTCCCCTTATGGATGATACTTCTGATGTTAATTCTAAGAACTCTTTTGGAGAAGGCAATGACAACCCACCTCAGTACTCTTGTCTAGAAAATCTCATGGACGGAGGAGCCTGGTAGGCTGCACTCCATGGGGTCGTTAAGAGTCGGATACGACTGAGCAACTTGACTTTCACTTTTCACTTTCATGCATTGGAGAAGGAAATGGCAACCCACTCCAGTGTTCTTGCCTGGAGAATCCCAGGGATGGCGGAGCCTGGTGGGCTGCCATCTATGGGGTCGCACAGAGTCAGACACAACTGAAGCGACTTAGCAGCAGCAGCAGATCATGATAATTTTATCAAATTTTTTAAAATGAAAACTTCATTGATTCACATTTTACATTGAAATCAGGGACCCATTTTGAATTATTTTTTTATTAGGTGTGAAGTGTAAGTCAAAGTTCAGTTTGCAACCTATGAATGTTCTATTGCTCCAGAACACTTGTTCAAAAAGTTTTCCTTTGTCTATTGAATTGTTTCTGCATCTTTGTCAAAAGTCTATTGGAAATATTTGTGAGGGTCTACTTCTCAGTTCCCTATATGTTCTATAGATCTGTGTATCTTACCTTTTGTCAATACCAAGTATTCTTGATTATTCTAGTTGTATAGCAAGTCTTGAAATTGGTAAGACTGATTCCTACTTTATTTTTATTTTTCAAAATTATTTTAGCTATTTTATCATCTTTGCTTAGGATAATATCTATATCTACAGAAAATTTATTAGAATTTGAATAAGAATTTTTAAAATTGTCCTACATTTCTTTTTCTGATCCAAGATTCAATCCAGGACTTCACATTGCATTTAGTTTCATTTTTTCCTTACTCTCCTACAGTCTGGAGTATTTCCATCATTTTCCTTTCCTTTTATGACTTTGACAATTTTAAGAATGCTGGTCATTTTTTTTTTGAAGAATGTCTCTTTTATTTCTTAGAATAAACTTAAATTTAATATACAGTTAAAATATATATTTAAATGAAAAATAGACACCATCAAAAATAAAGTAACGGTCCTTTGTTTTCCTTTTGTGGATGATACAGGCTCTATATCCAACCTCAAGAATCTTTGTGTGTCTCTCTTAAACTTTCTATACGTTTAGAACATTTTTGACATGTATTCGTCATTACAGTATAATACAGAGCAATGTTGCTGACTAAAAATCCTCTGAGTTCTCATTATTCCTCATATCTTTAAGCCCTGGAAACCACTAATATTTTTATTGTCTCTATAGTTTTGTCTTTTCCATAATGTCATGTAATTTGAAACACATCACATGTAACCTTTTCAGATTGGCTTTTTTCACTTAGCGATATGTATTTAAGATTCCTCCGTTGCTGGGAGTCGGACACGACTGAGCGACTTCACTTTGACTTTTCACTTTCATACATTAGAGGAAATGGCAACCCACTTCAGTGTTTTTGCCTAGAGAATCCCAGGGACAGGGGAGCCTGGTGGGCTGCTGTCTATGGGGTCGCACAGAGTGGGACACGACTGAAGCAACTTAGCAGCAGCAGCAGCAGCAGCATGTCTTTTTATGACTTGGCAGCTTATATATTTTTAGTACTGAATAATATTCCACTGTCTGGGTGCACCACTGTTTACCCACTCATTTACCAAAGAACATCTTGGTTCCTTTCAAGTTTTGACAATTATTAATAACACTACTATAATCATCCCTGTGCAGGTTTTTGCATGGATATGCTTTTCAACTCCTTTGAGTAAGTGCCAAGGAATGTGATTGCTGGATGATATGGTAAGAGTATGTTTAACTGTAAGAAACTGGCAGACTGTCTTGCAAAGTGGCTGCACCATTCTGCATTTCCACCAGCAATGAATGGGGGTTCTGTTCTTCCATTTTTCACCAACAACTGATGTTGTCAGAGTTCTGCATTTTGGCCATTCTAAAAGGTGTATAGTGGTATCTCACTGTTGTTTTAATTCGCATTTTCTAAAGACATACGATGTGGAACACATTTTTCATATACTTATTTGTGTATCTTCTTTTTTGAAATGTCTGTTACTGAGCAACTTCACTTTCACTTTTCACTTTCATGTATTGGAGAAGGAAATGGCAACCCACTCCAGTGTTCTTGCCTGGAGAATCCCAGGGATGGGGAAGCCTGATTGGCTGCCGTCTATGGGGTCACACAGAGTCGGACACGACTGAAGTGACTTAGCAGTAGCAGTAGCAGCAGTTACAGTCTTCTATTTCTTAAATGGGTTATTTGTTTTATTATTACTTAGTTTTAAGAGTTCTTATATATTTTTGATATATATTTTGCAAATATATTCTCCCAGTCTATGGCTTGTCTCATCATTCTCTTCACAATGTCTTTCACAGAAAATATTTTTTTAACTTTAATGAAGTCCAGCTTAATGATTATTTCTTTCACAGATCCTGCTTTGTTACTGTAACTAAAGAGTCATTGCTATACCCAACATTATCTATATTTTCTCCTTTTTTACCTTCCAGGAGGTTTGTAGTTTTGCATTTGCATTTAGGTTTGTGATCCATTTTGAGTGTGTGTGTGTGTCTATGTGTGAAGTGATAAGGTCTATATAAAAATTTATTTTTTTGCTTGTTAAGGTTTGGCTTTCAAGCAATCTTTTTTGAAAAGACTCCAATGTATTTCCTTAGCTCCTTGTCAAAGATCAGTTGACAATATTTATTTGGGTCTATTTTAGGGCTCTTTCTTCTGCTCCATTGATCTATCTGTCTCTACTTTTGCCAGTTCCACACTTCTTGATTACTGTAGCTTTTAAGTCTTGGCTAATAGTGTCAGTCCTTTGACTTTGTTCTTCTACTTCAATATCATGTTGACTATTTTATTTTTTTGTCTTTCCATGTAAACTTTAGAATCACTTTGTCAATAGCTACAAAATGTGTTACTGAGATTTTCATTGAGATTGCATTAAATCTACAGATTGAGTTGGGAAGAACTGATATTTGACAACACTGAATTCCTATCCATGAATATGGAATATCTTTCCAACTTTTTAGTTCTTCTTTGATACTTTCATCACAGTTTTGTAATTTTCCTCATATAGATCTTATACACATTTTGTTACTTAAGTATTTCTTTTCTTTTTTGGTGGTATTGCAGAAGGTAATGTGTTTCATTAGCTTTTGTTTGTGTTTCATGTCAAACTCCATTTGTTCTTTGCTAGTATATAGGGATACAATTGACTATATATTAACCTTTTATCCTACTATCTGCTATAATTGCTTATTAGTTCCAGGAGGATTGGTTTTTCTTTTCTTTTCTTTTTTGGCAATTCTTTAGAATCTTCTATATAGACAGTCATGTGCTCTATGAACAAAGATTTTTATTTCTTCCTTCTAATATGTATATCTTTTATTTCCTTTTTTGTCCTCATTGCATTAGTTAGCAATTACAGTACAATTTTGAAAAGGAGTGGAGAGAGGAGACACTCTTGCTTTGTTGCTTATTTTAGCAGGAAAGTGACAAAGAAGTATAATGTTAGCTGTAGATTTTTGTAGCTATTACTTATTAATTTCAGGACATCTCCTCTACTCTAAGTTTATTGAGAGTTTTTTACCATGAATTGGCATTGAATTTTGTCAAATACGTTTTCTACATCTATTGACATGATCATGTAATTTTTCTTCTTGATGTGAGAGATTATATTAATTGACTTTTTAAATACTAAATCAGCTTTGCATACTTGGAATAAATCCCATTTGCTTGTGATATATAACTTTTTTAACACTGTTGAATTTGATTTGAAAACAATTTTTTGAGAATTTCTGCATCTATGTTCATGAGACATATTGATACATAGTTTTTTTCTTTTAATGTCTTTGTCTGATTTTGGTTTAAGGTGATGTTGGGTTCAAAGACAGTTAGGAAGTATTCCCTCTGATTCTATCTTCTGAAATAATTGGTATAACCTCTTTCTTAAATTTTTTGATATAATCTACCAGTGGTGTTTTCTGTTTTGGAAGATTATTAATCATTGATTCAGCTTCTTTAATAGATATAAGCCTAATAAGATTGTTTATTTCTTCTTGTGTGAGTTTTAGCAGATTGTGTCTTTCAAGAATTTTGTCCATTTCATCTAGATTAGCAAATTTGTGGCCCAGCGTTGTTTATAATATTCCTTGATTATCCTTATAATGTCCATAGGATATGTAGTGATGTCCTTTTCTTGATTTCTGATTTTAGTCATTTGTATCCCATACTACCTCTTTTATCTTAGTTAGCCAAGCTAGAGGATTATCAATTTTATTGATCTTTTCAAGGAATCAACTTTTGGTTTTACTGATTTTCTACATTTTTTTCCTATTTTTATTTTCATTGATTTCTGCTCCAGTTTTTATTTCTTCTTTTCTGCTTGTTTTGGAATAAATTTGCTCTTCTTTTTCTAGTTTTCTAAGGTTCAAGCTTAGATGATTGATTTTAGATTTTTATTCTTTTCTAGTACTTATTCAATGCTATAAATTTTGCTCATTTCCCTCTAAGGACTTTTGCTGCATCTCACAAATTCTGACAAGTTGTGTTTTAATTTTCATGATATTTTAAATATTCATTAATAGTTTAAAATATTTTAAAATTTCTCTTGAGATTTCTTCTTTGAATAATGTGTTATTTATACATGTGCTATTTATTATCCAGGATTATTATCCATGTATTTGGGGATTTTATAGCTATCTGTTTTTTATTTCTGTTTTAAGTTCACTATGGTCTGAGAGAAGACATATCTTTTCCATTTTAAAAAATGTATTAAGTTGTGTCCCAATCTGGGGATTGAACCCAGGTTCCTGTATTGCAGGCAGATTCTTTACCGTCTGAGAAGCCCTGTGTTATGGCCCAATCTTGGTGAATGCTCAATATGAGCTAGAAAAGAAGGTGTATTCTGCTACTGTTGGATTAAGTAGTCTATAGATATAATTATATTCAGTTGATTGATGGTGTTGTTGAATTTACTGCTTTTCTGCTTGCCAAAGCTGTCTATTTTTTGAAAGAAGGGTGTTGAGATCTTCAACTGTAATAATGCACTCATTTGTTTCTTCTTGCACTTGTATCAGCTTTTGTCTCATGTATTTTGACACTTGATTGTTAGGTATATATATGCTAATGATCTTTATGTGTTCATGTCCTTGATTCCAGTTTCTTCTGTTTCCTGCTGGTTGTTTTTTTGAATGAATCTTTAGTGTTTATCATCAACTCCTATTTAAGCCTCTCTGTCCTTTCTCTCTGCTGTCTTCTCTTTCACTAATATGATTCCTGATAATATCCATTCTGCTCTTTACTGCCTCCAACCAATAGATCCACTTCCTGTGGCTGTTGGCTGTTGGCATTTACTTTAGGAGGTTCCTGAAATGAATGAACTCTAATGATACTAGTATGTCCTTGATCACTCAGCTCAAGATTCAGATTCCTTGCCTGGCTTAGGAAGGTCAAGAAGGGCGTGGTGATTTATTATATTAATACTGCAAAACACAGGGTAAAGAAGTTTCCCCAAGAGGAAAACAATGCAGTTACCAAAATAAAAATGGGAAGAGGCAGGATGGCAGAAAACAGCAAAGTCCATTGCAAACTTTTAACTAGGTACCTCAGTTTTAATTGGAAAGAGTCATACTGTGTAGCCCTGCTGAATAACTAAGAGAGAAAAATGCATGACTGACTCTTTACCCTGGCATCTTTCTCTTCCACATGACCATGCTGGAAAATTACATTTTCTAACATCTAAGGTTTCTTTATCTACAGTCAGTGCCACCAATGAACATACATCCTGCACTTCATTTTATCTGTAGTTTCTAATAATTTTGTACTTGTTTTGGAGTCACTACACATTCAAGAGGTAATCTTTACCATACACACATTTATCATGTCATCATCTGTAATCCCTAGTGGTTCAGTCAGTAAAGAATCCACCTGCAATGCAAGAGACCTGGGTGCAATCCCTGGGTCAGGAAGATCCCCTGGAGAAGGAAATGGCAACCCACTCCAGTATTCTTGCCTGAGAAATTCCATGGACAGAGGAGCCTTCTGGATTATAGTCCATTGAGTCGCAAGAGTTGAACATGACTAAGCGATTGAACAACAACAACACATTCAAGATGTAATCTTTACCCTACCCATGTTTATCATGTCATCATTTGTAGTATTAGTAATGAATGAGATCCTTAGATCACTGGATCAGATACTCAGAAATGAACACAGGTGCCCAAAACTCCCCTTTTCCTCCTTTAGGACAAATGTCATCTTTTCAGAAAGTCTTTCCCACCATTGTGGTATCTAACTGGCCCATTATATCTACCCACCCTCTGTTTAATTTTATTGTAACTTTTATTACAAGTTGGGATTTTTTGCTTATTTGTTCCCTTGCTTATCTTTGGGCTCCCTCCACGAGAATAGGTACCATGATCCTCTCTCTCCTTTTGTATCCCCAATTCTTAGCACAGGACCCTGCAAACAGGAGATGTTAATCTTACCTGAATGTTGATGCTACTGTTTGTCAAATTTGAGTTCCAAGTATGAAATGCAGGATTTAAAATATTTAAATGTACTTGCTGCAATCATGTTGTCTTTCTATGCTTATTAAACAACTATCTAGCACTTTACATCTCTCATTTTTTCATTCTAAATGCCTCAATAATTTGACCTCAGAAAATAATCATAGTGGAATAATTTTCAACAGATTTTCTTACTACACTTTGCACTGTAAAAATAAAATAAATGTGAAAATAATAAAAGTAAAAAGAAAAAGTAAAAATAAATGTGCTGACATCTTGGAACCATGAAATTTACTATATACTATCTATTACTTATAGGAAATAATGATTTTGACTTTAGTCTCCCCAATGCAGATGACACGACTCTTATGGCAGAAAGTGAAGAGGGGCTAAAAAGCCTCTTGATGAAAGTGAAAGTGGAGAGTGAAAAAGTTGGCTTAAAGCTCAACATTCAGAAAACGAAGATCATGGCATCTGGTCCCATCACTGCATGGGAAATAGATGGGGAAACAGTGGAAACAGTGTCAGACTTTGTTTTTCTGGGCTCCAAAATCACTGCAGATGGTGACTGCAGCCATAAAATTAAAAGACGCTTACTCCTTGGAAGGAAAGTTATGACCAACCTAGATAGCATATTCAAAAGCAAAGACATTACTTTACCAACAAAGGTTCACCTAGTCCAGGCTATGGTCTTTCCTGTGGTCATGTATGGATGTGAGAGCTGGACTGTGAAGAAGGCTGAGCGCCAAAGAATTGATGCTTTTGAACTGTGGTGTTGGAGAAGACTCTTGAGAGTCCCTTGGACTGCAAGAAGATCCAACCAGTCCATTCTGAAGGAGATCAATCCTGGAATTTCTTTAGAAGGAATGATGCTAAAGCTGAAACTCCAGTATTTTGGCCACCTCATGCGAAGAGTTGACTCATTGGAGAAGACTCTGATGTTGGGAGGGATTGAGGGCAGGAGGAGAAGGGGACAACAGAGGATGAGATGGCTGGATGGCATCACTGACTCAATGGGTATGGGTCTGGGTGACCTCCGGGAGCTGGTGATGGACAGGGAGGCCTGGCGTGATGCGGTTCATGGGGTCGCAAAGAGTCGGACATGACTGAGCGACTGATCTGATCTGATCTGATCTGATCTGAATTACTGTCTCATGAGACTTCTATAGATAAGGTGAAAATTGCACCCTGGAATTTAAATGGCATTATTTGACATTTCAGGAGGCTGATAATTTTTTTTTATTAATTATAGTGGCAAGGTAATACATGTTACTCCATTCCCAGCTACTTATTTTACTAGAACAGATTGTACACAACATATAAATTAGAGACCTGATGGTACAACAAAGAATTACCACAAAACTATTTATGTAGCAAGTAACTTCAACAATGCAATGTACTCTCATGTTAAGTAACCCAAAGTTGCGAAAATACAAAAGTGTAGATTATATATTGTTTGTTTCACAAATGACATCTTCTATTAAAAACTGAATTGCCACAAGAGTTTCCTCAACAACTTACTGTCTAAAATAATAAATAATTAGTTACTAACTTGCTTGAGAGGA
The DNA here is from genome assembly GCA_935064755.1 of Tragelaphus eurycerus. NCBI lineage: Eukaryota > Metazoa > Chordata > Mammalia > Artiodactyla > Bovidae > Tragelaphus > Tragelaphus eurycerus. The sequence goes on from CAKXYN010000002.1 coordinate 34,438,769, forward strand.
AACCTGTAAATGACAGGGGGAAATACCATCAAAATTATTTTAAAAAGTAATGAAGGTCAGGAGTTAATGGTTATTCATTCCTCCAGTTACATAACATTATTAGGTGCCAGATGCTATTAAGATAAAAAATCACATGTGGGAATAAGTTATGGGTTGTATAGCCACTCATGAAAATTTTGTGCTATGAATTCAGTACCCAAAATCATGTAATAATAATAAGTGTTTAGTTTTGTTTCGTTGGGGAAAGCTAGACACATCGCATTGTATTCAATTAAAATCCAACTCAGATTTGCTAGAGAAAATTATAAGAGGCCACTCAGATGGAAGTGGCCAGCCACCACCTACCTTTAGTCTCAAGGACATTTGAATTTGTGGATATTTTAAACCCATATGGTCTGTGATGTTCTTTTTCTCCCTTGGCATGTGGTAAAATGTTCATCTGTTTACTATGCCTAGATTTATTATGCAGAGGTAATGTCATTTTGTTGTATGCTTTATGTGCATACATGATCTAGAGAGGCAGACCTAAATTAAACTGTGGGGGTGTGTGTGTGTGTGTGTGTGTGTGTGTGTGTGTGTGTGTGTGTGCATATGTTCTAAGTTGCTCAGGATATTCATATTTATCCAGAAACATTTCAAGTTTTCTAGGATAAGTGCCAGATGTCATAAAGTTCTGAAGGACAATAAGAAAGCAGGTGAAATTATGTAATTACATCACCCAATTAAGATTTTTTTTAATTTGCTTTGTTTTGTTCTGTTTCATTTGGCTTTTAATTCTGCTTGAACCTTTTAATAAAGGCCCCTATTGCTTATTGTGAGTTGTGAGGTTTTATAACAGTAAGAGAAGCATTAATAAGGAGATTAAAGAAAGATGTTTCAAATCAGAGATGAGTTTAACTAGGACATATCTTTTGAATGTTTACTCCTTGAAATTAAGCTCCAAACTCTCCATTACCTCTTCAATATTGCTGAATTATAATTATTATGGGGAGGCAGAAGATGTACAGATTATTTTTGACTAAGAACCTAAGGACTGATTCATGGAGAATTTGCCTGGCAGAGAACTTTCACTGTATTATTGCTGAAATGCCATGTGACTTTTTATTTAAGAACTCCTTTTGTGTTAGAACTAGAAGGAAAAGTATAGACAAAAGTAGTATAGTCCCTACAATTTACACTTATAAAACTGAGTCTAAACAGAGTAGGAAAAAGACTTACTCATGATTATAAGTAGTTACTAGTGGAGTTGGAACTCAGTCATTCTGTGATATAATGTACTTTGTGGCTATATTAAAGTGAAAACACTGGCCTTGAGAGGAACAGTCTGGCAACTGTGAAAAACTTCCTCATTATGTATGAATAGCCCTACTCAGGGTAAACCCAATATGATCTGTTTTCCCTATGGTAGTTGAAGAGGCTTCTATGTATGTGAAGTGCTATTGATATCATAAGACCCATTTTACCAGATTAGCTTCTATTAACAAATCTTTCAAAAAAAATCATAATAGCCACTTTTGTAGCCATTAATTCTGTGTTCTTTCATCAACAAAAAATTTTGAGTTTTATATTTTGGAATAATTAAGATTTGTCCTAGGGAAAGAAAAGACATGTTTTGACTGGTAAATGAATTAATGCTTGCTTCGTGAGAGACAAGCATCAATTTTTTAAAATGTTTAGCAGGCCTATTACATCCTTTTTAAATTATTCATGAATTTTTAAAATATGTACCATATGTTTACTGTGAGCAGGTACTATGGTGAGTAAAAGATAATAATAATTAAATATTTATGAATGAAAGTGCATAGGAAGTTCCCAGCACATGATAAATATCCAATAAATGTTACTTTTTTACCTTTCAAACTTTTCGTGGCATATAGCTCTTGTCCATAGCCATAGTACAACTTTCAGTCCCTTCTTTTACTGTTTCTCCTTGAAAATATTAAAAATATAAATATATCAGCTTAATAGCTATCAAACTATATAAGCTATCAACATTCCTGCCATTATCAAATGACCTCTCTGGGTTGAATCCATCAATCTTGTTTTCAGAAAACCATCAAAACAATTCAAAGAAAATAAAAATACTCCCTATGAGAATGAGAAAGTAGATAAACTCAATATTTGGAGGGCATTAAAATTTCATATATGAATTCTACTAAATTTTTTTGAAATCTAAAAAAATTGGTAAATATGGAGGAGAATATAAATGGCTAGAGTTGGCTCAAGAAGCAGCAGCAAACTTAATCAATAAGTTAGTAAAGATATTTAAAGACTTGTTTATGAACTGTTCTCAAAAAGATGACAGACCATTTTGGAGAAGGACTTTCAAACTGTAAAAGAATATATCATCTCTATTGTGGTAAAATATCCCAGAAAATAAGGACAATATTTTAAAATACAGCTTTGTTTTATATATATATGTATATCTGTGATCCCCAAACTGACAAATGTAACCCAGAAAAAGATCCATTTCACTGAAGAACACAGATATCAAATTTTGGGAAAAAATTCAGCTGAGATATTAAAAGGAAGAAAATCAATGACTAATTCTGGGTTTATCCAGTAATGCAAGCATGATTAAAACCTTAGAAAATGTGTGTGCATGCAAAGTATCTTCAGTTCTGTCCTACTCTTTGTGACACTATGGACCGTAGCTCACCAGGCTTCTCTGCCCATGGGATACTCCAGGCAAGAATACTGGAGTTGGGTGTCATGCCTTTCTCCAAGGGATCTTCCTGACCAAGGGATCAAACCCGTGTCTCCTGCAGCTCCTGCATTGCAGGCAGATTCTTTACTGCTGAGTGACCAGGGAAGCCCCATAGAAAATTTATTACCATAATTAATCCCACTAGTGGACGAAAGGTGAAAAAACTGAATCATCAATCAACTCAACAGATACCAGAAAAGACCAAATAAAATTCAACAATGGCTCCATTTTAAAAAATCCTTAATAAAATACTAATCGAAGGATACTCTCTTAATATATTTTTAAGTGTTTTTTTCAAGGTACATAGTGGAAAGCATTCCCCCATCACTCCTCCAAGTCTGAAACAGAGACTGATAATCCAACTCAGCATGCTTTAAAGACCTCAGAACTACTTTCAAGCAAGAGCTACAAATAGTCAAAGTAGTAGATTGGAGTGGACACTGAAAACAATACTTTTTTTTTTTTTTGCCATCCTGCAAATGGTTTCCCATTAAGGACAAGAATAAAACAAGATGCCACTATGATTTCAGTCATTTAATGCTATTCTACTAGTGCTGCAATTAGATAAGAAATATGAGGAAAAAAAGAGCCTAAAAGGAAGTAAATTTAACTTTGGGAGCTTTTTGTTTGCTTCTTTTGCTTACAATTGACCTTTGAACAATACACATTTGAATTGCTCCAGTATACTTTACAGGCAGATCTTTTTCATACTACATACTATAAATACTACAGTATTACATGATCTGCAGTTGGTTGAACCCATGGATGGAGAACTGTAGATACGGAGAAATCACATAAATGGAGGAACTGTGCATCTGAACACACTATTAAGTAAATAAAAGGACATAAAAACTGACATCTAGATGGATACAAGGTAAACTCTTCTCATTCCATGCAATGCTCTTTATCAATTAAGCCAGACTAGGGAAGGCAATGGCACCCACCCCAGTACTTTTGCCTGCAAAATCCCATGGACGGAGGAGCCTGGTAGGCTCCAGTCCATGGGGTCGTTAGGAGTCAGACACGACTGAGCGACTTCACTTTCACTTTTCACTTTCATGCACTGGAGGAGGAAATGGCAACCCACTCCAGTGTTCTTGCCTGGAGAATCCCAGGGACAGGGGAGCCTGGTGGGCTTCCGTCTATGGGGTCGCACAGAATCGGACACGACTGAGGCGACTTAGCAGCAGCAGCAGGACACGACTGAGCGACTTCACTTTCACTTTTCACTTTCATGCATTGGAGAAAGAAATGGCAACCCACTCCAGTGTTCTTGCCTGGAGAATCCCAGGGACAGGGGAGCCTGGTGAGCTTCCGTCTATGGGGTCGCACAGAGTCGGACACGACTGAAGTGAACTTAGCAGCAGCAGCAGCAGGAGAAGGCAATGGCACCCCACCCCAGTACTTTTGCCTGGAAAATCCCATGGACGGAGGATCCTGGTAGGCTCCAGTCCATGGGGTCGCTAAGAGTCGGACACGACTGAGCGACTTCACTTTCACTTTTCACTTTCATGCATTAGAGAAGGAAATGGCAACCCACTCCAGTATTCTTGCCTGGAGAATCCCAGGGACGGGGAAACCTGGTGAGCTTCTGTCTATGGGGTCGCACAGAGTCGGACACGACTGAAGTGACTTAGCAGCAGTAGCAGCAGTGCATATGAAGAGCCAATAATAAATTATGCAAATGCTTTCAACAGTTCAGAGGGTTGGTAACCTCAACCATCACATTGCTCAAGGGTCAATGTATTTTGTGTTTAATTTTACTGATAATTTAATGGTCTACTGGAAAACCTAGGGAAAACAAAAGGAAAAAAAATACTGTATAAGAAAATTTTATACTTTGGCTGATTATAAAATAAATACATAGGAAATGGATACTTTTCTATATATCAGTAATAGGCATGATGTCTTCATTGGTACATTATATATAATAAGCATAATATAAGACTTTGGAGCTTTTGGTGAAATTATGGCCAGAATTTCCATGAAGAGTTGGGAAGAAGATACAGTCTCCTGATGTGGGAAGGCAGCTGAATTAACATTATTTTCCCCTTAACTTAATAAAATAATATCCTTCTAAAATTTTTGAAGGATAAAGAAAGCTAAAGGTCAAAGAATTGATGCTTTTGAACTGTGGTGTTGGAGAAGACTCTTGAGAGCCCCTTGGACTGCAAGGAGATCAAACCAGTCCATCCTAAGGGAAATCAATCCTGAATATTCATTAGAAGGACTGATGCTGAAGCTGAAACTCCAATACTTTTGTCACCTGATGCAAAGAGCCTCCTCATTAGAAAAGATCCTTATGCAGGAAAGATTGAAGGCAGGAGGAGAAGGGGATGACAGAGGACGAAATGGTTGGATGGCATCACTGACTCAATGGACATGAGTTTGAGCAAGCTCCAGGAGATGGTGAAGGACAGGGAAGCCTGGTGTGCTGCAGTCCATGAGGTCTCAAATAGTTGGGCATGACTAAGTGATTGAACAACAACAACAGAAATTGTTTGAAATATGTATTAATATGTGTTTAAAATATATATTTTATATTTATTCAAAAATTTGAAATATATACCCCTATTACCATCACAGTGCTATACACTGTATGCTGCTGCTGCTGCTGAGTCGCTTCAGTCGTGTCCGACTCTTTGCGACCCCATAGACGGCAGCCCACCAGGCTCCCCGTCCCTGGGATTCTCCAGGCAAGAACACTGGAGTGGGTTGCCATTTCCTTCTCCAATGCATGAATGTGAAAAGTGAAAGTGAAGTGGCTTAATCCCGTATCCGACTCCTAGCAACCCCATGGACTGCAGCCTACCAGGCCCCTCCATCCATGGGATTTTCCAGGCAAGAGTACTGGAGTGGGTTGCCATTGCCTTCTCCATACACTGTATATGTATATATATATAAGTATATACACATATACATGTATGACTATACACATATATATGTATACATATAACATCTGACTACATAATACTATAAGTCAGGATTACTTACATTATAAATAATATTAGTTTCAGATGTACAACATTCAGTAATTTTATACATCATGAAATGATCGCCATGTTGTCTAGTTACCATCTGTTACCAAAGTTTTTACAATGTTATTGACTATATCCTCTATGCTGTACATTACATCCTGATGACACTTATTTTAAAAGTTCATACTTCTTAATCCCTTTCACCTATTTCACCTACTTCCCATTCCCTTTACGCTGGCAATCACAAGTTTATTCCTTCTACCTATGAGTTTGTTTGTTTTATATTTGTTCTTTTTTTTTAGATTCCAAGTCCATCCATATTGTCGTAAACGGCAAGATTTAATTCTTCCTTATGTACATATAGAACTTTACCGAATTCATTTATTAGTTGTAAAAGATTTTTTGGTGGCATATTTAGGGTTTTCTACTTATAGTATCACGTCATCTGCAAATAGTTACAGTTTTATTTTTTAATTTCCATTCTGGATGCTTTTTGTTTCTTTTTTACCTTCTGAATGGCTAGGACTTCCAATAGTATGTTGACTGAAAGTGGTGTGAGTCAGCATCCTTGTCTTGCTCCTGATCTTAGAGGGAAATCAGCTTTTACTACTGAGGTGATCATCCTAGCCATGTCACCCTAAACATTTTCTTAACCTCACTTTAATAATAATATGAGATGATATCTCAGGACTTTCTGGTTTTAAAGTTACATGGTTCTGCTTTCTGATAGATGCCTGAAGGTATACCTCAATCATCTCTGCAAACAAAACTAGAGATGTGGTATTTAATGAATATTAGCACAACATGAAATTTGGTAAATACCAGATTTTCTAATTCAAAGGTGTCACTGAAGCTTGATAAAATGTGGAGAACTATTTAAAGCAATTTAGATCAATGGTTCTTCATCTTCTTGGGAAAGTGGCTCTCACTGACAGATTGATAAAAGGTTAGATCCTTTCTTCAAAATATATACATGTACATACACAAACATTTTTCTCAAAGAACCATTAAAGCTCACTCAAATGTTCAGCCAAGGTTAAAAACTTGCTTTGTATGTTTTTGAGAAATTACCTATTTTTGTTTCTGATAAAGTATAACTTTGGACTTCAGGTCCTTTCCTCTCTAAAAATGTTTCACATTCATCCTATACCCACAAGTGTTTCTAGTATAGCAATCAGATCAGATCAGTCGCTCAGTCGTGTCCGATCTTTGCCACCCCATGAACTGCAGCACGCCAGGCCTCCCTGTCCATCACCAACTCCCGGAGGTCACTCAGACTCACATCCATCGAGTCAGTGATGCCATCCAGCCATCTCATCCTCTGTCCTCCCCTTCTCCTCCTGCCCCCAATCCCTCCCAGCATCAGAGTCTTCTCCAATGAGTCAACTCTTCGCATGAGGTGACCAAAATACTGGAGTTTCAGCTTTAGCATCATTCCTTCCAAAGAAATCCCAGGGCTGATCTCCTTCAGAATGGACTGGTTGGATCTCCTTGCAGTCGAAGGGACTCTCAAGAGTCTTCTCCAACACCACAGTTCAAAAGCATCAATTCTTTGGCGCTCAGCCTTCTTCACAGTCTAGCTCTCACATCCATACATGACCACAGGAAAGACCATAGCCTTGACTAGGCGAACCTTTGTTGGCAAAGTAATGTCTCTGCTTTTGAATATGCTATCTAGGTTGGTCATAACTTTCTTCCAAGGAGTAAGCGTCTTTTAATTTCATGGCTGCAGTCACCATCTGCAGTGATTTTGGAGCCCAGAAAAAGAAAGTCTGACACTGTTTCCACTGTTTCTCCATCTATTTCCCATGTAGTGGTGGGACCAGATGCCATGATCTTCGTTTTCTGAATGTTGAGCTTTAAGCCAACCTTTTCACTCTCCACTTTCACTTTCATCAAGAGGCTTTTGAGTTCCTCTTCACTTTCTGCCATAAAGGTGGTGTTATCTGCATATCTGAGGTTATTGAGATTTCTTCCGGCAATCTTGATTCCAGCTTGTGTTTCTTCCAGTCCAGCATTTCTCATGATGTACCCTGCATAGAAGTTAAATAAACAGGGTGATAATATACAGCCTTGACGTACTCCTTTTCCTATTTGGAACCAGTCTGTTGTTCCATGACCAGTTCTAACTGTTGCTTCCTGACCTGCATACAGATTTCTCAAGGGGCAGATCAGGTGGTCTGGTATTCCCATCTCTCTCAGAATTGTCCACAGTTTATTGTGATCTACACAGTCAAAGGCTTTGGCATAGTCAATAAAGCAGAAATAGATGTTTTTCTGGAACTCTCTTGCTTTTTCCATGATCCAGGGGATGTTGGCAATTTGATCTCTGGTTCCTCTGCCTTTTCTAAAACCAGCTTGAGCATCAGGAAGTTCATGGTTCACATATTGCTGAAGCCTGGCTTGGAGAATTTTCAGCATTACTTTACTAGCTTGTGAGATGAGTGCAATTGTGTGGTAGTTTGAGCATTCTTTGGCATTGCCTTTCTTTGGGATTGGGATGAAAACTGACCTTTTCCAATCTTGTAGCCACTGCTGAGTTTTCCAAATTTGCTGGCATATTGAGGGCAGCACTTTCACAGCATCATCTTTCAGGATTTGGAATAGCTCCACTGGAATTCCATCACCTCCACTAGCTGTGTGATCACTGACCTAGAGCCAGACATCCTGGAATGTGAAGTCAAGTGAGCCTTAGAAAGCATCACTATGAACAAAGCTAGTATAGCAATACAAATATGCTAAAAAAAAAAAAAAAAATACTGTTTTGTTAGGCTAGCATTGAAAATAAAGAATAATATAAAAAAAGGAAATCTTATTTAATGTTTATTCTCAACCCTACTAAAATAGTTACTTGTCTTACTTTTAGGACTATAACCTTTACTATTACTTATGTCCGTCTCCTCCCTGTATTTATCATGTTAGTTCATCAGTTTCTAACTAGTTACATTTGTCAGTATGTAATTGCATGTTTCTAATTTATTCAAAATTCTACTGAATGTTTTATAAATTCCAGTCATATATATTAACACTATCTGTAGCATAACACAACATTTATTAATAAAAACATGAAGAATCACACAGCTGAAAAATGTAAAACAGCAACAAAAAATATGGGTTTATTGCTTTCTTGCTATATTAGTTTTTCCTTTCAACACGTTAATATAAAGTTTTGCAATTTCCTAAAGCTTAGAAAACTTTTGTCCAAAAAACCAAGATAATGGGGTAAAAAGGTAAATAATCCCACTGTTTTTTTCCCACAGTTAAATCATATACGAGGACAGGAGAATCAGTTAGAAGACCCAACCCAGTTTCCCAAGTCGGCTACTCTGGGCCATGGTTAATTTCCTTCCTTTCATTATGTTGCTTAATTTGAGAGCTAAAGCTCATTGCACACAACAGTCTTTCCAATTTACACTGACTTTGGGGTAGAGACTCTGACAGGAAATTTGAAGGAAAAAAAAAACACCAGAATTTTGTTTTTTCTTATTAGATTTTCCAGAATTCTCTTATTTGCTCCAAAGAACTTTAATTCTACTTGAAGGCTTAAAATGTCATAGGACATTCATTTTGAAGATGGAAAATAAGAAAAAAGGAGCAGTTCCTTTCATTATATCAACTGAGCATAAGGAATGTTGTCTTCAGATTTGAGTCTCACTTGTTGGTTGCCATTTTCTAAGTGAAAGTGAAAGTCACTCAGTCGTGTCTGACTCTTGGCAACCCCATGGACTATACAGTCCATGGAATTCTCCAGGCCAGAATACTAGAGTGGGTAGCCTTTCCCTTCTCCAGGGGATCTTCCCAACACCGGGATCAAACCCAGGTCTCCCACATTACAGGTGGCTTCTTTACCAGTTGAGTCAACAGTGAAGCCCAAGAATACTGAAATGGGTAGCCTATCCCTTCTCCAGCAGATCTTCCTGACCCAGGAATCAAACCAGAATCTCCAGCATTGCAGGCACATTCCTTTACCAACTGTGCTATCAGGGAAGATAAGATCATTTTCTAAATTCTGGGGTAAATGATTCAGTGGTGGAGAAAAATATGGGTTCCTCTAATGCTACTTTTGCAGAATCTTTGAGTCAAAAGTATAATAGAACTTTTGGGAAAATTTAGATGGTAAGAGATTGTCACCTGTATCCCTTACAGCAAAAGATTGATCAAATCTATGCCCAGTTGCCTTTATAAGGTCACTCTGATGCACTGTAAATGATCCAAAAATATTTATTTAGTGATTAAAAGCTAGATGCCGATGCTTGTCCAGTAGTATTATCTCTTGGGGGTCCATAAAGTTTCTATATCAAAGACAAAATGATGGAAAAGCAAAAATATAAATGCATGGTATTCAGAGCAAAAGAAGATTTACTCTATAGTGGATAGCCATGTCTGCTAATTAACCAATCCGTTAGCAATCAGAACTAAGAGTCTTGCTATTATTGATGTTTTGAATTATTAATAGTAAGTTCTTTATCTTTTATAAAACACTTTTTGATCAAGTAAGTTAATATAGTCACCATTTACATTTCCCATTGTGAAATGCTTTGGTATGCATGCTGCTAAGTCACTTCAGTCGTGTCCAATTCTTTGTGACCCTATGGACAGTAGCCCATCAATCTCCCCTGTCAATAGGATTCTCCAGGCAAGAACACTGGAGTGGGTTGCCATTTCCTTCTCCATGATTTTGTGTATACATGCAGCTTAAAAGCTCATACAGAATCAAATCCTCTCTTTTTATTTTTGTACAAGTACTTGAAATGTCCTGAACAGAGATGTTTGAAAGGTCTTAAAGAGGCCCGCCAGGGTCAATCTGGTTCTGAATTTCAGTGTTGTTAACTTGCTTCCTAAAGCAACTTCCTAAATTTGCTTTACAACTGAGCAAGTAAGAACCTTAGGACAAAGGCTAGCAAGCAGGAACCAAGACCACTTTTCTTAGCCTATCAGAGTCTTGATGTTATTAAAGGAAATCTGGAGACAGTATAAAATAGTAGGGATAAAATGAGATGGAATCTCTCTTAGATTTAAATCAGATTTCATTTGAACCTTCAGGCTGTTATTGCTAGAATCACTCTGGTCTTGTGGACAGATTGTATTTCTTGTTTTGCATGTTTTAGCCTCTGGCCTCCATTTCCATCTTCCATAGCTAATAGTCATGACAACTCATTGATTAGGGTGAGGGAAGGAATCCAGCACACAGCCTGCTGCAGTTCAGTTTTATCTCAGATCTTGAGGGTCCTTGCTCCATTTCCCAAGCCAGTCTGGCATATGGGAAAGGCCATCACGTGAGCAAACACAGGCTAATCAGAACAACTGCTCCTCAACACTCCAACAGTGCCCTTTAAACTTTCCACTGGAGAGGTGGCGAAGTCAGTATGTCAGCAACATATCCATTGCTCCTTATCTGAGGCAATGCAGTCTTTAAATATTTAAAGTGGTCAGTTCCATCTATTAAAGATGGTTCTTGATATGGTTGCATTTTCAGCCAGGCTATGAGAGATGAAAGACTACTTATCCCTACCCTTTCAGCTGCTGCTGCTGCTACTGCTGCTAAGTTGCTTCAGTCGTGTCCGAATCTGTGCGACCCCATAGACGGCAGCCCGCCAGGCTCCACCACCCTTGGAATTCTCCAAGCAAGAACACTGGAGTGGGTTGCCATTTCCTTCCCCAATGCATGAAAGTGAAAAGTGAAAGTGAAGTCCCTCAGTCGTGTCCGACTCTTAGCGACCCAATGGACTGCAGCCTACCAGGCTTCTCCATCCATGGGATTTTCCAGGCAAGAGTACTGGAGTGGGGTGCCATTGCCTTCTCCCACCCTTTCAGAGTCACAGTTTAGGAAAAGAAATAAGTGGGTAGCCAGGCTTCAGCAATATGTGAACCGTGAACTTCCTGATGTTCAGGCTGGTTTTAGAAAAGGCAGAGGAACCAGAGATCAAATTGCCAACATCCGCTGGATCATGGAAAAAGCAAGAGAGTTCCAGAAAAACATCTATTTCTGCTTTCTTGATTATGCCAAAGCCTTTGACTGTGTAGATCACAATAAACTGTGGATAATTCTGAAAGAGATGGGAATACCAGACCACCTGATCTGCCTCTTGAGAAATCTGTATGCAGGTCAGGAAGCAACAGTTAGAACTGGTCATGGAACAACAGACTGGTTCCAAATAGGAAAAGGAGTACATCAAGACTGTATATTGTCACCATGTTTGTTTAACTTATATGCAGAGTACATCATGAGAAACGCTAGACTGGAAGAAACACAAGTTGGAATCAAGATTGCTGGGAGAAACATCAATAACCTCAGATATGCAGATGACACCACCCTTATGGCAGAAAGTGAAGAGGAACTCAAAAGCCTCTTGATGAAAGTGAAAGTGGAGAGTGAAAAAGTTGGCTTAAAGCTCAACATTCAGAAAACGAAGATCATGGCATCTGGTCCCATCACTACATGGGAAATAGATGGAGAAACAGTGGAAACAGTGTCAGACTTTCTTTTTCTGGGCTCCAAAATCACTGCAGATGGTGACTGCAGCCATGAAATTAAAAGACGCTTACTCCTTGGAAGGAAAGTTATGACCAACCTAGATAGCATATTCAAAAGCAGAGACATCACTTTGCCAACAAAGGTTCGTCTAGTCAAGGCTATGGTCTTTCCTGTGGTCATGTATGGATGTGAGAGCTGGACTGTGAAGAAGGCTGAGCGCCAAAGAAATGATGCTTTTGAACTGTGGTGTTGGAGAAGACTCTTGAGAATCCCTTGGACTGCAAGGAGATCTAACCAGTCCATTCTGAAGGAGATCAGCCCTGGGATTTCTTTGGAAGGAATGATGCTAAAGCTGAAACTCCAGTATTTTGGTCACATCATGCGAAGAGTTGACTCATTGGAGAAGACTCTGATGCTGGGAGGGATTGGGGGCAGGAGGAGAAGGGGAGGACAGAGGATGAGATGGCTGGATGGCATCACTGACTCGATGAGTGTGAGTCTGAGTGACCTCCGGGAGTTGGTGACGGACAGGGAGGCCTGGCGTGCTGCAGTTCATGGGGTCGCAAGGAGTCGGACACGACTGAGCAACTGATCTGATCTGATCTGAAAGGAAATAAAGTTTTTTCCATGAAAACTCAAGGAATTTATTTCCATGAATTCTCAAGGACAGAATTCAATATTTGACTTTAGTTTAGTTTTGTTTTGTTTTGTTTTTGCTGGTGGCTTGGAGTTTGCAGTGATGCTACTCTGCTGCTGCTGTTGCTGCTGCTGCTGCTAAGTCGCTTCAGTCATGTCTGACTCTGTGCGACCTCATAGACGGCAGCCCACCAGGCTCCACCATCCCTGGAATTCTGCAGGCAAGAACACTGGAGTGGGTTGCCATTTCCTTCTCCAATGATGCTACTCTGCAGTCTGTTTATTTCAGAACCAGTTGATATGTGTGGTCCTCACTACTCATCGTTCATGTTTGTATTCATGATAGCAACTACTAAGAATGTATTAATAGGAAACACTTGGCCCTTCTTTTTCATGTTTCTTTATAAGAGAGGTTTTTCTCTGCCTTCAAAACATGTAGAATGTTAAAGTCATTTTTCAAAAATTGTGAGTTATTGCTTATTCTCTTTAGAGTAGGAATGACCTTTCAGATGGGTAAAATTAATGAGAATCTGACATCCATTTGGCCATGTTTACATGAGGACTACTTCTTTGACCCTCTCCATCTGCTAGAACCTGAGATTTTAGGACAGACAATGGTCCTCAGCTTAAGTAACTGAATAAGTGAGCTCTGAATCCATTCATACCCAAGTCTCTCTGCAAGTTTGTGCTAAGTTCTGTGTTTGGTCTAAATTTAGGAGGAGATTGGACAAACTATTCGTTATGTTCCTAAGTGCTCTCCATTTGAACATTACCCAAGGAATTCTATGCTTTATGAGTTATTGGGCCTTCATGAATAATGATGATTTGATATGCATTTCACTGTTCTGCTTTATTGGTTCTCTAGTGCATAGAATCTGGCTGAAAGAAAATCTCAATCTTCCATTAGAACATTAGAACATAACAATTTCTGACAGTCCACAGAAATAGTGCCCTAACTTCAAGAAGGCAGAATGCTTCTGAAGATATCTTCAACAGAATGGAAGGTTTGGCTACAACTTCCTACTTGACAAAACCGCAGGAAAAGGATGGTGACTCAAATCTGGGAAAATAAAAATTGGAGAAGACAGTATGTGGAAGTTATCATAGAATTTGCTACTTTCTGAGAACCAGTCATATGTTTTATTAATAGAACTGGACAGAGATTCTGGAGATAGTATTTATTATTTATAAGGCATATTCAGACACACCTGAATTGTCAAGGCTTCTGATGTGACTGATAGTAAAAAAACAAAACAAACAAAAAAACAACTATGGAATGGAGATAATTATTAGAAAAAACAGTGAATGTATCATTTTATGAAGAGCCTTCAGAAACTTCTACTTTCTGACTTTACTGTAGTAATTCTGCCTGTTTGAGGTCTGATTCTTTTCTATTCCTACTTTTATTTTGGATAGTGTTTAATGTTTAGGAGCATCCCTTTCTGTCAATTATCCTCTTTTCAGTGGCATTTCCATAATGGATGATGAGAAGTTTGGCAAAAGAATGCTTTCTGTGTCTAGTTTCTCTTTCATTTTACTGGGCTTCTTAACTTTCAACTCTTTTTTTTTTCTTTCTTTCTTTTCACTTCATTGTCTCCAAGGTATATCACACCTTCTCTATACATCTGATTCTTCCCCAGAAGCAGCATGTCTCCAGAGCTCTCACTTGTGATCTCATAATAGGGGGCCCAGGGAATAGAATATAAGGACAAGAATCATTCATGCTCCATGGTTGGACCAAGCATGTAAAAATGTTCCTTAGGGTAATGCTGTACCAGTCATGTTGGCAGAAGACACATCACACCAGAGACTCTCCATAGATGGTTAAAGGAGTTAACAAAAGGGAAATTACTGAAAATTGGTATCAGAATTTTACATTATGCTAAGTGAGCACTGTTTACTATGCATTAGAACCACTACCTGAGATATTCATAGTCTACATTATGTTGGCCTTGGACTTATATAGTTTTGTGTTATTTTTTACCCCTGAACAGCTAACATTCTAAAAATACTTGTTTGGTTGCCTCTACTTGATACACATGTAATGTGAGTTAAATTTATGTGAAGCAAAAGAACTCTGAATGGTCCCAGCTTCACAAGATGTGCAGAGTCGGGTAACTGAAGAAGCTGACCTAGGTGCTGCAAATGCTCCCAAAATACACTATTATTTCTATTACTGTTTGGAATAATTCACCATTTTCTCTACCTTAGAATGGAAAAAAGAATCACATCACAGGAATTGAAAAAGTAAAATATTTTTCACTATTTCTTTTGCATATGTACCCTCCCTGAGAAACTTATTAAAGCACGATCTTCATTCAAGCAAAGATAACTGAAAGAAAGTTCTTTGAAAGAATATACAATAAGGATTTAACATATTTTTAATTGTACAGCAAGGACTAAAACAAGATGGGAATATAGATTTTAAAATAATATGTAAATATTACTAATTCTGATGAAGTAGGGAGAATGCAGATTTAAAAATGGGAGGAGAAGGGACAGACAATTAAGAAAATAGAATAACACCATTGACTGATGTATAGGTCACAGGAAGAGTCAACAGATTCTGTTTAAAACCGAGGATCAGAGACTAGAGGGATTAGAAAGCAAAAGAGATTAAGAGCAGTATAAACAGTATTCATATAATAGGAAACTTTACAATAAAAATACTTAGTTTCTTAAGTACCAAAAGCAACTGAGATTTAAAAAAAGGGGGGACAAACAAGACACAGAATTAAACTTACTTGGCTTTAAATTTAATGTAATTTTGAAACAATTTCTGATGAATTTTTGTTTTTAACCTCTCAAGTTGATGCTAACTTTCACACAGAAAAATAAATTTAGAAAGAGATTGAGCTCCGAGTGGAGATTAGCCCTACCAGATATAAAAACAAACTATAAAGCCTTGATAATTAACACAGTGTGGCACTGGTTCATAAATGTACAGACAAAATAATGCAACAGAACAGACCAGAGGATACCAAACTACAGCTCACAGACCAAATACAATTCACCATCTCTCTGTAAATAAAACTTTATTGGAACAGAGACATTCCAGAGAGAGTCATAGGGTTCACAGAGCCAAAACTACTTACAATCTGGCCTTTCACAAAAAATTCCCTGACCTGTGGAGCAGACTATTAAAAAATATACAGCTACATAGAAAAATATAGTATATGATAAAGATAATACCTCAAATAACTTCAACATTGATAGTTTTTTTAATAAATGCTAGACAAATGAGTAACCACTTGGAAAAAGGTAGAATTGGGCTCATTCAGTATACATATATACATTCATATGAACTCCAAATGGATCAGAGATTCAATTAAGGAAAAAAAAAAAAAGTCATCAACTATGAATACTAGATGGGCGGGCATGGTGGAGAGGTCTGACAGAATGTGGTCCACTGGAGAAGGGAATGGCAAACCACTTCAGTATTCTTGCCTTGAGAACCCCAAGAACAGTATGAAAAGTCAAAATGATAGGACACTATAAAGAGGAACTCCCCAGGTCAGTAGGTTCCCAATATGCTACTGGAGATCAGTGGAGAAATAACTCCAGAAAGAATGAAGGGATGGAGCCAAAGAAAAACAATACCCAGTTGTGGATGTGACTGGTGATAGAAGCAAGGTCCGATGCTGTAAAGAGCAATATTGTATAGGAACCTGGAATGTCAGGTCCTTCAATCAAGGCAAATTGGAAGTTGTCAAACAGGAGGTGGCAAGAGTGAACGTCGACATTCTAGGAATCAGCGAACTGAAATGGACTGGAATGGATGAATTTAACTCAGATAACCATTATATCTACTACTGCAGGCAGGAAACCCTCAGAAGAAATGGAGTAGCCATCATGGTCAACAAAAGAGTCTGAAATGCAGTACTTGAATACAATCTCAAAAACGACAGAATGATCTCCGTTCATTTCCAAGGCAAACCACTCAATATCACAGTAATCCAAGTCTATACCCCAACCAATAACACTGAAGAAGCTGAAGTTGATCGGTTCTATGAAGACCTACAAGACCATTTAGAACTAACACCCAAAAAAGATGTCCTTTTCATTAAACGGAATTGGAGTACAAAAGTAGGAAGTCAAGAAACATCTAGGGTAACAGGCAAATTTGGCCTTGGAATACGGAATGAAGCAGGACAAAGACTAATAGAGTTTTGCCAAGAAAATGTAAACACCCTCTTCCAACAACACAAGAGAAGACTCTACACATGGACATCACCAGTTGGTGAACACTGAAACCAGATTGATTATATTCTTTGCAGCCAAAGATGGAGAAGCTCTATACAATCAACAAAAACAAGATCAGGAGCTGACTGTGGCTCAGACCATGAACTCCTTATTGCCAAATTCAGACTTAAATTGAAAAAAGTAGGGAAAAACCCTAGATCATTCAGGTATGACCTAAGTCAAATCCCTTATGATTATACAGTGGAAGTGAGAAATAGATTTAAGGGACTAGATCTGATAGATAGGGTGCCTGATGAACTATGGAATGAGGTTCATGACATTGTACAGGAGACAGGGATCAAGACCATCCCCATGGAAAAGAAATGCAAAAATGAAAAAAGGCTGTCTGAGGAGGCCTTACAAATAGCTGTGAAAAGAAGAAAAGTGAAAAGCAAAGGAGAAAAAGAAAGATATAAACATCTGAATGCAGAGTTCCAAAGAATAGCAAGGAGAGATAAGAAAGCCTTCTTCAGTGATCAATGCAAAGAAATAGAGGAAAACAACAGAATGGGAAAGACTAGAGATCTCTTCAAGAAAATTAGAGATGCCAAGGGAACATTTCATGCAAAGTTGGGCTCGATGAAGGCCAGAAATGGTATGGACCTAACAGAAGCAGAAGATATTAAGAAGAGGTGGCAAGAATACACAGAAGAACCGTACAAAAAAGATCTTCACAACCAAGATAATCACGATGATGTGATCACTCAGCTAGAGTCAGACATCCTGGAATGTGAAGTCAAGTGGGCCTTAGAAAACATCACTATGAACAAAGCTAGTGGAGGTGATAGAATTCCAGTGGAGCTATTCCAAATCCTGAAAGATGATGCTGTGAAAGTGCTGCCCTCAATATGTCAGCAAATTTGGAAAATTCAGCAGTGGCCACAGGACTGGAAAAGGTCAGTTTTCATCCCAATCCCAAAGAAAAGCAATGCCAAAGAATGCTCAAACTACCACACACTTGCACTCATCTCACACGCTAGTAAAGTAATGCTCAAAATTCTCCAAGCCAGGGTTCAGCAATACTGAACCGTGAACTTCCTGATGTTCAAGCTGGTTTTAGAAAAGGCAGAGGAACCAGAGATCAAATTGCCAACATCCGCTAGATCATCGAAAAAACGAGAGTTCCAGAAAAACATCTATTTCTGCTTTATTGACTAGGCCAAAGCCTTTGACTCTGTGGATCACAATAAACTGGAAAATCCTGAAAGAGATGGGAATACCAGAGCACCTGACCTGCCTCTTGAGAAACCTATATGCAGGTCAGGAAGCAACAGTTAGAACTGGACATGGAACAACATACTGGTTCCAAATAGGAAAAGGAGTACGTCAAAGTTATATATTGTCATCCTGCTTCTTTAACTTATATGCAGAGTACATCATGAGAAACACTGGACTGGAAGAAGCACAAGCTGGAATCAAGATTGCTGGGAGAAATATCAATAGCCTTAGATACGCAGATGACACCTACCTTATGGCAGAAAGGGAAGAAGAACTGAAGAGCCTCTTGATGAAAGTGAAAGTGGAGAGTGAAAAAGTTGGCTTAAAGCTCAACATTCAGAAAACGAAGATCATGGCATCCGGTCCCATCACTTCATGGGAAATAGATGGGGAAACAGTGGAAACAGTGTCAGACTATTTTTTTGGCTCTAAAATCACTGCAGGTGTTGACTGCAGCCATGAAATTAAAAGACACTCCTTGGAAGGAAAGTTATGACCAACCTAGATAGCATATTGAAAAGTAGAGACATTACTTTGCCAACAAAGGTCCATCTAGTCAAGGCTATGGTTTTTCCTGTGGTCATTTATGGATGTGAGAGTAGGACTGTGAAGAAAGCTGAGCACTGAAGAGTTGATGCTTTTGAACTGTGGTGTTGGAGAAGACTCTTGAGAGTCCCTTGGACTGCAAGGAGATCCAACCAATCCATTCTGAAGATCAGCCCTGGGATTTCTTTGGAAGGAATGATGCTAAAGCCGAAACTCTAGGACTTTGGCCACTTCATGCGAAGAGTTGACTCATTGGAGAAGACTCTGATGCTGGGAGGGATTGGGGGCAGGAGGAGAAGGGGACGACAGAGGATGAGATAGCTGGATGGCATCACTGACTCGATGGATGTGAGTCTGAGTGAACTCCAGGTGTTGGTGATGGACAGGGAGGCCTGGTGTGCTGTGAGTCATGGGGTGGCAAAGAGTTGGACACGACTGAGCAACAGAACTGAACTGAACTGATGAATACTAGAAGAAATACAAATGAATTCCTCTCTAATTATAACTAAAAATTCAGATGCATTAAGAAAAGAGTGTTTAAGTTTGACTACATAGAAACCAAAAAGGTTTGCAAGGCAAAAACATTATAAGCAAACTCAAAGAAACAAATGATAAACTGGGATATCAAAGATAAAAGTATATTGTCCCTAGTTTATAATAACTTCTAAAAAGTGAAGAACTTTCTATAGCTTTCCCAATAAGGATGTAATACCCCAATAAGGAAATTACACGTATGTGGTATTGTGGCCAAGAATATGTTACTGGAGTATAATGATGAGAAACACCAAACAAACCAAAAATATGGCAGGTTCTATTTGAAAAAGGAGTGAGTGAGACTGTATACTTTAAACTGTCGATGTTTTACAATATATGAAGACACATGACAATTGAAAGCAAAGCCAGACACTAGACTGGATACTGTACTGAAGTAGGGAGTTGATATGAAGAATTTCAGATCAATTGATATCATTGAAATATAAATTATACATTAGATAAAAACATTATGGTAAATTTACTTATAACTGTGTTCTAGTCATTAACACAAGAGCATATTCTTAGTCTTAATAAATGTAGTCTAAGGTATTCAGGAGTAAAAGTGTAAAGTTGTTTTTGTACTATTGTAATATTTTTATTATTATAAATGACCTGTAATTTTAATATAATTGCCAAACAGGAGGTTTTGAAAAAGTGAACGAGAATGCCATACCAGTATTTGGGGGTTCGGTTTCTCTTGCCATCCTTCACCCCAGCTTCCCCTCCCACCCCAAAATGGATTAGTGGGCTATATCAGTGAGTACTGCTTTCTTAGGGTGATGTAGAAAGACAAATCAACAGAACAGAAAAGAGAATTTATACAAATACCAAACACATATGGCCACCTGATATTTGACAAAGGTGATATTTCAGTTGAGTAAGGAAAAGGATTAACCTTTCAGTAAATGGTGCTAAGTTCTTTGGATATTCACTTGAAAAAGAATAAGGAGACTGAAAGGGGCAGGAGGAGAAGATGAAAAGGAGTACAGATCCCCTCTCTCACACAACAGAAAATCCGTTTTAGGTAAATGGCAATTTTGAATGTGAGAGGTAAAAAAGCATTCAATGAATAAAATAAAACATAAGAGAATATCCTCATGGCCTTAGCATGAGCAAAAACACACAAAAACAATAAGCATTCATCATAAAGGAAGTAATTTATCCAGCAAATTCTGTTCACATTTTTTAACTTCTGACTAAAGACAATGTAAACTATGCACTAGTTCAGTCTCCCGGAAATTTCCTCCCGAAATGATACAAAATAACTTCATAATTATGGAATTTCTGCATAAATCCATACCCTCAGCATTAATTCAAGACAGAGGATGTCCTAGCAACAAAGCAACCACGAATAGAAGGAGAAAAATCAACAAACTGCTCGGGATAATCCCTCATCCTCTCATCGCTCCCTTGTCCCATTGGAAAACTGTGGCGAGCAAAGGCGGATCCAGATGACTGCAGGGAAGAAAGAAGAGGACTGGCAAAGAGGCCTGGGAGGCATTTGGATCAGTCACTAGAAAGACTGGCCATTCCTAAATCTGAAAATACTACCAATATTTTGAGGCATGGACTATAAGGCAGAGACTTTTGAAGTATAACTGACTTAAAGGCCCAGTATCTAATTTAAGGACGACTACCTCACATAAAACTGTTCAAGTTATCTAGATAGGAGGAGAAAGAAACCAATGCTGGGTTAGGGTGGGGAGACCAGGGAGGGGCAAATGGGAGGAGACCATGCATCTTATAAATAACTTGGGTCCTTGTGCAAAGAAAAAGCAGGCATCTCCAGACTGACAGGAAACCACAGACTTGGGGCAATAAGCGTCTGGGGCTCTCAAGCATCTAATGTAACGTTTTGCTCACTATGCCTTTATAACAATAAAATTAGCCTTGCAGATAAGAAGTTCCCATCAAGCACTGAGGCCATGACCCCTCTGATCACGGATTAAATGAGGACCAAAATCCTTCCTCCTTTCAGTAAGGTGGACCTGGGATGAAAATCAGGGGGAAAGATGTCCAAATCCCTCCCAAACAACTGAATATCCATCTCTTCATTTCTGCATCTCATGTAACCTGAGAGCCAAAGAAACAGTGCAGCTACAGACCTGAGACTGCCTCTTCTCCCCTGGGGACGTACTTTAATTTAAATATCTGCTCACTTTGCTTTCTCGACCACTGTCTGTCTCTGAATTCTTTCTGCCACAAGACTCTACCCTGGGTACTATCCTTAGCAGAACCATCCAGAACCTTGCAGAATTTGGTAAGCCTCAGACTCTCGCCTCCCTTGCGCTTGAATGGCACCACCTGAATTCCCGCCATTTGTCTCTCTTTTTGCCTGTCCCTATTTCACTGTTACTTTCCACTCTTTCTTTCATGCCTTGCTCACTGGTAGTGGGGGAAAAAGAAACCAGCTAGGCATTTTCCCAGGCTGGGTCTGGCGCTTCTTCTTACGTAGGCGCAGAGAGCATGCCGAGAAAGGTTTCTGGCCATTCTCACTGGCCACTAGGGACTGAACCACAGGAGCCTTGCCCTCAGGGTTTGCCTGATCTACCATTTAATTAACTGCCATCAGGCGAACTCGAGTGTGGGGCTGAGTTTGGCACATTGACAAAAATAGGAAAAAAATGTAAGAAGAAATTGAACTCAGGAAAGAAGTGGAAGGAAAAGATAAAAATTTCTTAGCAATGAACATTGCAAGAGCCCAAGGTAGAGTAGACGCCAATGAAAATTTAATAAGAGGCATTAAAGAAAGGTGATAAAACAAGTAAGAAATTAAAAATGACATCAAGAATGAAGTAAAAAATAAAGTCAAAGAGTAATAGGAGAGAAAGACTGGCAGAGAGGTAATAATATCCACATTATTGGAATACATAAAGAAGAAAAAGTAATGGGAAGAGAGTTAAAATAATTAAGATTATAATTCACTTTCCAGAAATAGAAAAACATCTGAATCTACACATTGAAATAGCTCCCTGAATACCTTGGAAGATTAAACCAGAATGATTAACTCTGAGGCATATCCTAGTAAAGCTATTAGATTTCAAAGATAAATTCTTTGTGATCTCCAGACAGAAAAGATAAAATATTTACAAAGGGAAAGTAATTAGATTAACAATTCCCTTCAAAATTAGCGTTAAAACGAGGCAATAATGGAGCAGCACTTTTAGAAACCTCAGTGAATGAAAATATGAAGTAAGGATTCTATATCCAGCCAAAAGTGAAGTCGCTCAGTCATGTCCAACTCTTTGTGACCCTGTGGACTGTAGCCCACCAGGTTCCTCCGTCCATGGGATTTTCCAGTCAAGAGAACTGGAGTGGGTTGCCATTGCCTTCTCCAGGGGATCTTCCTGACCCAGGGATCGAACCCAGCTCTCCTGCACTGCAGGCAGAGGCAGGCAGACGCTTTAGCCTCTGAGCCACGGGCATATCCAGCCAAGCTGTCCTTCAAATATCAACAAATATATAAACAGTTTTTGACATACAAGAACTTGGGGAACACTGAGCCCTCCAGGCCTTCCTGAGGAACCTACTAGGGATGGGTTTTATTCAACAGAGGGATGACTGGGGAAAATTCAGCAAAAGAACTAAAGTGAGCATTATAAAATAGGTATATGAAGTATATGTAGTAATATATTTAAGAATAAAGCAAAGGTGGAGACAAGAGTGGAAGAATAATATATAAATGTTATATATTGTGACAAAGTAGAAATAATGCAAATTTGGGGAGGATGTTGGTGAAAGGAAAGATCAAAAATAGAAAAAACTCATTGTTATTTAAACAGGTAACATTAACTGATGGGCTTCCCAGGTGGTACTAGTGGTAAAGAACCTGCCTGCCAATGCAGGAGACATAAGAAACGGGGTTTGATTTTGATCCCTGAGTCAGGAAGATCCCCAGGAGAAGCAAATGGCAACCCCCTCCAGTATTCTTGCCTAGAGAATCACATGGACAGAGGAGCCTGGCATGCTGCAGTCCATAGGGTCACAAAGAGTCAGACACAACTGAAGTGACTTAACACACACACACACATTAATTGATACAAAACAAAAACAAAAATCTCTGAAACATCAAGAAGTAAAAGGTCAAATAAGAAAAGGATAAAAACTTTTAAAAGGCATAAATGCAAAGGTTAATCTAAAACAAAAATATACATTTTCCTAAATACCAAAAATAGGATATGTATACCAACACATACATATGTTTGAATATATACTATATGTGTGTGTGTATGCTCAGTCGCTCAGTCACATTTGACTCTTTACAACCCCATGAACTGAAGCCCACCAGGCTCCTCTGTCCATGAAATTTTCCAGGCAAGAATTCTGGAGAGGGTTGCCATTTCCTACTCCAGGAGATCTTCTCAACACAAGGATCAAAACTCCTCTTGCATCTCCTTCATTGGCTGGCAGATTCTTTACTAATGTACCACCTGGGAAGACCATGTATATTATTTATAAATAAGTAAATATATGTATAGTATACATATGCAAAGAAATATACATCTCATCGATAAAGAAGCATAACATATAGACCAAAATACACAGAATTATAAAATATTATGATAAAGTTCAGATAAAACATATTGGTCATAACAACAACAGAAAACTTATTACCAAACAAATAGATTTTCAGTTTGGTTCACAAAATGTAACCCAACTCTGTGCTGTATCGAGAGACACACTTAAAACAAAATGATTTAGAAAAGCTAAAAATAACAGAATGGACACATTTATACCAGGCAAATGAAAATAGAAAAAGAGCAGGGTAGCTATGCTAATACTAAACAAATAATTCAAGTCCCAGAGCTATGACAAGACAAAGATGGGTACTTTTCAATGCTAAACACTAGAATCCACAATGAAGATATAACACATGAATATTTATGCATAAATAAAAGATCAATCATCTTTATGAAACAGCTACAAAACTTGCAAGGAGACATAGTTAGAGACACACTTAAAAAATAAAACTTTAATATACCTCTTTCATTATAACACAGATCAAGAAGACAAAAATAACTAATAAGACAAAATATATAAACAACATAATTAATTGATTTAGGGTTAGGGTCATATGGCTGTAGATAGAGATCATGTGGATGTATATCAACCTTTGCACCACAGTGGTAGGGACTGTGTATTCTTCTCAACTGTCCATGGCACATTAAAAAAAAAAAAAAAAAAAAAAAAACTGATCATATATTGAGAAACAAAGAAAATGTCAGTATCTCCCAGAAAGTATAAATAGCGTAAGCTACACTCAGCTCACAATGCAATAAAACTAAAACTTACTATAACAGAATGCTTCCCTGGTGGCTCAGTGATAAATACACCTGCCAATGCAGGAGACCCAAGTTCGATCCCTGGGTCAGGAAGACCTGGAGAAGGAAATGGCAATCCACTCTAGTATTCCTGCCTGGGCAATCCCATGGACAGAGGAACCTGGTGGGCTGTAGTCCATGGGGTCCCAAAGAGTTGCACACGACTTAGTGACTGAGCACACAAAAGACAGAATATTAATAACAATAAAGGGAAAGTCTCTTCTACTTTGGAATTTTTAAATCAAAGAATTTCTGAATTCTCACTTGTTTGGAGGATTTTACTATTAAGTGAACTGTTATGAATGACTTTTAGATGAAAAGAAGGATGGTTCAAGGATGATTCGGAAGGAAGCCTTTTCCCTGTGCTGTTTCTTTTTCCCTGTTCTTGTCTTATAAGAGAGTGATGAGTCAGAATGAATCTTTTCATGTATAGGCAGAATTATATAGAATTGAAATAACAACAGGAGCAAAGCTATCCTACTGTAGCTATAAACCATAGAAGGCAGAAGCATCATCAAATACAGATAGAAGGTCCACATTTAAGCATGGTCATAAAGACATGCATCGCAGTTAACTTGGCAATCATGTAAGTTAGAGAAGGAGAAATGAGAGAAAGAAGGAAGGAGAGAGCTAGAGTAGGAGAAAAGGAAACCTCTCTATGTCAATCTTATTGTTAAATGCTTTAGCATGTATCATCTCATTTAATCATCCCCCGTGTAGTGGGAGAAAGATGGTGTTTTCTCCTTGTTTTAGATTTTAGGGATCTGAGTCTTTGAGAGATCCTTGGAATCATAAAACTAATTAGTGATTGAAGTACAATGTAAATTCACATTTTTCTGTGCCCAAAGCAAAATACTCTTTTCATAACTCTGCCTTTGTATCCTTCTCTTCCTCCCATTCTTCCCATTCTTTCACTCAATAAATAGTTACTGACTATCAGTGTGTCAGGGACTCTTCTCCCTACTAGATAACAGTTCTGCTTTCACAGTCTACAGTCTAGTGAAGGAGACTGAACATGAATAGATATATAAATAGGAACGGTACCAGATCATGACACGTGATGGGAAGATTATTAAGATAACATGATAAGACAGACCTAGATAGCATATTCAAAAGAGAGACATTACTTTACCAACAAAGGTTCGCCTAGTCAAGGCTATGGTCTTTCCTGTGGTCATGTATGGATGTGAGAGTTGGATGTGAAGAAGGGGGGAGAATTGATGTTGAACTGTGTGTTGGAGAAGACCGAGAGTCCGACTGCAAGGAGATCACCAGTCAGAGAGATAATCCTGGGATCTAGAAGGAAGATGCAGCGAAACCAGATTTTGGCACCCAGCGAAGAGTGACATGGAGGAGACTGATGTGGGAGGGATGAGGGCAGGAGGAGAAGGGGACGAAGAGGAGAGATGGCTGATGGCATCACTGACCGATGGATGCGAGTCTGGGTGACCTCCAGGAGCTGGTGATGGACAGGGAGGCCTGGCATGCTGCGGTATGGGGTCGCAAAGGCGGACACGACTGAGCGACTGATCTGATCTGATCTGATCTGATAAGACAGAGTGATTGGGTGACTGCTGTAGATTGGAGAACAGGGAAGATCTCTCTGAGTTATTCCAGGCATCAGCCCTCATGGGGAATAAGCTTGTGTGTCTGAGGAGCAAAAGGAATGCTAGTGGCTCTGGGATGTAGAGAGCAAGGCAGAATGATTAGAAATGAGGTCAGAGAGTAAGGAGGAGACTGATCTTGTGAGAAACTGTAGACTGGAATAAAGAATTTGAGTTCGATTTTGAGATTGATGGGAAATTTTTGAGTGTTTTAAGCTGGAAATTGATAGGATCTGCTTCACATCTTGAAATGACACCAGGGCAGTGGGATTATGCTAAAGACATAGTTTTAAGTCATTGCAAATCATTCCCACCCAAATGGAGCACCTAGGATAGCAAAGGAAAAACTCCCACAGACTGTATCTTCAGTAAAATAACGGGCAATCCTTGGGAATGCCTTGATGAGCTCTGAGGTAGGAGAAGGGTGCAAGCCGCCGAGAGATACAGACACATTAGTCCAAGTCCAAGTCCACTCTCAAAATTATCCAGCAAACATTTTATCTCCAAAAGACTAACCCTAACCCTCACCTTGAGCAGTTACTGGTAGAAAAAGGATAAAAACTTAGCAGAAGACAACAAGTATGGGCTAAGGGGTAAAGGAACCCAGAGGAAGCAGATCCCAGGAAATACTGAGCAGGAAATGCATACCAACTAAAGGGAAGTAGACTGTTTTTGGAAGGTGAGGCCTTTGGGTCCCTGGTAAACACAAGTATGGAGGCAGAAAATCTCTCTGAACCAGATCAAACTCTGAGAGAGTGGAGTCTGGTGATACACTGAGACCATGCACTGGTGCAATAGGGAAGTTCTTGAATCAGAAAGCTGGGAAATCACCCTTACCTATCCCTTTCCCATCACAGAAAAACCTACCTCACTTAAATATGAAAACAAAGGAATATGACATATGCGATCACAAAGCAGACAAACTGTAACTGCATTTCTTTATTTTTTTAATTTTAATTTTGCATAACTTTACAATATTGTATTGCTTTTACCATACAGCGAGATGGATCCGCCACCAGTATACACGTGCTCCCCCTCCTTAATCCTCCTCCCTCCCCTTTCCCCATACCATCTCTCCAGATCGTCCCAGTGCGCCAGCCCCAGGCATCTGTTATCGGGCATTGTACCTGGACTGGCGACTCGTTTCAGATATGATATTATACATATTTCAATGCTATTCCCCCAAATCATCCAGCCCTCTCCCGGTTCCAGAGTCCAAAAGTCTGTTCTATACATCAGTGTTTCTTTTGCTGTCTCGTAAACAGGGTTATTTTTTGTAGCTGCATTTCAAACCAAGTTAAAAGAAATTTTTTAAATGATTGGAACATTAAAATTGACACAAATCAAAACTAGATGAATTTAGAATTTATATGGTTAGACAAGAAGAAATGAAATGAGAACTGACATAACACAGGAAATGACTTTAAAAGAAAAGTTCTGAGATGAAAACATTGCTACCAAAAGAGTGTATGTGGGGTCCAGTTGCTTGCCTTTCAAAAACCAATAAACAGGCTAGACTGGTGGATCGTTTGCTTTATTTTAGATGCTGGCAACTGGTAGTGTAGAGCGGGGGGTGGCGGACATCTGTCCAAAGGCAAACTTCCCCCACTGACAAGCAGAGGTTGAGAACCTTTATAGATAGATTGGGTCGGGGGGTGGGGTGGTGGGGCGGGGTGGCTACATTCAGAAGCAGCACAGTCATCTCTCATAGTCATCTCATCTTCAAACTGGTCATCAGTGGTCTGACCAGCATCATCTTGGTTGTTTTCAGTTCAGTTCAGTCGCTCAGTCTGACTCTTTGCGACCCCATGAATCACAGCACACCAGGCCTCCCTGTCCATCACCAACTCCCGGAGGTCACTCAAACTCACGTCCATCGAGTCGGCGATGCCATCCAGCCATCTCATCCTCTGTTGCCCCCTTCTCCTCCCGCCCCCAATCCCTCCCAGCACCAGAATCTTTTCCAATGAGTCAACTCTTCGCATGAAGTGGCCAAAGTACTGGAGCTTCAGCTTTAGCATCATTCTTTCCAAAGAACACCCAGGGCTGATCTCCTTCCGAATGGACTGGTTGGATCTGCTTGCAGTCCAAGGGACTCTCAGGAGTCTTCTCCAACACCACAGTTCAAAAGCATCAATTTTTCAGCGCTCAGCTTTCTTCACAGTCCAATTCTCACATCCATACATGACCACTGATAAAAGCCTTGACTAGACGGACCTTTGTTGGCAAGGTAATATCTCTGCTTTTCAATATGCTATCGAGGTTGGACATAACTTTTCTTCCAAGGAGTAAGCATCTTTTAATTTCATTGCTGCAGTCACCATCTGCAGTGATTTTGGAGCCCCCCAAAATAAAGTCTGACACGGTTTCCACTGTTTCCCCATCTATTTGCCATGAAGTGATGGGACCAGATGCCATGATCTTCGTTGTGGTACAGTTAATCTTCAGTTCCTAGGGGCTTCCCAGATGGGGCTAGCGGTAAATAATCTGTCTGCCAGTGCAGGAGATATAAGAGAGGCACATTTGATCCCTGGGCTGGGAAGATCCCCTGGAGTAGGAAATGGCAACCCACTCCAGTATTCTTGCCTGGAGAATCCCATGGACAGAGAAGCCTGCTGGGCTAAAGTCCACAGGGTCGCAAAGTGTTGCTCATAGGATATGGCTCAGAATATTATCTATAGAGCCCTTGAGAAAGAACTAAAGGTCCTTGACTATGCTTAGTGACTACATTATTATTATTTAGTCTCCTTCGACTGTTTTCCTTTGTTTTCACATTTCTCTGATTAAACTTATCCCTTGGCTAAAGTTTTCCACAGACAAAGGAGGCAGAGGACATGGTAGGGAGGCAAGGACCACAGGATCCTGCTCTGTTTCAGCATAATGAGCATGTACCCAGGAAGGAATAGACCCCCATGGAAAATATAATAAAGGCAGATATGGGATGTAAAGAAGAAAAGTGAAAAAATCAAAGGGAATTTTTAAAAAAGGAAAAAAATAGATTTGGGGGAAAGAGATATTCATATAAAACTCAAGAAAAAGGAAATAAAATATTCATATAATTGAAGATACTGAAGAAGCTGTGAAACAGAATAAATATTTAAAAAGTATAATTCAAGAAATCTTTCCTAAAATAAAAGAAGCTTTGAATTTTCATATTCAAAGGGCACATCGTCATGTACCTTGGAAACACAAACCAGAGCATTCAAGAGAGAAACATATTATGGTAAAACCAAAGGACTTTAAAAAAAGAATCTGAGAATCCAGGCAAAGAGACACATTATTCATAAAGGAAAGAAAATCAGATTAGGATGATATCGTGACAGGTTCCCTTTTTGATGTTTAAAAAACAATGGAACACAGTGTTTAAGATATTCAGAGAAAGAAAGAAAATATGAACTAGGATTTTATAGTTAGAAAAATTCTCCTTTAATTATAAAGGCTACATTCACACAATTAAGAATATGGAAGGACTCTGAGAACATTGATCCCTTGAGCCCTTCCAGGAGCTTTTATTAGAAACTGAGCTTTAGACAAGCTCAGAGATTGAAGAAGCTTTAACATGAAGTCTGGGGGTGACCACTGAATATATTTCACTATGGCACTAAAAAATATATTCAGTGGTGAGCTTTAGACAAGCCCAGAGATTGAAGAAGCTTTAACATGAAGTCTGGGGGTAACCACTGAATATATTTCACCATGGCACTAAGAACTTCCCTGGTGGCTCAGATGCTAAAGCATCTGTCTACGATGCGGGAGACCCAGGTTCAATCCCTGGGTTGGGAAGATCCCTTGGAGAAGGAAATGG
The DNA here is from genome assembly GCA_935064755.1 of Tragelaphus eurycerus. Taxonomy (NCBI): domain Eukaryota; kingdom Metazoa; phylum Chordata; class Mammalia; order Artiodactyla; family Bovidae; genus Tragelaphus; species Tragelaphus eurycerus. The sequence continues at coordinate 34,468,835 of CAKXYN010000002.1, forward strand.
AAATCCACTCCAGCACTATTGCTTGGAAAATCCCATGGACAGAGGAGCCTGGTAGGCTACAGTCCATGGGGTTGCCAAGAGTTGGTCATGACTGAGTGACTTCACATTAATGGCACTAAATTAAAACACAAGTATCTGGTGATAAAATATGTAAATGTTTATGCTTAGACAATGTAAAAATATTAAAATTAACAAAAATGGGTGTGGAGAAGGGGAAGATTAATTGAAATGTGAGAAATTTATTGATTCCATTGTGTATATTAGCTGGGAATAAAATGATACCCTTTAAAGAATAACAGGGTCATAGTAGTTAAATATATTTTAATTACTTTCATTAACCCTAAGATAATACTAGGGAACTAAAATAGTGAGAAAGAAGGAGGGACGGTATAGTGAGAAGAGGTTACAGGTTAGTTCAATATTGGTTATAATATAAGTGATACTATTTAGGGAAAGAAAGGACTAAGAGGGTGCTAAATAAGTATTAGTAACCATTAAAACAAAAATACAACCTTTCCTAAGCACACACACACAAATAGCCTCACAAAAGAGAAAATAAAGCAGACAGATGGTTAAGGATTTTACTATATTAGTAAATATACATAGTATTATCTCTCCTTCTAAAGAAGGAGATTTTCAGACAAAGCAAAATCCAACAGTATACTTTATTCCTGAAATGCATCTAAGATAAATTATTCAGAAAAGTTAAAAACAAAAGCATGCCCCAAAATTTCCGAGTGACACGCAAAGAAAAAGAGTGGACTTAATTTTGTTATCAGACAAAGTAGAATTCAGATCAAAGAGTATTAAATGAGACAAAGAGGGACACATTATATTAATAAAAACTACAATTTACAATGAAGATATACTTATTAATATCTATGCATTCAGTAATAGCATCAATTTTCATAAAGCAGAAAATACAGGGAAAAGAAACATAACAAACACACTGTAAAAACAGAAGATTTCAACAGTCCTCTCACAGATATAGACAGATCAAAGATGAAAAATTCTTAAGGATACAAAAGATCCAAAAAAAGCTTAATAATTAATAAGGAGCTTATAGATATTTATTGAATAATGTAGTTGCATATGAATTATTTATGAAATCACTCAGATAACTGGTAGGCTTAAAGAAAATTTTAGCAAGTCCCAAAGAATATCTGAAAAAAAGTATATAAAGAGAGCATTTTATATCCATATAGCATTCTTATATAAAGCTTGAACTTAATAACAAAGTAAGAAAACAAAAACTCCCTTCCATATGGATATCAAAAAGAAATAAATGACTAGCCTGGAATAAGGCTTGAGACAATAGAACGTGAATGACTGTGCTGCATGCTTTGGAGATAGAGAAACGATTTGCTGATGGACTGTATACGGACAGTAGATATAAAAAGCAATCAAGGACATCTACTAGGTTCTATTCTTAACAAATGGAGGACCAGTTATTGAGGTGAGAGTAACTGGAAGCAACTTTAGTGAGGACAAGATATTAATGATAGAACTCAAGTCTATTTTGATCATATTAATATTCCTCTTTGTCCTGGGTGGCCTATCAAATGTTCCTTTTGAGCACATCCATTAATCTTCTTGAAAGGAGTACTGGTCAACACAGTTTACACCATCTGTTGCTTTCCCAGATAGTCTAGTGCTGCAGTGTTTCAGAGCTCAATGTATATTACTGACCTCAGCAGCTGCCCAGCTAGCCCACCCCTTGGTCTAACTCTTCTGCTTAACTGGTGACTTCTCATCCCTTCTCCTCAATAATGGAACCAACAGAACATAATAAAAGTACATTTCAAACAAGTACACTGCATTAGCTCTTGCTAATTGTAAAGCTCCTTTCAATTTTTTTTGTGCTCTCATGTTATTTATTTATATTTTTTATTGAAGTATAGTTGATTTACAACACTAATTTCTGGTTCAGAGTAAAATGATTCAACTATATATCAGCCGTATATATATATAGATGTACCTTCGTTCATTTTCATATCCTTTTCCATTATGGTTTATTACAAGATACTGACTATAGTTCCCTGTGCTATATAGTAAGAGCTTGGTATTTATTTTTTAAATTTTTGTCATAAAAAAATTAATTGGAATGTAATTGCTTTACAATGCTGTATTTGTTCAGCTGTACAATGATGTGAATCAGCTACATGTATATAAACCCCCTTACTCTAGAGCCTCCCTCCCACCCCCATCCCACCCCCTCTAGGTCATCATAGAGCTCTCTGTGCTATACAGCAGCTTCCGCTCGTTATCTGTTTTACACATGGTCATGTGTATAAGAGAAGGTAATGGCACCCCCCTCCAGTGTTCTTGCCTGGAGAATCCCAGGGACAGCAGAGCCTGGTGGGCTGCCGTCTATGGGGTCGCACAGAGTCGGACACGACTGAAGCGACTTAGCAGCAGCAGCAGCAGTGTGTATAAGTCAATGCTGCTCTCTCTATCCATCCCACCCTCCCCTTCCTCCATTGTGGCCTCAAGTCTGTACTCTACATCTGCATCTCTATGCCTGCCCTGCAAATATGGTCAATAGTACCATTTTTCTAGATTCCATCAGATCAGATCGGTCGCTCAGTCGTGTCCGACTCTTTGCGACCCCATGAATCACAGCACGCCAGGCCTCCCTGTCCATCACCAACTCCCGGAGTTCACCCAGACTCACATCCATCGAGTCAGTGATGCCATCCAGCCATCTCATCCTCTGTTGTCCCCTTCTCCTCTTGCCCCCAATCCTTCCCAGCATCAGAGTCTTCTCCAATGAGTCAACTCTTCACATGAGGTGGCCAAAGTACTGGAGTTTCAGCTTTAGCATCATTCCTTCCAAAGAAATCCCAGGGCTGATCTCCTTCAGAATGGACTGGTTGGATCTCCTTGCAGTCCAAGGGACTCTCAAGAGTCTTCTCCAACACCACAGTTCAAAAGCATCTACATGTGTTAATATATGATATTGTTTTTCTCTTTCTGACTTACTTCACTCTGTATCACAGGCTCTAGTTTCATCCACGTAACTACATATGACCCAATTTTGTTCATTTTTATGGCCAATTGTACGATATATGTACCATATCTTTATCCATTCATTTGTCAATGGACATTTAGGCTGCTTCCATATCCTGGCTATTATAAATAGGGCTGCAGTGATTTACCCAAATATATGTGCAACTGCCTTCCCTTTGGGGGAGGCAATGGCACCCCACCCCAGTACTTTTGCCTGGAAAATCCCATGGATGGAGGAGCCTGGTAGGCTCCAGTCCATGGGGTTGCTAGGAGTCGGACACGGCTGAGCGACTTCACTTTCACTTTTCACTTTCCTGCATTGGAGAAGGAAATGGCAACCCACTCCAGTGTTCTTGCCTGGAGAACCCCAGGGGCAGGGGAGCCTGGTGAGCTTCCGTCTATGGGGTCGCACAGAGTCGGACACGACTGAAGCGACTTAGCAGCAGCAGCCTTCCCTTTGGTTTTCAGTAGTTGCTTTGGCATTTATTTTGGAAATGTGAAGAATCTTGCTACCTGTTGGTATTGGAAACTGGTAAGCTAAGACAAATGTCTTCTTGTCACCCAGAGCTAAATTTGATAACTTCTCTTAGGACAGAATGTTTTGTTTTACTTACTTCCTTGAGATTTGATCACACAATTAACAAAATCCAATGCAGATTCCAAGGCCAAGGATCCAAAAAATGTCAGGAAAAGAACTAGAAAAGGAAAAAAAAAAAGGGGGAATCTGCAGGACTGTTACTTGGGACAGAGAAGTCATGACTTAACAATATTCTTAAAGACTCCAGCAGATCTATTTGGGTCAAAGCATCCAAGCTAATCCCTGGTCAGAGTAAGAGTGGGAACCCAGAAAAAGGGCCAAAGCCAAGTCATTACCATATCATCCTGCCACCATAAATCTTAGAGTTAGAAGAGAACTTAAAAATCATCTGGCATTGAATTTCTTGACTGTAGAGCAGTAAATTGTATTATCTTTACTTTAGAGATGAGATACTTCAGACTCAGACAGTTCAGCAGTTGTGTGGAGGTTAGAGTCAGACAATCCTAACTCTTAGCACAGTGTATTTTTTCTGAGTCCATAGCTTGGATTGATTAACTGTTGTCACAGCTAGCACTGGGCCACTGCTCTTAAGACTTCTATAACGAAGTAAGTAAGGACGAGAATCTTTTCTTTTTATTTTTTGGAAGGAAGTCATTGACTATGTGTAGTCCACACATAGTGAGGAATTATGCGTCACTTCCTTGAGGGAGGAGCATCTACATAAATGATTTGGAATATACATGGTGAGGAATTATGCGCCACTTCTTTGAGGGAGGAGCATCTACATAAATGATTTGGAATATTTCATAAGAGAATTGTCTCTTTCTACCCATTTATCTGGGTTTCCCTGTGGCCCAGCGTTAAAGAATCTACCTGTGATGCAGAAGATACAGGAGACACAGGTTCGATCCATGGACCAGAAAGATGCCTTGGAGAAGGATATGGCCACCCCTCCAGTATTCTTGCCTGGAGAATCCCATGAACTAAGGAGCCTAGCGGGCTACAGTCCATAGGTTTGCAAAGAATTGGACACAACTGAAGCAACTAAGCATATACACATTTATTTATCCAGTTATTTGTTTACATGAGTATAGACTCATCAATTGCTATCTTTTATAGTAAATTATGATCCATTACTACTTTATTTTGTTGATCTAACTGTTCCAACTTTAGCCACTGGGAGTTTTTTTAGTTGGATGTTGTGTCCTTATGACATATCCTCATCAGAGCTGAATATCTAGATTTCTCTCTCTCTCTTCACACACACACACACACACACACACACACACACACACACACACTTTCTTACTTTCTGGCACTCCAAGATATTCCAGGCTTCTCTTGAATATTTCTTTTCCTTATTATAGAATCAGTCATTTCTTTATGGTGCTCTGGTTTATTTTAATGGCAAATGGTATTAAAATCAAGATATGGGTAGTAGCTGGACTCATTGCTGTTGAGTGAGTAAGTGATAGTCGGTCAGTCGTGTCTGACTCTTTGCAAGCCCAGGGACTATATAGCCTGCCAAGCTCCTCTGTCCATGGAATTCTCCAGGCAAGAATACTGGAGGGGGTTGCCATTTCCTTCTCCAGCGGATCTTCCCAACCCAGGGACTGAACACCAGTCTCCTGCATTGCAAGCAGATTCTTTACCATCTGAGCCATCAGGGGAGCCTTGCTATTGGGGTGTTCTATTAATAGATTCTTTAAGTTTACAGAGCAAGGAAATATATGTATGTTTACTAAACCATATATGTAAACATATCTATAAATATTTCTATATATAGCCATCCATATTGGCAGTGAGCTAAAAATGAACTCATACTAGTATCTTTAATCTATTATCATGTGGATTATTCTAGCCTCTTTCCCTTGCTGCTGTATAACCTCCCACTCCAAAAATGAGAAGGTTGGTTCCTACCATTTGCTGTTAATTTACTTCATTGTTCCATTCCAATTTATATGTACAGTGCTATCAGAATTCTTAACCTGTAAAACTGTGAGAATTTTATTAACTAGAATTCAGAGCTTATGTACAGTTTTGTGGTTTTCTTGGTTTTTTTTTTTTTTTTTTTTGCTTTTAATCTTACAGATGCCACTAGTTTATAAAGTTACTTAGGTTAGTATCTTTCCCCACCATCTCATTCAGTGAAGTTGCTTCATATGCCTATAGCAGTTGAATTATTTTGTCACATTCAGCATTTCATGTTGAGATTCCCTAAATTTCTAAGTGATTTTTTAAATTACTATTTTAAGGTTCATTCTTTGTTGCAAAGTTCTATGCGTGTGCGCTCAGTCGCTTCAATTGTGTCTGACTCTTTGAGACCCTATGGACTGTAGCCTGCCAGGCTCCTTTGTGCATGGGATTCTCCAGGCAAGACTACTGGAGTGGGTTTCCATGCCCTCCTCCAGGGAATCTTCCTGGCCCAGGTATCAAACCTGTGTCTCCTGCATTGCAGGTGGATTCTTTAACCACTGAGCCACTTGGGAAGCCCACAAAGTTCGTAGGTTTCGATAACTGCATAGTGTCATGGATCACCACTGCCATATCATACTGAAGAACTTCTTCACTCTAAAATACTTTGGCCATCTGATGCAAAGAACTGACTCATTGAAAAAGACCCAGATTCTGGGAAAGATTGAAGGCTGGAGGAGAAGGGGACGACAGAGAATGAAATGGTTGGATGCATCACCGATTTAATGGAAATGAGTTTGAGCAAGCTCCAGGAGCTGGTGATGGACAGGGATGCCTGGCATGCTGCAGTCCACGGGGTCACAGAGTCGGACACAACTGAGTGACTGAACTGAACTGAAGATATCCCGTGCTTCCTTTTTTCAACTGTCCTCCATAACCCTGGTAACCACTGATCTTTTTACTCTCAGTGTAGTTTTACCTTTCTAAAAGGTCATGTAATTGGAATTATACATTAGAAAGTCTTTTAAGTTTGGCTTCTTTTACTTAGCGATACATATTTAACATCTATCCATCTTTTTGTGGTTTGATTACTCATTTCTTTTTAATTAGTAAGTAAGTATGTATATTCCATAAGTACATGCACATAGATGTAGCACAGTTTGCTTATCCATTTACCTACTGAAGGAAATCTTGGTTTCCTCCAATTTGGGGGAATCATAAATAAAGCTGATATAATCATTCATGTGCAGGTTTTTGCGTGGACATAATTTTTCAAATCTATGAGGGCTTCTCTTATACTTAGCTCAGTCAGTATAAGCTAAGAGCTAAAGAATCTGCCTGCAATGCAGGAGACCTAGGTTCAATTCCTGGGTTGGAAAGATCCCCTGGGGAAGGAAATGGCAACCTACTCAAATATTCTTGCCTGGAGAACCCATAGACAAAGGAGCCTGGCAAGTCTATGGGGTCACAAGAGTCAGGTACAACTTAGTGACTAAACTACTAACTACTAATTTTTCTAATCAGTTGGGTAAATACTTAGGATGCAATTGCTGTATCGTATGTTAAGACTATGATTAGCTTTGTAAGAAATTGGCAAACTGTCTTCCAAGGTAGCTGCACCACTTCGCATTTCCACCAACAATTAATGAAAGTTCTTGTTACTCAGGATTCCCACCAACTTTGCTCTTGTTGGTTTTTACATACTTTATTCTAATAGATGTATACTGATATCTTATTTTTATTTCCTTAATTTATATTTTTAATGCATTAAGGCTATTTAGTCACAACTCACAATTCTAGGGTACATAAGAAATTCATTAATTTTCTTTTCAACATCTGTATTAATTCAGTTCAGTTCAGTCGCTCAGTCGTGTCTGACTCTTTGCGACCCCATGGACTGCAGCAAGCCAGGACTCCCCGTCCATCGCCAACTCCCGGAGTTTACTCAAACTCATGTCCATTGAGTTGGTGATGCCATCCAACCATCTCATCCTCTGTTGTCCCCTTCTCTTCCTGCCTTCAAGTTTTCCCAGCATCAGTGTCTTTTCAAATGAATCAGTTCTCCCCATCAGATGGCCAAAGTATTGGCGTTTCATCTGTATATTCAGTTATATTTTTAACATAAGCCATGTGTTCTTCAGTTATATCTTTCAACTGTTGCTTCTGTTCCAATTGTTGTGATTTATTTTTCAAGAAATTCATAATTCTTAAATTGAATTTCCATTTATTGTCTTCCCATTACTATGATATTAACTATTTTCATTGTTTTTGTCATTTTCCCCTACATTACATTACATCTTTTTAAATATGACCCTTATATCCCTTGCTCAGGATTCTTCTAAATTTCTAATTCTGTCTTCTAATTGAGGTTTTTAATTTAACTGTTGAATATGTTTGCCTAGTTTCCTTATAGCATCCATTTCCTGTTGAATTTCTGTTCTTATTTTATCTCCTCTCTTATAAAGATTTCATGCTCCTTGTTTTTTAAACCTTGGTTTATTCACAAAACTTATTTTTAGTGATATGATATCCTCCAAGTCTTCAAAATGATGAGAAGATGATTAGCTTTGTCTAGTGTTTGCCAATAGTCAGAGTTTGTGGCATGGCTTTCTCTTTACCTAACTTTTCTTGTTGTTCAGTCACTCAGTCATGTCCAACTCTTTGAGATCCAATGGACTGCAGCACACCAGGCTTCCCTGTCCATCACCAGCTCCCAAAGCTTACTCAAACTCATGTCCAGTGAGTCAGTGATGCCATCCAACCATCCTGTCCTCTGCTGTCCTCTTCTCTTCCTGCCTTCAATCTTTCCCAGCATCAGGGTCTTTTCAAATGTGTCTGTTCTTTGCATCAGGTGGCCAAAGTATTGGAGTTTCAGCATCAGTCCTTCCAATGAAAATTAAGGACTGATTTCCTTTAGGATGGACTGGTTTGATTTCCTTGCAGTCCAGGGGACTCTCAAGATTGAGTCTTTTCCAACACCACAGTTCAAAAGCACCAATTCTTCGGCACTCAGCCTTCTTTATGGTCCAACTTTCACATCCATACATGACTACTGGAAAATCCATAGCTGTGACTATATGGACCTTTGTTGACAAAGTAATGTCTCTGCTTTTTAATATGCTGTTGGTTATAGCTTTTCTTCCAAGGAGCAAGCATCTTTAAATTTCATGGCTGCAGTTACCATCTGCAGTGATTTTGGAGCCCAAGAAAATAAAATCTATCACTGTTTCCATTGTATCCCCATCTATTTGCCATGTCCTTCCCTTAGGAGAAAACCATATGCCAATGTCTCTTTCATATTTTAATTCTCATTTCTGCTTCATATGTTTTTACCTAACTAATTGCAGTTTTTTAAAAATTACTTCTTGTTTCTTAGGAAACAGAAATTATAGATTGGCCATACAAAAAGCTTTAATGCCCAAGGTGCACTGTGGCATTTTCCTCCAGAGGACAATACAGCAAAGCATCACAGTGCCCACCTGTCATTGTCTGACTCATTTTCTGGGGGTTGGGATCTCTGAAGCCACTTGATTTAGAGGAATTTTGGAGTAGGGCTTGGAACAGTGTCTCACTACTTCAAAATAAAAACTCTAGCAGAGAAGTAGATTTGCTATTTGGGGATGACAAAGATTTGTGCTTCTGATATGTAAGCAAAGATGTCAGTGAGAAATTTTATGTTCTTTATACTACAGGTAAGAATGTTTCCCTTCCCTTAGGTGAAAACCATATGCCAACGTCTCTTTCATATTCTAATTCTCATTTCTGCTTCATATGTTTTTAATTAACAAAAATGCTCCCTATGGTCAAGCAATATGTTGACTGTCATCCTTAGTTTCAAATGTAATTACAAATTATAATCATTTCCTGAGCTCCCATAGATATTCCATTAGGAATTGAGCAAAACTGAATTAAAGAAAGCTAGCCAAATGTTATAACATGATGGCAAAAAAAAAAGTATTTCAGTAGAAATATAGGATTTTCTTTACATATATATATTATAAAGTGGGAAACTTTACAAAACACAAAATAAAGTTTAAGAAATCATAATAGATTATATCAGCAACACTTTAATAATTAAATGTCTAATGGACCTAACAGAAGCAGAAGATATTAGAAAGAGGTGGCAAGAATACACAGAAGAACTGTACAAAAAAGATCTTCATGACCAAGATAATCACGATGGTGTGATCACTCACCTAGAGCCAGACATTCTGGAATATGAAGTTAAGTGGGCCTTAGAAAGCATCACTACAAACAAACCTAGTGGAGGTGATGGAATTCCAGTTGAGCTCTTTCAAATCCTGAAAGATGATGCTATGAAAGTGCTGCCCTCAATATGCCAGCAAATTTGGAAAACTCAGCAGTGGTCACTGGACTGGAAAAGATCAGTTTTCATTCCAGTCCCAAAGAAAGGCAATGCCAAAGAATGCTCAAACTACTGCACAATTGCACTCATCTCACACGCTAGTAAAGTCATGCTCAAAATTCTCCAAGCCAGGCTTCAGCAATACATGAATCGTGAACTTCCAGATGTTCAAGTTGGCTTTAGAAAAGGCAGAGGAACCAGAGATCAAATTACCAGCATCTGCTGGATCATGGAAAAAGCAAGAGAGTTCCAGAAAAACATTTATTTCTGCTTTATTGACTATGCCAAAGCCTTTGACTGTGTGGATCACAATAAACTGTGGAAAATTCTGAAAGAGATGGGAATACCAGACCACCTGACCTGCCTCTTAAGAAACCTACATGCAGGTCAGGAAGCAACAGTTAGAACTGGACATGGAACAACAGACTGGTTCCAAATAGGAAAAGGAGTTCATCAAGGCTGTATATTGTCACCCTGCTTTTTTAACTTATATGCAGAGTACATCATGAGAAACGCTGGGCTGGAGAAAGCACAAGCTGGAATCAAGATTTCTGGGAGAAATACCAATAATCTCAGATATGCAGATGACACCACCCTTATGGCAGAAAGTGAAGAGGAACTAAAAAGCTTCTTGATGAAAGTGAAAGAGGAGAGTGAAAAAGTTAGCTTAAAGCTCAACATTCAGAAAACGAAGATCATGGCATCTGGTCCCATCTCTTCATGGCAAATAGATGGGGAAACAGTGGAAACAGTGTCAGACTTTATTTTTCTGGGCTCCAAAATCACTGCAGATGGTGACTGCAGCCATGAAATTAAAAGACGCTTACTCCTTGAAAGGAAAGTTATGACCAACCTAGATAGCATATTCAAAAGCAGAGACATTACTTTGCCAACAAAGGTCCTTCTAGTCAAGGCTATGGTTTTTCCAGTTGTCATGTACGGATGTGAGTTTCTTTCTGTGAAGAAAGCTGAGCATTGAAGAATTGATGCTTTTGAACTGTGGTGTTGGAGAAGACTCTTGAGAGTCCCTTGGACTGCAAGGAGATCCAACCAGTCCATTCTGAAGGAGATCAGCCCTGGGATTTCTTTGGAAGGACTGATGTTAAAGCTGAAACTCCAGTACTTTGGCCACCTCATGCGAAGAGTTGACTCATTGTAAAGGACTCTGATGCTGGGAGGGATTGGGGACAGGAGGAGAAGGGGACGACAGAGGATGAGATGGCTGGATGGCATCACTGACTTTATGGATGTGAGTCTGAGTGAACTCTGGGAGTTGGTGATGGACAGGGAGGCCTGGCGTGCTGTGATTCATGGGGTCGTAAAGAGTCGGGCACGACTGAGAGTCTGAACTGAACTGAGTATATAATTTTAGTAAAATAAAATATCTGAGATGCAGGTATTAATCCAGTGCTGACATCACATTGTTATGATTTGCACAGAGACTGAAACAAAGATTTTGAGATATACAGAAGAAACTGAAAAGAAATAAGACATTATAATAAATCATAGTATGACTTTAGTTAAGAGGGGCTTAAAAAATTAGGGGTTTCTAGAAACTTTATTTTATTTATAGAGATTATTAGCAAATAAGAAAAGGATCTTTAGGTCATGTTTGTAAATTTTTAGATGTGTGCTTTTATAAAGTTCATCCATTTTGAGTGCACAGGTTGAAAACCTTTAATACTGTATATAGTTGTACAGCTACTAGCATTTTCAAACTTAATATTATTTCCATCCCCCACTCCAAAAGTCCCTGATACCCATTACCATACCATGCTCAGTCATGTCCAACTCTTTGGGACCTCATGGACTGCAGCCCTTCAACTCCTCTGTCCATAGAAGTGGGTTGCCTTTTCCTATTCCAGGGGATCTTCCCCACCCAGGGATCAAACCCACGTCTCTTGCATCTTGTGCATCAGCAGGCAGATTCTTTACCTCTGAGCCACCTGGGAAGCTGATATCTCTTATATGAGATATATCTGATATCTCTGATATCTACAACTTGTCAACACGATAACATCAGTTTTTTAGTTTTAGCTATCCTAGATGTGAGAAACACATTCAAAGGCAAAGCATGTTTGCATGTCTCTCCGAGCTTGCTTGATTCCCTGGGGTGTCACATACACATGTGTATTTTATCAGCCAGCCAGGCATGCATGGAATATTTATTATCTGTACTTCTACAGTCTCTTGGGTCTCATTACTAAAATTCTCCTGTAAATCTTAGCTGTCCTGCAGCCTATTCCACACTAAGCCCACGCTCTTTGGTAAAGTGATAGGTTTTAACTACTTAAGTGTGGGAGGGATAGAAATGGGCATATTGTAAGAAGGCTATAAAGTCACCATTATTTAACAAGAAAGCATCAGTTATTCCTAAGTAAACTTTTCCAAGTTGTTGTTTGCATTTGGTCATTTTCCTGTGATTGAAATTTTTGTTTTTAATAATTTTATCCAGTTTATTCTTGTTTTCATGGGTGAGTATTTTTCCCCCTGCCTTCCACCTCTCTCATTACCACCACCGGAAATAGCATGATCAGTCCATCTTTGTGAAGAGGAAAAAAAGCTATACACACACACACACACACACACACACACACACCCAAATGATGCTAAATATGATATAATATCTGCCTCAGCAGCCTGTATAGGTTTTGAAAAGCAGTGATGCTGAGGCTGAGGATGTAATGGAGTTGGGTGTTTTTCAGTGTGACGACGGGTCTTATACATAACTGGTCAGAGGAAAGAGTGTGCCAAGTTGCTTCAGTCGTCGCCAACTCTTTGCAACCCCATGGACTCATAGTCCTCCAGGATCCTCTGACCATGGGATTCTTTAGGCAAGAATACTGGAATGAGTTGCCATGTCCTCCTCCAGGGGAACTTCTCAACCCAGAAATCAAACACCATGTCTCCTGCGTCTCCTGCTTTGCAGGTGGATTCTTTACCACTGAACCACCAGGGATGGATAAATCATAGCAAGAATAACCTTTATCTTCAGCTTGGGAGAAGAGTCAAGAAGAACATGAAGAATAAAAATGATGAATAATTCAGTTGTCTGTGGATGGTATCCCATGTTATTTTAATGATAATGACAGTCCATTATTCTTTGTCATTAGTTATGATTTTAATACAAAAAAAATGATCAAAAGTAAAATTAAGAATAAAGAGAAATTTCCTTTGTTAAATATTTGAACAGGCCAAAGGGGTAAGTTATAGAATTTCTTTTCCTTCAGCACATTATGAGTAGAAAAAGAAATCTCTGGCAAGGATTGAAATCAAATTAAGATAAAGTTGACAAGTACTTGATACTATTTCCAGGTGCAAATGACTATAAATTATATTAAGCTATAAGCTGTGATGAGATTTTGTATATCAGTACTTGGCAATTAATTATAATTGATACACAGTATCTAAAGTACTACTAAGCTAATGCTATGCTATGCTAAGTCACTTCAGTCGTGTCCGACTCTGTGTGACCCCATAGACGGCAGCCCACCAGGCCTCCCCGTCCCTGGGATTCTCCAGGCAAGAACACTGGTGCGGGTTGCCATTTCCTTCTCCAATGCATAAAAGTGGAAAGAGAAAGTGAAGTTGCTCAGTCATGTCCAACTCTTAGCGACCTCATGGAGTGCATGCAGCCCACCAGGCTTCTCCGTCCGTGGGATTTTCCAGGCAAGAGTACTGGAGTGGGTTGCCATTGCCTTCTCCACTAAGCTAATACTTGTTACAATTATTTCCTACCCTCTCTCAACTTAATATACAAAACACATTACACATTTTGTATTAGAATTATTTAATTACTCAGAATCAAAAGAAAGTATTATGTAGCTAGAATATGGGTTTTAAGAGAAAAAAAATCATATATAGGCAAAGCATTTTTATTATCACTCACTACTCATTACCTGCTGACTACCACTTTCGGGCTGTAGCCACTGTGCCCTGTGCTTTTCATAAAAACAACTCTACTGAGATAAATGAATCTGCACAAATAGCTTAAATATGGACAAATCACTATGTATTCTGAATATTCTCAGAAGAGTAAATGTTGCGTGTAGGTCTGACAAAGAAAAGAAAATTATATGTATACCACACAATTGTCCCTGATAATAGATGCCAGGAAATCTCAGTGAAGCCATTCTAAATGGTGCAAAATTATTACCCTCCCACCCACATTTTTGTAATTCTTTTTTGATTTAAGCTGGAATTTTATTTTCCCATTTGTTTACAATTTTTCATTTACCTGTGCTAACAATAGTGCTTTATATACTTTGAAATTTAAAAATTTGAAAATTCCCAGTGCTTTATATACTTTGAAATAGTTTCACTTGATATGTTTGACCACAACAGCTCTGCTATTATCCTCATGATACAAATCATTTTCAGAGGAGTTTAAGAAAATTAGTGGTTATATTAGTTAGTGGATAGTCATCATTCTATCCAATGGCCAAAAGTAAAATTAAACAAAACCCAGACTTTGCTCTCACGTACTATTTTAGGCCAAGTCAAATGTGATTTTTTTTTTTCCATCTTGCATGCTGATACAACCGCTAGAGAAGATATTTTTTCTTTTATAGTCAGAAAAATGAAGGCATTCGTAATTGTCAATAGGAGGTATCCCTTTTCTTAAATGTATTTTTAGATACAGACACCCTAGTAAGACATGAGAATTACTAAAGATTAGGAAAACTAAATTCTGGGTAAACATCCATCTTTCCTCACTTATATTCAGTCCATCACTTGTATGTTGCAACATTTGCCATGCCTTGGCAACTGTCCCTGGCCTCAGGTGGTTTATGTGATAATGCTAAATTCTAGGAAAGTGAAAGTGAAAGTCACTTAGTCGCAACTGACTCTTTGCCACCCCATGGACTATACAGTCCATGGTATTCTCCAGGCCAGAATACTGGAGTGGGTAGCCTTTCCTGCTCCAGGGGGATCTTCCCATCTCAGGGGTCAAACCCATTGCAGATCTCCTGCATTCCAGATGGATTTTTTACTAGCTAAGCCACAAGGGAAGCCCAAGTTCTAAGAAGTCAAGTGCAATACTTTCTTTTTTCCTAAAATTTTTTGCTTTTTTTTTTCCTTCCACAGCAAAACTTAAGAAATATTTTGAGTTTCAGTTGAACTTTTTCCTTCTGGTTGGTCTACACATGTTTAGAATGGTGTTTCTATGTTTTAGAAACCCAGGTTATAAGAAGAAATGACTAGTTAGTTTGTGAGAAGTGCTTCATTCTCTGGAAAAGCCTCATTACTTACACAATATGATGTCTTTTAACAGACATTCAGATCTTTTTCTCTTTAACCTGTTATGAAGCTTTCAACAAGGCAGAGCTCTTGAGTGGGTTTTATAAGTATGTTAATCCCTCAATGGGAATGCAGACATTAGAAACAAGAGAACACAAAGGAAGGCAAGAACACTGCTTCTCAGGCTTGTTTTCCTCCCAACAGGCTTGAGAAGAAAGTAAAGAAAGCCTGCCAAATTAGCTGGCATAGAACATAAAAAAACTGGGTGGGGAATTTTAAAAGGCAGAAAAGACTTTTAATGAGGAGGCAGTACCCTGAGGGAGATCAAAAGCCTGTTAGATACAATAGTTACGATGGAATTAAGTAGTAAAAGGGCCATTTGGATAATTAAAGCCGCCTTCGTGACTGTTCAATCCCTGGGTCCAGAAGATTCCCCTGGAGAAGGAAATGGCAATCCACTCTAGTATTCTTGCCTGGAAAATCCTATGGATGGAGGAGTCTGGTAGGTTACAGTCCACTGGGTTGCAAAGAGTCGGACACGACTGAGTGACTTCACTTCCACTTTCACTTGTGACTGTTAGGGCTTCCCAGGTGGCTCAGTGGGTGAAAAATCTACCTGCAATGCAGGAGACTCAGGTTCAATCCCTGGGTCAGGAAAATCCCCTGAAGAATGGCATGGCAACTTATTCTAATATTCTTGCCTGGAAAAACCCATGGACAGAGGAGCCTAAAGGGCTACAGTCCATAGGCTTGCAAAGAGCTGGACATGACAGAGCATACACACACACACGTGACTTTTACAGCCTCCGTCCTTAGACGTCTTTGTCCTTGTAGATAGAGATGTGAGCAGAAATCCAGTTACAGGTTCTACACTAGCTGAGAGCAATGTGGTTGGGAGGGGCAAGGGAGAGACGTGTTAATTTATCATTAAAACGCAAAGGTTACAGCCTGGCAGCCCATGGGCCACATTTGACCCAAATATAATTATTTTTTGACCTGTATGGTGTTTTGAGATTCACATAATGTAGTGAGGGAAAAACTCCAGTTCTACGACTTCCCTTGAAAAGCCAGATCTAGAAACTCTGGTCCCAAGCTCCCTCATAGAAGCTGCTGGCTGGTTCTGCATAGCATCAGTCCCCTTTAGACAGGACGTGAAGACTTGATACACCATAAGCTTAGTGCTTGAATTATTGTTTAAGTAATAGCTTCTATATTGTTGTCTACATAAAAATGGGAAACTAAACACTGAAAACTAGACAAAGATGACACAATTTTTCTGACATGTGGTCCACTTCCTCTGTGTGTATCATCTACCTAGTCTCTACTGCATTTGATTCTGTCACCCTTGACATGGAAAATGCTTATTAGCCTGAATTTGTTGGAATGGCTTTGAAGATACCCATGAATAACAGCCTTTTAGAAAAAAATTGATTATGTTTTTAAATATATTTTGCTGTAAAATGGATTGTTGCCTTTCTAATTCCTTTTTGGCTTATTAATGTGAGATGACAGTGTGATAGGAAAGAGAAAAACAGGTGTTAGGGTTTGGCAGCCTTGGTTTAGGTTCCAATTATTAGCTTTGCTAGTAATCATGGATAGACCTGAGAAAATTCTCATTCTGGCTGCAGTTTCCTCCGTCCTAAAAATAAATATAATAAAAATTGTTACACAGTGTGATCCTGTACGTTAAATAAGAGCATCACATAAAGCTCCCAACTGCTCAATAAATGACACTTTACCAATTACAATCAAATGATTTTATATTCTAACTCCAGATTCAACTAAGATTTTGTGACAATAAAATTAAGTAACCTGAAATATGTCAAATGCAAGCAGGCTATACAATGTGTAGCCCCCTCAAGAATGTACGAGAAATATGAGAGATTAATAAAATAAAAATAATGAATTAGAGCAAGGGTCAGCAATATTTTTCTGTTAAGAAACACACAGTAAATACTTTAGGCTTTGCATGTCACAGGTTCAGTGTCACGGCTTGTAGGTTGCTGCCCTAAGCCATAGACAATACATAAATTAATGAGTGTGGCTGCCTTCCAATAAAACTATGTTTATGAACACTGAAATTCAAATTTCATATAATTTTCACATGGCATGAAATATTATTCCTTTGATTTTTTTCAACCATTTGTAAAAGTAAAAGCTATTCTGGGCAGTATAAAATCAGATGTCTGGCTGAAGTTGGCCTGTGGGTTGCAGTTGGCCAACTCCTGCATTAAAACAGTAATATGAAAAGTCATAATAAAAAATATTCTGGTTCACAGAGATACACTTAAGGCTTTGTATCTAAATAATCAGAAGCAAACAGGGAGTTCTAGAAACAAATTTTGGCAGAATCAATTCTCTCGATGTCTACCTGGCTCCAAGCCCATCTAGAAGGACTAGCCCCATCTGGAAATCGATGTGTTGGACTAACACCACCTGATGCTACTCAGTAGTCAAATCATGCCAAACTCCCCTTACTCACCATGAGTCCTTTTATATATCATTTGGCTTTACTTTTTTCTACAGAGTTGTTTACAGGGAGGGAATGTACTGGTCAAGCTGACACAAATATCTATTTTGTTTGACAGGTATTTCATGTTACAAATGGATAAATTGTGATTCTGATTTGCTCATCTGTCTTTTGCAAGTCTTTTTTTTATTTTTCTTTAAGCGTGAATCAGCATTTCCAAATCCAATTAACTTGGGGATATATACGAGAGTATTTTTATGAGCCTACACGGTGGAGGACCATGTCCTCAACACTAGTTAATTTATGAAGGTAATTTTGCTTTAAAGACCCTTTCTGTGTGGCCAGTCATCCTCCCATAGAAAGTCTGATGCTCACTCTGAGCTGTATGTTCTTCATCCAAACGTCAAACTCTTTTCAGAAGGTTAGTGCAGCGATTTGTTGAGTTATTACGAGTAAAGGAATAGGAAGTGCTCAATTAGTTTTCACTATTACGATGATCAAGACTATGATTATTGACAGTGCTATCACTTTACCCTGATGTCTTAATTATACCTATAAATAGGCCTCACTCCCTTTTATGATACTGATATTAAAAGACTATAATTCATTTAAATGGGTTGCTGGGATAGGGTGAATTACCTTAAGACTGTTTAAATTCCTTACCTAATTTAAAACTACTCTGAAATAGCTCATTTTTCCATAAGATGTTAAAAAGCACTTTCTACTTATAATCAAGGTCACATTTAGCAGAAAAGGAAAGAAGATTTCAAATGCATTGAGAACTTACTCTTTTTCAGAATCCCTAGGCTTCAGTGTTTTTGAGAGTCCTGTTGGTTGATACAGCTATTTTATTTGTATTAACAAGGAAAATGGTTGCTCAAAAAAGTGAAATCATGTTTGTAGGGTGACAAAGCTAGGAAGCTGTGGCTCTGGGACTTGAATTGGAACTCCCTCCTCTCCCTCTTTGTAAACACTATAGATCCATTTATGCATACATTCTTTGTACAAGAATTGTCCTATAGATTACATGTAGATATGCTATAAACTCTACCGTCAGTTCAGTTCAGTCACTCAGTCGCATCTTTTAATTTCATGGCTGCAATCACCATCTGCAGTGATTTTAGAACCCCCAAAAATAAAGTCTGACACTGTTTCCACTGTTTCCCCATCTATTTGCCATGAAGTGATGGGACCAGATGCCATGATCTTCGTTTTCGTTGAGCTTTAAGCTGACTTTTTCACTCTCCTCTTTCACCTTCATCAAGAGGTAGCAAACACAGGAAAGGCAGAGGGAGAGGCAAGGCTAAAGAGAGGTAGCCTCTGCTTGGCCGGTGTTGAGTTTGAAGTGTTTAGAAGTTACCTTAGAGGCTTGGGAGTCTGGAGGAAAATAATCCACTTTTTCCTTTGGCTCTCCTAGAAGAAGAAGGAAGTTTCTATTCCTTTCAGAAACCTCTAGCAAATATCTTATATTTTGTTGACTTGAATTGAACCTGGTGCCTTTCAAGGATCAACCACATTGCCTGGATATCAGATACACTGATTATTTTTTAAAATACAATCTGGTCATCTCTGGAGCTGGAAGTGGATACGTTTTCCCGAGACCATATGGCTGACTCCGGGAAAAATGCCATAGGACTACTTTACTATGGTATAAACTGCAGTCTGTAGAAAGGCACAAAAAAGAGTAAATTGCCCCACAACTTTAAAACAAGAGTAGGAATAACATATTTACTTAGAGCTTATGATGTGTCAGGATTCCACTTAGTGCTTTACAGGTACTTTCTTGTTTAATTGTATTACCATTAATAATAAGCGGGTAATACCGTTAGCTCCAGTTTGTAGATGAAGGAACTGAGAATTAGAGTGGTAATTTTCTCAGTATAAAAGAGCTAGTGAGAGACTGAGCTGAGATAATGCAGATCTCTCTGACTGGAGAGCCTATATTTATTTTCACTAAGATGCCCCCATTATTTTGTGTTCTGAAGTTGTAACTACAATCACTACATTGCCACATACTTATTCAAATCAATGAACACAGGATTCATCTTGTAATACTCTAAACAATACTCTAAAATTGTTATATATTCACAAACATAAGATAATGTCAATTGTTATAAGGTGTTTCCAATTTTTTCTGATAGAAAGATTCCCCCAAATTGGGTTTCAGTTTTTAGCTTTTCCATATACTTAAACTTTTGGATTATAGATTAATTGCCTCATTATTTTCAGTCTGTTAACTTACTTATGCATAGATATGCATATATATCTAAGTTACCATAGAAAATCATGGATTAATTTAGAAATGTTCTTTTTTTTTTTTTACTTTTGCAGTTCATGGAATGATTTTTTTTCAAATTTTTCGCATGTATCTTTAACTCCAGGGCTGTATTCAGATCAGAACTACTTTTTGAGTCACCTAACATGGTTTTCCAGAGCACATTATCTTCATTTCCATATAAGTAAATTGAGACATGGCCCATTTTGAGTTTTAGTTTGAATATGATGTAAAAAATTTCCTAAGCCATAAGACTCATTTTCAAAACTTGGAAGTTTGTTTTTAATGTAATGTGCCCTGTGATCTCTTTGACTTAACCATTAACTGTACTGTGTTTACGTCCTGAAAACTTTACAACTAGATCCATCACTGACAACAGTATAAAAGTAAACCCAGAACTAACATTATATCTGTCAACATTATTTATCTTTTCCCCTTTTTATTTTGAAACAGTATACACTTAGATGTATTAATCCTCACACAATTGATTGGAAGCTTCATTGAGACAGCAAATGATGTCTAGAGTGAGGGCTCTGCACGTAGTAGGAACTCAGTTGTTAGTTCCACAAACCAATGCAGCTCATACTACTGATGAAGGCAGTATTCTGACTCTGCCTTTTGTGGTTATAGTACTTTTGGCCTTGATAAAGTTACTTGATGGATCATCTCCTTTATAATAAGAAGACCAAGAGGTAGTGCATTCAGCTGGCACCTGCTGTTCCATCTGCGTGCAATCTGGTCACTACAACTTTTCTTCCCAGAATAGGTCTTAAACTGTTCCTCTTGGTTTATTGCCCCATGGTTCTCATAATAATTACAATGATAATGACAATAATTTTTCTGATTTGGGTAGAGAGATACAATCTACAAGCTCCTTTACATGTGTTAGAGCACTTGTATCTAACAATGAGGCTGCAGCCAAGGTATTATTATCTTTCATTTTCTAGATGAGAAAATTGAGGTTCACAAGAGATTTGATAAGTTTCTAAAGTTCCCAAAGCCAGTATCAAACAGCTGTCACATAAACCAATGCAAAAGCCAAGTCCTCTATCAAACCTCTCTCAATACCCCTAGATGTAAGTAGATCTACCTTCTCTATGCTACCATGGTCTATGTGATCCCTGGGAGCTAGGACAAATGAGTTTGGGGATCAGATGGAGTTTCCTGTCATCATTTAGCAGACAACCTTCAACCTTGAAGCCAAAGAGACTCAGATTCATATCAGAAATTGTTGCTATGTGAATATAAACATAAACATTATCTTTTGTTTATTTTTTGTAAAGACATACGGCAATTTAGAGTAAAATTATAGCATTGTATGGTAGAGTTTCCCGTACAATGTCATGAATGTCTGTCCATAGTTCATCAGGCACTCTATCAGATCTAGTCCCTTAAATCTAATTCTCACTTCCACTGTATAATCATAACATATTTGATTTAGGTCATACCTGAATGGTCTAGTGGTTTTTCCCACTTTCTTCAATTTAAGTCTGAATTTGGCAATAAGGAGTTCATGATCTGAGCCATAGTCAGATCCCAGTCTTGTTTTTGCTGACTGTATACAGCTTCTCCATTTTGGCTGCAAAGAATATAATCAATCTGATTTCAGTGTTGACCATCTTGTGATGTCCACGTGTAGAGTCTTCTCTTGTGTTGTTGGAAGAGGGTGTTTGCTATGACCAATATGTTCTCTTGGCAAAATTCTATTAGTCTTTGCCCTGCTTCAATCCGTATTCCAAGGCCAAATTTGCCTGTTACTCCAGGTGTTTCTTGACCTGCTACTTTTGCATTACAGTTCCCTATAATGAAAAGGACATCTTTTGGGGGTGTTAGTTCTAAAAGGTCTTGTAGGTCTTCATAGAACAAACCTAGTGGAGGTGATGGAAGTCCAGTGGAGCTATTCCAAATCCTGAAAGATGATGCTGTGAAAGTGCTGCACTCAATATGCCAGCACATTTGGAAAACCCAGCAGTGCCCACAGGACTGGAAAAGGTCAGTTTTCATTCCAATCCCAAAGAAAGGCAATGCCAAAGAATGCTCAAACTACTGCACAATTGCACTCATCTCACACGTGAGTAAAGTAATGCTCAAAGTTCTCCAAGCTAGGCTTCAGCAGTACGTGAACTATGAACTTCCAGATATTCAAGCTGGTTTTAGAAATGGCAAAGGAACCAGAGATCAAATTGCCAACATCTGCTGGATCATG
The DNA here is from genome assembly GCA_935064755.1 of Tragelaphus eurycerus. Classification (NCBI taxonomy): domain Eukaryota; kingdom Metazoa; phylum Chordata; class Mammalia; order Artiodactyla; family Bovidae; genus Tragelaphus; species Tragelaphus eurycerus. Next base: position 34,490,854 of record CAKXYN010000002.1, read on the forward strand.
GAAAAAGCAAGAGAGTTCCAGAAAGCCACCTATTTCTGCTTTATTGACTATGCCAAAGCCTTTGACTGTGTGGATCACAATAAATTGTGGAAAATTCTGAAAGAGATGGGAATACCAGAGCACCTGACCTGCTTCTTGAGAAACCTATATGCAGGTCAGGAAGCAACAGTTAGAACTGGACATGGAACAACAGACTGGTTCCAAATAGGAAAAAGAGTACGTCAAGGCTTTATATTGTCCCCCTGCTTACTTAACTTATATGCAGAATCAAGATTGCCAGGAGAAATATCAATAACCTCAGATATACAGATGACACTACCTTTATGGCAGAAAGTAAAGAGGAACTAAAGAGCCTCTTGATGAAAGTGAAAGAGGGGAGTGGAAAAGTTGGCTTAAAGCTCAACATTCAGAAAACGAAGATCATGGCATCTGGTCCCAGCACTTCATGCCAAATAGATGGGGAAACAGTGGGAACAATGGCTGACTATTTTTCTGGGCTCCAAAATCATTGCAGATGGTGATTGCAGCCATGAACTTAAAACATGCTTACTCCTTGGAAGAAAAGTTATGACCAACCTATACAGCATATTAAAAAGCAGAGATATTACTTTGTCAACAAAGGTCTGTCTAGTCAAGGCTATGGTTTTTCCAATAGTCATGTATGGATGTGAGAGTTGGACTATAAAGAAAGCTGAGCACCGAAGAATTGATGCTTTTGAACTGTGGTGTTGGAGAAGACTCTTGAGAGCCCCTTGGGCTACAAGGGGATCCAACCAGTCCATCCTAAAGGAGATCAGTCCTGGGTGTTCATTGGAAGGACTGATGTTAAAGCTGAAACTCCAATATTTTGGCCACCGGATGCAAAGAGTTGACTCATTTGAAAAGACCCTGATGTTAACAAAGATTGAAGGCAGGAGGAGAAGGGGATGACAGAGGATGAGATGGTTGGATGGCATCACTGACTCAATGGACATAAGTTTGAGTAAACTCTGGGAGTTGGGACGGACAGGGAGGCCTGGTATGCTGCAGTTCATAGGGTCACAAAGAGTCGGACATGACTGACTGACTAACTGAACTGATGCTTTACCTTGGGCTTTTCTGGTGGCTCAAATGGTAAGGAATCTTCCTGCAATGCAGGAGACTCAGGTTAGATCCTTAGGTTGAGAAGATGCCCTGGAGAAGGGAATGGCTGTCTACTGCCGTATTCTTCCCTGGATAATCCCATGGACAGAGAAACCTGGTGGGCTACAATCCGTGGGTGGCAAAGAGTCAGACATAACTGAGTAACAGTTCACTTTCACTTTGTGCTTTAATTGAGTAACACTTCACTTTCACTTCGTGCTTTATTTTAAAATTTTTATTCTCATAATTTAATGAAATAAACAGTGTTATCTCACGAAAAGCTATTCAGAGAATGTGAATAAATTTCCCAAAGATACTTAGTTCCTATGTGATAAAAGCAGAATTTGAAACCAGTTTACTTCAAAGTCTGATGCTATTTCCAGACAATTCACTCTCCATTGACCAGAAGCAGCTTGTCTATTAGAACTACATGGAGTGAGTAATTTTATCAAGGAGTAATTTCAACTTCCAAATCTTATCATTTAAAAAATACATTTCATAAAGCAATAGCTGTCATTTCTAGTGATTCCTCTGATGGATTTGGGCAAAGTCAATTGCAAATATTTTGGAAAGGATTCACCTCTTTAGAAACCATTAAGAACATTTGTGATTCATGGCAAGAGATCCAAATCTCAAATTTAACAGGAGTTTGGAAGAAATTGATTCCAGTTCTTTTTTGTTTGTTTGTTTTACTTTGCTTTAATTTTATTTTTTTAATATAAAATGATTATATTTTATTTTATTTTTATTTTTTTATTTTTTTTAACTTTACAATATTGTATTGGTTTTGCCATGTATCAACATGAATCTGCCACAGGTATACATGTGTTCCCCATCCTGAACCCTCCTCCCTCCTGTACCATCCCTCTGGGTCGTCCCAGTTCTTTTGGATGACTTTAAGGGGTGTAAAACTTCAGTAGAGGAAGTAACAGCAGATGTGGTGGAAATAGCAAGAAAACTAGAAGTAGGGCTGTAACTGAATTGCTGCAATCTCATGATAAAACAAGGAGGTGAGCAGTTACTTCTAATGGATGAGCGAAGAGTGGCTTCTTGAAGTGAAGATGCTGGGAACATTGTTAAGATGACAACAAAGGATCTAGAATTGTACATAAGCCTATTTGCTGTAGCAGTGGCATGGTTTGAGAGGATTAACTTCACTTCTGAAAGAAGTTCAACTGTGGGTAAAATATTCTCATACAGCATTGCGTATTACAGAGAAATCATTGGTGAAAGAGCTGTCAGTAGATGTAGTAAATTTCTTGTGCATGTGGTAAACTCCTTGTGCATGTAGTAAACTCCTAGTAAACAGACCAAATGGATGGTAGGCTCCACTGTCCATGGGATTTTCCTGGCAAGAATGCTGGAGTGGGTTGCCATGCCCTCCTCCAAAGGACCTTCCTGACCCAGAGATCAAACCCATGTCTCTCCTGTCTCATTCATTAGCAGGCAGGTTCTTTACCACTAGTGCCACCTGTGAGGCCCAGAAATTGGCACAGCCATCAACCTCAAGGCAAGACCCTCTATCAACAAAAAGATAACTACTTACTGAAGGCTCAGATAGTGGGTAGTGGGTAACATTTTTAGCAATAAAATATTTTAAAATTAAGATATGTGCGTTGCTTTTTGGGGCATAATGCTATTGCACAGACTATTAACATACTATGGTGTAGTGTTAAAATAGCTGTTATATGCATTGACGAATTTAAAATTTTGTGTGACTTGCTTTATCGTGTTATTTGCTTTACTGCGTTGGTCTGGAACCTAACTCACTATATCTCCATGGTATGTCTATACTTTGTTAGAGATTCAAGGAACATATTTTGCATGGGAAACATTTAGAAGATGTGATCCAGAAGAAGCAGGCAACAAAATGCCATAGGGAAATGTTTACAGAAAGCTCTGTGTTCAACTAAATAGAAGACCAGATGTTACCATAAACTGCTCCACATTAGAAAAATTCTTCTTTAGGGTTCTGGCTTGGAAAAATAATTGTCATCTTCTTGAAAACATGGGTAGCTTTTAGTACTGGCAATTGGGTACCTCAATTTCTTTCAGTTATCATGTAGAGTTATCACTTCTTTCAAGTCAAATACTAACAGGTTTGGCCATGTTTCAACACAAATTAGAAATGTTCAAAGAATATCAAGATTATAATTCCCAGTGAACTTTTCAGTTTTTGTCCTTCCATGACCTAAATTATGTTAGATAAAGGAAAATTAAGCTATTATCCTTCAGTTCAGTTCAGTCGCTCAGTCCTGTCCAACTCTTCGCAACCCCATGAACTGCAGCACACCACGCCTCCCTGTCCATCACCAACTCCCGGAGTTTACCCAGACTCATGTCCACTGAGTCAGCAATGCCATCCAACATCTCATCCTATGTAGTCCCCTTCTCCTCCTGCTTTCAATCTTTCCCAGCATCAGAATCCTTTCCAATGAGTCAGCTCTTCACATCAGGTGGCCAAAGTATTGGAGTTTCAGCTTTAACATCAGTCCTTCGAATGATCACCCAGGACTGATCTCCTTTAGGATGGACTGGTTGGATCCCCTTGCAGTCCAAGGGACTCTCAAGAGTCTTCTCCAACACCACAGTTTAAAAGCATCAATTCTTTGGTTCTCAGCTTTCTTTATAGTCCAACTCTCACATCCATACATGACCACTGGAAAAACCATAGCCTTGACAAGACGGACCTTTGTTGGCAAAGTAATGTCTCTGCTTTTTAATATGCTGTCTAGGTAAATTCAGAGAGAACGATTTAGGGTGGATCAGTGAAAACTTGCCCTGGAAACCTAAGGCTTCCATGTAAGCAGTTGGTAATCCTTTGGGGAAGAGTCAAGCCAGACATGAGAGGAGGAGAAACTCTCCACTAAAGAGTTAGGATCAGTCTCTATGAGGAGAAAAAGAAAGGATGTTCAGTTTCCTCCTCTACTGAGCAAGGTCATGAAGCCCATTGACACTGTCCAAGGTTGAAGTGAGCGGCATTCCCAGATGCTTTTTTCCAAATAAAGTAGCCTTTACTGCAATAACAAACAATAGTGTATTGGATCTGGAGCCAGGGTAGAGAATGTATCAATGGGCCTGGCTTTGTGAACTTACATTCTAGCTTTATGCATATTCTTCAGTCCTCAGGAGCATCCTCACGGTAGGCAGTATTATCATCACCATTTTATCAATGGGGAGATGGAGGTATAGAAAAGTCTCACTCAGCCAATCAGTGGTTCTGTGCTGTGCTTAGTCATTCAGTTGTGTCCGACCGACTCTGCAACCCCATGGGGTATAGCCTGCCAGGCTCCTTCGTTCATGGGGATTCTCCAGTTAAGAATACTGAAGTGGGTTGCTATGCCCTCTTCCAGGGGATCTTCCCACCCCAGGGATTGAAGCCAGGTCTCCTGCATTGCAGATTCTTTACTGTCTGAGCCACCAGGAAAGCCCAGTCAATTGTAGAGTTGGGATTTGATCCTTGGTAGAGGAAATGCTTTCACCTACCATGCTATGCTGCCACTGCTGATGTCTGATGACAGTCACCCCTTATTACTCTCAACATGACAAAGGGAGCTAAAGAAAGTAGGACTTGTATAATTGTTAGGTCAGATGGATTAATACAAATGTTAGGTCAGACACATGCTAAACTAAGTGGCAGATTATCCTGTGTGGAATAACACTAAGAGCTTCAAGATAACCTCTGTTCATTAAAGGGATGGGAATGTTAGTTCCTAAGGCAGTGAGTTCAAGGGTCTGCTTGGGAAGGAGTGGCTCAAACCCCCAAGGTGATATTAGGGCAGTGTAAGGCCTTAGCACCCAGAGGGCATACCCTTGAATCCCAGCCCAATACTGGTGTGAATCTTAGGTTCTTCATATATCAGATCAGATCAGATCAGTCGCTCAGTCATGTCCGACTCTTTGCAACCCCATGAATCGCAGCACGCCAGGCCTCCCTGTCCATCACCAACTCCCGGAGGTCGCTCAGACTCATATCCATTGAGTCAGTGATGCCATCCAGCCATCTCATCCTCTGTCGTCCCCTTCTCCTCTTGCCCCCAATCCCTCCCAGCATCAGAATCTTATCCAATGAGTCAACTCTTCGCATGAAGTGGCCAAAGTACTGGAGTTTCAGCTTCAGCATCATTCCTTCCAAAGAAATCCCAGGACTGATCTCCTTCAGAATGGACTGGTTGGATCTCCTTGCAGTCCAAGGGAGCATTAAAATATAATTTTCCACACATAGGTTCATTGTAAGATTAGAAGTGATAATGCATGTAAATGGAGTCCTGGGACATAGAACATTTCCAATAAATCGTTATCCATTGTGTCAAATGGGCTTAATGTTCCTTTTTACACAAGAATTAACCAGACTTTAGCAGATACTAGCTCAGGAAACTTGAAAGAGTGAGAGTAATGTGTGGAATGGGAGGATGTTGAGAGGGTTACATTCACACAGACTGCCAAGGCCCCTTCTCCTTTGCTCAAGAAACAAGTTCATATCAGACATTTCTCCTCAGTGTTTGCTTTGTCAGACTTCCAGCATTCATTTCTGTTGTAATCACATTTTGTCTAATTAACATCAAAATCTAATCTGTAAACACTTAGGAAAAACATCTCCTGGGCAACATTTCTTTTAATCCCTGGTGGTGTGTAATCAAGCAGGGGATTTGCTGAGCCCGGGACAAGACCTACTAGCCCAAGTTGTAATCAAGGGGGCAGAGAAACTCATAGATTGAATATGAGCACCTGAACCACCACAATTAGAAGAATTTTCCTTCAAAAGCTATTGGTCCCCTTAAGGAAAACTATCAAGTACTATGAAAGAGAGAATTTGGGACATTTTGCTCTCAAGGGGCTCAATTATTTCTAAATATATTTCCAAATAAGTGAGACTTTCTTAAACCATTTATCACCATAGCAACTAAGCTGGCAGAGTTGGTGGGAGTCTTAGCTTCTATCAACTGTGAAATATGCTTGTTGCTTGCAAAGCCTGTAGAAAAAAAGTGCTATATTGAATAAGTAAGGCAGTAAATTCATGAAGACTTACAGGAAATGAATGAATAAGGAATGATGGAAACATTTGCAAAGATGTACAATCTTACTCTGAGAGTTTAATAATAAAATTCCATTAGAAAAAAACCTTATTGTGCCCCCAATTTGGTCATCTCATAAATAAAATAATTCTCTTAAAAAACAAATAATTTTCTCTAATCATACATCCCAGGATACATGGTGCCTAAATGGTTGTGGCCTGGAGATTGAGATCTGAGTTCTAGTCCCAATGCTGATGCTAATTAACATCTGTGTTGAATAAGGCTTTCAACCTCACATGAACTGTTTCCTTTTCTGTACAATGAAAGAATGTGGGATTCTGTTACTCACCTTGAATAAGTGAGGTAAACACTAACTTTTAAAACTCCTTTATGGCTTTTAAAAATTCTGTTTTTTTTTTTTTTAACTTCTGGAAAATGAATTAGGTATTTAGGCTCATGGGTTACCTGTACATCTAAGACCCTGACTTCCTGTGTGTCTTCTCAGCTTCAGTCAACCCCAGAAGGAAGGCAGGTAGACCACTCCAAGGCATTTTTGAAAAAGGATGGAGGTGGATATTTATATTTACTGTACAACTTTGCATTTACCGTACTTTTACATATTATCTCCTTTCATCCTTACAACCTTGTACATTGTATGTATAATTTCCATTTTAGATTATAATTTCCATTTTGAGGAAAGAAAGTGTTTAATCTTCCTCATTGTCCCACTGCAAGCAAGTGGGGCAGCTATGACTTTACTCCACATCTGCTGAATTCCAGGCTGCCTCTCCTTTAAAACCCTCTGGGTCAATGGCATAATGCTGTGCAAAAGGCTTGATCAGGAAGTCAAGACCTGTGCTTAAGTTCCAGCACAGGCACCTATAGCTGTCTGACCTCAAGCAAGTCAGTACTGTCCCTGGACTTTCATCTTTATCTCCAAGAGACTAGATCATAGGGAGTGACTACCCCTTGAGACAATGGGCATCTTCAGATGGAAAAGGATCCGAAAGCACCCAGAGGAGGAGTAGGAGGGTGAGGGTTTCAGACTCCCTGGGGCCCTGGGTATTTACTGCAGGAAGGCAGTGAGGTGACCACGCGTGGAAGAGGAGGTTCAGCCTTTTGAAAACAAGGATGAACTCAGGTAGCACAGATTTTGAAAGGGGTTCACTCAGCATTCACAATTGGAAACAAAAGTCATACACTGAAATAAAATAAGCTAGAAAAGAGCTTTCTGACAACTGAGGCAAGGGTTAGGTTGAAAGCAGCAGGCTGCATTCAGCTGTCTCTATATTTCTCTGCAGGTGAATTACTTTCAACTAAACGCAGTGTCCAGACTTGAGAGGAGTAGACTCTACTGGAAAAGTAGACCTTGCTTAAATTTATTAATGTATCTTTTGGGGGGTTTTGCTTATAAATTATCTCCTAATGCTTTGATAGTATCAATAGGATACGTTCATTGGAATCACATCACTTCCTTCTATTCCTGTACACTCTAAAGCGATAGTCAGCTGCAGTAAAGAGAAGAAAAATATATGCAACCCTCACCTGACCACTGGCACCTTTCAACCAGGCTTAGTAACTCTAGCAAAAAGTTCTTGACAGAACTCTATCAAGCCCAGCTCTAGCTCCCTAACTTACAACTTAGAAGAGAAGCCATTAGATATACTTCATGAATACTAACCCTCTAAATACAAGAGGAAGAGAGAATTTCTGCTTTGAGAGGAATAATGTAAATAAGACAGAAGTCAAGGACCTGGAGTCTGCCAAGAGTGGATCCAGTTCTGGTTCCTTCATTTACTAGTTGTGTAACTTAAATAATTTACCTAAGGGACTTTCCTGGTGGTCCAGTGGTTAAGACTTTGTTTTCCAATGCAGCGAGTGAGGGTTCAATCCCCAGTTACGGAGCTAAGATTCCACATGCCTTGAGGCCAAAAAGCACAACATAAAAAGGAAGCAATGTTGTAAAAAATTCAATCAAGACTTTAAAAATGGTTCACATCAAAAAAATCTTTAAAAAAAAAAATAAAAATAAATTACCTCATCACTCTGTACTTCTTTCTCCTCTGAAAATGGCTAGGAAAATTCTAACAGCTGTCAGTTTCATAGAATTTAAATGTAGAGCTGAAAGCAAAAGATAAAACAAGGAGTCAAAAATGAGAATTCTGGGGAAAAGTTGGAAGATAAGATTAAAAGGATGAAGTTTCAAGGCCAGAACATGGATGGTGTTAGGAAGTTTCAAGGCCAGAGTCTCCAATTACCAGCCAGCTGCAAGAGTGTTGGCAAGCCTGCTGTGACTATCCACATTGAGACCAAAATCACCAAGACAAAGGAGGAGAGGATGCCTTCAAACTGAGAAGCAACAACAAATGCTCCCAAAGGTAGGATGCTAAAAAGGCAATAGGAAGGAGCTTGACTGCAACTTGCTTTGTTAATATAACACTGTTTAGTGGTGTATTCCGTGGGGCATCAAAGGTGGAAGAAATCATGCAAAGCCCTCCAATTCTTTTTCTTTTTTTAATTTACTTTAATTGGAGACTAATTACTTTACAATATTGTGGTGGTTTTCGCCATACATTCACATGAATCACCCATGAGTATACATGTGTTCCCCATCCTGACTCTCCCTCCTACCTCCCTCTTCATCACATCCCTCAGGGTCATGCAAACTAGTACAGCCACTATGGAGAACAGTTGGCGATTATAGAACTGCCATACGACCCAGCCCTCCAGTTCTTATGTTTGTTCTTAGCTGTGCTTTAATGTCATATATCTCAACGATGACATTCACACTGTTCTTCATACAGCGTCTGTCCAGGCACCTCTCATGCCTGAACCCAGGAAGAAAGACGGAGGCTTTGTGAGAGGTGGTTTTCTGAACATGTCAGAATTGGAAGGTGCAAGAGTAATCCTTCTTCCCACAGGAAGTGGCTCTCAGCCTTAGTCTCCTTCTGTGTACATCCTTGTCACTTTGGCCTAGGCAGCTATACTCCCAGGCCTAGAAGGTGTGGGTTAGGATGTCCAGAGTACTCCACATAGACCCAACACTGGCAAGCCAGATGGATAAGCCCAAAAGGGGCTTCAGCAGCATCTGTGCACAGTCATGGATCACTCACTTCCCTAGGGCTGGGCTTCACACTTACACAGTGAATTACCATTCATCTATGCCAAGGCCAAAGTTTTTTTTTAATTTTGCTTTACTTTGTATTCTTTTAATTTTTGTTTTTGAAATAATTCCAAATTTAAGAAAATTACAAAAATAATGCAATGTATTCTCATACAGACTTTGTCCCAGATTTAGTTTCAAGAAGCAAGAATACATAAAGAATTCTCATATATCTGTCACCCCAGTTCACCACTTTTTCACAATTTGCCACATATGCTACATTATTCCCTATCTCCTGTATGGCTTCCCAGGCAGCTCAGTGGTAAAGAATCCATCTGCCAATACAGGAGACAAGGGTTCCATTCCTGGTCGGGAAGAACCCCTAGAGTAGAAAAATGGCAACCCACTTCAGTATTCTTGCCTGGAGGATTTCATGGACAGAAAAGCCTGGCAATCTCAGTCCATGGGTCGCAGAGTCAAACATGATTGAGCAAATAACATTTTCACTTTTTTCATATATATATATATAAAATATTCCATGAACCATTGAAAAGTAAGTGGCAAATACCATGCCCCTTTACTCCTAACCTGTGTAGTATATTAAATATATTTCTAACAGTAGAACATTCTTTTATATAATTACAATACCATTTTCAAGATTAAGAAATATAGTATAGACACAATACTATTTTCAAATCCACTGTCCATTAGCTGCCATATCGCTTTAGTAGCTTTCAACCTGAAACTATTCCTTCATCTTTCTTTGTCTTCCAGGAATAATATTTACATTTTCAGAGAGTACAGTACATTGCACATTTAAAAAAATATTTCTCAGGTTCTATTTACTGCATTCCCTGATAATTAAATTCATGTTATGCCTTTTTGGCAGGAATATCTCAGAAATGATATCATGTCCTTCTCAGTACATCATGACAGGAAGCATGGGATCTCACTCTGGCTCATTATTGGGATGTTAACTCTGATCTCTAGACAGTTTGTCCTGATCCTTATACTATGTGTGAGTCTGGATCAGTGGCACTCAATCTTTGTTGAGCATTAAAATTGTCCTGAGAACTAGAGAACAACAAGCTTGAATATCCAGCCTTCACCCTCAAGCAGTGACTCTCTACCTTACCTGTGCATTGGAATCACCTGGAAAAAATTTTAAGATGCATAATGCCTGACTCTTACATTTAGAAATTCTGGCATGGATAGTTTGGGTTTTTCCCAGACATTAGAATTTTTTAAAACTCTCCAGGTCAAGCCAAGTATGAGAATCACTATTTTAGATCAGTTAGGTCAGATTTTCTGTTGGTGGGCACTGGAATATTTTCAAAGCTTGCCTGGGTATCTTGATGCGTAGGCAGAATTGAGAACCACAGGTGTACGCCTAGGAGATTAGAGTCCAGCTTTAATCAAAGAGGCAACCTGGAGCTGGGCTGGTTTTCTCAAGATCATACAGCTGATAAATTGTGGGGTCATGTACAGCAACCAAGGCATTCTTCCCTGTTAACCATAGCTTTTCTCTGAATGAAGCAGAAGTCAGTTAGTTGACATTTATTTCACCTGAGAGGAAACCAAAGGGGCTATATTTCTGCCCCAAGCCCTGGAAATCTGAGAAAATCAGACAGTTATTTTCACATTGTTCTGTTCTGCTAACTTCAGTTTGTTCTGTTAATGACTATATCCTTTCTACTCAGTGTGGTCCATGAACAGCAATATCAACATCAGAACTTCAAGCCCCACCTCAGATAAATTATTCAGTTTGGTGCAGGTAATCCTTCCATAGAATCCTAGAAAGATGGTCCATATATGAGGCTATTCGGTTACAGAAAGCTTAGTTGTGAGGCATCTAATTTATTATAGGGCCACTTTAAGACAAGAATAGCTGGGATTTTCATTTAGGATGGTAATTTGATCACCTTTATTGTGTACTTCTCTCTAACTCATGAGCATCCAAGTGACTGAGAAAATAAAATAGCCATCCCTGGATCCTGGCAAGTGTATCACTCAGAATTCAGAATTTTGGAAATTCTGGGGAAGAAATGGGATTAAGGGATTGGCAAGTCCTTACATATTATCTGGTACAAAGAGAAAATGTACCTGGGAAACAAGTGGGTATAGATACCTGGCAGAATTCTAAGCTAATAGGAATATGGGGAGAGGGGAGGTAGGAGTGGGCTACAAGAGACAAAGAACTTGACCTGGATTCAAGAAGCATGCCAAGATTGAGTCTACGATTCTCCCTCCAAATTACAGGCGCATGCTTTTCTGAGGAGAATGACATTTCTTTTTCTCGCTCTTATATGTAAGAATAAACAAAATATACCAGTTGAAAAGATTTAGCTGTTCAAAAGGAAGAGGAAGAGAGGTAAGGAACTGAGATAAAAAGAATTTTGTAATTAATATTTTCAATGCGATTCCAGATGGCTTTGTAAGGAAAAATTGTTAGAAAAGAAATATTCAATATCAGGAAAACATTGTTCCAGAATGGGCTTCCCAGGTGGCACAGTGGTAAAGAATCCACTTTCCAATGCAGGAGATCCAAGTTATGGGTTTGGTCCCTGTGTCAAGAAGAAATGGTAACCCACTCCAGTATTCTTGCCTGTGAAAGGTTGTTGTTGAATCACACGAAGACACCGGGGTTCTTGGCCCCGGGAGGAGAAGAATTCAATCCGGGGCCAGAGACGAGGCTTGATTGCTCAGAGCTTTTGTGTAATAAAGTTTTATTAAAGTATAAAGGAGATAGAGAAAGCTTCTGACATAGGCATCAGAAGAGGGCAGGAAGAGTACCCGCTTGCTAGTGTTAGCAATGAAGTTATATACTCTTCAGTGAATCCAAAGAATGTCTGGAGGTTGTAAAGATCTCACCAGACCTACTCCCGTAGTTTGCATTTTAACAGAATTAGCCAGAAGGTTTAATCCAAAGACTGTCTTCAGGCAGGATACATTATTGTTATATAATCCTAAGGAATGTAGAGAAAAGAAAAAAAGTTTGTCCTTTCTTCCTCCTTGAGAAGAATTCCAGACCCCTCTCTCCTTGGGGATCCCTAGACTCCTTATCAACCTACCTAGGAAATGACTCTCTCACCTGGAAACTCCCATTGACAGAGGAGCCTGGCAGGCTACAGTCCAGGGGGTTGTACAGTCAGACATGACTGAGAACACATACACACAAAAGTGTTTCAGATAATAAACCCAATTCCTACATTTAAAAAAACACTATGGAGGCAGTCCCTAGCAAGTTGGATAACAAAGGAAAGTGAGAAGCTGATAAAAACTAATCACAAAACATTGCCTCAGAACTCAAGAGATAAAAATAAAGGTAAGAATACACTAACAAGCAAACTGGCAAGACACTAGGAAAAATGATCCAGGATTTCCAACACACATGATACATGGAGTAGTTAGTATTATTTGCTCAGTCGTGTCCAACACTTTGCGACCCCATGGTCTGTGGCTCACCAGGCTCCTCTGTCCGTGGAATTCTCACCAAGCAAGACTACTGGAGTGGATTGCCATTTTCTACTCCAGGGGATCTTCCTGATGCAGGGATCAAATCCCTTCCCGCCGCCCGGGGCGGATTGCCATTTCTCCGGGGGGGGCCTATCCCGCATTATGGGCAGATTCTTTACCATCTGAGCCACCTTTTAGGAGTCACTACATAGTCCTGAGTACAGGAAGATGAAATTAAGCAGGTGATATTTCCTGATTTGAAAATTTGTGTCCACACAGAATTCTTCATATTTGGGTTTATAGAAGCTTTTGTCTTAATTGCCCAAACTTGGAAGCAACCAAGATGTCCTTCAGAAGGCTGATAGATGATTAAGCTATGGTACATCTGGACAATGGAATGTTATTCAGCACTAAAAAGAAACCACAGTAGTGGTTGTCAGGGGTTAGGAGGAAGAGAAAGACAAATAGGCAAAACGCAGAGCACTTGTAGGGCAATGAAACCACCCTGTATGATACTGTAATGTGGATACATGTGCCATTATACGTTTGCCCAAGCTCACAGAATGGACAACACTCTATGTTGTAACAGTGAATGTAAAAGTGAATCTAAAAGTCAACGACAGACTTTTAGTGACTGTCATGTGTCAGTGTGTGTTCATCAGTGGTAATGTACCACGCTGGTGGGGGATGTTGAGAGTGGGAGAGGCTGAACATGTGAGGATAAAAGGTATATGGGAACTCTCTGCATTTTCCACTCAATTTTACTGTAGTTGTAAAACTGCTCCAAAAGGCTAAGTCTATTTTTAAACATATCAAGCATCAGCAAGTGATCAGAAGTGTTTTCCAGAACAGATCTTTCCAACAGCTTTTGCATTGACATCACTGGCAGCTACCTTGCTAAGGCCTCTCAACTCAGAGTACAAATGCCATTGCTATGAGGTCAACATGAGCTGTTTTACTTTCAGTTCAGTTCAGTTCAGTTCCTCAGTCATGTCCAACTCATTGCTACCCCATGGATTGCAACACACCAGGCTTCCCTGTCCATCACCAACTCATGTCCATCAAGTTGGTGATGCCATCCAACTATTTCATCCTCTGCCGTTCCCTTCTCATACTGCCTTCAATCTTTCCTAACATCAGAGTCTTTTCTGAAGAGTCAGATCTTCGTATCAGGTGGCCAAAGTATTGGAGCTTCAGCTTCAGCATCAATCCTTCCAATGAATATTGAGGACTGATTTCCTGTATGATGGACTGGTTGGATCTCCTTGCAGTCCAAGGGGTTCTCAAGAGTCTTCTCCAACACCATAGTTCAAAAGCATCAATTTTTCAATGCTCAGCTTTCTTTATAACCCAACTCTCACATCCATACATGACTACTGGAAAAACCATAGCTTTGATTAGATGGACATTTGTGGGCAAAATAATGTCTTGATTTTTAATATGCTGTCTAGGTTGGTCATAGCTTTTCTTCCAAGGAGCAAGTGTCTTTTAATTTCATGGCTGTAGTCACCATCTGCAGTGATTTTGGAGTCATCTAAAATAAAGTCTATCACTGTTTCCATTGTTTCCCATCTATTTGCCATGAAATGATGGGACAGATGCCATGATCTTAGGTTTTTAAATGTTAAGTTTTAAGCCAACTTTTTCACTCTCCTCTTTCACTTTCATCAAGAGGCTCTTTAGTTCTTATTTGATTTCGGCTCTAAGTGTGGTGTCATCTGCATATCTGAGGTTATTGATATTTCTCCCAGCAATCTTGATTCCATCTTGTGCTTCTTCCAGCCCAGTGTTTCTCATGATGTATTCTACATATAAGTTAAATAAGCAGGGTGAAAATATACAGCCTTGACGTAATCCTTTTCCTATTTGAGACCAGTCTGTTATTCCATGTCCAGTTCTAACTGTTGCTTCCTGACCTGCATACAGATTTCTCAGGAGGCAGGTCAGGTGGTCTGGTATTCTCATCTCTTGCAGAATTTTCCACAGTTTTATTGTGATCCACACAGTCAAAGGTTTTGGCATAGTCAATAAAGCAGATGTTTTTCTGGTATTCTCTTGCTTTGTTTATGATCCATCAGATGTTGGCAATTTGATCTCTGGATCCTCTGCCTTTTCTAAATCCAGCTTGAACATCTGGAATTTCATGGTTCAAGTACAATTGAAGCCTGGCTTTGAGGATTTTGAGCACTACTTTAGCTAGCATGTGAGACGAGTACAATTGTGTGGTAGTTTGAACATTCTTTGGCCTTGCCCAATTCTTTGGAATTGGAATGAAAACTGACCTTTTCCAGTCCTGTGGCCACAGCTATGTTTTCCAAATTTGCTGACATATTGAGGGCAGCACTTTCACAGCATCATCTTTTAGGATTTGAAACAGCTCAACTGGAATTCCATCACTTCTACTAGTTTTGTTCATAGTGATGCTTCCTAAGGCCCACTTGACTTCACATTCCAGGATGTCTGGCTCTAGGTGAGTGATCACACCATCGTGGTTATCTGAGTCATCAAGATATTTTTTGTATAGTTCTCTTATGTATTCTTGCCACCTCTTCTTAATATCTTCTGCTTCTGTTAGGTCCATACCATTTCTGTCCTTTGTTATGCCATCTTTGCATGAAATGTTCCCTTGGTATCACTAATTTTCTTGACGAGATCTCTGGTCTTTCCCACTATGTCATTTTCCTCTATTCCTTTGCATTCATCACTGAGGAAGGCTTTCTTATCTCTCCTTGCTATTCTTTGGAACTCTGCATTCAAGTGGGTATATCTTTCCTTTTCTCCTTTGTCTTTAGCTTCTCTTCTTTTCTGTTATTTTTAAGGCCTGCTCAGACAACCATTTTGCTTTTTTTGCATTCCTTTTTCCTGAGGATGGTTTTGATCATTGCCTCCTGTACAGTGTCACAAGCCTCCATCCATAGTTCATCAGGCACTAGCAGACAGAGTGCCTGATGAACTATAATCCCTTGAATCTATTTCTCACTTCCATTGTATAATTGTAAGGGGTTTTATTTAGGTCATACCTGAATGGTCTAGTGATTTTCCCTACTTTCTTTAATTTAAATTTGAATTTGGCAATAAGGTGTTCATGATCTGAGCCACAGTCAGCTCCAAGTCTTGTGTTTGCTGACTGTATAAAGCTTCTCCATCTTTGGCTGCAAAGAATATAATCAATCTGATTTCAGTATTGACCATCTGGTGATGTCCATGTGTAGAGTCTTCTCTTGTGTTGTTGGAAGAGGGTTTTTGCTATGACCAGTGCATTCTGTTGGCAAAATTCTATTAGCCTTTGCCCTGCTTCATTCTGTACTCCAAGGCCAAATTTGCCTGTTACTCTAGGTATTGTTGACTTTCTGCTTTTGCATTCCAGCCCCCTATTACAGAAAGGACATCTTTTGGAGGTGTTAGTTCTAGAAGGTCTTGTAGGTCTTCATAGAACCATTCAACTTCACCTTCTTTAGTATTGCTGGTTGAGGTGTAGGCTAGGATTACTGTGATATTGAATGGATTGCCTTGGAAATGAACAGAGATCATTCTGTAATTTTTGAGATTGCACCCACATACTCTATTTTGGACTTTTGTTGACTACTCCATTTCTTCTAAGGGATTCTTGCCCACAGTAGTAGATATAATGGTCATCTGAATTAAATTCACCCATTCCAGTCCATTTTAGTTCACTGATTCCTAAAATATCAATGTTCACTCTTGTCATTTCCTATTTGACCACTTCCAATTTGCCTTGATTCATGGACCTAACATTCCAGGTTCCTATGCAATATTGCTCTTTACAACATCAGACTTAACTTCCATCACTAGTAACATCCACAACTGGGTATTGTTTTTGCTTTGGCTCCATCCCTTTATTCTTTCTGGAGTTATTTCTCCACTGATCTCCAGTAGCATATTGAGCACCTACTGACCTGGGGAGTTCAACTTTCAGTGTCCTATCTTTTTGCCTTTTCATGATGTTTGTGGGGTTCTCAAAGCAAGAATACTGCAGTGGTCTGCCATTCCCTTCTCTAACAGACCATGTTTTGTCAGAACTCTCTACCATGACCTGTCTGTCTTGGGTGGCCCTACATGGCTTAGCTCATAGTTTCATTGAATTAGACAAGGTTGTAGTCCATGTGATCAGTTTTACTTTATCAGTTTGTTAACATCAGATATATAACCTTGAGCACATCATTTAACCTGTTTCTTCTTTCCTTTGCAAAATTGCTGTAATGATAAAAGAGATAATTCTGTCCTGACAGGCCAGTTCAGTAAAGAGTAGTTATTTTGATTTTTGTCATTACTTAATACATATCAGAAGAATTATATGGTTAGTAGTAGGAAAATTTGAAAGAGAAGGAAAGAGTCAATGATTTTTTTGTACCTACCACACACATATTTACATACCTGCATCCCTGTCCTGTAGCTAGCTCATTAAAAGTCCAATGCATTTATGCTAATGCCTTCCAACAAAAAATGTCATCGCATATCAGATCTGATGGAAGAGTTAATAGTTCAGAGTGAGAGCCCCAGCACTTTAGTTCTACTTTTCTGAGATGTTAATCTATTCATCAGTTTATGGAAAGAAAAGAAATAAATGAGAAAATAGAGAAAAAATGGAAGTAAAAAATATGTATGAAATATGTGCATAAATAATAAAAGTGTAGTTTGTAGGAGAAGGGGAAAATGATGTGCAAGTATAAAATGTTGTTACCTACAAAAAGTAATTGTTTTTCTCTTTATTAAACCCTGGTTGCTATGGAAATCTTTTGCACTGAGTTAAAACTTTAAAAATACTTATGAATTATCTTACTCCAGAATTTGCATTTAGTTTTAATATTTTTAAAAAATAAATAGACTTTAAATGCTGTGTTTTTTGAAATCAAAACTATGGTTTGACAACTTAGATATTCACATTTCTCCATGAATTGCCTCAGCCAAGTTGCATCTTTTGCAAAAGCAGTCACTTTCTGAAAGGGTCCTATGCAGCCCTTACTGTGGTTCAGCCACTCAGTAGTGCCTGACTCTTTGTGACCCTATGGACTGTGATCTTCCAGGCTCCTCTCGCCATGGGATTCTCCAGGCAAGAATAATGGAGTGGGTTGCCATGCCCTCCTCTAGGAATCTTCCTGACCCAGGGATCAAACCCTCATCAGTCTCCTGCATTGGCAGGTTGGTTCTTTACCACTAGTGCCGCCTGGGAAGCCCAACTGACCTTTAAACTTGGAGGGAAAAGACATTAACAAATAATCTGAATAATTTCAGAGAGATTAGAGTTCTATGAATAAAATAAAACAGTGTAATGGGATTAAAAAAAAAGAGAGGCAAGACAAGTAAACTTTTTAGCCCACCAGGCTCCTCCGTCCATGGGATTTTCCAGGCAAAAGTACTGGGGTGGGGTGCCATTGCCTTCCCCGTTTGAAAGGGTAGTCAGGCAATTTTAAGAGAAAGCAATATTCGAGTAGAAACTTGAGTGAGAAAAAATATTTCAAAAAGAAGCCTTTCAGGGAGAAGAACTCCCTGCAAATATAAAAACCCAAAGCAGAAATGAACCTGAACTGTTCCAGGAAAATTAAAATAACCATGATGGCTGGGAGCACAAGGAGTGATGTGGTTCAAGATCTGGTCTGGGAATTAGAAAAGAACAAGACCATTTAGGGCTTGCAGGCCCTGCTAAGGGCATGGGTTTTAGGTTGAGTATAAAGGAAAGTAATTATATAATTTTAAATTGAAAAGTAAAATTTTCTTATTTATATTTACAAAATTACTCTGATAAACAATAATGAATTCCAGGAGCAAAAAATATATTTTTGAAAATCAGTGAAGAAAATCAGTAAAGAGATTATATAGCAGTGAACCAAGTAAGTGAGGATACAGAGAATGTTAGCATTAGAAATGGTAAAATATGATTAGTTTAAAAGGATACATTTCAGAATGTTATGGGTCCATGCTGAGGAAATGATGGGTAATTTATATTATATGTTGTTGTTATTATTTAAGAGATGCTAAATTTTATGAAATATAACTTCAGAATTAATGGGGATAATATTATGATTTTTCCCATTTTATTACTAAAAGGTACTTAATATTAACACATTCTTGCATTTTTGGAACTATAGTTAGTCTTGCTCTCCTCCTCCTAAGTCGCTTTAGTCGTGTCCAACTCTGTGCAATCCCATAGACGGCAGCCCACTAGGCTCCTCTGTCCCTGGGATTCTCCAGGCAAGAATACTGGAGTGGGTTGCCATTTCCTTCTCCAATGCATGAAAGTGAAAAGTGAAAGTGAAGTTGCTCAGTCGTGTCCGACTGTTAGCGACCCCATGGACTGGAGCCCACCAGGCTTCTCTGTCCATGGGATTTTCCAGGCAAGAGTACTGGGGTGGGGTGCCTTTGCCTTCCCCGAGTCTTGCTCTATTGATTCCTTTAAATTGCTACTGCATTTTCTTTGCTAATAATTTACTCATTGATGCTACAATGATACGTATAATTACAATTAACTTGTAATTTATATCTTTGTAGGATTCTTGAAGCAGTATTCATGTGTGCTTAAGAATTTTCACATTCTGTATTAAAACATCTTCTATGGCTTTAAATAATCACTTCTTTAATGGGTTGTTCGAATTCCCTTGTGAAACTATTTGAATCTAGTGCTTTTCATTCAGATGTAGCTCAATGATAGCTTTTAAAATGTTTTATGTGGTATAATTAGTCTGTTTAGGATTATTTTTATATTTTAAAGTCCTTTTACTTATTTTTATTTTCCTAGAAATTATCATTATTATAACAAAAATGGGAAAAAGCCACCTTTTGAGACATTTGGAAAAGCATCCATTGTATTACCAAATGTATATTCATTTAATAATTCTTTCCATTTCTGCTCCCTTCTCAAAACTTCACTCCCTAACAATAAAATAGATGGTAGGAATCTGGCCAGAATATTATTTGAAAGCTCAGCTTTCCAGCTCAGACTGTTCATTGTTCCAGGACTGATGGAGATTTGAATGAATCACTGGGAATTCTCCAGAGATGGCTTTTAGTGGTGGACTCATGCCACCTGTGTCTTCAATCACAACATTGCCTTTGGGCTGCTTGTATCCCCAGCTGAGTAGAAGTCCATCTGCCCATTCCCTAAGCTCATAATGATGAAGTTTTACAGGAAGCAGAACTGACTTTAGCATTTCTTCAAAATATTTCCATTCAAGTTTATTTCTAGCTCACTGGACAAACTTATGCTTTTTTTTTTTTTGGTTGTCACATGTGGTGTGGCTTAAAACAGACATTTCTTCCTTATGTATAAACCTGCCATATTTTTTCACTTCCTCTATGGAAAATCCATAGACCGTTTAAAGTATATCTCCCTGTTGTCCTAGCCACACTTCTGAGTATATTCCCATTCTCCAAAGAAGAGGTTCTGAAGTAATGATGAAGTTGTCAGGTCTC
The DNA here is from genome assembly GCA_935064755.1 of Tragelaphus eurycerus. Classification (NCBI taxonomy): domain Eukaryota; kingdom Metazoa; phylum Chordata; class Mammalia; order Artiodactyla; family Bovidae; genus Tragelaphus; species Tragelaphus eurycerus. The sequence goes on from CAKXYN010000002.1 coordinate 34,510,978, forward strand.
AGTTCAGCTCAGTTCAGTCACTCAGTCGTGTCCGACTCTTTGCAACCCCATGAACCGTAGCACGCCAGGTTCTTTGTACAGTTCTTCTGTGTATTCTTGCCACCTCTTCTTAATATCTTCTGCTTCTGTTAGGTCCATACCATTTCTGTCCTTTATCGAGCCCATCTTTGCATGAAATGTTCCCTTGGTATCTCTGATTTTCTTGAAGAGATCTCTAGTCTTTCCCATTCTGTTATTTTCCTCTATTTCTTGGCATTGATCACCAAGGAAGGCTTTCTTATCTCTCCTTGCTATTCTTTGGAACTCTGCATTCAGATGCTTATATCTTTCCTTTTCTCCTTTGCTTTTCCCTTCTCTTCTTTTCACTGTCTATTTCTCAGACAGCCCTTTTGCTTTTTTGCATTTCTTTTCCATGGGCATGGTCTTGATCCCTGTCTCCTGTACAATGTCACAAACCTCTGTCCATAGTTCATCAGGTATTCTGTCTAGCAGATCTATTCCCTTAAATCTATTTCTCACTTCAACTGCATAATCATAAGGGATTTGATTTAGGTTATACCTGAATGGTCAGTGGTTTTCCCCACTTTCTTCAATTTAAGTCTGAATTTGGCAATAAGGAGTTCATGGTCTGAGCCACAGTCAGCTCCTGGTCTTGATTTTGCTGACTGTATAGAGATTCTCCATTTTGGCTACAAAGACTATAATCAATCTGATTTTGGTGTTGGCCATCAGGTGATGTCCATGTGTATGTAGAGTCTTCTCTTGTGTTGTTGAAGAAGGTGTTTGCTATGACCAAGTCTTTAGGTATTTGATTCTTCCATGAGGGAGACAAAACAGAGTGCGCACATAATAGATTTGGTTACCTATATCTAAAAGTGTGCATGCCAAGTCCCGATTTACTTGATCAGATGGCATATGACCATCCTGGTAACTGATAACTCAATGAGCCACAGAGATATATGCGGATATGCATGTCTTCCATTTTGGAAGGGAAATGTTTCTGACACCAAAATGGAAATACTAGTTTAAACCTTCAATTGTCTAGATTTCTCCCTCGAAATATAATTGTGGGTTTGTCAACTTCTCCTTTAGTTATGTATTTGAAATACTGTAATTAAGTACATATCAGGATTGTTCTGTCTTCTTGATGAATTGGCCTTTTCATTCTAATGAAACATTATTCTTTATCTCCAGCAACACACTCTTTTTCTTGAAGTCTGTTCTGTCTGATATTAATATATAATGTCTCCAATTTACTTTAGACAAACATTTGCATGCACATTATCTTGTTCCACTCTTGCCTTTTAACCTCTCTGTGTCTTTTTTTAACTTCTGTCTATGGTAGATTGCATTTATGGATCTCTCTTTTTAATCCAATCTGGCAACTTATACATTTTAATTGATTATTGACTCTAGAGCTAATGTAATTATTAATAAGATTGAGTTGAAATCTACCATTGTCCTATTTCTTCTATTTAGTTCATACATTTTCCCCCTTTTTTCCCTTATCTTTTGCTTTTAAAAAATTAACTATTTCTTAGTATTCCATGTGATTCCCTCTATGTTTTCTGACTATTTCTTTTATTTAATTTTTTTAGAAGTTACAAGAAGCATTTCAATCTAACACAATCTATCTCAAATACCACTTCACATGTAAGATAAACCATTATAAGAACATGTCTTCTTTTGCCTTCTCTTGTCCTCTGGTTTATAGTTTCCATACCTCTTATGTCTGTGAATGTAATAAATCCCAGAATCCAGGTGCCTCAAAGGTAGAGAACTCTCAGATGAGATCAGATCAGTCACTCAGCCATGTCCAACTCTTTACCACCCCATGAATCACAGCACACCAGGCCTCCCTGTCCATCACCAACTCCCAGAGTTCACTCAGACTCACATTCATCGAGTTAGTGATGCCATCCAGCCATCTCATCCTCTGTTGTCCCCTTCTTCTCTTGCCCTCTATCTCTCCCAGCATCAGAGTCTTCTCCAAGGACTCAACTCATTTGCATGAGGTGGCCAAAGTACTGGAGTTCCAGCTTTAGCATCATTCCTTCCAAAGAAATCCCAGGGCTGATCTCCTTCAGAATGGACTGGTTGGATCTCCTTGCAGTCCAAGGGACTCTCAAGAGTCTTCTCCAACACCACAGTTTAAAAGCATCAATTCTTCGGTGCTCAGCCTTCTTCACAGTCCAACTCTCACATCCATACATGACCACAGGAAAAACCATAGCCTTGACTAGACGAACCTCTGTTGGCAAAGTAATATCTCTGTTTTGAATATGCTATCTAGGTTGGTCATAACTTTCCTTCCAAGGAGTAAGTGTCTTTTAGTTTCATGGCTACAGTCAACATCTGCAGTGATTTTGGAGCCCCCCAAAATAAAGTCTGACACTGTTTCCACTGTTTCCCCATCTATTTCCCATGAAGTGATGGGACCAGATGCCATGATCTTCGTTTTCTGAATGTTGAGCTTTAAGCCAACCTTTTCACTCTCCGCTTTCACTTTCATCAAGAGGCTTTTAGTTCCTCTTCACTTTCTGCCATAAGGGTGGTGTCATCTGCATATCTGAGGTTATTGAGATTTCTCCTGGCAATCTTGATTCCAGCTTGTGTTTCTTCCAGTCCAGTGTTTCTCATGATGTACTCTGCATATAAGTTAAATAAACAGGGTGACAATATACAGCCTTGACGTACTCCTTTTCGTTTTGGAACCAGTCTGTTGTTCCATGTCCAGTTCTAACTGTTGTTTCCTGACCTGCATACAGATTTCTCAAGAGGCAGGTCAGGTGGTCTGGTATTCCCATCTCTTTCAGAATTTTCCACAGTTTACTGTGATCCACACAGTCAAAGGCTTTGGCATAGTCAAGAAAGCAGAAATAGATGTTTTTCTGGAACTCTCTTGCTTTTTCCATGATCCAGCGGATGTTGGCAATTTGATCTCTGGTTCCTCTGCCTTTTCTAAAACCAGCTTGAACATCAGGAAGTTCACGGTTCACATATTGCTGAAGCCTGGCTTGGAGAATTTTGAGCATTACTTTACTAGCGTGTGAGATGAGTGCAATTGTGCGGTAGTTTGAACATTCTTTGGCATTGCCTTTCTTTGGGATTGGAATGAAAACTGACCTTTTCCAGACCTGAGGCCACTGCTGAGTTTTCCAAATTTGCTGGCATATTGAGGGCAGCACTTTCACAGCATCATCTTTCAGGATTTGGAATAGCTCCACTGGAATTCCATCACCTCCACTAGCTTTGTTCGTAGTGATGCTTTCTAAGGCCCACTTGACTTCACATTCCAGGATGTCTGGCTCTAGGTCAGTGATCACACCATCATGATTATCTGGGTCGTGGAGATCTTTTTTGTACAGTTCTTCTGTGTATTCTTGCCACCTCTTCTTAATATCTTCTGCTTCTGTTAGGTCCATACCATTTCTGTCCTTTATCAAGCCCATCTTTGCATGAAATGTTCCTTTGGTATCTCTGATTTTCTTGAAGAGATCCCTAGTCTTTCCCATTCTGTTGTTTTCCTCTATTTCTTTGCATTGATCAATGAAGAAGGCTTTCTTATCTCTTCTTGCTATTCTTTGGAACTCTGCATTCAGATGTTTATATCTTTCCTTTTCTCCTTTGTTTTTGGCTTCTCTTCTTTTCACAGCTATTTGTAAGGCCTCCCCAGACAGCCATTTTGCTTTTTTGCATTTCTTTTCCATGGGGATGGTCTTGATCCCTGTCTCCTGTACAATGTCACGAACCTCATTCTATAGTTCATCAGGCACTCTATCAATCAGATCTAGGCCCTTAAATCTATTTCTCACTTTCACTGTATAATCATAAGGGATTTGATTTAGGTCATACCTGAATGGGCTAGTGGTTTTCCCTACTTTCTTCAATTTAAGTCTGAATTTGGCAATAAGGAGTTCATGGTCTGAGCCACAGTCAGCTCCTGGTCTTGTTTTTGCTGATTGTATAGAGCTTCTCCATCTTTGGCTGCAAAGACTATAATCAATCTGATTTCGGTGTTGACCATCTGGTGATGCCCATGTATAGAGTCTTCTCTTGTGTTGTTGGAAGAGGGTGTTTGTTATGACTAGTGCATTTTCTTGGCAAAATTCTATTAATCTTTGCCCTGCTTCATTCCGTATTCCAAGGCCAAATTTGCCTGTTACTCCAGGTGTTTCTTGACTTCCTACTTTTGCATTCCAGTCCCCTATAATGAAAAGGACATCTTTTTTGGGTGTTAGTTCTAAAAGGTCTTGTAGGTCTTCATAGAACCGTTCAACTTCAGCTTCTTCAGGGTTACTGGTTGGGGCATAGACTTGGATTACTGTGACATTGAATGGTTTGCCCTGGAAAGGAACAGAGAGCATTCTGTCGTTTTTGAGATTGCATCCAAGTACTGCATTTCGGACTCTTTTGTTGACCAGGATTGCCACTCCATTTCTTCTGAGGGATTCCTGCCTGCAGTAGTAGATAGTAGATATAATGGTCCTCTGAGTTAAATTCACCCATTCCAGTCCATTTGAGTTTGCTGATTCCTAGAACATCGACATTCACTCTGGCCATCTCTTGTTTGACCACTTTTAATTTGCCTTGATTCATGGACCTGACACTCCAGGTTCCATGCAGTATTGCTCTTTATAGCATCGGACCTTGCTTCTATCACCAGTCACATCCACAGCTGGGTATTCTTTTTGCTTTGGCTCCATCCCTTCATTCTTTCTGGAGTTATTTCTCCACTGATCTCCAGTAGCATATTGGGCCCCTACTGACCTGGGGAGTTCCTCTTTCAGTATCTTATCATTTTGCCTTTTCCTACTGTTCATGGGGTTCTCAAGGCAAGAATACCGAAGTGGTTTGCCATTCCCTTCTCTAGTGGACCACATTCTGTCAGATCTCTCCACCATGACCCGCCAATCCTGGGTTGCCTCAAGGGCATGGCTTAGTTTCATTGAGTTAGACAAGGCTGTGGTCCTCATGTGATTAGATTGACTAGTTTTCTGTGAGTATCGTTTCAGTGTGTTTGCCCTCTGATGCCCTCTTGCAACACCTACCATCTTACTTGGGTTTCTCTTACCTTGTGCGTGGGTTATCTCTTCATGGCTGCTCCTGCAAGGCACAGCCATTGCTCCTTACCTTGGAGGAGGGGTCTCTCCTCATCGCCGCCCTTCCTGACCTTCAACGTGGGATAGCTCCTCTAGGCCCTCCTGAGCCCTCGCAGCCACAGCTCCTTGGACGTGGGGTTGCTCCTCCCGGCTGCCGCCCTTGGCCTAGGGCTTGGGGTGTGGGGTATCTCCTCTGGGCCTCCGCCCCTAACCTCGGACTCAGGGTAACTCCTCTTGTCGCTGCCCCTGACCTCGGACACGGGGTAACTCCTCTCATTGCGCCCCTGACCTCGGAAGTGGGGTAACTCCTCTTGGCCGCCACCCTTCGGGCATGGGGTCCTCCGGGCTTCTGCCCCTGACCTTGGACCTTTAGCGTGCCCACAGCTTTGCTATTATTCTTCCCTATGTGTTTCTTATCTTTTGGCCAAATTTTGTCACTATTCAACTATATACTTACAAAAAAAAAAAAAAAACAACTATGCTCTAACATATGACTAAAATTCAAAATAATCATCAATAAAATTATTATTTATCATCAATAAACTCAACACAATGAGAACCCTAAAATGAAAGATTCCAAGAATTTCCACTTGATTTTTAACATATTTGTATATATGACCAATATTTCTTAACAAAGATTTTTTTAAAAAATGTATTCAGAAGGCAGAATCATGAACTGAAATACACTACAAATAGCACAGTCAAAGCAACCAAAGTTTTCTTTTGCATATGAATATCGGATAAAGAATAGATGGTTCACACCACTCTTTTTGACCCCACTACTACTTACAGGATGGCTTCCCTGGTGGCTCAGAGGTTAAAGCGTCTGCCTCCGATGCCGGAGACCCGGGTTTGATTCCTGGGTCGGGAAGATCCCCTGGAGAAGGAAATGGTAACCCACTCCAGTACTCTTGCCTGAAGAATCCCATGGATGGAGAAGCCTGGTAGGCTACAGTCCATAGGGCGGCAAAGAGCTGGACACGAGTGAGTGACTTCACTTTCACTTTCACTACTTACAGGGCATTCTCCTTGATAATGATGGGCACAGATGCAGCAGTCTTACCTTTGCCTATTATGTGAGTGTTCTCTTTGCCTGGAAAATAAACTTCAGTTGGAACAACACAGAAAAAAAGAGTTTTAGTTTTTTTAAAAAGGTAAGCGAATGGAGAATATGTATGGCTGTTGCTGTGTTTACAGGTTGCGTAGGCTTTGGTTTGCAGAAAAGTTTATATATTTTGTCAAGAGTATTGCAACTTTTATTGAAATGGTTTCCTCAATGATAAAGAGCCAAACTTGATAAAGACCCTTTTATAAGTTAGATATAGGATGATATTAGAGACCATCTGAAATGTAACAGTTAAGTTGCAAGAAAACAGCATGTCGAAAATAGGGTAATTCCAACAGAGTTTTTAAGAAGCATGAATTACAAAGGCATCAGAAATATGTAGAGAAATGAAGAAGGATTATGCAGTTCCCTGGGTATAAGAATAATGAAATGCTCTTACTAACCCTGAGCCTGAAGACTTAGGGGGAAGAAGTCGTTACTTGCATGAAAAGGAATACTTATACAGAGAGTCTCAACTTGAGAAGAACTGTGAACTCGGTTGAAGGACATGGCCAGTTTAATAGCAACACACTGAGGAAGCTGGCACAAAAAATACCTAAATTTACTCTTCGTTTTCCAAAATTTAATTCAACAAAATACAAAATTTGTTGAATTAAAGACTTCAACAAACAATAAAATGTTTTCAATTATAATAAAGAGAATCTATGAAAAAATTTTAGCAAATATGGTTCTGTATGTCTAAAGGCAAACCATTTTAACCATAAGATTGGAAGGAAGGCAAGTCAGTCTTTTCTTAAATAACTCTTAATAACATTGTATATGAAATAACATTGTATATGAAACTTTTCCACAATGAAATCTCTACATACCAAACTCTACTGACAAATTTCACCAAACATTTAATAAAGAAATAACAACTCTACACCAATTCCTCCAAAAAATTGAAGAAGACATCTCCACCTATAAGACTAGCTTTACTTTAATACTAAAGCCAAACACATAAAGAGAAAATTATGGAGATTCAAAAGGGAGGAGACATATATACACTATGGCTGATTCATGATGATGTTTGGCAGAAACCAACACAATTCTGTACAGCAATTATCTTTCAATTAAAAAAATTAATTTAAAAAATAAAAAGATTACATCTAGCATGAAAAAAGACATTTAAAAATCAGCAAATTGAGTCCAAGAATATATAAATATAACACATTATAATCTATAACACATTATAATCTAATCTATAATCTAATCCTAGAAATGCAAGATTAATTTCACATTTGAAAATTTATTAATAAAAGGTACAACAGACTGGTTCCAAAGAGAAAAAGGAGTGCCGGGACCAGCCGGCAAAGTCGAATGGTCCTGAAGAAGGGCAACGAGGCTAAGAAAATTGAAGACGATAGAAAAGATGGGGTCGAGAGGGCCAGGCAGTCAACCACGAGACAGGTTTTCATGCAACTGACAAAGTCTTTATTGAGCACGGTATCTTTATACTTCAGAACTGGGAAAGAGGGACACAGAAAATTCTTTGTGGATTACGTCACCATCTTGCGATATTTTTCAAGGACTTATAGCCTATTTTCCCGAGACTAGTTAAAAGCAAACACGGGAGTAGTAGGAGGTGCCCAACATCTTGGGCACTGCAAAGGGTTTCGTTAATCACTAAAACAGCACCTGCCAGGCCCAAGGACTCACATTTGGGAAGGAGATATCTTCCAGTTCTCAGGAGCAATCAGGGGTGGCGGGACAGACAGCTATGTCTGTGTTCCCACAGACCCTTAAGATAAGGCAGCTCCCAGAGCCATGCCTCCGGACGGAGGCTCCCTGTGTCAGGGCCGGCCCCCCGCAAAGGAGTACATCAAGGCTGTATATTATCACCCTGCTTATTTAATTTATATGCAGAGTACATCATGAGAAATGCTGAACTGAAAGAAACACAAGCTGGAATCAAGATTGCCAGGAGAAATATCAATAACCTCAGATATGCAGATGACAATACCCTTATGGCAGAAAGTGAAGAGGAGCTAAAAAGCCTCTTGACGAAAGTGAAAGTGGAGAGTGAAAAAGTTGACTTAAAGCTCAACATTCAGAAAACGAAGATCATGGCATCCAGTCTCATCACTTCATGGCAAATAGATGGAGAAACAGTGGAAACAGTGTCAGACTTTATTTTGGGGGGCTCCAAAGTCACTGCAGATGGTGACTGCAAGCCATGAAATTAAAAGATGCTTACTCCTTGGAAGGAAAGTTATGACCAACCTAGATAGCATATTCAAAAGCAGAGACATTACTTTGCCAACAAAGGTCTGTCTGGTCAAGGCTATGGTTATTCCCGTGGTCATGTATGGATGTGAGAGTTGGACTGTGAAGAAGGCTGAGGGCCGAAGAATTGATGCTTTTGAACTGTGGTGTTGGAGAAGACTCTTGAGAGTCCTTTGGACTGCAAGGAGATCCAACCAGTCCATTCTGAAGGAGATCAGCCCTGGGATTTCTTTGGAGGGAATGATGCTGAAGCTGAAACTCCAGTACTTTGGCCACCTCATGCAAAGAGTTGACTCATTGGAAAAGACTGTGATGCTGGGAGGGATTGGGAGCAGGAGAAGAAGGGGACGCCAGAGGATGAGATGGCTGGATGGCATCACTGACTCGATGGACGTGAGTCTGAGTGAACTCCGGGATTTGGTGATGGACAGGGAGGCCTGGCGTGCTGGGATTCATGGGGTCGCAAAGAGTCGGACACAACTGAGCAACTGAACTGAACTGAACTGATGTTGTTTTTGCTGAATTATTTGAAAATATGTTCCAGTTTTTGAAATCTCACTGAACTGATTATGTTAAAATAATTGAAAAGGAGAAAAACATATGATGGTCCTGAAAGATGCAGAAAAAGTATTAGAATTCAACATTCATTTCTGATTAAAACTCTTAGCAAACTAGAAATAGAAGAGATCTTTTTAAATCATATTAAGAACATCTAAAAGCATAATGAGTATCACACTTAATAGTAAAGAAAATAAATATTTTCCTCTGGAAATTATGAGCAAAGAAAGGATTTAACTGTCAGTATTCAACACTGCATTCGAGTTTCTAGCTGTTCAGAAGGGCAAGAAAATAAAGTAAAAGGAATACAGGATGAAAAGGAGAAAACAAAACTACCTTATTTGTAGAAGACATGATGATATACAAAGATTGAATATATGTTGAACATATAAAAAATATATATTTATATATAGTAAATATTAAATATATTATTATATATTATATTATATATAATATGTTGAATCTATAATAAAAGTTTCTAGAATTAATAAGCAATTTTAGCAAGGTTTTAGAATATCAGTTATATTAAAAAAACTGTATTTTTATATACCAGCAATGAACCATTAGAATGCTGAATTAAAGTAATACCCTTTAACAATACCATCAACACAAGAAATCCTTATGGATACACATGACAAAAACTGTGAAAGATATGTTCACAAAAAAACTACAAAAACTGATGAAAAAAATTAAAGATCTTAACATGTGGGGAGATATGTCATGTTCATGGATAAAACCACCCAATATTTTTAAGATATCATCTCTTCAAGTTGATCTATATATTTATTGCAATCCCATTCAAAATTTCAATATGAATGTTATAGAAAATTACAAGTTGAATATTAAGTTCACTTGGAAATGTGACGCACATAGAACAGCTTTACATACTTTAAAAAATAAACCCAACCATAATTCCAGAAAAAACATCTATTTCTGCTTCACTGTTTGCTAAAGCCTTTCTTTGACTGTGTGTATCACAATAAACTGCTGAAAATTCTTCAAGAGATGGGAATACCAGACCACATTACCACCTGCTGAGGAATCTGTATGCAGGTCAAGAAGCAACAGTTAGAACCTGATGTGGAACAATGGACTGGCTACAAATTGGGAAAGTAGTACTTCAAGGTTGTATATTGTCACCCTGCTTCTTTAATTTCTATGCAGAGTACATCATGAGAAACGCTGAGCTGGAGGAAGCACAAGCTGGAATCAAGATTGCCGGGAGAAATATCAGTAACCTCAGATATGCAGACGACACCACCCTTATGGCAGAAAGTGAAGAGGAACTAAAGAGCCTGTTGATGAAAGTGAAAGAGGAGAGTGAAGAAGTTGGCTTAAAGCTCAACATTCAGAAAACAAAAATCACGGCATCCAGTCCCATCTCTTTATGGGAAATAGATGGGGAAACAGTGGCTGACTTTATTTTTGGGGTCTCCAAAGTCACTGCAGATGGTAATTGCAGCCATGAAATTAAAAGATGCTTACTCCTTGGAAGGAAAGTTATGACCAACCTAGATAGCATATTCAAAAGCAGAGACATTACTTTGCCAACAAAGGTCTGTCTAGTCAAGGCTATGGTTTTTCCAGTAGTTGTGTATGGATGTGAAGTTGGACTATAAAGAAAGCTGAGTGCCGAAGAATTGATGCTTTTGAACTGTGGTGTTGGAGAAGGCTCTTGAGAGTCCCTTGGACTGCAAGGAGATCCAACCAGTCCATCCTAAAGAAAATCAGTCCTAAATATTCATTGGAAGGACTGATGCTGAAGCTGAAGCTCCAATACTCTGGCCACTTGATGTGAAGAACTGACTCACTGGAAAAGACCTTGATGCTGGTAGAGATTGAAGGCAGGATGAGAAAGGGATGACAGAGGATGAAATGATTGGATAGCATCACCAACTTGATGGACATGAGTTTGAGTGAGCTCTGGGAGTTAGTGATGGGCAGGGAGGCCTGGCGTGCTGCAGTCTATGGTGTCGCAAGGAGTCAGACACAACTGAGCGACTGAACCAAACTGAACTGATATATTTTCCATGATGGGTTTTTTTTTTTTTTTTTTTTGGCTATACCCTGCAGCATGTGGGAGCTTGGTTCAGGGACCAAGGATCTAATCTTCAGTTCCTGCATTGGAAACATGAAATATTAATCACTGGACCTCCAGGCAAGTCCCCCATCTCTACGATTTGTAAAAGTACAAAGTTGCAGAACACACATTATCTGATGTCAAAAAGAGTTTTTATTATGCTCAAGTAATGAATACAACCTGGTATAGTGTCATGACAGATAAATCAATAAAGGGAAGAGTGTCAAACATTTTTGAAAAAATTGAAAGTGCGATTTACTTCTTCAACAAATAGTACCAGAACAATTGTAGAACCATATGGTAAAGAGAGAGGGAGAGAGAAGTTAGGAAGGAAGGAAGAAAGGAAAGGAGAGAGGACAAAGACATAAAAAAGTTGCCTTTCTAAGAGAAATAAAAGTATATATCCATACAAAGATTTTTTTCAGACTATATGATTCTACTTTTATAAAATTCTAGGAAATACAATGTAGGGATCTACAATGACAGAAACTCGGTCATTGTTTCTTGAGGAATAGGGTTGCCTTGGTATAGCCAGAATGGGTGGATTTCAATGGAGGACAAAGAAGCTTTTGCAGTAATAAGTATATTAACTATACAGTAGTGATGGCTTTATGGGTGCATATATATCAAAATTTATCAAAATGCACACTTGAAACATGTGTAGTTTATTGTACTGCAATAACACTGCAATAAAGTTGTTAAAAACTATTATTAAGAACTGAATAGGCAGTGAAACATGGGTAGAAAATATTTCAAGTGTATATATACGGAAAAAGATTTGTAACCAGAAAATACTTAGTTTAAAAATCTTCTACATCTAAAAAAATAATTAAAAACCTCCTTTAAATGGACAAACATTTAAACAGATATTTCACAAAAGAAAACATATAAATGGCCAATGTTAAGCATAGGAAAAGATGCTAAAAATTTTTTAAATTTTTAACATCATGGAAATGCAAATTAAAACCACAATACATATGACTATATATCCAGTACTACAATAAAAACACAAGGAACTGGAAATATACATTGATGGTAGAAGTGTAAAATTGAAATAATTTTATAAAAGTGTTCGGAAATTTCTAACAAAGTTAACTCTACGTCTTTATGACTGGAATATTCACTCATAGGAATTTGCTTAAAAGAGATAAAAACATCTGTGCACAGAAAATCTTTTTTATAAGAGTGTTCATAGCGGGTTTTTTGTTGTTTTTGTGGCTGTTTTACATTAAAAATTAAATGATCTTAATACAAACATATGCATATATTTGAGAAATTTTGAAAATTTTCCTTCTTCATTTTTTTCTTTCTGTTATCAAAACAAAATTAACATCTAACATTATTAATTTAGGTATACAATATAATTATTTGATATTTACATATAGAGAAAAACAATCACCATAGTAAGTCTAGTTAGTATCCAACATTACACATTGTTATATTTTTTCCTTGTGATAAGAACTTTAAAGACTTTTTCTCTTAGCAATTTCAAATATGCTATACAGTTTTATTAACTATAGTTACGATGCTGTACATTACATCCCCATGATATTTATTTATTTTAGAAGTTTGTAGTTTTTGACCACATTTGCCCATTTTACCCACCCCCACTCCCCAAGCCCCAGGACTCTTGTATTCCCTTTTTGCTTTCTTTTATTGTAAACAATTTCTGTGAAATCTCTCAGTAAAACGGATTTTGTTTTTACATTGTTTTATCTTATTTTGTTTTATACATCCGTCCATCCTATTCAGGATGGTGTCCATCTTTAGACCTATCCAGACCAGGAAGAATCTTTCAGGAAGAATGATTTTGGCTCCAGAATCTTGGGGCAGAATTTTCAACTCCAGTTCTCTTAAGTGACATCAACCTCCCCAGAGAAACTAATAATGACTTTCAATGCAGCTATGGACCGTTCTCTGGGAAATCTTCTTATTCCTGGTGCCTGTTTTGCCAGAACTCTGTGCTCCTCTGAGAATCCATAAGGAATACTTCTATAAAATCATGAAAGGGACATCAGATACACCTTCTCAGCTCCTCAGGGTGGTCTCATGGGACTCAGGGACAGAACCGCCTTCTGTGAAACACTGTGAAGGTGGTCAGATGGACAGAAAGCCACCTCCTCTAATAGCGCCCAGTTCTCTCCAAGAATGGTGCTGCACACAGAGCCAAGAGGGGAGTGAGGGAATGATAGCAATACACCAGGCAAAGAAGGGATGAAACATTAGAAGGTGTGGCCTGGGCTGTGAAGCCAGAACTCCAAGTTGGGAGGAGTGAAAAAGAGTTAAAGAGCAAGAGAAAGGAGGTATGTGAAGTCAGAAATGACTCCACAGACAACATGGAGGAAGGCTCTTGTCCACAGACCAGTCCTTGGTACCAGCCTCCTTACCACATTGCTAAGCCAGCTAGAGTCCAGGCACCAGAACAGAAGAGCAGAGAAGCCTGAGGTCTTCTGTCCTCTCACCCAGGCTATTGGCACTGTGTCCAATGGCACGGAGCTTGCTTACCTACCTTCTCTGTAGGCTGAGCGTCAATCAGACCAAATTTTAGAACCTTAAACAGAATGTAACCTTTAAGACAATACAGTAAGATATATGTGTGGGTGGGTGTTCAGTTGTTTATGACTCTTTGAAATCCTATGAACTGTAGCCCCGCAGGCTCCTCTGTCCATGGATTTCCCAGGCAAAGAATACTGGAGTGGGTTGCCATTTCCTCCCCCAGGGGATCTTCCTGACCCAGGAATCAAACCTACATTTCCTGCACTGGCGAGTGAATCCTTTGTCACTAGCACCACCTGGGAAGTCCCACAGTAAAAATATAAGCTCACCTAATTGCTCTCTGAAGTTTTTGGGCCCAAATTAAAAGACGCTTACTCCTTGGAAGGAAAGTTATGACCAACCTAGATAGTATATTCAAAAGCAGAGACATCACTTTGCCAACAAACTTTCGCCTAGTCAAGGCTATGGTCTTTCCTGTGGTCATGTATGGATGTGAGAGTTGGACTGTGAAGAAGGCTGAGGGCCGAAGAATTGATGCTTTTGAACTGTGGTGTTGGAGAAGCCTCTTGAGAGTCCCTTGGACTGCAAGGAGATCCAACCAGTCCATTCTGAAGGAGATCAGCCCTGGGATTTCTTTGGAAGGAATGATGCTAAAGCTGAAACTCCAGTATTTTGGCCACCTCATGCAAAGAGTTGACTCATTGGAGAAGACTCTGATGCTGGGAGGGATTGGGGGCAGGAGGAGAAGGGGACGACAGAGGATGAGATGGCTGGATGGCATCACTGACTTGATGGATGTGAGTCTGGGTGACCTCCGGGAGTTGGTGATGGACAGGGAGGCCTGGCGTGCTGCAATTCATGGGGTCGCAAAGAGTCGGACACAACTGAGCGACTGATCTGATCTGATCTGATAGTTGGCAATATAGTACACCATCAATCCAACCTTGTCAGAGAGAATACTCTAAATTGCTTACTTTTCCTTTATCTTTTCAGCAATTACCAAACCTGACTACACATCAGAATTACCTGAGAGAGTTTCTTAAGTTACAGATTCTCAAGCCTTACCTTTACCTGGGTACCTGGGAGTAGGGCCTAGAAATATAATTTTGAACACCTGGCCCCGTGCATTCTGAAATTAATTGTCCGGTGAGAACTGGGTTTGGGGAACCACTGTGCCTACTGGGAAGGCCTTGGGAGTGAGACTCTGTCTCAGTCATGTTCTCTCACTCAGCCTCTGGCCTCCTGTACAGAACATGGGTGACCCCACAAGTGCTTTCTGTCCTGAACTGAATGAATAAATGCACATGTGAAGTGCAGTCAAGATGCTTTGGGGAACACTTGCAAGAATCAATTGCACTGACTAAGGGATTTTAAGCAGAGTATCAAAAGATAAGCAGAGGAGTGGCAGGCAAATTTGAGGTGGAGGATAAAGAACTTCCCAAATAAGAAATGTTTACAAAGAAGGGATGTGGAAGAAGGTGGGGGCAGGAGATGGGAGTGGGCTTTGGGGTTACTCGGCCCTGCTATTTCTCATTAGGCACAAAAATACGTGAGGCCAACTCAGCCAGGAGAGCGCCTGGATTCAGCCATGTATTATTCGTTCAGTTGTGTCCAACACTCTGCAACCCCACTGACTGTAGCCCACCAAGCTCCTTTGTCCATGGGGATTGTCCAGGCAAGAACACTGGAGTGGGTTGCCATTTCCTCCTCCAGAGTTCAGCCATAGGGGCTGACTATAGGAGGCATGTGATCTATACCTCTTTCACCTCTTCAAGCCTCAGATACTGCCAGTGCCAATGCACTTCCTAACTGCAAAACCCTTTCTCTTATCAGCTGTCCAAGCCCATCCCTCTCACTTGCTGCCTGTGATTTGCCTGTTCTCTGACTTTTCTCTCCTTCCCCCACAGTGCCGGGAGTCAATCTCCTCTCTGTCTAGATCTCCATGGTCCTTTCCTGTAAATATCAGCTCTACCACAGAAAGAAGGGAGGAAAGGGGAGGGGATGGTGAAAACGGAAGGGAGAGGAAAAAGAAAGAAGGGAGGGAGGGAAAGAGAGAACAAGGATGTGAGGAATGAACATTTATCGGGCATCTATTCTGGGCAGAATGTTTTCCTAGAGGGTATTTTGTTCAATCCTCATGACAAGCTTGTGAGATAGCTGTTATTAATACTAGCAACACTTTATACATGTGCAAATCAGCATAATTACATGTCCAGTATCACACAAGGATTTGCTTCTCCTGGGTAGATGTCTACTAAAACAGTTGGCCCCAGATAGACACAATTTCAGTCATCATTTTCAATCGTGTGATAAGAGATAGGTTTGCATTTTCTTGTTTTCCAGTGGTAATTATTAAATGCTAATATCCCATTGTCTTAGAATGCAAGATTGCAAGAGAAACATTTCCAGGGCCAGTTTTCTGTTGATAAATATGCTCAAGGAAAATGTTGAGAGCTTTTCGCTATTCAGAAGCAATTGCTGCAAAGGAGAGAAAATCCCCAGTAGAATTTGGACTCATTTCCTGGTTTGAGAATTCACTCTGGCTGGAGTCAGAGTTTCGGTGAAATTCCTCCAAGAGCAGAGGATACTGGCTCCTAAAAACTCAATTATTCTTAGTGGACTCTTTTAGAGAATGACATGTTTCTCTTTGAAAAGCTTTTATTCTTCCAATTGCCTGATAAAAATTAGAGACAGCAGGATGAACTCAAATATTATATGATGTTGAATATGAAATGACATTTCTTTTCCATGGGGATGGTCTTGATCCCTGTCTCCTGTACAATGTCACGAACCTCATTCCATAGTTCATCAGGCACTCTATCTATCAGATCTAGGCCTTACAAATAGCTGTGAAAAGAAGAGAAGCGAAAAGCAAAGGAGAAAAGGAAAGATATAAACATCTAAATGCAGAGTTCCAAAGAATAGCAAGAAGAGATAAGAAAGCCTTCTTCAGTGATCAATGCAAAGAAATAGAGAAAAACAACAGAATGGGAAAGACTAGGGATCTCTTCAAGAAAATCAGAGATACCAAGGGAACATTTCATGCAAAGATGGGCACGATAAAGGACAGAGATGGTGTGGACCTAACAGAAGCAGAAGATATTAAGAAGAGGTGGCAAGAATACACAGAAGAACTGTACAAAAAAGAACTTCAAGACCTAGACAATCATGATGATGTGATCACTGACCTAGAGCCAGACATCTTGGAATGTGAAGTCAAATGGGCCTTAGAAAGCAGCACTACGAACAAAGCTAGTGGAGGTGATGGAATTCCAGTGGAGCTATTCCAAGTCCTGAAAGATGATGCTGTGAAAGTGCTGCACTCAATATGCCAGCAAATTTGGAAAACTCAGCAGTGGCCACAAGATTGGAAAAGGTCAGTTTTCATCCCAATCCCAAAGAAAGGCAATGCCAAGGAGTGCTCAAACTACCGCACAATTGCACTCATCTCACACGCTAGTAAAGTAATGCTCAAAATTCTCCAAGCCAGGCTTCAGCAATATGTGAACCGTGAACTTCCTGATGTTCAAGCTGGTTTTCGAAAAGGCAGAGGAACCAGAGATCAAATTGCCAACATCCGCTGGATCATGGAAAAAGCAAGAGAGTTCCAGAAAAACATCTATTTCTGCTTTATTGACTATGCCAAAGCCTTTGACTGTGTGGATCACAATAAACTATGGAAAATTCTGAAAGAGATGGGAATACCAGACCACCTGATCTGCCTCTTAAGAAATCTGTATGTAGGTCAGGAAGCAACAGTTAGAACTGGTCATGGAACAACAGACTGGTTCCAAATAGGAAAAGGAGTACGTCAAGGCTGCATATTGTCACCATGTTTATTTAACTTATATGCAGAGTACATCATGAGAAATGCTGGACTGAAAGAAACACAAGTTGGAATCAAGATTGCTGGGAGAAATATCAATAACCTCAGATATGCAGATGACACCACTCTTATGGCAGAAAGTGAAGAGGGGCTAAAAAGCCTCTTGATGAAGGTGAAAGTGGAAAGTGAAAAGGTTGGCTTAAAGCTCAACATTCAGAAAACGAAGATCATGGCATCTGGTCCCATCACTGCATGGGAAATAGATGGGGAAACAGTGGAAACAGTGTCAGACTTTGTTTTTCTGGGCTCCAAAATCACTGCATATGGTAACTGCAGCCATGAAATTAAAAGACGCTTACTCCTTGGAAGGAAAGTTATGACCAACCTAGATAGCATATTCAAAAGCAGAGACATTACTTTGCCAACAAAGGTTCACCTAGTCAAGGCTATGGTCTTTCCTGTGGTCATGTATGGATGTGAGAGCTGGACTGTGAAGAAGGCTGAGCACCGAAGAATTGATGCTTTTGAACTGTGGTGTTGGAGAAGCCTCTTGAGAGTCCCTTGGACTGCAAGAAGATCCAACCGGTCCATTCTGAAGGAGATCAATCCTGGAATTTCTTTAGAAGGAATGATGCTAAAGCTGAAACTCCAGTATTTTGGCCACCTCATGCGAAGAGCTGACTCATTGGAGAAGACTCTGATGCTGGGAGGGATTGGGGGCAGGAGGAGAAGGGGACGACAGAGGATGAGATGGCTGGATGGCATCACTGACTCGATGGATGCGAGTCTGGGTGACCTCCGGGAGTTGGTGATGGACAGGGAGGCCTGGCGTGCTGCAGTTCATGGGGTCGCAAAGAGTCAGACACGACTGAGCGACTGATCTGATCTGATGAAATGACAAGACAGGCCAGAGAGTCTCCCCTGAGAGAAGGACAATGACGAATAAGCTAACATATCTCATCCCTCAGGATCCCTGCAGCCACCACTCCCTCATGTTTCCATAGTATTCTGCCCATATCCCCAAAAAAGCAGCAGCGGGATCCAACCACAATCTCTGTCCACATGCCTTTCTGACACATAGCAAGTTCTCAGTCATTCTGTTAAATTTTTTCCTTTTATGTCAATTATGGAACTAACCCATTTCTTCTCGGTCTGACTGTGTAAATAGTAGCTGTGAAGAGAAGGAAAGAGGAGATTATGTGCTTCAGTTTCTGAATCCTTCCCCATGCTCTCTAAACCTTTCTGTCAGCTGAGACATATAATGCAGAGGCCCTAAGAGGTCCTTGAATCCTAAATAGGGGAGAGCTGCCCATCATACAGAATGATTCAGCTCAAACCCTAGAGTAAAGAAATAATTTTTTTTTATATTTGGTGCCTATTTGCGAAGGTAACCCAGTCTACTCAAACTCAAACAATAGGAACATGAGTTGCACATTAAATTTGTGACAAGTGGTATTCTTTCATATAACAACACGAGATCCTGTCACACAGCTGGAATTCTACAAAAATTGCACAATAATGGGTTAATTTGGCCTTGTTTAAATTAACCAATAATTAATTCGGCCCGGTTTAAAAGTTCAAAGCATGAGAAGTAGTTTTGAATTTCACCCAAGTTCACAAAGAAACAATTGAAGTACATTAAGTAGAGAGGCAGCAAGATTATATTCATATTTTTGAATGACCAATATAGCAAGACCCAAAGCAGGGAAAGTAGGTTGAACCCTGTTGCTGGAATCTAGGTTCCTGGCAGTGCTGACAGCAAGTAGCAGATGTATTCAAAACACATCTGGGAGGGAGAAGGGGGACAAACACTAAAGAATGAGTGCTGTGAATATTTAAGAGAGAGGGAGAGACTCAGGAAGCCTGCTAAGGAGACTCGGGGAAAGCATCTTGAGAAGCAAGAAGAAAACACAGAGATGTTTTGCCCAAGGAAGGGAGCCCAGGAAGAGACTTTCCAGGAGTGGGTTAAACAGAGAGACAGAAAATGATGAAGGGCAACTAAGCCAAGCACAAAAAGGTGCCCATCTGCTTCAACAAATAACCACACCTTGGGGCAGTGGGGCCAAGTAGGGGTCACTAACTCACATTATTGTAACCTGAGAAATGAATAATGCATGAAAATATAGAGACAGAAAATTCAGAAAACTTTTTCAGGAGGGTTGGCTGTGGAGACCAACCAGGAGAAGTAAGGAAGTAGTCAGAGGAAAACATGAGTCAAAGGAATTGTGTGTGCGTGTGTGTGTTAAATTTGTTTTAAACACGAGAGAATTCTTGAAGTGCCATTGGGAGGGAGCATGCAGAGAGGAGAGAATAATCAATGTAGCAAGTCCCTGATGAGAGAGCTGTGGGGGGTATGGGTTGCAGGGTAGATAGAAAAATTAACTGTTGAAAGGATGAGGAACATATTTTATAATAAACAGAAACAGAAAAAAAAAAAAAGAAGTGCAAATAGAAGTAACTTTTGTTTGGTAGATTTAACATAAATGGTTAATGGAAACAGTATATTGGCAGAAAATGAAAGAGAAACCATTAAGCCTATTAGAATTTCTGTTCATTGAAGGGAATGAAAAATGGTCCTACATAAGGGTGGTTCAGATGAGAAACACAACTGAAAATGAGCTAGGCAGGATTCGTAGTAAAATTTTAGAAACTGTGTGACCATATAAACTAATGGTTGAAAACATGGGCTTTGAAATCAGTGAAACAAGGTTCTGTATCCCAGTTTCATTATTTAATGACTTCACTATCTTGTGCAGTCTGCCTGACCTTCATAAAACTCCAATTCCTAATACCTTCAGTGGGATTATGTACACAAAACAATGACCATTTGGAGTAACACATTATTACTCAAAATTCTTTTGACATCATTATTATTTGTCAAAAGTGTTTAAGAACTTGTGATCTTCATGATAGAAGCAAAATAAAAAAATCAGGGGTTACAGACAATGATGAAGAAGAGGCAAATGGGATAGCTTCCCAGAATATTCAAAAAATAAACAGATTTAAACAATAAGAGAGTTGATGAATATGGAGGACTGATATGAATAATCAATGTTCAGAATGAAAGATCAAAGAATAACAGAAGCTTTAATCAAAGACAGACATCCATTCATTTGCTACCTTTATGAGTTTTCACACTGTACACCCATACATTTATAAACCACCCTCTTTTGCTATACAAAAGAGAATTTCTTTCACTTCTTAGCTCGGCAGCATAGGGCATAAATTTTCGCTCATGTTCTTCTCAATTTTTAGAGCCTGAGTGCTTAGTCACTTAGTCATGTCCAACTCTTTGCAACCCTTTGGACTGTAGCCTATCAGGCTCCTCTGTACATGGGATTTTCCAGGGAAAAATATTGGAGTGGGTTGGCATGCTCTCCTCCAGGGGATCTCCCTGACTCAGGGATCTAATCCAGGTCTTCTGCACTGAAGGCAAATTCTTTATCATCTGAGCCACCAGGGAAGCCCTTCTGAGCCATGAGGCCTCTTTAATAATATTTTAATTTGTTTCAAAAGTGTGTCCTAGTTACATTTCAACCACCTCTTGTTTGCACAACAAAAACAGAACAATAAACTGGCAAAATGCAAACACTAATGTTACCACCATTGTCAAAATCCCTGTTACTTTAGGAGGTTTTTTTTTTTTTTTAATTGCATAATAATAGAC
This sequence comes from Tragelaphus eurycerus, assembly GCA_935064755.1. Lineage (NCBI taxonomy): Eukaryota > Metazoa > Chordata > Mammalia > Artiodactyla > Bovidae > Tragelaphus > Tragelaphus eurycerus. The sequence goes on from CAKXYN010000002.1 coordinate 34,532,038, forward strand.
ATTGTGATTATCTGCAGTATGTAATTACCAACACATTACTGATATTAACAGTTTAACGCTTGAACATTTCTTTTCATTAATAGAAGCACAGCAGTTTTCACATTAATGTTAAAAATAAAATGTGTGTGTGTTTTTGCCCACTAGCTAAAACTTTGGAGCGGGTTATGCTTGTGTGGAAGGGATTAATTGTATCAAAATACTCTGATGACCTGGGGACATCTCTACATAACTGAAATGGCTCCTTGCAATGAAGACAAGATCAGTGACAAAAGATCTTTGTTAGGGTCCACATCCTAGCAATTTTTCTAATTACATAAATAATGGAAGCTTTTCAAGTGCTGAGGTTTTGAGTGGTTGATAATATATCAGACCTCTTTCCCAATCCCCATCTCAAGGTTGAAAAACCAGACAACACAGACAGGTGGAGAACACAAGAGCCTTATCACTGATAAAGCTAGTTGCGGAATGAAACTTAGAGCTGGTGCCCAAGGGGCATCCTTAACCATATATCGCTCTCAATGCCACTCTCAAAACAGACATTAAACCTGCCATCCTGATTGCTAATAGAGTGGATGACCTCATGGTTCCCTTAGAGAGGTAGATGCCTTACACGTGGCAGAGGAAGAGAGACCAAATGTTCTAGTGGAAGAAAGTAACACACGGGGAACTTCAGAGCTCCAGCACATGACCTCTCTTCCAGAAGACTAGCCTGGGCTTCTTCTATGCAGCTCAGGGTTTAGCAGGGAGGAAGCAAAAACTGCTAGTCCTAAAAACTAGCCCCATAGTTGGCACAATGTCACTTCTACTGTATTTTATTGGTGAAAATATTTAGGCCAGCCAAGAATCAAATGAGTGGAGGAATAAACTTCTCTGCTTGGTGCAGAACTGGTAAGAGGGTAACAGGAAGGGAAAGAACTGACAGCAGTCAAGAAATCCCACACTCTAACGGATGGAGGGAGAGGGACACTTGGGTTCAATCCCTGAGTTGAGAAGATCTCCTGGAGAAGGGAATGGCAACCCTTTCCATATTCTTGCCTGGAGAATTCCATGGACAGAGGAGCCCGGTGGGCTACAGTCCATGGGGTTGCAGAGAGTCAGACGCAACTGAACAACTAACACTTGCATTTTCATCAATGTCGAGCCCATCCACACGCTGTACATAGTCCCAGTGAGCAGTGTTGGTCTGGGCTCTGAGTGCAGAATAAAGAGAGCCCTGGCAGGCACAGGATTAATAAAATTCTCCCCAGCTACGGAGGCGTACCACTCTTCAACTGAGAGAATGACATATGAAGCTTGTTATGCTCTGACTATTCAATGAAAAATGAGTCTCATGAAACGTGGATCAGTAGAGCCTGAAGATTTTATTCATACTAAGAGTCTCACATTCTTATGCTTAAAATCACCTCTTAATTTTGAAAAGCTGTAAGAAAACTACCTTAATATATGTTATCATTTCCTCATTTTTACCTTTATAAAAGTGTTTTCTCATACATTTGAAACTCGTGACAGTCCCATGAGACAAGCATACATAAAAAAGCGTTGGACGTGGATTAAGAACTTGGGCCTCTCCCTTTAAAATAAACTGTTTTGTGTGTTCATAAAAATAACAAATGTTCTTGTAGAAAGTCTGGATATACAAAATGCTTTAAGCATTTAAGAAAACAAATTCCCCATAACAGCACATCTCAGAGATGAGCATTATTACCCTTGTAACTTAACTTCTAATATACTCTTATTTGTTTCCCCTTAGCTACCACCAATGGAAAGTGAAGTCGCTCAGTCATGTCCAACTCTTTGTGACCCCATGGACTGTAGTTTACCAGGCTCCTCAGTCCATGGAATTTTCCAGGCAAGAGTACTGGAGCGGGTTGCCATTTCCTTCCCCCAGGGGATCTTCCCAACCCAGGGGATCTTCCCAACCCAGGGATTGAATCCAGATCTCCCACATTGCAGGCAGATCTTTACCATCTGAGCCACCAGGGAAGCCCAATGGAAAGCTCTTACAAACTTCATAATCACATATGTAGTTTTTCAACTGTAATCATATCATAAAACAATGACTAGGTATATTCGTATTTCTCCCAGTTATTAAAGACTCCTTAAAACACAATCTGTAACTGATATGTTTTTTAACCTGCCTATATAGATGGATACATTGTATAATGGGCTTCCCTGGTACCTCAGATGGTAAAGAATTCTCCTGCAATGGAAGAGACCCCAGTTCAATTCCTGGGTCGGGAAGATTCCCTGCAGAAGGGACAGGCTACCTACTCCAATATTCTCGGGCTTCCCTGATGGCTCAGCTGATAAAGAACCTGCCTGCAGTGTGAGAGACCTGGCTTCCATTCCTGGGTTGGGAAGATCCCCTGGGGGAGCGCATGGCAACCAACGCCAGTATTCTTGCCTGCAGAATCCCCATGGCAGAGGAGCCTGATGGGCTACAGTCCATGGGGTTGCCCTCAGATATACAAATGACACCACCCTTATGGCAGGAAGTGAAGAGGAACTAAAGAACCTCTTTATGAAAGTGAAAGAAGAGAGTGAAAAAGTTGGCTTAAAACTCAACATTCAGAAAACGAAGATCATGGCATCTGGTCCCATCACTTCATGGCAAATAGTCGGCGAAAGAGTGGAAACAGTGACGGACTTTAATTTTGGGGGTTCCAAAATCACTGCAAATGTTGACTGCAGCCATGAAATTAAAAGAGGCTTGCTCTTTGGAAGAAAAGCTGTGACAAACTTAGACAGCATAAGCAGAGACATTACTTTGCCAACAAAGGTCCATCTAGTCAAAGCTATGGTTTTCCCAGTAGTCATACATGGACATGAGAGTTGGACCATAATGAAAGCTGAGCACAGAAAAATTGATGCTTTTAAACTGAGGTGTGGAGAAGACTCTTGTGAGTCCCTTGGACTGCAAGGAGATCTAACCAGTCCATCCTAAAGAAAATCAGTCCTGAGTATTCATTGGAAGGAGTGATGCTAAAGCTGAAATTCCAATACTTTGGCCACCTGATGTGAAGAACTCACTCATTGAAAAAGACCCTGATGCTAGGAAAGATTGAAAGCAGGAGGAGAAGGGGATAACAGAGGATGAGATGGTTGGATGGCATCACTGACTTAATGGACATGAGCTTGAGCAAGTTCCAGGAGTTGGTGATGGACAGGGAGGCCTGGTGTGCTGCAGTCCATGGGGTCACAAAGAGTCAGATACGACTGAGTGACTGAACTGGACTGATTATGTAATATACAGAAGTTCAAGAGACATAATAAAAATTAATATTAAAATTTTTTGTATGCTTATTACTCACAGCAAACAATTGCTATCTTTTTTTGCTGTTTTTTCTTCCAGAAGTATTTTAATACAGGTAAAGATATTGAAAGTGCTGTATACATACCTATCTCTCTATCTCTATATGTGTGCATATACTTGGCATATATAAATATACATATGTATTTTATGTTTATAAAAATATGATTATAGTGTACACTTGCTTTGTAAACTTCACTTTTACTGAACAATGTATGGTAAATATTTTCCTGTCTCTGGTTTTTACCATCCCAACCAATATGTTACAAAATTTTCAAGCTTTCAGAAAAATGTGAAGATTGTGCCCTGTGTGCCCACACACTACTGCCTAGGTTCTATCATGGATGACTCCAATTCCCATTACTCTTCAGTGAAGAGTGTTCCTGGGACTCCCACCAGCACTCCTGACAGTGGGGATGGGTGGGTGCAGCACCCTCTCCTACAGACAAATACTCCCAGGAAGTTCAGGACCTTTATTCCAGTGACACTGGAGTGAGTGAGGGTCTGTAAGCAGGACACTGACAAAGTTAGCTGCAGAAAGAAATCATGTTTGCCTATATAGCCCATGGTCAATGTTCTACTCATAACAGTTCTTGGAAGCCTTTCTCTGAGGTGTGTATAGCTCTTAAACTTTCTTAAAGTGACTGAAGAGGAAAGATTTTCTGGTTCTAGTACTGTCAGTGTGAGGCAGTCATTTCTGTGTTGACTGGTATTTATTGTACTGCAAAGAAACTTCATTTTTGTTCTTGAAAAGGGCTGAGATTGGTCTTTTACTCTTATTCACATAGTCTGTGCTGTGCTATGCTTAGTTGCTCAATCGTGTCCGACTCTTTGAGACCCCATGGACTGTAGCCCACCAGGCTCCTCTGTCCATAGGGAATTTTCCAGGCAAGAATACCGGAGTGGGTTATCATGCCCACCTCCAGGGGATCTTCCCAACACAGGGATCAAACCCAGGTCTTCCACATTGCACATAGTCTAGAAACCCCTAATCCCCTTGCTATTTGAGAATACAATGATCCTCTAAGAAAGCACAGACTTTTATAACAACGACAACAACAAAACACACTGTCTATAAAAAAGATACAGCAGTTAGGGGAAAATCCTGCACTCAAATTCTTTTTGGAACTGGCTCATGCCTGGTCTAACCGGTACCCAAAAATCTGCAAAGAGATGGAAACAGCTGAGTGGCTTCCCTAGAGTTCACTTTCTGCATATGGAACTTCAGAAAGAGCTCCACTGTCCATCAGGGGACTAGATTCCACAGTTTCTCACTGAGCAACAGAATGACCTTGGTCTTGACCTCTTCCCCTCAATAACCCTTTCTCAATGGTGTAGTGAAATCTAATAGAAAACAGCTTTGAGCTTCTCCTTGAGAAAAACAAGTGATAACTACAAACTTTCAACAATTTGTTTCCACTACCTTTGTGTGAGACTTGGCTTCCCAGGTGGCGCTAGTGGTAAAGAACCTGCATGCCAATGCAGGAGACGTAAGAGACTTGGGTTTGATCCCTGAGTCAGGAAGATCCCCTGTAGAGGGCATGGCAACTCTTTCCAGTATTCTTGCCTGGAGAACCCCATGGAGAGAGGAGCCTGGGAGGCTATAGTCCACAGAGTTGCAAAGAGCTGGACACAACTGAAGCAATTTGGCACACACAGATGAAGTAAGGGAATATATAATCACTTTCTCTCATGCTGGAGATCAGGACTCATGGGCTCAGACAGGTGTTCAAACCTAGATCTCTTGACCCCTAACTGACAGCTCCTTCCACACCTCTAGTCTCACTTACCTCTCCTCAAAAGCAAAGAGAAAACTGATCAACACAAAAGACTGAATAAAACATTGGGCAAAGCAATTTTTTTAAAAACAGCTCACTTGACAGCTCTCCTGCTTGCACAATATGGTGTCTATAAAATGTGCATGGCCTTCAAGGAATTTAAGAGGTTCAATCTTCCTCCTTTTTCTCATGTAAGTCCCTGAAAATTGAAAACTATTCTGATGAAATGATTGAAGGCAGCCATGTGCTTGCAACAAGGTCCCTTACCTCTCATTCTGCTAAAATAAAATTATGAGGCAACTGCCCACCTGAGAAACTTCAGACAGTAAGTAACAGGGAAGGGCCCATTAATCGACTGGGCATTTGTTTACCTCAGTCTGGTTCCTGGTCTCAGAGGACCACCTCCTCAGCCTATAAGCCACAAAAGAACCTTAATACTTTATAGTCATAAAAATGAAAAATCACTGCCTGGAAGTGAAGTAAATGAGTTCTGTGCAACGAATAGGAAATGCCTTTTTTTCCCCCTCCCACAAAGTGTTCCTATCAAAGGAAAGGACTAAATCATGGAATTTCCAAAGTGCTGTCTCTTCTCTTACACAGATCGGTTAACCTGACTTCCTGATTTACACTCACAGCAATCTGTCATTTGGCTGTGATGAGTTCTCTCATGAAGAGTTCTATGGAGTTTTTCTGGGAGGATGCTGACGTATTTGGCCAGATAAATTTTAAATCATTTTCCTTTATTGATGTATGCATTCTTTCCACAGTGTTGGACCACAGTGATTTGGATATTAATTGGCTTTTGAAAGAATAAAAGCTCGGGGTCCCGGTTAAGATGGCGGAGGATTAGGACGGGGAATACACTTTCTCCTCCACAAATTCATCAAGGGGACATCTAAACGCCGAGTAAATTCCTCAAACAGCTTCGGAATGCCGGCAGAGAACATCGGACACTGAGAAAAGCAACTCACTCCCCTCTAAAGGAGGTAGGAAAGAATACAGAAGCCAGAGAGGGACAAAGAGGGAGGGGCGGACCTCTGTCCGGGGAAGGGAGCCTGGAAAGGGAAAGAAAAGTTTCCAAACACCGGGAAACTCTCCCTGCAGAGTCTGTGCCAACCTAGAAAGCACGGAGAATATCATAACAGGGAGGAAAGCAATTGAACAATTAAGACCCACAGACTACGAGCCCTGCGGTAGCTTCCGCGGCGGGAAGGCATCATCGCAAACACCCGCTTCCGCCAGTAGTAAGCCGGGGCTGGGCGGGGGAGACGCTGCGGGCTGCTCCCACGCCGCCGGCCGCTCCCCCGTGGGAAGCACCCCCGAGGAGCGCTCCCCTCCCCCCTGCCGCCAGCCGCTCCCGCGCGGGCGCACACCCACCCCCCTGCCTCGGGGGCTCCCGACCGGGTCGACCCCCACCGCCGACCGTTCCCGTGCGAACCACTCCATCCCCTCACCGCCGCTCCCCCGCCAGCCGTTGCCGCGTGGGCCGTTTCTGCCGGGAGTGATCTGGGCCGGCAGACCGGACTGCGGCGCTGACCACAGGAGGGACCGTTCCCTGGCCCAAGACACTGCGGGGCCCGCGCACAGAGCAAGGGACTATAGCGCGCGCCCGCCCCCTGCGCCGGGGGCTCCCTTGCGGGTCGACCCCCACCGCCGACCGTTCCCGTTCCCGTGCGAACCATCCCCTCGCCGCCGCTCCCCCGCCAGCCGTGGCCGCGCGGGCCAGAAGAGGCCGACCCAGGCCCGAGACACTGCGGGGCCCGCGCACAGAACAAAGGACTATACAGACCAACTACAGAGAAAGGGGCCTATAGATCTTGAGAAACTTAAGCTGGAACAAGGAACTAGCGGAAAATGAACTGAATCCACAGCAATAAAAGAGAAACTCTTATACATATTGTTACTATTTTTACCAACATTATTTCCTTTTTTTTTTTCTTTTTTTAATATATGTTTTTTTTTAATTTTATTATTTTTTTATTGAAAGGAAGAGGAAAAAGAAAGGAAAAAAAAATTTTTTTTTCTTTCCTTTTTATTTTTTTCTTTTTTTTCTTCTTGTTTTTGTTTCTTTTATTTTTATGTTTTATCCTCTAGTACTTCTTTAATCTCCACTGTTAGATATAACTTTTGCGACCCTGTTTTGTTTTTTTCTGTGTGTGTGTGTGTGTGTGTGTGTTTTTTTCTCTTTTTTCTTTTTGTCCTTGGCTTTTTTTCTCTCCTTTGTTCTTTTCTTTACTGATTACTGACTGGATCTGTCTCTCTCCTTGACACTCCCTCCTTTTATCCTCCTGACCAACTCTATCTCCCTCCTCCCTTTCTCCTTCTCCATATAACTCCGTGAACATCTCTGAGCAGTCTAGTTGTGGAATGCAATATAGAAGACGAACTTTTTGAGACTACTGCAAAAATAAGACAGATAACAGAAAGCAGGAGGCTTAAGTCCAAACCCTGATCCCACGAAACATTAATTGACAGGAGCTCATCAAATGCCTCCATACCTACACTGAAACCAAGCATCACACAAAGACCAGCAAGTTCCACGGCAAGTCATACCAAGAAAAACCTCTAGAAAAACAAGAACACAGCCCTGAGCTCCAAGTCACAGGCTACACAAAGCGACCTCAAAACCATAGACATCTCATAACTCACCACTAGACACTCCACCGCACCCCAGAGAAAAGAAATCCAACCCCACCCACCAGAACATCGATACAAGCTTCCATAAACAAGAAACCTCGACTTGCCACCGGTACAAACCCACATATAGGGCAGAAAAGCCACAATAAAGAGAACTCCACAGACTGCCAGAATACAGTAAGGACTCCCCAAACTCAGCATTTTAAACAAGATGAAGAGACAGAAGAATTCCCAGCAGGTAAAGGAACAGGATAAATGCCCACCAAACCAAACAAAAGAGGAAGAAATAGCGAACCTACCTGATAAAGAATTCCGAATAATGATAGTGAAATTAATCCAAAGCCTGGAAAGCAAAATGGAATCATGGATAAATAGCCTGGAGAAAAGCATCGAGAAGATGCAAGAAAGATTTAACAAGGACCTAGAAGAAATAAAAAAGAGTCAATATATAATGAATAATACAATAAATGAGATCCAAAACACTCTGGAGGCAACAAATAGTAGAATTACAGAGGCAGAAGATAGAATTAGTGAATTAGAAGATAGAATGGCAGAATTAAATGAATCAGAGGAGAAAAAAGAAAAACGAATTAAAAGGAATGAGGACAATCTCAGAGACCTCCAGGACAATCTTAAACGTTACAATATTCAAATCATAGGAGTTCCAGAAGAAGAAGACAAAAAGAAAGACCATGAGAAGATACTAGAGGAGATAATAGTTGAAAACTTCCCTAAAATGGGGAAGGAAATAATCACTCAAGTCCAAGAAACCCAGAGAGTCCCATATAGGATAAACCCAAGGCGAAACACCCCAAGACACATATTAATCAAATTAACAAAGATCAAACACAAAGAACAAATATTAAAAGCAGCAAGGGGAAAACAACAAATAACACACAAGGGAATTCCCATAAGGCTAACAGCTGATCTTTTTTTTTTTTTTTTTAATCAAGAATCTCTTTTATTGATTATCAGAAACATTACAAACATCTAGTATGAACAAATTGTAACATGATAGTGTTTACTTTGAACAATTAATACATTTCAGATATAATATTATACATATTTCAATGCTATTCTCCCCAATCATCTCACCCTCTCCTGGTCCCAGAGTCCAAAAGTCTGGTCTATACATCAGTGTCTCTTTTGTTGTCTCGTAAATAGGGTTATTTTTTACCATCTTTCTAAATTCCATATAATATGTGTTAGTATACTGTATTTGTGTTTTTGTTTCTGGCTTACTTCACTCTGTATAATAGGCTCCAGTTCCATCCACCTCCTTAGAACTGATTCAAATGTATTCTTTTTAATGGCTGAGTAATATTCCATTGTGTATATGTACCACAGCTTGCTTATCCATTCATCTGTGGATGGACATCTAGGTTGCTTCCACGTTCTGGCTATTGCAAACAGTGCTGCTATGAACATTGGGGTACAGGTGTCTCTTTCAATTCTGGTTTTCTCAGTGTATATGCCCAGCAGTGGGATTGCTGGATCATAAGGCAGTTCAATTCGCAGTTTTTTGAGGAATCTCCATACTGTTCTCCAAAGTGGCTGTACTAGTTTGCATTCCCACCAACAGTGCAAGAGGGTTCCCTTCTCTCCGCACCCTCTCCAGCATTTATTGCTTGTGGACTTTTGGATAGCAGCCATTCTGATTGGCGTGAAATGGTATCTCATAGTGGTTTTGATTTGCATTTCTCTGATAATGAGTGATGTTGAGCATCTTTTCATGTGTTTGTTAGCCATCTGTATGTCTTCTTTGGAGAAATGTCTATTGAGTTCTTTGGCCCATTTTTTGATTGGGTCATTTATTTTTCTGGAATTGAGCTGTAGAAGTTGCTTGTATATTTTTGAGATTAGTTGTTTGTCAGTTGCTTCATTTGCTATTATTTTCTCCCATTCTGAAGGCTGTCTTTTCACCTTGCTTATAGTTTCCTTTGTTGTGCAAAAGCTTTTTAAGTTTGATTAGGTCCCATTTGTTCATTTTTGATTTTATTTCCAATATTCTGGGAGGTGGGTCACAGAGGATCCTGCTGTGATGTAAGTCAGAGAGTGTTTTGCCTATGTTTTCCTCTAGGAGTTTTATGGTTTCTGGTCTTACATTTAGCTCTTTAATCCATTTTGAGTTTATTTTTGTGTATGGTGTTAGAAAGTGTTCTAGTTTCATTCATATGGAGGGGTCTTGTTTTTGTATCCATTCAGCCAGTCTCTGTCTTTTGGTTGGGGCATTCAACCCATTTACATTTAAGGTAATTAATGATAAATATGATCCCGTTGCCATTTACTTTGTTGTTTTGGGTTTGAATTTATATATCCTTTTTGTGTTTCCTGTCTAGAGAATGTCCTTTAGTATTTGTTGGAGAGCTGGTTTGGTGGTGCTGAATTCTCTCAGCTTTTGCTTGTCTGTAAAGGTTTTGATTTCTCCTTCATATTTGAATGAGATCCTTGCTGGGTACAATAATCTGGGCTGTAGGTTCTTTTCTTTCATCACTTTAAGTATGTCTTGCCATTCCCTCCTGGCTTGGAGAGTTTCTATTGAAAGATCAGCTGTTATCCTTATGGGAATTCCCTTGTGTGTTATTTGTTGTTTTTCCCTTGCTGCTTTTAATATTTGTTCTTTGTGTTTGATCTTTGTTAATTTGATTAATATGTGTCTTGGGGTGTTTCGTCTTGGGTTTATCCTATTTGGGACTCTCTGGGTTTCTTGGACTTGAGTGATTATTTCCTTCCCCATTTTAGGGAAGTTTTCAACTATTATCTCCTCTAGTATCTTCTCATGGTCTTTCTTTTTGTCTTCTTCTTCTGGGACTCCTATGATTCGAATATTGTAACGTTTAATATTGTCCTGGAGGTCTCTGAGATTGTCCTCATTTCTTTTAATTCGTTTTTCTTTTTTCTCCTCTGATTCCTTTAATTCTGCCATTCTATCTTCTAATTCGCTAATTCTATCTTCTGCCTCTGTTATTCTACTATTTGTTGCCTCCAGAGTGTTTTGGATCTCATTTATTGCATTATTCATTATATGTTGATTCTTTTTTATTTCTTCTAGGTCCTTGTTAAATCTTTCTTGCATCTTCTCAATGCTTTTCTCCAGACTATTTATCCATGATTCCATTTTGCTTTCCAGATTTTGGATTAATTTTACTATCATTATTCGGAATTCTTTATCAGGTAGGTTCGCTATTTCTTCCTCTTTTGTTTGGTTTGGTGGGCTTTTATCCTGTTCCTTTACCTGCTGGGAATTCTTCTGTCTTTTCATCTTGTTTAAATTGCTAAGTTTGGGGCGTCTTTACTGTATTCTGGTAGTCTGTGGAGTTCTCTTTATTGTGGCGTTTCTGCACTATATGTGGGTTTGTACCGGTGGCTTGTCGAGGTTTCTTGTTTATGGAAGCTTGTATCGGTGTTCTGGTGGGTGGAGCTGGATTTCTTTTCTCTGGGGTGCAGTGGAGTGTCTAGTAGTGAGTTATGAGATGTTTATGATTTTGGGGTCGCTTTGTGTAGCCTGTGTATTGGAGCTCAGGCTGTGTTCTTGTTTTTCTGGAGAATTTGCTTGGTATGTCTTGTTGTGGAACTTGCTGGTCTTTGTGTGATGCTTGGTTTCAGAGTAGGTATGAAGGCTTTTAATGAGCTCCTGTCAATTAGTGTTTCGTGGGATCAGGGTATGGACTTAAGCCTCCTGGTTCCAGTTATTGGTCTTATTTTTACAGTAGTCTCAAAAACTTCTTCTTCTATAATGCATTCCACAACTGGACTGCTCAGAGATGTTCACGGAATTATACATAGAAGGAAAAAGGGAGGAAGGAGACAGAGGTGGTCAGGAGGATAAAAGGAGGGAGTGTGAAGGAGAGAAACAGATCTAGTCAGTAATCAGTAAAGAAAAGAAAAAAGGAAAGGAAAAAAGCAAAGGACAAAAAGGAAAAAAGAAAAAAAAAAACAAAACAGGGTCGCAAAAGTTATATCTAAACGTGGAGATTAAAGAAGTACTAGAGGATAAAAAAAAATAATAATAAAAAAATAAAAGAAACAAAGCAAACAACAACAAAAAAAAATTAAAAGGGAAAAAAAAAATTTTTGTTTTCCTTTTTCCAATTAAAAAATAATAAAAATTTTAAAAATATATATATATTAAAAAAAGAAAAGAAAAAAAAAAGGAAATAATGATGGTAAAAATAGTAACAATATATATAAGAGTTTCTCTATTATTGTTGTGGGTTCAGTTCATTTTCAGCTAGTTCCTTGTTCCGGCTTAAATTTCTCAAGATCTATAGGCCCCTTTCTCTGTGGTTGGTCTGTATAGTTCTTTGTTCTGTGCACGGTTCGGCGGTGTTCTGGGCCAAGGCCCGCCACTTGTGTGGTCGGCGCTGCACAATCTGGATTGCCGGCCCAAACTACTCCAGTTAGGCAGCACTCCAGACAATCAGGCGAACGAAGTCTGCGCTGAGGCCCGCAGAGGGGGAGGGGTCGGCGACGGGAATGGCGGGCGGGCGGGTGGGGGAGGGGATGGGGTGGCCCTCGTGGGAGCCGCCGGCACAGCAGGCGGGGGCACGCCTGCGCGGGAGTGGCCGGCGGGGGAGCGTCCAGTGGGGGAGAGTCCCGCGGGGGAGCGTCCCTCTGGGGAGCGCCGGCAGCGGAGTGTCCCGCGTGGGAACGGCCAAGGCGTCTCCCTGCCCAGCCCCGGCTCCCCAATGGCAGATGCGGGCGTTTGCAGCGGTGCTTTTCCGCTGCGGAAGTTACCGCAGGGCCCGCAGTCTGTGGGTTCTAATTGCTCAACTGTTCTCCTCCCTGTTATGATAGTCTCCGTGTTTCCCAGGTTTGGCGCAGATTCCGCAGGGAGAGTGTTTCCTGGTGTTTGGAAACTTCTCTTTTTAAGACTCCCTTCCCCGGACAGAGGTCCGCCCCTCCCTCTTTGTCTCTCTCTGGCTTCTATATTCTTTCCTACCTCCTTTAGAAGGCAGTGAGTTGCTTTTCTGGGTGTCCGACGTCCTCCGCCAGCACTCTGAAGCTGTTTGTGGTATTTACTCGGCGCCCAGATGTCCCATTGATGAATTTGTGGAGGAGAAAGCGTATTCCCCGTCCTAATCCTTCGCCATCTTAACCGGAAGTCTCTCTAATCTTTAAAAAAAAATCTTCAAGCCAGGAGGGAATGGCAAGACATACTTAAAGTGATAAAAAAAAAGAACCTACACCCCATTTTTTTGTCCCCAAAAAGGATCCTTTTAAAATTAAAAAAAAAAAAAAAACCTTTACAAAAAAACAGAAGCTGAGAAAATTCACCACCACAACAACACCCCTCCCAAAAATACAAAAAAACTCCTTCTCGAAAGAAAAAAAAAAAAAAATATATAAATACAAACACAAAAAAAAAAAAAAAGTAAAAGACGATTTTTTTTTTTTATTATTAACTTTATTTATATTGAATGGGACGAACCCACCAAAAAAAAGGGAGAGACTGGATGAATAGAAAAAAAAAAAAAAATCTATTCTTTTTTCCACCAAAACAAAACCACAAAAAAAAAGAGGAAAAAGAGAGAGGGGGAGGGAAGATTTAATAAATTATTATGGAAAAAGAAAGAGAAAAAGAAAGAATAGTCAAATAAAAAAAATAAAAAAATATAAAAAAAAAAAAAAAAAAAGAAAAAAAGAAGGAAAAAAAATGAAAATAAAAAAAAAAAAAAGAGAAAAAAATAAAAAATATATATATATATTTAAACAACATACCACACCCAAGAAGAGAGAAAAAAAAAAAAAAAAAAAAAAAAAAAAAAAAAAAAAAAAAAAAAAAAAAAATGAAAAACTTTAGTCCCACTTTCACACCACAAAAAAAAAAAAAAAGAAAAAAAAAAAAAAAAAAAAAATAAAAAAAAAAAAAAAAAAAATAATAAAAAAATATAAATATCTATAGGACATTTCATCCCAAAACAATGAATTTCACCTTTTTCTCAAGTGCACACGGAACCTTCTCCAGGATAGACCACATCCTGGGCCATAAATCTAGCCTTGGTAAGTTCAGAAAAATTGAAATCATTCCAACCATTTTTTCTGACCATAATGCAGTAAGAATAAATCTCAATAACAGGAGAAAAACTATTAAAAATTCCAACATAAGGAGGCTGAACAACACACTCCTGAATAACCAACAAATCACAGAAGAAATCAAAAAAGAAATCAAATTCTGCATAGAAACGAATGAAAATGAAAACACAACAACCCAAAACCTGTGGGACACTGTAAAAGCAGTCCTAAGGGGAAAGTTCATAGCAATTCAGGCATACCTTAAGAAACAAGAAAAAAGCCAAATAAATAACCTAACTCTACACCTAAAGCAACTGGAAAAGGAAGAAATGAAGCACCCCAAGATTAGTAGAAGGAAAGAAGTCTTAAAAATTAGGGCAGAAATAAATGCAAAAGAAACAAAAGAGACCATAGCAAAAATCAACAAAGCCAAAAGCTGGTTCTTTGAAAGGGTAAATAAAATTGACAAACCACTAGCCAGACTCATCAAGAAACAAAGGGAGAAAAATCAAATCAATAAAATTAGAAAAGAAAATGGAGAGATCACAACAGACAGCACAGAAATACAAAGGATCATAAGAGACTACTATCAGCAATTATATGGCAATAAAATGGACAATATGGAAGAAATGGACAAATTCTTAGAAAAGTACAACTTTCCAAAACTGGATCAGGAAGAAATAGAAAATCTTAACAGACCCATCACAAGCACGGAAATTGAAACTGTAATCAGAAATCTCCCAGCAAACAAAAGCCCAGGTCCAGACGGCTTCACAGCTGAATTCTACCAAAAATTTAGAGAAGAGCTAACACCTATCCTACTCAAACTGTTCCAGAAAATTGCAGAGGAAGGCAAACTTCCAAACTCATTCTATGAGGCCACCATCACCCTAATTCCAAAACCTGACAAAGATCCCACAAAAAAAGAAAACTACAGACCAATATCACTGATGAACATAGACGCAAAAATCCTTAACAAAATTCTAGCAATCAGAATCCAACAACACATTAAAAAGATCATACACCATGACCAAGTGGGCTTTATCCCAGGGATGCAAGGATTCTTCAATATCCGCAAATCAATCAACATAATACACCACATTAACAAACTGAAGAATAAAAACCATATGATTATCTCAATAGATGCAGAGAAAGCCTTTGACAAAGTTCAACATCCATTTATGATAAAAACTCTCCAGAAAGCAGGAATAGAAGGAACATACCTCAACATAATAAAAGCTATATACGACAAACCCACAGCAAACATTATCCTCAATGGTGAAAAACTGAAAGCATTTCCTCTAAAGTCAGGAACAAGACAAGGATGCCCACTTTCACCATTATTATTCAACATTGTTCTGGAAGTTTTGGCCATAGCAATCAGAGCAGAAAAAGAAATAAAAGGAATCCAAATTGGAAAAGAAGAAGTAAAACTCTCACTGTTTGCAGATGACATGATCCTCTACGTAGAAAACCCTAAAGATTCCACCAGAAAATTACTAGAACTAATCAATGAATACAGTAAAGTTGCAGGATATAAAATTAACACACAGAAATCCCTTGCATTCCTGTACACTAATAACGAGAAAATAGAAAGAGAAATTAAGGAAACAATTCCATTCACCATTGCAATGAAAACAATAAAATACTTAGGAATATATCTTCCTAAAGAATCTAAAGACCTATATTTAGAAAACTATAAAACACTGCTGCAAGAAATTAAAGAGGACACTAATAGATGGAGGAATATACCATGTTCGTGAATTGGTAGAATCAATATAGTGAAAATGAGTATACTACCCAAAGCAATTTATAGATTCAATGCAATCCCCATCAAGCTACCAACGGTATTCTTCACAGAGCTAGAACAAATAATTTCTCAATTTGTATGGAAATACAAAAAACCTCGAATAGCCAAAGCTATCTTGAGAAAGAAGAACGGAACTGGAGGAATCAACCTGCCTGACTTCAGGCTCTACTACAAAGCTACAGTCATCAAGACAGTATGGTACTGGCACAAAGACAGAAACATAGATCAATGGAACAAAATAGAAAGTCCAGAGATAAATCCACGCACATATGGTCACCTAATCTTTGACAAAGGCGGCAAGAATATACAATGGATTAAAGACAATCTTTTTAACAAGTGGTGCTGGGAAAACTGGTTGAACACTTGTAAAAGAATGAAACTAGAACACTGTCTAACACCATACACAAAAATAAACTCAAAATGGATTAAAGAGCTAAATATAAGACCAGAAACCATAAAACTCCTAGAGGAAAACATAGGCAAAACACTCTCTGACTTACATCACAGCAGGATCCTCTATGACCCACCTCCCAGAATATCAGAAATAAAATCAAAAATGAACAAATGGGACCTAATCAAACTTAAAAGCTTCTGCACAACAAAGGAAACTATAGGCAAGCTGAAAAGACAGCCTTCAGAATGGGAGAAAATAATAGCAAATGAAGCAACAGACAAACAACTAATCTCAAAAATATACAAGCAACTTCTACAGCTCAATTCCAGAAAAATAAACGACCCAATCAAAAAATGGGCCAAAGAACTTAATAGACATTTCTCCAAAGAAGACATACAGATGGCTAACAAACACATGAAAAGATGCTCAACATCACTCATTATCAGAGAAATGCAAATCAAAACCACTATGAGGTACCATTACACGCCAGTCAGAATGGCTGCGATCCAAAAATCCACAAGCAATAAATGCTGGAGAGGGTGCGGAGAGAAGGGAACCCTCTTACACTGTTGGTGGGAATGCAAACTAGTACAGCCACTATGGAGAACAGTATGGAGATTCCTCAAAAAACTTGGAATAGAACTGCCTTATGACCCAGCAATCCCACTGCTGGGCATACACACTGAGAAAACCAGAATTGAAAGAGGCACGTGTACCCCAATGTTCATAGCAGCACTGTTTACAATAGCCAGGACGTGGAAGCAACCTAGATGTCCATCCACAGATGAATGGATAAGCAAGCTGTGGTACATATACATGATGGAGTATTACTCAGCCATTAAAAAGAATACATTTGAATCAGTTTTAAGGAGGTGGATGGAACTGGAGCCTATTATACAGAGTGAAGTAAGCCAGAAAGAAAAACACAAATACAGTATACTAACGCATATATATGGAATTTAGAAAGATGGTAACAATCACCCTGCTTATGAGACAGCAAAAGAGACACTGATGTATAGAACAGACTTTTGGACTCTGGGACTGGGAGAGGGTGGGACGATTGGGGAGAATAGCATTGAAATATGTATAATATCATATCTGAAACGAGTCAGTCCAGGTACGATGCCCTATAACAGATGCCTGGGACTGGAGCACTGGGATGACCTGGAGGGATGGTGTGGGAAGGGGGGAGGGAGGAGGGTTCAGGATGGGGAACACGTGTATTCTGGTGGCGGATCCATCTCGATGTATAGTAAAAGTAATACAATATTGTAAAGTTAAGAAAAATTAAAAAAAAAAAATAATAATAATAATAAAAAAAGAATAAAAGCTCATACCAGAGCCACTGGCAGTCTGGAATCATTCCTCCTAGTGAGTGAAAATATAGAGAGATAGAAAAATGGAAATTCTGAAAACGTATGCTTTTCCTCAAATGAAACAAACATGAAAACTCAGGTCTCAGCAGCTTTTTTTTTTTTTTATAATCCTACTCTAGTACAATTAGATCTCACTATTTATTTCCTCTGATCTTAATTAAGGAAGTGCTTGAGACTCCCAGGCCAGCCCAATTATCTAAAGACAAAAATTCTAGGAATTCAAAAGTCTCACCACAGGAATATCTGCAGCAAATCAGGGTAAGCAATTATTATGATTTCCCTTGAAGACTAAACATAAGCACCTACCAAACTTTCTCCTTTATTCAGTTCCAGGCTTCCATTTCAAACCTACAGCCTCAGGCTCTTAATCTGCTTGAAATCCTAGTCAACATGGAAAATTGAGACAAAAACTAGTAATACTTCACGGGGTGATGTGGCTGCTTTGGGATCACGTGGGCACACTGCCTTGTTTCCTCAGCTGTAAGATAAGCCTATGGTATCAATTATTATGCTTCCTATAATGTGCTTCCTTTGCTTTCTCTGTTTTCCTGACTTCTGCACACACTAACCTTCTCCTCTCACATTGCT
The DNA here is from genome assembly GCA_935064755.1 of Tragelaphus eurycerus. Classification (NCBI taxonomy): domain Eukaryota; kingdom Metazoa; phylum Chordata; class Mammalia; order Artiodactyla; family Bovidae; genus Tragelaphus; species Tragelaphus eurycerus. The sequence continues at coordinate 34,549,946 of CAKXYN010000002.1, forward strand.
GTCTACATCTTTATTTTAATAAAGGTTGTGCTGCTGGCCTAAATGTTTTATAATTAGCCCTGGCGAATTACACAAAGTTAGAGTGGGGAAATTTTTTTAAAGGTCACCTAGTGAATCTTCTTCCTTTTTAAAATGAAGAAACCAAGCTCAGAGTTAAGCAATTTCTCAGTGTCACTGTATGTTTTGACAGAAGATCAATCTTGGTCTTCTGACTCACCACTCCACTGTTTATTCACACACCACTCATTCAAAATATTTTTAGCCCCTGGACTCTCTCTGCAGATGAAATAAGAGGGGGAAAGCAATACAAAAAGATGATAAATGCAAAGCAAGAGTGGGACTTGGAGACCGACCTGGTGGACCCTCTCCACATCCTGCCCTGAGGCATGGCCATAAGACTTCTGGGGAAGGTGATAATAAGAACTTTAATCACATGGTAAGGCAAAGTCACAAAACAATCAAAAGGGATGCATCAGTCACCACTGTCAGCCACTCAAATGTGCACTCGCTGATCACCACTGCTGCCTCCAGGAGTCCATCAGCATAGTTTGTAAACCACTACACTTACCATGTTCATAGGGCTGCGGGCAGAAAAAAATTAGCCATCCAGCTTAACACCAACCAAAAATTTCTAGAAATTGGACTTTACAACATTGCCTGACAGAGTGTTATGTCTGGTTACTGATGAATAACAGTGTCAATTTCTCTTTAAAGAAACTATATACAGAGTTAAAGTTACTACCAGTAACGCTGAAGAAGCTGAAGTTGAATGGTTCTATGAAGACCTACAAGACCTTTTAGAACTAACACCCAAAATAGGTGTCCTTTTCATTATAGGGGACTGGAATGCAAAAATAGGAAGTCAAGAAACACTTGGAGTAACAGGCAAATTTGGACTTGGAGTACAGAATGAAGCAGGGCAAAGGCTAATAGAGTTTTGCCCAGAGAACAGATTAGTCATAGCAAACACCCGCTTCCAACAACACAAGAGAAGACTCTACACATGGACATCACCAGATGGTCAACATTGAAATCAGATTGATTATATTCTTTGCAGCCAAAATGGAGAAGCTCTATATAGTCAGCAAAAACAAGACTGGGAGCTGACTGTGGCTCAGATCAAGAACACCTTATTGCTAATTCAAACTTAAATTGAAGAAAGTAGGGAAAACCACTAGACCATTCAGGTATGACCTAAATCAAATCCCTTATGATTATACAGTGGAAGTGAGAATTAGATTTAAGGGACTAGATCTGCTAGACAGAGTACCTGATGAACTATGGACGGAAGTTTGTGACATTGTACAGGAGACAGGAATCAAGACCATCCCCAAGAAAAAGAAATGCAAAAAAGCAAAATGGCTGTCTGAGGAGACCTTACAAATAGCTGTGAAAAGAAGAGCAGCAAAAAGCAAAGGAGAAAAGGAAAAATATACCCTTTTGAATGCAGAGTTCCAAAGAATAGCAAGGGGAGATAAGAAAGCCTTCCTCAGCAATCAGTGCAAAGAAATAGAGGAAAAAAATAGAATAGGATCGCTTCAAAAAAATTAGAGATACCAAGGGAACATTTCATGTGAAGATGGGCTCAATAAAGGACAGAAATGGTATGGACCTAACAGAAGCAGAAGATATTAAGAAGAGGTGGCAAGGATACACAGAAAAACTGTACAAAAAAGATCTCCACAACCCAGATAATCGTGATGGTGTGATCACTCACCTAGAGCCAGACATCCTGGAATGTGAAGTCAAGTGGGCCTTAGAAAGCATCACTATGAACAAACCTAGTGGAGATAATGGAATTCCAGTTGAGCTATTCCAAATCCTGAAAGATGATGCTGTGAAAGTGCTGCCCTCAATATGCCAGCAAATTTGGAAAACTCAGCAGTGGCCACAGGACTGGAAAAGGTCAGTTTTCATTCCAATCCCAAAGAAAGGCAATGCCAAAGAGTGCTCAAACTACTTCACAATTGCACTCATCTCACTCGCTAGTAAAGTAATGCTCAAAATTCTCCAAGCCAGGCTTCAGCAATACGTGAACCGTGAACTTCCTGATGTTCAAGCTGGTTTTAGAAAAGGCAGAGGAACCAGAGATCTAACTGCCAAAATCCGGTGGATCATGGAAAAAGCAAGAGAGTTCCAGAAAAGCATCTATTTCTGCTTTCTTGACTATGCCAAAGCCTTTGACTGTGTGGATCACAATAAACTGTGGAAAATTCTGAAAGAGATGGGAATACCAGAGCACCTGACCTGCCTCTTGAAAAACCTGTATGCAGGTCAGGAAGCAACAGTTAGAACTGGACATGGAACAACAGACTGGTTCCAAATAGGACGACGAATTAGTTAAGGCTGTATATTGTCACCCTGCTTATTTAACTTCTATGCAGAATACATTATGAGAAACACTGGGCTGGAAGAAGCACAGGCTGGAATCATGACTGCCGAGAGAAATGTCAATAACTTCAGATATGCAGATGACACCACCCTTATGGCAGAAAGTGAAGAAGAACTAAAGAACCTCTTGATGAAAGTGAAAGAGCAGAGTGAAAATGTTGGCTTAAAACTCAATACTCAGAAAACTAAGATCATGGCATCCGGTCCCATCACTTCATGGCAAATAGATGGGGAAACAGTGGAAACAGTGGCTGACTTTATTTTTTTGGTCTCCAAAATCACTGCAGATGATGATGGCAACCATGAAATTAAAAGACACTTACTCCTTGGAAGGAAAGTTATGACCAAATAGACCAACAATTAAAAAGGAAAGACATTACTTTGCAAACAAAGGTCCATCTAGTCAAGGCTATGGTTTTTCCAGTAGTCCTGTATGGATGTGGTCCCATGGCATCTGGTCCCATCACTACATGGGAAATAGATGGGGAAACAGTGGAAACAGTGTCAGACTTTGTTTTTCTGGGCTCCAAAATCAGTACAGATGGTGACTGCAGCCATGAAATTAAAAGACGCTTACTCCTTGGAAGGAAAGTTATGATCAACCTAGATAGCATATTCAAAAGCAGAGACATTACTTTACCAACAAAGGTTCACCTAGTCAAGGCTATGGTTTTTCCTGTGGTCATGTATGGATGTGAGAGCTGGACTGTGAAGAAGGCTGAGTGCCGAAGAATTGATGCTTTTGAACTGTGGTGTTGGAGAAGACTCTTGAGAGTCCGTTGGACTGCAAGGAGATCCAACCAGTCCATTCTGAAGGAGATCAGCCCTGGGATTTCTTTGGAAGGAATGATGCTAAAACTGAAACTTCAGTATTTTGGCCACCTCATGCAAAGAGTTGACTCATTGGAGAAGACTCTGATGCTGGGAGGAATTGGGGGCAGGAGAAGGGGACGACAGAGGATGAGATGGCTGGATGGCATCACTGACTCGATGGATGTGAGTCTGAGTGACCTCCGGGAGTTGGTGATGGACAGGGAGGCCTGGTGTGCTGCAATTCATGGGGTCGCAAAGAGTCAGACATGACTGAGCGACTGATCTGATCTGATCTGATCTGTATGGATGTGAGAGTTGGACTATAAAGAAAGCTGAGCACTGAAGAATTGATGCTTTTGAACTGTGGTGTTGGAGAAGACTCTTGAGAGTCGCTTGGACTGCAAGGAGATCCAACTAGTCCATTCTAAAGGAAATCAGTTCTGGGTGTTCATTGGAAGGACTGATGTTGAAGCTGAAACTCCAATACTTTGGCCACCTGATGTGAAGAGCTGACTCATTTGAAAAGGCCCTGATGCTGGGAAAGATTGAGGGCAGGAGGAGAAGGGGATGCCAGAGGATGAGATGGTTGGATGGCATCACTGACTCAATGGACATTGAGTTTAGATAAACTCCCAGAGTTGGTGATCGACAGGCAAGACTGACATGCTGCGGTTCATAGCGTTGTAAGAGTTGGACATGACTGGGTGAATGAACTGAACTAAACTGAACTGAACTGAAACTACTTCAGCTAAGCAGAATAAACTCAGTGTGGAAAATAATAACTTTGCCAAAATTCTACACAGTGGGAAAGCAGAAATTGTCAGAAGTCCATGGAAAATGGCAGACATTTGAAAAAACTTATAAGTTTATATATTTTAAAAATTCATGTATGAAATAAATATGTGCGTGTGTTTGTGTGTATGTGCATGTGTATAGGTGGATCTGAAAAGTAACATGGCAATTGCAAAATGCTTGTTTAAGTGTCATGTTTTGTTAAAAAAAAAAAAAGCATTTAAATACACACACAAAATCCCAAGACACCTCTCCATCACTTGGCAGATGGAAAGAACCTAGAGGCTGAATCAACGTTATTTTTGTTCACATCAAAACTGTACTTTCTCTTAGCTGGGAGGGTAAATATAGGCAAGAAAGTTTAGCATATATGAAAAATGACAGGCAAATAGGTTTGAAAGTCTAAAATTTTCCACTTGTGCGTTCTTTGGTTCCTGTCCTGGGGTGTCCATCCTGTGTACCTCAGAGTCAGGGTCACCCAGAAGGTCTAACGTTTTTCTTCCAGCTGAGTTTATGACACAGAGGACAAGCAAGCCATGAGACCACAAGTGGGAATCCAGACTCTGTTGGATTACATTTCTCTCCTGAATCTAGGAAATCCTTAATTTTTAGAAGCCTCACTTTCCTCATCTGTTAAATGTCATGAAAGATTTGCATTCACTTTCTTGCTAAATGTAATAGCTGGGAATTATAAGTGCTATTGTTAATATTTCATGTTTGCTGCTGCTACTGCTGCTAAGGCACTTCAGTCGTGTCCAACTCTGTGCGATCCCATAGACGGCTGTCCCTGGGGATTCTCCAGGCAAGAACACTGGAGTGGGTTGCCATTTCCTTCTCCAATGCATGAAAGTGAAAAGTGAAAGTGAAGTCGCTCAGTCGTGTCCGACTCTTAGCGACCCCATGGACTGGAGCTTACCACGCTCCTCCGTCCATGGGATTTTCCAGGCAAGAGTACTGGGGTGGGGTGCCATTGTTTAAATGTATTTTATTTAATGAACACATATACCCCTTACTATATATGTATGTGTGTGTGTTCAGTTCCTCAGTCATATCCAACTCTTTGCAACCCCATGGACTGTAGCCCACCAGGCTCCTCTGTCTGTGGAATTATCCAGACAAGAATACTGTATGCTATGCTATGCTATGCTAAGTCACTTCAGTCGTGTCCAACTCTGTGTGACCCCACAGACGGCAGCCCACCAGGCTCCCCCATCCCTGGGATTCTCCAGGCAAGAACACTGGAGTGGGTTGCCATTTCCTTCTCCAATGCATGAAAGTGAAAAGAGAAAGTGAAGTCGCTCAGTCATGTGGACTGCAGCCTACCGGGCTCCTCCATCCGTGGGATTTTCCAGGCAAGAATACTGTAGTGGGTAGCTATTCCCTTCCTCGGGGATCTTCCCAACCCAGAGACTGAACCCAGGTCTATTGCATCTCTTGCATTGGCAGAAGGATTCTTTACCACCAGCACCGCCTGGAAAGCCCTCCTATTTGTAGGGAATAATTTTTAAAGCTCTATTAACATGACCTTATTTAATGTTCAACTCTATGAGGCAAAAAATTTTCTCATTTTATAGAGAAGAAAACAGAAACATGTAGAGGTTAAGTAATTTTCTAAAGATCACACAGCTAATAAGTAATAGGGTTGGAATTCAAACCCAGGTAACCGACTCCAAAGTTCTTGTTGTTACTTATTACACTCTGCTGCAGTATTAAAAGTAAAGTGTCACTTTAAAAACATTTCTTGACACTGTAGAAACTGAAAAGTAAATCAAGAACCTTAAGCAATGTACCAGGGGTAACTGGGAGCCAACAATCAAAAGGTAGAATGATTTTCCTAATCTCCTCTTGACTGCTGGAATTGTGTAAGTATTTAATCCTCTTCATGCAGAGTATTAATCTTTAGCAAGTGGATGCCTCCTAAAAATTTGGAGGGATAAACTAAAGTGAGTCTTACAGACAAGGTTGCATTTTCATTGCACTCTCTGCATTAGCAGAATGGCAAATGAGTAGATTTGGGGCTACAATAGAGTCCCTTTCCAACAGACTTCCTCCAGCTTTAGAGAATCTGTTTGAGCAGAAGCTGCACTCAGTGCTGTAAACATGAGCTTGCAATGGCTATTATGTGGGGACCCCTTTCATGGGGACTTAAACCTAAAGTAACTCAATCAGAGTCCTAAAACCTACAATGTCTATATATTTTCTTTGCAAACATTAAAGAAAACTGTCTCTCCCTGCCACGCTTGTCTGAGAGCCCCAAAATCATAAGAGTAAAGCATAATAAGACATCAAGAAAACAAATGACTGAACTGAAGCATGTAAAGCACGTCTCCTTGGTGATGGGACCTCCATCTATGATCATCTGCTAACATGGACCTTTGTAATGAAGATAGGTCCAGAAAGGATGCTACTGTATCTTCAGCAGAAGACCAAGGTAGGGTCAATGTCATTGCTAATATGCAAATGTGAGTTCCTCAAGCAAGTCAATCCTAGTTTCTGTTTGGAAGAAGGTACATAATTATAGTAATTAATGTGTTTTTCTTTAGTTGACTCAGGAGAAGCCCCACTGATGGAGGAAGCAGACATATAGTGTAAGTCAAGATGTGCTGATGTTGCCTAGTAAGGGTCTACTCCTCCTGCCTTCTTTGAATTTCTGAGCATTAAATACATTAGGACAAAATATATGTTTGGTTTTTTTTTTAATTTTTTTTTTTTTTTTTTTTGGCAGGGGAAAATGGACAAAGGAAAGGATCAATAAGGGTGGGAGGGAAATGGGAAGAAAGAAGGGGAATGATGGTGGGGAGGAGTATATGTAATTTCTTAACCAATGACTTTCTGTTTTTAATCACAAAGAACACTTTAAAAAAATCATGTTGAATTCATCCTATATTAGGAGGTTTGTTCTCGAAATGAAAAGTTCAGTAAACAAAAAGTCCAGTTTGGGTGTCCTCATCTTTAGGCACATCTTGGTATTTTGTATTGGTAGGTCTATCTTTACCACAATATATTATTTAGGACAGGATCACATTTGTCACCTCTTCCTCCCTACTACCCAAAGTGGTACCAAACCCGTAAAATAGTCAATAAACCTTTACAGAGTGAACAAATAAGTCTTTTTTTTTTTTTTTAACTCTCCTGAGTGAACTGAATTTTTTGAGGCTCATAAGTAAATATGTTTTGCTCTTTACTTTGTCTATTACAGCCAGATTATATGAGTGGGGTACTAAAGTCTCCCACTATTATTGTATTGCTGCATATTTCTTCTATCATATTAATTAATGTTTGTCTTAGATATATCAATGCTCTAATGTTGGGTGCATATATATTTATAATTGTTATAACTTCTTTTTGGATTGTTCCTTTAAGTCGTTATGTGTAACCTTCATCGTCTCCTTTTCAAGATCTTAAAGTCAATTTTATCTGACTTAAGTATTGCTACTCCTGTTTTCTTATGGTCCATATGTGCATAGAAAATCTTTTTCCAGGCCTTCATTTTCAGTCAGTATATATCCCGTATTTTAAGGTGGTTCTCTTGTAGACAACATACATAGGGGTCTAGTTTTTGTATCCATTTGACCCATTTTAGTCTTTTGGTTGTCTCTTGTAGACAAGAATATATAGACAAAATATATATATATCCACTTTTGTGCCATACTTCACTAGGAGAACCTTAAGTGTCCTCAAGGACCATGCCTCATAATAAGAACTTCTTGGTTTTGGAACACTGCTTCATAAATAAGGAAAGTGGTTTTACTTACCTAAAATTAGAGTATCTATTTTTCTCCTCTAATCATTGCAACTAACTTTGATAAATAACTTTTGACATTTAAAATGCAGCTCTTGAATCTCCCTTCTCATTAAAAGAGAAAAAAGAAAGAAAGAAAAGAAGTTTGGGAAATAGCCATCTCTCCTGGCTCTATTACTGGATGAATTGCTTTTTAAATAAATGCTTTCAGTATAAAATAAGAACACACATATTAGACAACATTTGGAAAATCCAAAAAGTACACAGAAGCAAAAACCATACTTAGCCCCATTGCCCAAGAAAAACATCACTGATAGCACTTCAGTGTCTTCATTTATGATTTCCTCTTAGATTTTATGCTTATATTTCCTCAGGTTGAAAATAGGTCAAATACCCATAAATTAAGCTATGCAATTAATGTAACTCTAAATTGCAATTCTTAATTAGAATGTGATTGTATAATAAGAATCCGTGTAGGTTTATCCTAGAACTTGATTCACTTTAAATTCAACCTACAGTATAAATGGATGAGAATATGTAAGAAAATCTTCTGAAACAGCAAAAAAGGAGTCTAATAATATATATTAAAATTAAAAATGCATATACCATCTAATTTAAAGAAACTTTCTTGAAAAAGTATAACACTAGTATGTATTTTGGAGTGGATTATTTGTTTTGCTTTGGACCTTCAGGTACAGAGCATTGAATTCATCACACTTCCCAATTCATGGAACATTAACATATTATCCACACAGGGAAGGAACAAAGGCCTCTTGTTTTCCCTTTTCCTATTAGTTTGGATCCTTTTGATCTTCAATCCTCATCTCTCCCCCATTTCCTCCTTCCCTAGTAACCACACATCACATTACAATAATCCAGTCTTTTACGAATGACATTTCATTGCCCTTAGAACCTTTTTATCACAAACAATGCGGCAATGAACATCCCCAGGCACTTTTCCTTATGAATCTATGTACAAATTTAGCTGGCACGTAGGAGGCAGGGAAGAGAGACTGACTTTTGAAAAGTACTTTTGAATTGCTTTTCATATTGCTTGTATCTATTTTATTCTCACCAGTGGTCCATGAAGTTAACCCTCTCATTCTCGCCAGTTCTTATTAACTTTTGTCAATGTAATGGGAATAAAGTAGCAGTTCACAGTTGTTTCATTTCACATGTACCCAATTAACTAATAAATTTGACTATCATTTCATACACTTAACAGCCATTTGATTTCTCACATCTGAGATTCACGTATACATCTTGTTCTTTGTCCACTTTTTCTTTCAGTATCCTGACTTTTTCCTAATGTTTTACAAGAAATTCCCTAACTATTCTAGATTTTAATATCTTGCCAGTCTTAGATTTGGCAAATATCTTTGTTTAGTACATTTTGTGTCTATTAATTTTGTCCATGATGGTTTTAACTTAACAGAAATCCAATCTTAAGGTATTTGATTATAATCCAATCTTAATATATTTGATTGTAATCCAATCTTAATATCTTATATTGTGGATTATACATCTTTGAGTCTCCTTTAGGAGTATTCCTCTGACCTGATGTCAGAAAAATAACCGTCTGTATTTTTTTCTATGAGTGTTTCTGTTTCCCCAGATGTTTACCAGCATTAGGTGTTGTCAGTGTTTGGGGTTTGGGCTATTCTAATATACATATGTGTGCATGTGTGTATAGTATCTCATTGTTGTTTTAATTTGTAGCTCCCTAGTGACATATGATCGGGGAAGGCAGTGGCACCCCACCCCAGTACTTTTGCCTGGAAAATCCCATGGACAGAGGACACTGGTAGGCTCCAGTCCATGGGGTCGCTAAGAGTTGGACACAACTGACTGAGCGACTTCACTTTCACTTTTCACTTTCATGCATTGGAGAAGGAAATGGCAACCCACTCCAGTATTCTTGCCTGGAGAATCCCAGGGACGGGGAAGCCTGGTGAGCTTCCGTCTATGGGGTCGCACAGAGTCGGACACGACTGAAGCGACTTAGCAGCAGCAGCAGCAGTGACATATGATATGGAGAAGGCAATGGCACCCCACTCCAGTACTCTTGCCTGGAAAATCCCATGGATGGAGGAGCCTGGTAGGCTGCAGTCCATGCGGTCGTCAAGAGTCAGACACAACTGAGCGACTTCACTTTCACTTTTCGCTTTCATGCATTGGAGAAGGAAATGGCAACCCACTCCAGTATTCTTGCCTGGAGAATCCCAGGGACGGGGGAGCCTGGTGGGCTGCTGTCTATGGGGTCGCACAGAGTCAGACACGACTGAAGCAACTTAGCAGCAGCAGCAACAGAAGTGACATATGATATGGAACACCTTTTTGTATACTTACTTGCCATCTATGTATCTTCTTCAGTGAAGTGTCAGGTAAGGTCTCAGCCTTTTTTTATGTGGGTTGTTTGTTTCCTTACCACTGAGTTTCAAGAATCCTTTGTGCAACAGTTCTTGATCAGATTTGTCTTTTGCAAATATTTTCTCCTAGTCTGTAACTTGTTTTCTAATTCTTTTGACATTGTCTTTTGCAGAATGGACGTTCTTAATTTTAATGAAGTCTGGGTTATCAATGATTTCTTTTATGTGTTATGTCTCTGGTTATATCTAAGACATGCTGTACTCAAAGTCATCTAGGTCGTCTTCTATATCATCTACAATTTTTATAGATTTTCATTTTACATTTAGGTAGGTGTTTCATTTTGAGTTAATTTTGTGAAGATGTTTATGACTTTTTATTCAGTGTTTTGTAGGAGTCTCTATTCAGAACAGTAAGACAAGAAAAAAGAAATATATGTAAGGATTAAGATGAAAAATATAAAACTATCATTATTTATAGGTAGCACGATTGTATACAAAGAAAATCCAAAAGACAAGGCAATTTTGTTTTAGATTTAATTCATGAATTTATCAAGTTTGCTGAAATCAAAGTCAGTATGCAAACAATGATTGTATTGCTATATGCCAGCGATAAATAGGAAAAAAAAATTTAATAGTCTATGTAGAATAGCATCACAAAACACCAACTAGTCAAGAATAAATCTAACAAAGATATGTGTGACCTCTAGTTTCAAAACTACAAAACATTACTAAGTGAAACTAAGAAAGATTAAAATAAATGGAGACATTTACCATGTTTGTATTCACTTTCTCAGGCTACCATAACAAAATACCATAGACCAGGTGACTTCAACAACAGAAATTTATTTTCTCACAGTCTGGAGGTTAGGAGGTCCAAGATCAAGGTTCCAGCTAATTCAATTTCTGATGAAAGCTCTATTTCTAGCTTAAAGATGACTGTCTTCTGTTTGTTTCATCACATGGCAGAAAGAAAGCAGTCTCTCTGGTGTCTCTTCTTGTAAGGATAGTAATCCTACAGGATCAGGGCTACTCTTATGACCCCATCTAACCTTAATTACTTCTTTAGAGGTCATACAAGAAGTTAGGCTTCAACATATGAATTTGGAGGGGAACAAATATTCAGTCCATAACACACAGTGTTCATGACTAAAATCTCCCATAACCTAGATGTAGGAACAGGCAGTCTAAGATGCAGAAGAAAAAGAATTCCAAAGTTCTTTTAAAGTTTTAATAAATTTTTAAAGGCTTCTGCACGGCATGTGTGTGTGTGTGTACATATATATATATATGAAAGAAGGAGAAAAAGAGCAAAGCCAAAAGATAAATTGCAAGGTTGTAGAAAATACTAGGACAAATATTGTAAGTAAAGATTTAATATCTCTAATGTACAAAGAACTCAAAATTCTGATAGAAAAAAATGGATAAATGACCTGAACAGAAAATTCACAAATAAAAGATATAAAAATGACTTAAACATATGAAACAATGTTTAACTTTTTTCTCACACATAATAAATGAAATGTACACTGAGATACCATTTCTCACCACACAGTGTGGCAAATATTAAAAACCTTGGTGACAAATTCTATTGGTCAGGCTATGGGGAAGCATGCACTCTCCTGTACTGATGATGTGAATGTAAACTGTTACAGCCCTCAAGGAAGGCAATTACTAGCAAAATTATGCATGCATTTATATTGTGTCAGGCTTCTCACTTCTAAGAGTTTACACCTCAAGCAGTATGAAAATACATATGCATAAATTTATTCTGTGCAGCTTTGTGATTGCAAAAATCTTGTTAATAATCTAAGTCCCTATAAAGAGAAAAATGTCTGAATAATCTATGGTACAGCCACATTATGGAGAACTATTAAAAATAATGAGAGAGATTTTCAAAAACTGATACTTTGAGCAAACCTAGAGACTAATTAGGAAAAGCGGTTGCCACTTTTGGGTGCAAATTATGAAGCCGTCTCAGAGTACAGAAGGACAAACCTATCAGGATGGCACACTCCTCCCTGTCTCTCTTCATTTATAGATCTCAACTCTCTAGAAATCCTAGGCAGGCCAGTTCAGCACACACTGTAGAGAACCTAGCACTTCATCTGTGAAGGGACCACGTCCTGGGCACTGGTTCCATCATTCGCGAGCTTTCTTGCTCTGAGAGTGTTGATACCAAGTCAGGATTCCAGAACAGGAAGGTTAGCACCATTCTCAGAGGTAGCAACATCTCCTGATGAATGTGTTTTCCATGGTGGGATTTCTATCAGTCACTTTTACCCTTTTCCCAAGAATTACACCCTTTAGGAGGCTTACTTGGAGGACAGAGAACATTGTCAAAAATTAATGATACAGAAAAGAGCAGGATTTTGTGACCTGGAAAGTTGAATACATACAGTGACTAGCTTCTTTCTTCCTGAAACCATCAAACCAGGAAAGAATACATGGTAAGATTCTTTCCTAAGAGTCTAGAGAAAGTTCTAGAGAAAGATAAGTCTTTCCTGAAGCGGATGGAAAAGGAGAGAAAGAAGCCCCTTCAGAATCTCTTCCCTGGAATGTAAGCCTTGAGGCTACTCAAGAAGTCCTGGAATGGACAGGAACAGGTCCAACCTAGAGAACAGAGCAAAGTAACATGAGCCACGGAACTGGCCCCTGTTCTTCCTGCTTCCTTATGTTTACCCTTCATCTCTCAACTTCAGAGAGAGATGATTACAGAGCTGTAAGGAGACTGATGTACTTAAGAGAAGGATGCAGAGCTGTTCTCAGCAAATTGCCATCTCTTCCTTTCAAATGGTTCTTGAGCAGGTGGCAGGCAGCCTGAGAGTGTGTGGCCAACCACCTTGTCCCTTTCCTTCGAGCACTGGAATAGTCTAGGAAGCCAGCTCTTCGTCTACAATGAGCAATAAATATCTCATACCTAATTTTATGGAAAATTTTAGTTTGGTAAAACAATTCTATTCTCTCCCTCCTTATGAAAGGAAATAATCACATTTTCAATGAAATTTTAAAACATTCTCTTGCCTCATTATGGAATAAAATGCAAAAATCCATTAAGAGTTTATGTTTCTTTTATATGAAAGGTTACTGTAGAAAATACCATAATAAGAGAGCTCCAAATGAAAGAGAGAGAGAGATAAGCGTAATAAATTTTTTTTTAAAAAATTGTGGAGGATGTGGGGGGAGGAGGGAGGGGGGAGGGGGAGAAAGAGGGGGAAAAATTTTTTCCCCCCAAAAATCTAAAAAAAAAAATTTAAAATGAAAAAAAAACTCTAAAAAACAACTACAGGCCGGCGGCAGAGAGCAGGCAAGAATAAAGAAAACTAATTAATACAAACAAAAAGAGGAGCCCGGGGCTATCTCGGGCACTATGAGCGAAATAACCAGACTGTCGTATCTACTACATCAAAAGCCAGCCCTAACTTAAGACACCACCAGGACTACCTACGGAACAAAGGGCTGCACAGAGTTGGCCGGCTGCAGGCCGCCCTCCCGTGACAGGCAGCCAGGGCCAGAGGCGGGCAATATAGCCCTGAGAGACACTGTCTAACGGAACTGTGAGTAGGTTTCTGTGCGACTCACGCTTCGGGGCTCTGGATGGTCAACATCTGCCTGAGAAAGGCGTGTGTGTATACCCAGAAAAGAGCAGCGGAGAGGCGATAAGTCGCAGCACCTGCGCTCGCTGAACATTTCATCACCTGCGCTACTCGGATCTGGGAAGGGCATAAAACGCAGACAACAAGTTGTGTCTGAGGATTGAGTGCCTGAACCTGGCCTAATTGTGTTCATCTCCGCCCCCTCTGTAACAAGGAGAGATCAGATATGAAAAGACTGTAAACCGCCCAATAAAGAGAAAAAAACAGAATATAGTAGGACATAAGAAAAAATGAAGAGACAAAGAATACCCAGCAGCTAAAGGAAGGATAGATCTCCACCAAACCAAACCAAAGAGGAAGAGATAGGTACCTGATAAAGAATTCCGAATAATATACGAAATTAATTCAAAATCTTGAAATCAAAATAGAATCACAGTTAAAGAGCTGGAGAAAGGATGAGAAGATGCAAGAAAGGTTAACAAGGACCTAGAAAAAAAAAAGAGTCAACAATAATGAATAATGAATAAAAGATCCAAAACACCCTGGAGGCAAAAATAGTAGAATAACAGAGGAGAAGATAGGAAGTGAATAGAAGAAGAACAGAAATAAATAACAGAGAGAAAAAAGAAAAACGTATCAAAAGAAATGAGGACATCAGAAACCTCCAGGATAACATCAAACGCTACAACATCGAATCATAGAGCCAGAAGAAGAAGATAAAAAGAAAGATCAAGGAAATCCTTGAGGAGATAATAGTTGAAAACTTCCCTAAAATGGAGAAGGAAATAACCACTCAAGTTCAAGAAATCAGAGAGTCCCTAACAGGATAAACCCAAGGCGAAACACCCCAAGACAAATAGAAAAACAAAGATTAAAATAAAGAACAAAATTAAAAGCAGCAAGGGAAAAACACAAATAACTCACAAGGGAATCCCATAAGGATAACAGCTGATCTCAATAGAAACTCTCCAAGCCAGGAGGGAATGGCAAGACGTAATTAAAGTGATGAAGGAAAATAACTTACAGCCTAGATTATTGTATCCAGCAAGGATCTCATCAAATATGAAGGAGAAATCAAAAGCTTCATAGAAAAGCAAAAGTTGAGAGAATTTTGCATCACTAAACCATTTCTCCAACAAAAACTAAAGGACATCCTAGAGCAAACAATAATAGTGGGAGACTTAACACCCCACTCAATAACTGGCTGTAATAGACAAAGTAAAGAGGAAAACAATACTAGAGCCTCAAAAAATTCAGTTCACTCAGGAGAGTTAAAAAAAAAAAAAAAGACTTATTTGCTCACTCTGTAGAGGTTTATTGACTATTTTGTGGGTTTGGTACCACTTTGGGTAGTAGGGAGGAAGAGGTGACAAATGTGATCCTGTCCTAAATAATATATTGTGGTAAAGATAGATTTACCAATACAAAATACCAAGATGTGCCTAAAGATGAGGACACCCAAATGGACTTTTTGTTTTCTGAACTTTTCATTTGAGAACAAACCTCCTAATATAAGATGAACTCACCATGATTTTTTTAAGTGTTCTTTGTGATTAAAAACAGAAAGCCATTGGTTAAGAAGTTACATATACTCCTCCCCACCATCACTCCCCTTCTTTCTTCCCATTTCCCTCCCACCCTCATTGATCCTTTCCTTTGTCCATTTTCCCCTGCAAAAAAAAAAAAAAAAAAAAAAAGAAATTACATATACTCCTCCCTACTATCACTCCCCTTCTTTCTTCCCATTTCCCTCCCACCCTTATTGCTCCTTTCCTTTGTCCATTTTCCCCTGCAAAAAAAAAAAAAAAAAAAAAAAAATCTCTTTCTCCCTTTTTTTTTTTTTTTTTTTTTAAAAAAAAAAAAAAAAGAAGAAAAGGAAAAAAAAAAAAAAAAAAAAAATAAACTATTAATAAAATAAAAACAACACACATAAAAAAAAAAAAAAAAAAAAAAAAAAAAAGAAATATAAAATATTTTTTTTTGTACACAATTTGTCTTATGGAAATAAAACTTTAAAGAAAACTGGTTTATTGGTGTGCTGTGTGCTCATTTTTGTTCTGGTCAATACTTTTATTATGGACTGGGGCATGGATAGCAAAGGTATGCTGATGTGATAACCCTGGCCAAAGAACAAGGAGATCAGCCTGACTATGCCAGCATGAAAAGCAGAAATCACTGATATACCAGAAGGTGGAATGAGGGTCCAGTATGGATCATCTTATTGACTGAGAGCCATTCTCTATCCACCAGGGTTAGGGTTTGTTTGGTTGCAAGTTCAGTAGAAATCTACAATTCTGGATGTCTCCAGTATAGTTGATGTTAAGTCTTAGGTTTGCATGGTATCCGGAAAAGGAAGGTCATCACCAACATGTGTGCTGAGCCCATCGTAGAGTCTAACTCTGGGACAGAGTTTAATTATAGATTCCACTTATGAACAGTTACTCAGAAAAACTGGATCCAGTTCAGAGCACAGCTGAGACGGTGAAGACATGAAAGTATTCTCACATGGGGAGCTGTTGAAACAGGAGAAGACAAGATTTATGGAAGACGTGATATGTCCTCAGATACTCGAAGCGCTGTCATCCAGTGAAAGGCCGAGACTGACTGCTGCTGCAGAGAGGCTGGCTGCGCATGTGAGGGAGGCAGAGCAGGGAAAAATACATAGGCTGCCTGAGCAGGAATTGAACGCCCAGCATGGAGGAGTGCAAGCAGACCAGCATCTCTTAGGGATATTTGCAGGGATTCTTGGCTTAGAAATAGTGGTGGCTACAGGATTGGACAGAGAAGGCAATGGCACCCCACTCCAGTGTTCTTGCCTGGAGAATCCCAGGGATGGGGGAGCCTCGTGGGCTGCAGTCCACGGGGTAGCAAAGAGTCAGACAGGACTGAGCGACTTCACTTTCACTTTTCGCTTTCATGCATCGGAGAAGGAAATGGCAACCCACTCCAGTGTTCTTGCCTGGAGAATCCCAGGGATGGGGGAGCCTGGTGGGCTGCCATCTATGGGGTCGCACAGAGTCGGACACGACTGAAGCAGCGCAGCAGCAGCAGCAGAGGACTGGAGGACTGGCCTGGGAAGCCTCTGCAAAATTCTACAAGTTATAGATGTCAGTGGGGTTTCCTCTGAAGTCTCCCTACCTCCTCTCACTGTTGCCTGGCACTCCCTCTTATGTGTGCTGCCTTCTTCAGGGACATCAAACATAGAGCACTTTTTCATCTTGATTTTTAATACCCGCTAACAGTACTTGTACATTCTGTTCTGTACCACACTGCTCATTTATCTGTTCCATCTTTCTCCCCATCCAACTGTGAGTTCTGACATGTTAGGAGAAGGCTTGCACTCCCTGTCCAGTACATTCCCTTTGCATAAAGCTTTTTGTCAGAAGAGAATTTGTGTATCTTTGTAAATATTTACATAAACAACTCAGAAAATAAAAGAATCTGCTTTGAGAAAGGTGGGGGTAAGGGATTGGTTAATGAGAGACTTTTAATACTTTTTATAAAGAATGAAAAATTTAAGAGAACAAGTCAAAGTACAAATGTTCCATTATGTAATCAAATAATATTTTACTTACATAAAAAGTCATTTCTTCTGAACTGGGAAATATCTTTCACATACTGAGGAAACTAGTATTTTCTGAGGTCAACTGTACCAGTGATTAGAAATTAAAAGAATAAAAATCAGGAATTTAGAAACAGAGTAGGAGCTCCTTAAAACATTGTGGGAAGCCCGGTGTTCTGATTACAGTCTCACGTGCTGGACCACCAAACCCAAGACAACAATGGCAGTTTTGAGAATCAAGTGGAAAATTTTATCCAGCCATCTTCTGGATGTGCGACCTCTGTATGGGGTTCAACTTAGGTGTACCTGAGGCCCAGAGTTGGCTTGTGAGTGCATGGCCTTCACTCTGTGGGGAGAAATTGTGGGATGGTTTTCTTCAAGCCCTGGGCAGGCTGTACTGTGGATATAGCCTAGTGAGCTGCCAGCCTCGCCCTCATGATTACAGTGGCTGGGAACAAAGCAAACATGTTCATGTTAAGGAAGAACAGATACACTTGAGACCAATATACTGGAAGCAGTCAAAAGTAAAGTTTTAGAAAAGTTTCTCATAATGTCAGAATTAGAATATGCCTCCATGTCATTGTTTGGAATTCACTTTATTTTTTAAATGATTTGCATCAACATTTGTTCATGTATTTACTACTTTACTACTCAGTAGCATCACATTAGAAGAAGGCAATGGCAGCCCACTCTGGTACTCTTGCCTGGAAAATCCCATGGACGGGGGAGCCTGGTGGGCTGCCATCTATGGGGTCACACAGAGTTGGACACGACTGAAGCAACTTAGCAGCAGCATCACATTACACAAACTAGGGGCTTAAAGCAGGCAAAATAAGGAATCTGTGGCCTCAGGGAGATAGCCCTTTGGGGTGTAAATCTGGAGTTTAATGGGCTTCACAGGTGATACTAGTGGTAAAGAATCTTCCTGCCAATGCAGGAGATGTGAGAGACGCTGATTCTATCCCTGGGTTGGGAAGATGCCCTGAAAGAGGAAATGGCACTCCACTCCACTATTTTCGCCTGGAAAAGCCCATGGATAGAGGAGCCTGGTGGGCTACCATCCATGGGGTTGTAAAGAGTCGGATATGACTGAGTATTTGAGCACACAGCACTGGGTTTTGATACAGATTAATGTTGGGAAATAAGGGACAGAAGAGAAGCTAAAAGAATTGAAATAATGAGTTCTCTTCTTTTAAAGTTTCCATGCTAGGAGATACAAGCAGTCTTCTGTGATTGTGTCTGGGCATCCTGGGCTGTGGGGTCCAAGAAAAGATTAGAGAACAGATGTCAAATCATAGATCAGATTATCAGAGCAAGAGAACCCAGGCTCCTGAATCCAGCATGGCTAAGTTGTGCCATGCTTCTGGCTGGTCTGATTGTTCATGGCAGGAGACCAGTTGGGGTCAGGGGACATCTCAACAGAAACTCTCTGTGGCAGGAGGATGACAAGAGCTGGTGACCATCAGGGCAGGACCCAAGGAGGCCAATTGGGTGCATCAAAGACATCATTATATAGACTCTTATAAGGCAGCAGTTCTCAGTGTTTCTCTACTGGGCTACACATGTTGGATGATTTTCACTTGAACAACATAAACAACCACATAAAGTGCATAAATATGATCCCAACTTAGACAAACAAAGCAGCCCTCTGCCCCCAAATTATTTGTCATGGCATTTTTAAAGCATTTAATAATAATGATAATTAAAAAATCAAGGACTTGTCTCAAAAAAGTTGTCATTAAAAAGGAAGAATATTAATTGTAACTTACATGCAGAGTACATCATGAGAAACACTGGGCTGGAAGAAACACAAGCTGGAATCAAGATTGCCGGGAGAAATATCAATAACCTCAGAAATGCAGATGACACCATCCTTATGGCAGAAAGTGAAGAGGAACTCAAAGCCTCTTGATGAAAGTGAAAGTGGAGAGTGAAAAAGTGGGCTTAAGGCTCAACATTCAGAAAACGAAGATCATGGCATCCAGTCCCATCACTTCATGGGAAATAGGTGGGGAAACAGTGGAAACAGTGTCAGATTTCATTTTGGGGGCTCCAAAATCACTGCAGATGGTGACTGCAGCCATGAGATTAAAAGACGTTTATTCCTTGAAAGGAAAGTTATGACCAACCTAGATAGCATATTCAAAAGCAGAGACATTACTTTGCCAACAAAGGTCCATCTAGTCAAGGCTATGGTTTTTCCTGTGATCATGTATGGATGTGAGAGTTGGACTACGAAGAAAGCTGAGCGCCAAAGAATTGATGCTTTTGAACTGTGGTGTTGGAGAAGACTCTTGAGAGTCCCTTGGACTGCAGGGAGATCCAACCAGTCCATTCTGAAGGAGATCAGCCCTGGGATTTCTTTGGAAGGAATGATGCTAAAGCTGAAAGTCCACAGTACTTTGGCCACCTCATGCGAAAAGTTGACTCATTGGAAAAGACTCTGATGCTGAGAGGGATTGGGGGCAAGAGGAGAAGGGGACGCCAAAGGATGAGATGGCTGGATGGCATCACTGACTCCATGGACATGAGTCTGGGTGAATTCTGGGAGTTGGTGATGGACAGGGAGGCCTGGCGTGCTGTGATTCATGGGGTTGCAAAGAGTCGGACACAGCTGAGCGACTGAACTGAACTGAAGCTCATTTTTAAATTTTTTGGATTTAAAAAATGAGTAGAACTCCAGGAGTGCTCAGCTGAGATTGGATTAGTGGAGGACTGTATCAGTTATGACTGAATTATCTGTCAGAACTCCTCTTTCTCTCTTGCTCAGTGTTCAAGTACTAACAATAGACTGATCTCTCATCTGTATCATAATCTCCAATCACTAATAAAGTATTTGCATACCTCAGTACTGAAGTACCAGCAATCCTTCTCACTATTCATCACAGCATACCACTGTGTCTGCAGTAGGGATAGTGCATTCTGGAACCTGATGAACTCTTCTGAGAATTCCGTTTTCTTTAGCTGTGCAAACACGCTTACATCCAGGGCCCCTTCTCCTCGCTGATTTCCCACTGGCCCTGGATGTACAAGAGCAGGATCTTAATCCAGGAATAAGTGAGAGAGGAGATGGACAGGGACATGGAGACATAGGCACAAAGAAGGAAAATCAGGAGTCTTTCTCTCCCATTCTCTCTCTCTCTGTTCCTTCCTTATCATTCTGTCATTTTAGGGAGGAGAGAAATGTCTTAATATTTGCATGGGATTATTACGAATATATCCAGTTAATGTGTGATAAAAGCACTATCTTTTTTTTTTTTCTTTCCCACAACCTTTTCCAGAAACTGAAGGACCAGATTATTACAGCTCAAGATAAAACCAAGAAAATCAGTTAGTTCAGAAACCCGGTCACCCTAAAAGTGAGTTCCCTTACTGAATTTATGATGAACCTCTTTATCCAAAACTTTATTCCCTTTCTTGTCCCCTCTGACCTCAATCCTGAGCTAACTGAACACCAATCAACCAGAATCAGATTATTAAAATTTCTGTTGTTGACAATATCTTTAATGTACTAAAATTACTATTATAGATATCATCATTAAGGTACAAACTCAGATTGTTCCCCAGGGCAAGATAAGTTAATAGACCTCCCCCTAAGCCATGGATCACCTGGCCTGAGGATTGTAAATCAAAGACATCTAATACTTTGGCCACCTGATGCGAAGAGCTGAGTCATTGGAAAAGACCCTATTTCTGGGAAAGATTGAAGGCTGGACGAAAAGGGGACAACAGAGGATGAGACGGTTGGATGGCATCACCAACTTAATCAACATGAGTTTGAGTAAACTCCAGGAGTTGGTGATGGACAGGGAGGTCTGGCATGCTGCAGTTCATGGGGTCGCAAAGAGTCAGACATGACTGAGCGACTGAACTGAACTGAACTGATCTCCAAGATTAATGTGGAACCAGAGTTGAGAATCATGCTGACCCTCTAACTAGCCAGACTTGAGTAGCTTTAATTTCTCAAAGCCCCAGAATCCTCATCCATAAAATAAAGATAATTATCATGCCTCTCTTTTTAAGTTGAGCAACGTTTAGATGAAAACAATCCCATAAAAAGTATTAAATGCAGTACCTGAAATGTTAGATGTAGGGAACAGTTTTCATTATTTTATTAGCAGTATAATTTTCAATTTCAGAGCATGTGTCACACTGCCACTCATGAGCCAGCACTGCCACATTTGGCCAAATATCCTAATGCAGGTTCTCATTCTTTGTGTTTAAATAATTGAAACTGAACCCACTTGCTAGTCCTAACTCATCAATTAAGAGGGAGGTTAGTTCATAAATATTCCAACCATCCTCTCTTCTACTATTTTCTGCTATGAAGGCCCTAAATTTCTTCAATTATTCCTAAGAATTAAATTATGCAAGTTTTATTCAGGCTTGAGGTTACTTCTACTGGAAATGGCAACAAAGAAAATGCTCTGGGACAACACCTCCTAACTATTATCTATCCCCAAAGAGTAAAAAAGATGGCTTGAGAAAAATCTGCTCTGTGGGAAACTGTTTTGAAAGATATTTTGGATTTATTCATTAATTTCCTCTCTTATCTCTCTAATAGTCCTTATAGCTCTGGCAAGTCTCTGATGTTTATTTCCATTGAAAAGGAGCCAAATTAGCACATACTATGCAAATTGCAGCACATGCAAAACTCCTTATAAATTCAGAAAACAATTAATCTAATACCCTTATGGAAAACAAGGCAAATACTAATAAGGAAAATGAATGTTTCAAGTAGAAAAAAATTTTCCTTGAAGGAAATGGCCCAGGAATTCCTATGTTAAGAGAGTGGACGGACAGGAAAACAGAGTTTTGGAGTTGAGAAACCATGGATAGAAGGTCTACCATTAGAGACAAGGTCAATCATTGTTTAGCGGCTAAATCATGTCTGACTCTTTTGGGACCCCATGAACTGTAGCCACCAGCGTCCTCTGTCCATGGGATTTCCCAGGTAAGAACACTAGAGTGGGTTGCCATTTCTTTCTTCATGATCTTCCTGACCCCGAGATGAAACTCGCATCTTCTGCTTAGCAGGTGGATTCTTTACCACTGAGCCACCTGGGAAGCCTGCAAGATTAATATAATGTCTATTATATACTCCATCTTTACATTTATTATTAGAAGTAATCTTCCCAGGGACGATGAAAGGGCAATGCTGTTATCCCAGTATTAGAGATGAGGAAATGCAGACACGTAAAGGTGAGTCCACATAACTGTTAGTGGCAAAATGGAGTGAGACTCAACGCATGGCTTGCTCCATTTCACGGTTCATCCTCTTTCTATTAAACTGTTTTGTGTAGTACAGAGAAGAAGCCCAAAACTACCAAAGAACGCTGTTGACTATAACAGAAAACTGTGATTGATCTGTAAGAAAAGCTCCGGAAATGAATTCAAGGCTCTGAGGGAAGCACTTGCCTCATGGGAGGCTACCCTGGGCTGCAGAAGATAAACACGGGTCAGAATGGTTTTCACACATTTGCAGGACATGAACAAAACAATTGTAGACTTTGGAGCCGAAAGAAATTGGTCAGGATGTAGGGAACAATATTTTCTCCCTTGGGTCTTCATGATTTAATTTGGAGAATTTTTCTTAACATATTCCCTGATAGCTCAGTTGCTAAAGAATCTGCCTGCAATGCAGGAGACCCCGGTTTGATTCCTGGATCAGAAAGATCTTCTGGAGAAGGGATATGCTACCCTCTCCAGCATCCTTGGGCTTCCCTTATGGCTCAGCTGGTAAAGAATCTGCCTGCAATCGGGGAGACCTGGGTTTGACCCCTGGGTTGGGAAGGTCCCCTGGAGAAGGGAAAGGCTACCCACTCCAGTATTCTGGCCTGGAGAATTCCATGGACTGTATAATCCATTGTATCACAAAGACATGACTGAGTGACTTTCACTTTCACAAAAAAGAAAAGTGAACCTCAGGACCACACTGACATTTTTTTTCTACTTTGTCAGATAAGTAGGACTCTACTTTTTTTTTTTTTTTTCATTCTCCCTCCATTTATACGAACAGAAAAACAAAGATTTTACTCAAAATACTCGATGCTTTTCTATCAGTTTCTCAAAATCTTTACCCTACATTGACCGGAAACACCTCTATCTTAAGGCTCATTTCTTCCCTCTTACAAAGGCCTGAGTGGGAAGGAGGGTAATAAAAAGATGTCACTCAGGGACACCCTTACCTGTCCAACTAGGTTTGAAGCAATGACCACAGGCTTGCTGCAGTGTCCTTGAATTATCTCTGAGCTTTGTGTCCTAAAACTGACTTCTATCTCACAAAGTTCTTTTGGGAAAAAGAAAAAATGATTGACAAATGAAGCACCTTGCAAAATTTTACCAGTATTAAATGATGGTTTTAAGTTCAGGTCTTCACACCTGTCATCTCATTTAACCTTTAAAACCATTGTTACGATCCCCTTTTATCAAAAAAAGGACACAGAAGCCTGGAGGAGTTGGTTAGCTTGTGCAAGGTCAAGCAGATTCTGAGAAGTCCAGCCAGCTTTCTCTAACCCCTGACCTGAGTAATTGTGCAGTGTAAGGACTTTAGATTCAAAATACTTGGATTCAAATTCTGGCTTCACTAGCTGTTTAACCTGGGGAATGATTTCTAATCTATCAGTGCCTTTATCTCCAAAACAGGGAATAGTGATTGAGACAGTAAATAACAGAGCTGTCCAGAAGATTAAATGAGTTACTACACATTGAAAGTTTTTAGATCTGTGATTCCGATCTGTGTGCCAAGGTGCCTCAGGGCACCACGATGAACTCTAGTGGGTGGTTGGGACTATTGAAATTTTCAAGGGAGATGTGGTGATACTTGATATCTGTTAGACATTGAGCAGACTCCTAGCTGGAAGTAGTTCACAGTTACAATATTAGGTCACACTACATTACTTTTAGGTCATACCTGAATGGTCTAGTGGTTTTCCCTACTTTCTTCAATTTAAGTCTGAATTTGGTAATAAGGAGTTCATGGTCTGAGCCACAGTCAGCTTCTGGTCTTGTTTTTGTTGACTGTATAGAGCTTCTCCATCTTTGGCTGCAAAGAATATAATCAATCTGATTTAGGGGTTGACTATCTGGTAATGTCCATGTGTAGAGTCTTCTCTTGTGTTGTTGGAAGAGGGTGTTTGCTATGACCAGTGCATTTTCTTGGCAAAACTCTATTAGTCTTTGTCCTGCTTCATTCCATATTTCAAGGCCAAATTTGCCTGTTACTCCAGGTGTTTCTTGACTTCCTACTTTTGCATTTCAGTCCCCTATAATGAAAAGGACATCTTTTTTGGATGTTAGTTCTAAAAGGTCTTGTAGATCTTCATAGAACCAATCAACTGCAGCTTCTTCAGTGTTACTGGTTGGGGCATAGACTTGGATTACTGTGACATTGATTGGTTTGCCTTGGAAACGAACAGAGATCATTCTGTCACTTTTGAGATTGCATCCAAGTACTGCACATCAGACTCTTTTGTTGATCATGATGGCTACTCCATTTCTTCTGAGGGTTTCCTGCCCACAGTACTAGATATAATGGTCATATGAGTTAAATTCACCCATTCCAGTCCATTTTAGTTCGCTAATTCCTAGAATGTCAACATTCACTCTTGCCATCTCTTGTTTGACCACTTCCAATTTGCCTAGTACTAGATATAATGGTCATATGAGTTAAATTCACCCATTCCAGTCCATTTTAGTTCGCTAATTCCTAGAATGTCGACATTCACTCTTGCCATCTCTTGTTTGACCACTTCCAATTTGCCTTGATTCATGGACCTGACATTCCAGGTTCCTATGTAATATTGCTCTTTACAGCATCGGACCTTACTTCTATCACCAGTCACATCCACAACTAGGTATTCTTTGTGCTTTGGCTCCATCCCTTCATTCTTTCTGGAGTTATTTCTCCACTGATCTCCAGTAGCATATTGGGCACCTATTGACCTGGGGAGTTCCTCTTTCGATATCCTATCATTTTGCCTTTTCAAACTGTTCATAAGGTTCTCAAGGCAAAAATACTCAAGTGGTTTTCCATTCCCTTCTCCAGCGAACCACACCCTGTCAGATCTCTCCACCATGACCCGCCCATCTTGGGTTGCCCCACGGGTATGGCTTAGTTTCATTGAGTTAGACAAGGCTGTGGTCCTAGTGTGATTAAATTGACTAGTTTTCTGTTAGTATGGTTTCAGTGTATCTGCCCTCTGATGCCCTCTTGCAACACCTACCGTCTTACTTGGGTTTTTCTTACCTTGGGCAGGGGGTATCTCTTCACAGCTGCTCCAGCAAAGCACAGCCGCTGTTCCTTACCTTGGACGAGGGGTATTGAAGAAAGTAGGGAAAACCACTAGACCATTCAGGTATGACCCAAATCAAATCCCTTATGATTATACAGTGGAAGTGAGAAATAGATTAAGGGCCTAGATCTGATAGATAGAGTGCCTGATGAACTATGGAATGAGGTTCGTGACATTGTACAGGAGACAGGGATCAAGACCATCCCCATGGAAAAGAAATGCAAAAAAGCAAAAGGGCTGTCTGGGGAGGCCTTACAAATAGCTGTGAAAAGAAAAGAAGTGAAAAGCAAAGGAGAAAAGGAAAGATATAAGCATCTGAATGCAGAGTTCCAAAGAATAGCAAGAAGAGATAAGAAAGCCTTCTTCAGTGATCAATACAGAGAAATAGAGGAAAACAACAGAATGGGAAAAACTAGAGATCTCTTCAAGAAAATTAGAGATACCAAGGGAACATTTCATGCAAAGATGGGCTCAATAAAGGACAGAAATGTTATGGACCTAACAGAAGCAGCAGATATTAAGAAGAGGTGGCAAGAATACATAGAAGAACTTTACAAAAAAGATCTCCACGACCCAGATAATCACGATGGTGTGATCACTGACCTAGAGCCAGACATCCTGGAATGTGAAGTCAAGTGGGCCTTAGAAAGTATCACTACGAACAAAGCTAGTGGAGGTGATGGAATTCCAGTTGAGCTCTTTCAAATTATGAAAGATGATGCTGTGAAAGTGCTGCACTCAATATGCCAGCAAATTTGGAAAACTCAGCAGTGGCCACAGGACTGGAAAAGGTCAATTTTCATTCCAATCTCAAAGAAAGGCAATGCCAAAGAATGCTCAATGCTATCCTATGCTGTCACCTCAGTCATGTCTGACTCTGTGTGACCTCACATATGGCAGCCCACCAGGCTTCCCCATCCCTGGGATTCTCCAGGCGAGAATACTGGAGTGGGTTGCCATATCCTTCTCCAATGCATGAAAGTGAAAAGTGAAAGTGAAGTCGCTCAGTTGTGTCCAACTCTAGCGACCCCATGGACTGCAGCCTACGAGTCTCCTCCGTCCATGGGATTTTCTAGGCAAAAGTACTGGAGTGGGGTGCCATTGCCTTCTCTGAAGAATGCTCAAACTACCGCACAGTTGCATTCATCTCATGTGCTAATAAAACAATATTCAAAATTCTCTAAGCCAGGCTTCAGCAATATGTGAATCGTGAACTTCCTGATGTTCAAGCTGGTCTTAGAAAAGGCAGAGAAACCAGAGATCAAATTGCCAACATCTGCTGGATCATGGAA
The DNA here is from genome assembly GCA_935064755.1 of Tragelaphus eurycerus. NCBI lineage: Eukaryota > Metazoa > Chordata > Mammalia > Artiodactyla > Bovidae > Tragelaphus > Tragelaphus eurycerus. Next base: position 34,576,794 of record CAKXYN010000002.1, read on the forward strand.
AAAGCAAGAGAGTTCCAGAAAAAACATCTATTTCTGCTTTCTTGACTATGCCAAAGCCTTTGACTGTATGGATCATAATAAACTGTGGAAAATTCTGAAAGAGATGGGAATACCAGACCACCTGATCTGCCTCTTGAGAAATCTGTATGCAGGTCAGGAAGCAACAGTTAGAACTGGACATGGAACAACAGACTGGTTCCAAATAGGAAAAGGAGCACGTCAAGGCTGTATATTGTCACCCTGTTTATTTAACTTATATGCAGAGTACATCATGAGAAAAGCTGGACTGGAAGAAACACAAGCTGGAATTAAGATTGCCGGGAGAAATATCAATAACCTCAGATATGCAGATGACACCACCCTTATGGCAGAAAGTGAAGAGGAACTAAAAAGCCTCTTGATGAAGGTGAAAGTGGAGAGTGAAAAAGTGGGCTTAAAGCTCAACATTCAGAAAACGAAGATCATGGCATCCGGTCCCATCACTTCATGGGAAATAGATGGGGAAACGGTAGAAACAGTGTCAGACTTTATTTTTCTGGGCTCCAAAATCACTACAGATGGTGACTGCAGCCATGAAATTAAAAGACGCTTACTCCTTGGAAGGAAAGTTATGACCAACTTAGATACCATATTGAAAAGCAGAGACATTACTTTGCCAACAAAGGTCCATCTAGTCAAGGCTATGGTTTTTCCAGTGGTCATGTATGGATGTGAGAGTTGGACTGTGAAGAAGGCTGAGTGACACAGAATTGATGCTTTTGAACTGTGGAGAAGACTCTTGAGAGGCCCTTGGACTGCAAGGAGATCCAACCAGTCCGTTCTGAAGGAGATCAGCCCTGGGATTTCTTTGGAAGGAATGATGCTGAAGCTGAAACTCCAGTACTTTGGCCACCTCATGCGAAGAGTTGACTCATTGGAAAAGACTCTGATGCTGGGAGGGATTGGGGGCAGGAGGAGAAGGGGACGACACAGGATGAGATGGCTGGATGGCATCACTGACTTGATGGACCTGAGTGGGTGAACTCTGGGAGTTGGTAATGGACAGGGAAGCCTGTCGTGCTGCGGTTCATGGGGTTGCAAACAGTCGGACACAACTGAGCGACTGAACTGAACTAAACTGAACTGAACATTCCTTTTGATGATGATAGATCTTCACAAAATTGGATTTTAAATAAACACTACAAAAAGAAGGCAAATATTACCCAAAAATCAATGCAGAGCAGAGTTAAACATGGCACTGTCCAACTGATTCCATTTGCAAAGTTGTGCAGCACCCAAAAGCCACACAAGTCCCATTATAAGTAATTGTGTTATTTTAAAATGAAATAAGATTATTATCTTTTCTTTATATGTGTATGTCGTTTTTTTTTTTTTTTCAAATGGCTGCATAAGTTGTCAGGACATAAATATTACAATATATAATACTATAAAAACATATTATAAATAATATTATAATATATCATACTATAAATAACATTGATATTGAGACCTAACTACTTAGTAAATGGATATTTTATTTTTCCCAGATGTGCCATGAAAAAAAAAATTACTGTCACTTTGAATGCCACAAAGTGAGAACATTTGGAACTGACTTGGAACAATTTCATATGGCTAGCCACACTGTGTCTGCTGTTCTCATCAACTCCCATGCTTTAATGAGTCTCATATCAAGTTCTGTCAGTTCCGTATGAGTAACAGAGCTGATGTGTATGTCTGCAAACTGCCCAGCCAGGTCAGGAGAGACGGACCAGCTTTTACAGCTGAGGAGATGAGGTTAAGGCCGGCATGTGACACATACCAGATCACCTAGCTCACCTGTGTGCTGCTGGAACTTCCACAGACCACTTGCTTCCCTGAACCAGGCTGCTTCTCCAAAAAGAAAAAAAAGAAAATGACACAAAACAAGAAAAATGTGTTACAACAGATAAAAATTTTTTTGCTCCCCACGGTATTCCCTGAGGATGGGGGAAGTTGCGTCTCTTCCTTCATTTAATTATAAATTCATTTGAAAATGTTATTTAACAATTCTAATGAGTGTCATTCAACTGATTAGGAAGATGCGTTAATTTTCCTCTCTAATTGAGAAGGCTCAAAGTAAGCTCCCCACATAGAATTCTAGGACTCAAATTCCCATCTGCTACTTTTACCTCTGGGCTCAGCTGAACCACTCTGTGCCCAAACCACCAGCCCACACAGCTGTAAAACAATACACTGGTGTTGCTTTAAGCCACTTAATCTGTAGTCACTTGTTACAACAGTGATAGAAAACTCATAGAGAACCTGGATCAGGTCAGAGTCAGAAAGCAACTTCTAAGGAAATGCAGAATTTGAGTCACCACCAAGGGTTGCCCCTCAGAGGCTATGGTGAGTGGAACAGCAGCAGCAGCAGGAACACACCCGGCATCATGAGACAAAACTCAAGAGCAGAGGGATTTGCACAATAACGCTCCTCTTATAGATGCTGATGGCTACAGCCAGAACTGGGACACATCTGACACCCAGGACGAAGCATGGGAAAATGGGGAGGTGGCATGCTAGCCCACAGGACTCAGCCAAAGGTCCATATTTTGTGCAGAGGTGGCCAGAGAAGCATATGTTACTGCCAGGAAGAATATAATTAATCAGCAAAGATTGGTATGATGTGTCCACATTGTCACTAACAAATTAAGTTGGCTTTTCTAGTATTTCTTGCTCCTGCACATATTTGGTGAATGTCTTATTTAGCACTTTGCTCCACTCCTTGATACCCACTTCAAGGCATAAAAGACAACTGTCCCAATGATCAGAAAAATTAACCTCAAGGAGATCTGAGATTTCAGACACATTTAGACTTGATTCCAATATCAGAGCTCACATGTATCCATTAAAATTTACTGCCTGCCTTCACCCTGATACGTAATTTATGATAAAGCTGTCTCCTGCTCTCTCTGTACCTACCTCTTCCCCTGGCCCACAGTCTGAGAGCATCGGAAACTGAATATTCTTATTTTATTCTATAAGAAACACCATCACCAGTACTTATTGGAAAGAAAAAAAAAGAGCTTCATGATCTGGCTCCTGCCAACTGTGATCTGCTCTGGGGGTGGGGGAGGGGGCATACTGAGTCATGACTTCATTCTTCCTGTGTATTGTTTTCTGTCTGAAATGTAATTCTGTCTTCGTCTAATTTCTACTCATTCTTCAGAATTTAATTCAAGGAAAAAAGAGAAAATTATAAAACTGAACATGAGTGGAAACAAATGAACTTAAATACATATACACATATGTGATTTTCAAAAGATGAAAGTATCATGGGGAAATGAAGAATGGAGACTTGGTTTTAAATAAAGTAAGACACTCTATAGTCAAGTTCAACATGTCAACTCTGACTGGAATCTGGTTAAAAGTAACCAGTAACAAAAGATTTGGGGCAACTGCATACATTTAAGTACACAGAATATTAGATAATATTAGGGAACTATTATGGTTGGATGGCATCACAGACTCGATGGACATGAGTTTGTGCAAGCTCAGGGAGTTGGTGATGGACAGGAAGCCTGGCATGCTGCGGCCCATGGGGTCACAAAGAGTCAGACACAACTGAGTGACTGAACTGAACTGAGGGGACTATTAGTTTTCTTAAGTGTGACAATGTAGCTAAATGGAAGAGTGTCCTACTCTGAGGCACTGCATGAAGGAGTATTTAGCAGTGAGATTTCAAAACTGGAACATATTTTCAAATAATTCAGCAAAAACAACATCAGTTCAGTTCAGTTCAGTTGCTCAGTCGTGTCCAACTCTTTGCAACCCCATGAATCGCAGTACGCCAGGCCTCCCTGTCCATCACCAACTCTCGGAATTCACTCACACTCACATCCATTGAGTCAGTGATGCCATCCAGCCATCTCATCCTCTGGCGTCCCCTTCTCCTCCTGCCCCCGATCCCTCCCAGCGTCAGACTCTTTTCCAACGAGTCAACTCATAGCATGAGGTAGCCAAAGTGCTGGAGTTTCAGCTTCAGCATCATTCCTTCCAAAGAAATCCCAGGGCTGATCTCCTTTAGAATGGACTGGCTGGATCTCCTTGCAGTCCAAGGGACTCTCAAAAGTCTTCTCCAACACCACAGTTCAAAAGCATCAATTCTTTGGCGCTCAGCCTTCTTCACAGTCCAACTCTCACATCCATACATGACCACAGGAAAAACCATAGCCTTGACTAGAAGAACCTCTGTTGGCAAAGTAATGTCTCTGCTTTTGAATATGCTATCTAGGTTTGTCATAACTTTCCTTCCAAGCAGTAAGTGTCTTTTAATTTCATGGCTGCAGTCACCATCTGCAGTGATTTTGGAGCCCAGAAAAATAAAGTCTGACACTATTTCCACCGTTTCCCCATCTATTTCCCATGAAGTGATGGGACCAGATGCCATGATCTTCGTTTTCTGAATGTTGAGCTTGAAGCCAACTTTTTCACTCTCCACTTTCACTTTCATCAAGAGGCTTTGGAGCTCCTCTTCACTTTCTGCCATAAGGGTGGTGTCATCTGCATATCTGAGGTTAGTGATATTTCTCCCAGCAATCTTGATTCCAGCTTGTGTTTCTTCCAGTCCAGCGTTTCTCATGATGTACTCTGCATAGAAGTTAAATAAGCAGGGTGACAATATACAGCCTTGACGTACTCCTTTTCCTATTTGGAACCAGTTGCGAGCTTCCCAGGTGGTATAGTGGTAAAGAATCTGCCTGCCAATGCAGGATTTGCAAGAAACAGGGATTGATCCCTGGATCGACAAGATCCCCTGGAGTAGGAAATGGCAATCCATCCCAGTATTCTTGTCTCAAAAATTCCATAGACAGAGAAGCCTGGTGGGCTACAGTCCATGAGGTCACAAAGAGTTGGACACGACTGGGCAAGTAAGCAGACCGAGCGAGTACACACACACACACACACACACACACACACACACACACACACACACGTGAGAAAGAAAGGAGAGCAAGTGTGATTAAAAATACAAGCAATTTAACCTACTTGTAGTTGTACCATCCTTTCAAATGTTCTCCATGGTTGGAATGTTTTACAACAACACATTAGGGGAAAATAAAGAATTTAGGATATAGTATTGAAGTCCATGCTGTTAAAGTTTGTATAAAGTTCAAGATAACCAATGTTTGAGAAAAGGTTTAGCACAAAGGTGGGGATGGTGACTGGAGACATTTGAAAAGGTGCTGACCTTGTACGGTAGGGATAGAAGTCAGAACAGAGAGGGTTTAGAAAGGAGCAATGTAGTCTGAGAACCTCACTCACTTTGGAGAGTCAGAAGCAGAAAAAAGGAAATGAGTTGAATAGCTTAATCAAGTACTAGATCATTGATTTTTAGCAGAAAAGACAATATCACAGTAATATTAAAGGGCCCTTGAAAGCGATAATGATAATAAACCATCCATCATTCTGCACTCCTGTTTATTAATATTGCCATGCTTGCTATTTTGTAGTCAAGTTTAATATTGTATTATGTCAAGTATTTTCCATATCGATAAAAGTGCATTCAAATTGCTTCATGTTTCATTATGCTTTATGTACCATGGTTCATTAAACCATAAACATTTAGGTCTCTGCCTCCTCCTTTTTGTCCTTATATAAGTAGTACTGCAAAGTATATATTTGTGTATATTCCCCTTCTAGTAGATTATTTCTAACCCCCAGTGTGTCTATATGTGGAGTAAGAAAGCAAGTGAAGTTAAATGAAATCATAAGAGGAGAGCTGCAACCCCACAGAAGTGTTCTTAGAAAAGAGACATCAAAGAGCTCGTCTTCTCCCTCGCTCTCTCATTCTGTCTGTCTGTCTGTCTGTCTTCTCTCTCTCTCTTTACACATACTAAAAGCCATACACAAAGACACCCATCTACAAGCAAAGAAGAGAACCCTCAACAAAAACCAAATTTGTCTGCAACTTAATAATGGACACCCAGCCTCTCGAATTATGAGGAAATAAATATCTGTTGTTTAAGCAATTCAGTCTGTGGAATTTTGTTACAGCCATCTACACAGACAAATATGTCATGCCATAAAAGTTTCAGTTCTCAAATTAACCTATAAATTGAAATCATTTCAATCAAAATGTCAATTAACTGTTTTTGAAAACTTAACTTTGGTACCCCTGCTGCTGCTAAGTCGCTTCAGTCGTGTCCAACTCTGTGTGACCCCATAGACGGCAGCCCACCAGGCTCTGCCGTCCCTGGGATTCTCCAGGCAAGAACACTGGAGTGGGTTGCCATTTCCTTCTCCATTGTGTGAAAGTGAAAAGTGAAAATGAAGTCGCTCAGTCACGTCCGACTCGTAGCGACCCCATGGACTGCAGCCCACCAGGCTCCTCAATCCATGGGATTTTCCAGGTAAGAATACTGGAGTGGCTTGCCATTGGTACCCCTACAAGCCACTTAAAATTTAATATGAGAAACTTTTTTTTTTCCCTCAAATAAATAGGAAGAAAAATACATGCTACACTAGCATGCACTAACATGTAGACTACATGGTTATAGCAAAAGAAAGGCTGGCAGGTAGTATTCGTAAAATGTTAATTATTATTTCCATCCTCCTTATCATTATTATTCATTTTTGGAATATTATAAATGTTTTAAGCTGTAGTGAGGGAGATTGGGCAAAATTTGGTTTTAAAAAAGCCATAAAAATGTAGACTAAAGGGCAAAGGTGTTTACAGTAGTTTTGTTTATAATGGTATGAAACTGAAGCATTCCAAGTATTAAATAATAAAGTGATATTAAATCATAAATGTTTTATAGCATAAGCACAAAAAGGAAGATGTTTCAGCAGTGGAGTCACTGCCAGTCACCGTGCAATCAGGAAATTGGTTATACAGGTGACAGAAAAACTTAGAAGGCAAAAGGGATGAGGAGGCAGTGCAGTGTTTAACAAGAACAGGAAGCTGCTCACACCCCCAGACCTGGACTAATGATGGGAAAGAAGCAGTGTCACTGGAACTGGAGCTGAAACCTTCCTGTGGAAGGAATGGTCCCGGTAAAACCACAGCAAGGCTCCAGGGGAGTCAGGAGCCATAGAGGAAAGGGCTGTCCCTTGCTGGAACCAAGGAAGAGACTCATGGATGTCAAAAATAACACTCGATGCAAAGAGAAAGACAGAAAAATACCCTGGATTTTGCTTTTCAGTCTTCCACCAGTTCCTATTTTTGGTGACCAGATCAGATCAGTCGCTCAGTTGTGTCTGACTCTTTGAGACCCCATGAATCGCAGCACGCCAGGCCTCCCTGTCCATCACCAACTCCCGGAGTTCACCCAGACTCACATTCATCGAGTCAGTGATGCCATCCAGCCATCTCATCCTCTGGCATCCCCTTCTCCTCTTGCCCCCAATCCTTCCCAGCATCAGAGACTTTTCCAATGAGTCAACTCTTTGCATGAGGTGGCCAAAATACTGGAGTTTCAGCTTTAGCAACATTCCTTCCAAAGAAGTCCCAGGGCTGATCTCCTTCAGAATGGACCGGCTGGATCTCCTTGCAGTCCAAGGGACTCTCAAGAGTCTTCTCCAACACCACAGTTCAAAAGCATCAATTCTTCGGCCCTCAGCCTTCTTCACAGTCCAACTCTCACATCCATACATGACCACAGGAAAAACCATAGCCTTGACTAGACGGACCTTTGGTGGCAAAGTAATGTCTCTGCTTTTGAATATGCTACCTAGGTTGGTCATAAGTTTCCTTCCAAGGAGTAAGTGTGTTTTAATTTCATGGCTGCAGTCACCATCTGTAGTGATTTTGGAGCCCAGAAAAATAAAGTCTGACACTGTTTCTACTGTTTCCCCATCTATTTCCCATGAAGTGATGGGACTAGACGCCATGATCTTCGTTTTCTGAGTGTTGAGCTTTAAGCCAACTTTTTCACTCTCCACTTTCACCTTCATCAAGAGGCTTTTAGTTCCTCTTCACTTTCTGCCATAAGGGTGGTGTCATCTGCATATCTGAGGTTACTGATATTTCTCCCGGCAATCTTGATTCCAGCTTGTGTTTCCTCCAGTCCAGCGTTTCTCATGATGTACTCTGCATATAAGTTAAATAAACAGGGTGACAATATACAGCCTTGATGAACTCCTTTTCCTATTTGGAACCAGTCTGTTGTTCCATGTCCAGTTCTAACTGTTGCTTCCTGACCTGCATACAGATTTCTCAAGAGGCAGGTCAGGTGGTCTGGTATTCCCATCTCTTTCAGAATTTTCCATAGTTTCTTGTGATCCACACAGTCAAAGGCTTTGGCATAGTCAATAAAGCAGAAATAGATGTTTTTCTGGAACTCTCTTGCTTTTTCCATGATCCAGTGGATGTTGGCAATTTGATCTCTGGTTCCTCTGCCTTTTCTAAATCCAATTGGAACATCAGGAAGTTCACGGTTCACATATTGCTGAAGCCTGGCTTGGAGAATTTTGAGCATTACTTTACTAGCATGTGAGATGAGTACAATTGTGCAGTAGTTTGAACATTCTTTGGCATTGCCTTTCTTTGGGATTGGAATGAAAACTGATCTTTTCCAGTCCTGTGGCCACTGCTGAGTTTTCCAAATTTGCTGGCATATTGAGGGCAGCACTTTCACAGCATCATCTTTCAGGATTTGGAATAGCTCAACTGGAATTCCATCACCTCCACTAGGTTTGTTCGTAGTGATGTTTTCTAAGGCCCACTTGACTTCACATTCCAGGATTATACAGTGGAAGTGAGAAATAGATTTAAGGGCCTAGATCTGATAGATAGAGTGCCTGATGAATTATGGAATGAGGTTCGTGACATTGTACAGGAGACAGGGATCAAGACCATCCCCATGGAAAAGAAATGCAAAAAAGAAAAATGGCTGTCTGGGGAGGACTTACAAATAGCTGTGAAAAGAAGAGAAGCAAAAAGGAAAGATATAAACATCTAAATGCAGAGTTCCAAAGAATAGCAAGAAGAGATAAGAAAGCCTTCTTCAGTGATCAATGCAAAGAAATAGAGGAAAACACCAGAATGGGAAAGACTAGGGATCTCTTCAAGAAAATCAGAGATACCAAAGGAACATTTCATGCAAAGATGGGCTCGATGAAGGACAGAAATGGTATGGACTTAACAGAAGCAGAAGATATTAAGAAGAGATGGCAAGAATACACAGAAGAACTGTACAAAAAAAATCTTCACGGCCCAGATAATCACGATGGTGTGATTTTTGGTGAACCTACCTGCAAATTAGTGAGGCAATGACATCTGGGATATGCAATTCCCTGCAATTTAGAAAAGGCTAGGAAAAGATGGGGAATGAATCCAAGAGGAAACAGGAAATAAGCCAACATAACTATTCCGTGATACTTACTGGTGAGGAAAGCATATTCGTGATATATTTTAAGGAAAGAAATGGGTATATACATTTGTATATTTCCAAATGGGCATATAAATACATACATAAATTCTTAAGCATAGAAAAAATCTAGAGAACCACACCAAGATATTAATGTTATCATCGTCTGGATGATACTATTTTTGGTTGCTCTGTATTGTCTAGTTATTTTCAAGTAAATATATAGGACTAATGACTTAAAATAATAAAAGGATAATTGTGTTTCTGTGTTTAAGAGCAATTAGATTATTGGCTCCTTGAATATTGGATACAAAGATGAGCTATCTTTATCATGTTTAGAGCCTTTATATTAGAGAAAAAAAGGGCTAAATTCATCTACCAAAATGAAATACACAACTGCGTCTCACTTGACATTGACCATCAGAAAAAATACTCAATGTATTTTTACTTCCACTTGCCCTTTTCTACCTCCACATACAATTGAGATAATAAGGTATGTTACACCTGATTCCTTTTTATCTCTTTCAACAATACATTATGAATCATCTCCTTTAAGAATTTCTTTCACATTTGTTTCTTTTATTACCAAGCTAACCTCTATAATTCAGATAGTTCCATTTTATGGTTCTCATAGTAACATTTATTTTATAGCATGCATTCTCTCTCCCTCAGATTTTAATTTTGTTTCTCTTCCCTTTTGAAACACCATCCATATTATTTGAAAAGTATTAGAATGTAGATCTTGTTTGGGAGGATAATTCTGATGCCAACCTGAAACAGTAAAATAAAAACTCCTTACTTCTCCACCAAAAACCAGTTATCCTTTCTTTAGGCTTTTCTCAGTCAGCATCCGGTCTGAAGGTAGCACTCATGCCAATTATTTTATAAAAATAAGTTAATATAAAGTAAGCTAATTAGGTTTTGCAGAACTGAACATGCAAATAAGGTAATCTGAGGGACTATACAGGTTGTAACTGCAAGTATTAGCAACTATCCTTAGGGTTGGGAGGACAAAGAGAAGGAACTGGGATTACTAAAATGTAGCTGCTTCTAAGAGGGGCCCGGATGCAGACCTCTGGGGAGAAAGCACCCCCTGCTTGGTACAGCCTTATGGAAAGCTTCCTGAAGATTTGGGCCCTGGCCGGCTGACCCCGTTATCCCTGAAGGGATACATGGGGCTAATTCTAGCAACAAACAGGATAGCAACTGCTACTGCCAGGGTAAACTTGCATCGCAGTGGTGTTGCTGAGATCAAAAGGAAACAGACTTGAAGAAGCTGTCCCTTCTCATCCTTCCGGCCGGCCACCCTCCCTCTAGCTCCCCCTGTTGGCAGAGGTAACAAATAGCAGGCTGACAAAACAAACAGGGTTTGCAGAGACCTGGTTAGAAACTTGAGTCCAAAGATCGTTCTGAAGCTGAGAGATATCAGCAGAGGTCCATTGTCACACATACCCCTGTCCAGAATGTCTGCAAATAATAGGACCCTATGCCTATTTCTGAGAGTAAAAAGCAGGACTGGGGACCAAAGCAGAATAAAATAGGCTTGTAATAAAAAATGGGGGAGTTTTTTAACTTGATTAGTAAAATAGCAAGACAGAACCATCTCCCCTCAGCTCAGTCAGTGCTCAAGAGGCATAAGCTTTGTGCTTCCTGATGCTGAGAGGCCCTCGTACCTTATTATGTTTATTTAGCTCTCTGCACCTCCTGGTATTTTCTATCTCATTTCCTATTCTTCAGTTCAGTTCAGTCACTCAGTCGTGTCCGACTCTGCGACCCCCGTGAATCACAGCACACCAGGCCTCCCTGTCCATCACTAACTCCCGGAGTCCACCCAAACCCATGGCCATTGATGCGGTGATGCCATCCAACCATCTCATCCTCTGTCGTCCCCTTCTCCTCCTGCCTTCAATCTTTCCCAGTATCAGGGTCTTTTCAAATGAGTCAGCTCTTCGCATCAGGTGGCCAGAAAATTGGGGTTTCAGCCTCAACATCAGTCCTTCCAATGAACACCTAGGACTGATCTCCTTTAGGATGGACTGGTTGGATCTCCTTGTAGTCCAAGGGACTCTCAATAATCTTCTCCAACACCACAGTTTAAAAGCATCAATTTTCGGCACTTAGCTTTCTTTATAGTCCAACTCTGACATCCATACATGACCACTGACATCCATACATGACCACTGGAAAAACCATAGCCTTGACTAGATGGATCTTTGTTGACAAAGTAATGTCTCTGCTTTTTAATATTCCTGTGCCCATTGAACCAGATAACTAGGTTGAATGTCTGAATTTGGACACTAAGAGCCTCCCTCAGGTATTAAGTATTGATATAATCACCTTCCAACCTTCTAAATGATATGCCCTCCCCTCTAACAATAGAGCAGCCCATTGTATCAAACCCTGTATCACATACTCCCACAGACCTGAGTTGGTCTTGAAAGTGAAAGTGAATGTTAGTTGCTGAGCCAGGTCTGACTCTTTGCAACCTCATGGACCATCGCCCGCCAGGTTCCTCTGTCCATACAATTCTCCAGGCAAGAATACTAGAGAGGGTTGCCATTCCCTTCTCCAGGGGCTCTTCCTGACCCAGACATCAAACTTGGGTCTCCTGCATTGCAGGCAGATTCTTTACCATCTGAGCCACTAGAGAAGCCTATGTTGATCTTAGAGAGCCTTATTCATCCATGTATTCATCCATTCATTAATTCAGCAAGTGTCTGCTTATAACTTTTTATGTTAGACATTGTTCAACACACTAGAGATACAGCAGTGATCAAAGTAGATCAAGTCTCTGCTGGAACTTGCATTCCAGTGGGGGCTGAGAGGGAGAGGCAGGAACAAGGCAGATAAAGCACAAATACCTGATAGAGGTCAGGGAATAATAAGTCCTACAGATAACAATACCGCAGTATGAAAAGAGAGAGAAGCGGGGATCTAGAGAGTGATCAAGAAGGACTCTGAAAGTATACCAGTTGGACAGATAGGCATTTTAGGAATATCTATGAACAAAGCAACACCAGATAGAGGAAAGAGAAGGTGTAAAGATGCTGAGACAGAAGCATGTCTGGCATGTTGGCAGAGAAAAGGGGAAAGGTCAGTGATGCTGGAGAGGTTCTGGTTTAGGGTCAAACATGGGGATGAGGCCGGAGAGGGAGCAGGTCACAAAGGCTGTATCAGTCACAGTAAGGACTCTGTAGTACACTCCAAGTGAAATGAACAGGAGAGAGAAAATACTTGATTTAAGTTAAAAAAAAATTCTCCTGGCAACTCTATGGGTGATAAGTCATAGACTCGAAGAATCGGTTGATTAGAAGAGACTCCATTGTTGTATGTACTGCCAAGAAATTAAAAAAAGAGTACTCCCTATTAAACCACACACGGAGCTTTCTAATGAACCAGGAAAAACAGTTGTTTAAAAAGTTGTTTTAAGTTTCTTCAAACATAAATTTCTTTATCATATATCATTCTTGTGCATACAGAGAAGGTAAATATACATGTAATTCATTAGTTGAAAAGTTTGTCTTTATATGCAGAGCTCAACCCTTCTGAAATACTTTACAATTCAGAGTCATCAAGGAAGCTCAGATGTTCACTGGTTCCTTCATTCGTTCAACAATGTCACCCAAGCGCTTGCTCTGTGGTAAGCACTGTTCTCAGCATTTGGAGGCGTTTGAAAATATGCCAAATGCAATCCATGGCTTCACCAAGCTTACAGTAAGTAACAAAAAGCAAGGAAAGGGAAGGTCAGCAAACAGAGGAGAAAGCGACATTTCTGCAAATGTTCTAACACCATAAGACATAGTTCACAAAAGAACTTTAATGTCAGACAAAGCCGGGATTAAAAACTGTCTCTTCGTTTACTATCAAAAATGTATCTTTGCATCCTTGAAACAATTATTTAATCTCCCTAGTCATCAGTTTCCTTCTAATATCAACTTCATAGAGTTGTTATTAAGGTAAAATAAAATAATGTAATTCCCTTAGCTGAGTATTGGTTCTAATTATGGAATTAGAGCATATATATTTTTGTATTTAAATATGTCTTATATGCTTCTCAAAATAATTCATGTGCCTATGATGCCTCAGATTATTCTTGCATCTGTGCTTACTCCTTCTTTCTGTAAACTTTTAGTAATCTTCCAAATATGCTACACAAAATAAATTATAAAAACACATGACTATCGTGTCTTCCTACAATTATGCATTGAGTTGACATCTTGTTTCTCCTTCCTCCAACTCATAAACTCTCAGGGAAAGAATACATTTTGCCGCTAATGGTATAAAGAAAATTGTTATTATTTGCCACTCTTTTTGTTTGGCAGAGGTAAAAATTGCAGAACTGAAAAGGAAGTGATTGGAGCACAGGATCAAAGAAAGGTGCCAGATTATTGCATCTAAACAGGCTGACCGAAGTTAAAGGAAGTAGTAGGCTGGCTCCATTCAGGAGTTGCCATTGTTTTCCTCAGCTGTTGCGTAATGAACAGTTCTCTGTAGACCTATGGAACTCCTTGTGAAAAATCCCTTAGTCCTATAGCCAGGAGGCTGATGGTAGTCATTATAACACACCTTAGGATACTCTACTGTAATCATCATTCTAACAGAATTTAAAGTATCTGTGGTCTGGTCGTCTTCCTGGCCAAATATTTAAAGCTTTGATCAGGCACTGCTTATTTCCACCTCAGAAAGCCTTATGTAGACAAAGAAAACACAACTACAACTATTTCTTTCCTTTAAACCTGAAATGATATAAATTGTTTCATGGTTGAAGTTTTCTTGGCAGGAGCTTCTTAAGCAAAGCGGATAAACTATCTCCAAGATACAATCTCTTTCTCTTTTAAATCTAGACCTGATTAGAGACCTCATTCACCATCTGGCTCAGCTGGGAGAATAAAAAAAAAAAAAAAATGGAGTTAGGAATTGGAAAATATATGTCTTTTTTAACATATCCTCTATTAATACATTAGCATAGTGAGTGTATGATCAACACTATTTCCATGTGCGTTAAAGAGGTACTCTGCTCCCTGCTAACCCTTTCTGTTCCAAAGAAGAAAGGGTCCTAAAAATCAGGCAGTACAACTTCAAAATAAAAGATGCCATGTTCCAATGTAGGTACCAGAGCCTAAAGTGCCCCTGAATTCCTAAATGTTCTTAAATAAATAATAAATATGTATGTACTATTTGATTTATTCTCTTCCAAAAGACATTTTTGTTGTAATGAGCAACTTAAGGCAATATGAATCTGGTGGTAACAAATGGTTAATGATTAGAGTCCCACAGGCCTTACAAATAGCTGTGAAAAGAAGAGAAGCGAAAAGCAAAGGAGAAAAGGAAAGATATAAACATCTAAATGCAGAGTTCCAAAGAATAGCAAGAAGAGATAAGAAAGCCTTCTTCAGTGACCAATGCAAAGAAAAAGAGGAAAACAACAGAATGGGAAAGACTAGGGATCTCTTCAAGAAAATCAGAGATACCAAAGGAACATTTCATGCAAAGATGGGCACGATAAAGGACAGAGATGGTGTGGACCTAACAGAAGCAGAAGATATTAAGAAGAGGTGGCAAGAATACACAGAAGAACTGTACAAAAAAGAGCTTCAAGACCTAGACAATCATGATGATGTGATCACTGACCTAGAGCCAGACATCTTGGAATGTGAAGTCAAATGGGCCTTAGAAAGCATCACTACGAACAAAGCTAGTGGAGGTGATGGAATTCCAGTGGAGCTATTCGAAGTCCTGAAAGATGATGCTGTGAAAGTGCTGCACTCAATATGCCAGCAAATTTGGAAAACTCAGCAGTGGCCACAAGATTGGAAAAGGTCAGTTTTCATCCCAATCCCAAAGAAAGGCAATGCCAAGGAGTGCTCAAACTACCGCACAATTGCACTCATCTCACACGCTAGTAAAGTAATGCTCAAAATTCTCCAAGCCAGGCTTCAGCAATATGTGAACCGTGAAATTCCTGATGTTCAAGCTGGTTTTCGAAAAGGCAGAGGAACCAGAGATCAAATTGCCAACATCCGCTGGATCATGGAAAAAGCAAGAGAGTTCCAGAAAAAATCTATTTCTGCTTTATTGACTATGCCAAAGCCTTTGTGTGGATCACAATAAACTATGGAAAATTCTGAAAGAGATGGGAATACCAGACCACCTGATCTGCCTCTTAAGAAATCTGTATGCAGGTCAGGAAGCAACAGTTAGAACTGGTCATGGAACAACAGACTGGTTTCAAATAGGAAAAGGAGTACGTCAAGGCTGCATATTGTCACCATGTTTATTTAACTTATATGCAGAGTACATCATGAGAAATGCTGGACTGGAAGAAACACAAGTTGGAATCAAGATTGCCAGGAGAAATATCAATAACCTCAGATATGCAGATGACACCATCCTATGGCAGAAAGTGAAGAGGGGCTAAAAAGCCTCTTGATGAAAGTGAAAGTGGAGAGTGAAAAGGTTGGCTTGAAGCTCAACATTCAGAAAACGAATATCATGGCATCTGGTCCCATCACTGCATGGGAAATAGATGGGGAAACAGTGGAAACAGTGTCAGACTTTATTTTTCTGGGCTCCAAAATCACTGCAGACGGTGACTGCAGCCATGAAATTAAAAGACGCTTACTCCTTGGAAGGAAAGTTATGACCAACCTAGATAGCATATTGAAAAGCAGAGACATTACTTTGCCAACAAAGGTTCGCCTAGTCAAGGCTATGGTCTTTCCTGTGGTCATGTATGGATGTGAGAGCTGGACTGTGAAGAAGGCTGAGCGCCGAAGAATTGATGCTTTTGAACTGTGGTATTGGAGAAGACTCTTGAGAGTCCCTTGGACTACAAGAAGATCCAACCAGTCCATTCTGAAGGACATCAGCCCTGGAATTTCTTTGGAAGGAATGATGCTAAAGCTGAAACTCCAGTATTTTGGCCACCTCATGCGAAGAGCTGACTCATTGGAGAAGACTCTGATGCTGGGAGGGATTGGGGGAAGGAGGAGAAGGGGACGACAGAGGATGAGATGGCTGGATGGCATCACTGACTTGATGGGTGTGAGTCTGGGTGACCTCCGGGAGCTGGTGATGGACAGGGAGGCCTGGCGTGCTGCGGTTCATGGGGTCGCAAAGAGTCGGACACGACTGAGCGACTGATCTGATCTGATCTGATCTGATAAGCAAATAACTGAAAAACAATGAGAAAGAATTCTTATCCAGGCAACACAAGGTCTTTAACTACAACAGATACATGAGTGTATCAGATCAGATCAGTCCCTCAGTCATGTCCGACTCTTCCCAACCCCATGAATCACAGCACGCCAGGCCTCCCTTTCCATCACCAACTCCAGGAGGTCACTCAGACTCACATCCATCAAGTCAGTGATGCCATCCAGCCATCTCATCCTTTGTCGTCCCCTTCTCCTCCTGCCCCCAGTCCCTCCCAGCATCAGAGTCTTCTCCAATGAGTCAACTCTTTGCACGAGGTGGCCAAAATACTGGAGTTTCAGCTTTAGCATCATTCCTTCCAAAGAAATTCCAGGGCTGATGTCCTTCAGAATGGACTGGTTGGATCTCCTTGCAGTCCAAGGGACTCTCAAGAGTCTTCTTCAACACCACAGTTCAAAAGCATCACTTCTTCGGCGCTCAGCCTTCTTCACAGTCCAGCTCTCACATCCATACAACCACAGGAAAGACCATAGCCTTGACTAGATGAACCTTTGTTGGTAAAGTAATGTCTCTGCTTTTGAATATGCTATCTAGGTTGGTCATAACTTTCCTTCCAAGGAGTAAGCGTCTTTTAATTTCATGGCTGCAGTCACCATCTGCAGTGATTTTGTAGCCCAGAAAAACAAAGTCTGACACTGTTTCCACTGTTTCCCCATCTATTTCCAATGAAGTGATGGGACCAGATGCCATGATATTCGTTTTCTGAATGTTAAGCTTTAAGCCAACCTTTTCACTCTCCACTTTCACCTTCATCAAGAGGCTTTTGAGTTCCTCTTCACTTTCTGCCATAAGGGTGGTGTCATCTGCATATCTGAAGTTATTGATATTTCTCCCGGCAATCTTGATTCCAACTTGTGTTTCTTCCAGTCCACTGTTTCTCATGATGTACTCTGCATATAAGTTAAATAAACAGGGTGACAATATGCAGCCCTGACGTACTCCTTTTCCTATTTGGAACCAGTCTGTTGTTCCATGTCCAGTTCTAACTGTTGCTTCTTGACCTGCATACAGATTTCTCAAGAGGCAGATCAGGTGGTCTGGTATTCCCATCTCTTTCAGAATTTTCCACAGTTTATTGTGATCCACACAGTCAAAGGCTTTGGCATAGTCAATAAAGCAGAAATAGATGTTTTTCTGGAATTCTCTTGCTTTTTCCATGATTCAGCAGATGTTGGCAATTTGATCTCTGGTTCCTCTGCCTTTTCTAAAACCAGCTTGAACATCAGGAATTTCACGGTTCACATATTGCTGAAGCCTGGCTTGGAGAATTTTGAGCATTACTTTACTAGTGTGTGAGATGAGTGCAATTGTGAAGTAGTTTGAGCATTCTTTGGCATGGCCTTCCTTTGGGATTGGAATGAAACTGATCTTTTCCAGTCCTGTGGCCACTGCTGAGTTTTTCAAATTTGCTGGCATATTGAGCGCAGCACTTTCACTGCATCTTCTTTCAGGATTTGGAATAGCTCAACTGAAATTCCATCACCTCCACTAGCTTTGTTCCTAGTGATGCATTCTAAGGCCCACTTGACTTCACATTCCAGGATGTCTGGCTCTAGGTCAGTAATCACACCATCATGATTATCTGGGTCGTGGAGATCTTTTTTGTACAGTTCTTCTGTGTATTCTTGCCACCTCTTCTTAATATCTTCTGCTTCTGTTAGGTCCATACCATTTCTGTCCTTTATCGTGCCCATCTTTGCATGAAATGTTCCTTTGGTATCTCTGATTTTCTTGAAGAGATCCCCTAGTCTTTCCCATTCTGGTGTTTTCCTCTGTTTCTTTGCATTGATCACTGAAGAAGGCTTTCTTATCTCTTCTTGCTATTCTTTGGAACTCTGCATTCAGATGTTTATATCTTTCCTTTTCTCCTTTGCTTTTCACTTCTCTTCATTTCATAGCTATTTGTAAGGCCTCCCCAGACAGCCATTTTGCTTTTTTGCATTTCTTTTCCTTGGGGATGGTCTTGATCCCTGTTTCCTGTACAATGTCACGAACCTCATTCCATAGTTCATCAGGCACTCTATCTATCAGATCTAGGCCCTTAAGTCTATTTCTCACTTCCACTGTATAATCATAAGGGATTTGATTTAGGTCATACCTGAATGGGCTAGTGGTTTTCCCTACTTTCTTCAATTTAAGTCTGAATTTGGCAATAAGGAGTTCACGGTCTGAGCCACAGTCAGCTCCTGGTCTTGTTTTTGCTGACTGTATAGAGCTTCTCCATCTTTGGCTGCAAAGAATATAGTCGATCTGATTTCAGTGTTGACCATCTGGTGATGTCCATGTGTAGAGTCTTCTCTTGTGTTGTTGGAAGAGGGTATTTGCTATGATCAGTGCATTTTCTTGGCAAAACTCTATTAGTCTTTGCCCTGCTTCATTCCGTATTCCAAGTCCAAATTTGCCTGTTACTCCAGGTGTTTTGACTTCCTACTTTTGCATTCCAGTCCCCTATAATGAAAAGGACATCTTTTTTGGGTGTTAGTTCTAAAAGGTCTTATAGGTCTTCATAGAACCGTTCAACTTCAGCTTCTTCAGCATTACTGGTTGGGGCATAGGCTTGGATTACTGTGACATTGAATGGTTTGCCTTGGAAACGAACAGAGATCATTCTGTCGTTTTTGAGATTGCATCCAAGTACTGCATTTCAGACTCTTTTGTTGACCATGATGGCTACTCCATTTCTTCTAAGGGATTCCTGCCCACAGTAATAGATATAATGGTCCTCTGAGTTAAATTCACCCATTCCAGTCCATTTGAGTTCGCTGATTCCTAGAATGTCGACATTCACTCTTGCCATCTCTTCTTTGACCACTTCCAATTTGCCTTGATTCATGGACCTGACATTCCAGGTTCCTGTGCAATATTGCTCTTTACAGCATTCGACTTTGCTTCTATCACCAGACACATCCACAGCTGGGTATTCTTTTTGCTTTGGCTCCATCCTTTCATTCTTTCTGGAGTTATTTCTCCACTGATCTCCAGTAGCATATTGGGCCCCTACTGACCTGGGGAGTTTCTCTTTCAGTATCCTATCATTTTGCCTTTTCATACTGTTCATGGGGTTCTCGAGGCAAGAATACTGAAGTGGTTTGCCATTCCCTTCTCCAGCGGACCACATCCTGTCAGATCTCTCCATTATACACATGAGTGTATAATGTTTATAAATTTTCAAACGTTCCAAGCAACTCAAATGAGTTGTCAGCATGTGTTACTTCTTAAAACACATTCCATCTTTTGATTCACAAAATAAAATTAATTTTTTTCACTTGAAATTTTAACTGATGTGGATAATCAGATGTCCACTCTATAGAGAAACTAATTTCGTCCAAGTTATGGATAAATTATTTTCTAAGTCAATGATGTTTATTTCTTTCAAAAGTCTTGCCTATCTTACTTTCCACACAATTCCCTTTAGGTCCCAATCTACATTACACATTAATTCCTCCATATTTTGACTTCCCAAAAGTACTGTGGAGCTGAGATGGGACATACCCCAGTACAAGGCTCATACTTGATTTCCTTTCTCTTTTGAAAGTTTCCAGATTATTCCTTAAATTTAGCAATGAGGAGGAGGAGGAGAAAGAGGATATGTTCCATTTTTTTCACTCAGATGACATTCAATTGTCTCATGATTTAGTGTTCTTATATTACCATCACTCATTATCTCACTTAATCCTTGTTCCTGCAGATTTAATCCTTTAATAGAGGTTTCACTAGATCAGCAGCCGCCAACCCCTGCAGTATCCCTGCTGCACCAAAGCCTTGCCTCCACTTGGATTTCCTCCTGATCTCGCCTCTCCTGGCCCGGATCTCTTACCAGGCCAGGTTCAGTGGAAGGTGGCTCCTCCCATGCCCCACCTAGAGGAGGTGAGTCAGCAATACTGGCCTGGAGCTACTCCATGTTCAAGGTCAAGAGGGACGACCCTTTCCAAAGTAAGGAGCAAAGGCTGAGCTTTGCTGGAGCAGCCGTGAAGAGATACCCCATGCCCAAGGTAAGAGAAACCCAAGTAAGATGGTAGGTATTGTGAGAGAGCATCAGAGGGCAGACACACTGAAACCATAATCACAGAAAACTAGCCAATCAGATCACACCAGACCACAGTCTTATCTAACTCAATGAAACTAAGCCATGCCGTGTGGGGCCACCCAAAACTGACAGGTGATGGTGGAGAGGTCTGACAGAATGTGGTCCATTGAAGAAGAGAATGGCAAACCACTTCATTATTCTTGCCTTGAGAACCCCATGAACAATATGAAAAGGCAAAATGATAAGAAAATGAAAGAGGAATGACCTGGATCTGTAGGTGCCCAATATGCTACTGGAGATCATTGGAGAAATAACTCCAGAAAGAATGAAGGGATGGAGCCAAAGCAAAAACAGTAACCAGTTGTGGATGTGACTGGTGATAGAAGCAAGGTCTGATGCTGTAAAGAGCAATATTGCATAGGAACCTGAAATGTTAGGTCCATGAATCAAGGCAAATAGGGAGTAGTCAAACAGGAGACGGCAAAAGTGAACGTCAACATTCTAGGAATCAGTGAACTAAAATGGACTGGAATGGGTGAATTTAACTCAGATGACCATTATATCTACTACTGTGGGCAGGAATCCCTTAGAAGAAATGGAGTAGCCACCATGGTCAACAAAAGAGTTCAAAATGCAGTACTTGGATGCAATCTTAAAAACAACAGAATGATCTCTGTTCATTTCCAAGACAAACCATTCAGTATCACAGTGATCCAAGCCTATGCCCCAACCAGTAATGCTGAAGAAGCTGCAGTTGAACGGTTCTATGAAGACCTACAAGACCTTTTAGAACTAACACCCCAAAAAGATGTCTTTTTCAATATAGGGGACTGGAATGCAAAAGTAAGAAGTCAGGAAACACCTGGGGTAACAGGCAAATTTGTCCTTGGAATACTAAATGAAGCAGGGCAAAGACTAATAGAGTTTTGCCAAGAGAAAACACTGGTCATAGCAAACACCCTCTTCCAACAACACAAGAGAAGACTCTACACATGGACATAACCAGATGGTCAACACCGAAATCAGATCGACTATATTCTTTGCAGCCAAAGATGGAGAAGCTCCATATAGTCAGCAAAAACAAGACTGGGTGCTGACTGTACAAAAAGAGCTTCACCACCCAGATAATCATGGTGGTCTGATCACTCACGTAGAGCCAGACATCCTGGAATGTGAAGTCAAGTGGGCCTTAGGAAGCATCGCTATGAACAACGCTAGTAGAGGTGATGGAATTCCAGTTGAGCTATTTCAAATCCTGAAAGATGATGCTGTGAAAGTGCTGCACTCAATATGCCAGCACATTTGGAAAATGCAACAGTGGCCACAGGACTGGAAAAGGTCAGTTTTCATTCCAACCTCAAAGGAAGGCAATGCCAAAGAATGCTCAAACTACCGCACAATTTCATTCATCTCACACACTAGTAAAGTAATGCTCAAAATTCTTCAAGCCAGGCTTCAGCAATATGTAAACTGTAAACTTCCAGATGTTCAAGCTGGTTTTAGAAAAGGCAGAGGAACCAGAGATCAAATTGCCAATATCCTCTGGATCATCAAAAAAACAAGAGAATTCCAGAAAAACATCTATTTCTGCTTTATTGACTATGCCAAAGCCTTTGACTGTGTCGATCACAATAAACTGTGGAAAATTCTGAGAGAGATGAGAATAGCAGACCACCTGATCTGCTTCTTGAGAAACCTATATGCAGGTCAGGAAGCAACAGTTAGAACTGGACATGGAACAACAGACTGTTTCCAAATAGGAAAAGGAGTACGTCAAGGCTATATATTGTCACCCTGCTTATTTAACTTCTATGCAGAGTACATCATGAGAAATGCTGGGCTGGAAGGAGCACAAGCTGGAATCAAGATTGCCAGGAGAAATATCAATAACCTCAGATATGCAGATGACACCACCCTTATGGCAGAAAGTGAAGAGGAACTAAAGAGCCTCTTGATGAAAGTGAAAGAGGAGAGTAAAAAGCTGGCTTAAAGCTCAACATTCAGAAAACTAAGATCATGGCATCTGGTCCCATCACTTCATGGCAAATATATGGGAAAACAGTGGCTGACTTTATTTTGGGGGCTCCACAATCACCTCAGATGGTGACTGCAGCCATGAAATTAAAAGACGCTTACTCCTTGGAAGGAAAGTTATGACCAACCTAGATAGCATATTATAAAGCAGAGACATTACTTTGCCAACAAAGGTCCGTCTAGACAAGGCTATGGTTTTTCCAGTGGTCATGTATGGATGTGAGAATTGGACTGTGAAGAAAGCTGAGCATCAAAGAATTGATGCTTTTGAACTGTGGTGTTGGAGAAGACTCTTGAGAGTCCCTTGGACTGCAAGGAGATCCAACCAGTCCATCCTAAAGGAGATCAGTCCTGGGTGTTCATGGAAGTACTGATGCAGAGGCTGAAACTCCAATACTTTGGCCATCTCATGTGGAGAGTTGACTCTTTGGAAAAGACCCTGATGCTGGGAAGGATTAGGGGCAGGAGGAGAAGGGGACGACAGAGGATGAGATGGCTGGATGGCATCACCAACTCGATCCATATGAGTTTGGGTGAACTCCGGGAGTTGGTGATGGACAGGAAGGCCTGATGTGCTGGGATTCATGGGGTCACAAAGAATCGGACACGACTAAGCGACTGAACTGAACTGAACTGAGATAGAATAGGCTTGGAGATCTGAATGCCGAAGGACTTGCACCACACTTTTGGTCTGAAACTCAGAGAGAAGACAGCCGTGCAAATTGCCTCACATCAAGACAGGTAGACTGCTATGGATTAGTAAAAGCATAGCAAAACCAATCCATCTGAGACCTTGGAAGAGGTCTTTAAAAGTTCCCAACCTTCTCCTAGAAGAGGCCCAGAAGATAACTGAGAATTAGAAGCTAGAGTGCTATCAGGGATTCACAAGCCCATAGTAGAGACAAACAAAATGATGACATCAGAGAAATGGGAAGAAAAAGTAGAAAGAAAATTCAGGGATTGAGTTTAAAATGAGTTATGTGAAAATGAAAAGATTAGGTAAACAAGGTTTTTTAAAAAATTTTATTTTATTTAACTTTACAATATTGTATTGGTTTTGCCATATATCAAAATGAATCTGCCACAGGTATACATGTGTTCCCCATCCTGAACCCTCCTCCCTCCTCCCTCCCCATGCCATCCCTCTGGGTCGTCCCAGTGCACCAGCCCCGAGCATCCAGTATTGTGCATCAAACCTGGACTGGCAACTCGTTTCATATATAATATTATACATATTTCAATGCCATTCTCCCAAATCATCGCACCCCCTCCCTCTCCCAGAATCCAAAAGACTGTTCTATACATCAGTGTCTCTTTTGCTGTCTCGTATACAGGGTTATTGTCACCATCTTTCTAAATTCCATATATATGTGTTAGCATACTGTATCAGTATTTTTCTTTCTGGCTTACTTCACTCTGTATAATAGGCTCCAGTTTCATTCACCTCATTAGACCTCATTCAAATGTATTCTTTTTAGTGGCTCAGTAATACTCCATTGTGTATATGTACCACTGCTTTCTTATCCATTCATCTGCGGATGGACATCTAGGTTGATTCCATGCCCTGGCTATTATAAAAAGTGCTGCTATGAACATTGGGGTACATGTGTCTCTTTCAATTCTGGTTTCCTCAGTGTGTATGCCCAGCAGTGGGATTGCTGGATCATAAGGCAGTTCTATTCCCAGTTTTTTAAGGAATCTCCACACTGTTCTCCATAGTGGCTGTACTAGTTTGTATTCTCACCAACAGTGTAAGAGGGTTCCCTTTTCTCCACACCCTCTCCAGCATTTATTGCTTGTAGACTTTTGGATCGCAGCCATTCTGAGTGGCATGAAATGGTATCTCATAGTGGTTTTGATTTTCATTTCTCTGATAATGAGTGATGTTGAGCATCTTTTCATGTGTTTGTTAGCCATCTGTATGTCTTCTTTGGAGAAATGTCTATTTAGTTCTTTGGCCCATTTTTTGATTGGGTCATTTATTTTTCTGGAATTGAGCCGTAGGAGTTGCTTGTATATTTTTGAGATTAGTTGTTTGTCAGTTGCTTCATTTGCTATTATTTTCTCCCATTCTGAAGGCTGTCTTTTCACCTTGCTTATAGTTTCTTTTGTTGTGCAGAAGCTTTTAAGTTTAATTAGGTCCCATTTGTTCATTTTAGATTTTATTCCCAATATTCTGGGAGGTGGGTCATAGAGGATCCTGCTGTAATGTATGTCAGAGAGTGTTTTGCCTATGTTCTCCTCTAGGAGTTTTATAGTTTCTGGTCTTACGTTTAGATCTTTAATCCATTTTGAGTTTATTTTTGTGTATGGTGTTAGAAAGTGTTCTAGTTTCATTCTTTTACAAGTGGTTGACCAGTTTTCCCAGCACCACTTGTTAAAGAGATTATCTTTAATCCATTGTATATTCTTGCCTCCTTTGTCAAAGATAAGGTGTCCATATGTGCGTAGATTTATCTCTGGGCTTTCTATTTTGTTCCATTGATCTATATTTCTGTCTTTGTGCCACTACCATACTGTCTTGATGACTGTGGCTTTGTAGTAGAGCCTGAAGTCAGGCAGGTTGATTCCTCCAGTTCCATTCTTCTTTCTTAAGATTTCTCTACTATAGAACAGAAATGATGTTTTATGAGCTAAGGGTGATTTCTACAATAGTTTCAGTTTTCCCATCTGAGTTGGTATTATAAAATTTAAAGTTGTAGCAGACAATTTGAGATTCCTAGAACACAATGTGTTAGCACTCATTTACCTGAGCTAACAACAATTTCCCCAGAGTCACCAACAGCAGGCTGACCCCCCATCACTTCTGACTGATTTGTCTGGATCAGAGGACTACTGACTTGTGTTTTCATCTGACCTGGGGGAAAGATCCAAGCTGAGGATCCCCAGGTGCATAAATCCCACATGTTAAAAGTTTTTAAGCCTGGATTTTATTTCACAATTGCAAAGAGGAGGCACAAGCCCACCAAATGAAAATGACTTGATCAACATTTTCCATCTCTCATCACAGAGTACATCCATGGTCAAGAATGGACCTTGTTCCCAAGAATCATCAGTCAACTAGGTTTGCCATCCCCCAGATTCCTAGGGGAAGGCAATGGCACCCCACTCCAGTACTCTTGCCTGGAAAATCCCATGGATGGAGGAGCCTGGTGGGCTGCAGTCCATGGGATCACTAGGAGTCGGACATGACAGAGTGACTTCACTTTCATGCATTGGAGAAGGCAATGGCAACCCACTCCAGTGTTCTTGCCTGGAGAATCCAGGGATGGGGGAGCCTGGTTGGCTGCCACCTACCTATGGGGTCACACAGAGTCGGACACGACTGTAATGACTTAGCAGCGTGGCAGGTTCCTAGGGGGACCTGCCTGTTGTGAGTGACACTTCATGGTTGACAAATAGGCTTCTTGGTTCACTGTGAATGATTTTTGTCAATGTTCTAAAGAACCCAGAAAAAAGAACATTTAAATTACAGGCTACATCAGTTACAACATCAGAGTTTATAGCATCCACTTAGACCACTACGGAATATTAGAATGATTGCGGATGTGGTATCAGACTATCTGAGACAAATTCCAGTTCCATAACCTGCTGGGCATATTACTATTTCTTCAATTTCCTTGTTTGTGAAATGTGAAGGCAAAAATCTATCTCAGCATATTTTTCTGAAGAATGAAAGAAGTAACACATATAAAGCATTCAATTTCACTGACTCATAAAAGAAATGTAACAAATATCAGTTTCTTTTTCACCTTTCTCTTGTTATTTCATGCCCTAAATTTTATTCTGAGTTTAAAAACAATTTGTTTATGTTAAGGTTTAACAACCATGGTGACTTCATCCTCTACTCAGTCTAATTAATTTCAGCATTGACTATATCCTGTAGCCACTGTAGATAGTAACAGGGCCACTAAACATGAAACTCCAGGTACCCACCTGTAATCCACTGAAACTGCCAGAGATGGCTGCACTGATCCTTACTCAACAGATGTTCACCCTGTTCCAAATGTGTGCTAATCTCACCCACAAGGCCAGAGAACAGGAAGGGGGATAATAACACACTCTTTAACACACGGCAGAGATAAAACAGAGTGATATGGGACTAAGATGAAAGAGATCAAACTCCAAACCAAGACCTTGAAGCAAGACCTTGAAACTGTGTCAGACTGTTTCAGTAATTCAGAGGAGGGAAGATGGTGGCCTGAAGTAAGATTAGAATGTTGGAGATGAAAAGAAATAGATATTCCAAAAAGCACTGAAGAAAAACACAGGCAGACTTTGACCATCAAGCAGATGTAAATAGCAGGTGGAACAGTGGGGGGTAGGCATGACCACGTGACAGAGTCTATTCATTCCAGGCGAGAGCCTGCATGGGAGGGACACTTATCTGGGTGACTTGGGAGATACAAAGAGGAGAAGGCACATTCCTACCTCCTAGAAAATGTGTAATATACTTAAGGAAATAAGATATAACACCCTTTTCCGTTATCCCCTACTTTATTATATTTTTTAAAGAACCCAATTCAATTTAAAAAAAAAAAAAAAGCAGTGAAAATGAATAAGCATGGGGCATTGGGGAAGAGGCTTTGAGGAAAATCCCAATGAAAGGTCAACATAATTATTTTAGTTTTACGGAAAGAGTGGATAAAAAGAACAGGTTGTGTCATTTATTTTTGAGCCAGGTACCCCAAAGCCCAAGTGTCCCTAGTTTGATTTCTACAAAGAGGAAGGGAAATCGTAGTATCTGAAAGCATTTCTTTGAAAATTACTCTTTGAGAATTATATTGAGTCAAACATTTTCATTTAAAACCCATATCGCTTAAAATTACATATCTTTTGATATTTATATATGTGTATGTATATATATAAGAAATTATCCTATCAATGTCCCAAAGAAAGTAAGAGAAATTTGCTGTTAGGTGTCAGTATGGGCCCTATATTTCTGATCTAGATAAAAAAAAAAACAAGTGTGAAGATGCTTCCCTAAATCCCAAGTCACACCCCACAGTCTCCTTGTCATATCTGAATGGCCCATATCTTAAGTTGTGGGCAAACTCTTCTTTTACTCTTCATCACCAGGTCTGCTTTGCCCATGCCACCTCTGGGACCCTAATTCTGTCCACCATTTTCAGACAGAGGCCAAATCCACTGTAGATCATATTTATATTATAGTTGATGGGAAGTAAATGAAAAAGGCAACCTGAGTAACTCCACTGCTATTGCTCCAGTTTCTGTTTCGCTGTGGATTCATCATCAATCATGGTCTCACTCAGAGTAGCTGCTCCAGAGAGCATCACAAGAAAGAATGTAGGCGGGTTCCTAAAATCGAATTCAAAGATCTAAAGCCAAGACTGCTATAACAAAGTCAGGAAAGAAAGGGGAAGTTGGAGAAGGCAGATCAAGCAGGAGTAAGCATGAGAGTATAGGACGGAGGTGTGAGTTCTGAGAATGTTAAGTTTGAGATGAAGTTAGAAAAAGTCACCAAAGAGCACATTGAGCAAGGTAGGAGGCAGTAAGCAGGTAGTAAGGAAGCCTTAAGGGCTGTTTCCATCATTACCACTCCAGTCAAACACACATGGGCACTGCTATCTTGCCTTCTGAATCACTGTGATGGTACACCAACTATGGCACTTACCTTGGGGAGATGTTTTTTAAAACTAGGATAATAACTCTGGTTCTCAAATAACCAGAAGTATGCCAGCATATAGAGAACAGGAATCTTGTTATTCTAAACTTATTCCTCAGGCAAGATAAAATTCCAGCTCACTATAACCTTCTCTCTCTGATTTTGTACTAACCAGGGACATAACAACTAACCAAGACTTCTGCAGATACACCCCACATCCAGCTAACAGCTGACTTCACCACCTTGCTTGCTAGAAACTAGAGCATCAATCTGATTCCTTTCTTATCGATCCAGGGGGTATTGTTGCCAAGAGACATTTTGGTATTGTTTCATTAGCTCTGCAGAAACTCTGTAACTAGCTGGACTTACTGAGATCAGGGACTGTTCATTCCCTTGTCACCCTACCTTAAGAATTTTAATTTCTCTTTTCTCTGCCTTAGATAGATACATTCCATAGATCAAAAGGCTGATGCATTCTCCGAAACAGTGAAAAATGAAGACATTCTTGGGGAGGCCTAGGTGGTCTCTTGAATCAGACAAAACCTCCTCTTTAGCTGACATACCCAGGAGACCTGATATCATCCTGCGTTAGGTTTAGAGCAATGAATTTTCCCTTATTTGAGTGACAGGAGATTGGACTTACTAATTTCATTTTCAACAAAGTCACCTCAACATTGCTATTTCTAAGATTCTTTACAGCATTCTAATTTAAAATAGAGTTTAGTGTAACAATATGGAGCATGATGTTATGATTCTGATACAAATTTGTCACCTAAGTGTGAAGAGACAAGAAGAAAAGCTGGCAATTCAGATAAGAAAAAATAATTGACTGAGAAGCTCTTATACTTGAGAAAGATATAAAAGTAGAAATTGAAATCATTGACGTGAACTGTGGACTTTGAAAAACCTTTTCTCTGAAACTGAAATTACCCAGATATGCCTGGCATCATTCCATCCAAAGTCACAGCGAATTTAGTTTGACATTATTTGTAGGAATACTCATGTTGGATCCCTGAGCCACGGGGCAAAATATTCAATTACCCTGGGTTTGCCATGCTGTGAGGAAGCTCAAGCTTGGAAAGACTATGTGTAGGCACTCAGGTCAACAGTCCTCACTAAGTTCAGCATGGAGACATCTCAGCTCAAGTAACAAAATATGAGTTTAAAGTTCTCAAAAATATCCTAACCTGCTGTCATTTAAATTATGGAGGCCCCAGACATCATGGAGTAATGACAAATGATTTCTGCAGTGTCCTGTCCAAATTCTTGATTCACAGAATCTGTAAGCCCAATAAAATAGTTGTTGATTTGTGCCACTAAGTTTTTCAGTGGTTTGTTACACAACAATATGCAATCAGAACATCTCCATACTTTTGCTGCTGCTGCTGCCAGACTTTTAGGCAAGAATAAATTATGGGATTAAACACATTTACAAACTGCTGTTCTGTATTGTTACGCTTTTGATTATGCTTAGTGTTTGATACATATAATGCATTCCAAACACAAAAATCAAGTAAACTAGGATGAAAGCAGCTCAAGAAATCTCTATGTATAATCTAAGCTTGAATTACAGCACAATATGCATCAAAACAGGCCACAAACCTCCTTTATAAGAACCTTCTAATTGAAGTTCTCAGGAAAATGCCTTAGTGTAATGATTTTCAGACTTTGATATGCCAGAATCACCTGAGAAACTTGATTAAAATACAGAGGCCCAGGTTTTTACCTATTAATACTTAATACTTGCACCAACCATTAATATTTAATGTGTCTGTATCTCTATTCTTCATTAGGTCTCCAGGTGATTCGGAAGCACATTAATGGTTGAGGATCACTAACACAGTGTTATGGAAAGTAAGTGAAGTGCAGAATGTAGGTCAGATGGCAACATTTTTCCTGCCTCTCTACCCACTGCATGTAGTAAAAATTTGAGGAAAGGTTTAGTTGAAGACTGAGTACCCATTTTCCACATTTCTCAGACAGTTCCTGAATAGTGTCTTAACCGCAGTGCCTTCTCCCTCTGACCTGAGTGGAAACCACATGCTCACGTCCACATGGCCAACATGAAGGTTATGCAGCCACACCATGAACTCATATCGCAGGCGAGATAAGGACCGATTTACTCGCCAACTAAGTGTGTAGGGGTGAGTTATCTATTGTCAACAGATGGAAAACCTCAGGCACAACTGCTTTGTTTAACTCAGTACTTCTCAACCTTGACACCACAGTAGAATCACCTAGAGAACGTTTAAAACTCCCCATTATCTGAGCTGTACCCCAGGGTGTTTACAACGCAATCTGGTGGTTGATCATAGGCAATGATTATGTATAAGGTTCCCCAGGTGATTCAAAGTCTATCCAAAGTTGAAAACCACTAACACAAATTCTCACAAATGAGGTTGATTCATCCTGAATTAAGAGAAAAATCTGTAACTCCAATGATACTTTTTCTATTATGATACTCTTTTAATTTGGTATCACATTAAATGGTTTAGAATATGAGAGAATGTGCAGAAATAAAAGTCCCAGAGACCCGACTTTCTGAATTTCTGCTCTTTCCTTGTGGTCCTCAGTCTACATGACACATTGTTAATATAAATGTGCTCTTTTCAGTAAGAAAGCATCTGCCACATCAATATATGGAAATGGAAAGGCTGTATAAACTACTTCCCTTTCTAAGAGGATAAAGCAATAAACAACAATAACACATATAGAACCCAGAATATATAATGAACTCTTTAAACTCAATAAAAAGACAAATAACAATTTTTATATGGGCAAAAGATTTGCACCAGAGAAGGTATACAAATGACTGATAAGAACATGAAAAGACATTCAATTACTTCATGGGAAACAGATGGGGAAATGGTGGAAACAGTGTCAGACTTTGTTTTTTGGGGCTCCAAAATCACTACAGATGGTGATTGCAGCCATGAAATTAAAAAACACTTACTCCTTGGAAGGAAAGTTATGACAAACCTAGATAGCATATTCAAAAGCAGAGATACTAGTTTCCCAACAAAGATCTGCCTAGTCAAGCCTATGGTTTTTCCGGTGGTCATGTATAGATGTGAGAGTTGGACTGGGAAGAAAGTTGAGCACTCAAGAATTGATGGTTTTGAACTGTGGTGTTGGAGAAGACTCTTGAGAGTCACTTGGACTGCAAGGAAAACCAACCGTCCATCCTAAAGGAGATCAGTCCTGGGTGTTCATTGGAAGGACTGATGCTAAAGCTGAAACTCCAATACTTTGGCCACCTTATGCAAAGAGTTGACTCATTGAAAAAGATGCTGATGCTGGGAGGGATTGGGGGCAGGAGGAGAAGGGGATGACAGAGAATGAGATGGCTGGATGGCATCACCGACTTGATGGACGTGAGTTTGAGTAAACTCCAGGAGTTGGTGATGGACAGGAAGGCCTGGCGTGCTGTGATTCATGGAGTCCCAAAGAGTCAGACACAACTGAGCGACTGAACTGAACTGAACTATTAGGAAAATGAAATCAAAACCACATAAGATACCAGTTTATATCAAATATCAAATACATGGCTATTGTCAGAAGGACATATAATAATAAGTAGAGGAGATGATGTGAAGAAGCTAGATCCTCATACATTGCTGGCGGGACAACTATAAAATTGGTATGCCCAGTTTGGTTCAGTTCAGTTCAGTTCAGTTAAGTAGCTCAGTCGTGTCCAACTCTCTGCAACCCCATGAATCGCAGCACACCAGGCCTCCCTGTTCATCACCAACTCCCGGAGTTCACTCAAACTCACATCCATCGAGTCGGTGATGCCATCCAGCCATCTCATCCTCTGGCGTCCCCTTTTCCTCCTGCCCCCAATTCTTCCCAGCATCAGTCTTTTCCAATGAGTCAGCTCTTCGCATGAGGTGGCCTGGAGTTTTAGTTTTAGTATCATTCCTTCCAAAGAATACCCAGGACTGATCTCCTTCAGAATGGACTGGTTGGATCTCCTTGCAGTCCAAGGGATTCTCAAGAGTCTTTTCCAACACCACAGTTCAAAAGCATCACTTCTTCGGCACTCAGCCTTCTTCACAGTCCAACTCTCACATCCATACATGACCACAGGAAAAACCATAGCCTTGACTAGATGGACCTTTGTTGGCAAAGTAATGTCTCTGCTTTTAAATATGCTATCTGGGTTTGTCATAACTTTCCTTCCAAGGAGTAAGCATCTTTTAATTTCATGGCTGCAATACCCAGTTTGGTAGTTCCTTAGAAACTGAACATACCACAACTAAGTGGGATTTTATTTCATGCATGCCAGGCTTGTTCAAAATTGTAAAATCAATTAATGTGATCCATTACATCAACATGCTAAAAAAAAATTCCACACAATCATGTCAATAGATGTAGAAAAAACATTTGGTAAAAATCTGACACATATTCATTATTAAAAACTTTCAGCAAGCTAAGATAGAGGGGAACTTCCTCAAGTTGATAAGCTGTAACAGTGTTGTGCTCAGTCATGTTTGACTTTTTGTCACCCATGAACTGTATCCAGCCAGGCTCCCTGGTCCACGGAATTTTCCAGGCCAAGAATACTGGAGTGGGATGCCATTTCCCACTCCAGGGGATCTTCCCAACCCAGGGATTGAATTTGTGTCTCTTGCATCTCCTGCATTGGCAGGGAGATTCTTTACTCCTATGCCACCTGCAAAGCCAAGTTGATAAAGAAGATTTACAAAAATCTGTATCTGACATCATAGTAAAAGGTGAGAAACAAAGCTTTCTGAGTAAGATCAGGAAGAAGGCAAGGATGTCTTCTCTCATGATTCTTTGTAACATGTTTCTGTAAGTCCTGCTGCTGCTGCTAAGTCGCGTCAGTCGTGTCCAACTCTGTGCGACCCCATAGATGGCAGCCCACCAGGCTCCCCTATCTCTGGGATTCTCCAGGCAAGAACACTGGGGTGGGTTGCCATTTCCTTCTCCAATACATTAAAGTGAAAAGGGAAAGTGAAGTCACTCAGTCGTGTCCGATTCTTTGCAACCCCATAGACTGTAGCCCACCAGGCTCCTCCATCCATGGAATTTTCCAGGCAAGAGTACTGGAATGGGGTGCCATTGCCTTCTCCATCTGTAAGTCCTAGCAAGCATGATAAGGCAAGAGAAGAAGATTTATATAGATTGGGAATGAAGAAATAAAACCTCCTTTTTTCATAGATGATATATTTTCTATGTATGTAGAGAATCTGAAAGAGTAGCGTTGGGGATTTTCTCCCCCGGACTTGGAAGCGACGAATCTGAAAGAATGACTCTCGGACAGTCTCTTGCAAGGACTGACAAGTTTATTTCTGCAGTCAAGCCTTTTTATAGAAGCAGGAACAAAGAGCTTAAAGTATACGGCCAACAGAGCACATACGGGGTTAATACATAATCAGTAAACACATTTCAAGGCTCTAAGGGACTCATGTGCTTATCTCACAACCCGTTTTCTCAAGTAACATCCCTATTTATTATTAAATCTTGGTGCCAAGCATAACCAAAGGCAGGAGATGTTTTTCTGTCCACAGTACAAAGCCGGGTACTTCTGGCCCTTCGCCCTTTTCCCAAGGACTTTCTCCTTTTACAGCTATTTTGTACTACGCTTCCCAAAAAGTAGACCAAAAAACAAGAAAGGGGAAAAATCCTCCTGTAACAAGCCCATATGGCAAGGTTGCAAGATAAAAGGCTAGTAGATAACTATACAAAAGTCAATTGCTTTCGTATGCACCAGCAATAAGTGGTATTTGAAATTTAAAACTTAAAACCATTTACATTAGCCTGCCCCCCACCAATTATATACTTAGGTACTAATCTAGGAAAATATACACAAAATGTATATGAGTATGGTGATGACTCTTTAGTTAAAAAAATCAAAGATATAATTCAGGAAAAAATTATGAATAATCTGGACTTCATTAAAATTAAAAATTTCTGCTCTGCAAAATACACTGTCAAGGCAACACAAAGACAAGTCACAGACTGGGAGAAAATATTTGCAAAAATCACCTCAGAAAAAGGACTGTTATCCAAAATATACAGAAAACTCTTCATTTGAATAAAATGAAGATTTTTATCAGACACTTCACCAGAAAGACATATGGGTGGCAAATAAACACAGAAAAATGCTTTACATCATATGTCATCAAGGAAATGCAAATTAAAGCAGTGAGATACAAAAAGGTGTGTGGATACACACAATGCACCTATTAGAGTGGCCCAAATCTGGAACACTGACAACACCAAGTGCTGGTCAGGATGTGGAGGCATAGAAACCCTCACTCATTGCTAGTGGGAATGCAAAATGATACAGCCACTTTGGAAAACAGTTTGCTAGTATCTTACAAACTAAACACACTCTTCCCACATGATCCAGGATCACTGGTATTTACCTAAAGAAATTGAAAACTCATGTCACACCGAAATCTGCACACATGTTTAGAGCAGCTTTATTCATAATTGCCCAAACTTGGAAGCAATAAAGATGTTCCTCAGTAGGTGAATGAATAAATAAATTGTGGTATAATCAGACAATGAAATATTTTTCAACACTAAAAAAAATGAGCTATCAAGCTATGAAAATGTATCAAATAATGTTAAATGCATATTATTAAATGAAACAAATGTAAAAAGTTCTACATTGTATGATTCCAATTACATTACATTATGGAAAAGACGAAACTCTTCCAAAAGTAAAACTGGAGACAGTAAAAAGATCAGTGATTGTCAGGGTTGGGTGAGAAAGGATGAATAGGCAGAACACAGAATATTTTTAAGATAGTGAAAATACTCTTGTGTGATATTATAATGGTATATGCATGTCATTACACATACATCTAAACCCATAGAAGGTGAAACACCAAGACTGAAACATAATATAAAATATGGACTTTGAGTGATTATGTAATGTAAGTTCATCAATGGTAGCAAATGCACCCGGAGAAGGCAATGGCACCCCACTCCAGTACTCTTGCCTGGAGAATCCCATGGACGGAGGAGCCTGGTAGGCTGCAGTCCATGGGGTCGCTAAGAGTCAGGCATGATTGAGCGATTTTACTTTCACTTTTCACCTTCGTGCATTGGAGAAGGAAATGGCAACCCACTCCAGTGTTCTTGCTTGGAGAATCCCAGGGATGGCGGAGCCTGGTGGGCTGCTGTCTATGGGGTCGCACAGAGTCACACATGACTGACGCGCAGCAGCAGCAGCAACAAATGCACCACTCTGGTGAAAGAGGCTGATAATGGGAGAGTCTATGTATATTTGAGAGCAGGGAGTACATGGGAAATCTCTGCCTTCCCTTAATTTTGCTGTGAACCTAAAACAACTCCTTAAAAAACCAATATAGAATAAAGTGGAAAATTTGATATTTTAATACTTTTTATTTTTATGTTTTAAATTTGTTTCCATTTTTGAGTATGTGATACTCTTATATGTTTCAAAAATTAAACTAAATAAGCAAAAAATTAAACATATATTTACCATACAACTCAAAACTTCCACTACTAGTAATCTATTCAGGAGAGATAAAAACATTTGTTTGCAAAGACAAACACAAGGTTTATCTGTGAATGTTTATAGCAGCATTATTCAAACTCACCAGAAGTGGAAATGACCCCAAAGTCAATCTACTGGTGAATGGATAAGTAAAATTGGGAATATCTGTACAATAAAACACTTTCAGCATTAAAACAAAGGAACGCTGAAGCACATACATACAATATGTATGTGCTTCAAAAGCATTATGCTGTGTGAAAGAAGCCAGACACAAAAGTCAACATATTTTATGATCCCTTTACATAAAGTGTCCAGAAAAGACAAATATATAGAGATAGAAAGTTAATTAGTGGTGTCTGGGGCTGAGATGAATAAGAGGAACAACTGCAAATTGATGTAAGAGGTTCTTTTTGGATAATGAAAATGTTCTAAAATTGGATTGTGGTGATGATGGTTCTACAACTTCATAAATTTACTCAGTCATTTGAATTATATACTTCAAGTTGGCAAATTGTACAATATGTAAATTATTTAATATATATAATAAAACTATTTAGAAAGACAGAATATGGAATTAGTTTTAAAGTTCTGAGAAATGAAAGGTGAAACAACATAACATGCATAAAGAAAGATTATTACTTGAAAAATTACTTTAAGAAATATAAAATTTAGTCTTTTTTAAGAAATTTTTAAAACCCTTGGGTTATATATTTAACATTTACTATACATCAGCTCGGGGAAGGCAATGGCACCCCACCCCAGTACTTTTGCCTGGAAAATCCCATGGACGAAGGAGCCTGGTAGGCTCCAGTCCAGGGGGTCGCTGAGAGTCGGACACGACTGAGCGACTTCACTTTCACTTTTCACTTTCATGCATTGGAGAAGGAAATGGCGACCCACTCCAGTGTTCTTGCCTGGAGAATCCCAGGGACAGGGGAGCCTGGTGAGCTTCCATCTATGGGGTCGCACAGAGTCGGACACGACTGAAGCGACTTAGCAGCAGCAGCAGCAGCATACATCAGCTATTGTTCTATTAATAAGTGTATTATATCATTTTACCACATAAATGATCTTATGAGGTTGATAGTATATCCCTTTTTTCAGCTATCAAAACTGAGCTTAACTGGAAACAAAAGATGAGATGACAGTATAAAAAGACAGAATCATATTTAAAAAGTCTGGTAGTGCTAAAGGAACAATTCAAGAAATTAATAATTCCATCATTATAAAAATTATAACTGGTGTTCAAACAAATAAAAAAAAAGAATAAAGACTCAAAACTAGTTTAGTCCTGATCAAAATGGGATTGAAGAAATCACAATGCAGAGGAAAAGGAGAAAGGGGTGAATGTGACCAGAAGTAGATATGGATGACACAAACTGAGAACCAAAGAAAGGGCAATAGTGTTCTGGGGACTTCAGGAAAGAATAGACATTAAAAAAATTAAAGAGTGACTTCCCTGGTGGTCCAGTGGTTGAGAAGCAAGCTTGCAATGCAGAGAACATGGGTTCAATTCCTGGCCTGGGAACTAGGATCCCACGTACCCGCAGATCCACTGAGCCGTGCACTGCAACTCCCGAGGCCCGTGCACCACAACTAGAGAGTTCATTCTCCACAACAAACAATCCCACGTGATACAGCAAAGACCCTGCATGCCACAACTAAGACCCAATGCAGCCAAATAAATAATTTTGTTTTAAATTAAAGATATTAGTTAAAAATTTCTTTTAGTTGAAGACAGTTCTAAATATAAATTAAATTATCATTAACAAGAATAACAACACAGTAGCACTGCACTGCACTGAACCCTTCACATACAGCAACTTGTTTGACCATTACAACAACCCGAGGAAGAACAGACTACAATTACGTGCACTTTACAGAGGGTCCTTAGAGCAAAATTATATAGTCCAACATAAGTACATGTCATAAATTTTTCTATAACAATAATACAACACTAAACAGTACAGGTAAAAACCTACAAGAAATGCAGATGGCATTTACAGAATTTTGTTTACAATAGAAAACATAACCAAACTTCTCTGGGTCTTTGAAAAATCATTAGACAAAAAACAAACGTAAGGAAATAGAGGTTCTAAAGAATACAGTAAAACTAATATGGGTGCCCTGACAGATATGCATACAAAAGTTTTCATGTGTGTAATTATCTTGTAAATAGAATTCCATGGATTATTTTTCAAAATTGATCACATAAAAATTTTTAAACATTTCAAAATGTAGATTTTTGGCGTTTTAAAACAAAATTCAAGAAATAAAACTAGGAATTTACATTGGACTGAACAAAGATAGCAACATTTAGAAGTCACTCAAGTAATTTTTTGCTATAAGAAGAAATCAAAGCATCTATTACATAGATTGTAGGAAAAATAAAAATAAGACTAGGACATATCAGAATCTACATGACATAGCTAAAAGCATAATCAGAGGAAAATTCATTGCCTTAAGCATGAATGAATGAAAATAAATGTTGATTATTTAATCCAAGGGTTCAGATTTGAAAAACAGCAAAATGGAGACAGAATAAGGAATAAAGAAAAATCAGCAATTACACTTCAAGAAA
Organism: Tragelaphus eurycerus; assembly: GCA_935064755.1. Lineage (NCBI taxonomy): Eukaryota > Metazoa > Chordata > Mammalia > Artiodactyla > Bovidae > Tragelaphus > Tragelaphus eurycerus. The sequence continues at coordinate 34,615,101 of CAKXYN010000002.1, forward strand.
ATAGTTTGAGGAATTTATCAGACAAGTACTCAAAGACTTACTGTGTTCAATGCACAATTTCTGAAAATTCAGACAACTCAAACTCTCAGTTATTGTTAAGATGACTGAATATATCATGGGAACATCACATTTGCATTACAGAGAGACACTAAAAATAACCATCATATTTATTGATTTAAAAGCCTACAATGTGTAAAGTTAAAAAAGTAGAACGCAAAGCTGAGTGTATGGCAGGATCTCACCTGGGGACTGAGGAATACATTAGCAGTTAATACAACTTGTGTTTTTGCATGTTCAGATATTTATTTAAAGTAGGCAAGTTTTACTATTTCATATTTCTCCCAGTGTCCTCTTTAAAGAACATTGCATTCCATTTCTTTATGAGAGTGTGTCTCTTAAACACTGTAATATGAATAACTTCTATGCCTATTACAACAAGCAATTACCAGATGTAATACTGCATTTATCTTTTCTCCAGGATCCCAAGGATTTATCTCTGCCTTCAAACCAATTTTCTCTCAGAGGCCACTATTATTTCATACTAATGATTCAGAGCCCTCACGACCACATCAGAATACAATGGAAAAATTGAGGGACTAGGAAAAGTTAACTAACACGAAGTCAGTGATTGTTTCTAATTCTTTTTTCCTACTAAAAAAGATCTCCTTTACCCAAATCTCTCTGTACTTTACTAGGGAACTTGTACACACTGTAAAGTAATATTCTGGGAATTAAATGTGACAAAGGTAAGCCCTCAACACAGTGATTAGGTGGAATTTCCTATTTTTCCCCCCCAAACCCTTTCCTACTCTTAGCATAATTAAAACTCCTCTAACCAACATGTATTTGCATAGATCTACAACAGGCACTTAGAGATTAAAAGTTCCAGTGCAACAGCTGTAATATATCTAACTTAGATCATGTATGCAACATCATGGCTACCGCCAGTATGGGCTATCAGCTCTTCCATTTGAGAGAAAAGTCACAGATGTCTGTTACAGTGTCTATTAGCACCGTAACCATGAGAAATTTGGCCTCTGCAGGCAGTAGAGCATTTTGGCTTCAGAGAATCAAAATCCCACCAAGAGGAAGCTAATTTCCTTTGTCTTAAACCCATCCTTTGGAGAAGGCAATGGCACCCCACTCCAGTACTCTTGCCTGGAAAATCCCATGGACGGAGGAGCCTGGAAGGCTGCAGTCCACGGGGTCACTGAGGGTTGGACACAACTAAGCGACTTCACTTTCACTTTTCACCTTCATGCATTGGAGAAGGAAATGGCAACCCACTCCAGTGTTCTTGCCTGGAGAATCCCAGGGACGGGGAATCTGGTGGGCTGCCGTCTATGAGGTCGCACAGAGTCGGACACGACTGAAGTGACTTAGCAGCCGCAGCAAGCCCACCCTTAATCAACCAGTCCCCACACTGGTAAGAAAAAAAAAAGTTATTTGCTTCATCCAAAGTAATTAAAAACAGCAAAACCCAAATTTATACCTCAAAACTATGATCATAGCTTCCTTGGATGTCAAAATATTCATTCTCTTTACTATTCACTTGGAGATGAATCACACACTGCCTGTGTCATTTCCTGCTTTGATGTTATTTCACACTCCTTCTTTGATGTAATCTGGATGGTCATATCTGTTCTCTCCAACAGAACCATGAACTTTCCCACATCATCTGAATTATGTATCCCTCACATAACAATTGCTTAAACATATTTATGACCAATAACAAATTCAATTCAGTACAACATGTATTTTTGAGCAGTTTGGAGCTGTCAAAGAACAATTTGGGACTTTGGTAAGAAGTGATTTTACTTGAAAGGATTGTGGTAAGATGAGGAAAGGGACCACTTGCAAATAGGGAAAGTGGGACCACTGCAGTGAGGAGAGTGTCCCCCTGCCCCCAGGAGATCTGCAGGTGTGTCTCAGTTCAGTTCAGTTCAGTCGCTCAGTCGTGTTCAACTCTTTGCAACCCCATGAATCGCAGCACACCAGGCCTCCCTGTCCATCATCAACTCCCGGAGGTCACTCACACTCACGTCCATCGAGTCAGTGATGCCATCCAGCCATCTCATCCTCTGTCGTCCCCTTCTCCTCCTGCCCCCAATCCCTCCCAGCATCAGAGTCTTTTCCAATAAGTCAACTCTTCGCATGAGGTGGCCAAAGTATTGGAGTTTCAGCTCTAGGGTTAGGCAAAATGGAGTTATGAGTCTGGAAAGAAGCAAGCATGAATAAGGGGGATGGACAGATGGGCACAATTTGATAAGAGCACCATCATCCTATTCCAGTGAAAAGCTGTTAAGGAGGGGTTGTAAGCTAATTTAGGCTGAGGGCCACCCAAATTTAGCCTGCAAGAAGGACAGATTCTTAACAAAGTTTGTTTTCACCAGCATTTTATTCCAATTGACCAGTGGGGACTAAACAGCTTAGCTAACCATTTAGGAGACAAAGAAAGAGAATTGGAGTCTAGGCTAGTCTGTATCTAGCCTTGTTGTAGAAGTCAAGGAGGCATCTGTGAATATAATCGCAGTCACATGGGGAATAAGTCACAGGGGTTACTTGCAATAAGCCATTTCGGGACCACAGTGAAATGAAGAGCACTGGGTTCAGATGAAGGTCAGTGTTGTCAGAAGACACAAAAAGAAAAGGGGCAGCTTCTGCCCTTTAGGAACTTGAACACTAAATGGAGAGCCCCCCAAAACTTACACATGTAAAAAATAATAGTCATGATTAAGAAGGTGAAGGAGCAATGGAAGACAATTAACATTTAGGGATAAGCATTTTCCCATTTAATTCTGCAACACCCTCATGATGCAGATACTATTGTCATCCCAGTTAGCAGACTAGGAAAGAGAGCCTTGCGGGTGTCCATGGACAAAGAAAGCAGAAGAGCCAACTTAGGATCCAGATGGTGCTGACAAGCCAGGTCACAGTTAATACAAGAAAATGCCAAGATTTCAAATAACAAATGAGTGCTGGGAATTTCTGGAGATACGTCGGAGGCCCAGAACTCTCCCTCTCATTTACATATGACTAATGAGAAGCCTTGGGCTTTCAGACTGCAATGAGGCAGAATGGCAATTCCTATTGAGTTGCACCCTAATAATCATTAAAAATACATGTATAAGAAACAAGTTTAAATATTTTACCCATAATTTTTATTACAAAGCCTATGAACTCTTTCCATCTAGCATTTCAGGAAAATAATATATGTGTTCAAGGATAAATACTGTACCCAAGGCTCCCATAAATAAATGTATAAAACAGGAAGCTGGGGGGGATTCGTTGAATGCTAAGCATCTCTCTTCCAAACCTCTCCATTATTTTATTTGCTGAAGTTGAAATTCTTGTCCCGGGGTAGAGCTTTTCATCCTGAGATGGTTAAGACTTAAGCGCTGCTACAAGAAAACTCCAAGGGGTATATATCTGATATGAGACTGATTTTGAGCAAAGGGGATTATAGTAGAGATGAAGAAGGGAACCAGTAACCTGGGAAAGGTAACCTTCATCTAGAAGGGGAAGAGGCTGAGAACAGGGAGTAAAGAACACAGAAAGGCCTCAGGAAAAAAAAGAAAAGAAAATCTTGTCTCTTCATAATGATCAAAATATGTCAATACTGTTTCAAAATAAAACTCATGTATTCCTTTTCTTCAGTCCTTGTAAAATCCCATTACTTTTAGCTCAAGGGCATCTGCCTGTCAAGCCTAAAGAGATTGAGTGACACCAGTCACTGCTTCGGAGGAAAAGGGTTACTGCAGGGAAAGTCATTTGTGAGCCAGAGGCAGAGGACTTTATGGGAACCCGGTTAGCGCCCAGCTGTCCTTTTACTTACATCTAGTAATAGTTCATTGTCAACAATGGTGGGCATGTCCCCATAGACTGCCCATTCAGTGTCATGCTTATTGGTGCCCTGGGATTTGGGGAAACTCTCTGGTGACTCAGATGGTAAAGAATCCACCTGCAATGCAGGAGACCTGGGTTCGATCCCTGGGTTGGGAAGATCTTCTGGAGAAGCGAATGGAATACACACTCGAGTATTCTTGTGTGGAGAATCCCATGGACAGCAGAGCCTGGCAGGTTACGGTCCATGGGGTCACAAAGAGTCAGACCCTACTGAACCACTTTCAGTGATCAGGCCCAATTTCAAACCACTCTGGCAAGGGAGACCAGCTAGGAGCAGAGTCAGCCTGATTTCATGTGGTCCCTGACATTGGTTACCAAGGTCATTTTTGTTTTAGCTGATATTTTTAGGTTCTCCATCAGGGCAGGAACACTGCCCATATCTCAAGGGCTACTAGAGATTGAAGAGTAACCAAGACAGTGAGGGACAAGGGGCAGTCTCACTGTCTGCCTGGGCCATGTAAAGTGCCTTCCTCGAAACTAAATGTTTGACTGATAAACTGGGAAGGGGTAGGGAAGTCTGAGGAGAGGATAAAAGGGCATGTACCCGGGACAAAAGTGGACAAAAAATAAAAGATGAAACTCTCCAGCTCCCTAGACACCACCTTTTCCCCAAAGTCCCACAGCCTAAATGTGCCCCAAAAGCAGGAAGAAAAAAAAAAGTGTACACAAAAAAGTGTACCCCAGAAGCACCTGGAAAAGCAGTTCCTGGTAAAGCAGTTTCTCGGTGTCTCCAACCAAGCCTTGGTGATGTCTTATTGACATGCCCTAGTCCAGGATCTGTTACATTCTTAGATATAAGAACTAACCTGAGAGACCCACTACCCTGAGATCAGAAAGGCAGAATGAATTACTGAACCACACCAAAGACAGAGAAAATCTAAGGGACAGACAACTGAGAGTGTTACAAACTATACTCCCCTCCTGACCTGAAACATCTTCTTTCAGATTCTTGCTATTGTCTTTCACTTGCCAAGTCATGTCCAACTCTTTTCCACCCCATGGACTGCAACAAACCAGGCTTTCCTATCCCTCACCATATCCCAGAGTTTGCCCAAGTTCATGTCCATTGAATTGGTGATGCCATCCAATCATCTCATCCTCTGTCACCCACTTCTTCTGCCTTCAATCTTTTCCAGCATCAGGGTCTTTTCCAATGAGTTGGCTCTTTGCATCAGGAACATATCTCTTTTAGGCTCTAGTTGGATATTTTTTTAAGAAAGGTAATACTTAGTTCTAGAAATGTGACTCAAATTATTTATCTGAGGGTCTCCAAAATGGAAGTTAACCATGATTTCTGGTGTTGAAAAAGTGTAAAATTGGTGGTCCAAAGATAAAGAAAATTCCCCTCCCTCTTGTGCTCCTCTGAGATGACAGGTGTTCAATGGCTCAAACTAGATCTTGAGAAAGCAGAGCCCAGAAATGAGATCAGGCTCACTATGGGCCCTACAAGCCCCAGGAACAGCCCGCAGGGCTGAAGACCAGACAAGACCAGACAACCAGGACAGCGGCCCCAGAATGAACCCTGTGGCTGCTGCTGCTGCTGCTAAGTCATTTCAGTCATGTCCGACTCTGTGCGACCCCATAGACAGAAGCCCACCAGGCTCCCCCATCCCTGGGATTCTCCCAGGAAGAACACTGGAGTGGGTTGCCATTTCCCTCTCCAATGCATGAAAGTGAAAAGTGAAAGGGAAGTCGCTCAGTCATGTCTGACTCTTAGCAATCCCATGGACTGCAGCCTACCAGGCTCCTCCGTCCATGGGATTTTCCAGGCAAGAGTACTGGAGTGGGGTGCAATTGCCTTCTCCGGAACTCTGTGGGCAGGCACCAAAAATCACAGAAATGCTAGCCAGGTGGTTTGCTGTCCTCATAGGAAAGGGTTTCACATTCCTGGAAGCACATTAGAATCACCTGGGGAGATTTTAAATAGACTAATGCCCAGGCAGCACCCTAGAAAAATCTAATCAGAAACTTTGGGGAGGCTACCCAAGCATGAAGAGTTTCTAAAGCACCCCCGGTTATTCCAATGGGCAGCCAGGACTGAGAACTCTGCCCTTGGAAGCAGTGAGCATGTAAAATACAGGGGCTCCCAGTTTCTACAGAGAACATAGAGTTTTGAGGCTTACTTGATTGCAATCTATCAGCACACCATTAACTATGTCTTGTGTTAGAGAGGTGGCATGATGGGGAAGGGTGGGCCGTCTCTAGTGATACATTTAGTAGAGACCAGTGCTCTCAAATGGAGAAGGCAATGGCAACCCACTCCAGTATTCTTGCCTGGAAAATCCCATGGACGGAGGAGCCTGGTAGGCTGTAGGCCATGGGGTCGCTAAGAGTCAGGCACGACTGAGCAACTTCCCTTTCACTTTTCACTTTCATGCATTGGAGAGGGAAATGGCAACCCACTCCAGTGTTCTTGCCTGGAGAATCCCAGGGACAGGAGAGCCTGGTGGGCTGCCATCTATGGGGTCGCACAGAGTCGGACACGACTGGAGTGACTTAGCAGCAGCAGTAGTGCTCTCAAAACAGAGTTCCTGTGAGCATACCCATCACACTCTGCCATGAGCCAGCCCCCAGAACTACTGGATATTCAACGCAAAGATTCTCTACTGTACCATCACAATATGCTGGGTTTGTGGGTAGTTATTAATGAATTATTAATAATAAAGTCAAAGTACTGACATTTCCCAGTGATTTACATTTTTTTGTTATTAGAAAAGTTTCAAGATCATCCTTGTAACAGTACCACACTCACATGGAACCACTTGCATTCTGATGGGTTCATTCATTCAGCAAAACTATTTAATGCCTATCATATGTGTGCCAAGCACTGTGCTAGACCCTAAAGACACAGCAGTCAATACAATAGCTATGGTATCCTCCCTCATGAGGTTTATCATCAGAGAACAGAGATATTTAAACAAAATATTCCATTACAAGAATATATCCTACTTTGTTTACCCATTCTTTCATTGATGGACACCTGGAATCTTTGTGGTTTTTGGCTATTATTATGTGGGTGGTTTCCAATTAGGGGCAATTTCAAACAGAGTTGTTCTATTCATCTTTACTTGTTTTGATTAAGTATTCATTTGTGTCAGGTATTTTCCTAAGCAAGGAAACTATTGGGTCAGAGAATATGTCGAACTTTAGATAACACTGCCAAGAATTTATTGAAAATGTTTGTATCAATTTAAATCACTTCAGTAGTGTATGATGGTTCTTCATCCTGCAAATCCTTACAAACACATGCTTCCCATCTTTATCATTTAAGCCTTTCTAGCAGGTATCACATGGTTTTACTCTAAGTTCTATAATTCATTAATTCTCTTCTTATTTTTGTGAAATCTGTAGGAATGAAGGGAGAAGGAAATGGCAACCCACTCCAGTATTCTTGCCTAGAGAATCTCGCGGACAGAGGAGCGTGGTGGGCTGCTGTCCACAGGGTCGCACAGAGTCCGACGCGACTGAAGCGACTTAGCATGCGTGCATGCATTGGAGAAGGAAATGGCAACCCACTCCAGTATTCTTGCCTGGAGAATCTCAGGGACAGAGGAGCCTTGTGGGCTGCTGTCTATGGGGTTGCACAGAGTGGGACAAGACTGAAGCGACTTAGAAGCAGCAGTAGGAATGAATTCAGGTGAAGAGCCAGAGGCCATGTCTAATACTGGGGTTTCTCCAAAGAAAACAGAACCAATGAAAGATATATCGAGGGATAAACTGAGTTACTCTAGGGAATTGGCTTCTATGATCATAAAGGGCTGCAGTCCTATGACCGGTCGTCAGCTAGCCAGGGGAGCTAATGCGTGTTTTCATTCTAAAAGCTTGCAGCCTTGAGACCCAAGAAGAGCTAAGGCTCTGTTCAAATCTAAAGGCTTGAAAGAAACCAATTCCCCCGCTCAAAGCAGTCTGGTGGGAGGAGTTCCCTCTTGTTCGAGGCAGGATAGGTATTGTTGTTCTATTCAGATTTTCAATAGATTGAATGAAAGCCACCAACATCAGATAGGGCATCTGCTTTACTCAGTCTAATGATTCAAAAGTTAATGTTATCCCAAAACATCCTCACAGACACACTGAGGATGTTTCACCAAATATCTGGGCACCAACCTCCCCAGTTGACATATAAAATTAACCATCACACCATGCTAGTTTGCCATCTTATCTGCAACCATTCCTTTCAAATGTTGTGCAGTATTCTATTGTAAAATATGTACATATGTATGTATATGTATATTATATACTATATATATGTACACACATATATTGTCATGGTGGTGGTGGTTTAGTCACCATGTTGTTTCCGACTCTTGCAACCCCATGGACTGCAGTCTGCCAGGCTCCTCTGTCCATGGAATTTCTCACGTAAGAATACTGGAGTAGGTTGCCATTTCCTTCTCCACGGAATCTTCCCAATCCAGGGATTGAACCTGTGTGTCAAACCCATGTCTCCTGCATTGCAGGTGGATTCTTTACTGCTGAGCCATCAGGGAAGCTCATATGTAGTCATACTTCATATAAACTTAAAAATATATTATTTTGTTTAGCTTTATGTTTGTATATTTCATCTATAATTTTACATTTGCTATAGATCAGAGAAGGCAATGGCACTCCACTCTAGTACTCTTGCCTGGAAAATCCCATGGATGGAGGAGCCTGGTGGGCTGCAGTCCATGGGGTCGCTGGGAGTCGGACACGACTGAGTGACTTCACTTTCACTTTTTCACTTTCATGCATTGGAGAAGGAAATGGCAACCCACTCCAGTTTTCTTGCCTGGAGAATCGCAGGGTCAGGAGAGCCTGGTGGGCTGACATCTATGGGGTCACGCAGAGTCGGACACCACTGAAGTGACTTAGCAGCAGCAGCATAGATTACTCATTCTTATTGATATAAAATATTTCATTATATGATTGCATAGAAATTTATTTATCCAGTCTACTGTTGATAGGCATGTGGGTAATTTCTGGTTTGGAGCTTCTCATTGATTTTTTCACTGTAAATATTTAGATTACTTCTAATTTGTTTCTAAGGAGTATTGCATAGGCATCTCTTACATGTTTCCTTGTACACATACATAAATATTCTCTTGGGTAGCCACAGGTCAAAAACTAATTCAGCTGGACCATGAGTGGAGAGAAAACAGCATAAACGAAAGTTTTCTCTCCACCTGTTCATGGCATCTACCATTTTCTCTCTTTATCCTCACCACACTACGACTTAACTGGCTTCTGTTCTTTCCTAGAAGGTTCTCACAGATATTGCTTTATAAATTCTCATTGTAGTAAAACAGACCTACGAAAAGATGCATGCATTTTATGTGTGTAGTGCAGTGGATTTCCCTAAATTAAATACATGCAAGTAACCCAGATAAAGAGATGGAAAATTATAGACTGCTGAATCTTAGCTCTACTGGATACTGCCAAACAGCTCTTCAAGATGAGCATATCAGCTAATTCTCACACCGCTTCTTCTCATCTTTGTCACTACTTGGGGTAGCCAGACCCTAGTTTTGTTATGCCAACAAATAAAAATTCTGCCTTGTTTTAAGTTGCTTTTCTTTCACCAGTGGCTGAGCACTTTGTTCACGTTTATGTGCCAGTTAGAACACTCTTCACTCATTTTACTATTTGGTTGTCATCTTGTTTTGACCTTTCCCCTAAGAGTCTACAGCTCACCCTGGGGCTTTCTTCATGGCTCAGCTGGTATTTTCTGACAGCTTCCTCCTATTTGCTGTCCCTTCAGCATAGACAATATCTTCTCATCTCTAGCACACTGCACTCCTCTTAGGCTGGATGGATTATGCTACAACTTTCCCAGGAATTATCATGGGGGCTGTTGTCTTTTATGACATTACTATCTCTTATACTAGGTGTTGTTAACAAGTGGCTGTGCACGTTTGGCTCATGGAGCATCTTCAGTGTAAGTTATCAGGTATCACGCTTGGTTGCAATACAAGCAGCTTAGTACTTCTGTTTTATACCTGGCCTGCTCTCCTTACTCCTTTAGCTTCATATCTCAACAGGCTCCTGAGATTTGATGCAAATTATAGTATGTTACAGTAAATCACCACCACCTAGGAATTTCTGAAGAACTGAGTTATCATCTCATTTCCATCACCAGCTGTGGGATCTTGGGCAAGTCGTTTCACCACTGAGCAGCAGCCTCTTCTAGTGTCAAATGAGAATATAAAGATATGTTCCCTGCCTACCTCTCAGAGTTGTTTTGGACATCAAATAAAAGAACATCAGGTGATAAGAGTATCTACCAAACACCAGTCCCAGGCACATCATGAGAGGTTGTGGTTGACTGACAAGCACAGACCCCAGGCTTTTCTGAAGCACTACCTTCTGAAAACCTAGAGTAGAATCAGGGGTGTGAGACTCAAACGTGCTCTTTGCTCACACTTACTGAAATAACGTGCAGGCTACTAAGTAGATGCTTGAGTGAGGATCATAAGTCAGAAGGTACCCTCAGTTGAAAAAAATGCATCATTATGATTTGATTTCAGAAAAGCAAACATGACCTGAATTAATCAAGTGGCTGTGGAATCCAAATTCCTGTCTTGTTGAAGCTGGAACAGATGTGGGGGAAAGGGGGGTCTGTTCCAGAAGTGAGGAAAAGTGCAGCTGAGCACGAAGGACTGCCTGGGGAGCCATATGGATTGCTGTGAGGGGCTCCTGCCAGCTTTTCGGGGCAAGCCCCGCCCCCAGCTCTGGGCAGGTACATGGGGTGTTGAGGCTAAGCCGGCTACTGGATCATAACTGCCGAGGAGTAAGCAGCACATGGCTTGAGCAGGCAGGCAGAGCTCTTTAGTGAGGTGGGTTCCAGGAGGGCTCTGAGCCTGTGCTCAGCTGAGCTCCAGAAGAAGCTCAGGAAGGCAGAGGAGGGCAGAGCCGCAGCTGCTGCCTGGCTTTCAAGAAGAGGGCGGGACTCTCTCCATCTGCTGCAGGCTCAAGGACCGCGGGACTCCAGTCCACCTGAGCCATGCCGGCCAACCTCACAGAGGGCAGCGCCAAGTCCAATGGGACTGGGCAGGCACTGAATCCTCCTGTCCTTTGTACTGAAACAGTGACTTTCACTGCAGAGGTGGAAGGAGAGGAATGGGGCTCCTTCTACTACTCCTTCAAGGTAAGTTTCCTGCCTTCCACTCTGAATACTGATTTTAAATAATAAGACAAAGTAGAATTTTAAGTTCAAAGATCACAGCCAATATTATGAATGAGTGTAGCTTATTTTCTTTACTAGAACGAGTTTAAAAAAAAACTGATGAGCTATAAAAGTAAGTTTTTCATATTGTGCTAGGATCTATTTCATCATTTCTTAAGAATATTTGTTTTGTTTTGTTTTTTCCCTGCTGCTGCTACAAATGTAAGAGTCATGAGTAACATTTGTAAGTGGATGACTTTTTAATTTTCCCCTTTCCTTAGATGAAAGTACTTTTAGTTAATCCTATAGTAGTGCTTGAAATGTCTGTTCCTCATAAGGGTTATTGTTGTGAGTTTTTTGTTAGGTGCATCAGAGATTTGTAAAGCCCACATCACCCAGGACGCTACCTGTTGCAATAAGGAACATAGCGCTGAGTAAGGAAAGAAGGACCACACTTTCTGTGTTCATTCTTTGCAGTGAACATCAGAGGGAAATAAGGTCCTTAACTGTAGTCGGTGATGTTACTGTTCACAAGTTCCCTCCTAAAAGAAATGAGGAAATCATAGTTTAATAAGTTTCACTTTCAAAGTATCCAAGGGCCACATTGAGGAAGAGGCCATTGTTAGGCTGATACTGTTTCCTCTTCCACAAGATTGTGGTCAGGAATAAACCAGGCATCCAGAAAATAGTTTCCTGCTTCTTACATGGGAATGCAGGGATGTCAGGTTATTTCACAGGCTGCCTGATGGTGCATTCAGCTGTTACACTAATTCCCAGGACTCAAACTGGTCTTTCATACTTCAAGAAAAATTCTAGCAGTTTTTGGGTTTTTTTAATCCTCTGGGTGTTCTTGAAATGATTTGATTTTTACTGATGAGGTAGAATTTGCTGTAATATCTACCTTGGAGCTTTGCTTCTTTGTCAACACTCAGACTAAAACTTTCAGCAGGGAGCTGCCCTGGAAGCCAGCCCCACTGGTGTTTGAGAGCCCTAGAGAAAATGTAGCAAAGCAGAGTGGAACAAGTCACTCAGGCGGATTGCATGGGACCCATCCCTAGGCACCACTTCTTAATGCATTCGTGTACACACACAGCCCAGCTGCCCAGAGCTACAACAGAAAATAGAAACTGAAATTGGAGTGGGGTGCCATTTACCATTGACTGAATAATCCCCTCTGAAATCAGCCTTCAGATCCAGAGATTCTGTCTTGGAGAGGCAGGCTTTCTGCACCCAGGAAGCCTACTGCTCCTCTCAGAGATGCTGCCTCTGCAGCCTTTTGATATTTATAGAACATGACAGCAAACAGAATGAAGAGAGACTGGCCACTGCAGAAAGGATAATAATCAGCAATAAGACAGTTGTTCTGAGAGTCAGGCAATAATCAGCTGAAATCTCAGTTGCCATTTTTTTTTTTTTTAATACAGCTCCGAAGGGAAAGTTCTGAGTGTTTGGACAAACAAACCCCTACTCACTCTCTTCCAGTGTTTGAACTCTGTCCTAGCAACATCATCTCTAGGCACTATGGAAAATCACATCATTTTCATCTCATTTCTATTAATAAGTTTGCCCTCCAGCAATTGAACCACTCGACAAGGAGAGAAACAGAAAGAAAGAAAATATGTCTGATCAGGAACTTAGAATGTTCTGTTTCATTTTTTGAAAAATATAATCATTCATTAAAGCAGTGATTTTTAGTTACACAACAATCAGTAGTAGTGTTGGTGAGAACTAGCTTAAGTGTCTTAAGCAAGTGTGTAACTTTTTCCACCATCCCCTTTGAGCACAAGCAGTTTTGATGCAAACTCTTATTTCTTGTGATCCTTTTATCCCACATTTGTCTCAAGAAGAAAGTCAGAATTGTGTTTGTAAATTGTCTCCCAACCATGTCCTTTTAATCTCCATCGCCTTTTCCAAAAGCAGTAGAAATGTCATCAAAAAAGAAGTGGTAACAGCAGTAAAAGTAGAAGAAATAATAGCAATAGCAAAAGCCATACATTTCGTTGGCTGTGGGCTTTCTTGGTGACATGAATCTTTCTGAATGACTTTTGTGAAGTGTCTCATTTAATATGGTGTAACTTTCATTTCGAATGCCTTTCATCTTCACCTGAGTTTATCTAAATTCAACCCGGTCTTTAAGGCTCCTCTTGGGTTGCTTCCTCCCTGAAGCCCCCCAAACCCATCCCTCCTCCGAGTTCCAGTAGTGTCTGGAGTATACCCCCTCTCTTTGCCACTTAATCTAACTCTGTGCTCAACTATGTCAATAATGTGTCAGGTCAATGTGCAACAGTCATTAAGCTCCTCAAGTGAAAGTAATGACTAATGTTTGTTTCATGTTTTCTCCAAAACCCAGCACCATCCGTGTCCTACTCAATAAACATTTACTGCATAAATGAACTGTGGTTCTGTGTTCTGTTTCTGTCTGCCATCTACATGTTGTCAGACTGGGCAACAGAAAGTTTGCTTTCTCAGTGACAGAGGTGAGGGTCTTATTCACGGCTGCTCCACAGGTCAGCCCCTGCCCTGCCAGGTCTTTATCCAGTGTATTCACTGAGGTCCTTCTCTGTAGGCACATTTAGCTCATCCTTATTCCATTTCTAAGCCAATGTGATGAAGGTAAGTAGTAGTTTCCAGTGGGTGGAATATAAAAGTAAGTGTATCATCATACACTGTAGCTCATACTGGTTTAGCCCTAGCGAACCCACACCTACCCATTGCTGTTGCCCTACTCTTAGCTGCTTTACTCAGTCTACGTGTCTGGGCTTCTAACCTACTTATTTATGTAGCCCTCAAGTTCTCCTCCAAACTCAAAGCTCTCTTGGCAGAAGATAAGATATCCATGTCTAAATCTTACCAGCCCTTTCTTCACAAGCTTGGAGGCTTTTCTTTCTTCCCATCTCTATCTCCAAATTCTTGCCCCTGCTCCCCACTGTTCTAACCCACTCTGCCATCCTCTGTAAATTCTTGGATACCAGCAGGAAGGGCAGAAGTGAGTTCCCCACTTTCTTTTTCCATCGTGGGTTTCACATGACTAAAGCTCTGTGGTCCTGGGTTTAAGATTCTCAGCTCAGGCCCTGGTTTCTTTCACAGTTTTCAGTGTCTCATATGTTCAAGGTTCCATCTAGTTCACCTCATCCATTTCTAGTGCCCAGCATCAAGCACTTCCATGGGCTTCAAGAATCTACCATACATCTTTAAGGAGGATGGGACCCGGCTCATAAGAAGTGAATGGAGGACCTGAATATAAGACTGTTCAGTGGAAGACAAAGATGAAACTCTTCTTAATAGCCTTAATTTTACTGGTAAATTCACTTGCAAAATTTCCTAAATCCCTGATTCCTGATGATGAGAAAATTAATTCAAAGTACTGGGAGGGAAACCTACTTGAATTAGTAAATTGCTGAAATTATAAAATAATGCAAAAGAACTCAGTTTTATTACTCTCAGGTGAGGAGAGAAACATGAACCAAGATTGCAAAACTATTACTTGACAATGATCTTTTTTTGAATCTCCTTTAGTGGGTCATTACAAATGACATGCAATTAGTCTAACTATTGTTTATATGTAAATGGTTGCTTCTAAATGCTTAAGGGTGATTGGACACAGTTTATTCCCTTTGTCTTGCTCCCTCTGCCTGCTGTCTCTTAATTTTCTCAACACATTCCTCCTCCATTAATATAACAAAAGCAAATTCCAGTTCAACCCATGTCTCAATTATCTCACACTATGCTTAAAGAAACATTTAATGATATAAAGAATCTGAAGTACACTGTTCTTGTTTTTATTATATTTAGACTGACAATTCCTTTGTAAGAACACACTCTACCTACTGTGGACCAGCACTTTCACTTCCCGTGGCTGCCACTTCAGCTCTCTCTGTGCCGACTTGCCTGCCTCTCTGCACACTCCTTAATCCCACCTCAAGTCCTACCTACAGGACTTGATTATCTCCTTTCCTGCCTTGGGCCTCAGAACAATGTCAAGGATGCCCTTCCTGGAGTCCAGGAGCCCTTGGTTCCTGTCCTTTCAAGGTACTTCCTGAAACTTATAACAATGGTTCTTGCATTTTATCACGCATCTTTTTGTCCTCTTCTAATCAGTTTCACTCAGTCTCTTCATATTGAGTTTCTAGAGCTGAATACTCTGACTGTTCATAGGGAATTACTACTAGTTTTGCCCAGTTAAATAATTATTGAAGGTCTGCTATCACTGCCTATTCCTGTTGGGCACACTTAGCACGCTACTCTCCAATCACCTGCCCTGGACCAGCGCTAAACCACATTCAACTTCACCCCATGCCCCTGAGAAAGGCACACATTTGGTTGGTTGGTTTTATTTACAAGACTGTGTGCAGTTCCCAAGCTATGTACTCTCGTGTGTGAAAAGGGAAAACTCTCTCAACCAACTTTCTCTTTGTATCACTGATCTCTTTTTATCACATCATCTGATGGCAGGTAACAATCATAGTTCAGATCAGATCAGATCAGTTGCTCAGTCGTGTCCGACTCTTTGCGACCCCCATGAACTGCAGCACGCCAGGCCTCCCTATCCATCACCAGCTCTCGGAGGTCACTCAGACTCACATTCATCGAGTCAGTGATGCCATCCAGCCATCTCATCCTCTGTCGTCCCCTTCTCCTCCTGCCCCCAATCCCTCCCAGCATCAGAGTCTTCTCCAATGAGTCAACTCTTCGCATGAGGTGGCCAAAGTACTGGAGTTTCAGCTTTAGCATCATTCCTTCCAAAGAAATCCCAGGGCTGATCTCCTTCAGAATGGACTGGTTGGATCTCCTTGCAGTCCAAGTGACTCTCAAGAGTCTTCTCCAACACCACAGTTCAAAAGCATCAATTCTTCGGCGCTCAGCCTTCTTCACAGTCCAGCTCTCATATCCATACATGACCACAGGAAAGACCATAGCCTTGACTAGGTGAACCTTTGTTGGCAAAGTAATGTCTCTGCTTTTGAATATGCTATCTAGGTTGGTCATAACTTTCCTTCCAAGGAATAGTTAATTCAGAGTAAATGCAGAATTGCAGTTTTTCAGCCTGTGAAGGGTTTTCCCACTTTCTGACTCAGGAAAGGCATCTACGCTCTAGGAATGAAGCTTCTAGAGTGTGTGTGTCCATATACGTGTGGTTGGAGTGAGGGAGCAAGTCTGACCTGGGGAGGAACCTGGGCCACTTGGCATTGGCTGGGATGAAGAGTCCTGTCTGGCTTTCAGAAGTGATCGTGCTTGTTCCAGATCCTTGTCAGGATCTACATCAGGCTTGGGTCAGGCTGCGCTGCCTTCTGCAGGAGCATCCATTTGTCCTATTTCCCTTCAGGTGCATGGGTGTTCACACCTCCCTCCTCCCCTCTCTCAACCCTCTGAATTTCTGCGTCCTTCCTGGGAAAGAAAAGGTTGACTGCTTGCCTCCCAGCTCTGGTCTGGTCCTCTCTCTCCCCACGAGGCCATTAACTATCCAACTGCCACCTCATGAGAGCTGGGTGAATCCCTGGGGCCTGCCATCCCCTGGTTCCTGTACAGTAAGTGGAGCTCGCTGCTCTCTAATCCTGTGCTCCCAACCTTGTTCTCTTCTTCTCTTTTCCTGTGGTAGCCTTGGGGCAGGGGGAGGGGGCGGCACAGGGGCTGTACAAATCCTTTCATCAGTGCCTAAGTCTCCTCACACTCCACACCACTATTGTACCATCTGACACTCCTGTCTCCCACTGCCTGCTTTCTCTGTGGTGGGGAGCCTGACTAGACTGTTTACCGCCAAATGAATTATTCCAGACTCTTTTGAGTTGAAGGCTCAAAAGACACATCCTCTTGCAAAGGAAAAAGACATGTCTCTTCAAGCTGTTTATGATATCCTTCAAGAGGTATTTTGAGAGCCGGGAGCTGACACATTTCTCTTTGTCTGCTTTGCTGGAGTAAAGACTTGTACCCAGAGGGCAGACAGGGTAGAGCTCTCTGGCTGCCTAAGCTCTGAGAGGTTTTCTCAAGAAGGTGGAAAAGAGCATATCCATTAATGCTTCAAAATGAAAAAAAAAAAATAATATATCACCCTGTCATCCTTGAAGTAATTTCCTATTGATAGTGGGTAAGAACATTTTGAGCTATGTACTGAAGTAGATGAGAAATGTAATTTTATTTTCTGTAACTGAACTTGGCTTCTCCTGGACCTCTCAGCTCAGCTGATGGCAGAAGAAGTAGCCTAGTCATTCCCAGGTATACTCAGGCTCTTGAGTCTTCCCCATCACTGTAGTGAGGCACAGCCTATAAAATAGGACCGCTGACGTCAGCTCCCAGGGCTTCCACCGTCTGGCTGAGAACTAGAGGCAGTTCACTCCTACCTATCCGTTGGTTTATTCATCTGACAAATGGTGCTAATAACTGAATGTCCTTCAGAGGATTGTTGTGACAAGTTAAGTGATTAAATGTTGGTGGGGCCGTTAATAAGGACAGTGATGGCCTTAAGTACAGTGTTTGAGAAATGTTAGCAGTTATAGCCCCAGGGGTGAGTTGTTACACTCCTTTCTGAAGCTCCTGAGAGATGAGGTGCCACCATTACCTACACAGAAGAATCTTCTGAAGATACTAAGAGAAATCCGTGTACTGGAAGATCCCCAAGACCACTTCAGTATGCTTTAGGCCCCCAAACAGTGGTGCTGAATTGTTTCATTTCTCTCAATTAGACCACGGAAAATGTAGGATAAGATATCTAGAGATGATTCCACTTCCTTCTCTATCATCCAGATGCCACATCTAATTTTTACCTATGCAAGCTTAATGGCTTACTACAAGAAAGGCTTTTTACAGAGATGGGAAATTATACCCAATCCAGAAGGGATGAGTTTCTACCATGGTAGAAAGATTTTTCTAGGCCACAAGATGGCAAAACCACCAAGGTCATGATGAAGTCATTAAGGAATAACCAGGGTTCTTATCTTTTTATTTAGGCAATATTGACATCTGCCTAAAAATGATGGGTCTCTTATACTTGGCAGCACCTTACAGTTAACAATTTGACATCATATGATTTCATCTGACTCACCATCAGCTCTAGGAGGACTTAAAAATAGCATTCCTTTTTTTAACCTGATGTGAACACAAGGCCTGATAGAAGTTAAGGGTGTGAACTTTCTAAAAAATAAATGAAAGAAAGCAAGAAACAAACAAAGAAAGGAAGAAAAAAAGGAAAAATAAACATGGTTCTACTGCCGATTTTAGTTGGATAGGATCAGATCAGATCAGATCAGTCGCTCAGTCGTGTCCGACTCTTTGCGACCCCATGAACCGCAGCACGCCAGGCCTCCCTGTCCACCACCAGCTCCCGGAGGTCACTCAGACTCGCATCCATCGAGTCAGTGATGCCATCCAGCCATCTCATCCTCTGTCGTCCCCTTCTCCTCCTGCCCTCAATCCCTCCCAGCATCAGAGTCTTCTCCAATGAGTCAACTCTTCGCATGAGGTGGCCAAAATACTGGAGTTTCAGCTTTAGCATCATTCCTTCTAAAGAAATTCCAGGATGATAGGTCTCTGTAATAGCAAAAAACTAAACCCCAGGGTTTCCCTAGAGGACTGGTGATTGGGAATCTGCACTTCCACTTTGGCAGAGGGTGGGCGAGCATGGGGAGAGGCTTAGATCCCTGGTCAAAGAAGTAAAATCCCACAAGCCTCACACAGCTTGGCAATAATAATAATAATAACAAAGTCCCATTAATTTAAAAAACAAAACCAAAAAAGTCTACACCCTGAATCTCGGTGGTTTAACACATTAACAGTTTAATTTTGTCTCACATCCCAGTTGCAAGCAGGTCAACTTGTATCTTTGCCTTCTAGAATAAGCAGTTTCCAAGGGAGATGGCAAAACTTACCCTATCTGCTTTGGCCTGAAATGATGCATGTCTGACTCCAGTTCTGCCAGCAAGAATTAGTTAGTTGTTGAGCATGGGAAATGTAGCTTAAGTGAATGCCTCCAGTACGGGGAACATAGTACCAAGCATGGTTTACCCTTCACCTTCTGCATGATAAAACCCAAACTCTCCAAACTAGCCTTCTAGCTTTTCACAATCTGACTGCCCCTCCTCCCCCATTTCTCTCCTCTCCTGCACCATGCCTCACTGGATACTGTATTCCAGGGAACTATTTGGCAGAAATGCCTTTCTCATAGCTTTTTCTTCTGATATCACATTTAAGCTCAATTGTCATCTGTGAAGAATTCAGATTTGTTTAGTAGATCAGCACTGCCACTATTCTTATGTTTCCAAAGCATTTCAAGTCTTTGTGTGACAAGATTCTTCTCTTGACATGCATGTCCGCCTACACACACAGACACACGTGTGCACATAAACATAGACCGACACACATACAGATACATACACACATACATGATGTCAGTCATTTTAAGGCAGCTCAAGATCCCACTACCACTGGGGCAGTGCCTGACAACATGGTAGACAAATCGTCAAAACATGTTTTATTGAATGAAAGAGCATATTGAGAAACAATTTGTGTAACAAGTTTATTCCTAAGGTCTCAGCAAATTCATGTGAAAACATTAAAGTAGATGGAGTCTTAATCCCTATTCTCCAAGCCATTGGGTTGAACTTAAAGGCACCATGATTTGGGGGAACTCCTGACACAGACAGAGAAGTGTAGTAGGCTACAGTCCATGGGGTCGCAAAGAGTTGGACACGACTGAGTGACTTCACTTTTTTTCACTGACACCATAGCAAGCCCTATTGGTGGGGGTGTGTGTGTGTGTGTGTGTGTGTGTGTGTTTTAGTCTCTTGATTGCGTCCAGCTCTTTGCGACCCCAAGGATTGTAGCCCTCCAGGCTCTTCTGACCCTGGGATTCTCCAAGCAAGAACACTGGAGAGGGTTGCCAGTTCCTTCTCCAGGGAATCTTCCCAATCCAGAGATCAAACCCACGTCTCCCACATTTCAGGCAGATGCTTTACCATCTGAGTCACCAGGGAAATCCAGATCATTAGACCTAAAGCAAACAACATCCAGGTTCTGTCTGTTCCCCTTCCCTTGCTGCCATTTCAGCTTCCATATCTGAGGCTGGAAAGCCATCCACTTCTGAGCCCTAAAACACCAGGTGGGTATTGGGAGAGTGTGTTAGCATTCACATCCCTGCTCTCTGTTTATGTGTTCTGATGCCTGATTATAGAAGCTCAGTCACAGAGATCTTCTGCAAAGTGCAGAGGGCAGAGAGTATCACCTGTGGACAACAGGAACAATCTGCTCCAGTGGAGTGAATGGATCAGCCTTGTCTACTAGAATATCAATCAGGTGGTCACACATGGTTCCTGTCTGCTGCCTCTGGACACTTCAAGCAGAAAAGGTGTTTATCCTGTGAACACTGAGACTACAGCTGCGTTCACTGTGTAGGGCCCTATACTAGGAACTAGGAAGTCAAAGAGGATTTATCATTGTCATAAGGGGCTGGGAAACTAATATTTTCATTCAACAAATATTACCAAGATTATTTAACCTTTTAAATTTTTAACACCTATGCTGCTGCTGCTAAGTCGATTCAGTCGTGTCCGACTCTGTACGACCCCATAGATGGAAGCCCACCAGGCTCCCCTGTCCCTGGGATTCTCCAGGCAAGAACACTGGAGTGGTTTGCCATTTCCTTCTCCAATGCATGAAAGTGAAAAGTGAAAGGAAAGTCGCTCAGTCGTGTCCGACTCTTAGTGACCCCATGGACTACAGCCCACCAGGCTCTTCCATCCATGGGATTCTCCAGGCACTGGAGTGGGGTGCCATTGCCGTCTCCATTTAACACCTATGCTGCTGCTGCTGCTGCTGCTAAGTAGCCTCAGTCGTGTCCGACTCTGTGTGACCCCATAGACGGCAGCCCACCAGGCTCCCCTGTCCCTGGGATTCTCCAGGCAAGAACACTGGAGTGGGTTGCCATTTCCTTCTCCAATGCATGAAAGTGAAAAGTGAAAGTGAAGTCTATAGACAAACATAAATAGTTTTTATCAATTTAATTTAAATTTGAAAATAAATTAAATATCATATCTAAAAATAAGTCATGCACGCATAAAAAAGTGCTTCAATTGTGTCCAACTCTTTATGACCCTATGGACTGTAGCCCACCAGGCTCCTTTGTCCATGGTGGTTCTCCAGAATACTGGAGTGGATCTTCATGCCCTCCTCCAAGGGATCTTCCTGACTCAGGGATCAAACCCATGTATCTTATGTTTCCTGCGTTGGCAGATGAGTTCTTTATCACTAGGGCCACCTGGGAAACCCCCAAATCAAAATATAATTCAGAATATAATCTTTTAAACTATATTCTTTTCCTTCCCATGTCAGGTACTCCTTTATGAAGTTGAGAATCACAGATGGACTTGACTGAGTATTACTTTAGGCACCGGGGTTTCAAAGATGCACAAAACAGGTACCATATTGTCCGACAATTCTGTCTAACAGGGGAAGGGTATACTCAGCCAATAGTTATGATGCAAGGGAAGAGAAGGCAGTCACTTACAAGAAAAGACAGTTGGGGGATGACAGAAGGAGGTATAAACAAATTAAAAAGAAGGACTTCTGCATAGAAAATCTAGTTGATCTTCATTGAAGACAGGTAAATGGAAGCTTTCAGTTTATTTATTTTTTTTTATCTTTTAAATATGATAATGTGCTCATATTAGGGAAAGAGGTCCTTCCCTTTTATTTATTTATTTATTTATTTATTTTTATTTTTTATTTATTTATTATTTTTTTTTTTTTGCAGGGGAAAATGGACAAAGGAAAGGATCAATAAGGGTGGGAGGGAAATGGGAAGAAAGAAGGGGAGTGATGGTGGGGAGGAGTATATGTAATTTCTTAACCAATGGCTTTCTGTTTTTAATCACAAAGAACACTTTAAAAAAAATCATGTTGAATTCATCCTATATTAGGAGTTTTGTTCTCGAAATGAAAAGTTCAGGAAACAAAAAGTCCAGTTTGGGTGTCCTCATCTTTAGGCACATCTTGGTATTTTGTATTGGTAGGTCTATCTATACCACAATATATTATTTAGGACAGGATCACATTTGTCACCTCTTCCTCCCTTCTACTCAAAGTAGTACCAAACCCATAAAATAGTCAATAAACCTTTACAGAGTGAACAAATAAGTCTTTTTTTTTTTTTTTAAACTCTCCTGAGTGAACTGAATTTTTTGAGGTTCATAAGTAAATATGTTTTCCTCTTTACTTTGTCTATTACAGCCAGATTATATGAGTGGGGTATTAAAGTCTCCCACTATTATTGTATTGCTGCATATTTCTTCTATCATATTAATTAATGTTTGTCATAGATATATCAATGCTCCAATGTTGGGTGCATACATATATATTTATAATTGTTATAACTTCTTTTTGGATTGTTCCTTTAAGTCGTTATGTGTAACCTTCATTGTCTCCTTTTCAAGATCTTTAAAGTCAATTTTATCTGATATAAGTATTGCTACTCCTGTTTTCTTATGATCCATATTTGCATAGAAAATCTTTTTCCAGGCCTTCATTTTCAGTCAGTATATATCCCGTATTTTAAGGTGGTTCTCTTGTAGACAACATATATAGGGTTCTAGTTTTTGTATCCATTTGATCCATTTTAGTCTTTTGGTTGTCTCTTGTAGACAAGGTATGTAGGGGTCTTGTTTTTGTATCAATTCGACCAGTATTTGTCTGTTGATTAGGGCATTCAGCCCATAAACGTTTAAAGCAATTATTGATAAATAAGATTTACTTTATTGTTTTGGGTTCGAGTTTATACACCCTTTTAGTGATTCCTATCTAGAGAATGTCCTTTAGTTTTTGTTGGAGAAATGGTTTAGTGGTGCTAAATTCTCTCAACTTTAGCTTATCTGTGAAGCTTTTGATTTCTCCTTCATATTTGAATGAGATCCTTGCTGGATACAATAATCTAGGCTGTAAGTTATTTTCTTTCATCACTTTAATTACGTCTTTCCATTCCCTCCTGGCTTGGAGAGTTTCTATTGAAAGATCAGCTGTTATCCTTATGGGAATTCCCTTGTGAGTTATTTGATGTTTTTCCCTTGCTGCTTTTAATATTTGTTCTTTATATTTAATCTTTGTTAATTTGATTAATATGTGTCTTGGGATGTTTCGCCTTGGGTTTATCCTGTTAGGGACTCTCTGCCTTTCTTGAACTTGAGTGGTAATTTCCTTCTCCATTTTAGGGAAGTTTTCAATTATTATCTCCTCAAGTATTTCCTCATGATCTTTCTTTTTATCTTCTTCTTCTGGAACTCCTATGATTCGAATGTTGTAGCATTTGATGTTATCCTGGAGGTTTCTGAAATTGTCCTCATTTCTTTTGATACGTTTTTCTTTTTTCTCGTCTGATTCATTTATTTCTAGGATTCTATCTTCTAATTCACTAATCCTATCTTCTGCCTCTACTATTTGTTGCCTCCAGGGTGTTTTGGATCTCATTTATTGCATTATTCATTATGTGTTGACTCTTTTTTATTTCTTCTAGGTCCTTGTTAAACCTTTCTTGCATCTTCTCAATCCTTGTCTCCAGACTCTTTAACTGTGATTCTATTTTGATTTCGAGATTTTGAATTAATTTCGCTATCATTATTTGGAATTCTTTATCAGGTAGATTCCCTATCTCTTCCTCTTTGGTTTGGTTTGGTGAGCATCTATCCTGTTCCTTTAGCTGCTGGGTATTCTTTTGTCTCTTCATTTTGTTAAAATTGCCAAGTTTAGAGTGTCCTTACTATATTCTGGTAGTTTGTTGCATTCTCTTTATTGAGGCAGTTTACAGGTCTTTTCAATATCTGATCTCTGCCTTGTTACAGAGGGGACGGAGATGAACACCCAAATCTAAACCGGCCAGGTTCAGGCACTCAGATAATCCTCAGAAGCACAGACTTGGTTATGCCCTTCCCAGATCCGAGTAGCACAGGTGATGAAATGTTCAGCGAGCTCAGTTGCTGCGACTTATCGCCTCTCTGCCACTCAGTTTTCTGGGTATACAAACAGCACACTTTCTCAGGCAGATGTTGACCATCCAGAGCCCCAAGAAGCGTGAGTCAGCACAGAAACCTACTCACAGTTCCGTTAGACAGTGTCTCTCTAGGGCTGTAATTGCCCGCCTCTGGCCCTGGCTGCCTGTCACCGGAGTGGGACGGCCTGCAGCCGGCCAACTCTGTGCAGCCCTTTGTTCCGTAGGTAGTCCTGGTGGTGTCTTAAGTTAGGGCTGGCTTTTGATGTAGTAGATAACCGACAGTCTGGTTATTTCGCTCAGATAGCGCCCGAGATAGCCAGGCCAAATCCTTTCTCAAAGCCATGCAGGCCTCGCGGCTCCTCCTAGCCCAGCCCCCACTTGCCAATAGCAAATGCTGGTGTTCGCGCCACTTCTCCGCAAAAGGAGTTACCGCAGGGCTCGTTTTCTCATTTTGAAGACAATGAGTTGTCTTTCTAAGTGCCTGATGTCCTCTGCCGGCATTCAGAAGTTGTTTTATCAAGTTTATTCAGCATTCAAATGTTCTTTTAATGGATTTGTGGAGGAGAAAGTATTCTCCCTGTCTTACTCGTCCGCCATCTTAGCTCCTCCCACCAGCTTTCAGTTTAGATAAAAGAGTTAAAGAGATAAAAAAGACTCAGGTGGACCTTCAGACTAAACAATATGGATTTTTTTTTTTTTTAATTATAGGCCATAAGAAATCTTTAGAGTTTTATTAGCAAAAATGCTAACAGTGAAAACTGTGACAAGAGAGATTAATCAGGCTGCAGAGTACTGGGTGGGATGTAGGGAGGGAACATTGAGGAAAGAGAGTCAGTTATGATGACCCAGTGAGGGGTGTCGGTGCTCAGTAAGATAAGGATTGCCTGAGAGAGCACAGGAAGAAGCAGTGGGACTTTCTGTCAGATCATATGCAGGGCTTGGGGAATCAGAGAAGACTGGCAGAGGCAAGGAATGGCGATGACATAGGGGCTCAAATTGATAAGCCGATTCTAAAATGTATGTGGAAAGGCAAAGGAAATTGATTAGCCACAATAACTCTCAAAAACAATAAAGTTGGGGAACTCACACTGGCTGGTTATGACCTTCGCTAAAGCAATAGTGTGGTACTGAGAAAGCATACACGTTCAGAAATGGAACAGGATAAACAGTCCAGAAATAGACCCAGTCATATCTGGTCAATTAATTTTTGACAAAGATATAACGGCAACTCAATAGAGAAAATCAAAATTGTTGCTGGAACAAATAGATAATTACGTGTAAAAAAGGAACCCCTGCCCCAACCTCACACCCCATAAAAATTAACATCAAATGTATCATATATCTAAGTGTAAAACCTAAAATAAAAGAAAAAGAAAACATAGAAGGCAAACTTCGTGACCTTAGATTAGGCAATGATTTCTTACATACAACACTGGTGGCACAGTCCATAAAGGAAAAATTTGATAAATTGGACTTTATTAGGAACTTCTATAATTTAAAAGATGCTCTGAAGAAAATAAAACCACATACTAGGAAAAATATTTATAAATCACAAATAATTTTCATTCAGAAGATACAGTTAATTCTTAAAGCTCAATACAAAGAAAAAGACCCCAACTTAAAACCATAGCAAAGTTTCAAACAGACATATCAACAAATGGTGACTAAACACATGAAAAATTCTTAACCTCATTTGTCTCTGGTGAAATGTAAATTAAAACCTCAATGAAATACCATCACACACTCATTAGAATGACTAAAATAAAAATATACTGAAGATATCAAGAACTGGCAAAGATATGAAGCAACCAACTAGAACCATCATACATGGTAATGGTAAAGACAGTTGGGAAAACTTTTTGCCATTTTCTTATAAAGTTAAACGTACATTTATTACTCAAGTCCAAAATCCTACTTCCTGAGTATTTGTCCAAGACAAATAATATAAAAGCCTCTATGTCAATACTTACAGTGGCTTTATCTTAAATTTCTAAAAATTGGAGCAACTCAAATGTCCAGTAAATGGATAGTTCAGTTCAGTTCAGTTCAGTTCAATCACTCAGTCGTGTCCGACTCTTTGCGACCCCATGAATCGCAGCACGCCAGGCCTCCCTGTCCATCACCAACTCCCGGAGTTCACTCAGACTCACGTCCATCGAGTCAGTGATGCCATCCATCCAGCCATCTCATCCTCTATCATCCCCTTCTCCTCCTGCCCCCAATCCCTCCCAGCATCAGAGTCTTTTCCAATGAGTCAACACTTCGCATGAGGTGGCCAAAGTACTGGAGTTTCAGCTTCAGCATTATTCCTTCCAAAGAAGTACCAGGGCTGATCTCCTTCAGAATTGACTGGCTGGATCTCCTTGCAGTCCAAGGGACTCTCAAGAGTCTTCTCCAACACCACAGTTCAAAAGCATCAATTCTTCAGCACTCAGCCTTCTTCACAGTCCAACTTTCACATCCATACATGACCACTGGAAAAACTATAGCCCTGACCAGACGAACCTTTGTTGGCAAAGTAATGTCTCTGCTTTTGAATATGCTATCTAGGCTGGTCATAACTTTCCTTCCAAGGAGTAAGCATATTTTAATTTCATGGCTGCAGTCATCATCTGCAGTGATTTTGGAGTCCAGAAAAATAAAGTCTGACACTGTTTCCACTGTTTCCCCATCTATTTGCAATGAAGTGATGGGACCAGATGCCATGATCTTCATTTTCTGAATGTTGAGCTTTAAGCCAACTTTTTCACTCTCTTCTTTCACTCTTATCAAGAGGCTTTTTAGTTCTTCACTTTCTGCCATAAGGGTGGTGTCACCTGCATATCTGAGGTTGCTGATATTTCTCCCGGCAATCTTGATTCTAGCTTGTGCTTCTTCCAGCCCAGCATTTCTCATGATGTACTCTGCATATAAGTTAAATAAGCAGGGTGACAATATACAGCCTTGACGTACTCCTTTTCCTATTTGGAACCAATCTGTTGTCTCTGTGATGGAATATTACTTGGCAATAAAAAGGAATAAGCTTATAGATATATATACAGAACAAAATGGATGAATTTCAAACGCATTATGCTAAGTGAAAGGAGCCAGATTTAAAATGCCGTAATGATTTCATTTACGTGATGTTGACAAAGCAAAACTCTAAGGACAGAAAGCAAATCAGTGGTTGCTGTGAAGAGGCTGACTACAAAACGGCACTGGAGATCCCCTTTAAATGACAAAAATATCTAGATCTTGATTGCAATGATGGTTAAGTTTGTCAAAACTACAAAACTAACATTCAAAGGATGACTTTTCCTCTGTATTAAGTACTATTTAATAAAAAAATTATTCTATAGAGAGTTTCTCCAATGTCAACAGCCATGCCAACTCAATAAGACACTCAGAGAGTCTCAAAGAGTGAATGACCCCTATCATAGACTTAGCACTTTCCTTGGCATAAATATAGGCAAATAATCCAGGATATGGCTCTATGAATGTTTTCCAAGGGTTCTCCTTATTTCTGCTTTACAAGTAGACATTAACCATTAGCCATTTAGTATGAGTCTTTACTATGCAAGCTTCCCTGGTAGCCCAGTGGTTAAAAAAAACCCATCTGCCAATGCAGGAAATGCAGATTTGATCCCTGGTCCAGGAAGATCCCCTGGAGAAGGAAACAGCAACCCACTCCAGTATTCTTGCCTAGGAAATCCCATGGAAAGAGAAGCCTAGCAGGCTACAATCCACTGGATCGCAAAGAGTCAGACATGACTTAGTGACCAAAAAACAACAACTTTACTATATAATATTTACTACTAGGGAGAAATATTGATGATGCTACAAAGTTTTGGACGAATCAACAGCAAAGGTGAAAGGAGGAGGTCCTGAATAGGCTCCTGAAGACAGCAGTGTTATTTGGTTGACCCTATAGTTATTCTCAACCCTCTTCTCATTTTCCCACCCACATACTCACTAGCCTAGTCTCCCTTGCAGTAAACAGTAGCACAGTTTGAGAAACTTAATTGGAAGTCTATGAGATTTCTGATAAAGATTCCACTTTTCTTTGGTAGAAGGAGAAAGACATGGCTTGAATTTTCCTTCCTCCCTTGAATTCAGACACAATGCATGGCACTTCAGCAGCCATTTTGTAACCACAAAAGAAAAGCTAAGGCAATTTCAAAGAGTTCAGGACAGCAGCTATGTATCTTCACATTTCTTATCGCATGAGAAAAATCTTTGTTTAAGCCACTGTAAAGTGGGCTTTCTTTTATTTTTGAGTTGTAGACTTGCCCAAGTGATACAAATACCAAGTACAAAACTATATATCTAGGTTACTGAAGCCAAGCCCTCGGAAGTGGACCGCAGAGAATCAAATAGACATTTCATTTATTCTACATTTGGGCGGGGCAGGGGCTGGCTCTGCTCACGTTTTTCATCCTACTATTATCTATTGTCTAGATTACTGTTATCTAGAAAACAAAAGGATTGAATAGAGTTTTATAAACATTGATTCAGACAGGATTGTATGTTTCCGGGTAACCAAAAAAGAGATAGTTTCTCCTCCTTTCCAAAGAAAAGAGCCCTAAATTTTTCAGAATGATTCTTCACATTTCAGATAATGACAGTGCTATTCACTTAGGTAATTTTATGGGGAAAAAAGAAATCTGAAGGCACTTTTAAAAACATTAGTTCAAAAAACTACCTAAAACATTAGCTCATTTTTTTCATGACAGCTCAATAAGAGGATTTTTATTCTCTTCCCTGATGCACAAGAAATCACATCCTTTCCTTACAGTTTAAACAAGCAAGGAAAGTGCGAGAAATGGGCTTTGGGCCTCAAACCAATTCTATATTGTGCTACCCTGCGCACATCACACGGCTTCTCTGGATCCAGGCAGCTCAGCCGTGAGAGCAAAACAATTACGATGTCCCTTCAGGATGGTGAAGAAGGGAAGGAGCCAAGTCTTAGGTGAGAAGTGACGTTTTGGGTGGGAGCCGGAGGAGAGTAATCATGGGATTCTACTCAATAATCTCCTGGGAGGGTCCTACCAACCCAGAGGGGTTCAGGGGTGAGGGTGGGCTAATGCCCTTCTTCTCAAAGACCAGCCTCACAGATCCTTCATCTCAGATTTATCCTCCCAAACTCCCCACCCACTGAGATTCTCCATCCTCCCACACTCTCCCCCCATCCAAACTATTCTCCCTTCTTAAAGATAAATAAAGCAAAAACTCCCCGGGACATCTCTCCTTTTTAGTTCCATTGATAGTTCTCCTATGGAAAGAAATAGGTGGCTGTAGAGAAATAACAAGCAAGCATAACTTTGACATGATTCACAAGAACCCAGACTAAGCTTTCACATTCTCTCACACACCATATTTCTCCCTCCCCAACCTCCTCTGCCTGCCCTCATCCTTACCACGGCATTCAGTGTGAACTTGGCATGCATGCAGTGTGTGCTAAGTGGCTTTAGTCACATCAGACTCTGCAATGCTATGGGCTGTAGCCCATCAGGTTCCTCTGTCCATGGAATACTCCAGGCAAGAATACCAGAGATGGTTGCCATTCCCTTCTGCAGGGGATCTTCCCGACCCAGGGATCAAACCTGTGTCTTTTACGTTTCCATGTTGGCAGGCAGGTTCTTTATCACTACATGGAATTTGCATGCTCTGCTTTTAAAAAAAATTCTTTTTCTCCGTCCTTTGCTTAGTCCACCTGTTGTCCCTCAAATTTTTTTTCCCTCAATAAATCAATTCCAAGTATTTGCATGAAAGCCATTCTGAGTAAACAAATTCCTTCCCTCGGGTGTCTCTCCCACAGCCTTTCATCTTCCAAGGTTATTTGCATTTTTTAAAAGAACTTTGCTTCATTTAAATAAACCCCTACTTTCCTGAGCGTACTGGACATGAGATAGCAAAGGTTACTTAGGATCTAGAGGATTGTTGGAACTTCTTGAAAAAGCAGCAGCAGCAGGGAATAAGATTCCCCTTGATTCCTCTTCCTCCAGCTTTTGAAGTCTCCTTGCCTTGCTCTTCTGCTGGGCAGGAGCTATGATTCACCCGGCCAGCGGTGTTCCAGGCTCTGCACTGGACGAACGATTTCCCCACAGCACTCAGAATTCCATTTGCATGCAGGTATTGAACCCAAGTGTTTGCTTAAGAGCAATTATTCACAGCTCTTAATTTAATAAAAAACGAAAGAGAACACTGTTAGTACCCAAGTGGAAGTTTCCTTTCTTTCATCTAGTATTGTGCACCATTGCCCTTGGCAACCCATACCTATAGAAGATATTCTTTTGATTAAGAATAAATTTGATTACCTTTCCAATGTGTTCAGTCCCTTTTGAGATTTTTTTTTTTCTTTTTCTTTTTTTGGTGCAGGTTGGGATAAAAATGCAAAAGGTATTCAAGCATTCAGAAACTATTAGAAGACTTTATAAACTGGAAAGCACTAGTCAAATTTAGGATAGCAATAATTCCCAACGCTAAGCATTAGAACTTCTTGTACCACACTGCACTGTGTGTGCGTGCTCAGTCATGTCTGACTCTTTGAGACCCCGTGGCTTGTAGCCCCCCAGGCTCCTCTGTCCATGGGATTTTCCAGGCAAGAGTGGGATCAAACCCTGGTCTCTTGTGTCTCCTGCATTAGCAGGTGGATTCTTGACCGCTGCACCACCGGGAAAGCCCATGCTAATCATTAGTGAAATGTAGGAAAAAAATTTGAATAAATGAAAAGGAATGTGGTGCTCCAGGACAGGAAAACTACATTTTGTGAATATGTCGGTTCTCCGCAATTTCTTTATAGTGTTAAAAAACTTTAATCAAATCTTTAATGTGATTGTTTTAATTTGACAAAATAATTTAAAAGCTCAATTTTAAAAAGGTAAGTAAAGCTAAGAGATTTGAACACAAATGTTAATGAGGAAGAGGAATTTTTCTCCATCAGTTACTAAAAACTGTAAACCTGCATTAAGCAGAACATTTTAGAATTAGCTCAGTAATGGACAGGTTCATAATAACAAATAAAACCTTAGTCATATATGAGCTTAACACTACAAATAAACTACAAAAAATAGTAAGAAGGAATGAATATTTTGGCAGTTAGAGCATTGGGTGAATGGGTGGTGAGTCTTACCTCATGTAAAGTTGTAAGATCAATTTCAGTTGGATTTCGTAACTAAGTTTTTACAAAATAGACAGGAAAAAAGCATACTTATTAGACTGATTTCAGATGAGCAAGAACTTTCTAAGCCTAACAAAACATTTAAACAGAAACAAAAAACTAAGGATTTTCAATAAAATAAATATATAACATTTGTATACATATAAATATTTATAATATTACATGTTATATATTATTTAATAATTATACTGCACATATAATATGATTAAAGGTCTTAATATATAAAAAGTTCTTAGGAAAAAATGGTATTTATAATAGAAAAAAACAGGCAAAGAAAATAAAAAGCATTTTAGATTAAATGTAGGGTTAAAAGAATGCATAAAAAGCATTATTTGCTAGTGGCCTGAATAATACAAATTTAACCATGAAACATAATTTGAAATATATCAAACTAGTAAAATTAAAGACAAATGTTACAAAAGCATATGACAGTCTTGTAGACTGGTGGGAGAGTAAATACAGACAACGAAGTAAATGCACACAATTTGCTGTGTATTTGGTAATACACAGCAAGCCTAAACAATATATTTACATATTGACTTGGTAGATTTGCTCGCAGGATTAAACCTTAAGAATAGTAAAGAAATATTCAAGAAAAGTTTTGACATGGTCTTACATGTTAAACTATTTCATGTAGTACACATCTGACAGTAGAAAATTAAAATTGTAATGCAGCCATAAGACAGAATATTAAGGAATATTATGCACCTATAATAATCATTGTTCCTCTTCAATGCTAAAGATTTTTAAGCACAATAAACTGCATATATAAAATATTCCAGTTCAGTTCGGTTCAGTCGCTCAGTTGTGTCCTACTCTTTGCGACCCCATGAACCGCACGCAGCACACCAGGCCTCCCTGTCCATCAATTCCCAGAGTCCACCCAAACTCATGTCCATCGAGTCGGTGATGCCATCCAACCATCTCATCCTCTATCATCCCCTTCTCCTGCCCTCAATCTTTCCCAGCATCAGGGTCTTTTCCAATGAGTCAGCTCTTCGCATCAGGTGGCCAAAGTACTGGAGTTTCAGCTTCAACATCAGTCCTTCCAATGAACACTCAGGTTGTTCAGATATTTAAATATTACATAACCAGAAAATATAGAAAGGAATACACCAAAAGTGGGAAAGTGAATGAGAAATTCTCTCTGGAAGGTGGGCATTTGTCTTTGTCTTTGTACTTTTAAAATATTTTACTGTTTTGACAGTTAGTGCATATTACTTTTATTATCAGAAAAGACAAAATAATACACCATGCAATGTCTCAAATATATTTTGCATGTTGTATTTCCATGAAAGCAAGTGAAAGAATCAGTTTCCTCTACAGACAAATGACAAGGGAGACTGAAAAAGGCATCTGAAAGCAGACACCTTTGTGGTAGAGAAGCTGGCCAAAATGGGGGGAGGGGGTGGTACTAGGTAATGAATTAGCCCCCAGGGATCACACATTGAAGAGTCTGAGGACCTGCCAGTGTCTCCCTAGTAATGAACTGTGTGAATGCAAGTGTGATTTGCTCTTTTAATAATGAAGTTTATACACTTTAAAAGCTAAAGCAGAATTCAGGAATTTAGTGTATACATAATCACTGTATGCAGTGATTCTCCTATTTCATTTCTTTCTTCCCTCTCTCATATCACTTCTCTTAGAATATTTTCCCACTCTGACCCCAATAGATATTTTAATAGTGATTTCTGGATTAAGTGTGCAACCTGTGAATTATCTATTTCTTTAAAACTCCATTTTCCAATTGTGTTGTTTTTCTACTATCATTGGGAAGGGCTGACCCATAAAGTGCACTTGGTTTCCATGCTGAGAACTGCAGGAAGGTGGATTAGACAGAAGCAGACATCAGGTTTGGAGGACCAAGCCTGCCCAGGGCACTGGCCACTGCTGGGAACTAGGGCTTCTGAGCATGGGCCCAAGGTGATGTGGCCACCTCCATCGAAATCCAAGAGGCTCAGGTGGAGTGGGAGCGATGCTTGGAGTCAGGCAGGTGCCTGCATCTGTAGACCTTGGATAGATTCCCAGGGACCCTATAAAGTGACTGATGAGAGGTGGAGGGACTAGTGTTCAACCCTGGGCTGAGGAGGTTTGCATGTAGGGGACTAGATAGAACACAGGAAGCCAGAGACAGGCAAGGGAATGCAAGGACAACGGAAACCAAGGCGGATGACCAGCTGTCACTGGGTGTACACTAACTCATTAGCTTTTTAAACTCTGTTGACCAGCCACCCAATTTAGGTGCACAGAAAATAATAGTAATAAAGGACAATCTCCCTGGAATCGTCATTCAGAGCCCTTCTCAGGCCTCTTTTTCATTTACCAGGATGTTCAGCTCCATGCATTATCCTCGTATCTGCCTGTGCTCTTTCACTTGCTCACTTCCCCCAGATTTCTTCTTGCGGCTTGAATTTGAGCCTCCTGGATGGACTGGAAACTATGGAAATGACAGATTGAATGTATCACAGATTGAAGGTCTGAGCTGAGATAAACCCTCAGGGGGAAGGTTCCTCAGATACTTTTCCCTACTTAGTAGCACTTCCAAGACAGAAAACAAATTCCCACAGGCTTATTTTTTAATCTGTGAATCATGCAAAAGAATAGTTTCTTGGTGTTTTTATCACACAGTAATCCTTTAGTTTCTACTACATTGCAGAGATTTGGACCTAATTTACCCAAATGTTAGATTTCTATATTTCAAGGGTCTGGAGCTCAAACAGCAATTTAAATGTTAATCTCAGTTCTTAGTACATAGCAGACACTTCATTTATTTGTTCAACAAATATTAATTTCTACCTGGACTTGGAGCCCAGTGGATTTTAAGATGATTTCTAGTATGTGCAGTCTGATATACTGTGAGAATTCAGATGGACTATCAGAATCTAAATGCCTCAAAGCTTCCAATACACCCTATTTGTGATTAATCTGGAGGTTCTTTTGTGATCCAAGAATGACTCACAAGAAGGGCCTCACACTGACATGAAGGCGGACATGGGCATTGCTGCTGGGGAGACCCAAGAATTCACCAGGAACCAGGAAACTGCATCACTCAGTCACGCAGAAGCAGTCCTGATCTGCACCAAAGCCTGACAGAAATGAGAACAATTAGGGAGGGAGCAGCCAACATTGCTAACTAAACACAAAATATGACCCATGGCAGTAATGATCAAATACTCCAGACCAATATCTAACCCTTTCTGGTCAGAGTAGAAAGAGCTTATACAATGTGTCCTGGAAGCTAAACTAAGAAATAAATGTTAGGCAGAGAATTGCTTTTCTGTCCAGCCCAGTTTGAAGAAGCTAAAGTTGAATTCTCTCACCTATGATAGTGGTATTAAGAGATACGGCAATGAACGTAAGTGGAGAAGAGTCCAGATAGAGAGGAATCTTTTCTTTTGGTAGCAAGTTCTTTCAACTCAGGACAAAGACCCAGAGTGGACCTTTCTCCACTTTTGAAATAGATTCTAGGACACAAGTCTACTATCTTCTTATAAGCCTTTCTCTGCTCTGTGACCACACCTAATGTTTGTGGATGGGCCCTGTCTGTCTTCACTAACCTAAAATTTTTCAGTCTGCCTTTCCTCATACTGTTCCCAGGCAACCTACTTGTTTGCTTGATTACATCTACTCATTTTTCAGACCCAGCTCACACCTTAATTTCTCCAGGCTATATCTTTTGATCAACCATCCCAGTCCCTCCTCAGTTTCTCCCAAGATGTCCCTTATTGGGGATTGTACAGCACTTCCAGTATAGTAGCTCACATTGGACATTTGTGTTTACATATATGCCTCTACCATCAGACTAGGAGCTCCTTGTCCTAGCTTTCCCTCTATGGTACTATGGAATTTCTGTGGACCTGTGGTAAAGATCCCAAATTATGTTGAACTTTGCTGCTAGATTCTCAATAAATGTTTGTTGAGCTTGATTATGCAGAATGAGAACCAATATAACCATAATCATAACAACATGATTTCAAGGACAGTTTCCCAATTCCTGCCTGAGAATCATGTGTACACCAACCTATAGGTATATTAAGGCTTTCCTCTCAGGCTAAATGCCTTGCCCCTTTGTATACCATATGAGAGATCATAGGACGATTCTTAGCACCCAATTATTTGGGACCATTTTGGCTGACAGCCCTACTGTCAACTTCAACAGACTTGGGCTGTGACAATACCTCCTGACCCATTCACATTCTCTATTCTTCATGCAGGAGGCCCCCTGCCAGCAGGTCCCACCAGGCATTAGTAAGAGGATGCCATGTACATTTCTATTCTGCTGCTGCTACTGCTGCTAAGTCGCTTCAGTCGTGTCCGACTCTGTGCGACCCCATAGACGGAAGCTCACCAGGCTCCCATGTCCCTGGGATTCTCCAGGCAAGAACACTGGACTGGGTTGCCATTTCCTTCTCCAATGTATGAAAGTGAAAAGTGAAAGTGAAGGTGATCAGTCGTGTCCAACTCTCAGCGACCCCATGGACTGGAGCCCACCAGGCTCCTCCATCCATGGGATTCTCCAGGCAAAAGTACTGGGGTGGGGTGCCATTGCCTAGACCCCTGTTAAAATGATATGAAAAGGCTTATAAAAACATAAGACTGAAATTAACATCCACATGTACATGTAGCTTTTTGTAATTTTCTGATTTTTTTGTAATAGCAACTAATTAAAAACTCTTGTAGCTATTTTTTTCATAATTGAGTATTACCAATGAAAGTTATCCTGGAAGTAATCCAAGACAGAATCCCCAGTGGTCTAGGTAAAACAGCTGGAAAAGGTGAGTGTAGATAGGTGATTGTGATGACAATAATTCCACAGAGGGTGTCTCCAAGCTGGGTTACTGGCAGGATGGTGAAAATGCAGATCTTCCAAAGGGGCATCAGCAGCCACTGGTTGTGGGAAAGAAGCCAAGGTGAGCACTTGTGAGCAAGCTGGGTCCTACCCTGTGCCTCCTGATTGACTGCTTTACTGCTTGTTGACCACTTGGCAAGTGCTTCCTTAGCAGCAGGTGGGGCGAGGCTTGGGGAAAAATTGGGACAAGCTACTGAGTGACAGGTTTCCAACTGTTCCGAAATGGTCACCACCCAAAGGTCTACAGATCCTCTTAATGCATCTCATTCCCCAAGTCTAATGAAGCAGCTTTGGGAACCCAAAGCTTTGTAGTCGGGTCCTGCCTGTCTCACTTTAAACTGTGTGCTCCCTGTGTTACATAGTGATTCAGCCTCAATGGAACAGGATGTTTTCAGAGCTCTGCTTTTGGTATTTCCAACCTACCTAAGCAAAATTACTGAGGCTTGGAGTAGGCTTCAGAACCGGGGTGCTATGACTGACAGGGGGCACACAGGTCTCAGTGACGGGACTGTAGAGCTTATTGGTTTGCTGATTGAGAATTGAGTCTGAATCATAACCTTTCTGAGACTTCATTTCCTCTCTTGGGAAGTATGATGTATTTGCTACTTCCTGTGTTTGAGATATTCATCTTCAATATCATAGAAATAACAAAAACCATAAAATGAACCGTGAAAATGTAAAGGGTAGAGAAAGCCCTGTACTCCCTGGGGCAGATGATGCAGCTGCATCTTGTGTGATATTTACAGTTTCCGTTGCATGGAAGCCACACGTCAGTCCAGGGTTCATCCATACAAACACATATTGAGCACTGACTTTACTGTCAGTCCTCGAGGAGGCAGTTGTAAAGCTGATTCAGCTTCAGAAACCCAGCTTCAGACAAGTTTGGGTCAGAAGGAAAATAAAGATCTGCTTCCCATCTGAAAATTGAAAATAAATGAGGCAACTTTACCATCTCGGCCCAAAATTCAAGCAGAAAACCACTACCAGTAAACATGGTATGGACTTTTCCATCAAGCAAATTCGTGTTCAAGTTCCAGCTGCATTGCTTAGGAGCCAGGTACTCTAAGTAGCAACTTCTCTGAGCCCTTACTTCCTTACCTAGTCAGGTGCTAGATTAATGACGGGATTCACTCAAATAGTGTTAGTTCCCATTCACCCTGTGATTGTTAAAGATACCTTAGGGATGTTTTGTTGCTGATGTTTCAGCTTCCAGGACTTCACTGGAAAAGAAAACTATCATTCTTTGGGTTTGGATAACTCATGTCTTCATCTTCAGACAAATCTGACATATCTAGTTTCAACTAGAGTCATTTAGCTAAATGGCCCGTATTTCCTGGGATAATGTTCATTCTTGTGATATTTATAAGTACCTTTGGCCTTGTCATCAACCTTATTACTAAGTTCTTTCTATAGGGAAGATAAAATGCCAGTCTGGAATGGTGACCCAGACTTAATGTCTGATCTCATGGAAATCCTTCGGACTCTGGAAGCATGTCCCATGGGGTCAAATCCCAAGTATCAGCCCTGTGCCAGCACCAGCATCATCAAGAGAATGCTGCAATTCATCCCTCTTAAACCAACGTTGTAATTTTCTGATCTGCTGGGAGCTGGCATCACTTCATGGTGTAGTTAACTTTAGGTTAAAAGCAAATTAATTAATGATAAGCCCACAACTATGTAAGTGAGTTGAAAACACACTATGCTGCTAAGCTGCTAAGTCACTTCAGTCGTGTCCGACTCTGCGTGACCCCATAGACGTCAGCCCACCAGGCTCTCCTGCCCTGGGATTCTCCAGGCAAGAAAACTGGAGTGGGTTGCCATTTCCTTCTCCAATGCATGAAAGCAAAAAAGTGAAAGTGAAGTCGCTCAGTAGTGTCTGACTCTTAGCGACCCCATGGACTGCAGCTCACCAGGCTCCTCCATCCATAGGATTTTCCAGGCAAGAGTACTGGAGTGGGGTGCCATTGCCTTCTCCGGAAAACACACTATAGTCATTGAAAAATTCCAAATTCACTTACTACCTCTGTTCTGTGTTAAGCATCTGGTTTGAATTTTTGCCTCACATGACCACTAGGGGGCATTTAATCCCTAACTATATTCTGAAATAGTTCACAAACTAAATTTGCAGGAAGGAGTGCAGATTAGGCTCCGGTGAAATTTCAGACTGGAACGGAAAGTGGGATCAAGAGGATAAATTCAAGCATCATTCTTAAAAAGTAGTCAATTACTTATAAATCACTGCCCAAACCTAAATATAGTACATGCTGCTAAGTCACTTCAGTCGAGTCCGGCTCTGTGCAACCCCATAGACGGCAACCCACCAAGGCTCCCCCGTCCCTGGGATTCTCCAGGCAAGAACACTGGAGTAGATTGCCATTACTTTCTCCAGTGCATGAAAGGGAAGAGTGAAAGTGAAGTCGCTCAGTCGTGTCCGACTCTTTGCGACCCCATGGACTGCAGCCCACCAGGCTCCTCTGTCCATGGAATTTTCCAGGCAAGAGTACTGAAGTGGGTGGCCATTGCCTTCTCCAAATATAGTCAATAGGCCGCGAGAAATATCAATAACCTCAGATATGCAGATGACACCACCCTTATGGCGAAAGTGAAGAGGAACTAAAGAGCCTCTTGATGAAAATGAAAGAGGGGAGTGAAAAAGTTGGCTTAAAGCTCAACATTCAGAAAACGAAGATCATGGCATCTGGTCCCATCACTTCATGGGAAATAGATGGGAAAACAGTGGAAACAGTGTCAGACTTTACTTTTTTGGGCTCCAAAATCACTGCAGATGGTGACTGCAGCCATGAAATTAAAAGATGCTTAGTCCTTGGAAGGAAAGTTATGACCAACCTAGATAGCATATTTAAAAGCAGAGCCATTACTTTGCCAACAAAGGTCCGTCTGGTCAAGGCTATGGTTTTTCCTGTGGTCATGTATGGATGTGAGAGTTGGACTGTGAAGAAAGCTGAGCGCCCAAGAATTGATGCTCTTGAACTGTGGTGTTGGAGAAGACTCTTGAGAGTCCCTTGGACTGCAAGGAGATCCAACCAGCCCATCCTAAAGGAGATCCGTCCTGGGTGTTCATTGGAAGGAATGATGCTAAAGGTGAAACTCCAGTACTTTGGCCACCTCATGCGAAGAGTTGACTCATTGGAAAAGACTCTGATGCTGGGAGGGATTGGGGGCAGGAGGAGAAGGGGACGACAGAGGATGAGATGGCTGGATGGCATCAATGACTCAATGGACGTTGAGTCTGAGTGAACTCTGGGAGTTGGTGATGGACAGGGAGGCCTGGCGTGCTGTGATTCATGGGGTTGCAAAGAGTTGGACACAACTGAGTGACTGAACTGAACCTAAAAAGAAAATAAACCAATTTGTATGTTGTGTGTACTATGCATCAGACACTGAACTAGAAATCTTCATTTTCATCATCTCTATCCATCACAAGTACCCTGAGACAGATTTCATTTCTGTCATCCTTTTATAAATGAGAAAACAGGCTCAAAGAAGTTATCACTTACTGATGTGTCACATATCCAGCAATCAGTAAAGAATCTGATCCCAGATCAGGCAGGTTTGAAAACCTACTCACTTTTCTTACTAAACAGCTCACTGGACTGTGATGCTCAAATGCCTCTAAACTTGTTTCCCCAGTTCCCATTCTTGTAGTTTTCCAGATCTTCACATTACCTTGGGATGTGTGTGTATGTTTAGGTGTGTGTGCATGCATGAGTTAAGAATGCTATGAATAAAATGATCCTACAACTGTGCAGTTGTTTTTATATTTAATTACCTTTGGACAATTGATGACACCCATGGGATTTAATTTTAACAGTATAATTTATATAATCTACATGTTTTAGTCTGCTTTGTAGTGTCAACACTTTGTACTATACAGAATTCATTGATATTGAATGAATTAATAAATAAATACACATGGCTCTTAGAAAATTACAGTAGGGAGCTTCTTCCATCTAGAAATTTCCTGAAGCCAATGAATTAAGGTGAATAAGGTGAGACTGTCTTTCAATAGAAAACTGCAAAGCAGAAGGAGTAGACTTGATTTCACAGAATTTGCTCAACCCACCCCACAGATGTCATCTAATCCCAAGGAGAGTGTTATAGACCTGGGCCTGTTCACAGAGCACCCTGGGCCAGCCCAAACCATGGTTACTGCAGATTCTTCCAAATATTGTAAAGTTAAACAGAATAAAATTAAAAAAAAAAAAAAAGAGGCTCAGCTACAGAGTCAGCACTCACTGTTCCAAGCCCTCCTGAGACCTGACCTCCAATTCACTGGTACGTCAAAATGGGATAATTTGATTTGCAGTATTTGTCACTCTCTGCTCCCAGCAGGGCAGTTCTGAGCCCCAAGCCTACTTTGAAGACATTGGCTGCCTGGGGAAGGATCCTGAAGTACCAAGAGGAGAAAAGCAGCCCTCCCATGTCCGCTGGGAGTCCGGTGGCTACGCAACTAGAGAAAAGTGATTTCTGGAAATCTGAATCTTGGCATCCGCAGCATAATCCCCAGCATGCTTGGTGAAAAGCACATCATTTGCCCACTTCAGTGTTACTTTTCTGGATTGTGGCCTAACTGTACTTCCAATAGGCACTTAGTTATGTCAGGAAAAGGGAGTGTGAAGAGAGGTGGATTCTGGGGAAAACCTTGACTTCTAGTTTACCCTGGGTTCACTTAATTCTCCTCTTTCTAATTCTCATCCAAAAGTCCTTCAGAGTGTAATTTTAGTTGGAAAAAATTCTGTCAGAAGTAGAAAATGGGGAAGGTTGATGTCGACTTGCTGGAAAGTTGGAAGTTGTCTCTGTAAGGTGTGGAGGCACTAAGATGCTGGAGCACAGGGCCACAGGCTTGCTCACTCTCTCTCCCATGAAGTAAGAGTCGTCCTGTTGAATCAGGGAGGGAGGCCAGCCCCCCAGGGAATCCCACCCAGGAAGGCTCAGTCTAGAGGCCGAGGCTAGGGTGGATTTCTGTGGGGAGTTCACTGATTGCCTCAGACTCCAGGGAGGAGAATGATGGCCAGCTGCCTTCTCCTAGGTAAAGGGAGGCTGGAGCTGGGCAGGGCCAGGAGTGGTGCTGGTGAAGACAAGGGACTTGGTGAGAAAACAGTGTATTCACTGCCTTCCTGACACTCTGTTGTCCCCTGAAGAGTGCCAGGCCTCCTTCTTTGTCTGCTTCCAGATGTACTCTCTCCCCATTCACTGTGGAGAGCTGGATTTCTGATCTGATGAAAAAGAATCACAAGCATTCTAACATTGCTTTTCTTCTTCATCTGGGGCTGAAAGAGTTCAACAGAGATTGACTTAGTACCAGACAAGTATGGAAATAAACTACCCTCCACCTCCACCCAAATGGAGAAAATTTTCTGGATATGGTACAGTGTTTTATAATTCAAAGCAAGGAACTTTTTAAGGCATCGAAACATTTCTCCAGGTGAAAAAGATCTCCTAAGAGAAATAGAAGAAATTCTTTGAAAAGCTCTCATTTGTGTTCTCAGCAGGGCTGGAAAGGACTTTGCAGGCCCCGCCTGCCACACCACCTGCTCTAAGGGCTCCTTGATCTTTCCTGAACCATGTACATTACCAAGATGCCGTCATCTTCCCAGAGAGCAAATGACATTAGGACCATATTGGGGACATAGATGCCTGATGCATCTCCTGTGTCATGTGCCAACATCATAGTGTCCACAAGATCTGCTCAGGCTTCCAAGCCACGTATTTTCTTGCACTGGTCCCCAGGTTGCTCTACAGTTTTAAAAAGCAGGTCTTCTTTTGGACTCTGGGAGAGGGAGAGGGAGGGATGATTTGGGAGAATGGCATTGAAACATGTATTATATCATATAAGAAAC
Organism: Tragelaphus eurycerus; assembly: GCA_935064755.1. Taxonomy (NCBI): domain Eukaryota; kingdom Metazoa; phylum Chordata; class Mammalia; order Artiodactyla; family Bovidae; genus Tragelaphus; species Tragelaphus eurycerus. The sequence goes on from CAKXYN010000002.1 coordinate 34,656,981, forward strand.
GAATTGCCAGTCCAGGTTTGATGCAGGATACAGGATGCTTGGGGCTGGTGCATTGAGATGACCCAGAGGGATGGTATGGGGAGAGAGGTGGGAGGGGGTTCAGGATGGGGAGCACGTGTATACACGTGGCAGATTCATGTTGATGTAAGACAAAACCTATACAATATTTTAAAGTAATTAGCTTCCAATTAAAATAAATAAATTTAAATTTAAAAAAAAAGAAAAAAGAAATAAAAAATAAAAAGCAGGTCTTCCAAGATCAAACCACTGATTTATGTTCACTACCTACACATGAGCTGCTGACTGGGGAAGGTCAGCTCAGCCCATCAAGGCTTCCCCTGCTGTATGTATCTGTTCCTGACAGCACAGCTGTCCATGGATCTCAAAGGAGAGAATTCTCTTACAAAGACTCAGAATAACCCTTTCCATAACAGTTAGTTTCCATTCCTAATGCTTTCTCTATGCCACCCATTTTTAGGCTGGTAGAGAAATGAATCATCCAGAAAAAGGTATCCCTTCTGGTCAGAAAAGGACCAGAGAAAAATCAGGAAGCCTGGTGCTGAGCAAAGACACTGTCTTCCAAATGAGAGATGATTAAGCATGTTGGAGGTGAGGGATTGTCACCTGTGCCCTTCAAAGCAGCAGAGATTGTCCACCCTCTGGTCCTCTCACGCCACTTGTGCACCCACCCTTCCCCCAGCACCACCACAGGGAACATTCCCTAACTTCTACCGTTCTGTGGCCCAGACTTCTACCAGGGCCTCAGAACTCATCTGTACATGTGAGATGGAGAACTTTAATATCAGTTTGATGTTTAATTATCATGGATGTGTGTGTGGGTGCACGCTTATGACATATTTTTCATAGGATAAGAAGAATATACAGTGTAATTGAAAGGATATTTACCTTCTGAGAGAGGGGACTTGATCATGATTGAAAGTGGTGGACAAATGGGATCTGAGCTTTGTTTGGTTCGTTATAGTTTTTAAAGATTTGTCTGTTATTGTGTAATTTGTCTGTTATTGTGTAATTTAAAAATAATATAATATAAGAGAAAGTGCTGCTGTGATGTCTCAGATTTTCAGGGAGTGTTTCAGTCAGACTTCTCCACAGAAAATAAAACCAATAGAAAGATAGATACATTAAACAAAAGATAGATAGAGAAAGAGATATGTTGTTTAGTTGCTAAGTCGTGTCCGATTCTTTTGCGATCCCATGGACAGTAGCATGCCAGGCTCCTCTGTCCATGGGATTTCCCAGGCAAGAATACTGGAGTGGGTTGCCATTTCCTCCTCCAGGGGATCTTCCTGACTCAGGGAACACACTAACATCTCCTGCACTGGCAGGCGGATTCTTTATCGCTGAACCACCAGGAAAGCCCAGATGAATATTTAATTTATTATTTTGAGAGAAAGAGAGAAAGGAGGAGACTTACTTTCAGAAATTTGCTCACATGATTGTGGGGACTCCAAGTCTGAAATTCTTAAAGGAGGTAACAGGCTGGAAACTCAGGGTAGATATTTATGTTCTACAAGGAATTCTTCAGGGAATCTTCCTTCTTCTCTGGGAAACCTCAGTTTTTTCTCTTAGAGCTTTCAACTTATTGGATGAAGTCCACATCCACCCATATTAGGTAGGGTAGTCTGCTTTATTTAAAGTCGAGAGATTGTAGACGTTAACCTTCACAACAACCACCTTCCACTAGAGTTTGACCAAATAGCTGGGTCCTCTCTCCTGGCCAGGATACAATTTTATCACATACAGTTTTATCATTATAAGGGATTTCTTCAGGCTCTTCTTTTTTTATAAGATTTTTTTTAATGTAGATCATTTTAAAAATTTTTAGGGAATTTATTACAATATCATTTCTGTTTCATGTTTTGGTTTTTTGGCCTCGAGGCATATAGGATCTTAGCCCCACTAACCAGGGATCAAACCTGCACCCCACACACAGGAAGGCAAAGTCTCAACAACTCTACTCCCAGGGAAGTCCCTTCTTCAGGCTCTTCTTACTGTCTTCTCCAAATAGGAGGAACACTTCGCATCCTGGTCTTAGACATGCACATTCTTATCAGGATTCCGCCCAGACATTTTGGGCTGAAATCTCTCAGCTTCTGATCTCTGACTTGCCTCTGGGTCCCCTGGGCTCCCTGTTCTCACCCACAGCCCAGCCCTCCCCAGTCCCTGTGTCCAGCCCATCCTGTTGCCTCTGCTTTTCTGGGCTTTGGACTTAAGAAAGCTGGAAAGTTCCATTAAAGGGAGAATGGAAAGCTTTTTATAAAGAACTTGACATTTTGAATGAGTAGCATTCCTACTTTTTTTTCACTTTTACTAATTATACATTTTCTCAGTGGAATTTTAATATTCCTATATTATACAATTCGGTCAAAGAAAAAAGAGTAAGAAAACCCATAATCACACTACCCTAAAATAACCACTCTTAACATTTTAGTACACTTCAGTTCTCTTCCTACATGTATAATTTTGCAGAGTTATAATCATACCCAATATATAATTTTATTATGTTTTCCACTTACCATTATATTATAAGCATTTTTAATGTTGCCACATAATCTTCAGGTCTGTCACTGTTAATAGCTACATAATAGTTCACTGAATTGAAGTGCTTTATTTACTTAACTATACTGTTATCTTTAAACAATTTCAAATTTCTTCTTACAATAAATAGATACATCTTTGCGATTGTAGTGCTCTTTTTAACACCTAGAATTCTTCCACATAGGCTTAAAATTGCTTAGCCAAAGAATATTGTGCCTATGTTTTTGTCTGCTGACATATATTTCCAAATAGATCTTTTTAATGGTTGCGTCAATTTACATGCTGCCAGTGTAAATAAGGACTATTGTGTTTTTGTTGTCTTGAGAGCAGAGCTTTGACAGGCGGAGGACAGGAGACCAGGAGGAAGACATTTCAACAACAAAGCCTGAGCCTTGCTTTCTGGAAAGTACTAGGGTTCTCACACTGGGTTTGTGTTGCTTTGTTTTTCACAGACTGAGCAGTTGATAACTCTGTGGGTCCTCTTTGTTTTCACCATTGTTGGAAATGCCGTTGTGCTGCTCTCTACATGGAGGAGGAAGAGGAAGTCGAGAATGACCTTTTTTGTGACTCAGCTGGCCATTGCAGGTAAGCAACTGCAGGAGAGGAATGAGCTGAGAATTCCCATGCCTCCTCACTGCCAAGTATTTTACCAACAGAACTGGTGTATAACCAGTGCAAAACGCAGCTGCAGATTTGGGAATCATTTCTGTAGGGATATAAAACTCAAATTTGAATTTTTCTTCCAACAAATTTAACATATTTAAATATTTATAAGGTTCCATTATAAAAATAACTCTATAAACAACAAAGTTGAGTATACCATTGTCAGTGCTACCAAAGGGTTCTACTTTCCCTTTACACAGCAGCCTCTATGGTTCACTAAGGTAATATTATCATATCATACCATATGATGGGCTTAAAGAGTATACCCCAGAAAATGGACCAGAATTATCTTTACTCAGTAATAAATGTTAAGTCTCAAGGACTTGGCACATTTAAATCTGTGGGCATTGCTTTTGAAATGTAAGTGACATGTAACACCACTGCTGGGCATAGTATAAGGATCATATGCTAGATTTAGATGTGTAAGGGTGGATTTAAAATGGCAACCCTCTCCAGTATTCTTGCCTGGAAAATTCCATGGATGGAGGAGCCTGGTGGAGTACAGTCCATGGGGTCACAAAGAGGCAGACACAACTGAGCGACTTCTCCAGTACTGTTGAAAAGTGAATGCATCACACCTAGAAGGAAAATGGTGAAATATTCTCACGTTTAAAAATGATCTATGAAAGAAAGACCCCCACATAGATGAGTAGAGTCCAAATTGGTAGGGCTCATGTTCTAAAGGAAAACATAACTGAGAGAGTTTTATTCCACAGGCCAGAGAAGAGAGTGGGCAGATGGTATTCCCGGATGGCCCAGCCTAAGACAGCTGTGGAGTCCTGAGCTATGGGAACCAGATAGCTGTCATATGCTTTTAATTTGAATCTTACTGAGGGCAAATGCGAAAAAAAAAAAAAAAGTTTTATACGTGTTAAGTGCTAACAAGGAGCAATGCTAGATGACTGTTAGGCACGGCTGATAGGTACATTTCAACCCGTTCTGTGCTCTCCGTTGCAGTAATGGTCATGAGAGTTCCTGGGAATTTGGTCTTAAACTCCAATATATGAAACATATGTCACTGTAACTTACAAGAAAACCTTAGCTGTACCTTGTTGATATCTTGAAATTCCCCTCTTCCTCTTTAACAAAGTATAGGAGGCCCATCTGTTTAGGTCGGGCTACAGTGACCAGGTGAAAAACAAGGGCCCTGCTGAGAAATATGGAGATGGAAGAGGAGCCCTCAGAGTAACAAAATGGGACTTGTGATGAAAGAAACTCCTTCAGTCTTTCCTATAAAGAGAAGCCCCACTTCTCACTAGGAGTAGAGTGTAGGAAGTGGCTCCCCAGGTAGCACTAGTGGTAAAGAAACTGCCTGCCAGGAGACATAAGAGACGCAGTTTCAACCCCTGGGTCAGGAAGATCCCCTGGAGAAGGGCATGGCAACCCACTCCAGTATTCTTGCCTGGAGAATCCCAAGGACAGAGGAGCCGGGCAGGCTACAGTCCACAGGGTTGCAAAAAGTCAGACATGACTGGAGTGACGTAGCATGCATGCAAAGGGTAGGTAAAGGGTAATTAGAATCATCTGTTGAGAGTAAATGTAAAATTCTTAGATAGATGGTGAGATTTTAGTCGTTCATTTATTATTATTTTTGACAATGCTTTAAATTCTAAGCTGATATCCTTAACACCTCCTAAACTCTTACACTCTAAAAGAATATATGGTTTCATAGAATGTTGGCTACAACACTGTAACTGAAAAAATATATATATATGTATAATAACTTACTTTCATCATATTTTTTTCAGTTATAGTACTGTAACCAACATTCTAACTGAAAAAATATATATATATGTATAATAACTTACTTTCATCATATTTTTTTCAGTTATAGTACTGTAACCAACATTCTAACTGAAAAAATATATATATATGTATAATAACTTACTTTCATCATATTTTTTTCAGTTATAGTACTGTAACCAACATTCTATGAAACCAAATATTCTTTTAGAGTGTAAGAATTTAGGAGGTGTTAAGGATATCAGCTTAGAATTTAAAGCATTGTCAAAAATAATAATAAATGAACGACTAAAATCTCACCATCTATTTTCAAAAAGAAGAGTTGTGTGTTCTACTGAAATCCGTAGTCTGCTGCGTTAACCTGGGCTTAATTTCTCACGAGTGTTCTAGATAGTCTGTTTTTTATTTGTTAATTCCCTATGGAAAAACTCAAGGAGTCAGATCAGGAGCATTTCAAGTGAAGAATTCTTGGAGAGAGCAACTTTGCCTAGGTTCTGAGAATGGGCTAACTTCTTATGTAAGATGTTAAAAGTTTCTTCACTCACATTTCACCATGATCTCAGATCCTGTAATAAGGGATTTGAGAATACATATCAGAGTCTTCAGTACCACATATGAAAATATTGCTCCAGTATCGGCTGAAGGATCTTACACTTTGCGATTCATATAAATTTGATTTGCGTCTCCTATCCTATGTTAATGGCCTCCCCAAGATTTCTTCAAATTTCCTGGACTTTATATTTTTACTTGTCACTTCTGTTTCTCACTTGCTATCTCTGCTGAACTCTTGCTCTCTTTTATAAACATCTCACCTTCCCTAGTTAGTCTTTCTTTTTTAAAAAGCCAGATTGACCCTAACAAGGCACTCAGCTCTCTTTTCTTTTATTTCCTTTAAAAATTATCCACAGAAATGTAACTTTCTATGTTTAAAAGACTTTGCCAAATGTTTCTGGCAACGGGAAGAGACTGCATTATAACAAAGCAAATATATTAAAGTTGAATATATTTTTAAAACTTTCAGCTACTACCAGATGTCTTTGACTCTCCAATGTTGTACACAGGATGACCAAATTTTTTCACATAAACATTTTCTTAAATCATCAGATTCAACTGACATCATCAGTGACAGACATATTTGGAAAACAAAATTCAGAGACATTTTTATACCTGGCTCTTCTAATAGAGAAAAGTAAATGCTGACGATTATTATTGTGTAAGGCAATATTCTTAAATATTCAAAATTCTTAAAGAGATAGGAATACCAGACCACCTGACCTGCCTCCTGAGAAATCTGTATGCAAGTTAAGAAGGAATAGAACTGAACATGGAACAGACGGGCTGCATATCAGGAAAGGAGTACATCAAGGCTGTATTTTGTCACCCTGCTTATTTAACTTACATGCAGAGTACATCATGAGAAATGCTGGGCTGGAGGAAGCACAAGCTAGAATCAAGATTACCAGGAGAAATATCAATAACCTCAGATATGCAGATGACACCACCCTTGTGGCAGAAAGAGAAGAACTAAAGAACCTCTTGATGAAAGTGAAAGGGGAGGATGGAAAAGTCAGCTTAAAACTCAACATTCAGAAAACTAAGATCATGGCATCTGGTCTCATCACTTCATGGCAAATAGATGGGGGAAACAATGGAAACAGTGACAGACTTTATTTTGGGAGGCTCCAAAATCACTGTAGATGGTGACTGCAGTCATGAAATTAAAAGATGCTTACTTCTTGGAAGAAAAGTTATGACCAACCTAGACAGCATATTATAAAACAGGGACATTACTTTGCCAACAAAGGTCTGTCTAGTCAAAGCTACGGTTTTTCCTGTAGTCATGTATGGATGTGAGACTTGGATTTTAAAGAAGGCTGAGCACCAAAGAATTGATGCTTTTGAACTGTGGTGTTGGAGAAGACTCTTGAAGGTCCCTTTGACAGCAAGAAGATCCAACCAGTCCATCCTAAAGGAAATCAATCCTGAATATTCACTGGGGGGACTGATGCTGAAGCTGAAGCTCCAATACTCTGGCCACCTGATATGAAGAACTGACTCATTAGAAAAGACCCTGATGCTGGGAAAGATTGAAGGCAGGAGGAGAAGGGGATGACAGAGGATGAGAAGGTTGGATGGTATCACCAACTCAAGGGACATGAGTTTGAGTAGGCTCTGGGAGTTGGTGATGGTCAGGGAAGCCTGGCCTGCTGCAGTCCATGGGGTCACAAAGAATCGGACACGACTGAGTGACTGAACTGAAAGCAATAGTAATACTCTTCATTAAATAATATTGTCCATAATGACTCTCCTGACAAAAGCCTCCTACTTACAGTGATTCTTTGAGGAACCTTTTGATTTCCACTTGGTCTCTGATTTACTTAGTTGGTGAATCAGTTGGAATTAGATTCAGCTGAATATCTATAAAATCCAGATAAAGGTGGCTTAAGTCTACAAGGATTTATTTTCATCTTATATAAAGAATTCCGGAGGTAGGCAGTCCAGGGCTTATATTGTACTTCCTTATCACTGGAAACTCAGGCTTCTCCATATTTCTACTCTATTAAAGAATGTTCAACCTCAAGGTCAGCTCGTGGTATATGGCTCATGTCAGTTGTTGGTTGAAGATAGCTGCTAGAACTCCTGCCGTCATTCCCAGATTCCAGTCAACAGAAAGCAGAGAAGGGAAAGGACAAGAGAGGCTCATGCCCCACCACCTGTCCTCTTAGCTGGCATTCCTAGGATTCCCACCCTTTAATTTTTGCTTGCATTTTATTTGCCATCTCTAACTAAAGAGAAGTTAAAATATAAAGAAGTACATGTTTTTGGTTTTTTATTCATTTTTAACCCATTGGCCAGAATAAAATCGTTTCTCTTCCTAAGAGAGAACAGAAGTAAGTAGCAGTCTCAGGCATAGCTTGTCTTCTGTACTTTAGTTTCTTTCAAGAAAGAGAAGTTTAGACAGTGAATCTCTGTTCGACCACCCATTTCCCTGCTTTGAAGATACTTCTACCAGATGCTATGCTTTCTTCTTCAGACCTCATATCTTGGCAGGTAGCACTTTTCATGTTGTCCAAACACTGCAGTGATCCATTGAATGACTGTATATTAAGTAGATAAATTCCTATTGTTGACTATTTACATGAAAGAAGTGAAAGTGTTAGTCACTTAGTCATGTCTGATACTTTGCGAACCATGGACTGTATAACCCACCAGGCTCCTTTGTCCATGAAATTCTCCAGGCAAGAATACTGGAGTGGGTTGCCATTTCTTTCTCCAGGGCATCTTCCTGATCCAGGGACTGAACCCAGGTCTCTGTAAAGAATCTTGTAGGCAGATTCTTTACCAGTGGAGTTATAAGAGAAGGCTGTCCTCAATTTTTGGCTGCTATCATCAATTCTGCAATGAATATTCTCACAATTAAATCTAACAAGCATTATTATTCACTTAAGAAAATTTATAGACATGAACTTACTGCATCAAAGGAAGACACTTTGTGACTCAAATTGGCCACTTACTGCATCAAAGGAAGACACTTTGTGACTTTCAAATTGGCCAATGTCCTTTTAAGTCACCCAGGCTAAAAGATGATGAAAAATGGCATGCAACAAACCTTCCAGAAGCCACCAACACTGATCCACACTGAGTCTTATTTTTAAAAGCTCCTGAAAACAGAAGCCTTCAGTTCAGTTGAGTTCAGTTCAGTCACTCAGTCGTGTCTGACTCTTTGTGACCCCATGGACTGCAGCATGCCAAGCTTCCCTGTCCATTACCAACTCCCAGAAGTTGCTGAAACTCATGTCCATTGCGTCAGTGATGCCATGCAACCATCTCATCCTCTGTCGTCCCCTTCTCCTCTGCTTACAATCTCTCCCAGCATCAGGGTCTTTTCTAATGAGTCAGTTCTTCATATCAGTTGGCCAAAGTATTGGAGTTTCAACTTCAGCATTAATCCTTCCAGTGAATATTCAGGACTGATTTCCTTTAGGATGGACTGGTTGGATCTCCTTGCAGTCCAAGGGACTCTCAAGAGTCTTCTCTAACACCACAGTTCAAAAGTGTCAATTCTTCGGCGCTCAGCTTTCTTTATAGTGCAACTCTCACATCCATACATGACTACAGGAAAAACCATAGCCTTGACTAGACAGACCTTTGTTGGCAAAGTAATGTCTCTGCTTTATAATATGCTGTCTAGGTCGGTCATAGCTTTCTTCCAAGGAGCAAGTGTATTTTAATTTCATGGCTGCAGTCATCATCTGTAGTGATTTTGGAGCCCCCTAAAATAAAGTCTGTCACTGTTTCCATTGTTTCCCCATCTATTTGCCTTGAAATGATGGGACCAGATGCCATGATCTTAGTTTTCTGAATGTTGAGTTTTAAGCCAACTTTTTCACTCTCCTCTTTCACTTTCATCAAGAGGCTCTTTAGTTCTTCTCTTTCTGCCATAAGGGTGATGTCATCTGCATATCTGAGGTTATTGATATTTCTCCTGGCAATCTTGATTCCAGCTTGTGCTTCATCCAGTCCGGCATTTCCCATAATGTACTCTGCATATAAGCTAAATAAGCAGGGTGACAAAATACAGCCTTGACGTACTCCTTTCCCAATTTGGAACCAATCCATTGTTCCATGTCCTGTTCTAACTGTTGCTTCTTGACTTGCATACAGATTTCTCAGGAGGTGGTCTGGTATTCCCATGTCTTTAAGAATTTTCCACAGTTTGTTGTGGTCCACACAGTCAAAGGCTTCGGCGTAGTCAATAAAGCAGAAGTAGATGTTTTTCTGGAACTCTCTTGCTTTTTCTATGATCCAACGGCTATTGGCAATTTGATCTCTGGCAATTTTAGGTCACCCAGGCTAAAAGATGATGAAAAATGTCATGCGACAAACCTTCTAGAAGCCACCAGCACAGATCCACACTGAGTCTTATTTTTCAAAGATCCTGCAAAGGGAAGCCTTATTTATTTGCACTAACACTAGGGCATGATTAGTTCCTTGAGGGCATGGATTCTCTCTGTTCATCTGTTAACATTCAGTCCACACCTACTCAAATCCAATTTGCTTATTGTAAAAAGGAGCAGGGCTTCCCTGGAAGCTGAGTAGTGAAGAATCTGCCTGCCAATGCAGAAGACACAGGTTTGATCCCTGGTCCAGGAAGATCCCACATGTGTGGAGCAACTAAGCTCACAGCTATTGAGCCTGTGCTCTAAGGCCAGGAGCTCCAACTACTGAGCTCATGTGCGTCCACTACTGAAGTCCACATGACCTAGAGAGAGCCCGTGCACTGAAGCAAGAGACACCACAACAGTGACAAGCCCACTGCAACTAGAGAAGTAGCCCCAACTCTCCACCACTAAAGAAAAGCCCAAGTAGCAGTGAAGATCCAGCACAGCCAAAAATAAATTTTAAAAAATCATTTCAAAAATAAAAAGGAACATTTTCTTCCCTCCTAACTAGCGTATCAGAGAAACCACATCTACTTCTTTCTTTTCCCCACAGTCCCTATAGCAGCACTCCTGTATTTGTGAAAACAAAGAACACATCATTTACATTTGAATGGAAGAATTGTTTTAGTTTTACACACATATATTTCAATTCACTTCCTTCTCCACATTTCTGATCTCTTCAAAAATCGCTTAATTCTCTATATCTTCCATTAGAAATTTTGATTGTAGGATTTAGCATTGAGAATATAAGAAAACCAGAAGATCTTAAAGCTGCTATTTTGGCATATTCTGCAATTTTTAGCACATCCATTTTAACAATATTCTGGATGAATTTAATGACTGTTTATATTTTATGAGCCAAAGTGCCAATTAAAATTTATTATTGATTTATCATCTTTTTTATTGACGTCTGTTTTATTCAAAGGCCATAAAGAACGGGAGCTAATGAGAGTAACTCCCATCAAGGAAAGATAGAAAACATATTTTTTGGCATATATTCAAATAACTTTCTTCTGATAAGACCAAATCTTCTCACATTGGTGGAAATTAGCTTTGCCTCAAAGCACTTTCTGGAGAGCAACTTACTAATAAACTAAGGAATGTACCACCCTCAAAGGCTCCCTGTTAATTATCTGACAGCAGAGAAAACTGAGAGGTTTAGCAAGGGAGGTGAGACCAGGAAGAGTGAGGTGTTAAAGGTCATACATAGAGTTCACGACCACTTACAAAGCTGATTTCACTGAGTTGCACACTCAGTTCATTTCATTCATACTCAGTTCATTATTTGAATTCTGCTCATTCTTTACTTTTTTATATTGTTTTCAATAAGCTTAACATGTTCAAAGTAATGATATGTGATATGTATATATAACAATAAGTTCAGTTAACAACCATCACCTCACATAGTTACAATTTTGGGGGGAAGAATGTCAAGAAATTTTAAAATCTACTCTCTAAGCAACTTTCAAATATACAGTACAGTATTGTTAACGACAGTCACCATGTTGTATATTACATCCCCAGAACTCAGATCAGATCAGATCAGATCAGTCGCTCAGTCGTGTCCGACTCTTTGCGACCCCATGAACTGCAGCACGCCAGGCCTCCCTATCCATCACCAGCTCTCGGAGGTCACTCAGACTCACATCCATCGAGTCAGTGATGCCATCCAGCCATCTCATCCTCTGTCGTCCCCTTCTCCTCCTGCCCCCAATCCTTCCCAGCATCAGAGTCTTCTCCAATGAGTCAACTCTTCGCATGAGGTGGCCAAAATACTGGAGTTTCAGCTTTAGCATCATTCCTTCCAAAGAAATCCCAGGGCTGATCTCCTTCAGAATGGACTGGTTGGATCTCCTTGCAGTCCAAGGGACTCTCAAGAGTCTTCTCCAACACCACAGTTCAAAAGCATCAATTCTTCGCACTCAGCCTTCTTCACAGTCCAAAGTTATGATCAACCTAGATAGCATATTCAAAAGCAGAGACATCACTTTGCCAACAAAGGTTCGCCTAGTCAAGGCTATGGTCTTGCCCCAGAACTACTTCTTCTTATAAGTAGAAGTTGGTTCCCTTTGACCATCTTCACCCATTTCCCCCAGTCCTCACTTCTGACAACCACCTATCTGTCTTCTGTTTCTTCGAGTTCATGTTTTTTTTTCTCTTAGTTTCCACATACAGTGTTTGTCGTTCTCTGTCCTTTCACTTAGCATAATGCCTTCAAGATTCATCTATGCAATGTCATAAATGGGAGGATCTCCTCTTTATGGTTGAATAATATTTCATTGTGTATATACCATGTATTCTTCTTTATAATATTTATTTATTTTTGGCTGAGGTCTTTTGTGGTTTGATGTGAATTTTAGGAATTTTTTTTCTATTTCTATACCACCCTTATGGCAGAAAGTGAAGAGGAACTCAAAAGCCTCTTGATGAAAGTGAAAGTGGAGAGTGAAAAGGTTGGCTTAAAGCTCAACATTCAGAAAACGAAGATCATGGCATCTGGTCCCATCACTACATGGGAAATAGATGGAGAATCAGTGGAAACAGTGTCAGACTTAATTTTTCTGGGCTCCAAAATCACTGCAGATGGTGACTGCAGCCATGAAATTAAAAGACGCTTACTCCTTGGAAGGAAAGTTAATGACCAACCTAGATAGCATATTCAAAAGCAGAGACATCACTTTGCCAACAAAGGTTTGCCTAGTTAAGGCTATGGTCTTTCCTGTGATCATGTATGGATGTGAGAGCTGGACTGTGAAGAAGGCTGAGTGCCGAAGAATTGATGCTTTTGAAGTGTGGTGTTGGAGAAGACTCTTGAGAGTCCCTTGGACTGCAAGGAGATCCAACTGGTCCATTCTGAAAGAGATCAGCCCTGGGATTTCTTTGGAAGGAATGATGCTAAAGCTGAAACTTCAATATTTTGGCCACCTCATGCGAAGAGTTGACTCATTGGAGAAGACTCTGATGCTGGGAGGGATTGGGGGCAGGAGGAGAAGAGGACGACAGAGGATGAGATGGCTGGATGGCATCACTGACTCGATGGATGTGAGTCTGAGTGACCTCCGAGAGCTGGTGATGGATAGGGAGGCCTGGCATGCTGCAGTTCATGGGGTCACAAAGAGTCGGACACAACTGAGCGACTGATCTGATTTGATCTGATGAAAAAATACCCTTGAAATATTGATACAGATTGCATTAAACCTACTGATTATTTGGGGTAGTATGGACATTTTAATAATATTAAATCTTCCAATCCATGAAAGAGGTTATCATTCCATTCATGTCTTATTGAGCTTCTTTAATAAATATCTTACAGCCTTCTGTGTGCAGATCTTTCACCTCCTTCATTAAATTTACTCAAAAGCATTTTATTGTTTTGAATGCTATTGAAATGGAGTTGTTTCCTTTATATCTTTTTCAGATGATTGTTAGTGCATAGAAAAAGAATTGGCTTCTGTATGTTGATTTTATATCCTGCAACCCAAATCAGGCAAAAATAATGACTAAGCTCCCTAGCCAAATGGGGTCACCATTTGTGATCTTTGCTCTCATGCATGTGAGAAGAGAAATGTGGTCTGCCAAGATCCTAGCACTGGTTGCTCTGGGTCCACCCTCCTTCTCTGTTTCTGATCCACAGGAGTCAAACCCTACAGAGTTCCCCAGTGATCCTTGAGGAGTGAGATCATAGAGGGCATCCTGGGAAGCATCCTGCAACACTGGGGGAAGTGGATGCTCACTTTGGTATATTTCTTCCCCACTGGAGAAACTGTAGGCCCAGTAGGGCCCTCTCAGGTGTGGCCTTGTGCTTGCCTGGGGGAGGGGCAATGCAGTCCGAGTATAGTTCTTCCCATTACCCTTATAATAGGGTCCTTCTTGATTTCTGTGGTTCAAGGGGCTATTTCACCTCACCTCTGTGTTCAGGTATTTTCATAATCATGTCCTGTCTACGGACAGTGGCTAGTTGGTCTTCTTGTGAGGGCGACTGTAGTCAGGAATGATCTGTGTTGCCATCTTGATGACATTATTTGTAATCCTCCCCTTCTGTAATGGAAATGCTTAAGACTATGGTTAATTTTTCCCTAAATTCATACATTTCATGAATTAATTTTTACTGTTTTATTTTCCAAATATTTAGTGCTTTTTTATTTCCTCTTTCACTATGAAATAAGCATTTCATAGGTTTCAATTACTTTTAATTTTCAGATGACTATTTTTCTATAGCATTTTGTAATTCACAATTAATTGTATTGCCTTGCAGTCAGAGAGTATTTTTAGAAGAATTCCTGCTCTTTTGAAAAATATTTGATACATACTAAAAATTAGGACATGTCAACTTAAAAAAAGTAGTCACAACCTAAGAGTTCAGAGTTATTTTTGATTTGGTGGGAGTTTTTAAGACTTCAAGCCCAGAGACAGTATCTCAAGTAATCCTGAGAGAACTGCTCTGAGGAGGTAAAGGGGAGAGCCAGGTTATATAGAAGTTTTACAACAAAGAGCAGGTAGTCTTAACATCAAAAGATTATTGTTAATTAAAGAAAATCAGATATCCCAGGTTAAGGAATTTAGCACTTTTCTATATAGGGGAAGATGCAAGAGTCTGAGTTTGCTGAAATCATTTCTTTCATATGCATCTCAGTTATCCTGGAGCCAGCGTCCTGTGTTTTTCACATTCTGAGCTCCCTTGGGGCTCACCATGGGGACTGGCTGCAATCTGATGGCTATTAGATAGCAGGCTGGAGAAGGAAATGGCAACCCACTCCAGTATTCTCGCCTGGAAAATCCCACGGACAAAGGAGCCTGGCAGGCTACAGTCCATGGGTTCACAAAGAGTTGGACACTACTTAATGACTGAGATGCACACAGATAGCAGGTATTCTTCTTCCTGAATGCCCTTAGGACTCAAGAGTTCACACTAGAGGGCTGGAATTGCTGATGATTGTGACATCCTTGTTTATTGATATGGCGGGAAATATTTCATTTCTCAGACTTAAATTTTTCATTTCATTTCATTTAATAATAATTAAAGTTGTGGAAATTTTGAAAAAAGTCACCTAAATGAGAAAAAGCAACGGTTGTGTATTGAGAGCTTACAATAGTAACGGAGTCAATCGTTGTCATTTGTGTTGGCAGACACATAAAGATAAGCAAAAGAGTAAAAGAGTGGGAGTGCTTTGTAATGGGAAAAAAAAAAGACTTCAGGTATGCCTCAATTGGAGGCTATTGGCACAGGAAGTGGTAGGCAGGCTAACTAGAAACCTGGCATCTATGTGATTGGCTAACATTGCATATTTGGCTTTGTTCAATTGGTTCTAAGTTGGAAGCAGAGATGGTTATTAATTAGGGAAGCTATCAATTTTTAATCACGAGCTGGCTGTTTGGGGCAGATCACTATAGCAGTTATTGTTTGGTTTTCCAGACAGGCTGCTGTAGATATTAGGTTGGCTTCCTGAGTTGATCACTGCAGGTCGTGGGCCAAAGTTCCATTTTTATATAGTCTGGTCATTGTCCATATGTATATTTAGTTTTTCAATATATTCTTTGTACTTATCTTTCTGAATTTTCTCTGGTTATCATCTTCAAATTTTCTGTATCTCCATATATGTACTTCTTGCCTATTCACTATGTCATGAGTAACTAAAAGCGCTGTTAAAAACTTTCACACTTTCTCTCATTTTCTCCCAGTATCTTTTAATCAATATTTATTTTATAAATTTTAGCATTCTGTTACTTGGTTCTTAAAGTCTCTTAATATATCTTTAATACAGGTTTGAGTGCTTAATATTACATGGGCAAACACAATCTTTCTACTTTCATTTATTAACTTGCTTAAATTTTATTTATGTGATACTAATATTAAATGCATCTATTTAATTTTTATTGCATTCATTTTTTACACACTGGACTAAGCATTTTAATAAAACCTCATTTAAAAAATATATTTATCATAAATGCCTTTACTTTGTGACTATGCTTGCAATAATTATCAACAAGTATTTCTATATTTGAATATTTCAAAGAGTATCAATAGTTGGTGTCCCCATTCTTGGTTCCTTTATTTTGATAGAGGTCCCAATTTTCTGGAGTACTTTGAGTGCTTATTTTTCTCCCACTTCAGGATAGGATTCTCAAGAACCTGGCATTAGTGAAAAAGACTTTCTGTTGCCTACCAAAAACAAAAATATAGGTGAGGAAACATTGAATTCACAACTCAAATCACCAAAGATGTTGCTCTATTGACTCCTGGCCTTTCATGTTACAGAGAAGTATAAAGTCAGTCTGGAATTTTTTCCCTTATAACTTATCAGATTTATTTTCTTTTGAGTATTCATACTTTTACCTGGTTATATCTATTTATTGATCTGTTGTATCACTTCTGCTTTTTGCTAAGTTAGCTCTTTTGATCTGCAAATTAAAGAGATTTCTAAGTTCATTTTATTTGTGTCTGACTATTGATTACCTTCCATTAGTTCTGATCTTATGTTCAGAAACACTATCCATATGTTAGGAACTATGGTCCTTTTCTCTCACCAATTATATATCTTGGTCCTATTCTTCCATATTTGAAAGAACTATGAAAACTTTTTCTAATGATTGATTTGATTAGCAGTGTAAAACTCTACTTTTTAATGTTTCTAAAGTCCCTTAAAAGTTGCTTTTCCTTTGAGCAGTTTCAAAACATTCATTCTTTATATTATCTAGTGCCTTTTTATTGCTGTCAACTTTTCAGTATTTCTCTTTTTACAACTTACTTAATGACTTCCTACTTCCCAGGTGGCTGGTTCTAGTGCTAAAGAACCCACCTCCCAATGCAGAAAACATGAGTCTCGGGTTTGATCTCTGGGGTGAGAAGATCCCCTGGAGGAGGGCATGGCAGCCCGCTCCATTATTCTTGCCTAGTGAATCCCATGGAGAGAGGAGCCTGACAGGCTACAGTCCATGGGATGGCAAAGAGTTGGACACGACTGCAGCAACTTGGCATGCAATGTCTTCTTAGGTGGCGGTAGTGGAAAAGAAGCTGTCTGCCAATGCAGGAGATGTAAAAGACACAAGTCGTGAAAGACATGGGTTCAATCCCTGGGTTGGGGAGATCCCCTGGAGGAGGAAATGGCACTCCACTCCAGCACTTTTGCCTGGAAAAATCCATGGATAGAGGAGCCTGGTGGGGTACGGTCTATGGGGTCGAAAGAGTTGGACACAACTGAGCATCAGAGCACGTCTTATTACCTCATCTTTCATCTTGCCACAATGTCAAAATTTTTCTAAAATGTAATAAGAACACAAAACACTGCTTAAGATTTAAGTATGTTTCCTGAACTAAAGGGTTGTGTTTAAGGACTTTTTTCTGACATTTGTGTGTTCTTTTCTACTTAATGTTATAAAATTTCACTACTTTATGACTCACTCATTCCACTAAAAGTTGTTTGATTGGCTAACATCTGAATAAGTGCATGTCTTTCATTTAGATTATTCCTACAGTGGCTACACAATGCCATCATTGTTCCCTACTCTGAGAAGAGGTGGTCTATGTTTGTAAAGAAAACCAGTTTCTCTTGAGCAGGAAAAGAAGGTATTGCCTCATCACTCTGGGAATAATCTAACTAAAAGGAATGAACACTTATCCCAGAAAATCTTCTTCTTCTTCAGAGAAATTGGGTTTCTTTTTGTTCTCTCCCTTTGCTCCTTGATCATCACACTATGTAACCTGGAAAAGGCACTTCACACATCACTAAGCCTTCTGTTTTCTCAACTCTAAAATAAAGAAGCTATCCAGATGGGCTTAAGAGATTAGAAGTGATCTGGTCCTAGCAGTCTTGTGCTTCTAATTAGAAATTTGCAGTTGTAGAAATTGAGGGGATTTTTTTACACCTTCAGATGTCTGCTGATTAAGCAACTTTTGGCATAATGAGTACAGGTCACCTTTCTCAATTAGCTTTGTTGCTTAATAATGGTGCTATCTGGCTCCTTGTCCATATGGAAGGAAAATGGCCGATGGAATGTAGTAATAATAGTGATAACAAGATTGATTCCTCTGTTGCTTGCTGCCTCACCGGGCTTCCCTGATCAACACACTATAGCTCCGTTTGTGGCTTATTCTTTCATTCCTTACTCTAGTCTTTCAACAAATATCCAGTTCAGTTCAGTTCAGTCACTCAGTCGTGTCCGACTCTTTGCGACCCCATGAATCACAGTACGCCAGGCCTCCCTGTCCATCACCAACTCCCGGAGTTCACTGAGACTCAACGTCCATCGAGTCGGTGATGCCATCCAGCCATCTCATCCTCTGTCGTCCCCTTCTCCTCCTGCCCCCAATCCCTCCCAGCATCAGAGTCTTTTCCAATGAGTCAGCTGCATGAGGTGGCCAAAGTACTGGAGCTTCAGCTTCAGCATCATTCCTTCCAAAGAAATCCCAGGGCTGATCTCCTTCAGAATGGACTGGTTGGATCTCCTTGCAGTCCAAGGGACTCTCAAGAGTCTTCTCCAACAACACAGTTCAAAAGCATCAATTTTTCGGCGCTCAGCCTTCTTCACAGTCCAACTCTCACATCCATACATGACTACAGGAAAAACCATAGCCTTATTATTATTATTAAGCACTAATTATGTCATCACAGTTAGTTGCAGATACCAAGGACACAGTGATGTATTTGGTTCAACTGTTTAAGTTACATTTGAAACAATAAAGCAAAAAACAGGACAATTTTGCTTTCATTATGCAAATTTCAGCAGCAGAATAAACCTTGGGCTTGATTTTGCTTTAGCAATTCAGGAATGCCACTAAGGATGCTGTCTCTGACATTATACAAGTCATTTCCTTCAGTCTTGTTCTTCATCTTAATTATAGGATGCTGTATTCATTTGCTTGGGCTGCCATAACGATTACAACAGACTGGGTGGCTTAACAGAATTTTTTTTTCTCACAGTTCTGAATGCTACAGGTCCTGGATGAAGATATTGGCAAGTTTAGATTCTTCTGAGGCCTCTCTCCTTGAATTGGTGGCCATCTTCTTCTTTTGTCTTTTGTTGACCTAAAACAAATAGACTGCTAGTTATTCCTCCAGGAAAAAAATGGATTTATTCAGAATCGGCAAAGAACTGCCATTCAAGATGTCCAAGTATGGCAAGCCATGTGCAAGTCCTCTCACAGGAAGGAGAGGAAAACTCTTTTAAACAGGGGAAAGAGGGACTTCCTGAAGGTCCAGTGGTTAACACTTTGCTTTCCAATGCAGGGAGTGTGGGTTCAATTCCTGGTCGGGGAGCTAAGAAATGTAGGAAGCCACCCTTCCCAGCAGTGCTTAGGAAACCCCTACATGCCCTTCACCAACCTAACAATCTATATGCTCACACATGAACTAATCAGTGTGAACAAGATACGCAATTACTGATGAGCTCAGACTGAAGTCAAACGCCCCACTCCTAGGGATTCAGTTTTCCCCAAAGCACGCTGCCTGGGATGTGATATTGGAACCAAAAGCTGAGTTCCTACTAAAAGAAGCAGATGTTGGAGAGATAACCTCACAATAAATGGTAGGGGGGTTGGAAGACAGAGTCTCTAATCCTCAAGGACTTCTATTTGGAGTGGGAGATTTTTTTTTTCTCAAGACTAGGACCCTGGGTGGTTAATGCCTGGAATCACAGTAGGCAGAATATATCTCTGTCCTAGAGTTGGGAGCCTTCTGAATATCTTTGAAGATTAAAAACATTAAAACACTGCCTGGCAAAAGTAAAATGTATCAGGTCATAAGTTAGCCTATTCCATTCAACTTAGGGGAACTTAGATCAAATGAACTGCCATTGTATTTGTTTACCTGATATTCAAATAGAAGGGTGAGTGTGAGCATATACCTTCAGGATGTTTAAAAATATTTCTTTCAACCTTATACCAGCCTTGTGAGATAAATATTCCCATTTTCCAGATGAGGATAACAAAGCTCAGAGAGGGTAAGTATCCTGGGAAAATCTTTGAATGCCCTCCTCCATAGTAACTCCACAGTGTAAGGACTCAAGAATGAGGAACCTGGAGTTGCAGGTAGTCATTTTCTCCTAAAGGGGCTTGAGAGTCACCAAGCGTCTGTTCAAGGGGTCATGCACTGAGGATCCCCCGAGCAGAGTGACTTAGTACACAGACAGGCACTGCAACTCTGCCCTGTGCCACCCTGCCTTTGGCTCAGATATTATTGGCTCCACTCTACGTGAACTCAGCCAAAGATTTTAACATTAAGAATTGTTGCCTGTCTCTAATTTTAATAATTAACGGAAGTTTTACAACTTTCAGTGACTTTTAACTCAACTTTCTTTGGCTTGTTGTTTCTTGAGCAGTAACAGTGTGATCACTGTTACACAGACAAAGGCTGGACATGATCTACGATTAACTTTTTCCTCCATAATAATGTCATTGCATGCTTCTGAATTCCCTAGCTTTATATACAATTGGGTCATTGTCTCAAAATTCAAGCAATCAATACTTGGATTTAAAATGTGCCCTTGTAGCATACTTTTTGGGCCAAGCCAGTTCCCAATGCTCTGACTTGTATTGCCAACCACTTACCTGACATGTCTAAAAATGCTCTTCTCCATGCACTACTTTCCACACCTCAGCTGATGCCAGCACATCTTTGCAGTTGCTTAGAACAAATAAGAAGTCATCCTAGACGACTCTTGTTTTCTTACACCATACATCCGATTCATCAGAAAATCATCTGCTGTAGTATATAAAGTGTGTGTGTGTGTGTGTGTGTGTGTGTGTGTGTGTGTGTGTGTGTGTATGTACTCAGACATATCTGACTTTTTGCAACCACATGGACTGTAACCCTCCAGGCTCCTCTGTCCATGGGATTTTCCAGGCAAGAATATTGGAATGGGGTGCCATTTCCTCCTCCAGGGGATATTCCCAACCCAGGAATCAAAACAGTGTCTCCTTTGTCTCCTACATTGGCATATTCTTTACCACTGAGCCACTTGAGAAACCCTTATAATTCAACCACTTATTGGCATCTCTATTGCTTCCACTCTGTTCTGAGGTTTCATCATCTCCTGCAGAGATTACTTCAATAGCCTCCCGATAGGTCTTCCTGTTTCTATAGCTGTCTCCTTTTAGTCCACGCCAAGGGTGGCAAACTACACTTCGTAAGTCAAACTCTGCCAACCATTTGTTTTTGTAAACAAAGTTTTATTACAACACAGTCCATTGGTCTACATGTTGTCTATGGCTACTTATGTGCTAAAATGGTACAGAAATGAACAGATTTGACAGATTGTATGGCCCACAAAGCCTGAAGTATTTACTATCTGACCCTTTAAAGAGAAAGTTTCCTGATCTCTGGAATACTCTTGACTTGGCAATCTTGAAAGGTCCTTTTGAAATAAAAATCAGATCAGGCAATGCTTTTGCTCACATCCCTCCTACAACTTCCATTTTCACCAGGAGTAAAATCCAAAAGGAGAAGGCGATGGCACCCCACTCCAGTACTCTTGCCTGGAAAATCCCATGGACTACAGGCTGTAATCCAAGGGGTCGCTAAGAGTCAAACACAACTACACGACTTCACTTTCACTTTTCACTTTCATGCATTGGAGAAGGAAATGGCAACCCACTCCAGTGTTCTTGCCTGGAAAATCCCATGGGCAGAGGAGCCTGGCAGGCTGCAGTCCATGGGGTTGCTACGATTCGGACACGACTGAGCGACTTCCCTTTCACTTTCATACATTGGAGGAGGAAATGGCAACCCACTCCAGTATTCTTGCCTGGAGAATCCCAGGGACTGGGGAGCCTGGTGGGCTGCCGTCTATGGGGTCGCACAGAGACGGAAATGACAAGCGGCTTAGCAGCAGCAGCAAAACCCAAAAAGCTTTACAAAGGCCTCTAAGGTAACATTACCTCTCTGGCTTCTTCTACTGCTATCTCCCGCATTCACTCTGCTCCAGCACAAATGACCCCTTGTTATTCTTGAAAAATGCCCCACACAATCCTACCTCAGTGCCCTTGCATATGCAATACTTTCAGCTTATAGAGCTCTTTCCCCAGATGTCTGCATGGCTCACTCCCTCATGTTCTTCAAATCTTTCCTCAAATAGCAGTTTCTTGTGGGCTTCTAATTAATACAACCCATCAGCCCTACATTGAAGGCAGAAGAAGGGAGTAACAGTGAACAAGATGGTTGGATGGCATCACCAATTCAATGGACATGAACTTTGGGCAAACTCTGGGAGATGGTGAGGGAAGCCTGACGTGCTGCAGTCCATGGGGTCGCAAAGAGTCAGACACGACTTGGCAACTGAACAACAACAAATCAGCCCTAAATACCAGAATTCCTGAGACTTCCTTTACTCTGTTCCATTTTTCCTTCTTTTGCACAGCAACTGTTATATTCTACTATACTTTTCTTATATATAGAGTTTATTATTTATTGTTTATTGAATACTCCCTGAAATATAGGGCAAAGATTTATGTTCTATAAGAACTTCAGAAAAGGAATTGGACACAGAGTAGTCATCTGATCAATTTTAATTCAGTTCAATCACTCAGTCATGTCTGATTCTTTGTGACCCCATGGACTGCAGCATACCAGGCTTCCTTGTCCATCACCAACTCTCAGAGCTTGCTCAAACTCATGTCCATCGAGTCAGTGATACCATCCAACTATCTCATCTTCTGTCATCCCCTTCTCCTCCTGCCTTCAATCTTTCCCAACATCAGGGTCTTTTCCAATGAGTCAGTTCTTCCCATCAGGTGGCCAAAGTATTGGAGCTTCAGCTTCAATGTCAGTCATTTGATACATATTTGTTCAAGGATGAACAAATGAATAAATAAAAACTGAACATAAAATATTTATAGGTCCTAACACTCTGCTAAGCACTGTGGAGAAATGCATATTCACACTCCCCAACATATGACATATTCCTTTATCTCAAGAATTTATTATCACATACAAAGTTGAAGGAATTCAGGAAAAGTAAATGGAATACATCAATTATTAGCACTAAAATGACTGACTAGCACTAAAATGACTGACTAGTATAGCCAAATGTACATAGTGTATTAGAAAAGAGAACAAAGTAGGACAGAGTTGTTTAGGAAGGCTTCTTGGAACATCATGAACCTCTCCCAGAAAAGTAGAGAGAATTAAACTGAATTAAGCAGTGGGTAGCAGGAGGAACTCACAGAATTCCATACAAAGAGCACAGCATAAGCAAAGCCAAAGAAGTGGGAAAGAATACACTTCAACATCAGATCAGATCAGATCAGTCGCTCAGTCATGTCCGACTCTTTGCAATCCCATGAATCGCAGCATGCCAGGCCTCCCTGTCCATCACCAACTCCCGGAGTTCACTCAAACTCACATCCATCGAGTCAGTGATGCCATCCAGCCATCTCATCCTCTGGCGTCCCCTTCTCCTCCTGCCCCCAATCCCTCCCAGCATCAGAGTCTTTTCCAATGAGTCAACTCTTTGCATGAAGTGGCCAAAGTACTGGAGTTTCAGCTTTAGCATCATTCCTTCCAAAGAAATCCCAGGGCTGATCTCCTTCAGAATGCACTGGTTGGATCTCCTTGCAATCCAAGGGACTCTCAAGAGTCTTCTCCAACACCACAGTTCAAAAGCATCAATTCTTTGGCACTCAGCCTTCTCCACAGTCCAGCTCTCACATCCATACATGACCACAGGAAAAACCATAGCCTTGACTAGATGGACCTTTGTTGGCAAACTAATGTCTCTGCTTTTGAATATGCTATCTCGGTTGGTCATAACTTTCCTTCCAAAGAGTAAGTGTCTTTTAATTTCATGGCTGCAGTCACCATCTGCAGTGATTTTGGAGCCCAGAAAAATAAAGTCTGATACTGTTCCCACTGTTTCCCCATCTATTTCCCATGAAGTGATGGGACCGGATGCCACGATCTTCATTTTCTGAATGTTGAGCTTTAAGCCAACCTTTTCACTCTCCACTTTCACTTTCATCAAGAGGCTTTTGAGTTCCTCTTCACTTTCTGCCATAAGGGTGGTGTCATCTGCATATCTGAGGTTATTGATATTTCTCCCAGCAATCTTGATTCCAGCTTGTGTTTCTTCCAGTCTAGCGTTCCTCATGATGTACTCTGCATATAAGTTAAATAAACATGGTGACAATATACAGCCTTGACATACTCCTTTTCCTATTTGGAACCAGTCTGTTGTTCCATGACCAGTTCTAACTGTTGCTTCCTCACCTGCATACAAATTTCTCAAGAGGCAGATCAGGTGGTCTGGTATTCCCATCTCTTTCAGAATTTTCCACAGTTTATTGTGATCCACACAGTCAAAGGCTTTGGCATAGTCAATAAAGCAGAAATAGATGCTTTTCTGTAACTCTCTTGCTTTTTCCATACCTACTCCTCAAAAAATTATTAGTCAGCCTAGCTTAACAATCTAGAGTTGAAGTTTTGATCTTCCTCCATCAATCATCAATCTATGAATTAATCAATGGGACACTGAGGAGCTTGGTCTCATCTGCCTGCAGGTCAGTGCAGGGAAGGCAAGCTACAGAAGGGAACATGGAACTTTCTGGAAGACACCTACCCAGGTTGTGCTGGAAGAGCACAGGTGAGGAACACGCCTTTAGTACAGCATCTCGGCATCTGCATGTAGGAAATACTGATGGGCATTCACAAAGCCCCAAGCCCCAGACATGAAAGAGAGAGAGAAAGAAGCTTTCCTTTTAACAGTTAAATTTACGTAACCAGTCCACAATGGGAAAAGGCAGAGTCTTCTTGGCCCACGGAAATAATTACTTTGCTATAGTTTATTCAGTGGTATGCAGTCCCCTAAATATGTAATATGATAATATAATATGTAATAATACATGCATATATATTAGATATATACATTATATTATATATGTAACTATATATAATATATACATAAGTTATATAATATAATTTGCATAGTAATTATTATATTCTACTATACACAGAAATATAGTTTATAATGCATGAAGATACATTATACTATATGTTATATATACATATATATTATACCTATATGTCTACATATCACATATCATTTCACATATATTCATATAGATATATAGATTTAAAGAGACTGACAATCTGAAATATTTTAATACAAAGAGAGAAACTATAGAACTAGGAATGTACTACTGGTCAAAAGAGAGACGTGCTAAATCAGGTCACTAGCATGGTGTTCTGTCCTTTGAATCAAGGATAAGTCCTCAGGAGTCACCACGATTATATATCCATTCAATTGATCAAAGTTCATGGAACAGCTACTATGCACCAGGCTTATGTTAAGTGCCAGGCATTGAGTGGTGAGCAAAAGAGTGCCCTAGGCACTGTGGAACAGAAGTCTAGTGTGGGTGCAGCTATTAAACACACACTTTTGAAGTGTGTGTTTGAAGGGGTCTCTAAGACCAGCCACTAATTCTTGTTCTGATTATATGATCATGAAACTACCTTCTAAGGACTACTTAAGTCTCTCAGAGAGACTGTTATCAGAGAACTGTGAGGTCTGGGGGAGATGGCTGCAGATTGGGGGAATGGGGGAAGCCGATTTGTAGACCTGCTATGCTGAGGACTAAACCATAGACCCTGGCAAATTCGCCACAACAAAGTCTTTCTGTGAGCCTTGCGGGGCCAAGCACACAGAGGCACTTTCCTGCTGGCTACATACCTCTGCTTTCAAGAAAAATGTTATCTTGATCTTTCTTTTTTATCTATTTGCATTTTTTTCTCCAATAAGTCTTCCCCCAAATAAACTTGTCTTGACTTACCTTGAGTTCATTTTGCCCGATTGTCTGTTGTTAATTCCATGTCATCTCTCCCTCTCTCCAGATTTTGCTTTGCATCACAGGGGAGAAGCCTTCATTTCCCAGAATTGTTTTTCCCATTTGCTTCCAGGTCACATTCTGCCACTGAGGGGTAGAGACATGAGATCTGAAAGAGAATTGAGAAGGAGAAACCACTTTCTCCAGTGGCAGTTCTGCAAAAACATAAGAAGTCAAACAAGAGATTATCAACAGCAGCTTCTAAGCAAGTTCTTAGAAAGTACCTGATTTCCTGGTGTTTCCAAAGATTCTTGAAGTTTGCCGAGTCCTGGTGAGCTCCTGCAAACTGCCTGCTTTGGTGCCAAGGGAAACTAAGATCATCTGTACTAGCTTTGTAGCTACTCAGGTGCTTTTGGGCTTAGTGAACTCAAGCCAAAACTTCCCTGAGCCCTCTTAAGTCTCATTCCCTGTATCTAAAACCTTTCCTACTTGAAATACCTAGAAAGGCTGTTTTCTGACCAAACCTGAAAATTTTAGTGAGTTTGTGTGGAGAGAACTATTCCTAGTTATTTTGGCCCTCTCCTCAAGATCCTTAAACAAAATATACAATGGCCTGCCTTTAGAGAGAGGAGAGAAAACCACTGTGAATTACCTATTTCTTGATTCCACTATTAGTGACTAATGTGCCCTTTGTACTTCCTAGATTGGAGCCTCAAAGACTAATTAAAAGCTTGAAAGTAAGTCCTCTAGCCAATAAGAGAAAGATCTTTGTATGTGGCCTGATGCTGGATAATTGAGAAGCTCTCCTTGGCCTGTGGGTCTCCTTAGTCGTGTTTTCAGGGTATGGCAAACAGGCTTGCTTGGCTAGGAAATAGGAACTTGATAGAAGGGTGAGTAGGTTTAAAAATATATGCACTAGAATCACCTCATGAACTCCAAAACTAGTGGTTCTCAACATCCTGCAGATAATCAACTGCAAGAGCATTTACAAAAAAAAAAATCATGTCCTGACTCATACCAAAGTTTTGATTTAATAGATCTGTCTTCAAACCAAGGCATTAGTAGTTTTTCAAAGTCCTCAGATGATTTTAATGTGCAGTCAGGGTTGAGAAACACTGAGAAGATGTCCATGAAATGCTCAACACAGATCCTGCTCGAGAAACATTAGCTTTTTTCTTCTGCTGTCATTACCAGGAAATCTGAGACTTGAGCCCAGGCTTCTTGGCAATGTTGCTTCCATTGACCCACAGCAGTCCAGAAGTGTGGATATGACTATACAGCACACTCTTTGTCACTGGCTGAACATTTCAGTTAATGGGGACTTTGCAAAAGCATCAATGCCTGGTTCTATCCTGACCAGTTAAATCAGCACCTCTGGGGTGGGACCCACACCTCAGTATTATTATTAATTTTTCCACAAACATTTGCCACATGATCTGATCTCTATTTCCCCATTATAATTTTTGTGTAGTTCTTTATGCCACTTCAGTTACAACTGCTTGTTTATATTATCTAACCCACTGTACTGTGTACCCAAGGTCAAGGTGGATGATTTGTTTCATAGTGTTTATACATCCTTCTTCTCCTTTCACTCAGAACCACCGGAGTTCTAACATATTGTATATATTTAAGTAACACTAATTTAATTAATTGTCTGAGGCCAAGAATATCCATCTGTAACCCTCCAACTTCTCCAATCTACTTTTTCACTTACATTCCTTGTCGTATTTTCTTCTGTTGTTTTATAATGTCTTGTTTCACCCTGTAGCTAAAATGATCTCTTCAAAATTCAACTCCAGTTGGTTGATGGGTATGATAGTATATGCTATGCTATCAGTCGTGTCCGACTCTGTGCGACCCCATAGACGGAAGCTCACCAGGCTCCCCCTCCCTGGGATTCTCCAGGCAAGAATACTGGAGTGGGTTGCCATTTCCTTCTCCAATGCATGAAAGTGAAAAGTGAAAGTGAAGTCGCTCAGTCGTGTCCGACTCTTAGCGACCCCATGGACTGGAGCCTACCAGGATCCTCTGTCCATGGGATTTTCCAGGCAAAAGTACTGGGGTGGGGTGCCATTGCCTTCCCCGATGATAGTATATAGATAATGATATAATTAGCATGCATGTTCATTATAATGTTGTGTGTGTGAGAAGGCACCCACAATTTATCAATCTCTCCAGTGATTAAAAAATGTACCCAAGGTTAAGAATCACTGTTCTAAGAGTAGGTGGAGACCAGATTCCAGAAGCATCTGAGACCCAAGACCAGCTCTAGACATTGGAGTGAAATAAATTAAGGCACTGGGTCATCACTGAAGTCTTTGAGCAGAGGTACAACTGAACCAGAGATGTTTTTAAATGTATAAGCCAGAAGACAGCATATGGATATAAGAAGGAGAATTAATTACTTCTGATTGGGTCTTTATTCATTTCTCAAAGGACTTATGTAATCATCTAAGTTCTGTTTCCATGTTTTTGAACTGTGGGTTTGGAGAAAACTCTTGAGAGTCCCTTGGACTGCAAGGAGATCCAACCAGTCCATTGTAAAGGAGATCAGTCCTGGGTGTTCATTGGAAGGACTGATGCTAAAGCTGAAACTCTAATACTTTGGCTACCTCATGCAAAAAGTTGACTCATTGGAAAAGGCCCTGATGCTGGGGGGGATTGGGGGCAGGAGGAGAAGGGGACAACAGAGGATGAGATGGCTGGATGGCATCACCAACTCAATGGATATGAGTTTGAGTAAATTCTGGGAGTTGGTGATGGACAGGGAGGCCTGGCGTGCTGCGATTCATGGGGTTGCAAAGAGTCAGACACAACTGAGCAACTGAACTGACTGACTGATAATTATTTTTTCTTTGTGATAGCCTTATACTCATTTGAGTATCTGTCAAAGGGCCACATTTCAGTATATTAATTATTTTACTGACTGTTACAGCTTGAAGTCCTATCTGCTAGTTTTAATAAAATATAAATGAGAGGGGAAAAAAACCTCTACATTATCTAGGAGCATATCCATATGAGCAGCCTGACTCCATTAGCTGTTATCTGCAGCGGAGATGGATTATGAGTGGTCATGATCTTAAGGACACAGCTCTTCAGTGGCTGTTAAAAAGAAGACCAGACTAGGCAAGAAAGGTACCTCCCTGATCAGTAACTACCATCACTGGTCCCCACAGGAAACAGAATTTCAATTGTCAGAACCATCCTAGTGGATCAATAGAATACAACTATGAATTTAATCATCTAGAAACCGAGGATATAGTTTCACTTTTCTGAATGAATTTACATCTTTTAAAAGAGCTAGCACATTCACAGTTTTGCTAACACAGTCCTGTGATGTAGGGAGAAAATGCCCAAAAATATTCTAGAGAGAAGATAAGGAAGTGAGATTAAAACATCAGATGGAGCAACCTCTGGAATTCCTCCTTTGTAACCCACCTTTACCCCCACTCCAAATTAAAACTTATGGAAGAAAAAACATATATTTTAAAAAATTACTAACTTATTTTAAAGGCAGAAGGTGAAACTTTCAAGTGCCAGAAATAAAGGGAGAATCCTTAGACTGGAAGGCTATGGGAGCCGAAGTCCTGTAAAATGTCTATTATTATTGTTTTTTAGTCACTCAGTCATGTCTGATTCTTTTCAATGGCATGTCCATGGGATTTCCCAGGCAAGAATACTAGAATGGGTTGTCATTTCCTTCTTCAGGAAATCTTCCCAACCCAGGGATTGAACCCAGGTCTCCCGCATTGGCAGGGGGATTCTTTACCAATGAGCCACCTGGGAAGCACTGCAGAGTACAGGGAGAACAAAGATGCAAATTTTGGGGTGCTGTGTTTTCACATCTCTGAGGAGGTCAAGGCTTCAGGACTAGAGCACAGAACTGGGCTCCCTGAATGACTCTGGGAACTGGGGAGACTGCAGCATCTGTGACTGGGAAATGAAAAGTTTCCCCACTGGCTGGGAAGCCAACCCTCTCTCCCAGGCCTTGTTCCAGGTCCCTCCAAATATGAGAGCCTCAGGAAATGGGATCTCAAACCCACTGTGCACCACACAGCAAGCACCAAACCCACTGGACACTCCAAAGGACATTACTCTCATAAACAAGGGTCCTCTGTTCTGTCATTGATTCCTAGGTGGCACATAATACCAAATGATAGTGACTGAAAACATCCCTCATGTTTCTGACAGTTGAGAAATCAAGCATGACACAACAAGGTCCACAGTGTGGGCTCCATAAAGTCTGGGACTCAGCTAGGAATGTCTTGATTGGCGTGACTGACATGTTGATGCAGACGGACCACTGGAAGCTTATCAAGGACTGTAAGACAGTGTCTTCACCTCCTCTTCACAAGGGTGGTTTCCGAGCTTCCTTGGAGGGTGGCAGCTGGGTTCCATGAGCACCAGGTAGAAGCTGGAAGGACTCTATGGCCCAGGCTTTGATGTTTCACTTCTGCCACATTTCATTGCTCAGGTACGGGCCACAGAACCAGCCAGGATTCAAGACACAACCACACAAGTGCGAGAATAATATGAAACACGGTTCTTAGCAGGAATGGATTCTTAGAGACTAGTGATGCTGCTGCTGGAATTGGACTATGTGTCAGTGCTTGGCTGCAACTGTGGAAATCCTGGTGTAAACGCCTAATAGAAATGGATTCAATCCAAAGGCGCCCTTCAGAAGTGGTCATAAAACTCCTCCCATAGAAGGACCTCTGCATATTACAGCATCCATATGACTGTCTCAGAATTCCCACAGGTGATAGGTTCCCTGGGAGATGAACTCCAAGAGAAGTAGGTGCCTCTTAGCTGGCACATGAGCTCCAAAACTGACTAAGTGAGGCTCCTCAGGGTTGTCCCCCATCCAAGATCCAGGCAGCTGTTCTGACCAGCCTCAGGAGTAAAGCAGAGCTGGGGTTGGGACTAGATGGGAGGTAGGCTACCCAGTGACTCTAACCATGCATCAAAAATGCCACAGAGACCAGGAGCCAAATGAACGAGGACATACCACTGTTTGAAGGACGTAAGAGCACTTGCACATTCATAGAAATTGTACAGCGCAATTCACAGCAGAGATATGTGTTCAGATGAACACAAATGACAAGTCTTATTGTGCTTCCTCTGTCCGGAGGAAGATAAATTGAGGAAAACTGATGGGGGAAATGAGTGAGAGAAGCCTGGCCGTCACAGTTGTGGCAAGTTCCTCTCTGCCTGGCTGATGCTTCAGAATAGAGCAGAGGTATATGTTGGCCTCGTAATTCAGACTGCTTGAAAGACAGCAAAGAAAAAATACCTACTTTAGTAAAATCAAGAAGCACAAGCATGTAAAGGCAATGCTGTTCCAAGCCAACATTTCTCAAGGGATAAGCACATGGGAATGTGAGTCCAAAAAGTCGTTCTCCCAAGAAAATCCCTCTTTTGGCAGCCAATCCAGCACAAGTGGGTTATAAAGTAGCTCATGCCATGAAGCATTTAAAAGAGTCAGAAAATTATTGGAGCCTCTACCAAGGAGTTGTCAATCAGCCTTATAGAAGATTCTGTGTGACCTTATCGTAAATGTGTAGCAGAAATAATTCTTCCCTCAGGATGGGGTCATGTATTATAATTTGCTCAATTCAATGAAATGTGAGCAGAAGTGATTGTGTTATCTCCAAACTGAAGTCCCGAAAACGTCCCCTTAAGATTACCCTGTCTGTCTCTCCACTTTCAGTAATGAGTGTGGGGGCTGTGTTGACCCAGCAGGGTCTTTAAAGCAAAGCTGCCTGAATGACTGTGTTTGGAGGTTGCTTGCTACTGCAGGTAACCTCATCTACGCTGTTACTCCAGAGCCTTGGTGGGCTCATCTTTGTAGCCCCAGCGGTGCCCTGATGCTGGAGCAGCCACGTGGGAAGACCACTGGTAGGGGCAGCACTGGGATGGGAAAGCTTGTCATTCAGCTTGGAGTGGCATTAGTGGAAGCAATCCTAGAATATATCTCCAGAGAAGAAGTTGAGTGAAGCCACAGTCAGAATGAGGGAGAAAACCTGGAGAAGGAGTGATGGTGTGGGTAGCCTCCAGAGATGAGGTGCTAGATGTGGGTAAATTGCATTCAGGATTGAGCTGTTCACGTGTTAGTTTACAAATGGGTAGCACATGCTTCTGGTTTCCCTGGTAGCTCAGCTGGTAAAGAATCCACCCACAATGCAGGAGACCCCAGTTCAATTCCTGGGTTGGGAAGATACTCCACAGGAGGGCAGGCATTCCAGTGTTCTTGCCTGGAGAATCGCCATGGACAGAGGAACCTGGCAGTCTACAGTCCATGGGGTCGCAAAGAATCGGATATGACTGAGCAACTAAGCACAGCACAACACGTGCTTCAGTCCTCATTCAGCAGAGAACGTACTTGCGATTGAAAACTGTGCTCTAAATTCTATCAGTGGAGAATATTGTTACTTGAACCATGAGATGATTATAACAAAAGCATTGCCATTTACCCACCAGAGAGGAAACAAGCGATTGTATGGTATTTACCAACATATAAAATGATGGCAAACAACACACCCTGTAGTGCCGGAGTCCAGCTCCAGCAGCCAGGGAATCAACCTGAAGAGATGGACGGTGTCGGTGAGAAAAAGGAGGCAGTTTTCTTGGACTGCCTATTTATTTCAAGTTTAAGATTTTCTTTTATACTTTTACAAAAGCATTAGGTCAGAGGTTTGACATTTTCAGTTCCCCCTCCCCCAGATTTATTATCTCCATAAATCACTGTTGCTCTTCAAACAGAGTTCCTGCTTCAGTGATTCTCTGGGAAGGAGCCTTACCATCTATTATCTACTTCCTCTAATGTGCCCTATAGTTAAATTCTGATTACACTGTAACTCATGCTACATTTCTCAGTTTACTACTTACCTTCCTAAATCCTGTTTGCCTGTAACATCCTGAGCTCACTATCTCTTAAAAAGGCTTCTAGCTATAGTGTCTCTAAAAATTCCTAACTTCTATAAGCTACAGTAAAATTTGCTAACTTTACAACTTTCCTTAAATCTTTAACTCCTAACTATTTTAATTATTTCTAAGCCCTAAATTTGGTAAACTACTTTGCCATAAACATTTTCCTCACAAATAGGCTTCAGATAGCAATCCCTCCCATGGCCTCAAGCTGCGGCCTATGTACTCATCCTGGAACACTCTTTTGTATCACCTGTTTTCTGCTGGGATATCTTACAAGGTGGTTACTTGACTTCTTTCTGCTCCAATGTCCTCAACTGTTAAAAGAAGATGAAAGAAGCTCCCCTGTCATGAGGTCAGCACATGAATTATACTGGATCAGGAAGAAAAGTGCTAAGTACTGTGTCTCATACATGAGTCCTAAACAAATGTTAGATGTCATGATTTAACCAGGATCCTTTAAAAGTACTGCACAGGTATCTCTCCCCGCTCCCCCCGCCCCCTTTCCTCCCTTTCCCACTGAATGCTTAAGATAGTTCACTTCTCCCCTCTCCACACTTGCCACACAGTTCCTGGGAATACAGAGCAGCACTGGAAGGTCTTGCTCTAGGAGGAGGGCATCACAGCTTAAGGGTCCTAATTCCCTTCTCTCCCTCCATGTGTGTGTGCTTAGTCGCTCAGTCATGTCCAACTCTTTGCGACCCCAAGGACTGTAGCCCTCCAGACTTCTCTGTCCATGGTGATTCTCCAGGAAAGAATACTGGAGTGGTTAGCCATGCCCTCTTCCAGGGGATCTTCCTAACCCAGGAATTGAACCAGGGTCTCCCACATTGCAGGCAGATTCTTTACCATCTGAGCCACCATGGAAGCCCAAGAATACTGGAGTGGGTAGCCTATCCCTTCTCCAGGGGATCTTCACAACCCAGGAATTGAACCGGGGTCTCCTGCTTTGCAGGCGATTCTTTACCAGCTGAGCTGCCAGGGAAGCCCTCTCTCCCTCTAACTTGACACTATTCTTGTCTGCTTCCCATCTAGACTGGGGTGTTCAGGAGCCTGCAGCTGCTTCTCTTAGAGGGAGAGTGACCAGACAATGCCCTTCTTGGTGTGCTTTACTAGATCAGAAAATCCCCACCACTAAGAACATTTTATCACATTCTAATGTCTAAAATCCTATAAGTCAGGACACATTCACTTAGTTAAAATATAAAAATTCCAGGGAGAAGATATATAGCAAGACTTATCAGTCACAAGGGATTCTAGGGTAGCTCAGTGGTAAAGAATCTTCCTGCCAGTGCAGGAGATGCAGGAGACTAGAGTTCAGTCCCTGGGTTGGCAAGATCCCCTGGAGAAGGGAATGGCAACCCACTCCAGTATTATTGCCTGGAGAATCCCACAGACAGACTTTAGCCTGGTGGGCTATAGTCCATGGGGTCACAAAGAGTTGGACATAGGGGTAACTAATCCGCGACTAACACTTTGATTTTTCATATACTTCAGTATAAATGAATTTCTCAGATTTCTTTTCTGAAAGCAGGTTAGACAAAAGGGAGATATACGTGAACCTGAAGTCACTCAGTCGTGTCCGACTCTTTGCGACCCCATGGACTGTAGTCTACCAGGCTTCTCTGTCCATGGGATTTTCCAGGCAATAGTACTGGAGTGGATTGCCATTTCCTTCTCCAAGGGATCTTCCCAACCCAGGGATCGAACCTGGGTCTCCCGCATCGTAGACAGATGCTTTACTGTCTGAGCCACCAGGGAAATCCTCACAAAGCCTGCTGCTGCTGCTAAGTCGCTTCAGTCGTGTCCGACTCTGTGCGACCCCACAGACGGAAGCTCATCAGGCTCCCCGTCCCTGGGATTCTCCAGGCAAGAACACTGGAGTGGGTTGCCATTTCCTTCTCCAATGCATGAAAGTGAAAAGTGAAAGTGAAGTCGCTCAGTCGTGTCCGACTCTCAGCGACCCCATGGACTGGAGCCTACCAGGATCCTCCATCCATGGGATTTTCCAGGCAAAAGTACTGGGGTGGCGTGCCATTGCCTTCCCCGCTCACAAAGCCTAGCCAGGCCTAATTCCATGGCCCCAGCCCTTGCCCTCGGCAATGGTTCACAGAAGAGTGGCTTCTCTCTGGATCTTAACAAATCCACCTCTTATCACTTTGTCTCTCAATGAATTTTTGCAATGAGACCTCAGAGCCTGAATTTCATTAGTTTTGGAGGGGCTTGAGTCCCGGGAGAAAGCTGAAGGACAGGAGGAAAAAGCAGTGGGAAAAATGGGCCAAGGAATCCCCTTCATAGCCCACCGGAAGATTTGCTAAATATCTGACCGGTGCTCACAGTTTCATTGGTCTGATCCTTGGCACAGAGAAGAGAAAGGACAGAGGACCCCCACTGGCTTGGGTAACAGCTACTGGGGCTTAGCGGATAGCGCCTTTGGGACATGCTGAGGAGTACCCTCTCCAGAGTCCCTCAACTGTGCCTCCTGCCACCCACCTGTTTGCGGGAGGTTAGAGGAAACAAGAAAAGAGATATTGTAAAGGTCCCTACAGCCAAAGGAGTGAGGACTTCTTACCTTAACCGGAGGTCTTCTGGAATCTGATACTGGGCTGTGTGAGCTTTCTGTCCCGGTTTCTGTCCCAGTTTCCAGCATGATGGGCCTTTCCCTGTGCTAGGTTCTTCGCCTTCCATTTCTAGCGCGGGAGCTTCGCAGAGTTGGGCTCCTGCTGTGTTTTGCCTCTTCTGTGCAAAGGTTGTTTCAGCCAGGTTAAATCTGAGTCATGGCACCATAGATGTATGAAAAGCCTGAGGATTTGAGAAGGAGCTGAGGAGAAAAAGAGTCCAAATGAGAGTCCTGGAAACCTCAGAGACAGTCATTGTATAGGCACCATTTGGACCAAGGCTGCTCTGAATGAGTCGTGTCCCCAAACGAGATGTATCCCCAGAGGCCCCATAGGGTTCTCAGGGTCTCATCTTAGGAAGAAATTACTTTCAGATCCTGGGATTGTAGAGTCTATAATGGTTATCTGAGCAGTTATGCATCAGGGAACAGAGAGTAATCAGAGTGCTCATCCAGAAAGTGCGGGCTTTGGAACCAAAGACATTTTTATCAGGACACATCCTGGATGGAGAACTTGGACTCCCCATCAAACATGTCAAATGCCTGCCCTCCCACTCGGTTAAAGGATCTGGAATCCCCTGGCCTTCTAAATGTGTCACTGTGGCCTTTTAGGGGAGTATAAGCATAGGAATAAACACAATGGATGAGCAAATCTAGCCGGGAATTATTCAGGCATCACATTTTAGAGCAGAAGTTTGAAATTTTTTAGTTTACACACTTTAAAATAATATTGAGGCTCCCAAAAAACTTGTGTTTATGTGAGTTAATTTATCTCTAGAAGTATTTACCATTTTAGAAAATAAAACTAAGGAATTAAAAAATAGTTTTATCCATTTATTTTAAATAACAATAATAAAATAAAAACAGAAATTACATGCATTATGGAAAGTAACTATTTTTTGCAAAACAAAAAAACGATTGCTTGGTTTCTTATCAGTCAGCTATACATGTGTAGTATAGTAGGAAATAGATATATTGACCTTTGTCCCACCTTGGCTCAGAGTTCCTAAACTTCCTGAAATTTCCTGAGTGACAGAGGTGAGAGAAGCACTTTTTGTTATTCCTAAGAAGCCGCTTCCAACTGTACCTGTGTTTATACTAATGAGATGACTCTTGGAGGGCCCCAGATAGCTTCAGGATGGGAGCTGGTTGCCAGAGGAACCAAACCTGTGGTTAGAGGGTGGGAACTTTCAGCTCCACCCCTGAGTTCTGGAGGGACTGGAGATTGAGTTCAATCAACAATGACCAATGATTTAATGTAATGTAATGAATGTAATGAAACATTCATCGAATCTCCTAAATGGGGTTTGAGAAGGTCCCTGGTTGGTGAACATATCAAAGTGGTGAAGGGTGTGTTCCTAAAGAGGGTAAGGAAGCCATGTGTGCACACTGCACATGCCCTGTGCATCTCTTCTGTTTCCTGAGTTGTAGGCTCTGTAATAAACTGGTGGACATAAGTAAAGAGTTATCGTGTGTTTTTTGAGTTGTTCTAATGAATTGTCAAAAAAACCCCACAAGATTCTAATGAATTGTCACGGAGAAGGCAATGGCACCCGACCCCAGTACTTTTGCCTGGAAAATCCCATGGATGGAAGAGCCTGGTAGGCTCCAGTCCATGGGGTCGCTAAGAGTCGGACACGACTGAGAGACTTCACTTGCACTTTTCACTTTCATGCATTGGAGAAGGAAATGGCGACCCACTCCAGTGTTCTTGCCTGGAGAATCCCAGGGACAGGGGAGCCTGGTGGGCTGCCGTCTCTGGGGTCGCACAGAGTCGGACATGACTGAAGCGACTTAGCAGTAGCAGCAATGAATTGTCAAAAGGGGCAGGGAAGGTTGTAGGAACTCCCAAATCTGTAGCCAGCTGAGCAGAAGTGTGGGTCACCTGGCACCCCGTTTGTGGTATGCGTCTGAAATGGGCAGTCTTGTGGGACTGAATTCTTAATCTGTGATGTCCATGCCAACTCTGGCAGTCAGTGTCAGAACAGAGTTCAATTGTTGGATACCTGGTTGGTGTCAGAGAATCAGAGGCAGGTATCATGTGACTTTGGAAAATACCACGTGAAAGAAGAAAAGTGAAAAAGCAAATAACATTTCAGCACTGTTGTAAAAATAGTTTTGGCTTTGCAGGATCCCCCTCCCAAAAATGTTTCAAGGGACCTCAGGTGTCCTTAGACCCCATCTGAAGACCTCTGTGTTATAGGATTGTTTTCTGGGATTGGGCTGATCTGAAA
Organism: Tragelaphus eurycerus; assembly: GCA_935064755.1. Classification (NCBI taxonomy): domain Eukaryota; kingdom Metazoa; phylum Chordata; class Mammalia; order Artiodactyla; family Bovidae; genus Tragelaphus; species Tragelaphus eurycerus. The sequence goes on from CAKXYN010000002.1 coordinate 34,694,418, forward strand.
TTATCCATTCCTTAGTCCCTGAATACCTCATGCAAGTCTCAGAGGTTCAGAAAAGTTAGAAATAGCTTTTCTAACTATTAAGGACACTCCTAGATCTAAGATGAAGACTTTAGGGAGTTCTGGAGTTTGTAGAATGACTATGGACTGGGATAGAATAGAGTGTTTGTAGGTATCTTTGCTGAACCTCCGTGTTTGTGAATCTGGGAACCAGAGGGGAAGTAGCTGTAGCCTAATGAATACAGAATGCAAAGTACCCAACTCTGCCACTTCACAGCCTTACAACCTTGGGAAAAGTCACCGCATCCCTCTGAGATTTCCTCTTTTGCAAAATGGAGATAATATCCAGCCACATTGCAGATGTGACCTTATTTCACTCACATGCACATTCTACACACATTCTACACACATTCTCTCTATAATGCCATGCTGCTGTTGCTAAGTCGCTTCAGTCGTGTCCGACTCTGTGTGACCCCAGAGACGGCAGCCCATCTGTCTCTGGGGTTCTCCAGGCAAGAATTCTGGAGTGGGTTGCCATTTGCCATAAGACATGCAAAGTCAAGGGGACACAGTTACCTCTCTTTTAGCAATGGGAAGTCACGTGCTCAACAAAGTGCTCAATAGATGCAAGGTGCTTAACTGGAATCCAGGTTTGTTTGACCTTGAATCCCATGCTTTTCCTCACCCTACTGGCTTAAAGAGAAGGGGTCTAAAGGGTCAGCACAGAGCAGAGAATGGTGGCAGATGGGGTTTGTTCTGTAAGTTTAACCAGAGCTCATGGCATGTGGTGACAATGCCAGGAGTGAAGGAGTGCTCAATACCCTATAACTGAGGAAGATGTTTGTACAATGAGTGGAAAATAGGAAGGTAATTTCACTGGTTGTCAGAGGGCTAGAGTGAGGAGAAAGGCCCTCAGAGCAGATGTGCTGGGTAAGCAAACATTCTCCCCACCCCTGCATCTCTCAGGGGAGGGGCAGGAGAGGGGACTCTCCATTTTATTTAGATGCTGATATCTGGCATAATTTGCTGCAAATCCATTTTCTCTCTCATGACTTAGGAGAATGGAGTCAGATGGTTAGCATGCTAGACTAGTCATTTATAGCTATGTTAAGTAGCAGGTGACCTAGAAAAGATTTGCCCTAAGAAAAAAGTGATAACATGTTATCCTTGGATAATGATATTTTATCTGTATGCACTGTTAAGAAGTTTCAGAAATATTATGGGAAACAATAAAAGGTTCTTTCATACAGCTGGCACCTTGCTAAATAAATGTATATTCCATACCTGATTCTTTAATGAGGATTCCAAATGTATTCTCATACTGCTGTCAGACAGATTTTGTCTATCTTTTCTATGCAAAAAATCTAGATGGACTTTCAACTTGAGACTGTGCCTGGACAACAGTCTTCAATACAACCTGTCCAATTTCTCACTTTAAAAATGTGGGGGAAAAATGAAAACTCTCATTATTATTGAAAACCATCACTGACAGACAATTTAATATCAGAATCAAAGAGGAAAAGACACTACTTATGAACCAGATGGAGCTGCATTGAGACACACCAAGCCAAAGAGCTCTCTGCTCCACATAAAACACAGACTTTCAACAAATGTGAGACAGAGGCATTGCCTGTGGCCTGAGCTAAGCTCATCCTTAGATGCTGCTGGGCTGTGAGACAAACAGGGCATGGACTCTTTACCCTATTAACTACTCTCTAGAAAGAATACAAGTCCCAGGGGAAAACTGGGCAGGAGGTAGGAGAAGACTCAAGGTATAATGCCGTGTGCAGTCCCGTGAGTGAGGAGCTGGTCGTATGAACAGAGAGAAGTCCCCTCATAATGGACCATGTTGGGAGTGGGTGGGAGTTGTGTGGTGTGTGTGTGTATGGCATGTGAGGTGTGCAGTATATGTGTGCAGCATATGTGAGCATGTAGTATGTCTAATGAGTGGCATGTGTGATGTGTTGTATGGTATGTGTTTGATACAATGAGTGAATATGTATGTGTGATATGCAGTGTGTGTATGTGGTATATATTAGTGTTTGTGTATGTGGAATGCATTTGGCATATGCATGTATGTGGATGTGGTATGTGTGGGGGGTGTATGTGCAGGGTGTATATACCTAACTACCATAATTAAGACTCCTAAAGAATCAGGCAATTGAAAGAGAGGGATGACTTCCCTTGGATAAAGATCCATCAGAAATTTGGAGTTGGCCTGGAGCTGTTTGTGCATGTTGACCTGGCCTGCAAATGAAATAAAGGGTGCTGATTATTGGTCTGGGCTTCCCAGGTGATGATAGTGGTAAAGAATCTGCCTGCCAATGCAGGAGACATAAGAGATGTGGGGTCAATCCCTGGGCTGGGAAGATCCCCTGGAGGAGGGCATGGCGACTCACTCCAGTATTGTTGCCTGGAGAATCCCACGAACAGAGAAGCCTGGCAGGCTATAGTCCATAGAGTAACAGTCAGACACCAATGAAGTGACTTAGCACACACGTGTTATTGGTTCATCATATACTGAGCAGAGAGCAGGAATAAGAGTCATTCATTTACTGTATCTACTTCTAAGCATCAAATCTGAAAAGAAATCTGGCTATTTTTTTAAGAAAAAGAAGAAATCCATCAAGTAATTTGGAACTGCAAAAGCATAATTTATACCAAGAAAAAAAAAATAACATCTGGAAGGCTCAGAAGAAAAAAATGTCTCTAAAAAAAAATACTCCTCAATGAATAGAAAAAAGATATTTCAAGGAAATGTTTTAGTGTCATGCAAAGATGTAAGAAGGCATAAGCAGCATCATAAACAAAAAGGCAGGGAGAGGGAAGGAAGAAGATGTCATGAAAGGAGCCATTGTGGGGAATGGAGCTGTTAAGACAACACTTGCAGCAATGACAACCAAAAAAAAGACCAATTCATGGTGCAGAAAAACCCCATCAATTACTGGAAGGGCAGGTTTGAGAAGCCTCTAGAATGCCAAAAGAAAGGATAAGAAGTCAAAACAAAGTAAGAGGAAATAGGGATGAAAGACATCCAAGGGTGTTCCTGGAAGAGAAACAAGGGGGAAACAATGAGAGAAAAGCAGAATCAAACTTATAAGAAATCTTTCCTGCACTTGCAAAGGAGGACAAGAAAGTCTTGTGGAAGCAGGTTTCAAAGAACTTATCGTTTTTAGATACAACAATTGAAAGCATACCTGGAGTATCGCCACCTCCACCATCATCTACTCAACATCCTAGCAAAGCATTTTTATTCATTCACTAAGGCAATGGCACCCCACTCCAGTACTCTTGCCTAGAAAATCCCATGGATGGAGGAGCCTGGTAGGCTGCAGTCCATGGGGTCGCTGAGGGTCAGACACGACTGAATGACTTCACTTTCACTTTTCACTTTCATGCATTGGAGAAGGAAATGGCAACCCACTCCAGTGTTCTTGCCTGGAGAATCCCAGGGACGGTGGAGCCTGGTGGGCTGCCGTCTATGGGGTCACACAGAGTTGGACACAACTGAAGTGACTTAGCAGCAGTAGCATCAACAAATATTTATTTTATGCACCAGGCACTAAAATTATAAAGATCAAAGGAAAAGCCCTCAAAGATTCAGGCAGGACAAAATTGTTTACTTATAATACCCACAGTAAACCAAATATCAGATCATTAGAAGACATCCATCATCTTAAGGGGTTGTTTGGGGGCTCAGGGATTTCATAGGCTGCCAAGTTACCTTTTTTCTATGAATATAACAAAATGACAAATGCAGATATATAGTTATTACCAACTGAACTTGGATCCACTTGCCTACCTCACAGCCAAACCAATTTACTGACACCACGTTGGGGTGAAGCAAAGTACAGTGTTTATGGCAGGCTCCAAGCAAGGAGAACAAGCAGCTCATGCTCAAAAGACCCAAACTCTCCACGACTTTCAGCAAGGGTTTTTAAAGACATTGTTAGGGGAGGGGATTATAGGTGATCAGCTCATGGACCTTCTTCTGATTTGTTGCTGGTGAGGTTAACAGGGTGGTGTTTCAGGAATCCTAATCAGCAACCTTCTGGTTACAACCAGTCGGGGATATACCACCATCCTCCTTCTGGGTAGGAAAGTGTTTGCTCCTGCAGAACAACTTGAAGATACATGTCAGATTATTATGTATATCCTTCAGGAGGAACTAGGACTCTTTCATCATTGAACTGTTGTTTCTTGACTGCTTTTCCTTGCTTTCTCTGTTTCCTTTCTTCTCTTATTAGTAACTAGTTGACTCTGCTCTTTGGAACTCAGAGAAGGCCTAGGAGACTAAATCTTTTTTTTTTTTTTTTTTTCCTATAAACAAGAAATGGGGGACATGGGGGCTTTGTACCTGGGAGAGTCCCATAGGATTCTGCTTAGTTTCACAGCGGTGTGAAGCCATATTAGTATTGAATGTTTAAATATATATATAAAGACATTTGACAACTAGTGGAGAGTTGGAACAGAATCAAAGGCCTAAAATTGAAGAAGTCATGTATGGAAGTCCTAAAATTATTAAAATATACACTTTCATAAATAATTTGTACATGTGGTTGTAAACTGAAAATATACATCACATATTATACCAGAAAAAGAATATATATATAAACATACATATTCTTACCTCAACAATTCTATGAATAGAAATATTTCTGTCAGAGAACTATTTAAGGACGTGTAACTGTGGAAAATTCTGAAAGAGATGGGAATACCAGACCACCTGATCTGCCTCTTGAGAAATCTGTATGCAGGTCAGGAAGCAACAGTTAGAACTGGTCATGGAACAACAGACTGGTTCCAAATAGGAAAAGGAGTACGTCAAGGCTGTATATTGTCACCATGTTTATTTAACTTATATGCAGAGTACATCATGAGAAATGCTCGGCTGGAAGAAACACAAGCTGGAATCAAGATTGCTGGGAGAAATATCAATATCCTCAGATATGCAGATGACACCACCCTTATGGCAGAAAGTGAAGAGGAACTCAAAAGCCTCTTGATGAAAGTGAAAGTGGAGAGTGAAAAGGTTGGCTTAAAGCTCAACATTCAGAAAACGAAAATCATGGCATCTGGTCCCATCACTACATGGGAAATAGATGGGGAAACAGTGGAAACAGTGTCAGACTTTATTTTTCTGGGCTCCAAAATCACTGCAGATGGTGACTGCAGCCATGAAATTAAAAGACGCTTACTCCTTGGAAGGAAAGTTATGACCAACCTAGATAGCATATTCAAAAGCAGAGACATTACTTTGCCAACAAAGGTTCGCCTAGTCAAGGCTATGGTCTTTCCTGTGGTCATGTATGGATGTGAGAGCTGGACTGTGAAGAAAGCTGAGCGCTGAAGAATTGATGCTTTTGAACTGTGGTGTTGGAGAAGACTCTTGAGAGTCCCTTGGACTGCAAGGAGATCCAACCAGTCCATTCTGAAGGAGATCAGCCCTGGGATTTCTTTGGAAGGACTGATGCTAAAGCTGAAACTCCAGTATTTTGGCCACCTCATGCGAAGAGTTGACTCATTGGAGAAGACTCTGATGCTGGGAGGGATTGAGGGCAGGAGAAGGGGACGACAGAGGATGAGATGGCTGGATGGCATCACTGACTCGATGGATGTGAGTCTGAGTGACCTCCGGGAGTTGGTAATGGACAGGGAGGCCTGGTGTGCTGCAGTTCATGGGGTCGCAAGGAGTCGGACACGACTGAGCGACTGATCTGATCTGATCTGAATGGTTTCTAATCCACTCCAGTGTTCTTGCCTGGAGAATCCCAGGGATGGGGGAGCCTGGTGGGCTGCCATCTATGGGGTCACACAGAGTCGGACATGACTAAAGCAACTTAGCAGCAGCAGCAGCAGCAATGATTTCTAAATAAGGATATAATTTACAATGTTAGTTACAAAGTGAAAAAAATAGAATAAGAATAAAACAATGGTGGCATTGGTTATATAAACAATAATTTATATTTATGATGAAACAAAATAGAACAATGTAGATCAAGTCCATTTATAGGGTAATAAGCTGTGGCAGAGACATTACTTTGCCAACAAAGGTCTTTTTAGACAAGGCTATGGTTTTTCCAGTGGTCAGGTATGGATGTGAGAATTGGACTGTGAAGAAAGCTGAGTGCCGAAGAATTGATGCTTTTGAACTGTGGTGTTGGAGAAGACTGTTGAGAGTCTCTTGGACTGCAAGGAGATCCAACCAGTCCATTCTGAAGGAGATCAGCCCTGGGATTTCTTTGGAAGAAATGATGCTGAAGCTGAAAGTCCAGTACTTTGGCCACCTCATGGAAGAGTTGACTCATTGGAAAAGACTCTGATGCTGGGAGGGATTGGGAGCAGGAGGAAAAGGGGACGACAGAGGATGAGATGGCTGGATGGCATCACTGACTCGATGGATGTGAGTTTGAGTGAACTCCGGGAGTTGGTGATGGACAGGGAGGCCTGGAGTGCTGCAATTCATGGGGTCGCAAAGAGTCGGACACGACTGAGCGACTGAACTGAACTGAACTGAAGCTGTGGCATTTTTACCAAAAAAATGGATTTGCCTGTTGGTAGATGTCAAACCCAAAGACACAACTAAGATCAGGAGAAGGAAGGATTTATTATTACTTGCAGCAAGTAAAGAGGACACCAGGGCTCTTTCCCAAAACAGTGTCTCTCCAACAGCAAAATAGGGGAAGTTTTAAGCTAAGCATACATGCGTATTCATGAAGGGGCTTAGGTGGTCCACTGAGTTCAAATTTTAGTGGAATTGAGGTCACTAGGGTCAGAAAATGTTGACATCACCATCCATTAGGTTTTAGTTGATCTGGTGGTTGAGCACTTCATGCTAATCTTTACTGCTAATCAGAACTGGGAGTCTTTAACAAATGATCAGATACTCGGGTTCAATCCCTGGGTTGAGAAAATCCTCTGGAGAAGGGAATGGCAACCCACTCCAGTATTCTTGCCTGGAGAATTCCATGGACTTCTCCTGGTGGGCTACAAACCATGGGGTATCACAGAGTCAGACACCACTGAGCACTTGAGCAGGAGTAAGAGATTATCTTTGCTATTGCAAATTCTTTTGCCCGACAGTAATTGTTTGTTCCCTTAAGGTGCTTAATCTTGAGAACTGTTCACCTTGAGAACTGTTCAAAGGCAAGCCTTGTGGCTAGGCTTAGATTGGAAAATGGTTTAAGGCAAAAATGGTTTCTCTTATGTCAAGAAAGCCATGCTTGGTTCTCTTCCTCCTATCCTATTTGTTTACAATATGTTGCCATGTTGAAAAAAAAAAAAAAAGCATGTATTTACAGTGTAATTCTACTTTAGAAAAAATTATATGTGTGTAAATAGAAAATCAGATCAGATCAGATCAGTCGCTCAGTCGTGTCCGACTCTTTGCGACCCCATGAACCGCAGCACGCCAGGCCTCCCTGTCCATCACCAACTCCCGGAGGTCACTCAGACTCACATCCATCGAGTCTGCAGTTAAATGTTAATAGTTGTTATATCTGTTGCAGGAAGGAGGACCCCTTCCAGGGCCCAAAACTGGGCTCTTGTCTAACACTTGGAAATGAATTGTCCGAGGAGACACAGGTGCTGACAAAGCAAGAGATTTTATTGGGAAAGGGCACCTGGGTGGACAGCAGTAGGGTAAGGGAACCCAGGAGAACTGCTCTGTCGCGTGGCTTGCAGTCTTGGGTTTTATGGTGATGGGATTAGTTTCCGGGTGGTCTTTGGCCAATCATTCTAATTCAGAGTCTTTCCTGGTGGTGCATACATCGCTCAGCCAAGATGGATGCTAGCAAGAGGGATTCTGGGAAGTGGATGGACACGCAGTGTCTCCTTTAGACCTTTCCCAAACTCTTGAGGTTGGTGGTGGCTTATTAGTTCCGTATTCCTTATCAGAATCTCCTGTCATAAAACAACTCACGCAAATGGTTACCATGGTGCCTGGCCAGGGTGGGCGGTTTCAATCAGTGTGCTTCCCCTAACATATCTAGATGTCAAGATTTTGCATGCTTGTTATTTTCTGTTTTATCTTAGTTTGTTGGGTTCATCTGGATTTTCCAGTTGTTTTGCAAGTTGCATGTTTCCGTGTGTGTTCCATCATGTCCAATTCTTTACAACCCCATGGACTGTAGCCTGCCGGGCTCCTCTGTCCATGGAATTTTCCAGGCAAGAATACTGTATGCCATTTTCTACTCCAGGGGATCTTCTGATTCAGGGATCGAAGCTGTGTCTCTTGTGTCTTCTGCATTGGCCAGCAGTTTCTTTACCACTGTGCCTCCTGAGAAGCCCAAGCTGCATGTAAGAGACTTAAATAAGGTTGTGATATAATTAGATTTTGGAGGGTAGAGACAGGATTGTAGGACAAGTATAAGAGACAAGGTAATTGAAACAAATCAGATGAGAGATAATGGCAGTTAGAAGCCAGACAGTGGGAATGGGCAAAAGGAGTAGAACTGAATGATTCCAAAGACAAGAACTGACAGGGCTGGAGACTGGTTGGATACAGGAGTGGTGCTGCAGATAATTACAGTGCAGTAAGAAATCATGCCTCCTTGGAGTCTAAAGTAAGGAAGAGTCAGCCAGATGGAAAGGAAAGGAAGGCCATTTTAGCCAGAAGTGTTTATACCATTATTTGACCTGTCTTACAGTGGCCTTTCCCAGCCAAAACTGCAAACACACCCACCGAAGTTGAATTAACATTTTCAAAGGGAGCGGAAAGCACAGTTCCCTCTGGAAACTCAGAGCACATTATGTCAAAGTGAATCCATCCGTCCTCGCTATAGCAATCTCCGGACAGTCTGCCCTAGGCTATTTTGCAGAAAAGGGTTATTCTCTGCTGAGCGCCTCATTTACACCTGAATGGAGAACTCACGGGAATTCTGGACCAGCCACGCGCAGCACAGTTACTATTTCTAGGAAATTTTTATTTGACTCCAATGACTTACAATAACAGAATGATGTCCCATTGCCCAGTAATAATCACCGTGACCTTCATTGGGAATGAAGGGTCCTTTCCCCAAGGACCTGATCCAAAATACCATCCAGCAGATAGGAGCTCCTGTCAGAACAGGAAGATCCATCACACTGACAGGCTCTCCCTGAAGACTCCAAGCGCCCCAGGATTTGAACAAAGCATCCTTTTATATGCAGGGTGAAGGAGGCGCAAATTTCTAAATGGCACAAAATAAAGTGGCTTGAAATTATCTATCTTTAGCAGACATTTGAAGTAGGAATAGGTCACTGGGATTTCCATTCCAAATCTGCACTGCAGTTTCCTCAAAAAAAAAAAAAAAAAACCAACTTGTTTTTCACTTATTCTATTCAACATGTCTTACTAGTTATAATTTATAACAATAATAATGATAACAATAGGAAATAACATGAATAGCTCTTAGTTTGCCAGACCCTAAACCTGTCTTGTTTTATCTTTAGAACCACTGATGAACTAACAACTTTATAACAATATGATGAAGGTAACTTAATTTCTACAGATGTCAGAGAGAAAACTTAACTGTCTTGTCTGGTTGAACCAAAACCCATCTACCTCCCACACTGAGGAGTTAGGCTTTTATTTTAAAGAAGAGGCTGTTATCAAGAAAGACCTATTAAACATTCACTTTGACCTAACGGAAGCAGAAGATATTAAGAAGAGGTGGCAAGAATACACAGAAGAACTGTACAAAAAAGATATTCACGACCCAGATAATCATGATGGTGTGATCACTGACCTAGAGCCAGACATCCTGGAATGTGAAGTCAAGTGGGCCTTAGAAAGCATCGCTACGAACAAAGCTAGTGGAGGTGATGGAATTCCAGTGGAGCTATTCCAAATCCTGAAAGATGATGCTGTGAAAGTGCTGCACTCAATATGCCAGCAAATTTGGAAAACTCAGCAGTGGCCACAAGATTGGAAAAGGTCAGTTTTCATCCCAATCCCAAAGAAAGGCAATGCCAAAGAGTGCTCAAACTACCACACAATTGCACTCATCTCACACGCTAGTAAAGTAATGCTCAAAATTCTCCAAGCCAGGCTTCAGCAATATGTGAACCGTGAACTTCCTGATGTTCAAGCTGGTTTTAGAAAAGGCAGAGGAACCAGAGATCAAATATCCAACATCCGCTGGATCATCGAAAAAGCAAGAGAGTTCAGAAAAACATCTATTTCTGCTTTATTGACTATGCCAAAGCCTTTGACTGTGTAGATCACAATAAACTGTGGAAAATTCTGAGAGAGATGGGAATACCAGACCACCTGATCTGCCTCTTGAGAAATCTGTATGCAGGTCAGGAAGCAACAGTTAGAACTGGTCATGGAACAACAGACTGGTTCCAAATAGGAAAAGGAGTACATCAAGGCTGCATATTGTCACCATGTTTATTTAACTTATATGCAGAGTACATCATGAGAAATGCTGGACTGGAAGAAACACAAGTTGGAATCAAGATTGCTGGGAGAAATATCAATATCCTCAGATATGCAGATGACACCACCCTTATGGCAGAAAGTGAAGAGGAACTCAAAAGCCTCTTGACGAAAGTGAAAGTGGAGAGTGAAAAGGTTGGCTTAAAGCTCAACATTCAGAAAACGAAAATCATGGCATCTTGTCCCATCATTACATGGGAAATAGATGGGGAAACAGTGGAAACAGTGTCAGACTTTATTTTTCTGGGCTCCAAAATCACTGCAGATGGTGACTGCAGCCATGAAATTAAAAGACGCTTAGTCCTTGGAAGGAAAGTTATGACCAACCTAGATAGCATATTCAAAAGCAGAGACATCACTTTGCCAACAAAGGTTCGCCTAGTCAAGGCTATGGTCTTTCCTGTGGTCATGTATGGATGTGAGAGCTGGACTGTGAAGAAGGCTGAGCGCCAAAGAATTGATGCTTTTGAACTGTGGTGTTGGAGAAGACTCTTGAGAGTCCCTTGGACTGCAAGGAGATCCAACCAGTCCATTCTGAAGGAGATCAGCCCTGGGATTTCTTTGGAAGGACTGATGCTAAAGCTGAAACTCCAGTATTTTGGCTACCTCATGCGAAGAGCTGACTCATTGGAGAAGACTCTGATGCTGGGAGGGATTGGGGGCAGGAGGAGAAGGGGATGACAGAGGATGAGATGGCTGGATGGCATCACTGACTCGATGAATGTGAGTCTCAGTGACCTCCGAGAGCTGGTGATGGATAGGGAGGCCTGGCGTGCTGCAGTTCATGGGGTCGCAAAGAGTCGGACACGACTGAGCAACTGATCTGATCTGATCTTGACCTTTGCCCTCAAATTTATCAAAACCTGAGCTACTGGCTGGTTTCTCAAAAAGAATAGTTAATGTTGACTTTCTTTTCACCCCCTTCTATAACTAGATCTGGGAAAGTGGCATAACTAGCATAAAGGAAAACCTCTAAAAAGTATAGCCATATTGCCACAGAAACAGATTCAGAAAAAACAAACCAGAGAACTCTGGGGAAAGAAAACATATTATGTAAGTTTTCCCTTAGAGTTTGGCAGCCTTTGTTCATAGTTGGATATAAACTCATTTAGTTCTACCAATAAGCCCACACAACTTTACTTCCTGACATCTGTTCTCTCCTCCCAGGATCTGGAAGGTTTACTTTCCTCTGATGAGTGTAAAACATTTGTGGGTATATGATAAGTTCAGTAAGGGGCAGAAAGTTGACTGCCGGATTCAGTAGGTCTGGGGAGGGGTGGGGTACCCAGAAAGCTGGATTTCTTTAAACCACTCCCCAAAGTTTTCCTCAGGCTTCCCTGATAGCTCAGTTGGTAAAGAGTTGCCTGCAATGCAGGAGACCCATGTTCAATTCCTGGGTTGGGAAGATCTGCTGGAGAAAGGGTAGGCTACCCACTCCAGTACTCTTGGACTTCTCTTGTGGCTCAGCTGGTAGTGGCTCAGCTGGTAAAGAATCCTCCTGCAATGCAGGAGGCCTGGGTTCGATTCCTAGGTTGGGAAGATCCTCTAGAGAAGGGAAAGGCTGCTCACTCCAGTATTCTGGCCTAGAGAATTCCATGGACTGTAGTCTGTGGGGTCACAAAGAGTCGGACATGACTGAGTGACTTTCACTTTCCCTTTCTGAAGTTTTCCTTACCCAACTGGTTTTGGAGCAATGATTTGAAATCTCAAGTCTGTTCTAGTGGTGGTATGCACATAGTGGCATCATAGTGAAATAGCTCAATCGTGTCCGACTCTTTGTGACCCCGTAGACTATAGCCCACTAGGCTCCTCCATCCATGAATTTTTCTAGGCAAGAGTGGGTTGCCATTTCCTTCTCTAGAGGATCTTCCCAACCCCGGAATCAAACCCGAGTCTCCACATTGCAGGCAGACGCTTTACCGTCTGAGCCACATCATAGCTGCTGCTACTGCTGCTGCTAAGTCGCTTCAGTCGTGTCCAACTCTGTGCGACCCCATAGACGGCAGCCCACCAGGCTGCCCCGTCCCTGGGATTCTCCAGGCAAGAACACTGGAGTGGGTTGCCATTTCCTTCTCCAATGCATGAAAGTGAAAAGTGAAAGGGAAGTCGCTCAGTCATGTCTGACTCCTAGCGACCCCATGGACTGCAGCCTACCAGGCTCCTCCCATCCATGGGATTTTCCAGGCAAGAGTACTGGAGTGGGGTGCCATTGCCTTCTCTGGAGCCACATCATAGGGTCACTGTCAAATCGTCAAATCCCAACTCTTTGTGTCAGCAACTGGATGAAGGTGGCAAGCCATTTAACTAAGTCTCAATTTTTCTATTTATCAAGTGGATGTGATAACAATGCTGCTGCTGCTAAGTCGATTCAGTTGTGTCCGACTCTGTGCGACCCCATAGATGGCAGCCCACCAGGCTCCCCCGTCCCTGGGATTCTCCAGGCAAGAACACTGGAGTGGGTTGCCATTTCCTTCTCCAATGCATGAAAGTGAAAAGTGAAAGGGAAGTCGCTCAGTCGTGTCCGACCCTCAGCGACCCCATGGACTGCAGCCCACCAGGCTCCGCCATCCATGGGATTTTCCAGGCAAGAGTACTGGAGTGGGGTGCCATTGCCTTCTCCGGTGATAACAATATACATACATTAATGAGATAATGTACATATGCAAAGTGCTTAGAACAGTGTCAGCATTTCAGTAAGTAATCAATAAATGGAAGTAATTATTATCATTATATGAAAAGTTAGATAGTAATATAATATGCAGTGAAGCCCTTATTTTATTGGGCAGAACTAATTAAGCACAAATCACTGTATGTGTTGCCCATGGGGTTAGGTGAGAGAAATGTCTAGTGGTAACAAACAACATGTGTTATCAAGCTGTGCAAATTAATAATCCGTTTAAATTTCACTTTAGCTCAGTTAGTCAGGCGTGTCTGACTCTTTGGAACCCTATAGACCATAGCCTGCCAGGCTCCTCTGTCCATGGAATTTTCCAGGCAAGAATACTGGAATGGGTTACCATTCCCTTCTCCAGGGGATCTTCCTGACACAGAGATGGAACCCAAGTCTCTTGCACTGTAGGCAGATTTTTACCACCTGAGCCATAAGGGAAGCCCCTTTAAATTTCACTTTAAAAAGGAACAAAAAAAAGAAGGGACCTCCAAAACCTTTGAACAGAGCTCTCAGAACAGTAGAATGCTGACTGCCACCAAGGTGACTGTAGATACAACTTTCATTACCATTCCTGAAATCACTCATATTTTAAAAAGAGAACATATTTCTAAGAGTAAAACTTGGTAATTAAGACACTAAAGGCAAAAAAAAAAAAAATACATCACAATACATAACACCCATAATAACACTTTTGGAGAATTTTCTATGTCCCATCAACTGTGCCAAATTCCCAACTGGAATTGGTTCATTCTATCCTGACAGCCTGGAAAAATCCCACAGAGGAGCCTGGTGGGCTACAGTCCATGGGGTCACACAGTCCATGGGGACACAACTGAGCACAGCAAAACACATCCTGACAGCCACCTTAGGACCAGTGTTGGTTTGATCTCCATTTGCTATGGAGGGTACTGAGAACAGAGAGATTAATTTATCGAGGTAACACACCTCATGCATGAACTGTTGTTCAGTTGTTTCTGACTCTTTGCAACCCCATGGACTGAGTCAGACACGACTGTAGAACCAAGTTAAACTCAGGATGCCTGTGTTAATGCTAAGTTACTTCAGTCATATTCAACTCTTTGCGAACCTATGGACTGTAGCCCTCCATGGGATTCTCCAGGCAAGAATACTGGAGTGGGTTGCCATGCCCTCCTCCAGGGGAGCTTCCCGACCCAGGGATCAAATGCGTGTCTCTTATGTTTTCTGCATTGACAGGCAGGTTCTTTACTACTAGTGGCCACCTGAGAAGCCCAATAACACATCCCCAAACCTATACTTGTAATCAGAACCCTCATACAGAACTGTTGATGCAGTCAAGAGAACAGTTGTCCCCAGAATGTAGGCAAAAGCCAGTGAAGATATTGTTCAGTGCACTATGCTAGCTAATTGTTGACACCAGCTTGTTAATAAAAAGGAAGTCAATCAAGAGAATGGTAAGACAAGCTACAGATAGGCCACAAGATCTTGTAAAAGACTGCTAACCAAAATACAAAGAACTCTTAAAACTTAACAGTAATAAAACAAACAACCTGATTTAAAAAATGGACAAAAGACCTGAATAGATACTTCACTCAGGAAGATACACAGATGGAAAAAAAAGCATGTTCCCTATTTGTCATTATGGAATTGTAAATTAAAACAACAATGAGATACTGCTACACACTTATTAGGATGGCCAAAATCCAGAACACAGACAATATCAAATGTTAGTGAGGATGTGGAATAACAGGAACTCTCATTCCTTACTGGTGGCAATGCAAAATGGTACAGCCACTTTGATGACACTATAGTAGTTTCTTACAAAACTAAACATACTCTTACCACACAGTCCAGCAACTGAGCTCCTTGGTATTTACCCAAGAGAGCTGAAAATTTATGTCCATGCCAAAAAATAGCACCTGGATTTTTATAACAACTTGATTCATAATTGCCAAAACTTGAAAGCAAGCAAGATGTCCCGCAGTAGGTGAATGAATAAGCAAACTGTGGAACACCTATACAATGGCATACCACTCGGTGCTAAAATAAATGAGCTATCAAGCTATAAAAAGACATGGAAGAAACTTAAATGTATATTACTAAGTGAAAGAAGACAATCTGAAAAGCCTACACATTGCATGAATTCAACTATATGACATGTTGGAAAAGATAAAACCATTCTAAAACTATTCTATTTTAAAATTCTATTCTAAAACTAAACTAGAAAGAGTAAAAAGATCAGTGGTTGCCAGGGGTTAGGAGAGAGGGAGGGATGAACAGGCAGAGGGTAGGAGGTTTTAAGGCAGTAAAACTATTCTGTATGATACTGCAATGGTAGACATCATTATATACATTTATCAAAACACATAGAATGTACATCAAGAATGATCCTTAATGTAAACCATGGACTTTGGATGAGAATGGTGTGTCAATGTAGGTTCATTGATTGTAACTAATACCAAGTAAGGTAGGTGTCTTAACCCCTACCCTTTGCAAGAACAATTACCTATTTCCACCATTGGAGGCTCAGGTCTGAGTAAAACCCTCCGAGCACATCATCCTCTCCCCATGAGGCTTGTCAGCCCCAGGGTTCAGACTATTCAAGTGTCTCACCTGCCTGGGAGTTGTGGCAGTGCAGGGGTTTCTGGAGACTCCCAATTGAGAGGGCTGCTGCTGCTGCTGCTGCTGCTAAGTCGCTTCAGTCGTGTCCGACTCTGTGCAACCCATAGACGGCAGCCCACCAGGCTTCCCCGTCCCCAGGATTCTCCAGGCAAGAACACTAGAGTGGGTTGCCATTTCCTTCTCCAATGCATGAAAGTGAAAAGTGAAAGTGAAGTTGCTCAGTCATGTCTGACTCCTAGCGACTCCATGGACTACAGCCTACCAGGACCCTCTGTCCATGGGATTTTCCAGGCAAGAGTACTGGAGTGGGGTGCCATTGCCTTCTCCATATTGAGAGGGCTTAGAGGAGCAAAATCCATTGACTGAACTCTGTTTGCCTCTGTGTATCCTAAAATTTCCATCTCCTCGTGAATAAAAGAAACAAATTATATTGTATCCCACTGAAAAAGTATATCCCTGAACTTTACAAAATCTAAACATCTTAAAAAATATATCCCAATCTTTGATAGAAAAATCAGTGAATACATACAAAGACTCTGTAATTTAAAAGGAAACCCTCTAAGGAATTTAGCTAATGCAACCCAATAAGAAGACAACAGACTAAATGGTATAAGTGAAAAAATGAGTGAAATTATCAATTTGCAAATGATGTGACTATTTTAGCAGGAAACACAAGAAAATCATTAGTTTTAGTAAGAGATTTATTAAAGTGGCTGATTATAAAACCAACAAATATAAAAAGCAATTAGCTTTTCTATATACTAGCAATAACCTATTAAAAATATAATAAAAACCTAAAATTTGAATTTTCAATAGCAGTTGTAACACAAAATGCATATGAATACACTTTAAAATAAATGTAGTGACTTATATGAAGAAAATTACAGAATTTTACTTAATGACATTTTTAAAATTTAAAATCCATTCAATGTTCCTGGTCAGAAACCCCACAATGTAAGATTGCAATTAAAATTGTAGATCCATGCAATTCAGATGAAGACTCCAATTGAATTTCTAATTTTAAAACTAGCAGATACTATTTTAAAGCACATCCGGAAACACACATTCTTGATATTTTCCAAGACATTCATCAAAAGGAAAACAATAAGTAACATGTAACTGCTCATCTTGGAATGAGGCTGCATTGGCTTAAGACTCAGAAGTGAAGGAACAGAACGTGAATGTGAAGTCACTCAGTCGTGTCCGACTCTTTGCAACCCCGTGGACTGTAGCCTACCAGGCTCCTCTGTCCATGGGATTTTCCAGGCAATAGTACTAGAGTGGATTGCCATTTCCTTCTCCAAGGGATCTCCCCAACCCAGGGATCGAACCCAGGTCTCCCGCATTGTAGACAGACGCTTTACCGTCTGAGCCACCAGGGAAGTGAAGGAACAGAATGAAAGGTCAAATCAAAGATACTTAGGACTTTAGGAAATAATAAAAATGCTTTTGAAATGAACAGGAGGAAAGAAACCTGGCTGAATACACAGAACAGGATGTGTGTTCCAGCATACTGTCACTTACTCTGTGCTGCCTGCAGCCCTCTTGACTTACTCTGCCCTCTAACCTGAAACCTTCCCCCAAAGCTATTCCTGGTCTCTGTTTAATGCTCCCTCTGTGGTGAGCTCTTCCTTGGTCTTCCTAACTATTAATAAAATAGCACTCTGC
Source organism: Tragelaphus eurycerus (assembly GCA_935064755.1). Lineage (NCBI taxonomy): Eukaryota > Metazoa > Chordata > Mammalia > Artiodactyla > Bovidae > Tragelaphus > Tragelaphus eurycerus. Next base: position 34,711,778 of record CAKXYN010000002.1, read on the forward strand.
AGAGGGTTTGAGGGATTTGAGGGCTAATCAATGAAAAAGATGTGAGTACAAGGGGCCAATGACACACAAAAGCCTTATTTAATAGATACCCCAAGAGTGCCTCATGAGGAACTCCTTCACAGTCATAAACTGTCCAGTGGCTATGGTACAGGGATCACTGCTCAGAAGGGGGAGGAAAGTAGGGGAGAGTGGGATCAGATCGGGGTTTATGAGTCCAGATGATGTCATTCTGCAGCATAGGCGGGAGTCTGGGTCAGGGAACTGTGAAGCTGACATCTGTTTGAGGTCTTTATAGCCTATGCCTATAGCTATGGCTGTAAAGCTAACAGATGTTGGGCACAGTCTGTCAATGCTGTCAGTGGCTAAAAATCTGTTTCATTGGGCTATATTTAAAATAACTGAGTGTAATAAAAACTTGAGTTTGGTGCCAGTGGGCTTTTGAGCTAATAGAGCTCATCCTGCAATGAAGAAACAAGCAACCTAAGAGCTAATATACAGCTTATTTATATGACACACCCACTCCACTCAATATCAATACCCCTCCTAATATTTTTTATAGAACTTATCCCTCTGTGACATTATAACCTATATTATTTGGATTTTGCATTTAGTATCTATTTTTCTAATTAGAATGCTAACTCCATGAAGATAGATAGGAACTATTTCATCTTTGTATATTGCTATTTCCTTAGCACCAAGAAATTGAGTGCCTGAACAGAATGGGTGCTTGAAAGACATCTGCTAGACAAACGTAGAGAGGAAAGGAAGAAAGGAGGAAACCATACTAAGATAAAGACTAAAATAAGTTTAAAATTCCAGTATAAACATGAAATTATTTTTAGGAAAAAGTGTCAAAAATTGGGATGGAGAAAGATTTTTCTTAAGTATGATATCAAGGTAGAAATTATTAAGAAATTAAAAATTTTAAATTTTTTAATTTAAAAATATAATTTTTGAATTTAAAAATATAAAACATAAAATTTAAATTATAAAGTTAAAATTTAAAAAAATTTTTAAACCAATTTAAATATTTACAATTTAAGTAGTATTTACATAGCTGATAGAGTTGATATACTCACTAAATAAGGACTTCCTATAAACTATTAATAAAGAGAAATGTACTTCATAGAAAAATAAACATAAATATGTGAATAGGAAAGGCACAAAAAGAAAATGAGGTTCACTGCTACTGCTGCTGCTAAGTCACTTCAGTTGTGTCCAACTCTGTGTGACCCCAGAGACGGCAGCCCACCAGGCTCCCCCGTCCCTGGGATTCTCCAGGCAAGAACACTGGAGTGGGTTGCCATTTCCTTCTCCAATGCATGAAAGTGAAAAGTGAAAGTGAAGTGGCACAGTCGTGTTCGACCCTCAGCGACCCCATGGACTGCAGCCTTCCAGGCTCCTCCACCCATGGGAAGAAGTACTGGAGTGGGGTGCCATTGCCTTCTCCAGAGGTTCACTACTACATCTATTTTAAATGTTTAATGTCATGAATTAAGTAAATGCAAAAAATAATAACAATGAGCTACTATCAGTTCAGTTCAGTTCAGTCACTCAGTCATGTCTGACTCTTGCAACCCATTGAATCGCAGCACGCCAGGCCTCCCTGTCCATCACCAACTCCCAGAGTTGACCCAAACCCATGTCCATTGAGTCGGTGATGCCATCCAACCATCTCATCCTCTGTCGTCCCCTTCTCCTCCTACCTGCAATCTTTCCCAGCATCAGGGTCTTTTCCAATGAGTTAGCTCTTCGCATCAGGTGGCCAAAGTACTGGAGTTTTGGCTTTAGCATCAGTCCTTCCAATGAATATCCAGGACTGATCTCCTTCAGAATGGACTGGTTGGATCTCCTTGCAGTCCAAGGGACTCTCAAGAGTCTTCTCCAACACCACAGTTCAAAAGCATCAATTCTCCTGCACTCGATTTCTTTATAGTCCAACTCTCACATCCATACAAGACCACTGGACAAACCATAGCCTTGACTATCCAGACCTTTGTTGACAAAGTAATGTCTCTGCTTTTGAATATGCTGTCTAAGTTAGTCATAACTTTCCTTCCAAGGAGTAAGCGTCTTTTAATTTCATGACTACAGTCACCATCTGCAGTGACTTTGGAGCCCCCCAAAATAAAGTCTGTCACTGTTTCCACCGTTTCCCCATCTATTTGCCTTGAAGTGATGGGACCAGATGCCATGATCTTCGTTTTCTGAATGTTGAGCTTTAAGCCAACCTTTTCACTCTCTTCTTTCACTTTCATCAAGAGGCTCTTTAGTTCTTCTTCATTTTCTGCCATAAGGGTGGTGTCATCTACATATCTGAGGTTATTGATATTTCTCCCAGCAATCTTGATTCCAACTTGTGTTTCTTCCAGTCTAGCGTTTCTCATGATGTACTCTGCATATGTTAAATAAGCAGGGTGACAATATACAGCCTTGATGTACTCCTTTTCCTATTTGGAAACAGTCTGTTGGTCCATGACCAGTTCTAACTGTTGCTTCCTGACTTGCAAACAGGTTTCTCATGAGGCAGGTCAGGTGGTCTGGTATTCCCATCTCTTTCAGAATTTTCCACAGTTTACTGTGATCCACACAGTCAAAGGCTTTGGTATAGTCAATAAAGCAGAAATAGATGTTTTTCTGGAACTCTCTTGCTTTTTCCATGATCCAGCGGATGTTGGCAATTTGATATCTGGTTCCTCGCCTTTTCTAAAACCAGCTTGAACATCTGGAAGTTCATGGTTCACTTATTGCTGAAGCCTGGCTTGGAGAATTTTGAGCATCACTTTACTAGTGTGTGAGATGAGTGCAATTGTGCAGTAGTTTGAGCATTCTTTGGCATTGCCTTTCTTTGGGATTGGAATGAAAACTGACCTTTTCCAGTCCTGTGGCAACTGCTGAATTTTCCAAATCTGCTGGCATATTTAGTGAAGCACTTTCACAGCATCATCTTTTAGGATTTGGAATAGCTCAACTGGAATTCCATCACCTCCACTAGCTTTGTTCATAGTGATGCTTCCTAAGGGCCACTTGACTTCACATTCCAGAATGTCTGGCTTTAGGTCAGTGATCACACCATTGTGATTATTTGGGTCGTGAATATCTTTTTTGTACAGTTCTTCTGTGTATTCTTGCCACCTCTTCTTAATATCTTCTGCTTCTGTTAGGTCCATACCATTTCTGTCCTTATTGAGCCCATCTTCACATGAAATGTTCCCTTGGTATCTCTAACTTTCTTGAAGAGATCTCTAGTCTTTCCTATTCTATTGTTTACCTCTATTTCTTTGCACTGATTGCTGAGGAAAGCTTTCTTATCTCTCCTTGCTATTCTTTGGAACTCTGCATTCAAATGGGTATATCTTTCCTTTTCTCCTTTGCTTTTTGCTTCTCTTCTTTTCACAGCTATTTGTAAGGTGTTCTCAGACAGCCATTTTGCTTTTTTGCACTTCTTTTTTTGGGGATGGTCTTGATTCCTGTCTACCATGTCTGCCTATTAATAAAGTAGGTTTCAAAAAATTGATATTATATCAGGCCATTTCTATTAAAATCTGAAATAGTACCAACAAAATGTTAGAAAGTGTTTGTCTGTGGGTCATATTTTCCTTTTTGACACTTTCAAGTTTTTTAACATTGTATATTACTTATGTAATTAAAAAAAAAAGTAACTGTACATAACTAAATATCTATAAATCTCTGGCTCCCAGGGTGGGTCAATCCAATGCCCCGGTACTGAGAACTGCCTAGGTCTGTTGCTATTTTGATTACACAGAGGAATGGGTGATGATTCTCTCTACTTTGTACGTAGGCCAGGGGACAAGAGTAAGTTTTGCACAGACAGATCTTGAAGTCCCAGCAGACGTTTTCCAGGTGGCCAATGGAGGCAGGGATTGTAAGGGGAATAGAATGCGCAAGGAGTGGGTATAGGATAAAATGGGGGCACCGTAGTGTCATAATAAAAACATGTAACACTTTGGATTCTCAGTTTCCAGAATTCACAGTTGACCCTGAAAGCCTATCACGTTATTGGGTTCAGGATGGAGTTCACCTCACTGGTTATGGGTAAAAGAAAGAGTTTTTAATGTAACTTGCATAGCAAGGGTTAGGAAAAAGAGCACATTTCTCTAATGTCTTACCCTAGGGAGTGCTGGGACTGGCCACAGTGTACATTCCAGGGGAGGGACCCAGTTTCCCCAGTTGCTCACCTTTCTTATATATCAGTGGCTGACTTTATTTTTCTGGGCTCCAAAATCACTGCAGATGGTGATTGCAGCCATGAAATTAAAAGACACTTACTCCTTGGAAAGAAAGTTATGACCAACCTAGATAGCATATTCAAAAGCAGAGACATTACTTTGCCAACAAAGGTTCGTCTTGTCACGGCTATGGTTTTTTCAGTGGTCATGTATGGATGTGAGAGTTGGACTGTGAAGAAGGCTGAGCGCCAAAGAATTGATGCTTTTGAACTGTGGTGTTGGAGAAGACTCTTGAGAGTGCCTTGGACTGCAAGGAGATCCAACCAGTCCATCCTAAAGGAGATCAGTTCTGGGTGTTCATTGGAAGGACTGATGTTGAAGCTGAAACTCCAATACTTTGGCCACCTGATGCAAAGAGCTGACTCATTTGAAAAAACCCTGATGCTGGGAAAGATTGAGGGCAGGAGGAGAAGAGGACAACAGAGGATGAGATAGTTGGACGGCATCACCAACTCAATGGACATGAGTTTGGGTGAACTCCAGCAGTTGGTGACGGACAGGGAGGCCTGGTGTGCTGCGGTTCATGGGGTTGCAAAGAGTCGGACATGACTAAGCAACTGAACTGAACTGAACTTATTTTTGAAGAGATAGGCAAGTTTATCAGTTGGAGGAAGGGCATGGTCAGTGGCAGGAAAAGGACCACTTGAGTACAGGCCAGTATGGTGTAGAGGTCTGTTGCTTAGGAAAGCCAGTTGCCAGGTGTAACCCCGCCTCTTGACCTGAGGAAACGCACTGTCGTCACACTGGTGCATCACATCCAAGCAACTCAGTGAGAATTCCCAGGTGAAGCTATTCAGTTTATCTGTAACAGAATCTTAGGGTCACTTCTGGGCTATTCTGGTGTCCATACCAGAGATTTATGACATTTTATGGATTTCAATTTCACTGACGCTGGACTGGGCTCACCCCTCCTTTGAGGGTAGTGTACAGAAACATCATTAAACCAGTGGCCTGAGGTTAGCTACAAGCCCAGCAGTCACATCTCTGTTAGATGTCTTTTTGTGTATCTGTCAGTACATACACATGCACACTTATAATACGAGGCTGTTATTTTGTGAAAAGTAGCCACAAACTACTTTTTTGTACTAACTGCCAATAAAGGTAACAATAAAGAGTGAAGGATTAACAGTTCTTGGGCAGAAAAGAGAAGTCGTAGATAAATGACAAAGAAGAGAAATATTAGCTCATGTATTTGTTAAAGTATGAATGATAATAAGTACAACATTTAGAAAGAGGTAAGATGATTCATAATACTTTTAATGATCACCCAATTTAAAAACTGCTCATCCGGCTAGAGATAAAATAAATGGAAGATAAAATTGCGGTTAACTTAACAGCGTTAGTGGGTGTTTGACTATACAGGAACCCACGCATAGCAAAAGTATTCTTAAGGCTTTAAACAGTATATGCTGAAAAATAGAAGTTGGTTGGAAGTTTTAAAAATATTTTTTTTTATTTGAAGAATGTAAATAATAGGCCTTTGTGAGGAGAGGGCTCCTTAATCATACACCTCTGTAAAAATGTGGTTTCTATGGGAATAATTAACATCATTCATCGTTCTTGGTTAGTGTGACTATAGAGATGTAATACAATATTGTGTGGAGATTATTTTCATGACAAAATATACTATATAATTGCTATTTAAATTACCTTAGTCCTGCATTTATAGAGACATGGAAGTCACAAATTTTTCAGTTATAGAACAAAATCATCTGACATTCAAGAAAATGGAGTTTGACAACTGAGTTGACATATTTCTCCTTTGGAGTGTCAAATAGCAGTACTTTGGTACTGCTATAGAGCAAACTGGGAGGAGATGATATTGAGGGGATGGGAGATGGGAAGCCAACCATGAGGTTGAGTTTCAAGTCATGCCTGGGGGTTAGAGACAGAAGGCTCACAACCATAGGAGTGATGCAATCAGATTGGTTCTCCTGACACCAATTTCACTGAATGATCCCTATGGAAATGGAAAGACACATTGGTAGAGGACAGATCGATAAGAAACCAGACTGGAAGAGTCAAGGTGACAGCTTCGGAGACTTATCTTCATAGTCCTAGAAAGATGATAAGGATCCCAAACCCAGTGGTCCTCAACTCTAGTTGAATCACAGAGTCAGCTGGAGAGCTTTGGAAACTACAGATTCCTGTTTTAATGATTGCCCCATTCAAAAACTGCTCATCTGGTTAAAGATAAAATAAATAGATGATAAAATGGTGGTTAACATAAGAGTGTTAGTAGGTATTTGTACAGGAACACATGCACAACAAATGTACCATTAAGGCTTTAAACAATAGATGCGGAAAATATGTTGAGAATATCTGCAGGTGGTTTCTGGGCATTACTATATTTTTAAGTTCCCCAGGTTATTCTGATGTAAGATGAGAACTGAGAATGCTGCTCTGAACTACACAGTGGCAACTGACATGGATATACTAAAAAAACATTTAGGAGAAAGACCTCCATGATGGCTGACAGTTGAAAATGAAAGACTAGGAAATGTCTAAACTCATGGTTAGACATAGATAGCTTGGAGGATTGGGTGGCACTTGTTAAGACAGAAAATATAGAGAACTTGAACACATTTCAAACTTTGAATACATTGCAACATGTAGTCTCTTCAAAACCTAACATGTCCTACAAATCCATAAGCTTGGGGTGGCAATTAGCAAAAAAAAAGCTTATATAATTTGAAAAATAATTCTTTGGTAGTTTCAGGGAAATTATATTCTTTCAAAAGTTACAAGAAAATCTGACTATAGGTGCTTGTTCTCACGGGGAATCTAGGTATTGGAATAGCAACATCTCATTATGAAAATTTTGCTCCTACCTGCGATTAGATTTATCATTTCCTTTGTTTTAAGACTGAGATGGAATAGTTCACCAGAGGACAGTGTTTCTCAAACTGGTCTATATGGCTATGAAGTTCTTAGATTTCAGTCTTGAAAACTCAGGTCCACCTGCAAATGTCTTATCTGTGATTTCCTTTTGGTCTCATCTGTTTTTTTCTTGTTTGTTCTCTCATTTAATGGTTGTATTTTTCTCTGAGAAGGTGCTTCTCTGTATTTTTCTCTGAGATGTTTCTCCCAGGCAAGATCTCTCCACAAGGAACCCCAGAAGCATTAGGCTTGCATTATCCTCAACACTTGGCTTCCCAAGACTAAGAAACAATCACTGTGACCATGGGGTAGATAACCCTCATGAGGTCATGAGTCCCCAACAGGCTGGGGGGCAGGGAGTCAACACCACCTAAATCATGTGGATTAAGACTGGTTCAGGAAAAGATAATTGAGATGCTATTATCATGAGAAGAAATATTAATATATGTAGGGTAAGCAAAACCAACAGATGACCAGTAAAACCTCAGTGAGCCTCAGATTTTTCATTTCCCTGAACCCCACCATGGTTTGGTGATTCACAGGAATAAACCATGGGTTCCCTCTCAAGTCTCCACTCATAGCCATTTCTGGAGGCAGAGATGGCCGTGCTTCATAGGGAGGCCCTGGAGGTTTCAGAAAAAAAGACTACTCTGGAGATCAAAGCTAAAATCAACCCCAACTTGTTGTGCCATTCATGGCAGGTCATCCCTCTTGTTTCTTACCCCACGACCCTGTCCCTTTCCTTTTTTTCATTGTTTTGGTAAATAAATGAATGTATATTTGGATCCCACACCTATGATCCCTATAAAACCTTCTTTGTTTCTTTTGAAACATAAACTGAGCAACTATTAGAATTTAATAGCAGGAAATGGTAAAAAAAAAAAAAAAAAAAAGTTGGCTTAAAACTCAAAATTCAGAAAACTAAGATCATGGCATCTGGTCCCCCCACTTCATGGCAAATAGATGGGGAAACAATGGAAACAGTGACAGACTTTATTTTCTTGGGCTCCAAAATCTTCAGCCATAAAATTAAAAGACACTTGCTCCTTGGAAGAAAAGCTATGACCAACCTAGACAGTATATTGAAAAGCAGAGACATTACTTTGCTGACAAAGGTCTGTCTAGTCAAGGATCTGGTTTTTCCCATAGTCATGTATGGATGTGAGAGTTGAACTATAAAGAAAACTAAGCACAGAAGAGTTGATGCTTTTGAACTGTGGTGTTGGAGAAGACTCTTGAGAGTCCCTTGGACTGCATGGAGATCCAACCAGTCCATCCTAAAGGAGATCAGTCCTGAATATTCTTTGGAAGGACTGATGCTGAAGCTGAAGATCCAATACTTTGGCCACCTGATGTGAAGAATTGACTCATTTGAAAAGACTCTGATGCTGGGAAAGATTGAAGGCAGGAGGAGAAAGGAAAGACAGAGGATGAGATGGTTGGATGGCATCACCGACTCAATGAACATAAGTTTGTGCAAGCTCTGGGAGCTGGTGATGGACAGGGAAGCCTGGCCTGCTGCAATCCATGAGGTCGCAAAGAGTCAGACATGTCGAATGACTGAACTGAACTGAACTCAATAGCAGGAAAAGGGAAAGCTCTCAATTTCAGATCCATAGAAAAGGGTCCTGTGAAAAGTAATGCTTAATGAGTTAATTTCCAAAAGCCCAAAACAGAGCTCTAAAAATATTCATTTATTTGAAATAATGGCTAAGGTTTTCATAATCTACCCTGAGGAAGTCATATAAAACTGCTGATAAAGCTTTTTGCAAAGAAATTTTGCAGAGCTATTTATAAAATAGAAAATTGTAAACAAATTAAATGCCCAACACTGAAAGAACAGTTAAATAACATATGTTACATTTCCTCAAAGAATATAATGTACCATTAAAATAATTTTAGTAATAAATTTGTAATAACAATGAAAAATCTTCCAAGTAAATGAAAAGCAATATAGAAAATTATATAGCTACACAAATTCTAGCTATATAAAAAATTAAAGACTTACATAGAAAAATGAACATAAATATCTGTTGATTTTGGTGATGATAGAAAGTATGATCCTCCTTCTCTCCCAACTTTATATTTTTCTTTAGTTTCCATATTTTTCGTAAGCATAACTGATGTTCATCTCTCAATCATCTCAACTGACCTGTCAGCAGAATTTGACATAGTTAATCGCTCCCTCCTCCCAAAAACACTTTCCAAACTTGCCTTCTAAAACATCATACTCTCTGGGTTTATCACCCACCCTTTGGTCTATCTTTCCTTGTCTCCTTTCCTTGTGCCTCGTCTTTGACCTGATCTTTTAGTGTTGGGTGTCTCAGAAGTTGGTCCACAGAACTTTACTCTTCTCTGTCCACACCGACTTCCCTAATGACTTCACACAGAGGCATACCTGTATATATTATCCATGTGCCAACAACTCTCCCATTTATATCTCCACGCTAGACCTTGCTCCTGACCTCTAAATAAGAATATGCAACTCTACTATACATCACTGCAAAAAGATATCTCAAACAATTCATGTCCAAAACTAAATATTGATCTTCACTCCCCAAATCTATTCCATTTGGATTCTTTCCCATCTGTATCAGTCAGGATTTGGTCTGGAAATCAGAGTTACTCTAATTATTATATGAATCAGGGACTGAAGGGTCTTTCCCTGTGGCTTAGCAGTAAAGAATCTGCCTGCCAAACAGGAGATGCAGGAGACGCTGGTTTGATCCCTGGGTTGGGAAGATGCCCTGGAGGAGGAAATGGCAACCCACTCCAGCATTCTTGCCTGGAAAATCCCATGGACAGAGGATCTCTGTGGACTACAATCCATGGGGTCGCCAAAGAGTCAGACACAAGTGAATGACTAAACAACAGGGGACTGAGTAGATAAACTGGTGCTTTCCTAAGTGTGAGCAGAGTTTGAAACGGGAAGATCAAGAAGACTGAAGCCAGAAGATCAAAGAAATATCCCCAAAGTTTGTGGTTCTTAAATGTTCTTTGGGGAACTGCAGCTTTTCTCAAGATCTGTGGCAAAGCTCTCAACTGCCTCAACTGCAGTAGCAAAGCAGGCTCTTTCAGAATTCTAGGAAGCTATAAGCCTTGCGGCTGCTCATAAATCTGCCTTCTATGGCTACTGACAGTAATGGCCTTGCTTCACTTTTCCTTTAAAATTTCTCAATGAAAAACTCTAACTTGCAACCACATGGGGAAGGAGAATCTAGAAAATGTGGTTCCTAGATTCTTCTCTTCCATGGAGAGGAGTCCGCTAGAAGTAGACAGACAGGTGAAAACACACAAGCACAGCACTTTGAGAGTAAGGTTTGTTATTCCCTGTGGCACTAGCAACCTGCACCAGATGTGCACTATCTTTGTGCCCCCTGTTGACCTGGGGGTGGAGGATGGCAAGTGAGCAAATTAAAATTTCGTAGCACCCTCTCACCACAGTGCACTGACTTTCTTCACTAGGCTTTGTCCTGATTGTTGTAAGTTGTTGACTATATCCCAGAGTTCTGTGCAAGTTGATCCTGACAGTTTTCTCTAGTGCATTAGCTGCTAGAATGATGGAGCACTGGAGTTCCCCACTCGGTCATTTTCAACAACGTCACCCCTAGCTTTTTTAAGTTTTTAAGATAGATTCTTAGATCAGTTGTCTTCACATTTTTTTCTTTTCTATTATAGGCATTTAGGCACTATAAGTATTTGTCAAAAGTGCTTTAATCTCGTCTCACAAGTTCTGATAGATACTATTTTCATTTCTATCTCATTATCTTTAATTAATCTTTAATTTCTATTATGATTTCTTTCTCAACAATTTTAACAAATTTTTATTTAGAACTTTAAATTTCAAAAGTACTAGACTTGTCTTTCTGATTATTTCCTAGCTTAATATCTTCTTTTAGACTTTTTGAAATTAAATGAAACCTGACATATGGTGTAAGGCACAATATTTTTATCATGTGCCATGTGCCTTTAAAAACAGTGTTCTCCAGATTTGAGAAGTATTATTAATTATCTACATCAGGTCAAGGTTGTTTCCTGTGTGACTCAAATTTCCTCTATCCTTGATGATTTTTTAAATCTACCTGATTCATAAATAATTAAAATAAGTTGCTAAAATCTGCAGTTATGGTGGCGAATTTGTCTCTCCCTGTAGTTTTATTAAGTTTTTACCTTATTTATTCTAACAGGTTTAGAATTGATACATCTTACTGGTGAATTGCACTTTTTCAACCATTATTCAGTGACTCTCATTGTTTCTAGTAATGTTTTAGTTAGCATTTGTCTATATGGTGACTGCAGCCATGAAATTAAAAGACGCTTGCTCCTTGGAAGGAAAGTTATGACCAACCTAGATAGCATATTCAAAACATAGACATTACTTTGCCAACAAAGGTTCATCTAGTCAAGGCTATGGTTTTTCCTGTGGTCATGTATGGATGTGAGAGTTGGACTGTGAAGAAGGCTGAGCGCCGAACAATTGATGCTTTTGAACTGTGGTGTTGGAGAAGACTCTTGAGAGTCCCTTAGACTGCAAGGAGATCCAACCAGTCCATTCTGAAGGAGATCAGCCCTGGGATTTTTTGGAAGGAATGATGCTAAAGCTGAAACTCCAGTACTTTGGCCATCTCATGCGAAGAGTTGACTCATTTGAGAAGACTCTGATGTTGGGAGGGATTGGGGGCAAGAGGAGAAGGGGACGATAGAGGATGAGATGGCTGGATGGCATCACTGACTCGATGGATGTGAGTCTCAGTGAACTCCGGGAGTTGGTGATGGACAGGGAGGCCTGGCATGCTGTGATTCATGGGGTCGAAAAAGTCGGACACGACTGAGCGACTGATCTGATCTGATCTGATATCATTTTTTATTTTCATAGCATGTGGTTTTTTATGTTTTAGATGCTTCCTTCTTCTGCCTTCCTGAGAACAAGTACTTATATGTCTAGTCCTGTGTCCAGTTTGACCATCTGCTCCCAAGGGGTCGGAGGGACACCTCAGGGTAAGAGGAACAGGGAACTCAGAGGATATGGGAAGAAGCTCTGATCTTTCATCTGGCATCAAAGTGAATTGAATTGCCAGGCCTTCTCCCCAGTGTTGGCCTTGGACTCAGATAAATTATCCTTATGAGTTCTTTGTGTTTGAAACTCTAGGTGTACCTGATCTGCAGGTGTTGTGTTCATGATAAACATTCCATTTGGTTTGTCATTGAAAACAACAGTCATTATCTCTGTGAAACCATTTCCTCTTCCAAAAGCTGTGACATTGTCTGAAAATAGTATATGATATTTAAAACTGGGACTTTCTCAGGTTTGCTGTACCTGAGACTGACATGCTTCCTTAATTATATAAAGCTCCTAGGCACTATCTTTTTGAATAATGCCTCTTTTCCATTTTCTTGATCATCTCCTGGAACTCCAATGAGATTTTTATTAGACATTCTCATTCTATTCACTATATCTCTTAAATTTGATTTCCTTCTTTGTCTCTATCTATTGCCTTCAATGTGATTTCTTCAGATCTCTATTTAAGCTTACTGATTCTCTTTTCATCTGTTTCCAATCTTCTACTTATCATGCTTATTAATATACTAATTTTAATTCTTAAATAACTTTTTGTCATTTCTAAAAGTTTTATTTTGTTCTTCAATATACCTGGTCAATTAGAGAGTCACTTTTTTAATATCATCCAATTTATAATCCCCTGCTTTATTTCTTTTAATATATTTTTAGACGCTACATAATATTGTTTTTCTGATGTTTTCCGTATATGAAATCTCTGAACACTTGGTTTCTATGTGTACACAGATCATGTTTGCACAGTGGAACTTTTCAAAGGTCATAGTACACTCGTGAAAAATGAAAGGAAAAAGGGCAAAGTCTTAGTGTTATTATGAAAATAATTTTGACCTGATAGATTGAGAGTCTCAGGAACACTTAGGGGTCCTCAGATCACTTGAAAATCACCTCCCCACAGCATCTATTAATTTAAATGAATTCCTTCTCTCCTATGCATGGAGAATACCCTTGGGAATTGCCCTGGGCACTTTAAGGAAGGTGTCAACATTGGGAACATTGAGAAAATGAAAGCACCAGTCATTTTCTCTGGAACTTGGTCGAGAAAGACTGCAAGTTATTGAAACTTGTATCTAATGTAACTGTATAATGTTTTTGCTTCTTAATCATTGTGTTCTTTCCACCTCCTCTTCAGAGTTTCTAGCACTCCTCCACTTAGAAGTTTTTACTGCTACAATGAAGGTTTATTAAAGGAACATGAAAACAAAATAGTCTACTTCTTGACTTTGAGTTTCAAATGATTTGGGAGGAAAAATGAAATGCCTGGTTATGTGGATCTAACAGTGGGGAAGGATGAGAAGAAGAGAGGAGGAGGAGACAGGAGACAGGAGCTTCAGCATTAGGGCCTTGCTGGGAAGCAGACCCTGAGCCCTGAGCCACCAAAGGACAAATGTTGAGGAGGCTATGGGAGAGGATATAGCAAGTTGGAGAAATTCGAGAGCAACAAGATATGTAACTCACTCTACCCACTTTCTCAAGAGGCAGTCCAGGGAATGAGTGAGGCACTGGGTTCCGCCTCCCATGTAGCGCTGACAGTGAAAAGAAACGCGTATGTGGCTCCCCAGGCAGAGAGCCTGGAAACAACTTTATATGGTCTCTGCACCTGAATCCTGTTGTGGGGACAGAGAACGCATTCTGAGGAACCCAGAGCAGAGAGAGTCAGTGTCTTAAAGAGGTCCCGTGGTTGGAAAAAAAGGGAGGGACCACTTTACTGACAACAAAATGCAAGATGGGGTTGGGGACATCATTTCAGTAGATGTCAGTGAGGATAAGGAATGATGCCGAGGACCAGACACAACACACACACAAACGACTTGATGCTGAATAAGCTTTCCAGAACTTTAAAAGGACTACAGAGATAAGAGAAGGGTAAACATTTAATTGACTGCAATTAAATTTTGACATCCAGTAGAGTAAGAGTTCAGAGATGAAATTAATTTCAGTTTTAGAAGATGAAGAATGTTATCTTTCTTGTACAACTACAATCAGAAGTGTAATGAATGCTCAGATTCCAGAATCCCTTAGCTGGGTGACAGCTGGGAGGAGATGAAGAGGGGACAGAGGGTAGGGATCTGGGTACCCCTGCCTCGCATGGGAACTGCATCACAAATGAGGCTCATCGTGGCTCCAGGAACACTTACTGCCTGGTTCTGCTCAGCAAGGCTCTCAGTGAGAAAATATAATTGATGTACACAGAACTCTTGCCAGCTCATAGAGAAAGGGCCTCTAATTCAGAGAAAAAGGAGTTGGGTCTCTGCCAGTCATATACATTTTATGCTTCATACGGGCATCAGTCAGACCCTGATTTCAGGCTGACAAACCAGGAAAAATAAAACTGTCAGAATGCAGGCAAGGCAGGCTCTTGACGGGGACTGTTAGCTTGATAATGGAAGGGAATGTTATTGCTCTAGGCATTTGCATAATATCTATTGATCAAGTCTCCTCAATGCTACTATTCTTCCTGTGAGGTCTGGCAGTGCGGGTGGATGATTTAGGCTCACATCACAGCCTCTGAACACTCAGGGTGGACCACAGTCCCCAACATGGCTCAAGAGTGGGGCAGAGAGTCCCCAGTGTCCAAACCAGAGGCAGCCTCCATCAGTATGAGACAGGAAGTCAACGTAGTCGGCTTTTATTCATAGCTCTGGTGACCACCTAGTTGCGTGACCTTGGGCAAGCTGCCAGTCCATTCTGTTCCTCTCTGCATTCCACACTGCCTGGAATCCCTCCATTAGAGATCCCTCCTGGGCCGAGGTTTGACGCCCCTATTAAAATGAAAATGCTGTTGAGAGAATTAAATGCCTTTAGCCATTCAGTTCAGTCGTTCAGTCATGTCTGACTCTCTGAGATCCATGGCCTGCAGCACACCAGGCTTCCCTGTCCATCACCAACTCCCAGAGCTTGCTCAAACTCATGTCCATTGAGTCAGTGATGCCATCCAACCATCTCATCCTCTGTCGTCCCTTTCTCCTCCTGCCTTCAATCTTTCCCAGCATCAGGGTCTTTTCAAATGAGTCAGTTCTTCGCATCAGGTGGCCAAAGTATTGGATCTTCAGCTTCAGCATCAGTCCTTCCAATGAATATTCAGGACTTATTTCCTTTAGGATGGACTGGTTGGATCTCCTTGCAGTCCAAGGGACTCTCAAGAGTCTTCTCCAACACCACAGTTCAAAAGGAGTAAGCGTCTTTTATTATGGCTGCAGTGACCATCTACAGTGATTTTGCAGTTCAGGAAAATAAAATTTCAGTTTCTTTAGCCACTTTAGCCATTAGCTCCCAAGAATTAGTTTGCCAGATTCATTTGTTTACAGCTGAGAGCTTTCAGTGTTGGTGGACTGACATGAGGCAGGAGCAGTGGGAGAAGTCTAAGTGGAGTGTTGGGAATCTCCTGCCTGGGAGTCAGCTGGGTGACACAGGGAGGGGTCCCGGTGTGTCATTATAGGCTCAGAGATGCAAGTGCATCCATCTCCTCACAGTGCCTGAATCCCTGACTAGGGGACTGAGGATCTGGAGTAATCCCCTCCTCCTAAGCAAGCCACTTGGAAGCTCCAAGGTAATACAGAGAAAAGACCCTGACCCCAGCCTTATACAAGCCTGAGGCCTAATGCTTCTGCCAGGTGGCAATCCTTAAGAGAAGGTGTAACAGGCACAAACTGAAGTCAAGCATGTGACCCTGAATCTCCTCTTCTTCCAGATAAATAATACCCTATTCCCTCTCTGCCATCTGTACAACCCAAAAAAAATGAGCCCCTCTGAAGCCACTCTCAGCTTGATGTTTCTGAAGAAATCTCCAACTTCGGTCTAAAAGAAACCTCTCAGAGGCAATGGTATTTATCTTTGGTGGTGAATCACATGAAACATGGCAAAGTATCTTAAATTTCCTCTGGGTCTATTCATTTACCTCCAAAGTCTCCATCAGCTGCTCAGAATTGCTTTTCTCTGCCTCCTAGGCGCTGTCTTCTCCAAGATTTCTTCCTAAACATTCCAAGGAAAAGGGAAAGAGGGTAGAAAGGGGAAAGAGAAGGAAGGAAGGAAGGAAAATTCACATTATTGAGAGCCTACTAGTTCCAAACACTTTGACATTTAATCTTGACGAAGTAAGTATACTTACTTCAATTTTGTAAGATGTCTAAGTACGTTGCCCAAGGTCACAGAGCAATTAAGTGGCAAACGATGGATTCAAATAATGCCTGTGTCAAAGGCCGGGCCCAATTATAATTCCTATCCTCCTGAAAACCTGAGAGCCAAGCCCCAAGGATCCCAGGGTGGGCATTGAATAGGGCAGAAAGTGAGGAGGATATTAGCTGCTCATTACAGTTTCAGTTGAGTTCAGTCACTCAGTCATGTCCAACTCTTTGCCACCCCATGAACTGCAGCACGCCAGGCCTCCTGTCCATAACCAACTCCCGGAGTCCACCCAAACCCATGTCCATTGAGGTGGTGATGCCATCCAACCATCTCATCCTTCTCCTCCTGCCCTCAATCTTTCCCAGCATCAGGGTCTTTTCAAATGAGTCAGTTCTTTGCATCAGGTGGCCAAAGTACTAGAGTTTCAGCTTCAATATCAGTCCTTCCAATGAACACCCAAGACGGAACTCCTTTAGGATGGACTGGTTGGATCTCCTTGTAGTCCAAGGGACTCTCAAGAGTCTTCTCCAACACCACAGTTTAAAAGCATCAATTCTTCAGTGCTCAGCTTTCTTCACAGTCCAACTCTCATATCCATACATGGCCACTGGAAAAACCATAGCCTTGAGTAGACGGACCTTTATTGACAAAGTAATGTCTCTGCTTTTGAATATGCTGTCTAGATTGGTCATAACTTTCCTTCCAAGGAGTGTCTTTTAATTTCATGGCTGCAATCACCATCTGCAGTGATTTTGGAGCCCTCAAAAATAAAGTCAGCCACTGTTCCACTGTTTCCCCATCTATTTGTCATGAAGTGATGGGACCGGATGCCATGATCTTTGTTTCCTGAATGTTAAGCTTTAAGCCAACTTTTTCACTCTCCTCTTTCACTTTCATCAAGAGGCTTTTGAGTTCCTCTTCACTTTCTGCCATAAGGGTGGTGTCATCTGCATATCTGAGGTTACTGATATTTCTCCCGGAATATCAAAACTGGAGAAGGGAATGGCAAACCACTTCAGTATGATTGATTTGAGAACCCCATGAACAGTATGAAAAGGCATCACAGTTTTGCCATGATTATAACAAGTGCTCCAATTAAATTTCAATTTTATTACTTTACATTTCTTTTATATTTCAAATCTGATGAGAAGCTCACATTCTAAAAATGGAGATCTGTTGAATATTTAAAATTCAGGTCTTCAGTTAAATCTTTTAAGAAGACTCTTCCTGTGTTTGCCCTTCCTCGTGTGTCTATCTAATTTTAGTATCCAGAATTTTACTAGGTATTTCAGAGAGTCGGGGATAGAGAAGCCTAAGTTATGAATCTTATCCAGGAGGCTCTCATAGTCTGGGGTGAAAGCCTAGTAAATTAAATGACATAAACTTACTAAATGGTGAGTGACAGTACGTGCTTCGTAGTTCCACACCTTCACAGGTGCTGCTCTTGCTACCTGAGTGCCCTTCTCTCACTTGGGTCTGTCTAGCAAAGCCTGGCTCATTCTTCAACGTTCAAAACTCAAGGGATACCTCTGTGAAGAATGCCTTGTCCTCCTGGTTCCTACTTTACCAGATTTGATCAATTACCACATCTTTTATACAGATATCATGCAATACTGTCTGATATTTTACATGCCTCCCTTTGACACTGGAATGTGAGGAAGTTGAGGACAGAAATAGTGTTTTCTTTCTTGAATTCCCAGCATATGGCATGGTATCTGAAGCCTAGTAAACAGAAATCAACAATTATAGAGTGATGATCATTTAAATAAGTGCTAAATGAAGTTATACAAATTGAGGACCTCCAGGGAAACGTGGTGGGAACTTGATGGATGGGGGTTGAGTTTTCATTGTGTCTTAGACGATGAGTAATATCTGGTGTTGATGCTGCAAATAGTGTAGGAGAAAGTTATCAGCTAGAAGGATAAGACAGAATAAAAGAATGTCTTCCCAGATGTTTCACGGTAGTTCTGCTTTCATGTATCCCATCCTATTGTTACATGTTGTCAGCTTCAGAATGAGGAATATTGTTCCACAGAGAAGAATGGGTGTTATTGCAAACCACATATCGGGTTGAATGTTCATCATGAATGGAAGACCTGAGGAGCAGAACTGCCCAACAGGACACCTAGAGTTTTAAACACAAAGACATAGGATGACCTTATATGGGGCCCAATACAACACCAAGAAGAAGGTCCAGCCATCTTGAAGCCCCTAAATTCTCTTTGACTGTTGTCAACAAACATTTGCAGAAACCTTGCCAGCTTCAAGAGGGTCACCCAGCATCAGGACACTTTCTCATCTCCTCTTTTCTACCTGATCTCCTGAGATCTACTGTCCTCTTTGCAGCAGATGGTTGACTCATCAAAAGGCCAGCTACATCAAAACTTGCTCTCAGACAGAGGGTTTTCAGGGCAGCGAAGGATGCTATAATGACAGATATATGCTATTATACTTTTGTCCATCCTCCAGGATGTACAACACCAGGAATGAACCCTAATGTAAACTACAAATTTTGGATGATTATAATGTATCACTGTAGTTCATACATGCGTGAATGCTTGCTCAGTAGCTTCAGTCGTGTCTGACTCTTGGCAACCCTGTGGACTGTAGCACGCCAGGCTCCTTTGTCCATGGGAGTTCTGCAGGCAAGAATACTGGAGGGGGTTGTCATGCTCTCTTTCAGGGGACCTTCCCAAACCAGTGATCAAACCAATGTCTTGTGGATTCTTTACCCAGTGAGCCACCTGGGAAATCTCACAGTAGTTCATCTCTCATAACAAATGCAACCCTCTTGTGCAGGGTGGGTAGTGAGGGAGCCTGTGGGGGCAGGGAGTATACGAGAGCTCTGTACTTTTCCTCGATTTTTCTGTAACCCTGACAGTGCCCTAAAAAATAAAGTCCTCATAAATAAGGTAAAAACTTGCTTTCAAGAATAATAATAATAATAATGCACTCCTTACATACAGGTAGACATGCTATTTTATACTCAATGACTGTATATTCTCTTTGATGGTAACAGTGGCTGCTTCTGAGGGGGGAACTAAGTGACTAGGAGTCAAAAATAGGAGAAGATTGTCTTTTTATTTTTAGATTTTATTATTTTTATTGAAATATGAAATCGAATCCTATAAAGTATTTGCAAGCATCTGTTGATGTGTTCCCACAAACTGAACACACCTGAGTAACCAGCACCCAAATCAAGAAACTCAGCATTATTAGCTGCCTGCTAAGCCTCCTCCCTCCAGTTTCCATCACCACCTCCACTCAGGGTAATTCCTTGAGGCAAAGGTGAGATTTCACCTGATTCTGTACCTTATCTAGATGGAATCTAGATGTGTGCTTTTCTGTCTGGCTTCTTTTGCTTAGCATTTGTTCAAGAGATTCATCATCACTGTAGCCTGTAGTTACAGACCATTCACTCTATTGAATAGCATTTCATTGTATAAATATACCACAATTGATTCTCTGTTTTACTGGTGATAGGCATTTAGGTAATTTCCAGTTTAGAGCTATTATGACTATCACTGCCTTGAACATTTCAGACACATTGTTTGGTGAAACAGTTATTTTTTATTATTTGTACTACTTGAATTTTGTATTATATGTCTGCATTACTTATAAAGAACACAGAAACCATATTTAAAAGCCCCTTCTAGGGCATTTTAATGTGGATCAGACATTTCTCTCCTTCCCTGCCGATAAGTAAGCAGAAAAATTAATAACAATAGCTAATATTTAATGGGGCTTCCCTTATAGCTCAATTGGTAAAGAATCTGCCTGCAGTGCAGGAGACCCTGGTTCTATTCCTGGGCCAGGAATATCCACAGGAGAAGGGATAGGGTACCCACTCCAGTATTCTTGGGCTTCCCTTGTGGCTCAGCTGGTAAAAAATCTGCCTTCAGTGTGGGAAACCTGGGTTCAGTCCCTGGGTTGGGAAGATCCCCTGGAGAAGGGAAAGGCTACCCACTCCAGTATTCTGGCCTGATGCTTACTGAATCAACTGTTTGCAAAACAAACAAAAAACCTTTTTATTTTCTCATTTATTCCTCCACATTACCTGAGCTATAGATACTCTTGTTACTCTCATGTTTGACTTATGGAAACTGAAACTGGAGAGTTTAAATAATTTGCCCAGAGTCATAGTTACCAAATGGAGTTCAAACACAGTTCAAACACAGGTCCCCAACTCTATATCTTGTGCTTTGACCTCTGATGCACAGTCTCCATTAGACAGGGCTGGGCATCCAGGGTGATGGTCAGAATGAAGAAGGAGGAGCTCAAATACAGCAGATCCAAATGCCCGCTCAGCCTAGCCCTACAGCATGGTTTGCTCTTTGCCCCCTTTACATCCTAATGAATCAAATCATTTTGAACATGAAAGAGAGTGAGATTGGATTTTTGCTAAGATGAAAGAAAGGAATCTGGCCCCACCTGGTATCTTCAAAGCTCTCCAATGTAAGCTAGCAGAAAGCACTTCAGTGCAATGAAGTGGCAATTTAATAATTCCCCAAGAATACAAGATTTGGCAAAGTCACAAGCAATCTGGATCCACCAGCACTTGGGCATAATGCAAAGAACAGGCGTCTTAAGCTCTAGAGCAGGAGTCAGCCAGCTTTTTCTATTAAGAGCCAGATAATAAACATTTTAGGTTTTGAAGGCCATACTGTCTCTGTCACAACCACCCAACTCTGCCATTGTGGTATGAAAGCAGGCACGGAAAGTATGTAACTGAAAGGGAGTGGCTGTGTTCCAACAGAACTTGACCAGTGGATGCTCAAATTTGAATTTCACATTATTTTCATGTGCCACAAAAAGATTTTTCTTCTCTTGATTTTTTCAAAAGTTAAAACATGTTTTTAAATATTCTTAGTCTGAGATAGATCTTTTTATTTTTATTAGAGAACCCTTGTATGAAATTACTGAGTAGAGAAAAATGTTTTCAAAATTCTTGAAGATAAAAAACATTCTTAGTTTGACAACTGTAGAGAATTAAGTGGTGGGGTCTGGAGATCTGGGTTGAATCCTGGTTCAATCATTTATTGTTTACATGGCTTTAGAAACATTACTTGGATTCTCCCAGCTTCCTTTCTCTCTTGGAGAAATGAGCAGAGGAGGCTCCATGCATGCAGTCCTCTTTTGTGACTGGCACTAAGTCTGTGCTTTACTGAAGTTAACCCTCATAATGACCACAAGGAGCAGAAATTATACTATTGCCTCTTTTTGAACAGGTATAGTGTTGGGAAGAGATTATGTACATAATTTTGCCTGATTTGGCCTTCCTTGTTTATTGAGGTCAATCCTTATTATATGCAGAAGTTACTATATTGGTTCAATGATAGTTTTCTTGCTTCTTCTAAGATTCTGTGATTTTTTTTTTTTAGTATCTGTTGTTGTACTGCATGTTAGAGTGAATCATTTCATCTAATTATTCTATTCAGTTAGGAGTATATAAAAATCCAATTTATACTCCAAATATCACTGAAGCAAAGTTGAATGCACATTCTGAATGAATGGTCACTATTTCTATTTATGTGTACAGAGTCTGGTTCAGATACATTCATATAAATCACTGCATTAAATAAGAGAATGTCTGTGGATTGCCTAGTACAATGCTTGGCACAAGGGTAGTCTGACGATAGTTGTCCCCATCCTGCTTAAAGACAAGGATCAGACTCTGAGAGCTTTATCTTGGAAAAAGTGTCACCTGGAAAGATGAAGCCAAGATGACACTTTACTTCCATACTCACCTTGTACTCTTCCCAACCCCAGGCCTGGACACAGCCATCTTCAAGAAGCCATGGAGACCAGGATATATTTGAGTGAAAGGGCTATAGGAACTGCACACCAGTTTATTTTCTCAGTCTAAGCCTCAATGTCCTTTCATATTTCAGTGATTCTCAAATGGAAGCAGTTTAGGAGCATTTGGAAATGGTGGGGCATTTGGAGTCATCAGAGAGTCCAGGGATGTGAAATTTCCTATAATGTACAGAGCAGACTAGACTGATAAAGAATAGCCCCACAAACAGCATCCCTGCTAACAAATAGCTATCCAATCCCTGAATCAGTCATCACAGCTTGTCTTTCTTGAGTTCTGTTTCCTCAAATATTGGCTATGTTGTCAGGCACTCAGTTAACTTAATCACCACCCTTTCCTTGCTGCTGCTGCTGCTGCTAAGTTGCTTCAGTCGTGTCCGACTCTGTGCGACCCCATAGACAGCAGCCCACCAGGCTCCCTCGTCCCTGGGATTCTCCAGGCAAGAATAGTGGAGTGTGTTGCCATTTCCTTCTCCAATGCATGAAAGTGAAAAGTGAAAGTGAAGATGCTCAGTCGTATCTGACTCTTAGCAACCCCATGGACTCCAGCCCACCAGGCTCCTCTGTCCGTGGGATTTTCCAGGCAAGAACCCTTTCCTTAGTAGGTGCCAAATGTATTGAATTAACTACCATGCCTTATAGTAGATAAAACAGCCAGCCTTGACTGTTGATCTGATTTAAACAGAGCCTCAACCTCTTACTTATCAGTTCTTTTCAGAAAACTATCTTCCAGAAAACTGGTTATGAACTCAGAACTTATGGTGAAGTCC
The DNA here is from genome assembly GCA_935064755.1 of Tragelaphus eurycerus. NCBI lineage: Eukaryota > Metazoa > Chordata > Mammalia > Artiodactyla > Bovidae > Tragelaphus > Tragelaphus eurycerus. The sequence goes on from CAKXYN010000002.1 coordinate 34,734,691, forward strand.
GGTTCATTTCTAGTCTATGCAAGTGCTCCATCTAGTCATTCAGCTCTGTTTGTTGCACCAACATCAATTAGAGGTACCCAGAGCTTACACCATGCATTTTACCAAGCACTTTACACGCTATTTAACCTTCACAATATCCCTATAAATCATGTACTCTTATTATCATTTTTTAGAAAGAATCTGATACTCAGCATGGTTAGTAACACATCCAAGATGCTGCAGCTATTATGTGGCAGAACCAACATTCCAAACACCTGCAGTCAGGCCCCAGGACCCATGCTGCATGCACTGCCTGTAACATGTAAGACATACCCAATAAAATAGAAAATACAAAATAAAATACAAGAGCCATGGAAAATGCTAAACTACAGGGACAACAAAATCAAAAACAAATTTAAGTTTTGAGGTACTACAAAGTTATTGTGGCTGACTATATTTCACTCTGTGTTTCCTAGTAGCCAAAATTAAGGGCAAAACTCCTCAGATATGACTCCTTCCAGCCTTGAGGGAAATGCCTCTCAAGAAGTTTCTGGATCATGAACATTGATCCTGTGGAGTCTTGTATGCAGGACTTTGATAGGACTTCAGTAAAACATTCCCTACAACATCCTTGTGTGTGTGTGTATGCATACACAGTTGCTTCAGTCGTGTCTGACTCTTCACAACGCTATGGACTGTAACCTGCCAGGTTACAGGTAACCCGTAACCAGACAGGCTCCTCTGTCCATGAGATTCTCCAGGCCAAACTACTGGAGTGAGTTGCCAGGCCCTCCTCCAAGGGTTCTTCCTGACCCAGGGATCAAACCTACATCTCCTGAGTTCCCTGAATTGCAAGCAGATTCTTTATTGCTGAGCCACTGGGGAAGCCCAAAAACATCCTTACAGTAAGTGATTCTCATAGACCTTCAATAGGAGACAAGAGAATGAAGACTGTTCCAGGACAGAGGGAATGAAAAGTATCCACTGAATTGAAAAGGCATCTTAAGACCAAAAAACGAGGCAGGTAGCTTCATATACTCAATGAGTCAGTTTATCACAGGGTCACTTACTTACAGGATTGGATTAGCTTGGGGGCAGACAATGATCTGGAAGCATTCCCAGCTGCATCCCACATTGGCAATGGGCCACTGGGGCAATTTTACAGTTAACCTAGGGTATGGGAGTAGGTACTAGGAAACAGGATGTATGCTCCTAACTTAAGATTTATGAATGGGTAACTTATCTCATGGGTATCAGGAATATATCAGCGAAAGTTTTCATTGTTTGGGGATTAATAGAGCATAGAGGCTACCACGGAGAAGACAATGGCAACCCACTCCAGTACTCTTGCCTGAAAAATCCCATGGATGAAGGAGCCTGGTAGGCTGCAGTCCATGGGGTCACTAAGAGTCAGACACAGCTGAGCGACTTCACTTTTCACTTTTTACTTTTATGCATTGGAGAAGGAAATGGCAACCCACTCCACTATTCTTGCCTGGAGAATCCCAGGGACGGCAGAGCCTGGTGGGCTGCTGTCTCTGGGGTCACACAGAGTTGGACACGACTGAAGCGACTTAGCAGCATCAGCAGCAGCAGAGGCTACTTAGTCCTCTATGATTATTTGTTGTTGTTGTTGTTTGGTAGCTCATATCTGACTCTTTGTGACCCCATGGACTACAGCATGCCAGGCTTCCCTGTCCTTCACCATCTCCTGGAACTTGCTCAAACTCATGTCCATGGAGTCAGTGATGCCATCCAACCATCCCATCCTTTGCTATCCACTTTTCCTCCTGCCTTCAATCTTTCCCAGCATCAAGGTCTTTTCTAATGAGTCGGCTCTTCACATCAGATGGCCAAAGTGTTGGATATTCAGCTCCAGCATCAGTCCTTCCAATGAATATTCAGGACTGATTTCCTTTAGGATGGACTGGTTGGATCTCCTTGCAGTCCAAGGGACTCTCAAGGGTCTTCTCCAACACCACAGTTTAAAAGCATCAATTCTTTGGTGCTTAGCCTTTTTGATAGTCCACTCACATCTGTACATGACTACTAGAAAACCTATAGCTTTGACTATTTGGTCCTTTGTTGGCCAAGTAATGTTTCTGCTTTTTTTAATATGCTGTCCAGGTTTGTCATAGCTTTTCTTCCAAGGACCATCTTTTAATTTCATGGCTGCAGTCACTGTCCACAGTGATTTTGGATCCCAAGAAAATAAAGTTTGTCACTGTTTACATTGTTTCCACATCTATTTGCCATGAAGTGATGGGAATGGCAAGAATACACAGAAGAACTGTACAAAAAGGATCTTCACGACTCAGTTAATCACGATGGTGTGATCACTCATCTTGAGCCAGACATCCTGGAATTTGAAGTCAAGTGGGCCTTAAGAAGCATCACTATAAGCAAAGCTAGTGGAGGTGATGGAATTCCAGTGGAGCTATTTCAAATCCTAAAAGATGATGCTGTGAAAGTGCTGCACTCAATGTGTCAGCAAATTTGGAAAACTCAGCAGTGGCCACAGGACTGGAAAAGGTCAGTTTTCATTCCAATCCCAAAGAAAGGCAATGCCAGAGAATGCTCAAACTACCACACAATTGCACTCATCTCATACACTAGTAAAGTAATGCTCAAAATTCTCCAAGGCAGGCTTGGAGCAATACGTGAACCATGAACTTCCAGATGTTCAAGCTGGTTTTAGGAAAGGCAGAGGAACCAGAGATCAAATTGCTAACATCTGCTGGCTCATCAAAAAAGTTAGGGAGTTCCAGAAAAACATCTATTTCTACTTTATTGACTATGCCAAAGCCTTTGACTGTGTAGATCACAATAAACTGTGGAAAATTCTGAAAGAGATGGGAATACCGGACCACCTGATCTGCCTCTTGAGAAACCTGTATGCAGGTCAGGAAGCAACAGTTAGAACTGGACATGGAACAACAGACTGTTTTCAAATAGGAAAAGGAGTACGTCAAGGCTGTATATTGTCACCATGTTTATTTAACTTATATGCAGAGTACATCATGAGAAATGCTGGACTGGAAGAAACACAAGCTGGAATCAAGATTGCTGGGAGAAATATCAATAACCTCAAATATGCAGATGACACCACTCTTATGGCATAAAGTGAAGAAGAAATAAAGAGCCTCTTGATGAAAGTGAAAGAGGAGAGTGAAAAAGTTGGCTTAAAGCTCAACATTCAGAAAATGAAGATCGTGGCATCTGGTCCCATCACTTCATGGGAAATAGATGGGGCAACAGTGGAAACCGTGTCAGACTTTATTTTTCTGGGCTCCAAAATCACTGCAGATGGTGACTGCAGCCATGAAATTAAAAGACACTTACTCCTTGGAAGGAAAGTTATGACCAACCTAGACAGCATATTGAAAAGCAGAGTCATTAATTTGCCAACAAAGGTCCATCTAGTCAAGGCTATGGTTTTTCCAGTGGTCATGTATGGATGTGAAAGTTGGACTATAAAGAAAGCTGAGCACTGAAGAATTGATGCTTTTGAACTGTGGTGTTGGAGAAGACTCTTGAGAGTCCCTTGGACTGCAAGGAGATCCAACCAGACCATCCTAAAGGAGCTCAGTCCTGGGTGTTCACTGGAAGGACTAATGTTGACTGAAACTCCAATACTTTGGCCACCTGATGCAAAGAGCTGACTCATTTGAAAAGACCCTGATTCCTGGAACGACTGAGGGCAGGAGGAGAAGGGGATGACAGAGGATGAGATGGTTGGATGGCATTACCAACTCAATGGACATGAGTTTGTGTAAACTTCAGGAGTTTGTGCCAGACAGTGAGGCCTGGCATGCTCTGGTTCATGGGGTCACAAAGAATCGGACACAGCTGAGCGACTGAACTGAACTGATGAAACCAGATAGGCCCGGCATTTTGCATGATGTACTCTGTATTCACCCATTCCAGTCCATTTTAGTTCGCTAATTCCTAGAATGTCAACATTCACTCTTGCCATCTCTTGTTTGACCACTTCCAATTTGCCTTGATTCATGGACCTGACATTCCAGGTTCCTATGCAATATTGCTCTTTACAGCATCGGACTTTGCTTCTATCACCAGACACATCCACAGCTGGGTATTCTTTTTGCTTTGGCTCCATCCCTTCATTCTTTCTGGAGTTATTTCTCCACTGATCTCCAGTAGCATATTGGGCCCCTACTGACCTGGGGAGTTTCTCTTTCAGTATCCTATCATTTTGTCTTTTCATACTGTTCATGGGGTTCTCAAGGCAAGAATACTGAAATGGTTTGCCATTCCCTTCTCCAGCGGACCACACCCTGTCATATCTCTCCACCATGACCCGCCCATCCTGGGTTGCCCCACGGGCAGGGCTTAATTTCATTGAGGTAGACAAGGCTGTGGTCCTGGTGTGATTAGATGGACTAGTTTTCTGTGAGTATGGTTTCAGTGTGTTTGCCCTCTGATGCCCTCTTGCAACACCTACCATCTTACTTGGGTTTCTCTTACCTTGGGCGTGGGATATCTCTTCCCGGCTGCTCCAGCAAAGCACAGCCATGGCACTTTACATTGGACGAGGGGTTTCTCCTCACCGCTGCCCTTCCTGACCTTGGAGGAGGGGTATCTCTTCACCGCCGCCCTTCCTGACCTCGGTCATGGCGTAGAAGAGGTGGCAAGAATATACAGAAGAACTGTACAAAAAAGAGCTTCATGACCCAGATAATCATGATGGTGTGATCACTGACCTAGAGCCAGACATCCTGGAATGTGAAGTCAAGTGGGCCTTAGAAAGCATCACTATGAACAAAGCTAGTGGAGGTGATGGAATTCCAGTGGAGCTATTCCAAAACCTGAAAGATGGTGCTGTGAAAGTGCTGCACTCAATATGCCAGCAAATCTGGAAAACTCAGCAGTGGCCACAAGATTGGAAAAGGTCAGTTTTCATCCCAATCCCAAAGAAAGGCAATGCCAAAGAATGCTCAAACTACCGCAATTGCACTCATCTCACACGCTAGTAAAGTGATGCTCAAAATTCTCCAAGCCAGGCTTCAGCAATATGTGAACCGTGAACTTCCTGATGTTCAAGCTGGTTTTAGAAAAGGCAGAGGAACCAGAGATCAAATTGCCAACATCTCCTGGATCATGGAAAAAGCAAGAGAATTCCAAAAAAACATCTATTTCTGCTTTATTGACTATGCCAAAGCCTTTGACTGTGTAGATCACAATAAACTGTGGAAAATTCTTCAAGACATGGGAATACCAGACCACCTGACCTGCCTCTTGAGAAATCTGTATGCAGGTCAGGAAGCAACAGTTAGAACTGGTCATGGAACAACAGACTGGTTCCAAATAGGACAAGGAGTACGTCAAGGCTGTATATTGTCACCATGTTTATTTAACTTTTATGCAGAGTACATCATGAGAAATGCTGGACTGGAAGAAACACAAGCTGGAATCAAGATTGCTGGGAGAAATATCAATCACCTCAGATATGCAGATGACACCACTCTTATGGCAGACAGTGAAGAGGAACTAAAAAGCCTCTTGATGAAAGTGAAAGTGGAGAGTGAAAAGGTTGGCTTAAAGCTCAACATTCAGAAAACGAAGATCATGGCATCTGGTCCCATCACTACATGGGAAATAGATGGAGAAACAGTGGAAACGGTGTCAGACTTGATTTTTCTGGGCTCCAAAATCACTGCAGATGGTGACTGCAGTCATGAAATTAAAAGACGCTTACTCCTTGGAAGGAAAGTTATGACCAACCTAGATAGCATATTCAAAAGCAGAGACATCACTTTGCCAACAAAGGTTCGCCTAGTCAAGGCTATGGTCTTTCCTGTGGTCATGTATGGATGTGAGAGCTGGACTGTGAAGAAGGCTGAGCGCCAAAGAATTGATGCTTTTGAACTGTGGTGTTGGAGAAGACTCTTGAGAGTCCCTTGGACTGCAAGGAGATCCAACCAGTCCATTCTGAAAGAGATCAGCCCTGGGATTTCTTTGGAAGGAATAATGCTAAAGCTGAAACTCCAGTATTTTGGCCACCTCATGCGAAGAGCTGACTCATTGGAGAAGACTCTGATGCTGGGAGGGATTGGGGGCAGGAGGCGAAGGGGACTCCAGAGGATGAGATGGCTGGATGGCATCACTGACTCGATGGATGTGAGTCTGAGTGACCTCCGGGAGTTGGTGATGGACAGGGAGGCCTGGCGTGCTGCAGTTCATGGGGTCGCAAAGAGTCGGACACAACTGAGCAACTGATCTGATCTGACTCTGTATTCAAGTTAAATAAGAAGGATGAAAATATGTAGCTTTGATGTACTCTTTTCCCAACTTGGAACCAGTCTATTTTTCCATGTCCATTTCTAATTGTTGCTTCTTGACTTGCATACAGGTTTTGCAGGAGGTAGGTAGGGTAGTCTGGTAGTCCCATCTCTTTAAGAATTTTCCAAAGTTTGTTATGATCCACACAGTCAAAGGCTTTAGCATAGTCAATGAAGCAGAAGTAAATGTTTTTTCTGGAATTCTCTTGCCTTTTCTATGATCCAATGGATGTTGGTAATTTGATCTCTATCACTATTAAATAACATATATTAACTACAAAACCCTTGATGACAGAGAGGTACACAGTACAGTCCTGGGCAGCATCAGTGAAATAAGATAGTTACTGAGATCTTAAATTATACAAAAGGGCAGCCATAAAGACCATCCAAGACAATGATAGTTCAAATATTTCTTGATACAATCTACCACATCCATCCCAACCTGCTACAATTCATTTGTCCTTTGGCAAGAGGACAAAGGGAAAAAAAGATATTCAAAGAACTTGTCTCTTGGATAACTACAAATGATTGTCCCCACCCCTACACTTAGATTTCTAAACATCTTATAATAAATTGATTCACTGATGCCAGTTCTTTTTAAAAGGAAAACACAATCTCATTAAAAGAGGAAATACGTTGCCCATTTCTTACCTTTATACTGAGTCAATTTGAGTCCCATGTGGTGCAGTGATGATTGGGCATGACCCTGCCTCAAGACATTTCCACGTAAAATGGAGAAGTAGTAGTGACTCCATGCCTTATTTTCCCTTATCCTAAGGAAACGTTTGCTCTTGCTGAACCTGATGTTTGTACATATAAGTGTAAGAATTCTCCACCACTCAGCAATGACCAATGACCCAGGCTGACCAGTTGGCCTCATTAAATGAGATTCTTGGCTTTTGGGTACAATAAAAGTAAAGGGAATACGTTTTAGGAGGACGTGGGTTTCTTTAATTGGACATATGATTTTTATTTGTTTAGTGGACCAATGGAGAAAGAGAGACATTAGTGGCATTTTATGACTTGTTAAGACTAATTGAAAAATCTCAGGAATGAAGCTTTCTGTGAAGAGAGTGCTCTAATGGGAATGGATGTGATGATGATTTACCTAATTGAGCAATAATGACTGAGGTGCAGGCCACTTTTTCCAGGATTAATAAAGAACCCGGGAGTTGACAGTTTAGGCCATTAAGCTCAGCTAGTACTCAATCTTGGGGAAGGGCATGGTGCCAGAATTATATTAGTATTGTAAAATGAACCCAAAACTTAGAGACACGAGAACTTACTTTTCTGAGAAATAATTTTACTTGGCAGTTAATCATCTGACATCAGTTTGGGCAACACAAGTTCTCTCATTAAACTAACTTTCACATAAGGTCTTGAAATCTTATTCCATTTAGAGTGTTCTCAAGCATATGGTTGTTATAAAAGCAAAGTGGGAGAGAGTGGGATCCTTAGTAATATCAAAAATAGTTTCCTGCGCAACTGCAAGCAAACAAGCCATTATCACCTCCCTTGCTTTTAAAACAAAACAAACAACACAATGACACTGAGTTGAACTAGAAGCATCACAAACCCTGGAGATTCATGGTTGAAATTGTTACCCAGAGCGTCCCTACAGTAAAACCAAGCAACACCACTCCATAATCTCTAGTTGGCACTACGAGTATCTTGCTGCTGCTGCTGCTGCTGCTGCTAATTCGCTTCAGTTGTGTCCGACTCTGTGCGACCCCATAGACGGCAGCCCACCAGGTTCCCCTGTCCCTGGGATTCTCCAGGCAAGAACACTGGAGTGGGTTGCCATTTCCTTCTCCAATGCATGAAAGTGAAAAGTCAAAGTGAAGTCACTCAGTCGTGTCCGACCCTTAGCGACCCCATGGACTGCAGCCCACCAGGCTCCTCCGTCCCGGGGATTCTCCAGGCAAGAGTACTGGAGTGGGTTGCCGTTGCCTTCTCTGAAAAGTATCTTACACTATCAGAAATCTCAATCTTATAGAAATTGTGTTTGTATTCAATAGCCCCCTATCCAGTGCAACAAATATTCATGTACTACTCACTTGCCAAGAAAAAGTCACTCAGCTTTCTAGGTGTTCACTATTCCTATAGTTCTGCTCTGCATGGGAAAGTTCAAACATCAACTTAGAGCAAGTAGAAATGGTGCTTCAACTTTTTCTCTCTGCAGAGTGAATCCTACACTGGTGGCCTTGCATTTTCAAGGTATTTGCAAATCTGTTTTATAAGCCAACATTTCCTTCTTTTGCTAGCCAACACTGAATATTTTGCAAGACAGTATAAAAAGGGATGAGAGTATGAACATGAATAAGGCACAGCCACTGTGGTACTGCAACCTAGCAGAGACCTTAGAATCAAGAGAGCTCTTAAAAAAAAAAAATTGGGGTATAGTTGCTTTACAATATTGTGTTAGTTTCTGCTGTATAACCAAGTGAATCAGCTATACATATACATATATCCCCTCTGTCTTGGACCTCCCTCCCACTACCACCCCCAACCACCCACCCCCCAAACCAGCAATCAACATCATCACAGAGGACCAAGCTGAGTTCCCTACGCTATATAGCAGGTTTCCACTAGCTATCTATTTTACATATACACATGGAATATTACTCGGCCATTAAAAGGAGTGAAATTGGGTCATTTGTAGAGAGAGCTCTTTTGGAAACCTGTTGAGGGAGCAAAACTTCCAATCATATTCCTCCTCCCAGCATCTGGATTTCTAATCATTATCTTAATCTACACTGAAGAAGATGGTTAATGTGGCTCCATCTGCTCTGAGGCATCACCTCCCTAGCAACGTCTGCAGGAGCCTGCAGCCAGCCAATCAAGCAACAGCAGTAATAATGTAGTCATTTATTTAGTAGGAAGTTACCAAGCTTTTACCACATAATAAAACAATGTCAGGGTCTAGAGACATAAAGGTGAATTTTTAAAAAATCTCTATCTTCCCAAACTATAGTGTAATTGAAAAGAAATATTAAAAATGTTAATGTGTTACAGGTACTTCAATAGTAGTGTAGGGAGAAACCCAGAAGAGGGAATCACCCAATCTCAGTAGTCTTCAGGAAGAAGAACATGCATCATAAAGGAGGTAATCTTGAACTAACTTTAAAAAGTTAAGCGATATCCTTCAGGTAGAGGTACATAAAGAACTTGTCAAGTAAAAGACCGACATAAAGAAAGAGGCTGGCAGAGGAAAACTCTGGGGATGGTCAAGGAACAGTAAGGTCTTCTCTCTTAACTACATCTCAAGTGCCTCACTTGATTAAGCAGCACTTCCACTCTTTCTGCAAACTAGCAGAAAATACCCTACCAGCATCTGTGGCAAGTCAGATGGACACTAATGAGCCTGTCCCCTTTCTGCTTCCACTTCTTCTATTATGTGAGTCACAGGAGTTTGCTCCCAATCAGTTTGTGCCAGTTGTACTCATTACTGAAATTATATAATTAACATAAACAATACTGGAGAGTTGTTGTTTCTGTGAAAATTAAGTTGAATATTTTGAAAAAACTTGACTTTTATTTTTACTGAGTCACTAAGAGAAGCTACAATAGAAGCAAGCCCAGGAAATGGAACTATAAAAGAATAAAGGAGGATTACAAAATTCCCTACAATGAGATTCTGCCTCAAATTGCTTTGCTGATATCTCAAGTTCTCACTCTAAAGAAACCAGGACTGGAAATCATGAAAGATGCATTATGAAGGCATTTTATGCACTAAAAAAGATGATTCATAAAATCAAAGTCTTGCCCCTATGTTAAAGATAAAACATATGTACACTCAAGTTTTATGTTAAGATACTTTAAGGTGGTTTTGTGGGTGTGCTTTCTTTCTTTAACCAATGTTTTGACAATCAAACTGGTGTCACTGTTAATGTACTGGTTGAAAGGGTTTCTCTTGTAGCACGAATTTAGGAGAGGATGAGAAAAGATCAAACTGAAGAAAGAGACAAGAAGGCTCCAAAAGTCATAATAAGGCGTTTGGACTTTATTCTATAGATCAGGGAGTGGCAAACTATAGCCCACAGGTCAATCTCAGCCCCAAACTCATTTTTATAAATAAAGTTTTATTGGGACATAGCCATGTGCAGTCAGTTAGAGGAGTACCTATGGCTGCCTTGACCCTACAATGGCAGAGCTGAAGAGTTGTTATAGAGATGGTGTGCAGGTATACAAGAAGGTTTAGGCTATGCCTACAGGAAAAGCATGAAATCCTTCCTGCCAGTCACTTCTTTCAACAAAAGCCCTAGGCCACTGCAGGATCAAATGCCCTAGAGAACAAGGAAAGGCACAGAAATAAAAATCCCTCAACTCTTGGGGATGGAGGTATAAAATGGCTGGGCCAGGATATTGCTATGCTATGCTATGCTATGCTAAGTCACTTCAGTCTTGTCTGACTCTGTGCGACCTCATAGACGGCAGCCCACCAGGCTCCTCCGTCCCTGGGATTCTCCAGGCAAGAACACTGGAGTGGGTTGCCATTTTCTTCTCCAGTGCATGAAAAGTGAAAAGTGAAAGTGAAGTCGCTCAGTCGTGTCCGACTCTTAGCAACCCCATGGACTGCAGCCTACCAGGCTCCTCCATCCATGGGATTTTCCAGGCAAGAGTACTGGAGTGGGGTGCCATTGCCTTCTCCGGGCCAGGATATTAAACTAATACTAATTAGAAGTCTCCTACCACTAGGGAAAGACATTGAAAATCTCTCCCACACAAGACCCACCACTTTTATTTCCAGGGAGGAACTGGAACACTGAGAATGTCCCACCCTCAGGGCCCAGGTGTACAGGTCTATGTGAGACTGAGGCTTGGCCAGGAAAAAAATAGAGCATTACAACTACCTGCTTAGTAAGCATTGAGCAGCAAACAGTAACAATGCTACAGGACTACAAATGCATCTGAAAGCCAAGAGTGGAGTATTAAAACCCTCCAACACCCCAACTCCCATGCTAATAGAGCATCCAAAAGCAATCTGAAGCCTCTAGGAACTGAGGATGTCCACAGCGACAACATCATTAACCATTAGGGAAAAGCACATTGAAGTCATAATGAAAGGCCACAGTCTGGGCTTCCCCAATGGCTCAGAGGGTAAAGAATCTTCCTGCAATGCAGGAGACACAGGAGATGCAGGTTCGATCTCTGGAGTAGAAATGGCAGCCCATTCCAGTATTCTTACCTGGAAAATCCCACGGACAGAGGAGCCTGGCGGGCTACAGTCCAAAGCGTTGCAAAGAGTCGGACATGACTGAGCAACTGAGCACAGCACAGTGCACTCATGGTTGAATTAATAAAGCACATTGAGAATACCAAGTGGTACCAAGGATGCAGAAGTATTTCTTATACTTTATTGGTAAGGAGCACTCAGGTGCAGCAACCCTGGAAAACAGTTGAGCAGTTTCTTATGAAAAGCCATACTTACCCTAGGGCCCAACAGTCTACTCCTGGGTATTTACCCTAAGAAAATGAAAACTTATGTTCACATAAAATCTTATATAGGAATATTCATAGCAGTTTTATTTGGGACAGCTGAAACCTGGAAGCAACCCAAATAGAATGAGCTTATCCTCCTATATTTGCAGGAAGCACCATCATCTACCCATTCCAGGACCCTAATATATTGTTGACTTCTCCCTCGATCTCACTTTTAAAACACCAAAGTCCTCCTTATTTTACCTTCAAAATATATGTCACATCTGCATTTCCTTCTCTATTTTTGCTCCTATTTGACATACGCTAGGTACCAATGATCTCTTTCTTGAATTTCTGCACAGTTCCCTAACAAATATGAATGGCAATTCCAGCATTGTGTGTTAGTCACTCGGTCATGTCCGAGTCTTTGCAATCCCATGGACTGTAGCCTGCCAGGCTTCTCTGTCCATGGAATTCTCTAGGCAAAAATGCTGGAGTGGTACCAATTCCCTCCTCCAGGAGATCTTCCTGACCTGGAGATTGAAACCGGCTTGCCTGCATGGCAGGCCAATTCTTTACCATCTGAGCCACCAGGGAAGCCCAATTTCAGTACTGGACCTACCAAATGGATCTGCTCCCTCCCCGCACCCATGTAAAACACATGTTTGGATACATAAGCATTTAATTTTCCCCCAGTATATGGGGGGAAAAAAAGAAAGCTCCTTTAATTGGTGCATAAGACCTTAAAAGTCCTTGGTTCTTGACTCTCCAGGCCCATTTCTTGGCACTTTCAAGCACCTATTTCAGGCTTCAGCAACAATAAGTAGATGTTTCATATGCAAAAGCAATTGAGTTTCTCATCTCACTGTCTCACCTCCGTAACTTCATTCATGCTGTCATCTGTGCCAGAGTTAACATCCTTCCCTCCCTCTTCCACTGACCTGTCCAAACCTTTAGGGTTCAGTTCAGGAGTCACCTCATTTTGACTTCTCCCTACAATACCCATTCTCCTGCTCCAACTGGGAACCCACTTCATGTTTGTAAGAATCTGTCAAAGGAGCACTAAAGACTGCTGTGAGCCTGTTTTGGCTTTTCTGAGTATAACAGTTTCCTAGAATTGTTCACAAAAGAGATTTTAAAAAGCAAGAGTAATACATAGAAGTGATTAAGTCTTTCAAGTGTGCCCTTTGTTCCCAAGGTCCCATTAATTGCCATTTAGGGAAGGCTTATTTGCAATGTCCTCAATTACTTAGGCAACTAAATAGCATTTACCGATCAGATAGAGCAGCATTTGCTTAATAGCAAATAACAAATGCAGTGGCACAGTCCATTGATAGTCTCCTTCCAGAGATGGGCTTATTTAAGTTTGAGCTCCAGAGGGAAATTGCATTTTTTTTTTTTTACTGGAGTACATTATAATTGTTCACATAACCACTTAGATCTAGACATTGGGTCTTTTTCCTTAATTTTTAAAAAATTAAGTAATAAATAAACCCAAAGAGCATATCCAAGTAACTCCAGTGTCCATTCCACTCATTCGAGTCTATTCCTGCCAGTAAAAGCTTCATGAAATTCCTATCTGATCAAATCACAACCCCACAACTCTGAAGACCCTGCTTTCACCTGACCTTCTCAGCTAGAACATCTCTGACTACCCAGAATTGCTGTGAGATTTCTCGTCTCCAGCTTTTTAGACAGTTTTGTGGTAGTTTCTATGTGCTTGCCAATGCTTCTAATTGTTGTTACCTATGGGGTCGCACAGAGTTGGACACGACTGAAGCGACTTAGCAGCAGCAGCAGCAGCATAGGGAAACAAAAGGGAAAAAATAGGCAGAACACTGATATTCAATACAAAAATGCCAGCTGGGGACTTGGCAAGGGGCAGGCCAGACCAGATTGTGGAAGGCTTTGATGCTAAACTCAGGGCTCAGACTTTATTAATGGTGAAGATTCAGATTAAGAAGGTTTTTAGGTCCTTGACAGAGTGTTACATCCCATGTCTCAAGAAAGTGGCCCTAAGTCAATGAATCTGTCTTAAGTTCTAGTCCTATCCACTGATCAGCAGAAAATCCCTGAAGCACTGATTTGAGAATGATTCTGGATCACATAATTAATGAGAAATATCTGCATAGAGGTACAGGGAGAAGGAACTTCTAGACACACAGCATATTTTGCCATAGCTCTGGACATCCATACAACTTACATAGTCTGCAATTATAGAACTGAGCAGAAAGTCTCTAACATTGGTCTCAGATTTTAGCCTCAATTCCTCAGTAGTTTAAAAACTAAGTCATTGATCATGCTCTTGACTTTATCCAAAGAGGAAAGAAGAAGAAATTAGAGGAAGAGGACCACAACTCATGTAGGGTGGTAACAAGAAGTTCAAGTTGTAAAATGATGGGTGCAGAAAGGAAAATTTTGAAAGGCTTCATGGGAATAAACACTTGCCTTTTCTCAGTTTTGCCTTATATTGGTCCTCACACTGTCCTTGGACAATGGCACCCCACCCCAGTACTCTTGCCTGGAAAATCCCACAGGCAGAGGAGCCTGGTAGGCTGCAGTCCATGGGGTCGCTAAGAGTCTGACATGACTAAGCGACTTCACTTTGACTTTTCACTTTCCTGCATTGGAGAAGGAAATGGCAACTCACTCCAGTGTTCTTGCCTGGAGAATCCCAGGGACAGGGGAACCTGGTGGGCTGCCATCTATGGGGTCGCACAGAGTTGGACACGACTGACGCAACTTAGCAGCAGCAGCAGCAGCAGCAAACATCTTTAAAACTCCTCTTCTGTGACTTAGAAGGTCAACTCTATGATAATATTTCTTTCTTTAAATTTAAATTTACTTATTTTAATTGGAGGCTAATTACTTTACAATATTGTATTGGTTTTGCCATACATCAACATGAATCCGCCACGGGTATACACGTGTTCCCCATCCTGAATCCCCCTCCCACACCCCTCCCTGTACCATCCCTCTGGGTCATCCCAGTGCACCAGCCCCAAGCATCCTGTATCATGCATTGAACCTGGACTGGTGATTAGTTTCTTATATGATATTAAACATGTTTCAATGCCATTCTCCCAAATCATCCCACCCTCTCTCTCTCCCACAGAGTCCAAAAGACTGTTTTATACATCTGTGTCTCTTGCTGTCTCGCATACAAGGTTATCGTTACCATCTTTCTAAATTCCATATATATGCGTTGCTGCTAAGTTGCTTCAGTCGTGTCCGACTCTGTGCGATCCTATAGATGGCAGCCCACTAGGCTCCTCTGTCCCTGGGATTCTCCAGGCAAGAATACTGGAGTGGGTTGCCATTTCCTTCTCCAATGCCTGAAAGTGAAAAGTAAAAGTGAAGTCGCTCAGTCGTGTCCGACTAAGCGACCCCATGGAGTGCAGCCCACCAGGCTCCTCCGTCCATGGGATTTTCCAGGCAAGAGTACTGGGGTGGGGTGCCATTGCCTTCTATACTGTATTGGTGTTTTTCTTTTTCGCTTATTCACTCTGTATAATAGGCTCGATATATCTTATCAGTCATTACAAAAATCCTTCCTAAGTGGCTGTATCTGAGTGGCAACTCTAACAATAAAATCTAACTCCTACCTTGCCTTACATTTTCTCTATTGAAAGTGAAAGTGAAAGTCACTCAGTCCTGGCGTGTCTGACTCTTTGCAACCCCATGGACTACAGTCCATGGAATTCTCCAGGCCAGAATACTGGAGTGGGTAGCCTTTCCCTTCTCCAGGGTATCTTCCTGACCAGGGATCGAACCCAGGTCTCCCCCATTGCAGGCAGATTCTTTACCAACTGAGCTATCAGAGAAGCCATTTGCCACCTAATAAATCAAAAAAAAAAAAAAAAAAAAAAGGCTCCAGGAATTCATTTCTACTGTAGCATAGCTGCAAATTTGAAAGAGGCTGAAATCAACCACTTTTATGTGTTTTTGTTAGATTCTTTCACAGGACTGGTTAACATCTTGACAGATATCATTTGGAGATTCACTGGAGACTTCATGGCACCTGACCTGGTTTGCCGCGTGGTCCGCTATTTGCAGGTATGTAGCACCTTCCAAATATGATGAGGCAAACTGACACCAAAATTACCTCTTGGATTCTTCATAAGGAAAATAGTATAAAACCCTGTACTCTGATGCAACAAATTGCTCACTTCTTCATAGTTGAAAGGATAAGCAAAATTTATATTTTTCTTGGTTTTTGTTTGTTGAAAATAATACATGTATAAAGAAAACCCAAGTAAGCAATAATAAGAACATAAGCATTCCTAGTTCAAGCATTAGGTAAAATTTCTGGGTTATTATTCTTTTTGACATATTCTGGCTGTTTTAGTCCAAGGATGCTGATATAAAAATACCGTTCTGACCTGGAGAATTCCATGGACTATATAGTCCATGGGGTCACAAAGAGTCAGACACGATTGAACAACTTTCACAGAGTAGGTGGCTTATAAACAATTTATTTCTCACAGTTCTGAAGGCTGGTAGTCGAAAATTAGTGTACCAGCCTGGTCAGGTGACAGCTTTCCTCCAGACTGCAGACATCTCATTATTTCCTCACACACCATGACCAAATGGGATTTATCCCGGGTATGCAAGGCTGGTTCAACATTCAAAACTCAATTGATGTCATTCATAACATAAAAAGGTAAGAAAAGATTATATGATCCTATCAGTAGATACAGAAAAAGCATTTGAGAAAATCCTATACCCACTCATGATAAAAACCGTCAGCAAACTATGTATAGAGAGAAACTCCCTCAACTTGATAACAAAAATCTACCAAAAACCTACAACTAACCTCAAACTTAATGGTGAGAAGCTAGAAGCTTTCCTCTTGAGAATGGAAATAATACAAAGATGTCTCCTCTCACACTCGTATTCAGCATCATGCTGGAAGTTCCAACTAATTCAAAATGACAAGAAAAAAAAAAAAGGTTGTACAGATTGGTACAGAAAGATGGAATTAAAAACATCTGTGTTTACAAATAACTTTGTCTATATAGACAATAAAGTGAAAACCAGCAAGGTCACAGAATACAAGGTTAGGGAACAACAGAGGATGAGCTGGCTGGATGGCATCATCAACTCAATAGATATGAGTTTGAGTAGGCTCTAGAAGTTGGTGATGGATAGGGAAGACTGGCATGCTGCAGTCCATGGGGTTGCTAAGACTAGGATGCGACTGAGTGACTGAACTTAACTGAACATACAAAAGTTCAGACGTTTTTTCATATATGAGCAATCAACAATTTGAAGTTAAAATTTACAAAATTTATGTTAGCACCCAAAATATGAAATATTTAGGTATAAATCTAACAAAATATGTGTAAGATCAATATGAAGAAAACTGGAAAAACTCTGAAAAAAATCAAACAATATCTTGAAATGTATATATATTCCATGTTCATAGATAGGAAGACTCACTATTGTCAAGATGATAATTCTGCCAGTACAACTTATAAATTCAATGCAATTCCAATCAAAATCTCACCAGGTTATTTTATAGATATGGACAAACTCTAAAGTTTAAGGAAAAAACACAGAAGAGTCAATACAATATGGAAAAAGAAGAATATGGTTGGAAGATTGACCCCATCTGATTTCAAGAATTACAAAATGCTCCAAAAATCAAAAGAGCATGATACTGGAAAAGAATCAACAAATATATCAATGGAGCAGAATAGACAGTGCAGAAAGAGATACACACAAAAAGTCTAATGGGTCTTTAACAAAGGATCAAAGACAGTTCAATGGAGAAAGGACAGCCTACTTAAGAAATGCTGCTGGAGTCACTGGATATCCATTTGCAAAATAAATAAGTAAGAATCTAACCACAGACTTTGCCCCTTTCACAAGAACTAACTCAATATGGATCACAGATTAGAATGAAATATGCAGTAGTATAAAACTACTAGAAAATAACATAAGAGAAAATCAGGGGACTTTGGGTCTTTCTGTGATTTTTTTAGATATAACATCAAAAGCACAATCCATGAAAGAAACAATTGAAAGTTGGGGTTTTATGAAAATTTAAAATTGATTCTCTGCAAAAGACACTGTCAAGAAACTGGAAAAATAGGGCACAGAATTGGGAAAAATATAAAAAACATATATTTGATAAAGAAACAAAAGTGAAAGAAAGAAAGTGAAGTTGCTCAGTCGTGTCCAACTCTTTGCAACCCCATGGACTGTAGCTTACCAGGTTCCTCTGTCCATGGGATTTTCCAGGCAAGAATATTGGAATGGGTTGACATTTCCTCCTCCAGGAGATCTTCCTGACCCAGGGATTGAACCCAGGTGTCCCACATTGTAGGCAGATGCTTTTCTGTCTGAGCCACCAGGAAAGTCAAAGAAACAAAGAAATCCTCAAATAACAATAAGAAAATAAACAACCCTCATCAAAGTGGTCAAAAGACCTGAACAGATACTTCACCAAAGAAGATCTACAGATGACAAGCAAGCATATAGAAAGAATTTAAACGTTCATTACTTAGGCATTAGGAAAGTCCTAATTACAACAGTGAGATACCACTACACACATATTAGAATGGCTAAAACAATATTTTTTAAACTGATGATACGAAATGGGACTGAGAATATGTAGCTATAGGACGTCTCATTCATCTTTCGTGGAAATGCCAAATGGTACACTTTAGAAGACAGTTTGGCAATTTCTTATAAACTTGAACATATTCTTACCATACCGTCTAGCAATTGTGCTCCTAGGTATTTACTCAGTTGAGTTGACAACTTATATCCACATGAAAGTCTGCACAAGAATGTTTATAGCAGTTTTATTCACAATTGCAAGAAATTGAAAACAAGATACTCCTCAGAAGCTGAATGGATAAATGAACCAAATGAACTATCAAGCCATGAAAAGTCGTGGAGGAATCTTAAAAGCACATTGCTAACTGAACAAGTTTAAAAAGACTATGCTTGTGTGATTATAACTACATGCCATTGGAAAAGGCAAAAGCATGCAGACAGTAAAAAGATCAGTGGTTGCCAGGAATTTGGAGGGATTAAATAGATAAGGCATAAGGGATTTTTAGGACAGTAAATCTCTTCTGTATAACACTGTAATAAAAGATACATGGCATTATGCATTTATCAAAACCCACAGAACCATACAACACAAATAGTGAATCTCAATACAGGACATGGACTTTAGTTAATCATAATGTATCAATATCAGTCTGTTAATTTTAAAAAATTGACCACACTAATGTAAGGTTTAATAAGAAGAGAAAGTGTGTGTGCGTGAGGGTGGCTAATATGGGTACTCTTTGTCTTATCTGCTCAATTTTTTCTGTAAAACTAAAATTGTTCTAAAAGATAAAGTATATTGATTTTTAAAGTCAGTCCAGAGATTCTACTTTAAATGAATCCAATCTGGCATTTTTCTAAATAAAAAAATTTAAGTTTTCTGCATTTAAGTCTCACTTTTATACAAAAAAAAAAAATTTTTTTTTGGTTTCATATTTCCTAGGTCATTTTTGTCAGAATTGAGGGTGGGATAGTGAGAATTTAGACATATGTCCTCAAGCTTCCATCTGTTCTCCAAATGGTATCCCATATGTTGTTGACGTGTAGAATTTTCATTGTTGACATTTATGAATTGACTATAATTGTACTTAGTTTCCTTCTTGACTCAAGTTAATTATAAGGGTGTTTAAATTTCCAAGTGGTATTTAAAAAAAAATTCATGATACTAATTTCAGCTTTCATTGCTTGTTGTTTTAAATTTGTGAATTGTATAAATTCCACTTTTTGGAATATATTGAGGGTTTTTTTTTCTCCTTGATAGCTTAGTTTATGATTAATTTTTGAAATACTGCTTAGATATTTTATAATAATGTGTATCATTCTTAGAGTTTGTTTAATTATTTCTACCTGTGTATTATTGTACTTGTTCCCTCTGTAGAACTTAGAACATTTTAGTTATATATATTTCAGTTCAGCTCAGTTCAATTGCTCAATTGTGTCCGATTCTTTGTGACCCCATGAACTGCAGCATGCCAGGCCTCCCTGTCCATCACCAACTCCCGGAGTTCACTCAAACTCACATCCATCGAGTCGGTGATGCCATCTGGCCATCTCATCCTTTGTCGTCCCTTTCTCCTCCTGCCCCCAATCCCTCCCAGCAACAGAGTCTTTTCCAATGAGTCAACTCTTCACATGAGGTGGCCAAAGTACTGGAGTTTCAGCTTCAGCATCATTCCTTCCAAAGAACATCCAGGGCTGATCTCCTTTAGGATGGACTGGTTGGATCTCCTTGCAGTCCAAGGGACTCTCAAGAGTCTTCTCCAACACCACAGTTCAAAAGCAAAAATTCTTTGGTGCTCAGCTTTTCTTCACAGTCCAGTTCTCACATTCATACATGACTACTGGAAAAATCATAGCCTTGATTAGATGGATCTTTGTTGGCAAAGTAATGTCTCTGCTTTTGAATATGCTATCTAGATTGGTCATAACTTTCCTTCCAAGGAGTAAGCGTCTTTTAATTTCATGGCTGCAGTCACCATCTGCAGTGATTTTGGAGCCCAGAAAAATAAAGTCTGACACTGTTTCCACTGTTTCCCCATCTATTTGCCATAACGTGATGGGACCAGGTGCCATGATCTTTGTTTTCTGAATGTTGAGCTTTAAGCCAACTTTTCACTCTCCTCTTTCACTTTCATCAGGAGGCTTTTTAGTTCCTTTTCACATTCTGCCATAAGGGTGGTATCATCTGCATATCTGAGGTTATTGATATTTCTCCCAGCAATCTTGATTCCATCTTGTGCTTCCTCCAACCCAGAGTTTCTCTATATTTAGTGTTAACGCTATTGTTACATTTGGGCTTCCCTGGTGGCTCAGACCATAAAGCCTCTGCCTGCAATGTGGGAGACCTGGGTTCAATGTTACTTTTAGGTTTATTGATATTCTGTTGCCATTGTGGTATTGTATCTATTATAACATAAATGATCCCTTCAATCCATGTAGTACTAATTGCTTTGAATTTAATTTGTCTAATAGTACTATTGTAATGAATGCTTTCTTTTAGTTTTCAGTTGCTCAATATACCATTGGCCATCACTCTATTTTTAAACTTTGATAAACTTCTGGTTTTAGAAGTTTCTCTTCTAAATAGTATACAGTTGGATTTGGGGAAGAGCAGATGGTGACTGCAGCCATGAAATTAAAAGACCCTTACTCCTTGGAAGGAAAGTTATGACCAACCTAGATAGCATATTCAAAAGCAGAGACATTACTTTGCCAACGAAGGGTCGTCTAGTCAAGGCTATGGTTTTTCCTGTGGTCATGTATGAATGTGAGAGTTGGACTGTGAAGAAGGCTGAGCGCCGAACAATTGATGCTTTTGAACTGTGGTGTTGGAGAAGACTCTTGAGAGTTCCTTGGACTGCAAGGAGATCCAACCAGTCCATTCTGAAGGAGATCAGCCCTGGATATTCTTTGGAAGGAATGATGCTGAAGCTGAAGCTCCAGTACTTTGGCCACCTCATGTGAAGAGTTGACTCATTGGAGAAGACTCTGTTGCTGGGAGGGATTGGGGGCAGGAGGAGAAGGAGACGACAGAGGATGAGATGGCTGGATGGCATCACTAACTCAATGGACGTGAGTCTCAGTGAACTCCGGGAGTTGGTGATGGACAGGGAGGCCTGGCGTGCTGCAATTCATGGGGTCGCAAAGAGTCGGACACGATTGAGCGACTGATCTGATCTGATCTAGGTAAACAATCTTTGTTTTAGTGGAGGAGCTCAAGCCATTCATTTTTATTTTGACAAATAGTGTTTGATACTATTTCAATCATATCATTTTAATCTTTCTGTGTTAATTTTTTATTCACTCATATTTTTCCCTTTCTATATATTTGGTATAATTGTGGTAGGCTGAAAAATGGACCCCTCAAACATTTCTAAATCCTAATACCTGAAACCTATGTATGTTACCTTATATGGCAAAAAAGACTTTGTAGATGTGATTAAGTTAATGATTTTGAAATGAGAAGACTATTCTGAATTATCTCAATCATTATTACTATTGAGTCCAAAGGCAAACATACAGATCCTTGTAAAAGGGAGGCAGAGGAAGATTTGACACACAGACAGAAGAGGCACTGTAACCATGGGCTCAAAGATGGTATTGGTGTGACCACAATTCAAAGAACTCTGAATGAAATTTTCCTAAAGCTAGAAAAG
Source organism: Tragelaphus eurycerus (assembly GCA_935064755.1). NCBI lineage: Eukaryota > Metazoa > Chordata > Mammalia > Artiodactyla > Bovidae > Tragelaphus > Tragelaphus eurycerus. The sequence goes on from CAKXYN010000002.1 coordinate 34,756,616, forward strand.
ACTAGGAAAGAATTCTCCCCAGAGCCTCGAGAGGGAAAGCGGCCCTACCAACACCTTGATTTTGACTCAGTACAACTGATTTTGACTTCTGGTCTCCAAAAATATAAAAGAATAAATTTATGTTGGTTTAAGCCACAGTGTTTGTGGCAATTTGTTATGGTGGTCATAGGACTCTAATAAATCTTTTTTCTCTATTTCTATTTTACTCTATCATAGCTTATCTTTAAAGTGCAATACATCTCTATCAAAATAAAAACAACAAAAAAATGTCTAAAATATCTAAATAGAAATTTGATGCAATTGCTTTCCTTCTACTTTCTGCCCTCATCCAACTCACCAAATTTTCTCTGAAATATTATGTAATTATATTCATAGCTATTTTAAACATTTTGTGTTTTTCTGACTCATTGCTTACTATGACTTTCGTATTCTACCCCTTCCTCTTCTTGAGTACTCAATTTCAAAACAATTCTCAGTCAGCAGAAATGTTTCTTCAAGAAAGATTTTTTCCAAAAGTAGGTGATGTTTTCCTTCTACTTATATGTAAGAAAATTATCCTGTGCCTTGGTACAAAAATATTTACCAAATTTTTGAATCACAATTTTTCTTTCAACACTCATTAATCTTTTTGTTCTGTTTTCTGGCATTTATTTTTGTAGAGAGGAGGCATGACAATTTGAGGTGTATTTAACATTTTAAAAAAAACAAAAACCCTGTCTAGATGTTCAAAGACTCCTGAAGTTAAATATTCTTTTTGACCACGTCTCAAAAGTAGATATCTTTTTCTTAAGTCTTCTGGCTTGTCTGGCCAGTCTGTTGTGACCTTTTCTCTTGCCCCAGGTCCTGAATTTGTGGGAACCAGTCATCTCACTCAGCACAGTTGCAGATGCCATGATTCTCATGACTGTCTCATCACAACATTCTAACCCATGCAGTTCTCCCACTGAGAGTTCTCTTTCTCATCCTTCTCCTCAACTCAGTGTGGCCAGCATTAACAATTTTGAATCCATGGATCCCACAAAGAAATCCCAGTTTTCTCTAAGGATACAATCTTATTTTTGTTGCTGTTGTAAAAACTGTATGCCATTTTTCTCTCTGATCACTCATCAGCTTCATAGCAAGATGAGAATTTCTTCTTGCATCCCTCAGGGGAGGCTTCAATCTCTGGTCAGTTTTCATAACACACTCTCCATGGCACCTTCTGCAACCCAGATGCTGGGATGTATATGTGGCAGTGTTACAGAAATAAAAATAATAAAGAATATCGGTGTAGCTGATTATTTTTCTGAGGCAGGGAATTAACAAAATGGTACAAATTCAGACAAAGGTTATTAACAAAGTCATGTTATCCCTATTTCATCTTAGAAGAAGTTCAGACACCCCTAGACTTCAGTCTTCAAGTTACTTTCTACTCACTATGAATTTGATGAAAAGTTTACAAAGTAGTGATATGGCTAGACTCCTGGTAGAAATGAGGCTCAAAGTTATTGGAAAATTTTCTATCTTGATAATCCTTTCAGATATATTAAACTACCTTTTGAGTATGCTCTTCACAGAAGAGATATTAACCTCTTAAATCAAAATGTTCTCTGCAAAGTAAGCAAATACCACTGAACATAGAATAATTAAAGGACATGGATAAGCTTAATAAAAGAGAGTGGAAAGGCAGAAGAGGGGACCCAAAGGATGACCCTAGTGGGCAGCTCTGCTGCACAAGTGGATGAAGAAGGGGAGCTCTAAGAATTTCAGCCTAGATGGTGATAAATGATTCAAAACAGCACCCAGGCTCCTTGAAGCCCGATCCCTCCTATCATCTTTCAACAACTCACGTTGATAAAAGGCAAGTGAACGTTTGTTTCTAATTATTCTGGAATGTCAACTGTAGCAGAGAAAATTAGTTTAGCTTTAAAAGTCAAGTACAAACAAATGTACCACGCAAATGTCAAGGGGGACTGATCCTTGGAGAAATGTGGAGTCTCCAAGAAGCCAAGCGAAAGAGTGAGCAAGTGAGAACTGGAGGCACTCTCACCTGTCACAGCCAGCAGTGCAAAGTCCAGCACCAAGAAGAGCCATCTTCTGCCCTGGCGGGAGTCAGGCATTCCTGTCCATACTCCAAACCTCATCCAGTCCTTGGTTTGGTGCCTAAGTTTCTAAATAGTACAAAATACCCTTCTTTCCATGATGTGCATTTCCTCACCTTTATGAAACCACTCACCTCCTCTCATTTCTGTCTTCAGGTTGTGCTGCTCTATGCCTCTACCTATGTCCTGGTGTCCCTCAGCATAGACAGATACCATGCCATCGTCCACCCCATGAAGTTCCTGCAAGGAGGTGAGCAGGCTCCACCAAGTACTATCCTTGGCTGAGGGTTTTTGCTAATATTATCCTCTAAGTAATGGCTCTTTTCCTCCCCCTTTCTCCTCTTCTTCCCCTTCTTTCCCCACTTCTTGAGTCTGATTGTTGAAAAAGACATAGAAAAGAAACTTGGCTGCCTGAGAAAATGCTGACAGCTGGCCCGGATGGCCAAGAACTGTGAGGAAAAATGCTTTGCTGAGCCCACTCTGTGACCATTTACCTTGACACTGATGCTTCCAGCTTTTTTTTTTTTTTTAGAGTAGTGTTGACACACATAACTATCCAAACTAAGGAACACTCCCACTTCAACTTGCTTATTTTCCAGAAAGAAGCATTTTGCCTTCCTTACCCCAAAACCATGGAAATAATTGGAAAAATGTTTAAAATTGATAATTATAATGGAAACAAGGAAAACCCTCGTTGATCCAGAGATAGTGAAGAATCCCTGAAAGAAGGAAGCAGACGGGTCAGCAGGAAGGCTGAAGGCACACAACCCATAGTACACACAGATGATGCTACAGCAATGGGGCAGAGGTCTTCCTAAATAGATCGTGGAAATGCCTGGAGCAAGACAGACTCGGGGAAACTGGCAGGGTGATTCTTGGAGTACAATGAGGACCTTTTATCATAGCACATCTCCCGTCCTGCTGTCCCTTCCCCTTCCCAGATGTACAGCAAGGATGAACATCTCTGCTTCCAAGTAGTGGGGGCACTGGATTTCGAGAGACAGGGTGGGGCCCTGGGGAGCAATGACATCTTGGAGGGATGGTGGATACCTAGTCACAGGACTAATTGTCCATTGCTATGCCCACAGGCAGAGGCCACTTACATCTCTGACCTCCAAAAGCAAATAAGAATCCAAAGTACATCACGTTTCCAAGCAGGCTGTGAAACTGATAAAATGAAGAACCTAACATGAAATCTTGTCTATAAAAATGAGGTGCAATCAAATATCATGAAAAAGTGTGACAAAAGCCAAACTGTACAAAATAGATAATATGTTTAAAATACCATTCTGCAGAATTTACACCTGAAGAAACAAAATTAATAGAGCAAGCAGAATTTTAGAATAAGTAGCAATAATGTCATCAGATACTATTAAGTACATCAGGCAGTACTGACACAGATACTTTGGACGGCAATGTAGCAATACCTAATTAAAATGTAAAATGTGCAGCCCCTTGATATAGAAGTTCTACTTCTTGGTATCTTCTCTGGACAAGTGCTGACATGTGTGCATATATACACATGTGGTGTGTATTGTAGCATTACTCAGAACATCAGGAATTCAATGCTCACCTTGGTGTCCTTCACTGGAGGAATGGCTAGCACCCTATGCAGAAGTTTTAATAGCTTAGGTTCATTGATTGTGTACTATGTGCTAGTCATGATTCTAAGTTCTTTATATATGTTAAATACTTTCATCTTCACAATAGCTCTGTGATATAGGTTCTATTATTATTTGCATCTTAGTCTGGGCAATTGCAATTCAAGGAGTTAAATAAGTTTGCCCAAATCGCAGTTAGTAGTTGCAGGGGCAGGATTTGAACCCAGATGGTCTGGGTTCAGCTCAGGTGCACTCAAGTAGTATATATCCTGTCTCTCAATGAAGGGGTAGGACAGCCATGGAGAGAGATATGCATCACCATGAAAATGTCTGCATCATATTTTGAGTAATAAAAACAATATACATGCAGTATGTATATAGTACAACATTAATACAAAGAAAAACTCAAAACAACACTAGAGAGAGAGAGAAGAGCAGGAAAGAATACAAGAAATAGGGAGGTCGCAGAATAATAAACAATTGCCCATAAAAATGCACAGCATCTAGTACTTACCTCTGGGGATAGAAGTTGGAATCTCCATAGTGACCACAGGGACTTACATGCCATTAGGTAATTTTTATACCAGCAACACATCAGTGTGATGTGAAACTAATTTTAAGATAAAATTGATATCTATTTCTAAGGCTTTTTGTAGGTTGCATCTAAGTGTGTATGTGAAGGGGTGCAATCTGAACTAAGCTTTCTGGACACTGTTATGGTCTAGTGATTATGGCAGAGAAGGAAGTAGGGAAGGAAATGGGGTAAGTGGGAGAGACATTTTATGATATGTGTATGCAGAAGTATGATACATTTACTCATCCATCTACTTATTAACACCCAGCAAGCTCTGGGGAGGATTGCAGACAATGTACAAAAAGACATCTATACCAGAGTATTTCAAGGTGAAGAAATTGGAGAAAAGAAAACATAAGAATAAGAAAATGTGTGAGGGGGTGTCCCAGGACATTTGCTAGAGGGAGAGGCTTTGGGATCCATAGCCAAGGGGGAAACATGGTGAGTTACATGTCTAACCATATTCATTAGCTAAAAAACAAATCAACTATTTAGGTTATGGAAAATACGACTGGTTCTGGGAGATACTGCCCAATATTATGGATTGGTTCCTAAATTACAGGAAAGACAGCAATGAATATTATAGTGTTCTTTAAAATATGGAAAGCAATTTATTTCCTCACTATAAAATTAATAGAGGCTTCATGTAGGGCACTTGGAAAATAATCATCTCTAATAACTCCAGGGAAAGATGCAAGCTTGGAAACAGAAATTAGCCACTTTCCCTTCCTTCGCCCAATTCCAACTGAAGTCATGGAAGAAGCATACAGATAGGAGGACACCAGCAGCCGGGAAGGGAGCCGAGGAAAGACGCCATCCAAAGACCAAAAACTTCAAGGAATTCCCAGCACATAGGCATCAGATTAAACATAACATGGATGCCAAGCCCCCTAGGAAAGCTGCATGGCCTGGCAGGAAGATGAAAAGATCCTCAGGGTTATAGGATGAGGTGGTTGGTGGCACAGGGTAGAGGGACCTGCGTGCTAGAGCCTTCTTGGTGCTCCAGCTCATTGGAATATAAGGGGTGAGGGGCAGGACCGAGAAGGCAGGCAGGAGATGCCCCACAGAGCAGCACAGAGAATGGGGCCAGTGGAGGCCGGCAGGGACTTTCCTGTGCCTGAGTAAGCACATGGCAATGGCAACACAACCAAGGGAAGGGCAGCAGCAGTGGGGGAGTGACCACAGTTTACTGATGCTTTACTGCGTTTTACTGAAGTGGTACTTTCCTTAGCCAGCAACTCCAGAGGAGTCATCAATTATAAAGCTCTTTAGTAAAATTAAATGTGAGAATATTTAGGAAAGCATCAACCAATAATGAAGAGAAATATATAGTGCCAGATACTAAAATATTAAACTCTGTTAACTGTAACTGTTTACTACTTAAAGTCACTGATATCAAAGATCTTTCCTGAGTTTTCAAGCAGGTGGAGGAGAGTCCCCACCCCTACTCGGTCTCTGGATACATGTACCTTCTTTTTAGGTGAAGATGGAGAAGCTGTGTACAGTTAGTAAAAGCAAGACCTGGAGCTGTGATGTGGCTGATCTGTGGCTCAGATCATCAGCTCCTGATAGCAAAATTCAGGCTTAAAACTAAAGAAAGTGGGGAAAACCACTAGGCCAGTCAAGTATGACTTAAATCAAACCCCCTATGAATATACAGTGGAGTTGACAAATAGATTCAAGAGATTAGATCTAGTAAACAGAGTGCCTGAAGAACTATGGTCAGAGGTTCGTAATATTGTACAGGAGACAGCGAACAAAACCATCCCAAAGAAAAAGAAATGCAAGAGGCAAAGGGGTTATCTGAGGAGGCTTTACAAATAGCTGAGGAAAAGAAGAAAAGTGAAAAGCAAGGGAAAAGGAATGATGGGAAGACCTAAAAAGACTATTATAATTCTACCCCAAGGTTCCTGCTTTTTCACTGTGCCAGTTATATCTGTTTTCTAAATCTTTCCAATAGCTCTTTTCAGAGTGACAGTTCAACAAGAACAGGATCCCAGACATTATTTCCCAAATATTTGGGATTCAAGATTCTAATAGAGTCCCTAGTTTCTTCTAGAATTGTTCTCACTTCTTATAGTCTTCCTGATCACACCCTACTCATCTTTCTATAATACCTCCTGATTCTACATTTCCCTCCCTCACCCCGAGACATGAACTGGCTTTCCAATTTGAAAGCTGGGAGGTGGAGGGAGGTGTCCTGTCCATGGATGAAGGGGCCCACCAGAGTCAGTCAACACAGACAGGACAGCTACAGTGGAGATGAAGATGAAGAGCTTCAACACCAGCTTAACAGAAAGCATCATAAAAACTGTTTCAAAAGAACACTCTCATGTGTATTAATTGTCTCCATCTGACTCCATTATGATTAGATGAGCAGAGGGTATATTTTTTTAATTCCACTTTCAAGAACTCAGTTTGAGACTGAGTGGTTTGCCGAAGGTCAAAACATCACATCTGAAAGAGCCCAAATCTAGTGTGTGGGGTCAGAGCTACCAGACTTCAGGGCTTGGTTGAAAGAACTCTGCTCTCCAGAACCAAGCCCACTGCTCTTTCTCTGCCTTATCACTCCTCCCTTGTTCTTTCAAACAAAATAAGGCTATTGAACATTTGCCAAACAGCTTTCAAACACTGGCACAGTGCTTCATATTGCTAGGTATGCGAGAAGAATAACAACCAGATCAAAGGCCCCATCTCTGCCTTTCAGGATGAGCAAGGCATTAGAGACAAGCATTTGCACAGCAACCCATCAAATGTATGTGATACAAACTGAGCTCCATAGAACTGTAGGAATGTGTCAGCATCTCAAGTCAAACAGGTAAATCAGGGAAGAAGAAGAGAAGGAGAGACTGGGCCAAGCAGTGCTCTAGCTTCTGTGATTAAATTCTCCCTTTAATCCTTACATCAGCCCTAGATGCAGGTCCTATTACCCCCATTTTAAGCATAAGGAATCTGAGGCTCTGAGAGTTCTAGAATTCCTCTCCCACCATGATCTTTTTCCACACCAGATACCAAGTGTGCTCCAAGAGGCTGTTACCAGATGCCCAGGCATCCCTCTCTTTTCTTTGAGCAGAAAAGCAGGCCAAGGTCCTCGTCATGATTGCCTGGAGCCTCTCTTTCCTGTTCTCCGTTCCTACCCTTATCATATTTGGGAAAAGGAAACTCTCCAATGGTGAAGTGCAGTGCTGGGCCCTGTGGCCCGACGACTCCTACTGGACCCCGTACATGACCATCGTGGCCTTCCTGGTGTACTTCATCCCCCTGACAATCATCAGGTAAGAGGCCAGCAGGCCAGACACACGGGGGCTTTCCCAGTTCACTAACTGCTGTTCTCTTTCCTTCCAGGGCACTCATTGCTCCTTGTGTCCTTTGGGGAACCGGCTAGGAGCCAAGATCTTATGTAAAGCTACCATATGCTAAGCTCTACTCCTCCAAAGTGGAATAAGGAGGAGGGAACTAACATTTTCTGATTATGTGCTATGGGGCAGGCCTTGTGAAAAGTGGCTAACAATTATCCCATCCAACACAACTCTATGAAATAACTACTCTTATCCCCATTTTATAAATGACAAAACTCAAGCACAAAGAAGTAACTTATTCAACATAACATGGGATTTAACCCCAGATTTGTCTGATTTCATATCCTGTTCTCTCTCCTATATCATGAAACTTTTTAAATATAAGACCTAGTACCAGTTTCAGAAACCTTATAATTGAAAAGACAGACAAACTTGAAACAAAACTGGAAAAAATGAAAACACAGTACACACAAAAATATGCTAGCATGTGTATTCAATGAAGTCAAACAACGGCAGGGAGCACTTCTTAGAAGCATCCTTTAAATGAGGGAAGCCTTCAGATAGGAGAAGGGGAAGGTAAGAACAGGTTACCTGGTGACTGGGGATAAGAGTGTATACGGTAACTGGAAAGGACAGGCAGGCAGTGCCAATGGAAGAGAAGTTGGCAATAAGCTCTTTCTGGATGGGGTGAGGCTCATTGTGAAAGGCCTTAGGAAACAAGCCATAGGATGTTCCCTTTGCCCTGCAGCCAATGGTGGACCAAAGATGGTCTTTCAGTAGAGAAGATCACAACCTCCTGGACAAGCCAGGGTCTCCCTTAGTCACATCACAGGATCCTCTCTGAAAGGGTGGCTCAGCACAGGTTGGTGGGATTGGGAACAGCAGGGAAATAACTGGCTTGTTAAGTACGAATATGGAACTTGCTGATTCTGCACCCTCTTGAGTGTTCCCAAGTCTACTATCAAGTACCACATAAGTTGTCCTGGGCAAATGAAGATCAGCCTTTGTGTTTCAATATTAATAGTATAAATAATGCTGTGATAAAAATCTTGGTACTTAAAATTATTCATGAGTCCCTGATTATTTCCTCAGAACTCATTCTAATGGAATTGCTAGATCATAGATGATGTTCGTTTTAAGACTTTTGATGCATATTCATAACCTGCCCTATAAAAAATGTGTATTCTTGCCAACAGCAAACAAGAGCTCTGATTTTTCTTCCCCGACCCAGAGAAAGGTGATATCATTTCTTTATTAAATCTTTGCTGATCACAAAGGTTTAAATAAGTATCTCATTGTTTCCATATGCATTTCTTGGATTAAGTGATTGGATATTTTCAAGAGTTTTCTGATGTTATAGGAATTACTTGTTCTTGCTCTTTGTTCATCTTCGTCTCATAAGATGCTAAAGCTGGAAAAATGTTACCCATCACATAGTCCAGCCCCTAAACTTTTCACAAGTAGACCTAGAGCTAAAAGAAGTGAAATGACTTGCTTTCCTTCAGAGTAGACAGGAGCAGAGTGATTCCCACGGTCAGCCGCTCAGCCTTTCTGAGATTGGATATTGTCTAGTCAATCTGACTGAACAAGTTAACATCTATACTATATTTCAACTTACTGCTCTCCTCTTCACCAAGCTGAATCTGGGAGGAAGCTGGAAGGGATGATTAAAGTTATTTAGACAGTTGATCAAAACTAGGTAACAGCCAGTAAAAAGAAGCACAGAAAGAGGCCAGCTGCAATGGTAAGAAAGGATTTGGAAGGAAGCGAATCATGTTGTCATAGGCAACTGACACATTGATTTCAGCAGCAGCGAATATCTCTGCTTCTCTCCTTATTGATTTCCCATCAGCTCCTGAAATCAGTTCAAACCCCTGTTCCACATGGTGGATGCAACCCTGGAGCACAACCTCACAACATTCTGTCTGGTCAGATCTCTCACTCAGGGCTTTCACAGTCTGAAATTTCCCCCATTCATTCAAGCTGCCTCTTCTCCAACTTGCCTACAGTTCAGCTTGTGCATTTTTGTAATGTCCTTGAGTTGGACACGACTGAGCGACTGATCTGATCTGATCTGGAAAACACAAAGTCTAACTTAATGATTAAAGGGGTTGATTTCAAAAGTCCTTTTCACTCAGCCCTTGTCAGACTAAGGCATCAGTAAATCCTGCTCCTTGATGCTTGCTTCCAGCCAGGGCAGAACCATGAAAATGCAGTGACCTTGTTCTGTACTTTAGCTCCCCTGAAGCATTTCCTACCTACTCAGTCATTATCTTCCCTCTTCTGCCTCCTGTGGTCAGCCTTCTGAGGGAGAAAGAGCTTCTCTCTGGGGGGATGCACCAGAGCAAATCACCTGTTCTTGAACGAAGACCAGGCATCATGAACGAAGTTTTCTGAAGCATTTGTTTTCCAACTAGTTTGAGGGATAAGCTGCTATAATTTCATCTGTCTCAGAGGTAAAGAGCAACTCTTTTTTATTGTTTTCTTTTTTTCTTAACCACACTTTGGCACCCTGAGCTTGATTCTGTTGCTAGTGACTTTCAGATAAGTTTAAACTCTTAATTCCAAGACTGAGTAGAAGAAAGAAACAACTCAAGTGTTCACTAGTTTTATTAACCATGTCTCATGCTTTATTGTCCCTCATGCATGATACATTGATATACAGATATATATATACATATAAAGGTATATTCTTACTAAAATGATTGGCATATATATATATATATATGTTGTTGTTTTAATTTGCATTTCTTTCATCACAAATGAGGTTGAACATATTGAATACCACTTCATTGAGTTATGCAAGCCCCTTTGCCATGACAAGGCTGTGATACATGAAAGGGAACACATTTTATATGTTCAATATTATTTTGGGTTTTTTTTTGCTTTTTATTTATTCATTTATTTTTGGCTGTTTTGGGTCCTCGTTGCTGAGTGCAGGCTTTCTCTAGTCGCCATACAGCAGAAGCTACTCTCTAGTTGTGGTTTGTGGGCTTCTCATTGTGGTGGCTTCTCTTGTTGTGGAGCATGGCCTCTAGGCAAAGGGCCCTACTGCAGCTGTCGCATGTGGGCTCAGGAGTTGTGGCTCCCGGGCTCTAGAGCACAGGCTCCTTAGTTGCAGCACATGGGCTTAGTTGCTCAGCAGCATGTGGGATCATCCCAGGTCAGGGACTGAACCCACGTCTTCTGCATTGGCATGCAGATTCTTTACCACTGAGCTACCAGGGAAGACCTATTTTCTGTTTTTTAAGTAACTTACCTATTCATATTCTTTTTCTCCATTTATTTTATTCTCTCTCTTTAGAGATATTTTTATATAAAAACTTTCCCTGTTTTCCTATGATTAGGATATTTCCCTAGTTTGCCTTTTCATTTTGAATATGATTTTATTTTGCTTTCAGTTAATAAGACTGACATAATCAAGAGGAGAGAAATTATGAATAACTAAAATTAGAAAGTCAAATGAATCAGTTTGAAAAAAGAATCATAGGAAAGTACTTGGCAAAAGTTTATATAAATGCATATGAAAAAATGAATGAAATGTAAATGGCTTTTCTGTAATATATAAACATTTTATATTTTAGTGTATTCACATCCACTCACACTTTACATTTTTTATTTCTATTCTCTCTTAGGAAAGAATAAGTTCATTTCACAAACTTACCTATATTTTAATTTAACTTTTAAATGATTTATTATTTTACTTATTTGAAAATAATTTCAGTTTTGGGAGCATGTTAAAAATATCACTTTAAAATTGTTTTATTTTATTGTGATGTCTTATTTCGAGGTTTTACTTGATTTTTATGTAATATAAATTAAAAATCTAAGTTAAATTTATTTATTTTTTTTAATGCTGGGTCATTCACTCCAACATTACTTACTGAATAATTTACCTTTTCTCTATGGTATGAAATGGTAATTCTATCATATGCATATTTATATTATAAATGTTCTTAGTGTTTGCTGCTGCTAAGTCGCTTCAGTCGTGTCCGACTCTGTGCGACCCCATAGATGGAAGCTCACCAGGCTCCCCGGTCCCTGGGATTCTCCAGGCAAGAATACTGGAGTGGGTTGCCATTTCCTTCTCCAATGAATCAAAGTGAAAAGTGAAAGTGAAGTCGCTCAGTCGTGTCCGACTCTTAGCGACCCCATGGACTGGAGCCAACCAGGATCCTCCGTCCATGGGATTTTCCAGGCAAAAGTACTGGGGTGGGGTGCCATTGCCTCTTAGTGTTTAGGAGCTTTCTAATCTCTTCACTTTATTTTGGTTTTGTTTTCTCTATTCTTTATCTTTAGAGAAACCCTTATATAATAATTTTTTTCTTATTTAATATGTTGTAAATATTTCCCCAGTTTTTCATTTGTTTCTTCATTTTGAATATGTTTTCCTTTTTCTCATATGAAAATACGCTTAATAGCATTTTTCTCATATCAAACTGGCAACATTTTTAAAAAGACTTGGGAGTGAGGCACACAGTGGGAGGCAGAGAGTGAAATTTTTACAAACTTTCTTAAAAAACAATTTAATAAAATACAATGAGAATCCTTCAAAAGTTTATACAGCAAAAGAAATCAATGGAGAGTTTCGGATTAGCAGATGCAAATTATTACACATATGGATAAACAACAAGGTCCTACTGTATAGCACAGAGAACTATATTCAATATCCTGTAATAAACCATAATGGAAAATAATATGAAAAAGAGTATATATGTATAACTGAATTACTTTTCTGTACAGCAGAAATCAACATAACACTATAAATCAATACACTTCAACAAAGTTTTTAAAAAGTAAAAATTTTTTAAATAGAAAAGAAATCAATCAAAAATGTCCAAGCAGAAGAGGAAATTACATGGTCCTGATGAAAAAGTACTACCTTCTGAAGGTACCCCCTTCTCATTAAAAAATCTCTGGGAATATGAAATAGAATGCATGCATAATATTCCACAGCGTAGTTGAATGTGCTTTCATTTTGTTTCCAGCTAGTAGAGATTGACACAATTAAGAAAAGGAGAGACCACACAAATAATTAAGTTAGTGATTTTTCTGCTACTAATATTACATTGTTTTAATGACTGTAGCTTTATATACATTTAATGTCTGCGAAGACAAGATCTATGCCTTTTTGAGATTCTAAGGCTATTCCTGGGGAAGCTGCTCACACACTCTCCTTGCACCCACTACTCCAGCCAGAACAAGCCATCTGAACACCCCACACTCCTCTCATCCCTGGGCCTTTGTGCACATCATTCCTTATGTCTGGGCACTCCTCCAGACTCACTCTGCCTCACTTCTGGCAAAATGATTCACATTCTTTCTGTCTTATTTCAAAGACTGGCAGAGTTGTCTCTGCCAATCCTAGGCCACATCCGACCTCAACTTGTCCAAGCTGCCATTAAGGCTTCATGGGAGTGTCATTGCCTGCTTCTGCAACTGTATCTCTTGAGCACATGACTCTTGTCTCAATCTCTAGACTCCAAACTCAGCACATAATGAGCACTTTGTAAAATGTTAGATTAAATAAACAATGCAGACCTGACTGCTGAACTTCGTCAGTTAGACAGAAGTATTATGTCACTCCATCTCTCTCTCTCTCTCTCTCTCTCTCACACACACACACACACACACACACACATATGCGCGTGCATGCACACACACACACATCTAGTATGGAAATTTCTGGTTATTTAATTCCTAGATCAGTTTCTGGCATATGGCAGATACTCCATGAACATATGTGAAAGGAAAGAAGAGAGAGAGAGGAAGAAAGGCAGAGAGGAAGGGAAAGAGGAAGGAAGAAAGAGTCATATCGTCAGTGGCAAACTCTCCTGAGAGCTGTGTGTGGATAAAGATTTAGCTGTTCCCTCACTAATTAAATCAGGCTCCCAGGACCTGAGACCACAGTGACTGACAATAAAGGTAATGCATTGTTTTTCTGGGTCACCAGAACTCCTGTTGCTTCAAAATTTATTTGACTTGTCTGACTGTTGCTGGGAAATGTTTTTAGCCCTACTGTAATTGATTTACTCTAGCTATGGTTATCTTCTTGCTACCTAATTGATTTCTCATTCTCCTATCGTTTTTACTCTAGGAGATGAAGGTAGAGGCATAAAAGAGCCATAGCTGGCAACTCCAAAACAATAAGTGGGGCACATTGGTCATGGAGCACTGATTTATATTATGCAGGAAAAGAAATCCATTTATTTTGTTTGGGGAAAGGGGGTCATGCTGTGGGGAAAGCCCCATGCAGAGGTCAGGACAGGTCATGGTGGATAAAAGGGCCCAAGGTCCTAGCCAGCACTGTCCACGGTACAAGATGTCCAAGGCCAAAGTATATCGTCTGAGGGATGGCAAGAGTTAGGTCTTTTGAAAAAGCCATCATTATTAGCCTACTAGGTTATGGTAGATGCTTATATTTGAGTTCCCCATATCCATTCCACTCTAAGCTATTCATGGCAACCCCTCCCCTTAGCATGTGAATGTTTTAGATCTACTTCTAGGCAATGAAATGTGAGGCAGTGTCTTTTGAAGAGCTTTTGGAAAGATTTCCCCATTTTAAGCAAACACAACAATATGAAATGAAAAATAAAAATCTTCCTTCCCTGTTTCCCTCCTCAGAAGCATCAGTGTTAAGATATTGTTATACCCCTTTCAGGACTGTTCAGTTCACATACCAGCATATACATATGTACAGAAACAAACTAAACATACTGAAGGACATCTGATCTTTGAAAAAAAAGAAAAAGTTGATCAATCGCTTCACTTTCCTGTTTAGAGCCATTCAGTGGATTTATACTGTTTCAGGACAAAAAGTCCAAGACCTCAAACCCTGTACTCAAGGCCATGTGTGACCTGGTCCGTGCCTCACTCTCCATCCTTTTCTTAGGCCACACAAGCTGCCTTACTCACCATGCTTCAACCACACTGGCCTTCTCTAAGTTCTTCAAATGGACCTGATCCCTCCTGTCTCAGAGACTTTGCAAGTGCTATTCCCTCTGCTTGAATGACCACCTTATTTTTTTTGCATTTAAAAAAACCATTTTATTCTTCAGATCTTAGGTGAAACTACACCTCTTTTGGAAAGGCTTCCCTGAAGCCTTTCAAGCCAAACCTCTATTACATACTCTTACATCCACTATATCTTATCTTCATGGCATTAGTGCTAGCGAAACTAATTAATGAGGAGAGAAACACTTTTGATCAGGGAGGATCCTTAAGCCACTAGTAGGAGAAGAGTGAAAAAGACCACGTGAAGCATGCCAAGTGAAGCATCAGCTCCCCCTACTCCTGCTTCTACTCCCACTCCTCCCTCTTCTACTCCCACTCACGCTTAGCTTCTAGTTGGATCTACAGAGCACAGCTGGACCTCATACTCAGGCCCCCAAATGAGGCAAAGGTGGAGATAGAGATGGAACCTGTGGCTCTAAGACTGTGATGGCATCCATCAAGTCCCTGACCTGTGCTGAGTAGGAGTCATGAAAGGTGCACCTTTGGTCTGAAGTGGGATGTTCTCCCTGTATCTTGAGGACAGAGGGAACTTCTGATTTCATTTCCTGACACTCATACACAATCTAGAAGCAAGACTAAGGAAATAGCCGCAGGCATCCTTTTATGCACTTAATGCCACTTGAAAAGTCTTCCTCTGGTTTGCACTCTCACACTCTTCCATGGCCAGGAGCTGCCTTCGGGAAGCAATGGAAGAAAATGGGTCTGTGTTTGGATCGCCTTCCATAAAATCAAGAAATAAATCAGCCAGGAAAGGGATACTTTACTCAATCTTGGTGCCCCTTAGATTTTCAGGTTTCTAAGAAGCTTGAAGTAAAGCTATGCCTGCTGAGAGAATGGAGATAAATAAAAGGCATGGAAGAAGTTGACCCGAAAGGATGGAGATGCTATTCCTCAGCTGTTTCTGAGAATGGGCCATTTCTGGATCTGCTTGGTCTTTAAGTTATGACTGCCATAGACAACGGACTTCCCAGGTGGCTCAGTGGTAAAGAAGCACCTACCAAATATAGAGGATATAGGAGACATGGGTTCAGTCTCTGGGTCAGGAAGATCCCCTGCAGCAGGAAACGGCAACCCACTCCAGTATTCTTGCCTGTAAAGTCCTATGGACAGAGGAACTTGGTGGGATACAGTCCACAGGGTCACAAAAAGTTGGACATGAGAGTGACTGAGCACCCATGCATGGCATAGACAAGACTCAACATACCAAGTGTTATACCAGCCCAGAGGCCCCAAGGAAGAGGCAGCCAACTGTCACAGAGGAAGAGAAAGGTTTCATGATACATGGAGAATGGGCTAAAAAAATGTCATTTTTAGGAAGCAAAGGAGACACAGAGAAATGGAAGACACTGGACTTTATGTTCACCCAAAGTCAACTACATATTAAGCATGGAATTGGGGTTAGTTTAGTTGGCTACTCCTGTTGCTGACATGGAAGAAGGTATACTGAGAGACAGTGGAGTAGAGGGAGGCAGGATGATGACGAAAGAGGTGAAAAAGGCAGAGATGGATTGTGGAAGGCTTTGGATGCCCTGCTCAAGAGACTAGAGAGCAACAAGGGGAAAGGGGATGGATTGTGGGAGGCTTTGGATGCCCTGCTCAAGAGACTAGAGAGCATCATGCAGGAAAGTGGATAGATTGTGGGAGGCTTTGGGTGCCCTGCTCAAGAGACTAGAGAGCATCATGCAGGAAAGTGGAGGCACTGCAGGGTTTTTAAGCCAAGGAATGATTCTCTGTCCCAAAGCTCCAGTTCTGATGGCAAGTGGTATGGACATTCCAGATGGTAGCAAAGTGGAGATGTTTATAAGACTATGGCAATAAATCAGGCAAGAGATGATAAGGAGTGTTTGTTCTGGCAGCAAATATATTAAAATTATAAGGATACAAAGGAAATTTTCATGGCCCCTGCATAGGGATGACACATTAATTTGTGCGTTCATACATATTTCCATGCTTAATGGATACAAAGTTTCAGGTGGGAAAAATGAGAAAGTTTTGGAGATGGATGATAGTGATAGTTGCACAGCAATGTTAGTGTACTTAATGCTGCCAAACTGTACACTTAAAAAATGGATAAAATGGTCAATTTTATGTTATATTTATTTCATCACAATAAAGAAGGTTCCAGATATTAAACAAGAAGAGACTGTAAGGGTCTGAAGTGATGCTGAAGACCAGAAGTGGAGAGGAAGGTACAGATGATGGAGACATTTTGAAGGGACAATTCACAGAATTTGCTGATTAATTAGATGAAAGGAATCAGCAAGAAGGAAATAGATGTATTCACAGTTCTCCTGATGTATGACTCTGTTACATCCTGAGAAGTGGCCGGATTTGGGAAATAAAGGGACATCCTACTTATCAGTTTTCCTGGCTAACAGTAAACCTGCTCCTGGTTTTCTACTTGCTTGACTGATATTAGCGAGACAAGGTGGGGGTGACTAAGGCCCAAACCCCTAACACATAAAACCTTTCTTAATTTTCCACTGTGTACATGGTTGATAATGAACAAATACTTGAATTATTGTTCAGTTAAGCAGCGGGGTTGCAACTGTGGTACTCAGTTACACTTGATGATATTGTAACCTTTCCTTGTATTTCATTTATCTGGGAAAAAGTTTTCCTGATCTCACAAATATTAAACTTAGGGAAAAGAATAGACTCACTAGCAATTTGCTTTCTCATTTTTTCTTGGATGTAGACAAACAATTTCCAGAAAAGCCCCTGGGCAGGTATAGGAGCGGTGAGGATGCTCCTCAAAGACCCTGAGCTTTCCTGGCAGACTCAGTGGAGGTTCTCTGAGCAGGGAAAAGCAATAAGGAGGTTTTTACCACAGTCATTAATTGAGTTATATTACAGAGATCATTAAAAGCAATTAGTGCTTTGTCAGCTACTGTGAACTAGAACTCTGATTTTTTTTTTTAAACAAGTGATTCTCAAGAGGGATGTTAGTGCAGTTTTAAAATGAAGCAGTGCTTTGTCTCAAAGTTTTTAGTCAAGGTTCTTAGTATATTAGAAATGTCAAATAACTAATTAAAGAAGGGTATGTTTATCAAAGAGGATAAAGGATACAAAATTTGCTAATGCTTTTGGGTCATTAGTCCTTTTTTCCTGTTAGGTGCATGTTTTGATGTTGTTGTCGTTGTTGAGTCGCTCAGTCCTGTTTGACTCTTTGCAAACCCAGGGACTGTAGCCCACCAGGCTCCTCTGTCCGTGGGATTTCCCAGGCAAGAATACTGGACTGGGTTGCCATTTCCTCCTCCAGGGGATCTTCCTAACCCTGGGATCAAACCCACGTCTCCTTTATTGCAGGCGGATTCTCTACCACTGGGTCACCAGGGAAGCCCCTAGGTGCAGATTATACCGTGTAATATTAGGTGTGATATCATGTGAAAAATAAAGAAGGAAGGGAAAGAAAATGACATTCATTGAGCCTCTGATAATTTAAAAAAAACTGTGTATAGCACTTTAAATGTTGTCACATTTGATCCCTAAAAAACTCTTAAGTTTGCATTATTAACTTGATTTGATGGTCTAAACTAAGACCCAGTCTTTTAGTGGGTTCGGGCTGCTATGATAGAACACCACAGAGCAGGTGACTGCACACAACAGAAATATATTTCTCACAGTACTGGAGGCTAGAAGTCTAAAATTAGGTTGCCAGTTCAGTTGGGTGGGGCCTCCCTGGTGGTTCAGTGGTAAAGAATCCGCCTGCAATGCAGGAGAGGTGGGTTTGATCCCTAGGTTGGGAAGATACCCTGGAGGAGGAAATGGCAATCCACTCCAGTATTCTTGCCTGGGAAAGCCCATGGACAGAGGAACTTGGCGGGCTACGGTCCATGGGGTCGCAAAGGGGTAGGACATGAATTAGCCACGAGCACGAGCAGGAGCGCGGTTGGGTGAGGGCTCTCTTCCAGGTTGTAGACTTCTCCTTGTAGCCTCACACAGCAAAAATGTCACGAGAATTCTGTGGGAATATCCTCTTACAAGGGCATTAATCCCACTCATGAAGATGCAACCCTCCATATGACCTAAGCACCTCCCCAAAGTCCCATATCCTTATAACACCACATTGGACAGTAGGATTTCAACATATAAATTTGGGGAGGAGGGACACAACAGTTCTTCCTGTTTCACTCAGTATATTAGTTATCTATTTCTGGGTAACATATTATTATTTTAAGTCACCAGGTTCATGATAATCTATCTCTTAATGGGTTCAGGTTGCTATAACTTATTATCTCACAGTTTCTGTGGGTCAGAGTCTGGACACAGTTTAACTGGGTCCTCCGCTTAGGTGTCTGCCAGGGCTGGGGTGTTATCAGAGGCTAAGTAAGGAAGGATTTTCCTCCAAGTTTCCTTGGACTTCTGGCAGAATTGATTTCTTAGGGCTAAAGGTCTCACAAAAGCTTGCTTCTTCAAAGCTAGCAATGCACTAGAGACACTAGCAAGACAGATCCTACATACTTACGTAATCACAGACATCCCATCACCTTCACCTCAATGCACTGATAAGCAAGTCAGAGGTCTGGCCATACTCAAGCAGAGAGGATGACACAGTCATGTGAACACCTAAGGTAGGAATTATGGAGCCAAGAAAAGCCCGTCAAGGCCATACAACCAGCAAATAATAGAGCTAGTTACAAGTCTAAATTTTTCTGACCCCAAACCCTGTGTTTGGATTCCAGTCTCAGCTGTACCTCTGACCATCTGAATTATCTTGGAGAAATCACTAAATTTCACCCAGTCCAAGTCTCCTGACTTAAAAAAAAAAAAGAAGCGGCTGCTATCTATTGTGACTCTATAATCAGGAAGGATAGAGGGGCAGACCATGGTTGAGAGACCTTTGCCTCCATATCTCACACTTGGGGAACTGGAGTGGTCCTCAGAGTGGAGACCCACCAGTCACTTTAATACTATCTTTGGTCCTTTCCACAGTGTCATCTATGCCATTGTGATCAGAACTATTTGGGTCAAAAGCAAAGCCTATGAGACAGTGATTTCCAACTGCTCAGGTAAGTCTTTCATCTGCATTACCAAATCCTTAGCTAATTTTGCTTCTGCAGAGGTTTTTCTCTAGCAAACATGAGCTGGGGTTTTACAGTTATAACAAGGCTACCATTATATCAGGGCCCAGCAGGCAAGTCAGATCCCTCAAAAGCTATTTCAGGCAGGCTTTGCCTTCTCCACATGGCTCTCTCAAAATCTGACGAAGGGGGACTATGGGTCTGGCTGAGCTGTGCCAGCAGAGCCCCTTGAAACAGCTCTAAGCCAGGGTCTGAGGGTAACCCTATCATGGTGGGTTTGCAGAGAGGCACCCAAGAGACTCTGGTATGGAAAGAGAGGACTGTGTAGGGAGGAGGCCACACGTTCAGTAAAACATGAGGACAGACATTTCTGCTTGGCTTAAACTTACAGAAAAATTGTCATCTAACCACAGAACAGTCCTGGGCCCTAGGACAGTCAAGGCAGAATACATGCCCTCCCCGTGGTTTGAGCATACCCCACACAGCAGAACAAGCCCAAGACTGCCTGCTACAGCCCCTCCCCAAATCCCATTTCAGCAACCTTACTGCTGAGCACCACCTACACAATAGGTGCTGAGACTTGGAGGCCCATCTGCTTCCCAGACAGACACTGCTGGGCCTCTGAGTACAACCTGGAGAGAACACAGCACACAAACATGCCCAAGAGAGAAGAGAAGGTCTCCTGTGTGTCTAGTTACTATAAAATGGCTAGTTCTGAAAAAGGAGACCATGGAGTTTCCACGGACCAAGACCATGCATATATATATATTCATTTTGCAAAAATTATCATCCATCTTTTACAAATGGAAATCATATTAACTTTAAATTATACCTATCTATATAGATATATCACTGTATTGTCTGGGTAGGTTTTCGATTGAGTTGTCACTTAACAGAGTTCATGATCCTAGTTTGACAGCTCATGTGAGGTAGGACCAGAGGGCTTTGGAAAGCCCAGAGCTCTAGGTTGGAGGGGGAACACAGGGAAAAGGAGGCTGTTTTAATGTGCTCAGGCTGCCATAACAATATACCACAGCAAGTGGCTTAAACAATAAATTTATTTTATCACAGTTCTAGAGACTGGAAACCCAAGATCAAGGTACCAGTAAATTCTGTTTCAGTAAAGAAGAGTAAGAGCTCTCTTCTTGGATTGCAGATGGCCTTGCTGGCTTCTTGCTATCTACTCACAAAGCAGAGAGGAGAGACAGAAATCTTTCTACTGTCTCTTCTCATAAGGGCACTAATTCCATCATAAGATTCCTGTTCTCATCTAACTCCGAAAGGCCCCATCTGCTAAAATTAATACCATCACATTGGGGGGTTAAGTCTTCAACTTATGAATTTTGTGATGACACAAATATACAGTGCATAACAGGGGAAGAATCAGGGGGGAAAAGTGAGAAGAGAGAGAGATAGTGGAAATAAACATACACCAACCAAATGAGAATCAGATCAGATCAGATCAGTGGCTCAGCCGTGTCCGACTCTTTGCGACCCCATGAATCACAGCACGCCAGGCCTCCCTGTCCATCACCAACTCCCGGAGGTCACTCAGACTCACGTCCATCGAGCCACTGATGCCATCCAGCCATCTCATCCTCTGGAATCCCCTTCTCCTCCTGCCCCCAATCCCTCCCAGCATCAGAGTCTTCGCCAATGAGTCAACTCTTCTCATGAGGTGGCCAAAGTACTGGAGTTTCAGCTTCAGCATCATTCCCTCCAAAGAAATCCCAGGGCTGATCTCCTTCAGAAGGGACTGGTTGGATCTCCTTGCAGTCCAAGGGACTCTCAAGAGTCTTCTCCAACACCACAGTTCAAAAGCATCAATTCTTCGGTGCTCAGCCTTCTTCACAGTCCAACTCTCACATCCATACATGACCACAGGAAAAACCATAGCCTTGACTAGACGAACCTTAAGGCTATTTATTCAAAGCTTGCTATAGCAAGGGAATCAGCCACCATTACTTGTCTTTTGACAGAAACTCAAAAGCAGTCAGAGGAGCGGTAAAGCCTCAGACGTGCCCTGATTGGGGGCTGTTGTCATGGGAAGCTGTAAGTGTGCTGATTAAAAGCACAGCATCCTGTGTGATGGCTTAGGTATGCATATTTGGCTTTCTCTGGTTGGTTTTAGGTTGACAACAGGGGCAAAAATTAAAGAGCTATCAGTCAGTAGTCAAGTCTCGGGTATTTGTGGTAGACTGTTCCAGGAGGTATTATTCAGTTTATGGGCTCTGGGTTAGAAACAGTGGTCTGATTTTCTACAATTCTGACTTGCATAGAGTAGGTTGGTTTCCTTGACTGGTTACCGTAGATAACGGGTTAGTTTCCTGGGTTGGTTGCTGCAGAGTGTGGGTCAAAGTTCCATCTTAAATATGATCTGGCTACCGTCTATTTGTTTGCTTACTCTGTCGACACAGACTGACAAGACAGAGACACAGTGCATCTACCGTCAGCTGTCAGTAATGCCTAACGCAGCTCCCAAGCCCTCTCCTCATTATGCAGGCACAGTCCCAGGATGAAGGAGTTAGGCCTTATAATTCTGACTTGTCTTTCCCTCTTCTCGGCTGAGCTGACTGAAGAAGAATATTAAGGTGGTTATTGTTCTTGAGAGGAGCATGAGAAGGCACAAAGCCTTCTGCAGCTGTGCTCAGTCAGCCACTTCTGGGTCCTTTCCATACTTTACCTCCCTGAATCCTTACACAACTCTGTAAGGTGGTATCATCATCTCTCTCTTACAAATGGAAGACAGGCTAGAAGGTTTAGCAATTTGCTTGTTTTCATAGGTAACTCATGATATATCAGGATTCAAATGCACATATGACTGGCCAGAAAGCCTATGTTTTCTCTTCCACATCAGGCTGCCTCTCAGAAGAAAGGACATCACAGAAAGGAAGGTGGTGAATGACTGAAAAAGGCTCAATTAAAAAAAATTTTTTTAAATTATAAAACTCAAACTCAGGGTTGTTGGCACGGCTGTCACCCGCCAGCCTCTCTGCTGAGCTCTGCCTTCAGAGCACTCTTCCAGAATCATCTCCTGAAGTGTTTTGATGTATTTAAAAATCTAAAAGGTGACCTAGTTTTGCTTAAGTAGGCTGAGATCTTCCTGTACTTTCAGATTTAAATCAGATTGGTTTAAACCCTGTCTATGATTTCTGCCAGTTCCAGGAGACTGGTGTGTCCTCTCTCACTGTCCCTCTGAGCTCTCACCCCACGGTCTCACCTCCAACAGCTCGTCTGTTCCGTCTGCTCTTGATCCAACGAATCATGGAATCCATCTCATTTCCTTAGGCTTGAAGTGATGAAGAGTTTCCACATTCTGTCAGCTACCCCACCACCTGTGGGCTCTCCCACTTTTATCTCAGCAAGCTTTTTACATCTGTGATTACCCTGTCCCTCTCCAGAGTCCCCCAAATCTCCCTGCTACTCAATTTTCTAGTTCCTGCACTCTTAGATTCCCCCATCCTCCAGTCCCTGAGATTTTATAAAGCTGCCAAGAGATCCATTTTCCACTGATGCACAGTATGCCTCTCCTCTCCAAAGGTGGAAATGGCTACAATCAGGTTTTATTCTTAAGTACAAGTTTATATGTCCATCATATCAATTTTTTATTTGTCTATATCTTTGTATCAGCATCACTGACCCTTTTCTGGAATGAGGAGCAGAGAGTAGTTGCAAAAAGCCTGTATACTTTCTGTATCTTATTCATAAGCAGCTCGATTTTCAATCTCATTACAGCCAAGTAACTCTAGAGCTGGCTAGGAAAAAGGTTTCCACTGGTTTTAGTATTCCAGGATTACTGCCCATCAACAAGGGGAAATAAGCAATGATTAGTGTGAACAGAAGCTAACTTTGTAAACACGGCTGCAAAATTTAAGTTTCAGAATCATTCTTCTTCCTGGCAAGTATGTCTATTTTCTCCCCCTCAAGTCTGACAGAAAGCAAAAGAAATAACTATTTAATAAATGATCTACAGACTTTCCCCAAAACAAGTGCTTGGCAGGCGAGAGGTAGAGAATATGAGGTTTCCAATCCTGTAGGTTATTCTTTATAAATGAGCTTGCTTTTGATGCCCAGGGATGTTTACTTCTATAAAACAGAACATTTACTGCCTGTGGGCAGGAGATGGAAGAGGTGCACCCATGAAATGGACAAAGTGTAATATATCTGGATATAACTGCATCTGGCAAATATGACTTGGAAGATATGATGTGACCCATGCTATAGCCAAAGTACGTGCTTCCAATTAAATGGGGCAGAACAAGCTGAAGAAAAAAGTTTCTGATTAGGAGCAATTGGGTTAAAGTCCTGATTACTTCCAGCTAAATAAACTTAAAATAAGCCCATTAAGTACTTTTCTTTATCAGTACATGAGAGTGAAATGGCTTTTCTGCAAACAACTACCTTCAACAAAATGCAAAAAAAAAAAAAAAAAAAAAGTTGTTTAGTCACTAAGTCAGGTCTGACTCTTGTAACTCCTATGTATGTACTGGAGCCTGCCAGGCTCCTCTGTCCATGGGATTTCCCAAGCAAGAATACTGGAGTGGGTTGCCATTTCCTTTTCCATGTGAAAAAAAATACAAATATAAAATAAATGAAACTTTTATATATATAGCATGTTTGTGGATAGCAAGATTCAGTTCTATAAAGATGTCAATTCTCCTCAAATGATTCACAGATTGATACAGTTAAAATCAAAATTCAAATGGGATGTTTTCTTAAGCTTGATAAACCAATTTAAAAATATACATGGAAATTTCAGGAGTCAAGAAAAGCCAGGAAGACAGTTCTGGAGAATTACAAGGTAGCAAAAGTATTAGTAGCTCAGTCGTGCCTGACTCTTTGCGACCCCAGGGACTACAGCCCACCAAGCTCCTCTGTCCATGAGATTTTCCAGGCAAGGACACTGGAGTGGTTGCCATTTCCTTCTCCAGGGGATCATCCCAACCCAAGGATCAAACCCAGGTCTCTCGCACTGCAGGCGGATTCTTTACCGACTGAGCTACAAGGGAAGCCCAAGGTGGTAAAGGTTTAATGTATAAACATTGATTTATTATAAAGTTAGAGTGACTGAGTGTGGTATAGACACAATTCAATAGAAAAAAAAAAAAAAAAACTCCCAAAGAGACCCACACATATAATATAAGCACTTGATATACGTCAGAAGATCATAGGGTAATCAATTAATTGGATCTTCACCTCAATTCATAGGCATAATTAAATACCAGGGAAATTTGAAACTTAGATTTGAAATGTAAGACTTTGAAATTTTTTTAAAGACAATGAAGGATGTTATCTTTATGACACTGGAATAAGAAAGGATTTCTTAAACAAGAGACAAGATGCATTAAACTAAAAAAGTGATAAATAAATTTGACTCTATTTATATTTAAAAGTCAAGCCAAAAAGTGGGAGAAGCTATCTGCAATACATTATCTAGGAAAAGATTAGTATCTAGAATGTATGAAGGATTCTTAAGAATCAATAAAAATATTTTTTAAAAAGATAAATAGAAGAAAAATGAGGAAGACACAAACACATTTCATAAGAGGGAAAAGAGAAATAGCCAAAAACAAGGTTCTCAGTCTCACTGATACACGAGGAAAGTATACATTTAAACTTCAACTAGGTACAATTTGTCAGTCACAGGACTGGTAAAGTTTTAAAATCTGGTATTTCTAAGTATTAACAAAGATATAAACCTCATGGTTTAGCTAGCAATATCATTCCTAAAAATC
The DNA here is from genome assembly GCA_935064755.1 of Tragelaphus eurycerus. Classification (NCBI taxonomy): domain Eukaryota; kingdom Metazoa; phylum Chordata; class Mammalia; order Artiodactyla; family Bovidae; genus Tragelaphus; species Tragelaphus eurycerus. Next base: position 34,781,944 of record CAKXYN010000002.1, read on the forward strand.
TTAGTAGACTTCTGACTTATTTGCTTCCAGTCAGCTTCGCCAGCAACCATATCCAAACAGTCTTTCTGAAAATAATTCTCAGGTCTGACTAGTTTCTTTGCTTCCTCATTCAATCCCATAGAATAGAAGCTAGCTTGAGGTCATCTGAAACAATAGGTGGGAGGCCACATCCTTAGTCTGCCTTTCCTCTCAGGAATGATTCTGAATGGGTCATTGCTGGTGTAAACTTCTGTTACAACTGAATTTGGATACTGGCTTCATTGGCATAAGATGTGCACAGTTAAAAGGTATACACATTTGCTTTAGCAGTCCGTTCGCATTTTCATTTGCATTGGAAAGCCAAATACAAAGTATGTACTTGGTGCTATGAAGACAAGAAACAAACAAGCCATGCAACTCTGTAAGATTCCAAATGTTAAGGGGCTTCCTTGATGGCTCAGTGGTAAAGAATTCATGAAATGGGTTTGATCTCTGGTCCAGGAAGATCCTACATGCCATGTGGCAGCTAACCCTGTGTGCCACAACTATTGAGCCTGTGCTCTAAAGTGCAGAGGCCACAACTATTGAGCCCACGTGCTGCAACTACTGAAGCCCAGTGCCCTAGAGACCATGCTCTGCTACAAGAGACTGCAATGCGAAGCTCAGGCGCCACAACCACAGAGGATCCTCTACTCCCCGCCACTAGAAAAAGCCCAAGGCCAGCAGTGAAGACCCAGCATAGCGAAAAAATAAATACAATTTTTTTAAAGGTTTCCAAATTTTAGGACTTTCCCTAACTTCCTCCAACCAACTCTTGTCTGAGTTCATCCCTTTTTTCCTAATACTTTGCTAAACACAGCTGGTGGCAATCAACACACACTATTAACATTCTGTTTACCAACTGAGACAGTTAATTTCCTGTGTCAACTTGATTGTGCTAGCCAGATAGCTGGTAAAACGTTATTTCTAAGTCTGTCTAGAGGGCATTCCTGGAAGCATGTGAATCTGCACACTAAGTAAAGAAGACAGGCCTCACCAATGACAGTGAGAATCATCCGATCCACTGAGGGTCAGAATAGAACTAAAAGCAAAGGAAGGGCAAATTTGCTCGAGCTGGGACATCCATCTTGTCCTACTCTCTTCTTGGGACCTAAGACTAGGACAAAGACTTACACTATTGGTTGCCTGATTCTCCAGCGTTTTGACTTAGATGTACATCATCGTCTCTCCTGGTTTTCATGTTTTTGGATTTGGGCTGAATTAGACTATCAGACCTCTTGGTTCTGCAGACAGCAGATTATGGAATTTAGCCTCCATAGCTGCATGAGTCAATTTCTATAATAAATTTCCACATATACATGGATATAGCTACCAATAGAGACATATATGTTCTCTTTCTCTGGAGAATCCTAACTCTGTACCACCTTTGTACTCTCCCTGGGGTTCAGTCTCAGTAAGCATATAACCTGCCTTCCCTTTATACCACTTCTAGCCAGTGCATCTCTACTGTCCCAGCTTTCCCTATCAATCTCCTCACTACCTGCTCCCTGCCTATAGGCCAATGCTGCATGCTGTAGGTTTGCATTATGACAGCACTGCATGTGAAGCTTCAATCTCTGCTTTAATTAAGCTTCAATCTCTGCTAGTATATATATATGCTAGTATATATATATGATGCTTACTCCTTGGAAGGAAAGTTATGACCAACCTAAAGAGCATATTCAAAAGCAGACATTACTTTGCCAACAAAGGTTTGCCTAGACAAGGCTATGGTCTTTCTTGGGGTCATGTATGGATGTGAGAACTGGACTGTGAAGAAGGCTGAGCGCCGAAGAATTGATGCTTTTGAACTGTGGTGTTGGAGAAGACTCTTGAGAGTCCCTTGGACTGCAAGGAGATCCAACCAGTCCATTCTGAAGGAGATCAGCCCTGGGATTTCTTTGGAAGGAATGATGCTAAAGCTGAAACTCCAGTACTTTGGCCACCTCATGCGAAAAGTTGACTCATTGGAGAAGACTCTGATGCTGGGAGGGATTGGGGGCAGGAGGCGAAGGGGACGCCAGAGGATGAGATGGCTGGATGGCATCACTGACTCGATGGATGTGAGTCTGAGTGACCTCCGGGAGTTGGTGATGGACAGGGAGGCCTGGCGTGCTGCGGTTCATGGGGTCGCAAAGAGTCGGACACGACTGAGCCACTGATCTGATCTGATATATATGGAGAAGGCAATGGCACCGCACTCCAGTACTGTTGCCCAGAAAATCCCATGGATGGAGGAGCCTGGTAGGCTGCAGTCCATGGGGTCACACAGAGTCGGACACAACTGAAGTGACTTAGCAGCAGTAGCAGCAGCTCTATATCAGAGAAACCCTCAAATATAATAACCTTAACAAAAGAGAAATTTGTTTCTTCTTTAGTTAAAGTCAAATTGACAGTAAAGGTCAACAGGAAAGACACACAGTCATTCAGACTGGTTCAAAACATGAAAAGGAATACATCAAGGCTGTATATTGTCACCCTGCTTATTTAACTTATATGCAGAGTATATCATGAGAAACACTGGGCTGAAGGGAGCACAAACTGGAATCAAGATTTCCAAGAGAAATATCAAAAACCTCAGATATGCAGATGACACCACCCTCATGGCAGAAAGTGAAGAGGAACTAAAAAGCCTCTTGATGAAAGTGAAAGAGGAGAGTGAAAAAGGTGGCTTAAAGCTCAACGTTCAGAAAACGAAGATCATGGCATCTGGTCCCATCACGTTATGGCAAATAGATGGGGAAACAGTGGAAACAGTGTCAGACTTTATTTTTCTGGGCTCCAAAATCACTGCAGATGGTGACTGCAGCCATGAAATTAAAAGACGCTTACTCCTTGGAAGGAAAGTTATGACCAACCTAGACAGCATATTCAAAAGCAGGGACATTACTTTGCCAACAAAGGTCCGTCTAGTCAAGGCTATGGTTTTTCCTGTGGTCATGTATGGATGTGAGAGTTGAATCATAAAGAAAACTGAGCACCAAGGAATTGATGCTTTTGAACTGTGGTGTTGGAGAAGACTCTTGAGAGTCCCTTGGACTGCAAGGAGATCAAACCAGTTAATCCTAAAGGAAATCAGTCCTAAAGATTCATTGGAAAGACTGATGCTGAGCTGAAGCTCCAATACTTTGGCCACCTGATGTGAAGAGCTGACTCATTAGAAGAGACCCTGATGCTGGGAAAGACTGAAGGCAGGAGGAGAAGGGGACGACAGAGGATGAGATGGTTGGATAGCATCACCGACTTGATGAACACGAATTTGATGAACATGCAGTCCATGGGGTTGCAAAGAGTCAGATACGACTGAGTGAACTGAAATGAACACCTTCTTCTGAAAAAGAGGCTGGGAAATGTCATCTCTCTGTGGGCCTTGGGGGCAAAGGAAAGAATTTGGTGGATTGCTAACCTGTCTGCCACAATTATTTTGGGTCTGCCGGGGTTCCTGGTTCCACCTGAACTGAGGAGCTGAGGAATAGACAAGGCTGTGAGTTAGGTGAATTAGATCATACTTCCTTGTATCTATGATCTTCTGTTTTAAAAAAAAGAAAACAGACACAAGGAAAGGAAGTGGAGGTGGCCAAAGTTCTGAGCTAAGTAGATGAGTCATAATGTACTAAAAATAGTTCACATTAAGGTTATATTCATAAAGATGTCATTAATGATCAGAAATTAAAAATAAATTTTAAGTTCAAAATTTTTAGAAATCAGACATAATTGTTCAAATGTTCAATTTTTTAAATTAATCTGAAATACATGAAGTTACCAACATATGAAAAAATAATGATTTTAAAATATTATCAGGTAGACTTCCCTGTTAACAAACAAATCACCTGGACTCTTGCAGGTCCACTAGTGCCTACCCCCAGCCCCAACCAGACAGGACTAAATTCTGCTTCATTTAAAATCTCAGGACATCAGTGTTCCCCTTTCAGAGGCTCAGCCCACAAAAAATAAAAAAGGCTTCCCAGTGGCTCTGCAAGTGGCATGAAGCATGGGGAAGGAAAGGAGCAGCAACTGGTCACGTCAGATTCATCCTTGAACTAAGACAGCCCAAGGCAGCATCCTGCTTCCAGTCCAAAATCTAATCCACCCACTGCCTCTAGCTACCCCCTATTAATGCACAGTGACAGCTGAATTTAACTGCTTTTCACTCCTGCTCAGGCCCAAGGCCTGAGGGGAAATAATCCTTTTATCTCCCAATAAAGGAGAATTACTGGGATTTTGCAGCTCATCTCACTTTGAAGAGCCATCTTCAGGAGCTGGAGGTTTTGCATTTCCTAGAGTGGTCAGATTAAAGACGCTTTTCACTGATCTCATTGGGAGATGGAATGGTAGGAGTTGATTATATTGTTACCCAGTTGCCCTGTGGAAAGTACTGCAAGTTTCCATTTTAAACAGATTTCAGAGCACAAATGTCATTCTCAGAAAGTTTTCTGAAAAACTAAGTCTTCAGAGCCCTGCTGTTTAGGAGCCAGCTGTTACACCAGCAAATGGAGATACTTTGAAAAGATACAATTTGATCTGCTGTCTTTTTTACTTGTCCCCATGGCTATAATCCCATCCTGATAATTATCTGATGTATATAAATTCTATATACAGATAATATTCAATAGTAGCCTATCTAAATATAGTAATGAGTCTTCCCAGGTGATTCAGAGGTAAAGAATCTGCCTATCAAGCAGGAGGCTTGGGAAGATCCCCCGGAGGAGTTGGCAACCCTCTCCAGTATTCTTGCCTGGAGAATCCCATGGACAGAGGAGACTGGTGGGCTACAATCCGCGGGGTCACAGAAGAGTTGGATATGACAGAGTAACTAAACAACAACAACAACAAATGTAGTAATATTTTCTGTTCACTTCCATAAAGGCAGCTCATTCCTCCTGAAATACTGTTAAAATCTCATTCATCCCAACTAATAAGGAAATTGACATTCTCGCTATGGGGTTTGGCACCTTGAATACATTATTTTATTTTAATCTTCAAGACAACTCTGTGAATTAGGTGTTTTATGCTTCATTTTTGAAAGTGGGAAACTGAGGCTGGGAATAGTAGGCAATTTGCATGAGATGACACCACTAGTAAGCTGTGAAGCTAGAGGTTTGATCTTGAAGTCTGTATCCTTCCCAAGATACTACTTTGGAAATCAGAGCTTCAACCTTGGCACTGTCAGTATTTTGAACTAGATAATTCTTCTTTTGTGGGGGACTGTCCTGTGCATTGAAGGATATTTAGCAGCATTCCTGGTCTCTGCCCACTAGATGCCTGGAACACCCACCCCAACCATTGTGACAATCAAAAATGTGTCCAGTCATAACCCTGGGGGCAATATTTCCCCACCTAAAAATCACTGCTGTAAATGCTCCTGAAGCATTTTCTCCCTTATACCACTGAAATTTTGTGCTTCTGTGAAATGCACAGAACAATCTGAAGGCCCTAATAGTGCCTAAGAGTGGCCTTCCAGGGTAGAAATCAAGAAATAAAAATCAATTATATAATTAAATATAGCATTTCAGTTCACTGCACAGAAAAACCCCTTATTCCTATTATTCCTGCTAACAGCTTGTCTTCTCCAATGAGTAAGCGTTCAAACTGTGAAAACAGACAGAAGCTTTGATGACTTGCAGCTGCCTCAGAAACTCAGCCCAAACTCCTCAGGGAGACATTCAAGGTCTTCCTACTTTGGCCTCAGTCCTTCTCCCCACCCTCAAACCAGCGTCCTTTCAGGCTCCAGCCAAGCGAGATGACTCACCAAGATTCTAACACTTCCTACATGTCCTCATTTCCCCGTCTTGGCTGAGGACTTCCCCTCTGCTTCAGGCATCTTTCCCAATCCTACGTCTCCACCCCCAGCTTGGCCTTGGGGATTTCCGCCTCTGCCTTGTGGCCACCTCTGCATTACAGTGGGGCAATGGCTTCCTTCTTAGTTCATACTTGGTTTTTGGTTTTAGTCTCTCTCATCTCACCCAGCCTCGTGTTGAATGATCTTTCCTGCTGGATTGAAAGTTCCCAGAGAAGAGGAACTCTATTTTAGCCTGTTTTGTTCAGTCCTTATCGCTTGGTGGGCTGGGCTGGATTGGATTGCACACAGGGTAGAATAAATAGTGCAAAGGTAAATTTCACACCAGTTTCCATGAGGATTTAAATACATTTGAAACGTGACATCTGAAGGTGTATTGAGGACCAGTGAGCATGGTAGCTGGGCTCTAGGGCAGTCCTACCTCGTATGACTTAGGTATGCCTGGATGGGCCTCTGACCTCGGCCACCACTAGGCTTGTGTCCCTTGAGCCTTAATCAGTGGCACTCAGCTGAGGGTGTGTGGGGCTGGCCTTCTGTCCATGCCTCTCCCTCACTGAGGGTCTGCTTATGTCCAGAGGGAGGGCATCTTTCACCAACTTTCACAAAGGTACCATGAGGGCTAGTAGAAGCCATGATAGTAAAAAACTCTCTCACAGCTTCAAGGTACCCTGTGTCAAGTGCCTCCATTACCAAATGTGCCATTTAACTACTCCTTCTACTAAGAACTACTGCACTGAATTCTGCCCATCCTAATCAGTTGTTTTACCACCACTCCTTGACTAGAGTCAGGTTTATATTAATTCATTCAATAAATATTAATTAATCATTCACTAGTTTAGAGGATACAGGAGTGAGGAAAACAAAGTCTCTGTCTCCATCAAGCTTACATTCTAGAGGATTCCTAAATTTAATCCTCACATGTTTAGTATCAAACAACCCACATAAGATTAAAGTTATAACGAGGCTCTTATTTGGAACAGGTTTTATTATATCTCTGGCTTGAGCTTTTGTTGAGAGTGGAATTTCTGAGTTAGATGAGTTAAGTTCATCTGGGGTAAGATTTTGAGGAAAACTGCTTTGTCCTAGGTTGCTGAAGGGACAAGACCAATGTCTCAGCATCGCCCCCTGTGGTCACCTGGCTAATTCCAGATTCCGTTGATTCAGGGCATCCAGCCAAGTCTCTTGAGAGTCTGGATGTCCCAGTGTATTTGCATTTTACATTAAGCTGCAAACTGAGCAGTTTCTAGCATCCAGCCCATTTACTCTGAACATGTCAAAGGGCAGGGTGGGGGGGGGGGTGCGGTTCCTCCTGGGCATAGGTGAGGAGGATCTAGGTGGTCCCATGACAACTGTGGGTCTAACCTACAATGTTCCTATTGGCAGAAGCAGCACTTCACTTTATGGTTTGCTTTTTTGCATCTGCAGATGGAAAGCTGTGTACCAGTTACAACCGAGGGCTCATCTCAAAGGCAAAGATCAAGGCCATCAAGTATAGTATTGTCATCATTCTCGGTAAGCAACATCCCTCCTCGTGTTGTAAAACTGCGGACATTCCAATAACAAATTTGTACCTGGAACCTGGTGACATAAAGTGCACACAAGGAAAAAATGTGTCTATGGGAACTTCTGCCTTTTCCAATTAGAAAGGAATGTGTGTGTGGAGCTTATTGGTGTCACTGTAGCTCCCTCACAGGCCAACATTTGGTTTCTTATATCTATCTTTAGGAATATTGTTGTCCAACACAGCCATGGGATGCATAATGTGGAAAAATCTAATTAAGACATTACTAGCTGAGGCTGATGCTCACCATCATCTAGTTGACCCAGTTGCTTTTCTGAGAAGTTCAACAACCAAGGAAGACAGAAGCGGCATTCCATTTCTTCTGGATATCTAATTTCAAGGTCACCATAAATTCTTCCCTAATGGATGCCTTACCTTCCCTGCTCGCTCCTATCATTTTCCCTTTCCTTTTGTTTTTTGGTCTCTCTACTCTTAAGACCCATAAAGTCACCTCGTCCAAGAAAAAAAGGTATTTCTAGAGCACCTAATATATGTCAGATTGGTGTTATATTCTTCGTCATTCCCAAACCTTCAAAACTTCCTCCCTCTTTCGTCTCCTCAGTTAATGGCCCTGATTCTTATTTCACAAGGAAAGCACTCTTGTCAGAATAGAACTTCCTCATTCACCTGTCTTCATATCCATGGACCTACCTGCATCTCTGCCTTTTCTCCTATTACTATGGATAAACTATCTCTGCTCCTTAATCCAAAATACACTTGAGCTATCCCATTCCTCCCTGCTAACTCAAGAATTCTCTTCCTGCAATCATCTCCTCTTCCCCACAGATGTCCCCCTTGACTGGATCATATGCACATACACATACTGTAACAGCTCCCTCTATAAACTCTTCAGTAACAGACCCTCTTCTTTAACACTCTCCTTTCTAGCAGACCTCCTCCCCTTTTCATCTCTCATTCTCTGGAGCCTATTTCTATTACCTTTCTTTCCTATTACTCTAGTACAGGCATACTTATCAAGGTAACCACAGCCAACAAAATGCCAGATGTCAATACTCAGTCTTTAGTTGATTTCCAAACAACATTTGCTCAGTTCTTCTTTGGAACACTTCCTTTACTTAGAAATTATATCTATGATTTCTACTTGAAATTTTTTTTATAATTCTACTTGAAATTTTTATTTATGATAAGCTTAGCATACTCAACATGAAAAACCAGAAGTCTCAGCATGCTTTCTTATCTCCTGCAAGTTTACTTGTCCTCCTGTGTTCCCGAGTTTAGTAAATGACTTCATCTTTCATCCACACCAAAAACCTAAGGGTCATCTGTCTGTCATTATTCTATTTCTCTTCCACGCCACATATCTAGTCTACCAGTAAGGCACAGAAGTTTTACCTGCAAAAGAGATCTAAAATTCAACCATTTTTCAGCATCTATACAATTATTTCCTTGATCTAAGCTCCTACCAACTTCTGCCTGGAACACTGGAACTGCAACTGATCTTCTCTTAATCCTTCTCTGTAAAGCAGATAATGTGATCTTTTTAAAAATGTTAATCAGACACTATCACTACCCTGAAAACTCACCTATGGATTCCCATACACTGGAATAAAATCTTACTTTTTCCCATGTCTTACACAGTATGTGTGATTTGTCCTCCAGCCAAGTATCCAGCCCCATGCCCCTGTTCTCTTCCTTGCCCATTCTATATATAATAGTCACACTGGTTTTCTTGCTGTTTCTTCAAATGTCAACTTGTTCATACCTTGAAATATTTCCCACCTGAAATGCCCTGCCATCAGATGGTGCATGGCTTATCCATGCCATGGCTTAACATCATCTTGCTTTCCAACAACACCACCTCTTCAGAAAGGCCTCCTTGGCAAGTCTTAAATGTCTCTCCTATAGTCTTTACCCTACTTTATTTTTTCTTCATATTTCTACTTCCACTTGACAGTACAGGATATATATTGATCTGTTTATTGTCTATCTCCCCTGCTGGCAAAATCCCCACAAGCAATGACTTTCACTTTTGTTTCCCTTACATTATCACCAAGGGCTTATAGGGTCCATGCACACTGTGCTTAATTAATTATCTGTTGAAAGAACAAATTGGGATATGCATGAAGGAAAAGATTTGTGCCATTTCCTTTTTTACTTAGCTCAAAATACTACCCCTCCCTATCCATCTTGTGGTTCTTAAGAGCTCTGGGAGCATAGCTCTCATGTTAGCTCTGCTAGTACATTAAGTCACCAGAACTGTCCATCTCACCTTTCTAAAATGCATCTGCAAAATGCCAAACAGACCACACGCCGTGTGACTTAGCCAGGAGAATACACTCACAAAACAACATTGCAGACAGACCTGGGGATAGAGCACATACCACCCACTGGGGCTCAGAATCCTTTCCCAGAAGCTTCTGAAGCATATCAGAGATTATGTTGCTTTCCCAGACAATCAGGAGCATGATACACATTCCCTGGATGTTGAGTCAAGAAGCATACCTTATAAATGTGTTTCAGAGCCAGTGCAGCCTTTTATAATCAGGAGCCATACACACAGGCACTGGATTCCCTTTAGTCAGAGAGCAGGAAAGTCCACAAGGAGGTCAGCCATGTCAACAATCCAATCAGACTAAAATGCCCCTTCCTATAACAAATATTTTGTAATGCCCCTTTACCACTCTGAAATGAAATGTATACAAAAACCTAGTACCTAACATAATTCTTAAAAGAGCAACGTATAACATAAAGGGAGACTAGGAAGAAAATAATTGATAATAAAATAATACAGATTTCAACATATAAATACTTGGATACAGTCCTTACTAGAATAATGAAGTAATAATAATTACAAATGCAAACCAATGCAGGTGTGTTTTCATGGAGACATAAAAAATAAAGCAGTATTGCTGTCAGTGACTTTATATTCCCAGTAGGTGAACAAATCCTGCTAAATTTCCAATTTAAACAAAGTAATATATCCTCTATTTGCAAGGGAAATTGGACTTCTGGAAAACTCAGTATTTATTTTAAATATTGTGGTCATATATAAAATAGAATCAGGTTTTTAGGCTGGGTTCATTATAAACAGATTCTCTGCTCCGTAAATGTCCAAATGGATATTTGAAGGATGTATGAGACATGGATGGGACTGGTTGCATGATGCAGGAGGACAGGTATCCCTAGGAAAACCAGAACCAACACACAACACACACAAATACATACACACGCATTTTCAAAATTCCCCCAAACAGAAGGTTTGCCCCTCCATGCCCCAGAACTACTATCTGCGCCAATGCCAGGCTTTACCACCAGAGCCCAGAATGTTCTGTGGTCTTTGTGTTAGAACTGTTCCTTTTTGACAGATTGTTCAGGTCAAGGAGGGAAAAAAAACATGTGTCAGTCAAAGAGTTGCGGCGACAAGCTGATTCCTGCAGTCAGATGGCAAAGGAAGCCTGACTTCTCTGAGGAAAAATCCTGTGACTGAGAAAGGGAAGAAAGAGAGTGGAGAGGATGGGGCAAGAAAGTAAGAGAGAGCACAGGTGGGTTCCAGTTAACCCCAAGAAGGTTTATCTCTATGGTATTAATCTGCATTCTCCAGAGAAATTATACATACACACACACACACACACACATATATATATGGCACCCCACTCCAGTACTCTTGCCTGGAAAATCCCATGGACAGAGGAGCCTGGTGGGCTGCAGTCCATGGGGTCGCTGAGGGTCAGACATGACTGAGTGACTTTACTTTTCACTTTTCTGCATTGGAGAAGGAAATGGCAACCCACTCCAGTGTTCTTGCCTGGAGAATCCCAGGGATCGGGGAGCCTGGTGGGCTGCTGTCTATGGGGTCGCAGAGTCGCGCATGACTGAAGCAACGTAGCAACGTAGCATATACACACACATACTATATATATATATATATATATATATATATAAAGATATTTATTGTAAACAATTGGCTCATTTGACTATGAAGCTGAAAAGTCCCCAGATCTCCAGATCCAGAAGAGCTAACAGTGTTGTCTCAGTCTGAGTCCAAGTATGAAGGCCAAAGAGGATCAAAGTCTTAGCCAGAAGGCAGTCAAGCAAACAGAGTGACTCCTCTCTCACTCACCCTTTTTATTGTATTCAAACCTATGGATAGATCACTGCCCACCCACATTGGAGAGGACAATACTTTCCTTAATCTACAAATCCAAATGTTAATCTCATTCAGAAATACTCTGAGAACACAGAAATAATCAGAAGCAATGATTAACAAAAAAATCTGGGCATCCTATGACCTAGTCAAGGTGGCACATAAAATTGGCCATTGCACTCTGGGTCTCCATTTCTCATCTCCTTCCTCTGAGGATTTGGATCCAAGCAGAATCAGGGTCTCACACACACTAATGGACTTGGTAAGGGGTATATAGTGTGGGTGTTGCCTGGAAAGGCTGACTTGGAAATGGAAAATAAAATTCAGAATCTTGTGACTTACCAGGCTGTGTTTTGAAACATTAGATACCACCCTTCCGCTCGCCTAGCCCAAAACAGGAGTCACTATAAAGTGCTCCTTGTCCTATCTTTTACCATAGTGTCTCCAAAGGGATTTGCTGAATTTTCTTTCACATTGTGTAAAATGAGAGGCTAAGGCCATGCTGAACAGCTCCCAGCCTTTCAAGGATCACTTCAGTAGTTAAATCAGACCCTCCCTTTACAAATAGAGAAGCTCCAGCAAATTTACTCAACTCTAGAAATGCGTCTGTGGGATGTAATGTATGTATGTGTAGATGTGTGTGTGTGTTTAAGTAAACAAGACATTAATATGAACACACACACTGTTCTAAATATTTCTGAGATCGCAGGTGCTAAGGAACCTCCTCACTGAAGCTCCACTCAGGGCCAACACAGAGGTCCCCCTGGGTAGGCTGCTACAGGGCTAATGGTTCTCTTCTCCCCAGCCTTCATCTGCTGTTGGAGTCCCTACTTCCTCTTCGACATTTTGGACAATTTCAGCCTCCTTCCAAACACTAACGAGCGTTTCTATGCCTCTGTGATCATTCAGAACCTGCCTGCCTTGAACAGTGCCATCAACCCCCTCATCTATTGTGTTTTCAGCAATTCCATATGCTTCCCCTGCAGGTAAGGGGCATTCAGACATGGGGAAGCCCACTGCACTCACCTCCAACCTGCGTCTTCCTCATGCTAGAGCTCCCGGGCAGGTTATAGATAAGAAACTGAGAGTCAAAAAGTTTCCGCTAGTGTGACAGATTCAAATCCAGGCCCCCCAGCCATGGCTCATGCTTTCTCCTATACCACATCACCTCCTATAGCCATCATCCTAATCAAGTCACATATAGACAATCCTTATTTTAGTTCAAAGCTTCTCCCCATGAGTTACCTCAATATAATGCCATGGAGATAGCAGGACACAAAGAATTATCATTTTACAGATAAACAAATTAAGGGTCACACGCTAAGTGACATTATTGAGATTATATGAATAATTAGTTACAGACCTGAAATTAGATCCTTCCCACAATGACTCAGTCTGCTGTTTTTTTAGCTGTTTTACTGCACAGTCTACAGGGGGTAGGTGGAAAAATCCATAGGGGATGGAATTGTAGTAGAATTGTTTCAGGCTTGGGTTTGATGCCCTCCATTGAATCTCTCTTCCATCAGTTGACAAGATCTTTCAAGTCCTTCTAGAATTATGGATGGATGGTAACATTTCTCAGTGATCCTAAACATCACTGATATGTTAAAATGGCTACCATCCCTCACCTGCCTTGCCTCTGGCCTCTCACCCATCAGCCCCTCCCTGCCCTCCCCTTTCCTCTTGTCTCCACGATGGAATTGCAGAATAGTTAAAGGCTTGGGTTTGATGCTGCCATTGTTGATTCATAGCTACGTGCGACCTAGGTAAAGTTATTTAATTTCCATAAACCTCCATTTCCTCACATGTAAAAAGGGGCTAATAGCAGTAGCAGTACCTACATCTTAGCCAGTGATGTCTCTGTCACTGGGCTCTGGCGCTGATCAGTAGGAAGGAGGGCTGTGAGTGGTGGGGAAGTATGGTGAGGGCTATTACATTAAAAGTGCTTAGCACAATGCCTGATCCTTAATAAGTTCTCCACAAGTGTTAGCTCCTAACAGTTGAATTATTCAGGACAAATGATTTTTCCTCTTTGTTCTTTCTTTAGGGAGCAAAGATCAAGGGATTCCAGAATGACATGTCGGGAGAGAACTGAGAAGCATGAGATGCAGGTTCTGTCCAAGCCAGAATTCATGTAGATCATGGGGCAGTGGTAGCACTGGGCTGAGCCCCATCAACTCTCCTGGGTTCCCATTAGCACCTTGGGCCTGTGTATAAAGCCTGAGCCAACTTCTCTGCCCTGTACCTTTATCACTTGGGGGATGCACAAGGCAAACATCCTAAAGAGTGCGTGTCACCTGTCTCAGCAAGTATTGGCCAATAGGAAGTTGCAAACTATTCACACCACCCAGGAAAGATACCCCTTCTTTCCCTACCACTCCTAGCTGCCCTTCTTGCTGGTCAGCACCAGAATCAACGGACAGAGACATTGCTGGCCCGGGGCCCAGGCTTGGGCAAGCAGAGGGGATTGACTAACAAAGCATGTTTGTACATGTTCTTATAATTACAATTTAAGAAGTAAATAAAAGGCTTACCTGGGCCTAGATTTTCCCCCCATTTTTGGATTCAAGTTTCAGTAGCTGCAGCCAAAGAGATGTTTGTCCTTGAAATGTCAACAAATAATAAATTCATTTCCAGGCATTGAGGCTTTGTGTCTTCTCTACAGATGGCCATGGTTGGCAGATGGGATGTGTTGGCAGCAGCCAGCCTCACGGTCCCATTGTATTGACAGATGATTTGCAGAAAGAACATAAGTGCTGGCCTTCCAGAGCACAATCGAAATTGAGGGGTACTTTATCTGGTAGGAAAAGAAACAGCACAAAAAGTCATGGGGCTCTGACCTCCAGGCTCTGAGAGTTGTCACCTGGCTCTCACACATGTCTTTCCGGCTCTCTGAAGGCTCCTCCCTTTGCATTCCACATTTAGGCCACTCTGGGTTCCATGTCTCATATCTCAGGGACACTTCTCTCTCTATAGTTGGGAGCTGAATGCCTGTGGCTTTTCCAGGCATGATGTTTCTGTAATATCTTTATCATTTTTGCACATTTTAGCCATTGTCTATCTAACACTTTGGCTGGGAAGCACTCGTGGGCCTTATTTTGACAAGCCTGGAGTTTGATATATATAAGCATAATCCAAGTGAAATATGACTAAATGTTTTCTAATCAATTTTTGCCATCAGATTTTTCCATAAGTGGAAGTGGAATAATTTAATTTGATTATATATACATCCCCACCCACAGTTCTAGGATGCGTGTGAGCTCCTTATTTTTAGCCTCACATACATTCTTGACATTAAAATCTCCTTGGCAAAATCCTCCTTCCCAAAATTATCCTGAGCTTAAGTCTTTTTTCGTCTACTGCTAGTGGAGTTATTATTTTAATAGCACTCCATTCCTCATTATGGTGTCAACCCAAAGACTTCATGCTTAAGGTCACAGTGGCATTTTTCCCATAAACTCTCTTTTCAATTCCATCTGACCTTAAGAAAAGTATCTCTTAGGTAGAAATCAGACTCCTCAGTTACCATCTCTCTTAGAATTACTTTCTGAATTTGAGGAGACTGAATAATCTAGTTGTACATCTACAGAACAGTATTGAAGGCTGCCTTCCTTTCTGTCCAACCAGCTAAATATGAGCAAACCTGGAAGCTTTGAGTGGTTGAGAAGTGCTTTTTGACATTTCACTTTCAATCAAGATGTGCTACAGAAGACCCACATAATCATTGCTAAGATAACTGTCTGCATGGGAGCCAATTAACAGTGCAAACTCTGGTGGCTGCCCTTCCTACATGGCAAAATGGGAGGCCTGGGTTCTTTTGACAGATGCTTTCAACCTCTGTCAAGCTCTGGTCTGAGAAAGGCATTACATGCCTACCTCATCCATCAATAGACCCTGAAAGTTAAGGAGAGAGTCAAGTGAGGGTCTTTGTGGGCTTTTAAAACTGTGAATGTGACTTTGTAGTTACTGTAGTACTGAGACTCCTATTCCCAGTGAAGACTGGAGATCAGTAAGATAACGGTACAGGCTGCTGCAAGACAAGCTGCCAGTACAATGAAACTTGCTTCATATTGGTGAGGACTTTGGGATCCTCATTTTCATGTATTTTCTGAGCTTGAGGAAACATGATTTAAACACTAAGGAATGCTGGTAATAGTTCCATAGTCTTATGACCTTGGAACAAATTATTTAATGTTTCTGAGCATCAACTGTCTCATCTGTAAGATGGGAACAAAATAAGGCTGGAGCAGAGAGTCTTGTGGGTTCTTTACAGATACAGGTTCTGAGATTATAATGGCTTAAATTAAATCCATAGAGCCATAGCTTCTGGAATTTCTTCCCCAGGGGGACAATGACTGTATGACTCATAGCCGAGTTATTTGCTCTTTAGAAGGTGTAATTTCTCCATCTATCACCATGAAGTCAGAGAAACATCATTTCCCAATTGGGAAATACAGTTTGAACTCTTGGAGAAAATGAGCAGCTTAGTGTTGTGATGTCATGTTTATAGCCTTGGACGCCCAAGTGGGGCCAGAAAAGCCAGCAGAGTGATATATAAAATTAAGATGCTTACTTCCTGAACCAAGATGTCACAGACACCTATGATTGCATTATCACTTAGCTTCAGGCATAGGCAAAAATTTAGGATAATAAGGATAGATGTGTTTAATATATTTAGCCATGCTAGAGAAAATAAGTGTCTCTGCTTTACTGAACTAAATTAAATATGAATGGTAAAAACTTTGTTTCCAGGGATTGTATAGAGCATAATTTAACGGAAGTTTTATTTTGCCAAGCAACATTTCCCATACCTTTTAAATGGCTTTAATTTGTGATTAATGATGAGAAAAAAGTATCCCTTCTCAACCAAACACACAGCTTAAACTTGCTTCCCCACATCATTATGACAACTCTAGACATCCATATACAGAAAGGACTTTGCCTCTTCCTTTTGTATCCACAGTGTCGGGAGGGACCACAAGCCTCCATCTGGTGGGAAAACAGGAAGACAAAATTATATTTAGCAGGAAATAAAGTAGCTCTACTCTTCTAGAGTCATCTTAAGTGAGCTACAGGCCTTCTGGCAACTATACTTTTTTTACGGTCATATGAATGTACCTCACTACAGTCAGCAAATTTGGGAAACTCAGCAGTGGCCACAGGACTGGAAAAGGTCAGTTTTCATTCCAATCCCAAAGAAAGGCAATGCCAAAGAATGTTCAAACTACTGCACAATTGTACTCATCTCACATGCTAGTAAAGTAATGCTCAAAATTCTTCAAGCCAGGCTTCAGCAATACGTGAACCATGAACTTCCAGATGTTCAAGCTGGTTTTAGAAAAGGCAGAGGAACCAGACAAATTGCCAACATCTGCTGGATCAGAGAAAAAGCAAGAGAGTTCCAGAAAAACATCTATTTTTGCTTTATTGACTATGCTAAAGCCTTTGACTGTGTAGATCACAAGAAACTGTGGAAAATTCTGAAAGAGATGGGAGTACCAGACCACCTGACCTGCCTCTTGAGAAACCTATATGCAGGTCAGGAAGCAACAGTTAGAACTGGACATGAAACAACAGACTGGTTCCAAATAGGAAAAGGAGTATGTCAAGGCTGTATATTGTCACCCTGCTTATTTAACTTATATGCAGAGTACATCATGAGAAATGCTGGGCTGGAAGAAGCACAAGCTGGAATCAAGATTGCCAGGAGAAATATCAATAGCCTCAGATATGCAGATGACACCACCCTTATGGCAGAAAGGGAAGAGGAACTAAAAAGCCCCTTGATGAAAGTGAAAGAGGAGAGTGAAAAAACTGGCTTAAAGCTCAACATTCAAAAAACTAAGATCATGGCATCTGGTCCCATCACTTCATGGCAAATAGATGGGGAAACAGGGGAAAGTGTCACACTTTATTTTTTGGGGGGCTCCAAAATCAGTGCAGACAGTGACTGCAGCCATGAAATTAAAAGACACTTACTCCTTGGAAGGAAGGTTATGACCAACCTAGATAGCATATTCAAAAGCAGAGACATTACTTTGCCAACAAAGGTCCATCTAGTTAAGGCTCTGGTTTTTCCTGTTGTCATGGATGGGTGTGAGAGAGTTGGACTGTGAAGAAAGCTGAGTGCCAAAGAATTGATGCTTTTGAATTCTGGTGTTGGAGAAGACTCTTGAAGTTCCCTTGGACAGCAAGGAGATCCAACCAGTGCATCCTAAAGGAAATCATTCCTGGATGTTCATTGGAAGGACTGATGATAAAGCTGAAACTCCAATACTTTAGCCACCTCATGTGAAGAGCTGACCCATTGGAAAAGACTCTGATGCTGGGAGGGATTGGGGGCAGGAGGAGAAGGCGATGACAGAGGATGAGATGGCTGGATGGCATCACTGACTCAATGGACATGAGTTTGGGTAAACTCTGGGAGATGGTGATGGACAGGGAGGCCTGGCGTGCTGCAATTCATGGGGTCGCAAAGAGTTGGACACGACTGAGCGACTGAACTGAACTGAACAGTGTTTCTTGCAGTTTTTCAATTGCATTTGACTGAAAGTAGATGGTCCTGTTGAGAGGCCAATCTCCTCGCTTTTGGAATCCTGAAAAACACATGCCTCATTTCTCTGCAGCTGCATTTTAAGACTGCATTATCCTCAACAGGGCTGGTTTGATTAACATTTTAAAAATGCAATTCCATGCATACAGAATGTTAAGATGGACAGAGGCTTGAGTTATATTGTCTCGTGTTTTTCTGACTATTTGGGGACTCCCTAAGAAGTCCCAAAGAAGTGACTCAGTATTCATACTCACATATACAGCAATAGTATACATATAAAGTCTAGACAAAATTAAGATAGTTAAATTGCTTAAAGTCCTTGCATTACCTGGAATGTGGGTAGAATATAGATTAGACATTGATACACCAAGAATGCATGTTTTCATTTCAAGAATGTAGGTTATAATCACTAAAATAATAGAAATAAAGAAGTACATAACTTGGAAACTAAAAGAGAAGAAAAACATGATAAAAGGACTCAAGCAGTCTAAAGGCAAGAAAAGAGAGAAGTAGAAATATGAATAGCTGGGACAAATAGAAAGCACATAGGAAAATGGTGGATTTTTTTATCCAAATATATCAGTAACTGTAATAATGTAAGCAGATTATATACTCCAGTTTTTGTTAGATTAGACTTTTAAAGAAACAACTATATGTTATTTGCAAGAGACATGCCTAAAACACAAAGACACAGAATGTTTGGAAATAAAAGAATGGACAAAGGTATTCCATGGAAACAGTACTAAAAGCTGGTGAGACTGTATTAATAAAGACTAAATACATTTTAAGGGGAAAAAAAGCATTAGAGTAAACAGGGACATTTCAAGTGATAAATGTTTTAGTTCAGTGAGATGATATAACTCTAAATTTCTAAGCATTTACAAGATGGCCTCAAAATATGTATTTTCAAAAGTTGTCAGAACTATCAAATAGACAAGTCCTCAGCCATAGTGGGGAATTTTGTCACACTTAATTTCAATAATTGAAGGAGATAAAAACTAGGAATGATCTGCATAATTGGAACAACATGAATAACACAGGTAGAGCACATTATCCTACCACTCCAAAATAAATGGTCTTTTCAAGCACATGTGAAGCAGTTACAAAACTTGACCATATGTCAGCCATAAATAAAATAAGCTTCAAAACATTCAAAAGATTGAGCTCCTACAGACTAGTTTCTCTGATCACAATGCAACTATGCTAGAACGCAAGAGCAGGAGCTTAACTAGAAGATTACCAGGTTTAGGTATCAGAAAATATACTTCTTAGTACTTATAATCAAAGAAAAAAGTACATGGAAAGTAGAAAACAATCATATTGAATGATAATGAAATTACATCAAAAGTACAAGATCAGATCAGATCAGTTGCTCAGTCGTGTCCGACTCTTTGTGACCCCATGAACTGCAGCACGCCAGGCCTCCCTATCCATCACCAGTTCTCGGAGGTCACTCAGACTCACATTCATCGAGTCAGTGATGCCATCCAGCCATCTCATCCTCTGTCGTCCCCTTCTCCTCCTGCCCTCAATCCCTCCCAGCATCAGAGTCTTCTCCAATGAGTCAGCTCTTCGCATGAGGTGGCCAAAATACTGGAGTTTCAGCTTTAGCATCATTCCTTCCAAAGAAATCCCAGGGCTGATCTCCTTCAGAATGGACTGGTTGGATCTCCTTGCAGTCCAAGGGACTCTCAAGAGTCTTCTCCAACACCACAGTTCAAAAGCATCAATTCTTCAGCGCTCAGCCTTCTTCACAGTCCAGCTCTCACATCCATACATGACCACAGGAAAGACCATAGCCTTGACTAGGCAAACCTTTATTGGCAAAGTGATGTCTCTGCTTTTGAAAGAAGAATTTTTCTTCTTTTCCTTTATGTTAATGAATAAATTATCTAGTTCACGAAGTTAGGGAAATTCACCAAAACGAAGCCACAGGAAATACAAGCAAGAAAATAATAAGCAGGAGTAAATTTAATAAAATAGAAAACAAACATGTAATTTTAGAAGCTCAAGACAAAATTCTATTATTTGTAAAAATAATAAAAGCAATAAACCTCTTGTGAGACTGGTCAAAGGGAAAAAAGAGAGAAGCCACAAATAAGCAATATTATTTATTTTAAGGATATCTCTGCAGGTCTTGAAGTTAATAAAGAGATAATAAAAGGATATTATGATCAAGTACTAAAGCAAACTGAAAATATAGATGAACAGCCACCTTACTATAACTGACATAAGAAGAAACAGAAAAGTTGAGTAGTAAATATCATAACTACTAAAGAAAAAATATGCCTTCATTGGAGAGTTCTACCACAATTTAAATAAAAAGCAACTCCAATTCTATGCTATGCTATGCTAAGTCACTTCAGTCGTGTCTGACTCTGTGCGACCCCACAGACAGCAGCCTACCAGGCCTCCCCGTCCCTGGGATTCTCCATATACTAATACTATTCAGGAGACTTGAAACTATTTATTAGACTAAAAATGCCATAATGTCAAAACCCTACAAAGATATTACCAAATGGAAAATTACAAATGAAATTTTGTCATGGAAATAAAAAGTTCCAAATTAAATTTTAGCAAACCAAATCCAGCAAAATATAAAAAGACTAAAACACGTGACTAAGTTGTATTCATTTCAGGAATGCAAAGTTGGCTTAATATTAGAAAATTACTCAAATAACTCATTATACTAATAGAGTACAAGAGTTAAAAAAAAAAAAACAACCCATTATCAGTCTAACAGATGCAGGGGAAATTTTCAATAAAAGTATTGGGCATTAAGGCACAATAAAAGATTTTCACAAATTTGAGTTAAAAAGAAATCCCTAACTCTAAAGATTATGTACCAAAAATCCTAATGATAAAACTTTGAGGTAGTCCCTTTGAAATAAAGAATGAATGAGTAAAGAATGCTAATATCATCACTTTATTTAATATTGTACTAAGATCCTAGCCAATATAGTAAAGCAACAAAAACAAAAAGATAAAAGGCATAAGGATTGGCAATGCATAATAAAAATCAATTTATTATTGATATAAATGTATAGAATATCAAAATATACAATTATTAGAATTAATAATTACAATTATAAATAATTAAAAGTAATCATAAAGTTTAGTATGGTTGCAGGATACAAAATAAATATACAAAAGTCAATATCATTTCCACACAAGAGCAACAAATAGAAAATTATTTTTCAATTGTAATTTACAATAGCCTTAAAAGATCAACTTCCTAAGAATAAATTCATAACTGGTGTGTAAATCTCTATGGAGGAATCATAGTACTATTGAAAGGTATTAAAGAGGAACTAATTCAATGTAGAAACAAGTATACCATGATTTATCATAAATCATCCATTCTTGTCCAATCAATCAGTAGGATTAATATGCTATGCTATGCTATGCTAAGTCACTTCAGTCGTGTCCGACTCTGTGTGACCCCATAGATGGCAGCCCACCAGGCTTCCCTGTCCCTGGGATTCTCCAGGCAAGAACACTGGAGTGGGTTGCCATTTTCTCCTCCAATGCATGAAAGTGAAAAGAGAAAGTGAAGTCGCTCAGTCATGTCCGACCCCCAGCGACCCCATGGACTGCAGCCCACCAGGCTCCTCTGTCCGTGGGATTCTCCAGGCAAGAGTACTGGAGTGGGGTGCCATATAGTAACAATCAAAGCTCCAGCAGGAATTCTGTAGAATTACAGAATTTACAAGTTGCCTCTAAAAATTTATACAGAAATGCAGAAGGCCAAAATTAACCAAGACCAAGAAAAAAAAGGGAATATTTGATCAGCTAGATCTTATCACAAAGCCATAATAATGAAAGTTATAGTATTGTATCAGATAAGACAAATTAACAAATATAACAGTAAAAAAATTCAGAAAAAGATGTCCACATATAGGAAAACTTGTTTATTTCAGAGACAGCATTGCAGAGGAATGGGAAAAGGGTGCTCTTTCAATACATGATGTAAGGAAAATTGGGCAGTTACATGGAAAAAAATGAAAGCCTGGTGGATTATATGCAAAAGCGCTTCCAGATGGATTATGGATCTAACTGCATGAAATAAAACACCTTGAAGAATTAAGGTAGGAGAATATCTTTAAGATCTGTGAATAGGGCAAGAGCTCTTTAAACAAAACTGCTGCTTTTAAAGGAAAAGATTAATAAATTTGATTACCAAAAAATTAGAAAATCAGAAGACATCATAAAAAAGGGTGAAAAAGCAAGTGATAGAATGGGAAATGATATTTGCAAATGACCAAGATCTAGTATTTAGAATATGTAAAACTCACATAAATCACTAAGAAAAGACAATTGAAAACAGATAGAAATTGATCAGGACTAGATTTCAGAAAAGCAATTTTCTAAAAGGCCAATAAAACACCAAATGAAAAGATGTTAAATCTCACTGAAGTCAGGGAAAAGTAAATTAAATCACAATGAGATACTAATATGCATCCACCAGATTGGCAAAAATTTTAAACTTGGCAATATCAAGTATTGGTGAGCATGTGAAGCATCAAAAATTTTCATTGTTTTCTGGTGGTAAATATTTAGTACAACCTAAGAATCAAACCATAGTCTCTCACACTGCAGACAGATTCTTTACCATCTCAGCCACCAGGAAATCTCCTGCAACCATTCTAGCCTTTAACTAATAAAATTAAGGATTTATATACCCTATGACTTTGCAATTCCGTTCCTGAGTAAAGATACTACAGAAGAGTATAATGATGTGAGCCTTAATATATGTGAAAGAATATTCATAATAATTAGAGAAGGGAATGGCAACCCACTCCAGTATTCTTCCCTGGAAAAATCTCAAGGACAAGAAGAGACAGGTGGGCTACAGTTCATGGGGTCGCAAAAGAGTCAGACACAACTTAGCGACTTAACAACAATCATAATAATACTGATTTATAAGAACCATAATTGGAGGTGAAACAAATGCCCACCAGGACAATAGATTTAAAAAATTATGATATATTCATACAATAAAGTACTTTATAGCACCAAAAATGACCAAAAAAAAAACCCCCACCCCAGCTGCTTGTCACATCATAAAAAAAATCTTTAAAAACATAATATAAAATTATGTGATTTCAATTATGTAAAATTCACAACCAGCCAATTTTTACTATTGTATTTAAGGATGCATACACAGGTGATAAAATTCTAAAGCAATGCAAGGAAAATACTTTTATAAAGTAATTTATAAAAGCCAAGAGTGTGGCTCCTTTGTGGGATGGGAAAGAGCTGTGTTTGGGAGGGAGCCTACAGAAGAGGGGCTGGTAAGGTTCTATTTCTTGCTTTGGGTGTTCACTTTCTAATTACTCATTAAGCTATATATTTACATTTGGTGCGCTTTTATGAATGTGTGTTATATTTCACAATTAAAAGTTTCTAAAACTGCAGCTTTTCAAAGCTACAGTTCTGGAAGTAGTGCAGAGAAGGCAGCCAGACTGGAAACAGGAAGGTGATCAATTGGGTCTCAAGTACACACAAACAACGGCAGAGATGAGATGGCCCAAAGATGCTTCTGGGTTCCTTCTCTGCATTCTGAGCCAGCAATGTATCACTCACATCCAGTAACAGGAATATTGATGCCAACATTTTTCCAAATCTGCAGAAATATCTTGGCTCCTCCATAGAGTCTTGAGTGTCAGTCCAGTGGAAATCAATATCTAGCTTCTGTTCTCTTGTTGCCTATTGAGGGGTCCTGGAGTCCTGAAGTTCTCACTCATAACTCCAACTTCCATGTCCTTCCAGAGTCTCCTCCTCCTTTCTGCCTTTTCTCATCCCTCATGTATAGCAGGTAGATAACACCTGCTGTGTTACTCCCCAAGTACAGCCACATCAGCATTCCTCCAGAGAGGATTTCATGTAAAGAGGGAACAGTTGAGGCATTGCTGCCCTAATCGCCAAAGAACTAACTGCCAAAAAAAGTAGGTACTTTGAGCCTGCAGGAGGTGGCCAGGACAAATATTTGGGGTCAAAAGCATGTTGACTCATCTCCATGACGATTTGACAGGGTTTAAGAAGGTTGATCAACCACTCCAGTGTTCTTGCCTGGAGAATCCCAGGGACAGGGGAGCCTGGTGGCTGCTGTCTGTGGGGTCTCACAGAGTTGGACACGACTGAAGTGACTTAGCAGCAGCAGCAAGAAGGTTGATCAAAGGGTCCCAAATCTTGCTGCATCATAGAATCACTCATGGGCTTAGGAAAGAAGTACATATCTTGAGATCTCCGACCATATTCTGATTCATTGGTCTCTGAGTACAGCCTGGAAGTCTGTACGTACAGCAAGCAACTCAGGTGATTCTTGTACAGGGGTTCCTGCAGCTCTTTGAGGTGCCAGTACTTAGGAACCAGTGCTTAATAGCATGCAAGGTCTTTAAAGCCCAAGTTTCTCATGGCCAGGAAGGGTGTGGGCCACCTTGGCTTACCTCTGTCCAGTTGCCCTGGGTCCAACATGAGGACAAATGTTCTTCTAAGAGTCCAACTTCATCACCTTGCAACTCTCCAGATAATGGTTACGTAAACCCAGGACCAAATGTTGTTTCTTCTATCCACTCTAGACTAAATGCTCTTCCCCCACAAGAAGATAGACCTTAGCATACAGTGTTTTACATGCAGGTAAATACCCAAATGAAATCAAGTGGGGAAGCATGGCCATAAGTTTATGTGATGTCTGAGAACAGGGAAGGATGCCTCTGAAGGGGTGTCTGGAGGCTGTAAAAACATGCAGATAGCTTATTACACTGAAGCCCTTGAGAGCAATCTTTCCTAAGCTCTTCAGACTCGGGACCCCTTTATGCTTGTTTATGGACTTCCCTGGAGGCTCACATGGTAAAGAATCCACCTGTAAAAGAGGAGACTTGGGTTCAATCTCTGGGTTGAGAAGATTCCCCTGGAGTAGGAAATGGCAACCCATTCCAGTATTCTTGCCTGGAGAATTCCATGGACAGAGGAGCCTAGCAGGTTACAGTCCATGGGGTCACAAAGAGTCAGACACAACTGACTGACTTTCACGTGCTTGTTTATGTGGATTATACCCATAGATATTTACTGCATTAAAAATTAAATGTGAGAAACTGTTTAATATTCACCTATGAATTCCTTTATAAATAACAATAATAAACTCAATACATGGTAACATAAATATCTTCTATACGGAAAGTAACTATTTCCCTCTTCAAAAAAAATTTAGCAGGAAGATCAACTTGTTTTAACTTTTTGTAAATCTCTTTAAGTTTGTCTTAATAGAAGACAGCTGGATTTTCAAATCTTCTGCATTCAATCTGTGGCAATATGTTGTTTTGATAGAAATATGTAAAGAAAATCAGGCTTCACACAAATATGTAGTTAAGGGGAAAAAGGAGTATTTTAATCTGCTTTTGCACTCAATCTGTTGTGCTATTCCATGCCATGTGACCTCTGGAAAATTCCACTGTACACAAGAGAGAAAGAACATGAAAAAGGCCCAAAAAACATTCTAGTGCTACTATGAAAATAGTTTTGATCTCACAGACCCTCCCTGAAAGGTCCTCTCCACTCACCAGGATCTGGACCACACTTTAAGGATTGCTGCTTAAAGAAAAGCAGTGTGAACATTTGTTTGCCAACAGCAATAGCTATTGCTTTAATACTGCTGTCCTGGCTGCAAAGTGGAGGCAGGATGAGGTGGGTAGGCTAACTGACCATGTGTATCTGTTTGCAAAGTGGGGTAGAGCACTAATTATAGGCAATTATGATTTGGACTTTGTTCCAAGATGACACCTCAACAGGCAAACCTAGTGATTAAACCTACCTCTGCTGGGGACCATAGCCCATCAGTTCAGTTCAGTCTCTCAGTCGTGTCCGGCTCTTTGCGACCCCATGAATCGCAGCATGCCAGGCCTCCCTGTCCATCACCAACTCCCAGAGTTCACCCAGACTCACATCCATTGAGTCAGTGATGCCATCCAGCCATCTCATCCTCTGTCATCCCCTTCTCCTCCTGCCCTCAGTCCCTCCCAGCATCAGAGTCTTCTCCAATGAGTCAACTCTTCACATGAGATGGCCAAAGTACTGGAGTTTCAGCTTTAGCATCATTCCTTCCAAAGAAATCCCAGGGCTGATCTCCTTCAGAATGGACTGGTTGGATCTCTTTGCAGTCCAAGGGACTCTCAAGAGTCTTCTCCAACACCCTGAATTCTTCGGTGCTCAGCCTTCTTCACAGTCCAACTCTCACATCCATACATGACCACAGGAAAAACCATAGCCTTGACTAGACAGATCTTTGTTGGCAAAGTAATGTCTCTGCTTTTGAATATGCTATTTAGGTTGGTCATAACTTTCCTTCGGGGAAGGCAATGGCACCCCACCCCAGTACTCTTGCCTGGAAAATCCCATGGACAGAGGACTCTGGTGGGCCGCTGTCCATGGGGTCGCTAAGAGTTGGACACGACTGAGCGACTTCACTTTCACTTTTCACTTTTATGCATTGGAGAGGGAAATGGCAACCCACTCCAGTGTTCTTGCCTGGAGAATCCCAGGGACGGGGGAGCCTGGTGGGCTGCTGTCTATGGGATCACACAGAGTCGGACACGACTGAAGTGACTTAGCAGCAGCATAACTTTCCTTCCAAGGAGTAAGCGTGTTTTAATTTTATGGCTGCAGTCACCATCTGCAGTGATTTTTGAGCCCAGAAAAATAAAGTCTGACACTGTTTCCCCATCTATTTGCCATGAAGTGATGGGACCAGATGCATGATCTTAGTTTTCTGAATGTTGAGCTTTAAGCCAACTTTTTCACTCTCCTCTTTCACTTTCATCAAGAGGCTTTTTAGTTCCTCTTTCCTTTCTGCCATAAGGGTGGTGTTATCTGCATATCTGAGGTTATTGATATTTCTCCCAGCAATCTTGATTCCAGCTTGTGCTTCTTCCAGTCCAGCATTTCTCATGATGTACTCTGCATATAAGTTAAATAAGCAGGGTGACAATATACAGCCTTGACGTACTCCTTGTCCTATTTGGAACCAGTCCGTTGTTCCATGTCCAGAGTTCTATTCAAATAAGACACTCAGGGCATGTCCAGGACTGGGGGCAAGTGGTGGTTGAACTGAGAAAGAGAGTGAGCAATGCATGTATGTATGCTCAGTCGCTCAGTCAAGCCTGACTCTTTGCAACCCCATGGACTGCAGCCTACCAGGCCCCTCTGTCCATGGAATTCTCCAGGCAAGAATACTGGAGTGGGTTGCCATTTCCTTCTCCAAGAATGGTCAATATTCACCTCTAAAACTATGGCGTTTACCGGGTCCTGAACATGAGCAAATGACTCTCCTCATATGCTCAAATGGACTTGCTAAGTCAGCCTACCCAGACCACTTTCTTTCACACTGCAGCTGCCAATCCAGCAATCCTGATCCCCTGCACTGTTTTGTGATTTGTGTTTTTGCACCAGCATCTATCATCTTCCAATGCACTGTATAATGTGATTATGATTATGTTTACCGCTTATTGCCCACATCTCCTATGAGACAAGGATCTTTGCCTGTTTTGTTCACTGCTATATCCCCTGGACCAGAACAGTGACTGGGATAGAGTACATGTTGATAAATGTTAGTGAACTAATGAGATTTATGGATAAAGGGGAAGAGGAGAACACTGGCATCCTGCAAGCAGTTTGCACCCAGGAGAGGAGGAAGGCTGAGCTGAGCATGCCCAGTTTATTCTCTCTAAATTCATGACACAGATAAGGCCATTCCTTCCTCTTCCAACAACTGAAGAGCAAATAAAAGTTGAAAATGTGACATCTCTCCATGAAAGGACACATCAGAAATGAAGAAGCATCATCCACCGCTGACTTTCCACAATTATTTTTTCTTAACTCTTTGTGATTAAATATTAAGCCAGGGGTATGGTGATCCTCCAAGGAGGAGATCATAAGTTCTCCTTTCTATTCCTCTTTCATCAGGTACTCCCCTAATGGCACTTACTTCATCTGGACCCTTTGTGCCCCTACTGTTTCTTTGATCCAAGACCACCCTCCACTCCATTTGATGCTGAAGCTGAGGCTGGGACTCTGCAAATCACATTTTCCAATTCCTTTGTTAGTTGTTTTTTGTTAGGTAAGGTCTGCCAAAGGGAGATGGGCAGGATATGGAAAAAAAGAACACAATTGGGGAATATAGAGGGCTTCCTTTCTGTATTTCAATCATCAGCTTCCCCATCATCTCCTCAGGGTTACTAGCAGGATTCAGACCACATCTCTCCTCAGGTGCGTGGAGCTTCCCCCGGGGACCTCAGTATCAGTCCTGGGGGCCCTTCTCTGAACTCCTAGGTTAATGCCTCCTTCCTTTTGTTCTCCAGTCTTAGGGGTGGTAGCTACTGTCTGCAGTTATTAATCCCTAGGCCACCATTTTTCTTTGCTGTTTCAGCTCTCTAGCACTTATGCACCCAATTCTGCACTAAGTCCCTTCTTTCTGGGGGACTCCTCTTTCCCTTGTATGGCCCCTGACTAGTATAGCTCCCCTGTGGACCCTCCTGGGACCACTGATGGACAAGTTAGAATTGATCCCCACAGGGTTCTTATGTGAGTCAGAAAAATCTCAATTAAATCTCTATATTGCTGTTAATTAATTCCCTATTCCATTTCTCTTTCTTAACATTGTCCTTCCACACTATCCGATATAGCTAGAGTGATCATACAGTCCAGCTCAACCCAAACAGTATAGGTTTATGACTGTTGTCCCAGCATAATTATTAATAGAGCCTCCTTTTTCTCTCAGAACTATCCTAGTTTAGGTGATAAATTATATTGTCACTCTAATCATTATATGCTCTACAAAGAAATTAAATCATGTTAAGATATTCTAGCAATAAAACACCAATTACAAGATGTTCCAAGTTTGAATATCAACCCTTTCTCATCATGAAATTTCTGGGAAGAAGTTAAATTTCAATGATTGAAGTCAATGATTAAGTTAGACTTCAAATATATTAAAGTCCAAAGGATTTAAGGTCCAAAATCATATTCTTTACCCATCTGATTTAAGGTTTGAAGAAAATTAGAGTCCAATTCCCTCCAATTTGTTATTCAACTCCTGTGTTTTATTTCTCAATGTTCCAGGGACCTGCACCAAATGTTGTAGTTGAGGGGTCCAAAAATAGCCTCTGTTCCCCACAAGAGCTTTGAATAGATTATAAAATCAAATAAAGGATGACAGGAGAGAGATTAGAACAACACCATTATTACTAACAAATGTCGCTTGTACCTGCAGTCAAGCTGCTGCTGCTAAGTTGCTTCAGTTGTGTCCAACTCTGTGTGACCCCATAGACGGCAGCCCACCAGGCTCCCTCGTCCCTGGGATTCTCCAGGCAAGAACACTGGAGTGGATTGCCATTCCCTTCTCCAAAGCATGAAAGTGAAAGTGAAGTCGCTCAGTCATGTCCGACTCTTAGCGACCCTATGGACTGAAGCCTACCAGGCTCCTCTGTCCTTGGGGTTTTCCAGGCAAGAGTACTGGAGTGGGGTGCCATTGCCTTCTCCACCTGCAGTCAAGAGAGCCTGCTAACAATCAACTCTAGAATTAGGCTTCCCCACTGTGGTAAATAGGCTTCCCTGGTAGCTCAGCTGGTAAAGAACCCGCCTGTAATGCAGGAGACCCCAGTTTGATTCCTGGGTTAGGAAGATCCCCTGGAGAAGGGATAGGCTACCTACTCCAGTATTTTTGGACTTACCTGGTAGCTCAGATGGTAAAAAGTCTGCCTGCAACGCGGAGAACCTGGGTTCAATCCCTGGGTTGGGAAGATTCCTTGGAGGAGAGCATGGCAATCCATTCCAGTAATCTTGCTGGAGAATCCCCATGGACAGAGGAGCCTGGCAGGCTGCAGTCCATGGGGTCACAGAGTTAGACATGACTGAGTGACTAAGTGTGCATGCACGCACTGTGGCACATAGAGCTACTGCTCACTAATATCTGTATTTACCCTTTCTCTTGGGCACAGCTGCATTATGCATTTCTCAGTCTCTCTTACAGGTAACTTTAGCCATATGAATTTTAGGCAATGGATCATAAGAAAAGTCGTGTGTTCTCTTTTATAGCATAATCCATAAAAACTTCCCTTGAGTATTTCTCATGCTACCCCCAAACTCATCTGCAAGCTGAATGGGAAAAACTCTGAGGACTTAGAAAAGGGTGAAGCTAAAGAATTTCTGGAAGTTGTTTCTTGAAGCCCTCAGGCCACCCTGCCTTCTCTACCCTCCAATTTCCTGAAACTGACCCAGGACAGGTTCTCCTACAGCAGTGAGTTAGCAGCTCAGGGGAGACATAAAGAAGCAGAAGAAAACTTCTATACCCTGTGGACAGCTCAAGTCCAAGAGAAAGTGAGTAGAGCTAAGCTGAGCATGCTCAGTATCATCCTTCTGCCTTGAAATCACTCAGATCAAACCTCACCAGCTAGGACTGAGGGAGCCTCTTTCTAGAGAAAGATGATCACACCTCCCCAGGGAAAATTTCTCCCCATCAAAAGAGTGTTTTCATGTTGATATATAGCAAAACCAATACAATATTGTAAAGTTAAAAATAAAAAAAATGATAAATAAAATAAATTTTTAAAAAGAAACAAAAGTGTTTTCTTTTTTGTGCACCCCCTGTTTTGACTTCTAACAATCTTTCTTTTGTTTCCCATCCAGATTTTATTAGCTGTTTCCCAAGACATACCCATTGCTAATTTCCTTGGTATAAAACAGAAGAGAATTACCTTTGCTTCTCTCTTGTGACTAGTCTGTGGAAGGCCAGACAAATAGGCTTCCCTGGACAAAGTGAATGTCGCTCAGTCATGTCCAACTCTTTGAGACTCCACAGGCTATGGAGTCCACGGAATTCTCCAAGCCAGAATACTGGAGTGGGTAGCTGTTCCCTTCTCCAGGGGATTTTCCCAACCCGGGGATCGAATTCATGCCTCCCACATTGCAGGCGGATTCTTTACCAGGGAATTCTTTACCAGGCGGATACTGAGCCACCAGGGAAGCCCGTGGATAAAGTTGAGTGACCTCCCTCTCCACCTACTCCTGACTGCAGAGTCCAGGAAAGGTCATTCTTAGTAGACATAACAGGGGATCCTTAGCACATTCTTTTATTGTTCTTTGAAGATTAGTGGTATTTACTTACAAATCACCAGGCTCTTTCTGTAGGGAATTTATACCCTCAGCAACTCCCTGCCTCAGAGTTCACCTGCCATGGAGACCACTTTCCTTTTCTTGAAATAGAGATGAGTTCAGATTCTCACCAGGGCAGGAATAATGCTGGCATGGGCTCCCTTTAGTGTGTTTTCCACACCCACAGTCTTTTCTGAAGGACACTGTCCTGCCTTTAGTATTCAGGCCAGTGCTCGGTCCGATGTGGCCTAGTACCTTCTGGCTAAAGCAGATTAGACCAAGGTATACCACCAACCCATGGGGGCTCATCCACAGACTCGTCAACAGACTGTGGCCAAGAGAATGAGTCATTTAGTGGGAACTGAAACCCAAACTTTATACAATCAAATGGGAGAGGTCACAATGGACCATTTCAAGCTTGTAAGACAGTAGGACCCATGAGTAAGCAGAGAAAATTGACTGATAAAGGACAATGGTGCAGCTGTACAGAGAAACACAAGTGGAGAGAGGAGCGGGGAGAGACCAGAGAGAGACAGACAGTTCAGAGGAACTCATCCACGGTGGTATCTTGGACTCTGCTGCTGCTGCTAAGTCACTTTAGTCGTGTTGTTCAATTCCTTCTAGCCCCACTTGTGTGACTAGAACAACTCATTTCCATAATTGTTATCAGAATGTGATTCCCTAGAAAACCACGAATATGTGAGCTGCTTCTTGCCTACCTGTCAGATGGCTTGAGCAACTAAGTTTGGGAATAAGGTGTGAATAAATAAGAGAGAGTTTGGCAAGATTGGCACTTTGGGAAGAAAGGAGAGTAAGAGAGTGAATCTTTGCTTTATTCTTTAGGTTAGTATGAGGTTCAGAGGTTAAGGTAAAGGAGACGATATCCACAGCAAAACTCATACCAAACTGAAGAATTCCCCAGGCCATAGGAGGAAGTAAAGGCAGTTTTTTCAAGGACATTGTGCTGCTGGACACTGTGTGTATGCATAGCCTCGCATTCAGTAGGGAGCTCAGTTATGCAAAGGAGGTGTTCTGAAATTTGCAGAATGAATAAACTAGGCACATCTACCCCAGACTGAGAAAGCCTATCAGTTTTATTAAAATTTTCCAACCCTTAAAATTTATAACATAAGAAGCTGTAATATATTGAATTATCTCAATCCTCTGCCCCCAAACAGAGAAGTTAATAAGGAAATCAAGTGAGATGAATCTAAGACTGACAGTTCAAATAGGCCAAATAGCCAAAGTATCTGGGGTATGTTAGAATACTACTAAATAAGCCCCTGGTGAATTGCCTTTATTAAAGAGCAAGGAGTCCTCAGAAAGGAAGTTTTTTGACTTTCACTTTTCACCTTCATGCATTGGAGAAGGAAATGGCAATCCACTCCAGTGTTCTTGCTTAGAGAATCCCAAGGACGGTGGAGCCTGGTGGGCTGCAATCTATGGGGTCACACAGAGTTGGACACGACTGAAGTGACTTAGGAGTAGCAGCAGAAGTAAAAATGAGGACGAGTCTAGAACCCCTTATCATCCTGCAGCACCCTTTAGTGCTCCCTGGCCAGCACCCCCAGCATGCCCTTATGCCTGTCCAGCCTACCCATCTCCAAGTAGCTCTGATCCAGCTGGGGAGAATGTCGAGATCGGGAATTTCAGCGTCCTGACCAACAAGAGTTGAAGGTCCTTTAGCAGAGAGTAATCCCCCAAGTCAAAGGAAGGGAATGAGATATGAACATACAGCTGCACTCAACATCCAGAGTAAACCCTAGCAGAACCCACCTCGGGTACACAGCAGCACTTGTACTTGTCCAGAGGATGGGTGGGGGTGAGCCTGCTCTCGGCATGAGAGAGAGTGAACTTGCACTAAAGGGAAGAGCTGGGTGCCCAGCACAGCCCAGGAAGACAGGCCTGGTTCTTCAGAGGAGAGAGGCAACTTGGTATCCTGTGGTATCCATCACTGTGTCGGCCACCTTGGCAACTCCAGTTTAGACCCATCAGGGCTGCTTTGTCCCCTTCTGTTAGAGTAGAATACATATGGGGAGAGAGGCACTGCCAGCCCTCAGCCTGCCAAAGGGCTGGGTAAGGTGGCCAGGATGAGGAGGGGCCCTGGCTGCAACACCAAGCCTGCTTGAAAGAAGCAGTGGCACCAGGGGGAGTGGAGACCAACCTCTCCACTGAGGAACTGAGATGACTTCACAGGGAAGCTCACTTGATGTAGCATTAGGGCCAGGGTTCTGAGGAAGGGAATCCCATAAAGACCACAGAAAGAAGACTGGCCTCCAAGACCGGGCTGATACAGTATGGTAGCGGGCAGGACTGTTCCTAAGCAGCAACCTCTGGAAACTGAGAGCAAGGAGTGGTCCTGCATTACCAGGTGAGGGCAAGAATGAGTGGAGCAGGGATTGGACAATAGGACAGTTCATGTGAGACAGTCAAATAATTCAAAGGGCAAAAACACAGGCCGGCTCACTCAGAGCGCCTGAAAGTGATGATTCAACATGCAAATTTGATGACATCAGATCCTGTTTAAAATTGCTGCCTTTTCTCCATTACCACACGCCCCGCCTTAGCTCAGACCATAGTGAATGACTCCCAGGACACCTGTCATAGTTCTCACTGCCACTAGACTTGCCCTGTCCCCTCCCCCCACACTGCTTTTGGGGATCGGGCCTTGACTCTTTCTTAGGATACAGAACTGGCAGGGCTGGGGCAGTGGTCTGTATATGGGGACAGACAACAGAAAGTGACATTTTCTGAACTAGAACTTATGATTTTTGTGCCAAGTAGGCTAGCTACTTTTTCGTGCTCCATTTCATTTCATCGTCACATCCCCTCATGAGGCAAATGTCAGTATCTGCACTTCGCAGATGAGGAAGATGAGACTCAGAAAGGACACGGAAAATGCCCAAGCCATGTAGCCCTAAGTGGGGTGTGGGACTTGAACTTGGGCTTCCTGACATGTCTCATAGTGTGAACCACTGATAACATTTCTCTGTCCTCATCCTTCTTCTCCTCAGAGCCCAGTACATTTATTGATCTGCCTACCAACATCTCTTCCTTGATCTGCAGTGGTCTGACTTAACCAAGCCTCACTGTCACCTTCTGTCCACCTGTCCTTTACCCCTGCATCGCCCCCTCCCTACTCACCCTTGGAAGACTCCATCAGAATTTGCTGTAGCTTCACTCTCATTTTCCTGAGAAGAGCTGACCAGACCTGAGCATGTCCAAGCAGTATTTCTGAGGAAGGTGGAGGGGCCCAGGCAGGGGCTGTGTAAACAAAGGCTGTTACAAGCCTTTGAAACACTATTGTGCTTTCAGGGTGACGTGCACACAATGCCTTGTATTTTGTCTCTTAATCATTCCCCTGGTCTATCTGGCTGGTGTCTGACATTGAAATCCTGCAACATCCAGTGAATAAAGAGCCATTGTGTTTTTTTCCCAAACTGAATTGGGCCTGTCACTCCAGACACAGAAAGGAGCCTGGTCTCTTTAGTCAGTTTTTGCAGTGATACTGTCCCTGCTGGTCCTTATTCTCCCCGAACAATAGCAGCCAGGTGTCACCAGGATCACGAACCAGCACAGCTGCAGGCCTCCATAAAGTGCTGGGGCTTGACACCCTCTTGGAGAATGGCTTGAATCCTCACCTTAAACTTGGGGAGCTTCTGGCCAATCCAGTGATGAAGCTGCAGGGCCAGGTTCCTTCCTGAGCCTCTTGGTGGCTTGCCTGAACATGCAGCCTCTGATGTCGCCCCTTGAACCAGGTCCTTGAGGGTAGGGCACTGGAAGCAGTTGTGCTCTTTGGAAGATGTTACCCATTAGAACAGGGCTTCCATGTGTATGGGAATCCCCTGGGATCTGGGGGAAATGCAGGTTTGGATTCAGCCTGAGATTCTGTGTTTCTATCAAGCTTCCAGGTGAGATCACTGTTGCTGCTCTAGGACCATGTTTTCACTCACAAGGGCTTAGAGCCTCTCTCAGCCCCAGGGTGGGGCTAGGAGCTGATATCTGAGGGGTGTCTGTGAGGCTGTGAGGAAGCTGCTCAGCTGGAGTCAGCTGTGATGCCATCGTCCCATGAGCAGACACCCAGACACAGCGGCAGGGACCAGCCCTCAGGGAAAAGTTGAAGAGAATGAAAGTAATGATCAGAGATGCTCACAGGGAAAAAAAAAAAGTGGGGGATAGATACCTGTGGTGGTCTTATTGGAAGATGAGATACAGGGTTGGGGGTGGACGATATGTCATGTGAGGAATTTCCAAAATGAGGTCACACAGGAAGGCCCCAGTCCTTCTTCATTTCGATCAGCCTTTGCTCTTTCCAGGAGTCCTCTCTTCCACGTCAGCCTCAGGATGCTGACTGTGATGCTCTCAAGGAGAAAGCCAGAAACCCCGCAGTGGGCGCTTCCTGGCTCCTCTGCTCTCACCGTGCGCTGCAGGTGGTCCTGGGCCCTCTGCCACTTCTGATTGCTCACGACGGCACGCGGACATCAGTGGTTCTGAAAACGAGTCGCAGTAGGCTGGGCTGTGTCAGAACCTCCAGGGGGGCTTGCAAAAAATGCAGTGTTCAAACCTAGAAATTCTGACACAGTAACGTGGGAAAGAGCCCTGGAATTTACAAAAAGGTTTAACCTCCCCAGGTTATTATGAAGCACAACCAAACTTGAAAAGTGCCAATTTACAAAAATACTATTACGATCCAATTATACAGAATGTTGCTAACAAAAGGTAGCTAAATGCCAATATTATAGTGTAACTGCTTGTATGTTATATGTATATGCTTTATAGTAAATAATAAACAGTATACCTCCAATTTTGTAAATATACATACATGTTAATATATAGATACACAGATACCTGGGAGGTAGGATGATAGGATTATAGCATTTCTCTTCTTTTATTCCTTTCTCTTCTTTACTTCTGCTCTCCAACCCCACTGCCCAAAGACAGGGGTGACTCCAGGCTCCTTTGTCCCTGTGACACCAACAAGACTGTGATAGAAGGAATTTATAGTCACAGATCCCTAGAAATAAAAGGCACACCATGCTATGCTATGTAATGCTACAGGGTAAATAAGGAGACAGAAGAGGAGAGAAAGGAGAGCAGGGCCCAGAGCTTTTGGGGGTTTTCCCCAGAAAGGATGGGCTAGGCAAGATAGGTATAATCATAAGCTTAGGGTGGGAAAGTTTGCAGGAGTTCAACAGGCTCTGGGCTGTGTGGGTGGTTTCTGGGTGTTTGAGACCTGGCTCTGGGCTAATTGAGGGCAGGAGGAATACTGACTTGTTCTGTGTGAATTTGATAAAGGAGATGATGTAGGTGTGGGCTCTGGGTTGGCTGGTTTGTATATCACAGGTGCACTCTTGCGAAAGTCATTCACTACCTTTAGAAATTAGCTGGCCCTGGGAGGGGGAGTCTCTCCAAGATCGAGGCTCCAAACGTCAGAGCATCAATAATACAAAAATGTTTAAAAATATAGTCAATTTTGCTTTGCATAATCAACCTTCAAAAATGCCACTGAGGTCTTTAAATGACACATAGCTAAATCAATTGCAGGGTAAGAAGTTTTGTGTACTTTTTAGAAGCTTGTGAGCTGGACAAAGACTTCAGAGCTCTTTCACTCTCCTGTTTAAATGACGATCCTCATAATTTTAGCATCAACTTTTACAAAGCACTTTCTTTCACATATTTTACTTTATTTAATTTCCATAACCATTCTAAGAGATGAGCATTTGGTTCTTATTTGATTCATAAAGAAGCAGTCTGGTGGGGTTTGGGGTCAGGGGAATGAAAAACAAGAGACACATTAACATGTGTTAAGTTCTCCTAAAGGGACATACTAACACATACTAAGCTCTCCTGAAGGATTCCCTGGTGGCTCAGATGGTAGAGTCTACCTGCAGTGTGGGAGACCTTTTGTTCCCTGAGTTGGGAATATTCCCTGGAAAAGGGAATGGTTACCCATTTCAGTATTCTTGCCTGGAGAATTCCATGGACAGAGAAGTCTAGTGAGCTACAGTCCATGGAATCCCAAGGAGTCGGACATGACTGAAAGGTGGTGTTCTCCTTAGATTCAGAGAAGTTAAGTGACCCTAGGTGAAAGCCAGAAGCTGAAATGTCCCCCTGGGTTAGGCAATGAACCCACATTGGTTTGTTCTCAAAACCAATACCCTTTCCACTATATTCACTGATTCAAGCAATAATGGCAAACCCCTATATGTCCCAGATGCTATTCTGGATGCTATACAAAGCTGGATATACAAAGCTAAGCAAAATAGATGGCATGCTTCCTAGTCTTGAGGAGTTTACAGAAGAGAAGGGAGAAAGATCGGAGAAGGCAATGGCAACCTACTCCAGTACTCTTGCTTGGAAAATCCCATGGGCAGAGGAGCCTGGTAGGTTGCAGTCCATGGGGTCGCTAAGAGTCAGATACAACTGAAGTGACTTCACTTTTCACTTTCTTGCATTGGAGAAGGAAATAGCAACCCACTCCAGTGTTCTTGCCTGGAGAATCCCAGGGACAGGGGAGCCTGGTGGGCTGCCGTCTATAGGGTCGCACAGAGTCAGACACGACTGAAGAGACTTAGCAGCAGCAGCAGCAGAAAGAAAAATATTAATAAATTTATCATCAAAATATAAAATGAGAATGGTGCTTAAAAATCTGAAGGAACACTTGTGAGGCAC
Source organism: Tragelaphus eurycerus (assembly GCA_935064755.1). Taxonomy (NCBI): domain Eukaryota; kingdom Metazoa; phylum Chordata; class Mammalia; order Artiodactyla; family Bovidae; genus Tragelaphus; species Tragelaphus eurycerus. The sequence goes on from CAKXYN010000002.1 coordinate 34,819,796, forward strand.
TGAGCCCATCTCCAAAATCCTGGGCCAGGAGCCGGGTCTAGGACCTGTTTTACCAACCCTGCTCTGGGCATTGCAGCTGTTTCCTGGTCCATGATAACTGCCAAGGCATCTCCTTCATAACAGGTACTGCCTGACCCTTCACTGCCCATTTTTTCCTCTAGCAGGTCAGGAGAGTGATGGCCACTCAAACCAGATTTCAACAGTATCAGAAGACAAGGCAGAGAAGAGCCAACACATACGCATTTAAGAGTGGTTAGGAAAAATCCCAGAAATGGAGTCTGCCTGAAGGAAGCTCTGGATAGCATTTGTTACCTACATAAAGATACCAAGACTCCTCCCTTTTCTTTTAAAATTCTGACTCAGGGTGTGTTGAAGAGAAGATTCTTTTGAGAGGGAGAAGCTGTTGGGAAGGTTCCTGTGCTCTTTAAGGGGAGCCACAGGAAGAGACACTGAGTACTGAGAGGTCTGACAGTGGTGCTTCAGTGTGCCCACGGACACCGAGGACACAGTCAGCGCCCAGGGGGCCCGAGCAGACCATCAGACCTTGGTCCTCGGTGCCATCACTGGGCCACCAAAGCAGCTGTGCCTGAAGTCCTCCTACCTCAGAACTTCCTAAAACCCAAGATAATAAAATCCTTGTTTAAACCAACTTGAGATGGGGTTTCTTCAAGACAAATGTATTTTAACTGATGCATAAAAACTGTTTTATTTTTAGTATCATGAAGTTTACTTTCAACTTCATGGGAGCAAAGTCATTGATGTCTTCTACCTAGATCAAAGGTATCTTTTTAAGTAAATGTTTTATTGAAAATATAGCTACCTGATACAAAGAGCTGACTCACTGGAAAAGACCCTGATGCTGGGAAAGAATGAGGGCAGGAGGAGAAGGGGACGACAGAGGATGAGATGGTTGGATGGCATCATCAACTCTATGGACATGAGTTTGAGCAAACTCTGGGAAGGACAGGGAAGCTTGGTGTGCTACAGTCCACAGAGTTGCAAAGAGTTGGACAGGACTGGGCAACTGAACACAAGCATACATTTAAAAATTTGTACAAATCCTAGATACACAATTTGATGAATTATGATAATGGAAATACATGTATGCAATCTTCCAGGTTGGACCTAGAAAAAATTGGAGAAATTTGGATAATTAGAAGTTAAAGGGTCAGCCAGGCATGGTATGTAAAATGAAAAACATGAGTCTAAGTCCCAGGGTAAGACCTTATAAAGTATAGAAGGGAGACTATGAGGATACAGCTTGACAAATATGGATCATTAGGATAAAGAAAGTCCACTCAGACTCATTCATTATGTGAATTTTAAGAGACTTGTCCTGCTGATGGACTTTGTTGTTGGGACCCAACAATTCTATTCCTATTAGGAATATAAAGGGGAAGAATCCAAGAAATACCCAATCTAAGGTGAACAGCCACTTAGAAAAACACAGGTTAGTAAACACACATATATTTTCTCATTCAGCTCTTTCAGCTAAGAGGGACTAAAAGCAGTGACACTGCAGTAGCAATGAGCACTTGGTGATTCTATTACCATTCTCTAATACAAGACGTCATGGTTTATCTAGAGCTGATTCTACTGCCGGGGCAGGAAATACAAGTTGAGCCTGGAGCACCTTGTAGATGCACTTTTCTCTAAGAATATCAGGCCCATCATCATTGGCACTCACTGTGCGACTGATTGTACAAAGGTCAGAGCTATGATGAGAGATCGGAAATGTCACTATGGTCACTCATCTCCCTTCTTCGTCCATGGCCATTGACAAGGCTGGTGTAAAGATGGTGTCATGAGTTGAAAATCGGTCACTCAAATATAACAGGTTTTAACTACTGAAACTTGCAAATGTTATAAAGAAGAAGAATCATTGTAGGTGTGACTCAACCAAGGATCTTGACATGGGGAAATTATCCTGGAATATCAGGATGGGCTATAATGTGATTACAAGTGTCCTTATAAAAGAGCACAGTGACAATTCACACAGGGGAAAAAGGTAACGTGACTGCAGAAGCAGAGACTGAAATAGCCACAAGTCAAGGAAAGCCAGCTGCCATCAGAAGCTGAAAGAGGCAAGGAACAGATTTTCCCCAGAACGCCCAAAAGAAAAGCCAGCCTACACCTTGATTTCAGCCCACTGATACTGATTTCAGATCTCCAGAACAGTGGGAGAATAAGTTTTTTCCATCTTAAGATACCAAATTTGGGGGAATTTGTTATAGTAGCGGCTGGGCCAAAGCGGGAATGACGCTCAGTTGTGAGTGTGTCTGGTGGTGGAAGTAAAGTCCAATGTTGTAAAGAACAATATTGTATAGGAACTTGGAATGTTAGGTCCATGAATCAAGGTAAATTGGATGTGGTCAAGCAGGAGATGGCAAGAATGAATTTTGACATCTTGAGGAATCAGTGAACTAAAATGGACATGAACGGGCAAATTTAATTCAGATGACCATTAAATCTACTACTGTGGGCAAGAATCCCTTAGAAGAAATGGAATAGACCTCATAGTCAACAAAAGAGTCTAAAATGCAGGAAACTAATACCTATGGGAAAATATGCATTCCACTAATAAGTGTGAAAACACACCCTCTGAGGTTCCTGATCTTCTCTTGTAGGTCCAGGTCTTGTCTTGGGTTCTTAGCCTGTCCTCTTGGGAACAACTGCCCCACCCCCCAGCACAGCTTCCTTAGGCACTGACTGTACCCTCTGTTTCAAGCAGGTCTCCTCATGAGGCACCCTCACCTATGACAAATCTCTCTGCTTCCTGCCCCCAAGTTGTCCCACTGGTTCTACTTCTTCTCTGCCCCTGCTCATCATGCCTGATGTTCTGCTCACAAGAGCCAAGGAAGCACTGAGACCTCATCCCTGTTCCTATATGCTACCCTCAGACTCTTATCTTTGGCTTCAAGAGATAGCACACCTCTGCATTTCTGCTGTAACATGAATGTGCTCAGACTTCACAGGACGTTTTAGGCCATGGCAAGCTTTCTGGGGAAAATGAGTAGGGTCACAAGGTGCAGAAGCAGGACATGAGTAAGAGAATCAAATCGACATCTTGAGGAATCAGTGAACTAAAATGGACATGAATGGGAAAATTTAATTCAGATGACCATTATATCTACTACTGTGGGCAAGAATCCCTTAGAAGAAATGGAATAGCCCTCATAGTCAAAAGAGTCTGAAATGCAGGAAACTAATACCTATGGGAAAATATGCATTCCACTAATAAGTGAGAAAACACACCCTCTGAGGTACCTGGATAGAATCCAAGGATAGAACAAAGGAAATGGCACAACCCAACTGCTCTAGTGATGAAGAAAAAGTGAGCAAGGAGGGAATGAGCTGCAGGGTCACTTTCAGGTGGGGGGAAGATGAGTAGCATCAGGAGAGAGGTTATGGGCAGTGTCTGGGATACGCCTATCCTAACAGGTGGAGTCCAGAACTGCCCTTTGACCTGGGGTCTGGTGCCACCACACTGAAGGAGGCATTGCCAGGCTGGATGGGGCAAAGGTTGGATGTGGTCTCCCCATCCCACACCACCAACTGTGGTGCTCCTATACTAGTAGGTTGAGAAACAGCCAGCCCCCCTCCCAAAAGACGTTTGGCTCTCAGTCTCAGAATCTTTTACCTGACAGTGGAGGGAACTCTGCAGATATGATTAAGTTAAGGATCTCAGGATGGGGAGATTATGCCCGATGTAATCACAAGGTTCTGACAAGAGAGATGCAGGATGCTCAGAGTCTGTAGCAGATGTGATGACAGAAGCAAGAAGTTGGAATGGAGTGGAGTACAGGTGGCTGCTAGATTTTGAAAAAGGGAAGGTAACAGACTCTTCCTGAAGCCTCCAGAAGGAACACAGCCCTGCTGACATTTTGGTTTTGGATTTCTGACTTCTAAAACTGTGTGTAGTTTTCAGTCACTAGGTTTGTAGTAATTTGTCACAGTGGCTGTAAGAGATGAATATACTCCCATATAGTCCGGGGAGAGCTGATGGGCACACATGAGGCTTTGGATTTTCGCTGAGACTTCAAGGAGCAAGATATGCTGCAAATGGCAAGATCAGCACCTTCTGAGGTCCCCAATTGAGAGTCAGGAAAGAAGAACAGAACCCAGCATCCCCATAGTGCCAGAGTGAAGCAAGTCACACTCCTGGTGACAGATGGAATGGCTGTACCCCACTGGCACTAGCAAATACAATGCCATCATCTCCGGGTCATTCGCTCACTTCAAAGAATGCTTTTTATGTTGCCCAAAAGGTCATCCATCTAGGTTGTGAGGCCAGTGTCCACCCAGAGCCCCTGGATCCTTCTCCAGGTTGATGGCATGTGTGTGCTAGTGCCAGCGGGGCACAGCCATTCCATCTGTCACCAGAACAGTGACCTGCTTCACCCTGGCACTGTGGGGACACTGGGTTCTGTTCTTTCCTGATTCTCACCCAAAGAGAGGAAAGGGGGCCAGCCAAAGCGAGTTTGGGAAGACTGTGGGATGCAAGGAAGGCACTTCTCCAGCCCAGCCAGCCTGCCAGGCCAACACCAGCATCACCACTCTGCCAACTGCAGCTGGCATCCCAGACACTTGCAAATTGAAGGTGAAGAAAGAAGGGACCTCTGGCTGCCTGCAGGCTCCCTTTCTCCACTCTGTGTTCCATTCCCTTCATACAAGCAATTTCAAGCTATCGCCCTGGCAGTACCATTCTGATTCTTTCATTTGAAGCACGTGTTCATTATAGACTTTCAAATAAATCATATTGGTGGCTCCAAAACAGAATGTTCCTCTTGGCTCACGTGCAACTCAGGAAACAACAGGACCACAGTCTCTGTGACATGCCAGGCTTTCAGGTCTGACTATCAAAAGCTAGAGAGTGCCTGAAATTAGAGCTATGCTCCTACTGTGCTCTAAAAGTAATGACCACTGATCTACTGGTGCATTTTCTGTAGAGAGAATAACAGTAATAATAGAACAGTAATGACTTGCATGCACCTGCCCTGCTTAAAGGGGGCTAGAACACCAGGCTGTAGGACAGCAGCAGGCAGTGGCTTAAGCCCTGGAAGGCTGTGCAAGGCAGACTTTCCAGGCAGAGTTGAGCCAGCACCAGCACACTGAAACTTCTGATTCCAATACCAGTACTCTCTCCACTGCCCATTCTGTTCACTATTGGTAACCCCAATCTTTTTGCTAAAGCCCCCCAGATTCCAATATACCTCCTAAGGGTAGTGCAACTGTCCAATAGTCCACCTAAACTCATGTTAGCTTTTTCTTTAACCTCATTTTTCAGGTTGACTTGTGGGAGCAGACAATGATTGGTCCTCATGCACACTACCTTGCTCCCTTCAGCAGGACCGCTACCTCTGGGCAGGCCCACCTTGGGTTCTTTCTCATCCACCTGCACTCTGCCTATAACTGGGTAGGAGATTTAGGCTGATATCTTACATTTTCAGGGAAGAGGAGTGAAGTCACTTGGATTCTTCTCTTTATACTAGGAGTTGTTGCCTCTGACACTCAATGAAAAGGCATATTGATTTCCATTTGGCTATTGATCCTCGTGTATAAACCTCTTATCAGGTAATGACACTGGGAGGCCAGTGTGGTTGAGTCCAGAGCCCTTAACAAGTCCTATAGTTCAGGAAACAAAGCCATAGGAGGTCATTTTGAAGGCCTTGGTCAGTAAGCAACCATAATTGAAGGGGAATGAGATCAATTATATATCTTGATCAGTCAACACTTAATTATTTTAAAATCATATCATCGTATTTGGGCATTACTTAAATGGCTTGCAAACTAGGTTTGATAAAGGCAGTAAATGAATTTGATTTAGGATTGTGTTGTACCAACACTTGTAGGACAAGGACAGACCTCTGTGGTAGGCAGAATAATGGCCTCCAAAAATGCCCACATCCTAATCTCCAAATTTAGGAGTATGTTAGATTATAGAGCAAAGGGGAATTAAAGTTGCAGGTGCAATTAGGATTGCTAATCACATGACTTGAAAACAGGGAAATTATCCCGGCTTATATGAATAGACCCAGCATAATCAGGGGTCTTAAGTGAAAGAGGTCCTTAAGTAAAAGTGGAAAAGGGTCAAGGCATGGACCCAGAAAACTTGGCCTGACATTGTTGGCTTTGAAGAAGCGCAGGAGGAACAAGTCAACAAATCTGAGTGACCTCTAAAAGCTGGAAAAAGCAAGGACATGTATTCTCCCTTAGAAACTCCAGAAGGAACATAGTCCTGCTGACACCTTGATTTTTAGCCCAGTGAGATCCATTCCGGAGAAGGCGATGGCACCCCACTCCAGTACTCTTGCCTGGAAAATCCCATGGACAGAGGAGGCTGGAAGGCTGCAGTCCATGGGGTCGCTAAGAGTCCGACACGACTGAGCGACTTCACTTTGACTTTTCACTTTCATGCATTGGAGAAGGAAATGGCAACCCACTCCAGTGTTCTTGCCTGGAGAATCCCAGGGATGGGGGAGCCTGGTGGGCTGCTGTCTATGGGGTTGCACAGAGTCAGACATGACTGAAGCGACTTAGCAGCAGCAGCAGAGATCCATTCAGACTTCTGACCTCCAGAACTGTAATAAATTTGTGTTGTTTTAAGCCACTGTGTTCAGGAAAATTTATTACAGCTACAATAGGAAACCCTCTCAATCTGAATTTTTCATCTTTAGTACTATTAATATATAGGGCTGGAAAATTCTTTGTTCTGGGGGCTGTCTTGTGAACTGTAGGATCTCTCACTTCTACCCATTAGATGCCAGTAGAGCATCCCTCCCCAGGTTAAGACAACCAAGAATGTCTCCTGACATTTCTTTGAGTGGGGAGAAGAAGGGGACAATCATCCCTGGTTCAGAACCTCTGCTCCAAACCTACCATCCTGTCCATTTCAATATGTACTTGCCCTCACACACATGGGATTTTGGTCACCAACCTTTTCTTTGTGGATGCTTCTGGACGAAGTCTTTGATGCCAATTGAAAACGAACTACCACACAAAATTGGTATTAGTCTCTGATGCCTCAGAGTGAGTTTCTATCATTTCGACCAAGCTGGTTTGGAGTAGCTAATGAGTTTGTCGTTTAGTCGATAAGTTGTGTCCGACTCTTTTGCAGCTCCATGGACTGTAGCCTGCCAGGCTCCTCTGCTCATGGGATTTCCCAGGCAAGAATACTGGAGTGGGTTGCCATTTCCTTCTCCAAACAAGCTGGTTTGATAAGGAGAGATAAAAAGGAATCTGAACACACTATTATGTAAAAAAAAAGGACATAAAAATTGACATCTAGATGGATACAAGGTAAACTCTTCTCATTCCATGCAATGCTCTTTATCAATTAAGCCAGACTAGAGCATGCACATGCTGCTGCTGCTGCTAAGTTGCTTCAGTGGTGTCCAACTCTGTGCAACCCCATAGACAGCAGCCCACCAGGCTCCCCCGCCCCTGGGATTCTCCAGGCAAGAACACTGGAGTGAGTTGCCATTTCCTTCTCCAATGCATGAAAGTGAAAAGTGAAAAGGAAGTCGCTCAGTCATGTCTGACTCTTAGCAACCCCATGGACTACAGCCTTCCAGCCTCCTCCGTCCATGGGATTTTCCAGGCAAGAGTACTGGAGTGGGATGCCACTGCCTTCTCCGAGCATGCACACAAGTAAGATGTAATTTCTACCCTTAGGATCTCACTATCTCATAAGGGATACTCACAGGCAATTAAAAAATTTTTTTCAGTAGAGATTAGAAGGACTGTATACACACCATGGTCATATATTTTGAATTAAGATTCTATGGCCTGGACACAAGCTCTGAGAAAGTATAATAATAGAAACAAATATTTGAAATCAAGACTGCCTCAGAAAGTATGTCCATGCCACCTATAAGAGGTATATTCAGCAACATGTATGGGCCTAGAAACTATCATACTAAGTGAAATAAGATAGAAAGAAAAAGACAAATACCATACAATATTGCTTATATGTGCAATATGAGCAATTTTTAGAATCTAAAAAAATGATACAAATGACTTACATGCAAAACAGAAATAGACCCAGACATAGAAAATAAACTTTTGGTTACCGAAGGGGAAAGAAAAGGAGAGGGATAAATTAGGAGATTGGGATTAATATATACACGCTACTAAAGTAATTCATGGGGTCGCAAAGAGTCAGACACGACTGAGCGACTGAACTGGACTGAAAACAGATAACCAATAAGGACCTACTATATAGTAAAGAATACACAGAAGAACTGTACAAAAAAGATCTTCATGACCCAGATAATCACGATGGTGTGATCACTCACCTAGAGCTAGACATCCTGGAATGTGAAGTCAAGTGGGCCTTAGAAAGCATCACTACGAAAGCTAGTGGAGGTGATGGAATTCCAGTTGAGCTATTCCAAATCCTGGAAGATGATGCTGTGAAAGTGCTGCACTCAATATGCCAGCAAATTTGGAAAACTTAGCAGTGGCCACAGGACTGGAAAAGGTCAGTTTTCATTCCAATCCCAAAGAAAGGCAATGCCAAAGAATGCTCAAACTACCGCACAATTGCACTCATCTCACACACTAGTAAAGTAATGCTCAAAATTCTCCAAGCCAGGCTTCAGCAATATGTGAACTGTGAACTTCCAGATGTTCAAGCTGGTTTTAGAAAAGGTAGAGGAACCAGAGATCAAATTGCCAACATGCACTGGATCATCAAAAAAGCAAGAGAGTTCCAGAAAAACATCTATTTCTGCTTTATTGACTATGCTAAAGCCTTTGACTGTGTGGATCATGATAAACTGTGGAAAATTCAGAAGGGATGGGAATACCAGACCACCTGACCTGCCTCTTGAGAAACCTATATGCAGGTCAGGAAGCAAGAGTTATAACTGGACATGGAACAACAGACTGGTTCCAAATAGGAAAAGGAGTACGTCAAGGCTGTATACTGTCACCTGCTTATTTAACTTATATGCAGAGTACATCATGAGAAATGCTGGGCTGGATGAAGCACAAGCTGGAATCAAGATTGCCAGGAGAAATATCAATAACCTCAGATATGCATATGATGCCATCCTTATGGCAGAAAGTGAAGAGGAAGTAAAGAGCCTTTTGATGAATGTGAAAGAGGAGAGTGAAAAAGTTGGCTTAAAGCTCAACATTCAGGAAACAAAGATCATGGTATCTGGTCCCATCATTTCATGAGAAGTAGATGGGGAAACAGTGGGACAGTGGATGACTTTATTTTTTGGGGCTCCAAAATCACCTCAGATGGTGATTGCAGCCATGAAATTAAAAGATGCTTACTCCTTGGAAGGAAAGTTATGACCAACCTAGATAGCATATTAAAAAGCAGAGACATTACTTTGCCAACAAAGGTCTGTCTAGTCAAGGCTATGGTTTTTCCTGTGGTCATGTATGGATGTGAGAGTTGGACTGTGAAGAAAGCTCAGTGCCGAAGAATTGATGCTTTTGAACTGTGGTGTTGGAGAAGACTCTTGAGAGTCCCTTGGACTGCAAGGAGATCCAACCAGTCCATTCTGAAGGAGATCAGTCCTGGGTGTTCATTGGAAGGACTGATGCTAAAGCTGAAACTCCAGTACTTTGGCCACCTCATGCGAAGAGCTGACTCATTGGAAAAGACCCTGATGCTGGGAGGGACTGGAGGCAGGAGAAGGGGATGACAGAGGATGAGATGGTTGAATGGCATCACTGACTCGATGGATATGAGTTTGGGCAAACTCTGGGAGTTGGTGATGGGCAGGGAGGCCTGGCATGCTGAGATTCATGGGGTCGCAAAGATTCGGACACAACTGAGCAACTGAACTGAATTGAACTGATATAGCAAAGGGAACAATACTCAATATTTTATAATAACCTACAAAGTAAAATAATGTGAAATAACATATATGTATAAACATATACATATATGTGTATCCCCTTCATGGATCACTGCCTTGTCATGGCAAAGGGGCTTGCATATCAATGAAACTATAAGCCATTCCATCCAAGGCCACCCAAGACAGACATGTCATAGTGGAAAATTCTGACAAAATATGGACTTGGGCAAGCTCTGGGAGATGGTGAGGGACAGAGAGGCCTGGTGTGCTGCAATCCATGCAGGTCGCAAAGAGTCAGATATGACTTGGTGACAGAACAACAATATATATGTATAAATATATATCTGAGTCACTTTGCTTTAGACCTGAAAGTAACACAACATTCTAAATCAACTATACTTCAATTAAAAAAATTAAGTTAAATTAAAAGAAATTTAAAAGAGGTATATGCAGATTGCAACTGGAAGCTCCAGACCATGGATTCACATGGGCAAAAAGAAGGAGGAGTGACCCACAACCCACACAAGAGAAATCCATGCATGAAGAGGCCGGACAGGAAAGCATATGGCACATATCTAGAGTCAGTCAGCAACTCCAAATAGATGTGGTTGCTTAAAGGTAATTCCAAATATGTATCATACTCAAGTTTTGAAAAAATAGATGGAATGATTTTTATTTAAAAATATATTATCAGTCAAGAAATTCTTCAAGAGTAGATGCTAAGGATTTAACCTAGATTCTTCTCTCTTCCAAATTACCCATGGTGCAACCTTGTGCAAGGTGCTTCTTTGTACCTGTTTCCACATCTGTAACATGGGAATAATAATGCCTACCCTGAGGGTCCCTGAAGGAGTTGTATATCCAGACTAAGTGCTTTATAATTGTTCCTATGAAAATCACTAAAAGTGTTATTGCCAACAGAGCTTAAATAATGGATGGACTACAGTTCACCTATAGGACTCCTTGCTACAGGGCAGAGTGTTGGGTTTGACCCCATGAAGGCACTGGCACATGCTTCTGGGGGAGAGACCTAGGAGTGGAGAAAGCAGCCATGGCATGGAACACTCCAGGTCCAGCAGAGGAGCAGAGAAGCGGGAGTGGGGACAAAGTCCAAGCTTCCTAGAACAGAGAAGGATGACTGTGTTTACAACCTCACCTATGTGCCCCAGGGTCTCAGACTGAGAAGTCCCTGCACATACTGCACAAGAGACCATGTGCAGAACAGTCACTGAGAAATTTCCAACTTTCCAGATGGACATTAGGAAGTGGTGAGGCCCCTGGTGAACTGGAGTTTTTGGAAGGAGAGGGTCACCCCTCATTTCCAGTCAATAGTTGTCATGAAAATGTTAGCAGATCTCATTTTTAAATAAGAGAAGCTGGAAATCAGAAATGTCATGTGGAACTTCCCATGTTTTAAGAAGATAGCTCATTGGTCTGTAAGCAGATTCAGCCTACAGATCACCCTTGTGAGACGCCAGGCTAGAGGCTTATAAAATAACCTTTCCTGCCGTGTCTTTTGATGTGAGAACACCATTGGCAAGAAGTCTGGGTACTTTTCTTGTGAGATACTGATGAGCCCCAGAGGAAGAAATTATTTCCAAGTTTCTCTGGAAGAATCTATATATTGATTAAAGTAGTGTTATTACCTTAACACTGCTTTACTGCTACTTTTACTGCCTCAGCTGGCAGCTTACCAAGCTCTTCAAGGTCAGGAGGGTAGGAATCATTTGCTATCACTGTCTCCTGGCCCCCACAGCTAGGTCCTATAAAACGGATCTCTTCAGTATCTCATACTGTTCACGGGGTTCTCAAGGCAAGAATACTGAAGTGGTTTGCCATTCCCTTCTCCAGTGGACCACATTTTGTCAGAACTCTCCACCATGACCCGTCCGTCTTAGATGGCCCTACATGGCAGGGCTCATAGTTTCACTGAGTTAGACAAGGCTGTGGTCCATGTGATCAGATTGGCTAGTTTTGTGTGACTGTGGTTTTCAGTCTGTCTTCCCTCTGATGGAGAAAGATAAGAGGCTTATGGAAGCTTCCTGATGGGAGAAACTGACTGAGGGGGAAACTGGGTCTTGTTCTGATGGGCAGGGCCATGCTCAGTAAATCTTTAAACCAATTTTCTGTTGATGGGTGGAGCTATGTTCTCTCCCTGCTCTTTTCCTGGGGCAAACTATGGTGGAGGTAATGAAGATAATGGTGACCTCCTTCAAAAGATCCCAGGCACACACTGCTACATTCAGTGCCCCCAACTCTGCAGCAGGTCACCAACAACCCATGCCTCCATTGGAGACTCCTGGACACTCACAGGCAAGTCTGGGTCAGTCTCCTGTGGGGATGAGGATAAGATGGTTGGATGGCATCACCGACTCGATGGATATGAGTTTGGGTAAACTCTGGGAGTTGGTGATGGACAGGGAGGCCTGGCAAGCTGCAGTCCATGGGGTCACAAAGAGTCGGACATGACTGAGCGACTGAACTGAACTCAGTATTTCATAGATCTGCTATACCCACTGACACTTCGCGTGATGCTATCCTATTGTGAAACCCTGCTGATGCTTCCTAACAGGTCTTCATGCATCCACCTGACCAGGTCCTCCTGCACACTTCACTCTGAAAAGTAACCATCCAAAGCATACATCTTATGAGCTTGTGTCACTACTTCACTTTGGAACCACTCAATGATTCTATATCACTATTGGCAAATCAAAACCTGAGCTTCTTGGCATTACATACATGTCCTGACAGCACTGAATATTTGCATGTGTCTGAGTGCTGGGCACAATGGGAAGCTGGGACTATCAGGTAGGGTCATATTATAAAGAACCTTGAATGCCATGCTGAGGAGTTGGCTCCATCATATAAGCAGTACAGAGCTATTGATGGTTTGAAGCAGAGATGAAACTCATCTGGTCTAAATGTTCTACTTTTCAACACTGTTTGCTTCCATCACAGCACATATTATAGTTTGTAGTTATTTCACTGACTTGTTTATTTTTTCCAAATTTCCCATTTAACTCAAGACTATGAACGGAAAGAAACCATATATGTTTTGTTCACATTTATTTCTCTACTACCCTGTAAGTGTCTGGTATATCATAGGAATTCAATTAAAAGTTGTTGAATAAATGAGTAAATGAATGATGCATGCAGGAAGGAATGAGTAGAATGAACACAAAATTAACCATGGGTTCCATTCAACACACACCTCACCATTCTCATTTATATAAAGACCTTTCAGAACTATGTCAGGACAAGCTGTGCATTTTGATGAAGTTTTGTAATGCAGGATAGATCAGCAGTGACTGGATGTTAATGACATGCATTTTTATTGACTAAAGCACAATGCAGAACAGCCAGTAGTAAGTGATTAGAGGAATAAGACCTTCAAAAGTGCATACACGCCATAATTAACTGAAAAGTCTGCTCACTGCTACTAGGAGCATAAATGCCAAGATTTGGTATTCAACTTGGTCTATAAACATAAAAGACCAAGAGAATTTGCAACAGACTTTAGTCAGGTGTGCCTTCTTTTAATTCAAATCGATCAAATTCTTTAACAATTTGGATATTCACTGAAACATTATCAGAAGTCTTCTTCGGCAGTTATTTTCTCAGTTTTCTAAATTTTTAGTAAATATGTATTACTTTAAAAATTTAAAAAACAGGATAAACAACAACGTCCTACTGTATAGCAGAGCAATACTCAATATCCTGTGATAAACCACAATGGAAAAGAATATGAAAGAAAATGCATAAATATGTATAACTGAATCACTTCACTATACAGCAGAAATCAACACAAAATTGTAAATCAACTATATTTCAATAAAAATTTTCAGAAAGGCAATAAAACCTTAAGAAATGCTTCCTAAGAAGGGAATCAATTTATTGGGTGTTGTCTGAAGCCCTATAATTGATATTCTTCAAATTCTTTCTATACCTGTTCTGATCCTCACAATCATGAATTTTTAGAGTAGGTGGAAATCTTATAAGATCATCTCATATAACTTTCTCATATTTCACAGGTAAAATTTTGACTACCAGTATCCTTTCTGCACTGCATGTAATTCTACTAAAACTATCAATCACGAGGCTGAGTAGGGTGGGGGGAATGTGGAGAGGCTAAGAAACAAGATCCAAACTAAACAACCAGAGAGTAATTTAAATAATTTCTCTAGAAACAATAAATAATCTGGTAGTGATCACATGACTCAAATGGCCATCCTGATTATTTCTGCTGGGAAGAGGTTTATTCTTTTTGTGGTTGGCCCTCAGGTTAACGAAAGATGTGGGCCTGGAATGGCATTCAAACCTTGAATGACACGTGCTTGGCCCAACTCCTTGTATTTCCCGGAAAAGTATTAAGCCAATAAATTACCTTTTCTTTTGCTGAAGGTTGGAATTTATTTTCTGTCACATACATCAGAGAGAAATCTTAATAAATAACCACCCATTACTAATGCCATTTGTTCCTTTTGTTTATTTAGTCTTTAAAAGAAAGGCAGAGTGCCGTATGCAGCACCTCATCTAGGTATGTCTGCAATTTTGTAAGCCTGACTACTCTACACTGTCCTGCAAATAGACCTGAAGAGACTGACTGAAGATCATGGCAGGGGAGTGCAGCTACCCATGTAGGCTTGACCAAAGGCTGGTTCTACTCTACAAGTGAAAGTTGTCCTCTTCAACTAAGTGTGTAGCTTTGGGAGGGATGCACATAGGAGCAGTGAGGGAGGAAAGGGACACCTGCCTAGCCAGCCAGATCAGCCAAATCAACCCTAGTGATCAATGGGGCGACAGATGTCACAGTCAGATCACCCTCATTGTGGTCAGATAGCCCTCACATCCTGTTTTCTTTCTTAAGGTCTCAAAGATGAGGACTCCAAGATATCCCTGAGTCTCCTATCTCTATGATTTTTTTCTAGTAGTAATAGAAAAAGATAATTATTTATGTTCAATTTAAACTTTCTGCTATAATTTTCAGTTAGAGACTTTTGCTTCTTACCTGAGATAGAGTAACAGAACTGAATTTACTTTCCTATTGAAACAACAGCAACAATAACAAAAAAATGTGAAAAAAGATTTTCAAGTCACTGGATATTAGGCAATGAAGGATAGTGATCCTGGAGATAGCTAACTAATGAGGTGACCCCTAGCACTGCCTCTGATTATTGCCTTGAGAGCATTTATAGTCTGCAGTCTGTGAAGGGGCAACCAGATAGACCCTGATGGACTCCCTGAATTGAGAATCTAGGGAGATGAAAGGACCTAGAGTTTGCAAGGCTGAGTACCAAAAAGGAGACAACTTCTCAGAGGGTGATCTGAAGAGGTTCCTTGAGTACTCAGCACAGTACTGATCAGCATATGCACTTAAGGAAACTACCCAATTCTGGGTGCAAACTACCTTGAAGGATTAGAGAACAGTGTCCAGTGCTCACACAGGATAGTGAATCATGCCTGTTTCTGCCAGTCAGAGAGAGAAATACATAGTTCATACACATTGGGTAGTGCCCAGTAAAATTATATAGTAGAGAATAAGTGGTCTTCGCCGAGCACAGTTCTGAACCCACCTAAAAAATATCATAAAAGCAGACACATAAGATCTGTTTCAAAGTAACTTAATTCCATCCCAGAACAAAGCTCAAGGATATTTATAGGAATATAAAAATACTCAGTACCCAAAAGGATAAAATTCACATTTGGCATAATCAAAGACTATCAGATATGCAAAGAAGAAAGAAATCATGACCCATAATGAGAAGATGAATCTGTTAATAGAAACTGATCCCAAACTAACACAGATAGTAGAATAAGCAGAGAGGACATTAAATCATTTGTTAGAACTGTTTTTTTTATCCAGTATGTCCAAAAATTATGGACAGACACGGAAATTTTTAAGACCCACTTAGAACTTCAAGGCATGAAAACTATCATGTCTAAGATATAAAATACACTGGATGGCATTCAGAGGAAATTAGACATTTCAGGGGGTAAGATCAGTGAACTTAAAGGCACAGCAACAGAAATGATCCAAAATCCCATGTGGCACTAAGTGGTAAAGAATCCACCTGCCACTGCAGGAGACACAGGAGATGCAGGTTTGATCCTTCAGTCAGGAAGATCCCCTGGAGGAGGGCATGGCAACCCACTCCAGTATTCTTGTCTGGAGAATCAATCACATGGACTGAGGAGCCTGGAGGGCTACAGTCCATAGGGTCACAAACAGTCAGACATGACTGAAGTGACTTAGCACACACACACACAAAATGAAAACCAGAGAGTAAAAAGAATCGCTTTCTCTTGCCCCACCTACACCAAAAACAGTGAGTTACAGGTCAATTGCTAAGTCACTTCAGTTGTGTCCGACTCTGTGTGACCCTATAGACGGCAGCCCACCAGGCTTCCCCGTCCCTGGGATTCTCCAGGCAAGAACACTGGAGTGGGTTGCCATTTCCTTCTCCAATGCATGAAAGTGAAAAGAGAAAGTGAAGTCACTCAGTCATGTCAGACTCTTGACTGCAGCCTACCAGGCTCCTCTGTCCGTGGGATTTTCAAGGCAATAGTACTGGAGTGGGGTGCCACTGCCTTCTCCGACAGGTCAATTACAGGGAGCCTAAAATGTATGTATTTGGGGTCTCTAAAAGAGACATAGATAAAGGGATATGGACAGAAAATATATTTGAAGAAATAATGGCTTAAAATTTTCCAAATTTGACAACTACTATAAACTCATGGTTTATTACATACATATGTATATATATACATATATGTATATATATGCTGCTGCTGCTGCTGCTAAGTCACTTCAGTCATGTCCAACTCTGTGTGACCCCATAGACAGCAGCCCACCAGGCTCCCCTGTCCCTGGGATTCTCCAGGCAAGAACACTGAAGTGGGTTGCCATTTCCTTCTCCAATGCATGAAAGTGAAAAGTACAAGTGAAGTCACTCAGTCGTGTCCGACTCTTAGCGACCCCATGGACTTAAAGCCTGCCATGCTCCCCTGTCCATGGGATTTTCCAGGCAAAAAAGTACTGGAGTGGGGTGCCATATTATATATATATATATATATATATATATATATATATATATATATATATTCAGTTCTGTTCAGTCGCTCAGTATGTCTGACTCTTTGCGACTCCATGAATCGCAGCATGCCAGGCCTCCCTGTCCATCACCAATTCCCGGAGTTCACTCAGACTCATGTCCATCGAGTCGGTGATGCCATCCAGCCATCTCATCCTCTGTCACCCCCTTTTCCTCCTGCCCCCAATCCCTCCCAGCATCAGGGTCTTTTCAATGAGTCAACTTTTCGCATGAGATGGCCAAAGTATTGGAATTTCAGCTTTAGCATCAGTCCCTCCAAAGAACACCCAGGACTGATTTCCTTCAGAATGGACTGGTTGGATCTCCTTGCAGTCCAAGGGACTCTCAAGAGTCTTCTCCAACACCACAGTTCAAAAGCATCAATTCTTTGGTGCTCAGTTTTCTTTATAGTCCAACTCTCACATCCATACATGACTACTGGAAAAACCATAGCCTTGACTAGACGGACCTTTGTTGGCCAAATAACATCTCTGCTTTTGAATATGCTATCTAGGTTGGTCATAACTTTGCTTCCAAGGAGTAAGCGTCTTTTAATTTCATGGCTGCAGTCACCATCTGCAGTGATTTTGGAGCCCAAAAAAATAAAGTCATCCACTGTTTCCCCATGTATTTGCCAGGAAGTGATGGGATCAGATGCCATGATCTTAGTTTTCTAAATGTTGAGCTTTAAGCCAGCTTTTTCACTCTCCTCTTTCACTTTCATCAAGAGGCTTTTTAGTTCCTCTTCACTTTCTGCCATAAGGGTGGTGTCATCGGCATATCTGAGGTCATTGATATTTCTCCTGGCAATCTTGATTCCAGCTTGTGCTTCTTCCAGCCCAGCGTTTCTCATGATGTACTCTGCATAGCAGCTAAATAAGCAGGGTGACAATGTACAGCCTTGATGTACTCCTTTTCCTATTTGGAACCAGTCTGTTGTTCCATGTCCAGTTCTAACTGTTGCTTTCTGACCTGCATATAAGCTCATGGTAAAGAAAGCTGAGCACCAAAGAATTGATGCTTTTCAACTGTGGTGTTGGAGAAGACTCTTGAGAGTCCCTTGGACTGCAAGGAGATCCAACCAGACCATCCTAAAGGAGATCAGTCCTGGGTGTTGATTGGAGGGACTGATGTTGAAGCTGAAACTCCAATACTTTGGCCACCTGATGTGAAGAGCTGACTCATTTAAAAAGACCCTGATGCTGGGAAAGATTGAGGGCAGGAGGAGAAGGGGACGACAGAGGATGAGATGGTTGGATGGTATCACCGACACAATGGACATGGATTTGGGTGGACTCTGGGAGTTGGTGATGGACAGGGAGGCCTGGCATGCTGCGGTTCATGGGGTTGCAAGAGTCAGACACGACTGAGCAACTGAACTGAACTGAATACACTCATGGATCAAAAAAAGCTCAAGGAAGTGCGAGGCTAAGAAGCATGAAGAAAACTATACCACAACCCATCCCAATCAAACTGCTAAACTTATTGACCATAGAGTCCTAGGAACATCATTTAAAAATTACTGTTCCCAGTATGGAGATTCCTCAAAAAACTGGGAATAGAACTGCCTTATGACCCAGCAATCCCACTGCTGGGCATACACACTGAGAAAACCAGAATTGAAAGAGGCACGTGTACCCCAATGTTCATAGCAGCACTGTTTACAATAGCCAGGACGTGGAAGCAACCTAGATGTCCATCCACAGATGAATGGATAAGCAAGCTGTGGTACATATACACGATGGAGTATTACTCAGCCGTTAAAAAGAATACATTTGAATCAGTTCTAATGAGGTGGATGGAACTGGAGCCTATTATACAGAGTGAAGTAAGCCAGAAAGAAAAACACAAATACAGTATACTAACGCATATATATGGAATTTAGAAAGATGGTAACAATCACCCTGCTTATGAGACAGCAAAAGAGACACTGATGTATAGAACAGACTTTTGGACTCTGGGACTGGGAGAGGGTGGGACGATTGGGGAGAATGGCATTGAAACATGTATAATATCATATCTGAAACGAGTCAGTCCAGGTACGATGCCCTATAACAGATGCCTGGGACTGGAGCACTGGGATGACCTGGAGGGATGGTGTGGGAAGGGGGGAGGGAGGAGGGTTCAGGATGGGGAACACGTGTATTCTGGTGGCGGATCCATCTCGATGTATAGTAAAAGTAATACAATATTGTAAAGTTAAGAAAAATTAAAAAAAATAATAATAAAAAAAAATAAAAATAAAAATAAAAATTACTGTTCCCATTCAATGTCCTCATTTTTAGATAAAGAAACTAAATTTCAGAGAAGTAATTTGCCCAGTAACATACAGAATGCTAGTGTCAAAGTCCAGTGTTTTTTCCTCAACATTAAGCCAGAATCCTTGTCATTCTTGAAACCTCCTTAGGAACGTGCTATCTTTCTGTAACTGAGCAGGATCCTATGGGGCCTTTCAAGGACAGACCCCTCCCCCCACATTCTCTGATTTAGTTCTCCTCTGAAATACCTAGATAACAGTATCTGATGTACATTTTCTGAGTTATTTTACAGATGTTATAACCTCTACCAAATGGAGGAAGCTAACCACTTGATGATCATGGAGTACCCAATCCTCAGACCTGCTGGTGCCTGAGGACTGACAATGTAACCCCCTGGGACACCACCCTGTTACCTCATCATCAACCAATCAGACAACTGTGCATGAGTTGATCACATACCCTGCAATTCCCCTCCCTTACCTTGCCTTTAAAAATGCTTCTCTGAAACCCATCAGGGAGTTCGGGTTTTTTAAGCATTAGCTGTCCTGGACTCCTTGTCTGACACCTTTCAATAAATGCCACACTTTCCTTCACCACAACCTGATGTCAGTAGATTGGCTGTACTGCAAGGGCAAGCAGACCCAGCTTTGGTTTGGTAACACTTCCAAAACCAATTTCACAGTCTATAACATTGCCTTTCACACTGAAGGTTTTCTTTCAGCACAAACTCTACAACTCTAAGAGTCAGTGAATGCCTGGACATTTGGACAGGAATGAGACTAAACAACAAAAACAGAAATCTTCAGATCATAAGCCTCTGCAGGGAGTGCAAGCTCGCTGTGAAATGTCAGGTGAAAGACAGTGCTGTGTATTCTGAGGTGGCAATTCTGCTTGGAATTGGCAGCCATTTTTCTGTCATCACTTAAGTCATTTTCCTGTTCAGCTCAGAAGGCAGCCCTGGCTCTGCTAGGAGTGACAGATGCTATGCTGAGCAGAGCCCCCAGCCCAGCCCATCTCAACAGCCAGGCCCACTTCAGCAACGGCTGAGTGAAAGGGGCAGATGTGGAGCCAGACTATTTTGACGGGAGATTGATTTTCTCCTCTCTGCCCTGCCCACCCCACTCCCCCAAGCTTTTTCTCTTTCCTTATGGATTATTCCTACTTTCAACTAAAAGCAAAGAGGAACAGCAAGAAAATTATTCTGGAAGGGTTGGGGAGACATCTAGGAGGAAAAGCACAAAAGGAAAACCTCAGAGATTTTCAGTATTAAGAATGGGTTAGGGATCAGTCCACCCTGATTTGCTTGTCTGTGCCTGGTGGTATGATTAAGGTAAGAGAAAGGGAGGCAGACGTTATTATTTTTTTTTTTTTTAAGATATCTTGATACAGAATTCATTTCAAAGAGATTCCTGATCCTCTGGATGGGAAAAATAACCTAACAGAAATTTTGATTATGAATGTGAAGCCCCCTGGGAATAGATAACCTAGATAAGAAGATTACAGAAAAGAACTGAAATCAGGTTTTTTTCCAAAGAGGTACTAGCACTGCCGTGCTCAATGCATGCATAATAACCAACTTGGGAAAACAAACTAAACGTCTACCAACAAATGAAAGGGTTTAGAAAAGGTGGTATATACATACAACAGAATATTATTTGCCCTTTTTTAAGAGGGAAATCCTGCTATATGTGATAACACAGAGGAACCCTGAAGACATTACACTGAGTGAAACGAGCCAGTCATAGGCTGAATATTGCAAGACTCCACTTAACGTAAGGTATCCAAAATAGTTGAATTTAAAAAATACGAAGAATAGAATGGTGGTTGCCATGGGCTTGTGGAAAGGGGAGGGGGGAATTACTAACCAAGAGGAACAAAATTTCAGTTAAACAAGATGAAAAGTTCTAGAGAACTGCTGTATAACATTGTGCTACAGTTAGCAACAATATATTGATTGTTCTCTTAAAATCTGATAGGAAGGCAGATCACATGTTCTTACCGCAAGTTTTTTTATTTTACAAAAAGGGGGGAGGTGGTAAGACAATGAGGAGATAAATTGTTCTGCGTAATGAAAGGGAGTTTAGAATTTGACCAGAGGGTCAAATCTAGGGTCACTAGTGGTTGTGATCTGGGGGCTGTTGACCAGAGGAGAAGGAGAGTGAGGGAGAGCAGGGCTGAGGCCTAGAGCCCAGCAGAGAGCAGGGCCAAGGGCAGTGGAGGCTGAAAACTTTACGTACAATACCTGTCATCTACGTAAGAGTCTTGTGAGACTGGCATTGTCTCATCCCATTTTGCCCAGGGGGAAACTGAGCATTCCAGATGTAACTGGCTTGTGTTTGTAGGAGTTAAGTGTCTGAGTCTGGATTCCAAACTGATTAACTGTTCCCGAGGCCGTGTTCTTTCCACCACACCAAGGTGAATGGGGTGGCTTGGGCTAGGACCTGGCGAGCAACTCTAATTTCAGCTTTACTACTGAATACTGGGCTTCCCAGGTGGCACTAGTGATGATAAAGAACCTGCTTACCAATGCAGGAGACATCAGACGCCGGACTTCAATCCCTGGGTTGGGAAGATCCCCTGGAGGAAGGCAGGGCAACTCACTCTAGTATTCTCGCCTGAGATTCCCATGGACAGAGGAGCCTGGCGGGCTGCAGTCCATAGGGTCACCAAGAGTCGGACGTGATTGAAGCGACTTAGCATGCACACACACACCTGGAGTACCAGCATGAACTTGGACAAGTTATTTCCCCTTTCAAAGCCTCAGTTTCTCCATTTATATTTAAAAAAAAAATGTTGATTTCAGCCTTGTCAGCAAACCCTGTCTTCTAATAGCCTGTGGTTTTGGAATCCAGCAGAACCCTGTGCCCCAACCCTCTGCAAGTAAGTACAAAGACCCCTCTATGTTTCCTGCCTCTTGTTTGTAGAAAAGCTGCAATCTGCCAGGCCTGCTGCTGCTGCTGCTGCGTCACTTCAGTCGTGTCCGACTCTGTGCGACCCCATAGACGGCAGCCAACCAGGCTTCCCGTCCCTGGGATTCTCCAGGCAAGAACACTGGAGTGGGTTGGCATTTCCTTCTCCAATGCATGAAAGTGAAAAGTGAAAGTGAAGTCGCTCCATCGTGTCCGACTCCAGCGACCCCATGAACTGCAGCCTACCAGGCTCCTCTGTCCATGGGATTTTCCAGGCAAAAGTACTGGAGTGGGGTGCCATTGCCTTCTCCATCTCCCAGGCCTACTTGAGTCAAAAAAGAGCAGCCTCAAGCAGTTAGGGATTAGGACAACAGAGTCACAGACTCACTGTCTGATGCAGTTGTTTTACAGATACTATAACCGCCTTCAGCAGAACCCCTTTTGGCTTGTCAAAAGCTTCACTGTACCTAACCGTGGTTTCAGACACTCCTGTGCTCTGCTGACCTCTGCCCCAACACACTTTGCAAATCTTTTGATCACACAAGACTGCCTAACCTGTTGGTTCTTTCTGTAGATCAAAGAAATAGAAATGAAGACTAAGTAATTAACAGATGACCAGATCTCTTCCCTAGCTTTCCCTTCAGTAATCTTGTGAACAAACTGTGTGAACAACATAATGTCTAGAGGAAGATCACAAAAGCTGAGAACCCTGCATGCAGTGGGTTGGTGGCGGGAATGACCCTGGCCCCTTTCTCGAAGACTAACTGAGATGACTTCCTCCTTTCCCCTTAAAAGGTTCATAACCAAGTACAGTCTTCAGAGTTGGTTTTGAGGGAACCTAAGTGCGCCTTCTCCCAAGATCGCTGACTCCCTGATTAAAAGCAACTTTCCTTTCCTCCAACAACTGCCTCTGGGATGACAGTTTTGAGCGGTGAGCATCCAGACCTGGGATTGGTAACAGATTTTATCAACCTAAATGGGTGCTACTGACCTTTTAAATGAGACACCTGTCTCCCTACTCCCTCTGTTCCCTTCACATTGAACTGAGGACGCATCGTGTGCCAGGCACCAAGGGAAGTACCACTTACAAATCATAACTGGAGAAATTGAGGATTTTCTCTCAACCACCTGCCACATCTATGGTGGGTCCTTCTTTACATGTATTAGTACCTGAAAGTGTCTATTTGTTTTTTCAATATTGGAGAATAATTATATGCATAAAGTATAAATAATTATAGTCATCACACCTTTATACCCACTACCCAATTTGAAAGAACACATAACCTTTAACTGTGAAGACCCTTGTGTCTCTCTCATCCTCTGAAAGACAGTCACTAATTTTACTTAAAATTTACTGATTTTTCTTCATATTTTACCACATTTTAGTCCCTTAAAAATGTGTTTAACTTTACATGTTATTGAACTTTTCTCTATATGAACTCATACCACATATATTCTTCTACAAGTTAACTTCTTTTTTTTGGCTTAGCAATATTTCCCCAAGAGTCATGCATGTTATTGCCTACAACTGTTTTACAGTTTTACATGTTCAATGGGACACTGCAGGACGACTATACCTCAATGTCTTTATCCATTCTCTGGTTGACTGCAGACACATGGGCAAGTGATCTTCTTGTTGTCTGCTGTTAAGAACATTTGGCAGTGAACTTCTTAGATATGTCTCCTGATGCACATGTTTGTTTTTTTCTGGGGTATAAACCTAAGGAGTGGAGAAACTAGGTCATAGTACATATAATCTTAAATTCATCAGGTAGTGCCATATATTTCCAAAAGTTACCCTCCACAGGGAGTGAAGAAGACTTCCTGTTGTCCTATCCTTTTCCCAGTACTTTAAAAATCTAATCGATGTTGTGAAATATAAATGTTGTCACTATGGTTTCATTTTGCATTTCTCTGATTATGAACAGGTCGAATTGTTTTTTTAAAGATTGTGAGCCATCTGCATTTCTTTTTCAGGAAATGTGATGCTTTGGGCCAATTTTTCTTTGTATTTTTTTATTCTGTTAGGATTTCTTTATTCTGGATACTGATCTTTTTTGTCAGGTAGACAAGTTGAAAATACCTTCTATACATCATGGATTGCTTCACTTGTTTCATCGTCTTTTGATGAACATAAGCTATTAACCACAACACAGTGAATCATTCACTCCATTCCTTTTACAGTTGAGTTTTAGAAAGTCCTTCTTTGAGCAAATCCTACTTGAGGACATAAAGATAGTATCCTATATTGCCATCTAGACTTTATAGTATTCTCTTTAGGTTTTCCGTCTATCTGGGATTTTTTTTTTAATGTGTGATGTTAGGTATGGAAATAATGTTTTTCATATAGATAACCAATTGTCAGCTTCATTTATTAAATATATGCACATGCTTGTTTTGGGCTATCTATTAGTCAATTGCAATATTCCTGTGCTAATACTTATATAGCTGTTGTGGTACATCTTTCTAGATGGTAGGGAAAAATGCCCTTATTTCATGTCCTTCTTCAGATTTGTCTTGATTATTCACCCATGAAAATTTTACATTCAGCTTCTCAAGCTCTATAAAGAGCCTTACTGGTATATTAAAATATAGATCAATTTAAGGTGAACTAGTATTTTTATCAGAGAAGGCAATGGCACCCCACTCCAGTACTCTTGCCTGGAAAATCCCATGGACGGAGGAGCCTGGTTGGCTGCAGTCCATGGGATCGCTAGGAGTCAGACATGACTGAGTGACTTCACTTTCACTTTCATGCATTGGAGAAGGAAATGGCAACCCACTCCAGTGTTCTTGCTTGGAGAATCCCAGGGACGGGGGAGCCCGGTGGGCTGCCGTCTCTGGGGTCGCACAGAGTCAGACACGACTGAAGTGACTTAGCGGCAGCAGCAGCAGTATTTGAGTTGACTCATTGGAAAAGACTCTGATGCTGGGAGGGATTGGGGGCAAGAGGAGAAGGGGACGACAGGATGAGATGGCTGGATGGCATCACCGACTCGATGGACATGAGTCTCAGTGAACTCAGGGAGTTGGTGATGGACAGGGAGGCCTGGCCTGCTGCAATTCCTGGGGTCGCAAGGAGTTGGACACGACTGAGGGACTGATCTGAAGTTCAGTTTATTGCTAGATTCTTGTTTGCATCTTTGTTCATGAATGTAATAGACCTGTGATTTTTCCTATCCTGACTTCATCCTACTCTGCTCTTGTTATTTAATGTTACAGTTGCCCAAAAACTGGGGTTCTTTTATTTCCTATTCTCTAGGTGTTTGTATGGGATTGACATTATCTGTACCTTAAATGTTTGGCAGAAGAAGTCTGCAAAACTCTCTGGATTTATTATTTTCTTTGAAGAGAGATCTTAAAAAATTATTAATTTGATTTCTTTGCTGGGGATAAGACTACTCCTAATTCCTATTTTTTCTTAGATTAATTGCATTTCTCTAGAAATTTAACCATTTATCTAAGTGTTCAAATTTATTGACAAAATTGTCATAACTTCTCCTCCACCTATTCTCTGCAGCTTCTGTAATTCACCATTCATAATTTTTTATGTCTTGTTTTCCTCTCCAGTAAGAATTTTTTCAAATAACCAACTTTGGCTTTTTTGATATCTTTATTTCATCAAGTTCTGCTTGTATTTCCTTCAGTTTGGGGATGGGGTAATCTGCTGTTCTTTGTCTATATGCCTGACATTGATATTTGAATTCATTTTTAGTTTAATATGTGCATTTTAGACTATATAGAGAAAACATATTCCTAGATTTGCTTTAAATATATCCCACAAGCAGTTTGTAGTATATCATTGCTCTTTTTTTTTTTTCTCAAATTTTCATCATAGATTCTTCATTGATTTATGGGTTATTTAAAACTGTTATTTAAATTTTATATTGATTTCTCACATTAAGGGGTTTTAATCATTACTTCTTTTGAGAATTGCCATGTGACCCCATTTAGGAGCACTTTTTTCATTTAACCAATATTGAGCACCCACATATGCCAAGTATTGTTCTGGGTGCCTGGGTTACATCAGTGAAATAAACAGATTGAAAATGTTTGCCTTCCTGGAGTTCATGCTTTGTCAGTTCTTGGAAATATCCCACATGCTGGAATAGAAGGTGTATTCTTCATCTGTTTAGTGTAGTTGTACTATATAGGGCCATTACATTAAGATTCCTTTATTGCTAAAACCATGTATATCCCTAGTGACTTTTTTGCCTGCGTATTACATCAATTTCTAAGTCACATTTGTTATAATTTCCTGCTGTTTGTGGATATGTCCACTTCTCTTGTTTTTAATTACCACCCTAGGAGGCATATCCTTTTTAAAGGTAAGAATGAGTCTCAAATAATAACATGTCTTATCTTACAAAGTTTGCAAAGAATGGATGCAGGATTCTAATTTAGTTGTTTCAATTATGGTAATATGAATTGTATGACTGCTGTCATATGTTTTGTCTAATATCCTTATCTAGTGACAACATGAGTCTCTCCCCATCCTATGTGAATCTCCTCCTCCCAGACTTTAATTGAACTCCTAATCAGAGTTCCCAGCTTGCTGGTCAGCAGCGAATGTACACAGCACTGGCCATCATAGTGTCCTGGGCCACACAAACCAAACAAGGCCAAAGAGAGTGCTTCCTCTGGAGACAAACATATCCATCTTTACCATATTGTTTCCCAATAGTTATTGGGTTACCAGCCATTTCTGAATGTATCAAGGTAGCTAGTTAGGATATGGAGAAAGAAATGGCAACCCACTCCAGTACTCTTGCCTGGAAAATCCCATAGAGAGAGTCTGGTAGGCTGCAGTCCATGGGGTTGCTAGGAATCAGACACAAGTAAGTGACTTCACTTTCACTTTTCCCTTTCACGCAATGGAGAAGGAAATGGCAACCCACTCCAGTGTTCTTGCCTGGAGAATCCCAGGGACAGGGGAGCCTGGTGGGCTGCCATCTATGGGGTCACATAGAGTCAGACATGACTGAAGCGACTTAGCAGCAGCAGCTAGGATATGTTAATGATGTTAATTTTTGTTTAATAATTTATCAAAGAAATTTTTCTTCTACATATGATATTAATCTAATCTGAAGTGATCTTGCATTTCCTTATTATTTCATCTCTACAATTAAGATACATAATCTTCCATTTATTTTAGTTTAAATAATTACAGTGCCACCTAGAATTTACTGCAATGTTGAATAAAGCATGTTTTATTTAAAAACATTATTAAGCATTTCCACTTCCGAGGAACTGTGGATTTGGAATGGACTAAGACACAGGTCCAGTTTGAAAGGACACAGTGCAGCACAAGTCATATTAAATGTGTGGAATTTAGGAGTGATAGGAATGTGGACAGTGGGGACAGTTCACTCTGCCAAGGGGAAGGCAGTTAGGGAAGTCTTCACAGAGGAGTTGACATTTGAGTTAAACTGCATCTTGAAATAAAAACCGATCAAGAAAGTATATTCCAGGAAAATGAAAAAAAAAAAAAAATCAGCAAAGAGAAGAAAGATTCTCCACAACAAATATTAAATTGTCAAAGTGATTTTTTAATTAGTTTATTTTTATTTTTTTTGCTTTTGGCTGTTTAATTCCCATTTCTCACAGGCACTCAAATCAGGGTTTATAAATATGTGGTACCTATGCTGTCACTATCCCGCCTCTCACACCCACCATGGCAACTACCTCTAACTGAACAAAAAATTCTTTCCTCAGAGAGTCTACTCAACACTAAGTTCCATGATTAATAAAGTATTAATAGAAATAGTCAATCATTATTAATAAAAGAGTGTATATGAAAGAAACTTGCTTACCATTTCTAATTCAATTGGGGAGAGACATGGGAAGAATGGACATCCAGATGTAAGGCAGGGAGACCTGCATTTTTTAAAGGTCCAAATCTTAAGACTCCTCCCAGATTGCTTAAATTCTAATTTGTGGAGATGGGGGAAAGGCTTCAGTATTTTTCAAGCTTCACAAATTACTTCCAATGTATTGAGAAGCTTGAGGATGACTGCCATAAAGGGTCTGTGTTAGAAAAAGTCAAATTCATCACAGATTTAAGAGCTGGGAGGATAACTGAATTACACCTCCTCGGAAGAGAATGTTCTAGGGCAAGAGAGAGGTCTCTGAATCTGGGTTCTGGTTAATAAGGAGATACCAAGAGTGAAGATCCAGGGGGACAGGGCCAGAGATGTGAGCTGTGTCTATAAAGTTCAGCTGAAGAGCTGAACTTCATGACCTGATACCAAATCTTAGAAATGGTCATTTCTTATTTTCTTATTTTCATTTCTTTTTTTTTTTTTTTTTTTAGAAATGAGTAAGCACTTAAAGCACTAAAGCTTTAAGAGCAGTCAGTATCACAAGTGAATGAGCTGAATTTTGCTACATTAAACTTTCTTTCAAGATATTAAATTTGCATATGGGGGAGCCCAGATACTTAAAAAAAAAAATCAAGGAAATTACATTCTGCTGAATTTAAAAGAACATGCCTGCATAAACAGAATACTCCATAGTGCTACTATTTATTTGCGAATTATTTTGACAACTCATTGTTTATTTAATTAGAACTTGGGGTTAGATAAAGAGTATAGAAAGCATTGCTTTGAAAGCAGAGCCAATATCAATACTATCTGAATTTCTTAAGTTTAATTATACTCCAATGACTCAAAATCTTAAGAGAGAAAGTCTTCAACTCTCAAGTTCATTCAGAATTTTAAAATCGCTCTCATGGGAGGACAGGAAGGATGAAAGAGTTTTCAAGACTTTCCTATAATGTTCTTTTTAACTGTGAATATAAAAGTGTGTGTGTACTGACAGTACTGTGAAATAAAGATCAATTCAAGTCTGTAATGAAGTTCAAAACCACCTCCTATTTTTCTGCACAGGTAACAATTTTACTGATTTAAATTAGAAACTTCTAGTTGTGGGAAAGGAGAACAGGAAGGCAAAAGAGAGAAAACAGGTGATTTGTGGACCAAAGCTGATCCTTAACTGCTCCCTGATAGAGAAGACTGAGGATTTCTGGAGCCAAACAAAAGTAATGAAGTGGAAAATGAAGTTTTAAATTCACACACATCACTGAATTTATTCTTTTAGGCAATGTAATTTTACAAAAGTAAATTTGATCTCACATGCTTTCACTCTTTTTCAATCTTTGGACGGAAAAGACAGGTCTAAGCCAAGGCAACGGCAACCCACTCCATACTCTTGCCTGGCAAATCCCATGGACAGAGGAGCCTGGTAGGCTGCACGCCATGGGGTCACTAGGAGTCGGACACTACTGAGCAACTTCTCTTTCATTTTTCACTTTCATGCATTGGAGAAGGAAATGGCAACTCATTCCAGTGTTCTTGCCTGGAGAGTCCCAGGGACAGAGGTGCCTGGTGGGCTGCCATCTCTGGGGTCGCACATAGTCGGACACGACTGAAGCAGCAGCAGCAGCAGCAAGCCTAGTCTATAGTATACAAGTTCAAAATACTCAAATGGTCCATACTACCTGTTCAACACAGTGCAAGTGAGCTATATTAATGTCTGATTAAAAATTACCTTATCTGTTCTTGGTTAAAAAGCACATTATCTGTTCTTTGCTCCTTGCAAGTTCCACTGAAGCATGCTCCCTAAGAGACAAAGAAAGAACTCCGTAAAATTTAGTTCCCAATATAGGGACCCTCTAGCGTGTCCTGGTGGGATAAGTACTGTCAGGAATGAAGCGCCCCCTAGAGGCCAGTATTCCAGATAGTCCCTTCCCATCCATTAGAACAGCTTTTCTCAAGAATATTCCCTGCAGGAACAGCATAGCATTACCTGAGAACTAGTTAGAACACAAACTCTGGGGTCCTATCTGGCTTACTACTTTTGGACTACTATAACAAGATACCACAAACTAAGTATCTTAAAAAGAACAGAAATTTATTTCTTACAGTTCTGGAGGCTAGAAGTCTAAGATCAAGGTGCCAGCTGATTCACTATTTGGTGGCAGCCTACTTCCTAGTTCATAGATTGCCCCTTGTAGCTATAATCTCACATGAAGGAGGCAGCAAGGGAGTTTTCTTGGGCCTCTAAGGACACTAATCCCATTTATGAGAGCTCCATCCTCATGACCTAATCACCCCAAGTGCCCCACCTCCTAGTATTATCACCTTGGGACTTAGGGTTTTAACATACGAATTTTGGGGACACAAACATTCAGATGATAGCACCATCTTAGGCCAACCTTTGTTAGGAGTAAGAAACCTTTGTGGTGAGGTGCAGTAGTCTGTTTTAACAAGCCCTCCAGGTGATTCTGATTCTCACACTACCTTTGAGAATCACTCTCCTCAAACATGTCAGAGAATGAAGGTGTTACTGTGTAAAAACTTATAGAGGCATGAACTAAGCTAACCTGTCTTGCCTCCTAGCAGATTTAAAAAAAAACAACTAAGTTGATGCTTGTATCAAACTAATACAAGGAGTTATATTTAGAAAATGTCATGAGGCCAAACTGTGGTTTAATGTACGAAAAAAAAGCTTTCAGCAACTCTGGAATTACCCTGAAAATACGACTTCAACAGCTGTTCCCCCACTGATGAAGAGGATTGAGTAGCTCCAAGGACCTTTTACCCCTTTCCCTTTATTCAGGACTGCAATCTGCCATAGACCAGTTCGTGGTTATGTGACTACAGAATGAGGCTGAACATATGTACAGCTAAGAAGGAAATGAAAATAAGAATTAAAAAAAAAGACTTTTCATATTTTTCATGATCTTTTTTATTTAACATACATAGTACATGTAAACAACTGGCATAAAATTCATAAAAATACAATTCCCCTATGCATTATCAATTTACTCTTGATACATTCTTTCATTTTCTCCTTAGTATCATTGTCCTATTTTAACACTACACTGTTTCTGCTAAGCAATTTTAAGAGGCTTATCTTTTTTTAGGAATACTGCCCCAACTTTTTTTTTCCTTTCCTAATGTCATAGCATTAGCTATTTTTATCACTGCCTTGCCCATCCTAACCTTCCTCACACTAAAGCAAAAATATTTTTAAATGCTAAAAAAGCATAAAATACTGAGCTCTAATACTGTTTATCATGTATATCGAACCTACTACTACTCTGTGTTGCCATAAAAGATATTTATAACCTTCAGCACCGGCTGCTACAGAAGTGACCAAGGCCGAGTGTGCAGTGTAGCCCAGGGCGTCTTTTCTAAACTGACTGGCCTAAAACATAATCATAGCTTGCTGGTGGAGCTAGATGAATAAATACTGCTACGAAAGGAGTCTTCTGAAAATAATAATTAAAAAAAACCCTAATTTGACTAGTTTTATCTTTTCCCAGCATATAAAACAGTTATAACACTATTTTAATGCTTTTCCTATGTGGAATTTCAAATAATTACATGTAAACTTACTGGGAAGGGAATTATTTAAAGGTGGGAAAAATACAGAATGACTTTAAAAGTAAAATTTAAAAAAGATAGTGAATGCTGGATGTACAAAACACATTTATGTGAGAAACAATGGGAAATAAAGCAGAGCACACACTTCTCCTCTCCCCACCCACGGTGGCTTTCATCCTCCCAGGCCTCAAGTGCCCACTTCCCATTTTTCTGCGTTGCTGCATTTAAATTCTACTCCTAATCCAAACTCCCCAGATGCCTCCTTGTTTTCTAAAACTGGCTAAAGACCAAGACCAAGAAATCAGTCACCCAGTGAGCAAGAAAGAGGGAGAGGCACCTGAAGTCACTGACCATCTCGGCCAGAAGGAGGCTCCCTGGGAAAGACGAGCTCTGGGGCAGGCTAGGGGCTGCACGTGCTTCAGCCTGGGCTGCCTCGGCAGCTGTCTGTTCTAAGCAAGCTAGTGCTTCCCCCAGACCAGGCTTGTCCTTGGGCTCTGGAGAGAAGGCAGAAACAGAACAGCTCTTCAGTGGCTCCCCGGAGCGGGCACGCGAAACCAGCCCTGAGGACTCGGGTCTCAAGGACAGTCCACAATGAGGTTAATCTGTCTGCAGTTAATAAAGAGAACCCTGTGTAATTAAATGTGTAGTCTGCCAGAGTCATGGTTTGCTTAGAACGTTAAATCTTAAAACCATTTCTCAGAACTATGAGGGTTCACTGTTTTGTAGAATCTCATTTCACACAAATTAACTTCTAAGAAACAAAAATTCATACTAGGAATTTAAAGCAGGTTGGAAAAGTTTCAAGATACAAATAAACAGATAAGAAAAAAGTACAGAGGAAGACTGAATATATTAGTTCCTCATACTGAAATGATGGTTTTTGAAACCAAAATTATAACATAAGGTTTAAGGCTTCGTCTTATTAAAGACAGGCAATTTTAAAAGTAAAATATAAAAACTTCATTCATTTATCATTATTTATTTACTGTGTGACCAAAAAACTAGTCATATTTTATGGTATCTTAATAATAAAAGAACAATTACCATACACCATAGTCTTCCACTATAAATTATATCTACTCACATATACATTAGTCGCTAGATGCATCTGTGGTTGTTCAAAATAGCTTTTCTTAAACAATTATACATGAAAAATTTTAAGTGGTTTAAAGTTATTAAAATATAAACATTGGAATACTACTAAAAATGAGAAAAATACACAATTGTCATTAAACTTTTTAAACCGAGAATAAGTAACTGATAAGCAATTAAATGAGTAAATAGCACTTATTTGACAAAGAATATTGAGAAAGAAACAGACAGGCCAACACACACTAATGCCACATGGCTGGCAAAGTTATAGGAATCTGGTCCTAAAGACTAGGTCCAAGAACTTGGATTTACAACGGGCAGGAAATGCTTTATTAACAAGAGCAACAGAGAACAAAGAATGTGAAGAAGGGAAATAAATTATAGGTCTACACAGCAAATATCCATGTCTGCCCCAGCTATTCTTACTGAAATTGATGACAGGGCTGACATGACTGAGGAGCTTACAACAATCACTGAAATGTTTGAAAGACAAGAGCGAAAGGCAGAGAACAAAGCAAGGGGCATCAATAGTCCACAAACTGTAAAATCAGCCCCTACACAGTTCAGAAGTGACTATATTTTCACATCACCTTGTTATGACCCATCATATTTTTTTATACAGGTAGCTTTGCTCACTTTAGGACAAATATTTAAGTCAAGTACAAGCATATACTCATTTGCATAGCAAATTTTAAGGGGTGCATTGATATAGTAACCAACTGATAAAGGTATAAGTATTTTTACATTCAGACTGACCAAATAAGACGTTTTCTATTTGAAAACAGTTACCTACAAAAGTTTTGGGAATCTGAATTAAAAACAAGGCATGAGTTATTAGCAAAACATGGAAACCATTACTGGTGGAATTCTCTGTAGGCAGCAGTCACTCCTCTATAACTTCTAAGACTTTGTAAACACTGTTCTGGAATACAGTGGTGAAGTGAGGCTTGGACTCCTTTACTAAGAGGTTGCATAAGGGAGGTTTCCCAGCATTAGCAGGATCTTCTACATCCCAGATTTCAGGCATACTGCATCCAGGCCTAAAAAAAATTAATGCGCAGATTAAAAAAAAATCACTGTACATTACATAATGGACGGGGAAGGCGATGGCACCCCACCCCAGTACTTTTGCCTGGAAAATCCCATGGACGGAGGATCCTGGTAGGCTCCAGTCCATGGGGTCGCTAAGAGTCAGACACGACTGAGCGACTTCACTTTTACTTTTACTTTCATGCATTGGGGAAGGAAATGGCAACCCACTCCACTGTTCTTGCCTGGAGAATCCCAGGGACGGGGGAGCCTGGTGGGCTTCCTTCTATGGGGTCGCACAGAGTCGGACACGACTGAAGCGACTTAGCAGCAGCAGCAGTTACATAATGGAAGATAAAGGAACACACTTTTTATGTTCCTACCCTCATTTCTTTTCCCACTTAAAATAAATTAGCTTTCTTTAAAAACAAACAAACAAAAAAAAAACAAAAAAACCCCTATCATAGTCATCTTTATTTAAGCTACCATAAGTCCTTTCTAGAACAAGGTGAACACAGCAAAGGTGACAATAAAGAAAGAAAAAGACATATAATATACATGAATTCAGGTGGTGGGGTAAAAGATCTCAGCTGAATTCTGCCTCAGCTACTTACCAAAAATGTGGTCTTGGGTAGTTCACCAATCTCACTCTCCACATAGGTAAAATGGGACATACCCATGATGTAAGGGACTATGGGAGAGATTGTATCCAGCATGGTGCCCAGCACATAGTAAGAGGAATACGATGCATATTATATACTGCTTATACTGATGCAGAAAATTATACAGGATATCTCCAAGAGATCCCAGGTTTGGTTCCATACCACCACAATAAAGCAAATATTACATTAAAGTGAGTACCCAAATTTTTGAGTTGTATTGCCAAGTGCATATAAATGTTATGTTTATACTGAATTCTATTAAGTGTGCAATAGAATTACATATCCTAATTTAAAAATTCTTCAATGCTAAAAAGTATGTTAACCATCATCTGAGTCTTCAGTGATAAGGCTTCATAATATTTTTGCTGATGGAGGGTCTTGCCTCAATGTTGATGGCTACTGATCGATTAAGGTAATGGTTACAGATAGCTGGGGTGGCTATGGAAATTTCTTAAAATAAGACAATATAATGTTGCTTGCCACCTTAATGGACTTTTTCTTTCATGAACGATTTCTCTGTAGCACACAATGCTGTTTGATAGCATTTTACTCACAGTAGAATTTCTTTCAAAATTGAAATCAATATTCTCAAACCCTGTCGCTGCCTTATCAACTAAATTTATATAATATTCTAAACCCTTTGTTGTTATTTTAACAATCTTCACAGCATCTTCACCAGGAGTAGAGTCCATCTCAAAAAACCATTTTCTGTGCTCATCCATAGAAGTAACTTCTTATCTGCTAGTTTCATCATGAGATGGTAGCAATTAAGTTACATCTTCAGGCTCCACTTCTAAAGCTAACTGTCTTGCTACTTCCACCACATTTGCAGTCCCTTACTCCACTGCAGTCTTGAACCCCTCAAAGTCAAGCAGGAGGAGTGGAGTCAGCCTCTCCCAAGCTCCTGCTAACTCTGAGACTTTGACCAGGAATCACAAATGCCCTTAATGGTATCTAGACGGGTGAATCCTTCCCAAAATGGTTTTCAATTGACTTTGCCCAGATCCAACAGAAGAATACTGGCTATGGCAGCTATACCCTTACAAAGTGTATTTCTTAAATTCTAAGACATTGAAAGGGAAATTACTTGAACCGTGGGGCTGCAGAATGGATGCTGTTTTAGAAGGCACGAAAACAACATTAATCTCACTGTACATTCATTTGAGCTTTGGGGTGACTGGGTGCATTGTCAATGAGCAGTTGTATTTTGAAATGAATCTTTTTTTCCCCAAGCAGGTCTCAACAGCTTATCATAGTCAGAAACCATATTGTAAACAGTTGTGCTGTCATCCAGGCTTGGAGCACAGGCAAAGTAGGTTTATCATAATTCAGTAGGGCCCTAGGGTTTTCAGAATGATAAATGGAGCACTGGCTTCAGCTTCAAGTCACCTCCTGCTTTAGCCTCTAATAAGAGAGATCAAGCTCCAGGAGTTGGTTATGGACAGCCAAACATGGCATGCTACAGTCCACGGGGCTTCAAAGAATTGGACACAACTGAGCAACTGAACTAACTGAAGAGAGAAAGCCTGTTCTTGGAAGATTTGAAGCCAGGTATTGACTTGTCCTCTCTAGCTATGGAAGTCCTAGATGGCATCTTCTTCCAATAGAAGGCTCTTTCATCATTGAAAATCTGTTGCTTAGCGTAGTCACCTTCAATAATGATTTCAGCTAGACCTGGATAATTTGCTGCAGCTTCTACATCAGCACTTGCTGCTTCACCTTGTACTCTGATATTATGGAGATGACTTTTTTCCTTAAACCTCATGAACCAACCTCTGCTGGTTTCAAACTTTATCACTGTGGCTTCCTCACCTTCTCAACCTT
The DNA here is from genome assembly GCA_935064755.1 of Tragelaphus eurycerus. NCBI lineage: Eukaryota > Metazoa > Chordata > Mammalia > Artiodactyla > Bovidae > Tragelaphus > Tragelaphus eurycerus. The sequence continues at coordinate 34,855,871 of CAKXYN010000002.1, forward strand.
TACAAAACTAAAGAGAGTTATGGCCTTGCCCTAAATTAGTCTTTGGCTTAAGGGGATGTTGTGGATGGTTTGATCTTTCATCCAGACCACTAAAATTTTCTCCATATTAGCAATAAGGGTGTTTCACTTTCTTATAATTCATGTATTATCTGGCGTAGCACTTTCTTTCAAGAACATTTCCTTTGTGTTCCCTATGTGGCTAACTGTTTGGCACAAGAGGCCTACCTTTTGACCCATCTTGGCCTTTGATATGCCTTCCTTACTAAATTCAGTCATTTATAACTTTTGTTTCAAAGTGAGAAACATGCAACTCTTCCTTTCACTTGAACACTTAGAAGCCACTGGAAAATTATTAATTGGCCTATGTTTCACAGAATAGGGAGGCCCAAGGAGAAGGAGAGAGAGAGGAGAACAGCTGGTTGGTGGAAAAGTCAGGACACACACAGCATTCACGCATCAAGTTTGCCATCTTACATGGGTACAGTAGAAGGTGCCCCAAGATAATTACAATAGTAACAGCAAAGATCACTGGTCACAGATCACCATGATAGATATAAAAGTGAAAAAAGTTGAAATATTTTGACAATTATCAAAATGTGACATGAAAGAGATGGGAATACCAGACCACCTGACCTGCCTCTTGAGAAATCTGTATACAGCCCAGGAAGCAACAGTTAGAACTGGACATGGAACAACAGACTGGTTCCAAATAGGAAAAGGAGTATGTCAAGGCTGTATATTGTCACCCTGCTTATTGAACTTATATGCAGAGTGCACCATGAGAAATGCTGGGCTGGAAGAAGCACAAGCTGGAATCAAGATTGCCGGGAGAAATATCAATAACCTCAGATATGCAGATGACACCACCCTTATGGCAGAAAGTGAAGAAGAACTAAAAAGCCTCTTGATGAAAGTGAAAAGGAGAGTTAAAAAGTTGGCTTAAAGCTCAACATTCAGAAAACTAAAATCATGGCATCCAATCCCATCACTTCATGGCAAATAGATGGGGAAACAGTGGCTGACTTTATTTTTGGGGGCTCCAAAATCACTGCAGATGGTGATTGCAGCCATGAAATTAAAAGACACTCACTCCTTGGATGTGAGTCTGAGTGACCTCCGGGAGTTGGTGATGGACAGGGAGGCCTGGCGTGCTGCAGTTCATGGGGTCACAAAGAGTTGGACACGACTGAGCGACTGATCTGATCTGATCTGATCTGATCTACGTCCTTGGAAGGAAAGTTATGACCAACCTAGACAGGATACTAAAAAGCAGAAACATTACTTTGTCAACAAAGGTCCGTCTGGTCGAGGCTATGGTTCTTCCAGTAGTCATGTATGGATGTGAGAGTTGGACCATGAAGAAAGCTGAGCACAAAGATGCTTTTGAACTACGGTGTTGGAGAAGACTCTTGAGAGTCCCTTGGACTGCAAGGAGATCCAATCAGTCTATCCTAAAGAAAATCAGTCCGGGTGTTCATTGGAAGGACTGATGTTGAAGCTGAAACTCTAATACTTTGGCCACCTGATGTGAAGAGCTGACTCATTTGAAAAGACCCTGATGCTGGGGAAGATTGAGGGCAGGTGGAGAAGGGGATGAGATGGTTGGATGGCATCACTGACTCACTGGACATGAGTTTGAGTCAACCCCGGCAGTTGGTGATGGACAGGGAGGCCTGGCGTGCTGCAGTCCATGGCGTCGCAGAGTCAGACACGACTGAGCGACTAAACTGAACTGAACTGACATGGAGACACAAAGTGGCCCTTTATTATTTACCAAATCCATTCTTACCTCCACTAAACAGTAACTGGTATATTATTTTCAAATCTATTATATTACTGGTTTTATAATCACTAATGTATTAATAATAACTGATTCAGGAAAAGTGTTAAGAAGTGGATGAGTGGATGCAAGAACTACCTGGTGAAAGGCTTTGATTATAAAGGACATTTGTCTCCTTAAAATGGAGAGAGCTGGGGACATTCTTTAATCAAGTTATCAAACTTATCATCACTGATAACAGAAAAAAGTGACAGGCATCTCCAAAAGTAACATAGTGGAAAGTACACAACACCATCTATGTAGTATTCTTGCCAAATTTTGCCAGACTGAATCTAATAATGCTGAATAAGTTAGACAAATTCAAATGTGGGACATTCTTGCAAGATAACTGGCCTGGACTCTTCCAAATATCAATTAAAAACAAAAAAACTGAAAGGGATTTTACATTTTAAAAAACAGAAAAACTAAGGAAATTATAGAGATTTGACAACAGCTTGTGTTTTGTCATAGTTGCTTCACTTTTTCTATAAGAGAAAACACCATTTCCAACAAGTCCCTGTAATTCCCAATGGCAGCCCCACGACCCTGCTCTTTACCTCGAGGCAAGCACTAGACAGGAATGTACATGCTTTCTCCTTTTCAATAACATCTTTAAAGGGAACCTTCACTCAAAAGATGTCAATATATGAACCTATCAAAATAAATAAATAGAAGCCACTGTCACCTCCAATGCCCTTCCTCAGAGGTGCTTCTGTAAACAATCCAGCATGCATTCTGCTCGACCTTTTTTATTCATGTTCAGACACACAAGCACACAAAAACATAGGCACAGACATTTATATTCACAGGTGCTCCCGGGCTACTTTTACAAAACTGAGATTAACCTTGGACTCCTCACTTAGCAATAGAAAGTGGTCACTGTCCCATTTCATAAAGCCCTACCTTATTCTTTTTCATCGGTGTAGTACTTTTATGCATTATTTAATCACTTTCATGGATGGGTATCTTAATTGTTTCTCATTTTTGTCATTATAAAACAATGCTGACATAAATAATTTTGTGCCTTTATCTTTCTATAAGCTAAGTTTTTAGAAGCAGTGCTATCACCATGTCAAAACGCTATTCAATTTTCACTATGCGTCTATCAAATTATCTTCCAAAAAGGTATTACCAGTGAGTGTTCCCACAAAAGTGTTCAGTGCACACTTTTCTTCACACCCTCGCTGATATGAGATTCTATTAACCTATGAAATTATGACTGGGCTTGGGTTTTCTATCTTTTAATTTTCTCACACATACCAAGGCCAAACTGTTCCTATACTGCAGGCCAGTGACAGCAGAGAGTGAAACACACATGAAGCACCAGCTACTGAGTTCAACTGCTTTCAGGAAAAGACGAGGGCAAAGAGCCGCCTTTGTGAGCTCTAAGTATAACATCCTTCAGTCCTTGTCTGAGTTTTCTAAAGTTTCCTGAGGCCAGACAGCTATGTCTTTAAAACAGCATTAGTGAAAATCTCAATAATTTTCTTCTGAATTGATGTATTTTACTTTTCTGTCAACTCTATTATGGGAATTAATGAGAAAGAGCAGAGAGTTGAGAATAAAAAAGGAGCTAATTAAAAACTGAATCTATAACTTGTATTTGAGTATATTTTCCTACTTGTATTTGAACACAGGGTATCAAGTATTTCAAGAATAATCAAGCACACAATTAAGCCACTCTGTAAATGAGAGCACATATGTATAGTGCCCACCGTGGCAGATATCAGTTTAAGGTCAAGGTGGATTAGTCCCTCTTCCTTGTCTTCTCCTATACTAGTTCCCCATTTGCTCCCCCTGTTCGGGCATGTTTTTCTTTTCCAATCACATACAACTGTCTTAGGCTGGCATAACAGAATTGGAGAGTGAGGGCCAAAGCAGTAAGGAAGGTTCCAATTCTGGTTGACAGCTCTGGCCAAAAACTCAGTTCTTCCTACTGTGAAAGTAAGAGTACTGAGTATTAGTCCTTCTTCCCTTTCCTCTTCTGAGCCCTCCATTTGCTTCTCTGTCAGAACAGGGAGCACAGATGTGTTTTGTTTCAAGCTTTGAGCAGAGTGCACCTGCCTAAGACTTTCTGAGATTTATAATCCCATAGAAGATGGAGAATGTCGTTACTGAGGGGGAACCAAATGAGAGAAAGCTACTTCCTCTTTTTCCTCTCTTTCCACTCCTGCTACCAAACACAACAAGGGCAATCAGTGCAGCAGGGGAAACTCAGCACAAACTTCCACCCCACCCAATTCTCAGCCTTGTCCCTAGAGGTGAGCTCCAAATGAAGAGGATCAGAGCCAGTTAATTCACTGCTGACTTTGTGCAGTGTGCAAGATTTATTGCCATACTTCCTAAATTTGTTTTTTGATTCTTTCTTATGTACAAAAACCAGTGCTCTGCCCATCAGAACATGAGACTACTACAATTATGCAAATCCAAGGAGCTCCATCAACATCTTAGAATAAAGAACGCCGGCCTCTGAAATTTTCAATTATTCAAATATGCATGGGTCTAGGAAAAATGAAGACTCTTGAATCAAGGTTCATTATTTGCTTGGGGACGAGAGCTCACAAAACAATTTTTATGTTCCAGTAACTTACAGGTGTTTCAGGTTGGGATCACTGAGTCAGAAAGTAAACCCTGAGACAGTAAAGACCCCAACGCTGGCAGAAATCTGCCAAAAAACCGAGTCCTTCTGACTGTAAACATCAGGCCAACATTCATTTACTACAACGTCTTCATCAAATTGTTATGAGAGATGCTTACAACTTTTTGTCCTAAATTTATATAACAAAGTTAAAGGTTATGTATATAAGTTTCATACATATCCTTATGTCCATAAAGATGTGGAGCATTTTCTCAATTATGACTCAATAACATTTTCTGTAGATCTTGATTAAATTCCAGTCACTTGGGACATATTAACTGGAAAATCATTCAACAATAAACAACTATTTGCGTTTCCTTGTGGGCAACACTTGATAGATACTGCCTCAGAACTATTTTTACTCCTGAGTCAATATTTAATCATTTTATCTTAACACCTTCGTGTATCACTGAAATACATGGTGAATGAGATTGATTAAGCCACAGATATAGCAATCTCCTGAAGATTTCTGTTTACTTAAAGAGTAATGAAAATTAAAAAAAAAATAACAGTGGTCCATGAAATATCCTTGATTTCTGATAAAAACTACTTTCTATATTCCTTATGGGATAATGCTTCAGTATTCTGATAGCAAGCTATCATTTGCTATCGGCTTTCCTGGTGGCTCAGAGGGTAAAGCGTCTGCCTACCATGCAGGAGACCTGAGTTCAATCCCTGGGTCGGGAAGATCCCCTGGAGAAGGAAATGGCAACCCACTCCAGTACTCTTGCCTGGAAAAATCCCATGGTCTGAGAAGCCTGGTAGGCTATTGTCTATGGGGTCGCAAAGAGTCAGACACAACTGAGCGACTTCACTTCATCACTTCACTTCACCCGAGTGCAACATTTCTAAATAGTCTACTTTAGAATTCACATTTGCTTTTAAAATCTTACCAACTCTTATTGCTCAAATCTGCTTAGTGAACTTCTCTGTGGAAATAGAAAAAAATTAAAACATAAACCCAGGAGAATAGGGGTTGCTGTAATGTTAATCATTTTCCCACTAGAGTAAGATACAAACAGTAAGACAGAAGCTTCACTCTAAGTCAGAAGTTCCCCAACCTTTTTGGCACCAGGGACCAGTTTCACAGAAGATAACTGTTCCACAGAAGCGGGGCAGAGGAGGGCTTCAGGATGATTCAAGTGCGTTACACTTATTGTGCACTTTATTTCTATTATTACAAAGCTCCAACTCAGATCATCAGGCATTAGACCCAGAAGTTGGGGGGTCCCTGCTCTAAGGTGAATTTGGGAGAGGGTCCCCTCTATCCCAGGATATATGTTGTAGAGATGTGGCATGGGTACAGCTACTGGAGTTCATTACAGTGAGACTCTCCACTCCTTGGCTTCAATTCTACAAGTCTTTTGAAAGAAAATACATCAACTTTAGAGTTTTTTTTTAAAAAACATCAAAGGCAAGTATGAACAATTTGGGAAATTATCAATAAGTGCACATACAAAGGTAATGTGCACATGCAAATCATTACAAATTAAAAAGATATTTATAATGATTTGAAAAGAAAAAAAAACTCCAAATAATTATCAGAAAGGTTTTTTGGCTTATACTTTGCTGAATTTTATATATGTTTCACACATACAACTAGTAAAGCACTTGCCATGAGACTGAATTAATTTTAATGTCTTATGAATATAAAGTACTGTTGCTGAGTACTCACTTGGATCTTCTTACACACCACGACTCTTCCAGAATGTAGTAATTCACTTGTAACTTTATCAATTCTCGCTTCACTTCTTCAGCTGCTTTTCGACTATACATCGAATATACTATTTTCGTTCTGGCTCTTTAAAGAAAAATAATTGGGCAGAAGATTTTCAAGATCAAAAGAATGCAACCAGCCTATTTGGACAGAAGTACTGAATGGAACTAGAAGAAAGACTCTATAGAAAAATCAGGTCAAGAGGACATTCTTCACAAGAGTTCCTGGCTCGGGGCATCGGGGAGGTCAACCAAAAAAGGCACAAGTAGCACAAGAGTCCTGAGAGAAAAAGTTCAGCTTAATGAATCTTTTCATCTCCAAACTTAGTCTTTTGGTTTGTTTTATTGCATGTTTTAAATTTTCCATCACTCTATCACAGATAAGAGTATGAGCTACACAAAGACAACTACAGGACTACTTTAAAGGTTTGTTGTTAACTTTAAAGGTACGACAGTCCTAACTTTGATAACCAACAATTAGTATTAAATGGCTCTCCATTTTATTCATAATTAAAACAAAAAACTAAGTTTATTCAACACAATTGCTCCAGAAATTAGTTTGCTAAAATTGATTTTTTAATGAAAAAGCTGTTTATTTATAAAAGGTATGGCCCACTGTTACATAAAATATTAATAAGATTCACCAATCACTTAGGAAATGACTAGCTGACCAACCTAGAAATTACATGAAAATTTAATCTTTTTTCTTTTCAGAGAGAACATGGGCTTCCCTGGTGGCTCAGACAGTAAAGAATCTGCCTGAAATGTTGGGAGACCCAGGTTTGATCTCCGGGTTGGGAAGATCCCCTGGAGAAGGAAATGGCAACCCACTTCAATATTCTTGCCTGGAGAATTCCATGGACAGAAAGCCTAGTGGGCTACAGTCCATGGGGTTGCAAAGAGTTGGACATGACTGAGCGACAAACATTTTCAAAGAGAATACAAAATTCTAACTTATGAAAAAATAGTAGAAACAAAAAACATGATCATTCCAGTAGGGCTATATTGGTGAAAATTAGAGAATAAAAATAAAACCTCTCCTTGAATTAGATTCCATTTCAACTGACTTCTGAGAATTCAAGAAAAGTATCTTATGAGAAAACCTTAATAAAAACTATAGGCTAATGAATTTTCTGGAGGAACTTAAAAGGTGATGATAACTATAAGGACCTGGCTGTTTTGGAGCCCTGTATAACACAGACACTGTGTGATTTTTTTATGCTGCCAAGGAGAGACAAGAACCCCAAAGACTGCAGCTTTATTGTCCTATGGGGCCTTAACAGTTTGTCCTGAACTTAACCATGTTATCTCAGTATTCTTTGTCCCCAGCCTCTATATACTCCAGTTCACTATATCCTTTTCAAAACACTTCTTGTTATGCTGCTGGTTCCCTCACTGATTTTCTGTTTGTATGAAAAACTTGTTTTCAACAATGTGATAACTGTGTACTAACCTTAAACCCGCATCTTCATAATGTGGATGATTCACAATGGGCCGAAGTGCGGAGAGTTTAACACTTGCCATTGTGGGCATGGCACCTGCAAACACTGCATCTGCAAAGCAGGAACAAAGGTCTTAGGAAGACACCTGGGGGACGTGACAAAGAGGCTCCTTCTGGTCAGCTCAGTTACTTCCCAGATAAAAAAGCTGAGGCCTGAATTGTGACATAAAGATTCAGTAAGAGAACCAGAATGAATTGGGTAGCTGATAAAATGGTGGTCAGCAACCAAGTCTGGATAAACTATTTCCTTGCAAGACAAAGCCTCATCACTGAAGAGTTCCGTTTCTTCTGGTTGTTTGTTTTTAGTGTCTTTTCCTGATTCTAAGAAGAAGTAACACATTGACTAGAGAAGTTTTACAGCACCAAGGAATTCTGAAAGATGATTTAATATTCAGTTCAGTTCAGTAGCTCAGTCATGTCTGACTCTTTGCGACCCCATAAACTGCAGCACGCCAGGCCTTCCTGATGACAACAAAAAGTTCCCTTTGGATACATGAATCAAGTATCATATTCCTTGGGTTTATTTCAAGAAGGAATGTGAAGGACTAATATTAAAAATTAATCAGGAAAATAAGCAAACATTAATCATTTTAAACTGTGCCATGCAAAAATTTGGATATATTTTTTAAAAATTAGAATTTATGGAAAACAGAGAAATAAATTATTAAGAAAAAATATTTCTTTTGCAAATTTCATAAGCAAGATTAACATCTCTCTCTTTCTGGATAATCGAGAAACAGGGTTTCTTAGAAAGATTAAAACCAATGGAAGTAACTGAGTTGAGGATTGTGCAGTTGTATATAACACCATAGGGAAAACCACAGCTAAATAATAAGACTCTTTTATACCTGGTTTAGTACTATATTTAATCCATTCTATAAGTTCTTCTTGTGGCAAATTGCTGAATTCCCCTACAATATTCCACTGGGTTTGTAAATTTGCAGAACCTTGTATTGACATTGCTGCTAACACAGCAAAAACAACAGCACCAGGATGCACTTTGCAAAAGAGCCATCCAAATAGCTGAAATCAAATAAAGAACACATTGACCACAGTTAGTACAAGCAGCCTGCATCCTGAAATAAGCAAAAGTTCTCAGAGGATACAGTCTCTGCTAGCATCCCAGATACAGGACTAATAATTCGAAGGAAAAGTTCCAGAAACAATAACCTGAGGGGTCGAAAGAATTCTACCATTAGCTTTATATAGGTGGGACATGATTTAAGAAATTATTCTCTTAATTTGCTCTACTTCCAGGTTCCAGTACGGTCAGGCCTACCTAAATAATTTGCCAAACTCAGTGCAAAATAAAAACATGGGTTCCTTGACTGACAATTTTTAAGAAGTTCAAAGCAGTGAAATAGCAATGCATCAATCTAGGTGTAGAGTCCTTCTGAGTGTGGGCCCCTGTGCAATCACTGCTTTCTGTCAATATCTACATAGTTATTCATGAATTTAGCCCGCACTGAATGAGTGTTTGTTGTGTGCCTAGGACCATTTTAGAAGTTAAAAGGATAAATGATCTGCTGTGGCCCTTAACCTTTGGAAAGATTATAACAAAACCATGAATAACTTTAATTATAACAATTTAAAGAACTTTGGGCAATCCAATATTATTTTAGAGCCACCTAATAACAAAAGCTGGGGTAAAATTATCATAGCAGCTATAATACCAACATAACAATCATGACTCACCTGTCTTGAGCAGATCAAGGAAGCCATAACGCACATGTGTGGGGTCAAGAAGAGCTTTAGTCTCATAATTAAAACACCAAGGACTGTATATGCTAGCAGTTGCAATGCATGATAAACCAGCTGAAAGACAGAGAACATATTTTTTACTCCTAATATTCGTGAAGTTTAAGAATATATTGTTAAATTGGTGAATATACTAGAAAAGAGTACTTTTTCTTGGAAACAATATTTTGATTTCTGAAATAAACAAGTCTTAAAATTCACTTTCAAACTTCTCCATTTTATTAGAGGGCTAAAATTATAAAATCCTTAAGGCAAGTGGACCTATAATTCCACTCAGAATTAAGCCTGGGATTACTAAAGCCCGCACTTCTGAAATCAGGTGGAAATATGAAATACAGTACCATCAGCTAAGAAAGAGGATCCTAAAAGTCTTCATCACAAGAAAAAAATTTTGAGTAACTATGTATAGTAAGAATTTTAACCAGACTTACTGTGGTGATCAATCCACAAGGTGTGCAAATTCAAATCATTATGCTGTACATCTGAAACTAGCATTATATGTCAATTATACCTCACTTAAAAAGAAACAGGCTGAATCACCAGGAAATGGGAACAGCAGCCAATCACATCTCTGAGGCCTCTGGGCAAGGTGAGCAGAGAGGAAAATGATCTCCAATCATGTGGGAGATACTCTGCAACAGTGCCTAAATGCACCCCAGCAGTGAACTGCTATTACCTTGATGATGATCAGAACAGACCAAGTGAGTTTCCTAGCTACCTACTTTAATAAATGAATGGTCATGTTTGCAGTATAGTGACTTACCAATAAAGTGAGAAAATGAACTAGAAAGAAAAGTCCAAATATATACAAACATTAAAACAAGGCATATTTTGGTAATAGTAAGTCTTTACCTCTCCATGATCAAACTGCTGTTTTCTGAAATGGAAAAAGAAATACTACCATTGAATCACCACTGAAGTACTTCAATCATGTACATTTTTACTTGACAAATATGAGTTTTACAACTTTTATAATATTCCCTCAGGACACATACATGTAAACCAAAAGAACTAAAAATTATAAACCAAACTGATGCTACAGTCTTTTAAAACAATTTATTTTGCACATCCCACATATCTGACTACATGGGTATTTTCAGGCCAACAAGACTTGCCGGCTGCCATGTATCACATACCTCACGAGTAATATCCTGACAAAGCAGGGAGTGGAAAGAAACTCTGAAGCCCTCACAGTCCCATAGCCCTACTTCCTGTCCCCAGCGGTCCCTCGGCTCCCACATAAACTGCCACAGAGACATATGGGAAGCCACATACAAGACTTTTTCACAGCAACAGTTCTAAAACAAAAAATAGTCACAAAATGCCACCTTTAGTTTTGTTTGATTGTTTTAATTTCCTAAGAAAGGACACATGTTTATAGGCCCATCCTCCCCACATCTCACTCTGGTCCCCTTCCCAGCACCCCAACCCTGTGCTGAGTCTCATCACAGCATTGAGAGCAAATTTCAAAAATGGGAGTCCAGACATGCCATTCTTAAGACTTTATAGTTGGTTGTGGGTTTGCTTTTTTTTTCTGGTAATTACACATAGTCTTCTTTAGATGGTCCCCATCTTTCACCCTTGAAATTCACCTTCTACCATGCTCCCTCTTGACCAACTGTGCTCCCTCACACTAGACTCATTTTACGCCTTAAAACATCAGACAGCTCCTTTGACTCCCTCCCATATTCAGTGCCTCCCACCTTGATCACTCACACTCCATTTCCCTGTTTTATCTTCTCACAGAAAATAAAATGTTCAAGTATAGGTTTACATGACTATCCTCTGACTCCCCTTACTGAAATGAACCCTTCAGGAGGACAGGGTACAAATCCATCCATCCACTCAATTTCACTGAACACTGAAGACACAGCAGTAAATAAGATGGCAGGGGGTGAGAAACTGTGCCCCAGAGTTTATATGTAAGGTGAAGGAGACAAACAGAAAGCAAATAAGCAAACATTACATGGCAATAAATACCGTGCAGAAAAAAGGAAACCAGGGAAAAGATGCAGGGAGTACTGGGTGTCCAGGGTGGTATATATTAATCTGTGTGGTCACCAACTGAGTGAACTCTGAGCAGAGCCTTGAGGACCCAAGAATTGGAGCCTGAGGATCCCCGGTGGAAGAGCACTTCAGGGAGAGAGGACAGACATGACAAAGCCTCATGGTAGCAGAGAAGGAAATGGCAACCCACTCCAGTATTCTTGCCTGGAGAATCCCATGGATGGAGGAGCCTGGTGGGCTACAGTCCACGGGGTCACAAAGAGAGGACACGACTGAGCAACTTCACTCACTCACTCACTCAATCATGGTAGCAGGATCCTTGGCAGGCTGACAGTAAAGATGGCATGATTAGAGAAGGGGGAGCCAGGAGGAAAATGAGCTGAAGAAGATCCAGCAGAAGTGTGCTGACAGGGAAGCACATTCAGAGGCTCAGTACTGCATTCACAGAATTTGAGATTTTCAAATAGAGATGACAAACACTGAGTCTATGTATGAATCTTAAATTCATGGGAGAAGTCTGGATCAGAGATACAAATATACAGCTCGGTAACACATGCCTTCTCTATGCTAAACACCGAAATATTTCAAGACCTAGAACAATGCCTAGCAAATACAGTTCAATCTTTTTCTTTTTTTTAAATGAATGAACAAATGATTCAATTAACCCCTAATCTAGGTAATGTGGGTGGCATAATATCTGATTGGATGATTTGGTTTCAAAAATACTGATGTACTAGCAAAGAGTAAATATATTAGGCAAATGAAGGAAGTGAATGGGTCTTCCTTTATTCTTCTTTCATTCCAAGCACAAATTATCCATTACCGTTTATTAAGCACCTAGAATGTTAATAGGACCATTACATTAATGTTACTATGACCATTAATATGACTATTACATTAACTCTGATCTTACAACTATTTATTATCCCAACTGACAGCTAAGGAAAGCAAGTCACAGAGCTAGTAAGCAGCAAAGCCAGGTCTATATATTGACTGGTTTCAGAATCAATACATTTTCTACCTCAACATGCTGTCTTTATTCTCCTTTAACCCCTAGGTCCCTGAATAAAGGAGACAATGGTGCTCACATCTTGAGAATTAAAATGTGTATTCTACCCCTCCCCTTTTTATATTGGCATATTACTTTGGTACTTAATGCAAAATGAAATGTCAATGTGCCTTTCTCCTTTCCAAAAAGCTCTGATCCTACCTAGATTGAGAGCCCGATGAAGCTCAGTGTTTTTCTATAATTATTTCTATAGTTATTATTGAAAACACTCTCTTGTTTCTGTGAAAAGTTCCACCTTTCTCTTCCAGATGCATACTATAGTTATAACCTTTAGCCCTTTTCTGAGCTCTTAAAAATTTTTCATCTCAATCGAAGATAAATTCTGGCTTTATGTACTAGAAGCTTTTTCCTTTTCCCCAGCCCTCAAAGGTGTCGGGTAGAACCAAGGGTACAGTTACAATAAATTGCTTCTAAATGAGAACAAGAGTGCATGCAATAATTTATCACTGTTGGAGGTTAAAGAACAATATATAAGGCTGTGTTATAAAAGAAAATATATAGACAAACCAATTCAACAATCTCTACTGCCCCCAAAAAAATCCCACAAAAGAATGAAACTAGAGTTAAAACTTCCTTTACTCCATCCTCTAATCCCATCCGCTACTAACAATTTTAAGTTTTATCTTTCCATATCCCTATGTACAAATAAACATATAAAATCTTCATATTTAAAATAAAAGTATAATCATCCTTTATATGTTTTATAATTTTTAATTCAAAGATGTATGATGAAATATCCATAAAGAATTCTACTTTCTGACTGGCTTTAAAAAACCAATCCTGTACTACTGAATACTTGGTTGTTTTCATTTTCACATTATACACACCACCACAATGGGCATCTCTATACCATCACCTCTGCTTTTCTATGAGAGTTTCTAGGGGGCACATTTGCACGGGTGAAACTGCTGGGTTAAAGGACAGGCCCACCATATGTTTTATTTTATTGCCAAACTTCCCTACCACCCTTGCAAGCACTGGGTATTAATTTTTACAAACCTGGCAAGTAAAAGGGTTACCACATTATCATGGGACTAAGCATTTTTTCATGTATCGATTTACTCATGCACAAGCCTTTATCACTCATCTACCATTCTTTCTTCATATGCCAGGCACTGCATATAAACTGCTGAACTGAACAGAAATGGCCATCCCCCCTTACAGGAGATACAGGCAACAACACAGCAGTTTGTAAACACATGGTGATAAATGCTGAAAGAAAGAAAAAGGACGTGATGGCGGAGAATAACAAGCAAGGAGACAAGGGATGTACTCAGAGATGATAGGCAGAAAAGGCTTCTTATAGGAGGTGACATTTAGGCAAAGATTAGAGAACTGAGTCATGCCAAGACAGGCTGTGGGAAGCAGTGGGCACAATTACGGGCTTAGGGCACAACCACTGCAAGGGCAGGAAACCAATTTTCATGGTCAAAGAGCACAAAAGAGATTCGTGGGACATGAGTGTAGTGGGAAAGGGAAAATGGGAATGTGTTTTCTCAACTCACTCATTTTTCAAATGGGTTTTTAGCATTTTTCTTGTTAATTTATAGAAGTTCTTTATGTGTGATGGTCATTATTACCTTGTTATGATCTGCAAATATTTCCCCCAAGTTGTATTTGCTTTGAATAATGATTATGGTATTTTACCATAGAATTTATCTGGTCAACCATATCAACCTTTCCTTATAGCTTATCAGTTTTATGCCATTCTTAACAAGGCCTCTAACTCTAATATAATAAACTCTTACTTTATTTGAGAGTTTCATTTTTCTCTATATTTAAATCTTTATCTATCTGGAATTTATTTTCTGTAAAAAGTGAGGTATGAGTCCACTTTTACATTTCCCTCTTCTTCTGTCAAAAGGCTGTCCATTGGTCCTAAAACCATCAACAGAGTGATTTGCTTTACCTGCCAAACTGCAGCACAAAGCTGTGTCCTTCAAGTAGAAATAAGTGTAGGGCTACTGTCAGAGCATACTGGATGGGATTTAGAGACAAGTAAGAGATGTGCTTAGCTCTGCTCAGACAGGGAATAAGCATAAAAGCAGAGAAGGGGGATGGCAACAACTAGAACATTAGTTATCAAATGTTGCATGCACAACACATAACTATAAAATTAATACACTGTAAATACCTACTTAATAAACTGGAGGAAGTAAAGTCATTAATGCCATATTTACCTTATATGTGTCTGTTGTTTAGTTAAGACAACCCACATGTCACTAATAACCTGCAAATAGATTTTTAAACACTTTATAACAGCTGTATTAGGAAAAAAAAATTCAAGTAACATATTTTCTAGACTTTCAAACTTTTACTTACTTTAAAATACAGAAGTATGGAGATAAGAAGTAACTCAGAAATAGTAATTATGACAACAGAATCTTACATTTGTATAAGTACTTAAGCATATCTATAACCAACCCTGTTCAGATAGGTTTTATTATCATGTTATAAATGAGCAACAGGCTCAGAAGGATTAAATGATCTTCCTGAAGGTGGACAACTTATGAAGGGTCTTGAAACCTGACCTTTCAGCTTCTAATTCACCTTTAGTGAATTCCACCACGTTCAGGTTCTTGGTAGTGCCTCTACTTAACTATACACTATACAGGAATGATAACTATGATGTCCAGAGAGGAGGGTAAAGGGGCCATCTGATTCTCACTCTTCCCTTGCTTTTTAATGGAGATGATGTGAGGCCAGTAACAACCTCTCCGACCTTTCAATTTTGCATTTGCCAAAATGGTAATAATAGTATCTGTACCCTAGAATGTTACTGAAGAACCAATTGAAATAAGGTATGTGAAATATTTAGAGAGATTATAAATATATGATGTGAATAATAATTACAATACAGAATATTCCACAAATACATGACATTGTACTGCTGCTGCTGCTGCTAAGTCGCTTCAGTTGTGTTCGACTCTGTGCGACCCCATAGACGGCAGCCCACCAGGCTCCCCCGTCCCTGGGATTCTCCAGGCAAGAACACTGGAGTGGGTTGCCATTTCCTTCTCCAGACATTGTACTAACACAGAAATAATAGCTCTGAATTAGAAAACCTTTAAGGTATATCATTTATTTTTCAATTATAGACTAATCCCAAGTCATTCACTTAAAATATTTGTAGTTATAAGGTTCACTACCTCTTAAGAATAAAAAAGAATATCATACCACTCTTTGCTAAAGATTGGAACTTCCTTGGCCTGATTTATATCTGGACTTAAGATTTCATTATCAAAGCTAAGTTGGGAGTCTATTTCATTGAGTTTAGTAAAACATTGTTAATATTCTATTTTTCCTTTTGATTAATAATAAACTCTATCCAGACTTTAATGAATACTGCACAAATGACTTAGAAAGGCATATGTTAAATATTTTAATAAAATATTACATAAAAGTTAAAAGTGAGTCAGTAATAATTTACATAAACAGAAACAATGTATGTGGGTCAATATAATCTCGCTGATCCTATCTTCCAAAATACATGACTATCAAAACGTAAGTGTCCTTTTCTTAGGTTTACTTTATGTTGGTAACTAGCACAATATTTTTTAAGATTTATAAATATTCATCAAAGGTTATTAGTAAGAAAATACAGAATGTGTTTCAATAAATCTATGTAAGTATTGTGTTAGATTAACATGTAGCCTAGTACATGTTACTATGAAGAAATAAGAACATGTTTTATTATGAGAAAGTACTCATAAGGTAAAGGACAGACTTACCTTTCTAATGATTACAATAAACACAACAAGAACAACTGGAAGCAATAATGTCTTTGTATACCTCAAGGGAGTCTGAAATTCAAAGAAGTGTTGTTATTTCAAATGAAACTGCAAATCATGAACCAAGTGAGTTTTAAAACATGTTAA
This sequence comes from Tragelaphus eurycerus, assembly GCA_935064755.1. Taxonomy (NCBI): domain Eukaryota; kingdom Metazoa; phylum Chordata; class Mammalia; order Artiodactyla; family Bovidae; genus Tragelaphus; species Tragelaphus eurycerus. The sequence continues at coordinate 34,872,257 of CAKXYN010000002.1, forward strand.
GAAACTTATGCATTCACCAATCTACCCACTGATTCTGTTCATAAAAATGAAGATACATTTCCATAGAAATGAACTTCCCCAAAATGCTAAGTTGAAAACACTAACAGATACAGTTCCCAAACACTTGTAGTGTAAAATGCAACTAGAAAGATTACTATTCACTTTTGCACAGTAGTATTCTAACTAGAGAGCCCAATATTCAATGAGGGTCAGCAGAATGGCATGAGCTTTACTGTGCATTTTATCTGGAATAAAAATCGCAAGCATGATGTCTAGATGCAAACACACACACACAATAACAATCAATGTTTATAAAAGGAGTAAAAACATTTTTATATTTTCTTCAGTAATACGTAAAAAACTACCAAGAAAAAAAATTTTTTTAACTAAAAAAGCCCTACACATTGCAATCCTATACACCTCTCAATAATTTGAGATCACAGTCTCAAACAATTCTAGGCCTGAAATTTCTAAATTGCAATCGATTTGCTCATTATCAACACCTTCCCTCACAAAAGTAATCTTTTATCATTACATGAAATTATGCATGCTTTCCTCAATATGTTTAATAACAGAAGGCTAGATTTAACCATATTAAAAATATTGGTACATTTTAATTCTACAAAACATAAGGTAAGTAGCATTTTCTGATTTCCCTCTCCTTAGTTCAATTTTCTCACTTTCTATTCTGTATTAGACAAGCAATTTTGATAATTTACAATAACTATTTTATTATTTCAAAAATTAGACATTTGCTAAGATTGCCAGGAGAAATATCAATAACCTCAGATATGCAGATGACACCACTCTTATGGCAGAAAGTGAAGAGGAACTAAAAAGCCTCTTGATGAAAGTGAAAGAGGAGAGTGAAAAAGTTGGTTTAAAGCTCAACATTCAGAAAACTAAGATCATGGCATCTGGTCCCATCACTTCATGGGAAATAGATGGGGAAACAGTGCAAACAATGTCAGACTTTATTGTTTGGGGCTTCAAAATCACTGCAGATGGTGACTGAAGCCATGAAGTTAAAAGATGCTTATTCCTTGGAAGAAAAGTTATGATCAACCTAGAAAGCATATTAAAAAGCAGAGACATTACTTTGTCAACAAAGCTCCGTCTAGTCAAGGCAATGGTCTTTCCAGTGGTCATGTATGGATGTGAGAGCTGGACTGTTAAGAAAGCTGAGTGCCAAAGAATTGATGCTTTTGAACTGTGGTGTTGGAAAAGACTCTTAAGAGTCCCTTGGACTGCAAAGAGATCCAACCAGTCCATTCTAAGGGAGATAAGTCCTGGGTGTTCTTTGGAAGGACTGACACTAAAGCTGAAACTCCAGTACTTTGGCTACCTCATGCGAAGAGTTGGCTCACTGGAAAACACTCTGATGCTGGGAGTGGGGGCAGGAGGAGAAGGGGACGACAGAGGATGAGATGGCTGGATGGCATCACTGGTGATGGACAGGGAGGCCTGGAGTGCTGCGATTCATGGGTCACAAAGAGTTGAACATGACTTAGCGACTGAACTGAACTGAATGATAACTAATAATAAATATAAGAAAAGTAGTAAGATTGACATTTTCTTTAAAAAGGAAGTATTTAAAAACTTGTGTTAAAAATACTTAACAAAGTTTAATAGAGCTCAAACAATTTTAACATTATATTCCAAAAGTTTATTAGTGTGAAGAAAATCAGAAAAACAAATATCATATATTAATGTGCAGTCTAGAAAAATGGTACCTATGAACCCATTGTAGAGCAGAAAGAGAGATGGAGATGTACAGAACAGACATGTGGACACAGGGCTGTGAGGAAGGGGGAGTGGGGTGAGTTGGGAGATTAGGATTGACATGTATACACTACTATGTATAAAACAGATAGCTAGTGGGGAACCTGCAGTAACAGTGAAGAGAGCTCAGCTCAGTGGGATTGACGGGGGAGGTCTTAGAGGGAGGGGATATATGTATACACACAGCTGATTCACTTTGTTGCACAGCAGAAACCAACATAATGCTGTAAAGTAATAATACCTCTATTTTTTTTAAAAAAAAAAAAGAACAAATGCAAAGAAAAAAACCACAGTGAGAGATGTGTGCACATGCTTGTTCTATTAGAATTATAAATTATTTTACTTTAATATTTCTCATAATTATTGATTTTATTCTAAGCATAAAAGTTACATATGCTCATTGTGAATGCTAGAAAACGGAGAAAAAGTAAACAATGAATTTCACATTTTAATCAGTTATCAGCATTTCCTCCCTGATAGATTGTATATGCTCACGTCCTTCGCCCATTTCTGCATAGGTGGGTAGGGGAACAGTGTGGGGCTGTACTTTTGGTGCTGAGAAAGAGTAAGGGTCCTTGATAATTTTTTATTGATTTGAATACTCTCCTAAACTAATTAATCTCTAGTTTGATTTTATTTATCGCAAGAATCATCTCAGTTAGTCATTTGATTTTAATTTTTATAACACTTAATACACAAAACTGTACATATAACAGTTTTATATGCAGACAAATCTATTAATCATTCTCATATGTATTTTGTACTAATATGCATATTCTCATATGCATGTTGTACTAATATGCATCATGCTCATTCAAATATGAAGTTAAGAAATGTTTCTCAAATTAATTTTTCAAGCTTCATTTATATTTAACACATCAACTGAAATGAAGTTTGGTATATGATACAAAGCTTTAACCTGATTTCCCACCCCAGTTCAATTTTTCAAATAATATTCATAAAACAATGCATCTTTTATCATTTAGCTGTGGTGCTCTCTGCTCTCATTTCATACCAAATACATACACGAAAATATAGTTAAGTACATATACATGGGGTCTATCCAGCATTGCCTATTTTTGGCCATAACATTCCTGTTTTGATGTCTTTGTACTTTAAATACTGTTGCTTTCCATTTTCATATCTAAAAGGCAAAGATCTCCCTCACTGGTTTTTACTATCTTTCAATAGTACAATTCAATTAAAATATGACTACTATAGAAAATTTAGAAAACACAAATTACAAAATAAAGTTAATCACTAATTACCTCTTCACCAGAAAAAAGAAAAGAAAACCAGTGTTAAAATTTTGCTGACACTTAATCATAGCTCAATAAGATCACAGCATGTTGCTTACCCTATTATACATGTTAAGTGTCTTTCCATACCAGTATGATATTGCATTAAATTGTTCCCTCTTCCCACCATACCAGTATGATATTGCGTTAAATTGTTCCCTCTTCCCACCATGCAGCAGATGCCCTCTCTCTGAACCTGCCCCTGTGAAGACACCTATGGAAATGAAGAATGGCAGGCTGGAAATGGCTTTGCCATTTTCTTCAAATTGGCTGAAGCCATGCTATGCCTTAGTAAACTATTTCTTCTGTTACATAACTGATGATTCATACTCTCAAGGCTATGTAGTGGCGTGTTTATATTCAATAATGTTAAAGGATTTACACTGAGCCCTAATTTCTCTGTTAATGCCTATACTTACTTTACCATCTCCTTGAAGGAGTCTTGATCTGCTATAGGCATGCATTTTAATGTTTTGCAAGATACTTTTCCCTATATTCTTTCAGCAGGCTCAACATCATCACTTGTACACTTTTTATCAACCATTATGTGACAAAACAACTTGCCAGAACACAGGAAATGAAGACTGATAAGTCACTGGAGTAAAGAGTCATCTGCCAGGTGGCACACTCTGTTCCAAGTGGTCTGCAATTCAATGGCTGACCCAGTGGGGATCAGGGAAAATCAATGTGTCAGCAGAGGACTGTTGGCCAGTTCCATACACACACAGACACACAGCTTTGAAGAAAAATGTCTCAGGGATAATTAAATATCCTCATAAATCATGGCCACATGGGTACACACACACACACAAAAGGCACATATATACAAATGTCTGTTGAAACAAACTAGCTCATAAAGTATTACAAAATAGTATTTAATGTGAAACATCTTAAAATATCAAAGGTATTCCTATGTATCTCCTTTCATTCTCACAATATCTGTTTGTAGCATACTACCAGAAACTAGTAAGCTGCAGTTCAAAGAATGAGAGTCACTTGCTCAACAACATAAGTTAATACTGCAGACTTCTGTCTCACAATCCACTAAACTACTCTCAGATTTCCTTCTAAACACACGAGTACAGTTTTAGAAAGACAAATGTTGTTGGAATGAAAAACCTGTATTCAATGATATTTCAAATCAATGAGATTATTCAGACAAACAATCACAAAGCAAGTGGAAACTGAAAAGCTTGAGAGTTTCACTGAATCAATACTATCCTTGAAAGGAAGCAACTTGAAATGCTTCTGTGTTTACTCATCCTAAAAACTATTGCTAGACTGAATGCATGTTTCTAAATTATCAAAATGAGAAGAAATCATATATTTCACGAGGCTGTGCTAATATAAACAGGAACATCTTGGTTTAAGCTGCAAGGTTTTCCTTTTCCTTCAAACTGGGATATGAGCACAGAGGTAAGAATCTGAATAACAGGAGCACCCTTTATGAAAAATGAATGGACCAAAACTTAAGGAAAGAAAAGGATAAATCCCATCTTACCTCCTTCTCCATAAAGTCAAACTCTGCTGCACATGTATACAATAAAGTGTCAAAATCCTTGTAACTGAAGAATTTTGATGTTAATAAGTTGCCAATATGAGCCTAGTAAGGAATAAAGGGAGGCATCATTAGATTATGCACTACATTGCTATAACTCATTTCAATCTTAACAGTACCTAAAAACAGTTTCCACTGCATTGCAGAACTTGCTGTTCTAACACCCGGCTGTTTTGGGACCCTCCAATTTCACAGTCTCCGTTCTTTGGCTGACAAAGTTATAGCTCCAACAACACCCTGACTTCCACACACCATCAACAACAGTCCACAGGCTTTTACCCTTGGGTTTTCCCTGCTCAAGGTGTTAAACCTTGTGAAATACACTACAAGGTATCCAGTGGGCTTGGTAACACATACACACATCCAGCAATCACAAAGGGACATCATGTTTTTGAGTAAAGAAAAACAAACATAATTCAGAATTTCTGAAAGGCAGACTGAAAAGACTTTTTGAAAGAAGCAGACAACAGGCAGACCTTGGAATAAAACACACCTTTTGACTGACAGTCAGCATCTGTGTATTTTTCACATATCACCAAGTTCACACTTACATCACCTCACTTACTTCCCACAACAAGCCACATGAGGAAGCTAGAATTATTTTCATTTAACAAATGAGAAAACATTTGCCAAAGTTTCAATTCATTATTGTCTAAAAGAGCAAGAACAGTAGGAATGGGGATAAATTATATCCAAAGCAAATCATGACTAAAACGCTAAATGATATATAAACCAAGTGGGGAGAGGGTGGTCAGGGAGTGAATAGGAACTCAATGGCGATGGGATATCCTGAAGAATCTCCAATGCTGTGTCTTGTAGGGAAGAAATGTATGCTAATGAGTTTAAGAAACCAATAGGGAGAATACCTTGGCCTAAAACTGCATATGCAAACCACCAATCCAAGGAAAGGGAAAAGAATCTAAAAGGAAAGCAAAATGGTTGGAAAATCTCAATAAAATGAAAGAAAGAAGTCCCCAAAATAATGATAACTGCCATAAATGTGAAGATCTTAAGTTCACTAATTAAAGACAGATGCTCAATTAGAGTTAAGGGAAAAAATTCAGTATCATGTTGTCTACAAAAGATTTGCTTAAAAGTTTGCAGAAAGGCTAAAAGCAGAAAAAGAGAACAAGATATACCAGATACAACGAACCAGAGAAACCTGCATTAGCAAATGTAATGTCTCACAAAACTAAATTCAAACAAAAACACATGAAAAAGACAACAAATGGCATTATATGCTGATAAAACAAATAACAAAGCAAGATTATACATATCATAAACATCTTTTCAGTGAATGGTATAGATTCAAAGTGTATAAAAGCACAATTGGAAAGGTCTCTAGGAAGAAAAAATAAGTTCACAATATTTGTTGGATATGTGAACTTCTACAATGCAAATTATTTTTTTCTAATCACAAATGCAGCAAAAGTAGAAAACAATAACTAAGAAAGACTTTAAAAGTCCTTTCAGCTAGAAACTGAATAACATAAAACTTATCTTTGGGTTAAAAAAGAAAATCACAAAATAGTTCACTTGTAAGATGCAAAAAAGGTACTATAGGGAAATTTATAGATTTGAAATGTGTTTATCATAAGAGAAATGAAAACAAAAGAGCCAAACACTTTCCCTCAAGCATCAGAAAAAGGTTCAGAGCAATCCCAAAGAAATAAGAATAAAGGAAATGAGGATGACAGATTTCAGTTACAAAGAAAAATACAATAAAATCAAAGAGGAGTTTTTAAAAAGTGGTACTTTGGAAATATTAATATAATAAATAGAAAGTAGAAAACATAGCAAAAAATAAAAGCACCTCTTTATAGATTAATATTGATTCTAAATCCAAAGAAGGAAAATTAAAGAACATAAAAGACAATTTCACATATATGTAAAAAATTTCAATAAGAATGTTTTCACTATCTGAATCCTACAATAATTTTTAAAAAACATGACCCATTTGATGATATATATGAAATGGGTGAGTTTCTACTAAAGATATAAACTACCAGTAACTTGCTAAAGAAAGTGGATTTGTAGTAGAAAATCTTCCCATGAACAAAACTTCAGATCCTGAGGGCTTCATGGTTACATTCTAAGAAACATTTAAGGAAGAAATAATATGAATTCTATATAAATTCTCACTGAAAACAGGAGATCGAACATTTTCCAATAATTTTAGCAAGCACAGAATTACCTTGAAACCAAAACCAGGCAAAAACATCATCCCCCGGATGCATTCAGAGCAGGTACACTGAATGACTGAATAAATTGCATTTTAGGCTATGCTTTTAAATTTTTAAAAATCTTTCCACAGGTTGTAGACTATCCCTTTAATAGTCCAGTGGTTCTCAATCTTTTTTAAGCAAACAATTCTGTTGTTCATATGAAAACCTGTATAGATGTCCACTATAGGAGATTAAAGCTACACTATCCTAGATGAAGAGAATCAACAAGGAGCCTGAGAAGCAGATGGACCTCACCAAAGAGCCTGTGAAGTCCCAGAACTTCACAGAACTCCAGTTTCAAAACCACAACTTAAATCTATTACAGGAGCAAGAAAGACAGTCAATTAAAATAAATTACAGAAAAAAAAAAGTGTGGTTTACATTACTCTTTGCACATTGGTTAGTGTCCTCTTTTAAGCAATGTGCTCACCAAAATATCAAAATAAAATAGACAAAGCAAAACTACAGATAGGGTGAATCTTTTGCAATTATAAAACAGACTTCTCATTTTATTATCTCTCCTACCCAAATACCAAAGAAAGTAAAACCAATAACAAAAATAAAAATCTCTCGCAAGACTAACTTGGATTAAATCATCTATAAAAGCTTATAAATAAACCTTTCATAAGCACTAATCAGAAAACTGGAAGGAAAAAAAAAGAATGAGTCTATAATGCAATTTATTATTTAAGAGGCTCTGAACGTGGTGTCTTTGTTGCAAAAGGGGATTATAAAGAAACCAGAGGAAAATAACTGCATAGGTTTTAAAATTTGAGCTTAAGACTCTAGAGCTTTCTTTAAAATTTTAAAACCTTTGTGATCTAGAAAGACCAATAAAATAAAAGACTGTGTCAAAATTAATTTTGAAGAATAGACTATATATTTAGTCACATTTACTTTCTATTAGATAGATAAAATAACAGGTGAACAGACCCCACCTTAAAATTTAGATTAAATAGTGGCACTTGGCAACTCTAGTAATTCATTCTAAGCCTGTTTATTTCAAGTCTTTTAAGTTTAAGCAAAAATATACTTACATCATCTGCAATACCAAAGATTTTAGATGTCAAATACTTTAGTATGACAGTTCCAAATAACCAAAAACATCCTTGGATAACCTACAAAAGGAAAATATAGCAAAACAAAACTAAACCAATGCATCATACAGCCATTGCATAGACATAGCCTAGGAAGAAAAAAATAAATGCTTTAATCACATGTGAAATAATTATCACTACAGCCAAGAGAAAATGCTGAAACACACGCACCTTAAAATAAAGAATGTTATTTCAAAATCAAGGGCTGTCACAGAAAGAAAAATATATACAACCTTCTTATCAATGTTAATATTTTAGAGGAGATCTACACAGCAATTGCAGTTAAATTCCCCTTCTACTAAAAGTTTCTTACACATGTACTGCTCCTCAGAAAAAGCACAGGTAATAAAATACAAAAATTCAAATTCTTTAACTACCTATCCAATATTAATCTTGCTTCATGAAAAGAGTAATTTGGCACATTAAAATTGAGCCCTAATATGTTATAAAACTGTTAAGACTTCCTGCATTATATAGATCAATTCCTTGAAAGTAAAACATAAAACCAATGATATATTTTAGAGAAGGAAGAATGTATACATTCAAATAGATTGATTCTTACCCATAAACTAAGTTCAGATACATTTATTTTCAGGAAATATGGTTTCATTGCCAGTAAACCCTGCATGGAGAAAATAACACAGCATAACGTTAACAATTACAGACACAAATTCAGGTACCAAAAAAATACTTATAAATAACATGACCCTCAAAATCTAAAATTCAGCATAATTTTCATTGTTTCACATAGAATCAATATAAGCTCATTTGATTTCAAGAAGCCCTGTTTTGTCCAGAATATTTTAGGTCAGTTAGTCACTTTGCAAAGTTGAAAGAAAAATCTCCATATGTAAATTTCTATAATTGACTTCTATGAGTGGTTCTGATTTACCTAAGAACCAAGAAATATATAACAATTTCAGAATTTTAGATGGGTATCTTATAAGATTTTCCTTAAGTTAAAATATTACTAACTCCTTGAATAAACTATAAATGAGTTTTTAATGAACCAACTAAATACTTCTCAACCAAATCTGATTTCTTTCCAGATACATAACAAACTTCCAAAGCACAGTATCTATAAAGATCTAAATCTACTTCCAACTTGGCAAAAATAGTTAGATATCAAAACATAAATACATGAACCCAAATTAAGTCTTTTCAGAAGTTTCCGAATATCTGAGAATACAAAAGTGTTATGATTATGGTTTCAAAGTGGTAACTAGAAATAAAAATAGACAAATGTGAGTTTATAGTTAAATATATAAAAACATGCTACATTCTGTACCTGTTGCTATCATTTATTTTTATACATCAAAATATTGATACACGAAATATGCATAATGCTTAATCTATACCTGAGACACACCTCAGTATCAAGCACCCAGTAGGAAGCCTAACACACTGTGTTCAACAGAACTGAAGAGAATTTCCTGCAATATGTACTTAAGATTAGATTTTATTGATAGGCAATCTTCCATTCAATGGCTTTCCTGTACACAAGTACCAACAGTCATGTACTTCACGCTGAGTAAGACCAAGACTTCTCCGTGTGTGTTTGTTTGTACGCATGTAAATATAGAATTGAGTCCATTGTCACATTTCCTAATTACAAGCAGAATTCATGACTGTAAGAACTATCAGTAATAGCAAAGCACAGCAATTCAGTTAATGAGGGGTGTTTTTTAGTCATTATTGAAAACAAAGCGTCAACCACATGCTAATTGATCATTTCTAGGCTGGAGTATACTCAAGTCACACAACCTGAAAGGGATGGTGGTCTAGACTGGGAAGAGGTATTTGGGAAACAGAATCTTTAAAAAAAAATTTACTTGTAAAATTGGACAAAGAAATAGCAGATTCCAAATTTGTTAATGGGTTCTAGAAATCAAGAAAGACAAAATGATCTGACTTACTTAAATGACTATTCAAGAAGTAGAATATATTTCAGTTAAGACAGTGCAATATGCTTTCATCTCCAAGAAACCAGTCTAAAACTAAAGCACATGTATGTTAAACATAAGGAATATTTTCTTTCCTCTTAGGGATGCAAAACATTGTAACAGAGAAATCCATTGACAAAAAAAAGGAGTAACCACCTCTGCAAGTCTTTAAATTTAGAGAGACATATTATATTTAGAAAGTCATTCTAACAAAAGTGGCAGAAGGTTTTAGATGACCTGTTACCGTAATTCTGTAAGACTGTCTCTCCAGAATCTACATCTGCTCTTAGTGATCTAGAAAAATATAACTGAATCATTACCTGATTTAAATTATCTGAATTAGTCATACAAATAGACATGAAGGGAAAAAACTAAAAAAACAAGTCCTCAAGCCTCTCTCTGATCACAGTGGAACAAGGAGAGACTGCTGTGAGATGCCAAAACGAGGAAAGGGGGTGACAAAGTGGGGAAAGAAGAGAATAAACTCTGAAAAGAGGGGAGGAAACAAGAAAAAGAGGAGCGCATAGAAATCATTCTAAAATAAACCCTGGGCCAAAATTTAGGTGACATAAAAGATTAGAGAGAAAGGACAGATTGAGAGTACAAAGCAAAGCACTATGTTTTCAGGCATTAATTTTTGCTGTGTTTCTTTGGAAGTGAGAACTTAAATACATTATCACATTATATGTATTTAGTAAGACACTTGAAACAGTTCTTGAAAGATAATCCCTCATGAATCTCAAGCCAGTGATAAACTGGTAAACCATTAGTTTCAAAAACAGACATTTACTTGAGGAACACTTACCCAAATAATTACCAAAGAGGAAGCATAATAAGAAGTTAATAACATTGAGTTTCCAAACATCAAAACAAAACAAAGTGCAAGAGAAATCTGAAAAAATCCAAGAAAAATATAATTAACATACAGAAAATCAAAAAAAAAAAAAAAGATTTTTATTCTGAAAACTGCACATGCCCATGATAAACAAAATTTGAACCGTTCAAAAGGGAATATACAACGAAAAGAGCCTGCATTCTATGCCCCACTTCAAAACCCCAGAAATCACCACCACCACCAATTCAGTGTGCATCCTTACATTCACATATACAAATTCTAGTTTATAACTTTTTAAAACCACAAATGAAAAGTTGGCCCAGAAGCTATGCTACTGCTTGCTTTTACTCTTAGTTTGTTTCAAAGAGCTGTACATATCAATTTAAACCAATTTAATTCATTCTGCTGAATAAATGAAAAAAGTACTCTACTCTTGAGATATGCTATAATTTATGTAACCAGTACTCTGAATACTTAAGTGCTTTCCAATTTTGTCTTGCTGTTAGTTTTGTTTTTCCTATTATAAACACTGCTGAGAAAACATCCTTATGTATTCATCTTATATATTAGTACATGTCAATACATTTATGGGATGAATTACTATCGGGGGTCAAGGATACAAACATTTTAAAATTTGAGAAAATACTGACAAATTTCCATACAAAAATACCAATCTCTCCACCAGTAGGGTATGAGAGTTCCTGCCAATACACACTCCTACCAATATCATGCATTATTCTTTTTAAATATCTGCCAATCTAACAAAAAAAAAAAAGGTTGCTTCATTGTTTCATTTTTTCCTATGCACCATTCCATTCTTAGGGATGATATATACAGCTTCTTTTCTTCTATTTACTACTTATATTGTTTTGTGCGTGTATGAATTTCCTACTCCTAATGTCCATTTTTCTATTGGGTTTTTGTATTTTCCTAAGCACTCCTTCATATATTATAGAGCATGGCTCCTTACAAAGCAAATATATTACAAATATTTTTCCAGTTCACTTTTATCTTTGTTTGTGGTATTTATTATAACTGTTTCCTAAATTTTTACATTAGTCACTTTATCATTCATTTCCTGTAAGACTTGAGAATTTACTTCCATTATAAGAAAAGCCTTTAAAAATAAAATAATCCATGCTTTCTTTCAGTGATTTTATTTTTGATCCACATACATAAAATTTATATAAAAATTTTATAATCAGCCTAAATTTGAAAAAATGACATTTGTATTAAAATTGCTTTATCCTATAATGTACATTACACTATATTTTAGCTACATCTGCCCACTATCAAATCTTTAGATTTGAAAATAGTATACATTGTTTCCATTTCTTTAAGTCTTCTTCTATATATATCAAGGGTGCAAAGTTTTCTTCATATAGATCCTGCCTATTAAGTTTATTTCAAAGTGTATTATCTGTGTTGCTACTATATCAGAAATCTTTTCATATTTTCTGATTTTTTATATTTAGAAAAATTATGTTAAGTATGAATAAGTGAATATAAACTTCCATTGTTTCTAGTAGTAATTACTTTATTAATTTGGGTTTTTTAAGTAATCAGAAGTATATCAATTACAAACAATGATATTTTTATATCTTCCTTTTTTATTTGAGACTCTTATTTTTTAGTCAGCTGTATTAGTTAATATTTATGCAACAACGTTAAGAGTGGCAGAAGACGTATTTCTTAAATTTCTGGCATTAATGGGAATAGTTTTATTGATTCATCATGTTGCATGATACTAACTTTTGGCTTAAAGTACATGTATGTATCAAAAGTTCAATGAAACATCCATGTATTTTCATTTAATTAAGATCTTAAAAATCAGAAACAGATGTTGACTTTATCAAATGCTGTTGTAATATCAAAGGAAAAGATGTTTAATATCATTAGTAAATGCAAATCAAAACCACAATGAGACATCACCTCATAATCTCACACCTGTTAGAAAGACCATTATCAAAAACCCAAGAGATAATTATTGGTGAGGATGTGGAGAATAAAAAGCCCTTCTTCCCATTATTTGTGAGTTGGTACACTATGGAAAACAGTATGGAAGTTCCTTAAGAAATTAAAAATATAACTATCATATGACCCAGAAAATCCACCCGTGGCATATACCCAAAGGAAACAAAAACAGGGTCTCCAAGAGATATGTGCATTCCCATGTTCACTGCAGCATTATTCACAACAGCCAAGACATGGAAAGAGCCTGCATTTCCACTGATGGATGAATGGATATGGAAAATGTGGCATATACACAATAGACCAAAACTCAGCCATAAAAAAGAAGTCCCTGCCATTTGCATCAGCATGGATGGACCCTGAGAACATTTATGCCAGGTGAAATAACCCATTCAGGAAAAGACAAACACCACATGATTCCACCTATATGAGGTACCTAGAGTAGTTAAACGGGGAAGGCAATGGCACCCCACCCCAGTACTCTTGCCTGGAAAATCTCATGGACAGAGGACCCTGGTGGGCCACAGTCCATGGGGTCGCACAGAGTCGGACACGACTGAAGTGACTTAGCAGCAGCAGCAGCAGCAGAGTAGTTAAAAGTATAGACACAGGAAGCAGAATGAGGGTTTCCAGAGCACTGGGAGGGCATGGGGGGAAAGAGTATAGGGAGTTATAACTTTATAGGGTATAGAGCTTCATTTTGCAAGATTAAAAGAGTTGTGGAAATAGATGGTGGTGATGTTTGCACAACAATAAGAATGTACTAAATATCCCTGAGGTGTACACCTAAAACAATTAAGATGGTAAGGTTTATGTGTATGATATTATTTTATCATAATAAAAAAATGGAAAAAATTCATTTTGGAGGAAATTTCATATTTCTTTCCTTTATGTAACTACGGAGATTTAGCAGTTTATAAAGCAAAGATAGCCCATAGTATGTAACTGATTCCATAGTTAGTAAGTGACATGATAAAGCATGTATCATTTACCCAAGATAGGTTCTACTATAAACCTGTGTCATATTAATACTCTTAAAACTATAACTTTAAGTCAAAGTCCTCATCCATAGATGCTTATGTGACGACAGACTAAGGGCTTAACAATTATTCTAATTTTTAATGCAATATAAAAAAGAAAAACCATATTAAACACTTTGCGGGAAAAAAAATAAAGTGTGAAAAAGGATAAGTACTCTCCAATCCCATTCATGCACAGATTTGAAACCCTAACAAAACGAATCCAGCAATACATAGTTTTGCTTAGCTCAGAAAAGCAAAGGTTGCTTAATGTAGAAAATCAATCAATGTAATTCTTCATAGCAACATATTAAAGAGAGAAATATACACAGGATCTCTAGACAGATATAGAAAAGCATTTGATGAAATTGAGTCTTTACTGATTTCTTCGAAAAAGTACTCAAAGCGTAATGAGAACAAAGGACAAAGAAGCCAGCGGAAAGTAGCCGGTCAAATCCGGAACAATGCAAGCATTAAAATAAATAATGAAAGTAGTGGATTACACTGCAGTGAATAAAACAAACGACGTTTTTTCTTGGACATAAGAGAGAAACTGATGAAAATTTTGAATAGGAATGACACAAAGAGAAAAGGCAAAGGGCCTATAAACATACCAAAACACGTTCAACTTTACTGAAAATTAGAGAAAAATGTAAATTAAGGTCATAAGATACCATTTTATATTCTCCAGATTGACAAAATTAAAAAAGAAAAAAGATACAGACTAACAAGGACTGTTACATGTTATTGTTCAAAAGTCTAATCACTTTTGAAAAGCAATGTAATATTGTGAAACTGACCATGTATTTAATTTACCACCTAAAAATTCTACTACAAGGTAAAGAGCTTAGAGAAATTCTATATTTATGTCCCAGGAGGTATGTAGGAAAATGCACTATTCATAAAAGGAAAAAGGGAGGAAAAAAATTCTAAACATCTTTCAATAAGAATATGGATAAATAAATTGTGCTTAATTTATACAATAAGAAACATAAAGCAAAGAAAATGCCCGAACTCCAGTAACATACAAATCTCAGAAATCTGAGTGAAAACATATTTCACACAAAAAGGAAACCATTTTATAAACCTCAAAAACAATACAAAAACTTAATTATAAAAATAATTATAAAAATCTATTATCTATGCATAAGTATATGCATATGGTAAAGTCATAAAGGAAAACAATTATAATTTGAAAGGTCAGGCTCATGGTTATCTCCAAGAGAAGTGAGGCGGCTATATTCAGGATATAATGGTTTCAAAGTAATGATGGTTCCAGTTTTCAGCTGGAGGGTGGGCTCATGATTGTTCATTTTATAACTCTGTTCATAATTTATCTTATAAATGTCCTTTTATATGTACCAATTATTAGAGAACAAAAAATATATGGCTGTAGTATTATAAACCCTGGTAGTTGGGATTTTTTTTTTCTTTTTAGTAATACAAGTGCCTGGCTTAAGATTTTATTGCAATCCACTTCAAATATGGCTATCTCTTGAATACACATACTGCCGCCACAGGACTAAAGTCAGGTCACCTGCCCCTACTGAGGCTCCTTTGTTTTAGAGATCTTTGTTAATCTCAATGCCTGACCTCTGGGCCAGTCTTTTCACTTCCTGTGATTTAAATTCCCACTCTTACGTTTTAAATCCACCAAAAAGAATGAGCCCTCAAAATCCTATGTCCTCATCCTAGATGCCAACAAAGGCAGAATCCCAGATGCACACTTGTTCCCTACCTCTCCTATACCTCCCCTTGTCCCCATGACCTAACTGCATGGTCCCAGATGTGCTGTGTAATTTCCAGGTCCTGTAAGTAATAAACCTTGATTATTTTTTCAAAATTTCCTGGTAATTATTGCCAAAAGGCATCTTGTAATGATAGTAAGAACCACAAGTACCTGTCAAACCACAAAATCAGTTATTGGTAAGCTAAGACTGGCACAAACCCATGGCATATTGTACTTAACATTACAATTATAGGAAAAAGAAAACAAGATTGTAAGAATTAATGACGGAGAAGGCAAACATTTTTTAAAAAATCAATATTCTTCAAAATCAACCATCCAGCCTTAAGACCTTTGCTCTATTTCATCAACCTGGAATATTCTTTCCATGATATCTACTTAACTGACTCCCTCGCCTCCTTCCAATCTTTGCTTCCAATCTTTGCCCTTCCCTCTTGTCAGTAAGACCTCTCTGACCACCTCATCGACATCTCAATCTCCCATCCGCTTACAGCTGGCCCTCCTGACCTCCTTGGGGTATCATGGCTTATCCCTCACTATGGTCCATACCACCTTCTAAAATACTATATAATTTACCAATTTACTATGTTTATTATTTATCTTCTGTCTTCTTCCTTCCTCTACTCCGCTAGGATGTAATCCACATACATGCTGGGATCTTTGCAATTCTATTCACTGATATGTCCCATGTGCCTCAATAGTTGGGGCTCAATAAATGGATATTCCACTTTTAACAGAAGGTTCCTGGATAATATACCATTCCATGATCTCTTTCACGAATTATCTTTTTTACTGATAATGTATAAGTTGGGCACAAACTCAAATCAGGTAATATGATACAAAATAAAATTTTCAGGGTGGCCTATTTAAAACAAGATCTGTTAATTATATCACAGTTTTTGACTAACACTTGTTTTAGTTATGGAACTATGTTAAAACCAGTTTCAGCCATGAATAAATTAAATATTAATCAGGAGCTTGTTTTAAGGTCAAGATATATGGGAGAAAACAAATTTAAAAAGCATTACCATGTGTATATAGATGATCTTCCGTAACTTGCTTATGTCAATGTATCCCACAACATAGAGTGCAAATAATGATGCAATCTGAAATTTTAAAAGTTATGTGAAAATTTAAAATTATACATATATAATGAATAGATTAAAAATTAAGAAAGGAATTATCTTTATTTTGCCTCAAATTTATATTTATATAGAAAGTTCTTTAGTTTCCCTCTTACCTGCTAATTTATTATTAAACATGGTGAATACATTAATATAACAAATATTGATTGACTATTCTCTTCCATTCACTTCTCTCTCAATTAACCATGTAAATTATCTGCTTTGCAGATTATCCAAAACAATACTCCTTTTAATGTCAGAGTGACTCTACTGCCGACATGTAGAATTACAAAGTGCCTTGCTCAAACAATATGAAAATGCAATTATAATGTGACAATTAATACATAATTGGGAAAGATACATTAAAAGCTAAAAAATAATTATTTAATGCATATGTGTGTAAAAATATATTAGGTTCTGCTTATTAGTCACACTTGAAAAGTATCTCCATTACTGTTCTCCTTCATACTTGTACAAATATTCCAGTGTTGGCTATAATCAAATCTATCAAATTTCAAGCTAGAAGTACTTGTATTACAAAGGTATTAACTTTTTAAACAGTTTTGAAGAAAATTGTGAATATATTTTCCAAGAATTTTAAGAGTACTGGAGTTATTCATATGAATTAATTGATTATATGAATAAATTGATTAAATAATGTACCTCTTAGTAAAATGGCTCAGCTGGTAAAGAATCTGCCTGCAATGCGGGAGACCTGGGTTCAATCCCTGGGTTGGGAAGATCCCCAGGAGAAGGGAAAGGCTACCCAGTCCACTATTCTGGCCTGGAGAATTCCAAGAACTATATAGTCCATGGGGTTGCAAAGAGTCAGACACGATCAAGCAACTTTCACTTTCACTTTTTTAGTAAAATAGAGAGGTATTCAAACAATGTCTTTCCATCTTTCTTCATGGAAAAAGCAATTCAAATTAAATTCCATGCTTCTCTTACTACACAAATACATTTTAAACAAACAGCAAAAGAGCTGAATACTTATAAACATGTATCTTAAGTTCTATTCATCAAGTTTTTAATCTCCAAGTAATCTACAATAAATTTTCCTAAAACCAAAAAAACAATGTTTCCCTTTACCCAGATCTCTCCATGGGGAACACATCATTGCTGAAGGGTGACTGATACGACACAACTGTGGGCAAGCGTGTTGTTATGCAGTGTAAGCCCCACAGAGAAGCATATTACTACCTCCTCGCACTCCATGCAACTCCCCACATTCCCCATCCCCCAGATAAAAAACATAAAGCTGGCCTTCTCCACTAATTGGAGGGTAGGAACTCTCCCTTTCCATTCCAGGGGTTAAGCAATACACAACAGGCCTACTAGATTTTAAGGAGTGACCCTTAGGGACATTTTAAACCAGAAACATTTAAAATATCATCAAACTATAGAAGACAAGAGAGTCTAAAAGGTAAGATCAAATAAAGAATTAAATACAAATAGAGCCACCTGCAATGCAGGAGACCCAGATCCGATCCTTGGGCTGGAAAGATTCCCTGGAGAAGGAAATAGCTATGCACTCCAGTATTTTTGCATGGAGAATTCCATGGACAGAGGAGCCCAGCAGGCTAAAGTCATAGTGTCGCAAAGAATCAGACACAACTGAGTGACTAACACTTTCACTTTTTCAAAGCTTCTCTAAAAAAAAAAAAAATGATAGAAACAGCTAACCTGACATCCTGTTAAGTAGTGGTAATGTGTTAGGAGTCTTATAATACATACATGACCCCATCTGGTCCTAATCACAACCCAATACAGTAGGCTATTTCATTTTCTCTACTTCATATATGAGAAAACTGAAACTAAGAAAAGTTAGGCTGTCTGTCCAACTAAGAAGCTACTGAACAGAGTTAGGTCTCAAATCCAGGCTTGACTTCCTTTCTCAAGCAAGACATTTCAAAGGACATTTAAAAGCAACTCAAGTTGCTTTCTATGAATAGGAATAAGGCCAGTATAAGAAAAAATCAAAGTAGTGGGTGCAGGGAAAAATGAGCACACATTCTACTCCCCACTCTCAAGATCCACTAATAAATAAATCTTATTTATTGCCCTATCTTGAAATTTCTTTCAAAATATCAACTGAAAAGCATGTTTTAGGACTTAGAATCATGTAACATATCAGTTCTATAATTTTAGATAATAAAGTTCTTATAATCAAATATACTAAACTTAATTCAGTTTAAAAATATAAGCACCTTACCTGAGTAAGAAGTACAAACTGAGCAAACTGCCAGGGAAGCATAAAAAATACATTGGAAATGCAGAGTGCAATCAAACTTCCTCTGTAAAGTTTCGTAGCCCTTAAAAAGATAAAATAAGTTTAACCAGAAAAGATCCTCTGGAGAAGGAAATGGCAGCCCAGTCCAGTATTATTCCTTGGAGAATTGCATGGACAGAGGAGCCTGACAGGCTCTATAGTCCACAGGGTCGCATAGAGTCAGTCACGACTGAGTGATTAACAGACACACATAACCAGAAAACATTCTAGCATGGCTCCAAACCGCTACAAATTAGAATCTCTAAACACAATCTGGTTGTAACATATTTAAAATGAGCCAATGGATCAAAGATTATGCCTACTGACACCCAATTACAACAATTTACTATGAAAAGTAAATACCCAGTATAACTGTAAGGGTTTTAATATTATTATAAACACCGCCATGGGCTTCCTGGGTGGCTCAGCAGGTTATAAAGAATCCACCTGCCAACGAAGGAGACTGGGTGACCTCCGCTGTGGGAAGATACCCTGAAAACGAAATGGCAACCCCCTCCAGTATCCACTTGCCTGGGAAATTCCATGGACAGAAAAGCCTGGTGACTACAGTTCATGGATTTGCAAAAGAGTCAGAAAGACTCAGCGACTAAACAACAGCAATAACTGTAAAAAACAGTTTCCAAAGGAGAGGGGGAAATCAGAGTCAGTGTATCCACTGAGTTTTTTCAAACTATATTTTGGTGAATTCACAACCAAATATATACATGTAAAGCTGCATTCAATAGATTAATTTGAAGAGATAAATGATTTCTATGAAAAAAATTACAGAAGTAGCAGATTCTAAGCAATAAGTATTCTGCAGACAAGCAAGCAAGTGTTTAGGATATGGGCTGAGCAGCTGATAGAGGTTTCCTGGAGGAGATGAGATAAAAGCTGGGTCCTGCATGAATAGGACGCAGAAAAGAGAAGAGGAGGCAAAGGCAGTGGGCATTTGGATCTCTGATCTGAGCAGCTGTGGACAATCAGAGCATATTAGCAAGGGAATGAGAGGAAGAAAAAGTTTGCCAGCACTGGATTTAAGACAGAAGCAGAGAGGTACATGAAAAGCAGAAAAGAGAGACTGATGGGCAGTCTACTGTGTGCACTGTATTAGGGAAAAAAGCCAAGACCAAGAGTGTGCTTGTGGTGACACAGCACGGGCAGTAGAGAATCAGGTGTTCATACAGCGCATCACTTCTTCCCAAAGTGTTTGAGAAGGAAACGTCTATCACGGTGCGCCAGAACTAAAGCTGAATCCGGAGTTCAGCTTACTTGAAGATGCTAAAGAGGCTCTAATTTCCATAATAAAAGAGGAATGTAAGGCAGAGCAATCAGGCTGGAGTTGCAAAGACTTTAAGAGCTAATACAAAAGCTGCCACCCATCCCATATTCTGTGAAAGGCCGGTCTAAAAACACTAAGAGACAAAGCCACATAATGGCTCTGTTCCTGCCAAGCTCATCATGGGGAAATGGATCACCCAAAGGGTTTGATGTAACAGACATCAACCAGTTCTCCTGAATTCTGCATTGAACAGAGTTAGACTAGTCTGAGTCATCTTCAGATTTTCATCATGCTTTGTTCTATTGTTTCCTACACTCCATTTTCTTTTATTGTCACCCTCTGAAACAAGGCAGCATCCACCTAAATTCTGTATCTGTCAATAGAAAGGGAGGGAACTATTCTCCTTTCTACCAGTGTGGTGCCTGCATCTCTATTAGGTCTCTAACTGAAGGCCAGAGAAACAGGGATGAGCCCAATCCAATCCTGCGTTTCTAGCAGGAATTCTCCTAGCCTATCTTTATCTACTCAGAAGGTTTCTTTCTACCCCTGCTATTCAGTTCTCAGGGTTGCTAAACAAATGTAGAAAGAAGAACTACACATATGACAGTTCCTGATCACACGTGTTCTATGAACTGTTCTTGTGTAGGATACACTACTGCCACCAGCTTCCCCATTTCTTCCTATTTTCAGAAGGCTGCTGTGGTGGCAGAAAATGACCTGGGAAAGCGGAGATGGCAGAAGCAGGAGCAGACTTGTTGCTCCCCCGACGTATCTGTGGAGCACTAATTAAAGGAAAGAAGACTAGAAGGCAGATTAAGAAAACATTTTGGGTAGTAATATATTTTGAAGTTTTAGAAAAGGCAGAGGAACCAGAGATCAAATTGCCAACATCCGCTGGATCATGAAAAAAGCAAGAGAGTTCCAGAAAAACATCTATTTCTGCTTTATTGACTATGCCAAAGCCTTTGACTGTGTAGATCACAATAAACTATGGACAATTCTGAAAGAGATGGGAATACCAGACCACCTGATCTGCCTCTTGAGAAATCTGTATGCAGGTCAGGAAGCAACAGTTAGAACTGGTCATGGAACAACAGACTGGTTCCAAATAGGAAAAGGAGTACGTCAAGGCTGTATATTGTCACCATGTTTATTTAACTTATATGCAGAGTACATCATGAGAAATGCTGGACTGGAAGAAACACAAGTTGGAATCAAGATTGCCGGGAGAAATATCAATAACCTCAGATATGCAGATGATACCACCCTTATGGCAGAAAGTGAAGAGGAACTAAAAAGCCTCTTGATGAAAGTGAAACATTCAGAAAACAAAGATCATGGCATCTGGTCCCATCACTACATGGGAAATAGATGGAGAAACAGTGGAAACAGTGTCAAACTTTATTTTTCTTGGCTCCAAAATCACTGCAGATAGTGACTGCAGCCATGAAATTAAAAGATGCTTACTCCTTGGAAGGAAAGTTATGACCAACCTAGATAGCATATTCAAAAGCAGAGACATCACTTTGCCAACAAAGGTTCGCCTAGTCAAGGCTATGGTCTTTCCTGTGGTCATGTATGGATGTGAGAGCTGGACTGTGAAGAAGGCTGAGCGCCAAAGAATTGATACTTTTGAACTGTGGTGTTGGAGAAGACTCTTGAGAGTCCCTTGGACTGCAAGGAGATCCAACCAGTCCATTCTGAAGGAGATCAGCCCTGGGATTTCTTTGGAAGGAATGATGCTAAAGCTGAAACTCCAGTACTTTGGCCACCTCATGCGAAGAGTTGACTCATTGGAGAAGACTCTGATGCTGGGAGGGATTGGGGGCAGGAGGAGAAGGGGATGACAGAGGATGAGATGGCTGGATGGCATCACTGATTCGATGGATGTGAGTCTGAGTGACCTCTGGGAGTTGGTGATGGACAGGGAGGCCTGGCGTGCTGCAGTTCGTGGGGTCGCAAAGAGTCGGACACGACTGAGCGACTGATCTGATCTGATATTCTTAAAATACCTTTATGAAAGCAACCTAGCAATAGCATCATCTTAATTATTTTATTACATTGTTTTCATAATGGAAGTTTAAAAAATTCCAGCTTAAGTTATTCAATGCAAAACAAATAACAGCCTCTAAAGATAAGTCAAAGTTACCTGAGAATGTGAGTCACAAGCAACATCTGAAGTACAAGGAATGGATATGAGAAGCTTTCACGGAGAGGAGGTGTCCACATCACACGGGTACACTGAAAAAAAAAAAAAAAAAAAAAAATTCATACAAATTCAAAGTTACCATACACAAATTCATAGTGTATGGTAACTTTGCTAAATGTGTTAAGTAAGACATACCAACTGAAAGTTGCTATTAAGCTTTTCTCACAATGTAATGGTGTGCCAGAAAACAAACTATTGATACTAACATTTTTACCAACAGCCAAATTAGGAGGAAGGCACACATGGCATAAGATCTTATGAAACAGTAACATCATGAATTGTCAACAGCAAAGTCCTAAAAAGCTTCACCTGAAGCTTAAAAGGAACAGAGGGAAAGCACCAGCAAGAAAATGTTCTGCCAAAACTAAAAACACTACATTTGAGTTGACTATGAAAATTAACTATAGTTTGTCTTCTTTCACATGAATTTCAGCAAAACTATTCATAACTAGTTCAATAACCTCAGATTTAACCTCAGGTATGCAGATGACACCACCCTTATGGCAGAAAGCAAAGAGGAACTAAAGCGCCTATTGATGCAAGTGAGAGTGAAACAGCTGGCTTAAAACTCAACATTCAAAAAACTAAGATCATGGCATCCTGTCCCATCATCTCATGGCAAACAGATGGGGGAACAATGAAAACAGTGACAGACTTTATTTTCTTAGGCTCCAAAATCAGTGAAGATGGTGACTGCATCCATGAAATTAAAAGACACTTCCTCCTGGGAAGATAAGCTATAACCAACCTAGACAGCATTAAAAAGCAGAGACATTACTTTACCGAAAAAGGTCTGTATATTCAAAGCTATTGTTTTTCCAACAGTCATGTACAGATGTGACAGTCATACCACAAAGAAAGCTGAATGCCAAAGAATTGATGCTTTTGAACTGTGGTGCTGAAGAAGACTTCTGAGAGTCCCTTGGACTGAAAGGAGATCAAACCAGTCCATCCTAAAGGAAATCAGTCCTGAGTATTCATTGGAATGACTGATATTGAAGCTGAAACTCCAATACTTTGGCCACCTGATGCGAAGAACAGACTCACTGGAAAAGACTCTGATGCTGGGAAAGATTGAAGGCAGAAGAAGGGGAAAGAATGAGATGGTTGAATGGCATCACTGACTCGATGGACATGAGTTTGAGCAAGCTCCAGGAATTGGCGATGGACAGGGAAGCCTGGCATGCTGCAGTCCATGGGGTCACAGAGAGTCAGACATGACTGAGGGACTGAACTGAACTGATTCATAGATAATATTTCAAAACTCTCTGGGGACATCACTGTTAGTATTTTTATTGACAATACCACTTAAAAGGAGCACTCCATTTTTGTTTTTACTTCTTTATCCTGAGCTTATAAAAAGTGGTACAGGAGATCAAATAAAATAACAGAAATTCTAAAATAGTTATCAGCCTTTCTGAAAGCTAACTTTGGATTTGATTAAATAATATAATAGTCCAGTTTTAGTACTCTTATCATGTTTCTGCATATATATTAAATATATTAATAAGTCCATGCTTCAGTTTGAAGAAAACAGCACTGGATTAAATGTAAAACAATTTGATATCACTACTACTAAGCTAGTCACACTAGAAGAAATCATTGCATCTTTCAAGTCAAGCAGGGTAAATTTAAGGAATATATAGAATGACAAAGATCATGATGGAAACAAGCCTTTATTTTAGCTCTGCCTTAGACTATTAGATATCTCTACTACCCCTATAAAAAGTTTGAGTCAATTTATTTCTGTTTTTCTACCAAAACTCACCATTCCCTATGAAATTAACATAAATATATATTTTAAATGAACTTACATGCAAGAGAATATGAAAAGATTGAAAGTCCTTAAAAATGCATGTTTGTTGAGATACAATTTTAAAAAATGTTAGTTTATTAATTAGTTTATTAGAGATTTCAGTATGATTAACAGAAGAAATATATAACTAAAATTTATAAAGCTACCAATCTCTATGCAAAAACCAGTAAGAAAATATTTAAACTATATAATACACAATTTGAAAATTTTCTTAGACTGTTCACCCACATTTATTTCATTACTAAATTCAACTATGTTGTCATCTCTTAGAAATTCATTTTTCTTAATAGCAATAGTCACTCAGTTTGCTAAAACTCAATTACATCCTCTGTAAAGTATGGATAAGAAAGCTCAATTATAAATTATAACAAAGAGCAAGGTTTTCTCCTTCTAAAATGTTAAGAGTGAATGAATTCAAATGGATGTGAACATGTTTCTTATTGTTTCTCCAATAACACAGGGTGCTTTTCTAAATCTGAAACAAACATAACTGCTGATCCAAATGATACCATATAATATGAAAATTTTTTAAAAAAAGATTTGTCTTAATCATACCTTAAGTAACAATAAATAGGTATTTTTATTTAACTATAATTTTAAGTGGAAAATAAAAATCTATAATTCTCTTTATAGGTTGAAATATAAGAATTAAAGGAGGAAATATACACGTGAACTGCTTCAAAAAGGATTACAGACAAGTACTCTGCACTCTGACAAAGAATAAGAAATTCTTTAATTGTGAAAATAAATTCAATAAAAAAATCTTGCACTGTTTAAACTGTCCTAATCCGCTACATAGTTTTTAATCTATTTGGCTTGGTAAGGGCTAAATCTTTTAGTCATGTACTCAAGAATCAAAAACAAAGGAATGTCAGCAATAAACAGCTTCATTTTTCAACCTCATTTGAGCATAATCTGATTTCTTTTCATAATTTAAAAATAAAAATAGAACTGACTAGTCAATTATAACCTATAGTCAGTATTAGTATCAAATAGATCATGTTTAAGGCTTGTTCCAAGAGTTTTAATTAGAGTTAACATATAAGGTTTGAGCTTAAAACAATGATCCTACCTCTTGACTGCTGCACTGTTGTATTAGCTACAATAGTAAACACTATACAAGTGATTCCAAAATGATTCCTGACCTTCATGGGTTTGGCTGCTCCTTTTCTAAGAACGGTATGGGTTTAAGGATTCAACTATCCAGATGTCAACCATAAAAATGCTGGATGCAACAAAAAATGCAACAGCCACACAACATCATCTAGCTGATGTTACCTGGGCAGTCCCATTGTTTAGGCAGACCCTTAGCTTGGCATTGGCTTTATGAGGCTGGTGGGACTGCACCTTTATAAGTCAGGTAGGTTTCTTGGAGCTTCTATCTCTTTCTGTATCATGTACTGATACACTGCCCAACTGAACCATCACTTGTTGATACATACATCAATTTGAATTTGTAATACAATTTTTGCTTACACAAAAATTAATGCTTCAGTGACATATAATTGCTATTAACAAGCTTTGTGTGCTTTTGTGCTTAGTTGCTCAGTCTGTTCCACTTTTAAGAACCTGTGCACTGTAGCCTGCTAGGCTCCTCTGTGGGACTTTTCAGGTGAAGATTGCCATTTCTTCCTGCCATTTCCAACCCAGGGATCAAACCCAGGTCTTCTGTGTTCCCTATATTGCAGGCAGATTCTTTACCCACTGAGCCATCAGGGAAGAAGCCCTTACTATCTTAATAAAGTATTTCTACTGGCTCTATGGAAAGAAATGTTTACCTATTTTTGTCTCTGATCTTCCAGGATAACAGCATATCCTACCATAAAGTTTGCAAAAAAACTGTGAAATGAGTCAGCTTTGTTGGATAAGCAATAACTTACATCTTCATGACTCCATCCTTTGTACCAATAACTCAAACCTGACCTTTCCTTACTTATTTAAACATAGAAAAAAATTGTGACAATGTGTTATCAACTCTACCACCTTTACTATGTGGTTGTAAACTAAACTACTCAAGGTTATTATCAACATGCTCAATATTCTGTATATAGTATGAAAGTATTCGTCATGACACAGAAACAATATAAATATAAAATGAAACAAATGATTCCAACTGCACTGAATGGTAACCTAACAGAGAAGCAAAAATAATTTAGGTATATACTGAGCTATTTTACTTTTGAACTCTGTATTCCTTAGCAGAATATGATCTTAGGAAACAAAGAACAGCAAAGAAATCTTAAACTTTACTTAGTAGATTTGTTGTTAGTAATTGTATTAGTGTACGAATTCTGAAGTTATTTTGTATATACTACAGAATAAAGCAAATAAGTAAATACAATTACATTATGGGGAGGCAGAAGACACAAATATGGAGTAGGGGAAGGCAGAGTTTATAACACTGGATTACTAGATTAGAATTAATGGAGGAATCAGTGTGAATTAATGATTTTTGCTGAAAGAATCTGAAAGTGATTACATCCAAGCAGTAATAAGCACACCAAGCACCCTGCTTTTGGTCTCTAAATACCATTTTCTACCAGCAGGATCTAAGATTCCTTGGAAAATCAGATCAGTCGCTCAGTCGTGTCCGACTCTTTGCGACCCCATGAACCGCAGCACGCCAGGCCTCCCTGTCCATCACCAACTCCCGGAGGTCACCCAGACTCATTTCCATCGAGTCAGTGATGTCATCCAGCCATCTCATCCTCTGTCGTCCCCTTCTCCTCCTGCCCCCAATCCCTCCTTGGAAAATAGCTGATTCCAAATCTAGGGACAGGAAAGTACTAAGTGATTTTGAAACAACTTTTTGTGCAAGAAAGTAAGTGTTCAAAGAACACTGAGGGAAATAAAGAACACTGGACATATCAAAAGGGCAGAGAATAGTACCAAAATACACATGTGTGCCTACACACACACACAACTTAGGAATTAATCTAACAAAAATCTACGATATAAAAAACATTGCTGAAACAACTGAAGAAGATTGATATAAGTGAAGAATAGTTATGTTTACAGATGGGAAGATTTGATATATTTAGAATGCCTCTTCTCCCTATATTGATCTAGAGATCAAGGCAATAATTAAAGTCCCAGCAGGCTGTATATGTGCTGAGGGAAAGAGGAATCATGAAAAACTGATTCTAAAATTCATATGAAAATACAAAGAACCTGGACTAGTTAAAGCAACACTGGAAAAAAACAGAGTTAGAGACTTTTACTACCAGATATCAAACTTTTAAAGCTACAATATTTAAAATAGTGTGATAATGACTTAAAGACAAAGAGCCAAACTGGAACAGATTTGAGAGTCTAAAAACAAATCTACCGATATTCAGTCACTTGATTAATGACAAAAGCATCAGTACAATTCAATGGAAAAAGAATTGTCTTTTCAACAAACAGTACTAAATTAATTTAATATTCAGATTAGGGTGAAGAAGCAGAGACAAACAGGAACTTTCCCTGGCAGTTCAGTGGTTAAGACTTCACTTTCCAATGCAAGGGTGCAGATTCTATCCTTGGTTGGGAAACTAAGATCCCACCTGCCTCATGGCCGAAAAACCAAAACATAAAACAGAAGCAATATCATAACAAATTTAATGAAGACTTTAAAATATGGTCGACATCAAAAAAAAAAAAAAAAAAAAACCTTGAAAAAAGAAGAAGCACTGAAGAACAGTCAGGAGGCAGAGAGAAGTCACAATCTCATGTTGTGTTTAGCTTCCAGAAAACTGCTGAAGTTGAATCCAGTGATGGACTGATACTAAAAAGCTAAAAATTAACCTCCTCCAAATTCAATTGCTTGTAAGACCAAAGAGATCATACCCTGGAGTGTGCATCTGGGAAACTGGAGAGTGAGCCACAGGGCAGAAATTTCCTTCATTCATTTGAAACTGGAGGGAAATTTAAATTAAAACTATAGCACTCCCCAGCTTAGCAAGACTCATGGCGGGATCCAATCGTTTGGCCCTTACCCTACATGCCCAACACAGGAAAAGATATTCCCTCTCTGATGGGAAAAAAAAAAAAAAACAAGCAAAAACAATTATTTAATTCAAGCTTTATCATTCTGTTATGCAAGCTATCTTGCATTAAACAGAAATCTATGAGACATGTAAAATCAAATATATAACCCAATCAAAAGGTAAATTCTAGTCAGAAAATTTAAATCCACAGAGAACATTAATGTTAGAATTAGCAGACAAGGAATTTAACTATAATCATTGTTTAAAAATTTACAGAAAAAGATGGATAAAATGGGTGAACAGATAGGAATTTTCAACAGAGAAATAGAAGCTCGGGGAAAAACTGAAATTTATAATATCTAAAATAAAAAATTCACTAGATGGGCATTAAAGCAGACAATGTATCAGAATAAAGTATCAATGAACTCAGGGACAAATAATATATCCAAATAAAGACAAAGAGAAACAAACAAACAAACAAAAAGATGAAGGGAATACCAAAAACCTGTGGGACAACATCAAAAGCTGAACACACATGGAACTGGAATCCTCAAAGACAGTAAGAAAGAGAATGGGGAAGACAAAATATCTGAACAAAAGATAGTTGCTAAAGTGTTCTAAAAACTGATTTAAAAAATCAACCCACAGAACAAAGATGTTCAGTGAAATCTAAGCAGGGTACATACAAAGAAGACCACATTTAAGTTCATCACCATCAAACCAAGAGAAATCAAATACAAAAAGAAAGCTTCAAGCCACTATAGAAAACATATTACATTCAGGGAAACAATAGTAAGTGTGATAGGTGACTTTTCAAACAATGGAAGCCAGAAGACAAAGAATGACATTTAAAGAGCTTAAACATAACGCTTTCAACCCAGAATTCTTCTCCAAAAAAAAAAAAAAAAAAAAAAAAAGCACTGAAAAAATAATGAAGGAAAATAAAGATGTTTTTAGAAAGGCAAAAGCTAAGAAAACTTATTGGCAGCAGATCTGCACCACAATGCTAAATAAAGTTCTTAAGACTGAAGAGAAATTACACCAGATGGAAACCCAGATCTGCAGGAAGAAATGAAGAACACCACTGAAACCCAAATTGAAACATCCAGCTATGAAACATGACTAGGAGTTAATCAGGCATAGGTTAGGAGACACAGGGAGAGGGAAACATGCAGGACACAGGAGAGAGCATGTGCAAAGGCCCTGAGACAGGAAAAGGGAACTAGAGGAAGGAAGGACAGCAGGGCTGAGGCAAGAAGAAAATGCCCGAGAGACGCAGAAAGGGCCAGGGCGTGAAAGATGCGGGAGGCTGGTTTTCTGCCACATTAGAAGCTATTACTAGTCTTCAAACTACATCAACAGATTCATCTTCAACTAAGACTAGCAGGCACTCTGTTTATGGACTTTTGGAGTTGAGTTTCACAAATGCACACAGCACTCAATAGTATGAATAAATAATACATCTTGCACTTACACTATCTACGAAATTAATGTAAAAAATATTTAAATCATGTCACTGGTCTGCAGGTAATCCTCCATGGCCTTTCCATCTGCTCCAAATGAACCTTACAATGATTGACAGGACTACAGAATCAGCTCTTTCCACGTCCCACCTTCCACCCTTCACTGTCTGGCCTTATACCTTCCACTCTCTGCTCCTCCAAAATAGCCTCCTTGCTTCACCCCAAATAAATCAGGAAACCCCCCCAACCCCCCACCTTTAGCAGAAGACTGTTCCACCTTCATATCCACTAGGGACCTTTGTTTTACTAACTGAAACATCTGCAGCCTCTACAGATCCTGACATAGGTTACGCCCTCAGTATATGCTGTTGTTGTTTTTTCCCTCTTTATTTTTTTGAAGTATAGTTGGTTTACAGTGTTGTTAATTCCTATTATACAGTAAAGTGATTTGACTATATATGTTGTTTTAAATGAGTTGAATACACACAAGACCCAGAACAAATGTCCTTACCATCATTAGAAATGAAAGGGAGGAAGGAAGAGGAAAAGAGAAAAGGTTAAGTTGGCAAGAAAAGATCTCATCATAAAAAGCTAAACAAACCTATTTCACATAAAATGAATTTTTAACAGACAAAAACTGGAGAAAAGTACTGCATTTAGGCTTTTGTAATGTACCCATCTAAATGCTTTTCAATTAGCATGCTAAAAATCAACCAATGCTATAAATATCTTAAAATAAGAAAACATTTTAAAAGCAAAGCAAAATTGTTAGTTTTCATCTTAGCAAAAATTCTCAATAGGAACAGAATTAACATTTAATTTAAAAGTTTGATAAAACATCTGCATAATTTTTATTATAAAAATTTTATATATAGCCTCAATATTACTGATCATTACTATGAGGCACTAATAGCTTCTTTATTATGTTTTCACATTTTTCAGATTTGAGGGTTTTAAATTTTCCTTTTAAATAATTTGATTAATCATTTATGCTACATAATTTGTAGTTCTTCTATTAAAGCAAGAATTTCCCCTTGTAAAACCATCTGAGAAAGGAATACTTCAGAAAGCACATCATGTAAAGAAATGGCAACCCACTCCTCCAGCATTCTTGCCTGGGAAATCCTGTGGACAGATGAGCCTGGTGGGCTATAGTCCATGGGGTTGCAAAAGAGTTGGGCATGACTTAGAAACTAAACGACAACAACAATGAAAACAAAAATACTATCTTAGACTCAATTACAGAGCAAATTAAATAATGGAAATAGTACTTAAAAGCAGGAAACAATTCACAACTGTTTTTTGGCACATAAACCACTCACTCATATGATTTAAAAAACTCTTCTAAGAAAGAAGGGTACCAGTTAGAAAATGGCCAGATATTCCAGTGCAACACACACTGTGATTCTCTGAAAAAGTTCACTAAATACGTGAATAGTCACAACCAGAGTAGATGCTGTGCCCCGGCCCCTCAATATAAAAACTATGTACTTTAAACAACACTTTTAAAAATCAGAAGAAAACAAGGGTCTGAAAATCTTACAATCTGAAAACCAAAATAAATAAAAAATTATAATAAAATCGTTTTCAGTTACTTGTGATCTCACAATTATTTTATCCAGAACTACAGTTTATATTCTCAATTAATGTCATTACTCAAAATGGTCACTTATATACTTTAAAGCTACAGTCACTGATATAAGTACAATTATTTACTTAACTAATTCAGGAAAACTAGTTTTAATTCTAATCTCATTTAGTTAATCTTTTCCTAAGTAGAAAGTAATCCCTAGGTATGTTTCAATATTCCAAGTAGCTAAAAAGTGTTAAAAAAAAAAAAAATCTATCAACCTGAAAAATGAACTGAACTATTTCATTGCTAAAAACTGAAAAGACTGCTAAGAAAGATGTTCATGCCACAAGAATATCAAAATTATTAGAAAAATGTATGATCAAAAATTAATAATCCCGTGTTGGAGAAGACTTCTTGAGAGTCCCTTGGACTGCAAGGAGATCCAACCAGTTCATTCTGAAGGAGATCAACCCTGGGTGTTCATTGGAAGAAATGATGCTAAAGCTGAAACTCCACTACTTTGGCCACCTCATGTGAAGAGTTGACTCATTGGAAAAGACTCTGATGCTGGGAGGGATTGGGGGCAGGAGGAGAAGGGGACAACAGAGGATGAGATGGCTGGATGGCATCACTGACTTGATGGACATGAGTTTGGGTAAACTCTGGGAGTTGGTGATGGACAAGGAGGCCTGGCGTGCTGCAGATCATGGGGTTGCAAAGAGTCAGACACGACTGAGCGACTGAACTGAACTGAATGTCTAGTCAAGGCTATGGTTTTTCCAGTGGTCATGTATGGATGTGAGAGTTGGACTATAAGGAAAGCTGAGTGCCGAAGAATTGATGCTTTTGAACTGTGGTGCTGGAGAAGACTCTTGAGAGTCCCCTGGACTGCAAGAAGATCAGTCCTGGGTGTTCACTGGAAGGACTGATGCTGAAACTGAAACTCCAATACTTTGGCCACCTGATGCAGAGAGCTGACTCATTTGAAAAGACCCTGTTGCTGGGAAAGATTGAGGGCAGGAGGAAGAGGGGACAACAGAGGATGAGACGGTTGGATGGCATCACCGACTCAATGGACATGGGTTTGGGTGGACTCCGGGAGTTGGTAATGGACAGGGAGGCCTGGTGTGCTGCGATTCATGGGGTCACAAAGAGTTGGACACGACTGAGCGACTGAACTGAATTTACACTGAGAATAACACAGTAGACCTTTCTGCTTAAGAGATGGTAATATTTAAAACTGTACCTTGGCTTCAAAATTTTCAATAATCTCTTTCTTCTCAGCATCTCACTGTAAACACCCAATGCTCCTTTCTTCCACTGTTAAGCAATTATTTCCTATTTCTTAGGGCATTCTCACAGATCTGTGCTTCCAAATGTTTTATGGTCCACACCAAGGCACTAAGCAGCATCCACAGGCAAAAAGAGCCAAATAATTCTTTTATTTCTTTGTTTAAACTTCAGACCAAATCAATTAATTGATGTCATGTTGCAATCAACTGTCAAATAACTCTAATTTATAAAGTCACTCTAGCTTTAAATTTCTGTGATTTTAAATACTACGCATGTGCTAGTTTAAGTTTCATTAGTAGTCCACTAAATGATAAGAAAAGTAAGTTCAACCCTGAGTCTACAGTTTAGTTTTTGTATGACTACCCTCAGAGCTTTGTAACATGTATATATTCAAATATTGTAGACAGTGTGGAAACACTTAAAGGATTAAGTTACTTCACACAAAACAACCTGACCTTTTATATGAGAATTCCCCTCATAGAAAACTTTCATGAAAGAAAATCAAACATATATATATATATAACTAGAAATTCATTTATAATTATAATTAAGTTAGTGGAAGGATTTCATTGGCATCTTGAATTTATATTAAAATTTAACCTAATTAAGTTATCAATAATAATACAAACAATTACACAAGCTAATAATTACTTAGCAGCAACTGTGTCAAACATTGTTCAAGACACATTACAAATATGAGCTCATTTAATCTCTCAATAATCCAATGAGATGGATAACATTATTATGCCCATTTACAAAGAGAAAACTAGGGTGGGTGATTTTAAAGGTCTTGCCCAGGTCACTCAGTCGCTAAATGGCAGAGTCAGGATTTGAACACAGGTAGCCTGGATGCTGAAGAAGGCAATGGCACCCTACTCCAGTACTCTTGCCTGGAAAATCCCATGGACGGAGGAGCCTGGTGGACTATAGTCCATGGGGTTGCTAAGAGTCAGGCACGACTGAGCAACTTCACTTTCACTTTTCACTTTCATGCATTGGAGAAGGAAATGGCAACCCACTCCAGTGTTCTTGCCTGGAGAGTCCCAGGGATGGGGGAGCCTGGTGGGCTGCCGTCTATGGGGCCGCACAGTCAGACACGACTGAAGCAACTTAGCAGCAGCAGCCTGGATACAGAGTCTATGCTTTTTACAACGTTATTCTCTTTAGAAAGAACTTGGATACATGCATAAATTTATAGATACAATAAAACATTCTGCAAAGGACACTTAAAAGTATATCAAGGTTTAATATAAATGCATTAAAATAGAAACATATACAATAGCTCCTACATCAAAAAGTTGCCCCCCACAAGAAATTAATGGA
Source organism: Tragelaphus eurycerus (assembly GCA_935064755.1). Lineage (NCBI taxonomy): Eukaryota > Metazoa > Chordata > Mammalia > Artiodactyla > Bovidae > Tragelaphus > Tragelaphus eurycerus. The sequence goes on from CAKXYN010000002.1 coordinate 34,906,055, forward strand.
TACGTGGCTGCTGCTAAGTCCATTCAGTCGTGTCTGACTCTATGAGACCCCATAGATGGCAGCCCACCAGGCTCCCCCATCCCTGGGATTCTCCAGGCAAGAACACTGGAGTGGGTTGCCATTTCCTTCTCCAATGCATGAAAGTGAAAAGTGAAAGTGAAGTCACTCAGTCGTGTCCGACTCTCAGCGACCCCATGGACTGCAGCCTACCAGGCTCCTCTGTCCATGGGATTTTCCAGGCAAGAGTACCAGAGTGAGTTGCCACTGCCTTCTCCGATTCTAAAGACCGCTACTACATGAAATTAAAAGACACTTACTCCTTGGAAGGAAAATTATGACCAACCTAGATAGCATATTGAAAAGCAGAGACATTACTTTGCTAACAAAGATCCGTCTAGTCAAGGCTATGGTTTTTCCAGTGGTCATGTATGGATGTGAGAGTTGGACTGTGAAGAAAGCTGAGTGCTGAAAAACTGATGCTTTTGAACTGTGGTGTTGGAGAAGACTCTTGAGAGTCCCTTGGACTGCAAGGAAATCCAACCAGTCCATTCTAAAGGAGATCAGCCCTGGGTGTTCTTTGGAAAGAATGATGCTGAAGCTGAAACTCCAGTACTTTGGCCACCTCATGCGAAGACTTGACTCATTGGAAAAGACTCTGATGCTAGGAGGGATTGAGGGCAGGAGGAAAAGGGGATGACAGAGGATGGTATCACCAACTCGATGGACCTAAGTCTGAGTGAACTCTGGGAGTTGGTGATGGACAGAGAGGCCTGGTGTGCTGCGATTCATGGGGTTGCAAAGAGTCCGACACGACTGAGTGACTGAACTGAACTATAGATTTAAGTTTAAAGAAATTAAAGAAATTTAAATATGTATTTAAATTTCTACATATTTCTATATTTTATATTGGTAAAATTTTATATTAGTAAAATGTCTTAAAATTTTAAAAAATACTTAAATGAAAATCATTATTTCTAGAGGTAAAACCCCTAAACAGTTTGAAAATATTTGTTTACTACCTACCTCTCCATGATTGAAAAAGAAGCACAACACTGTAACCAAGCCTCCTAAACGGCTGCCGCTGGAAAAGAATATAAGAAAATGTAACTCCAGTAACAGAAACCAGGTCAATCCTAATAAAACCCTGAAATAACATAGCATGATAATCTGCTAGTACTACAAAAAGTTTTAGCCACACCAGAACTCTATTATTTACAAAACAGCTTATTTCCTCTAATGTATCATTAGTTTAAAAAAAAAAAAAGTTTTGTTTTTTTTAAAAAACTATTCTCCATGCTCAAAATGTACAGAAAAACAGAAACTGACAAGGAATAAAAAATTCTTATTTGTCATGTTACTGTGCACCATGCAATCTGATCTTTCTTTTTTCATTTTTTAAACTTCTTTAGTACCAACTATCTTTCTTTGCATATAATATACATTCAGGAGAGAGGATGGTAGCTAATATAGAAAAGTCCTTGATGGTCAGAAAGCTGGAAATCACCATACTGCCTCCTGCTCCTGGAAATTCACAAAGTGTCTTAGCACGTTAAAGATTTAACTAATTCAGTATTTCCAAATCCCATCTCCAAGCTACCTTTATATATGCTTGCAAAACACTTGTTTACAGATTAAGTTTTATCATTTGTTTATTTTCAAAAAATTGGGAAACACAACACAAACATCAAAATGTGAGAATCTGGCTTATATCTCTAGCTAAGAAACCACAATGGTATAGTTTGACAGTCCTAACAGTTAAAGCTTCATTTGCTCAGGTAAGGGTGAAATACATCCCCATTCTACTCTGACCCTGACCAAAAGCATCTGGGCACAGGAAAGGAAGGCTGTTTTCAGGTTTGTTTCATCATTTCTTTCATCTCTACTCCTGAGGTCTTTGAGTTCTCTTTAGCTCATGCTGCTTTCTTGTAATTTTACCCAGATAGCCTTCCTTCCTTCTATCCACCCAAAAATATGTGTATATCACAGAAAAGCAACAAAGAATCAGACACAGGTATTCTAGGCCATTATGTTTATTCTTCAGGGTGTACGAATGAGGAAACACATAGGAGATACATGAGTTGGCAGGGATAATTCATGTACTGAGAACGTACACCCTCCCCAACATCCCCAGAAGCAAACAGGAAGGGCTGGGATCCCCAGCACATAGGGACAGTCAGCCTTGGCTCAAGTGGGAAGTGGAGTCTGCATGTTTAGTGGCAACAAGTTTACAGAGTTGCTATTTTCCCCATAGAGTTAGGGCACAGAGCCACTTGCTGCTCAAGAGAACAGGGAGCAATGCTAAAGGTCTGAGGAAAGTGGAGGAGGAGGTGTCTGAAATACCACTTGCACTTAGGAGAGAGGTAAGGAGGGAAAACAGAAGGGCTGTAGAGCCCTCTTTAAGGGATCAATAAAAGTTCAAGATCACAAATTGTCACGGAGACACTAACAGTAAGGCTGTGTGATCTTTCTCCACTGGTTATTAACTTGGACCGGTGCAAATGAAATATAAAGGGGTAAAGAAACAGCATGCTGGCCAGACAGTAGTGAAGTGATGGATTACAGAAATAAGAAAGGCAGATAAAGGAGCTAGAAAGGGTACAGGACTGGGGTTGGAAGTTGGGGTTCTCTCCTCAAGAGAAAAGACCAGCAAACAGGCAAACTCTAGGCTCACTGTAAGTGATGAGACTTTAGGAAGCTTAAGAATGTATTACGGGGACTTCCCTGATGGTCCAGTGGTTAAGAATCTGCCTGCCACTGCAGGGGACACAGGTTTGATCCCTCATCAAGGAAGATTCCACATGCCACAGGCAAATGAGCCCGTGCCCTGCAACTACTGAAACGTGCACACCCTAGAGCCCGGGCTTTGCATCTAGAGAGCAGCCCTGCTCACTGCAACTAGAGAAGGCCTGCGTGTGGCAATGAAGCACCACTGAAAATAAAATTTTTTAAGAAAAAGAATTGAGTTATGGATTTAAATAATTAGATGTTTAAATATTAGGTATTAAAGAGACAAATATATTTTAACAATTTGAACATATTCTAACAAGACAAAAAGCCATAGATCTATATATTTTTAAAAAATGGTTTCCTGCCAGCAACCCTCCTCCAATCCTATTCACCAAAGATAAGCAATAACATTTGTTGTGTGTCCATCCTTCCAAATCCTTCTCTATAACCATACAAACACATATTTTAATATTATACTATTAACATCCCTCCAAAATGTTCCTTTCCTAATTAATCTGTTATTTCCAATCCATACATTTAACCTAAAGCATTCTTTTCAACAGATGTCATATATTGCACGGTACAAACACTTTGCTATTTGTTCCTCCCTTTCTGTTATTGGTCATACAGATGTTTTCAGTTCCTTGTTATAATTTTTTAAATGATAAAAGAACATCTTTGCACCTGTAAAAAATAGTGTTTTTACTTCTATCAGACAGACCTGTGAGACTGTCAAGTCAAAGAATGGGGACTTTCCAAAAGACCCACTCCAGTCCACACCCTCACCAGTGTATGAGGGGTTAATTTCGCTATAACACAGAACCCAATGTGCCCAGACCCTTTTACATTTTGCTCATAGAAAGGGTGGAGATTTTTTTCTCACTGTTATTTTGATTTGTTCTTCCTGCCTATTTGTACAAAGCATTATGTCAGTGGGTTGTTTCATTTTGCTTTCTTCATTTACTCTTCTGTGAATTGTTCTGTTCACATTCTTATCTATTTTTCTATTGGATTCTGTTTCCCTATTTAAAAATTAGAGATATAAATTTTTTACTGTTATATATATGACAAAATCTTTTGGTATAACTTATGGCTTCCCTGGTGGCTCAGAGGTTAAAGTGTCTGCCTGGAATACAGGAGACCAGGGTTCGATACCTGGGTTGGGAAGATCCCCTGGAGAAGGAAATGGCAACCCACTCCAGTACTCTTGCCTGGAGAATCCCATGGAGGGAGGAGTGTGGTAGTCTACAGTCCATGGGGTCGCAAACAGTCGGACACGACTGAGTGATTTCACTTTCGCTTTCACGGTTTATTCTAGAATAAAAATTTAACTTTATGTAGCTAATTTTATAGTAAAATATCAATATTTTTTCTTCTTTCCTTCTGCATTTTCTGGCTTGTCTGTAAAGGTCTTCCCCATCTCAAAATTACACAGTGTTCTCCTATAATAAGATTATAGTGCAGCATCTTTTGATTACAGACAGTTTTGCTTAACCAGACAGAGAGGCAGATTTTCTGGATATTGAGGCTCTGCATAGCAAGAGCAGAGAAAAAACTTTGCTTATCTACAAGGAATGTTCTATGTTCCAATCATTAGGAAATGATATGACTTGCAATAAATCCAAAACAGTGTTCCCAGCATTTAACTTCCTACCCTCTGATGTTTAAAGACTATCACATAGGTCATTTTATTTTGCTAAACAGAAAAGATGTAGCAACCAGAATATTTTAAAATTAATTTTTTTCCACTACAGTTGATTAGTTGATATTTCAGCATTTCCTAGTGGTTAAAAAAAAAAAAAGTTTCTTCCGCAATATTACCACCAACTGTCAGAAAATATGAAAGCTCCTATTGTGCAAATTTTAAAGCATTCTAAGCTGGGTAAACATTTGCCACAGTCATTCATACATCCCAATTAACCTTTTGAACCTTAATTTCCTTAGATATAAAATGAGGGGATAAGAATATAAAAAAATCTTAAACTTATCAATTCTAATGTTTAATAATCTTGTAATTTTCTTCTTTCCCAAATCTTTCTGTAAAGTGGATTTAAACCAGTCATCAAATTTTGGTAGGCTCTGTTAATCATTGCGGTTTTTACCTCTATATAACAAAGAATTATGAAACACGCAAAGTTCAAAATAAACAAAGAAACAAAAGTAATCATTGTTGTTGTTTAGTCACTAAGTGGTGTCCAACTCTTTTCCGACCCTATGGACTGCAGCCTGCTAGGCTCCTCTGTCCATGGGGTTTCCCAGGCCAGACTACTGGAGTGGGTTCCCATTTCCTTCTCCAGGGGATCTTCCGGACACAGGGCTCAAATCCATATCTCTTGCACTGCAGCCATATTCTTTACTGCTGAACCACCAGGGAAGCCTGACAATAAATTACCCTTGTGTAAATGCTTAAGAAAGAGAATATGAAAGAGTAATTTAGAAACAAATCAATCAAGAGGATTTCAAGTCTTGAAGTTGAGATGTAAGCCTCAGCACCTGCTAGACCCAGACCTGACTGAGAGCTGAGCATCCCCCCTTGAACTTTTTAATTGTTTGGTCCCTAAGTCGTGCACGACTCTTTGCAACCCCACAGACTGTAGCCCACCAAGCTCCTCTGTCCATGGAATTCTCTAGGCAAGAATACAGGAGTGGGTTGCCATTTCCTCCTCCAGGGGATCTTCCTGGTCCAGGGATGGAACCCGCAACTACTGTTTGGCAGGTGGATTCTTTACCACTGAGCCACCAGGGAAGACTTCTCTTAGGGGCAGGGATATTTTGAACACTAAGAAAAGAGAAAGTAAAAGGTGAGAAAGAGAATGAGAATCAGGAGGGCTGAGAAAAGTTCTCAGCGTGGTCCTGCCAGTCTGTTATAAGCAAATAATCAATGCCTTTAACTCTCTGTCTGCTAGGACCAAGAAAAAGAGTTTTATTTACAAGATTGTGAACTTCTTGATACATCACTGCAACTGCTGTAGTGCCAAATACCGAGCCTCTCCTAAGGCAGAGATTCAAAAGGTATCTTTAGAGTAAGTGCAAACATGAAAAGTCTTCAATCAGAACAGTGCTGGCATTCCTTTTGGGGAACCTTGTGGTTAAACATACATTTCCTGTCATTGGTACTGGGACCTCCACTCCATGATGCACAATTTCCTCCCCATCAGCTCAGCCTCTAGCCAGATGCTTCCTTCCCCACCCGTCTTGAAACCTCACTCTGCTGGGAGAGTCACTCTGTCAGGCTCCTACATGGTTCTAGGCCCAGAGGTGAGGCCAGCAGCCTCCTCTATTGTCATCTTCATTAAACCCTGCTCATCAGAGCTCATTTCTCTCATATGCTCTCCTCAGAGCTGTCATCTCCCAACACTCCAGGTCATTCCCATTATTCACAGCTTTCTCCTACCTCAAAGGCACACTGAGTTTCTTAACCCTCTGCTGAGCACCACTGGAGAAAATTATACCAATGTGCAAACCTGTGCTGTCCTAAAATTATAAAACAAAATTTTAAAAACTTGTCAATCACAAATCCTCATGAACTATGCCTCCCAAATATCTTGGAGACTGTCTGCTTCTCTCCATCCCACCCCCACTAAACTAGCTCAGGCCACCAGCCCCTTCCCCATGGACAACTGCAACACCTTTCTGCACAGCTTCATTAGGCTGTGCATCCATGTTCACTCCTCCTACAATATATTCTCTATATTATGCCATCGTTACAAATAAATAAATACAATCACACTAACTATCCACTCAATCCTTTACTGGCATTCCATTGTTCTCCGGAGGAAATTCAAACACTTAAATGTCTAGGATGCTGTGTGGGATCTGGTTGTGCATATACCTCCAGATCCCTTTCACCATTCTTCTTTCTACCCCAAAACCTGTGCTCCAGTTGCACTGTGCAGTTACAGCCCCTCAAATGAAATCACAATGACTGCAGTGAGTAAAATAGCCTGGTGGGGAACAGGACTGATGGCACAAGAAGAGATTCTAGGGAAAGAGATGCCTACGAGAGAAAACCATGGTATCCTAGTAAGAGTGATGCTGGGGGGTCCCAGAGAGAGAAAGAGAATGTCAGACTGTCCCAGGGAGACAGAATGCTGGGGGGCAGAGAAAGAAGTACAGGGATGCCAGAGATATTCTGAAGAAAGAAACCAATGGGATTTTGTGACTACTTGGACGTCAGAGGTAACAAAAGAGGATAGTCATGGATATCTTCTCAGGCTCAGACTTGGGCAACAAACAGTGTGGTTAGTGTCATTTGCTGAGATAATGACACAAGAGGAGGCAGATTTTGTAGAAAAGACACCAATATTTTCAACTAATAACTTTCATCAATTTATGTATGCTGAAGAGAAATACTTATCTTTTAAATATTCATATACAACTGTTTTACCAAATGATTAAAGACGTGCTAGCCCACAAAGCTAATAGAACATTCAAAAAAAAACAAAAACAAAAAAACACGGAGCTGGAAAAGTTTGAGCTGATACAATTCACAGCCTATTTAAGACACATTTTTAGCCAAAAATCCAGCCTGTGTAAACAGTAAATGCTGCTTTATTACTGAAGAACAAAAAATGTCAAGTAAAATAATGAAAGCAAAATTAGCATAAAGGATAAGAAATTCAAATTTTCCTTAGAACAGGTGAAGGGCTAGGGAGAAGTAAAATCTTGATATAAAAACTTAGTTCTGCCACAGAGCCTAAAAAGAAAAAAAAACCACTGTGTCACTTCATAGGTGACTTGGGCTGGATCATGAGAAGGACATGTACGAAAATTGGTTATATTAACTATGACTATTCATTTCAGGACAGAAAGTCAAAGTCGCTCAGTCGTGTCCAACTCTGGGTGACCCCATGGACTATACAGTCCATGTAATTCTCCAGGTCAGAATACTGGAGATTCCCTTCTCTGGGAATCAATCTTCCCAATCCAGGGATTGAGTCTAGGTCTTCCACATTGCAGGTGAATTGTTTACCAGCCAAGCTACCAGGGAAGAAAGGAGGGCATTAAGCAAAATTAAAAGGGAGGTCTGACATACAGACTAATCTTCCAGGTCCTCAAGCTGTCTGGAACCTATTTAGAAATAAAGTAGTTAAAAAAAAAAAATTCTAGTATCAAGGAAGCCACTATAAGTCTCCAATGGCCAAAGAAGATAACAGAAGAACAGAAAACCAAAAGAGGATTTTCTTTGTACTCTGTGACTGGTTGGTTCCTCATGTGAAAGAAAAGGGATTTTCTGATGAGTAGCTATGGTCTACAAAAGAATGGCCAGGCTTTTCTCACAATACAAATTGAAGGAGGATCTGCAGGTGAGAAACAATGCATAAAACAAAATAAAACTTGAAGCTCAAAACTCTAGAAGAGATGGGAATTTCATAGAAACTACAGTAAAACAAAACAGGTAAAATAAAGGATGGGAAAAAAACCCAGAAAATTGTATTTCAATCCAAGAGTCCCCTATCCAAACAATAGGATTTTGAGGAAAAGAGAGACAATGGAGAAGAGAAAGTCATCAAAGAAATAATATAGAAAGTTTCCCCCAGAAGAATGCACATGTCCAGAGGAACAAAGCCTTTTGAGTACCTGATATAAAGAATGAAACAAAATCTACTACATCATGACCTTTACTTAAGACATGGAAAAAAGAATCCAAAAGCTGCCAGAGAGAAAAAATGAACCGTGTACAAAAGGAACTGATGACAGAATAGCACCTAAGTTCTGAAAAGCCACAGTGAATCTTAGAAGACAGTGGAATAAAATCTGAAGAAAACCCAAGTACTGAGTTGGCCAAAAAGTTTATTCAGGTTTTTTAGGAAAAATCCAAATGAACTTTTCTAAAACAAGTCTAACTAGTGACCAGTATAGTGTGGAACCAAAAGACACACACTTCCAGGAGAGAGGCCCCAAGGTTTAGGAGTGGGAGAACTGAAATGGTGAATTTTATATATTTGGCAACATATAAATTATTTTACAGTTTACTTGTGGTTTATAATTAATTGGTATACAAAAAGTGAAGGAAAACAAAATAACAGATGACTCTTAACTACAAGAAAAAAAATGTTTCCACATAAACAATTATTTACCCTACCAGACTCAGGGCTTCCCAGGAGGGACAGCAGTAACGAATCTGCCTGCCAATGTAAGAGACACAAGAGATGCAGGTTTGAGCTCTGGGTTGGGAAGATCCTCTGGAGGGGGAAATGGCATCCCACTGCAGTATTCCTGCCTGGAGAATTCCGTGGACAGAAGATCCTGGCAGGCTGCATTCCACGGGGTCACAAAGAGTCAGACACGACTTCGTGGGCCAAGCACAGAGCACAGCACTCGACTAAGCAGTGCACAATATTTATATGGTCATAACAACACAAATATGGACCACTGTCTGAAAGTGCTTTCTCTGGACAAAGAAATGATGGGCGATGGGGACAGACAGGGCAATGGACTGGTGCTTCATTTCATCACAAAAGCCAACACAGAAAATAACAACAATTAACTTTAACATCACACTAATAAGTCTCATACCTAGCTGGAGAATAGAATAAAAAAAAAAAAAATGGCTCAATAAACTTCTTTGGGAACTTGCTGATTTTCACTGGACAAAGAACTATAAGTAAAACAACCATAACAATTTTCCAGGTAACATGAAAACAGGGAGAAGGCAATGGCACCCCACTCCAGTACTCCTGCCTGGAAAATCCCATAGATGGAGGAGCCTGGTGGGCTCCAGTTCATGGGGTCGCTGAGGATCGGACACGACTGAGCAACTTCACTTTCACTTTTCACTTTCATGCATTGGAGAAGGAAATGGCAACCCACTCCAGTGTTCTTGCCTGGAGAATCCCAGGGACAGGGGCGCCTGGTGGGCTGCCATGTATAGGGTCGCACAGAGTCGGACACGACTGAAGTGACTTAGCAGCAACATGAAAACAGACATTCTTATTCATCACCAAAGGAAATAAAATACTACACTGTATTATTTTTTTAAGCGAGGATAGTGGGTACTATACTGTAGTAGATAATCACAGAGATGCATGAAACATAAAATAAGGGGTTTCATATAGCTGTTTCTTATAAAGCCCTAAAAGAAAAGTTCGGTAAAAGTATTTTCCATGGAGAACAACAAACAAAAGCCCAGGGAGACAGCAGGGTCTGCAGAAGTAACAGGCAGCATAGGTGGACTCAGAGTCAACTTAACTCACTACTCACTATTTTCTCGGAGAAGGCAATGACAACCACTCCAGTACTCCTGCCTGGAAAATCCCATGGACAGAGGAGCCTGGTAGGCTGCAGTCCATGGGGTTGCAAAGAGCTGGAAATGACTGGGCACACAAGCAAACTAGTAATAACTGTATCAGATCAGATCAGATCAGTCGCTCAGTCGTGTCCGACTCTTTGTGACCCCATGAATCGCAGCACGCCAGGCCTCCCTGTCCATCACCAACTCCCGGAGGTCACTCAGACCCACATCCATCGAGTCAGTGATGCTGTATAAGAGGGACAGTATACAGGAAAAGGGGAGAAGGCAATGGGGAGCCTGGTGGGCTGCAGTCCATGGGGTTGTGAAGAGTCGGACACGACTGAGCGACTTCACTTTCACTTTTCACTTTCATGCATTGGAGAAGGAAATGGCAACCACTCCAGTGTTCTTGCCTGGAGAATCCTAGGGACGGGGGAGCCTGGCGGGCTGCCGTCTATGGGGTTGTACCGAGTCGGACACGACTAAAGTGACTTAGCAGCAGCAGCAACAGCACTGTTTTCTACAGATCTGCTCAGATGATGCTTAATCTAGAATGGAAAGCCAAATGCTGAAGGAGCCTCAAAACCAAGAAGAGGTATTTTATGGGCACCCTGGAGAACACTGAATGGAAAAGGACTCAAAGGTTCTATAATCTAAAAATCATACTCAAAATTAGGTGCTGTAATGATTCTATTTCTTGTCTTATGAATTGTGGGGAAAGGATTTTTATCCATCCTTCAGCTACAGTTTCTGTACCTCTCTACAGAAACTCTAAAGATGGTGGCAGCCATAATCATAATCAGTGAGAGACCAAAGAAAAAATTAAGCACAAAAGTGCTGGGCATAGCATTTCTCTATGAAAACCTTGAATGGCTTCATGTCATTATTTTACCATTCTTAGACTAAAACCAGACAAAAGAATGGCTTGGCCTGGCTGCCAGATAATCTCCATAGAAGGGGCTGGTGGTACAGGTGGATGGGACCACATTCTCACCACTGGTGTGACCAGACTGCAGTAGAGGAAGGAATAGGAGTTTTAAAGCTTAGACTAGGGGTGACAACGGGGAAGGCAATGGCACCCCACCCCAGTACTCTTGCCTGGAAAATCCCATGGACGGAGGAGCCTGGTAGGCTCCAGTCCATGGGGTCGCTAAGAGTCGGATACGACTGAGCGACTTCACTTTCACTTTTCACTTTCATGCATTGGAGAAAGAAATGGCAACCCACTCCAGTATTCTTGCCTGGAGAATCCCAGGGACGGAGGAGCCTAGTGGGCTACCGTATATGGGATCGCACAGAGTCGGACACGACTGAAGTGACTTAGCAGCAGTAGCAGGGGTGACAAGGACACCCAAGCAGCAGTCCAATCAAAAAATCTTGTTTCCATTTTGTCCTCTGAGAGGAAAATGAAGAGATGTTCCTTGGCAGAAGGGAAGGAATCGAGAAACAGACAGACTAAAGGATAGTGACAAATAAAGAATAACTAATTCGTACAGGTAGGGATGAACTCTATAAAACCAACAGGGGGATGAGCCCTAAAACAAAAACACATCTTCTAAGGGACATCCTTCTTTCAGGGCTAACTCTGACCTATATTAGTTTTCCACTAATAGAAATATTTAAGATTGTTTTGAATTCCCCTAAATTTCAAAGGAAGGCAAAATGATTACAGCCAATAAACTTGTGAAACACATGTACTTCTGGAGCACACACACACACACACCCAGGCAGACACCTCTATCGGAGAAGTAATAGAGACAGAAGACAAGTCCAGTAGGAGTGAAAAGGAGAGTGAGATGATACGGAGAGGCTAGGCCTCCTTGGGTAAAAGGCCTTTCAAATTCCCAGTTTCAGTTTTTATGAGGCCCAAACAGTTGGTTTCCTGTTCCCTCATTCCGCAAGACCTCTATATCCCAGGACCACATCCCTCTTTTACCTGAACTAGTCACTGTATCTCTGGTGAGCCATTTAGAAAAAAGAAAAAAGAAATCCTGTTTAGAAACTCTCTTATTATTTGTATACATCTTTTAAATCAATAAAATTTATAATACATTTTATTTAATATGTGTTTTTTTCCAGAGAGCTGGCTGTTAAACATTTACCAGCACACCATAACTTCAGGGTGAATAAATAGTTATATGTACCATCCAATCTATTCTTACTTAGCAATCTCAATTTCCAGAATAATACCAAAATCAAACAACAAAAAAGAAAAGGATTAATATTACTTGCATGACATCTGCCCCTCAGGTCCAACAAGAAAAGCTTTTGGCATTTATCAATAAGAGAATTCCATCTCTCAGGAATAAATGAATTTCCCCAAGAAGCAATGAGGACTTTCCTAACTGCCTGCTAACTACTCTTACATGTTCCAACCTCCCTGCAGAACAGAGACATGCGGGGTCTTAAGAAACTGGCCCCCAGAAATTGTTAGTCTGCAGCTGAGAAATATCAGATTATCTTATGAAATACATAACTGTAACTATGACTTAACAACATAGCTTATAGAAAATAATTAACAATAGGTGTTTTGAAGAAATACTAAAATAGAATTCCAGACAAGAAGGTATATTATGAATAGGTCGTGTTTGCAAAAACATCTTACTTCATCTCCTCAAGCCAGAGCTTGGCAGCCCAGCCCCATTCTACCGCTTGTGTATGTTTTCTGTTTTCCCTTCCACTTCCATTTCTGCTGAAATGAACTGGCTTACTTGACTTCAGAAAACTTAATAGAGGTATTATTTTAAAACAAATATACTTCTGGATTTAAAAACATCATACTCAATTTGCCTATAAATTCCTAATCTGCTCAAGAAATTTCAACTTTCATTTCTCAATAGAAACATAGTTTTTATAAACAGATTGTAAATTCAACTGAAGATATCCTCCTCTTTATTCTTAACCCACATGTTAAGAAGTCTGCAGCTTTATCCCACTTTATAAAATTAGAAAGGTGGCAAACCTAACAGGGAAGAAAACAGTAAGAACTACCTAGTAATCTAAGACTTCTAAAAATATTCATGTCAAGAACATTTAAAAATGCAAGGGAAAAAAATGATAGAAAAAGTGATGGAAGACTTGATTCACCATAATATAAACCAAGGTTCCTGCTAATTTACACACCTGGGCCCCCAGGGTGCAGTACAACTGTCAAGAGAACAGAAGTGACTCCACAACGCTCATTTGGGGATAGGTGAGGCTAGGAAGATTCTAGATTTTAGGATGTGTTTGGACAAGACTAAAGAGATTATGCAGGGAAATGAAAATGTGTGACACCAGTGTGGTCTCTTTACCCAAGCACAGCTCCAGATGGTCAGCCACCATGTACAAGAGTCAGACAACACCAAGGGGGCCGGCTGGGCTCAGAGCAGTAAAATAGGTGCGGCTGAAACAGGACACAGCGCTCAGAGCTGGGAGCAGAACCAGAGACAGCTATTCAGAAAGAACCAAATCCTCTTAAGGTAAAGTCACTCCCTCCTTCTACCCTAAGCAGTGAGTGGTCTACAGATTTTTTTTTTTTTAGCCTAAAACTACAATAAGAAATAAGACTTTACACCACAACTCAGCACACATACATGTATATACATATATACAATAAGCAACAAACAGAAGTTTCTCTAAATTACACCTATTTTATAAAGTATGGTATGTGTTATTATTCATATTTGTATTTTTTTCACATAAATAGGAATTGCTGGTCCCAACTCACTAAACTGATCTTAAAATCCTCTACGAGGTAATGCCCTCCTGTGTGACAGACTACTGAAGTGGTCATTGGCTGACTTTGGGGTGAGGTGGCTGTCAAAGGTTACATGAGTTCATAGCTCAGCTTTGAATCTTGTCCCTCTATTGGTCACATTTCTGATTTCCTTCACTTGCTTTGGAAGAGGTTTCCAACCAGTCTGGCATTAAGCTCATTCATCAACCAGCCCAACTCTCTGCTCCAATCTGATCTTCCATAATGCCTCCTCAGTCATTTGTATCCCAGGAAAACTGACCTGCTTTCTACCCCCTCCCTATCCCAAATGTCCACCTTTGCTTCTCCCCAGGGTTCATCTCCACCTATCCAAAATGCTCTGATCCTCCAAGACAGAGCTAGCTCGACTGCTCCACACAGAACAAATTTCTCCTGCCTCCAGAACTGAAAGCACTTTACCCTTGCTGTCTATCTTCTACTGACACATGCCCACCACTGCTGCCATCTCCAACCTCACCCCACCACCATGCTCTCAGAACCCAAACATGCGGTCTCAAAAGAGACCACTTAGTATGCACTTCAGGTGCAGACTGAACAAATGAACATGGAGGGAGAATACTGCTCTCTGCAGACTAAAAAATCTCTGGCCAGGGCCCAAAGCATCAAGAATCCCTCAACCAAAACCAGAGCCTCATATTCTCTGCAGCAGATATTGTGTCTTCAACCTTTGAAATAACTGTCATAGTAAGCATTATAAGAAAATGATACTGCACGCTTACTTTTAATGTTTAGAAATTCTTCTTTCAATTAAAAAAAAACAGCATAACTATAGGTTAGCAATTTAGTTCCATGTTTTAACTTCTCTTAAAGTCTGATTTCCCAAATGCAATACAGACAGCTGGGTACTACTCAGCAAAATGAATAGATCCCCTCCAAACTCATCTAACTTTGTATCCTCATGAGACAAAGCACCCTGGCTTTGCTTTCCTTCAAAAGTCAGCTTCCTGTCCCGCTTACCAGATACTTCTGTTAAGTCAGTTCTGTGTATCTTGTTTCAAAAACAAAATTTTTCACATCATCTTTTAATCATGAATTTTCATTTCAGTCTCCCCTAATTACATAATTCAAAGAACTTACTTAGAGCAAAGTCAGAAATATTAGCATCAAAGTATCTTAAATCTTTATGCAAATATATTTTAAGTTGATCTTCTACACAGCTTCCTGATTTGACAAATATTATCAAGCAACTGGTATATACTCAGATACTGAGCTAGGATGCAAGAGATCTTTGAGGTATTAAACTGAAAATGCCACACTTTCAAACCAAAGAAAACAACAGGATAATAGCAGATTCACATGCATTAACCCAAATTGAAAATTACATACACATGCTATACTCCTGGACCTCAAAGAATCAGGAAGAAGTCAAAAAAGAAAATTCTAAAGATATTCTGAAGCTAAAATAATTCAAACAAGTAGTAGAAGGAAGGGTCAAAAAAAGGAGAAATAGAAACACAAAAGTCAGAAAATATGTTAATCTTTTAGTTTTAGAAATGTAGCTTAACTATGAAGTAAATGAATTCAGTTACTAAATACCTGTATAGACTATATTTCTATTTAAAATTAGCAGAATAGTCACTAACACCATTTGACAATAAATGGTCCTTTCCTTTATGTTCCCAATATTTTATGTAACCAATATATACTGCTTATGTACAAAAGCCCACAAATATTTAATATTTATCAAATATCCCCACCCTCCTCTACTTAAGCCTTTAAAATTATTTTAAATGTGGCTGGCTATGCCAACGGTGAAATCATTCAAATGGGAAATAATTTTGTATCTACTAATTGATATATTAGAAATGACACTGTCATAAAACTGAACTATAAGTCAATCATTATCTCACTGTTCTTACTATTCTAGTATACAGTATAAACCATACATATTAAAAATGAATAAATAGTCTTACCTTAAATATGTGCCATATATGAAGAACAATGCCATCATTAGTCCATTTAAAATAAAAATTACAGCAACATAAAAGCAAGCAGGATCTCCCAATCCTTAAAAAATTAAAAAAAAAATGCTTTAACTATAGATTACTTTATGTGTCTGACAATTACCATTAAAATGTGACTATTTTGAAAATGGTTGCCAGATACATTAAATGGTTGCCTTTGCTCCCATGTGAACACACAACACTAGAGTGAAACATAGGTAAGACCAGAGAAGTAGCTGTAGTGGTTATAAAACAGGGCTGCAAATTCATGGATACTCCTCCTGTAGAGGTCTGGGGTCTGTGCCCCTGCTTTTAAGTCTGGCTGGGCTTGTGACTGCTTCAGCAGACCATGGCAGAAGCCATATGGAAGAGGCCATGCAGTATCCAGCTTGGAGCTCTGACCAACCACATGAGAAGCCTAACTACCCTGAGATACTAATACAAAAGCACAAGATGCATGATAAGGGCACTTGTAGGTATTCCAGTGAGGCTCAGCTGGGCTCAGCCTTGCAGGTACCCCAGTCAAGCAGCGAGAATGTAAGTGAAGTAGCTCCAAGTTAGTTCCAAAGTTCCCAGCCATTTGAGTCTAGCAGAGTCCTCTGACATCGCATGAACAAACCAACCATTCTATACCCTGCCCAAATTCCCTACTAGCAGAAACCATAAACATAATAAAATTGTTGTTTACACCACTAAGTTTGCCATAAATTTATTATACTGCAACAGACAACAGGACAATATCATAGAAACTTGCCTTCACAGCTTTCAATAGGGCTGAGTCCTTCTCCTCTGGTAACTGTCCAACATATCTTGGTTTGAATACCAATCAAATCCATTATTTTGGTATAAATCCTGTACCAGCTGGCTAAGATTACCTAATTGAAAAGAGAGAGAGACATTTTAAGAAAAAAGTATCCTCAACAGTTTCCTTACTAGAATATTTTTGAGACATTTTGATAATCGACAAATTTTTCCTTCCTGTACCATTCCCATCTGGGTCTCTTTAAATCTAGTAAAAGGAGCTTCACAGTCCCCTATGTAGATTCTTCATGGGTCAGTCTTCACCTGTTCACCCATGGCTAAGAATAAAATATAACAAAAGATACACAAATCTGTAATCTTCAAAAGCTATAAAATTCAACTAAGGGACATAAAACAAGAGTTGAACAAATAGAAAGATATTCTATCTTCCTGAACAGATTTAATTTTTCAAGATGTGAATTCTTCCTCAAATTAATTCATAAACATAAAACAAAGCTAAGCAAAATCTCAAGTGTCTACTGAGATGTGTTATATGGAAAAATGACAAAACGGAGATAACTGAAGGAAATGTCCTAACAGATAATAAAATTTGCTACTTATATAATTAAAATAGTGTGATGCTGGCACAGGAGTAGCCAGACAGATCAAAGTAACTATGGCAGAGGCAGGGGAATGCCACAGGTCTCTCCTCGGGGCTGAGGCACTCATTCCCTGAGCAGTCGGGAGGGGTGGTGGCTGACCACCCTAAGCTGGGTCTCTCTCTGGGAGCTACCCTCTGCAGTTGAGAGTAAATTCACTAACGGTCACCCTCCCCAAGGGAAACAGCAGCCGTAACTAGTCAACAGGGGGGAATATAAAGGTCAGAGGCCCTTGCTTCAGGTAGGACAACTCTGTAGGGTCATCCCAGTTTCAGAGCTTCCCCAGAGATTGGCTGAGGCCTCTGCTATGACTGGATCACAGCTCAACTCCTCCACCTGCCTCCTCTTAATTCCTTCATCCTCCTTCAGATATTGCCCCCAAGGGAGTTCCCCTACATACTTCAGGTACAGATCTCCATCTTAAAGCTTATTTCTCAGGACTTCAACCTAAGGTAACGCTGAACAGAATGTCCAAAAGTAGTTGAAAGCATATGTGTATAATAATTTTGGAAATAATAAGAGAAGCAGGCAGAAGATGGACCACTCACCAAAGTGTTAGGTTACACAGAAGACCATTTTGAAAAAATAAAAGGTTAGATTCCTGCTCCAAAACTGAGTATTCAAACAAATTTCAGATAAATTAAAACTGTAAATCTCAAAAACATAATTATAACAATTAAGAATAAGTTTATTTTACATATATGAATGAATAAAAAACATAAATCTAAAAGATTCATAGACATGATAGCTCTGACAAGAAAAAATACATTCACATCATACTGTACCAAGCTAAAGGGCAAACAAAAAGCTGGAGAAAATGTCATATCCATATAGCATAGTATTAACTTCCTGCATATAATGAGCTCTTACAAAACGTCAATAAAAATATAGACAAAGGGCATGAATAAGCAATTATTTTTAAAAGTGAAAGTGCCTTTAATACACAGCACTGAAAATATACATGTACATACACAAATATATAGCAATGAACAAAACGCATCACATGATCTTAATTTTTTTAGCCATTAAGTCCGCAAGGATGCAGAGAAACAGGCATTTTCAAAAACACTGCCTGTGGTAATTTTCATTAATAAATCCTATCTAGAAAGCATTTTGGCAACATGTACCAAAATCATTAAAGCCTATATTCTGTTGAACTAAATAGTTCCACATCCACAAATTTATAGTTTAAAAAAACATAATTATATGTGTATCCCCATCCACAAATTTAAAATTTAAAAAAAAACATGGATATGTGTAAAGATTTTGCTTCAAGAATGTTTATTGCAGCTTTAGGATATTTTAAAAGTTGAAAACAACCAAAATTTTCATAAAAGATGAACTAAATAAACATTGGCAGATTGTATTACTGCCATAATAAATGATGCTGTTACAAAAAGATGATTTAGGAAGATGGTTTTAAATATTCTTAAAAGACAAAAAGCACTTATAAAAAAAAAAAAGTGTTGTGTGATCCCATTGCTGGAAAAGTAAATGCAGACATGCCCAGAAAGTGCTCAATAAGCACTCTGGTGGTTATTTATTGGTCTCTGTCTCTTCCATAATTAAGCAGGCTAACTCAGTTCATCTGGAAATTAGACTCCTCTGACTCAATGGGAAATGACCAAGAGCGCTGATTAGTGCTGATACTGAGCCCAAGCTTGAGATGTCACAGCACCAAGGCAGCCATGGCCCTGTTGCATCACGCAGCACACCTTCTGGCAGCATCAGCATGCTATGGGGGGGAGGGGGGCGGGGGTGGCAAGGGGAAGCATGCTTAACAGGAGAATCTCAAGAAGGATGTCACTGAGGAAGTCACAACCCAGGTAGGTCCTGGAGAATGCCTAGGGATGCATTAAATAGTTACTGATAGCACTGCCTTCCTATCTCAGCTCCTTTCTTCCACTCCCACCAGGGGAAAAGCGCATCCAATTAAATGAAGAATCTCAGGTAAGGAAGAAACAGTATTCAGCAAATGACATGTAAAGTAATGTAATACCTATAAACACACCAAATCTAGTTTCCACATTTTCTAAACCATGCAATCATAATACTCATTTCCATAAAATCATTAAAGACCCCAAAAATTAATCATGATTTTTTTCATATTCCTTTCTAAGAAAAGATACTCACTTTTTAAAAAAAGATAAAATTTAATATATTGAACTAGATCTTAGATTTAGAATCACCATTTAATATAAGTAATACTTTATAAAGTAAAAAAAAACATAATTGAAAAAAGATCTTACCTCAGGGTAAAGATTGAACCTTTTTAATGTATTAATAACAAGGGGATATTCAGTCAGTTTATCATTCATAATCATCCATACTCCATTCAAAAATGAGGGTGCTTCCACAATAGTCTTAAAGTAGGAATAATACAGTCCCTGAAACAAGCACATTATAATAAAAAGCACATAATTACTATGCCTCGTATTAGCTTAAAATAAACTTAAATATACTGTTTTTTAAAAACAAAGCAATCATGCATGTAACAGCTACAATTAATTTCACAGGATTCTGATCATTAATAAATGCTCAGGTTGCAAAAAACTTACATATTTTAGCATAACCTTGTCTTAATTGAACAATTGATCTCAAAACAGCTTAAAAAACAGCTTTAACATTTAAAAAGTCATATAACTCAGAAAGCATGCTCATTTAGGAAACCCCTATAAACCCTGGCTGGCTGAGACGGTAAAGCATCTGCCTACAGTGCAGGAGACCTGGGTTAGATCCCTGGGTCAGGAAGATCCTCTGGAGAAGGAAATGGCAACCCACTCCAGTACTCTTGCCTGGAAAAGCCCATGGACGGAGGAGCATAGTAGGCTACAGTCCACGGGGTCGCAAAGAGTTGGACACGACTGAGCGACTTCACTTTCACGTTTCACTTTCACACACTGGAGAAGGAAATGGCAACCCACTCCAGTGTTCTTGCCCTGGCCCAGGGACGGGGAGTCTGGTGGGCTGCCATTTATGGGGTCGCATAGAGTTGGATACGACTGAAGCGACTTAGCAGCAGCAGCAGCAGCAGTATAACCCACATTAATTGAAGAGTTACAAAGGCTTCTTTCAGTGTTAGGAAGGGTTCTTCTCAGCTCAGCATAAGGTAAGAACCCTGCAGAACTGGAGCTGTGAAGACAGAAGAGAGGGACTGTGGTAGTACTCCCATTTTGAGGAAAAAAAATGCTTTACTAGTAGTCATGTATGGATGTGAGAGTTGGACCACAAAGAAGGCAGAGCACCGAAAAACTGATGTTTCTGAATTGTGGTGCTGGAGAAGACTCTTGAGAGTCTCTTGGACAGCAGGGAGATCAAACCAGTCAATCCTAAAGAAAATCAATCATGAATATTCATTGGAAAGACTAATGCTGAAGCTGAAGCTCCAATACTTTGGCCACATGATGTGAAGGACTGACTCCAAATGCAATATAACTGGTATCTTTATAATAAGAGGGAAATTTAAACAGAGATATAGGGGAAATGCTTCATGAAGACAGAGGCAGAGATTGGAGTCATGGTACCTACAATAAAAGCCAAGGATTGCCAGAACCATGAGAAGCTAGAATGAAGTCTCAGAGAGAACATGTTCCTGCCATCACCTACATTTAGACTTCTAGCCTCCAGAACTGTGAGAAAATAAACTTCTGCTCTTCTAAGGTACAAGTACTTTGTTATGACAGCCCCCCAGGAAACTACAACCTACCTTGTTTATAGGTTTGATTTTGGAATCACGTAAATATCTTATATAACTAAAATTTAAAACAAAAAAGTTTATATTCCTAAATATCCAAAAAATATGTAAGAATTATTTATTAAGTTGGGAAAGGATTTCAAACAAATTTAAGATATAGTCATTTTACTGTACATTCCTAGTTGAATGAATATACATTAAAGTCAAAAATAAAACCACAAACAAGTTTTAAATTATTTCTAGTAATCATTTTTAACAATATATTTGATACTTTTATTCCTCAAATATAAGTAATGTGAAACCAAGATTCTCAGGCTAACAGAAGAGATATAAATTTAATATCAAAAAAAGTAATTAATCCTAAATTTGAATTTAGAAATATAAATAATTTATTTTTTCTTTTTACAAAATTGTTTCCTAATTCTATCTACTAAAAAGGCCTAGACACAATGGCCAATATAGCATAAAATACTAGCAATGAGCACCTCTATCACCAAAACTGTGGCCTCTAAATACCATTTGCTACTGGAAGGAATCAGGGCTCCTTAGAATACTGGATGATTCCAGGTCTGGAAAGGAAATGTCTTCCAGTACCAGAAAGTTAAGGACGCTACAGAATACTAGTGAGGTCATAACAAGGAGGGTGTGTGTGTGTACATGTTTGTGTGTGTGTACACACACTCAATCATTCCCAACTCTTTGCAACCCCATGGACTATATAGCCCACCAGGCTCCTCTGTTCATTGAATTTTCCAGGCAAGAATACTGGAGCAGGTGGCCATTTCCTACTCTAGGGGATCTTCCCTAGAGGGAAGGGACAGGGATCAAACCCATGTTTCTTACGTCTCCTGCATTGGCAGGCAGATTCTTTACCACTGAGCCATCTGCGAATCCCATATCAAGGAATCACAGAGCCAACTCCAAGGGCTCTCACCAGCAAAAGACAGGTAAGTTTAAGAAATCTGTTAAAATCTATCAGGCCGTAAACATACACCCAAAGACAAAACTCTGCTTGTCACCATTAAAAGATGCTAGAAAAGCAACTCGTTTTTCCGAAAAGTTGTAATAGAAGGAAAGCATCAAGCATTTTCCTGTCTTTCCTGTGTAAAGGGTAGCTCAGAGAAAAAGCCAAATAAAGAAGAACATCAAAAGTTCTTCTTTATGGAGTTATTATGGTTAGTAAATGCCCATTCCCCCATGTCCTTTAAACACTGATTGATATTTGATGATACTAAGTAACTGTTTTTCAATATTTTCAAGTATGACAATGATACTGCGGTTAACAAAAAAGTTCTTTATTTTGAGACATACATGAAAAATATTTACAGATGAAATGATACGGTATCTGAGGTCTCCTTTAAAAAGAGATGGGTATATGATAGTGTAGATGACAGAAAAATGGCTATGTGTCTTCAGTTGTTGAAGCTAGAGGAATGGGTAGGGGGACTTGGGTCTACTCTTTCTACTTTAAAATATCTTTGAAAATTTCCATGATAAGAAGCTTAAAATATTTAGATTATTAAACTACTACAATAAAATACTACATGAAAACTAACCATTTCAGTGCGAAAAGCCATCTCTCTTTCCAATGTTGAGAGGTGAGAAAAATGACGATCATTTTCAAAGAGGTGTGTTATATGACTCCTGTAAAACAAACAGTAACAAAGCCACAGTGTTGAAACTTACACTAAGTATAATTTTAAAAGAAACTCTAAAAGCAAAAATAAAATATTAATACTCTACATATTTGCACTTAATTTTGTGATAAAACACAACAGTCTCCATATTTGCTCTTCCATTCAATATATCTTATATTTCCACTAAAATTTATCTCTATAAGAAAACACATTCAAATTAGATTTTAAAATTAGAATGAACCAGAATAATGATACTATAAGCCAAAAACAATAAAATTATAGATTAAACTGTAAATGTCATTGGATTATTATTTCAGAAATGTCTGATTTATGAAATTCATATTTCTTCCTATCCAGAAGATTAAAAACTTAATCTTCTCAATGTGAACACTATATTAATGTTAAACAGAGTTTCATCAAATATAACCTCATTAATAATAGATCTCTTTTTTATTAAAAATTGCATTATTCTGGCTCTGATTTATCAATTAAACTACATTTTCATACTAGTTTGCTGCATGTAATATATAGTCATCCTTATACTGGAATTATTCATATATGTGTGTGTGTGTGTGTGTGTGTGTATATATATATATATATATATATGAAATAGGATGATAGGCTGTAAACATCTGCCTAAAATATATCATAGGAGAAAAACGTTCTTACCAGTGCAATACTGCTGCAAAGGCAGCTGCAAGAGAAAAGAAACGTAAATCATTATTTTAGCATTAAAAGTATTTTCACCTTACAGAAAAGCATTGCAAAGATAAGCATGATAAAGTCTGGGAACTGTAGATCCTGAACTCATAGGAAGTGGATAAAGAATGGGGACTCTTCAAAAAAAGTCCCAGAGCTCTGCTTAAAATGCCAATGGACTAAATTATAAAAGAATTAAGCATATAGCTATAATTTTCATTCACTCAACAAAATAAATGAGGAGCTATTAATATTATTTGCCAACAACCATACAAGAAATGTTTGGATGGAAAGTTTCACAAACTCAACTGCAAGGATAGAACCAATGGTGAGAGGCAAAAGAATAAAGATATGGTAACTTCAGGGAACAGGACCACAGAGGGAGAGAAAAAGGAACTATCACTTCGATACATGTTGCAATATCTGAATTTTTATAATAAGTTTTAATATTTTTAAACAAATTTAAAACAAAACAGGAAGGAAGAAAAGGTGGTGGAGAAAGAAAATAGAAAAATAGAAAAACTGGTAATAAAACCAGTCTCATACAAGAATTAACAGTTGGCCTTCTGTACAAGTACAAAGAACACATTAAAAAGAATCCAGAAAACAGTATTCTTGTATCACAAGATTCATCTTATTGTAGGCTTTTGATTAAATAACTACAAGGAAACCAACTATGAAATACTCTTAGAAATGAAAGACAAACAGCTCAGATCTTATTGTCTTATTTTTATAGAGGTATTTCTATTTAAAAATTTTAAAATTCATTTACCTAGAAGATACTAATGGTTACAAAAGACAAAGAGTTACTCTTTCTAGATCATTGAAACTACAAATATTTAACTAGTTCACATTTGTTTGTAAAGGGTTCTTTGATCTTTTGAAACTCTGACTTCTTGTTGAGCAATCTACTATCCACTTCCTTTAAAGATGTCATACCACCATAATAAAATTTTGGCTTTGTTTTCTTAGTGTCCTAACTATTATGTCCTGAATAAATCATTCTTCTGTCATAGAATGTAAATACCACCTTTATCGTACTGAAAAACTGTTACACTTATACTTTGGTAACCCCTTAGAGATTATAATTTTGACTTCATTGATAAATATGTGAAGAATCTACATGTTTACAGGACATATATATTATTATCCAAAAACATATAGATTCAATTATTCCAACTCTCTTTTCAATTGCCCCTGACAAAACTCCTATCAGTAGAGCTAATAATATAAACAACTCATATTTCTTATTAAGTCTTTCCTGGGAGTTTTAACACTTTTCCCCTGCTAATAAACATGAAATTTTGTTTTCATTATACTTCACTGGATATTGTTAATGTATTTATTTTTGAAGTGTATTTATTTGTATTTCCTTTGCTATACAATTGATTCTTTTAGGGTTTTTTTTTGTTTATCATCTCTAATTCTCCATTTTAAGTAATATTTTTAAAAGATAATTTTGTTCCTGTTTCATAATTTTACTATTTTAGTTTATTCTTCCCATGTGACAGTAATAATAAACTTCTAGAATAATACTAAGTAATTCTGGCAAAAGAGGGCAAACAGTATTCTGGGGACTTTAAGAGAAATGCAGTTTACATTATGCCTTTAAATTAGCCTCTGACCTTCACAATTCTGCAGTAATACATATGATTTTTCAAGGTCATCAGCTCTCTGCTCTCTCAGAATACTATAATTTCTCAGAAGGAAGAAGACACAAAGTCCTTTTGGTGCCTTCCTTTAATTCAATCCTTGGAGCACTAATCAATTCTTGGATTTTTCAGCATCTGAATGACCCTCTTTCAGTTTCCAAGGTTGATTCATAATCTGCCCAATGTTTTAAATTCCTGTTTTCATTTCAATTTAACAATAACAATAGTTAATTAGTAGCAGTAGTAGTAATAAAGCAGCTAACATTTGAATTCTTATTACCTGCCAGGTATTTTTAAGTGCTCTACTTGAACTAACATAAATAAGTCCTCACAAGCATCTGGTGTGTTAAGTACCAACACTTCACAAATAATAAGGGCTTCAGGTGGCTCAGTGGTAAAGAATCCACCTGCCAATGCAGGAGACTCATGAGGTGCAGGTTCGATGGGGAAGATCCCCTGGAGGAGGAAATGGCAACCCACTCCAGTATCCTTGCTGGGAAATCCCACAGACAGAGGAGGGCTACAGTCCATGGGGTCGCAGCCCATGGGGTTGCAGAGAGTCGGCAGGACTGAGCAACTTAGCATACAGCACACATATAGATAATAAGTTGATTCTCAGGGAACTTTAGAAACTAGCCCAAGAAACAAAGCAGATAAACAGAGACAGGGAAGTTGGAAGCAGGGATTCTGACCTAAGACCCCAGTACTATGTGGCCTCATGTGGAGGACGGAAGGGCTGCAACAAAGGCCTCCTTACCCTAAAGTATCTTATTCCCCTTCCATCTTTCTTTATTTTAAGAAAAAAGAAAAAAAAAAGCTACAATTCATCTGTTGATACAGGCAGCGTATTTTATAGAAGCTATTTTTATATAAAAGTATAGAATTATGCTTTAATTTATTCAATTGATATAAATTCTATGTATATATCATCTGAAAATGAAAACCCCAGTAAGTAAAGCAGATACTGCCTTGTGAGCACATAGTTTAAGCATAAAGACATATAATGACAAAAACTTCTTAAAACATCCCCAAAGAGCTTTTTA
Organism: Tragelaphus eurycerus; assembly: GCA_935064755.1. Lineage (NCBI taxonomy): Eukaryota > Metazoa > Chordata > Mammalia > Artiodactyla > Bovidae > Tragelaphus > Tragelaphus eurycerus. Next base: position 34,931,841 of record CAKXYN010000002.1, read on the forward strand.
TGCCTTCTTGCCTACAGAAAAGATCATGATTTTCTCTAAATATATTCTGGTGATTATTAATCCTGAGTATAGTCTTTTGGGAGTGTCACAAAATTGATAACCAATTTTTCCAGTTTAACACACATGTTATTTTTGTCATTCTAAAAATCAGAACATAAAAAAAAAAAAAAAAGCTTTCAAAAATTCTGAAACTAATCTATAAGAAAAAATGGTGTTCAAAGAGTGAAGGTTTGCTTTGTAATCTAACTCAAAAGACTGCAATCCTGTGGCTGAGAATTCTGTAAGGCTCTTAAGTTTTGCTGGAAGCACAGAAATTACCAATACTCTGAAACTAAACTGGCCAATCCTTCCACTTTCTGATTAAAGAAATTTCGTATCACATTATATGTCACATTACATCAATTTTCAGCCTTACAGGATTTGAGCTGCTTCTTCATTGAAAATTATTCTTCTCCAGTTATTAGAATCTTGTTTAAACAAAATAGACTGCAATTCCCTGAGTGGAGAAACAATGTTTTACTGAATTCTACCATAGTAGTACTTAGCAAGAAGCTGAAAACAAAGGCCGACTCAAATGCTGAATTAATGCATATAAGGGGGAAAATTAAATAATTCTAAATCATGTCCACATAATAAATCAAAGTTGAATATACTTTGATAGTTAGCTATACACACACACACACACACACACACACACACACACAAGCACAGTGTGCATGTAATTGTTTTGTTTTCAAAAATAGAGTCCCCGTGATCAGTGCAAATCAGACCCTCTGCCTAGGTGCAGCCTGCTGCCTAAGCCTCCAGGTTCTCAGTCCAAACCCCAGCACAGTGGAGTTTCAGAGGCCCACCCCAGCCCTGCTCCCACTGACACTCCTCTGTCCAGCCACAGCTCAGAAAGTGCGGAGCGGGTGCCCCTCATTGCTCCCCACCGCATGCATGGCCTGCATCGTGTCACTGCTGTGAAGAGGGCAGAAGGAACAGAGAAAGAAACAGACAAGAGGTTATTCCACGCTGTTCTGCTCAGTCCTCGAGGGCTCCTAAATCCCATCCCCTCTCCAACCAGCGGATCCCCCAGATCTCTCTCCCCAACTCTCGCAGTCTCTCCCTTCCTCCAGGTCTCCTTGCTCTAGCAGGTGACTCAGAAGTCCTGGTCTCTTCCACAGACCCTCCCAACCACCCACCCAGTTAGGACTCCTCGAAAGTGGAGCTCCGTGACCTGCTTTCCTAAGGTTCCTCAGCCGAGTCTTCTGCACACTAAAGTTGGACACCCACCGTCCTTTCTCTCTTCCTCCTTCTCAAGGTAGAGAGCAGGAACTGTGAAGCTGTGATGCCAGGGGGCTGTGGCTCCCTTCACCCCTCTGTGACAACCTGCTGGCTACAGAACTCCAGCCACAACTACGGTTGCCCACCTACCCTACACTGAATCCCTTACACGTGGACTTCATAACTAGGACTTGCCTTAATTCTCAGAATACCTTCACAAGCTCTCTTGAGTCTCACAACAATCCTGTATTTATTCTCATTTTACAGATGAAAAACTGGACCTCTGAAAGGGTATTTCCCCCAAGCAAGAACCTGAACACAGCCTCCCTCCCGAGCCTCAGTTTCTCTCCAGTGACAGAGCTGCCTCCCTTTCAATCTTCATGCACTTGATGACTTCATCTTGTAACAATATTTATATGGAGAAATACATTCTAAGTCCAAAATGACTTGCAAAGTTTAAAAATGCAACTTATTCCTAAATTGAGGTTAATCCGTACTTAAAGCATTCTGCAGCTTTGGCCTCCCTAATGCCCAAGTGACAAAATGACAGCACTGCTTAAAAAGAAGTTAAGAACTCTTCTTAAATCCACTGGACAAGATTTTCAAACCAATCTTGACAAGTTCCATATTCAACCTCTTTCTAGTTAGTTATAACAGTTGTTTTCAAGGGACCATTCAGAGTTTAAAATTTTCTTTTCAGAAGCTGAAGTCACTAGGAAGTAGTCTACCTGTTTCACACCAACAGTCTTTCCTAGAGAAGGAAGGTGATTTCTAAACATACAGATTTAAGCACCTCCTCCCCATGTCTGAAGTCCCACTGGCTTTTCCATGGCTCATACCATGGAGCCCACATTCTGGCCTTTTTCTGGTTAATTCCACCACACACCCTTCACATAGGCTGCATAGGGCGACAGTCCTCTGAAACACCTAGCATTTTAATGATGCTTCCTGATAGCTTCCCTGATAGCTCAGTTGGTAAAGAATCCGCCAGCAATGCAAGAGACCCTGGTTCGATTCCTGGTTTGGGAAGATCCCCTGGAGAAGGGAAAGGCTACCCACTCCAGTATTGAGACCTGAAGAATTCTATGGGCTACTGTCCATGGGGTTGCAGAGTCGAACATGACCGAGCAACTTTCACTTTAATTATGCAATATGCCTGAAAACTCTTAATTCATCCTTCAAAGTTAAAGGAATTCAAAAGTGGTATTTTGAGAAGCCCAATAGGTATTAAACCTTGCTTGTTGTATTGTTGTTGTTTAGTCACTAAGTTGTATCTGACTCTTTGTGACCCCACAGATTGTCCCCCAGGCTCCTCTGTCCATGGGATTTCCCAGGCAAGAATACTGGAGTGAGCTGCCATTTTCTCCTTCAGATCTTTTCGACCCAGGGATCGAACCTGTGTCACCTGCATTGGCAGGCAGATTCCTTACCACTGAGACACCAGGAAAATTCATTATACCTTGTTCAGATCAGATCAGATCAGATCAGTCGCTCAGTCGTGTCCGACTCTTTGCGACCCCATGAACTGCAGCACACCAGGCCTCCCTGTCCATCACCAACTCCCGGAGGTCACTCAGACTCACATCCATCGAGTCAGTGATGCCATCCAGCCATCTCATCCTCTGTCGTCCCCTTCTCCTCCTCCCCCCAATCCCTCCCAGCATCAGAGTCTTCTCCAATGAGTCAACTCTTCGCATGAGGTGGCCAAAATACTGGAGTTTCAGCTTTAGCATCATTCCTTCCAAAGATTTCCCAGGGCTGATCTTCTTCAGAATGGACTGGTTGGATCTCCTTGCAGTCCAAGGCACTCTCAAGAGTCTTCTCCAACACCACAGTTCAAAAGCATCAATTCTTCGGCACTCAGCCTTCTTCACAGTCCAGCTCTCACATCCATACATGACCACAGGAAAGACCATAGCCTTGACTAGGCGAACCTTTGTTGGCAAAGTAATGTCTCTGCTTCTGAATATGCTATCTAGGTTGGTCATTACTTTCCTTCCAAGGGGTAAGCGTCTTTTAATTTCATGGCTGCAGTCACCATCTGCAGTGATTTTGGAGCCCGGAAAAATAAAGTCTGACACTGTTTCCACTGTTTCTCCATCTATTTCCCACATAGTGATGGGACCAGATGCCATGATCTTCATTTTCTAAATGTTGAGCTTTAAGCCAACCTTTTCATTCTCCACTTTCACTTTCATCAAGAGGCTTTTGAGTTCCTCTTCACTTTCTGCCATAAGGGTGGTGTCATCTGCATATCTGAGGTTATTGAGATTTCTCCCAGCAATCTTGATTCCAGCTTGTGTTTCTTCCAGCCCAGCATTTCTCATGATGTACTCTGCATATAAGTTAAATAAACAGGGTGACAATATACAGCCTCGACGTACTCCTTTTCCTATTTGGAACCAGTCTGTTGTTCCATGACCAGTTCTAACTGTTGCTTCCTGACCTGCATACAGATTTCTCAAGAGACAGATCAGGTGGTCTGGTATTCCCATCTCTTTCAGAATTTTCCACAGTTTATTGTGATCAACACAGTCAAAGGCTTTGGCATAGTCAATAAAGCAGAAATCGATGTTTTTCTGGAACTCTCTTGCTTTTTCCATGATCCAGCGGATGTTGGCAATTTGATCTCTGGTTCCTCTGCCCTTTCTAAAACCAGCTTGAACATCAGGAAGTTCACGGTTCACATATTGCTGAAGCCTGGAAGAAGTCTTGTTCAGGCTTCAGAAGCAGGACAGCAGGCCTCTGATCTGCTTCTAACCTGCTGGACACTGCCCGGAATCCATGCCTGCCTGCAAGCACAGCAAGTCTGGAAGCACTTTAGGTAAGAAAGGGAGGAGGTCTTAGAATTTTCTTGAGCCCCTAAGTGTCTGGCCAACCCCCTCTTCCCTGTTCCCAGGGTCTAAGATGTCTTGTGACTCACAAGATGAAACAAACAGCATTATAAAAGACAGTAAACCAGAGCTGCTTTTTCGTATGCAAACTAATGACGGTATCAGTTTGTGTGTCGGAATTATAAGTGGGATCCCTCAAAACTGCAATATGAAGTCTCACCCACAGTCTGGCCACTGCCTGGGACCTTTGACCAATTGGGACTCCAGATTGCTCTCATTCAGGACTCGCCAGCGCTGTTCAAGTCTGGATGTTGGTGATGTACTGCTGTTATACATGTATGTTTCATATATATGATAATGAAGGACAGAGAAGTCTGGTGTGCTGCATTTCATGGGGTCTCAAAGAATCAGGCACAACAGCGACTGAACAACAATGCTATTACTTCTCTCCACTGTTTCTAATTTTTTTCTTTTAATGACTGTATATTTAAATTAAGTCAAATAATCTATAAAAGGTTGAAACTGTTTTTGTGTTTGTAAGGCACTCTTTCCAGAGAAGGCAATGGCACCCCACTCCAGTACTCTTGCCTGGAAAATCCCATGGGTGGAGGAGCCTGGTAGGCTGTAGTCCATGGGGTCCCTAAGACTCGGACACGACTGAGCGACTTCCTTTTCACTTTTCACTTTCATGCGCTGGAGAAGGAAATGGCAACCCACTCCAGTGTTCTTGCCTGGAGAATCCTAGGGGCGGGGGAGCCTGGTGGGCTTCTGTCTATGGGGTCGCACAGAGTCGGACACGACTGAAGCAACTTAGCAGCAGCAAGGCACTCTTTCATTAATGAATCCTTCAAACCTAAAGCGAAAGTAAAAACTTTCCACCAAAGTTACCTTTATCACAGTCCTCTATGCTAGAGTACTTGATACTGAAATATAAGCCAACATCTGAGCCTTTAAAGATAAAATCTTTGAGAGATAAGATATAGGTACATAAAATAATGAGAGAACACCCGCACCCAAGCAAATAGCACAAAGTCTATGAACTGTAAGAAATCTGAGAAGGCAGATCAATAATGGCCACTCAGGGCAGGGTTTATTAAAGTGGGATTGGGTGGGCAGAAGTGACGGGGAGAGGTTGGATTTCAGAACATGATTACAACTTAGGTGAGGATTTATGTTGAGTTGCCAAGAGACAGCTACAAAAAAGCTGGATGTGGACTCTGATCCAATACAGCAAAAGAGTTCCCATCACTGATACTGATGACCCAGAATACACATGATACTGACAACAATGAGGTGTCAACTGAAGGCTCACTCACTAGATATACAGTGTGTCTGGCTCTCAGAGCTCTATGAACACCAGTGGCCTAGGGGATGGGGGTGAGGGGGGATTGTCATAGCTACTCAACCAATAGTAACAAGAATGGGAGCCAGCAGAGTGCCCCCTGGGCCAGAAATCTCTGCATTTTGGAGACAGTTTACTCTCACACTCACGCCACACAAACATCATTTTTTACTGTGCGCCACGATGTACAAAAAAAGGTTCAGAAGCACTTTCAGTCAGTAAAGAAACAGAGCAAGATTCAGAAAGAATACCATAAAGCAGCAACATAGAGCAAAAGTGATCTAAACCCTGGGATTGCATTAGAATCATCAGTGTTGCTAAATAAAACTAGAGATGTCTGAGTGCCTCAGATTAGGCATCCAGGGTGCCTAAATCTGAAACTCCAGGTTTTTTTTTAATACTTGAATGATTCTAAAATACAGTCAAGGTTAATGATTACTGGTACAGAAACGGCTGGAGCAAAATATTCATACTTGTTCACAAAACGTAAGAATTGGCTGCTTTGTATTCCACATGATTTCTAGCAATAATTAGGTCACCTGGGAGCTTATCAGAAATTCAGACTCTCAGGTCCCATTCCAGATCCCCAGATCCCTGAGCTGATTATTTATAAACACTTCTAAGGGTAATATCTCAACACTGACAGCACACTGGAATCATCGCGGAGCTTTGGACATTGCTAGATCTGATCCTGGGGATGCTTCTAATAGGACATTGCTAGATCTGGTCCTGGGGATGCTTCTAATAGGACATTGCTAGATCTGGTCCTAGGGATGCTTCTAATAGGACATTGCTAGATCTGGTCCTGGGGATGCTTCTAATAGGACATTGCTAGATCTGGTCCTGGGGATGCTTCTAATAGGACATTGCTAGATCTGGTCCTGGGGATGCTTCTAACAGGACATTGCTAGATCGGGTCCTGGGGATGATTCTAACATGCAACCACGGATGAAAACACTGACAGCGGTGGGGCATGTTAAGACTGCATCCCTGAGCTGCCACTCTCAGAGATCCCGATGTAACAGATCTCACCTGGGGCTTGGAAAGCTACATTTTTAACAGTTTTTATTATGAAAAGGGAAACATAAATTCAAAAGGTATTCTGAAGGAAAAAATTGTCAAAATCCTGACAGCTGAGAATTATAATTCAGAAAGGGAAGGAATTAAAATTAAGAATCAAATTATTTCTTACATTCTTAAGAAGAAATATTCCTTGAATTTCATATGACTTATTTAGCCTCAGTCTCATTTTCATCAAATGTGAAATGAGGGTTTTTACTTGGTTATCTCTACTCCTAGCATTTAATAACTCTGCATAGCTACAACTGGGGACTTCCCTGGTGGCACAGTGATAAAGAACCTGCCTTCCAATGCAGGAGACACAGGTGCAATCCTAGGTTGGGAAAATCCACTCAGTGAGGAAATGCCAACCTACTCCAATATTCTTGCCTGGGAAATCCCATGGACAGAGGAGCCTGGTGGGCTAGAGTCCCTGGGGTCACAAAGAGTCGGACACAACTTAGCAACTAAACAACAATAGCTACAACTGCTAACACTAATAAGGACTTCAGAGTCTCCAAAGGGCCTCCATGATTATTTTGTTTGCCTTTTGGATATTTCTGCTCCCCAAACTAAAAGCCTTGGCAGGTTTGACCCTTTTAACTTGTTTTCTTGTTTCAGTAGGCAAAAAATGTACTCGATTGATTAATAAGGCATTGACTCTCAAAGTGAGAAGCAGGGTTATTTTAAAATTCAGTCATGACTGGAAGAAAACTATATAGCTCCTAGATAAGATCAAGAATTCACAGTGGTCTATGTAATTATACTTGTAAGGTTGACCATAGTTAATTTGAATCTCCTCCATATATCTGACACTGAGCAAAATAGTATCTTACAACAGTTAGGGAAACATTAAGAAATTTCAATTATCATGAATAAACCTAATTATTTATCAGTTGTAGTTCACTGAGCACTTTCAAAGATTAAGCAAAAAGACTCAGAATTCCTTTTGAGGCAAAAAAATGGCTCATTTTTCCAAGAGGCCCAAGGTCACATGACTGAGATAAAACAAGGCTTCCAGGAAAGCCTGGGTTTCATGACTCTGGTTTTCTTTCTCATTGGAAGCTCAAGCAGAAAAAAATGCTAATAAGCACATTTAACCAAAAGGATGTACTGGCATAAAGGAGAAAACTCCTGAGAAATAATTTAAAAATCAAGGACAAAGGTTTACTTTGAAGTGAATGAAAACAGTACATGAAAAGTAAATACCACCCCCCCCCACAAAGAGTATAAAAATTAGACTTCTAAACTGAGAATTATACAATGTAAATTTTCAGACTTTAAAAATATTTATGTATCAGTTCAGTCAGTTCAGTTCAGTCACTCAGTCCTGTCCGACTCTTTTCGACCCCATGAATCGCAGCATGCCAAGCCTCCCTGTCCATCACCAACTCCAGAGGTCACTCAAACTCACATCCATCGAGTTGGTGATGCCATCCAGCCATCTCATCCTCTGTCATCCCCTTTTCCTCCTGTACCCAATCCCTCCTAGCATCAGAGTCTTTTCCAAAGAGTCAACTCTTTGCATGAGGTGGCCAAAGTATTGGAGTTTCAGCTTTAGCATCATTCTTTCCAAAGAAATCCCAGGACTGATCTCCTTCAGAATGGACTGGTTGGATCTCTCTGCGATCCAAGGGACTCTCAAGAGTCTTCTCCAACACCACAGTTCAAAAGCATCAATTCTTTGGCACTCAGCTTTCTTCACAGTCCAACTCTCACATCCATACATGACCAGAGGAAAAACCATAGCCCTAACTAGACGGACCTTTGTTGGCAAAGTAATGTCTCTGCTTTTCAATATGCTATCTAGGTTGGTCATAACTTTTCTTCCAAGGAGTAAGCATCTTTTAATTTCATGGCTGCAATCACCATCTGCAGTGATTTTGGAGCCCCCCAAAATAAAGTCTGATACTGTTTCCACTGGTTTCCCCATCTATTTCCCATGAAGTGATGGGACCAGATGCCATGATCTTAATTTTCTGAATGTTGAGCTTTAAGCCAACTTTTTCACTCTCCTTTTCACTTTCATCAAGAGGCTTTTTAGTTCTTCTTCACTTTCTGCCATAAGGGTGGTGTCATCTGCATATCTGAGGTTATTGATATTTCTCCCGGCAATCTTTATGTATACACATATATTAAAATATGTTGGTCGCACGGTCGTGTTTGACTCTTTGTGACCCCATGGACTATAGCCCACCAGGCTCCTCTGTCCATGGAATACTGGAGTGGGTAACCATTCCCTTCTCTGGGGGATCTTCCCAACCCAATGATTGAACCTGGGCCTCCTGCATTGCAGGCAGATCCTTTAGTGTCTGAGCCACCAGGGAAGAAGCCAAATACTAAAAATATTTATGTATATATTAAAGTACACAATCTTAATACAAATACCCAATACATGTGTTTTTAAAGCAATAAATTCTAGTTTCTTTTTAAAATCATATCTTCATATAACATGGACAAAAATATTTCAGAAATCAAACAGTAACTTACATTAGCAATTTTAATCAAGTAATTTTCTCTTGACTGAAAAAAAAATGCATTTCAGTTTTTAAAGAACAAGTAGCAGGATAAAATATACACCTGAAATAATATGCTAGGCTCACTAAATGCTTCTCAGCAATCATAGTGAAACGGTAAAGCTTTAGTAAATCTAACAGAAAAAAATGTAGAAGCTGCATCTCTTCCCTAGAGAAAAAAAAAAAAAGATCCATATATACACAGTATACCCCCAGGCCCATCATATGAAGCAAGAGATTTTAACAAGTTTATTAATCAATAAGCCATTTAAGTTTTAAGGTTACAGCTATGGATTCTCAAGACTGCCGGGAGAAATATCAATAATCTCAGATATGCAGATGACACCACTCTTATGGCAGAAAGTGAAGAGGGGCTAAAAAGCCTCTTGATGAAAGTGAAAGTGGAGAGTGAAAAGGTTGGCTTAAAGCTCAACATTCAGAAAACGAAGATCATGGCATCTGGTCCCATCACTGCATGGGAAATAGATGGGGAAACAGTGGAAACAGTGTCAGGCTTTGTTTTTCTGGGCTCCAAAATCACTGCAGATGGTGACTGCAGCCATGAAATTAAAAGATGCTTACTCCTTGGAAGGAAAGTTATGACCAACCTAGATGGCATATTCAAAAGCAGAGACATTACTTTACCAACAAAGGTTCGCCTAGTCAAGGCTATGGTCTTTCCTGTGGTCATGTATGGATGTGAGAGCTGGACTGTGAAGAAGGCTGAGCGCCGAAGAATTGATGCTTTTGAAGTGTGGTGTTGGAGAAGACTCTTGAGAGTCCCTTGGACTGCAAGAAGATCCAACCAGTCCATTCTGAAGGAGATCAATCCTGGAATTTCTTTAGAAGGAATGATGTTAAAGCTGAAACTCCAGTATTTTGGCCACCTCATGAGAAGAGTTGACTCATTGGAGAAGACTCTGATGCTGGGAGGGATTGGGGGAAGGAGGAGAAGGGGACGACAGAGGATGAGATGGCTGGATGGCATCACTGACTTGATGGGTGTGAGTCTGGGTGACCTCCGGGAGCTGGTGATGGACAGGGAGGCCTGGCGTGCTGCAGTTCATGGGGTCGCAAAGAGTCGGACACGACTGAGCGACTGATCTGATCTGATGTGATCTGATGGATTCTCAAGGCTATGTATTCTGTCCAAATTTCAAACTGCTCTTGGGTAGCATGTTTTACTTATCTGTTAAATGATTAAGAAAACTATGACACTGATTTTTAATATTTTGCTCTGCTCTTTTTAATGACAATCCCAACCAACCAATCAAAAACAATTCAAAATTTAGTAGTTTCAAAAAAAAAATTGTTATGCAAAGACAAAATGGAGGCTGACAGGTTGACCATAAGGATTTAATAGAGCAATTCCCTAAATGAGCATAAGCCACCAAAGTAGAACTCTTGCTAAAAAAGTTATTAGATCTTGGAACATATGATTAGGTCTTGGAACTACTAAATATGCTCCCATTACAGTATCTTTGACAGTTGCCTTAGATTGTAGATCTGAAGCCTAGAATTTGACAGATGTATCAAACAAGTCAAGATAACTGTTGTTTAGTTGCTAAGTCACATCTCACTCTTTGTGACCTCATGGACTGTAGCCCACAAGATGACTCTGTCCATGGGATTTCCCAGGCAAGAATATGGGAATGGATTGCCATTTCCTTGTCCAGGGGATCTTCCTGCCCCAGGGATCAAACCTGAGTCTCCTGCTTGGCAGGCAGATTCTTTACCATTGAGCCACCTGGAAAGCCCCAAGAAGCCAAGATACCTTAACTTTAATCTCTGACTTCACTCAGTGAATACACAAGAGATGTCAGGCCACTCACCTGTCTCACTTTAGTTTCCTCACATATAAAATTCCAGGAGTTAACTTTTAAGTTTTAGATTTTCATGAAACTTCCAAGGAGATCAAAGATGAGAGAAGTGAGAAATCAAGTCTTTTCTTAGGGACATTAAAATGGAGGAAGTCTTGCTCTGGCTTCAGAAGGAGACCAGGCCTCTGACCTGCTTCTGACCTCCCTGGACACTGCCCAGATTCCATGCCTGCCTGCGAGCACAGTAAGTCAGGAAGCACTTTAAAGGGGGTAGGTCTTGGAACTCTTGAGCCCCTGGAGGTGTGGCCCACCCCTCACCGTCTAACGAAATCCTGTGGCTCTCAAGGTAAAACAAACAGCATGGTAAAAGTTAAAGCAGAGCTGCATTTTTGCATGAAATCAGTTTGCAGCCTGAGATTATGAGCAGGAGCTCCCAACGCTGCAATTTGAAGTCTTACTGGTGGAGTGGACACTGCCTGGGACCTTTTCCCAACTGGGACTCCAGATTGCTGTCATTTGGGACTTCCCAGCACTGTTCACGTCTGGGTGTAGGCTGGCCAAATTTGGTGAGGTATACGTTGTTACTTCTTTCTATTGTTTCTATTTTTCTTTTAATGATTATACATTTAAATTGTCAAATAATCTCCTATAAAAAATTAAAACTGTTTATTTGTGAGTAACAAGTGGTTTCTTTTGTTAACGAATCCTTTGAATCCAATATGAAAGTAAAATTTTGGCAAAACGGTCTTATTTAAAAAAAAAAACTTTTAAACATACTAGAAAACAGTGGCATTCTGCTAGTTATGTAAGCACTTTATGATCAGTATGAAAACATGGGGAAGAGAGTCTGAGCTGTGACATCTGCAGCACTGAAAGGCTACACGACAAAAAGCAGTGGTTACGGTTAGGAAGTAACAGGAAAACACAACGTAGAACAATAGCTTATTAGGCAAATTGGAGTTGGTGTGAAAATAAGAATAAATCTTCATTCTTCTCAATTAAAACAATATTCTCAAATTAAAAATCTGTCGAGATGGCAAGTTTTCATCAGTGATTTATAAACTTCATTTTAAGATATAGTTGGTGCTACTGTAAACTAGAAGATAAACCCTTGGTCACTACAATGAATCACTCAGAACTTCTGTGACTGATTCTGGTGACTATGCTATTAGGTTAACATTTGCTGCTATGATTAAAATTATAAAATGCCATCCAAGAATCAATTACATGTAGTGAAAGTACTGAAAAACACACTTGATAATTTGTTACATTGGAAAGGAAGTCAAATATGAGGAAATATGCGAGACAAACATGAAGATATATGAGCTCTTAAATGCACTTACGAGGGGGTGGGGGAAGATAGTAATAATGCTAAGAAAATAAAAATTAGTATTAAAGCAAAAATAAAAGTTACAATAGTTGTAGATTTATGTACTCTAAAAATTAATTCTTCTGGTTTTTAAACTTGTTCCTGCTCAATGATTCTTGAATAATGAAAGATCATCCATGGAGAACTGATCTTTCCTATGAAAGAGGACTGCTTTTTATGGGATTAACTATAATGTTTTATAAGTAGTGTTTAAGAGCATGGACTCTGGAGCCATACTGCTTGGGTTCAAGTCTTGGCCTTTCCACATTCTAGAAGTGACCTTGAGCAAGTTATTTAACATCTGTGTGCCTCACATCCCCCATTTGGTAAAATAGGTATGACAATCAGTGTCATGGTAAGGACTGAGTTAGTAGTTAAATGAGTTTGAGATAAGTCAGTTAATCTAAAGTAGCTGCAACTATGCCTGGTACACAATGAACCACACATATGCAGAAATGCTATATCACCAATTTCTAAGAATTTAGTATCACCCATTTGCTGAAGACTCCCTATTTTAGGTTCCCACTCAGCCCTTTTATGCCCCTCGCCTACTTGACATTTGTACTTGGACTTCTCACAAATGTCTCACAGGTAACATGTCCAAGATAAAATGAATTCTTGACCTTCCCCCTTAAATCTGTCCCCTTACCACATCCCTAGTCTTCAACATCTCCATGAATCTCCAGTTAATACAACAGACAAACCTTGGCAAACTTTGTCGTCTGTGTGCACATTTAAAAGAGGGGAGGGGCAGTTACACTAGTTCCAGGGGACTGCTGCCAAGTAGGAATGTCAGCTCTGTGATGAAGGACATAGATACCCAGATGCTCAGTCATGCCCATCTCTTTGTGATCCCACGGACCACAGCCCACCAGGCTTCTCTGTCCAGGGAAGCCTGTGATGAGGGACAGACTGTTCCTAAAGGGAAGCAGAACATCAGATTTTAAAGCTACTAATGCCTCCTTCCACGTCATCCCACCCAATTCCGATCTGTCTGAACTGTGGCTTAGCTATCAGGATTTTTTTTAAGTTTCCAGGTGACACGAGTATACAGCCAAGATTGAGAACTAGTCTAGTCCAGGCCTCCCATTTTAATGTGTACAAACTGAGACTCAGAGAAGCTACATGCTTAGCTCAGGCACCAATAAGTTTGAAACAGGTACAGAATCAACAAATAGCTTCTAAGGCTGTTTACAAACAGCATTTTTGAAAAAGGACAGAACAGAAAATCAGGGTGTACTGTATATTACAGGGTGAGTACAGTACATGATCTTTTAACTTTAAATATTGTGTACATACTGATCCTTAGTCTCCATTTCCCTTTTCAGATTCATTCTCCTCCCTTCTCTGCCTTGTTCCCAGCCCCAGGAGGCTGACTCTACACAATGATTCAGCTGGGCCTCTTGCCAAAGGTCAGCCAGTGAGAGGCACCAGTGGGTGATCAGAGGGTGGGCAGGAGTGTCTGGGATCCCTCCTCTTGGGTGATCTTGCCCCCACTGCACAGCTTTCCATGGCTTCAGCTCCGGAGGGAGCTCCCTTTCCACTTCAGGTCCAGAAGTGGTAGCATCTTCCCACTGGTGACAATCCCTGGGTGCTTCAGTGTCCTTTGTGGGTTTCTTAAACCTGCTCATACTTCTGAAAACAGGCCACTCATTAAATCTGTTTCCTGCCAGGACGTTGACATACACAAATAGCTTGTCAGACAGACACATAAATGTACAGGGTTGGATTTTCACAAGTGTGAGCAGGTTTAATGGAAATTATGTTGCTTACTGAAGGTTGTGGTCAAAAAAGTTGGAGAAACACTCAAGGTTTTTTCTACACCACTGCCTCCCCTGGCTGATAAAGGGAGCTACTGAGTTGAAACTTCTAAAAATAAACATTTCAAAAACCTTCTTTATGACTGTTAACATTAAATAGTAAACAGTGCCTAAAAGAAAGACATGTTTAATAAAACAGATTTTTTTTTTTAACAGAGCTTATACTGCTAAACAGTGGAAAGGGCCACTTTGACAAGAAGTGAGTTTCCCACCACTGCTCTGCAGATGTGGAGGAGATGAGAGACTAGGAACCCCAAGTCAGTCTCTCTTTAAAAGGTGTGCTTCTATCAGGGAGAACCAAATGGTTAAAATTTCTTCCAAAATATAAATTAAGCAATTTTTGTCATAGCAAAATACTGTAGTAAAAAACCATACCATGTCAGCTCAACTCTCACTGATTTGTGGAGGGGAAAGAAGAGTGAAATGAGGCAGCTTTCAAAAATGTCCAAACCCTGCTCCTTTTCATAAGATCTGAAAGTACAGATCCAGAGAAAGAAGTAAACATCCCAGGTCTGACTATTCTCCAGAACCATCTTTAAAGCTGCCTTATGGCTCCACATAAACAGCTATCAAGGACAGAAAGTCTCTAGACCTTGGTCTGTTCATCCAACCTCCATCCATCGGATGGCCACACTGCCCAAAACTGTGGGACCTTCACTGTGCTTCCTTCTAATACCCAAAGTGCCACACTGCTATAGTAATATAAAACCATACTTAAGTCTGAGCATTACTAGATTCAAATATAAGCCATCTGATATAAGATTCAAAGGAAATGCAATTAGGAGCAAAGAAAATATGCACAAAAATGGCAACAGATATTCTCTGGTTTGTTACCATAACCTCTCTGAAGGAGTGATACCATTCCATATTTTGCTACAAAGTGGTTAATGTTTACAGCAGATAGTCTGGGGAAAAAAGCAATTTCATCCTGTCGTGCATGCGTGCTAAGTTGCTTCAGTCCTGCCCTACTCTTTGGGACCCTATGAACTGTGGCCCACTAGGCTCCTTTGTCCATGGGATTCTCCAGGCAAGAATACTGGAGTGGGTTATTATTTCCTCCTCCAGGGGATCTTCCAGATCCAGAGATTGAATCCCACGTCTCCAGCGGCTTCTGCATCACAGGCAGATTCTTTACCACTGAGCCACCAGGGAAGTCCCCTTCATCCTGTCACCAGATATCAAATCAGTATTATGCAAGTGCCTTTATAATAGCAAGTAAAACTTGTTAAATGCTTAGATACAAACTGTCTAGCCATGCTGTACCCCAGCTCCTTTGGGTTCTGCTCCTCAGGACGTGCACTGGAGTAAGTAGGGCAGGTGATAATCCCATGTCATAGAGAAGGCAACCCTCACAAAGGAAATAACTTCAAACTTAAACCAAACTTAAACACCTTGAACTGGATCAGGAGCCTCTGTCTCATGCACTGTACCATGCTGCCTCCCCAAGGTGAATTTATCTAACCTGCACACTGACAAGATTTTTCATGCTCGCTACTGAAAAAAGAGAAATATACTGAAAATACTGAATTTTTCTAAGCTTGACTCTATCATAAAAAACGTACCCCAATAGTAATATCAACCTATCTGCACCCATTAAAATGTGTGTGTGATAACTGCAGCTTTTTATAATTGAGTGGCTTCTAGTGATGCCTGTGATCTCAGGGGAGGCTGATATGCTATATTTTATTTCCTGATCTATACTGAACTCCAAATTCTTTGATATCACTACGGGAATTAGAAAGGACAAAGAGTTAAATAATTCAGTAGCCGAAGTCCATTAATGACATTATACAGGAAAGGCAGTGTTACATCTTTTTACTAGCTGACTTAGAAAAATCAGGCCTATCATTCAAACTACTATAACTTGCCTTATCAGAATGTCAATCAGGAAATAAAGGAAACCTGAAGTCGTTGCACAACACGCGAATGTTTCAACTTTATTTTTTTCAGCACATCATTACGCATTATCCGTTCGGTCAACGTAGTGGATGAGGAGGAGAGCCCTCCATACCAATCACTGCTAGGTCAGCAGGGTACCAGCTTGGGCGCCCCAAACATTACGCGACCTGAAAAGTACTTGCGGAGGGGAATCACAAAGTGCCATCGGCGATGTCTGCAGTCAAGACGAAAAAGGCACGCTAAAATTTAATGATAAGTTTAGCAACTTTCTAGAACAGCGGACGAGCTTTTGCTTTGAGCTCAGCAGAATCGCTTCCAACCCAAAGCAAACCATCCTCCCGGACAGGGGCCGAGATAACGGGAAGGCGGCCGGTCCGCGCCAATCAACAGCGCCTGAGTCTGGTTAGCGCAGACCTGCCAGTTCGCAGCCAGGCCGGGCAGCTGTTGATCTCGGGGCCATTTTTTTTTTTAAAGCAGAGACAGAGAGCAAGTAGAAAGGGAGTGAGGAAGGCTGAGCCCGAGGGAGGGAGAGTGAAAGAAGAGGTAAGGACGTCCCAGGAAAAGTCGAAGAGGGTTGCAAACTGGCGGGGACCGATCGGCGGAGCTCGGCGGCGCGGAAGCCGGAGGATAGCGGAGAGAAAGGGTAGAGGGGGCCCGCGCCTCAAAGTTCCGCGTCCCGGCGGCGCCCGCGCGCTGGGCTGCTCACCTAGCAGGAGCGTGGTCCAGGTTCGGCCGCGCCCCGAGCGCCGCAGGCCCAGCGCCCCGCGCAGCCCGGCCGCCAAGCGCCCCCCCGAGGCCGCCCCCGGCGGGTGGCGCGGCGGACTCGGCTCTGGGCCCCTTCCTGCCCGCGGCGCCCTTGCGCCTAGGGGACGGGGGCGCGCGCTCGGGCCCGGGCTCCCCGGCGCCGACATCTGGCGACCCCCTCAGCGGAGACTGCGAGGCGCGGGGCGGCTGGGGCGGCTTTGGGGCCGCCTCCCGGTGCTTGTTCCGCGCCTGCAGGACCATCTTGGCATAGTCGCGCCCGCTCGCTGCGCGCGCCCGGACGGCGGCCGGGAAACGCCGGGCTGGCGGGGCGGCCCCGTCGCCGCTCACTCTCCGGCAGGCAGGCGGGCGGAGGGCGGGCCGGTCCCTCCCCGCGAGCGGGGAGGCGGGGAGAGCTGCAAGGCCGGGCGGCGGCTGCCTGCTGGCGGTGCAGCCGGGAGGCGGCGCCGGACTCGAGCGCCTGCCGCCGTTGCCGCCGCTCCGGTTGTCACGGCGACCGCGGAACGCCGGGGGGCGGGGGCGGGGACACTGTGAGCGGCCGCGGCCCCGCTCCCGCCGCCCCCTCCGCGCCGGACGCGCGCTCCCGGCCGGCCAACGCGCACGCGCGGACTTCGGCGAGGGCGGGGGCTGACCTGGGGCTGCCCCGCGACCCGTGCCCTGCTTCGGACCCGCATGGGGCTCGGCCAGGCGAGGGCATGAACCGCCTTCCGGGAACAGCTGTCCCTCCCATTTGGAGCGGCCGGGAAGAAGAAAGGGCCCTCTGGGGGAGGGGGCGGCTTGTGGAAGTTTCGGACCCGATTAAGGCTGAAAGTGGAGCCCGGGGAAGCCCGCGTGGCCCCAGCAGCTCGTAGCGGGAGCGGCTGGACCGGGTAGGGCGGTGGCGGGGGCGGGAAGGCGCTCGGGAATATCCACGCGGGGGCGCTGTGCGAGCGCTCTGGCGCCTCGGTGGCTCTGCCGCTGGAAAAAGAACCTAACAAAGTAGAGCCACTGGATCACGTTACTCCACGACGTGTGGCCTCTCAGTTTAGAATGCTGCTGAAAGCAGCTCCCGCGCTAACGGATGCGACAAGCAGGGCACCCTGATTTAAAAGGGCATCAGAGTACCTCCAGGGGAGCTGATAAGGATCGAGACGCAAGTGTATGCCTGACATTAAAACTGAAGAACCGGGGTAGGAGGTGACAAAATTCAATAGAGAAGAAAAAATTATCAACAAGTGTGTTCTGTTAGTTCAAATGCTGTAACCTTGTGGCTTGAAAGAAAGCAGAAAAACTTTACTTGCCGTTAAAACAGAAAACTAGACGAAAACCCATTTTTCTTTCCCTTAGCAAGCGGAAGGCATGACTGAAGGGAGACTAGGAAGACTAGGAAAACTAGGCAGATCCCAGTCACCCTTCTCCCGCCACCCCACGTTTGCATTCTTTGCACAAAACCCTACAGCCGCGTGGATAAGTTTCTTTCCTTGCAGTGTCCAGTGGACTTGTTCCAAAAAATTATCCTTAATTTCCAGTTTTGTAAATGAAACCACATCATTATCTCCGTTGTAATTCCAGGTGCTTCACGTGGCTATGGATCCTTGCCCTTAAGTGTTTTTGTCCAGTGATTTCGTTATTTAAGGAAGTTAATATCAGCATTCATTCGCTATTAGGCCTTTTTAAGAGCAATTATTTTGTAAAGGGAAAAAATTGCCATGCTAATTAGTAATCACTCATATTCTATATTTTGTGAATTTAAATTTTCACTTGTCTTTCATCGAAGCAGGGAACAACTATTTTTAGACTCTTTTTTTTTTTTAAATTATTGAGGTGATATTACAGAAATCTTAGATTCTGAAATAATGTGTCAGATGATCCAGTGTGTTACCCTCTGGATTCAACTGGTACCATTTTTTGCAGAGAAAACACTTGCTGAATGAATAAATGAGTGATTGAGGGAATGAATGCAGGGGATAACAACCAGATGAAGATGAATTATGCTGTGTTCTGCAGTGCACCTGACAGTTACTTAGTTCCAGCCCTCTTCTCAGAGAAGGCAATGGCACCCCACTCCAGTGTTCTTGCCCAGAGAGTCCCAGGGACGGGGGAGCCTGGTGAGCTGCCATCTATGGGGCCACACAGAGTCAGACACAACTGAAGCGACTTAGCAGCAGCAGCCCTCCTCTCCCTTGGTCTCTTGATTTCTAGAGGACAAAGAAGCTCTGCTTCTCAGTCTCATATTGTCCCACAGAGCCTGACTGTGAAAGTTTGTTAAACTGAATTAAAAGAGAAACACCTGTTGTTTAAGACACACGCAGTGGGTTTTGAGCAGTTCCACCAGTGCTGAGTCCCTTTGCCAAGTGGAGAATCCCAGAGAAAGGCAGTCTAGTGTATCAGTCAAGACACAGGCTAATGATAGGCCCATATTTCAGCCTCTGGTCTGACATGTACCAGCCCTGTGACCTTGGCTAAGTTACCAGACCTTTTAGAGTCTCCATCTCTTCATCCCTAAGAGTAATAAAGATGTCTACCTTATAGATCTGTAAAAAAGAAATAAATATGACAGTGTATGTAAAGTGAAGTCGCTCAGTCATGTCCGACTCTTTGCGACCCCATGGACTGTAGCCTGCCAGGCTCCTCCATCCATGGGATTTTCCAGGCAAGAATACTGGAGTGGGTTGCCATTTCCTTCTCCAGGGGAACTTCCCGACCCAGGGATTGAACCCCGGTCTCCCGCATTGTAGGCAGACGCTTTACCGTCTTCCCTCAGAGTAACTGCTCAGTAAATATCCAAAGCAGTGGATGCTGTATATGGAGGATGGTAAGTCGTCTGTCCTCCCAAAGCCTGAGGCTGACAGTCCAGAATGGATGTGAAGATGCAGGGGAGTAGAGTGCTGCAGAACAGGGACAGCTGTGTGATCTTCCAACCAGTCCCACCCTCTCTGGGCTGAAAGTTTCTCAGCTGCCTGAGCAGTTGCTCCTCCCCTTGAAGTTCCCTGCTTGCCACACATGCTTTACAAATAAGGACCGTCTTTACAAATAAGGACCATCTTTACAAATAAGGACCATCTGGTGGATTGTTGTTGCTGCTACTGCTAAGTGGCTTCAGTCGTGTCCGACTCTGTGCGACCCCATAGACGGCAGCCCACCAGGCTCCCCCAGTCCCTGGGATTTTCCAGGCAAGAACAGTGGAGCGGGTTGCCATTTCCTTCTCCAGTGCATGAAAGTGAAAAGTGAAAGTGGAGTCGCTCAGTCGTGTCCGACTCTTGCGACCCCATGGACTGCAGCCTTCCAAGCTCCTCCGTCCATGAGATTTCCAGGCAAGAGTACTGGAGTGGGGTGCCATTGCCTTCTCTGATCGTTAAACTTGTATAAAATGGTAAGCAACTCCTGTTAATTCTCTCTCCCCTCCCCCAAGAAAGAAGGCCACTTCACACAGGAAGGGTGGTAGAGCAGAAAATGAAATAGTCATGAGGGTTATGTGCCAGATTTCATTTTGTTGAGATGCACAAGAGCAGGCAGTGCAGTGTATTCATATTCATATCTTTAGGCTAAGGACTGCCACATAGTGGTGAATGCTAGAGAGAGAGAACTGAAAGCTGCACTTTAAAAAAAAAGTGTGTTGCATGCAGATGATCCTATGAATTAATTCAAGATTATAATGAATATTGATTAAGTATTACAATTACTGACCACCTTTAATGCCTTTTTCCCCCAGGAGTTCCAGATGTACCAGGAAAGTGCTTCCTTATGTAACCTTATAGAAATACTGGATCAAAGCAGACAAATTCTGAGGAGAGAAACCTCACAGAGCAGGACTTCCTGGTGGTCTAGTGGCAAGGGGGGCCTGGGTTCAATCCCTGGTCAGAAAACTAGATCCCACGTCCTGCAACTAACATGCAGCCAAATGAATAAATAGTTTTTGTTTTTAAGAAAAAGAAACCCCACAGAACAATCACACGTGAATTCCTCATTTGGTCACCAAGGTACCAGCCCAATCCTTTTCTTACTAAAAGCTACATTTTGGACATTTGAAATAAAAAATTTTAATCAAAAAAATAATTTTGTAAAAAATGTTGGGGATGGAGGAATAAGAGATTAAAAGAAGAAAATGTATAATAGGCTCCAGTTCCATCCACCTCCTTAGAACTGATTCAAATGTATTCTTTTTAATGGCTGAGTAATATTCCATTGTGTTATGTACCACAGCTTGCTTATCCATCATCAAGAGGAAGGCCAGAAACAAAAACACAAAACAGTAACAACGCAAAATGGAATAGAAAGATGGAAAAAATAACCCTATTTACGAGACAACAAAAGAAACACTGATGTATAGACCAGACTTTTGGACTCTGGGACCAGGAGAGGGGAGATGATTGGGGAGAATAGCATTGAAATATGTATAATATTATATCTGAAATGTATTAATTGTTCAAACTAAACACTATCATGTTACAATTTGTTCATACTAGATGTTTGTAATGTTTCTGATAATCAATAAAAGAGATCTTGATTAAACTAAAAAAAAAAAAAAAAAGAATGTAAAAAAAAAAAAAAAGAAGAAGAAAATGAGCATAGAATAATAAAGACAGTCGTGTCCGACTCTGTGTGACCCCATAGACGGAAGCTCACCAGGCTCCCCCGCCCCTGGGATTCTCCAGGCAAGAACACTGGAGTGGGTTGCCATTTCCTTCTCCAATGCATGAAAGTGAAAGTGAAGTCGCTCAGTTGTGTCCGACTCTTAGCAACCCCATGGACTGGAGCCTACCAGGCTCCTTTGTCCATGGGATTTTCCAAGCAAAAGTACTGGGGTGGGGTGCCATTGCCTTCCCCGAATAAAGACAAGTAAATGCCCCCAAATATAGTTTAGCAATTTTATAGAGACCAGTGAAATACTGTTAAATGAACCACAAAAAGTAAAATTTGGCCAAAGGAAGGCTGCTGGGAACCAGTTTTGTTATTTGTTTCCATTGACATTTTCAAAGCCCTATTTGAAACTTCCAAATGTCCCCCTTTTCCTCTCATTCCCTCTCCTACCCGAAGAGTGAGAGCAAAAGCAGAATCTTGATTGTGGCATCTACTTCTCATTTCCTTAGAGCAAGTCACTTGATCTTTTGCAGAAGTGTCTGGGGCTCAAGTTCTAGATTCTGACAGCTGTGTCCCTCAGTGGTTGCTCATATAAAGAGAGGAACCTGTGTAACCAAGGTTACAAAACTTTGCAGAAGCCTAAATGGGTGCAACAAAGTACATCTGTATAACATTCAACTTTCTACAAAGCTCCAACATTAACTTGTCACTGTGTTATAATGTATTCCTTTAGGCTCTGGTGAGAACAAATGTAAATTGCTGCTTTATTGGTTTTCAGATTTTATATTCTGTCTTTCTGGTAGCTGACCTTGTAATTTAAACTGTTCATACTCCAATGAGTATTCCTGAGAAACTCAGAAAGTTCATTATTAGTCCTAGTTCTAGTGCATCATTCAAGAAAAACTCCATTACAGAGGGCCATGTCTCCCTAAAATGCAGTTCTTTTTACTGAGGGCTTACTATGTCCTTGGTGTCTTAGTGGATTTTAGAGACATTAAAAATTCAGATAAAGTCTTCATCCCCAAAGGGCTTGCAGTTTAGATGGAGAGGCAGGGTAAGCTAGGAGCACATTTGATTGTGCAGGAAAATGTGTGATTCAGAGCCTAAGTACTGAAAGAGTTACAAAGAGGAGAGACCACATCTGACACGATTTAGGAGTTTTCAGGGAGGAGATGAAACTTGTCTAGGCATTATTGGAACAATAGATCTTGCTTAAACAGAAGGAAGCTTGGAAAACACATTATAGAGAGGGAACAGCATGTTTCTGAAACCCTTGTGTGCCTGGCCCATAGTAAGTGCTAATAGGAACATCTTAAACCCTTTTCAGAACGAGGAAGGGAAGAAACAACTAATTTAAGGAATAAATAGATTAAAAAGACTGGATCATGAAATGCTTAGAGTGTTCACACATGGATTCTGGGTCTCAGAGCCCCCCAGATTACTCTGCAACTAAGCAGACTACTTGCTAAAGGATGCTGAGCATTCCTGCCCCCGTCTACCCTCCACTCCACCACCCCAGTGCCCCACAAACACACCCAGGTAGACTTAGGAACACTGGAAGCCAATGAATTCCACCATTAGCCTCTAATTTGGGCAGAGATTTGCTTGTATCCAGCAGGACTTTGATGACTCATAGCCTGAGCCTCACTGGTGGCTCAGATGGTAAAGCGTCTTGTCTACAATGCTGGAGACATCGGTTCAATCCCTGGATTGGGAAGATCCCCTGGAGAAGGAAATGGCAATCCACTCTAGTACTATTGCCTGGAAAATCCCATGGACAGAGGAGCCTGGTAGGCTACAGTCCGTGGGGTCCCAAAGAGTTGGACACGACTGAGCGACTTCACTTTCAGCCTGAGCCTCATGCTCATCTGCCTCTGGATGCAGATAAGGTGGGGGATAGATTTGGACACTGAATGGTCAGTGCTTGAGCCCATTCTCCAGGATAAGCAACTGGATATATCACACAACTTATCTGCTCCCTGCTAAACTGTTTCCTTGACCCAACCTTATCTTGTGGTCCCTGAGGCCAACAATCCATCCCTCATACACTCAGCTCATCTCAGTAGTCTCTAAATCTTGGCTCTTTTTAGAGGTCCTTTCTCCTATGACAGGTTCATTCCCTCATTGACTCCACCCCCTTCTTTGCTTGGATCTCCTTTCTGCCTCTGGAAAGCTCCTCCAGGGCCCTTGCCATCTTTACCTTTCATCATTGCTCTTCTCTTCAGGCAGCACCATTTACTCTAGTTCTGGTCCCCAGTCCTCTTAATTCCTACCATTGCTACAACTAACTTGAGCACCTTTCTAACACTGAACCTCTCAGCTCCTTGATATTCTCGTCTCTGGTGACCTGCATTCCTACTCTATGTGATCCCCCACTTATAGTCCCACCCTGCTCTTTGTCATCACCCCAATCTGGCTTTACTCCTGCAGGTAAAATTCAAGCAACCCACCTCCAATGCCTCTAAGTCTCCTTGTTATTCCACCCCAGTCCATCACTGCAACTCTCTCTGTCAAGATCCCCACCCCCGCCCCCTGCATGGTCCTTCCATCTCACTCACCTGGCAAAATCCCAGTCTCTGACTTCAGATCCCATGCTACTGAGGAATGCTGGAGAAATCCCACATCCTGGAAGGCAGGAACTCCTATGAATTCTTAGTTTCCATTGGCAATTGGCCCTGAGTGCTGCCCTGAAGTCCTCCAACATGCCCCTGGTGCCATTCTCCAGAGCAGATACAGCAAATGTTCACTGCTCTATGTATAATGTATAATCCCTGCTCCCCAGATTCATGGGTTAAAACCAAATCCCCAGTGTGATGGCATTTGGAGCTGGGGGGATGTAATTAGAACCTGAAAGCAGAGCCCTCAGGAAAGGGGTTAGTGCCTATGAAAGAGACTAAGAATTCCTTCTCCCACTTCCACCATGTGAGGACACAGTGAAAGGAGGGCCATCTTTGAATGGGGAAGGAGGCCCTCACCAGACACTGAATTTCCCAGCACCTTGATCTTAGACTTCCCAGCCTTTTCTCTCTCCATTCCCCAATCCTCTCTGCCCTCTATCCCCCTGAACTTCTTCACATGCTATTCTCTTAAACTGTCACACATCTGTTCTGCCCAACCCCTGGCAGTTCTAGATAACTGACATTCTCAACCCCTCACTTAGAAATCATCTCCTGCGGGAACTTTCCTCTCCTTTCTCCCCTCACATCCTGAGCCATACATTTAGTAACCTAAACTTTCCCTTATCATATCACTTACCACTGTCAGTTTGCCTGTTTATTTGTCTGACGTCTCTGTTAGACTGTAATTTTCTTGAGGGAAAGCTCTGTATTAGGTCAGGTTCCCCAAGACTCTCTAAGATAAAAATTTGTATGTGGGTGGTTCCGGAGTCGGGGCAGGTACTTTCAAGAACAAAGATAAAAATTTGTATGCAGGTGGTTCCGGAGTCGGGGCAGGTACTTTCAAGAACAAAGCATTTAAGGGAGTCAAGAAAGTGGAGTTTGACAAAGAGAAATTGAACTGCAGACCAAATGCAGCAGAAGCCTCAAACAATCCAACAGGGAGCCCTGGAGCTAGGATGGCCCTTCACAATCATTCTGAATTGTGGCAAGGGTCCCAAGTCTGTGATACCACACCAATTGGTTATTGGTGGTGGCCTCTTGCAAGGAGAGAGACGTGGGTAGGCAGCTGCATAGAATGTGTACGACTAAAAGGCAGTCCCAAAAGGGATTCAACGGTGAGCTCTTAGCGACATACACCCCTGGCATTAATTCTGGGGAAGTCTAGGTAGCCTACCATAGCCCCTCTGCTCTATGCTATCTCAAGGCCTGACACTCCAGAGGTGCCCATTCTCTTTGTAGGTAAATGATCAAATGTATGATTTACTGAATTAACTAAAATAGCAGAAAACAAAGTTCAGTTCAGTTCATTCGCTTAGTCGTATCAGACTCTTTGCGACCCCATGAATCGCAGCACGCCAGGCCTCCCTGTCCATCACCAACTCCCGGAGGTCACTCAGACTCATGTCCGTCGAATCAGTGATGCCATCCAGCCATCTCATCCTCTGGCGTCCCCTTCTCCTCCTGCCCCCAATCCCTCCCAGCATCAGAGTCTTTTCCAATGAGTCAACTCTTCGCATGAGGTGGCCAAAGGACTGGAGTTTCAGCTTTAGCATCATTCCTTCCAAAGAAATCCCAGGGCTGATCTTCAGAATGGACTGGTTGGATCTCCATGCAGTCCAAGGGACTCTCAAGAGTCTTCTCCAACACCACAGTTCAAAAGCATCAATTCTTCGGTACTCAGCTTTCTTCACGGTCCAACTCTCACATCTATACCTGACTACTGGAAAAACCATAGCCTTAACTAGACAAACCTTTGTTGGCAAAGTAATGTCTCTGCTTTTCAATATGCTATCTAGTTGGTCATAACTTTTCTTCCAAAGAGTAACCATCTTTTAATTTCATGGCTGCTGTCACCATCTGCAGTGATTTTGGAGCCCCCAAAAATAAAGTCTGACACTGTTTCAACTATTTCCCCACCTAATTGCCATTAAGTGATGGGACCAGATGCCATGATCTTCGTTTTCTGAATGTTGAGCTTTAAGCCAACTTTTTCACTCTCCACTTTCACTTTAATCAAGAGGCTTTTTAGTTCCTCTTCACTTTCTGCCATAAGGGTGGTGTCATCTGCATATCTGAGGTTATTGATATTTCTCCTGGCAATCTTGATTCCAGCTTGTGTTTCTTCCAGCCCAGCATTTCTCATGATGTACTCTGCATATAAGTTAAATAAGCAGGGTGACAATATACAGCCTCGACGTACTCCTTTTCCTATTTGGAACCAGTCTGTTGTTCCATGTCCAGTTCTAACTGTTGCTTCCTGACCTGCATACAGATTTCTCAAGAGGCAGATCAGGTGGTCTGGTATTCCCATCTCTTTCAGAATTTTCCACAGTTTAACATGATCCACACAGTCAAAGGCTTTGGCATAGTCAATAAAGCAGAAATAGATGTTTTTCTGGAACTCTCTTGCTTTTTCCATGATCCAGCGGATGTTGGCAATTTGATCTCTGGTTCCTCTGCCTTTTCTAAAACCAGCTTGAACATCTGAGAGTTCATGATTCACATATTGCTGAAGCCTGGCTTGGAGAATTTTGAGCATTACTTTGCTAGCATGTGAGATGAGTGCAATTGTGGGTTAGTTTGAGCATTCTTTGGCATTGCCTTTCTTTGGGATTGGAATGAAAACTGACCTTTTCCAGTCCTGTGGCCACTGCTGAGTTTTCCAAATTTGCTGGCATATTGAGTGCAGTACTTTCACAGCATCATCTTTCCAGATTTGGAATAGCTCAACTGGAATTCCATCACCTCCACTAGCTTTGTTCATAGTGATGCTTTCTAAGGCCCACTTGACTTCACATTCCAGGATGTCTGGCTCTAGGTCAGTGATCACACCATCATGATTATCTGGGTTGTGAAGATCTTTTTTTGTATAGCTCTTCTGTGTATTCCTGCCACCTCTTCTTAATATCTTCTGCTTCTCTTCTGCACAACAAAGGTAACTATAAGCAAGGTGAAAAGACAGCCTTCAGAATGGGAGAAAATATGAAGCAACTGACAAACAACTAATCTCAAAAATATACAAGCAACTCCTACAGCTCAATTCCAGAAAAATAAATGACCCAATCAAAAAATGGGCCAAATAACTAAATAGACATTTCTCCAAAGAAGACATACAGATGGTTAACAAATACATGAAAAGATGCTCAACATCACTCATTATAAGAGAAATGCAAATCAAAACCACTAAGAGGTACCATTTCATGCCAGTCAGAATGGCTGTGATCCGAAAGTCTACAAGCAATAAATGCTGGAGAGGGTGTGGAGAAAAGGGAACCCTCTTACACTGTTGGTGGGAATGCAAACTGGTACAGCCACTATGGAGAACACTGTGGAGATTCCTTAAAAAACTGGAAATAGAACTGCCTTGCTATGCTATGCTATGCTAAGTCACTTCAGTCGTGTCCCACTCTGTGCGACCCCATAGAGGGCAGTCCACCAGGCTCCACCGTCCCTGGGATTCTCCAGGCAAGAACACTGGAGTTGGTTGCCATTTCCTTCTCCAATGCATGAAAGTGAAAAGAGAAAGTGAAGTCGCTCAGTCATGTCTGGCTCCTAGCGACCCCACGGACTGCAGCCTACCAGGCTCCCCCGTCCATGGGATTCTACAGGCAAGAGTACCGGAGTGGGGTGCCATTGCCTTCTGATCCAGCAATCCCACTGCTGGGCATACACACTGAGGAAACCAAAATTGAAAGAGACACGTGTACCCCAATATTCATTGCAGCACTGTTTATAATAGCCAGGACATGGAAGCAACCTAAATGTCCATCAGCAGATGAATGGATAAGAAAGCTGTGGTACATATACACAATGGAGTATTACTCAGCCATTAAAAAGAATACATTTGAATCAGTTCTAATGAGGTGGATGAAACTGGAGCCTACTATACAGAGTGAAGTAAGCCAGAAAGAAAAACAACAATACAGTATACTAACACATAAATATGGAATTTAGAAAGATGGTAACAATAACCCTGTATACGAGACAGCAAAATAGACACTGATGTATAGAACAGTCTTTTGGACTCTGTGGGAGAGGGAGAGGGTGGGATGACTTGGGAGAATGGCGTTGAAACATATATGATATCATATATGAAATGAGTTGCCAGTCCAGGTTCAATGCACGATACTGGATGCTTGGGGCTGGTGCACTGGGACAACCCAGAGGGATGGTATGGGGAGGGAGGAGGGAGGAGGGTTCAGGATGGGGAACACATGTATATCTGTGGCAGATTCATTTTTATATATGGCAAAACCAATACAATATTGTAAAGTTAAAAAATAAAATACAAAAAATACAAAAAAAAAAATCTTCTGCTTCTGTTAGGTCCATACCATTTCTGTCCTTTATTGAGCCCATCTTCACATTAAATGTTCCCTTGGTATCTCTAATTTTCTTGAAGAGATCTCTAGTCTTTCCCATTCTGTTGTTTTCCTCTATTTCTTTGCATTCATCGCTGAGGAAGGCTTTCTTATTTCTTCTTGCTATTCTTGGGAACTCTGCATTCAGATGCTATATCTTTCCTTTTCTCCTTTGCTTTTCACTTCTCTTCTTTTCATGGCTATTTGTAAGGCCTCCTCAGACAGCCATTTTGCCTTTTTGCATTTCTTTTCCATGGAAATGGTCTTGATCCCCGTCTCCTGTACAATGTCATGAACCTCCAACCATAGTTCATCAGGCACTCTATCTATTAGATATAGTCCCTTAAATCTATTTCTCACTTCCACTGTAGAATCATAAGGGATTTGATTTATGTCATACCTGAATGGCCTAGTGGTTTTCCCTACTTTCTTCAATTTCAGTCTGAATTGGGCAATAAGGAGTTCATAATCTGAGCCACAGTCAGCTCCTGGTCTTGTTTTTGCTGATTGTATAGAGCTTCTCCATCTTTGGCTGCAAAGAATATAATCGATCTGATTTCGGTGTTGACCATCTGGTGATGTCCATGTGTAGAGTCTTCTCTTGTGTTGTTGGAAGAGGGTATTTGCTATGACCAGTGCATTTTCTTGGCAAAACTCTATTAGTCTTTGCTCTGCTTCATTCCGTGTTCCAAGGCCAAATTTGCCTGTTACTCCAGGTGTTTCTTGACTTCCTACTTTTGCATTCCAGTCCCCTATAATGAAAAGGACATCTTTTTTGGGTGTTAGTTCTAAAAGGTCTTGTAGGTCTTCATAGAACCATTCAACTTCAGCTTCTTCAGCGTTCCTGGTTGGGGCATAGGCTTGGATTACTGTCATATTGAATGGTTTGCCTTGAAAACGAACAGAGATCATTCTGTCATTTTTGAGATTGTATCCAAGTACTGCATTTCAGACTCTTTTGTTGACCATGATGGCTACTCCATTTTTTCTGAGGGATTCCTGCCCACAGTATTAGACATAATGGTTATCTGAGTTAAATTCACCCATTCCAGTCTATTTTAGTTTGCTGGTTCCTAGAATGTCGACATTCACTCTTGCCATCTCCTGTTTGACCACTTCCAATTTGCTTTGATTCATGGAACTGACATTCCAGATTCCTATGCAATATTGCTCTTTACAGCATCGGACCTTGCTTGTATCACCAGTCACATCCACAACTGGGTATTGTTTTTGCTTTGGCTCCCTCCCTCCATTCTTTCTGGAGTCATTTCTCCACTAATCTCCAGTAGCATGTTGGGCACCTACCAACCTGGGGAGTTCCTCTTTCAGTATCCTATCATTTTGCCTTTTCCTACTGTTCATGGGGTTCTCAAGGCAAGAATACCGAAGTGGTTTGCCATTCCCTTCTCCAGTGGACCACATTCTGTCAGCCCTCTCCACCATGACCCGCCTGTCTTGGGTGGCCCCATGGGCATGGCTTAGTTTCATTGAGTTAGACAAGGCTGTGGTCCTAGAAAACAGGGTTAGTAGATTAAATAAATTGAGATTTAGAGCCTTACAGAAGGACATTTTCTATTTGAAAACAGTGAACTCTAGTGCTCAAAAGAACGATGGGTTGTAAATAAGACTTGAAAAAATAGCAAGCAGACATGCTCTGAAGATATGGATTTGTGGCATGTGGATGGTAGGGATGGCTGAGAAGATAGTAGGAAGATGGGCAGGTGACAAAACACAGGACCTGAGACTCTGCTCCTATAACCAGGGCAGTGACATATAGAAGGCCTGTAAGAGGATATTGAGAGCATAACAGGACAAATATGAGGCCAGCTAAAATATTACACTAACTCTTTAGAAGATATTTATGATTTGTTGTTGTTGTTCAGTCACTCAGTCACGTCCAGCTCTTTGCAACCCCATGGACTGCAGCACACCAGGCTTCCCTGTCCTTCACCATTTCCTAGAACTCACTGAAACCCATGTCCATTGAGTCGGTGATGCCATCCAACCATCTTGTCCTCTGTCGTCCCCTTCTCTTCCTGCCTTCAATATTTCCCAGCATCAGGGTCTTTTCTGAGTTGGCACTTGGCATCAGGTGACCAAAATATTGGAGCTTCAGATTCAGCATCAGTCCTTCCAAGGAATATTCAGGACTGATTTCTTTTAGGGTTGACTGGTTTGATCTCTTTGCAGTCCAAGGGACTCTCAAGAGTCTTCTCCAACACCACAGTTCAAAAGCATCAATTCTTCGGTGCTCAGCTTTCTTTATAGTCCAACTCTCATACCCATACATGACTACTGGAAAAACCATAGCTTGACTATATGCACCTTTGTTGGTAAAGTAATGTCTCTGCTTTTTAATATGCTGTCTAGGTTTGTCATAGCTGTTCTTCCAAGAAGCAAGCGTCTTTTAATTTCACAGCTGCAGTCACCATCTGCAGTGATTTTGGAGCCCAAGAAAATAAAGGCTCTCACTGTTTCCATTGTTACCCCATGTATTAGGTATACTTGATCTCATATATTAGTTATAAGCAGAGAGTCACCATTTGAAATGTCAGGACTATAAATCGGATGTAAGTCTAACCTTCAAAGGTATTCACTATACATTTTAAACTATAATTTTGGATCAATTTTGTAGATATATTTAAAAACTAAAATATTGAGTTGTTTTAGTTCCTGAGCAGCTATTAATTCAAGTCATCTCAGCTCTTGCCACTAATCCTGGTTTGTTTTCAGAAACTAACATTAAAGGCAATAGCTGTAGACAGCTGAAGCTGTCTTGTAGCCATCTGAAGATGACCTGAAGCCCACAATACTCAGCAATGTTGGAAATTCCTTATTTTTTCCTATCTGAAACTGCATGTTGCTATGGTGTCCATTTTGTCCCAGGCAATAGTTTAGGGAGGAGTAACAGGTAAGGAACCTTTGGCTCTTCAGAGGAAAGTAGCATGGGTTCCAGCACCTGATTTTGCAACCAGACAAGGAATGTTGTGTCTAGACTCAAGACTGCTCTTGCGAGCACTGAAGTGCAAAGTTTGGTGAAGTAGAGCACTAGCCCTGGCACCTTCCTGGAGAGGTGGTACACATCATGCTGGGTTCCTGGAAGCTTTGGGAGGCTCTGCAGTATGGATTCTGTGCAGCCTCAGGAGGAATCAAGATCCAGTTGTCATTGGCCTCGAGGTACCGAGAGAATAGGGGCACAGTGAGAAAGAGCTTATCCCAATCCTTTCTGCCCTGTCCCAAATGGCCTATTTGCTGGGTATAGCAGACAAAGGAGCAAGAAGTGGCTATGACTGAGCATACAGCCCCAGATTCCATCCTCGGGCCTATGACTACACACTCCATGAACTCCTATACATATATGAGGAGTTTCCAACTCAGGGTTGAGGGCACTGGTACCAGGTGCAGTGGTGTTTGTGATGGTTTGGGGCCAGTGCTTTTCCTGACACTGTTCAAAGTGTGAAAGTCAGAGAGGGTTAAGCTGGGCATCCAGGTTCCCCTGAACAGATGCCACAGCAACTCACCCAGTGCTTGGCCCAAGTGCCACATCTTGCTTTGTGCAGTTTCATCACCCTTGGGTATAGTACAGCCCTGTAAGCTGTTTTGCACGGCATACTCTGCAGTTCCTTTGGCAGTTTGTCTCAGCACACTTGGTTCACACACTAGACTAGATGTTTGCTTGTCTTTCTTCATTTCCCAACATGAGTTAACAAAATCAGTACTTTAAGATTATCTGCAGGCACTTAACTCCTTCATTGCCATCTTCAGACTTCTAATCTGCAGTGTTATTTTGTTCATGGGAGTGAAACTTGCATGGTAAGTCCGATACAAGTTACCTGATAAAACACAGAGAATGAAAGAATACAAGATCAACTCTCCATAACAGTCATGGACAACCAGAGCAATGGTTGAGCACACTTGAAGTCCACTCCAGCCAGACTAGATGCACAATGAAATGAGAACATTGGGAAGTTAAACACCTTTATTATTCATTACAGCTAAGATAAATAAGCTACAGGATGCATTGTATAGCACAGGAAATAGAGTCAATCTCTTATAATAACTTCAAATGGAGTATAATCTATAAAAATATCAAATCACTATGTTATATACCTGAAACTAATATAATATTGTATATCAATTACACCTCAATTAAAAAGAAACCTTTTGCAATTCAGCAAATTAAATGAAATATTTTTAAAAATTAGTTCATCTTACTAATACCTTGCCATGTTCTAAATTTCTTTTCTTTTGTGACTATCTGGACCAATGCATGTATTTCAGAAGCCATTGAGTGAACTGGTTGGTTGAAGAAGAAAGAGTATAGTGAGACAAGAATTGTTCCAAGGAGGATGATCCTTGGAATGGAGAGGAGGCAGAGGCAGAAGGTGACAAGTCAGGGGACAGATCAGTAGAAGCACAGAGACAGAGACAACGCTGATGTTAGGGGCCCTTCAAGCAGCTGGATGCTGCACCTCTGGGAAGCTGCCCGAACCCCCAGGACAGGCACCCTGCTGAACTCCAGACCTGCCTCATCAATACTTTCTCTGGAGGAGTTAACCTTTACCAATTTATTTCCTGGAATTAAGTGCACAATTTTGTTTTAGAGATAGCATTGCTGCCCTAAAGAGTAGAGTCAAGCAAAATACCTAGGAAGTTTGTTTTCTGTTTTTGTTTTTGGCTATGATGGGTCTTCAGTGCTGCACAGGCTTTTCTCTAGTTGCAGCAAGTGGGGGTTACACTCTAGTTGTGATGCATGGGCTTCTCATTTGATGGCTTATTGTTGCAGAGCACGGGCTCTAGCACTCTGGCTTCAGTTAAGTTGCGGCCCACGGGCTCAGTAGTTGTGGCGCCAGGGCTCCAGAGCACAGGCTCAGTAGTTGTGACCCGTAGGCTTAGTTGCTCTGTGGCATGTGGGATCCTCCTGGACCAGGGATTGAACCCAGGACTCATGCATTGGCAGGCAGATTCTTCACTGCTGAGCCACCAGGAAAATCTGGAAGTTTGTTTAAAATGCAGATGACTGGCTCATGCCCCTAGAAAATGAGAAGTTGGAGTTGAAGCCACAGGTAGCCTGTGTGTCTAGCCAGGAGGCTTCTGACAACACAGTATAAAACCTGGCCTGGGTGATCGTATAAGACTTACTTACTTTATATGAGTTCATTCTGAGTGTTTGGCGGTCACACTTCCCAGTAAATGAAGATTGTTTTGCTTCTATTTTGCATTTTTTGAAGACAAAGATTTTCTCAAATCCCTCTGTTAATGTTTATATTATTAGTATTTAATAATCTATTAGTATTAGTATTTAGTAGTAATAGTAATACTAGTCTAATAGTATTACTATTAGTATTTAATAATCTGTACATTTGAGAAGGAGAAGCAGACAAATTGTGCCTATAGAAAAAAAAATGAACAAAGCAATAGAGATTCATCTTCATAAAGTTTTTTCTTCATCCTACTTTTCGGGGTTATATTTTGGATGAATAGCTACTAATGTCCATAATAATTCTTCTTTAGTAGTTTAAGATGGATCTTGGAAATAAGTCTTGAAAATACTGCCCAGAAAATGAGTAGGTAACAATAGGCTATGTACTATTAATAAAACTTTGCTGAAAGATTACACAATATATTATTCTGAGTCCTGCCGGAAGCATCTATGGTGTCACCTGACCCTTTTCTTGGAACATGAGGTCGGAGGAAGGAGGTACAGGAAATACCAACAGGCACTCAGTGTGGATCCACAGGCCTGCCAGGTTGCACCCTGGAGCTCTGGCAACATTAACATTACCTGAGAGCCTTTAAGAAATGATGCCAAAGCCCAGACCTGACTCAGATCAATGAAATCAGAAAGGATGAGCATCTGTATCTTTTAGAATCTCCTTGGTGACTCTGCCAAACAGTGAGTCTGAGATCCAAAACTTTAGGGAAAGAGGAAATTGATCTCGGTTTTTATTCCTTAGCTGCATGACAGATTTTTAGCCTATATTAATTTATCTTTATGCAGGGTCTGTGCAGTAAAGGAGAAAACACAGACATTCAGGGAATGCAAGATGCTGTTCTGATCAAAACAAAGTGGCTTTCCCACATCAGAGGCATATCTTGTTCGTGGCACTCGTCTCTACTTGAGTCCCTCTTCAACACTTAGATCAGCTCACAAATGTTCATTTAATCTGCAGAGCATAGTAGTACACAGCACTGGTTTGAAAACTCTTTGGAAATTCAACCTGGAAAGCCAGGGATTCATCTGCTAAATGCCTGCTTCTCTGCTCAGCCCAGCCTTGACTTTACTTCACCTCGGAAACCTTGAGCAGGAATCTCCCCTTCTTGCCCCATCCCTGGACTGGGCAGAAACAAAAGAGCCTGAAAATGATGGATGTAGGGAAGGAGAAATGAATCAAGGTACAAGTATGAAGAGCCAATGAAGAGAGTCCTGAAGTATTTTGGAGAAAAGCTCCCTGTGCCAAATCTCATTTTTCCTGGAGCTACCCAAGCCCAAGACATATTTCTGGAGCCAGTCAAAGAAGAGGCCCATGGAATTTTAAGTATCTTGAAAACAAAAGAAATCCAGGCTGAGATGTCCAATGTATTTATATTCATGCTCAGAGCAACACAGTAATGATATATTTGTTCTTTACATCCCAAAACAACATGACATACAAAACATTGAGGAAAACCCTCAAAAAAGGAAAAAGGCTCACAATAACAAATAATAGTAGCTGCTATAAAACTAGCCTTGGCTAGATTTCAGGCACTGTTCTGTGTCTTTTATATACATCATTTAATCCTCCTCACAGCAGCCTACAGGGTGCATGCTTTTATTATGCCCATTTTGAAGGGGAGCAATCACGGAGAGGCTGAGTATCTTGCCCAGGGGCAGAGCTGGTTAGAGAGAGCGGGGGTAGGGACCCCATGAGGCCACCCTGCCCCACCCTTGAGTCCATGCAATCTTGTGTGGTGGAACATTCTTAAAAGACAGACACCGTGAATTGTGGTTTCCTTTAAGAGCTAAAAATTGCTTCCTTCCAAATAAAGGCTATCCAACAATTACAGGCTTTCACAAGAAAGAATGTTCAGGGCAACTGAGTGTGGCAGATCACGGGGATTAACTTGAGTTCTCTTTAATTTGTATATTGTTTTCAATATAAGTCATTGGCAGACTTGGGAACCCTATTGTTAGTAACAGATGACTTGCACCATCGCTGACAGCCCACTGCAACACCCCAGCGGGTTGTGACACCATCACTGTGGGAACCACCAGCCCAGAAAATAGACCTCATTTATGTGACTGAGTTGGAAAAGGTAGCTGGAAGGTGGGTGAAACTAGATATCAGCAGTTTGTGTCAGGCCTCCCAGCGCAGTGCTTTCTGGAAAAGTGGGCAAGTAAAGGAGCTGGCTTGGGAACATACACATCACCCTTTGCAGCTGAGCCCACAGAGATACGCTTCGGGGCATCCTGCCACCTGCCAAGAATACAGGGCAGAAGCCCCAGAAGCCACAGTATTTATAGTCTAAGATAAAATCACTCCTGGTTGAGAATTCTCCCCTTTGACACAACAAATGACAGATGCTGGGGGGCTTCCCTGGTGGCTCAGTTGGTAAAGAATCTGCCTGCAACTAAGGAGACCTGGGTTCAATCCCTGGGTCAGGAAGATCCCCTGGAGCAGGAAGTAGCAACCCACTCCAGTATTCTTGCCTGGAAAATCCCATGAATAGAGGGGCCTGGGGGCCTATAGTCCATGGGGTCGCAAAGAGTCAGACACGACTGAGCACACATGCATTGGGGGAAGAGTAACCACTTCTCCCAGGACATGTGGAGGCTTCTATTTGGGCATTTTGGCCCCTTGACACCAGGTCAGCTAGGTGACTTTGGTCATGAGTTCATCTGCATTAGCCCCATTTAACCTCCATTCCCCCCAAAAGAATCTAGCCAAGAAGTATTATTATTCCCATTCAGAGTGAGGAGAAACTAAAGCTCTGTGGAGGTTTCAATGCAAAACTGTAAATTCTTTGACGTTCTTGCCATGAAGACGAGACATCTATATTCATTCCCTCCCCTAGAACAAAGGCATGACTTTCCACACCTCCTTGAAAACAATGAATTGTGACCTGTGAGGCTGGGTCACAAAAGGCCCTTAACTTCTGCTTTCCACTCTCCTGGGACAAGTCCCCTTGGAGCCTGGGCCTTCGTATAAGAAGTCTAGCTGCCCTGAAGCCACTGTGCTGAAGAGTCCATATGGAGAGATCACATTGTTAGGGAAGAGTATCCTGAGGAGCCCCGTATGAGATGCTCTAGTCCCTAGCTGTCTCCCCAGACCAGCGGCCAAACATATGAATGGAGTAGAGTTCAAGAAAACTGGAGCCTGGCCACTGTGCAACTTTGTAGAAGGACCAAAATGTTCCTCACTGGGCTCCTTCAACCCCCACACAGTGAAAGATAATACTTGCTCATTTGTTTTATGCCACTAAGTTAGGAATGATTTACTGTGCAGCAGGCTCTAAGAGAAGTCACTTTCCATGATCACTAAGGAACTTCCCAATGGAGCTGGGGCTGGAATCAGTTCATTCCATTCAATGCAGTATTTAATAACCAGAGAGGCTTGGCCCCTGGGGACCAGACAAGAATAAGATACTGCCCAAACCCTCTGCAATCAGGGCCTCCACCTTTCGCCTCCTCCTGAAGGCAGCTCCTCCATGCTGGAGGTGGATGGGGTGGGTGAGCCCCACTGTCACTGGTTTCTAGAAGGAATTGGCTCCAGGGCGTTCTGGCTATTTCTCTGCAGCATGCTGTGTACAGGTGGCTTCTGGCACCAAGAGGTGCCAAGCCTGCCGCCAGCCTTGGCTTTCCCTCCAGCCCTACTCTGATGAGCTGGTTGGCTGTGTTTACAATTGAAAGCAGACATCGTTGCAAAGGTAGGTAGTTACCACACAGCCTGCCTGCAGAGTGTAGCTTGGCTCTGATGAATTATGTCCAGTCCCTGGTCTCACATTTGGCTGGATCTGCAGGAAAAATATGTGTGTTCTGGGCCCCAGCTGATCTTTTAATCTAGCTTCTGTTCTAACATAAACATTCTCTGTTAAATTGTAAACTTTCAACTGCTTTTTCAAAATAGATTGGTATAAAGGCATAAAATATATAAAAATCATTTTTACTTTGGAATGAGCTCAGGGCTGTTGGGTGGCCAGCACTCATTCAGACTCCTGAGGTTGTCCTGTAAGTCAAGGGGGAGGCATTTACAGAGAAAACCAAGGGAATGGTGTCCCAACCCCAGGGTACAGCAGTCCTATGGTATCCTGTGCTAGGCCAAAATAGTACTCTTTTTCATTTCTGAGGTATATGTAGTGTATTTTCATTTAATCTTCACATTCCATGAATGAAATCAACAAATATTGATCAAGTATTGATTTGATTAGATATCCAATCAGTTTTGTTTAAAAAATGAGAGCTAGCTTATTTTTGCCTGTCATACAATCAAAGCCCAATTAAAATTTATTTGCCAAATTTATATTGCTGCTTTCTAGGTCTCCTTTAATCAAAGAATTCCTAAACATAAAAAAGAAGAAGAAAGGGGAAGGGAAGAAAATGAGGGAGAATTCAGCATTGTGATAAGGAGTAAATATTATGTTTAGAATATTATGCACAGTGCCTGGCCTATGATAGATACTCAATAAATCCAATTATAGATCTTTATTATTCTGCCTTGTCTCTCCAAGGCCTCTTCACCAGGAAGATACAAATGAGGTCAAACTCCCAGGGCTATTTAAATTTCTTTTACTGCTTGGCTGGCTCACATCTGCGGGACCTTTGAGCATCCTGCACTGTAAGTTCCGCACCAGCACCTCCCGGACTCTCCGGACATGTCTATCAGGTGTATGAGAACTAGCCTGCTGACTGCCCTGCACATCTGCCTGTGCCTTGCCTGTCACCAGCACACCCCGCTTTCAGTTGCCACAGCCTGGAAGCTTCCCCGATGGGAGAAGAGAGGTCCAGTTTCCCTGCCACCCACCTGCTCTGATGACCTGAGCAAAGCTGACAGCAAAGTGTGGGGAGAGAACCATCTCTGTGTTAACAGCTGTGGGAGGGATGCTGAGCAGGGCTCCTTGTGACCTTCTGTGTTAGAAATTTACAGATAGAATGATCATTTTTAAATAGGCATTGATGTTTTCTTTCCTCTCCCCAAGTAACAGACAAGCACCCGCATCCCAGGGGTTGGGCTGGGTGGGGACAAATAGCTACCTTTACACCAGACTTGGATTCTTTACTCCTTTCAGCAGTGAAGGCTGTGGTGTCAAGGGCCAGTTTACTGCCCTCAAACCTCTTCTTTTGGAAGGTCTTTCCCCACCCCACCCCCAGGGGGGTCTGTTCAGCTCCCTACAGAGTCAGCCCATGGTGGGCCCAGCCAGCATCTCTTCCAGCATGCTCTTCTGCTTGTGCAAATAGGCTGCTGCAGGTCCACGTCTCGTCTGCTGGTCATTCACGCTTAGCCTCCCACCACTGCTGCTTCACACCTGCTCTGTGGAGCACTGCCTCCTGCTTCTCCATCCTCTGCAAGGAATGGCCACTGTGACTGCCACAGGTTCTGTCCAGCTCCCATTGGATTTGGCTCTTCCTGTCCAAAAGTGACAATTCTGGCAAATGAAAAGCCTGGCCTCTCAGGTGGATGGAAAGAAACCAGTATGCATTGAGCACCCCACTAAATGTCAGGGTGTCTGGCCACGTCTTTCCTAGCTGTCCAGGATTCCCCTTTTGCAGCATGAGTGAGAGGAGCTTACTTTGCCATAGCCAGGAGCCTGACTTTGAAACCAACTCTGGCTGAATCGAAAGTTCATGTTTCCCAGAACTTTGCAGTCTCTGCGTCCCCTGAGGGACTCTTTGCCTGTCAATGGTCACACTTCATGGCATCATGAGGGTTATTAAAAGCCCCTCAAGAGCTAGGCTGAACATGACTTGGAGTAACAGTTCTTACCACCACGTTCCTCCCACATGGTCGGTCCCTAAACTAGCCCTGGACCGAATCCCCATCACTAGTTACGCTAGCACCTTTGTTGGGGTCTGCAGTTACTGTCCACAGCCCCTCCTTGAGAGTCATCCTAAGCTCCGAGGTATTGATATCTTCCTCCAGTGTCTCCAAGGGACCTGGGTCCCCTGAGAACATGGGGCCCCTGGTGGCATTCTTAGTGATGCCTACTCTCTCATTACTGATACTGGTAGTTTTTGCTCCCCCACCACCCCTGTCTGTTAATTTAACTGGAGTTTTATGCATTTTGTTGATATTTTCATTGACTTTGTTTATTGTTTTTCTAATTTCACTTTCATTGATTTTTGCTCTTCTCTCTATATATTCCTTCCTTCTGCATACGTTAGATTGAATTTGTTCTTCTTTTCCAATTTCTTAATGTGGAAGCTTAGACTATTGATTTGAGACTTTCTTTTTTTAATATGAGCATTTAATGTTATGAATTTTTTCTCAAAGCACTTCCAATTGTTATACTTTTATCGTTATTCATTTAAAAATATTTTCTTATTTCCCTTCAAACTTCCCTTACCTCTTTGACCAATGGACTATTTGTATAGTATTGTTTGGTTCCTAAATGTTTGGATGTTTTCTAGCTATCTTTCTGCTTTTGATTTAAAAAAAATTCTTTTATGGTCATATATATTTATTACTGTCTACATACCTGAGTGCTTTCAATTTTTTTTTTTTTTAGGTTTTATATAATGACCCAGAACATGCCCATATAGGCACTTTAAAAGAATGTGACTTTTGCTATTTTGGAGAAGATTGTTCAAATCTGCTGGAGATTTTTGGAGTTTTTCTCTCCTCAAATTCCTGGATAATATTGATTTTTGTTTGTTTGCTTTAGCAACTAACCTCATTAGATGCAGATAAAAAATTCTGTGGAACTGGTTTCACCTCAGGTCAGGTCTCAAAGTGACTGTGATACAGCTTTAGGTCTGACTCATTCATGTGCAGCCCGGGCAGTGAGCCCAGAGCCATGTTGGTTTGTACACAGAATTTAGAGCATTTGTTTCTCCAGTTCTGGCCTCTCCAGGGTTTCCCACACACTCTCCAGTTCCCAGGGCCACTGGTACCTGGTTCCTCTGGCAAGAAAAATGGGCTCCTCGTAGAGTTTATTTGGATCTGTTGTGCAGTTCTATGTGACTGGCACTACATCCAGGGCAGAGTGGTGAGATAAAAGAGAGGAAACAATAATGGGGCTTTCCCCCACCATCTTTGGGACACAGAGAACCCTTTTTGCCTGATTCTCTGACCAGAGAGACTCAATTTTTTTTTCCCTCAGGGCTTTAGGTGTTCATACCACAACCACGGCCATGAAGTTCCAGACTGGGGCCACCCGTGTGTTACAAATAGAAAAAGAAGAGGGAAAAAACTGGGATGTGTCCCACACTTTTCAGGTTGCAAGGGGCCCCCTTTCTTGTTTTGGTTGACAAAGGCAGGTTCAGAGTTCTGATGTCTCTGACTGCTGTCCAGTTCCATAACTGGGGCCACTTTCCTGGGAGAAGGGTGAAATAAAGGAAGAAAAATGACCCCAAATACTAGTTTTTCAATTTTTTACTTTCCTCTGCTTACTTTTCAGATTCCTTAAGTATCTGAGCTTCATTGTGTCGGTTTTAGCCCCAGTTAGAGAAAGAGGGTACAGAGGGCTTACTTCATTTTGGCCAACAACAGCAGTTGCAGTAATATGCTATGCTAAGTCACTTCAGTCATGTCCGACTCTGTGCGACCCCATAGACGGCAGCCCACCAGGCTTCCTCGTTCCTGGGATTCTCCAGGCAAGAACACTGGAGTGGGTTGCCATTTCCTTCTCCAATGCATGAAAGTGAAAAGAGAAAGTGAAGTCGCTCAGTCATGTCCGACTCCTAGCGACCCCACGGACTGCAGCCTACCAGGCTCCTTCATCCGTGGGATTTTCCAAGCAAGAGTACTGGAGTGGGGTGCCATTGCCTTCTCCGGCAGTAATATTAAATACCTAACAATTATTGAATTCTATGTACAATTTGCATCTTCCTGTCCTTCCCTTTCTGGGAAGGCTTTTTAAAATGCCGAATTTGTGGGGATTTTGGAGATGTTGTGGGAATCTGACTTCTGTTTTCACCGAGAAATGCTGAGCATTTCATAGCGGGGAGGGGAGTGTCCGTTCGTCCATATGCAACTCTTTCGCAAACTGATAACTTCAATGTCCCATGACTCATTATGATCCAGTGTCCATGCAGTGTTCATACGTGTTTCTGTGTTTATTTTCACATTCTGGAAATATATGGTGCCTGTAATACTGGGTGTAACTGTTGGTTTATTTGTCTGTCTCCTCCTGAGGGTCCTTGAGGGCAGAGAATTTTTTCAGAGGCATGGCAGGCTGGTGATCATTTATTAAAAATTGTCTGATTTTGCCTTGAAAGTGACTTTCTTGGCATGAGTGCCAGCATTTTTCTTGTCTGTTAACCACGTCTGAGGATAATAAGCCGTTACATGTCTCTGAGAGCTATCCTATAATCACAGGCTCTGCTCCCTGAGAGAGGGTCAACATTTCACAAACATCTGTGTTCTCAGCTGTTGGACGTGGTCACACTTAATATGCTCTACTTTAGGCACAGGTAAACTAAACCATGGCAAAGCCAAGTGTCTTTGGAC
Source organism: Tragelaphus eurycerus (assembly GCA_935064755.1). Classification (NCBI taxonomy): domain Eukaryota; kingdom Metazoa; phylum Chordata; class Mammalia; order Artiodactyla; family Bovidae; genus Tragelaphus; species Tragelaphus eurycerus. The sequence goes on from CAKXYN010000002.1 coordinate 34,973,713, forward strand.
TCACCCTAAAGTTACTGATCACCATGAAGAAGTTGAAATAGAGAATCTGGGTCAACCCAGACTCATTGTAGCAGTTCTGATCTCAATTGCCCTCAGCTGCCTGGTTGACAGCTCAATATACACTTACACTCATTTTTACTCCTGTATTAAGACATCACTTAATAGGTTTTCTGACTTCCTCTGTATCTCTGGCTGCATGAACAACCAAATGCAGCCGCATGCCATGCTTCATCCTTGTGCTCCCCCCCACCACATCATTTCCATCTTCTCGTGGAGCAAAAGCCTTAAAAATGTTTTTTCATTTTTTAATTTACAATCGGCTGGTTTATGAGTACAAGGCAATTTTATGTTATTTTTCAAGTCCTTTACATACTTGGGGAACTTTGCCTTCGAGAGGGATCAGCAAGATGTCCCATCAGCCATTCACCTCCATGTTCTAAATTGAGCACCTGCCCTGTCTGGCTGAATGCTCCCTTCCTATCATTGGTAACAGCTCCACACCCTCAGGAGCTACATGGAGTTGCACACACACCTCACACCATCACAAAGTTGCCTCAGATGAGAATTTGATTTCCTCCACAGCATTTTAAATTCCAGCAAATGGGCTCAATTTAAACAAAACAAAACAGGAAATGCTGCAAAGGCCTGTGCCCTTGTCTTTTGTTCAAGGCTAATTTTGTGCTCGACTCAGCAGAGAAGCCTGTAGTCTGGACAGCAGAAACCTGAACTTCCCCAAGAACAAACAGGGTCCCTAATTCTCCCAGTGAGCCTGGCGCTGAGTCAGCTGGGCAACTCAGTGTCTCTGCAGCTCCCCACTGAATCACTTTTTAAAAATTTTTTCTTCCTTTTTTATTGAGATATAATTGACCTATTATCGTGAGACTAGAAAGAGCAGGAGTCCTGCTGTGAGCTGGAGTTCCTGGGTTTACAGAATGACCTGTGTGTCTGCCTCCCTTTCCCTCTCCACTGCTGCACCAGCCAAGGTTGGCTCCCCACCCCCCGTTTCAGCCTTGCCTTGCACCCCCAGGCTATACCAACCCTACCACTGCTCCTTCTGTCACCGGCCATGAAAAAAAATGCTTACAAAGTACTTAACTGAATTAAACTGGATCATAAACTTTTGGAAGGCCTTTCTTGAAAACATATTGAATGGAAACCTCCTTACCTTTCAAATGGCTGATAGCATATGCTGTGAGACGGTTTATTTGTTATCCATTTTCACTTTTGTTTTGCAATAATAATATTTAAATTATTTCATCTATCTTCTAAAATTTCTTGTGAAAGTAGAACTCTAGAACTCCAGTGTTTAATATCTCACCTGAATCTAAAAGTTTCTGCCATTTTCGCATTTTGGTGTAAACTGCTTTGCTCTTCCCCTCTTCCTGAAATTAAGGTGTCAGTGGCAATGAGTCTTCACAGATCATGGGCTTTTAAGAGCCAAAGGCCTTACAGATCATCTGAATTAAAAGTGGAATGGGGATAAGAAGCATGTGTTCAGGCTTACTTCACTCTGTATAGTAGGCTCCAGTTCCATCCACCTCCTTAGAACTGGAGCCTATTATACAGAGTGAAGTAAGCCAGAAACAAAAACACAAATACAGTATACTAACGCATATATATGGAATTTAGAAAGATGGTAAAAATAACCCTATTTACGAGACAGCAAAAGAGACACTGATGTATAGAACAGACTTTTGGACTCTGGGACCGGGAGAGGGTGGGATGATTGGGGAGAATAGCATTGAAATATGTATAATAATATATCTGAAATATATTAATTGTTCAAACTAATCACTGTCATGTTACAATTTGTTCATATTAGATGTTTGTAATGTTTCTGATAATCAATAAAAGAGATTCTTGATACCTATAAAAAAAAAAAAAAAAGAAGCATGTGTTCAGTCATGTCTGACTCTTGGCAACCCCATGGACTGTAACCTGCCAGGCTTCTCTGACCATGGAATTCTCCAGGCAAGAATACTGGAGTGAGATGCCATTCTCTCCTCCAGGGAATCTTCTCAACCCAGGGATCAAACCCAAGTCTCCTGCATTGCAGGCAGACTCTTACTGTTTACCAGGGACGCCCCCTATTTTCTATTAAAACACATGCAAACACGAAACACATTTCATTCACAAAATAACATGACCTACAAAAATTTTAAGGAATCAGTTTGCTGAAATAACATACCTATAGAAAGTGTTAAGGAACCAGTTTATATGGCAATCCATTCCAGTATTCTTGACTGGAGAATTCCATGGACAGAGGAGCCTGGGGAATATAGCCCTTGGAATCACAAAGAGTAGGACATTATTTCATGACAAATGTTATAATACGTCATAGCCAGCAGATGGCACTAGGCATATATAAAATAAACATTATAACTTTTTAGTGGACATTCCCACCTAGTTATTACAAAAAGAAATTGCTTTTCTAATACAGCAAATCATTTTGGTAAGGATGGGGAATAAACATGAACTATGTTTCAGATTATGATAGCTTTGCTTTTCAGTATACTAGAGAGTGTCTAATAAAGCCCAGCTGTTACATTTAAGATAACTGGACTCGGCTAGAGTAATTTGTGATCAAATTTCTGTGTCTAAATCCTCAAAGAAGCGTGCATGTGTGTTTACTAAGCTTTGATGGTTTGAATACCTGGCTTCTATGGTTCACATAGCACTTTATTCTGGGAACCCTGAGGTTTGACTGAGGTCCAGGGTGTGAGAAGCACGGGCATCTCACAGTCATGCAGTCCCCCTCTCCTGACAACAGCTACCACGATATAGCCCCAAAAGGGATTACCTTCAGGGCCTCAGTGAACTTCTAAAAAGAAGTTTCATTGGTGGCACCATCAGGAAAATTCATGGAAAACTAGATTTTCCTACAGAGTTGTTTTGTTTTGTATTTATAAGCCCTGCACACACACAGAACAGCACAACTCTCCAGAATCCCTGGTAGACAGAGACAAAACCCTGAACTTGTTCTGCTTGGGATTCGGGCTGGCACCCACCTAGGTTAGTTCAGATTCTCCAGGAAACACGCTGAGAGACAACAAGTCTTATTGGAAGGGGGATCAGCTGTCAGAGGAGGGAGCTGGATTGGCTAGGGAAGACTTTAGAAATGAGGTGGATCTGATACCTACAAGAGAAGGAGCAAGAAAGGAGAGCTGGGGGGATCCAACTAGGTCTTGGCTTAGTCAGCAGGGAGTTCCAAAGTCCAGCACTGGGCAGAGACGGCCAGGCCCTGGTACCCTGCTATGCCCTGTCACTGGCTGAGGACTTCTCGGAAGAGTGTGACCTTGGCTTGAACACTAGTGGCAGATGCAGGAGGCGGCCGTCAGTAAACTGTAGGTGGACAGTTTTTTTCCCAGAAGAAGGTCTAAGGGCTGGTGTACCTTTGTGGCTGCCACACTCACCTAGTTAAAGCAAACTCCATTCGTGTTAAGATTCCCTTTGTATTCTTTAGGTCTCTCTCAGATGAAGGCGTGTGAACAAGCTGTTTCTTTTCCAGTAGTTGAGGTGCTATTTCTATATTGATGTTAACTCCTAGATTCTTGGGTTATGATTCAATCCAGAATATTCCATGAAGGGCCCTTAAGCTTCATTTGAAAAATCTCGATGTCTATACATGAATCATCAGATCAGATCAGTCGCTCAGTCGTGTCCGACTCTTTGCGACCCCATGAACCGCAGCACGCCAGGCCTCCCTGTCCATCACCAGCTCCCGGAGGTCACTCAGACTCGCATCCATCGAGTCAGTGATGCCATCCAGCCATCTCATCCTCTGTCGTCCCCTTCTCCTCCTGCCCTCAATCCCTCCCAGCATCAGAGTCTTCTCCAATGAGTCAACTCTTCGCATGAGGTGGCCAAAATACTGGAGTTTCAGCTTTAGCATCATTCCTTCTAAAGAAATTCCAGGATTGATCTCCTTCAGAATGGACTGGTTGGATCTTCTCGCAGTCCAAGGGATTCTCAAGAGTCTTCTCCAACACCACAGTTCAAAAGCATCAATTCTTCGGCGCTCAGCCTTCTTCACAGTCCAGCTCTCACATCCATACATGACCACAGGAAAGACCATAGCCTTGACTAGGCGAACCTTTGCTGGCAAAGTGATGTCTCTGCTTTTGAATATGCTATCTAGGTTGGTCATAACTTTCCTTCCAAGGAGCAAGTGTCTTTTAATTTCATGGCTGCAGTCACCATCTGCAGTGATTTTGGAGCCCAGAAAAACAAAGTCTGACACTGTTTCCACTGTTTCCCCATCTATTTCCCATGCAGTGATGGGACCAGATGCCATGATCTTCGTTTTCTGAATGTTGAGCTTTAAGCCAACCTTTTCACTCTCCACTTTCACTTTCATCAAGAGGCTTTTTAGCCCCTCTTCACTTTCTGCCATAAGAGTCGTGTCATCTGCATATCTGAGGTTATTGATATTTCTCCCGGCAATCTTGATTCCAACTTGTGTTTCTTCCAGTCCAGTATTTCTCATGATGTACTCTGCATATAAGTTAAATAAACATGGTGACAATATACAGCCTTGAGGTACTCCTTTTCCTATTTGGAACCAGTCTGTTGTTCCATGACCAGTTCTAACTGTTGCTTCCTGACCTGCATACAGATTTCTTAAGAGGCAGATCAGGTGGTCTGGTATTCCCATCTCTTTCAGAATTTTCCATAGTTTATTGTGATCCACACAGTCAAAGGCTTTGGCATAGTCAATAAAGCAGAAATAGATGTTTTTCTGGAATTCTCTTGCTTTTTCCATGATCCAGCGGATGTTGGCAATTTGATCTCTGGTTCCTCTGCCTTTTCTAAAACCAGCTTGAACATCAGGAAGTTCACGGTTCACATATTGCTGAAGCCTGGCTTGGAGAATTTTGAGCATTACTTTACTAGCGTGTGAGATGAGTGCAATTGTTCGGTAGTTTGAGCACTCCTTGGCATTGCCTTTCTTTGGGATTGGGATGAAAACTGACCTTTTCCAATCTTGTGGCCACTGCTGAGTTTTCCAAATTTGCTGGCATATTGAGTGTAGTACTTTCACAGCATCATCATTCAGGACTTGGAATAGCTCCACTGGAATTCCATCACCTCCACTAGCTTTGTTCGTAGTGATGCTTTCTAAGGCCCATTTGACTTCACATTCCAAGATGTCTGGCTCTAGGTCAGTGATCACATCATCATGATTATCTGGGTCTTGAAGCTCTTTTTTGTACAGTTCTTCTGTGTATTCTTGCCACCTCTTCTTAATATCTTCTGCTTCTGTTAGGTCCACCCCATCTCTGTCCTTTATTGTGCTCATCTTTGCATGAAATGTTCCTTTGGTATCTCTGATTTTCTTGAAGAGATCCCTAGTCTTTCCCATTCTGTTGTTTTCCTCTAAGGCAAACCATTCAATGTCACAGTAATCCAAGTCTATGCCCCAACCAGTAACGCCGAAGAAGCTGAAGTTGAAAGGTTCTATGAAGACCTACAAGACCTTTTAGAACTAACACCCAAAAAAGATGTCCTTTTCATTATAGGGGACTGGAATGCAAAAGTAGGAAGTCAAGAAACACCTGGAGTAACAGGCAAATTTGGCCTTGGAATACGGAATGAAGCAGGGCAAAGACTAATAGAGTTTTGCCAAGAAAATGCACTGGTCATAGCAAATACCCTCTTCCAACAACACAAGAGAAGACTCTATACATGGACATCACCAGATGGTCAACACCGAAATCAGATCGATTATATTCTTTGCAGCCAAAGATGGAGAAGCTCTATACAATCAGCAAAAACAAGACCAGGAGCTGACTGTGGCTCGGACCATGAACTCCTTATTGCCAAATTCAGACTGAAATTGAAGAAAGTAGGGAAAACTACTAGACCATTCAGGTATGACCTAAATCAAATCCCTTATGATTATACAGTGGAGGTGAGAAATAGATTTAAGGGCCTAGATCTGATAGATAGAGTGCCTGATGAACTATGGAATGAGGTTCGTGACATTGTACAGGAGACAGGGATCAAGACCATCCCCATGGAAAAGAAATGCAAAAAAGCAAAATGGCTGTCTGGGGAGGCCTTACAAATAGCTGTGAAAAGAAGAGAAGCGAAAAGCAAAGGAGAAAAGGAAAGATATAAACATCTGAATGCAGAGTTCCAAAGAATAGCAAGAAGAGATAAGAAAGCCTTCTTCAGTGATCAATGCAAATAAATAGAGGAAAACATGAATCATACGTACCTCATTTATGGAATTAAAAAAAATAAAGACTGCTGTCTGTGTTTAAAAGTTACAGATGAATTTTAGTATCAGGCAGGCATAATAAGGAAGTCAGTATCTGCAAAGGCTCCTCTCAGTTCGGTTCAGTTCAGTTCAGTCGCTCAGTCATGTCCAACTCTTTGTGACCCCATGAATTGCAGCACACCAGGCCTCCCTGTCCATCACCAACTCCCGGAGTTCACTCAAACTCATGTCTATTGAGTCGGTGATGCCATCCAGCCATCTCATCCTCTGTCGTCCCCTTCTCCTCCTGCCCCCAACCCTCCCAGCATCAGAGTCTTTTCCAATGGGTCAACTCTTCGCATGAGGTGGCCAAACTATTGGAGTTTCAGCTTTAGCATCAGTCCTTCAAAAGAACACCCAGGATTGATCTTTATAATGGACTGGTTAGATCCCCTTGCAGTCCAAGGGACTCTCAAGAGTCTTCTCCAACACCACAGTTCAAAAGCATCAATTCTTCGGCGCTCAGCTTTCTTCACAGTCCAACTCTCACATTCATACATGACCACTGGAAAAACCATAGCCTTGACTAGACAGACCTTTGTTGGCAAAGTAAAGTCTCTGCTTTTTATTAATATGCTATCTAGGTTGGTCATAACTTCCCTTCCAAGGAGTAAGCATCTTTTAATCTCATGGCTGCAATCACCATCTGCTCCTCTAACATAAGATAAAGTCAATATAAGTGATTTTGTTACATATTTGTTCTTTTGGACTAATAATTCTTCAGATCAGATCAGATCAGTCGCTTAGTCGTGTCCGATTCTTTGCGACCCCATGAACTGCAGCACGCCAGGCCTCCCTGTCCATCACCAGCTCTCGGAGGTCACTCAGACTCACATCCATCGAGTCAGTGATGCCATCCAGCCATCTCATCCTCTGTCGTCCCCTTCTCCTCTTGCCCCCAATCCCTCCCAGCATCAGAGTCTTCTCCAATGAGTCAACTCTTTGCATGAGGTGGCCAAAATACTGGAGTTTCAGCTTTAGCATCATTCCTTCCAAAGAAATCCCAGGGTTGATCTCCTTCAGAATGGACTGGTTGGATCTCCTTGCAGTCCAAGGCACTCTCAAGAGTCTTCTCCAATACCACAGTTCAAAAGCATCAATTCTTCGGCGCTCAGCCTTCTTCACAGTCCAGCTCTCACATCCATACATGACCACAGGAAAGACCATAGCCCTGACTAGGTGAACCTTTGTTGGCAAAGTGATGTCTCTGCTTTTGAATATGCTATCTAGGTTGGTCATAACTTTCCTTTCAAAGAGTAAGAGTCCTTTAATTTCATGGCTGCAGTCACCATCTGCAGTGATTTTGGAGCCCAGAAAAACAAAATCTGACACTGTTTCCACTGTTTCTCTATTTCCCATGTAGTGATGGGACCAGATGCCATGATCTTCATTTTCTGAATGTTGAGCTTTAAGCCAACCTTTTCACTCTCCACTTTCACTTTCATCAAGAGGCTCCTCTTCACTTTCTGCCATAAGGGTGGTGTCATCCGCATATCTGAGGTTATTGATATTTCTCCCAGCAATCTTGATTCCAACTTGTGTTTCTTCCAGTTCAGCATTTCTCATGATGTACTCTGCATATAAGTTAAATAAACATGGTGACAATATACATCTAATTCTTAGATCTTCCTTATTAACATCTAGATCAGTGTTGACTCAGTGTCTGGATTGCATGGGGGGTGCTTTCTAACACACTTCCACATGGAATATCTTATTTATGCATACAATTCAGGGTATTCAAGGTGAGGAAGGGGTTATAACCAATTTACAGATGAAGAAACAGAGCCTGAGAGGCAACAGATTGGAGAGTAAGTCATGTATGTCTTTCCATTCCAGAGGCCTAACTTTCCTTTAGACCCTGCTGCTTTCAGGATCTCCACATCTCTCCAACTTACGGTAAATACCTCAACACCCAGGTGCTCTCACGGCACCAAAGTGCAGTTCCCGGATTGAACCATATCCTCTTATGATCCCATGCTGTGGCACATGCTGCCTCCTTTACCTGGAAAGACCCCCACCACCACTGCGGTCCCCTTTACTTGGTTCCTTCCTGTTTTCCCTTTAAGATCAGATCAAGCAGCACGTCTGCTAAGATATCTTTTATGAAAGGACCCAGTTGTCTTTCCTTCCATTGTGCTCCAGCACTGATCACAGCGCGATGATTATCACCTGCTATCTGAACAGACTCTTGTATATTGTATCTATACAGTTGGCAAACAATGTACTTTGAAAAGATCAAAGACAGGACTCTAAGAGCTACAGAGCATACCAAGAGTATTAGGTAGCAAATATTAATACTTGATTAGATCTTATTTCAAAGAAAAGCAGTGTACGCTATTAATATTAGTGAAACATGCTAGGAATTTTGCTTTTGAAAAAACATCTAATGGATATATACAGTATCTATTAACTGTGTGTATTTTTTATTTTTTCTAATCTTTGTAGTTAACAACAGAGGGAGAAAGTGAGGTAATTTAGCACGATACAAGAGAAACTGGGAGGCCAATTTGAAGTTCTAAACAAGGTACTGCTGAGTAATAAAAATCTTGACCTTTGAAAAAATAAAAACAAATTTGCATTTATCTTAACTATTAAGCAACATGAATATTTGATATGCAGAGGCTGTCAAATACTCTGATGGGCTGCAAAAACAGAATTCTCATCACATGGAGGCTATCTTAAGGACACGAAGAAGCCACTTTATATTGCACATTTTTAAAATATATTCTGAATTGTAACAAAATTTCTATGAATGATGTCTTTCTTCAGTCTATAATTTTTAAAAAGCTATTACCACTCCTGAAAGATCATGTAGTTTCTTTTTACTACTATTATGGATTTTCCAACTTTCCCTTTATGAACATGAATTACTTTTATAGAAAAAAATTTTTAAATAAGAATAAAGAATAATAATCACTTTCTATCCAGTTTGGTTGTTCAATACAGACACTGTCATATCATCTGCCATTTAAAGAAACTCGGTAATATATTACACAAATGTACGCTCATCCACAATTTAAGCACTTGACAAGTTGCACTCCAGTCTAATGATGCTTGTTTAAGCACCTTAGAACCACTAAGAGAGAATCTGAGTTTTAAGAATCATGGATGTGGTATCAAGGCCTTACTTTGAAGGGTATAAAATATATGAAACATTATCAAGTATATACACATCTTAATTACAAAATGAAAACTTACATACTTAACCCCCAGTTAGAACAGAGACATTTAAGCACCCAGGGTTCCTCTGGATTGCACTCTCTCTTAGAAGTGCTTTTATTGTTTTGCTACACATGTATCTCCTAATATTCTTGTTTTGCTTTTAGGCTATATACAAATACCATATATACTTACACATGCATACACATACAACCACTGCTAACTTTTTTATTCTTTTTTTCAAAAATTTATGTATCTGTTTTTGGCTGCCGTGGGTCTTCATCACAGTGTGGGCTTTCTCTAGTTTGCTGTGAGCAGGGGCTGCTCTGTGTGGTGAGCGGGCTTCTTACTGTGGTGGCTTCTCTAGCTGCAGAGCACAGGCTCTAGGCAGGCTTCAGTAGTTGTGGTGTGTGGGATCTTTCCAGACCAGGGACTGAACCCATGTTCCCTGCATTGGCAGGCAGATTCTTAATCACTGGGCCACCAGGAAAATTCCAAGCTTTTTATTCTTAACCTTGTATTTGAGATTCATTCCTATTGACATGTGAATAGATGATTTACCCCTGTATAATATTCCATTATACAGAACTGTTTTGTTTTACTCACTCACTCTATTGGTGCCTTGAGGTTGCTTCCAGCTCCCTCTACCAGGTACAAATAATGCTTCCATGAACATTCTTGGGTTTGAAAATTTAATAATTCTGCCTTCTATAACCTATAAAAAGCAGCTCAGATGAGATCAATAATAATGGTTTAAGAAATTTCATACATAAAACACAATTTACAAAGTCAATGGTGTCCAAGCATGAAATTATGATAATTGAATCCTTATTTAAAAGCAGTGGAAGCAGAGATTTTTAAATGTGGCATTTAATATTAAATATGACATCCTGGATATACTATAAAGTATATTATATAGTATAAATTATAAACTATTTTAGACAGGCTGAAGCATCATGCCCAGCTTATTGAGGAGTAGGTAAACTAATACGGCATTTTTATTGACTTTACATAATACCCTTAGTGACAAGACAGAATCACCAACAGTGAGGATCTGTAACACAGCTGGTCTCAGTGCCAGGCTGGGCTTTCATAAAATATATGCAGACAAATCTAAACAGACAATGTACAAGAGGAAATGTAACCATTTACAAACATGAATAGGTGGTCCAATAACACAAACCATGGGATAAATCCAAATTAAAATGATAATGAATACCATTTGGGGTGTCACAAATTAGAAAAAAATTATTAATAAAAAACCCAATGCTAATGAGTGTTGTGAGATGAGCATTATCACACACTGATTTTTGGTGATGCATACAATACTTTTGCAGAGGTAATTTTAGGCAAACTGCATTGACAGTATCCATAGTGTTTTACTGAAAGAAATTTATGGGAATGTACCCTAAAGAACGGAGAAGGCAATGGCAAGCCACTCCAGTACTCTTGCCTAGAAAATCCCAAGCATGGAGGAGCCTGGTGGGCTGCAGTCCATGGGGTTGCTACTAGTCGGACGTGACTGAGCGACTTCACTTTCATTTTTCACTTTCACACAATGGAGAAGGCAATGGCAACCCACTCGTGTTCTTGCCTGGAGAATCCCAGGGATGGCAGAGCCTGGTGGGCTGCCGTCTATGGGGTCGCACAGAGTCGGACACGACTGACATGACTTAGCAGCAGTAGCAACCCTAAAGAAATAATTTAAAATTAAAAAAAGAATTCATGGCAGTGTTCTATACATATCTTATATATTGTACTATGATATCCACATAGTCGCAAAAGTGGAAACAGCTAAATAATGGTTAAGATATAAATATCTGTGCATATATTTATATACAAAATAGGGCATTATGGAGCCATTAAAAATAGTTTGTATGTAACACTTCCATATTTATTACATGAATAACAAAAGATAAAACAATAAAAACTTAAGCCTAAAGGCTGGAAGAAAACAATGAGATATTAATAATGTCTTGGTGAACATTTTCCCCTTTTAAATTTTCTGTTTTTCTCAAAACTAATTTTCCATAATGAGTTTGTATGGCTTGTATTACAAACTTATAAAATATAAGCATAGTTTTATTATTAAAATTAACATGAAAAGTGAAGTGAAAGTCACTCAGTCACGTCCAACTCTTTTTGATATATAGTCCATGGAATTTCCCAGGCCACAATACTGGAGTGGGTAGACATTCCCTTCTCCAGGAGATCTTCCCAACCCAGGGCTTGAACCCAAGTCTCCTGAATTGCAGGCGGATTCTTTACCAGCTGAGCTACCAGGGAATCCCCCATGAAAAGTACTCAATGATTTTTGATGTAGTGTTCTTAGCAGCAAAAGACTAGCATATAACACACATATTATTCACTGAAGCTGTATATCAGCTTCTTACAACTTGATGGTGGAGGGAATTGCTGAGCTTGTGCACAACTCACTTTTATCATGGTTTCAAGTAAGTGTGCAAAAATATGACCACAGGAAACTAAGGAAAATGCTTCCTTGCACTGAGGAAAAATCTACCCATTACTCAACGAACAGCATTCATGCATATTTTTTTTTTCAGATTTCCAAAGAATAAATAATAAAATGTACACAGACAAGAATCTAATAACCTAATTTATATTAAAAAAGTAAGCAGTGGTCCAGTATTCTTACTTATAGACACTAAAGAAAAGTAGGACTATTTGCATTAGTATATGAACCTATTTACTGGAAAGGAATGGAGACACAGATGTAAAGAACAGACTTGTGGCCACAGTGAGGGGAGGAGAGAGTGGGATGAATGGAGAAAGTAGCATTGACTGGCATGTATAACACAGATAGCTGGTGCTAAGTTCCTGTACAATACAGGAAGCCCAGCCAGGCACTCTGTAATGACCTAGAGGGGTGGGAGTTGGGGATGGAAGGGAGGTTCGGGAAGGAGGCTCAAGAGGGAGGTGATATATGTGTAATTATGGCTGATTTGCATTGTTGTATGGCAGAAGCTATCATAATACTGTAAAGCAATTTCCCTCTAACTAAAGAATAAAACTTTTTTTTAAAAGTAGGACTACTTGGAATTCTGAAATGAGACAACACACCCGGTAACATGGTATTACAGAACTGGTTATTGGTGGGTAAGGGAGAAAGAGTAAATGGGCTAATAATTGTCGAGGGCCTGTATGTGCTCTAACACATCATCTCACCAATCCTCAAAATGACTCTGCCAAGTAGGTAGTGTGCGTCTCCTTTTTGTGTTAAGAAACTGAAGTTTTCAGAGTCAAGCCACATAGCCATGAATAGTGCCTGACATACAGTAAGTGTTCAAGAAATATCTTTTCGATGGATGGTAGGTAATATACCTAGTAAATAAAAGTTATCAGGATTCACACTGAGATCCACCTGGTTACAAAGCCACACTATTTCCTCCACAGTACACTGCCTTTTGTGTGAGACTACACAGAATTGTTTTAAAATGGTTAAAAAAAACACTATCAATGTAAACATGGTCAGGAAACCACAATTTCTACTTTCATATCAGAGTGATTTCAATTTCCAAATGTGTTTTAGTGAAGAATGAAGAAAGACAAAAAACATATGCCAGGATCTTCAAGGGCTTTTTTAATTTAAAATATATATAGCAGGTGAAAATAACATAAATTCCTATTAATACATTATATTTATATGAAATATGTTTTAGTTAATCCAACTCATCCATTTTTGTTGCTACATTCTAGCAATTTCTTTAAATGTTGCTTATGAAAATACTATCCAAAATGTGCTACTTTAATTTCATTAATCTTAGGTGTTGTAGCTCTTTTCTTTATCTCACATTTACACCAAATTAAATATTTGAAAATGCTAAAATAATGCTTTCTTAGTGGCTTTGCATCCTGTATTAAAATATTTTACAATTATAAAAGTTGAAAATGATTTTATTGATTCCCTATATATAAATCCATGTAAATATACTTGTACTGCATATTTTATTAACTGATAAAGTTCTTTAAAAATTCTACCAACTTCTTTAGAATAGTTCCTATGAAAGCATCATCCAAAATATATTTCAATTTTTATGTTAGGTGTTCTATCTCCTTTACTTCTTTGCCCCATACTTAGATCAAAACAAAGTATCTGCAATGTGAATATAAATACAATTTTGTATTCTTAGCTGTTCTGTATCTTGTATTAAAATATTTTACAATTATAATAAAAGTTGAAAAATAATTTATTGGTTTTCCTGTATATGTACTTGTCTACCTACTATAAATGAACTAATCTATGGAATTAAGTCATTTTGCTATCTCAAACACAGAGAGGGCCCAAAACAAGGGAATTACAAACATACCAAGATTATTAAAGTAGATACACATTAAAATACTATAGATATGGCATATTCAGCATCTATCAATCAGAAAGAGTGTTTAACTTTCCACTTGGCAACCGTATTTTCTAGGTAACTACCACTTTTCAAAGCATTACTGTTGGACAGGTTTTACACTGGAAGAGAGGATCTATAAAACATTACTGTCCTCAATAAGGACTTAAAACATATTATTAAAAAAAGATGGTGACTGGGGTAAAAATGACTGACCAATGAGCTACAGGGCTTCAAGATGAAAATGCCTTTGCTTCTTCAAATTTTATTTGATAAATTTAACTGGGTTTTCTTTTCTGATTATGCTTAAGCCCTTAATTTGGCTGTGTACTGTAACAATTTTACTTGGATAGTAAAAGAAAAAAAAAAACACACTGTATTCTAAAAGACAGATTAATAATCTGCTGAACTTAAATTGAGAACTGATCAGTGGAAAATATCTGGTTGGATAAATAAATTTAAAAAGATTGAAAACATTGCAAAATAAGCTGTTTTTAAAAATACTTAACTTGAAATGATAAAAAAAAAAGTTAAAAGTTAAAAAAAGCTATTAAACATCTTTTCTGAGGGCTGCTAAAGGCAAAAACAACCTTAATAGACACATGGTTACAAACAAATTTCCTCACAAAGATAGAGGTTGTGATCAGTAGCAGGATCTTAGGGAAGTGTCATTTCAGAAACTGCATTAGTCTCTTCTAAGTGTTTTAAAGAGTTTGAGTTGGTACATCCTAGAACTAGAGAAAATTAGAAGCAATTCGCCTAGTTGGATACAAAAGGACTTATATATTCTTGATTTATTCAATTTCATTGTTCTCTTACATATATTTTTCTTCTTTAAGATGAACATTTATTTATGGAATATGAAATGATTTACTCATTTATATGACAAGTTTAATAAGGCTGACATTCAATGGAAAACAATGAAATAATTTACCTTTTAGAAATTAGAAAAACTTTAAATCATTTTTCCTATCTTGTTTTTAAGGGTCCCTTATTAAAGCTTGTGATTTTTATTAATGTAAATAAACTAAAAGTGATTGTTTTTGTGCACCTCTTTGCACCATAGTGTAAAGGGCAGTCTTTTCTCAATTAACTTTTAACACTCTGTACATACTATTCTGAAATACCGTGGTGAAGTATGGCCTCGCATCCTTGAGCAGGACGCTACATAAGGGAGGGTTAGCTGAGTTAGAAGGGTCTTCCACATCCCAAATTTCAAGCATACTACAACCAGGCCTGAAAAAATAAGCACACACATATACATATATATTAAAAATGCATTCATATCTAGAAGAACTATAATTATGAAATATCTCAGATTTTTAGAGACTAACATTTAATGAATTAAAGATCTTAGTGCATTTCAAAAAAATGTTTAAAATTTAGAGATATTAATAATAAAATGAAATTATGCTATATTCTTATATTCCAGTTAGCCAAATAAATACCAATATATTATTGAATCAAATAATAAGAGCTCAGTGTAATTCAGAAATATATATTTAAAAATCCACCTTCAAAGTGAAATATAAATGAATATATGTTCTAAGCAGTACTGCCACCCAAATATAATACCCATTTACAGTAAAATGAGACGAATTAAAGCAAAGTTAATAGTTAATCTAATTCCTGATGAATTACCTACTTCATATTCTTGAAATTAAATTTTGAATTAAATTAGCATGATAACATATAAAGTCCAAAGCAGGAAAGAGAAGCTCTTCTGCCACCGTTACTCCCCTCAACTCTTCCCTTTCTTAGTGGACTGAATGCAAAACTTCTCACTAGAGAATAACCCTGCATGGGAATCATTACAGGGAAGAAGTCAGACAAAATCAGTTTATATTGAGGTATAATTTACGTACAATAAAATTCACCCAGTTTATGTATAAATTTTCATAAGCATGGGTAAATGTGTGTAAGTGTGTGAGCACCATCATAATCATAACACGGAAAACTTCCATCACCTCAACGAGTTCCCTTGTACCCTACTATAGTCAATCCTCTCCCTGAAACATCAGCCTAGGTAAGTACTGATCCTCGTTCCACACTATAGTGTTGTCTTTTTAGAATATGCTAGAAAATACATATTTAGTATATGCTACACACATGGTTCTCAAGGCAAGAATACTGAAGTGGTTTGGAGTAGGGGACGACAGAGGATTAGACGGCTGGATGGCATCACTGACTCGATGGACATGAGTCTGAGTGACCTCCGGGAGTTGGTGATGGACAGGGAGGCCTGGCGTGCTGCGATTCATGGGGTCGCAAAGAGTTGGACACGACTGAGTGACTGAACTGAACTGAACTGAACACACATGGTTACTCAAGTGGTAACCTTTTTATCCTTTCTACTTCAACCTTTCTTTCATGTATTTGTACTTAAAATGCATCTTCCTGTAAGGAAGGACATAGATGGGTTTTGCTTTTGTATTCAGTCTCAATCTCTGACATTTGATTGGAGTGTTTAGTCCCCACTCACATTTGCAAGTACTGATATACTTCTTCTTATACATTATTTATTAGATTTTAATTAGATACAAAAATTAGCTACTAAAATCTCAAAAATTAGCTCTTCAAAAGTCTCATATAGCCAATTCTTAATTATTCATAGGAGAAATGAAAATTTTTAATGTTAAGATTGATACAACTAAGGATTTTTTAAATCAAGGAGACTAAACAAAGGCCTGAAGATATTCATTACACATCTCAGAATTTGATGTATTTTTAGGTATTCAAAATTTAGAAATTTAAAACTGTTAATTAGAAACATTTTCTTATTATGTCCTTCTGAGTTATGTGAAACTTTTCTTATATGTCTTATAAAGCCAATGTAAATCAGCTGTAGTAGCAGAATGCTAGTATCTCACTTTGTTATAAATTCCAATCTGTATTTTAGATATCTAATAAAAGTTTAAAAAACTTGAAAATTATGAAAAAAAGCAACATTCAGATGTTAAAATTGAAAGAATTAGGATAGCAAAATACACTATCATTTCTGAAATTACATTATGCTTAAATAGTATAATTCCATGCAAGAATTTTAAATAAAATGCCAAGATAACAATTTAATGGAATTTAAAATAAAAAATTTTAAACAATCAGGATTACTGTAATGAAGTAAAACATTCATTGCTTTAAAATATACCATATATCATAAAGCATAGGGCTCATACTCACTTAGTTCTCACAACACACCATGCCTCTTCTAAAATGTAGTAATTTACATGTAACTCCACCAACTTATCTCTCACTTCTTTTGCAGATTTTCGACTATATGCAGAGTAAACTATTTTTGTCCGAGCTCTTTAAATTCAAACAAATTTTAAAGAAGTTTCTAAATAAGTGATAATAGAGTTGACTAAAGAAATTTTGTTACCAAATTAAAACCCCAATGCTTACTAGATGGAGCACTGATTATACATGACCCCAAACAGCATGAATTATTTGGGGATAGAAATTTCCACATTTTCCTTACATTTTAAATGTTCTAAAACTTACAGAAATTTGAATTTTTCAGGTACTGATTATCAGTTTAGAGTCTAGAGATAGGGAGCAGTATAAGAATTCAGAATATAAAATTAGCTTTGCATAATTTATAAAATAACTAATCTGGAAGAAACTCAGAGGCTGAGTATAGTGAAAATACAGATTTCAGTAGATAATTTCATTTAGAGAAGGTCTGAAAGACATATGACTTGAAGCTGAATGTAGTAAATAGAATAATTAGACAGTGAGCATCTACAGTAGTAGTCAGGTAGAGAAAGTACCCTAACAGAAGCTTGAGAAACAGGAATGCTAACCAAAATATGGTAGACAGATGATTTAGTTCTAAATGGGAGTTTTTATAAAATCCTAAGTAAATGATCAATTATACATTAGACTTTTCTTAAGACTTTAAGCGTACAGAATGCCCAATCTTCAAAGCCAAACATAAAACTTTAATTTAAAATATTACCTTTAACAATAAGCCAAAGTCACATTAAAAGGAAAAAATTATCCAATTACTAGGATGATTAAAATAATTTTTAAAAGTCACTTAAGGAAAAAAAAACTTTCGGATTTCAGTAGAAACTGGGGTTCCCATAATCAACTAATAAAAGAGCAACCCCAATTTTTTACCTGTGAAAAACTAATCATTGGCCACCAGTAAGATCAAGAGTGGTTTCTTAAATCAGGCCGAGGGGCTGTGGAATCTCGAACGGGGGTTGGAAAATGATGGCCATGAGCCAAGTCTATTCCCTTCTTGTTACTACTACTTAGGAGTGTCATTAGAACACACACACCCATAGAAACACACAGAGGCTAGTCATAAATGTGATCTATTTTTTACTCTGAGCAAAATTCAATTTTGCTTTTTTCAGTTTTCAGCAATTTATTAAGGTTGCTTTAACAGGTACATGTTGTAATTTCTGAATTATTACTACTTTTTAACTTCTAGAATGAACATGAGGATGAAAGAATGTGTGTGTGTGTGTATATAAAGATTTTCCTATTCCTATGAGTCAGTAGAAGTCGTTGGTGTGTCTGGTTGTAGTATTCTATCAGTTGCCCACCTCAAGTCTGCATCCTCATAATGTGGGTGATTCACAATGGGGTGAAGAGTGGAAAGCTTGACACTTGCCATTGTAGGCATGGCACCAGCAAAAACAGCATCTGGAAAACAAGATTATATTTCTTAACAACATGTTTTAAAGAAAACCAAAAGTTACTCATCTATAATATTTGAACCCAATTAAGAAAGATGTGCTGTGCTTAGTTGCTCAGTCATGTACAACTCTTTCTGACCCCATGGACTGTAGCCTACCACGCTCCTCTGTCCATGGGATTTTTCTGGCAAGAATACCAGAGTAGGTTGTCATTTCCTCCTCCAGAGGATCTTCCCAACCCAGGAATCGAACTCAGGTCTCCTACATCACAGGCAGATTCTTGACCATCTGAGCCACCAGGAGAGCCGGGGAATATTGGGGTGAGTAGCCTATCCCTTCTCCAGAGGGTCTTCCCAACCCAGGAATCAAACCAGGCTCTCCTGCATTGCAGGCGGATTCTTAACCAGAAAAACTACCAGGGAAGCCCAAGAAAGATGAAGTACAGTTAAAATAATAATCATTGACAGCATTCTTTTTTTTTTCACTTAATATTTACTGATGGTCTACATAATAATAGCCAACTTATGGGGAGGGTGGTGGGAGGGGGGTTCAGGATTGGGAATACGTGTATATCCGTGGCAGATTCATGTTGATGTATGGCAAAACCAATACAATATTGTAAAGTAATTAGCCTCTAATTAAAGAAATTTAAATTAAAAAAAAAAATGTTATCTTGGTGCCATATACTTGGTGATTATACAATTTAATATGCACAGCTTTGGGGGTGGGTTCTATGTTATTCCTGTTTTGTAGATTAGGAAGCTAAGAGATAGCAAAGCAATTAGCCAAAGACAGCACAGCTAGGAACTATCAGGGCCCACCCTCTCAGCCACTTCACTAGAGCACACTGCCCTGTTCAAGTGCTATAGTAACAGCACTACAAAGACGGGACTGGAAAGAACTGTAAAATTTCATATCTTGTTCCAATAGTATAAAGTTCTAGGAACTAGAAGACTTATAAAGGGCAAGTCTCATGGTACATGTTTTAAAGTGAGTTTCGTGGGTTATGAATTGTAATCCTGAGAACTTGCCAGATGAAGCCATTGTTTTC
Organism: Tragelaphus eurycerus; assembly: GCA_935064755.1. NCBI lineage: Eukaryota > Metazoa > Chordata > Mammalia > Artiodactyla > Bovidae > Tragelaphus > Tragelaphus eurycerus. The sequence goes on from CAKXYN010000002.1 coordinate 34,993,192, forward strand.
TTCTCTCAGATCACTTTTAAATATTCATAACTAAGTCTTGACTTTATAAATATATATACATTTCATTAAACCATTTCATTACGTGTTAGTAGTACTTTCTGGAGTAATACCATGTATAAATCCGTTGCTTTTTGCTTATAAATAGTGGTACACCAAAATCTACTCTGTGGCTTCAGTTTTAGTTGTATTTCTTGAGAGACAAAAAGACCAAATGTAAAGAAATAAATATGATTTATTATAATCATATAATAAATGATTATATAATTATGAAGATCATTATCACTTTTAATCAGCACAGTAAAACCACCAATAAGAACTAGGCATATTACTCAGATCTACTGGAAATAATTGAATATTTATTTTCAAATAAAATTAACTATTCTAAATGTAACTTTGAATGAATTTGTTGTTGCTCTTCAGTCGCTCAGTCATGTCCAACTCTTTGCAACCCCACACACTGCAGCACACCAGCTTCCCTGTCCTTCACCATCTCCCAGAGCTTGCTCAAACTCATGTCCACTGAGTCGGTGATGCCATCTAACCATCTCATACTCTGTCATCCCCTTCTCCTCCTGCCTTCAATCTTTCCCAGCATCAGGGTCTTTTCCAATGAGTCAGTTTTTCACATAAGGTGGTCAAAGTATTGAAGCTTCAGCATCAGTCCTTCCAATGAATATTCAGGATTGATTTCCTTTAAGATTGACTGATTTGATCTCCTGGCCGACTCTCAAGAGTCTTCTCCAACATCACAGTTCAAAAGTATCAGTTCTTCGGCACTCAGCTTTCTTTATGGTCCAGCTCTCACATCCATATATGACCACTGGAAAAACCATAGCTTTGACTAGATAGACCTTTGTCCGCAAAGTAATGTCTCTTCTTTTTAATAGGTTGTCTAGGTCTGTCGCAGCTTTTCTTCCAAGGAGAAAGCTTCTTTTAATTTCATGGCTGCAGTCACCATCTGCAGTGATTTTGGAGCCCAAGAAAATAAAGTCTGTCACTGTTTCCATTGTTTCCAATCTATTTGCCATGATTGGATACCATGATCTTCATTTTTTCAACACTGAGTTTTAAGCCAACTTTTTCATTCTCCTCTATCACCTTCATCAAGAGGCTTGTTAGTTCCTCTTTGCTTTCTGCCACAAGGGTGGTGTCATCTGCATATCTGAGGTTATTGATATTTCTTCCAGAAATCTTGATTCCAGCTTGCACAGCATTTCGCATGATGTGTTCTACATATAAGTTAAATAAACAAGGTGACAATATACAGCTTTGATGTACTCCTTTCCCAATTTAGAACCAGTCCATTGTTCCATGCCCAGTTCTAACTGTTGCTTCTTGACCTGCATACAGGTTTCTCAGGAGGCAGGTTAGGTGGTTTAGTATTCTCATCTCTTGAAGAATTTTCCATATTTTGTTGTGGTCCACACAGTCAAAGGCTTTATTTAGCATGGTCAATGAAGCAGAAGAAGATGCCTTTCTGGACTTCTGCTTTTCTATGATCCGATGGATGCTGGCAATTTGATCTCTGCTTCTTCTGTCTCTTCTAAATCCAGCTTGAACATCTGAAGTTCTCGGTTAGTGAAGCCTAGTCTGGAGAATTTTGAGAGTTACTTTGCTAGCAGGTGAGATGAGTGCAATTGTGCGATAGTTTGACCATTCTTTGGTATTGCTTTTCTTTAGGACTGGAATGAAAACTGACTTTTTCCAGTCCTGTGGCCACTGCTGAGTTTTCCAAATTTGCTGGCATAGTGAGTGCAGTACTTTCACAGCATCATCTTTTAGGATTTGAAATAGCTCAACTGGTATTCCATCACCTCTACTAGCTTTGTTTATAGTCATGCTTCCTAAGACCTACTTGACTCTGCATTCCAGGATGTCTGGCTCTAGGCAAGTGATCACACCATCATGATTATCTGGGTCATTAAGATCTTTTTTGTACAGTTCTGTGTATTCTTGCCACCTCCTCTCAATATCTTCTGCTTCCTTTAGGTCCATACCATTTCTGTCCTTTATCGATCCCATCTTTGTATGAAATGTTCCCTTGGTAGCTCTAATTTTCTTGAAGAGATCTCTAGTCTTTCCTATTCTATTGCTTTCCTTTGTTTCTTTGCATTGTTCACTTAGGAAGGCTTTCTTATCTCTCCTTGCTATTCTTTGGAACTCTGCATTGAGATGAGTGTATCTTTCCTTTTTCCCTTTGCCTTTTACTTCTTTTTTTTTTTCTCAGCTATTTGTAAGGTCTCCTCAGACAGCCATTTTGTCTTTTTGCATTTCTTTTTCTTGGACATGGGTTTCATCACTACCTCCTATACAATGTTATAAAACTCTGTCCATAGTGCTTCAGGTACTCTATCAGAACTAATTCCTTGAATCCATTTGTCACATCCACTGTATAATTGTAGGGATTTGATTTAGGTCATATTTGAATGGCCTAGTGGTTTTCCCTACTTTCTTCAATTTAAGTGAGAATTAGGCAATAAGGAGTTCATGATTTGAGCCACAATCAGCTTCTGGTCCTGTTTTTCTGACTGTATAGAGCTTCTCCATCTTCGGCTGCAAAGACTATAATCAATCTGATTTCAGTACTGGCCATATGGTGGTGTCTATGTGTAGAGCTGTCTCCTTTGTGTTGGAAGACGGTGTATGCATTCTCTTGGCAAAACTCTCTTAGCCTTTGCCCTGTTTTATTTTGTACTCCAAGGCCAAATTTGCCTGTTATTCCAGGTATCTCTTGACTTCCTACTTTTGCATTCCAGTCTCCTGTGATGAAAAGGATATCTTTTTTGGTGTTAGTTCTAGAAGGTCTTGTAGGTCTTCACAGATGATTCAACTTCAGCTTCCTTGGCATTAGTGGTTGGTGCATAGACTTAGATTACTGTGATATTTAATGGTTTGCTTTGGAAACAAACAGAGATCATTCTGTTGCTTTTGAGATTACACCCAAGTACTGCATTTTGGACTCTTTTGTTGACTATGAGGGCTATTACATTTCTTCTAAGGGATTTATATCTCTTAATATGCCTTAAATTAAAAAATATATAAATAAACTGAAGTAAACATATCTTTATTACTGTAAGATTCAATAATTAATGAAAAGCTCTTAGTCTGGAGTAATTTTGTTCTTGGCAACTTTTGGAGACATTTTTGGTTACCACACTGTTACGGGAGAGGTGCTACTGACATCTGATTGGTAGAAGAAAGGAATGCTGCTAATGCTGCTAAATACTATTCTGCCAGTGTAAAGGGTAGCCCCGAATTTCAAAGTTGAGAAACTCTGGGCTAGAGGGATCCAAGCTCAGGACCAGGGTCATCCAGAAGAAAATAGGGAAGCCTGTCCAGCAAGAACTGGAACCACGGAGAAGAAACCGTCTATGAAACAAAGGGAAAGGGAGAAATACTCCTTAGCTGCTTCTTTCCTCTTGGGAGTAAGGCATCAAATATGAGCATGACAGGGAAACCACAGGATCTTTTCTATAATATATTTAAATCTCCAATTAGCCTACTGCATATATTAGAAAAAAGTATCCCTTGTGATCTGACAGAACCTCACTAATACACGACTTGTGAGTGGACCAGAGGCTGGATTACAGTTCCCACTTGTCCTCTCAACTGAGCACCTTTGTGCTGTGTATAAACTATGCAAAGCTACATGGCAGACCTGAATGTAAGCTCTAGAATCTCAAACTTCTTTTAATAAAACATGTGGTAACCATGAGAGAACTCATAACACAGAGATGAGAAAAATTGGTAGGATCAAAGAAGAGGCAAAAATGAGGTTAAGAATTTGTGGGAAATCTCTTAGAAGGATAAGTTTGCTAAACATAGGCTTTCTTTGCCAAGAACCCAAGACAAACACTGGAACAAAGATGCAAGCAAACATGAAAAGAACAGATACCATTTAAAGCTTTGGAAAAACAGCTGTAAGTGGTAAGAGGTGAGAGAGAGTAAAGGCAGTAACTACCTTGTACCTTATAGGGAAAAAATAAAGTATTAATTAAAAAATTCTGATTAAACTAGCCTGGAAGTTCTAAGACTTAGAGTCTAAATGATGAGGCATTGTCAATGTCATCCTTTGAAAGACAGAGACCAAATATTTGAGTTGAAGTTTATAAGAGTTTACCTTCAGATCAGATCAGTCACTCAGTCGTGTCCGACTCTTTGCGACCCCATGAACTGCAGCACGCCAGGCCTCCTTGTCCATCACCAACTCCCGGAGGTCACTCAGACTCACATCCATCGAGTCAGTGATGCCATCCAGCCATCTCATCCTCTGGCGTCCCCTTCTCCTCCTGCCCCCAATCCCTCCCAGCATCAGAGTCTTTTCCAATGAGTCAACTCTTCGCATGAGGTGGCCAAAGTACTGGAGTTTCAGCTTTAGCATCATTCCTTCCAAAGAAATCCCAGGGCTGATCTCCTTCAGAATGGACCGGTTGGAATCTCCTTGCAGTCCAAGGGACTCTCAAGAGTCTTCTCCAATACCACAGTTCAAAAGCATCAATTCTTCGGCACTCAGCCTTCTTCACAGTCCAGCTCTCACATCCATATATGACCACAGGAAAGACCATAGCCTTGACTAGGCGAACCTTTGCTGGCAAAGTAATGTCTCTGCTTTTGAATATGCTATCTAGGTTGGTCATAACTTTGCTTCCAAGGAGTAAGCGTCTTTTAATTTCATGGCTGCAGTCACCATCTGCAGTGATTTTGGAGCCCAGAGTTTACCTTAATGATAGCTAATTAGTAAAATGATGACTATCAAATAAGAGATAAGAGGAAAGTGGCTCAAAGAGTCACAGAGTACATTTAAATAAATCATAGTGAAGAAATTAAGCCAGAAAAAACTATCTCGGACAGGACTATAGAGTAGTTGCAGAAAATAGCATAGAATATATTCATTCTCTGGAAAGGTATTTAAAAATGAAGTAAATATCAATCTGCTTGAGGTGGTCTTAGATAAAGACTGTAAGAAAAGAAAAACTAAAAAAATATTTTAATCTATTTAAAAGTAGCATGTATAATCATTTTTTTGAAATGAGTTAGTGAAAAAACCCAAATGTCCAAGATTTTAACCCTTCTGTATGTGATTGGTTTTATAGACATGAAGCAGAGGGTGTGCACTGGTGGAAGTAATGGGAAGGGAATTGTTAACCTCCCCACAGTCAAAACTGGTTTCTCCAGTTGCCTGTCACACGGTACGAAAGTTTGTCATTAAAGGTTTTTCACTTTGAGGTGTCACTGTTATGATTAAAATACAATAATAATCTCAGAGTTATAGCATATAACTTGTTAACAATTATTAACTCTAGATATCAATTAAAATTCTTTTTGACAGGTATCCAGGAAGGCTTTAAAGAGGACACAAAGCTTCCTTTTGGAAATTTGATTTGGTGAACACCGCAATTAACACACTAAAAATGTGTGAAGGTATGAATGCATGTGTATTTTTAAATTGCATATCAGCAGTGGCCACAAGATTGGAAAAGGTCAGTTTTCATCCCAATCCCAAAGAAAGGCAATGCCAAAGAGTGCTCAAACTACCGCACAATTGCACCCATCTCACACGCTAATAAAGTAATGCTCAAAATTCTCCAAGCCAGGCTTCAGCAATATGTGAACCGTGAACTTCCTGATGTTCAAGCTGGATTTAGAAAAGGCAGAGGAACCAGAGATCAAATTGCCAACATCCAATGGATCGTGGAAAAAGCAAGAGAGTTCCAGAAAAACATCTATTTCTGCTTTATTGACTATGCCAAAGCCTTTGACTGTGTAGATCACAATAAACTGTGGAAAATTCTGAGAGAGATGGGAATACCAGACCACCTGATCTGCCTCTTGAGAAATCTGTATGCAGGTCAGGAAGCAACAGTTAGAACTGGTCATGGAACAACAGACTGGTTCCAAATAGGAAAAGGAGTACGTCAAGGCTGCATATTGTCACCATGTTTATTTAACTTATATGCAGAGTACATCATGAGAAATGCTGGACTGGAAGAAACACAAGCTGGAATCAAGATTGCCGGGAGAAATATCAATAACCTCAGATATGCAGATGACACCACCCTTATGGCAGAAAGTGAAGAGGAACTCAAAAGCCTCTTGATGAAAGTGAAAGTGGAGAGTGAAAAGGTTGGCTTAAAGCTCAACATTCAGAAAACGAAGATCATGGCATCTGGTCCCATCACTACATGGGAAATAGATGGAGAAACAGTGGAAACAGTGTCAGACTTTCTTACTCTGGGCTCCAAAATCACTGCAGATGGTGACTGCAGCCATGAAATTAAAAGACACTTGCTCCTTGGAAGGAAAGTTATGACCAACCTAGATAGCATATTCAAAAGCAGAAACATCACTTTGCCAACAAAGGTTCGCCTAGTCAAGGCTATGGTCTTTCCTGTGGTCATGTATGGATGTGAGAGCTGGACTGTGAGGAAGGCTGAACGCCGAAGAATTGATGCTTTTGAACTGTGGTGTTGGAGAAGACTCTTGAGAGTCCCTTGGACTGCAAGGAGATCCAACCGGTCCATTCTGAAGGAGATCAGCCCTGGGATTTCTTTGGAGGGAATGATGCTAAAGCTGAAACTCCAGTATTTTGGCCACCTCATGCGAAGAGTTGACTCATTGGAGAAGACTCTGATGCTGGGAGGGATTGGGGGCAGGAGGAGAAGGGGACGCCAGAGGATGAGATGGCTGGATGGCATCACTGACTCGATGGGTGTGAGTCTGAGTGACCTCCGGGAGTTGGTGATGGATAGGGAGGCCTGGCGTGCTGCAGTTCATGGGGTCGCAAAGAGTCGGACATGACTGAGCGACTGATCTGATCTGATATATACACACACATATATATTAAATGACAACTATACAATATACACAAATGTATAACAACATATAATGTGTGTAAGTGTATGTGTGTGTTCTAGCTATACATATAATCAAAGCAGCTACATACCTGGCCTGGTATTGTATTTGATCCACTGTATCAGTTCTTCCTGGGGCAAATTATTAAATTCTCCTATTATGCTCCATTGATTATGGAGGTTTGCATAACCTTGTATTGACATTACTGTTATAAGACTGAGGATAAGAGGCATAAAACGAACTCTGCAAAAAACCCAGCCAAAGAGCTGAAATGAAAGAAACCATTTATGTATCATTCTTATATGAACAGTGCTATTTGGTCAATAATATATTCTCACCTTCCTACCTAAACCAAGATGGATTACCATTTGATACTAATAATATACAGAATATAATAATTATCTATTGTTTAAAACCAGCAAATATTTTAGAATTATATGATCCAGTTAAAAATGGAGCTTACTTTCCTCTTGAAAGAATTAAAGAAGAAATACCTGATCCTTCCAGGACAGATTTACAACCAGGAGTTAAGGTTAACAAATCATAATTCTGACATATCCTCGAACTCAATCCTATAATATCTGGATGTCTTTTATGGACATCTTGAATATCTAGGGAAACACCATTAGTACTGACAATTTTTATGCTCTCAGGAATTTAAGCATTATGATATTCTAAGGCAAAATGTCTATAATCAAAACCAAGTAAGGGGTCTCTAGAAGTAACTTGGTCCCAAAATTCTAGCTACTTTATCTAGCTGTCTTGCATATGCGCTACAGTAACAGAACCCTAGAAATTGACAATTTTTCCACAGATTATCCAAGCCCAACAGGACAATACTAGAGCAATTGCACTGCATCTTCTCTAGTATTACAAGAGCATTTGAGGATAGTTTTGATCGGCCATGAAGCTGTTACACTGACCTGAATTTCAAAAACTATATTAGTGAGAATACTAATAGAGGGGAAAGTCACAGAATTATCAGCTAAAGTCTAGGAATAAATTTCAAAGCTACCTGAATTTGCTTTTCTTATGCTATAATGAATCACAAACTAGTACTTTAAATCACTTAAGATAAAAAAATACCAAATGCTTTTATGTTTTAGATTAGTGAGCAAAACCATGATTAACCACATTGTAGTTGCTATAGTATTATAGAGTAGTTATAAAAGAATGAATACCTTACCCGCCGAGAACATATCAGGGAAGCCATAACACACATGTGAGGTGTCAAAAAGAGCTTCAGCCTCATAATTACAATGGCAAGGGGAGTAAATGCAATCAACTGCAATGTGTGAAAAATTATCTATAAAAACAAAAAAAATTAATTTTCACTTCATATTTTAAAATTAGTATATGTACAATAAAGTATATTAAAACTATTGGTATTCACTAGGACAAGGATCTTTTAAGTCCGTAATACATCTATTAATATTTGTTCATTCATTCAACAAAGATTTATCAAAGTCCTGCTATATGCCAGGTACTGTTCTGAGTGCTTTGGATATAGTAGGGTGCTAAAACACCACTGAGCAATTCCTGTCCTCAGAAGACTCACATTTTAGTACATTTAGTAAGGAGAGACAGAAAATAAACAGACATATCAAATAACAAAACCTATTAGACAGTCTTTCAGAAAGTGGTAAGTATAATGGAAAAGGAAGTAGAGCTGAAAAGGAGACTGAAGTGCAGGGTGTGGTGTGAGGTCACAGGCAGAAGGTACAGGTGTACTTAGGATCGTCAGAGTGGAACTCCTTAAAAAGGTGGTATTTGAGCAAGGCCCTATACCGGGTGAGAAAGGGAGTCACAGAGACTTAAAAATATGGGATGCTTCAAAAATTTGTGATATTCAGTCAGCAACAAAAATTGTAACACAATCTAGATTATTTTAGAAGTAGTGGAATTGTATAAATATTTGTACTAATCAGTAGGACACCCCATTTTGATTAAGATGGAGTTTCACTGAGCTAAGTTTTCAAACAAAACTTTTCTAACAGACATATTCATAAAATATCAACAAACTCCTCAGTACATAAATGGACAAAGAATTAATACAAGTAAAATTAACTAAATATTCATGTTCTAAACCGCTAATATTAAAACAAGGTAAATAGTAAAAATAATACTTTCATCTATAAAATTGACAAATATTAAATTAATATTGAGTATTAGAGAGGATGCCATGAAACCACACACTGTAATAACTGGTATATTTTTGTAATTTAGTAATATTTATCAAGATCCTAGAAAAGAGCCAACCTTGGCTGGGGTCTAGCCAAGACCCTAGAACCAAACCAACCTAAATTTTGGTTCTAGGCATTAAAGGGAATAATCAAAACATAAAAATACTTCTACAAAGATGGTAACTTGAGTTTTTCACACCAGAAATAGAAACAAACTAAATGAACAATATAGAAGACTAAGTAAATTACTGCATTTTCACATGTGAAAAGTAAAGTGTTAGTTCCTCAGCTGTGTCTGACTCTTTGCCACCCCATGGACTGTAGCCCTCCAGGCTCCTCTGTCCATGAGATTCTCCAGGCAAGAATACTGGAGTGGGTTTCCATTCCCTTCTCCAGGGGATCTTCCCAATGCAGTAATCAAACCCAGGTTTCCTGCATTTCCTGCATTGTAGTTGGATTCTTTACCATCTGAGCTATCAGAGAAGCTCCATTATCACATTTATATAGACATTAATATGTTGGAAGACTATTTAATGGTGTGGAACAGTTTTCAAAAACAACATCTGGTCTCATCATTTCATAGCAAATATATGGGGGAGAAAATGGAAACAGTGACAGACTTTATTTTTGGGGGGGCTCCAAAATCACTGCAGATGGTGACTACAGCCATGAAATTAAAAGACGCTTGCTCCTTACAAAAAAAGCGATGGCAAACCTAGACAGCATATTAAAAAGCACAGCCATCACTTTGCCAACAAAGGTCCATATAGTCAAAGCTATGGTTTTTCCAGTAATCATATACAGATGCGACAGTTGGACCATAAAGAAGGCTGAATGCTAAAGAATTGATGCTTTTCAACTGTGGTGCTGAAAAAAATGCTTGAGAGTCCCTTGGACAGGAAGGCGATCAAACCAGTCAATCCTAAAGGGAGTCAATCCTGAATATTCTTTGAAAGGACTGATACTGAAGCTTCAATACTTTGGCCACCTGACACGAAGAACCGACTCACTGGAAAAGACCCTGATACTAGGAAAGAATGAAGGCAGGAGGAAAAGAGGATGACAAGAGTGTGAGATGGTTGGATGGCATCACCAACTCAATGGATATGAGTCTGAGCAAGCTTTGGGAGATGGTGAAGGATAGGGAAGTCTGGTGTACTGCAGTCCATGGGGTTGCAGAGTCTGACATGACTTAGCTACTGAACCAAAGTTTTCAGGGTATAAAATTCTATATTTATAAAACAATATTAATTCTGTGAAAGCCATTTATGTGTGTATATAATATATATGCACAGGGGGAAAGACTATAAGAGAGTATACCTAAAAAGTTTACAGAGATTATTTCTGAATGGTAATTTTTCTGATTTTTCAAATTTTAAAAACATGTGCTATTCTTATAATCATAAACATATAATGGATATTTAAAGCAGAATGGCATACGACCCAGCAATCCCACTGCTGGGCATACACACTGAGGAAACCAGAATTGAAAGAGACACGTGTATCCCAATGTTCATCACAGAACTGCTTACAATAGCCAGGACATGGAAGTAACCTAGATGTCCGTGGATGGAGGTTCGTGACATTGTACAGGAGACAGGGATCAAGACCATCCCTAAGAAAAAAAAATGCAAAAAAGCAAAATGGCTGTCTGAGGAGGCCTTACAAATAGCTGTGAAAAGAAGAGAAGTGAAAAGCAAAGGAGAAAAGGAAAGATAAACCCATTTGAATGCAGAGTTCCAAAGAACAGCAAGGAGAGATGAGAAAGCCTTCCTCAGCGATCAATGCAAAGAAATAGAGGAAAACAATAGAATGGGAAAGATTGGAGATCTCTTCAAGAAAATTAGAGATACCAAAGGAACATTTCATGCAAAGATGGGCTCAATAAAGGATAGAAATGGTTTGGACCTAACAGAAGCATAAGATATTAAGAAGAGGTGGCAAGAATACACAGAGGAACTGTACAAAAAAGATTTTAATGACCCAGATAATCATGATGGTGTGTGATCACTCACACTCACTCAGAGCCAGACATCCTGGAATGTGAAGTCAAGTGAGCCTTAGGAAGCATCACTATGAACAAAGCTAGAGGAGGTGGTGGAATTCCAGTGGAGCTATTTGAAATTCTAAAAGATGATGTTGTGAAAGTGCTGCACTGAATATGTCAGCAAATTTGGAAAACTCAGCAGTGGCCACAGGACTGGAAAAGGCAGTTTTCATTCCAATCCCAAAGAAAGGCAATGCCAAAGAATGCTCAAACTACTGCACAATTGAACTCATCTCACACGCTAGTAAGGTAATGCTCAAAATTCTCCAAGCCAGGCTTCAGCAATATGTGAACCGTGAACTTCCTGATGTTCAAGCTGGTTTTAGAAAAGGCAGAGGAACCAGAGATCAAATTGCCAACATCTGCTGGACCATCGAAAAAGCAGGAGTTTCAGAAAAACATCTATTTCTGCTTTATTGACTATGCCAAAGCCTTTGACTGTGTGGATCACAATAAATTGTGGAAAATTCTGAAAGAGATGGGAATACCAGACCACCTGACCTGCCTCTTGAGAAATCTGTGTGCAGGTCAGGAAACAACAGTTAGAACTGAACACGGAACAACAGACTGGTTCCAATAGGAAAAGGAGTATGTCAAGGCTGTATACTGTCAACCTACTTAACTTATATGCAGAGTACATCATGAGAAATGCTGGACTGGAGGAAGCACAAGCTGGAATCAAGATTGCTGGGAGAAATGTCAATCACCTCAGATATGCAGATGACACCACTCTTATGGCAGAAAGTGAAGACAAACTAAAGAGCCTCTTGATGAAAGTGAAAGAGGAGAGTGAAAAAGTTGGCTTAAAGCTCAACATTCAGAAAACTAAGATCATGGCATCCAGTCCCATCACTTCATGGCAAATAGATGGGGAAACAGTGGAAACAGTGGCTGACTTTATTTTTCTGGGCTCTAAAATCACTGCAGATGGTGACTGTAGCCATGAAATTAAAAGACACTTACTCCTTGGAAGGAAAGTTATGACCAACCTAGATAGCATATTAAAAAGCAGAGACATTACTTTGTCAACAAAGGTCCATCTAGTCAAGGCTATGGTTTTTCTAGTAGTCATGCATGGATGTGAGATTTGGACTATAAAGAAAGCTGAGCACTGAAGAATTGATGCTTTTGAACTGTGGTGTTGGAGAAGGCTCTTGAGAGTCCCTTGGACTGCAAGGAGATCCAACCAGTCCATCCTAAAGCAGATCAGTCCTGGGTGTTCATTGGAAGGACTGATGTTGAAGCTGAAACTCCAATACTTTGGCCACCTGATACAGAAGAGCTGACTCATCTGAAAAGACCCTGATGCTGGGAAAGATTGAGGGCAGGAGGAGAAGGGGATGTCAAAGGATGAGATGGTTGGATGGCATTACCAACTCAATGGACATAGGTTTGGGTGAACTCTGGCAGTTGGTGATGGACAGGGAGGCCTGGCGTGCTGTGGTCCATGGGGTCACAAAGAGTTGGACACGACTGAGCGACTGAACTGAACTGAGATGTCCACTGGCAGACAAATGGATAAGAAAGCTGTGGTACATACACACAATGGTATATTACTCAGCTATTAAAAAGAATGTATTTGAATCAGTTCTAATGAGATGGATGAAACAGGAGCCTATTATAGACAGCGAAGTAAGGCAGAAAGAAAAACACCAATGTAGTACATTAATGCATATATATGGAATTTAGAAAGATGGTAACTATGATCCTATATGTGAGACAGCAAAAGAGACACAGGTGTAAAGAACAGATTGTTGGACTCTGTGGGAGAAGGCGAGAGTGGGATGATTTGAGAGAATAGCATTGAAACATGTCATATGTGAAATAGGTCGCCAGTCCAGGTTTGATGCATGAGTCAGGGTGCTCAGCGCTGGTGCACTGGGATGACCCTGAGGGATGGGATGGGGATGGAGGTGGGAGGGAGGGTCAGGATAGGGAACACATGTACACCCATGGCTGATTCATGTAATGTATGGCAAAACCCACAATATTGTAATTAGCCTCCAATTAAAAATAAAATAAAATAAAATAAAAAAAATAAAACAATGACAAAAAGTATACCTAAAGCTATTTTTTTCATTTTTAAAATGATGTTTAAAAACTGAAATCTTTAATTTTTTAAAATAATTCTTAAACCCAAGTTTGGAATGTGGAAAATTTATTTCAAAATCAACCTTTCATTTTCCTTTAGTCAGACTCACCCTTGAACAATATCTGAATCATGCTTTGGAGAAAGCAAAGAAACCTACACATTTCACACCCAAATAGGTCCTTTTTTGGAGGGCCACTAAATCACAGGTTGGTAGATTATGTGAGCCATCTACTTTAATCAACTACCCAAAACAGGGACCACTTCTATAAATCTATGAACAGAATATTCACCATTTTCGGAATAGGAATATGCCATAGGAGTACCTATTACAAAGACAGATGCTGTATATATGTGAGAAAATCTTTTCTAAAACTGAACTAGTGCTTTCCTGTAACTTCCACACCTACTGGTGCATCTCAGTTCTCAATTATCTAAAAACTAATTATGATTTTGCACTATTAACTTATGCTTTCTCTCCAAACAACAAACTATTCAACAATACAGTTCTATTAATCTGTGAATACAGAAGTGTACGGATTCCCAAAATATATTACTCAATACCAGTTTCTCAAAAGAAGTAATTCCTCCCTCAAATTCTGTATCACTTCACTTTTTCAACTGAATAGCTCCAAGTAAGTTCTATGTTATGACATATGCCTTCAGCTATGTGTCACATAAAGCCCTTTGGCTATAACAGAAAAACTTTGTTTATAATATAAAACACAAAATAAAATGGACTTAAATATAAAGGATCTAATATAAAGGAATCACATAATATAATAAACTAGGGACTAGACAAAAATGAAGGCTGACGCAATACTGACTGTCATGCTCAAAATGAGGTATGAGTAGGTCAAAAGAATATTCAGGAGTTAATTCTTCTAAATGTTATCTCTCCCTAGCCTATCTTTTCACAATTTCTTCACAGTATTATGATATTCTGGAACTAAATATTGTTTCTAAATCTCTTTCTTTTTCTTTCCTGTGAATTACTATGTATTCCTTCACCAATTTCTAAGCTCGTAACATAGAACAGCTGGCTAAAACTAACTAATATGATGGAACAAATAAAACACAAGTACATTAAATTATGAGTAAAAAATCACAATAGACTCCACTAATCTAACAAACTTTAATATTATCATGACAGTAGGGAGGTGACCCAGGGGTTCATTTAGTGAGTTGAGATTTGCAGACTGTCCCTGATTCAGAGGGTTGGCACAAAGCAAGGAACTTAGAACTTACTCCCTGGTGAAAAAAGTATCCTAAGGATTTATTCAAAATCCTCACCTAATTTTGAAGCAAGCTGGAATGTACAACCTTTCGTTATCCTATCACATTCAGAGTTTGTCAACATTTCTGCCCCTCACACCCTGTCATCCCTTAAGGTGAAGGGAAGTCGCTCAGTCATGTCTGACTCTTTGTGACCCCATGGATAGTAGCCACCCAGGCTCCTCCATCCGTGGGATTTCCAGGTAAGAATACTGGAGTGGGTTGCCATTTCCTTCTCCAGGGGATATTCCCGACCCAGGAATCAAACCCGGGTCTCCCGCATTGTAGGCAGACACTTTACTGTCTGAGCCACCAGGGAAGTCAAAGTGAAAACAGTTCCATCCCAAACCAAAGAGATTTATCAAGTGTGAGTCACAAGTGGGAGTAGGATTAGGTGCCAGGAAGACACAAGACTTCACATTGGTACTGCCCAGAAAGCTATCATCTCCTTATATAAGATCTACTATTTTAGAAATTTAAATCTCTAGTCTGTTTAAGTATTAGGAGTTTAACATACCCACTTTAGTTTAAAAAAAAAACTAGAGATTTTCTATCACTGTCCTCTTTTTGGTCAGCTTGACGTCTAATTGCCTTTCTTCTTTACTGCCAACAGACTAAAGTACTTAAAACTCAGATCTGACTATACCATCTCCAACTTCACAACAAGGTCCTGATAACATCCAGCTTCTTTGCATACAAAGCTCCCAGTCTACTGCTGCTTACTTTTCCCACTTTATTGTCATTTTTATCCATCAGCAACACTGATTTGCCTTATATCTATGGATAAATTTGGAAAACTCAGCAGTAGCCACAGAAAGGCATGCCAACAAATGTTCAAACTATCGCACAATTGCATTCATCTCACACACTACCAAAGTAATACTCAAAATTTTCCAAGGTAGGCCTTAACAGTATGTGAATGAGAACTTCCAGATATTGAAGCTGGATTTACAAAAGGCAGAGGAACAAGAGCTCAAATTGCCAATATCTGTCGGATCACTGAAAAAGCATAAGTCCGGAAAAACATCTATTTCTGCTTTATTGACTATGCCAAAGCCTTTGACTGTGTGGATCACAATAAACTGTGGAAAATTCTGAAAGAGATGGTAATACCAGACCACCTAACCTGCCTCCTGAGAAACCTGCATGCAAGTCAAGAAGCAACAGTTAGAACAGGACATGAACAACAGACTGGTTCCAAATTGGGAAAGGAATATATCGAGTTGTATATTGTCACCCTACTTATTTAACTTATATGCAGAGTACATCATGCAAAATGCCACACTGGATGAAGCACAAGCTGGAATCAAGACTGCAGGGAGAAATATCAATAACCTCAGATATGCAGATGACACCACCCTTATGGCAGAAAGTGAAGAGAACTAAAGAGCCTCTTGATGAAAGTGAAAGAGGAGAGTGAAAAAGTTGGTTTAAAACTCAACATTCAGAAAACTAAGATCATGGCATCTGGTCCCATCACTTCATGGCAACTAGATGGGGAAAAAATGAAAACAATGAGAGACTTTATTTTCTTGGGCTCTAAAATCACTGCAGATGGTGACTGCAGCCATAAAATTAAAGGACATTTGGTCCTCAGATGAAAAGCTATGACAAACATAGACAGCATATTAAAAAGCAGAGACATTACTTTGCTGACAAAGGTCTATCTAGTCAAAGCTATGGTTTTTCTAGTAGTCACGTATGGATGTGAGAGCTGGACCATAAAGAAAGCAGAGTGCCAAAGAACTGATATTTTGAACTGTGATGTTGGAGAAGACTCTTAAGAGTCGTCCAGGAGATCAAACTGATCCTAAAGGAAATCAGTCCTGAATATTCACTGGAAGGACTGATGCTGAAGCTTCAATACTTTTGCCACCTGATGTGAAGAACCAACTCATTGGAAAAGGCCCTGGGAAAGACTGAAGGCAGGAGGAGAAGGGAACAACACAGGATGGGACGGTTGTATGACATCACTAACTCAATGGACATAAGTTTGAGCAAGTTCTGGGAGTTGGTGATGGACAGGGAAGGCTGGCCTGCTGCAGTCCACGGAGTCACAAAGAGTCGGACACAACTGAGTCACTGAACTGAGCTAAACCAGATAAATTCATTACCTTCTGTCTTCCTTACACACGTGCATCCTTTGTCTTCAGCTTGCTATTCCTCTATATACATTTTAAAAACCTTTCTCCAACTACCACATCCCCTCCACACAGATTTAATCACTTCTTCTGTACTACTTTTATATCTTCCTTTGTCCTTGCACATATACTTATATGTTCTCATTTTTTCCTTCTACTATATACCTTCATTTCCATAGAAGTAGAAACTTGGTGTATAGTAGGCACATAATAAAGACTGAATGGATAAATATACAGAATTAACACAAAAGAGAAAAGTGGGCAAAATAATAATAAATGGAGAAATGAATGACAAAGAGAAGGTAGCAAACTAATGTGAAAAAAGGAGGCAGAAACTTAAGGAATACTTATGGAATTAGGTGGTTGCAGAGTGAGTGACAAACAGCATAGATTTTGTTGCTACGCTGCCTGGATTCATAGTACTCGGCTCTACAAAGCTCAGGTCGCTCTAGCTTTCTGACTTTAAGCAAGTTACTGACCATCTTTTTGCCACATTTTTTTTTGTAATCTGTGAAATAAAAAGTAATAGTATTTACATCAGTAGGTTGTTGTGAGAACTAAAGTATTAAAGTATGTAAATAACTACCCTCCCCAACCAAAATACCTGGCACATAGGAAGCAGTAAAGAGCTGACTACTCCTCTAAGAGTGCTGGAAATGGATTGGTAGTGGATAAATTAAAGATTTACTGCAAATTTGCTGTGAGCCCTTAGGTGAACGATTTCATTTCTCCAGGTCTCCAGTTCTTGGCACAGACTCTTTGCTTTTATTCCTAGAAACACAGCAAGATTCCACTTCCCAGCTTCACTGGCAGCCAGGTGTGGCCGTATGTCTGAGTTCTGGCTATGAGCAGGAAGCGATATTTGTCTCTTTTCCAGGGCTAGCTCTTACAAAGCCTCCAGTGTGCAGTGTTCTTTTTTCTTGGCTGGCCTGTACAAATCAAGCCTGAAAACCACATGTTAAAAATGGCAGAACCACAGGTGGAAGGAATCTGGGTCCCTGAAACACTGCTTGTTGGAGAATCACATGCTAATCCAAAACTCTGGCTTTAACTTTGTGAGCAAAGAATTAAACTTGCACTGGGTTAAGTCATTTTGATGTTATCATTTATCTTTAACAGCTATTATCATTTAATTAACATGATTTTCTTATATGCAAAGTGGGAATAATATTATGAGACTCAAACAGCACAGTACCCGGCACATACTAACTATTCAAAACACACTGTGTATCATCATATTAAGTTCACAATCAGTTGTCCTTTCATGTAAATTTGACCTGTCTCTTAAGAGTCAGAGTTCTATTACTTAGGAAATCATATTTGTAGCCCATGCTATTTTTTCTCTTATCACAGAACAATTTAGCACCATAAAAAAAGACTATCCTGTTTTGTTCTCCATTGAAAAATCAGATGTATCTGAGAGCAGGAACATTGCTATACTATCTGTTGTATCCTATAACACTGCTAAGATTGCAACTGATTGACCATCAAGTCTGTGTGTGGCAAAGTCACCAGTCACAGTACCTACCCTGATGGCCCATAGCTGATTGGCTCAGCAGGCTAGAAATTAATGTTTATTATTGTTGAATGAATGAATGAAGGTAATTTAATTTAATTATACTCAGTGGTCATAAATCAGCTTTCTGGTTGCCAAGTCCTTACCACTCTTCAAAATTGAGAGCAGCTTAAAAAGTGGGAAGGATCAGCAGAAATTTGCTCCCAGTATTGGACTACTTTCGCACTGCTGATGGTGTACCTGCAGCAGGTTATACCTTTGTGAATATCCTTGAACGTAAATATAATACACAAATCTAGCAGAGATTAAAATGAAAGCTTTACCTCACCATGTTCAAGGAGCTGTTTTCTGAAATAAAACAAAAATATTCTCTATTAACTGACTCTTCATTATACTATGATTATATCAGAATGAACCTCCACTTATTTGTTCTTATAGTTTAAATAAATTAATATATAAATAAAGCTGTTAGATAAAAATTACTAAGTTCTACCAAAAAATTACTAAAATAGATAAAAATTACTAAATATAGTGGAAATTTAAAAGGCATGATTTATAGTCATTCTATTTCAAGTATACCAAAATGCTCTTCTTTGGTTAAGATAAAATGGGTTTTACTGACTGCTAAATACTCCCTTTGGAGAAATAAACAATAAAAAGAATATTTATTAAATATTCAATCACATACATATATTATGCTTTATATAAGGACTGCTGTGACTTTTGAGTTATTTTTATTTTTCACAATTATAAATATGAATATCCTTGCACTTAAAACTCTGTAAGCATTTCTGAGTATTTCCTTAGGATAAATTTCTAGAATAAATTTTTTGGGTAAAGCATATAAGTATTTTTAGTTCCACAAAAGTTGTTTTACAAATTTTCTAAATATTTATGTCTAAAAATTTACTAAATTTTTATGGCATGCCTACTGTATTCCAGACACTGTGCAGTGAGCACAGTGAACAGAACAGATCCTGTTCTTATTCTCCACAGTTTGTGTTAGATTGGCAAGAGGTACAACACTGCTTATTTTATTGCCCATTGTAAAGACAATATTTCACTTTTATAACAAAGCTTTGTAGTATAAAAGGCCTTCTCATATGGATTTTGGGTTTGGCAAGAGAAGTAAGACAGTATAAATAAGAAGTATAAGGAAGTTCAGAGGCACACACACAGATCCAGAGATTAAAAAAAAAAAAAGAGTAGTGAGGGGAAGGCCTCTTAGAAGAGTATTGAAATCACTAACTTATTTTGCCATCACTGCAGCTCCTTTCTGACTTCTGCAGTCAAGGGTGGGAGTAGGGGTGGATGGATGGGTTCCCACATGTCCAGAAACCTGTCAGTCACAACAGAATCCTGTAGTGAATGACTGCATGTAAGGGAGAGGCCTGGTAGGTAAGTATTATAATCACCAAAGACCCCAACAATAACTATGGATACAAATAAATCTAGTAACTAATTTAGAATATCAGTATACAGTCAAATCATGAAAAACAAATAGGATGGAAGAAAAACACCAAGATAAATGAGCAAATGAACTCTCAAGTGTTAATATAAGTAAGAAGAGTATTAAATGGAAATTCCAATTATTATCTTCACAGATGCTTAAAAGAACACTGCATCCATACAAATAAAGCAAGCTGTAATAAAAAAGAGCTTTCAGAGATAATGAAAAAAACTAATTTGCCAAATTTAAAACCTCAAAAGAAGGTCAAATAGCAGTGTACACAACTGAAAGTTGTGTTGAAGATGCATTTATGAAATTCTGGGAAGAGAAAAAAAGAAATAAAAAATATGATAAATGCAATAACAGATGTTCAAAAAAGAGAGACTAAAGCAAAAGAGAGAGGGAGAGAGAATATCCTTTGAGCTAAAGAAAAAATTGAGTATTCAGATTAAAATTTCCATGAATAATTATATAAATAGGGCAGAAACTTTATTTAAAGAATAACAGCTGAAAACCTGTAAACTCTGGAGAGAGATATGGACATTCAAGTACATGAAGCTCATAGGTAACTCCCCATACACACTGCAAATTCACTAGATATAATAAAACTGTCAAAAGCAAAAAATGAACTTCAAAAACAAAAAATCATCTCATATAAGGGAACCCCTGTAAGGCTATCAGCAGATTTCTGAACGGAAACCTTGCAAGCCAGGAGAGACTGGGATACTTAAAAGTGCTCAAATTAAAAAATCTGCCATCTAAGAATACTTTACCTAGCAAAGCTGTCTTTCAGATGAAGGTGAGAAAGACTTTACCAGAAAAACAAAGTTAAGAGAGTCATCATCACTAGACCTGCCTTATAAGAAATGCTAAAGAGAGTCCTTCAAGGTGAAATGAAAGAATGCTAATTAGTAACATAAACATACATGAAAGTATAAAATTTGCTAGTAAAAGTAACTATATAGTCAATCTCAGAATACTGTAATACTGTAATAGTGGCGTGTAAATCACTTAACTCTAGTATAAAAAGACTGAAGCATTAAAAAATAAATCTAGCTACAATAATTTGCTGATACACAATATAAGAAGATACAGATTGTGATATCAAAAGCATAAAATGGGGACGAGAGAAGTAAAAAAGCAGAATTTTTATATATAAATGAAGTTGAACTGTTATCAGCTTAAAATAGACTCATAACTATAAGATGTATTATGATAACCACACAGCAAAATGTGCAACAGATATACAAAAGATAAAGGAATCAAAGTATACCACTATGAAAATCATCACATGATGAAGAAAGATAGCATGAAAGGAAGACAGACACTACAAAACAGAAAGAAAACAAGATGGCAAAAATAAGCCATCCGTATCTATCAATAATTTAAGTATAAATTGATTAAATTCTCTAAAGACAGAGTGGCTAAATGGATAAAAAACAAGATCCAATCATGCTGCCTATGAGAGTCTCATTTTAGTTTTAAGGATATACATGAAGGATACACACTTTTAAGTGAATGGATGGCAAAAAATATTCCACTAAAATGGAAATGAAAAGAAAGCATGGGTGAGCACGGGTGTGTGTGTGTGTGTGTGTGTGTGTGTGTGTGTATGTGTGTGTGTGTAATCAGGAGAAACAGCCTAAGTTGAAAAATGTAACAAGAGATACAGGATATCCCAGGATATCCAGATCAGGCCTGTTGGAAATTTATCATCAAACCTTTGAGGATGACATAGCACTTTAGATGATCACAAAGATCTAGGATCTTGCTAACATATAAACTTTACATACAAAGTCCCTGAGAGGTCTCCTTCCCATCTCTCTCTGTTACTTGCATGTGTCCTCAATAGGTTTCTAATCAGTATACTTTTCCTCTGCAGACACTACACCCAGAAAAAATCCTTCCTGGCATTAAGGGACAGAAAGCTACTGACACTGGAAAACCTGACTCTCGATCAATGCTGCTTTCAGAGAAAGGTCTTGATCAAAAGGGAGAAAGAAAAAAAAGTGGAAATCTCAATTAAATAGGAATTGGGAGACAAGAAGGGGGAACTTTCATGCCCTGAAACAATAGAAGAGTCCAACAAGAAGAATAAGGATTCCTCTTCCTTCCTGGCCAAGTATTCAGCCAATGAAAAGCCATGAATTTTTTGTTTACTATAGCTCTCACACGGAGAAGGCAATGGCACCCCACTCCAGTACTCTTGCCTGGAAAACCTCATGGACAGAGGAGCCTGGTGGGCTGCAATCCATGGGGTCACTAAGGGTCGGACACAACTGAGCGACTTCACTTTCACTTTTCACTTTCATGCATTGGAGAAGGAAATGGCAACCCACTCCAGTGTTCTTGCCTGGAGAATTCCAGGGATGGGGGAGCCTGGTGGGCTGCTGTCTCTGGGGTCGCACAGAGTCGGACACAACTGAAGCGACTTAGCAGCAGTAGCAGCAGCAGTTCTCACAACTTTGTTTTCCCTTCCATAAAAGTGTTCTCTTCTCTTTGCTGTGCAGGGACTTGCATGTGGCTCACCATGGTGGTACACCTCAAAGTGCAATCCTCTGCTGATCCCCAATAAACCCAATTTTGCTGAAGAAATTATCTGGCAGTCCAATTGTTTTGTTAGGTCAACAATGAATAAAGGAAATGTGGCATGTGTGTATACTCTAATACAATAGAGTATTATTCTACCATAAAAAAAAAAAAAAAGAAAAACAAGGAAATCCTGTCATTTGCAACTACATGGATAAACCTGGAAGGCATTATGGTATGTGAAATAGGGCAGACAGGGAAAGACAAATATTATATGGTATCACTTGTATGCGGAATCTAAAAGTGACCCCCAAAAACGTAAAAGAAAGCACAATGGTAGTTGCCAGGGTCTGGGGACTGGGCATAATGACGTGATGTTCCTTAAAGGGTACAAGCATTTAGTTATAAGATGAAGAAATTCTGAGGAAGCAATGTACAGCATAGTGACTACAGTTGCTAATACTGCACTGTATATTGACATTTGCTAAGACGGTAGGCCTTAAGTATCTACACACGTGCAAATACTCACAGTAACTCTGTGAGTGGATAGATGTGTTGGATGTGTTAATTAACTTTGTTGTGGTGATCACTTCACAACATTTATGAATATCAAATCATTGCATTATCTTCTTTACACATATATATTTTGCAAAAAACTATGAAAGAGAATATGGGGAACTATTTTTATGATATTGATGTGGGGAAGTGTATCTAAGCACAGAAATTAACAGAAAACAGAGAGCGTACAGTTATGATTGTATAGAAATTTTAATCTTCTATAGAGCAATGACCATTAATAAGTTATAAACTGACATTCTAGAATAAAGCATGTTATACACATAACAGACAAAAGATTACTGCCTATACTATAAAAAGACACCATAAATAAATTTTTGGACAAAAAGGAAATACAAATAGCCAACAGACATATGGAAAGATGTATTTCACTGGTAAAGATGTAAAATTTCACTTCACTTTGTAAAATGAGTTACTTCTTAAAAAACTACCAGTAAGAAAATGTAATTAAGAAAACTTAATAACACTGGTGTTCATAGACATGCAGAGAAATGGACACTCTCACCATTATTCTCTCAGTAT
Source organism: Tragelaphus eurycerus (assembly GCA_935064755.1). Classification (NCBI taxonomy): domain Eukaryota; kingdom Metazoa; phylum Chordata; class Mammalia; order Artiodactyla; family Bovidae; genus Tragelaphus; species Tragelaphus eurycerus. Next base: position 35,016,372 of record CAKXYN010000002.1, read on the forward strand.
CCATCAAACTGTAAAATATTCATAGCTTATGATCCAGCAGTCCCATTTCAAATATGTTAAATATTCTAAATACTGAAATAAGTGTCCAAATGAATGTGTATAAAGTTGGTAATTACTCATAGCATTGGTTGTTATGATAAAAAGAGAAATATAATCTAAACATCCACTAATGTGAGAATGGCTAAGTACATGATAGTCACTCGTGATAATGAATAAATAAAACATGGGGACCAGAGTAATACCAGTAAAAAAAAATACATTGTGCTTTCAGAAGTATTTTCTGAAATGATACATACTAAGCCATTTATAAACAGTACTAATTGAGGAATACATCTAAGAGATGGGAATATTTCTTCTTTTCTTGATATACTATTTTTTCTGATTGTATCACCATAAGCATACAGTTGGCCCTTGAACGACACAACAGTGAGGGGTGCAGTTGAAAGTCTGAGTATAAATTACAGTCAGCTCTCCATATACTTGGTCCCTCTGTATCCTGAAATTCAGTCAACCACAGATCTAGTAATAGTGTAGTGTTTATTACTGTAAAAAGTCTGCGAATAAGTGGAACCATGCAGTTCAAATCCATGTCGTTCAACAGTCAACTGTATTATTTTCGTGGTTTAAAGGACCCTTCTGCCCAGATACCCATAAGAGAGCCAGAACTTTCAGGAATGTAATCACCAAGCAAGACCTCATTTCCACCAAGTTGCCCCTCAAGTCTGTCCTCTGCATTGTGATTGTTGTTTCAGTCACTAATGTCCAGCTCTTTGTAACCCCAAGGACTACAGTCCACCAGGCTCCTCTTTCTCTATTCATGGGATTTCCAGGCAAGAATATCAGAGTGAGACATTTCCTTCTCCAGGGGTTCTTCCTGACCCAGGGATGGAACCCGCATGTCCTGCATTGACAGGTGGATTCTTTACCGCTGACTGAGCCACCGTACCCGCTCAATTTTTTCGAGACAGCAGCCATGTATCACGGGCTTCCCAGGTGGCACCAGTGGTCAAGAACTCACTGGCCAATGCAGGAGACGTAAGAGAAACGGTTTTGATCCAGAGTGAGGAAGATACCCTGGAGGAGGGTGTGGAAACCCACTCCAATATTCTTGTCTGGAGAATCCCATGGACAGAAGAGCCTGGAGGGCTACAGTCCACAGGGTCACAAAGAGTCATTCAAGACTGAAGTAGCTTAGCACGCTTGCCATGCACCCCTTCATTTTCTATTATTCAACTAAATATCTCAAGTCTCTTAATGCACTCCTTACATGAATAGTTTTCAGAGCTCTAAAAACATTGTTTTTAGAATGTCAAGACACATTCTCTGGGCTCTATCTGACCAGAACAAGGTAGAGTGGATCTATTAACTCTCTTGATTTGGAAACAATTACAACAAATAACATCTTACCATTTCAAGTATAAGATTCTAATTAGCTCTTCTGGCTACCATGCAAAGTTGTTTACTGAAAATATAAGCAGAGGGCACAGGGTTCATGGAAGCCCTGTGCACTAATTATACAATTTTTCTGTAAATATAAATTGTCCTAAAAAACAAACTTTATTAAAAAAACAATAAATCTAATGGCTATATGTACAAATATAATGTAATCTGAGTTAAAATTTTTTCTCAGAGGAAGTTTTCCTCACAATTTACTTCTCATGTCCTATAACAGTGTGTGCTTTAGTTATATTTTGCTTGTATTTGTTTATACCATAATTCTAGTGACTACTATAACCACGAATAAATGTAATAAAACAGTTTTAACCATAAATTTAGGAAAAACTATTCCATGAATACTCAGAAAAGCAAGTTGCTTTCTCTGAAAGTTAAAAAAAATCACCAAAAATAACTTCAGCTTACTTCTCTTTACTGACTTTAAATTGTAGTGGTATATTAAATTAAACCAATTTAAACTTTGAGTTAATTCACAAATATAAATCCTTCAAAACAAGTCCAAATACATAAAAGAGACATAGCCATCCTACAGTCTTTTCTTTCCAAGATGAAGAAATCTAAGTTTGGTTCATGTTTCCTTTCGTAATCACAATGGTGAAGTTTAATGTATATTCATTTGGAAAACTGATATTATAGTAAGTTATTTAATAACTGAATATTAAAAACAACTATGATATAATTACCTTAGATAAGTGTTTGCACATAAGACACACAGGATATCACGAAAAGCCTGTGAACAGAATCAAAGTGATGAAACGTCTAAGGAATTAAGTCATATTTAAAATGCCATGATTCATTAACAAAGACATCCCTACTAGAAAGAAGTATTTTTATTGTTAAAACAAGTCCTTGGGAACAATTTAGTTCAAGCTCTGCCTTAGGAAAGCAGTATCTTGAAGCTGTAACCTCCTTTTTTATGAAAATAGAAGGTACTAGAGTAAGTCTTTTGGGTCTAAAATTGTAAGGTTTATATATGGGTAACTTCTGACTGGAGTTTAAGTTTATATTTTATTAGATGCAAGTGAGCTGTAGTTGGGGGACTGGTTTCCACAAAGGAGGCAGGTTTCTCCAGGTATCTCAGAGGCTATTTTATGTCAAACTTCTAAGAAATTAGGACTCTCTCTCTATCTCTGTCTACAAAGACTATATTCCTACCTCAAACTCTTGATTCTTATAAAATTAGCTGTGGCATACCTGCTTCCCTGGTCTACCTCAGCCTGAAGTGATTGCTACAGAAGGCTTAAGAGCACTTATCAAGATGTATCAGCTAATGATGAGAGAGGGAGAGAGGCAGGAGTAAAGATGAGTATGAAGCTAACATTGGCCAAAGAGGTTTCACCAGCATTTATAGACAAGAAATGTACAAGGATATAAAATTTTGTACTGTGCATGATATGTGGCTTATAACTCACAGATAAACATTGAAAAAATACATAATAAAATTTGGACTCAAATGTTAAATCTAAGTTTAGAATTTTTAACTTCTCTCATTGATCCAAGAGCATCCTGCATAGAAGAATGTTTCAAATAACAAAAATGAGATTACAGTCCTTGTGACAAGCAAAAGCCTGTTTAAAGGTACAGACAACAGAACACACACATTTATAGGAGTCCAAGATTCAGTAGTGTCATGGGAAAATCATACTACCCATGTCTTGGTCCTTTCTGTCCCAGAAGTGATTTCACACAGGTGAAAAGCTAAATGAACATCAGAAGTATCCCTGATGTGGAAAATAAGCCATAACAGGACAAATGAAGACTGAGGCATTTATGCGGATGCAAAAGTGTAGTTAAGCTTTAATGGCTGCAGGGGTGGTTATGTCTGTGTATACGTGTGGGGATGTTATGTCTGTGTATACTGTATGTTATGTCTGTGTATGCGTGTGGAGATGGTTATGTCTGTGTATACATCTGGGGATACGTGTGTGTCTGTGTCCGGCTACTGCAAACATGGTTTGAGCTGTGGTATGTTTGGGGGCTAGTATTACATTTATGTGGAGAAGGCAATGGCACCCCACTCCAGTACTCTTGCCTGGAAAATCCCACGGATGGAGAAGCCTGGTAGGCTGCAGTCCATGGGGTCACTAAGAGTCGGACACGACTGAGCGACTTCACTTTCTCTTTTCCCTTTCATGCATTGGAGAAGGAAATGGCAACCCACTCCAGTGTTCTTGCCTGGAGAATCCCAGGGACAGGGGAGCCTGGTGGGCTGCCGTCTATGGGGTCACACAGAGTCGGACACGACTGAAGTGACTTAGCATAGCATAGCACATTACGTTTATGAGCCTTTATATCTTTATTTTTAAAATAGTTAATAGTATATCTAGCTGTCATTTTCTCCTGTGCTGTATATTTCCCCACTGAATAGTTAATTCTTACATTAGTACTTCCAAGTGGGACCTCATAAGAGTAACAGAAGCTGACATGATGGAATAGAGAAACTGGCTAATAGAGAAAACCTGCAACTCGCGCTAGGCAGGGTCAAAGCAAGGGAGAGCAGCAAACTTGTGTGTGGTTTACTCACTCCCTCGAATACACAGAAGAACTGTACAAAAAAGAGCTTCACGACCCAGATAATCATGATGGTGTGATCACTCACCTAGAGCCGGACATCCTGGAATGTGAAGTCAAGTGAGCCTTAGAAAGCATCACTACGAACAAAGCTAGTGGAGGTGATGGAATTCCAATGGAGCTATTCCAAATTCTGAAAGATGATGCTGTGAAAGTGCTGCACTCAATATGCCAGCAAATTTGGAAAACTCAGCAGTGGCCACAAGATTGGAAAAGGTCAGTTTTCATCCCAATCCCAAAGAAAGGCAATGCCAAAGAGTGCTCAAACTACCACACAATTGCACTCATCTCACATGCTAGTAAACTAATGCTCAAAATTCTCCAAGCCAGGCTTCAGCAATATGTGAACCGTGAACTTCCTGATGTTCAAGCTGGATTTAGAAAAGGCAGAGGAACCAGAGATCAAATTGCCAACATCCACTGGATCATGGAAAAAGCAAGAGAGTTCCAGAAAAACATCTATTTCTGCTTTATTGACTATGCCAAAGCCTTTGACTGTGTAGATCACAATAAACTGTGGAAAATTCTGAAAGAGATGGGAATACCAGACCACCTGATCTGCCTCCTGAGAAATCTGTATCCAGGTCAGGAAGCAACAGTTAGAACTGGTCATGGAACAACAGACTGGTTCCAAATAGGAAAAGGAGTACGTCAAGGCTGTATATTGTCACCATGTTTATTTAACTTATATGCAGAGTACATCATGAGAAATGCTGGACTGGAGGAAACACAAGCTGGAATCAAGATTGCCAGGAGAAATATCAATAACCTCAGATATGCAGATGATACCACCCTTATGGCAGAAAGTGAAGAGGAACTAAAAAGCCTCTTGATGAAAGTGAAAGTGGAGAGTGAAAAGGTTGGCTTAAAGCTCAACATTCAGAAAACGAAGATCATGGCATCTGGTCCCATCACTACATGGGAAATAGATGGAGAAACAGTGGAAACAGTGTCAGACTTTATTTTTCTGGGCTCCAAAATCACTGCAGATGGTGACTGCAGCCATGAAATTAAAAGACGCTTACTCCTTGGAAGGAAAGTTATGACCAACCTAGATAGCATATTCAAAAGCAGAGACATCACTTTGCCAACAAAGGTTCGCCTAGTCAAGGCTATGGTCTTTCCTGTGGTTATGTATGGATGTGAGAGCTGGACTGTGAAGAAGGCTGAGCGCCGAAGAATTGATGCTTTTGAACTGTGGTGTTGGAGAAGACTCTTGAGAGTCCCTTGGACTGCAAGGAGATCCAACCAGTCCATTCTGAAGGAGATCAGCCGTGGGATTTCTTTGGAAGGAATGATGCTAAAGCTGAAACTCCAGTATTTTGGCCACCTCATGCAAAGAGTTGACTCATTGGAGAAGACTCTGATGCTGGGAGGGATTGAGGGCAGGAGGAGAAGGGGATGCCAGAGGATGAGATGGCTGGATGGCATCACTGACTTGATGGATGTGAGTCTGAGTGACCTCCGAGAGCTGGTGATGGACAGGGAGGCCTGGCGTGCTGCAATTCATGGGGTTGCAAAGAGTCGGACACGACTGAGCGACTGATCTGATCTGATCTGATCTGAACAAGGTATAATGAATTTTCCTGGTGTCTCAGTGGTAAGGAATCTGCCTGCCAATGCAGGTGACACAGGTTCAATCCCTGGGTCGAAAAGATCTGAAGGAGTAAATGGCAACTCACTCCAGAAGTATTTTAAACATTAGCTCTTCTATGGTAATAATACTTTCTTTTTGTATGAAAACAGTGAACAGTAGAGAATGATATTTTAATGGCTATACAAATTTCTATTCATGTTTCAAAATGGATCAAGACTTCTTAGAATGTGTCTTATTTTGAAAGATACTGAAATGGTCATTCTACTTTTCTTTTTTAGTACCAATAACAACTGCAATTATTTAATCATTTGGGAAATTATTTGTTTATTGTTCCCACTGGATCAGACTGTGAGTTTCAAGATAGGGTGGACTTGTCTTATTTATTCCTGTGTACCTACAGTGTTAACATAGTTCTTATCAGATAGTGGGTAACTGACACATTTCTTTTAAAAGAATAAATAAAAATATCTTTTCTAATGTGGCAGATTAAAAACTCCATATAAAGTAAAATAAAGAAAAATCTGAATAAAAAAAGGTTTTAGGGAGGGGAAGAGTCATCCTAAAAGTAAGAAAGAATTCTGAGCTATTAGCACTAATCTAAGTCCTTGTCTTAAACCCAAAAGCAAGTAAAAAAAAAATTTTAATACCTTTTTGAAGATAAAATAAGTAATCACCACAACAATTGGAAGCAACAGTGTCTTTGAGTATCGCACTGGCGTCTGAAATATAGCAAATTATTCAAAATATTTTTTATTAAATTTTATACTATAAAAGTCTATGTCAAATTGTCACAAAGAGATTTCTTAAAGGTAAAAGATATCTTTGTCATTAACAGAATATATATTATCAAGTTTCATATTCTAACATAAGAATCAAAATTATAATGAGTTACACAAATATATCAAAAATTATAATGATAAAAACAATTAAAGCAAAATTAGCTATGGGTATTATTTTTTTCTTTCTTGAGTTTTATGTTTCCTTTATTTATATAATCGTAAGTTTTAAAATGTGTGTTTATTGATCCCTGGGCCCTAGATTATCATCTCCTAGGCTTTAAGTTTCTATTATTTTCATTTGTGAAACTATAGGACTAACAAGGGAGAAAGACTAAGTAATTACTGTAAGTATAAATAAATATTGAAACAAAAGCAGCAGCTAAATAATTCTCATGAGTTGTGATAGGGAGTGATTTACCACTTAACTAAATGATATATTTCTTAAAGGCAGGAACCAAGTTATTTAACTCTTTGTAGTCCTATTACAAACTGCCTCATAGATAATTAATGGTCAATAATTGTTTTTGAATGAATGTATGACTGATTTCACAGATAAGAGAATAATATATGATTACTAGCATATTTACTCTTGCCTGGAAAATCTGATGGACAGAGGAGCCTGGTGGGCTGCAGTCCATGGGGTCGCTAAGAGTTGGACTCGACTGAGCGACTTCAGTTTCACTTTTCACTTTCATGCATTGGAGGAGGAAATGGCAACCCACTCCAGTGTTCTTGCCTGGAGAATCCCAGGGATGGGGGAGCCTGGTGGGCTGCCATCTCTGGGGTCGCAAAGAGTTGGATACAACTGAAGTGACTTAGCAGCAGCAGCAGCAGCATATTTACTTGGGAACATTTGATTATAAAATTTTGTAATATTTGAGATATTAAGTGAAAGAAAATTGAATTTTTAAAAAACAAAACAATAATTTGGGTTTATTTTTCCTGAATGCTCTCATACCTCCAACTGACCTAGATTATTAAAAGTAATTGAACTGCAATAATAGTAATTGACCATAGGGCACATCCTGTGCACTTGCCCTGGTAAGGGCCATTGTTTACTGATTTTACATGTAAGAAACTAGATGAGAATGGCCATATTATTAGCAAAAGTTATCATAAAAAATGATACGAATAAATAAATTGGGTGTTTCTAAATAAAATTTTTGAGTTTCAGATTAAAGAGAAACTTAAGAGCAAGAACTCATCATACCTGTAGAGGAAAAAAATAAAAGAATCATTCATACCGCTTTTTCCATGAAGTCAAATTCAGGAGCACAGGTGTAAACTAAGGTATCAAAATCTGTATATCTTAAGATTCTGGCGGCAATAAGGTCACTCAGGCGAATCTGGAATAAAAATTAAAATTACAAAAATAATTATAGTTAATAATAATTGGTATGCTGCAGCAGTAATAGTGTCTACAGAGAAGATATATCCATGGTACCTGGATGCCTCTTCAAGAAAACAAAAATTACAGTGAACCCCATTATGTGCTGAGTTATGAAAAAAATTGAAAACAAATAGAAATATCAAGAGAAGTGAAAAGGAAAAAGAAGTCAGGAAAAATAAGTAGATAAGATGATAATACAAAGAATGAGCTAAAATCAACATTTGCTGGGCACAAACCACCATGCAGCTGACCAAGAAATTTCATGATCAGATCGTTTATCAAGAACAAAACATTTCATGTTAACCCCTTTTACCCCATACTGAAATCATTAACAAATTTTCCAAGTGTTGTCATTTTCACAAAGCCTCATACATTAAGCACAATTTTTTGGTGCTTCTTGAATTTTTCAGACATATATTGAAGCCATTAACAATGAAGCTATTCTTCAAGAGAATTATAACAACTATACATACCACTCTGATTTAGTTACTTGGTCTGGAAGGCCTTTAAAATAAATACCATCAACTAAATCCAATGTAGAATTATTTTCTACTGATCATTTATTATTTACTTTGGTGAGACAATTATTTTTACACTGCATCCTTAGAAGGTAAGAAAAATATCTGGTATGCAAAGCAGTAATTCAAATTACAAGAATATAAATTATTTTATATCAACTTCAATGATTATGGTTTTCAATTACTCATCGTGGCATTATCTACCAGTACCAAACATACTTTACAGTTAACTTTATTTTTCTAATTTAGAGTAGGGCTGATGACTAATGATAATTTAACCAAGCCACTTTAGTTTCAAGTCTTTCTCACAGTTGTCACATAGAAGTCACTTAAGAATACCAAGGGTGGGTGTGTGTTTTAGGATTTGTAAAGAGTTGAGTGACAATGTAGGGCAAGTCAAGAAAGAAAATCACAGATCAACTTAATAATAACTTAAGATGCCTAAATAAAGTTTACCATAAAATATACATCCCCTAAAGAATAAAAATTTAAGAATGATAAATAAACCTAATAAACCATAATACAGAGCTAACAGTAAATGACAAATCCTTATATTTTGAAATTTCATTTACCATTAATATGTATATACGGTCAATTGTACTGGATAGTGATAGCACTTGTCATTTTAAGAGAGTTAACTACAATAATCCCTTGTTAAGTTTGAAGCAATTTCATTAGCAGACAAGGTTCTATCTGAAGAGTATTAGATATGGTAAATTTCAGGGTAGATTATTGCATGATACACTCATCTATCTTCTATCCAAACAGAAAGTGCTAAAAACCAAAAGTTAAATTTATGCACTGCTTTCTATTCCCTAAACAAATTAGCTGATAGGAATTTATCTTTGAAAACAGCCATCATTTAAGGCATGAGCCTTAAAACAGACAGAAACACTGTACATTAGGAATGTGGTCCATATATGTTCTAGAAGATGAAAAGATACAGAATTTTTATCATATTCTTGATATAAGAAAAACTTTTAAGATATCAAATCACACCTTAATTTTAGTGTCTAATTATAAATAAAACTTTGAGTTCTGTACTTCAAAGTTGAGGACAGATTGTTCATATTTATATTTATAATGAATCAATAACTTGCTAAACAAATTATTTGTATTTTAACCAAAATATAAACAACTATTTAACATAATTTTTTCCAAGAAGGTTTAGTCACCATTCATTAATGTACTTTTTTTTAGTGGGCTGAAAAAAATCTACAGGATTTTAGTACTGACTCTGCCAATAAGTAGCTTGGGACTTTGAAGAAGGTACCCAGCCTCCATAAAATATAGAAGTTTCATTTTAAAATAGATGGTTTCAAAGTCTTCTCCAACTATGCATTTACAGAACTTTTATTAATGTTCTAACTAGAAAGTACTTACATGGTCTGAAACACCTAAAATTTTAGATGTCAGAAATTTCAAAATGAGTGTTCCAAAAAACCAAGCACTACCTTGAATTACCTAGAAAATAAACAAAATAGATAGAAGTCAGAAGACTAAAAAGCCCTTTATCTTGGAAATTATTAATAACAAACATTCTAATAACAAGTCCTAAGTGAAAGGGAAACACAAACTCGAAGAATTTTTTTTTTAATAAAGTAATGAAAACTACATACTAGAAACTAAGGAATGTATGTAACACAATGATCAGAAGAAAATGCATGGCCTCAAAAACTTTTATCAATAAAAAAATGGTGGAGAATGGATACATGTAAATGTATGGCTGAGTCCCTTTGCTATTCCACTGAAACTATCACAACATTGTTAATCAGCTATATCCCAATGCAAAATTAAAAGTTTGTAAAAATTAGAGTAAAAATAAGGGAAAAGCCTGACTCAAACATCTAGATTAAAAAAACAACAAAATAAAAAGGAAACTCATGAAAGGAAATATTCAAGAAAAATAGTCAATTATATCTACACCTATGTGTATCCATTTTGTTGTCCTTTATTTCTTCTGAATGTTCTAAGATTCTCTCATCATTTACTTCCTGCTTCGAGGACTTCCATTTAAGGGTTGCTCTGCTAAAAACAAATTCATAGTTTTCCTTCATCTGAGAATATGTTTTACTTTCCTCTTCATTCCAAAAAGACACTTTCACTGTATATATAAATTATCATTCACAATTCTTTCCAGCATTTTTCAAATGCTGTGCCACATCCTTCTGGCTCCCATAGTTATAGAAAAGAAGTCTGGTGTGATTGAAATCTGTTTGGGCCTAATGGTAATAACCCATTTCTCCCTTTCAAAACTTTTTCTTTGCCTTTAGTTTGCAGCAGTTTATGATTGTGCCTTGACATGGATTTTGTTAGCTTTATCCTACTTTGGATTCACTCAGTTTCATGACTATATATATATATATACACACATACATACACATATAATGCATATGGTTACTTTTGAGTTGCTAATCTTTTCTTTTGTATTTAAGATCCATGGAGTATTTTTTAGTATAGATGCAATTTAAAAATCTATGTTCATGAGTAAAGTGAAGCTGAAAGTGAAGTTGCTCAGTTGTGTCCAACTCTTTGTGACTCCATGGACTATAGCCTACCAGGTTCCTCTGTCCATGGGATTTTCCAGGCAAGAACACTTGAGTGGGTTGCTATTTCCTTCTCCAGGAGATCTTCCCAACCTAGGGATTGAACCCAGGTCTCCCTGAGTGTTCATGAGTAAACCTAAGCTTAACCATACTGTTCCTGCCTGATCTTCAGTTCAGTTCAGTCACTTAGTCATGTCCAAGTCTTTGCGACCCCCTGAATCACAGCATGCCAGGCCTCCCTGTCCATCACCAACTCCAGGATTTCATCCAAACTCACGTCCATCGAGTCAGTGATGCCATCCAGCCATCTCATCCTCTGGCGTCCCCTTTTCCTCCTGCCCCCAGTCCCTCCCAGCATCAGAGTCTTTTCCAATGAGTCAACTCTTCGCATGAGGTGGCCAAAGTATTGGAGTTTCAGCTTCAGCATCAGTCCTTCCAATGAACGCCCAGGAGTGATCTCCTTTAGAATGGACTGGTTGGACCTCCTTGCAGTCCAAGGGACTCTCAAGAGTCTTCTCCAACACCACAATTCAAAAGCAGCGATTCTTCGGCGCTCAGCTTTCTTCACAGTCCAACTCTCACATCTATACATGACTACTGGAAAAACCATAGCCTTGACTAGACGGACCTTTGCTGGCAAAGTAATGTTTCTGCTTTTCAATATGCTATCTAGGTTGGTCATAACTTTCCTTTGAAGGAGTAAGCATCTTTTAATTTCATGGCTGTAATCACCATCTGCAGTGATTTTGGAGCCCAAAAAGTAAAGTCTGATACTGTTTCCCCGTCTATTTCCCATGAAGTGATGGGACCAGATGCCATGATCTTGTTTTCTGAATGTTGAGCTTTAGATTACCAATAAGATTTTGTTTTCTTTCTTGTAAGGATTTACATTCCTTATGATACACACAGAGTTCCCCTTGGGTTTTGAGTAAATTTCAGCATAAGCTCAATTCAATATTTACCTTGCAACTAAAAACTGAGGTCTCCCATTAAGCACTGAGCTTGCTCCTATTGAGGAAAACTCTAAGTGAATCACTTAGGCCTAAAAGTACTTGTTTAGGCTTTATGTCATAAATACTTATCTTTGTTAAAGATACACAGAAACTAAAAATAGAGAATACCTAGTACCTAGCAAGGGGAAAAAGAGTCTTTCTTCCAGCTTACCACGTGATGGTAAAGAATATTAAAATTAGGGTCTGATCACTCATAAATGACAATTTTGCTATACATTGTTTTACTATCATTCAATTCAAAAACATAAGGATTTCTTTGTTTTCAAATTTCTCAATTATGACAGAATAAGATATGCAACGTAATCTTTATTCCATAGGCATGTAAAAATTACTTGGAGTAATAAAATAGATGTTTTTGTTAAAAAAAAGTCAGTTCAAAACAGTTTTGCCTTTTTTTTTTACTCTTTTCAAAAAACATTAGCTACATAAAGCAAGAATATCTTTTATGCTGTTTAGATGACTATGATGGTTCATTTCTCCCTTTTGCAAGACACTGGTGGTATTAATTATATCAGTTTAAAAACATACATATAAGCTGAATATTCATAATATCTTAACTTTTCTCTCATTCAGATTTTTGTTTCTTTGAAATTCTTGAGTTGAAAGCTTTTTATTCTTTCTGATCTAAAACTGAAAATATATAAGACAATAAACTTTCCTCTGAGCACAATGTTGGCAGAATCCCCTAAATATCCACAGGCACTGTTGATTTGCTGTCATTTTACAATAATTTGTAATTAAAACTTTGCTTTCCTCTTGAGTTCAATTATTAAATAAAAATCTTTAAATTTTCTTTTGATTTCTTGGTTTAATCTTTTAAAAAAAGGCATTGAGATGATCATATGGTTTTTATTCTTCAATTTGTTAATGTGGTGTATTACGTTGATTGATTTGCGGATATTGAAGAATCCTTGCATTCCTGGGATGAAGCCCACTTGGTCATGGTGTATGATCTTTTTAATGTGTTGTTGGATTCTGATTGCTAGAATTTTGTTAAGGATTTTTGCATCTATGTTCATCAGTGATATTGGCCTGTAGTTTTCTTTTTTTGTGGGATCTTTGTCAGGTTTTGGTATTAGGGTGATGGTGGCCTCATAGAATGAGTTTGGAAGTTTGCCTTCCTCTGCAATTTTCTGGAACAGTTTGAGTAGGATAGGTGTTAGCTCTTCTCTAAATTTTTGGTAGAATTCAGCTGTGAAGCCGTCTGGGCCTGGGCTTTTGTTTGCTGGAAGATTTACGATTACAGTTTCAATTTCCGTGCTTGTGATGGGTCTGTTAAGATTTTCTATTTCTTCCTGATCCAGTTTTGGAAAGTTGTACTTTTCTAAGAATTTGTCCATTTCTTCCATATTGTCCATTTTATTGCCATATAATTGCTGATAGTAGTCTCTTATGATCCTTTGTATTTCTGTGTTGTCTGTTGTGATCTCTCCATTTTCATTTCTAATTTTATTGATTTGATTTTTCTCCCTTTATTTCTTGATGAGTCTGGCTAGTGGTTTGTCAATTTTATTTACCCTTTCAAAGAACCAGCTTTTGGCTTTGTTGATTTTTGCTATGGTCTTGGAAGTGGGGAGGGAGGAGGGTTCAGGATAGGGAACACGTGTATACTGGTGGCGGATCCATCTCGATGTATAGTAAAAGCAATACAATATTGTAAAGTTAAGCAAAATAAAAAAAAATAAAATATAAAAAAAAATAAAAAAAGGCATTGCCAATTTTTCTAAAATTAAATAAACTCACATATCACACATTAGAAATGTAATGTGATTCAATAACTTAAGTGCCTTTTCATCATGGCTGTGAGAGAATGCTTCCAGTAATGAGAAACTGGCAACTCATTTTGTTCATTTGTAATCTGAGTAGATATTTACCTTATATTTTCCAGTTTTACCATAACAATATATAATATGTAATCACACAGTTCTTCTATATGGCAGATTTTATTTTTTAGAAAGAGTACATTAAAGACCCAGAGAAAAAGAATGTTATCTGCTTGTTATTATAAGAATTAAGTCATCGCAACACCTGCCTAATAAAATACTTACTTTACTTTGCAACATAACACACAAGTATAAAGGTGACCTGGGCCACCATGTGTACATTTGGGAACAAGTGAAACAAAGATCAGGTAGGTAGTGGCTGAGTTGAAATTAAAAAGGGACTGTGAGTTTGTAAGGAAAATGTTAAAAAGACAAAGATAATAAGAATCTAAAGATGGAAGATGAAGGGAAGATTGATGATGAATAAATGCAGAAAAAACAAACAGGGACAGCAGGAACAGAACTACAGATTGAGTTATGTTGAAGAGAAGGTTATTAAGTCTAAAGAAAAAAAAAAAACTCAAAGCAAATAGAAAAAAAAAATTAAAAGCAAGGTAGTAGTGGTATAGCAGAATGAAAAGTAAAGAAGAAAGGCCTGAGAGTAGTGCTGAAATAAATGAACTAACTTCTTGAAAAGGACTTGCAGATGTTGCTAAGGACTATTTCCCACCTTGTGAAAGTAGCTTTAATATTTATTAACTATAAATCATTCAATTCTTAAAGTACATTATTTGTATTCAGTTTATAGAAATAAAGAAGGATTTCAAGAACTTGTGGTAAAAATGTTGAACCTTACCCAAAAGTGGAGTTCAGATACTCCAAATCTTTGAATTTTATTTCTCTTTAGAATTATCACCTAAAATGCATATGATACAAAATAAAATAATTAAATAAAATTAACATTTACATTTTACATGAATGATACATTTCAAAAATCATGCAGCCAACCCCTTCTACCTTGGTTATCCCCAGACATTTTTCTTCATTGATTTTTCTGAATTTGAACATGGAAAATTTTGGTGGGGGTGTGAGAGCCAAATGCTTTCTGTGCCAAAAAGTTGACTCTAGAATCAACTTAATTCCTCACTGAGTTACTTGGGATATTTTATGTACGAAAACTCCTCTGAGGAGGCAGATGGTGTGGGAAAGGTATATTCCATGCAAGTGTACGTTACCCAGCAAAAGGAGAATTCTTCCTCTCCAAACTCCCACATATTTTAAAATGTTAAAAAAAATATGTCTAACTGAATTTATAAGAAAGAAAAGGTACTTATCAGCTGCCAAGGAAAGGAGGTGATTTTTAATAACTAAACCATTAATTAGGAGAGAACCTATGACAGTTTTTAAGGAGGTCTGTAGACCAGAGTTGAAGTGAAGTGAAGTGAAGTCGCTCAGTCGTGTCCGACTCTTTGCGACCCATGGACTGTAGCCCATCAAGCTCCTCTGTCCATGGAATTCTCCAGGGGCAAGAATACTGGAGTGGGTTGCCATTTCCTTCTCCAGGGGATCTTCCCGACCCAGGGATCATATCTAGGTCTCACACATTGCAGGTAGACACTTTAACCTCTGTGCCACCAGGGAAGACCAGAGTTACAGGGTTACAAATGTGAGCTTATATTAAAAGGGAGGGCAGCAGAATTGACTTGAAGCTATGTAAGGTTAATTAAGACTCGTGCAGACAGCTGGGATCCTCAAATTCCCTGGAATCCTTGGTGTTATCAACTAAATATTTATAACCCTGTACAAATCCATATGTTCAAATGATAATCTCAAATGCAACATATTTAGATGTGGAAACTTTGTGAGGTAATTATATAACATTATGAAAGTGGGAACTTCATAGATGGGCTTAATGCCTTTCTAAGAAGAGACGTAACACAGAAAATCCCTTTCTCCATCATGGAAGGACAAAGCAGATACCTGTCTATAAATCAAAAAGAAAGTTCTTACCAAGAACTAAATCAGGTGACATCTTGATCTTGCACATTCCAGCATTTAGAATTATAAGAATAGATTTCTGCAAAAGCTACGCAGTCTGGTATTTTTATTGTAGCTGTCTAAACTGACAAAGATGTACAGGTACTAGGAATACTTCTACTACTATCTCTGCAAGTTGGTAAGGTATTTGTTTATTCTCAAGTTGGTATTGAAAAATAAAGGCTCCAATGAGAAACAAATCTTAGGCCTGTGTATTGTTTAGATCTGGAGGAGAATTTTGTATTATCTATTTCACCCAAAATGAACCGGATTTCCTGAACTTCCAACAACAGAAAAATTTAAATGTACCATATTATACAATGCAAAATTGCTTGTAAATGCAAAATACAAGAAATAAGTGCCCAGACATAGGACAGTGATTAAATTATCTATAGAATATGCAGAAGGGAATACTTACTATGAAATTATAAGGAAGGTTGAAGATCTCTATCCAGGAAAGGTTACTAAGTGATACCCAGGACAGGTTGATAAATCAAAAATGCAAAAGATTATAGCATGCTACCTTTCACGTAATTAAGAGGGGTTATGATTAAATATATATGTAATATTTATTAGTGCAAAAAAGAAAAAAGTAAATGCGTAAACTTATAAGAAATAGGTGAAGTCCCTGTGGTTAAGAATCCACACTGCAACGCAGGGGACGCAGGTTCAATCCTTGGTTGGGGAACTGAGATCACATGTGCCTCAAAGCAACTGGGCCCCTCGCCACAAACGGAGAGTCCGTGTGCCACAATGAAAGATCCCACGTGATGCAATGAGATCCTAGGACCCAACACAGCCAAATAAAAACTTTTTTAGAAGAAATAGGCAGGACGAAGGTAAAAAGAAAAGTAGAGAGAATGAGGTGGAAGGGAGGAGAGAGAGTGGTATTTTCTGAGTAAAAGACGTATATTTCTTATTCCTAGAAACATGGTACTTTTCACACAAAAATAATTAAAACAATCAAGAGGGAACTTTGGCTAGTGGTCAAAGTTGATACAACAGGAAAGAAATTTACTTTCCCATCTTTAACAACTAAACACAAGCAAAGTAGGTAGGAAACTACTATGAACAATTAAATGTCAATTTATTATTTAAAAATGGATCAATTCCTCAGTTCAGTTCAGTTCAGTTCAGCCACTCAGTCGTGTCCAACTCTTTGCGACCCCATGAATTGCAGCACCCCTGTCCATCACCAACTCCTGGAGTTCACTCAGACTCACGTCCATCACCAACTCCTGGAGTTCACTCAGACTCATGTCCATCGAGTCAGTGATGCCATCCAGCCATCTCATCCTCTGGCGTCCCCTTCTCCTCCTGCCCCCAATCCCTCCCAGCATCAAAGTCTATTCCAATGAGTCAACTCTTCGCATGAGGTGGCCAAAAGTACTGGAGTTTCAGCTTTAGCATCATTCCTTCCAAAGAAATCCCAGGGCTGATCTCCTTCAGAATGGACTGGTTGGATCTCCTTGCAGTCCAAGGGACTCTCAAGAGTCTTCTCCAACACCACAGTTGAAAAGCATCACTTCTTCGGCGCTCAGCTTTCTTCACAGTCCAACTCTCACATCCATACATGACTATTGGAAAAACCATAGCCTTGACTAGACAGAGCTTTGTTGGCAAAGTAATGTCTCTGCTTTTGAATATGCTATCTAGGTTGGTCATAACTTTCCTTCCAAGGAGTAAGCGTCTTGTAATTTCATGGCTGCAGTCACCATCTGTAGTGATTTTGGAGCCCAAAAAAATAAAGTCTGACACTATTTCCACTGTTTCCCCATCTATTTCCCATGAAGTGATGGGACCAGATGCCATGATCTTCGTTTTCTGAATGTTGAGTTTTAAGTCAACTTTTTCACTCTCCACTTTCACCTTCATCAAGAGGCTTTTTAGTTCCTCTTCACTTTCTGCCATAAGGGTGGTGTCATCTGCATATCTGAGGTTATTGATATTTCTCCTGGAAATCTTGATTCCAGCTTGTGCTTCTTCCACTCAGAGTTTCTCATGATGTACTCTGCATACAAGTTAAATAAGCAGGGTGACAATATAGAGCCTTGACATACTCCTTTTCCTATTTGGAAAAGTCTGTTGTTCCATGTCCAGTTCTAACTGTTGCTTCCTGACCTCCATACAAATTTCTCAAGAGGCAGGTCAGGTGGTCTGGTATTCCCATCTCTTTCAGAATTTTCCACAGTTTAATCTGACGCACACAGTCAAAGGCTTTGGCATAGTCAATAAAGCAGAAATAGATGTTTTTCTGGAAGTCTCTTGCTTTTTCCATGATCCAGTGGATCTTGGCAATTTGGTCTCTGGTTCCCCTGCCTTTTCTGAAACCAGGTTGAACATCAGGAAGTTCATGATTCACATATTGCTGAAGCCTGGCTTGGAGAATTTTGAGCATTACTTTACTAGTGTGTGAGATGAGTGCAACTGTGCGGTACTTTGAGCATTCTTTGGCATTGCTTTTCTTTGAGATTGACCTTTTCCAGTCCTGTGGCCACTGCTGAGTTTTCCAGATGAAAACTGACCTTTTCCAGTCCTGTGGCCACTGCTGAGTTTTCCAAATTTGCTGGCATATTGAGTGTAGCACTTTCACAGCATCATCTTTCAGGATTTGGAATAGCTCAACTGGAATTCTATCACCTCCACTAGCTTTGTTCATAGTGATGCTTTCTAAGGCCCACTTGACTTCACATTCCAGGATGTCTGGCTCTAGGTAAGTGATCACACCATCGTGATTATCTGGGTCATGAAGATCTTTTTTGTACAGTTCTTCTGTGTATTCTTGCCATCTCTTCTTAATATCTTCTGCTGCTGTTAGGTCCATACCATTTATGTCCTTTATCAAGCCCATCTTTGCATGAAATGTTCCCTTGGTATCTGTAATTTTCTTGAAGAGATCCTTAGTCTTTCCCATTCTGTTGTTTTCCTCTATTTCTTTGCACTGACCCCTGAGGAAGGCTTTTTATCTCTTCTTGCTATTCTTTGGAACTCTGCATTCAGATGTTTCTTTCCTTATCTCCTTTGCTTTTCGCTTCTCTTCTTTTCACAGCTATTTGTAAGGCCTCCTCAGACAGCCATTTTGCTTTTTTGCATTTCCTTTCCATGCTGATTGTCTTGAGGTCAGGGGCAGAAGCTGGGAGGACCCCATGCCCGAGAGGAGACAGCCAAGAGGAGTTACCCCATGTCCGAGGTCAGGGGCGGCCGCCGAGAGGAGCTACCCCACATCAAAGGTTAGGGGCAGTGGCCGGGAGGAGCAACCCCACCCCCAAGGAGTGGTAGCTGCGTGGGCACAGGAGGCCTAGAGGAGCTATTCCACGTTCAAGGTCAGAAGGGCATTCAGTGAGGAGATACCCCTCGTCTAAGATAAGGAGCAGCGGCTGCGCTTGGCTGGAACAACCATGAAGTGGTACCCCACGTCCAAGGTAAGAGAAACCCAAGTAAGAGGGCAGGTGTTGCAAGAGGGCATCAGAGGGCAGAGACAATGAAACCATAATCACAGAAAACTAGTCAATCTAATCACACTAGGACCACAGCCTTGTCTAACTCAATGAAACTAAGCCATGCCCGTGGGGCAACCCAAGATGGCCAGGTCATGGTGGAGAGAGAATGCGGTCCACTGGAGAAGGGAATGGCAAACCACTTCAGTATTCTTGCCTTGAGAACACCATGAACAGTATGAAAAGGCAAAATGATAGGATACTGAAAGAGGAACTCCCCAGGTTGGTAGGTGCCCAATATGCTACTGGAGATCAGTGGAGAAATAACTCCAGAAAGAATAAAGGGAGGGAGCCAAAGCAAAAAGAATACCCAGCTGTGGATATGACTGGTGATAGAAGCAAGGTCCGATGCTGTAAAGAGCAATATTGCATAGGAACCTGGAATGTCAGGTCCATGAATCAAAGCAAATTGGAAGTGGTCAAACAGGAGATGGCAAGAGTAAACGTCAACATTCTAGGAATCAGCGAAATAAAATGGACTGGAATGGGTGAATTTAACTCAGATGACCATTATATCTACTACTGTGGGCAGGAATCCCTCAGAAGAAATGGAGTAGCCATTATGGTCAACAAAAGAGTCTGAAATGCAGTACTTGGATGCAATCTCAAAAATGACAGAGTGATCTCTGTTTGTTTCCAAGGCAAACCATTCAATATGATAGTAATCCAAGTCTATGCCCCAACCAGTAATGCTGAAGAAGCTGAAGTTGAATGGTTCTATGAAGACCTACAAGACCTTTTAGAACTAACACCCAAAAAAGATGTCCTTTTCATTATAGGGGACTGGAATGCAAAGGTAGGAAGTCAAGAAACTAATGGAGTAACAGGTAAATTTGGCCTTGGAATATGGAATGAAGCAGGGCAAAGGCTAATAGAGTTTTGCCAAGAGAACACACTGGCCATAGCAAACACCCTCTTCCAACAACACAAGAGAAGACTCTACACATGGACATCACCAGATGGTCAACACTGAAATCAGACTGATTATATTCTTTGCAGCCAAAGATGGAGAAGCTTTACATAGTCAACAAAAACAAGAGCAGGAGCTGACTGTGGCTCAGATCATGAACTCCTTATTGCCAAATTCAGACTGAAATTGAAGAAAGTAGGGAAAACCACTAGGCCATTCAGGTATGACATAAATCAAATCCCTTATGATTATACAGTGGAAGTGAGAAATAGATTTAAGGGACTAGATCTGATAGAGTGCCTGATGAACTATGGATGGAAGTTTGTGATCCATTCCTAGAAGCATATAATCTACCAAGAGAGAATCATGAAAGAACAAAAACTCTGATCACACCTATAACTAGTAAGGATATTTAATCATATTAAAAAATCTCTCAAAAAAGAAAAGCGGGACCAGTTGGCTTTACTGGTGAATTCTACCAAATATTTCAAGAAGAACTAATGTCAATCCTTCTCAAACTCTTCCAACAAATTGAAGAGAAAGGAATAATTCCAAACATATTGCATAAGGTCAGCATGCTTCTGATACCAAAGTTAGAAAAGGACACTATAGGAAAACGAAACTAGAGACCAATATCCCAGATGGACACAGATGCAAAAGTTCTTATCAAAATACTATCACAGCAAATTTAACATCACATTAAAGGATCACACATGATGGTCAAGTGATAATTATCTTTGCAGTGCTAGGATGGTTCAACATAACAAAGGATAAAAATCACATAATCATTTCAATCAATGCAGAAAAACATTTGATAAAATCTGACACCCTTTCATGATAAAAACTCTCAACAAACTAAAGGGAAATTATCTAAGCATAATTAAGATCATATTTGAAAATCCCATTGCTAACATCATACTCAACAGTGAAAAACTAAACGCTTTCCTCTAAGATCAGGAACAAGGAAAACGTAAAATTATCTCTGTTCACAGATGGCATCATCTTAAATGTGGAAGACACTAAAGATTCTATACATACACAGAGTGTTAGAACTAATAAGTTCTGCAAAGTAGCAGGGTACAAATTCAATAAAGAAACTATGTTTTATTTCTATATATTAACAATGAGCTATCTAAAAAGGAAGTTAAGAAAATGATGCTATTCACAATAGCCTAAAAATTATAAAATAGTAAGGATAAACATAACCAAAGAGGTGAAAGGTTTATACACTGAAAACACTGTTGAAAGAAATTAAAAAAGACACAAATGAATAGACAGTAGCTGTCTTTCTGTATCTGACTTATTTCACCTAGTATTATGTCAAGGTCTACCCATGTTGTCACAAATGGCAGGAAAATCTTTAGCTACCATTTCCAGTGCCTTTCATAGAGCCAGACTGATATCTAATATTATAATATATTCCTTTCATATGATCAGATCAGATCAGTCGCTCAGTCGTGTCCGACTCTTTGTGACCCCATGAACTGCAGCACGCCAGGCCTCCCTATCCATCACCAGCTCTCGGAGGTCACTCAGACTCACATCCATCGAGTCAGTGATGCCATCCAGCCATCTCATCCTCTGGCGTCCCCTTCTCTTCCTGCCCTCAATCCCTCCCAGCATCAGAGTCTTCTCCAATGAGTCAACTCTTCGCATGAGGTGGCCAAAATACTGGAGTTTCAGCTTTAGCATCATTCCTTCCAAAGAAATCCCAGGGCTGATCTCCTTCAGAATGGACTGGTTGGATCTCCTTGCAGTCCAAGGGACTCTCAAGAGTCTTCTCCAACACCACAGTTCAAAAGCATCAATTCTTTGGCGCTCAGCCTTCTTCACAGTCCAGCTCTCACATCCATACATGACCACAGGAAAGACCATAGCCTTGACTAGGCGAACCTTTGTTGGCAAAGTGATGTCTCTGCTTTTGAATATGCTATCTAGGTTGGTCATAACTTTCCTTCCAAGGAGTAAGCGTCTTTTAATTTCATGGCTGCAGTCACCATCTGCAGTGATTTTGGAGCCCAGAAAAATAAAGTCTGACACTGTTTCCACTGTTTCTCCATCTATTTCCCATGTAGTGATGGGACCAGATGCCATGATCTTCGTTTTCTGAATGTTGAGCTTTAAGCCAACCTTTTCACTCTCCACTTTCACTTTCATCAAGAGGCTTTTTAGTTCCTCTTCACTTTCTGCCATAAGGGTGGTATCATCTGCATGTCTGAGGTTATTGATATTTCTCCTGGCAATCTTGATTCCAGCTTGTGTTTCTTCCAGTCCAGCATTTCTCATGATGTACTCTGCATATAAGTTAAGACCTTCTTTAATATTTCTTTTCGTGCAAAACTGCTGGTCATAAACTCTATTTTGCCTTCATTCTTGAAAGACATGTTTGCTGAATATAGAATTGTAGATAGCATTTTTATGTATTTTAAAGATGTTGCTTGACTGTTTTATTGCTTGTATTTTTTTCTTATGAAAAATCTGACATCCTTACTCTTTGTTCTTCTATATTTAATATGTCTTCTCTTGTTGCTCTTAAGATTTTATCACTGACCTTGAACAAACTGATAATATGCCTTACTATATAGCTTTATGTTTCTTGTGCTTGAGATTCATTGAAATCCTTCATCTAGAAGATCGTAATTTTCATCAAATTTGGAAAATTTTTGGTCATAATTTCTTCAAATATTTTTCTAGCTCCTCCCAATTCCACTGATTTAGACATGTACTTTTCATATATAAACTGTAACTAGGGGATTAGAAGATCAGCATTTTGCAATCCTTATTGAATTAATGAATCTGGTGCTAAGCACTGGAGACTGTGATCATAAAAAGAGAAGTACCAGATAATAAGTGCTTTCTGCTTAAAGAACAATACTATCAACTTGCCAAAGGTATTAAACTTGAACATATCTAAGCTTTAGATTCAAGTATTAATACAGAAGACAAAAGAAGATGTAAAGCTGCCTCATAAAGACTCAGTTAAATCTAGATCACAGAACCCTTCACATGTTCAGTGACCCAGGTTTTTCAACAAATAAATATTCCAGGAAGAAAACATGGAGACATATTAGAAGCCTGTAGATTAAAAACAGAAACTTGATAAAATTATAAGGAAAAGCTTGGAGTGATCAAGATAGATGCTACTGTTTTAGAGCCCCTCTAGGTCATGTGGAGGGCTTCTCGAATGGTTAAAAAAGTTCTGGCTTTTAGGGGATGGTATTTTAAGGATGTATAACAGTCCTTAATAACAGTATTATTAATATTTATCAGTATTGAGTATATGAAATATTGGTTTTATAAAGTTTTCAATATCTGCTATATTTTAAAATAAAAAAGGTTTTCATAAAAAGAGGTGGATGAGCAGAATATAACAAGTTCTCTACTCTGCAATACTGAAGAAGTTTGACAAAATGCTGAAAAGAGCCTGTGTCTTTTGGAAATAGAGAAAGGAGAGCTTACTTACTGTGAGGCAAAAAAAAAAAGTATGGGGAGATAAAAATGTTAAAGACCTAAATTTCAACAATATATATATGTGTGTGTGTGTGTGTGTGTGTGTGTATAACTGAGTCATTTTTCTCTACAGCAGAAATTGGCACAACATTGTAAAACAACTATACTTCAACTTTGAAGAGTGGGGGAAAAAAACCTTAAATCTCGAAAGATTCAATCAATGCACCATATATGGAAAAGTGCTGTATTTTGGTATTTCTGTATTATCATTTTCTGATCAGTGTGGAAAGGGAATATCCCAGGAACATTCCAGTGAAGGAGAACATTCCAGGTACTGGCATATGAACATCGAAAGCGTGACTATAAGGTAATAAAACTGATTTACTGAACCACCATTCCTAATACAACTTCAAAGGAGAGTTATTGCATGAAAGTTAGTTACATGAGGAGACTATACACTTATTCTAATTATGTTGCAATTGCTCAAAACAGTTTGGAACTCCTCTTTATAAACTTTATAATTCAGAGTTTATTTCCTTGTGGATGCAAGAAAATTGGTCTTATTACTTTATTGTCACACCATATTTTGATCAAGATTTGTATTACCCAGTCCAATCACCCACCTTAGTCACAGACTTTGGTCATTTCCAAAAATCAAATCCACCCTTGAAAGATGCAGATTTGCCACCATTGAGGATATTCAAAAGAATGTGCCACAGTCTGTGAAAGCAATTCAGAGGAATTCCAAAAATGCTTTGGGCAATGGCAGTGTCACTGCAGTAAGTATTTAGCCTACTGAAGTGACTTAGAAGGAAATAAATAATTTTTATCATAAATTATGGCATATTTTAAAAAGTAAGTCATTACTTTATTTTTTAAAAAATAGTTACTGGGGTATCGGCTTAAAAAGGTAAACCTTCCTTATATTATTTTTAAAGGATGAGATAGAGAAAAGCATTTTCTCGGAAAAACTTCTCATGTGAGTAATAATCCAGAAAGGGCCCTATTTGTTCTTGTTAATTGTTGTTGTGCTCAGTCTTGTCCGACTCTTGGTGACTTCATGGACTATAATCCATTAGGCTCCTCTGTCCATGGAATTTTTCAGGCAAGAATACTGGAGCAGGTTGCCATTTCCTACTCCAGGGGATCTTCCCGACCCAGGGATTGAACCTACATCTTTTGCATCTCCTGCATCAGCAGGCAGATTCTTCATCACTAGTGCCACTTGGGAAACCCATTTATTCTTTCTCACCTACATTAAATGGTTAAAATTGCTATTTGAAGGTTAAAAAAAAATCTTTATGAGCTTAACACTCACCCATGTTATTAGCAGAGATGAAGAATAGTAAGAAGATAAATACATTGGATTTCCAAACATGAGTACAAAACAAAGCAGAACTGAAATCTGAAAATTGAAGAAAATAAATACATTTTACAGTTATTAGATAAATATCATAATGCATACTTTGTCTACAAGGATACAGTCATTTCTATTATAAACTTTATTTGCACAGAATATTAATAAATAGATCTTGACCAAGTAATAACAGAATTTCAACACACTGACAGGCTGTAAGTATCTTCAACACCATAAATACTATATAACAGAATTTAATTTTTTTCTCATTTGCAACCTGGCATAAAGAAAAAGCAATGGCACCCCACTCCAGTACTGTTGCCCAGAAAATCCCATGGATGAAGGAGCCTGGTAGGCTACAGTCCATGGAGTTGCTAAGAGTCAGACACGACTGAGCGACTTCACTTTCATTTTCCACTTTCATGCATTGGAGAAGGAAATGGCAACCCATTCCAGTGTTCTTGCCTGGAGAATCCCATGGACAGAGAAGCCCGGTAGGCTGCAGTCCATGGGGTCGCATAGAGTCAGACACGACTGAAGCGACTTAGTAGTAGTAGTAGTACAAAGAAAAAACTATTATTTCTACTGATTTAATAATGGAGTGATATAAAAAGAAAGACTTAGTTATAAGTATTAATTTTCTAATCTGAGTTTTGTTAAACTACTTGAGGACTTCTCTCAATAAGGAAGTTTTATCTTACATTCTTATTAAAGATTTTCATTTTTTATTTTCTTAAAGGAGATGTGTTTGGAAACTAATATAAAAACAATAATGGAAAAAAATTTACAGTCATGCAAAGTATTAAAAAATCTCAGGTCTCAGAGAGAAAAGGCAGTTTTAAAAGTAGCAACAATAATAATAAAACAAAAAATTTTAAAGTTTCATTGAGTACAAAACATCTGTAGTCTAGTTGAAAGTATAGTTGCTCTAATATGTCATTCAGTTATCCTTCTAATATTATCAACATCATATGTATTAAATACTACCTGAGAGGAGGTATATAAAACAGTCAGTTCTATTTTATAAACTCTGAAATCTTAGTTTAATATATGACTTATAAGTATTTAAAATGTTACCATGTTCGCATGAATTATCTTTTGAAACTTGTTTGGCTCAATGTACCCCACAATATACATAGGAAATAATGAGGCTATCTGAAATAAAAACATAAAAAAGCAGAAGTGAAAAAAATGTAGAAAAGCATTTCCCTATTCATTAGCAAAGTAACTGTAAGAGGACAGTCATATTTCTAATAATTAAAGTCAGAATAATGTGACCTCCTCACTAATGACTATAACAGCTTGAAAAAATACTAAAACTACCTGTATGAAAGCCTTCCCAGTGACTCAGTGATAAAGAATCCGCTTGCCAAGCAGGAGACATGGGTTCAATTCCTGGCTTGGGAAGATACCCTGGAGAAGAAAATGGCAACCCACTCCAGTATTCTTGCCTGGGAAATCAAATGGACAGAGGAGTCTGGCAGGCTACAGCCCATTGGGTTGCAAAAGAGTCAGACATGACTTAGCAACTAAACAACAACCTATAAGGCATAATAGAATTAGGAAGCTAAGAGCAGAGAAAAGATAGAAATCTACACAGATGAGCATGATATTTTGGATCACTTTTCTTTCAGAGGCATCTGCCAATTCCATCAGCAGCAGATGCCTGCCAGCTGAGAGGCAGTTGAGAGGTTTCTACATACTCAGCAGTCAGGTAATCCCAAGAGTGAGATCCCTGCTAAGTCCTCAAGATTTGGTTGGGAACAAGAGTTATACTGTAAGCGTGAGTGTTCAGTCGCTCAGTCATGTCTGACTCTTTGAAACCCCATGGTCTGCAGTCCCCAGTGTTCCTCTGTCCAGATATTCTCCCGTCAAGGATACTGGAGTGGGTTGCCATTTCCTCCTCCAGGGGATCTTTCCGACACAGGGATTGAACCCATGTCTCCTGTGTCTCTGCACTGGCAGGTGGATTCTTTACCCCTAAGCTACCTGGGAAGCCCCTAGATGAGAGGCAACCAGAAATCAAAGCATCCCTCCAAAATACTGGATCCCATCTTTCAATTATCTCATTCTCTGATTGCAGGAGTATGCTTAAAGATTGTTAGTCCCTGTATTTGCCTGCTGGAAGAAAATTT
Source organism: Tragelaphus eurycerus (assembly GCA_935064755.1). Taxonomy (NCBI): domain Eukaryota; kingdom Metazoa; phylum Chordata; class Mammalia; order Artiodactyla; family Bovidae; genus Tragelaphus; species Tragelaphus eurycerus. The sequence continues at coordinate 35,043,390 of CAKXYN010000002.1, forward strand.
AATTTTCTCTGAAAGAAGTGAGTATCATCTTAGTCTCAAATTAACTATATTGAACTCAAATTGTTCATGTACAATGTCCAATACCATATCAAAACTAATCAGATATAGGAGGAGATATGACATTATCACTAAGACAACAGAAACAGATCTAAGAAGAATCTAAATCTAGTTCAGGGGTCAGCAAACTTTTTATGGAAAAAGCCAGAGAGTAAATGTATTATGATTTATAGGCCATATACAGACTCAACTGTATATTCTTCTATGTTTTTTGAACAACATTATAAAAATGTAAAAACTATATCTTAGCTCACAAATCACTCAAAAACATGTGTGGTATCATCAGAATACACTTTATGTTTCACATATGCACAGAAATAATACAGAAGATTGAAAATTCCAGGAGGGTACTGAAAGCCATAAAAAATAAAATTAAAATGTACAACTAGTATTATAATAATCAATAAGAAGAAGTCAAAGATGGGTTTAAAAGCAGGTGAAACACAAGCAAACAAACAAGTGATAAACTGGAAGATGGATGAGAAGAAAGTATAAAGTGGCAAAAGGATGAACAATATATGAAAGAACATAAGAGATGTACAACATACAGTGTAAAGATCATACTTTACATCTCAGAAAGGGTTGAGGGGTTTATACTTAAAACACATTATACCTGAGAAGTTCCCAAAATCTACAGAAAAAAAAAAATCAAGCCCTGATTCATAAAGTATTACTAACCCTCAGCAAAGGCTAAATTATAACAAATAAAACCTAACCACACTTAGACATGTTGTAGTAAAAACTGCTTATAACCAAAGGCAAAGAGTAAACATTTAAATAGAGTATGAAACTGACTGACTTTAAGACTTACTATAAAGTTTCTGTAATCAAGACATCGTGGTACTGGAGAAAAAATGAACAAACTGATCAAAGGAATAAAACAGAGGGTCCCAAAACCGATCCACACAATCACAGGAAGGTGAGCTGTGACAGCAGAGCAAAGGTGATTCAGTGGAGAAATGACAGTCTTCTCAGTAAAATGTGCTGGAAGACTTGGACATGCATGTATTAAAAACAATATATCTAGACCTCTACATTACATCTTTCAAAAAATGGACTCAAATTTATCTTACATTTAAATGTAGAACACAGACTAAAAAACTTCTAAAAGATAATATAAGAGAAAATCAAGGTGATCTTGTTTAAGGATGAGTTTTTGGATAGACAAGCATAAGCATGATTCATGGAAAAAAACTGGTAAACTGAGTTTCCTTAAAATTAAAAATTCCAGCTCCACAAAAGACACTATAAAAAAACTAAAAGACAAGCCAGGTATTGTGAGACAATCATTACATAACTCATATCTAATAAAGGTCTAGCATGTAAATACTAAGAACTTTCAAAACTCAGAAATAAGAAAACAACCCAATTTAAAAATGGACAAAATATCAGAACAAATATCTAATCAAAGAAGATATGCAGAGGGCAAATAAGCACATACAAAGATGTGAAAGACAATACTACATTGCTGCTGCTGCTGCTAAGTCACTTCAGTTGTGTCCAACTCTGTGTGACCCCACAGATGGCAGCCCACCAGGCTCCCCCATCCCTGGGATTCTCCAGGCAAGAACACTGGAGTGGGTTGCCATTTAGGGAACTATAAATCAGAAAAACAAGATACTGCTACACACCTATTAGAGTGCTGAAATTCAAAAACTTGACACAACTGGCAATTTCTTACAAAATCAGTCTTACATACAGCCCATCAATCACAATCCTGGGCACTTACCCAACTGAGCTGAAATCTTCTGCCCACTCAAAACCTTCACATGAATTTTTACAGAATTCCAAATCATGTTATTTGGTGACTAGTTACGATCTTTTCAAGAGGTGAATGGATAAACAAACTGTGGTACATTCAGACAATGGAATATTATTCATCAGTGAAAAGAAACAAGCTATCATTTCATGAAAAGACATGGAGGAACCTAAAATACATATGGCTAAGTGGACTGTGAAGAAGGCTGAGCGCCGAAGAATTGATGCTTTTGAACTGTGGTGTTGGAGAAGACTCTTGAGAGTCCCTTGGACTGCAAGGAGATCCAACCAGTCCATTCTGAAGGAGATCAGCCCTGGGATTTCTTTGGAAGGAATGATGCTAAAGCTGAAACTCCAGTACTTTGGCCACCTCATGCAAAGAGTTGACTCATTGGAGAAGACTCTGATGCTGGGAGGGATTGGGGACAAGAGGAGAAGGGGACGACAGAGGATGAGATGGCTGGATGGCATCACTGACTCGACGGACGTGAGCCTGAGTGAACTCTGGGAGTTGGTGATGGACAGGGAGGCCTGGCGTGCTGCGATTCATGGGGTCGCAAAGAGTCAGACATGACTGAGCTACTGATCGGATCTGAAGTGAAAGAAGACAGTCTAAAAAAGTGACATGATCTATGATTCTAACTATATGACATTTTATTCTGGCTGTATTTTATTTCATTAAAAACTACAGAGCTCAACTATGAATTACAATATTAACATTTCTTGTATTTTAGATGACTGCATTCACAGTAACAATTACGAATGGACCCAGGAATTCTTTTGTTTGGGCCTTTGAAAAGTCCCATGCAACTTAACATTCAGCAGTGACCAGATTATGGATTTGTTGTAGAAGTAAAACAATGATGGATGATTCATTTGAAGAATTCCAAAGAGATTTTTATTTCAAGAAGTACCAGTTGGAGATGGTTGATGACTTCCAATTAACAATCTATTTACCTGAATATAGTTTCCCTGAATTTTGCTTATAACTTAATTGCTTGGAGCTTAAAGTACAGTTTTCTGGAAATGAGGCTATAAATTCAAATCTATTCAAAGGATACCAGAGGGCCAATGCTATCTTCACCCTAAAGAACCTTACTTGCTGGTGGTGTGGGAAAAAAGGCAAGGACACAAGTGTCTCAGCAAACCTCTTTTCAACACATTTTCAAGTGCCTCATGGAGCAAGCTCAAGCAAGGCCATAGAACCTCAGAGTCACAGAATGCATAAATTGTTACAGGTTCATGCTATTGATCAACTACCCAGAACTCTATGATTCACCCGATAAAGAGTTCAAAATTATTTTTGTGGAAACTCAATGAGCTACAAGAAAACACAGAAACACAATTCAATGAAATTAGGAAAACAGTATATGAACAACATGAGAAGATTAACAAAGAGATAAAAATTATTTTAAAAAGAACCAAACAAATTCTGGAACTGAAGAATTTGATCAATGAAATGAAAAATGCAACAGAGTATCAACATCAGAAGAGACCAAACAGCAGACAAAACAGTGAGTTAGATAGGAACTCTTGAGATACTCTATCAGAGGAGAACAAAGAAAAAAACAATGAAAAAACAGTGAAGAAAGCCTATGTGATCTACATGAAAACATCAAATGATCAAACATCAGAATCACTGGAGTTTTATGAGAAGAGAAAGAGAAGAGGTAGAAAGTTTATTTAAAGAAAAAACAGTGGAGAACTTCCACACCTACAAAGAAATCTGGACATTCAAGTTCACAAAGCTAATAAATTACCCCATCACTACGACTCAAGAAGACCTTCCCTAAAGCACACCATAATGAAACGGTCAAAAATCAGAGACAGAAAGAACCCCAAAAGCAGCAAGAGAAAAAAAAGAAGTTGCCATTACACTATCAACTATAGAAATCAAAACAGTACAGTTCAGGAATAAATAATATACATACCAGTGGAACAGACTGAGTGGCCAGAAATAAACCCATGCATATACAGTCAACTAATATTTGACAAAGAAACCAAGAATACTTAGGGGAAAAGATAATGTCTTAAATAAATGGTGGCAATAAAACTGGATATTCACGTAAAATTGGACTTCTATCCACATCATTCACAAAAAAATAATTAAAATGAATTTTAAAGAATAAAACCAGATGCCACAAAACATTTAGAAGAAAACTTGGGGAATAAGCTTCCTGACCTTGGTCTTTTCAAAGATCTTTTGGATTGTAACACCAAAAGCACAAGAAACAAAAGCAAAAATCAACAAGTGAAACTACATCAAACTAAAAAACCTCATGCACACCAAAAAAAAAAAAGAAAAAAGAAAAGGCAAACTATGCAATGGCAGAAAATATCTGCAGAGCATATATCAGGTGAAAGATTAATATCCCAAATGCATAAAGAACTCCACAACTCAATAACAAAAAATGATTAAAAATTTGTAGAGGAAAAATGAATATTTTTTGAAAGAAGATATCCAAATGGCCAACAGGTACATGAAAAGACACTCAACATCACCATCAGGGAAATGAAATCAAATCCACAATGAGATATCCGCTCACATGTATTAGAATGGCTATAATCAAGAAGACAAAAGAAAACAAATGTTAGTGAGGATGTGGAGGAAAGGGAACACTTGTGCATGCACTGTTGAGTTCAGTTCAGTCCCTCAGTCGTGTCTGACTCTTTGCGGCCCCATGGACTACAGCAAGCCAGGATTCCCTGTCCATCACTAACTCCCAGAGCCTACTCAAACTCATGTCCATCACGTAAGTGATGCTATCCAACCACCTCATCCTCTGTTGTCCCCTTCTCCTCCTGCCTTCAATCTTTCCCAGGATCAAGGTCTTTTCTAATGAGTCCGTTCTTCACATCAGGTGGCCAAACTATAGGAGTTTCAGCTTCAGCATCAGTCTTTCCACTGAATATTCAGGACTGATTTCCTTTAGGATTAACTGGTTGTATTGCATGCACTGTTAGTAGAAATGTAAACTGGTGGAGCAACTATGGAAAACAGTATGGAGGTTCCTCAAAAAATTTAAAATACAACTACCATATATATGAACCAGCAATCCCACTTCTGGGTACATATTCCAAAGGAAATGAAAACAGAATATTGAAGAGATCCCTGCACACCTATATTCACAATAGCCAAGGTATGAAAAGAACCTAAGTGTCCATCAATAGATGAATGGATAAAGAAGTGTATACACATACACACACACACACACACACACACACACTATGGAGTAATACTCAACCATGAGAAAGAAGGAAATTCTGCCATTTGTGACAACACAGATGGACCTTGAGGGCATTATACTAAGTGAGAGAATTCAGATAAAGACTACGTTGGCCAAAAAGTTTGTTTGGTTTCTGGTAACTTCTCAAAGGAAAAAAACCAAACGAGCTTTCTGGTCAACTCAACACTTCATATCACCTTATGTGGAATCTAAAAAAGCCAAAGTTGTCAAAACAGAGTAGAATGTTGACTGGGGGCTTGGGGGTAGGGGAATGAGGGAGATGTTGGACAAAGCGTATAAATTTGCAACTAGAAGATGAATCGCCAAGAGTCGGACACAACTGAGCAAGACTGAACTGAGTAAGTCCTGGAGATCTAATGTACTGCATAATTACAGTCAATACTATACTAGATAAGTCACAATTGCTAAGAGACTAGATCTCAAATGTTCTCACCACAAAAATGAAATAATAATTATGTGACTTGATAGAGGTGTTAACTAACACCATGACACTAATCAGGTGATAATCATATTGTAATATAATAATGTATCAAATCAATACACTGTACACTTTACAAAATGTTAATAATAGCTCAATAAAAAATTAAAAAAATAAAAGTCTAGCATATCTTTTGAATGGATAAAAAACCATTAAGGCAATATCAAAATTACCTAAGGAACTAAACAGTTTCATCAGCACCACTAAATTAATACACTTGCTTGCAAGGAAATGATGTACATTGGAAATCTATTCTACTATGTTGGCATATGCAAATAATGAAAACCACAGAAATTCCGTGTTGTTCATAGTTATAGATCAAATATAAGGAAGTAAGGCAGAGTGAAGATTCTAAATATGCTTTAGACATGTGGCATAAATTAATAAAGTTTTGCCAAGAAAATGCACTGGTCATAACACCCTCTTCCAACAACACAAGAGAAGACTCTATACGTGGACATCACCAGATGGTCAACACCGAAATCAGATCGATTATATTCGTTGCAGCCAAAGATGGAGAAGCTCTATACAGTCAGCAAAAACAAGACCAGGAGCTGACTGTGGCTCAGACCATGAACTCCTTATTGCCAAATTCAGACTTAAATTGTAGAAAGTAAGGAAAACCACTAGACCATTCAGGTATGACCCAAATCAAATCCCTTATGATTATACAGTGGAAGTGAGAAATAGATTTAAGGGCCTAGATCTGATAGATAAGAGTGCCTGATGAGCTATGGAATGAGGTTTGTGACATTGTACAGGAGACAGGGATCAAGACCATCCCCATGGAAAAGAAATGCAAAAAAGCAAAATGGCTGTCTGGGGAGGCCTTACAAATAGCTGCAAAAAGAAGAGAAGCCAAAAGCAAAGGAGAAAAGGAAAGATATAAACATCTGAATGCAGAATTCCAAAGAATAGCAAGAAGAGATAAGAAAGCCTTCTTCAGTGATCAATGCAAAGAAATAAGAGGAAAACAACAGAATGGGAAAGACTAGGGATCTCTTCAGGAAAATCAGAGATACCAAAGGAACATTTCATGCAAAGATGGGCTCGATAAAGGACAGAAATGGTATGGACCTAACGGAAGCAGAAGATATTAAGAAGAGATGGCAAGAATACACAGAAGAACTGTACAAAAAAGATCTTCACAACCCAGATAATCACGATGGTATGATCACTCACCTAGAGCCAGACATCCTGGAATGTGAAGTCAAGCTGGCCTTAGAAAGCATCACTATGAACAAAACTAGTGGAGGTGATGGAATTCCAGTTGAGCTATTCCAAATCCTGAAAGATGATGCTGTGAAAGTGCTGCACTCAATATTCCAGCAAATTTGGAAAACTCAACAGTGGCCACAGGACTGGAAAAGGTCAGTTTTCATTCCAATCCCAAAGAAAGACAATGCCAAAGAGTGCTCAAACTACTGCACAATTGCACTCATCTTACACGCTAGTACAGTAATGCTCAAAATTCTCCAAGCCAGGCTTCAGCAATATGTGAACCATGAACTTCCTGATGTTCAAGCTGGTTTTAGAAAAGGCAGAGGAACCAGAGATCAAATTGCCAACATCTGCTGGATCATGGAAAAAGCAAGAGAGTTCCAGAAAAACATCTATTTCTGCTTTATTGACCATGCCAAAGCCTTTGACTGTGTGGATCACAATAAACTGGAAAATTCTGGGAGAGATGGGAATACCAGACCACCTGATCTGCCTCTTGAGAAATTTGTATGCAGGTCAGGAAGCAACAGTTAGAACTGGTCATGGAACAACAGACTGGTTCCCAATAGGAAAATGAGTACGTCGAGGCTGTATATTGTCACCCTGCTTATTTTACTTATATGCAGAGTACATCATGAGAAACGCTGGACTGGAAGAAACACAAGCTGAAATCAAGATTGCCGGGAGAAATATCAATAACCTCAGATATGCAGATGACACCACCCTTATGGCAGAAAGTGAAGAGGAACTAAAAAGCCTCTTGATGAAAGTGAAAGTGGAGAGTGAAAAAGGTGACTTAAAGCTCAACATTCAGAAAACGAAGATCATGGCATCTGGTCCCATCACTTCATGGGAAATAGATGAGGAAACAGGGAAAACAGTGTCAGACTTTATTTTTCTGTGCTCCAAAATCACTGCAGATGGTGACTGCAGCCATGAAATTAAAAGACGCTTACTCCTTGGAAGGAAACTTATGACCAACCTAGATAGCATATTCAAAAGCAGAGACATTACTTTGCCAACAAAGGTTTGCCTAGTCAAGGCTATGGTCTTTCTTGTGGTCATGTATGGATGTGAGAGCTGGACTGTGAAGAAGGCTGAGCGCCGAAGAATTGATGCTTTTGAACTGTGGTGTTGGAGAAGACTCTTGAGAGTCCCTTGGACTGCAAGGAGAGCCAACCAGTCCATTCTGAAGGAGATCAGCCCTGGGATTTCTTTGGAAGGAATGATGCTGAAGCTGAAACTCCAGTACTTTGGCCACCTCATGCGAAGAGTTGACTCATTGGAAAAGATTCTGATGCTGGGAGGGATTGAGGGCAGGAGGAGAAAGGGACGACAGAGGATGAGATGGTTGGATGGCATCACCAACTCGATGGACGTGAGTGTGAGTGAACTCCGGGAGTTGGTGATGGACAGGGAGGTCTGGCGTGCTGAGATTCATGGGGTCGCAAAGAGTCAGACATGACTGAGCGACTGATCTGATCTGATCTGAACTGATAAACTACATTGAGATTATAACTTCATTTTTTATAGACAATTTCACATATAAAAGATTCTTGGCAGAATTTCTCACTTCCCATAAAGAATATCATTACACATTATCAGTGTTTGTTAGCTAAGTGGAAAGGAGTTCTAACAAAAATTCATAGTAGGAAATTTCATCAAAATTGATCTTTTACTCTGCATTCCTTGTGGCTCAAATGGTGAAGAATCTGACCACAGTGCAGAAGAACCAGGTTTGATCCATGGGTCAGGAAGATACCCCAGAGTAGGAAATAGCAACCCACAATAGTATGCTTGGTTGGAGAACTCCATAGACAGAGGACCCTGGTGGGCTACAGTCCACGGGGCCAGAAATAGTTGGCAACTGACCACCTGATCCGAAGAGCTGACTCATTTGAAAAGACCCTGATGCAGGAGATTGAGGGCAGGAGGAGAAGGGGACGAAAGAGGACGAGATGGTTGGATGGCATCACTGACTCAATGGACATGAGTTTGGGTAAACTCCAGAAGTTGGTGATGGACAGAGAGGCCTGGCATGCTGTGGTCCATGGGGTCCCAAAGAGTCGGACAGGACTGAGCGACTGAACTGAGCTGAGTGATGAACACTTTCATTTTCTGCTTCCCCAGCTCAGTTTCTTGCCATTAATTACTTAGTTGTTTGGAATAACAGGATATGGTCTCAGTTTACTCCATAATATCAAGATTAAAGCTCTGAGAAATGGTGTCCAGTAAGATTCTGCTCTTCAGACAAAACAGCCAACATTTAGCTGGATTAGAAGCAGAAATCCCCTAGCATGAAGAGTTTAAGTGGCCCTTATTATGTTATGCAGCTTGGCACCTAAAATTTTACTCAGGCAAAAGAAGAATCTATATGTAGAATTACATAGATCACCTCAAATACCAACAGAAAAAATTATAGATTAAAATAAGAGCAAAAATCTTGTTTTACAGGTTGACCTTTAATATCTGTCTAACCAACACATTAACAGAAGGTAGGATTATGTAATTTTAAAAAAATCAAACATGTATGTCAACTTTATAATCATTCAATATTTTGAAAATCTATTAGGACAAATATAATCATATTTAAAATTTCTCCAAAACGAAAAAGAACATTTAAAAAAGAATGCATATATGTGTATAACTGAGTCACTCTGCTGTATAGCAGAAATTAGCACAGCATTGTAAATCAACTATACTTCAACAAAAAATTTTTTTCAATGGAAACAACTAAGTACATCTTGCATTCAACTTAAATAAGTTTAAAATCATCTTACCTGTGTAAAAAGTATAAACTGAGCAAATTGCCAGGGAAGCATAAAAGCAACATTGGAAAGGCAGAGTGCAATAAAGTTCCTTCTACTATTGTTCATGGTCCTTAATGAAGAGAATTGACACCAATAAGTTTTACTATATATAAAAGTAGCCTATCATTGAACTGAAAGACTGCTTGCAAAATGTTAAAATCTAATGATCCCCTTACCTTTGATGTAAGATAACAAAATACAGTTAACTTTTAAAAGCACATTAAAAAGAACAAAATATTTGAATTATAAGAACGCTTATAATAAAACAATCAAAATTAGAGCTTTAAATAAGATATTGTATCTAGTTTATCAGTAAATATTTTAAACATATAGCACAATAATTAGTCATTATTTTGTAAATAACTTTTAATGGAGTATAATCCACAAAAATAATGAATCATACTTCTGTATACCTAAAACTAATACAATACTGTAAAACAACTATATTCAACTAAAACTTTATTTTCCTTTAACGATGCATGACATTAGACATTTAATACTCCAGCAAGAAGGTCAGAAAATAGAATGTGAACTGACTTTGCATACCTCAAGATATTTATATTATATGAGCAGTAGTAGCTTTCAAATACCACCACTTTTAAGTTTTGAAAAATGTTAAGTGCTGGTGAAATTATAAGCTAACGACTAAGAGAGAAATTTAAAGGTCATTTTCAACAATGACTTCAAAGGAATGATTCTGGAATACAGTTAAACTAATGCATATTGAAATTTAAACTGTCCATTTTTCAATTATGAGATATATCAGTAACCAATAACTTTTACCATATAAGACTTTAGTATCTTTTAGAATATGAAAAAAAAGAAATGCAAACATTTTGTGTACATTATAAAACTCTGTTATTTTTCTAAAGGTGACACACTGTTATAATATGGTACATAAATTTTTCAAAAGTAAAAATGTTAATGATCATACTGTTTAGCAATATATCAAAAAATATAGTAAGACTCAGTTATGGTTATAAAATAAAAATTACTTTTGACTAAAGTCCACCCTAAAGGAAATCAGTCCTGAATATTCATTGGAAGGACTGATGCTGAAGCTGAAACCAATACTTTGGCCACCAGATGCAAAGAGCTCACTCATTTGAAAAGACCCTGATGCTGGGAAAGATTGAAGGCAGGAGGAGAAGGGGATGACAGAGGATGAGATGGTTGGATGGCATCACAGACTCAATGGACATGAGTTTGAGTAAGCTCTGGGAGCTGGTGATGGACAGGGAGGCTTGGTGAGATGTAGTCCGTGGGGTCACAAAAGTTGGACACAACTCAGTGACTAAACTGAACTGAACTGAAAGTATGGAGTATAACACATGCATTGAAGCATACAATTCTAAGTGTTCTAATTCACGAATTTCCTTCCATGAAATCTCTGCCTGGCCAGACTAATATCACTTCAAAAAATTTAAACAGATGGAAAATAAATGGATAAAAATTAGATTTCCAAATCCAAATTCAATCCAAAAAAAAAAAAAAACCTTTGAGGTAGGTAAGGTAGTCTGCATCTTTTTAGAGGTTGTTACTACCCCAGTTTCCCTTTATATATCTTCAAGTGAACACATAAGGGGCTTTAAACGGCTACAAGACAGTGTGCTAAGTGCTCCATGGTTAAAGAGATAAATGTAGCATGGTCTCTGTTTTCAGTGGCATTTTACTATATTAAGTGTATATTCAGACATTTGTGTATGTGTGCTGTATTAAAAAATTTATGGTTTTCAGAAAGAATGAAGATGTACACAAATGATCTTAATACAGGCAAAATCTGAAGGGTACTAATGAGTGATCACTAATAATGATCACTATCCCATTTCTCTGGGAGTTTCGAGGGGATAGTGATCACTATTTCATTCAGTGACAGATCTCAATAACATTCTATGAAACCTATCTATGTGATAAAGTTATTTATAGCATTCTACTATTTATGCTTCTGATGTTGTTGCTCAGACTTTCAAATTTTCTGACATGCTTATAAAGTTAATCCCAACCAAAATATATGTCCAGGAAAAAAAGTTGAGATGAAACCTCAGTTAAACCTCTAGAAATATCTGTAGTTCAGAAATATTAACATATGAACACAGATACTCCTTATCTAACTCAGCATTTCTCAAATTCATTTGTTTTCAAACACTTATTTCATGCTTCATCAAAACCACAGATTAGAAAACAATGAGTCAGAGTACAAGAGGATTGAGGGGGAAAAGAATTAGCTTCTCAAAACCCTTTGAATCTTTCTTGTTTTTCAGCGGCTATGTCATGTTCGACTCTTTGTGACCCCACGGATTGAAACATGCCAGGCCTCCCTGACCCTCACTATCTTCTGGAGTTTGCCCAAGTTCACGTCCACTGAATGAATTGGTGCTGCCATCCATTTCATCCTCTGTCGCCCTCTTCTCCTCTTGCCTTCAATCTTTCCCAGCATCACGGTCTTTTCCAATGAGTCTGCTCTTTTCACCAGGTGGCCAAAGTACTGGAGTTTCAACTTCAGCATCAGTCCCTCCAATGAGTATTCAGGATTGCTTTCCTCTGGTATTGACTGGTTTGATCTCCTTACTATCCAAGGGACTCTTGGGAATCTTCAATACCACAGTTCAAAAGCATCATATCTTTGGCGCTCTGCCTTCCTTATGGTCCACCTCTCATATCTGTACATGACTGTTGGAAAGAACATAGTTTTCACTATATGGACCTTTGTCAGCACAGTGATATCTTTGATTTTAATACACTATCTAGATTTGTCATAACTTTCCTTCCAAGAAGCAAGCTTCTTCTAATTTCAAGGCTGCAGTCATCATCTGCAGTGATTTTAGAGCCCAAGAAGAGGAAAATTTGCCACTGCTTCCACTTTTTCCCCTTCTACTTGTCATGAAGTGATGGGACTAGATGCCATGACCTTGGGTTTTGTTGTTTTTTTTTTTTTTTTGCTGAGTATTAAGCCAGTTTTTTCACTTTGCTCTTTCACCCTCATCAAGAGGCTCTTTAGTTCCTCTTCACTTTCTGCCATTAGAGTGGTATCATCTGCTTATGTGAGGCTGTGAGTATTTCTCCCGGCAATCTTGATTCCAGCTTGTAACTCATCCAGCCCAGCATTTTGCATGATGTACTCTGCACATAAGTTAAATAAACAGGGTAACAATATGCAGCCTTGTCATACTCTTACTAATTTTGAACCAGTCAGTTTTTCTATATAAAGTTCTAACTTACTTGTCTCTTGTAGGTTTCTCAAGAGACAAGTAAGATGGCCTGGTATTCCCATATATTTAACAATTTTCCGCAGTTTGTTTAGACCCACACACTCAGAAGTTTTAGTGTAGTCAGTGAAACAGAAGTACATGTTTTTCTGGAATTCCCTTGCTTTCTACATGATCCAATGAATGTTAGCAATTTGATCTCTGATTCCTTTGCCTTTTCTAAACTCAGCTTGTACATCTGGAAGTTCTCAATTCATGTACTGATGAAACCCATCTTGAAAGATTTTGAGCATAAGCTTACTAGCATGGAAAGTGAGCACAGTTGTCTGGTAGTTCGAACATTTTTCAGCACAGACCTTCTTTGGAATTGGGATGAAGACTTACCTCTTCCAGTCTGGTGGCCACTACTGGATTTTCCAAATTTGCTGACATATTGAGTGCAGTAGTTCAACAGCCTTATCTTTTAGGATTTGAAATAGTTCAGCAGGAATTCCATCACCTCCACTAGCTTTCTTGGTAGAGTCCGACTACTCAGTCATGTCCAACTCTTTGCGACCCCATGGAATTCTCTAGGCCAGAATACCAGAGTAGGTAGCCTTTCCCTTCTCCAGGGGATCTTCCTGACTCAGGAATAGAACTGGGGTCTCCTGCATTGCAGGTGGATTCTTTACCAACTGAACTATCAGGGAAGCCCCTTATTGGTAGCAATGCTTCCTAAAGTCCACTTGACTTCACACTCCAGGATGTCTGGCTCTAAGTGAATGACTACACCAACATGGGCATCTGGGTCATTAAGACCTTTTTTGTACAGTTATTTTGTGTATTCTTGCCACCAGCTCTTCTTAATCTCTTCTGACTCTGTTAGGTCTTTACCATTTCTGTCCTTTATCGTGCCCATCCTTGGATGAAATGTTCCTTTGATATCTTCAATTTTCTTGACAAGATCTCCAGTCTTTCCCATTCTATTGTTTTCTTCTATTTATTTGCATTGTTCATTGAAGAAGCCTTCTTCTCTCTCCCTGCTGTTCTCTGGAACTCTGCATTCAGTTGGGTATATCTTTCCCTATCTCCCTTACTTTCTGCTTCTCTTCTTCCTTCAGCTATTTGTAAAGCCTCCTCAGACTGCCACTTTGCCTTCTTGCATTTCTTTTTCTTTGGCATGGTTTAGATCACTGTCTCCTGTATGAACTTCTGTCCATAATCCTTTAGGCACTCTGTTCAGTAGATCTAATCCCTTGAGTATAATCATAAGGGATTGGATTTAGGTCATACCTGAATAGCCTACAGGTTTTGCCACCTTTCTTTAGCTAAAGCCTGAATTTTCCTATAAGCAGTTCATGATCTGAGCCACAGTCAGCTCCAGGTCTTGTTTTTGCCGACTATATAGAACTTCTCGATCTTCAGCTGCAAAGAATACAATCAGTCTGATTTTGGTATTGACCATTTAGTGATGTCCATGTGTAGAGTCATCTCTTGTGTTGTTGGAAAAGGGTGTTTTCTATCACCAGTGTATTTTCTTGGCAGAATTCAGTTAGACTTTGCCCTGCTGCTTCATTTTGTGCTGCAAGGCCAAACTTGCCTGTTATCCTAGGTATCTCTTGACTTCTTACTTTTGCATTCCAATCCCCTATGATGAAAAGGACATCTTTTATGTTGTTAGTTCTAGAAGGCCTTGTAGGTCTTCATAGAACTGGTCAACTTCAGCTTCTTCAGCATCAGTGGTTGGGACACAGACTCGGATTACTGTGATGCTGAATGGATTACTGTGATACTTGAAACTTTACCATATATATATCATCTCATACATATTGGTTTATTAAAACATAATGTAATTATCTAAAATCTGTAGCCTAAACTATTTTAAGTGGAAAGCAATTTTTTTACATAGTGATTTTAGGTTTTTTTAAACTGGACACAATTTAATTTTGAATAATATTTAAAGACTGAACCTAAATTTAGTAACTATAATAATACATTGAAGTAATTTTGAGAAACTCATAATTTATCTAGATTTGTTTTACAAATTAAAATTACCTGAGAATCACAGTTAAGATGTACATCTGAAGTACAAGAAATGGATATGAAAAACTTTCCCGGAGAGGTGGTGTCCACATCACCCGAGTGGCCTGAAATCAGTAAAATGCTTACTTTACTCTATGTTCCATTGCAATAAACATCATGAATTTAATAATCATGGGTAGGTTGGCCTTGGCTGGTCTTAGTAATTTTCATATTAGGCTTATTTATTTCTGAATACTTGTACAGCTTCTCAGTTTTTGGGGTACTCTTATAGGACGTAGTCACTAGGTAGAGAGCCATTAACTACCAAGTCCAGAAACAAGTGAAAGATAGATCAGGTCAAATGTAAGGACACCCAAAGAACAAAGAAGATGATGGGGTTAGGAGCAGTGAGGATTCTGAGAACAACAAACCAGATCCACATTCCAGCTCTGCAGTGATAACTATGGCACCCCAGGGCTTTGGGATTTATGCATGCTCAGAAAAAAATAAACAAATGTCACCTAGGGCATTCACAAACACCAAGAGTTTGTACATGACAAGTATAATGAGTACAGACATACTCTATAAATAATTAAGATTGTCTTTGAATTTGTGAAATATACCTTTGGAAGAGTTAACTGCAAACTTCTAAAAACAACAAGGAGTATTTGGGAATCACTGATATGATGTTTATAATGTAAATATTAATTATCAATAAATTTCATACAGGCTTTAAAACTATTTTCAAGACAAATGGGACTGTGATCTCATGGACTGTAGCCAATCAGACTCCTCTGTCCATGGAACTCTGCAGGCAAGAATACTGGAGTGGGTAGCCATTCTCTTCTTCAGAAAATCTTCCCAACCCAGGGTTGAACTGGGGTCTCCTGCACAGCAGGCAGATTCATTACCATCTGAGCCACCAGGTAAACCCAGATAAATGGATGGGAATATTACAAAATTTTATATCAAGAATTCTGAAATTCTAGAAAAGAATCTAAACTCTTACAACCTTTCAAGAGTCTTAAAATTCATTGCTCTTCCTACAGGAAACCAAATAGTAAACCTTGGAAGATGAATTATACACAATATGTATAAGAAGATTAAAACATAATGCGTACTCAAAAGAAAAGCCTTGTCTTTGCATAAAAACAAGACACATTTTTTGTATAACATGTTGTTGACTGACAATATATTAAGTTAATATATTTAAGATATTTATGTATAGTTTTATGATTCCCAGGTGGCACTAGTGGGAAACAACCTGCCTGTCAATGCAGGAGATGTGAGACACAGGTTCGATCCTTGAGTCGGGAAGATCCCCTGGAGGAAGGCTCGGCAACCTACTCCAGTATTCTTGCCTAGAGAATCCCATGGCAGAGGAGCCTGGTAGACTACAGTCCATAGGGTCACACAGAGTTGGACATGACTGAAGCGACCTAGCACACATTTGTCTAATTGATTAAAAATAAAAGAGCGTATCTACTTCTCTCAACGTAATAAAGAGATTTCTACCCTATATAATCTCTGCCATAAGACATTACATATTTTGATTCCAAAAACTAGCAGTCAAGATTCTTCCACTTTTCACTGCCAAAACCTCAGCATCTAACACAGAACCTGGCACACATTTTGTACTTGTTTTGTTGAATGAATCTATCATATTCTAAATAAGTTTTCATGAGCTCTTTTTAGGTGAATCCTGTTTTGGTGGACTGAGTTACTAAGTTAATTTCTGTTTTGAATTCAGCTTGTGTTATTAAAAGGATCATGATGTAATAGAAGTGAGGTTTTAGAGCCAGAGAGAAGGATAAGAGCAAACCCAGCTTCATCATGGAGTCAATGTGGAATCTTGACTTTGTAATTTAACCGCTCCAAATTTCAATTTCATATCTTCTACTATGAAGGTATCAACCACCTCTCTAAAAAGTCTGATGGAAGTATATGAGATAATGTATATAAGGTGCCCGAACACAACAAGTATAATATTTCCTTTTTATACAAAATATATGTAACACATATACATGCTAAAAACCAGGCAAGATATTTTACATCATAAATTCTAATTACTATGTAAAAATGTGGACCAACATGATTAAAATAACAACTTACAACACAATGTTCTTTAAAATACTGCAAAGTCCTAAGTAAGAAACAATTAAATACTACTTTAATATACTGTCCCTTCTATTTCTAAAAATTATTTTCTAGAAAACGAACCTCTCCATGGTTGAAAAAGTAGCATAAAACTGTAATTATACCTCCAATTTGAGTCCCACTGTAAAAAAAAATATATATACAATCAAAATTCATGTAAAATATAGTGACTTTTTCACAAATTTTAGATTTAAAAATGGCACAATACTAAACCATATAAAATAACAATAAAAATTTCAAAAGTACTCATGTAGTTGATGTTTTACTCTTGAATGTATAAGGATCCAAAGTATAGATATAAAGTAGTCTGAATCTTACAATTTATTGTATTTAAAATATTTTCTAAGTATAATATTAGATGTAAACATAAAATATTTTTTAACACAGGCCAGCATTTTAGAGTGTATATACTCCATTCTTTGAATATTCTGAGTGGAGGAAAATTTTTGTCATCAAATTGGATATCAGTGACTGAAAGATGAAGAGTCTAACAGTTTCATTTAGCACTACAGGCAATGGCACCCCACCCCAGTACTTTTGCTTGGAAAATCCCATGGACAGAGGATCCTGGTAGGCTCCAGTCTATGGGGTCGCTAAGAGTCAGACACGACTGAGCGACTTCACTTTCACTTTTCACTTTCATGCACTGGAGAAAGAAATGGCAACCCACTCCAGTATTCTTGCCTGGAGAATCCCAGGGACGGGGGAGCCTGGTGAGCCTCCGTCTATGGGGTCGCAGAGTTGGACACGACTGAAGAGACTTAGCAGCAGCAGCAGCAGAACCATCTAAACTACTGCAAATATTCTTTTGCTGAGTCCCAACGAACAACATTGTAGAATATAAAACTCAGATCAAGGATGCCTAATAATTATCAAAGATTAAGAACCATTTCTTAAGGTTGCTTTTCTTTAAAGTATTGTTCATCATTATACACACAGCTTCACACTCAGAAGACAAATACTGGTTTAATGACTGAAAAAAAGGGAAGAATGAGTTCAACAAAATAAGCAGAGGAAAGCCAGTTGGAAGTAATTTACCTTGAAGAGATTTTCACTAAGGGAAATTCAAAGAGCACACTTTGGAGAAGGAATTGAGAGGAACAAGGTATGAGAAGCAAGAATAAATGCTGCATATAGGAATTAGGAACATGTAGATAAATCTAAAGAAGACTTGACAACATAAAAAAAACAGTGGTGACTATTGTGGAGGGGTACTAGAAGTACTAAACTTCTAATTATTATATTTAGAATAATTATAAGATGCTAGGAATTGTTTTCAAGTACAATGTTTTAAATTCCTTGTATTGATCAAAAAGAATAAAAAACATATCAAACAATTTTAGACTTGGTCAAGTCTTAAACATGCATGTTAAAGTTTTATCTTTAGCCACCAAAGGAACAGAAACATAATACCTGTGTCCCAAGTTAGTGCCCACAGGGGAGAATGGCCATGGTTAAGAAATAGAAAATTTCTCCCCAAAACCCTATTTCTTTTGTTCCTCATATGCCATAGTTTCTAGTCTCCTCATAACTTGGTGACACTTTTATAGTCAGCATATGTTGTTATCTACATATCCTTCTTAAAGACTAGAGCTTAATGAAGTATTGATATCCTGGAACTGTGTAACTAATTTAAAGAAGACTGTCACCTCATGGGTAGCTTTCCTAATGAAAAATACTAATTTTTAAAATGTCTTGGTCTAGTGTAAAATTTTCCATATTTGAAAAAAGCATAATAAATACAAACTATTGTTTAAAATAGAACATCTTGAAGCCTGTGAGCATAATCTAAAAGCAATTCTTTTCCCTCAACATACTGATGAGTTTATATATTTTTCTATATAGCATACATATGGAAAAGTGCACTAAGGTTTTCAGATAGTTTACAGAACACTTATAAAGTGAATATTCTTTTAACCACCATATGTCGCTGAAATAGAAAACAGATCACACCTCACATGCCATCCCTTGAGACAGGCACTATCCTGAGTTTTGTAATTATCAACATAACTGCTTCTATATGCATCATACTATCATTTACTTTTAGCTGTATTCAAGCTTTCAGTTCAGTTCAGCCCCTCAGTCGTGTCCAACTCTTTGCGACCCCATGAATCACAGCATGCCAGGCCTCCCTCTCCATCACCAACTCCCGGAGGTCACTCAGACTCACATCCATCGAGTCGGTGATGCCATCCAACCATCTCATCCTCTGTCGTCCCTTTCTCCTCCTGCCCCCAATCCCTCCCAGCATCAGAGTCTTTTCCAATGAGTCAACTCTTCACATGAGGTGGCCAAAGTACTGGAGTTTCAGCTTTAGCATCATTCCTTCCAAAGAAATCCCAGGGCTGATCTCCTTCAGAATGGACTGGTTGGATCTCCTTGCAGTCCAAGGGACTCTCAAGAGTCTTCTCCAACACCACAGTTCAAAAGCATCAATTCTTCGGTGCTCAGCTTTCTTCACAGTCCAACTCTTTATACAAATATAATTTTGCAGTATTTTCAAATTTTGTGCCTGCTTTGATTCATTCAACATTATATTTGTAAGATTTTTTCCACGTTGTTGTTTGTACGTATAGTTCATTCATTCTCACTGTTGTATAATATTTCCCTATACTAATAAACTTACAATGTGTACATTTCTCTGTGGAGGGATGTTTAAGTTGTTTCTAGTTTGGAGTTACTACAATGATATTATGTTATTGTACATATTTTCTGGTGTACATGTAAAAGAGTTTCTTAGGCATATTTACTTCACACTGGAATTGCTGAATTATAAGGTATATACATCTTCAAATTACTAGATAATGCACAATGTTTTTCCAAAATAGTTGTACTAATTTATATGTCCACCAACCAGGGATAAAAGTTCCTGTTGTCAATTTCCCCAACCCAGGGATCGAACCCAGGTCTCCTGCTTTGCAGGCAGATTCTTTACCAACTGAGCCAGCAGAGAAGCCCTTTGTCAATCTAGTAGATGTGAGATAGTACCTCACTGTGGTTAAAATGAGTATTTTTCTGATAATTAATATGATGATCAATTTTATATATGTTTGTAGGCAATCCGGAACTCTTTTGGAAGATGTCTTTTCATATTTTTTCCAATTTTCAATTGGGTGGTCTTATTTTGTCTACCTCCTAGACTATAAATTCCATAAGGACAGGGATTATTTGTTTTTGTATTCCTAGCTCCTACAGAATAGTGCTCTCAGTCACAGTAGGCATCTAATAATAATTGTCAAATTAATGAGAATAAGTTTGGATACCACGTCCATAAGCCTGGATTACCCTACAAGGATAAAAAGGAGGCCTTTTAATATCTTAAAGATTTTATTTTAGTGACTAGCTCTAGTTTGAGGCTGTGTATTTGGCTAAGCTTTTGAAAAAAATAAAAGTTTCCATCTGTTAGTCAATTAATCTTGTTAATTATCCTTTTAATTTAATCAACAAATGTCAGAAAGTCCACGGAAATGTCTTTTAATACAGTAATCTTACCTCAGGTAAGCACCATACATGAAGAACAATCCCATCATTAGTCCATTTAAAATAAAAATTACACCAACATAAAAGCAAGCAGGGTCTCCCAATCCTTTAAAAAGACACAGATTATTAAGTATTTAATGAGTAAATGACTATATAGCAATTGAGCATAATTACCTCAGTGCTTTGTAATCAAGAGCTCATGAATTAGCTGAAAACTCTGTGGCTCAGATTACTGCTCTATTTAATAGTTACATTAGTATTTTCCCCATACATGAGGTATTATTGGTTACATTTGTATTTTTCTCCACCGAAGTATTATCATACTGTAATAATTAGTTGGTGCTTCATTTTATTTAGGTGATGCTCCTATTGTTCAGTGTCTAGAACTGTCTGTAGAGTTACTTGATAAATCACAAGAGAAAATCCACTACATTAATTTTATCCTGAATGACTAAGATACAGCCCCTGACCTTAAGGCGCAGCTTTAGTCTATAGGAGATAAACTGATCCATTACTATGTATAGCCAGGACCATAATACTTAATACATTCCATGTATAAACACCATGTACATGGGATATATTGACAAAGACATAATCTACTAGGTGCTTTTCCACTATCATCTCACATAATACTCAGAACAAATCTTTGAAATTACCGGGTGTGAAAATATGTTTTTCAATGGTTGAGAAAACGACACAGAAAACTTAACCTGCCAAAAGTTATTTAGGTGTAACTGGTGGAGCCAGGATTTGAGGGCTAGCCTTTCTGATTTCTTCTACATCTCTGATCATTCCTTTTCAGTCTGTCCTAGTAATTCCTCTTCCTATATACACCCTCCTTCAACGTTGGACTACTTTAGGATCTGTCATATGCCCTCTTCTTTTCTAAGTCTGCATATTCTCCTTAAGGAAATTATTTCACTTTCGTGGTTCCAATTACCATCTACATACAGATGATGCCAAGTCTACATTCAAATAAGAACTTTCTTATTCCTGTATGTATGTACATAAGTAGCCACTTGACATCTCTACTTTGGAAGCTCTCAGATACTTGAAATTAATGAACCAATTCAAACCTGCTACTTTTATAATGTTTCTTACCATTTTGAATGGAGGGATTCAATTACTTAAGCCAGAAACCCAACAATATTACATAAACCCAGCCTCTTTCCTCTTTCCCATCAATCATCAAATCTTTTCATTTCTGCTTTCTACTCTCTCTCAAATCCATTCATTTTCCAGTTATCTTTCCTGCAATCACTTGCTGAGAGCAAAATAGTTTCCTACCTGGACTCACTAAATTCACTTTTGTCCTTTACTAATTATCTTTTCCATGTAATTGCCAAAAGCATGTTTTAAAAATAAAAATCTGTAAAAATTCTTCAATGAATACATATAATATCCTTAGCCAGTAAATGGTTCTTCATTTTCTGACTCTTGCTTACATTCCAAACATCATTTCACACCATGTTTTTGTCTCTAACTGCTCAAGGAAGTCTAGCTTTCTTTCAATTCTCTCTTGCTTCAGAACTTTGGAATATGCTGGTCCCTATTCTGGAAACACTTCTCTTATCCTCAGCAATTTTATTTCCTTGTTTGTAATATCCACCACAGTTGTACCTGCTAACATCCCTCTTATGCTGTAAAATCTATGCTGGTAAGACCCCACGTTTACCAGGTTTATCTTAGGATCCCAAGTGCCAATACTGACCTATCACTTAGTGGCAACTTAATAAATACCATATATACATATATAAGGTGATTTTTTCCCATCCCTCAGAAAAGGTTCTACCTTCCATGCTGGCTGAATCTCTCATTTTACGAGACATTCTCTCAATTCCTTTGAACAAAAAAGTTTAAACGTCCTCAAATATCCTCTACCACCACTGTTTTAGATATTATAAAGACCATCTGAGGGAATCAATAAAAATGTAAGGGAAACATGAAAATACACATTTAGGATATATTCTGAGAACAGAATGTTATTGCACACAAGTTAACAGAAAAAAATATATATATAAAACAATGTTGTAGAGAATATGAAAAAGAAAAAAACAACTATGTAAGTGTTATGCAAGTAGATACATGTGATTGCAAATAAAAGTTTCAAGGTACAGCATCATACTTCATACAACATCATACATATAGATTGTAATAGTGCTAAATCACAAATATCTTAAATAGCAATGACAATTACAGATTCTGTAAAACTGTTAAATGATTCTAAAAGTGGTTCTCTGACAAAAATACTAACGTAGAAGATGTATATGAAGAACTATTCATGGACTGTGAGAGCACAAAAAAGTAGAACTTCTAAAGTAATCTATTATTATATACGTCTTATTTTTAAATATTTATGCATGACTAAATTTTTACATTAACTTTATTAACTATTACAGATAGAACTGTGACTATTTGATCTACATCCCCCAAATTTACATATTCAAGCCACCTGAGAACCTTTTCTGTACCTTCTGAAATGAAGGAATGTCTTATAATCAGTATGACCTTACACAGATATATATTAATATTCAAATTAAATTTCAAATACTCATGTTAGTAAGTACACTGCCTTCTCAAAAAATTATTTCAAAGGGTAAAGGTAAATATTTAGGTGAATCAGTTCTATAATGTTTTTAAAGAAAAAAATCTATCATAGTAAGTTATAATAATTCTTAGTCATAATATTATAAAATGTTTACGTAAACATTAATGACAATATACAGCAGCATTTTAGGAAGAAACATGCCTTCACAGCTTTGAACTTCATTTAGAGGTTCTATTCTGGTCACGTTCCAGCAGGTCTTAGTTTCTAACCCAAATAAATTCATTATTCCCACAAATGTGCGATAGCAGAAGGCTATAATCACCTAAAAAAGATAAAATAAAAAAGATAATAGATATACATTATCTTTATAATTATTCCAAAATATCATTTTATGATGGCTGTCTTTAACATTATAAACTTTGATGAATTTATTTAAATCATTTCATGTGGGAAAACAGTCATTAAAAAAATTTTATATACACACACACTATAAAGTTGTGTATTACTGAGTAATGCACAGCGACACAATTTATGTTGTGACTGACATCTCTGTAATATACTCTTTCAAACAACTGAAACAGAATAGTAGCTGTAAAATCAAGCATTAAGTATATAATTAAAATATGAAGATCAGATCAGATCAGTCACTCAGTCGTGTCCGACTCTTTGCGACCCCATGAACCGCAGCACGCCAGGCCTCCCTGTCCATCACCAGCTCCCGGAGGTCACTCAGACTCGCAGCCATCGAGTCAGTGATGCCATCCAGCCATCTCATCCTCTGTCGTCCCCTTCTCCTCCTGCCCCTCAATCCCTCCCAGCATCAGAGTCTTCTCCAATGAGTCAACTCTTCGCATGAGGTGGCCAAAATACTGGAGTTTCAGCTTTAGCATCATTCCTTCTAAAGAAATTCCAGGATTGATCTCCTTCAGAATGGACTGGTTGGATCTTCTTGCAGTCCAAGGGACTCTCAAGAGTCTTCTCCAACACCACAGTTCAAAAGCATCAATTCTTCGGCGTTCAGCCTTCCTCACAGTCCAGCTCTCACATCCATACATGACCACAGGAAAGACCATAGCCTTGACTAGGCGAACCTTTGCTGGTAAAGTAATGTCTCTGCTTTTGAATATGCTATCTAGGTTGGTCATAACTTTCCTTCCAAGGAGTAAGCGTCTTTTAATTTCATGGCTGCAGTCACCATCTGCAGTGAATTAATAGCAAACACACAAAGCTTTACAGGAGTATTTTATAACATTTCTCTTAGGCCCTTGAACTTATTCTCTTCATAGTCTAAAAACCAACTCATAGTCTATAAAACAACTGCACGTGGAATAATAGCTCCTACGCCCATTAAGCATTAACATTTGATTAAGCAGATTTAATTAACCAATCCTTCCCAATCTGAAATCTGCCTTAAATTTTTTAAAGACAAAGGAAACTAGCAACAAAAATTTACAAGAAAGTGCTGATTCCTGGGAGATTGTTTTAAAAAAATAATTTTATAGATTTGAGAAAAATAATGCAGATCACTGGGGTGGGGGGGGTGGTGCGGGCGAGTTAAAAAATAAAGACTTCAAAGGGAAAGTAAAAATAACCTAGGACTAACTACGTTTACTATTTTGCTGACCATCCTTCCAGTTTCTCCCTAGGCACAAAAGACAGGTAGCTAGTGTCATTGGGGCTTCCCTTGTGGCACTAGTGACGAAGAACCTGCCTGCCAATGAAGGTCAGACATCAGAGATGTAAGTTCGATCCCTGGGTTGGGAAGATCCCCTGGAAGAGGGCACAGCAACCCACTCCAATATTCTTGCTTGGAGAATCCCATGGACAGAGAAGCCTGACAGGCTGCAGTCCATAGGGTCACACAGGGTCAGACATGACTGAAGCGACTCAGCATGCACACATAGAGTTATTCATTGTACAATATTATACAAGTAGTTAATGTAATACACATCAGTAAATATCATAAACAACTTTTCACACATAATATAGATTTACTATATCACTCAATTTTGTAAAACTGACATTCTGCCAAAATTTATAACTTCTTGTGTATTTTTCACAAATGTACAAAAATCTGTCACATTAAATGTTTGTGAAAAATCTAGAATTATACTCCTTTATGAGATGTCATTCAATATAGGAAGAAAGCATGACTTTGAAGTCAAAATAAGCAAAAAATTCTGACTTTGCAAGTTACAGTTTCTATGGTGTGAAATAATCCTTCAGCCTCTGAACCTCAGCCACCTGATCTCTAAAATGACATTAATGACCATCTTACAAGAGTGATGGGAGATTAGAGGTTACATATATAAGTACTGGTATAGAGTAAGCATTAAATGCCTTTGCCCTTTTAAAACACATTTTTACACTCATATTTTAAGATGAGAAATTAATCTCCTTGTGAACACAAGTATGGACATTTACTTCAACACTGAAGTACCACATAAGGCTGCAAGCAAATTTAAATGTTCTCCATATTGTATCTATGCGATAAGAAAATAAGACTGGACGAGTCCTTGTTGGCTGTCATTTACATGCTTTCAAGTTTTAAAAATGAACTACATTATCGATTATTTTTTCATAACATCAAAGAAACTGAAAAATGTGCAAATTATTCAATAAATTTTTTGATAAGTAAAATGAAAAAACTAGCTAATGTTTTAGACACCACACTGATGGAAATTAGTGGAACAAAAAACAGAGATTTAATGATATAAAATTCTAAAAATTATTCAAAACTAAAAATAGTAATTATCAAACACTGGAAGAACTTGGCCTAATCCGGTAAGCTAAATCCTTATCTTATTTACATAGAGTAAGTCAACATTAACTAAAGTTGATCAGATCAGATCAGTCCCTCACTCGTGTCCGACTCTTTGCAACCCCATGAATCGTAGCACACCAGGCCTCCCTGTCCATCACCAATTCCCGGAGGTCACTGAACTCACATCCATCGAGTCAGTGATCCCATCCAGCCATCTCATCCTCTGTCGTCCCTTTCTCCTCCTGCCCCCAATCCCTCCTAGCATCACAGTCTTCTCCAATGAGTCAACTCTTCTTATGAGGTGGCCAAAATACTGGAGTTTCAGCTTTAGCATCATTCCTTCCAAAGAAATCCCAGGGCTGATCTCCTTCAGAATGGACTGGTTGGATCTCCTTGCAGTCCAAGGGACTCTCAAGAGTCTTCTCCAACACCACAGTTCAAAAGCATCAATTCTTCGGCGCTCAGCTTTCTTCACAGTCCAGCTCTCACATCCATACATGACCACAGGAAAAACCATAGCCTTGACTAGACAGACATTTGTTGGCAAAGTGATGTCTCTGCTTTTGAATATGCCATCTAGGTTGGTCATAACTTTCCTTCCAAGGAGTAAGCGTCTTTTAATTTCATGGCTGCAGTCACCATCTGCAGTGATTTTGGAGCACAGAAAAATAGTCTGACACTGTTTCCACATTATTTCCCATGAAGTGATGGGACCAGATGCCATGATCTTCGTTTTCTGAATGTTGAGCTTTAAGCCAACCTTTTCACTCTCCACTTTCACTTTCATCAAGAGGCTTTTGAGTTCCTCTTCACTTTCTGCCATAAGGGTGGTGTCATCTGCATGTCTGAGGTTATTGATATTTCTCCCAGCAATCTTGATTCCAACTTGTGTTTCTTCCAGTCCAGCATTTCTCATGATGTACTCTGCATATAAGTAAAATAAGCAGGGTGACAATATACAGCCTCGACGTACTCCTTTTCCTATTTGGAACCAGTCTGTTGTTCCATGACCAGTTCTAACTGTTGCTTCCTGACCTGCATACAGATTTCTCAAGAGGCAGATCAGGTGGTCTGGTATTCCCATCTCTTTCAGAATTTTCCACAGTTTATTGTGATCTACACAGTCAAAGGTTTTGGCATAGTCAATAAAACAGAAATAGATGTTTTTCTGGAACTCTCTTGCTTTTTCCATGATCCAGCGTGTTGGCAATTTGATCTCTGGTTCCTCTGCCTTTTCTAAAACCAGCTTGAACATCTGAGAGTTCACGGTTCACATATTGCTGAAGCCTGGCTTGGAGAATGTTGAGCATTACTTTACTAGCGTGTGAGATGAGTGCAATTGTGCAGTAGTTTGAGCATTCTTTGGCATTGCCTTTCTTTAGGATTGGAATGAAAATTGACCTTTTCCAGTCCTGTGGCCACTGCTGACTTTTCCAAATTTGCTGGCATATTGAGTGCAGCACTTTCACAGCATCGTCTTTCAGGATTTGGAATAGCTCAACTGGAATGCCATCACCTCCACTAGCTTTGTTTGTAGTGATGCTTTCTAAGGCCCACTTGACTTCACATTCCAGGATGTCTGGCTCTAGGTCCGTGATCACACCATCATGATTATCTGGGTCGTGAAGATCTTTTTTGTACAGGTCTTCTGTGTATTCTTGACACCTCTTCTTAATATCTTCTGCTTCTGTTAGGTCCATACCATTTCTGTCCTTTATCGAGCCCATCTTTGCATGAAATGTTCCTTTGGTATCTCTGATTTTCTTGAAGAGATCCCTAGTCTTACCCATTCTGTTGTTTTCCTCTATTTCTTTGCATTGATCACTGAAGAAGGCTTTCTTATCTCTTCTTGCTATTCTTTGGAACTCTGCATTCAGATGTTTATATCTTTCCTTTTCTCCTTTGCTTTTTGCTTCTCCTTTTTTTCACAGCTATTTGTAAGGCCTCCCCAGACAGCCATTTTGCTTTTTTGCATTTCTTTTCCATGGGGATGATCTTGATCCCTGTCTCCTGTACAATGTCATGAATGTCCATGAATTCAATGTCCATGAATCAAGGTAAATTGGAAGTGGTCAAACAAGAGATGGCAAGAGTGAATGTCGACATTCTAGGAACCAGCAAACTAAAATGGACTGGAATGGGTGAATTTAACTCAGATGACCATTATATCTACTACTGTGGGCAGGAATCCTTCAGAAGAAATGGAGTGGCCATCATGGTCAACAAAAGAGTCCGAAATGCAGTACTTGGATGCAATCTCAAAAACGACAGAATGATCGCTGTTCGTTTCCAAGGCAAACCACTCAATGTCACAGTAATCCAAGTCTATGCCCCAACAGACTGGTTCCAAATAGGAAAAGGAGTACGTCAAGGCTGTATATTGTCACCATGTTTATTTAACTTATATGCAGAGTACATCATGAGAAATGCTGGACTGGAGGAAACACAAGCTGGAATCAAGATTGCCGAGAGAAATATCAATAACCTCAGATATGCAGATGACATCACCCTTATGGCAGAAAGTGAAGAGGAACTAAAAAGCCTCTTGATGAAAGTGAAAGTGGAGAGTGAAAAGGTTGGCTTAAAGCTCAACATTCAGAAAACGAAGATCATGGCATCTGGTCCCATCACTACATGGGAAATAGATGGAGAAACAGTGGAAACAGTGTCAGACTTTATTATTCTGGGCTCCAAAATCACTACAGATGGTGACTGCAGCCATGAAATTAAAAGACGCTTACTCCTTGGAAGGAAAGTTATGACCAACCTAGATAGCATATTCAAAAGCAGAGACATCACTTTGCCAACAAAGGTTCGCCTAGTCAAGGCTATGGTCTTTCCTGTGGTCATGTATGAATGTGAGAGCTGGACTGTGAAGAAGGCTGAGCGCCGAAGAATTGATGCTTTTGAACTGTGGTGTTGGAGAAGACTCTTGAGAGTGCCTTGGACTGCAAGGAGATCCAACCAGTCCATTCTGAAGGAGATCAGCCCTGGGATTTCTTTGGAAGGAATGATGCTCAAGCTTAAACTCCAGTATTTTGGCCACCTCATGAGAAGAGTTGACTCATTGGAGAAGACTGTGATGCTGGGAGGGATTGGGGGCAGGAGGAGAAGGGGCCGACAGAGGATGAGATGGCTGGATGGCATCACTGACTCAATGGATGTGAGTCTGAGTGACCTCCAAGAGCTGGTGATGGATAGGGAGGCCTGGCGTGCTGCAGTTCATGGGGTCGCAAAAAGTCGGACACGACTGAGCGACTGATCTGAACTGATCTGATGCCCCAACCAGTAACGCTGAAGAAGCTGAAGTTGAACAGTTCTATGAAGATCTTTTAGAACTAACACCCAAAAAAGATGTCCTTTTCATTATAGGGGACTGGAATGCAAAAGTAGGAAGTCAAGAAACACCTGGAGTAACAGGCAAATTTGGCCTTGGAATGTGGAATGAAGCAGGGCAAAGCCTAATAGAGTTTTGCCAAGAAAATGCACTAGTCATAACAAACACCCTCTTCCAACAACACAAGAGAAGACTCTATACATGGACATCACCAGATGGTCAACACCGAAATCAGATCGATTATATTCTTTGCAGCCAAAGATGGAGAAGCTCTTTACAGTCAGCAAAAAGAAGACCAGGAGCTGACTGTGGCTCAGACCATGAACTCCTTATTGCCAAATTCACACTTAAATTGAAGAAAGTAGGGAAAACTACTAGACCATTCAGGTATGACCTAAATCAAATCCCTTATGATTATACAGTGGAAGTGAGAAATAGATTTAAGGGCCTAGATCTGATAGATAGAGTACCTGATGAACTAAAGTTGAAGATTCAACAAATAGTTTTTTTTTTCTTTTTGATTTTTCTATTTTCACTATAATTGTCCAGATAATCATTAGAGGAAATTAGGTCAAAGTGCTTCTGAAAATAAGATGGGATATGGAGAAAGCTGCTGCAGAAAACCACTTCTTTCATCTTAAATCTGATGTAGGTCTATACAATTGTTACTACCACAAACTGCATTGAAAAGCACTTATAGAATTCAAAGAAAGAAAGAAATCTGAGAAACCCCTAAGTTCTTTGAAATTCAATAACACAATATTTAAATATCCAGTGGATCAAAGAAGAAACCACATGGAAAATTAGAAAATCACTTAAACTAAATGAAGATGAAAAAAAAAAGGCAATATTTAAATAATGTAAATGTCTACTTTTGGGAAATGGAGTAGATGTACTTTTCTCTATTCCTACAAGTACAACTAGAACTTCTGCGAATCATATAAATCAAACATTATAAGAAAGGTAGAAAAAAGAAGGCACACTAGCTAGGAATCTCAGGACCCAAGGAATGACATGGTGCTAAGTTTCCTGTACTTTCCTTTTGCCTTATTTTCTCAGATTTGGAGTCAGAGTCTGGCAACCAGAACACCACTGGTTCATTCAGAAAAGGCCTACTCTTTCTAGCCAAAGGACTAGGAAAGTGGCAGCCTAGAAATAGATAACTTTTAGACAATAAAAACAACCAAACACTCAAAAAACAATACATATATATATATATGCACACATACACATATATATAGTACCATTCTCTTCAATAGAGGTCAAATGGAGTATGTAAATAAAACCAATCTAGGTTTTTAAATTCTCTAAACACAATGAATTTAAGCTATAAATTAGTAACAAAGATAAATCTTCAAACACTTGAAAACTAAAAGAAACCCACTCAGATCACATCAGATCAGTCGCTCAGTCGTGTCCGACTCTTTGCGACCCCATGAACCGCAGCACGCCAGGCCTCCCTGTCCATCACCAGCTCCCGGAGGTCACTCAGACTCACATCCATCGAGTCAGTGATGCCATCCAGCCATCTCATCCTCTGTCGCCCCCTTCTCCTCCTGCCCTCAATCCCTCCCAGCATCAGAGTCTTCTCCAATGAGTCAACTCTTCGCATGAGGTGGCCAAAATACTGGAGTTTCAGCTTTAGCATCATTCCTTCCAAAGAAATTCCAGGATTGATCTCCTTCAGAATGGACTGGTTGGATCTTCTTGCAGTCCAAGGGACTCTCAAGAGTCTTCTCCAACACCACAGTTCAAAAGCATCAATTCTTCGGCGCTCAGCCTTCTTCACAGTCCAGCTCTCATATCCATACATGACCACAGGAAAGACCATAGCCTTGACTAGAAACCCACTAAACCCACTAAAAAAAAGTCCATGGAGCAAGTAAGCAGCCTCAAGGGAAATAAAATATATTAAATCAAATTTTTTAAAAAGTATAAGGTTTCCAAGTCCAGCATGTAAGAAGCTTATAATTTCCCACTCCATTCTAATAAGAAAAAAATTAAACAAGCTGAAAAGTAAACTCTTCTTAGATTCAAAAGAGGAATGAGATCACTAGGCAAAGTGCTGCTCCCAGACTGTAAAGGTTGACAGGCAAATACAGAAAATCACAACTTATTGGAGCAAAAACCAAGGGGTAGAAACCTCATGGGAACCAGACGGAGAGACGGAAAACCTGAATTATAATTGATGAATTGCTAGAGGCACAGTATAGACAATTCTGAGAATCAAAAACTCCAGAGAGACCCAGTAATAGGGATAATGCCCACATATTTATGAATTTTATGTCTAGGAGATCACTAGTTTCTTACAGTGATATCAGAAAAAAATCTGCTTCTGAGGGGGAAGTGGAAAGAGGAGCATTTTGAAATATACCAGAGCACTCTGTTCTTAACAAGGCCTGCCCTTGAAAGAGAATATTCTACCAGTAGGCCTAACCAGCTAGGGTTTTTATCAGAGCCTAAACTACAGGGTGGCAGAGTAATACCCAACTCCACCCCTCTATGTGAGTGAAGGAAAATACCAATTCCAGCCCACTCTAGTAATCCTGCTATACCTAAATGGGAAAGAAAAAACCAAGAAGCACTTGCAAAGTTCACAGTCCAGAGGTACAGGTTCACAAAAGATTGAGACCTAATTAAGAATGCTTCCTTTACACTATTAAAGGCCTATTTATGGCAGCTCTTTGTACCCAGTACCTCAAGCTAGCTATTAAGAAAGGCATCATAAGGCATACTAAAAGCCAAAACATAGTTTGAAGAAGCAGAGCAAGCAGCAGAACTAGACTTAGATATGGCAGGCATGTTGAAATTGTAAGACTGGTAATTCAGAACAACAATAATTAATGTGCTAAAGGCTCTAACAGATAAAGAAAGGAGTATGCAAGAATCGATTGGCAATATTAGCACAGAAGTTCTCTATACACTATAACAGAAATCAAGAATGCCTTTGATGTGCTTATTGGTAGGCTGGACCTGGCTTGAGGAAAGAATCTCTGAGCTTCAGTATATTTCAGTAAGAAACCTCCAAAACTGAAAATCAAAAATATATATTTTTATTTCTTACAAAAATAAGAGACCAAATATCCAAGAACTGTGGGACAACCACAGATGGTACACCATACATGTAATGGGAATGCAATAGGAGAAAAGATAAAGAAACAGAAGAAATATTATGAATAGAAACAATGACTGGGAGTTTCTTCACATCAAACTACAGGTACAGAAAGCTTAGCGAATACCAACCATGATAAGCACCAAAAAACTGTACCTATTCATACATATTGAATATGCATATAACATTCAAACTATAAAAGTTAAAGAAAAATCCTTACAGAAGTTAGAAGAAAAACATGCCTTACTTAAGAAGGAATAAAGGTTATGAAGTACCACTGACTTCTCAGAAACTATTCAATTTCAGAAGAAAATGAAATATTTAAAGAGTTGAGAGGATAAAAACCAACTTAAAATTCTGTATCACATTAAACTATCCTTTAAAAGTGAAGGAGAAATACTTTCTCAAGCAAACAAAAATTGAAAGACTTTTTATGTTTTCTAGAGAGATAAGAAAGATACGGATTAGAAAACTTGGATCCACAGAAAGAGCATCAAAGAAAGAATAAGTAGGAGATAAAAACTTTTCTTTTTCTTACTCTTAATAGATCTAAAGTATAATAGCTTTGTTCAAAATTATAATAACAGCAGTGTATTCTTTATGCATGGTTATGCATGTACTTAAACTTACGTATAATAAACATAAATGACAGCAATGATTGGGGGGGGCAGGGTTCCCACCCAACCCCCCCCACTTCCCAAACCTTCAGGAAGGGAATAAATAGAGGGAATTATTTTGGTATAGAAAGCCTTCCTTCCCACTCTTTTTTTTCTTTCTTCCTCCTTATACTCACCATTTTTTATTTCTTTTACCCTTTTATTACATTCTCCTCACATCACACACACACACACAGCCCTGAAAGTGTTCAGTGTTATCTAAAAGTGATCTTGGATTCATTTTAAATGTATACTGCAATCTCTAGGTCAACCACAAAAAAAAAGTTAAAAAAAAAAAAAGAATTATAACTAATACAGTAACAAAGAGAAAATGAAAGAAGGTAAAATGCTCAGTTAGAACCACAAAAGGCATGAGAAGAGTGGACTCAAAATAGGACAAAAAACAAGGGCAACAAATATAAAATATTGTAGCAACAAATATAGTTGATATCAATCTATGTCAATAACTACTTAGAACATCAATGGTCTAAATGCACCAATCAAGAGACAGAGATACTTCGTCTAAACTAACTTTAAATATAAAAATACATATAGATTAAGAGTAAATGAAGAGGACTTCCCTGGTGGTCCAGTAGTTAAGAATCCGCCTGCCAATGTAGGGAACACGGGTTCAGTCCCTGGTTGGGGAAGATTCCATGTGCCACGGAGCAACTAGGCCTGTGAGCCACAACCACGAAACCCCATGTACCCTAGAGCCCATCCTCTGCAGCAAGAGAAGCCACTGCAATGAGAAGCCTATGTACCGCAAACAAGAGTAGCCCCACTTGCCCCAACTAGAGAAAGCCCTTGCACAGCAACAAAGATCCAGTGCAGCCAAAAATAAAATATGTTTTTAAAAGAGCAAATGAATAAATTAAGAAATATTATGCAAAAACTAATTAAAAGAAAAATCAGAGTAGCTGTACTAATTTCAGACAGAGCAAAACTTCATGAAAAGTGATCAGGGATTAAAAAGTGGTATTACATAATGATAAAGAATGTGAATGTGAACGTGAAGTCACTCCATCATGTCCGACTCTTTGCGACCCCACAGACTGTCGCCTACCAGGCTCCTCTGTCCATGGGATTTTCCTGGCAATAGTACTGGTGTGGATTGCCATTTCGTTCTCCAAAGGATCTTCCCAACCCAGGGATCAAACCCAGGGATCAAACCCAGGTCTCCCGCATCATAGACAGACGCTTTACCGTCTGAGCCACCAGGGAAGGGATCAGTTCTAAAAGGAGACATGGCAATCCTCAATGTGCCTGCATCTAACAATGGGACATAAATAAAATCAATAAGCCTCCAGTCAGGCTAAGAAAAACAGAGAAAGAACACAAATTACTAATATCAGAAATGGAAGAGAGGTCATCCTTATAGATGTCATAGACACTAAAAGTACAGTAAAGGAATAATGGGGCTTCCCTGGTGGCTCAGTGGTAAAGAATCCACCTGCCAATGCAGGAGACATGGATTTGATCTCTGGGTCAAGATCCCCTGGAGAAACAAATGCCAATCCATTTAGGTATTCTGGCCTGGAAAATCTCATGGACAGAGGAGCCTGGCAGGCTATAGTCCATGGGGTTTCAAAAGAGTTGGACCTGACTGAGCCACTAAACCACCACAACAAAGGGAATAATGAACAACGCTATGCCCACAAATGTGATAACCTATGAACCACCTCCATCTGTGAATCCGTGGCTCCTTCCCATCTGGCTTGTCTATTACACTGGCCATTACTGCCATACTAAGGTTCTGTTCTTTAAGTTCACGTGAGAATAATTTCTGGGATTTTTTTAATTTAGGAAAGGAATTTTTGATGTGGTACTCAACTATAAGGACACATACAACAGTCAATAAACTTTATAGATCCCTTCCTTCCTATAACATCATCATTGTGGTTATAACTTCTATCTGATAAAAGAAGAAACCCCTCTACAAACATTTGTCCCAAAACATTGCTTACCTCTGGATAAAGATGGAAGCGTTTCACTGTATTAATTACAAGGGGATATTCAGTGAGCCTGTCATTCATAATCATCCATAGTCCTCGCAAAAATGAAGGTGCTTCAACAATGGTCTTGAAGTAGGAATAATAAAGTCCCTTTTAAAAAGTATAAATTCGTAACATAAGTAAAATTTTTAAATACTTAATTTTTCTAACTCTTTTTAGACAATTTATTCTGAAAAGGAAAAAAAGATTGATAATAAGACTTCCTAATTTCTACTTACTAATGCATTCTTGAATGAAAACAAAAGCATACCTTTTCAGGTCATCACTATACTATTGTTTCATATTTTCCATAGGTTTGAAAGAGTTAAAGGGATGTATTCAACGTTTTAAGGAATTTTTCTAACTGTACAATAAGTAAGCAATACATTTTAATTCTACCAAACCTGAATTTACCCCCATATTGTGAGACACATAGAGGCTGAGATCTGATAATTCTGGCATAGGTATGACTTTGTCATTGTATGTGTACAACTTGGCATAATTACTTATATTTCTCCAACTCTTTAGAAATAATAAATGATGGTCACAAGAGCATCAGATGGCCCTTTATGCTTTCCTTTTCCTTCCCAGTTCCACTGACTGGCTCTGCACAAAGTGAAAGCTAACTGTGAGCTTTCATGACAGAAATGTTGTGTCCTGAAAGAGGGGTTATTCTAGTGCATTACTACAGCATGTGAAATGATTATTTTATTAGGCTAGTAAAATTGCTATTTAAAATTCAAAGACTAACAAAAGTATGCTGCTTCATATTACTTGCTCATCAATTTCCTGCTTTCTTTCCTAAAAACTAAAGGGCCATATAGTCTGTAATTATGTTCCTCTCAAAATCATTAGTAAAAGTAACCTTCAACTCTACACTCATTCTGGCTTCATACAACTATAAGGGACTTCATTTTTTTATAGATTAAGCAACAGTAGTGACTATTAAAATTAAAGATTTGTTTTAACTAATTTCTGAAAGGGCACTTCTTCATAATTTTAATTAGTATCAATAGAGCAAGTTCATGTAAGGATCTTTCCTTTTTGCTTACAAGAGAAACAAGACAATACAACGAAATGATATCTAATATGCATGTCTGTACTAACAGAAAGAGAAAACACACATATTTTTATTAGTAAGTTATTATTTTTGTGTCTGGTACTGTGCTATGTGCTTCATTATTTTCTCTTTCTTCATTTTCAATAAAATCCTGTAAGGCTGGCATTATTTCTAATTAATAGATGAGACTGAGAATCAGACAACTTATTCATCATTATACAACAAAGCATAGAACTGATATCTGAATGTAGTGATCTGTCATTGAAGCCCAGACACCGACATAGCTACAGTTTTCAGTTCAGTCGCTCAGTTGTGTCCCACTCTTTGTGACCCCATGAACTGCAGCACGCCAGGCTTCCCTGTCCATTACCAACTCTTTATTAAATAATATTTTATATCCTCTCTTTGGAAATAATACCTATAAGATATTAAAAATTCAAATGCCATACAAATGCTAACATGTCCAACTCTTCAAAGCTTTTAAGTGGCTATACGGAGAGAGATTTAAAAAGCAATGGCTGGGATAACCTAGACGAGGCACATTTATAGACAGAAGTAGAACAGAGGTCACTAAGGAGCTAGGTGAGAAAGCAGTGGGAGTGGGGAGTTAAGTGCTTAACAGGTACAGTCTATTTGGGATAACAAAGTTCTGGAGATGGATGAGGGTTAATGGTTGTACAATGTAAGTGTGTTTAATGTCACAGAACTATATACTTAGAAATAACTGAAATGGTAAGTTTGGCTAATTTTAATTCTTTAATTAAAAATTTTAATTAAGTCACAATTAAAGGCAAACAAAGGAGAAGGCAATGGCAACCCACTCCAGCACTCTTGCCTGGAAAATCCCATGAACGGAGAAGCCTTGTAGGCTGCAGTCCATGGGGTCGCTAGGAGTCGACACAACTGAGTGACTTCACTTTCACTTTTCACTTTCATGCATTGGAGAAGGAAATGGCAACCCACTCCAGTGTTCTTGCCTGGAGAATCCCAGGGATGGGAGCCTCGTGGGCTGCAGTCCATGGGGTCGCTAGGAGTCGACACAACTGAGTGTTTTCACTTTCATGCATTGGAGAAGGAAATGGCAACCCACTCCAGCACTCTTGCCTGGAAAATCCCATGAACGGAGAAGCCTTGTAGGCTGCAAACCATGGGGTTGCTAGGAGTCGACACAACTGAGTGACTTCACTTTCACTTTCATGCATTGGAGAAGGAAATGGCAACCCACTCCAGTGTTCTTGCCTGGAGTATCCCAGGGATGGGGGAGCCTGGTGGGCTGCCATCTCTGGGGTCGCACAGAGTCGGACACGACTGAAGCAACTTAGCAGCAGCAGCAGCAAAGGTAAACAAAAGAGCCAATTTCAGCTCTTCTCTTGGTCCCTGATTAGCACATCTGGACACCTGGCTTCTCTTAATTGTAAATTTCTGCAACTCGGGCTTTCTTTATCCCATTTAACCCCCACAACAATTATGTAAAATACAGTAGATTACATTATCCATTTTACAGATTCGGTGTCAAAGGAAAAAAAAAAGTATTAAAGAATTGATATCAAAAGTTCTTTAAAAGAGATTATCTTTAAAAGAGATTATCTGGAAATCAAGAGAGCTTAAAAAAATTTAAAGTACCAGCTAAAACAGGCCAACGCTACCCCAGGAGAAAGCAATTTCCAAGAATTTTGATGGGTCTGTATCACTTCTTAAACTTCGTTTTCCTTTCCTCAGCTATTATAAATGATCTTTCAGTTCAGTTCAGTTCAGTCGCTCAGTTGTGTCCGACTCTTTGCGACCCCATGAACTGCAGCACGCCAGGCCTCCCTGTCCATCATCAACTCCCGGAGTTCACCCAAACTCAGGTCCATCGAGTCGGTGATGCCATCCAGCCATCTCATCCTCTGTCGTCCCCTTTCCCTCCTGCCCCAAATCCCTCCCAGCATCTGGGTCTTTTCCAATGAGTCAACTCTTTGCATGAGGTGGTCCAAGTATTGGAGTTTCAGCTTTAGCATCAGTGCTTCCAATGAACACCCAGGACTGATTTCCTTTAGAATGGACTGGTTGGATCTCCTTGCAGTCCAAGTGACTCTCAAGAGTCTTCTCCAACACCACAGTTCAAAAGCATCAATTCTTTGGCACTCAGCTTTCTTCACAGTCCAACTCTCACATCCATACATGATCACTGGAAAAACCATAGCCTTGACTAGATGGACCTTTGTTGGCAAGGCAATGTCTCTGCTTTTTAATATGCTGTCTAGGTTGGTCATAACTTTCCTTCCAAGGAGTAAGCGTCTTTTTATTTCATGGCTACAATCACCATCTGCAGTGATTTTGGAGCCCCCCAAAATTTGTATTTTTTAAAAAATAAATAAAAAAAAAAAAAAAAGTCTCACAGTGTTTCCACTGTTTCCCCATCTATTTCCCATGAAGGGATGGGACCAGATGCCATGATCTTCGTTTTCTGAATGTTGAGTTTTAAGCCAACTTTTTCACTCTTCACTTTCACTTTCATCAAGAGGCTTTTTAGTTCCTCTTCACTTTCTGCCATAAGGGTGGTGTCATCTGCATGTCTGAGGTTATTGATATTTCTCCTGGAAATCTTGATTCCAGCTTGTGCTTCTTCCAGCCCAGAGTTTCTCATGATGTACTCTGCATAGAAGTTAAATAAGCACGGTGACAATATACAGGCTTGACATACTCCTTTTCCTGTTTGGAACCCGTCTGTTGTTCCATGTCCAGTTCTAACTGTTGCTTCCTGACTTGCATACAAATTTCTCAAGAGGCAGGTCAGGTGGTCTGGTATTAACCATCTCTTTCAGGATTTTCCACAGTTTATTGTGATCCACATAGTCAAAGGCTTTGGTATAGTCAATAAAGCAGAAATAGATGTTTTTCTGGAACTCTTGCTTTTTTGATGATCCAACAGATGTTGGCAATTTGATCTCTGGTTCCTCTGCCTTTTCTAAAACCAGCTTGAACAGCTGGAAGTTCACAGTTCATGTACTCTTGAAGCCTGGCTTGGAGAATTTTGAGCATTACCTTACTAGCATGTGAGATGAGTGCAACTGTGCGGTCGTTTGAGCATTCTTTGGCATTGCCTTTCTTTGGGACTGGAATGAAAACTGACCTTTTCCAGTCCTGTGGCCACTGTTGAGTTTTCCACATTTGCTGGCATATTGAGTGCAGCACTTTCACAGCATCATCTTTCAGGATTTGGACTAGCTCAACTGGAATTCCATCACCTCCACTAGCTTTGTTTGTAGTGATGCTTTCTATAGCCATTTTGCTTTTTTTGCATTTCTTTCCCATGGGGATGGTCTTAATCCCTGTCTTCTGTACAATGTCATGAACCTCCGTTCATAGTTCATTCAGGCACTCTGTCTATCAGATCTAGGCCCTTAAATCTATTTCTCACTTCCACTGTATAATCATAAGGGATTTGATTTAGGTCATACCTGAATGGTCTGGTCGTTTTCCCTACTTTCTTCAATTTCAGTCTGAATTTGGCAATAAGGAGTTCATGATCTGAGCCACAGTCAGCTCCTTCTCTTGTTTTTTGTTGACTATATAGAGCTTCTCAATCCTTGGCTGCAAAGAATATAATCAATCTGATTTCGGTGTTGACCATCCGGTGACGTCCATGTATAGAGTCTTCTCTTGTGTTGTTGGAAGAAGATGTTTGCTATGGCCAGTGCGTTCTCTTGGTAAAACTCTATTAGCCTTTGCCCTGCTTCATTCCATATTCCAAGGCCAAATTTGCCTGTTACCCTAAGTGTTTCTTGACTTTGTACTTTTGCATTCCAGTCCCCTATAATGAAAAGGACATTTTTGGGGGTGTTAGTTCTAAAAGGTCTTGTAGGTCTTCATAGAACCGTTTAACAACCTTCAGCATTACTGGTTGGGGCACAGACTTGGATCAATGTGATATTGAATGGTTTGCCTTGGAAATGAACAGAGATCATTCTGTTGTTTTTAAGATTGCATCCAAGTACTGCATTTCGGACTCTTTTGTTGACCATGATTGCTACTCCATTTCTTCTAAGGGATTCCTGCCCACAGTAGTAGATATAACGGTCATCTGAGTTAAATTCACCCTCAGTTAAATTCATCAATTTACATTCCCATCAACAGGGTAGGAGAGTTTCCTTTCTTCCAAATTTTCATCAACATTTGTTATTTGTAGACATTGCAATGGTAGCCATTCTGACTGTGGTGAGGTGATATCTCATTGTGGTTTTGACTTCCACTTCCCTAACTATTTGTGATGTTGAACA
This sequence comes from Tragelaphus eurycerus, assembly GCA_935064755.1. Lineage (NCBI taxonomy): Eukaryota > Metazoa > Chordata > Mammalia > Artiodactyla > Bovidae > Tragelaphus > Tragelaphus eurycerus. The sequence continues at coordinate 35,083,539 of CAKXYN010000002.1, forward strand.
TCTTTTCATGTGCCTGTTAGCCATCTGTTTGTCTTCTTTGGAAAATGTTTATTCACGTCTTCTGTCAATTTTTCAAAATTTTTTATATTGAGTTGTATGAGCTGTTTATGTAATTTGGATATTAACCACTTATCAGCCACAGCATTTACAAATATTTTCTCCCATTCGGTAGATTGTCTTTTAGTTTTGAGAATGGTTTCTTCAGCTCCCCCAAAGCTTTTAGGTTTTACTAGGCTCTATTTGCCCACTCCAGTGTTCTTGCCTGGAGAATCCTAGGGATGGGGGAGCCTGGTAGGCTGCTGTCTATGGGGTCACACAGAGTCAGACATGACTGAAGTGACTTAACAGCAGCAGCAGCAGCAGGCTCTATTTATTTTTTTCTGCTTTTATTTATTTTGCCTTAGGAGACAGATCCAAAAATAAACACTGCTGCAATTTATGTCAAACCGTGTTCTGCCTATGTTCTCTTCTGGGAGATTCATGGTTTCAGGTGTTACATTTAGGTCTTTAAACCATTTTGACTGTACTCTGCTTACAAAGTGAGGACTAAAACACTTTTTATTTAAATAATAAAACTATAGGCCAGATTTCAAAAACAAACCTAGGTTACCAAAGGGGAAATGTGGGTGAAGGACAAGGAGAGATAAATTAGGAGCTTGGGATTAACATACACACATTACTATATATAAAATAGATAACCAACAAGGACCTATTATATAGTACAGAGAACTTATTCAATATTCTGTAACAAGCTACAGAAGAATCTGAAAAAGAATGAATATATGTATATTTATAACTGAATCAGTTTGCTATACATCTGAAACTAACACAACACTGTAAGTCAACTATATCCCAATAAAATTCTTTTTGCTGCTGCTGCTAAGTCGCTTCAGTCGTGTCCGACTCTATGCGACCCCATAGACGGCAGCCCACCAGGCTCCCCCGTCCCTGGGATTCTCCAGGCAAGAACACTGGAGTGGGTTGCCATTTCTTCCTCCAATGCATGAAAGTGAAAAGTGAAAGTGAAGTTGCTCAGTCGTGTCTGACTCTTAGCGACCCCATGGACTGCAGCCCACCAGGCTCCTCTGTCCATGGGATTTTCCAGGCAAGAGTGCTGGAGTGGGGTGCCATTGCCTTCTCCAAAATTCTTTTTAAAAACAGCAAAAATAAAATAACCTACAATAGTGTGAGAAACAGTACAATTCACCAAAATTCATTTCAGATCCTAATAAATTTGCACCTTACTATTCTTAAACTACAAATGAATTCATTAGAAGAAAGAACCTAACCATTTCAGTGCGAAAAGTCATCTCCCGTTCTAAGGCTGAGAGGTGAGAAAAATGACGATCATTTTCAAAAAGTGTTATCAAATGTATCCTAGAAGAAAAATAACATGTTTCAAAAACAGGGCTAAACTAACTATTATAAACAAAGTATAAAAACCGTAAGAAGAACAAAGAATAAATTTTTACAATAAATATTGAGATAACTTTATAATTTGTCAATTTGTCTATTTTTAGGCATTTATAATCCAGCACTATAACACAGATAATTGTATATTTCCCCTTCATGGATCACTGCCTTGTCATGTTGAAGGGGCTTGCATAACTCAATGAAGCTATAAGCCATGCCGTGTTCCTGACAAAACATGATCCACTGGAGCAGGGAGGCCTGGCAAGTTGCAGTCCATGGGGTCACAAAGAGTTGGACATGACTGGGAGACTGAACAACAACAATTGTAGATCTAAAACTCTTGTAGATTTCTCCATCATTCTTTCCATTCCAGGTCAGAACTGAGGCATGCTTTTGTTTATCTGTTATTTTTTACAAGTGTTTCTAATGTACCAGGTTTGGGAAATGTCTCTAACTGTTGAGAGTATTTAGAATATAATTTTAAATAAAATTATTTTAGGTTAAGTTAAATCAGTTTTTAAATAAGTAGAACACTACATAAAGTGCCAATTTCATCAGTACAACTAAAAATAAATAAATAAATAAACCCAGCTGTAGGTACTGAAATAGGAGCATATGTGACAAGTAAAATTGCAGTGAGCAATTATACTATCCTTAATTATACAGTAGATGCTTTCCAATGAAGTAGAAAATAAAACAAAATTCCGTATGTCAACCCTGTCTTCCACTCACCTTCATTTATACTTAGGACATATACCAGGGTATCACAAGCTGTAGGAAATGTTTCTTAGCATTACAGTCTTAGTTCTATTAACAACATTGAGATCTCCCTGCAGAATAATGGTCAGAAAAGCACTGTCCCAACAGGACGTGGAGCAGATCCCATTCTTCCCAAGAGCAGAAATCCTTGAGCTCAGGTAGAAATGAAGATATGTCAGAGGAAAATTATTTTACATATACTTTTTACAAATATATAATTTATGCAAAATAATGTGTATGTGTATGAAAGGCTCATTTAATTCTGTATTACCATTACAGGGTGTTTATCTTCATTTCTAGCTGATTTCCAATTGACAGGTGCTTCTAAAACTTTACACAAACCCTAAGTTTATGTCACTGCTGCTGCTGCTGCTAAGTCACTTCAGTCATGCCTGACCCTGTGCGACCCCATAGACAGCAACCCACCAGGCTTCTCTGTCCCTGGAATTCTCCGGGCAAGAATACTGGAGTGGGTTGCCATTTCCTTCTCCAATGCATGCATACAAGCTAAGTCGCTTCAATCGTGCCCAACTCTGTTCAACCCCATGGACACTAGCCCACCAAGTTCCTCTGTTCATGGGAGTCTCCAGGTAAGAATACTGGAGTGGGTTCCCATTTCCTTCTCCCTTATGTCACTAACAACTCTCAATTACTATAAAATGAGGAAGTTTTTTACATGAAATAAACATGAAAACTACACTACAAAAGCTAGATATTTAAGAAATACAGTGGTGAACCTTTTGGTAAAGCAAAAATATTTTAATTCATAAATTACTATTCCCATAATGCATTCATTTATAAATGTTTCATACATGAGGTTTTTAAAAAGTTTTATACACACACACATATATATATGTTAACTGGTACACATATAGATATTCTATATACATAGCAAGCAGTTAATTTTTTATATATACAAACAGTGATGGTAATTTTTATAATCCAAATGTTTTTATTTATATCAAAATGAAACTAATCTTACCAGTGCAAAATTGCCACAAAGACAGCTGGAAAAAGAAAAAAAAAAGAAAAAAGTCATTAAAAGTTGCTTTATTATGCCTTTAAAATAACTTTTAAAACAAACTGCAATGTTGGAAGCTTCTAATCATGCTTCTCCAGCTCTTTTTCATATTCTCACCATCCTGAGCTCAGTCCTACCACTCCTCAACATTTCTCAGATGTCTAGTTTTATGTCACAATCAGCAAACTATGGTCTACGGTCTGCAAGATAAAATGGTTGTTAATTTTTTTAAGGGTTGTAAAAAATAGGAAAGAAGAATAAATAACAAAGACTGTATGTGGCCTGAAGTTTAAAATTTTTACCATTTGGGTCTTTACAGAAAAAGTATATACTCACTACATATGTTAACTTTCCATCTAATACATGGTAATACTATGAACCACTTTAACATTAAACCTATTCCTTCCCTCTCAACTCTGATAAGGTTTTATTAACTCTAAGATGGACAATGTCCTACTCAACTATATTTGTATCCTCTTATTCTCAAGGCAATTAGTCTTAAAAATAATACTTAAGAAAAAATCAAATATCCTACTAAGTCCATCTAACATTCCAAAATCTTCAAAATATTAGTGTTTCTCACCCCTTCTCCTTAACCCACATTCCCTACCCAACAAAACTGTAAGGTGTAATGATGTCAATACTGTAAATGCAAAGAAGGGCTTATCACAGCTCCTTCTAAGATCAGATCAGATCAGATCAGTCACTCAGTCGTGTCCGGCTCTTTGTGACCCCATGAACCGCAGCATGCCAGGCCTCCCTGTCCATCACCAACTCCCAGAGTTCACTCAGACTCATGTCCATCGAGTCAGTGATGCCATCCAGCCATCTCGTCCTCTGTCGTCCCCTTCTCCTCCTGCCCCCAATCCCTCCCAGCATCAGAGTCTTTTCCAATGAGTCAACTCTTTGCATTAGGTGGCCAAAGTACTGGAGTTTTCAGCTTTAGCTTCATTCCTTCCAAAGAAATCCCAGGGCTGATCTCCTTCAGAATGGACTGGCTGGATCTCCTTGCAGTCCAAGGGACTCTCAAGAGTCCTCTCCAACACCACAGTTCAAAAGCATCAATTCTTCGGCGCTCAGCCATCTTCACAGTCCTTCTAAAGTTGTGATTAAAAGCCTATCTCCTGTATCCTGCCTCTGTCAATTTCACCTCTGAAAGTGACCCAACCTTATACCTTAAGGACACAAAGACAATTTGACGCAAGCATTCTCAACATCTTATATCCATTTCAACATTTCTCTATATAGTGATCTTTGCTTCTATGTTCTCTACCATCTCAGAAGAGGAAGTATCTCTTCTCTTTTCTACTGATAGCTTCTCAAATTCATGCTTTTAGCCCCATCCTTCCCAATTATTCCAAGACTGCACCATCAAGCATTCACTCTCTTTGAACCTCAATCTCACTCTCTCTCCTCGGTCGTTCCCCTTCAGCCTTTAATATTCCCAGGCCTTAAAATACTTCTCTTGATATAGTAGACCTTCCAACTACGAAATATTCTCTTCTCCATCCCCTGCCATGTCTGACAAGATAATCAGCCAACTTCTTTAAAGTTCCTAAAACTCTTAAATGACCAATGACCCTTCAGTTATCAACATCAAGTCTTTCAATTCTCCTGCTTTTCAATCTCTAGAATTTCACCGGATCCTTAGATTTCTTTCTCTATCAAGACCCATCATACCAACCTGCCAATTCATCCATTTTCTGACCATTTTGTTTTTATATGCTTCTCTGTTTTTTGTTTTTCTCTTTTCTCTTAAAACTAAATATGCAGGGGTTTCCCCAAGTATCTTTACTTTGCTCTCTTTTCTATCTTGGAAATCTCATTCAATGTTAATGTTTCAACTCACTTCTACATGAATAATTCCCAAATCTACAATCCTCAAGTCTGACCAAATGTTCTTCCTCTCATCACATTCCTTTCCTCTTCTACTTTCCACATCACCTACCCAGTTCCTCTCAATGTGTTCATCAACTTTCACCTCTGACTTCTCTTCTCCATTCCTACTGTTGCTACCCTCATTAAGACCACTGCTGCCCTCCATTCCTACTGTTGCTACCCTCATTAAGACCACTGCTGCCTGGGGCTTCCCTGGTCCAGTAGTTAAGAATCCACTCTGCAATGCAGGGATATCAGTTTGATCCCTGGCCCCAGAGGATCCCACATGCCACTGCAGAGCAACTAAGCCTGAGCACCATAACTATTGAGCCTGTGCTCTAGAGCCTGGAAGCTGCAGCTACTGAGCCCACATGTAGCAACTACCAAAGCCCTGGTGGTGCCTAAAGCCTGTGCTCCCCAACAAGAGAAGCCAGTGCACCCCAACTAGAGAAAGTCCACATGCAGCAACAAAGACTTATTACCGCCAAAAAATAAAATAATAAATATTAAAAAGACCACTATTGTCTGGATTTTAGCATTCAACTGTTTTTTTCTACCTCAGTCCATATCCAGTCCATTTTACACACTGCTGTCAAATCAATCTCTCTGAAGCACACTTCTGATCGTATCACTCTAAGTCATTCAATGTCAATATCAAGAACGTACTAAATGTCACAAAATTGTTCATTTTAAAAATGGTTAATTTTGTTATGTGCATTTCACCTCGTTAAAAAAAAAAAAATATTTTCCTAAAGAAAAGAATCCATCATTGCCATCCTACTGAATGAAGTTCAAATGCCTTAAATGTAGACTTGAATTAGACTCCCCATGGCTGGTCCCAACTAATTTTTTGAACACTGTATGTTCTCTTTTGTACCCTTACTTTTATTTCATATTTTCGTACTTCCATGGCTCTGACTATGCCGTTCTATAGGCCTCTAATACTTGTTCTTTGCTCCACACATCCAAATATTACCCTTTTTTGGTCCCAATTAAAATCCCACATTTTCCATAACTAGACATCTGACAAAATCTAAATATGAACCCCTATCTATTATTTCTCAAGTACTGTCTACATGCTCCAAATGTGGAGATCCATTCTACTTTAATATCAGCAATCAACTTTCGATGGAAAAGAAATCACAGCTTAAATTAGGAGACATCTATCTGTGTTTCAATATATAACAGCAGCCAGTCTGAGTAAGGACTAGGCTCAAAATTGATCTTAATGAAACAGCAAAATTTACATCTTCAAAAATTAGGAATGCAAATAAAGAAAAATCTTTCAAGGGCTTAAATAATAAGGCAATTTAGGCATCAAGCTCCTCAGCAAGATTATAAAGTAAATAGATACCAACATGGGGAAATGTATTGCCTAATTTGATCCTATTTCCCCTGTGAAAGATTCTCAACTCATTAAAACCAACACATTATTTTGCTTCATTCAGGGTGCAGAAAAATATAAAGTCTGACCTCCCCCTCCCCCAAAGCTACCCTATCATTTTCACTAGGGATAAATGGCTGTCTTAAGATGACATTTTGTTGGTGACACATGAAGTTATCACTGTGCCTGCAAATGTTTTAAAATAAGAATTAAGGGGGCTCGGAATTCTTGACAGCGATTTTCCAGATATTGGAACTCGCCATTATTGCTGCCAAACTTGCTTGTTAAACTGATATTCAAGATTCATGGAAACCACGTCCAACCCTAGGCTCAAGAGGGTACACGGGTCTCTCCATTGTGAGCCTAGCCGCCCGGGAGTGCCGGTCCCGGAGCTGTCGGGGCTCCTGCAAGGGGCTTTCCTCGGTCGGTTCCGCTCACCTATGCCGTAGGCCCCCTCGCCCGAGACCTGACGGCTTTGCAATAGTTGCGCCTTGTCCCAGAGCTGCTCCAGCAAAGAGTTGAGAAACGGAAAGCGGTCGTTCAGAAAATGAATCCTTGTGACGTTCTCCACCGGCACGCAATTCTGCGCTTTCAGGTTTCGGATCCTCCGCGGCGAATACTTCCGGGCGCCCCCTGGCAGGTTCCCCCTGCGTGTGCGCAAAGGCAGCTCCGGCCTTTTCACCTCCTCCTTCGGCTCCTCCTCCTTCGGCTCCTCCTCCAACCTGCGCTCCCCACTTCCTGTGGCCCGGCGCCGCCGCCTAGACTGAGTGGAGCGGAGAAAGTGCGATGGCTCTGAAGCCGCACCTCCGAGCTTATTCCTCGTTTGCCCGACCATTTTCTCATAGTCCCCGTTCGGATGGGGCTGGTACTGTCTCCGGCGCCGGCCTGGCTCGGCTCACATTCTCAACGACTCGCCGCAGCGCCGTTGCAGGCTGCCCGGTCGTCAAGGCGACCGCGAAACAAAACCCAGGCTGCCTGGCGCCGCTCGTGCGCCGCTCACGCGCGCAGCCCCAAGTTCGCATATCCTGCGCACCATGCCACGTGCACCTCCCACGCGTTCAGCCTCAGGTGCGCTTATCCAAAGCACCACGCGCAACCTCCCGCGTGCGCTACCACGCGTGCAGCCCCACGTGCGCAGGTCCTTAGCACCGTCCCTCGCCGACCCTCCCACGTGCGCCCCCACGTGTCCATTCTGTAGTGAGCGGACTGCTCGGCGCCCCAAGCACGTCTCCACGAGCGTTTCCCCGCGTATCTTCTCACGTGCGCGGCTCAGCTGTCAATACCTTGCTAGCGGACAAGACTGAAGAACTTTCTTCGTTTTAATTCCTTTCTTTGGGTTTAGCTTTAGCTTTGTTTTTGCCAAAAGGTTGTCTGTTTCAAGGTTATTAACAAAAAAGGAGATCTCAATTTTAAAAAGTAACAGTAGAGGGAAAAAAAAAAGCGAGGGAAGGAAGCGAGAGCCTGTGACGCACCTGGCACTTACTAGGAGCGTCTCTCCTCGTCTCCTTGGAACACTTGGCTGGTATGGGACACCTAGACTTCATCTCCTACACCGAGGCAGTGGCCCGAGGCTGCAGGCAGCAGGTGGCAGAGCTGGCATGAACCCGGTGAGTCTAACCGCACAGCCTCAGGTTGAATGCGAATTCAGTGTTGTCCCCTTTGAGGACAGAGTTTATCCATCTATTCTGAAGTGAAATTGTGTCCCAAACCAGGTTGCTCAGAATTCCTCAGCAGTTGAGCGCGGAGCTGTGCTCAGCACTCTCACCTTTCTGAACCAGAAGCCACCCGGGACCACATAAAAGGAGAAACCCACAGTCACTGGCAGAGCCATACGCGACGCCACAGCGACTGGCAAAGATGCACAGGGACCCTGGCGCTTGTCATGTCCTCTGCTCCCGGCCCTGCGGCCGGAGCCCACACCGCCTCATGTCCCGTCTGTTTCCCGACGCATCCAACTCCCTAAAACCCCTTTTCCCCCATCTGGTCTAGACGCCCTGCGGCTAGGTTAATTTCCCAGATGCCACACCGCTCAGAAATGCTTAAGACTCCCATTACCCCATAAATAAAAGTTAAACTCCTTGGCTTGTTTATTGGCACCTTCGTTTTCAACTTCAATTTCCCACGTCCCCGAACATAGATCTTCCTCTCCAGTCATTCCAAGTGAGGTCTTCAATGTGACTCCGTAACTATCCCTTTATCATACCCTAAAGCCCTCTTGGGTTCTCATCCGTTTTTGCCTGCCTCTTTGAGTTTTGTTACTTTCCAAGCCCCAGCCGGTTTCTCCAACCCAGGTTAATTTCACTATTCTGCAGGTCTAAACCAGTTACTGACATTATTCATCTTGTCACTTAAATTCAGTAAGTGTTATTATTAATTTGCTGGTTTGTAAGATTCCACCCCCCTCCAGCCCCCCACCCCCCCACCCCACCCCCCGCCCAGGAGCCTTCTATGTTCCTGGCACTGTATTTGCCGCTTAAAATGTTCACGCATTTAGGGAATTCCCTAACAGTCTAGTGGTTAGGCCCCACTCTTTAATTGCTGAGGGCGCAGATTCAATCCTCACCCCCATCTCCACCCCCACCCCCGCGAGGCTAAAAAAATTAACAAAATGTTTTCTTATTTAATTGTATTTAATCCACACAGTAACTGTATGAATTAGGAAACCGTGGACTAAGGATGTAGTGATTTACCCAAGGTTTAACAACTGAAAAATCGTCCAACTCTGAGTTTAAAATACAAGGCACTTATGAGTGGTTGATAAAAATATATTATTGAAAAAATATGCAAATTCAAAAAAATACCTTATTTTTTCATATGAATATTCTAATATTGTTTTTGGAGTGCTATGATTATGTTTTCCTTTAATGAAAAGAAATTTTGGGTGCATTTGCACCTTTATGTATGTATTAGATAGAGCATCTGGTTCTGGAGCTTTTTTATTTCTCTTTGATCTATCATTATTATTGGTATATTTACAGGCTACTACTTCTGGTATCAGTTTGGGAAATTTATATTTTCCAACAGACATTTCAAGTGAACTGAATTATACACTCTTTTACCTGAAATTGATATGGTCACCTGTGCCTTTTCTAAAAATTAGTGTTTTCCCAAATAATCTGTTTATTCTTCAACTCTGTGATTTTTCCGATGTGTTTAAGCTATATCTTGTTGAATATTTTCAAAGGTAATTTGAGGGTCCCTGTTGATAGATTATCAACTTAAGGGATTTTATGTTTTACATCTTTGTTTTTTGTGAGGAGTGGGTAGTTTTCTGGGAGCAAAGAGTGGCTGCTACTGGGATGTTGGCCAAATGTCATTTTCAGTGACATTTTCTTGTATAACTCTGAACTGAAATTTCTTATTTTGGTCTTCTCTTCAGTCTGTTTTGTCTGTTTCTTATGTTTCTGTCTTTGCAAATTTGTTTCTTCAAGTTTCCTGTTGTCTTTTGGATCACTCCATGTGCAAACAGAATAAAGCATATGCTTACCCTTGGTCTAGCCCTCAAAGGTTCAAATCTGGTCATGTTCTCCATTTAAAAAATAATTTTTATGATGTTTTGTACTATTATTTACATAAGTGAAAATTAGAACTCCCATGTCAAACAGTGAATTACAGAACACTGATGATGGTGAACCATTACTAAATTGAATAAAGTAATTTTAAATGAATATTTAACCATATAGGAAAATATTTATAGTGTTAAAGATGGGCTTACCGGGTGGAGCTAATGGTAAAGAACCTGCCTGCCAGTGCAGCAGATGTCGGGGATGTGGGTCGATCCCCGAGTCAGAAAGATCCCCTGGAGGAGGGCATGGCTACTACTCCAGTATTCTTACCTAGAAAATCCCATGGACAGACAAGCCTGGCAGACTACAGTCCATAAAGTCACAAAGAGTTGGACACGATTTGAAGTGATTTAGCATGCATATAGTGTTAAAGGTAAAATAAGCAGTGTATATATATGACTCAGTGTATAGTAAACACATAGAATTAACTGTGTCCCATGGACTTCACTGGTGGCTCAGTTGGTAAGGCGTCTGCCTGCAATGCAGGAGACCTGGCTTTGATCCCTGGGTCGGGAAGATCCCCTGGAGAAGGAAATGGCAACCCACTCCAGTGCTCTTGCCTGGAAAATCCCATGGACAGAGGAACCTACATAGGTTTAACATAGAAGTGACCCCATAGGCTACAGTCCATGGGGTTGCAAAGAGTCAGACACGAATTGAGTGACTTCACATACTCCCCTCTAAATCTTTTACATAGAAGACTCATATATGGAAAATTACCAGTGTGTGACCTTTAGTTAGTAACTTAGTCACTCTAATATTTATCTCCTGATCTGAGAAATGCTGAAGCACTTAAAGCATAGTAAAGCATCTAAAAGAGTACATGCTTACTTTAAAATTGTTACTATATCTTGGGGACTTACCTGGTGGTCCGGTGGCTAAGACTCCAAGCTCCCACTGCAAGGGGCAGGGCTTTGATTCTTGGTCAGGGAACTAAGATCATATATGCCGTACATTGTGACCAAAAAATAAGATAAAGTGCTCTAGAGTGACCATATTTAGAGTATGCTGATGAGTATTACTTCCAATTAATGTTTTGATCACCTATATTTTTGTCATTAGTTTTATGTTAGTTCTGTTGTTAATCAGTAATAAGAATTCTGTGCTCACTAGTTAACTGAGAAAACAGAGTTGCCTAAATGATTTTGCATTCTCTCAGTAAGGGGAGGGATAGATTGTGTACGTGAGGGGAAACATGACACTCAGTTTTATTCTGTTGAACAGAATCATGGCATGTTTTCATCTTGTATAACTTCCCTAACAGTATTCATTTATTTTGAGCTAGCTATTTTGGACACAGTTGTTGCAGTCATATTTAGCTACATGCTTGTTAATGACAATGACTTAAATCAGTATTCCTGATACTTATTTTCTGCTGAACTGACAGTGCATTTTATATAATGCAGTAGATTATCAAATCATTTTTTTCTCTTTGAAATGAAGATAATATATGATTTAGCAAATCGTTTCCCTCACATAGAGATTTTCCAGTCATCTATGTCTAAAAAACTTACCTGTTTTCTTTTAGTAAAGCAATTGCTTCTCTTTATGCCAAAATGCAGTGAAACTGTAAAACCAGCAGATGGCAGTAATGACTTGTAAATCAGGATTTTAAAAATTCACAAGTTTTTTAGTTCATTTTTTTAAACATGAAAAAGTCACTGTTACTGTATATCAGTTAACTAAATAGAAAATGTAGGGAAATTCCAAATTAATCCATCATAAAGATATTACATTGTGTATTTCATATATCAAAATAATTAAGATAATCATCATGGCCAGTGTTCGGTTTTCACAAATAATAATGATTTTGCTTTCATTGAGTCAGATATTTTTAATCAAGTTTAAGTGTTTTAACTTTGCACAAATATACAGATATAAATTTAAGTGGATAGTTGAGTTACATCTATATCTAGCTTTAGTTATATGGATCTGGAAAGATTGAGATAATAAAGTGAATATTGCTTTGAAAATGTTATACAAGTTGATAATTTAAAATACTAATTTCACTTTAATAATATGCATACAAAATGGGGTTTTATTTGTGCTGTTTCACAGTTTCTTTTACATTACTTTTCCCCCCTCTTTTATGGAACAAAGAGATGGAATTGGCATCAAAGTGTTTACCTCTAGTCTGTCATCATTAACTAGTCCTGAAGATGAGAGCAAAATTCTTAGGATCTCAGGATTATGTTAACTATTACTGAGCCACATATCCAAGATTTTTTCAGAGCATTTAAATTTAGTGATTTTATTCATTTCAATTAAGTTTTTAAAAGATGAACTGAATGAGATTCATTTTCTATACTATTGCAAGACTTCTATAAATTCACAAAGATGAAAAAAATTCTGTTTATTCATGTATCTCTGTATTTGCTTCAAAAATAGAATAACCGTAGGCTCGGGATCACACAGAGTCGGACACGACTGAAGCGACTTAGCAGCAGTTTTCTTGGTGGCTGTTTATTTTCTGATTGGTCTATTTCATATATGTTAAAAGGTCCTTTCAAATTCATCTGCAGCAAGTTACTTCCACTAAAAGAAATGTCTTTGCACATGTATGTTTTATGAAACAACTGCTTCAGTCTAAAAACATTACTTATCTTGCATTGATTCATTTTTACATAGTGCATTTGCTGCTATGAATTACTTTATAGAGCCTGTTTCGATTCTAGTTTTATGCAGGGGCTTGTTCACAGAAGACAATGGAAAGTCATCAAATTGCAGTGAAGCATACGGTTTGAATGTAAATACATCTATATGTGACACTTTGTGTAAACACTGCCTTTTCATCCACAGGAGAAAAGATATCTTGTAATAAGTTGAAATTTCTGGAAGTTCTATGTGTCTGTGTCTGTGTCCCTTCTGTGTCTGTGAGGGTCCTATTCTCCTTTTAAAACTGTCTCAACCTCCCATACTGGTTAGTTCCCCAGGCTTATATCAGATGAAATGAGATCTGCTTGACCTTAAACAGCCTTATATAGAAATATTTCATTCAGAGGAAGGAAGATAACCCATTAATTAATTGGGAGAATTCCTTCACCTCCCCCACAGAGAGACCACCTGATCGCATAATATGTGCACACTGATTTGAGCAGAAGGGTACACGGTAATCTTTTTAAAATGACTTGACCAATACATACACAACCACGAGCGTGTATTTATGTCATACCCCCAAAGTCCATTTTTCCATGAACCCAATGATGATAGTTCCTTGAATAATTTCTAACATATGGATTTAAAAAAATTTACAACCAAAGTAACTAATACAAGAACTACTACAAATAAGCAAAAGTCTTAGACCATATTAAAGAATGGACTGTTGTTTATGTATGAGCAGGTTAGATGCAAAATATAGCAAAAAAAGAAGTGAAACATAAGACACATGTGTGCTATGTTTTATATCTCATTTTAGATTGACTTAAGATTTAACTTTGATTATGACATAGTGGTAAAGAAATATCACAGTAGGATATTAGCCAGAATGTCTTGGCAATTTACTTCACCAGCTCTGATTTCTTCAACCATGAAATAAAGACTTTGGATTACATAGCCTTATTAAAGGGCTTCCTAAGTGGCCCTAGTGGTAAAGAACCCACCTGCCAATGCAGGAGACATTAAGAGACACAGGTTCAATCCCTGGGTTGGGAAGATCCCCTGGAGGAGGGCATGGCAACCCACTCCAGTATTCTTGCCTGGAGAATCCCATGGACAAAGGAGCCTTGGCAGGCTACAGTTTATGGGGTTGCAAAGAGTCAGACATAACTGAAGCCACTTAGCATGCACGCATAGCCTTATTTAAACTTTTAAACTTGATTCCAGTTAGTATTTGAACATACATTTAGGTAGCTGGAAAAATATACATGTTGAGTTATATAGTGCCCTGTACCAAACTCCCTTGTTAACCGTGCTTCTCTTCTCTCCTTACCTGTCTCTAGCTATGTGTTCAGATTCCACCTTGATGGTCTTACTCTCTGCAATCTACCCCTCAATTTGTTCCCTGTCCTGTCCTTTGGTTACTACACCTCTCACTGCCAACTCAGATGAACTAAGCCTATCTCACTCTCTACCTATTCAGCCCAGCCCCAACCTGGCCTCCACTGCATCCCTAAACTCTGTTCTGGTTCTTTCCTGATTCTATGTGATGTCCAGTCTCTTAGATACAGTTGACTTCATTGTTCCTATTCTCTTAATTACATCCATCCTTTAGAAGCCTAAATGGCAACTAGTATATAAAGGCAAGAGGAAATGTCCCTAAATAATAAGTGCTTTTATGAAGACCACCAAGCTCTTGCTTTGGACATCAGAGTCCTGCTTTCACATAAATATTGACTTGTTCTTAAAAGGTAAAGGTGAAAGTTTAGAATTTCCTTCTTGTCATTGCTATAGTCTGAAACTCTTCTTGAGACTCATCGTGACAATGTAAAATTCGGTAGGAGAGAAATTGTTGAGTTATGTGTTTATGTTTCTTAATTAAGATTACGTACCTGGAGACAGAGAAGACAATGTATTGTATAAATCCATGTATATGAAATGCCCAGCAGAAGGATATTCAGAGAAACAGAAAGTAAAGGCAATGTAGGCCTTAATTTTTATCTCTAAAATCTAGAAATATTTGTTATAGGGTTTAGCATAGAGTCTTAGTTATGAATACAGACAGGGTTTGAAACCTGGCTATCTCACTTACTTTGTAGGTCTCTGAGCATTTAATTACTCGAAGCCTCAATTTTCTCATACCTCAAATGGGAATAATAATAGCACATACCTCAAAGAGCTGTTGCAAAGATTAAGATAATGTTTATAAAGTATATAGATATAGTTGTTTTATAAAAGTAAATAATTATTACCATATCAAGGCTCAAGATGGAAATGGAATTATTTATATCATCTTTTTCTTTTCCAGGGAGTCCAAAGAAACAGCTACAGTTCTTCCTAGGAAAAAAAAAAGAGGAGATAAAAATAACCCAATTTAAATTGAGAGCCTAAAGCCATACAATGCTATCTAATAGGCAGAATTATCTTCTTTTTACAGATAAAAAGGAATTTTGAGGCAGGGAAAAGATTTTAGCCTGCTCACTCTTAACTCACAAGTACACATGATTTACTCCCCTGGAAGTCCTCAAAGTTGACAAGTTGGGCCCTAAAAATGGAAATGAAATATTTTCTGGATAGCTTTTTTTTATATTTTAAAGTAACAGCTTTAGTGATATATAATTCACATAGCATGAAATATATTCTTTTAAAGTGTAGGATTCCGTGACTTTAGTATATTCACAGTGTTGTGGAACAATCACTGCTATCTAATTCCACAGTTTTACTGCCCCCCCACCCCAAAATACATCATACTAGCTACTGATCATTCGCATTTCTCCTTCCTTCTGTCCCCTAGCAGTCTGCTTTCTGTCTCTCTGAGTATCTTTCTACTGGGCATTTCATATAAATGGAATCACACAACATGTTGTCTTTTGTGTCTGGCTTCATTCACCCAGATAATCACAATGGTGTGATCACTGACCTAGAGCCAGACATCCTGGAATGTGAAGTCAAGTGGGCCTTAGAAAGCATCACTACGAACAAAGCTAGTGGAGGTGATGGAATTCCAGTTGAGCTATTCCAGATTCTGAAAGATGATGCTGTGAAAGTGCTGCCCTCAATATGCCAGCAAATTTGGAAAACTCAGCAGTGGCCATAGGACTGGAAAAGGTCAGTTTTCATTCCAATCCCAAAGAAAGGCAATGCCAAAGAATGCTCAAACTACCGCACAATTGCACTCATCTCACACGCTAGTAAAGTAATGCTCAAAATTCTCCAAGCCAGGCTTCAGCAATATGTGAACCATGAACTTCCAGCTGTTCAAGCTGGTTTTAGAAAAGGCAGAGGAACCAGAGATCAAATTGCCAACATCCGCTGGATCATGGAAAAAGCAAGAGAGTTCCAGAAAAACATCTATTTCTGCTTTTTGACTATGCCAAAGCCTTTGACTGTGTGGATCACAATAAACTGTGGAAAATTCTGAAAGAGATGGGAATACCAGACCACCTGATCTGCCTCTTGAGAAATTTGTATGCAGGTCAGGAAGCAACAATTAGAACTGGACATGGAACAACAGACGGGTTCCAAATAGGAAAAGGAGTATACATCAAGGCTGTATATTGTCACCCTGTTTATTTAACTTCTATGCAGAGTACATCATGAGAAACGCTGGGCTGGACGAAGCACAAGCTGGAATCAAGATTTCCAGGAGAAATATCAATAACCTCAGACATGCAGATGACACCACCCTTATGGCATAAAGGGAAGAGGAACTAAAAAGCCTCTTGATGAAAGTGAAAGTGGAGAGTGAAAAAGTTGGCTTAAAGCTCAACATTCAGAAAACGAAGATCATGGCATCTGGTCCCATCACTTCATGGGAAATAGATGGGAAAACAGTGGAAACAGTGTCAGACTTTATTTTTCTGAGCTCCAAAATCACTGCAGATGGTGACTGCAGCCATGAAATTAAAAGACGCTTATTCCTTGGAAGGAAAGTTATGACCAACCTAGATAGCATATTCAAAAGCAGAGACATTACTTTGTTCGTCTTGTCAAGGCTATGGTTTTTCCTGTAGTCATACATGGATGTGAGAGTTGGACTGTGAAGAAAGCTGAGTGCCGAAAAATTGATGCTTTTGAACTGTGGTGTTGGAGAAGACTCTTGAGAGTCCGTTGGACTGCAAGGAGATGCAACCAGTCCATTCTGAAGGAGATCAGCCCTGGGATTTCTTTGGAAGTAATGATGCTAAAGCTGAAAGTCCAGTACTTTGGCCACCTCATGTGAAGAGTTGACTCATTGGAGAAGACTCTGATGCTGGGAGGGATTGGGGGCAAGAGGAGAAGGGGACGACAGAGGATGAGATGGCTGGATGGCATCAGTGACTCGATGGATGTGAGTCTGAGTGACCTCCGGGAGTTGGTGATGGACAGGGAGGCCTGGCGTGCTGCGATTCATGGGGTCGCAAAGAGTCGGACACGACTGAGAGACTGATCTGATCTGATCTGATCATTCACCTAGTATAAGGTTTTCAAGGTTCATCCATGTTGTAGCACATATCAGTACTTCATTTCTTCTTATAGTTAAATGATATTTAGTTACATAAATATAACAATTTCATTTATCTGTTTACCAGTGGATGGACATTTGGGTTGTTTCTACTTTTATGGATATTATGAATAATAGGAATATACATGTACAAGCTTTTATGTGAACATATGTTTTCATTTCTCCTCGATATATACCGGGCATAGAACTCCTAGGTCATGTGGTAACTCTACCTTTAACATTTTAATGAACCACCAGACTGTTTTCGAAAATGACCATATCATTTTATATTCTCACCACCAATGTACAAGGGGTCCAGTTTCTTTACATCCTTGCCAACACCTGTTACTCTCAATCTTTTGATTTTAGCCATTGTAGTGGGTATGAAGTGGTAGCTCACTGGCTTTTTAACATTGTTGTTATTTAGTCATTAAGTACTGTTCTGCTCTTTTGTGACCCTATGAACTGTAGCCC
The DNA here is from genome assembly GCA_935064755.1 of Tragelaphus eurycerus. Classification (NCBI taxonomy): domain Eukaryota; kingdom Metazoa; phylum Chordata; class Mammalia; order Artiodactyla; family Bovidae; genus Tragelaphus; species Tragelaphus eurycerus. Next base: position 35,101,112 of record CAKXYN010000002.1, read on the forward strand.
ACCAGGCTCCTCCTGTCCATGGGATTTCCCAAGCAAGAATACTGTAGTGGGTTGCCATTTCCTTCTCCAGGCGATCTTTCTGACCCAGGGATTGAACCTGCATCTCTTGCATTGGCAGTTGGGTTCTTTACCACTGAGCAGCTAGCTCAGTGGTAAAGGGCTAATTTTTTTAATTAATAGACTTTATTTCTTAAAATAGTTTTAGAATTACATAAAAACTGAGCAGAAAGTACAGAATTCCTGTATGTCCCCATATACCCTTCCCCTCTACTGTTGCACATAGTTTTTCCTGTTATTAACATTTTGCTCTAGTTTGGTACAATTGTTACAATTGATAAATTAATGATGATACATTTTTTTTTTAACTTATGTAATTGTAGTTTGCATTATGGCTCACTCTTTGAGCTGTATGGTTCTTTGGGCTTTGACAAATGCATCATGTCATGTATCCACCATTATTATATCATCAGAATAGTTTCATCACCCTAAAAAGTCTATATCCCTCTCTCTTCCCAAACCTTTGCAAACCACTGATCTTTTTACTACGTCCATGTGCTTAGTCACTCAGTCATGTCCGACTCTTTTAGACCCCATGGACTGTAGTCCGCCAGGCTCTTTGTCCATGGGGAATTCTCCAGTCAAGAATACTGGAGTGGGTTGCCATGCCCTTCTCCAGGGGATCTTCCCAACCCAGGGATCGAACCCAGGTCTCCCACATTGCAGGTGATTTCTTTACCATCTGAGCCACTAGGGAAGTCCACGATCTCCATAGTTTTGCCTTTTCCAGAATGTCATACACGGTGGCTGTACCATTTTGCATTCTCGCCAGCAATAACTGTTACTCTTTGTCCTTGTCAGCATTTGGCATTGTTGGTGTTTTGTATTTTAGCCATTCTAACAGGTGTGTAATGGCATCTCATTGTTGTTTGAATTTGCATTTCCCAAATGAGATGTGATGTTGAGCATATTTTAATATTTATTTGCCACCTTTATATATTTTCTTGGTATGTTGTCTATTCAGATAGATCTTTTGCCTATTAAAAATATGGATTGTTTTCTGATTGATGAGTTTGAATAGGTCTTTGTATGTTAATACAAGCCCATTATCAGATATGTGTTTTGCAAATATATTCTCCCAGTTGTGGCCAATCTTTTCATTCTCCTAGTAATGTCTTTCATAGAACAATTTTTTTAAATTGTAATATAGTCCATCATATTAACTTTTTCTTCAATGGAGCATGTTTTTGATGTTGTATCTAAAAATCCAAAATCACCTAGATTCTCTCCTGTTATGTTCTAGGAGTTTTATAGTTTTGCATTTTACATTGAGATCTGTGATCCATCTGAGGTTAATTTTTGTAAAGGGTGAAAAGTCTTTGTCTAGATCCATTATTTTACATGTGGATATTCAGTTGTTCTGGCATAATTTTAAGTTATAGTTTCTGGTTTGGGAGAATGGCACTGAAACATGTATATTGCCATATGTGAAATGAATCGCCAGTCCAGGTTTGATACATGATACAGGCTGCTCGGGGCTAGTGCACTGGGATGACCCAGAGGGATGGGATGGGGAGGGAGGTGGGAGGGGGATTCAGAATGGGGAACACATGTACACCCCTGGTGGATTCATGTCAATGTATGGCAAAACCAGTACAATATTGTAAAGTAATTAGCCTCCAATTAAATAAATGTATATTTTTAAAAAGTCATAGTTTCTTCACTGAATTGCCTTTGCTTCATTGTCAGGGATCAGTTGACTGTATTCATATGGTTTTATTTTCTGGGCTCTCCGTTGTGTTTTGTGGATCTACTTGTCTCTTCTTTCACCAATACCATACTGTCTTTATTAATGTAGCTTTATAGTAAATTTTGAAGTTGAGTACTGTCAGTCCTCCAGCTTTGTTCTTTTTCAATATTTTGGTTGGCTGTTCTGGGTCTTTTGAATATAAACTTTAGAATCAGTCTGTTGATGGGCACAACACTCGCTGGAATTTTGACTGGAATTGTGTTGAGTCTATAAATCCAATTGGTTTTCACTCTTGAGTATCTGTATGCACACATAGAATATATCTCCATTTATTTAGATCTTCTTTGATTTCTTTCATCAGAGTTTCATCATTTTCTTCATATAGATCTTGTACATATTTTATTATATTTATACCCAAGTATTTCTTCTCTTACATTTTGTTGCTGATATAAATGGTGTTGTATTTTTAATTTCAAATTACAGTTGTTCATTGCTGGTAGATTAGAAAGTATTTGATTATTTTTATTGACCTTGCATCCTGTGACTTTGTTATAATTGCTTATTGTTCTTTGCTTTTTGTTGGTAGCGTGTTAATATTATATATATATATATATATTATATATATATATATAGAGAGTAAGAATGAGAGGGAAAAAATCCTTAAAACTGTAAGCAAACTGAAAAAAATGAACCCAGTTGTATTGCAAATGAATAGCATAACCATATAGGAAGAAAAACTAATCTAATTAACTACTAAACATGTCATTTGACTGAATATCAGTTGAGTGAGGAGGGAATGCCTACAAACCAATCCTAAACTTTTTAGAAGATTTATTGAGTTGTAAGAAATAAGTAATATGAAATTATTTGGAGTGTATAGTAGAATTGGGTGAATAAATATGTTGATGTTGTTGAGAGCCAGGATTCTCACTGTGGAAGAAGGCAGATACAGATATGAAATGGGGCAAAGCCTAGAAAAAAATACCCTATGGCAGTACATTGGAGTTGGATATAGCAGCATAAACTCATGACTTCTAATACATTTCTAATACACACAAACACATACATATATTTGAATGTGTATGTTTACATACACTTATGTATTCCTAATTCTGTCAGCTGAAAAGGCCCATAAACATACCAGAGTGAGTACATCTGGCACCCAGATAATTGGTTCCTAATACAGTTTCCCAAAGTAACAAAGGAATCTAAGCTACGGTAGGAATTGTTAATTCCAAGGCTAAGGCAGGAAAGTTACAAGATGAACCTGGAACAATGCGTTATGCCAGAAACTGAAGAAGTTCTTTAAAAAAATCAAATTAGGACATGTCAAGGGGACACAGGAACCAACTTAAGGGGCTCCCAATGACCAAATCTGGGATGTTTTGAGCATCAAAATAACTACGGGTTGTAATAAACTATAAGCCATTGAAAAATAGGAATTATTTTGCTGTTAAAGACAAAGAAAGACTGGGAATCTATAGGTACCAGATTAAAGGAGACGAAAGATAATAGCTAAATGCAATATGTGATTCTGAACCAGATCTGGTCCTTACTGAAAGAAAAAATATACTACAGAGGACATCACTGGTGTCATTTGACAAAACGGGAGTAATATGGTAGATCACAGTATCATACCATGGTCAAAACTCCTGAAGTTGCTAATTCTGCTATTGATATTTAATGGAATCATCTCAATTTTAGGAAGTATACTTTGAGTTACTTAGGAGATAATGGGGCATGATATATGAGCTTACTATAGGGATAATGGGGCATGATACATGAAGCTTACTGTCAGATGTTCAGAAAACCAACTTGTATGTATGTGTATATGCACTGACTACTTAGTATGAATGCAAATGATAAATGGAGCAAAAACTTAACAATTGGTGAATCTGGGTAGAGAGTATACAGAGTTTCTTTTGTATGTAACTTTTATGCAAGTTTGGAATTATTCCAAATAGAAGATTTTGTTTTTAAAGGCTGGTGTTTGGCAGGCGCAGAATATTACAGTTAATAGAACAGACTTCTGAAAGCACAAGGTTTGATAACGTCAAGCATTTTGAGGGACTGTTACATGGAAGAAGTATTAAGACTTTGAGTTTGGCTAATCTTATTTTGTGTCAGTATGCTTTGTGTAATATCATTATAGCACATTCAAGAGCTCATGACTGGAATGAGAGGTAGGAGTTCTTTAAACTTTATGGAGTCTTCAGTATCACTCAGTACAGAGAAGTGCAAAGACCGGCTCATCAGGTAGAGTGAATGAATGAATGAAAAGAACTGGGTGTAGAAAAATGGGATCTGGTAGCAACGTGAGAGCAGTGTCTTCTCTAAAGTCTTTCAAGTACAAAAAGACAAAAGCAAAAAAACCCTGTGTAGTAATCTCTTTTCACTTTCATGCATTGGAGAAGGAAATGGCAACCCATTCCAGTGTTCTTGCCTGGAGAATCCCAGGGACGGGGAAGCCTGGTGGGCTGCCATCTATGGGGTCACACAGAGTCGGACACGACTGAAGTGACTTAGCATAGTACTCCTATGGGTTGTGTCTGTTCTGGGAGTGACTAGTGGGGACCCCTAATCTTACCTAATCTTCCTCTTTTTATTCCAGGTGAGGAAAGGGTACCAAAAGTCACAAAGCAAAGTGTGTGAGAGAATGACAGGTGTAAGTGTGTGCATATATATCAAAAACACACCATATTTAATGAAAGAAATTAATATTCACACATTTGTACTTCTGTACAATTTTGAGTAATATATAATTTTAAGCTGTTTACAAATAGCATGTAATGCTTCAAATATTACATAATGTTGATAATACATTTCTAGCAGAAATAAATATATTGCACTTAAAAAGAACTTCATTAGATGTTACTTCATAGTATTAGGCTTATAACTTCTTTTTTCATAAAACATTTCCCATGCCCTTCCCCCCACCCCCAACACACACACTTCATTACAGTGACTGTTCTCACGCAATTCATTAAGCAAATAAACACAGCAAACAATAGAACTATGATAGAGTCTACCAAAGAAGCTAGATCAAATTTTATCCTTTAGGAAATGAAAGATTTTCTTTTAGGTTTCTGAAACTAAGAAAAGCAACAACTAAATATAGTATTTTAAAGTACCAGAAGTAAAATACAAGTTGTATTTTTTGTCCAGATGTACTATTCACCAAAATGTTTTTTATTTTCTTATTATGGGGAGGGGGGATTAGAATTATCTAAGGGAGAGACAGAAATAAAGACTGAAAAATACTTAATGGTCTATCAAATATTAATAAATGAACCTTTGCATATTTAAGCACGATGAAGAAAGCTGAGTACTGGCATATTTTATAACTGACATGGGATAGTAGTGACAAAAGAATGTTATGATTTCCTAAAATTTTAAACGTTTTAACCTTCCCTTTGCTTGTTTACATAAAAATCCTTATTCTAAAATAATATAAAAATTTATAAAATGCATCCTCCACCCCAGCCCAGCTCTCTAAGGGACGTACTGAAACTCTTTTCTGTCCAGTGCTTTATTTCTGTCCAGTCTAGATGTAGAGTATGATATTTGTTTTGTTTGTAGTAATTATCAATTCCATACACATTTAATAATGAAAAGTTTTCCTTAGTCAATGCAATTGAGTAACAATGTTGTTTTTCTTGTAATATTTATCCTGCACATTATACAACTGACATTTTGAACTTTAGTTACTAAGTCATGGTTTGAGTTTGACCATGTTTTCAATGGGGTGGTCAAGTCACTGTTTATTTTATTTGAAGTTCATTTTTCTCAATATTATTCAACTTAAATATAAGCAGGACAGCCTGAAAAGTTAATGTGAAATCCAGAACTGGGATAAATATCCTAATATCTCTGTGAAAAATTTTTAGTCTCTATGAATAGGCAGATGCTTTGCTGCTAAGGATACTTACTATTCTTGGGCTTTGGGGGTTTCCATTTTACCCCCCAGGATGGGTACTGTGACTAGAGAAGTGCAATGACAAAGATACAGATTATAGTGGAGGGAGACGATTTTGGAATATCACAAGTCAGTGTGACTCCTGCACAGGGTATTTACTAGATGATACATCATCATCAGGAAGCTTAGTATCTCCTACTCTGTGCCCACCTACTAGAAATGATGGTTGACCTTTCAGACAATATACCATTCCTATAAATCTGCAGTGTAATACAAATTCATTAATGTAGACCTTGTTACCTAATAATTTGCGATATGTTAGACACAAGCTGGAAGGGCTTATCTTTATACTGCCAAGGGTAGGCAAGGGGCAGGGGGTAGATTTACTAAGTAAGAGAAATAAAGAGCTTACTCAGAATTATTGATAAATGTTTTAAAAACATATCACATACGTAGAATCTACTAAGTTACGAATTAATTCTTTTGGGTTAGATAAAGCCATTCAGGCAGAGCTGCTTTTTAGCAGCACTACACATTATGCAAGCTTTTTGATACCATAATATAGCTGGGGGGAACCCTGAATTTATTCCAAATATACCATAAATCATGCTCTTTACCATTCAATTGCCTTTCTCACTAATTATCTAGTTCTTGCACTTGCTTTTGATAAAACAGGCTTTATAGAGTTTTAAATGTTAAATACCCAAAGAGTTAAATAATAAACAAATCCAATAGCTCAGAAGGACCCTTGTGGGGCAAACGTCTATCCCTAGTTCCCATGACTAGTGACTGACCAGGTTAAGCTCCATTTCACTTGTGCTTTTACTTTCTTGTTCAAATAATGCTAAATACTTTTTTAAAAAGCATCTGATTTAGAATTTCAGGTGTGATTTTCCAAGAGCATGCTTTGGTGTCTTTGTCTCTGCTTTTTTCTAAGTATGCTACTTATTTTTAGTCTTATATTGGTTGATTACAAAATAAAGTTATGAATTCAGGACTTACTATCATAAAGCAATATTTAACAAAAACATACAAACCTACTTTGAGACACACCAGTTGGGAAAAAATGTCAAAATAGTATTAAAATGATCTTTCATTCTCCTTGAAAAGAAAATTCAGATATGGGTTCACTTTAGTAGACCAGTCATTTATTAGAGTGTTAAGTAGCATCATATAAAATAGTATTTACTTTTGTTATTCCTGCTTTAAGTAGTAGTACTCTATATTAAAAGCACTGACAAATAGGCCAACTATTAAATAGTAAATCCTTATCCTAAACTCTGTGGACATTCACTTTAAACATTATGCTTAACTAACTTTTTAAAGAAATGCACATCTGAGCTATGTTTGAAAGCAAACCACCTGTGAATACTATAGCATAATGTGCAAGAAGTTAGAAACAAGCTTACAGTGTCTGCCATAGGACTTTGAGATGTTCAGTTAATGCAGCTTCATAAATAAACCTTGGGATACAGTGGAGAAAGGCAATTGCAAGGTCCAACAATAGCATCAGGTAGACAGGCTGTGCCAATTATACCTTGTTTCATAGGCTGGAAATGCCCAGGAAAGGCATTTGATATGGAAAAGCCTAACATTAAAACAACCAAAGAAAAGCCCACTTGAGTGTGATATGATAAATATATTACATTTTACTTTCAAATACACCTCTACTCTCAGCAGCAAGATTTCCCATCTCTCTGAACAGATTCAATACTTTCATAGTTGGAACAAAGTAGAATGGATATTACATTTAAAAAAAAAAGAGTATTGGGGAGCTTTGTGAAGAAGACAGGTTAAATCTTGTATCTAGAGTGCATTATATCTACAGCTGAAGGAATACAAACTTCATTAAACCTCGTCATTAGGGAAATGAACTGTTGCAAAATGCCAAATATACTACCCTGATTGTAAATGCCTACATATATATGGCTCAAAAATAATACAAGCATAACTATGATATAGTTAAACTATTATAAATATCAAAATAAGGCATAAGAAGATAGCAAGAGTTGAAAATAAAGTGGATAAATTCTTTAGATTTACTTATAAGCACTTTTAACATTTCAGTCAGGGTTTCATTGTGTTAACATGCAATTTCATATTATGGACCTAGAAGAATGATTGAGTCACTGAATGTAACACAGTGAGAAAAAAGAACCAATCAGATATATGAACATATAACTATTCATGACCATAGGTTAAGTGGTTAAGTAGTGGCTATTATGGGCATTGAGAATGGTCATTCATAAACCTTGTCAGTCAGTGGCAGTGGCTGATCAAACAACAAAGCAGATTTATTGAAAATGAGAATTTGATCTGGTGCATTTTAACATCCATAAGGTTTTCCAAGGGGCTTCCCTGGTGGCTCAGTGGAAAAGAATCTGCCTGCAATGCAGGAGATGTGGGTTCGATCCCTGGGTTGGGAAGATGCCCTGGAGAAGGAAATGACAACCCACTCCAGTATTCTTGCCTGGAAAATCCCATGAACAGAGGAGCCTGGTAGGGTACAGCCTATGGGGGTCACAAAAGAGTCAGATACAACTTAGTGATTAAACAGCAACAAACAAAAGTCTCTCAAAGCTGAAGTAAAAATGAAGGGGACTTTGGTATTCATGGCAGAAAAATTCCTTTCAGAATAGGGCAACCATCTTTTTATTATAGCTGTTAAGTGAAAGAAAGTCTCACATGTCAAGGTGTAGAGACTTTAGAGTGTCCCTCAGAGAATAAGTAAGCAGTGTATTTACAATGCAGCCTAGAAAAAGAAAACCTCAGTTTTACAATGTAACATACAGAGCCTCTTATTTCACAATTGTATATGGAAAGTTTTTCCTACATAAATGGCAAATAATTGCAAGAAACAGAATTAGGAAGAAAGAAGACAAGACAAGACAGTGAAAAAGAACTTGTCAGGTACTGGCCCTTCAATATTATAGAAAGAACTTTGTGAAGTCATTACCACCTACTCATCCACAAAATAGGATGCATTAGCATTATCTCAGCTCCTTCCCCAGCAAACTAACACAAAGGAAAACTAAACATGCTTGAGCTACAGCACTATAAATATTTCTCTATTGGCTCTCGTTTCCACAGACAGAATTGACTTAAGTTAGTCATTATGCATTATGGTCAGTATGTTATACAGTATTGCCCCTTTGAAGATTCTTTTAACCTGTGGAAACTGGAAAGAAAACCTATACATGTTGACTTTATACATTACTGCATTGACACAGCATTTTTAACCACTAGGAATAATGCACCTTAAGATTCATCTGCTTTGTATTATTAAACTTTCTGGGTAAATTGATATCCTTTCAGTTCCAGGACTTAGGCTAGCTAAGAACTTTACACTGATTCTCTCTCAAACTCAAAAGCTGTCCCCCAGCTACAGATGAAGCCTGGTCCATGGTGCTTTCCCCCAGTGGTAGGTTTTATTGTTGAGTCCAGCTCTCCTCTTTCATAGGTCCCATGTCTCCTGGAGAGCCCCTGCTCCAACACCCCACATCCCACCCACCAACCCTGTCCTATATTTCCATACCCATCTGCACATTCTGGATCTGGACTCTCCTTTTAGAAGAGTCATACAAATGGCGTCATCACAGCAGAGGAATGGCGCAGTCCTTGGATAGCAGCATAGGGACCCTGCTGAAAGTAGTGATGATACCGGGGCATGTGGAATGAGGGGAATGTCGGGCCACTCCCCTGCATGGAGCTGGCAATGGCTGATGGGGTAAGAGGCATCCCAAGTCGGCTATATGGTGGCAGAGAGCCCTGTATGGGGTGAGGAATGGGTGTTGCTATGGATGCCGTGCTAGTGCCGAGAGCAGTCAGGGACTGTGGGTGCTGAAATGCAGGAAAACTGGATGAAGACGATACCCAGGAGCTAAGAGACAAATTATCAGATGTTGTAAAGGCTGATCCTGAAAGGAAAAAAAAAATCTCATTAGACCAGAAACTCTACTTCAACATGCAAATCAAAACTACATTATCTGTAAGCATCAATTAAAAATATATAGAGAGAGATATAGATATAGATCTACAGTTTTAAAAGAGAAACAGTTCAATCAGGAGGCATCTCTACCTTTCCACACAAGAGGATATCATTTATACCATATATGGAAGAGAGAACTTGATAAATAGAAAAAGACTTACTCATTAGATTGCCTACATACTCTCTGAGAGTGGCTACAGTGCTAGCACCCTGCCTTAAGATAATGACCTGATTCCCTTTAAAGAAGTTCAAATAGCTGATCACTGTCTTAACCTCCAGCATTCCCACAAGTAAGGCTGGACAGACAAGCAAGCTACCTGGTTGCCAAAGCCATTGTGAAAACCCACAAGAGTGTTTTTCTTTTCTTCTTCTTTTTTTTTTTTTTAGCTTCTATAACCCTTTTATTTTTGAAATAATGAGAACATTTACTATGTTGATTATATTTAAGACAGATACACAAAAATCAAACATACTTTAATGTGCCAGCTATATCCAGAAGTTGAAATGTGGGAGTAATAAACACCAAAAATAGAACAAAAATACTTAGAAATTATTCTAAAAAATGCATGATACTTACTTGAAGTTTTTCACACAACTACTAAAAGATGGGAGGAAAGGTTTTAATAATTGGAGACACATGCCATATTCTGGGATAAAAAATAAAAGGCCTTTTTAAAATTCATTTATTCCCAAATTAATTTATTGGCTTAGTATAAAGGCAAAGAATGGCTTCCCTAGTGGCTCAGATGGTAAAGAATCTGTCTGCAATGCAGGTGACCTGAGTTCAATCCCTGGGTTGGGAAGATCCCCTGGAGAAGGAAATGGCAACCCACTCCAGTATTCTTGCCTGGAGAATTCCATGGACAAGAGGAGCCTGGTGGTTACAGTCCATAAGGTCACAAAGAGTCAAATACAACTGTGTGACTAACACCTTAACTTTCAAAGCCAATGAGATGCCAAACTTTTTTCCATGTTCAATTTGCAAAATTATCAGGACAAATAATGTTTAGAATATTAAAATATTTTTAATTGTAACAAGCATAGATTTTCCCTGCTGCTGCTGCTGCTGCTGCTAAGTCACTTCAGTCATGTCTTACTCTGTGCAACCCCAGAGATGGCAGCCCACCAGGCTCCCCCGTCCCTGGGATTCTCCAGGCAAGAACACTGGAGTGGGTTGCCATTTCCTTCTCCAATGCATGAAAGTGAAAAGTGAAAGTGAAGTCGCTCAGTCGTGTCCGACTCTTAAAGACTCCATGGACTGTGGCCCACCAGGCTCCTCCGTCCATGGGATTTTCCAGGCAAGAGTGCTGGAGTGGGGTGCCATTGCCTTCTCCGATAAAAACATGTTACCATGTTTTAAAAACAAAATACTGTGTTTATGAAAACAGCATAGTACTGACCAAGATTAGAAGCCACTTTAATAGAAAATAACAAATACCACAATATAAAATATACGTGCATATTGTATTATCATATTCTTAGTATATAGTAGGGAGCTTCCAGGTGATGCAGTGATAAAGAATCTGCCTACCAATGTAGGAGATACAAGAAATGTGGGTTTGATCCCTGGGTAGGGAAGATGCCCTGGAGTAGGAAATGGCAACCCACTCCAGTATTCTTGCCTGGAAAATCCCATGGACAGAGGAGCCTGATGGGCTGTATGTAATCCATGGGGTCACAAAGAGTCGGACATGACTGAGGGACTAACAAACATTCAAAGCCTGAGCACACATGCACATCATTACAGACTATGAGGAATGACCGCTTAGTTTCCATAATTTTTTATTAGCTAATTAACAAGTTGCAAGAGTAAGTTTTTCTTATATCACAATATCCAGAAGTTTAAACAAAGGTTGACAGTGAATTTTCCAACTGCATAATTACTAGTAGCTCATTTGGATTTATCTACAAGAGATGTCATATGTTTTGTCTGTTTATGCTATTACTTATCATGGACATAAAAATATGTCCATATAAGACTCTCCCTATACAAACATCCTTGTGCCCAGGCACCCTCTAGTCTCTTTTGTCTGAACTCCCAGATGCAAAGAGCTCCTCCCTTAACATCTGCAACAGAGGAACTTTTTAATACTCCTGGACTCTCACCACCCAGGACACCACCTCTACACAATACGCTCCACTAGAAGAATCTTCATTTTTCAAATATTTTCCATTCTAATTATTGATCCTCATAAGATATTCCTGATATAAGTAAAACAGATATATTCCCTGATTTTCAGATTGTAAAACAGATTCAGAAAGACTAAGGAACTACCCCTCATATCCACTAGCTCTTTGGTAGTAGATAACAGAAAAATAACTCCTAAGCCCTGACTCGGAGGCTCAGTGTCCTTTTACTGGAAAACAAGCTACAGGAAAGCTCCAGGCAGCATAATCACTTAAGAGGTAAAGACAAAACAATGATCAGCCTCAGGCTGTCCCTTCCTGAAGAGGCTCCTGAAGTACTTTGGGGCCATCCCTCCTCCAGGACTACAAGTCTCATCACCTCCTGTCTCTGTTCTCCACTGGGCACTTTCCTAGCAGTTGCATGGCCTGGAAGCCGTCTTACCTCGATTTTGTGTTGTCTGAACCTCATCCCCCAGCACATCCTCTTCTCCTCCATAGGTACGGATGGGTGAGCGGGCATAGGAATGCTTTTGAATCAGGCTCTCCACACTTTCCCTAGGTTAGAGAATGACACGTGGTGAGTCAACCAAAAAGTTCAGTAATCAGAGGAGAGGAGTCTTAAAAATGATTTACGAGTCAGTAAAACCATTTTCTCAGTCAAAAAACCACTTCAGAGGCAGACAACATTCAAAACATGCACATTTCATTGTAGATGGCTCAGAAACATGACCTCAGGCTTCAAATATAAGACACTTCGTATTTGTTCCTCATAAATACAAGGAAACAAATAGGACAGGATAGGGACAGTCCCCCGAAATTCTACAAAATCAGGGGCAAACGTGAACAAGGAGCTATAAAACATAACCGTAGGAATATAGAGATTAAGGACGTAAAAAAAATAATAATAATGAATTTACCACAAGGAGCTGCAGTCCTGGGACTTTATCAGCTAATGAACACAAAACACTCACCTGATATGAACGGCACTAATTGAACATCTGATGAAATACTGGCCCATACTTCAAAATATCATTAGTCATGCAAAGACTCCGTGTTTACTAATAAAACCAGTAAGTGCATAGAGTATATGACAATTGCTGAGTCACTTACTCAAGGTCTTAATTCACTATAATATTAGAGCATGACTGTCTTTCTGGGTAACTTGGGTCATTAAGAAAAAAGTCAATTGAGATGTACAAACTTTAATAAAATGACAACTATAATATTCAAGCTGATTAATCTGATTAATTCAAGCTTTTAATCTAAGCCGTGTGTCATACTGTTACTATTTAAAATGAACTTAGGAAAGAACTAGTTATTTTCACATGAGAAAAGAACTTGCTTCAGATACCCTGGAAGACATCATCTCTTTGTAAAGTCATAAAGGCTTGACCATCAGTGGGCTGAAATCATGGATGATGTATTTCTAAGGTGTATTCCATTGCCCATCCTAGGCATTTAGACTGCTGTCTCAGCATTTAAGTTCAAAAACAGAGTGTAGTATCTGCCTCTCTAAAAATGCCCTAATATAAAATTATTTAAACCTTTTTCACATACACCCAAGAAAAATTGTTTTAATAACACAATAAATCATGGCTTTGTGAAATATTTTGCTTCTCTATAAGAAGTATATTATATTCATTTTTCCTTGGAAAATCACTGGTATTATTACTTATTCTCATCTCTAAGAGGGAGAAAAAAGAAGGATTTTATTGAAGTGATTTATTTGTGTCAGGCCTGGAAGTGAACTGAAAGCAATGGCAGTTCTTATATAAAGGATGGCATAATTAAATTATTGCCTTTTAAGTGATTGAAAACAGTGGTGCAAATCAGGGCCATCTCTTCGAAGATGTTACAAAGAATAGACAGCCCATGTTGTTTACTTTATGTCTAATCCCTGTTTCCAGTAGGATGAAAAGTGCAAAGAATTTATTTAGCCTGGAAGACTACTGTGAGGATTTCTAGACTACTGTGCTCTGAAAAATAAGAGATGACTCATTTAATGAGTTAAGTGATTTAGGTATTACAAACTAGGACAGTGCCTTGTAATGCTCAGTTCTGTTATATCCCAAAGCAAAAGACAGTAGTTAGTTTGGATTTTAATAGATAAATAAAATGGGTAACATTATTGAAGGTTGAATTTTCAATATCTAACACTAACTTATTTTTCCAGGCAAAAAGAATACATCATTATCTTAGGTATCTTTAAGAGATCTCTTCTGACTAATACGTAAGCATCAATTCCAAAAATAATATACATGTGAGAGACACAATTATAGCCAGAAGCTAGGCAAGATAACAGGATAGCTTCAGTCATTATGTTGATTCTGCAAAAATGGTCCAGAAATACTGGAAGTCATCTGAACTATTTGTTCAAACTCCAGATAAGCAAAACCAACATATTGTCATCAGTATTCAGTTGACTGCCCTTCCTCTGTCTCTGAAACTTCAGTACAAATTTCTTAATGCTCAAAAAGCAAAATCTTCCCTTTTCCTTCACACTCTTCCTTGTATCACTGCTATACCTAATATATTCCTCTTTAAATGCATTTACTAGATGGATGGCAATTATGTGTTTGCATGATCATCTCTACCACTATACTATTGCCTCTGATTGAGGGAGAGAACAATGCTTTATCTAGGCTGCTGCTGCAAAGTCGCTTCAGTTGTGTCCAACTCTGTGCGACCCCAGAGACGGCAGCCCACCAGGCTCCCCCGTCCCTGGGATTCTCCAGGCAAGAACACTGGAGTGGGTTGCCATTTCCTTCTCCAATGCGTGAAAGTGAAAAGTGAAAGTGAAGTCGCTCAGTCGTGTCAGACCCTCAGTGACCCCATGGACTGTAGCCCACCAGGCTCATAGGAGTTTCCAGAGTACTGGAGTGGGTTGCTATTGCCTTCTCGGTAGTGGTTCTCAAACTTTAGTGTTTTATGAACTGTTTGCTGCTGCTGCTGCTGCTGCTGCGTTGCTTCAGTCGTGTCCGACTCTGTGGAACCCAGAGATGGCAGCCCACCAGGCTTCTCCAGTGCATGAAAGTGAAAAGTGAAAGTGAAGTCGCTCAGTCGTGTCCGACTCTAGCGACCCCATAGACTGCAGCCTACCAGGCTCCTCTGTCCATGGGATTTTCTAGGCAAAAGTACTGGAGTGGGGTGCCATTGCCTTCTCCTATGAACTGTTTATGTCCCCCAAATTCTTGTTGAAATCTTAATCCCCACGGTGCTGATTTTAGGATGTGCATTCTTTAGTAGACAATTATGTCTTAAGGGTGAAGCCCTCATGATGGGATTAGTACCCTTATAAGAAGAGAAAGAAGAGTTTGCTTTAGCTTTCTTTTCCTCAGCCATGTGAGGACATAGTGAGAAGATAGCTGTCTATGAACCAGAAAGCAGATTCTCATGAAACACTGAAATCTGCCAGCTCATTGATCTTAGACTCTCCAGCTTCCAGAACTGAGAGAAATAAATGTCTGTTGTTTAAATCACTTGCAGTCTATGACATTTTTGTCATAGTAGCCCAACCAGACTGACAGTGTTCATCAAAATTACCCAGAGGGCTGGCCAAAACACAGATTTTTGGACCCCACCCTCGAGTTTTTGATTTAGTAAGTCCAAAGTATGGCCTGAGAATATGATTTCCAGTGTGTTTTCAGGTAACACTGATGCTGGTGACATGGAGGTCACACTTGGAGAACCACCACCCTAGTGTAGTAGGTACTGGAACCTGCTTAGCTCAAATCCCAGTCCTGTCACTTGTTTTGTGTGCCTTTGGGCAAATCACTTCACTTCTGTGTGCCTCAGTTTTCTCATCTGCAGCATGAGGATATTAGGTCTTAGAATTATTATTAATTCTAATGGGAGGGAGGTCTGGGAGGGAGGGGACATGGTGTGCCTATGGTGGATTCTTATTGATGTATGACAGAAAACCACAAAATTCTGTAAAGCAATTATCCTTCAATTTAAAAAATCTCACTAGGATTATGTGATACAGGCTTTAGACATTAGTCATCCTTGTTACTCATTTAACTTTTGTTAAGTAGTGCAGGTAATTCATTTTCTATTCACTGGAAACTTCTCGCCATATCTTTTACATGTGTTGGTTGTAACAGAGATGTGAAGGACTTGGTATATTTAATTAAGTCAATACTAGACTGAACTCAAAGAATAAACAAAATAATATAAATTAAAATAAAAGATTGAATGAGTTAAACACAGAGTTTATATTGGCATTTGGCATATAATAAGTGCTCAGTAAATATAGGTAACAAAATTAAGTTACTATTAAGTATCAAAGTCATATTTCTAAAGCTGGCTACATAATCATAATCATTTTAAATTAAATTGAGACTTCTAGTCGCTATAACATGCTATGCTTCATTTAAACTGCCCTATAATATATATATCGGAGAAGGCAATGGCACCCCACTCCAGTACTCTTGCCTGGAAAATCCCATGGATGGAGAAGTCTGGTGGGCTGCAGTCCATGGGGTCGCTAAGAGTCGGACACGACTGAGCGACTTCCCTTTCACATTTTACTTTCATCCATTGGAGAAGGAAATGGCAACCCACTCCAGTGTTCTTGCCTGGAGAATCCCAGGGACGGCAGAGCCTGGTGGGCTGCCATCTCTGGGGTCTCAAAGAGTTGGACACGACTGAAGCGACTTGGCAGCATAATATATATGTTACAGAGAAAATTAAGTAAAAATTAAATGTTATTTCAATTTACATTCTAACTTTCTCTCTTTCTAAATATAGACCTGGAAAAAAGCTGCATTCAGGGATAAAATGTCAGATTCATTAAAATCAAATCTAATTTATAGGAAACAAAATATTTAAAGTTATCCTTGATCATCAGTTTTCTCATGTTTATATCATGTCTTACTGAGCCTTTATAAATAACTGCTTGTCACAATATTTTTCTAAAGATTTATGCAGATAATATTATAAATTACCATTAGATGTATATCAATATTTGTTGCTTCCACAAAGTACTTAATAAATGAAAACTTTAGATAATATAAATGAAGATGTATTATAAATCATTAATTTTAATTTGAGAACAGAAATACACAATATATTTTAGAAAAGCAAAGTAATTCTAATCTTTTTAAAAGCTCTTTCAGATTTTAGTTTATTTTTATTTATTTGACTTAATCTTACTAATTTTTCTTTTCAATAGTAATCTGCATTTCTGGTTTTATATCATTATTAGCAACTTAAGTAAACTGTACCACTGTGGGGAAAAAAATAGTTTCCTAAGTCTAACCTTTGTGACTAGAACAAAGGTCCCAAGCAAAGTACAGATTATGCAGCCTCTAAAAATAAACTTTAGTAAATTGTGAGGCAGGGAACAAATATCCTTCATACAGATAGAAAGACATAAGCAAGAAAAAAGGAGGATAAATTACAACCATGAATCAACTGTGAATAGCTTTGGTACTCTGTCAAATTCACTGGTTTGTTTGACACTGTTTTGTAATATAAATGTTTCCTCTTAGAAGCGGTGAATAAATGAGTAACATTTTAAATGCAGGAACATAGCTCGCTAATTAAGAGAGTTTTGTTGTAACTACTTATCATTCTGTTAAAAGTCATCCCTTCCTTTCTGTGGTTAATAGTCATCAGACGATTTCAATTTACTACATTAATAGATTTTATTTAAAAGCAGGCTTTAACCTGGTTACCAAACAAAATAACTTTCATTTTATACATACAGTCTCTTACACTAACTCTGTCTTCATTGGAGATGATGAAAAAGAAGTTTCTTTAATAAGAAGCCGTGTAATCAGATTCCTTATCTGCATCTGGTCTCTGCCTTCTCCCATTAAATGAAGGTATAGCAGGGAAATGGTGGGCTGGATAGATGATCTCTAAGATCTATTATGGCTCTAAAAATTTATGAACCTACAAATATATAAATAGAAGTAAAAATTTTAAAGAGTCATTTTGAAAAAGTCCAGTACTAGTTGCAAAGAACCCTGAGTTCTAACCCCAAATCTTGTACTGACGAATTGTGTGATCTGGCAGATCGCTCTCTAGGTCCCACTTGCCTCATTGGTATAATGATAGGGAAACTAAAAATAGTTAAAAATCTTTTTGTGGTTCTTTTTGTCTTTAGTGTAGATTCTACTAGAGTGTTTTTGTTTTGGTAGTCATACCACCAACCTAATGATACACATTTAAGTTCATGTTTTATTGTATTTTTTATTTTTTGGAATTTAAAAAAGCATAATTTTCTTATATGGTTATTTAATAAATGATTTACATGCTGCTGCTGCTGCTAAGTCGCTTCAGTCGTGTGCGACTCTGTGCGACCCCATAGGCAGCAGCCCACCAGGCTCCCTCATCCCTGGGATTCTCCAGGCAAGAACACTGGAGTGGGTTGCCATTTCCTTCTCCAATGCATGTAAGTGAAAAGTGAAAGTGAAGTCACTCAGTCATGTCCGACTCAGGGATCCCATGGACCGTAGCCTACCAGGCTCCTCCATCCATGGGATTTTCCAGGCAAGAGTACTAGAGTGGGGTGCCATTGCCTTCTCTGATGATTTACATGATTTCAAGAAAAATCTAGAGAATATGGCATATTCAAAGGTAAAAAACAAAGACACTCTAGTAGAATCTACACTAAGGACAAAAATAGCCATAAAAAGATTTTTAACTATTTTTAGTTGTCACATTGTTGGAGATATCTAGACATACATGTTCTGAGATTGCCATACTTCTATATGCTGTGGGATAAAGCAAAGGAGCAATGACAGAATATTCTGTCGTAATTGCTGGTGTCACTGAGAACTAGAGGCTCAGCATGAATGAAAAGAGATATAGGTGTAAGGTCAGAGAGGTTCAGTAAAAACCTTATCATCCTGAATAGAAGTGGAAAGGATTAATATGAACTCAAGTAGGACTTTACCTTTAAGGTACATGTAGGTGTACACGCACACGTACCCTTCAAATGAGAACAGAGTCTGTCTGAGGAGAGGAGGATTCTGAGAGGTTTGACTTATTTAAAGGCAATTTGACTTATTTAAAGTTTGAGCACTGGATTTTTACACATTTAAAATATCATTATTTTTCCATTTTATAATGCAAGTTTGGGAAACATTGGGAAAAGTATTTTCTAATACTTAATAATAAACTGGATTGTGTCTTAGAAGCTTTTCTAACACTTACTTTCCCAAATGCCTTTTATACTGTTTTCTAAAGGCCCTACAAGTTTCTAGTACTCCGAAAGAGAAAAAAAAAATTACAAACTATTTTTCAATTATGCATAATTTCTGAGGCATAAGACAGAAGATATATAAAAGTGGCATAGATATTAAAATTTATAGATAATTTTTTAAAGTATGCATCTCCAGGTTGTTACTTGTCATCCTGCTCTGCTGTCTTTCTTCTGGCTTGAACTACAGGTGCTAAAATGACCCTAAGAACATGTCTCAAAAACTACCACTGTAAAGACAGGAAAGATAAAGTATTGGCAGAGATCAGATCTCACCAGCTTTGTCAATTAGCATCACCACATGGGCCTCAAAATGAAATTCTGAGTTTCTTCATTTTAAATATCATTCTAAGAAGGTAAAATTTCTGGGTAAGAGTTTTCCTTGCTGCCATCATTTCCTCAGGCCCTTAAAGCTCTAAGCCTGGGATCAGCAAATTTTCTCTGTAAAGGCCAGATGGGAAATATGTTAAGCTTTGTAGGCCTTAGGATCTCTATCATATATACTCAGCTCTGTCATTGTAGCCCGAAAGCAACCACATATACATAAATTAAAAGACATAAATTGAAAAATGTGATTGTCCTTTAATAAAAATTTATAGACAATGAATTTTAATTTTATATTATTACATGTCACAAAATGTTATTTTTATAACTTTTTCAACCATTTAAAATGTAAAGACCATTTTTATCTTGAGGGCTATACCAAACAGGTGGTAGACAATAGGGTTTTCCAACCCCTGCTCTAAGCTATTTACCATATTAGAGATGGGCCGTACTTACCCCACACAGCTCTTATGAAAACTTTACTGCCTCAGAAACCCCACAAGCCAGCTTAGAGCTATGTTAGAACCAACACTACTTTCTTTCTGGCACCAGAAGTCCTTATTTCCTGTGAACGTCTTTAGCAGATCTGCCAAAAAATAATTGATGCTCCATTGCCTGATATAGATAAAACTATAAATTTTCAGAATATCAAATTTGCAACCTTGTTTCCAGAAGTTTTCTTCTTTGGCTAAACTAACAGAGAGTATTTGAGCTCTGAGCAAAAGGACCTGATTCCCACTGGGCTTGTGTCCAAATTTCATGTGTTTGAAAGTTTTGTTGAATGCCAGGGAGTTTTAAACATATTTTATAGAGACTCTCAGTATGAATCCTGAACCACTAAGGTGAGATAAGCCCATGTATTTAATTCTCTGCCCCCCTGACATGACTGAGAAAACACGGTGGCGTGCCAGCTACAAACTGACATTTTAGTCACGGGAAAGGACCTGAAGAAAGCATCAAACAGCTCGGGTTCATTGCTCTATACGGAGGAAGGGTACCTGGGGGCAGTGAGGGTGCAATGGGGAAGAAATGAAAAGCCCTCTGTCAGAGCTTAACCTAAACCCCACCTCGGAGCAGCAGAGATCAATGATAGAGGCAAGTCTTTGAGCAGCTGATGAGAAGCAGACTCTCACACTGCTGGAGGCTTTGAGGAAGGAATCCCACAACAGCATGCTCTCAGCTGCACACCGTGGCTTTGGTACACTGAAAGGTGTGGGGCCAGTGACCACCACGGGCTCTGGAAAAGGGCCATGAGGTTGCTTTGTTGGGCATGGAGAGGGAGCTGCTGATTTCTAGCTGCTGAGGCAGACAGGGTAATTTGATCAAAGTTAATATAAAGTTAAAACTCCCTTTCCCAAGGCTATCTCCTCCTACCTGCAACAACTTCCTAACCCGAACAGAATAATTATATTTCCACATGGGCATACTCACAATAAATTTAAATTATTACCCCTTTTTCCGTCTGTACCTGAAAGATTTCATAGATTCACATGGTTTTATTCACAATTAATCTCAGCTCCTAACACTAAACAGACACTCCATTCTATACATGAGCTAGAGAAAGATAGTGGACATTACAAAAATACTCTGCAATCCAAAAGAAGAAAACTAATTTTAAAAAATGTAACAAGCAATGTCTTTTGAAACTGCCTTGTCCCAAGAAACAGGGAGAAGTATTTTAAGTCTCTAACTGTACTTTCAAGTTTTTAGTGAGATTTAAGAACACCCTGTATTGATAGAGCAGGGACTAGCAGACAAGAAAAGGAAACAGTTTGGAAATGTAAAAGTATACTTGAAAAATGACAATATAGTAATTACCACATTTTAAAAGAACCCAATAAGGAGAGCAAACAAAATACCTGATGCTGTGGAAAACAGACTCAACAAATTAGAAGATTCGTATAAGAAATCCTTACAGTATCAGAGTAAACAGTTAAAAAGATAAAAAGTATTAAACAATAGATAAGAGAAGTAGGGAATTGATGTAACATATATACAATAGGAATTTTAGTATGTCTGAATAGAGCAGACAGATTAGAAGCCAGAAGAGGAGAAAAAAATTTTTCTTGAGATGAGCAACAACTTGATTTTTCAAACTGAAGGGCTCAATTATATTGTACATACAAATGAAAAAAAATTTACAGTTAAATACTGGTACAATTTCCGAATTTCAAAGAAACCTTTCTAAAAGCATATTTTATCAGACAGAAAAAAAGGGCAACTTTCCCACAATGGAAAGACAGTGGGTTTAGCTTCATCTTTTTCCCTATCTACAATATTTAAAAACTAGACAACAAAGAAAGGTTGAAAGAGTTCTGAGGAGAAAAACTGTGACCCTAGTCAGGTTTATAATAGTGGCAACAGATCCTCTCAGATATATAGGAACTAATAAAGAGATAACCCATATCTCCTTCCTCAACCAATTACTCAACATTTATCAACAGCTGAGAATAGTCGAACACAATTTCAGTAATGAGTACAACAGAAGTGAACATTAAACAATGAAATGAATAGGACTAGAATTAAATTTAAATGATTTCAGTTGATGGATTTCTAATCCTTACATTAACATTAAGAAAAAGAATTTAAAGAGAAGATGAAGAAGATACATGAATAAGAAGCTGGATTTTAAGTCCCAGATTATTTAAAACAAAACTATAGGTTGAGGGAGGGGCACTACAAGGAAATAATCACATAATAAATATCTCCAGTATTCCGGCCTGGAGAATTCCATGGATTGTACAGTCCATGGGGTCACAAAGAGTCAGACATGACTTTCACTTCACTTTCAAATATCTCCTATTTTACAAGAAAAGAAAATACATAGTTTCATTCCTAACAATAACATAGAAATATCAATTTTACAATTACGTCTTTCAAAATTTAAAAGCATATTTAAAAGAAACATAATGAATAAGAGAAAGGACTTTGGTTACAGACAAACCAACCTGAGTGTGAGGCTCAGCTGTCACAAATTACACTATGAGAATTTGCATAAAGTATTAATCTCTTTAAGCTTCAGCCGAATAGGAATGATAATCATTCTTTATTATAGAATTATTTTGAAGTATAACTGAAATAAAATGTGTCAACTGTATAGCCCACTGCCTGTAACACGTGGCGACTATGGGATGTTAACCATAATAAAGAGGAGGAAGACTTGATAAATTCAACAAAAGACAGGAAGAGAAAATAAAAGGTAAAATGAATAGCTGAACTTAACAGCAGACACAGAAAGAAACAAAACCAAACATATCAGCAGTTGTAATACTTGGAGATAGACAAAATTTTTCTATTAAAACACAAAGACCTTCAGACAAATTTTTAAAAATACAGATACTCTATATGATATTTTACAAAAATACATACATTATTTACTCAACAAATATTTGAGTGTTTACTATGTACCAGTGTGTACTATATCTGGGGATATAGTAGGAAACAAAAGGCAAAGCACTGGACCAATCAGCTATAGGGGCTGCATATATGAGTATAAAGGCCCTAACTGGGGCTGAGATGGACCTGGCTATGTTAAAAAAAAAAAAAAAAAGCAAGACAAAGGTAGATGAATTCAGAAAGGTAACTGGGAGGGTTGGGATCAGACTCTATGGAACCTTCCAGGCCTTGTCTGGTTTTACAGTGAACGGGAAGATGAGTCACTGGAGAGTTCTGAGCAAGACTAATGTCATCTGACTTATTTTCTTAAAAGATCATTCTGATTGGTGAACTGAAAGCTGACTTAAGAGCGGTAAGAAAGGACATAGAAAAACCAACAGAAAATTAACAGTCTAGAAAGCTGATGATAGTGTCCTAGATAAGAGTGGTTGCAGAAGGAATGGTAAGAAGTAGTTCGACTTCTCTGGATATAGTTTGAAAAATCAGTCAACTATATATGTAGAAGTGAAAGTCACTCAGTCATGTCTGACTCTTTGTGACCCCATGGATTATACAATCCATGGAATTCTCCAGACCAGAATACTGGAGTGGATAACCTTTCCTTTCTCCAAGGGATCTTCCCAACCCAGGGATCAAACCCAGGTCTCCCACATTGCAGGCGGATTCTTTACCAGCTGAGCCACAAGGGAAAGTGAGAGATAAAGACAAGCCAGGAAGGGTGACTCCCAGTCTTTTGGCTGAGCAATGGGAAGGATGCAGCTGAGAAGGGAACTGTAAGAGAAGCACAGATGTAGAAGAGTGTGATTGGGCATCCTGTGATAGATGTGTGAAATTTAAGGTACCCTTAAGAGAGGGAAAGAGAAAAGAGACAGCCAGAGCTTTGACTCTAGAGAAACCCGAACCAGAGATGTAAATTTGATAGAAGTCAGCATATAACGGCATTTAAAGGCAGGAAACTAACTGCTCATATCACTCAGGAAGGGGATGTGGACTGAGAAGAGAAGAAGGACAAGGACTAAGGCCTGGACCATATTTTATCTTAATAGATAGAATATTATTGCAGATAGAGGACAAGGGGAACAACCAAGAAATGGATGGAGAAAGAATGGCCAGTGGAGTAGAATAAAAACCAAAAATTCTGAGAGGTCTTGGAAGCCAAGAGGAAAAAGGGAGAGAATAAATGGCAAAGAGGAAAAAGGGAGAGAATAAATGACAATGTCAAACCCCAGTGATAGGTGAAACAGGACTGAGAAGTGACCGTTGAGCTTAGCAGTGGGGGGTTTACTGGTGACCTGGACATGGGTGGACTGGTGGAGTAGGAGATGAAACTCTAAAAGACACGGTAGAAGAGACAAAGGGAAGAGAAGAACTGAGAAGAAAATGCACAGAACTCTTTTTAAGGAGCTTCACTATAAGGAGTAGAAAACTGGGAGAATCAGTAACTCAAGAGACACATGACATCAAGAGGAGGCTGTTTTTCACTTGAAGAAAGAAATGTCAAGATATTTGTTTAATGATGCAAGAGAAGAGGGGTCTCTTGCTGTTAGAACAAAGATTTTTAAAAATTAAAAGGCAAATAAAACCAACAAATGTTAAGGTATAACAATATAAGGTTAGACAAAGCAGAACTCAAGACAGGCATTAAATGGGATAGAAGTAAATGTATATTTGACTGATAAACTATGGAACAAACCAAAAAAGTAGTTAAAGGTAGTTAATTCACCCCAAGAATTCCCCAGATGATCTTATGCACAAGATTGTAAAGGATCACTTCTTTGGATTTAAACTGATCAAGCAATAAAAAGCAGGAAGATATTTCAGTTCATTCAGACTAGCAGAAACCTGATACTAAAAGCTGACAAAGAAGGAAGAAGAAACAAAATGTATCTCTATTATGAAGGCTGATACAAAAAGTCTTAAGTGTTAATAAAATATGGGTAAATTAAATTCAGCAATGTATTACAAGAAAAACAGAATCCAGATAGGATGTATTCCAGAAATATAAGGATGGAAGGATGGCTCACCATAGACTATGATTAGAATTAATCCTATTGTTATTTACAGTAGAAAAATAATTAAAATTGTCTCTATGCATGTTAAAAGAGCATTTAAATTCAGTAACATTCAGAATAGCAAAAAGTTCTTAATTTAGGCATGAAAAGGTATTACTTCAGTATGATAAAGAATATCAACCCAAAACCAAAAGCCAATGAAAACCATATATAATGATAAAATACTAGAGGCACTACTAAGTAAGTCAAGAACAAGAGAAAAATGCTAACTATCACAATTACATTTTAATAGTGTTCTGGAAATTTTAGTCAATGTAATATAACAAGAAAAAGACATTGTAAAAAGCATGAATATTAGAAATAAAAAGATAAAATTGTTATTTTTGCAGTTGGTATGGAGGTCTAAGTGGAAAACTCAAGAGACTAAAAAGAAAAATTATTAAAACTAATGTTTTTTAAGTTCAGTAAAATGGCAGGATGCCAATGACATATAGGAATCAATAACGTTTTATAGACAAGACAGATTTCTAATTAAAAATTCAATTTTCAAAAGTAAGCCACCCCTAAAATAACCTTCTAGTACATGCAAGATAAAAAGAAAGCTATCATGAGCCATATATGTAATTTTAAATAGTCTAGCTGTCAAAGTTTTACAAAGCAGAAATTAATTTTAGTAATTTATTTAACCCAATATATCTGCAAAATATTATTTCAGCATGTTATCAATATCCTAAAACTATTGTTGAGATATTTTCCATCTTTTTTCACACTAAATCCTGAAAATCAGTGTCTGTTTTTTGTTTTTGTTTTTTTGGTACTTACAGTACTTCTCAATATGGAATAGCCACATTTTTTCACTAACCATCTGTGGCCACTGGCTATTAAACTGGACAATGTAATTCTAATAAACCTAGCTATGTGCCTGAAAAAAAATGTGTAGGACTTACAGGCTTGAAAACACCCTAACTTCTAAAGAACATAAGAAGTTTCAGTAAAAAGACAAACATATGATGTATTCCTAGAAGTCTCAGTACTGTAAAGACACCATTTTTCTCCCCCAAATTATTATACAAGTTCAACACAAGCCCAATAAAAATTCCAACGACTTTTTTTTTTTTAGAAGACTGGACAAAATGATTCCAAACACTGGAAGTATAAATGTCAAACAGTATCAAGAAAATTTGAAAATGACAAGTAAAAAGATCTGGAGTTTGTCATATCAGATACCTGACTCCTCTTTTTTCCTGCTGCCTGGTAATGTCTATTCTACCTTCTCTGTCACTATTCAGTACTATATGTTTTCTAACATATTCCTTTCCCACTTACTCTATTTGTACAAAACAAAAACAAAAAACCTAACAGAAGGAACTTAATTTTGAACATTTAAATATCTTCATAGTCAACTCTCCTTTCTCAGAAATAATACCATGCATTCACTTACTAGCTTTCTTTCACTTAGAAAGTGTCCCTTCACTCCCCCAAAAGAAAAAAAAGAAAACACCAACTGACAGACTATCTGTAAGTTATATTTACTACATGGCACTAGCAGATAATTCTCTCCCTGAACTAAACAGCTATAAATCCGATTATACTGAGAAACCCTTTTGGACTTTGATTTGCTTCTTAGCTGTCCATTGTAGGTATATGTACAAAACACCTAATGAAAATACCTTCTACTTTTGTTAATGACACTAGTTTTCTTTTACAAATAAGGGTGATGTTGTCCCTGGGAGTAAGGCTACATGTGAAGAATGTGACAGATTCAGGTATCTCAATAGAACTTCATAAAATGAGAGTGAGAAAACCAGAATGGCTTTTAGAGTATCTACAAAGCTTGTGCACATGTAGAAGGAATAATAGTGTGAGTTTAGAGGTATAAGGCATACAAATCCAGTCCTAAAGGCATTTTTGTTTGGGTATCCCATACAGTAGCTGTAAATTTGGGACAGGAAACTTGAAATCATTAAGGTCACATATTTATAACACCATATTCAATTAAGTTAGAAAAGTGCAATTTCTGTCATCATGTCATAAAAAGATGTGTTTTTCTCTCAGATCTCTTATTTTACAAAAGCTCTCTATATTGTTACAAATAGGGCTGTTTTCAATCAGTTACAAGGGGCAATTCAATTACTAGATGGTTTAGTGCAGTAACTGACTCCAGACTAATTTAATTTCTTTAGGTCTCCAAAGATCAATTGATCTGATTTGTTCCATCCCCAAAGGCTGTTTAGGAAAAATTCAGACTTAAATACCTGGAAATGAAATCCAAAACCTTGGCCAATTTCACACTACTTAGGTCATCTTGCAAACTTGCAGCTAGTCTCATAAGATGCTCTTTTACCGCTCAGACCACTGAAAGCTTCTAAGTTTCATGTACATGTGAGTGTTACCGACATCAGGATGTTTACTCACTTAAGTGGAAAATGTGGCTGCATGCATTATCAAGTCCTTCACTCTAAATGGCAGTCAGTCTGGGTGTTTGTCTCTCATAAACATAAGTAAAACGTAAGGGACTATTTTTATTCTAGAAGTATTTTATTAAGATTATTGAAAGTAACTTGGATGGAGTAAAACTATGCTCATCTCAGTTCAGTTCAGTCGCTCAGTCGTGTCCAATTGTTTGCAATACCATGGACTGCAGTATGCCAGGCTTCTGTCCATCACCAACTCCCGCAATTTACTCAAACTCATGTCCATTGAGTTGGTGATGCCATCCAACCATCTCATCCTCTGTCATCCCCTTCTCCTCCCAAAATCATCATTCCAGGCATCAGGGTCTTTTCAGATGAGTCAATTCTTCATATCAGGTGGCCAGAGTTTTAGAGTTTCAGCTCCAGCATCAGTCCTTCTAATTAATATTTAGGACTGATTTCCTTTAGGATGGATTGATTGGATCTCCTTGCAGTCCAAGGGACTCTCAAGAGTCTTCTCCAACACCACAGTACAAAAGCATCAATTCTTCAGGGCTCAGCTTTCTTTATAGTCCAACTCTCACATCCATAGATGACTACTGGAAAAACCATTGCTTTGACTAGACAGACCTTGGTTGGCAAAGTAATGTCTCTGCTTTTTAATATGCTGTTTAGTTTGGTCATAACTTTTCTTCCAAGGAGCAAGCGTCTTTTAATTTCTGGCTGCAGTCACCATCTGAAGTGGTTTTGGAGCCCAAAAATATATAAAATCTTGTCACTGTTTCCACTGTTTCCCCATCTATTTGCCATGAAGGGATGGGACCAGATGCCATGATCTTTGTTTTCTGAATGTTGAGTTTTAAGCCAGCTTTTTCACTCTCCTCTTTCATTTTCATCAAGAGGCTCTTTAGTTCTTCTTTGCTTTCTGCCATAAGGGTGGTGTCATCTGCACATCTGAGGTTATTGATATTTCCCCCTGCAATCTTGATTCCAGTTTATGCTTCATCCAGTCTAGCATTTCTCATGATGTACTCTGCATAGAAGTTAAATAAGCAGAGTGACAATATACAGCCTTGACGTACTTCTTTCCCAATTTGGAATCAGTCTGTTGTTGCATGTCCAGTTCTAACGGTTGCTTCTTGACCTGCATACAGATTTCTCAAGAGGAAAGTCAGATCAGATCAGTCGCTCAGTCATGTCCGACTCTTCGTGGTCCCATGAATCGCAGCATCGCAGCATGCCATTCATGGGGTCGCGAAGAGTCGGACATGACTGAGGGACTGATCTGATCTGACTTTCCTCTTGAGAAATCTGTATGCAGGTCAAGAAGCAGCCGTTAGAACTGGACATGCAACAACAGACAGGTGGTCTGGTATTCCAATTTCTTTCTGAATTTTCCACAGTTTGTTGTGATCCACACAGTCAAAGGCTTTGTCATAGTTAATAAAGCAGAAGTAGATGTTTTTCTGGAACTCTCTTGCTTTTTTGATGATCCAACAGATGTTGGCCATTTAATCTGGTTCCTCTGCCTTCTCTAAATCCAGCTTGAACATCTGGAATTTCATGGTTCATGTACTGTTGAAGCCTGGCTTGGAGAATTTTAAGCATTACTTTCCTAGCGTGTGAGATGAGTGCAACTGTGCGGTAGTTTGAGCATTCTTTGGCATTGCCTTTCTTTGGGATTGGAATGAAAACTGACCTTTTCCAGTCCTGTGGCCACTGCTGAGTTTTCCAAATTTGCTGGCATATTGAGTGCAGCACTTTCACAGCATCACCTTTCAGGATTTGAAATAGCTCAACTGGAATCCCATCACCTCCACTAGCTTTGTTCATGGTGATACTTCCTAAGGCCCACTTGAATTTGCATTCCAGGATGTTGGCCTCTAGGTGAGTAATCACACCATTGTGATTATCTAGGTCATGAAGATCTTTTTTGTATAGTCTTCTATGTATTCTTGCCACCTCTTCTTATATCTTCTGCCTCTGTTAGGTTCATACCATTTCTGTCCTTTATTGTGCCCATTTTTGCATGAAATATTCCGTTGGTGTCTCTAATTTTCTTGAAGAGATTTCTAGTCTTTCTCATTCTATTGCTTTCCTCTATTTCTTTGCACTGGTGACTGAGGAAGGCTTTCTTATCTCTGATTGCTATTCTTCGGAACTCTGCATTCATATGGGTATATCTTTCCTTTTCTTCTTTGCCTTTTGTTTCTCTTCTTTTCACAGCTATTTGTAAGGCCTCCTCAGGCAACCATTTTGTCTTTTTGCATTTCTTTTTCTTGGGGATGGTCTTGATCACTGCCTCCTGTACAGTGTCATAAACCTCTGTCTATAATTCTTCAGGTACTCTATCAGAGCCAATCCCTTGAATCTATTTCTCACTTCCACTGTATAATCATCAGGGATTTGATTTAGGTCATACCTGAATGGCCTAGTGGTTTTCCCTACTTAGTTCAATTTAAGTCTGAACAAAGACTTAAATTGAACAAACACCTGGGCAATAAGGTGTTCATGATCTAAGTCAAAGTCAGTTCCCAGTCTTGTTTTTGCTGACTGTATAGAGCTTCCCCATCTTTGACTGCAAAGAATATAATCAGTCTGATTTTGGTTTTGATGATCTGGTCATTTCCATGTGTAGAGTCATCTCTTGTGTTGTTGGAGAGGGTTTTGCTATGACCAGTGAGTTCTCTTGGCAAATTCTATTAGCCTTTGCCCTGCTTCATTCTGTACTTCAAGGCCAAATTTGCCTGTTATTCCAGGTATTTCTTGACTCCCTACTTTTGCATTCCAGTCCCCTATAGTGAAAAGGACACCTTTTTTGGGTGTTAGTTCTCAAAGGTCTTGTAGGTCTTCATAGAACCATTCAACTTCTTTAGCACTACTAGTCGGGGTATAGACTTGGATTCCTATGATATTGAATGATTTGCCTTGGAAATGAACAGAGACCATCCTGTTGTTTTTGAGATTGCATCCAAGTACTGCATTTCAGACTCTTGTTGACCATGATGGCTACTCCATTTCTTCTAAGGGATTCCTGCCCGCAGTAGTAGATATAATGGTCATCTGAGTTAAATTCACCCATTCCAGTCCATTTTAGTTTGCTGATTCCTAAAATGTCAATGTTCACTCTTGCCATCTCCTGTTTGACCACTTCCAATTTGCCTTGATTCATGGACCTAACATTCCACGTTCTTTATAGCATCAAACTTTACTTCCATCAGCAGTCACATCCACAACTGAGTGTTGTTTTTGCTTTGGCTCCATCTCTTCATTCTTTCTGGAGTTATTTCTCTACTGATCTCCAGTAGCATATTGGGCACCTACTGACCTGGGGAGTTCATCTTTCAGTGTCCTATCTTTTTGCCTTTTCATACTGTTCATGGGGTTCTCAAGGCAAGAATACTGAACTGGTTTGCCGTTCCCTTCTCCCATGGACCACATTTTGTCAAAACTCTTCAGCATGACCCATCCACCTTGGGTGGCCCTACATGGCATGGCTCATAGTTTTGTTGAGTTAGACAAGGCTGTGGTCCATGTGATCAGATTGGTTAGTTTTCAGTCTGTCTGCCCTCCCATGGAGAAGGATAAGAGGTTTATGGAAGTTTCCTGATGGGAGAGACTGACTGAGGGGGAAACTGGGTCTTGTTCTGATGGGCTGGGCCATGCTCAGATCAGATCAGTCGCTCAGTCGTGTCCAACTCTTTGCGACCCCATGAACCACAGCACGCCAGGCCTCCCTGTCCATCACCAACTCCCGGAGGTCACTCAGACTCACATCCATTGAGTCAGTGATGCCATCCAGCCATCTCACCCTCTGGCGTCCCCTTCTCCTCCTGCCCCCAATCCCTCCCAGCATCAGAGTCTTCTCCAATGAGTCAACTCTTCGCATGAGGTGGCCAAAATACTGGAGTTTCAGCTTTAGCATCATTCCTTCCAAAGAAATCCCAGGGCTGATCTCCTTCAGAATGGACCGGTTGGATCTCCTTGCAGTCCAAGGGACTCTCAAGAGTCTTCTCCAACACCACAGTTCAAAAGCATCAATTCTTCGGCGCTCAGCCTTCTTCACAGTCCAGCTCTCACATCCATACATGACCACAGGAAAGAGTAAACCTTTAATCCGATTTTCTGTTGATGGACGGGGCTGTGTTCCCTCCCTGTTATTTGACCTGAGGCCAAACTATGGTGGAAGTAAAGAAGATAATGGTGACCTCCTTTAAAAGTTCCCATGCAGGCACTGCCAACCCTGCAGCAGGCCACTGCTGACCCATGCCTCCGCCAGATGCTCATCCAATAAAATATAATTATTTTACATTTTCAGATTTTGAAAGTAATGGTCCTTTACATGGTCCTCATAATAAAGTGAGCAGTGTTATGTTCTCCATTTTATACATGAGGAAACAGACTCAGGGTAACTTCTGAGGATCACTTAGAAATGATCTTACTTAACTTATTTACTTAAGATCTTACTTAAGTGATCTACTTAACTTAGGTAACTTCTCTAGGATCACTCAGCCAGGGAAAGGCAGAGCAGGGACTCTAACCCATGGCTTTGTCTTCATATATCATGCTCAACCCCTGACCTGAAACAGAAGATATGAGGCACACTATAAAAACACATCACTACTGCCCCACTGAACCACTGTCTTCATTTCTGCCTGATATCTGATTAGAAAGCAGACAAAATTCACCTATTATAATCCCACTTGCATAAATCCAGTGTGAATCAGTGCCTTTGGCACTCTAGAAACAGGAGATGAGAAAGATTACACCTAAATGGAAGTAGACTTTGTAAAACACCTCCTCCTGGTGGCTCAGATGGTAAAGTATCTGCCTACAATGTGGGAGACCCAAGTTTGATCCCTGGGTTGGGAAGATTCCCCTGGAGAAGGAAATGGCAACCCACTCCAGTATTCTTGTCTGGAAAATCCCATGGACGGAGGAGCCTGGTAGGCTACAGTCCATGGGGTCACAAAAGTCTTTGTAAATGTGGACTCCTTTGTCACCCACACTGCTGATACCGCTTTCTCACTGATTTGGATCTTATTGTCTATTTGCATGCCTATGTTCTACCTAATCGAAGAGTTACATCCTTGCCATCCATTTTGCAAGGGATTTTCAACCACAAGCTCAAGTTCCTTTCCCTGATCTCAGTACCCCTAATCACTTGTCAGGCTCTTCAACTAATTAATCTTTTCTACTCAAATGCCTGCCCAACTTTCAGTCTCTCCTGCTGGATTCTTTGCCTCCCCACTGAGCTTCTATATCTTTCCCCCCAAAATCAAAACCACACCCTTATGCTCTGGCATTGGGAAGGATGATGGAAGAATCAGACAGATGTTGCTAAAATTTATAATAATCCTTTAATTTGAGTTGCCAGGACAGGAAAGAGGAGTGCTGAGGTCAGAACATATGACCATGTGGTAGGTAACAAAGAGTGTGACAGAACCATGTAGCAGTTGGTGCGGAAATCACCTAAAGATCTGGAGATAAAATAAATCAGAGGGCTGGTAGTTAGGGCACTCCACCTGTCTGTAAAGATTACAGGACGTATAAGAGATTAAATACAGAGGATGAATAAAATCTGATGATTTAATTATAAAATGGTGACTATTTTATAATTTAAATTTGCAAAGACAGTAGAATTTAAATGTTTTCACCAAAAACAAAACAAAACAGAATAGTACAGAAAGTTGCATAGTACACTTAGGGGTACAAATAATCAGTTAGGTTGAAAAAAATCTTTTCTTTGAAAAAAACCTTTTTTTACATTCATATTGGGCAAATATGCATCTCAATATAGTCATTACTCATCACATAAACAGTCTCACACTGTGTGAACCATTTCAATTAAAAATTAGGGTAAATTACAGGCACATGATTGTCACTTGCCTTAAAGGTCCTGATATCCAATAGCTTTCCTATTAAATACAAGCATTCTACACTGTAGATAAAATATGCACCTTGATTTAAACTGCCTCTTTTTGCTTCAGAATTCCAAGCTACCTTTATAGTCTTTATGTTAGAAAATATATCCACTTCAGAAGGCAAAGGCTATTAAGATTCTATTTTCTCTGTAGATTGCCACTTAAGACATGAAGCTTAATATCATCAAGAGGACTGAGTCTTTTGATAACAAACAAGCCCTATTTTTTGCAGTTGAATTAATGTCCTGTTCAGAGAAACCACTTCACTCAGAAATGGAGCATAGAATAGATCCAGCTGCAGCAGCTGTCAGAACTTCAGCAGTTGCATATCCATAGGGTTTATAACTTCAAGTGAAGGTAGGGCAGAGACCGGGAGACTATACAGAGTATTGGAGACTATATACAGTAAAGTTATGTCTCTTTGGTGTTGCAAGGAGTGTGCTCTTACAAACTAGTGCTTTTCTTTATCTTATCTGGGCAAAAAGTAAACAGAAAATTCTCATTACCTCTCAATGTCCGTGAGCCTAGAGGAGTCCCGGAATCCTTTGGCAAAAGGGTTACTATCTATTTTCAGCTTGGTTATCTGGAAAGGAAAGATGAGTAACAAAACAGTGTCATGTCTGTGGTGAAGGACACAAAATCAGAAATAAAAAGTTTGTTCATTTTCCATCATAGCACCCCAAGAATGTCTAAGAATATCTTAAGGTCACTCACTATTGTGATATAGGTTGAAATTGCTAAAGAAATTCACAAATTTGGGTGAATTGGTCAGAGAAGGCATCAAGGAAAAGGAAGTATTTGAGGACAGAGTATCTGTTCCTAAAACAGGCTGGAAGTCAATAAATAGAGACAGTTAGAAATGGGAGCCTTTTATGAACAGTGTGCCTGATGTGAGAAGTATTTAAGAGTAGTGAAAGGCTAGAGCTGGAATAGGGAATGAGCAAACTGTACAGAATTGGACAATACCCGCCAGCATTGGTGGGTAACGGGGATTAAAAACAAGAATGTTGCCTCATGCTGACTTGACAGCCTCATTTGTTAATACCATGGGCACCTATATATACCATAATAGATACCCGAATAATAACTTCCTGTTCAATACTGTACTGAAAAATATGACATAAATACATGTATAAAGTTTTCAGCATATAAATTTACCCCATTCCCCTTTCCATCTGACCAAATTAGAATCAAATTAATGGGTCTCCTGTTACCTTCCCATAGAATGTTACTTACAGACTCTACGCTTATATAGAAAAAAGTATTTCAAAAAATATTCTTATTTCCTAATAAGAATCATAGTCTGAAGTATTAAGTGTCTATGCTGTGCTAGCTATAATTCCCACAGTATACAATATTAATGTAGAAAGATCCATTAAAACATATGCACTTCATGTAAAAAAAATATATTTGGTACAAAGAAAATAAGTAAATATAGGAAACACTAATTAAAAGATACTTGACTTGCAAAATTCCTAAGTATCAGAGCTAAAAGGCATGGAGGAGAATGTATGACACAACTAGTTAGTATCTGAGTTAGAACTACAGACACCTTTAAAGAGAGTCATAGCTCATTTGTGTCCAAATGAGAGCCCACATTCATCTTTGGAGAGAGAGAGAAACACACACACAATAGTCTTAACCTGAAAAAAAGTTAGAGGTTGAGGGAGGCATGCCTTCCTCTTTAAAAGTAAATAGTAAACACAATTAAAAACAGAACAACAATCAACAAGTTTGAAATACTGTTTTGCCAATACTTTTCCTTGGATCAGAATGTATCTACTGTTCACTTTAAACCATTAACACCTGAAGAATTGCTTTATTCATTACAAAAGAAAATCACTGTTTTTTCTTTCTCTAGTTTTCTCAGTATGTGCTAATCAATGTGCAAACTACAAAAAGCTATATACCTCACTCAGAATAGAACCTCCCACACTGTCCTGGCCAGAGAGATGCTACTTCTCTATCATTAATATTGGCAAGTTGTAAGACTGATTCTTTGTTATTAGGTTTTTTTACAAGTTATTTATTTATTTTGATTTTCTAGCATATTTTATTTATTTATTTATTTAAACTTTATTTTTAAGGACACTTGGAAGTACCTCAGAAATTCTTATTTTTAGCCTATGACATTTACTCTAGAGCAGCCAAAAATAAAATTGCTAATTTCCTTTTTAGCTTAGTTAATGGAAAATGGTAAACAGTGAAGAAAATAACCTAGATAAGTAAGAAACCTGTTCTTACTGGACAGCAACAGGACTTTAAGTGTGCACAGAAAGAAATATACAGGAACTGCTGAGGTTGTCCCTAATGTATGGCCATTAATAGTCTGTAGAGAACCTCTCTTACACTCAGCCACCTCTTTAATTAAGGGCATGGAATTCTAAAGGATGACATCTATTTTTACTATTCTTTTCAGACTAGGATTTAGTACTGAAGGTCAATTTTCAGGGCAAAGGCAAAAAATTTTGTTTGAAATAAATTATAATTTATTTTATAATTTTATAATATAAATTATAATTATATTATTATTTAATATAATATAAACATATTATTTATATCTTATAAAGCCCAAGTAATCAATATATTCTAGGATTATAAATTATCAACAAGATTTTTGAATTCTCAAAGACAGGATTTTTTTCATCTCTTTCTACTGAATAATTATAAATGAAAATGTTTCAGATTTCTAAATTGCTTTATAGTTCATGAAAACACTTTCACAATAATTTATCAACAAAACTGAGAACATGCAGTTCCTAAAATTCCACGGAGCAGGCAGAGGGATACACCCTGACCAGAAGTGGAAGTCATTTAAGTGTTACCAAAGAGGGTGGCACCACATCCACTGCAGTTAGTGACGTCAGGGGTGAACCAAACCCAGAAATTTTCAGACTGAAACTGTGAGGTACATGAATAAAGTTAAGGCTCCTTTCAAGTTGAGTTCCTACAAGCTCATTTATAAGATTAAAAAGTGAATGGATTGGCCAGTGGATAAAATTTTCTGAAGACAGAAGCAAATAATATCTGATGGAGAAACAATTTTGAACAAAGTCCTTTTGTAACCATCCCTCTAAAATGTGAACCATTTCAGGAATTCCCTGGCAGTCCAGTGGGTAGGATTCAGTGCTTTCACTGCCAGGTCCTGGGTTCAATCGTGGTCTGGGAACTAAGATCCTGCAAGCCGTGCAGTGCAGCAATAAATAAATGAAATACAATTTTAAAAAATGTGAACCACACCAAGCTTTCTTTGAGTCTTCATAAACTAAAAGAATATAAAATATTATCCATGTAATAACTAAAGACCTTCTATCCACTTTGTCACTGAAAAGGATTTTGAGAATTGTATTTGTTGTTATTTGTATTTCCAAAAGGTAAAGACTGTTAGCTTAGAATGTAATGACTGTGGAGTTACTATAGAGAGTAAATATTTTCAGTGTGTGTTGTCAGCTAATGTGTCACCATATCTAGTATTACCACCATAACTTTGAATGAGAAGTAAATCCAATTCAGTACAGGTTTTCAGATTTCTTTGGAATTTTCTTTCATTTATTAAAATTTTTCTCTTTCTAGTATCTTTATAGCCTCTCTTTCATCATCCCCAATAGTATCAATGGTAACTTTTCTACTTTATAGTTTGATATAATTTCAAACTGTAGCTTCAAGAATAGAATATACACATAGATTTACCAGTTGGTTCAGCAGTGATTTAACTTTAGTGTGCTCATTAGAGAAGCATCTCAGGACATTAACCCCATATTTACTTTCTCTATGGGCCATGTTACCTAATTCCTGTTATCTAATAATTACTTTTGAAAGTTAGAGGATAAAAGCTGAATAGATCTCTTACTATAATTGTTTGGGGGCCCTGAACTAACCACTACAGTCTTGAACAGGCTTTATGAAGTACTGATTAGCAACAGAGGAACTGTGGGTTAAACTTCTTAATGAGCTCACTGTGGTAATACTAGACTCAATCTATCGGGGTGCCAACAATAAGTTCCCCAGAAATGTGTGTTGAACTTTGCTTCAAAAACAAGCAGTCAGAAATATGATTTCATGTTTACTAGTTATAGAGTAAGTGAAATTCTTTTAAGTTTCTATAAAAAGGATTTCATTTTGTATTTTCAGAAAAAATATTTAAATAGCAAAGTTTTAACATTCTAGTTAATCAAAAGTTTAGGCACAGATTTTATCCCAAAGATATTTAAAAAAAAACCAGTAGCTAACAGAAATTCATTTTTGCAGATATAGTTTTATATCCCTTTATTAAATTTGGGAGAACTGAAAAAGTTATACATTTGAGAACTGATGAAAGAAAGGATCTGAGTTATATACATTGATTTCAGTTGGACATCATTTTCGTAATATAAAATGCCTGCAGCTTGTAACACCATTAAACAACGTCACCCATGTCAAAGGTAAAACTAAAAGAAAGATCCCAAAATAGTCAATTACTGAACATAATATGTATAGAACCCATGGGAAACTACCGAAATGTCTTTATGATTCAACAACAGATTTTTAAAATTCAGTGTTTTTCATTTTGTGAGGAAAAACAATTAGCAAGTAAGGACAGTAGTATGTGCTTAAGAAATCCTGCAGTTTCAAGTGTAGCTGCTGCTGCTGCTGCTGCCAAGTCGCTTCAGTCGTGTCCGACTCTGTGCAACCCTACAGACGGAAGCCCACCAGGCTCCCCTGTCCCTGGGATTCTCCAGGCAAGAACACTGGAGTGGGTTGCCATTTCCTTCTCCAGTGCATGAAAGTGAAAAGTGTAGCTACATACATGCAAATCACGGACTGAAAGTGAAAAGTGAAAGTGTCAGTCACTCAGTGTATCTGACTCTTTGTGACACCCGCCAGGCTCCTCCGTCCATAGAGTTCTCCAGGCAAGAATACTGGAGTGTAAAACAAATAAACAAAAAAAGAATACTGGAATGGGTTGCCATTCCCTTCTCCAGGGGATCTTCCGGGCCCAGGGATCGAACCTGGGCCTCCTGCATTTCAGGCAGATACTTTACCACCTGAGCCACCAGGGAAGCCCATTCCAGCAAAATAGACCCATTTTTTTTTTTCTTTCTTTCATGTATTATCTTGAACATATGGATCATAATGCATTTCCTAACCACAAAATTCACTTTTTCAACATCTCCTTTATCTATAGATAAGTGTATGCATAAATAGAGGGCAGATTTTTACATTGCCAGCTGCACCAAAGAGAAAGGGACTTTTTCCAATAGTTATTATTCCATGTGATATCACTGGACTCTGAGTAGAGCTGGGGTTCCCAACCACAAGGTGAAATTGGCCCTCAGAGACCATTTCTCCAATTGTCAGGAAAAGATCTGTCCAAAGGCATTTAAAAATGAAACCTGACCTACACTTCAACTCTACAGCAATGGCTTGCCTGCTCAAAAACAATGTATGACCTTTAAATCTTAAATTATAAAATAGTTTGTTGAGAGTGTAATGTATTTAGCTTTAAACTAATAATGTAAAGAAATTCAATCATTTCCTCACAAAAACCAGAGGAAAAAAATAGCAAAAAATAGGGGGAAAAGTACCTTTTTCATTTCTTACAAGTAAAACTACCAGACACCATAAATGAGAAGCTTTTTCACAAATTCTATTGGAAACTTTGATTTGGCTTTTAATATATATGAAAGTAATGTCTATCCAAAGTTTAAGAGATATAAATATGATCTTAAGTGTGAAAATTTAAATCTTTTCTTTATTTTCTGTTATTTAGCCATGAAAAAATTATTTTATATTGTACTTAGAAGGCAATGGCACCCTACTCCAGTCCTCTTGCCTGGAAAATCCCATGGGCAGAGGAGCCTGGTAGGCTGCAGTCCATGGGGTTGCTAGAGTCGGACACGACTGAGCAACTTCACTTTCACTTTTCACTTACATGCATTGGAGGAGGAAATGGCAACCCACTCCAGTGTTCTTACCTGGAGAATCCCAGGGACGGGGGAGCCTGGTGGGCTGCCGTCTATGGGGTCGCACAGAGTCGGACATGACTGAAGCGACTTAGCAGCAGCAGCAGCACATATTTAATTTAATTCCTATATATTTATTTCATGTTTATAATAAGTAAATCAGTAGAAAAGCATGATATAGCAATGTTTATTTCTATGCTTCTACCTTTAAAGCCATAACCCCTAGCACAATGCCACTGTGTGTGTGTAGGGGGGTGGCGGGATGTACATATACATACACATACACACACACACGTGCACGCACGCGGCACTGTGCTAGGGATTATGGCTTTAAAGGTAGAAGCATAGAAATAAACTCAGTCCTGGCAGGATCTATTGAGAAAATCAGTTCTGATTTTAGTCATTTTTATTGTGGGTTTTTTTGCAATGAAATGATACACTAATCATATCAATCACTACACTTAACGATGCAGTGAAATCTAGATAGGCACTGGTAGGTGGATTTTTGAGCCCACTTATAATGTTAACTAGGAATAAACATTTCTCAAGAGGAGTAACTAGTTTTGGGATATGTGCTTATTAGAATCTTAACCTATAAAAACTAAGTATTTTCAAATTCAGTTTCCCAGCCCTTACACTGTCAGTGGTCACCTTCTTAAAATCCTGCAATCTAGCATGATGCTTTCAAAAAGTAGGAATTAACACCCAAAAGGAATTATCCCATTTACCAGATTTGTGACCTTGGGCTAGTGTATTAACCATTCTGAACCTCAGTTTCTTCATCCACAAAATGGATCACATAGGGCCTTATTCAGGGGATTAGTATCAGAATTAAGTGATACATTATTAAAAATATATAGAGTTTTTTTCTTTCTAAGTTAAAAGTAACATCCAAACCATGAACCTTTGGTGGATGCTAGTTTAGGGGAAGGGGGTAGGGGTTATAAAGACATTTGTTGGTCTATCCTGAAATTTTTAATACAAACTCAGTTTTAAATGTGTTAAAAATATTGTGGTTACAGAATAATCTTATTGTCAGTCTGGGC
Source organism: Tragelaphus eurycerus (assembly GCA_935064755.1). NCBI lineage: Eukaryota > Metazoa > Chordata > Mammalia > Artiodactyla > Bovidae > Tragelaphus > Tragelaphus eurycerus. The sequence continues at coordinate 35,141,158 of CAKXYN010000002.1, forward strand.
TTGTAGAAGTACTTACAAGTAAAGTATCATGATGCATACACCTAAGAGAAGGGGGAAAGTAGATACCTAAACAGAGGCTGAGAAATGGAGCAGGGAAGGTAAAGCAAACTGGAAAAACGTTAATTGTTGAATCTGGGTAGAGAGCACATGTGCTTCATTTTACTATTTGTTTAACTTTTGGATTTTGAAAATCTTCCAAATAAATGTTGACCGGGAACAAAAGAATTCAATGAGATAATGTCACTAAAGCATACAGCTCCTATTAGAAACAGCTAATGCCAGCGGATATTCTGTCAGTTTAGAATGATTACCATCTTGTTATACTGACTGCTGTCAGTGTGAGGAGCTCCCTGCACATAGCAGGTAAACAGTGAGCACATGCTGAAAAGAAAAGAAATTAACAGAAAGAACTAAAACCCTTTAAAAAGGATGTCTTGAATCCATCAGGGTCACAAGCTGAGAGGAGGTGAGGTTCTGCTTTCTTGGGGACACCAAGTACCTAAGCTTAGAGGTTAAGAACACTGACATTTAACACCTAACCACCTGGATTTAAATCTATGATGGAAGCAGCAGATCTCATTGGATAAGTTATTTAACTCCATGCCTCAATTCTTTTGGCTATGAAATGCAACATAAAAATACTGTTGTTCCTATCTCAAGATATCATTGTGAGGATTAAATAAGACAATGTATGTTAAATGGTGCTTTGCACATGGTAAGTACCCAAATATTAACTATTATTATAATCATGTAGATAATAGCCTCCCGTTCCGTTTTCTGTGATATGAGAGGTCCTGCCAATATTTATTCAGGATTGCGCTTTTGCCAGTTAGACCAAATCTCAGGTGTTATACTTAAAATTCCCTTAATTTTGTTCTGTCCATAATTTTCACAGAAAATTTTCATAAAAGCAACGAAGTTTTCACATGACAAATTTTTGTTTCATTCTCAAACATCAACAGGGTCTCTTGTATTTCCCTAATAGCTCAGATGGTAAAGCATCCACCAGCAATGTAAGAATCCTGGGTTTGATCCTTGGGTTGGGAAGATACCTTGGAGAAGGAAATGGCAACCCACTCCAGTATTCTTGCCTGGAGAATTCCATGGACAGAGGAGCCTGGTGGGCTACAGTCCATGCAGTTGCAAAGAGCTGGACACAACTGAGCAACTACAACACACACACACACACACACACACACACACACACACAACATACATACATACAATGTTATGTGAGTCTTTCCCTGGTAGCTCAGTAGGTAAAGAATGTGCCTTCAGTGCAGGAGATGTGGGCTCAATCCCTGGCCCTGGAGAAGGAAATGGCAAACCACTCCAGTATTCTTGCCTGGAAAATCCTATGGACAGAGGATCCTGGAGGGTTGCAGTCCATGGGGTTGCAAAGAGTTGGACACAACTGAGTCCAACTTTCTTTTTTCAGTGTTTATAGTATAAAAGCTACTAATTCAGTTAGTGTAAGTGGAATGAATGTTTCAGGAATCTTTTCTGAACCTGTGATATCTATATTACATGGGTTCTCAAATTGAAAATGGGGTTGTTGATGTCAGTGTTCTAGATTCTAAGAAAAGTAGCATTAGTGTTTTAGGCCTCTGTGGGCTTCAGTCTATACCCAAATTTTTAGCTTGGGCATTCTCTGAAAGTTGCCACTCTTGTGTTATTTTAGGGATAATAAAAAAGTTATAGTACTTTGTTTTCATTTAAAGATAAGTAGTATGATAACATTTGTACATTGATTTCATTATTTATACATTATTTCATTTTTTTAATGCCATTAACTTTTAAAAATCCATATAGTGACAAATCCTCTTTGGACATTCCAGAAACAGTCTAATAAGTTTCCAAAGGCATGTTTATGCACAGCATCTCATTTGAGCTTTACAGGAATTCCCTAAGATGGTCCAGTTCTTAGTCCCAGTTTACAGGCAAAGAAAATGGCAGGCACAGTGATGAACTGAAGTCTACTCAAAGTCATATAGAAAGCCTTCAAGTTTATGCTGACCATGAAAGAAGAATAAATTGGGAAGAATCTTAATAGCATCCAATCCTTAGCAACATTTTGATAATTATTTACCAACTTAGTCTAAGCCTTAGAAATGCATAAATCTTAAATATGACTTACAACAGAGTAGAAAATACAAAACTCAATATTATAAATTAGATATCTTGATATTTACATAATACAGTTTATTATCTAAAGAGGTATTTAAAATCATTCTACTATAATTATCTTAGCCTGAATTTCAGCTGAATAAGTCTCACAAAATATCTAACAAATCAATAGTTTGGGTAGTTGGCTAGACTGTGTGTGCTAATTTAGCAGAAAAACTGAACTTTAAAATTTTATGAAGTTGTGAGTATGTGGTTATGTACATCATGAGGCCCTGGGTACCAAGAGGAGGTAAAGGAAACTGGTAAGAAGTCAGTTTGAGATAGGTTTTGGCAGGAGAATGGGCAGTAAACAGCTTGACTGGGAAAGTAAAGGTTCTAGGAAACACAGACCTTTAAAACACTGAGCTGCAGTCACTTAACATACTTGGAGGTCCCGGGGCTGATTCTCCATAGCTTTCTTCAAAGTAAACGTCTGTTTTGAGTACTGGGATGGCCCTTCTCTCCAAGAAGATAAAAGCATCTCCTAAAACCTCATCTTTTTTGGCAAAAAAAAATTGTGAAGGGTACACTCACCAGTTGATTCTGGTAGGCAGTGACCGCTGTAAAAACTGTTTCTGGAAAGATGAATGTTCTGAATTCTTCAGACTTCAGATTGAGTAATGAGGCTGTATGGTCTTTCTTCTTAATGATGTGTACCCGTGGCTGGTACTTATGCATTGAGTTCAAAATTATCTACAACAAAGAATGGAAAGTATAATACTGAATTTTAGGTTTTTATATTGCTGCTGCTGCTAAGTCGCTTCAGTCGTGTCTGACTCTGTGCGATCCCATAGATGGCAGCCCACCAGGCTCCTCTGTCCCTGGGATTCTCTAGGCAAGAACACTGGAGTGGGTTGCCATTTCCTTCTCCAATGCATGAAAGTGAAAAGTGAAAGTGAAGTCGCTCAGTCATGTCCGACTCTTAGTGACCCCATGGACTGGAGCCCACAGGCCCCCTCCGTCCACAGGACTTTCCAGGCAAGAGCACTGGGGTGGGGTGCCATTGCCTAACAGGCCCAATTATAATGAGGCAAAGAAAGAATCATAAAATCTACAGTTTCAAATGTAGTTTTAAGATTAAAATCTACCCTTTCCATTCTCCAGGCAAGTAATTTGTACATAATACTGCAGAGTCATCATTGTGAATCACATTTTATCAAAACAACTGCAAATAACACAGGTTGTTTCAAGTGTTCTTTCTAAAATTATAGAGGAAAAAAGTCAGCTGGAGGATAGGTTTATTTTGAAAAGAATAGTTTTTGTTTTTTAGTCTGGTTAGACCAAAGGCAGTATGTTTCTAAATTTTCTAAAGTAAGAAATTACATATTCGAGGAAGCCAGTTTGTTACTTGGGACAGTGGGGGTTTGGGGGTTGGGGTGGGTGGCAGATGGTAGGGAAATAAAACTTAAAAAGGCAGTGAGATATGAGATAGACTTTGGTTGGCATACTTAATCGATACTTTCTCACTCCTTTAATCTTGGGGCAAGTGATCTTACCTTTCTCACCCTATTTTCTTAAATCCAAAAGCATTTAAGTTTTAAACTCACAGGAGTTGTGGTGAAAATCAGATGACGTAACTCTTGTAAATCACATAGCAAATAGGAAGTGCTCAGTAAATATAACTGTATTATCATCATCATCATCATGTCTGATAGCTTCACTGATTCCAACTTCCAGTTACAAACTAAATAGGAATGATAATGACAGCTGTCTTCCAATTCTATAGCTAATAAAAGTTGCCCAACACTTAGAAATCAGAAACATACCCTTGTTTACAAAGGCACTATTTTTCATGTTTCATTAAATAAAATACAATTGCCATTATGAAATTTGAGCAATAAATTTACTTTCAGATATTAAAGATTTTCTACATCTCCCCCCAGCACCACACCCAGACAGCTACCTAAGTATACAAAATTGAGTATGTTTTTCTTGGGATAACAGGGCTCACATTGTATGCCCTTCACCCCAGGAGCCTAGCAGAGAGCATGGCTCTCAGAGGAGGTGTTTGATTCATGTTGTGGCAGGACCAGGGCCAACAGCAGGCAGTATTGTCACTCTCTTGTTTCCTTGGCTAACTTGGGTGTGTGGGTGAATGTTAATGCTGGTTGCCTTTAGGAGAGTTAAGTACTAGTCACTGTGAGATAACTGATAAAGAATCAATCTGTTTCTGTACTGAGATATACACCAACAAAATTACAGGGCATTAACTGGCATTGAATTTTGAACATGCCATCTTTTTATGATCCCAAATCTGAATAGGAATTACTGAAGCAAATGAGAGCTTAAAATGAATCAAAATAAACTTTAAAAAGTTATCTCTTTGTATAATGCATTTTTCCAAGGAATTCAAGATATCTGTGCTCAGTCCTAAAACTGGAAGAAGCTTGAAGTGACAAAGCCAAACATTTTGCCTCCTGAAACTGGTATAAGAAAAATCTGAGCATTCAGTATATGTTCTACTAAGAAGATAAGAGTTTTCAAATCACATACGCACACACATACATACACACTGGAAAAAGCCCTAAGCTTTAAATAAGGTCCCCTCTTCCTTATTTATACCAGCCCTAGGTTAATTTCCTTTAGGAAAGGGTATTGGACAGACTCAGACCCGAGACTGAGTCTTAGACCCCAGGGCTTCTTAAACCTCTGCTCAGGCTTTTGTGGATTTAAGAAACACTGATAGAAATGTAGACTTTATTTCATTGGAGAAATAAATTCCTGAAATAAGAAATTTTCCTATTATAAAACCAAAAATGTATCTGTAAAGGGGGCTTCTTCAGGGCTGATTCAGAGAACTTGTCTAAACAACACAAGATCTAAAAAATTTCCTTGTAGTTTTCAGAACATAGTATTTCTGTTGAAAAAGAGTTATATTAAATAATAAAATTTTAAAGCCAAAATGGATATTAGCAATCATCTAAGATTTAGGCAAACAATTTGTCATGGTCTGATCTTGGCATTATCAGACTAGAACCCAGAGCTCCTGAAGTACGGCTTAGTGCTATTCCTCCCCATGAAACTGATGCCAAAAGGAAAACACACCAATCTGCACAACTGAGTTGTAGGTTAACCTAGTTACTCTGAGCTGGTCAGGATAAACAAGGTCTCCTGTGGGCATATGGATGGTGGCAGTGCCTGCAGTGATTTACTTGGTTTTACGTTCAATCCAATTTTTGAAACCATGTCTAGAGCTCTCTAATTTATTATCTATGTAACCACTGTTTTTGAAAAGTTTTGAGACTCTTCTTCTAAATTGCATAGATCCAATAAAAATTAAAACCTTAAGTAATAAGAGCCTTAATAAAAGGGATAAGAGAGAGAATAATTATATCAGAATATCTAAGCCAAGGAGAGAAATTATGAAAATACCAACTTGCTTTCTGGCAAACAGGGCAAAGAAAAAAAAAAAGAAACAGTATTCTCCTCATCAAAAAGAAGCATGCATGTCTGTCTGAAGTTTCCTTAGCATAAAATCTAAAACACTTTTTAAAATGTAAATCTTTACTTAAGCACATGAAATAACATCATAGATGGTTCCTTGAAAAGCATTCTTAGCAATTGTGTAAAAGCCTGTGTCAATAGCTGTTCTATTAAATGATGATAGGAGCTCAGAATTCCAGTTTCTCTTTTCTCCACATTTGATGAATTCCTTATTGATATATAAAATCAAATCGTTTTGTTTTTAACTGCAAGACTTCTCTGTGTTCTAATACTCATAAGATTCACTACAGAAGAGATATGTAATAAGCGAACTGCACTTTTCCAAATTTATTTGTACGTAAAACCCTTTGGTCCCACTGTATCTCACAAGAATGTATTCTGCAGAACACACTTTGGGAAACCGCCATAGGAGGTCTCAGCCCCATTCCCTTTATGCTGTGTTATCTATCACTGATAGAAATTAAATATTTAATCCAAGAATGGGCTGTAGTAACCTCCAAAATGCACATTCCCTTTGTTTAGTTGGCACAGGTGGTAAAGCATTTGCAGAAGTGGGATTCCACAGTGCCAAAGGTCCCTGACACTCTTACATAGAAATGGCATACAGCATCTCTGTATGTATCAGGGTTCCCCAAAGAACACAAGAATGTTCTCACAGAATGACTCAGAGCTGGAAGGTTGGAGGGGAAAAGGGAGAAAAGGAAGAGACTTCAACAGAGAAAGTTTCACGTGGCTTCTCCATTCTACCTCAGGGAATCCACGTAGTCCAAGCACTACTTACATGGCCATGTTGATCCAGTTCATTGTTTGTGAGTTTCACCTTTTCAAAAGACACCATCTGTTTGAGTAGCTGCTCCCCAGTAAAAGGAGAGTCTGGATGTACATACAACCTAAGAAAATTATGACAATTTTATTGAGACATTTTAAGAAAATCTCACTGTGGGTTTTAAAATATCTTGATTCTAAAGGAACACAAAAATCTCATATAAATAGTGAATTTTTATTTGCCTCATTTAATCTCAAATTTAATAATACAGCAATGCCAAAATAATGCTAAAACATACAAATGTGTTTCTTTGTGTACCAATGATTTTAAAGGGGTAATACTTAATACACTTTCTATTATTGATTTTCAAACGTATCAATACTTAATATGTTTTGTATTATTTGCTGAGCAAGTTGTTTTTTTAAAGGTTTTTTTTTTTTTTCCCCCATCTAATTAATCAACTACTGGTCTGCTTCTGTCAAATATAAAATTCAATTGTAGATATTTTCAAAGGAAAGTCTACTGCTGCTACTGCTAAGTCACTTCAGTCGTGTCCGATTCTGTGTGACCCCATAGACGGCAGCCCACCAGGCTCCACCATCCCTGGGATTCTCCAGGCAAGAACACTGGAGTGGGTTGCCATTTCCTTCTCCAGTGCATGAAAGTGAAAAGTGAAAGTGAAGTCGCTCAGTCGTGTCCGACTCTTAGCGACCCCATGGACTGCAGCCTACCAGGCTCCTCGTCCATGGGATTTTCTAGGCAAAAGTACTGGAGTGGGGTGCCATTGCCTTCTCCGAAGGAAAGTCTAGGTTATATTAATTGCATAATGAGCTCCTAGTATAAACATTGCTAAAAAGCAGTGAAGACAAATAATTTAAAAAAGGAAACAATTCTAGAGAATCTATCCATTTAAACTCTAAGATGGCACAGTTTAAAGTTTGTTTTCTTTATAAGCATGGCAGTGCTTAATACAGTGACCTGGGGAACTTTTAATAGATCATATAGTCTATTTGCTTCTCCTGGTACCTTAATATTATTTCTTTCATCTTTACCTAGTTAAGTGCTCACTAATGAGAGTGAAAACAAGCTGGGTAAGCTTCAAATTATTTAGTGTATTTATCTGTAAATAGCCTAAGCACTCCCCCCTCCCCCCAAAAAAGCTTTGATGGGGGAAAAATGTACTTATCAGGTATTTGTAATTTATTGATCAGCTGCTATGTTTTTGGCTAGCTTTTACCTACTGACAGCTAAATGCAAGTCATTTGCTTTACCTGCAAAGCTTTAAACTATAAGTACAACTCTTTGTAAATCACAATCCTAATATCCACTTAACATAAGCTTTTCTGAAGCCATGGGAGATTATAGAACTAATAACAGGGGAAGGAAATATCCTTGATTTAATGGGATAAATTCCTTTATCCATGCCACAGGTTATTTATATTTATATTTTGTATAGAATCTTTGTAACTACCATTAAACATACGTATTATGGAGGGAACAAAGGAAAGGAAAAAATTTAGAAAAAAAAAAACCTTTCCTAACAATATTCATGTAAAGAATAAGAAGTCTATGCCGTGGTTTGTCACACAGAGGACTAACAATAGAAGAATTGGAATCACAGGCTGCAATTCACAAAGCCCACCAGAATCTAAGCAAAAAACAGGCTAACAGTACTAAAGATTCTTACCAGACCCATACAAGAACTTTAAAGGTTTTAGGTATTTGTCTGCCTGAATAATTTTTTAAAGGAGTGCTCAGAATTGCCTTTCAATTGAAGTATTCTTCAATAACACAACCATAATATTAATTAGCTTTTCAAATATCACCCTTCCAAGGCTATTACTCTGTATACACAGTTGTTTTACTAATAAGCACCACATCCTGATTAGAAAAGACACTGATGCAGGGAAAAATTGAAGGCAGGAGGAGAAGGACAGAGGATGAGATGGATGGATGGCATCACCAACTCAATGGACATGAGTTTGAGCAAGCTCTGGAAAATGATGAAGGACAGGGAAGCCTGGTGTGCTGCAGTCCATAGGGTCACAAAGAGACAGACCGGACTGAGGGCCTGAGCAGCAACAACCACTTCCTGCCCACTCCTCCAAAAAGGACTAAAAGTATTTAGTCCTAAAAGTTGGTGAGATGGTCCCTTTTTATGTATCAATTTAACACATATAAGATTAATAAATATTAATTTATTTAAATATCAACTTTTTTAAAAAAGGAAATGTCCTATGAAATTTATTTCATAAACTTATTTATGAAAATAAAACATTATTTAGGTTATATATAATATCTTGCCCATTACTATGATCAAATGATACTGTCAAGCATCATTTCTTCTGATTAGGAACAACTGACTGATGAATTTTAGTCTAAAATAAAGTCTTTCAAAGAGCTAGAATTGCAAGGAATTTCTACCATAAGTACAAAAATGATCACCTCCCAAATTCTTTACCTTTCCCATATGTAGCTAGAAATCATAGCACTGTCTTTTAATAGCAATAAAAAATAGTTGCTTGTATAATCTAGAATATTTCTATCCTATAAGGCACAAACATTTTAATCTAATATCAATATAAATAAACTGAACTAGGATGAACAAAAAAGCATACAGGAAGCCCTGCTTCTCTCAAGTCTCGTGGGACTTAAAATTCCAGCAATAGCTTAAACATGCTTCAGTTAAGATAGTGTATTGGTACATGCTTTCTTTTTCCAGCCAGAACAGATTAGTAACATAAACAAGGCATGTCATATTCCCAACTGGCCTAAACCAGTTCCCCATACCTTTAGATAGGAGGAAAATGTATGCTAAATAAGAGTGATTAACTTCTTAGAGGAAAGACTTAGAGAAAAAAAGAAAGAAAAGGGGTAGGAGAGGCTGCTTGTAAAAATGGTTAGGAATCTGCTAAATTACTCCGCTCTCTGTCTCCTTTCTTCCTCTCTCTTTCCCCTTTAAAAAAAATTGTAAATATTGGAAAGAAGCTCTAGATTAGTGTGAACTGGCTAGTTAATAGTAAATAGTAGAGAACACTAATTATATTTATTTAAATATCTATTGTAAATTTGTCATTTATACTCACTCAAAATGAGTGTGATTAAAAATTTTTTTAGTTCTGATTGTTATTTAATATATCGATTTGGAAAGGCTGGGATCCTTCCTAGTCTCTTGTGGGAATGGAAAACTCAGAGAGGCTCCTTTTAATCTCGTCTCTAGTGTATTTAACAGACTGTAAGCTTAAAAATGTGATCAACTACTAAGTAAGCTTAATATTCCATTTGAACTGTATGTGTAAATTATCTGTGTTGATTCTGTGCCTTGACTTAAGACTCCAAACTATATACTTAGAAAGAACCATACTTTGAACCATAACATCAAAGTCCCTAAACCTGTACATTTAAATAAATTCTTAGCCTTGATATGAACTGAGTATCAATTATAAAAATTACATAGTCATAAAACAACTTTAAAGCTGTTAAGTTTTGGTTTTAGAGCCCTAAATGTATAATCAGCTATGTAAATGTGAAATGTAAAATGTAAAGATTCATTGTTTGTATTAAAGAGTGCCTGTTAGATTTCTGTTCTTCAGCTAGTCATAGTCACATAAAGTAAAAATACCGTTTTCTTCCCTTCAGAATGCTCATTTGGGCAAAGCAGCAGCAATAAAGGTTTGCATGTGATTTGTTAAACAGGGTTCTCCTGGAAAAATATCACCAATGACTAGCACAAAAATGGACATGTTTTGTTTGGGTCATTACCTAACATATTAATTGAATAATTTTTCAGTAAAAGTATATTAACCTGATGTTGAATTACATTTATCCACTGATTATGGAGAGGGGGGAAAAAGAGTTTATTTTTCATACTTAAACATCTCTGAGCCTTTTACTAGTCAAAAAAAAAAAAAAACCCACATTTACCAAAATGATATTTACTATGTGAAGTTATAACCACACTATAACAAATACCTACTAAAAGCTACGAATGTACTAAAACGCACACTTTTAAAAAGAATTTTAGGGCAGTCACTTCATCAGTAGGTTTATTCTGTTGAGTGTTAGCCAAATAGAAATGAGGGGTGTCATATGAAATGGGTCCAGATTTCTAAGAAATATTCCAATTGAAATTTAAGAAAAACTTTGAAATGAATTATGAAGAAAGATAAAATTAAAGGCAGTGTTGTGAGTACAAACACTGCCTTTCTCAGAGACTAATCCATATTTTGTATAGTTAATCCTGGAGTGCCTGGGCTTGGAACGCTTTCTTACCAGAACTCACGGCTTTAAAAACAGACCTGCTGAAAATTCAAACAGCCAGGGCAGGAGACATTTTGCTTGGCTGAAAATCTGGAGACACAAACCTGGCTGGCAGTGGAGGGTCCGCTTTGCCAGCCACCAGCCAGGAGGACCGGTGGTAGGCATAGCGGTACCTCTTGTTGTCCACAGGGACGATGTCCATCAGGACTATGTACTTGGCCTCAGAATCCACACCGGAAAAGGACACACGGATGGTAGGAAACATCCTCCTGACACAGTGAGACAAAGAGAATCGCCAGAATTAGAGAGGAAGAGAGGTCCCTTCCCTCTCTACCCAGCCCCCAAACTCTTTGTTTCCTGTAAAGCCACAGAAATGTGAATACAGAGACTGACCTTCTCCCAAGCCTAGATAATCTTAAGTGTCATCTCTACAGGAGTCCTCATTAATACCCAAAGGTCTGCAAATAGGGAAAATCCTGTGCTATATCATCAAGCCCATTAGGCTCTGAACCGAAGTCTCCAGAGCAGAGAGTCCTGTAACCTCCTTACGTTGCAGGGAGAAAACTCACCCCTGCCTTAGTAGAAAGCCAGAGCGGAGTTCTCAGGTTGGTTTTCTTTTTGGGAGACTCTGAGAGGGTGCATCCCAGAGACTTGAGGGCTGGAGCAGTCGGGCGCCAAGCCCTAACCCTTAGCCCCAGTCCTAGGAGCTGCCTTCCTGCCTTCCCTGAATCAGCCCCGACTTCGGCATCTAGGGGCCCCGCACCAGAGCTCCTTCCTACCAGGGGTGTGGTCATTTGAAATTTCATTCCATCTCCCTGATTTTAATTTTAGTTTTTAATGGGAGCTTCTGCAAATAAAAGGAAGATAAAAAGGTGATAAAAAGGAAGCCACCTGCCTCCCTCACAACACGGAGCAGCCCACCTTGCACCGCAGCAGGCACAAATCGAGTTCCTGCTTCCCTCCAGATGCAAACTCAGCACCCAAAAGACATAACAGGCTGCAGGGAGGAAGAGAGCCCAGTCTCTTGTCCTTAGGGTAGGGGTAGGGCTTCCTAGAGCCAGATCCCAAGAAAGCAAATGCCTGGACATCTGTCTCAGTAGGTCTTACCAAAAGCCAAGTCAATGGAAGGAAACCCTCCTTTAGCAAAGCTTCCTCTTCAAGCGCAGTACTGGCAGTTTCACCCAGCTCCTGGAGACTCCCTATGCTACACAGAGCACCGTTCCCTCCTCCCCACTCCTGAGCCCACAAGGCCATCCTGCTACCTGCCAGACTTGGTGATGATCATCTCCGTGCCTAGCTCATGGAATTTGTCCCAGAGCTCCTTGGTCTCCAGGCTGCAGGCAATTTTGGCCATTTCTTCGCTGGGGATGATGGGGGTGGTGGGGATCAGTGGCTCAGTGCACAGAGAGGAGGAGGAGGGGCTGCTGCTGCCTGCACCGCTGCTGCCAAACTCCCCGTGAGCGTCTAGGCTGGTCAGCTCTCCCAGGGGCTGAGCGCAGGAAGACTTCTCAACAAATTGTTCTGCAGGCAAAAAGAATTGAGAATGACAGCTAATCCTATCAATCAGAGATATAAGAAGGACAGCAGGACAACTAAAATAGGTACCTAGGTTTGACTTTGGAAAGTTATGCTCAGGATCTCCAGGAGGGCAGCGAAGACATTCACTACACAAACCAAGCCTGAGAGTCCTGTGGAGTGGCATGGCTCCTGCTTGCTTGCTTACTGAACCAAATGAGTGAGTTCTAGAACCAGTTCTTGTTACCATTACTTGAAACCCACTTTGGAGAAGAAAAAATGTGAGGAGTGGATAATGGGGACGACAGTGATCATAAAGAATTAAAAACAAATATTCCTGTTGTTATCCCTCCACATTCTTCTCAGTTTGTGGGCCCTGGTACCAGTTCTTCCTCTCTGACAAAGAGGAGACACTTTTTCCACGGAGATCAAAGCAGCGAAAATATCAGCTCCTTCCTCACTTTGAGAGGAACCTCCCTTCCCTCCTGAAGCCCTCCCCCCATAAGAGAAAATGAAAAGGGGGTGTGGTTTGCTGTGGTGTTGGGGACGTGGTGTTTTTTTTTTTTTTTTTTTAAATTAAGTCACTTCACTTCTTTGCCCAGTTCTCAGTTTCCCAGACGTTCAAATGTTAGATTGGAACATTTTTATAATTTCCCTCCCAGTCTGAGAGATCTTATGAAAGACTAACATGTTGCTTGTTAAATCACAGGAGTACGCTCTCCGATTTTTTGGACTTGGCTTGAAACGATTACTTGAGGGACAATGTGTTTATTTTCTCTCTCTCAAAAAATGTTCTGTGAGGAAAAGAACCCCAAACCCAGACTAGCAGAGTGTTAAAGTAGGAAGAACAGTTTTCCATCAACCATCAGGCTGGAATACCACTGCCTATGAACCAAACATTCTCCTCCACAGCTGATAAGGGCCTGGGACTACACCAGTCACTTTGATGGAATACAGGAGGAGTTTTGTAATTGGCCCAATTATCTTTCGTCCCTTAAAAAAGAAACTACTTGAATCGACAATGTGAAACTGAACTCCAAAACAACTCTGTTCTAAGTGCCTTCAAGGAATTGAAACAAGTTCTAAGTACACACACACACACACGCACGCACACACGCACACACACATAATGTTTTATTTCTCTTTGACGGAGCAGGCAAGCAAGAGGTAGAGAATTTTAACCTTCTCTTACAATAATAATCCAACTCATGGAAAAAATTTTAAATAAGAATAATCAAATTAATGATCATATCCTTATTTTCAAATTCAAAGAGAACCATGCGATCACAAAATTATATTTTCTACTAATATTTTCAGAAACACATTCACATAACATCTTTATAGAGAATTAATAAGCAGCCTTAAAATTTTTCTGACAATTTAAAAAAGGCAAATTCCCTAAGCTCCAAACTAACCAGAGTGTCAGGGTTGGGAAATGGAAGAAGAAAATGATACAGAAATGTTCTAACACAATATTTTATGTCAGTTATATCTCAATTTTAAAAAATTTAATGACTTAGTTGTCTGAGGTGGTTCTTTTGAATAGACCTAATGTGTTTAAATGAGCAGTCATGAGACACCTCTGACTCCCACCCTACAGTTTCTTTAGCATCTCACTAGTGTTGCATTTTCTCTTAAGAGGTATTTCTCGTGGCTGGAGTCCTTGGCTTATAGTCAGTAATAGTGCTCTGTTGAAATGGCCCTAGAAAGGGACTAAGATGCCTTCATGTTCTTTCAGAGCCTGTCTCAAAAGCCCCAGGGCAGGAAGGTTGCTCATTTTACAGACTGGAATGAAGTGGGGGTACTTTGAGCTTGAATGGTTTTATAGTTTAGAATTCAGAGGAAGGTGTTTTTTTTTTCCCCTCAGGAAAGTAAAGAAGGAAGCAATGTTGAAATAACATGAGAGCTGAAGCTAACATGTTTCCCAGTCTACTGTACATCTGTCAGGAATTTTAACCTGAAATTCTCTTTTCCTGCTACCTACCAAACAGTAATGGGGGCATTTATTTATAAAGAATTTGGAGGCCTCCTAAATAGGAGTGGATAATGTTGGGAAGTGCCACAAAGTTAACTTTGAAATTGGTGGTGAATTTTTTTCACACAGTTGGAGTTTATCTGATTAGTTATTTCCATTACTTTGGCAGGTTTAGATTTACACGGGAGGTTAGATGGGAAGAACCAGGGAAAGGGAGTGAAAACCACGGAGGAGAGACTTTTTGACATGTTTTCTGCAGATCTTCCCATTTCCTTTGCCTTGGTTCTAAGTTTCTGCAGGGATTCTAGCTCTCTCTTCTCTCTGCTGAGGCCCCTTATTTTTTTCTCTAACATTTCATCTTCCATATTATTGTGTTTCAAGGTGTGAGATGTTAAAATGTTGAGAAAGGACAGGGAGAAGAAAAAAAAATTGAATTTAAAAAGTAAAAAAAAATTACCCTACATTTACTTGATGCTTTTCACTGTTTTAGGGCTACCAGATGATCAGGGTGTAAACTAATTATTACCCAGGGACCCAGAAGGTGATGATGAGAACAATTCTTTCTCCCAGTTGTGAAGGGACTTGAAACACATCTCCAGCAGTTTCTTTCTCACACTATTCACTCGTGCTAAGGGGAGTATAGTCACTTTTCTCCCTTTTCTCTGAGCATAGTGTTTTCTATAAATGGTAAAGGTTGTTAAATAAACAGTATAGCTAAAAGTTGAGGAATCTGGGAAATGGTTACTGGCTAATGTTTTTGCCAACCTCCACTGAAAGTGACAGCAGCTATGAAATGTCTTACTGATACCTCTGGAGCTTCTCTGAAGAAAGTGGTTCATTCTGGTAGAACTGGCTTATTCTACAGCACCTGACAGGGGTCTTAAGGAGCTGACTTTGTGTAATCTATTCAAGTCAGGGAAAAACAAAATTAAACTTTGTTTCTTGTGAAGTCACAGTCTCCTTGGTTGCAAATGCACAAGCAGGTGTTAGATGCATCATAAATTCTGTCCAGTATTAAAAAAGGGCTTTTATCATTATTCATCTCTAAATCTTTTATCTCAATAATGTTACAGACACACACACACACCCCGGATGTTCGACTTGACAAAAGGATTCTAGACAAATCGGTAAGGAAAGCGACATATGAGGTATGAAACTGGTTGCATATAATAACACTGTGAAGCCCCCAAAGAATCTGGGTCTAAGAGGAAAAAAAAAATTTCCCACCCGCAACGTACAGTCTATGGCCCGCGGGTCAAAGCTGCCGCGCAAGTCGGAAAAGGTGGCCACCCTCAAGAGCGTCGTGCAGCTAGGGGACAGAAGGACAAACAAATGTGCACCCCCCTCCCCCTGCCCCGCCATGCCTGCCCATCCCGGACAGTCTAGCAGCCCGACTTACCCAGTGGTTTGATGGTGTTCTCCGTAGCTTCCTTCTCTTTGGAGCCGCCGCTAGACATCAGCGCGGCGATGGAGAAGGCGTTGGCCCTGGAAGAAAGCTGGGGCTTGGGCGATGCCGTGAACTCCATGGCCCCCAGTGTGCGGTCCTGGCCAGGGACCGGGCCTGCCGAACTGCTGTCCAGCTTCCCGGAAAGAGACAAAGACCGAAACACAGCGCAAAGTTTCCAAGTGCAGCCAGAGGACTAGGGACTCTAGATGAGTCAGCCCCAACCTCCCAAGAGCTCCACACCGGTGTCTCCTTTCCCCCACCGCAAGAGTCTTTAGCCGCTGAGGCTTCGAACTAGCCAGAGAGTCCCAACTGCGGGCTCAACCGGGTGTGCAAGTACCGGGACGCTCCGCAGTGGCACAGGCTGCGCCGCCGGAAGCTGGAGACTAGCATGAGCTGCGCAAAGCCCAGAGGTCCTGCAGCACCCCCTCCACGTCTTTCCTCCCTCCCCACTCTGGGCACAGTCGGAGCGGCTCAGAGTCGCTGAAAGGGGGCGGATGCCTGGGAGCCTGAGCGTAGCGGTGCGAGCGCGGCGGGGCGCGGAGGACACTGCGCCCTGGAGCTAGAAGCCCTGCGCCTTAATTTGCTGGCAGCGGCGATCCCGGCGGCCCGCAGCCAGTCAGCGCTGCCACACGTCACCGCTTCCTGATTCCGCCGCCGGGGGCGGGGCCGCGGGCCGGGTGGGGAGGGTGCGCCCGGGGCGCGGTGCCCGTGTGGCCTCACAGCCCGGTGGAACCTGGCATCCGTTCGGGGAATGGGGTGCCACCACCAGGCTAGCGACCACGGATGCAGCCCGTCAGGTCTCGCAGTTCCGGAGTGGGAGGGAGGTTCTGTCGGGAGGGGGCATTTTTGTCTCGCCTTAAGACCTGGGATCCTAGGAGTAGCCCACTGCAGGAATCTAGACCACAGGAAGCCTCGGGAGTTCTTGATTCTCCCATTCTTTTTCTTACTGGTAATTAAAGTTCCAAAAGAAAGTTGGAAAGTGCTAGAAGTAGGACAGAAACTGGCGCCGCAGAGTCGGCGCCAACGGGATAGATCCCATTTGCCGGGCAGCGTGAAGGGCTGGATCCCAGAACCCGATGGGCTTCAGAATCTGACTGCTAGACAATGGGTCTGGAGAGAAGCAGCCTTAAGAACGATGCGCTAAGAGTGGGCTGTAAGCTTTTGGCAAAGGATGCTCTCAGAACCACGGCTGCTTCTGCACACTGGTGCGCCTCTCATTCGGGGTTCCTATTCCCGAAAGGGACTCGAAAATCGGGCCTTGACGGAAGGGAAGGTGAGGGGCGGTCGACGTGCTGGTGGCGCGGCACCCTGCGGGGACCCTGCGACGCGCAGTGGGAGAGTACAAGCCCCGCAGCGCTCGGGCTTGGCGGACGCCGAGCCGTCAGTCTTCGCAAACTCGGACTTCCCACGGCCTTGTGGGGGTCGTCTTGTTGGCCTTGGTAAGCTTGAATAACTCAAATTCTCCAAATTCGCGGGGTAATCCGCTTCACTCGGAGCCGTGTAAACTCAGGCTGACACACACACTCAAGCTGTACATGTAAATATTTGCGCTCCTTTCCAGTCGGTCTGACGATTAGGAGCCTCTTGGTAGGTCTTTTAAAAAAGAAAAAGAAGAAAGAGAAGAAGGAAAACAGCCCCCCATTTCTCACCCCCACATTTTCCTCTCTCCATGGCACAGACATTCTCCACCCCTTGAAATAAACTTCTGAGGGAAAAAAGCTGAAACTCAAAAGTTGAAATCAGCCATGTAAGTAACATGATGACAGGTGGGGGACTTGTGAGTTAAGCCTATCTTGTCACCATATGTCAATAGTTTCTAACAACAAACTGCATAACAGTGACTAAGGAACAATTTTGAAATATCTCTGTGTACAGAGAGTGTGTGTGTATATTTGGGGGAAATTTGTAAAACTGTAGATTTTTGTGCTGTAAACAATTTATACTGTCTAGTCCATGTCCATTTGCTCTTGACAGTAAGAAATCGTGTCTGGCTAGCAGGGTGATGCATCTCCCCTAAAATCGACCCAGCCAGCTAGAGGCACAGGACCTGCACTCCAGGCAGAGATCTTGATCACACACCCCAGCCCTGCAGCTGTGCCTGGTTTCTTCACACGGGAGAGTCATAGTAAAGTAACGCTGGTTGAGAATGCTTTCAGCTTAAACCTTAGTAAGAATAGAGGCAGCACCACTTCACGTGCCTGAAGATTCGTATCTCTTCTTGAATCTCTGGTCCTTTGCTGTTTTTGGACAACCCAGACCCTTGGATTAATAAATCTTCCCCCCAGCAGGCAAACACACTCCACCTCAATCAATGCAACTGTGACATTTTCCCTTGTTTAAACCACACAAGCTTGTTCCTGTCCTGTCTCAAATGCTTAGGGTTTGGCCAGGAAGGAAGATTTCTGTCAAGAGCGGTTGTCTTTTTTTCTGCGTGGAGGAGGGGGGTTGGGGTGTGTGTGTGTGGGGGTGTGTGTGTGTGGCATTGTTTGTTGGGATGAGCGACTGCATAGTTAGTCTAGAATTTTACGCTTCAATTGAACATCGAAAATCTTATTTGCTGGTTTTAGTTTTCCAAAAACTTATTGTGAAATTATACCTCTATTTAAAAAAAAAAAAATTCTACACAAAGAAAGCATCGTATATTTTCTTAATTATTTTAGTGTTTGAGGCTGGAATTTGAATAATTTCATGACAGGGACAGTTTTAGAAAACTTGGCAGAGCAAGGGGGAAAATGCTTTGCCCCCAGTCAGCTTCCACTTTTCCAATTGCCCACGCACTCTTAGTCCGCTTCTGAGTCTTTGGTGGGTCTTTGGACTGTTCATCCTTCTAAAGACAAAATAGGAAGATAAGCTACTAAGTTAGTTCGCGGAGGGAGGCGACAAATAAGAAGAACCGAAAAGTCCACTTTAAACAAACTCGGGGCTCGAGAGGTGAGCCTTTTGGGGATCCCTAAAAGCAATGCATCTTGTTGGTGTTGAAACCACAGCAATAAAATGTATACTGCAACATAATTATCTGGGGCGCACTGTCCCTGCTCTTAGATTTATTGCCTTTGCAAATCAATACTGTGCTGTAAAAGCCGGGAACCGGTACTTGGTAGGGGAGGTGCCATCACAGAGTGATTAAAAGCCCACCCGAAGAGAAGATCGCCCGGTTCTGAGGTCCCTTCGTGTTAGCGCGGGTTAATAGGTAAAGCCACCGAGGGAGTTGGAACTAAGTAATCACATTAACACTTCCCAGAAAGTCCTTCTTAGGCTGACGTCAGGAGGGGGTGGGGGTAGGGGTGAGTCTGGAGAGAGAGGGGTCCGGAAAGTCCATTGCACTTGGAGAAGACTTTGAATCTTGACTTTAACCGGCTTTAGCCCTCCCTGAGACTCGGTATAAGTTACCTCAATTTCTTAAAGCCTTAGTTTCATCATCTTAAATTAATTAATTTATTCCTACCTAGAATATCGCTGTAGATTAAACGAGATAAAGTGCATAAAGCGCCTGAACAGTTACCCCAGTATAAATGAACTATAAATACAGAATTTTAATTTTTGAACTGCAATTTTGCGATCTCAGAAATGTTTCTTTTCGCGTGCTCACATGCAGATATCTGTGCAGACAGTTTTGGGAGTGTATGGATTGGGATCTCATGGTGATAATGGACGATTATTTACAATTTGCTAAACTTTGGAACTCAGGAATTAAAATTTGAGGTTATACGCCTGAAATTGGTTATATGGAGTTTGATTATATGGGGCACCGGAAGATGTCTCCTTATACACAGCGCCGCTTCAAATTTTCCTCTGTAACCTCCGAAACTCAAAAGTTGGTCGACTTAAGAACTGTGCAGGAAGAAAAGGTTTCACGATTTCGGCCAATGGCTTCTCGCTTAAATGAATGTTGAAGCTAATGCAGAACCCTCCGTTGACAGCGGTAGGAACCCTCCACCGGCATAGGAGATGAGAGCTGTGCCGGAGCTGCAGGACCCGGTGCCCGACCGAGAGCTCCACCGGGTACCCGAGGGCGAGAAAGGAGACCAGTTTCTCAACACCTGGGCAGCTCTACTCTCGAGATCCCGTCCCCATCCTGTCCTCCGCTCTTTTTGGTAAACGCCTTAAAAGCAAAAGAAATGGGCTTCGGTGCCTTTGGATTCCTAAATTCGGTTTACCGAACAGGAAACCCACCCGAAGTAGTGTGGGGAGCGCGGCCGCAACCCCTTGAAAGCAGCTGCTACACGTCCCGGGGGCGCGCCTAGAGTAGCGCGCATCGTCGTCGTGCAGCGTAGGGAGCGCGCAGTGCGGCCTCAGATTTCATTGTGCAAGGAATGGAGTGGTCCAAACATTTCCTCAGCGAAACCGCGGAGTTCCTCTGGAGTTACATGTGCACGTCCTGATGGAGCTAAGTTTTCTTTAATCCAAGTGTCTGCGAGAAGCTCCCCATCCCGCTTTGGCTGCAAGAACCGGCCGGTCCGCTGGAGCTCCGGTCCACCCCGGAGGCCCCAGGACCGGGCGAAGCAAGGCACCCCACCCAATTCCGTTTCTAAGGGCGAGGCAAAGATCAGTTCTTCAAGAGGCGCGGCCAGAGTGTGTCATCTGACTGTCCCTGTGTGGGGATGGGTGGATAGGTGGGTGGGTGGGTGTTCGCACGACCGCTCACGTGTGGCCGGGACTTCACTCTGGCGCCCGGCTGTGGAACCGAGGAAAGGGATGTCGTATGAGCCTAAGGCAGGTCGCACGCATCTCCAGGGCCTACGCCCTCAGACAGTGAAGGGAACAATTCTTCGAAGGCCAGAGCCCCGCGCACTCCTCAGGCTCAAGGAGGCCTTCGACTGTGGGTGCGCGCCACCACGAGGCTACGGGAACTTGCACTCCAGGGGCCTTCTCGGGTTCCCATCGCGTGGCGCCACCGAGCCTAAACGCGGAGATCAGGTGCGGAGCCCAGAGCCTCCTCACAGACTATTCCCTCAGGGCTGCTACCCTCCAGCTCCTTCCCTTGACCACTCGCATGCTTGTACATCCCCCAGGAGCTCGAGGCTGCAGGCCGTAAGCACCGCAGGCCTCCTCCTGACCAGGGAAGAACTTGTGCGCTAGAATTGGGTACACAACTCGTGATCCCAAGAACAGCAAAGAAAGATCTCTTCTGATCCTGTGAGCTAAGAATCCAGAACTGTTCTCTTTCACCCCTTCTCCACCCTACCTCCTCTTCCTCCACACGTGCTCCCGCCCGCCTTTCCAATCCTCCTTTTGGGACATCCTCACCTTCTATCTCTCAAGGCCTGGCTGCTGACCAATCATGTGTTTAACACTTAGATATTTCGTACTTCATGAATTTTTGCATGAATTTTGATTCTTTAAATTACTGCATTAAAATAATTATTTTCTTGTTAGCCTTAAATTTTAGGCTTCATCATAATCTCAACCAGCTTAGGGAGGTTAAGAATTTGATCGAAATTATACTGATAATAAGCAGTAGAGCGGAGGTTCCCACTCAAATCTCTAGTTTGGAAAGCATATCCTCCCCCGTCGCTATTATCAGACACATGGGACTGACTCAATGGGAACTCCCGCTAGGAGGAGGAAAGCGGGCAGAGGATGGTCCCTTGCTTCAGGATGAAGGTCTTGGCCAGGTGCCCTGGTCCGGCAGTGTGGAGCCATGAGGCTTGCGTGGATAGGGAAGGCAGTAGCCAGATAGGACGACTAAGCGTGCTTCCTGAGCTGTGGTTTCTTAGGTGTTTAAAAACAAACTCAAAAGTAAATGAGGCAACTTCCATAGAAGAGCAACCACAGCTCTCTTGTGAGCACCTCTCCTCCCACAAAGCAGCGGCAGTTTTGCAGATATTAGATATCATCTAATGAAACTTACAGCGGTTACTGCATTTTGGAAGGTGAGTCAGCCTTCCAGCAACTAAGTGATTGCTGTAGGAGGTTCTGCCTTTGCTTTTCAGGAGCTGGAACCTGCTATTTGGTGACAACTTGTCCAGGTCCTTATCAAGAGGTTTGGGAGCTCAAGGCAGGGAAGACCCAGGCAGGAAGTAGTCCTGCAGGGTCTCTGCAGCCTGCTCCCTTTGCAAGTCTACCCAGAAGCAATTTGACTGAAGCTGATCTTAGTCTCTTCCCTGTGGAGGGCAAAATACACTCAGTAACGACTTGGGTGCCTGTTCTCAAATGTCAGCATGTTCTAGACGACTTGAAGCATGTATTAATGTAAGGGAACAAGGATGTATGTATGTATCTTACAAAAGATAAAGAGTGCAGAGTATTTGTTTATTTATCTGATATTACCTGGTACTTACCCTGGGCTGGGTACTGTGCTTAGTTGGATGAATAAACCACTGATCAGAACCCTAACATTTCTGCCTCATGCAACTCAGTCTGGTGGGAGACAACAATAATAAGCACATAAAACCACACACAACACACACACACACACACAACAGAGCTTGTGATAAAGACTTAAGGAAATAGGGAGCAGCGATCATTGCCCCTATTTTTAGTTATGGACATTCCTTCCTTCTGGACAAGGCACTGGCTTATGGGGGGGCAGGGATGGTGTTGGATAATTTGTATATGATTACTGCCTATCAAGGATTCAAAACTTAGCTGGAGATTATAAAAGAGCATCAATGTGAAAAGTATACATTACAGTCTTCTCAACATTGAACTGAAAGATGTAGGGGCATAAAGGCAGACTGAACAACTAATTTAAAAAGCTTGCAGAAAAAGGTATAGGGCCTTGTATTAGAAACATTAGAAACACCAGCTTGGAGAAAATGCCTCCATTTTCATATCTGTAAAAAACAAACTATATTAAGTGTGTTGTGAAAATTAATGTCTTCATGAGGGTAAAGGACTTCACAGATAATACTGTTAGCCAACTCCTGAACTTGGGCGAGGCCCCTTTTCAGTTTAATACATATTTACACATTTGTAGTGGATACAGATTAGATCTGATAAAGAACTGTGTCCAAGAGCCCCAGTTTCTACATTGGAATCGTAAGGAATGTAAGAAACAGCTTTCTCTCTGAGGTCTGTGAAAGTGTCTGGGTCTTATTCAATTTCTGTGGTGTAAGAGAAACCCATAGGTTGCCACTAGGAAGGGGCCAGGTCCCTGGGGATGTTCAGACACTTGGCCTCTCTATCCTGAATGCTCTCCTTGGAAAGGCTTGGAGGTCCACAGTTGGCCTCTGGACTGCATTTCCTTCCATTAACTCACGTGATTGGAAGGCGTTCTATGTACATTTCAAGCCTGGATGCTAGTTTTTCAATGCATTACAAAGAGCTATTGCCTACTAATATGTGTTAGTCTCTGCAGTAGGCTTTCCAAGAAATAGGTAATGTTGATAATATCAGTCGCGTGGCATTATCGTGTGCATTTTAAAGTTGCAGAAAATGAGGCGCCCGAACGCTGAACGCGAAGTAGCTCACTTGATCTGGGCACACGAATAGGTAGTTTCACGGGGAAGAGCTGTTGATCTTGGACTGTGTGAGCCAAGTTTTTCGGCTCCACAATTTTAACCTCTAACCCACATCGAATGCTGTCGCTAACCTGGCTAGTTTTCAGTTCTGGAAACAGAGGCAGTTCGGAGGAAAGGGCTGAATTTTCTCAATCTGTTTGTAAATAGCAGCCCCAGAAACCCGTAAATATCTGCCTGTCTTTGTTGTTGGTCCACCTGCTCGAGAACGTTCATCTTCCAAATGTGGGCAGATATAACTCGCTTGCCCATGGTCCACTCTCCCCGCGCACAAAGAAGAAGGAGGGCCAAGTAAAGGTCTTTCGTTGTCGCACGTATACCGCGAGTCCAGGCGCTTTGTCACTATTTTCTTCTTTTCTGGGGTTAATTACCGATTAATCTACAGGTTTCAGGAGGCGGCAAGGGGGATGGAGGCGGGGCGGCCTTGGAGATCGTGCATAGCTTGACTGGCCTCTGCGTTCTCCATAAGTATAGGAGGAAGACTTGCAAGCATTGGAGATTCGAAGCCAGCTTTGTCCTTTGCTAGTCAAATTACCCTGGGCTGTCTGGACTGCTCTAAGCCTTAGTTTCCCTAGCGCGAAGTGAGAGGCTCACACAGTGTCCGGCTCCGGCTGAGCACACTGGGAGCCGCGGCCCGGGTAATGCAGATGCGATGGCAGGAAGCCGACACACCGCAGCAGAGAGGAGCAGACTCACCGAGCCCTCGGGCTTGCAAGGCTCACTGTCGCCTCGCGGATCTGCTGGTTCTCTCCCTCCAACCCACCCTCTCCTTTGCGGCTGTCATAGGGTCAGACCTCCACGTTGGAGAGACCACGACAGACCAGAGTGAAGGGGACAACCGCACTGTACGCCCGACTCCACCAAGTTTCATCACTTGGTGACGCTAGAGGTGATTTCAGATTCCTAAAGATGCTTCCTAAAACGACGCCGTAGGGGTCCCTGCGAACGACCGAACGGTGGAGAAACAGACCCTAACCCACTTCTCTGCTAGCGGTCCTCGGGCGACCCTCCCGCACATGCGGCTCTAATCCAGGACCCGAGGCCCAAGACAGTACCCTCAGCTCCAACCGCCGCAGTCCCTGCGGCCCGGACGCAGACATTAAAGTTAGAGCCCCCGCCACTGCCAGTCCCTGCCTAGTCGGCGCGGTGACGGTGGCGCTGGCGGCGGCGGGGGCCTTCCCTTGGCTGCCCCGCCATTTAATCAGGGCTATTATCAGACTGGGCTTGCAGGATGGCGCCGGCCGAGCTTTACCCCCATTAGCGTAGGGCAGGGTGGGGGCTGGGTCCCCAGACCGCCGTCTGTCCTAACGCAGCTGCAGCGCTTCTGGGGCGCTTTGAGAAAGGCCGAGCCGCGGGGTCTGGTGGCGGCTAGCGCTGTCTCAAACCAGTTCTTCTGAAGCCGACAGTTTATTAGACTTTTATTTCCTACCTCCCAACTCGACCTTTACTAGCTCTTTGGCGTTGGAGCAAACCACTGAACTTTTTTGAGGCTCAGTTTTTCATCTGTAAAATGGATCTGCTTAGATACTTAACTCAAGGTCCTCTTGAAGATAAACTCAGATAATGCATCTAAGATAAACTAAGAAGGTTCAGACCACAAATGGTGTTAATACTATTATTACACTAGAATTATATCTGTTTTTTTAAAAAAGCATTCTCACCCTACCCCTGCCCATTTAATTAAAAAAAAAAGTGTAGAGGGACCAAAGAAGTCCAAAGATTACTTAAAGACTTGCTGAATTTATTCATGACTTGTTGGGATCTAATTTCTCCTCTGCCACTTGCTCTCCGTGTGACTTTGGGGACTTCATGTCCTTAGTGCCTCTTTACCTTAGCTGTAAAATGGATGGGATACTACCACCTTCGTTATTAGACTGTTGGGCACGTTAAATAAGATGATGCATGGGGCTTCCCTGATGGCGCAGATGGAAAGAATCCACCTGCAATGCCGGAGACCCAGATTTGATCCCTGGGAGGGAAAGATCCTCTGGAGATGGGAATGGCTACTCACTCTAGTATTCTCACCTGGAGAATCCCATGGACAGAGGAGCCTGGCTGGCTACAGTCCGTGGGGTCTCAAAAAGTTGGACACAACTGACTAACACATGCACGTGTAGAATGATGAACACAGAGTAGGGTCTCCTTAAGCATAGGTTATTAGTTATTAGCAAAGTGTTTTAACAAACCACATTCTTTAGATTTGTTTTTAATCTTCCTACAAAGAAGCAACTATCTCTTGATGTTAAGGAATATTCATGTTGGGGTTGGGGTGTCAGGTTTAGGGCTGAATGTCAGGTCTGGAAATGCCAGGAAAGAGAATCATACAACTGTGTCTTCTAGCCTCTGAAGTTTCCTCTTTGCATTCCCATCACAATGCCCTAGTGACGTGGTCCATTTAGAGGTAAAAGTCCAAACAGCACAATCAGTCACCATTATTTTCAGATTGGCTGCTAAAAAATTAGCACTCTCAGCAACCCCAGTATTCTCGGCAGTAGTTTCTAATCAGTAAAATACAATTAACAAAGCAAGACTAATTATTAAAGTGACCTTCTAAGTAGTGAATGTTTGTGAATATTCTTAAGTGGGATATGCTGGGCACAGAGCCCAATACTTAAGGACTGTGCTCAGCTTCAGTCAGCACTGGTCTCACCTCATCGATCTCCCCCAAATCCTAGAGGTGCTTTTGAATGGACTTTCTTCATCTGACATGAAGTAAACCGCCCATATAATGGTTATTTCAAGAGCTTATATGTGCTTGGCAATATCCTAAGCACTTTACCTGTATTATCTCATTTCCCCCACTTTACAGATGAGGAGATGGTAGAATTTCATGGACAAAGGCACAGAGAAGTTATTTAACTTACTATAAATCACACAGCTAATGTTGGTGGAGTATAGGTTTAAATTCTTATTTTCCTTTCTCTCGTGCCCCCATCTCCTAGCACTTATAGCCCTTCTCTTTTGCAACTCTAGAAACACTTTAAAACCAATGTGTCTGGAAGAAATCAAGCAAACAAAATACCTCAGAAAGTTCTGTGCTTCTAAGGAGGCACCTAGGGATAGAAGCTACCATTCGTGGCAGGATTCTGAAGGCCTTTACTAGTCAGGGTGACTTCTTGTCAGTCATTTGTCCTTTGTGCCACAGTACATTCTTCTGGAAGATGATTGAATGCTTCTTATATAACTGCTAGTTATAGTGTATAAGAAACATTTGTGTGTGTAACAGTCACTCAGTTGTGTCTCACTCTTTGTGACCCCATGGACTGTAGCTTGCCAGGCTCCTTTGTCCATGAAATTCTCCAGGCCAGAATACTGGAGTGGGTAACTGTTCCCTTCTCCAGGGGATCTTCCCAACCCAGGGATTGAACCCAGGTATCCCGAATTGCAAGGCGGGTTGTTTACTGTCTGAGCCACCAGGAAAGCCCTAACTAACATTTACCTAGACCTAATGTATATCAAAATCTGTGGTAAGTGCTTTTATATACATCATTTCATTGTAAAATACATTTCATAGGTTTTATTTGATAGGAAATATTTTCTACATCACAGGGCTTTTGTGATGACCCAATGGATCACATAATTAGGAAGTATTAAAAAAAATACGATGTTATTATAAATGGCTATTCTTGAAAACCGAAACAGATTGATTATATTCTTTGCAGCCAAAGATGGGGAAGCTCTATATAGTCAGCAAATACAAGACCAGGAGCTGACTGTGGCTCAGATCATGAACTCCTTATTGCCAAATTCAGACTGAAATGGAAGAAAGTAGGGAAAACCACTAGACCATTCAGGTATGACCTAAATCAAATCCGTTATGATTATACAGTGGAAGTGAGAAATAGATTTAAGGGCCTAGATCTGATAAATAGAGTGCCTGATGAACTATGGAATGAGGTTCATGACATTGTACAGGAGACAGGGATCAAGACCATCCCCATGGAAAAGAAATGCAAAAAAGCAAAATGGCTGTCTGGGGAGGCCTTACAAATAGCTATGAAAAGAAGAGAAGCGAAAAGCAAAGGAGAAAAGGAAAGATATAAACATCTATAAGCAGAGTTCCAAAGAATAGCAAGAAGAGATAAGAAAGCCTTCTTCAGCAATTAATGCAAAGAAATAGAGGAAAACAACAGAATGGGAAAGACTAGAGATCTCTTCAAGAAAATCAGAGATACCAAGGGAACATTTCATGCAAAGATGGGCTCGATAAAGGACAGAAATGGTATGGACCTAACAGAAGCGGAAGATATTAAGAAGAGGTGGCAAGAATACACAGAGGAACTGTACAAAAAAGATCTTCACGATCAAGATAATCACGATGATGTGATCACTCACCTAGAGCCAGACATCCTGAAATGTGAAGTCAAGTGGGCCTTAGAGCACATCACTACGAACAAAGCTAGTGGAGGTGATGGAATTCCAGTTGAGCTATTCCAAATCCTAAAAGATGATGCTGTGAAAGTGCTGCACTCAATATGCCAGCAAATTTGGAAAACTCAGCAGTGGCCCCAGGACTGGAAAAGGTCAGTTTTCATTCCAATCCCAAAGAAAGGCAATGCCAAAGAATGCTCAAACTACCACACAATTGTACTCATCTCACATGCTAGTAAGGTAATGCTCAAAATTCTCCAAGCTAGGCTTCAGCAATATGTGAACTGTGAACTTCCAGATGTTCAAGCTGGTTTTAGAAAAGGCAGAGGAACCAGAGACCAAATTGCCAACATCTGCTGGATCATGGAAAAAGCAAGAGTTCCAGCAATACATCTATTTCTGCTTTATTGACTATGCCTAAGCCTTTGACTGTGTGGATCACAATAAACTGTGGAAAATTCTGAAAGAGATGGGAATACCAGACCACCTGACCTGCCTCTTAAGAAATCTGTATGCAGATCAGGAAGCAACAGTTAGAACTGGACGTGGAACAACAGACTGGTTCCAAATAGGAAAAGGAGTACGTCAAGGCTGTATATTGTCACCCTGTTTATTTAACTTCTATGCAGAGTACATCATGAGAAACGCTGGACTGGAAGAAGCACAAGCTGGAATCAAGATTGCTGGGAGAAATATCAATAACCTCAGATATGCAGATGACACCACCCTTATGGCAGAAAGTGAAGAGGAACTAAAAAGCCTCTTGATGAAGGTGAAAGAGGAGAGTGAATAAGTTGGCTTAAAGCTCAACATTCAGAAAACGAAGATCATGGCATCCGGTCCCATCACTACATGGGAAATAGATGGGGAAACAGTGGAAACAGTATCAGACTTTATTTTTCTGGGCTCCAAAATCACTGCAGATGGTGACTGCAGCCATGAAATTAAAAGACGCTTACTCCTTGGACGGAAAGTTATGACCAACCTAGATAGCATATTCAAAAGCAGAGACATTACTTTGCCAACAAAGGTCCTTCTAGTCAAGGCTATGGTTTTTCCTGTGGTCATGTATGGATGTGAGAGTTGGACTGTGAAGAAGGCTGAGCGCCGAAGAATTGATGCTTTTGAACTGTGGTGTTGGAGAAGACTCTTGAGAGTCCCTTGGACTGCAAGGAGATCCAACCAGTCCATTCTGAAGGAGATCAGCCCTGGGATTTCTTTGGAAGGAATGATGCTAAAGCTGAAACTCCAGTACTTTGGCCACCTCATGTGAAGAGTTGACTCATTGGAGAAGACTCTGATGCTGGGAGGGATTGGGGGCAGGAGAAGAAGGGGACGCCAGAGGATGAGATGGCTGGATGGCATCACTGACTCGATGGACATGAGTCTGAGTGAACTCTGGGAGTTGGTGATGGACAGGGAGGCCTGGCGTGCTGTGATTCATGGGGTCGCAAAGAGTCAGACACGACTGAGTGACTGATTTGATCTGATTCTTGAAAAATTCTGGAAAAAAATACTTTTTTGGAACAGTGATCTTTCACTGTGTGGCTCAAAGTCGACCTGAATCCAAAGCACCTAAGAATTTTGTGAATTTCTTTCTTCTACTCAGAGTGACCATACTCAGGTCCCCTGGTGCCTGACAGAGCACCCTAAGAGACTCCTGAATTCCTAGTCTTTTTCATGGCACTACAGTCTTCCTATTGACCACATTTAGCTTTGTATTTGACCAGAGCCAGTGAGAAACAAGAAATTCCCAGCACTTCTGAGAAGCCATCTGTGATTAATCAAGGTGTCCCACACTGAAACTTACAACTTTCATAATTTCCCACCACACCTTTAACAGGAAAGGGTGGCTTCTTATTCTGATATGTCTGTTGTTTCTGTCAAGGGTAAATACTAGAAAAAGCATGACTGACTCTGCACAAGTTGGAAAAAAAAGAACCACCAGCAATTAACCCCCATCCCAGCCCACCCCACCACATAAAAACACATTACTTAGAGGGCTGTGAGGTCCTTAGCTTGGATTACTATATAGCAGGGACCAGGACATTGTGGAATGTTTGAAAAGGCCAACAGCGTCAATAAAATTCAGCCTCTCCCATCTTGTGGATGAGAAAATGGAAAATTGGAGCCTAGATCATAAAGTGACACACCCAAAGTCACTTATGCTGCTGGTCATATCATTGAACCAGGTTGCTTGACTTCAAATTAATGTTGATTCTCTGACAGGGACTCTGCTTAGGGGCAAGAAAGCCTTCTCATTACCTATCATTGTTTCCTAATTTATGTAGCTACACTCTTTCAGTCAAGGCTCACACATATTAGGTTTTGGTGATGCTCATGAAGTCCAAAGGACCCAATCTGAATTCTGCAGCAAGGCTTCATCTGGGCATGAGCACAGAAGAAAACTCAGAGTCCTGCCCTTGGCATCAGGGTTTGACTTCTAGAGCAGTTCTTTGTCATCTGGATTGCATTGTACAGCAGTCATCTTTGGATTTAAGGTTGCCAGGCCTACAGGATTGATTTGCTCGTTTTGCTGGGGGTGGTGGAAGGGTGGGAGTAGAAGAGAGGGATTTACATATGACCAGATAAAATGCAAGTATATGAAACACAATTCTAAGGAAGAGGGAGGGGCTGAGATAATGTGTACACTGGTTGGGATTCTATGTTGCTCAGTTCAGTTCAGTCTCTTAGTCTTGTCCGACTCTTTGTGACCCCATGAACTGCTAGTGGCAAATTTTTTCAACTTAGTTTAACAATAAAAGGAATTTGTCAGCCTGTCTATTTAAATAGGTAAAGTGTGATTCAAGGCACAAGGGAAATCTTTTTCTCATTTCTGCTTCTTGGTGTTGGTGGTAATTTTTCTTAGGCTTTTTTTTTTTGTTTTGAGATCACAAGATAGCTGTCTGCTGGTCTCGTGGCTATGTTCTTCCTTCTCGGTAGCTACCTATTAGGAAATAGTCATCAAAGGAGTCCAGAAAATGTCATTAATATCTCATTGGCCCTGGTTTAGGATAATGTGTCTTGAACCCCTCAAACCATGATCCAAAGGATTGGGGTTCACTGATTGGCTTGTTTGGGAGTTTGTAACCCCTGAAGTTTCTGGGTAGTGGAAGTCCTCCCAAACCATGTGACTGAGACCAGAAAAGAAGTGACTTCATTAAGGAGAAATGAGGTTACTACTGGCCAACATGAGCTTAGGAAACCTTGCTAAAGAAAGGTGGTTTTTTGTTTTTTGTTTTTTTTTTTGCTTTTCAGGAAACTTGGGTATGGTTTCCCAAAAGAAGCTTATGAGAACCCAGGTTGCTTCAGATGTTTCCTAGTTTTGTACATCTTTCCAACAGCAAAAATAAATTTTATCGTTTTCAAATGGTTTAAAAAAAATCAAAAGAATAATAGTATTTTGTCACATATGAAAATTATACAAAACTCAAATTTTAGTGTCCACAAATAACCTATTTGTAGGGGTTAGCAAACATTTTCTGTAAAGGGCCATATAATAAATATTTAGGCTTGCAGGCCATGTGGTCTCTGTTACAATATTTCAACTCTGTCATTGTAAAATAATAGCAGCCATAGGCAATATGTAAACAAACAAATGTGGCTGTGTTCTGATAAAAATTATATTTATGGACACTGAAATTTGAAAGTCATAAAATTGTCTCTTATCACAAAATATTTTTCTTATATTGATATTTTTCAACCATGTTAAAATGTAAAGATCATTCTTGGCTGTGCTGCGCTAAGTTGTTTCAGTTGTGTCCAACTTGTGTGACCCTATGGATTGTAGCTCCCCAGGCTCCTCTGTCCATGGGATTCTCCAGGCAAGAATACTGGACTGGGCTGCCATGCCCTCTTCTAGGGGATCTTCCTGACCCAGGGATTGAATCCGCCTCTCTTAACGTCTCCAGCATTAGCAGTCAGGTTCTTTACCACTAGTGCCACCTGGGAAAGTGGTATCCTTGGCTATTCAACCACCAAACAGGTGGTTGGTCAGATTTGGCCCATAGGCCATACTTTGCAGGCCCATTTTACTGGCTGCCTTAGGCCAACGGCAGAGCTGAGTAGCTGTGGCAGAGACCACATGGCCTAGGAAGCCTAAAATATTTACCAGTTGGCCTTGTATTAAAAAACTTTGCTGCTGCTTACTCTAGAGTGATACTTTTCTTGCTTCAATTTGCATACAGAGCACTTGGGGATCTTGTTAAAATACAGATTCTGATTCTGCAAGTTTGGGTCAGTCTGCATTTCAGCAAGTTCTGAGATGGCCCACATTTGGAGGATTTTTTCAATCCTTCTTGGGGCCTCCTATAACAGAAAGCTGAGAGGAACTCCTCTCTCACTCCACACCCACTTGTTGAATTAAAATCATTTTTTCAGAAGGCTAGGGATCTTCATATTACATAAACAGATTCTAACTCTGTGGTTCTTTTTGAGAAGGATTAATGTAGATTCTTTAATGAAAATTCAGTAACAAATTCACCGAGGACAGGATTAGCCTAACAACTGACTTCAGAGCTGGTGAGATTTTGGTGACATTTGTTCAGCCAAGGATTAATACTATATTTAAAAATTTTTATTTATTATAGCACACAGATTATCTATTTGTTGGTTAGTCTCCAAGGAATGAACGTTGCTTATACTATCTTGATTTCCTGTGGAGACAGTGATTTAGGTATACTGATTGCTGGTTGACTGGCACATACACCACATTTTCCCTATTTTAGTTATATGTTTATGATCTGCCATATCTGCTAATGTACGTGCATGTGCATGCTCAGTTGTGTCCAGCTCTTTGCAACTCCATGGACTGTAGCCTGCCAGGGTCCTCTGTCCATGGAATTTTCCAGGCAAGAATACTGGAGCCGGTTGCCATTTCCTTTTCCAGGGGGTCTTACTGACCCAGGGATTGAATGCACTTCTCCTGCATCTCCTGAATTGGCAGGCAGATTCTTTACCACTGCACCACCTGGGAAGCCCCAGTTAATGTACAAATAGGTTTAAAAAGTAAGGCTTGGGTTTTTATCTGTTCTTTATGTAGTAGCAGGTAAATTTTCAGTAAAACCCCATTGAATCCTTTCTTTGTTGACTTTCTCCTTCTTTCTTCCCTCCATTCTTTCCTTTTCTTGATGGCCATCATCTTCATTTTTTTATTTCCAACTTTAGTAAACTTCTCAAGCATTAACAATTGAAAAACATTCAGCTTTTATATTAGAGCTAAGAAAAAAGGGAGATAATGGAGAATCTTTACCATACCTGGGATTTGGGGCTTTCAGAATATGAGGACAAATAGGAACAGCCCACCTGAGAGCCCTGAAGGGTGGAGACTGAGCAGCTATGGAAGTAGAACACTCTCACCCCTAATTGAGTGGGGAATCTGTGTTGTGATGTGTGATGTGTCAGACACTGTTCAAACAGCATTCATGACACTGTGGTCACATGAGTGGAAAAGCACTGTTCGTTTTCTTCCTTTTATACTTGCTAATGACCCAAAGTCAGCTTCCTAATTCAATCTGTGCACTTGGTCATATAAGCCAGGCCTGTCAGTACTGTCTGCTTCTTGTGGGAGCTTGATAGGAGATGGGGGGATGGAGAGGAGGGTGGAAGTAAATGTTCCACTTAAAGCCTGCGGGAAAGTGTTGGGAGGGTTGCAGAACTATTAATCTATTATTAAGTTTTATTTGCTTCATATTGGGTCCTGATGGGTATTTTATTTTTATTTAAATTAGTGGAATTTCTTAGGAAAAGAAAAAACCGTGTAGGTGAGACTTAATAATGATAATTTTTAGAAAGGCTATCTTGAAAGTTGTTAAATGGTTAGGCTTATTTAACTAAGTCATGTTGATAGAAAAAAGCAAACTTCTCCTACTAAAAATAAAAACAAATGAACTTATCAGAATTGTGTAGAGAGAGCTTTCTATTCCTGACTTGATTCTACCATAATGCAGAATGATTAACCTTCTAGCTTAAAAGGCTGCAGAGTAAAAGAAACCTGAAAATGAAAATCCCCTTAGACCTCTTAGAATAAATTATGTGGATTTGCTAAGTACACAGACTGGCCCTCTTAAAAGGGAGATAACCACTTTAACTATTGCTTTGGAAAGAGAATCCATAAGACCAATTACGAGTCTTATTTTACATTAGTGATTTTACACCAGTAAAAATAACCACCTTGGGTCCTTCACAAGGTGTTGTTTTAAAACAAAAACCAAATGAATTTGGAATCTGTTTACATTTCAAAGATAAAACAGCAAAGTATAGTAAAGAGCCTGCCAGACCAGGAGTCAGAAAACTGTGTTCTCTCCATTCCTTCTGAGTTAACCCCAGCCTGCTGTGAACCTCAGTTCTTCATCTATGAAAGGGAGAGAAAAACATCTGCCCTGCATTCTTCATGGTATTTTTTTTCTGTTAGTTGATTGTGGTACTTTTTGAGGCACATTTGAAATTAGAAGAATATGAAATTTCCCTTTGAAAATTATGAATTTTAGCAAAATATATTTTGGAAGGTTGGAATCGATTTATTGAGATATAAAAGCATTTACCTAAGATAAAACTATATTCCATTTTCCTCTTTCCTCTCCTAACTTCAGCTTTCTTAAAGTAAAAATTATATATAAAATATAAGGAAGGGAAGGAAACTGGTCTTTAAAAAATTCTTTTTGTTCTTTTTTGGCTGTGTTGCTTGGCTTGCAGGATCTTACTTCCCTGACGCATTCTCTTGGCAGTGAAAGTGTGGAGTCCTAACCACTGGACCACCAGGGAATTCCCTTGGTTTTTCTTTATGCTGATCACAGGTTCTGTGGTAGGCAGCCTCCATGATGGCCCCCCATGAATCTACCTTTTGGCATCACATCCTTGAGTGGTCCACTCCTTTATTGTTCCAAGATTAGTCTGTGTGAGTGGTGGTGCATCATTTCCAAGATGAGGTCATAGAATGCTAAAGGTTTCCTGTACCTGTTTCTCTTTCTGTCTCTCTGAGCTGTCTCTGTGTGCGGAACAAGCTGCCATGTTATGAACAGCCCAATACAGAGTCCCATGTGCCTAGGAACTGAAGTCTCCTGCCAACAACCAAGGTTTGAAGCAGATCCTCCAACCTATATCAAGTTTCTTGATGATTCAGTCTTGCCCAGCAGCTTGACTGCAGCCCTATGAGAAATCTTGACTTAGAATCACCCAGGCAATCTGCTCCCATATCCCCTGCCCTTGGACACAGTCTGAAATAATAAACATTTGTTATTTTAAGATGTTAAGTTTGGGGGTAATTTGTTAGGCAGCAATAAATAACTGATACAGGTTTTAACAGGAAGAGAAAATGTCAGAGATGCAGCTGATGAATTCTTTTAACTAGAGAATTTAACCAAGAAAGCTTGTTGGGTACACATTTCCTTACTCATCAGTTTAGCTCTGATAAGGATTTGAGAGGCAAAATGTCAAGATATAGTAATTTAATCAAATAAAGTGTGTTTTGACGTTGATGCTGCCCTTGACAAATCATAGCAGACACTTGAGACAATTGTGCAGCATGGGGAGAAAAGGAATTTACTGAGACCAAGGTGGCTTAGTCGGGCTCTAGTTAGGAAAACAGTCCATGCCAGGGAGCTCAGTAGAGGCAATTTGAGATGGGGATCCAGGTGCAGATATTGAGAAGGCTAGCAGAAAATGGAGAGGAAACTTGGATTAGCAATAACAAGAAATTGCTGCTGCCTCTGTGACTGGAGGTCATGTGCCAGGGACTGGAATGACAGTGCGGGCTACTCGGCCAAAGTTGAAACCATAGAGAAGAAGCTACACTGATAGAAATGCTGTCCTAAGTACAGAGAGATAGAGGCCCTACTCCCTTGGCAGGGCTTCATCACCCACCAGCCCCGCAACTGGTAGCCTAACTAGAATCCATTTAGAAAGAGAACCTTGGAAATACAGTTTGCCAGAGTTGTACCCATTGTGAAACAGAGCAGGGAAGGTGTGAAGAATGGATCTGAGAGCAAACAGGCATATATGGCTGGCACAATCCACCATTTCTGCTAATCAACAGCTGTTCCATATTCCTACCCATTTTTATTTCCCAGACACTATCAACCACATGCCTCTATCATTCACATAAATAAAGACTCTCACTCTTCTTAGAAGAGGAGACACAAAGTCTTATCAGTCATTTCAGAGTCCACTTCTACCCATTCAAGGTATAGAATCACCAGGTGATACATCTCTCTTTTAGGATCAGATGTGATGAGAAGGCAATGGCACCCCGCTCCAGTACTCTTGCCTGGAAAATTCCATTGATGGAGGGGCCTGGTGGGCTGCAGTCCATGGGGTCGCTAGGAGTCGCACACGACTGAGCGACTTCACTTTGACTTTTCACTTTCATGCATTGGAGAAGGAAATGGCAACCCACTCCAGTGTTCTTGCCTGGAGAATCCCAGGGACAGGGGAACCTGGTGGGCTACCATCTCTGGGGTCGCACAGAGTCAGACACGACTGAAGTGACTTAGCAGCAGCAGTGACTCCTATGGTCTGGTAATTTATAAGTAATTTCCTACACAAACAATAGAGGAGGAGAAGGAAAAGAAATTATTCTCTGTGTATGAGTGCTTGCTAAGTTGCTTCAGTAGTGTCTGACTCGTTGCTATCTCATGGACTGTACTCCACCAAGCTCCTCTGTCCATGGGATTCTGCAGGCAAGAATACTAGAGTGGATTGCCATGCACTTCTCCAGGGGATCTTCCTGACCCAGGGATTGAACCTGGGTCTCCAGCATTGCAGGCAGATTCCTTACTGTCTGAACCACCTGGGAAGCCCAATGTTTCTGTATATATCATATCATGCATGTGTGCTAAGTTGCTTTAGTTGTGTCCAACTCTTTGTGACCTCGTGGACTATAGCCTGCTAGGCTCTTCTGCCTATGGAATTTTCCAGGCAAGAATACTGGAGCAGGTTGCCATGCCCTCCTCATTATGTCATATCACATTATATTAAATTATAATATCTTATATATATATAGAATTACAAAATATGCATCATTACTATAGTCCTCATTTCTATAACTGATTATCAGGCCAAGTTAATGTTGATATTTATCACTTTCTTTTTTTACCACACATTTCATGTTCCCTTTGTCCCCAGCTTGCATCGCAGTTAGAGATTTTTATTTTGTGAGAAGAACCAAAATTTCATTCTTGAATCTTCTGTGGTCATAGTGCTATTGCTTTTATTGAATTGCTGTAGTCTTCCATTAAACTTATACAGAGGCAATAAGAGGTATCCCAGTGAGTTTTGGTTCTAGAGTTCTCCACACTCCCATTATGTAGCAGCAACCTAATTCTTCCTTTGTAATTAAGATCCAATGTCTCAACCAGCATTGTACCCCTTTCTCTTCCTCTTGGGTCGGTGCCATGAAGAAGACAGATTCAGAGCCAAATTTAGTAGAATCATTGCACTGTTTCCTAGTGAAAGCATTTATCTCCTGCTGCTGCTGCTGCTAAGTCGCTTCAGTCGTGTGCGACTCTGTGCGACCCCATAGACGGCAGCCCACCAGGCTCCTCTGTCCCTGGGATTCTCCAGGCAAGAACATTGGAGTGGGTTGCCATTTCTTTCTCCAATGCATGAAAGTGAAAAGTGAAAGTAAAGTCGCTCAGTCGTGTCTAACTCTTAGCAGCCTCATGGACTGCAGTCTATCAGGCTCCTCCATCCATGGGATTTTCCAGGCAAGAGTACTGGAGTGGGGTGCCATTGCCTTCTCCAATTTATCTCCTAGGAACCTCTAAAGAATCATAGCCCAAGGTCTTGGGGCTATAAAGCTAATACACTTTAAGGAGTCATTGAGTATAGAGGGCTCAGTGCTTGATATCGCCTCCTTCCATTCTTTTATATCTAGACCACTGTATTATGGCTATTGGAGAGAAAGCACCACATCGGTTGTGGTTCAGAGTGTATATTATCCTAAAGGACAGCATCTCAGGTAGGTAGAATAATGCCACACTCCCCCTCTACCCCCCCCCCAAATATGTACATATGTACCTTAATCTCTGAAATCTGTGGCTATGTCAGCCTACAAAGCAAAAAAAAACTAGCTTTATAGATAGAATTAGAGTTCATCTTAAGATAGGAAGAATAGCTTGAATTATCCAGATGGGCCCAGTGTAATCGAAAATGTGCTTAAAAGTAGAAGAGAGACAGAAGCGAAACAAAGGAGCAGATGTGATGATAGAAGCAAGGTCAGAGTAGTGAGATATGACATGGACTCAACTCTCCTTTAATTGCTTTGAAGATGGAGGAAGGGAACCATGAGCCAACGAATGCAGATAGACTCTAAAAGCTGAGAAAAGCCCAGGAAATCCTGGACTCCTGGATTCTACCTAGAGCTTACAGAAAAGAATGCAGCCCTACCAAAGACTTAACATGAGTGGGACCTGTACTACAGGAATACAAGATGATAAAATTGCATTGCTTAAGCCACTACGTTTGTGGTGGTTTTTTAACTGCAGAAACAAAAAAACCAATATAGAACCTCAGTCTCTCAGGATGTTTATCCCTCAGTGCTATGTAAATCTGCAGTAAGCCATTCTACTATCAGGCCAGATGCTTATGAATGATGGCCTTTATCATGAGATCAGTAAGTTCTATGAGAGTGATTTCATTGCTGGATTTTTCTCACCATAAAATGAGTTCCTTGGTTAGAAATGTAATGGTGAATTAATCCCACAGGTGGTGGTGTTGGCAGGGACACTAGCAGAGAATATAAATCCAGGGAGTATCCAAATCAACTGGATAAGGTTAAGCCTGTGGTTACTCTCTCCTTGTCCCACCGTGGCTGTTTGGCACATGGACCCCTGGCAGTTTTACATATGGGTCCACTGAGCAAGCAAGCACTGGAGTAACTGAGGAAAGAAAATAAATTTCATCCACTGAATAGGTCATCTTTTCTACCTGAATATCAAGCATCTTCTCTGTGGTAGATGCCGTTTGAAGAGTATTCACATGGGACTCAATTATCTTCATACTCTATAGACATTCTAGGTAATTCAGCAGCCTGAATTATCCTGAAAATATATGATACTTTCTTGTAGTCAATCTCATTCTTTCCAAGCCTTTGATCACCTGGGCAAGTTAAACCATGAATCTTGTCTATGAATAAGAGTAGATCCATACCTTAGGACATCTCTCCCTCTAGGCAGACTAGACAACCAGATGTACTACTTGAAGATTTTTTTTACTGAAAGCTCCCTTTTCCCCTGACTATACGGAGAAGGCAGTGGCACCCCACTCGAGTACTCTTGCCTGGAAAATCCCATGGACCGAGGAGCCTGGTGGGCTGCAGTCCATGGGGTTGCTAAGAGTCGGACACGACTGAGTGACTTCACTTTCACTTTCACTTTCATGCATTGGAGAAGGAAATGGCAACCTACTCCAGTGTTCTTGCCTGGAGAATCCCAGGGATGGGGGAGCCTGGTGGGCTGCCGTCTCTGGGGTCGCACAGAGTCAGACACGACTGAAGCGACTTAGCAGCAGTAGCAGCAGCAGCAGACTGTAACTTTTAGTGTGGCAGCTGGCATTCCCTGTTAGAACCAGCTTGTTGTCCATATTTATTTGTAAACCAGGCCCAAGTGTTTTCTTCCTTAAACAAGGAGTTGGGACTCCTCATGAGTTCCATAGTATTGGACTGAGGGAAGTGGTGGTGCATTGGAGGAAATGCCCAGATAGTCTAGGAGTCAACTACTTGTTCAAGCATGTTACTTGAGCCTTCCAGGCCTGCTCAAGCGCAGACTTACATATGCCACTCCTCCTTGATAATGGGTATTTTCTCATCCACCCTAACTTGTGGCTTGCTGGCTCAGATAACACTGCAGTTCAATGAGTGGCTCTGTAGTATTAAGTGTTCAGTCTCTTTCAGGGCCAGTAGTAAGTAAGAGGCTATGCTCAAAAGGAAAAGTTCAACAGTGTGGAACATAGGCTAGGTTCCAGAGCTTAGGGGTCTGTGGAGGATCTTCTTCTTGTGGCTTACCACAGAGCCCACACAGCATCGTTCTTTGTAACAGGTACTTCTGGCACTAACATGTCTGTGAGGTC
Source organism: Tragelaphus eurycerus (assembly GCA_935064755.1). Taxonomy (NCBI): domain Eukaryota; kingdom Metazoa; phylum Chordata; class Mammalia; order Artiodactyla; family Bovidae; genus Tragelaphus; species Tragelaphus eurycerus. The sequence continues at coordinate 35,180,625 of CAKXYN010000002.1, forward strand.
AGAAGATCTGAGTCACAGAAAAACTTGTATCATACCTTGGAGAAAATAAAGAGCTTCTGAAAACTATTGATAACAATCTCACAGATAACTCACAGTAAAAGACTTGAAGCAGGAAATTTCGATGGGGAGTCTATTGTCTTCAAAATGTAAGAGGCTCAGCAAGCATTGTACCACCAAAGTGAGAATCAAGTCATTTTTCATTCTGATCAAAATGTTCCACTTGTCTTTCACCAGTGTGTTCCTGAACATTTAAAAATGTTTTTGAGTGACAGGTCCATGATTTTTTATGGGATTACCTTCTGCTTGCTAGACTATATGTATCTTACTAAGGCATACAAAAAAGATCTTCGCCACCCAGATAATCACAATGGTGTGATCACTCACCTGGAGCCAGACATCCTGGAATGCAAAGTCAAATGGGCCTTAGGAAACATCACTTACGAACAAAGCTAGTGGAGGTGATGGAATTCCAGTTGAGCTGTTCCAAATCTTGAAAGATGATGCTGTGAAAGTGCTGCACTCAATATGCCAGCAAATTTGGAAAACTCAGCAGTGGCCCCAGGACTGGAAAAGGTCAGTTTTCATTCCAATCCCAAAGAAAGGCAATGCCAAAGAATACTCAAACTACCACACAATTGTACTCATCTCACACGCTAGTAAGGTAATGCTCAAAATTCTCCAAACTAGGCTTCAGCAATATGTGAACTGTGAACTTCCAGATGTTCAAGCTGGTTTTAGAAAAGGCAGAGGAACCAGAGACCAAATTGCCAACATCTGCTGGATCATGGAAAAAGCAAGAGAGTTCCAGCAAAACATCTATTTCTGCTTTATTGACTATGCCTAAGCCTTTGACAGTGTGGATCACAATAAACTGTGGAAAATTCTGAAAGAGATGGGAATAGCAGACCACCTGACCTGCCTCTTGAGAAACCTATATGCAGGTCAGGAAGCAACAGTTAGAACTGGTCATGGAACAACAGACTGGTTCCAAATAGGAAAAGGAGTACGTCAAGGCTATATATTGTCACCCTGCTTATTTAACTTCTATGCAGAGTACATCATGAGAAACGCTGGGCTGGAGGAAGCACAAGCTGGAATTAAGATTGCTGGAAGAAATATCAACAACCTCAGATATGCAGATGACACCACCCTTATGGCAGACAGGGAAGAAGAACTAAAGAGCCTCTTGATGAAGGTGAAAGTGGAGAGTGAAAAAGTTGGCTTAAAGCTCAACATTCAGAAAACTAAGATCATGGCATCCAGTCCCATCACTTCATGGCAAATAAACGGGGAAACAGTGTACACTGTGGCTGATTTTATTTTTCTGTGCTCCAAAATCACTGCAGATGGTGACTGCAACCATGAAATTAAAAGATGCCCTTACTCCTTGCAAGGAAATTTATGACTAACCTACACAGCATATTGAAAAGCAGAGACACTACTTTGCCAACAAAGGTCTATCTAGTTAAGGCTATAGTTTTTCCAGTAGTCATGTATGGACGTGAGATTTGGACTATAAAGAAAGCTGAGCTCCAAAGAATTGCTGCTTTTGAACTGTGGTGTTGGAGAAGACTCTTGAGAGTCCCTTGGACTGCATGGAGATCCAACCAGTCCATCCTAAAAGAAATCAATATTCATTGGAATGACTAATGTTGAAGCTGAAACTCCAATACTTTGGCCACCTGATGCAAAGAGCTGACTCATTTGAAAAGACCCTGATTCTGGGAAAGATGGAAGGCAGGAGGAGAAAGAGATGACAGAAGATGAAATGGTTGGCTGGCATTACCAACTCAATGGACATGAATTTGAGTAAACTCTGGGAGTTGGTGATGGACAAGGAGGCCTGGTATGCTGCAGTCCATGGGGTGGCAAAGAATTGGACATGACTGAGCAACTGAACTGACTGATCTGACTGAAGGTATCTAAAATACTTGCTCTTACTGTTTACCAGGTCCAATCACCATGATGTTATTAATGTGGTGGGCCCAGCATGATGTTCTTGGAAGGTTAAATGATCAGGGACCCGATGGATAATATTATGACAAAGAGCGGGAGAACTGACAGAGCCTTGAAGTGAGACAGTGAAGGTATACCACTGTTCTTACAAGCTACTGTTTTGATTGTGTGTATGCTCAGTCATGTCTGACTTTTTGTGGCCCCATGGACTGTAGCCTGCCAGGCTCCTCTGTCCATAGAATTTTCTGGGCAAGATTACTAGAATAGGGTGCCATTTCCTTCTTAAGGGGATCTTCCCTGCCCAGGGACTGAACCCACATCTCTTGTGTTTCCTTCAATGGCAAGTGGGTTCTTTACCAGCTGAGCCACCAGGGAAGCTCATCTGTTAACTGACACAGAAAGAAAAGCATTTGCCATATCATGAGTTGCCTAATAAGTACCAGGCGCTCTGTTAAATTTTTTTCAGTAAATATACATACATCTGAAACACCAATTACAATTGACACATGAGTTTATTAATTTAACACTAATTTCTATCCTCCAAATGGAGTCATTCTCTACCTGACTTTTGCCCAGGTCAAAAACAGATGGGTTAAATTGGATAAGATTTAGGAGTCATCATCCCTGAATCCTTCAAGTCTTTTGAAGCTACCATGAACCTCTGCAATTCTTCCAGATGCATTGTGTATTTTTTGGTTTATTATTTTGATTGAAAGGGATAATTCCAGGGTCTTCAATTTGGTGGTTCCTGCCAAAGTAGCCCTTACATCAAGTCAGGGAGCCAATGAAGATATTTTTTCCATTCTCTCATAGTATGTCTTTTCCAACTATGTTCTCTCTGAGAAAATAGCTACATGGATAGGGAAGTTGGCCCATTCTAGGACTGACCAGGACCCAAACTCCATTTATCACCTTAGTGAAAGTGAAGTTGCTCAGTCATGTCTGACTCTGTGACTGTAGCCCACCAAGCTCCTCCGTCCATGGGATTCTCTAGGCCAGAATACTGGAGTAGGTTGCCATTTCCTTCTCCAAATTATCACCTTAGACCTCCATAAACCTCCCAGTGTATGTAATGGATCGCAGTGAAATGTAGGCTCAAAGCCAGTGTCTAATAACTTCTGAAGTATTGGTATTAATGGCTTTTTTTTCTTTTCCTGGTGCATTGTGGGGATGTGAGCAGGTAATTAAAGAAAATACTGTCAGACCATGTTCATGTTATAAAGCCTTTATGGAATTCCTTTCACTTTCTGGTAGATTTTAGTAAATAATCAAAGGAAATATTGTATGTTACTCTTCAGATTATTTATCTTTTTTATCTGTGCCCCTTTTCTTGTACCATAAAATTATGTTTGTAAATGTTCTGGTGCCTATAGACGTTAATATGCTTTTTTGTATCCTAACTATAAATAAATCAGAAATAATGTATTTTGGCAACCTACTTAGTTGAAAATTGTGATGATCAGAAAGAAAATAAATCTGAATGAAGAAAGCACTGGCTAAAAAAATATGATCATAGACCACTTTGGGGAAGATATGGAGAAAGATTTATGGAAGATATGGAGAAAGATTTACAATGTACACTTATGGCAATGGGACCTGTATTTAGCTCAAATTAAGGACTCTGGGTCTGCCCAGTGGCTTAAGTTTGGAAACTAGATGAAAGGTCTTTCTTTACTTCATGTTATAGCAAACACAAGTCTGAGTTATGCTCACTAAACCTATAAGTTTTCTGATGATGTAAATCAAGTAATATTTTGCCAGGCAGTCTATTTCTTTCCTAGAAGCACCATGATCAATTAACCAACATCATTAATTCTTATGTGTTTAAACACTCCAGTTGCCATTCAGCCATGCTATCATGATGGCACCCACCTTGCTGCCACTTGGCCACTACTTGTCTGAAATCCCATCATTCCCACTGAAATCAGCATGCCTATTTCAGTGATAATATCTCCCACTACCACTGGATTCCTGCCTCCCCAATCATTTTTTAAATTCCATAATAGACTATATCCTGACACCTCCTAGGTATGCAGGGGTAGGTTGTCCATAATAAATTCACTGTGATATATTCATCTTAGTAAGCTTTCAGATTCTTTCTTCCACATTATACAAATGTTCCAGCATCTTGATCTCATTGAATATAAATCATCAGTCTATAGGTTCAATTATCCAAACAAGCAAAATGTTAGAGTCATTTGCAACCAGGTAAGCTAGCATATTAAATTCAGAAGGTTGGATACATGTACCCATATTCATAAATTAACCTATACTATATTGGTCTAATCGGGGAAGGCAATGCCACCCCACCCCAGTACTTTTGCCTGGAAAATCCCATGGACAGAGGATCCTGGTAGGCTGCAGTCCATGGGGTTGCTAAGAGTCGGACACGACTGAGCGACTTCACTTTCACTTTTCACTTTCATGCATTGGAGAAGGAAATGGCAACCCACTCCAGTATTCTTGCCTGGAGAATCCCAGGGACGGGGGAGCGTGGTGAGCTTCTGTCTATGGGGTCGCACAGAGTCGGACACGACTGAAGCGACTTAGCAGCAGCAGCATATTGGTCTAATAATTACTGATACCCACACTGGTGCCCAGGTTCTAACTAATATAAGTTATCAATAAGTTCAAAGTGTTCAGTATATAAGCTATATCTTCCCAGACAGACTTTACAGTTCTCCTCTTGAGGTATGTTGGGATCTGATCTTTTCTCTAGATCTGGAGGTAATGAGAGAAATGGGGAATGGTTTTGCAAAGAAAAAGTATCTTCTGGGAAGCAACTTCAAACAGGGAAAATATTATTTTAACCTTCATGTAAGAGATTCGCTGATGCTACATATTCAACTTTCAGTAACCCAGCACAATTCAGTTCAAATCTGGTCATTAGCTATATGTGCCCTGAGGCTATAAGAAATTTAATATTTTGAGGCTGCTATAACCTATCTGATTCTCAGGAATGCCTTGAGTTGAGAGTTAAATCACTGAGCTTATAATTTTATTTCGGTTAGTTTCCCAGCACTATTAGAAATATCCAGCCCATTTCATGAGTTTTTCTTTATTTATTAATACTGTAATGATCGGATGAGGCAGCTATTTGATCTCTTAAAGCCTTTCTTCAAACAGCAGTTTATCCTAGGCAACCACATTTAATAACTGTCGTAATCTTGATGTCATTGTATGTTACATATCATCAGTATTCATTCCCCACAAGCAAAGGGTCTTCCTGAACAATGCACACACTTCCTAACTATTTAACTCCATCAATCCCCTTCCAACCTTTTATGGTATTGTTAGCATATGTTTTACTTTACATATTTTATGAACTCCACAGGCACAATTATTGTTATTATCTTAAACAATATTTTAAAATTTTACCCATGCATTTTTAGCTTTTCCCAGCACTTTCATTCTTTTTTTTTTTTTTTATTGACAATTAAAAAAAAATTAACTGGAGTATAGTTGATTTCCAATGCTGTATTAGTTTCTGCTGTACAGCAAAGTGAATCAGTTATACATATACATATACATATATATATATATCTCCACTCTTTTTTAGATTCTTTCCCCATATAGGTCATTATGGAGTATTGAGTAGAGCTCCCTGTGCTATACAGTAGCCCCTTATTATCTATTTTGTATATAGTAGTATGTATGTGAAGAAGGAAACGGCAACCCACTCCAGTGTTCTTGCCTGGAGAATCCCAGGGATGGGGGAGCCTGATGGGCCGCAGTCCATGAGGTTGCACAGAGTCGGACACGACTGAAGGGACTTAGCAGCAGCAGCAGTATGTATGTATATATCGATCCCAGTTTCCCAATTTGTCCCTCCCCCTTTATAACCGTAAGTTTGTTTTTCACATCTGTGACTCTATTTCTGTTTTGTAAATAAGTTCATTTGTACCATTTTTTGATTCCACATATAAGTGATAGCATGTGGTATTTGTCTTTCTCTGTCTGACTTACTTCACTCAGTCTGATAACCTCTAGGTTGATCCATGTTCCTGCAAATGGCATTATTCATTCTTTCTTATAGCTAAGTAATATTCTATTGCTTGTATGTACCACATCTTCTTTAGCCATTCCTCTGTCAATGGGCATTTAGGTTGCTTCCACGCTTTCATTCTTTCCCTGAAGTTCTATATTTTCATCAGAGATTACTGTCTTTTCGTCTGAAGAATTTGACTTTTTTTTTTTTTTTTTTACAGCTGAGGTAATTAATTTTCTTAATTATTTGTAGCAAATGTACCATACTAATATAGATGTAAATAATAGAGGAAAGCTTTCAGACTTGGGCAGGTCTATTCAGTCTACCATTTACTAAAAATACTTGGCAGAACTATGGAAAAGCTTCAAGGTATATGATTTCTATTCCTTTGTAGTATGATTAAGTTTTATCTAGGTGTAGCAATTTCCTCCTCTTTCTTCCTTGGGCAAAGGTAGAGTGAGGGTCTCCAGTTGTTGGGGCTGCAGAGCTGGCTCAACAGAGGCTCTGTCTTCTGAGGTACACAGGTGAATTTTGCATGAGAGGGAAATGGTCACAGCAAGTACTACGAATAAAAGACGTGGAGGAGGTGACGTGAGAATGTTGCTTGGAAAGGCTTCCTAGAGAAGACTTTGAAGGATGGCTGTGTATGTGTATTAGTCGTTCAGTCACGTCCGACTCTATGACCCCATGGACTGTAGCCTGCCAGGCTTCTCTGTCCATGGAATTCTCCAGGCAAGAACACTGGAGTGGGTTGACAGATGGTTAGGACTTCATAACCCAGCTAACTAACAAAGCCAGTTAGAATTAACGAAGCAAGAGTTTCTTTCTTAGATTGAAAAGAGTGTTGGGAAAATACAGAGGCCAGAAGAAGTGGTACTTAGGTTCCACCTCACATACTACTAGACACACCATCCACATCTTTGCGTAACAATTAAAGGGAAAAATAAAAGCACGCTTGTGTGCATGTGGCTACAGTAGAGAATCATTTTACACATATGGGCATGAACTCCAAACAGGAAAATAAATGACTTTCAAATCACGTTAATAGTCATGTGGTTACAGTGTGCTTGGGCCAGGAGCTGCCTGCAGAGAGAGATGTCACTTGCCCAAAAAGCTAACACTTGAGTGAAATGCAGATGCATAGGAGAAAACCAGGCCATCCCACTGTGAGAATCCAGGCAGTAACAGGATATCATACCCAGTCGGGGCTTGTCTTCTTCAAGGTCTGGCTCTTAATGACCTCTCAAAATAGGCCAGTCATTTCTGTGATGCCTGGAGCAAGGTGCTATGTGGACGTCTTTTCTAATCTTTTCTGATGACAGGCCTGGTGACCTTCAGTGGCACACAAACTTTTTGACGGAAAAAAAAAAAGTATAAAGTGCAGAAGCCTAAACAATGCAGTTCCCAGGATTAGCCGACCATGTCCAGCCTTCACCTTGAATTCTTCATCTTGCTCAGTTTCCCATTAACATGAGACAAGGTATTAAAAAGGTCGGGGTTTTCAACCAGACCAGGGTGCTTGGTTTTCTTTATGGGTCTATCTTTGCAGCAAAATTAAAAGCCTCACTTTAAAAGTTTATTAACAGCTCAAGAGGCCAAAAAGAAATCTAAAAGTGATGTTCAGGGAAATATTCTGTGGCCTGGAGAGGGGTGCTCATGGTATTAATGTGAAACTACCTGTACCCATTCTCCTTTCAATAACATATCAGGGCACAAAGCCTCCCTTATGAGATCTGACAAGCGTATGTTCTAGAGGAAGCAGAGGGGAAGCTCTCCGTTCATATGACTAATTAGACGGACTTCATGCTGGGTTGCTCTTTTTTGATGCGGGTCCTGGTCCTAATTGTCAGTTTTCTCCTCAGAAAGTAAGGTTGAGTTCAAATGCTTATGTGCCCTGTTTTCTTTTAGCATTCCTGACCTGAAACTGATGCGGGGTGACAGGGAACAGACGGGAAAGAGACTTCTTGTTGCATTCAGAGTAAACCTTTTCAAGTTCCCCACTTGGAAGACTGGCCCACTAGCAGCAGCTTTTACAGGCTATGTTTATCAATTAACATGGCTCACACCAGCTGGGAGTTCTGTCTAGGCACGCGAGCCTCTGTGATGGGCAGCTCAGCCCAAGTGAGGAGACCAGAGGTGCTTACTGGTCATGTCTGCTTGGATAGCTATCCAACGGCCAAGGCAGTTACTGGCACAGACATGGCAATGTGTTTAGGGATAATATTGGGAAATGAAGTATGACGGGTTGATTGCAAGAATGGCTGCAATTCTTTACCCCTCCCTATAGACATACCCTTTGCAGTGTTCCTCCTATCAAAGGTTGGGGTCTATTGCCCCACCTTTAAATCTGGGCTGGCCTTTTGATTTGCACTGCCCAATTGAGTGAGGTGGAAGTGAGTTTATATCAGCATCAAGGCCAGATCTGGAGAGGCCTGAGCCCTGATGCTCTATCTCTTGAGACAATGCTTTGTGTACTAGTGGAAGACTGAGAGGTCATATGAAGCAGAGCTGAAGCATCCCAAATGGGGCCATCCTAGATCATTCTACACCCAACTGACCCACCACCTGACTGAAGCATAATCAAGCCCAGTGAGATCAACCCAGCTTGACTCAGGCCATAATCATAAGTACCACAAAGCCAAACTGTATGTAGACTTAAGAGCAAAATGAAATGCTTATTGTTTTCAGTGATTTAACTTTGAGGTGTGTTTTAGTTCAAGTCCTCTGGGAAGCAGATACCAAGCTGGAATTACAGGTACAAAGGATTTACTGGATTAAATGCTATTGGAAAGATAAAAGAGGAGAGACTGAGAAGTTGAGAGCCTTCAGATTGAGACACAGGTCTGACCACTGTGGAAGACAGAGGGAAGGAAAGATTGAGTAGTTAAGAGCTTCAGGCTGTAGCACAGGGCTAGAAAAATTCTGGCTGGCATGATCACAAGTTCTTCAACCAAAGGAACCCCATGTGAAAGGAATCCCATGTTTGGCAGGAGTGGGTCTGTATTACCATGCTCACTATGTTCAGTCACCGGAAGTGTGAATCATACCCTTACTGACTTGGGGATGGATCCAGGAGGGCAGCAGTTGGGCCATTAATCAGTTATACTCCCCACAGCAGAAAATACAAATGGCTTAAGTTGGTTTGTTACCCAACATTATTGAGCCAACAGACATACTTATCAGTTCAGTTCAGTCACTCAGTTGTGTCCTACTCTTTGCAACCCCATGGACTGCAGTATGCCAAGCTTCCCTGTCCATCACCAACTCCTGGAGCTTGCCTAAACTCATGTCCATCGAGTCAGTGATGCCATCCAACCATCGCATCCTCTGTCGTCCCCTTCTCTTCCTGCCTTCAATCTTTCCCAGCCTCAGGTCTTTCCTAATGAGTCGGCCCTTCATATCAGGTGGCCAAAGTATTGGAGCTTCAGCATCAGCATCAGTCCTTCCAATGAATACATTCATACACAGGACAAATAGGTTTCTGTTCCTCTAGAGACTTTTGTTTTGTTGTGAGCTTAGCCTGTATTCACCCTATCATGTCTCTATAACTAAAATGAGAGGAGAATCTTTTCATTGAATAACATCAAAATGTTTAAAGGTTTTGGCTAACTGTAGCTTCTAGATCAAGAATGTCCTATTAAAAATGCAACAGACTCAACATTCCATTCCTCTAGAAGGCATTATTTTGTTCATTATTTTGCCCAGGAAGGTATCACATAGTGTCCACCATGGCAGGCCAGGAGGAAACAGACCTTGCTTAAAAGGCTTTTAATTACTTAGATTTGAAATTGGCTTCAACTTGTGAGATAAAATTTGTGGAATATTGTTGTTGATGACAAATCCTTTATATATCTGTATGGCCTAGATTAGCATGCCTCATTATTAATTGTTTTTATAAAAGCAGTTTAATTACTAAGCATTTGTAATCACAATTATTAATTAGTGTTTTATAGATATCTGGGAAGAAAATACAACCTCAAATTCAATTAACAATAATGGAGCTCCTTTTATTGCCAGGCATTTTGCCAGGTACATATTTTATTGAATTCTCACCCAAACTACAGGAGGTGCTTATTATCTCTGTTTGTCTCAGCGATCACACTGCTGGTAACTCAAAGAGCACAGGCTTGGAGTCAGGCTTCTGACTTCATCATTCATGTACTCCACAATCCTTCACTGAGTATCCAAAGCATTCTGGGAGCTGTGCTATTTGATAGTAATGCAAACACAGTTCCTGTTCTCAAATTATCTGCAGATTACTAGGTAAGACATATATTACATTTTTATGGACCTCAGTGAGATACATGGTATAATTGAGAGAAGTACAGGGCACTTAAGACACAGAAATGAAACCTCTTTGGGGATATTTGTGTTCTCCCAAAATTTGTATGTTGAAGTTTGAACTCAGTACTCAGATGTGACTGCATTTGGAGACTGGGTCATCAAAGAGGTAGTTAAGGTGAAATATGGTCATATTACTAATCCAATAGGATTAGCTTTCTTATAGGAAGAGGAGATTGGCCACAGACATGTACACACACAGAGGAGAGACCATATGAAGAGACAGGGAGATAACAGCCATCTATAAGGCAGGGAGAGAGGCTGCAGAGAAACCAAACCTGCTGACACCTTGATTTTGATCTTCTAGCCTCCGGAGCTGCGAGAAAACAAATCTCTGCAATTTAAACCATCAGTCTGTGGTGTTTTATTATGGCAGCCCTAGCAAACTAATACACAACCTAAGTATACTGAGTGGGGTAGTGGGAAAAAGCCATTACGGGAGGATCTCAAACAGAGAGGCATCAGAGGGTAAGAGTGAACATGAGGCTGAGATGAGGAAATATGGCACTTAGCCCCTGCTGGCCGTGGCATCACTGAATAGCCTTTAGCAAGTCACTTCCTTCCTCTGGGCATCAGCTTTCTCATCTGTGAAATGAGAGGATAAACCTTGAAGAGGGGTTCTAAAAATATTTCATGGAACACTGGTTCCTCCAGACATTTCTCAGAAGAGAGATAGGGAGGTCTCTCTGGGAGATACTGTACACTGTATGCTACACTCCCTCTTGGTGTACACTGAGCTGCACATTGTAGGTTCTGAGAAGTCCTGTTTTATGTAGAATTCACCTATTTATTTAGCCACAAAACACCATTTCCATAGCACATTCCTTAATACTAATGTGGGTTCCAAAGTAACCACACTGAGCCATTCAGGTCCAAGTTTCTTATCTCTCTGTTTTCCGACTCCAGTACTTAGGACTTTAAATATTTAAGATAAAACATTTAAAAATGTCCCAAATACAAAGTCTTCAGAATCTAAGAGTTAGACCTGTGACTTACAAACCATTGATCCAAAGAGGTAGTTCTAACACCAGAAACAAATGGTGGAAAGAAGATGGCATTTATTTGGTTTGTATTCTCCTGCTTGATATTTTTCTATTTATTTCTAGTATTTAAACCTAATTCTTTTTGATTGTCTTATTTCTTTAGCAAAAAGTCTTCAGACAATGTTGAATAATAGTGATGATAGTGGAAATCCTTGTCTTGTTTTTGACTTTAAGCAAACACTCCAGTGTTGCACTATTAATTTGATGTTGACTGTCGATTAAAAAAAAAAAAAAAAAACCTATTCTTTACTATGGTAAGGAAATATCTTTTTATTTATAGTTTTTAAAGAGTTTTTGTTAACAGAGTTTCTGTTGTCTTTTAACAAAATCCTTTTTGGGTTTTATAGATATAATCATATGCCTTTAGCCTTTGAATTATTAGTGTTTATCAATTATTCATTTGTTATTCATTTGATAAAATTATCCTTACACTATTAGGACAGTGGTAACTTAGTCATGGTATATTATGTTGTTGTTCAGTCGCTCAGTCATGTCCTACTCTTTGCAGCCCCATGGACTGCAGCATGCCAGGCTTCCCTGTCCTTCACCATCTCCCAGAGCTTGCTCAAACTCATATCCATTGAGTCAGTGATGCCATCCAACCATCTCGTCCTCTGTCATCCCCTTTTCCCCTCTGCCTTCAGTCTTTCCCAGCCTTAGGGTCTTTTCTTATGGGTTGACTCTTTGAATCAGGTGGCCAAAGCATTGGAGCTTCATCTTCAGCATCAGTCCTTCCAATGAATACTCAGGATTGATTTCCTCTAGGATTGACTGGTTTGTGGTATGTGTTGATTGATTTCAGAATTTCAACTGAATATAATTATTGACTTTCAGCTGACTATGTGTGTGTGTTCAGTCGCTTCAGTTGTGTCTGAATCTTTGTGACCCTGTGGACTGTAGCCCGCCAGGCTCCTCTGTCCGTGGGATTCTCCAGGCAAGAATACTGGAGTGGGTTGCCATGCCCTTCTCCATGAGATCTTCCCAATCCAGAAATCGAACCGGAGTCTCCTGAATCTCCTGCATTGCAGACAGATTCTTTTACTGCTGAGCCACAAAAGCTCAGCTGACTATAATCAGATGTATATATTATATAAACATTTTAAACAAAGCAAAATTTTGAATAGCCCATCAAATTACACCAGGATGCTTTAGTTACCTTATATGATCAAACTATCCAACTCTGGTTCAAGGTGATAGCAATAGTCAGCTGTTAATCTATTGGAATACTCAGCAATGCATGCATAGAATTTGATGAAATATGGACAATCTTCTAAAGAAAATTGTCATGCAAATCTCAGTTTATATACATTAGGTATAGGAACAACAAATATTATAAAAAGAGTTGTTTTTTAAGGCCAAATTATAAAATAAGACAATGAAAAAGGAATTAAAAATATGTTAGCAATTATCTTTGAAAATTCCCCTTTATTAACCCAGTTAATAAAATATTATTAAATAAAAATCCTTTTTTCTGATAGGTTCAGCTCTGGCTGTGAAAACACTACATCTGATCTCAGTTAACAAATACACCTAACGTGTTCTTGTTGCAAGATCCTAGATGTAAAAGTGGTATCTTATCTAAAGACTTCCCTGGTGGTTCAGATAATAAAGAGTCTGTCTACAATGTGGGAGACCCAGATTCGAACTTTTTCTCAGATTGACTTTTAGAATATGTAAACAACAGAGCTAGACTAATTATTATGATAAAGTGGAAAAAAATCGCCAGAATGGATATTCTATATCTCTTATCTTAATAATATAAAACAAAACAAAGAAAATAAGACACCAGGGGAACTGGCATTAGGCTGATTTATTTGGTAGTTAATGAGTTTATTTCAAATTTATTACTGATTTAAATGCTAACTCAAATCTTGATAGTAATACTCAGATACACATCAATGACAGATTATTAATTTATGCTTATGTCAGCAGTGTTTCCCATCCATGAAGATAATCAGGCTTTGGAGATCTTCAGAAAACACACACACACACACACAAAGTCCCCTAACATCATTAGTCTCTTAATTTCTCTTACACCATAGCAATAACCATGGAGCTCAGCTTGTGCAAAAGTACTGTTACAGAAGCCATGGAAAAACACCTTTGTGGTTTTTTCAATCCTGAGAATTCTTGGACAACTTCTTTGCTGAATGAGGAGCATGATGCAATGGATCATAGAATATTAGGGTTAGAAGGGCCCCAGTTTACTGTTGATAGCTCAGTTGGCTTTATCACATGCATTCCCTTAATTTTTGGAAATCGTTGAAAACACTACAGACAAATGCCATATCAAGAAATTGAAGAAAAGTCTCAGATAAGAGCAGAGTAGTATTCTCTTATGTGTAACCATATCTGTGGACCCAAACTAGAGATATTCTCTTATTGAAATTACAGATGCCAGAACTGAGTGAACTTAGAGATCCTTTTGTTCTACCAGTTTGTTACAAAGTGAGTGCCAGAGTGCTTGAGTGATATGCTTTCTCACTGTAGCACAGTGCCTACAAGCTCATCTGTCTCATTTCTTTGACTGCGTTTACCAAACTCATGTTAGATTCAAAGTATGACAAGCCAGGGTATGTGGGCATGAGTGCTGTGTGCCATTGTAAGCCTAGCACAATCCTCTTCTCTCACTTATCAGTCAAACACAAAGGGTGCTGTGGTGGACTCAGGAACTTCTAGAAGCTAGAAGCCCAAATGATGAAAAAACTGATTTCCCTAAAATAACACATTAAAGGCTGGACACTCAATTGGACCATGACATGGGTGAGAACTATAGTGCTAAGCTACTAAAATTTAGGGAGTTGTCTGTTACAGCAACTAGTGAAATTATCTGACTAATACACTGATGGTGTAACTTGGTAAAAAAGTTATAAACAGGATTTCTAATATCCTGCCCTTGCTCTCAATTAAATACCATTCTTTAGGCAGAAATTATTTATCTGCACAGGAATGTTTTTCTTCTTGAACACCTTCCAGGAGAGGAGAAATTGAACTTTTGCAAAGCTGAGTGACAAGCTATGGATGTGATCAAACTTACAAGTTCTCAGTTTTTCTGATAGCAGCATGTACTTTTTTTTCTTTCAAATGTGGTTGTTGGGCAATTGTCCAATGTGAAATGAACTGTGCTTTTTCTCATTGCTTTTAAGACATGGAAAGTGAAAGAAAGAAAGTGAAATCGCTCAGTCATGCCCGACTCTTTGTGACCCCATAGACAGTAGCCTGCACCAAGCTCCTCCGTCCATGGGATTTTCAAGGCACGCGTACTGGAGTGGGTTGCTATTTCCTTCTCCAGGGAATTTTCCCAATCCAGGAATTGAACCCAGGTCTCTCGCATTGTAGACAGACAACTTACTATCTGAGCCACCAGGGAAGTCCTTGAGACATGGAGGAACTTAACAATGTTCAGGCACCTCTGGAAATTTCCCAGGAGTCAAGGGAAATGACTCAATCTGCTTGGGAAAGATGGTCTCATCTGCTTTTCATGATTCCTTTTATTCTTATCATTTGCTTAGAAAATGATTAAGAACACCATAGGTGGGGAATTTTCCACTTGACTCTCTGGTCTGCTGATAGAAAATGGAGCTTCCATTAAGCTATGGATGGCCTGTCTCCATAAGTTTGCAAATGAGCCTGAAAACCATCTCAATTTCATGTTCATGGAGAGATGGAGAGAATGTTTGCTCTTTCTAGCCACTGAATTAGACTCGCTGTTATATCTCATTGTGCTGAAAAAGGGTGAATTCTGTTTCTTACTTGGAAATAATGAGCTTTTCCAGTGACATTTCCTGTGAGTTTTTTTTTCTGTCCTTGTTACTTTTTCCAATATGTTTTTTCTGATTTAAATTTTTTTTCAGACTATGATAAAGGATAACTTACTTTTAGTCTTTTTGTAGCACTTATTTTACATTTCTTTCTTAGAAAAGTAGAACTTTGGGAAAAAATAAAATTTTTGACAGAGAAAGACAAACATCGTATGATGTCACTTATATGTGGAATCCAATAAAATGATGCAAATGAATCTGATGAACCCTTTAACTTGAGTTGACCAATTGGCATGTTTTCCAGTCCCCAGATAGATGAATTGTAACTATTATCTCATAATTTTCAAGGCAGATTATGAAGCAGTTTGACCTAAACCAACATCTGTTTGAAGAAGTTAGAAAAAGATCAGCAACATAAACTCAAATGAAGTAGAAGGAAATACACATGATAACAGAAATTTATAAAATGGAAAATATAGATACGATAGAAAGGGTCAACAAAACCAAAATTTTGTTCTTTGAAAAGACTATTAAAGTTGATCAGGAAATAAGCTGGCAAAACTGACCAAGAAAAACAAGAGAGACCTCTCTAATTTTCTAATATGTTCATTTCAGGGCTATAATTTTCCTTCTTAAAAACTTTTTTGGCTACAACCCACAAGTTTTTAAGCGTAGATATTTTTTGGTTAGCATTATATTCAGATGATTTCTAATTACATTATGATTTCTTCTTTGATCCACAGTTTATTGAGGAGTATATTTATTAATTTCCAAGCACATTGATTTTATCTCATTTTTAGGTTTATTTCATTGTGGTCAGAGGTTATTCTTTACAGGATTTCAATCACTTAAAATTTTGATGAAATTTTCTTCATGACCTAGTATTAATATAAGTACCATTTAAAAAAATATTCTATTTGTACTTGAAAGATACATATGCTGTGTTGTATATATGTCAGTTGGTTAAAGTATATAATCATGTTGTTAATATCGTCTATGTTCTTCCTGACTTGTGTCTGTCAGTAAGGATACAGAAGATTTCAGCAACATGATTACAAGTAACTTATCAGTTTCTGAGAGAGACGATTATAGATTTGTTTCTTTTTCCTTATAACTCTGTCAGAACTTCTCTTTATATATTTTGATGGCATATTTTAGGTATATATACACTGGTGAAGAAACCTTTTATTATTATATATTGTATTTTTAATCTCCAGTAAATATTTTATACCTAAAGTCTACTAGTTTAATATTAACATAGCCACATCAGTTTTCATTTGGTTGTCACTTCCATTGACTATGTATAAATAGTATGTATAACATATATGTGATTCTTTAATGTTCTATTGTTCTTGTTTCTCATGTTTAAGATGTGCATCTTATATGCCATATATAGTTTTTTCTTTCTAAACCCAGACTCACTATCTTTGTCTATGATTAATATTTATTTCATTCTTTTATGGAGTGAGAAGTATTATAATACAGCACTATGACTAAATCCATTAAAAAAATATATATAGACCCAATTTAACAGCTTGGATTTGGGGTTGTAGACAGTAAGACTTGATTGTAGCTACTGACCGAGAAAATCCTTACGGAGTTTCTGGACGGTACCCAAACAAGTCATAAGACAGACAGGGTAGTCTGAAACATTCTTTTTTTTTCCTTTTCCTGAGAGTCATATTATCTGACAGAGTACATGAGATCATGAGATGGGAAGCAGGAGTGACCTGCCTGGCCAGTCAGCTCAGGCCCATCCACCCTGGCTCTTTACAAGCGACAAATGCCAGGGCCAGATTGCCCTGACATCCAGGATGCCCTGAGGGGTGTTCCGTTCTTTCTCTGATCCCCAGTGACTAGAAGCAAAGTGGCCACGTGCAGATTCTCAGCCTACTGTGCAGATTTGGGGCTGTGGTGTGGGACAAGAGTGTATCCACCTTCAGTGTTTGTCTAAGTAGATTTCCATCCGAAGGATGACGGCGTTTTTTCCCCTCTATCTCAGATTTCAAATCATGATGACATGATTTCAGTGCTTCATTCTCTAGCCTGATAGAGATGATACCTACAGCTAATGGAGCTCCCTATGTAGTCCTGACTATACTTCTGCTGCTGCTAAGTCACTTCAGTCGTGTCCGACTCTGTGTGACCCCATAGACAGCAGCCCATCAGGCTCCCCCATCCCTGGGATTCTCCAGGCAAGAACACTGGAGTGGGTTGCCATTTCTTTCTCCAATGCATGAAAGTGAAACATGAAAGTGAAGTCCCTCAGTCGTGTCTGACTCTCAGCGACCCCATGGATTGGAGCCCACCAGGCTCCTCTGTCCATGGGATTTTCCAAGCAAGAGTACTGGAGTAGGATGCCATTGCCTGATTATACTATTTATATTCAATTGTACCTCTGAATCTGTCTCTTGCATGTGGGGCATGAGTGCCATGAATAATTCTACCTCTTATTCAAATTTAATCTCCTTTATATCCTGGCATAAATTATGCATTCTATAAAATGATAGGGACATGAAAAGGGAGTAAATAATGTTTAAAGTAGCTGTTTTACTGAGGAATGTGGAAGAGTTAGAGAAAGTCGGTAATACAAAAGAAAAGTTTCCTTCACATTTGTTTACATTTCTTTTCTTTGGGAACTTACTGCTATTGAGAGGTTAAGACATGCTTAATTTTTACATATAACTTGAAGTCCAAAATGGTATCTTCTTTTTGTCCCCAGTTTATAATGCAATTTATTATTTTTCATGAAATTCCTCCAGTAGTTCTTAGTATTTTGCTACTGAAAAGAGTTAGGGGCAATAATCATACAGTGACACCTGCCTGGTTTGTATTTGTTAGAATCCAGCCCTCTCTGTGATGTTGAGGTTTCAGTAGAAGGTGTTACCAAGGACTTTGAGCCCTTGGGCTTGGTTCTTTCTGCCAAGGAGGAGCTACATGTTTTTTAAGATATAAGCTACTTTAAAGAAAGACTGTATCATTTACAATAATGCTGAAACCTATCTGACAACTGGTTAATATTGCTTTAAGTATGAAAGAAATTCAACATCCTCTCCAATGATTTAAATTCTAAAGGAAGATGTGTACCTCTAAACTCAAACCATCACATAATCATTGAGGCTTCTGCCCAGATGAATACAGATACTTGACAAAGAACCAAAAGCTACTGAGAACAGAATGTACTGATGTCAATGGCTCTTTCTAACTAGTGGTTTGAAAGGAATCATGCAGTTTTGTTTGGGGTATATAAAGTGACACAAAAGGCAAAGAAGAAAAGGAAAGATATAAACATCTGAATGCAGAGTTCCAAAGAATAGCAAGGAGAGATAAGAAAGCTTTCCTCAGTGCTCAATTCAAAGAAATAGAGGAAAATATTAGAATGGGAAAGACTAGAGATCTCTTCAATAAAATTAGAGATGGCAAAGGAATATTTCATGCAAAGATGGGCTTGATAAAGGATAGAAATGGTTTGGACCTAACAGTAGCAGAAGATATTAAGAAGAGGTGGCAAGAACACACAGAAGAACTATACAAAAAAGATCTTCATGACCCAGATAACCATGATGATGTGATCACTCACCTAGAGCCAGACATCCTGGAATGTGAAGTCAAGTGGGCCTTAGGAGGCATCACTACAAACAAAGCTAGGGGAGGTGGTGGAATTCCAGTTGAGGTATTTCAAATCCTAAAAGATGATGCTGTTAAAGTGCTGCACTCAATATTCCAGCAAATTTGGAAAACCCAGCAGTGGCCACAGGACTGGAAAATATCAGTTTTCATTCCAATCTCAAAGTAAGGCAACACCAAAGAATGCTCAGACTACCACACAATTGCACTCATCTCACACGCTAGTAAAGTAATGCTCAAAATTCTCCAAGACAGGCTTCAACAGTACATGAACTGTGAACTTCCAGATGTCCAAGCTGGATTTAGAAAAGGCAGAGGAATCAGAGATCAAATTGCCAACATCTGCTGGATCATTGAAAAAGCAAGAGAGTTCCAGAAAAACATCTACTTCTCCTTTATTGACTATACCAAAGATTTTGACTGTGTGGACCACAACAAACTGTGGGAAATTTTTAAAGAGATGGGAATATCAGACCATCTGACCTGCCTCCTGAGAAATCTGTATGCAGGTCAAGAAGCAGCAGCTATAACCAGACATGGAACAACAGACTGGTTCCCAATCAGGAAAGGAGTACATCAAGGCTATATATTGTCACCCTGCTTATTTAACTTATATGCAGAGAAATACTAGGCTAGATGAAGCACAAGCTGCAATCAAAATTGCCAGGAGAAATATCAATAACCTCAGACATGCAGATGATACCATACTTATGGCAGAAAGCAAAGAAGAACTAAAGAGCCTCTTGATGAAAGTGAAAGAGGAGAGTGAAAAAGTTGGCTTAAAATTCAACATTCAGAAAACTAAAATCATGGCATCCAGTCCCATCGCTTCATGGCAAATAGATAGGCAGAGAATGGAAACAGTGACAGGCTGTTTTTTGGGGCTCCAAAATCACTGCAGATGGTGGCTGCAGTCATGAAATTAAAAGATGCTTTCTCCTTGGAAGAAAATCTATGACCAACCTAGACAGCATATTAAAAAGGAGAGACATTACTTTGCCAAAAAGGTCCATCTAGTCAAAGCTCTGGCTTTTCCAGTAGTCATGTATGAATGTGAGAGTTGGACTATAAAGAAAGCTGAGCTCCAAAGAATTGATGCTTTTGAACTGTGGTGTTGGAGAAGACTCTTGAGAGTCCCTTGGACTGCAAGGAGATCCAACCAGTCCATCCTAAAGTAGATCAGTCCTGAACATTCATTGGAAGGACTGATGCTGAAGCTGAAATGCCAATATTTTGACTACCTGATACAAAGAACTTACTCATTGGAAAAGACCCGGATGTGGGAAAAGATTGAAGGCAGGAGAAGGGAATGACAGAGGATGAGATGGTTGGATAGCATCACCAACTCCATGGACATGAGTTTGAGTAAGCTCCAGGAGTTGGTGATGGACAGGTAAGCCTGGCCTGCTGCAGTCCATGAGGTCACAAAGAGTTGGACACGACTGAGTGACTGAACTGAATTGAAAGTGACTCATTCTAAATTTTTAGTTAATGGAAGGCATGTTGATGTTAGGGACTCAGTTCTAGTATCATGTATGCTGGTGTCACATCTTCTAGTTAAAGTAAAAAATAAACCTGGAATGTTCTTATATGCTATAAGTCCAGGTGAAAGAGGTGGTACAAAAACTACCATTTGTTGAATAAACCTTGGGAATATTTTCAAGGTCTTCCTACCTGGTATGAATTTGGGGGTATCTGAGTGACAGTAGCTATTTTGGAGTTGGTTCTCTTTTGCCACTTACAGGAGGGGAATTCATTCTTAGGATGGAAGACACTGAGATATTAGGAGAGAATTGCAGAGAAGCAGGAGAATGATAATGATATTGCTAAACAGTAGTACCCAGGGATTTACCCAGGTACATAGTCCTAGAAAATAGCCATAAGAAATGGACATGGAGTGGTAAAGGGAGGGTTACTAATGTCAGTGTTTTTCCATGGGAACCCTGTTGGCATCTTTGGAAGGACAACTGTTCTTCAGAGGAGTGCCCTGAACAATGTGGGACATTCAGTAAGCCTAGCCTTCAGGACACTAACACCCTCACATCATTGCATAACAGTCAAATATGACCCTGCTGCTGCTGCTGCTGCTGCTGCTAAGTCACTTCAGTCGTGTCTGACTCTGTGCGACCCCATAGACAGCAGCCCATTAGGCTCCTCTGTCCCTGGGATTCTCCAGGCAAGAATACTGGAGTGGGTTGCCATTGCCTTCTCCACTGCTCCCAGGGGAGTGATACTGTCCTTCATTGAAGGTTACTAGTTCAGTTCAGTTCAGTTCAATCACTCAGTTGTGTCTGACTCTTTGCAACCCCATAGACTACAGCACACCAGGCCTCCTTGTCCATCACCAACTCCCAGAGTTTACCCAAACTCATGTCCATTGAGTCCGTGATGCCATCCAACCATCTCATCCTCTGTCATCCCCTTCTCTTCCCGCCCTCAATCTTTCCCAGCATCAGGGTCTTTTCAAATAAGTCAGCTCTTTTAATCAGGTGGCCACATTATTGGAGTCTCAGCTTCAACATCAGTCCTTCCAGTGAATATTCAGGACTGATTTCTTTTAGGATGGACTGGTTGGATCTCCTTGCAGTCCAAGGGACTCTCAAGAGTCTTCTCCAATACCACAGATCAAAAGCATTAATTCTTCAGCACTCAGTTTTCTTTATAGTCCAACTCTCACATCCATACATGACTTCTGGAAAAACCATAGCCTTGACTAGGTCGACCTTTGTCAGCAAAGTAATGTCTCTTCTTTTTAATATGCTGTCTACGTTGGTCATAGCTTTTCTTCCAAGGAATAAGCGTCTTTTAATTCCATGGCTGCAGTCACCATCTACAGTGATTTTGGAGCCCAAAAAAATAAAGTCAGCCACTGTTTCCCCATCTATTTGCCATGAAATGATGGGGCTGGATGCCATGATCTTAGTTTTCTGAATGTTGAGCTTTAAGCAACTTTTTCACTCTCTTTCACTTTCATCAAGAGGCTCTTTAGTTCTTCTTTGCTTTCTGCTATAGGTATGGTGTCATCTGCATATCTGAGGTTATTGATATTTCTCCTGGAAAACTTGATTCCAGCTTGTCAGCCCGGCATTTCTCATGATATACTCTGCATAGAAGTTAAATAACCCTGACATCCTCCTTTCCCTATTTGGAATCAGTCTGTTGTTCCATGTCCAGTTCTAACTGTTGCTTCCTGATCTGCATACAGATTTCTCAAAGGGCAGGTCAGGTGGTCTGGTATTCCCATCTCTTTCAGAATTTTCCACAGTTTATTGTGATCCACACAGTCAAAGGCTTTGGCATAGTCAATAAAGCAGAAATAGATGTTTTTCTGGAACTCTCTTGCTTTTTCGATTACTAGTAGATGTTCAGAAATCCAGAATCTAGATGTGGCTTTGCTGCTATCATACTATGAGTCTGTGGACAAGTCTTTTTAACCTCAGTTCAGTTCAGTTCAGTCGCTCAGTCATGTCTGACTCTTTGCAACCTCGTGGACTGCAGCACGCCAGGCTTCCTGGACCATCGCCAACTTCCAGAGCTTTCTCAAATTCATCTTCATTGAGTCAGTGATGCCATCCAACCATCTCACCCTCTGTTGTCCCCTTTCCCTCCTGCCTTCAATCTTTTCCCAGCATCAGGGTCTTTCTCATGAGTCAGTTCTTGACATCAGGTGGCCAAAATATTGGAACTTCAGCCTCAGCATCTGTCCTTCCAATGAATATTCAGGACTGATATTCTTTGGGATTGACCGATTTGATCTTGCAGTCCAAGTGACTCTCAAGAGTCTTCTCCAACACCACAGTTCAAAAGCATTAATTCTTCAACACTCAGCCTTCTTTATGGTCCAACTCTCACAGCCATACATGACTACTGAAAAAACTATAGCTTTGACTATACGGACCTAACCTATATAAGCTCGGTTAGTTTCCTCATCTGAAAAATTTAAAGGACTGGAAATTGTTAGGTCTCTTTCAGTTCTTACATTCACTCAATATATAATTTCTAACTAAAAGAAAATATGACTGAATGGCCTCCTTAGATTCTACAAAAGAGACTAAGTGTACCCCAAAAACCATAGGAAAAGCTGTCTTAGATGATTTTCCCCAAAGAAAGTAAACTCAGGAAATGAATTGCAGACATTGCCAGTCTTCTAGAAATGATGAATCTTTTTCCTTCGTATCTGTTTTCCCTAGAAAACCATGGTTCATTTCTACTTGTACTGTGTGGAAATAGGAAGGAAATCAAATAAAAAAAGGAGAGTAAAAGCTTGATTTTTGAGTGAATTTGATGAGAAATACTAATTCATAAAGTCATTGCTTGCCTCCTATTTATTTCATTTTTAACTCCCCCCTCCCCCACCTTTTCCCTTCCTCTAGGGGCTAGGCTTTTATCACTGGGATCATTGATAAAAGTCCTACTTTGTTGTGTGACATTGCAAAAAGGATCTGTGTACCCAGGAACATTCTCACCATTTCCAAAGTATCCAATTTTTGTCTCACTTGCTCTGTAGAAATGTTTCCCCTTGGGGTGTTCTTACTCACATGAGTGCTTTAAGTCTACATTAATACACTTATTTCAACTAGACCTTTAATCAATATTTCATGGGATGTACTGAGAGGACCCACTTATTCTCTTTTAGTCTCTGCAGGTGTAGGAGTGAGAGAACTCACTGGCCCGAGAAGACTGGTGTCATTTATACACAAATGTAGATGTTCCTATCGATCATAGGCTTGTTAGGATAATACTTGTGATGAATCATTTACAAGAAGGGGACAAGGCAGCTTATGTTTTACAGAGTGAGACTTTTCGTTCCTTAAATACCTATCAGAGTCCCATTACTGAAGAAGTCAAGGATAACTATTGGGTTGACCTCCTGGCAAGGATAAATACTAATACAAATAAAACAGCTTGCATAGGCAGACCAATTGAGGCCACAATGGATTCTAAAATTTGTGAACTCTGATATTTTGAAGAGATCTCAGAGTTTTATCCTCTACAGACAAATGAAACTCCATGAGTGAGAAAGTTGCAGGGCCTTTAGAAAGGTAATTTCTTTTTGATAATGTTTATAGTATGGTGGTAAGTTGTCTAGGACTTGAAATTAGTAGGACTTTGCTCAGATTCTGGCTTCTAAACTTATTGTCTATATAAATGTGGACATTTTACTTTATGCTTCTTAAACATCACTTCCTGAGCTTAAAATGTTTAATTAGTGACTCACATGTGTTAGGCACTTACTATGTGTAGGATAATAATACTTGTCTAAATTCTTAATATATTATTTTTATAGTCTTCAAAATAGTCTTAATAGGGAGATAAGACTGTTGACTACTGTAAGTACATAGTAAGTGTGCAAGTGGAATTTCTTCTACTTTTCCTTTGTTTTCAAAATTATTTTAGCTATTTTAATTCTTTTGAGAATAAGCTTGTCTATAAATTTTAGAATAAGTTTGTCTATACCTTTGGGCTTCCCAGGTAATGCTATACTGTGTGTGCCAAGTCACTTCAGTCATGTCTGACTCTTTGTGACCCTATGGACTGCAAGCTGTCAGGCTTCTCTGACCGTGGGATTCTCCAGGCAAGAATACTGGAGTGGGTTGCCATGCCCTCCTCCAGGGGATCAGGGCTAGTGATAAAGAATCTGCCTGCCAATGCAGGTGATCCTTGGGTTGGGAAGATCCCCTGGAGTAGGAAATGGCAAACCACTCTGGTATTCTTGCCTGGAAAATTCCACAGATAGAGGAACCTGATAGGCTACAGTTCATGGGTCACAGAGTCAGACACAACTGTGCAAGTGACCACACACACATACCTATAGAAATCTTGCGGTGATTTTGGCAAGAACTGCATTAAACCTATGAATCGATTTGGAGAGAACTGACATTTATTATATTGAGTCTCCAATCCATGAAAATTGTACATTATTTAGATCTTTGATTTCTTTCATCAGCTGTTTGTAATTTTCAGCATATAGAGCCTGTACATGTTTTGTTAGATTTATATATAAGTATTTCATTTTGAAGAGTGACTGTATAAGTTATATATGGTATTATGTTTTTAATTTCATTTCTTACATGTTTACTACTATAGAAATATGGTTGATTTTTGTTTTTTTTATTTGTATTCTGCAAACTTGCTGAACTCAGTTCTAGGTTTTTTTGTTTGTTTTTTTTTTCAGAGAATCCTTGGGATTTTCTATGTAGTGAATCATGCTATCTGTGAATTGTTGTTCTTGTTATTGTTGTTTAGTCGCTAATCATGTCCAACTCTTTTGAGACCCCATGGGCTGTAGCCCATCAGGCTCCTCTGTCCATGGGATTTTCCAGGCAAGAATACTGGAGTGGATTGCCATCTCCTTCTCCAGGGGCTCATCCCAACCCAGGGATCAAACCCCCGTCTCCTGCATAGGCAGAAAGATTCTTTACTACAGAGCCACCAGGGAAGCCCTGTTGTCTGTGAATAGGGAATGTTTTATTTTTTTCCCTTTCCAGCCTGTATGCCTTTTATTTCCTTTTCTCACCTTACTACACTGGCTAACACTTCCTGTTTTATATTGAATAAGAGTGGTGAAGCCCATCTTGCTTTGTTTCAAATTTGTGGGAGAAAGCATTTCAACTTTTCATCATTAAGTACACTGTGATTTGTAGGATTTTTATAGACTCTATATCAAGTTGAGAAAATTCTCCTCTATTTATAGTTTGCTAAGAGTTCTATTTCTGCTTTATTGACTATGCCAAAGCCTTTGACTGTGTGGATCACAATAAACTGTGGAAAATTCTGAGAGAGATGGGAATACCAGACCACCTGATCTGCCTCTTGAGAAATCTGTATGCAGGTCAGGAAGCAACAGTTAGAACTGGTCATGGAACAACAGACTGGTTCCAAATAGGAAAAGGAGTACGTCAAGGCTGTATATTGTCACCATGTTTATTTAACTTATATGCAGAGTACATCATGAGAAATGCTGGAATGGAGGAAACACAAGCTGGAATCAAGATTGCCGGGAGAAATATCAATAACCTCAGATATGCAGATGATACCACCCTTATGGCAGAAAGTGAAGAGGAACTAAAAAGCCTCTTGATGAGAGTGAAAGTGGAGAGTGAAAAGGTTGGCTTAAAGCTCAACATTCAGAAAACGAAGATCATGGCATCTGGTCCCATCACTACATGGCAAATAGATGGGGAAACAGTGGAAACAGTGTCAGACTTTCTTTTTCTGGGCTCCAAAATCACTGCAGATGGTGACTGCAGCCATGAAATTAAAAGACGCTTACTCCTTGGAAGCAAAGTTATGACCAACCTAGATAGCATATTCAAAAGCAGAGACATCACTTTGCCAACAAAGGTTCGCCTAGTCAAGGCTATGGTCTTTCCTGTGGTCATGTATGGATGTGAGAGCTGGACTGTGAAGAAGGCTGAGCACCGAAGAATTGATGCTTTTGAACTGTGGTGTTGGAGAAGACTCTTGAGAGTGCCTTGGACTGCAAGGAGATCCAACCGGTCCATTCTGAAGGAGATCAGCCCTGGGATTTCTTTGGAAGGAATGATGCTAAAGCTGAAACTCCAGTATTTTGGCCACCTCATGCGAAGAGTTGACTCATTGGAGAAGACTCTGATGCTGGGAGGGATTGGGGGCAGGAGGAGAAGGGGACGCCAGAGGATGAGATGGCTGGATGGCATCACTGACTCGATGGATGTGAGTCTGAGTGACCTCCGAGAGCTGGTGATGGATAGGGAGGCCTGGCGTGGTGCAGTTCATGGGGTCGCAAAGAGTCGGACACGACTGAGCGACTGATCTGATCTGATCTGAAGAGTTCTTATTGTAAATGGATGTTGAATTTTTTCCAGTGATTCCTTTTTTTTTTTTTTGCCTTATTGATATGAGCATGCATGATCAGTCACTTCAGTTGTGTCCGACTCTCTGTGACCCCATCGACTGTAATCCACCAGGCTTCTCTGTCCATGGGATTTTCCAAGCAAGGATACTAGAGTGAGTTGGCATGCCCTCCTCCAGGGTCTCTAACCGACTTAGGGATCCAACCTGTGTCTCTTATGTCTCCTGCACTGGCAGGCGGGTTCTTTACCACTAGTGCCACCGGGGAAGCCCCTTGATATGATAATGTTTTTTCTTATTTAGTCTATTATTATAACAAATGACATTGACTGGTTTCTAATTGTTGAACCAGCCTTGCATTCCTGGAAAGAATTCCTCTTGGTCAAACTGTATCATTTTGTTTATATATTGCTAGATTTGATTTGTTAATGTTTTGTGGAGAACATTTGCATCTATGTTTATGGGAGATATTGTTTTGTAATGTTTTTGTCTGGTTTTGTTACTGAGATGAAAATTTTAATACTACGTTTTTGAGTTGGTATGTAGGAAGGCTACTAATTTTTCCATTTTGCTGTTATATCCACTTACTTGAAATTTTGTTTCAATTCTAATAACTTTTTAATTTTTTTAATATTCTAGGTATACAATTGTAACTTCTATTTAAAAAAAAAAAACACTTTGATCTCTTCCTCTCCCCCAAATTGATAGTTTTTATTTGTTCTTGAATTCCTGCATTACCTAGTGCCTCTCCAATCCCTACAACAATTTTAGTAATTTATACTTTATCACTATGTCATTATACAAGGTATCTGTACATAGTATTACTAATAAATTTAACCTCCTTCCTATTTGCAATGATATTTCCTTAAAATTGAGATAGAATTGACATATAACATCATACTAGTTTTCGGTGTACAAGATGATGGTTTGATATATATCAATACTGTTGAATGATTACCACAAAAACTAACATCTGTCATCACACACAGTTACAATTTTGTTTCTTGTGAAGAGAACTTTTAAAATTTATTCTCTTAGCAACTTTCAAATTTACATTATTAATAACTATAGTCACCATACTGAACATTATCTTCTCAGGGCTTATTTATCTTACAACTGTATGTTTGTACCTTTTGACCACCTTCATCTGTTTTGCATACCCCCAACCCCCACCTCTGGCAACCACCATTCTGTTCTCATAAGTTCAGGATTTCTTAGACTTCACATGATGTTAATCATTTATATTTGTCCATATATCATACTATTTGTTTTTCTCTGAGAACCTTAACTCTTAAATTCACCATTAAAATAACAGTCTTTGATTTTATAGTTATCTATCTTTTTGGTATTTTGTTTTCTATTTTTTAAATTTATGTTTTTATTATTAATTAACTTCTTCCTTATTTAGTTTTTTTAGTTTCATTCATTGAACACTTGGTATATTTATTTTCTGGCTGTTAAATTTCTTCTGAATACTCTTTGGTCACATTTCATAGATATCAAAACATAATGTTTTCATTATCATTTATTGCTAAATATTTATCATTTCAGTTTTGTTTTCTTCTTGCTTCTAACCCCTACCAACCACTGATCTTTGTACTGTTTCCATAGGTTTGCCTTTTTCAGAATGTTATATAGTTGAAATCATTCAGTATGTAGCCTTTTCAGATTGACTCCTGTAACTTAGTAATGTGAAGTTAAGCTCCCTCTGTGCCTTTTCATGGCTTGATAGTTCATTTCTTTGTAGCACTGAATAATAATCTGTTGTCTGGATAAACCAAAGTTTATTCCCTCATTCACCTACTGAGGGACATCTTAGTTGCTTCCATTTTTAGGCAGTTATGAATAAAGCTGCTATATATACTTGTGTATGTTTCTTTGTGAACAGTTTTCATCATTTGGGTAGATACCAATAAGCACAACTGCCGGATCATGTAAGAGTATGCTTAGTTTTGTAAGAAACTGCCAAACTGTCTCCTAAAGTGGCTGTGCCATTTTGCATTCCTATCAGCAATGAAGGAGAGCTCCTGATACTCGACATCTTTGCCAACACTTGGTGTTGTCAGTGTTTGGATTTTGGCTATCTAATAGGTGTGATGGGTATATCATTCTTATTTTAATTTACATTTCTCTAGTGACATGATATGGATCATCTTTTCATGTGCTTTTTTTTTTTGTCACCTATGTATCTTCTTTGGTGAGCACTGCTTTATTACTCTAATGACTGTTTTTAAATTTTTATGAACATCTCTGGAAATGCATTAATTTTTCGAATAATAAAAGCAACAATAATTGTTATAAAATTATAGTAGCATGGAAGTCCTAATAGTAAAAGCAAAGTCCATTCCAACCCCCTGGAAAAGTTATTAATGAATATTATACTTTCATATTTATTGATGCACAAATAAGTATGATTTTCTGTATAATATGACTATACTATACATATGAAATAACATATTTAAGTTTATTTTATTTGCTTTCCCTCTCTACTGCAACAAATTTTAGTTAAAATCAGTCCATTTTAGTTACTTCAATTTAAAACATTTCTTTTGAGCAGTTGTTTCCTTTTTCTTTGAATTCCTCTTTAAAAATAACACCTTATCTTGTTCTTCTTTTATGAACAAAACATCAACCTGAAAATTTTGGAGGTTGCTAATTAGAATTTTTAAATTTTGCTTTCAAATTTTGTATCTTTTGGTTTCTTCAGTATAGCTTTTTCTGACTGTTCATCTTGGCTCTTCCTTGCCACCTGTAGTTTTTCTTAAATGTTTGATGATCTTCCATTGCTCATTTAAATTTATAAATGAAACACTTGGATGATGAGTGTTTGGTGTTGGCATGGATTTCCTTTTTTGTGTATATCTCTTTCCGTAATAGGTTTTTCTTCTAATTGGAAGGAATGAGTGTAGGTGGACCTGCTTATCTTATAGGCAGGCATATTTATCTTTAGAGTGGATTAAGGAAGCAAGTTGGGCTTCTATACACTTGTCAAAGTAAAGAAGATTTTACCTTGATACTAGAATACTTTGGAGATCCTTAATTTTTGGAAAAACTTTCTTTCTTCCCTACTTACTTTCCCTGCATGATCATTATGTAGGACTAGAATTTCCCAGAGCTCTATTCTACTTTTCTCTTTCTAAACTCAAAAAATGTTAGGACACCCTCTCCCCACAGCGCCTAAAGGCAGAATTGCCACCATAGAAAAGTATTCTTGAGGCTTTGTCCTGGAGGCAGACACCATGGCTAGCCTTCCTGTCCATATGCAGGCGTGGACAGGGACTACAGACCAAGCTGTTCAGCAAGGAGTCCCTTAATCGTCCTAGGAATTGCCCCATGTCCAGGATCTCCTCCAGTTCTGGTTTCTATTCATTACTTTTGAGGATTCTAGAACTCCTGGGGATGAACAGCTCTCTTCTCAGCAGCCTTTTCCCCATCCTAATTTGTGTATAGTTTATTTCTACTCTGGTTTCTTTATCAATCTGATCTTATTAGTTTTCTAACTCCTAGAAATTCCCCCAAGCATATGGCCTACTGGTGATATCATTTCTTGTTTCTCAGCTTGCTATAAATGTATTTTTCAATTGTATATTTTGTGTCATTTCAATTAGATTTTGGCAGAGAGAGGAGGTAAGTGTGTATACTTAGTCTGCCATATTGAAATGGAAGTCTTCACCTGTATTTGATCCACAGCTAAGTTTCTATAGGCAAAGCAATTATAATCTGTCACCAGTATGTAGATTCTAGTTTAAAAAATTTCTTAGTTTCTAAATTAAATCCCTCAAGCAAGAGTTCTTATCCTAAGGCTCATGAATCCCTAGAGATCAATTAAGCCCTAAATAGTCTCTAGGGGATTCAGATAAGATCAGATCAGTCGCTCAGTCGTGTCCGACTCTTTGCGACCCCATGAACTGCACCATGCCAGGCCTCCCTGTCCATCACCAACTCCCGGAGGTCACTCAGACTCACATCCATCGAGTCAGTGATGCCATCCAGCCATCTCATCCTCTGTTGTCCCCTTCTCCTCCTGCCCCCAATCCCTCCCAGCATCAGAGTCTTCTCCAATGAGTCAACTCTTCGCATGAGGTGGCCAAAATACTGGAGTTTCAGCTTTAGCATCATTCCTTCCAAAGAAATCCCAGGGCTGATCTCCTTCAGAATGGACCGGTTGGATCTCCTTGCAGTCCAAGGGACTCTCAAGAGTCTTCTCCAACACCACAGTTCAAAAGCATCAATTCTTCGGTGCTCAGCCTTCTTCACAGTCCAGCTCTCACATCCATACATGACCACAGGAAAGACCATAGCCTTGACTAGACGAACCGTTGTTGGCAAAGTAATGTCTCTGCTTTTGAATATGCTATCTAGGTTGGTCATAACTTTGCTTCCAAGGAGTAAGCGTCTTTTAATTTCATGGCTGCAGTCACCATCTGCAGTGATTTTGGAGCCCAGAAAAAGAAAGTCTGAAACTGTTTCCACTGTTTCCCCATCTATTTGCCATGTAGTGATGGGACCGGATGCCATGATCTTCGTTTTCTGAATGTTGAGCTTTAAGCCAACCTTTTCACTCTCCACTTTCACTTTCATCAAGAGGCTTTTTAGCCCCTCTTCACTTTCTGCCATAAGGGTGGTGTCATCTGCATATCTGAGGTTATTGATATTTCTCCCGGCAATCTTGATTCCAACTTGTGTTTCCTCCATTCCAGCATTTCTCATGATGTACTCTGCATATAAGTTAAATAAACATGGTGACAATATACAGCCTTGACGTACTCCTTTTCCTATTTGGAACCAGTCTGTTGTTCCATGACCAGTTCTAACTGTTGCTTCCTGACCTGCATACAGATTTCTCAAGAGGCAGATCAGGTGGTCTGGTATTCCCATCTCTTTCATAACTTTTCACAGTTTATTGTGATCTACACAGTCAAAGGCTTTGGCATAGTCAATAAAGCAGAAATAGATGTTTTTCTGGAACTCTCTTGCTTTATCCATGATCCAGCGGATGTTGGCAGTTTGATCTCTAGGGGATTATAGGAGGGCAAACTAGAATAAAGCCCTTTGAAAACACTTTTTCAAGGACTACTTAAAATGGAAATAGACAACTAATGGAAGATAAATAAAATCTAAAACCTGCACATATCATTCAGGAAAACTTTATGCAAGATAACTTTTTCCTAGCATTATGTGAAATTTTAACATATAGGAAAGTTGAAAGAGTTGTACAGCAAACATCTATATACTCACTTAGTTTGGACAATTATCATTTAACTCTGTTTGCTTTATCTCATATCTATCTGTTCCTCTATCCATCAATAAATTCTTATTTCCTTTTTGATGTATCTCCAAGGAAGTTTGAGTCATTAATGTACTTTAGGAGGTTTTTAAAATGACAATGTATTTTCTCTGGTTTTCCTTTTTCTCATTTCTTTTCTCTCTTTTTGTCATCATATTCTTATGATACTAATAGAAGAGTTTCCTTCTGGACATATTGTTTTTATCTGCTTGGTTGGCTAATTGGGTGGGTGTTTAGACATGCAAACCAGATTGGCTGCTTAAAGGACCAGTGGAAAGCTCACCTTTTCTGCAAAGCCTTCTTTAATTGAATAGGTTGACAATCATTTTTCTTGTGATCTTGGAGCACTTTGGGCAAATCTGCTGTTATCAGATTGGCATTGTGATTATTGCTTTATATGACTGTCTTCTCTTTTGACTATAGGATCCTATATGTGTATGTGCGTGTGTTTGTGGTTGTGGGGGACAGTGGATTAGAGACTAGGTCTTGTTTATCTCTGAGTCCAAGAGCTGAAACAGTTCCTAGAACAAATTAATAAATCAGATGGTGAACAAATGAATCAGTGTTTGCCCATTTTGACTAGACAAATCAGTTCACAATTGGTTTTTATGATCATTGAAAGGAAGTGAAAGTGAAAGTCGCCCAGTCATGTCCCACTCTTTGTGACCCCATGGACTATACAGTCCATGGAATTCTCCAGGCCAGAATACTGGAGTGGGTAGCCTTTCCCTTCTCCAGGGGATCTTCCCAACCCAGGGACTGAACCCAGGTCTCCCACATTGTGGGCAGATTCTTTACCAGCTGAGCCACAAGGGAAGCCCAAGAATACTGGAATGGGTAGCCTATGCCTTCTCCAGCAGATCTTCCCAACCCAGGAATTGAACTGGGGTATCCTGCATTGCAGGCAGATTCTTTACCAGCTGAGCTATCAGGGAAGCCCTTTAGATCATTGCTTCAGGTTAAATTAGAATAATTGCTTTGCTTAAGAGTATTTGCAGTCCATATAACCGATATAGTTTTGGTACAGTTTTCCAAGTAGGTAATAAGATGGTTGAAGTGAGGTTCCTTACATCATTCCAGATTTAAAGTCAAGAGTAGATATCACTGGGACTTCCTGATGATCCAGTGATGAAGACTTCACCTTCCATTGAAGGGTTTGATCCCTGGTAGGAGAGCTAAGATCCTACATGCCTTGCAGCCAAAAAACGAAAACATAAAACAGAAACAATATATAACAAATTCAATAAAGACTTTAAAAATGTTTCACATCAAAAGCATGTCTTAAAGAAAGAGTGATATCCCTATTCAAAAATGGAATCTATCAAGACATAACCTCAGATTCCTAGACAAACCCATTGTCATCTTTATTCTGTTTTGCTAATATCATCAAAAACTAGTCACAATTTTTTCATTAGGAATAACAGACACCATACCATTGTAAAGACATTGCTCATGACTTTCACTTTTTCTCACTTTTAGAAATTTTCCCAAGTTTAATTTTAGTACCCATCTCAGTAATGGGACTAAAACTTTGCATATTGATCCAGCTTCTCTGTTTGTCGTACATTTCTTTGAGCCTAGGTGATTCAAGAACCTGCCCCACTAAAGAAACACAGGGCAGGTATTAAACATTTTTTTTTAATGAAATATGATGTGCTTGCCACTGTACTAGGTAGTTTACATTGGTTAATTTTGTCTAAGTGACTTCCAACTGAGGGAAAATTGTATTAGATGGTTGAAATCACTTAGTTGAACTATCTACATGGCTACTGAATCTTGGTTCCTTGCTGATTTGAGGAAAAGGAAATCTTCCTCTTCTTTTGTGTTTGTCTTCATGATTTAATATTGTGCTCAAGAGCAGTGCTAGAGGCCCACAGGGAATACTGGGCTCACATAAATATTTACTTTTCCCAAAAATGAAAGTCCTTCAGAGAGTTCCCTGGTAGGAAAGATCAGGGGGGACTCTTGGGTCCAGGTTTTTTAGGTCCCTGATCTTTTAGACAAAGGACACAGACCCTTTCCTTTGCTTTCTCCTTGTTCTCCACAGGCAGCTTCAGCTTTTTGGTAGCCCTGGGTGTTCATTTGACCAGATAAAACAAATGTGGCCTAGGAGAGGATTAAAGTGTAATTTACCTAGGAAGAACACCACAGTCTGGAGTCCTTTCCTAGCCAGGTACACCTTCAGGAACATCCCAGAAGCCTGCCTCTGTCTCATGGCACCAATACATCCCCCAGACACTACTGGGTAGCTGGGTTCCCCAGAATGCTGCTTTAGGACAGTCTCTGCTTGCAGGAGCAGATAAGTGAGCTTAAATGGGCCTTTTATCAGCTACTATGTTCACAGAGGCCATATGATCTTCAAGGAGTTGCTTAGAGATTTAAAGCACTGATGTGACAGGGATGCTTTGATTCCAATGATCCAGCCATTTCCTTGCAGCCAGTGTTTACATAAACTTGAAAAAAATCTGCCACTACTGTTCATCGCCCTCATTTTTCAGCCTTAATGGTAATTACATTCCAAGGACTAGGAGAGATTTAGCATCCTTCAAGTCTGGGGTTAGAGTCTTCTGTAGACGTGGCACTGAAGTGTTGTAGTCCAGCTCTTAGGAGCATGGGCAGAGTGGGCAATGGAAACAAAGGAGACTACTCTCGGATGGAATTTTGAAATCAGCCCCCAGGAAGATTAAATTTGTTTATTGACTATTAGTGTATATGCAAATTTCTGACTTAAAAGACTCAAAGTCTCTTGTTTTAAATTTTTAATTGGAGAACCATTGCTTTACAGTGTTGTGTTGGTTTCTGTCATGCAAAAACATGAATCAGTCATAAGTATACTTATGCCCCCTCCCTCTTGAACTTCCCTCCAACCCTCCACCCCACTCCATCCCTCTTGTTTATCCCAGAGCGCTGGGTTGAGCTGCTGTGTTACACAGCAACTTCTCACTAGCTATCTGTTTTACATTTGGTAATGTATATGTTTCAGGGCCGCTCTCTCAATTTGTCCCTCCCTTTTCTTCCCCTGCTGTGTCCAAAGTCTCTTTTTGCTTTAACATATGAACCAAAATTCTAGAAGTATAAGTTGTGACTTTCTCACTGCTCCCTGAGAAGACTATGGTCTCTTTCCCAGGCCCCCTGTTATTCCCCTCACTCCTCTTCCTTCCCAAATTCAGATCCTTTCCTCTTGCTGTAATGGCCCTTCTTTCCAATAGTAAAGTTGGGGCTCTGTAAAGGAGAGAGATCTGTCCCATAAGTACACATGCCAAACCAAAACAATAGAAGATAATATTAAGAATTGAGACAGTTTCCCTCCACTAAAGGACATGTGCTTGCCCTTTGACCTTGCCTCTCCTTGCCTTTCATTTCTAATGGGACCTTTGCTGTTCCTGTTTTTGTTCACTTCCCAAGTTGAGTCTGGCTCTGTGACCCCATGGACTGCAGCACGCCAGGCTTCCTTGTCCTTCACTATCTCCCAGACCAAACTCAAACTCATGACCATTGAGTTGGTGATGCCATCTAACCATCTCATCCTCTGCCACTTTCTCCTTTGCCT
Organism: Tragelaphus eurycerus; assembly: GCA_935064755.1. Classification (NCBI taxonomy): domain Eukaryota; kingdom Metazoa; phylum Chordata; class Mammalia; order Artiodactyla; family Bovidae; genus Tragelaphus; species Tragelaphus eurycerus. Next base: position 35,216,011 of record CAKXYN010000002.1, read on the forward strand.
TCCATCTTTCCCAGCATCAGGGTATTTTCCAATTAGTCAGCTCTTCGTATCATGTGGCCAAAGTATTGGAGCTTCAGCTTCAGCTGTCCCTACCATCATCTATTTTTCTTCCTTGATCAGTCTTTCCTGTAAGAAACCCCAATCAGTCAACCCCTATGCCTACTTTCATGTAAGAGCAAAGGGAAAAGCAAAAAGATTTTGGATGGGAGAATAGAGTTTTGTGTGTGAGAATAAAAATTTTTTTGTCTCTCTTCACTCCTTTTCCCAAATGAAGGCCCTAAGGATGAAGCTGGTGGACACTTGTGGACCATATCCTGGTCTTGAGCATGTCAGCTACTTCTTGGGCAGTTCTCTGATTTCTGTTTGGCACGCTTGGTGCCTCTGAATCCTGGCCCTACCGTGGTACTTTGGTGAGCCCTACCTTCAGGCTGATCTTTGGAATGACGCTGAGGGCTCTGAGCACAGTCACACAGACAAGAGGAACTGAATCCTGTTCCCGGAATCCAGAGCAAGGATCCTGATGGAGACTTCTTCTTTCTCTTGAAGGCTGAGCCTCTGGCAGACTTCTTTTCCATCTGTCCAGGAAAACCAGCTTTCAATAAATAGTTTTAAGAGCTTTTATCCTGCTCTTGCATCCAAGAGCTGGCCCAGAGCACAGTTCTTGGCTTTTCTCTAAACCAGCTCTGTTTGGGAATATGAAAGTCCACAGGGCTTAGTATATGGATACCAGCATTCTTCAACTTGCCTATCTTAAGTAGAAATTTAGGGGCAGATGCAAGTTTTGTGAGGCTTGAAATCTTGCACATGACATTTTAAAACCACCAATCTGAGGGAGGTAAGATGAAGTAGAAGATAAAGTGGAAAGAGATAGCAGTCTTGGCAAATTGTTTTAAAATAACTTTAGCGACTTAAACAACATATGACCATGTTAGTAGATTACTGATGGTCATTCAAAGACTAGGAAAGAAAGAGCCTGTGCAAGTGAGAAGCCCCAGTCTATACTTCATTAGCTTCATTATAAACTTGCTTCTATAAGAATGTTTTCCTCTTAAAACTATGAAAATATTCTTCCTGTCCACCAAAACATATTACTTTATGTTTCTAAAAAAGCTTTTCAAATGATCTTTGTACAATTTGGTCATGTTTTATCCCAGTAATTCTTCTTTTGGCAATGTAATCTAAAAAAGCAACTAGATTAATGAAACAGCTTTAAGTACAAAGATGTCTATTGCAGCATTACTTATAACATAACAGAAAAACTTCAATAACTAGCAACTTGGGAATAACAAAGTACAATGTGATATATTCGTTTGGTGGAATGTTTTATCATTAGTGCCAGTGATTTTTCTTTTCTTTACCAAATGCATATAATAATTTGGGAAAATATTAATATACCAATATCATCAGAAAACAGTAGCACACAAAAGTTATATAAACAGTATATATAAACAGCCAATTGATAACATTGTCTTTGCATTTCCAGCTCTTTGGAAGTATTCTTGCATTACACACATCTTCTTAGGTGAGCAGAAGAAAGTTCTGAACCCCTTGGATCTTTGGAATTTCCAAAATTGAGGACCAACACTGATCACACTAGAAAAAAGTGTCATTTAAAAATATCCTCCAATTTTATATTGTTTTTTAAAGATAATTATTGATATTAATGGGAACATGAAGAAATCAACACTTTTATTTATTGCTGATTGAAGAATAATAAAGATAACATTATTTGAAATTATTTTAGCATTATTAATCAAAAGCCTTAAATATACTCATACCCTTTGACACAATAATCCCAATTCTGAGCTTTCTATTACAAGGAAATTACAACAAATATAAAGGTAGTATGTGCAAGGATGCCAATTGCAATGAAATATATAGTAGGGAAACATTCGCTGTTGTTCAATCACTCAGTTGTGTCCAACTCTTTGTGATCCCACGGACTACAGCACACTAGGCTTTCCTGTCCTTCACCATCTCCTGGAGCTTGCTTAAATTAATGTCTGTCGAGTTGGTGATGCCATCCAACCATCTCATCCTCTGTCATCCCCTCCTCTTCCTGCCTTCAATCTTCCCCAGCATCAGGGTCTTTTCCAATGAGTCAGTTCTTCACATCAGGTGGCCAAAGTATTGGAGCTTCAGCTTCAGTATCAGTTCTTCCAATGAATACTCAGGATTGATTTCCTTTAGGATTGACTGGTTTGATCTCCTTGCAGTCCAAGAGACTCTCAAGAGTCTTCTCCAACACCATAGTTTGAAAGCATCAACTTTTTGGCACTCAGGAAAATATTACTAACAACTTAAAGATCCAACATTCGAGAAATTATCTTTAAAAGTCACTGTGTATCTGTAATGATATATTAGCCATAGAAATGGCAAAATAGGTAAGAAAAAAGGATAAAATACACACAAGGACATACAATGGAGCTATAAGTGAGGTTGATCCAAAAAATAAAGTGAAATAATTTATTTATGTACCAGTCACTGTTCTAAGCTCTTTATGAATATTTAGCCATTTAATATTCATAATCCTATGGGGTTGGTTCTATAATTATTCCCACCTATGGAGAAGGCAATGGCACCCTTGCCTGGAAAATCCCATGGACCGAGGAGCCTGGTGGGCTGCAGTCCATGGGGTCGCTAAGAGTCGGACATGACTGAGCGACTTCACTTTCTCTTTTCACTTTCATGCATTGGAGGAGGAAATGGCAACCCATTTCAGTGTTCTTGCCTGGAGAATCCCAGGGACAGGGAAGCCTGGTGGGCTGCCGTCTATGGGGTCACACAGAGTCGGACATGACTGAAGTGACTTAACGTAGCATGGGTGACAATGGACAAATGGCAAAGAGGTTGGATAACTGGTCCCAACTCACAAAGCTGATGAATGGTGGAGCTCCAATTCTCATTCAGAAGTCTAGCTCCAGAAGTCTCTGCTCTATGCTATGCTGCTTCAGACTTAGCCCTAAGCTATTTATTAACCAACAAAAAGCTGGAAATTAGACCAGCTACTCCATTCAATGTTATTAACAGGAGAACAAAACAATTTAGTATAAGCTCTTCCTGATGCTAAAACCAGAAAGGATACCATATAGGTAGAATGTGGTGTTATTTAATGAACATCCCTGGAGGAGAGGCCGTAGCACAATTTATATACCAGTTTTTATACTCTGTCCTTATGGTGGACTGAGCCAAAAATACTTGATTTAAGTCATCTCACTAAATAATCTGAGCATTACTAGATTGTGGTAATCACCACTACCCACACCCAAAGGATACTTCAGTAAGAGTGATTCTATAGGGTAAGGGTGGAGGTAAGGGAGCAATAGCAATGTTCAAACACATTAATAAGATAGCTTATTCAAGAATCAATTAAGAAATATCTGAAAGAATAAATTGGGTGCATGGTCTTCATATTGTACTCCATAAATACTGTTCCTCTCAGTCAGAGTTTAAGATGCATGCTAATTTAGTAATCCTATTTATCCTCAAAATTCTGTGTTGGTTGACAAATTGGGTATATTAGCTACTTGAAGAGAAGTAAAGGGACTTGCCTAAACTGTAGTCCAGGTGTTCTACCCTCTTTGTCCAGGATTGTGCACCGTCAAGCGTTGGTGAAAAGGTTTGCAGTCTTCTATCCATTCCCCTCAGACATTCCGTGAGGCTCTGCAAGTCTTTGAGTTCTCAAATGAGCAGCTGGAACAGTCAGCTATTGTGGGGCAGGCATAGCAAGTTCCTTTGCCCTCAGTCAGCAGGGATGAGACTGTAACTTGCAAACTGATGAAAAACACTAGTTTAAAAATGTAAAAGGGTCCTTTAGACTAGATATTTATCTTATCCCTATACCTCTTTCTTGTGATGGACAGGGAGGCCTGGCGTCCTGCTGTGGGCAAAGTAAAGTCTTCGCTTTTTAATACACTGTCTTCATTTGTCATAATTTTCTTGCCAAGGAGCAAGTGTCTTAATTTCATGGCTGTAGTCACAGTCTGCAATGATTTTGGAACCCAATAATATAAAGTCTGTCACTGTTTAAATTGTTTCCCCATCTATTTGCCATGAAGTGATGGGACCAGATGCCATGATCTTAGTTTTCTGGATGTTGAACTTTAAGCAAACTTTTTCACTCTCCTATTTCACTTTCATCAAGAGGCTCTTTAGCTCCTCTTCACTTTCTGCCATAAGGGTGGTGTCATCTGCATATCTGAGGTTATTGATATTTCTCCCGTCAATCTTGATTCCAGCTCGTGCTTCATTTAGCCTGGCATTTCACACAACGTACTCTGCATGTAAGTTAAATAAGCAGAATGACAATATACAGCCTTGATGTACTCTTTTCCCAATTTTGAACCAGTCCATTGTTCCATGTCCTGTTCTAACTGTTGCTTCTTGACCTGCATATAGATATCTCAGGAGCCAGGTAAGGTGATCTCATATCTCTTAAGAATTTTCCACAGTTTGTTGTGATCCACACAGTCAAAAGCTTTAGCATAGTCAGTGAAGCAAAAGTAGATGTCTTTCTAGAATTCTCTTGCTTTTTCTGCGAACCAACAGATGTTGGCAATTTGATCTCTGGTTCCTCTGACTTTTCTAAATCCAGCTTGAATATCTGGAAGTTCTTGGTTCACATACTGCTGGAGCATGGCTTGGAGGATTTTGAGCGTGACCTTGCTAGCATGTGAAATAAGTGCACTTGTGCAGTAGTTTGAACATTCTTTGGCATTGCCCTTCTTTGGGATTGGAATGAAAACTGATCTTTTCCAGTCCTGTGGCCATTGCTGAGTTTTCCAAATTTTCTGGTGTATTGAGTGCAGCACTTTCACAGCATAATCTTCTAGGATATGAAGTAGCTCAACTGGAATTCTATCACCTCCACTAGCTTTGTTTGTAGTCATACTTTCTAAGGCCCATTTGATTTCACAGTCCAGCATGTCTGGCTCTAGGTGAGTGATTACCCCATCATGGTTATCTGGGTCATTAAGATCTTTTTTGTAAGTTCTTCTGTGTATTCTTGCCGCATCTTCTTAATATCTTCTGCTTCTGTTAGGTCCATACCATTTCTGTCCTTTATTATGCCCATTTTTGCATAAAATGGTCCCTTGGTATCTCTAATTTTCTTGAAGAGATCTGTAGTCTTTCCCATTCTATTATCTTCCTCTATTTCTTTGCATTCGTCACTGAGGAAGCCTTTCTTATCTCTCCTTGCTATTCTTTGTAACTCTGCATTCAAAAGGGTATATCTTTCCTTATCTCCTTTGCCTTTCACTTCACTTCTTTCTTCAGCTATTTGTAAGAACTCCTCAGACAACTATTTTCATTTTTTGCATTTCTTCTTCTTGGGGATGGTTTTGATCACTGCCTCCTGTACAATGTTATGAACCTCAGTCCATAGTTCTTCAGGCACTCTTGTCTATCAGATCTAATCCCTTAAATCTATTTGTCACTTCCACTGTATAATCAAAAAGGATTTGATTTAGGTCATACCTGAATGGCCTAGTGGTTTTCCCTACTTTCTTCAATTTAAGTCTGAATTTGACAATAAGGAGTTCATGATCTGAGCCACAGTCAGCTCCCAGTCTTCTTTTAGCTGACTGTATAGAGCTTCTCCATCTTTGGCTGTAAAGAGTATAATCAGTCTGATTTCAGTATTGACCATCTGGTGATGTCCACGTGTAGAGCTGTCTCTTCCGTTGTTGGAAGAAAGTATTAGCTACGACCAGTGCGTTCTCTTGGCAAAACTGTTAGCCGTTGTGCTTCTGCATTTTGTATTCCTAGACCAAACTTGCTTGTTACTCCAGGTATCTCTTGACTTTCTACTTTTGCATTTCAGTCCCCTATGATAACAAGATTGCTAGGAGAAATATCAATACCTCAGATATGCAGATGATACCACCCTTATGGCAGAAAGTGAAGAGGAACTAAAAAGCCTCTCTATGAAAGTGAAAAAGTTGGCTTAAAGCTCAACATTCAGAAAACTAAGATCATGGCATCTGGTCCCATCAAATAGTCAGACTCTATTTTGGGGGCTCCAAATTCACTGTATATGATTGCAGCCATGAAATTAAAAGACGCTTACTCCTTGGAACGAAAGTTATGACCAACCTAGATAGCATATTAAAAAGCAGAGACATTACTTTGCCAACAAAGGTCCATCCAGTCAAGGCTATGGTTTTTCCAGTGGTCATGTATGGATGTGAGAGCTGGACTATAAAGAAAGCTGAGCACCGAAGAATTGATGCTTTTGATCTCTGGTGTTGGGGAAGACTCTTACGAGTCCCTTGGACTACAAGGAGATCCAACCAGTCCATTCGAAAGATCAGTCCTGGGTGTTCATTGGAAGGACTAATGCTAAGGCTGAAACTCCAATACTTTGGCCACCTCATGAGAAGAGTTGACTCATTGGAAAGGACCCTGATGCTGGGAGGGATTGGGGGCAAGAACAGAAGGGAACGACAGAGGATGAGATGGCTGGATGGCATCACTGACTCGATGGACATGAGTTTGAATAAACTCTGGGATTTGGTGATAGACAGGGAGGCCTGGCATTCTGCAATTCATGGAGTCACAAAGAGTCGGACATGACTGAGCGATTGAACTGAACTGAACTTATGATGAAAAGGGCATCTTTTTGGGGTTTAGGCTGTTGTTTTGTTTTCTTTGGGTGTGATTCCCACTCCTTGCCAGATGTCACTGTTATGTGACATCTGTGAGATATGAATTACTGTCATTAACCAGGACCTATTTTACGTTCACTTGCCATGGGAATTTTATTGGAACTCCTAAATAAATATACACATATGGGATTACAGCTAATTGGGGAGGACTAATCTGTCTTTTCTGGAGAAGGCAATGGCAGCCCACTCCAGTACTCTTGCCTGGAAAATCCCATGGATGGAGGAGCCTGGTGGGCTGCAGTCCATGGGGTCGCTAAGAGTTGGACACGACTGAGTGATTTCACTTTGACTTTTCACTTTCACGCATTGGAGAAGGAAATGGCAACCCACTCCAGTGTTCTTGTCTGGAGAATCCCAGGGATGGGGGAGCCTGGTGGGCTGCTGTCTCTGGGGTCGCACAGAGTCGGACACGACTGAAGTGACTTAGCAGTAGCAATCTGTCTTTTCAGTGTAGCCTGCTGTGCAAAATACCACCCTACAGTCCTTTGTATTAATTGTAGCAGGGAGCAGATTTCATTTCACTAGGGGCTGTGATTCCACCTATGCTTCTTTTTTTTTTTTTTTTATTAAAGGCATGTGTTAAATGTGTTATATATATTTGCATTTTTGTTAAAGATATATTTGATTACAAATATTAAGTGTTGTATATATTTGTATACACAAGTGATTGCTTAGTCGCTAAGTCATGCCTGACTCTTTGCAACCCTATGGACTGTAGCCTGTCAGTCTCCTCTGTCCATAGATTTCTCCAGGCAAGAATACTGAAGTGGGTTGCCATTTCCTCCTTCAGGCGATCTTCCCAACCCAGGGATTGAACTACATCTTCTGCATTGGCAGGCTAATTCTTTACCACTGAGCTACCTGGGAAGCCCATATGTATACATAGATTTTTTTTTCCAAATGTTATATGTGTCTATCTGGCTTTGTGTGTTTTAGTCTCTCAGTTGTGTCCGACTCTTTGCAGCCCCATGGACTGAAGCCCGCCAACTTCTGTTCATGGAATTCTTTAGGCAAGAATACTGTAGTGGGTTGCCATTCCCTTCTCCAAGGGATCTTCCTGACCCAGGTATCGAACCTGGCTCTCCTGCATGGCAGGCAGATTCTTTACTGTCTGAGCCACAGGGTAGCTCCTATCTGGCTTTATAATAGCTATTTTTGGACAATAGGTGAAGTGTGAGTTTTTTCTTATTCATTCCATTTTACATTTTATAGGCCTTTTCAATTTGAAATTCACTTTTCTCTTTAGCTCTGAAAAATTTCTTTGGTTATTTATTTGATAATTATCGTCTCTGCATTTATTTGTTATCATTCATTTAGCTCTTCTCTTAGTGGATATTGGACCTCCTGGTATGACGCTCTGTGTCTTTATGGGCTTCTCAGGTGGCTCAATGGTAAGGAATCCACCTGCCAGCACAGGAGACTCAGGTTCAATCCCTGGGTTGAAAAGGTCCTCTAGAGAAGGAAATGGCAGCTCACTCCAATATTATTGCCTGTAAAATCCCATGGACAGAGGAGCCTGGTGGGGTCACAAAAAGTTGGACATGACTTAGTTACTGAGCACTCATGTACATTCTTATTGCTCGTATGTTTCACCCTTTGGCCTTTTTACTTTTGTGCTCTGAGAGGTTTTCTAGACTTTCCTCCAATGCTTCTCTTGTATTTTTATTTCAGAATCATATTTTTTATTTTTCGTAATTATTTTTGTTTGCACTGAGTCTTTATTGCTGCATGCAGGCTTTCTCTAGTTGCAGGGAGTTGGGGTTACTCTTTGTTGTGGTGCATGGGCTTCTCAACACAGGCTCTAGGTGCACAGGCTTCAGTAGCTGTGGCACACAAGCTTAGCTGCTCCATGGCATGTGAAATCTTCCTGGACCGGGGATTGAACCCGTGTCCCCTTCATCGGCAGGCAGAGTCTTATCAATTGTGTCAACAGGGAAGTTCCCAATCATATTCTTAATTTCTAAAACTACTTTCTTGTACCCAGATCATCCTTTAGCATAGTTTCCTATTCTTGATTTGTAGATTAAATGGCTTTTTAAATCTCACTGAGCCTGCTGATTAGATTTTTATTTTTTAAATAACTGAATGTGAATTATGCTCTTTCTCTTTCAAACTGCTTTTTTCCTCCTAAAGTGTCTGGATAACTTTGAATGTTCATTGATATATCAGAGTGTGGACTAGGCAGGCAAATATCTATTCATGGGCATGGATTTGTTACTGACAGACATGTCTTTAAGGTGAGCAGGTGGGGAGCGAACTATTCTGCTTCCAAAAGCCAGGATGATGACTGTTTTACTTTTAGGTGCTAACACCTCCAGTAGTTGCTTTAGTTCACTCCAGCTATAGTGTAACTTTTTTTTTTTTTTAAAGAAAAATGCCACAGCTCTACCTCGTCCCCGTCCGCCGTTGTTTTTTTTTTTTTTAAACTAAGGATAAATGTCTACCTGCCTGACATTTGTGCAAGGAGAGAGGTATTTTCTATTTTGTTTAGAGCCCTTTCACTCATTCCCTGTTTTTCAGCTCTGCTTCTTATTTATGCTCTTGTGTGTGTTCCCTCTGAGTCCAGAGGTTCTGTGGTTCTGCTGCTTTTGGATTCGTGCAGCTTCCTCAAGGTCACTGTTTCCCAGCTGTGCTTCAAACAAATGATGCCTCTACATTTACTTTCTATCATCTGGAAATTTGTTATAATCTCTTTTCTGTTGATGAGTATCCTTCTATTGACTTGCTGTTGCAGGTTTATACCATTCTGTTGCTTTACCATCATTTTTCTAGGGACCAGGTGATAGAGAGTCTATCATGGGGATTTAGTTTGTCATCCTGAAGTAGAATCCTTTAATCTATTTAAGAAGAATCCCTTAAATTCCATGGAAGATGTTTGATTTCAGCCAAGTGTTGAAAAATAGGTAGAATTTACATGGAAATATAGAATTGTAGAAGATAGACCAAACAGAGGACAAGTTTGTGCAGTAGTGTGGAGATGGGTATTGGCAGTGTTAGGTTTGAAGAATAATGAGTATGTTAGCATACTCAAGCAGAACCCCAGAGTTCCAGCAGGAGAGTCATGGGAAATAAGACTTAAAAAATAGTCTGGATCTAGAGTTTTTAGTTCTAGATGGGAAAATTTGGCTGTTTTGAGCAGAGCAGAAAGGCAATGAAATCAGTACTTTAGAAAGATTTATTTGGCATGACGTGAAATATACTTTGGAGGGAGATAGACTAGAGGCAGGGAGCCAATTAAGAAACAGGTATAATCATCCATTTATGAAATGAGGGATGGTGGCAGCGGGGAAGAAAATTGGGAAGAGATGGCAACTTAGAAATAAAAATCTATAGTACTTCGTGACTGATTAGCTATGGAGGACAAGATGACTATAAGTTTTCAGGTCTGGATAACTATGAAGAATTACTGGCATTGATGTAGTTCTAAAAGTTCCAGGTACCTATCCTAATTCCACCTCCTCTCTCTGCTAAGAGTAGGTCACACAGAGTATAATCTTTGTTTTCAGCCTAGGTTTTTACAGGCAATAATAGCAGCGGTGGTAGTTGTAGTGATGATGGTGGAGATAGTGCAAAGAGGCAGTGGCAGAAATAGTGATGATGGTGGCGATGGTAATACTGAAGGTGGTGGCAGTGGTGGTAGTAATATGGTGGAGATGGTAATTGTGGTGGGGCTTGCATGCAACAATGAAACCGGCAGAGGCAGTAGTAATGGAGGTGGCGTTAGCAGCAGCAGTCATGGTGGCAATGGAACGGTGCTGGTGGGAATTTTGGAGGGGGATGTTGGTGGTCATGATGGAGGTAATAGAAGTGATGGTGATGGAGAAGGGAAGTGGTGATGGTGATGGTGGTAATGGAAATAGTGGTAATAGTGGTTGTGTGATGAGGGTGGTGAAAACGCAGATGGCTTTAATGATGGAGGGGGTGGTATGATGGTTCTGATGGCAGTTGTGGTGAATGATTATGGTAGGGACTGTGGTGCTGAGAAAGCTGATAGTGATAATGGTGCTGATGAGGATGGATGTGTTAGTGATAGTATACATAATTGTGGTGGTGATTGTGGTGTGGGTTGTTATAGTGATAGAGGGAGTTAGAACAGTGGGAATAAGAGGAATGATCATGAAGCTAATATTCCTGGTGACTGTGGTAGGTGTGGTAGTATATGGCATGTCTTATCTGTGCAGCTATAGCTTTAAGTCTTGGATTTACCCTTGTCTACTCATATCACGTTTAGGGGAGTAGGAGAAGGCTTAGTTGTCCATATAGTTGTGTGACCCTGTCCTACCCTTTAGTCACAGCTAGAAGTAGACATCCACCTCAGAAGACAGTCCTTAGGCTGGGTGAGCTAAGATTTGCAACCATTAGAGTTTAATTATGAGACTAGAATATTGTAGCTATAAGATGTGGATACTTGAATGGAAAAGACTTATGGAGTCAGAGCCTGAGTCATCACCATGGCAATAAAATGCTGTGTAGTGTTAAGGTTAAGAAAGAGTTCACTAAATAATTTTTTTCATTAAAAATAAATAAATAAATGACTTTTCAAAAATTAAAAAAAAAAAAGAGTTCACAAGTTATGAGTAAGCAGAAAAGGGCAATGTGCCGATAGAGGCAGGAAATGAAGTGGGGGGTAGAGAGAAGCAGAAATGAGAGACAAAACAGCAGCCTCCTTCCTAACTGACAAGGTCCAGGCCTCATGGATTCCCAAAGGGACCATCCAAGTCTATTCTGGTGTCAAGTGGCCATGAAATTGTCAATTGTATCCTTTCCATAAACTTCTTTATTTGAATTGCTTTGTGTGAGTTTCTATACCTTGCAATCAAGGATTAAGATATTTATGAAATAAATTGCTTATTTTTCATGCTATATGCAAACTTCAAGGTCACTAGGCCCTCAGTTCAGTTCAGTTCAGTTGCTCAGTCATGTCCGACTCTTTGCAACCCCATGAATTGTAGCATGCCAGGCCTCCCTGTCCATCACCAACTTCTGGAGTTTACCCAAACTCATGTCCATTGAGTCGGTGATGCCATCCAGCCCTCTCATCCTCTGTTGTCCCCTTTTCCTCCTGCCCACAATCCCTCCCAGACTCAAGGTTCTTTCCAGTGAGTCAACTCTTCGCATGAGGTGGCCAAGTACTGGAGTTTCAGCTTTAGCATCACTCCTTCCAATGAACACCCAATGAACACTCCTTTAGAATGGACTTGTTGGATCTCCTTGCAGTCCAAGGGACTCTCAAGAGTCTTCTCCAACACCACAGTTCAAAAGCATTAATTCTTCGGCACTCAGCTTTCTTCACCAACTCTCACATCCATACATGACCACTGGAAAAACCATAGCCTTGACTAGAAGGACCTTTGTTGGCAAAGTAATGTCTCTGCTTTTTGAATATGCTATCTAGGTTGGTCATAACTATCATTCCAAGGAGTAAGCGTCTTTTAATTTCATGGCTGCAGTCACCATCTGCAGTGATTTTGGAGCCCCAAAAAATAAAGTCTGACACTGTTTCCACTGTTTCCCCATCTATTTCCCATGAAGTGATGGGACCAGATGCCACGATCTTCGTTTTCTGAATGTTGAGCTTTAAGTCAACTTTTTCACTCTCCTATTTCACTTTCATCAAGAGGATCTTTAGTTCCTCCTCACTTTCTGTCACAAGGGTGGTGTCATCTGCATATATGAGGTGATTGATATTTCTCCCAGTAATCTTGATTCCAGCTTGTGCTTCTTCCAGCCCAGTGTTTCTCATGATGTACTCTGCATAGAAGTTAAATAAGCTGCTGCTGCTGCTGCTGCTAAGTCGCTTCAGTCGTGTCCGACTCTATGTGACCCCATAGACAGAAGCTCACCAGGCTCCCCCGTCCCTGGGATTCTCCAGGCAAGAACACTGGAGTGGGTAGCCATTTCCTTCTCCAATGCATGAAGGTGAAAAGTGAAAGTGAGGTCGCTCAGTCGTGTCCGACTCTTAGCGACCCCATGGACTGGAGCCTACCAGGATCCTCCGTCCATGGGATTTTCCAGGCAAAAGTACTGGGGTGGGGTGCCATTGCCTTCCCCCAGTTAAATAAGCAGGGTACCACTATTAGATGCTTTTGTATTTGGACTCAGCTGTCTCCTCAGGAGCTTCTACGTTGAAAAGATCATGCACCAGAAAATTTTATTTAACATCAGGTCCATTTTACACAGAGTCCAGGCTTTGTTTACTATAATCTATTACTTACTAATGCCCCCTCAGTATCTCAAAATTAGAGTTCCCTCACCTAGGAAAACACATCCTGCTTCTCTCATGGCAGCAATGTCTCTAGACTCCTGTAACCTCTTGTATGCTCTTATTTTTCTGATTTGCACTCTCTTGACTTACAGCTTGACCCTCCTCTGCCTTTTTCCTCCAGATGCCAAACCTGGACTGTCCGTGTGTCTATGATTTTGACTCACTCAAAATATCCTGACTCTGGTGTCTCTCTCCCAAGGATGGATGAGCACGGCCAACTGATAAGCTACACTTAGAACTGATGCTCTACACTTCCGCCAGGTTGGTGAGAGAGGAGGTCAGTCTTTATCTCCTGAGTACATGTGTCAAGTATTCTATAGCCTGTTAGGTCAGCATGACTGCCTTTATTCTATAGATGACAAACCTGAAACCCTGAGCAATTAAGGCAATATGCCCAAGTTTATATGAGTGTGGCAAATGAGTGTGGTAAATGAGTGTGGCAAGTGAGTGGCAGATGGAGTGTGAACCCAAGTGTGTTTGACTTAAAACATGTTTTTCTTTAAACTGTGCTGATTTGCCAGAGATGAAGTAAAGCCAGTATTAGTTGAGCACTCTGAAAGTACCCTTTAATGACCATTCAACATCCATTCTCCCCTTCCTTCTTCATACCAAAGCCCTGGTTTTGTTTGGTGTGGGAATATGTTCCTCTAAAAAACTCCATAGTCCAGGCTTCATGAAGCAAGGAAGCATGGGCATGTGAAAGCTGGTATGAAAATCAAAGGTTTGTATGGGGAAAGCTACTTAAAGCTTCAAGTTGGGAGAGGAGATTTCCCCCTTTATTTTTCTTGCTGCTCCGAATAGAGCTCTGATAACCACCTTAGACATGACAAGATCCTAAAGGTGGAATCTACACTCTAGGGTAGTCGGGTCCCTAAAGGCAACAGTGCTGCCATATCAGTTTTGTTTCTGGAGTCTTCTGTGGAGGAGATATAAACACCTATGTTGTTTAAGCTACTTTTATATGTGGTATGATTCAAGCACCTCCTATGTGAAACACTGCTCTGGCACTCAAAGCTTTGGTTGCCCCCATTTCAGATGAAGACCCTAGGTTCCAAAAAGCTTAAATAATTAAGCTCACACAGGTAGTTCAGTGGTGTGTCTTGACTTCAGAGCATATTGCTCTAATAGAATGAAGTCTAAACTCCTTATCATGAAATATGAAATACCCATGATATAACCATTGTCTTTTCTCTCATCTTACATTTTGTTTTTGGAGAAGGCAATGGCACCCCACTCCAGTACTTCTGCCTGGAAAATCCCATGGATGGAGGAGCCTGGTAGGCTGCAGTCCATGGGGTTGCTAAGAGTTGGACACGACTGAGCGACTTCACTTTCACTTTTCACTACCATGCATTGGAGAAGGAAATGGCAACCCACTCCAGTGTTCTTACCTGGATTTGTTTTATGCTTTTGAAAATGCTGTTTCCTCTGCCTAGAATTATCTGCCCCTAATTTTCCACTGGGAATCACCTACTCATCCTTTAAAGTGAAAGTGAAGTCGCTCAGTCGTGTCCGACTCTTAGTGACCCCATGGACTGTAGCCTACCAGGCTCCTCCGTCCATGGGATTTTCCAGGCAAGAATACTGGAGTGGGTTGCTGTTTCCTTCTCCATGGGATCTTCCTGACCCAGGGATTGAACGTGGGTCTCCGGCATTTTAGGCATACGCTTTACCGTCTGAGCTACCAGGAATTGCAGTCATCCTTTAAGACCCAGTCAAAGCGCTACCTCCTCTGAAGTCTTTCCTAAGCAGCTGTCTCATGACATAGGTCTTCCTTCTGTGTCCCTACTGCTCGATGCTGTGCCTTATTAAGACACCATGTGGCATATAGCATGGTAATTATCTACATGCCTGTCTTCCTTCTAAAATGTCAGCTTCTTTAGAGGTCATTATTTTCTACCTCTATATCCTCAGTATTTGTTCACTGCCTATCACATAAGAAGGAAATTTTTATTGAATGACTGACTGCCCAAGTGAATAAAAGTAGGCATCAAGCTGCATGGTACCTTTTAGTAAACTTCAGGTGCTAAACAACACATAATGAGACTTGGCTCCTGATATGTCTCTAAGGCCACCTGGGAAGCATGGGGAGCATGTCATTGCGGGGCTGCTGTTGGTGGGCACTCATGAGAGCCGATGTTTCCATGGAGGCTCTTCAGTTCACTCTACTCTCATTAGAAGGCCTCTGTGTCTAAAGAGGATTGTGGCTTATTTCCAATTCAAAACATGGTTTTGTTAGGGAATGTGACTGAAAAGATCATAAAGATAGATCTGATTCTTGTTTGAATCCTTTCAAGAAATTAAATCAGTTCTGACACAGCATTTTTTTTTTCAAGATTTTGAAAACTTTGAATCCATTTTAAACTAGATTGTGATCGACAAACCCACTGGAACATTAGCAAACAGTTAAATACTAATTAGCCAAGTCCCTGCTAATCGCCCAGCTGTCAAAGGCATAGATAGAAACAAAAGCTTCTATTAAACCTGAGTTGGTCCCTGAGGAGGAAAAGGTCAGAGGGGAGTGTTCAGTCAACTGTGAGATTATATGAACCAAGTCTTAAGTGATAATCATAAAAAACATGCAAATATCCCTTTACTTATTTAAAAAGACATTATATTGACATGAAAACTCTCCTTTTGTCATTTTCTCCATCATTTGGAAATGGCATCCCACTCCAGTACTCTTGCCTGGAAAATCCCATGGACAGAGAAGCCTGGTAGACTGCAGTCCATGGTATGGCAAAGAGTTGGACACGACTGAGCGACTTCACTTTCATTATTTTTAGGATGAAGTTCAAAACCTTTTCCCTGACTTTCTACCACCACATAGGATTTCCAGCTGTTTTTGTCATTTCCTCCTCCTCTTCTTGGACCTTCTGCTCAAGGCTATGAGCCCTTAGATACAGAAAATTTGGGGGAAAGATAACTGCAAGATACAAGGTGGGTGGAGATACTGAGATTGTAAATGGTGGTAGTGGTGGTAAGAGAGGGAGTGAGTGTTGAGAACGGATGGTGAGGAAAGCTGCTTCTTCAAGACCCAAAATGGACTGCACAGGAAGACTTCAAATCTACTATGGGCTAATTCTCTGTGTTTACACTTCACTGCCCTCCAACATTTCTCCTAATTGTTTTTCAGAATTCACGCAAGGGTAACCCAGTATTGTAATGCAAGTCCTTCATTCAAGTGAAGTCACACTAAAACCTACCTATCCTCCATCTCCATCCCATTTCAATAAGAGACTTTTCTTTTACTCCTTGGTATATAGGTGAATTTTCAGGTGGAGTGGAGAAAGCAGTGTCCATTTTATATAAATCTTTATAAAACTCTCACAGGCATTTAAAATTCCCCAAAGGTTAAGAAACATCCATTTAGAAGAGACTAATATGATTGATTAAAACAGAGCTGCTTAAAGTATGGCTTGTGGACTACTTATATTAGGATCAAATAGAGAGATGTTTTTAATATAAATCCTTAGACCTTGACTCAGAACTCTTGAATTGGAAAATCTGGGGTGGGCGCCTGAGAAACTGCATTTAAAAATCCTCCCAGAAGATGTACTTTATCAGATGAGAACAACTGACTTTAAATGGATCTAGGTTCATGTTTATTGGTACTTTATAATTACGCATATTCCTGAATACTCAAAGTTGAAAAGTTAACGGCTTGAGTGTGCCTGAAAGATAATTATATCATCAGAATTAATTATGATTTGTCCTCCTTTCAATTTTTGCATGTTTTTTTTCTTCTCATCTTACAATGGCCATATTGTAGAACAGGAGTTGACAAATTATGGTCCACAGCCCTAATCCAGCCACCATCTATTTTTGTATGACCCATGAACGGTTTTTACATTTCTAAATGGTTGATCTGTAAGTACCTACATAATACCTTCTACGTTGCCTCTTGGCAGCCAAAGTCTAAAGTATTTCCCAGCTAGTTCTTTACTGAGAAAGTTTGATGACCCACCAACAAAGAACGAGAGCTCCTGTTCTTCATATCCCTGATTGTCAGCTTTTGGTATTGTCAGAATTTTTTTAGCATCTAATTTTTTTTTTTATACATCTAATAGGTATATAGAAGTGTTTCGTGGTTCTAATTTGCATGCTTCTAATGGCTAATGATGTTTAGTATCTTAATGTGTTTATTTGCCATCCGGATATCTTCTTTGCTGAACTGTCTGTTCAAATCTTTGAACCTTTATGAAAAACTGAATTCTTTCCTTATTGTGGAGTTTTAAGAATTCTTTATATATTCTGGATACAAGTCCTTTGTCAGAAATAGTTTGCAAATATTTAATTCTGTTGAGTGTTTTATGCAGAGGAAAAGTTTTAAATTTTAATTAAGTTCAGTGTATCATTAAAAATATTTTTCCCCATGTCATGCTGTTGGTATTATATGCAAGAATTCTTCGTTTAACCCAAAGTTACAAAAATTTTCTCCTGTGTTTTCTTCTGAAAGTTTTGTGGTTTTACAAAATTTTACATTTAGAGTTATAATTGGTTAAGTTACTGTTACTTGGTTAAGTTACTGTTATAAGATGTGAAGTAAGGTTTGAGTTTATTTCTTTTCTTTTTTTTTTTTGCATATAGGTATTCAGTTGTTTCAACGGCATTTTTAGAAAGACTATTAGTTAGACTATTAGACTATTTTAGACTATTAGCGCTCAGCTTTCTTTATAGTCCAACTCTATCAAAAATAAGTTAGCCATATTTATGTAGATCTCTTTCTGTTTGAATCCTCCAGCTTTACTCTTCAAAAATTACTTTGATTATTCTAGCTCATTTACTTTTCCATATAAATTTGAGAGTCAGCCTATTTATATATTCAAAAATTCTGTGGGATTTTTATTGCAGTTGAGTTAAATTTAAAGATCAATTTGGGTTTTAATTTAAGATTTTAATACATCTGAACTTTGTTGAATGTTTGAATTCATGGATACAGAAAGTATCTTCATTTACTTAGGTCTTTGATATTGCATCAAATTTTGTAGTTTTCAAGATACAGATACTAAACATGGTTTTGGTTGTTTTTTTTTCATTTGTTTTGATTTTATGCCTAAGTTTTCTCTTTTTTCAAGCTATCTAAATAGTACTTAATTTTTTTTTCAGTTTCTAATTGTTGATTGCTAATAAATAGGTCTACAATTGGTTTTTGTGTGTTGACCTTGTATCCTGTGATCTTGCTAAACTCACTTTCAAGTTCTAGGATCTTTTTGGTGTTGAATTTTATCCAATGCTTTTTATGCACAAGCTGATGTATGATCACGTGAGCTTTTTTTGCTTTAGTCAGTTAATATGGTAGATTATATTGGTTTATTTTTAAATGCTGAAACTGCCTAGTGTTTCTGCAGTAAAAACCTTTGTTTTTTTTGGTGATGTATTGTTTCTTTTACTGATTGCTGGAATTGATTTGATGATGTTTTCTTAAGGATTTTAATCTCATTTATAAGGATTTATGTCCTTAGTTTTCTTTTCTTATGCTATTTTTGTCTTGTTTGGTATCAGGTTAATGCTGCTGCATGATATGACTTGGAAAATGTTTTTCCTTCTATCTTCTGGAAGATATTGTGTCTAATTTCTGCTATTATTTCTTTATATTTGTTAGAATACACCAATGAAACCATGTGGACTGAAAACTTTCTTTTTGGGGAGTGTTTAAACTAAATTTTCCACTTCCTCAAGAGGCATAGACTAGTAGGATTCTGTTCCTTTGTAGATGAATTTTGGTAGTTTGTGACTTTCAAGGAACTGGACCATTTCATCTAAGTTGTTAAACTTTTATTCATAGGGTTGTTTAATATTTCTATATTATTCTTTACTGTCTATGGGGTCTATATTGATATTCTCTTTTTCATTTTTGATGTTAGTAATTATTATCTTCTTTACTTTTTCCTTCCTGTCAATCTGTTCATAGTTTTACCTTTATAATCATTGTTACAAAGAATCAGCTTTTAGTTTAATTAATGTTCTTTGTTGCTTTTCTCTTTTTCAGTTTTAGTGATTTCTGCTCTTATGTTTATTTGTGTTTCCTTTCCTCTACTTGGATATCTGTATTTTAATTGTTATACTATCACAGCTTAACACTTAACCACTTAATTTTGTTTCAACTCAAATGATTATAGTATGTCTTCAACCAGTTATTTTCAAAGAAAATAATGCATATGTCATATGACTTTTTAAGCCCTGCCTCCTTGAAAATTTTTCTCTGTTGGTCATACATGAAAGCCAACCTAAAATTCTTAGGTTACAACATTTTCCCTTTAGAAACCTATAGATGTGGCTTCACTGTCATCTAAAATTAGATTATAGAGGTATCTGAAGCTACCCTTATTTGTGTTCTGCCTTAAGAAACAGATTTTCCCTTGTGCTAATGACATTTTAAATTTATTCTTGTAGTTTACATTTTTCTAAGAAGTGGGCTAGTTTCCAATAGATTTTACCTGATGTTTGATCTCCAGGTCTTTACTCAGCTCAGAAAAGTTATTAGATGATATTAAAAGTTATTAAATGATTATTGCTTTATATAATGTTTTTTTGTTAAATAATAGTTCTGGTCTCTTCATAGTAAATACTATTGGTTATTCAAATAGTGATGTACCATTCCTTATTCTATATTTCTATTGACTTTCAAGTTTTGTTTTTTTTTTAATTATTTCTCTGCAGTCTGTATACCTTTTTATTTTGTTACCTCTTGTCTCATCTTATTCTCTTGAATTTAGATATTTAATAATAAATTTGCTTATGTTTATTAAAGTTATTTCCTGTTGTTCTCTTTTGTACATGCCGATTAGTTTTCTGAAATTTTATTCTGAATCTTACATTGGACATTTCGTAGGTTTATGCTTTTGTTCTGAATCTTTATTACATTATTATTTTCCCTCAGTTTTGCAGTACTTTTCTTTTCTTACCCAGTCACTGTCTAGAACAGAGCCTGGCATACAGTAGAAGTTCAGTGGACATTTGTTTAATGAATTAATTGTGAGGAAGGTGAAATCTTTCTAGACATTGGGTATGTGAATTAACCTTGGGCCCACTCTTACTGTGCTTGTGTAATGGTCTAAAGTCCCTTTTCAGATCTACAACTGCAGTCTAATTGATGTGCATACTTTCCAATCCAACTCCTCGCTTACTACTACTATGTCTTTTTTTCATTCAGGTGATATCTTCCCCTATGTCTGATGTCCACCTATAGTAATGATGGAATGCGTGAGCAAGCATCATTTCCATGTCTACCAATGTTCATCTGCACATATCTATATCTATAATAGTTTCTCATGGTGGTTACCCGGAGAAGACAATGGCAACCCACTCCAGTACTCTTGCCTGGAAAATCCCATGGCCGGAGGAGCCTGGTGGGCTGCAGTACATGGGGTTGCTAGGAGTTGGACACGACTGAGCGACTTCACTTTCACGCATTGGAGAAGGAAATGGCAACCCACTCCAGTACTCTTGCCTGGAAAATCCCATGGCCGGAGGAGCCTGGTGGGCTGCAGTACATGGGGTCGCTAGGAGTCGGACACAACTGAGCGACTTCACTTTCAGGCATTGGAGAAGGAAATGGCAACCCACTCCAGTGTTCTTGCGTGGAGAATCCCGGGGACGGGGGAGCCTGGTGGGCTGCCATCTCTGGGGTCTCATAGAGTCGGACACGACTGAAGCAACTTAGCATGGTGGTTACCTATCCCATGTACAATGCTCAAATGAAATCTTCCTGTTTGTATTTCTACCCACCTGATATCTGGCTTTTGCTCTTTGGCTGTACAGAGATGTGAAACAGAGCAGAGAGATTTGTAGGCAGATATATTCAGTCACTGAAGGAAAGACTTATGACCAATTTTCTGGGTGGTACAGACAGACTTTCAGAAGTCTCTGAAATCAGTGGTGGTATAAAATGCAGTATCATTTTGCATTTCATCACTTTTTTGGTATTCCTACTTAATTCATTGAGAAGTTGGACACTATTAAACACAGAGCTACTAGCCAATACCATTTTGAGCTAGAACTTAATTTCTAGCCTATTTTTTAAATATTAGAATTTATTTTAAAATCCAGCCAGAATCTAGGGCATTTATTTTGAATGAAGACACATTGCTGTTATTTCTTATCATATTCACCTCCTCCTACACACTCTTATACATAAATATGCCAAAACTAAATACTCACACTGCACACTCACTACAGTCAGTTGATAAAGAATTTTGAAACAATTTATAAATATTTATTAGAGTAAAATAATAGCAACTGTTGCCAAAAATAGCATCCCATTTAAGTATATTCACAGCAGATGAACTCCAGAATCACTTTGTGCTGATTCATTTTTTCATTTTATTCTAATGCTGACATGTTATTCCCTCCCAAATCACTTCAGAGCTATCAACTCCTCTCCCTCATGAACTCCCAGTCCAATTAGCAAACCCTTATGTATCTTATTACACTATCTTTCACAGTGTCTACTGATTTCCAAGTCCAGCACAATCTATTTCTAGTCTGGTTCTTCCCATAGGAATTTTTTGCAATTCTTAAATGTCAAAAAATTTATTTTCAAAATAAAAGCAGATAAACAAGTAGTAGAAAAATGTGTTACTTTCTTCCCAAGAAAGATTACTGCAAAATGTCAGAAAAACTAGGACTTCTGATTTATCATCTACAATAATCCTGTTTTACACATTGACCTTAACCAATCCCAAACTTTTTCCCTTCATAACTGAGAAAAAATAGTTGGGGAAACTCCATAAAGTACAGAAACAAAGGCAGAGAAATGCTCAAATGAAAAAAAAAAAAAAAAGAAAACCAAACCATAGGCTATATATGTACACACACACACACATACACACACACACAAACATATTTTCATTTAAAATGTTTTAGCAGCCAGCTTACCGATCAATTCTCCTCACCTTTTTTTGACCCTTTTTAAAAACACTTAACATGGTCTAAATCATTGCATTTACTGTTTTTAGATCTGATGTTTTTCTTTGTTTGAACAATGGCTGTAATCATGTTTTCTCAGGTCTCTTAGAAGTTATACTAATAAGAAGTAGCAGACAGTCCTCTCCCATGCATTCTAAAAGCAGATTTCTCATGTGGCAAGACAAAAAAGGAAAAAAATATCATTTAACATAAAATGAGGCCCTATATCTGAGACCCTGTGAGGTCATGTCTGTACAGCAGATTGGACTCCTGCTTAAGTTTTTCTTATGGAGGCAGGAGTGATTTGGTGATGACATAAAGGGGCCCTGATAGAGGACTGTCAACTTTTTCTTAGGTGACAAGACTAGTTCAGAAAAACAAAAAATTATCCAATCAGCTCCTCCCTGGTTTTCCCAGGACAAAATTTGAGAAGCTTGTCTAAATCACCTCCAACTGCCTCCTTTGAAAATAGGTGTTGATGTGAAAAATTAGGACTCTCTGGTTCTTACCACAAGCACTGCCTTTCTCTTCTCACTGGCAAAAGTATGAATACAAAGGTGGCCCAAAGTGCTTCTTGAAGGTTTATTTCCAAGCTAAACCCCAAGTACAATTGTTCTCTCAGTACCATCAACTGGCTCATCAAATATGCATCAGAAAATGTACACAAGTATGTGTATGTTTGGAGGTGGGAAAGATTAATTTCAAACTTGACAGAAGAATTTGTCAGGAGGATATCTGTTTTTGTTTTGTGCAATGCCTTAATGAACCATCTTGTAAAAAGACCCCATAAAGCATGGTGTGAGGTCCAAGTTAGGCAGAGAGAAACAAGATATTCTGCCTCCCAAGTTGGGCTTCCAAAGAGATCTACAGAAGGAAAATATCTGGTCCCAGAATAGGGAATGGGGGATAAGTAGAGAAATATGACAAGAGACTGGAGAGAGGCAGCCTAGGAAAGTAGCTGGTGGTTAACAGCTGAAGAGAAAAGACAGTCACGCAGACATTCCCAATGGTAGGTATGATGGAGATACTTTTAATAATTGAATTGTTTAATATATACTCTTAAGTTCTTTGTATTACATAGTTGATTCGGTCTTAGTCTTGTGCGAACCCTGTATTAATGAATTCTGATCTATTCATGATTCCTGCGAGATTAGTACAAGGGAAAATACAAGGTTAGGTTCCTGTGAGCCACTGGTCAAACGTTTTCATCATTGTCAGTATATAAACTTGTCTCATGTGTGTTTCTATTTAAAGACATCTTTTAATATATTCTTGCTTCATTAACATTGAACTCATGGCCAGTGGCACTATAAATTGTGATTGAAAGTCATTTATCTATACACATGTTGTCTCTATAAGGCACATCATAGTCTCTTGCACTTAGGAACACTACACAACAATTCAACACTATGCATGGGGGGCATTTGAAACAGTGAAACCATCAGCAGAAAAGCACAAAAATGTGGGGGAAATGGCACTAAATGGACTGCAAAGAGAACTCTCATTTACAGTATGAGCGGAAACAAGAAGGCAGAGTGTTGCCTTGTTCTCACCTCAGCCAAGACTGTGCATGTTGGGTAACTTAAATACTTTTCCACTCTGCTCATGTTCATGAATAACCACTGTGAGTATTGAATTTGGGATTCCAAAATATTTTTATCAAGTAAGTGAACTCATAGTTGTGGAATCCTCAAATGGTGGGGACTGACTTCATTTTGATATAATCTTTCCTCATGGTGACCCCCATGTTTGTAAATGCTTGCTTTACACCACTTCCCATTGTGTTCATTTAGGAGAAATCAAGGAATTAAAGTGATGTCCCATCACTGGGTTGATGTATGTCAGAGTTCCTAGTTAACACTAATTATTGTTGCCACTTTTCTTAGTATTTCATGAAGTGGGATATAAGATAGCACCCCTCTTTTTCATATACACCTTATAATGCATACTTGCTTTTCATGATTACTCTTGCTATTTTAAAAGTTGCAGCTATGTAAAGGGGGGATATGTGTGCATCTGTGTAGGAGAGCAGCATGCAAAGTAACCTGCTCCGTGTAAGCTCTATAAGGAGAGTTTTAGCTCCAGAAATCCTTGTTTTTATTTGCCCCTACTCCTTGCTCCTAAATTCATTCTCTGTCACCAACAGTGTAATTGTGATGAGGACATCATATGATGAGACACTTCTCTTAAGAGACTACTGTCAAAAAAACAACCTTATAAGGGATCCCTTACTTTTTGAAAGTTCAATTTATGCCACTTTGCTTTTATGAAAGACCTTCATCAGTACCTGTTTTTGCTATTCGAAAGGAATTTTCTCTTTAATGAAGAAAAGTGCTTCTTTGCTTTATGTCATTTCTGCTTTACGAAAGATTTCTTAGGAATGCTCTCCTTTCAGATAGTGGGGGGAGGGTGGGGGAATGTATTTATTGTTTGCATCATGGTAAATACTCTTCATCTACTCTTTCATTTAGTAACCTAATTTTCCCTTCTTCCTCTACACTCCCCTCTTTCCTTCCTTCTTTCTCCTGGAGGTAATCAATGCTAAAAGGAATGTAAGGCTTAATCAAAACACTCATGGCTTCAAGAGAGGGCTGTCCCTCTTACAGTTTGCTTTGGCAACCCTTTGTTAGGACAAGGAGCTTGTGGCCAAACTCCTAGTCTCAGTCAGAAATTCTGGCAACTGAGATCCCTAGCACATATAAATCTCAAAATTCAAAAGTTTTTTGTCCAACAAGCTTACTTTGGATTGCCATCCAGATTGCCAATGTGAGAACCATCTCCAAATATGCTATTAAATCCTCTAAATTAATTCTCTGTCACCAGCTGTGCAGTCGTGATCAGTTCAGTTCAGTCACTCGGTCATGTTTGACTCTTTGCAACCCCCATGGACTACAGCAGGCCAGGCATGTTTATCACCAACTCCCAGAGATTGCTCAGACTCATGTCCATCGAGTCAGTGATACCATCCAAGTTTCTCATCCTCTGTTGTCCCTTCTTCTCCTACCTTCAATCTTCCCCATCATCAGGGTCTTTTCCAATGAGTCAGTTCTTCACATCAGATGGCCAAAGTATTGGAGTTTCAGCTTCAGCATCAGTCCTTCCAATGAATATTCAGGACTGATTTCCTTTAGGATTGACTGGTTTGATTTGTTTTGAGGAGAGCCAATCTCCATTTCCATATCAGCTTTCTCATCAATACAGTGGGGGAAACAAACAAACAAACAAACATCCTGGGCTGGAGCTCAGGCCTTGTGGACTTGTCCCAAGGTTCTGCCACTACCAGGATGGGTGACTTTAGCCAGGTTCCATTACCAGCCTTGGGTTGAAGCTTTATTCTCTATAAATTAAATAGATAGAACTGAGGTAAACTTTAATGTAGGACTGACAAATTTAAGAGGGGAAAAAAGTGTATATGTGTTAAATTCTAATTAAACTTGAATTTCAGAGAAACAACAAATAATTTTCTGTGTAAATATATCACATTCAGTATTTGAAACATGCTTATGCTTAAAAGGGCTTCCCTGGTGGCTCAAATGGTAAAGAATCTGCCTGCAATGCAGGAAATCTGGGTTTGATCCCTGGTTTGGGAAGATCGCCTGGAGAAGGAAATGGCTACCCACTGTTGCCTGGAGAATTCCATGGACAGAGGAGCTTGGCCGCTACAATCTATGGGGTTGCACAGAGTCAGACATGACTGCGTCTTCGTGGAGCTGTCATCTCTTGGCACGTGCTGCTATGTGTCTTTGAGGCTTTGGGGTTTATGGTGATCTGTATCTGCCTGATACTCAGTATGAATGACCTTCAGAGAATAATGATTACTGCTCTACCTTCGTGTCCAAACATTGTCCCTATTCCCCTTTTGGCTAATTCTAACTCAGAGCAATGTAGAGAAGAGGCTCGTGGACAACAGTTCCTGCTTAACCAACCTGAGGCAGTACAGTCATATTCAGGAAATCCAGAGGAATCTATTGAAAAGGGAGATAAAATAATGGCTTACCTATATAACAGTGATAATCAGTTGGAAGATACAGTAGGAAAAATCCCATTTGGCAACTGAAAACATAAAATACTTAGGGATAACATCAGCAAGAACTGAGCAGTGTCTGTCTGTGTGTTACATACTTCACAGCATCACTGAGGAACATAAAAGCAAATTTGAGTAAATGGAAATGTGAACCATGTTTTCTCATGGAAACTTGGTATTGTAAAGGTGTCAATTCTTTATTTAATTTGTAAATGTGGTACAATTCCAATAAAATTCCAATAGCATTATTTTTGAGAACACATAAAATTATTTTAGAATTCATCTGAAAGAGTAAATGAGACTAACAAAGAAAATTTAGAAAAAGAAGAATAATGAAGGAGGACTTGATTTACCAGATGTGAAGACATGTTTTAAAGTTATGATAAGTAAAACAATACAAGACTGACACCTAAAGAGATAGACATACCAATCATTGGAATGAAATACCGAGATTTGATAAAAATGATATTTCAAGCCACTAGATAAAGAATAGACTGTTTAATAAATGATATTGGGGCAAATAGTTCACCAGTTAGAAAAATATGAAGCTGGATTATCAGAGACTCAACACACAGCAAAAGCCTCTTCTGAGCAGCCCCTGCCTCCCCAGCCCCACTGGCACCCTCCATCTAGTGCGTGTGCTTCCTCCCCCCTCCCTCCCACCCTGTACCTCCTGCCACAGTCCACTGCTCCGTGTGGCTCTCCTCACACACCTTCCGCTTCTCTCCGTGCCTGCATAATCCAATCTGAGCTCCATAACCTGGCCTTCACGACGCTGCACTCCGGCCCTTGTGCCTCCCCCTGCCCTCAGGTATCTTCATTACCACTTTCAGCGCAGCCCCACCAGCCTGCTTCCTGCTGTCACCCTCCCGCAGTGGGTCTGTCCCGTTGTTTTGTTCTTCTTACTGATTTCTCCTCAGCTGCTCTGCCTGGTCGAAACCATCCCACCATTTGGTTCTGCTCAGATTATACTTTGTCTGAGAGACTTTTTTTTAACAATCTCCCTGCCATTACAGTATGTTCATTCCTTTATTATAGCACATGCCTGATACTACAGTTCTTTGTATGAGAGCTGTCTTTTCATCCACGGTGTTATTTTCCACAGTGCAAGGAACTCGGTTTGCATTTGATTAACTGAATTCACCCTGCTGCATAGGCTGCATAGGAATTGACAGTTTTCAAAGGAATTGAGTGTACAAGTACTCTCACCACTGAAAATAGTCTAAGTATTGTATTTTTAATGGAATAATCCTTTATTTATATAGTGTTCTACCATTTATTTATAAATGTCTTTCACATAATGAGAACCAGTCTGAGTAAATATTTGCATTTTCCTGGAGAAACTGATTTATCTAATGTTACATGGATAGTTAGAGGGCAGAGTTAGGGTATAAAATCCGATTTCTTCCTTTCCAGTGCTGTGCCTTGTTGACCTCAGTGGTTCCACTGGGAAAGAACCTCAAGGTCTTATGTTATGAGAGGGCTGCTGCTGCTGCTGCTAAGTCGCTTCAATTGTGTCCGACTCTGTGCGACCCCATAGACGGCCGCCCACCAGGCTTCGCCGTCCCTGGGATTCTCCAGGCAAGAACACTGGAGTGGGTTGCCATTTCCTTCTCCATTGTGTGAAAGTGAAAAGTGAAAGTGAAGTCGCTCAGTTACAACTGAGTGGTAGCAGCCCCATGGAATGCAGCCCACTAGGCTCCTCCATCCATGGGATTTTCTAGGCAAGGGTACTGGAGTGGCTTGCCATGTCTTCCTACAGGGTTGCAGAAATTATGATTGCAGGAGCTTTTTGGTTGTTTAAAGTCTGAATAGAATGGAGCTTCTTTTGTGATTAATTCATCAGGCATATCAGTGTTGCCAGTTCATGGATGTCCCACCTGACCACCAGACTTTTGTCCCCTAGTCAGTGGAGTGACTGCTACGTTTTTTCCTTTTTCAAGTGCGGGTAGGGCCTCCGTGCTTCAGGGCTGACATGGCGGGCTTGCCTGGCCTCCTTCACGGAGGTCATTGGACCCTGTGTATTTTCCTACAAATGTCTCTGGCATCTGAGAAGCGAGTGAGCCCCACCGCGCCTGCTTGTTCACAGAGGGCCTTATCAGTTGTTGATGAGACCCTGTCTAGGCTCACAGACAGGCAGTTTCCTCCAGCCCCAGAGCCTGAGCCTGCTGTGGAGCCAGAAGAAGGTGATAAGCCTCCGAGAAGATTTTTTAGGAGCCTTGCCTATCTTTCACACCAAGTCGCCAGGGTACATTTTCCATGGTCGCCATTTACAGATAGGGTGGCTGCTCTGGATAAGGCAGGGGTGGCTGTGGGGGGCAGGGATGCAGAACAGTGAATGGGGCAAATGGTTTTTCTAATTAGCCACCCTTGGGTCTCCCTCAGGACCCTGTAAGATTTGTCTCAGACAACTGTTGTTGTTTTTTTTTTTTTTTTTTACTTTTTCATTGTAAAAATTCCTCCATAGCCAGCTAAGCAAACCTCTTAGGCTGGCTCCAAAGCAATCCGATAGGGTAGACCCAGATCATGATGGTAAAAGTTGAACCTTTTTGGGCCTTAACTGTGGGGAATGTTCCTTCTGCAGCTGCCAGGCAGGAGGGCTGTGGCCATAGGGGAAGCAGGACTGCCACAGAAAAGCCTGATAGAAAGCTCAGTGTTTTAGAGCAGTCAGGTTACAGGCAATACATTACAGAATCTACACAAATCAACCCCTTGAGGACTCCCTCTAGTCCCTCCTTGCCAAGTGTTCTGGCAAAGCGGCCAGAGAAAAGCACATGGAATGGCCCGTGCTTGACTGAAAAGCAAGACCTTTTCATTTTCTTGGGATCCAGAAGATCTGTCTTCTCTTTGGAGTCTTTCTAAGAGCTATAAATTAGTGATGCCAAGGGTGTACTGCTGATTTTCAGCATTCGCAAAAAGTTAAATGAGGACTTCTTATCATGTTTAGAAAATATATCATCTTATTTTCTTGTTTGGACAAATAAATGTGTTCTAGCCTCTACAAAGAGAATGTAAGTACAATCCATTTTTAAAATGGAGTGTTTCAAGTTAAGTGCCTATCCATTGCATTGTCACATTTAATTGTTAATAACACTATTTTCCAATGAAGAACTGAGGTTCAGGGAGTTAAACCACATGTCCAGATTCACACAGCTAGCAGAGGCAGAGAGGGATTCCACTGAGTTACTTCTTCCTTCCATTTCTTGCTGCTTACTGTTTTTTAAGGATTAGTTTTGTTTTTGGTCATTCCTCCAAAGAGTAAACAAGATAAAGTGTAGCCTTCTGGGGTCAACTGGGAAAATAAAGCATGAGGTTTGGTGATGATGCAACAGTGTGTGTGCTGGCTGATGTGGAGGGGAACAGGTGGGTGGCTGTAATATACGGTGGACTACTCTGAGTAGAGTTATTTTATAGGATGCCACCAAAAGACTGCTTACTCCTTTTCTTGATTTGTTTTCCCAGTGATAACATGAAGACCATTACCACTGCTTTGAAATACACTTTTTAAGTTTCCCCCCTGCCAACTCACATCATAATCTCAAACATTTTGTCTCAGCTATCATGGTGTGGGGCAGGCAGTTTCAGTCTAGCCTCCTGTTCTTGGGTGAAATGATGCCTATACCGACTGCAATACGGTGATGGCCACATAGAAAATGGACAAGTGGTAGCCATAATTGTCATTATGGTCATTATTGTTTCCAGTAAGCAGCAATGAGTATGGGAATGGACTGGGTCCTTTACTGCAAAGAGAAATGCATAAACACAGTACAAATGGAAAATCCAAATGATATAACTTCATTTAAGGCTCCCAAACAGCCCCAGAGGAAAAAGCACTAGTAGCCTGTGGGACCACTTTGTAAGCAGGCTTGCAAGGTAGCAGTCTTATTCCTCCATGACTAAAGCTTGGACACTCTTCTTTCTGGTTTCTGTTTATTCTAAGAAACCTGAGCCTTGGGGATAAAGACAGGTGGAAATGCCTTTCTGATCCCCTGGGAAGAAGGAACTAATTAGTAGTCTGCAGAAGAGATCCCCAAGCCTAATATTGACCTTCCTGTCCAGCTTCCTTTATTTTGCAACTTGATAACTCAAGGCAGCCACAGTGAAGACCACCAACTACTCACCCTCTAGGTAAAATTCCTCACTGGAACTTGGATTTCGAGTTTACTTTGAGGAAATGATGTGGGTACCAGCAGCCACAGCTCACGGCATTTGCACTGTTGGCCACTGGATGTTGCCCAGTCCCAAGCAGCTCTCTTTTAAACTCAGCCTGAAATGGGCACAATACTTCTTAGTGACCCCAACAGTCTTTCTACCTTTTGAATTCTGGGGACAGACTCTGTCACTGAAGGTGCTCCAAAATCATTTCATAGCATCAGTGGTTTACTTTTCAATACTGGGAGAATGATTAGAAACTTTGGTGTTCTGGATTTATTTGGAAAAATAACAAGATGAGGACAGGGTGGGTGGTAAGCACATGTATGTCTACTTTATTGATGATGAAATAGAAGACAGAAGGTTACACTAACTCTGAGAATTTAAATCCTGAAAGGTTCCTGGATCCTAGAGAGCAAAATGCCTGGGTTTGTCTGGTTGTGCATGTAACACAGCTTGACTGACTAGCAGGAGGGGCTGTATTTTCCAACTTTGTGCTCTAATCTGGGAAGTATGCCTCAAGAGGACACTAAGAAGTTGGTTTTAGTATCCCTAAGGCCCAAAGTCTGTGACTCAATACCCTCTCTTGACTAGTAACACTGCCACGTGGATGTCACACCTCTCTTACTTATGGTGCAACTTTACCCCAGAGATCTCTGTCTCACCAAGAAGGAATGTGTGAATTGCCCCCTGGGGACTCCCCATTACTTGAGTTACTGCATGTCCCAGCATTTATGAGTCTTCCTTCTCACATATTTTTACTGGTAAAATGAAGAAAGAAAATTTCCATTGGAAAAATAAATACAATATCTAATTTTATTTTTTTAAATGAAAGGCATAATTTGTTCTTTCTCTACAGTAAAGTCTCTTTTATCCATCATCTAATCAACTAGAAATTCAGTAACCCGAGTTTTTAAAAAAAATATCAGTTGTCTTAATAAAATGAGGACAAATAATAAACACTGCTCCACTAGGAAAAAATGTGAAAGCAGTTTTCAGAGAATACAATAGTGGAGCCAGTATGCTTTTCACTTAATACCCAAATCAGTGTTTCTTAGAACATGTGCACTGGGATAATCAGGTATCAGAGGCCCCAGGAGGAAGGACCCCACTTCCCTGAACCTTGGAAACTCTGAAACCACTGCCTGCCACTCCCACACCTGCTGTACCAAGATCTTGAGGCATGGTTCATAATTCTCAAAGTTCTTTCCAAATAATTCAGTCTCGTTTGATTGGCAAATGTAGCTTTGCTGCTGCTGCTTCAGTTGTG
Source organism: Tragelaphus eurycerus (assembly GCA_935064755.1). Classification (NCBI taxonomy): domain Eukaryota; kingdom Metazoa; phylum Chordata; class Mammalia; order Artiodactyla; family Bovidae; genus Tragelaphus; species Tragelaphus eurycerus. The sequence goes on from CAKXYN010000002.1 coordinate 35,247,300, forward strand.
TCCGACTCTGTGCGACCCCATAGACGGCAGCCCACCAGGCTCCTCTGTTCCTGGGATTCTCTAGGCAAGAATACTGGAGTGGGTTGCCATTTCCTTCTCCAAAATGTAGCTGTATTGCCCTTTAATTCTTTGAGAATTAATTGGCTCTTTGGTGCAACTGACATAACTCAGCCAGCTATTGGCATAACTAGTGAGTCACAGAGCTCTCTTATTTTCTCTGGAAAAGTTGGGGCTTTCTGCATGTGTAAAAAGGAAGGTGATTTATTTTTTCCTTTTCCAAATTTGCTGAGTTACTTTCAGTGAGTGTCAAAGATGGCCTTCATTTTTTAATTTACTAGTCAGTTTTAGGCTATTTAGACTTTTCCTTTCTCCTACTGAAGTGACTTCAGAATTTAAAGTAAGTATTTACTTTAAAAATCTGTGTCCTGAGCAACCCAAATGTCCATTGATAGATGAATGAATAAGTAAAATGTGGTATTTAAATGCAATGAAATATTATTTGACTATTAAAAGGAGATTCTGACACATGCTACATGTATGAACCTTGAGCCCATTATGCTAAGTGAAATAAAGTAGACAGAAAAAGACAAAATATTGTACAGTGTCACTTGTGAGATACCTAGAGCAGTCAAATCAAATCCATAGAAACAGATCGTATAATGCTGATTGCTAGGGGCCGAGGTGAGGAGGGGTGAAGAATTATTACTTCAGGGGTGCGGGGTTTCAGTTTCACAAGATGAAAAGAGTTCTGGAGATGGATGGGGATGATGGTTGCACAATAATGTGGAAGTATTTAATGCCACTAAACTGTCAAAAAAAGAGACATGGTTAAAAATATTGAATTTTATGTTTTATATATATATATATATATATATATATATATATATATATATATATATATTGCCACAAGTTAAATATTTTCATGTCCTGCGGATATTGCCATCCCTTGGCCATGATTTGAGGGGTTTGGGATGGAAAATGAAGATGAGCTGTCTCTCCAGAGCACTTGGGGACAGCTCTGAAGCTTTCAATTCTGTCAAGCAGATGCCAGAGTTCAGCTGCCTGCAGTCAGGATCCCTGATGTCCAGGACACTTAACAGAACCTTTTCCTGGGTCCATGTTTTTTCTTGACAAAGTGATAATGCTCCTAATTAGCAAGGAGACCTGCGCCCCGACAGCCTGACAAGCCGGGCCCTTGGCCACTGGGCTGGAGAGGGAGGGGGCAGAGGGCTGTCTGCAGGACCAGCTTGGGGGCTGAAGCTGATCTGCTTGGGAGCAGATGAGCACCCAGAAGACAAGAGGCAGGGGCTGGAGGGAAGAAGAGGCCCATAGATAGAGAGGGCAAGAGGGGAATGTTTTGCTGACAGAAAAGAGATATATTTTAGACTGACTTCTAATGCTAGCTATGCCTTAATCTCATTGCCAGAACACAATGCTCTCAGGATAACCTGAATTAGTGTCTTCTATACTCTTCCTCTAGCAAGGACCCAAGGAGACTGCAAAAGAGTGTCTCTCTTCTCTCTTTATGCTTCTTTCTAGATAATCAAAACCCATGAGGATTCTTTTCCAAAAAAATTTTTTTTAATTTATTTGACAGTACCAGGTCTTAGTTGCAGCATGTAAGCACTTAGTTGTAGCACATGGGATCTAGTTCCTTGACCAGGGATTGAACCTGGGCCCCCAGCATTGGGAGTGCAGTGTCTCATCCACTGGACAATCATGAGAAGTCCCCATGAGAACTCTTAATGAATGATTTAAAACAAATCAGGGAACCTTAGCAGCTAAAGGTCACCTCCAACTGTGCGGCATCCTGCCCTTTCTCTTCTCTTCTGTCCCTCTCACATCTTGAAGACCGTTGTCCTCACTGACCTCCATAATGCAACTGTGAGTTGAATAGTTGCCTCCAAATATATATCCACCCAGAACCTGTATATATCACCATATCTGGAAAAAATGTTTTCACAAATGTAATTAAGGATTTGCAATTTGGATTTGGAGATAAGATCATTCTGGATTATCCAGGTGATCACTAAGTCCAAAGACAAGTGTCCACGTCACAGGAAAGCAGAGGGAGATCTGAGACACAGAGGAGAGGCCATTTGAGTTTAGAGACAGAAATTGGAGGGATGTAGCCACAAACCCACTTGACTTCACATTCCAGGATGTCTGGCTGTAGGTGAGTGATCACACCATCATGATTATCTGGGTCGTGAAGATCTTTTTTGTATAGTTCTTCTGTGTATTCTTGCCATGTCTTCTTAATATCTTCTGCTTCTGTTAGGTCCATACCATTTCTGTCCTTTATCGAGCCCATCTTTGCATGAAATGTTCCCTTGGTATCTCTAATTTTCTTGAAGAGATCTCTAGTCTTTTGCATTCTGTTTTCCTCTATTTCTTTGCATTGATTGCTGAGGAAGGCTTTCTTATCTCTCCTTGCTATTCTTTGGACTCTGCATTCAGATGCTTATATCTTTCCTTTTCTCCTTTGCTTTTTGCTTCTTTTCTTTTCATAGCTATTTGTAAGGCCTCCCCAGACAGCCATTTTGCTTTTTTGCATTTCTTTTCCATGGGGATAGTCTTGATCCCTGTCTCCTGTACAATGCCACGAACCTCCGTCCATAGTTCATCAGGCACTCTATCTATCAGATCTAGGCCCTTAAATCTATTTCTCACTTCCACTGTATAATCATAAGGGATTTGATTTAGGTCATACCTGAATGGTCTAGTGGTTTTCCTACTTTTTTCAGTTTAAGTCTGATTTTGGCAATAAGGTGTTCATGGTCTGAGCCACAGTCAGCTCTTGGTCTTGTTTTTGCTGACTGTATAGAGCTTCTCCATCTTTGGCTGCAAAGAATATAATCGATCTGATTTCAGTGTTGACCATCTGGTTATGTCCATGTGTAGAGTCTTCTCTTGTGTTGTTGAAAGAGCGTGTTTGCTATGACCAGTGCGTTCTCTTGGCAAAACTCTATTAGTCTTTGCCCTGCTTAATTCCATATTCCAAGGCCAAATTTGCCTGTTACCCCAGGCGTTTCTTGACTTTCTACTTTTGCATACCAGTCCCCTATAATGAAAAGGACATCTTTTTTGGGTGTTAGTTCTAAAAGGTCTTATAGGTCTTCATAGAACCATTCAACTTCAGCTTCTTCAGAATTACTGGTTGGGGCATAGACCTGGATTACTGTGATAATGAATGGTTTGCCTTGGAAACAAACAGATCATTCTGTCGTTTTTGAGATTGCATCCAAGTACTGCATTTCAGACTCTTTTGTTGACCGTGATGGCTACTCCATTTCTTCTAAGGGATTCCTGCCCACAGTAGTAGATATAATGGTCATCTGAGTTAAATTCACCCATTCCAGTCCATTTTAGTTTGCTGATTCCTAGAATGTCGATGTTCACTCTTGCCATCTCCTGTTTGACCACTTCCAATTTGCCTTGATTTATGTTCTATACAATCAGCAAAAACAAGACCAGGAGCTGACTGTGGCTCAGACCATGAACACCTTATTGCCAAATTCAGACTGAAATTGAAGAAAGTAGGGAAAACCACTAGACCATTCAGGTATGACCTAAATCAAATCCCTTATGATTATACAGTGGAAGTGAGAAATAGATTTAAGGGCCTAGATCTGATAGATAGAGTGCCTGATGAACTATGGAATGAGGTTCGTGACATTGTACAGGAGACAGGGATCAAGACTATCCCCATGGAAAAGAAATGCAAAAAAGCAAAATGGCTATCTGGGGAGGCCTTGCAAATAGCTGCAAAAAGAAGAGAAGTGAAAAGCAAAGGAGAAAAGGAAAGATATAAACATCTGAATGCAGAGTTCCAAAGAATAGCAAGAAGGGATAAGAAAGCCTTCTCCAGCGATCAATGCAAAGAAATAGAGGAAAACAACAGAATGGGAAAGACTAAGGATCTATTCAAGAAAATCAGAGATACCAAAGGAACATTTCATGCAAAGATGGGCTCAATAAAGGACAGAAATGGTGTGGACCTAACGGAAGCAGAAGATATTAAGAAGAGGTGGCAAGAATACACAGAAGAACTGTACAAAAAAGATCTTCACGACCCAGATAATCATGATGGTGTGATCACTGACCTAGAGCCAGACATCCTGGAATGTGAAGTCAAGTGGGCCTTAGAAAGCATCACTACAAACAAAGCTAGTGGAGGTGATGGAATTCCAGTGGAGCTATTCCAAATCCTGAAAGATGGTGCTGTGAAAGTGCTGCACTCAATATGCCAGCAAATTTGGAAAACTCAGCAGTGGCCACAAGATTGGAAAAGGTCCGTTTTCATCCCGATCCCAAAGAAAGGCAATGCCAAAGAGTGCTCAAACTACTGCACAATTGCACTCATCTCACACGCTAGTAAAGTAATGCTCAAAATTCTCCAAGCCAGGCTTCAGCAATATGTGAACCGTGAACTTCCTGATGTTCAAGCTGGATTTAGAAAAGGCAGAGGAACCAGAGATCAAATTGCCAACATCCGCTGGATTATCGAAAAAGCAAGAGAGTTCCAGAAAAACATCTATTTCTGCGTTATTGACTATGCCAAAGCCCTTGACTGTGTAGATCACAATAAACTGTGGAAAATTCTGAAAGAGATGGGAATACCAGACCACCTGACCTGCCTCTTGAGAAACCTATATGCAGGTCAGGAAGCAACAGTTAGAACTGGACATGGAACAACAGACTGGTTCCAAATAGGAAAAAGAGTATACATCAAGGCTGTGTATTGTCACCCTACTTATTTAACTTCTTTGCAGAGTACATCATGAGAAATGCTGGGCTGGAAGAAGCACAAGCTGGAATCAAGATTGCAGGGAGAAATATCAATAACCTCAGATGCAGATGACACCACCCTTATGGCAGAAAGTGAAGAAGAACTAAAAAGCCTCTTGATGAAAGTGAAAGAGGAGAGTGAAAAAGTTGGCTTAAACCTCAACATTCAGAAAACGAGGATCATGGCATCTGGTCCCATCACTTCATGGCAAGTAGATGGGGAAACAGTGGAAACAGTGTCAGACTTTATTTTGGGGGGCTCCAAAATCACTGCAGATGGTGACTGCAGCCATGAAATTAAAAGACACTCCTTGGAAAGAAAGTTATGACCAACCTAGGTAGCACATTGAAAAGCAGAGACATTACTTTGCCAACAAAGATCCGTCTAGTCAAGGCTATGTTTTTTCCAGTGGTCATGTATGGATGTGAGAGTTGGACTGTGAAGAAAGCTAAGCGCTGAAGAATTGATGCTTTTGAACTGTGGTGTTGGAGAAGACTCTTGAGAGTCCCTTGGACTGCAAGGAGATCCAACCAGTCCATCCTAAAGGAGATCAGTCCTGGGTGTTCTTTGGAAGGAATGATGCTAAAGCTGAAACTCCAGTACTTTGGCCACCTCATGCAAAGAGTTGACTCATTGGAAAAGACTCTGATGCTGGGAGGGATTGAGGGCAGGAGGAGAAGGGGACAACAGAGGATGAGATGCCTGGATGGCATCACCGACTCAATGGATGTGAATTTGAGTGAACTCTGGGAGTTGGTGATGGACAGGGAGGCCTGGCGTGCTGTGATTCATGGGGTCGCAAAGAGTCAGACACGACTGAGCGGCTGAACTGAGCCACAAACCACTGGTAAAGACTCTGTCTGCAATGCAGGAGACCCCAGTTCAATTCCTAGGTCAAGAAGATCCCCTGGAAAAGGAATAGGCTATCCACTCCAGTATTGTTGGGCTTCCCTGGTGGCTAAAATGGTAAAGAATTCACCTGCGATGCAGGAGGCCTGGATTCGATCCCTGGTTTGGGAAGATCCCCTGGAGAAAGGCATGGCAACCCACTCCAGTATGCTTGCCTGGAGAATCCCTATGGACAGAGGAGCCTAGCAGGCTACAGTCCATGGCATCACAAAGAGTTTGACACGACTGGGTGACTAAGCACAGCACAGCACACTCCAAACCAAGGAATTGCTGAAAGCGGCAAAAATGATTCCCTCTCTAGAGCCTTTGGAGAAAGTGCAGCCCTGTTGGCCCTTAATTTCAGACTTCTGGTATTCAGAACTATGAGAGTATAAATTCCTGTTGTTTTAAGCCATTAAATTTGTTGCAGCAGCTCTAGAAAATGAATTACAAAGGCCAGCATGGTGGTCTTTTTTATTGCTGAACTGTAACTGGTGGAACTTGCTATTTGTTTTCTTGAGAAAGAGCTACATCAGTGGCATGTTGGCAGTGCTTCTTACTTCTCACACTGTGTGCCCATGCATCACCCAGGGACCCTGTTTTGGGGCAGGCTGTGAGACAGCCTCCACGCCGGGGTCCATGATTTTGTCTTTGTGCCTTATCTTCCTCACCTGCTAAACAATGAGCTTGGGCTAGTGTTGCTCAAGTTTCTTCTAGCTCGAATTTTCTGTGAGTATAGGATGCTTTCCACACGCAGACAGAAGACTCTGTGGGGTCCCAGTGTCCACCTAGATCTTTGCACACCAACCTTTACTTTCAGTGTGAGGCCTTTCTTCTCATTTTGCCTATACCAGAGCATAAAATGCTCTGATTCTCCGCAATGTAAAAGAAAGTGATAGAACACTCCTTTGTCCGTTGCTGCTGTAGTGTTCTCACTGGTCAGCTGAGGCTTTACCCCCCACCGCCACTCCCTACCCCTACCCTCTGCCAAGCGAGTTGTGAGCTTTCTTCTGAAGAGCTAATTCCCATGAACGAATTGTTGCTGAGCCTCCATTTTCAGAGAAGTGTGTTTGTGTGTGTGTGTTGGTGTTAATAATCCTCACTGACCACATCCCCGTGGTCAGCTCGTGCACGTAACTGAGTGTGAAGTCTAACTGTTCAGAGTCTGCAACTGTGATTTGTGTTCCCTTGGCACAATCTGGAAAATACCCATTCTCTGTGGGTGTTGCTCTGTGGGCATAAAATGTCCACTGCCTTTATCAGAATGTCACTCCCTTAATACATGGTTTTAACAAAAAGCACTTTACTTCTAAGATTGACACTGTAGAAAATTGCGAAAATGCTACATGAGTGTCCCATAATCCCAGCAGGATGGCTATTTTCAAAAGTCACATTTCCATTCCTCTGAGTTCTTATTGCCTGAGCACACATCTCAAAGTAAGCACTTAAGAGATTTGTTTAAAAAAACCTGATAAGGTGGGAGCCATTGTTCTTTCCCAGGTGTCCTTTCCTGGTATCTCTTGCTCTGTCTGCCTAACTGCTCCCCGTGACCTGTTTCTTGCTACATCTTGCTTCACCTCTGACTACATATTGGAAAATTCTTCCCATGTGTTTGAGTTCAAATTCTCAAGAGAAAGAATCTAATCAGAGGAGGATCTTCCCCCTCCCCCGCCCCCATGGGGCTACTACAAGATTGTTGGTCAACCTCTGTTTGGTTCTCCCAGATCATGTGGTCCTGGGTCATGTGACTCAAATTGACCAAATCAGGTGTGGCGCAGGTATCACAGGACACAAACCACAATCCAGGCAGCAGAGGACTGGGGGCCAGGCAGACTTTCTGTGAAGAGGATGTGGGAAGGGCTGGCGATGACCCAGTTTCCAGGGCACATGCTTCCCTCATCTTTCTCTGAAAGGGCTATTGATGTAAAAGGCCCATGTGGAGACTCAGGGGACTGGAGGTCATAGCTGTACAGGAAGTACCAGTGCCTCTTTGTCTCAGTCTTCAAAGTTGAGAAGTGGTGAAGTCAAAGTCACAGAGAATTGAAACTGACCTTCTTGAAATAAGTGTGTTCAGGAACCAAAAATGAGCTGGTGCCCTTGCAGAGGTTCAGTTGACATAGCAAAACATTGTCAGGGAGAGCAGGCTGCAGAATTCTGGGAAGCGATGGGTGTGAGAGGCAGGAGAAGCAAGCTCTCAGCCATGAATGTGTGGTGTGCACTTGGACATGAATCAGGCTGAGCCTACCACACTGCACATCAAGGGTCATGGCACCGTGTGAATTCCATTTGCAGGTTCCCTTTTTAAAAGGCAGAGCTGACCTCCCCAGCTCTAATGGAGAGGAGCAGCCTCAAGATGACAACCAGAGAGGAGCAAGTTTCCCCAGCACTCAGGAGACTTTGATTGTCTGGGTCGGGCATCCACTTTGTTTCTGCTGGCCTCAGCTCCCCACTCCATTGCCACCTCCTTCCCACTTTCTGTACTGCTCACTTTTACTAAAGATTTCTTGTGTTTGAACAGCATAATGTGGCATCAAATGTGACTTGACTTTTAGAATAATTCAACAAAGCTTCTGGAAGAAAATTAAGAATATTTTCACATCTTCATATCAGAAGCTAGGTAAAAGATTTAAGATATAAAAAGCACTAACCATAAAGAAATAAGCAAATTGGGAATGTCAAAATTAAAAGTTTATGCATATCAAAAGATGTTATCCAGAAAATGAAAAGAAAGCCAAAGACTGAGACAAATATCTCTATGATATGCATTTGTATATTATATTACGATAAATACTTTTATAAATGCATAAATATTATAACATGTATTACTACAAATCAGTAATAAAAATATGAACAACCCAATAAAAAATAAGCTAAAGACCTGAACAGACACTAAGTGGACTTTAAATCATGTAGAGTGCCCACGTTATTACTCATCAGGAAAATGCAGTTTAGAAACCACAAGGTGTTCTCACTTCATAGCCACACAGGTAGTTGTAATAATTTAAAAGGCTTATAGCATGAACAGTATATTAACTTGATGTGGAAAAATGGGACTCGAATATGTTGCTGTTGAAAGGGCTAATGGATAACCACTTTGGATAACTGTTTAGCACTTATTCTCTAGCTGTTAAGAATACACCTATACCACAACCACCAGTTCATTTCTAGGTATTTACCCAAAAGGGATAAAAGCATATACCCATACATAGATTTGTTCAAGAATGTTCATAATGGTCTTATTCTTAATAATGAGAAACTGGAAACAGCAAACATGCCCATCAATAGGTTAATGTATAAACAATCTGTGTTGTATATTCATATAATGGAATTAATAACAAATTTCTGATATACACAAAAATGTGATTAAATCTATAAACAATTATGGGTGCTAGACACAACAGACTACTTTCTTTGCGATTCTGTTTACATAAATTTGTAAAACTCACAAAAATCACCTATAGTGATAGAAATAAGAGCAATGGTTTTCTTTTAGGGGTGGGGCAAGGGGCAGAGAGTGACTGCAAAGGGTACTAGGAACTTTCTGGGGTGATGGAAATGTTTTATATCTTTTTTAGTCTTTATTTCTTTCAATTAATTTTTATTGGAGTACAGTTGATTTACAGCATTGTGTTAGTTTCTGCTGTTCAGCAAAGTCAATCAGTTATACATATACATATATCCACTCTTTTTCAGATTCTTTTCATATAGAAGTCATTACAGAACATTAAGAGTTCCCTGGGATAAATTGGGAGACTGGGCTTTACATGTACACAGTGCTGTATATAAAATAGATAACTAATAAAATCCTACTATATAGAAAGAACGGAGAAGGCAATGGCACCCCACGCCAGTACTCTTGCCTGGAAAATCCCATGGACGGGACAGAGGAGCCTAGTGGGCTGCCGTCTATAGGATCACACAGAGTCGGACACGACTGAAGCGACTTAGCAGCAGCAGCAACATATAGAAAGAAATGTTTTATATCTTAAGTGGAATGTCAGTTACATGATGTAGTTGATGCTATGGTACCCTGTCCAGATGCCCTCTTTAGGACTCACAGACCCATGCCCCAGTGCTGGGAATATCAGTCAGGATAACTTACATCTGCATTCCTTACTGGATATTGCCCTTGGCGCCAGAGAAATGTCTTGCCCACTTGTCTTCCATGGAATGGCCATGACTAATGACTGTTCAATGCAGGGATTCAAAGACCCAACCCCTTGCCTTACTTTGGACCATCCCTTCTCCAAAGCTCCCCATATGGTCGGCCAAGGCTTCAGTTGCAACAATATTGCAGATCAACTTCTCTCTGTTCTTAGCCCTGCCTTTCCCACTTTATCATTTTAGAGTATATACTAGTAAACTTTATGCATCAGCTTTCCACTTCAGGATCTGTTTCCAGAAAATTGAACAAAAAATGGTCCTAGGAATGAACTCTAAAATAGGATTTTGGAGCTGGGTAAATGGCCAACCAATTGGCAATGAGAATCCCATGAAGAGTCCTTCCCATGCTTTATGGTATGGTTGTTAAAATGTGTACAGGTGGTAGACATGATTGGGCTATCAATGGAAGGGCATGTGTTAGGTGGTGCACTTGGGTGAATGTGGGAAGTGGTAGCCACAAGCATTGTGGGCTTGAGTAGTTGTTACTGAATACATGGATTCGTTAACAAAGATAGTGATTGTCTCCTCATGATTAACCACCAATTCAAGACAAACTTAGACACTCAGAGGACATCCTAGGCAACATTAAGGAAACACTAATCTATTATCACGGGGAAGGCAACGGCACCCCACCTCAGTACTTTTGCCTGGAAAATCCCATGGACAGAGGATCCTGGTAGGCTCCAGTCCATGGGGTCGCTAAGAGTCTGACACGACTGAGCGACTTCACTTTCACTTTTCACTTTCATGCATTGGAGAAGGAAATGGCAACCCACTCCAGTATTCTTGCCTGGAGAATCCCAGGGACGGGGGAGCCTGGTGAGCTTCCGTCTATGGGGTCGCACAGAGTCGGACACGACTGAAGTGACTTAGCATAGCATAGCAATCTATTATCAAAATAAAAACACTGTGAAGTATCAGGTACAGAACAGTGGAGCTTTAATGAAGGTTGATTTCAGAGCCTGGAACTCTAGTTCAGAAGAAAAGGACCCTGAGAATTGGGTCTGGGATATCTGAGTAGATGTTGCTGTGAATCTTGAACTCTTAAATCACCTTAAGCCTTCTGGTCTGTAAATGGTCCACTCATGCTTATTAAAAAAACACAAGTGAAATAATTACCTTATAAGACAATGTTTGTCTTGGATCTCCCCCAAGCTTACCATCCACCTTAGTGACTGATATGCAAATCAGGTCCCCAGGAGGAGCAATTTTGAAAGTCCACAGCATATATAGTCAATAGAATTTACATAGTCCTTAGCATATTCAAAAGCAGAGACATCACTTTGCCAACAAAGATTCGCCTAGTCAAGGCTATGGTCTTTCCTGTGGTCATGTATGGATGTGAGAGCTAGACTGTGAAGAAGGCTGAGCGCCGAAGAATTGATGCTTTTGAACTGTAGTGTTGGAGAAGACTCTTGAGAGTCCCTTGGACTGCAAGGAGATCCAACCAGTACATTCTGAAGGAGCTCAGCCCTGGGATTTCTTTGGAAGGAATGATGCTAAAGCCGAAACTCCAGTACTTTGGCCACCTCATGCGAAGAGTTGACTCATTGGAAAAGACTCTGATGCTGGGAGGGATTGGGGGCAGTAGAAGGGGACGACAGAGGATGAGATGGCTGGATGGCATCACTGACTCGATGGATGTGAGTCTGAGTGACCTCCGGGAGTTGGTGATGAACAGGGAGGCCTGGCGTGCTGCGGTTCATGGGGTCCCAAAGAGTCGGACACGACTGAGCGACTGATCTGATCTGATCCCTGTGGCCATTTATCTAGATAACCATGCATTTAACAAAAGGGATCATTTACACACTTTTCAGGACTTTTTGGACACCCTAGAGTCTTGACTCAGGAAACACATTCTATGTAATACACCAGTAAACAGCAAGAATACATGTTTATTTAGAGATGGAATGGATAGTAGATTTTCTTGTTATTTCTATCAGCAATAAATAATATTAGGTACAATTCATTGAACAACTACTATGTACCAAGAATATTCACCTTTGCTCTCTCATTTAATCCTAATGACAATCCTGTGAAGTGAATGGCTTCACCATCTTATAGAGAAGGAAACTGAGGCTCAGAGATCTGAGATAAATGTCCCGTCTTCATGAATCTTAGGAGAGGTGAAGTCAGAATTTCAGCCTAGTCTGCTGACTGTGAAACCAGTACCGTTTCTGTCACACTAAATTGTATCCTGGTTGCAAAGATTTGTGGTCCAGTCACCTTAGAGAAAACACTTGGCTCCCAGCAAGTGGACTTAAGAAAATATGCTTTTTCTTTCATGTTTTTGAAGACAGAATCAGTCATAAAGGGCATTCCTTTAAGACCTTCTGCTTTGAAGTGATAAAAGCTAGATTGAGGGAAGGCTCACAGGCCCCTGATCTGGGCTCACCCCTGCCCTTGGAGCCAGGAAATGTGATTTCTTCTGCCATTCCTTTCACTTACTGCACTTGCTCTGCTTCTTGGGTCTCCAGTGATTTTTTTTTTTTTCCTTAAGAAAAGAAGATAGCTTGGGTTAATTTCAAGTTCTCCACAATTTATCTGTACTGAGCTGGAAGAGTGTTGAGTGGGAAAGGGTTTCATTGTCCACGAGGGCCTCACAGCTCTTCAACACCCACCACTTCTGCCTCATGTCAAAGGAAAGCAAATAGGTTTATTAAATAGCTGTCAAACTGAATGAGCAAGCACCGAGAACACACAGAAGGGAGATTGGATTAGAGGTAGAGGACATGCCACACTAAACAAGGGCACAGATTTATGGCCTTGACCATGCGGCCTAAGAAACCATGCCGAGGTAGATATGTATGAGGGGCAGGCGGGGCCCAGGAAGCGAATGGTGAGGTACAGAGGGAAAGGCTGAGGCATAACATGCTTCCAGAAAGGCCATGCTTTTCCTTCCAGCACTCAGAACACTGGAAAGTGCAGCCTTTGATTTTCCAGCCTCTCCAGTATTGGATAGACCAAGAAGATTAGAATTAGTATCGAGTGAGTCAGTTTGTAGCATCTGTTATATTACTTGTGTTATTTTCAAGCAGGTTCATATTGAGTTTTATGTTATCTGAAACTTATGCATCAAGTAGTAAATATTGATCACTTTTTTTGAAATCTTGAAGCGTCTGTATATGAGGTAAAGGAGTTCAGAATTTAACTATGGGGAATTATGACTCTCTTTGAGTAGAAGGATGACTTATGAATGTCTTAGATTTGTTTTCTTTATTTAGAAAACAATCATCTTACAAAATTACAAGCTAGACGAATATCCCCCTGAGTGCTTATTGCAGCCATCCAAGTAAAGAGAAGTGATATTCTGAAAGGAGATGAATTAAGGTAGAAATAAACTCTCATTTGAGACATGTTGCTAGGGAAGAATTGGTGAAAGCCTATGATTAGAATTCTTATATTAGAAATAACCAGGTGTTCATTTAAATAAAATGGGTCTTTATTATAAGGGTACAGTGGTATCTGACAGGACCTAGGACAGGGGAACAAGGACTCGAGAGGTTAGAGTTGGTGCTCTTTGTCTCTCCTCTTCCCTGCTTTTCCCTCATCTTCATCATCTCCTTTCTGTATCTAAATATTGACTTCCTCTGCATTCCTGTGTTCCAGGGAAGAAAGCAGGTAGCTTCTGAGTTAATACGACCCTCTTTTTTTGTCTCCCATTTAAAATTCCCATTGAGGGGACTCTGCTTGGCCCAGCTAGGATGAATGCTCACCGCTGAGCCAATCAGACATGACCCCAGGAAGAGGGAAGAGTGGGGGCAGGGAGTTCACTTGTGCCAGGTTCCCCTCTGGATCTTGGAAGGGAATTGTGAAGTGCATTAGCCTAGTGGGTGTCCGTCCTCTCCAAACTCGGTGCCACTGGATGTGGACCAGAGTGAGTTGGAAAGGCAGAGGGACAGTTGGTGATGAGAGCATGGCTCCTGGTCTGAGTAACTGAGAGAATGTAGCACTACTTCTCTGGATGAGAGTTTAAGGTTCCTACAATATACTGAACTGTGGACATTTTTAATATAGAGCAGTATGAGCTGGAGAGAAGCAGCCCAAGATTGCTATCACTGACCATGGCATTTTGACTTCACCCACGTTTGAAGTGATCTGGAGATCCTTTCAATCCCAGTGAAATATAAGTTTGAATAGAGACAAGGCCAGTTTGGGGGCAATTGGCATCTGTAAGATTAAGGAAAACCTGAGGCTTAGGTTTGTGTTGTTCAGACTCTCAGTCATGTCCAACTCTTGGACACAAAGGATGAAATGTTGGATGGTATCACTGACTCAATGGACATGAATTTGAGCAAACTCTGGTAAACAATGAAGGACAGGGAAGCCTGGAGTGCTGCAGTCCCTGGGGTTGCAAAGAGTTGGACATGACTAAGTGAATGAACAATAAATCACCGGTAGTACCAGGCTTTTCTGGCCTTCACTATCTCCTGGAGTTTGCTCAAACTCATGTCCACTGAGTCAGTGATGCCATCCAATCAGCTCACCTCTGTCATCCCCTTTTCCTCCTGCACTCAATCTTTCCCAGCATCAGGGTCTTTTCCAGTGAGTCGGCTCTTCACATCAGCTGGCTTTCCATCAGGGACTTCCTAGGACCTTCCAAGAGTAGAGTGACCCTTTGGCCCCAGAACATTTATCCACAGACCAGACTGGAGTGCAGGGAAGGCGGGGCAGAGTCTATGGCTGCTCTGGCTACTCATATGCTACCTGTTGGCTTTATGCTTTGGAGAACAAGGAGCTGTTAGCCTCACCTGGGCTATTATCATCAGTTTATGAGTGATAATAAGGAAAGTGGGGGTAGCAGGGTAAGAGTGGGTTACACATTATATTTCTCTAACACTCACAGCAGAAATTACTAATTGACCAAGGAGTTATTTTTCATAGAGTTAAGAGAGAGTCCTTGTCATTGGAGAGCTTCAGACAGCCTGTCAGTTCATTAGTACATATGATTAGCAGAGTCGGTCACCCTGACAGAGGCAATGGCTGGCAGCAGGAAACAAGTGAGTTTGGGCCCAGCATGGCTGGTTCACACATTTTGTAGAAAACTCAAAGGTTTGTGGCAACAATAAGCATGACTCCAATGCAGAGTTCTAGCTTCCATGTGAAGAAGGTACCTTAACCTTCTAACCCGTGTTGGTAGAGTGATGCAGATTTTACAAAGGGCTCTTTCACGGAATTTAATTTCATCCTCATAGTAACTCTACTGGGCTAGTGCAAACTCAGTGAACTTATAGATGAAAGGACTGACACCTGAAAATGTGAAAGGTTATCTTCAAGTTCAACCAGGTGGGACCAGCTCTCTTGTTTTACCTAGAACTGGACAGTCTGACTGCTGGTTAGTGTAGTTTTTACTGCTCCCAACTATAGTTTAATTTGAGACAACATTCTTCTGCTGACTTGCCTAGCAAAAATAATTTTTCTCAAGTTATACGTCAGGTGATATTCCTTTAGTCTTGGTTCTCCAAATCTGGTGTGCAGATCAGTGATATCAGTGTCCACTGGGAGTTCATCACAAATGCAGAATCTTTGGCCCTACGCCAGACCTCCTGAGTTGGAATCTGCTTCTTAATAAGACCCCTAGCTGATTCACGTGCACAGTAAATTTTGAGAAGTGCTGCTCTAGAAGACTCTAGTCCTTTCAAATGCTCCACTGTGGCAAAAGGGATTCTACAGGAAAAAAAAGTTTGAGAAATACTGAGTCTATTTTATTCTTTTTATGCATTAGTATATTAAAGGCTTGTGGAAAGTCCTAAAATAAAGAAAATTTAACTTTTCTTAGCTCAATGTTTTCCAAATGTGGATGTTCATGGACTGTTTGTATGAGTAACGTGTATCAATATACCATGGATTTACTGTTTAACAAAATTTGAGACATGCTGCCACAGAATAAGACTGGATAAAACCATAACTGCTTTTATGTGTGTAGTGAAAAATAGTTTAAAGAAATACACCATCAAAAATTGATCTGGTAACCAACTGTTTACATTATCTTCAAGTGATGATAGCACTGCTATTGTAAGGGTACCAATTGGGAATATGAAAAAAAAAAAAAACAGATATTCAAGAAAGGGAAAACAAAAGCGATCTATGAGAAAAAATGGGTAGCAATTTGACATGGGCAGATACGTTTGACCAAGAGAAAAATGGATGAAAGCATAAAAATGTGTTTCATTAAATTATCACAGTTTTCTGCATCATGCTATGCTATGCTATGCTAAGTCACTTCAGTCGTGTCCAACTCTGTGCGACCCCATAAACGGTAGTCTACCAGGCTCCCCCGTCCCTGGGATTCTCCAGGCAAGAACACTGGAGTGGGTTGCCATTTCCGTCTCCAATGCATGAAAGTGAAAAGTGAAAGTGAAGTCGCCTAGTCATGTCCGACTCTTAGTGACCCCATAGACAGCAGCACACCAGGCTCTCCTGCCCCTGGGATTCTCCAGGCAAGAACACTGGAGTAGGTTGCCATTTCCTTCTCCAATGCACGAAAGTGAAAAGTGAAAAGTGAAAGTGAAGTCGCCTAGTCGTGTCCAACTCTTAACAACCCCATGGACTGCAGCCTAACAGGCTCCTTCATCCATGGGATTTTCCAGGCAAGAGTACTGGAGTGGGGTGCCACTGCCTTCTCCACATCATAGCCTTCCATATAATGGGAAACATTATAAAATGGGATAAGGGCCTATTTTTGGTCACATATGTGATCTCATTTAATCTTTGCAATAATTCTGTGAGATATGTATTGTTATCCTATTTTACAAGTGAAGAAACTGAGGCTCAGAAAAATTTGATCATTTCCCAAGGGTCACATGGCTGGTGAGCATGATTTCAACAGCATATTTGGTGACTTAGAAGCCCAGGGTCTTTAACCTTTATATAGTTTGGCACAGAAAACATAGTGAAAAGTCTGGGCCTCTGGAGGACTGGGCCTAATCTCAGTCTGGAGTCCTCAAGAAAGGGTGCAGGGGAGCTGTTGTTCAGGTTGCCAGTCCCTCGTGATTGACACACTTAGCACCAGCTTTGGGTGTCTGTCTGTGTTCCTGCAGGGGCTGCTCTCAGATCTGATACATCACACCCAACAATCTGTCTCCTATACTTCAGCTTCCCCCTGGAGCTCCCACCCGCCACCCCTCAGATTAATAGAAAGAAGCTGCCATAGCCAGGCAGCCAGCCACTCCCACCTGAACGTGACCAAGTAAAATAGATTATTGAACAAAGAAATGAATAGAAAGAATTGAGGGGCTAAGGAGGCAGAGGGACAGCAGCAGCTAAGTCGCCTATTTCTAAACAACTGCTGTTGAAATAATTGATTGCGGGAAAAGCCAGACTTGGTTTGGTCTAGTTTGGTGATCACTAACTCAACTACCTAATTTTCAGGGAAAACATTTGTCTCCAGTAAATAAAAACAGAGTAAACAGTGAGACTTATATGCTGCATTTAGAGAACTTCGGTCACAGGTCGGATGTGCAAAAGGAGACAGCTGGACTTGGGTGAGCACAAGTGACAGACAGCAAGAATAACAGTAACAACCAATATCAAGTTATTGGTTATATTATTGATAAAGTAACCCATTTAGTTGTCAGAGTAAGGTGATAAGCATCATTATTATCCCCATTTTATAGATGATAAAACTGAGGCCCTGAAACTTCACTGATTTGTGCTTAAAGTTACATAACCAGCAGGTGACAAACACTTAGAAGACAGATTCTTCACCCAGTCCTGCCCTGCCATGGTTTTCTTACTGGGAAAAGAAGAGGGTGCTATCAGATTCCTCTTTGCCAAACTTCTGTCATTTTCTTAACACCTTCGAACTTTTTGGCCAATTCTCATGCAATTAATATTACTATTTTTTTAGAACTTTTTGTAAACCAACTTTTTTGGGGGAAAAGTTTAAATAAGTCTATTAAAAAGGAAACATATCAAAATGTAGGTTGAAAACTAATATCTCTTAGCTAAAAGAAAAAAATAAATATGTGAAAAAGTTTACTGAGTCTGAGGCATAGTCCTATTTCTCCTTGTTAAAAAGAGAGGTTAACCAGTGTTATTGATATGTTAGGACCTGTTAGATTCCACCCATAATTTTCCTCCTGGATATAATCAGAAGTATTAGAGCAGGAAAAGCCTTGCTTATGATTGCACTTGGAGAATCGCTACATTGCCCATTTCTCAAGTCTTTCTCCAATATCATAAAACTGAAACAGCATGGCAGAATGCTGGGGCTCAGAAGCCTAAAGAGCCTTAAGTCAGTGGTGAGGCTTCTTTGGCTCTGATGGGCCCTGGCTCGGGGTGTGTGCTGATCATGCAGAGGGAAATGGTGAGGGCATCTTCTTTACCCAGTCAAGAGGAATCTCCTAGCAGAGTGGTCCAAGCTCCAAAGCATCCAGGTAGTCTTATGGTAGAAGTCTGTATCTACACATCCAGCATGCCTCTCCTTTCAGGCACATGAAGGGACCACACTTCACCACTCACACTTTGACAAAAGCCATGACCCTTTGACTTGCTTTGGCCAATGAAGCATGAGGAGAAATGATATAAAATCATTTCCTGGTGGAAGCATTTAAGAGCTAGTGCATGCTCTCTCTTTGACTGCTACGGTGAATACTGGGACCTCTTGTGGAGACAGCAGAGAGATAAGGTGGTGAAACCTACATCAGCATGGGTCCCCAAGTGATCACTGATACAGCAAGGCCCCACATCATCCTAGCTCTCTACTGACTCACAAAAGCATTCATATTGTTTTAAGCCACTATAACTTTGCAGTCCTTTGAGGTTAAAGCATAGGCCAGCCTATTCTGACTGATAAAGGGACAGAGCTCTTATACTGACCACCAAGGCTACAGATCCAGGCCCTGATCATCTGGTGAGCTCTTCTCTGAGCTGGAAGTCCCCTCTTTGGCCATTATTTCTGCCTGTTCATTATCAGCAAACTTGGAAATCTTCAGATGCTTCTGGTATCATCTGTAGCCACAATTCTGGAAACTCTGCAGATAATGCTCTTACCAAGCCTTGGTATCCTGAGCCCCCAGGGCTATCATCCCTGGGTACTCATTCTTTTTTTTTTTTTTTTTAACTTTTTATTTGGTATTGGATTATAGCTGATTAACAATGTTGTGGTGGTTTCAGGTGAACAGCGAAGGGACTCAGCCATACATATATGTGTATTCCTTCTCCCCCAAACTCCTCTCTCATCCTGGGTTCTTGTTCTTGACCCTTCACCATAATCAACAATGTTTCTGTAAAATGATGCTGATGCTCCCTGGCTCTGTGTTAACCTCAGTTAAGTGTGCCCTAGAAGCAAAAGTTCTTGGGCACCAAGGATTTTAGCATTTAGGGATAAAGTTCTTTGGATTCACACATGCAACCTCTTCCCTCAGATGCAAACTCACCAGGCTGGCTGGGTCATTTCTTCATGCTATGTTCCATGTCTTCAGCCTCTATCAGGGCCCTTCCTCTCAACAGACATGATATATGTGTCAAACCAGAAAGATCTTTTCCCCTGAAGTCTCCTCATCAGCTGCAAAGAAACAGTGGGGACTAATGGATGTGAAGGGAGCATCTGAGTGTCTGCACTGGCCCATCCAGGGCACTCTGTATGGGGTGGCCTTTATAGTTTCTATGTACATGGGGTCTAATTTTTCCTCATAGACTGTAGGCTCCCCAAAGGAAAGAAAGAGTTCTTGATTATGTCTGCACCTGTCTAGTTATCTATTTCTTCATGACAAGCCTCCTCAAACTAAGTGGTACAAAACAAAAACCATTTTATTATGCTCATGGATTCTGGAGATCATAAATTCAATTGGCACTCTAGGATATCAAGAGCCCTACTTGCAAGCTAACAAGCTAACATGCCACAGTTTTGAGGGTGCATGCACAAAATATGAGACTTCTACACCAGAGACAAATTACTTTATTGCTCACAGCAATAATAGTATTGTGAGTATCAGTATTTTCTCACGTCAGTTCCCTGAAACCCAATTCTCACAGGGTGATGGGATGAGGTGACACCTGCACACACAATGGGTAACACTACAGGAGAGGAGCCCTAAGCTTAGGGAAGTGGAATCATTTATGCTATGCTATGCTATGCTAAGTCACTTCAGTCGTGTCCGACTCTGTGAGACCCCATAGACGGCAGCCCACCAGGCTTCCCCGTCCCCGGGATTCTCCAGGCAAGAACACTGGAGTGGGTTGCCATTTCCTTCTCCAATGCATTGCCTTCTCCACAGGAATCATTTATAGTAGGAAGTAATGCCTGACATCAGAGAAGGCGATGGCAACCCCACTCCAGTACTCTTGCCTGGAAAATCCCACGGATGGAGGAGCCTGGTAGGCTGCAGTCCATGGGGTCGCTGAGGGTCAGACATGACTGAGCGACTTCACTTTCACTTTTCACTTTCATGCATTGGAGAAGGAAATGACAACCCACTCCAGTGTTCTTGCCTGGAGAATCCCAGGGACGGCGGAGCCTGGTGGGCTGCCGTCTATGGGGTTGCACAGAGTCAGATATGACTGAAGCGACTTAGCAGCAACTTAGGAATGCCTGACATAAAAACTCCAGAGGAAGGTATTTTCTTTATAATATAGGCTGCTGTTTATTTTCCAAGTCTGCAAGAAAAGCTGCCCTTTGTTTCAGAGGCAAATACAAGTCTTTCTCTTGTATTACAAGATGGTCTGGAACAAGGGCAATCTGTGCTTCTCCTTACAAGACATGCAGAAATCCTAGCAATCCAGGGAAAGTTGTCTCCCAATGTGGCAGTGGCTTTTTTTCTGCACCAAAGTGTCTAGAGCCTCAGCTGGGAAGACTCACATGGCTGGGGTTGGAATAATGTGGAAGCCTCTTCATGCACATGTCTCATGGCTGAGCAGACTTAAAAACTGTCCTCAGCTGGGACTGTTAACTGCTACCACCCTCTGTATGGGTTGGGATTCTCACATCATGGCAGCTGGATACAGAAAGGGAATATTGTAAGAGGGCATGTGGAAAACAATTGAATGAATAGAACTCAGAGGGAAACTGTGTAGTATTTCCCAACTGGCCTCAAGAGTCATGCAGCTTTGCTTTGCCACCTTCCCTTAGTTATAAGCAAGTCATTAGGGCAGCCCAGATGCAAGAGGAGGGTAATTAACCAAGGTCACATTGGAGAAGAGCAATGAGATGGAATACTGTGGTGGTTGTTCTTGGAAAGTAGGCCCATGGAGTATATCCAACCCACATGCCACAGTTCATGCTTAGTGTAGTGGAAAGAAACCAGCCTTAATATCTACAGGGCTCTGTTTCAGTTTCCATTGTACCAATAAACTACCTGGTCATGACCCTGGGCAAGTCACTTACCTAACTGAGCCCCTGAGATCCTAGTTCCCTGGGAGAGCACCTGGAGCATAAAAGTAACCTGTCCTTGCTTCACTAGGTTTTTGTGAAAGTCATGTGAAAGTGCTTTGAGGGTCCTGGGTGTACCAGACAAATAAGCAAGGGGTTCTAAGGATTATCTCATATGTGGCTGTCCAGGAGGTACAGTGTCTGCAGACCATCTGCATTGGAGGCTCTCTTGGAGCCTTACTGGATAAGAGGCACAAAGCTTCAAAATAAATAATGTAACCAAAACCTTTTAATGCTTATAATCAAGTTACCCATGAAGAGGAGGGGTAGCACCTGGCTTTCTTGTCCTCTAAAGGCTAGAGAACAATAAAAGGATTAAACATATTGTGAATTAGCTTCTGGGGTGTTCCTAAGTAGGAGCCTCCTGTACCTAGTCAAAAGAAAATGAAGAGAAAGAGAGAGAGAATGAAAATGGCAGGTAGGATTGTGGAGGGAGATGCAAAGAGCAGAATGGATAACTGACCCTGAATTATAGAGACCCATATCCCACTGCTGAGTACAGTTGCCAACTACAGGAGACTTAGGAATGGGTACATGCAACTTCTGGGCCCTCAATGTCCACACCTTAGAACTGATTGTGGGGAACAGAGGAGGAAATATTTTTAGTTTAGAATATCAAAAAGGCTTGAAGTGTTGCATAGTAAAGTTGTTGAGCATTTACTATGAGTAGAAATTTCATAAATCTGGGAGCTGAGTATTATTATTATAAAAGAAGAAACCAGGGTGCAGAGAAGAGAAGCAGATTGCCCAGACTGCATGGCCTGAAAGGGATAAAAGCACAACTTAAACTGAGGACTATTTGGCTCCAAAGCCCAATCTTCTCCATCGTTTCCCTTATTTCTTTGCCTCTTAGCAGGGGTAAAAGTAGGAGTGTGTGAGGGTAGAAACTGGAGTAAGAAGAGGTCATCCAAGCTGTGCCAGCCAAGGATTTGTTGCCATGAGGCATTCTGCCATGTCCCCAGCATCAGCCTGATACTTTTGCAGAGTAAGAGTCAAGGGATAGGCAGAGGGAAAGCTGCCTGGTCAAGTAGGTGAGTAGTTGCTGTATTTTCCAAGCTTGAGGCCGATTCATTCTGGGCAAAGTGCTGCCTCTGGAGCACCTCTGGTCTCAGTTTACTCTTCCTGATGTGTGCCATTCTACTCTTTATAGCTTGGTTTAGAGAGTATTTGTTGAGTGCTTGTTATGTGCAAGACACTTACCTGCCTCTGGGGATGCCATGATGAATATAATTTCCTTGCCCTGGATAAGCACTCAATTTAATGGGAGAAACAGATCATTTTTATTCAGACTGATTAATGTTCTTGTAGAGGAAAAAACATAAGAATACATCCAGGCTCACCAGGGGTAGCAAGAATCAAGGAAGCCTTCTTGGAGAATTTAATGGCTTAGTTGAGTCTTCAAGGACAATAGATGAAAAGCAAGGGCAGCATGATCAAAGTTATGGTGCATGGGAGATAGTTTTGAATCAACCACTGCTAGACTAGTGTACATTATGATTTCTTTCCTTTTGTCACTTAAAATGCCTTTAGTTTTAGGTGGTATAATACCCAACTCAAACAGGCTTAAACAATAAGTGGACAACTAAACAGTTGTAGGATTGAAAGGGAGCCATAACTACAGAAAGAGTAGAGACTTTTATAATCTTTAAAAGCATTAACAAAAATTTAAATGAAGAGTAGAGACTTTTAAAATCTTTAAAAGCATTAACAAAAATTTAAATGAAGAGTGCTAAGTCGCTTCAGTCGTGTCCGACTCTGTGTGACCCCATAGACAGAAGCTCACCAGGCTGCCCCGTCCCTGGGATTCTCCAGGCAAGAATACTGGAGTGGGTTGCCATTTCCTTCTCCATAACTACAGAAAGAGTAGAGACTTTTATAATCTTTAAAAGCATTAACAAAAATTTAAATGAAGAGTAGAGACTTTTAAAATATTTAAAAGCATTAACAAAAATTTACATGAAGTCCTCAACTTTTGATAAAATATAAATTAAAATTGACAGAGAAATAAAAAATCTGTATATACCATGAACTCCTTAAAGAACTAAACCAATAGACATAAATCCCTTTGGCAAAAAGGACATAACATGGTGCAGCTGGAAAGTTTTAAAAAACTTACAAGAAACATATAACTCTTATACAAACTGATAATCTTCTAATTAGTGGAGACAAATCTTTTAATTTCCTCCCTAAATTTAGGAAAACATATTATAAAATTTAACAGCCATTAATGCTATGAAACCCTTAGCAAACCATACATTAAAGAGAATTTCCTTAACCTCTCAAAAACCAAGGACATCTGTTATACTTGATGGTGAAACAGACATATTCATGTGAAGTCAACCACAAACAAGGAGGCCTATTATTACCTCTCCTAGTCCACATTGTACTGGATGTTCTAGCCAATGCAATAGGACAAGGGGGAAAAAATTAAAGATATAAGGAATGAATGAAAGAGACAAATTACTGTTGTTTATAGATTAAATGGAGAAGGCAATGGCACCCCACTCCAGTACTCTTGCCTGGAAAATCCCATGGACAGAGGAGCATGGAAGGCTGCAGTCCATGGGTTCGCTGAGGGTCGGACACGACTGAGTGACTTCACTTTCACTTTTCACTTTCATGTATTGGAGAAGGAAAGGGCAACCCACTCCAGTGTTCCTGCCTGGAGAATCCCAGGGACGGGGGAGCCTGGTGGGGTGCCGTTTATGGGGTTGCACAGAGTCGGACACGACTGAAGTGACTTAGCAGCATAGATTAAATAAAAAACAAATGAGCAGAAGATCTAAATAGACATTTCTCCAAAGAAGACATCAGATCAGATCAGATCAGTCGCTCAGTCATGTCCGACTCTTTGCGACCCCATGAATCACAGCATGCCAGGCCTCCCTGTCCATCACCAACTCCCAGAGTTCACTCAGACTCACGTCCATCGAGTCAGTGATGCCATCCAGCCATCTCATCCTCTGTCGTCCCCCTTCTCCTCCTGCCCCCAATCCCTCCCAGCATCAGAGTCTTCTCCAATGAGTCAACTCTTCGCATGAGGTGGCCAAAGTACTGAAGTTTCAGCTTTAGCATCATTCCTTCCAAAGAACACCCAGGGCTGATCTCCTTCAGAATGTACTGGTTGGATCTCCTTGCAGTCCAAGGGACTCTCAAGAGTCTTCTCCAACATAGACATACAGGTGGCCAATAAGCACATGAAAAGATGTTCATGATTAGAGAAGTGCAAATCAAAATTACAATGACGTACTACCTCCCACCAGACCGAATGGCCATCATTAAAAGGCTACAAATAATAAATATTGGAGAGAGTGTGGAGAAAAGAGAACCCTCTTACACTGTTGGTGGGAATGTAAATTGGTATAGCCATTATGGAAAACAACATGTAGGTTCCTCAAAAGACTAAAAATAGAGTTGCTATATGATCCAGCAATTCCACTCCTGGTCATATACCCAGGCAAAACTATAATTTGAAAATATACATGCACCCCTATGTTCGTAACAGCAATATTCACAATAACCAAGACATGGAAAAAGCTTAAATATCCATTGATAGATGACTAAAGAAATGAAGATAAAGAAATCTATTCTTTATGAATAGATAAATATATATATATATATTTAGCTCATCCATAAGAAAAAATGAACTCATTCATAAGATATTACTCATCCACAAGAAAGAATGAACTAATGCCATTTGCAGTAACATGAGTGGACCTGAGATAATCATACTAAGTGAAATAAATCAGAAAGAGGATGAAAAATACCATATAATATCATTTGTATGTGAATCTAACATTTGACACAAATGAATATATCTACAAAAAAGAAACAGACTGACAGACATAGAGGACAGACTTGTGGTTGCCAAGGGTGAGGGAAGTCAGGGAGGAAACAATTAGGAGATTAGGATTAGCAGATGCAAACTAGTATATGAGTTCAGTTCAATCACTCAGTCATGCCCGACTCTTTGCGATCCCATGGGCTGCAGCAAGCCAGACCTCCCTGTCCATCACCATCTCCCAGAGTTTACTCAAACTCATGTCCATTGAGTTGAATGGTGATGCCATCAAACCATCTCATCCTCTGTCATCCCCTTCTCCTCCTGCCTCAGTCTTTCCCAGCATCAGGGTCTTTTCAAATGAGTCAGCTCTTCACATCAGGTGGCCAAATTGTTGGAGTTGCAGCTTCAACATCAGTCCTTTCAATGAACACTCAGCACAGATCTCCTTTAGAATGGACTGGTAGGATCTCCTTGCAGTCCAAGGAACTCTCGAGAATTCTCCAACACCACAGTTCAAAAGCATCATTTCTTCAGCACTCAGCTTTCTTTATAGTCCAAGTCTCACATCCATACATGACCACTGGAAAAACCACAGCCTTGACTATCCAGACTTTTGTTGGCAAAGTAACATCTCTACTTTTTAATATGCTGCCTAGGTTGGCCATAACTTTCCTTCCAAGGAGTAAGCGTCTTTTAATTTCATGGCTGCAATCACCATCTGCAGTGATTTTGGAGCCCCCAAAAATGAAGTCTGACACTGTTTCCACTGTTTCCCCATCTATTTCCCATGAAGTGATGGGACCAGATACCATAAGCTTAATTTTCTGACTATTGAGTTTTAAACCAACTTTTTTACTCTCCTCTTTCACTTTTATCAAGAGGCTCTTTAGTTCTGCCATAAGGTGGTGTCATCTGCATATCTGAGGTTATTGATATTTCTCCCGGCAATCTTGATTCCACCTTGTGCTTCTTCCAGTCCACTGTTTCTCATGATGTACTCTGCATATAAGTTAAATAAGCAGGGTGACAATATACAGCCTTGACATACTCCTTTTCCTATTTGAAACCAGTCTGTTGTTCCATGTCCAGTTCTAACTGTTGCTTCCTGACCTGCATACAGATTTCTCAAGAGGCAGATCAGGTGGTCTTGTATTCCCATCTCTTTCAGAATTTTCCACAGTTTATTGTGGTCCACACAGTCAAAGGCTTTGGCATAGTCAATAAAGCAGAAATAGATGTTTTTCTGGAACTCTCTTGCTTTTTCAATGATCTAGTGGATGCTGGCAATTTGATCTCTGGTTCCTCTGCCTTTTCTAAAACCAGCTTAAACATCTGGAAGTTCACAGTTCATGTATTGCTGAAGCCTGGCTTGAAGAATTTTGAGTATTACTTTACTAGCGTGTGATGTGAGTACAACTGTACGGTAGTTTGAGCATTCTTTGGCATTGCCTTTCTTTGGGATTGGAATGAAAACTGACCTTTTCCAATCCTGTGGCTACTGCTGAGTTTTCCAAATTTGCTGGTGTATTGAGTACAGCACTTTCATAGCATCATCTTTTAGGATTTGAAATAGCTCAACTGGAATTCCATCACCTCCACTAGCTTTGTTCGTAGTGATGCTTCCTAAGGTCCACTTGATTTCACATTCCAGGATGTCTGGCTCTAGGTCAGTGATCACACCATAGTGATTATCTGGGTCGTGAAGATCTTTTTTGTACAGTTCTTCTGTGTATTCTTGCCACCTCTTCTTAATATCTTCTGCTTCTGCTAGGTCCATACCATTTCTGTCCTTTATTGAGCCCATTTTTGCATGAAATTTTCCCTTGGTATCTCTAATTATGTTGAAGAGTTCTCTAGTCTTTCCCATTCTGTTGTTTTCCCTATTTCTTTGCACTGATCACTGAGGAAGGCTTTCTTATCTCTCCTTGCTAGTCTTTGGAGCTCTGCATTCAAATGGGTATATGTTTCCTTTTCTCCTTTGCTTTTTGCTTCTCTTCTTTTCACAGCTATTGCCTCCTCAGACAGCCATTTTGCATTTTTGCATTTCTTTTTCTTGGGGATGGTCTTGACCCCTGTCTCCTATACAATGTCATGAACCTCCATCCATAGTTCATCAGGCACTCTGTCTATCAGATCTAGTCCCTTAAATCTACTTCTTCCTTCCACTGTATAATCATAAGGGATTTGATTTAGGTCATACTTGAATGGTCTAGTGGTTTTCCCTACTTTCTTCATTTTAAGTCTGAATTTGGCAATAAGGAGTTCATGATCTGAGCTACAGTCAGCTCCCGGTCTTGTTTTTGTTGACTGTATAGAGCTTCTCCATATAGGATGTATTATAGCAACCAAAAATGTATTATAGCAACAAAATTATAATGTGGCCAGAAGTAGATCTAACAAAAGTTATGAAAATCTTCTATAAAGAAAATATAAACTAGTATATAGGATGGATAAACAACAGGATCTCACTGTATAGCAGAGGGAACCATATTCAATATCCTGTGATAAACCCTAATGGAAAGGAATATGCGAAGAATCTGTAACTGAGTCATTTTGCTATATAGCAGAATTTAACACAACATTGTAAATCAACTATACTTCAATAAGATTATAAAAAGAAGAAAACAAAAAAGGGTTACAAATAAACTATTTGAACTAAACTTTTAACAAAACCACTTGATATAAGATCAATATAATATATCAGCAATATCCCAATATACTTAAAACAACAAATTAGAAGATATACTAGAAAATGTATTATAGCAACAAAATTATAATGCGGCCAGAAGTAAACCTAACAAAAGATATGAAAATCTTCTATAAAGAAAATGTAAAACATTATTGGATGACATGAAAAATAGCTCAGATAAATGAAGTATGCCATCTCTACGGGCAAGAATCAGTATCATAAAAATGTAAAATTTCCCTCATGTTAATGTATTACTTCAATTAAATTCTAAGCAAAACACCCAGTATATGTATTTTTGCTGTAACCTGCCAGTAGACTCTAAAAGTATCAAAAATAAAAGCCTTGAATATTCAGGCATTTTTGAAGATGAAGTAAGCATTTGAATTTTCTTAAAAGAGATATCAAGACTAATTATAAAACTATCATAATTAATAGTGTGTGGTATTTGTATAGATTATGCTAGCAAGCCATAAACAGGCATCCACAAGTCCCTGTAAACTTTGTCTGTGAAAGATGTAGCATTATGAATCACTGGAGAACAGACATTCTATTCAGTGAATATTGCTGGGCCAGTTAGTTAGCCATACAAAAAGAAATTGGATCTTTACCTCAGATAATACACAAAAATTAATTCTAGGCAAATTAAAGAACTAAATGCAAATAGTGAAACATTTAGGGAAAAAATGAAGAAAAAAATTTAACAGTTATGGAAAAGAATTTCTTAAAATACAACAAGCTAAAACTATTTTTAAAGCTTAATAAATTTCACTGATTAAAATATTTCTGTATGGAGAAATATACCATAAATATAACTAACAGATATTATATTTATAAAGGGAAATATAAGGAATGAGAAATTATACTTGTCGGTATACAACCTTCAGAAGATTAGTATACAAATTATATTAAAAACTCCTAAAAGTAATAATTGCAAGACAAACAACTCAGTAGAAAAATAGGCAAAGAATATTAATTTCCTTTAGTGTCCTTTTTCCCTATTCCATTTAATAACAGGACTTCTGGAGTTTAGATATATAATTGACTGTGCTGAGGACTATATTTTCTAGCTTCCTTGTAGCTAAGTATGTTCAGATGACTAAATCTTGGCCAGTCACGTTAATGGAAGCAATGTGTCCATTCTAGTCATATGTTTTGAGAAGGCCATTGTTTGCCAGCGACTTCTGCCCCGTTTCTGTTTCTCGGGTGCTAGAATGCAGACTTAGTTGAAGTCTGTGAGTCATCTGGTGAACTAAGACCAAGCCCTAGAGAATGGCATGGTAACAAAGTAGAAGGAATTTGCATTCCTGGGTTACTTCCTAGAGCAGAATTGCCTACCTATCCTGATCTGCCCACCCATTCCTGCTTTATTATGCAAGAGAACAATGAATTTCTTTGATATTTGAGCCCCTGGATTTGAAGATCTTTGTTATACCAGTTTTACTTATATCCCAACTAATGTAGACAGGAGTAGGAAATTGAATGATACACAAATATGTATATTAAATACAATAGGAGATTGAAATAAATAATATAAAAATACATATTGTGCTGTTCAGTCACCAGTCATGTCTGACTATTTGTAACCCCATGAACTACAACACTCCAGGCCTCCGTGCCCCTCACTATCTCCCAGAGTTTGCACAAGTGCATTGCATCAGTGATGCCATCCAGCCATCTCATCCTCTGACACCTTCTTCTCCTTCTGCCCTCAGTCTTTCCCAGCATTAGGAACTTTTCCAATGAGTCAGCTGTTTGCATCAGATGGCCAAATTATTGGAGCTTCAGGTTCAGCATCAGTCCTTCCAGTGAATATTCAAGGTTGATCTCCCTTAAAGATTGATTGGTTTGATCTCCTTGCTATCCAAGGGACTTTCAGGAGTCTTCTCCAGCACCACAGTTCAAAGGCATCAATTCTTTGGCATTCTGCCTTCTTTATGGTCCAGCTCTCACAACTGTATGTGACCACTGGGAAGACCATAACCTTGACTATATGGCCCTTTGTTGGCAGAGTAATGTCTCCGTTTTTCAACACACTGTCTAGGTTTGTCATTGCTTTTCTGCTAAGAAGCAATTGTCTTCTGATTTCATGGCTGCAGTCACCATCCGCAGTGATTTTGGAGCCCAAGAAGAGGAAATCTGTCACTACTTCACCTTTTCCCCTTCTATTTGCTATGTAGTAATGGGGCTGGATGCCATGATCTTGGTTTTTTTTAATATTTAGTCTTAAGCTGGCTCTTTCACTCTCCTCCTTCACTCTCATTAAGAGGCTCTTTGGTTCCTCTTTGCTTTCTGCCATTAGAGTGGTATCATCCACATATCTGAGGTTGTTGATACCTATACAAATATATATATTATTATTTAAATAAATATTTATTTTTTTAAAACATCCTAAACTAGAGTACTACTGTTGGGAAAAACATGATAAAGGATATTAATGTTAAACACCCACCCAAATCCACATGTTGAAGTCCTAAGCTCCAGTGCCTCAGAATGCAACCTTGTCTGAAAATAAAGTCATGACAGAAGTGATTGGTTAAGTTAAAATGAGGTCTATTTAGGGTGGGCCCTAATCCAATATGACTGTTGTCTAATTTCCCCATTAATCACTTGGCTGGTGTCTAGTGGAAAATTTAGACACAAACATGAAGATGAACAGAGGGAAATAATGTGAAGAGACACAGTCATCTATAAGCCAAAGAGAAGACCTGGGACAGATGCTTCCTCACAGCCCTCAGAAGGAACCAACTCTGCCAGAATCTTCATTTTGGAATTCCAGCTTCCAGAATCGTGAGACAATCAATTTCTGCTGTTTAAGCCACCCAGTTTACAGTGCTCACTTATGGCAGCCCTAGCAAACTAATCCATCTGTGTGTGTTCAGCTTCTAAGCTGCGTCCAACTCTTTATGACCCTGTGGACTATAGCTTACCAGGCTCCTCTGTCTGTGGGATTCTCCAGGCAAAGATACTAAAGTGGGTAGCTGTTTCCTACTCCAGGGGATCTTCCCAAACCAGGGATTGAATCCATGTCTCTTGTGTCTCCTGCACTGCAAGTGGATTCTTTACCTGCTGAACCACTGGGGAAGTCCAAACTAATCTACCTGTGACTCAACCATGCCTTGTATAGGTGTATGTCTACAGAAACTCTCACAAGAGTGTACCAGAAGTTACACAGAAGGATGAAGCATTGCAATAATGAAATATTGGATATTCATCAATAAGAAAATAAATATTATACATAAAGTATATTAACACAGTGGAAAACTCTACCACAGAACAATGATGAACTGGTAGCATCTCAATAGGGATTAAAATATGTAAAAATTTTAAAGTCCACATCCAAAAATATGTTAAATAAAATTTTAAAACAAAATAAAATACAAGTGGAGAAAAACTATTTGTGAAATAAGACAGCAAATGGATTTTTATTCTTTTTGCTATGAAGAGTTCTTATAAACAATGACAAAAAGGTAAATACTCCATACAAAGGGACAAGACACAGCAGCACTTTGAAGAAAAATGTAAATAACAAATAAATGTAGGAAAAAATATTCATTATCATAAGAACAAACAAATACAATTTTACATCAGGAGAAACCAAAAAGATTTAAAATCTTAACTTTGCAAAGATTAGTAGCCCACCAAACTCCTCTGTGTATGAGATTTTCCAGGTAAGAATAGTGGAGTGGGTTGCCATTTCCTTCTCCGGGAGACCTTCCCAGTCTAGGGATCGAACCCACAGCTCCTGCTGCGTCTCCTGCATTGCAGGTGGATTCTTTACCACTGAGCCACCAGGAAAGCCCATTCCCAAGTGGCTCAGTGGTAAAGAATCTGTCTGCCAACACAGGAGACGTAGGTTTGTATTTGAGTATGCAGAGACGAGATATTAATCAATGCCAGCGAAATGTGAGGTCAACTTATCTGAAGGACAGTTTTACAGTGTTAAAAACAACTAAAATGTGGAAACCTTTTTGTCCTCCAATATGAATATATCTTAAAATAATAAGAAGGTAACTCAAAGATGTACTCAACCTTGTTCATAATCACCATGATGTTGTCAATGCAAACTAATCAGAAACAGCTTTTAAATGGTTAGTATATTTAAAATTTTTTTAATTGAAAGAAATTGCTTAATAGAATTTTGTGGTTTTCTGTCATACATCAACAAGAATCAGCCATAGAGACACCCATGTCCCCTCCCTGCTGAATCTCCCTCCCATCTCCCTCTCCATCCCACCCTTCAGCCTGTTACAGAGTCTCTGTTTGAGTTCCCTGAGTCATATAGCAAATTCCCATTGGCTATCTCTTTTATATATGGTATCATAAATTTCCATGTTACTCTCTCCATACGTCTCCCCTTCCCCCTCTTCCCCTCATAGGTCTGTTCTCTACGTCTATTTCTCCCATGGCTGCCCTGAAAATAAATTCATCAGTGCCATCTTTTTAGATTCCGTATATATGTGTCAGTATACGATATTTGTATTTCTCTTTCTGACTTACTTCACTCTATATAATAGGCTCTAGTTTCATCCACCTCATTAGAACTGATTCAAATGTGTTCCTTTTTATAGCTGAGTAGTATTCCTTTGTATGTATATACCACAGCATCTTTATCCATTCATCTGTTGATGGACATCTAGGTTGCTTCCACATTCTAGCTATTGTAAATAGTGCTGCAATAAACATGGGTACATGTGTACTTTTCAACTTTGGTTTCCTCAGGGTATATGCCAAGGAGTGGGATCGCTGGATCATATGATGGTTTTATTCCTAGCTTGTTAAGGAATCTCCATACTGTTTTCCATAATGGCTATATCAGTTTACATTCCCACCAGCAATGCAAGATGTTCCCTTTTCTCCACACCTTCTCCAGCATTTATTGTCTGTAGACTTTTTGATGATGGCCATTCGGACTGGTATGAGGTGGTATCTCATTGTGGTTTTGATTTGCCTTTCTCTAATAATGAGTGATGATGAGCATCTTTTCATGTGCTTGTTAGCCATCTGTATGTCTTCTTTATAGAAAGGTCTCCTCAGGTCCCCTTCCAATGGTTAGTATATTTTTAATCTAAATAAATACTGATGCATCCTTAAACTATCCAATATTGCTATTTATCACTCCCAATATATTTTTTCTACTTTTTAAAAGGAAGCATATAAGGCAGTAATCAGTTTATAGGGTAGGGTCTTCACTGGAGGATGAGGAACTTTTGGTGACAAACGTAACAGCCTGGCTTAGCACAGTGAAGGGGGCACCTGTGTCCTCCAGACACAGAAGTGGGTGGGGGACCACCCTTCAGTCAATTGCAGAGGGAGAACTCTCCCTTGGTTTGACAGAGGGGTCCTTTTACCTGGCAGATGTGCTCTGCATGGAGAAAGGACTGGAGTGAACCAATTTAGTTGGTGCTAAAATGTTGATTTTTAGTTTTTCAGTATATTTGAAGCATTTCAAAATTGAAAGAGCTTTAAAGGCGTTATAACAGAAAGGCTCCAATTTTAAATAACAACTCAAAACTTCAAAAGCTAGTAATAAACTTTATAAGCTAAATGTAAGATCTCTATGAAGAAAACCAGAACACCTAGCAAGAAGCTTAAAAGAAGATGGTCAAAATGAAATCTGAGGCTGAAGCCTGACATATAAAATAGATGCTAATATTTGTTGAGCAAACAGATAACTCTGTTTATCAGGCATGAATTTATGCCAGACACCCCTCAAAGTGCTTCATGCACATTGTCCCATTTAATCCTCTAATGATCCAGCAAAGCATGGATTACCAGAATCCCTGTTTTACATAAGAGGACACCATGGAAGATTGAGTTTCTCTGTTTAAGATCAGAGAACCAGGAAGTCCTGGTTTGTGGCTCAGGAATGCCTGGCTCCAGAACTAGGATCTTCACCCCACTGTAAAACCTGTCTCATTTAAGTGAGGTGGAGTCCTGCCTCTTGACACCCTCATACTCCCTAGGAATAAGGAACTATATCTGCTGAGATAGGAAAACAGTATAGCTCTGTAAAAACTTGGTTGATTCAATGTTTCTTGTATTCTGTTCTGCATCATCTAATTTTTTTATTTCAAATTGCAGCCAGTGTCTTTGGTGCTAACCAATGTAGGGGTAGCAGAAAGAAACAGGTGAAAGGATCTCAAGGGAAAGATGAGACAGCAGTAACGGGAGGGTGCTCCATCCCCCTATAGGGACTGCTTCTGGGCTAATCCTTGAAGGCTTTGTGGTTCAGTTTTGTAAGTGATTTCCTGCCCCCAAAAGAGGGTAAGAAACTCTGGAATCCAACTCCCAGGGATTCAAGTCTCATTTCTTCCTCTTGGTAGATGTATGAACTCAGGAAAGTTATTCGGCCTCTCTGGACCTCAGTTTCTTTATCCTCATAAAAGACTTGTCTGAGCTAAATGAGGTATTGCATGAATAGTGTGTGATTCAGAATCTAGCATATGATAAACCCAAATTAAGTCTTACTCATCATCATCATTGTCATCATGGTCACATCACCATCACTCTCTGAACCTAGCAGCCACCCCAAGAACCTCAACTCCTAAGACTTCCTACTGCTCTGAACACATAGCCTCAACTTAACTGAGTTCCCCTCAGCACGTGGCAACAATAGACCAGGGCCCTAAGAAATGCCCACTCCATCAGGCTCTTGCTCCCAAGCCCAGGGCTGAGAATTGTTTGTGGAAGCCTGAATGAGAGACTGATGACTCAAGATAAGATAGGCAATCAGCTTGGACTCACCACTGCAGACTTCTGGTCTACTTGTAAAATGAGTCCTGTCATTTATTTGACAGTCCCCAGGATTTCACACAGGGGGAGGGACAAATAAAGTCAAGCCCCCAGTGGAATGTTGCTGATAGCCTCAAGTGAGGAGTAGGGTGTTCTGGGGGCCCCCAAGCTTGGGCAGCCCCTCAGCTTCCTAGCCATTTCGAAGCCCACCATTCATTTCAGCCTGTGTTTATAAAGTACCAACCATGAGAGGCAGGTCCAGTGCCAGCCTCTGCCAGCCTTTAAAGACCAGCGAAATATTTGCACTTCAAATGTATTTAATGTGGTTTCAAAAATTTAACTCAGAGCAGAAGTATCCCATCGGTACACCTCTAGCCACCAGCTGCCCTTTAGTCATCTGTTCCTTAAGTGGTTGGGAACACAGGCTTGGCCAGCAAAGATCTAAGTTCAGAGGCTGACTGGGCTGCCCTGAGCCCATTTTCTCCTCATTCTGCTACCAGTTTCACAGGCTTGTGATGGTTAAATGAGATTGTGCATAAAGCATCCAGGAATGCATGCACCTCATTAAATTAATCCTAAAGAAAATAACTGGTAAAGCAGAGGATCCTCCAGCCACTTTATCTTCTTTATATAGAGTGTTTTTATGTATTAGGTCTCCTCAGAATTCGGATATCATGGTCAGGGGAGGGAGGCCCCGTCCAGTCACGGCATATGGCAGGCCTGCCACGCCAGCGTATGACCTGGGCCTTTGCAGCTGCTTATCTGTGAATGTCTTCCCCACCCACTTAGGCTGCAGGTGTGGTTCACTTCACTCAGTATTCTCAGCACCTAAAGCTAGGACCTGGCATTATGTGGTCACCTCAGTCTGTATCTGCTGAGGGAGAGGTCAAAGAATGAATGAAAGAAAACAGAAAACAGTGAGGGGGAGAAAGTTTCCAATTGTTCAACTACAACTTAATGCTTATTCTTCAAGATCCAGATCAACATCGTCTCTTTTTAACTTTTCTGGCTCCCTCATCTTTTCCATTCCCCCCCACCATGCCCTCCATGTCTCTCCTCTCCTTTACTTCCATCTCTCCTTTTCCCATGATAGAATGGATATCTCTTGATCTCCTTCCTCTTAGAAAATCTACAGAGGGAATGTAAATGAGATGGAATGCACGGGACATGGTTAACACAGCAGGGGTAAATGCAATGCCCTTCAATTCCTGAGCCATTGCCAATGGGATCCATTTGACTGTGGAATGGCTGGCTCTTCCTCATGCCAAAAAGGCAGAGTAGCAGAGTGGGACAAAAGAACATGCATCTGGATGCAAGCCTAGAAACAAAGGGTAGAGTCAACTTACAGAGCGCACTTCAGAAAGTTTAAAGGGAGAGAGAGAAGAGATATTACTATGGAGGGCCTGCTGTGACCACCCAGCAAGGCAGAGAGCATGAACAGCATTTTTGTCCAATAAATCAGTGCTTCTCGATGCTGTGTGCACAGGTTAGCTGGAGATTTTGTCAAAATTCAGATCCTGCTTTGGTAGATCTAGGGTTGGGCCTGAGATGCTATACTGCTAACAAGCCAGGTGATGTAGTGCTCCTGGTCCAGGAATCACACTTGGAGTACCCAAAGTTTAATGCAAAAAGCCCTAAAAGTTTTCCTGGCATGTTCTCTCTCATCTTTTTAAAGATGTGAACAGGCCACCCAACAGAAATTGAAAGGCTTTGAACAGCCTGGTGTCCAAAGGGATTCTCTGGTCTTCCGCACCCACCTCTTCTTACAGCCTTTGCCTGGACACTCCCCAACATAGGGCAGCCTCCTCCAGGCAGCCTAGGCTGAAGGGGGATTAGGAATTCCAAGAGCTCAATTTTAAACCTCTAGCTTGATCCCCAGAACCACATAGAGCTCCTGCAACATAGATGAGGGCAGCCATAAAACATCATCCTCAGGCTTCCTTCAAAGAACGCTTAAGCCACACGGAATTTAATTTCACTGTCTATTCTCTCTTATAGATAGGTGATTTAAGAGCATGTTTATAGATACTTCTGCCTCTTTTTGCCCTCCTTTACCCCAACACACACAACCAGTAGACACTGAGCACTTGAGGAAATGATTATTTCCTTACTCTCAAAGTTTTTGACATAGTAGGTACTTGGTAAATGTTTGTTGAACTAATTAACAAAAGTCTTGACTTTTTTTTCACTACTTGAGCTAATCAAATTAGATTTTCTTAAGGCAGTCAAATTTCTTTTGCATAACAGCACAGGTTTTGTGAGCTTCAGTGGTTTTACTGAAGATAACTGGCAAGGAGAAGAAAAGAAACCAAAACCACGGTTCCTGGAACCAACTGTAATACTAGTTGCTCACAGTGTGAGGTGAACAGGATTGGATTAGCCTATTTAAAAGATCACAGAATTCAGAACTAGAAGATATCGTAGACATTGCCTAATCCTTAAATGACAAACTCCTGACAGGAAACAAGCCATTTCTCTCCATTCCTGTGCATGTGGCAGACATCACTAATCAATCACGGTACTTTCCCTGATAAATGTAGATGCACCTTCAGAAACCTAAGGGTTTTTTTGTTGTTGTTGTTATTATTCATTTAAACATAGGGTTTAAATGTAATACTGGTTTTCTTCACCTGTCCACCGGTGAACCCTTATGTTCTTAGCATATCCATCTGAGCACCTGCTTTGTAGTTCTCTTATAAAACTACCTCCAGTGTCTCTTTGCCTTCACAAATCACAACTCAGGCTGAACTGTCTTGAGTTAAGGTAAGAGAGGCAGCACACATATGCATGAGAGAGCTCACACTTCATTGTGCAGAGTATCATGAGGCCTGGGATTGCATCTTGTTCATTCATTCATTATTGATGAAATATTTATAAGACCAGGCACTGGTTTGACCTGTGTTCACCTCTGTATCATAAGCGCCTAAAATACGTGTTTATTCTTGCATAAATGATGGATGGATAGAAGAATAAATGCTTGAATAGTTACCTCTCAATAGAGTGATGCCTGCTAGTCCTTAGCAAGGACACTCTTCTTCTACCTCTTGCTAATGCTCAGAAAGATCATTTTCTTTCTTTTTTTAATTAATTAATTTATTTTAATTGGAGGCTAATTACTTTACAATATTGTAGTGGTTTTTGTCATACATTGACATGAATCAACCATGGGTGTACATGTGTCCCCATCCTGAACCCCCTCCCACCTCCCTTCTCATCCCATCCCTCTGGGTTGTCCCAGCGCACTGGCTTTGAGTGCCCTGTTTCATGTATCAAACTTGGACTGCTCATCTATTTCACATATGGTAATATACATGTTTCAATGCTATTCTCTCAAGTCATCTCACACTCACCTTCTTCCACAGAGTCCAGAAGTCTTCTTTATATCTGTGTCTCTTTTTCTGTCTCACATATAGGGTCATCATTACCATCTTTCTAAATTCCATATATATGAGTTAATATACTGTATTGGTGTTTTTCTTTCTGACTTACTTCACTCTGCGTAATAGGTTCCAGTTTCATCCACCTCATTAGAACTGATTCAAATGCATTCTTTTTAATAGCTGAGTAATATTCCACTGTGTATATGTACCACAGCTTTCTTATCCATTTATCTGCCGATGGACATCTAGGTTGCTTCCATGTCCTTGCTATTGTAAACAGTGCTGCGATGAACATTGGGCTACATGTGTCTTTTTCAAATCTGGTTTCCTTGGTGTGTATGCCCAGCAGTGGGATTGCTGAGTCATATGGCAGTTCTATTTCCAGTTTTTAAAGGAATCTCCACATTGTTCTCCATAGTGGCGGCACTAGTTTGCATTCTCACCAAAATGTAAGAGGGTTCCCTTTTCTCCACACCCTCTCCATCATTTATTGTTTGTAGACTTTTTGATAGCAGCCATTCTTTTTTTATACTGAGCACACCCTACACACAGCCTCATATGCAAGGAGTCCCCAAGGGCAGCACTCACTTGCTTGGGAGGCACTTCTAAATGTGTTTCAATCTGTGCCTTCTAGACTCCATTCAGTCAACTAGATTGTTTCTGTGGATGGAACTGGTCTAGGTTCTGTCCTTTACTATTTATGTAAAATGCTATCTTAGATCTTCTACATAAACATCTTGTTTAATCTCAGGCACAGTTGGACAAGGCAGTTATCATGAGTCTATTTTATAGTGGAGGAAATGGAAGCTCAGAAAGGTCATTTAATTTGCTCAGGCTGACACAGTTGCAGAGCAGACTGTGAGCTCTGTCTGCCTGACTCACAAGTCTGAGCTTTTGCAAAGGGGGCTATGGCTAGTTGGTGCCACAGAACTCACGGTAATCCGACCGGTTGTACCAAGAAGACAAAGATTTCTGCATTTGTGATCATCTGCTTACACAAAGAGTAATTCTCCCCACAGCTGGTGAGGAGGGGCCTGGCCTTTGCTGCCCCCGTTTGTCCATTGTTCCCGGATGTCTCTAAGTCCTCCAGAGCGGAAAGGCTAGGCTGGTCAATCCTGCATAAAGGGATGGTGGAGGGAGGGGCTCCTTTCAGGTATTACCCAATTAAGGATTTACTGAGGATAAAAAAAGAGCAAGAGCAGGTTTGTGCCCCATCTTACCCACCTGCCCCACCCCAGCCGTCAGTGCCAGAGGCAGCAGCTGCAGTCTGGGAATGACCCAGGCACTGCTTGTCACCTCATGGCCCTGGAACACCCCCTAGGCCTCATCCAGCCCTTGGCTGCCTGGACTCTCAGCTAAAGCTTGGGGGCACTGGGAAAGCCCCACTTTGTGTAATTGTTTAATTATCATGTCAATGTAGATTCATTAGTATGACAGCTGTCATTGCAAATAGGGGGAGGAGGGGGCTCCCAGAGCCCCTAGGGTCAGCCTAATTGATGTAGTGAACAGAATACTGTATTTACTCAACAATGGTTTGGGTTTCCCTTCTGACCTGGGAAGGGCATCAGTGCTTACCGGGAATCAATAGCAGCTGAATTTTCTTCCACAGAGATGGGACCCTCTCTCTCATATCCATGGGCTTAACCCCTCCAGGCTCTTCCTGAGAATAGACAGGCATCCCCACTGCATTGAGAAGCTGCAGTCTTTTACTTCTCCCAGGTCAGAAGAGATGTGAGTGTGAGAGTGGTAGAATTACATTCCTCCCTTAAGAGAAGTGTTGACTAGGTTCTATTTAATTTTCATTTCCACAAAGGTCTAGTTCAGGGTATAGAACAGCCTAATGTTTAAAAAAATGTTTGTAGAATGAGTAATAATTTGCTATACTGACTGTGATAGGCACTGCCCCAAGATTTTACAGTTAATATAGCGGGCTTCCCAGGTAGCTCAGCAGTAAAGAATCCGCCTGCCAACGCAATAGGTATGGGTTTGATCCCTGGGTCGGGAAGATCCCCTGGAAGAGGAAATGGCAACTCACTACAGCGTTCTTGCCTGGAAAATCCCATGGACAGAGGTGCCAGACAGGCTACATTCCATGGGATCTCAAAGAGTCAGACACGACTTAGCGACTAAACAACAACAACAACAAATGAACTTATAATTCTCACGGTAACCCTCTGAGAAGCACTGTTCTTGCTATTTATTGCTGTGCAACTATTATACCTTCTATTTATTGCTGTGTAACTATTATACCTTCCTGTAGTGGCTGAAAACAACAATTTGTTGCTATTATATCTCATAAGTCCATGGGTCAGGTATTTGGACAAGGTACAGAAGGGAAGACTTACCTCTGCTCCATAATGTCTAGGCCTCAGGGTAACTCAAGTCTTGGGGGTATTACAGCTAGAGGCTGTCTGGGTCTCTCTCTCTCTCCCCCCAAATCCACAGCATCTTTAAGTGGCTAACCTGGGCTTCCTCACAGCACAGCAGCCTCTTCTGTGGCAGTTTGGGCTGCGTGAGGCCAAAGCAGAACCTGACAATCCTCTTAAAGACTAGGCTTGGGGGATTTCCCTGGTGGCCCAGTGGTTAAGAATCCACCTTACAATGCAGGAGACACAGGTTCAATCCCTGGTCAGGGAACTGAGATCCCACTAAGCATGTTCACCGAAACAACTGAGCCTATACCACAGCACGAGAGTATGTGCACCATAACAAAAGACCCCTATATGACGCAACAAAGACCCGTGTGCCACAACTAGGCTGAAGCAGCCAAAAAATAAGTAAATAAAGAGCCTGGAACTGGCATATGACACTTCACTAGACCTTATTGGTCAAAACAATCACAAGCCAGCCCAGATTTAAGAAGAGGAGAAATAGGTGGCAGCTCTTGAGTAGAAAAGTATCAAAGACTTTGCAGCCATCTCCAATACACCATAGAGACTATGATTATTTCCAAATACAAATGAGGAAACCAAGACCTAGGGAGGAGAGACTGGCTAACTCTTCTGTGTCACACAGCCAGTAAGTGGGGGCACCATGGGCTGGATGCAGGAAGTCCAGCTCTGGAGCCCTTAGTTGCTGCAGACCTGCTCTGTAACCTCAGGTTACTCACTCTCTTCCTCAGGCCTTGGCTCCATATAAAGTAAGAGAGTTGGGCCATATTATTTCAAAAGTCCCCTCTTCCTTGAGTAGTTTCTAATTCTTAGCCACAAAGAAAATAATCTCACCCTGCATTTGTGCTTATACTGCTTTGGAGCACAAGTGGTTGAACTGTCCCTTTCTAATTTAAAATTTCTCAAGAATTTTAAAACATGAGTTAAGTATCCAGAGATTCCTCCCAAAAATCAAATCAGTTCAGTTCAGTTCAGTTGCTCAGTCGTGTCCGACTCTTTGCGACCCCATGAATCTCAGCATGCCAGACCTCCCTGTCCATCACCAACTCCCGGAGTTCACCCAGACTCACGTCCATCAAGTCAGTGATGCCATCCAGCCATCTCATCCCTGTTGTCCCCTTCTCCTCCTGCCCCCAGTCCCT
The DNA here is from genome assembly GCA_935064755.1 of Tragelaphus eurycerus. NCBI lineage: Eukaryota > Metazoa > Chordata > Mammalia > Artiodactyla > Bovidae > Tragelaphus > Tragelaphus eurycerus. The sequence continues at coordinate 35,288,632 of CAKXYN010000002.1, forward strand.
CCCAAGGGGAAGCCAATTTGTAAGTACTTGAGTTACAGGGAATGTGGTGCTCAGGTCTTTATAAGAAATCTACTCACAGACTTAGAGAATGAGCTTATGGATACCAGTGGGGAAGGATATGGAGGGAAGGGATATTTAGGGAGTTGAGATGGACATGTACACATTGCTATGTTTAAAATGGATAACCAACAAAGTCTTACTGAATAGCACAGGGAATTATGCTCAATGTTAGATGGCAGCCTGGATGAAAGTGAAGTCTGGGGGAGAAAAGACACTTATGTATGTATGGCTGAGTTGCTTTGCTGTGCACCTAAAACTACTAATCAGCTTCACTCCAATATAAAATAAAATAGTTTTTTTTTTTTTTTTAAGAAAGAAACCCAAGGGTCCTGGGGCTGATATTCATCCACTAATTCTTCCCCACAGATGTTTTAGCCCCAGAAAGTGGGCTCTTCAACTTCTCTCAGGCTTTGATGTATAACCTCAAAACCATTCCCGAGTTGTGACTAGACCCATGGATTTTTCGAGTCTTCTTAAGAGAAGGAAGCAGACTAAAGAGACTAAACTCCTTTTTGTGAAGAAGAGAAATTGTCCTGACAGCTTTAGGACTGCTAAACATCCCAAGCTGATCAGGCTCCCGAGGAATGAAGTTGCAAAGGCTGGTTGTTGGGGTTGGGCATGGGAGGGGTGTCATGCAGTGGGTCTAGACCAAGAACTGGAAGACAGTCTTGGCTTACACAGGACAAACTGCCTATGTGACCTTGGGCAAGACATTTAAGCCTATGTGACCTCTGTGGCATGGTTTCATCATCAGTAAAGAAAGGAATTTGATCAAGCCCAGGAGGACAGATAGATTTCATCATTGGTGCCAACTTCACTGACTGAAAGCGGCTCCCAAAAGGGCCTGTGTGGAGGGTCCTTGCACTGTGCCAAGAGTGTCCTGTGACAGGAAGCTCTTTGGAGTTGGAGTGAGCGAGAGATGCCTGAGTTCAAATCCCAGATCCTCCATATAGTAAATGTGTGATCCTTGAAAACTGTCCTAAATTTTTTCACGTTTTATCTGCTTAACAGGAATCATGAGGCTTTTCTTCATAGAATTGATAGTGACCTAATTGAGACAGCCTGGAAAAACCTTTCAACCCAGAGCCAGGCACAACATATGTGTTCAATAAAGGCTCATTGAATCTGAAATCTGAGTACCACTGGGATATACAGTGATAGGCAGGGAGGCCTTTAGTTACTTAAATGTCCTATCAAATGTAGCAAAACCCGTATCTTAATAGTCTGTGCCATTTTAGATCAACCTTAAGGCTGTGTTTAATGCTGTAAGCATGATGGGATATGGAAAACATAAAGTAAATGTACTTTTCTAAAACATGGACATGATACTTATCTACAAAATGAGTAAAAATGACCATTAGATGAGAAAAAAATGTAAAACACTAGTGCCCAGCAGGTGCTTGACAACAGTGGGCATGGAGAGGTTAGAACTCTTAACCTCACCCAACATTGGAAGACAGAGAATAGAGAAAAACATGGATAAATCAACATAGAAAAAGCCTTAGCTTCATCCTCTACTCCTCACCAAAACTGCCCCTATGAGTAAGTTACATAAATGTAGATGCAAGTTATGCTGACTCTGAATTTTGGAATGTCAGGCAGGGAAGACAGGGGTCTGATGATGTTATGGTCTAATATTTGGGTAGTTCAGTTGGTAAAGAATCTGCCTGCAGTGCAGACCAGGGTTCAATTCCTGGGTTGGGAAGATCCCCTGGAGAAGGAAATGGCAAACCACTCCAGTATTCTTGCCTGGAAAATCCCATGGACAGAGGACCCTGGCGGGCTATAGTCCATGAAGTCATAAGCGTTGGACATGACTTAGCAACTTTCAGATTTAGTCCATTAGGTATGCAAGTGAATGGACATTCTTCATGGTGCCACTTCAACAATAATTATACTTTAATATCATGTAGAACGTGCTCACAATGTTCCAGGCACTGTGCAGTGCGCTCTGGATAGGCATTGGCACATTTAATCCCCACAATAAACCACTGAGGCAAGTTCTTCTACTATCCCCATTTCCCAGGATGGCACAGAGAGGTTTGGAAATGCCAAAGGTCACACAGCTATTACAATTTAGGTAAATGATCCAGGGTAGGAAGACCCACTATCCTAAGCCTGGGAGGCCTCCAAAGTCGTGGAGCCAGCCATTCCTATGTTCAGCCCCAGCGCTTATTATTCTCATGACATTGGGCAAGAGACTGACTAATCTTTTCAAGACTCAGTCTCCTCATCAATAAAGTGGGGATACTAATCATCGTAATCCCTGTCTTGTTCTCCTGTCTTGAAGACTGGGTTAAATGATGTACGTAATAAGATGAGCATTGTGCCTGGCACAAAGTAGATGGTTGATTATTGTCAGATTGAAGTAGAAGTGAAGTGAAGTCACTCAGTTGTGTCCGACTCTGCGAGCCCGTGGACTGCAGCCTACCAGGCTCCTCCGTCCATGGGATTCTCCAGGGAAGAATACTGGAATGGGTTGGGGAGTATTGTATCCTCTTTAAATGCAGTATTTCACTGCATTCCTAGCCACACTGAAAGCATTACAATGGATCTCGGAACTAAGGAGGCCTCAGAAATTTAAATCAGTGTCTGTTAATGCTTAATTGCATGGTGCAGTTTCATGTGTGTGTTTGCGTGTATACACTTCTTTTTCACAAAAGTATGATTTTTCAGTCACAGAAAAGCCTCCCTATGCTTGGGGTTTAGTGTTGAGGTGAAAATCTAAAATGATCCAGGGAGTTTAAGAAAATTTATTTATACAAGCATATAAATAATGCCCATAATTTAAAGCTCAGTATTTCTTTTACTCATATTCTGTGTGTTCATCAGTTTGTCTCCCCAAACTGCCTTTTTGTTTCATGAGACAGCACTCCTTACAAATTAGGTGTAACTTTGGATGATTTGCTGACCCTCACTGACCAGGGTCTCCCTTTCTCCCCTACCTATAACATTCACTTTGCATCATAACCAAATGCAGCCTCCCCATTGCTCCCCCACCTTCCATTGGGAATGATCTCTTTATCAATAATCCGACCCCTGGAAGCCCAGTGGGCGACTCTTTAGTGCCTCCGACACCAATGCAGATGGGGGTTTCGGATCCCCAGTGTAATCCCAGCCTGAAATGTTACCAGGAGCCCTACGGCTCTTCAATTACCTTCCTTGGCCTGTCAAGACCACAGCATCTCAAATTCAGTTAGCTGGTCTTTGGGTCTCAGCCAAGGCCCAGCCTCTGCTCCTAATGACAGCCAGCTGAGGGGACACTGAGAGGGGCTAAATTCAATTTGCAGCCCTTCTAATGAGATTAAGGGAGCAGGGTTTTTTATTTTCTCCAAAGTTTGCCATGGGCAGGATGAATGATGGCCCAGGGATGAGCTGTCAACGTCAACAAAGGCTCCAAGCTGGGAGAAGGGGGATGGGAGACAAGGATGGGAGAAAGAGAGAGGGAGAGATTTTCCAGACAGAGCCAAGGAGCTCTAAGTGAATCGCCCAGCAGGTGACAATGTCTGGCTGGCAGAGTGTCACTCTGTGGACAGGATGCTGTCAAGAATGAATCTGGAGGAAAGGTAAATGTCAATCATAAGCAATATTCCCAAGTAGAATATTTTTCCCTTGCTTCTGAATTCTTTCTCACCCTCTTTGACTTTCCAAACGTCATGAAGAAAACTGTATTTCTTAAAATGAGTCAACTCGGAAGTATTTACTCAAATAAAGGAGCAAGGCTCCTACTGGTCTGCTTCCCAGAACAGTCCGGCCTTGGCTGAACAGACCTGTGTGTCTTCTAATCTGAGAGCTCCCACTGAGCTAGTCAGTTAGGACCTCAGATGCCCACAGTGTGCTGTGGCTGGTGGTGAAGCACCAGAAGGTACTTTATCTGATGTAGAGTAATGTCAAGGTGAGCAAAACCCATCTAATGCATGTTTTAGTTAGCACCCACCTCTGAGTATCAACAGCTTAGTTGCGGGGATACCCTGAAGAAATGGAGCAGGACATTTTTCTGGGTCCAAATGAGACATAGAGGGAAAGCCCTTTAGGAAATCTGAAGAGGAAGAGGCTTTGGTAGTTGGGAGAGACCAAGGAAACTGGTTTTAGGATGAAGCCTTGAGCTGTACCCTGAAAGAGGATGAGACCTAGAGAGGCTGAGAGAAGGAACTCAGATGAGTCCCTTGTGGCTGCAGGTTTCAGGCTTCTACTTGCAGGCCCAGCTGTGTCCTGTTTCAGGGTCTCTCCTGGTAGAAACTGCAATAGTCCTGCCGTCCCAAGCCTGGATCTCAGGGTCTAAGCACCTTCTTAGATCTCCACAGAAATGGTTCATACATACAACAGAGCTCCCACCCAGCTTCCTGTCCCACACTCAAACCCTCCATCCATGTGCCAGTCCTGCACCAGATCCCAGCTGTGACCCTGATGCCTAGAGTTGCCTGGATTTGGTTTCATGTACTTTGTCTCTTGTTCACTTGCTACTGCCTGAAGTCCTGTTCCTTGTAGACCGGTAACTGGGGACCATGACATAACTGTCCTTTTCCTACTTCCCTTGAATATGGAAACCAACCCTAACCAAGGCCCTTTAGTTAGCTTCAGAACATGTCAAGATTAGTTAAAACAGCTTATGGTCATATAGCAGACACTCGTTACATGAGTTACATTTCTATTGGCTGAAATGGGCTCATGAGGAAGGTGAACCTTGATTAGACTTGAGGGTAGGAGCAGTTAGACACAAGGCACCATGTGGAGGAAAGCTCAGAGCCAGGATCATGTTGTTGGTGTTCAGAGAACAATAGTTTCTCTCCTCCAACACATTCCTGGTGGCCAAGTTTTGACCTCCATTGCCCATTAGGCCCACAGCTGGCTCTTCAGGGCTGGTACCACAGCCTGAACCTGGCCATCAGCCAGATGGACTAGAGGAATCCTACAAATTTCAGAACCCAGAACATCTCAGGGTCATGTTATAGCCAGAACTATCAGAGAATATCTCCCACACAAAACAACCACAAAATTCTTTTGGGGCTTGTGAAGGATTATGTTGGGTTGTTGGGTTTGAGATAAATCTAGTTACTAATCCTACCCAGTACCTTACAAGTTCAATGCTGCTGAGAAATACAAGTCTAAGATGCTGGAATTCTGAGCCTGAAAGAGCTCAGTTTTTTAACTAATCATGGCTGCTCTGTTAATGTGTCTTCTTTTATGTTGTGAATTGTCTCTGTATCTTTTCTTCTGGCTTCACTGACTTGTATTAAAATTCCTTGTGAAAAAATCATTCTGTCCTGGGGCAAAGGGGAGGCAGGGTTTGTGCCATGAATTAATAGAGACATGAGAAATTCAAGGCAAAGGCCTGGGACTTCCCAACTCGGCTTCAGTCTGTCTTGCAGTGGGAAGAGCAGGGTATTTAGGTCTTAATAAGGAAGCCCTGTCCTGGAAGGTCCAGTCTGGAGGCACTTTGCATGGGCCTGTGAGCCAACCCCTGTCCCTTTCCCACCCGAGGCTATGACTGAGATGGAGAAATAGAAAAGATAAAGATGGCAAGGGTTAAGAATGGGCATCTATCAATGTGGATGCTTATTAATAAGAAGGAGTCACTAAAGGCCAGTTCCCCAGGAACCATAACTCTCTGCTGCAAAACATATTTTCAATCACAGTGGATTTTCATGCCTATTTTATTTCTTCTCTTTTTTAAAAAATTTATTTATTTGGCTACGCTGGGTCTTAATTGTGTCGTGCAGGATCTTTCATTGCTCTGAGCAGGCTCTCTAGCTGTGGGATGAGGACTTAGTTGCTCTGCAGCGTGTGGGAGCCTAGTTTCCCAACCAAGGATTGCACCCACATCCCCTGCATTGCAAAAAGGATTCTTAACCACTGGACCACCAGGAAAGTCCCCATATGCCTATTTTCTTATGTTAACCTTACAGCAAGTCTGTGAAGAAGATATCTTGATCTCCATTTTAAGGTGAGAAATGAGAGGCACCCCAGACAATGAATTGCTTAGTTGCGGTAAGCTTAGGATGCAAGGCCAGGTCTGCCTGATGCCAGATATGCTGCTCTGACTATTTCCCTACACTTCATCTTAATACACAACCTGTGTGCATAAAGATGGACAGCCCTCCCCATCTCCTCTGACTGCACTCCTGTGTGGAGACCCAGACTCTTCTGTCCCTCTGATGGTGGGACTGATGGCCCATTAGGAGAGAATCATCACAGGACAGCTCCCGTGTGCCAGCTTTGTGTTGATGAAGAAAGAACCTCACTGCTATTTGGGAGCACACTGAGTAAGTGGGCCCTGGAGCCAAGAGCCCTGGGCTGGGCTGCTCAGCCCTGCTGTTGCCGTCTCCTACAGTGATCTTGAGCAAGGGACTTCCTCTCTCTGCATGCCCTCTTGACTCTTTGCCTGTTCTGATGCTCCCAGATTCACATTCTCCAACTGCCCAAACATCCTGAATGGTCACTTAAATCCATTTCTTACTTCCTACAAATTACATTTTGCTTTTGGTCTTCTTATTCTCTTCCTGGCCTTCCCTATTTTCTGTGCCAAGTTCAGTTAACACTCTGGTGTGGTCATGAACATTTCCAATGCAAAAACTCACCCACCCCCAGTGCCTGCTGAGTTTGTTAAAAAATACCCTTTGGGCCCGCCCCTTCCAGGGCAATGCCAGACCAGGGGATGGAGCCCTGGGTCTCTTCACTTTGCGCCACATTATCACAGAAAGGTGGATTAGAAGTTATCTCCGCTCTGCTTTCTCTCAGAGCTCCTTGGCAACACAGCCACCTCGATATAAATACACACTAGAAATGTGCACAGCCTCATACTCACAGTGGAAGCCTTCAGAGGCTGGGGCGGGTCAGAGGCGTGGGGGTGGTGCAGCACAGATACTGCCAGGGAGCAAGGACGTCACGTCAGGAGATCCTCAGGATGCAAAGGGGTGCCAGCCTCACTGCTTCAAGGTCAAATATGGCACTCATCAAATAGAATGCCTGTGATCTCTGATAATTCTCTGGTGTGCGTGCTAAGTCACTTCAGTTGTGTCCGACTCTTTGTGACCCCTTGGACTGTAGCCCACCAGGCTCCTCTGTCCATGGGATTCTCCAAGCAAGAATACAGGAGTGGGTTGCCATGTCCTCCTCTAGAATTCTCTGGCACCCCATCCCAAATGCTGGAGATCTTTCATCTCTCTAGATAGTGACAGACTTCACAACTGAAGCTTCTTTTGCATTCTTTGCAATTAAACCAAGAGCAGAATCACATTTCCTTTCTTTGTTTCCCTAATAACTTTTTTTCCCCCTGGTGTTGCTAATGTTCCATTCAGATTGGAATTCTGTTGCTTTTGATCACTGGTCTATCAAGATCTAAAAAGAATCAAGGCTAAAATCAAACACAATGAAATTGTGCTTCGGTGTGTAATAATGTGTAACATTTTAGGATTTCACTAATGAAAGGAATTATAAATCAGTCCACTCCTAGCACATGGTTAACTCTGGTGTCTAAAATAGTATCAAATATTCAGAAAACCAATGCAAAGTGAGTCTCATGGTTAATACTGGTTCAGTAGCATGCCATTCGGGGAAGGCAATGGACCCCACCCCAGTACTTTTGCCTGGAAAATCCCATGGATGGAGGATCCTGGTAGGCTCCAGTCCATGGGGTCGCTAAGAGTCGGACACGACTGAGCGACTTCACTTTCACTTTTCACTTTCATGCATTGGAGAAGGAAATGGCAACCCATTCCAGTGTTCTTGCCTGGAGACTCCCAGGGACGGGGGAGCCTGGTGGGCTGCCGTCCATGGGGTCACACAGAGTTAGACACGACTGAAGTGATTTAGCAGCAGCAGCAGCGTGCCATTTCCTTGCACTGGCCCTGTTCTAGGTAGGACCATAAACTCAACTACCCACAAACATGATTCAAGCACATTTAGGTGATGCATGCTTAAAAGACTGCAAAAAAAAAAAAAAAGCTCTCTTTGCTTGGAGGCAAGAGAATAAAGCCCCCCAAATATCTCTCATGTATATGATAGTCCTCTTAAGATTTAGTCATTAGGATCTGTCAGGCATTTCCAAACTACAAAGGACCCGAAAAGAAAATACAATAAAGACATCAGAGACCTAAAATGCCAGGCCAAAGAGAAGAACCAGAAGGAGCAAGATTTGTTCACTGTAAATATTTTAAAACTGTATCCTTATCTTGGTTCAGTGCTGTGTGCTGTCTTGTCTTTGATAATTGTAAATATTTAATGTACTATAGCTCCATCTCCTTACTGATATAGGAAAGATGAATAAATCCATATGCACAGGATGTGTGTTTTCACTTGCTGTGCAGACGCTTGAAAGAGAGCGGCCTGTGAGGGACTGCTGTAGATGGTTGTACCCTGGACAAGGATGCCTGCCCAGTAGAAGGGGCTGAGAAACAAGCCCCAACCACCCCACTCAGGGGTTGCTGGGTCAGTTCTGAGCTAACAAGCAAACAGTTCCTTTCTGCAATTAGCTGGGACTGGAGGGTGGTTTGGTTTGGTTTGGTTTTGGTTTTTGCAATTCACAATTTACTAGTGTGAAGGAAACAGAGCAGATCAGATAGGAAAAGTGCTTCTGTTTAATAAAAAGCAAAGTCTAGCAACTTTTAAGTCTCAGTATGATTTTCTTTAAAATGAAAGTATAGGAATTTTCCATCTGTTTACTCCTTTAGCAGCCTAAGACCTATCTTGGGACTCAATTTTCTTTGTAAACTGACCAAAAGAAACTTCTGAAAGCAAGAATCTACTACAAGAGGAAGGAGGGTGAGGCAGTGAGGAAAGAAGGTGGCTCCAGAAGCCTGGTTCTCTGAAGACCTTCTATCCGGCATCTGCCCTACTCCTGACTCCTGACTTGGTTTGCCCCAGCAGGTAACCAGGTCTCCATTGCCTTCAGTTCCTCCAGCCTTCTCACTATTCCATTCTTGCTCAATTCTGATCCTGCCTCCATGATTCCCTCACTCCAGGGACTGTGTATGCTTTGGTTCTATTAAAGGTAGTCCGTATTTTCTGGTGCTATTTTCTAGGTGCTCACAGAAAAGCAGGCAGAGGAACCCTAGAGATTCTAGCTGGAACCATTGTCAGGAATAACCTTCCACAGTTACTGTGACCTTGTAAAGGAGAAACCTGGGAAACACCTGTAAGGCCCAAACACTCAACTCACATCTTTGAATTGTAATCATTAAAGGAGGAAGCTTTTGGTAACTCTTAAAGCAAGCAGGATAGGCAAGGCAGCCTGATGCTGTGGCTAGGAGAGTTGGCTCTGAGGCCAGATGGCCTGAATTCTAACCCATCTCCACAGTTTTAACACAGAGGGTTCCTGACCATGGACTCCAGTGGCCTCTGTCTCCTCATCTCTAAAGAGAAAGTAATAGAAGTTCGAGTTTCATTGGATTGTCCTAAGAATTAAGTGTTAATGCCCTTGTAAAGTTGCCTAGAGCAGTATTTGAAAGGCTAAGTGGTCAAGGTGTATTGGCTATTATTATGATTATTATGCTCAAAAGAGTTGGAGTGGTAGAGCTCTAAGAAATTTCTACTGCTTAGGAGAAGGTTAGAGGTAGATTGCTTTCCAAATTTGGCTATTAAGATGTTCAGTTTCCATGTTAGGGAAAGCCAGAGGCACAGTAGGCTTACATAACACCCAAAAGCACCAAGCACACACAAGTATACATACTCGTGCACACACAGATTCATCTTGCAACCATACACACACACATGCACAACTCCAGAAATAGCCTGGGGCAGTATATCCAATCAAAGTAACATGGATGGTGGCAGACTTTATTTGGCTTACCTTTATTTGGTCCGCATCCAACTGATTCCTGACCTAAATGCCAAGATGCCATGATACAAACTGGGATGTGCCAGGGTCAGGTCTCTACTGGATCTGCAGAAAGACAGTTGACAGAGGGTTTGCTGCTACAAAGGCCTCTGAGAACTCCATCCTTTCTTTTCCCTCACCCGTCCTCCTTTCTCTCCAGGAGTTTCAGGGGATAGTATCAGCCATTGTTAAAGGTCTTGGGCTGGAGGGTCCCAGCTGCCAATACCTAAAGATGGAGGTAGGTGGTAATGTGGTTATTGATGACCTATTCTCCAGAGAGACTGAAGCAATGTCAGCGCATCCAAGCTCAGTACAAAGAGGGTGTCCAATAAGCAGTTGCTGAATAAATGGCCAAAAGAGTAATGATAGATTCCAGCTCCAGCCACTTATTGGCTAATATCCTTGGGTAAGTCACATACCCTTTCTTTAGCTACCTCAGACGTAAAAAGGAGATAAACATGCCAATCCATAGGACTATGTGAAGATTGAATATTAAACCAAATTAGAGACTCAGTATACAATGGTATCTTTCCTCTCCAAAGTATAGGGCCCCCAGGGTAGTGCAAACAAGGAGTGGTCTCTTTGAGATAGACAGTTGTGGACTATGTACTTTAACATAGAACCAGGAACAATGGTGCTTGATCAAGAGTTTGTGATGAGGACATTTTCTAGTTAAGAAAAGCTGTTATGTGCATTTCCCTTTATGGGGCAGACACAGTGCAGTTCTCCCATCTCAGGATGCTCATTAGGAAATCCGTACTTCACAGCTTAGGCCTCCTGGCTTATGAGACAGGTGCAATTTGCCCAGGGTACTCTTTGAGAGGTAGAAATCTCCCTGAGTTTTTGCTATCTGTATCAGTTTTATGGCCTCTTTTTGCTTTGCTCATTTAGTTAGTTAGTCTTTAGGGAAAATGGGCTAGGCTAGGGAGCAGTACTTTTGCCTGGAAAATCCCATGGACGGAAGATCCTGGTAGGCTCCAGTCCATGGGGTCGCTAAGAGTCGGACACGACTGAGCGACTTCACTTTCACTTTTCACTTTCAGGCATTGGAGAAGGAAATGGCAACCCACTCCAGTGTTCTTGCCTGGAGAATCCCAGGGACAGGGGAGCCTGGTGAGCTTCCGTCTATGGGGTCGCACAGAGTCGGACACGACTGAAGTGACTTAGCAGCAGCAGTTAGCAGGGAGCAGAGAAAGCAAGACTCAAATGTGTCTGAAGCCAGATCCCAGTACTAATCGAACAAACCAGAGACTCTCACAGGCAGAGGGAGGAGCTCTGTTTGCTGAAGCCAAACAGGGATCCTAATGGGCTTGACTGTTTAAAATTCTAGGACAGCCTCCCACTGTCTGATTTCAAGGCATTTCCAAGTTTCTCAAAAGCATAAAATATTGAGACATACTGAAGTCTATCTCGTTTTCATCTACCTATCACAAATTCACTTTAAATCACTGTAATAAGCACACATGAATGCCATGATGTAGGGTGTATTTGGATGCAGGATACATCAGGAAACCATGAGAGTGTGCTGTAAGCCCCAGGCGGGTGGGAACCACTGCCCTAGACCACGATTTTATGTCCCTCCTGGGACTTGATGATCATAAATATTCTTCCCACAATTTCCAGCTGTATTTCTCAGTAGGATATGGGAAATTACTCTGCAGTCTCTAATTTGCCCCTTTTTGTGTGTGGATTTAAAGATGTTTTAATAGTTTTCTTATCTCTCATGGCATCTTTCTTATGTGACATGGGGGACTCCTCTCCTCCCTACACTTCTTTCTTTCACTCCTCCCTAAACATGTATCATTCCTTCATCACCTATTCAACTAGTGTTAAGAACCAGAGATGTACACTGAATAAGACAGACAGTTTCTGCTCTCATGGCTCCATGAACTCAGTCTCATGGAGAGACAGAATACATGCATAACTTACATAAATAAGTGATATGAGATAGATACTTTGATGTGCTGTCCAAACCTCTCTTCAGGACAGGAGAAGCCACTCTCAGCTGCTGGGAGTTCTTCGAGATATAACCCTCAGCCCAACACTTGTAGAGATTTCCTTAACTAAAGAGGGTTACCTCACCCAAGGTCATGCACTGGTCCCAGGGTATTCCATATCCAATGCCATTTGACCCATTGCTTACTCTGGACAACCATGAAAAGCCATCTTGCTTCTAAACTCCCCAGATATGCAAACTCAGTACCTTCGTCTCATAGGTTGAACTGTGAAGCAGGCAAAATTCTGTTAGTAACCAATATGTCTTCTTCCATCAACTCTTTGTAAATGAGACATCAGAGAGTAAAAACTGAGGACTGGTAATGGCCAGTGACATTCTAGGGGGTTACAGTCTCCAGAAACAGAACAGCTTGGGTGATGGTGGCAAGAATCTTGAAAGCAATGCATTTTTGGAGTGATGACTTTTTCACATTCCACTGGTTCTGAGTGTTGTAGAGCCAGATAGAAAAGAATGTCTCCTGAGCAAGGCAATGATACATTAATAAAAGCCTGAGAAGTACTTGAAACTGTATTGAAAGCTGTAAACATCAATCCACCTTTCAACCATAGAACGAAGAACAGGAACCAACCATCACTAGTAGATAAAGCATAGAGCCAAGGGCAATCCACATGGGTTATCTGTTGACAACACTGAGCTTAAATTGCCCTCGCCTTTTTGAAAATGAGTAATGCTTTTGAAAACTTCCTGGTAACAGCTGTTGGAATTTAAAATAGAATGCATATTTAGGATGATAAGAGAAAATAGAACATATTCTTCATTAAAAAAAAAAAAACCTGAAAATGATAGAAAAATCAAGGAAGTATGAAAACCAGAAATCAAAAAAGAATGAGACAGATTTAAGATGAAATAAATAAATTATAACAATAAAAGTAAGTAGGTTGAGCTTGTCTAATAACAGGTCAATTGTTTTGTACAGAGTGGAAAAACCTACTTAACTTTAGAGACAAACTATAAATACGTTAAAATAAAGCTTTAACTGAAAGTGCAGCATATAGTTACCAAAGGAAGGCAGGAGTCACAGTTTTCATTGTGAGCAGTCCTGATGCTCAGTGGAGGAGGTTACAGGTTCTTTCCCCTCCCCTCTGTCTGCTTAGTTTCTCTCTCCTGCACTGCTTTCTAGAGATGAATCACAGCTTCACAGACAGATCTGAGGGAGAAAATCAAAGAACTATCTTCCACATGGACAGGACATGGTAAGGCCTGATGTGTCAGAAACATGTGGCAGATTATATGAGGCAAGAAGGAGAAAGGCACCAAGATAAAGACGCAAGACGGCGTGACCCGTGACCGAGAGAGATTTCATCAGACTAGGAGAGCGAGTGTCTTCTAAAACAGGAGAGTGTCAAAAGTCTCCTTTAAATGGTTGAGAGAGACACAAGTAAGATTCGAATTCCAAGCTTGACTTATCCTGACCACCCTTTTAAAATGAAACACTAAAGACAGGACTTTCTCAAAGAATCTCAAAGTTTTTCAGAAGTTAACAACAACAAAATAATAATAATTTACAGGTCATACTCTTGGTCACAAAACAGTAAACCAGAAATTAAAGACATCTATTTCAATTAAATCCCCAACTACTTATAAACTGTAAACTTAATTTTTTTCTAAAATTCTTTTGTTAGAGAGCAAATAAAATGGTAACACAAATATTTAGAAAGCAATGTATAGAATTTGGCCAAAACTATAATAAGAAGAATATTCATAGCCAAAGTTTTTATTATTAAACAGGGAAAAAGAAAATAAAATAGCAATTCACATCATGAAAGTATAAAGAAAACCTTTAAAAATATAAGAAAAGAGAGGAAACATTAACAAAGACAGAAGCATAAATATTATTAAAAGTAATAAAACTGAGAAATGGGCTGATTATTTGTAAAAATCAGTGAACATGGACAAATATACAATCACTATAATTTAAGAAAAGTGACAGATATACAATATTAAAAATAGGAAACATAATTACAAACTTTCAAACTGTAAGCATAGACTTGATCAGAGTACCGTATGACTGATTAATGATTTGGAAAGAACAAAGTTAAATTCTTAGTCATACCAAACCCCAAATCAATTCCGGATAGATTAAAGTACAAAAATAAAATATCTGTAAATAAATATATTTATTAGCAGTATAGGTGCATTTTATAAATATGAAATATTTGACCAATTGTATCATATTAAAAAACCAAAACTCCTATACCAGGGGGAAAAAAAACTGAAATGCAAATGACAGATTTCTAATTTGTCATTAAAAGTATTTCTAATAAGTATAATAAAATATCAGTGACCCTAACATATAAAACATGAATATAAAAATAAATAGAAACTAATAAAATAGCAATTTCAAAATACAAATGCATGTATTTGAAATGTTTGGAGTTTTTAAAATTGTAACAGATATGTTCATGTAAAAGTGGTAACTAATAAGAACCTACTGTATAGCATAAAGGAACTCTACTTCATACTCTCTAATGGCCTATATGGGAAAAGATTCTTAAAAAGGAATAGATATATGTGTATGTAAAACTGATTCACTTTGCTATACACCTAAAAGTAACACAACATTGTAAATCAACTGTATCCCAATAAAAGTTATTTTAAAAACTGAGAAAAAAGTGAGAGTTTTTGGCCTATTGAATTGGAAAACATTAAAAATAATAATCATCTTTTGATATAAACTTTTTGGGGTATAGTTGGGATATGTATCAACAAATTCTTTAGAAGAATGGGTACGCATTTCTCCTGGAATTTCACTTCTAGGAAGGTATCCCAAGGAAATAATCTAACCAATGTGTAACTATTTAGTTACAGTGATTATTGCTATATTTTTAAAAAATTGTATTCCCTATTTGAGAGCAGTGTTAATTTTTAGCAACAGGGGATTGGTAAAGTTAATTATGGACCCTCTGTGTAACTAATAAAAAATAATATGGCACACATATATTTATTAATCCTAAAAGATGCTATTAATTATAATATATTTAGCATAAAGAGCACATTACAATATAAACATTAATATTTCATTCTTATTTATATATATGTATATACATGTATGGAGGCAATGGCCCCCCTTTCGGGAGGGGGGGGGGGGGGGGGGAGGGCGGGGGGGGGGGGGATTTTGAGGACCCGGGGGGCATAAACATGTATTTATTATGTTTGCATATTTTTCAGACATTTCTGTTATTAATGGGTGAGACTGGGGATGACTGTTGATCTTTTATATTTTATACTCTATAATATGTTCTGTTATTTTACAAAAGAGAGAAAGAGAACATTAAGTAAAACCAACTACATGTTTTAAAAAACCAGAGGCACTGGCTATGGTAGAGCTTATATAGTTCTACCTTTATATTCTTTTGCATGGTTTATATATGTGTCCATTTTCACATTCATTTTGTGCCTGCATCATTATTCCCTCAAGGACAATTCATTATTCCTTTGTGTGCCCAGCACTTTATGTATTGTGCATATTATTAAATGTTAGTATTTCAGGGAAAGAAAAAAGGAAGGCAGGGAGAAAGGAGTGGGGACAGAGAGGGGAAAAGGAAAGAAGGACATAAGGGAAGAAAGGAGGAAAAGAGGGAGAAAGGAGAAGATAAGAGGGAGGGAGAGGGGAAAGGAGGGAAGGAGGGAGGGAGGGCTCGAGGGAGGGAGGCTGGGGGAACAAGGGGAACAAAATTTGGTTATAGGCATCATTTCTGCACAAACATACATTTACCTCTGGAGATAGAATCAGAATTCCAACCAAGCTGCCTCCTATACCCAGGTCACATTTCTGCCATGCCACTCTGTTTCAGATACCTTGTGATGCTGTTGGACTCAGACCAGTGGGAGCCAGTCTAAGAAAATCTTTTCCCACAAGGTATGAGTGCTTTTGCAGATGTTTGCTAACATATCAACAGCTGGAGCACTGCCTAACACAGTTCCTCAATCATAGCAGACATTACCTAATTGATAAGGGCGTCCCACTGAGCACGGCAGCCTGTTCCCAGTTCTGTGTGACACACAATCAAACTCTGTTCCCTTTCCCTGTGACATCAACATTCTTGGCTAGGCCGTTGGAGGGGAACTCCTTTTCCACCCAAGATAAACTGAAATCTTGGGACAGAACCATTCCCCAAGGATCTGCACCACCACATTCTCCCATCCACTCCCATCTTCCCGGTCCACACAGTGCTCCAGTTCTAGCCATGAGCTGCTCTTCAGGCCTCACTGACATTGACCCCAGTGCAGCTGTAACTCTTCACCAGCTCCTTGTGACAGCGGGAAACAGATTGGAAGAACCAGGCATCTGGTGTCAGTGGACGTACACACATGAACCTCTGGGGCTGGGACCATCTCTCCCTCTCCTTCCTCTGTGCCCTCCCTCCACACATACACACACAATTATGCACCAAGACTGACAGTGTCCATCTGGTCTTTTCTGGCTACAGGGTCATGGTGATAGCATATTTCCTTAATAGCGTTTGGGGATGGCTTGTGAACCCAAGAAGCAATAGGCCCTGGCTACCTATGGCCAGCTCAGGCCACGGCACAGAGAGAAACACAAAAGAGCCCAAATTAGAGGAAAACCCCCTGAAATGCAGCCCTAGACAAACCCATCTTCTGCCACTTCTTATGCCTATTGGACATAAGGTGTTGAGATCCTTGGCTAATATAGCATGTACCTCAAGTACTGTGATCCTTATCTGGGTTGAAAAGGAAATTTTTGCTATTAAATAGTCCCAGGCCCCTGAGATTAAAGGAAATACACAATCAGGAGGAGAAAGAACATCAGAGTTTGGATTGGGGGGTAGGGGGGAGGCTTTATATTGGTGGGAGGAAGGGAAGTTTCAATAAATGAAAGGTTAGTTTGTCTTATAGCATAACAGAGAATTTAGAGCCAAATAGACACAAATGCAAACATTGGCTCTGCCAATTACTAGCATTATAATTTGGGGCAAATTTTTCTCTCTCAGCTTTCATTTTCTCATGTAGTTCTTATAAAGATTCAGTGAGAAAATTTATATAAATCCCTGATCTGGAGTAAGGAATAAAAGCCAATTTTTAAAATGTGTATGAAGAGTTTTAGAGTCAGTTGCTTAATAAATTCAGACAATTTCAGAAACCTCCAGGATAACATCAAACGCTACAACATTCGAATCATAGGAGTTCCAGAAGAAGAAGATAAAAAGAAAGATCATGAGGAAATACTTGAGGAGATAATAGTTGAAAACTTCCCCAAAATGGAGAAGGAAATAACCACTCAAGTTCAAGAAATCCAGAGAGTCCCTAACAGGATAAACCCAAGGCGAAACACCCCAAGACACATATTAGTCAAATTAACAAAGATTAAATATAAAGAACAAATATTAAAAGCAGCAAGGGAAAAACATCAAATAACTCACAAGGGAATTCCCATAAGGATAACAGCTGATCTTTCAATAGAAACTCTCCAAGCCAGGAGGGAATGGCAAGACGTAATTAAAGTGATGAAGGAAAATAACTTACAGCCTAGATTATTGTATCCAGCAAGGATCTCATTCAAATATGAAGGAGAAATCAAAAGCTTCACAGATAAGCAAAAGTTGAGAGAATTTTGCATCACTAAACCATTTCTCCAACAAAAACTAAAGGACATTCTCTAGAGCAATACAATAATAGTGGGAGACTTTAACACCCCACTCATATAATCTGGCTGTAATAGACAAAGTAAAGAGGAAAACATATTTACTTATGAGCCTCAAAAAATTCAGTTCACTCAGGAGAGTTTAAAAAAAAAAAAAAAAAGACTTATTTGCTCACTCTGTAGAGGTTTATTGACTATTTTGTGGGTTTGGTACCACTTTGGGTAGTAGGGAGGAAGAGGTGACAAATGTGATCCTGTCCTAAATAATATATTGTGGTAAAGATAGATTTACCAATACAAAATACCAAGATGTGCCTAAAGATGAGGACACCCAAACTGGACTTTTTGTTTTCTGGACTTTTCATTTCGAGAACAAACCTCCTAATATAAGATGAACTCACCATGATTTTTTTAAGTGTTCTTTGTGATTAAAAACAGAAAGCCATTGGTTAAGAAATTACATATACTCCTCCCCACCATCACTCCCCCTTCTTTCTTCCCATTTCCCTCCCACCCTCATTGATCCTTTCCTTTGTCCATTTTCCCCTGCAAAAATAAAAAAAAAAAAAAAAGAAAGAAATTACATATACTCAAAAAAAAAAAAATGTGTATGAAGAGTTTTAGAGTCAGTTGCTTAATAAATGTGTCTAGATTGCCAGTTCTTCCTTTCGTCAGGTTGGTATTATCTTCCCATTCCATAGTAATGACACAATTAGCATAGTTGTTTGTAATCAGAAGTAAATGGTGCCCAGAATTTTTTTTAAAAATTAAAAAAAAACTGCTAGAATGGGAAAAATCTCAAAATCATCTTACTCAGCCCTGGGCCTTTTACAGATGAGGAGCCTAAGCCCTGAGGAGGGAAATTATGTCCGTGAGGACGTAATTGACGCTAGGGAGTTGGGACCCAAGCCTCGCCATGTGTCTTGTCCCTAGCAGCATCTTGGGTGCAGGGGGAGTCGTGGGCAGAGGCCGAGGCCTCAGTCCCTCAACAAGTGGATGCAGCAGGGTGAGCTCAGGTTCTCATTCACACCGGCCTCTAGAGCACTCATACTGTGCCTCTTGAGGCTTCAGGAAATTTTTTTTCATATCTCCTCGGTTTATTGTTGTCAAGGTTGAGTCTCCACTGGAGTGTTCAGTCTCAGATTTTTGCTAAAATAACCCCTCTGTAGAAAGTTAGGGCTGATATAGCATATACCCCACCCCCACACTCACACCTATCGACTTGTAGTGAGGTGGCTTCGTCCTGACTAGCTATGAGCTGTGGGAGTGACTAAAATTCGAGCCCTGGGTCCATGAACAGGCTTAGCATTTACACCCCCAGAGCTGCCCAGGGTGCCTGGGGAGAGCCTAGTGGAATCTGAGCACTAGTGGGAAGTTGAGGGATCAGGGGTCACCTTCATAGGTGGCCAGTGGAGACCAAGCTGGTCTCTAAACCCCCAATACAGTGAAGAAAGACAGAAGAGGCCCTGGCCTGGTTCACCTTGCTTTGGCCTTTTGCTCTGTCCCTGATCCCATAATGCTGGAAGACCTTGGGCAATCATACCCCTCCCTCTGGGTTTCTTCAAGGTGGAGAGGAAGGGTTGCAAGAACCTGTCACATCCAACACTGTGGGATGCTCACCATGCTGGCCACCCATCCCTCCCCACCTTGTAGGCCTCTGCAACCCCAGCTAAAACTAGAGCAGAGCCCACAGGGCCCTCCTCACTCCCTACCCCTTGAAGAATTTGCATCTCCAGAGGGAAGGGTATCATGTAGAATTTCTCTTCCATTCACCTGAGTACAGACAGCCAACTTTTGCTGTCATGGGAGCCCATCAAAGACTGGACTAAGTAAACTTCTGTTTTCATATCTCATTCTCTTGAAGAGAACACAGCCATAACTCCAGAGAGAGTAAACACACACGGTCTAATCTTTCTCCTCACTGGGACAGTTTGTTGAAATTGGTGAAATGATGCAGACCCTGCAGAAATGGTTTGATAAGAGCTGTAAGTCCGACTTCATGATTATTAAACAGAGGGAGTTTAACTCAGCTGCTTCTGATAGTTTTAAAAAGAACCCTCTCTCTTACTTGAATCTTACTCCCTGCCATGTGTACACATGACTTATACATATATGAAGCTCAAACATCTATTGAGGCACCCCTGACTTCTTGTTTCCCTAGGGAAGGTGTCTGTGCCTTTAGAGAGAGAGAAAATCCCACCTCACTTTTGTGATCACTCATTGGGTTATTAGAGACATCATGAAAGAGAAACCATAGTCTTAATGATTCATCAGATCAGATCAGATCAGTCACTCAGTCGTGTCCGACTCTTTGCAACCCCAGGAATCGCAGCACGCCAGGCCTCCCTGTCCATCACCAACTCCCGGAGTTCACTCAGACTCACGTCCATCGAGTCAGTGATGCCATCCAGCCATCTCATCCTCTGTCGTCCCCTTCTCCTCCTGCCCCCAATCCCTCCCAGCATCAGAATCTTTTCCAATGAGTCAACTCTTCGCATGAGGTGGCCAAAGTACTGGAGTTTCCGCTTTAGCATCATTCCTTCCAAAGAAATCCCAGGGCTGATCTCCTTCAGAGTGGACTGGTTGGATCTCCTTGCAGTCCAAGGGACTCTCGAGTCTTCTCCAACACCACAGTTCAAAAGCATCAATTCTTCGGCGCTCAGCCTTCTTCACAGTACAACTCTCACATCCATACATGACCACAGGAAAAACCATAGCCTTGACTAGACGAACCTTTGTTGGCAAAGTAATGTCTCTGCTTTTGAATATGCTATCTAGGTTGGTCATAACTTTTGTCTTCCAAGGAGTAAGCGTCTTTTAATTTCATGGCTGCAGTCACCATCTGCAGTGATTTTGGAGCCCAGAAAAATAAAGTCGGACACTGTTTCCACTACATAATTCCACAAGAATTATGCTGAAAAATGAGTAGTCAGTGGAGTTTTGGATACATAAGTTTTTCTTAGAGCAGGCATCAGCAAAGGGCAATCCACAGGTCAAATCTGGCATATTGCCAACTTTTTTATGGCTACAAATATACATTTTTGAATGGTTAAAAAAATCAAAAGAGGAATAGTATTTCATGACACAGGAAAATTATATGAAATTCAAATTTCAGTGCCTACAAATATAGTTTTATTGGAATACAGCCTCATTCATTCATTCAAGTGTCATCCTGTGGTGCTTTCAGGCAGACAGACTTGAGCCATATTTACTATCTGGACCTTTACAGACAATGTTTGCTGATTTCTGGGCTAGAAAAGTTTTAGAAGTTTTTCTTAATACAAGTATATTTTTTCATACCATTTCACAGATGAATGAACTGGGAGAAGGAGATTTTAATGAATGTTCTCAATGTGTTTGAGTCCAAATAAAGCAGGTTTCTCACCCCTACGAAGCTGAATTCCCTTCTAATCCCTCCACAATGCACTGGCCATCAGAAGATATCCCCCACAGAAGGGCTGTTGAAATGTCCATTAAGAAAAATTGATTCTGAAGTGTGACATCATGTCCTTGAAGATACATGATATCATGACAGGACATGATATAATGTCCCGTGCAAAAATAAATTGCATTGTCAGACCCTCAGTGGCTTTAGGAGGAAAGATATGGCTGTAAAAATAAAATCATAATTTGTGAAACTGTGATATTTGTGGAAGGAATGTTCAGCATTGAGAATTCTTCCCTTTATAGTAAACACTACATTTTGTGTTAGCTGCTCCATGACTACTGACTTGCCTCCTTTGTTCTTTCATTGAAACACCTCGTAAGAACTGAGTTTCCCACGCTTATTTTATTTTTGGGCTTTTGCCTTCACTCAGTGATATTTCTCAGGAAGGTCACTTTCCGATTCAACTTCTTACGTACCATTAAAGCAACACCAGGTTGAGAATTCCCAGAACTTCTGCTTTTTTTCCCTTAAATTCATTTTTAATGAAAACACTGAGGATTATAAAATCATCTAATTCATTTAAGTGCTGTAGGAAGTTTCAGAGAAAATAATGTACAGCCATATCCTACATGCCAGAGTATAGGTGGCCTAATAAAAGGGAGGGGGAGAAATTGTCCCTTCTTGGGGTGAAATGCATAAATTCTGTTATAGTTCATAAATGATGGTTTATAGTTCATAAATGATGGACCCAAACCCAAATTTTGTGTGCTATTTTCACAAACAATACCCTACTGACCCAAGAGTGTTTTCCCAACTCAGAATTCCAGTTGAAAACAGGGTGTCTGAGTTCCCGTACCCTAAGAGTCTTATCCCTGCAAAATCACCTTCATTCCCCACCATCCAGTGCACCTCATATCTCATTTAATACACATTCATGTTGAAGACTGGAAAAGAAATTCCAAGTTAACTGCTACTTTTGAGTGACTTCTCTGTGTCAGACACTACATGAGTGACTGCCCTGGACTTTATATTAATTCTCACAACAGCCCTCAGTGATGCTCACTGTTATCCACATTTTACAAGAGGAAACCAGGGCTTATAGAGGTTAATCATTTTGTCCCAAATTGCACAGCTATAAATTCTAGGAAGTCAAGTCAATACAACACTGACAGTCCTTGCCACCCTCATCCCTGCCCAAATTGCTTCTCTAAATAAAATAAATAAGACTGAAACTGCTTTTGGAGTGATTTGAGTTGGACATAGGAAGACTTTCCCAAGAGTCAGTAATATTAAATGTTAGAACATAAAGAAGGGTCTTGTGGAATCACTTCAGGAAAACTAAAATAATCTATCCTGCCTTTCCATGGTGAACAACTTCTGAGTTGAACATGATTTCTTTATTTTTTTAATTGAAGTATAGTCGATTTATGGTATTATGTTGGTTTTAGGTATAGAGCAAAGTGATTCAGTTGTATATATTTTTCAGATTAAGTTCCATTATGCTGCTGCTACTGCTAAGTCACTTCAGTCGTGTCTGACTCTGTGCAACCCCATAGACGGCAGCCCATCAGGCTCCCCCGTCCCTGGGATTCTCCAGGCAAGAACACTGGAGTGGGTTGCCATTTCTTTTTCCAGTGCAGGAATGTGAAAAGTGAAAGTGAAGTTGCTCAGTCATGTGTGACTCTTCGCGACCCCATGGACTGCAGCCCACCAGGCTCCTCCATCCATGGGATTTTCCAGACAAGAGTATTGGAGTGGGGTGCCATTGCCTTCTCTGAAGTTCCATTATAGGTTATTACAAAACATTGACTATAATTCCCAGTGCTATACAATAAGTCCTTATTGCTTATCTATTTTACCTATAGTAGTTTGTATCTATTAACCCCATACTCCTAGTTTGTTCCTCTCAGCCTCCTTCTCCCTTTGGTAACCATGAGTTTGTTTTCTTTGAGTTTGTTTCTGTTTTGCATATAGATTCGTTTGTATTAATTTTTAGATCCCACATATAAGCTCTATCATATAGTGCTTGTCTTTGTCTGACTTCACTAAGCATATAATATTCTCAAGGTTTATCCTTGTTGCTACAAATGGCAATATTTCAATCTTTTATGGCTGAGTAGTATTCCATGTGTGTGTGTGTGTGTGTATATATACACACACACACAAACATATATATATATACACACACACAAACACCATGTCTTCTTAAGTCAATCATCTGTTGAAAGAGATTCAGGTTGTTTCATTGTCTTCAGTTCAGTTCAGTTGCTCAGTCGTGTCTGACTCTTTGCAACCCCATGAATCACAGCACACCAGGCCTCCCTGTCCATCACCAACTCCTGGAGTTCACTCAGACTCACGTCCATCGAGTCAGTGATGCCATCCAGCCATCTCATTCTCTGTTGTCCCCTTTCCCTCCCCCCCCCCAATCCCTCCCAGCATCAGGGTCTTTTCCAATGAGTCAACTCTTCGCATGAGGTGGCCAAAGTATTGGAGTTTCAGCTTCAGCATCAGTCCTTCCAAAGATATCCCAGGGCTGATCTCCTTCAGAATGGACTGGTTGGATCTCCTTGCAGTCCAAGGGACTCTCAAGAGTCTTCTCCAACACCAGAGATCAAAAGCATCACTTCTTCAGCGCTCAGCTTTCTTCACAGTTCAACTCTCACATCCATAAATGACCACTGGAAAAACCATAGCCTTGACTAGAAGGACCTTTGTTGGCAAAGTAATGTCTCTGCTTTTGAATATGCTATCTAGGTTGGTCATAACTTTCCTTCCAAGGAGTAAGCGTCTTTTAATTTCACGGCTGCAGTCACCATCTGCAGTGATTTTGGACCCAGAAAAATAACGTCTGACACTGTTTCCACTGTTTCCCCATCTATTTGCCATGAAGTGATGAGGCCAGATGCCATGATCTTCGTTTTCTGAATGTTGAGCTTTAAGCCAACTTTTTCACTCTCCTTTTTCGCTTTCATCAAGAGGCTTTTTAGTTCTTCTTCACTTTCTGCCATAAGGGTGGGGTCATCTGCATATCTGAGGTTATTGATATTTCTCCTTGCAGTCTTGATTCCAGCTTGTGCTCCTTCCAGCCCAGCATTTCTCATGATGTACTCTGCATAGAAGTTAAATAAGCAGGGTAACAATATACAGCCTTGACGTACTCCTTTTCCTATGTGGAACCAGTCTGTTGTTCCATGTCTAGTTCTAACTGTTGCTTCCTGACCTGCATATAGGTTTCTCAAGAGGCAGGTCAGGTGGTCTGGTATTCCCATCTCTTTCAGAATTTTCCACAGTTTATTGTGGTCCACATAGTCAAAGCTTTGGCATAGTCAATAAAGCAGAAATAGATGTTTTTCTGGAAATCTCTTGCTTTTTCCATGATCCAGCAGATGTTGGCAATTTGATCTCTGGTTCCTCTGCCTTTTCTAAAACCTCCTTGAACATCAGGAAGTTCACGGTTCACATATAGCTGAAGCCTGGCTTGGAGAATTTTGATCATTACTTTACTAGCATGTGAGATACGTGCAATTTTGCAGTAGTTTGAGCATTCTTTGGCATTGCCTTTCTTTGGGATTGGAATGAAAACTGACCTTTTCCAGTCCTGGGGCTACTGCTGAGTTTTCCAAATGTGCTGGCATATTGAGTGCAGCACTTTCACAGCATCATCTTTCAGGATTTGAAATAGCTCCACTGGAATTCCATCACCTCCACTAGCTTTGTTTGTAGTGATGCTTTCTAAGGCCCACTTGACTTCACACTCCAGGATGTCTGGCTGTAGGTGAGTGATCACACCATCATGATTATCTGGGTCATGAAGATCTTTTTTGCACAGTTCTTCTGTGTATTCTTGTCACCTTCATTGTCTTGGCTATTATAAATCGTGCTGCTATGAAAATTGGTATAGGGAGGGAGGTGGGAGCGGGTTTCAGGATGGGGAACGCATGTACACCCCTGGCAGATGCATGTTGATGTATGGCAAAACCAATACAATGTTGTAAAGTAAAAAGTAATAATAATAATAATAAAAAAATTTTTAAAAAGAATTTAGAGAAAAAAAGAAAGAAAATTGGAATGCATGTATTATTTTTAAAAAACATTTTATGTATTTATTTATTTTGACTGTGCAAGGATTTTGTTGAAGGGCAGGCGATTGGGAGCTGCTCTCTAGTTGTGGTGCACAGGCTTCTAATTGCAGTGGCTTCTCTTTTTGCAGAGCATGAGCTCTAGGGCACATGTGCTTTAGTAGTTGCAGCCTGCAGTCTCTCGTGCACAGGCTCAGTAGTTGTGGCACATGGACCCAGGTGCTCTGTGGCACATGGAATCTTCCTGATCAGAGATTAAACCCAGGTCTCCCACATTGGCAGACGGATTCTTCACCACTGAGCCATTAGAGAAGCCCTGGAGTGCGTGTATCTTTTTAAGGTGATACCCTATTGTAGTTTGATTTTCATCTCTCTTACAGTGAGAGATATGGAGCATCTTTTCATGTTACTATTAGCCATCTGTGTGTCTTCTTTGAAAAAAATATTTCTTTAGGTCTTGTGCTCAGTTTTTCAATCTTATACAAGTATTTTATTTTTATTTTCTTATTGAAGTATAGTTGCTGTGTAATATTGGAGAAGACTCTTGAGAGTCCCTTGGACTGCAAGGAGATCCAACCAGTCCATTCTAAAGGAGATCAGTCCTGGGTGTTCGTTGGAAGGAATGATGCTAAAGCTGAAACTCCAGTACTTTGGCCATCTCATGTGAAGAGTTGACTCATTGGAAAAGACCTTGATGCTGGGAGGGATTGGGGGCAGGAGGAGAAGGGGATGAGAGGATAAGATAGCTGGATGGCATCACCGTGAGTTTGAGTGAACTCTGGGAGTTGGTGATGGACAGGGAGGCCTGGTGTGCTGCGATTCATGGGGTCGCAAAGAGTCGGACACGACAGAGCGACTGAACTGAACTGAACTGAATATTATATAAGTTACAGGTGTACAGTATAGTGATTCACAATTTTTAAAGGTTATACTCCACTTATAATTGTTGTAAAATATGGACTGGAGTGGATTGCCATTTCCTTCTCTAGGGATCTTCCCAACCCAGGGATTGAACCCATGTCTCCCACTTAGCAGGCAAATTCTTTACCACTGAGCCACCTGGGAAGCCTATATATATATATATATATCTTCTTTACCCATTCATCTGTCAGTAGGCACTTTCATGTCTTGGTGGCTGTAAACAATGTTGCTATGAACACTGGAGCGCATGTATCTTTACAAATTTGCATTTTTGTTTTTTCAGATATATACCCAAGAGTGGGGTTGCTGGATCATATGATAGTTCTATTTTTAGTTTTTTGTATTATTATTGTGTTATTTTTAATACTTTTAGTTTTTTCCATGGTGGCTGCACCAATGTACATTCTCACCAACAGTGTATGCATAGACCCTTTTCTCCACATCCTCGCCAGTATTTGTTATTTGTGTTCTTGTTGATGATGAGCATTCTGACCAATGTGAGGTGATACTGCACTGTGGCTTGGATTTGCATTTCCCTTTTGATTAGTGATGTTGAACATCTTTTCATGTGCCTGTTGGCCATCTGCATTTTTTCATTGGAAAAATGTCTACTCAGTTATCTGCACATTTTGTAATTGGAAAATGTCGGGGGGTTTTTTATACTGAGTTGTATGGGCTGTTTACATATGTCAGAAATTAACCCCTTATCAAGTCATGTCATTTGCAAATATCTTCTCTCCCTCAGTAGGCTGTCTTTTCATTTTGTTGATGGTTTCTTTTGCTGTACAAAAACTTTTAAGTTTAATTAGGTCCCATTTGTTTATTTTTGCTCTTATTTCCTTTGCTTCAGGAGATGGATCCAACTTGATAGGTTTTTTTTTTATTTATTTATTTATACTGGGTTGTATGGACAATGCTTTCTTGAAGTTAGTATTTTAAAATCCTTAAAATTCTGAAGCCATTTGGCAAGTTAAGACCAAAGTTATAATTTCTGGACTTCTCTCTCATTAGCCATCACATCCAAGCAAAACCCCCCAGATATTCAGTGGGCAGTTGCACTGGACCCAACTTGTGCAACTTGGACCCAGAGGCTACTCAGGAGAGCTCTGACAGAGGGCTGAACCACTGAACACTGCTCAGCTATGACACTTAACACTTGACTTTTCTCTGATGTTAATGGCTGATTTCCCCAAGGTTCTTTTTTCACCCTTTAAGCATGTGTCTGTCCCCTCAGCTTGTTAATGGCTTTTGGGCATCCTCTGGCGCAGTGCATCACTACGTAGCTCCTCAGAGACTCCTGCCAGTCTTTCTCCTTGGTTAGGGGTTGCTTACAAGTTGTAAATCACCATATTAGTCACAGTTAAATGTTTACTCAAAAACTTTCTGAACAGCCTGGGCGTGTGGTTTACAGTATGGGATGGTAGAAGCATACTACAAGCAGAGGCCAGCTTGGGAGACAGATTGAGTCGAGCCTCTGGGCAGCATTTGAAGATGCCATTCTGTAGGATGAGGTCCCTCAGCACTTGGAGCACCAGAGAAGGCATATTCATCTAGAAGAAGACCACAAAAATAAAGAAAATGCTACACCAGAATTTCCCTCAGGAGGCCTGGCTGAGTACCCACTCTTAGTCTGAAGCCTCAAATATCAGTTTGTTCTTGTTTTAGATGATTTTTTTGAGAATATGGATTGCTGTATCACCACAAAACAGGAGATCCTCATACCTTCTTGCCCTGTGGGTACAGAAGGGACCTGAGAGAGTCACTGCCAGTCACAGGCAGCAGCTATTTCATTGTTGATGGAAACAATGATGAGTTATGAAATAGCAATTTTGCACCAAATTGGAACCACTTGGGTAGTATGAATACCAGCTTTTCTTTAAGGAAGAAGACAATCTATTTAAAGCATGTTCTTCATATAAAAATTCAAAAATCTAAAATGCAGGGCATCATCACTTAGGCTACTTGTGACTTTTAGGAATTAAAGTCAAAACATTTGGGAAATGATGCTCTGGACTTCCTTGAATTCAAATATCTGACCCCTACTCGTGAGAGATTTGATGCAGCCAGAAAGTGAGCAGACTTTCCATTGCTAGTTCCTTAAAGGGCAGCAAGAAGAAGGCCATTCTCAAGCCTGTGAAAAAAAAAAAGCTGGGGTTTCTTCTCATTTAAGGCTTCTCATGCATGGAGCAGGAATTTGGTCAACAAGAATATAAAAGGTGCCTTGGGTCCAGCCTGGCCAACTGATCAGGCTAGAGCTCTCAACAAGGACAGGAAGATGGCCAAATCAAGTAAATGGATTTCAAGAGAGAGGATTTCGACAGGCTTAAGGGATTCATTGAAAAGCCTCTACAGAAAAGAGATCAAGGGTCAGACAGGGGCCCTGAGACGGCCAGGTGTTCTTGCAGGACCCAAATTTCACAAAGCTCCTGCATTGTTACCATTCACTACAAACAGACATGGAAGGTAAATGGCAGTCCAACAAGCAAACCCTGAGCTTTATAGGAACGGAGACACACACCAAAGTGACTGAGAAATTGTAAAATGGACTCATTTCCAGGGAGGGTGACAAAGAAATCTGAAAAATGTGTTTAAGGAAAGCAGGAAATCAGAAACAGGATTTGAGACATAACCTTTCAGGGGACACAGAGGAAGGTAAATGGAAACACTATCCCTTTATTAGGTGGCGGGGGGCAGGGAGAGGGGGAGGAAGAAATGACCATAAGCCCTCTCCCAAGGTCTGAGGTCTGGGAGGTTCATTTAGCCTGTGAATGTGTCTTGAAAATGAGAATGAAAAATGAGCATTCCTTAAGAGCATACAGTGCTTTACAGTTTTCAATATACTTTCCAGTCATATTGGAGCCACCTCACAAGTCAGTGGAAATATTTGGAAGGTAGGTAACCCACAAGGAGAAAAGGCATAATAGGCTAGACATTGATGCCTACATCAGATCATGAACACAGTTTGACTTACACAGTCTGAGACTTGGGTCCCAGTCCACTAAGAGACCTCTCCAGGTGCACAACAAACCATATGGAATGTGGACTAATTTGAGGTATTAATAACTTTCTTAAAACTCAGTCCCTATGCCATGCGAAGAGTTGACTCATTGGAGAAGACTTGTTGTGGGGGGGGGGGGGGGGGGGGGGGGGGGGGGGGCGGAGGGGGGGGGGGGAGGGGGAGTCTGAGGAGGCCCCTGGCAAGACAAAAACAATGCTGCATTACTTTGTAGGTACATAGAAGTGAATAGGGAATTATATTTCTTACCCATGAATTCATTCATCCAAAAGTATTTGTGAAGGACCTACTATGTGTGAAGTGCTATCCTAGATTCAGTGACAACCAACATTGTGTCACAAATGTAAGCATCCTGTCAGACCAATATAATTAACAGATTTGATATTTGCATTAGAATTTATCCTTGCAACCTGTCTTGACTTTGCTGGTTGCCAGTTGTGCCTCACATATCATTGCCCTTTATAAACAGAGGAAGATGATGTGTGCTGATGCCCAGAGAACATCTGTGTGTAATGACAGAATCAACCCAGATGGTGAAAAGGGTTAGATCTTATGTCTGCTTTGCTCCTCTAACAATTCTAGGAGGTAAGGAAGGCATTTTACCAGTGAGGTGACTGAGATTTGGAAAGATTAGTTACCATGCCCATGGGTCCACATAGATAGGGAGGAATGAAGCCAAGCTGGGTTCCAAGTCATGCCACCTTATGAAGTTCT
The DNA here is from genome assembly GCA_935064755.1 of Tragelaphus eurycerus. Classification (NCBI taxonomy): domain Eukaryota; kingdom Metazoa; phylum Chordata; class Mammalia; order Artiodactyla; family Bovidae; genus Tragelaphus; species Tragelaphus eurycerus. The sequence goes on from CAKXYN010000002.1 coordinate 35,318,249, forward strand.
TCCAGAAGGGATTTGTATTGCTGTTGCAGAGGATGGAGCAGAAGACAACACTCTAATGTACAGACCACAAGAGGCCAAATGTAAGGATATCAGAGCCCCTTGCAATTAGAGTCTCTAACTCAAGTCCAGGATGCCCAATTAAATTTGAATTTCAGATAAGTTCCAAATATTGCCCTGTCTTGTTTTATTTTGTGTTTTGTGACTAAATTTAGCCACACTTTCTCGGATTCCTTGGGAAGTTACAAACTGTGATCAAGGGACCCTTGCTTCCTACTCCTTTGGAGCCCAATATCAATCTCTCCTGAAAGGTTTTAGAAACTGCCTCCTTGTTTATAACCTTGAGTTTGCTGACTTCTTTAAAGGAGAATTTTGACCTGATGAAACAGGCATGATTGTTTCTCCAAGAAGCAGAAAAATTGAAATATAAATAAGATAGGCAGCTGCCATGTGTGGAACTCTGACTTGTGCTTCACACCTTCAGTTCAGTTCAGTTCAGTCACTCAGTTGTCTCTGACTCTTTGTGACCCCGTGAACTGCAGCACGCCAGGCCTCCCTGTCCATCACCAACTCCTAGAGTTCACTCAAACTCATGTCCATCGAGTCGGTGATGCCATCCAGCCATCTCATCCTCTGTTGTCCACTTTTCCTCCTGCCCCCAATCCCTCCCAGCATCAGGGTCTTTTCCAATGAGTCAACTCTTTGCATGAGGTGGCCAAAGTACTGGAGTTTCAGCTTTAGCATCAGTCCTTCCAAAGAAATCCCAGGGCTGATCTCCTTTAGAATGGACTGGTTGGATCTCCTTGCAGTCCAAGGGACTCTCAAGAGTCTTTTCCAACACCACAATTCAAAAGCATCAATTCTTCAGTGCTCAGCTTTCTTCACAGTTCAACTCTTACATCCATACATGACCACTGGAAAAACCATAGCCTTGACTAGATGGACCTTTGTTGGCAAAATAATGTCTCTGCTTTTGAATATGCTATCTAGGTTGATCATAACTTTCCTTCCAAGGAGTAAATGTCTTTTAATTTCATGGCTGAAGTCACCATCTGCAGTGATTTTGGAGACCCCCAGAAATAAAGTCTGACACTGTTTCCACTGTTTCCCCATCTATTTCTCATGAAGTGATGGGACCAGATGCCATGATCTTAGTTTTCTGAATGTTGAGCTTTAAGCCAACTTTTTCACTCTCCACTTTCACTTTCATCAAGAGGCTTTTCAGTTCCTCTTTACTGTCTGCCATAAGGGTGGTGTCATCTGCATATCTGAGGTTATTGATATTTCTCCCGGCAATCTTGATTCTAACTTGTGCTTCTTCCAGCCCAACGTTTCTCATGATGTACTCTGCATAGAAGTTAAATAAACAGGATGACAATATACAGCCTTGACTTACTCCTTTTCCTATTTGGAACCAGTCTGTTCCAACAGTTCTAACTATTGCTTCCTGACCTGCATATAGGTTTCTCAAGAGGCAGGTCAGGTGGTCTGGTATTCCCATCTCTTTCAGAATTTTCCAGTTTGTTGTGATCCACACAGTCAAAGGCTTTGGCATAGTCAATAAAGCAGAAATAGATGTTTTTCTGGAACTCTTGCTTTTTCCATGATCCAGCAGATGTTGGCAATTTGATCTCTGCTTCCTCTGCCTTTTCTAAAACCAGCTTGAACATCTGGAATTTCATGGTACACCATATTGTTGAAGCCTGGCTTGGAGAATTTTGAGCATTACTTTATTAGCGTGTGAGATGAGTGCAATTGTGCGGTAGTTTGAGCATTCTTTGGCATTGCCTTTCTTTGGGATTGGAATGAAAACTGACCTTTTCCAGTCCTGTGGCCACTGCTGAGTTTTCCAAATTTGCTGGCATATTGAGGGCAGCACTTTCACCGCATCATCTTTCAGGATTTGAAATAGCTCCACTGGAATTCCATCACCTCCACTAGCTTTGTTCGTAGTGATGCTTTCTAAGGCCCACTTGACTTCACATTCCAGGATGTTTGGCTGTAGGTGAGTGATTACACCATTGTGGATTATCTGGGTCATGAAGATCTTTTTTGTACAGTTCTTCTGTATATTCTTGCCACCTCTTCTTAATATCTTCTGCTTCTGTTAGGTCCATACCATCTCTGTCCTTTATCGAGCCCATCTTTGCATGAAATGTTCCCTTGGTATCTCTAATTTTCTTGAAGAGATCTCTAGTCTTTCCCATTCTGTTGTTTTCCTTTATTTCTTTGCATTGATTGCTGAGGAAGGCTTTCTTATCCCTCCTTGCTATTCTTTGGAACTCTGCATTCAGATGTTTATATCTTTCCTTTTCTCCTTTGCTTTTTGCTTCTCTTCTTTTCACAGCTATTTGTAAGCCCTCCCCAGACAGCCATTTTGCTTTTTTGCATTTTTTTCCATGGGGATGGTCTTGATCCCTGTCTCCTGTACAACATCACGAACGTCCGTCCATAGTTCATCAGGCATTCTATGTATCAGATCTAGGCCCTTAAATCTATTTCTCACTTCCACTGTATAATCATAAGGGATTTGATTTAGGTCATACCTGAATGGTCTAGTGGTTTTAGCTGTCATTTTAATCCATTTTACAGAGTCTGTTAACTGAGGCCCAAACCAATAAAGTGTGAGGACCTGGGATTTTAATGCATACAGACTACTCTTCTGTGTTTTTCCCATTATGCTCCCTGATGAAAGAATTTGCATGTTCCAGAAACTGAACCTGAGCTCCTTTCATAATATTTCCTAACAACTTGCAGCAATGAGTCTTCCTCTAGTGGCAAAGACATCTTGAAGCAGGAGAATATGTAAAGGGGCTCAGAAGGGCTGTTAAGACTTGACAAGCAATGGAAAGGTGTCAAAATGACAGATGTTGTCTTGTCCCAACAGCAGAATCTCCCTTTGGGGAGCAATTGAATGTAATACCACTTCCACCTTTGGGGGCAGGGGCAGGGCTGGTAACCTCTCCCTGTGGAGCTCCCTGTGGGCTTGTCTTCAGGCACTCAGATACTCAGCTCAAGGCCTCACTCTTTTTCCCAGCTGCCTTTTCACCAGTTCCCACCAGAGCCCCCAGTAATCACAATGAAATGATATGCCTGAACTGTGGATGTTTGGTGAGGGAACAAAGAGAAATGCTTTTCTCAAACGTGTGTATTGATGGGGAGAGAAGGGAGAGGTACAGAGGCTCCTGGTGCTTTTCCATCATCTACTGCCTTCAATAATCCTAAGCAAATGGTTATGTCCTTCTGATTCTCTGACTTAAAGTCCTTGTTATCCATCCTGCTTCTTGGAATGCGCACTACCGAGAGAATCCACTTTCATTTTACCTCTAGCATTCATGGAGTGGGGAGAAAGGATAGTGAGTGAGAAAATGAGTATATTCAAAGTCAGACTCATCACAGGTCAACCCTCCCTTCCACCCCCACAAGTCTTCCCACCACTCTCTCTAAAAGGCTTTTTGCATGAGCGATCCATACAAATTCAATTTGGGACTAACAATAGCATGGCCACATAGAACCAATGGATAGGCCGGGTTAAAAATTAAATATATGGATCATCTTCAGGAGGGGAACTTTGGTTGACAACATCACTCTCTTAGCCAAGGGTTGATGGTCAGGACTAAAGTTGCCCCACATATTTCAAAGATGTTCTGCTCAGACCTGAGAAGAGTAGGTACATTCTGGAAGAACTAAGTAAACTCATCAGTAGCCCAGAGGAAGGGATAAAGTGGTGACACTAGACCAACTATATAGATTTGGAGATGTGTTACCTAAAGAGGACAGAAAATGAGAAAACATACCTTAATGGACCCTACTCATAAATTTTCATTCAAAAATGTATCCTGGTCTGTGTTAGGCTAGGCTTCCAGTTTAGTCAATCTCGTGTCATAGGAGTTTGCTACATATTGAGGGGTTTTTGCATGACCTTTTTTATCCTCACAGTACCCAGAACTTCCTCTTCCCTCTGCCTGACACTCCTTCCAGAAAATGACATGGTTACTTGTTTCTCTTCTTGCCAGTCTCAGCCCAAACAACACCTCTTCAGAAAGGCCTTAATTCTCCGGCCACCCCCCATACATGAACTAGCACCCTTAGTACTCTCTGCCCATTGTTCAGTTTTATTTCTCTTCCTAATTCTCATGTATGTCTTTGTCTGCCCAGCATTCTATGTGGGCTAGATCAGACTATTTAAGCATCAGGGATGACTTTGAGAGGAAAAAATTTCCATCAAAAAAGAAACTTTAAACTTGATATGTTTATGGTGTGTGTGTGCGTGTGTGTGTGTATACAAGTGTGTAAGGAGGAATAACCCTTCCCCATTGCCTTTGGTGTTCGGCTGGTTTGTGGAGCAACACTCAAGAAGATGCTTCTGTTTGTTTTATTTAACCCCTATGGAGTAGTTCACAATGTGCAAAGCAAGTGCTTGCTGTCACGTGAGCTTTCCACTTCCCACCATAGGTTGGCCAGCATTGTTTGTTTTAAAGATGAGGGAACTGAGTTTAGATAGACTGGTGGACTTGTGAAATGTTTTGAGGTTAGTAAAGAAGAGAGAAGGGCCCAAGGTAAGCACTCAGGTACATCAGACACTGGGGGTAGCTTTACTGTAAGGAAGTTGTATTCATAAGCTAATCAGTGAAGACAAGGCACTTGGCCCAACCCACCTCTTCTCAGTGTCCCCCAGGGAACAGGGGAAGTGGACACAGAGGGGGGCTATGTGGCCCTGGGCTTGTCTCTTTGTCCCTCTGAGTCTCAGTCTAGGAGGGGGTTGTAATAGCCTCTTTCAGGAGTTGTTGTGATGATCAGAATTAACAAGTGTCAAGTGCCTAGATTATGCCTGTTCTGAGCTCAAGATAGAGTCTCAAACCCAGAATCTGTTGCTAACCAACCTACTAAAATTCAGGTAAAATCTTGTTGAGTGAGTTTTCAGATAAGAGGAACTTAAAATTCATAGTTATAGTGTTATTAGATTCTAACACTGGAGGAGAAATCCACTACGTTGTCAACGTCCTCTGCCTTGCTTGTCTTTGCGTCAGAGTTTAGCACAGAGTGTGGCTGCACTTTTCACTGGGTCCATTGCTGTTGCCTCCCACCTCTTCGGAGGCTCCTCCCACCTCTGCAGAGGCTCCTCCCTCCCAGTGCTCGGCTCACCATTCCAAGGCACCTTGTGTCCCTCCTGGGCCCATTCCTTCCCTCATCTACCCTGACAACTCCTAAACTTAAAGCATCCCTTCTTGTAAGATGCTTTACCTTAGAGACAAGAAAATGTCTTTCCTCGAAAGCCTCCATTGCATCTTGCTTCTCCTCCAAGCCATCGCCTGAGCTCGTCCTTTTCTGTCGAGTATCCGGCTTTATGGCTCTGGCATGGGTAACCCCTCCCTGTCCTTTCCAGTCTCTCCTCCCAGGCTTTACCTCAGTGGCCCCACACAACTGCCTCTTCTGCCTTTGTATACTTTGAGTCATTCCTCCTGGCATGTCCCTCTACCTTCCTTCCTGTGGTGAATGCCTACTGACACTTTGAGGCTAGTTTGGTATTGTCTCCTTTTATCACCTTGGAGAAGTTAGTCCCGTTCTCCTCTGCCCTTGCATGGGTATGTGAGCATGCTTCTTGTGGATATCTGTATGGACATCCCTCTCCCCATCTGGGGAGAATATACTTGAGAATGGGAACTGTGAGTGGCACAACTCCGTTTCCTTCCAGGGGTAGACTGGTCAGGCTGTTTGGCTAGTTGAGATATCCTGACCCCCTTCTTGCTGCCACACCCCACCTTCTGTGACATTCTATACGATGGGCCATAGGCACTCAATAAGTATATATCAAATTAAGGAAGAAAGAAAGGAAGAGAGTGAGGGAGCAAACATGTTTTTATCCCTCCGCTTCCAGTTCTCCCTCTGGGAAAAAATGGATGGAGAAAAATTCCTGAATATGTCCATTCTTGTCTATTAACCTCTTCCTCCCCTCTGATGCTGACTTCATGGCTCTGGACCAAGTTCATGTGTTCTCTGTACTTTGGTAGCTTCTTTCTCACAAGGCTCCTCAGTTCCTCCTGCAAATAGTCCCATTGGAACTCTTCACCCACCCTGACAAAAGCTTCAATGTGTCCAAACTGCAGGGCAAGCAGAGCTGGCCTCTAGCTGTGACCCCCACACACACACCATGGGCAGAGTACAGATGTTCTTCATTGCAAGCCCTCCCAGTTCCAGCATCCACTTGCAGACTAGCAGTCCAATCTTCCCCACAAAGGAAAGCATAGACACGGATCCCTAACTCAGAGGTAGTGCTCGCTTTCTATAGCTTGGGTTAGAAACTCATGTATGCATGTTTATCTAATGTTGTTGAGAACAATGAAATCATCATGGGCTTTAACAGTTTGATGTACAGTCAGTTCCTTGCAACATGACATCTGTGTTTCTAAAATTTACCACACCATGCAGAACCACACAATGAAAACAATAGGTTGTTAATCATTTAAAAACATATAGAAATACCACAATAAATATGGTACATTACCTTGAAAGGGACTTGAAATATGCTTCTCAGGAGTGGGTGTCAGAGGGGTTGCAACTTGTGACAAGTGGTAGAAGGAGATATATCTGAAGCTGGGTGGAAAGCTGTAGTATTAGATGTGCGTGTGTGTGTTCCATAACTCACATAGTAAACCCAGGTGGCTGGTAGATGTTTGAGGCATTTGCATGTGTGTGATTATGGATTCCTACACAGCTCATTTCAGCTAGGTGCAGATTTCTACCGTTCCTCATGTTTCTTGTGATCAGAACCACACACACTCAGCTCAAGTTGTTCGCTAGTATTTCAATTGCATTGGAATAATTTTGCATTTTCAAAACAAGTGATATAGTAGAACTGGCTGTACACTCCAATAGACTGTGACCCAGGTGTTTGCCCACATCTTTTTATACAATGACATTTCCCCCCATAAAATGTGTACTGTCAGGGGATAAAATTTGGAAAGGTATTTTAAAAATAGAAAGCATCTAAAAATGTTATTATTTTTCACCAGGACGTTTTAAATCACCCCAGTGTCCTTCCAGAGGACAGGAGAAAGAACAGTTTGCTCACAGCCTATCTCTTTGGGACCAGTACTTTGTTTCCCATTATACTCTTTGCTTCATTTTCTCTTGACCAACCATGCTTTCATTCAGGTTCTTGCTTTGTTTATGCCATCTGGCCTCACCTTGTGTGGGAAAGAGCTAGCTATGGGCTTGAAAAATAAAAGACAAATTCCATATAACCTGGAAGTTGGCAGTTTCTCTTCAGTAGTTACTACCTGCATCCCAGTTAAAATAAGGTGCCCCCTCTAGGTGGGCACAACGTTGTGGCAGGGTGCACTGTGGATGCATCTCAACTTCCTCCAGGTGGTCCCTGGGTGAGGTGCCCTTATGCAGAGGACATAGCCTGGCCAAGCTTACCTGACTGCCTGACCACCTTAGACTCAGCAGGTCATGAGTGTATTGGTGTTGAACCTAGAGACTCGGCATGGTGAGAGAGGAGGAGGAAGAATGAGAGCCTGGCCTGAGACCCTGAACAGATGCAAGCAGGAAAGTCCCCTGCAGCGACTGACCCAGAGTCACCTAGACAGGGCTGAGTCATGCTCCAAGCAAGTGAGCTGGGATCCTGTGCCAGGGCTGGCTGCCAGGCTGAGGGAGGAGGGCTGACATGCCCAGAGGTCAGAGCCAGGCATCCCCATCACCAGGCAGCATGTGGCTGCTATGTCCTCTGTCCTTTGGCTCATGGGCCTGGGAGAGCATCCATCCTCAGCCTCTCTGGGCAGAGACCTGGGACTGTGGTGGGCTTTCAGGCTTGGTGAGAATGTCTTAGAGCCTGGGAAGGGGACTCCATTCTATACCCACTGACTCAGAATCTCCAAGAAATGAACCTGAGAATGTGTATTTTTAACTGGCCCCACCCCAGAAGATTTTTATGGCCAGGCCAGGTTAGCAAACCCTGACTTAGACCAGTGATTTGCAGAATTCCTTTTAGCAGCAAAATTCTTCTGCAAGGGAAATGTTTGCAGAAGCCAAGGTTGCCCCCCGGTGAAGCAGGGAGGAGCCCACAACCCCAACCACTCAGGTTCTTTCTAATCTCTCTCCTTGCGGTAGAGACTCTTTGGGTCAACAGAAGAGAATTTGAAAATCGCTGATTTAGTCCAATAACCCATTTTACAGAAAAGAAAGTTGAGGCTCCCAAAAGTTAATGTGTCTTTGCCAGTGGTCACAGAGTAGGAAGTGACAGGGCCACTTTATGAGCTGAGGCACTCAGGTCTGCTCTCCATCTAAAGCCAGGAGGACTTTTACAAACTAGAAAACCAGGCAGGAGAGCAGGGAAGGGCTGGCTCTGGAGAGGCCCCAGGAAGTGAGCTCAGGGCTTTAACAATTTACCTCTAAACCCAACCAGCTTTGTAGCAAAGCAGCTACACACATGTGGGAGAGCGGAGTCGATGTCAGAACCAAATCTACGAGAAGCTTAAAATACTAGGCCCTTTCCCTGAGTGAGAAAAGCGTCAATTCTGTGTTAGAACAATGAGTGAAAGTGCAGGGCCACTGCCAAACTTAGAACTGAAACTATTCAGTTTCAGCCTGTTGAGATTTAGAATGCGTGTTTTTTTAAAGAAGGCAGAATATGGGGAGGATTTCTTCCACTCTCTGGCCCTCTTCACTCTCAAGGAGAAGCCCCGGGAGCTCAGTGTGCTTGTGAGGACTTGAAACCCAGGGGGCTCTATCTGGGTGCCAGATCTCTTCAAGCCTCTTCACAAGTGGAGCCATTGATACAGGTGGATCAAGATTAAGTACCTGAGGATTACTCTGTGTTTTCCTTCTGCTACAAATGGTGCCCAAATGAAGGGAGGCTGGGTCAATGAGCAAGGAGTGTAGAGTGGGAGAATCTCAGAGGAACCTGGATCATGTTCTTCTCCCTTCCACCAAAGTTTTTTTTTTTCTTTATAAAGAGAGATATCACATAACAAAATAAGAGAGAGTGAGAGAGACAGAGAGAGAGAGAGAGAGATTGAGAATAATGGGGTGCGGAGAAGGAAGCAAGAAAGAGAGAAACCAAAGTAGAAATGTATTTTTCCATGCATAAAGAAAGACAAAAGAATATGAATTGAATCATATGTATTTGTTTACCTGAAGGGTGTTTATCCCTTTAGTTTCAGGGATAACAAAGATACATTTAAAATGGCAACCCCATTGACCCTTAGCCACCAATCCTCAGCCTGCCCTCCCCTCCTGACCATGGTCCATGATCAGTCCTCACATGAGCAGAGGAAGAGCATCTGGAGGTCTTGGATGGCTGTGCACAAATCAGGATTGCCCAGAAATGGCTGCAGCCTATGGGTTTGGTTCACTTCTTGGAGCAAAGCTTAGGGCTTCCCAAGGGAGGAGTGGAACAGGGTTCCAATCAGAAACTGACTCTGCTATCTCTGGCTTGAGCATTCAGCTGTGTAGTCAACCTTCCCAGGCTGATTCTGTGGCTCATCTACTCTGGAAATCCCTCTCAGAAAAGGGATTCAAGAGGAGTGAAGAGGGCTAGAAAGAATCTGGGGAGTGAAACAGCCTCTGGTTAGCAAAGTCTGATATAGTCTTTCCCAGCTTCCCAGGAAAACACCCACAGAAACTGGGAAAGATAGAAAATACTCTGCAACACTAACAATCAAGAGAGACAGATGGCATTTGCTGCAGAATGTTTCAGCAGAATCAAGAAAAATTCACCCAGATACAAAATGGAGCCTGTTTAAAAAGAAAAAAAGACACATCCTATCTTCTCCCAGTGTCTCTTCCTAAACTCGGAAAAGCCAAATTAGCTGCAAAGAAGTTCCGCCCCTTCTCCCCTTTTTCCGTGGATCTGATAGGCCACCAGGGTCCCATTTTCCTCCTGGCCCTGCCTTCCTTCCCACTGCATTTCTACAGATACAGCAGCCTGGGCTGTTCAGTGAAGGTGGAAAGAATGGGAAGTGATCTTCCCATAGTGAAGACCTTGCTTGATACCTCTCATGTGATCCCCGGCAGTGTTTCCTAAACTGCCTCCTTTCTAAATGTGGAAAACTTCCCACTTGAAATGAGTAAGTGAGCCTGTGTGAACATCATGAGCAAATGCATGATTTCTATAATGGCCTTCCACAATGGATCTCATACAACTTTCAGAAATTATTAGAGGAAAAAGATCCACAAATATGGAATCCAGGGCAGTAGGAATAAGTCTAGAGACAAAGCCTCCACCACTTGACCCCTTAATTCTTGCTGTATTCACCTCCTGTCAACTATTATAGGCTAAATAAATCTGCCATTTTTTTTCCTGTGTTTATTTGAGGGGCTTCACAGACATTATCTCTCGTGCTCATTTTAAAGCAAACCAAAAAGCAAATATTCTCACTCCTTTATAGGCATGGAGACTAAGGAAGATGGTGCCCACTCCTCCACCCCATCTCTCTTGAGAGTCCATTCTGCCATCTCTCAGTGGGCAGTTCCCAATTTTCTTTACCCCTGAATCCCCTGTTTCTTTGTACATTCTGTTTTTGTTGGTTTGTTTGTTTTCCTGTCTGGAGTCCTGCTCCCCTTTGTCAGCCAAACATCTCTCTTTCTTCAGCATTTGGTTCCACATGTTCTCTGAAAACTTCCTGGACCTCTTCTCCCTGCCTCTTCTCCCTGGACCTCTTCACCCCTTACCCCATCATTTCCTTCTCTACTTATTTTTAAGACCTTGGCTGTAATGATTTATATGTTCTATCTTCTCCTTCTCCACAGCATGTTCATATCTGCACACAAGATTTTCTCAGTTGTGGGTCAATGATAACTCATTTGAAGTGGCCTCAAACAAAACAAATAAAAAGTGAGGAGGCATGTTCCTTTAAGCCACTGAGTTTGTGGTAACTTGTGACACAATAGATAACCCAGAACAATGCCCCCCTCATGTGTAAAAGGTTAAACCTAGTAACAGCTCAATTAATATGGTTAACCAATTAGTAACTACTCAACCTTTCCAACATTGCTGTTTTCTTGGTCATTTCTAACCTGAGAAGGGGTGGTATTCTGTATTTTTAGAGGTGTGCCATCTAGAATGTAGGTCACTAATCAATCAAATTAAAACAGACGAGTTTCCTGCCATTGCCAACCTCCCTTTGGAAACTTGACAACAAACCTCTTAATGTATGTTATTTGGAATCAGATGAAAGTGCTCACAATGCAATCTATGTGTGTAATGCCAGAAAAAACTGAGTTCTTGATGAAGAGTCATCATCACTTGGCCATTTCTGTCTTTAAAAAAAAAGTATAAACGGAAGATGCAGGGCCAAAACTTAACAAAAAGGACTATCAACACCATCACATTTTAAAAATGTGTTTGTGATCAAATATCTTATGTTCATCTTATTAGTTCTTTCCACACCATCCAATCCTCCAGCACAGTAACAATTCTAGTCTGTGCAAGTGACAGAATAATGCAGCAGAGACCATGTGATCCAAGACACAATCCATTGGTCAACTGAAGACAAGCTGTGATTCTCTACCTCATTAGTCAGATTGCTTCTCCTCTCTCTACTCTTAATTAGAAATTAAATGTGGTTTTTTAAGACATTTACACAAAGTTTAGAAATGATTGATTCTTGGCTGTATTTTCAGGCTTGTACACATAAATTTATACACACAATGAATAATCCTTAAATGGAAACAATTCAATTTAATTTAACACATTTATTGAATACTCAAATACGTGCTAAGTGTTGGTAATAGCACAGTGATACAACATTGCCCGTGAAGTTGTCCCAGTTTTTCAATAAATTAAATTGAAAATCTGTTTAAAATTCAAAGAAACAATTTATGCTAGGTTTCAATGCTTATGTAATTTGCGAGAAGGCATTATGAGGACTTTTAAATTTTAAAATATGTTGAAATATTTCAATAAATACATGTTAAATGAATAAATGAATGTTGCAGTTCATGTTCATTAGTTGACTAAAGTTGATCACAGCATAGTTTGTGGTTCTATTGACCCATCCTTAAACAATTATACCGGAGTTTAACTCATGATTGTCATCTGATTTGTGGTTAGTTAGTACTTCAAAACTGTGTTTGCTGATAAAACTTTTTCTGGGACTCACTGATGGATTCTTTTTAACACCCTTTCATTTTGCTAAGAGCCCTGAATGAAGCAGCTGAGCAATTCAATTGTGAGTTTGAGAGCAGAAATATCAACACTTCTATAAGCTGTTAGCTTCTTGGTCATGACGGACACACAGTGTTTTGGTCAATTTGGTCACTCTATAAGTAGACACCTTTGTAAATAGAAATATGTATGTGATACAAAGCTGACACGTAATGTAAAGATCGTCTAAACTAGTTGCTAAAAAGCAATATAATAGGCTTTTTAAAATATGAGATTTGCCTGGAGATCCTGAACTTCAAGGCTTTCTGTTCTGCGCTGACAACTGAGGGGAGCTTGAAGCCTCCTTCACCCTAGAAGCTGGTGTGTGATCCATTTGCAGCTCATGCAGGTCGTTTTCACACACCCTCTTCAATATCATCACACAAATCCATGCTTCTTGGCCCAGCAGATCACTGTAGGAATGAAGTGTTCCCCTTTACTTCCTTCTACTATTTGAAAGTGAAGATTAATAAAAACCTATTGAAGAAGAATACTGCCTCTCCTTTTACACAGTGAAGTTATCTTTCATGCAACTTCTTGAGGATCTCTTACTTTAGATGAATGGGTTAGAGCAGTTACACCTCTCTGACAGATGTGGGTACTGCCTATGGCTTTCTGAATCTGAATCTGTCTTCCCCTTCTACTGCCTATCAGGATCCTTCCAGACTGCCTCAGGCTTCTCAGCCCCTTGGTGGTCTATTTTGACATCTGCTTACCCTTATCTTGAATCATTTTAGCTGATAGGCCGTTCCTTGGAAAAGTTGTCTAACAGATTTTTTTTAACTCCCCTAACAAGTACTTAGGAAATTATCTTACTGGCCTGTGAGAGTGACAGTCCCAAGGCCTCCAAAAAGAGGATCACTAGGTATGCATGTTCCCACGCTCGACCGTCTCCTAAATTGAATAGTACATGATCTTTAAAACTTTTCTTTCAGCCATGAGGAATACAGATTTCTGTCAGAGATACCTCTGTTTGAACCCATTTCTGGCCCTTACTAATAATTCAATTTTGAAAAGTCACTACTTTCTCATCTGTGAATGAAGGTAAAACCAAGATTGTCACAGGGCTGACGAGGGAGAGAAAGTCCAGGATTGCACCCTCCCCAGCCCCTGGTGTGAAGTTGGTGGAGCAGTTCCTCCAAGAGAATCGAGTCCCTTCCCCCAGCTCCCTTCTCCTGGGAATAGGAGATGAGTGAGAGCATCAGAAAGGACCCAGTGCCCTCAGGCACGCCCCTGTCAGCGCGGCTCAGCGGCTCTGTCTCTAGAGGACCCTTTCCCCGCTGGTTTCCTTTCATCTTCCTCCATTCCTCCTCCTGCCACACAGCACACCACTTAGACCTCTATCACGGATGTCCATCCAAGGAACCCTATGGAAGGAGAAACCCAAATCAGCCAATCAAAACCTGCCTCACACTGTTCAGCAAAGAGCAAAGTAAAAGCAAAAGACTAAGCCTCTACCACAGAGGAAAAAAATTCCACCTATGCTCAAAGATATTAATCTACATCAAGAAGTAACCTAGCCTAGGTTGTTGATACAATGGATAAGAATCTTCCTGCAAATACAGGGGACACAGATTTGATACTTGGTCTGGGGAAAGTTCCACATGCCTTGGAGCAGCTAAGCCTGTGTGCCACAGCCAGCCCTCTAGAGCCCATGAGCCACAACTACCGAAGCCCTAGCGGCCCAGAGTCTGCACAACACAACTACCCAGCCCACATGCCATAGCTACTGAATCAGCCCATGTGCCTAAAGCCGTGCTCTGCAACAAGAGAAGCCGCTGCAATGAGCAGCCTATGCACCACAGCCAAGAGTAGCTCTCACTCACCACAACTAGCGAGAGCCCACCTGCAGCAACAGAGAACCAGCACAACAAAAATACATAAATAGTCATTTAAAAAAACAAAAAAACTTAAAAAAAAAGAAGAAATAAACCTAGCATAAAAGGGTCCAGAGGATCTTTCAGTTCAGATAAAACTTTAGAATTCTGGGAAAGTGATTTTCTTTTTAACCAAGTATTAGAAACAGGAGATACTGCTCATCCTGTTATACTCATCCATAGAAAAATGAAGCAGATTAGATAAAAATAAATCAAAATGAAGCTGATTACAAATTTTTTTTCTTTTTTTCATCTTGATACATGTTTTTAAAATTCACCGCTTGAAACTGAGGAAGACCAATTCCAGAGAATATGATAACATAATTGATGACGTCTCAAAGAAGTAGAAGTTCTGGCTTAATAACACTAGCTAATGTTTGGTGATTGGTCACAATGTTAGAATGTGAATGACTTTTTCCATGTTTATTAGGCGTCATTCAATTCACGATCACAATAACCCTGTGAGGATGGTTAGTGTTAACTCAATCTTACAGATGAAGAAACAAAGACATAGAGAGGCTTATTAACTTGTTCAAGGTCACTTGAGTTGTAAATAATGGAGCTGGGATTTGAAGTGAGGAGTTGGATTCCAGACCCCATGGTCTGCACCAGGCTGCCATGCACAGCAACTCAAGGTGTAAATGGCATGAGGGAGAAAGAAAGAGACTTGAGGGTGATGTTAGGAAGTCTATGTGCCTGGTGACTAGAAAAAAAGGTGGTTCCTGGAAAGGGCCTCTGGAAAACAAGATATGAGAAGTGAGGCTGAAAGCCAGGTCCTGCAGAAGGGAGGCTGGATTTAGGTGAGGACTTCCTGTAGAAGGGGTTAGGTTTGAGGCAGAGACTCTGGGGTAATAGCTTGCAAGTCTTCTTTGCCACTAGAACATCATTTGAAAATATTTTTCATTTTCAAATGAAAAATATTGAGGTCACAATAGCAGACTTAAAAGTGGCCACCCATCGTCTGCCCTCTAGTGTTCACATCTGTATAATCCCCTCCCCTTCAGTGTGGGTGGGACCTGTGGCTTGCTTCTAACCAATAGAATATGGCAAAGGTGATGGATATCACTCCGATGACTGTGCTATATTATAAAGGATTATCTTGCTAGTGGAGTTCACTGCTAGAGATTCTTCTTACCATCATGATGAAGTTAGTGTCCATGTGGAGAAATTGTAGGCAGATTCCCCCTGCCAACCAATGAGAAGCCATCCCCCTCAGTTCCAGAGCTGTAAGGAAATGAATTCTGCCAGCAACCAGAATGAGCTCAGAAATGGACTCTTCCCTAGTCAAGTCTTCAGATGGGAACACAACCCAGTCAATTCTTTGACTGTAGGCGTCTGAGACCCCAAGGAGAAGACCCAACTAAGCCATGCCTAGACTCCTGACCAGTGAAAATTCTGAAATAACATGTGTTTTAAGCCACTGAGTTTGTGGTAATTTGTTACAATAGCAATAGGAAGCTAATACAGTCACAGTATGGGAAGCACCCAGAGTAAAAGTACAACTACTCTTAGGGGTTTTGAGGACTAGGAGGAAAGCACGTTAATAAAGGAGACTTGTCAAGGAGCCAGCTATGTGGTAGAGGAAGGCTGGCTCTAATCACTGCCCAGTTCTGGGCCTGCAAGGAACCACACACACTTTCCAGCCACTCTACCTCTGGGGTACTTTGGGGCTTCTCATCAAATGAAAGATCATCTTATACTCTCCCAGAAAATCATGAGGGTTGGGAAGGGGCTCCACATGCTGACATCTGCCTGTGGAGTGGAGGGCATGCCTCTCAGGGGAAGTGCAACCCCCCTGCAGAAAGGAAAGCTAGGCGCTGGGGTGGCAAACACTGCTCTCTCCACAGTAGGCCCCTACTTGTGTCTTTTCTGCTTAGTAGACACAAGCTGTTGATCTTCTCTGCCAAAGCTGGGTAGTTCATTGTCTGCTAGGAAACAAAACCCTTCTATTCTTCCCTTTCCCCCTGCTCCCTTATACTCAGAACCAATACTATTTTCAACTAAGTTATAATTCAGTACTATTTTAGGTAAAATGTTAAGGGGAACCTAGCCATATTTATATCCCAGAAATACACACACAGACAGAGAATGCTAATGTCCATTACAAAGTAATTGGGTCCTATTTGTAAGTTATGTGAAAGATGATCATTACTTTGCTTAAAACCTTAACTTGGTTGCTTGTTATTATGTGAAAGCACAGCAACAAACTATTTTTGCTAAGAAATGCATAAATGTAAAATGTGTTATGTCCAAATCTTGGTCACTGACAGTTACTAACCACCTTCATAAAATCAAAAGAGCTCTGTCCTAACTCATTCTTAGGTTGAATAAGAGTGAAAACCCCTATTTACTGAGTTTATAACATGGCAGGCCCTGTGCTCAGCACTCAGTATGCTTTATCTCCTGAAATCCACACAGTAATGACATGAAAAAGACAACATAATCATCTGCAACTTAAGGAAGGAGAAACTAGGTTTGAGGAGGTCAGAATGAGTGCTCAGTTGGACAGTCCCAAACCTAAGGCCCCACATTAGGCATTAGGTATTCTGTGTCTATTCACCACACAGAAAGAAAGAAGGGTCAACAGGACTCCATCTGTGTTCATTATTCTTTTCCCCAAATTAGATTAAAAGTCCTGAAGACAGAGTCCAAAACTCCAAGGCCACAGGAAAATTTTTCTTGGTTTTTAAAAGCTTAGAAACCCAGAAGAAAGCACTGCACACCCTGGCAGAGTCTAGCCTGTCTACAGAAAACCAGCTGCACCTGCAACCCAGCACCTTCAAGAGAGTCTCCACCAACATAGCTCCTCCCACACATGGGCCCCCTGCAGCTGCGGCCTTGTAGAGGTAGAAGATGATCAGTCTTGTCCACCATGGCAAACTCAGCGCTAAGCACAGAGGAGACACTCAGGCAGTGTTTGTTAAATAAGTGAATGAGTAAATGGATGGATACATAGATAGATGGATGGATGAACAGATGGGTAGACAGAAGGAAAGACAGATTAATGGATGGATGGTTGGATGGATATGACAAAGCTCAATTAAAGAGAGGGAGAGAAACAAGCTCAGCTCCTTTCAAATCAGCTTTTCATTTTTGGTCATGGACTCCTGGGAATCCCAGAACTATGCAATGTAAAATATCAATAAGGAATACACAGTTCGTTCCTTTATTGTTTGAGCCACATGTTTCCAAGATTTATTTTAAAAGTGATGGTAGACAAAGAACATTTATTTTATTAAGCATCAGTCAAAGAGCCTTCTAAAAATCAACAAATTGAAAGACAAACATTCCTGCCATGTTGAATTCTTCAGTATGAGGTCTCAAATACTTAACCCCTGAGTGGACAAGTAGGGAACTTGACAAAAGGCACATTTCGAGAGGTAAGCACAGAATCCTATCATGGCCCTGCCTGAATACTAACAAATTAGGAAATTAGGCCAAGCTAGATCAACAAATCGGGGAAGGCAATGGCACCCCACCCCAGTACTTTTGCCTGGAAAATCCCATGGACGGAGGAGCCTCGTAGGCTGCAGTCCATGGGGTCGCTAAGAGTCGGACACGACTGAGCGACTTCACTTTGACTTTTCACTTTCATGCATTGGAGAAGGAAATGGCAACCCACTCCAGTGTTCTTGCCTGGAGAATCCCAGGGACGGGGGAGCCTGGTGGGCTTCCGTCTGTGGGGTCGCACAGAGTCGGACATGACTGAAGCGACTTAGCAGCAGCAGCAGATCAACAAATGGAGAAGACAATGGCACCCCACTCCAGTACTCTTGCCTGGAAAATCCCATGGATGGAGGAACCTGGTAGGCTGTAGTTCATGGGGTCGCTAAGAGTCGGACATGACTGAGCGACTTCACTTTCACTTTTTCACTTTCATGCATTGGAGAAGGAAATGGCAACTCACTCCAGTGTTCTTGCCTGGAGAATCCCAGGGACGGGGGAGCCTGGTGGGCTGCCGTCTTTGGGGTCACACAGAGTCGTACACGACTGAAGCGACTTAGCAGCAGCAGCAGATCAACAAAATGCCCAACTGGCCATTCAAACACCATGGCTCTAAGCCTCTCAGCATTTTTGAAGTTTAACCAGAGTCACTGGTAAGGCTGGTTCCCGAGAGTGGATCTCTTGACATTGACATGGCAGATGAGGTGACACCCTCACGTGTGCGCCATGGGTAAAGAGTGCATAGCTCCACACATAAAGGAAGGTACAGTTTTCCTGTCCTTTTGCAAGGAGCCATGACCTCATCCTGCTACATCTCCTGTCTCCAAAGTGCATCCCTCAGAGGCCAAAGAAGCTGGCAAACGGGGAACCAGGAGACGTCATATCAGTGAGAAAGGCTGCTTTGTTGTGAAGTCCCCTTGAGTGGGGACATCTGCCAGATTGGCCATGTGAAGCTGAAGACATGGCTATGATGATCCAGAAGGAAGCAAACAATGATATACGAACTTTTTCCACTAGCCTTACTCCTTAAGAGAAAGCTGTTTCCAGATGAGGCCTTTCAACAACTTCCTACCAAGAGACCTCAAGGCGCCTAAACCTGTTCTGTACCATATGGATCATCTTAATAAAAACAGCATCTAATGACACTTACCCTCGGTTATCCAGGAGCTGTTAACTTAGGGTGTGGGTTAGCCAGAACCTCAGCTTCCTCTTGCATGCCAGGGCTGGCTTGGCTTGCGCAGCACTCCAGCTCCTTCCCAGAGGAGGCCTGAGCAAGGCTCAGCCTGGCTGCTTTCCTGTTAGCATTTGTAGTATTCTAAAAAGCCAATGTCAGAACAGACCTCACCCATCAACCTATTTCAATTTTTTCATTTTATAGATGAGGAAAATGAGGCACAGATTGGGGAACTTAGTAGCTGAACTGAATCTCAAATTTGAGTCCTAGGATTTTAGTCCAGTGTTATTCCCGTCATGTTTAATTCCAGTTTGAAATGTAATTGGCTTACTTCACTCTATAAAACAGACTCTGGGTTCATCCACCTAACTAAACCTGACTCAATTTTATTCCTTTTTATGGCTAAGTAATATTCCACTGTATATATGTATCACATCTACTTTATCCATTTCTGTTGATGGACGTCTAGGTTGCTTCCATGACCTAGAGGGGTGGGACGGGAAGGGGGAGGGAGTCCAAAGACAGAGGCGAGTTATGTAGTTATGATTGATTCATGTTATTGTATGCAGAAACCAACACATCATTGTAGAGCTATTATCCTCCAATTAAAATATAAAAAAAAATAATTGGGCGAGGAAAGGCTGATACCAGTGGTAACTGGCAAGTTTGGAGACTCATATTTTCTTTATTAATCTATTCTTCACTCAACAGCTCCCCATTTCCTATATATCAAGCCTAAAGATGTTGGCCTGGGATGGGAATAGAAAATAGGTTGAAGGCCTAGCTTATAATTTATCAGTTGCTGGAGCTGTACAGAGAAGGAAAGAGTGCCATGAGTGATTAATGATGACTCTCTTGGACAAAAAAGTGGAGAAGTGCCAGTGGTCCCTGACTTGGACAGGAAGACCCTCTATAATCTGGCCTCATCTTACTCGTTTTTCCTTTCTCTCAAATAAGGGCCCTCTGCTGGGGTTAGAACCTGATTCAAACTTCCCACTGAACCACATCAGTGTCTCTCTTAGTTCTGCTTCAGAACTTTCTTCTTTTGTATTTTCCTGCCCAGGATACTCTCCATGATTCTCTCACAAGCCCTATGTCTTCATAGAGCCTTCCTGACCACCGCAACCAACACAGATATCAACTGAGCATAAAGGATGATGCAGCTTAGCACTTAAGTTGCATGGCTCTGTGCCTGAGTTTTTCCTTTGTGCTAGTCTTTTCTCCTCTACTAGGAAAAGTTTCTTGTTACTCCCAAGAATTGTGGAGTGCAGTAAGCTTCAGCAATTGACATTAGAATTCAATGTGGATAGCTAATTTAATTTTAATTTGTGTGTATGCTATAAGATAGGCCCTTGTTGCTTATCCATTTACAATATAGCAGTGAATCCCCAATTCCCTAACAGTCCCTCTCACATCATTCTTCCCGCATCGTAACCATAAGTTTGTTCTCTAAGTCTGTGAGTCTGTTTCTGTTTAGTAAATAAGTTCATTTGTATCATTTTTTTTAAAAGATTCTCTGTATAAGCAATATCATGTATTTCTCTTCCTCTGTCTGATTTATTTCACACAACATGGCAATCTCTAGATCCATCCATGTTGCTGCACATGGCATTATTTTATTCTTTTTATGGCTAATATGCTGTTGTATATATACTACATCTTCTGTATCTGTTCCTCTGTTGATGGACTTGGTCTAGGCTATTGTAAGCAGTGCTTCAATGAACATTAGGGTGCATGTATCCTTCTGGACCATGTTTTAAACATATGCATGGATATTTTATGACAGAAGAGAACTGACACTTGAGGATGCCCTCTCCTTTACCTCTTCCCTTCTCATTCACTCAGCCATGACTTCCTATTAAACTCAATCATGTTGAGGTTCTAACAAAAGCAGCATTTTCTATAAACCAAACCCAAGTATATGCCTAAGTAATCTCATTTGGTATAAATTCTTGGCACTTCAGTAAGTCAAGGAGAGATATTGTCAAGCCTTCCAAGTACACTTTTAACTCAAGCTAAGCAGATGTTGACTGTCACTTATTCTAGGATTTGTTTTCCAGAACTTAACAAGGAAGTCAGATATAAATAATATCCCTAAAGAGTTTTGCTATAGCTCTTCATCCAAAATGTTTGTAATCTCTTCCCCTTAGCAAAAACCTGAAAATTTTTACCAAGAAATAAAACACAAACAATTATCGCTAATATTATTTTGTATAAAAATATTAGTAAATTAATGTATTATTTATACAGTGGCCATCTCTAAAAAAACTCAGAAATTTGTGTTAGACGGTGGGTGCAGGAAGAATTAAAATTTCAGGCTCTTTTACTATGATTAAGGACTCTTGTCTTTTTCTAGTTTCTTCTTGGGTAGGACTGGTAGTGTTTGTAGATAACTCCTCTCCATCATCCACCCCCTTCCTCGGCAACATTCCTTCACATCCCACTTTGAGCAAGAGTGCCATTAGAATCTTTGAGTGACTCCCATGGCCACCACCTTTGCTCCCCTTGATGAGTAAGAAGATCTCTCATATGAATCATGGTAAGTCAGCAGCTTCCACACTGTCCTAGGTGGGGAAAAGTTTGTCTCACATACACTCAGCTTTTTAGGGTTTGAAAATATTTTTAAGTGATGGGCCAGTTAAACCTCCCCACACCATGAACAGTCAGAGAGAGGAAAGCAGGTCCTCTCTGCCTGGGCCAGAACTGAGCACACCCACTACCTACAGCCCAGTGATGCGTGAAGGACATGGGCTGCTCCCCAGGTGAGGGGGCAGGAGGAGGCCTGGAAGGCAGAGTTCTGAGCTCCCCCTGCCCCAGAGTCAGAGCTCCCCGGCTTTACTCCACACCACAGTCCATACACACTGAAGTTCTTTCTGAGTAACCTGATTACATAAGAGCTCTTCTTTTAAAAATGGGAAAACTATCAACCTAATGAATGTCTCACTACCTTAGGATTCCTTTTACCTTGGGAGCAAAAAGTTATGGAGAGTGTAGGAAATAGGAACAAAGTTTATTTGAGCCATTGTTATTTTTTTTTCCTCCTACAAGTTAAAAGGAATCTATGAGGGTAAAATGTTTAAAACATTTGCACAGAAGTCTGTTTAAAAAGAGAGTTTCATAGATTTTCAAAGGGAATTTTTACCACTGAAAACACGAGACAGACATTATATCAGAAGAGAGGACCATCCTTTAAATAACAGAAGTTTAGTTTTCTAAAAAATGCAACGCACAGTCTTGCTTCTCTCGTCTGATGTGGACAGGTGGACGTTCCACCAGGGCCTGCTCCTCGGAAACTTCCAACCTTGGGGATGGTGGGAGTTTACAGTGGAGGCAGAGGACTTGGGTCAGACAGGCCCACGTGTATTTCCCAGGCCCTTCCTTCTCTCCTGTGACTGGCTGGGGGGCCTCTGAGTGTCTGAATGTCTGGAGACTCTATTACTAGTTTCGTCAAGTCTGGCCAGAGTCTGGGAGCCAGCGTGGCAGTGTTTGTGGAGCCAAAGTGGAGATTAAGTCATGTTTTAGAAGTGACCTCTGTCCACCCTTTCTGCAGGCATCCTCTCCCCTCTGGGCCTCACTCCCCAGCAACTCGCCACCTACATGCTTTTGTTCTGAGTGAGCCCCTCCCTGCCAACACAAGACTCAACACCGTCACCTCCCGACCCCCACCCACCCCCATGTTGCCTTCTCTTCAAATGGACCTAGTCTTTGTTGTGCTAATTAGATTATCTCTGCCTTAGGGACCTAAGGGACAGTCCCCAGCAGCCCTGGCTGGAAAGGAAGGTCGCATAATCCCTGTTATCAAGAGGCTTGTCATTTAGCATGTAGATCAACTAATTCTTTCAATATCAGGGGAGCAATTGTGCATCTTAATATTGATTTTTTTGGAGATACAATCGCCTGCATTCCTGAGTCAGACTCACTTACTGAAGCTAAAAGGTTCCACTTACTGTATTATGAAATCACCCCCGCCCCCAGCACACACTCCATCCCAATTTAATGTTACAAAGCTGGACAAATCTGAAGGGCTTTGTGTTTTTCCACTTGGTCCAATTTCAGAATGAGCATCCAGCAGAGGAGAAAAAGGAAAAACATTTCTGGTTATTTTAAGACTGCATGTATATTTGTTTTTGGAGTGGGGGTGGGGGCATATTTTGCCATTTCCCACCATCCACCTGGTCCGCCCACACTTCCTCTACTCCCCAAACTTTGCCATACAGTGATTTTGGGCTCTTAATATAAGAAGGCCAGCTTATTGGATTTCTATAATTCATCATGAATTAGAAGACTGGGCTTTCAAATTAAGCTGGGGGCATTTTCTTATCAAACACCCTTCCAAGTGAGTAGGAAGCAGAGAAAGAAAAATTTGAGCTACAGCAGTAAATACTACTGCTAATAATAAAAACTATCTTATCAAAGGTTCAAAAAAGGACTGTAGTTTGGGACAGGCAGAGGTGCTGATTCTATGTTATGAAGGGATATGAGACAAAGGCAAATAGCAGCCAAAGGGCAAATGTACAATTTGTCCTGCTCAGAAAGTTCAGTGGCCCTAAATGTGAGAGTGCTACACAGCATCATCCACCAGAACATCAGTCATGAATCTTTCCACTACTTACTGAGCATCAGCCGTAGTATTGGCACTAAACTACAGAGTGTCCTAAGTCTTCGACAGCATTGTTCCACTTCATTCTCATAGCAAGCCTTTGAGTCATGGTCTACTAATTATTCTTATCTTATAGTTGAAACTACTAAGGCCAAGTAAGATTATGTGATTTGGTCAAGTTCCTAGAACCAATAAGTTGCAGAGACAAATTCCAACCCAAAGCTGCCTGTCCAACCCCTGAACATGTAGCCTCAACTAGAAAACTGCTCTTCACGCTTTGCTGGTTGATAAGGGGATACATTCATCTATTCCATCATCTGCCCATTTATTCCAAGATTTTGCTCATCTTCCAGGCCCTCAGTGCCAAGGATAGAAAAGAACACACAGCGCAGGATGGGAGACAGACAAAAATTAATAAATACTGAAGCATCAAATAAGGTGGTGCTTGCTCCCATAGAGATGTGTGAATTTAGGAGGAACACTGAAGAGGTCTCAGAGATTTCACAGAAGATTTTAGTGTTTATTTTGTTTTGAAAAAGTCCTTAAAATAATTAATTGCCTAAGAGAGAACGCGGAAAGGACTACTTTTCACTAGACATCTGTTCTGTACATGAGCTAATGTAATCATGGTATTTACCTTTGTATTTACTGAAATCTTCTATCTACTGAGTTCCAGATGTGTATTGACATTTTACTGTTTCAAAGTGATACTAACAAAGTCTTTAAACAGAAGAGCAAGTATAACTGACTTCAAAACACTTGGAGATCTCCTATGCATTGGGAATAAGATACTAATACATAACTTTTTTGTAGTTACTTAGGGAGAAGTTGTATTCACGTTTTGTTATGTAATTATAATGCAGTGTGTGGTTAAGCAGACTTGTAAAATTTCTGTCCTAGAATCTTAAACTCTTACTGCATTGTTTTGCTTACCTATCTGTCTTATGCTATTAGACTGCAAAACCTTTGTGGAACATAAGATGAGATCCTAGATCAGTGTCTGACACATAGTAGGTGCTCAGGAAATATTGGTTAAAATAGAAAAGTGAATGCATGACTGAATTAACTAATGCCTACAAAACTTCTTCCTGAAGCAAATGCTATACCCATTTTACCATGTGTTTGTACCATGACCACATCATGCTGCTGCTGCTGCAAAGTCACTTCAGTCGTGTCCGACTCTGTGCGACCCCATAGACAGCAGCCCACCAGGCTCCCCCATCTCTGGGATTCTCCAGGCAAGAACACTGGAGTGAGTTGCCATTTCCTTCTCCAACGCATGAAAGTGAAAAGTGAAAGTGAAGTCGCTCAGTCATGTCCGACTCTAGCGACCCCATGGACTGCAGCCTACCAGGCTCCTCCGTCCATGGGATTTTCCAGGCAAGAGTACTGGAGTGGGGTGCCATATGGAATAGTCCTGGCTTGATATATTTTGTTCTCTTGTTCCCATCAACCATCAAAACATTTGTTTGAATATTTGAGCAGCATCTGTTAACTTACTTCTTGTGCCCAAAAACTATTATGAAGATTCTTGGTAGGATCCATGTGTCCCAGTTTTCCTGTTGGAAAACAAAGTTACCATAGCAACAGATAAACTATGTTCTTGAATGAGATCGACACCATTAGAGGGTGTGAAAATAAGGAGCTAGAATTACAATCCAACAATTTAGATTCTAATGGTTTTGGTGTTCTCACTAAGGAAAAAGACCACTGTATATGACAACATTTATTTACTTATTAATAAGCACTTGTGAAGTATTCTGAGAATATTGAACATGTATTGATTGTGGAAAGTATTGTTAAATGCTCTAGTGAAAATCTGATTGAAAATATTTGACTTGGTTTTTGTTTCTCATCATCACAAGTTTATCTATCGACATGACTTTTCTGATCATTTTAGAGGCTTAGATGTTAAACAAAGCACAGCATAGTTAGTAAATAACTCAAGGTCTATAGTGGACATTTGTCATATTTTTGCCTGCCCATCAACTTTTAAATGATCCCCTTTATTAACTTAAATACCTATGTCTCCTAGAGTATAAGTTATTTGCTTCCCTTGCTGCTAGAACACAGCATATGACCCAGATGTCCAGCAATCAGCGATACCTGGGCAAGACTTCCATACAGAAGATCCTGTTGCAGAAATGGCTTCAAAACAGGTGAAATAAGCTAGTGCAATAAAGGTAAATCCCTGGTACTTCATGCTTGCCAGCAGCAGAGACCATGATTTCCTCATCAGATCATTTTTCTCTGAAGTGTTTGAGCATTGGTGCAAGGCGCTGAGCTTCCAGTCCCTTTCTCTAGGGCATCCCCTTAAGTCTGAGTTCCTTCATATCCTTCAATAAGTCTTTCTCCTACTTTTTAACTGGTTAGAGATGATTCTGGTTGTTTTGCAACTAGAAATGTGGACTGTTAAACCAATACAATATTGTAAAGTAATTAGCCTCTAATTAAAATAAATAAATTTAAAAAAAAACCCTCAACAACAGGAAAAAAAAAAAAAAACGACATCCAATTGTAAAAATAATCTTGACACCCGTACAGAGTATATTATCTGTGAAGTCCAGGGTGAACTCCTGAGTATGTCTGCAGGTGCCAGAACACAGGCTGAAAAATCAAGCTAGTAATCATACAGCAATCCTAGTAACTCTTTGTGGTAATATGATTAGAGGATTTTTTTTGTTGGACATAATACTATATTTAATCAAACTTCTTGAAAGGTGATTCTGAGCTTCCTGACCCCTAATCTCCAAGTACGGGCTTTCCTCATAGTTCAGTTGGTAAAGAATCTGTCTGCAATGCAGGAGACCTGGGTTCTATTCCTGAGTCGGGAAGATGCCCTGGAGAAGGAAATGGCAACCCACTACAATATTTTTGCCTAGAAAATCCCATGGACAGAGGAGTCTGGCAGGCTACAGTTCATAGAGTCACAAGAGTCAGACATAAATTAGCAACTAAACCAAACCCACCAACTCCAAGTACAGTCACATTCTGAGGCAGTAAGGATCAGGTAGGGGGAGGGAGTGGGACACAATTCATCCTGTAACACTTGTGTTCATCTAAATTGTCTCAATCAAGGCTGTTTTAGGGAAGTGAATCCTAAAAGTTATCATGACGTCTATTAAGTTTGAAATAAACCTTTGTAATGAAATTATCTGTTGATTATTACCTAAAAACTCTATTTTGGAAAACAAGGTGAAACTTATGCTCCCCCAAACCCCCCAGGGTCCATTCTTACTAAAGTTGGAAGGAGATTGTATTGCTTGTATTAGTTAAATAATAATACAAGCAGATAGCTTGTATTGCTAGTATTATTTTTTTTTTAAAAAAAATACTTAACAAACCAGGGTTTTCAAATGAAAACAACCAGAGCTAAAAAAAATAAATAAATAAACAATAACTATACCTCTCTGTCTCCCACCTGCAGACGCTCTTGTGCTATTGTTCAGAATATGGTAAGAATCAGTTCAGGCCTCTGCTTGTGGGAAGTGCCCTGCCCTCCTTTGGGTGGGCCAGCAGGCATGTAGGAAATGGCCCACAGAAGGAGAAAGCCTGAGTGCTGAAGAATAGCATCTTCTCTACTCCCCTCCACACACAAAGCTTTGACTGATCCCAGTGTATATAGAAAGAGTGAATATTGGAGAGGGCCTGATGATAGCTTGTATGTGGTGCACACCTCTGTCCAGAGGCAGGACTGCCCCTCTTTGTTTGTCTAAGCATCTTTCATATTTTCTCAAGGGCCATCTGTTGGGTTGGCCAAAAAATTGCTTTTCTTTCTTGTGGAAACCTATTTAGAGATTTTGTCAAAATCTGAATTGGGCCATAGAAATGTGTCACACATGTGAATAATATCCATCACAGGTACTGGAGAACAAAAAGTTGAAAATCACTGACCCAGACCAGTCTTTACCAAATGCTAGTGTTTGATCAGAGAAAAACAATTTCTATAAATGATATGAAGTAAGGAACATATGAAAGGAATTATACCAGTACTGTTCAGTATAGCTTTCTGTGATGATAGAAATGTTTTGTATCTGCCCTGTTTAATAACATAGGCGCTAGGTACACATGTGAAATGCGGCAAGCACAGCTGAGGAACTGGAGTTTTAATTTTCTATAATTTTAATCAATTGTAATGTAAATAGTCACACATGACTTGTGGCTACTATACTGGATAGCACAGAATTAGATCTTAACCTGTTGTAGGGGTTGGTGAAGGAATCTCCAGATGGGGCTGGTCTTTGCATCTGAAGTGGGTGGGCCTGAAGTTGCTGTTGAGCCACAGGGCCAGCAGTAGGAGAGACAAACTAGAGTGAAGTAGAGGAGAACGAGGACATGCTGGAAGCCACAAGGAAAAATGGGGACCATGTCATCTTTTGCACCTGTAATTCTGGTGGGCACAGGTAATCTACAGAAGGCAGTACCCTTCCCCACAGAACTGTACATACCTATGGCCCAGGACTCAGAGAAGCTGAAGGGGGCGATCCCATGGGAGCTGGAGGCTCTGTCTTGGCAGATGAACTTCTTTCGCTGACTCGGTGAACTCGGAGATCATCAATAAGGGAGATACAGACTGCCTTTGGAACGCAATGGCTGCAGTGTCACTGCCACAGATGTCTCTTGTGGCCCATCCTCACTCAGAAGCACACAGGGAAAGGAATTCTGAGAAATTCTGTGTAACACACAAGCATCCCAGTTGGTCCAAGAAGAGATGATATTAACTTTTCCTCCTGCCCTCTTTGGGTCCTTCCGCAATTACAGTGAGTATAGCTTGGCCTTACTCTCTTGGTTCTCCTCCTGTCCCTCACTCTTAAAATACACAGAAGGTAATTTAGAGTGTACCAGTGAGTAGTGCATTTAGGGTAGCTCTCCCAAAACTAAGCTGTTGTGTTGAGAACATTGCACATTTTATTTATCAAAAGATAAATGGATCTTTTGATTATTTTTTAGTGGGCATTTACTCAGTTAGAACTGGTCATGGAACAACAGACTGGTTCCAAATAGGAAAAGGAGTACATCAAGGCTGTATATTGTCACCATGTTTATTTAACTTATATGCAGAGTACATCATGAGAAATGCTGGACTGGAAGAAACACAAGTTGGAATCATGATTGCTGGGAGAAATATCAATAACCTCAGATATGCGGATGACACCACCCTTATGGCAGAAAGTGAAGAAGAACTAAAAAGCCTCTTGATGAAAGTGAAAGTGGAGAGTGAAAAAGTTGGCTTAAAGCTCAACATTCAGAAAACGAAGATCATGGCATCTGGTCCCATCACTACATGGGAAATAGATGGAGAAACAGTGGAAACAGTGTTAGAATTTATTTTTCTGGGCTCCAAAACCACTGCAGATGGTGACTGCAGCCATGAAATTAAAAGACGCTTACTCCTTGGAAGGAAAGTTATGACTAACCTAGCTAGCATATTCAAAAGCAGAGACATTACTTTACCAACAAAGGTTCGCCTAGTCAAGGCTATGGTCTTTCCTGTGGTTATGTATGGATGTGAGAGTTGGACTGTGAAGAAGGCTGAGCGCCGAAGAATGGATGCTTTTGAACTGTGGTGTTGGAGAAGACTCTTGAGAGTCCCTTGGACTGCAAGGAGATCCAACCAGTCCATTCTGAAGGAGATCAGCCCTGGGATTTCTTTGGAAGGAATGATGCTAAAGCTGAAAGTCCAGTACTTTGGCCACCTCATGCGAAGAGTTGACTCATTGGAGAAGACTCTGAAGCTGGGAGGGATTGAGGGCAAGAGGAGAAGGGGACGACAGAGGATGAGATAGCTGGATGGCATCACTGACTTGATGAATGTGAGTCTGAATGACCTCCAGGAGTTGGTAATGGACAGGGAGGCCTGGCATGCTGCGGTTCATGGGGTCGCAAAGAGTCGGACACGACTGAGCGACTGATCTGATCTGATCTGATCTACTCACTTATTGTCTGACAATAAATGAGAAGCAGAATGAAGGAATCAGATTTTCTATTCTAACAAATCCCTCTGATTCTGCTTTGATTCCTTATGGCTCCATTTCTTTTATAGTTTATGGGAGAAAAATGCCATTACACAGAAGTGGCAGCTTGTACTTGGATAACAATTTCAATATACTTAGAATTTACTCCTTAGAAGCTGTCAAAAAAGTTTGGTACTAAATACAACCCAACAGTCATAGTAAAGAAGAGCAATTATTCA
Source organism: Tragelaphus eurycerus (assembly GCA_935064755.1). Taxonomy (NCBI): domain Eukaryota; kingdom Metazoa; phylum Chordata; class Mammalia; order Artiodactyla; family Bovidae; genus Tragelaphus; species Tragelaphus eurycerus. The sequence goes on from CAKXYN010000002.1 coordinate 35,347,682, forward strand.
TAATCTTATTTTCACATCTATTTTAAAGATTAACCGTTGTGTTTTATCCAAGATAATCTGCTTTTATTAATGCCATGACTGGACATATGTAAATGATAATATGAGTTTACTTCACAAGAAGGCTCAGATTTAACATTTCCATTATATGATAGGGAGATTCTAACAAAGGCTGGATAAACTCAGTGTTTTCCTAAAACGATGATTATTATTCACAAAAGAGTCAAAATCTACACTTGAGACTATATTGTCTTCCACATTAAGCAGTGTTTCACTTTTATCCCTGATATGTTAACACTGCTGATGAATATTTTAATAAGTACAAGTTTATCAAGTTCTTTGAGAGTCTTGGAAGAAAAAGTAAAGTAATTCAAGGATTCAGTCCAGACTAAATGATGTGGCCTAATAGATCAAAAGCCTGAAGGAAACAGAGCTGTGGAAAAGTAATAATGTAAATAAAAATGTGATTTCAATCCTTGCTTGGCGACTGTCCTTGCTCAGGCCACACAGGCTTGGTGCCATCAGATGCATTAATGCTAAGGTACTGGTCAGTTGTGGGGGAGGGGAGATGGTGAAAGCTTTTTGCCTGTGGATCCAGGGAACTGCTTATAAGCCTGAAATGCATTCAGCTGATGCATCAGACATCAGTTATTGAAGAAGCAAAGGCGATGAACTTTCTTTAGCATTGACCTGACCCAAGGGGATAAACACATTGCAACATGCTGAGTTACTTCAACAGTGAAGAGATGCCCACTGTCAAAATGCCACAGGGCTACACATTGTTCCAAGGCTGGGACTGGATTTCCTCGAGACTGTCTCAAAGTGGTGGGATTTCTGAAGTGTCTGCAGAGATGCAGCCCTTCCCCACCCCCACCCCTACCACTCACTGTAGGAAGAGCAGCGTAACTTGTCCTGGGAAACAACAATGGACAATCCTTAAGGAACCATGCAGATAAACAGTGCTGGTGTCACTTGGCGGTCTGAGGACATAGCGAGGTGTGGGTAGTAGCTGAGAAGACATTTACAAGGATTTCCTGTTCTCTGCTGAGCCATTTTCAACCTGCTGAAGCCCTCAAAGGGTTTAAGACTTGGGCTGGAGAACAGCATAAGAATGAGCATCAAAGGTCTAGGCTTCTGAGCCTTTTGCTCAGATTTGGAAATCTTCTAAAAACAGGGAACTTTAATAGCATAGAATTAAGAGCTAGGGCTTGAGAGTCAGAAATTCTGGCTTCAGATTTTGATCTCACTAAATAGCTGTGCAAACTTGGAAAAGTGAATAACCTCTCTGAATCATTTCCTCATCTACAGAGTGGACTCATCATAACATTTATCAGAATGAATTAGGATTAGGTTGATCTGCAAGTCCTGGGAAACCCAAGATAACAGTGATTTCATTGAGATAGAAGTCTATTTCTCTCTCATAACACAACAATCCAGGCCAGGCATTGAGATTCCACATGACCACACCATTTTTAATGGTGACTTTAATATCTATGCCAAATGAGTGCTGCAGCTCCAGTCCTTACTCACATATTCCATGAGGAAGCAGGCAAGAAGGGAATGGCCTTCCCCTTTATAGACCTGTCCCATAAATTACACCGCTCTCTTACTTTCTTTTGTCTCAGACTTAATCACACAGCCACAGCAGGTTGCAAGAGAGTCTGGGAAATGTGGTCTATATTCTGGATGGCCATGTCCCCAGCTGCAGTTTGGAAAGTCTGTTACTGAGAGGAAAGAAGGATATTGGGAGATGCATAGGATTCTCTGCTACCCAACCTTTCAGGCTAGCTGCAGATTCAGATAGTACTGGCAAAGTGCTTTGCACAAAGGCTAGGACAAAGGAAGTGCTCCAAGAATGTTCAGAATCACTGTCATCCCTTACTCCACCCAAAGCACCCATGTTTGCTTGCTGGTTCCTGGGAGGGTGCTGCACCTGCTAGATAGGAGGTAGAGCAATGTATGTAAAGATGCTGCTTGTGGAGCACGGAGAGTGCAGGGGGCTGTTGAGGGGCAGGGCTGGGGCTATGGTGAAATGAATGAGGCACTCACCTTTGGTGCAAAATTTAGGAAGGTGTGTGTTGCTAAAATTCTCAGTACTCAAGTATAATAATACTTTAATATTTTTAAAAGCCAGAATTAATGCAAAAAATCTACAGTGGACAGAAATAAAGATGGGACCCAGCTCTGCACTTCAACAACTCACTTTACCTGCTTTACCTAATCCTAGACCTGTCAGATCCTGTTCTTCCTGGCAGCCCTTTCTCAGGCCTTAAAGAATTAGTGCAGTGTTAAGGGGATTTGTTTAAAACCTGGGGGATGTATCTGCAATAATTAAATGGAATCCAACAAAGTATAAACTCTCTAAGGTACATGGATGTCTTTATATGTTTAAAGAGAAACAATAGTCCTTTTAAAATTTATATAATCCGTACTACCTAAATCACAAGAAAGAAAATGGAAAGCACTTAAAATTGTACCACTAAGAAAACCTTAATTAATATTTTAATGTCAATCTTTCCAAGTCTTTTAAGTGGTGTATCTATACATATATATATATATATACACACACACACACACATATAAATATATATATGTATATATCTATATATACATTTAAAATGAAATCTTTCAGTATATAACACAATCTACCTTTTCATTTAACAGTATTTCTGTATTACTATATATTCTTCTACAATATAATTTCTTTTTAAAATTTTTATTGAAATATAGTTGATTTACAATGTTGTATTAATTTCTGCTGTACAGCAAAGTGCAGTAATACACTGCACTTTGTAAAGCACTTTGCACTGCACTGAGTAATATACTTTGCTGAATATATATGTATTCTTTTTCATATTTTTCCATTATGGTTTATCACAGGATATTAAATATGGTTTCCTGTGCGATATAGTAGAATCTTGTTGTTTATCCACTCTGTATCTAATAGTTTGTACCTGCTAATCCCAAACTCCCAATCCTTCCCTCCACCACCCCTACTCTAGTCTCGCTTGGCAACCAGAAGTCTCTTCTCTGTATCTCTGAGTCTGCTTCTGTTTTGTAGACCTCTTCATTAGTGTGTTATTTTAGATTCCAGATACAAGTGATATCATGTGGCATTTGTCTTTCTTTTTCTGATTTACTATGATCATCTCTAGGTCGATCCATGTTGCTGCAAATGGCATTATTACATTCTTTTCTATGGCTGAGTAATACTCCATTGTGTGTATATACCACATTTTCTTTATCTGTTGATGGATGTTTAGGTTTCTTCCATCTCTTGGCTATTGTAAATAGTGCTACTATGAACATAGGGGTGTGTGTATCTTTTCAAATTATAAATTTGTCTGGATAAATGCCAGGGGAGTGATTGCTGAATTGTATGGCAACTCAATTTGTTTTTGAAGAACCTCCACAGTGTTTTCCATAGTGGCTGCACCAACTTACAATCCTACTAACAGTGCAGGAGGGTTCCCTTTTCTCCACACCCCTTCCAGCATTTGTTATTTGTAGACTTTTTAATGATGGCCATTCTGACTAATGTGAAGTGATCCCTCACTGTAGTTTTGATATGCATTTCTCTGATAATTAGTGATGATTAACATCTTTTCCGGAGAAGGCAATGGCACGCTACTCCAGTACTCTTGCCTGGAAAATCCCATGGATAGAGGAGCCTGGTAGGCTGCAGTCCATGGGGTCGCTAAGAGTTGGGCACAACTGAGCGACTTCACTTTCACTTTTCACTTTCATGCATTGGAGAAGGAAATGGCAACCCACTCCAGTGTTCTTGCCTGGAGAATGCCAGGGACGGGAGAGCCTGGTGGGCTGCCGTCTATGGGGTCGCACAGAGTCGGACACAACTGAAGTGACTTAGCAGCAGCAACATCTTTTCATGCACCTCTTGGCCATCTGTATGTCTTCTTTGGAGAAATGTTTAAGTCTTGTACCCATTTTTTTAGCATAATGGAATGCTCCCTGAATTTGTTTGTCATTCTTGCACAGGGACCATGCTAATCTTTTCTGCATTATTCTAATTTTTTAGTGTACGTGCTGCTGAAGCAAGCACTCAATTTCTTATGTTGTTTGTATGTACCAAATTTAGATTGTTTACAATTTTTTTGCCCTTATAAATAGCTCTGAAGTATGTATCATTATTACATTCTTTTTGCAATTACCTGCTTATTTACTTCGTTGTTATTCAGTCACCAATTCATGTCTGACTCTTTGTGACCCCATGGACTATAGCACGCCAGGCTTTCCTGTCTCTCACCAACTCCAGGAATTTGCCCAGATTCATGTCCATTGAATTGGTGATGCCATCCAACCATCTCATCCTCTGTCACTGTCTTCTCCTTCTGCCTTCAATCTTTTCCAGCATTAGGGTCTTTCCCAATGAGTCAGCTGTTTGCATCAGGTCAGCAAAGTATTGCAACTTCAGCTTCAGCAAAATCCTTCCAAAGAGTATTCAGGATTGATTTCCTTTAAGATTGACTGGTTTGAGTCCAGGTTCAATGCATGAGGCAGGGTGCTCGCGGCTGGTGCACCGGGATGACCCTGAGGGATGGGATAATGAGGGAGATAGGATGGAGGGTCAGAATGGGGAACACATGTACGCCCATGGCTGATTCATGTGAATGTATGGCAAAAGCCACCACAATATTGTAAAGTAATTAGCCTCCAATTAAAAAAAAAGATTGACTGGTTTGATCTCCCTGCTTTTCAAGAGTCTTCTCCAGCATCACAGTTTGAAAACATCAATTCTTTGGTGCTCTGCCTTCTTTATTGTCCACCTCTCACATCCATACAAGACTACTAGAAAGACTATGAAAGTGAAAGTGGCTCAATCATGTCTGACTCTTTCCAACCCCATGGACTATACAGTCCATGGAATTCTCTAGGCCAGAATACTGGAGTGAGTAGCCTTTCCCTTCTCCAGGGCATCTTCCCAACCCAGAGATTGAAGCCAGGTCTCCTGCATTGCACCCACGTTCTTTACCAGCTGAGCCACCAAGGAAGCCCAAGAAAGACTATAGCCTTGACTATACAGACCTTTGTCAGCAAGGTGATGCCTTTGCTTTTTAACACACTGTCTAGGTTTGTCATCTTTCCTGCCAAAAAGCAATCATCTTCTAATTTCATGGCTACAGTCACCAGCCACAGTGATTTTAGAGCCCAAGAAGAGGAAATCTATCACTACCTCCACCTTTTCACCTTCTATTTGCCATGAAGTGATGGGACTGGATGTCATGATCTTTGTTTTTTTCATATTGAGTTTTTAAGCTGGCTTTTTCAGTCTCTTCCTTCACCCTCATCAAGAGGCTCTTTAGTTCCTCTTCACTTCCTGCCATTAGACTGGTATTTTATTTTGATATAAATTCCTAAAAGAGGAATTGCTAGTCAGCCCTCTTAAGACCGCCAAACAGCCTTCCAAAAATTTTCTACCAATTTATACTCCTTTTAGAAGTGTATGAGAATCTGTTTCCCATACCCTGACATCACTGAGAATAATCAATCTTTAAAATCTCTACTGATTAAACTAGTAACAAATAAAGATAAAACTTTTATATTCACATGTCTTTAAATGCTAATGGAGGTCAAGATTTTTGTATTTTTATTACTATTGGCATTTTTTTAAATAAATTGCATGAAGAGGTAAGAACTATAATGGCAGAGACATAGCTTTCTGTTCTTTTATGTCTTCCAAGCATCTACAACAGTGCCTGACAAAGAATAAGCACTCAATATTTGTTGAATGAATGAAAGTGTTCAGCAATTTCTAAGAGTTCTTTATCAAAGATTAATATTTAGGGTAGGTTTCAAATATTCTTCTCCATTTATCATGTACCTGTCAGCTTTATTTATCATATTCTTTCTGCTACATACAAGTTTATAAACTTCAATGTTTTTCTTCTTGTTTTCTTTCTTTGTGTCAGGATATTACATGTACTGGGACTCTATTTGTGTGTGTATACATTTTTTTTCTAACTTTTTTTTATGTTCTGAATCATGTGTACCTTATTTTACTCTATAGTGTACATGCTTTTAGTTTTTTCAGATAGGCAAATGTCTTCTGCAAAAAGTATCTTTTTCTGTTTGTCAATATTTTTACATCTTATTTCATTTTCTTAAAATTTTTTAAATTCCAGAAAAATACCTAAAAATAGTGATTACAGTTGGTATCTTTTTCTTGTTTTTTGACTTGCAGAGAAGTCCTCCTTATTTGGTGACTATTTATTTGAAGATGGCAATTTCAGGATTCTTAAATTTTTTTTCTATAGTAGAGGTTTATTTTTAAAAATCTGGAATAGATTTTTGATTTTGCCACCTGTTTCTGACCCCAGTATTTTTGATATTTTGACCTAATAATATGGTTAATTATATTAAAATATTTCCTAGAATTATATCATTCTTATACTCACAGAATAAACTCACTTGGGCATAGTATATTTTTAATGTAATTCTAGTTTTGATTTGCTAATATTTCATATAATGTTATTATATTTTTAGTTATACATTTAGTCTATAATTGTCCCTTTTTAAGGCACTTTTTCAATTCAGTTCAGTCTCTCAGTCATGTCCAACTCTTTGCCACGCCAGGGACTGCAGCATGCCAGGCTTCCTTGTCCATCACCAACTCCTGGAGCTTGCTCAAACTCATGTCCATAGACTCGGTGATGCCATCCAGCCATCTCATCCTTTGTTGTCCCCTTCTCCTCCTGCCTTTCAATCTTTCCTAGCATCAGGGTCTTTTCCAATGAGTCAGTTCTTCACATCAGATGGCCAAAGTATTGGAGCTTCAGCTTCAGCATCAGTCCTTCCAATGAATATTCAGGACTGATTTCCTTTAGGATGGACTGGTTGGATCTCCTTGTAGTCCAAGGGACTCTGAAGAGTCTTCTCCAACACCACAGTTCAAAAGCATCAATTCTTCGGCACTCAGCTTTCTTTCTAGTCCAACTCTCACATCCATACATGACTACTGGAAAAATCATAGCTTTGACTAGACAGTCCTTTGTTGGAAAAGTAACATCTCTGCTTTACTAGGTTGGTCATAACTTTTCTTCCAAGGAGCAAGCGTCTTTTAATTTTATGGCTGCAATCACCATCTGCAGTGATTTTGGAGCCCCCAATAATAAAGTCTCTAACTGTTTCCATTGTTTCCCCATCTATTTGACATGAAGTGATGGGACTAGATGCCATGATTTTAGTTTTCTGAATTTTAAATCAACTTTTTCACTCTCCTCTTTCTTTTTCATCAAGAGGCTCTTCAGTTCTTCCCTTTCTGCCGTAAGTGTGGTGTCATCTGCATATCTTAGGTTATTGATCTTTCTCCTGGAAATCTTGACTCCAGCTTGTGCTTCATCCAGCTGGCATTTCTCATGATGCATTCTGCATATAAGTTAAATAAGCAGGGTGACAATATACAGCCTTGATGCACTTCTTTCCCAATTTGGAATCAGTCTGTTGTTGCATGTCCAGTTCTAATTGTTGCTTCTTGACCTGCATACAGATTTCTCAGGAGGCAGATCAGGTGGTCTGGTATTACTATATCTTTCAGAATTTTCCAGAGTTTGTTGTGGTCCACACAGTCAAAGGCTTTAGCGTAGTCAATAAAGCAGAAGTAAATGTTTTTCTGGAACTCTCTAGCTTTTTTGATGATCCAATGGACGTTGGCAATTTGATATCTTATTCCTCTGCCTTTTCTAAATCCAGCTTGAACATCTGTAATTTCATGATTCACATATTATTGAAGGCTGGCTTGTAGAATTTTGAGCATTACTTTGCTAGCATGTGAGATGAGTGCAATTGTGCAGTAGTTTGAACATTCTTGGCATTGCCTTTCTTTGGGACTGGAAAGAAAACTGACCTTTTCCAGTCCTGTGGCCACTGCTGAGTTTTCCAAATTTGCTAGCTTATTGAGTGCAGCGCATTCACAGTATCATCTTTTAGGATTTGAAATAGCTCAACTGGAATTCCATCACCTCCACTAGCTTTGTCCATAGTGATGCTTCCTAAGGCCCACTTGACTTTGCATTCCAGGATGTCAGCCTCTAGGTGAGTGATCACACCATTGTGATTATCTGGGTCATAAAGAATTTTTTTGTATAGTTCTTCTGTGTATTCTTGCCACCTCTACTTAATATCTTCTGCTTCTGTTAGGTCCATACCAATTTCTGTCCTTTATTGTGCCCAACTTTGCATCAAATGTTCCCTTGGTATCTCTAATTATCTTGAAGAGATCTCTGCTGCTGCTGCGTCACTTCAGTCGTGTCCGACTCTGTGCGACCCCATAGACGGCAGCCAACCAGGCTTCCCATCCCTGGGATTCTCCAGGCAAGAACACTGGAGTGGGTTGCCATTTCCTTCTCCAATGCATGAAAGTGAAAAGTGAAAGTGAAGTCGCTCCATCGTGTCCGACTCCAGCGACCCCATGAACTGCAGCCTACCAGGCTCCTCTGTCCATGGGATTTTCCAGGCAAAAGTACTGGAGTAGGGTGCCATTGCCTTCTCAGAAGAGATCTCTAGTCTTTCCCATTCTGTTGTTTTCTCTATTTCTTTGCCTTGATCACTGAGGAAGTCTTTCTTATCTCTCCTTGCTGTTCTTTAGAACTCTGCATTCAAATGAGAATATCTTTCCTTTTCTCCTTTGCCTTTTGTTTCTCTTCTTTTCTCAGCTATTTTTAAGGCCTCCTCAGACAATCATTTTGTCTTTTTGCATTTCTTTTTCTTGGGGATGGTCTTGATCACTGCTTCCTGTACAATGTTATGAACCTCCATCCATAGTTGTTTAGGCACTCTTAACCCCTTGAATCTATTTGTCACTTCCACTGTATAATCGAAAGGGATTTGATTTAGGTCATACTTGAATGACGTAGTCGTTTTCCCTACTTTCTTCAATTTAAGTCTGAATTTGGCAATAAGGAGTTCATGATATGAGCCACAGTCAGCTCCCGGTCTTGTTTTTGCCGACTGTATAGAGCTTCTCCTTCTTTGGCTGCAAAGAATATAGTCAATCTTATTTCAGTATTGACTGTCTAGTGATGTCCATGTGTAGAGTCTTCTCTTGTGTTGTTGGAAGAGGGTGTTTGCTATGACCAGTGTGTTCTCTTGGAAAACCTCTGTTAGCCTTTGCCCTGCTTCATTTTGTCCTCCAAGGCCAAATTAGCTTGTTACTCCAGGTATCTCTTGACTTCCTACTTTTGCATTCCAGTCCCCTATAATGAAAAGGACATCTTTTTGGGGTGTCAATTCCAGAAGGTCTCATAGATCTTCATAGAACCATTCAACCTCAGCTTCTTCAGCATTACTCATTGAGGCATTGACTTGGATTACTGTGATATAGAATGGTTTGCCTTGGAAACAAACAGAGATCATTCTGTCATTTTTGAGATTGCATCCAAGTACTGCATTTTGGACTCTTTTGTTGACTATGAGGGCTACTCCATTTCTTCTGAGGGATTCCTGCCCACAGTAGTAGATATAATGGTCATCTGAGTTAAACTCACCCATTCCAGTCCATTTTAGTTCGCTGATTCCTAAAATGTTGATGTGCTTGCAAGATGGCAGAGTAGAAGGACTGCACACAATCTCTCCTGAGAGAACTTCAAAATTACAACTCACTGCTGAACAACTGTCAACAGGAGAATGTTGGAGTGTTTGGGGGTCTCCCACGGAGGTACTAGCATCAAGGTTATATTAGTTTTCTAAAATAAATTGTATAGCTTTTATTTTCCTCCCTTTTAATAGATTTCATAGCAGAGGAACTATGTGTTCTTCAAAGAGGTACACATATGAAAGATTTTGTTGATACATTTGTCTGGATCCAGTACTTTAACGGTAGGTTTCCATGCTTTTTGTTCTGTGTAGACTCTCAAAATTCTTTTATACAAACTGGACCATTTGTATTTTCATTTTTAAAATTTCATTTAATCAGGATTTTAAAATTTATAAATATAGAGATGTACATTATATGTTCTTAAAAGTTTTCACAATCTTTTTAATCTTGCCTAAATCCACTTCTCATTATTGATATTTTATGTTGGATATTTTTATTTGGGGGGTTAGTTCTCTTTTCTCTCTTTTCCCATTTTTATTATGCTGTGTGGAGCTTGCCAATGTAATTAGCCCTGTTGAAAGAATGGATTTTGGATTTACCATCATTTCTCCACTTTTCTAATTAATTAATTTTGCTTTAAAACTTTATGCATCCTTCCTGCTTCCCTTATATTTCTCTCTCTTTCTGGACCAAGTTAAATATTTATTCCCTATATAAGAATAAGCATAATGTTTGTTTGAATGCTTGTAACAGCTTTGAATAGGTTTAACAAATATTATTTTGCCAAGATCTTTGGCTATTTGACCACATTAACAATATTAATCTTTAAAAATTTTTTTCATATTAAAAATTTAACAGCTTTAAAGGAAAAGAAAGTGAAGTCTCTCAGTTGTGTCTGACTCTTTGCAACCCCATGGACTGTAGCCTACCAGGCTCCTCTGTCCATGGGATTTTCCAGGCAATAGTACTGGAGTGGGTTGCCATTTCCTTCTCCAGCGGATCTCCCCAACCCAGGGATCGAACCCAGTTCTCCTGCATTGTAGACAGATGCTTTGCCTTCTGAGCCACCAGGGAAATCTATAGCTTTATTGAGGTATCATTGACTTTTGAAACTGTGTATATTTAATGTGTGTAATTTGATGAGTTTGAACATACATACACAGCATACAGCTATGAAGCCTTCACCACGTCAAGGCAATAAACTTATCTATCACCTCCAAAAGTTTCTTTTGCTCTGTTGTTTCATGGTAATAACGCTTAACATGAGATTTACCCTCCTAACAAGTTTCTTAAGTGTATTGTTACAAGGTGTGCACTTGTACCAGGTGTGCACAGTATCATAGTATTGTTAGTCTTCATGTGAAAAGTTACCATCATTGGTTTCTGTGCTCCTTGGAGCAGCTTTGGGCAACTGAACTTTGGGCAGTTTGACTGCAGGAGCAAACAGCCTCTCATAAAAGTTAGAAAATGTGTAGATGGGCTCTAAGCTGGTTCCCAACCCATGATTGCGTATCTGCTCCTTGAGCTTGTCTCATAACCCGGTAAGATAAACTCCCCAATGTCTGGTACTTAGCCATGGTCTGAGCTTGTGGCAGAACTTACTCTGCCACTTCTTTAGAAACCAGACATGGGACTGTTCTGACTGTTGCCTTTCTTTGGATTTTTACCATTTTCAGGTGGATTTGCCCACGATGTTAGGAGAAAAGCAAATCCAGAGAGGGTGTTTTTTTGTGAAAGCACAGAACAAAGATGTCTAGCCCAGTCTAAAGGCTTGAGAAAGCTTCCTGATGGAGAAAATGGTGACTGCTGGACCTATAGAGAAGGCACAGGTAAGTTTCAGAATGGGGAGGGTGGATAAGAAACTCCTTCCATAGTCTGGTCAAATGCAGACTACAGTTTTTGATCGCCAGAGCTGTGGCCCTGAACTCTCTTTGTATACTCCTAAAGTATAATCCTTAATAAGTTAAAAACATGACTACTGTGAAAATATGAAAGGAATATGTGTTAGAAGTTTTATGTGACTCACTAACTAACTGAAGAACCTATTAGATATTAAGATTGTTTTAATGGGGAATTTGAAGAACAGAGATATCTATCTATAAGCAATCAAGAATGCTTAAAATTGCTAATAGATGCAAAACTACATCTATTAATATCTGAAAGGGCAATAAAATGTAATGTTTGTAGTTAGCTTTTCTATATCCACTGGGTGATATGAAATGCATTTGCTTTGTTGTGGACAAGAATTGTTTGCATTATTACCAGGTTTTCTACAAGTTATTGCTACCACTATGGTTGGAAAATAGCCTAATCAATAGAAAGACAGTCAAAAGTGCACACCTGGGCATGCTAGACAATGCCCAGCAAGCCACTGAGAGGATACTCAGTGGTCTCTTCTGCCCATTTTCAAGTTTTAGACAGTTTTTACTGATAACCCCTTTTAAAATTATGAAAAATAATAATTCCGATTTCCAGCAAATTCATTATTGAGTGGATAAAATATGTGTGAGCCCTCTGCATCTCTGCTTCCCTGCCTGGATTCAGATCTTGTCTATATTCTAATAATCTCTACTATGTGTCCTGGGAAGGTCATTCGGGTTTACTCTTGATATCAAGGGTAACACATTCAGCAAATTCTTCAGCTCTTGTCATCTCCCCAGCAGCCTTTTGTAGTCCTTTTAACAGTCTGCTGGGCTGAGCAGGAAGAGACGGGTTGCTCTGGGCAGTGTTCAACAGCACAGCTCTTTGTCTCTTCTTGTCAGCCAGCTCTGTCACTACATTGTTCTTCAGGCGGCATGCCTTTGATGGACTATCTACCCCTCATGTCTCAACACTCGGGGCAGCATTTGGAGAAACAGCAGTCCTACACTGTTCCTTCTGGCATAGAATAATCCCATTAGAATACCATGTGCTATCAACTCAATTCCATAGATTTGTTGAGAGCACTGTGAGGGAGTCCCAAAAATGTAAAGGCATGCTCCTTGTTCTCAAGGAGTTGTACACCTGCTAGAGAAACAAGCCATACACAAGAAAAAATGACAAAGGCTAGAAAAAGAGCATAGAAGGAAGATAGGACCCAAATCCCTACTTCCCTATTTGTATGATCTTGGACACATTTTTTTTTAACATCATTGCTGAAGTATAATTTGTATACCATAAAGTCTACTCATTGTAAGTATGCATTTCAATAAAATTATTTTTAGTAATTTTACAGAGCTGTGCAAATATCACTTCAATCCAATTTTAGAACATTTCCATCATTCCAAAAAGTTCCCTTATGACCAGTCAAACCCTATTCTCATCCCAGGTCTAGACAACCACTGACTTCCTTTCCATTTCCATAGATTTGTCTTTTCTAGAAATTTCATGTGAACGGAATCATACAATATATACTCACTTGTATAAGCCTGCTTTTCTTTAGCAAAACATTTTTGAACTTCAACCATGTTGTCGCATGTATTAGCATACATTCATTCCTTTTGATTGCTGAGTTATATTTCATTTTATGGACATACCACATTTCATTTATCCATTCACAGCAGATGGATATTTGGACTATCTCAGGTTTAGCCTATTATGAATAATGCTTCTGTGATCATTCAGTTGTTAATCTTTGTGTAAATGTATGTTTTCATTTCTCTTGGGTAGATACCTGAGAGTGGATTTGTTGGATTGTTTGATAAGTATCTGTTTAACATTTCAAGAAACTGTCACATTCTTTTCCAAAGTGGTCCTACCATTTTACATTCGCATCAGCAAAGCATGAGGGTTCTAGTTTCTCCACATCCTCATCAATACTTGTTATTATCTGTTCTCTCAACTATAGCCATCCTGCTGCTGCTGCTGCTAAGTCACTTCAGTCGTGTCCGACTCTGTGCACCATCATAGTGGGTGATATATACCAATGAATGATATTTCATTGTGGCTTGATTTGCATTCTTCTAATAGTTATTTATGTTATACATATTTTAATGTGATGATTAGCCATTCATCTACCTTCTTGGGAAAAATGTCTATTCATATCTGACCTATTGTGTTGCTCATCTTCTTATTGTTGAGCTTTAAGTGTTGTTTATACATTCTGGATACAAATTCCATACCAGATATATGATGTGCAAGTATTTTCTCCTGGTCTGTGGCTTGTCTTTTCATTTTCTTAATGGAAAAATTATTGTTGAAAGAGTTAAAAGAGTCAATAAATGTGAAAAATACTTAGCACAGAGTTTGGAAATATTAGGAGGCTCCTAAATGCTTAATGAATAGTCTGAATATAAGAAAACATATGGGGAAATGCCAAATTGCAGGTATACAATGAGTGTTTCACTTGTTCAAGAAGTAAAGAAATCAAGCAAGAGCTACAGATTCCATAGCACATGGTGGGAGTAATACCTTGAGACAAGCATTGAAGGATGAAAAATACTGGATGTAGGAAGGTAGTCCAGGATAGGGGAATAGCCAGAAGGGGCACAGAGGCCAAAGGAAGCAAAGTGTGTGAGGATGGCAGGAAGGAGACCGATTCACTATAGGCTGCGTTCTTCATACAGAACCAAATATTGTGAAAGCCTGATGTGTTTATATTAGTAAGTAAAATAGGCATTGTGTCCAGTTCTCTAACACTCAAGTTTTTTTTAAGTGATATTTCTGTTTGGAAATGGGAAAAATCAAAGAAATAGCAAAAATATTCTAGGCAATGTAAAGATATGTCATCAATACTGGGAAAAAAAAAAAAAAAAACCTGCAAATGTATTAGTTGCTGTGGAAACACTGTGGTACCTGACAAGGCTGGTCAGAGGATAGGGCCCAGGCCAGCTGCCCCAGCTGTACACTTGCTAGGATCATGAATCATAATGCAGTCTTGTAACCCGAGACAATTTAAAACTGAGACTATTTTGTCAAGGACTCAGCAGTAGCCAAAGACAGATTTAACAACCACACTCACTAAATCAGGAAACCTAGGTTGTTATGAAAAGAGGGTAAACCCCAAAAGTCAGGAAGTATTAACAGCGATGTCTGTCTGAGCTTACTGCATACCTGAGACAGGGTCAAGTTTTTACATAAGTGATCTCATTCAATCTTTGCTCTTTCACGTGAAAAAGGTCCTGTTAGCATCCCCATTTTACAAATGAGGAAGCCAACACTCACTGAGGTTAAGATACATGGTAGAGCTGGGGGTTGAACTTAAAGCATCTGACCCAAGCCCTTACCTTTAAGCACAGTCTCTCCTGACCATGTCCCAGGCTGGGCTCACATCAATGGCAAGAATCACTGCCTGTTTCTCTTGGTATCCTCATCAGTCAGCATGGGACCTGGCATAAAGGCAGGTACCTAAGAGCTGTATACAAAATAGAGACTGGCAGGGACCAAAGCAAAAGCAACACCTGACATCACAGTAGAAAGGAAGCTGAGCAATGCATACCCTGCTGCTGCCGCCAAGTCACTTCAGACGTGTCTGACTCTGTGCAACCCCATAGATGGCAGCCCACCAGGCTCCCCTGTCCCTGGGATTCTCCAGGCAAGAACACTGAAGTGGGTTGCCATTTCCTTCTCCAATGCATGAAAGTGAAAAGTGAAAGTGAAGTCGCTCAGTCGTGTCCAATTCTTAGCGACCCTATGGACTGCAGCCTACCAGGTTCCTCCATCCATGGGATTTTCCAGGCAAGAGTACTGGAGTGGGGGTGCAGGTAAACACTATAATCAGCTGTGAGGTGGAATACAGGACATATGGCTAGTAGAAGTTAATAATTCCATCTACCTCTTAAACATCCATTTGAGCAGTTCCAGGTTTTGCCCTTCTCCACTTCTCCCCTTCTCCCTACTTTATTTCACAAGACTTTGTGGAGCCAGTCCCATAATTGTCCCACTGGGGCTTGTACATGACCCAGGGTCCACTACAGGAGTAGAGTTCCATAAGAGAACATCACATTTGCAGCTGCCTGGGAGAAGCTGGAAACTGCTTCTCCAATCTGCATTATCCTGCACAGCATGATGGTTCAGGGTCAGCCACATCCACCTTTTGCAGCTATCTGATGGCCAAGGAGTTTAACCTCTCTGAACTCAATTTTATCTTCTCTAAAATATAAATAATAAACATTTCTACCCAAAAGTAAGCCAGAGAGTATACAGGAAAGTTTAAAACATTGCCTTTAAAATCATAAGCACAGGGCATGGCATTTGGGAAGACTCAAAAACTGTTGGTATTATCATTCTACATGTTCAGATGCTAGTTCCAAAACCCCTGTCAAGTGGGGAGCATCCATTCCCCAAACACATCACATCCTTCCTGTGCAATCCCAGGGTCGTTAACCAGTACACCTTTGGGGCTGACTTGCCAGTCTTATCCTTTGTAGAGGAATGGATGAACTCTCTGAAGATAAGGCACCCGTAATGCCCTCCCTGGGAGTCCCAGGTGGCACAGTGGTAAAGAATCCACCTGCAATGCAGGAGACTCTGAAGACGGGTTTGATCCCTGGGTAAAGAATCCACCTGCAATGCAGGAGACTCAGAAGACGGGTTTGATCCCTGGGTAAAGAATCCACCTGCAATGTAGGAGACTCAGAAGACACGGGTTTGATCCCTGGGTAGAGAGATTTTCCTGGAAAAGGAAATGGCAGCCCACTCCAGTATTCTTGCCTGAGAAATCCTATGGACAGAGGAGCCTGGCCGGCTGCAGTCCACGGGCCAACAAAGAGTCAGACACGACTTAGGAGACTAAACAACAACAACAATGCCCTTCCTTCCTTTGTAATTCTCCATCCCCCTTTTTTCCCTTTCAGCCTAGTATACAAAGAATGAGTCTCCTGGCGTCTCGCCAGATGTAGCAGGAAGTTATGAATGAGGACTGCACAGGACAGTTGACTCCCTACAGAGATAGGCCCTAAATTAATCCTGAAGGCT
Organism: Tragelaphus eurycerus; assembly: GCA_935064755.1. NCBI lineage: Eukaryota > Metazoa > Chordata > Mammalia > Artiodactyla > Bovidae > Tragelaphus > Tragelaphus eurycerus. Next base: position 35,364,126 of record CAKXYN010000002.1, read on the forward strand.
GGGCAGCAACCACAGGAAGCTTGGAGCCATGAGGCCACCACTTAACACTTACATATCTCTGTCTATCCTGGAGGTGTAGGCAAACAATAGCCTAATCCACTAAAGGCCTGGGGGAAATATTATTAGTCATGGACTATCTGAGATCAACCTTTAGGAACATACACTCAGGGCCAGAATCTGGAATCGGGTCACTGGTGGGACTAGGATCCTTATATGAGTCTATGAGGAATGTCAGAAAATTTCCAACAACTGGTTAATGTCCACCAGTGCTTAGCAAATTAGGCCTGTGTTGAAGTGTCAGTGCCCAAAGGACTGATTTATTGAACTGCCCTAATTAGGATCTTGTAACACATCAAGGGGCCATTAAAGAAAAAAATTGCTGGCTTCAGAGACCAAGGAGTATACATAAACATGGTTTGTCTATTTGCCAGGCCCAACAAATGCCATTCTGACACTGCAGTGCGCTCTAGTGGGACAGCAGCCATCAATTAAATTAAAACATTGACCCATCTGCTGGAGCAAGCATGATGTAACATTATCCCCCATGTCCATTTTCTCCTTTTCTAGCCTTCCTCCCCCATTAGAAGTCTGAAGCTAGCTCAGAGTCAAATCTGGGAAAACTCCTGAATCAAAAAAAAAAACCACCCAGAACAATCTGCCATTGAGGAATCAGAAATAAGCTGAGACAGTTCATCAGCTTCCGGATTATGGTCCCCTTCCCTCTGTCACTACCGTGTCTTTCATACACATCCTTCTTTTGAGATCTCCTTAATCACAAGTGAAAACATCTTTCCCCATATTCACATCTTGCCGAGCAATCCAGTCTTGCTGCTAAGAATATAATGTCATAATTATTTCTGCCCAAGCTTCAACCCTAACACTGCCAGCTCATTCTCTATAAACTTGAGCAAGGTACTCAATCTCTCTGTCTTGATTTCTTCATCTGTAAAGAGAATTAATAAAGAATTAACCTACTTTATAAGGTGGCTGAGAGGATAAGAAATGTATGTCAAGTGCTTGATACATAGTTAGAGTTTGATGAATGTAATGGTTCCTATTACATGAAGTGAAGTTGCTCAGTCTTATCCAACTCTTTGTGATCCCATGGACTGAAGCCTACCAGGCTTCTCTGTCCATGGAATTCTCCAGGCAAGAATACCGGAGTGGGTTGCCATTTCCTTCTCCAGGGGATCTTCCCGACCCAGCTATCGAACCTGGGTCTCCTGCATTGCAGGCAAACACTTTACCGTCTGAGCTACCAGGGAAGCCATATGTAATGCTATTACATACTATTATGTTAAAGGGCTTCCCTGGTGGCTCAGACCATAAAGAATCCGCCTGCAATGCAGGAGACCCAGGTTCTATCCCTGGGTCAAGAAGATTCCCTGGAGAAGGGAGTAGCAACCCACTCCAGTACTCTTGCCCGGAGAATTCCAATGACAGAGGAGCCTAGCAGGCTGCAGTCCATGGGGTCCAAAAGAGTTGGACACACGGACCAACTAACACACAGACACACATTGTGATAAAAGGAGACCTGGTGACCGTGAGAACCTAGTAAACATTAGCAGACACATCTCTATAGAAGGCTGTCCTTGTGGCCAAGACAGAGAATACCTCTCAGAATATAAAGATGCCTCTGTCAAAGTATCCTAGGTTGCCCCAGATGCAAAACATTCTACAAACCCAGTAATCTTCTATGCTTAGCTAATTGCCTAAGCTTCCATTTCTGCCAACATTGGAGAACACAATGCAGAAAGTATCAATAACCCACTACAAGTAACAAGGTTCCTTGACTAATTCCTGGTCTGCTGTGGATAAGTCTGGAGCTCCTTGTCATAAAAGACAGCAAGGAAACTCTCATTCCACTGGGGTCAAAGCAAAAGAATCAAGAGCTGTCTGAAAGAGTTCCCACCGACCAGAGATGGGGTATTCAGAGAATCAATTAGAATAATAACTGCTACAATGGATGAAATGGATGTGTTATGGGGAATCAATTCATTATTTTTAAATAGAAATAATGGCAAATAAAATAACCTCTCCAATGTGAACTGTAATTCAGGGAAACCAAATTGTTGATGAAGGGAGGTTTTTCTTTATAGCATTTCCAGCTAATAAATGCAGAAAGGATGATAGACTCTTACCATTTTGCAGTACTAATAAATTAATTTATTTATGCAGTAATGATCATAATATCATAAAAAGAGAGACAATCAAACATTTTATTCCTCCCAATGAAAAGTACATACTACCATCTATAAAGTGGTCTTGTCAAAAATATCACATTTTAATCTGATCAAACTCTAGATCGAAGTACTGATTTGAAAGCAATTCAGAATTAGTAAAACATGCTAAACAACACCATGAGGATACAACCAGCAGACTCTAGACTGTGAGAAAATCTATGGGACAAGTGATTGGTTTTTTCAATAAACAAAGAGAAAGCGGAAAAGAGAGAACCTACACATTAAAAAGTAACCCGTGCTAAAAGCACCAAGTGCTGGTGAGGATGTGGAGTAACAGAAAAACTCATTCATTGCTGGTGGAAACACAAAATGGAAGACAAAATTACACAGTCTCTTACCATAGGATCTAGCAATTACACTCCTTGGCATTTACCCAAATAAGTTGAAAACTTATATTCACACAAAAGTTGTTGTCGTTGTTGTTTAGTCACTAAGTTGGGTCTGACTTGCTACCCCATAGACTACAACCTGCCAGGCTCCTCTGTCCATAGGATTCTTCAGGCAAGAATCCTAGATTGGCTTGCCATTTCCTTCTTCAAGGGGGATCTTTCCAACCCAGGGCTCAAACCTGCGTCTCCTGCATTAGCAAGTGGATTCTTTACCACTGAGCCACCAGGAAAGCCCATTCACACAAACCCAGCAAGTAAATGTTTAGTGCAACTTTATTCACAACTGCCAGAACTTGAAAGCAATAAAGATATCCTTCAGTAATTGAATTCATAAACAAATTGTGGAACATCCAGAGAATGAAGTATTATTCAGTACTAAAAAGAAATGAGCTTTCAAACCATGAAAAGACATGAAGGAAACTTAAATGAATATCACTAAATGAATTAAAGCAATCTGAAAGGATATGTATTTTATGATTCCAACTATATATGACATTGTGGAAGAAACAAAACTATGGATGCAGCAAAAAGATCAGTGGTTGCCTGGGATTCGTGGGGAGGAAAGGATGAACAGACAGAGCACAGATTTTCAGGGCAGTAAAACTATATCTGTATGATGCTATAATGTACACATGACTACGATATTATAATGGAAGATATATGTCCTTATATTTTGTCAAAACCTATAGAAGACACAATACCAACAGTGACCCCTAATGTAAACTGTGGACTTTGAGTGGTAATAATACATCACTATAGGTTTATCCATTGTTACAATTGGACCACTCTGGTGCAGAATGTTGATAGAAGGGAGTTTGTGGGTATGTGAAGACAGGGGCCATGTGGAAGCTCTCTGCTTTCCACTCAGTTTTGTTTTTTCTCCCCACTCAATTTTGTTGCAAATATAAAACTTCTCTGAAAAATTATTTAAGAATTCTGAAAAGCTTCTCTGAAAAAGTATAGTTTTAAAGAAAAATAACCCATATGAGAAACCAACTAATTACAATATATGAGACTTATCTGGATCCTGATATGAACAAACTATATCTAGGAGGTGGGGTAGGAGAAAGGGAGGAGAAATGCCTTGATATTGAATGATATTAAGGAATTATTATAATAATTTTAGAGGTGACAAGGTACTGTGGTTGTATTTGAAAAATAGTTCTTGTCCAAATACTGAATTCTGAAATGTGTATGTAATACTGTGAAGTCTGAGGTTTGCCTTAAAAAATTTTCTGGTAGGAGAGCAAATGACTAAAAAAATGCATAAAATAAGATTGGCTGGATCATGGATGCATAAGTTTCATTATGCTGCTTGTAGGTGATCAGAGGTCCCCAAGGGACCTTTGACTTGTCAAAGGCAGAAACTCTGCATCAAATTTGTTTCTCCTTTGCACCTAAAGCCTGACTCTCTTCCATGAAAAGCATAGACTATCAGATGCAAAAGAGCTAAATAACTGTGCTGATGAGGAAAGAGATTCTGAAAGATGAGGTGACTTGTCAAAGGTCACAGAGTTTGGTGTGACTAGAAATAAGGTCTGGATCCCAGCTAAAAGTCTAGCACACAGCCTCTCCTCCCCCATTCACTTATCCTGTTTTTCCAGCTGTTTTTCTTTCTCTGTATGCCTCAATCATATATTTATTGCACCTGAAGTCCCCAAGCGGGAGTTCACTGAGTAGCCTCTCTGACGAGGCTAGGTCTCCTACTCTCACTGATGCCCCGAGGTGACTGCCACCCAGCAGCTGTCAGGATGCATTGCTTTGGGGGCCTGTGTGTCACTCTGACTCATACTGGGGCCCCGGGACCCCAGATCAGAAAGCAGGCTGTCATTCTAGTTGAGTGATGGCCAATTCCTTTGACTGATCATGAGATGTACATCTGTTCAATGACTATCTCAGAAAGAAGCACAATTGGAGAAGGTGTGGAGTGGGGAGAGAGAGAGGATCTATTTTATCCATGACTCATTGGAAAAGACTCTGATGCTGGGAAAGATTGAAGGCAAAAGGAGAAGAGGGTGGCAGAGGAAGAGATGGTCAGATAGCATCATGGACTAAATGGACATGAATATGAGCAAACTCCAGGAGATAGTGAAGGACAAGGAAGCTTGGTGTCCTGCAATCCATGGGGTGGCAAAAAGTCAGACACAACTTAGCAACTGAACACACACATAGCACTACTCTCAAGAACCTGGGTAAGAACTCTGAGCCTTGCTGCCCATGAACCCAGCTCTAATGTTACTGAAGGCCATGAGGGATTCCCAGAAATCCAGGGACCTGCCCACCAAATCAGATAAATATCCTTGCCCCTTCCCTCTTCCTCCTTGGCTTCCTTCTTTTCTTCCTTCTTTCTCTATGCATGTAGGTGCTAGGTTTGGTGGAGGGGGAGGAACTAAAACCATGGTATCTAATCTTAAAAAGCTCAAAGACAGACATGAAACAACAGCAACTTAAGATATAAATCCCATATTTGTCACTGAATCTTTACCACAGACCTTTAAGAAAGGTGTGCCACACATACCGACATTTAGGAAACTGCTTAGGGATGACAGGAAATTCACCCAAGGTCACAGAACCAGTAACTAGCAGGACAAGAATTTGAACCCACCTGTGAATGCAGAACTCAAGCACCTCACTACTAAGATTGAAAAGATACTAGAGCCTCCCTTGCTTCTCCTCTATTGTCTTTTGCCTCCCCAGCCCCACCCTATGTAGACAGAAGATTCATGAGGAATTTACTTTCAGTAGTTTCTCTCTAGCTAGTAGAACCTGCAGAACATTTGGAAGATCTAGCAGAGCAGCCATTGACTATCAACACCCCAGTGACTCTTCATGGCCCTCCTGGAGTCAGCAGGCCCTTCGTGGAGGAGAAGGAGCTCTTCTCTGGCACTCAACCCTGGCTCTCTTCCCACCTTCGGGACTTGATTAGGCAATAGGAGCAAACAAAGTCAGAACGGATTTTAACAACCGTACTGAAATCCCCTAGACCCACCTTACAGCTTCAGAGTGTCACCATCATGGTCATGGAACAGGTGCTCAATATGTTAACATTTCATGGCCCTAAACTAATGTTTCAGGGACTTCCTACCACTGCCCAAACCCCAAAATTGCTCCCCGTCTCCCTCTGAGGCTGGAGCTGGGCTGGATGGGCATCAGAGGGCCAGAGGATGAGGCCTGGCCAGCTACTGTAGACAGGGCCTCCCAACTTAACACAGCATGTTCTTTGTCCCTTATAATTTCCAGGGAAGCAACCAAAAAGTACTGCTCTTCTCATTTTACACACAAGGAAATTGAGGCACAGAAGGATAATATTATTTGTCCAAGGTCCTAAATCCTTCAGCTAGTAACAGAGCTGAGACCATCTCCTGGATCTTCTGACACTTAGACCTTTGTTCTTTTCCACTATCCATTAAGGCAGTAGATGCAAGTCCTTATTGTAACATGTTGCTACTATTCTTTAGTCTTCTAAAGAGATCCCTATTAAAACATTGCCAAGTAGTGGCAACAACAGGGTCAATCTCCCATAATAAGGTCATCTGCTAATAATTTCCCCTCTCTTGCCCTAAGTTCCTCTGCTCTCTGGTCCCCTGCCCCTTTCCCACTTCCCATCCATTATCACCACCTGCCTTGGGCTACTTTTCCATGGGACATATCCAGTACCTCCCATTTCAGTGAGGGTCCCTAGGAGGGAGGCATCGTTGGGGTTTCTCACTTCTGATATAAATGTCAAAGTAAGAGAAATTGGGAAATAAAGAGGAAAGGGAACATGTGGGAACAGCGGCTATCTTATCTCTCCAATCCCTGGGAGAGAGATTTCCGGCTTCTACAAACAACCAAGCTCTGAAAGGAGGCTTCTTTTACATACACTTTGCAGGGATGACTTAAGTAAGTCTTGACGACTCTCTTTCCCTGGAGACTAGACTAAAAGTATTGTTTAGAAATCTAATATATGGTTTATTTACTCAATTTGTGCTGAGCTCCACAGTTCTTTCAGGCCAGCCTCACTCGCCCATTACTCTATTAATGCTCCATTACTGAAATTAGTGCTGTAATTGGAGGGGGAAGGGCCGAGGAAGGGGGCACTCCTTAAAGGCACAGGTCTCCTTTAATCACATCACGGGCAGAGGCATGGGACAGTTGTAGGGGCCACATGCATGTGTGGGCCAAAGCGAAGCCTTAACAGCCAGGAAGCAGGAACCTGTAGTGCAGCATGAGTTGCACTGACCAGTCAGCATGCAGCACCTTGAGGCCCAGCCGCTGCTCCAGCTCCCTAGACTGCGATGCTTTTGCCCACACCTAACCCCTCACACCAGCAGTTCCAAAGACACCACCAGAGCACCTCTGACCTCTCATTCTTAGCATGTGATGGCAAGGCCATTTTTCTTAAGCTTCCTATGCATCCCTTCTCCTTTCGTCAATATGCCTGTGTACTCTGGCTCTTTTCTTGCCTAAAATGAGCCCCTTAAGGACCACCTCTCATTCACACACCTACTGTACCTTCAGTCTGTGCCATGCTGACTTCCTCTAAGAACAGTTCCAGAGTCTTCTCTTCCACATACTGACTTACTTGTCTTTGGCAAGGTAGACTAGCAAGCTATCCCTTATCTGAATCATCACTCCCTCTCACAAATAAGTTTGTTTAGAAGAGTGACACTCCTTGCCTCTCAATCATTGCTTCCTACTCACTTCTCAACAACTTAAGATCTGAACTGTAACCTCTCCTATCTACTGAGCTAGCTTGTTTAAAAGTCACCAGTTATCCAATCCAGAGACTATTTCTCAATTATTTTCTTCCACAGGATATCTCTGTAGCATCTAAAATTGCCACATATCCTCTTCCTGGAGTGAATTTTCACTTTGGCACCTGTGAATAATTAGTGAATAATATTTTCATCAAATTCTTCTTTCTGACAAAACATTCTCTTTTCACAGCCGTGATTCTTACCATATTTTTAAAGAGCCACAGGTTCTTTTAAAAATGTGATATACACACACACATATATATGCCCATTTATGGCCCCGATGAAAGTCTGTAAATGCCACCTCTGCTCTTTACTTTCTTCCCTGGCAATCTTGACAGTTCCTATTTTAAAAATCATAAGCGTTTAAACAATTTCCAAATCTAAACATTCAGCCTTGGTTGCTTTACCAGGTGTACACCTGCATTTTCAGCTGCCTGTCCCACAAGGACTTTAAACACGTCTTCACCTCACATCTGCTTTACTATTTTCTTTCTCTGTTCGTGGCTTGGTGATATCTTTGTTGTTGTGCCTCCTGAAAACCTTGGAATCATTATTAGCCCTTCTAGTTTCCTACCCCTGCCCCCAGCAGGTCTATACTTTGTCATCCACAAGTGTTGTCTGTAGCTCTCCTCTGAGTTACAATATGGCTTCTCCAACTTTAAGCATCACATAATTAAACAACAGCATTCCAAGAAAGAAGAATGGATACAAAAATAAAGGTTTCATCCCTGTAATTCATTTTATTGGAGAGAAATATCCTTTTGAAATGTTGTCCTGAAGACTCTTGTTGAAGTCTTACTGGCCAGAACTGAATCAGATATCCATCCTAGGACTGGTCACTAGAAAAGGGCATCTGAATTGCTATGACTGACTCAGTTTCATTGTAACTGATCCACCATGACAGAGCAGGTTAAACAGGAATAAAATGGACATTCCTTTAGCAAGAAAGAAGGGAAAAGGCTATTCATTAAGCATGTAGGCAACTATGTCACGACACAGTATTCTTATTTATCAATTTATTGGTCCAGACTGGGAGTTCCTTAAAGGAACAAAAACTGTGTCTGTTTCACCTTGGAGTCGTCCATGTCTCTCTCTATGTGCTCAGTCACTTAGTCATGGCCAATTCCTTGTGACCCCATGGACTGCAGCTCGCCAGGCTCTCCTGTCCATGGGGATTCTCCAGGCAAGAATAATGGAGTGAGTTGCCATTTCCTTCTCCAGGGGTCTCTCACTATAAAGGTGTTTAAAAGATATTTGCAAAAGATAAATGAAGAACCCCACATCTCCTGATTTCCCAGGTGCTTAGCATCTTATCAGAGCAAAAAGTTGACTTGATGGCCTCTGTGCGGAAAAGGAGAAAGCTGAGGAGACTCATTGCCACTTCACCTTAAATGGAACTAACATCTAACATTCCCAAGAAGCCTAGGTTATTTTAAGGGTGTGTGGGTGAAATACTATTAGCATCTCACATCCCTCTACCGTTTATTGCTGCTACTGAATCCAGAGGCAGACGTGCTAAAATATAGCTGAAATGCCTGGTCTCAGGGCATTTCCAGCCAAGTCAAAGTTAGAAGGATAAGAAACCCCACAAGGTTGTTCTTGTAATGCTTAAGGCTATGTCTTGGGAAAACCCAAGGTTTATGGAGAAGTGGCTGTCCTTCAGGGTGTCTGGGTCTGCAGAGTCACACCGTCTCTGGGCACAGTGACATCGTCCACTGCCAGGGACAAGTCCCCTCTAATGATTTTCCAAACACAGCACTTCTAAGTGGTCTATGTTGTTCTCTGGTGGGAGCACAGCTTGAAAGAAGACGGAGGGCAGCTGTGAGGAGTGAACGAGATCATGTAGTGAAAGTGCTACATTAGATGAGATTTGAAAAATAGGTCCCTAGCACAGTGCTGGCCCTGCAGTAGATGTTAATAAGTGTCCATTGATTGTTATCCAATTCAGTCTTCTGTATTCCAACTCTGGGACTCAGGATAGGGAACAGACAGTCCACTATAAATAGTCCAAATGTTTGACCTTAATTAATATATTTACTAAGGTGTAAAATGCAAGTTTTGGGCTTCCCGGGTGGTGCTAGTGGTAAAGAACTTGGCCACTAATGCAGGAGACTTAAGTGACGCAGGTTAAATCCCTGGATTGGGAAGATCCCCTGAGGGAGGGTGTGGCAACCCACTCCACTATTCTTGCTTGGAGAATCCCATGGAAAGAGGACTGTAGGTGCTACAGTCCATAGGGTCACAAAGAGTCGGTCACAACTGAAGCAACTTAGCAAGCATGCATGAAGGTTTAGACCTTTCTAATACCCCTCTGTGATGGAAATGACTATCCAATTGATATCCAATAATCCAATTGATATACTGCAAAGTATAAGAACAAAATCTTGAATTTTGTGATTTTTCCCCCTGCAGTCAAGTCAATAAATCAAGAAAGTGTTAAAACAGAAAGTAGAATATTATGATCCATCCCTTAATCAGTAGTTGACCTAACTGATTAGAATCTACCTGATTAAAATGATACAGCATATGGGGTTTAGGATATTATTTAATCCAATGCTCTCTTGTAATATATGAAGAAACTAGGACCCCAAGAAATTAAAAGACTGACTCAAGGATGTCAGTCTTTAAAAGTGAAGGACTTGATTTCCTGACTCTCAGATCTGTGATCTTTCCTGTCCCACAGTCCTCTCTATTGTGGACCTAAAGACTCCCAGCTGCACAGGTGTAAATACACCATGGATCTTCTAACAGGGGTCATTAGTAGCTTGCCATCAGATGAGGTGGCTCTTTAAAACTGTGTTCCAATAGAAGAAACAAATTTGTGTGAATTTGATGGTATGGGGTGCAGCCAAGTTTGAAGACCATATTAGAAGGAGGGCAGATAGTTTGAACTTCCACACACTTATGGTACTTGTGATTCCGGATGCTCAAACTGCTCACCAGAGTCCCACTTTTGATCTGGCCTATTCAGAGAGAAATCAAGCCCAACCAGCCACTGAGAACCAAGAATGTCCAAGATAGAATTCCCTGGCAGGGCTTGAACTCCTATCTACTTCTCAGAATATACCTGTCTAACCCAGAGTTTTGGACTGCCCATTCTATATTTCTTTATTCATCAAACTGATATTTACAGAGACATAATATGTAGCAAGAACAATGTAAGGCTACAGAAATGGTTAAGCCATGGCCTCTTCTCTGGAGAAACACATTCTCTATTTTGGAGACAGGCCTGGGCACGGCTAGTTCAGGTTCTGTGGTGTAAGTGCTATGGTTGTCATATGTGTTCAGGAAAAGGTGTCCCTCCCTCTGTCAGAGAGATATTTGTCCTGGTTTTTATCTAGTGGACAAGGGCAAGGTGGGCATCCCAAGCAGCAGGGACAGCATGTGCAAAGGCTCAGAAGCATGCAAGACTTATGCCTGTCATATGAGACTAATTCAGTTCTCCAGCTATTCAATCCATGTCTCATAAATCTAGGGATTTACTAGAGATGTGAAGGCTGATATGAAACTCCACAGTGACATTCAAAACTCCCATGTTTATGTAGCCAGGAATTTCAGCACTTTGCTATGTCCATCCCTATTTGTCATCCCACCACCACCAACCCATAAGAAAAGAGAATAGTGACAGAGTCAACCTGATCAGATTATGAAATGGGTAATGACTGATTCTGTATCTGTCTTGTCTGCTCCTTTCTCCAGCCCCAGATGTTCTGGAACCCCCCTTTCCATCCTACCTTCACCTCCTCTGATATCAACCATTGGTTCAGTTTGATTTGAGCCCTTATGTTTCCCACTTGGGCTTTGTTCTGTGAAATTAAAGTTCACATCTTCTTCTACAGAGGTTTCAGGGATCACGGCACTAGTGTGAGGGCCATTCCAGATGTGTGCCACCTCTTGTGCCCAACCTGCAACCGTGGAGGAGCTACAGACTGACTGAGGCTAGAGAACAATATTGATGGAAACTCCGGAGTGCAGAGGAGCTGGGAGGGGCCTGGAAGAGAGACACAGAGCCCTGGGAAATGCAGGGACCACTGTGGGTGAGAACTAGGAGGGGGAGGGAATAGTTTTCATATTTACTCAGATGGTTGACCTAAAGTCATAATACTACTTGCAAAACACCAGAAATACTGAAAAGAGTAAATCTCATCATAGGACCCAGGTTAAAATAAAATTGGGGGAGGAAAAAAATATATGTATGGGCAACCAAAAAGTCCACCTGACTAAACTTGATCCTAAGGGTATTAGATCTAATCAAACATTTTGAAGTGTATGTATTGAAGTGTTCATATTGGATTTTATTTTTGATCCATTGATTGATTATTAAAGTAATCCATTGATTAAGAAATTTATAATGATATTAAATATTTTTACATATCTGAAATTAACACTGTATTTATCATAATAGACAACTTTTAATCTGTCAAATTCAGTTTGCTGGTATTTTATTTGAAATGTTTGTACTTCTCATCTTGACATGGGAACCCTAATTTGAAGGCCATCGTGACTTCGGTTTTTTTCTTCTGAAGCATGTATAATTCTCAGATTTGCTATATATCCTTAGGTCTTGAGATCGGCCACTATCACCATTTTTATCTTTTAATCATTTTCCACTATGGTCAGGGAATTTTTTTTCAAATTTCTCCTCTTCATTTCTGATGTAATTTTATAGACAAAGATATTGTCTTTCACTTACCATTTTCAGTTGGATTTTAATCCTGCTACTACATTTGGAATTACCCACATTATTTTCTTATTTCATCAAACTACTTTTGCACACTGTCTTAATCTCAGCCCGTTCTGATTTTGCAGCTCCCTCTTCTTGTTTCTTAAACATAGACAGAAAATTTATTTCACAAGTCTTCTTTTCCTAACAGAATAACACTTTAGAGACATGAATCATCAGGTAAAGTCTTCCATAATTGGCATATCTTGCAGTACCTTTCTGTAGGCCCCTTATTAATTTTTTTCTTTCTATTCATGCTTGAGACATCAGATTGCCATCCAAGCCTGGAGTTTCTAGTAGGCCCCATCACTGACCTCCAATTTGGTGCAGTATCTGCCTTTCTAACCTACAGAGCTAAGCACTAGCCACTAGGTCGATCTGTGGGTCTTTGCACTGAATAATGCTACTGGGCTGAAGTTAGATGTCCCTTGTTCTAACGCTCAGGTTCTTGAAGATGAAGATCTGTATACAAGATCCCTCTTGTACACAGTTTAGAACATGAAAGATGATGCCCCTTATCCAGAACTCTGTCCAGAACTCTTGCACACTCTGCCCTGCTTCTGATGCTTCTCTTTGGGCATCTACATGAGCCAAGATGCAATGTACTTCTTCCAGTTCCCCTCTGCTTTGTGGTAACTTTGGCTTTTGAATGAATACAGGGGAAAATTATCGGAAGGCAGTGGTGTGAGGGGCAGAGGTTTAGTGGGTGGCAACCTGGGGAAAGATAGGGCTCTAGCAGCTCGCCTAGCTCTGAAGACAGTGGAGGAGAGACAGCTTGTCCCTGTGACTTGTGAAGATAAGGACATAGTAGGAAGTGTTTAGTTTATTTCATCTCAACTCTGAATTTGAGGTGTTTCAAATGGAGAATGTGTGCTCAAAAACTACTTCTCAGTCCATCCCTATTGATGAGGTTCAGAGTTTAATTTCACATATATCATCCCTTACATTTTATTAAGTGGTTATTGCCTGCTTGGTTTTTTCCTTTGTTTGCATTTTCATGATATTTATACTGCCATATGGAAGTCAGGATGACTATACCAGGTATTACACACCAAGTTAAATCAGAAATCCTTACTTCTGTGTTCTAAATTTCTCTGAATTTTATTCTTATCTTTTATTCCTAACTAGATAAACATTGTAAATATTCAGAATTGTGCATGGCTTTAGCACAGTGATCCTTTAAGGCTAGTAAAGTACATAAAATAGGGTTCCTACACTAAATGGCTCAAACTGTTGCACAACAAAATAAAATTATTTTGTTTTCTTTCTCTCTCGTTCCTAATCTTTGGGTGGTGCAAAGTTTCTGTTTCTTAAAAGGGAGTCATAAAATCTCAACTCTGGAAGAAAAATTTTAAAAGGTCTAATCTGATCATCATGCTCTTCTGGAGTCCCCTCCACCCTTCTCCCTACCTCTCACCTACCCCTACATATTCACCAAGGGGTCACTGGTCCTGTGTTTGAACACTCCATTGGCTGGGAACTCACCACGTCTTGAGGTAGTCAGTTCTATCTCTAGGAAGTTTGAATTGTTAAAAGTTGCTTCTTATATTAAAACATGTTCCTCCTTTACTTCCTTGCCAGTGATGCTGGTTCTCTCACATATGGACCCAAGGTCTGAGTCTGTTTCCTCTTCCGCACAAGTGCCTTTCAGGCATCTGAGGGCAGATTTCATTCTCTTCCTCCACCCCAAGTTCTCTCTTCTCTGAGATAAACATGTTCAGTTCTTTCAATCGCTCCTGCGATTCCTTGTAACTACTTAGCTCTGTCATTCTATACTCATGGCAGTTCTTAGTTCATTTAAGGGGAAGTAGGAACACCAAGGTCTCTAAGAGCCAGAAGGTGAAAGTGCCGGGGAGAGGATGCCTACTGACTAGCCCAGTAGTGTCATCCAAGTAGCCTAGTGTCATCCAAGGGCAAGACAGGACTTTCAAAGAACATGGGTAGAAAGTGTTTATTCCAAGCTAGAGCCGCTATCATCAGTGAGAGGAGACGGCCTCTCACATGGGAAAGCTAGACAGGCTAATAACAAAGTGATTTCCAAAGGTGTAGACAGGGTGAAAGGACACCAATAAGAAAGTGTTGTCCCCAGAGCCGGAGGCAGTGGGACACAGTCGCCGTCCCTGGGCCTAAAGGGGTGAGAGTGGGGCATGAGTCACAGTTGAATACTGTGCAAAAACTGTTACTGATAAAACTTTTTTATTACCTTTGTTTTAAAAATGTGAACATGGATAAAAGTTTTACTGCTTATACTTATGAACCCTCACTTTTGGATATTAATTAGCACCTATTAAGCTGTTAAGAACTTAATGGCTTTATCACCAAACAAGGAATGAACTAAGTCATTGCGATGGCTGAAGTGGGACCAGAAAGAGACAGGCATTCTGAGGCTTATTTGAAAGGGGCCTGTGAGCAAGTGCCAAGCCCTTTTCCAGGCAGGATCTCACCCCTCTTCCCCACCCTCCTCCTGCTCCCAGAGGTGGTGATTATATGTCCCTGTTTGGCTCAGGTCTGAAGCACACCCTGGCTGGGAGGCAGCTGGCACTGGCCCAGGCATGAATGTGTGCCTACCCCTCTGGGCCCCACTTCTAGCAGGTCACCCGGGTCTGTGTTGTCACCTTGAAACATTTGAGAGAGCTGTGAGCTTCAGAAGGTGAGATGTGTGGGGCTGCGAGCTGGGGGTGGGGCAGACCAGTCCTGGAGGGTGGCTGGAGAGCTTTTGACAGCCCAGACCAGAGCCCAGGGTCCTATTCCTGACGACGTGAGCCCCCAGGCAGGCGCCGAGTGGATAAGAGTGTAGACAGTGAGGCCGGCCGTGATGCTTGCCAGCACCTGCAGATAGCAGGCAAATAATTGGCACATGTTTAAAAAAAATTAAAAAGCTATTGGATGTGAGTATTTTCTAACAGTGTCTGGCGGGAGTGCCTGGGAGGAATTTAATCAGCAAGAGTTGTTTAAATGGGGCTTCGCACACAGGCCCTGGCGAGGCTCGTAATGAACTTCGTATCATGTGCCACTCCTGTCTGCTGAGGACATTCAATTTGTTAATTCTGCAGCTGGTGAGAGAGGTCAGATAGGAAAGTGACGATTGTTTTCTGACGTTCCAACCCCTGCTCACATCTTTCTAATTAATCCTTTTAGGAGCCATGGGTAGATTAAGAAGGAGAAAAGGTGAGGGAAGCAAGCACAAGAGAAATTGATGGAAAGACAGCATTGCCCTTCTCTTCTCAAATGGGATGGGATGTGGAGAGCTGGGGGTGGGAGAGTAAAGGCAGATCTTGGCCTGCTGCCCGTGGCTCTCCTCATTCAAAGGGGAATCAGATGCTGCAAAGAGACGGGGCCCACAGAGGCCACCAGATACTCTCTGATGGTGGCTGTCTTTTATACCAGGGTCACAGAAGGAGGGGCCCTTGGTCTCCATCGCTTGATTTGGGACTGACCCCAGCCATCAGGAGCTGTGGAGGTTTGTGGCCTCCCAGGTAGAGTGGAAAGCTGTGCAGGGTGAGAGTGTGATTTGCTGTAAAAGGACCATTGGTCACTGATCTTTGGAATTTTGTAAGAATGTCCCCTGAGTTCCAGAAGACCTGATCAGGTGTCTCCGAGCTTTATGACCTGTTGCTCTTGCCTGCCTGTGTGAGTTGCTGCTGGTGTGCATATCTTCTCTTTGCCCTTCCAGATCTATTTTTTTCCTCTTTCTCCACCTTGCTCTCTACCATGGAGGCGGACCCCTGTGGACCCTGCCCATGGACTCCCTAGCCTCTGGGCCTGGTCAATGGGAGCCCCATAGTGGGAGGGAGGAGAGCAGGAGGTTGCCTAGGCTGACTGGGTTCTGCACAAGGAGATGTGCACCTCACAACAGTCTCTCCTTCTTGCTTTCTGCGCCCTCTCTCCCCCTGCTGACAGCTGTGTTGCTCCCAGCCTAGCTTCCTGCACTGCCCCTCTGGCTCCCCTCTCCCCACCCGTGGCTTTGTCCTTAGTGTCTTTGTGAGTAAACACTCCTCAAATTATCCTAACTAAAGATCCCTTTTCCCACTGGGACATTGATACTAACTAATGCCTGATGGATAAGGCAAAACCACGTTTTCATCTGACCTCTATTTATGGTAAGGACTTGAGAAAGTTGTGTGAGACTAGGTTGACTTCATCTCTAAAATGAGGACAATGATACCAACCCACAGCGTTGTGAAATACCTTGAAGCAAACACTCAATGGTTGCTTTATTACCCTGCTCTTGGTTAGTAGAACCACAGAAATCAGCAAATTTTTGTAAGAGTTTTCTGTAAGAGTACAGAATTGTTACCAAATCTAAGAACTTCACATACTTCTGCTGTATGACTCCAGCTTGCTGGTGCTCTTTGATACAGCGTTCCTTTGTCCTGCTCAAAACTGTCCATCAGTGGCAGGCACTGGGCCTGGTACATGGGTGTCCACTCTATCTCCTGGCGGCTCTTCAGAGCTTTCACTCATCCTCTGACATATTCATCCTGTATACATTTGCTGGATCACCTATGTGCCAGGCTCTGTGCTAGGTTCTGGGAAATCAGAGATGAATCAGCACCAGACCTCAGGATACTTCCAACCAAAGGTTTAAGAGACAGATTCTGAATCCCTAACTTTGATCAAATAATAAAATGCTACCAAGCAGAAAGGAGGAAATGATTACTTTTGTGTTGTATGTGTGCTTCTGTTAGGGGAGGAGGGTCTGGGAAGGCACCTCTAGGGACTTGAAAGTTGAGCTTCCCAGAAAGCAGAGTAAAGCTCTACAGACAGAGGGAACAGCATGGGCAAAGTCCCAGAGACAGGAGAGGATGGGATGCGGAGTGGAGGGGGAGAAGAAAACTCGCATGGACTTCTTGAAGTACATATAAAACACGTACCTCATGTTTTTTGTAGTCCACTGCACTCTAACAATAAGCCCCTAGTCCACTGAGCTGGCCAGAGATGGATACAGAGCCATCACTGTAATTGACTCAGAGGCTTCGCTGAGAACTCCCCTTTCCCAGATGCCACCCAGAATGGTGCCCCGTTCCCAAAGTTTTGCACTAGCAAACCTCCAGGAGTCCCCACAATGTCATCCCCTTGAAGTCTGTCCACCTCCTCAGGGACTTCCATAAAGTGGCTGCTGCTCCTGCTAAGTCACTTTGGTCGTATCCAACTCTGTATGACCTCATAGATGGCAGCCCACCAGGCTCCACCATCCCTGGGATTCTCCAGGCAAGAACACTGGAGTGGGTTGCCATTTCCTTCTCCAATGCATGAAAGTGAAAAGTGAAGGTGAAGTTGCTCAGTCATGTCTGACTCTTCGCGACCCCATGGGCTGCAGCCCACCAGGCTCCTCTGCCATGGGGTTTTCCAGGTGAGAGTACTGGAGTGAGCTGCCAGTGCCTTCTCCGCCATAGAGTGGCAGTGGATCCCATATCATGTGTGCAGTTCACTGACCAGAAACCACTCCCCAAGCTGGGGGGTCAACTTTCTCTCGTACTTATTTGACCCTCAGAATCATTCCTCTCTCCCACATCACCCTCTTCCTGAACACACAGCCTAACCTGCCAGAAGCATTTACAAAATATAGGAGTCGTCCTTGACTTAGAGCAGTTTTTGTTTTCTACTATCCTGCAAAAATTCCCCAAAGCAAGATAATGCTAAGGGCCTGACAGCTTGCTTGAAATGTGAGAGAGGGAAAACCCAGAGACCAAACACAATGACTTAGTTGATGAAGTCACCCACCTGTGCACACTTGGAAAGCCTTCAATAACCCATTACTAAGTAGGACACTCCACATTCTGATACTGTGTCTACTGAAGTAATTATCCAAATAATTTGGTCTCCCAAGTGCTATGAGCAAAAGCACCAGATAGCTGAGACAACAGCAGGAACTTTTAATTTAAATTTGGAATATGTTCATAACCATCACATCTAAAATAGTCTCTACTAGACAGTAAACTTCTTCAGGGCAGAACTGTTAACTATAATGGTCTTAAACTTTAGAGTTTAATTTTTATCTCTAAGTTATATAAGCTTGAACAAATTATTTGAATCCCTTGAGCCCATTTTCTCATCAATAAAATTGGGCTCACCTTTTAGCACTGTGGGGACATGGTACATAAAGGGACCTGGCAGAGAGTGTGCATTCAATAAATGCTGACTGGGATGGAAGGTCATATGGACAGACAGATGAACATCTCAGCCCTTTGCTTTAATCTGCTTGTGTTGTACAAGTGTCAGAGGCCTCAAAGAATTATTTAAATAATGATTTCAATCACAACACTATTGGGAACTTTGTACTTTGGAATAATATCTAAGCATTTTGTGAGCTCTCAGGTCAAGTGTAACTTCTAAACTAGGGTCTAAACAGGGCTCTCTGTCTTGCCTATGTAGATTATTGCACATAAAAAGAAATACTGAGAGTGGGGAGAGAGGAGATGGTAGTCAATTACCTCTTTATCAGGTGTAAGGACAGCACATTCTTCCATTCATTAGCACCCACTTGTACCTGCCAAGAGAAGGCCAATCAGCTGCCATTTGCCTGGGGCACGAATGAAGAGGTGGGGAAAATAGAAGAGATGACCTAGGAGACAGATGATGACCCAGCGGCAGTAGAAAGGGCCAAGGAAGAAAGTTTAGACTGCTTACCTCCAGGAAGGTACTAGTTCTCCTGGCCTCAAAGAGGAAAAGATTTGACAACCCCACAGGCCTTTGGAGTCTGAAGATCATTTGGATCATTGGTAATCATAATAAAGTTGCTCCTGAGGGCAAGGAGAGGTCACTAAAGTGGCAGAAAAACAAATCTACCCAATGCACTCATCAGGCAAGTGATGGAATTGTTCTGAGCAAGGAGCAGCAATCTCCAGGGCCTGTGAGTAAATGAGTGAAGCAAAAGGAGGTAACACCATAAGGGAACTACCATGATTAACTGTACAGTCTAAACAGGGAAGGTTACATATAGGTTATTGGGTTTTTCATTTTTTCAAATAAGCCTGAGATTTGGATGTATTTGTGAAATCTCCCAATTTTAAATGTATCGCCACTTATAGGACACGTATTTTTCAGGGTGTTTTTGTTTGTTTGTTTTTTACTTTTTATCTAGTTTATCATTTTAATGTCAGTTAAAATTTTTTTGGTTAAGTCACTTGCACTCTTCATCTTTAAACTTTTTCTGTTATTTTCAAACTTAAAGATTATTCCTCCACAAAAGGCCTGATAAATAGTTAACTCAAATTTTCTACTTTTTCTAATATAGTAAGTCCCTAACATACAAATGAGTTCCATTCCAAGTGCACATTCATAAATTCAATTTGTTCATAAGTCCAAGAAAGTTAACTGAGGTACCCAACTAACACAATTGGCTATATAATTCTGTACTGTAATAGGTTTATAATACTTTGCACATAATAATACATAAAAAACCAACAAAAATAAAGTTAATCTTACAGTATAGTACCTTGAAAAGTACAGTAGTGCAGGACAATGGCTGGCACACAGGGGCTGGCATCAAGGGAATAGGAAAGAGGAGTTACTGACTGAAGAAGTGAGAGGAGATGGGAGATGGAGAGCTGAAGGACTGCAGCAATAGGAGATGGAGGGAAAGCTACAATCTCACTCACACCTGGTATTGATGGCACAGGTTCTGGTTCCTCGCTGGATTCAATTCTGTCTACCCTCTTGAGAAAATGATCCAGTTATGTCTGGCTAGTAGCTCTTTATTTTCATCACAGATGACACGGTAGCCCTGGACTGCATTCTGAACAGCTGCTGCAACCCTCGTGTACAATTCCGTGTTTAGGTCACGGGCCTCAAAAACTGACAGCGCCTCCTTGAGTCAATAAAATCCCTCGCCATTCCCTGCCTCGTGGATCTCTTTGGTTTTCCAGTTACTTTTACCTCCTCTTGTCTCTCTTCAGCCTTTCTTGGCGCTTGGCACTTCTTAGCAGTACCAGCTATATCACTGCTGCTTTTATGCTTGCTTTCGACCATCCTGGGCTTGAAATAAAATTACTGTACTCTATACAGTAAAATACACAAAATCATAACCACTTGTAGAGGGTCCTTGCACATGACGGTGGACACCAGACAGATGAACTAACTTACCTGATTGAACATGTGAACACACGTTTGCATTTTTGAATGTTTGCAACTTGAAGGTTTGTATGTAGGGAGCTTGATATATTTGAAAATACATCCACTTTGGATTTATTTAGGTTCATAATAAAAGTGAAAGTGAAGTCGCTCAGTCGTGTCCAACTCTGTAACCCCATGGACTGTAGCCTACCAGGCTCCTCTGTCCATGGAATTTTCCAGGCAATAGTACTGGAGTGGATTGCCATTTCCTTCTCCAGGGAATCTTCCCTACCCAGGGATCGAACCCGCGTCTCCTGCATTGTAGACAGACACTTAACCGTCTGAGCCACCAGGGAAGTCTCATAATAAAAAGGATGATCTAAATAATACTCTGCTATGAAAGTGAAGTCACTCAGTCATGTCTGACTCTTTGCGACCCTGTGGACTGTAGCCTACCAGGCTCCTCCATCCATGGGATTTTCCAAGCAAGAGTACTGGAGTGGATTGCCATTTCCTTCTCCAGGGGATTTTCCCAACCCAGGAATCGAACCCAGGTCTCCCACTTTGTAGGCAGACACTTTACTGTCTGAGTCACTTATTCCAGACACTTATATGTAATCATGGTCCTTTTTCCAAATTAATTTATAATGCATATCTTATCAAACATTTAAATATGAAAGACTATTTCTGTGTTATTTCTTCCATTGATGTATCTGTTGTTGAATCAGTGCCATAAAGTTTAAATTATTGTAACTTTACAGTGTGATTTACTAGCAGGAAGAGCTAAGTGGCATTTCTCCCTGCTTCTGTACTCACTTTTCTCAAAATCATCTTTCATATTTTTGGTATTTTCATATTTTCATAATTTTGAATTATTTTTGTCATGCTTCCTGCAAAACATTCTGTATACATTTTATTGGAATTGCATCTTGCCAATCTATTAATGGGAAAGGATGAAATATTCATGATACTTGATTCCTCATTTAGAAATATAGTACGTCTTGCCATTTATCTGTCATCTTTTTTATCCCTTTATATCCTTTTGTAATTCTGTTTATAGAGACTGAGTCTAACCAAATGTAGATTCAAATAATTCAAATAAGTAAAACTATATGTATCTGAATTTTTCCACAGTTTATTGTGATCCACACAGTCAAAGGTTTTGGTATAGTCAATAAAGCAGAAATAGATGTTTTTCTGGAACTCTCTTGCTTTTTCCATGATCCAGTGGATGTTGGCAATTTGATTTCTGGTTCCTCTGCCTTTTCTAAAACCAGCTTGAACATCAGGAAGTTCGTGGTTCACATATGGCTGAAGCCTGGCTTGGAGAATTTTGAGCATTACTTTACTAGCGTGTGAGAAGAGTGCAATTGTGCGGTAGTTTGAGCATTCTTTGGCATTGCCTTTCTTTGGGATTGGAATGAAAACTGACCTTTTCCAGTCCTGTGGCCACTGCTGAGTTTTCCAAATTTGCTGGCATATTGAGTGCGGCACTTTCACAGCATCATCTTACAGGATTTGGAATAGCTCAACTGGAATTCCATCACCTCCACTAGCTTTGTTTGTAGTGATGCTTTCTAAGGCCCACTTGACTTCACATTCCAGGATGTCTGGCTCTAGGTCAGTGACCACACCATTGTGATTATGTTGGTCATGAAGATCTTTTTTGTACAGTTCTGTGTATTCTTGCCATCTCATCTTAATATCTTCTGCTTCTGTTACGTCCATACCATTTCTGTCCTTTATTGAGCCCATCTTTGCGTGAAATGTTCCCTTGGTATCTCTAATTTTCTTGAAGAGATCTCTAGTCTTCCCCATTCTGTTGTTTTCCTCTATTTATTTGCATTGATTGCTGAAGAAGGCTTTCTTATCCCTCCTTGCTATTCTTTGGAACTCTGCATTCAGATGCTTATATCTTTCCTTTTCTCCTTTGCTTTTTGCTTCTCTTCTTTTCACAGCTATTTGTAAGCCCTCCCCAGACAGCCATTTTGCTTTTTTGCATTTCTTTTCCATGGAGATGGTCTTGATCCCTGTCTTCTGTACAATGTCACAAACCTCAGTCCATAGTTCATCAGGCACTCTATCTATCAGATCTAGGCCCTTAAATCTATTTCTCACGTCCACTGTATAATCATAAGGGATTTGATTTAGGTCATACCTGAATGGTCTAGTGGTTTTCCCTACAGGGAGGCCTGGAGTGCTGCAATTCACGGGGTCCCAAAGAGTCGAACATGACTGAGCGACTGAACTGAACTGAACTGAATATGTATCTGAAGGACTGAGAGTTTAGACAGTGTGGGTAACTGCCCATCTTTCACTCACTGAGCACATTCTGGAGAGGAATGGGGGATCAGCCCCAGTTTCTGACACTTTTCATGGTGTCAGCCTCTCAAGGTGCTGGGTGTTACACTAGGTTGTATAGGTTGTTTGACTATGTAAGATTTTAGCTGAGAGCTCAGCCTGTGATCTAACTCCTGAGTAAAAGGTGCTTCCACTCTAGTTCACAAGCACCTGTTGTTAAGCTTATTAGACAGTTTATATTTCTTTTATTTATTATGTAGTTTATATTTCCTTTTCTACTGTGAGATCTTTTCTTACAATAGTGTCTTTCTCAGTAATTTTTACCTTCTGTTACCAAAAAAACACAAATTATTGTTCTTTACATAACATTTGTAAATTCAGGTATCAATACAAAGAAAATTAAAAGTATTAGTAGAAAAACAGAATACAAGGAAGCTCCTGGTTCTCAGTCCCCTACAGAAACATTTTTAAAAAATAATAATAACTAGTGATTGGCTAAAGGAGTTCTGGAAAATAGCCAAAGGTTGACAGCAACCAAACAAATCTCCGATCAAGAAAAGGCAAATTCAAAATGGTAGGATATTTTGTGACATTTTTACTCACCTTTGTTCCATTCCCTCCTTAATGGGGAGCAGACTTGGTCCAGAGGAGATAGCAGTCGAGCTCCCAAATCTCTCCCTTGAAACAGAGAGAGCAGCACAGACTTTATTTGCAATGTTATAACTTGTCTGGGAGCTGCCTGAAGGATTGATCTCTGTTCTGCCTAACTTGCTATTGCTGTTTAGTCGCTAAGTTGTGTCCAGCTTTTTGTGACCCCATGAACTGCAGCATAGGAGGCTTCCTGGTCCTTCACCATCTCCTGGAGTTTGCGCAGTCATGTCCATTGAGTTAGTGATGTTATCTAACCATCTCATCCTCTACCACTCCATTCTCACCTTACCCTCAATCTTTCCCAGACTCAGGGTGTTTTCCAATGAATTGGCTCTTTGCATCAAGTGGCCAAACTATTGGAGCTTCAGCTTCAACATCAGTCCACCTAATGAATATTCAGGGTTGATTTCCTTTAGGATTGACTGGTTTGATCTCTCCACTGTCCAAGGGACGCTCAAGAGTCTTCTCCAGCACCACAATTTAAAAGCATCAATTCTTCAGCACTCAGCCTTCTTTATGGTCCAGCTGTCACATCCATACATGACTACTGAAAAAACCATAACTTTGACTAAATGGACCTTTGGCAGCCAAGTGATGTCTCTGCTTTTTAATATGCTATCGAGGTTTGTTATAGCTTTTCTTCCAAGGAACAAGCCTAACTTGTAGCTGTGGTGAATGGTGGCATGACTTACATCTCAGGCTGGGGAAAATGGCAAAAAGGAGCAAGTATAGCTCATAAAAGGTGCCTGCAGGCACCTGAGGCAAGAGATATAAATGGAGGCAAGCAATAGAACACCTAAAGTGCTGAAGAGACACTGAGGTGAAACTCTTTGGGAAATTAAGACCTCCAAAAATATTCAGTTCCTTTTATGCTCAGGAGGATTGAAAAAGTCACATACAGGTTCACGCAGGACATGTGTTTACAAAAGATTTGCAAAAAATCTCAAACTTCTACCGTGGGTTGATTTCAAGACTCAAAGTATATCCATCTATTAAGTAGAGGAATGCCCAAGCACATAACCTATCTACAAAGACTGAGAGAGGTGACTATTATCAAAATGTGAAACTCCACAATAAAATAAAATAAATTAAAATAAAGTGTACAAAGAAACAGAAAAACATGGCCCATTCAAAGAACAAACAATATCTCTAGAAACAATCTCTGAGGAAATACAGACTTCAGATTCACTACAAAAAGACTTTTAAAAAATTGTCTTTAAGTGAGAAAGCTAAAGGAAAACGTGAAGAGCCAAAGGAAATCAGAAAAGCGATGCATGATTAAAATGAGAATTTTAACAATGAAGTCAACAGCAGAAGGAAAACTGGAAGATTCACATATATGGAAATTTAAAATACTAAACACCCAATGGGTCAAAGAAAACATCACAAGGAAAATTGGAAAATAACTTGAGATAATGAAAATTAAAACATAGCCTACTGAAACTTATAGAATATAGCAAAAGCAGTGCTAAGAGGGAAATTTATACTTGCAACCACTTACATTAAAAAATAAGAACGATCTCAAACCAGCAGACTCACTTTACAACATAAGGAACTAAGAAAATAAGAACAAACTATCGAAATCTAACAGAAGGAAAGAAATGGTAAAGATTAGAGTAGCAAGGGCTTCCCAGGAGGTGCTAGTGGTGAGGAACCTGGTGCTGGCCCTTGCAGGAGACATAAGAGACCATGGGTTCCATCCCGGGTCAGGGAGATCCCCTGAAGAAGGGCGTGGCCACCGACTCTAGTATCCTCACCTGGAGAGTCCCATGGACAGAGGAGCCTGGCGGGCTATGGTCCATAGGGTTGCAAAGAGCTAGACACAACTGAAGCAATTTAGCATGCACGTATATACAGAATAACAATTTTTAAAAATTAGTGAACAGAAAAGCAATAAAGTCAACAACATTGAAAATTGGCTCTTTGAAAAGAATAAAATTACCCAACCCTTAATTACATTAACTAAAAAGAGAACAAGAAGACTCTACTAAAATCAGAAACGAAAGATGGGGCATCATTACCAATTTTCAGAAATAAAATATGAACAATTATATGACAACAAATTGGATAATGTAGATGAAATGGAAAAATTCCTAGCAACACACAACCTACCAAGAATGAATCATGAAGAAAAGTGTTAGTAATCACACCCCTCATTATTCTGTCTACATAACCAGACAAATGAATGGATAGACAAGACCAAAAATTATATCTTCTACACTGAACTACTTCTTATTTTACCTCTTCGATTAGTGACATATTTTGAACGTCTACTGGTACCGTTTACAATTACCATTTAACATCTACTGTTTACCATTTACTGTCCAGAACTCTACTGTCCAACATGGTAGCCACTAACCAAATGTGGCTATTTACATATTAATTTTTTAAATTAAAATTCAACAAAATTTAAGCTTTCAATTCCTCAGTGTATTCGCTTCCTATTGTCACTAGAACAAATTACCACAAACTTAGTGGCTTAACACTGCACAAATGTTTTATCATACGATTCTGGGGACAGAAGCTCAACATGGGTCTCACTAGGCTAACTTCAAGGTATTCGCAGAGCTGCATTCCTTCTGGAGGCTCTAAAGGAGAATCCATTTCCTTGCCTTTTCCAGCCTGTGGAAGCTGCCCATGTTCCTTGGCTAACAGTTCCTTCCTTCCTCCACCTCCAAAATTAGCAGTTTAACACCTTCAGCTCTATGTGGCTTTGACTCTTCTGCCTCCTTTATAAGAACCCTAATGACTACCTTGGGCCCACCCAGATAATTCAGGATAATCTCCCCATCTCAAGATCATATCTTAATCATGCCTACAAATCCCTTCTGCCATGCAATGAAACATGGTCACAGGTTCTGGAAATTAGGACATGGACATCCTTTAGGGGCCATTTTGGGAACAGATTCTACCTGCTTCACTCTGAAGTTTTCAGTAGATTGAACAGCACAGATTATAGAACATCTTTACCTTCGCAGAAATTTCTTTTCCCAATGTAGAGTTAAAAAGTTTTGACAATTACTTACCTTCTTGGTGCCTACTTTCTTCCTCTGTAGAATGTATGTGTAGAGTTGTTGAGTCAGAGAATTAACGATCACACTGAGCTTTATGTGGTACTTGCAATGTGCCAGGCACTGCTCCAAGCACTTTGCATATTTTACCTTCTTTAATCTCCACAACAACCCTATGAAGTAGATGAATGATTATTTATAGATAAGGAAACTGACAACAACCCTATGAAGCAGATGAATGATTATTTATAGATAAGGAAACTGAGACACAAGAGGTTAAGTATCTTGCACAAGATTATACAGCAAAACATGAGGTAGCACATTGCACCATGCCGTATGCTCCCTGTTACACAGACTATCACATTTAATCCACCCAACAACCCTACACGGTAAATCCTATTACAATCAGGAACAATGAGACTTGGTTGAATGACTGAAGAGGCTACATAACTTGCTCAAGGTCAAACACACAGAGTGTACATTGGTAGTAAGATACAAACTCATGTTCTTTCCACCTCTGGATAGGCAGAGATACTGGAATTAAGGGCAATGAAAGTTCATCTCACAGAAGAAAATAAAAACTGTGCCATTGCAAGATATAAAAGCCATCTCAGTTCCCTATGTGGGCTGCCTGCCCTACAGAGACTCTGTCAGTGCGATGGTAGCAGGCACCAAGGCCATGCATTCTTCTGCCCACCCAAGGCGGTGCTATTAAAGGTGAGCTATAGCTCACATTGCTGAGCTCAGAGTAGGGAGCTCAGCTCAGCCTTGTTGCCAGGATGATAAAAGACAATGGGAAGAAACCAAAGTTGGAGCGTGAAAATGATTTCAGAGGCTTTAATAAAAACATGGGCTTTGAAATTAGGAAAGGGAAGCTCTCCATAATAGCTAAATCAAGGCCCACAAATTGAATACAGGGCCAGAGTGATCGATGGAGCCCTAATTAAAGAGCAGCTTGGCTGTCTGCTGCAGGCTTCGTGTGAGGCCAGCCCTCCCTCTGGCTCTCTCAGTTCTCCCCCATGACTCCCTCCCCCAGCATTCATGTTCATGCTCTCACTGTGATGGATGGCTCAAGCAAGCCTGGAAAGAGAGCTCTGCATCCAGCAGAGCTTGGGCATCCACAGAGCAAAACCTCCATTTGCCTTACAAAGGAAGAGCAATAATGTATTTTCTCATGCAGAAAGCATTTACATGGCACCCGTTCTGTGACAAGCATCTGCTGAGCCCTTCCTGGCCCTCCCTTTCCTAACTTACCCCAGCCTTCTCTCTCTGGGCTTCTCCTACCCACCCAGATCTCTGGCCTTGAGTTCCAGGCACATGCTTCCCCTTCTACCTGCAGTGTCCTTCCCTACCCTGTTTGTCTGGAAAACTCCTACCCAGACTTCAACACCTCAACTGCATCTTTCTGGTTTTATATTGATGTTGTATTATGCAGTGTCTGTGTGTCCCCACCAGACCAGGAGCTCCGTGACTCTGAGGATTGAGTCTTGTTGATCTCTGGATTCTTAGAGTTGAATACAGGGCCTGGCGATGTGGGTACTCATTCCATACGAATTGGCAAAAGAATGGGGGATCCAGTGATAAGCTATAGTTCTAGTCTGGTAAAAGAGGTGTGAGGCACACACAAGTCACCATACCATAGGCTAAATTTGCTGAAAATACAAATGAGCTACTTCTAGAACTGTGGGATGCCAGAGGATGAGCAAATGATGTAAGCCTGGAGGACAAGCAAAGGAAGCACATGGACGAAGCCATAGAGATGTAGCCGACTTTCCACAAGCATTTTTGTTTTCTGGAATTTGGTGGGATGTTAGAATCTCCATTTGCCCTCTTGTGGTCACCAGAGAGGGGCAGAAAGGGAACAAGTTTGACAGGCAGGAGGTGCATATTCTTTCAGGAAGTCTGATCATGTTGGTGTCCAGAGAAGAGGAAAGCTGGGGAGAGAAGGAAGGGAAATCTTCCTTGCAGAGATCCTCTCTCTTTCTGCCCAAATATTGTTTTTTTTTGCCTGCCCTGTCCTTTCTGTTCAGGTAAGGCGAAGTAATGTAGCGGTTAAGACCCAAACCTCGGGAAACTCAGTTCAAAGCCAGATTCTGTCACATATGGCCCTTGTCTGTATCCTATTT
The DNA here is from genome assembly GCA_935064755.1 of Tragelaphus eurycerus. Taxonomy (NCBI): domain Eukaryota; kingdom Metazoa; phylum Chordata; class Mammalia; order Artiodactyla; family Bovidae; genus Tragelaphus; species Tragelaphus eurycerus. The sequence goes on from CAKXYN010000002.1 coordinate 35,392,364, forward strand.
GGGATTCACATTCCTCATCTGGAAGCAGGATATAAATGCCTGCCTCAAAGAGATAGGAGGAATGAAATGGAGCAGACATGCCATATCAGTCAGGGTTCAGAGCAGGAAGCAGAAACTACTCTGGCCAGAAAGACTGAAGACAGGGAATTATGTGCTGACAAAAGCTTCAGGTCTGGAGGAGTTACTCCCAGAACGCACGGAAGTGGGCCCCCAATGACGCAGGCAAGAACGTAGGGCATCAGGAGTCCCACCACCAGAGTGATCAAATTCAAACACACCACCTACAGCAAGACTGCAGGCCAACCATGGCCCTTCTCTGCGTGAATTCACCCACACTAGGGTGGGCAGCCCAGGTTGAGGTTGAGTGTCTCACAGTGGCAGGCCTGGGGCAGAGGGCCAGTGAGGGCACACAGGACTCTGGTGAGCACTGCAGATGCGGGCCCTTCAAGGAGGGACCAAGTGAGATAAAGGGCCACAAGCCACCCTGGTCTGTGGCAAAGCTCGGCTCCAAATGGGGTAGCAGGGCATTCCTTTCACATCAACACAGAACACAAGGAGGACCCTGGGCATGCAGCTCAGATATGGCGCCTTGAGATAAGCTTTTTAAACCCAAGGAAACAACCCTGTATACAAAGGCCAGCGTCCTACAGCAGTGGCAGAGGCATAGCCCCACTCTCAGTGGCCATGTGGGCCACAGGCGTCACCAGGGCACAGGACACAGAGGACCAGAGAAGAGGATGAACTCCCCTTGGGCAGCCCCAGGGTCAAGGCTAGGTTAAGATCTTTTGGAGGTATTATGAGGAACCCCCACCCCCACCCTGTGTAAATCAAGCTCCAGGCAGTACGAAACAAATGCATCAGCATATCCAACCATGTTTGTTTTTGCATTGATGACCCATTGGATGCTTTTACTACAGTATCAAATTCTCTCCATACCCTCCCTACCCCATTAAAATACAATTACGGCAACAATTTGTCACCCCGAGAACACACTTGTTTGGCTGGTTGAGCACTGTCCTAAGACTGAGAGAACAAACTGGGCAAGACTTTTAATGGGTCTGGAGGACCTGTATACAGCAGAGCAAAGGGACTAGGGAGATTTGGATTCAATACAATTATTGAAAATCCATAAAAACTCGTAGAGGAGAAAGGCCTGAGGAGTCCTTGGATAATATGGCATTTAAAATATTATTTCTAATGGTCCAGAGTTTTACAGGGGCAATATTTTCCTGCCATGTGAATCAAAGGAGCAGAAATTCAAGACTCCAAACTGAAACTGTCTCCTCTAATGTGGAACTTCCCCAGCTGCCCCTGCAAATCTCTTCAGAAGGAAAGCCAAAAGATCAGGCTTTGGTGGAGGTGTATCACACAAGGACACCAGGGTACACAGAGTAATGCCAGCCTGCCTTGCTCCCAACACTCACAGCACCATTTTGTACATTCCATTAAGCTCTGAATTCTGGGGAAAATCTTCAGCAAGGAGCCACACACAGATAAAGACCCTCTTCCTTTTATTGGTATAAAGCAAGGCAACTCCCAGAAAGGACACACAGCTCACCAGCAGAAAATCTATCCTTCCTTTCTTTGGCCTTTTCCCTTCTTTTCCTTCCTCCCAGCCTTCTCTGCCTTCTCCTGTTCTTTTCCTCCCTTCTTCCATTTTTTCTTCCATAATCCGCCAATTTATTCAACAAATATTTATTATGTACCTGGAGAAGGAAATGTCAACCCACTCCAGTATTCTTGCCTGGAATATCCCATCGACAGAGGAGCCTGGGGGCTACAACCCATGAGGTTACAAGAGTCAAGCACGACTTAGCAACTAAACCATCACTACCACTGTGTCCTACTTGTCTAAGGAGAAGACATGGCAGGGGCAGCAAGTGCAAAGACTTTGAGGCAGAGGGGTTCTTGCTATGTTTGAGGAGCAGAAGTGTGGCTGCTATGGCTGGGGCTAAGTGACCAAGGGAATGAGAATGAAGAATTGGGCTGGAGGAGCTGGAGCCCACAGGATCCTGTCCTCTATGGCAAGGGTTGGGATTTTATACCAAAGGTTATGAAAGCCCTGGGGTTTATAAGTGGGAGAATTAAATGATCTGCCTTTCATTTAAAAAAAAAAATCTATCTGTACACATGCTAACATACTTAGGGGAAAAGTACTGATGTCTTAGTCAGTTCAGTTCAGTCACTCAGTCATGTCTGACTCTTTCCAACCCCATGGACTGCAGCACGCCAGGCCTCCCTGTCCATCACCAACTCCCAGAGTTTACTCAAACTCCTGTCCATTGAGTCGGTGATGCCATCCAGCCATCTCATCCTCTGTCATTCCCTTCTGCTTCTGCCCTCAGTCTTTCCCAGCATCAGGGTCTTTTCCAATGAGTCAGTTCTTGGCATCAGGTAGCCAAACTATTGGAGTTTCAGCTTCAGCATCAGTCCTTTCAATGAATATTCAGGACTGATTTCCCTTAAGATGGACTGGTTGGTCTTCTCCAACACCACAGTTCAAAAGCATCAATTCTTTGGCACACAGCTTTCTTTATAGTCCAACTCTCACATCCATACATGACTACTGGAAAAACCATAGCTTTGACTAGACTGATTTTGCTGGCAAAGTAATGTTTCTGTTTTTTAATATGCTGTATAGGTCGGTCATAACTTTTCTTCCAAAGAGAAAACATCTTTTAATTTCATGGCTGCAGTCATCATCTGCAGTGACTTTGGAGTCCCTCAAAATAAAGTCTCTCACTGTTTCCACTATTTCCCCATCTATCAGATGGGACTGGTTGCCATGATTTTAGTTTTCTGAATGTTGAGCTCTAAACCAACTTTTTCACTCACCTCTTTCATTTTCATCAAGAGGCTCTTTAGTTCTTCTTCACTTTCTGCCATAAGGGTGGCGTCATCTGCATATCTGAGGTTGTTGATATTTCTCCCAGCAATCTTGATCCCAGCTTGTGCTTCTTCCAGCCCAGCGTTTCTCATGATGTATACTGCGTAGAAGTTAAATAAGCAGGGCGAAAATATACAGCCTTGACATACTCCTTTTCCTATTTGGAACCAGTCTGTTGTTCCATGTCCAGTTCTAACTGTTGCTTCTTGACCTGCATACAGATTTCTGAAGAGGCAGGTCAGGTCATCTGATATTCCCATCTCTTTGAGGAATTTTCCAGAGTTTGTTGTGGTCCACACAGTCAAAGTGTTTGGAATAGTCAATAAAGGAGAAGTAGATGTTTTTCTGGAACTCTCTTGCTTTTTCCATGATCCAGAGGATGTTGGCAATTTGATCTCTGATTCCTCTGCCTACAGCTTGAACATCTGAAAGTTCATGGTTCACGTATTGCTGAAGCCTGCCTTGGAGAATTTTGAGCATTACTTTACTAGCGTGTGAGATGAGTGAAGTTGTGTGGTAGTTTGAGTATTTTTGCCAGTCCTATGGCCACTCCTGAGTTTTCCAAATTTGCTGGCATATTGAGTGCAGCACTTTCACAGCATCATCTTTTAGGATTTGAAAGAGCTCAACTGGAATTCCATCACCTCCACTAGATTTGTTCGTAGTCGTGCTTCCTAACTGATGTCTACAACTTACTTTAAATGCATCAGAAACTAAGATAGTTTGAGGGATGGATGGAGGAATAGATCTATGATAAAAATGAGTATAGTAAAATGTAATGGTTGAATCTAGGGATTGACATATGGATATTCACTGTAAAACATGCTCTTTTGTACATGTGGTATTTTTCATAGTAAAATGTTTTTTAAAACTCACTCTGGCTGCTAGGGAAATAACCTGGAGGCAGACAAAAGAGGAAGCTGGGAGGTGATGATGGAGCCTATTGCCCAAGCCTGGCCACAGGTGATGGAACCCTAGACCAGGGGGAACATTTGAAATTAGTGAGTGGCAAGAAGTTTGTTGGAAAGGACAGTTAGCATACACTTGGGCATCAAGGATTGAGTAGAATCAATTGTCCATTTGTGCACAGGATGCGGCTAGTTTCAGCTGAAATCTTGGCTCTTTCACGTGCTGTGTGGCCTTGAGCAGATTACTTTATCACTCGGAGCCTCCGTTTCCTCAAGAGTGAAACTAGGGGAACAGAATTAACCATGCAATGTTCTTTTCAATAACACGACTCACATAAATTGTAAAAAAAAAAAAAAAAAAGGTTGGAAACATAGTAGATAATAAATATTAAGGGTGACAAGTACTTGAAAATAATTAGCAATGCTAATTACCACTTAAAACACAAACTCTCCTACCATAATATACTAGAAAATGAGTAATGTCCACTAATATAGAACTAAAACATGGAATGAAATATGAAACTGCCATGCAAAATTTTTTTATAATAAAAAAAATCCTCAGAGCAATACAGGAAACCTTAGTCAAAGAAGAAATGAAGAAAATAAGTTGTTCTTTAACCTCCAGGAGGACTTCCACACATTTTCAAGCAGAAAAGGCCAATATGAAACCTTTAAGCCCAACCTCAGTTCATATGAACAAACTTGGCCTCCATTAGTTTTCCAGAACCATCTAATACCTTTAATTTTTAAAAAAGCTGGAGCACACTTACATCCAAAGCTTGCAGTCACAGCCTCAGTGCTTTTGAGCTCCTTAATGACTTTCTGAGGTCTTCAAACTCTCAGGTTTTGGCTAAATCCAGGAGTAAAAATGCCAAAACACGATGGACAAGACATTCTTTTATAAAGGTACTGGAAAGTCCATACAAGATATCCAGTAAATTGAAATTTCTGTGCCAAAACGGTTGAATCAATTGATTGCTCCCAGCAAAAACATTCTCCCCAATTCTCTTTCTCTCTCTCCCTCTAATTCTCTCTCTTCCCCTGAGTCCCCCTGGAATTGCCTCACTCTCCTGGAACCTCTGATTCAGCTGTACAAATAGCAGAAAAAATAATTACAAGTCAGGAGGGCAAATGCTCCGAATGCCCTTTGGACAGTTTGTTTTTTTCCCACCAGAACTTGGCATCTTAGTCTCCTTGTAGGAGAAGTTTCTGTGAGTCCAAGCCATTGAGGTGGTGAAAAGATGGTCCAAAGGTGGCATTTCCGATGTGGTTAGGAATCCTGGTCCTAATTCCATACCAGGATTGCTGTGGGTCAGTGCTGCCTATCTGCTCTGTCTTTGAATAGCCAGAAAATCCTGGGGTTCTCTGTGAGATACTCACTGAGATGTTGACTCTACCCAGCCGAGGTGACTTCATATTTAATGAGTTTAGATGTGTTTGATGACCTCAAGATTCAGCAATAATAGCAAAAATGTGTGTAATATGCCAGGCCCAGTGTTCTACATATATTGAGCCATTTAATCATCACAATAACCCCATAAAGTAGACACTGTTATCATCCCTCATTTGTAGATTAAAGAAACTGAGGCATAGAAAGGCACAGTGACTTGCCCAAGGTCACACAGCCAGTAAGTGAGAGGGCTGGAATTTGGACACGACAGTCCACTAGGTTAGGATTCTTTTCAAACCCAATCCAGTTTCCTCCTCTGGTGCTGGTGACCCATGTCATAATAGTTCCATCAGTGTCCCCATGTCCAGGCCTCGTGGGGTCCTGACTTCCCACACAAATGTCAGGTGATATACCTGCTCATCCCACAGATCAGTTACATCTCTGGCTTTCACAGGTTCCGAGCACCTCCTGGCAAAATATTTAAAAAATAATACCACAGATTTAAATCCTGACAGAATTCTGGTATAAACGCTTATGGACATGTCTGACAGATTGAGGTAGCCCCAGCAGAAAACAGATCGTGGCAGGGGCCACACAATCCCTGGAGCAGAAATCCTCTGCAAGGGATATAGAAATCTAACACTGTGGCCCAGCCCAAGCTGTGGGCCCCTGCATGAGGAGTTGGGCGATTCTGGATACAGAACAACACCAGATCCTGTGCTGACCAGGTCCCTTATGCAGCAGGTGTGAGTCCTGGGGACAGACAGCTGCAAGGGAATTGAAAGAGCCGTCTCACTTGAGGCTCAAGCAGCCGTGTTCTGCTGCTGGCTGATTCTAACATGAAGAAGGGGATGAAGAGGGCAGTGTTCTCACTTCCAGTAGAGCAGCTTGGGTTCCAAGAGCATCAGCTTGGAAACAAATGGAGTGAGAGCCTCCCAGCAGCAGCAACCCTGGGGGTAGCCAGCTTTTCTCCACGTGGAGGCTCAGAGAGTCCCAGCTTCCAGCACCGTGGTGCAGAGGCTCTCTAGCAACCTGCTTGTGGGCAGCTTGGGTAGCAGGCTAGAGGCCAGCTCAGGGGCCACGTCTGAGATATCTAAAAGACCGTTTGTTTACTGGCCATGCTAACAAGCAGTGACCAGAGTTGATTCTTAGACACATGCAAGCATCCCTGGAAACTTCCAAGAAATAACAGGAGCCAGGAAGGAGAATTCTTCTGAAGACTGGAATGCTTGCAGATAAGTTGGTTGAGGCTTGTAGCCTTCAAGGGCCAGCTTAATGCAACCACCTCTCTACTTGCTGGCTTGTAAAGCCTGAGTAATCAGGACATGTGCATTTTAAAACTGGAGAATTCTGACTCTGGTATTAAGTAAGTGCTGAAAACGCAGATGGCAAAAGTGTCCATGTCTCTGGATTTCATCACTGGACAGTTTCAACTCCCATAATTTTCTGTGTGATATAAGAATGCATTAAAAAGTGCTGTTTAAAAAAAAACTGTTCTGAGCACTTTCTCCTAAGGACCCCTCTAGTCATTCCCCTATGTAGTACCCCTCAGCTCTTGGCCCATTTAATTCTATCCTTGGTCCTTGCTTCTCCTTATCCTTTCTCCCTAAATGAATGATCTAGGTTTGGAGCTGGCCACCCCAACTTCTTCCTCTGTCCTCAATGTGTGCACCACATTGTGGGTGAGATCCTCCTGGCCCTGGCTGTAGCCCAGTGAACCCTCCACAAGCCTAGGCCCTCCCTCTGCAAGGAAGGAGAATGGAATACAAAGATCTAGATCTTCATTTTAAAACCAGTCTTGTGCATTGATGTTGCAAATGCCAAAGCCTGTCCCCACCACCCCCAGTCGACCCCCTGCAACTGGGCTAGTGAAGCCCTCTGAAGACTCTGGGGGAAATCCTGTGTTCACTCCGGTTTAGGAACAAGGACTGAAATAAGAGATCTGACCAGCCTTCATGACTTGCTTTCCACTTGCCCAAACACCAGCTCACACAAAGCTCCTTCAAGGACTTGACTGAATGTCTCTGCTTCACAACAGAGCAAACTGAGATTCATAAAGTCCACCCAGTAAGTCACAGACAGAGCCGCAGGAATTAGAACTAAAAGTCTCTACACTCTTAATGGCCATGTTTCTTCCTTTGTTCACTTCCTCTGGGATTTGGTTAACAGGCTTGAACCAGACCTAAGGAGGTCACCAGCTGGAATGGCATTTGCTGTGACATAGCACACCTTAGCAGGAGGCCCTGTAGATCAGCTTGGAATCTGCAACCTAGCAACCTGAATATTTTGTCTTCTGCAGGAACCTGAAGCAGGGGCAGGACCACTATATTCTGGTCTCTTGATGCTTCCATTTAGCTTTGGCCTCTATCATGAGTCTGTTTTCTTAAGCATTTGTGTCTCATATTTAGTGATATTGTTTTCAATAACAAGGTATCCTAGAATGTAGTGTCTCATGATGTGTTATAAATAGGATACTGTTTTTTAAAACCTTATATACAGTGTCACAAATTATTAATGCATGTATCGGATGAAGTAAATTAATCTGCTTTTATCATAGTATGCTGAATTCTAAAAAAAAAACTTTTAGTCAAATAAAGTCTATCATTTCCCAAGTTCCAGTAACTCTGTAGTAAAATCAACTGTCAGATCCTAGTATTTACAATACTGAACAGTGCTGCCGACATCCTTCACAAAGGGAGCCCATTTTCCCAGAAAACCCAAAGCTGTCCATACTTTGATGAGGGGTTTCTCCCATTAAGGAGGAAGATGGCCAAGTGAGTTTCAAGTAGATGATCTTCATTGCTGTGTAAACTGGCCTATGCAATTTCATCCCTCCTGGAGACAAAAAAAAAAAAAAAAAAAGGCAAAGTGAATACAAAACCTTGAAAATTTTATAGTTACTTAGGCTATATAGGTCTAATTTTCTGGCCATCCCCTGAAGTCCAAAGAAGCTTTTTCTTATCTTGACCTCATACATCTTCCCACATGGCAGCCAGCAGCTTTCAGGGTGCAACCTCTGGATAAAAGAGAAGCACATTTGTGGGCACCTCTGGCTTTCTTCTGTGCCACGCTGCACTATTACTTTGTGTTCTGGAGTTTAGGCTCCCAGCACCAGCCAGGGTTAGTGTGAAAACCGTACTACCTACCTCCTTGGCATCTGGGTACAGACATCAGATTGCTTACACAGCAGGCTTTTGGGGTTGAAGTGTGATTTTACCACAGATTGCAGGAGATCCAGGCCTTCGGAGGAGACCTGTGCCTGGGGAGGAAAAGCCCTGGAGTGCATTTTCTCACATTGGCCTAGTCTTCCTGCTGGCTTGGCTGTCCCTAGACCTCCCTGCATAGGTCAGTTATAGGGCTTAACTGAGAATCATCTAGCATTTAAATCACAGCCCGTCCCTTGGTGCTAAGCTGAGTGGCTAAAAGAAAACATAGAGTTTCTACTATAAATTATGTGCATAGCCCTCAAATCTTTGGTCCAGCTAAAGGTACATCTTTTCATCAACAGGGATTGTGTTTGTGACACCACATCCTTCACTTTGTTCAGAAGAACATTTACTGTATTCAGTGACCATGGGTGTCATTCTGTTCCATCACTCCCTAACAACACTAAAATATTTTACACTATTGGAATATTTTGTCAGGAGAACTGCTCAAAAGAATGCTTAAAAGCAGCTTTGCATAACACAATAGATAATCGATGCTTATTGCCCAAGAACTGAAGTCATTTTGCATCTTTAGAAGTTGTTTAATTAACTGAATCATTGGGCTTTCTAATGGATAAATATCTGGAGCAGATATCTATCATCAAATTTCTCTTCATACCATCTTCCTTCTAGAATCAGTGGATTCTCTTTATTGAGAGTGCTTGAAAATCAAATAGGCAATATGTCTTGATTATATTTAAAAATGCATAGAAAAAAAAGCTGTCAGGACAGATGCCAATAAATTAACAGTGATTATTCATGAGTGATAAGATATTGGAAATCTTTCTTTTCTTTTTTACTTTTAATACATTTTCTAAGTTTTATACACAATATATCTTTACTTTTATAACCTCAAAATAAAAACAGACTTTTAAGAACTATTGCATGCAATTTTGTATTTGCTATCTGATTATAACTATAAAAAAATATATGTAACTCAAAAGGATTAGAAGTAGATATATTAATGTGTTAATAGCATCTATCTCTACATGGTGGACTTCCCTGGTGGCTCAGATGGTAAAGCGTCTGCCTACAATGTGGGAGACCCAGGTTCAATCCCAACTAGTTGAATTTTTTTCCACGTTTTCAAATGTTCCCTAATTAGCATATAAATATTGTTTCCAACAGTAACAGTAAATAATAGAAATTTGATACATAGTTTTTCTTCCCTTCTCCTAACTGACCTCAAGAATGAAGAAGATGGGGAAAGCTGCATTTTGTAAAGCCCCAATGTAGATCCTGCATGAGGGGAAGGAGAACCTCGACTGCCTTTCTCCACACGTCTGGGCCGTCACTTATACAATCCAGGGGCCCCTCCCTTGCCCTGTGTATTCCTTTGCTGCCAAGATAGTGTCCCAAGGTCTCTTGGCAACGACTTCCACTAAGCAGTCTTAAAGAATTCATGGACCATGACTGCTTTCCTCCAAGACCCCCAGAAGGAGCCCCGCTGAGCCCCAAGTGGGAGACTCTCCCTCCACCAAGGTCACAGGGGCTTGCTGAGGTGAGGAGGTCAGCACTTGATCCCGTGGCTGCAGTGTGTTTTCCTAGGCTGGGAAAAGCACCTCGTAGACAGAAAGGTGAAATGTGAACTAAAAATAGAGTGACGCTAGCCCAGGCCACTGGGGGCTGAGGCATTGCAAACAGAGGCAGACAGAACAGAAGGGCTGAACGAGCTGAGGACAGACAGCCCCTCGCAGCCGCTCACATCTGCTCTAAATCAGACCCTGTTTTCTGCAGCTTCCACCATGGCTCATGGCGGACCTCGCCACCACTGGCATCTTTCTCCCTGCACTTATGAATGCTGCTGGCATCCCAAGACCATTCCAGTGGGCTTCTCTTCAGAAAAGAGAAGCCGTGAGATATCGTAGCTCTTGGTTGTGGCCTTAGGGAAAATTTGTTCTCACCTGAAGAATTTAAGCAGCCCTTGCCAGAGCAGAATGTTACTTTCCTGTGTAGTTCAGGAAAAATGGACTCTACCACTGAAGCCCCAAATCTGCCCTTTGCTGGCCCAACTGGCCTTTCTGGTAAAGAAATCCTGTTAGGTTCTCCTTCTGCTCACAAACTATTTGTAGCAGACACAATGCAGCCTTGACCTCTGCCAGAGGCTGGGAGCCAACCCTGGACGGGACAGGTGGCTCTTTAAAGCTTCGTGTTCCTCCTCTGTAAAATGGGCACGTTGCTGTCTCAGCACTGCTGTGCTGTGCACCCTGCAGGCTTCCTCTCGCTTATTCCTCTGAACTGTAAAACACAATGACTAAAATGTCAGAATAATTCAGAAGGACCCAATTCATCCTTTGGATGGTTGTTTTCTGTTTTTAAAAGCCTGTTACAAACTAGTATTCGATAAGCTATTGATGTCTGTGGACACCCTTAAAAGAACTACTTTCAGGATTCTGAGGCAAAGGCCCTGGCAGAAAATGCAATTCCACTTAGAGTATTTCAACTGAAGACATATGGGCAGGTCAAAGGGACCCCAAATGGATTCTGAGGCAGTCAGGCACAAGCAATGGCAGGAAGTCAATATCCAGGTCTTCAGGGGCAAGGAACGAGATAGCCATACTGATAGCTGCTTTGGAGGGCCTCCCAGGCAGGAGTTGAAGTCCTCAGTCACAGAAGCACAGAACGAGGCAGTGAAGCATGGAAGGAAGGGGAGAAACACCCCAACCTCACTCTCCATCACCTTCCTTTCTCCCACTGATGCCTCCCATTTGCCAAGCCCAACCAGAGGCCAGAGGGTGAGGGAAGCCTGAGGGATGTAGCCCTCAGAAGGGGTCAGAACCAGAGGGTATTGAGCAGGGCAGAGGAGAATGAAGGTGAGGCCTGGAGGGTGACTAGAGACCAACCAGCCCCATGCACTTCCCAAGTATGAGCAAGTTATGAACAGTTGCTTTACAGATCACCAGTCCTCTTTATCCATTCATTCCCACCTTCAGAAAGCACTACTGAGCGTCCTCTGTATTCCAGTCTCAAGAGAGAAATTTGGGATGCAAAGGTGAATGAGATACCACTTCCTTGCCCTTGAGGAGTTCAGGTCCTAGTGGGGTGATCCAACAGTAATCATTCAGTGTCCACACTGCACTCAGCTAGATAACCTGGTGGTTTTGTATTATGGTAAGGATACTTAATGTGAGGTCTGTCCTCTTAACAAAACTTAAAGGTACAAAGTTCAGCTACCTACAGTAGCTCCAGGTAGTGTTGCAATCTGATCTCTAGAACTTATTCTTCTTGCTTAAGTGAAACTTTATGCCAGTTGGTTATCAACTCCTTGTTTCCCCCTCCTGGTAATCACCATTCCTCTCTTTGATTCTATGAATTTGATGACTTTAGATACCTCCCAATAAGCAGAATCATGCAGTATTTGTCCTTCTGTGATTGGCTTATTCCACTTCAAACTTCAACCATGTAGTTGCAAATTGAAGGTTGCAAATTGCAAATTGTAGTTGCAAATTTCCTTCTTTTTTAATAAAAGACTTACAGGGAGGTGATTTCCCACCATGCCTCTCCTCTCCTGCTAAGAAGGGAACAGGGGATTTTGGGTTTTGACACCAGTCAGGAGAGCAAAGCCCTAATTTCCAGGCCTTCATCACTGCTAACCAGATGGCTGACCTTTGATCACCCTTTATGGTCTCTGAGCATCAGTTTCTCCTGTAAAATTAAGCAATTGTATTAAATGCCACTAAGGTCTCTTCTGCCTTTGAATGGTTATAGTTCTGTGTGAATTAGATAATGCATCAAACGTGTGTCCAGGGGTGTGTGCTTGTAGACATCCACATACAAATGTTTGCATAAATATGTTTCCTCCCTGAGGTCCTTGCCATTTGGGGCAGAAAGTTGGTTAAATGGTAGTTCCAACACTGAATTTCATAAGAATGAAAATATTATTTTCAGCATCTTCCTCTAGTATGCTTTTTCATTTCCCTTTTTTTTCCTTAGAAAATGCCATAATATAAATGTTAAGATCATTATAGAAAAGGAATCCTTCCTGATGAGCTTGGGATCCTATAGTAATTATATTAAACTAGGCCTTTTATTGCTGGTTAATGAAATTCTTTTAAAATTGAACCAGCTTCAAGTAAACTGATTTGCATTGATTTGGTGATGTATAGAGCTCAAGCCACTCTATGTATAAGCAAATTAAAAGCCTTAAGCCCTACAGCCAAGCTGCACAGGCCCAAGCTGAAAAATTGATCCCATGGTTCCCTCCAGGGGCACCTTCCTCTGGGGTTGGTGCTGCTTAAAGGGACACAGTCCATTTCTTTGGTAGAAAATAAATTAATTAAGAGAAAAGAAAAATCATGTTCATCCTGGATTAAACCATTTCCCAAGTTACCAAAGACAATCTTTGTAATGATAAAGTCACCTTGGATGCCTCCTAAGTCCACCCCACACACTTAAATGACAACATTGGGGAAGCCTCCTGCTCCTCCCAACCCGCTCTCCCCGAGCGTCCTACGGTGCTCTGGTCCTCCCCTCCATCCTACCGCCCCACAGTGGCCTGGCACCCTCCTTTCCATCATCCCAACAGGGTCTGTCCTGCTGAAGAGGATGGAGGAAGGACCACACAGAGAGCCTCATAGGCACCAGGTCCAGGAACCAGGGGAATTTGGCAAACAAATGTCTCTGTCCCAGTGCTCTTCTCTCCTTCCCACTCTATGAGGCAAAGCAAAGCATCGTGTTGACCTGTGTATTTAAAAAAAAAAAAACAAAACCTTCATCTTCTCCCTCTGGGGATACCCCACTTGGGTTTATACCTAGCCAACTTTCTTTCAGCTTTAAACCTATTGCCACATACCCATATGATCAGTATTAAAATATAAAAATCGTTTTTTGATTATTGATTCTACGATAGTGTTATGATATATATGGCTTATGGTCATATTATTATAAATTTGATTTGTATTAAAGTTAACACTGAATGATTACTTTTCAACTACTACTATAAAAATTTAGGTGCACTTACGTGTACCTAAGTTTAGACAATATCCGTGCCAATCATGAATTATGGCACTGTCCACGGTTAAGGTTCAGAATAGAATCATAGAATTGGACCTGAAATTAAACTAGATAAACCCTATAACTAATAAATTAATCCACTCAATCCCTTTTTCAACGTTTCTACTTGAGATGGAATTCACTTAATTCACATGGCAAAGATGCAATGTTAGGCTCTTAAACAAACTTTTTAGGACGAGCAAACTCATTTTTGGATAAGGAAAAAAAGGCAGGAGAGAGGTTCAAATGGCTTGCCCAGGCCCCGCAGAGGCACAGAGAGCCCGAGGCAGGCTGAGCCACCTCCTCCGCACCCCAGCCCATGCTCCCCTCTTCAGTGTATGGTGTCGCCTGTCTTGAGAGCACACTTAATGGCAGAGGACAGTGTCCATTGTACACGCAAAGAGTTCCTCTGAATTCTCTTTTATCCCAAAGAATCATGTGACTTATATTCTATTCCATAACACATCCATTTTCTTTTAAAATAAAAATATATTGAATTAATTGCTGATCTAAGAAGGGCTGTGTGTTTATTCTGAGATTGCTGGTGCCCCTGGCCTACCACTGTGCACTTCCAAAAATACCTATAACCTACTTTGAAAAGCAGAAGTTTATCTAAGAATTAAAACATTCCTCAGATTAATTCAACAAATACTATTTTATGTACTTAGTAAATATTTGTTGAGGGCCTGTTTGTCACCTGTTGAACTGAACACCTAATATATATTATCTCATTCAATCTTTATATTAATAATAATACTCTGAGATCTATATCATTTTCCCCATTCATAGATAAGGAAACAGGTTCAGAGAAGTTAAGCAAGTTGCCAGAGTTCATGCAGCTAGTAAGTGGCAGACTGAAATTTAAATCCTGGTCTGGATTTGTAATCCCTGTATGAGCCACAACTCGTTTGGTTGCAAGTGATGCAAACCCAAGAAACTCAACTCATCTAACTGGGAAAGTTCACTGGTAAAGTTAGACTAGTGACACTTTTCTATATTTTTGGTTTAGCCTCTCACTGAGTACTGATCTCTTCTATAGCAGATGGTGCCTTCATATTGGGGAAGTTATGGGGAAAGGAACATGGCTGCAGGTAACTCAAACTTGGATCAGACCATCTCAGCAGCCCATGGAACTGAGAGCCTCAGAAACCCACCACCCCTAAAGTGCTCTGATAGGCCTGGACGGAGTTAGCTTCCATCTCAGGACCAGTCACAACCCCAGAAGACAGGATAACTTCCGTTGGCCTGCCTGTGCCATGTACCCACCCTCTTGGCTGAAATAAGGGTGGATGGAGGTAGTTGCAGTAATTAGCAGTTCCATGCACCACAGGACCATGCAGCCAGACCTTCTTGGCTGACAAAATACAGTAGATGTCCTCAGACAGCTAATGAGGTTTTCTAAAAAATAACACTCATAATAAAAATCAATGTATTGGTCTTCAATGCTCTTTCTCTGCCCTGTGGTAGAAGCAGGAAAGATTACGTAGCTTCTGCCCATGCCCTCAATTTTACAATCACAGTTTTGAAGCATTCCCCACTCAACCTGAGGGAAAGGGTAGGGAGGAAGGAAGGTAGGCTTCCTGTGGTTAATACAACCAGCAGAGACCAATCATTTACCTAACAGAGCTACCTTCCAAAACGTCTGAACAATTCTCCTTGCAGAAAAATGGAAAGAAAGATTGCTTGATCCCCATAATCTCTCCCAAAGAATGTTATCTCTCAGGTGCTTGCCCTCCCTTTGGCGCCCCACCCTCCAGCTGTCCCTCTCTGGGGGTGCTCAACCTAGTTCCTGAACATGCAGGCAAAAGTCAGGTAGCCCTTGTCACCACTGAAGACTGAGTTTCCAGACCAAACTCCACACTTGCCAATAACTATTTACTTTACAGAGGCAAAGCACAAAGCCCTGGGCCTGGTCAGGGCTGAGTGGCTGAGAAAGGGCCTTAATGAGCCCTGAGAAGCCTGCCTTCCCAGCAAAATAAGTACTCAAGGTTAATGTCGTCAGAATTGAGGGAGAATACCTTGTTTTGACTGAGAGATCAAAGCTAGGGGAGTTTTTGATCAGAATTGCCTGGACAAATATTTTAGCTTCCAATTTATTCTGATTATGCAGAACAGGCCTGAGAGGGTCACAGCCAGTTAGAGAGACGGTCACTCAGCCCAGCCAGGCTGGAGGGAGGACAATTCTTGTTTGGGAGTCCTGAGATTGGAGAACCTGTGGGAAGTCACAGAGGTAGGCAAAATCCCTCTGGCCCTGCTTTCTGAGCTTTTAGCACTCCAGTGAAGACAGGTTCAAACTGGAAGGGGCCTCAGAGACCCCTCTTCGTTTGGGACCTTGTTCCAGTGGCTTGCCACACAGCCAGCTAATAGCCAAACTGGGAGGAGAATCAAACCACCCTCTCCTAACCCCACCACCTGCACTGCTCCCCATGCTCCCTGCTGAAAATGTCTGCAGTGAAATATGAGCTTGACCACAAACTGTAAACTCTGGGGAAACATCTACGAGAAGCCTTGGGGCTGCCCCCGACAAGCTGGGGTGAGCCCATCCAACTGCAGTCACAGCTGTAGCTCCAAGGGGCTGTGAAAGGGCCTTGGGAAGCCCAGGGAGGAAGGGAAGGCTTGGAGTTACAAACACACCAGGAGCAATCCCCATCCCACCCCAAACCCTGAACGAGGCAGACGTAGTTTTCCAGAGCAGGCTCAGAGAGCAAGCTGGAGATGCATTGTCAGAATGCATTGTCAGAGATTCACGTAGGACCCAATCCTAGGACCATCGTAGGAGGACTTTACTGTGATTACAGATATTTGATGAGCACTACTCTGTAGCAGGCATGGTGCTTTTACATTAGTTAATTTTTGAAAGCTTGTAATAAGTCTGCTATGCTGTATCCATTTTATAATAATGAACTTGAGGCACAGATCAGATCAGATCAGTCGCTCAGTCGTGTCCTACTCTTTGTGACCCCATGAATCACAGCACGCCAGGCCTCCCTGTCCATCACCAACTCCCAGAGTTCACTGAGACTCACATCCATCGAGTCAGTGATGCCATCCAGCCATCTCATCCTCTGTCGTCCCCTTCTCCTCTTGCCCTCAATCCCTCCCAGCATCAGAGTCTTCTCCAATGAGTCAACTCTTTGCATGAGGTGCCCAAAGTACTGGAGTTTCAGCTTTAGCATCATTCCTTCCAAAGAAATTCCAGGGGTGATCTCCTTCAGAATGGACTGGCTGGATCTCCTTGCAGTCCAAGGGACTCTCAAGAGTCTTCTCCACTTGAGGCACAGAGAGGTACAATACTTTGCACAGGGCAAATTAACTACTACACAGCATATGTAGGATTAGTACCACACTGGTCTTCAAAGCCTTTGCAGAATCAAACAGTTATCCTGACTTCCCTGTATCAGCTGTATCTTGGATTAACTGAATAGTTTGGTGCTTTGGAAGATTCTAACTAAGTGAAAGAGGAATGATAAATTTAGAAATTTATTTAGAAAATCACCACTCTGCAACCACTGCTGCTACACTGCTGCTAAGTCACTTTAGTCATGTCTGACTCTGTGTGACGCCATAGACAGCAGCCCACCAGGCTTCCCCGTCCCTGGGATTCTCCAGGCAAGAACACTGGAGTGGGTTGCCATTTCCTTCTCCACTGCAACCACTAATGCAGAAATATTGGGTTGGCCCAAAAGTTCATTTGAATTTTTCTATAACATCTTACAAAAAAAAAAAAAAACTGGAATGAACTTTTGGGCCAATCCAATAATTCTAGGTAATAATCATCAATAACTCAGAAATTGATTAGGTAAAAAAAAAAACCTAAGGGGGAATTATATCCCTAAGGGGGATCCCAGTGTGATACAGCAGGAAGGTGTACACATAACGTGTTAGAAAAACCAGGCCTGAATCTGACCAAGTCACTAAAACTACCATCAGTTTGCAGGGGAAAAACAGGGGATAGAGGAACCTGTTAATCTATACCATGAACTTGTAAAAGTCCAAACTAGGAGAAATTGTTCAGTTCAAAACAACCTGGTTTCTTACACACATAAATTGATAGAGAGGAAAAGAGAAAGGGGAGACTTATGGACTAAAAGAGGACTAAGAGGCAGAGTAACCAAATGAAATGTATGAACCTTGCTTAGATACCAATTCAAATAAATCAACTATATAAAAACGCTTTCTTAACAGTAAAGTAAAAGTGAATGCTAATGCTAAGTCGCTTCAGTCGTGTCCGACTCTGTGCGATCCCATAGATCGCAGCCCATCAGGCTCCTCCATCCCCGGGATTCTCCAGGCAAGAATACTGGAGTGGGTTGCCATTTCCTTCTCCAATGCATGAAAGTGAAAAGTGAAAGTAAAGTCGCTCAGTCGTGTCCGACTCTTAGCGACCCCATGGACTGGAGCCTACCAGGCTCCTCCATCCATGGGATTTTCCAGGCAAGAGTACTGGGGTGGGGTGCCATTGCCTTCCCCCGTAAAAGTGAATACTTACTAGATATTCAATGATACCAAGTATATTAGTTTCCTATCACCACCATAACAAATTATCACAAATTTGGCAGCTTAAACCAGCTCGCACTTTTTATTTCACAATTCTGCAGGTCAAAATCTAAGTACAGCATAGTTGGGGTCGCTGGCTTAGAGTCTCACAAGGCCAAAATCAAGACATCAGCTGGGCCTTTATGGAGGCTATGGGGAAGAATCTGGTTTCAAACTATTGAGGTTGTTGACTGAATCAAGTTTCTTGTGCTGTAGAACTAAGATCTCCATTTCCTGTTAGCCCTTAGCCAGAAAAAAAATATTCTTAGTTCTTAGAGGCCTCTTTCTGGTCCTTGCTCATGGTCCCTCCATCCCAGAGCCAGCAACAACTTGTTAAACTCTTTCCACACTCAGAATCTCTCGAAATTTCCTCCCTGCTGCATCTTTCTTCCTTTTCTCCTCCTCTTCCAGGTGAAGACAACTGTCTGCTTGTTAAGAGCTCATGTGATCAGATTGTGCCTACCCAAATAATCCAGAAAAGTCTCCCTGTCTTAAGGCTTCTAACCTTAATTACATCTGCAAAGCCCCTTTTTCTATGTTTTCATTTTCCCAAGATTAGGCTGTGGACATCTTAAGGGGAATAGGGTAGGAGACTAATGTCCTGCCTACCACACCAAGGAATTAGGGGGTATTTAGGAGTGGTAATGCTGATGTGATTATGATTTAAAGTAAAATGGTTCTTATCTTTTAGATTTCATTGTTGTTGTTCAGTCACCAGTCATGTCTGACTCTTTGCAACCCATGACTGCAGCATGCCAGGCCTTCCTGTCCCTCACCATCTCCAGGAGTTTGCCCAAATTCATGTCCATTGCATTAGTGATGCCATCCAGCCATCGCATCCTCTGATGCCCTCTTCTGCTTCTGCCCTCAATCTTTTCCAGTATCAGGGAAGAAACATTTATAGATGAAATTATATAATAACTGATATTTTCTCAAAATAATCTAAAGGGCTAGGAAAAGTGGAGGAGAGTGTAGGTGAAACAAGATTAGCCCTGTTTTCATCATTGCTAAACTTGAATGTTAAGTTCATGAAAATATATTCTTTTATCCATTCTGTTTTTGAATATGTATGAAATTTTCTATAACATAAAAAAAGATAGGGGAGCCTTTTCCACCACACCAGCAATCCTCAAAATTTGGTGGAATCACTAGAAAGTTTATTAAATATGCATATTCCTGAGTCCCATGCTGCAGATCCTGGTTCAATAGCATTGGAACAGGCTTCAGGAGTTCTCTAATATTAATGTCATTGACCATACTTCAAGATACACTGTGCTATTATGGGAAGTTTAGTAAGAAAGTGGTAAAAATATAAATATCAGGAAAAAAAAAAAAAAATCTTAGGATCACAGGATACGCAGATTGGGTTGGTTGGAGAAAACAGGGGAAGGCTCTCTGAGAGAGATGATACCTGAGATAAGGTCATCCAAGGATAGACAGAATTTTAATAGCATATTTGGGATTTTCTTGCAAACCATAGGGGCTGGAAAAGGTGGAGCATAGCCGAGAGATCCCAGTTTGTCAAGCTTGATGGAGAAATAAGGTCAGTGAAGGGGAGATATAACTTCTATTAAGTTAGGGGTCTTGTTGTGCGGAGTCTCGAGTGCTATGGTTTGTATGTCAATCATCAGGCAAGGCAACTATTGATTGATAGTGTTTACAGAGGAGAATAATGTGTTTGGAGTTAGGCATTCCAACCCAAGGGCTTCGCCTGTGACTTAGTGGTAAAGAATCCACCTGCCAATGCAGGAAATGTGGATTTGATCCCTCGGCAGGAAGAAGGAAGTGGTAATGCCACTCCAGCATTCTTGCCTGGGAAATCCCATGGACAGAGGAATCTGGTCAGCTATAGTCCATGGGGTCTCAAAGAGCTGGACACAACTTAGTGACTAAACAACAAATACCAACCCCAAACCACATTTCAGAATAAGTCTTATTTCTAACCTTGGTCAGAAAATACTAGAAAATTTGAATGTGCTATTCCTAATAACATCTTTGCCAAAACCAAGACTGCACTCAGAAAGCCATGCCCTTCTTTCTCTATGGGGGCCTGTTGTGCAGTGGGGGTAGCCAAGCTTCATATGAATCCTTTCTCCTTTCTGCTTTTACAGACACACTATGCACAATTATGTGCTTGCCTCAAAAGAGAAATAACCAAAATGGCAAATGTATAATAGGTCATTAGAGCTCTTATATTAAATCCTAGCCAAATAAACTTGTTATTTTTCTAAGTATTGACTAAGTATGGTAAGATTCAAGTTACTGTTTGGAAAGATGAAACCAACTTCACATTTTTCTTTGTGTATTTTGAAATTCCTAAGGAGTAGACAATGAAGTTGAGGAAGCTGGATCTGTGTTATCCCTTTAGGAAATGGTGAATGTAAATTATTACTCTTCATTCTCTTCTAAAAGTGCCTCTTATAGGTTCAAAGAGAATATTAAAGGCTCAGAATGTTTCACAACATTTTTGCCCCTGTGAACCCAGAGTTCAGTGTTAAATAGTTATGTTTGTTACACGTAAATGGAAAAGGCAGTATATAAACACACTCACACACACAGTCATACACACTAAATTTTATCAAAAATAGTAAGGACCACACACACTTTCTGCTGAATTTTATTGCATCTAAAACACTATTGATTATTAAGACACATCATTAAACTATGACATTCTGTTGGTTATAAAATACATCCTAATTTCAAAGATATTAAAATTCAGTCAATGAATAATGATATTTTGCTTAACTCTTCCTCTGGAACAGAGCTCACATCACACATTCCATAAATATTACTGTTAGTCATCAATAGCATAAATGTCCCTAAACCCCAGTCTGTCATACACCAAGTGATAACTAAATGTTTGTTGAATCCAAACCCAAGTGTCTGTGCTACACATAACTGTCAGTACACCCATATACTGTTCAGGGTGCAAAGACAGATAAGCATTTAATTAGCAAGAGAAGTCTTTATTGAAATCCTACCATGAACACTTTCACACAGTCGCCCCACATTACTTAGCAAAGTGGTTCCCACATTTAGCATGCATCAGAATCATCTGGAGGGTGGTTAAAACAAGATCCCTTAATCTCTGCTCTGGAGCAAAGAAGGCCTCCATATCCTGCCCACTCTCTGATACACATGGTGAGATGCAGGACCTTGCTGCAGACAAGTTCTCGATATGTCTCTTAAAGTTTCAGAGGCCCTCAAACACTGGACAGAACTTGCTAAATGACAACCTGTCCCAATACTCGATATTATTTGCTGGAGCTTCAGGGCGCAAAGGTTACCTCATGCTCCCTGCAGAGCCTGAAGTAAAAAAAAAAAAAAAAAAAAAGATCAAACCCTGAGCCTTTGGAGTGGGAGCACTGACTCCAAGACCCTAGACTACCAGAGAAATAACCCTAGGGAGTATCAAATAGTGAGAACTCACACAAAGGAAACCACTTGAATACAAGACCCAGCATCACCCAACCATCAGTAGCACCCTGTGCAGGATGCCTCATCTAAACAACTAACAAAACAAAAATACAAACCCAATAATCAGCAGGCAGGGTTCCCACCTCACTTAGCCCTGTCCATTAGAGGAAAAAAACAAACAAACAAAAACTCAGCACAAATCTTACCCTATATGAAGATTACACAAACCACTGGACCAACCTTAAGAGGGCAGAAACCAAAAGGAAGAAAGAATTCAGCAGAATAAAGTAAAAAGAATAAAAAAAAAAACAAAAACCCGAAAAAAATAAAAACAAAAATAAAATTAAGGGCCCAAAAAAAAAAAAAAAAAGTTGAAAAGATATCCCCAAAAAAAAAAGACAAACAAAAAAACAAAAAAAAAAAAAAAAAAAAAAAAAAAAAGAAACTGCTTCAGCAGAAACTCTTCAGGCCAGAAGGGAATGGCAGGATACATTTAAAGTACTGAAAAGGGAAAATCTACAACCAAGATTACGGTACCCAACAAGAATCTCATTCCAAATTGGTGGAGAAATCAAAAGTTAAGTGAATTCAGTACCACCAAACCAGCTTTACAACAAAGCTTATAGGGACTTATATAGTCAAGAAATACAAGAGAAGAAAAAAGATCTACAAAATCAACCCCAAACAATTAAGAAAATGGCAATAGGAACGTATATATCAGTAACTACTTTAAATGTAAATGGATTAAATGCTCCAACCAAAAGACACAGACTGGCTGAATGGATACAAAACAAGATCCATATATACGCTGTCTACAAGAAGCCCACTTCAGACCTAAAGACACATATAGACTGAAAGTGAGAGGATGGAAAAATATATTCCATGCAAATGAGAAACAAAAGAATGCTGGAGTAGCAATCCTCATATCAGACAAAATAGACCTTAAAATAAAGAAGATTACAAGAGATAAGAAAGGACACTACATAATGATCAAGGCATCAATCCAAGAGGAAGACATAACTATTGTAAATATCTATGCACCCAACATAGGAGCACCTCAATACATAAGACAAACACTAACAGACATAAAAGGAGAAATTGACAGTAACACAATAATAGTAGGAGACCTTAACACCCCACTCACACCAAAGGACAGATCATCAAAACAGAAAATTAGTAAGGAAACACAAGTCTTAAATGATACATTAGATGAGATAGATTTCATTGATATCTTCAGGACATTCCAAACAAATGCAGAAAAATACGCCTTCTTCTCAAGTACACATGGAACATTCTCCAGGATATGCCACATCTTGGGACACAAATTGGGTCAGTAAATTTAAGAAAATTGAAATCATATCCAGCATCTTCTCTGACCACAATGCTATGAGACTAGATATCAATTACAAAGAAAAAAACTGTAAGTAATACAAACACATGGAGATTAAACAACATGTTTCTAAGTAACCAACAGGTTACTGAAGAAATAAAAAAGGAAATAAAAAAATTAATAAAACAAATGACAATGAAAACACAATAACTCAAAACCTATGGAATGCAGTGAAAGCAGTCCTAAGAGGAAAGTTTATAACAATATAATCCTACCTCAAGAAACAAGAAAAACATCTGATAAACAACCTAACTTTACACCTAAAACAACTGGAAAAAGAAGAACAAAAAAAAAATTAGTAGAAGGAAAGAAATCATAAAGATCTGAGCAGAAATAAATGAAAAAGAAATGAAAGAAACAATACTAAAGACTAATAAAACTAAAAGCTGGCTCTTTGAGAAGATAAACAAAATTGACAAGCCTTTTGCCATAGTCATCAAGAAAAAAAGGAGAGAATAATCAAATCAGCAAAATTAGAAATGAAAAAGGAGAGGTTACAACAGACAATGCAGAAACACAAAGGATTATAAGAGACTATTATGAACAACTATATGGCAATAAAATGGATAACTTGGAAGAAATGGACAGATTCTTAGAAAAGTTCACTCTTCTATGACTGAACCAAGGAGATATAGAAATTATGAACAACCCAGTTGCAAGCACTGAAATTGAATCTGTGATCAAAAATCTCCCAAAAAACAAAAGCCCAGGACCAGATGGCTTCCCAGGAGAATTATATAAAACATTTAGCGAAGAGCTAATGCCTATCCTTCTAAAACTCTTTCAAAATATTGCAGAGGAAGGAACACTTCCAGACGCATTCTACAAGGCCACCATCACCCTGACACCAAAACCAGACAAAATCAACACAAAAAAAATAAAACTACAGGCCAATATCACTGATGAACATAGATGCAAAAATCCTCAACAAAATTTTAGCAAACAGAATTCAGCAACACATCAAAAAGTTCAAACACCATGATCAAATTGGGTTTATTCCAGGAATACAAGGATCCTTCAATTTACACAAATCAAACAATGTGATATACTATATTAACAAATTGAAAGAGAAAAATCATATGATAATCTCCATCAGTCAGTTCAGTTCAGTCGCTCAGTCGTGTCCGACTCTTTGCGACCCCATGAATCGCAGCACGCCAGGCCTCCCTGTCCATCATCAACTCCCAGAGTTCACTCAGACTCACATCCATCGAGTCAGTGATGCCATCCAGCCATCTCATCCTCTGTTGTCCCCTTCTCCTCCTGACCCCAATCCCTCCCAGCATCAGGGTCTTTTCCAATGAGTCAACTCTTAGCATGAGATGGCCAAAGTACTGGAGTTTCAGCTTTAGCATCATTCCTCCCAAAGAACACCCAGGACTGATCTCCTTTAGAATGGATTGGTTGGATCTCCTTGCAGTCCAAGGGACTCTCAAGAGTCTTCTCCAACACCACAGTTCAAAAATATCAATTCTTTAGAACTAGCTTTCTCACAGTCCTTTCTTCACATCCTCCAGCTCTCACATCCATACATGACTACTTGAAAAACCATAGCCTTGACTAGATGGACCTTTGTTGGCAAAGTAATGTCTATACTTTTGAATATGCTATCTAGGTTGGTCATAACTTTCCTTCCAAGGGCTTCCCTGGTAGCTCAGATGGTAAAGCTTCTGCCTGCAACGCAGGAGACCCAGGTTCAATCCCTGGATTGGGAAGATCCTCAGGAGAAGGAAATGGCAACCCACTCCAGTACTCTTGCCTGGAAAATTTCATGGACGGAAGAGCCTGGTAGGCTACAGTACATGGGGTAATAAAGAGTCGGACACGACTGAGTGACTTCACTTCCTTCCAAGGAGTAAGCGACTTTTATTTTATTTTATTTTTTTCAGTAGCTCAGCTGTGTCCGACTCTTTGTGACCCCATGGACTGCAACATTCCAGGCCTGCCTGTCCATCACGAACTCCCAGAGCTTGAGTAAGCGTCTTTTAATTTCATGGCTGCAGTCACCATCTGCAGTGATTTTGGAGCCCAGAAAAATAAAGTCTGACACTGTTTCCACTGTTTCTCCATCTAATTCCCGTGAAGTGATGGGACCAGATGCCATGATCTTCATTTTCTGAATGTTGAGCTTTAAGCCAACTTTTTCACTCTCCTCTTTCATTTTCATCAAGCAGCTTTTTAGTTCCTCTTCACTTTCTGCCATGAGGGTGGTGTCATCTGCATATCTGAGGTTGTTGATATTTCTCCCAGCAATCTTGATTCCAGCTTGTGCTTCTTCCAGCCCAGCGTTTCTCATGATGTACTCTGCATAGAATTTAAATAAGCAGGGTGAAAATATACAGCCTTGACATACTCCTTTTCCTATTTGGAACCAGTCTGTTGTTCCATGTCCAGTTCTAACTGTTGCTTCTTGACCTGCATACAGATTTCTGAAGAGGCAGGTCAGGTCATCTGATATTCCCATCTCTTTGAAGAATTTTCCGGAGTTTGTTGTGGTCCACACGGTCAAAGGGTTTGGAATAGTCAATAAAGGAGAAGTAGATGTTTTTCTGGAACTCTCTTGCTTTTTCCATGATCCAGCAGATGTTGGCAATTTGATCTCTGGTTCCTCTGCCTTTTCTAAAACCAGCTTGAACATCTGGAAGTTCATGGTTCACATATTGCTGAAGCCTGGCTTGGAGAATTTTGAGCATTACTTTACTAGCATGTGAAATGAGTGCAATTGTTCGGTAGTTTGAGCATTCTTTGGCATTGCCTTTCTTTGAGATTGGAATGAAAACTGACCTTTTCCAGTCCTGTAGCCACTGCTGAGTTTTCCAAATTTGCTGGCATATTGAGTGCAGCACTTTCACAGCATCATCTTTCAGGATTTGAAAGAGCTCAACTGGGAAGAGCTAAGATGGAGGAGGAATAGGACGAGGAGAAGATTTTCTCCCCCACAAATTCATCAAAAGAACATTTAAACACCGAGTAAATTCCACAAAGCAACTTCTAAATGCCAGCAGAGGACATCAGGCACCCAGAAAAGCAACCCACTGTTTTCAAAAGGATATCTTTAATTTATGCTTTCTGGTATTTGTTATCAATTTGTACCTATATCTTCTTCATAATTTTGGGGACTTTGTTTTTGTTTTTTATCTTTCTTTTTCTTCTTCTTTTCTTTAACATTGTATTTTTGACATTCCAAACTCTGCTCTAGATTTTTAATTATAGCTTTTTGGTATTTGTTATCAATTTTGTACCTATTTTTTTAATAACTTTTGTGACTTTTTTTTCTCTCTCTTTCTTTCTCTTCATCTTTTCTTTAACATTGTATTCCTGAAATTCCAAACTCTACTCTAGATTCTTAATTTATGCTTTTTGGTCAGATCAGATCAGTCGCTCAGTCGTGTCCGACTCTTTGCAGCCCCATGAACTACAGCACGCCAGGCCTCCCTGTTCATCACCAACTCCCGGAGGTCACCCAGACTCACATCCATCGAGTCAGTGATGCCATCCAGCCATCTCATCCTCTGTCGTCCCCTTCTCCTCCTGCCCCCAATGCCTCCCAGCATCAGAGTCTTCTCCAATGAGTTAACTCTTTGCATGAGGTAGCCAAAATACTGGAGTTTCAGCTTTAGCATCAATTCTTCCAAAGAAATCCCAGGGCTGATCTCCTTTAGAATGGACTGGTTGGATCTCCTTGCAGTCCAAGGGACTCTCAAGAGTCTTCTCCAACACCACAGTTCAAAAGCATCAATTCTTCGGCGCTCAGCCTTCTTCACAGTCCAGCTGTCACATCCATACATGACCACAGGAAAAACCATAGCCTTGACTAGACGGACCTTTGTTGGCAAAGTAATGTCTCTGCTTTTGAATATGCTATCTAGGTTGGTCATAACTTTCCTTCCAAGGAGTAAGCATCTTTTAATTTCATGGCTGCAGTCACCATCTGCAGTGATTTTGGAGCCCAGAAAAAGAAAGTCTGACACTGTTTCCACTGTTTCTCCATCTATTTCCCATGTAGTGATGGGACCAGATGCCATGATCTTCATTTTCTGAATGTTGAGCTTTAAGCCAACTTTTTCACTCTCCACTTTCACTTTCATCAAGAGGCTTTTTAGTTGTACCTATATCTTCTTTATAATTTTTGTGACTTTGTTTTTTTTTGGTTTCTGTTTTTTTTCTCTCTCTCTCTCTTTCTTTTTTTTCTTCTTCTTTAGCATTGTGTTTTTGAAATTCCAAACTCTACTCTAGATTTTTAACTTTTGCTTTTTGGTATTTGTTATCAATTTTGTACCTATATTTTCTTTATAACTTTTGTGACTTTTTTTTCCTTTTTCTTTTTCTCTCTTTCTTTTCCTTCTTCTTTTCTTTAACATTGTATTTTTGAAATTCCAAACTCTAGATTTTTAATTTTTGCTTTTAGGTATTTGTTACCAATTTTGTACCTTTAAGAACCCAATCTTCAGTGCCCATTTTTTACTAGGGAGTGAGATTACTGGCTTGACTCCTCTCTCGCACTCCGGACTCTCCTTTTTCTCCTCCAGGTCACCTGTGTCTCCTCCCTAACCCCTCTCTACTCTACCCAACTCTGTGAATTTCTGTGTGTTCCAGACGGTGGAAAACACTTAGGGAACTGATTACTGGCTGGATCTGTCTCTCTCCTTTTCATTCCCTCCTTTTATCCTCCTGGCCACCTCTGTCTCCTTCCTCCCTCTTCTCTTCTCTGTGTAACTCCATGAACATCTCTGAGCGGTGCAGTTGTGGAGTGCACATAAGGAAGTGATTACTGGTGAGCCCACTCTCTCCTTTACTGATTCCACCTCATATTCGGGTCACCTCTAACTCCCTCCTCCCTCTTCTCTTCCCCATGTAATGCTGTGAACCTCTCTGGGTGACCCTCATGGTGGAGAAACTTTTCAATCTTTAACCTAGATGTTTTATCAATGGTGCTATGTAGAAGGAGAAGCTTTGAGACTACTGTAAAATTAAGACCGATAACTGGAAGCAGGAGGTTTAAGTCCAAACCCTGACTCCAGGGAACATTAATTGACAGGAGCTCATCAAATGCCTCCATACCTACACTGAAACCAAGCACCACACAAGGGCCAACAAGTTCCAGGACAAGACATACCAAGCAAATTCTCCAACAACACAGGAACACTGCCCAGACCTCCAATATACAGGCTGCCCAAAGTCACCCCAAAACCATAGACATCTCATAACTCATTACTGGACACTTCATTGCACTCCAGAGACAAGAAATCCAGCTCCACCCACCAGAACACTGACACAAGCTTCCTTAACCAAGAAACCTTGACAAGCCACCTGTACAAACCCACACACAGTGAGAAAACTCCACAATGAAGAGAACTCCACAAACTGCCAGAATACAGTAAGGACACCCCAAACTCAGCAATTTAAACAAGATGAAGAGTCAGAGGAATACCCAGGAGGTAAAGGAACAGGATAAATGCCCACCAAACCAAACAAAAGAAGAAGAGGTAGGGAATCTACCTGATTAAGAATTCCGAATAATGATAGTGAAATTAATCCAAAATCTTGAAATCAAAATGGAATCAAAGATAAATAGCCTGGAGACAAGTATTGAGAAGATGCAACAAAGGTTTAACAAGGACCTAGAAGAAATAAAAAAGAGTCAATATATAATGAATAATGCAATAAATGAGATCAAAAACACTTTGGAGGCAACAAATAGTAGAATAACAGAGGCAAAGATAGGATTAGTGAATTAGAAGATAGAATGGTAGAACTAAATGAATCAGAGGAGAAAAAAGAAAAACGAATTAAAAGAAATGAGGACAATCTCAGAGACCTCCAGGACAATATTAAACGCTACAACATTCGAATTGTAGGAGTCCCAGAAGAAGAAGATAAAAAGAAAGACCATGAGAAAATACTTGAGGAGATAATAGCTGAAAACTTCCCTAAAATGGGGAAGGAAATAATCACTCAAGTCCAAGAAACTCAGAGAGTCCCAAACAGAATAAACCCAAGGCAAAACACCCCAAGACACATATTAATCAAATTAACAAAGATCAAACACAAAGAACAAATATTAAAAGCAGTAAGGGAAAAACAACAAATAACACACAAGGGGATTCCCATAAGGATAACAGCTGATCTTTCAATAGAGACTCTCCAAGCCAGGAGGGAATGGCAAGACATACTTAAAGTGATGAAAGAAAAGAACCTACAGCCCAGATTATTGTACCCAGCAAGGATCTCATTCAAATATGAAGGAGAAATCAAAAGCTTTACAGACAAGCAAAAGCTGAGAGAATTCAGCACCACCAAACCAGCTCTCCAACAAATACTAAAGGACATTCTCTAGACAGGAAACACAAAAAGGGTGTATAAATTCGAACCCAAAACAATAAAGTAAATGGCAACAGGATCATACTTATCAATTATTACCTTAAACGTAAATGGGTTGAATGCCCCAACCAAAAGACAAAGACTGGCCGAATGGATACAAAAACAAGACCCCTACATATGTTGTCTACAAGAGACCTACCTCAAAATAGGGGATACATACAGACTGAAAGTGAAGGGCTGGAAAAAGATTTTCCATGCAAATAGGGACCAAAAGAAAGCAGGAGTAGAAATACTCATATCAGATAAAATAGACTTTAAAACAAAGGCTGTGAAAAGAAACAAAGAAGGTCACTACATAATGATCAAAGGATCAATCCAAGAAGAAGATATAACAATTATAAATATATATGCACCCAACATAGGAGCACCGCAATATGTAAGACAAATACTAACAAGTATGAAAGGAGAAATTAAAATAACACAATAATAGTGGGAGACTTTAATACCCCACTCACACCTATGGATAGATCAACTAAACAGAAAATTAACAAGGAAACACAAACTTTAAACGATACAATAGACCAGTTAGACCTAATTGATATCTATAGGACATTTCATCCCAAAATAATGAATTTCACCTTTTTCTCAAGCGCACATGGAACCTTCTCCAGGATAGATCACATCCTGGGCCATAAGTCTAGCCTTGGTAAATTCAGAAACATTTAAATCATTCCCAGCATCTTTTCTGACCACAATGCACTAAGATTAGATCTCAATAACAGGAGAAAAACTATTAAAAATTCCAACATATGGAGGCTGAACAACACACTGCTGAATAACCAACAAATCACAGAAGAAATCAAAAAAGAAATCAAAATTTGCATATAAACTAATGAAAATGAAAACACAACAACCCAAAACCTGTGGGACACTGTAAAAGCAGTCCTAAGGGGAAAGTTCATAGCAATACAGGCATACCTCAAGAAACAAGAAAAAAGTCAAATAAATAATCTAACTCTACACATAAAGCAACTAGAAAAGGAAGAAATGAAGCACCCCAAGGTTAGTAGAAGGAAAGAAATCTTAAAAATTAGGGCAGAAATAAATGCAAAAGAAATAAAAGAGACCATAACAAAAATCAACAAAGCCAAAAGCTGGTTCTTTGAAAGGATAAATAAAATTGACAAACCATTAGCCAGACTCATCAAGAAACAAAAGGAGAAAAATCAAATCAATAAAATTAGAAATGAAAATGGAGAGATCACAACAGACAACACAGAAATACAAAGGATCATAAGAGACTACTATCAGCAATTATATGGCAATAAAATGGACAACGTGGAAGAAATGGACAAATTCTTAGAAAAGTACAATTTTCCAAAACTGGACCAGGAAGAACTAGAAAATCTGAACAGACCCATCACAAGCACGGAAATTGAATCTGTAATCAAAAATCTTCCAGCAAACAAAAGCCCAGGTCCAGACGGCCTCACAGCTGAATTCTACCAAAAATTTAGAGAAGAGCTAATACCTATCCTACTCAAACTCTTCCAGAAAATTGCAGAGGAAGCTAAACTTCCAAACTTATTCTATGAGGCCACCATCACCCTAGTACCAAAACCTGACAAAGATGCCACAAAAAAAAAGAAAACTACAGGCCAATATCACTGATGAACATAGATGCAAAAATCCTTAACAAAATTCTAGCAATCAGAATCCAACAACACATTAAAAAAATCATACACTACGACCAAGTGGGCTTTATCCCAGGGATGCAAGGATTCTTCAGTATCCACAAAATCAATGTAATACACCACATTAACAAATTGAAAAATAAAAACCATATGATTATCTCAATAGATGCAGAGAAAGCCTTTGACAAAATTCAACATCCATTTATGATAAAAAACTCTCCAGAAAGCAGGAATAGAAGGAACATACCTCAACATAATAAAAGCTATATATGACAAACCCACAGCAAACATTATTCTCAATGGTGAAAAATTGAAAGCATTTCCTCTAAAGTCAGGAACAAGACAAGGGTGCCCACTTTCACCATTACTATTCAACATAGTTTTGGAAGTTTTGGCCACAACAATCAGAGCAGGAAAAGAAATAAAAGGAATCCAAATTGGAAAAGAAGAAGTAAAACTCTCACTGTTTGCAGATGACATGATCCTCTACATAGAAAACCTTAAAGACTCCACCAGAAAATTACTAGAACTAATCAATGGATATAGTAAAGTTGCAGGATATAAAATCAACACACAGAAATCCCTTGCATTCCTGTACACTAATAATTAGAAAATAGAAAGAGAAATTAAGGAAACAATTCCATTCAGCATTGCAATGAAAAGAATAAAATACTTAGGAATATATCTACCTAAAGAAACTAAAGACCTATATATAGAAAACTTTAAAACACTGGTGAAAGAAATCAAAGAGGACACTAATAGATGGAGAAATATCCATGTTCATGGATTGGCAGAATCGATATAGTGAAAATGAGTATACTACCCAAAGCAATTTATAGATTCAATGCAATCCCTATCAAGCTACCAACGGTATTCTTCACAGAGCTAGAACAAATAATTTCTCAATTTGTATGGAAATACAAAAAACCTCGAATAGCCAAAGCTACCTTTAGAAAGAAGAATGGAACTGGAGGAATCAACCTGCCTGACTTCAGGCTCTACTACAAAGCCACAGTCATCAAGACAGTATGGTACTGACACAAAGACAGAAATGTAGATCAATGGAACAAAATGGAAAGCCCAGAGATAAATCCACGCACATATGGACACCTTATCTTTGACAAAGGAGGCAAGAATATACAATGGATTAAAGACAATCTCTTTAACAAGCGGTGCTGGGAAAACTGGTCAAACACTTGTAAAAGAATGAAACTAGAACACTTTCTAACACCATACACAAAAATAAACTCAAAATGGATTAAAGATCTAAATGTAAGACCAGAAACTATAAAACTCGTAGAGGAGAACATAGGCAAAACACTCTCCGACATACATCACAGCAGGATCCTCTATGACCCACCTCCCAGAATATTGGAAATAAAATCAAAAATAAACAAGTGGGACCTAATTAAACTTAAAAAGCTTCTTCACAACAAAGGAAACTATATGCAAGGTGAAAAGACAGCCTCCAGAATGGGAGAAAATAATAGCAAATGAAGCAACAAACAACTAATTGCAAAAATACACAAGCAACTCCTACAGCTCAATTCCAGAAAAATAAATGACCCAATCAAAAAAATGGGCCTAAGAACTAAATAGACATTTCTCCAAAGAAGACATACAGATGGCTAACAAACACATGAAAAGATGCTCAACATCACTCATTATTGGAGAAATGCAAATCAAAACCACTATGAAGTACCATTTCATGCCAGTCAGAATGGCTGCTATCCAAAAGTCTACAAGCTATAAATGCTGGAGAGGGTGTGGAGAAAAGGGAACACTCTTACACTGCTGGTGGGAATGCAAGCTAGTACAGCCTCTATGGAGAACAGTGTGGAGATTCCTTAAAAAACTGGAAATAGAATTGCCTTATGATCCAGCAATCCCACTGCTGGGCATACAAACTGAGGAAAACAGAATTGAAAGAGACACATGTACCCCAATATTCATCGCAGCACTGTTTATAATAGCCAGGACATGGAAGCAACCTAGATGTCCATCAGCAGGTGAATGGATAAGAAAGCAGTGGTACATATACACAATGGAGTATTACTCAGCCATTAAAAAGAATACATTTGAATCAGTTCTAATGAGGTGGATGAAACTGGAGCCTATTATACAGAGTGAAGTAAGCCAGAAAGAAAAACACCAATACAGTATACTAATGTGCATATATGGAATTTAGAAAGATGGTAAAAATAATCCTGTATAGGAGACAGCAAAAGAGACACTGATGTATAGAACAGTCTTTTGGACTCTGGGAGAGGGAGAGGGTGGGATGATTTGGGAGAATGGAATTGAAATACGTATAATATAATATATGAAATGAGTCACCAGTCCAGGTTCGATGCACGATACTGGATGCTTGGGGCTGGTGCACTGGGACGACCCAGAGGGATGGTATGGGGAGGGAGGATGGAGGAGGGTTCGGGATGGGGAGCACATGTATACCTGTGGCAGATTCATTTTGATATATGGCAAAACCAATACAATATTGTAAAGTTAAATACAATAAAATTTTAAAATAAATGAAAAAAAAAAAGAAAGAGGTCAACTGGAATTCCATCACCTCCACTAGCTTTGTTCGTAGTGATGCTTTCTAATCTCAATAGGTGCAGAAAAAGCATTTGTAGGCGATGGCACCCCACTGCAGTACTCTTGCCTGGAAAATCCTATGGACAGAGGAGCCCGGTAGGCTGCAGTCCATGGGATCGCAAAGAGTCAGACACCACTGAGCGACTTCACTTTCACTTTTCACTTTCATGCATTGGAGAAGGAAATGGCAACCCACTCCAGTGTTCTTGCCTGGAGAATCCCGGGGATGGGGTAGCCTGGTGGGCTGCCGTCTATGGGGTTGCACAGAGTCAGACACGACTGAAGTGACTTAACAGCAGCAGCAGCAGCAGCACCCATGTTTTTTATGATTAAAGCTCTTCAAAAAATGGGTATAGAAAGAACCTACCTCAACATATTAAAAGCCATGTATGATAAGCCTACAGCAAACATTATTCTCAATGGTGAAAAACTGAAAGCATTCTCCCTAAAATCAGAAACAATACAAGAGTGTACACTTTTACCACTATTACTATGTATTCTGGAAGTCCTGCTGCTGCTGCTGTTCCTGCTGCTGCTGCTGCTGCTAAATCACTTCAGTCGTGTCTGACTCTGTGCAACCCCATAGACGGCAGCCCACCAGGCTACCCCATCCCCGGGATTCTCCAGGCAAGAACACTGGAGTGGGTTGCCATTTCCTTCTCCAATGCATGAAAGTGAAAAGTGAAAGTGAAGTCACTCGGTTGTGTCTGACTCTTTGCAACCCTATGGACTGCAGCCCACCAGGCTCCACTGTCCATGGGATTTTCCAGGCAAGAGTACTGGAGTGGGGTGCCATTGCCTTCTCTGTCTGGAAGTCCTAGCTACAGCAATCAGAGAAGAAAAAGAAATAAAAGGAATCCAGATCAAAAAAGAAGAGAGAAAGCTCTCACTGTTTGCAGATGACACGATACTGTACATAGAAAACCCTAAAGATAGTATCAGAAAATTACTAGAGCTAATCAGTGAATTTATCAAAGTTGCAGGATACAAAATCAATACACAGAACTCACTGGCATTTCTATATACTAACAATGAAAAATCAGGAAGAAATTAAGGAATCAATTCCATTCACCACTGCAACAAAAAGAATTAAATATCTAGGAATAAACTTACCTTTGGAGACAAAAGAACTGTACACAGAAAATTATAAGACACTAATGAAAGAAATCAAAAGATGACATAAATAGGTGGAGAGATATTCCATGTTCCTGGGTAGGAAGAATCAATATTTTGAAAATGGCTATACTACCAAATGCAATCTACAGATTCAGTGTGATCCCTATCAAATTAACAATGGCATTTTTCACAGAACTAGAACAAAAAATTTCACAATTCATATGGAAACACAAAAGGACCCCAATTAGCCAAAGCAATCTTGAGAAAGAAGAATGGAGCTGGAGGAATCAACCTTCCTGACTTCAGAGTATACTACAAAGCTACAGTCATCAAGACAGTATGGTACTGGCACAAAAACAGAAATATAGACCAATGGAACAAAATAGAAAGTCCAGAAATAA
This sequence comes from Tragelaphus eurycerus, assembly GCA_935064755.1. Classification (NCBI taxonomy): domain Eukaryota; kingdom Metazoa; phylum Chordata; class Mammalia; order Artiodactyla; family Bovidae; genus Tragelaphus; species Tragelaphus eurycerus. The sequence goes on from CAKXYN010000002.1 coordinate 35,427,220, forward strand.
AGCCATGCACCTATGGGTACCTTATTTTTGACGAAGGAGGCAAGAATATACAATGGGGCAAAGACAGTCTCTTCAATAAATGGTGCTTGGAAAACTGGACAGTTACATGTAAAAGAATTAAATTAGAATACTTCCTAAAACCATACACAAAGATAAGCTCGAAATGAATTAAAGACCTAAATGTAAGACCAGAAACTATAAAACTCTTTAAGGAAAACAAGGCAGAACACTCAATAACATAAATCAAAGCAAGATCCTGTATGACCCACCTCCTAGAGTAATGGAAATAAAAACAAAAGTAAACAAGTGGGACCTGATTAAACTTAAAAGCTTTTACACAGCAAAAGAAACTATAAGCAAGGTGAAAAGACAACCCTCAGAATGAGAGAAAATAATAGCAAACGAAATAACTGACAAAGGATTAATTTCCAAAATATACAAGCAGCTCATACAACTCAATGCCAGAAAAACAAACAACCAAATCAACAAGTGAAAAAAGACCTAAGCAGACACTTCTCCAAAGAAGACATACAGATGGCTAACAAACATATGAAAAAAGGCTCAACATCACTTGTTATTAGAGAAATGAAAATCAAAATTACCATGAGATATAACCTCACACCAGTCAGAATGGCCATCATTAAAAACTCTACAAACAATAAATGCTGGCAAGGGTGTGGAGAAAAAGGAATGCCCTTGCACTGTTGGTGGGAATGTAAACTGATACAGCCACTATGGAAGACGGTATGGAGATTCCTTAAAAAAATAGGAATAAAACCACCATATGACCCAGCAATCCCACTCCTAGGCATATATTCTGAGGAAACCAAAATTGGAAAAAGACACATGTATCCCATTGTTCATTGCCGCACTATTTACAATAGCTAGAACTTGGAAGCAACCTAGCTATCCATGGACAGATGAATGAATAAAGGTGTGGTACATATACACAATGAAATATTCAATTCAATTCAATTCATTCTCTCAGTCGTGTCCAACTCTTTGCGACCCCATAAACCACAGCACGCCAGGCCTCCCTGTCCATCACCAACTCCCGGAGTCTACCCAAACCCATATCCATCGAATTGGTGATGCCATACAACCATCTCATCCTCTGTCGTCCCCTTCTTTTCCTGCCCTCAATCTTTCCCAGCATCAGGGTCTTTTCAAATGAGTCAGCTCTTCACATCAGGTAGCCCAAATATTGGAGTTTCAGCTTCAACATCAGTCCTCCCAATGAATACCCAGGACTGATCTCCTTTAGGGTGGACTGGTTGGATCTCCTTGCAGTCCAAGGGACTCTCAAGAGTCTTCTCCAACACCATGGTTCAAAAGCATCAATTCTTTGTCACTCAGCTTTCTTCATACTCCAACTCTCACATCCATACATGACCACTGGAAAAACCTTAGCCTTGACTAGAAGCACCTTTGTTGGCAAAGTAATGTCTCTGCTTTTTAATATGCTGTCTAGGTTGGTCATAACTTTCCTTCCAAGGAGTAAGCATCTTTTAATTTCATGGCTGCAATCACCATCTGCAGTGATTTTGGAGCCCCCAAAATAAAGTCAGCCACTGTTTCCCCATCTATTTGCCATGAAGTGATGGGACCAGATGCCATGATCTTCGTTTTCTGAATGTTGAGCTTTAAGCAAACTTTTTCACTCTCCTCTTTCACTTTCATCAAGAGGCTATTTAATTCTTCTTCACCCTCTGCCATAAGGGTGGTATCATTTGCATATCCGAGGTTATTGATATTTCTCCCAGCAATCTTGATTCCAGCTTGTGCTTCCTCCAGCCCAGCATTTCTCATGATGTATTCTGCATATTGTAATGAAATATTTCTCAACCATAAAAGGAAGGCATTGAGTAAGTTCTGATGAGGTGGATAAACATAGAACCTATTATATAGAGTGAAGTAAGCCAGAAAAAGAAAGATAAATATCATATTCTAATGCATATATACAGAATCTAGAAAAATGGCACTGAAGAATTTATTTACAGGGCAGCAATGGAGAAACAGACATAGAGAATACACTTATGGACATGGGGAGAGGGGATGAGAGGGTGAGATGTATGGAAAGAGTAATACGGAATCTTACATTACCATATGTAAAATAGAGAGCCAACAGGAATTGGCTATATGGCTTGGGAAACTCAAACAGGGGTTCTGTATCAATCTAGAGGAGTGGGATGGAGGGGGAGATGGGAGGGAAGTTCAAAAGGGAGGGGTTGTTGCGGTTCCGTCGCCGGTCACTTCCTCTCTCTTTCCGATATAAGTATACTGATGGCTAATTAGCTGGTTTTAGAAAAGTCAGAGGAACCAGAGATCAAATGGGCAACATCCGCTGGATCATTGAAAAAGCAAGAGAGTTCCAGAAAAACATCTATTTCTGCTTTATTGACTATGCCAAAGCCTTTGACTGTGTGGATCACAACAAACTCTGGAAAATTCTGAAAGAGATGGGAATACCAGACCACCTGACCTGCCTCTTGAGAAATCTGTATGGAGGTCAGGAAGCAACAGTTAGAACTGGACATGGAACAACAGACTGGTTCCAAATAGGAAAAGGAGTACGTCAAGGCTATATATTGTCACCTTGCTTATTTAACTTATATGCAGAGCACATCATGAGAAACGCTGGACTGGAAGAAACAGAAGCTGGAATCAAGATTGCCAGGAGAAATATCAATAACCTCAGATATGCAGATGATACCACCCTTATGGCAGAAAGTGAAGAGGAACTCAAAAGCCTCTTGATGAAAGTGAAAGTGGAGAGTGAAAAAGTTGGCTTAAAGCTCAACATTCACAAAATGAAGATCATGGCATCTGATCCCATCACTTCATGGGAAATAGATGGGGAAACAGTGGAAACAGTGTCAGACTTTATTTTTAGGGGCTCCAAAATCACTGCAGATGGTGATTGCAGCCATGAAATTAAAAGACACTTACTCCTTGGAAGGAAAGTTATGACCAACCTAGATAGCATATTCAAAAGCAGAGACATTACTTTGCCAACAAAGGTCCATCTAGTCAAGGCTATGGTCTTTCCTGTGGTCATGTATGGATGTGAGAATTGGACTGTGAAGAAGGCTGAGCACCGAAGAATTGATGCTTTTGAACTGTGGTGTTGGAGAAGACTCTTGAGAGTCCCTTGGACTGCAAGGAGGTCCAACCAGTCCACCCTAAAGGAGATCAGCCCTGGGTGTTCTTTGGAAGGAATGATGCTAAAGCTGAAAGTCCAGTACTTTGGCCACCTCATGCGAAGAGTTGACTCATTGGAGAAGACTCTGATGCTGGGAGGGATTGGGGGCAGGAAAAGAAGGGGATGACAGAGGATGAGATGGCTGGATGGCATCAGTGACTCGATGAATGTGAGTCTGAGTGAACTCTGGGAGTTGGTGATGGACAGGGAGGCCTGGTGTGCTGTGATTCATGGGGTCGCAAAGAGTCGGACACGACTGAGCGACTGAACTGAACTGAACTGATGGCTAATTCATGTTGAGGTTTGACAGAAAACAACAAAATTTTGTAAAGCAATTATCCTTCAATTAAAAAAATAAAAATCCCTTGACCCTACTCCCAGAGTTTCTAATGCAGTATGTCCAAATTAGGGCCCAAGAATTTGTATTTCTAAGTCCCCAGGTGACTCTGACCCTGCTGTTTTCAGGTACCACACTTGAAGACCCATTGACATCAAGCATGATCTCTGTCCCCAGGGAGTTACTGGTCTATTTAAAGAAATAAAGAAAGCGCACACAAAGCTCTAGCAAATAACAAAGACCTCTCTCTAATTTTATTTATGAGTGTGACTCAGATGAGGAGAGAGAAAACTGAAGCCCAGGCAGCCATTGTGGATCCATGTCACTGATAAGATCATACCGGGACCTTGAAGACCAAGTAGGTTTTGTCTATGAGTCACAGAGCTGATGCTGAGTGGTGCCCTTTGTATGCGGATGGCATCTGTTCTGATTGGCATATACCCCATCCTGCCATGTTGGTGTCTATTATGGTTGTTCAGTGCCAACACCCATCAGATGTGGCAGGTGATGGAAAGATTGACAAGGGAATCCAGGTAGAGGAAAGAAACCCAGAGGAGGAAAAGAGGGTTCTGATTGGTGAGAAAACCAGCCTGACTCAGCAGAGTACATCACCAGGCAGAAGTGAAAAAGAACCAAGAGGTGAGGATGGGGTATAGCTGGGAAAGGGGCCTATGAAGACAGCCTAGAGAGAGGGGTTCAGGTCACGGTGCAGCATATTCCAGACATGAGGGATGAATGCCTAGAGTGAGGTCAGGGCAGTATGAGCAGAGAAGTAAGATCAGACAAAAATAAGGTTTAAAGGAGAGCTCAACAAAGCTCATTGCGTATTGGGCACAGGTTAAAAGGGGGGACTGCTAAAGATGAGGATGAAAGACTTCAAATATGGGAAGGACTTCAGGAAAAAAAGACACTGTACGAAAGAAAGGTTACTGAACAGTGAGGATGTGTGTGGTTTGCAAGTGTGCATTTGGCTGCTGATGGGCAAGTGAGATTTTGTCCAGCTTCAGAGACATGCTATAGAGCTCAGGGGAGGACAGGATTCAAGGCATGGACATGGGAAGTCATCAGTCTAGAGGTGTGAGTTGAAGCCAAGGATGTGTGAGGAGTTTGAAGGAGGAAACTCAGGAGAAAACTGAAGTTTGAAAAGTACCCAAAGTGGGGCCAGGAAAAGCTATCTATTGAGTTTGACTGCCTTTATGGAATACCAGCTGCATGCCAGACCAGAAGTATGGTGGAATAGAGAAGTTGATGTGGTACCTTCACAAGACAAATGACTACATGGTGTTAAGAACGTAAAGCATCTGAGATGGTGAGCTGCACACAAAGCTAGAAAGGACACAGGAGAGCCTCCTAAAGAGTATATGTGGTGTAAGGGAGGTGGCAGGGAGAATCTATGGATGGCTTCCTGGAGGAGGTGACGCCTACACTGAGAACTGAAGGATGAGGCAGGAGGTGGAAGCTGAAGAACAGTGAGAGGGTGTATTTTATTCAGAGAGCTAATTTTCAAAGGAAATAAACAGTTTGTATGTGTGCTCAGTTGTGTCCAGCTCTTTGCGGCCTCATGGACTGTAGCCCACCTGGCTCCTCTATCCATGGGATTTTTCAGGCAAGACTGCTGGAGCGGGTTGCCATTTCCTTCTCTGGGGAGAAACAGTTTGGTCTGGTTTTAAATGATAGTACTTGATATTTTCGTTGTTGCCATTGATATGTTTCTGATAAAAAAGCTTAAAAAGAAATCCAGGAGAATGTAACATCAGTGGCCAAGGGAGAGTAGGGTTTCGTAAGGCGTGAACGGGCACGCCTGGGTGCTGCCAGTCCTGAAGGAGAAGATGCATCTGGGAAGCAGGTGGGTCGTGCAGTGACAAAATCAGTGGCACCTTTAGGCAAAAGCCAGCATCAGGGATAAAAGTGGCCATTACATAATGATAAAAGGAACCATTCTGTTAGAAAGATATAACAATCCTGAGCTGTATAGTTGTAATAACATAGCCTCAGGTCATACAAAGCAAAAATTAACAACTATAGAAAGAAAATATCAAGTCCACTATCATAGTAAAAGATTTTAGGACAGTTGTCACAGAAACAAATAAAACATGCAGACAAAAGAAAAAAATCTCAAATAAATAGAAGATTTGAACATCTTAATGAACAACTTGAATGTATATTAACTATGCCTAACATTTAGAATGGAGAAGGCAATGGCAACCCACTCCAGTGTTCTTGCCTTGAGAATCCCAGGGACAGGGGAGCCTGGTGGGCTGCCGTCTGTGGGGTTCCACAGAGTCGGACACGACTGAAGCGACTTAGCAGCAGCAGCAGCAACATTTAGAAATACGTGAACCATGAACTTCCAGATGTTCAAGCTGGTTTTAGAAAAGGCAGAGGAACAAGAGATCAAATTGGCAACATCCGCTGGATCATTGAAAAGCAAGAGAGTTCCCGATAAGCATCTATTTCTGCTTTATTGACTATGCCAAAGCCTTTGACTGTGTGGATCACAATAAACCGTGGAAAACTCTTAAGGAAATGGGAATACCAGACCACCTGACCTGCCTCTTGAGAAACCTGTTGCAGGTCAGGAAGCAAGAGTTAGAACTGGACATGGAAAAACAGACTGGTTCCAAATAGGAAAAGGAGTACATCAAGGCTGTGTATTGTCACCCTGCTTATTTAACTTCTATGCAGAGTACATCATGAGAAATGCTGGGCTGGAAGAAGCACAAGCTGGAATCAAGATTGCCAGGAGAAATATCAATAACCTCAGATATGCAGATGACTCCACCCTTATGGCAGAAAGTGAAGAGGAACTAAAGAGCCTCTTGATGAAAGTGAAAGTGGAGAGTGAAAAAGTTGGCTTAAAGCTCAACATTCAGAAAACGAAGATCATGGCATCCGATCCCATCACTTCATGCAAATAGATGGGGAAACAGTGGCTGACTTTATTTTGGGGGCTCCAAAATCACTGCAGATGGTGACTGCAGCCATGAAATTAAAAGATGCTTACCCTTGGAAGGAAAGTTATGACCAACCTAGACAGCATATTAAAAAGCAGAGATGTTACTTTGTCAACAAAGGTCTGTCTAGTCAAGGCAATGTTTTTTCCAGTAGTCATGTATGGATGTGAGAGTTGGACTATACAGAAAGCTGTATGCCGAAGAATTGATGCTTTTGAACTGTGGTGTTGGAGAAGACTCTTGAGAGTCCCTTGGACTGCAAGGAGGTCCAACCAGTCCATCCTAAAGGAGATCAGTCCTGGGTGTTCATTGGAAGGACTGGTGCTAAAGCTGAAACTCCAGCATTTTGGCCACCTGATGCTAAGAGCTGACACATTGGAAAAGACCCTGATGCTGGGAAAGATTGAGGGCAGGAGGAGAAGGGGATGACAGAGGATGAGATAGTCGGATGGTATCACCTACTCAATGGACATGGGTTTGGGTGGACTCCGGGAGTTGGTGATGAACAGGGAGCCTGATGTGCTGCAGTTCATGGGGTCGCAGAGTCGGACACAACTGAGTGACTGAACTGAACTGAACTAACATTTAGAGAATATACATTATTTTTCAAGTATGTATAAAGCATGCATAGCATATAGCAGGCACAAGGCAAGTCTCTCAAGGAATTTATATTTTGATAGAGAGAAATAAAGGGCTTGGACAGGGAGGCCTGGCGTGCTGCGATTCATGGGGTCACAAAGAGTTGGACACGACTGAGTGACTGAACTGAACTGAACTAGGTGGTACTAGTGGTAAAGAACACGCCTGCTAATGCGGGAGACATAAGAGATGTTGGTTTGATCCCTGGGTCAGAAAGATCCCCTGGAGGAGAGCATGGCAACTCACCCCAGTATTCTTGCCTGGAGAATTCCATGGACAGAGGAGCCTGGCGGGGTAAAGTCCAAAAGGATTGCAAAGAGTCAACCAGAACTGAAGCAACTTAGCATGCATGCACGTAGAGAGAGATAAGCACATGATGGTCATCCAGTTTTGTGATGTATGCCTTGCTGAAACTTTAGGAGCAGGAAAATTAAACTAAACACGATTGATTCCCTTACTCATACTGTATCGTAGAAAGGGTCCCCTGGCCATATTCTGGCCAGTTCTGCCTCATCCCCTGGGTCACCTCCAACCAAGGCTAGGTAACTGTCCCAGGGTCAAGGCTTAAAGAGAGGCTGCCTCTGGGAGGGGCCCTGTGGGACTCCAAATGCAGGCAGGCATTAGGAACAAAACAGACCAAAGGAGCAAGAAAGTCACCAACCCCATGAAAAAGAACAAAAGGCCTCTTTCCCCACCCCAGAGAGGAGGATGATGAAAGAGCACCTAAGCACAGTTCCAAATTTTGTACTTACTGATTTAAAATATCATTTTCCTTTTAAAAATGGAGCTTGAAAGTGTTTCTCTTTCCCGACTTGACTTTGTGCACCAAGTCTGCTGACCACAGGTGAAGCAGGTCTAGAGGGAAACATTTCCCAAGCTTTTCAAATCACTGTTGCATGATGCTTCTTATAGCATCTTGAGGAGCTGCCTTCTACAAAACACAGTCTGGGAAATGTAGAGAACATTGTTTCTCAAACTGCTTCCTTTCAGCTTTCTGTAAGAACACTTTGCAATAATGGCCCCATCACAAATACTGAAACCAGAAGATTCCACAACAGACTTGCATGTGAGCCTCCTCAGCACTGTTGCTCCAGGGCCTGTTTACCGGGATTCTCTGCCATGCCGCTGCTGCTGCTGCTAAGTCGCTTCAGTCATGTCTGACTCTGTGCGACCCCATAGATGGCAGCCCACCAGGCTCCCCTGTCCCTGGGATTCTCCAGGCAAGAACACTGGAGTGGGTTGCCATTTCCTTCTCCAATGCATGAAAGTGAAAAGTGAAAGTGAAGTCGCTCAGTCGTGTCCTACTCTAAGCGACCCCCATGGACTGTAGCCCACCAGGCTCCTCCATCCATGGGATGTTCCAGGCAAGAGTACTGGAGTGGGGTGCCATTGCCTTCTCCGCTCTCTGCCATAAACAGGTTAAAAACACAGTAAGGGGGCATCTAGGGCTGAGGATGCACCCTGCAGTGGAGCTGTTCATTTTCCTTCACTAGTAAAGCTGACCTTGGCTTTGTCACTTCACAATCTAAATGGTTGGATGCTGTTGTATTACTGTTGTTACCATCCACATATTTTTTTCCTTAGAGAAAATGCTGAAAATAAGTGAGTCTTAATACAGTGACAGGGATCTAATACCTGCGAGCATTTTTGCTTTTAAGAACTTGCTGGTGATGTGTACACAGCCATGTCACTCACCAGCATCATCCGTGATCCGTCAGCACGTCCCCTTCCCACCATGGCAGCAGAACAGAATATGGCACCATCAGTGTGGTGGTTCCGTAAATCCCGGAAGCCTGTTGTGTGGCCCTGATGAAAACATATTTCACCAGACTCTGTGTCAGCACAGGCCTGAGGCTGGTGTTCGGCTTTCCTTTGGAAACCAGGCCAGGGAAAGGACCTTAGACTCACTCCTTGATGTCCAAGTCAATGAGAAGTGCTAATTCATGACTGTGACTCTGACCAGTGGTGACTGAGAAGACAGTGACTGGGTGAATGATAGGGGGCCGGGTGACATACTGTCACACAGCTCCCATCATGTTCAATCAGCCGAGAGCACCTTGGGTCTGAGGGTTATACCTCTGGGGCCTGTAGGGAAGTCTCCAGATTTCAGCACGCCCATGAATGACTCATGGTGTGCTCTGGCCAGCTGAAGCGTTAAAGATGATTTAGAGCAAGTGGAACTCATTTGTGGTTAGATGGACATCTTTAAGAGTCCAATTGCCAGCTTTTCTGGGGCTTCAAAACCTACTGAGCTTGGAACAAAGCCAGGCCCATGCAAAACTGTGAATAGGTTTATGTTCCCCTCCCCCGGCTCCTTCCAATGCTTCCTTTCCCCATCTGGCTACCCCTGCCCTCAGGCCGTCACACACTCATGCTGTCCCTAAAACTCCCTATCAGGGTAACATAGCAAAATGGAAGACACCTTTAAGTGAGGACGGTGCCAGGAGTTACACACACATTTTCTAATCCTCACAAAAGTTTTGTATTGAAAATTAAGGAAATTAAGTTACTCACCCTCAAACCACAGCAAAGATGCCAAAAATGACATTGGAATCCAAGTTGAGCTGATTCCATCCTTGCCCACCTTCCCTGCCCCTTCACCTGCTACTGCACCAGGAATATCCATAATCCTCCCTATTAACTTATCCCTCCCACGTTTCATTCCTTCTCAGCTGAAAACTAAGCTGCCTAAAGTAGTGGTTCTCAAAGTGGGGTCCCAGACTGACTTCAGCATTACCTGGAAATACAGATTCTTAGACTTCACGTCTAAAGAACCTACTAAATCAGATACTCTAGCACCCAGCAGTCTGTGTTTTAATAAAGCTCTGCAGATACACTTGATGCCCATGAAAGCATGAGGACCACTTAGCTAAAGGAGTCAATCATGCGGCTGAGTTACCAAGCCATGAATAAATTCTCCCCACCTTGTATGAGAAAATACCTGAAGCTCTAGAAAATTACAGTTGTCTGGGTCTCCTAGGAGTGTTTACAGTTATTGTCTCTGGTATTCTGTCTTCCAGATCATACCCATCTTCCCCTCAAGTCCAGTAGGACCAGCTTGGACTGACATGGACCTCTCCCAGTGACCCATACCAGCTACCATTGTCAGCCTGGAGTTTTTTGTCACATCCTCCCAGTGAGTGAGATTATTTCATTTGCATTGACTTTCCAGTGGTAAACTATTCAAAACAGCAACAACAAAAACCTTGAATGAAGACAAAATGAAAGGAGGAGAAAGGAGGGTAAGGATTATAGGAAAATAATAGGATGGGTTTCTATTGATGGACACTTTTGGCAATTGTAAATAATGCTGCGAGGAACATTGGTGTACATGCAGCTTTTTGAATTAGTACTTTCACTTTCTTCAGATACATATCCAGGAGTGGAACTGGTAAATCATATGATAGATAAATTTTTGTGTGAAATCTCCAAAATTTCTAATGAAAGCTCAATTTTTTTAATCTGACCAAATGGAACTTTCTGAGGTCTGAATGGCATCTCAGAGTCACCAGTTTGCAGTCTTACGTCTAAGGGAAGAGCAGAGTCATGCAAACATTTAATAGTTCCTACAAAAGAAAACCCCATACAACTAAGGGTAAAGTATATGAAAAGGATCCTAGGGGTAAGGACCAAGATGGTTCAGAGAACAAAAATATTGGGGAGATGATAGGGTTATTTGGCTGAGAACTGGACAAATTATCATCATGGCCTGTCGACATTAATCAAATCTGCCAGATAATTACTCACCTCCCTACTTTCCAGAGCCTGTTGAGTATTCATTTTCACAGTTGCATCCTAAATTTAGCTCTAACTCTGATAACTGGGACCTTGTTTCTGGTCTATTCTCTGACCTGGTCCTGGCTAACATCCAAGACTATGACACCCTACAGAGGTGTAGAAGTTACAACCTGAGTTCTATTGCTCTGCTGCTGGCCCTTCAGGCCTAATGCTTCAAAGCCCCAGACAGAATATGAGCAACCATTGCTTGCCTGTAACTGGTGGGGATGGCTCATGGGACTATACAGATATTTTGGAGCTTAGTACATATGTATTATACTTAGTCCATACCCTTAGTTCTAACTTAATTCTCCATCAGATCAGATCAGATCAGATCAGTCGCTCAGTCGTGTCCAACTCTTTGTGACTCCATGAATCGCAGCACACCAGGCCTCTCTGTCCATCTCCAACTCCCGGAGTTCACTCAGACTCACATCCATCGAGTCAGTGATGCCATCCAGCCATCTCATCCTCTGTCGTCCCCTTCTCCTCTTGCCCCCAATCCCTCCCAGCATCAGAGTCTTCTCCAATGAGTCAATTCTTCGCATGAGGTGGCCAAAGTACTGGAGTTTCAGCTTTAGCATCAGTCCTTCCAAAGAACACCCAGGGCTGATCTCCTTCAGAATGGACTGGTTGGATCTCCTTGCAGTCCAAGGGACTCTCAAGAGTCTTCTCCAACACCACAGTTCAAAAGCATCAATTCTTCGGCCCTCAGCCATCTTCAAAGTCCAGCTCTCACATCCATACATGACCACAGGAAAAACCATAGCCTTGACTAGGTGAACTTTATTAGCAAAGTAATGTCTCTGCTTTTGAATATGCTATCTAGGTTGGTCATAACTTTCCTTCCAAGGAGTAAGCGTCTTTTAATTTCATGGCTGCAGTCACCATCTGCAGTGATTTTGGAGCCCATAAAAATAAAGTCTGACACTATTTCCACTGTTTCCCCATCTATTTCCCATGAAATGATGGGACCAGATGCCATGATCTTCGTTTTCTGAATGTTGAGCTTTAAGCCAACCTTTTCACTCTCCACTTTCACTTTCATCAAGAGGCTTTTTAGTTCCTCTTCACTTTCTGCCATAAGGGTGGTGTCATCTGCATATCTGAGGTTATTGATATTTCTCCCAGCAATCTTGATTCCAACTTGAATAATCCTTATTTTAGGAAAGAGGTAATTGGAGCCCAAAGAGGTTAAGTAACTTGTGCCCAAGGGCCACCCAGCCAAGAAGTGGTAATCCTGAGATTTTTACCCAGGTCTTCTACGTTATATCCACTCTTTCCTCTACATCTTCATGTATTGTTGAAGTTAAATCAATCCAAATTACCTCCTCACTAAAACACTTTCAATAATTCCCTGGTGTAGTGTCCTAAAGAATAAAATAGAAAGTAAGGGCATTTGGGGCCAGCTGGTTTTCATCTTGGCTCTGCAACTTGCTTACATGCAAATTCAAGCAGGTGACCCTGCTTCCCTGCCCACCAGTCTTCTCTCCTGTAAAGTAGAGATTCTATATACTCAGGAGATGCTGGGAAGAATACATTCACTGTGCATAAAAAGAGTCTAGTCCAGTGCCTGGCACACCTGAAACACCCAATAAATGGGATTCCCCCTTTCCTAATTAGAGGATTTGGCAATTTTCCTAATATGTGTTGGAAAGTCCACACACACGTCCCCCTCTTGTGATACTTGGTCACTTGGCAGAGCTGCCAAAGGTGAGAGCTTTTGCTGCACTCTCCTTCCACCCTAAAAAAGTGCAGAGGCCCAGCTTCTTGTCCTCACCCTCAGAATCATTGTAGATATCTGTCATTCCACAGGATGCATTCCACAGAACGCAGTGTTCCTTGATATTAGTATGTCTTGAGGTCATAAAATCCCAAGTTAAGCAAAGTTAAACAGATATTTTTCCTGCAGAACTTTTCAAAGTTTTTAAAATGCTAAGTTGATTTATGACCCTCAAAGAGAACAGCATACAGCCTTACCCGAATTTATTTAACTACAGTGCCTTGTTTTTTCACTGAGAATCTTGCCAGATTTGCATCTTGAAAAATACATATTGGGAAATACTGGTCTGACACTTAGAACCGTTCCCATCACCAGACTGAAGTGATGCCTGCAGCTCTGCTGAGACTACACCAGGGCTGCCCACCAGTGAATTTTCCAAGAGTCCCATCATTTAAATGTCTAATGGCTTTCTCTTCTGCATGAGCAGCATGCACTAATATCCAGGCCAGTAAGATTTGGGTGTACACTTTAGAGCCCCTGGCTGAAGCTCCAATAGAACTAGGACTGGAGCTTGAAGATTTGTGGCCACTTTTGCATAGGAGATAATGGGGAGGCAGAGCCACCTACAGGATACTTGTGTTACTGCTCAAGGAGAGCAGCTAGGAGCCCATGAACAGAGGGACTGGGGGATGCAAAGAAGCACCTAGGGGATATTGTTCTACCCTCTCTTTACTTCAGATGGACATTTCACAGTGAGAGCATGGTTTTTACAGGCAGACCTTTTATTTTTGTCTTATGGGAGTGAGTAGAGAGATGTGATCTTGACCAAACGTGTGTGTTGGGGAGGGAGGGGGTATGAAGTAGATGTTTCCTCTGTAAGGTTGAATGTTCATTAAAGAATACAGAAAAGTGGGCCCATTTTCAGTGACTCCATATCAACAACAATGTAACTGTAGGATTCATTTCACCCTGACAATGAGATGTGCCCAGTGGTTTACAGGACATTTTGCACAAAACATTTGAGGGCTCTTCATTATAGCAACTAAAGCCTCACAGTGGTTTCCTAGATGTGTCTTTAGTATTTTGAAAAATAGACTTTTCTTCCCAAAAGTGAAGGCAATAGCACTTATGTCATAAGAACTCTGCCTGATGGACCACATTTTGTGATAAAAGCAAAATGAGAAGCATGTTAATGCACTTAGTAACAGATGTGCACAGATGTGTTCAGGCTGATGGAAATGCTTTTATCAGACCTCTCAGGGCAGGCAAGGGAGGAGAGTCATGTGCTGGGACAGATCATTCCCAGCTCCTTTTTTGTGCAAGGAATGAGGGTCATTCCTTCATCCAACATACAACAGTGTTTCCTGGCCTGTTACCTACCTACCAACACAGTGGTAGGTGCAGCAGACCTACCTAGCCGATCTGGTAGGTGCAGCCTGGTGAGATAAAATGCATAGCCTCTCATCCTTGAGATACCTGGTCCCACCAACCAACAGCAGTGGGAGCAACATTTCCAAGTAGGGGGACTCTCAAAGATCATCCTTTGAAAAGTTCTAATTAAGAGATGTTCCCATACTTAGAATAGAATTTGCCAGCAAGGAATAAAGAGAAGCCTGCTGCATTTTGTTAGGCAGGACACTTATGCCCAAAGTAGAAATCAATTTGTTTTTTCCAACAATTCACTTGGATTCATGCCCTTATGAACACTTTCCATCTGAAAATTTTTATGAAGAAAATTCAGCCTATTTCTATAAGAAGATACTATCTAAGCAGTCTGTACATAAGACAAGCTTCAATTATTTTGATGATTGATAGTTTACAATCAGAAATGCTAATGAAAGCAACTTTCCAAACATTAAGAACCCCAAAATGATGCTTATTCTGAATTCTCTTGGCTCACTCTTTGCCTTGCTTTTTTTTTTCTTGTTTTACATCTAGTTTTTTGTTTCTGCTATTGTCTATTTTATTTTTCTTTATTTTACATCTTTTAAGGAATAAATACATAGTCTTTAATATTAGAGACTATTGTGGGAAAGAGCTTACTTCTGTTATTTTTAACTTGGGTTATCTAGCTGAATTATCTACATAAAAGCCTTGAATGTTAGTATTCCCCAGAAACCAGATCAACAGTAACTCAGAAATAATTAAGTAAAATCTGAAAGAATCCTCAAATTCCAAAACCTTAAAACACCACTTATTTCTGCAGTTGTAAAAAGCAACATGCTTCTTAATGACAAAGTCCATAAAACCCACAAGATATGGCTTTAGCTATAAAACAAGACAACTGCAGAAGACAAGAGAATTTCTGGAGAAAAATATATTCCACTCTAAATATTTCATGCCATCTATAAATGGAAGTTATCCTAGTGGTTACTTTGGGGCTGAAGTATAGATTGGGAAGCGGCATGAGGAAAATTTCTGGAATCCTGGGCTGTACTATGTTTCCACCTTGGTGGTAGTAGGACACACGATTGTTGTTTTTAAGTCTCTAAGTCATGTCCGAATCTTTTTCAACCCCATGGACTGTATCCTGCCAGGCTCCTCTGTCCATGGGATTTCCCAGGCAAGAATACTGAAGTGGGTTGTCATTTTCTTTTCCAAGGGATCTCCCCAACCCAGGGATGGAAATTGAGTCTTCTGAGTCTCCTGCATTGTAGGGGGATTCTTTACCACTGAGCCCTGAGGGAAGTAAGATGTGATTACTGATGTTAAAATTATCAAGTGGTGTGCTACAATTCACGTTCGTGCTACATTGGTGTACTTGATTTACTTAACTATGTTATACATTAATTAAATTTATAGTATTTAAATTTATTCTGTTATACCTTAATTGAATTAAACATGCTTTTCTATGTTATACCTTGATATGTATTCAATTAATACATATGTATGTGGGATTTTTCATTTCAGAAATCTCACTGAATCTTAAGATAACCCAAAGTGAAATTTTAAAGGGGTTAAATTTCATTCACTATACTCTATCTATACTCTTATTTTCCAAAGTAAGGAAATGGACACATGTATAATTTTAAAGTGTCCACCTATAGTAAGGAATAAAACCAAAACATGTCCTGCTTGGAAAAAATCATTTTTCTTGCACCCAGATGAGGGACCTGGGTCTCCCAGGCCTCCTCATACACAGGCCCGAACTCTGCTCTCAAATGAGCCCACCAGGCTGATCCTAAGCCCTTGGGGAGTTGGGCTTGGAGGGGCTCCTCTCAGGAAGCAAGGCGACAGTTGGAGCTATGAGAGAAGCAGGAGTCCTGACCTGCCTAGGTCTGAGCAAGCAGCACTTCATGTTTAAAGACTCAGAAAATCCTTATTCAGTCGGTTGAACAAGGAGTCACCAGGGAGCCAGGGAGCTGAGAGGGAGTGAAAGGCTGCTTCCCAGGGCTCACAGAGGCCCAGCTGCCTGTGCATTCTTTACTGCTGATCTGCCCGCATACATCATCTCAACAGTGAACAGCTTGACTTTCAGTGATTTTCAGTGGGAGAATATTTATCTCTTGAAAATCTGTATTTTCTAAAATCTTATAAACATTAAATAGAATATCAGAGATGCAGTGCCCAGGTGATTCTTAGTGAAACAGGCCTTGTTCATGTCAAAGGAACCAGCACAGACAGGCCACCACACTCTCAATGCCAAGTGCTGGGCAGAGTCCTGGGGAAACAGAGATCCACAGAAACATGGATTCAGTGTGGAAAGCAGGCTGGCAAATGAGCCATCGCCAGCCATGCCAAGTATGTCATGGACAAGTACAGAGTATTGATGGAAGTATAACGCACTGGAGACTTTCCAGGCAAGTTAGGGAAGCTCTGTGAGTGAAAGTCACTCAGTCGTGTCCGACTCTTTGCAACCCCATGGACTGTACACTCCATGGAATTCTCCAGGTCAGAATGCTAGAGTGGGCAGCCTTTCCCTTCTCCAGGATATCTTCCCAACCCAGGGATCGAACCCAGGTCTCCCTCATTGCAGGTGGATTCTTTACCAGCTGAGCCACAAGGGAAGCCCAAGAATACTGGAGTGGGCAGCCTATCCCTTCTCCAAGGGATCTTCCTGACCCAGGAATCAAACTGGGGTCTCCTACATTGCAGGCAGATTCTTTACCAACTGAGCTACTAGAGAAGCTCTAAAGAGGAAATAATTTCCAACTGTGTCTTGATAAAACCCATGTGTTGCAGGAAAACCATAACATATTCTAACATAAGATATGATGAGGAAAGTAAAAAAGTCCCCTGGAGTGCCACCAAACAGGGCAGTCACTTCTAGCCTCTTAGGTACCCACTTCTGGACTTCTGCCCAGCCAGGGTTCATTCACCATTGACCACAGTTTGCACTCACTTTGCTAAGGTTTTTGCACAATCTCATTTTATCCTCACAGCAAACCTGGACAGCAGGTAGAATTGGAGAGTGATACTGAGGTAGGGGATTGGCGTGTGTCAATTCTGGTTTACTAGCAAGGAGATGCGGAGAAGGCAATGGCAAGCCACTCCAGTACTCTTGCCTGGAAAATCCCATGGGCGGAGGAGCCTGGTAGGCTGCAGTCCATGGGTCGCTACAAGTCAGCCACGACTGAGCGACTTCACTTTCACTTTCATGCAATGGAGAAGGAAGTGGCAACCCACTCCAGTGTTCTTGCCTGGAGAATTCCAGGGATGGCAGAGCCTGGTGGGCTGCTGTCTATGGGGTTGCACAGAGTCGGACACGACTGAAGTGACTTAGCAGCAGCAGCAGCAGCAAGAAGATGAGGATGTATAAGGAAGAGAATTAACCTGCTTGGGTTAGTACACCTTACCACCTGATCTGTCTGACAGCAGAGCCCTGGCTCCTTACCATCTCAGAGGATGGATCCTGTTCTGAGTTCCAAGCTGGGAGTCCAGGGTGACCCGGAACATGAGGGCGGGGAGAAGCAGGTGGTGAGTGGCAGGAAGTGAAGCTGAGTGTGGAAAACACTGAGTGCTTGGCTGAGAAGTTTGGACTTCAGCCTGAAAATAATGAAGTGTCATGTAGATTCCTAAGCATGAAAGTAATGAAATCTGTTTTGTGCTCTAGAAAGATCCTGCTGGCAGCAAGTGGGGGCATAACCTGCAGCAGGGTGAGTATTATGAAGCAGTTCAGATGCAAAATGAGGAGATGACCCTCAACCAGAACAGCAGACTGGGGGAAGGAGATCCAAGGAAACTGCAGGAGGAATCACTGAGTGAAAGGAGGTAGGGATGAGGAAGACAAAGGAAATCAGGGAGGACTCTAAGCTGGGGTCCTAGTCTCAGTGACAGTGGGGGGTTCTGTTCATGAGGACCCTTTCCTATGCTGAGCACTGTGTAGACACTGAAGTACAAGGGTGAATTAGGACTGACCTAGTTCATAACTGGCACTCTTGGATGGACCCATGACAGCATTATCCTACTCCACATTCCCCTTGATGGAGAAGCTGGGAGTGAGGAGACCCTTTTGTACATGACAGCCTGACACAAATGTGTCACTTGAACATGACACAGATTTTCAAGAATAACCTTTCTGGCGGTCTGAAGCCAGAGGGTTGGACTAAGACTGGTTTTTAATCATTTACAAAAATATCTAGACTCTGTACTGAATTGCAGTGGAGGAAGAAAAAAACCATTTATTTCCATTTCTTTAATGCCATCAACATGAACTTGGAGTTTTCATGTCCCAGATATTGGTGCCACGCAAGGACACATTCAATCAGATTCTCCTACAGACTTATTATTTTAAACTCATCTAGACTTCTGCTCTTTACGTTATTAGACAAAAATCTTAGATGTATGTTTGGCAGAACGGTATTAATCAGATTTGATAAATTCTGGTATTTTATAGATAGTGATTTAGCCCTGCTGGAGTGGAGTCCCCATAATTGGAGAAGCTTTCAGCTTTTGGATATCTCCAGTATCATCGATTTATGAAGTGGGCATTTTGAATCACAAACTCAGGTGAGCAAGTATTGTGCTTTCTTTAATTCCTGTCTCTTCCTTTGGTTTCTGACTCACAGCCCCTTCCTACCGATTGAACACTAAGCATCAGTCTTTCTGGATGTTTCTAGTGAAAAGTGAAAGTTCTTCAGCTGTGTCCAACTCCACTTTGCGACCCCATGGACTGTAGCCCTTCAGGCTTCTCTGTCCATGGAACTCCCCAGGCAAGAATACTGGAGTGGCTTCCCTTAGGGAATCCCCAACCCAGGGATCAAACCGGTCTCCCACATTGCAGGTGGATTCTTACCATCTGAGCCACCAGGGAAGCCCAAGAATACTGGATTGGGTAGCCTTTCCCTCCAGGACCCGGCAGATGAACTCGTCCTTTCCTCCCAATTGGGCCAGGCCACCAAAACAGGTGTAGGTGCCACCAACAGAGACACCCCTGCCACCCGACCGCCGTGTGAGTGGTCACACTGAGACCCACAGAAACCGGCCGGGTTCCTGTCATGTGATTCTTCAGGCAAGAATACTGGAGTGGGTTGCCATTTCCTTCTCCAGGGGATCTTCCCAACCCAGGAATCGAACCCAGGTCTCTGCATTGCAGGCAGATTCTTTACTTCAACCCGACTGGCTGTTACTGATGGTGCTGCTGCTAAGTTGCTTCAGTCGTGTCCAACTCTTTGGCGACCCCATGGATTGCAGCCTACCAGGCTCCTCCATCCATGGGATTTTCCAGGCAAGAGTACTGGAGTGGGGTGCCATTGCCTTCTCTGAGCTATTACTAGCTTCTCCTAAAAGATGTAGAAGCACTGGACCCACATGTTCTTAGCACTGACCAGCTAGGGCTGAGCAGCAGCTGCCCGCTTCAGAAAGGACTGAGTCCTCCAGCCCAACCCCATCTTAGGGTTCATAAGATGCCCCACAGATTCAACTGCCATCCACCACCCCTACATCATTCCCCACACTTTTGTTTTTCTCATAGGAGAAAAATTATTTTCTGTATCTATCATAGAGCAAGTTCCCAACACTGAGACAGAGATAAATGCAGGAAGTTTAGCAAGAAGTGCTACTGGAGTCCAGACCTGGTAAGGAAGAGAAGGGTGCAGAACTGAGCAGAGGGAAAAGCTGGGCTCCCACGAAATCTCAATAGTGGCCTCAGCCGGCCTCACGAGAAGCTGGGAGGCAGCAGCACTTTTGTTGTGGTGAAAGGAGCCAGGCCTTTGAACTCCTGAACCACCTAGTTATTGCTGTGGCTGCCCCAGATAAAGGAGCAAGGCCTTGGACCAGGTAGGTGTCTTTAGCCGAGGGCAGGTCCTGGCAGCTGGGGAATTGGCCCTTTATTCTGACGGGGGATCTGGGCGGTGTATGGCAGCATGGACTATGGCACCCATGTGAGACGGATGGAATCAGCAGGCTAAGAAGGGTGCCCCAGGGCCCTCTACTCATGCACACTACGTCCCCGCTCCCAGTGGGCCTTTAGATCAGTGCTTCTCTCTGGGGGTTCTGCTGGAGCCCGAGGACAGCTGCCTGGGACGCGAGCAGCTGTCCCTTCAGCTCATACAGCCTCATGTTCCTCCTGCCATCTCTCTTGTTCTGCCTCCCGACCCACCACCACCAAGGCCACAGAAAACTTTTTCTAGTCTGGGGAAATCCTACTCCCATTGTATTTCTTCCACAAATCCCCTCACCACTGCCTTTCAATCCTACTGCAAAGCCTCTAAGGTCCCTCAGCAGAGAATTTCAGAACACAGAGGTTAAAAAGAATTTCTGGTTATTTCTGCTTCCCTCCCTGCCAAAAATCTCCCTGAGACAATGAGCATGGAGAAAGCTACCTGTTGGACTAGGAAAGAGGGACATGAGAAAATATAAGGAGATGAAAAACCTAAGTGAGTATTGCTGGCTCTCCACTTACACAGAACCTGGCCAGGAATCAGACCAAGCAGCAAGAGAGCACAGGCTGTGTCTCAGTCAGAAATCCTTTGCAATGGACCTTGACTCAGAGGCCTTGCTTTTTTGTGAATGAGTTTGTATGAAATGAACAGAAGTTCAAGGAAACAGCAAGGGTGGAAAATGGGCTTGAGGAAGGGAAAGATGAGCACTCAGACACTGTCTGGGGTAAGGGAGGCCTCCCTACAAGGATACTCTGTAGAGTTCCAAGGTGCCTGGGATTCAGACAGGTGAGAGGAAGAGTCAGGACACTTAAGAAAGATGGGCTGATGGTAGGACCACATTTGCTTTTAGCCGAACTCTGAGTGAGAAAAATCATCTTCCCTGACTTCAAGAAGCTCCTAGACAACTGAGTGTAGACAGCAGGGTCTTCCCCACAGACTGGGAAGGTTGGAGGAAAGGTGGAGGGGTGGTAGACTGGGCTTGAGGGAGCGAGGACTAGAGGATGATTTTTGCAGAAGGTGACACCTACAATGGCCTTTAGAGGATGAAAAGGATTGCACCAATCAGGGAGCATTTCTTCATGGCTGGGGGCAGAAGAGAACCATGGTACTTTCAGAACACGTGGGGTGCATTCATCTCCCCTGTACTGAACAGGAGGAGAGCAGAAAGAGGTGGACTGTGGAGAAGTATCCTTGACAAGATTTAAAATAATTCCTCATGCTTCCTTAATATGATGCCCATCAAATGCACACATGAGACCAGCTCTGGAAAATGGAAACATTTCAAAGCACAAGGCAGCCACTTGTCTTTGAAGTTCGATGGCAACTGCACTCTCTAGGAAGAGAGCTCCCTGCCAGTTGCCCTTTGAAAATGAAGATAGAGACAGCTCACAAGGAAGACAAAATTGAATTGGCTTAGTCAATTTTCATTTCTCTCCAGCTCACCAGATTTATATTAACTGTTATCAGGTGACTCAATTAACCTCTCTGCTCCTTCAATTAATTACTCTTACCACATTGTTCATGGTGAGGGATGGAGAGTTTATTCAAGAAAGCTCTTTTGAGTATCTGCTATGTGCCAGGCGTCGTCAGATAGCTGGAGATTCAAAGATGAAAAACAGACTCATCAGTGGGACTAAAATTGCTAACAGGAGAATCACACAGACTGCCAGCAGTGTTGAAACTGTGTTGCATGGATAATGAAAATGTGGATGCACAGATCAGATCAGATCAGATCAGTCGCTCAGTCGTGTCCGACTCTTTGCAACCCCATGAACTGCAGCACACCAGGCCTCCCTGTCCATCACCAACTCCCGGAGGTCACTCAGACTCACATCCATCAAGTCAGTGATGCCATCCAGCCATCTCATCCTCTGTCGTCCCCTTCTCCTCCTGCCCCCAATCCCTCCCAGCATCAGAGTCTTCTCCAATGAGTCAACTCTTCGCATGAGGTGGCCAAAGTACTGGAGTTTCAGCTTTAGCATCATTCCTTCCAAAGAAATCGCAGGGCGGCTGATCTCCTTTAGAATGGACTGGTTGTATCTCCTTGCAGTCCAAGGGACTCTCAAGAGTCTTCTCCAACACCACAGTTCAAAAGCATCAATTCTTTGGTGCTCAGCCTTCTTCACAGTCCAGCTCTCACATCCATACATGACCACAGGAAAGACCATAGCCTTAACTAGATGGACCTTTGTTGGCAAAGTGATGTCTCTGCTTTTGAATATGCTATCTAGGTTGGTCATAACTTTTCTTCCAAGGAGGTAAGCGTCTTTTAATTTCATGGCTGCAGTCACCATCTGCAGTGATTTTGGAGCCCAGAAAAATAAAGTCTGACACTGTTTCCACTGTTTCTCCATCTATTTCCCATGTAGTGATGGGACCAGATGCCATGATCTTTGTTTTCTGAATGTTGAGCTTTAAGCCACTTTTTTTTACTCTCCACTTTCACTTTCATCAAAAGGCAACCCCCACTCTTTTTTAGTTTCACTTCACTTTCTGCCATAAGGGTGGTGTCATCTGCATGTCTGAGGTTATTCATATTTCTCCCGGCAATCTTGATTCCAGCTTGTGTTTCTTCCAGTCCAGCGTTTCTTATGATGTACTCTGCATATAAGAAACAGGGTAACAATATACAGTCCTAATCCACTTCCAGTCCCCAGTAAGGACTTTCTGGAGAAGCGGCACATGCGCCCACTCCAGAGAGGCTACTCAGAACTCTGTCCATTGCAGAAGTTGGGCTATGACAAAAGAATGGCTTTGGGATCTCCACTGGGAAAGACTTTCAGCTCCACTTTACGTTTGAAATTTTTCATTTAGAAAAAGGGTGAGAGAGAAAAATCCTCTTTTAAACCAGTGCCTCTCAAAATTTGATATGCATGAGAGCCATCTGGGGTCTTGGTAAAACACCAGTGCTGATTTAGGTGGTAAGGCTGGGGCAGCATTTCTAAAAGCTCTCAAGTGATGCTAATATTGCTGATCTGGGAATCAGACTTTAAGTAGCAAGGTTTTAAATGACCTAAATTGTTTGATATCACAAAGATGTGGGTGCACTCCAACAAGTTCGATCAACTCAGTGTATTAAATAAACAAGGTGGAGCTACCAAAGTGACGAGAGAGAGCCCTTTCCAGGGGACATGGAAAGCAGAGAGACCTGTAACATTAAATACATACTACTTAAAGGAAACAGGAAAGTGACTCTACGCTTTTGTGTGCTGGACACTCACTAGGATCACCTGGGGTATATTAAACACTGTGATGTCTGGACTCCACCTCAGAGATGATACTTTAACACATCTGCAGTGCCCAGGCATTGACATTTTTAAAATCTTCCTAGGTAACTTTGATGTGCACCATCTAATCAGTGTTCTCCAATGAGTTTGGAGCTGGCAAGCTGAGAAACCAGTGCTCTAGTAATGGACGTTCTCCTTACTCCTCCTTGGGAGGATTAGATCACAGAGGGAGCTTGCTGCTGCTGCTGCTGCTAAGTCGCTTCAGTCGTGTCTGATTTCCCAGCAGGGAGGCTAGGCTGGGCTGAGCCAATCCCAGTCCCCTCATGCAGTGTGGGGCAGTTATTCCTTCCACCATTAGACTTTTAGGGCTGACAAAGAACTTGGGGTTCATGAAGCCTACTCAAAGTCACAGTGACAGAGGTAAAGGGTGTTAGGTCTTGGTGGCTCAGACGGTAAAGAATCTTCCTGCATGCAGGAGTCTTGGGTTTGATCCCTGGGTCAGGAAGATCCTCTGGAGTAGGGAATGTCAATCCACTCCAGTATTCTTGCCTGGGAAACTCCATGGACAGGGGAGCCCGGCAGGCTATAGTCTATGGGGTCACAAAGAGTCAGACACGACTGAATGATTAACACATTCAGAAGCCCAGGGTATGCCCTTGGGTCACCCACTTTCTGGGTAGCTGAGCCACATGGGAAAACAGGAGAAATCCACAGCCACAATTTAAAAACCTGAAAAATCAAGAGGTCTGGGTTTAGAGGGCCTGTTTTCAGGATTGCCCAGGCTGACACTGCAGTGACAGGGCAGCAGGACATGAGCGCCACCTCTCAAGAAGGGCTTGGGAGGAGTGGGGTGAGAATGTTGTCAGAAGTGTGCCAAGGGCATAGAGGGGCATGTGGGGCCATGAGAGGGAGGAGAGTTTGGGGAGGGGAGTCATGTAAAAGACTTTGAGGTGTTCGGGCATGGGGCTATAGGGTGTCTGGGGGTGTTGAAGGGATATGGGTTAGGGGAGTGTGCAAGGGATGTGTGCAGGCATGTCAAAGCAGACAGCAGGCTAAGACCACTGCTGCTCTCTTCATCTGTGTTTTCCCAGTAACAGCTGTACCTTTGCAGTACAGATTCAGCCCCTGGCACTTGTATGATGCTTGAGTCCAAGCATAGATCCTCTAGGCACTGGCCCCACCTAGTGTTGGCAGTATTTTATTGGCCATTTTACCAGAGTTTGTAGTCACCTGTTTTCACTGAGGACTTAAACCAACAAATGGACTGTATTCCCAAAGAGGGTTTATGAATTAATTGTCTGGAGCTCAGGATGTAGTTTTTGCAACAAATCTCAGGCTGATAAGAATAATAATAATAAAATATAGTAATAATAATAGATAATAGAAATGGTAATTGAGTGTTCACTATGTGCATGGCCTTTTATAAAATATTTAGTGTTCATTTTCTCTTTCAGTTGCTGCAGTACTGCTGTGAGTTAGCTATGATGATCAACCTCCACTTTCCAGAGGAAGAAATGGAGTAATGGAGAGAGCAGGTAACTCATTTCAGGTCACACAGCTGGGAAGTGGCTCCAACCACTAGAATGTGGACTCCAACCCAGACCTGTCTGTCCCATCACACCAACTGAAGTCTATGTGACTCCAAAGCTGTGTTGACATATGGCAGAAAATTACAGCTGTAATTACAGTATCTATTACAAGGAAGTAAACATTTAATAAATTAGCCTACTTTTTAAAATCTTGAACATTAAGGTTTAGGTGAAAGGAGTTTTCCATTGAGGAACTGGTTTTCTATCAAAAATTTCTTAACATTTTACATTTTCCAATTCCTGATTCCTACCACCCCTATGCAACTTTCATTGTGGTATATCATGATTTATCTCAGGAACCTGAGAACAAGCCAGATACAACCAGCCTGGCCACAGAAACACAGGTCAGCTCTGTTCTCCACCTTCTTGGACAGGTCCAAGCTAATCAAAATGAGAGGAAAGGACATAATCTGTGCCATACAGCCTAAGTTATTCAGGAAACAAAAATAACAGATTAATTCAAATTAATTGATGATCAAATTGATCTCGTCAAATTAATCAAAGAAAGAAGAACATTCCAATGGAAAAATAAGCAAATAACATGAAAAGGCAATCCACAAAAGGATAAGCATGAAACGGCCATAAACCCATGAAAAGATTGCTGAAGTTCTGTAGCACTTCAATTAAATGAAATACGCTGGACCATTATATTTACAGTGTTTGGATCTGTTTTGAGGTTTTTTAAGGTGGCAGTATTAGTGAGGATTCACAAGGAAAGGCCCTCCCATTTTTCACTGGTGTATAGTGGTACAGCTTCTCTGCAGAGCAACTGGAAATATGCATCGCACATCTTCACAAAGTGCCTGCCCTTTGCTTAGTAATTTCGCCTGAAGGGGTTCATCCTGAGGAAACAGAGAAGGGTGTACCGTAAGATTAGGAACAAGCAGTGTGTTCTGTATGACCCCATTTTTGTAAGGAAAAAACCATACACACATCTTTAAGATGAAGTCTAGGAAAATTTAAACCAAAAAATAAAGTGTGGTTATCACTAGATTATGGGTTCAGGGCTGATTTTATATTTTCTGCTTTTTTCTTTAATGAATATGTACCAATCTGTAATGTTTAGGTTGTAAGTATGTATGTACACACGCACGTGCACACACACATACACACATGATTACATCCAAAGAAATCAGACTTTTTTGTCTCCAGTAGTGGTCTCCTAAGTAGAGGAGGAGGCATGCCAGAGTGTGCTAAAGATGATCTGTGAAGATGATGTCTGGAGAAAATATTAAAGATTTCATTTATGTTTATTTTTCATCAAAAAATTAGGAAGACGTTGTGTTAGTAACATTTAACAAGCAAGCTAATGCTGACTCCTCAGGGGTCCAGAGGTCAGCCAGGCACAGTCATGTAGCCTGAGAGTTCCTGATGACAGATGAGCTCCCAGGACAGACAGCTTCACTCTCCTTCACTTGCTTCCCATGTCTCAAGCCCTGCTCAGTTCACGGGTGCACAGTTACATCAGTGTATGACTTTGGGATTCAGATTTAACTAAACTAGCCCTTGGGATATAGACAAGTAGCTTGAAAAGATTCCTGCCAATAGATGGCAGGTTGCAGATAATAATAATAATAATAACAATGATGCAAGCACAGCAAACAGCTGTGTTATTAGATAAAAGTTGTGACAATCTAATCAGATCTGACAAGAAGTCAGCTGGAAAGAGCAAAAATGTGTCCAGGTAGAGGTGATATTTTAACAACAACAAGGATAAGTAAGACAGAAACTGCATCTAAACTCTAAAGAGATTGTATTGTTTAGTTAAAAAGCAAAGTGCACAGGAAGGAACTTATGGCTGCCGAGGGGGAAGAATGGGTGAAAGCAGTGGTTAGGGAGTTTGGGATGGACATGTACACACTGCTATATTTAAAATGGATAACCAACAAGGACCTACTGTATAGCACATGTATAGCTCAATGCTGTGTAGCTGTCTGGATGGGAAGGGAGTTTGGGAGAAAATGATACGTATATATGTATGGCTAAGTCCCTTCAGTACTCTTGCCTGGAAAACCCCATGGACGGAGGAGCCTGGTAGGCTGCAGTCCATGGGGTCGCTAAGAGTCGGACTCAACCAAGTGACTTCACCTTCACTTTTCACTTTCATGCGTTGGAGAAGGAAATGGTAACCCACTCCAGTGTTTTTGCCTGGAGAATCCCAGGGATGGGGGAGCCTGGTGGGCTGCCGTCTATGGGGTCGCACAGAGTCGGACACGACTGAAGTGACTTAGCAAAAAAAAAGTCCCTTCACTGTTCACTCGCAACTATCACAACACTGTTATTCAGCTATACCCTAGTACGAGATAAAAAGCTTTTAAAAAAAAGCAAAGTGCAGAACATGGAGTAATAATCAACCACTTGTGAAATAGGAAGTAACAGGCTTGTATGTGCATTTTTAAAACAGTATTGGAAAGCTATACCAGACATGAACAATAGTGGTAACTGGTTAGAAGAGCGGGAACTGAAGAGACTGACAGGGAGGGAAGATTTCAGTGTTTTCATTGTTAAAGTTTGAACCATATGAATGTATTACTCCTCAAAAAAGTAAAAATGATATTTTAATAACCTTTTTCTCAGGATCTTTTCCAAATGTTTCTGAACTATGTTCTACAAAAAAAAAAGCCCCTACTCTTAGACTCTGCCCTCCTGCTTTACAAGATCTAATTTAAAAGTTATAAACAATCAATTAGATTTGCCTTACTTTTAACACTTATTTGGCACCAAAAATCTATTCTTCAGAACATTTCTGAAAGTGGCAATGGAAAGAAACAGGAGAGGAAAACGGAGGAAGAGAGGATAGAAAGTTTCAGTGGATGCCTCTTGTCTCTAATCAGAGGGACTCCAATGTTCTCCCCTTTCAATGTGTTCCACTGCCATGCCTTATCTGTGAGGAACTTTTGCCTCTGAGCATTTAGCAAGGGTTTTACCACCTCCTTCTAGACAGCACACCAGTCACGGGATCTGAAATGCTACCTTGGACAACATTGATCCCACCGTCCTAGGAATGTCTGCTTGACTTGATATATAAGCCTTGCACATCCACTTTAACAGCATTTTTAATACTGTCCTGGGAAGTGACTTGAAAATACAGCAAGATTGTTTTGGGGGGGGGGCCGGCGGGGGGGGCAAGTCTTATGAAATCCCCAGGCAACTTCTTGTATTTGGTTCAACATTAGTAACTTGAAAGCCTTGCTTCACCTGCCAAAGCAGTGTCTGATTTTGAGCCTGTAAAGTGGCTCCTCACCTCTAAAGGATTCCCAGAGGTTTCCAGGAGATTCTGCAGGGGGTCAACAAGTTCTGGGCCAATGGAATTTGGGTTGGACATTTTAAGTCACAAGTCTCAACTCAAATTGATCCTCAATTTCATCTTTCTTATAGTCCTTCTAAGCCAATACTGTGAGTTGTTTTCTTTTTGAACATGTATCTCTTTTCAGATATCTACTTTGCCATCTTTATTGTGGCTTACAGTGTTCTTTTTAAAATGTATTTAAATTCCTTTTCAAATAGAATGTTTAACGTCTGTTTCCCTCCCTTCCCTGTGGGTCCCAAACCAGTTCCTGGAAGGAAGAAAACCCATGAGGTTGACTGTTAAGAACTGAGAGATATGCTCAGTGTCATTAGTCTTAGGGAAATGCAAGCAAAAACCACAATTAGATCCCACTTCACATCTGCTACAGTGGCCATAATCAAACATACCGGACAATAAAAAGGGATGGGACGAATGTGGAGAAATTGGAAATGTTACACTCTGCCGGTAGGAATGAAAAAGGGTGAAGCTACTATGAAAAACAGTTTGGCAGCTTCTCAAACAGTTTAACATAAAGTTACTCTGCAATTTCACTCCTAGGTATACATCCAAAAAAATTGAAAACAGATGTGCAAACAAAAACTTGCACCGAAAAGTTCATAGCAGCACTACTCAAAATGATCAAAAGGAAACAATCCAATGCACAGCTGATGAATGAATGAACAAAATGTGATATGGCCATACAATGGAATACCACTCAGCCACAAAAAGGAGCACAATCCAGAGACATGCTGCAACATGGACAAACCTGGTGAGTGAAAGATGCAAGACACAAAAAGTCACATATTAATGATTCCATGTATATGAAATAGAACAGAAGAGGTAGATCCAGGGACAGAAAGATTGCTGACTGCCAGGCACTGGGTGGATAGTTGAGTAGAGAGTGACTGCTTAATGGATATGGGGTTTCTCTTTAAGGTCATGAAAAAGTTTTGGAACTATCTATTGGTGACAGTTTTACAACATTGTAAATATGCTACAAGCCACTGAATTGTATATTTTTAAATGGTTATTTTATATTACATGAATTTTTCCATGATTTTAAAAAACTAGGGATGGTGGTCCCCATCCTATGGCTTGTGGTCTCCCTATTTCTTCTCCATGCAAATCTTGGGTAAATGACAAATCAAACTACAAAAATTTGAGACTTCCCTGGTGGTCCAGTGGTTAAGACTTGTTGTTTCCACTTCAGGGGACATGGATTGGATCCCTAGTCTGAGATCCCACATGCATGCTATCCAGCGAGGTCAAAAAAGAAAAAGAGAGACAATGCCTCCCTCAGAGGAGGCTCTGAGAAGAGATGGAACTCAGGCAGTCTCCCCAAATGACTCTAGTATGTGGCCCAGGTGATATCACCTGGGTGGGTTAATCCCATCACACTAGGTATTCCTCACACATGGCAACCAATTAAGGTCAGAGAAGACACATGTCCTGTGGGCTTTCAAGTTTCTTGAAGAAAAGCTACCTTTGGGATCTCTTAAGAGATCTCTTAAGAAGCTGTGATTCTGATGAGGCCAGGATGAGGGATGGAGGGAGGAAGCCACGTCTATTTCATCTTCACTGCAGCCAGGGTCATTAAGCAGAAATGGTTTCCTCTGCCCTGAAATCCCCATGCTCACTTTCAAATGCTAGAAACAGAATGAATAATTAGAATATCTTACTGTCAATCCATTTCATAGGATGGCCCTCATTTACTTCCTAAATAAGTGGATGTGTTTGAAGATGAATTTATTTCCAATCAATTCTGTCAGCTCTCCATATCATAAACCTGTGTTGTCTTTTACAAAGCATTTGCTGCATTCTGTTCTCTTGGATGTGAGTTTAGAAGTTTGTATCCTGAAGATTTGAGATACCCTATTTTTACTTTGTTATTCTCCTTTTGACTTTCTGGGTGCACATGTCCCTGGCATTTCAGCCCTTATTCTAATGATTTTTAGAGTGTAATTCAATTCCTGGGTCAGGAAGATACCCTGGAGAAGGGATAGGCTACCCACTCCAGTATTCTGGCCTGGAGAATTCCATGGACTGTATAGTCTATGGGATTGCAAAAAGTCCATAGATTGAGC
Source organism: Tragelaphus eurycerus (assembly GCA_935064755.1). NCBI lineage: Eukaryota > Metazoa > Chordata > Mammalia > Artiodactyla > Bovidae > Tragelaphus > Tragelaphus eurycerus. The sequence continues at coordinate 35,457,363 of CAKXYN010000002.1, forward strand.
GACTTTCACTTTAGTATTCTAGGCTTTGATTTAACCATCTGTGCAGGGAAGACAATGTCATCTATTGAATACCCACACAGACTGGATTTTGAAGCTTTATAAGACCAAGGAAAGCTTGACTTCATTTTAAGATGGAAAATCAAGGCACTTCCCTGATGGCTCAGTGGTAAAGAATCCACCTGTCAATGCAAAATACACAAGTTTCATTCCTGATCCAGGAAGATCTCACATGCCACAGAGCAACCAAGCCCCTGCACCACAACTGTTGAGCCCATGCGCTAGAGCCCAGGAGCCACAACTCCTGAGCCCATGTGCTGCAACTACTGAAGCCCACACACCTAGAACCCACGCTCCACAGCAAGAGAAGCCCACGCATCACAGTTAGAGAGTAGCCCCCACTCTCCGTAACTTGCAAAAAGTCCACCCAACTGGAGAAAAGTCCATGCAACAACAAAGACCCAGCACAGCCAAAAATAAATTATAATTTTTTTAGAAAAGATATAAAATCGAGGCTCTGGTTGTCAAGTCACATTGCTATGGTCTCAGCTGAATGAGGAGCAGAGCTGGGTCTCATACTGCATTCACCTGTCATCAAAGTCGCAGTTCCCTCTGCACCCTTCCCATCTTCCGACTTTAGAACATCATAGTTCCTAGGGTAGGTCTGAGAACAGGAAGATACAGAAGAACACGGCAGATCCCTGGATTCTTAAAACAATTATCTTGGCTGAATAAGAAGGGGTGGGGTAGTCAGTGGCAGTTCAATCTGTTCAGAGAAAAGGTATTACAATAAACCTTCTCATTCTCTCCCAAAGAGCAAACATATCCCCACCCCCACCCCCCAAAAAAACCTTTCATTCATTCAATATATATTTCCTGAGCACCAGATGCTCTATAAAGTCTAAGAGTAACAGCAGAGAACAAGGGTAAGGTCCCTGCTTCTGGTCAATGATCAAATTAAGTAAGATGCTCATTCAGTTCAGCCACTCAGTCATGTCCAACTCTTTGTAACCCCATGGACTGCAGCACACCAGGGTTCCCTGCCCATCACCAACTCCCAGAGCTTATTCAAACTCATGTCTATCAAGTCAGTGATGCCATCCAACCATCTCATCCTCTGTTGTCCCCTTCTCCTCCTGCCTTAAATCTTCCCCAGCATCAGGGTCTTTTCCAATGAGTCAGTTCTTCACATCAGGTGGCCAAAGTATAGGAGCTTCAGCTTCAGCATCAGTCCTTCCAATGAACATTCAGGAATGATGGCCTTTAGGATTGACTGGTTTGATCTTCTTGCACTCCAAGGGACTCTCAAGAGTCTTCTCCAACACCACAGTTCAAAAACATCAATTCTTCAGTGCTCAGCTTTCCTTATGGTCCAACTCTCACATTCATACATGACTACTGGAAAAACCATAGTTTTGACTAGATGGACCTTGTTGGCAAAGTAATGTCTTTGCTTTTTAATATGCTGTCTAGGCTGGTTATAGCTTTTCTTCCAAGAAGCAAGTGTCTTTTAATTTCATGGCTGCAGTCACCATCTGAAATGATTTTGGAGCCCTAGAGAATAAAGTCTGTCACTGTTTCCATTATTTCCCCATCTATTTGCCATGAAGTGATGGGACTGGATCCCATGATCTTAGTTTTCTGAATGTTGAGCTTTAAGCCAACTTTTTCACTCTCCTCTTTCACTTTCATCAAGAGGCTCTTTAGTTCCTCTTCACTTTCTGCCATAAGGGTGGTGTCATGGGCATATCTGAGGTTATTGATATTTCTCCTGGCAGTCTTGATTCTGACTTGTGCTTCATCCAGCCCAGTGTTTTGCACGATGCGCTCTGCATATAAGTTAAATAAACAAAGTGACAATATATAGCCTTGACATACTCCTTTCCTAATTTGGAACCAGTCTGTTTTTCCATGTCCAGTTCTAACTGTTGCTTATTGACCTGCATTACAGATTGCTCAGAAGGCAGGTATGGTGGTCTAGTATTCCCATATCTTTAAGAATTTTCCAGTTTGTTTTGATCCACACAGACAAGATGCTGATTAAGAGCCTGCATTTATTAAGCACTTTATAGCCCAGATATTTCTCCACCAAAGATGAGTTTATTCAAGATTAGCAGAGAATTTCAATTTGGGGTTTACAACCATCCAAATCCCTACCCAGCAAGGAAAGGAGAACTCCTTTATAGAGGGGGAAATAAAGGTTGGGAGGGCTACATTGCGCAGAGAGTCCATGGCTTTTCATTGTCTGAGTTCTTGCCTGGAGAATCCTGTGGACAGGGGGGCCTGGTGGGCTGCCGTCCATGGGATTGCACAGAGTCAGACACGACTGAAGCAACTTAGCATGCATGCATGCAGCTATGAGGCAGGGTGTCAGAGCTCCCCCGTTAGTTTCCCAGCTCATTTGAGATTTCTATTTGTTTTTTTTTTACAAAAGCAAGAAGGGGGTTGAAAGCAGTAGTATAAAAGCCTTTGCCTCATCCCAGCCAGATGCCTCCCTTAGCGGTAGAACTGTGAACACAGGAAATCTTCTCAGTGCTTCAGGGAAAAGAATCATTGCTCAGGTAATTCCTACTTGCAGGAGAGAACAAATTTTCCTATCCAACTCTCCTCTTGGCCCCAGAGACTTCAAAAACACTGCTAACAGAGGTCACTAGTGTCAGTTCACACGCCTGTGATATTAGCCACCAGACAGTCCCTCTGAGGAGAATGACCTTTCTTTCAGGTGGGCCCACAGACCAGGAAAGCTGAGCCCTGCCTGCCCCATCCTGCCCCATAGCCTTCAGGGCTTACAGCTGAGGCCTTGTCAGACCTCCATAGAGAGAGAAGTTTGAAAAGATCATAGAGCAGTCCCCAAAGAGGCAGTAAAAGCTGAGGGACACATGCTTTTTTAAGATGAGCACATGACTGTCTTTGATAGACTTTTTTCCGTTTTGGGGGTGGCAATAATGAAATATTCACTGAGTATGTGATTTTTAACTGATGCAAATCCACCCCTTCCTGCTTTGTTTCATGAGACAGAATAATTTTAGGGATGTGTAAATGTTTGCATTCTGATCAAAATCACAAGCCAACTCAGTGCTTGAATGGATACCAAGACCAGCCCCAGGAGAGCAGGACAACCATGGGGAAAAGTTTTTCCATTTCAGTCTCTGGCTTTTATTACTGGGTGGATTTTCTCTACCCTCACGGTGCAATTTGCATTGTCTGTCCCCTCCCTGAGACATTCTAGTCAGGACTGGAAAGCAAAGGCCAGGAAACCTGTTCACAGATGTCTTTGAAAGGGAAAGTTGGATGGATCTGGTGGCTGGTCCTGGGTGGTCTACAGACTCGAATATCATGGTGGACTCATGAGTTGGGAGACGAGGCTGCAAGGTGGCTACCACAGCAGTAGAGGAAATCTGGGTGGAACACTGGGGGAGGACTCCTGGGTGCTGGCAGAGTTTTAAATCTGGACCTGGATGGGGTTACAGAGGTGTCCTTTTACTTCACAAAAAGTCATTGTCCTGAACAGAAAGATCATAAATGTATTTCTTTTTCATGCAGAGGGAATGCTTCTTGCATTTTATAATTTTTTTTTTTTGAAACATGCCCTTTAAAAAGACATCCTGAAGCATTTCCAGTTTAATCCCTGTATTGCTACCAAGTCTTCCTGATGGCGGGTATAAGTCAGGAAACGTCTGTGAAAGGGAAATGTCACTCTCTGGATACCCAAAAAGAGAGGAATTTGTTTTTTGTTTTTTTCTTTCTGTGGGAGACGGCAGACAGGGGAGATACGGCCTTCCTTCTGCAGGGCTGCAGAATCGGAGCTGGTGGGTGTTGGCACCAGGTGAGAGGACCAAGGAGGCAGAGTAGCCATCTGGCAATTGCTGAAAGACGGAGCCGCCAGGGGCCCCGCAGAAGCCGGCATCCCGATCTCTGCTACTGTCACGGCAGATTATGTGAGGTAAAACGTGTTCTTTATAAAGCCACTCCCAACTTTTCATTAGCTTGCTTTTCTCTTAACAAGAAAACTAATCAGGAGAAACAGCAAGAGATCCCCAAGCTGGACCTGAGTTCTCTCTCCAGCGTGGCCAAATGTGGCTGAACCCAGACCAAATAGAGATGTTTACTGACAGCCTAATAAACAAATGGGCCCCTTTGGATGTAACCTTGATGAATGGAGCATCCAGGTGTTTTCAATAATGGCAATAAGCACTGCAACTCAAAGTATTTCTGATTCAAGTATAATGCATTATTAGGCCATTAGAGGCTGAGCACAGAGGACCATTTGGACACAGCCCTATCAATAATGCTGCTTCCCAGCCTGCATTTAGGCCTGGGGAATTAGTCATCCTGATATTCTATTTAATAAAAACCTCAAGAAGAAGCATCAAAAATCACATTACATTTTAACAGGGTTACAGCAGCCCGGGAGAACCACAAGTTTAATTTTCATAAGAGCATTCATTCCTCAATTATGTCAGACATGAAAATGTAAATGGCAAATTTAATGCTAACAATATCCCTCAAAGCACATTGGCAGGTAAAGGCGCATTATATTGAGTGGATGCTGGCTGCATATTAAGCAGCACCCAAAGTGAGACGTCGCAGGGGTGGCAGGGGGAGGGGGAGGGGTGAAGAGAGGAGGAGGGATTCAGGCTACTGAGCTAGGCTGCCCCTGGAAGAGCTATAGCCTTAAAGCCGCAGGGCAGGGAGAAAGGACAACAGAACTACCAACAAAGATGAAACTTGCAAGTCTTAGGAATGTGGGCTTCCTGGCACCCCCTCATGACATTTCCCATAGGTGCCAAAAGCCCAGTGTTTCTGTTCAATGACAGCAGTCAAAAGGTGCTAAAGAAGGCATTCAAGGGCTTCAAAGGCATAAAAGTGAGCACAACTTCCAAGGGATTTCTAGGAATTGTATGACATGTGAAATGGAATTTGTATTTTAAACAGGTTAGGGACTCTCCCTCCCTCAGCTTTCTGGTCAAGAATATGGTAGAAAGAGAGAGTATTGTTTATATTTTTCACAGAAGCCACTGACATCCATCACCAAACAATTTCATTTCTTTTTTCCATAATGAAAATTGTCTCTGAAAGATGTTCATGATGTTTTGATTAGTTTTTTTAAAAAACAAAGTGATCAATGGCCCCCAAAAATGTCTGATATTACTTATGTATAGGCATACCTCAGAGATATTGCAAATTCAGTTACAGACCACCACAATAAAGTGAATATTGCAATAAAGCAAGTCACACAAATTTTTGTGTGAGCATATAAAATGTAAGAAAACAATGTATGTTAATTTTTAATTAATTTTAAAATATTTTAATCTTATTTTAAAATTAAGTCCCCCTTAATTTTTTAAAATATTTCATTGTTAGAAAACACTATCATCTGACAACATGAGGTTGCCAGAAGTCTGCCATTTGTAAAACACACAGTATCTTTGAAGCACAGTAAAGCAAACTGCAATAAAATGAGATATGCCTGTACATGCATAAGAAGTCATCTGAAATATTAGATACCAAACTACTAAGGGTATCTAATGAACATGCATGTACCTTTATAAGCAAAAATAATAATGACAAAGATTTTTCAAAGATAGAAGCCCCATTAGAGAATGTCCATTCATGGACAGAGCCATCTCTCTGATGACAGGCAGTTGTATCGTTCCTTCTGAGTTACTCTGTGTTTGTAATTAAATCAGAATCATAAAACATGAGAGCAGAAAGAAAGCTCAGATGCAGTCTAGTCTCATCCTTCCCTTCACTGTGGAGGAAGCAAAGGGCCAGAGAGGTTCATTCATTTAAGAAAGATTTGCCAAGAGTCTGAGGTGTGCCAGGCAGGACTCGAGGCTCTGGGCTTCCCTCCAGGGCATCATCGAAGCCACAGACTGAAAACTCTAGGCAAATATATCACTGATAACTGGATTCCATGTAACCTGACATGTGACAGCAAATTTTACCATGCTTTCCTTTTGTTGGAAACTCGCCTTTCTAATGGAGAAGGCAATGGCACCCCACTCCAGTACTCTTGCCTGGAAAATCCCATGGATGGAGGAGCCTGGAAGGCTGCAGTCCTTGGGGTCACTAAGAGTCAGACACGACTGAGCAACTTTACTTTCACGCATTGGAGAAGGAAATGGCAACCCACTCCAGTGTTTCTACCTGGAGAATCCCAGGGACAGGGGAGCCTGGTGGGCTGCCATCTATGGGGTCACACAGAGTCGGACACGACTGAAATGACTTAGCAGCAGCAGCAGCAGCACCTTTCTAAAGATCTATTCAGACATTTGTTATTTCAAATGATGTAATGAGTCATCAGTATAAATATTCTTTTCTCTTTTGATATGAGAGAGCCTTCATAAAGGTTATATAAAAAGGAAAATTTTCCAACTATGTTATCTTATATGTGAAAGATCCAATAGGGAAAACTTAAGGAAATATGCACATTAAGTTGATGAAAACAAGCTTTTATTAAAAGTGTATACCTCTTATAAGACTCTGTGATGATTGCTAAGAATACAGCATCTCACAGTCTGGGGAGGGAGCTAAGCACATAAACAAATAAGTGTCCTGCAGGTCTGCGTAAAAGTGCATATCAGATGTGGCATGGTATTGAGGGGTCAGTAGTGACTTTGGGGGAGGTTTTAGTGAAGGGTTCACTAGGGTAACATCCAAGTTGAGTTTTTAGTAATGAACAGGAATTTGCCCAATGTATATAAGTAAAGGGCATTTATGCAAAAGGAACAGCAGTTGCTAAGGTTGTTATGTATTAAATCACATGATGTATGAGATATGCTAGTGCACAGAGTGAAGGACCCCATGGGAGGGGAGTGAGAGGGGCAGGGAGGCAGGAGCCAGAGCACAGTGGGCTCCTATACCATGAAAAGAAGTTAGATTTTATTGCAACAGCTGTGTGAAAAGAAAAGTGTCCTGACCAGGTTTTCATTTTATAGAGTATTTTGATAGCTAAGGAATGCGACTAGAAGGCATCAGATGCAGGTGAGGAGACTAGAAAACTAATGAAAATAATAGTCCATGTCAAAAAAAATGAGGCTAGGGCTGTAACTGAAAAGCAAGGGGGGAAGGGACATGTGAAAGAGATACTTAGAAGGTAAAACCTTTAGACATATTGGATGTGGGATGAGAAGGAGCGAGAATCAAGGATGAACTTGGGGTTAAGGGGTTTGACTTTGGAATCTTCAGGAGTGATGATGTCTCCTAGAAAATAGAAAAATCAAGAGAGGAGTTTGGTGGGCTAGAGTAGGGAACTAATTTAGCTTTAGACAGATTGAGTTTGGGAGGCTTTGGGACATTCAAGGAAAATTTTTGATGGACATTGGCTATGGCACTCCAGAGAAAGTGCTACCTGAAAACACAGACTTGTAAGCTTCATCACATGATAGTGGTTTAAACTCTGAGGGTGAGTTAGCTTTTTGGCCTAGGGAGAAAATGAATGAAAAGAAAAAGTATAGCTACTAAGGAAAAAAATGTTAAGATCCAGATAGAGCAATAAAACGGAGAAGGCAATGGCACCCCTCTCCAGTACTCTTGCTGGAAAATCCCATAGACCGAGGAGCCTAGTGGGCTGTGGTTCATGGGGTCGCTAGGAGTTGGACACGAACTGAGCAACTTCAGTTTCACTTTTCGCTTTCATGCATTGGAGAAGGAAATGGCAACCCACTCCAGTGTTCTTGCCTGGAGAATCCCGGGGACAGTGGTGCCAGGTGGGCTGCTGTCTCTGGGGTTGCACGGAGTCTAACACAACTGAAGTGACTAAACAGCAGAGCAATAAAAACCAAAGAGGATGACAAAGAACAGTCAGGGAAGTAGTGAAATAGCCTGACAGTAACCAGATTACAGACTAACAGAGCAGTTTGGGAGGAAAAACTGAGTCATACTTCTTTAGCCAAAAGAAGGCTCTCACGAAAAATGCAGCATGAATAATGGGGGAGGCGTCAAGTCTCACAGTGGTGGGTGAGCTGCATGCATGGAAGCCCACACAGATGACAGGAAGCCAGCTGTCAAAGATGGGTATGAGGTTAGCATTATGAAGCAGGCATGGCACTTTGGGGTCCCTTGAGTAACTTAAAATAAGACCAAGAGTTACCAAATCAGAGGAAACACACCAAATCATAGGAAATGTTATCAATGCCTTATTTCTGGCTAGAGTTCAGGGTAACTGAGGCAAGGTATGTAAAGCCCAAGCTCCCAGACATTCTTAACAGGATTTTAAAATACTTTTAATTGGAGGAATTCCCTGGTGGTCCAGTGGTCAGAACTCGGTGCTTTCACTGCAGTGCTGTGCTGTGCTTAGTCACTCAGTTGCGTCAGACTCTTTGCAACCCCATAGACTGTAGCCCGCCAGGCTCTCTGTCCATGGGGATTCTCCAGGCAGGAATACCGGAGTGGGTTGCCATTCCCTCCTCCAGGGGATCTTCCCTACCCAGGGGTCGAACCCAGGTCTCCTGCTTTGCAGGCAGATTCTTTACCAGATGAGCCACCAGGGAAGCCCAAGAATACTGGAGTGGGTAGCCTGTCCCTCCTCCAGGGAATCTTGCTGACCCAGGAATTGAACCGGGGTCACCTGCATTGCAGGGGGATTCTTTACCAGCTGTGCTCCCAGTGAAGACCTTCACTGCAGTGACCTGGGCTCAATTCCTGGTCCAGGACCTGAGATCCTGCAAGCTGCATGGTGTGGCTGAAAAAATTAATTTAAATTAAAATATATTAATTTTAATTAAAAAAAGAGGAAACTTTTTTTTTCATCACAAATCATCGCATATCGTATATCATGATCCATTCCTATCTTCAGCTCCTTCCCTACACTTAACAATCCATATCCTATGACAGGAGTAGGGAGAGCATTATTAAGAGAAATGGGAGGCATTTGCCAGCCACAGTGATCTCCACCTTATCGTGGCTGTGTCTGTCTTCTCCCTGTCAGCAGTAAGCATCTGTCACATACTGACTATTGACTTGGGGTTTCTTTCCTATGTCCAGCATCAAAAGAACAGAGAGGTTTGAAATCACATTCATTCTACAAGTCAGCTGAGGAGACGGTACAATGTGAATATTCTAAGACAAAGAGTTACACTTTGTCTCCATGTAGTGAACCAGAAGACAAGATAACACAGGCAGGATGAGGCAAGGATCTTATTTAAGCCAGTAGAACAATGGGGAGACATTCTAACTAGAGATCTGACTCTGCATTCTTGTCACACCAAGGCTATCCACTCCAGCATTCTTGGGCTTCCCTGGTAGCTCAGACAGTAAAGAATCCTCCTGCAAGGTGAGAAACCTGGGTTTGATCCCTGGGTTGGCAAGATCCCCTGGAGAAGGGAATGGGTACCTACTCCAGTATTCCCAGCCTGGAGAATTCCATGGACAGAGGAGCCTGGCAGACTACAGTTCATGAGGTTGCCAAGAGTTGGACAAGACTAAGTGGCTTTCACTTTCACTTTCTGGTCACATCAAGGTCTGTAAGCATTTCTCCCTTTTGCCTGGAGCCATCATGTACCTCCACTGAAGAGCATGGTAAGACAAGAGACAGGTTAAGAATGAGGAAAGTGTGCATTATATCATAGCCAACTGCATAGAGGGCAAACACCTGATATTGGCTGAGAGAGTAGCCTCCTGCCCTCTAGCTTCATGTTTCCATGTAAGGGACATGACTCTTGGCCTCTCCTTCACCCCTAGCCCGAGAACAGCAGTGAACTATTGGACTATTTAATTTGGATCAAACACTTATCTGCAATTGCATCTGTGTGGAGCTCTGTAGAAGCCCCCACCAGCAGAAGGCACTGCTTCTCTTCTAGGTTTCCTGGAGAAACAGAGCATTGGGTGACAATTTCTGTGAGGCACCTGGATGAGCTCCACTTTGCACAAAATAAATTTACAATGGCAGTCTTTATATGCACCAAGAATTAACTTCCATTGGCAAATATACTGTGTGCCCAGGATTTGATTTTGCCCAGAAGAGATTGACAATAACAAGCACGCATTGACTGAATGGGATTTGGAATACTGAAGGAGCCAGGGGAGAAATATTCAGAAGGTATTCAAGCCTATCTCTGTGCTGGGCCCTGAGTCTTATGTACATTAAGACCATCTCATCTTCACAGTAATTCCATTTGACAGTTAGGGAAATAATGTCAGAGAGATTGGGCAACTTGCCATGATGGCACAGGTGAAAAGAGGCAGAACCTGCATTTGAACGCCTCCGGTCTGTCAAATTCCAAAGTTGAATTGCTCAACCAGTGAGCTGCACTGCCAAATGGCAAATAATTTGTTTCCTGCATTTTCTATTTGTTTATAGTTCAGCCCTATGTCAGAGCAGAGAACCCATTGTCAAGGAATAGCAGAAATGTTTGAGTTTTTACTTAGTTCAGAAAATTCGTAGAATCTGGTAGGAAACTTTTATCTACTGCTCTGTCTAAGAAAGATTTTCCTCAAATCAAAGCTGTTGCTGCTTAGGGAAGTGGCAGGGACATGGGCTTTGAGAAAGACAGTCCAGAGTTAGAATCCTAGCTCTGTCTCTTATTAAGTGAGTGACACTAAGCAAGATTGCTTTACTTCAGAGTCTTAGTTTCCTCATTTGGAAAATGGGGCTGATGATGCCATGCCACGCTTAGTTGCTTCAGTCCTATCCAACTCTTTTGCCATTGCACAGACTGTAGCCCACCAGCCTCCTCTGCCTATGGGATTTTTCAGGCAAGAGTACCGGGGTGGGTTGCCATGCCCTCTTCCAGAAGATCTTCCCAACCCAGGGATCAAACTCATGTCTCCTGCATTACAGGCAGATTCTTTACCACTGAGCCACCAAGGAAGCCCATATAAAATACCTACATGCCGTAGTATATATCTACATGCTGTAGTATGCTCACATGTTGTAGTATACCACGTACTGTATACTATAGTCTGCCTTCATAATGTTGGTTCTCTTCCTTCCTTCAGTTGTGAAAATTATAGAAAGTGATGACAATGATATAGCTTGCATTCCAAAAACAGAAGTTAAGAGAGTTGTTCAGTCACTGAGTCCTGTCCCACTCTTTGCAACCCCATGGACTGCAGCATGCCAGGCTTTCCTGTCCTTCACTATCTGCCAGAGTTTGCTCAAACTCATGTCCATTGAGTCGGTGATGCCATCAACCATCTCATCCTCTATCGCCCTTTCTCCTCCTGCATTCAATCTTTCCCAGCATCAAGGTTTTTTCCAATGAGTTGGCTTTTTGCATCAGGTAGCTAAAGTGCTGGAGCTTCAGCCTCAGCTGAATATTTACTTCCAATAAAATATTCAGATTGATTTCTTTTAGGATTGACTGGTTTTATCTCCTTGCTGCCCAAGAGACTCTCCAGAGTCCTTTCTGGCACCACAATTCAAAAGCATCAATTCTTTGTTGCTCAGTCTTTTTTATGGTCCAGCATTCGCATCTGTACATAACTATTGGAAAAAACCACGAACAAAGCTAGGGGACGTGATGGAATTCCAGTTGAGCTATTTCAAATCCTGAAAGATGATGCTGTGAAAGTGCTGCACTCAGTATGCTAGCAAATTTGGAAAACTCAGCAGTGGCCACAAGACTAGAAAAGGTCAGTTTTCATTTCAATCCCAAAGAAAGGCAAGACCAAAGAATGCTCAAACTACCACATAATTGCACTCATCTCACACACTAGAAAAGTAATGCTCAAAGTTCTCCAAGCCAGGCTTCACCAATACATGAACCATGAACTTCCAGATGTTCAAGCCGGTTTTAGAAAAGACAGAGGAACCAGAGATCAAATTGCCAACATCTGCCGGATCATTGAAAAAGCAAAAGAGTTCCAGAAAAAACATCTATTTCTGCTTTATTGACTATGCCAAAGCCTTTGACTGTGTGGATCACAATAAACTGTGGAAAATTCTGAAAGAGATGGGAATACCAGACCACCTGACTTGCCTCTTGAGAAACCTGTATGCAGGAAGCAACAGTTAGAATTGGACATGGAACAATAGACTGGTTCCAAATAGGAAAAGGAGTATGTCAAGGCTGTATATTGTCACCCTGCTTATTTAACTTATATGCAGAGCACATCATGAGAAATGCTGGGGTGGAGGAAGCACAAGCTGGAATCAAAATTGCCAGGAAAAATACCAATAACCTCAGATATGCAGATGACACCACCTTTATGGTAGAAAGTGAAGAAGAACTAAAGAGCCTCTTGATGAAAGTGAAAGAGGAGAGTGAAAAAGTTGGCTTAAAGCTCATCATTCAGAAAACTAAGATCATGGGATCTGGTCTCATCACTTCATGGCAAATAGATGGGGGGGAAACAGTGACTGACTTTATTTTGGAAGGCTCCAAAATCACTGCAGATAGTGATTGTAGCCATGAAATTAAAAAATGCTACTCCTTGGAAGGAAAGTTTTGACCAACCTAGACAGCATATTCGGAGAAGGCAATGGTACCCCACTCCAGTACTCTTGCCTGGACTGAGGAGCCTGGTAGGCTGCAGTCCATGGGGTCACTAAGAGTCGGACGAAGACTGAGCAACTTTACCTTCACTTTTCACTTTCATGCATTGGAGAAGGAAATGGCAACGCACTCCAGTATTCTTGTCTGGAGAATCCCAGGAACAGGGGAGCCTGGCGGGCTGCCGTCTATGGGGTTGCACAGAGTCAGACATGACTAAAGCGACTTAGCAGCAGCAGCAGACAGCGTATTAAAAAGCAGAGACATTACTTTGTCAACAAAGGTCCATCTAGTCAAGGCTATGGTTTTTCCAGTGGTCATGTATGGATGTGAGAATTGGACTATAAAAGAAAGCTGAGCTTAGAAGAATTGTTGCTTTTGAACTGTGGTATTGGAGAAGACTCTTGAGAGTCCCTTGGACTGCAAAGAGATCCAGCTAGTCCATCCTAAAGGAGATCAGTCCTGGGTGTTCATTGGAAGGACTGATTTTGAAGCTGAAACTCTAATACATTGGCCACCTGATGTGAAGAGCTGACTCATTTGAAAGGACCCTGATGCTGGGAAAGATTGAGGGCAGAAGGAGAAGGGGACAACAGAGGATGAGATGGTTGGATGGCATCACTGACTCAATGGACATGGGTTTGGGTGGACTCTAAGAGTTGGTGATGAATAGGGAGGCCTGGCATACTGCAGTTCATGGGGTCACAAAGAGTCGGACACGACTGAGCAACTGAACTGAACTGAACTGGACAAACCATAACTTTGACCTAAATGGATCTTTGTTGGCAAAGTGGTGTCTCTGCTTTTTAATATGCTGTCTAGGTTTGGCACAGTTTTCCTTCCAAGGAGCAAAAGTCTTTTAATTTCATGACTACAGTCACCATTCACAGTCATTTTTGGAGCCCAAGAGAATTAAATCTGTCACTGTTTCCACTTTTCCCCCTTCTACTTGCCATGAAGTGATGGAACCAGTCATGTCCAACTCTTCGCAACCACAAAAACTGTAGCCTCCCAGGCTCCTCTGTCTTTGGAACTTTTCCAGGCAAGAACACTGGAATAAATTGCCATTTCCTACTCTAGGGGATCTTTCTGATCCAGGGATCAAACTCTCATTTCCCGCATTGGCAGGTAGATTCTTTATCACTAGCACCATGTGGGGAGCCCTTGGGAGAGGATAGAAACAATTCAAAACTGTTTAGAGGACTAAAGCCAGGCTTCTTTCCATTCACATCCCAGGGAGAATCAGTTCCCTATCATCCACTCAGGAAAATCTACAAAACCCAAACCTCACCGGAGGCATCAAGCATGGTAGACAGTTTCCTGAGATGGGTCTTAGTGATCCCTCCCTCCAGGTATTCATACCCTTGTGTAATCCTCTCCCCTTGAGTATGGGCTGGACTTGGTGCTCACTTCTAAAGAATAGCAAACCGCAAAAGCAATAGGATGTCATCTCTGAGATTAGATTAAGAAACTGCAACTTCCATCTCCTTGCTTTTCCTTTTCCCTTTCCTTCAGTGTCTATTCCTTCTTCTCTTTGACAAATATGTTTTGGCCATGTCAGGCACAAATCACCAACATCTCTCCAGTTTTGCCTCTCCTGGCTCTAACAAAGCTCATGGATAGGGCAAGCAGAAAAACTGTTTGCCTTAGAGGGTGGGGTACAGAGGAGACAGTGAACACTCAGAATGAATGTTTGACCCTCTCGCACCCAGGGATGGGCTTGGGCTGCTCCCCAAACAAGCACAAACTCCATGGCTTGTGCGCTTCAGCATAAAAGAACATCAGATCCTTAGAGAAGTTAATGCTGCCAGTGGACAATCTGGAGGTGTTAATCACCATATCTAGAGAAATTAGATCCTCTGGCCTGAAATTTTCCACTGAGAACTTTTTATAGTTTCTATTTCCATTTGTAATTATATTTGGGAAGGGTGGACTTAACGGATACTTTTGAGCTAGAGATGTTTTACATGCTCATGAATTAAATAAGGGTTTTATCCTACAGCCAAATTGTTTTAAAATGTCTCAGGCAGGAAAAAAGCCAACTTCTACCAAGACAGAATTTCTCAAGGTCTTGGAAGCCAGTGTCTGGTTGAAAATTTGCTACAGCCTCATTTGGGGCATTCAGATAACTCTGACTTATACCCTGATAGGCTATTTGAGTCATTATCTCCCCTAAGAAGATCCAGTTCCAAGAGCAGGAAATTAAATAGCTTATTTTAGCCAAGAAGACTGCTGTAAATTAGCTAACTCCATTACTTTCATTGCAGTGCTTATCTTGCCCTAAAGGACAGCCTTGGGGAGACAAAGAAGCTCTTAACTGCTGAGAATGGGAGGGGCTCCCGCTACACTAAGGCACAGCCTCAGGAGTGTCTGCAGAGGACAGTGCCATTAGGTGCCCTAAATGCCACCACTTTGGGTTCAAACAGGATTCTCTCTGATAATTTTTAACAAATCAGTGAGCTCTGTGGGGACTAGGATGTTATCCTTTATCTCTGAGTATATTCTAAGGTGCTCTGTTTCCAGCCAAAGCCAAATTTTCTAACCTCTGAAAAGGGGGTGACAATACCCACACACTAGAAACTGCAGAGAACATTATAAGTTATGCACCCAGAGTCCCTAACATGGTTCCTGGCATAAGTAACACTCAATATTCATATACTTAAATTAATGAATGAGTAAGTGAATATTGCATAAGGAATCATGGAGATAAAATTAACCTTAAAAAAATCTTTATTTTTGTGTGTGCTGTCAGACACCATTTTTAATGGACAAAGAGCATCAAAATATGTAGCAAAGAACAATGTTTTTGCAACCTGCTCTACTAATATAAAATTTAATAGAGCAAAAATAACTTCTTATCATTATGGCCATTTTACAGGTGAGCAAAATGAGTATTTCAGGGGTTAAGTAATTTGCTGAAGCTGTTCACAAGTATACAATAAAGTTTTCATAATTACATGAGTATCTGTTGACTATATACTATTTGCCAAATACTTTACATACATTAGCTCTTTTACTATTTCAGCAGCCTCATCATTATGCTATGGACTATTAACTCCACATAACAAAGGAAGAAACAGAGGCTCAGAGGAGTGAAACGTTTATGATCTGTTAGTGGCAGAGCAGGGACTCACACCCAGATGGTCCTGGTGGCAAAGTCCACGTGCTTCATCCCAACACTGACCCATTAAAGCAGGTGCACCTTCTACCAGGATAAGAACTACCTGTGAGGGTGTCAGTCTCAGGGAACAGGATGGGTCATATTCAGTTTCATGCCCTTCTCAGGGCTGGCACAGTGCCTGTCTACAAATAAGCATCTGAAGAATATGGCACCTATTCTGTGCTCATGCTTGGGAAATGCTCTGCAAGCCTCTTACATAAGGTAGCTGGCATCTGTTGAGGAAGTGTATTAGAGTTCTCCAGAAAAACAGAAGCAATAAAATGTGTGTGTATGTGTGGAAACAGATCTATTTTTAGAAATTGACTCATACAATTATGGTGACAGGCAAGGTAAAAATCTACAGGATGGGCCAACAGGTTAGGGACCCAGGAAGAGCCAGTCCTCAGATCCAGTCCCAAGGCCATCTGCTGGCAGAATTCTCTTTTTGCTTGGAAGAGTAGTCTTGTTCATTCGGGGCTTCACCTGATTGGGTGTAGCCCACTCACATTGTGGAGGACAATCTACATTACTCAAAGTCTACCAATTTAAATGTTAATCTCATCCAAAAACACCCTACAGAAACATCTAGAATAATGTTTGACTACATGGCTGGGCACCATGGCTCAGCCAAGTAAGTATAAACTTACCAATCATAAAAAGTTAGACAAAAACATTTAAAAATATACACATGGGTCCATAGCTCTGCCTTCAAGAGACAAGCAAAGGACATACCACACTCTCTGACTGGCAGAGTCCACTTATGTACAAGCTACTACTTTATTGGCAATGTTTTGTAGTGAACTGTACTAAGAGTAACTGATGAAGATACTGAGGAATCATGCAGGGCTCCAGACTGGACAGTGAACCTATGGCAGGGAAGCCCAAGGAGAAGCAGTTAGATGTCTCCTAGGAAGAAATTCAAATGATGAGGCAGGTCATGAGTCTGTGAAGGTGGGCCACAAAAGAACACACACAGGTGACATCCACTAACTCACGGGATGTGCCACAATCTGGGGTCTGACATGGGTTCATAAACTTATTGCTTTTTCAGAATACTAGAGAGGTTCATCTTCTCAAGCAGTGCACATAAACTAAGTTCAAGAGACCAATGTGAAAACAGAAAAGATTTTCTTAAACTCCAGTTAATAACTGCCATGAGCCAGGTTGATCTTCTTCAAGTAAATCAAATGACCCTATTCAAAACCTTCAAATGAATTAAAGTCAAGGAAGTCTTTGCACTGCAAGTTCTGAATCTGGATTCTACCTCTGTTTCTGACCCCATTCCCTAACATCTGCAGCCACTTTGTACATGTATTCAAGCCAATATGGCTTCTTGCTGTTCTTTCATCATGTCATCCTTCTGCATCCCCTCCACAGGGCAATTGCCTCCTTGCTGACCAGCCCATTCTTTCTTTCAGCAGGTTTATAGACCAAGTGTAACTAAGTTATAAGTGTAACTAAGTTATAAGGCCACACTTATAACTAAGTGTGGCCTCCAGTCAACAACCATGGACAAACTGAGGTCTGCGGTCCAACATCCTATAAAAGGAATCAAATTTTACCATCAACCATGTGGGTGAGCTGGGAACGGCACCCTGCTCCAGTTGGACCTTGAAAGGACAGCAGCCCTGGAAACACCTTGTTTGCAACTTAATGAGAGATCCTGAGCTAGAGGATCCAGGTAAGGCACGCCCAGATTCCTGACTTGCAGAAACCATGAGATGATATATGGGTTGTTTTAAGCTGGCCGAGTTTTGGAGTAATTTGTTACAAAGCAATAGATAGCTAATATATCAAGTGATTTAAGCACTGCACAATTTTTCATGTGAGTAAATATGGCCCAGAAAACAGAAATAATTAAAATCAGTTCCAAGTTTTACTGATATTTTTTGAAGAAAGTGAAGGCAGGAGAAAAGACCACAGAAATGATGTTATAAAGGAGAAGAAGCATAAACATTTCTTGTATTAGTCATGGTAAGCTAATCTGAGAACAAACAACCCTGAATTATCTTGTTTTTAAAAGTCTTGTTTTTCCTCCTGCTAAGTCCAGCAGTTAATGACTATCTTCCAAGAGTAGATAGCTAATCATTCTAGTTTTCTCAGAACTTGAGGGCTTCACAGGACACGAATACTCTGTACTAAAACCAGAAAAGCCTCAGGCAAACCAGGATGAGCTGGTCACCTATCCAAAAATGACTCCTTGAGCCAGCTCAGGTTCTTCATTGATTCTTCCACATTTATTCACATTCCATTAGTGAGAACTAATCACATGGCCCCACCACAGACTTCGTGGTGGAACAGTAGATAAGAATCCACCTGCCAATGCAGGGAACATGGGTTTGATCTCATCTGGGAAGATTCTACATACCTCAGAGCAACTAAGCCCGTGCTCCACACCTGCTGATCCTGGGCTCTAGAGACTGTGAGGTGAAACTACTGAGCCCACGTGTAGCAACCTCTAAAAAAAAGCCCATGTGCCTACAGCCCATGCTCTGCAACAAGAGAAGCCACAGCAATAGAAGCCTGTGCACCACAATAAAGAGTAGCCCTCACTCACGACAACTAGAGAAAGCCGCATGCAGCAATGAAGACCCAGCACAACCAAAAATGAAAATAAATAGATAATAGTCACATGGCCCCACCCAGATGCAAAGACGCTGGCAGTGTTGTTTAGCTGGGTCTCCGCAGACAAAAAATGGGTTGATGAGCATGTCACCAATCTTTTTTTCCAATGCCCCACCCTCTCACTTAGTAGGCCACCTTGACATCATGGAGTGGCCATTAGTATAGTCAGTAAGTTATCAGAGATAAAGATTCTCTAATGCAGGAAGCCAGCTACAATAAGAAGAAACCATTCTGTAGATAAAACAAAGAAGGAACAAAGGAAGAAAAAGGGATACGCTGACCAAATCTCTTTTCAAGTCAAAGAATCAAAAAACGATCACTTATAGTTCTTGCCCCTCTCCTGAAAATTAAATCTATATGCCTATGTATGTGTATAACAATTCCTAGGTATAGAATAATACTTGTTAGTGGTAAAGGGAAGAAGGTTTACATTCTCAGATGATTTCTGTCTTGCATCTGTCTTGCATTAAGAAATACTACTGCACAATTGAGACACATTTTTTTGTAATAATTAAAGTTTAAGATTGAATTTTACATAGTTTTCCAGAAGTATCTCTTACCTGGGCTATGTAAAAATTTTCCTCCAAGATGGGAGATGCTGCTTAACACAGTTTTGCCTGGTTTCCCCTGATGGGACAGTGTTAGTCCCCATCAAAGAGTTTTGACAACAAAGGTATTAATATTACCAGAAGCTAAACTAAAGACCAGTCAAGAATCTAGAATCCAGAGAAAAATTCTATCAGTAAAGGTCTTTGGGTAACTTGTTGCCAGATTGAACTGGTTACATGATATGTGACAGAAAGTATCATGGTTTCTTTGAGCTCAGGACAAAGTTCTGGAGGTTATATCAGAAGAGGTTCAGGTTGAAAGAGGTTTCAAAGATCAGGGGAAGAGGAATGGGAAGACTAGCAATTATAAGACTAGTAACTACTGTACATTTGATACCATGTGATGGTTTTCCTGCTCATGTTTGCTTACCTACTACTCACTTCAGTCTGTGGTTTATCCAAATTGTTGTGGCTTTGGCCTCCTCCAGCATAACTATCTTGGGGAAACTAAGGTGACACTGCTGCTGCTCCTGCTGCTGCTGCTGCTAAGTCACTTGAGTCGTGCCCGACTCTGTGCGACCCCATAGATGGCAGCCCACCAGGCTCCCCGTCCCTGGGATTCTCCAAGCAAGAACACTGGAGTGGGTTGCCATTTCCTTCTCCAATGCGTGAAAGTGAAGTCGCTCAGTTGTGTCTGACTCTTAGTGACCCCATGGACTGCAGCCTACCAAGCTCCTTTGTCCATGGGATTTTCCAAGCAAGAGTACTGGAGTGGGTTGCCATTGCCTTCTCGTAAGGTGACACGGTGATAATTAAATAGCTGTGAGGAAATTAGTTCCTGCCGTCATGGGGTAAATATGCCCCAAAACACTGCTTTGGTTTCTGGAGTATACTCAGTTCAGTTCAGTTCAAGCCCAAATGTGGAAAGAAGCAGTAGCAGAATGCTGGAAAGATCAAACTCTTTTCACAGTGGAAGCTTTAGTGGCTGGTTAGCACAATCCAGTAAAGTGAGATGATAAGGAAGGAGCAGTCAATGCAGATGAATAAATGACTCCTTCCATGCAACCCTTTATCTGAATTTTTCAACAGAAAAAAATACTCGACAGGAAATACATAACCCTAAAATAGTAGCCTGATACATTTATTAGCTATAACTCAGTTTTCTAAAGACACAGCAGAGTTAATTCAGTGTTCATGCTTAGAGGCAGACTTAAATGGCTGGCCCCTTCTACTATTTAAAATTTAGAAAACCAGAATGTTCCTGATGAGAATCAGATAGCTATATCACTTGAAGACATATGCCTAGAAATATGACATTAAATGTCTACCTGACCCTGTTTGGGTACCATTTTGCAAATGTTGAGTCAAGTAAATATAGCTAGTCCATGTGAAGGCACTAGAGGTAAAAATTCTCAATATCTAGTGCCCAAACATGATCAAAGACAGTGAGACCTGATGTGTAATTTGTCTGCTAGTTCAGACCTCTCTTCTAAATAAGTTTTTAAACTTGATTAAGATACCTGAAATACACACTATGCAAAGAAATATATACACATTTATCTCTTTATCAACTATCTATGTATTTATCTATGTATGTATCTATCCGTGTTATTATAGGTTAACTTTAGCACAAATACATACAATTACAAAGTCAAATAGTATACAAGTCTAATGACATCATACTTCTGGAATTATCTACCAGTCCTTATCACTAGGAAATGTTGCCAGGCTAAACTGGTTTCCAGCTATTACTCTCTGAGAGACAACTGACAACGTTTGAAGACGTTTTTTACCATTACAAGCTGGGGGTGGGGTGTCACTGCCATTTAGTGTGTACAGGCCAAAGATGCTGCTAAACATTCTATAGTGCAGGTTTTTGGTTGCAAACTACAGAGTCAACTCTACTTAGTTTAAACAGGAAATGAATCTTTTCAAGGCTATCAAGCAGCTCACAGTATTTCCAGGTGAGTTAGAGAGTCAGTCTTAGAGCTAAACAGCTGGCTGCTGCTGCTGCTGCTGCTAAGTCGCGTCAGTCGTGTCCAACTCTGTGTGACCCCATAGACGGCAGCCCACGAGGCTCCCCCATCCCTGGGATTCTCCAGGCAAGAACACTGGAGTGGATTGCCATTTCCTTCTCCAATGCATGAAAGTGGAAAGTGAAAGTGAAGTCGCTCAGTCGTGTCCGACTCTTAGTGACTCCATGGACTGCAGCCTACCAGGCTCCTCCATCCATGGGATTTTCCAGGCAAGAGTACTGGAGTGGGGTGCCAGTGCTGGAGTAATGCCCAAACACCAGTGCAACAAAGACATTACATACACAACATGGGTGCTTAGCCACCACCTTCACCAAAAGATTGAGTCTAGCCAGCCCTGCTTTCTCTTACTGATTACTTCTGAATCGGAATTTCACACAGTATGCCTAGTTGACAGAGATTAAAGTAATGCCTTGCAATACATGATGGGGCTATGGAAAAGATGGAAAAGCAGCTAATTTGTGGATGCATGAGATGATAGCCAGTTTTTAAAAAGCAATGAGTAGCGCAGCTGGAGACTGAAAGCCAAAGGAATTTGTGATCATCTTACTGTAACTGAAATAACGTTTTATTATAAAGAAACACCACATTTAATTATTTATAACAAATATATATTAAATAAAGTGTCTTTAAACAGAG
This sequence comes from Tragelaphus eurycerus, assembly GCA_935064755.1. NCBI lineage: Eukaryota > Metazoa > Chordata > Mammalia > Artiodactyla > Bovidae > Tragelaphus > Tragelaphus eurycerus. The sequence continues at coordinate 35,478,802 of CAKXYN010000002.1, forward strand.
ACATTCATAAACCAAGGTTATGTATTGAGCAGTTGATGAAAATGTGATGAGAGGCTTGCAAGAGCCCCAACCTATATTTCCTCTGGAAGCAGTGATTCCTTATTCACTAGTTCAGTATTTGTGGCAACTTTATGGCCATAACTACTGCAGATAATGAGAGTCACTGCACCTTAGGAAGAACCACTCAGAGTCAACTTCACCCTAAAATATATTTTCCTGATGGTATGTAGTTTTCTGAAGGCACATCCAAAAGGCTTACTGAGTGTCTGGTGGGAGGGTCGCTGTAGAGGAAGAGAGGAAGTCCCTGAGAAAGGGCATGTGGGAAGAACAGACAAGCTCCTCCCACTCCCCTGGAAATTATGATTTAACGCAAAGGCTCCTGGAGTAGAAACCCAGTGAATGACCTGCCAAAGATCAGAGAGCTCAGTGACCATGATGCTTATTCTTGTGATTCAGTTCTGTCTTCAGCTCTGTCTTTTTTGCACTTGCCCCACAGTTACAGAAAGCTTTCCTGTGACAACCTTTTGCAGCAACAATAAGGTATATGTTCCTCATGCCACAGTTACACTAGCCATGTCAACTAGCCATCAACTGTAACTCCTAGAAAGGACTAGCACCACACAATGTGATTCAGCCTCAGAATATTTTAAAAAATGGCCAGGCTGACAGACGAGCAAATTTCTGCCAGCCAATTGGCCTCTCTAGAGTTTATAGCCTTTACAGACTCACTCAACAAAGACCATTTCTCAGTCCCAGAAAATATACACAGAAGTATATGTCTGGTAATATTAATGTCAAGGAAACAGCAATACTGTAACAAGCATTGATATCAGTACTTAACTTGCTGTAACTTGTAGAACTTGGTGTACACCAAAGTCAAGTTAACTAGAACAGCATTTGGAAGAAATGATCTCTTTGGGCATGGAAGTTTCTTCCATATTGATGTAAATTTAGGCAGTGTTATTTCTGATCTCAAAATAGATGTGTATCATGGCAATAGATAACCACTGAGGGCTTAGCAATGATTGTATTACATTATATTTGTTCATGGAATAAATATTTCTTAAGTGCCTATTTTGAGAAAGGGGGAAGGTTGGGTCCTGAGCACACCAAGTAGAACAGGGTCTCTGCCCACAGGAATTTAAAGCTGGCAGAGAAAAGGATCACAAAGTAAAATGACTGAAAAGAAGGCATTGTACCTGTGAGAAGTGAACTGTAGACATGTTGCTATAGAGGTTCAGAACAGGGCAATTTCTCCTCCAGAGGAGGCACTGGGATGGCTGTCAGAGGAGGGACTGTCTGAACTATATGTGAAGAGAGGGCAAGGAGGTGGTAGAGTGGGAGAGAGGGGTCAGGGCTCAGAAAACAGGCAACTTCTGGGGAGAGTCTGTCGTGGAGCAGAAAGCCATACAGCACAGGAGGAAAAGAGAGTGTCCAGCGTTTGTTATGTTTCAGACCCTGGGTTAGGACTACGATGCAGAGACAAGGCTCCTGTTCTCAAACAGCTCATGCTCTAAGTGGTGCATCCTCTGTGAGATAAGAAACATTGTCTGCAACAAAAAGCAACATGTCGATTCCTTATTAAGTATGGATAGGCAACAAGTGAGCTATATAATGAAGAAACTGACTTACATGACAAGCAGCAGGCATGCCGTACTTGGAACTGTGCTTCTCTAGAACAACAGCCTGCAACATGAGGCTTGTGCAAGATATATGGGCAGAGAAAGAAAATGTTTAAACATCCTCTTATATAGAGCTGCGGTCTCTTACTGACATCTTTGAGGCCAGATGTATTTTCGATTTTCCTTTGGATGCCATAGAGGCAAAATGGGGCACATAGACTGTGTATCGGGGAAGGCAATGGCACCCCACCCCAGTACTTTTGCCTGGAAAATCCCATGGACGGAGGAGCCTGGTAGGCTTTAGTCCATGGGGTCGCTAAGAGTCGGACACGACTGAGTGACTTCACTTTGACTTTTCACTTTCATGCATTGGAGAAGGAAATGGCAACCCACTCCAGTATTCTTGCCTGGAGAATCCCAGGGACAAGGGAGCCTGGTGAGCTTCTGTCTATGGGGTCGCGCAGAGTCGGACACGACTGAAGCGACTTAGCAGCAGCAGCAGACCGTGTATACATAACACAAGCCGCTAGGGTGACACCCACTCATCAGGCACATGAACATTCCTGTAGCAAAATTCGTGGCTGATCCTCAGACAGCATAAACAGTGACTCTAAAGTCTTTCAGCAGCAGGGGTCAGGTTTTGCTGCTGTTGGAAGACAATTTTCCTCAGATTTCTTGGCATTTCTGCACAGTCCAAGTCTTCTGAACAAAGTCATTGGTGAGCTGTGTTCAGAGATGACTAAAACAGCAAACATGCCTTGGGAGCTGGAGAGAGTGAGTGCATTTGATAAGGAGAGTGTCTTCCTCCCTGAAGACATTCCAGGGATTGTCAAGCTTCCTCAGAAGTGTCCCAGGGAAGTGAAGATATTGTCTTCCTCCGGGACACCCAAGAGAGGCAGGTGCCATCCTTACTATACTCCCCATTCCTAGAACTTGGGCTCAGCAAAGTTAACTAACTTGGCAGTCCCACTACCAAAAAGCAGCGGAGCTGGATTGGAACGAGATTCTACAGGGTTCGGTCAGATGTCCTGCTCTGCTCTTATGCACTGTGCTTAGATGAGGATGAGCCAAAAGCATCGCTTGCCATGGAACCTTAGTTAAGGTGAATCTCTTAACTGCTCTGACCCTATTTCCTTATCTGTAATACATTTCCACCTCTGAAAAGTGAGAATTTGGCGAAATGATCTTGAGATGGTGCACAGTGAGATATTCTAAAAATTAAAAGTTGACATAAAATGTAAGAGATCATAATTCATGTCACTGCAATCATTATGGCCCTAAAACACACAAAATGGGAATGAGTAAAGTGACTTCTAGCCTCACCACTACCTCCCACAGTGGCCTGCAGAGGCCGAGCAATACCCAGGAGCCCTGCCTTGGTGAGGTACCGGCCTTGTGCAACAGCACCCCCAGGGCGTAGCCAAGAGACAAGGGGAAGGGAGCTTTGGCCTTGCAGAAGCAGAACTCGTCCTGCTTCCTGCTTCCTTCATTTTAAAATAGTGAAGCCCTCCCTGAGGGTGAAAGGGAGTGCTGTGGAGCTGCTGTGCTTTGATTTTACCCAGAAATTAACAAGGAGAAGAGCAGTTCCAGAGCCTCTCTGGGTAGGAATGAGGACTGCACACTTAATTCCCCTGACTTAGCTAAACAATCCCCGTGGCCAGCCTCATGGAATTTAGAAAGAGTAAATATTTTTTGGAGGTCAAGCAAACGATTTTGTTTTCTAAATACATGCTGACATGGGGTCTGGGGAAGAGAAATACAGGTTCAGATTAGATCTAAGGAACAGAAACTCACATTTAAGCCCCAGCCATGCATCAGACACAGACAGAGCCGGGCATGCACTCTGTTCTCTCCTTACTTCTCTCTGCAGCCCAGGAAGGAATGACCACCACCCTCATTTATTACAGATGAGAGAGGAAAAGCTCATAGAGGTTAACAGATCTATCACAGACATGTGGATGGCAAGGAACAGACCTGGGGTCTACACCCATCTTGCCCATCTCCAATACCCATGCTGTTTCCTGGTCACTCTGCTCAGCTGACTTTTTAACATCACTGATGACCAAAAGAATAAACACACTGTCGTGCCGGTGTTTCTTCATCTGTTTGGGCATAGCTTCTTTTCCTTTGGCTGATTATAAAATTAGCTCCTTAAGATAATAAAACGGTGCTATTGACTTTCCCATCTCCCCCTCAGATACTAATGAGCAATGCCTTTAGAAGCTGACATAGATGTCCCTGCTTTGCTAGCTTTATTCACTACTCAGTTGCTATATTCAATCTGCACCTACAGTGCTGCTGAAAAGTGGAGGATGAACTGAATTGAAAGTGAAAGTATTAGTCACTCAGTCATGTCCGACTCTGTGACCCTGTGGACTGTAGCCTGCCAGGCTCCTCTGTACATGGAATTTTTCAGGCAAATATACTGGAGTGGGTGGCCATTTCCTTCTCTAGGGGATCTTCCCGACTCAGGGATCTAACCCAGGTCTCCTACACTGCAGGCATATTTTTTACCATCTGAGCAACCAGGGAAGCCCAGAGCAGATCAATCAGTTACCAGAAGTGGCACCCTTGAGCCAGGGTCCAGCCTTGGTGACAAGTCAGAGCCCCCAGGAGGAAGCTGGGCTCCTTCAGGGACAGTGGTGGCTCACTGGCCTCCAGTCCCATAACTCAGAAAGTGACAGGCTTCTTCCTATTCATGGCCACATACACCTCTGTTCACTGACCACCCCCCGCCCCAGATTTTTGTTGCTGGGACTTGTGTTATAACCTGGCATTAAAGGTACAGAGTCTAATTTAGGCTTGAAATTGAAAGGGAGATTTGAAAAAGGTCTGAAAAAAAAATATTATTAAAGCATTCAGAAACTGAAAAAGAAAGAAAGAGGTTGGGTGGAGCTGAGAAAGACAGAGAGAGAAAAGGAGAGTAAATGGTCACTGTCTAGAGAAAGGGGATGCTGTTGAAACACAAATAACTCTTTATTTTTGGATGTATTTTTGTTGCAGAAAGTCCAAGAAGATATAACCTTTTTATATCACTGGACATTTACTATACAGTGGGCACTGGTTTGGCACTCTACCTACATTATCTGGAATGAGGTCTTCTTATAGTAAACCCAAACTGCACACCCATTGATGCCTTTCAAGAGAAAAGAGAAGAATGCAAATGAGGAGAAAGAGAGGGGAAGGGAGGGAGAAAAAGAACGGGCTAGGCAGGTAGCTATGAGCATGCATGTTCTAGTACTGCGTTATGCAGGGAACTGACATAGCATTTGGCCTCACATCCACTCTGCAAACTGAAAAGTAGGCATGAATCTTCCCCTTTAAGAGATGGGGAAACTACAGCTCAGATAGAATCACGTGGCCAACAAACAGCTCTCAAACTAAGATCCCAGGGCCGAATGGGCACTAAAGAATTCTGATTGGGCAACCAAGGGAATTACATTTCTTTCCTTATAAAATAACCATGACACTATGGCAAAAATTGAAGTTTTATTTTTTATTAAATAATTAGGATTGTTGTCATTCAGTCACTTAGTCATGTCCAACTCTTTGCTACCTCATGGACTGCAGCACACCAGTCTTCCCTGTCCTTCACCATCTCCCAGACCATGCTCAAACTCATGCCCATTGAGTTGGTGATGCCATTCAACCATCTTATCCTCTGTTGTCCCCTTCTTCTTCTGCCTTCAATCTTTCCCAGCATCAGGGTCTGTTCCAGTAAGTCAGCTCTTTGCATCAGGTTGTTAAAGTATGGGAGCTTCAGCTTCAGTACCAGTCCTTCCAATGAATATTTAGGAGTGATCTCCCTTAGAATTAACTGGTTTGATCTCCTTGCAGTCTAAGGGACTCTCAAGAGTCTTCTCCAAGACCACACTTCAAAAGCATCAGTTCTTCAGTGCTCAGCCTTCTTTTTGGTCCAACTCTCACATCCTTACATGGCTACTGGAAAAACCATAGCTTTGGCTATATGGACCTTTGTTGTCAAAGTAATGTCTCTGCTTTTTAATATGCTATCTATGTTTGTCATAGCTTTTCTTCCAAGGATCAAACATCTTTTAATTTCATGGCTGCAGTCACCATCTGCAGTGATTTTGGAGCCCCCCAAAATAAAGTCTGTCAGTGTTTCCATTGCTTCCCCATCTATTTGCCATGAAGTGATGGGACCGGATGCCATGATCTTAGTTTTTTGAATGTTGGCTTTTAAGCCAGCTTTTTCATTCTCCTCTTTCACCTTTATCAAGAGGCTCTTTAGTTCCTCTTTGCCTTCTGCATTAAGGTGATGTCATCTGCATATCTGAGGTTATTTATATTTAGCTTGATTCCAGCTTGTGCTTCATCCAGCTCAGCACTTTGCATGTTGTATTCTGCTTGTAAGTTAAGTAAGCAGGGTGACAATATACACCAGGGTGACGTACTCCTTTCCCAGTTTTGAACCAGTCCATTGTTCCGTGTCCAGTTCTAACTGTTGCTTCTTGACCTGCATACAGGCTTCTCAGGAGGCAGGCAAGGTGGTCTGGTAGATCATTAGGATGCTTGCCTTCATTATGAATTCTATATTCATATTCAATATAGATAGTTCTATTTTTTGATTCCAGTGTACATGGGACAATTACAACCAAGACTGTAGTACCAGTTTTAGTCACCTCATACCTATTAATTTGCATATTTTATTAAAGTATAAGGAACTCAAGTCATGTGCTATCAATGGGAGCTGGCAACTGATCCTCAGGGCCAAGGGGACCTTGAACAGGGTTGTATAGTTTGGAGGGTGAATATCAAAATGCTTCCTGGAGGAGATGCTGAGACCAAAACTAAGTCTACCCTCTTGGTCAGAAAACCTGAAGAACCAAGATCTAGAACCAAAAATGGGAGGAGAGCTCAGGAACCAGGAGAACTAAGAGCTGTCTGGAAGTATTCTCTGATTAATAGATGAAGGACAAATTTGCATCCTTGTGACCTTTATTTTGGAGAAGGCAATGGCACCCCACTCCAGTACTCTTGCCTGGAAAATCCCATGGACGGAGGAGCCTGGTGGGCTGCAGTCCATGGGGTCACTAAGAGTTGGACACGACTGAGCGACTTCACTTTCACTTTTCACTTTCATGCATTGGAGAAGGAAATGGCACCCCACTCCAGTGTTCTTGCCTGGAGAATCCCAGGGATGGGGGAGCCTGGTGGGCTGCCGTCTCTGGGGTTGCACACGAGTCGGACACGACTGAAGTGACTTAGCAGTAGCAGCAGCAGACCTTTATTTTACCTGTTCCAAGTTCACATGGGGTGAGTAGAAATGAGATAAAATGTGTCAGGCACATTTTAGCCTGTTGAAGATCATGTTTTCATCATACATTACTAATTTACCATTTTGGCTTCTATCCAGCTCTCAGTGCTATGCCCGGCATATGGTAAGCTCTCAAGAAATACTATATGAATAAACAATTTTTTAGTGCCCCCAGGGATTGATGTTTCTAAATTTACAAACCCTGTCCCCCACCTGAGAGGAGGCCACCTGAGTAGCCAGCTGGCATTTCAAGATGACACCTCTGTCTCTGCTAACCAACTAGACCCCCAGTTTGAAAAACATAGACTTCCCTAACCAGGAAGTCATTTATGCATCAGCACAGGATAGCTGGGATCTCCTTTTAGAGAAAGTAGAAATCTGAACAAATGACTTCCGAGACCTCATCCTTTATTTTCAGGGAGAAAAGTCTCTTTCACAAAAGTAAAAGCACGGGGCCATGCTGTAACCTCACTGGGGTCATCAGTGAGACAGCTCACCCCAGAGCCGTGTCTGCAGCTCTGAGCTCGGGGTGTGGAGAGGCACGCATGGAACTCAGCCCAGATGTGCATTTCTTTTTATACTGATTCCCTCTAACTGCTGTAAACCGGGTTTCCAAGTTTTCATGCACCAATCTTTCAAAGCAAATTCCCTCAAAATTTTCTAGTGAAAAAAAAAAAAAGAAAGAAAACTCTAGTGGTCAAAACAAAGAGCTAGAAACCTGAGAAGAAAAGAGAAAATCCTACACAAGTAAATCAGAAACATGGTCAGAAACCAAAACCATTCAGAAACTGAAAATATTAAAAAATATTTCCTATATATTTTTAAAACTATTCTTTGCCTATTTATTTAGATTTACCTTCTTACAACAGACAAAATTAGGTCACATCAGATCAGATCAGATCAGTCGCTCAGTCGTGTCCGACTCTCTGCGACCCTATGAACTGCAGCACGCCAGGCCTCCCTATCCATCACCAGCTCACTATTCTTTGCCTATTTATTTAGATTTACCTTCTTACAACAGACAAAATTAGGGTCACATACACATACATATTTGCTTCATGAAAAGAATAATGAGGTAGAAATATGTATTGTGTTTAAGGACAAGACTGCCTGGGTTCATATTCTGTCCAGCGCTTTAATCAGCTATGTGATCTTGGGTTGATGCCTCTGGCCTCAGTTTCCTCACTTATAAAATAGGGATGGTAAAATAGCTACTGTGTAAGGATGTTGCATGGACTGATCTCCACTTGAGGCCCAAGAGAAAATATTTTACATCTATTGACTACCTATTAAGTACCAAAATTTTAGTAGGTACTTTTTCATACTTAAACTTAATATATCTCACAATAGCTTTTAAAGGAGATATTATTATTCACATTTCATAGATAAAACACTAGAAGCTCAGAGAGGTTGAGTAATTTGACCAAATTAACATAGTTATTAAAGGCAAGGCAGATATTTGAATCCAGGTCTTTCTGACAGCAAAACTTCAAAGTTGTAGACAAGGTGGCTCCCTAGGTCCCCAGCCATCATGTAGCAGTTCTTTGTTCTCATAGTTATGAGTGGTCAACCTTCCCCAAATGCTCAACAACCCCCTCCTATGAACTCTTCACAATGCAGGGACTTCTATACATGGAGAGAGAACTTTTAAATCTAATGGCTGAGTCTGAGTTCTCTTCACTTAAGATATTAATAAATATACCACATTGGTAAAAGCACTTTATACAATGCCAGAAGAGCACAAATATCACTGAAAATTCCTTCCTTTCACAATGCCTAGGGTTTGCTTATATGACTCAGCCTGCATTCCAAAAGCTTTGGTTTGTTGCACTGAAATAATTCATGGGCTAATACAGTGCAAGGCATTGGTGGTTCAGTGGTAGAATTCTCGCCTGCCACGCGGGAGGCCCGGGTTCGATTCCCGGCCAATGCATCAAGTTCGCCTTTATTGGAGAAGGAAATGGCAACCCACTCCAGTGTTCTTGCCTGGAGAATCCCAGGGACGGGGGAGCCTGGTGGACTGCCATCTATGGGGTCGCACAGAGTCGGATACGACTGAAGCGACTTAGCAGCAGCAGCAGCAATACAGTGCAAGATCATGTAACAGTACTCAAATATACTCAGTAAATGATGCATTTTACTATTGATTCACTTTATCTTCAAAACAACATTATGAGATATTTGTTATCTCCATTTTATAGATGAAGAAACCAAAGCTTGGACAATAAAGCAACTAAATAGCTATATTGATTGCTGCTTAAGAAATTTCCCCCAAAACTTAGTAGCTTAACACAGCAATAAACATTAATTTATCCTCCACAGTCTTTGTAGGTCAGGAGTTGGGAAATGGCTTGGATAAGGGTACTTCTAGATTAGGATTTCTCATACGTTTTCAGTCAAGCTATTGGCTAGTACTGACTGACAGGACTGGAGAATTTGTTTCCAGGGGACTCACACACTGGTGCTGGTTGTTGGTGGAAAGCTTTAGTTCCTCCCAATGTGAGGCTCTTCATGGGCTGATTGAGTGCCTTCATTGACATGGCGATTGGCTTCCCTCAGAGTGAGCTATATCAATAACCTCAGGTATGCAGATGACACCACATTTATGGCAGAAAGTGAAGAAGAACTAACTAAAGAGCCTCTTGAAAGTGAAAGAGGAGAGTGAAAAAGTTGGTTTAAAACTCAACATCCAGAAAACTAAGATCATGACATCCGGTCCTATCACTTCATGGCAAATAGATGGGGAAGCAATGGAAACACTGACAGACTTTATTTTGGGGGCTCCAAAATCACTGCAGATGGTGGCTGCAGCCATGAAATTAAAAGATGTTTGATCCTTGGAAGAAAAGTCATAACCAACCTAGACAGTATATTAAAAAGCAGAGACGTTACTTTGCCAACAAAGCTCCATCTAGTCAAGGCTATGGTTTTTCCTGTGGTCATGTATGGATGTGAGAGTTGGACTATAAAGAAAGCTGAGTGCCAAAGAATTGATGCTTTTGAACTGTGGTGTTGGAGAAGACTCTTGAGAGTCTCTTGGATAGCAAGGAGATCCAACCAGTCCATCCTAAAGGAAATCCGTCCTGAGTATTCATTGCAAGGACTGATGCCAAAGCTAAAACTTCAAATCTTTGGCCACCTGATGTGAAGAACTGACTCATAGGAAAAGACCCTGATTTGGGAAAGATTGAAGGCAGGAGAAGGGGCCGACAAAAGATGAGATGGTTGGATGGCATCACCGACTCAATGGACATGAGCTTGAGTAAACTCTGGGAGTTGGTGATGGATAAGAAAGCCTGGCGTGTTGCAGTCCATGGGGTCGCAAAGAGTCAGACACAACTGAGTGACTGAACTGAACTGAGCTATCCAAAATGTAGAGGGCAAATTGGAAGCTATCCATTTGGTTACTCACAGCATCACTTCAACCACATTCTGTTAGTGGCAAATCTCTGAGTTCAACTCACATTCATTGGAGGGAGAAAGAAACTCCATTTTTTTAAGAGAAAATGTGTCAAAGAATCTATGATATATTCTAAAGTCACCGCAGAGGCAGAACAGGAATTTTCATTTATCCCTTTCTGATTTTACAACTCCAGCTCTTCTCATAGCCAAGGTAAAGAGACACCATGAATGTTTCCACGGCTTACCTCCTCAACCATGATAGATATCATAAGCAATCCCAGTAACTCATACTGCTAAAGCTCAGCTTGGCCTAAGTATCTCTCTCACACCATGTGCCAGGAAATCACCACCAATCATTTCAGAGTAAGCACACAAGTAGATATGAACTCCATTCCTGTCCCTCCCTGTCCTACCATACTTACATAGGAAAATCTCACAGGTGTTGCAGGTTTGGGCTATCTTAGAGTCCCTAATCTTGAGGATCACCTCTTGGACTCTCTCTGAAACAAGATTTTTAATAATGAACCCCTCTCACAAAAGTGCTCTAGGGAGGAAAATGCTTTAGGAATCCTCATTTATTCTAAGCTTTAGAAAATCCTCCAAATTCCAGAACTTTACTGAAACTGTGCAGACACACCCCAGTAATGCATTTATTCTCTAATGGCAGGAGGAGAGGATTATATTCAATATCTACAGTGTTCTTTACTTAATACAGGTGCTCTCACCCACGGGTGCACATTGTAAACACCAGAGCCAGGATCTGGCCCCAATCTCAAGAGATTCTGATGTGGTTGATCTGAGATGCAGCCTGAGATCTGGGGACCTTTCAGAATGCCCCATGTGACTCTAATGTTCAGCCAGTTCTGAGAATAACTGATTTAACACTTCATTCTCATTGCCAAATAAGTGTTCCCACTGTGTATGCATTAAGGCATGCCACTTTGCAATGACTAAACGAACATATTAAAAGAATTTGGAGTGATTGACCCCAGGCAATATTCAAAATTTACCACTATTTTTCAAAATATCAATCACAGTTTTTGAGTTTAGATTGTCTTCCTTCTGTAGTTTTTCCTATCTATATTAAATGGACAAACCCACCTGATTCAATTTTAAAAATCCAATTATTTTGCACTTTTATGTGACTTTAACATTTTTCGTAAGCATCTCTCAAACCCCCTTTTTCTCACCCAGTGCTCACTTCCAATCCATAATTCTTCCCAATGTATCAAAAATATGAGACCACCTTAGAGCAAATGTAAAATTCTGTTGATATGGGACTTTGTGATTTGTGTTGTTCAGTCACTCAGTCATGTCTGACTCTGCGGCCCCTTGGACTACAGCATGCCGGGCTTCTCTGTCCTTCACTTTCTCCCAAAGTTTGCTCACTCATATCCATTGAGTCGATGATGCCGTCCAACCATCTCGTCCTCTGTCACCCTTTCTCCTGCCCCCAGTCCCTCCCAGCATCAGAGATTTCATGATCGTTTTAGTAAATACTTTTCTCTTCCTCACACAGTCAACTCTTACTTTCCTAGATTAACAGAGAGGGGAGATTAGCCAAATAATCTAAAAATATCATTTTTCTCTCAAATATCACATCTATCCTAAAAAAGATATATTTTTAACTAAGACATTTTTCATTTTTATACCTTAGCCAAGACAAGGACAAATGATCACCATAAGATGTTGAAAGATTCTGGGAATGGGGGCATGCCAGCAATCCCCTGAACACAGTTTCTACACAGTATTTCACATTAAAATCCCACACCAGGCTACATCCCATAGAGTTATATTAGAATAACTGAGGGTAGAAGTCAGGCATTTGTAAAGTTTGTAAAAATTTCCCAGGTGATTCTAATGTAAGGTGACCTAATCTAATTAGAATTAGGTAATTACCTAATTCTAAGGTGATTCTAATGATAATCTTTATGGGTCTGTGAGCAAAATACATGTTCTACATCTTTAAGCTACTTTCAGGGAAAAAAACATCTGCTCAGATGGGAGACATTTGTGTACCAAAGTTTATTTACTGAGCTAAAAACTGTGTAACACAGTGAATAACTTGAAAAATCCAAATGTCTCTTCATTTAGTAAGATCTAAAATTCAAGCAGAACATATTATTTCAATAAAGTATTACCTATTGGATTCGGAGGCTAAATATAAGTGCAGTTTATCAGTGTGTTCCTTTTCCTACCTTTACTGTAACTGACTAAATATGACATAACATTCACAACTAAAGGTCAAATTAAAATTGATACCAAGAACTGGGTTTTTAATCATAGAAATTAATTGTATTTATATTGTACAAGATAGCCATTTATTAGCTTAACACAAAATTACATCTATACCACTTTTTCCTTTATTAATCTTTTACTATCCTTGTGATATCATTTATTAGCTGGTTTAGATCATTAATTTTTTCCAGTTTTTTTTAAAATAATTGACATACATCTCTGTATATGTTGAAGGTATTACAGCATGGTGGTTTGATTTACAAACATTTTGAGATGATTACCAAAATAGGCTCAGCTCATTAACTCTTATATGGTATCTTTATTTTTCAATGTTTTGATAGGGATTTTAAAATCCCTTAGGAGAAGGGATCATGTACATTAAGTAATATTTATTAAGCATGTACTTTTGCCTGGAAAATCCCATGGACGGAGGAGCCTGGTAGGCTCCAGTCCATGGGGTCGCTAAGAGTCGGACACGACTGAGCGACTTCACTTTCACTTTTCACTTTCATGCATTGGACAAGGAAATGGCAGCCCACTCCAGTGTTCTTGCCTGGAGAATCCCAGGGACGGGGGAGCCTGGTGAGCTTCCGTCTATGGGGTCGCACAGAGTCGGACACGACTGAAGCGACGCAGCAGCAGCAGCATTAAGCATGTACTATGTGGTGAGAACTATGTTAGCCCATAAACAGGTTTTTTGTCCCCTATAGCTATGTTTTTATGTTCCCTATAGCTACGACAGAGGATGAGATGCTTGGATAGCATCACCGACTCAATGGATATGAGTTTGGGTAAACTCCGGGAGTTGGTGATGGACAGGGCGGCCTGGCGTACTGCGATTCATGGGGTCACAAAGAGTCGGACACGACTGAGCGACTGAACTGAACTGACTGATAGCTATGTTATTTAGTTTGCAGTTTACAGTCAATAGTAAAACCAACTTGATGGCCTGGCCACCTTTTTATTAATGGCAGTATAAAATAGAAGCAAATAAAAAGAAATAGCAAGTGGCAGCATATTAAGGATATACTCACATATTAAGGATAAGTTTACAGTAAATGAAACCTTCAGTTGTGTGTGTGTGTGTTGAGTCTCAATGCAGAATATTTTTCTCCATTAGAGAGATTTGAAATATATTGGGATAGAACAGTGTTTTGTGCATCATAGTGTTCTGTAAATAGTTCTTGATTAAGTAAATGAAGTCAAAAGTTCTAGAAATGGGGTTTTGGTTTGTTTTTGTTTTGTTCTCAGCTGTTAAAAGTTTCTATGGCTGAAAACAGAAATCACCTTGTAACTTTGGTATTCTTTTGGCTCTGAGCACTGAAGGGGCCTCTTTTTCATATGTAAGTATAAGGGGCTGAGGCCCCTGCGGGTAGAGGAGCAGGCAGGATGTCTGTGGCTTGGACGGCTCATTCCCTCAAGCCCTTTTTAGGTATGCAGAGATAGTTTCTGGGCCATGGACTTCTTTGTCTAGTGTCAAGAAGACTCCAAGAAATGAACACCTGACTCTGTCCATTTAGAGCTTCAAAAGACATGGAATGGTCCCAGCCAAGGTCCATGGCTAGCAAAGGAGAACTCTCCATGAGGCAAGAGGCATCTGGGCTGGTTGGCACCCACAGGATAGAGGTGACCCCCAGCACAGCCAAATGGAGGAGATTTTGATATGAAGAAAGTGTGCTTTCTGCAAAGAGAAGATGATAGAGCCTTAGAAAAATAAGCAGAAAAATAATGAAGATGTTAATATCCCAAACTGATCTTTCAAAACGCATAATAGTGATTTGCAGGGTAAAACTCTGGCAGTTTTAACTCAGTAATAGCCACGAATTGTCTTCCACACTCTGCATTCCTGATGATTGTGATTAATGAGGTCATTTATTCTTGTTGTTATCCATATGACAGAAATAACATATACAGCCCATTTATACTCTGAATTCCTTCAATGGCTTCACTTCACTGAGATGAGAGGGATGTGGCCATATTCAGAGATGGCCAAGAATTCTACATAGTGGTTAGGTCATATGAACCTCAGTATTTCACTGCAATGTACATAAGTTTGAAGGCTGGGAAGACACATATAAATTGATTCACTTAGTCGATATCTGGGTGCTTACCATATGCTAAGCACAAGAAAATAAAATTTTTTATACCATGAAATTATAATAAAGTTCTACTCATATTGAAAGTGAAAGTTGCTCAGTCATGTCCAACTCTGTGTGACCCCATGAACTGTATCCTGCAAGGCTCCTCTGTCCATTCAATTCTCCAGGCCAGAATACTGGAGTGGGTAGCCATTCCCTTCTCCAGGGGATCTCCCCAACCCAAGGATCAAACCTAGGTCTCCCACATTGAAGGTGGATTCTTTACCCTGTGAGCCACCAGAGAAGCCCAAGAAAACTGGAGTGGGTAGCCTATCCCTTCTCTAGTGGATCGTCCCAGCCCAGGAATTGAACCAGGGTCTCCTGCATTGCAGGCAGACTCTCGACCCACATTAGTGGTACAACTAAAGAGGCCACTAATTGCCATATGGCTTCAAAATGGTGAAATTCAGAGCAGACATTAAGATAACATGCTGCTGCTGCTGCTGCTAAGTCGCTTCAGTCTGTCCGACTCTGTGCGACCCCATAGATGGCAGCCCACCAGGCTCCCCTGTCCCTGGGATTCTCCAGGCAAGAATACTGGAGTGGGTTGCCATTTCCTTCTCCAATGCATGAAAGTGAAAAGGGAAAGTGAAGTCACTCAATCATGTCCGACTCTTAGCAACCCCATGGAATGCAGGCTACCAGGCTCCTCCGTCCATGGGATTTTCCAGGCAAGAGTACTGGAGTGGGTTGCCATTGCCTTCTCCGATAACATATGAGCAAATTTTAAAATATTACTTGAAAACACAAAATATCACAAAATGAGAAGAATCTCTAAAGACAGGCTTAAGAACAAGCACCAACATACTTGACTCACATCAAGACAACAGACCTCAGACAGAGGTTATCTGAGCAACCACTTATATGAGTGTTTTGATGGATAAAATTTATAGAAATGGGTAATCATGTATCTCTTATGTTTCATTCACAAAATATTTAGGGGTGGAAGGGAATATCTGACATCCTTGCGTCTGAATTGGGTCATTACAACATCACATAATTTACTTTCCAAATCAGTGTTTACATATGTTTTAATAAGACAACCTGTGTTCTTCATAGTTTAAATTGCAGTGTGGATGTTCAGTGGCCTTCCTTTAAGCAAGAGGCAATAATCTAACAAAAGGTTTTTCTCACTGCAAAAGGAAGAAAAGTGTCGTTGTGGAATGTTTTTCTCATTCATTATCCTCCCCCTCTGCAAACTACCACTTGCCAGGCCTGTAGACATTCTGTGATAAGCAGGAGTGCTCTCGGCAGAAATAGGCTCCACAGGACTGAAAAATAGCTTTCTTGTGGAGGAATAACTTCTTGCTTTTACAGAACTGAAGAAGGGTTAGGAGAAAGATTTGATGAACACATTTTAGGCTAAATTCCACTTGGAAAAACCAACTTTGGCTTAGATCTTTGTTCCTCAAAAGGTGGAGGGTTTTATTCTTGTACAATATAAATTATGGTCTTTCATCTCCAGGGATACCAAGTACACATTGAACTATTTTATTTTTATTTGTTTGTATATCTTAAGGTTTCAGTTTCTTTGAGAGTTTTTATTTCTCATGGCTATTATCTTTCTGTTCTGGTTATAATAATTAGAGATGCTTTCAATATTTTGTGATTTCGGTTTGACTTGAGATCCATATAAACTATACTCAAAGTTCTTCACATCATTTCAGTGTGCCTGGGAAAAGGCCTAGGGCTGGAAACCAGGTGACCTGCATTCTAGTTCAGCTCTGTCTCTAGCTATCTGTGTGATCCTGAGCAAGTCACTTAGCCTCTCTGGGCCTGAGTTGTCTCATCTACAAAACAAAAAACTTAGAGGAGATGTTTTCTCTTCCTTTGATGTTTAGTTAAACCTCCTTTGATGTTTAGTTAAACCTCCTTTAGAATTAATCTTAGGGCTACAATTGTATGATTTGGGTTTTTAAGTGTCTCCCCTGCAAGACCTTTGTGCTAAATGTTGTATATTAGCTATTCACAAAGTATTCATAGCCCCCTTCTTGCATGCTTTCCTCAGTCATGGGCTAGAAATCTAATATTCTTGATATTCAGACTCCTTCATACTTAAATGGGATAGTCATGTAGGCAGGTTCTGGTCTATGAGGTCAGTCAAAGTCTCTAGGGATTTGAACTAGGGAAGTTCCAGAAAAGCTTTTCTAAAAGAATACATTTAGCTTTAATGTCCCCTCCCCTTTTCACTCCCACTTCTATCTTCCTGCTTGTAATGTGGACAAGAACCTGTAACTGCAGCCTGTGACTGTGAGACACAAATACAAGGACAAAGGCTATACACTAGTGCTAGTGCAGGAAAAAGATGAGAAGAGCCCGGTTTACAAATGCATCCCTGATCTATCACACGAGACCTAACTCACCTGCGTTACACTCCTTGTTGCTTCATACAAATAAATCCTCTCCTATTTAGAGTACTGTTAACTGGGCTTTCTATAAGCTATAAATGAATGCAGTCATAATAAACCTTAAAACTAACCAGTTCCAAAGAGTAGGGATTTTAGAAAATCCCTGTTGGCTCAGAGGTTAAAGCGGCTGCCTGGAATTTAGGAGACCTGGGTTCGATCCCTGGGTCGGGAAGATCGCCCGAAGAAGATCCCCTGGAGAAGGAAATGGCAACCCTCTCCAGTACTCTTGCCTGGAAAATCCCATGGAGGGAGGCTACAGTCCATGGGGTCACAAAGAGTTGGACACGACTGAGCGACTTCACTTTCACTTTCTTTCAGTAACTTTAGTTAATCCTTCTTAGAATCAGTTTCCACTTTGTGATGACTTTTCATTGCCTTTGTTTAGCACTTCTGTAACTCTTCCTCACCATCTGGACCCTCTGCTGCTGCTGCTGCTGCTGCTGCTAAGTCGCTACAATCGTGTCCAACTCTGTGTGACTCCATAGACCCATCCCCTTCTCCCTCTGTGTTGTGCTCCCTGCATCTTCCCAATAGAGCAGATCACAGCCTCCTCTGTGCCACCACCATCCCTGGCACTCTCCTCTATTTTTGCCCCTATCTCATTTTTCTGAAACTTATTTAGTCTCGCTTTCTTTCTTATTAAAACCAGAAGTTTCCAGAGGGTAGTCAGCCTGTCTTCAGTTCAGTTCAGTTCAGTAGTTCAGTTGTGTCTGACTCTTTGCGACCCCATGAACCGCAGCAGGCCAGGCCTCCCTGTCCATCACCAGCTCTCAGAGTTTACCCAAACTCATGTCCATTGAGTTGGTGATGCCATCCAACCATCTAATCCTGTCGTCCCCTTCTCCTCCTGCCCTCAATCTTTCGCAGCATCAGGGTCTTTTCATATGAGTCAGCTCTTTGCATCAGGTGGCCAAAGTATTGGAGTTTCAGCCTCTGCATCAGTCCTTCCAATGAACACTCAGGACTGGTCTCCTTTAGGATGAACTGGTTGGATCTCCTTGTAGTCCAAGGGACTCTCAAGAGTCTTCTCCAACTCCACCGTTCAAAAGCATCAATTCTTCAGCACTCAGCTTTCTTTATATTCCAACTCTCACATCCATACATAACTACTGAAAAAACCATAACCTTGACTAGATGGACCTTTGTTGACAAAGTAATGTCTCTGCTTTTTAATATGCTGTCTAGGTTGGTCATAACTTTCCTTCTAAGGAGTAAGCACCTTTTAATTTCATGGCTGCAGTCACTATCTGCAGTGATTTTGGAGCCCAAAAAATAAAGTCAGCTACTTTTCCACTGTTTCCCCATCTACTTGCCATTAATTGATGGGACCAGATGCCATGATCTTTGTTTTCTGGATGTTGAGCTTTCAGCCAACTTTTTCAGTCTCCTCTTTCACTTTCATCAAGGGCTCTTTAGTTCTTCTTCATTATCTGCCAGAAGAGTGGAGTCGTCTGCATATCTGAGGTTATTGATATTTTTCCTGGCAACCTTGATTCCAGCTTGTGTTTCTTCCAGCCCAGCGTTCCTCATGATGTACTCTGCATAGAAGTTAAATAAGCAGGGTGACAATATACAGCCTTGACCTCCTCCTTTTCCTATTTGGAACCAGTCTGTTGTTCCATGTCCAGTTCTAACTGTTGCTTCCTGACCTGCATACCTTACACAGCCCTGTTTATCCCAAGTATAGCTTTGAACCTGGTACATAATAGATGTTCAATAAATGGTGATTTGGTTATTTCATTTTGACTGAGTGTATTAATTTATTAATCTTATAATCATTTGACAAACTCACTGCGTATGCAGAAGTAGCTGAGGACCACTGGATTTCATGCCGATTGTTATATATGGAGACTGTATAATTCTTGATAATTCTATCTGGACTGCATAATTGACACTGTCATTTACCTCTAAACACATTATACACTGAACTTTCAAAAGGAGTTTCTTTGAAACAGCAAATCTGTCTCTAATTCAGCCAGCTCTCCCACCTTTTCTGATACAGCAATAGAATTGACCATGAATTTATTAATTTAAGGGAAACAAAATAAGTTATTAAAGCCCTAAAACTCATGGAAATGAAAAACAGGGAGCTTTTCACAAACAGTGCTTAGTAAACATTTATTATGCCTGGGAAACATGCATTGTGCCTTTCCTGGGACAGTGCTTTTACAAATGGAAGACATGACAAGATATCAATTCATTCAATCTATTGATTTCCTTGGCATGGTACAGAAAGAAGACATTCAGAACTGCAGATTGTGTGTGTGTGTTTAAGTCAAGAACTGTCCTAAAAAGGTCAAAAAAGGAACTGGGATATAATAGGATTGTGTGAGATTACATTAATGCCTACAGTTACTCAGTTTATTACAGTTTGCTACGAACCACTAAAATGTCTATCTATCTAGGCAAATTGAAGCTGATTCAGTTATGCTTAAGAATGCTCTGATATTTAATATTTTAGTGGCCCTCATTCATGAAGCTATGGATAAAACATGTCTTCTCAATGGAAGTGAGTTTCCTAGTGAAAAGCAACACAGTTGAGAAGAGCGTTCTGAGATTTTAGTAATTCACATACCAAATTCACAATTTGGGCTACAGTTTTTAACTGTATTATCATAAAATTAATGAACCAGTTGTTTTTCTTTGGGAAATTTAATCATTTTCCTTTTCTACATAAGTAAATTTATTCTAAAAAGAATGGCAAATCTCTGCTATACCACAAATTTAAATAAATAAATAAATGACAGATGATGGAAAGCTTGCCCAGCTTTGGACTCTATACTTGTGTATATTCGGGGAAGACAATGGCACCCCACCCCAGTACTTTTGCCTGGAAAATCCCATGGACGGAGGATCCTGGTAGGCTCCAGTCCATGATATTCTCTGCTAGGCTCTAAGTCAGAGGCCTCTTCTTTCTTTTTTAAAGTGAGATAAGAAAGTGTTATGGGCTTCTCCAGTGGCTTAGTAGTAAAGAAGCCACCTGACAATGCAGGTGATGCAGGAGACGCAGGCTCGATCCCTGGGTCACGAAGATCCCTTGGAGAAAGGGATCTGCAGTATTCTTGCCTGGAGAATCCCATGGACAGAGGAACCTGGCAGGCTACAGTCCAGTAAAAACACAATCCCTAGTAAGTCTCTTTGGGTTTAATGTATACCTCATTTGGTCATGGTCATGTTATTCCAGCCCATTTACCCAGTGATCTGAAAGGCTCCCCGTTTTTAGTGTGTTCCAGAACAAGAGGAGGCTCTTCCATAGGTCCAGGCTGCCATGCAGGCACCCACTGGCGTGGATGGTGCTTGAACGTGCTGCAGCACCCCATCATCAAATGGAGGCAGTCTATTTGAGATGGCTCTCCAGCAGGTCCTAGAGGCCCTAGTGTGTTCCATGAGAAACAATGTCCCCTACCCCCACCACGTTGCTTTCTCTCTCTCTCAACCCACCCATATGGCCTCATTTATAGCATATGCTTCCCTACACCAGTCAGTGGGTCCTTGTCAATTCGGCATGGCTTTTTTACACATGGGTCCTGATGGCTGATTCTGGAGGTCAGAGCACCCTGAGAGGACTCCAGCTTCCCGCACTTTTTTTTAATCAGAGCTGAGTTTGTCAGTGGATTTACATTTTTCCTGAATCAAAGGGATAAGCTTTTTACTAACAAAAGTGTATCTCTTGCCAGACAGCCAACTTTTAGCTGAATAAAAATTTCCAAAGGATTTCTATGTAAAAGTATATGAAAGGTCTATGAAAAATCTGACCATGGCTGCACATGTCACTGACCCCCAGAGAGTTGAAGGAAGTCAGAGCCTGACCTCAGGCCACCAGATATCATAGTCACCTCCCTGCTCACCTTCCTGAGAATAACTTTCAAGGACAGTGTCTCAGAGGGTCATGGCTCAACATGGCCCTGAAGCCCAGCCCCAGGAGTTCCCTTGTAGCCATGGCTCTACCAGGAAACACCCCACAGCACATGGCAGGGCCTCCCCAAGTGCTCTGCCGGGAACTGAAACAAGCAAAGAACAAGGGGATACAAGGAGAAGGGAGGACAAATTCAATAAAGAATTCACAGGTAATGTCTTGCTAGGAAATTTTGTAAGTCTCTGTCCTTAGTCTTAACAGTCTTATAAATCCAACTGCTGACTCAGCTCTCCACTTGGCTGTCTAATAAGCACCCCACACATAACAGAAATCTTGATTCACCGCTCCTTTCCCTAGACCTGCCCCACCCCTGTCTTCCTATTCTTAGGAAACAACACCTGTCTTCCTATTCTTTGGAAACAACACCACTATCCACTCAGTTGTTCAGCATGAAAACCTTGGAGTCAAAGTCACTAACACAGGACACTTGCAACACAACTGTGACTTGGAGGGGTGGGGGTAGACCTAGAACAAGAGAGGATGTGAGAGCATGGACTAGTGTGGACTCTAGAGTCAGACCACCTGCATTCACAACCGGCTAGTTCACTCACAAGATTTGTGCATGTGGGCAATGTACTAACTTGCCACATCTAACCTTCAGGTTTTTCCTGTGAAACATCAAGATCACCACAGTATCAAGCACCAAGGTTGTTGTGAGAATTACACAACCTCAGTGTGGCAGTTGTCCAAGGTCAGCTCACCCATGGCTCTAGAAAGTGAGCCAGTTTCTGCTAGTTCACTGTCTCCTCCCTAGAGTCACGGAGGCAAGACAGGATTAGAGCCACATGATTAGCCACCTACAATGAGTTGAGTAGCATCAGCAGGAGAAATGGCACACTGGGGGTACATTAGAAGGTTCCTCCATAATTATTCTTGGATTTATAAACTTGTATGGATGTGAGAGGTGGACTATAAAGAAAGCTGAGCACCCAAAAATTGATGCTTTTGAACTGTGGTGTTGGAGAAGACTCTTGAGAGTCCCTTGGACTGCAAAGAGATCCAACCAGTCCATCCTAAAGGAAATCAGTCCTGAATATTCATTGGAAGGACTGATGCTAAAGCTGAAACTCCAATTCTTTGGCCACCTAATGTAAAGAACTGACTCATTGTAAAAGACCCAGATACTGGGAGAGATTGAAGGCAGGAGGAGAAAGGATGACAGAGGATGGCATTACCGACTCAATGGACATGAGTTTGAATAAGCTCCGGCAGTTGGTGATGGACAGGGAAGCCTGGAGTGCTGCAGTCATGAGATCACAAAGAGTCAGACACAACTGAGTGACTGAACTGAACTGAACTGAACCAAACCCAAACCTTTCCTCTGTTTATTCTGTCTTCTGTCATGTTTCCAACTACAGCTCCTCTCAGAGTGGTGTACACCTGAGCTCTCCACAGTGCTGCCCCCTTCCAGCTCACAATAGGTTTCTACACCCTCCTCTTTGTTCACCATGTCACTCAGATATGGATCCTCATTTAGGGTCCTTGACTACCTCTATACCTCTCCTGGGGCCTTTGTAGTTTCCTAAATAGATGTGATTTGATTGATTGCTTATTAAAATCAGTGTATTCAGATGATAAATCCAAAATTATAATGAAAGAAATGTGTGTGTATATATATATAAATACATATATATATATACATTTTTAAAATACTCTTTTCCATATTGAATACAGTTCTCTGTGCTATACAGTAGGACCTTGTTGTTTGTTCACTCTGTGTATAAAAGCTTATATCTGCTAACCCCAGCCCCCAATTCATCCGCCCCCAACCCCTCTCCCTTGGCAACCACTGGTCTATTCTCTACGTCGGTGATTCTGTTTATGTCTTATACATAGATTCACCTGTGTCATATTTTAGATTCCACATATAAGTGATATCATATAGTATTTATTTTTCTCTTTCTGACTTCACTTAGTATGATAATCTCTAGTTGCATCCATGTCGCTGCAAATGGCATTATTTCGTTCTTTTTTACAACTGAGTAGTATTCCATTGGGAGAAGGTGATGGCACCCCCCTCCAGTACTCTTGCCTGGAAAATCCCATGGATGGAGGAGCCTGGTAGGCTGCAGTCCATGGGGTCACGAAGAGTTGGACACGACTGAGCAACTTCCCTTTCACTTTTCACTTTCATGCACTGGAGAAGAAAATGGCAACCCACTCCAGTGTTCTTGCCTGGAGAATCCCAGGGACAGGGGAGCCTGGTGGTCTGCCATCTATGGGGTTGCACAGAGTCAGACATGACTGAAGCAACTTAGCAGCAGCAGCAGCAGTGTTCCATTATACGTATGTACCACATCTTTCTTATACATTCATCTGATGATGGACATATAGTTTGTTTCCATATCTTGGCTATTAAGAATAGTGCTGCTATAAACATAGGGATGTATGAATCTTCTTGACATAAAGTTTTGTCTAGAAATATGCCCAGGAGTGGAATATGATAGTTCTATTTTTAGTTTTCTGAGGAACCTCCATACTGTTTTTCACAGTGGCTGTGCCAATTTACATTTCCACCAAGAGTGTAGGAGGGTTCCCTTTTCTCCACACTCGCGCTAGCATTTGTTATTTGTAGGTTTTTTAATGATGGCTATTCTGACTGGTCGACAGAGGATGAGATGGCTGGATGTCATCACTGACTCGATGGATGTGAGTCTGAGTGACCTCCGGGAGTTGGTGATGGACAGGGAGGCCTGGCATGCTGCAGTTCATGGGGTCGCAAAGAGTCGGACATGATTGAGCAACTGATCTGATCTGATTCTGACTGGTATGAGGTGGTACCACATTGTAGTTTTGATTTGCATGTCTCTAATAAGTGAAAGTGAAATAATTAGTGATGTTGAGCATCTTTTCATGTGCCTGTTGGCCACCTGGATTTCTCTTTGGAGAAACATTTCTTTAGGTCTTCAGCACATTTTCTGATTAGGTTTTTTGGTTTTTTTCTGGTTGAGTTGTAAAGCTGTTTGTATATTTTGGAAGTTAAACCCTTGTCAATTATTTGCAAATATTTGAAAATATTTTCTCCAATTCTGTAGGTTGTATTTCCATTTTGTCTAGAAATATGTTGTCTAATTTGATAAAGTGTCAGAAATAGATGTACTATCATTTAAGGATCAAGTTCTTCCATGCCATGTCACTCATTGATGAAATAATCATTTAAATATATGTGAATGATGGAAAAATATTTAATGATAGGTTCAATATAATATATATATATATTG
The DNA here is from genome assembly GCA_935064755.1 of Tragelaphus eurycerus. Taxonomy (NCBI): domain Eukaryota; kingdom Metazoa; phylum Chordata; class Mammalia; order Artiodactyla; family Bovidae; genus Tragelaphus; species Tragelaphus eurycerus. Next base: position 35,503,025 of record CAKXYN010000002.1, read on the forward strand.
TTTTGAAATCCACTCCATTTCTTTCTCATCTCCCAGGTAAAAATTATTGCTATCTAAGCATAGATTTAATATTACTTCCTGACAGTATTCAATCCAGAGAAGTCCCCTGCTTCTTTAAACACTCCACAAAATCACCTGACACAAGTTTAAATCCTGAGTTACTTCCTGGTGTGGGCTCCTTTGTTGTAGCAAGTAACACAGGCAAATTCATTCCACTACAGATGCACTCTTTGGGAGCTGTAGGCAACATTAATTAATACCAAGAACTACCTTGAGTCCTTTGATCAAATGTCCAGGGAAAACAGAAGAAACTACAAGCGGAAATGACAATTACTGCTCACTAGACTTGACTTAGCAGCAGCAGCAGCAGCAGAAATGTGCTGGAAGGCATTACATGTGATGGCCTCGATCTCATACTGTGACTCTGATTCTCCTCATTCCCTCACAGCCCCCGTTGCAATCCATCAGTGGGCCCTCTGAGCTCTGCCTCACAGAACACCTCGAATCTGACCACGCCTCATCCTCTGCACTGCACACACGCAGCCCAGCCATCCCCAGCCACCACCTGCACTACTGGCATAGCCTGTGGAGCGATCCCTGGACCTCGGTTCTGGCCCTGAGTCCCCCCCACTGTCCATTGTCTCACCACAGCCAGAGCGAGTTTTACAAACAGAATATATATAGATATAGATATAGATATATACACACACACGTGTGTGTGTAATATTGAGTTTATGAAAAAATGTTTAATCTCAACGGGCAACTAGACATTTTGTAGTTAAAATAGCACATTGTACAGTGCAGTACTTGGCACAAAGTGACTACTCAAGGAATATTTATTGTATACATGGAAAACAGCTTTTCATCTAACAACTGGCAAAGATTTAAAAATAAAATTCATAGTTATTGGCAAGAGCTCACAGAAAGGGCACTCTGTATACTTCTGGAGATATTGTGCATTTTATCAGGAAGTTTGTCTCTGAAATGTCCATATCCTTTGAGCAAACACTTTCATATTTAAGTTTATTATTTAAGGATTTAGTTAAGGATGTGCACAAAAAGCTGTATTTACAGTAGTCCAGGCATTTTAAGTAGCAGTTTAATCTTTCATGTTCAAGAAGGATGTTTTTTAGGTTATGAAAATTCATCATAGAATAGAAAGGGCTTTTTTGTTGTTGAGGGTTATATTTGTTCCCTATTGTTGCTGTAACAGTTTGCCACAAACAACACAAATTTATTATCTTAGCAGTTCTGGAGGTCATAATTCAGAAATGGGTCTTACTGGGCTAAAATCAAGGTGTCACCTGGACTATGTTCCTTCAGGAGACTCTAGGAGAGAATCCAGTTCCTTGCCTGTTCTAGCTTCTGTGTTTCTTGGCTCACAGCTTTTCCTCTATCTTCAAAGATATAGTATATCATCTTCAAATCTCTAATTCTGACCTGCTCATCTGCCTCCCTCTTCTACTATGTGTGTGTGTGTGTGTGTGTGTGTGTGTTGTGTTCAGTCACTCAGTTGTATCTGACTTTTTGTGATTCCATAGACTGTAACCTGCCAGGCTCCTCTGTCCATGGAATTTTCCAGGCAAGAACTGGAGTGGGTTGCCATTTCCTTCTCCAAGGGGTCTTCCCCACCTAGAGATCACATCCAGGTCTCCCGCATCTCCTGCACTGGCAAGCAGATTCTTTGGCATTAGCATCACGTGGGAAGCCCCTTCCTCTTTAAAGGACACTTGTAGTTGCATAGGCCTATCTCTATAATCCAAAATAATATCCTGATTTTAAGATCATTTGATTTAGCAGCTTAATTCTTTCTATAACCTTAATTACTTCTTGCCAGGTAACATAACATAGTCAGAGGTTCTAGGGATTCTAATGTAAACATTTTTGTATTGCCATTACTGTGTCTATCACATGGAATATGAAACATTTGATGTCCTTCCTAAGCAAATCATGACCCTTCCAATCTATAGCTGAGCCCTTAAACTTCAGAGGAAGGCTTAAGACTGTGGTCTCAGACTGCAGATAAGGAACACGACTGTGCAGCACATCCAAAGTACCTTCATCATGACCATAATCATGGTGGGTGGGATCAGCAGTGCTATTACTGTTTGAAATCCAAATATTCAGGCAGTTACGGTGGCCTGACCTGAGTCCAGGTAGACATCTGATGCTCAAACCCTAGGTTGATATACTTGAAGCAATCAGGAGGGGGAACAAATCAGACGAGTTCCTAGGCCATCTGAGAGTCAAAGTTGGAGAAACAAAATTCAAATATAAAGTTCATCCAGCAAAAATAGGGCTGATGCTATGAGACCAACCAATGGCAGAAGCCAAGTATAACAGGGATGGAACTGGAATTTAGCATCCAAAAAGTGAACCCATTGAGCAAAAGTACCCACAGTGACTATTTGCTAGTTGCCTTTACAGGCAAGTCAGACTGGGTTAAAGGTACAGACTTAGTTGACATCATTTTTCTCAGAGAAGAAATGTAAGCTACGTCATTGTTTTGAATTATTTTCATTTTTTTTCTCACAGATTGAAGACTTTCAGTAGTTAGAAGATGAAACTTTGGCCTCATGCCAAATAGTAATAGTGATCCTAATGTAGAGGCAGCTTTTAAAGCTATGGCTGGGGTCGCCTCCCCCACCTCACCCCCAGCTTCTTTGCAGATTACTTATTTGTAGTGTGTACAAAACAAAGGTAAATGAGATGGAAGCCTGCATCATTATGCACACCACTCACACATTTTCAAGAATTTGTACTGCACGGATCCCCCTTCCATCCAGGTAGCATTATCTTTTTTTTCCTGCAATAATGGAATTATAGTGATGAAGGAAACAGAATACTATCAGAGTGATGCATGAAATCTCTAGTTTATTTCACTGTAGCTCAGAGAAAAGAGCGTTAGTATTCAGCCTTCTGACCAGTATGCTTCCTAGATTCGAATGAGTGAAGAAAACAAAGAACTACAGCTATCTTTAGGCTAAAGTGTGGAAAGTGGGAAGGACTGTATAGACTAAAGGAAGAAAAGCACCTTGGCAAATTCTGTTTTTCCCAAAAAAGGATCAAGCAAACAAAGCCCACATTTTTATTGTAAACAATAACTTGGTACCTGACTCCTAAAATTCTCAGGACTTAAGCGGCAAAAACCACAAGTCGCAAATAAGCCAAAAGAAAGCAGGGCACGGTGGAACCACCTCAAGACTCAATCGCGACATTACTCTCCTTTCCCCTACCTGCGAACGTGTGCTCGGCTGGTATGAAAAAATAAATTCTCTTAGTCTGGCCACAAGCTAAGCTAACAGAAGAAACATTTCTTTTGGCCTCAGCCCTCTGCCTCATCCCAGGGCTTGCATTTCTCACTCAAAGCCAAACTCAGGGGCAAGACTTCTTCTTGTATCACATCAAGGAAGCAGTGTTGAAAGCAAAGTATTTGATTTTAAGAAAGGAAGGCCTGTTCTCAAGGCCTAAACATTCAGCTGTAAAATGTGTAAACTGTGTCATGGAATTCTAGCTGTGGTATGTGTCAAGCTAAGAAAACAACATGCCACCTCACCACTCTACATCACACGGAAAGACGGAGAGGCTGAGAGAGATCAACACATATGCATGTAGTTACGATATTAAAATATGGGGGCTGCTGGGGAAACTTTGCAGCTGAAGAATTAAAGCTGCCTTGTATAAAAACTACGTAAATGTTGGCTTCATATCATTATCTGTTGAGCAATGGTTATGAAAATATGTTACTGGGAATTATCAAGTTAAAGGAATATCTTGTTTTTCCATGAGACAGGCTTTAGAAGTAGATGTTTGTAAATGAAGTCGTATTAGGCATACTCCCATTTAAAAAGCTTTTGTAGCACTCGTCACCTTCTACCATGATCTCTAATTTACTTGTTTATCGATGCTCCGTCTCACTGCAATATGAAGATCTTTGCATATGGTGGCTGCTGCCGCCACTGCTACTGCCACTGGCCCAGAAGGCAGCAGAAACTTCAGCCCCAAGGTTTCCTACTCCGTATCTGCTGCTCTCGCCTCTCTACCATGCCACGCTCAGGCCTAGTGTGCTAACTCTAACACTTGGTACCCTAATGGTGTGCCAGGGCTATTTGGTTCCCAAACAGGGAAAAAGTTCTCCCTTTTACCAACTTCACTCCATAACTTCAGCGCCTACTTGGTGCCCACATAGACATGCCCTGATTTACTCTTTCAACCTTAAAATTACTCAACAGCTAATACTTCCTGGGCACTTACTATGTGCCAGCCACTGTCCTGGGTACTTGGGATACAAAGATAGACAAAAACTTCTGAATTAATTCAGCTTACATTTCTTCAGTGTCCATTGAAATTGATCCTGTATCCAATGCCTCCGTATAAATTTACCATTTAGCTACATTTAGAATAAACCCCACATTGAAATGTCAACCTGACACCAATTTTTGATGGTTGCCTTTTAAGATATGCAGGCAATAGAGCCTGTAATACTCCAGCTCTCTAGGGTTTATATTAATATCTTACTTTACATTTACTAGGGCTTCCCTCGTGGCTCAGAGGTTAGAGTGTCTGCCTCCAATGTGGGAGACCCGGGTTCGATCCCTGGGTCAGGAAGTTCCCCTGGAGAAGGCAATGGCAACCCACTCCAGTATTCTTGCCTGGAGAATCCCATGGATGGAAAACCCTAGTAGGCTACAGTCCTTGGGGTCACAAAGAGTCGGACACGACTGAGCAACTTTACTTTACTTTTTACTTTTTACATTTACTACAAACGCAGGTGCTCCCCTCCCCTAGGTCCCTGAGAAAAGGATCATTGAGCAAATGTCACAGGTTCTACAAATTCCGTTGTCATTTCAATCAGACTCCTTTTACACTCCTGGAGTAACCAAAATGCCAAATTGAATTATTATAGAATTCTGAAATAAATCTCTTAATCCTTTCAGAAATTTCTGTCAATCCGCTTCCATCTGACCGTACTGGTCCATGATCCACCCCTGTGGAAACTCTTCCCCAGGCAAAGCATTGGAGGTTTTTAGTTGGAGTGTAATTAATGTGCCAAGTCATAATAACTATCATGAAAATATTTCAAAAGGTCAATATAATGATAAGCTTTCCCTTGTCTCTTTCTTGAAATAATTCTCCAGCTTAAACCAATTGCCTAAGTCACTTAGAGGCCTTTAAACAAAATGAAATCCTAATGATGTCTCTGCCATGAATAATTAATTGTTCATGTACAATCTTCTCAACAAAATCCATCCTCATTAGATTAGAGGTTTCCTCAAGATATGTGAGTTCATTATGGACATTTTTACCTCCTCCTTGTGTCTTTCTTTGTCCATCTTATCTGTGTCTGTGATCTGAGATTCCATCACCCTGGCAAGCCTCCAAAGAGAAATAGTTGTAGGGCAATTAAGGACCTTTGAGAAGTGGTAGAATCTCTTACTGCTTTAAAACATGGTGGCTCAATTGAGAGAGTAATAGCAGAGAAGGACTGAACTTACTCTGAAGGTAAGGGCAGTTTATTCTCTTCAGCGGGAAGAGAAAAGGAGAGCAGGGAAGGTATGTTTGTCCACCTTCTTAGGAACTGACATTTTATCCATGAGTCTTCTGTCTTTCTGACAAAGCTTTGATGACTGGAAAGCCTTGAGAAGAAATTAACATTGTAACAATAGAACATCTTGTAATTTCTTTTTAAATAATAAAATGCAAGGTCATAGACACAATGGGAGACATTTTAGGGGTCATCTCGTGTTCATTTGACAACTAACAATTCTGCTATCTGTCACAGTTCCAGCCACTGAGCCAAAAGGAGTCTTGTCCCCATCCCATTCATATAGCCCTGCCTTTTCAATCTTCCTTCTTCACCCATAAATGTGTACAATTCTTCCAACTATATTTCTGAATGGTCATATTTATTACAAGTGTGTTTCAGTGTTTAAAACTAATCTAAATGAAGAAAAGGATATCATCCATAATTCAAACATGTTTTCTGTTTATGTATTTATACATTTCTATTATACATTATGTCTAAAGTATTGTTCTTTTTCAAAGTCATGGTCTGAAGAACACTTAGGGATAGGATGAACCTGGCAAATGCTGGACAAAGCTTTTTGTTTCACATTTCTTTTCGCATAGCTATATTCATCCAGGAGAGAAAATTTCGTATTCCCTTTTTTTATCTAGCCTACCATATGAGTTTTTGAGATTAAACATAGTCCTTACAACCATCATTTGGAAAAGCTGCCTGGGAGTCCATTGGTGGACATATGCTACTTTAACAAACCACAATTAATAATACTGCAATGAGCATCTTTCTGCATGCTTTTTTAATATCTAGGATTATTTCCATAGGCTCAACTCTTAGAAGTGGGACTACTAAATCAAAGGATAATATTTAGATTGTTGAGATATATTGTGAAAACTTTCCCAAAACACTGTTCCAATTTCTAATCCTACATATCTTATTCCATTAATAGGATTAATTAACTTTCAATTGAAGGTGGTCATAATGTACAGAAGAAGGTGACCGTTTATTGTGAAATATATGTACACAAAAGTATATAAAATATATGCAGTTAAAGAATAACAATAAATTAACACCTATGTTCCCATTCCCTGTTTAAGAAATAGAATGTTATGAATATTTTAGAAGCCCCTATCAGATCAAATCAGATCAGATCAGTCGCTCAGTCGTGTCCGACTCTCTGCGACCCCATGGACTGCAGCACGCCAGGCCTCCCTGTCCATCACCAGCTCCCGGAGGTCACTCAGACTCACATCCATCAAGTCAGTGATGCCATCCAGCCATCTCATCCTCTGGCGTCCCCTTCTCCTCCTGCCCCCAATCCCTCCCAGCATCAAGGTCTTCTCCAATGAGTCAACTCTTCGCATGAGGTGGCCAAAGTACTGGAGTTTCAGCTTTAGCATCATTCCTTCCAAAGAAATCCCAGGGCTGATCTCCTTCAGAATGGACTGGTTGGATCTCCTTACAGTCCAAGGGACTCTCAAGAGTCTTCTCCAACACCACAGTTCAAAAGCATCGATTCTTCAGCGCTCAGCCTTCTTCACAGTCCAGCTCTCACATCCCTACATGACCACAGGAAAGACCATAGCCTTGACTAGGCGAACCTTGTTGGTAAAGTAATGTCTCTGCTTTTGAATATGCTATCTATAGTATTACTATATTGTAGCAGCTACAGACAGATCTCATAATTCCATTAGCTTAAAATACATGCATACACATCATATGCACGTTTGTACTTTGTTCACATGATAGTCCATGCACTCCAAGGAACTCTCCTTGACACCTCCAACAATAACTTAAGACTTTACATTGTTTCCATCTTACAATTCTACCATCTCAGAGGTCACCGGGATGGTTGTAAGAGAGCAGGGATCTTGAAATTTTGTTATCAGCATATTGTGGCTGCCTCCTCTATCTGCAAAATGCCTACCATCCTGGAAACTTCCTTCATCCTACCATCCACAGGAACTTCCCTGTGGATTCCCTTCACCTCTCTCTGATATTGACTATCCTCTCTCTGCTATTGATTCCAGAATCCCATGGCTTCCTTTTGTTTGCTTTTTTTTTTTTTTTAATTCTTAAAACTTAGTAAATATAGTTAATTAAAGCCTGTAACTCTTACCTCCAGTATCTGGAATCCTGAGAGTCTTTCCAATTATGTTTTTTTTTTCTTTTTCTGAACAAACACATCCTCCAGCAGCTTCTTAATAAAGGATGTGGGAGAGGTCAATTTTATAGAAAATTCAAATGCTTTTTTGAGGTGACAACATAGTCTTTACAACCATCATTTAGAAATGCTGTCTGACATTCCATCAAGTAAATACGCCCTTGTTTTGTTAAAACAAGGTTTGTTAACCATGCCCTTTTTAGACATTCATATTGTTTCCCATTTTTACTACTACTAGCAATGCTGCAGTAAGTATCTTTCTGCATCTGGATGCCTGCTGAAGGCCAGGTACCTCATGGGCACAGTAGAGAGTCAGGCACAGTCTAGTGCACACAAAACAAGAGGCGCAGCAAAGGGAAGCAAGGGGTATACAGGTGCTCAGTTGAGAAACAGGTGATTGTTTCCCTAAGAATCTGAGGTACAAAACAGCCTCAGATCAGATCAGATCAGTCTCTCAGTTGTGTCCGACTCTTTATGACCCCATGAATCCCAATACACCAGGCCTCCCTGTCCATCACTAACTCCCGGAGGTCACTCAGACTCACATCCATCAAGTCAGTGATGCCATCCAGCCATCTCATCCTCTGGCGTCCCCTTCTCCTCCTGCCCCCAATCCCTCCCAGCATCAAGGTCTTCTCCAATGAGTCAACTCTTCGCATGAGGTGGCCAAAGTACTGGAGTTTCAGCTTTAGCATCATTCCTTCCAAAGAAATCCCAGGGCTGATCTCCTTCAGAATGGACTGGTTGGATCTCCTTGCAGTCCAAGGAACTCTCAAGAGTCTTCTCCAACACCACAGTTCAAAAGCATCGATTCTTCGGCGCTCAGCCTTCTTCACAGTCCAGCTCTCACATCCCTACATGACCACAGGAAAGACCATAGCCTTGACTAGGCGAACCTTTGTTGGCAAAGTAATATCTCTGCTTTTAAAACAGCCTACTGCAATATATAACTTTCTCTGCAGGCTTTATCCCAACTTAAGTGCAATTTTGAAATTTTAATACATATTAATCTTTGGTTTTGACATTAAGATAGTAACCTTTTTTAAAGCATTTTTTAATTTTTATTTTTTAATATAAATTTATTATTTAATTGGAAGTTAATTACTTTACAATATTGTATTGGTTTTGCCATACATCAACATGAATCCACCATGGGTGTACACGTGTTCCCCATCCTGAACCCCCCTCCCTTCTCTCTCCCCATATCATCCCCCTGGGTCATCACAGTGTACCAGCCCCAAGCATCCAGTATCCTGCATCGAACCTGGACTGCTTTTAAATTACTTACCAGCCATCTTTCTGTGGCACCCATTTCAGTTAACACATCTCTGTGTATATCCCCACATCCACATCCTGCCCAACCCACCTCTCAAATTTCAGTCTTTCGAACTGAAAGTGCTCCCAATGGCCAAGGCTGGGACAGTCTTAGCAACAAAGTAAAGAAGTTTTGGATTAAACCCCAAAGAAGTTGTGCTGTGTGTGTGTGTGTCTGTGTGTGTATGTATACATATATGTATATATATAATGAAATATTACTCAGCCATTAAAAAGAATGAAATAATAACATTTGTAGCAACATAGATGGACCCAGAAATTGTCATACTGAGTGAAGTAAATCAGAGAAAGAGAAATATCATATGATATCTATTATATATGGAATCTAAAAAAGAAATGATCCGAAATGAACTTACTTACAAAACAGAAATAGAACGAACTTACGGTTGTCAGAGGAATGATGGGGAGAAGGGCTAGTTGGGGAGTTTAGAATGGACGTGCACACACTGCTGTACTTAAAATGGATAACCATCAAGGAGGCACTGTGGAGCGCATGGAACTCTGCTCAGTGTTACGTGGCAATCTGGATGGAAGCGGAGTTTGGGGGAGAATGGATACACATATATGAAGGGCGAGTCCCTTTGCTGTTCACCTGAAACTATCACATCATTAATCGGCTACACCCCAAAACAAAATAAAAAAGCTTTAAAAAAAAACCAAAGTATAAAATACATAAGTATTCATGAATTCATACTGACATATAAATGACTGAAAAAAATAAGTACGCAAGAAGAGACAAATCTCCCATGCAGAAAAATTCTAAATAGTATATGTAGGTACTCAGCTCTCATAGTGGTAGAGCCAAACTCCCAACTCCTCAAATGTGGACTCCACACAGTGACTTCCCTTCAAAGAGCACAGAATAGAAAGGGAGGAGATAAGAGTGAATTCACAGTGGGGAAATATGACAAACATTACGTCAGCCAGGTGATCAAGATCAACACCAAGAGTGGCAGGCCGTGTTGATCGTGTGTGCTTTCGATATGATGTGACGAAAATGTCATTTCACCTCTGTGCCTGTTCCTAAAAAAAAAAAATACATGACTCCAATAAAATTATGAGAAAAATATCAGACGACTCCCAGAGGAGGAACACCCTACAAAATACCTGACCAGTACTACTCAGAAGTGTCAAGGTCAACAAAAAGTTACAAAGTCATCTAAGAAATAGTCACAGCCCAAAGTAGTTTAGGTAGACATGATGACTAAATTTACTGTGATAGCCTAGAAAGGATTCTGAAATAAAAAAGGGACATGAGGTAAAGATTAACGAGATAAAATATATCGATCTGATTCATGTCTTGCAACAAATTTACCATACCAAAGTAAAGGGTTATTAATAAGGGAATTGGCTGCAAGGTATGTGGGAACTCTTTGCACTTTCTTCGCGATTTTTTCTGTACATCTAAAACTTCTAAAAGTTTGTTTTTTTAAGTTAAAGGTCAGAGCTTCCCTGGTAGCTCACTGGCAAAGAATCCACCTGCCAATGCAGGAGAGACAGAGTCGACCCCTGATCCGGGAGGAGCCCACATGCCATGGAGCACCACAACTCTTGAGCCTGTGCCCTGGAGTCCAGGAGCCACACTACCAAAGCCCAAGCGCCATAGAGCCCATGCTTCCCAATGAGAGAAGCCACAGCAATGAGAAGCCCACACACCACAACTAGAGAGCAGCCCCTGCTTGCAGCCAACTAGAGAAAGCCCACCCAGAAACAATGACCTAGCACAGCCAGAGATAAAGTTTTAAGTTAAAAGTCAATGAAGCATTAAGTAACTGAGGCCATTTTCATCTATACGTTTTAGGTTTAGCCACTAATGATTATATCCCTGGAGAATCCCATGGACTACAGTCACAGGGCTACAGTCCATAGCGTCTCTAAGAGTCAGATACTACTGAGCAGCTGAGCACACAGGCACAGTAAAAGATGAGGACAGAAGAAAAATATTTCCCAAGAGAATTTCTAAGTAAGACTTAAGGCATAAGGTGCCACCTCATTATCAAATACTGCCATCTCATCACTGAATTTTCTGCTAACGTATCCTGAAGTAGAGACTGTCAAAAAGTTTCCCTGGTGGCTCAGGGAATGCAGGAGACCTGGGTTTGATTCCTGGGTCAGGAAGATTCCCTGGAGAAGGGAATGGCTACACATTCCAGTATTCTTGCCTGGAGAATTCCATGAACAGGGGAGCCTGGCAGGCTGTGGTCCATGGGGTCGCAAAGAGTCAAACACGACTGAGAGACTAACACTTTCACTGCCTGAAAAATAGTGATCTGATTCACATCATCAGGAGCCAACTGTGCATATAGAAAGACAGTGTGACCACAAAGCTTAACTCCTTCAGGGACCACTCATGTGTGTGTTGCCCCCCACACACGCATAGCATACCCTTGAATCATCTATACAAGTGGTTATTTTATCCCCTATATTTTTCTGTATGTTTGAAATATTCTACAATAGTGTTAAGGTAATGTTTTCATATTAATAATTTTTTCCTATTGAGCTTTCAGACTTAATAATTTCAGACTTGACAGTTACAAAATAATACAAGAATTCCTGTACACCATTCACCCCACTTCCCCAAATGTTGACATTTTACATAGCCACAGTACAGTAATCAAAACCAAGAGACTAGCCTGAAGCAAAAGTGAGAGTGTTGGTCACTCAGTCGTGTCTGACTCTTTGTGACCCCATGGACTGTAGCCAGCCATGCTTCTCCCTCCATGGAATTCTCCAGGCAAGAATACTGGAGTGGGTTGCCATTCCTTTCTCCAGAGGATCTTCCCAATCCAGGGACCAAACCCAGGTCTTTGGCATTACAGTCAGATTCCTTGCTGTCTGAGCCACTGTTATTAACTAATCTACAGACTATATTCAAATGTCACCAGTTGTCCCACTTATGTCCTTTCCCTGGTCCAGAATCACAATCCAAGATTCTACTTTGCATTTAGTTGCCATGTCTCCAATGCGAGGCAGTTCCTTAGTCTTTCTCTGCTTTTCAGGCCCCTAACACTTTTGCAGGGTCAAAGGAAAACAGTTAAACCCATCAAATTTATGACTATCTCCCCAAAAGAATTTTATTAAAGGAAGCTCTCTAGATAGTTGCCAGCATATCAGGGAAGAGCCTTGAGATAGGCTCTAATCCCAGATGACTCTGTAACCTCAAGCAAGTCCACAGAAGGGTCAGGAGATGGATAGGAGAGTGGTTGAGCTGGGGCAGACTATACCCCAGTAGGATTACTGAGTTTGGGGACCCACAGTTTTATAAACATCTATTGCAGTGCCAAAGTTCTTAGATGCCCAGAGACCTCTCCTCACTGGCAGGAACTTCTGAGATAGGGGAGCCCACTGTGAATGAGAGTACTTGCCCAGGTCCACTCACCAGGGCTTGGTGAAGCCAAGAGTTGAACTCAAGACTGTCTGAAAAAAGCCCAGGCTGCCAGTACTACATATCCTGAAGCTGACCGAGGGTCACACTCTCCAGCCTTCTCAGAGTTTAGCATCAAGGATCAGAATGTGAAGGCCAAGAGAGAGTTTCCTTTTTTTCTGTTCTTTCTCTTGCTACTTTGAAGTAGCCTCGTGCCCTTTGGTGCCCACAGACTCTGAAATCACCTTCCGCCAGGCCCACAGATGAGATATGTGGTGTTACACCTCCATCTAGTGGTAAAAGCTGTAAAGTGCAACACCGCCGTCCCTGCCGCGCCAGTCACACTTGCGAGGCGTTTAGCAGAAATTGACAATCTTGAAGAAGCAACTCGCCGACATATAATCAATGTACTGTGACTTCTTGCCTAGAAAATACCGTGAACAGGGAAGCCTGGCGGGCTACAGTACATACGGTTGCAAGCAGTCAGACACGACTGAAGCAATTTAACAAGCACACACGTGCTCTAACTTCATAGTGTTAGAAGCCACATAAGACAATGTGGTTTATTTGAAAGAGGCGATGGAGACAAATGGACCAAGACAGAATCCCTTCCCTGCTCTTACTTAAAGTGACTTTGTTAAGTCTCTGAAATGTCTCTGAACATTAGTTTTCTCATATTAAAATGGGGGCTCATAATATCTACATGTAAGGTAGTTATACCTTGATGAGTGCTGGGTTCACAGTAAATCCCGGATAAACATGTGTTCCTTTTCACACTCCTCTCTACGTCCTTGTGCACAATCTCCATGACAACTCGGAGTCATGAAAATGAAAGGGATAATTCATGAAAGGTTCAATAATGTTTTCCCAAAACGTTGGACAGACTGTAAATTTCAGAGTCCATATTGCATAGATTTTAGGCCAGGGACTCTGGCACTGGGGCTGCCTTGTTTTGAATACCAACTCTGCCAGATGCTTGGTTTTCCATCTGTAAAATAGAAATATTAATAAAGATACCTACCCCCTAGGATTGTTGTGAGGATTAAATAAGTTAATATCTGCAAAGCACTTAGAACAATACACATTTGATGTGTGGATCTATTATCAGTAATATTTCATAGTGATGTGCGCATGTGTGAGGGTGGTCTCTTCAATTGAGACCGACTCTTTGTGACCCTATGGACTGTAGCCCACCAGGCTCCTCTGTGCATGGGATTCTCCAGGCACAGATACTGGAGTGGGTTGCCCGTGCCCTCCTCCAGGAGATCTTCCCAACCCAGGAATCAAACCAGCGGCTCTGATACCTTCTGCCTTGGCAGGCGGGTTCTTTACCACTAGCGCCACCTGCTGATCCCAAAAAGCAGGGGTGAGGCTGGGTAGGCTCCAAGCCAGTCTATTTGATTTGTAAAAGAAAACGTTTTTCTTTCTGGCTTACTTCACTCTGTATAATAGGCTCCAGTTTCATCCACCTCATTAGAACTGATTCAAATGTATTCTTTTTAATGGCTAAGTAATATTCCATCGTGTATATGTACCACAGCTTTCTTATCCATTCATCTGCTGATGGACATCTAGGTTACTTCCATGTCCTGGCTATTACAAACAGTGCTGCGATGAACATTGGGGTACACATGTCTCTTTCAATTCTGGTTTCCTTGGTGTGTATGCCCAGCAGTGGGATTTCTGGGTCATATGGCAGTTCTATTTCCAGTTTTTTTAAGGAATCTCCACACTGTTCTCCATAGTGGTTGAACTAGTTTGCATTCCCACCAACAGTGTAAGAGGGTTCCCTTTTCTCCACACCCTCTCCAGCATTTATTGCTTGTAGACTTTTGGATAGGAGCCATTCTGACTGGCATGAAATGGTACCTCATTGTGGTTTTGATTTGCATTTCTCTGATAAAGAGTAATGTTGAGCGTCTTTTCATGTGTTTGTTAGCCATCTGTATGTCTTCTTTGGAGAAATGTCTGTTTAGTTCTTTGGCCCACTTTTTGATTGGGTCTTTTATTTTTTCTGGAATTGAGCTGCAGAAGTTGCTTGCATATTTTTGAGATTAATTCTTTGTCCGTTGCTTCATTTGCTATTATTTTCTCCCATTCTGAAGGCTGTCTTTTCACCTTGCTTATAGTTTCCTTTGTTGTGCAGAAACTTCTAATTTTAATTAGGTCCCATTTGTTTATTTTTGCTTTTATTTCCAATATTCTGGGAGGTGAGTCATAGAGGATCCTGTTGTGGTTTATGTCAGAGAGTGTTTTGCCTATGTTTTCCTCTAGGAGTTTAATAGTTTCGGGTCTTATGTTTAGATCTTTAATCCATTTTGAGTTTATTTTTGTGTATGGTGTTAAAAAGTGTTCTAGTTTCATTTTTTTACAAGTGGTTGACCAGTTTTTCCAGCACCACTTGTTAAAAATATTGTCTTTTCTCCATTGTATATTCTTGCCTCCTTTGTCAAAGATAAAGTGATCCTATTATACAGAGTGAAGTAAGCCAGAAAGAAAAACATCAATACAGTATACTAACACATATATATGGAATTTAGAAAGATGGTAACGATAACTCTGTATGTGAGACAGCAAAAGAGACACAGATGTATTGAACAGTCTTTTGGATTCTGTGGGAGAGGGCGAGGGTGGGATGGTATGGGAGAATGGCATTGAAACATGTAAAATACCATATGTGAAACGAATTGCCAGTCCAGGTTTGATGCATGATACATAGTGCTCGACGTTGGTGCACTGCAATGACCCAGAAGGATGGGATGGGGAGGGAAGTGGGAGGGGGGTTCAGGATGGGGAACACATGTACACTCATGGCAGATTCAAGTCAACATATGGCAAAACCAATACAATATTGTAAAGTAAAATAAATTAATTAATTAAAAAATAAACTGCTCAACCTGAAAAAAAAAATGCACCAAAATGCACCACAACTGAAAAATATCTACCTATGGGGAATATTATTAATTTGTGGTAAAACCAGCCTTTTAAAACACCATTTTGTCTTACTGGTTTATTTTCACAGCTTGAACACTCTAATACTTGGTATATAATGAGATATTAAATAAATATTGCTGATGAAAAAAAAAAAGAAAATGTTATACATTCCACATTTCTCATCCTTTTGAATGTTACTACTCTATCTCTTGTGTTTTCCGCAAAACACACAGACACACATATTCTGTCTTCAGATCAGATCAGATCAGTCACTCAGTCATGTCTGACTCTTTGCAACCCCATGAATCGCAACACACCAGGCCTCCCTGTCCGTCACCAACTCCCGAAGTTCACTCAGACTCACATCCATCGAGTCAGTGATGCCATCCAGCCATCTCATCCTCTGTCATCCCCTTCTCCTCTTGCCCCCAATCCCTCCCAGCATCAGAGTCTTCTCCAATGAGTCAACTCTTCGCATGAGGTGGCCAAAGTACTGGAGTTTCAGCTTTAGCATCATTCCTTCCAAAGAAATCCCAGGGCTGATCTCCTTCAGAATGGACTGGTTGGATCTCCTTGCAGTCCAAGGGACTCTCAAGAGTCTTCTCCAACACCACAGTTCAAAAGCATCAATTCTTCGGCGCTCAGCCTTCTTCACAGTCCAGCTCTCACACCCATACATGACCACAGGAAAAACCATAGCCTTGACTAGAACCTTTGTTGGCAAAGTATTGTCTCTGCTTTTCAATATGCTATCTAGGTTGGTCATAACTTTCCTTCCAAGGAGTAAGCATCTTTTAATTTCATGACTACAGTCACCATCTGCAGTGATTTTGGAGCCCAGAAAAATAAAGTCTGACACTGTTTCCCCATCTATTTTCCATGAAGTGATGGGACCAGATGCCATGATCTTCGTTTTCTGAATGTTGAGCTTTAAGCCAACTTTTTTCACTCTCCTCTTTCACTTTCATCAAGAGGCTTTTTAGTTCCTCTTCACTTTCTGCCATAAGGGTGGTGTCATCTTCATATCTGAGGTTATTGATATTTCTCCCGGCAATCTCGATTCCAATTTGTGTTTCTTCCAGTTCAGCGTTTCTCATGATGTACTCTGCATAGAAGTTAAATAAACAGGGTGACAATATACAGCCTTGACGAACTCCTTTTCCTATTTGGAACTGGTCTGTTGTTCCATGTCCAGTTCTAACTGTTGCTTCCTGACCTGCGTACAAATTTCTCAAGAGGCAGATCAGGTGGTCTGGTATTCCCATCTCTTTCAGAATTTTCCACAGTTGATTGTGATCCACACAAAGGCTTTGGCATAGTCAATAAAGCTGAAATAGATGTTTTTCTGGAACTCTCTTGCTTTTTCCATGATCCAGTGGATGTCAGCAATTTGATCTCTGGTTCCTCTGCCTTTTCTAAAACCAGCTTGAATATCAGGAAGTTCACAGTTCACATATTGCTGAAGCCTGGCTTGGAGAATTTTGAGCATTACTTTACTAGCATGTGAGATGAGTGCAACTGTGTTGTAGTTTCAGCATTCCTTGGCATTGCCTTTCTTTGGGACTGGAATGAAAACTGACCTTTTCCGGTCCTGTGGCCACTGCTGAGTTTTCCAAATTTGCTGGCATATTCCATCTTCAGATACTTATAATATAATGCCTCTTGACTAAGCTAGCTTCCTGGTCCATCACTAAGTGGGTGCAAAGCCTTTCTGAGTGGCATAATGCCAGAGTGACTGCATACCCTCTTACTCTGTTAATGCTTCTTACCCTTGAGTCTGCTTTGGATACTAAGCACACCCATTTTCTGTTGGTTAATACTTGCATGAGAAATCTTTTTCCATCTTTTTACTTTCAACCTTACTTTACTTAAGGCATGTTGTTTTCAAATCTCATAGAATTGGGTTTTGTTCTTCTTGTAGTTGATTTCTAATTTCATCGTAAAAAAACTTCAGAATAATGATAGTAAAGATGATCCAATACTTTAAAAAAAGAATGGAAGCACAGACCAAGAAGATACATGAAGCATTAAACACACCAATATTTGCATTATAGGGGTCCAAAAAGGAGAGTAGAGAGGAAAAGGACCCGAGAAAATATTTAAAGATACAATGGCTGAAAATCTCCCTAAGGTGGGAAGTGGAACAGTCACCCTAGTCCAGAAAGTGCAGAATCGCAGGCAGGACAAACCCAAGGAGGAACACGCTGACACACAGGTGCTAGCCGGCTTCTCTCATTGCTCAGTAAAGAATCCGCCTGCAGTGCAGGAGACCAGGGCTCAATTCCTGGGTCAGGACGATGCCCTGGAGAAGAAAATGGCAACCCACTCCAGAATTCTTTCCTGGCGAATTCCATGGACAGAGGAGGCCACCAAGCCACAGTCCACAGACCGAGTCAGACACGACTTAGTGACTAAACCACCACAAAGACAAAAAATATTAAAATCAACAAGAGAGAAGCGACAAATAACATACAAAGGAATCTCCAGGTTTTGTCTTTAAGTTGTAATATTTAGTCCGTTTATGCTTGATGTATTGCTACATTTGGATTTAAATCTACCTTCCTGGTTTTTTTGTTTTCTGTTTCTTCTCATCTACTTTTTTTTCTCCATTCTTGCCTTCATTTGAATTTAAATTTCATATTCCTTTTCTACTGTCCTGTTAGTTTCACATTCTTTATTTGTTTTAAAAAATATCATAGAAATTAAAACACACACCCTGATTTATTCATTTCTCATATAAATTAGTGTCTTGATCATTTCCATTTCCAAGACAATTCAAGGACCTCAGGATATTCAATCCTATTTACCTCCCTTAAGACTTATATGCTATTTCTGTCATGTATTTTAATTCTTTATACATGTAAGACCTCATAAAGCATAAATGGATTATTTTATGGCAACATCCTTTTAGATTTATGCGCAGATCTACCTTTCCAATGCTTTTGTTTTTTTCTGCACCTCCAAGCTGTAATATGTGATAATTTCCCTTCCACCCAAAAACCCATTAGTATTTTCCTTTAGTACTTTCCCACGGTGCCAAATCCTGTTTTCATTTGCCTGAAAATGTCTTTCAAAGGATATTTTTGCTGCACATTATCTTCCATATTGGCCGTTATTTTCTATAAGCTCTTTGAAAATATCACTTACTAGGTGTACTTACTGTTGCTCCTTTGAAAATGAGCTACATTTTCCTCTGGCTACTTTTAAAGTTTGTTTCTCAGCAGTTTTACTCTGTAGTAATTTGTCATGATTTTCTTTGTATTTATTCTGCCTGGAAGCCAATATTTCTACTATCTATGGCTCAGTGTATTTCATCAATTTTGAAAAATTCTTAGTCATTATCTCTTCAAGTGTTGTCTGCCCTATTCTCCAACAGCATCATTCTGGATAAATTTTTTTACCTTTTGGTTCACTAATTCTCTCTTAAACTGTGACTATCAAAGCCATCTACTGATTTCTTAACTTCAGTCAATATTTTTAACTTCTAGAAATTTTATTTTTATATAATTTCCAGTTGTCTTCTGAAGTTTCTCCATCTTGTCATGGAGAAGGAGCTAAGATGGCGGAGGAATAGGATGGGGAGAACACTTTCTCCTCCACAAATTCATCAAAAGAACATCTAAACGCCAAGTAAATTCCACAAAACAACTTCGGAATGCCGGCAGAGGACATCAGACACCCAGAAAAGCAACTCATTGCCTTCTAAAGGAGGTAGGAAAAAATACAGAAGACAAAAAAGAGACAAAGAGGGAGGGACAGACCTCTGTCCGGGGAAGGGAGTCTAAATCCTTTAACATTTTGACCACAGTTATTATAAGGTCTCTATCAGATAATACTAAATATCTTAATTTTCTGAGGTTTATCTATTTCATTTTCTCCTTTTCGGTCAAATCCTAATGTGTTTGTATTGCTAGTTATTGTTTTATTGGGATTAACAGACTTTGAACAATTATAGAGACAATTTGAGAAACTGCATGACGTTACCTTTCTTCAGAGGGATTTATTTTTGCTTCTGGCTGTCCACTAGGGTTGGGGCCAGTTGCCTCATTCAGTTAGGGACTGAGACCACTTGAGGCTGGGCTTCAATCCTTCTGAGTATAGAATCAATTTCCAGTCCTCCTTCACTCAAGGGGTAGGCCTTTGGAGATCCATTAAGAAAAAGCCCAGGACGTTTAAAGGACATTTCTTCTTGGTGCAGTCAGAATTCGAATTTTTGTTTCCTATGAGTCTACAAAAAATTTTGCTGTTTCTCTCACTTGTTCTGGAGTTACAAAGTGCTTCTAAGAGTAAAATGTGGCACCAAACATAGGTCTCATCTGTGTGGAGTATTGGCCCCTGCTTTCTTGATAGCTCTCTGATGCTTTAATATATCCTAACTTTTCTAGTTTTCTCAGCAGAGGGGTCGGGGCAAAACAAGCTAATAACCCATTACTGGAAGCTGAAGTCTCTACGTGTTTTATTTGAAAAATTACTTTTAGAAAATTCAAGTTCTGAAGTAAAATAGACTTGATTCTGTCACTTACTAGCTATATGACTTGAAGTGAGCTATTTAATATGAGTCTTCATTACCTTATCTGAAAAATGGAATTAACAATAGCACTTACCTTGTTTTATTTTTTCAATGCAGGTATATAGTATTTAGCACAGAGCCAGAAATATAACAAATGTTCAGATGTTAGTAATAGCAATTTTTAAAACATTATAATGGTTTTTATTAATTATATAAATTAACACATAATGACAGCCTTTCTCCATGCACCCTCTGGGAGGAATGGTAAATGGTAAAGATGCTATATAGATCTTAATTTTTCCAACTTTCCTATGGCTTGGGAATAGCTGGGTAAAATGGACCACACCATTTCACTGCTCCACATGAAATAGTTTATGTAGCCATCAATATTTTCACTTTGGAAAAGAGAGCAATTGGAGTAAAAGAGCTAGAATGTAGCAGCAGGATCAAAGTTAGCTTTGGCAAGAAGGCTGTTGAAACTAGCACCCTGTACTGAGGCCTCCAGGGCTTATCCCCCAAGTGTGATGGGAGACAGTAACCACTGAGATGTGCTCTGGAAGGAGTCAGATCTACTGTCCTCCCTATTTGGGTTGAGGCCCCATGATGCTGGGAAAAGCCTTCCACTTACTAAGACTCTTGGACAGTCGAGAAGCTCCAGGTGCTTTGGAATAGGAACCCTAATTATTCTTGGCTCTTTTTATAAGAAAAACTTTTAGTTCAAGATGCCATGGTATTTTAATTTAAAAAGGCTTGCATTGTTCCCCAACACTTTTATTCAAAAAGTATCATTCTTCTTCTTTGTCTTTACATGTCTTATTTAAATGTTCTTAAATGCTACTCTGTATTATACACTTAAACATCTGTTGACCGTAGACTTCATGGTAAACATTATCATAATTTTTCAAATTCAAAAAAAATTTTTTTAATGTTTAAATATTAAAACAACAAAAATATCATTTATGTGTAAGATACAAGTGAAGTGAAAGTCACTCATTCATGTCCGACTCTGCAACCCCATGGACTGTAGCCCACCAGGTTCCTCTGTCCATGGAATTCTCTAGGTAAGAATACTGGAATAGGTAGCCATTCCCTTTTCCAGGAGATCTTCCCAACCCAGGAATTGAACCCAGGTCTTTTGTATTGCAGGGGACTCTTTACCATCTGAGTCACCAGGGAAGCCCAAGAATACTGGAGTGGGTAGCCTATCCGTTATGCAGGGGATCTTCCTGACCCAGGAATTGAATTGCAGGCAGCTTCTTTACCAGCTGAGTTACCAGGGAAGCCCTTGTAAGATATAAATACAATATATATGCTTTATACCCACCATGCAGCCAGTTTCCCAGGTTGCAGTGAGAGTGTGTGATGCCATGTTGAGGGGTGAGTTGGCTAGCCACATGAGGACTCTCAGGAAAGACCAGTAGTTGGGAATACCACATTCCATACATCAACATAATTCCAGATACAGCAGGCCTGGGGATCTAATCTACAGCAGATGTATAGAGAGCTGACATACAGAGGAGTGCACCTTAGTCTCCTCAGTGAAGCAAAAAATGCCACGGGGTCTATACTAATGAGGCGCCAAATTTGGCCTTGCCTCCCCTACTTTGAAAAGCCAAATTTCAGTAGGAATGATGCAGCCAGAGGAACTAGTTAGAATGATGACAGATGGTAACATCGAACTATAGTGAAAATATTTCCAATTCTTCAGCCTTCAGGATCACTCTTTCCTTTCACCCAGCTAATAAAATCCAAACCTTTCACCCATACTGCTTGACCTGGTGCCTCAAATGGAGACCCAGAATCTCCTCAGATGGTAAAGAATGAGAGAGACCCAGTTTTGATCCCTGGGTCAGGAAGATCCCCTGGGAAAGGGAATGGCTACCCACTAATTTTCTTGCCTGGGAAATCCCATGGACAGAGGAGCCTGGCGGGCTAGAGTCCATGGGGTCGCGAAGAGTCAGACACGACTGAGCGACTAGACTAGACATAGAAAGTCTAGTCCTGGGAAGTATTTCAATCCCATCCTGACTGTTGCTAGTTGCCATTTAGCCTAGAGACCAGTATCTGGGCTTCTGTGTGGCTCTTTTTCCATCTGGAAACCACCTCCATGCTACACCTACCTTCTAAGCACCATCTGGCCCCAGCATAGACACAGCTCCTCCCTTAATCGTCCAAAACATAGCTGACACTGGGCTGTAGTTTCTGACAAAGACTTACTGGAAGTAAGACTAATATGAGGGAATTAACAATGTAGGGAAATAATTAACATAGAGTAGTATAATACATTTCACTTTTATTAGAATGCTTAGCTACAGCCTTTCACAGGGGGTCAACAACCAGAATCCTTCTCCTTAGGGCCCAACCTGCAGTTACGATGCAGAGACCGGCTCATTTCCTTCAGATAGGTGTCCCCCACAATAATGCTCCCCTCTATGAATTCTGTGGCTCCAGTTCTCCCCTGTCCAACTCCTAACTGAAGAGACGAGACCGAGACTGCTCAATCTCATAATTACATCTGCTTTCTTACCCTATCCATCGACTCTCTTTTTAGGATATGACCTATGGAACATTTCTTTTGGCTCTGACAGTTTATTTAGTTCCCAGATTAAAATCCACATGCTCCCTCTGGATGCAATGATTGTATCAGCCCTGAAACAAGCCATCCCTAATCATGAACACAAACGGTGTATAAATGTACCACAGTTCACCCTGGTGAACAGCTATCATATACTACTGTAACAGTACTATATATACTTTTATAATACATTTCACATGAGATAAAGTTCTTCCATAGTAAGTTCTACTATCTGCATTTATTCCATTTTAGTTAGCTACCCTATAAGAGACTTACTCCTTTCTTAAGAAAAATCAAATTGACTTTCACAGGGATTTTTAAATAAACTAAAGAGGTGGTGACAGCAGCCATGAAATTAAAAGACGCTTACTCCTTGGAAGGAAAGTTATGACCAGCCTACATAGCATATTCAAAAGCAGAGACATTACTTTGCCAACAAAGGTTCGCCTAGTCAAGGCTATGGTCTTTCCTGTGGTCATGTATGGATGTGAGAGCTGGACTGTGAAGAAGGCTGAGCGCCGAAGAATTGATGCTTTTGAACTGTGGTGTTGGAGAAGACTCTTGAGAGTCCCTTGGACTGCAAGGAGATCCAACCAGTCCATTCTGAAGGAGATCAGCCCTGGGATTTCTTTGGAAGGAATGATGCTAAAGCTGAAACTCCAATATTTTGGCCACCTCATGCGAAGAGTTGACTTACTGGAGAAGACTCTGATGCTGGGAGGGATTGGGGGCAGGAGGAGAAGGGGACGACAGAGGATGAGATGGCTGGATGGCATCACTGACTCGATGGACGTGAGTCTGAGTGAACTCTGGGAGTTGGTGATGGACAGGGAGGCCTGGTGTTCTGTGATTCATGGGGTTGCGAAGAGTCGGACAGGACTGAGCGACTGAACTGACTGAACTGAAAGAGGTTTTAGACTCCCTGAGAACTAGAAGATATCCATCTGGAATAAAAAGAGGTGAAAATGACCCTGAAGACTTCAACAACCCAAGAACTACTAAAATTTACATAGATTTTTGTATGGAGACAGTATAATATGGAAGAGTTTAAATAAATATACCACAAGACAGTTTTACCATAATTGACCTTTTATTTTAAAAAAATTACAGGGCGTGATTTCCAGAATCTTATTTTATAAAAGTACTGCCTATATCAAACATTTTATATCACTATTAATTCCATTGAAGAGCTGCCTTTTTTTTTAAGGTACTAATTCCAATTGATGGGATACATGCCCTTAAAATAGAAAGTTTCCATTTATTCAAATGTCAAAATGAAGATTATTGAGAAGTTTATTGCTTTATGGCTGGGTAAGATGCTACTAGCACATTTTAGGTAATTAATATTCTTCATTAAAAACTATGAGGTCATTCTGTTTAAAACTTTTAGGACAATTCACAGAAAATAGATATATTTATTCAAATTATATATTGAAGGGCTGGGCTATAAGCTATAGACATTTATATGTGAAGCAGCTCTTTAAAGAAATAAGACACACAAGTCTGTCTTGATATAATATACATAATTGAAATTAATAAAACCTGGAAGACCAATATTGTTATGCTATGTTCTGTTAGAATCTTAAAAAAAAAAAAATCACATATTTAGTAGTCTATTTGTGCTTAAAATATTCATATGCATGAGAAGTTTAAAGAAAAAACATCTCTGTACATGATGATGAAAAGAAAGTAATAAATTTTTTGAAATTGCACTGTTATTTAAAACACTTTCCTAAATTCAGACCCTCCTTTGCAGCTGGCACAGTTTTTCAAGTCTAATTGGCAACCTGGGGAGGCCCCTCTGGTATTAGTGAAGTAAAGAATGTGGTGATAAAAGACCAGGCTGACGCCATTAATCCAGGCCTTTGAATCGCACTGGCATCTTCACCCGCATCTTCTCCACTCTCATCTTCAAGCCCATCATCCATAAGACGCTCCTTTCAAACAAAACAAGAAACATACTCCTAAGTGATCTTAACAGCTACCATGAACTCATTACAGAAAAGGAGAGAGTTAAATTCTTCCCAAAGAAGGAATATGAGTATGTAATAAGGAAGTAGAACTATCTAGTCATTAGAGATCTTCCTTAAGTCCAAAACTGATAAACTCCTCCTTGTTCAAGTTCAAAGGAATAACTGCCAGTTTAATGCCATAACTTCTCACTGTGAGCATAACTTTCTTTCTAGGCTATCTTTAGGAAGAATGATGTTGCTTCTTTCCACTTAATTCTAATATATGGCTGACTCAGTATTATAGGTTCTCTGGGAGTAAGCCACACATTAACATGTTAACTTTTCTTCAATATTATGAAACACCCGGGATTCTTTTATTATACTGGTCTCATACAGTGCTGAAGAAACACCTATATTTAAGTATATGAAACCTCATAAGCATACCATTTCTTCAAGTTCTAGATTGTTTGCATTCTGTACATCATTGTTAACTTCAGCATTATTGTTGGGAGCCTGGTGCTGAACTCCTTCTTGTCTAAAAGGAAACCATCCAGCTTGGTGTCTGCTCAGTAAAATAAAGAGAAAAGAAAATAAGTCACAACTGTTTTTACTCGTAACACTATGAAATATTAGTGTCCTATAAAAGCAAAATGATTAGAACATTTTCATTGATGGGTTGAATTATGATAAATGAAAAAAACAAATTTCCTTCTTCAGGTCAAGAACTACCCCTCTCAAAGCAATGACAGGAATACAGGAATCAATTTAAAGTCTATCCTGAGCTAGTAAGATATATCAGGAGTCATAAAATCATTTTTTGATATTTTTCAAAATGAAATTCAACTAGGTATTTGTTTGCTTCCTAAGAAAAAAGGGGAGTAAGGGACAGTGAGTCTACTTATGAAAAAAAAAGTGACCTATATCTAACAGACTTACTATTGATAACTATAATTAATTAAAAAGAAACTCCTCTCCAAGACTGCATCATATACTCAAGTTCTAAATGATTACTAGAGCATACCTAACTGAACTAACAATTTTTATAAAAAGTAGTAAAAGGAAAAAAATCTGCTTCTAGACAATTCTCATAAACGTTCTTACAAAACGTAACTTGCTTTGCTCTTGATGCTAGAGCAACATTGTTGCTAGCCCAACATTCATATTCCTTCACTGAACATTCACAACAGACTACCAAGTGCCAGATTCCATGCTTAACAGTTTTAGAAAGTAATTATAATGAATGAACATCACTCACAAATAAACCAGTAGCATGGCTCCCATTACCATGATAAACCGACTAAAAGAAGAATAGAAGTATACAATGCTAAGCAGGATCGCAGCTCGTGAGAACGTGTACATCCAGTCTAGCCAGTCTCGATTGAAGTCTTCTTCGTTCAGCACTGGACCTCCCTGTGCATTCATTTGAACATTTTCATTCATGGGTCGATTTTCTTGGGCCACTAGGTTTGGAGCTGGTGGGGGTTCTTCTCCAGGGACATGTGCCAAATTTAGAGGCTGTGTAGCAGCAGGCTGGGCTGGGTTAGTATTTGATGTGGCCTGAGCTGAAACTGCAGCTTGACTGAAATAGTCATCAAAATAAATATTAAAAAGAAAAAGAAAAACATTTATCATACTACATTATATTTTTCAGAACTTCCTGGGAAGCCATATGTATTTTTCATAAATCTTACATGGAATATCACAACTCCTATACCACATTTCCTAGGTAAGTGTAATTCCCAGTGCAAAAGTAGAGCCAACATGGATGGTAGGAGTAGTTCAGGAAAGGATGTTCTCCTAGCCCGGTAGTCTAGGACAGCAGGGGGAGAGGTGGAAGAGATTAAAAATGGCCATGCTATCACTATTTGTTTCACTAAATTATAAGGCTGTGACCAAATCTAAAACTTTTCCCTAACTGCCTCTTTTGTTCTTCTACATAGGATAAATACTGCTTGCCTGCCATCCGCCCCCTCCCATCACACACACCACCTCTCCCTTCAGACCCATGTTTGAAAAGATTTGTCTAAATAAGTACATTAATCATTATCCTGTGTGTACACTCTCAGTAATAAATGATTTGTATTGGTATTTTCAAATATTAACTAGGTCCCAGATAACAATCCCAATCCTGACTTTTGAGAACTCCACCTGGAGAACACTGGTGTAGATCCTTGTCAAGTTATGAAGATGTGTGGTCCTGAAGTTTGCTTATAATTTGACTGCTTAAGAGTCAGAATAAATTTTCCTGTAAAAGACTACCAGTAAAGTGATAATATATCTGAAATTTGCTTTAAATTACTCAGCAAAGAGGGGAAAGTTGTAGAATCAGACAGTCATGAATTGGTAAATGTTTAAAACCTGGGGGGTGAGAACAGAGTGGTTCATTTTATTTATTTTGTCTTTATATATGTTGAATTTTCTCTACAAGAAAGTTTTAAAATCAAGATAGCAAAATAAAATAGAAGTTTTCCAAGGTACAACGGCTTATTTAAGCCAGTACGCTGATATACTGTATTTATAGTGAAAGTCGCTCAGTCATGTCCAACTCTTTGCAACCCCATGGACAATACAATCCATGGAATTCTCCAAGTCAGAATACTGGAGTGGGTAACTGTTCCCTTCTCCAGGGGATCTTCCCAACCCAGGGATGGAACCCAGGTCTCCCTCATTGCAGGCAGATTCTTTACCAGCTAAGCCATAAGGGAAGCCCCATATTCATTTCCAGAATACTTCCTACCTCATGGACATTCTGATTCATAAGTGAGTTATTTCATTAAAGGTGAAAACTTGAGTCTCTGAAGCTAAATGATGTACATAAGATTATATGATTCAGTAGCTAACTACAATAAGCCCCACTTACCTTACACAGTTCCGGTGATGCTGTAAACAAGACAAGAGGTATAAAGATATAGTGTAATACTAAGGCTTCCCCAGGTGGCGCTAATGTTACAGTCCAATAAGAGACGGGTTCAATCCCTGGGTCAGGAAGATCCTCTGGAGAAGGGCATGGCAACCCACTCCAGTATTCTTGCCTGGAGAATCCCATGGACAGAGGAACCTGGCAGGCTACAGCCCATAGAGTCACAAAGAATCGGACATGACTGCAGTGACTAATTATAATAACGATTACCGGGACAACAGGTAAGGTATAAAGAGCCTGCCTGGAGCCAAGAGATTACACAGGAGAACATTAGGATATGAAATTAATAAAGCAGGTTAGCTTTATGGGGTAAGGTATAGAGGAAGAATAGGAGAAGGCAATGGCACCCCACTCCAATACTCTTGCCTGGAAAATCCCATGGATGGAGGAGCCTGGTGGGCTACAGTCCATGGTGTCGCCAAGAGTCGGACACGAGTGAGCCACTTCACTTTCACTTTTCACTTTCATGCATTGGAGAAGGAAATGGCAACCCACTCCAGTGTTCTTGCCTGGAGAATCCCAGGGATGGCGGAGCCTGGTGGGCTGCCGTCTATGGGGTTCCACAGTCAGACATGACTGAAGGGACTTAGCAGCAGCAGCAGCATAGAAGAAGAATAAGGATACAGACTTCACACTGTAGGCAAGAGGGCCATCTGATATTTTAGGGAATGGAGAATGATGGACTCAATTTGTGTTAAGTTAACCTGGCAAGTAGTACAATGAAATACAGTCACGAGCCTAAAAGGAGGAAAAGTGATTGGATTAAAGTGAGTCTAATATTAGAAATATCTAGGCAAAACATCAGAAGTAAAATATAGGGAAGGACAGAAGCTAGAAACAACATACTAATTCATCTTGGTAAGTTGTTGAGTTCAGGGATAACAGAAGCTAGAATCAAAGCTGATTAATGTTAAGGGCTTAGAGGATGATTAAGAAAAGACAGTATCACTGACAAGGAAGTCAAGAAGGAGAATGCACATAACAAGATGATGCAGTCAAAGTTCAGACCTAACTGAATTTAAAGGAAAGGCAAATTTCTCTATGGAAATCTCCAACAATTAAGTGGAGACACAAGATGAGGCACAGGAGATGAAGAACTGGGAGCCATCACACAGAGCTAACAACTAAGGCCACAGAAAAAGGAAACCCAAGAGGACCAGCCTGGGGCTGAATCCTATCTTCCCTACCAGACTGTGTATTCCAAGGCACATGCTAAGTATACAAATAGTTAACTGAACAAGGAATGTTAACTGCTTAGAAAAAGGGGAAAAAACAGGCTATCAAAGGATACAAAATGAGTACTCAGAAAGAGAAAAAGAATGAACAGGATAACAGAATCACAGAAACAAGGAGAGGAGAACACTAAAGAGAAGCTAGAAATGTTAAATGAATACATAGGAAGCCCAGCACAAAGAACACCAAGAAACTATTCCATGCTAAGGATGTTTCATGCTGATCAGAAGCAAAACTTACTAAAATACAGAAAGTCCAGAAGGCATATTAGCCACAAGTGAACCCGACATCAGTATGAACCTCCCTGACGTATGATTCCCTTTTTTAGTTGACATCCCATCTTCATATAGATTTGTTGCATTCCAGTGAAACTTTCCTAAGTTTTCTCCTCTTAAATAGATAAAATATTCTTTTAAAGAAAGCACCTGAATACTGCCAAATATAATTAAGGGAGAGAGGAAGAAGCAGAAAATAGGTTTAGCTGATATGAACAGGATGCGTACCCTTTTTCCTTTAGCCAAATAATTTAAAATAATTTTTAAAAACAAATGATATACATCAGTAAATGAAATCCCAAATCAGCTTACTTAGGATAAAAAAGAAAATAAAGCAAATAACACAGTGTGTAAAAAAACCAACTCAAACTGACTTACTATTGCATATAATACTGATGAGCATACATCTGTTGCCACCACAGCATCTGCAGTGGGTTGAAAGCAGGATACACTGGGAAACCAGCTGGAACAACCTGCCCAGGAAGCTGGTTGTCTACATTTCTGCAACAGAGCAATAAAAAAATGTCTTTTAATGCTCCAGAAGAAGTTGAAAGCATTTCTCTACATTTTTATTTCTGAACTATGTCATCCATTGACAAAACATACTAAAACTCACCGAAAAAAAATACTTATGTTCAACATTCCTCAAGTAAGACACTGTGTATGTGTGTTAGTCACTCAGTCATGTCCAACTCTTTGCAACCCCATGGACTGTAGCTCTCCAGGCTCCTCTGTCCATGGAATTCTCCAGGCAAGAATAATGGAGTGGGTTACCATTCCCTTCTCCAGATTTTCCTGACCCAGGAATCAAACCCAGGTCTCCTGCATTGCAGGCAGACTCTTTATCATCCGAGCCACAAGGAAAGCCCCAAGTAAGACATTATGGCTTATCTAAGATGATCCTGATCCCACATATAAAGAACAACTAACATCACAGCCTAGAATCAGACTACTACATGAGTAAGAAACAAACTTCTATGATGTTAAGATTCTAAAATTTTTAGTTATGTTGTTAATTGTTAGTCAATTGTCAAAATGTTTTATAAAAGTGATTTAATAAATATCACATTTTCCATATAAGCTTAAGTAAAAATGAATAAAATTTAAAAGTTCAACTTTGGGCTTCCATGATGACATAGCAGTAAAGAATCTGCCTGCCAATGCAGGAGACATGGGTTCTACCCTTGATCCAGGAGAATCCCACAGGCCACGGAGCAGCTAAGTCAGTGTGCCACAACTACTGAGCCTGTGCTCCAGAGCCCGGGAGCTGCAAATACTGAAACCCACTTACCCTAGAGCCTGTGCTCTGCAAGAAGAGAAGCCATCGCAACAAGAAGCTAGCACATTATAACTAGAGTAGTTCCCGCCAGCTGCAACTAAAGAAAAGCCCACAGAGCAACAAAGACTCAACACAGCCAAAAATAAATAAAATTATTTTTTTAAGCTGAACTTTTTAATATTTAATCAGGCCCTAGATCTAACTACCAGTTTACAGGCAATCTATGAAAACAGAGGAAAATATTAATGATACCACACAGATGCAGTGAGGTGAATCTAGACTACTATGGGAAATTAGAACATAGAACAACAGAAAAAGCATAAAGTAAAAAAAGATAAGGATAGGGATTAGATTAAAAGAGCCTTAAGAAACAAAATTACTCAACCAAATGCAGTAAGTCAATCTCTGAAACTGATCCGATCAAAACCACCATAAAAAGACATTTGGGACAATCAGGGAAAATGGAACACAAACTGAGTAATAAGTGATATTAAAGAATTTTTAATTCTGTTGCATGTTCTAATGGTATTGTGATTCTTATAGTCCATATCTGTTACAGATACACAGTATTTACAGACGAAGGGATATGACGTCTAGGATTACTTTAAAAATACTCCAGCCCAAGAGAAAAAAAAAAGAGGAACAAAGGAAAGGTTGAAGAGCTGTTGTCTATTAACGGTTGCTGAAGCTGGATGTTAGGTAAGATCCTTATAATAGAGATTCATTAGTATGCTTTTAAAGTTAAGAATGATAAAGGAGAGGAGATGAACTGGAAACTTCAACAATCAGAAACAAATTCTTTCAAAGAAAACCTGCATGGAATTCCCACTTTATTTCCAGAATATGCTTTTTCAAGACGCTCCACTCTACTTTGTTCTCCCTTGCTGAACTTCCCTTAAAATCAGCCCCAATGTTACCAGCCATGAAGCTCTCCCACCTCCTGCAAGCACACCCTCCTCGAGGCTCCTGCAGAATTTTGTCAAAACCATAGAAGCACATCAGTGAATGGCAATTTATTTGCTGATCTGACCTACTTCCATTGAGGGCAACTACATAATTCATTTTCCTGTCTTCCGTGCCCAGCTACCGCAAATTCTAAGTAAACTTTTCCTGAAGAAAGCCACATGATCCTTATATGACAAATTTGCTTATTCAGTCAGATTGCTTCAAATCTGACCAACAGATCTGACTAGAGAAAAGTTTTAAATGGGAAAGTAGAGGGGAGAGAACCACCATTATAAATGAAATCAAAATACAAGTGGTAACAGAAAAATATACTGAAACAAATGATAAAATATTCACGTCAACAAGACAGTTAACACAGACTTTCCAGTCAGATGTGGATTTGAATTCTAGTCCTGATACTGACTACTGAAGGCAGGCAGGCTATGTACCTTTTAGCCTCCTTCTCCTCGTTCATAAATTGGGAGAGAACAGTACCTAGGCCACAGAGTTGGTATAAAGTTCAATGAAATAAAGCATCTGAGCCACCAGGGAAGCCCAAGTTTATGCTAAGTAATAATTAATACTAAATAACAATTAATACTCAATAGTATCAATTAGTAATATTCTTTTACATAAGAACTGTCACAAATGAACTTTTAAAATACCAACATGCCAACAAATAAGCACGTCACAAAACAGAATAAAAAGAATGTCTCTTTATCATGTCTAAATTAAAACAAGGACATTCTAACTTATTGCACTGGGAAGTATGAATTTGTAATGGTATGGTGAATCAGGCTCTTAACAACAGTTTCTGAAAGATAAACTATAGCTTTTCTTTTTATGGCTGAATAGTATTTCACTGTGTATAAATGCACCCCAAGTTCTTTATCCACTTTCTACCTAGGGACACTTAGGTTGTTTCCTTATTATGGTTATTATAAATAATGCTGCAGTGAACATGTGGGTACATTTGTCTCTTCAAATTAAGTATTTTCATTTTCTTCAGATACTTAGAACTGGACCTGATGGATCACATGGTAGTTCTGTTGTTAATTTTTTTAGGAAACTCCATAATGTTTTCTATAGTGGATGCACCAATTTACATTGCCAACAACAGTACACAGGGTTCCCTTTTCTCCACAATCCTGACCAACACTTATTATTTGTTGTCTTTTTAATAATAGCCATTCCGACAGGTGTGAGGTAGTGTCTCACTGTGCTTTTGACCTGCATTGGTCTGATGATTAGTGATGTTGAGCGTCTTTTCATATAACTGCTGGCCATCTGTATGCCTTCTTGAAAGAAAGTCTATTCAGGTCCTCTGCCCACTTTTAAACTGGATTATTTGGTTTTCTGCTATTGTGTGAGTTCTTTGTATATTTTGTACATAACCCCTTATCAGGTATATGATTTGTAAATACTTTATCCTATTCAGTGGGCTGCCTTTTCATTTTGTTGATGAAGCTTTTCAGTCTAATGTAATTCCATTTATTTAGTTTTGCTTTCGTTGTCAAATCTAAAAAATCATCACCAAGTTCAGTGTCAAGGAGCTTTATTTTATTCTAGAATTTTAATGGTTTCAAGCCTTACATTCAAATCAAATTCATTCTGAGTTAACTCTTTCTATTTTGGTTACGCTGTGTGGCTTGCAGGATCTCAGTTTACTAATCAGGGAGTGAACGTGCACCCTCGGCAGTGAAAGCACCTAGTCCTAACCACTGGACTGCCAGGGACTTCCTATTTTGAGTTAATTTTATGTAGGATATAAAACAGTAGTCTAGCTTAATTTTGCTGCAGTTTTTCCAAACCATATATTGAAGAGACTGACTGTCCTTTCCTCATTGTACAGTCTTGCTTCTTGTCATAAATTAATTGATTATGTATGTATGGGTTTATTTCTGGGTTCTCTATTCTGTTCCACTGGTCTGTTTTTATGCCAATACCATATTGTTTTAATTACTATCACTCCATAGCACAGTTTGAAATCAGGGAGTGTGATGCCTTTAGCTTTGTTTGTTCTTCTTTCTCAAGATTGCTATGGCTATTTAGGATCTTGTGGTTCTGTACAAACTTTAGGATTGTTCACTTTTGTGAAAAATATTTGTAATTTTGATAGAGACTGAATCTATAGATTGCTTTGAGTAGTATGGACATTTTAACAACATGAATTCTTCTAACTCATGAGCATGGAACATCTTTTCATTTATTTGTGTCTTCAATTTCTTTATCTCATAGTTTTCAGTGCACAGGCCTTTCAGGTCCTTAGCTAAATTAATTGCTAATACAAACTTTAAATGTTGTAGATCTATATTTGATCTGGAAATATGTCCAGACTACATTCTGCTTTTTTAAAAGGTTTATAAAATAGTATGATGTTTCTACTTAAAAAGTATACTTAGAAAAGTTTTAGAAGGAAACTATAAAAATGTTAGTAATAGTTATCTCTGGATGGTGGGTTATAAGCAGTTTTTGCTATTTAAAAAAATCAGATAACAGAAGAGTATAATGAGTAGGTTTTCAGTTTTATTAATTATAAAACAAGGCTGCTACTATTTCAGGCAGGGAAATTAAGTGTACAAAACAGTGGGCAATTTATTATGAACCAGTCAGCAGTTTTAGAGTTAAATGAGCATGAGAGCATAACACACAGAGTCCAAAACAGTCAGTCAAGACTTACAGATGTGACAGCATAAATGGACAGCCAGTGTGGTGATGCACACGTGCTGTCTGGTCTTCTCATTGTTTCCTCAAGAGCTTAACGGGCAAATAATCACCTGCACTAGGATTTCTTGAAAAGTCAGGTTTCCCGAATGCTGTTAAGTTGGCAGTGTCCTAAACACTACCCCAAACCTAGTGATTCAAAAACTCAGGGAACAGTGATCAGAATTTAGCCATCTTAAAGACTGAGAGTACTAACCTACATGGTGGGAAACACATGTGACTAGCTAAATAGAAGCTGTGCTGGAGTCTAAAAATGATGTGAAGAGATTGTTATTTTTTTGGTGAATTCTTCAAGGTCACTAAATTACTGCTCTTGCACATGTAAGGCAAGGCTATATTAAATAAAATTTTACTTAAAGACAGATGTAAAGTCTTCATTAGTAAAAGATTACAACTATAAGATTAGGTTAAATCACATTCATTGTTAAGCCAAATAAGCTACTTATTGAACTTTCACTTAAACTGCTTTGTAAATCACAAAGTGCTCTTTCCAAATACAGATTTATTTTCCAGCACCTGGTACTGGCATTCATTCAGATGTTTCAGTGTGTCAGACTCACAAATGCCTATAAATATATTTGCTGAATGAACATACAGCATTTATAATTATGAATGAATTTATAAATAATTTCTAACATATCACCTAACTCTTTACATACATGAACTCTTAATCCACATAGAAATCCTGTACAATAAGTACTATTATCTACAGATCATGAGCAAACTGAAGCAAAGAAGAGAAGAGACTTGCCCAAGCTAGTCAGTGGACAGGGCTAGGATTCAAACCAAGGCAAGCTGACTCCTCAATCTGTACATCCACTAAGCTATACTGCCCTCCCGATTTAAAACTAAACATTATTTAAGGATTTTACCTCTCTTCATCTTAATACTCATTTTTAGCAAAATAAACACTATTTCAGATTTTTCTAATCTGTTTTATATACTTCTAAGAGCTATATGCCTTTGCTCCAAAGTCTGTTGATTTTCTCAACAGACTAGTTTAAAGAAATTATTAATCTGTTTCCAAGATATCCATGGTCTTATTCTGAAAACATGCAACTTCATATACTTTATTACAGAGTATATATTCACTGTGTAGGTACTTAATGCTAGTGAACTATGCACTTTAAAAATGCTTTAAAAGGTTTATTTTATTCATATCTTACCTTAATTTAATAAATCAAGAGTTCAAATATATATATTCATATATTCATATATTCACTATTAAGTATGAGAAAGAGTTAAAAATATTATTGTGCAGACCTATTGTCAATATATCATTATATATTCTTCAAGGTTTATTATATCAATTCTCACTTTCCATCACTACCAACATATTTGGTAAAATATTAGTAACAGCACTCTGTATAAATTGAGAGGAACTGAACTGTTTTATTCTGCAAAAAAGACAGAAAAGGAATCACTGTCATAAGACAAACTATTTTAAGCCACTATTCTACCATGTAAATCGTGACAATACTTTTTTACAAATAACAAAGTTCCGGTTTGTAATAATCATTTTCTGAAAACAAAAATAGTTTCATGAGATGCTTTATAAAAGTCTACAATAACCTCATTAAACACTTATTTTTAGAAGAAAAACTCAAGAATATGAGACAAATGAGTCTTTTTAATATTTTTCTATATACTCAGCTTTGTTTTTCTACATTAAGAATTGAATTAAGTTTATAAAGTTCTAAGTAAAAAGTAGCCATATGCTATTACATCCTCTTTGGCAGAACAGTTAGTGGCTACTCCTTGGTTACATCGCTTTCTACCATTCTGGGGGGTCCTAGCCATTTGTTTATTTCCAGCCTCACCATCATAGATCTGGAGCACTGTTGCACACACCACAGCACAATATGCAATGCAAAACAACTATCAGTAACTATTATTCCTGTTTCCTTTACTTCAAAAGTACTCCAGTTTCAGACATGACCCAGATCTAAACTGCATTCCCCAAGATCCTCCTCTCTGAGCTGTCCACAGCTACTGTGGCTGTTGGCTGCATTCCCCCTGGAACTGCCTAACCCAAGAGGCCTATTGTAATTGCTAAATATAAGGCAGCCATAGCAAGCTTCTTGAGTAAACTCCTCTTAAGAAAGTCTCTGGATAACATGCAATGGTTAGCATATCTTCATAATACATCACCATAATACTTATCACAATAGTCTGTCTTAACACCAGTAGAACTTTTAAAAAACAGATTACCTTGCTCTATACTCTTCCAAGAACACCCTTATTCACCCATTTGTTCTCCAGAAGACTAATTTGAGTAGATCTATAGTGAGACTCGGAGAAGGCAATGGCACCCAACTCCAGTACTCTTGCCTGGAAAATCCCATGGACGGAGGAGCCTGGTAGGCTGCAGTCCATGGGGTCACGAAGAGTCGGACACGACTGAGAGACTTCACTTTCACTTTTCACTTTCATGCACTGGAGAAGGAAATGGCAACCCAATCCAGTGTTCTTGCCTGGAAAATCCCAGGGATGGGGGGAGCCTGGTGGGCTGCCGTCTCTGGGGTCGCACAGAGTCGGACACAACTGAAGCGACTTAGTAGCAGCAGCAGCATAGTGAGACTGCGGCTTCCCTAATGGCTTAGTGGTAAAGAATCCGCCTGCCAATGTCCAAGATGTAGGAGACGAGGGTTCAATCCCTGGGTAAGGAAGATGCCCTGGAGGAGGAAATGGCAGCCTACTTCAGTATTCTTGCCTGTAAAATCCCATGGACAGAAGAGCCTGGCGGGCTATAGTCCTTACGGTCACAAAGTTGGACACGACTGAGCACTTGAGCATGACATAGTAAGATTCAGTAAAAACAAAAATTTTAGTTACCTAGATCCCTGCTATTCAAACTATGGTCAAAGCATCATAAGCATCAGCATCACAGCAGAGCTCACTGGAAATACATAATCTCAGGCCCTGTTAGACCAACTGAATCAGAACCTGCATCTTAACAACATCTCCAGCTGATTAGCACAAACATTAAAGACTGAAAGGTACTGCCCCAGACAATTTTAATGTACAACCAGCTTTCAAAAGCACTCCTCCAGGGAATTCAGTGGCAGTCCAGTGCTCTCACTGCAGAGGGCCCAGGTTCAGTCCCTGGTCAGGGAACTAAAATCCCACAAACCACACAGAACAGCACCCCCAAAACTGCTACACCTAACCCTCTAATTCACAAAACATATAATCAGGTATATGAATAAATTTCAAATGTACTTTGAATAGTGAAGGGGGCTACCATGAAAGTCTGGAGTCATAGATTTTAAGAGGACCAAAGCTATCACAGTTTCACTCACCCTTGCATTACATATGGGACCTGA
This sequence comes from Tragelaphus eurycerus, assembly GCA_935064755.1. Lineage (NCBI taxonomy): Eukaryota > Metazoa > Chordata > Mammalia > Artiodactyla > Bovidae > Tragelaphus > Tragelaphus eurycerus. Next base: position 35,540,082 of record CAKXYN010000002.1, read on the forward strand.
TGACTCTGTGCTGGGTCAGTTTGTGCTTGTGGAAGGGTACGTTGCCTCAATCCTTCTGAGGAAGAACTGGTAGCTAAAGTCAAGGTTTCTTGACTGGATGATGGAGTTGATGATCCTGACTGATCTGAACTCTACAAACAAAAATGTAATTATTTTTTTCAAGGAGATTTAACTTATTATAATCACAATATTATAGACACATTACTAAAAATGCATCTGTGAAATCCCTCCGCAAAGAGTGAATTCTAAAAGTTTACTGATTTGACTTGTGTGCCCAGCATAATAGGTGTATTTATTTATTTATATATATAGGTATAAATAACTTAATTCTCTTGAGACTACAGAGTTTAGAAAATCAAAATCCATTAATTATATAATAATAGTCCATTTCTCAACTATAAAAGGCTGAGTAGTAATTATATACCAAAAATAGCATACAAAATTTGTGAAAATTAATGCATGCAAAGCTCTTTTAATGATGCTTAACACATAGGAAGTGTTCAATAATGGTACTAATAACTGTATCACTTAAACAGTTACTATGTACCAGCTACTGTATAACATGCTATTAGTCATATACTGGTTTAAAACACTGAAGAGCATGCTAGAATTTGGTGTTATCTCTGACATTAACAAGGAACATAACCTTACAATTCACTTAACCCCTAAGTCACAACTTTCCTATAAGAAATGAGATTGAACTAGATTTTCAAGATTCCTTTCTGTCCTAAAATCCTATTAGTTTAAAAATACTACCACAAATATTGTTGTTGTTTTTTTAACAAAATAAACAAGATACCCAAAAGAATTTTAAAATTCTCATGCATTAATGGTGTCAGTAACTTACAGATTCAACAACTTCAATCAATATAACCCCTTGAAGACCACCTTAATTTGCTGCCATTTGAAAATAGTTTGTCAAGTGTTTTATGTAAATTTAAAACACAATTACAGTTTATATAAATAACCTACTTAAAAAAACTGGATACAAGATAATTTCAACATCCTTCCAAGTTTGTTAAAATCACATTACTGGTACTGCCTTCCTATTTTCAGCATGTCTTTTTACATGTCTACCTTCCTTAGTCCTGCCATGTGAGACCTTTGAAAAATTAACAAAAGCTTTAAAATGTTATTCCATAGACATTTTAATAGACACCAAACAGACACCAAATATCTTACTAGGGAGGCTGATTATTAGGCACATAACCTGGAAAGGCTTCTTTTTTGGCAAGATTTCATATTAAATGGATCATCAAAATGTGGTACTCACTAAAAAAGAATTAATAGAAGAAAGGCCTAGGCATTTGGCAGCACACCTAATTTCTCTAGAACTAATTATTTCTGACCTTATTAAACAACTTTCATGAACAGATTTTTAAGACATTATCAAGTCCCACTGAAATTTATCAGCCATAAAAAAATTAAGAGGAATTCAATTTCATTCTCCTTTGATACTTCTTAGATTTTTTATAACACACCTCTGAAAAACTGAATATATATTATAAAGAAATGAAATCATGGCCGAGGAACCACTAGAAAGGGAAAAGAAAGCTCTCTGTCAACAGAAACTGGAGCAACACAACTGTTCAAAGACTATAAACAGAATTCTATGCCAGTACCAGGGTTTTGTCCCTTCTTAAGCAAGGTAGGAAGAGCCTTAGGTTAATCAACAAAACAAATTTCAGTTTAGTGAAAGCTGAATTTCCATGGCTAGTACTAGAAAATACTTACCATTGCTGCTGCTGCTGCTGCTAAGTCGCTTCAGTCGTGTCCGACTCTGTGCGACCCCATAGACGGCAGCCCACCAGGCTCCACTGTCCCTGGGATTCTCCAGGCAAGAATACTGGAGTGGGTTGCCATTTCCTTCTCCAATGCATGAAAGTGAAAAGTGAAAGTGAAGTCGCTCAGTCGTGTCGGACTCTCAGCGACCCCATGGACTGGAGCCTACCAGGATCCTCCGTCCATGGGATTCTCCAGGCAAAAGTACTGGGGTGGGGTGCCATTGCCTTCCCCGACTTACCACTGAGGCTATGCTAATTAAAGAGAGCAACTACAAGATCTAGTTTCTTAAAGAAGCAGTTAACAATCAGTCTCTCGTTATCACCCCTGCCATTCATCCCCTCCTCAAAATTTTGGCTTGATTCCTGACAAGAAGGAAAGTACACTTAGCAGCACAAAAGTTCCTGACCCAGGGAGCTTTAAAGAGCTTCCCACTCAACCAGTCCTTTTCCTGCACCTCCAAAAGTGTCACATAAAGCTTCTACAGGAAACCAAAAATAATTTAACATAAAAGAATTTGGACAGTATAAAAAATGTCTAAGTTGAAAAGTTCAACTAGTTTTTTAAATTTCCAAAACAATTTTAGGCAGATGGAAAAATAAGGAGGGAAAAATGAATACTCAAGTCTGAAAGAACTGGGTACATCAAGTAATTATTCCTCCCATAGTTGGAATACACACTCAAATCCAATCATTTTAAAAAATAATTATTGAACAAGCAATCTTCTTCAAGAAGATTTAGCAAACTTGAAGTTTAAATAATTTAATCTACCTTGATTAAATATAATAAATAAAATACCTTAAACATTTCTAAAATATTGGCTGTAGAGTTTATGTTATATAACCATATCATAATTCTGTCTTTTCAGTATTTCAGTAAACTCCTGAAAAGTTTACTGGCTCTATTGGCTCTATTACTGACCTGCCATATAGCAAATTATAACGCATGGGGAACAGGCTTCAAGAGATTACACTGTGTATTGGATCTCTAAAAATGAAGTTTAAATGATTAACGTAAGCTGTTCACAACCCAGTCTCACCACCCACAAGATCCAGTTGTTCTGTTTTCCACTTAGTTTTTAGAGGCAAGAAGGGATAATCAGCAAACTTCAGCATTTACTCTGCCCAAAACAACTCACAGAATTGCTGTTGGATGCCAGTGCTTCATGACTTTCTCTATTGGTGCTGGATTTTGGAGAACTGGGAGGAGTCCGAGAAGTACATACTAGATGAACCATATGATACTCATCTTGCTAAAATTAAAGAAAATTACATTTAAAGGGTAGTACTGGAAAGTACACAGCTCAAAAATGTCAGTAGCTAAGCAGAAATACTTAACTCAAAACTTAAGTTTCTTCCTACCATAGCCGTTTTATTAGTAATAAATTGTTGTCACTTGCACATAAATTGGGACCCTTCTGAATTCAGTATTTCCTCCATGCTTAGAAAATGGTCTCAATACTCAGGAACTACTATATGAAAAAAATTATTACTTTGTATACCAAGGAATTTTGAAGCAAACACTGCTGTAAAGTTGTGTCAATGCAACCTATTATTTCAGTATAAAAATACTACACACAGTAATATCAGCACTGTGACAGTCACACTGAAGCTTAGGATAGTAAAGTTTTGAATAGTAAATGTTTTCATTATTTGAAAACCTACAGTGATAAGGAAACCCAAATAACCTCACTATAGTCTCATCTGTCTGAATTTTAGCAATAGTATTTTATTTTTTAAGTCAAAAACTGGTTTTATCTCTAACACTTATACATAGACATAGAGCATATATTTGAACTATATTCTGTAAATATTCCAAATGTGTCTCCATAAATCTACAACTATGAGTGAAGGAAAATACTCTAAAAATAAATAATTGGCTTTTTAGCTTAATGATTTCACGAGTATATTTATCATAGGCATAAAGCAAGTAAATAAGGTAGAGTAAGGAGAGGCAGAGAAGAACAAAGGATGGCGCAGCAATTTAAAAAAAAGAAAAAATGAGAAAATGATTTTTTTAAAGGGGGAGGGGGTGCGGCAGGAAATAAAGAAAAGATGCCCAGTTGTGAGAAAGAGAAACAAAGCTCTGAGAATTCATCATCTTCCATAAACAAGAACTGTGCTTAATTCTGAGGTGAATCCAAGAAAGGGCAGGAATCAGTCCCTCCCCTAAAGAGACTCATGATGTTGTTAAAAGAACAGACCAGGGCTTCCCTGGTGGCCCAGTGGTAAACAATCTGCCTACCAATGCAGGAGACACGGGTTTGATCCCTGGTCTGGGAAGATCCCACACAGAGTAACTAAGCCCCCGCACCGCAACTATTGAGCCGGTGCTCTAGAGCCCAAGAGCTGCATTTACTGAAGCGCGTGCCCTAGAGCCTGTGCTTGGCAACAAGACAAGTCACCGCAGTGAGAAGCCTGCACACTGCAACTAGAGAGCAGCTCCCACTCTCCACACTGGAGAAAAGTTGGCACAGCAATGAAGACCCAGCAGCAAAAACCAAATAAATAAATAAATAAATTTTTAAAGAACAGACTAGCACATTAGAGCACAATTAGAGAAATACATACATGAGTCTTTTGCACAAAACTGAGATGTATGAACTATAACTGTTTATGGGTTTAGAGGAAGAAGTTAATAGGAGTTAGAATACTAAAGAAAGGCATTCCCAGAAATAGCATTACATGTGGTACACCAAGCAAAGCCGATAGAAAGGACGCCTGATTTACAATGTCCCCCTAGCTTGGGAATACAGAACAGTAAAACAAGCATCCAAGTGTAAGATGTTCATCCTTACAAACCTAGTTTCAAAGGTCATATTAACCACAATTACCTCATAGTATTTATTCACCTTTGGGAAATGTTTCTATAAAACATTTTATAACTAAACAGGTAAAGTTAATGACAGCATTTAACTGAAAGAAGTAAAGTGTTATTCAGTTCAATGATCTGCTCAAACTGTAAACATACTGTTCAAAATGTTCTATGATAAGGGACACAATAGTCCTTTGACTGAAGCTAGGTGGTTTTTGGTGGTTGTTGTTGTTGTTGTTTTCGTGGGGAGGCGGGGGTGGTTGGCCATAGAGAGGCACATGTGGGACCTCAGTTCCCTGATCAGGGATTGATCAAGGTCAATTGATCAGGGATAGCACAGGGTCTTAACCATTGGACCACCATGGAAATCCCAAAGCATTTTAAGTATTCTGGTTGGAAATGATTTCTGGCAGCAAAATCCTTTTCAGAAGTATGCATGTTCAGACTCTAGCTACCCTTGGGTTAAAATAATAAATCCATATTTCAAAGAGCATATAGTGAAAAAAGTTTTTAAGGATAAAACCAGGAAAGAAAATGAAGAGGTGGACCATAGCGGATTCAGGGGGTAGTAAATATTCTGTACAATATTATAAGGTGGATACCTGTCATTATACATTTATTAAAGCCTACAGAAAGTACAACACCAAGAGTGAACCCTAATGTAAACTACGGGTTTGGGGTGATGATGTCAATACAGGCTTCAACTCTAACTACTGTAGCACTCTAATGTAGACTGATGTGGAATGCTGTTAGTGGGAGTAGCTGTGTATGTGTGGAGGCAGGAGTTACATGGGTAATCTTTATACCTTCTGCCCAATTTTGTTATGAACCTAAAACTACTCTAAAAAATAAAGTCTATTAAGAAAAGAAAGAGGGGAGGATATATGCTACAAAAGCCAGTATTTTTGAGAGAGAGGGAGAAGTAGGGAGAGAGAGACAGGGAGAGATGTTATTAAACCACTTTGGCAACCTGAAACTACATGATTAAAATGAAAATGACAGCTGGAAGTCACACTAGCAAAGCTACAATGTCAACCATCTGAACAGAAGGAATACACAGGTGTAAGGTTTTTTAAAATTTCCCACAGGTGATCATAAACATACACAAGAGCATAAAGAGATTAGGGATATCCAGAAAACACTGAGTTAAGTAAAAAATCCAAAGTGAAACCTAACAGCTACATATTCAGTTCTGCTACATTCACAAGCAAAAAGAATCTCCAATGCAGAAAAATTCTAAAAGTATAAATTCCACAAATAAACATGAGCTAAAAGCTGCCACTAAAGTAACTAGTATTCTATCAAAAAATTATATTAAAATATATTTAACTCTGAGTACCAGGATTCAAAGTTTGCTAATGGACCAAGTGGGCTTCCTTCTGTAACATTTGATGTCCCAAAATTAAACTCCTAACCCAAGTTAACTTGTATTAAAATGTCATGTAGTTTCATCAAAAACAGATTTAAGAGAAAGGACTGTTACCAGTCTACTTGAGCACTCTACTCCTGCATTAATGATAAGTCAATATGGCTTTCTTCCACAAAATAACAAATCCCTGAACACAAATATGTAATGCTATTTCAGATTTAGCTATCAGATGGATATATAAAACTGATGACTAATCAGAATCACCTATTATGCTACCCAAAAGGGTTGATTTTAAGTGTCTAAGAACTCAACTGGTTGGATATCAAAAGAAAGTTCAAAACATATTTCCTCTGGCACTCTGAGTAACTGGTATTGAATAGTGGTGGAAAAGCTTACTTTTCTGAGAATGTCTTTCAGCTGCAGATGATCGGGAAGCAGTCTGCCCGAATACACCAATCTCTGATCCTTCGTCAACTAAGAAATGGGATAAAGAAAAAAATTCAACTTTTTCTAATTATACAAATTGAAAGTTGGGAAAAGATGCCTTACTACAGGTAAAGTAAAATTCCCTTTAGGCACAAATAAGCAAAAAACTGACATAGTTTAAGAATTTGGTTTTTCCAAACTCCATTTAAGACATTAAAAGTTCAGCAAATGGTTAACATATCTACTGTAGATATAATAAAATACAGATAATTACCAAATTATCTTTAAAACAGGGGGAAAATAGGTAAATTGGAAGTTGGTCTTTCAGCCATAATGCAATGCATGTGTGACTGTCATTAAAAACCTTCAAGACTACTGAGAAGGTGGCTGGCTTTCTATTAACAGTCAACAGTGGGATAAAATTCCAAGGTCACCAGTGTTATTTTGCATTATTTTGTCAGTATTTTTAATCAAAAGTATACATAAAATTTATTTTCTTCTTTAGTAACATCATGCAGGGTAATTTATCAGTTTTAAATTCAAAAGCCATTTGGATATAGTTTACAGTTTTAGATAACTATTCTAGTTTTTATTATTCTTGCCATTCTCATGAATAGATTTGTACATTTTTCAAAAACACAACACTAAAGAAAAACAAGCTCAAGTGCATGGAGATCCAAGTGCCATCTCCATATACAACCCAAAATATAAAATAAATTCTGGTTATCTCTGCCTTATTTTGTACTTCTAATAAATCTGCTAAGTGCTCACACTACAAGCATTAGGTATTTAAAATAAAAACATTTATGTACAGTCCCCATAAGACCTCCTATTTCATAATGGAGAAACAGGCAAGTGTTCCTTGAATTCTATTAAAACAAATATTGGCTATATTTGTTTATAGCCAATATTTGTTTACTATATATTTAGTAATATTGACAATTACTAAACATGCCAAATCCAAGTAATAACTGTAACAATTTTCAAACAGTCTATATATGCAACATGGCTACTAAAAAAGAGTCTTACATTAAAATTAACCACAGTAAAAAGAGCCATTCTGTAGTCAAGATCTGTGGTTCAGGGGTCCTTAGGTACCAAAGATCAAGAGAAGGTATAGTTGTCCTTCCAAGATACTTAGCTTTTAGGCATAATTTAATTTCCCCAGAAGTATTTTTGAGTGCACCATTCCGAAAATGCACATATACAAATTCTTATATATAAACAACCAAATACAACACAGGATTTTTTTTGAGAAACTACATACCAAAAGTCTTGAAACTTTAATCAATACATATGAACACTAAGTGGGGCACAGTAGTAAATTATATAACATAAGTTAAACGCTAAGCTATAAAGACTGATTTAAGCCCTGGAGAAATGAATTAGATAATGCATTATAAGTTTCTACAATATACTTATTACTTCAGCTGCAATCTAAAGAAGTTCCTTTGATAAATACTATAGCCATCATAAACTATCAGTTCAAACATTTAATAGATACTCCTATGTCATATCATTTGATACAAAAAAATCAGTCTTTTCTTATGATTTTACTTTACTATTAAAATTCTCAAACACACACAAAGTGGAGAGCATAAAATGAAGCCCCTTACCATCTTTAGAATTCCCAAATATCTAGCTCCAACAATTATCAACATTTTGCTATTCTTGTTTCATTTACCCACCCCCATTTCATTTTTGGCAAAGAAAAGAGTTTTAAAGCAAACACCTCATATCATTTCTTTTCATGTGTTAAAAAATAGCATGTATCTGTAGCAGTTGTTTTTGCAACTAACCACAATATTACCACCTTCAATAAAATTAACATTAATTTCTTATTAAGTAATATCCAGTACAGCTCAATTTTCCCCACTTGCTCAAAAATGTCTTTTTAGGGATAAGTGCTGTGCTGTGCTGAGTCACTCAGTCGTGTCCGACTCTGTGACCCCATGGACTACAGCCCCTGTCAGGCTCCTCTCTCCATGGGGATTCTCCAGGCAAGAATACTGGAGTGGGTTGCCATGCCCTTCTTCAGGGGGTCGAACCCAGGGATCAAACCCAGGTCTTCCTCATTGCAGGCAGATTCTTTACCATCTGATGGTTTGTCTAAATCAGAATCAAACAAGGTTCACACATGGAATTGGGTTGTTCTGTCTCTTTTAATCTTTTAACAGCTTCCACTTCTTTCAAAATTTTCCCTAGCTACATGTTGCAATCTGGATGTAAGTGACTGTGTCTTTCTGGTATGGTATTGTTTGTCCTGTAGTCTTCTGTAAATGCAGTTAGATCTGGAGGGCTGATTAACTTCAGGTTCTTTTTTGTTTGACAAGAGAACTTCCTGTTGTATCACATCATTATTAGCACATGTAGACTGGGTGACCTACTTTCAGTCATGTTAAGATCGATCAGTGTGTTTAAATATTGTCAGCCTGATTCATCCCCTATGAAGTCTGCCATCAAACATTCACCTTTTTAATAACTTAGATCAAACTGCCTAGATCCATTATTTCATTAGGGGTAGAAAATAATTTTGACCTCTGTAAGAGCTTCCTTGCTTTCGGGCACATAAGGTTCACCTTCCACATTTCTTTTGCCAGGCCTGGAGACAGCCACAGTTCCAGGGGCTTTATTCCTTTTAATAGGAAATGGCATCTAAAGGCAAAATCTGGGGCCTAAGGGTACTTTTGGTCACTTGCTATTATTTCTAAGATTCTTCAAGAGAGATAAGAAATACGTATTTTTGCAAAGGAGAAACTTAAACCCAGAGTGAATATTCATTTTTCTGATTTTAATTGAATGGTATATGGTTTTTTATTTTATTTATACACCTGTCACCCTGAAAATCTTTTTTACTAATGATATTAACAAAATTATGCCATTAGCAAAAGTACTTATATGTTTTATCCTACTATGTATAATCTCAATAATTCTGGATGAGGCTTAAGATTTCTTGTCACTTTTTCAGTCCTTAGCTCTATCCTACTAGAGATATGTAGTCAAAATAGTGTTTCAAAATTACTTGTAATTTTGTTAACATCCTGACATTGTTAAACTTTTTCGTTACCATTTAGGAATTTTTTTCTATTTAATTTTTAAAATTATATATAACATACACAGAAACAAAGAAAAAATTATAGAGCAAGGTACAAAGAGGTTTAGCTTCTGTCCCCTACCCTCTTCCTCTGTAATTCTGAATTACCCTTCCATGGTTTTTTAACAACATAAAAAATGTGGATATAAGGACACTTGTGTTTCCCTTCTTTTCTCACATAAAAGGTAGAACACGATACTCACTCTTTAGTACTTTGTTTTCTCACTTATTTTACCTTGGCAATTACTCCTTAGCAGTATAAAGATGTCTTCCCCACTCTTTTTGAATGCTCCATTACACAGAAATACTAAGGTTTACAACATGGATATTTGAATGTTTCTAGGTTTTTGTTATATACTTATAGCGTCCTTCTTCCATACTATTCATTTCTCTATATCCCCCACCATATCCTGCAACATAGAGCCCCTGGTGACCTTGATAAAAGCAATCTTGGTGGAACAGTAGGGTAAAAACTTAACTGGGATATATTTAAGAAAAAAGGAGAGGAGTACAATTACAAATAGTGAATATTCACAATTTATAAGGAGTTGTGCACTAAAGACAGAAAGGGAATAAAAGTAATAGCTGGAAGGTAAGTGGAGTCAAAAGAGGGTCTTGTTTGTTTTACTGTTTTGTTTTTGTTTTTTTAAGGAAAGAGAAATAACATATTTATATGCCAATAGAAATAATCCATCCTCAGGAAAGGGATGAGGCAGGAGAGAAAAACAGAAAATGTCCATCCAGAACAATGTTCTTGAGTAACTCATAAGGGGTAAAATGCTGTGTGAAGGAGCTGAACTTAAAGAAGACTACGGCAGAGACAGGCGAAGGAGTGTTAAGGGACCTGTACACAATCCCACTACCACCACTCTTTGCCTCAGTTTTCTTACTTAAAAAATGAGGGCAATAATAGTACCTATTTCACAAGGCTGAATTTTCACAACAATAAAAATGCACACAAACCCCTAACGACAGAGCAGAACACTCAGAAAACATTCAATGAGCATGTGATACTAATCTCTAACAACTGCTTCTCTGACATCATGCAGTTTCATGAGGATTAATGAGAGATTTTGTGACAGTATTGATAAGCTGTATGACCAGTAGCAGACTACCTTTGTTCAATATGTATAAGAACATGATTAGGATACTGCTGAATAGGTTTGGTTAAAGTTGCAATAACTATCAATTTAATGAATAAAAAAGCAAGCCCTATTCCATGTTTGAAGAGCTTTCAAGAATCAGTTTAAAATGACTTTTATAAATAACAAAAAGAAAACTTTTAATTCATTTCACCTTCTCTACATAGAAAAATATTTGAAATTAGTTTAAAAAAAAAAGTCAAGAAGTCCATGTGCAAATCATAAATTACTTACCTTCAGATTTTTAGTGAAAGGATGCACTGAGTGGATGGGAGGAAACAAGTATTTATCAACTATTTCAAAACGATATATTAGCTGCTTTCTACATAGGTAATCTCCATTTTACTATTAAACTATAGCAGTAATGGAATTAATCATGTACTTTATCACAAGTATCATTTTTAAACAAGATGAGACATAAAAGTATGCTAGAATACTCAATATTTTGGACTACTGACATGTATATATATAAATTAAGTACAGTAGCAATCCAACTTCGTTTACTCTCATAATTATTTAGTAGATAGGTTTAAAACAATTTTTTCAAGAAACAATACAGACCACTATCAGTCAGCAACCTCACAGACTCCAGAAGCCCATGCTTGAAAAACTTAGCCATATAAATTAAAGACATTTAGGAAGATCACTTAGTTTAGAATATAGGTACTAAAATCTCATGAGAGTCAGCTATAAAGTAATCATTCAGTTAATCTATAATGATAATTCTTATGTGAAAATTAAAAACTCCAAATTAAAGATTTGGAGAACTCCTAGTCCTAAAACTATGAGTCCCAGTTTCAGAAATACATACAAATACTCATCAAACTTTCAAACCTAACAGCACATAATCTATTTAACCCAAAATATACCTGACTGAAATAGCACTACTAGAAGCCCAGAGACTGATAGTCCCTTATCGCCAAGTCCTATTTTTTTAAAGCCTATACCCATGGGCTTCCCTGGTGGCTCAGACAGTAAAAACATCTGCCTGCAATGCTGGAGACCCAGGTTCAATCCCTGGGTCAGGAAGATCCCCTGGAGAAGGAAATGGCAACCCACTCCAGTACTCTTGCCTGGAAAATTCCATGGATGGAGGAGCCTGGCTGGCTACAGTCCATGGGGCCACAGAGTCCGACACGACTGAGTGACTTCACTTTCTTTCTTTCATACCCACTGAACAGAAAGGCTGGGTAATGGCCAAGCAAGTCCCTCAGCAGGATGAGGAATAGCATGGCCAAAAGTGCCTAGCAAAAGGTTCTGACATTTGCAAGGAGAAAAGACCACGGCTTTCACCATTTGCACCTCTGGAAGAGCAATCAAAGTTTTGGAAATCCCTAAGAGGCATTTGTACCTTTCATTCATATCACTGGTAACTGTCCCTCCAGAGTCCTTTGCTAAATTTTCCATCCAATTCTAAAAGTTAAGAAAGCTTCTTCAGCTGAGATGCAAATTTCTTCTCTATCCAAGGCCTCTCTCTCCCTCTCAGACCTAGATCCATATACCCAACCATTTATTAGACATCTAACACTTTCAGATATCTTTATGAGTTTTTTGTTGCTGCTGCTGTTTGTTTTTGCCTTTGGCTACACCAGGCAGCACATGGGATCTTAGTTCTAGGACCAGGGATCAAACTCATGCCCCCTGCAGCAGATATGCAGAATCTTAACCACTGAACCACAAGTGAAGTCCCCACCTTCAGATATCTTGGTAAGCAACTCAAAGTCAAAACATCTACAACAGTTCTCAGTTCCCAAATCTCCAGATCTTTCCCCTTACTTGTTCCCTCACCTGTTTAAGCCAAAACTCTGGGTGTTATCCTCAATTTTTCTCTCATCTTGTCTAACATATCTAACCATCAGCAAATCTCACGGACTCTATCTCCAGAAGCCCCTCTCAGTTCATTTCTTTCCATTTTCATTGTCATTAATTTAAACCATTACCTCTTGCCCAAACTTCTGTAATATTAATAAATAGCATCTTTAATTGGTCTTCACACACTCTGGTCTACAGTCAGTAAACAGAGTGATCTTTTAAAAATGTGAATCACTCTTGTCACTCTCTAGTAGATCCCTACCAGTCTGGATTTAATTCTAATTCCTTACCATAACCAGATGGTCCCAGCAGATCTGCTTTCTGTCTCTTTCCCACATCCTCTGATTTTATTCTTTCCTCCTCTCTCATTAGCCAAATGCGCAATCACTTAGATCTCCAAATACGCTAAGCTCGTCACCAACTCAGACACCACACCTGTAGTATTCTCTCCCAGCTCTTGCAGACCTAACTCTTTCTTAATCATCTTTTGGGTCTTAGCTTTAAAATGACCTTCTCAGATAGGCCCTACCTGATTTACAAACTTAAAGAAGAGTATTCTCTTTTACACACCCAGTTTTCTTCATAACACAAACCATAATGTGTAATTATGTGCACGAGTTTATTTCCCTAAGTGGGATATGACTGTCAAGAACAAAAGATGGTCCATGTCTGTCTAGCTCATCCCTCTGCTTCCATAGCGTAGCCATGTGTCCTGCAGAGGAGATCCTAAATGCCACTCTATTAAATGAAGTGTTATGAGTCCAAAAGCGTTTACATAGATTTGGAAGACATAACTTATTTGAAATTCATTTTATCAGTAATTTTACATGTAATCATTAAGAATGAAAACGAAGTGTTTAGTTAGTATTCAGTCTATGAATCACAATACTAGCTTAAAATACTTGCTGGTGTAAATTCATCTGGTTCATTTCTAAAAATGGTACTGATATTAGCATATTATTATCAAGGAACAACCGTGTGTTGGTATCTTAGTATTAACTTTTCTCTAAATAAATAGTCTATTTCAAATAAACTTTTATCTTTGCACAGCAAGGGACCATCAATTTTCAAAAAAGCAGAACATAACAAAATTACATTGTACCCTACCCAAAAAATACATAAAGCAAAAACAAGTATGGATGAAAATGTGAAGAAAGTAGAACCCTTTTACATTACTAGTGGGAATATAAAATGGCATGGCCTCTTAAAAAGCTTGGCAGTTCCTCAGAAAGCTACCATATGACTTAGTACACATCCAATCCATCCCTAGGTATATACCAAAGAGAAGAGAAAACACATATCCACACAAAAGCCTGTAAGAGAATATGCACAGCAGAAAAAAGCAGAAACTCAAATGCCTGCCAACTGATGAATGGACAAACAAAATGCAACATCTATTAATACATACAATGGAATATTATTTGGTCATAAAAAGTAAGGAAGAGCTTACATGTTATAACATGAATGAATAGTGTGAACATGCTAAATGTAAGAATAAGACATAAAAAGATCCTATGTATTACAGTTCCATTTATGTGAAATTTTCAGAATAGGTGAATACATAGAGACAGAAAGTAGATTCGTGGTTACCAAGGACTGAGGAAACAGAGAACGAGGAGCAAAGGCTAGTTGAGTATGGGTGATAAAAATGTTCTGGACATTAGAACATCAGACAGTGGTGATGATTGTACAACTTTGTAAAGTATTAAAAACCACTGACTTGTACGTGTTAAAGGGTAAATTTTATGGTATATGAATTATATCTCAGTTTTTAAAACTGTTGCTTTAAATGGAATATTCAAATGCCTTCAGATAATCAGAAGTAAAAGGAAAAAGAATTATTTAATTTTACTGTGGTTGAAAATAGATTAAAAGTTTTCAGATGCATAAATTAAATAAGACTTGAAATTTTTTCCACTTAAAAAAATACTGAAAAAATTCAGTTTAAATATCAGTAATTTAATTTAAATATCTGGAAAATCAGTGCTTAGACATGGTAACAAACCACACAACCATCAACTGAATTTTCAACTGGTTTGGATTATAAGCTACAGTATTAGGAAAAGAACGGATTTTGAGATCTCAATTCAAACTCAGTTTAACTTGTAAAAGTGACACAATTTTATTTACCCAGACCTACTAATAACAGTATTTTTTACTTTGATTAAAAATTCATTTCTGTATTAGTTAGGGTAAGTAACGCTAACTGCTATAACAAACCTCAAGATCTCAGTAGCTTAGCACAATAGAAGTTCATTTTTCTCTCAATTAAAACAACATTAGATGGTATCCTTTAAATATAAGAATTCAGAAGACTCGGGATTGGTAAATTTAAAACACAGTACTAATGAAATTGTCAATTAAAATTTTCTTCTGTTAAGATACTGTCTACACAGAGTAACATATAAATACACTTGACTATTTCTGTTAACAGCACCATCATTCTTCCTTCTGCTCACACCCTACATCCAACAGTCAGCAAATCATATCAGGTACACTATTAATAGTGCTTCCCAGGTGGCTCTAGTGCTAAAGAACCCGCCTGCCAATGCAGGTAAGAGACACAGGTTCTATCCCTGGGTCGGGAAGATCCCCTGGAGGAGGGCACAGCAACCCACTCCAGTATTCTTGCCCGGAGAATTCCATGGACAGAGGAGCCTGGCAGGCTGAAGTCCTTAGGGTCACACAGAGTTGGACACGACTGAAGTGACTTAGTACAACATACTATTAACAGTCTCACCATCTCCACTGCTCCACCCTAGATGAAGCCTGGTGATATATGGCAGAGCAGAGCCAGCTAAATTACCAAGCCGGAAACATCCTGTTGGCACCCTGAGTAGCCCAGAGACAGAACTATACCACTCCAAATAAACAGCTGCTTAATCAGCTGGCCCCAAAACTTAGCTACCTACTTAACAGAGATTGCTAAAAACCAAGGTGAGGAAAGTTCATCTGCTAGTATAATATACAAAAATAAATCCTAAACTGGGAAAAGATGTTTTCTTTCTAAAAGGTTTACATATATTTTATCTGAAGTGTCTGACTTTTTAATGTTTAACTAGATAGCAAAATGAAATACTATGTATCCCTAATGCATTTAAAATATTCACAAGAGTCTAACACGAGTTTACTAAGAGAACAACACTTTTTTATTTCTGGCAAGTCTTGTTGCTTGCTTGCTCATCAGTCATTAGGTCATGTCTGACTCTGCAACCCTATGGCCTGTAGCCTGCCAGGCTTCTCTGTCCATGAGATTTTCCAGACAAGAATAATGGAGTGCGTTGACATTTCCTTCTCCAGGGTATCTTCCCAACCCAGGGATCAAACGTGTGTCTCCTGCATTCGAAGGCAGATTCTTTACCACTGAGCCACTTGGGAAGTCCAGAAAGTCATGTGCTGCTGCTAAGTCGCTTCAGTCGTGTCCAACTCTGTGCAACCCCATAGACGGCAGCCCACCAGGCTCCCCCGTCCCTGGGATTCTCCAGGCAAGAACACTGGAGGGGGTTGCCATTTCCTTCTCCAATGCATGAAAGTGATAAGTGAAAGTGAAGTCGCTCAGTCGTATCCAACTCCCAGCGACCCCATGGACTGCAGCCCACCAGGCTCCTCTGTCCTTGGAATTTTCCAGGCAAGAGTACTGGAGTGGGGTGCCAGGACTCAATGGGTCTCTCATGATTATGTATGGCTTAAAAAAATCATGTCCTTAGTATATCCAACTTCAACATAATCAAACAGCTCAGTAAATGCAACAGTCAACTTACATGTTGGTTCAAAGAACTACGTCCAATTTCTTTGAAAACAGTTAACTATTAACATTTCAGTACTTACATATAATTCAGCTACAAATGTCAAACAGCCTTAAAGAGCTAGTGCCCAGGAAGTGCACAAAATATCATTTTCTATGGGAAATGAATTCTGTGAATTTGTACTGAAGTGTATCTCCCTCTTATTTCCACTAGATCCACCCAATCTAACGCTTCAGGAAATTTAGAGAGACTGTAAATGGAAGCACAGCTTAACCAAACTGCCTCTACCTCTTATCCTCTTACAACGACAGTAAACAAAAAAAGCTCAGAGCTTAAACAATAATTTCCTCTAGAACTCCAAAGGGGCATTCTGTGCTTAGCTGTTTCTACTCACAGGCCAAATTACGTATACATACAACAGAGATGCCAGAATGTATGACTGATGTGGTTCATACAAACAAGCAGGAATGTGAAAGGACAGGCAAAGCTATGTACTTTGAAGTCTTAAGATATTATGTTCCCATACCTTCTTTATAATTTATCAAAATAACAAAAATAACCACAGTCTAAACTGATACATTAGAACAGTATTAAAACTATGTTACCCATTCACCTGTAGTCTTTAGATGATAAACCATCTAAACACACATCTTTTTACAGTTTACTTACGTCTTTTTAATTTGCAAGTATATAACTGACAGAGCCAAGCCCTAAATGCCTTTCTTCATGTTATTATATATAACCACGTATGTTTAAGATCTGAGGCTTGCAAGTCAGACCAGACCAACCTAAATACAAATTCTGATTCTACTTAAAGTTCTATGACCTTGGGCAAAAAAGAAAAATAACCAAGTCTCAGCTTCCTCATCTATAACAGAGAGCTGATAATAAAACTTACAGCATAAGCTATGAGGAATAAATTTGATAAATATATAAAATGCTTAGTAGAATGACTGGTATACACAACAACCACTTAGTAAATGTCAGTTTAAAATCAGAGCACCAAATATGACAGTTAAGTAAAAGCATTCAAGACCAGCAAATCTGTATTTATTATGTATGGGAATTCCATGGCAGTCCAGTGGTTAGGACTCCATGCTGTCACTGCTGAGGGCCAGTTTCAATTCCTGATCAAAGAACTAAAATCCCACAACCAACACACCACTGCAACCCACCCCACCCCCAAACACACACACACCAAAAAATTATTATGTAAAGGAAAGGAATAAAGTTCTAGAAAAATTCTATTTTAAAAAACACTGATGCATGATTAAACAAAACATCACCTTCACAGTACTGTTATTTTTCAAAAAGAAATTAGAAAAAGGCTACAAGAGGAGCTTAATAAAACAAACTGTAGTCACCATTCATTCAAAACTTTTAACTTTCCATCAACCTTTGATAAAAATCTTATAAAACAAAAATTAGGGTGGATTATAGCCCCTTTAAATCAATAGTTTTGAGGTGATTAAGCAAGCAAATTTTAAAAATGACCTGTCTAGTTATGGTAAGTGTAATAAGTCAGAAAGAGAAAGATAAATACTATATGATATCACTTATATTTGTAATCTAAAAAATATAGCAAACTAGTGAATATAATAAATATAACTAGTGAATATAACAAAAAAGAAACATACAGACAGAACAAACTAGTGGTTACTAGTAAAGAGAGGGAAGGGGGAAGGTAATAAAAGGGTAGGGGACTAAAAGATACAAACTATAATGTATAAAATTTAAGTTATAAGGATATAGTGTACAACAGGAAATACAGCCAATATTTTACAAGTTTTTTTTTAATAAAAAATGACCTTCCTAAGTAAGGTAATAGGGAATTACAAAAATAAGAAAGATATAAACCTCAAATTATATTATAAAAGCTACTTCCACTGACAGTGAAAGTAAGACTTCTATCTGAACTGTAGGCAATTATGCAATGTTACATTCTCAGAATAGAATCTATACAACTAGTTCTATTCCTATTTCTTTAATTCTAAAAGAATCAGAGCAAAGGCACAATTTGAAAAGGCAACAAGAGAGGGGAAATCTATCCAGAACTGAGGGACATGTTCAACAGGCACTCTGAGTTCAAGACTGAAAAATGGGAAACAAAAGGATACACGTCCCTTCAAAATTGATTTCAGGGTAAGTCATGTTCATCTTAGTTTGTGTATAAGAGCAAATGGTAAGAAAACAAGATAATGAAAAAGGTGCCTAATTGGATTTAGAGGTTCTTACTTTTTATTTCCCATTTTTAAAGTTTTGTCTAGGACAGTCCATTCTACTGAATAACTTTAAGTTCAACCATTTTGATATTTACATACGTGGTCTAAACTAGATCAAAGTCTGAAACTGCTCAAGTAAAAGTAGTCCTCTTGATAGGTTATCTTCACCCACTAGTAGCAATTACCTAAATTTCAGAATAATTATTTCACTCTACAGGCCAAGTTTAAAAACTGAAAACCTAAAATCATTAAGTGATGACAAATGTCATATTAGAATATGATTCACAATTATATGCACTATCAACATGAACTGCTGCACTAACCAGGTCTTAAACCATGTTCTAAACCAAGTATCAATACCAAAGTTAGAGAAATCTCCACCAGAGCTCAATTTCAGATCTGAGGTTTTTTTGTAATGACTGTTTAAACTTCTGCATAATCTTTTAACACAGTACTTACTATACTACCAGGTTGGACAAGGAAATGGCAACCCACTCCAGTGTTCTTGCCTGGAGAATCCCAGGGACAGGGGAGCCTGGTGGGCTGCCGTCTATGGGGTCGCAGAGTCGGACATGACTGAAGCAACTTAGCAGCAGTAGCAGCAGCATACTACCAGATACTAGATAATATAAAACATTCAAAATCATCAGGGCAACAATAGCTCTGAAAGAACAGTTAAAAAAAGAAACTATGATCTTACCTCCTTAAAACTGTTCTCAATTCTTTAAGAAAAATGTTTCTGTGAATCTTTTCTAAAACAGCTTCACATTTCTTTATGTCAGCTCGAGTGGACTGTTCCCTTCCTGTGTTCCTACAGCACTCAGCACCTCCCTCTTGTATGACACTGCTGCTGCTGCTGCTAAGTCGCTTCAGTCGTGTCCGACTCTGTGCGACCCCATAGACGGAAGCCCACCAGCCTCCCCCGTCCCTGGGGTTCTCCAGGCAAGAACACTGGAGTGGGTTGCCATTTCCTTCTCCAATGCATGAAAGGGAAAAGTGAAAGTGAAGTCACTCAGTTGTGTCTGACTCTTAGCGATCCCATGGACTGGAGCCTACCAGGATCCTCCGTCCATGGGATTTTCCAGGCAAAAGTACTGGGGTGGGGTGCCATTGCCTTCCCCGTTGTATGACACTAGCCACATAATATTCTATGTCTGTATCCCCCACTAGACCTGAGCTACTTAAGAGCAAGGGACTCATATCACCTTTTGCTTAGTATATACATAGACCTTCATAGGCCAGATCAATAAATCCTGATTAAATAAATAAATGAAGCCCAAGAACATGTGCTTTGGAAGGAGGAGTATATTTGTTGTGGGTTGGGTTTATTGAGGGAAGGAGAGGTTGAATTAAATGAAGTCAGTATCTGACCACAAAACTAAAATCCTAAGATTTTACACACTGTTGCAAAGTTTAGCCAGAATTCCATTAATAGCATGTAGAGATCCTAAAAGAACAACTTCAAATCTCCATTCTTCTTCCAACATCTCTCATTTATTTTCCTAGAAGCCAATGCTCACAGGGACCAACGCCCTTTACCTTACCTGACCCACCAGACCCAATAAGAGCAGTAATGACGAGAGCTACAAACTTTTCTACTTCTTGCTATGAAACAGTTGCTTCTACCAGACACTGAACTCTTCTCTGCTTCGAAGTTCACCCACCTCCACCAGGCAGAGATGCAAAGAATTAGGCATAAAAAATGATCTGTTAAACACCAACTAGCACCTGAGACACTTTAAAACAGAATCAATGTTAAGTAGTCATTGTGAGTGGTCGTAAGAACCTAACCTTCCTTTATATCATTAATATAATATTGTTTATATTGTTAAATTTCTCTGTTCTAAATAACAACTTTACAAGTAAACTTTAAGAACTCCAATTCCTATGCTGAGGACTAACTATGGCTTTGGAGTATCATTAAACAGTTGGTTTGTTCAACAACTGTGGTACTTCAAATCAGTTCTAGGTGATAAAAAAGTTAAAATGTTAAGTGTGTCAAATCTAATAACCTTACAAAGTTTTCAGTGAAGTTCTATGAAAATAAACACATGTACACCATCCCCACTCTCATTAACCTAGAAATAAACTTCAGATATTTTCACTTGGAGAAAACCTGCTGGAGGAGAAAAAAGTTTTGCCACAAGGCTAGGTAATTAATAGGCTGCATATTATTTGGTACAGCTTCCAAAACTGCCTCCAGCGTGTCCTAGAAGCAAGCGGGTTAGGAGGGAGGGGTGTAGAGAAATTTGCAGCTTATCTATCCTCCAGCAGCTGACTGATCCAGATGGGCACTGACAGCCCTCCACTGGAGATTAGTGCTAAGAGGGCAGAACTCCTGGCAAAAACAGGCTTTTCTCAGGTGCAGGTTAAGACAAATGTGTTTCACACTCCTCTCTTATACACTTCCTTAAAAAAAAAAAAGTTTCAGAAAAGTGATAACTCTTGTTCTATCACGGTACAAACCAAGTCCCTTTTGGTTTACTCACATAAAGATCCTCACATAAGTATGTATTTGAGCATATATCTTAGGTAAGTACTTACTTTCATGCATTGGAGAAGGAAATGGCAACCCACTCCAGTGTTCTTGCCTGGAGAATCCCAGGGACAGGGGAGCCTGGTGGGCTGCCGTCTATGGGGTCGCACAGAGTCACACGACTGAGGCGACTTAGCAGTAGCAGTAGCAGTAAGACATATGCTCAATAATAGCTCTTTTATGAACAGTACTATGGACATCCGTGACTTTCAATTCCAACTACCCTAAAAAGCTATTTTCTACTTCATCATGCAATAGGAAATCTTTCGCAAAACAGAAATTTTTAAAAAGAAATTGTTACCCCTGTGTAAATCTTTGCTTTCAAGACAAGATGTGAATGAATTAGAGTTCCAACAATTTTGTTTCAAGTACTTAAATACATCAGGGTTTTTACTTTTCCTTCTAAGAGTATTTGTATGAAAAAATACTGACAAACATAGCTAATGCCAACTAACAGTTGTTTTTCTACATCTCCTGTTTTTGCAATAACTGCCCTATTTCTATAGTTGTTCTAGAAACCTAAATGCCTAACTAAACTTAATACTGTAACACTGAAACAGTACTAATTCATTAATATCTTAATATAGATCAAGTGTCTTCCTTACTTGTGTGCATAAAACAAGTGTTAAGTAAAACCTGGAAAGCACAGTTGCCTTCCAACACATCCTTACTGCTGGCTTAAATTTGCCACATGCCAAAAATATTTGCCACCCTAAAAATCCAAGCCTCTTCATTAAGTAAAAAAAAAAAAAGGTTTAGTAATTGCTGAAAACTACTTATTCAGGAATGAAATTTTTACACAGTGGAGAACAAGAAAGCCTCACTTTCACACAGTGTACATGACAAACTTCTCTAAATTATTCCAAGACTTAATTATCAACTATGTTGATAACTTTCAAATCTAACTTTGGAAACAGATGGAGGTGCACTGTCTGTTTTATTTATTATGCTTGCAATATCCAGATAGGATTCAGAATGGAAAACACTGCCACACTGATTTACAAATGGCTATATGAACGGAATAAAATGATGTACCAAATGGTGGGGGGGTGGAAGGACTGTTCTCTTCTAAATTAAGAAAATTTCTGTCCTCTACAAGAGAAAAATGAGAGAGAGGGGGGCAGGAGAAAGTCAAACTAAAAACTATTTGCTTCTTAAAACACATATACTAGTGTGGAAACTATAACTTTTATAGAGGTCACATGCTTATTTCCAAGAAAAAACTCACTCTTCAGCAGATAGCAAATTTCTGGGCCAGGTGTTTAAAGTAAAAAGGAATTTTATTCTAATAAGTAATAAAAGCTTTAATATGGGTTGTAGTGCTTATCTCTCTCTTTTTGTTAAAGGATGCATCTGTCATTCTCACATTAGGTTGATGACTTTTGAGTACAAGGAACAGTCCTATTGTATGCCTGCCAATTCTCACGTCCCTTTATATTTCTGTATACTCTTTACTAATTAACTGAACCTCATCAGGAAGACATTAATGATGGTTCAGACACTCAAGAGAGACACATAATCTCGGGATGCAAAATACCTCACAGTTAAAAAGAGACCTATTTTGACTCAAGAGGGGAGGAGATAAGCAGGGAGTAAGGGAGTACAGGACACGAAAAGCTGCTGGCCAGAGCAGCTATGCCCAGCTTTTAGACACTTACTGGTTTGCTAGGGTACACGTTAGACAGATGCGTTTTTAGTTTCCCCACGGTCCAGTTCAAGAAGCAGCTAATAGTCTGGTCACTGTATTTCTGATTCGGTGCTTTAATGATGAGGGTCACAGGAATCTCCATCCCATTTTGGTCCATGGTGCCCCCAAAGTCTTAGAGTCAAGAGCAGCAGCAGTTAAGCCCAAATGAGCCGAGATGGTTACTGCCGGCGCAGCTGGGATGGAGACGGAAGCGAGTGTGTTCTTAATATTCCTTGTCCAAGTCAGTCATCGGGCGATACAAAGGCCATTGCAGGTACCGAAGATGATGGGCAGCGGCGGCGGCGAGGTCTGGGGGCCCGGCCGTGGGTGCAGTTTTCCCCGCCAGGTCCGGGCTCTGCCGGGCTCCGCCGGGCTCCGGACTGCAGAAGGAGGCCCGGGTGAGAGAGAAAGCGATGAGAAGGGAGGGGTGAGGGCGAGATAGCCCGAGCCACCGCCCCGCCCCCGCCGCGACCCCCAGCCTGAAACGCAACAAGGCCCCTACGCGATGGTCCCTCCACGCGGGCTAGAGAAGGGGACGGGCCGCTCAGGGCGGCCAGCCGCGACAGGCAAGGCTACCTGAGAGATGGCCGCGGGTCCCGCCACCGCTGCCCTCCGCGCCCAAGCACGGCCACCGATCGCACAGTCTGGCCGGGCGTCCTCCGCGGCGGCCGCACCCTTCCTGCTGATCGGCGGCGCCCAGGGTCCAGCCCCGGGTCTCGCGAGGCGGCGCGGTGGCAGCTGGAGAAGTTGGCCGAAGGGCGCGGTCGGCTCTCCGCCCGACCCCTCGGGCAGGGGAGCCGCGGCTCACTGCCGGGTGCGGCCGAGGAGGCGGCAGGTGGCAGGAGGGCGGGGACTAGAGTCGGGGTGCCGGCCGCGAGCGCGCTGGTTTTGTTGTTGTTGTGAAGAAGGTCCGGGTCCCTTTAAGCCGGAAAACGCAGGGCGGAAATGCGTCACGGGCGGCTCGCCCCCGGCACGCGGCCTTCCAGGTCTTGTCTGCGCAGCCCGCCGCCTACCGTGGCTGGCTCCCGACACCTTGGGCCAAATTTTGGCTCGCCCGGAGGCTGCTTGGGTGCGTTGAGCCCGCCAGGGCAGTCCATTCCCTCCGTCCCGCTTCTCCAGCAGCAGTTGGGCCTTAGCACTAGCACATTCTGTAGTGTTGCTCCATCCTTAGAGTTGTCGAATGCTGAATCAAACTTCTGCCCAAAATTTCTTGTGTCGACTGTGTGCAAGGCACGGTACCTGGATCTTTAGTGGAGGAGAGACTATGGGTACGTTGCTTATGGGGAAGGCTTTCAGTTAAACCTGAAGGCTACCTGTTATTTCCTTGTGATCCAGGTTTTCTGAGCCTCAGTTTGTTTCTCTAAATGAGGAGGATGATGCCTACCTGACTGCGTGCTGTTGAGTAAATGAGCTATGTAAACCATTTGGTACAGTTTTGTCGTATGGCAGTCTCTCAACTAAATATTAATTTCCATGTCCTTCCTCTTCATCTTCTTGGAAGTTGACAAGTGTATGTTTACTGAGCAGGTATTGTGTGTTCAGTGAGAGATGAAGACAGATGGCAGTGTTATTTTTCTGTTTTATGGCTGAGACGTTGGGACCGCAAAGGTTCAGGCTACTGCCCCAAGCTGACTTACTCTCTATTCTCTGCACAGGTTTAGGAGTCAGTGCAGTAAGTTAAGTTTGTTAGATGCTTATTTGCTCAGCTCCAGGCGTCCACTTAGAGGTGAATACAAGCAGATAATGCAGGGAGCTTTGGAGACCTGGTTCTAATCCTCTCAGCTTCGTAAGACTTTTCAGGAAAATTAGACCAAGAGGAGATTCTTCCACTCAACGGCTGATGGAGCAGGATCCCTTACATCCTCTCCTCCACCTCTTTCTTTGTGACAGGACACCTACCATATCTTAGCTATAAACTAGCAATTCGCTTCTGAAATAAGAATGAAGTTTCTTTTTATTTCTTGTCATGGAATGAGAACAACTTGCTAGGACTTGTATTTTCTGTAGCAGGTCTTTTTCTGCCTAGTATCTAGTCATTTTAATAGAACCTTAACTTAATTCTAGCTTCAAATACTTTTTCAGACTCCCTTTCATCTAGCAGCAGCCTTTTGACACAATTGTAGCCCATAAGCAGAAAGGTGAAGTTGCTACTGGGGCTTCTAGGAGAGTGTTCAGGTGAACATGTTCTGTAGACTAGAGCTCATCCTTGCCCTACCCCTGTCTTTCTTCCTGGAGGAATATGATGCCAGTGGTGGGGCAGCCACAGCCCAGTCATGAAGCAAGAGCTAGAACAAAGGCCTATAAACACAAAGCTGGCGGACCAGAACAATTGAAAGAGACTGGATCCTTTATGGCATAATTAGCCACCATTTAAGTCCCAAGTGACTGCTGTAAGAATTCTTTGATGTCCAACTCCTTTTTAAGCCAGGAAGTCTTCCCGACCTGCAACTGCTTCGACACTGCCATCCAACCCTGCAGCTCATAGCGTTAATGCTCATGACTCAGACTTCCAGGAATCTTTTAGAGTAATGTGGTCATCTCACTTGGGGCACTGAGGTGTACATTATTAGTGAAATATGTACTTAATTAAAAACAGATTGTACATTTTACTGTGATAGACACTAAAATAGGATTCATCAAAGATTCACTAACATGGACAAAATCATTTTAAAATGTAATGAACATTCAAGAGATTGAAATATGTGTGTAAAGATGATAAGAGTATCTGACAGAAATGATTTTTTTGCTTTCAGTTCAGTTCAGTAGCTCAGTCGTGTCTGACTCTTTGCGACCCCATGAATTGCAGCATGCCAGGCCTCCCTGTCCATCACCAACTCCCAGAGTTCACCCAGACTCACGTCCATCGAGTCATTGATGCCATCCAGCCATCTCATCCTCTGTCGTCCCCTTCTCCTCCTGCCCCCAATCCCTCCCAGCATCAGGGTCTTTTCCAATGAGTCAACTCTTCCCATGAGGTGGCCAAAGTACTGGAGTTTCAGCTTTAGTATCATTCCTTCCAAAGAAATCCCATTCAGTCCTTCAGAATGGACTGGTTGGATCTCCTTGCAGTCCGAGGGACTCTCAAGAGTCTTCTTCAACACCATAGTTCAAAAGCATCAATTCTTCGGCCCTCAGCCTTCTTCACAGTCCAACTCTCACATCTATACATGACCACAGGAAAGACCATAGCCTTGACTAGATGAACCTTTGTTGGCAAAGTAATGTCTCTGCTTTTGAATATGCTGTCTAGGTTGGATATAACTTTCCTTCCAAGGAGTAAGCGTCTTTTAATTTCATGGCTGCAGTCACCATCTGCAGTGATTTTGGAGCCCAGAAAAATAAAGTCTGACAGTGTTTACACTGTTTCCCCATCTATCACCCATGAAGTGATGGGACTGGATGCCATGACCTTTGTTTTCTGAATGTTGAGCTTTAAGCCAACTTTTTCACTCTCCTCTCTCGCTTTCATCAAGAGGCTTTTTAGTTCCTCTTCACTTTCTGCCATAAGAGTGGTGTCATCTGCATATCTGAGGTTATTGATATTTCTCTCAGCAGTCTTGATTCCAGTTTGTGTTTCTTCCAGTCCAGCGTTTCTCATGATGTACTCTGCATAGAAGTTAAATAAGCAGAGTGACAGTATACAGCCTTGACGTACTCCTTTTCCTATTTGGAACCAGTCTGTTGTTCCATGTCCAGTTCTAACTGTTGCCTCCTGACCTGCATACAGAT
Source organism: Tragelaphus eurycerus (assembly GCA_935064755.1). Classification (NCBI taxonomy): domain Eukaryota; kingdom Metazoa; phylum Chordata; class Mammalia; order Artiodactyla; family Bovidae; genus Tragelaphus; species Tragelaphus eurycerus. Next base: position 35,566,441 of record CAKXYN010000002.1, read on the forward strand.
TTCTCAAGAGGCAGGTCAGGTGGTCTGGTATTCCCATCTCTTTCAGAATTTTCCACAGTTTATTGTGATCCACAAGGCCAAAGGCTTTGGCATAGTCCATAAAGCAGAAGTAGATGCTTTTCTGGAACTCTCTTGCTTTTTCCATGATCCAGTGGATCTTGGCAATTTGATCTCTGGTTCCTCTGCCTTTTCTAAAACCAGCTTGAACATCAGGAAGTTCACAGTTCACATATTGCTGAAGCCTGGCTTGGAGAATTTTGAGCATTACTTTACTAGCGTGTGACATGAGTGCAATTGTGCGATAGTTTGAGCATTCTTTGGCATTGCCTTTCTTTGGGATTGGAATGGAAACTGACCTTTTCCAGTCCTGGGGCCACTGCTGAGTTTTCCAAATTTGCTGGCATATTGTGTGTAGCACTTTCACAGCATCATCTTTCAGGATTTGGAATAGCTCCACTGGAATTCCATCACCTCCACTAGCTTTGTTCGTAGTGATGCTTTCTAAGGCCCACTTGACTTCACATTCCAGGATGTCTGGCTCTAGGTCAGTGATCACACCATCGTGATTATCTGGGTCGTGAAGCTCTTTTTTGTATAGTTCTTCTGTGTATTCTTGCCACCTCTTCTCAATATCTTCTGCTTCTGTTAGGTCCATACCATTTCTGTCCTTTATTGAGCCCATCTTTGCATGAAATGTACAGCCACCTAAATTAAATACCTGAAAATGCTTTTGATGCTGTTGAACTTGGCCACAATAAAAGCAGTATGTAAATATGATCCCATTTTTGTTAATTATGTGTCTATGTGTATAGAACAATGTATGAAAGGTTCAGTTCAGTTCAGTCACTCAGTCATGTCCAGCTCTTTGCGATCCCATGGACTGGACTGCAGCACGCCAGGCTTCCCTGTCCATCACCAACTCCCAGAGCTTGCTCAAACTCATGTCCACAGCTTTGGTGATGCCATCCAACCATCTCGTCCTCTGTCATCCCCTTTTCCTGCCTTCAGTGTTGCCCAGCACCGGGGTCTTTACCATGAGTTAGTTCTTAACATCAGGTGGCCAAAGTATTGGAGCTTCAGCTTCAGCATCAGTCCTTCCAATGAATATTCAGGACAGATTTCCCTTAGGATTGACTGATTGGATCTCCTTGCAGTCCAAGGGACGCTCAAGAATCTTCTCCAACACCACAGTTCAAAAACATCAATTCTTTGACATTGAGCTTTCTTTATGGTCCAATTCTCACATCCATACATGACTTCTGGAAAAACCATAGCTTTGACTACATGGACTGTTGCTGGCAAAGTAATACCTCTGCTTTTTAATATGCTATGTTTCTCATAGCTTTTCTTCCAAGGAGCAAGCATCTTTTAGTTTCACGGCTACAGTCACCATCTGCAGTGATTTTGGAGCCTAAGAAAATAGTCTGTCACTGTTTCCATTGTTTCCCCCATCTGTTTGCCATGAAGTGATGGGACCAGATGCCATGATCTTAGTTTTCTGAATGTTGAGTTTCAAAACAGCTTTTTCCCTCTCCTCTTTCCCTTTCATCCAGAGGCTCTTCATTTCCTCTTCGCTTTCTGCTGTAAGGGTGGTGTCATCTGTATATCTGAGGTTATTGATATTTCTCCTGGCAGTCTTGAGTCCACCTTGTGCTTCATTCAGCTTGGCATTTTGCATGATGTACTCTGCATATAAGTTAAATAAGCAGTGTGACATTATATAGCCTTGTTGTACTCCTTTCCCAGTTTGGAATGTCTATTGTTCCATGTCCAGTTCTAACTGTTGCTTCTTGACCTGCATACATATTTCTCAGGAGGCAGTTAAGGCAGTCTGACATTCCCATCTCTTTAAGAATTTTCCACAGATCGTTGTGATCCACATAGTCAAAGGCTTTGGCATAGTCATTAAAGCAGAAGTAGATGTTTTTCTGGAAGTCTCTTGCTTTTTCGATGGTCAAACGGATGTTGGCAGTTTGATCTCCGGTTCCTCTGCCTTTTTTTTTAAATCCAGCTTGAACATCTGGAAGTTCTTGTTTCATATACTGTTGAAGCCTCACTTGGAGAATTTTGAGCATTACTTTGCTAGCATGTGAGATAAGTGAAATTGTGCGGTAGTCTAAACATTCTTTGGCATTGCCTTTCTTTGGGATTGAAATGAAAACTGACCGTTTGCAGTCCTTTGGCCAGTGCTGAGGTTTCCAAATTTGCTGTCATATCGAGTGCAGCACTTTCACAGCATCATCTTTTAGGTCTTGAAATAGCTCAGCTGGAATTTCATCACCTCCACTAGCTTTGTTTGTAGTGATGCTTTCTAAGGCCCACTTGACTTCAGACTCCAGGATGCCTGGCTCTAGGTGAGAGATCACCATCGTGGTTATCTTGGTCATTAAGATCTCTTTTGTATAGTTTTTCTGTGTATTCTTGCCACCTCTTCTTAAAATCTTCTGCTTCTGTTAGGTCCATATTGTTTCTGTCCTTTATTGTGCCCGTCTTTGCATGAAATGTTCCCTTGGTGTCTCTAATTTTCTTGAAGAGATATCTAGTCCTTCCCATTCTATTGTTTTCCTCTGTTTCTTTTCATTGATCAGTGAAAGGTTAGTCCCCAGAATATTGGTTGGTGGTGTTTAACTTGATATTTGGAATAGGAAAAATAGTTAGCATGCTGCTGCTGCTGCTGCTGCTGCTAAGTCGCTTCAGTCGTGTCTGACTCTGTGCAACCCCATAGACTGCAGCCCACCAGGCTCCGCCATCCCTGGGATTCTCCAGGCAAGAACACTGGAGTGGGTTGCCATTGCCTTCTCCATTGTGTGAAAGTGAAAAGTGAAAGTGAAGTCGCTCAGTCACGTACGACTCGTAGCGGCGACCCCATGGACTGCAGCCCACCAGGCTCCTCCATCCATGGGATTTTCTAGGCAAGAGTACTGGAGTGGCTTGCCATTGCCTTCTCCAAGTTAGCATGGGATGTATACAAATCAGCAATTACTTAGAGGCAGCTATGAGCTGTTTGTTCCTTGTCCGTGTTGCAGATATGAAAGGGAAATGTGAAAGAACTAGACATTTCAGTTACCATTTGCTAAAGACAGTGTGCAGTGAGAGTGTTTATGTACTACTTGTTGTTCAGTTGCTAGGTCGTGTCAGCCTCTTTGCAACGCCATGAACTGCAGTACACCAGGCTCCTCTGTCCTCCACTATCTCCTAGAGTTTGCTCAAATTCATGTCCATTGAGTCAGTGATCCCATCTAAACGTCACATCCTCTGCTGCCCCCTTCTCCTTTTGCTTTCTTCGATCTTTCCCAGTGTCACTGTCTTTCCCAGTGAGTCAGCTCTTCAAATCAAGTGGCCCAAGTATTAGAGCTTCAGTTTCAGCAACAGTCTTCCCAATGAATGGTCAGGGTTTATTTCCTTTAGGATTAACTGATTTGATCTCCTTGCAGTTCAGGGGACTCTTAAGAGTCTTCTCTAGCACATTCAAAAGCATCAGTTTTTTGGCACACCGCCTTCTTTATGGTCCAGCTCTCACATCCATACATGACTACTGGAAAAACCATAACTTTGACTGGACAGGCCTTTGTCAGCAAAGTGATGTGTCTGCTTTTTAATAGTTTGTCTAGGTTTGTCATAGCTTTTCTTCCAAGGAACAAGCGTCTTCTCATTTCATGACTGCAGTCACTGTCTTCAGTGATTTTTGGAGCCCAAGAAAGTAAAACCTGTCATTGTTTCCACTTTTTCCCCTTCTATTTGCCATGAAGTGATGGGACTGGATTCCATGATCTTAATTTTTTTCAGTGTTGAGTTTTAAGCCAGTTTTTTCACTCTCATTGACCCTCATCAAGAGGCTCTTTAGTTCCTCTTTGTTTCTGCCATTAGAGTGATTCTTGTGCTTAGTTGCTTAGTCGTTTCCAACTCTTTGCAACCCCTAGGCTGTAGCCGGCCAGGCTCCTCTGTCCCTGTGGATTCTCTAGGCAAGAATACTGCAGTGGGTTGCCATGCCCTCCTCCAGGGGATCTTCCAAACCCAGGTCTCCTGCTTTGCACTCGGATTCTTTACCTGCTGAGACTTTAGAGTGTTATCATCTGCATATCTGAGGTTGTTGATATTTCTCCTGGCAGTCTTGATTCCAGCATGTGATTCATCCTGCCTGGCATTTTGAATGATGTACTCTGCATAGAAGTTAAATAAGCCAGGTGACAATATACAGCCTTGTCATACTCCTTTCCCAAATTTGAGCCAGTCAGTTTTTCCACTTTCAGGTGCTTAAGGGTGGGATACTAATATGTAATACTGGATTTGTGATTTGTTAAAACCAAACCCACTTTAGCAATATTAACTGTTTGTTCAATAGACATAACCTTAGTAATTAGTTCAGTAATTCAGGGTGATTTCTGCCCATGGAGTAATTTTCTTTGTTGACAAGCAAAACACTTAAAATTATTTACAAGTAATAAAATTAATTTCCAGTATTTGTGAGATATTCCAATTCTTTTCATTGAGAAGGAGGTCAGCTTGAGAAGCTTATATGGACTCCTGTGAGATTCCACTTTCTTTTAAAATTTTAAAGAAAAGTGCTTATTACCAAGTTTTTCTTACTTGCAATACCTTTCTGGAAGTTAAAGTACTTTATGATGTTGAATAATGTAGTTTTCAGTGTTTTGGTTTTTTACTTTTGATAACCCTCTTGGGAGGAAAGTTAAGTGATGATCTTGCAGTTACAGATTTCAAAAATGGTATTGGCCATCTGGCTTCTGATTCCTTCTATTTCTACTTATACCAGACTTGTCTTTTTCCTTAAGATGCTGTGCCACAAAGCATCTAATCAAATCTCAATCAAATTTATTGTTTAAAAACAAGTGAAATCCTATACTTGAAGCCTAGGAAAATTAGCTCATTTCAACACTGCACTTTCAAAATCTTAATTGGTTCCAGATGTTTGATTATAAGCCATATTGTAGACAAAGGAAGGAAGAAAACCATACATGCATTAAATGCCAAATGGGTGATTTGAGTGATGGGTCATTTAATGAATTTTCAGAACAGCCCTGAGAGGTAGTGAGGGCAGTAAAGCTCAGAAAGCCTAAGTGTCTTGCCCAAAGTCACACAGCTAGTAACTTCCAAATAGAATTCTGATTCCTCTGTAATGCACACTCTTTCCACTCCACTAAACTGTCTTATTTAAAGATATTCATGTAAAACAAGACACATTCAGGAAGAAAAGCCTTTCAGGAACAACATATTAGAGATCCTCTAGATCAGCTTTCCATGTACTGCCAGAATCACTTTTCTTATATTTCTGAAAGGCAATCAACCAACTTTGGCTTAAACCCTTCCAGGCAGAAGGGGCACCACAGTTTTTACTACTGTATGACATGTTAAAAAGCCATGATTGTTGTGAGTTTAAAGTTTATAAAAATTGCTATAATTTGTCATAGGCCACTTTTCTCATCTTAACTAATCCAGAATACGTTTTTTTCCCCCACATCTGCCCTTTAAATAGTTAAATGCTATCTGCATCTTCTCCAGACTAAATATTCCCACATCTGTCAACCGTCTTTAAGAACAGTTTCCAGATCACTTGAAATATTGACTCACCTTTGAACACACTAGTTTGCATCAGATCAGATCAGATCAGATCAGTCGCTCAGTCGTGTCCGACTCTTCGCGACCCCATGAACCGCAGCACGCCAGGCCTCCCTGTCCATCACCAGCTCCCGGAGGTCACTCAGACTCGCATCCATTGAGTCAGTGATGCCATCCAGCCATCTCATCCTCTGTCGTCCCCTTCTCCTCCTGCCCTCAATCCCTCCCAGCATCAGAGTCTTCTCCAATGAGTCAACTCTTCACATGAGGTGGCCAAAATACTGGAGTTTCAGCTTTAGCATCATTCCTTCTAAAGAAATTTCAGGATTGATCTCCTTCAGAATGGACTGGTTGGATCTTCTTGTAGTCCAAGGGACTCTCAAGAGTCTTCTCCAACACCACAGTTCAAAAGCATCAATTCTTCGGCGCTCAGCCTTCTTCACAGTCCAGCTCTCACATCCATACATGACCACAGGAAAGACCATAGCCTTGACTAGGCGAACCTTTGTTGGTAAAGTAATGTCTCTGCTTTTGAATATGCTATCTAGGTTGGTCATAACTTTCCTTCCAAGAAGCAAGCGTCTTTTAATTTCATGGCTGCAGTCACCATCTGCAGTGATTTTGGAGCCCAGGAAAACAAAGTCTGACACTGTTTCCACTGTTTCCCCATCTATTTCCCATGCAGTGATGGGACCAGATGCCATGATCTTCGTTTTCTGAATGTTGAGCTTTAAGCCAACCTTTTCACTCTCCACTTTCACTTTCATCAAGAGGCTTTTTAGCCCCTCTTCACTTTCTGCCATAAGAGTCGTGTCATCTGCATATCTGAGGTTATTGATATTTCTCCCGGCAATCTTGATTCCAACTTGTGTTTCTTCCAGTCCAGCATTTCTCATGATGTACTCTGCATATAACCCTTGTCAATTATGGTGATCATAATGAGCATTTTGACATGTGATTTCCCTAGAATAGTCTTCATAAGGACACATCTGTATTTCTACTAATTTCTATATTAATATAAAACTTTGTAAGCTAGTTTAGCAGTTGGATTTCCTGCTCTTCAGAAACTTACATGTCTAGTTAATTCTTAGAGTGATCATTTGGCTAAGATTGAAGCCTAATTTCTCTGATACTTTAATCCATTTATTTATGATAATGCTTGGAGAAAGTTATAGCAAATGGCATCTCACTGGCCTCTTCTAGGTGACCAGAGGAAGGAAGGAAGGGGAAACCCATTATATTTTTAACCTTTTAAAGAATTTTTGTCTAACACCATACACAAAAATAAACTCAAAATGGATTAAAGAGCTAAATATAAGACCAGAAACCATAAAACTCCTAGAGGAAAACATAGGCAAAACACTCTCTGACTTACATCACAGCAGGATCCTCTATGACCCACCTCCCAGAATATCGGAAATAAAATCAAAAATGAACAAATGGGACCTAATCAAACTTAAAAGCTTCTGCACAACAAAGGAAACTATAGGCAAGCTGAAAAGACAGCCTTCAGAATGGGAGAAAATAATAGCAAATGAAGCAACAGACAAACAACTAATCTCAAAAATATACAAGCAACTTCTACAGCTCAATTCCAGAAAAATAAACGACCCAATCAAAAAATGGGCCAAAGAACTTAATAGACATTTCTCCAAAGAAGACATACAGATGGCTAACAAACACATGAAAAGATGCTCAACATCACTCATTATCAGAGAAATGCAAATCAAAACCACTATGAGGTACCATTACACGCCAGTCAGAATGGCTGCGATCCAAAAATCCACAAGCAATAAATGCTGGAGAGGGTGCGGAGAGAAGGGAACCCTCTTGCACTGTTGGTGGGAATGCAAACTAGTACAGCCACTATGGAGAACAGTATGGAGATTCCTCAAAAAACTGGGAATAGAACTGCCTTATGACCCAGCAATCCCACTGCTGGGCATACGCACTGAGAAAACCAGAATTGAAAGAGGCACGTGTACCCCAATGTTCATAGCAGCACTGTTTACAATAGCCAGGACATGGAAGCAACCTAGATGTCCATCCACAGATGAATGGATAAGCAAGCTGTGGTACATATACACGATGGAGTATTACTCAGCCATTAAAAAGAATACATTTGAATCAGTTCTAATGAGGTGGATGGAACTGGAGCCTATTATACAGAGTGAAGTAAGCCAGAAAGAAAAACACAAATACAGTATACTAACGCATATATATGGAATTTAGAAAGATGGTAACAATCACCCCGCTTATGAGACAGCAAAAGAGACACTGATGTATAGAACAGACTTTTGGACTCTGGGACTGGGAGAGGGTGGGACGATTGGGGAGAATAGCATTGAAATATGTATAATATCATATCTGAAACGAGTCAGTCCAGGTACGATGCCCTATAACAGATGCCTGGGACTGGAGCACTGGGATGAACTGGAGGGATGGTGTGGGAAGGGGGAGGGAGGAGGGTTCAGGATGGGGAACACGTGTATTCTGGTGGCGGATCCATCTCGATGTATAGTAAAAGTAATACAATATTGTAAAGTTAAGAAAAATTAAAAAAATAATAATAATAAAAATAAAATAAAATTCAAAAAAAAAAAAATAAAGAATTTTGACCTAAATGCATGTATTAGTTATCTATTGCTGCAAAACAAGTTGCCCCCAAAACCGTGGGTCAATTTTGGGAACGTCTTTGCTGTTGGTTCTGGTTTTGAGTCTCTTGTGAAGTTGGCGTCAGGATTTCAGCTGGCATTCAATTATCTGAAAGCTCAATTGGGACTGGAGGACCTAATTCCAGGGAGGCAAGTTGGGCTGGTTTTTGGTGTGAAGTCTCAGTTCCTCCTCATGTGGATCTCTCCACAGTACTGGTTTTGAATATCTCTGCAATGGACAGCTGGATTCCTCCAAAATTAGGGAGACTAGAGACCAAGACTTAAGCAGAAATACCTTTAATAACTTAGTTTCTGAAATCATATACTGTCACCTACATGATACTCTGCTGCTGCTAAGTCACTTCAGTCCTGTCCGACTCTGTGCGACCCCATAGACGGCAGCCCACCAGGCTCCCCCGTCCCTGGGATTCTCCAGGCAAGAACACTGGAGTGGGTTGCCATTTCCTTCTCCAATGCATGAAAGTGAAAAGTGAAAGGGAAGTTGCTCAGTCAGGTCTGACTCTTAGCGACCCCATGGACTTCAGCCTACCAGGCTCCTCCATCCACGGGATTTTCCAGGCAAGAGTACTGGAGTGGGGTGCCATTGCCTTCTCCGACATGATACTCTGGTCACAAAGATCAACCCTGAGTTGTAGGAGGAGAGTACATAGGAGCACAAATACCAGGAGATAAGGACCAGTCATACTGGAGGCCAGTTACAATAATGTACCTTACCAAAGCATAGCAGGTCATAATGGATACCCTGTTCTTTCTATATGTAGCTATCCAAGTCCAAATCCCAGTAACCTGGCAATTGTTTCACAACTGCTTACCTTTCCTCTGGCATTTAGGCTCTCACTTCTCAGAGCTCTTTCACCAATTTCCTCTCCTCAAAATCACAACTATCTAATTCTATTGGCCAGGCTTCCCAGGTGACACTAGTGGTAAAGAATCTGTCTTACTTACAGGAGATGTAAGTGTGGTTTCAATCCCTGGGTCCGGAAAATCCCCTGGAGGAGGACATGGCAACCCACTCTAGTATTCTTGCCTGGGAAATTCCATGGACAGAGGAGCTTGGCAGGCTACAGTCCTTGAGGTCACAAAGAGTCAGACATGACTGAGCACACACACACACACGCATGCGCACAACTGTATTGGCTTATTTATCAAATGTTTATAAATGTTTTTTGCTAAATGCAAATATAGTTTAACTGAGTTTGGGAGTATTAAGTTTGCTATACTACATTCAAATAACTTTAAGAATAATTACTAAAGTGAACATGGAGAGTAGTCTTTGGCCTAACCTGGGGGTTCTTAATCTGACTCTAGAGATGTACCCTGAATTATCTGTAGTACTGTGTACACATGAATTTATTCAGAGGGAGAGTCCACAGTTTTTATCAGCTTCTTGAAGGGGCTCTTTGTAACGTCTTTCAGAAACACCACAAAATTTAGTCTTCGTTGTAAGGTTTTTCCAATTAAAGGAAATGGCTTATTGAACCCATTACACAGTTATTGCCTCAAGGGCCCCAAACACTCTTCATTGACTGTTTTAAGATAATAGAAGTGTGCATGCTCGGCACGCCTTATTTTTCCTTTTCCAACTCTTCATCATATTAAACTTTGTCAGCAAAGCGCACTGGAGGGACACTGGAGGAAAAAGAGATTTCTCTACCTGTGTAGTCTAGTATGCTGCTTTAGACAGGCTCTTACAGCGTGTGTGGCTTCTGCAGCCCTCAATCCCAGCAATGTCCTGTGGCCAGCAGTGTGTAGCATATCCCATGAATAGCTTCTCCATGAACCTTTTCAGGCAACAGCCACGAGCAGCCTTCCCTGGAACCCCATCAAATGGCTTCGCATGGAGCACCACCAGTACAAAGCTGTCCTTGAACAGCTTCCGTCAGACCCCTTAGGCAGCTTTGCATCCTCAGCAGACTTCTTTGTGAAATGACCCATAGTTACTGCTCTTCTTCAGGAGGGTCTATCTCAGCCCTAAGGGCAGTAGATGATCACTGTATCTGATTTTCCTGTAATCTTTAGAATTCTCTTAATTCCTTACTGGCCCATCTCCTTATCAGTTCAATTCCCTGTTATAAGTGGTGATTCTTTATATTTAACCTTCTGTGTTCAAAATATTTTTTAATTTCTGCCCCTTGAATGGACCCTAACTGATACAGAATTGGTATCAGTAGAGATCCCAGGAGATAAACACACAAAGAATTTGTGGATTCCTTTGGTCATGTCCTTTAGCTGAGCTCCTCCCTGTTGAGAAGTCAGATGAGGGCGTTACAAGTAATCAGACTTTCAATTCTGGCTAATCTTGAAGCAAATGATTGCCCAAATAGTTGCTACACTTGACTGTTAATGGAAGTCAATATGTCTGTAAGGACAATGAGCATTACTTTACTAGCTAGTAAAGTAATGCTCAAAATTCTCCAAGCCAGGCTTCAGCAATATGTGAACCGTGAACTTCCTGATATTCAAGCTGGTTTTAGAAAAGGCAGAGGAACCAGAGATCAAATTGCCAACATCCGCTGGATCATGGAAAAAGCAAGAGAGTTCCAGAAAAACATCTATTTCTGCTTTATTGACTATGCCAAAGCCTTTGACTGTGTGGATCACAATAAACCGTGGAAAATTCTGAAAGAGATGGACATACCAGACCACCTGATCTGCCTCTTGAGAAATCTGTATGCAGGTCAGGAAGCAACAGTTAGAACTGGACATGGAACAACAGACTGGTTCCAAGTAGGAAAAGGAGTACGTCAAGGCTGTATATTGTCACCCTGTTTATTTAACTTATATGCAGAATACATCATGAGAAACGCTGGACTGGAAGAAACACAAGTTGGAATCAAGATTGCTGGGAGAAATATCAACCTCAGATATGCAGATGACACCACCCTTATGGCAGAAAGTGAAGAGGAACTAAAAAGCCTCTTGATGAAAGTGAAAGTGGAGAGTGAAAAAGTTGGCTTAAAGCTCAACGTTCAGAAAACGAAAATCATGGCATCCATCACTTCATGGGAAATAGATGGGGAAACAGTGGAAACAGTGTCAGACTTTATTTTTCTGAGCTCCAAAATCACTGCAGATGGTGACTGCAGCCATGAAATTAAAAAACGCTTACTCCTTGGAAGGAAAGTTATGACCAACCTAGATAGCATATTCAAAAGCAGAGACGTTACTTTGCCAACAAAGGTCCGTCTAGTCAAGGCTATGGTTTTTCCTGTGGTCATGTATGGATGTGAGAGCTGGACTGTGAAGAAAGCTGAGGGCCGAAGAATTGATGCTTTTGAACTGTGGTGTTGGAGAAGACTCTTGAGAGTCCCTCGGACTGCAAAGAGATCCAACCAGTCCATTCTGAAGGACTGAATGGGATTTCTTTGTAAGGAATGATACTAAAGCTGAAACTCCAGTACTTTGGCCACCTCATGCAAAGAGTTGACTCATTGGAGAAGACTCTGACTCTGGGAGGGATTGAGGGCAAGAGGAGAAGGGGACAACAGAAGATGAGATGGCTGGATGGCATCACTGACTCGATGGATGTGAGTCTCAGTGAACTCTGGGGGTTGGTGATGGACAGGGAGGCCTGTCGTGCTGTGATTCATGGGGTCGCAAAGAGTTGGACATGACTGAGCGACTGATCTGATCTGATCTGAAGGACAATGATGTGGGATAAAGTCTTCTGAGTGTCCTTTAGCACTTACAGAAAGAAAATGACAAGCTCATGTCTTGCAACTCTCCGGGCAAGTCACAGTCTAAGACCAGAAAGCCTCTATGATAACTATAATAGAATCATTTGGTTCTTTCAGACTTAGGGTGATATTATAAAAAAATCAAGCACAAAATTTTATTTTAAGGGTCGCTGAATTGTAGTGATAGTTGTACTCATGGTCCCGTCAAATTTTTCATATGACAAATCAATGATTACCAGTGGGGGATGGGGGAGTGGGAGGTACAAACTATTGGCTGTAAGATCAGCTACAGGGATGTATAGTACAGTATGGGGAATATAGCCAATATTTTGTAATAAGTGTAAATGGAGTATAAACTTTAAAATTGTATAAAAAATTTAAAAAGGTAAAAATAGAAAAAAATGAACAAAGAAGAAAGACCAGGAATACAGAGAAAAACAAAATATACTGGGCAAAAAGAAAAAGAGTACCAAGAAAGAGAAAGGAAAACCAAAGTGGATGCAACCTGCATTTTTTTAATGTTATTTTTATCATCATTATTATTACTAAAATAAAGTGGCTAATTTTTAAATGTTTATAAAGTTAAAGCATTCAATGGGAAACAACAGGATTCGGAAAATTGGCATGGGGCAGCTGCTTTGTTCAAGATAAAGCTGATCATCTTGAAACTACAAGTCACTCTAAGCTCCCTTTATTCAAGAAAGACATTTGCCCTCTGGAAACTAGCCTTCCTTTGCTTAAAAACCCTGTGATAACTTTACCTGGGGAAGAGGTCTTAACAGGGCCTCTTATCCTCCACAAGACACACCATAACCACTCCCTATTGCCCCTAGACCTATAACAGGTTAGATCTCAGCCTGCTCCACTGGGACAGGAACACACATTGACCCAGGAAGAAATAGCTTACACACCAAAGTAATTGCAAGACTTAACTAATCTAGATCAGTAGAAACAGGAAGTGTATCCTAAGGGTGTTAGACCTCAGAGGTTGAAATATAACATTAGATTAAGCCAGATTTTGGATATAAGTGCACTTTGTAGAGATTCCAGGTTTAATGTGTTAGTTCATGAAGCTGAAGGGAGCTCTCACAATTTACTGATTGGTTGACTGAAACCTGGACTCAAACTCAACCTACATTTAATGCAGCTGAGATACCAGAGCCACCTACATCATGTAAATAAAGGAATCCAAGGGCCTAGGAAGATAAGAATGTTAAACTGTATTATGTGTTACCTGCACACCCACCTGCCCCCTTCAGCGTTCAATTAGAAGGCCCAGGAGAAGCTCACTTCACTAAGGCATTGAGAAATACATGAGTGAGGGGAGCCCCCAACTCCTTGTCTCTGTTGCTCTTTTTGTAGACCAGGCCTGACTGAAGGAGACACTGCCCCTGAGATGAAGTCCCTAGTCATAGTGCTATTTGCAAGACACGCCCCTGAAAGGATGAGGATCTGTTTCGTAGGATTAGAGACCACTGTATGCAGATGAATACCAATTCTTAGCTCAACTGCAAAAATATTTACTGTTCACTCTTTGCAGTAATATTTGTGCTACTCAATACACAAGGAATGGTAAGATGTACTTGCCTGCAAGGAGTTTACAACTTAGAAGAAAGTAAGACAAACTCACAAATATCAAAACAGAGTAAGAGAAGTAGGTCCTTCTACAACCCAGCCAGTTTATTTCTCAGCCAAAAAAAAAAGGGGAAAGTGAGAAAGAGTTTATGATCTGCTGTATTAAAGTGGGCTGAGGGCAAGAGGCAAACAGTAATTTGACATGATTCTTCTTTTCCTCAGCTTTTCCCAACTTTTTCTCACATTTCCTGCAGCTTACATGTTTATTAAAACCAATCCACTGCCTTTCCTCAGGCCCAGCTGAGACTGTAAGTTCAAAGAGGCCTAGCTATGCCCCAGAAGGTAAGATGGACCTCTCACTACCAGGCACACATGTCCACTTCCCCCTTATTAAGGCCTGTTTTCACTGTGCCATTCTTAAGGACACCCTCATCCTTTTTCATCACCCTCTCTACCATCCCTCCCATTTCACTTCCAGTAACTACAGCAATTTCTCTATTATGGTAGTGGTATCCCAAGTAGTTAAGATTCTGAGGCCAGATCTGGGATCAGCAGGATAACTGATTTAACTCACATGGATAAGGAAAGGAAATGACAGCTAGGTCAAGTACTTCAATTACTATGTGCTGGAAACACACTTCATTCATTCATTCAAAGTATTTCACATTGCAGAGGTTTTGTACTTTTTGTCTTATCTTGAAAAATGTTTCCAAAAACATGCATAGCAGTTTTTAAATAGTTTCATAATTGGTCAATAGAAAAGGTCAAAGTTCTTGAGAAAAATCTTGTCTGAGTTCACTTCTTTTTTCTTCTTCTTAGTTTCTTTCTTTGTGTCATGACTCCCTGGGGTTTGTAAACAAGAACGAGTCTTTGAAAGAGCGAACTAGCTTTGACTAAGACAATTTGTTAAATTCCAGGTTTTAGAGAGTAATAAGACAGTTTCTTGAGTATAGTCTTTGTAACGCTCATTCTTAAAGAATGCAGGATTTTATCTCCCTGAAAGAATTTATGTTTCACAACTTTGATGTTGCCCAGTACAAAATGCTCAGCTCTGTTGCAAGAATTTGTAACTAAGGTCACTCCAGAATGAGGACAGCAAATTAATCGAGTGGGGTATGCTCGATGCATTTATACAGTGATCTCTTTGGTGATCTCTTGGAATCCCCTCAAGATAAACCCTGAGCCCTCACTTTCAGACTTTCCCTGTCCCATCCTTAGGTGGTTTGTCTGTGCTTGCATGTGAAATTTGTTGCGCTTACCATGCGATAATTATCTCTTGATAAATCTGTGAGCTCCCTGAGGCTACATGTTAGGCCTTAGATTTTTTATCACTATTGCCTAGCACAACCCCTTTTTCTTTCAATAACAATGAATATTATTGACTAAATTATAATATTCATTTTACAGAAAAATGTAAATGAGTTAAGTAATTTGTTCAAGGTGACTCAGTTAATAATTGATAAAGTTATTGATACAAAAGCCCATGAATTTTATGGTGTTTCCTATTTGTTTCTATTTAACACCACTTCTGGCTTTCACATCTGTAGGATTTGGGGTAACTGTCTATGTCCTCTTTCATGTATGCAATAGCAGGCAGTAGCCACTCCAGTGTTCTTGCCTGGAGAATCCCAGGGACAGGGGAGCCTGGTGAGCTTCCGTCTATGGGGTCGCACAGAGTCGGACACGACTGAAGCGACGCAGCAGCAGCAGTAGCAGAGTGTCTATAAAGAACTACAGGGCAAAAATCTGGGCCAAATTGAGATGTCCCATGAGATCAACAAAAGGATTACAGAATCGTCACAGGGACAAAGTTCCTAAGTGATCTGAGGACACCACTCTTCAGACATCTGCTAGGAATCCCAGGGAGCCAAAAGCAACCTCTCTGATTAACTATAAGCATGCTTGTTATCTGCCCAGAAGAAGAAAAGAAAAACCACAGAAATTTCAACATTGTACTAATTCTTATCTCATACACTCTCCTCTGTCATTTAATGATTAGCCATACCACAGGCCTTTTCTTGCTAACTCCCTCTGCCAAACTCAGGATTTTAATTGATTTTTTTTTCACTGCACATATGACTACAGTCTGCTATAATTACTATATTCTTGTGGCATTTTATTTTGTATGTATGAGAGAAAATAGACTTAAAGAAGAAAAACAAAGTTCAGCGTAAATTAGTACTTTTTCTCAGGTTCCATGTGAGAGATGGTCATCTTTGCTCCCCACCATTTATGTCTTGGTTCTCCAGGTTTTTTTCTTTTTTCCAAAATTTATTTAGAAACCTCCATTTTGGATATGGGTCTCTCCTGACACAGGGATCAAACCCACATCTCTTGAGTCTCCTGCTTTGGAAGGTGGATTCTTGACCACTGTACCACCTGGGAAGCCACATATGGGTCTCATTTTGTCTTATTAGCAACAGAAACCTTTTTTTAAAAAATTATTGTATAGGGTTTTTATCAGCTTCAGTTTTCTTTTATTTAAAACATTTTTTAACTTTATAAGAAATTGTAGTCTAATCTGTATACCCTAACCATCCTAAGTTAGCAACTATCATTATTTTTTATTTCCTCTGATTTCCACTATCTCTGAATGCATATTTATAATTAATTCATATGTATGTAGTTTTATTAAGTTGTAATAGTATGCACACACAATTTTAGAAATTCCTTTTTTCACAAGTGTTTTTATAAGTTTTTAAATTTCCATTTGATTACTTTTTACTTTTACTTTTCACTTTCATGCATTGGAGGAGGAAATGGCAACCCACTCCAGTGTTCTTGCCTAGAGAATCCCAGGGACAGCAGGGCCTGGCAGGCTGCCATCTATGGGGTCACACAGAGTCGGACACGACTGAAGCGACTTAGCAGCAGCAGCAGTCATACTTGTCAGTGCTGAAGTTTCAAAATAAAATACTGTATCAACAAGCCATACTTTTATTTAATCATTTCTCGAGTCTTAGATATGTAGATTCTTAGTTTTTCATTATTAAAAAGAATGCTTCTGTAAACATCCTGTTTTGCTTAGCCCTATACTTGAAATATAGTCCCAGAAGAATGATTACTAAGTCAAAGGATCTGAACTCTTGATATACATTGGCCCATTATATTTTTAAATCAATTGAAAATAAATTTAAATGTAAGTAAGAATTGCAGGTTGATTCTTTACCAGCTGAGCCACAAGGGAAGCCCATGAATTTAGTATTATTTAACTTGCTTTAGTCCTGGTGTTAATATATTATGTGGGGTCATCCAACATTTTAAAATATGCCAAAAATACATCATTTAGTCCATTTTGTTGCAAGTGATAATAGTCTATCAAAAAGGCATGAATAGATTCATCTTTCCCATTCTACATTTATTTACCATTGATATTATCCATATCATTCCTTGTTGAGCTTTCTCCATAGTAGGAAAAATGGCCAGTAGAGATCTCAAGGGCTTCCCTGGTGGCTCACATGGTAAAGAATCCACCTGCAATGCAGGAGACCTGGGTTCAATCCCTGGATTGGGAAAATCCCCTGGAAGAGGACATGGCACCCACTCCAGTATTCTTGCCTGGAGCATCCCGGTGGACAGAGGAGCCTAACGGGCTGCAGTCCACCAGGTCACAAAGAGTCAGACACAACTGAGTGACTAAGCACACAACACAGAGATCTCATCTATTTATTTAAACTTGTGCTTTCACACACCAGATCTCATTAAAGGATTCTGATTGTCCTTGCTTGGCTCTGATGCCCACCCTGGATTAATCATTTTGTCTGTGGGGATTTCCCTGGCCGTCCAGTGGTTAAGACTCTGCCCTTGTAATGCAGAGGGCACAGGTTCCATCCCTGGTCAGGGAACTAAGATCCCACATGCTGTGTAGTGCAGCCAGAAAAAAGAAAAAACAACTAAGGAATCATCTGTCCTTGAAGACATAGTACTCTGAATGGCCCATCTTGGTCACATGATGACCATGTCGGGTAGAAGGCAGGGTACCGTGACTGACAGTCCTGAAGGAATCGTGGACTTGGAAAGAGGTAAGGGGTCTTAGATGGGCTATTAGCAGACCAAAAAATGTATCTATTATATGCGGTTTTTTATATTGTTTCTAAACTTCTTCACGTTTATAAATGTAAATATAGACTTGACCCTATTTAAGACTTGAAGTAAGAAGGTTTACTTTCTTGCTCTCTTATCTCCCCTTTTCTGCATCCTCCTTTTCTCCCAGACATACCATGATTGTCCAGTGACCTAAGGCTTTCTCTGTTTCCCATCAAAACTTACTTTCAGCTAACAGGAGTTGAAAAGAATCCAGAAAAATCAAATTAAGATTCAGGATTCAAATTACTATCCTCCACAGAGCTGATTAGTTTTTCTTCAAGGACAATCATATAGGACTAAGTAAGGTAAAATTTGCAGGGGAAGGAGACATCTGAGCACCTTCAAATAATCCCCTTCTACCAGGAATTCATTTTTTTCCCCCTTCAATTGCTAGTAATATCTTTAGGAAAGGATATAAGAAATGACTAGGACCCAGGATCTTTAACTTAAATCCTATCTATTTAGCATTCCCTGTGTGGCTCAGATGGTAAAGAACCTGCCTGCTATGTGGAAGACCTGGGTTCAATCCCTGGGTTGGGTAGATCCATGGAGTTGCAAAGAGTTGAACATGACTGAGCGACTAACACTTTCATCATACAATATGGGCTTCCTCAATGGCTCAGATGGTAAAGAATCAGCCTGCAATCCAAGAGACTCAGGAGTCGCAGGTTCCATCCCTGGGTTGGAAAGATCCCCTGGAGAAGGGGATGGCAACCCACTTCCATATTCTTGCTTGGAGAATCCCATGCACAGAGGAGCCTGGTGGGCTACACTCCACAGGGTTGCAGAGTATGACTGAACAACTGAGAACACACGCACCATAGGAGATATACATATAAAAATCAAGGCTAGCCAGTGCAACAGTGAGGCTTTTGCCCAAACCCCACTATTTAACAAAATAGAAATAGTCAAGAGCATAAGCGCTAGAATCGGCCCAACCTGTGCTCAAAAGTGGCTCTATCGTTTATTACCAGGAATCTTAGTACCTTCACTATAAGATGGGGATAGTAATTTCTACCTCATGGGATGCTGTTAGAATTTTTTGACTGCTTAGCTCAGTGACTGGCACATAGTAATCCCTCCATAAGTGAGAATCATTTGATAATGTTGATGATGAAGGATGAAAAGGAGGTAGAAGAGAGGAAAAGGAGGGGGAAGAGAAGAGGGAAGAGGATGAGGAGAAAGAAGGCCTCACCATCCTACCTGAAAGGCCAAACAAATCACAAAGAAACCTTCTTTTCACTTGGCTGCAAGTTGGTCTTAGGACCTAAGATCAGATCAGATCAGTCGCTCAGTCGTGTCCGACTCTTTGCGACCCCATGAATCACAGCACGCCAGGCCTCCCTGTCCATCACCAACTCCCGGAGGTCACCCAGACTCACATCCATCGAGTCAGTGATGCCATCCAGCCATCTCATCCTCTGTTGTCCCCTTCTCCTCTTGCCCCCAATCCCTCCCAGCATCAGAGTCTTCTCCAATGAGTCAACTCTTCGCATGAGGTGGCCAAAGTACTGGAGTTTCAGCTTTAGCATCATTCCTTCCAAAGAAATCCCAGGGCTGATCTCCTTCAGAATGGACTGGTTGGATCTCCTTGCAGTCCAAGGGACTCTCAAGAGTCTTCTCCAACACCACAGTTCAAAAGCATCAATTCTTCGGCGCTCAGCCTTCTTCACAGTCCAACTCTCACATCCATACATGATTACAGGAAAAACCATAGCCTTGACTAGATGGACCTTTGTTGGCAAAGTAATGTCTCTGCTTTTGAATATGCCATCTAGGTTGGTCATAACTTTCCTTCCAAGGAGTAAGCGTCTTTTAATTTCATGGCTGCAGTCACCATCTGCAGTGATTTTGGAGCCCAGAAAAATAAAGTCTGACACTGTTTCCCCATCTATTTCCCATGAAGTGATGGGACCAGATGCCATGATCTTCATTTTCTGAATGTTGAGCTTTAAGCCAACTTTTTCACTCTCCACTTTCACTTTCATATAATGATCTTCAAAAAGTGTTGTCCTTATACCTCTGAAATAATTTTTTTAAACTATGAACTTTCTCCTCTGTTTTTAGATTGACATCTGAAGGTTTCATTTCGAGTTTAAATAGTTACAAAGGATATTCCTGCATTTTACATATAGTGACCTTTTCAAATAAAACTTTTATGTCACTTTTAGCTAGTTGTTACTGTCATTCCCTCTCTTAATATCCAGGGTTCCCAAGCCTATAACAAGATATCAAAATTTTAATTACACCTCTTTTTCTTTTACTTGGCAGTAACTTATTTAATCTACTAGAGTCAGAAAAGGAAATTTTAAGTTTGTTAATTTCACTACACTTTTGCCATTACCATATGCTTAAAATATATTTTCATGAAAATCTCAGAGCTACAGATGTCACTCGTTTTGTTCATGACCCATATCTGTTATATAATTTAATTACAAAGCCATCAGATAATTTTTTTCTCTAGAAAAGTGAAGGGAAATGAATTCTGAGTAAAAGACTATATACATACACATATACCAGGTATATATACCCAGTTGACCCTTGAACAACATGGGTTTGGACTGCAGGTCCACTGACACTCAGATTTTTTTCAGTAACCACGCACTTCAGTGATACATGATCAGACTTCCCTGGTGGCCCAGTGGTTGGAAATCCGCCTGCCAATGCAGGGTACAGGGATTTGATTCTTGGACCAGGAAGATTCCACATGCCACATGCTAAGCATGTGTGCCATGACTACTGAAACCTGCATGTTCTAGAGCCTGTAAGCTGCAACTTCTGAAGTCCCCCACCCTAGAACCCGTACTTTTCAACAGGAGAAGCCACCACCATGAGAAGCCCGTGCACTGCAACGAGAGAATAGCTCCAGCGATGCAGCAACAAAGACCCAGTGCAACAAAAAATAAATAAAATTAAAAGAAATACACAATCCCCAGTTCCTGGCTGGTTGAATCCAAGGATGCAGAAGTGTGGATACTAAGAACTAACTGTAAATTGTAAGTGGATTTTCCATTGCGTGGGGTGGGGGCTGGGAAGCAGCACTCTAAATCACCACCCCCCCCACTCCTAGTTCAAGGGTCAGTTGTACATTCACACAGATAGTTTGGAGAACCAAGTCCCATACCAATAATAGGAGGTTGCACTGCCTTTCCTTCCCAGGCCCTTTTCCTATTCCCCCGACCCCTTTCTTCTTAAACCCACATCAAAGTCCAGCGCGGCATCGGTCTAAACACAGATGATTGACCCGAAGAAAAGGGCAAGGAACTGAAAAAACAGCCCAGTTGTGTCCTAATGAGACCCAAGTGGTGTCTCACTTTTGTTGGACACTTACTGGGGTGGGTGGAGCTTCCCTTATAGGTCAGTATAGGCCAAAATACCTACAACTGTGTGAAATATCAGTCAGTGAACTGAAATTCAAAACTGAATTTTATTTTCAAATACTGTCTGTGAATCAAAAGTACAACTTTAGTACTGCCAACATGTCATTTGATGTAATTCAATTTAATATTTTTCTATTAAGTCCATGAACCAACAGACTGAAGTTACTTCCCAATCATTCTCTCAGATGGACACCTGGGGGAAAGGGACAATTTGATGATGCTTGTCAGAATCTTAAAAGAGGACTGTAATTGGGAAGGGATGAGGATGTATTCTGGGGGCCAGTAATGTTCTGTTTCTTGACTTGGATGGTGGTGGATACACTGTTACTTACTTTATAACTGTTGAAAGCATTCCTCTAAGTATACTGCAGAATTTCAAAACTATTGCAAAGTATACCTACTAGATTATTCACTTTAAATAGTTCTCCCCAAATTTAAAAAAAGATGTAGAAGTAGTTTTATATTATTATATATAATAGTAAAAAATTAAAGCTAAAAATCTGATAGTGAAGGTTTGGTTAAATAAAGCATAGCATAGCCATACATTGGAACATTATACAGCTTTTTAAAAATTATATACAGGTAAATAAGTATGGAAATAGAATGACAGTAAGTGAAAACCAAATTGCAAAAACTATGCTCAGTAATATCCCATTTCACTTACATAGTCCATATGTAAAGAAGACTTTCTGGAAATATATAAACCAGAAGATTAATAGTTGAATTGTGGTGAGAGTTTTATTTATTTTTGCTTACTTTTATTTTCTAATTTTTCTAAATAAACTTGTTTTACTATTTTGATAAAAATTATTTTTAATTTTTAAAATCTCATCCTTTGAGCCAGCTGAAAGCCCTGTTGGCATTATTCTCACTTTTGACTTTTTAAGTTTTTTAAATAAATAAACATTTTAAAAGGGTGATCAGTTCTCTTCATAAACCCTTATATTTTAAAATATGAATGTATTATTAACAGTTGAGTGGAATCGGGCACTTTTAAGTGTTAAGGTAATTTCATGTTTTAAGTTTTAATTTCTATAAGGAATCTTTTCTGAAATCAAGATTGGTACTGAAAAAAAAACTATTTTGATGTTTTTAGAAGCTGTAGTTTTAAAAAGCTATTTCAGACAGGTTTAAATGATATTTTTCTTTTATTCTATTTTTTAAAATATTTTGCTCACAGATTCTTCGATCGTTTAGACAAAAGCCTGATTTGAGAGTGATAGTCAAGTTATGAACTTCGTCTTTACTATTACACTTTTAAATTTCTTCTTAGAGGTGGTTAATGCAGCAGCAGTGCCATATTCTCAGAGGAAATACTCTTATTTGTAAAACAGGAAACTGACGAAACGCACCGTGAAATGCTCTATTGCTGCGGTTAACCGCATTAGCCACTGGGTGGCTCCACTGTTTCGTTCCATTCACTGTCTCTGATGGTGGAAGTTTCCAATGAAAACAGATCAGGAGCAGGGCTTTATTTGCAGAATGCTTAATTAGGAACTGATGCAGCATTTACATTCTAGACATTTTATTTAGAAACAGTTCTGCTCATGTATGCAATATTCTCTTGTGTTCTTTGATAACTGGGCATTTAACTTGCCAAGGAGGGGAAAGGAAAACTATTTTTTTCCCCCTTAGTATTGCATCATTTCCTATTCCAATTTTTTAATCAGAATCAAGAATTCTTCATTGATGACATTTTGCCTATTTTCGTAGCTATCATTTTCAGAGTCCTATAATAAAATAATAATAAATAGAGTCCTATAATAAAATAATTCGAGAGAAAACAAGAAATTACCACTAGACCAGGAGTATATTATGTTCTCCTTTTGGAAAGGTAGAAAGCTACATTGCTGATAGCTTCCATCTCTAAGAGATGTCATTGTGTTTCTGTAAGGGCTGGTGAATAGAAAAAAGATAGAAATAACCCACAAAGATGTAGAATTGTAGAAGGGATTGCTATAGCTAACTCTTCCTGGGGTCACAGATCTTCACCTTGGGACTGATTACAATTTAAAAACTTGACCTCAATTTGTATTTCTAGATGCCATGCATTTTTTGTATTCATGATAAACTTTTTCTCCATCCTGTCTTCTTCTAGTCTAATTTTTTTCTAGCCCAAACCTATTACTTTCTTTTGTGTTCTTGGTTCCTTTTGTAATCCCTATCCCTATTTATATTTTTTATTTCCGTCCATTTTCATTTGCGAGATTGAATGCATACATTTTGAATGACAGTTACTGCTTAAAATTTTGCTTTAGACCTGAATCATTCCGTTAGAGGAAAGAAATTCCATAAATCTAACATAAGTGGCTCAGACATTGAAATGTCTCTAAATATGAATACAATTAAATATTTGAGCTAGTAATCACTATTTTTTAACAAATTAGCTGTATAACTAATTTCCTTATGTCCTTGGGGGAAACTAATGAATGGTAGAATCAGATGAAAAACATTTGAATTCAAACAACAGTGAAATTAGAGAGCATGTTTCTGATTGTAAACTATAAATAGAGTAACTAAAACCAGAACTTGGTGTAGATGACAGAAAGTAGAATTTAAAGTGAGTAGAATTTAAATGTCAAGTTCACCTTATCAGGAAAAAATACAGTCATGAGTTAGAGAATGCATCATTTAAAATATATTCAAATAGATGAGGTATTTCAAATAGATGAAGTAAGGTAAGGTCTTGGATTCTAGGTTTCTGAATTAATATCATGAAATTCACAGATTTCCCTGCAGAAGAAGAGGGGAGTAAAGAATCTGACTGCTGATCCAGGAGAGAGGATCAGTCTCAGCTGTCCTCCTAGCGGAAGACAAATCCACACAAAAACCTACAAGCCCAGTCATGAGTCAAAGCCCTTTTCTGGCTATCACATACATCAATTGTACTGTCTCTCCTGTTGAAAACAAGAATATTTCCAAAGTGTGAGAGCCAAACAGCAGTAGCCATTTCCACCCGGAGGCTTCATTATCTCCCAAGGCTTCTGGGATTAGACTTAGGTTTTGTTGAATCAAGCTCTGCAATGGCTGGGTCCCATGAAGCATCAGTTTTTATTTGAGTCACATAACTCTTGAATGAGGCTAAATCAGTAAAATTCTTTCTCTGTAAATAAACTTGTATAGATAAAGATTTAGATTAAAAACAATATTCTTAAATGTCTAATGTATTGGTGCAAATATGCCATCCCCTCTTGCTGAAACTTGAGTCCATCATTTTTTCCTTCTTTTTATTTTAATAATGAGGTGTTTCCAAAATACAGAAGATTATAAAGAGTCATATAATGAATTTCCAGGTACCCGTTGTCAAGCCATATCTAATTTTAACATTATTTGCCTGATGTCTTTACCTAGAATCTAAAAAAAAAAAATTTTAAACATTTCAGATACAAATGAAAGCCCTGGTAACATCTCTGCCAACCCTTCTCTCCATCATCCTGTCTAAAAACTAACCACTACCATGATTTGCTGTTTATCATCCCATGCATGTTTTTATATTTTGCAGTGTTTGTATGTATTCCTAAATATATATATATATATGTATATGAATGTTTTAACCTCTTATAAAAATAGCACCACACTGTATATAACCTTCTACAAATTTTATTTACTTAGTGTCATATTTTTAAGATTTATGTATTATGGTACATTCACCATCAATCGTTGCTTTAATTTAGACGGATAGCTCAGTTTTCTCTGCTTTTGCTCAAATCACTGGACAATTTGTCCATATAGAAGTTTACTATCTAGTGGAAAAAGTGAATAACTTTTTGAAATAGACAACTTTTTGAAACACAGCCATGATTTTAATCCCATCTGTTTACCATGGAGAAACTAAGAAAAAATGTATATTTTCAGACTTTCTCATATAGTCTGGACTGAGCTATTCAAGTCATTTCCCAACAGTTCTTCTATGTGTTATGAAGACCAATAAATATATCACTGAGCTGTTTGGCTAACAGATAAAAGTGGAGAGATCTTGTCCTAGGAGTTAGTAGTCCTACAGTATCTTTCACAATTTATTTAACTTTTCTGGATTCTAGTTTCTCTCATAAACAAAATGAATCAGTTGAACCAGAGAATCTGGTGCTAATTTTCAATGACCTATGGAATATTTAAATAAAAATTATAAAGGCTTAAAATTCTTGTCATATGCTTTAGTAGAATTTCATTTTCTGTATGAAATAGATTTTTATTATAATTCTTTGATGAGGAAAGTACATAATGTATGAATACCCAATCTTTAAGGATATAGACTATATTTAGGTATGAAATTATTATATAAATGTATGGAGATCAGCCCTGGGATTTCTTTGGAAGGAATGATGCTAAAGCTGAAACTCCAGTACTTTGGCCACCTCATGCGAAGAGTTGACTCATTGGAGAAGACTCTGATGCTGGGAGGGATTGGGGGCAGGAGGAGAAGGGGACAACAGAGGATGAGATGGCTGGATGGCATCACTGGAGTCTGGGTGAACTCCGGGAGTTGGTGATGGACAGGGACGCCTGGCGTGCTGCGATTCATGGGGTCACAAAGAGTCAGACACAACTGAGCAACTGATTTGATCTGATCTGATAGTTATAATTTTGCTTTCATCACACATTTTGTTCACATCTTTAATCTATTTACTTCTGAGTCCTTGGTGATGAGCCCCTGTCCCAAATGTGACATTGCTCTTCTGGGAAAAATAGGATCCACTTCCATGATGGATTTCATCACGTGGACTCAGGAGCACTTTGTAGGAACACTCTGTAGGCAAATTATAAGGGCTACAAATGTGAGCATATGGTATTAGAATTACCCTCAGATTATTTGGCAGTTTTGGTTAGTATTTCTGGGCCCTTCAAATACAAGGATAGAGCTCTTAAAGCAGCAGCTTACAGAATCCTGCCTCAATTTTTTATCAGAAAAACAAAATCATTCATTTTAGAGGATTTTTAAATTCCTAATTGCAGATGTAAATAACTATCAGTTTGGAAAACGGCTGAATATAATAAAAAGCATAATCTTCCGCATAAGACTAGAAGCTTTATAGTAACACAAAGATGCTTTCCTTCTACTTCCATCCTGCTCCTCCTGCCTACCAACTCTGACCTACCAACTGCTACCTACCAACTCCTGTACACAATACAAAAGAGACATAGAAAATCCTTTTCAACCATCATTTACCTTGAAGTAAATCTAAAAGTGTGATCAGGAATAGAAACAACATAGGTGCTAATAAGCTATGAAAATGAATTTTGAAGATTGCCCAAATATCTAATAGTTTTTTCACCTATACTCTGCTTAAAAAATATAAATTCACATGAATAATGGATTATAATGATGATTTGCCTTTGAACAGCCTGTTTTCCCCAATTTATTGCTATAGGTAATTGCCCTATTTTGCCTTATTTTTAGAAAAAACTCTTTTTGTGGAAAGCCATCTTCATCATGTAACCTTTTAGTCCATTGTTTCTTAAGGTTTTTGCATTTATAAACACTAGTTATATCATCTTTTAGGGATATGATAAAATTATGTTAAAAACTTGTATTAAAGCTATAGACTTCCATTAGTGCTGTATAACAGCCTTATCCCCATTAGGCTTTGCAAATTATATTTAAGGAATTGAGGAACTTCCTTCCTTAATTTTATTCTCATTAATTCTTCTAGGACATTTATTCATTAAACAAGATGGTTATTGAACTATGTCCATTAAGTGTGTAAGGCATGTTACTAGTCAAACAGCAAGGCTCTAAGTCTGTAGGATTTCATGATTAAGTATAGCTCTCTTAATACTCACGATCTTGTTTTCACATTCCCCACCACCATAGTCTTTCATTTCACTGCTATATGTTCTTACTTACTCCTACTAGTAACTCCATTTAGATCCTCTTATCCCACTTCCTTTCCTATAATTCTTTCCTCTCAATTACATTTTTCCCACTTACGTTCAGTCACATCTGCTCTAATCTGTAGTCATATTTTGCCTTAAACCCTAGGCAGATGAACAGAGGCAATACTATCAACCTGCCCCAGAGCACTGCAGTTGTAAAGTGTAGATAGACAGGGATAATGAGCATTCACGTGAATCTGGGCCAGGCCTGGGGACCTGCCGAGCTGGCCAGCTCAGAGGCAGCAACAAGAAGGCAACAAGAAGCAGGAGGCATCACCTTTACTTTAAGTTCCTAGAGCAGAAACAAAGAAGGTGCTCCTCCTAGGACGTCAAAGGAGAAAGAATTCTCAAAGAAAAAGTAGGAAACCAAGATTGAACTCCCAGGAAGATCAAGTTCCAGTGCTATGTCCAAAAGGTCGCAGGAAGGCCCAAAGTCAGTGCAGTAGGGCCAAGAGTTTATCTTGTGGTTTAGCTTTATCAGTATGTGGGTGCATGTAAGTGCTATCAGCTAAGCTGATAGTTGCCAAGAGAGGCAAGCAAGAGTGTTGGAGAAAATATGATGGCAGAAGAAGACACCACAGGAGTTGTTGAGGCCTGCGTTAGGAAGTAGACTGCAAAACTGGCAGAGACTGCTGGGCCTAATCGGGCACCAGGAATGACAGAGAGGCCAGCACAGGTTAGTCTTGAGACTGCTGGGCATGACAGACCAGATTGGCCACTACTATAGCTGAAGCCATGTGGGCTTTGACTAAGGGACTTATGAGAAAAATTGGGGCACTTATGAGAAAGTAGAAGAAATGGCAGTAGATAAGCCAAAGTAGTGAGTGGTCAGGATGAATAAAGACAAGCCGGACCAGATGGCTTTCTTACTATGTGTTCAACTTTCCAGCTGTGATCAAATAACCGAATTAAAATAAGTAAATTTATGCCAAGATCAATTTTAATTCTATGTTTTGCTGGTAATACAGGATCATTGACTATATTAATAATGCCCATGCTAAACCCATTTTGAAACGGGAGCAATTGTGTCCCATATTATTGGTCTGAATATGTTCAACAAAAAGGAGAGGAGGAAGGCAAGACCATGCAACTTTTTTTTAATTGATGTAGGTTAATAAGGTCTAGGGAATCTTATGGAGAAGGCAATGGCACCCCACTCCAGTACGTTTGCCTGGAAAATCCCATGGACGGAGGAGCCTGATAGGCTGCAGTCCATGGGGTCGCCAGAGTTGGACACGACTGAGCAACTTCACTTTCACTTTTCACTTTCATGCCCTGGAGAAGGAAATGGCAATCCACTCCAGTATTCTTGCCTGGAGAATCCCAGGGACGGGAAAGCCTGGTGGGCTGCCGTCTATGGGGTCGCACAGAGTCGGACACGACCGAAGCAACTTAGCAGCAGCAGCAGCAGCAGGGAATCTTAAGATTTAACAGACAAAGTTGAGATGGATATAACTATGTTGCAAACTCATTTTCCAGAAATAATTTATTTCAATTAGTCATATTTTAATCTTCCACTAAAGTATAATTTTAATTTAATAAAAAAACTACCATTTAAATACTAATGTAATATTTTTCTTTATACAACACATAAAAAATTGTTTTTGTATTTGTGAAGACTGAACATTAAACATGGGTTCAAATCTTTGGCCAATAACAATTAATTAGTAAATTCACAAATTAGAATTTGTAATTCCATTGTGAAATTGAGTAACAGATTAGTATAGATAAGTTTGTCAGCATATAAAAAAAAAGGGTAATCTTGTCTCAGTTATACCTATAGATTGCAAATTTTGTGTCAGTTCAAATTTTTGCCAACAGATGCTAATAACTTTACCGAAAGCAGAAGATAATTAGAATGGAAATGTAAATATAACCCTAGATGATTAGTGTGCTCATTGTACTTCCTTATTATGATACTAGCAGATATTCAGTCTGTAAGTTGATCTGCAACATATTGAACAGTGTCATGGGAGCATAATTTTTTTACGTGGTTTTTTGAAAGTTTCTATCAATTCATCCTAGCAACAGAGCCAAGTGTTAGAGTTATTGCTGCCTGAGTTACAACAGCTGCCCGGGAATCTTATCCAAACAGCAAGTTAACTGCTATTCACAGTAATATCTGGTCTTTCCCACCCCTAAACATACACAAAAGATTTTTGTCATTCTTGCCACTGGGCAATAGAAGTAGCAAGACATGCCAGTAGAACTCTAAAGGCAAAATGTCCTTCCACCTGTTTTATCCTGTAAGACAGACTTCCAAGTACAAGGCGGTGTGGAGGGTTGTTTCCTTGAATGGCAGCTGAATGTGCCAGCAGGATCTTTGGCAGCAATGCCCAGGCACTGAAGCTGGACATTCAGGAGAGCTAAATGGAGAAAAGAAACTTGAGCACACTGCTTCCTGGAACACTGAGAACCTGAATGGGAGATTCATAAGTACCAGATTCTATTCTTGCACCAGCCAAAGTCAGATTTCCAAGTTCCTATTTATTCTAATCATTCCCAAAAAAAGTGCTATTGCAATTTATGAAGGTAATAAAAACACTCTTTTATTCTTTTAGAAAATAGTGTTACTTACTGTTGTAATATCCTCTGGCTTGAGAATGTTTTCCCCATCCTAATATAAAAGCTTCATACCACAAATGAAGCAAGACCATGGTGAAGAGGTTCAAGGAAAACAAGTGACTTATTCTACACCTCAAACGGACAACTCCTTAGGTGAGGGGACTGGATAGGACAGCTTGCTTGTTGACCATCCTTTGATGTCTTATCAACAGAAGGCTGGAGCTGAAATCTGGCCTCTGTCTGCTTGGCAGACAGAAATCTCATCACTCAGCAGGATATCTACACGGGCAGAACCTTAGGCACATATGCATGCCTGCATGCTCAGTCACTTCAGTCATGTCTGACTCTCTGTGACCCCATGGGCCATAGCCCACCAGGCTACTCTGTCCATGGGATTCTCTAGCCAAGAATACTGGAGTGGGTTGCCATTTCTTCCTCCAGGAAATCTTCCTGATCAGTCATCCCAGGCAATGAACCTGTATCTCTTATGACTTCTATAATGGTAGGCTGGTTTTTACCACTGCCATCATAAAGCACTTATTACAAATAAGGAGGGTAAATCAATAGCAGAAGACCTAGAAGTCACAGGCCTTTGTTAAATGGGTGCTGTCTACCTGGTGTCCTCTGGAACCTAGCTTCAAACCTAGAAACCTAGCCGTTTAGGAAAATAATAAGCACCATCTAAGGGGGCAAGGAAGAATTTCTTTAGCTATTTTCATTTGTCAAGAAGCTTAACATAATTGTCTACGCACAATAAAGCCTCAAGGATGACTTTTAGTTAGGGGAAAAAAGGCTTGACTTCTTGGTTTCCTCTTGGGAAGATAAATTTATTATTATTTAACAAATGTGTTTGCTTATAAACAAATTCTTTCAACAGGGACTTTTGTGGAGGAAATCATATTAAAAGGGCTTTTCCAAGAGGAAGAGATTAGAAAACACCATGCTGGTGAAAACTGTTTAAGGGATGTAATTTTTCAAATTGTTTTCATAAACATTTGCAGACAGTGGCTAACTTCCCATTATACATTGCATCTGATTCAATCAAAGCACTAAAGATTTTAGAAGAGTGTTAGTTAGAGGAGTGGCTGTGGGAAATTCCAGAGCTGCTGCCGCCTGTGGAGACTTCCTTTACTGAGGGTCTCAGATCCCAGACACTGCCTTATTTGCCAGAGCTGCAAGGAAATGGTAGAAATTCCATAAAAGAAGGTCTTGCTTAAGCCAGGGAGCCTTCTCATGGAGTTACAGATTCTTCAAATACATTTTGCCACAGCAGAGGCAAAGCATGCATAGGCTTCCACAGATTAAAGAAATGTAGACAGCAATGTCTATTATTAGTCCTCCTCTCATTTACTCAGCAAGAACAAAATCCATTGTTTTCAACTGACACAGAACCAGATTTATTTATTAAATCATCAGGCATTGCTCATATACCTTTCATATGCTGGGTTTTATGCTAAGTGATGGGTGTGTAAAGATGAAAAAGACTTGTGGTGCAACAGTCAGGACTGGCCAAAACTGACCTAGGTGACTCATTCTGGGTTGCCTGGGTTCATCACCTCCTCCTCGAAAGAGGAGATCCATCTTATACATTGCTTCCCAGCTTCAGTAAAACTACTTGGAAAAATGCCAAAATCACCTGTTCTGGAACAAATCCTGTACTACAACAAAAAGGGTTTCATTTTCAGTTCTGCTGGGGTTTCTGGCCAAGGGAGGAAGTGGGAAGCTGTCTGCTGCCCTTCCTAGCTGACAAATGCAGAGGTTGCTCCGATAAAGTGCCTGTCTTAAACCTCCCTCCACTACTGTTTGTTTGGATGGATTGTAGAGATATTTGTTCATTTGTTTAGTTACTTTATCAAAGCTGTTTCAAGACTTAAGAGAGACAATGGACTGAAAAAGTACCTTGAGAGAATATAAAGTTCTATTTAGGTACCATCATTTAAATATCAAAGGTATATTTACTATAGATTATCAGTCCCATTCTCTTTTTGTTTTTAAGTTAGGAACTTATTCTCCAGATAAAGGCTTATTGTGAAGCCTAAAATATAAAATAGATATACAATGACCTGCTGTGACTGAAGTCAGATAGAGGGGTAGAAAAGGGTTCCAAGGAGCACAGTTTGAAAAAAAAGTACCGCAAAAGACGAAGAGCTTAACAGCTTCTTTTAAAAATAAATCCCAGTTGTCTGTAGCTTGATGATGGTGGTGAATATACAAGCCTACCACATGTGATTAAAGTACATAGAACAAACTATGCACATACACAAACACATACATTTAAAGCTGGCGAGATCTGAATAAGATTGGTGGATTGTATCAATGTTAATTTCCTGACTATGATATTGTTTTAATGCTACAGCCTTGGAAGTTGTTACAGCTGGGGAAAACTGAGTAAAGAATACACAGAATTTCCATTATTTCTGCCAACTGCATATAAGTCTACAATTACCTTAAAATAAAAATCTTCGTTAAAAAATAAATAAAAACCACAGTGTAGATTTCTTTTCCTGTTGTTTTCCTCCTCCCAAAATCTCAGAAAGTTCTAATAAAAACCTACCTATGACCAAGAGCTGAGATTCTTTATTGTCCATATTAATGGATGTAGACAGGTGCATCAGGAAACCTTCAGGTATAGGTAGCAGATAATGCATGCTGACCTAACTGACTTTAGCAATAAGGAAAATATGGTGCATTATATCATGAGAAGTCTTGAATAGCATAGTCCTAGGTCAATTGACTCACCAACTCAACATCATCATCAAGGGCCCACATTCCCTGTCATTTGCAGCAAATATTAATAAATTTTGTCTTCAGGCTAACTTTGTCACAGTTGCAAGCTGGTTGTTATCATGCCATATTCCCCATGCAAATGCAGAAATTATTTCTTTTCACAAGTCTCATTTTCAGAGCAAGGAAAATATTTACAAGTCTTTCTAGTCATTCTCTTTGCCCACTTACTTTTATTTACCAGGATCACGTCACAAGCACTTCCCTAGGTGGATCACTGGCCAGTGTGACAGGATTGCCATTATCCTTGGATGGAATCCCTGGGCGTGGGAGATGGTTACATCTGAAAAAATCAGCACTTAGCCAGTGAGTAAGAGCCAAGGACAGACAGGGTGATGAATAGGCAATCCATTACCAAGGAGCGGTAATAATGTGGAATGAGAGTTGTTCTAAGAAGGTTCCCAAACATTTCTTTCAGCAGTACAGCCATGGAGTCTCCCAGAAAGTTTTGGCACAAGCTCAGAAAGTGATGAAGGTGGAGTAGGTGCTAGACCCCACAGAACAAATGAAACGAACACTTTTACAGCCAGTTCCTGATTCCACACCATGGAGCCATGGAGAATGGCTTTCTGCACACCTTGGAGACAGAACTAGGAAGACAGCAGGGGATAGAGACTGCTATAGCAGACGCCCTGCTCATACAGATTTCTTTTTTTAATTTACCCCAAATGTCTGACCTTCAAGCACAGCACCCAGTACAGCATTGTCATTGATTCTTTTCCTAAGGAATCACTTGTCATTGATTCCTTGTTGTGTACGATATAACTCCTTGGAACAGGAGGAAGGGATTTAGGGATTTGAAGACCAGACCAGGGACAAGGAAAGCCTCTTATTCTGATGCCAGGTGAGGGGAGAGTCCAGGAGGGAACAAGAATGTGTTGGAAGATGTGAACATATTGCTGAGGGTGGAGGGGTACAAAATATGATGCAAAGGTGGAATTTTTACTTCCTCCTTCTCTGCAGTGTCAACCTAAGGAGGCAGGGACTCTGACATCTTCTCCCATACCTAGCTGTATTCCCAGTGCCTGTCATTTTGTATATGTAAATATTGATTTAATTAAAACTTTCTGTTTCTACTCCTATGTTACAAAAACCTAGA
Organism: Tragelaphus eurycerus; assembly: GCA_935064755.1. Taxonomy (NCBI): domain Eukaryota; kingdom Metazoa; phylum Chordata; class Mammalia; order Artiodactyla; family Bovidae; genus Tragelaphus; species Tragelaphus eurycerus. Next base: position 35,599,730 of record CAKXYN010000002.1, read on the forward strand.
AGGCCATGTTCATGCTGGACCATAGCCTCAAGAAGAAGGGAAGGAAGCTAAATGTATTGCTCTCTCAAAGAATATACAAAGACAGTCTTTGTGTCTGTCATACTCCTTATTTATGTGGTCCTCTACATCACTACATGGGAAATAGATGGGGAAACAGTGGAAACAGTGTCAGACTTTGTTTTTCTGGGCTCCAAAATCACTGCAGATGGTGACTGCAGCCATGAAATTAAAAGACGCTTACTCCTTGGAAGGAAAGTTATGACCAACCTAGATAGCATATTCAAAAGCAGAGACATTACTTTACCAACAAAGGTTCGCCTAGTCAAGGCTATGGTCTTTACTGTGGTCATGTATGGATGTGAGAGCTGGACAGTGAAGAAGGCTGAGCGCCGAAGAATTGATGCTTTTGAACTGTGGTGTTGGAGAAGACTCTTGAGAGTCCCTTGGACTGCAAGGAGATCCAACCAGTCCATTCTGAAGGAGATCAATCCTGAAATTTCTTTAGAAGGAATGATGCTAAAGCTGAAACTCCAGTATTTTGGCCACCTCATGTGAAGAGTTGACTCATTGGAGAAGACTCTGATGCTGGGAGGGATTGAGGGCAGGAGGAGAAGGGGACGACAGAGGATGAGATGGCTGGATGGCATCACTGACTCAATGGATGCGAGTCTGAGTGACCTCCGGGAGTTGGTGATGGACAGGGAAGCCTGGCGTGCTGCGGTTCATGGGGTCGCGAAGAGTCGGACACGACTGAGCGACTGATCTGATCTGATCTGATCTACCAGGACCTAAGCCCAGTGGAGACAGCAGCTCACAGAAACCTAGTCCCAGGGCAGCTTATAATGAACAAGATGATACCATCCCATCAGGGAAAGCCTTCTTCATCCTTGTGCTTGAGTAAGGGTGGAGGTGCTGGGATTGGGGGCACAACTATTATTTCCTGGTCTAAACCTTACTGCTAAATTTAGACCGGAGTGCTACATCTGCAAGCTTAAAGGGCCTCGTGTCCACAGGCCAAAGGTTGTTCTCCCCAGAGGCCGAGCAGTGGGAAGCTGTGTGAACTGATGAATGAGCTCATCTAAATTTCAAAAGGATGGAAGAAAATGCTGTTCCTCTCCACTTTCCCACCCCCACCCCCTTACCCCAAACTTTACAAAGGACCTTACAAATTTCCCCTCAAAGCTACAGAACCAAAACTTTACAGGCCTCTCCTCTATTTGCTCCTTTCCTCCTTTCTTTTCTTTCTCCATTTCTTCTCTTCCTTTCCCTTCCTCTCCATTTCTTTTTGTCACTCCTTCTTTTTCCCAGGCTTACTCAACTCTTCTTCCTCCTTCCTTGTTAAGGAGATACTTTGGAACTGAAAGTATACTTTACTGTTTAATGAAAGCAATTATTTCTTTTTCATAGTGTTTTCTGATCCTTCATAGAAAATGACTCTTCTCCCCTAAATTGACTTTCATAATAATTCCCTGAAGATTAAAGGATCATATATGTGTGAATTTAGTATATTAAGAGGAAAAAATATATTTAAAGACTAACATTTAAACATTCTGGCCTCTATCATTTTAAAATGAGAATTTAACTTGATGCCATTCATATTGGAATTCCTAAAATTACAACCATCATCTGTGTTTTACAGGCTTCCCTTATCTATCCAGACATTTCCTGTTCTGTTTTCTTTTTCCCCAGAGACCCATAACAGCTAACTTATTGTTGGTTTGAGGTTTTATTGGGGAAGGAGAGGGACATGAAGGCTTTTTAAATTAACATGAATCCAAACTCTCCAGGAGAGGTGGAGAAAGGCATGAGATGTTGGCCCTCACCTAGGCTGGCATGTTTAATTTTGCCTGACTGAGTTGACAGAGGATGAGATGGTTGGATGGCATCACCGACTCGATGGACGTGAGTTTGAGTGAACTCTGGCAGTTGGTGATGGACAAGGAGGCCTGGCGTGCTGCAATTCATGGGGTTGCAAAGAGTCGGACACAACTGAGAGACTGAACTGAACTGAGTTCACTTCAGAATGTAAACGTCTTCCTGCCTAATTAATTTTAAATTTCTCAAATTTGTTTTTCAGAATTCAGTGTGCCCATGTGCAATTATGTATTGCCACATTTGTGCATAATATCACCAGTTCTCAAAACCCAAGCCCACACACAGATCTGAGGCCAGCAATGTCAGTTAACACTCATAGAGAACTTCCACGTGCCAGGGATTATATTAAGCTCTTTGGATCTGTCAAGTCATTTAACTCTTCGACAACCTTACGAGGTAGGTGACTTAGTCTGCTGGGGTTGCCTTAACAAAATACCATAGACTGACTCAAACAGACATTTATTTGTATTTTCACAGCTTTAAAGATGGGAAGTCCAAAGGTCAAGGTGCCAGCAGCAGCACTGGTGTCCATGAGCTGTCCCTTGCTTGGCAGTCACTAGAAGGTAGCAGCCCTTTTATCTGGGTGCTCCCATGGCCTCTCCTCCGTGCTTCTGTGAGCAAGCTTCCTAGTGTCTTTTATTAAAAGACACTAATCGCACCCCATCCGGGCCCCACCCTTGGGATTTCATTTAACCTTAATTATGTTCTTAGAGGTCTCATGTCTAAATACTACTCTGGAGTTTAGGACTTCAGTATATGAATTTGTGTGGAACACAAGCATGCAATCCATAACAGTAGATAATGTTCTCCATATTTTTCAGATTAGGAAATTGAGGTTCACACAGGTTGAGTAATTTGCCCAAGGTCACAGAGGTAGCAAAAGGCAACCCTGGGATCTGAACTTCAGCATCACGCTTTTAGCCACTGTGCTGTGCTATCTCTCATCACCTAGCCTGAGTCTTAATGCACTGTCTTAACAACCCCAACCCCTACTAGAACTTGAAACCTGTCCTATAGTGACCACAGCTTTGCTATGCCTTCTAAAAAGCTTCCTGGAAGGGAAATAATCCCTCATTATTGAAGAGGAGAGTGAAAAAGCTGGCTTAAAATTCAACATTTCAAAAAACTGAGATCATGACATCCACTCCCATTCAGTTCAGTTCAGTTCAGTTCAGTTCAATTGCTCAGTTGTGTCCGACTCTTTGTGACCCCATGAATCGCAGCACGCCAGGCCTCCCTGTCCATCACCAACTCCTGGAGGTCACTCAAACTCTTGTGCATCGAGTTGGTGTTGCCATCCAGCCATCTCATCCTCTGTTGTCCCCTTCTCCTCCTGCCCCCAATCCCTCCCAGCATCAGAGTCTTTTCCAATGAGTCAACTTTTCGCATGAGGTGGCCAAAGTATTGGAGTTTAGCCTCAGCATCAGTCCTTCCAATGAACACCCAGGACTGGTCTCCTTTAGGATGGACTGGTTGGATTTCCTTACAGTCCAAGGGACTCTCAAGAGTCTTCTCCAACACCACAGTTCAAAAGCATTAATTCTTCAGTGCTCAGCTTTCTTCACAGTCCAACTCTCACATCCATACATGACCACTGGAAAAACCATAGCCTTGATTAGATGCACCTTTGTTGGCAAAGTAATGTCTCTGCTTTTGAATATGCTATCTAGATTGGTCATAACTTTCCTTCCAAGGAGTAAGCGTCTTTTAATTTCATCGCTTCAAGTACCATCTGCAATGATTTTGGAGCCCAAGAAAACAAAGTCTGACACTGTTTCTGTTTACCCATCTATTTCCCATGTAGTGATGGGACTAGATGCCATGATCTTTATTTTCTGAATGTTGAGCTTTAAGCCAACTTTTTCACTCTCCTCTTTCACTTTCATCACTTTCTGCCATGAGGGTGGTGTCATCTGCATATCTGAGGTTATTGATATTTCTCCCGGCAATCTTGATTCCAGCTTGTGCTTCTTCCAGCCCAGTGTTTCTCATGATGTACTCTGCATAGAAGTTAAATAAGCAGGGTGACAATATACAGCCTTGACATACTCCTTTTCCTATCTAGAACCAGTCTGTTGTTCCATGGCCAGTTCTAAGTGTTGCTTCCTGACCTGCATGCAGGTTTCTCAAGAGGCAGGTCAGGTGGTCTGGTATTCCCATCTCTTTCAGAATTTTCCACAGTTTATTGTGATCCACACAGTCAAAGGCTTTGACATAGTCAATAAAGCAGAAATAGTCCCATTACTTCATAGCAAATAGATGGGGAAACAATGGAAACTGTGACTTTATTTTCTTGGCCATCAAAATCAACTGCAGTTGGTGACTGCAGCTATGAAATTAAAAGATACTTGCTGCTTTGAAGAAAAGCTAGGACCAACCTAGACAGCATATTAAAAAGCAGAGACCTTATTTTGCCAACAAAGGTCCATATAGTCAAAGCTATGGTTTTTCCAGTAGTCATGTATGGATGTGAGAGTTGGACCATAAAGAAAGTTGAGTGGCAAAGAATTGATGCTTTTGAACTGTGGTGTTGGAGAAGACTCTTGAGAGTCCCTTGGACTGCAAGGAGATCCAACTAGTCCATCCTAAAGGAAATCAGTCCTGAATATTCATTGGAAAGACTGTTACTGAAACTGAAACTCCAATACTTTGGCCACCTAATGCAAAGAACTGACTCATTAGAAAAGACCCTGATGCTGGGAAAGATTGAAGGCAGGAGGAGAAGGAGATGACCGAGGATGAGATGGTTGGATGGCATCACGGACTCAATGGACATGAGTTTGAGTAAGCTCTGGGAGTTGGTGACGGACAGGGAAGCCTGGCATGCTACAGTCCATGGGGTCACAAAGAGTCAGACATGACTGAGCAACTGAACTAAACTGATTATTATTTTATTGTAAATAGATTTCTTTATTATCAAATTTATAGAAATAGCATGTAGTTGCTGCTGCTGCTGCTAAGTCGCTTTAGTCGTGTCCGACTCTGTGCGACCCCATAAACAGCTGCCCACCAGGCTCCCCTGTCCCTGGGATTCTCCAGGCAAGAACACTGGAGTGGGTTGCCAGTTCCTTCTCCAATGCATGAAAGTGAAAAGTGAAAGTGAAGTCACTCAGTTGTGCCCGACTCTTAGCGATCCCATGGACTAGAGCCTACCAGGCTCCTCCGTCCATGGGATTTTCCAGGCAAGAGTACTGGAGTGGGGTGCCATTGCCTTCTCTGAACATGTAGTTACTACAATCTAGTTCTTTAAAATGCTTGTACGTCTTAGTGAAGCATCTAGTGAAGTCTTCCTGTTTATATTTATATAAACTGGTTATAAACATAATCCAGAGAAGGCAATGGCACCCCACTCCAGTACTCTTGCCTGGAAAATCCCATGGACAGAGGAGCCTGGTGGGCTGCAGTCCATGGGGTCGCTAAGAGTCGGGCACAACTGAGTGACTTCACTTTCACTTTTCACTTTTATGCATTGGAGAAGGAACTGGCAACCCACTCCAGTGTTCTTGCCTGGAGAATCCCAGGGACAGGCGAGCCTGGTGGGCTGCTGTCTCTGGGGTCGCACAGAGTCGGACACGACTGAAGTGACTTAGTAGTAGTAGTAGTAGTAATAGCATAAACATAATTGGTTGTAGTATTTTAAAGATTCTGGTACTTTTTAAGAACTTAAAGCTTTTTAATACAAATTTCTATGTAGAAAAGTGGAACATTGTAAATTGTTGAGACTACCCTGGCAATTTTTACCAATCGGTGAAGAAACTACTTTACACTAACTTTCAGACTTTGTTCAATTCAAATATGTATTGAGGGGAATTTGATTACCTTATTGGCAACAGTCCTAGGATTTTTAATGGAAGTTGAGAGGGAGAGACACAGTGCATAGGATAAGAGCTAAGATTCTATTATAGAATCTGACTATCCAGGTCTGAATCCTAACTCTGCTGTGTGAGCGCTGCTGTGTCCTCAGTTTTGCTTTCCTCATTTGTAAAATGAAGCTAATAGTAGCTTTTACCTTATATGAGGATTAATTGAGAGAATCCATAAATGTAATTAAACAGTGTCTGGGTCACTAAAAAATCCATTTCCCCCACATTACTGAGGTATAACTTACATATCACATTGTATAAGTTTAAAGTATAGCATATAATGATTTGATATATGTATATGTTGCAGTATGATTACCACAAGGTTAGTTAACACTTCTGTCACCTCACATGGTAACAATTATGTATGTGTGCATGTGGTAAGAGCTTTTAAAATAAAGTATTATGAACCCTAGTCACCATGCTGTACATTACAGCCCCAGAGCATATTCATCTTACATTTGGAAGTTTGTACCCTTTCACCACCTTCTTCCAGTTCTCCTCTACCCTCACCCCCAATCCTGAGAACCACTAATCTACTCTGTTTCTATGAGCTTGTTATTTTTTTTAATTCTACATATAAGCAAGATCATACAGTATTTATCTTTGTCTGACTTATTTCACTTAGCACAATGACCTCAAAAACAAACTTCTTTTAAATTTTAAACTTTTAAAAAGAATGTTTTATACTTTTCAAAAAATTCCCCAAATCCTATAGCAGGAAGAGACATAATAAGTGTTAAATGTAAGAATTATATATGTCTCGAGAGCTTAATATACCACCAAAACCATTCTCAATATTACTAGTTTCACCAGGAAATAGTAGAAGCCTCCTACTAGGGTAAAACAGGGCCTCACACAGGCAAGAGCCTTCTAGACCACAAAGCTTGCTCTTAAACCACAGCCACACACCCCAGCCTCACATGAGACTTGGGGAGGAGCTTGTGCTTGGTTTCCATGATAAACAGGTCTGCACCTGTGTGACTCTTGTGAATTTTTTGACATAAATGTGCATGTGTGCTCAGTCTTTTTTGGAGAAGACATTGTGATGTGGGGCATTGATCTTCAGAATCTGCTTGAAACTAGTTATTCCAGTTATTAGAGTGAATTAAAATTACTAAGCCCTACATAAAATACATTTTGGCCAGCTGAGCCTAATTTTAGATTGTTGGTATTGATACCCATCAGCACAGTTACCACCCCCGCAGACTCTATAGCATCTGTTTGCCTCTATTAATATGGATGGAAGTTTTTTGTGTGTGACTTGAGAACAGAGCCCCCACTGATGTTGCTGGAACAGCTAAGAACCATGAAGGTTTGAGGGGTGATACAGATTGTTTCCCTCACCTAGATCTTTGAACCTGGTTTTAAGCCCCAGGGTTTAGAAAGATGAAAGTCAGAATCTGGGAAAACTATTCACAAGAAACATTTATGATTCTCAGTCCAGAGCGCCACTCATTCAGATCCCAGGTCACAAAGCAGAGCACAGAACTGGAGGGAAGAGGCCATTTTTCCCTGCTTGCTCAGGAAATATCATTCTGCTCTGACAACTCAAAGGCTGGCTGACTTGGCAGCACTGGGAGAGACTGTGGACTTGGCACCATCAGTGCTGATTTCATGATGGGCAGTGACAGTGCTGATGCTTTCCAAGTGGCCCTGCAGGAAGCAGACCTGGAGGAGCCAGAGCAGAAGAGAAAGGACCGGGTGGACCTGTGTGGTTTCAGCAGCTGGTTTGTAAGCACGAATTACACATCCTGTTGGGGACGCCCAGAAAGAGCTGCAGGACACTGAGGTCAAGCTGAGATCCTGTTGTTACCTTTGTAATTTGGACATCAAAAGGAAACATAACCTGATTTTACATAGTCGGGGAGACCTGAACAGGCTGTAATGAAACTGTAATTGCAATTAATAGACTACTTTATAAGTAACTTAATTTCATGGAATAATTAGTGGTTTATGCTAAAACGTGATCCGTGACTTATCAGTACAATAAAACAAGGAAACTATAGCCATTTTCAAAATGTTTATAAATTGGAAAAATTGAGACACAAGCAAAAAATCTGAATTAGGTTAAACAAAAAGAGAAAAACACAGAGCTTAGAAAGAATGAGACTTGCTTCATGAACAGCTTTTTACTACAATGTTCCAGCATTCCATTTCAGGAAGAGTTCAGAAGTAGAAATTTTAATAGAAGATGGACTGAGCACTTGTCTTGGACATTTGCATGCCACTCTACTTAAGACTGAGAAAATTTCAGTTGTTTCCATCAAAGGGTGAGGAGTTGATGGACATGGGTACCTTTGTTACCACTGCTGACCCCAGGGCATCCTTAGCTTTTGAGCCACTGCCAAACCCGCCTTGTAACCACCAGAGGACACATGGCATTGGTTTCCTCTCCTCCAGGTGAGAACCACCTGGTGTGCAGACAATGGATCCAATAGGAAGCATGGCTACAGCAGTAGAAGACCAGTCCTACAGAACCTCCACACACTTCCTATTGACTGGCATCCCACTTTGAGTTCCAATGCAAAACACCTTCTAGCAAGCTCTGTTGTTACAGCAGCTTCCCTGAGAACAGGAACCAAGCAAGCACTCAGTGGTAGCCCGGCTTGACCATCTCATATTGTCTCTTTACCTCTAGCAACTGAGCTTTAACTGCTTATCCTTCAGCTCTCAGCTGGTAAGTCACTTCCTCAGAGACGCTCTCCTTGACTAGGTTAGAACTTTCATTGCCCTCTTTACTTTTTTGTAATTGATTTGTAATGACATAATTGTGTATGTAATTACTGCAGATAATATGAGCAAGGATCATGGCTATATTGTTCACTCATGGACCCTCAATGCTGGCACACAGTAAATACAAAATACTTGTTGCATGAATGAATGTTAGTGTCATCTGCAAGACTTCCCCTACATGGCTCAAGGATTCAGCTAAAGCTCTTGGTGTTTTGCCTCATTCGCCTCATTCCTATTATTTATATTTTTAATTATTTGTTTTTAATATTAGATATCCAATAGGTGAATACATGGTCATTGTAAAAAAAAAAAATCAAAATAGCACATATACACACTTATGAAAGTTATGTATTGGTCACTCAGTCGTGTCTGACTCTTTGTGACCCCATGGACTGTAGCCCACCAGGCTCCTCTGTCCAAAGGAGTTTTCTAGACAAGAATACTGGAGTTGGTTGCCATTTTGTCCTCCAGAGGATCTTCCTGACCCAGGGATAGAACCCAGGTTTCCCACATTGAAGGCAGACTCTTTATCATCTGGGTCACTGGGGAAGCCCTCTATATATGTAAGTTATGCCACAATAAATAAATAAATAATTAAAATTTTCTTTTTTAAACTACCATTCAGCTTCACAATTCCATACCAACCCAGCCTTATTCCTTTTCCCAGTCATAAAAGCACTGTTCACAGTTTCATGTGCAGACTTCCAGATCTTCTGTATTTTTTCATACATATGTGTGTTTTCATACATATGTGTGGTTTCATACACATATATATTCACATAGATATTCATATATTCATGTATATAGACAATGTACTCATACATTGAGAGTGTTTTAGTCAGAGTCAAAAATACTCTACAGAAGCCATCCTAGGTATTGCAGAGGGACTTTAAATAGGTTATGGAAGAGTTGAGAGGTCAGAGATCAGCAGGAAGCCACTATCAACTCTGAGGCTAGAGGGATGCGGAGAGAAGGCAATTACAGGAGCCCTAGTTCTGGGACTGCTTGGGAGAACTGTGAACCATGACAGCACTTCCAGGATAAATTAGGAACCATAGAGAGAAGGTTGTACAGCAGGCTCTGGAGACATGGACATGATGCTGCCAGACACACAGATCTGAAGCCGAGGAAAGGGGAAGAGATAACCTGGCTTCTCCCCTCTTATTTTCCTGTGTTCCATCACTGGCTGTCTTTGACCAGGTCTATAAGCAAGCCTGGGACAACTAACTCCAAGGGATGCAAAACTCAAGATTGAGGATGGTAGAGAATAGATCTGAGAGCAAACAGACAAAAGACCAACATGCATAGCTTAAAATAAAATACATAAATAGCATCATGGTATGTGCAGTGTTCTAAATTTATCATATCATTTTTATAGGGACAAAACCTGGATGAAATGAACATTGAGAGCAGGCTTGACCCACAAGATCGAGGATACAGCAGTAGAGCACAGAGGTAGGCGGCAGAAGACAGATGTGTTGTTACAGGAGAAATACACTCTCAGCTAAAGGAAAGGTCTGTCACAAACAGCAGCTCCAAGGACTGGTATGGGTGCAGGTCTTGTTTCAAGGTAACCAGGTCTGACCTGCTCTGCAGAGAATGGAAAGAAGGCAGGGTTATAGGCTGCTTATTGTCCATGAGTAGGCTCAAGATTCAGAGATTTCACAGCCTGGAGGGAGCTTAGGTCTCCCATCTCAATTCATAATTGCTGCAGAATAAGGAACCGAAAAAGCAGAGAAGTGAAGTGATAGGCCCAGGCAGGCCAAAAGATCACAAGCCTGTTTTTGTCATTTTGGGGCTTGAAGGGCATGATATGGGGGAGTTGTTGAGGGCCAGTTTAGCACACATGCCTCCTCTTCCGGCTGGGAGTCACTGAGCAGTCCAGCAGAGAGGTCTGGCGAAAAACAAGGGGCTGTAGAAGCAATTACTCCAGGATGACCTATTTTGTAAACAATGCTAGGTACCTGGCATATCTTATTAAGGAATTCACCAAAAAAAGAGACATTTTCCTTAGAAACTCCTCCAGCCTCCAAAATCTGGTTTTAATTGCCTTTGGCAGAACCTTCAGTCTGTTCTAGGCCCTGTGCTAGATAGATGAATCTAGGTGCAATAATGGATAAAGAAAGCATATACTTCTAGGATTTCTTAGTCTCACAGGGGATCAGCAGTGGATAAAAATGATTATGATATGATATGATAAATTTAATAATATCTGTAGCATAGAAGAAGAAGTGAATAATTGCTGAGGGAGGGGAACCCAGGGAGGTAGGCAGAGAAGGCTTTACAAAGGTGACATCAGAGAGGGTATAGAAGCAAGAATAGGAGCTCTTCAGACCTCCAACTCCATTTTTAAATTAACAGCATTAAATCAACCTTCTCTAAAACACCAATGTTAATTCTTCAAGTATTTACAAAGCAACAGTTCTTGCTCCATCTACCTCTCATTACATAATGGAAACCACACACACACACACACACATATACACACCATTTTTGAAAGTAAATGATAGATAAAGTGAGTCCACTGGCCCCATCAACCAGGGTCAGCAGGGCCAGACTGACCTTCAGAGACGCTATGCACTGAGAAGTTGACACTCGCCACATGTAATCAAATATCCAAGCAATGCCTTCAGTCAAATGCCTTTAAGGCAGTCCAGCAAAGTTCTGACTTTCCCTACAACAACACATTTTATAAGTTGTTGAAAATATCAAATAACCACTTACTACCATAAAAGTCCCCCCCCCCCTCATTATTTTGGTGCCTCTGCTTTGAAAATGAAAGTGAAGTCTCTCAGTTGTGTCCAACTCTTTGCGACTCTATGGACTGTAGCCCACCTGGCTCCTCCGTCCATGGGATTTTCCAGGCAAGAATACTGGAGTGGTTTGCCATTTCCTTCTCCAGGGAATCTTCTTGACCCAGGGATTGAACCTAGGTCTTCTGAACTGCTGGCAGACTCTTTACCATCTGAGCCCCTATGCTGTTACCCAAACACATGTTTGGCCTGCCTGTGGGTGATCCTACCCTGAGGAGAGCCCCCTTCCACTCTAAGACACCCCAGGTGGGGTCAGCCTCATCAAGTTCACATCCCTGTTCTCAACTAAGTGGACCTAAAGCTGTTCTTTCACTTCCTCAAACAGCACATGCATAACGATTTCGTTCTTCATCCCCTTCTGTCATTACTCACCTTACAAACTCAGGAAGGCCCAGTGGTCTGGTTAACCGGAAAGAAATGCTGATGTGAGATGCTATTAGCAGCTCTTAGCTGTTCCTAGCCAAAGGGAGACTGTGTTACAGTGCAGCATTTATGAGCACAGGCTTTTGAAACAGTCATCATTGGGTCCAACACTTGCTCTTTCACTTCACCGTGTGATCTTGGGCAGGTTACTCTATACCGGTAAGCCCAAATTTTATCTTCTATAAAATGTGCTTACTAATAGCACCTGCCTCATGAGGTCATTTTTTCAACAAGTATTTAATATACTCCGACTCTGTGCCAGGCACTGTGCTTGAAGAGGGATATTCAGCAGTGAACAAACAAAAATCTCCACCCTAGAGCTTACATTCTAGTGGAAGAAGATAGACAACACAAATAAATAAATATATTATATACTATGTTGAAAGAAAAGGGGCTCAGGAACATTGAGGGTGTTACTATTTTAGATGGAGTGACCAGAAGAGCCTGAGTGAGGAGGGGATTCAGGGGATGGAGAGCGGCAGGTGGACATTCAAGGGGCAGTCTTCCAGGTAAAGGGAACAGCCTGAGCAGAGGCCCTGAGGCAGGAGCAGGCCTAGCATGTTTAAGGAATAGTGAGTCTGGCTGGAACCGACTGAGGGTGGGGACAGAGGAGGGAAGTGAGGTCAGACAGTATTAGAGCAAAGGAGCGGTGTGTACTGACTCCTATATGAATAAGATCATCGGGCTTTGGGGTTGAGAAGGACTTAGGAGGGCAGGGCTGGAAGCTGGGAAACCGGTTAGGAAACTCCTCCAGAGATCCTGGAGGGTGATGAGCATACTCCATCCTCACCTTGGCACCTGACCCCAATCAACTATGGATTAGAAAACAATTCCACATACACATCTGGAAAGGGAAGAACTCAGCTTTGCTCTTTGTACATCATTCTACATCGTTCCTTAATCATGCTGCTTTCAATCTTCTTCCCCTTGTCTTCTCTCTCTGCTCCTCCTTACCCTGCTGTCTGCCTTTTTCTCACTCTTATGAATGGTCTGTTTTTCTAGGGCACAGTTTGGGAGGGAGGTTGTTCTGTCTTGGGGAGAGAGCAGTGTAGCTCTTGGCCTGTGGCTCCACAGGGCACATGAGAAGGGTAAGGGAGCAGATTAAGGGTGACAGTCACTCAAGGTGCCCAAAGAGACAGCTCTGCCATGAAGGTCATACCAGTGTCACAGGAGGAGCTTTTGTTGCCTGGTCAGAGTTCAGCTAGGAAAAATGAAGCTTCTCCGTGTTTTAGGTACTTCGTAAATGGTCAATAATGCAGGGAGTTAGAGGCTGATCACCACTGGATAGACCAGGAGAGCAAAGATCAAAAGGCCATTTTCAGGAAATCACGAATTATGGGGGTTCTAGAGAAGCCACCACAAATAACCTCATAGCCTTCAGTGCCAAAGCAAGCGATTCTCAGAAGGAACCTCCTTGGTACTAGCCACTAACTTTGCATCATAATACCAAATGTTACTGCAGGTAGTAGGGATTTTCCTAGAAGCCATTTCGATGGTGAGACTAATAGCCATGACTTAACTATACACAGAATTGTCTGAAAAATCATATATCCCACTAAATACAAACTCAGTGTGTCCCCAACTCAACTTCCCCTTAGCCAGAGACCCAGGATGCCCGTGGCCACTCTAATCCCCCCAACAAGCTGGCAGAAGGGAAGTCAGCATGTAGCAAGACAGCGTTTTTAATTGTCTTAAAATATCTTACTTTTGCTAATTTTATGAAAACATATGACCATGTACACACGTTGCTAGGCTCTCCTAGGGCCCTGGAAGATGTGCTCCAAGTGAGACTCCTGGAGATTAAGCTTCTCATGGAAAATCTCCTGGAGATTAAGCTTCTCGTGGAAAATCTGCCTCTGTGTAGAAAAGAAGTAATTTACCTTCACTGACCGGAGTGCTGATCATAAGAAGGAGCTTTGGACCAGTGTGAAGGGTTTCCTTGGGTTTCGTTTGTAGCAGTAATGTTTTATTCAGCTTGGGAGTTGCTAATAACACTACTAGATTGTTTATTAAATTAATACAAATTTGAATTAGTAGATAATGAGCCACTTCATGTAGCCTTTACACTCATATCTTTGAATCACTCCCTTTTGGTCAACATGCCCCTTGCTTGCCCGTTCTACAAATATGTATTGAGGGTATCCTCTGTGCTAAGCTCACAATGGTGAAGAAAGTGAACATGAACTCTGCCTTGATGGGGCTGTAAGGAGAAAAGATAAGTAATCAGCTAATCAGCCAAGTCTCTAATTACAGGACTAAGAAGGAAAAGTTCAGGGTCCTACTAAGAGTGTAGGATGAGAAAGCCTAGTCTAGTGGAGGTGAGAGAAAAGACTGAAGGGTTCCTTCTCTCAACAGTTATTTTTGAGTATCTACTCTGTTCACTCAGTGCTAAGGGCCAGGATAATAGTAAGCAAGAATTGCAGCTTCCCTGTCTCCCTCAACCTCTCTCTCCAGGGGGAGGCACTTTCACAGAATCAGGTTGCACCTATCTGTAAATGACCATCTGATGGTGGCCTCCATGAAAGCATAATGCAGATGAATATGTGGGCATGTGTGCAGAAGGTTGGTACAACAGGACAGGCTTTTTGAAGGGGCCACAGTGCACTGAGAGCCAGAGGCAGACTTAACTGATGGATGAGAAGGCAGAAGGGCTTAAGGATATTCTTTTAAGCAAAAGGAACTGTAGGAGGAAAGGCCTGGGGACAGGACTTAGGACAAAGCACATAGGGAAGAGAAAGACGAACGGAGACTAGTGTGGCTGGGACAGCTCCGAGGGAGGGCAGGTATGCCTACATGTGGCTGGAAAGATCGAACGGATTCATATGCCTGACACAGATGGGAGCCAACAACAAAATAAATGAATAAAGGAACAAATAAAACCAAACAAACACAAACATGTAGATATAGAGAACAGAGCAGAAGGGAAGAGGGGAATGGGGGTGGGGCAGGGGTGAAATGGGCAAAGGCAATCCACATCTGGTGACAGATGGAAACTAAATCTTTGGTGGTGGCATGCTGTAGTGTATATAGAAATAGAAAAATATTGTTGTACTTGTGAAGCTTATATAATATTATAAACCAATGTTGTTGTTGGTTCAGTCATCCAGTCATGTCTGACTCTTTGTGACCCCATGGTCTGCAGCCTGCCAGGCTCCTCTGTCCATGGGATCCTCCAGGCAAGAATACCAGAGTGGGTTGCTATTTCCTTCTCCAGAGGATCTTCCCAACCCAGGGATGGATGCCGGGTCTCTTGTGCTGCAGGCGATCTCCTACATTGCATGTGGATTCTTTACTGACTGAACCACCAGGGAACCCCAGTGTTACCTTAATAAAAAAGTTCTTAAACCTTAAAAATAAATAATAAGTTAATAAATAAATCCGAAGATTCTGAGGAGTGAAGAAGCATGGCCCAATTGGCACTTAAAAGGGTCTCTCTGGCTGCAGCAAGAATATTGGATTACAAGGGATGCTTTGCCAGTAGCTGCATCTTAATTACTTCCCCCTTTCTCACTTTCCTTTCCAGTAGCCTCAGAGATTCAAATAAATGCATGCCCGATATGCAGTTCAAAGCTCCCTAACAGTGAAGAGCTGGCCGCATAGCCTGGAGAAGAGCACGTTGCCTTCAGTCAGGAAGATGCACTTTAGATCTCCCCTCTACCTCCAGTCCGCTGGTGGGGCCAGACAAGACATTTTCCCTCCGTAAAACACATTCTCCACCTAGTCTACAAAGTGGAAGAACAATGTCTCCTCCACTGAACTGAATGAGTAACAGAACAACTGTGTGCAAGTTATCTGGCATTGGCAGAACTCAAGACCTGTCAGCTGTTATTGGAAGTAACTGCAAGATGGTTAAGATAGTAACAGTACGATTTCTAACCAAAAACTGTACTAGTAAAAGTCCTGGGATTATAGCATGTCCTTGCCTATTGAAAAATATATAGGGTTTCACTGGTGGTCCAGTTGTTTAGAATCCGCCTGCCAGTGCTGGGGACATGGGTTCAATCCCTGATCTGGGAAGATCCCACATGCTGTAGGGCAACTAAGCCCATGCACCACAACTACTGAGCCTGTGCTCTAGAGCCCGAGGGCCGCAATTACTGAAGCCTGTGCGCCCTGGGGCCCATACTCTGCAACAGGAGAAGCCACCACAGTGAGAAGCCTGCTGCATTCTCAACAAGAGAGTAGCTTCTGCTCACCGCAACTGCTGCTGCTGCTGAGTTGCTTCAGTCCTGTCTGACTTTGTGCAACCCCATAGACAGCAGCCCACCAGGCCCCGCCTTCCCTGGGATTCTCCAGGCAAGAACACTGGAGTGGGTTGCCATTTCCTCCTCCAATGCATGAAAGTGAAAGTGAAGTCGCTCAGTCATGTCCGACTCTTAGCGACCCCATGGACTGCAGCCCACCAGGCTCCTCTGTCCATGGGATTTTCTAGGCAAGAGTATTGGAGTGGGGTGCCATTGCCTTCTCCACAACTAGAAAAAGCCAATCCACAGCAACAGAGATCCAACAAAGCTCCCCCCCAAAAATTTTTTTAAAGATTCCTCTGTCTAAAAAAAAAAATATATATATATATATGTATGTGTATATATATATAAACTGGGACTTTCCTGGTGGGCCAGTGGTTCAGAAACTGCCTGCCAGTGCAGAGGATACCAGTTTGATCCCTGGTTCGAGAAGATTCCATATGCTGTGGGATAGATAAGCCTGTGAGCCACAAACTACTGAGCCTCTACTCTGCAACAAGGGAAGCCACAACAGTGAAAAAAAAAAAAAGCCCATGAAAGGCAACAAAGAGTAGCCACAACCTCTGCAACTAGAGAAAGCTGCACACATCAGTGAAGCAAAACCCAGTGCAGGGAAAATAAATTTTAAAATATATATAAATACATATATGTGTAATATTATACATTTACTTAAATACTATATTTTTAATGAGAGCTATCTAATGAAATTTCCTAGTACTGGTGTTGGAAAACAAGTCTATATTATTTATGCAATTAAAATATATATGTATATACACAATAAAATTTAAAAGTTTCTGAGTAAATTATATTGTACATGAATTGCCTTATCTCTGGTCTTTTCCTGTATGCAATATTTTCTAGAGAAACTGAACTCATTTGTTAGCCTGTCCATCCCCCAAACTGAACATTAGCTTCTCAAGAATAATTTTATTTATCTTATTTCTCCAGAGTCTACTGAGAGTGTAGCACTCACTCAGTAGTGGGTGCCCAATAAAAACTTGCAGAATGGAAAGATGAAGAAGAAATTAATAAATTTAACTTTTGAGTCTGGCAGCTATATTGTATGAATCAAAATCAAAACACATTTGTCTGGCCTACACAGTATGAGTGTCTTAGAAAGAATTTGGCATGGAATATTTGATATCCAGAGTATCCTGAAAAGTTCAGGATATATGATCAATATACCTCAAATAGCTGCATCTGTTTTAAAGGAGCTACAGCAAGCCACTATAGCAAATTCCACTGTCTGTGTTCTACTAATTTTTTATTATAAAAATTGTCCCATGTTCTTTGTTCATAGTAGAAGGAACAATCCAGAAGATTTTCAAGGATGTCTGTTTAACCTTTAACACAAGGACTCTGGATTTGCTGTTCTCTTGTCTCACTCACTATAATTAATTAGTTGCACTGCTCACACACAAAACAGCCAAACATTTTGTTTGTTAAGCACAGCTGAGGCTGGCTCAACAGAGTGTCTATTCAAAAGAGGGAAATAAAATATGCAGCAAAGCAAGGAGACAGGGAACAAAGAATCCAGTATGACAATTAACAGGAGAGCTAAACAAACATTCAGAACCCCATCAGGAAGGTAAACAGCCTCAAGTGTCTAGAAAAGAGAGAAGCTGGAGGGGAAAGCCTGAGAGAACCTGAAAGGACCAATTTAAGTCAATGAAGAAATGTAGGACTTTGTTATAAAGGATTATTTTTTTTAAGTCAGGTTTACTGAAGTATAATTTTTACACAGTAAAATTCACCTTCTTAGAGTATAGTTCTGAGAGTTTTAAACATCACATATAGATGTGTAGTTACTATCACAATCAAGATATAGAACAGTTTCTCCATCTCAAAATTCTCTCTTGCTCCTTTTTAATCAACTCCTCCCTCACCCTTAGCTCCTAACAACCACTATCTTGTGTTCTGTACTTCTAGTTTTTCCTGCTTTAAAGGAATTTAATAAGATAACTTAAAACGGGAAGGGGGGTGGGAAGGAACTGAGATTTTTTTTTTCCCTACACCCACTCACTTTCTATACCCATCAGTACATCATTTGCTGAACTTTTATTTATTAAGTACCTATTATGTGTCAAAGATTCTACATACCTCATCTTTCATTTTTACAGCTTGTCCATGAAGGAAGTTATGTCCCATTTTCCAGATGGGAGCTAAGAGTCAAAGAGGTGCCAAGCTAGTAAGAGGCAGAGCCAAGATTGAAAATCAAAGTTGATCAAAAATGCCACCATGGCTTATCTCTGGGTGTTAGGATTATAGCTGATCTGTGCTTTCTTCTTTGTTTGTACTATCAAAGTTTTCAACAATAAGTTTATATTATTTTTGCAACCAGAAAAATTGTTTTCATAATATATATATACACACACATACGTATATATGTACTACATACATACATACAAGGTTTGATTCTCTGTTGAGCAAAAAGGGGAAGGGTAGAAAAGAGTTTAAAAGAGGATAAAGAAAACACTTCTCTTAGCAACTGGCACTCAGAACTGAGAAACCAGAATCAAATTTACCGAAAGAACCAGAGCACAGCTTTGTTCTGTCTCTAGATCTCATCAGAGTCTAATAGCTCTACCTTTGAAAGTTTTGTAGCACAAATGCCCTTCCAAAGTGCTGAAGACAAGCCCTGTCCCCTGGAGGCCTGTAAAAACCCATTAGGCCACTCAGACCCAAAAGGCAATCCTAAGCTGCTTCCTGCCTCGTTTTCTTGAGATCCAGTAGGAACAAGCTAATTCTAGTGAACGACTGAAAGCACAACAGCCTTTCACCACTCCAGGAGAGGCAGCAAAGTGAATAACCTAAGGCCAAGGTGAAAGGGGACACAGAACATCTTTTATTGTGGGGAAGTGAGGAGTTCTATTTTAATAGTCTATATTGGGAGAATATTACCCATCACAGCACTGTAAGAAGACTCAGGAAGGCATCCTTTGGCCTTTAAGCAGAATCCAATTGTTGCTTGTTTCAAAAATATTTGAATAATCTTACAAAAATGTATAAAGTACAAGATTTAAAAAAAAATAGATTGGGTACTGGGACTAGGTGCTTGTGTGCGTGCTAAGTCACTTCAGTCATGTCTGACTCTGTGCAACCCTATAGACTGTAGTCTGTCAGGCTCCTTTGTCATGGGATTTCCCAGGCAAGAATACTGGAGTGGGTTGCCATGTCCTCCTCCAGGGGATCTTCCCAACCCAGGGATCAAACCCTCATCTCTTAAATCTCCTGCATTGGCAGGCAGGTTCTTTACCATCTGGGAAGCCTGGGACTAGGTATTGAAATAGAAAAACAATAAACATTGACACCCCCCCACCCCCACCTCACATGACACACAATTAATTCAAGAGGGATTGCTGACCTAAATGTAAAAGTGAAAATTCTAATGGTTCTGGAAAAAAACAGAGGAGAGTATCTTTACAACTTTGAATAGCAAAGTTTTCTTAGATAAGATAAGCAAAACCATTTAAAAATTGGTAGATTATACCAAAATTTTAAACTTTGCTCATAAAAAGATAGTGTTAATGAAATACAAAGAAATATATCATAGACTGATATAAAATATTTGCAAGACAAACCTTTGACAAAGTTTTAGTATCTAAAATATGTAAAGAACTCCTATATCTCAAACATTTGCAGAACCATACAACTCAATTTGGATTGACTTAAACAGACACTACATAATGGAAGATATATTAATGGCCTATAAGCAGTTTAAAAGATACTTAATATCATTAATTATCAGGGAAATATAAATTAAAGCCACAGTGAGATAATACTATGTGCATGAAAAACTAAAATAATTTACAAAACAGACTGGCAACACTAAATGTTGGGAAAACATAGAACAACCTGAACTCTCATGTGGTGTTGATGATATAATCACTTTGGGAAAAGGACTGACAGTTTCTTATGAAATTAGACATGCATCTACCCTATGACCCAGCAATTCCACTCCTAGGAAGTGGCCAGAGTTATGAGAAAACATATAGGGGTAAAGTGTATAGATGTTTGCAATTTACTTTGAAACACATCAAAAAGTGAAAAGAAGGATGTATATATGGACAGGCATGTGATAAAGCAAGTACAGTAAAAGGTTAATCATAGAATCTAGATGGAGTGCATATGGGTGTTAATATAAAATTCTGTCATCTTTTTCTAGTCAACAAATTTTATAATGAAATATTGGAAAAAAATAAGTTAGGATTTAGGATAAAAGAAAAGTAAAGTTCAGGCAAAAAGGATGAAACTGAAGTTAGAACCTTATAAGGAAGTATGCTGCTGCTGCTAAGTCACTTCAGTCGTGTATGATTCTATGCCACCCCATAGAAGGCAGCCCATCAGGCTCCTCTGTCCATGGGATTCTCCAGGCAAGAACACTGGAGTGGGTTGCCATTTCTTCCTCCAATGCATGAAAGTGAAAAGTCAAAGTGAAGTCACTCAGTCGTGTCTGACTCTTAGGGACCCCATGGACTGCAGCCTACCAGGCTCCTCTGTCCATGGGATTTTCCAGGCATGAGTACTGGAGTGGGGTGCCATTGTCTTCTCCATAAGGAAGTATAGGTCTGTCTTATAGTTTCCTAAGAGCCAAAGCAAAAGGGAAAAGCGGATGATGTGCAGGAGTGAAGGGAAAGAAATAAAAGCAAAGGAGGAAAAGAGAGCGAGATCTCATTTACAGTTAACAATGCCCGTATGGTTGAAAAAAAATGTTCTAGTAAAGCACCATTTTCCTGATACAGGCAAGTTTTCATGAAGAAGGTACTGTGTGCATGTGGTTCTATTAATTAGGATAAGGACTTGAAACAGAGACCTTTACTTCTTATACAAGTAAAAAACTCATTCCTCTCTTGTATAATAGTCTACAAGTAGTGCACTATGGGGTCGCACAAAGTCGGACACGACTGAAGCGACTTAGCAGCAGCAGCAGCAGCAGCAGTGCTCTAGGGGGCTTCCCAGGTGGCACGAGTGGTAAAGAACCCGCTTCCCAATGCAGGAGACACAGGCTCGATCCCTGGGTTGGTAAGATCCCTTGGAGGAGGGCATAGCAACCCACGCCAGTATTTTTGCCTAGAGAATCCCCATGGATGGAGGAGCCTGGTGGGCTACAATCCATAGAGTCACAAAGAGTTAGACATGACCGAAGTGACTTAGCATGCATACACAGTGCTCTGGGACCAGAATGGTGGCATTATTCAAAGGAAAATAGGTGGTTGGAGCTCCAAAATACTACAACATAGAAAAAGGCTGCAATTATTTTATCCAAGAAGAAATTATGTACAAAAATAGGCTCAAGAATCTCTAAGAAATACTCTATCACTTGTCTTATTGATCTACTCTATTGTATGTTGCTGAATCCATTCCTCTCTGAACTCTACACTACATAATAGAGCATATGTAGCTACATACTAGAATGACAATACTAGCTTTCTTATACCACATTTCAACAATTATGAGATACATAGTTTTTTCCCACATTTTAACATCTCTCAGATTGGCATGGGTCTTACAGTCAATGGCATGTCATTTTTTAAATCTCTTAATAGTATGTAAAATAATGTTGTTTCTTAAAATCAGTGGCATGTTAACATTTTATAAGACAGAATTATCCAGTGCTTCATGGTTCAAAGTATTTTCATCCTATTCAATTCTTATAACATCATACTTTGGTGAGATGGGTAGTTATTCCTATTCCAAATATAGACATTCAAATTCAGAGCGTTTAAATGACTTCTCTAAGGTCCTCTGCTAGTTATAATGAAGCCATAACACTAATCTGAATTCTCTAAATTTGAAATGTCCTGCTTTCTCCCAATATTACACAAAATATTTAGAGAATGAAATCTCCATGGAAACAGGAATTTTGTTTTATTCGCTACTTTAGCACCAGAGCAGAGAACATTACTTGGCACATAGCAGATAGTCAAATGTTTATTTAATGAATTAGTATTACAGAAGGGAATGAGAGGTCAGAATGGAAAGAACCTGTGGACTGTGGTGAGCTGGGAAGTTTACACAGAGGGTAGCTATCCTCCCATTATTTCTCTGCTTTGATGAACTTATCATTCATCACGCAAAGAGCACCTACTTCATGGTGCCTTCCACAGGTTAAGTTAAATATATTCATTCCCTAATAACTTGAGAGGCAACCTAGTATAGTGCAAAGCATACTGATTTTTGCATGAGAAGACCTTTGCATGATTTTAAATTCCTTCTGATTTTAACTACCTATTAGCAATGGCACCCCATTCCAGTACTCTTGCCTGGAAAATCCCGTGGACGGAGAAGCCTGGTAGGCTGCAGTCCATGGGGTCGCTAAGAGTCAGACATGACTGAGCGACTTCACTTTCACGCACTGGAGAAGGAAATGGCAACCCACTCCAGTGTTCTTGCCTGGAGAATCCCAGGGACGGGGGAGCCTGGTGGGCTGCCATCTATGGGGTCACACAGAGTTGGACATGACTGAAGTGATGGCTGGATGGCATCACTGACTCGATGGATGTGAGTCTGAGTGACCTCCGGGAGTTGGTGATGGACAGGGAGGCCTGGCGTGCTGCAGTTCATGGGGTTGCAAAGAATTGGACACGACTGAGCGACTGATCTGATCTGATCTGAAGTGACTTGGTAGCAGCAGCAGCAGCAGCAAAAAACTGGGAGAAATTACTTAGCTTCCGTTTTCTTACCCACAAAATTAGAAATAATAAAACCTACTGGATTGCATCATTCTGAAACTTAAACGAGACCAGAATGTGAATGTACCTGAAACATAGTAGGAGCTCAATAATAATATTGTAATTCTTTTCTCTTTCTTACATGTAAACATGCTCCACTTGAACTTGATAAATACCTCAATTTTTTAACTTCACATTTTTCTCCCCATGACTGTGTGTTTCTAAAAGAACCTCATCTCTCCAGAACCCAGGAGAGTGCCAACTCATTCTAAATGCTCTTAAGTATTTTCAGAGTTTATTCATTCACTTGTTTAATTCATAAATATTTATCATATTCCTATTATGTGCCAGGTTCTTTTCTAGTTGCTGACACTCCACCAATGGACAGAACTAATGAAAATCTCTGTCCCCTTGAAGGCAGATAAGCAATACAGGAATAAATAACATGGTGATAAGTCCTGTGGAGAAAAATACATAAAGCAGAAAGGATAGGGTTAGGAAGTGTGGGAGATGGTCAGGGGTGACTTTTTGTAAAATTAATATTAGTATTAAAGAGTGTCAAAGAAAAGCCTTACTCATGTGGTGACATTTGAGCAGAGACTTCAAGGAAATGAGGGGAATGCCATGCAGTAATCTGAGTTAAATTAGAAGAGCAACATGAATATTTGTAGGAAAAATGAACAGATAAGAATAGAATATTACAGAATGTGAGAACATTTGACCAAAAACCTGATAGACTTAAGTAGACAGCTTGCTTGGACAATATAAAATGAACCAGTCCAACTGGAGTATCAGGACTTTGAATACCAGGAAAAGAATCTGTATTTTATCTTATAGATAATGGTGAACCACTGGAGCATTTTATCCTAGAGGATGTGACAGAAACCAAACAGTACTATAGGAAGCTTAACCTGGTGGAGCAACCCCTGCAGAAAACATTAAAGGGAAAGGATAGTAGTTCCAGCATGGACATCTTGAGTTTGATGCCACCACGGGTGTTCAAGAAGATCATGCTCAGAAAACAGTCGGAAATGCAGGCCTGGGGTCAAGAGAGAGTCGAGGGCTTGAGATTTGATGGGTTGTAACCCATCTAAATCCTGACAGCTGATTGTAATCATCTTCTAAGAGTCACCGACTCTGTAAGCAACAAGCAGATCTTGTTAGAATTCTACTTCTGGCCTAAAAACTGGTAGGACATTACTCGTTGGAATTTTCCAAACTACGCCAAGAGTACAGATTCAAAGTCAGCAGTAATGAGAATGATATGCAGGACCTGACAGGAAGACGCGCCAGAAAATTAAGTAGGGAAAAAACCTGAAAGGTGGGGCACAACGTGCCTTGGGAAGCTCAGACTCTTGAGAAATCTGGAAGAACATATATCATGCCAGATGCTTCAGCCTTATGGGAGGGCTTTTGTTTAAAAGTGTGCTATGTGAAATGATTTAGACACCCTTCAAAAAGCAGCATGCCAGTGATTCATCCTGTCTGAAAAAACATACAGCCCCTCACATTTGACTTTTCAATCTCTCCACTGATTGGAAATAACAAAAGTGATCTCTTTGCTATTTGGAGTAATTTCTCTTTCGCTCACCAACAAGCAGGATAGGGGAAGGGGTGTCTCTGAAAACTGAGGAGTGGGGTTTATACAGTTTGGGGAGAAAAGTTGCAGGAGGCAATTATAGCCTTATGTAAGATCCTTGTATAAAGACCACTCATGTGCGTGTGGCTATGAGACAGTGGAATCTGTCACTGTGGGTTTTAAATTGAAAAAAAAAGGGGGGAAATTACTTTATTGAAATAAACTTGATTCCTATCCACAAAAGCAAAGGGCTGCCATTAGTCTGGAATCCTAATCAGGTGTCTTGTGTGCCTATAATTAGCCACTGGCTCCTAGAAAGGAAAAAAGCAGGGCCTCCTTTACTTGAAGTGTATTTTCTTAGCCCAGGAATCCTTAAATATGTTGCTTACATAACCCCCAAAAGAATTTTTAAGACTATGTAACTCTTCACATATTTTTAAGTTGTCATTGAAAATTTTTCATCAGAGGATAAGATGATGATAAATTATAATTAAGATAAATATTTCATGACACTATTTGGTAAAATAGGTCATAACTTCCCAAAGAATAAAATACCTCAAATCTTAAGGAGGTCATGTAAAAATTTTATAAACTAGTTCTATCCAAATCCAAAAAATTTGCTTGTCTTGCAAGACATTCCAGTTAACTTTAAGAGAATCAGCGTCACTAACTTACACTGTTCAGCTATTCCAAATCTAGAGCTTCCCCACAGAGGTTCCCCAGTTATTCTACTTCTAATGCCAACTTCACTCATAACAGAAATACAAGTAAGACAGGCAAAGGAGGGAGGCTCCGTGCATGTAAGGAAGCTTGATTAACAACAAACAAACATGTCATTACCAAACCAATATTTCTTTCTTGATTTTTGCTTCTGTATGTGTCTACAAAAAATGAATGTTTTCCTACACAGCCAAAATAGCACTGTAGCACTTAATGAAAATAGCCTGTCCATGTTAAAATTTCTCACATGTCCCCCAGATCCCCTTTATGGGATGGTTTATATAATCCAGGATTCAATCTTGGGTGTATATTGCATCTGGTTGCTATATCCCTTAAGTCTCTTTTAATCTAGAACATACATTCTACACAGGGGTAATGTTGTCCACAAGGGAGTGAAAATGGGTTCTTAAGAGATGAAAAAACTGTTACTCTTTTTATGTAGAAAGCACAGTACATATAGTCATAAACATATATGTAGTATGACTGTAATATTGGATGGTGGCGAGACAGGAAAAAATGTCTTAAAAGGCCTTAGGGGGTAGGGGGATGAACAATAATGAAAAAACGGTTGAGAAATACTGATCTAGCATGATCCCTCTTTCATGATACCAATGGATTGAAGAATTGGTATCTAAATCAGTATTTCAGTTTATTCCCTCCTTGGTCCTAAAAGGTTTTCATAGCCCAGGGCAAAACCCTATTGTAAGATTTGGGTTGAGTAAGGTGGCAGACCGGGGAAGGCAATGGCACCCCACCCCAGTACTTTTGCCTGGAAAATCCCATGGACGGAGGAGCCTGGTAGGCTCCAGTCCATGGGGTTGCTAAGAGTCGGACACGACCGAGCGGCTTCACTTTCACTTTTCGCTTTCATGCATTGGAGAAGGAAATGGCAACCTACTCCAGTGTTCTTGCCTGGAGAATCCCAGGGACAGGGGAGCCTGGTGAGCTTCCGTCTATGGGGTCGCACAGAGTCGGACACGACTGAAGCGACTTAGCAGCAGCAGCAAGGTGGCAGACATGGAAATGTGCTGCTCAGATATCCCTCCAAGAAAAAACTTGCTGCCCAACTAGGAGGAATGTGTCTAGCTGAGATTCCTCAGTTTCTCAGTGGTGGTCATACTCGTTGGGGATGACTCCCACCAATGAGCAAGGCTGCTGCACAGGGGCCTGGCTATTTCCACCCTACAGGAATACTTTGAAGGAGCAGTCTTGTCTCTGGAGCTCCCCAATTATCTGGCAGAAATATTGTGGGATCCTTATTATAGTCTGGCGACTCCTGCTGCCCAATCCTGCTTTCTCCTTTTTTCTTTCATGAGTGCTACTTCCCTGTAGAACATTTGCACTCTGAACTCTCAGCATCTTCTTCCTGGAGAACCAAACTGGCTTATTCTTAGCAGATCATGTTTATGAAAGAATTAGGAGGTTGAAGATTTGGAAATTGATTCCCTTAAAACTGTATCCTCAAATTCTTCCCCTATCCCAGATGTAAGGAACTAATCAAAGTTCAATTAGAAAAGCATAACATTAGGAAATATACATATTTAATATGGGATTTATTATAGGGATGTAATATCACACATTCTGTTGTTTTCCTCTATTTCTTTGCATTGATCGCCGAAGAAGGCTTTCTTATCTCTTCTTGCTATTCTTTGGAACTCTGCATTCAGATGTTTATATCTTTCTTTTTCTCCTTTGCTTTTCGCTTCTCTTCTTTTCATAGCTATTTGTAAGGCCTCCCCAGACAGCCATTTTGCTTTTTCGCATTTCTTTTCCATGGGGATGGTCTTGATCCCTGTCTCCTGTACAATGTCACGAACCTCATTCCATAGTTCATCAGGCACTCTATCTATCAGATCTAGGCCCTTAAATCTATTTCTCACTTCCACTGTATAATCATAAGGGATTTGATTTAGGTCATACCTGAATGGTCTAGTGGTTTTCCCTACTTTCTTCAATTTCAGTCTGAATTAGGCAATAAGGAGTTCATGGTCCGAGCAACAGTCAGCTCCCGGTCATGTTTTTGCTGATTGTATAGAGCTTCTCCATCTTTGGCTGCAAAGAATATAATCGATCTGATTTCGGTGTTGACCATCTGGTGATATCCATATATAGAGTCTTTGTATAGACTTTTGTATATATGTATATGTATATATCGGGGAAGGCAATGGCTCCCCACCCCAGTACTTTTGCCTGGAAAATCCCATGGACGGAGGATCCTGGTGGGCTCCAGTCCATGGGGTCGCTAAGAGTCGGACATGACTGAGCGACTTCACTTTCACTTTTCACTTTCATGCATTGGAGAAGGAAATGGCAACCCACTCCAGTGTTCTTGCCTGGAGAATCCCAGGGACGGGGGAGCCTGGTGGGCTGCCGTCCATGGGGGTCACACAGAGTCGGACACGACTGAAGTGACTTAGCAGCAGCAGCATATGTATATATATACATATATATATGTATAGACTTTTGTATATATGTATATATATATATACATACATATATATATGTATGTATATATGGACTTTGTATAGTCCATTTATAGACTTTATTTTTCTGGGCTCTAAAATCACTGCAGATGGTGACTGCAGCCATGAAATTAAAAGACGCTTACTCCTTGGAAGGAAACTTATGACCAACCTAGATAGCATATTCAAAAGCAGAGACATTACTTTGCCAACAAAGGTTCGCCTAGTCAAGGCTATGGTCTTTCCTGTGGTCATGTATGGATGTGAGAGTTGGACTGTGAAGGCTGAGCGCCGAAGAATTGATGCTTTTGAACTGTGGTGTTGGAGAAGACTCTTGAGAGTCCCTTGGACTGCAAGGAGATCCAACCAGTCCATTCTGAAGGAGATCAGCCCTGGGATTTCTTTGGAAGGAATGATGCTAAAGCTGAAACTCCAGTATTTTGGCCACCTCATGCGAAGAGTTGACTCATTGGAGAAGACTCTGATGCTGGGAGGGATTGGGGGCAGGAGGAGAAGGGGACGACAGAGGATGAGATGGCTGGATGGCATCACTGACTCGATGGATGTGAGTCTGGGTGACCTCCGGGAGTTGGTGATGGACAGGGAGGCCTGGGGTGCTGCAGTTCATGGGGTCGCAAAGAGTCGGACACGACTGAGCGACTGATCTGATCTGAATATCGCACAACTAGGGGACCTGGTTACACAGCTTATGTGAGCCTTTTGGTTCTGTGTTTGGTGCTGAAGCCTGAAATCCTCAGAGAAGGCATTTGGGAAAGAAAACTGTGAAGTGAAGAAAGCAAGGGCCTCTGAGCCACCAGTTTTCATGATGTGGTAATCTCTAGGAGAAGCTGGTGTCCTTCATCAGGGAGCTAAACATGTATCTGGTCCAGGAGTTGGGGAGGTTGGAGAAGCAGGAGGCCTGGCTTCTCTTCCATCCCAACACAAGCCAGCAGGTCAGCCACAACCTGAATCAACTCTAACAGCACCTGTGCCTACAGCAGCCTTCCATGTGCAAAACAAATCAAGCTGCTCCACTGAGTCACATCCCAGCTCACGTAACATGTCTATTAAAGCCCACACTAACCTGGGGCTATATAGGCAAGACAGTGTCAGGTGCCCTAGTTACAGTCTAGCTGAGTTGGTACGAAAATCCACCCAGTAGGGGGTCTCCAAACCCAGTTTAAGGACTGCTGACTAAACCAATGGCAAAGCTCAGAGAGCCTTTCTAAAAGTTGTGCTTGGGAGTTTAGGATTAAATTTCTAGCTTTGTTGTGTATCCCAAAAGTGAATGTGCTAAACCTAAAACTCTATCAGCAAGGAAAACTATTAGTCATTTACTCCAGGACTAGAGTACGGAGAAGGCAATGGCACCCCACTCCAGTACTCTTGCCTGGAAAATCCCATGGACGGAGGAGCCTGGTGGGCTGCAGTCCATGGGGTCACAAAGAATCAGACACGACTGAGCAACTTCACTTTCACTTTTCACTTTCATGCATTGGAAAAGGAAATGGCAACCCACTCCAGTGTTCTTGCCTGGAGAATCCCAGGGACAGGGGAGCCTGGTGGGCTGCCGTCTATGGGGTCGCACAGAGTAGGACACCACTGAAGTGACTTAGCATAGAGTATGTGGAGGGGTAAGGGTAAGTTTTCAGTCTTACAGGCCTGGGTGTGGCGCTGTTGACTGTTAACCTCTTTGAATTTCAGTTTCTTCCTCCATTTAAGGGGCTAATAATCCCTACTTTGATGGATTCAATGAGGATTACATTACAGTAGCCTACAGGAAACCCAAGTGTACATTGCCTGCATATAGTAAATGCTTAGTAAATGTCAACTATTCTTTCAAGAATGTCAAAGCTTCCAGATTAATAAAAACATGTTGAGATATTAGATCTGCTAACTCTCTAGAGGATCACAAAAGTCAAAGTCTGCTTAAGCCATGGTTACAACTCACAGAACCATCAGTTTGTGTCCCATAAAACCAGAGTTCTCCATGTCCTTGAGTTTCAAGAGTAGGAAGGAAAACTCAGAGGGTCTGATTGGTTAGCTTTCTACTGATGAAGGCCATCAGTAGCTGCAGGCAAAGACAGCAGTCAATAGGAAACCAGGCTTCATGCTGGTATTGCAATTCAATATGTCCCGAAGGCAGGGGCCTCCTTCATGCCTCAGAGAGTTGAAATTGATCTGAGAATTATGAAGGCAAATAAAGTTATGAAGGATGAAAGAAGGTCATGCCTGTCCTCTTGTAATTTGATTCTCTTCATCCCCTGCTCTCTTACACCAATATATAACTTAAGGGCCACAAACATCCTTCATGGTCAGAATGCACTTTGTCTTGAATTAGTCAACAATCTGGTTGCAAGAAACAGAAACCCAGGCTTCCCTGGTGACTCAGTGGTAAAGAATCTGCCTGCCATTCCAGGAGACACTGGTTTGATCCCTGATCCAGGAAGATCCCACATGCCATGGAGCAACTAAATCCAGGCACCACAACTACTCAGCCCATGCCCTAGAACCTGGGTGGGGCCCTCATGCCCTAAACCCAGTGCTCGCTAACAAGAGAGACCACCACAATGCGAAACCCGCACACCACAACTAGAGAGTAGTCCTCACTCTCTGCAACTAGAGAGAGCCCACGCAGTAAAAAAAAAAAAAAAGACCCAGCACAGCCAAAAATAAAGAAATAAGTAAATTATTTTCTTTAAAAAAGAAACAGAAACCCAAGTCAAACCAGCTACAAACAAACAAATAAATAAACAAGGATGAAAGAAAAAAGGAAAGATGGAAGGAAGGAGTAAGATTACCATTTATCAGTTTATTTTTATTTGGTTCATGCAATAGGAAGTCCAGGAGGAGTGGACCTCAAAGGATTACAGAGACTTAGCAATGCAGTTATATCTCTGTCACTGTTTCTCTCTCTTTCTTTGTCCACTCGCTTCACCTCTGTTCTGTTTACGTTATCTCTTCTTGCATATGGGCTTGCCCTACCTTGCTGTGGGGAAGAAGAAAAGCATGATTCAGACCACTACTGGTTGTATCATCTCAGTCTAGTGATAACAACCTCTTTCCCCAAGTCTGATATAAAGTCCCAGGGAAAAGACCCTAATTGGCTCAGCTTGATGCACAAACACATTTCTAGCCAATCCCTGTGGCCAAGTAGATGGAACTATGTTGGTCAAGTCTGGATCTCAGGTTCACCAGGCTGAAGACTGGTTTGGCAACCCATGAAAGCTGCAAGGAGGGGTGGATCATTGCTCCCAAATGAAATAATATACAGTACTGGAGGAAGAAAGGGGAGGAGATGCTGCATAGACACAACTGACAGGTATCCATTCAAGATCCTTTGTGTTTCAAGGTTTTGTTTTCAAATAAATGTTTCTTTCAGAGACAGAGACTTTTACAGTTGCAAAGAAAAAAACTCTTTGTTGGTAGAAAGAGGAGAAAATGTGCAGGAGGGAGGAGCTAGGGGAATAAGGTTGTTATTAAAACTCTTTTGGACAGGATATCATCTCTTTGACTTCAGATATTTATCTGTGGGAGTATGACTCTCATATTTTCTTTTAGAGCCTTTAATCACAGTATCTAAGCCTCAGGGGGTAAGGGTAGCACCTACCTTGTAGTACTTCTATGGGAAATAGATGAATTAATGCAAGTAAAATATGTAGTGTAATACCTAATACATGGAAAGCTACTCTTACAAATAGAAATGTCATTTCTGTTTACTTATGTAGCACCGATTTCCCCACTACACACTGAGGGTTCTTGGTTGCAAATGGTTGCAACTCTCTACTTAGGATTCTTTTTCTGGCCCAGAGAGACTCATTTGGAGAGCGAATACCGACCCCCCCCCCTCCCGCCCCCCCCGTATCAACTCTCAACTGACAGGAGTTAGTGGATAAATACTCTAGCTTCCTCATTCCTCAGTGAAACAACTCTGAGTTCCCCAGCATGACTGCACTCCAACTGATTCATCTGAGAACATACCCCTTTTTTGGCGTCTTTTCCTTCCATCTTACTACTTTCACTCCCCTAATAGTGTTTTCTGGAATTGCCTTCTAAATAAACTACTTGCACTTGAATTCTAATATTAGGATTGCCTCTGGGGAATCTAAACTTTGAAAAAAAAAGTTTTTGAAAGAAAATGCACCACAGTGTTCTGCATCATTATTCTGTGACTAGTGGGATTATAAAATATAAATTATAAATCCTTTTGTCATCTATATCTAAAACATTTTTTCACAAATATGAACATGGATAGCAACTGATTGATTATTGAAACATTCTAAAACATTACACTTACTTTTAGTTTCTTCAAAACCTGAGCAGCTTTTCCTTCTGTTAATAATTCTAATTCTATGTAACTAATAAATAAGTCTTTTTTTACACCTACTTTTTACACTCAGTAAGTCCATGCCCAGCCCTATGCCTTTACTCATACTTTATCTAACACTTTCTATTACCTCTTCAACAAGCCCCCACTCCAAATTCATTCCAGCCCATAAGCCATTTTGTGTCCATTTATTCTACGTATTACTTAATTGACGTTATTAGTTCTTCCCATACTTTGCATCATTTAAGAGATACATGTAAAACACTGCTTTGCTATAGGCCTCTCAACTTTATAAAATATTTGGATCAGAAATAGAACTATTTTTAACACAAAAATGGTGTTAGACCAATTCAAGATAAAATACTCTCTCCCCAATTATTTACGATAATATCTG
Organism: Tragelaphus eurycerus; assembly: GCA_935064755.1. Taxonomy (NCBI): domain Eukaryota; kingdom Metazoa; phylum Chordata; class Mammalia; order Artiodactyla; family Bovidae; genus Tragelaphus; species Tragelaphus eurycerus. The sequence continues at coordinate 35,631,834 of CAKXYN010000002.1, forward strand.
AGCTGCATCTGCTGTTTCAGTCTTTAACAAAGGAGCTGTTTTACAGAACCACAGCAATGGGGGAAGAGAAGGAAAGAACAGAAGCTGGCTCTGATGCACTCATTCCACCATCCATAAATGATCTTTTCATGAGGACACAGCCGATAAGGAGAGAAAGAAAGACAAAAAGCATTCTTAACTGTGGAATGGAATAGCAGCTCCCCCTCTGTGTCTGATTCAGTTGCTCAGAATGGCTTTCTTATGGCTGCGCCTCTTGTGAATTATGAGTCTCTCTCCCTTTCTCTTCCCCCCAGGCTTCATATTAAAGACAAGACGCAGCTGCCAGGGCCTCCAGAGATTTCCCAGCAGTCTACTATGGTGAAATAAAATACCATGTTATGCTGGAAAACTAGCCAGTCCTTTTTTCACATGGGCTGTGCTATCTCATGGGCTGGATAAAGGATTCCAGGCCTGGACACTTACTACTTTTTCTGAGATTTGTGGGATGACCTTCTGACGACAATACTCAATCTTTTTGTGTTTCAGCTTCCTAGCATGATATTTATAATTACCTCCTAAAGAGACTATATACATTTGTATACCATTGGAGCAACTATTTTACTTCCAAGGAGGGAGAGGTTCTGTGGCCCTGTTGCCACAGATGATTTGGGACTTTGATAGGCTTGCAATCTTCTTTATTTGCATCTTTTGTGTCATTACTACCAGAAGGATTGCATTATATAAATGGGCTGAGGTTTATACATAATGATTGGTTGAACTGCTTCTGATATTTTAATCTTAGCTTTATCTGCCCAGAGGAAAATGGATCCAGCTAAAATAGGTTTGTAACCTTACATGGAGGACGCTAGTGAAATGTTGGAGTATGCTGGTGAAATCAAACGGGAGACTGTCTTTAGTTAAACAGTTAAAACCCTATCACAGACTGAGGCTGAAAGTAAACATGATGCCCCATGTTTTTCTCATATCCTGATTTCAGTCTTTAAATAATAGAATAGACTTCAAATCCCAGCAAAGGCTGGGGTAAACCTATGGACAAGGAGAAGGAAGAATGTGAGAAATTACTGAGTTGTTGATGACAGTAGCTCTCCAAGTGTGGACAGACAGTCCTCCATGCACATTCCTTTCTCCCTCTTCTGTTTCACCCTGCTTGCTGCTGCTGCTGCTAAGACGCTTCAGTCGTGTCCGACCCTGTGCGACCCCATAGACGGAAGCTCACCAGGCTCCCCTGTCCCTGGGATTCTCCAGGCAAGAACACTGGAGTAGGTTGCCATTTCCTTCTCCAATGCATGAAAGTGAAAAGTCAAAGTGAAGTCGCTCAGTCGTGTCCGACTCTTAGCGACCCCACGGACTGGAGCCTACCAGGCTCCTCCATCCATGGGATTTTCCAGGCAAAAGTACTGGGGTGGGGGTCCCATTGCCTTCCCCGTCACCCCGCTTATTAGCTAGCAAATAGAATCAATAAACACCCTTTCTCTTGTATACACTTTGTTTTCAGAAGGCTTTAATAGATTAAAATCATCAGGTGCTTTTCTTTTACCTCGAATTTCTTTCTAACCTCTTTGTGGGGTGTACATGGAAGAATAGGTAAGGATCCAGTTAGTCATTCGAAGGTTAATTTTTAATATGCAATTGGATAAATAGGTCCCTTTGGAAGTACCCAAGGAAAATCAGAAAGTAGTTCAATTTACCAACAGAGGGGCAAAGATGGGATCTTAATCACTTTTCTGTCTTTTTGTAGTGCATGTTCAGTCACTTTAGTCGTGTCCGACTCTGCAGCCACGAGGATTGTAGTCCCCAGTCTGCTCTGTCCATGAGATTTTCCTGGCAAGTATTGGAGTGGGTTGCCACTTTCTTCTCCAGGGGATCTTCCCAACCCAGGGATTTTGTAATTAAGTGTTCAATAAATATAGTTGGGTTGAATTTTTTTAGTTTTTAAAAAATATTTGTTCATTTGGCTGTGCCAGGTCTTAGTTGTGGCATGCCAACTCTTAGTTGTGCCATATGAGAACGAGTTCCCTGAGCAGGGATTAAGCCTGGGCCCCTAGCGCTGGGAGTGCAGAGCCTTAGCCACTAGGTCGCCAGGGAAGTCCCTGGGGTTGAATTATTAAATTGAAATTATCCATGCCTATGTTGAAGAACATCATCTGCAAGGAAATATTTTATTAAATGCAATGAATATATAAACTATACCTTGAACTTTTCTCCTTTTCAGTTGTGAGGTTAAAATGCTTTCCAAGTATAACATTAATTTTTCAAGTTGTAACTATCTCTAAGGAAGGAAGTTAACATCAATCCATTTTACAGATGTGAGAACTGAAGTGTAAGGTGCTCTGGCCAGCATCAGTCAGTGAGTCAGAGTCAGAATAGAATGATGTGAAAATGGGATCAGAGGGAACAGAAATGAAGCCTATCATCTACTTTGAGGTACCTTTCTCTCTCTTTCCCCTCTGACTGTATAACAACTTGGGAAGGCCTAGCATTGCCTTCTGGTACAATGGGAGAAACTTTCTCCTGTGCATCAGAGGGGTAGGGCAAGGAAGAAAATCTTTGGACTCAGTCAGGACAGAGCCTCTGTTTGGTTCCCCACTATAGACCCCATCCACCCCATACATTCTGAGGCCTACCTAACTTGACACTTGGCTTGGCCCTAGTGAACCCTGGTCAAGTGAAAGAATGCATGAATAGAAGCCTTGTGACTCCAATTTAGGCATTTGAACCATTGAATCAGTAGATTTAAAAATGGCACAGTCATCCCCTCTAAAAGCTGCCTAGCATCATTTATTTTCAACTGTCCCTGCAAAAACAGCAATGAGAATCTCTCCAGATGTCATATAGGCCCATATACATTCAATTCTAGTGATATCCTTTTTTAATAAACAGATACCTAAGTAAATAAATAAACAAACACAAATACCATATATGAGGAAGGGTCTTCAACACAGTATGAAGTGAGAAAGTTTTAAAGCAGTCCATTCACTGGGCTACATGCTTTTAAATGCATTATCTCATTTGATCCTCACAAAAATCTGAGATGGGTGTTATTTTTTGCTCCTTTTAATAGAGACAGAAACTAAGATGGAGAAGATAAGTAACTTGCCCAGAATCACACAGCTTGAAAATGAAGATTTAAAACCAAATCTGTTTGAATCTAGAGCCTGGCATCTTACTGCCTCTCTCTGCTTCTTACGCCCATGCTGGCTTTTTGAATCCTCTCTTCCTTCTCTTCTGTCCCTTTTTTCTCAATTTCTGTATCTGTCTGTTTGTTCTCTCTCTCTCTTCTCTCTTTTCTTTCTCTCTTTCTCTCCTGCCACATATGATAAATAGCTTTCTTCACATTCTCCAAAGGGTCCATGATTTAGAAAAGTTTCATTGCCATAGAGTGTTGCCAGGCCCAGATTCACAGGCCCAGCACGGTGTCTACAATTCCAGCCACCAGGCCATTGCCTCAGGTCACTGCTCAGCTGCTGAGCACACCCCAGACTCACAGACGCTGCCTGGGCCGGGGCTGTTCATGCATTTTATCACTGGGATTTGAAAATGGCAATTATTAACTTTAGAAGCAGTGTTTAGAAATGGCTGCCACTTAGATTTTGTCAACTAGTTTGTATGAACATGGGTTATCAATAGAAATAATTTGCATCAGAGATGTGCTTGAGTTCTCCTGTAGAGACCCTCTTCATGCTCCAGGAATTATGAACATCAAAAGATTATCCAAGCAGCAGTGGCATGTCTTACAGAGAGCTCTCCAATACAGGTGTGCCTCAGATCACGTCCTCGTGTCTCAACCCTTCTGCTCTCACTGGCGGGGGCTAGACTATCCTTGACAGAGATGAAGACAGCCCAGCATGGAACTTGGACCCCAGTAGCAAAGATTTTTTAAATGTTCACAAGGATAACAATAAAGGATAGAACACAACTTAATATTACCCTCTTAAGGCAATGGATAAGGAGTAGTAATGATTTATTTAAAGAGAGAAAATCCTTAAGTTGTGTGTGATGTTCTTTTTTTTTTTTTTTAAGAGGTTGGAGAAAAGAGGAAACCATAGAGCATACTCTGAGATGGGCAGCCTTCCAAACATCACAATTACTTCTGTGGAAAAGCAGAGCTAAGACTGAGAGGGTAAAAGTCCAGAAAGTCAATGGCCGGGCTGGATTTGAAACTTGTTTTGTGCATCTAGAGATAAAGAAGTCAGGGGCCAAGGAAAGAATAGAGTTAATGACCCACAGGGTAGTCAACAAGTGATACTGGAGCTGTGGCTGCCACTATTGGAAGAGTACAGAGGCTGAGAATTGGAGAATTAACCACTAACATGGAAGGGTCCTTGGGCTGAGACCTTTCCATGGTTTATTTTGTTTTACTATAAATCATTTACTTAATACACTGTAGTTCTTAGGATAGTACACTCTGTATTAATTTATGACCATTATCGAGTTGAAAGAGAAAACACAAAGTTTGTATATGAAAGAAAATATGTCTCAAATTGTTTTCTTTAGATCCAGGACTGAATGTAGGAAATGAATGCCAAGACTCATTATTTAAGGGTTGCCTAAACTCTAACAGTTTTTGAATGATCTTAAATCCCAGTCAAATTGGCAATGGAGTAGTTTACCGCCCCCCCCCCCCAAAAAAAAAAAACCATCCTACTTTTTGTAAATGTCTATCCATCCTAACTTTAAAATATTCTCAAACAATTTGGAAGAAATCAGAGTTAGGGAGTTCAGTAGCTTGGTGAGAGAGTTGTAAGAACTTGACCCTCTTCAATACATGTTCATCAAAAACTCAGTTTTTTCAGTAGAACATTTATTCAGAGAACATTTATTCTTCTAATTCATTTTCCACTTGCAATCCTATCTCTTAGATGGGATGTTTCAAGGAATTATTTAAAAAAAAAAAAAAAAAAAGAAAGCCATAATGCAACCATTTCTCTGAAAAAGAAGTTTGTACTTCATTTGCCCTTTATCTGATTGCAATTATCTTTCTCCAAAAAAATCTTGCTAGAACTTGCAAAGTTCTACAGATATTGTTATGAAGTAGTCAGGCAATGGCAAGTACAAGAGTGAAAGAAAACAGCAAGTTCTGATTTTGAAAAGTATTTACATAGATTCCAGTGCATTCCAAACACATAAAGAATAAACTTAGTAGGGAAAGGCATTCCATGCCTAAAACTGAATCTTTGAAACTGGGATCTGAGAAAAAGAAACACTTCATGTTACTGCTAAGCATAGAGAAACAAAGCAGAAATTATAGGCCTAAATGAAGTGTTCCTGGAAGATTCGTGAGAGAGAAGGGCAAACATCCACCAAGTAGATACTTCTCATAAGGACATGCTTTGCAATTTAAGCATTTTTGAACTTGTAATGGAATTTTAAAACCATCCAGAAACAACAGATGTTTGAACACAAATGATCCAACGTCTTGATGCCAAAATTAGGGCTCTGATGAGGAACGTTAGAATTGTAACATATGAAGAACTACTTCAGGAACTCTTCTCCAGGGGAACAGTTGAAAGAGATTTATTCTGTGACTTGCTGACCCATCCTTAATCTGTGCCCGTTTATACTCTAAGTGATAAATATTTCTGTCAAATGGAAACAAATTAAAATGCAAGTCTCTTTCTTGAATTATGAAACTAGGAGGAGGACTCATCTAAACTTGTACATATGAAAACCAATAATAGGATATAGTTGAACATACACAGCACAGAATTATCTAGCTAATTTAGTAGTTGTAAGCAGCAAGTCAGGTATTTCAAACAAGCCCACAAAAACTGGCCAATATCAACTCCCACCAATAATAAATAAGCAGACTTCACTTTGCAAGGTAATTTTCGCCCCCAGATTAACTAGGTAACAGATAAATGCCAAATCTCTGCTTTTATTTAGTTTTAAGGATATAGTGAGGTTTTTGTATAATTCTAAAGCAAGATAGTTGTTTTCTCATTAGCTTGTCAGATCAACTTTTCCCCACCTCTCTCTGTTAAACAAGTAAATGCAACTTAGACATCAAATCCCCTTATTCAATTTTCAAAGAAACTTTTTGTACATCTCACTTATCAACTCAACTTCCCAACAAGGTAGAAACATTCATTGGTTTCCAGAAGGATGTTAGCATATTTCTTATTTCAACCACATAGATACTCTGAAATAGCTCCTGTGAGGAGAAAGTGGCGGTATGGTCATGGTTCTAAAAGGGAGCCAGGAGCTCAAACTGGAACTGCATTTTAAAAATAGCATAGCAGCTATGATTATAATTTAGCTCCACAGCATGTAAGCGTGGTATGAACAGGAAACGGGAATACATCTTCTGAGCCTGATAAGATTCTCTAATGTAAGACATATGCTCTGTTTCTTAGCTGGAGAACTAGACCCAGCCAGAAAGAAGAAAAGCATATATGTTTATCTTTAACCCAAAGATTAAACCTATCAACCTTGGAAGACTTTTTGAATTACTGTTGAATTAAGTGATGAAGTCAAGAATTGTGCAGCATAGATTTCAAAAGCAAAAAAAAAAAAAAAAAAAATCTTTCTAGAAAATTGAAGATTTGAAGTAACTTCCAGAGGAAATTAATTAAGTGAACTATGCATCCCAAGACTGTTATCTCTGTGTATCCGCCACAGGGCAGAGACACTCCTTAGAGAAATCAGTGCTAATCAAGGGGACACTCCTGACAAAAGAATCTCCATTGTTTATAAAAGGCAAAAGTTGAATTCACTAAGGAGCACGTGTTTTAAAACATTCTACAATATCAATAATTATTCCTAATTCTACTTATGACAAATAGAAACATGGCAAAATGCCCTTGAGATTGCTCTTCCATTCTAGGAAGGAACTGATGGTTTCAACATGTATTTCCAGGTTAGCACTGTAGAGAAAATATAAGATAAAGAGAGCAACATTACTCAGCAGTTGACATATGACAGTACATCAAAGTACATATAGACTTACTACATCACCCAAGCTTATAGTCAACATTAGGAACAGTGAAAAGGAGCTGATACCAATGCCTATCATCAAAATACAAAATTTGATTTATTACCCTTTGCTGCAAATTGTAGTAAAGAAAACCTATAACAGCTGGAACAGAAACAAACAAACAAAAATTGGTTTCTAGGCTCTATTACTTTACAAGCAGAAGGCTAGGGAGATTTGTCTGGTTATTCAGAATAAGCATGAATTTGCTCATTAAACAAAAATTTGTCAAGTGCTTCCTTTGCATGAGGCACTGTTGTAGTTGCCAGGGATCTAGCAGTAAGAAAGACATCGAAGGAGCTTACATTCCAGTAGACGTCATTCAATAAATATATAAACAGGAGACTGTGAAGGGTAATGAGTGCTGTTAAGGGAATGAAAGGGTGATGTGTAGAGAAAAACAAAATAGGTGGGGACTATTTTAAGTAGGATGGTCAAACAAAGGTTTGCTTGAGCGGAAACTTGAATAAAGAGAAGCCAAATGGGTAAATATATAGGAGAATGTTCTAAAGGTAGAGGCAAAGCTAGTGCCAAAGGTCCTGAGGTCAGAACAAAGTTTGACTTCTTCAAGGAAACGAATTTAGTGAGGTCAAAATGTGTTGATTGATAGGGAGATGGGAAGAGAGGTGGTTGGGAAGGCAGTAAGGAGCCAGATTGTACAGGATCTGTTGTTGGACCTTGGTAAGAGGTTAGAATTTCATTTAAAGAACAGTGAAAAGTCACTGGAGAATTTTGCGTGACCTTGATTTATTTTTAATTATAAAATATCTCAGGTATCCAAGAATGTATGGATAACAAGAGAATGAATATCTCAAGAAATTAGACTTTGTTGAAATCCCCCCTGCCTTTTGAACCTAATCCCCTCTCTTTAAAGGTAACTCCTGGACTGGCGTGCTGCAGTTCATGGGGTCGCAAAGAGTCAGACACGACTGAGCGACTGATCTGATCTGATTCTGAATTTTATGTTTACAATTCTCATACATGTTTTGTGCTTTTACTACACTCACACACACACACACACACACACACACACTCATACATATCCACAAACAATATGTATAACACTGCCTTGGTTTTTTTAAAAAATCTTAATGTGTAACTGGCTTTGCATGTTTTCAAACTGTATCAATTCTATGACTTGCCCTTTTTCCCCTCTATTTCTTTTTGAGATTTGCTCATTCACATAGAGTTCTTCTTATTCATTTATATTTAACAATTGTTTAGTATTTTCTTATAATAAAATACTGCAATTTATTTCTCCTTTGGCTGATGGACATTTATGTTGTCTTTAATGTTTCTATTCATATCTCCCTGAGCAGGTAATGGAATATAGAGAGACAAGAGTGGAAACATGTAAAGAGTTGAAAGACTCTTCAGAGTGCAGCAGAAATCCAGTGGTGGCTACAGTTAAGGTAACAGCAACTGAAATGAAGAGACAAGGAGAAATTTGGTATATATTTTGGAAATGCAGCTGACTGAACTTTCACATAGATTTAATAGGAAGGTGGAGTTGCAGAGAGAAGGTAAGAAATCAAGGAATAATCCTAACTTATGGTCTTAAGCTATTTTTGAGGCATCTAAAGGCCCAAATCTTAGAACTTTATAAGGTAACATGTGATGTGATATCTTCCTTCTCTAGTGCCTTGAAATGTACAAAATTTTGTTGAATGAATAAATAATGGAGTTTATAATTGGTTCTCTATGGTACATTGAGATTATATTGAGATTTACTTACACGGCAATCTAAAATATTTTCAGGTAAAATGAAATGAATTGGGGTTTTGTTAAAATAATCAAAGGGGGCTATTTGTGTTTGAGGGTTTTTAGTAAAACAAGATCGACTCTATATTAAACATTTTTTTAAGCTGAGTGATGGGTATATGGGAATTGCACTTTTGTAAATGTTTGAAAATTATCATGATAAAACGTTTAAGAACAGGTAAGAAAAAAATTTTAACTGTTTTCTCATCAAGATGAGAGTTGTCTCAATATGGCTCTTCAAATAAACATCCAAATTCATAATAACCACTCCTTGTAAGAATGTTGTCCAAGAATTCAGGAAGTCCAGGCAAAGTTTGTATCCTTATGGGATTTATGAACTCCTTAGAGAATTTGATGAAATATGTGAACACTTTTCCCAGGAAAAAAAACCCAGATACACAATTTTGCATAAATATATCAGATTGTTCTTTACTTTTTTTTAAAGCTGTTGTCTTAAACCAGGTTCAGAAATCCAAATGGATTCAGGAAAAGACCTCACTAAAGTTCTGACTTTAGGACTACAAGTTCTCAGGTAATTTGTTAAGATGGAATTTTGTCCCATTAGTTTTTTTAATGTTCTACTTTCCACACTTGGTGCTTTCATTCCTACCTAGAGTTTGCAGTTGGATGATTGAAGTTTGAGTCTTGTCTTTGTCACTTTCAAGGTATATGATCCTGGAAAAATCACTTAACCTTTCTAAGTTTGAGCTTCTCTGAAATACACCAAGTATTATTGGTGATAAAAATGAGCTAATATAATTGAAAGTCCTTTGTAAGATTTAAAGAGCACTATCAGTTCAGTTCAGTTCAGTCGCTCAGTCGTGTCCGACTCTTTGTGACCCCATGAATTGGTGGTAAAAATTTATGCTTCTTACGTGCCAAGAACTCTTGTAAACATTTTAAGTACTATTATTAACCTCATTTTTACACATCAAGAAACTGAGACACAAAGAAATTAAGTAACATGCCTAGTGTCATATGGCTCATCAGGAGTTGAGTTAGAATTTGAGCCCAGCCAATCTGACTCTCCTCTCGGCCGTTCCTGCGCTGTCGCAGCCTGGCACTCTCGGCCGCTGCCCCTGACCTCGGACGTGGGGTAACTCCTCTTGGCCGCCACCCCTCGGGCATGGGGTCGTCCCGGCTTCTGCCCCTGACCTCGGACGTGGGGTAGCTCCTCTCGGCAGCGCTAAGTGCGCCGGTCGCAGCCGCCCGCGCTAGGAAGCTACCCCACGTCCGAGGTCAGGGCGGCAGCTGAGAGGACCTACCCCACGCCCGAGGCCAGGGGCGTCAACCTGGAGGAGCAACCCCACCTCCAAGGAGCAGGGCGCAGGAGGGCCTAGAGGAGCTATTCCACGTTCAAGGTCAGAAGGGGCGGCCCTGAGGAGATACTAGATAAGGAGCAGCGGTGGGGTATCTCTTCACGGCTGCTCCAGCAAAGCGCAAGAATGAAGCAGGGCAAAGACTATTAATAGAGTTTTGCCAAGAAAATGTAAGAAGTTAACAGACCCATGACTCAAGCTTTGTCGTCAATCAGAAAATGTCACCCAGAGAAATGGTATGCAAGTTATTTTTAAAAGACCAGAATTCCCCATAGAACTTTAATGATTAATTCCTTTTCTTGTGAGATTTCACAATCAGAGCTAGGATGTGAGTCAAAGCACAAATTTCCAGGTAAAACACAAGGATCTGGGAAAAGTCAGCCAGCATGGAGTTGTTCCTGGCTGCTTTTCTTGTGGTTTATCTTCTGGATATCGATGAATCTTCAGCCACCTATGTGATCATTACATACACATCACAAATACAAAGTGCTCTCCCAAATTCCAGTGTCACAAACATCCTTGTGGAAATTATGCCTTCCGATTTTTGCTTCTTATCTTCATTTTTCTAAAATGAAATAAAATATTCTTATCTGTTCACAGACATTTAGACTCCTAAGTGGTATTACTGACACTACTCTTAAATATTTCCCAATTTGAGTGGACAGAGGCAAAACAAGGCAGGAGAATTGAGGTTGGACAGTTAAAACTAAAGATGTCCCACTGTAGAAGAACCATTTGAATCTCTGCAGCCATGAAATTAAAAGATGCTTACTCCTTGGAAGGAAAGTTATGACCAACCTAGATAGCATATTGAAAAGCAGAGATATTACTTTGCCAACAAAGATCCGTCTAGTCAAGGCTATGGTTTTTCCAGTGGTCATGTATGGATGTGAGAGTTGGACTGTGAAGAAAGCTGAGCACCAAAGAATTGATGCTTTTGAATTGTGGTGTTGGAGAAGACTCTTGAGAGTCCCTTGGACTGCAAGGAGATCCAACCAGTCCATTCTAAAGGAGATCAGCCCTGGGATTTCTTTGGAAGGAATGATGCTGAAGCTGAAACTCCAGTCACCTCATGCAAAGAGTTGACTCATTGGAAAAGACTCTGATGCTGGGAGGGATTGGGGGCAGGAGGAGAAGGGGACGACAGAGAATGAAATGGCTGGATAGCATCATCTACTCGATGGATGTGAGTCTGGGTAAACTCCGGGAGTTGGTGATGGACAGGGAGGCCTGGCGTGCTTGGATTTATGGGGTCGCAAAGAGTCGGACACAACTGAGCGACTGAACTGAACTGAATCTGACTCTAGAGTGTACATTCTTAATCTTTAAACTGAATTTTAGTATTGTTCACCCTGTATATAACACCCCTCCACTGCTCCATGATATTATATTGTGCTCATCAGATGAATACTATCAACCTAGGACTGAGAGAGAAACTGTAATTCAAGTAGCAGCCAAATTCCAAGGGGAAAAAAATGTTGCCATCTTGTTTTATTTTTTAATTTAAAAAAATTAAAGTTTTTAATAAAAATTAAATTTTTATGTTTTTAATTTTCTTTTGTTTAATATTTATACTGTAAGATTTGATTTGATTGAAGTTCTTTTTCTGGAGCTGTTGTTAACTCCAGAGTTGGGGCAGAAAAAATAAAAGGTGAGTCTGGAGCACCTTGTGATGACAGTAAGAAAGTAACAAAGTACTCAAAACAGTAAGAAAGTACTCAAAACCCAGTGGCAGCATATCAAAAAGACATCGGGTCCAACCAGAAAGGACTACCAATAACTAAAGATGAAACAATCTGAGCAAGAAATAAAATAGCAATAGAATTGGATTATGATCCATAGAATAAAATATTCATCAATCTTACTAATATTAGCACATGAATTTTAAAATAAGTAGGGGGTGAAAAGACTGTCTATCTTACAAAAAAAAAAAAAAAGGAGAATGGAAGTGAGGAAATAGAAAGCTGAACACAGAATGCCACACTAATATTTGTTTCAGGCAAGGTCCTTCAGTGGATACTAAAATCAGTGGAATAGAAACAGGATATTTTCATAATCTCAACTTGTCTCCCCCAAATATTTATTAATTATAAAGGTAAGACTAGTAATTTTATAATAGAGAAACCTGGCAAATAGCACCTTAATCAAGTAATGGGACCTAACATCACTGGCATAAGATACCAACTTTGTGAAGTCCTGGATTATGATGTCCTGAGAAGAGTACATCACTTCAGTGAACTCTGATTAAAAAATGCATAAAACTTAATTTAATCAAGAGAAAATAGCAAACATAGCAAATTGTACAAAAAACTGACTAATATTCTTCAAAAGTGTCAAAGTCATGAAAGACAAGGAGATGCTGAGGAATGGTCCACATAGTTGGAGACTAAGCAGAGCTGACAAGTGCATGGCATTTGGGAAAAGCATCATAGGAAAGGACCATAGGGTAAATAGGGTATCCCAAGGGAAGTCTGCAGATTCATTATTTGCTGTTATTAAGTATTATAACAATGCTAATTTGTTAATTTTGATTATTATGCTAGGGGTCACATAAACTGTTGAACTCTTATGGGAAACTGGATCAAAGGTACACAGGAACTCTGTTCTATGTTTGTAACTTTTCTATAAGTCAAATTGTTTCAAAACAAGAAGTCACAAACAAAACATAAGCCCTCATCTTGCATTGTTTTAAACAATTGTTTGAATGGTCTATTCCAGTTTCTCCAGATTCAGTCATTTGAGTACCAATTTCAGGATTCTTACCAATATTCCCAACATTTAATGATTTCTCACAATATTTTACAGGGGGAGGAAATTGAGGCACAGTGAAGTAAGTGACTCAGCATCACAGAACAAAACAGGTCATTGAATCAGGATTCACTTTTAAGTAGCTTAACACGGTCTATGTTAACTTCTCTAGACTACCTTCCAATACTGCTATCACCTGTATCATTATTTACTTGGAAGCTTCTTTAGAATTGACCCAGTTTATTTCAAACTTTAAAAATAATAATTGAACAAAATGGTATAAGCCATGTTATAAGGTCCTCAGGATAGAAATTTTTGTTTTCTCCGCTGATGTACCACAAGTTCATTGAATAGTGCTTGGCATATTAAAGATACTCAATAAAAATGTATTGAATGAATGAATTAAAAATTTTATATCAGAACCATAAATGGAAAGTCAGCATCATTTTACAGAAATAAAAAGTAATCTTCAAAATAAATACAATGAGAATAATACAGTGTTATTAAATGCTGTTGCTTCCTGATTGCTCTGGACCTGAGGCTTGGTATTTCTATATTTAAAAAGTAGTGCAAGGCAGAGTTTCCCTGATGGTTCAGTAGTAAAGAATCTGCCTGCCAATGCAGGAGACATGGGTTCTACCCCTGATCTGCGAAGATTCCACATGCCTCAGAGCAGCTAAGCCAGTGTGCCACAGCTACTGAGCCTGTCCTCTAGAGCTCAGGAGCCACGACTACTGAGCCCATGCACCACAACCACCCTTGCGCCCTAGTGCCTGCACTTCACAACAAGAGAAGCCACCTCAATGCGAAGCCCACTTTGCAACTAGCGAGTAGCCCCTGTTCCCCACAACTGGAGAAAAGACCACACAGCAACGAGGACCCAGCACAGTCAATAAATAAATAAATATATAAAAACTTTATATGATAACTGTAAATGGAAAGGCAGCATCATTTTCTGGAAACAGAAAGTAATCTTCAAAATAAATATAATGAAAATAATACAGTGTTATTAAATGTTGTTGCTTCCTGATTGCTCTGGACTTGAGACCCAATGTTTCTATATTTAAAAAGTAATGCAAGGGGGAAAAAAGTAACGCAAATATTAGTGTTAGTTAGTGTTAGTCACTCAGTCGTGACCAACCCTTTGCAACCCCATGGACTGTGGCTCACCAGGCTCTATTAGAAGGTATTAAAAAGGATACCAGTTACAGACTTTCTCCTTGATTTAATCAGAAACTTTCAATGAGAATGACAGAGACTACTTTTCTGAGTAAATTGGCTTTATCTAAATTTGTATCAATTTGCACATGACCAACGTAAGGGACCATTCTTTGGGGAAGATGGTTCTGTTCTAAAGGGACCAATCGAGTGAGGGTTCAATGTGAGATTAGACAACTCAGTCTCTCTTGACCATCTTCATGCCTTAAATATCACCTCCTCTCTTCTGTAGTCTCCTTCCTCTTCTTGCTTACATCTCATTTCTATCTCTAATCCCTTATAGAATTATTTTTAGTTTTTGTAACACTCCTTAGTGCATACCTCTTTAATAGCACCCAAAATATAAATTCATCATTATTTTTTCCAAGTCTGTCAATGTCACTTAAATTATAATTATGTAGGACATCAGTGAGTGTGTAATATTTATATCTCCAGAGTTCTTACCAGTATCAAACAGGATGGTAGGCCCGCAACAACCTATTGAATTATTAAATTAAGAAAACTACAGAAATTAGAGGGGAAGAAAAGAACTGTATGATTTTCTGTCATCCTTGAAGCTGTGATTTTGTCCTCACTTGTGTTTGAAAAGCTTATTATTCAGATCCTTTATAAAATCTTCCCAGACACACATGCGGGTCCTCCATGAAGATGAAAAGTAAATAGCAATCGTTTCCTTCAAAAGCTCATAGAATTAATTTACTTCCTTGAACAATTATATCACTCTTCCTTTGCAGAATATTTGCTAAAACCTGATGGATGCCTCCTTTGTAGACATTACTGATGTATTTTTGTCGCTGACAGGAAGGCAAGAGTAGGCTTTTCAAAAGTTTGGAGCTCAGTCACGGACTTTTATCATCCCAGTCTAAGGATGATGCAACTTAGTAATCAGTCATCAGACAAAGGGATAGAGAGTAAAGTTTTCATTCTTATGGGGTTTTTTGAATAGCATTTAGCAATGGAGCTTTTTGATTGTTTGATTGTGTTTGATTTTGATTACTATTTAGTGTAGTTTTTACGTAGTGTGTGATTTCAAAGGTAATGTCGAGAGGAGGGTGGGAAGGTAAAGAGAAAGAAGGAGACTTTTACCCTTCAGTTGGTACCATTCTTAAATGTTGAATTTTTAAATGTTTATTTATTTTAAAAGTCTTTATTGAATTTGTTACAATATTGCTTCTGTTTTGTTTTGGTCCTTTGGCTACAAGGCATGTGGGATCTTAGGTCTCCACCAGGGATCAAACCTGCACCCCCTGCACTGGAAGGTGAAATCATAACCACTGGACTGCCAGGGAAGTCCTTTTTGGATTTTTTATTTTTAACATGTAGATATATTGCATTTACATTAAAACAACAACAAAAAGATTTAAAGATCTTCTAATAGTCCCTGAAACAAATTTAGAAGTTTGAGTGCTAAATTTAATTATCATCTATACTTCTTTTGGTTTCCAGATGAAACATTGCCAACACAACATATTAGGTAATGTTATAAATACAGAAGTTCTATTTTTTCTTAATGGCAACATTCACATTTGAAGCAAGCTGTCAGTAGCAAACAGCTTTGCTTGAGTAGCCTGGTTTAGCAGGTGTCTTTGTTAGGAATGTGACAATTATCACCATTATTTATTTCACTGAATATCAAGTGGTACAGAGGGAAGCCAAGTCTTCATCAATAGTGCACGTGGTTAATTACATCATTCTCTCCTCACATGCCTAAATCTTTGTTACTTGCTCTCAAAATAATCATAAAAGGACATAGCTTACTGACTTAAAACCAAATGCAAAGTTACTATCAACTGTCACACAAAACTATGTAGACTACATGGAGAAAAGGAAATTATTTTTTTCCAGCCACTTATTACTTGCTATTTAATAGTATTAGGTAACATTTACCGAGCACTTAGTCTATACCAGAGAATGAGTAAGGATTTTACATGCATTATCTTTTTCAATTATAGTCAATCTCCCCCAACATTTGCACATATTCCTTCACCTACACTGTACTATTCTTTTAACATGTTATCATTGGTTACACTAGTCCATGACTAGTTTTGATATTATGAATATCATGAATTTTTATCTGTTGAATATTTCCAGCTATGCTGCTGCTGCTGCTGCTAAGTCACTTCAGTCATGTCCAACTCTGTGTGACCCCATAGACGGCAGCCCACCAAGCTCCCCCATCCCTGGGATTCTCCAGGCAAGAATACTGGCATGGGTTGCCATTTCCTTCTCCAATGCATGAAAGTGAAAAGTGAAAGTGAAGTCGCTCAGTCATGTCTGACTCTTCGCGACCCCTTGGACTGCAGCCTACCAGGCTCCTCTGTCCATGGGATTTTCCAGGCAAGAGTACTGGAGTGGGGTGCCGTTGCCTTCTCCGATTTCCAGCTATAGAAGTTCTATTATGAATGGAAGATTTATATTACAATAAAGACCAAATCAATGAAGAACAAAACAAAAATTTTCCTCATCAAAATAAGCTAAATTTTATTCTGTAAATTAAGTCAAAGCAACTCTTGTTATAGAATTCAACAATTCAAAAAATAATAAAACACCCACTGTGGGAGCACTTTGTATTCATTATGTTGGATACAGAAATGAATTAGTCTATCCCTTTCTTCTAAGTGCATAGTCTAATGGAGAAGAGATACAAACAATTGGATGCTAAGACTGATTGTAATAAATCCTGTGTTACAAATAAAACCAAGTACTTAATAATGTGAGATGAGTGCAATTGTGTGGTAGTTTGAGCATTCTTTGGCATTGCCTTTCTTTGGGATTGGAATGAAAACTGACCTTTCCCAGTCCTGTGGCCACTGCTGAGTTTTCCAAATTTGCTGGCATATTGAGTGCAGCACTTTCACAGCATCATCTTTCAGGATTTGAAATAGCTCAACTGGAATTCCATCACCTCCACCAGCTTTGTTCATACTGATGCTTCCTAAGGCCCACTTGACTTCACATTCCAGGATGTCTGGCTCTAGGTCAGTGATCACACCATCGTGATTATATTGGTCATGAAGATCTTTTTTGTACAGTTCTTCTGTGTATTCTTGCCACCTCTTCTCAATATCTTCTGCTTCTGTCAGGTCCATACCATTTCTGTCCTTTATCGAGCCCATCTTTGCATGAAATGTTCCCTTGGTATCTCTAATTTTCTTGAAGAGATCTCTAGTCTTTCCCATTCTGTTGTTTTCCTCTATTTCTTTGCATTGATTGTTGAGGAAGGCTTTCTTATCTCTCCTTGCTATTCTTTGGAACTCTGCATTCAAATGGGTATATCTTTCCTTTTCTCCTTTGCTTTTCACTTCCCTTCTTTTCATACCTATTTGTAAGGCCTCCTCAGATAGCCATTTTGCTTTTTTGCATTTCTTTTTCTTGGGGATGGTCTTGATTTCTGTCTCCTGTACAATGTCACGAACCTCCATCCATAGTTCATCAGGCACTCTGTCTATCAGATCTAGTCTCTTAAATCTATTTCTCACTTCCACTGTGTAGTCATAAGGGTTTTGATTTAGGTTATACCTGAATGGTCTAGTGGTTTTCTCCACTTTCTTAAATTTCAGTCTGAATTTGTCAATAAGAAGTTCAGGATCTGAGCCACAGTCAGCTCCCAGTCTTGTTTGTGCTGACTGTATAGAGCTTCTCTATCTTTAGCTGCAAAGAATATAATCAATCTGATTTCGATGTTGACCATCTGATGATGTCCATGTGTAGAGTCTTCTTTTGTGTTGTTGGAAGAGGGTGTTTGCTATGACCAGTGTATTCTCTTGGCAAAACTCTATTAGTCTTTGCCCTGCTTCATTCCGTATTCCAAGGCCAAATTTGCCTGTTACTCCAGGTGTTTCTTGACTTCCTCCTTTTGTATTCCAGTCCCCTATAATGAAAAGGACATCTTTTTTTGGTGTTAGTTCTAAAAGGTC
The DNA here is from genome assembly GCA_935064755.1 of Tragelaphus eurycerus. NCBI lineage: Eukaryota > Metazoa > Chordata > Mammalia > Artiodactyla > Bovidae > Tragelaphus > Tragelaphus eurycerus. Next base: position 35,649,767 of record CAKXYN010000002.1, read on the forward strand.
TTGTAGGTCTTCATAGAACTGCTCAACTTCAGCTTCTTCAGTGTTACTGGTTGGGGCATAGACTTGGATTACTGTGATATTGAATGGTTAGCCTTGGAAACGAACAGAGATCATTCTGTCATTTTTGAGATTGCATCCAAGCACTGCATTTCGAACTCTTTTGCTGACCATGATGGCTACTCAATTTCTTCTAAGGGATCCCTGTCCACAGTAGTGGGCCAAAGAATGCTCAAACTACCACACCATTATACTCATCTCACATGCTCGTAAAGTAATACTTAAAATTTTCCAAGCCAGGCTTCAGCAATACGTGAACCATGATCTTCCAGATGTTCAAGCTGGTTTTAGAAAAGGCAGAGGAACCAGAGATTAAACTGCCAACATCTGCTGGATCATCGAAAGAGCAAGAGAGTTCCATAAAAAAACATCTATTTCTGCTTTATTGACTGTGCCAAAGCCTTTGACTGTGTGGATCACAATAAACTGTGGAAAATTCTGAAAGAGATGGGAATACCAGACCACCTGACCTGCCTCTTGAGAAACCTGTGTGCAGGTCAGGAAGCAACAGTTAGAATTGGACATGGAACAACAGACTGGTTCCAAATAGGAAAGGGAGTACATCAAGGCTATATATTGTCACCCTGCTTATTTTACTTATATGCAGAGTACATCATGAGAAACGCTGGGCTGGAAGAAGCACAAGCTGGAATCAAGATTGCCAGGAGAAATATCAATAACCTCAGATATGCAGATGACACCACCCTTATGGCAGAAAGTGAAGAACTAAAGAGCCTCTTGATGAAAGTGAAAGAGGAGAGTGAAAAAGTTGGCTTAAAGCTCAACAATCAGAAAACTAAGATCATGGCATCTGGTTCCATCACTTCATGGCAAATAGATGGGGAAACAGTGGAAATAACGGCTGACTTTATTTTTCTGGGCTCCAAAATCACTGCAGATGGTGGCTGCAGCCATGAAATTAAAAGATGCTTACTCCTTGGAAGGAAAGTTATGACCAACCTAGATAGCATATTCAAAAGCAGAGACATTACTTTGCCAACAAAGGTCCATCTAGTCAAGGCTATGGTTTTTCCAGTGGTCATGTATGGATGTGAGAGTTGGACTATAAAGAAAGCTAAGCACTGAAGAATAGATGCTTTTGAACTGTGGTGTTGGAGGAGACTCTTGAGAGTCCCTTGGACTGCAAGGAGATCCAACCAGTTCATCCTAAAGGAGATCAGTCCTGAGTGTTCATTGGAAGGACTGATGTTGAAGCTGAAACTCCAATACTTTGGCCACCTGATGCGAAGAGCTGACTCATTTGAAAAGACCCTGATGCTGGGAAAGATTGAGGGCAGAAGGAGATGAGGATGACAGAGGATGAGATGGTTGGATGGCATCACCAACTCGATGGATATGGGTTTGGGTAGATTCTGGGAACTGGTGATGGACAGGGAGGCCGGGTGTGCTGCGGTTCATGAGGTCACAAAGAGTCGAAAACGACTGAGTGACTGAACTGAACTGAACGAACTATGTGGGGAGGCTCTTGTTTTGATTTTGGTGTTGGGGAAAGAGCATTTTTGAGGAGAATGACGTGAATTAGGCTTTGACAACCACGTAAAATTGCAAAAGTTTATCTGGAAGGAAGGGCAAGTAACAAAGGTGATAATTTTATAAAAGGCAACTGAGCACAGGGCCTGTTTCACAGGCGAGGTGAGGGGAGGTGGGGTACATATGACTTGTCACACACCGGGGTGCAAGAGTTGAGTGGGATTTAAGGTTAGAGTGATGGATTGGACCAAATCACAGAGAACTTTGACTACAGAAGACAGTGGAGAGGAAAGGAAAATCTTTAAGTCCAAAGTGACCCGCCTAAATTTGAAGATTGGGAAGATGAGTCCAGCAGTGATGTTCAGGAAAGCTAACATTTAGCGTATGCGTATGGGGAGAATTAAATGAGCCAAAGAAAAGGAAAGACTTTTTGTTATTGTTGTTTTGTTTTTGTGTTGTTTTTAATGCAAAAGTACTTGATGTGTGAATAGCAAAACTGATTTGCTATTATTCCACTAAAAAATGGAAGAAAAACAAACTGAAAGTAAGGAAACTATTTAGGAGGTTGGCTATGCAATTGTCCAGACAAGAAAAATGAGTTTCTGAAAGAAAGTAGTAAACAGAGGAGATTTATTTGAAACTTAATGGTGGAAATAGACTCCATTGGATTGATTAGAAGATAAAAACCCAGGAATGAAAAGTGATGAGTTTAATTTAGTTCAGACTTTAAGATGTCTATAATACATCAATGTGTATTATACATTGATCATATATACATTAGCATATAGTTAGGAACAGAGTCTGATTAAGGGAAGACAGATGAGGGCTAAAGGTACAGAGCTGAGAGTTAGTCTTATAAAGCGGGTAGAGATAATGCATTTAAAAGCATGTAGCCCAGTGAATGGACTGCTTTAAAACTTTCTCACTTCATACTGTGTTGAAGACCCTTCCTCATATATGGTATTTGTGTTTGTTTATTTACTTAGGTATCTGTTTATTAAAAAAGGGTATCACTAGAATCTAATGTATATGGTCATATATAACATCTGGAGAGATTCTCATTGCTGTTTTTGCAGGGACAGTTGAAAATAAATGATGCTAAGGGGCTTTTAGGAGAAGGCAATGGCACCCCACTCCAGTACTTTTGCCTGGCAAACCCCATGAATGGATGAGCCTGGTAGGCTGCAGCCCATGGGGTCGCTAAGAGTCAGACACGACTGAGCGACTTCACTTTCACTTTTCACTTTCATGCACTGGAGAAGGAAATGGCAACCCACTCCAGTGTTCTTGCCTGGAGAATCCCAGGGACGGGAGAGCCTAGTGGGCTGCCATCTATGGGGTCGCACAGAGTTGGACACGACTGAAGTGACTTAGCAGGTAGATCAAATTGTTAAATACTGTGAGATTGCCAAGGGACTGTCAAGACTTAAGAGGACTGAATACTGAATCTTTGGAAAGTTTATATTTAAAAGGCTTGTTTTAAGGTAGGGAAGGTGTGGGGCAGGTTAGGAATTTTGGAAAAAAGCTAAACCGAAGCAGTCCTTGAGACAGAAGGACCAAAACAATATAATGTGGGCTCCAGTGGAGATGCCAGTTCTAGTAAGAAGGTGGTGGTGAATATTGTCAAATTCTGCTAAAAACAGAATTTGAGCAGAAGATCTAAGAGTTTTTGGCTTCAGGACTTTCCATTGGCTAATGATGCTGAGGATCAAGAGGGAGAAGAAACCAAGGTAGAAATTAGAATCAAGGGAGAGGATTAACCCAGGAGAGAAAGGTTTGTAGATATTGAGGGAGGCACAGAAATGGAAGGGGAGTAGACGAAGAGGAGAAGATGGAAGGGGCTCAAAGTCAAGAAGGACCTAGGGAAGGAGGAGAGGATAGGAGAGATGGAAACACTAGAGTCAGAAGGAAATTGGTGATAATTTGAACAGAATGAAATTTATGCAGCATTCATATCAGATGATCTCCAGCTTCCCAAGGTAGCAAAAAGAGGGTGGAGGTAGGTGCAGAAATTTAAAGGAAGTACAAAAGATTGGAACAACAGCTATGTTTATTTTCTTTTTCTTGTTGGGGGGTCGGGGGATGTGCCCCACAGCATGAGGGATCTTAGTTCCCTGACCAGGGATTGAACCTGTACCCCATGCATTGATAGTGTAGGATCTTAACCACTGGACCACCAGAGAAGTCCAACAGCCACATGTATTTTAAGGGTGAATTGATGAGAGGTAAGAAAGGGAATTCCCAGGGTTATTGAATTTCCAGGCAAATTGGAAAAATATATATTAGAGCATCCAATCAACTGAGTTATGTCCATTTTCCCCAGAATTGTTCAGCTGCCTAGAAAAGGAACAAGAAACAGATGGCTGGCCTAACCAGGGCTGGAGATTGGCAGGACAATTTTGACCCAAGATAAGTGACGTAAGTCATTGGGATGCAGGAGCAGTGAGCACAGTGGAAAAACTGTCCCTGAGAAAAGCTGTCCTAAAGTAGGTGCTTTGGGACATCCTGAGAGGCCAGGAAGGCTGACAAAAGGAAAAAGAGCAAAGGGACTGGGCCTGAAAATTTGAAGCGGGGAGGGGGTCAGAGAAAGTGAAGTAATAGAAGAGATAAATAGGTAGAGGTCAGAGGAAGCTTCAAATTTGAAAGTCTCAGATGTGGAGAGGTTATGGATGGTGGTAAAAGCTAAGGTGAGGTGACACTAAGGAATATCTGAGGCAGAATGAGATGGAGTCACAGAGCTCAAGGTAAAGGAACTAATAGGCCAGAGAAAAAGATTATCAACATGGAATTTGAATCCCAAAGGAAAATACACTGGAGAGAGGTAATATTTTTTGTATGATTAAAACACATTAATGTGATATTAAAACACATGAGCAGCTAGAAGAATACTTGGAAGGAAGATATGTATTTTTGAACAACTCAAGCTTATTCATTCAGCATATTGATCTGTGTGCTTAACATGAAACTGTATGTAATAAGCATGATACGGTAGATTCCTCCCAATGGTTTCACTAAGATTCAGCCTTCACTTTCCACTGTTTAAGAATACAATGTAGCACTCAATGACTTTGTACTAAAAATTGAAAATACAGACTGGTTACTTGGAAAAAAAAAATGGTAGAAAAGCTAAACCTTGACATACTACCATATACTTAAATAAATGGTTGAATCAAGTAATAGTGATTCCCAGGAAATTACTTGTATTCAACAAAAAACTACTCATCTTAATATTTTGCCTTAGAGTATAAACTTACACACTCAGAGACTGTCTTCTGTCGATGAACCCAGACCTCCAGTCTTGCTCTGGATTGTCATAATACTAGCTTGGTGGTGGAATATCTGTAGCCACAAATGTGGGAACCACAGTAAAGTAGGCTCACCGGTTCTTTGTAGCCCAGATGGGGAAACATGCTCACAATTTTCTTAAGTTCTAAAAATAAATAAGTTGTTTTTTTAGAGACAAGTACTCTATTATATACACTCATCAGGAGATTGTGCAGAGTTTGGGATGCTGTAATCATCCAACTCAAAGCTGAATTGTTAGCCAGATGTTGAAAAATATATGTAAATGGGCTCTGGGAGTACATGTTATCTCTGAATCTTCCCAAAGAATGTTGACCTAGTCCTAATGTATTTATTTACACATTCTTTTCAAATGATCTTCAAACTCAGAAACCTTATTTTGTATCACGTAGCTTGGTCCAATATAGACAAAGTGTTGATAATTGTTGAAGCTGCATGATGGGTATGAAGATTTACGATACTCTTCTCTCTACTTTAGATATGTTTGAAATTCTCCACACTAGCAAAATTTTTTTAAAAGGAAAAAAAGGACATAGGTCCTTTTATTGTGCTTGTATAGCAATGAGACCCTTTTCTTGCTTTTCCCCTTCCTGCTGACATACACTGTAACCTATCAGAAAGTGCTTGCCCCAGTTTCCTTTTTTCTAGAACAAATTAGAAAGTACTACCCAATCCTAAGATTTGAATGGTATAACATCATTATTATTTCAAATATTCCTTCACGCTTCATAAAACTCTTCCATATGCTGTCATTTCATTGACTTTCATGGAACTTCTGTACTCACAGGCATTCTCCCAAATAGTTGCCTTCCCAAAATACATCCCAAAAGAAAACAGGCTTTCATCATTCAGAAACCAGTCTTCATTGCACATACAGTATGTGCCATTATTTTTAAATTCCATGGCTAAATATCTTCGTAAGGAAAAAAATAACATCCAACAGCAAACCTTCATTTGTTCTATAAACATGTATTAAGCACCCACTATCTGCAAGGTAAATACTTCAGTCTTGGTTTCACATCATGCCGGCAACTTCTGCATGGAATCAAGAATCGGTGAAGTTTAGTGAGTTGGCCCTTTCAGTGAGGGAAGAGGAGCTTTTTAAAATATGCATATTCTCTGGCTCTACATACAGTAACATTTTAGGTCTGGGTGGTTCCAGGAAGTGTTGAGAACCCTTGGTTTAAATCACCAAGTCTGAAGGGGACCAGGGCAGCCTCCAGTCTGACTGAAACTGGTACTGCCAACCATGGAGTGTAGTTGGTAGATATAAAGCAGGTAAGATATGTACCTGAAGCTTCATCCTGTTACTGGCAAGTATAAGAAAAGAGAGTGCAAGCTTAGATAAAAATTCAGCAGGATTTGGGCAAGCAGTTAGGACTCAGAGCTGACTGGGCTTAGGTTCAAGGCTGGGCTTTTGTCCTGGTGTGATTCTCAGCAGAGACCCAGAAAGAACTGATTGTGTATTCAATCCCTTTTGCATAACAGGCACTGTACAAAGCTCTTTACTTACAAAATTGCATTACATCCTCCTGACTGCCCTGTAAGACTGGTTAACTTGCCCAAGGTCAAATGGCCAATAAGTGGATGAGTCATATTTGAACCTAACTCTGTTCTGCACACAAAGCCTATACTCTTTCTGTCTATCCATGGTATGCGCAGAGACTGGGGCAAAGGCTTGCTAGGCTCACCCAGGGGTGATCAGATCAGATCAGATCAGTCGCTCAGTCGTGTCCGACTCTTTGCGACCCCATGAACCGCAGCACGCCAGGCCTCCCTGTCCATCACCAGCTCCCGGAGGTCACTCAGACTCGCATCCATCGAGTCAGTGATGCCATCCAGCCATCTCATCCTCTGTCGTTCCCTTCTCCTCCTGCCCTCAATCCCTCCCAGCATCAGAGTCTTCTCCAATGAGTCAACTCTTCACATGAGGTGGCCAAAATACTGGAGTTTCAGCTTTAGCATCATTCCTTCTAAAGAAATTTCAGGATTGATCTCCTTCAGAATGGACTGGTTGGATCTTCTTGCAGTCCAAGGGACTTTCAAGAGTCTTCTCCAACACCACAGTTCAAAAGCATCAATTCTTCGGCGCTCAGCCTTCTTCACAGTCCAGCTCTCACATCCATACCTGACCACAGGAAAGACCATAGCCTTGACTAGGCGAACCTTTGTTGGTAAAGTAATGTCCCTGCTTTTGAATATGTTATCTAGGTTGGTCATAACTTTCCTTCCAAGGAGCAAGCGTCTTTTAATTTCATGGCTGCAGTCACCATCTGCAGTGATTTTGGAGCCCAGAAAAACAAAGTCTGACACTGTTTCCACTGTTTCCCCATCTATTTCCCATGTAGTGATGGGACCAGATGCCATGATCTTCGTTTTCTGAATGTTGAGCTTTAAACCAACCTTTCACTCTCCACTTTCACTTTCATCAAGAGGCTTTTTAGCCCCTCTTCACTTTCTGCCATAAGAGTGGTGTCATCTGCATATCTGAGGTTATTGATATTTCTCCCGGCAATCTTGATTCCAACTTGTGTTTCTTCCAGTCCAGCATTTCTCATGATGTACTCTGTATATAAGTTAAATAAACATGGTGACAATATGCAGCCTTGACGTACTCCTTTTCCTATTTGGAACCAGTCTGTTGTTCCATGACCAGTTCTAACTGTTGCTTCCTGACCTGCATACAGATTTCTTAAGAGGCAGATCAGGTGGTCTGGTGTGCTCAAACTACCGAACAATTGCACTCATCTCACACGCTAGTAAAGTAATGCTCAAAATTCTCCAAGCCAGGCTTCAGCAATATGTGAACCGTGAACTTCCTGATGTTCAAGCTGGTTTTAGAAAAGGCAGAGGAACCAGAGATCAAATTGCCAACATCCGCTGGATCATGGAAAAAGCAAGAGAGTTCCAGAAAAACATCTATTTCTGCTTTATTGACTATGCCAAAGCCTTTGACTGTGTGGATCACAATAAACTATGGAAAATTCTGAAAGAGATGGGAATACCAGACCACCCAGGGGTGATAGCTAGGAGGATCATTTGACTATAAAGTACTCTGCTAACATGAGGCATTAGGCATCTATTTCCTACTCACTTTATTCACTAGTGGTTAAAATAAATTCCCTATGACTCCTGACTGACAGGGTTCTCATTATCCCCAGATTATGTCCTAGGCAACATAGTGAAATTGGCAAATTTATCTTTGTGTCCCGAGCCTCCCCAATTTTACCTGTTTCTTCCCCAGTCCTTGAGGAGGGAACTGTTGTTTTCATAGTCTTCACCTCCATTCACATCAAGTAATACATGGCTGATGATAGATGAAAGTCTTGTGCTTTGGGGACCTACTGCTTTTGAAGAGCAGGCACTTAGAGGAATGATGCTGATATCAGAGGAAGGAGCTAGGAAGGATTTGGAAGATATGCTGAATTCCCTGAAATCACACTTTATAGGCAGGTGGTAGCACATTTGAATTGATCCCATTGCTATCTGAAGAGAAATGATAACATTTCAGGGGATATGATGATCAAGAGTCCTGCTGCTCCAGAGATTCTCTTGAAGCACTTTTCATCCCACTGTACAGCCTATCTGTACAAAGTCTTCATTTTACAGGGAACAATACATATGTGTGTGTTTCTCACAGAGATTGTAATCAGGGGGCACAATGCATCAAAGCCTCTTTCATTTAATAACTGAAGTTATAGACCCAGACTCTGCTTTATTAGTATTCCAAATACCAGTACTGCCCTACCCTACAATAAACAGAGTAAACAAGAGTGGCTCTCCTGGTACTCCCCCACCACCTCTTGATCACTGTTATGGAGAGCTCAAAATTATGGAATTTTTTCCTTTACTTATCAAAAGCAATTGTAAATGCAAAAATGTTCTGGTAAATATTTCTGATTCAGTTCAGTTCAGTTCAATCGCTCAGTCATGTCTGACTCTTTGCAACCCCATGAATTGCAGCACGCCAGGCCTCCCTGTCCATCACCAACTCCCAGAGTTCACTCAGATTCACGTCCATTGAGTTGGTGATGCCATCCAGCCATCTCATCCTCTGTAGTCCCCATCTCCTCCTGCCCTCAATCCTTCCCAGCATCAGAGTCTTTCCCAATGAGTCAACTCTTCACATGAGGTGGCCAAAGTACTGGAGTTTCAGCTTTAGCATCATTCCTTCCAAAGAACACCCAGGACTGATCTCCTTTAGACTGGACTGGTTGGATCTTCTTGCAGTCCAAGGGACTCTCAAGAGTCTTCTCCAACACCACAGTTCAAAAGCTTCAATTTTTTGGCACTCAGCTTTCTTCACAGTTCAACTCTCACATCCATACATGACCACTGGAAAAATCATAGCCTTGACTAGATGGACCTTTGTTGGCAAAGTAATGTCTCTGCTTTTGAATATGCTATCTAGGTTGATCATAACTTTCCTTCCAAAGAGTAAGCGTCTTTTAATTTCATGGCTGCAATCACCACCTGCAGTGATTTTGGAGCCCAAAAAAATAGTCTGACATTGTTTCCACTGTTTCCCCATCTATTTCCCATGAAGTGATGGGACCAGATGCCATGATCTTCGTTTTCTGAATGTTGAGCTTTAAGCCAATTTATTCACCCTCCTCTTTCACTTTCATCAAGAGGCTTTTTAGTTCCTCTTCACTTTCTGCCATAAGGGTGGTGTCATCTGCATATCTGAGGTTATGGATATTTCTCCTGGCAATCTTGGTTCCAGCTTGTGCTTCTTCCAGCCCAGCATTTCTCATGATGTGCTCTGCATATAAGTTAAATAAGCAGGGTGACAATATACAGCCTTGACGTACTCCTTTTCCTATTAGGAACCAGTCTGCTGTTCCATGTCCAGTTCTAACTGTTACTTCCTGACTTGCATAAAGGTTTCTCAAGAAGTAGGTCAGGTGGTCTGGTATTCCCATCTCTTTCAGAATTTTCCACAGTTTATTGTGATCCACATAGTCAAAGGCTTTGGCATAGTCAATAAAGCAGAAATAGATGTTCTTCTGGAGAGTGACTATCAAATATGGAGAAACAGATGGATGGATAGATACAGAGATAGAGTATATTGAAAGGTGGTAGTTTACTGAAAGAATATATTAATGACCTGTAAATGTGATAAGATGATATTAAACTGGAAGATAGTTTTCTGTGTCCTGAATATGTAACAGAGCCTTGATTTCTGCCATGATAAAATCAAAATTGTAAAACTTGCCTCAAAAAGTTTTTTTTGAGGACTGGATGTAATACACGTTAGTCCCTAACAATGCCTAGGATTTCAAAGATCTTTGGATGTTTGTAAACAATTTGTTTTTTGACGTACCTCATTCTGGTATGGCACTAACAGAAAGAGTATTATAAGGTATTTTCCTGTTGAATTATCCTCCATTTTCATTATGTGAACCATGAAACAAAAAAAATTTTTTTCCACTTAATTTCTCTCAGATTTCTTCCACTGATTGATGGGAATAAATAGCTCACCTTGCAGAGTATTTTAAGTTCATTAGATAAATCTTTAGATTAAGATAATTAAGAAAGTCAAAGTGAAATAAAGTGAAGTTGCTCAGTCATGTCTGACTCTTTGCGACCCCATGGACTGTAGCCTACCAGGCTCCTCTGTCCATAGGATTTCCCAGGCAATAGTCCTAGAGTGGGTTGCCATTGCCTTCTCTAGGGGATCTTCCCAACCCAGGGATCGAACCTGGGTCCCAGGCAATAGTCCTGGAGTGGGTTGCCATTGCCTTCTCCAGGGGATCTTCCCAACCCAGGGATCGAACCTGAGTCTCCCGCATTGTAGACAGATGCTTTACCGTCTGAGCCACCAGGAAAGCTTAATTAATTATCTTTAATTAAATCACCCTATATTAGCCTAGCTAGGTTGAGTTTACACATTTCTTAAGACTGTTGTCTTAACACATTCCCTCTGCCTGACCGTCCCCTCCCCCTCAGCCTTCATTGTATTTGAAGTGTGTGTTTCTCAGAGAAAGAAGTAGGGAGGAAACTTGAAATTACCCGAGGATCCACATTCTCCTCTGCAGCCAACTTCAGTAACTTTCACATATTTGACATAGTTTCAATTTCCTGAAGAAGAGTGACTCACCCAGAGTTACACAGCCACAGTAGCTGGAATAATTGGTCTCTAGGTCTCCTAATATTTCTTTCTTCCTTCAGCAATTCCTTTTACTTATAAAGTGAGAGATTGCTTCGCTCGAGACTGCTGCATGTTAGTCAGAAAAGGAAAGGACGAGGGAGAGTACCTGCCTGTGATTGAAAGAGAGGCTTTTACTTCTGTGATCTCTTCATTCTCTTCTTTTTTTTTTTTTTTCCAGAGTACATGTTGGTTGCTTATACACCACACTGAACCGAAGGTTTGGGGAGCTTGACCTTACTTTTCTTCAACAGGTTAGTATATCTTAGGAAGCAAAGAGTCAGGCCTGCCTCTATTAGAACTGATCAAGACTGAGACAGAAGTAAAGATGAACCTCTTTCTCTCTGCCCAACTCTACCAACAGCAGGTCAGCTAAGCCTTTGATTTGAATGTCAGGAGGATGCCAAAAGAAAACAGACAAACTCAGAAATCTCATGGTGAGCCTAAAAAAAAAAAACCCAGAAAAGTCTCCACCATGTCAAATCTGGGACGGGGTGGGGAATTGTGTAGGCAAGTGTTTTCTGGTTTTGTTTTTTGCATGACTTTTTCCTCAATGTGTTTGTCTGTGTGTGTAATGGAAGTTGAGGATAAGACCAAACATGAGGATGAGACAGTAATCTCTTCCTATTTACAACACTTTCAAGTTTCTTTTTTTTTTTTTTGACCCTTTTTTGGTGTTGCTTTTTCTACTCTATTCAGTTTCCTAAGACACGTGCAAATCCTAAAAGCATATGCAATTATTTCCAAAACGTTTTGGTATTTTCCAATAATTTGGGGTGTCTACTATATGCAAGGCATTATGCTAGGTTTGCATAAGATGAAAAGATAGCTAAGTTTTAGTCCATCTTCAGGGTCTGCAGTCTCATAGCAAAAGTAATTCATGGTCATGTTTGCTCACAGATTTGTAAAAGCAGCTACATTTTACAAGAGAAAACATTGTAATTGTCTGATGCTCATTGACATCATTTAAATGTCATGGACACTGAGCTCAAACCAAAAACATATTTTGAAGTAATAAACAATTAAATGAATGCTTTTATCAGAAAGAAAGATTTCAGAAGAGTTTACTCATTTGTGTATTATAAATGTGAAAAGGAAAAGAGTTACACTCATGCCATATGTGAACTATAGGCTGTAAAAAAATATGATATCATCTGCAATACATCTGCTTCATTTAAATGCAGATTCTAACATTTATAGTTTCAGAGTTTGGTGTTGTGGCCTTATATATAACATGAAAAAATTATACTTGAGGAAGTTCCTGAATTTGTAGGTGGCTGATGTAATTAGAATTCTTCCAGTTCTTAAGATACTAGATTCTATTAAGACACAAATGTAGCCTTTTGAAATAAGAACTCTTGGGGGAAATACCTATAATTAAGCATTTGTGTTTACTGCTGTGTTGCTGCTATTTTGGATGCTAATGATGGCCATTATTTTTGTTTCATAAAATCTGTTTATCTGTTTTTAGCGGTGGACTTGCAAGATTTATCATTTATTGCCAAATTTCTAGAAGCAAATCAAAGAAAAAAGAGTATCAACTAAAACCTATAAATAAATCTTAATCATAATTCCTTCCGTGAATTGAATGATACCTGTGGTAAAAATCACAAACATTATCATTTGATTCTAAAATTGGATCCAATGAACATTAAATGATTAAAGGTATAGTACAAGAAAGAGTCTTTTGGTTGTTGGAAACCTCATAAAGGAAGTAATGACAGACTGTTTTAACTAAGCATTTGTCCTCCACCAGTAAATCTCCATGGCAATCCAATGTGATTCCTTCACATAAAGCAAGCGCATTAGTCTGGCACTGGCATTTGCTTCCTCTCTGAATTTCCTGTTTTCCTGGATGTGAGATCTCAGAGGTGCACCTTCAGGAAACAGTCACTCAGAGGTCTACTAGGAAAAGTGATTTTGAGAGGATAAGTTCCTACTGTTTAAAGTGACAGCCTTGTTCTAATGTAACACATTCCATCTACACAAACTTACTTAAGTACTATTCAATTCACTTTCACAAATCTCTTATATAGCAAGAGGCATTCCATCATTGCCAAAGTCAATATATTAAGTCTGGTTGTTGAAGGCAGCTGGTTTCCCATAAAACCATGTGTTCCTATTTCCTATTTCAGTCAGTTTATGATTCAGTGGTAGGAAATGCCAAAGGGAGTTGGCAACAATGGCATTTTCCACTTATAATAGATTTTTTTTAATGTACTTTGGATTTTTCTCCAATATTGTGCTCAGTGGTATTTCTACCGTGTAATCAGATTGGATGGTTCACAACAAGGTGATGACTGGCAAGAAAACCTCAAGGTAAATGGCTTCCTCTTTTCCCTCAGTCCCAGGGGCAACCGTGCTGCAGATCTATTATTGGGACCATGGAGTCCTAAGAGGAAAGCGGGACTCTCATCAACATTAGAAGTAAATTTCCAGAAGAGCCCTGGATTTTGAAAATTCTCTGAGGCTCCAGTGATAAGTTGAGATAAATCAGGCCTCCTGGGGCAGTCTGGGTTCAGACATCCTATTTCTGTGCTGCTTTCTCTCCTACTCCCTCCTTGGCTGGTGGGAAAAAGAAAAACTCCTCCTTCTAAGGTAAAGAATTTAAGAATGAGAGCTGTTTGCTGTTTTTTAAATCTCTGGTCTTCAAGTTACATGATTCTCTCATTCCATTTTATCTTATTTTTGTTTTGTTATCACTGCTATGTCTTTTGGCTCCTCTTCCTCTGTGGGGTGAAGTTTGATCTTTACAAAGAAAGAGGAAGTATGAGGCTTTATTTTTTTCTAATTTCTGTTCACTCCTTGTATAACCTTGCAAGTGTCACTTTACTTCCTGTATTGTGTAGATTCTTAATCTATAAAACAGCGTGTCAATATCTATTCTGCTTCATTTGCAAAACATTAACCGTCAGTCATTTAAGTTACACTATTTGACAATGGCACCCCACCCCAGTACTTTTGCCTGGAAAATCCCATGGACGGAGGAGCCTGGTAGGCTCCAGTCCATGGGGTCGCTAAGAGTCGGACACAACTGAGCGACTTCACTTTCCCTTTTCACTTTCATGCATTGGAGAAGGAAATGGCAACCCATTCCAGTATTCTTGCCTGGAGAATCCCAGGGATGGGGGAGCCTGGTGAGCTTCCATCTATGGGGTCGCACAGAATCGGACACGACTGAAGCGACTTAGCAGCAGCAGCAGCAGCAGCAGCAGCAGCAGCATTTGACCTCAATAGAACTTTCCTCTAATAACTATGCTTTCTAATCATGATTTTAACACTAGAATGCACTATTGTTTTTCAAATATTTAAAACTTAAATACAAAAATATTTAAACCCTACTCACTTTGATTCCTTGTGTTTGTATTTCATTACACTTATTAGAGATTTTATAGTTAGTAGAATATTCCTTTTGAGAAATACTTTGAATTACAAGACTTCATATTCAAAATTTGACTTGAACAAAATATATTCCCATATTCATTAATAATATGAAACTAAACTAGCTTCAGCCTTTGTAAGTTATGCTTTTAATTTTCACAAGAAAAAAGTTTTAGTCAGTTAATGACTTTATTTTACATATCATTTCTCAGTTCGTTTCAGTTGTTCAGTCGTGTCTGACTCTTTGTTAGACTCTGGATTGTACCATGCCAGGCTTATCATTTTTCAGTGCTCTTCCACTTTTCTTCAAAGGAGGAAAGAAAAGTACTCAAGGATTTTTTGGATATTTGGACATTCAGTTCAGTTCAGGTCAGTCACTCAGTCGTGTCTGACTCTTTGCGACCCCATGAATTGTAGCACGCCAGGCCTCCCTGTCCATCACCAACTCCTGGAGTTCACTCAAACTCATATCCATCAAGTCGGTGATGCCATCCAACCATCTCATCCTCTGTCGTCCCCTTCTCCTCCTGCCCCCAATCCTTCCCAGCATCAGAGTCTTTTCCAATGAGTAAACTCTTCACATGAGGTGGAGTTTCAGCTTTAGCATCATTCCTTCCAAAGAAATCCCAGGGCTGATCTCCTTCAGAATGGACTGGTTGGATCTCCTTGCAGTCCAAGGGACTCTCAAGAGTCTTCTCCAACACCACAGTTCAAAAGCATCAATTCTTTGGTGCTCAGCCTGCTTCACAGTCCAGCTCTCACATCCATACATGACCACAGGAAAGACCATAGCCTTGACTAGGCGAACCTTTGTTGGCAAAGTAATGTCTCTGCTTTTGAATACGTTATCTAGGTTGGTCATAACTTTCCTTCCAAGGAGTAAGCGTCTTTTAATTTCACGGCTGCAGTCACCATCTGCAGTGATTTTGGAGTCCAGAAAATAAAGTCTGACACTGTTTCCACTGTTTCCCCATCTATTTCCCATGAAGTGATGGGACCAGATGTCATGATCTTCGTTTTCTGAATGTTGAGCTTTAAGCCAACTTATTCACTCTTCTCTTTCACTTTCATCAAGAGGCTTTTTAGTTCCTCTTCACTTTCTGCCATAAGGGTGGTGTCATCTGCATATCTGAGGTTATTGATATTTCTCCCGGCAATCTTGATGCCAGCTTGTGCTTCTTCCAGCCCAGCGTTTCTCATGATGTACTCTGCATATAAGTTAAATAAGCAGGGTGGCAATATACAGCCTTGACGTACTCCTTTTCCTATTAGGAACCAGTCTGCTGTTCCATGTCCAGTTCTAACTGTTACTTCCTGACTTGCATACAGATTTCTCAAGAGGCAGGTCAGGTGATCTGGTATTCCCATCTCTTTCAGAATTTTCCAGAGTTTATTGTGATCCACACAGTCAAAATCCCTTGTGATTTGGACATTTCTGTTAACAAACAAATATTACAGAGTGCTGACCCACTTCATAAAATACACATCTGAAATTTCAAGCTCCACTCCTGGAACCCAGCCTGACTATGTCTGCTAAGTTTTGGAAATGTAGTAAACAGGACAAACTTGTTCTATAAGAAGTGCCATCTCATACCTTCACTTTCTTTTTTAAAATAATTTTTAAAATTTATTTACCTTTGGCTGCACTAGGTCTTTGTTGCTATGCAGGCTTTTCTCTTGTTGGAGTGAGTGGGGGCTACTCTTCATTGTGTTGCACAGGCTTCTTATTGCAGTGGTTTCTTCTATTGCAGCGCACAGGCTCAAGCATGTGGGATCTTCTTGGATCAGGAATTGAATTTGAGTCTCCTGCATTGGTGAGTGGATTCTTTACCACTGAGCCACTAGGGAAGCCCCATACTGTCACTTTTTGAGATGGTCCTTAAGGAAAATCTTTGGATAGATGCCGTGAAAGTGCTGCACTCAATATGCCAGCAAATTTGGAAAACTCAGCAGTGGCCACAGGACTGGAAAAGGTCAGTTTTCATTCCAATCCCAAAGAAAGGCAATACCAAAGAATGCTCAAACTACTGCACAATTGCACTCATCTCACATGCTAGTAAAGTAATGCTCAAAATTCTCCAAGCCAGGCTTCAGCAATATGTGAACTGTGAACTTCCTGATGTTCAAGCTGGTTTTAGAAAAGGCAGAGGAACCAGAGATCAAATTGCCAAGATCTGCTGGATCATGGAAAAAGCAAGAGAGTTCCAGAAAAACATCTATTTCTGCTTTATTGACTATGCCAAAGCCTTTGACTATGTGGATCACAATAAACTGTGGAAAATTCTGAAAGAGATGGTAATACCAGACCACCTGATCTGCCTCTTGAGAAATCTGTATGCAGGTTAGGAAGCAACAGTTAGAACTGGACATGGAACAACAGACTGGTTCCAAATAGGAAAAGGAGTATTTCAAGGCTGTATATTGTCACCCTGCTTATTTAACTTATATGCAGAGTACATCATGAGAAACGCTGGGCTGGAAGAAGCACAAGCTGGCATCAAGATTGCCGGGAGAAATATCAATAACCTCAGATATGCAGATGACGCCACCTTTATGGCAGTAAGTGAAGAGGAACTAAAAAGCCTCTTGATGAAAGTGAAAGTGGAGAGTGAAAAAGTTGGCTTAAAGCTCAACATTTAGAAAACGAAGATCATGGCATCTGGTCCCATCACTTCATGGGAAATAGATGGGGAAACAGTGGAAACAGTGTCAGACTTTACTTTTCCGGGCTCCAAAATCACTGCAGATGGTAACTGCAGCCGTGAAACTAAAAGACACTTACATTTGGAAGGAAAGTTTTGACCAACCTAGATAACATATTCAAAAGCAGAGACATTACTTTGCCAACAAAGGTTCGTCTAGTCAAGGCTATGGTCTTTCCTGTGGTCATGTATGGATGTGAGAGTTGGACTGTGAAGAAAGCTGAGTGCCGAAGAATTGATGCTTTTGAACTGTGGTGTTGGAGAAGACTCTTGAGAGTCCCTTGGACTGCAAGGAGATCCCACCAGTCCATTCTGAAGGAGATCAGCCCTGGGATTTCTTTGGAAGGAATGATGCTAAAGCTGAAACTCCAGTACTTTGGCCACCTCATGCGAAGAGTTGACTCATTGGAGAAGACTCTGATGCTGGGAGGGATTAAGGGCAGGAGGAGAAGGGGACGACAGAGGATGAGATGGCTGGATGGCATCACTGACTCGGTGGACGTGAGTCTGGGTGAACTCTGGAAGTTGGTGATGGACAGCGAGGCCTGGCATGTTGCGATTCACTGGGTCGCAAAGAGTTGGACACGACTGAACGACTGAACTGAACTGAATGTCATTCATATGTCTTTCTTCTTGCATTAAAGGTAGAAGTACCTGATAAGTATGAAAAAACAAGCAAATAAAATGCCTTCTTACCCTTTCACCAGACCAAATGTCTAACAAATGAGAACAGGATTCAGGACAATAGAAGAACAATTCTCTTCATATGAGGTCTTGTGTATTGGAAAGCCATGAAGTATTTGAAAGTTGTCTCAGGTTCTTACAAATTCTGAGACCTTGAGTAAATCACTTTACCTCTCTAAACATTTGTTTCCTCATTTAAAAAATAAGGGTAATATCTATTTCACACTGTTTATTGATTAAATTTGAGTGATATGAAATGAGCAGCTATAAAAATTCTTATCTTCAAGTCAGCTATCAGATTGTGATAGGTAGTCCTGGTTCTAATACCAAAGCTAGGAGGTTGGTCCATATTTATCACAGATAATTACCAAAACAATTACATTTGTATACCATTCCAAAGTTTACAAAGCACATTCACCTAAAAATTATATTCAGTTATGTATATCCAGATAATTAGCGTGCGTATTATTTTTTTTTGCCCAGCTAGACTATTTAAAATACTAAAAGATGATGCTGTTAAAGTGTTGCATACAATATGTCAACACATTTGGACATTTGGAAAATTCAGAAGTAGCCTCGTGAAACTGGAAAAAGTCAGTTTTCATTTCAATCCCAAAGAAGCACAATGCCAAAGAATGTTCAAACTACCATAAAATTGCACTCATTTCACATGCTAGCAAGGTTATGCTCAAAATCCTTCAAGCTAGGCTTCAGCAGTACATGAATCAAGAACTTCTAGATGTACAAAGTGGGTTTCAAAGAGGCTGAGGAACCAGAGATCAAATTGTCAACACTCGTTGGATCATGGAGCAAGCAAGCAAGTTCCTGAAAAAACATCTACTTCTACTTTGTGTGGATCACCGTCAAACAAACTGTGGAAATTCTTAGAGAGATGAGAGTACCAGACCACCCTGTTTGTCTCTTGAGAAAGCTGTATGTGGGTCAAGAAGCAACTGTTAGAACTGGGCTGGGAACAACAGACTGGTTCAAAATTGGGAAAGGAGTACAACAAGGATGTATATTATCACCCTGTTTATTTAACTTCTATGTATGCCAAATGCCAAGCTGGTTAAATCACAAGCTGGAATCAATATGGCCAGGAGAAATATCAATAACCTCAGATATTCAGATGATACCACCCTAATGGCAGAAAGTGAAGAGGAACTAAAGAGCCTCTTGATGAAGGTGAAAGAAGAGTGAAAAAGTTGTCTTAAAACTCAACATTCAAAAAATGAAAATCATGGCATCTGGTTCCATCACTTCATGGCAAATAGATAGGGAAAAATGGGAACAGTGAAAGACTTTATTTTCTTGGGCTCCAAAATCACTTTGGACAATGACCACAGTCATGAAATTAAAAGACTCTTGCTTGTTGGAAGAAAACCTATGACCAACCTAGAAAGCATATTAAAAAGCAGAGAGATCGCTTTGCTGACAAACGTCCATATAGTCAAAGCTATGATTTTTCTACTAGACATATAAGGATGTGAGAGTTGGAACGTAAAGAAGGCTGAGGACTGAAAAATTGATGCTTTCAAACTATGGTTCTGGAGAAGACACTTTAGTGTCCCTTGGACAGTAAGAAGATCAAACCAGTCAATCCTAAAGAAAATCAACCATGAATATTTGTTGGAAGGACTGTTGCTGAAGCTCCAGTACTTTGGCCACCAGATGCAAAGAGACAGTTCATTGGAAAACACCCTGATGCCGGGAAAGATTGAGGGCAGGAGGAGAAGAGGGTAACAGAGTATGAGATGGTTGGATGGCATCATCAGTTCAATGGACATAAGTTTAAGCAAATTCTGGGAGACAGTGAAGACCTGGGAAGTCTGCCATGCTGCAGTCCATAGGTCACAAAGATCAGACATAACTTTAGAGACTGCTGCTGCTGCTGCTGCTAAGTCACTTCAGTTGTGTCCGACTGTGCGACCATAGACAGCAGCCCACCAGGCTCGGTCATCCCTGGGATTTTCCAGGCAAGAGTACTGGAGTGGGGTGCAATTGCCTTCTCTGTTAGAGAGTGAACAACAACAAAAATGGAATAAGAGTGTACCTTGTCCAATCTTGGTACATCAAGGAAGGCTTTTAGAAATAATGATGACGCTTATAGGAGAAAGCCTGGTAAACAATCCAAGTATAAAAGGGAGAGTGAAGTAGACCAAACATAGTGAGAAGCAAGACTTGCTAGAGTTTAGAGAAAGGCATGGTAGTTTGGACATTAATAAGAAAATGTATCAGGTAAATTTCCTGAAGGATAATTTGAAGATTTCAAACAGGGGGCTGACATAGTTAAAGTTTAGAAAGGTCACTCTGGGTACAATATGAAGAATATATTGGAGTAGAACAGGGTAACAGGCAGACAAGACTATTGCAGGAAGTATTAATAATATTGGTCAAGCTGGAATTGTAGCCCTGGTGGTATGGGTGTGTGTCAGTATGCTCAGTTGTGTTCAAACTGTGTGGGTATGTTGCTGTCACTTTTTTGACACCATGGATTATAGCCTGGCAGGCTCCTCTGTCCATGGAATTTTCCAAGCAAGAATGCTGGAGCAGGTTGCCATTTCCTACACGAGAAGGTCTTCCCAACCCAAGGATTGAACCTGTATCTCTTATATGTCCTGCACTGGCAGGCAGATTCCTTACCACTATGCCAGTGGTGGTGGAGATGGAGAGAAATAGAGAAATTAGAAATATATGAGAAAGGAAAACTGCCAGGACTTTGTGATTGCTGTAGGAGGTGAGAGAGAGGGAGAGGTTGAATATAATACTCACATTTCTGGCTTAGGCAGTTAGTTTGATGATGATATCACTTAGAGACTGGGAACATAAAAGCACATATAATGAAAATGAAGGGTTTAATTTCAGATATACCGTTTTGAGATATCTTGGAACATCATGACATATATTTTGAGCACAGTCAGGTGTGCAGAATTATAGTAAGGAGAGAGAACTGGACTAGAAATATATTCTTAGGAGCCATGGAAGTGAATACCTCACCCAAGGAGAGTATAAAAAGTGAGATAGGAATAAACTGACTAGGATGTAACTCTGAGGTGTATGGACACATAAGTGACAGGCAGAAGATGAAGATCCTAGAAGGTAAAATAGAGAAGCCAGAGATCTAGGATGAAAGCTAGGAATGTGTGGCTTCACAAATCAAGAGACATAAATACAGCAGGCCATAGGCAATAGTGTCAAATGTTCAAGTAAAAATTCATTAAAAAGGGTCCACTTGGTTGAATGAAAAGGTTGTTCATGACCTTGTTGAGAATTTCAGTGGAGTCATAGGGACAGAACCCAGAAGTTTATTGAGTAAATAAATAATCCATTGAGTGAAGTTCCTGGGAAGGAGACAATCCAAAGAATAAGCTAAAGAGAGGGAATATGTAGAAATATGTATCTCGGATGGGCAGGGGCACCTGATCCATTGTGATATCTGAAAGGTGGATGTAGACATACATAGTCTTATGAATGTGGGGGCAGGAGGTTCTTGGAGTTCCTCTCTGATGGGTTCTATTTTTTGCTGAGTAAATGAGGGAGATGGTTTGAAAACAATGAAGCAAATCTGAAGCAGCTGTTGTGGAAAAGAGTGCTAACTAGGGAAACAAACATTGCTTGGCAAAGCTGAGACTGCTGCTGCTGCTGCTGCTAAGTCGCTTCAGTCGTGTCCGACTCTGTGCGACCCCATAGACGGAAGCTCACCAGGCTCCCCCATCCCTGGGATTCTCCAGGCAAGAATACTGGAGTGGGTTGCCATTTCCTTCTCCAAAGCATGAAAGTGAAAAGTGAAAGTGAAGTCGCTCAGTCGCATCCGACTCTTAGCGACCCCACGGACTGGAGCCTACCAGGCTCCTCCGTCCATGGGATTTTCCAGGCAAAAGTACTGGGGTGGGGTGCCATTGCCTTCCCCAAAGCTGAGACTGGACATTGTAAATATGCAGTGAAAACAATTTACATAGTCTATCCAAATTTCAGATGAGTTTTTGGTTTTTATTTATTTATTTTTTTACGTTGACAAACCTATAGTTTTTTTTTTTTTTTTTGGTTATGCTGGGTCTTCGTTGCTACTCATAGGCTTTCTCTAGTTGTGGTAAGCAGAGGTTACTCTTTGTTGAAGTTCATGGCTTCTCATTAGTGTGGCTTTTCTTCTTGCAAGCATAGGCTCCAGGTGCAGGGGCTTCAGTGGTTGCATCATGTGGGCTCAGCAGATGTGGCACATGGACTTTAGTTGCTCTGAAGCATGAGGAATCTTCCTGCACCAGGGAACGAACCTTTGTCTCCTGAATTGGCAGGTGGATTCCTATTCTCTGTATCACCAGGGAAGTTCCAGTTCTTTGTTTTTAAAAACTATTTCTGAATCAGAAGGTTAAGGTCTAGACTAAATTTTCTTTACAAATATAATACTGCAGACAGTGCAGTAGAGATCATGAAACTAATACTATAATTTTCTATCTCTCCATTCCCTCCTTCCCCATATAATTTCTAATACACAGGTGCATGCACACAAACATACACATTATATTATCATTTACTATTAGCACTCCTCAGAGAGAAAGTTCCAAAATATGTCATCATCTCACTGCCTATAATCTTCTCTTTAATTTTCAGTGGAAAGTGGTAAGGAAATTATTGTGTGTGGTGGAATTTGTAGGAGAGCATGAACAATATTATTTATATTAATAATTTATCCGTTTTCAAAGAGCAAAATAACAAAATTCACCTCTTTCACATCTATTAAGAGATCTGCTCAAAGAAACCAGGGAAGGCAATGGCACCCCACCCCAGTACTCTTGCCTGGAAAATCCCACGGATGGAGGAGCCTGGTAGGCTCCAGTCCATGGGGTCGCTAAGAGTCGGAGACGACTGAGTGACTTCCCTTTGACTTTTCACTTTTATGCATTGGAGAAGGAAATGGCAACCCACTCCAGTGTTCTTGCCTGGAGAATCCCAGGGACAGAGGAGCCTGGTGGGCTGCCGTCTATGGGATCGCACAGAGTCGGACACGACTGAAGTGACTTAGCAGCAGCAGCAGCAGCAGCTCAAAGAAACATATCGATAGAGATGGGAGACTTTCTTCTTTATAAACTATTAAATTTTATTAAACAACAGTATTCAGCATAATTTTATATCTTAAAATAATCCACTTGTAGGTAATTTATTAAGCATATACTATACTATGGACTGAGCACATCCATTAACTCTCACAAAATCTCAATTAGACAAGGATCATTCCCATTTATAGGTGAGGAAATTGGATCACAGAAAGGTTAAGCAACTTGCCCTCAGGCATTTGGCTAGTAAATGGTAGAGATGGGATGTGAACCCAAGCAGTTTGACTCCAGAAGTCACACATTTAAATTATATGCTGAACTGCCTTCTCCACAGAAGAAACTTAAAGTTTTCCAAGCAAAGCACTCCTGTGAAGTTTCAGAAATTCAACAGGATTGGTTGAGCTGGCAAGTTGTAACACATTTTATATATATAAGCAATTTAGTATAAATGGAGACTTAAGAAACAGTATCAAGATACAAAATGAATTGTTTTCTTAGATAAAATTTTTATTAAATTACTTGGAAACATTTCAACTATAGAAAAGAGCACAGAAAATAATTACAATTTAACATCCATGTATCCTTTGCCCATCTTTCAGGTTTTGCCACATTTTCTGCAAATTATTTTTGGTAGAAAAAACATTCTATGAAGTGAAACTTATCCCATTCTCTTCTCGTTCTCTCTGGATCTAATTGCTGTTCTAAATTTGGTATCTGTAATTTCCTTATATGATCTTCACAGTTTCTTATTGTTAAATTTTTATTTATGATACACCATATACATCTTTCTGTAAGTTATTTTCCTCAATATTATATTAATGAACTCTAAATTAATACTAGTAGCTTTAGTTTATTAATTTCCGTTTTTTAGCATTCTGTGTATTTCAGTTTGTCCAGTAATGTCACTTGTTCATCCATTCTCCTGTGAATATTTAAATTGTGGCACTAATATAAGTAATGCCATGAACATTTTTGTGTTAGCTCACGATAATTACATAGGCATACAATTCCATAACATGCAGTTTAACAGGAAACAAAATACGTGTGCATGAACTATGACATGGCTGGATGGAATCACTGACTCGATGGACGATGGACGTGAGTCTGGGTGAACTCCGGAAGTTGGTGATGGATAGGGAGGCCTGGCGTGCTGCGATTCATGGGGTGGCAAAGAGTCAGACACGACTGAGCGACTGAACTGAACTATACAATGAAGGCAGCGATTAATTTTTATGAAAGGTACAAAAGATCACGTGTTGTTCTGAGCAAAAAGAGGCTACTTTCACTAGAAAATAGCTAGGGAAGGCGCCAACGACCAAGCAACATTCACTGCTAATTAATAGTAGGAGACCACACGCTTTAACCCTTATTTGAGGACAAAACCGGGCCCCAACAGGCTGAGCCAATACGAGTGTGATCGTGAAGAGTCCGCAGTGGAAGCTGCAGCAGCCGACCTCTTCGCTGTGCCAGGCCACTGGAAAGTGACAGCGCGAGGGCAATGTCGAGGGAACCAGGGCCTAGTCACTTTTCATTCCGAACGTGAAGGAAACTGAGGAACCGGGAGGGATCCCCACCCGTATATACCCGATCCGGGTGTATAGACACCCGCCTCGAAGTATCTCTCCACTTGCATTCACATTACTGCCAGGTCAGTAACCTGGAGCCAAGGGATACAGGACCCCTACCCAAAGCATTGCCTCCCAGTCTGGCCTCTTTTAGTGGCGCCTCTTTGCCTTACGCCAATTTCGTAAGTAAGCACTGAGACCAACCCAGAGGCTCCTCCAGCTCCGAAACCTGACGTGAAAACGCGCGGGGCTGCACAAACGGCAGCCATCTTTGATTAGGGCAAAACCACACCCTCGCACCCCACGGGCCACTCCCTCTCAGCGTCCCCAGGCTTTTCACCCACAAACGTAAGGCGTTAACCTTAGCGGCGGTGTTGAAGAAACACGCACAGAAGCCTGACTATCCATGACCCCGGAGGTGCCAGATCCCGCCAGTGTTAACATGGCGGCTAAACCCGAGCGGCAAAAGAGCGCTGACGCCAATGAAGTCATGCTCGAAAAACGAGCAAGTCGGCGGGGCAGCTATGAAGTAATCTCGCGAGATCGAAGCCAGCCTCCGCTCGGCCCGGAAACCTCGTCTGAGGGGGCGGAGGGGCGGAGGAGGGAGCGGGAGTCCGGCGAGAACCAGTGGAGGAGTCCGCCCGCTGTTGCCTGCGTAAGCGGAGCAGCGACTCCGGGCGGCTACGCCGCGAAATCGGCGTAGGCGGCTTTGGAGAATCGGCGGGTTGCGCTGCACCCGGGCTGGTCGCGGAGGGGGGAGGGGATGTCGGTCAGTGCGAGATCCGCTGCTGCTGAAGAGAGGAGCGTCAACAGCAGCACCATGGGTGAGTCTCAGCTTTGGGCCGTCGCGACTCCAGTCGGCGGCTCGGGACGTTGTGGGGCTCTGCAGCCCCCCGATCGGGTGGTGGTGGGGGAAACGCCCTGAGGCGAGGCGCGGCGCTGGGGCGAAAGCAGGTGAGGTGGGGGGCGACGGCGGGCCCGGGGCGCGGCGGTGGCGGCGGACCCGGGGGGAGGGGAGACGGCGGCAGTGACAGTTTGAATTGAATGTGCGGAGAATCGAGGCGGCGGCATTTCCTGTGCCGCGGCGGGCGGGCCCGGGGAGTGGAGAGACGTGAGCCACGGCCTCCGTCGCCGGACCCCGAGCAGGGTCTCCTTTGCCGGGCCTCCGGCTCCGCGGCCCTGCTTCTTCGCGTCGGCGGCCGCAGCTCGTCGGCGGAGCTCCCCTCGTGGGGGAGTGGGCCTGGCGAGGAGGGTGGGAATGTGTGTGCGCGTCCGGTTGAGGGTGCTGTGTGGGCCGGCCCCGGGAGGGCGGCGGCGGGGAGAGAGGAAGAGGGATGCACCAGGCTGCGGTGCAGGCGGCGGCGGCTGCTGCAGCGGCTCCGACGACCGTGTCGCCTCCTCGCACCCTCTCCCCGCCTCTGGGGCTTCCTTTCCCCAGGCGCGGCCCCGTAGGCCGTTGGATGGCGGGCAAAGCTTGAATAAGGAGGATAAGGAGCCTGGTTTGGGCTTAATTTTTAAGAAAAGGGGAAAAGAGAACGTTTAGTAAGGGCGCCCTCCGGAGGAACTGAAGGGCTGGGAAGGGTCTTTGGAAAAGGGAGGGAGTTGGAGATACGGACTGGCGATGTTTAAGGAAATTAAGTTTTGAAAATATTTAAGTATTCTCATTTATTCCCTTAAGCCCTTTCATTTCCTTTTCTCCTCCACGTATTGGAAAAAGAACGAAGCCATTTCATTCACATTTTCCACTCCCAAGTTCCATTTCATTCTGTGTATATAGTAGGAAATAGCAACTGAAATTTTTCTAACACATTTCCATTTGCTGAGTTACATTTTGAGAGTACACTGTTTCATATCTGGGTTGTGAGTCCAGGTGATTGTTTAGATACTGAATTAGTTTATTCTTGCGACTTTATTGTTCTAGTTCAACTTTATGGTTTCTCTTGGTGTTGTTACTTTGATGAAATGAAAGGATATTTTTCTGAGTACCCTTGGTAATCGAAATCAACAGGTAATCTAGATTCTAAAGCATTTTACGTATTTATTTAGGTGATGAGTAAAGTCAATTCCCTACCCTTTATAAAAACTTGTTTATAAACAAGTTTAGGAGGAAAGTTTTTTGGCATTAGGTGCACAGGTAGAGATGAAGTTTATGAAATCCTTGTAGACTGAAGGATATTGCCTTAGCAGTGTATAAACAATTACGAATCTAGTTAATGCTTCTTGTATCTCTTATTCCTCCAAATAGCAGAGGAAGGGACGGGGGAGCCTGGTGGGCTTCCGTCTACGGGGTAGTACAGAGTCGGACACGACTGAAGCAGCTTAGCAGCAGCAGCAGCATCAGGGGAAGGAGCAGGGAGGGGGGTATGGGGGCAGGAAACAGGCTTTCATCCCACCCAGCTGTTCAGTGGGTGGGGCTAGAGGAGATAGGGTTGAGTGGAACTATGAAATAAATGTGAAAGCTCCTTAGATTGTTGTATGGTAGCATTGTGTCCTTCTGTGTTTGGACAGCATGACATAGCCAGGTCTTCTCAATACAGTTATTAAAAATATCACGTGCTCTTAGGCTCACAGAATTGAAGCTCATAACTGAAAAATTTTTGTGTTTATGGCAAGTAGATTTTAATTTGCAGAAACTTATTATAATTGTGTAAACTAAAAGTGTCTGGTTTCTGATTTTGATTTCAAGATATTCGATACATAACTACAGAAAAGGTAATTTATGTATCAGATACATATCAGTTACCGATAGCTTGTTTCAAAACTTTGTTATATAATTGATCCTTTGGA
Source organism: Tragelaphus eurycerus (assembly GCA_935064755.1). Taxonomy (NCBI): domain Eukaryota; kingdom Metazoa; phylum Chordata; class Mammalia; order Artiodactyla; family Bovidae; genus Tragelaphus; species Tragelaphus eurycerus. The sequence goes on from CAKXYN010000002.1 coordinate 35,676,939, forward strand.
TTTGCATATTTTCCCACAGAAATACTCTTAAATAACTACATGTCAGGACTTTTGAGCTGTTTTGAAACAAGATAGGACCCCTGAAAGACCTTAGAACAGTTGTAGAGGTAATAGCAACCCACTCCAGTGTTCTTGCCTGGAGAATCCCAGGGTCGGGAGAGCCTGGTGGGCTGCCATCTATGTAGTCGCACAGAGTCGGACACTACTGAAGTGACTTAGCAGCAGAAGAGGGTTAAAATTGACAATTCACATGGTAAAGAATCCTCCTGAGATAGGGACGAGGAGGGTTCGATCCCAGGGTCAGGAATATCCCGTGCAGAAGGAAATGGCAGTCCACTCCAGTATTCTTGCCTGGGAAATCCCATGGACAGAGGAGCCTGGTGGGCTACAGTCCATGGGGTTGCAAAAGAGTTGGACATGGATTAGTTGGACTGCTGCTGCTGCGTTGCTTTAGTCGTGTCCAACTCTGTGCGACCCCATAGACGGAAGCCCACCAGGCTCCCCCGTCCCTGGGATTCTCCGAGCAAGAACACTGGAGTGGATTGCCATTTCCTTCTCCAATGCATCAAAGTGAAAAGAGAAAGTGAAGTCGCTCAGTTGTGTCTGACTCTTAGTGAGCCCATGGACTACAGCCTACCAGGCTCCTCCATCCATGGGATTTTCCAGGCAAGAGTATTGGAGTGGGGTGCCATTGCCTAGCAACAAAAAATGATAAAGAAGGAGGAAGAGTTAGATTTCTAAGATCTCAATAATGGGGAGTGGTCAGATGAGTAGACCACTTGATGTGAAGGTTAAGCAAGTTGATTTCAGACTTGTTATAAATTGATGGTATATGTATTCACTATAGCTCTATTCTTGTATTTGCCAATAGAGTATTATTATCTAATTATCAGCTGAGAGCATGTTTCCCATTTTAAGCTAATAAACTATCTTTAGTTGTTGATTAGAAGTAGAAACTTAATTTAACATTTATACATTTTACTAAATTTTGAGACAAAACTTTTATTTTTCTATAGAGTTTGGACTCTAAATGACAAGATCTATTGCACAATGAAACTGATGTAGAAAAAATATGTTTTTTAGGAGTAGAATTTTAAGGTAGTGTGATTATAGGTTAGGCTTGCCAGATGAGAGCACACTGTTAAATGCAGACCTACATTTGGTCTCTGCAGCAGTGTTTTGCAGACTGTGAGTTGAGACAAGTGGATGTTGAAATCAGTTTTGTGGATTTCTACCAATACTTTACAAAGTAGTAAAGAAATAAAAAATAGCAGTACATTGTAAAAATTTGGAGTGGTAAATTTTGTTGTGTAAGTATCGTGTATTGTGTTGACATATAACTTTTTTTTTTTAATTGAGAACTGTGATCAAAAAAGTTTGTAAAAACACTTAGGGTGATGTGCAGTATGGATTGGTGAAGTTGAAGATCTTTAAACTTTATGATAGAGGTCTTAGTGTGAGGATGTAAGACTAAATGAAATTAAGTCTTATTTTTGATTCATTTATTTTGTACATTATGTAGCTGGTGTGGTTAGAAAGATCTGAGATCTACTTTTCCTTGAGAGGAGGTCATCTCCCACAGTTATATAGAAAGCAGGGTGGGTTGCAAAAGAAGGTAGTATTATATCATTAAATGTCTCTGCTCTTGACTTTGAGGAGAAAAAAATGTTTTCAGTCTTGTCCTTTTGCATTATGGAAGATGTGGAGAGCCAGATTTTGAGCATGAGCTTGGGTAAAGGGACCAAAAAGGCAGCTTGGTTAGCATTCAGCGTTGAAGGCCTTAGGTGAGACACACAAAAGGTCCTTGTAATTAATATTTGGTGCAATGTAATTCTGCAGAGATAGGGATTACAGATAGGGATTTGAGTTCAAAGTATTAATAATAACAAATATAGTATAAGGACTAAGAAAAAAGACTTTGGTGTCAGACAGACATGCAGTCAAATCCTGGCTTTGCCACTTACTAGATGTATCAGTCAATGATAGGTTTAGGTTACTGCTTCTCAAACTGATGAAGGGTGTTTTTATTTTATTTTTTAAAATTTCCAATTCACTGTTGACTGACACAATTGTACAAATTATTGCAAGTTAGTTTTACTAATGCAGATGAAACTTAAAAAGGCAAAAATAAAAGCCCCAATTTTTAAAGATCTAGTAGACATAAAGTTATTCAGGTATAAAAATTTTCGTTTCTGTGTTCTACATTTGTATTTCTCTGGTGTAAACCATTGAACAATCAGGCTGGTCCCTCCATAGACTATACTTGGAATAGTTCTGGGTTAAACCATGGTGCAGTAACAAATAGCCCTCAAAATCTTAGCGGCAGTAGTTTAAAGATGAGGTCATGCCTGTCCTGAAGTTCGTGTATTTTATTTTAAGCAATTGTTTTTTAATTTCAGAAGTACTTTGAAGATTGAGGAGAGTACATAAGTATCCCCTGAGGTTTGGGAGTAAAGCCTAATCTTGCTTACATTATTCTGAAGTGTATTTTAGGTATTTATGTGACATTTATTTTAGATATTCCTGTGACATTTGTATTTTATCTGTATTTGTTTGATTTGTATACAAGTGAAATTCACTGAGACATGTCCAACTCTTTTGTGACTCCATGGACTGTTTCCTGCCAGGCTCCTCTGTCCATGGGATTCTCCATGCAGGAATACTGGAGTGGGTTGCTAATTTTCCTTCTCCAGGGGATCTTCCAGACCCAGAGATTGAACCTGGGTCTCCTGCATTGCAAGTGGACTCGTTACCATCTGAGCCACCAGGGAAGACCATACACAATATAAAGATAATCCACACCGCCCCTCCTCCCCCTTCTTTCTCACCAATGTGGGATTAAAAATTGACTTTCCTGAAGATATGTTAATTCTATTGTTTTGTTTACCTCTGGGGCCACAGCTAAGTACTTTTGATAGCTTCATTTGAGATGGGGCTCAGATCAAGGTTTCTCAGACTGGGCAAGAGTGCAGTTTGGTGTTTTTAATTTGGAGGGAGTGGGCTGTCTTGTGCATTGTACAATGTTGACCAGCATCCCTGGCCTCTGCTAACTAGATACCAGTAGCAGTTCATCCTCCCCAGAGATGACAATGAAAAAAAAATGTCTCCAGACATTGCCAAATGTCACCTGGGAGAGCCAGTTTGAGAACCACCATACTAGGTGATGAGGAACCCTTGAAAGATTATAGCAGATGGAGAAGGAAAAAAACTCTTTGTTAAACATCTGGTTCATAATTCTTCCTCCTAGAACTCCTAGCACTTGGTATTTCTCAAACTTAGAAATTAGAATCACCTAGGTAGCTAGTGCTCATTTCACATGCTAGCAAGGTAATTCTCAAAATCCTTCAAGCTAGTATTCAGCAGTACCTGAACGGAGAACTTCCAGATGTACAAACTGGGTTTAGAAAAGGCAAAGGAACCAGAGGTCAAATTGCCAACATTCATGGGGTCTTAGAAAAGCAAGGGAATTCCAGAAAAACATCTGCTTTTGCAGATTCATTGATTATGCTGAATTTTTTGTGTGGATACTGGAATAGCAGAGCACCTTACCTGTCTCCCAATAAACCTATTTGCAGGTTAATAAGCAACAGTTTGGCAATGGCACCCCACCCCAGTACTCTTGCCTGGTCCCATGGACGGAGGACCCTAGTGGGCTGCAGTCCATGGGGTCGCTAAGAGTCGGACACAACTGAGCGACTTCACTTTTACTTTCCACTTTTATGCATTGGAGAAGGAAATGGCAACCCACTCCAGTGTTCTTGCCTGGAGAATCCCAGGGTCGAGGGAGCCTGATGGGCTGCCGTCTGTGGGATCGCACAGAGTCGGACACGACTGAAGTGACTTAGCAGTAGCAGTAGCAGTAAGCAACAGTTAAAACCAGTTATAGAATGACAGATTAGTTCAAAATTGGGAAATGGATATGTCAAGTCTGTATGTTGTCACCCTGCTGGCTTGCAGAGTACATTGTGCAAAATGCCTGGCTGGAATCAAGATTGCCAGGAGAAGTATCAACAGCCTCAGATATGCAGATGATACTCCTCTAATGGCAGAAAGTGAAGAGGAACAAAAGAGCCTCTTGATGAAAGTGAAAAAGGAGAGTGAAAATCTGGCTTAAAATTCATAATTCAAAAACTAAGATCATGGCATCTGATCCCATCATTTCATGGCAAATAAATAGATAGGGGGGAAAGTGAAAACAGTGACAGGCTTTATTTTCTTGGGCTCCAGAATCATTGTGGGTGGTGACTGCAGCCATGAAATTAAAAGACTGTTGCTCCTTGGAAGAAAAACTATGACAAACCTAGACAGCATATTAAAAAGCAGAGATATCACTTTGCTCACAAAGGTCCATGCAGTCAAAGTTGTGGTTTTTCTAGTAGTCCTTGTGGATGTGAGAGTTGGACCATAAGGAAGGCTGTGCACCGAAGATTGATGCTTCCAAATTGTGATGCTGGAGAAAACTCTTGAGAGTCCCTTGGATAGAGAGGAGTAGGTATCATTTCTTGAAATAGGTAATTTAAAACATGAAATTGAGAGGCCTGTGGGACAGCTAAGTGAGCATAGTAGAGTCTCAATAATGCTAGGAGAGACATCTAGGATGGAAAATAAGCATTTTAAGGTTTTTGTAAATTTATTCATTTGTGCTTTGAATTTTTATGTTTAGTAATTGAATGTCTATATTGAACAAAAGCCATACTCTAGTTTGGTGAATAAATTTGTTTAATATTTTTATAAGACTTGGTAGTTTTAGTTTGGTGAGCAAACTTGAAGGAAATTGGAATAAAGTGATTTGTGTGAAACTTATGTGTTCTGCACAGCTAGACAGACTGCGGTTAATAATTTCTTAAAATGTCTATTTATTAAAAATTTGTACTGGTACTTTCAAAGCAGTAGCCGTTTCAAACTGTTTGCTAGTGTTTCTTTATATGAGTGACATTTTTTTATCCTTATATGTTCAAATTGTTCATTCAGATTATAATCAGAGTTCTTCCTTTTTTGAGGAAGATTTTGGTATAGTCAATCAGTTTTTGAAAATACTAGAAATATTTTGAGTGAGGTAATTTTTTGTGCAAGAGGAGGCAGAATCTTCATAGCAACCTTGGTGCTTTCTGGTTATTCTATTACAATGACTAGGGTACTACCTCATTTGTTACATGTTTTTTGGGTCTATACAAGGAAAATTTTTTTCAGTAACTAGTCTACCTTAAAGCATCAACATTTTAAACCATTTTTAATTTTTAAAAGTTTAATAGATATATTTAGTTCCTTTTGTGATTAAATACATTAATCAAGAGGGGAAAAAAGCCACTAAATTATTAATATTTCAGTCACTGAAGTTTGATTTGTTTTCTTAATTGCATACTTTTTTTCATGATTGTGATTAGTGGTATATTAGTAGTTAGTGGTTCTCAACCCTGGTTAGGCATTGGAAACACTTTCAATTTTTAATATACTTGGAGGCTTGTTAATTCACTGGGTGTGAGGTGGGGCTCAGAAATTTACATTTTTTAGTATTTTAGGTAGTTTTGATGAGCAACCAGGGTTGATAACTTCTGATGTGAATTATGTGAGGTAATATATGTAAAAGTGCTCTGTAAACTCTTTAAAATATATACAAAACCAAGGTATTATTCTCTTAATATTTAATAATATTTTTGGTGTATTAATCTATATATAGATTATTTTAAGTATGTATATGGTGTTTCTAATATTGATATTCTAATTGTCTAGCCATTTTATCATTTCAAGATGTTCAGTGTCATTATTTTAGAACTATCAATAGTATGAAAAGAGTATTGTTAAGCCTCTTCTGCCTTCCCCAATTATTTTCCTAGGGCATTTGTTAGTTTAGTATCTTAAACTTGTTTTTAATTTATATTTTTCATATTACTGGAGAGAGACATTTGTTATGTATAATCCAGTTAGCTTCTCTACTTTCATAAGAATATGTTGAACTTGTTAAAATCACTGTCAGGAATATTTGGGTTTGTGCTGTGACTTATATATGGGACTATGAAATAATGCAATATGAGAGTCATTTTTGTTTTTAAATTATACATCGTTCTTCACATTTTTGTGCTCTCAGGAATGTACCTAACTTCTCCTGTCCTTGAGGTTTGTAGCTGTTGAGCTTGCTGTTAATAATCTTTGTATTTTAGCTGCTCAGTCATTATTTCCTGGTTCATCTCTTTATTGAAGTTCTGCTCTCTGTTAAGTATTGGGTTAGATTTCCATTTTAATTCCCAGCTACATTCTGTTTTTTTTTTTTTTTTAATTAAAAATAAAACCAACATGGCAGCCCAGACATGGTGACTTAACAGGTCAGGCATGACAGCAAGATGGGCAGCAGTGTCAGATTTGGAAACACATGCGATAGTTCCCTAGAGGCAGCTCTGAACCTACAGCTTGTATTTCATTTCTACCTCAGCTAGTGTTTTTGTTGCAGGAAGGGGAACCCCTTCCAGGGCCCAAGAGTGGGCTCTCGTCTAACACTTGGAAATGAATGGTCCAAAGACACATGTGCTGACAAAGCAAGAGACTTTACTGGGAAAGGGCACCCAGGTGCAGAGCAGTAGGGTAAAGGAACCCAGGAGAACTGCTCTGCTTCCTGGCTGTCAGTCTCAGGGTTTATAGTAATGGAATTAGTTTCCAGATTGTCTTTGGCCAGTCATTCTGACTCAAGAATCCTTCCTGGTAGCCCTCCCATTGCTCAGCCAAGATGGATGCCAGCGAAAAGTATTCTGGGACGTTAATTCCCAGCTATATTCTGTACAATATATTCTGACAGCTGAGTGAAAAGGGAAGAAATTTAAGTAGAAATGATTTTAGTTTTATGGATGTATAAAATAATGTGCAAATAGAAAACAACTAAGGAAACCAAAATACATACTCATTGTATAATTTGCAAAACCAGATTTGCTCTGAGTACAACTTGTAGTCTGTTTTCTGATTGCTGAGAAGGGCAAATTGAGTAAACTTGAGAACTTGGCATGAAAGAATGAAATTGTTGCCATTTCCTTCTCTAGGGGAGCTTGCCTACCCAGGGGTCTCCTGCCTTGCAGGCAGATTCTTTATTAACTGAGCCACCAGGGAAGCCCCAATCTTAGAACTGTAGTCAATCCTGTCATGTTTTGTATTAGAATATAAAAGTTGATCTAATACAGAAAAGTAAGAGTTACTTAACCAGTTGCTTAATTCAGGTGTGAGCTTAAAAAATAACTAGAATGACTTATCTGATAAGTTATTGTTTTTTAGTCTTTAAGTTGTGCCCAACTCTGCAACCTCATGGACTGTGTAGCACACCAGGCCCCTCTGTCCTCTAACTATCTCCCAGAGTTTGCTCAAATTCATGTCCATTGAGTTGGTGGTGCTGTCTAACCATCTTATCTTCTGCCTCCCCTTTCTCCTTTTGCCTTCAGTCTTTAACAGTATCAGGGTCTTTTCCAAAGACTTGGCTATTCGCATCAAGTGGCCAAAGTATTGGAGCTTCAGCTTCAGCAACAGTCCTTCCAATAGGAAACACTCAACGATTGATTTCCTTTAGGATGGACTGGTTGGATCTCCTTGCAATCCAGGGAACTCTCAAGAGTCTTCTCCAGCACCACAGTTCAAAAGCATCAATTCTTTAGCGCTCAGCCTTCTTTATGGTCCACTCTCACATCCATGCATGACTACTGGAAAAACCATAGCTTTGACTGTGTGGACCTTTGTTGGCAAAGTGATGTCTCTGCTTTTTAATACACTGTCTAGGTTTGTTGTAGCATTCTTTCTAAGAAGCACTGATCTTAATTTCATGGCTGCATTCACCATCCACAGTGATTTTGGAGCCCACAAAATCAAATCTGTCCCTGCTTCCACTTTTCCCTCTTATATTTGCCATGAGTGATGGGACTGTATACCATGATCTTAGTTTTTTTTTTTTTAATTTATCTATTTTTAATTGAATGATAATTGCTTTACAGAATCTTGTTGTTTTCTGTCAAACATCAACATGAATCAGTTAGATCTTAGTTTTTTTAATGTTGTATTTCATAGCAGCATTTTCATTTTCCTCTTTCACCCTCATCAGGAGACTCTCTAGTTCTTTTTCACTTTCTGCCATTAGAGTGATGTCATCTGTGTATCCGAGGTTGTTGATATTTCTCCTGGCAATTTGGCAAGTAGACCCATCAAAAATACTTGTTTGTGTTTGATCATGGTGCTGTGCTGTTAAAAAGATAATTACACAGATGTAGTTCCTTTTTTTACATTTCTGAAAGTTTGAAATAATCGTAGACTTGCTGAAAAGTTGCAGGCTCTATCCTTTTGAAACTTAAGTATTTGGTGAACATGGAGGAAGTGCAAAGATAATACCAAAACATGCATATACAATGTGTTATATGAGATAAATATGCCATCAAAATTAGTACTGGCTAGGAGCAAGTGAAAAGGGAAAAGTTTTATGCTTGATGGAGACACCTTTTACTTGAAATTATGTTGAAGGGTTTTGGGTAGGGCTAGGAGATTCCAGTGCTTTTTAATTGAAGGACGAGGGGATTCCGTTTAACTGGTATCACTAGTGGATGCCGTTTAACAAATTAGAATCTAACTAGGGTGAATAAAAGACTGTTCTCATTTCATTTAATGAATCTATGATTATTGTACTGAAATACTACTTTCATAAAATAATTGACCTATTGTAGAACTTTAAATATCTATTTACTTATAATACAGGCTTCTAAGGTCCCTGTTTAAAAAAAAAAACAAAAAAAAACCTTATTTCCTAGGCCCTACCAGAACATTCTAATTCCCTACTTCTAGGTTAGGACCTAGGTATTTGTTTTTATCAAGCTTCCCAGATGTTTCTGATTATAGCCTGGTTTGGAAATCATTTAACTGCAAGATAAAAGTCCAGAAGCCTTGATAATAGCTGTTGTCTATTGCACAACCACTGTAACAACTTGTCGGTTATTGTGCTTATTGTATCTGAAGTGCCAAATATTTCAAATATTTCATATATATCTTATGATAACCTCATAAATACGTTGTCCCAGTCTAAGGCTCAGAAAGGCTATGTAGCTTACCCATCCAGAGTATAGCTCCAAGTTACAGAAGCTACTAGATTTCAGATTTCTAGCTGTATTTTTAGTGGTCCACACCCTTATCTATGGAGGATATATTCCAAGGTCCCCAGTGGATGCTTGAAACCACAGATAGTAATACCGAACCCTGTCTGTACTATTTTTTCCTATACAAACATACTTAGGATAAAGTTAAACTTATGAATTAGACACAGTAAGAGATGGACAACAATAGCTAATAATAAAGCAGAACAACTGTAACAAAATACTGTAATAAAGGTTGTTATAAAGATGTGGTCTCTCTCTCAAGTTCAACTTTGCCAGAAATGTGGCAGTGGCTTCTTCATTGGCAGACTCAGCCTCTCCAATAATTTTTATATTTTTCAGTTGAAATCTATTCTTGAGTCTGTGTAACCGTTTCATATTGGAGTAAATGACTTGGTGTCGTTTTAGGGGGTCCCTTGCTTGCTAAAGTTGTCATACAGGCTCCATGCTTTCTGGTGTGACCTGTTGGCCATCATTTGTAACATGTTTTATGTTAATGTCTTCCACCCATAGATTTAAATGCCTTTTCCATCCTGACTTTTCCATTTATCTTGCACTGTGACTTTTCCATTTATCAGGCACTGTGGCTGTAACTTTGCAGTTTGAGGTGTTATCAGCAAAAGTAGCATAAATTTTTTTTTCCTTTTTCTCAATTTCATGGATAGAAGATTCCTTTTAAGGTACAATTTCTTTTTCCTTATTAAATCAAGACCTTCACCTTTTCATTTATGGGAAGTACTTTATAGCTTCTCTTTCATATATGCAAATTGCCAGAATTCCAACAACTCTTGTTCTTTGGGGCCATTATTAAGTAAAATTATGAAGTGAGGGTTACTTGAACACAAGCATTGCAGTATCACAATGGGTGATCTGATTATACTGAGAAGGCTAAGTGACCAATGGGCAGGATATACAAAACAGAGGGATGACTCACATCACCGGCTGGACAGAGCTGGACAGCACAGAAAGGTGTGAGATTTCATCATGCTATTCAGAACAGCACACAATTTAAAACTGATGAATTGCTTAGTTCTGGGATTTTCTCATTTAATATTTTCAGACCGCAGTTAACAGCTGGTAGCTGAAACCTTGGAAAGCAAAACTTGAGGTGAAGGGGGACTCTTATTGATGTATGATTATCTTATATATTTTTTAATTAAAAATTTGGGTAGTCATTTTAGGGTCTCTTTGCTTGGCTTTTTCCTTCTATTTAGATCAATCATGTTTTGTATTCTTTCTTTGCTTATGCTCTTCTTACCTATCTTGAAGTCACATCCATCCATTAATGAAGGCCCACCTCAAAACTACTCATTCTGGGAAGCTTTTCCTATCTTTGATCCTTTCCCTAACTTAAACTCCATGAAGACTACTCTCCTAGTAGGTAACAGCATTGTCAATATGTAAAAATATATTTTCAGGTATTGTTTATGCTAATATTACAAATATTGTGGGTGGCATAGTTAGTTGCAGTATTGTGATGGGTAGCACGCTTTTCTCAGCCCTTTACTGATCTCTGGCATTACTACATATAGTACTACTCTTGAGTAGAATGTTGTGTGTGTGTGCGTGCGTGCATGTGTGTGTGTGTGTGTGTGTGTGTGTGTGTGTGGTTAGCAAAAACACAAGAGAACAAATCCATACTTTTATTTATTTGCTTTTCAATGAGTTTAAATCCTCAAAGTGTACGGCATCACAGAGTCTGTGTCCAGAGGCCTTAGCAAGAAGACTGCTTTGGAATTTGGCACAAACCATGCTACTGTTTACCTGAGCATGAGTTGTCTTTCCCCAGATTACTCTGGTTTTATTAGGTTTGCTGCCAAGAGTTACCGTTGTTCTTTGCTTTGTACAAATAAGTACGTCTCTTACCTAGATAGAATTCAGTTTCATCTCAAGCATATATACCTTCGATTTTCAGAAAAGCTGTGTACTCCCTCTTGGTTCCATAGACCCCTCTTACAGCCAGCAAAAATGGCCTTGAGCCACAGCCTTCCAGATATATTTGTTGTTTTAGAAGTCCTGTTCCCAGCAGGCCCACAGGGTCCAAGATGGCTGAAAGAGAGACCATTATTTTTATAATGGAATAAATTAACAGACCTTGGTTATGTAAAAAGTTAGAATTTTCTGTTTTGAGGTTTCAGATTACTTTGGCTGTTTCAGTAGCTCAACAAGGCAGGCTTTTCAAATCTTCTGTTGTAGAGTAAATTTATAAACATACAGAAACATTTATCATAATAAATTAATAATTTCAGCAGTAATGTAATTTAGTTTGCAGTACAATTTTTTAACTAGTATTTTCTTAGAACTTTATTAGTCTGCTAGGACTGCCATTACAGAAAACCACAGATGAGGTGGCTTAAAAAACAGACATTTGTTTTCTCAAAGTTCTGGAGGCTGGAAGTCCAGTATTAAGGTGCCAGTAGATTTGGTTTCTGGTGAAGGGTCTTCCTGAATTACATATGGCCACCTTCTGTCTGTGTCCTCACGTGGCCTTTGTGCAACCTCTGGAGGAGAAAGGGTTATCTCCAGTGTATCTTCCTCTTCTTGTAAGGATACCAGCTCCACATGATGGGCCCTACTCTTATGACCTCCTTTAACCTTCGTTACCCCCTTTAAGGCCCTGTCTCCCAGATACAATTACATTGGGATTAGGGCTTCATCATAAGAAAAGATAAGTCTGATTTCTCTTTTTAGTATTATTGCTTTGTAGTTTGAAGACAGCTATCTTTTGTTCTGACTTTTAGTCTTTCCATTTTCTTTAAAAATGTTTATATGGGAGAGAGTCATAGCCCTCCAGCCGTTTTTACTCCCCTTTGAACTTCATTTGGTACATATCCTTGCTAATACCAGGACTGAAATGAGGACTGAAATGAATATCTTGTGATCTTAAAATTGCACATTGAGTCTATCTTTTGTGACCTTCTATGTACTATATAAATCTGTTAATGAGGCCTAAAGTTACCTTACCTTTTCAGTTCAGTTGCTCAGTCGTGTCCGACTCTTTGCGACCCCATGAATCGCAGCACACCAGGCCTCCCTGTCCATCACCAACTCCCCGAGTTCAGTCAGACTCAAGTCCATTGAGTCAGTGATGTCATCCAGCCATCTCATCCTCTGTCGTCCCCTTCTCCTCCTGCCCCCAATCCCTCCCAGCATCAGAGTCTTTTCCAATGAGTCAACTCTGCATGAGGTGGCCAAAGTACTGGAGTTTCAGCTTTAGCATCATTCCCTCCAAAGAAATCCCAGGGCTGATCTCCTTCAGAATGGACTGGTTGGATCTCCTTGCAGTCCAAGGGACTCTCAAGAGTCTTCTCCAACACCACAGTTCAAAAGCATCAATTCTTCGGCGCTCAGCTTTCTTCACAGTCCAGCTCTCACATCCATACATGACCACAGGAAAAACCATAGCCTTGACAAGACGGACCTTTGTTGGCAAAGTAATGTCTCTGCTTTTGAATATGCTATCCACGTTGGTCATAACTTTCCTTCCAAGGAGTAAGCGTCTTTTAATTTCATGGCTGCAGTCACCATCTGCAGTGATTTTGGAGCCCAGAAAAATAAAGTCTGACACTGTTTCCACTGTTTCCCCATCTATTTCCCATGAAGTGATGGGACCAGATGCCACGATCTTCGTTTTCTGAATGTTGAGTTTTAAGCCAACTTTTTCACTCTCCACTTTCACTTTCATCAAGAGGCTTTTTAGTTCCTCTTCACTTTCTGCCATAAGGGTGGTGTCATCTGCATATCTGAGGTTATTGATATTTCTCCCGGCAATCTTGATGCCAGCTTGTGCTTCTTCCAGCCCAGCGTTTCTCATGATGTACTCTGCATATAAGTTAAATAAGCAGGGTGACAATATACAGGCTTGACGTACTCCTTTTCCTATTTGGAACCAGTCTCTTGTTCCATGACCAGTTCTAACTGTTGCTTCCTGACCTGCATACAGATTTCTCAAGAGGCAGGTCAGGTGGTCTGGTATTCCCATCTCTCTCAGAATTTTCCACAGTTTATTGTGATCCACACAGTCAAAGGCTTTGGCATAGTCAATAAAGCAGAAGTAGATGTTTTTCTGGAACTCTCTTGCTTTTTCGATGATCCCGCAGATGTTGGCAATTAGATCTCTGGTTCCTCTGCCTTTTCTAAAACCAGCTTGAACATCAGGAAGTTCACAGTTCTCTTATTGCTGAAGCCTGGCTTGGAGAATTTTGAGCATTACTTTACTAGCATGTGCTGCTGCTGCTAAGTCACTTCAGTTGTGTCCGACTCTGTGTGACCCCATAGATAGCAGCCCACCAGGCTCCCCTGTCCCTTGGATTCTCCAGGCAAGAACACTGGAGTGGATTGCCATTTCCTTCTCCAGTGCAGGAAAGTGAAAAGTGAAAGGGAAGTCGCTCAGTTGTGTCCGACTCTTCGCAGCCCCATGGACTGCAGCCTACCGCGCTCTTCTATCCATGGGATTTTCCAGGCAAGAGTACTGGAGTGGGGTGCCATGTGAGATGAGTGCAATTGTGTGGTAGTTTGAGCATTCTTTGGCATTGCCTTTCTTTGGGATTGGAATGAAAACGGACCTTTTCCAGTCCTGTAGCCACTGCTGAGTTTTCCAAATTTGCTGGCATATTGAGTGCAGCACTTTCACAGCATCGTCTTTCAGGATTTGAAATAGCTCAGCTGGAATTCCATCACCTCCACTAGCTTTGTTCGTAGTGATGCTTTCTAAGGCCCACTTGACTTCACATTCCAGGATGTCTGGCTCTCAGTGAGTGATCACACCATCGTGATTATCTGGGTCGTGAAGATCTTTTTTGTACAGTTCTTCTGTGTATTCTTGCCACCTCTTCTTAATATCTTCTGCTTCTGTTAGGTCCATACCATTTCTGTCCTTTATCGAGCCCGTGTTTGCATGAAATGTTCCCTTGGTATCTCTAATTTTCTTGAAGAGATCTTTAGTCTTTCCCATTCTGTTGTTTTCCTCTATTTCTTTTTGTTGACTGCTGAGGAAGGCTTCCTTATCTCTTCTTGCTCTTCTTTGGAATTCTGCATTCAGATGCTTATATCTTTCCTTTTCTCCTTTACTTTTCGCTTCTCTTCTTTTCACAGCTATTTGCAAGGCCTCCCCAGACAACCATTTTGCTTTTTTGCATTTCTTTTCCATGGGGATGGTCTTGATCCCTGTCTCCTGTACAGTGTCACGAACCTCATTCCATAGTTCATCAGGCACTCTATCTATCAGATGTAGGCCCTTAAATCTATTTCTCACTTCCACTGTATAATCATAAGGGATTTGATTTAGGTCATACCTGAATGGCCTAGTGTTTTTCCCTACTTTCTTCAATTTCAGTCTGAATTTGGCAATAAGGAGTTCATGATCTGAGCCACAGTCAACTCCCGGTCTTGTTTTTGCTGATTGTATAGAGCTTCTCCATCTTTGGCTGCAAAGAATATAATCAGTCTAATTTCAGTGTTGACCATCTGGTGATATCCACGTGTAGACATGTTAAAAGTTACCTTTTAGGGAAACCTTAATTCTTATACTGACAGAGAGAGTATAGTGTCAACTCAGATGTCTCTACCTTTTCCCCTTGTGCTGCCATTATTTTATCTTGCTTCTTCAGGATTGTTTTTTTTTTTTTTTTTAATTAGACGTACTTGGTTTGGTGAAATGTGTCCCTCCTCCTCATTTGCAGTTCCATTTTATAGTTGTGTCCTTAACTGAAACTTTATCTTTTAGATTGTGGTTTGAGGGTGGGAAAAAGGACACGATTTGGATCCATATATTTCCATAGCAGATTTCATTTGGGTTCTGAATGTGTCATATGAAGTATTTATTACCTTTTTCAGCTTTTATCGTGTATATTTAAAGTGTATCTTTTGTTTTCATCACAATATTAAATAATGTTCAGTTCAGTTGCTCAGTCCTGTCCGACTCTCTGCGACCCCATTGACTGCAGCACGCCAGGCCTCCCTGTCCATCACCAACTCCTGGGGTTTACTCAAACTTGTGAGTCGGTGATGCCATCCAACCATCTTATCCTGTGTCGTCCCATTCTCCTCCTGCCTTCAATCTTTCCCAGCATCTGGGCTTAATTAAGGATGGATTCTTGTGGTATATAATTTTGCTGAAGTTGATATACAACTAATCAGCTTTTAATTCATCTTATTTTATTAGTCCTCCAGTTTTTATTTCTCTGCCTTGCCCCTATTCACATCATGATTGAAATCTTGTCTGAATTACCTTGTATAATTTCTTTCTTTACGCTCTAATCAATATGTCAGAAATGGAAAATAGGATCTGATTTATAAAGAAGAAAACCCACACTAACTTGTGAATGACTTCATTTTCTTTCTGTTTGATTTTTTTTTAATGTAAATGCTTTAGGTTTCTTAATAATAACTTTGGAAAATAGAAATAATATAAAAGTGAATTACCTCCAAATCCAGTTAGCAAAATATAACCAGTGTTAAAATTTGTATGTATCTTCTTTTTGGCTTTTTTCTTTGTCAGCTTAAAAAATTTTGATAGTGCTGCATGGTTACACTTCTCTTGGGTGAATAGTTAGCCTAAGTTATAGGTAGGTGTACATGTAACTTCTTAAGAAATTGCCAAACCATTTTGTAACATAAATGTTAACATTTATGTTCCCATCAAGAGTGTGTAAAAATTTTTAGTAGTTTCACATATTAACTCCTGGGATGGCCACGCTTACTAATTTTAGCCATTCTAGTGGAATAACTAGTGGATAAAACATTGTGATTATAATTGTTATTTTACTAATGAGTAATGATGTTGAAGATCTTACCATGTGCTTGTTTGCCATCTATATGTCTTTTATGGTCTGTTGAAATATTTGGTCCATTTTTAAGATGTATCGTCTAATTGAGTTGTATATTTTAGATACTAGTTCTTTGTTGAATTATACAAATAACTTATTTCTCATCATATCTTTATCTACTATCAATAATTCATATCTGCCACAAATATTACTGTACTGCTTGCCTTAGTAGTGATTTTCTGGGGTTATTTTGGCTGCTCTGCATGGTTTGCAGGATCTTAGTTCCCTGACCAGAGACTGAACCCATGGAATTCTTTTATAAGAAATAATTGCTCTACCTCACACATTCATTCATTCAGTTATTTATTAATACTGGTAGGACACATGAATATTAATTTTGTCATTGTTTATTGCTCAGATTATCCTGAATCTGACTATTGGGAACTCTTTGCTGTTAGCTCACATTCATCTTTCTACATGCCTCATCATTTGTTTTGGAGAGCTTGTTTATTTTCTGGTTTGTCTTTTATATTTCATCCTCAGGCCTGGAATTGATCATTTTTCAAGGAGTTCGGGTTCCTTTTATCTCAGAATAGTGTTTAGAAACCAAGGTCTCAGCTCTAAAAGTGCTCGTTGCTCCTACTTCTAGGTGTTTTGAACAAACAGATATAAGAACTTGTATTTTTTGTGTACATTCACACATCTGTATTTCTATACCTATCTCTGTGTAAATATATTTATTTATATTAAAAACCATGAATTCATACTGATAAACCAGTTCTAATCTACTGACACCAGATTCAGTCTAGCCTTTCTTTTTTCCTTATTTATAACTCCTTTCTCCAAGAGTGGAAAACTTGGCTCTCATCTACAATTTATTTATTATTTGTTCAGTTCTGGTGTACATGTAAATGTAATTTTAGAATTACTATTATAAATATGTTTACTTCCTAGGGTGTAGATTGTGTATACCTCTTTCTGTCTTTAGTCTTATGCTATATAGGCTACATACAGTTTTCCAATGTTCTGTTCTGTTCTTACCCATTTTGTTCATCACTGTTATGTTACTCATTTGAAATATAGTTTTGTTACTGCTTCTAGTCCATTTTGAGTTCTTCTCACATTCTGGCAGGTTTTGGTTCTTTTTTTCATTGGGATATATGAAATGTTGTTCAGTTGCTAGCTCATGTCTGACTCTTTGTGACCCCATGAACTGTAGCTCAGCAGGCTTCTCTGTCCTCCACTATGTCCGGGAGTTTGCTCAAATTCACGTCTATTGAATTGGTGAGGCTATCTAACTATCTCATCCTCTGCTGCCCCCTTCTCCTTTTGTCTTTAGTCTTTCCTAGCATCAGGGTCTTTTCCAGTGATCAGCTCTTTGCATCAGGTGGCCAAAATATTGGAGCTTCAGCTACAGCCTCAGTCCATCTAATGAACATTCAAGGTTGATTTCCTTTAGAATTGACTACTTTGGTCTCCTTGCTGTCCAAGGGACTCTCAAGAGTTTTCTCTAGCACCACAATTCGAAAGCATCGATTCTTAGATGCTCAGTCTTCTTTATTGTCCAGCACTCATATGCACACATGGAAAAAAGCTATGGAAAAACCATAGCTTTCACTGTATGAGCCTTTGTTGGCCAAGTATTACGTCTCTGCTTTTTTTAATACGTTGTCTAGGTTTGTTGTAGCTTTACTTCCAAGGAGCAATTGTCTTTTAATTTCATGGCTGCAGTCACTATCTGCAGTGATTTTGGAGCCCAAGAAAATAAAGTCTGTCACTGTTACTCCACTTTTGTCCCATCTGTGGCTTCCCAGGAGGTGCTATTGTTAAAAGAACTTGCCTGCCAGTGCAGGAGACATAAGTGACAAGGGTTCGATCCATGGGTCAAGAAGATCTCCTGGAGAAGGAAATGGTAACCCACTCCAGTATTCTTGCCTGGAGATCCCATGGACAGGGAAGCCTGGCGGGGCTACTGGAGTTCATGGGGTTGCAAAGAGTCAGATATGACTGAAGTGACTTAGCACGCGCACATTTGCCAAGAAATGATAGGACCAGATGATCTTCATTTTTTGAATATTGAGTTTTAAGTTAGCATTTTCACTCTCCTCTTTCACCTTCATCAAGAGGCTCTTTAGTTTCTCTTTGGTTCCTATCATTAGAGTGGTATTATGTGCATATCTGCAGAGAAGGCAGTGGCATCCTGCTTCAGTACTCTTGCCTGGAAAACCCCATGGACGGAGGAGCCTGATATGCTGCAGTCCATGAGGTCTTTATGAGTTGGACATGACTGAGCAAATTCACTTTCATGTTCATGGATTGGAGAAAGAAATGGCAACCCACTCCAGTGTTCTTGCCTGGAGAATCCCAGGGACAGGGGAGCCTAGTGGGCTGCCATCTATGGGGTCGCACAGAGTTGGACATGACTGAAGTGACTTAGCAGCAGCAGCAGCAGCATGTGCATATCTGAGGTTGTTGATATTTCTCCCGGCATTCTTGATTCCAGCTTGTGATTCACCCAGCCAGGCATTTTAGATGATGTACTCTGCATATAAGTTAAATAAGCAGGGTTACAATATACAGCCTTGATGTACTCCCTCCTACCGTCTTGCTGGGGCTTCTCCTTTGCCCTTGGATGTGGGGTATCTTCTTTTGGCAGGATTCAATGTTCTCCTGTTGATGGTTGTTCAGCAGTGAGTTGTATTTGTAGTTCTCACAATAGTTAGAACTGGACATAGAACGAAAGAAATAGAGGAAGACAATAGAATGGAAAAGACTAGAGATCTCTTCAAGAAAATTAGAGATACCTAGGAAAGAGGAGAGTGAAAAAGTTGGCTTAAAACTCAACATTCAGAAAACGAAGATCATGGCATCTGGTCCCATCACTTCATGGGAAATAGATGGGGAAGCAGTGGAAACAATGTCAGACTTTATTTTTCTGGGCTCCAAAATCACTGCAGATGGTGACTGCAGCCATGAAATTAAAAGATGCTTACTCCTTGGAAGGAAAGTTATGACCAACCTAGATGGCATATTCAAAAGCAGAGACATTACTTTGCCAACAAAGGTTCGTCTTGTCAAGGCTATGGTTTTTCCAGTGGTCATGTATGGATGTGAGAGCTGGACTGTGAAGAAGGCTGAGCACCAAAGAATTGATGCTTTTGAACTGTGGTGTTGGAGAAGACTCTTGAGAGTCCCTTGGGCTGCAAGGAGATCCAACCAGTCCATTCTGAAGGAGATCAGCCCTGGGATTTCTTTGGAAGGAATGATGCTAAAGCTGAAACTCTAGTACTTTGGCCACCTCATGCAAAGAGTTGACTCATTGGAAAAGACTCTGATGCTGGGAGGGATTGAGGGCAGGAGGAGAAGGGGACGACAGAGAATGAGATGGCTGGATGGCATCACTGACTCAATGGACGTGAGTCTGAGTGAACTCCGGGAGTTGGTGATGGACAGGGAGGCCTGGCGTGCTGCGATTCATGGGGTTGCAAAGAGTTGGACACGACTGAGCAACTGAACTGAACTGAACTGAACTGAATGGACATTTCATGCAAAGATGGGCACAATAAAGGACAGAAATGGTATGGACCTAATAGAAGCAGAAGATATTAAGAAGACGTGGCAGGAATACACAGAAGACCTGTACAAAAAGATTTTCATGACCCAGATAACGACGATGGTGTGATCACTGGTCTAGAGCCAGACATCCTGGAATGTGAAGTCAATTGGGCCTTAAAGCATTATTGTGAATAAAGGTAGTGGAGGTGATGGAATTCCAGTTTGAGCTATTTCAAATCCTAAAAGATGATGCTGTGTAAGTGCTACACTCAATATGCCAGCAAATTTGGAAAACTCAGCTGAGGACTCAGAACTGGGAAAGATCAGTTTTCATCCTAATCCCAAAGAAAGGCAATGCCAAAGAATGCTCAAAACCACACAGTTGCACTCATCTCACATGCTAGTAAAGCAATGCTCAAAATTCTCCAAGCCAGGCTTCAAC
Source organism: Tragelaphus eurycerus (assembly GCA_935064755.1). NCBI lineage: Eukaryota > Metazoa > Chordata > Mammalia > Artiodactyla > Bovidae > Tragelaphus > Tragelaphus eurycerus. Next base: position 35,696,807 of record CAKXYN010000002.1, read on the forward strand.
AGTATGCGAACTGTGAACTTCCAGATGTTCAAGCTGGCTTTAGAAAAGGCAGAGGAACCAGAGATCAAATTGCCAACATCTGTTGGATCATTGAAAAAGCAAGAGAGTTCCAGAAAAACATCTACCAGCTGGAAAATTCTTAAAGAGATGGGCATAACAGACCATCTGACCTGCCTCCTGAGAAATTTGTATGCAGGTCAAGAAGCAACAGTTAGAACTGTACATGGAACAACACACTAATTCCAAATTGGGAAAGAAGTACATCAAGACTGTATGCTGTCACTCTGCTTATTTAACTTATATGCAGAGTACATCATGAGAAATACTGGGCTGGAGGAAGCACAAGCTGAAATCTAGATTGCCAGGAGAAATATGAATAACCTCATATGCAGGTGACACCACCCTTATGGCAGAAAGCGAAGAACTAAAGAGCCTGTTGATGAAAGTGAAAGAGGAGAGTAAAAAAGTTGGCTTAAAACTCAACATTCCAGAAAACTAAGATCATGGCATCCGGTCCCATCACTTCATGGCAAATAGATGGGGAAGTAATGGAAACAGTGACTGATTTTTTGGGGGGCTCCAGAATCACTGCGGATAGTGATTGTAGCCATGAAATTAAAAGATTCTTATTCCTTGTAAGAAAAGCTATGACCAACCTAGACAGCATATTGAAAAGCAGAGACATTACTTTGCCAGCAAAGGTCCATCTAGTCAAAGCTGTGGTTTTTCCAGTAATCATATATGGTTGTGAGAGTTGGACTATAAAGAAAGCTGAGTGCTAAAGAATTGATGCTTTTGAACTGTGGTGTTGGTGAAGACTCTTGAGAGTCCCTTGGACTTCAAGGAGATCCAGCCAGTTCATCCTAAAGGAAATCAGTTCTGAATGTTCATTGGAAGGACTGATGCTGAAGCTGAAGCTCCAATATTATGGCCACTTGATGTGAAGAAGTAACTTGTAGTAAAGACCCTGATTCTGGGAACGATTGAAGGCAGGAGGAGAAGGGGATGACAGAAGATGAGACGGTTGGATGGCATCACGAACTCTATGGACATGAGTTTGAGTAAGCTCCAGGAGTTGGTGATGAACAGGCAAACCTGGCATGCTGCAGTCCATGGGGTCATAAAGAGTCGGACACAACTGAGCAACTGAACTGAACTGTATGGTAGTTTATATATTATTTGGCCCTGCCTTTCTTTAGGATTGGAGTGAAAACTGGCTTTGCCAGTCCTTTGGCCACTGCTGAGTTTTCCAAATTTGCTGACATATTGAGTGCAGCCCTTTAACAGCATCATCTTTTAGTATTTTAAATAGCTCTTTTGGAATTCCGTCACCTCCACCAGCTTTGTTTGTAGTAACGTTCTTAAGGCCCACTTGACTTAACACTCCGTAATGTCCAACTCTAGGTAAAACATTACTGTGGTATTAATCGTCAGTTCTGTAAAACAGTATGTCTGGAAATGTCCCTTCCATGTCTTATCTCTTTTACACTCTTACCCATCTCATTTTCCTTTTCTACCATTTAACCACCCGTCTGTTTGGGTGACCAATCTTAATAGTTTCTTGCTTAGTTTTTAATTTCTTCCTATCATCTTACACAGATGAGAAGATACACGTAGGAAAGCAGATATAAAAATTATACTGAGTTGACCAAAAACTTCTTTTGGGTTTTTCTGTAAGCTGTTCCAGGAAAATGCACATGAACTTTTTGGCCAACCCAATATATGAAAAGTAGTGTATTATAAACACTACATACTTGATTCTATGACAGCTTTATAAAGATAAATTCACATGCTGTAAAATTCATCCCTTTAAATTGAACAATTCTGTCATTTTTAGTATATTAACAGAGTTGTGCAACCATCGTTATGTCTAATTTGAGGACATTTTCATCAATCCCAGTGCTGCTACTGCTAAGTCGCTTCGGTTGTGTCCGACTCTTCGCGACCCCATGGACCGCAGCCCACCAGGCTCCTCTGTCCATGGGATTTTCCAGGCAAGAGTACTGGAGTGGTTGCCATTGCCTTCTCTGAACCCCAATGAAACTGTGTATATTAACAGTTACTCCTGTTCCTCCTATTCCCACATCTTGACAACAGCTAATCTACTTCCAATCTCTATAGAATTTCCTATTCTGAGCATTTCATATAAATGAAATCATATTCTTTCCCTTACCATGATGTTTTAAGGTTCAACCATATTGTAGCACCCATCAGTACTTCATACCTTTTTATTATTAAATAATATTTTATTGCATGGGTGTGCATGTACATGTATGCTCAGTCATATCTGACTCTTTGAGACCCTAAGGACTGCAGCCTACCAGGCTGATCTGTCTGTGGAATTTTCCAGGCACGAATACTGGAGTGGGTTGCCATTTCCTCCTCCAGGGGATCTTACAGCCGCAGGGATTGAACCAGTATCTCTTAACATCTCTTTCATTGGCAGGTGGCCCTTTAGCCATTAGAGAATTGGAAGTGAAAACAACAGTGATACTATGACTCCCAACAGTGATAGTTTAAAGGGACAGACTAATAACAAGTGTGAACATGGATGTGGAGAAACTGAAACCCTCTCTCATTACTGGGGGGAATGTAAATGTCACAGCTGCTTTAGCAAACAGTTTGGCAGTTTCTCACAAAGTTACCCTAAGGTGCAGCAATTACATCCCTATGTATATATATCCAAAAGAGGAAGCATAAGCCCATATGAAAACATTGTGAATCTATAAACAAAATTATGTGTTATTTATACAATAAGGCTTCCCTGTGGCTCAGTGGTAAAGAATCTGCTTGCCAGTGTAGTATTCTTGCCTGAAGAATCCCATGGACAGAGGAGCTTGGCAGGCAACAGTCCATAGGGTGGCAGAGTTGAATTTGACTGAAGTGATTTAGCACCCAAGCACACGATGGCTAATGATGCTCAACATCTTTACATGTGCCTGTTGGCAATTTGTATATCTTCGGTGGAAAAGTCAAAGTGTTATTTGCTCAGTCGTGTCTGACTCTGTGACTCCATGGACTGTAGCCTGCCAGGTTCCTCTGTCCATGGGATTCTCTAAGCAAGAATACTGGAGTGGGTTCCTGTTCTCTTCTCCATGAGATCTTCGTGAGCCGGGGATTAAACCTGGTCTTCCAAATTGTAGGCAGATGCTTTACCATCTGAGCCATCAGGGAAGCCCATTGTCTGTGGGGCAATGTTTATTAAAGTGCTGTGCCCAATTTTTAGTTAGGTTATTTATCTTTTCATTTATTGCCCTAGAGATTACCTTTAATAACTTATACATTATAATTTGGGTTACTGCCAGCTTAGTTTCAGTAAAATACAGTAGTTTTGCTCCTGTGTACTTTTCATTTCCTTTTACCTCCTTTGTGCTCCTAGTGTCATACAAATTACTTCTTTCTAGTTTATAAACCCCAAAACAAAATTTAATAATTACTGCTTTGTAATTTCAGTCACTCAGTTGTGTCAAACTCTTCGCGACCCCATGGACTGCAGCACCCCAGGTTTCCCTGTCCCATTACCAACTCCAAGAGCTTGCTCAGACTCATGTCCATCGAGCTGGTGATGCCGTCCAACCATCTCATCCTCCGTCGTCCCCTTATCCTCCTGCCCTCACTCTTTCCCAGCATTGGGGTCTTTTCCAGTGAGTCAGTTCTTCCCATCAGGTAGCCAAAGTATTGGAGCTCCAGCTGAGCTCCAGCATCAGTCCTTCTAATGACTGTTCAAGACTGATTTCCTTTAGGATTGACTGGTTTGATCTCCTTGCAGTCCAAGGAGACTCTCAAGAATCTTCTCCAACACCACAGTTCCAAAGTGTCAATTATTCAGCGCTCAGCTTTCTTTATGGTCCAACTCTCACATCCGTACATGACTACTGGAAAAACCATAGCCTTGACTAGATGGATCTTTGGTGACAAAGTAATGTCTCTGCTTTTTAATACGCTGTCTAGGTTGGTCATAGCTTTTCTTCCTAGGAGCAGGCATCTTTTAATTTCATGGCTGCAGTCACCATCTGCAGTGATTTTGAAGCCCAAGAAAATAAAGTATGTCACTGTTTGCATTATTTCCCCATCTATTTGCCATGAAGTGATGGGACTTGATGCCATGATCTTAGTTTTCTGAATGTTTAGTTTTAAGCCAACTTTTTCACTCTCCTCTTTCACTTTCATCAAGAGGATCTTTAGTTCCTCTTCACTTTCTGCCATAAGGGTAATTGCTGTGTAAAGTGTGCCTTTAAATCAGATAGGAGAGTTGCAAATAAAAATTATATTTGTGCTGTCTTTTTGTGTTTACTTATTATGTAGTGTTTCTGTCTGATTGTGAGGAATTTTCAAGTTTTGCTTATCAGAGAATATCTTAAGTTCAGCTTTATTTTTGCTTTCAAAAAGCTACCTTTGGTAGATACTGAATTCTTGGTTGACATTCATTTTGTTTTAGTATCTTCAATGTGTCATCTATCTACTTTCTGGCCTGTGTGGTTTCTTAGGAGATGTTAGTCATTATTTATATTGAGTCACCTGTATAGGGTCATTTAAGTCTCTTGCTGCTTTCCTGATTCTTTGTCTATTTTTTGGCAATTTGATTGTGATGAGTCTCGCTGTGGATCTCTGCTTTTTCTCTGTTTGAAGTTGCTGAACTTTTATTGTGTTGACATGTTTTTCTTCAGATTTGGGATGTTGTCTGCCATTGTTTCTTCAAATATACTTTTTGCCTCATTCTCTTCTTGTCTCTTTCCCTATGTCCTTTATTCGGTACTTCATGGACTCCCATTGTGTATGTTGGTATGCTTGATTTTGTTCCACACTTTATGGCTGCATAGTTTTTTATTCCCTCTCATTATTTCTGTTCCTTAGCCTGGTAAATGTTATTTGATGATCTTATTTTGCTAGCTTGTATCAGTTTTTGAACCTCTTTCTCTCTAGTGAAATTTCATTTCAGTTATTCTACTTTTTAAAATAATTTTTTTCTTTATTTTTGCTTGTGCTGGGTCTTTGTTGCTGTGAGCTTTCTCTAGTTTTGGAGAGTGGGGGGCTTTTCCTCCCCTGTGGTGTGCAGGTCTCTCATTGTGGTGGCTTCTCTTATTGTGGAGCATGGGCTCTGGGGTGCATTGGCTTCAGTAGTTGCCACACGTGGGCTCAGTAGTTGCAGTTCCCAGTCTCTGAAGCACAGACTGAGGAGTTCTGACTCACCTGCTTGTTTGCTCTGTGGCACGTGGGATCTTCCCAGACCAGGGGTTCAACCTGTGTCCCCTGCGTTGGCAGGCATTTTCTTTACCACTGAGCCACCAAGGTAGCCCTCTAGTTTTCAACTTGAGGATTTTTATTTGGTTCTTTTTAGTAATTTCTTTCTGTTTATTAATCATCTCTATTTGGTGAATGTAGTTCATATACTTTCTTTTAGTTTTTTAGAAATGATTTCCTTTAGTTATTTGAATGTATTCAAAATAGCAGATTTAAAGTCTTTGCCTAATGTCTGAATCTTCTCAGGGTTAGCTTCTGTTGATTGCTTTTTTTCCCCCCATGAATGTGGGTTATATTTTTATACTGTCTTGGGTGTTTTTTTTTTTTTTTTTGCATCTCATAATTTTTTGTTGAAAACTGGGCATTTTAAGCAAAAATGCGTGGCAGCTGTGATCAAATTCTCCATCTCCCCTCTTTCCTCCACCCCAGGATTTATTATTGTTTTTTGTTGTTTAGTGACTTTTGGGTAATTTTGTTAAGTCTGTTTTCTTTGTTTTGTTTTGTCACTGAAGTCTTTAGTTAATCTATTCGTTGGTTGTGGGGTCTTGCAAGGAGTCAGACAGGTCAAATAATCTTTTTTGGGAATGGAGCTTTGAAGAAGCCTGTTCTCTTCCAGTTGCTGACTGGGTGCTGATTTTTGCCATGATTGCATGCTGTTGGTTTTCAAGGCTACTATAAAACAGGTGAGGGAAGATATGAATGGGCAAGTTAAGATGCAACAAGAACTGCTGTTTTTACTGACATCCAGCCCTTTTCCTTGAGTAAGTGTTCTTTGAATTGCTATAACCCTTTTGTTCATTTCCAGAGTTCAGAAGAAATTGATTTTGATAATTTTGCCTCTTACTGTTTTTAATGAAGGAGAGAATTTTCTTAAGTCTTTACTCTGTTAATTTCTTTAATGTCAATCCACTGTATATCCTTTTGTTTTCCAGTGTACACATAAGAGAATCTTTAAAAGTAAATATTACTGTGCCAGCTGTCTTATAATAGTTTTTCCATTCAGTATATTGCTACCTGTCTTGTCTGTTCTTCTAAAAGTTTTAATTTCTGCATGATGTTTTAACACATGGGAGTAACATATTATTTGTTTCACTTGTTTTTGAAACTTTGGTTTTTATGACTTTTCATTATCCTTAACAGTGCTTTGTTGAATGTTCTTTTATCTAAACCTTATAAATTTATAAGGTATAAATTTGTGGAAGTGAAATTTATTGAGTGTGAGAGCATGAAGACTTAAGTTTTCGATGCATGTGGCCAAGTTGATCTTTAGGGAAGTGGTTTCATCTATATTCCACCAGTCATGTGTGAAAGTGCCTGTTTCCCCACATCCTCACACTACATTTAATTTAGTGTTCTCCAGTAGATCTTTTGGTAATTATGAAAATGTTCTATATCTATGAAATTTCCATTTCTATATTGAGTAGGGTAATCACTACCAACATGTGGCTCTTGAGCACTTGAAATGTAGCTAGTCCTAAATAAGGTATGCTATATTTCAAAGATTATTACAAAGCAAAAGCATGTAGAAAAATTAATAATGTAAAGTGAGTGATAACTTTTTATATTGACTGCATGTTGAGATGTTGATATTGTATATACATTGGGTAAAATAAAATAATGTTAATTTCATCTTTTTATTCTTTGTGTGTCTACTGTAATATTTATTACATAGGTAATTCATCTTATATTTCTGTCAGTGGTTGTCTAGACTGTAGACCATTCTTCCTTTAAAAAAGCCCTGCTTCTTTAAAGCTTATGCTATTTAATAACAGTATTTTCTCATCCTTCTTAACTTTGTCAAATACCATATCCCTGTTTTCCCTTTATTTGTTAAAGATGGCACCAAACAGTTTTTCTTTCTACTCCAAGCCCTGTTATCATTCTGGGGCATATTTAGTGACCATATATAAAACTTGTTCACTAATTTACTTACACATCTGGGATTATTGTTGAGCCATCATTTTAATGGCTCCATGTGGTCATCTGGAACTTCTGGTCCACCTCTGAAGACTTAAATGTATGGCTTTTTCTGTCTACAGCTTCATATTCTTTTAGCTGTCTCATTTCCTTACTTCCTCCCTTGGATCCTTGATGCTCTCCATTTTGTTCAGTGATTCACTTCAACCATACTTGTCAGCTCTCTTGATGCCTTGTAGTTTTTGTGCGCCCTTTCTGCAAAATAACAGCTTCAGATAACAGTCTTGGCTTACATTCAGTTACAGATTGCTACTGGAGTAAAAGATCACACGGTTCAGTTCAGTCACTCAGCCGTGTCCAATTCTTTGCGACCCCATGGACTGCAGCATGCCAGGCTTCCCTGTCCATCTCAGATTTATCCTAAACTAGTGGACAGAATTTCTTGGATGCCTGCTGTGTATTCCTAGCCCTTCTTTTTGTTTTGATGATTGCTGATTGAAATCTTTATCTCTTAAAATTCCCTGGTAAGTCCCTTTCAGATCAGATCAGATCAGTCGCTCAGTCGTGTCCGACTCTTTGCGACCCCATGAACCGCAGCACGCCAGGCCTCCCTGTCCATCACCAACTCCTGGAGGTCACTCAGACTCACATCCATCGAGTCAGTGATGCCATCCAGCCATCTCATCCTCTGTCGTCCCCTTCTCCTCCTGCCCCCAATCCCTCTCAGCATCAGAGTCTTCTCCAATGAGTCAACTCTTCGCATGAGGTGGCCAAAATACTGGAGTTTCAGCTTTAGCATCATTCCTTCCAAAGAAATCCCAGGGCTGATCTCCTTCAGAATGGACTGGTTGGATCTCCTTGCAGCCCAAGGGACTCTCAAGAGTCTTCTCCAACACCACAGTTCAAAAGCATCAATTCTTTGGCGCTCAGCCTTCTTCACAGTCCAGCTCTCACATCCATACATGACCACAGGAAAGACCATAGCCTTGACTAGGCGAACCTTTGTTGGCAAAGTAATGTCTCTGCTTTTGAATATGCCATCTAGGTTGGTCATAACTTTCCTTCCAAGGAGTAAGCGTCTTTTAATTTCATGGCTGCAGTCACCATCTGCAGTGATTTTGGAGCCCAGAAAAATAAAGTCTGACACTGTTTCCACTGTTTCTCCATCTATTTCCCATGTAGTGATGGGACCAGATGGCATGATCTTCGTTTTCTGAATGTTGAGCTTTAAGCCAACCTTTTCACTCTCCACTTTCACTTTCATCAAGAGGCTTTTTAGCCCCTCTTCACTTTCTGCCATAAGGGTGGTATCATCTGCATATCTGAGGTTATTGATATTTCTCCTGGCAATCTTGATTCCAGCTTGTGTTTCTTCCAGGCCAGCATTTCTCATGATGTACTCTGCATATAAGTTAAATAAACATGGTGACAATATACAGGCTTGACGTACTCCTTTTCCTATTTGGAACCAGTCTGTTGTTCCATGTCCAGTTCTAACTGTTGCTTCCTGACCTGCATACAGATTTCTTAAGAGGCAGATCAGGTGGTCTGGTATTCCCATCTCTAAATAAAAATAAGTATATATAAAAAAACCTGGTTTGTATTTTATGCTTAGTATGTGTGTGAAAGTGGCTCAGTTGTGTCCGACTCTTTGCAATTTCATGTACTATACAGCCCATGGAATTCTCTAGGCCATAATATTGGAGTAGGTAGCCGTTTCCTTCTCCAGGGGATCTTCCCAACCCAGGAATTGAACCCAGGCCTCCTGCATTGCAGGTGGATTCTTTACCAATGGAGCCAGAGCATATCCCAATTCAGACTTGGTAAATTTCAAGTGATCGATAGCTACATGGAGCTAGTGGCTACTGTAATGAACAGTAGTGTTCTAACTTAACTCTTAATCCTTGTTACTTCTGTCATGGTTCAGGTCCTAATTTCTTCCCTGGGCTACTGCAGCAGATCTTGAAATTGCTACCAGTATCTCCTCAATATTCTTATTAGTTGTAGTTTTCTAAAATATGAATGTGACTTGGCTTGTGAATTAATGTGATCGTGCAGTTTTCTGCTTAAAATCCTTTAATACTCTTCGTAAGTTTTCAAGATGATGCCTCATCTGAGTTCTTTACTGTGGCCTATAAAGTCCTTTGTGATCTGGATTTTGCTTGACTTCCTACTCTGCGTCTCCTGGACCTTGATTATGAGGTGTACTGAACTATTTTTAGTTACCAAAAAGATCTGTGCTTTGAGCCTTTACAGTTGCCAATTTGCTTGCCCATATTGTGCAGCACCTACCCAAATTTCTCATCAGACTAAGGCCTGCTAGTCCTTCAGAATCTGAAGATTCTGACAGCAGGATAGGAGAAAGCACCCTTCCTTTTTGTTCTCATAGCTGTCTTCCTGTGCTTGCTTCCATTATAGTGTTTATCACTGTATTAACAGAATTGCCTTCTAACTTCTCTGACCTCAGATTCTTAGTTTCATAAGCAGGGACCTTGTTTTCATTAGCTTCTGTATCCCTCATTGGTCATACATACATTGGCAATCCACTCCAGTACTGGTGCCTGGAAAATCCCATGGACAGAGGAGCCTGGTAGGCTATAGTCATGGGGTCACAAAGAGTCGGACACGACTGAGCGACTTCATGTTCATGTTCACATTATGTGAATCCAGTAGCTATGTTAAATGAATGAATGTGGCCAGTAATTCTGTAAGAAGAGATTTAAATTCCAAGTTCAGAACAAAGAAAAAATTTTATTTAAAATTTTAAGTTACCTCTTACATGTATTCATACAGATATTAAAATCTTTTAGGTAGAGTAACCAAGAATCCAGCACAAGATTAAGAAAGTAAAAGTTGGTTCTGTTTGTACACAGTTGTTCATCTCAGTAGAAAGGGAGGAGCTAGGGGCATGCAAACTAACGTATGACCTTTAAAGAAAATTGAGGAGGGGACAATAATATTTAGGAAACACTTATGTGATCCTGTAACATCTTAGTAGTGTTGTTATATTAAATCTAGAATCTAGGTACTTTTGCACCAGTTATATTTAAAATACTTAAGACTTTTCAGTAGTGAAGTTTTGTAATTTTCCCCTTGAGTTATGTAAGAGATGGTAGGAATTTCAGGTGTTCGATAGTTTCATCTATGTTTATGATATAAGGCTTCTGTTAGAGTTAATAAGTAGACAAGTAAATTTATGTACCTTTCTCTTTTGTAGTGAGTGGTTGTTTTGTGTTTGCTACTAAGTAACTTCAGTCATATCCGACTCTGTGCGACCCCATAGACAGCAGCACACCAGGCTCCCCTGTCCCTGGGATTCTCCAGGCAAGAACACTGGAGTGGGTTGCCATTTCCTTCTCCAATGCATGAAAGTGAAAAGTGAAAATGAAGTTGCTCAGTCGTGTCCGACTCTTCGAGACCCCATGGACTGCAGCCTACCAGGATCCTCCATCCATGGGATTCTCCAGGCATAAGTACTGGAGTGAGGTGCAATTACATAAACTTTAGGAGAAAGCTTGCAGTTTATCTATGTTTTAAAATTCAAAGTTGATACAGTTGAATTTGAAATTATGTAGAAAAGACCAAATGTTACCTTTGGAATTTTAAGTTAGTGATGTAAACCTTCCTTGAATCTTTATAGTGGGATTTTTTTTCCCCCTTTTTTATTATTGTAGTTACTAAGGGGAGAAATAGAACTGGTCATATTTAGGTAATTTGGAGCTACATATCTCTTTTGTAAAGTTGGAGAGTTCAGTTCAGTTGCTCAGTTGTGTCCGACTCTGTGACCCCATGGACTGCAGCATGCCAGGCTTCCCTGTCCATCACCAGTTCCCAGGGCTTGCTCAGACTCATGTCCATGATGCCATCTGACCATCTCATCCTCTGTCGCCCCCTTCTCCTCCTGCATTCAGTCTTTCCCAGAATCAGGATCTTTTCCAGTGAGTCAGTTCTTCGCATCAGGTGGCCAAAGTATTGGAGTTTCAGCTTCACCATGTGTCCTTCCAAAGAATATTCAGGACTTATTTCCTTTAGGATTGACTGGTCTGATCTCCTTGCAGTTCAGGGGGCTGTCAAGAGTCTTCTCCAGCACCACAGTTTAAAAGCATCAATTCTTCGGTGCTCAGCTTTCTTTATGGTCCAACTCTCACACCTGTACATGCCTCCTGGAAAAACCGTAGTTTTGACTAGATGGGCTTTTGTTGGCAAAGTGATGTCTCGGCTTTTTAGTATGTTGTCTAGCTTGGTCATAGCTTTTCTTCCAAGGAGCGTCTTTTAATTTCATGGCTGCAGTCACCATCTGCAGCGATTTTGAGCCCAAGAAAATAAAGTCTGTCACTGTTTCCATTGTTTTCCCATCTATTTTCCATGGAGTGATTGGGATTGGATGCCACGACCTTAGTTTTTTAAATGTTTAGTTTTAGGACAGCTTTTTCACTCTCCTCTTTCACTTTCATCAAGAGACTCTTTAGTTCCTTCCTCTTCACTTTGTGCCATAAGGGTGGTATCATCTGTGTATCTGAGTCTATTGATATTTCTCCTGGCAATCTTGATTCTAGCTTGTGCTTCATCCAGCCAGGCATTTCTCATGATGTTCTCTGCATATAAGTTAAATAAGCAGGATGCTAGTATACAGCCTTCAGGGAAGGCAATGGCACCCCACCCCAGTACTTTTGCCTGGAAAATCCCATGGACGGAGGAGCCTGGTAGGCTCCAGTCCGTGGGGTCGCTAAGAGTCGGACACGACTGAGCGACTTCACTTTCACTTTTCACTTTCATGCATTGGAGAAGGAAATGGCAACCCACTCCAGTATTCTTGCCTGGAGAATCCCAGGGACAGGGGAGCCTGGTGAGCTTCCGTCTATGGGGTCGCACAGAGTCGGACACGACTGAAGCGACTTAGCAGCAGCAGCAGCAGCAGTATACAGCCTTGACGTACTCCTTTCCAAATTTGGAACCAGTCTGTTGTTCCATGTCTGGTTCTAACTGTTGCTTCTTGACCTGCATACAGATTTCTCAGGCAGATTAGGTGGTTATGGTATTCCTATCTCTTTTAAGAATTTTCCACAGTTGTCTTATACAGAGTCAAAGGCTTTGGTGTGATCAATAAAGCAGATGTTTTTCTGGAATTCTCTTGCTTTTTCTATGATCCAACAGATGTTGGAATCTCTGGTTTCCATGTCTTTTTCTAAATTCAGCTTGAACATCTAGAAATTCACAGTTCATGTACTGTTGAAGCCTGGCTTGGAGAATTTTGAGCATTACTTTGCCAGTGTGTGAGATGAGCAATTGTGTGGTAGTTTGAATATTCTTTGGCATTGCCCTTCCTTGGGATTGAAATGTAAATTAACCTTTTCCAGCTTTTTGGCCACTGCTGAGTTTTCCAAATTTGCTGGCATATTGAGTGCAGCACTTTAACAGCATTAACCTTTAAGATTTGAAATAATTCAGCTGGAATTCCATCACCTCCACTAGCTTTGTTCATAGTGACGCTTCCTAAGGCCCATTTGACTTTGCATTCCAGGATGTCTGATGGAGAGAGTTGAAGGTTTATAGTAGAATCCTATAAAAATGTTTTAATTTTCCCTCAAATTCTCACTTTTATTGCTTCCAACCTATTACAACTCAGTTTTGTTGTTGTTCCCCAAAAGCATATTTAGCAATTTTCAAAATAAGGTGCTGTTTTTCTCCTTAAATTCAAAATTTAAAAATTATAATGGGTTTTCAGATGCCAGGGTTTTGATAACTTTGAAATAAGAACAAATGGTAGAGAATATAAACAAATCTTAAGAGTTCCAATAATCTATTATTGAAACCTTTTTGAGGCATCTTTTTCTTTGAATATAATTGATTTATAGAAGTAAGTTTAAGTAAATTAATGACCACAATTACTGGGTATTGTATTTAAGTTGGTTAGGCGGTAGCACCCCACTCCAGTACTCTTGCCTGGAAAATCCCACAGATGGAGGAGCCTGGTAGGCTGCAGCCCATGGGGTCGCTAAGAGTCGGACATGACTGAGCGACTTCACTTTCTCTTTTCACTTTCATGCACTGGAGAAGGAAATGGCAACCCACTCCAGTGTTCTTGCCTGGAGAATCCCAGGGATAGGCAAGCCTGGTGGGCTGCCGTCTGTGGGGTCACACAGAGTCGGACACGACTGAAGTGACTTAGCATAGCATAGTGAAATAGCAAGCAATGGAATTGTAGTTTGATTTTCTTAAATGTGAATTTGACATAGAGATTTGCCATATCTTTTAGATAGTTACCGAAAAATCTAACATGTGCTTTTAGAAACGATGATTTGATAACTGTTTCTTCTTATATAACTGATGATTGAAATCAAGTAATACTCTTAATGTATTTTGGGTGAAGCCTGGGTGAATATACTTTTATCTGCATTTGCATGCTTATAAGTGTCACAGTTACGTCACTCGGGTCTATAAATAATGTTTCTTTATCCAGAGATTATATTTTACACTGGCACTGTGAGCATTATATTTGTCCAGAAAAAGAATCAGTGGGTGGTTAAATCTTCTGAATTACAGACTGTGGTTGATTTTAGAATTTGGGGAAAGCAAGATTCTTATGAAATGTGAAAAGTTTATGTGTTTTAGTCAGCCAGTGTTATATTTTAGTATATTCCATAAATCTGTCTTTTGTGTTTAGACACAGTTTCTTTCTCAGGAGAAATTTTCCTGAAAGTGTATTTTTGTTTATTTTTTTAAAACAACTCCTGTGTATCAGCATTCTGTTAGGAATGTAGAGATGAATATGACATGATTTTCTTCCTCTGGGAAATCAGTCATATGGGGAAACTGGCAAATGACATGCTTAATTTTAAAATAATTTATAACATGTAATTATTTTAAAAATTATATTAGTTAACATATACAGAAAATTATTTACTCTCAAACTAGTCAGTCTTCTTCCTCACTGTGTTACTGAGACTGCTCTAGTGTAGAATTACCAGTAATCTTATTTCCACATTTTATGGTCACATCTCTGGTATTTTTCATTTGACTTTTCAGTAGCATTTAACACAGTTGAATAACCTTCAGCCCTTCTAGTTTTCTTTCCTCCTCACTGACTGATCTTTCTTACTCTTTTTCCGCCTAACATTTCAGTGTTGGAGTGCTCCAGGAAACTGCCTGTGTGCTGTGCTGTGCTTAGTCTCTCAGCAAAGTGTCTGACTCTTTGTGACCCCATGGACTATAGGCCACTAGGCTCCTCTTTCCATGGGGATTCTGCAGGCAAGAATACTGGAATGGGTTGCCATGTCCTCCCCCCAGCCCAGGGATCGAACCCTCTGGTCTCTTGCATTGCAGGCGGATTCTTAAGCCAGCAGGGAAGCCCCAGGAAACTGCCTAGAACCCCTTTCATCTATTATCTCTCTTTGAGCATATAATCCTCTCTCAGTACTATCTATATGCTTATGTTTCCTAAATCTGTATTTTCAGCAACAACCAACCCTGGAATTTCTGAATTCATATGTTTAACTGCCTATGACCATTTCTTCTTGAATATATAATAGAGTCTTCAACACATTCAAAGCTTTTTTGAGTTTTGGTGATTTTGGCCCTCACCGCTCACTGTTTTCCTTTGTTCCCTCTTTCCGTGGAGATATCACTAGCCATTGAGTTGTTCAAGTCAAGTAGTGAGAGTTATCTTTTGTCTCTTACACTGATCACTTGTAATGCACCAGAAGTGTCCTGACCATTCTTCCTTCAAAACCTGTTCTGAATCTTTCTCTCTCCTTACATCGACACCATCTAAATTCAGTATACCCTTTCATTCTTAAACTATTGTAGTAGGCTTCTTAGCAGTTTTCTTATTTCCATTTCTTCTCTTAACAGTAAGAACTATCTTTAAAACGCAAATCAGGTCAGGTCACTTGCCTGTGTAAAACCCTCCAGTGGCTTCCCATCATGCCTAAAATAACACTCAAATTTCCTGCTTTGACTGGGTCCCACGTTATCTGGCCCCTGCCTGCCTCCCTGACCTATTTTCTACCACTTGTCCCCTGGTCTACTGCCTTACTTCTGTGGAGTTCATATACTTTTTTTTTGTTCCTGAAAGTACCAGGTTCACCCCCACTTCAGGGCCCACCGCTTGCCCTAAAATGCTTTTCCCTGTTCTTACCTCAGTCTCCCAGTTGTCCCTAAGACTGTTCTGTGACTTGAGGATAAAGCAATGAATAGACACAGGGGTAGACTGAGGCATTTTTCTTACGCCTTTTGTATGGTGGGTTTCTTGAACATGTAACCTAAAATATTTTTCTCGGAAACTTCTTCAGTTCTCTCAGATGGTCAGATGGCTTCCTCTTTTTGATGTCACAACTTCTGTAATTCCTTTAATCTGTACCTTGATGGAGTTTACGTTCTAGTTGGAGGTAGAGTGAGTGGAGATCACCATAAACAAGATTTGTATGTATGTTAAGTGCTGATAGGTGCTAAAGGAAAAAAAAAAAACATAAAGCAACAAAGTGCTGAGATGAGGAGTAGGTTGTAGTTTTAGTTTGGGTATTCAGAGCAGTCCTCTCTGTGGAGGTGACATTTGAATAATCATTGTCTTTTCTAGGTTGTGATGTAACTCATAGATTTGTTCAATATAGAAAAAAAAGATAAACCCTTTTTACGGACATTTTGTCCAAAGATAGTCTTATTTTCTCCTCTGTGCTCTGTTCGTTGCCTTTCGGTTTTCATAGGTCACATTTACTTCATCTTTCCGTTTGTTATTGTTTGCAGTCTTTAGCTTCTTTTCTTATATCCCCAAGTTTGCATTTCTTCCAATTCTGAACTTTAGTTTAATTACTTGAAATATAGTAATACTGTATAAAGATCCTAGCGAAAATACTGGCATTTATCTGATCTGTCTTAATTCAGTGACTGACAAAGCAAAATTGTATGAAATTTCCTTTTTTTTTTTCTTCTTGGAATTTAAAGTTGGTCCCTGTATATCTTTTTGAAATTTCATACTTTACACTTTTTTCATCATTTCTTGTAAGACTTCAGGTGCAAGGCATAGTGATTGTCCTTTCTGAAAAGATAGGAGGTCTTTGATTCTGTGTTTTATCAGGAAAGCTGCTAAAATGGACTCACTGGGCCTTATATCCAACAAAAAATTATTTCCTTGATGTGAGTAGAAAAAAGTCTACTTTGGATATATTTGTAATTTACCTCTAATTTGTTGAGTTACACGTAAGTAACTTTTATTTTCTCCCTCTTCATTTTACTATGTTCCAATGGATTTCTCTGCCCTGTTTGGACTGAACGTGCCGTGAATGATTCTTGGAATTCCTTGTTTACTGTTCCTCTGTGGATCTGTTCTGTTGGAATCTGGAACACTGGAATGATGGAAATATGTTCTTTACAAAGTAGCTGTGAGTATACTACATAATTAATACAGAGGCTTTTTTCTGGTCTAAGTTAAATTTCAGTTACAATTGGATGAAATATGAATCAAGGAAGCTTTAAATTTAATACATAGTCTTAGCTCTGCACATAGTAGGCTTTCAAATATTTGACTTTAAAATATTCTGATCAGTGTTTTAACTAGTATATTTAAAATTAGTCTCTAATTTAATTGGCTTACTTATCTGCTCAACATTTGTCTTAAAATTAATTTATATGAATTTTAAAAAAGGGTAAAAGATTATGGATGGAATATTTAGTTATATATGTGATACTAGTGAGGAATGCAAGGTGCTGTTCTTTGTTAAATCCAAATATATTAAATTATCACTTTGATCCCATATGAGTGTTTTTGGATGAGAATTTAAATGTGGCAAAAACCTTTAAGAGAAATGTGTATCTCTTAGGAATGTTATTTTAAAATGATGAATGGCATTATGTTTTAATGATGAATAAGACCTACCTCTAAGTAAATTAATCAGTAAGACTCTACTCACTCAGATGATCTGAACTATGGACCATATTTGTCACCATTGGGTAAGTTGAAAGTCACACTGATTTTCTATGCCAATTTAGAAGTAGGTTTGTATGAATTAATCATGAAATTATTGGTGAGGTCATCAAAGCTATACAGAAGCTATACATCAAAAGCTATACAGAAAAGAGAATTAAAGTTTACTTTAAAACCAGGATAAATCTGATGTCCAGTAAAAACATTGAGGTGACATTACTGGACCTAGTATAAGAGTTTGAAAGATAATGTTTACTGATTGACATTGATCATGAGAGCTTTTAAGAGTTTATGAAAAATTTTAAACTCCACATTTTGATTTTATTTCATGAATAAGAAGGTGAATTTCAAGAAAATCCTGCCTGTGGTTTTTAGTATGAGTAAAGGGAATAATTAAAAGAGTCCTTAATATAATCTTATATAGGATTTATATATATATATATATATATATATATAATAGGGGATATATATTATATAACATAATATATTATTAATATAAAATATATAATTAATTATATAATATATAGTATAGCAGGGAAGCCTGGCATCCTGCAGTCCATGGGGTCGCAAAGAGTCGAACATGGCTCAGTGACTGAACTGAATATAATCTTAAGGGGATTTGAATTTTTTGATTGTAAAAAATCCTTTGTTGTTTTTTTAGTTGCTTGATCAGAATCATAGGAACTTCCTATAAATTGAAATCTTTGCTCTGAGGCAGGTTTTTTAAATTTTTATTTTATTCCCTTGGGTTTTTATAATTGACTCAGTTGAGTTGAGTTCAGTTGCTCAGTTATGTCCGACTCTTTGCAACCCCATGGATTGCAGCACGCCAGGCTTCCTGTTCATCACCAACTCCCGGAGCTTGCTCAGACTCATGTCCATCGAGTCAGTGATGTCATCTGACAGTCTCATTGACTTTTATAATTGACTACTGTTAATCAACTTGTGCTCAATTTATTTTGTCCATTTCTTTGATTAACTAATACTTTTATTGGTAATATTATAAAATCAGTTTGATTTACCATGAATAAGAGTTTGTATGATTTTCTAAAAATAGGTTAATGAAGAGAATTTGAAATGTATGATAGAAGCATTTTGTTGACGTATTAATAATTGACCCTCTTTTACTTTTCTCAGCAACAGAAGAACCTTGAAGGCTATGTGGGATTTGCAAATCTCCCAAATCAAGTATACAGAAAATCAGTGAAGAGAGGTTTTGAATTCACACTTATGGTTGTCGGTAAGATATGATTCCTCACTAAAGTTGAATTTTGATGACTTATTAATGAACTATTAATAACTATTTAATGAACTTGGAATGTTTTAAGAAAACAATAGCCCAAATAACTGCAGCAATCAATGTTATATGTTTTTTGTTATGCAGATACACTTTAAAATTTAACTTGGTAGCATAGTGGGATTTAAGTATTTTCTTGCCTGTTTTTTTGTATTTGGCGCAGTTTTGAAAACTGTGGGGAAGGAAGTAGAAGTTGAAAAGCAGTGGGAGGTGGGTAGTGGAACAGAAAACTGGAGAAGTTCTCTTCAGTTGATGCTACAAAAGGAAATAGCATCTGGTATTTACTTATTACTCCAGGATAGTTTTATTCTTTGGCTCATGTAGTGCATTGACGGGGAAGGCAATGGCACCCCACCCCAGTACTTTTGCCTGGAAAATCCCATGGACGGAGGAGCCTGGTAGGCTCCAGTCCATGGGGTCGCTGAGAGTCGGACACGACTGAGTGACTTCACTTTCACTTTACACTTTCATGCATTGGAAAAGGAAATGGCAACCCACTCCAGTGTTCTTGCCTGGAGAATCAGGGACAGGGGAGCCTGGTGAGCTTCTGTCTGTGGGGTCGCACAGAGTCGGACACGACTGAAGCGACTTAGCAGCAGCAGCAGCAGCAGTGCATTGAAGCCATATCATCTAAGTGTTTAACTTAAACATATGTTCTCTAAATCTGAAAAAGAAGGATGGGGTAGAGGATCATAATCATGCAGTGATTACCCTGGGAGTTCATTCATTGAGTGTAAACCCTGGAATAAGTGGAATATGACTCTCCTTCTTTGGTTCACTCTTGTTTTTCTCTTGAGTGTGTTTCATCCTGTGAACACCTTTCCCTGCCTGTAATCGATTTTAAGAGATTGTCAGGGTTGTTTTAACTAGTTTAGTAACATCATCATATATGGAAAGATACTTTACCATGTGTAAGATTAGTTTTTTTAAATGACAGTCTTAATCTTAAATGACTTTATAATATTTTCATCTCATATAGTCTCACTTTATAACCTGGCTCCTCAGTTTGATACAATTGATTGTATTTCTCTATTTAAGAAGATGGAAGGCAGAATTATTGGATTAACTATCCTTGACAAAGAAAATTGAGTTGATGCTGGATCTTTATATATTATGCATTAAATTTTGCTAATTATATTCCACACCCGGTATTTTATTTTGTTGTTGAATTAGATTATTGAATTAGGTATGAAATACTCCTTCATTGAAGGGAAGAATATTTTATCAACTGACCAGAATATTTTGCCTGAGGGTCAGTTTGTGGCTGTTTGGAAGTATCTGCATTGTAATAATTCATAGTTAAAACGTGGTACACAATCTGCAAACTTGATACTTGTCTGCCTCTGGCTGAATAAAAAGTGTGGTATACCTGGCTTGCAAATTGCTGCTGTAGAGCAGAGGTATGGTCTAGATAGGTGAATAAAATATGCAGGACACACCTCTTCATAAGTTGGTAACATAAATCGTTATACGTGAAGAAATACTGCATCTTATATTTACATTTACTGTGTAATGTTAGTGATCTTAAATGACAAACTGTAGACAAATAAAAGATCATTTGTTAATTTGTAAAAAAACCTCCTACGTCCATTAGGAGAACCATAACAGTTCTCAAAAATTTTTATTATTAAAACTTAAAGAGTGACTTTTTGAGTGTCTGCTTAGTAATGTCTGGGAGTCAAGGCCAGATATTTGGTTTGAAATTGCTGTGACATTTTTCCAGGTGAAAGATATATAATAATCAGCTGATCTTGACTGTTAGAGGAAATATGGAATCTCTGAATGTAACTTACTAGTTTTTTGTTGTTGTTGCCACATTTAACACTTGAACCTTTTATATTTAACATGTACATTTTATTTAATTAAATCAGCCATTGTACACGTTGCAGCTATGTATTGTTAGTGTTGTATTTTTTTCCCCTTAACTGATACATGCCCTCATAGATATATTCAATCAGTGTTACCACCATGGGAACAAGATGTTGATTCTTACTAGTTTTTTTGGTTAGACCTTCTGTCAACTATAGCTTGTTTTTTCTCTTTGATAAGACTTAAAATGAGAATAAAAGAGAATGGGTATCAATATTATTATTCTGTCCTCCTCCCCATACCTTGACCATTACTGTTTAATTAGCTGTCTTTGTGTAGACTTGAGTACAAGGTCTGAATCTTTTCATCTACATAGTTGCAATGTGTGACACATAAAAGTCACCTTTTAAGTATTTTATACATTGTTTTTCAGACTGCAGGCCATATCTGACAGCACTATGTGTATATCATAGAAAGCTAAAGCTAACCTTGCTGTAATATTCTTGACTTACAATAGAGACTACAAGCTATTCCTTATAAACTGAGTCCTCATTTTTGTGATTTATGCTCAGAGCAACTTCGACTCTTAAAACAGTTTTTGGTTTGAGATTTATACATGGATACAAACTGAGAATCTATATTTAACAGTTGATTTCTTAATCTCTTCACCGTTTGTTGGGAAACCTTTATCCAGTAACCTTGCTTCATAAGCGATATTTATTATTTACCTGAGGGACTTTTTTTGTATAAAAGAGGCATATTGGTATTCCTGTATTTTCTTGCCTAAAGAATCTTATAATTTACATAATGATATAAAATATACATAAAAAGATAACATTTTCAGGAAGTAAATACAAGTTAATAGAGTCATATAGAAGTTAAGAACAGATGTTTAAAGGTATAGGAGAGCTTATCCCTGGTTGGACATTATTACTGCCTTATTTGAGAAAGAGGTATTAGGGCAGATTTTTGAAGAATAGAATTGGGATAGATATTGAGTGGGCAGTCAGTTGGAAAAACAGTAGCCAACAAAAATCAGCACCTATGTGTCAGGCAATATTCAAGTACGTAAAGTATTGACACTTTATTTCTGTAACTCATACAGTCCTTAACAGTAACCTTATGATATAAGTATTATTGTTTTCTCCATTTTAAAGGTGCAAAAACCGAGGCATGGAGATATTAGTTACTTGCCATGGTCACACTGCTATCGGATGCCAGAACCAAACACAGTCTATCTCTGTCTGGTGTGTTCTTAAGCACTATGCTGCTGCTGCTAAGTCGCTTCAGTCGTGTCCGACTCTGTGCGACCCCATAGACGGCAGCCCACCAGGCTCCTCTGTCCCTGGGATTCTCCAGGCAAGAATACTAGAGTGGGTTGCCATTTCCTTCTCCAATGCATGCATGCATGCATGCAAAGTTGCTTCAGTTGTGTCCGACTCTGTGTAACCCCATGGACAGCAGCCCACCAGGCTCCTCTGTCCACGGGATTTTCTAGGCAAGATGCAGAGGCTCATTTGGAAATACTGGATATAGTGCATCCATTATGATTTCAACTTGTATGATTTCAACTAGATATTCTGTTTTCCCTAAAAAAATTAAAGAGACAAGAGGGACAGACAGAAAAAGGAATGAGAATTGTAGATAACTTAAATAGTGCAAGCAGTTTTTTTCTGCCATTCTACTGAAATGAGTAGTTTCTGTCCTAGGATCAGCATGAAGTGGGAGAGGTGAATTTTCTATTCCCCTAGTCATTTCCTTCCACATTCTTTCATAGTGTATGCCGCTCACCTTGCTCAGTTAGTCTAGGTGCTGTAATATAAACTAGTTACTTCTTAAATGCTCAAGAAAAAGGTATCTGTTTCAGTGCAGGAAGAATACAAGTTGTCAGGTTATATGTAATTGTGCTTTATGGATGATATGGAGGAACAGAGGGAGTTTTAAGATTAATTGACTCATTGGAGAAGACTCTGATGCTGGGAGGGATTGAGGGCAGGAGGAGAAGGGGACGACAGAGGATGAGATGGCTGGATGGCATCACTGACTTGATGGGTGTGAGTCTGGATGACCTCCGGGAGCTGGTGATGGACAGGGAGGCCTGGCGTGCTGCGGTTCATGGGGTCGCAAAGAGTCGGACACGACTGAGCGACTGATCTGATCTGATCTGATCTGGCATTGTACATTGATTTTAGGATCCTACCCTGAAGAGTTCACTTTGTAATAGTTGGAAATAAGGCTGGAAGTGTAGGCTAGCATAGATTTTAAAGTAAAGACCTTGATTGCCTCCAGGATGAAGAGATTGGAATTCTAGATTTTGAATCTTTATTTGAAAATTTAGTGTAAAACCCAGTGTCAGTATTGTTAAATAATGAAGACAGTTAGGTCTTTAATGTAACAAAGCGTTGAACCTGTTTGGGCTTGGAACTTGACAATTCTTTGTGTGCTTCTTAATTAGACTTGCCTGTGCTCTGAGGTGGAAGTGGCAACCCACTCCAGTATTCTTGCCTGGAAAATCCCATGGATGAAGGAGCCTGGAATGTTGCAATCCATGGGGTCGCAAAGAGTCGGACATGACTGAGCAATTTCACTTAAAAAAAAAGTATGCTCTGAGAATAAAATGTTAATTGTAAATTCCTGATTTTACTAGAATCTTTCAGAGAGGTAGAACTAATGTAGATTGCTTTATCTGACCAGAAAATATTTTGAAGAGCAAGTGGCATTAAATCTATTACTTTGGATTTTTTGAAGATAAAATTCAGCTTAATCATTTTTATAAGACTAAGCTTTGCAAAATTTTTATAGCAGAGGTTTTTTTTTTTTTTTCGTCATAATTTAGTTGACCTATATCAAATGTCTTTAGTAGCTCTGGCCTTTTTGTTGGCAGAAGGAGCTTGGAGTTAGAACATGATGGTTTAGCCATTTTGGGGATTCAGAGTTTATCATAATGTATATTTTGTGTATGACTTATTAGTAAAGTTTCAGTTCAGTTCAGTTGCTCAGTCCTGTCCAACTCTTTGTGACCCCATGAATCGCAGCACACCAGGCCTCCCTGACCATTGCCAACTCCCGGAGTTCACTCAGACTCATGTCCATCGAGTCAGTGATGCCATCCAGCCATCTCATCCTCTGGCGTCCCCTTCTCCTCCTGCCCCCAATCATCCCAGCATCAGAGTCTTTTCCAGTGAGTCAACTCTTTGCATGAGGTGGCCAAAGTACTGGAGTTTCGGCTTTAGCATCATTCCTTCCAAAGAAATCCCAGGGCTGATCTCCTTCAGAATGGACTGGTTGGATCTCCTTGCAGTCCAAGGGACTCTCAAGAGTCTTCTCCAACACCACAGTTCAAAAGCATCTATTCTTCGGCGCTCAGCCTTCTTCACAGTCCAACTCTCACATCCATACGTGACCACTGGAAAAACCATAGCCTTGACTAGACGGACCTTTGTTGGCAAAGTGATGTCTCTGCTTTTCAATATGCTATCCAGGTTGGTCATAACTTTCCTTCCAAGGAGTAAGCATCTTTTAATTTCATGGCTGCAATCACCATCTGTTTAGTGATTTTGGAGCCCAGAAAAGTAAAGTCTGACACTGTTTCCACTGTTTCCCCATCTATTTCCCATGCAGTGATGGGACCAGATGCCATGATCTTTGTTTTCTGAATGTTGAGCTTTAAGCCAACTTTTTCACTCTCCACTTTCACTTTCATCAAGAGGCTTTTAGTTCCTCTTCACTTTCTGCCATAAGGGTGGTGTCATCTGCATATCTGAGGTTATTGATATTTCTCCCAGCAATCTTGATTCCAGCTTGTGTTTCTTCCAGCCCAGCGTTTCTCATGATGTACTCTGCATAGAAGTTAAATAAGCAGGGTGACAATATACAGCCTTGATGTATTCCTTTTCCTATTTGGAACCAGTCTGTTGTTCCATGTCCAGTTCTAACTGTTGCTTCCTGACCTGCATACCGATTTCTTAAGAGGCAGGTCAGGTGGTCTGGTATTCCCATCTCTTTCAGAATTTTCCACAGTTTATTGTGATCCACAAGGCCAAAGGCTTTGGCATAGTCAATAAAGCTGAAATAGATGTTTTTCTGGAACTCCCTTGCTTTTTCGATGATCCCGCAGATGTTGGCAATTTGATCTCTGGTTCCTCTGCCTTTTCTAAAACGAGCTTGAACATCAGGAAGTTCACAGTTCACGTATTGCTGAAGCCTGGCTTGGAGAATTTTGAGCATTACTTTACTAGCATGTGAGATGAGTGCAATTGTGCAGTAGTTTGAACATTCTTGGCATTACCTTTCTTCGGGATTGGAATGAAAACGGACCTTTTCCAGTCCTGTAGCCACTGCTGAGTTTTCCAAATTTGCTGGCATATTGAGTGCAGCACTTTCACAGCATCATCTTTCAGGATTTGAAATAGCTCAACTGGAATTCCATCACTGCCACTAGTTTTGTTCGTAGTCATGCTTTCTAAGGCCTACTTGACTTTATATTCCAGGATGTCTGGCTCTAGGTCAGTGATCACATCATCATGATTATCTGGGTCGTGAAGATCTTTTTTGTACAGTTCTGTGTGTTCTTGCCACCTCTTCTTAATATCTTCTGCTTCTGTTAGGTCCATACCATTTCTGTCCTTTATTGAGCAAATGCAGAACGTTTGCATGAAATGTTCCCTTGGTATCTCTAATTTTCTTGAAGAGATCTCTAGTCTTTCCCATTCTGTTGTTTTCCTCTATTTCTTTGTGTTGATCGCTGAGGAAGGCTTTCTTATCTCTTCTTGCTATTCTGCATTCAGATGCTTATATCTTTCCTTTTCTTCTTTGCTTTTTGCTTCTCTTCTTTTCACAGCTATTTATAAGGCCTCCCCAGACAGTCATTTTGCTTTTTTGTATTTCTTTTCCATGGGGATGGGAGGCATTTAATGAGTGACAGAATAAACAATGACTGTTATAGATAATTTTCCCCCACCTTCTTGTTGGTGTTTATATTAATGTAGTTAGTTGATGAAATTGAAAAGTAGTATTGGTCATTTTGTATCTAGGTTATTGGGCATTTAGTGGAATTATGCTTAATTCTGACATTAAGATATGTTGAATACTTGAAATGTTTTAATACTTCAGAATTTTCTGCCCGGAGCTCTATATTTTTATTTTGCTTTTAGTAATAAAAGTAATTTAACCAATGATGATTGCACAACGTTGTGAATACAGAAAAACCACTGAGTTGTACACTTTAAAATAGTGCATTTTTGTTATATGAATTTTATTTCAAAGAACTAATTTAGCCAAAGCGGAGAAAGTTTAGGGAGAAAAAACTCACCTACTATTTAGATTTTTGTATTCCTTCTAGGGGTCAGATACATATTTCAAAAAGTGCTTTTGTAATAAAGTTAATGCGTTTCATTGTAGAAATTGGGAAAAGCAGAAAAGCAAAATGAAAATAAATATTACCATAATCTGTCATCCAGTGGTAACTCTTAAGCATAGAAACATATAGTGTTTTTGTTTATATGTATCTGTAATGTAGAAATTACAATCTGTAATTGCAATCTGTAGTTGTCTTATAAAATTTAGCAGTAAATTATGATCATCTTTTAATTATAGACATTTTTTGATAATCTGGCTGTGGTTGAGCTGCAGGTCTCGCTGGCTCTGCAGTTTGGGTGTGCCACGATTCGCCTTGTTGTCCAGTAGCAATATAGTTAGAGTAGACATGGTTGTAGTATGTCTGTCCTTGAATTTTTATTTACTTATTTAGGATAAAGCTTTGTAAGTTTGAATTGGTATTTTTTTATGAAGGCTTATGAGTTGTTTTAAGGGTTTTAATATTAATACCAAATTGACCTAAGATAGATTATATACCACTTGGCACACTAACCAGGTGTTGATAGCATACTGCCATCAGTGGGTATTACAGTGTTTCTTTGCCAATTTAATACCTAAAAATTGATGTCTTATTTTCTTTCTACATAGTATTGTTGCTGGTTAACTTTTTAATTATTTCTGTTTATCTTTGGTTTTGTAAATCATATATTCTAGTTTAATTTTAAAAGCTATATTCTTTTTTTTTCTTTATATAGATGCTCTCAGGGTATTGTTGTGGTTGTGGTTTGGTATTGACTCCGTCAGAATTTTTCTTGTGTCATGTTATATATTAACCTGATTTTTATATTGTCCATGTAGTCTTTTTTTCTTTTGGCCTGTGTCTTTGATACCTGCCTGCTTGATTCAGTCTTATTAGGGATTCCACTGCATATAAGTATATAGACTAAGGTTTACTTTTTTTATTTTGCAATTTAGATCCATGTGAATTTTTTTAATGTGAGATGTGAGACAGGAATTTGATATTTATTTTACCATTTTTTAAATGGTTAATTAGTCTTCGTAAAACCATTTATTACAAGCTGAAAGATATATGTGCTTGGTTGGTTCTCTTACTCAACCTTTGGTTTAGTTCATTCTAGTTCTTCCTATATAAATACTATATTACATTATTATAGTTATAAATTACAGTAATTATGTTGTTTCTTCTATGAGAAGATCACTGGAGTTTATGCTTATTTAGGCAGATAGACATAGAAGTAAACAATATGTAAAATAATTATACTGTATTATTTTCTAGGAAGGAAGTAAATGTGGTGGGACCTGTTTAGGGCCTCAGTAAGATATACCTCTCAGAAAGGAGACTTTTCCATAATGATACTTGAAACTTGTGAAAATTAAGAAATACTAAAAAATGAAATGACGTACCAGCAAGATATAATTATCATTAACATTTTGCTATGTTTATCCTCAATGTTTTACTTTTAACAGCTGCATATTTCCAACTGTGGCTATATCAAATTTTAGACTCTCATTTGACTTTTGAATGATTTGTGTGTTTAATTTTGTAATAACACTGCAGTAAAAATTTTAGAGAATGGAAATTTTGGTCAACATTTTAACTGAGATGTTTAATGACTACATTGTATTCTAATTTGTGACTGTATATATGATAGTTTTTATAGCTTTTTTCTCCATTAATGGACTTTAAATTTGTTTTTACCCTTGTTACAAATGACAGGGCAATGGAGATCTTTAAGCACATAGGACTTGTGTATATGTATTGGGGGCAGAGGGCAGTATCACTGTTTAAAGTCCCTGAAGTTGGATTTTTGCAGCAAAGTGTTTGAATATTTTATGGCTTTGGAAGCATTAGCAAATTATTTTCTTAGAAGCTTGTGCTACTAAATATTATTTTTTTTAAGATAAAATAAATTTTTCCTGAATTTTAGGAGATTTATGGTATGTTGAGGATATCCCAGTCCATATATGCTCTAACTGTTACAGATGCTTAACGGGAAAATGTAAAGATAGGTGAAAACACTGTAAGGGGATATAGTGAAAGTGCAGTCACTCAGTCATATCCGACTTTTTGCGACCCCGTGGACTGCAGCCCACCAGGCTCCTCTGTCCATGGGATTCTCCAGGCAAGAATACTGGAGTGGGTTGCCATTTCCTTCTCCAGAAGATCTTCCTGACCCAGGAATCGAACCCAGGTCTCCCGCATTGCAGGCAAACGCAGGCAAACGCTTTAACCTCTGAGCCACCAGGAAGCCCAAGAGACAAGGGAATATATTAGAGAAGAACAAAAGTCCAAGTTAACTACACTGTGAATCATTAAAGTGATATTATCCACTTTACCTGCCTCCTGAGAAACCTGTATGTTGGTTAAGAAGCAACACTTAGAACTGGACATGGAACAACCAACTGGTTCCAAATTGGGAAAGGAATACGTCAACGTTGTATATTGTCATCTTGCCTATTTGACTTATATGCAAAGTACATCATAAGAAGTGCCGGGCTGGATGAAGCTCAAGCTGGAATCAAGATTGCTGGGACAAATATCAATAACCTCAGATATACAGATGATATCACCCTAATGGCAGAAAGTGAAGAGGAGCTAAGAGCCTCTTGATGAAGATGAAAGAGAGTGAAAAAGCTGCTTAAGACTCAGCATTCAGAAAACTAAGATCATGACCTTTGGTCCTGTCACATCATGGCAAATAGGGAAAAAATGGAAAAAGTTTACAGACTATTTTCTTGAGCCCCAAATTCACTGCAGATGGTGACTGCAGCCATGAAATTAAAAGGTGCTTGCTCCTTGGAAAAAAAACTATGACAAACTTAGACAGCATATATTAAAAAGCAGAAATAACACTTTGCCGACAAAGGTCCGTCTAGTCAAAACTATGGTTTTTCCAGTAGTCACATATGGATGTGAGAGTTGGACCATAAAAAATGCTGAGCGCCGAAGAATTGATGCTTTTGAACTGTGGTGTTGGAGAAGAGTCTTGAGAGTCTCTTGGACTGCAAGGAGATCCAACCAGTGCATCCTAAAGAAAATCAGTCCTGAATATTCATTGGAAGGACTGATGCTGAAGCTGAAACTCCAATACTTTGGCCACCTGATGTGAAGAACTGATTCACTGGAAAAGACCCTGTGTTGGGAAAGATTAAGCGCAGAAGGAGAAAGGGGAGACAGAGGATGAGATAGTTGGATTGCATCATCGACTCAATGGACATGCGTTTGAGCAAATTCTAGAAGATAGTGAAGGACAGGGACGCCTTGCATGCTGCAGACCATGGGTGGCAAAGAGTTACTTAACAACTCAACAACAACAAAGATACTAAAGATTATGGAGCTGACTTTTTAAGGGGAAAATAGGGGTGACTGGGGCTTCCCCGGTGGCTCAGCAGTGAAGAATCTGCCTGCAAGGCAGGAGACGCAGGAGATGTGGGTTTGATTTCTGGGTCAGAAAGATCCCCTGGAGGAGGAAATAGCAACTCACTAGAGTATTCTAGCCTGGAGAAGCCCATGGACAGAGGAGCCTGGTGGGCTACAGTCCATAGGGTCGAAAAGTGTCAGACACAACTGAGCATGAGGGGGCTCTAAATGGGTTCACTGACTGAGCTTCCTGAAATACAATTGAGATTTTTATCATTTATTTTCTGGGGAGAGATTGTGTATTTGGATTTTCAGAGAGGTTGTTAATTCAGCTAAAAATTGAGAACTATAGGTACAAAGTATTTTGCATAATTGGAAGTGTGTGACACTGATTTATTGTGATTCTTGTGCTGAGATAATGTTTTAATTAATTTTGTAACATTTGTAAAGACAAATTACAAGTACAGTACACAGGTTTTTGCCCTCTGTAACATTTGCAATGCACAGTGCCTCATTGCCACTTAAATACTTGTGTATTTCTCTTCCTCAAGGATCTTCTATTGCATAGCCATTAATATACCATCAAAATCAGAAAACAGCAAATATATGTTTGTATACATACATATATAGAGAAAATGAGAGTGTTAGTCTCTCATTTGTGTCCAGCTCTTTGCAACCCCATGAGCTGTAGCCTGCCAAGCTCCTCTGTCCATGGAATTCTCCAGGCAAGTATACTGGAGTGGATAGCCATTCCTTTCTGCAGGGGATCTTCCCAACCCAGGGATTGAACTCGGTCTCCTGCATTGCAGTCAGATTCTTTACTGTCTGAGCCACGAGGAAAGCCCCACATATATATGGACACAAAAACATAAATACTTTTGTATCTATAGTGTATCTGCATCTATTATATTTGTTGAAAACCATCAAGTTTACGCTAGTATTTCCAGTTTCAGTTAATTATCACAGCATATGTTTACTTTTTAAAAACATTGAATTATAGTTGCTGTACAATATTATATAAGTTATAGGTATACAATATAGTGATTCATAATTTTTAAACTGTGCTTACTTATTTGATCAGTTTTCCTGTATGAAACTAATCTTCTGTCTAGGCTTTTCTCTTCCTCCCTGTGGTGGAGTATTGCTACTCACCCCTCTCAAGTGCTGTGACACCCTGTGGCAAGCTATTCTTCACGCCTTCCTCATCGTTTTTTAGTTCAGGCCTTCTCCCAGACTCCTTGGGAAGCGGTCTTTATCTTGTAGACACCTATTAGCCTGCCCTGGGCCACTGTGTCTTCCCTCCAGCTTGTTCAGCTGATGTCCTCAGCCTCAGATAATGATTTCTGGACTGAATTTTTAAGAAGAAAGTGGAAGAGAAAGAAATGAAATAAGTTTGAAGGGTTTAAAAACTAATATTTAACTGTTATAGAGTTAACTGGCATATGAATAGGAGAAATTATTTTTTTATTCTTATGTAACACAGATTTAAAAAATTGATAAAATTGTAGTTTGGGGCTGCCATAGGAAAAAAGTGACTAAAAGGAGATAAAAGTGTGGAAAAAATTTAGTTTGGAAATGAAACTTACTTGCAGAGGTGTATAGCGTTTCAGTGGTTACATTTACATGTATTTTGACAAACAAGAGTTTGTAAAAACTTTGAATGGCCTCCAAATTTATTAATGGTTGAAACTAATAGATTAATATTTAGAAGGGAGAAAGCTTTAGATTTGGGGGTTCTGTTCTTACTCTGCCCAGAACTCTCAAGTAAGTGGATGATATGAAGATGTTTTCTTCATTAAGCTCAAATTACAACTTCCTTGACTCTTTACATGGCACACTAAATGTGTACTACTGAAACACTTATTAAATTAAATTGTAGTTAGTAGTGTGTATTACCCTAGAAATGCCTTTGAGAATTGAAGTAGTAATTTTCATTTTTATATCATTAGCTTAGTCCATAACTCCTAGTACTTTGCTTAGTCCATAACTCCTTTACTTTACTCAGTGTATGTCACCTAAATTACTGATCATTCAATTAAAATCTATTCTCAGGACTATGATAGAAATACCATGGAAATCTCATTTTATGTTATCACTGTAAATGTTACCACCTGTAACAAAATTAACAATTCATAGTCTTCTATCATAAAAATTTGAGTTAAGAATGAACCACCAATCATGTCACACTTTTGATTCCTTGGTATCCACTCTGATATTTTGACAAAATCTTTACTTTTTATGATTCACATATTTTAAAACTAGCTGTTTCCCTCCAGATGAAAACTCTTTATTTTCGTTAGTGAATGTTAGCCACAGTTGAAAATTATAGGGAAAAGTTTAATCCTTCCCCCACCATATGAAAGACTGATAGTATTCATAAAAAACTTGCGATATCAGTTATATAGGATAAAGATACCTATTAAACTAATTGAACTACTAGCAACTGGTGCCATGTTAATTGATAATTATGATATGATTGTTAATTTATTTTGACTTTGTATTACATATATTCTAAAGTTGTTGATGTTTTAGTAAAAATTAGCTGTACATTTGGTATGGTCTCTTAGACTTGACATGAAAGGTTAGAGAAGAGTATGTGAATCTTAGTGGAAATCGTTTTACCTCCCTCCTTTTTCGGTTTAGACAGAAGCATTTTTATAAAAAGTATATAGAAATATGAAAAGTATGACTTTTTGGGATCTAGTTTATAGAGTATACTTAAATTGATTGGTATATGGGTAAATTAGAAGTGGGTTTTTTTTTGTGGTTTGCTTTTAACATACATTGTGATTAATTTTTCTTCTTTTTTTTTGTCACAGACCTCTTACCTTTTTGTACTTACCTGATTTCTTGCCTTGTCATTCATTAATTGTCTGTAATAAGCGTTTGTACTTCTATTATGCTTTATTGCACTGAAGCAGCAATATATAATCCAAGTGGGATGTTTCCCTCATGACTTTCATCTCTAGGAATATATCGCTGTTTAAAAAAAAACTGGTAACTATTGTATCAGATACATTACTTTTTTTTTTTTAACATTACTTTTGAAAAACAGATTGTAGAATTATGAAGCTAAAAATCCTTTCCAAATACGAGTCTGACTTGATAGATAAGAAAATTAGGGCTAAGAACTTATTGTAATAGGGAGTCTTTATAGTGTATTTTGTAATGTCACTTGCTTGTACTCCAAGAAGTAATTGGATGAAAGCAAGTTTGATTATAACACTGGTTGAATATTTAAGCTTGATAAGTTGACTGAGTTTTAACAGATTTTCCCCTCTGTTTCTTTTAGGTGAATCTGGACTGGGAAAGTCAACATTAATCAACTCATTATTCCTCACAGATTTGTATTCTCCAGAGTATCCAGGTCCTTCCCATAGAATAAAAAAGACTGTACAGGTATGTGTATTGTTAATTGATGATCATAAGATGGGGTAATATTAACAGATACAAAACACATTCTATAAATTATTTTTTATAGATACTTTGTTATACAGTCCATCTGCTTTGTTACGAATGTGGTTAAGATCTCTATTAATATGTTTGCTGTGTTATTATTTTTTTAGTCTCTTAAGTCATGTCCAGCTCTGGAGACCTCATAGATGGTAGCCTGCCAGGCTCCTCTGTCCATGGGATTTCCCAGGCAGTAATACTGGAGTGGGTTGCCGTTTCTTATGCCAAGGGATCTTCCTGACCTAGGGATCTGATAACCTGCGTCTCCTGCATTGGCAGGCAGATTCTTTATTACTGAGCCACCTGTACTTCCCCACAAAACATATTCTGTGACTTGTTTTATATTTATATATAGGTAGATTTCAAATTTGACCTTAGCTAGTGTAAAGTATGGCACCCCCACCCCAGTACTTTTGCCTGGAAAATTCCATGGACAGAGGAGCCTGGTAGGCTCCAATCCATGAGGTCGCTAAGAGTCGGACACGACTGAGCGACTTCCCTTTCACTTTCCATTTTCATGCATTGGAGAAGGAAATGGCAACCCACTCCAGTGTTCTTGCCTGGAGAACCCCAGGGACGGGGGAGCCTGGTGGGCTGCCGTCTATGGGGTCGCACGGAGTTGGGCACGACTGAAGCGACTTAGTAGTAGTAGTAGTGTAAAGTATTAGTAAACATGGTTGTTGTTGAAGGAGAGAGAGAGTGATTGGTTGAGAAGTGCATGTAATTAGAGGGACTTTCTTGATTTAGAACCTTATGAATTTGTCTTAAGAATCCTCCTAGAGATTTTACTGTGATACAGTAAATGATAACATTTAGAGTTACGCTGTAATATGGTAACTACTTGCCATATGTAGCTATTTAAGTTTAAATGAGTTAAAAGTCATTGAAGCAAAAAATTCTGTTTCTCAGTTGCACTGGGTACATTTCAAGTACTAATATGTGGCAAGTAGCTACTATTTGGAGCAGTGCAGATTATTTCCACCATTGCAGAAAATTCTGTTGGACAGGGTACAGAAAACATGACTTGTGTCAAAGCCATTAGTATTTGTTTTAGTGAGTGGCATGATACCACATGATAGTTAAATGGCAGTAACAATTTGTTAATACTTTAAGCTATGTGTGGTCTAATTTAGTACTTCTCAATCTTTAATGTGCATTCAGATCATCTGAGGAGCTTGTTAAACTTAATTCCTGTTCTAGTAAGTCTGAAGTGAGCTGAGATTCAATCCAAGGTGATTCTAATGCTGCTAGCAAAGTGCTAGACTCTGTAGTCCTAGTGATATGTTGTCCAGGACAATAGCTGGTAGCCACATGTAGCTGTTGAGATCTTAAAATGTGAGATGTCTATGTTAAGATGGCAAGCATAAAATATACCCCAGATTTTGAAGTCTTAGTTTGTTAAAAAAAAACAAAAAAACAAAAAAAACCAATATTATTTTATTTAAATTTTTCTATTGATTACATTTTGTAATAATGATTAATTGGTTATATTGGGTTAAGTAAAATTCATTAATTTCATCTGTTGCTACTTTCTAAAGTGGCTACTGAAATTTTAAAAATTATTTGTGTAGTTCATATTACATTTTTATTAGGCAGCACTGCTCTGAAGTATTGATTGAAAGATTTGTTGGTAGATTGATGCAGTAATACATAGCACATAAGCAGAAAAGGAGTGGAGTGAACAGTTCTAGCCGAAGCATGTCTTATTGACGCAGTGATGCTGGAGCTGGATATTTTGTTTCTTCTTTTTAAAGTTTTCTCTGTTTCAGGAATTTTTAAAATATCCTTTATGGAGTTTGAGATTTCAAATTACCTGCAAAAAAAAATGTGTTCTAAAAACTTGATACTATACTATATTGCTTATTTATTTTGTGATATATTGGATATTTTAACCCTAAGCAAGAAGATAAACTTTAAATTTTCTTAATTTAAGTATTTAAATCCAGAATTAGTAACTAGTTATATAGAAATGTTAAGGAAACCCCACAGTGTAGATTCCTAAGTTCAGGAATATTTCGTGTAAAATGTCTGTTAAATATTAATGGTCATATATCTACCAAAGGTGTTCTTGGCTGTTAGTACTGGTGAGGAAATTTTCTGAGTCCTTTTTGTAGTTTTTAATGGCCTGGCATAATGCAAGGTCAACATTAATAATAAAACAACACTTAGTGAATCATTAACATCTTCCAGGTACTATTCCAAATACTTCAGATGCATTTATTTAATTCTTGCAGTAACTTTTTCAGGTAAATGGTGTTATTATTCCTATTTTACAGATGTGGAAATTGGGGCACAGAGATGATGATATACCTGAGGATCATGTAGTTAGCGTACCAGAACTAGGATACAAATCTAAGCACTATGGTTTAGTCTGTATTGTATAAAACTATGCTATCTCTATACTTTAGAAACTTAATAAGTATTAGTTTAGTAGATTAACGAGTTCTTAATAAATGGATTAACTTTACTTTTTAATGATGTTTGATCCAAAAAAATTGTCATTTTTCTTTTATTTATATTGCCTTTTCCTTGAAAAATCTTATGTATGGAGATAGATTTTCCAGTTAGGCAGTTCAGACAAGCTGAATTGATCAGTGAGGTTATTTCTTCATAGTTATGTAATATATGAGTTTAGTTTTAAAAAATGGGAAATTAGGGCATAAGGTAAAAAATGGAATTAAGTCTTAAGGCTGATCTATCTGATGCTGCTGCTAAGTCACGTCAGTCTTATCTGACGCTGCGACCCCATAGATGGCAGCCCACCAGGCTCCCCTGTCCCTGGGATTCTCCAGGCAAGAACACTGGAGTGGGTTGCCATTTCCTTCTCCAGTAAATGAAGATGAAAAGTGAAAGTGAAGTTGCTCAGTTGTGTCCGACTCTTGGCGACCCCATGGACTGTAGCCTACCAGGCTCCTCTGTCCATGGGATTTCCCATGCAAGAATACTGGACGACCCAGAGGGATGGTATGGGGAGGGAGGAGGGAGGAGGGTTCAGGATGGGGAACACATGTATACCTGTGGCAGATTCATTTTGATATATGGCAAAACCAGTACAATATTGTAAAGTTAAATAAAAAAAAAAAAGAATACTGGAATGGGGTGCCATTGCCTTCTCCTATCTGATGCTACCTAGTAAGGAATACCTACTGTTGTTTTGTTTTTACTTTTAAATGGTTCACACATGATGTTCATTATTGCTTATTATATTTGAATTTTCAAGCTGGACTCTGGAGAGTATTGACCGACCATTATGTACTAGGTTTGAAATTCCAGTAAACTTCTTGGATGATGGAAGCCAATTAATCATAAAAGTTTCATACCTGTACACACATGATGTTCATTATTGCTTATTATATTTGAATTTTCAAGCTGGACTCTGGAGGGTATTGACCGACCATTATGTATTAGGTTTGAAATTCCAGTAAACTTCTTGGTGGATGATGGAAGCCAATTAATCATAAAAGTTTCATACCTGTTTTATTTTATTTAAACAAAATAGGCAAATTGACAGTATTTTTAGCTCTTTGGATTCACCCAGTACAGTGATTTTTGCAAGTGTCTGAACAGATGAAGTGTATTGGCACTTGCAGTCTAAGAAATTCAACACATGGAAATCTAGTTTAACATACTTTACAACAAAGTATTTGGTCAAACAAGGAGAGTTTACTTTACCCCCATCCCTCCTCCCCCTCCCCACCCCTACCCACACCGCGCCCTTATCCTAGTTCTTATACTTTTGGCTTATCCTGCTTTGGCCAAACCAATCTCTTTGCTGTCCTTTGAACAGGCCGATCTCTTCCACTCCAGGGGCCTTCCACTTTGTTTCTCTGCTTGTAGTGGTTTTCCTTGGGATATCCTCATGGCTTGCTTCCTAATTTTCATCAGTTCTCTGCTTAAAAGTTACTTTCTTAATGAAGCCTTTCTTGACCACTCTATAAACTCTGTAAGGGTACCCTTACAAGCTAAGTTTCTAGCACGGCATCTGTTACATGTTAGCATCCAGTATTTGTTGACTGATTGAACAAACAATTTTTT
Source organism: Tragelaphus eurycerus (assembly GCA_935064755.1). NCBI lineage: Eukaryota > Metazoa > Chordata > Mammalia > Artiodactyla > Bovidae > Tragelaphus > Tragelaphus eurycerus. The sequence continues at coordinate 35,733,176 of CAKXYN010000002.1, forward strand.
AAAATTTGTTTGAGGATCTTTGAAGTTTTGTTTCTACTTTTTTTTTGGTCTGTGAAATTTTATAAAACACAATCGTAGAGTAAGTGGAATGGTTTCGAATTTGAGAATCTTTGAAATTTTAAATTTGATCTTTTTTGAAATTTTGTTTGATTATTTTTGTCTTAAGCAGAATTTTTTTGCATTTAATTTTTAAGTTGCTGTGTAGTTTGTATACTAAAAGGGCACAAATTTAAATATAGAACTTGGTGAGTTTTATATATGTGTTCATATATCTGGGTTTCCCTGGTGGCCAGTGGTAAAGAGTCTGCCTGCTGAAGTAGGAGACATGGGTGTAATTCCTGCAGAAGGAAATGATGACCCACTCCAGTATTCTTATCTGGGAAATCCTGTGGACAGAGGAGCCTGCTGGGTTATAGTCCATGGAGTCGCAAAAAGTTGGACACAACTTAGTGACTAAACAACAGCAGCAATTCATATATCCAAGTAATCACTTCCCAGATTAAGATACAGTATTTTTCTAGGAACCTGAAAGGCTTCCTTGTGTCTCCTCTCACTCAGTATTACACCCACCCCCACTTATAAACACCTTTCTGACATCTCCATAGATTAATTTTGTCTGTTCTTGAATTTCATTTAGGTATATTCTTAAGTCTGGTTTCTTTCACTGAGGATTATGTGTGTGGTATTTAAAAATGTTGTATAGCTGTAGTTCTTTTCATTGTTTCATAATATTCTACTATATGACTATATCACAGCCTGTCCTATTCATTGTAGATAAGCATATGGGTTTTCAGTTTTTGACTGACATAAATGTTCTTGTATATATCTTTTGATGGACATAAGTACTCATTTCTGTTGTGTATGTGTGTGTACGTGCACCTGTGTGTATACATAAAGACATTTCATTTTTTCCCTTTGATTTCTTATAAGATTGAACATGTCTTTTATACTCATAAATTGTTCAGATTTCATAAAGTGTTTTGACCATCTCAATATTTCCTATTTTTTCCTTCTTGAGATTTGCAGACGTTTCTTATCGAGATAACAGTCCCTTACATTTCAGTTACTGCAGGTAGTTTCTCCTAGGCTGGTATCTGTTAAAAGATAGGGAGAAGCTCTCAATTTGTTAGAATTCTGTTTATATTGGTTTGTCTCCAGAATAATGCTGTCTTAAACTCACTTTACCTTCTTTTAAGGTAACACTTCAAAGGTGTCCTCTTCTGTTGTAAATGTTTTCCCAGCTCTCCCTTTTTTGAAAACAAAGGCATAATTAGACTAAGGCTATCTCTAGTAACATTTTTAAGACAAAGGCCTGTGTACCACTATTAAATCTCCTCCTTTTACCAAAAGTGAGACCTTTAACATTTGAGAACTGGATTGATCCTTGTTAAAATCCCAGAGAAGTCCTCTTTACTGATGTACCATAGAGGTATTCCTTGATATACTGGAAACAAGATGAAGGTCATCTTAACTCTTTTCTCCACTTACCTAGGAGAGAACATGACGTACTGCTAGTCATTCAGTTGTTAGAGAATAGAATGTAATTTTCTTTTACAGTTGAGTGGTTTTTCACCAAGCTCAATAAGCTAGCAGATGATCTGCTCTTGAGAGCTCTTAAATTCTCTCAGTGAAGAGTAATCAGAAGTATTACATCTTAGCCCAGACATATTAGACCAGGAAAAACATACAATCCTGAGTTTCAGAAAACAAATGTCTGCAATTTCCCTGACCTGAAGGCTTTCTGGAACACTTCCAACTGTCAAAAAGAAGAAGAGAAGTAACATCCTGTGATGTGGCCAAATAGGGAGTGAAACTTCTAGAAAGACCACAATCTCATAATCTCTCTGAGCATTATTTGTTTACAAGAAGCTTGTATCTTAAAGAAGAAATTCCTTCACATTCACAGTCTTGGGAGAAAGGAGAAACTGTCTACTCTGAGCAGGCAAATGATTCTGAGTTTCCAGTGTATCAGTGGTTCTGATCTGAGTGAACTTTTCAGTAATAGAAAGAAGTCATCTGAGATTAATTCTCAACATCGTATCTTTGGCCTTAGAAACCTAAGCTGTGCACTTCCGAATGTAAGCTGACATTCTGTCCTGTAGTTCTTTATACCAGTCTTCTCAAAGTACACTGTGCTTCACAGTCACTTGGAAGCCTTGCTCAGTCTGTCAGGTCCCCCTCTCCATATTTGAGGCAGAGCCGAAAGAATTTGGCATTTCAGTTTCCAAGCTATTCAACTGCCAGTCTGGGTACTATACTTTGTGGACTACTCCTTGTGTTTCTGGCCTGCTGCGGACTGATTTCATCCTATCTTTGTCAAAGTAAGAGAGTGAACTGTTTTTCCTGAGTTCTTCCAGAATATTTCTAGTTGAATGAAATGGCACCATGTTACTTTCACTTTCATTCATATATGTATTTTCCTAATAGACTGATTAAAGTTATAGAAAAAATTTGAACACTTAAGCTCTACTTCATATTCTAATCTCAAACATAGATGCTTAGATTAATAATTTTCAAGAAAAATATTAATACAATGTTATATACATGGTAGCAAGTTTTATGATCTTATATTTGAAAATTTTTATATCATATTTTATTACAGCAAAGTTTGCCAGCTATCTCCTAGGGAAAGGAGATAGTTGGCAACCTTCCTAGGGAAAGACCATCTTTTATTTTGAGACTAAATCCATTTCATTTTCTTTTGTGAAATGACAGTGCTAGATTTGTTTTTTCTTTCAGTTTTTTTTTTTTTTTTGGAAAATTTTATTTTTTTTATTTGGCTTTGCCAGGTCTTATTTGGAGCATGTGGGATCTAGTTCCCCAGCCAGGGATTGAACCCAGGCCCTTTACATTAGGAGTGTGGAGTCTTAGCCACTGGACCTCCAGGGAAGTCCTTTTTATTTATTTTTTTCCCTAGATTTTTAGTTGGCAGCCTTATGTTGGTCATCTTTAAAACTTTTCTTGGTTTATGAAGTTCAATAAATCACTATTTTAGATTATATTGGTACAAAAGTTTTGGAGGTGAGAAGAAGTGAAAGCAATGAATCCTATCCCTGGGATAACTTCTTATGACTCCTTGAAACATCTTTATAGAGTCCAGTTAGGAAACTCTGCTGTTAATGTTGGTCACGTTTTGATAATTTTTTTGAAGCAGTCATACACAGAGCAGGTATTTGAATACTTGTCTTTTACCAGGTTTGGGGGCTACAAGGATGATGGACATAGAGTTCTCAAGATTGTCACAGTCATGTGAAGGATATAGCAAACAGTCATGATATAGTGAGAAAGATGCTGCTCTAGGGTGGTATAGAGGTGACTTTGGCAAAGTATATTTTAGTGAAATCATAGCAATAGAGGGCAGGATGACAGTGAGTTGGAAAGTGACTTTGTGAGTCAGTGAAGATGGAAATAGCTATGAAGGAAGGGATGAGAGGAAATATCTAGAGGTCCAGTGTAGGGGACAGAGACAGTGGTTTGGTTTTTATTTCTAAAAAAGACCTGAAAATGTTTGTATCCTATGGAGAATCAGTTCCTAAGAGATGAGAGATTGAAGATACAGGGGAACTAGTCTAAATAGTTGCCAAGACGACTTTGAAATGGAAATTGGTCAAATCTCCACCATAGATTGAGAAATTAGTCTCAGGGAAAAAAAGAAATCTATTCCATTAAACAGGAGAGAACATTCAAAAAAGCTTCAGAAAAATTGGGGACGCTCTTGAGAACCCTCCTACACTGTTGGTGGGAATGTGAATTGGTGCAGCTACTATGGAGAACACTATGGAGCTTCCTTTAAAACAGGTACCATATCATCCAGCTGTCCCATTCCTTACCATATATCTGGAGAAAACTCAAATTCAAAAGGACAGATGCACCCCAGTGTTCATGGCAGCACTGTGTACAATTATCAAGACATGGAAGTAACTTAAATGTCCACTGACAGATGGATAAAGAAGATATATGTGTGTGTGTGTGTGTGTATGTGTGTGCGCGCACGTAATAGAATATTACTTTTCAGCAGCAGATATTACACTAAGTGAAGTAAGTCAGGAGAATGACAAATACCATATGATATCACTTAATATGTGAAATCTAAAAACATGATACAAATGAATTTTATTTATAAAACAGAAACAGACTCATAGAAAACAAACTTATAGTTACCAAAGGGAAAAGGTGGGGGAATTAATTAGGAATTTGGGATTAACAGATACATACCACATTATATGTATGGATGTGAGACTTGAACTGTGAAGAAAGCTGAGGGCCAAAGAATTGATGCTTTTGAACTGTGGTGTTGGAGAAGACTCTTGAGAGTCCCTTGGACTGCAAGGAGATCCAACCAGTCCACCCTGAAGGAGATCAGTCCTGGGTGTTCATTGGAAGGACTGATGCTGAAGCTGAAACTCCAATACTTTGGCCTCCTTATGCAAAGAGTTGACCCTGATGCTGGGAAAGATTGGGGGCAGGAGGAGAAGGGGACGACCGAGGATGAGATGGCTGGATGGCATTACTGACTTGATGGACATGAATTTGAGTGAACTCCAGAAGTTGGTGATGGACAGGGAGGCCTGGCGTGCTACAATCATGGGGTTGCAAAGAGTTGGACACGACTGAGCAACTGAACTGAACCACATTATATAAAATAGATGAGCAACAAGGACCTACTATATAGCACAGGGAGCTATATTCAATATCTTGTAATAACTTAAAATGGAAAAAGAACTGAAAAAGAATGTATATATCCATTTGAATGTAAATAAAAAGGATTGTATATTTACATACTTTGCCATGCAAATGAAACATTGTAAGTCAACTGTACTTGAGCTTAAAAAAATTAAAAAATAAACAGCAACAACAAATTGGGGATGTTCTTGTCTTCCAGTGAAGATCAAGTACTTTGCTGAGCATGGTGGCAGAGATTGTAAGGTAGAGGTTGTGTGTATGTGTGCATGCTCAGACACTTCAGTCGTGTCCAGCTCTTTGTGACCCTGTGGACTATAGCCCACCAGGCTTCTCTGTTCATGGGATTCTCCAGACAAGAAGACTGGAGTGGGTTGCCAATCCCTTCCTCCAGGGGATCTTCCTGACTCAGGGACTGAACCCACAATAGCCTCCTGCATTGCAGGCAGGTTCTTTATCTGCTGAGCCACCTGGGAGCCCCAAGATAGAACTTAGGAAGAGTCATACTAGAAGAGACATGAGGTGAAGGAGCAAATAAAAAGATTATCAGATGACCTGGGAATTGCTGTCAAAGTTGAAGTTTATGAAATTTATGGAAAAGTATCTTAGCCAGAAAGGAAAAGAAAGGATTTGGGAGGGGTTTGCTAATAGAAAATGACAGGGACATGGGAATTAAGATTTCAGGGTAAGGAGAGAGGGGAATGAGGTATATAGTGGTTTAGAGAGTAGAAGGCATAATTAGTGTTTGGATCAAGTTTCTTCTTCGTTCTCAGTCTTGGTGAGAAGGAAGTAGTCTTTAAGCATAACTATTCTGTTGGTCATTGCCTCTCTAAGTATCTTGTTGAACATAATGAAGGATATATGATGATGCTTGTCTTTTGAGTTATTAAATAATCTAGAATAGATTTTGTGTATGAGCCAAGTGAAATATCGTAGACTGTTCAAGTTTCTACTAGTCGAGTCTGCAGAGCTTTGGCTGTAATGTCATCTCCTGAGCAAGTATAGGTGGCTGTAAGCTCTTGACAGAAAATTTTAGCCCTCTCCTCATATGTTAATATAGTTATAATCAGATCAGATCAGTCGCTCAGTCGTGTCCGACTCTTTGCGACCCCATGAACTGCAGCACGCCAGGCCTCCCTATCCATCACCAGCTCTCGGAGGTCACTCAGACTCACATTCATCGAGTCAGTGATGTCATCCAGCCATCTCATCCTCTGGCGTCCCCTTCTCCTCTTGCCCTCAATCCCTCCCAGCATCAGAATCTTCTCCAATGAGTCAACTCTTCGCATGAGGTGGCCAAAATACTGGAGTCTGACCTTCCAAAGAAATCCCAGGGCTGATCTCCTTCAGAATGGACTGGTTGGATCTCCTTGCAGTCCAAGGGACTCTCAAGAGTCTTCTCCAACACCACAGTTCAAAAGCATCAATTCTTCGGCGCTCAGCCTTCTTCACAGTCCAGCTCTCACATCCATACATGACCACAGGAAAGACCATAGCCTTGACTAGGCGAACCTTTGTTGGCAAAGTGATGTCTCTGCTTTTGAATATGCTATCTAGGTTGGTCATAACTTTCCTTCCAAGGAGTAAGTGTCTTTTAATTTCATGGCTTCAGTCACCATCTGCAGTGATTTTGGAGCCCAGAAAAATCAAGTCTGACACTGTTTCCACTGTTTCTCCATCTATTTCCCATGTAGTGATGGGACCAGATGCCATGATCTTTGTTTTCTGAATGTTGAGCTTTAAGCCAACCTTTTCACTCTCCACTTTCACTTTCATCAAGAGGCTTTTTAGTTCCTCTTCACTTTCTGCCATAAGGGTGGTATCATCTGCATATCTGAGGTTATTGATATTTCTCCTGGCAATCTTGATTCCAGCTTGTGTTTCTTCCAGTCCAGCATTTCTCATGATGTACTCTGCATATAAGTTAAATAAACATGGTGACAATATACAGCCTTGACGTACTCCTTTTCCTATTTGGAACCAGTCTGTTGTTCCATGTCCAGTTCTAACTGTTGCTTCCTGACCTGCATACAGATTTCTCAAGAGGCAGATCAGGTGGTCTGTTATTCCCATCTCTCTCAGAATTTTCCATAGTTTATTGTGATCTTTATCTTAAAAAATGACTCAAACATTAAGTTAGAAAAGTGTAGTGTGTTTAATAGTCTTTCAGAAATGGAGGAAGTGAAGCTGTATGAACAGTGAAAGTTTGACTTTTTCTCAGATTGAAAAACTGTAAATATTAGAAAAAGTGAGTTTCTGGAATCTAGGAATCCAAAATAGCCCTTAATTATTATACATAAACAATATAATAGGCTTTAATTTTATTTTTCAGAGAAAAGCTCATTTGAAAGTGCCCTTGATTCATTCATTCCTTTGGTATTAAATTATGTGTTTAATCTTTGAGTACTCTTGAGTGATGCCATAAAATATGCTGATGTGACCTGCTTAAGTAAAGTGCATGGGAAAGTGGCCATTTGGAATAGATTTCTTAAGAAAAGTTTGAAATTCCTGGACTTGAACTAATTTGTTTACCATGGATCCCATGAGGATACTTGCAAAACCAGATGATAGGATACAGTTGGATCCTGTGAATGGCACTAGTTTATAGTTGTTTTCTGGATTTCTTCCATATGTTGCTATCTTCTATGTATTTGACCATGTATGGATACACAGAATTTCATAGGCCAAAGAAGAAAAGAAGCTTCCGTATGAAAAGCAGATGTTCATTTGTATTATCACTCCAATAAACAATTAAGTTGTTGAACTAATTTTTTTTTAAACAAAGAAGCAAAAATCTTTAAATTTAAGCTGTTGGGGTGTGTGATTAGTATACAGCCTAGTACTAAATGTAGAAATGTTCTTTGTTTGGTAATGAGAGAACCAGAAATGGTTTGGAGTAAAATCAGGAGATGATTCATGTAGAACAGTTAGATTTTTACATCAGTTCTAATACATGATAGTGTGTCATTTAAAATAATTTTTGAGAATTTTTAGGTGAAGGGACGGTTACTTTGGATATTTCTGCTTCAGTGACAGTTACCGTAAATGGATAACTTATTTTTATGAAGGAGATAGAGGCAAATGAGATGTATATTGAGATCTGTTAGATTTGAATAGATTGTTCTTTTTTAAAAAATTGAAATATAATTGACATATAACCAGATTGTCCTTTTTAAACTATAGACAACTACTAGATATATAGAATGTGAATTTCTAAGCCACATGAAGTAATATCACTCAATTTTTTTTAGTTTTGATAATCTGCACTGATGAGTCTGATTATTTCCACAGTTATTTTGCCTCCCTCATATTATTGCTGCTGCTGCTGCTAAGTCGCTTCAGTTGTGTCCGACTCTGTGCGACCCCAGAGATGGAAGCCCACCAGGCTCCCCCATCCCTGGGATTCTCCAGGCAAGAACACTGGAGTGGGTTGCCATTTCCTTCTCCAATGCATGAAAGTGAAAAGTAAAAGGGAAGTCACTAAGTCATGTCTGACTCTTAGCGACCCCATGGACTGCAGCCTACCAGGCTCCTCCATCCATGGGATTTTCCAGGCAAGAGTGCTGGAGTGGGGTGCCATTGCCTTCTCCGCCCTCATATTATTAGAGTAACTCAATATCAGCAGACTGTATTATCTTAGCTATGTGGTATGAAATGGTATTCTCCCAAGCAGTGTGCAACCATCGTTGATATTGAAGGTGACCAGAAAATATTAGAGCCTGTATCTATTGATGTTTAACTTTTTTAATTTACAGAGAAATTGACACTTCCTGCTGTTTAATGTTCAGATAACCAATTTTATATGTTTAGTAGATAAATAAATGTAGTTACATTTGGGATATCTAAAATTTTCACTGACAGTTTACATTAGGGTCAAAGCAGTTTAAAAACCATTGGTCTAAAAGATAAGAACTTTGTCTCTTATTTGTCTAAAAGATTGGAAGCCTATTCTGTGAATATGCATGTCCAAATTTCAGTTTCAGCAAGTTTCTTTTTTGATAATGCTCTTTTAACAAAATAATTTCTGATTGCTATCAATCTTCACTATCAAATTCAGTAGTCGGGGAAGGCAATGGCACCCCACCCCAGTACTTTTGCCTGGAAAATCTCATGGACGGAGGAGCCTGGTAGGCTCCAGTCCATGGGGTCGCTAAGAGTCGGACACGACTGAGCGACTTCACTTTCACTTTTCACTTTCATGCATTGGAGAAGGAAATGGCAACCCACTCCAGTGTTCTTGCCTGGAGAATCCCAGGGACGGGGGAGCCTGGTGAGCTTCCGTCTATGGGGTCGCACAGAGTCGGACACGACTGAAGTGACTTAGCAGCAGCAGCAAGCCACATGAGGATTGGGAGGATCCCCTGGAGAAGGAAATGGCAATCCACTCCAGTATTCTTGCTTGGAAAAACCCATGGACAGAGGAGCCTGGCAGGCTACAGTCCATGGGGTCACCAAAGAGTCAGACATGACTTAGTGACTAAACAACAACAAAGCCACGTGTAGCTGTTTCAGTTTAAGTTAAATAAAATTGAACATTCAGTTCCTCAGTTGCTCTAGTCAGATTTCAAGAACTTGTTGCTTGTATGGACAAGCAGCTAGTATGTATTGGATAGTGTAGATACAGAACCATTTCCATCATCTCAGAAAGTTCTATTGAGCGATGCTGCTATACACTTTTTGTTCAGCAGTCTTAGTTTCAGTTCTTCAGTCTCTTCATCCATCAGTTAGCATCTGTAAGAAAATGTCAGAGGGTAATGGAAAGACATCATCAATTTTTTAACCTGTAAAGGTAAACCAAACTTGGTAAAGGTAAACCAAACCAGAAATTAGTCGCTTTTCCTTTCCTAACTCTGTTAATCAACATGGATAGTTGAAATTGTTTTTCATGTGATTACATTTCCCTCTTTAAGTCTGCTGCTGCTGCTGAGTTGCTTCAGTCGTGTCCGACTCTGTGCGACCCCATAGACGGCAGCCCACCAGGCTCCCCCGTCCCTGGGATTCTCCAGGCAAGAACACTGGAGTGGGTTGCCATTTCCTTCTCCAATGCATGAAAGTGAAAAGTGACAGTGAAGTCGCTCAGTCGTGTCCGACCCTCAGCGACCCCATGGACTGCAGCCTTCCAGGCTCCTCCATCCATGGGATTTTCCAGGCAAGAGTACTGGAGTGGGGTGCCATTGCCTTCTCCTCTTTAAGTCTAGTAGTACTTAATTGGTGCCATCCTATGGCATGTAACATTCAAAGTTTAATTCGTGCCTTTTAAGTTAGCCTGTCAGCATACTTGGAACCTCTAGTCTTACTAAACACTATATATAAATTAAATGAAAGCCTATCTTTTTCTGGGAGAATGATTCTCCTTTTCTGTTTGAATGAATGTTTGCTTTAAGGAGCATAAAGATAAATGATTTTTACATTCTAAAACGGAATTTGGGGTTACAGAATATCTTAGATTGTAGGAAGAACTGCTGTTACTGTTTAAATCCAATTCCTTTTCTTAAATAGAACATTTTTACAAACTCTAAAGAGAACTGAAGATTTTAATCAGAGTTAGGAGGATTTTACCCTACCAGAATGCATTTTTTTTTCAATGCCTGAATTTTGCTGATTGCTTTGGTCTGAATGGACAATAACACATTTGAGAAGAAAGTTGGCTCTTAGTCATGATGTAAACACAAGTGTAAATAATTATAGCCATGTTGAGAAAGATTTGGGAATGGTAATAAGTTCACTTGAGTAATTGATTGGGACCAAAGTAGATGGAGACAATCCAGAAAACATTTACTGCAAATGGTAGATTAAATGTACTTTCTGATAAATCATATTTGATCTCTGTGAATTACTTGATCATTGAAGCACATTGTTTATTTGTATTATTAGATGTGTATTTATGTTGTTAAGTATTATATGGCTTTAGTAATTAATAATATTTTATCAGTCCCTATTTTCCTTCTCTATACCAACTATGAGCCATAAACCCATTATTTATATATGTACTTTTCTTTTAAGTAACCTGGACACTCAACATCTACAGTAATTGATTCTAAAGAAAGTGGCTGGGTGGGTAGATTGACTTTATAAAAAGCTTCCTATTTAGTTTTGATTAACACTCGTCTCCCTACATCTTACCTTGTAGGAAACCACAGATACAATGTATGTTATTAATATCTGTACACAATGACTCTTACAGGTGGAACAATCCAAAGTTTTAATCAAAGAAGGTGGTGTTCAGTTGCTGCTCACAATAGTCGATACCCCAGGATTTGGAGATGCAGTGGATAATAGTAATTGGTAAGAAGGGTTTGTCCCTACTGCTTTCCATTGCATTTGGGAATAGGGCTGGTTAGATTTTTTTTTAACACTTTAAATCTTCTTACCTATGGTTACTGAAATTTAAGTAATATGGCTTGGCTTCATATATCAACTTTGCCACTTGTCATTATTGCTTAACTTCTTTGAACTGATTTTTCATAGAATTATTTTGAAGATAGACTCTAAAACATAGATAAAAAATTCTCATTATTATAAGAAACTTTTCATTCTCTGCTATTAATTTTATCTGTTTTCTGTCATACCCTAATTTAAATATGATTTTAGACCTTCAGTTTTTCCGTAAGTTGTAAGTGAAGAAAACATCCATGACTTTCTATTTGGAAATAAGATATTAGGAGCTTATAAAAATATTTTAATTTTTCTTTGAGTTCTGCATTATTTTTGAAGTAAATTTCTTCAACTTTTGAAATACCTAAATAAATTCATCATGAGGCTTCTGTGTTGTTTAATCTTTTCATTTGAAATCTAAAACTCTTTGGATGTAATTTTTCATGTTGTAAAGTGTATTTTTTGTTATTTAATCACTTAGTTATGTCTGACTCTTTAGTGACCCTATGGACAGTCTGCCAGGCTCCTCTGTCCATAGAATTTCCCAGGCAAGAATACTGGAATGGGTTGCCATTTTCTTCTCCAGAAGGTCTTCCTGACCCAGGGATCTTGGTGGATTTTTCACCACTGAGCTATCTGGGAAGCACTGTTCATAAGTGGAATCTCAACTTAATTATTTTATTTATTTGCATTCTACAGCTGGCAGCCTGTTATCGACTACATTGATAGTAAGTTCGAGGACTACCTAAATGCAGAATCTAGAGTGAACAGACGTCAGATGCCTGATAACAGAGTGCAGTGTTGTTTATACTTCATTGCTCCTTCAGGACATGGGTAAGTGCCTGAATACTTCTGATAACCATTTTGTTGTTTTATTATTACTCATCTTTGGGTGCATGTGTTAGTAATCCTCACCTCTATGGAGTATGTTTAACTATACAACTTGCGAAGTTCCAAATTCCATATAAAAATGATTTATAAAAAATGTAAGTCCTAGCCACGCTAAAAATGATTTTACTTCTTAGTTTCTCATGTGTAAGACTGTGCTTCATGGAGAGGAATACTGTTTTCATCATGGTTTGGTGTCTGAATGTGGCTAATTTAGCTTTCTTGTTGACCAGTCTGCCACAGATTGAACAATCAAATAAGGACAAACAGCCATAACGATTAGCTTAGACATATTCTAAGAAACCCCGAAGATATTATTTATTATACATCTGGTAGAGAACATTGCAAAAAAACTTAAATACCAAGGTTTTAATGTGCTGTTTCTTTCTTCACTAAATCTATTTCACTAATCTTCTATTTCACCTTAGCTGTCACAGTCAAATGATTTAAGTATCCTATCATCAGTACTAACCTTCTACTTATTAGGAGTTAAAATTAAGGTCTGTGTATTTAGACATGTATCTGATCGGATTGTTTGTATGGCCAGCCTGTACTCTTGGTTTGGTCGTTTGTGTTTCTTTGTCATTTTGAGGAGATATGCATGTCATTGTCAACTGCGGATGTTTGTACTTACTCTTCTTTAAAGTGAAAGTGAAGTCGCTCAGTCGTGACTGACTCTTTGCGACCCCATGAACTGTAGCCTACCAGGCTCCTCCATCCATGGGATTTTCCAGGCAAGAGTACTGGAATGGGCTGCCATTTCCTTCTCCAGGGGATCTTCCTGACCCAGGGATCGAACCCAAGTCTCCCACATTTCAAGCAGATGCTTTACAATCCGAGCCACCTGGGAAGCCCTCTTCTTTAGTCTTTGGGTAAATGACTCAGCATAACTCCGCCCCCTGATGATTGTAACTCCACCATCTTTCCACCAAAAGGGACTGGACTGTTTCATAGCATTAGACTAAATTGTATTGTCATCTAACACCAAAATTACAGTAGTGTAAACCAGTTCCTTCAGGTGAAAGTTGCTCAGTCGTGTCTGACTCTTTCTGACCCCATGGACTATAGAGTCCATGGAATTTTCCAGGCCACAATACTGGAGTGGGTACCTTTTCCCTTCTCCAGGGGATCTTCCCAACCCAGGAATCAAACCCAGGTCTCCTGCATTGCGGGCAGGTTCTTTAGCAGCCTGACCACAAGGGAAGCCCAGGAATACTGAAGTGGATAGCTTATCCCTTCTCTAGCAGATCGTCCCGACCCAGGAATTGAACCAGATTCTCTTGCTTTGCAGGCAGATTCTTTACCAACTGAGCTATCAGGGAAGCCCACTTTCAAAAGCGTGCCTCTCTCTTGTTTTCTGCTTTCTTCTTTACCTTTTGCTTGGATAGGCTAGTGCTCATTATCACCATTTTGGTTGAGCAGAAAGCCTTAATTTTAAAGTTTACCATTTTTGCAGTATCTGATTGTAGTGCTGCAACTGTTTCTTTTTCATTTCTAATACTCTTCTATAGTATTCTCAGAAAATTATATATTTAAAGCCCAAAATTGACTTATCTACTTAAAAGGCTAAAAAAAAAAAAACAAACCTCAAAATACCATACTGTATAGTTTTTTCTGAAAACTTGTTAGTTTCTTCTTGAATTTTCATGTATATATGTATATGTGTGTGTGTATATATATATATACACACACACATCATTCTAATTTATCATTCTAATATAACTTGTTAGGGCTTTTTCCTGAAAGCCAGCAAAGTAAAATCTTAACCTGTAGTTAAGTCAATAGAAATTTGTCAGTTTATATCCACTTTTTATTATTTTAGATCTTTTGGACTCTCTCCAATATTTAGTAATTCTCATGAAATCACATTTCTCTTATCCCCTGAGGGAAAATATAGTCCTTAAAATTGCGTGGGAAATAAAATTTTTTTAAAGAAAAAATTTTGATATTATGTGTAGTGGCTTGGGACCATTTCTTGTTTGTCACAAGGGGTGAGAGTTCCAGATTTTAATTTCTTAGTATAACATCGTGCTTTTGAGTAGTTTGTCAGCTTAACTAATTTTAGAAATGGAACAAAATTTTGCCCAGTGATATATGCTGCTGTGGATTAAGTGACATAATATGACATTGAATTTTCTGTAGAGAGTTCCAAATTCCATGCTCACTAAAGAGTGAAATTCCAGACAGCAAAGTAGAGGAATTATGACCTTTCTACCTGGGTAGTCCCTTGTTTCCCTTTTTAGAGGTTCTGTTTTTGGAGTAATTATATATTGGTCCAGCAGTGTATTTTCTGTGTCCCTTACCCCACCAGGTGTCATCACTGAACAAAGGGTTAATTTGTGATTTCAGCTGTTGTTGCTTCATTTCTTTTGTTCAGTGGTTGGTAACTACTTGGAACTTGAATTTTTAAATGGTGTTTTTACAAACCTTTGGAATTTTGATTGCCACTTTGAAAAAAGTGTCAGTTTTATATAGATTTTTTTCCCTTATAAATGTGTATACGTATGTATGTTTAATAAATATTTGTCATTTGCCCTCTATTCATTTTACTTATTTTGCTGTAGGTTTTGAGGTATTAAATAGTTTTTTCTCTTTGTGTTTCATCTCTCAGTCGTTTCCGACTCTGCGACCCCATGGACTGTAGCTCCTCTGTCCCTGGGATTTCCCAGGCAAGAATACAGAATGGGTTTCCATTTTCTTCTCCAGGGTATCTTCCTGACCCAGGGATTGAACATGGGTCTCCTGCTTTGCAAGTGGATTGTTCAGTGTCTGACCCACCAGGGAAGGGTTTATCTTTTAGAAATCCTATAAAGGAGTTTCCTTTGTATTAAAGAAAAAAACTTAAAAATTAGATTTCTTGGAAAACATGATCTGAAATAAAATTAAATGGATAGAGGAAAAATTTCAACCAGTATGTAATCTGTTGTGAAATAAGTGTTTTCTGTTGGCATTTTGTAAGCTTTTAAAATTTGTATTCTAGTTTAAAAGGGCAGAGGGTTTTATCAGAGCTTTTATAAAGATTGTATCTAAAGTTTAATTTTGTAAAAACTGTTTTAATATTCTTCAGCCCTGTCATTTTATGTTTGAGAAGTTGACTTCCCTGATTTCCTTGTCATGGCTATTTTCAAGTATCTTTCTCTTGGAAAGTTGAAATAATAAATGTTCTGTAAATGTTTTACTTTAAGTGTAAAATCTTGTTAACTTAGATTGCAATTTAATATTTTATATTCAGTTCAGTTCAGTCACTCAGTCATGTCTGACTCTTTGTGATCCCATGAATTGCAGCACACGAGGCTTCCCTGTCCATTACCAACTCCCAGAGTTTACTCAACCTCATGTCCACCGAGTTGGTGATGCCATCCAGCCATCTCATCCTCTGTCATCCCCTTCTCCTCCTGCCCCCCATCCCTCCCAGCATCAGGGTCTTTTCCAATAAGTCAACTCTTCGCATGAGGTGGCCAAAGTATTGGAGTTTCGGTTTTAGCATCAGTCCTTCCAGTGAACAACTGGGACTGATCTCCTTTAGAATGGACTGGTTGGATCTCCTTGCAAGATTCATTAAAATTATAGATTAACTGAATTCTTTTCTGTCACCAGTTTAATGAGGTGGTAGTGGTAGTAATTTAACTTTGTCCTGTATATAATCTGGAAGGTAAACTCTAAAAATTTACAAATGTGAGATTTTAAAATATATATATATATAGTGGAAATAATTAAGTTTATTTTATGTGCTTCATATTTTTTGGCTCTGCTGGGCCTTCAGTGCTGCATGTGGGCTTTCTCTAGTTGTGGTAAGCAGGGGCTACTCTCTTTGAGGTGCTTGGCCTTAGTGCAGTGCCTTCTCTTACAGAGCATGGGCTCTAGGGTGTGCAGGCTTCGGTAGTTGCTGCACGTGGGCTGAGTAGTTGTGGCGCAGGGGCTTCGTTGCTCTGCAGCATGTGGAGTCTTCCCAAGGATCAAACCTGTGTCCCCTGCATTCTCAGGCAGATTCTTAACCACTGAAACACCAGGGCAGTCCCAAATCCGAGACCAATTGACTGACCCATGGCTTTTATATTTAGTGTTGTTATGTAATGATTGATGAAAAACAGGCAAAAACTTAAATATTTTCTCAAAATCAAAAGGTTTTTCAGTTACCACTAGTGAAATCAGGGTGCTGTTTATAGATAAATATGGTGTTATTCCAGCCACACACTCTTTCTGTAGTGTTCTACAAAATTCAAAGGATTTAAGATGAGAATTAGAATTGAAGCTGTTTCTTTTCTCCATATCTGCCTTCCTGCCTTCTTACCCTGTCTTTCTGCAAGTCAGCGGGTCACTACCACAAAGAAGTATACTATTATTCATCAGTAAAAAAGGAATATCTCATTAGTCTCTACTGCTGCTGCTGCTAAGTCACTTCAGTCGTGTCCAACTCTGCTCAGCCCCGTAGACGGCAGCCCACCAGGCTCCCCCGTCCCTGGGATTCTCCAGGCAAGAACACTGGAGTGGGTTGCCATTTCCTTCTCCAGTGCATGAAAGTGAAGAGTGATAGTGAAGTTGCTCAGTCATGTCCGACTCCTGGCAACCCCATGGACTGCAGCCTACCAGGCTCCTCTGTCCATGGAACCCTCCAGGCAAGAGTACTGGAGTGGGATGCCATTGCCTTCTCCCATTAGTCTCTGGACACCCTGCAAATACACCCACCAGTATATATATTAAACTATAGTATGCTAAGAGAACTCAAACAAAGGCTTTCTGTTTATTTTAAAATATTAGTCCATAAAATTTATAATGAAATTAGATCTTTATTCCATTTTCCTCATGTTTTATCAAAGCTAAGGAATACTGTATTTCTATGCAAAATACTGCTGTTATCTTCATTTATTTTGTTAAATATTAATTTTTAGTCTAGTGTATTCTTCATGTGAAAAATAGGTGATTTTCATTTACAGTTATTCAAAGATTTAAGCAAAATTACAGCAGCTTAGTTTTTTAGTCAGCACATATCTGAACACCTTCTGAAGTGTTGGCACTGTGCTAGATATTAGAGATGAATGAGACAAAGGCTTTTGCTCTTAAGGATCTTCTAGTGAGAAGATGGGAAGAACAAATACACAAGTAGGTGGTTACTATATGACAGATTCAGTGTTGTGATCCTTGAGGCTTCTAGTTTTAGGTTGGAGAAGAATTCTCAGAGGAAATGAGAATAATAAGTTAGGTCCTAAAGGACAAATAGGCATTAGGCAAGCCAGCTAGAACAGGGATGGGAATGGAGTTGTTCCAGGTCAAGGCAATATGACCAAAGAATGGTGATTTCAAGACATTGTGAGAAGTTCAAAAGGCTGACATATTAGAAGTCGGAAGTAGCAAAAATGCTAAGGGATGCTGAGAGATGAGTTCAGCTGAAGAGGTTATGTTTTCACAGGCTTCGTAGGCCATACTCACTTAAGGAATCTGGCTTTAGTAAGGTTTTCAGTCTGGGAATGACTTGATCAGAATTGGATTTTAGAAACATCATACTGACAGCAGTGTGCATGGTTTTGAGGGAAACCAGACAGATTGTTGTCATTATCAGAGTTTGGTGGCCTGAACTAAAGTAATGGAAAAGAGATAAATATGTAAATATTTTTATTTGTTCAGCAGGTTCTGGTGAATCTTTGGAATGGATAAATAGAGGAAGTTTATCCAATCTGAGTCCTGGGTTTCAGCTTTGAGTAACTGGGTGGATTGAAGTGTTACTTGCCGAGATAGAAAGTATAGAAGGGGAGCGGGTATTTGGGCATTCAGATGAACTTTTGATTTTGAGGTGCCAAAATGGAATGTCCAAGAAGTATTTTCATCAGGTGAACATAAGCCTGGAACATAAGAATGAGATCTGGGCTAGGTATAACGCCACTTGGGAGTTAAGCCATAAGGATATTAGAAGTTGTTGTAGTTAATGATAAGCTCATAGAATGTAGAGAAGAAAAGACCTAATAGAGAATTCTGAGGCATGTACCTTTTAAGGGACTAACTTACAAAGAGGATCCTGGAACTTACTTTAAGTAAACAGCTTGTGAGAGAGTAATGTCCGTGCTGCATAATGGGCAAATTAAAAATACCATTGAACACCACAGTGTTTCTGAGTTGGCTGCTGCTGACTAATTATATTAGCAGCCTGAGAGTATTTGGTGACCTTAAAAGTATGGCCAAGTGGAGGCAATAGTTAGAGTGTAATGAATAAAAGGGATGATGAAGAAGATATTCTTTTGAACCCCTTTTCTGAGAAATATACTGGGTAACAAGAAGTAAAAGAGGATTATAATTTTTCATTTAAAAACAAGACAGATTTCCCAAATTTGAGTGATAAGTAGAGTCTCTTGTAGGAAAGCTTATTAGGAGCCTTTCTGGATTTTCTGATTCTACTTTTGGGCCCACATGCTGTGACCAGGGTGTTAAAACACAGGAGTCAAATCTTTCTTAGGCATTCCAGTGCTTCTTGAAATCCTGTTCTTCCTAACTGTTGCTGGCCCAATATACATCTTTCGAGAGTGTTTCTGATGAGGAAATGAAGTAGTTCCAATGTATGTAATTTTAGCATTGGAATGTGAAAAGTCTGTTCTCCCAAATTGGTCAATCCAGTCATATTAAATATTGTATATTTCAGACTTAAACCATTGGATATTGAGTTTATGAAGCGTTTGCATGAAAAAGTGAATGTCATTCCACTTATTGCCAAAGCAGACACACTCACACCAGAGGAATGCCAACAATTTAAGAAACAGGTAAGTAAAATAAGTTTGGGAATTCTTAGGATTCTAATACTATTCATGTAATTTGCAGTTTTGCATATTTTCATTATAATGTGTTACAGTGTGTTCCTCCTGCTACTTTACTGTGTGTGTGTGTGTGGTTGTTTACACTATATTAAAAATAACTGTTGAAAATAGTCTCCTGCTTTAGTTTTCTCCTAGGAGCCCATAAGTATTATCATGCCCTTAAGTGTGTGTGCTCAGTTGTTTAGTTGTATCCAACTCTTTGTGATCCCATGGACTGTAGCCCACCAGGCTCCTTGGTCCGTGGAATTTTCCAGGCAAGAATACTGGAATGGGTTGCCATTTCCTGCTTCAGGGGATCTTCTGACCCGGGGATCGAATCTCTGTCTCTTGTGCCTCCTCTGTTGGCAGGTGGATTCTCTGCCACTGAGCCACCTGGGAAACCATAATGCCCTTATCCTATGTCAATTTAAATAAGACTATTTTAGATGTTTCTGTACAGCTTCCACCACCACCCATCCCCACAGACAGTCTCCCACATTGCAGGTGGATTCTTTACTAGCTGAGCAACAAGGGAAGCCCCATTTTAGATTTTCTGTATAGCTTGTGCCACTGCCTCTCCCCACACCCTTTATAGAAGTATTACTTTCCTAGACTGAATTCCTGGGGAGAGGATTACTTTTTAAAGGGTATAATTATTTTATTACCCACCCCCCCCATTTTGTCGTGGTGCTTTCTCAATAAAACAGTCAAAATTCCTTTTATGACAGGTATGTTTGTTCCAGTGCTTTGCTAGCATTGTCATTATTTTTTTTTAAAACTTTTTTGGATTAAAGTGATGCCTAATAATTTCTTTAACTTTTAATTTTCCAGAAAAGCTGAACATTTTAAAGCAGGGGTTTAGTTTTCCCTCAGTGTTATGTTTTTGGTTTATTATATATTGTATCTTATGAAATGGTAGGATCAGCTTCTGGAACTGCTTTCCTATTCTAGTAGCCTATTTTTAAATTTTAGGCCAGTGTTATGTCTTCTAAGAGCTTCCCTGGTGGCTCAGACAGTAAAGAATCTGCCTGCAGTGCAGGAAACCTGGGTTTGATCCCTGGGTCACGAAGATCTCCTTGACAAGGGAGTGACTACCCACTCCAGTATTCTTGAGAATTCCATGGACAGAGGAGCCTGGCAGGCTACATACAGTCCATGGGGTTGCAAAGACTTGGACACAGCTGAGCATCTAGCACTATGTGTCTTTTAAATTGAAGCTAAGTTGTATAATATTTTAAAATAGATTTTAGAGTTTATTATCTCTTACTCTCCTTCTAGTCTTTTGTAACAAAGTACTTTGGTTCCTCATCTTTTTCAGTATGAATTTTAGAGTAACTTGAAAACTATGAGAAAAACAAAAACCTGTGGAAATTTGCTTTGAAATTGTGTTAAATCTGTATAAATTTTTAGAATGTTTTACTACATCATTTTTACTGTATCTGATATTTCTACCAGGAAATTTTTTATTTTACATTTATTAGCTCCATTTTTATTTTGTAATTTGCTGTTTGTAAGTTCAGATACTAATCATATAGTATTAGTAATATTTCTCTTTTACCTTAATTTGGAATTGTACTAAAAATGAAGAAATAAAAAAGGTGAATAAGCAGTGATCTCTACTTCCAAATTGGTCACTTGCAGTGGTTGTCAATTTACTTTTTCTTTATCTATTCTTTAAAAAAAAAAGCAGGAGGGCAGGGACAGGTAGTATTTAACCAGAGGTGTTTATCAGACTCATGTAGAGAACTTTTTCAAAGTGAGTTATTGGACCGTAGCTCTACTGGTTGGTTTTGTAGGTTAAAATACAGCTTTGTATTTGTTATTCTGAAGATGCTCACTCAGGCTATTTTAATATACAACCTCTGACTAAAAGCCATTGCTCTTAGAGCTAGCTACTAGTCTTTCTTTTTTCTTCTAGTCATGTATCAGGTTGGCCAAAAAGTATGTTCAGAAAGCTTACCAAAAAACCTGAATGAACTTTTTGGCCAACATTAGGTTGACACATACTCTGACACCGCATCATTTATTCTTAGTTTTTTTTTTCTAACTAGATACTTAACCCAGTTATAAAAGATATGTGGTCTTGTTTATTTCCGTGGCAATTCTGTCTGCTTTGGTAGCCGTGTAGCACATCTTGCTTCAGGTCCCTTTACTGCTGCTGGGGACCCTGGTAGTGAGTGTAGCATTAAACCACCAGTACAGGCAGGGAGCTAGTTTTAGGTTTATTAGCCATCAGTTTGTTTGTTAGAAGTTTGAATAGGGTAGGTATTCAACACTATTTGGATGTCTGTATTCTTATTTGAATTTAGAGTGATTTTGGACAAAATAAATTAATTTGAGGTCTCTTCTGATGTTACTAGTAAGTTGTCTTTCTTTTTTTCTGTATTCTCATTGATTACTATTATAAATTCATTAGCTTCTTAATTTCCAGGGCATATTTTCTCCCTGTGTGCTTGCTTGATCTTTTATCTGTTGCTCCTTGATGTGTGTGTATGCACATGTATGTACAAGGATATTTTCTGATAAGTACACATTTTTTCCCCTAGAGCCAGTGTTATACATACTTAATTTTATTTACCTTTGCTCAGTTCTGCTAAAAACTTGAGGTGAATTTAAGCTCTGTTGATTCAGCTGAATAAAATAGTTGGTAAGAATTTGTCTAAAGGTATCTCAGTCATTATAAGTAAATGACCCAAAACCACTAGAGTAGAAATCAACTAGTGAAGCTGTTTCTGGAGTCTTACTTCATTTTTAGAACTCTTTGGGTATTGTAACCTTATAAGTTTAACATTTCTGAAGCAATTGGATTTAGAGAATGGTACTTGTATATAAACTTTATAGAAAAAAAAAAAACCAGCATACTATTTTGGTTTTAAATTAACATTTTGCATTGTTGAAAAACAATAAAGGAACTGGAGCTAAAGACTCACGAATTTAAGAAAAGTATAATAAAAATAAAGCTCATGTCTAAAATTGTATGTGGTGCTCTTTTACTGACTTCCTCTTTCATCTTAGATAATGAAAGAAATCCAAGAACATAAAATTAAAATATATGAATTCCCAGAGACAGATGATGAAGAAGAAAATAAGCTTGTTAAAAAGATAAAGGTAGGTTCATTCCCATACATATACTAACATTTTAGGGCCTTAGCAATACTATCTCGGAGAAGGCGATGGCACCCCACTCCAGTACTCTTGCCTAGAAAAATCCCATGGTCCGAGGAGCTTGGTGGGCTGTAGTCCATGGGGTCGCGAAGAGTTGGACACGACTGAGCGACTTTTCACTTTCATGCATTGGAGAAGGAAATGGCGACCCACTCCAGTGTTCTTGCCTGGAGAATCCCAGGGATGTCAGGGCCTGGTGGGCTGCCGTCTATGGGGTCTCACAGAGTTGGACACGACTGAAGCGACTTAACAGCAGCAGCAGCAATACTATCTATAATAGCTGCTGTAAAGACCATAAATAGCAGTGTTTATAGTGACTTCCTGATGGTCCAGCTGTTAAGACTGTACTTCCACTGCAGGGGGCCCAACTTCAGTCCTTGGTCAGGGAACTAAGAATCCCACATGCCATGTGGCATATACATATATAAATGTTTTTAAACAATTGACTTAACAAAATAAATGAGATTATTGACTATTTAGTTCACCTTTATGATTAACTTTGTTGTTTGACTGTTATAGAGAGATAGGTAACAGTTCTTGTTTTCAGATGGTTTTCAATTAACTGATTTCATATTTTATAATTTTCCCCTTAGAAACAAACAGGTAATGGGAATGAAAGGGGAAGCATAATGAGAAGACAAAGGATTTGCTCTTAAGCACTATTATGCTTATTCTTTAAGAGCCAAACATATGTTTTATTTTGTTCTTTTATAAAAATCAATCAAAAATCTATTCTGACATAATTTTCTGTATTTTTAACTTATAGTGGTTTCCTAAGTACCCTGGATCTAAAAATGATATATTGATTAATAACATTGTCTGCTTCTAGAGCTAATAAGGTTGATTTATCATCAAGTAGGCAAACTAGCCACAAGTCTCCTTTTTTTCCTTCTAGCTGCCAATGTATTTTTTACCCTTTAAAATTTTTCCAGTATGGAACACTTCTTTTTGGAATGATGCTTTAACAAATAATCTGATCAGTATATGCCTTAGTATTCTTAAAATTAAGTGAAAGAAAAATTTTGTTTATTGTTTACATTGGTAACAGTGCCATACAATGGCAATTTACTAATAGTAATTGAATGACCGATGAAAGTGAATGCAAAAACTGTTGGGGTAATAATGTTTTTTACTTACCTGTTGAGTAATGTAACTTCTTTATTCTTGAATTTGTGAGGACTACAGAGATGTATTTGAACAAGAATACTTTGTTTTATAGGACCGTTTACCTCTTGCTGTGGTAGGTAGTAATACTATCATTGAAGTTAATGGAAAAAGGGTCAGAGGAAGGCAGTATCCTTGGGGTGTTGCGGAAGGTAAGATTTTCTTCAGTGAATGGCTTTCTATAAGATCTCACAAATGTTATAAAAATTTGTATTTTGTAAGTAGTATAATATGCATACTACATTGATACAGTCTAGATTTTCAAAGATCTGAATTCAGTTTCGTTGAGTCTCATCTCCTTATTAAATACATTCTTTCATTTCTCAGACCTTATGTCCTGTTGTGTCAGGCAAGTATGTGTTAAATCTTAACGTTGTAGTACTTTTGCCTGGAAAATCCCATGGACGGAGGAGCCTGGTGGGCTGCAGTCCATGGGCTTGCTAAGAGTCCGATACAACTGAGCGACTTCACTTTCACTTCTCACTTTCATACATTGGAGAAGGAAATGGCAACCCACTCCAGTGTTCTTGCCTGGAGAATCCCAGGGACGGGGGAGCCTGGTGGGCTGCCATCTCTGGGGTCGCGCAGAGTCCTACACAACTGAAGCGACTTAGCAGCAGCAGTACTTTAGAATCCACTTGTCAGTATTCATCCTCCCATCTCTGCCCTACCATTAAGCCTATTCCTGTTTTCTTGTTTGAAAATACATTTACAATGCAGGGATTCTTTACCTGGGGCCCAAAAATTGCTCCCAAGGGATCTAATAAACCTTCTGAAATTGAAAACAATTTTGGAGAAAAGGCCTGTCATTTTTATTTGAGTCTCAGTTGGGTCTAGGACCCTAAAGAATGAGAACAACTGTCAGAAGCCCAATTAAAACATTTGCGTTTTGCTTTCTTCAGGGCAGAAGTCAGCTTCTTGGCATCACATCTTTAGAGCAAGAAAGTTTATTATTAAGAGATCCTCTATACCAATTTTTTAAAGGAGTTTTAAACAGCAGTATAATCTTAGTTATAGAGTCAATTCTTGGAAGCCTTCTTGGCATTAGATATGTTTCCCAAAATTTGTGTTCATTATACTGGTTTATACTAATATTTAATCTTCAGTGTTATAGTAACTTGGAATGAAGTTTGAGTCATGATTATAATTTGTTGATATTACTTTGAAAACATACATAATTTTTAGGATATTTTCCAAGTTACCGTTCTTATGAGTGACTTTCCCAACTAGAGATACTGTGCTCACTCTCAGCTTTTTTCATCACCATGTAACCTTCAGTTTCTGAGCTGAGACTTTAAAACTAGTATAGACCTTAGAAAACTGCACAGAGGAAATTGCTTTGTACCTTTAGTTTTAGGTTATCCCCCTTTTAGTGATACATTAAAAAAAAAAATTAAAGTTTCTTGGCTTAGGTTTTCATTTTGGTTAACTTGTGGTTTTTCTAAAGTGATTCCTCATCCACCCTTGACTCCCAACATTAAGTACTATTTTATAGTGTTAAAGTCTTAATGAAACATTGACCTAAGGTATTTAATACTTTGTATATTCTCTCATTGTTAACACCCAGTTTCCTTTGAAAAGAATGGGTTTAGTGAAAGTAATACATATGGTCTGATTTTTTTTTTTTTTTGTAGTTGAAAACGGTGAACATTGTGATTTTACAATTCTAAGAAATATGTTGATAAGGTAAGTGTAAGCAGTGATGAAAATAACACAGATTTTACTTTCCCTAAATAAAATTAGTCTTAGATTTAGTTTTTTGTCCTCTATAAATATAGCTAATTTAAATTGGTATCTTTATTCTAGCACTGAAGCAAGCACTGCCTAGAGACAAATTTGGATTATTTTGCCCAGGTTTTAAACTCTAGAGGAAAAATACAAAATAGGCTATGTGGCTAGGGATATATAGGAAAGTGGGTCTTTCAATCATTGTACTTTGTGTTGCGGTTTAATATTGAAAGAAATATGAAAGTAGAAAGGAACAGGCTTTTGCTCCTCTTTAATGTGAAAAGCTTGTGGAAACTGGAAGAGAAGGCTTAAGTTTTAGATCAGAAGCTGGACTTCAAATATTTAAAAGATACACAGCTTAGTAGCTGGTGAGTGGAGCATTTTTCTTACTGAAACACTGAAAAACTGATCTTCTTCCCAGGAGGGAAAAACATTAGTCCTAAATTGTACCTTGTACATCTGATCGAAGAGAAGGAAATCATGTGAAAGTAGGACATTGAGTTAATTCTGGTTAGAGGAACCAGGTGGGGAAGGCAATGGCACCCCACCCCAGTGCTTTTGCCTGGAGAATCCCATGGACGGAGGATCCTGTTAGGCTCCAGTCCATGGGGTCGCTGAGAGTCGGACACGACTGAGTGACTTCACTTTCCCTTTTCGCTTTCATGCATTGGAGAGGGGAATGGCAACCCACTCCGGTATTCTTGCCTGGAGAACCCCAGGGACAGGGGAGCCTGGTGGGCTTCCGTCTATGGGGTCGCACAGAGTCGGACACGACTGAAGCGACTTAGCAGCAGCAGAGGAACCAGGACCTGAATTTCTGAAGAAAAAGTTGAAAAGACCCAGAGACAAGGAACAAAAAAGAGGATCAAAATGAACCTCATTGTTCTCATGGAGAGATAAATTCCTTCTTTATGCTATATCATACCCTTTTGCTCTTTTTTTCCTCTCTCATCATGCTTGCTTCTCCAGACCCTCAATACATACTATTCTTTTCAGCCTCCAGCTTTAGATGTCCATCTTAAGTTGATGTCTCTTCATTTTCATACTACTCTCCACTTTCCCAGTATACAAGAATTTCTTTAGCTATGTAGAAGTAACAGGAATATTGATGATAATCAGAAATCATGGAACAGCAACAAGATCATTCTTAAAAGTGAGGGGGACAATTTGAGTCAAACTACTACCTCAAGAGGAGAAGGCGATGGTACCCCACTCCAGTACTCTTGCCTCGAAAATCCTATGGACGGAGGAGCCTGGTAGGCTGCAGTCCAAGGAGTCGCGAAGAGTCGGACATGACTGAGCGACTTCCCTTTCACTTTTCATGCATTGGATAAGGAAATGACAACCCACTCCAGTGTTCTTGCCTGGAGAATCCCAGGGACGGGGGAGCCTGATGGGCTGCCGTCTATGGGGTCACACAGAGTTGGACATGATTGAAGTGACTTAGCATAGCATAGCATAGAAGAGGGACCAGGGAGACTTCTGGGGATGCTGGCAAGATTCTTCTTCTTGACCTTAGTGCTGGACACGACTGAAGCGACTTAGCAGCAGCAGCTACCTCAAGAAATATAGAAGAGATGGGAGTGAATTTTTAAATTGAGATTGCCATGTAATTGATTTTTCTCAAAAGAACTCATGACTAGATGCTCTGATAGAAAGTAGATGATGGTGTTAATTCAGCCGCAGCGGTTGTCAGGCCTCACACAGTGGGAGAAGAGCAAATGCACATGAAAAGATGTTCATCTCCCTTGGTTTTGAGAAAACAGTGCTTCAGGTTCTATTTCGATCTCTTTGCTTTCTCTTCATTTTGAAAATGTGACTTCAGAAGAACTAATAATCTCTGATGATTTTATATATGTAAAAAATGTTTCATAAATATTAATTGCCAGTGCATTCCCTTTGATTATATTATTTTCCTCAATTTTAAATCTATGCTACTTTCCTAGTGCTTGAAGCAATGATAATCTTTAACTTTGTCTTACATGTTTTTTATATATGCAATCAGTAATTCCCTATGTACCTAAAATACTATAGAAAGGAAGGCTAGTTACTAGCCAGACTTTGAACATTTGAAGGTATGCAGCCTCCTCTCTGATGAGTGGGACTCAGTAGTATACAAGCATTACAAACAAATGGACCATTCCTACAGGAAAGCAACAAGACATCATACATGTGTGGAAATATTAAAAATTCTAAAATTATGTAATATTACATAATTTTTATATATGATATATATAAGTAGATATATGCTATGATGAGAACATTTACATTTATTAAAGAAATTCAGAGTAAGTATTAAGTGGTATATTTTCATGGAGCAGAACCAGATAGAGAAGGATTTATGAAAATAGTTGCCTTAAGATGGATTAAGATAAATAGAGTCATCAGATGTTTAATTGTGGGGTTGGGAGTGATCCTACTTAACATTTTTATCAAGTAGAATGAAGATATTGTCTTCAGCTTCTTGAGGTAGATGGTTATACAATTTTGCTTAATAAAAATTTCATTTATTTGTTAAATTTGTTTTAGCACACTTGTTTTTTCTTTCCTAAGGCGTAAGTGTTCACTTACACTTCTGCTAGATGTTTACTTTGCCTCTTAACATAATTTTTCATTTATAGTCTTTGAAACGTGTAAAACATCCTTGATAAATATGCTTTGAAAATAAGTTTAGGAATATTTTACTTTATTGCTTTTCCTTCTAAGTTCAGAGGAGAGGTAAGGTATATGGTATATAGCTTATGTCTTTATGATAAAGGTACCTATGAGATATTTAATAAATACTTGAAGGAAATATCAATACCAATATTCCATATGTCTATGAGTTCCAAGTAAGTGAAATCCTACAGGTTAAAGTCAGGAGTAATGGTTGCTTCTAAGAAAGACCCAAGTTCAAAGCTATGTCATTTTGCTAATTTAGAGAACTGACTGTTGCAGGCAAAGCAAGGAAGACATTGGAAAAGAGGAAAACTTGATAAAAATAATTTCAGGATGTGGCAGTAGATAGTGCCAAAATCAAATAGAGAAGGAAAACAAAAGGAGAGAAGAGAATGGTATAGTATCAGCAATCAGAAATGGAAAAGATAAATAAATTCAAGAAACTATGGAGAAAATACTAATTATTTTAAGTGTTGAAGAATGAGTTGATTTTTAAGAGTAAAATAAAATGTGTTTAATTAAGTGGAAATAGAGACTTTTATAACCTGAAAAATACCAGAACCAAGTAATCATAAAAAAATGTTATTTTAGTGAAAGGGAAAAATCTTTTATTATCTAAAGTGTTCAATGACATTAACGAAAATAGTTTAATAGCTAGTTAATAAGTCCACCTTATTTTATATATCTTGTATTTCAGCTACGAAGTACTTTATCAGGTCCTTTAATGATTTTTTAATGATGCATTGATGAGTTAATATATGATATTTAAAATTACAAAAAGATTGTTTTATATTGGCATGGTTATTTGTTTTTATTATTCTCTACTTAGAGAAATTAAAAACAGTAATGTGTCCTAGAAAATCAACAGTGTTTATCACATTTCAGCTCCAAATCAGTTTTTTGCAGGGCCCATTGTATACTGTATGGCAAGAGTGCAAAAGGTTGATGGCATGTGTTTTGTAAAAGGGGATGTTTATAGTATAGTTGACGAGGTTATATGCTGTCACCTGTCGCATATACTGGTACCATAGAAAAGACTGGCAGCCAAGGAGAAGGTTGTCTTGGGTTAGAGTGACTTGACTTCGACTGCCAGGAGAGCTCCCAAAGCAGAATGGAAGAACTCTGAAGTAAGTTTGAGAGTCAGTGACAAATTCAGTCCCAATCATTGGATATCCTCGGAGTAAGAAACGGACTTGACAGAAGTAGAGAGGGTTAGAGCTTTAGATAATTCCAGTGGCCATAGAAAGTGTATATTCATCAAGGGGCAGAGTATAAAGGACAATGAGGCTTATGGAAAACCCAGTCTTAGTTAGAAATAGGAGTAAACTATCAGAGAACTGCACAAAAATGTTCAATAGAGGATGAATCATAGTAATTGGCCATCACAAAAGGGAAAAGTAATAGTAAATATTTCTTGGCTGTCAGGCAGAATAAAAACAGAATAACACCTTTGTGTTTGTCTCTCATAAGGGAGTTTTGGTGAAGTGGTGGAGATGAAAGATAGGGGATTAGAATTGCAGGAATGGATGATGACAAAAAGGAAGATAAAATGATACAGAGTACTGCCACACCATGTATATGCAAGAACATTGCATTGGTAAAGAATACAGTAGAGCAGCTCACAGGAGTCTTTTAGCATCTTGAAATACTAGGGAATGGTAAAATTGTCTCATGTATAGATATCTCCTATATATTGATTTTATATATCATAAATAATGTCTGCTATGAGCAGACATTCATTAACCAAAATACATTTACTGGACAATTGGAATAAACAGGAATTTATTCAAAATTAAAATTTCCCAGTTTGAATCCAACTTGATATGTAATCTATGTATTCCTATATATTAACCTGAATAAAAACTCAAATATTAGTAATATTAAGGAAATATTAAGGAAAGCAGTTTCTTTTAGGTTTCTGAACTTCAGTAGGAACTAATCTACCTTTCCTTCTCTAGTAAAATAAAATATATACTGTAAAGGTAAATACTCTTCGCTAGCACTGTCATTGTTTAGTAAATGTTTTGAGAGAATTTATGGCTTCTAAACTTTAATTTGGAACTTAAATTTCCATTAATGTCAAGTTAGCTCATTGTATCTTGCTTCCCCTTACATGTAAGTGAAGACAGATAAATGCTGTCTTTCTTGAAAAGTTTCATCTGAATTTTTTGTTTGCTAAAATTTTGAATTTACACCAAAGCTTTTTTAATAGAAGCAAATTCTTTATGTGTCTTTTATTTATGACAGAACACATATGCAGGACTTGAAAGATGTCACTAATAATGTACACTATGAGAACTATCGGAGCAGAAAATTGGCAGCTGTGACTTATAATGGAGTTGATAATAACAAGAATAAAGGGCAACTTACTAAGTAAGTATATATCAATTCTTCCCATGAATGGCATTATTTATTTAGTAAAAAATCATATTATTTCGTTGCCATCAAATTCCTCTTGGCTACTCAATAGAAAATTGGAATAGTGTTCTTTATGAGCTTCCCTAGTGGTTCAGATGGTAAAGAAAGAATCTGCCTGCAATGCAGGAGTCCCAGGTTTGATCCCTGTGTTGGGAAGGTCCCCTGGAGAAGAGAATGGCTACCCACTCCAGTATTCTTGTCTGCAGAATTCCACAGAGGAGCCTGGTGAGCTACAGTCCATGGGTCACAAGGAGTTGGATATAACTGAGTGACGAACACTAAGTTTATAAGCTTTAGCTGGTTTATGTGTGTCAACAAGCATTTTCATTAAAAAGTGGGCAGACAATGAAATAATTTAAATGGTTTTTCTAGCTGTCTAATAAAGTTTTATTTGAAAAAATGTGATGACAAAAAGTTATCCTTTTTCCTGTTTTCTGCATTATAAACACATTTTTGTATTACGGTTTTCTAAATAGCACTTTAATAAAGATGACTAGAATTGAGATGCTAATTAATTTAACAATTAGAGAGATTTACAAAATCATTTTGACTGGTAAGAGTCTTCAAAAAATTAATTTTTTATGTGTGTGACTATTTTCTTATAATACTGAAATATCACTCTTGGTTAGAGGCAAGTATTTTTACACGGTTGAAAGACAAAGTACCTCAAGTGTGAAATATTGAACATCTCTTTGAAAGTATGCATATGTTAATATGTTTAGAAATTTGAGCAGGCTGTCAGAAGATAGTTGCATAGCATATTTACTTTCATAATGATTTGGTATAGGGATTACTAACAGAATTTGGAAAAGAAATTAACTATCTTCAACAAATTTGGCCATAAACTTGTTTTAGGAACGTGAAAGTGAAAGTCGCTCAGTTGTGTCCGACTCTTTGCGACCCCACAGACTATTCGGTCCATGGAATTCTCCAGGCCACAGTCCTGGAGTGGGTAGGATCCTTTCCCTTTCCCTTCTCCAGGGGATCATCCCAACCCGGGGATTGAACCCAGGTCTCCCGCATTGCAGGTGGATTCTTTACCAGCTGAGCCCCTTAATTATAAAATCTGTGGATTTGCTTTTAATTGCTATTTTTATTATGGTTTACTGTAAGTGCGTTTTGTTGTTGTTTAGTCACTTAAGTTATGTCCCACTTCTGTGACCACATGGACTGTAGCCTTCCAGGCTCTTCTGTCCATGAGATTTCCCAGGCAAGAATACTGGAGAGGGTTACCTTTTTCTTCTCCATTTATGTGTGCTAATAACTCTCTGTATTTTTTGTTCTTTTAGATATGGCACACTTGAAGACATTTCATTTGTTTTTCCAAAGACATAAGCAGTTTTAGTATGTAAAGATTTTTAATATTTAAAAACAAATTTTAAAACATCAAAGCTCTACAATCTTCTGCTTTCCTCCAAGAGTTATTTAAATGATAATTTAGGTGACAGTGTTGCACTCTTAGTAAGGTGGTAGGTAGCCTTTTCATGTGCAAAGAATACTACAAATTCTTTACATTTATATGGATTGGCTTATTCCTCCCAAGGATGAAATTAAAGAGTATTATATAGATAGGTTATTATTAGTGACAATATATATTTAACTTTAAAATCACAATTCCATCTGAATTTTAATTTACTTTTTAAAATTTTAGTGTTTACTTATAATTTATTTAATGTTTACAATATATTTTCAAGTTGCAACAGTATTGTTGGATAGTCTTAAGTTGCTTAACATACTCAGTTATTTAAGATGGCCAATTTAAAAATCGTTTTTATGAGTATTTTTTTCCTAGAGCCTACAAGTGTTATGGAGAATGGCAGAAGTGAATTTTATAGAAATCAAACAAAAGCTTTGAACCCTTACTAGAAAAAATGCTTGTATGAACACACAACACACACACATACACGTTTGTTGTATGATTTCAGGACATTCATTGACACTCTGCCCAAGAGATCTGAGCCCCCTATATTAAAAATACCTGCTATAAATATATCAGCTTTTAGTGAAATAATGATATTTACACTTTAAAATTTATTCCAGTTTACCTGGCTTTTTGTTGATTCTAAGTTAATGTTTGGTTTATTTTCGTTTTCAGAACTTCTGATTAATTGTTTAATTATTAAAACATACTGCAGGTTTGTTCTTTTGATGAAGAAATATCCTTTAGTTAAGTAACATTTTATTCTAACTTAGACTAATTGCAAAAACAAATCCTCTTGGTCACAGTGGTACATCACATTTTTGTCTTTCCTTTTTGCTAAGAAAAATCAGTGGGCAGTGTTCTTTCTGTCCTGTTGTTCATTTACTACATTCCATCTCGGTCTCTTGTTCTCCTCCTTGATAGGGAATAATAGTGCTATGATGGTCAGAAATATTCAGCTTCATAAGGAGAGAAGTCACCATAATCAGAGTGTGTCAAATCAAGATTAAAGTGACTAGCCTTGAAGTTATAGATGAAATAGAAAGCCTGATTTTGTTTTTAAGCCATAATTTACCTTGGACTGCAAGAAGATCCAACCAGTCCATTCTGAAGGAGATCAATCCTGGAATTTCTTTAGAAGGAATGATGCTAAAGCTGAAACTCCAGTATTTTGGCCACCTCATGCGAAGAGTTGACTCATTGGAGAAGATTCTGATGCTGGGAGGGATTGAGGGCAGGAGGAGAAGGGGACGACAGAGGATGAGATGGCTGGATGGCATCACTGACTCGATGGATGCGAGTCTGAGTGACCTCCGGGAGCTGGTGATGGACAGGGAGGCCTGGCGTGCTGCAGTTCATGGGGTCGCAAAGAGTCGGACACGACTGAGCGACTGATCTGATCTGATCTGAACCACTTTATTTATTTAGGTTTGCAGTTAAATGGTCAAAGCTTGTTTTTTTGGAAGCACAATATACGTGTTTTATCAACAAAGTCAGAAAAGGGCCTGCCTCTTTTAAGGTGTCCCAGTGTATTGGAATAGGTTTTTAGAGATCCTGAAGGCCACAGAGCCCACTTTTCTTTCTTCTCTGGGACTGTAGTAGGTTGCTGATACTTTGCCGTTCTCTTTTCTCTATAAATATACTAGCTTTCACATAAAGCATATTTGTAGTATTTTTCAACATAAAAGTTTGGAAAACATTGTGCAGAGATTTGAGTCTGTGGACTTTAATAGAGTGAACTACTTTTTAATGTCTGTCTTCTGGCATTTCAGAAATGTCAGGATATTCACTTGCTTCTGATGTTCTCTTTTTCTGCCTCCCTCCCTCCTCCTCCTTCATTAACTCAATACCATTTTTTCATATTAAAATTTTGTTTAAAAATTAATTTTCTTCTAGTTTTTCTTTTTGAGAATTTATTTAGGAAATGTGTCTTTTCCATTTTCCTTATACAGTCTGTTTTATGAGTTTTCTTTAGATTTGATATGCATTAGGTTTAGGGAGACTTCAAGTTATGAAACTTCATGGAAGGAAGTTCTAGATTGTAAATATTTATACATTTTAAAAGTTTCTGAAGAATCTTTTCATACATTCATACATAAAACTTCAAATCTGTATTCTGTGTTATTTAAGGTGGTGTCAGAATAATTAAAAGCTTCTTTTGAAGCTTGTTTTCAAAAAACAGAAAGCAGAGAATTTAGTAATGCCATATAGCAGCTCATTTGTTTTCATCACTATTTTCAGAGTTTTATATTAAACTTTTCATTTTTAGACATTTAATGATTATCTTTAATGTTCATAATAGGAGCCCTCTTGCACAAATGGAAGAAGAAAGAAGGGAACATGTAGCTAAAATGAAGAAGATGGAGATGGAGATGGAACAGGTGTTTGAGATGAAGGTCAAAGAAAAAGTTCAAAAACTGAAGGACTCTGAAGCTGAGGTAATTAACCATATATTTTCACCTTTGACAATATACTCCTTTTCAAAATAATGTCTTGAATAAAATTGATAGATAATGTAACCGCTCTATAGATTTTTTTCACATGTAATATGCAAATTTAATGTGTCTGTGTGTGTTCAGTCGAACTCTTTGCAACCCCATGGATTGTAACCTGCCAGGCTCCTCTGTCCATGGGGTTTCCCAGATGAGAATGTTGGACTGAGTTGCCATTTCCTCCTCCAAGGGAGCTTCCCAACCCAGGGATTGAACCCACATTTCCTTGTCTCCTGCATTGGCAGGCAGAGTCTTACCTCTGAGCTACCTGGGAAGTCAGTCAATTTAGTCGCTCAGTCCTGTCCGACTCTTTGTGACCTCATGAACCACAGTACGCCAGGCCTCCCTGTCCCTCACCAGCTCCCGGAATTTACCCAAACTCATGTCCATTGAGTTGATGATGCCATCCAACCATCTCATCTTATGTCGTCCCCTTCTCCTCCTGCCCTCAATCTTTCCCAGCATCAGGGTCTTTTCAAATGAGTCAGCTCTTCGCATCAGGTGACCAAAGTATTGGAATTTCAGCTTCAACATGAGTCCTACCAATGAACACCCAGGACTGATCTCCTTTAGGATGGACTGGTAGGGTCTCCTTGCTGTCCAAGGGACTCTCAAGAGTCTTCTCCAACACCACAGTTCAAACGCATCAATTCTTCGGTGCATAGCTTCCTTTATAGTCCAACTCTCACATCCATACATGACCACTGGAAAAACCATAGGCTTGAATAGATGGACATTTGTTGGCAAAGTAATGTCTCTGCTTTTTACTATGCTGTCTAGGTTGATCATAACTTTCCTTCCAAGGAGTAAGCATCTTTTAATTTCATGGCTACAGTCACCATCTGTAGTGATTTTGGAGCCCAGAAAAATAAAGTTAGCCACTTTTTCCACTGTTTGCCCATCTATTTGCCATGAAGTGATGGGACCAGGTTGCCATGATCTTCGTTTTCTGAATGTTGAGCTTTAAGCCAACTTTTTCACTCTCCTCTTTCCCCTTCATCAAGAGGCTTTTTAGTTCCTCTTCACTTTCTGCCATAAGGGTGGGGTCATCTGTATATCTGAGATTATTGTTATTTCTCCCGACAATCTTGATTCCAGCTTGTGCTTCCTCCAGCCCAGCATTTCTCATGATGTACTCTGCATATAAGTTAAATAAGCAGGGTGACAATATACAGCCTTGACGTACTCCTTTTCC
Organism: Tragelaphus eurycerus; assembly: GCA_935064755.1. Taxonomy (NCBI): domain Eukaryota; kingdom Metazoa; phylum Chordata; class Mammalia; order Artiodactyla; family Bovidae; genus Tragelaphus; species Tragelaphus eurycerus. Next base: position 35,768,138 of record CAKXYN010000002.1, read on the forward strand.
TATTTGGAACCCGGCTATTGTTCCATGTCCAGTTCTAACTGTTGCTTCCTGACCTGCATATAGGTTTCTCAAGAGGCAGGTCAGGTGGTCTGGTATTCCCATCTCTTTCAGAATTTTCCACAGTTTATTGTGATCCACACAGTCAAAGGCTTTGGCATAGTCAATAAAGCAGAAATAGATATTTTTCTGGAACTCTCTTGCTTTTTCGATGATCCAGTGGATGTTGGCAATTTGATCTCTGGTTCCTCTGCCTTTCTAAAACCAGCTTGAACACCTGGAAGTTCATGGTTCACGTATTACTAAAGCCTGGCTTGGAGAATTCTAAGCATCACCTTATTGGCATGTGATTTACAATAATATATATTTAAATAATCTGTTTAGATACAAGTATACTTGGTAGGAAGACATAGTAGAATACCTAAAGTAAATTTTATTAGCTACAGTTTAAAAATTATGAGAAATGAAATTTGAAGCCTTTCCATGTAGTCAGTATAAGAAAGTAACAGAGTTTTGGGTAGATACAAGAATAAAAATTAATTTTAGGATAGTAATAATTGACCAGACTTACTTGCATGTGAATAGAGAAAGAAAGAACCTTAATTAAACTATGGGCCTGCTGTGATAAATTACAGACATAAAGAAATGAAGGAATGTGATTTTTGTAGATGAGTTGGGCCTTATGTAACCCTAGTGTCCGTGTAATTCAGTTGCAAATATCAGGTAGGGTAGTGACAAAGCATTCCATCAAGTTGTTCTGCTGTCTTAGAATCCCTCTACATGTTGAAGCATATATTTAGTTTCTGTTAATCAAAAAGATCATGACATATCCATCTGTAAGTGATAAGAAATAAAAGATGGAGGAAAAAAAACACTTAAAACAAGAATCTATAGAGTATATTTGGCTTGATGTCCAAGAACAGTAGAAGAAACTCTAGGTAAACACAAATCAACAATTTCAGTATGATGTTTTCTCAGCATAGATTTATTATCATTGTGCTGAAAATTGCTTTTAAATATGTAGGATGACATTAATATGAAATACTTTAAAAATTTTTTTAATTGGAGGATAATTGCTTTACAGTATTGTGTGTCTGCCATTCATCAACATGAATCAGTCATACAATATGAAGTATTTTAAAAATTACTTTTAATGATAAAATTCAGTGGTTAAATGTGGATCCACTAATATAATAATACTTATATTTAAACATATTAAGAAGAGACTCAGATTTAGTTTGTTACATCCTTACAGTCGGTCTCTTTGCTTTTGTAATTAATTACTGCATAAAATACGTAAGCTTTCTTTGACTAAATATATGTTTAGTCATACTCTAATAGTATGACAAAAGCACTCTAATCCATTGAGTAGACAGAATGCAGAGTATTCAGTAGTTTTGAGGAAGTGTTTCTATTCCACATTAGATTTCTCTTAAATTACTGAGCTTTTCATGTAATCTCTTATCACAAAAAAGTTACTTCCACTACTGTTACATTTATATGTGTTTAATTCAGTGGGGATACAGAATAGCTTCTCCAGGTTTAAGATTGCCAACTCTGCAGAACTAGTATCCTGGGCACCTGTTATTAAGATGACATTTAGGAGATTAAGTTTTTTTATTAATTAGGTTTTTATTAAATCTATCCATTTGAATCTCTACCGCTTCACCAATTAGTAAGTAATCTGGAGAATCCCTATCAGAAGGTAAATAAAGACAGGAATAATCAAGAGTCTGCAGTATCTCCACACTTAGGTTTCAATGAAAATCTAAAAGGAGTTGAATTTACATTTGAAATAGACATATTTTAGGGTCTCCTCCTAAGAGTAAATGTCATAAGCAATTATGATACTGTAGTTATAGAACCTTTGAGAGTTTTAATGATTACTGTGAATGATGAATGGAGAAGGCGATGGCACCCCACTCTAGTACTCTTGCCTGGAAAATCCCATGGATGGAGGAGCCTGGTAGGCTGAAGTCCATGGGGTCACTCAGAGTCGGACAGGACTGAGCAACTTCACTTTCACTTTTCACCTTCATGCATTGGAGAAGGAAATGGCAACCCACTCCAGTATTCTTGTCAGGAGAATCCCAGGGACAGGGGAGCCTGGTGGGCTGCTGTCTATGGGGTTGCAGAGTCGGACGCAACTGAAGTGACTTAGCAGCAGTGAATGGTGAAAAGAGTTTTGTAACACTTAATTACTCTTTGAAGAATAGTCTGTATTAGCATTGAAAGAAACTGTAAAGCCATGTGGGCCAAGTTTCCCCTAATTCTGTAAGCCATATAAGTATATAAATATGAAGTCTATTTAACCTTGTATAATATGTTTTCTCAAGTGCTAGATATATTTGTTTGGGGAATAGCTGCTAATATCCTGCAGCACAGTGTTTTAGACACAGTACTAAGCATCTTTCATAGATTATGTTATTTAGTCCACACCACAGCCCTACAAGGTGGATATTATTGTCTCATTTCCATTTTTTATATGAGAGAAAAGATAAATTAACTTGGTCAATGCTGCATATCCGTAAGTCATTATTTGAATGCACTTAACTGTGCTCTCAATCCTAGACAAGTCTACAATCATGTAGCCACAATTTCGAATCTTTAAAAGCTTTGAAAACTGCAAAGCCAGAAACAAAACTAACAGTTCTATCCCCACTTGATGTAAATATTTATATACTTTGCTGCAAAAATAAAAAATGTGTTTGATTATAGATGCTGCCTTAGACAGCCCAGGTGTTGTTTTGTAAATATAGTAAATAGACCTTTCTAAGTAGAATTGGCTTTCAGAAATCTGAAAAATTCTGAACTGTGTAATACATCTAACTCTAAGAATTTCTAGAAAGTGAAGAATTTGTGACCTGCACTTTTAACCTACATGCAGTTAACACAAAAGAAAATGTATATGTGATAGAAAGGTCCAGATAAAGAATGATGAAAGGTCCAGATAAAGAATGATGAACACTTGTAACCCTATGGCCCAGTTTAAAAAATAAGGCATCATCAGTTCATTTGAGGCAGCTCTGTTTCTCTCCCCTATTGTATCCCTCTCTCTCTTTCTCAGAAGTAATTATGCTGGATTGTGTGTATATAATTCCCTTGCATTTTCTCTTTTTAATAATTAAAGGAATTTCCCTGTGTTCCTATTTTCTGACATTTTCTTAGTAATGTGTTTGCTATCATCAGGAAGATGTTACTTCAAATTTGATTCATATTTGCTTAAATATATCTTAGATGGTTTCGTTTTGTAGGAACTGCGTGGAATATTTGGAATAGAAATGAATATGGAGTCACTTTTTTGGGTTTATGAAGTAACGAAGAAAACAGATTGTATGCAAAATTATAATCCAAATTCAAGATGTTAACTCATTGATGTAATACAGTCTTTAACAGAACATAATTCCTGGACATCTGAAAGTTTTTAATAAACAGTTGTTAGTTATTTGATGTAGTTAGATAGATTTATTTATTTATTTTTTGCTGTGATTGTTTTCCACAGAAATGGATTGACTAGTGCCTAAATGGACTATGTAATGAACCACTAGATAAGCTCTTTGTTTCTTCAGTTACTTTGCATGTGTGCTTTTTATCTTTCAGCCAGCATTCTTTGCAGCATTAATTCTCAATATAGAAAGAACCATCTGTTTCAGAATCATGGGAGCTTGTTGAAAATGTGGATTTCTAGACTTAAAAACCCAGAAATTCTAATTCAGTATGTCTGGTTAGGTCCAGGATTCTATATTTTTAACAGGCGTTTAGGTGGTTCATACGAAGACTGACGTTTGAGAACCGCTGCTTTATATGAATCCAGGGACCTTATCGCCTCATCTTGTAACTCTTATATTCTTATCTATTTGCTTTCTTTTCGCTTTTCTCGCTTTCTTAAACTTGAAATTATGAGACAGGTTCAGATCCTGGTTCTGCCACTTTTGGCTAGTGACTTTGGACAAGTGACATAAACTCTGCCGCTGCAACTGTTTGCTCATCTAGGAGTGGGAACAGTGGTGTCTCCTCTGCCCAACTTCCTACATGTTTGTGAGTAGGGAAAAATGAGATGATAGAGATATGAGTATGCCCATTATAAAGTACTACACAACTGTAGCTTATTGTACTTTTTTTTTTTTAAACCCCTTGTTTTCCAAGATTATTCTCTTTGGTCCCTGGCATTTTGGGTGGTAAGTCCTATATACAGAAAAAGGATTTTTAGACATGCTTTCCACGTGGTACTCTGAATTTATAGCATAAGAACTGAATGCTCAGCTTTTAACATTAGAATGCCTGGATGAAATGTATTTCTGATTTCTCAAACAGTTTTATTTTATGTATTGTGCTTTGAACTAGCTCCAACGGCGCCATGAGCAAATGAAAAAGAATTTGGAAGCACAGCACAAAGAATTAGAGGAAAAACGTCGTCAGTTTGAAGATGAGAAGGCAAACTGGGAAGCCCAACAACGTATTTTAGAACAACAGAACTCTTCAAGGTATCTAATATCAGATTCCCAAGAAATATGTGTATTAGCTTTAAAGAATTATTTTCCTATTTATTTTAAAAACGTTAATATTTTAAGACATTGTCCACTATACATCCCAAGCACAAGTTTTTTTCATGGATGAATATTTTATACAGATTGATGCACTCTGTTATAATAGTATTTTCTCCACTGTAAACATTTTCATGACTTAATAATCTTCATAATTATAGTTCAGTACCTTCATAACATTCTCTTCAGTTGACTCACCATAATTAGTTGTTTACCTCTTCCTGTCAAATATTGAACATAATGGTTGTGTGTAATTTTTGACAAACAGAGAGAGCATTGCTGCAATGTTCTCTTTTATACATTTAGAGGTATGTTTTTATTGTGTTGGATTATTTCATTAAGATCAAGTTTTAGATACCTAGTTTCTAATGCAGCTAATTTGTTACTCACTTTGGTCTTCTTCTTTCCTCATTAGTCCCATTTAAAACTGAAAAGTTGCATCCTTGTAAGGATTCTGTAATTTACCCTCACTGCTAAACATTTTCAAGTTTAGACATTTGTTTGGTAACACTATGCGTCTATTAACTTTTCCTCTAAGAAAGACGAAAATTTATTTGTGCGAAAAAAAGCATTTCAGAATGCAGATAGCTGTAGGAGAAAAGGATACTTTACTTGATGTCAGTTGACCTTTTTCGATTTGTACTATTTCATTTAGGAAAAATTGTTTTTGTATTAAAAAATGGGTTTTTGTCACATTTCTTACTGTTTGTCTTGGAATTTTGTCAAATATTTGTCCAAGAAAATATTATAGATTAGCATTGTCCTTATTGTTAACGTCTAAATCTTCTGATTTTAAAATAAAAATGTAACACAGTTGAAAATCCAACACAGTTGTAGTTGGTTTAGCTATTGCTACCATATGTTATCTATGTTTGTAAAGTAGTTACTCATTTTGATTGTTTTCGTTTACTCATTTAGAACCTTGGAAAAGAACAAGAAGAAAGGGAAGATCTTTTAAACCCTCTATTGACCACCAGTTACGTATTAGTTGCCAATATGCCGGCTTGGACATCAGTGTTTGTTGGATCCGTTTGACCAATTTGCACCGGTTTTATCCTTAATGATGGATTTAACAGCATGACAAAAATTATTATTATTATTTTTTTGTTCTTGATGGAGATTAAGATGCCTTGAATTGTCTAGGGTTGTTGTGTACTTAGAAACTAACAGCTCTAAGTACCTTTCCTACATTTTTCTTTTCTTTTTTTATTAAACAGATGTCTTCAATTTAATGCAAGAAAACATTTTACTGTTGTACAATCATGTTCTGGTGGTTTGATTGTTTACAGGATATTCCAAAATAAAAGGACTCTGAAAGGTTTCATTGAGGATAAATTGCCATAATATGATGCAGACTATGCTTCTTTATGATAATTATAATACAGAGGTTCCATTCAATGCAGCGTATACAATAATGTAATTTAGTCTAACACAGTTGACCCTATTTTTTGACACTTCCATTGTTAAAAAATACACATGGAAAAAAAAAACCTATATGCTTACAATGCACCTAGAGCTTTTTTATAACAACCTTTTGTTTGTTTGTTTGTTTTGAATTCTTTAAATATATATTATTTTCATTTAGTACCCTCTTTAGCCAGAATCTCATTACTGCTTCATTTTTGTAATAACATTTAATTTAGGTATTTTCCATATATTGGCCCTGCTAAAAAATAGAATATAGCATCTTTCATATGATAGGAACCAACAAGGAAACTTTCCTTTAATTCCCTTTTTACACTTTATGGTAAGTAGCAGGGGGGAAAATGCATTTATAGATCATTTCTAGGCAAAATTGTGAAGCTAACAACCAACCTATTTCTACCTATGTGCAGTCTCTTTTATTTTACTAGAAATGGGAATCATGGCCTCTTGAAAAGAAAAAAAAAAGTCACCATTCTGCATTTAGCTGTATTCATATATTGCATTTCTGTATTTTTTTGTTTGTATTATAAAAAATTCACATAATAAACAATGTTGTGATGTAATTGAGTGTGGGGTCTTAAATATTCTGCAGTTGATAGAAAAGACTAGAATGTGTTTGAGAAGAAACTTTTCAATTTGAATTTGCCTTCTCCATGTTTGTAACTCTTCTTTTGTTTGTTTCATTTAGAATGCATTTGTGCTGATTTTCTAATTTATGGAATATAGTATCTACTTACTACTGTCTATTAACACATTTCTCTGAGAACAAATTTCAGCTCACCAGGTGAACTCTCAAGTCCTTGGACTGAAATTTTTTAACTGGAAAAGAGTGGTATAATTTCTTTTCACTTAAGTCAAATGATAAGAGATTTTAACAAAATGCTTTGTGACATTTTAATGATTAATGCAACACTGTTTATTACCTTAAAAAGTTTCACTGTATGTTTTGATGATCCTGTCAAAAGGAAGTAACTGATTATTATGATTACCCAATATTTTTGTTGACACTAGAAGCTGAAGGGTTTAAATAAAACAGGATGCTTAAAAGAGCTTGTTGCTTTTCAAAGATACATAAAGTGTAGAGCATATTAAGAATATCATTCACTTTACAGAAAATCTTGACTTCACATGTAAGTTCATTCTGGGATACTATTTTTAAAGCAGATCTTATGAGGCATTAAAAACATGATTTGAGATTACTGCAATAACAATTTATCCTTATTTGTTGGCCATCACTAGTTAAAGATTGTCTTTGAAAATACAGTGCTTTCTGCTGTGTGTGTGTGTGTTTCTTTTTAAATTGGCTATTACTCCAAGACCAGAATCAGACATTCAGGAATAATTGTAAGTAAATATGCAGAGATATTTTTTTGTTTGGTTTGTTTCTTATAATAGAGATTTGGTTAACGCCCCTAACCAGAAAAGTTTGGTTTTAGGAAACTTCCTGATTTGGAGACTGCAAAATCAAAGTTTATATTGACCACCTGTTTAACTGGTAAGTACTGCTTCTAGAAACAAGTTCTCATAGGTGCCGTTTAAAAATTCTACATGCATTGTGATAACTTTGTAAAGTCACCTTTATTCTATTACCCTAGTGAAAACTTTCAGAAGTTTTTGTCTTGTGTCATGGAGAATGTTTATCTGAATGTGATGTGGGACCCGTACAGAACTTGACCGACCAGGTCGTTTGATGGTTGCCTTTGTTTTTCAAGCTTATCAAGGGGTTTTTTGTTATATGTCCTGTAGATTTTTGAGAACTGCTATGTGATTATTCACAATACATATAACATTCAGGAAGCACAAGGGAAGGCTAGCTTGCAAAATGGACAATACCTGGTCTCAATTGTGAGAGACATTATAAATTGGAGTAACTCTTTAACCACTGCGCTATTTAAGTGAGACCTGCTGCTAAGTCACTTCAGTCGTGTCCGACTCTGTGCGACCCTATAGACGGCAGCCCACCAGGCTCCCCCGTCCCTGGGATTCTCCAGGCAAGAACACTGGAGTGGGTTGCCATTTCCTTCTCTAATGCATGAAAGTGAAAGTGAAGTCACTCAGTTGTGTCTGACCCTTAGCATGGACTGCAGCCCACCAGGCTCCTCTGTCCATGGGATTTTCCAGGCAAGAGTACTGGCCTTCTCCGTAAATGAGACCAGAGAAGCACTAATCCAAGTGCACATCGCATGGCAGAGTTGTGCTGCCACCTAGTGGAAATGAGATCTAAGTGTTTTTATCAAGTTCACATTGGAGCTGAGGCTTATTTCTGTGGAGCTCAGGTTCTAATTTTGAAAGCTAAGGAGATATAGACTTCTGCTTCTCAGACTCATTAGCTTAGTGTCACACCACCACCCACATATTCTGACATATTCTGCACCTTTCATGCCTTTTATCCTCTTGAAAAAGACCTAGGAATGTGGAGGTCAGGGTATAGTAGGTGAGCAAAAGGGTGGAAAGAATGTAAGATTGCAACAATAGCAAAGTGTTGACTTAGCAGGTCATTTAGATCACTGTCTCCAAACCTGATACTGTTTCTTTGTGAAAACATTTTTGAACATGTATGTGTGATTATACCTATATAGTAAATTATATATAGGTAGCACTATGTTAGGGCTTCCCAGGTGGTGCTAGTGATGAAGAACCCACCTGCCAATGCGGGAGACACAAGAGACATGAATTTGATTCCTGGGTAGGGAAGATACCCTGGAGAAGGAAATAGCAACCCACTCTAGTATTCTTGCCTGGGAAATCCCATAGACAGAGGAGGCTGGCAGCCTTTGGTCCATGAGGTTACAAAGGGTTGGACACAACTGAAGCAAAGCAAGCAAGCAGTATGTTAATATGAACATTATGAAACAATCCTTAAAACTCAAAAAAAAGTTTAGCGCTTCCCAAGCCCCAATAAATTATCTAATATATTCTACTTTGGAAGCCCTTGGTTTAATATGGTACTCAGTAGTATGTAGATCCTTATACTGTTGAATCCCTAAGGAAGTCCTGCCATGGTATCCTACTTGATGTAAAAGGAAAAATTATTATCTGTCTTAAAATTGAATAAAATTGAATTATTATTCAATTTTAAATTGAAATTCTTTCTAATAGTTTGCAAATAAACAAGCAAAAGTTTGTGAACTTCATTCAGGATATTTACCCTACCCCAGACAGTCAAGTAGTTGTGTACATTATCTTCATTTAATCCTTAATAGATACAGTGTCATCCTTTTCATAGATGTGGAAACAGCTTTGGAGGTGGTTAGTGACTTATCCATTAGAGAGGTGGTAACCGGTGAAGTTGGAGTGTGAACTGGTCTTGGGAACAGCAGGACCTGTGTGCTTCAATCTTATGCCATATGATTACCTGGTGTGTGCCAGAAAACACTAAACCCACTGACTAATCACCTCGGTTCAAATCCCATCTGTATAAATTAGGCATGTTACTTTTTGTTTCTGAATATTTGTTTCTTCAGCCCTAAAATAAGGCCCATACCTCCCTTGCTAGATCAGAGTGCAGATTACATTGTGACTGCACACGTGAAGTTGCCTAGACCTTGAGAGATTTTTCTTGAATTTTAAGAAATTAAATTTAACTGAAAAACTGTTCAACACCTTCCTCCCCTCCCAGAATGTTGATAGATGTGGTGATGCCAGGGCCATGACAACCAAGAATTTTGTTTTTTCCTACTTTTAGGTAAGTTTGCATGGTGCCATGGTAAGCCTCCAGATATGCTTCTTTGTACACAAAGCCTTTTGGGGATTACTAAATGAGGTATGTTTCAACAATGGGGTATACCATAGAAATAAGCTGATTTTGGTTAAGAGCAGGTTTTCCTACAGTGCTAGTAACAAGAGTTAAAAAATACGTCCTCCTTAATAAGTAATGCTGAGCTGATTTATCAGTATCTCATCTCTGATGAAAATATTGCTGCTTTTCAAGCAAACTTGGTTCCCATGATTTGGGATTAACCCATAGAATGTTCAGAGTTTAGTGTCAGCCATTTTCAACAAAAAATAGGGACTGACAATTTCCTGTGTTCTTTAGAAGACTTTCAAAGCTTCACAGGAAGAATGAAGACTATTCTTGGCCTGAACAGTTTGCCCCATGGGGTGTTGGGCCCAGCCAAACAGCATTGTGTTAGCAAAGGAGGGTCAAGTGAAAGGAGACCTTGTTCTGTGCCAGGCTCTCAAAGGGTAGCCTGAAACTGCACTGGCCACCCAGACCCAGTTTTAGATGCAGTGTGTGTGGACCTGCTGAAACCTCATGCCATTCAGGCTTTTTGAAATCCTTTGGGATGGAGAGAGGGAGTAGTAGTTGACACCTCTGAGAATAGGGATCCGTGAGAACTTGGCAGAAGGGGAGAGGCTAATTGGGGGAAATGGTAAGACTCTGCCAACAAGGGTCTATTTTTTGTTCTCTTCCTCTTCAAAGTGAGTCCTTCTTAGCTTACAGGTGTGTTGCAAGGAATAATGTCTCACCCTGTATGTTTACAAGGAAACGGCAGACCACAGAGGCCCCATGAGCTGGCTCTCATCCAAGTGTGGAGTACTGAACTAGGTCTAGCAGGGGCTTACAACTTTTTTCCCCTCATTTAGTTCCATTGTTTTTGCATTTCACTGTGGAGTCTTTCATATTTAAATCTATGCTCCAGGCCCAGAAAAGTTCTGTTTTGTGTAAGCTAGTTGTTTAAGCAACTTGGCAAATGGTGACACACACTCTGGAATTAATGTGAGTTTTCTCCTCATGGTTTTTAGAAGTAAAGAACATATATTTTGTCTGATTGGGAGTAGGGGATCTATCTTTTTTTTTTTTTTTTTGCTAGGAATAAATCTCGTGATTATACAAATCTATAGCTTAACGTGGTTTGCTTTTCAAACCAAAAAAAATGTTGTAATTAATGGAACACAGTTCTTTCTCTCAGACACCAAAATAAAGTTCTCCTTAGACCTTTAGTTTGCCAGGTACAGGTAGAAGAAACTCAAATTTTCACTTTCTTTCCCAAACCGCTACTTCATTAGTACTTAATTAGGCCTCATCCTTTGTAGTCATACTTGGAGTAGAGGCCACTGAGGCAAGCTCACTTCTGCGGTGTCTTCATTCAGATGGGATTGGCCCAGGTATAATCCATGTCCAGAAGAGGAGATGGGCTTTCTCTCTAACTTGTGCAATGAGGACTGATGAACTCACCCTACCAAGTGGGAGCATTTTGACATTATTCAACCTGGGAAGAATTCCTACTTACCAAAGGAGAAAAAACTCACTTGGAAATTGAAGCAAGGGAAAAAAATCAGCAAAAGGTGAAGCAACAAATGTTTGTTGAGTACCAACTATGTGCCAGATACAAACTTTACATAAATTTCAAAGATCAGTAGAATTCAATGACATGGCCATTTTAACCCCCCATTAAAAACAAGCATACTAGAATGGATTAAGAAGTGTGGTGTATGTTTATTTAGTAGAATAGTGCTTAGCCATAAAAAGAATGAAATAATGCCATTAGTAGCAACGTGGATGGACCTGAAGACACTCATACTACGTGAAGAAAGTCATACAGGGAGAGACACATATATCAATTCTGTGTGGAATCTAAAAAAAATCATACAAATGAACATATTTACAAAACAGATTCATAGACTGTGGTTACCCAGGGGGAAAGAACGGGGAGAAAGGAGTTTGTGATTAACAGATAAACACTGTATATAACAAGGACCTACTATATAGCTATATTGAACTATATTGAATATCTTGTGATAAGCTATAGGAAAAGAGTCTGAGAAATATATATAAAATTGAATCATTTTGCTGTATGCCTGAAACAAGCACAACATTGTGAATCTGTGCTTCAATAAAAGAAGGAAAGGCAAAAAAAGACTAAAATTTCATTGTAAAATTTAATGTTGGTATTAGTTATCCATTGCTGTATACAAAGCAATAACTACCTGCTAACCTTAGTAACGATAACATTTATAGTTCATTGGAGAAGGAAATGGTAGCCCACTCCAGTATTCTTGCCTGGAAAATTCCATGAACTAAGGAGCCTGGTAGGCTACAGTCCATGGGGTCGCAAAGAGTCGGACATGACTGAACAACTTCACCTAACAGTTTAATAATAACATTTCTTAGTTTCTGCAGGTCAGAGATTAGTTGGGTGGTTCTGGCTGGGGACTGTCATTTAGATGTCTGGATGGCTGGCATTCAAGATGGCTTAGTTGGATCACTGGTAAGTGGATTTTCAGGAGGCCTCAGTCCTTTACCACATGGACTTTTCCATAGGGCCCCTTGAATGTCCTTGTGCCATGGTGACTTTTTTTTTTTTCCCAGAACAAATGATCCAAGAGAGAGCAAGGTGTAAGCCACAATGCCTTTTATGATGTAGCTTTGAAGGTCACATAATGCCCTTTCTGCAATATGCCATTTATTGCTGATGCAGCTCAGCCCTGTTCAGTGTGGGAGGCAGCTGTACAAAAGTTGAATGCCAGGAGGCCACTGCTACATTATATCTTTTGTTTAATAAATATTTTTTCAAATTTTAGTTTAATAAAATTATTTAAATATTTTAATAAACACTTTTACAAATAATGTTGTGAACATTTCTGTACACATCTTGCCCAAATATGGGAGTTTCTCTAGGCTTACACATCATGAACAAAGCCAGCAAATCTGTGCCTTTAGGTTCACAAGCCTCTGTCAAATTTTCTGTGAGTCATCATGTAAAATGTTCTATCCACTGCCCCCATCCCCACTCAGATCAGATGTCCCCATAGACCCAACCCAGGGCCTTAGTTAACTCCATCTTTACAGTTTAAACCAGAAAAGAAAGCAGTTCTCCCCCTACCTTCAAAGTGTGAAAAAGGGAAGATCTACAGCAGACACAGTAGGCTGGATGGCAGAGCCGTGGTCACAGAAATAACTGTGAGCCACACAGCACCACTGCTCCCCACAGACTTCTAGGGATAATGGGCAAATGAGGTACAGATTCTTCAGCCAACCTGGGCATTTGTGTTCAACCCATGCATATCCCACACTCCAGTTCTGGGTCTTTGCCTGTGTTGGCTGTTGTGGGAGCTCCACCTGGCCTACAATCTTTTGACCCACACCCAAGCAGCCCCTGAACCTCGACCCTCATGAGACTTCAGCTCTCTCCCTTCCTCCTTGCTGCCCACCCTGGGCCAGTGTTTGCAGTGGCCCCTCCTCCCTGGGTCATGGATGCACCCGAAGCCCACATCTCAGCACTCCCCCCTTACAGGGTTGGCTTCCTATTGGTACCTCCAGCAGAATCTCAAATAATTCTTCCCCATTTCTAGATTTTCAAGGAATTTTTTTCCTGCTGATTTTCAGTTTTGGCAAAAAGTACTTTATTCTGAACCATTTTTTAATCATTTGCAGCCCTGTGCCCTTTGAATTAAGTTGTTAGGTGTGTATTTCCTAGAAACAAATCCTCATAATAATAATTAAAACAATTTAATGAGCTTTTGGGCTTCCCTGGTGGCTCAGAGGTTAAAGCATCTGCCTGGAATGTGGGAGACCCGGGTTCGATCCCTGGGGCGGGAAGATCCTCTGGAGAAGGAAATGGCAACCCCCTCCAGTACTCTTACCTGGAGAATCCCATAGAGGGAGGACCCTGGTAGGCTACAGTCCATGGGGTCACAAAGAGTTGGACACGACTGAGCGACTTCACTTCACTTCAATGAGCTTTTAATAAAACTTGAAAGCATAGATCTTCTTTGTCAGATGAATGACAAGTTGATGTCAGGAGGCCTCAGTTCCTTGCTACATGGGCCTGCTTGAGTGTCCTTATCTTCAAATATATATATTTTTGTGTTCATATTATGTACACTGCTTGGATGGGATCAAGTGGCCAGGTTGACACCTAAGTCTAGGTGTCACTTCTCTCTGCCACGTGGGATGGACTCATACATTCATTCTCATTCTCTCCATCCCATCTCTGAGCCCAGGCCAGCCAAGATTTTTCCCGCCCTGCAGCAAGACTTCCAACACAGGAATCCCGCGCCAACTGGAAGGTTAAAGCAGTAGAAGGTGGTAGCTGCTGGACGGTTCGCCAGTGCTGTGAAAGGCAGGCTCCCTGCTGCCCCCCGGCGGCCACAGGCACCTGCACAGGGCCTGGCTCCTCAAGGCAGCACAGAGTCTATGCAGCCTCTTCCCTCTTGGGAGTTAGGGTCTGTGGGAACAGACCCTGCCTTCTTTCTCCCATTCAAGCATCAGTGGCGGATGGGGGCTGTTGGGACAGAACGTGGCAGTATGCCCACGCACGCTGAGACCCGTGCCAGGAGGTGGCTTTCCAGAGCGCCAGGCGCCCCTGAATTCCACACCACTCAATTGTTGGATTTTATATTGTTTTCAGAAATACTTAAAGACCTTTTATTATTTTTGTTTAATGGGAAGAGTTTTAAGAATGTTACAAAAGTAAGTCAGACTCTTGAACAAGACAGTACAACCAAACATAAAGCATGAACAGTTTAAAAGGTTCCTTAAAATGTTAAATATAAAATTACCATTTGACCCAGAAATTCCACTTCTGGATATATACCCAGAAGAGGTAAAAGCAGGGATGAGAGCAGATACTTGCATATTTGTGTTCACAGCAGCATTATTCACAAATAGCCACAAGGAAGCAACCTGAGTGTCCATGGACAGATGTAAGGATAAACAGAACATGGTGTATATCTACACATACAGTGGACTATATTCATCGACCATAAAAAGGAAGGAAATTCTGACACAGGCTACAATATGGATGAACATGCTATATGAAAAAAAAGGCACCAAACACAATAAGACAAATGTAATTCCATTTATATGAAATATCTAGACTAGGGAAATTACCAACATAGAAAGGCCAGATGTTATTGGGCCCTTGGGGGAGGGGATATGGGACTTACTGTTTAATGGGTGCAGAATTTTGGTTTGGAGTAGAAAATTTTTGAAAATGGTAGTGATGGCTGCACATTGTCATTGTAATTCATGTCACTGAATTGTACACTTAAAAATGGTTTCAATGGAAGTTTTAATTATATATATATATGTATTTTATAATTTAAAAGATAATTAAGAGAAAAAAGAAAACATTGGATTTACCTCTCTACTATTCTACTACCCTGAAGCAGGAGCAGTCAAGTAACTTAACTGGAGTTTGGAGTCATGTAAATGGAAGGGCTAGGGTTTGAACTGATTGCAAACCATGCAAGATTACAATGGACTGCCTGTCTCTAGGCAGCCAGCAGCCATGATCAGGTGCCTTCCGCAGCCTTGCATCTTGTCTTCCTGGGAGCACCAGTTGGTGAGTCATCACCACTTCATTCTTCTCCCTTTGATTTCCAGGGGGACTGACCTTGACCTGGACCTTTAGCATACTGGCTCCAAGTTTCCCCAAGACATAGAATGACTAAGACTGTTCTTGAACGCAGTGTAGCCCATTCAAAGCCCAGATTAGCACAATGGGCAGGAGACCTTGGTGGCCTCCCAGAGACCCCTCTGTCCCCCTTAGGCCCCGTGACTGGGGCTTCCATAGCCACCTCATCTCTAGAGCCCTTCCACTCTCCTGCAGCTCCCTCCTCATGCCCTGGCCCTCTGAAATTTCAAGTTCCCTCTCCCCATCCCACCGCTGTCTCCACCCACTCCTATTCTTACCTCAGACTCCACGCTCTGCCTCACTTCCCTCCCTCCCCAACCCTGTGTGCACTGCCCAACAGGTATGGAAACTTCTGCTTATGTCTCTAAAAAGTTGGAGAGGGGAAAATTTTGAAGTGATATTTTTTAAAAAGCCATCAAATTACTTTTCATGGGAAACCAAAATTTCTTCAGAATCCTAAATTTTGTTGCACTGTTTACAGTTTTAAATTGTTTTTATTTTGAATTGGATAGATGAGTGGGAAGTGGGGGGCATTAGGCTTTAAGGGCTTACAACCTCTATGTATCTTGATTTGGCCTTGCCCAGTCTGCCTGATGGTGGGTCTTCTTTCTCTTGCTTATTCTCATGGGGACCAGAGCATCACAAAGAGGTCAGATCTGAGAAGAGCTGGGAGAGCTGGAGGTGAAAGGAACCTTTAGCCTGTACCAGAGGAGTTTGCTATCTTTGTGATGTGGTGTGGAGCAACTCGAGTACCCAGTGGAAATGGTTAGGAGGAATGGGACTGGGCCAGGGAGAAGCTAGGCTCAGGGTAGGGTGATCACCCTAGGGGTGCCCGTTTTGGGTAGTGGTCCAGGACAGCAGAACATAAGCTTTCTGGGGAAGGGGAGACACTGATCTCTACTTGGAGTATCAGCTTGGCCATGTCGGAGTGGACACACGACTTGGCGTCCCCAGTGGCCTTACCATGTTCTTGGTGGATGGGGGACTTCTCTAGAAAAGGAGTTAGACACACACTCATGTGCTCCTCCTGGGGCTGTGGCAGCACATAGTGGGCCCTCACAGGGTTTTGGCCACTTGAAAAGCCTGCTGACATTGGTTAGCAAGTAGTGAATTTATAGGAATGGATGTGTGGATGGAGGCTGATCTGCCCTCATCCAGTGCCCTGCCCACTTCTCTGGAGAAAATGTAGGGAGCAAGTACGCGCCAAGATCCCCATCTAGGGAAATCTGGGAATACTCCCAGTAGGCACCAGGGGGCAGCACTGCTCCAGCATTAGGCTCCTGCTGAGTAACCGTTCCTGGCCTCAGCAGCTGTAGTGGCACTAAGTTCTTGGGGCTATTAATTATTATTTTTGGATTTTAAGAAATAAAAGGCATTTTAAGGGTCATAAACTTGGTGAGGGTCCTTATAGTAGCAGGTGGAAAAACAGTCTGAGGAAAAAAATATGAAACACGTGCTGCTCACTAGCTCTGATGAGAAGCAAGCCCTTCGTCCTCTCTTTGCCTCAGTTTCTCCATCTGTCAGATTGGGACAATCTCTTCTGCACCTACAGTTTAAGAAACTGTTGCGCTAAAAGGTGCAATTAATGAGAAACGATTTCCCCATGTTCGAGGTAGCTGGCACACAGTCATGGGTGTTCCTACAGTGAAGAAATGTGCCAATGTCACACCTTTATAAGTAGATTCATGAGTCTGTCCTTTGGAATTAATTTTCCATAGTTGGAAACATGTGGCAGATGAATGATGCTTCCTGCTTCTGCACGTTGACATAACTAAGGGGCCATGCGTGGGCTGGCAGAGCAACAGACTTGTTTGGCCTCAAAAGAAGGGAGAATCCACAAAGTCAAGGTCATACTTGGCCAGTGGAGACCTCACAGCAAGTGGAAGCCTCTCTTAGGGATGTGTGTTTGAGGGTTTGTGGTAACTATGTTTGGACTTCCAACTACAAGATCTTCCTTTCGCTATCTTGTTTTCCCCAGATATAAACAATCCTCCTGAAAGTGAGAAGAGGGAGAATGAGTCGGAAGTCAGTTTCCTTGTGGCTGAACTTCTTATCAGCTTTTTGTGAAAGAGCCTGGCCCAGCTCATCCCAGGAAGGCAGTGAAGCCAGAGCAGCGCAAGACACGACAGGATGAATTTCTGTGGCTGGCAGAGCCCGGGACGGGCAGGCAGAATGCGCAGCAGCCCAGCAAGGCATCCTCACCGTTAGACAAAGGAAGGCTTAGCAGATGGCATGCAGTTTTCTAAAAGGCACAGAGTTTAAAAGTCCATTCAGCCCAAAGTATTTACACAGATCTCAACTGTGAGCATCAGGTAGGTGCCAGTCCTGACTCTGCTACCTGACCCTGAGCAAGTTCCCTGACATTTTTTTTTAAGTCTCACATTCATCATTTGGAGAACAGAGACTGTTATTTCTTCCTTGCTGCATTGCTGTGCAGATTAAATGAGCTGGCTTCTCTCGGAAGAGCATCCAGAGTGCAGTAAGTGCTCAGTAAATAGCAGTGTAGCAGGATTTGGAGTGAGAGGTTGAGAATTTGGTTGTTTAGTTTCGTGGATATTTTGTTTAAGTATTTCTGTTCATCTTTGTGGGGTGGGGACAGAGTGGGCTTATGACTAATTAGGAAGAAACGAAAGCTATGTTTCTCCTTCCAGGAAGAGAACCAGATTTGCTGTTCTTAAGATCTTGACCTCTCCTTCCATCCAGAAAACATTTGTGGTTTTAAGGCTGATGCCCTGTCATAGTGCAAAGGGGTAGAATGCAAGTAATTTGGAGATTTGAAAAGGGGACAGTGGCTTGAGTCTGCCTTCTATCTCTCAGGGTCTGAGAAGAAGCACCTTGTGCTCACCTGTGAGGGGGAGCTGGGTGCAGGGCATGGTGGGCCCTTGTGGGGAGCCCTGAGCAGGCTCAGCAGAGAGATCATGGGGTTTCCCTGGGGACCCCTTCCTTTCAGGGTCCTGCCAGAGGAAGACAGGATGCCAGGGGATGTGCTGTGGGGTGAGACAACAGCACTGCCCAGACGTGGGAGCCACCCTGACCTGGACTCCTCGGGGACCTCTTTGGGGCTATGTAACGCCCCCAGCTCCACCCAGAGTCTTTGTGGGACCCAAAGGAGAAACCTGACTTTAAATGTTTTCCAGTCTTAGAGGGTGATTTACAGTAAATTAGATGAGGGGAAATCTGATATTATTTGCCTCTTGAGATTAATTCCTTGTGAGTGAAGTCCAGTGAGTTAATTCCTTTGCCAGGGAAGGAACCTGGGCTCCCTGCATTACGAGTGTGAAGAATCTTCACCACTGGCACACCAGGGAAGTCCCAGACATTGTAATATTTTGCTTGGATACAAATGCTACTTTTGAACCATTCTTACTGACATGGGAAAATATTAATGTCACATCCATTCAAATAATAGGTGACTAAACCACAACAACACCATCTCTGTGGCAAAAGGTCATCTGATTAGAGACAGGAGCAAAAGTGGGAACAGGCCACATAGAAATCTACTGGAAATAACTCTCTTTGGCATAAAAAAAAAAAAAAAAAAAGCTGTTTTCCATCGCATAGCTAATTGACTTGCTTTTCAGACCTTTTGAGCCAGAAGAGATCACCCCAGGGTCATAAACTTCACCGTTGCAGATCACAGGCACAGAAGAAGAGCTTCAGCCCTGCAAACCACTGAATGATCTGGGGTCCCAGTGGTGTCCAGCTCTGGGGACCACAGGTGTTTTCCCAGCAGGGTGTGCCTGAGGACTGTACCTTCCTGCCTCCTCTTGCTGTGGCCCTAATGCCCAGGTGCAGTCTCAGGACCCTCGCTTGTGGTAAAGAGAATCAGGAAAACTAGACATTTGGATAGATGAAAAGCCAAAGAAATCCAAGTGGCCCCTGCAACTCATACACTTGTTCATAAATGCCATCCCCAAGAAAAATGCCACATCCTCTAGAGTAGGAAATGGCAACCCACTCCAGTATTCTCGCCTGGAAAATTCCACGGACAGAGGAGTCTCGTGGGCTACAGTCAATGGAGTTGCAAAGAGTGGGACATGACTAAGCACACATGTGCTGTGCTCAGGTGCTGTCCTGTCCTAAGGAAAGGATTGCAGGAATTAGTGTGTATGTAAAGAAAGTATTTCTGGTGACCTTTTCAATGCGGCTCCTCAAGTTGGGTCCACACTCTTGAATCAGTCTTGCTCTCTGCCAAGCCTTAAACAGGTCATGGGGGCCTGGCTGAGCCCAAGGCCACTCAGAGTGTCCTCAAACTGCAGTCCTGAGGACAAGTGAAATCAGATGAAAGTCATGCGTTGAGGGCTTCCTAAATGTTCATTCCACTCCTGGGCCAACCATTGCATCCTCTGGGACATTGACTATAAGTTGCCCTGATCAAATAAACAACCAAACATGTTTGCACAGACATGTAGGGAAGAGGTGAACCACTGGGTTCAGCCAACAAATTCATGGCCAAGAAGTGTTTTGTAAGGAAGAAATAGGTCAAATATTTTGTATGATGATCCCGAGTGGCAGGGTAGGGGACAAACTATTGAGACCCCAAAATAATCACAGTCCCCTGGCTTATTAGCATATCTGCTCTGGAATGCAGGGCTCCTCACAAGTGTGGTTTTAGTTCCAAATAATAGGAGTCAAAAGGCACACCTTTACTATAGGCAAACTTCTGTTCCTCATTCTTAGGACTTGAGTAGGTTTTGCATATTTATATTGTTTGTTTGCCTGTTACTCCAGGTGTTTCTTGACTTCCTACTTTTGCATTCCAGTCCCCTATAATGAAAAGGACATCTTTTTTTTTTGCCAAGAAAAAATGTTTTGCCAAGAAAATGCACTGGTCATAGCAAATACCCTCTTCCAACAACACAAGAGAAGACTCTATACATGGACATCACCAGATGGTCAACACCGAAATCAGATCGAGTATATTCTTTGCAGCCAAAGATGGAGAAGCTCTATACAATCAGCAAAAACAAGACCAGGAGCTGACTGTGGCTCAGACCATGAACTCCTTATTGCCAAATTCAGACTGAAATTGAAGAAAGTAGGGAAAACTACTAGACCATTCAGGTATGACCTAAATCAAATCCCTTATGATTATACAGTGGAAGTGAGAAATAGATTTAAGGGCCTAGATCTGATAGATAGAGTGCCTGATGAACTATGGAATGAGGTTCGTGACATTGTACAGGAGACAGGGATCAAGACCATCCCCATGGAAAAGAAATGCAAAAAAGCAAAATGGCTGTCTGGGGAGGCCTTACAAATAGCTGTGAAAAGAAGAGAAGCGAAAGGCAAAGGAGAAAAGGAAAGATATAAACATCTAAATGCAGAGTTCCAAAGAATAGCAAGAAGAGATAAGAAAGCCTTCTTCAGTGATCAATGCAGGGAAATAGAGGAAAACAACAGAATGGGAAAGACTAAGGGATCTCTTCAAGAAAATCAGAGATACCAAAGGAACATTTCATCCAAAGATGGGCACGATAAAGGACAGAAATGGTATGGACCTAAGAGAAGCAGAAGATATTAAGAAGAGGTGGCAAGAATACACAGAAGAACTGTACAAAAAAGAGCTTCACGACCCAGATAATCATGATGGTGTGATCACTGACCTAGAGCCAGACATCTTGGAATGTGAAGTCAAGTTGGCCTTACGAAGCATCACTACAAACAAAGCTAGTGGAGGTGATGGAATTCCAGTGGAGCTATTTCAAATCTGGAAAGATGATGCCATGAAAGTGCTGCACTCAATATGCCAGCAAATTTGGAAAACTCAGCAGTGGCCACAAGATTGGAAAAGGTCAGTTTTCATCCCAATTCCAAAGAAAGGCAATGCCAAGGAATGCTCAAACTACCAAACAATTGCACTCATCTCACACGCTAGTAAAGTAATGCTCAAAATTCTCCAAGCCAGGCTTCAGCAATATGTGAACTGTGAACTTCGTGATGTTCAAGCTGGTTTTAGAAAAGGCAGAGGAACCAGAGATCAAATTGCCAACATCTGCTGGGTCATGGAAAAAGCAAGAGAGTTCCAGAAAAACATCTATTTCTGCTTTATTGACTATGCCAAAGCCTTTGACTGTGTAGATCACAATAAACTGTGGAAAATTCTGAAAGAGATGGGAATACCAGACCACCTGATCTGCCTCTTGAGAAATCTGTATGCAGGTCAGGAAGCAACAGTTAGAACTGGTCATGGAACAACAGACTGGTTCCAAATAGGAAAAGGAGTACGTCAAGGCTGTATATTGTCACCCTGCTTATTTAACTTATATGCAGAGTACATCATGAGAAATGCTGGACTGGAAGAAACAAAAGTTGGAATCAAGATTGCTGGGAGAAATATCAATAACCTCAGATATGCAGATGACACGACTCTTATGGCAGAAAGTGAAGAGGGGCTAAAAAGCCTCTTGATGAAAGTGAAAGTGGAGAGTGAAAAGGTTGGCTTAAAGCTCAACATTCAGAAAACGAAGATCATGGCATCTGGTCCCATCACTACATGGGAAATAGATGGAGAAACAGTGGAAACAGTGTCAGACTTTATTTTTCTGGGCTCCAAAATCACTGCAGATGGTGACTGCAGCCATGAAATTAAAAGACGCTTACTCCTTGGAAGGAAAGTTATGACCAACCTAGATAGCATATTCAAAAGCAGAGACATTACTTTGCCAACAAAGGTTCGCCTAGTCAAGGCTATGGTGTTTCCTGTGGTCATGTATGGATGTGAGAGCTGGACTGTGAAGAAGGCTGAGCGCCAAAGAATTGATGCTTTTGAACTGTGGTGTTGGAGAAGACTCTTGAGAGTCCCTTGGACTGCAAGGAGATCCAACCAGTCCATTCTGAAGGAGATCAGCCCTGGGATTTCTTTGGAAGGAACAATGCTAAAACTGAAACTCCAGTACTTTGGCCACCTCATGTGAAGTGTTGACTCATTGGAGAAGACTCTGATGCTGGGAGGGATTGAGGGCAGGAGGAGAAGGGGACGACAGAGGATGAGATGGCTGGATGGCATCACTGACTCGATGGATGTGAGTCTGAGTGACCTCCGAGAGCTGGTGATGGATAGGGAGGCCTGGCATGCTGCAGTTCATGGGGTCGCAAAGGGTCGGACACGACTGAGCGACTGATCTGATCTGATCTGATGTATTTAAGGAATGCATGCTAACTGCTAAATAAATGGTAGCTATTATTATTGTGATTACACCTAAGTTTAGAGCAGTTGCATCAACATTATCATGTTTCATCAGCATCATCCATAGACATGAAACAAAGAAGGATATTTTTGGAGCTGAGGACAGGAAAGTTTGGAAAATGTGCAGGAAAAGGAAAGTGTGTGATGGGTACAGGGGAAAGTTAGGAGAAAATGGTCTTTCTGGAGTGAAGTTCTGTGACAGAGACCCATGAGAAACTGAGTCCTTGAAACCAGCGGAAGTCAGTAAAGTCCTCTCACAGCTAGAATAAGACCTTTGATCTCGGTCATGAGAATGTCAGGCCCTGAACTCTGTATTTAGTGCTGGCCAGAGTGACTGGATTCTTCCCTCCTGACCCAGTGCCAGGACCTCACAGCAGCAGAACTTCTGAGCAAATAGGGCAGTAGGAGGGGACCACAGCAGAGAGGGGCCCTGGTTGGGTCACCTTGCTGAGGGCCCCTGTGGTCAGCCCCAGGGTCATTGGCTCCCTGGCCATGGTGCCAGCTGGGCTCACTCGCCCATTTGTTTATCAGTGACCTCAGCTGATACTCTGGCCATCAGGTCTTCAGATGTCATCTAATACCTTGACTATGTATTTTTTTTAATGTGTTTATTTTAAAACCAGTTTTTAAAAAAGAAATAAATGATTATCATTTTTGAATATTCTCCAAATTACAAAGAAGACAATAAAAACAGTAATTCCATTTTTAGACCTAATTAGTGTCATTTTACTTTCACTATGTAGTTGTTCTTTTTTTTTTTTTTTAAGACTTTTTAAAAGAACTGTTTAAGGGTCATCGAAAAACTGAGGGGAAGGTGCAGATTACCCAAATATTCCCTGCCCCCAACATATGCATAACTTCCCATGTTATCAACATGCCACACCAGAAAGGAACATTTGTTATAAAGGATGAGCTTACTTTGACATACTGTTATTGCCCGAAGTCCATAGTTTGTTTACATTATGGCTCACTCTTGGTGTGTTTGTTTATATTATGGCTCACTCTTGGTGTCTTAATACTTATGAGTTTGGACAAATGTATAGTGACTTGTATCCATCATTATGGTATCGTTTACAGTATTTTCACTGCCCTAAAAACCTCTGCATTCCACCTGGCATCCCTTCCCACCAACCCCATATCCTCTGGCAACCAATCACTGATGTTTTTACCATTTTTATCAGATCAGATCAGATCAGATCAGATCAGTCGCTCAGTCGTGTCCGACTCTTTGCAACCCATGAATCGCAGCACGCCAGGCCTCCCTGTCCATCACTAACTCCTGGAGTTCACTGAGACTCATGTCCATCGAGTCAGTGATGCCATCCAGCCATCTCATCCTCTGTCGTCCCCTTCTCCTCTTGCTCCCAATCCCTCCCAGCATCAGAGTCTTTTCCAATGAGTCAACTCTTCACATGAGGTGGCCAAAGTACTGGAGTTTCAGCTTTAGCATCATTCCTTCCAAAGAAATTCCAGGGCTGATCTCCTTCAGAATGGACTGGTTGGGGTTTTGCCTTTTTTAGAATGTCATGTAGTTGGAATGATATAGTATGTAGCCTTTTCAGATGGGCTTCTTTCACTTAGAAGTATTCATTGAAGTTTCGTCTATGTCATTTCGTGGCTGCATAGCTCATTACTTTTTAGTACTGAGTAATAGCCTCTTGAGAAACCTATATACAGGTCAGGAAGCAACAGTTAGAACTGGACATGGAACAACAGACTGGTTCCAAATAGGAAAAGGAGTACATCAAGGCTGTATACTGTCACCCTGCTTATTTAACTTCTATGCAGAGTACATCATGAGAAATGGTGGGCTGGAAGAAACACAAGCTGGAATCAAGATTGCTGGGAGAAATATCAATAATCTCAGATATGCAGATGACACCACCTTTATGGCAGAAAGTGAGGAGGAACTAAAAAGCTTCTTGATGAAAGTGAAAGAGGAGAGTGAAAAAGTTGGCTTAAAGCTCAACATTCAGAAAACGAAGATCATGGCATCTGGTCCCATCACTTCATGAGAAATAGATGGGTAAACAGTAGAAACACTGTCAGACTTTATATTTTTGGGCTCCAAAATCACTGCAAATGGTGACTGCAGCCATGAAATTAAAAGATGCTTATTCCTTGGAAGGAAAGTTATGACCAACTTAGATAGCATATTGAAAAACAGAGACATTCTTTTGCCAACAAAGGTCTGTTTAGTTAAGGCTATGGTTTTTCCAGTGGTCATGTATGGATGTGAGAGTTGGACTGTGAAGAATGCTGAGCGCTGAAGAATTGATGGTTTTGAACTGTGGTGTTGGAGGAGACTCTTGAGAGTCCCTTGGACTGCAAGGAGATCCAACCAGTCCATTCTAAAGGAAATCAGCCCTGGGTGTACTTTGGAAGGAATGATGCTAAAGCTGAAACTCCAATGCTTTGGCCACCTCATTGAAGAGTTGACTCATTGGAAAAGACTCTGATGCTGGGAGGGATTGGGGGCAGGAGGAGAAGGGGACGACAGAGGATGAGATGGCTGGATGGCATCACTGACTTGATGGGTGTGAGTCTGGGTGACCTCTGGGAGCTGGTGATGGACAGGGAGGCCTGGCGTGCTGCAGTTCATGGGGTTGCAAGGAATCGGACACAACTGAGAGAGAGAACTGAACTGAACTGAACTGAATATTTCATTATTTGATGTACCACACTTTATTTGCTCATTCATCTACAGTAGGGCATCTTGGTTATTGCCACATTTTGGCAGTTATGAATCAAACTGCTATGAACTTATAGTTTTTAAATATAATTTAGTAATATGCTTCTTTCGTTCAACAATAGATCATGAATGGGGCCTCCCTGGTGGTCCAGTGGTTAAGACTCTATGCTTCCACTGCAGGGGGCGTGTGTTTGATCTCTGGTCAGATCCTGCAGCTGCACAGCCCAAACAAAAAAAGATAAGTATTCCTTATCCCTAAGTATTCCTGTGCAGTCTTATTTTAAGGATCACTCTGTAATCCATCACATGGATTAAATGAGTTAACACCATTAAAGCCCTTGAAGTGATGAGTGGTGTTTGGTAAGCATTCAATATATCTTAACAGTTATTATAATCTGGATATGTGTACAAACTATATATAATTTAACCATCCCTTTCTTACTGGACTTGAAGTTTGTTTTCACTGATACAAATAATGCTCCAGTGTGCATTCTTGTGGACAAACGTGCACTCATGGCTCTGATGATTTCCTCAGGATGTATTCTTAGTTGTAGAATGGCTGAGTCGCAGAATATGTAACTTCTTTCCATTTATCAACACAGATTCCTTTACCAATTTACATATGCTCCAGGCTGCTAAATTTTTTTTTTCTATCCCAATGAGTCTGGGTTTGGAACTAGAGCCTCCTCTGAGAGTGAGGGGGTGCTATGGAGGATAAAAACACGACCACCCCCATTTTATGACAGGAGCTGGAAGGTGTGGTCCCAGAGGCTAAACGAGAGTGAATGTAACCAGAAGTGAAGTCATGAGTAAAGTGCCTGACTTGGCTGCATCTCAATTTCTTGACCTGTAAAATGGCTTCAGCATCACCTGAAACTCTTAAAATTTTATGACAAGATTAAATGAAATGGCTGTCTCTGGTGTTGAGCACATACTTGAAGGACTCATACATGGCAGCAGTCACTAGCAGATATAGAAGCAATACAATTACTAGTGCCACTGCAGAAACATTGGAGGCACTGGAAAGATTTATGAATGCTAAACTAATGAGCATAGACATTATTTCACAGAACATGAGGATCCATTGAAGTTTTTGGTCCAGGGTATGCTCACAACAGGGCTGTGGAGACTGGACCCAGTAGGTTGAGGGGTAGACTGAGGTAGTGCGCCTGGAGGCAGAGGCCAGTCCAGAGGTCACTGGAACTGTCCAGAAGTGACAGGTCACATCAGAGATTTTTGCCTTATGAATATTAAAAACAATTATTTCCAACATTTGTTCTATGAACAGGAGAGATGACAAGCTCTAAAGCCCAGAATTTCTGTGTTGTTTTTATTTAAAATCCATTGGTTACTTAAGAATAGTGTATGCTCTTGCCCGACATGGGAATGTACTTAATACTCCTGAGTGAGTGTGAAAGTCGCTCAGTGGTGTCTGACTCTTTGCAAACCCATGGACTATACAGTCCATGGATTCTCCAGGCCAGAATACTGGAGTGGGTAGCCTTTCCCTTCTCCAGGGGATCTTCCCAATCTAGAGATTGAACCCAGGTCTCCAGCATTGCAGGCGAATTCTTTACCAGCTGAGCCACAAGGGAAGTCCTAAGACCACTGAACGTATACTTAAAATGGTTAAGATGTTAAACTTTATGTTATGTTCATTTTACTACAATTTTAAATGATTTAAAAAATAAGTTAAAAAAAATCAGAGGGATTCATAGTTAGAAAAAGGGTCAGGGCAGCAGGAAGAAGAAATATGGACACTATCTGATGGTGAGGAGGGCACATTTAGCCCTCTTTCAAAGGGTCTGCCTGCAGTGCAGGAGCCCTGGATTTGATCCCACCTCAGAAAGATCCCCTGAAGAAGGGAATGGCTACCCACTCCAGTATTCTTGCCTGGAGAATTCCATGGACAAGAGGAGCCTGGCAGGCTACAGTCCATGGAGTCACAAAGAATCAGGCAAGACTGAGCGACTAACACTTTCACTTGGGACATAGCAAATGATGAGGAAGAAGGGCCATGGACATTAACAGTAGCCTTATAATCACAAGTCTTGGATTTAAATCATGGTTCTGAATTTAGCCTGTGAACTTGAACTAATCACTGTAACCATTATAAGCTTCAGTAACTTTCTCTGTAGAAGGGAGATAACAGTACCAGATCTCCTTGTTTACGGAATGAAGCAAAGATCAAACCAGACAGTGAAATCAAATAAGCAATAAGCTTTGAGTTTTCTCCATTTTGTAAACTTTCAGTTCTACACCCCAAGCAGATTCAAGATGCTGCTAAATTAAGCTCCTACCATGAACTTTAAAACAAGTCCCAGCTTGGATCCTACCATGGGATCCTATCATGGGATTTCATCTCAGGGCTTGGGACATTTTATATCAAATTGTGGTGGGAGGAGATGCAAACATGGAAGGAAACAGCATCTGTCTGCACATTCAGTTTTCCCCTCCGACTTCTAGGTAGTCAGTAAAGGAATCTTTTCCAAAAGGCCACACAATCTTGTTCTAATATAGCAGGTCATGTCAGAAGTGGTTGTTCCATGCAGCAGCTGATAAATTGACATTTAATGGTTTTCCATGTCTTTTAAGAGTTTTATAGTGGAAATATTAAGGAAATGTAATATATGGAAGTATATATACAAAAAAGAATAGTGTGTGCCTCTTTTGGAAGTTAAGTTTAAGAACATGAGTTTTGTTACTGCTGGGTTGATATCAATAATGCTCTGCTTAAATCATGGCATGTGTTTTAGAAATAAGCATAAGGGATCCTTGACACAGGACGGATGGCTCTCAGTTATTTGATAGCTGGTCAGCCGGTTTACGGGTGATTATTTTTCTGTCCTCCTTCCATCTCCTTTTCTCAGCCAGTTCTCTCAGTTAACATATTCATCAAAGTACAGGAAGGGAAAAGAGATGAAAAATCCTGTCATGTTACAAACATTATCTCCAGTGAGGGTTATATGATACGATCTATGAATGTTGACTGTTTGTATTGTTCAGAGCCCCCATTCAGGCAGAAAATGCTGAGGTAGCTTCAGTCTTGACCTTGGCAATCTGGAAGGATGACGTTTCTCACAGCACACACCAGGGATGGCTAATGGTCCATGTGAACAAGCCAGGAGTTAGTCTATTGCAGTATTAATGATTATAACTTAGTTTTGGCTCAAATTAATAATTCATACATTATCACTTGACTGTTTAAACATGGCCAGTCCTCCAAGGCTTGGCTTGCATGCAAGTGTCTGTTGCAGGGAGTACCAGGGCCTGCTCCTGCACTGTCAGAACTTTCCAGGGGACTCAGAGACACCTGATTTACACTCTGCCTTCAGAGAGCTGAGTTGGGACCTCATTTTGGTGACTGGTTTAGACTTTTGGTGACTGATGGATTGACTCTTTGGTTCTTTGAGTTCTGTGGATTTTGGTGACCTCTCCGATATGAGTTGTAAGATTTTCTCTGTCAACTCTGGTTCCACAGCTTCCTTCCAGACTCAGCTAAGTTTCTACCACCTCCATTTTACCCAGCACATGATGTATTTATGAGAAAGCAGATGTCATCTCATTCAGTTCAGTTCAGTCTCTCAGTCGTGTCCAACTCTTTGCAACCCCATGAATCGCAGCACGCCAGGCCTACCTGTCCATCACCATTTCCCGGAGCTCACTCAAATTCATGTCCATTGAGTCGGTAATGCCATCCAGACATCTCATCCTCTGTCGTCCCCTTCTCCTCTTGCCCCCAATCTCTCCCAGCATCAGAGTCTTTTCCAATGAGTCAACTCTTCACATGAGGTGGCCAAAGTTCTGGAGTTTCAGCTTTAGCATCATTCCTTCCAAAGAACACCCAGGACTGATCTCCTTTAGAATGGACTGGTTGGATCTCCTTGCAGTCCAAGGGACTCTCAAGAGTCTTCTCCAACACCAGAGTTCAAAAGCATCAGTTCTTTGGCACTCAGCTTTCTTCACAGTCCAACTCTCACATCCATACATGACCACTGGAAAAACCATAGCCTTGACTAGACAGACCTTTGTTGGCAAAGTAATGTCTCTGCTTTTGAATATGCTATCTAGGTTGGTCATAACTTTCCTTCCAAGGAGTAAGCATCTTTTAATTTCATGGCTGCAATCACCATCTGCTGTGATTTTGGAGCTCCCCCAAATAAAGTCTGACAGTGTTTCCACTGTTTCCCCATCTATTTCCCATGAAATGATGGGACCAGATGCCATGATCTTCGTTTTCTGAATGTTGAGCTTTAAGCCAACTTTTTCACTCTCCTCTTTCACTTTCATCAAGAGGCTTTTTAGTTCCTCTTCACTTTCTGCCATAAGGGTGGTGTCATCTGCATATCTGAGGTTATTGATATTTCTCCCTGCAATCTTGATTCCAGCTTGTTCTTCTTCCAGCCCAGCGTTTCTCATGATGTCATCTCATTAGTACTTCACAAAAAGCTATGCCAGGCAACTCCTCATTGGAGAGATACAGGGTATTTAATTCATATGGTCTATGTCTATGTGTCTGCTCAGTCATGTCCAGCTGTTTGCGACCCCATGGATTTTAGCCCGCCAGGCTACTCTGTCCATGGAATTTTCCAGACAGGAATACTGGAGTGGGTTACCGTTTCCTCCTTCAAGGGATCTTCCCGACCCAGGGATTGAACTCACCTCTCTTGCATCTCCTGCACTGGCAGGCAGATTCTTTACCACTGCCCCACCTGGGAAGCTTTTTAATTTATACAGTATAACCCAGATATCAACTACAGTCTCAGGATCTATAAGCTTAATTCGAACCTTTTCCCTTTGAGTATAGACGTCTAAAGCCTTGCAAGATGCTTCTGAATTCTTGACATTTTTTTCATGATCAACTTCCCACTGAATTAATTTCTTTGCCCAGTTTTGTTCTCCTCTGCATCTTGGAGCTGGCTGTTCTTCATTTGTGTCATTCCTTTGATGCAAACTAGAGGCACAACACTTTCTTCTATTTTCTTAGTTCCCCTAACACAATGGTGAGAGCAAATCATTGCAAGTAGCAGAACTTTGGCTGCAACCATTTGAAATCCATGTTTGTCCTAAGAAATTCTCACTGGCTGCAGCACCCATAGCACCCCTGCTCCTTGTCTCTTTCTGACTCATCTCGCTCTTTCCTTTCCTCTCTTTTTTGCTTTCCCCCTCCTACTCAGGAACAAAGATAACATTTATAACATTACTCACTTTTTATTTGTTTGTTTTCTATATGTATCTTTATATTCTCGCTTTCTGCCCCCCAAAACAGCTTTTCTGTGGGGGAGCAGAGCGCCAAAGGGAGCCAAACTGCTTGGGTTCCAATCTCTGTGCTACCTTTTTCTCTGGATATTACTCTGGGCAAGTCATTTCAATTCTCTATGCCTCAGCTTCCTGTTCTGTAAAGAATGAACAGAAAGTCCTCATATGGTTGTAGGGAAGATCAAACAAGTTAATGTGCCATCCGTGGAGAAGTAGATAAACAGATTGTGGTATAGTCACACAGTGGAATACTATTAAGTCTTGAAAAAGGATCGCAGTATTGATATCTGCTGTAACTGAATAACTCTCAAAAACATTATACTAAGTGAAATAAGCCAGAGAAAAATGTTACATATCATATGATTTCTTTCTAAAGATGTATCCAGAATAGGTAAATTCGTAGAGACAGGAAACAGATTGATGGTTACCAGGAGACAGTAAGGGTGGGGAGTAGGCAACAGAGAAGAATGACTGCTTAATGGTATAGAATGTTCTTCTGGGGTGATTAAAAAGTTTTGAAACTAGAAGGAAGTGGTAGTTGTATAACATTTGTGAATGCATTAAATGTAACTAAATTATAGAAGGCAATGGCACCCCACTCTAGTACTCTTGCCTGGAAAATCCCATGGATGGAGGAGGCTGGTAGGCTGCAGTCCATGGGGTCACTACAAGTCAGACACGACTGAGTGACTTCACTTTGACTTTTCACTTTCATGCATTGGAGAAGGACATGGCAACCCACTCCAGTATTCTTGCCTAGAGAATCCCAGGGATGGGGGAGCCTGGTAGGCTGCCATCTATGGGGTTGCACAGAGTTGGACACGACTGAAGCGACTTAGCAGTATATATTTTAAAATGGTTGATAGCAATGCTATGCTTTAAAAGCTGATTGATCTCAGCTTTTAAAATAAATAAATGTAAAGCATTTGGTGTATTTCCTGGCATACAGTAAATAATCAAAATATTATTACTACCCATCACCCCCTCCAGCCAGCATAGATGATGATTAGTCTCAGCTATTTTCAAAATAAGGAGAAAATCATTAAATAGCAAGCAGTATAAGGGAGTCTCAGGCCCCAGGGAGAGAATTTTCCTGAGGAATGCCCACCCTGCTAAGGTAATATTTCATCTTATTATAAGAACAAATGGGAACCTCGGTTGTAGAGTAAAGTCAGTAGATCTTGGAGCCTTTTGTCTCATTAATGTGGTTCCAGGAATTGGAAGTTGGAAAAATATTCTATTGTTTAAATATTTCTGGCATCTACAATTTTCCTTTCATCTTCATTAGTCTTAGCCACATAGGCTTGCTCTGCCATGCTGCCTCTCCCAAATCTGGCTTGTTAGAAAGACTGTATTATGCCATGGGAAGGTCTTCAGATCTCACCAAAATTCACTGACGCCCTTCTGTAAGGACTGCATCTTGTTCAGGACTCAGACCAGCCAGTTATGTGCCCCAGCTGACTGCAACGGCTGCCTTTCTAATTGCTGTTACTAAATATATAGGACACCCTGTATGATGCAAGTAACACATCTTCATTACCATGGTGACCAGGCAACTTCTGCCTCCAAACACATTCCTTTGCAGCGTGTGTCTACCAGGGACTGAAGAGAGCCAGTGAAGCTGTGGGCCTGGCAAAGGGGGATCCCAACTAATTACTGGTTCTAAGAACTGAGTAGCCTATGTTCTGCTCTTTGACTGTACGTGGCAATTTTTGGCAAAACCAAACTCACAAATTTCTCTCACTTAAAACTGGTTCAGGAAAAAAGCATTCAAGAGAAGGAGACTCTTAAGATGACAGCTGGGAATCGGCTACATCAGAGGATGCAGGATTCACCAGGTCATCCAAAAGATGCAGACTCAGTGCTGACAGAACCAATCCCAGAAGCACACACAGGAATCCCCTTTGGGGGAGAGTGTCTTCAAGGATGGAGCTAAAAAAAAAAAGTAGGTGCCTCAAGGGAGCCTCTTCCTTCTAAGGACATTGTAAGAACCATTTACCCTCCACTTACAAATGGAGCAGGGCCAGACGAAAGTGAGTGGGTGTGGGCAGCTGGCAGGGGCCGTCCCACTTGCAATGACTGCAGCATCACATGGCAGTCCCCTGATTTTTCACTTGAGTGCTTTTGGGCCTCTTTTTAGTGCGACGCATGGACTTGTCTTAATGCTGCTCCCTCCCAGCCCTTCTTCAGCACCAGTCAGTGCTATTCTGAGCTCATGGTGGAGATTCATCACCTCAACCTCATGCCCAGAAGTAAGGAGATACCTTCAGAGTTTCCGACTTGCTGACAGATCAGATCAGATCAGATCAGTCGCTCAGTCGTGTCCGACTCTTTGTGACCCCATGAACCGCAGCACGCCAGGCCTCCCTGTCCATCACCAGCTCCTGGAGGTCACTCAGACTCACACCCATCAAGTCAGTGATGCCATCCAGCCATCTCATCCTCTGTCGTCCCCTCCTCCTCCTACCCTCAATCCCTCCCAGCATCAGAGTCTTCTCCAATGAGTCAACTCTTCGCATGAGCTGGCCAAAATACTGGAGTTTCAGCTTTAGCATCATTCCTTCTAAAGAAATTCCAGGATTGATCTCCCTCAGAATGGACTGGTGGGATCTTCTTGTAGTCCAAGGGACTCTCAAGAGTCTTCTCCAACACCACAGTTCAAAAGCATCAATTCTTTGGTGCTCAGCCTTCTTCACAGTCCAGCTCTCACATCCATACATGACCACAGGAAAGACCATAGCCTTGACTAGGCGAACCTTTGTTGGTAACAGAAAGCCAGCTCAAAAACTGGAGCCATTTTCCTCAGGTTGCTCTCACAGAGCCACCTGGCACAAAAAGCCATTTAAAGACCTGCTCATGGGCTGAATGAAATAATTTTGTTTATTGTGGGAAGAAGGCTTTGGAGGCCTCCTCTGCTGTTTACTCCCAAACTCTGGTTTCTTTTGGAAAATTCAGTGCTTGTTCTAAAGAGTCAGTTTCTTCAGTTGCGCTGAGGGTGTGAATCTGTTCACCCATTTCCCACCTCTGAGCTGTGCCTGTCAGTGCAGAGGCTGGCCTCCCACCTTCCCTCACTGGCCACGTGAAGGAGGATGGACAGCACGTGTGTGCACTTGGATCTCTGAACTGTTGCTGCTGAGACGTATCCCAGGGACTCAGCAGCCTGTGGAGAAGGTGGCCACGCATCCCAGTTTGCCAGGGACAAGCCTTGTGTGTATATCTGCTGTCTTAGAATGATTTTAAAAGGCCGCTTTCACTCTCAAAAGTGTCCTGTCACTTGATAAGATAGGTGATAAGATCCTTTACGCAACAGAATCTTGTGTCTCACTGCTGACAGCCCGAGCATTTGCACTGTTTTCCTTTTAGTTCTAGGATTTTTCAGATTTACTGGATTCTTAGAGAGGTTGGCGGAAAGCAGGGCAATTTTCATGGCCTCATTATGAATCCTAACTGGTTCTCTTTTAAACTCAAAGCAGTTATAAATATTCTGTCCAATATATTTGGCCCTCAATAGATTGGCTCTAGAGTGGCTCGAGTGGCGCTCAGAGTGTGTCCAAAGGACACTGCTCGAGTCTTGAAATTTGCATTGAATGACAACAGCTGTGTCCCACAAGGAACCTGTAAGTCAACAGATAGAATGGATTCAGGTTCAAGTTTTTTCCAAGTTTTTATACACCTTTGGTAGATGATCCTGCTTGTCAGCTGGCAGATAAACAAATGCACAAGTGCTAAGTATGAACTTTCAAATGTTCAGAAAGTATTTAATAGCATATTTTTAATGTGATAAGAATACCTGGAACATGGCCATATTTTCACTAGGTAAAATTCATTTATGCAATGGAATTTAATATATCAACAAGTTATAGTAGGTCAGTATTAAATTCATATCTAACACTTGTTATTTTAATATGTGCCAGACAAGTGCTGAACGAGTCCATACATCACCTATTTCATCCTTGCAGCGACCCCATGAGGTAGGCACTGTGGTCACCCATGTATTCTAGAAGAGGGAACTGGGAAGAGACTCCAGGTCTCACACCTTCCAGGTGCTCTGTCACCTAAAGTCTTTGGAAATGCACTTTGAAACTTCCTAGCATGGACGGAGGATCCTGGTAGGCTCCAGTCCATGAGGTCGCTAAGAGTCGGACACGACTGAGCGACTTCACTTTCACTTTTCACTTTCATGCATTGGAGAAGGAAATGGCAACCCACTCCAATGTTCTTGCCTGGAGAATCCCAGGGACGGGGGAGCCTGGTGAGCTTCCGTCTATGGGTTCGCACAGAGTCGGACACGACTGAAGCGACTTAGCAGCAGCAGCAGCAGCTAGTCATTATACTAAAAAAAGCATCTGTCCTTTGATTTTTGCCCTTAAGCCATGATTCCATAGCATTTAGAGAAGTTTCCTGAAGCTACAGTGAGATCTGAATTTTCCTTTTGACCCTGAAGAGACCCTGAAAAACCTCTTCATTTGCTATAGCTTTTTTTTTTTTTTTCCTTTTAAGAGAAGAGCAATGAATCTGGAAAAACTGCTGTTAAGTCACTTCAGTCGTGTCCGACCTTGTGCGACCCATAGACGGCAGCCCACCAGGCTCCTCCATCCCTGGGATTCTCCAGGCAAGAACACTGGAGTGGGTTGCCATTTCCTTCTCCAACGCTGAAAAGTGAAAGTGAAGTTGCTCAGTCGTGTCCAACTCTTAGCGACCCCATGGACTGCAGCCTACCAGGCTCCTCCGTCCATGGGATTCGATGCTGCTGGTTTTGCTCAGCACTTTTTGCTGTAATGCTCTATTACTTCCAGGCCCCCAACTTTAGTCCACCTCTCTCCATTATTCCCCCATGGTGGCTGAGATGGTAAAGAATCTGCCTGCAATGTAGAAGACCCGGGTTCGATCCCTGGTTTGGGAAGATTCTTTGAAGAAGGGAATGGCTATGCACTCCAGTATTCTTGCCTGGAGAATTCCATGGACAAAGGAGTCTGGCAGGCTACAGTCCATGGGGTTGCAAAGAGTTGGACACGACTGAGCAACTAACACTTCCACACTTTTCACTTCACAAGGAGGGCACACTGGTATTGTAATCTGGTACAAAATAGATGCTCAGTAAACAGTTTTAAGAATGAATGCGTTTTAAGTGAACGACGCAATGACTGAACATCACTTTCACAAAGATTGTGAGATGGAATCCTGCAGAAACTGCTGCATTTTGCAAAATCCCCTTTCTTAAGTCTCTGGATGACTGCCAGGAAATTAAATCTCTGCATTTCCTGGTTAATTAAATGCAAGAAATTGACTAGTGATGTAAACGCTTCCCCTTGATCCTATGGCTTCATCAAATCCTTTGGAAAATGGGGAAGAGAAAGATGACCTGTCTGTGCCTTGTTGACTGAACATGCCCTTCAGTCTGGTCTCTTCTAAACTCACCAGTGAGCCTTTCACTGCTGTGTGAGGGCAGTCATGCTTCCTGTGCCTCCCACTGTGACTAAGCTTTATTTTGGGACCTGACATGTCTGTTCCCAGTGAACAGAGCCCTCTTATCTCACCCGCCACCCACCTATGCATTTCTCCTTTCCCACCAGGCAGCCAGACTGCATTCCTGCTGTTTCCTTTTCAGTGATTGGCAATAGGCCCACCTGAGCCTGGAAAACCTTTCCTGCCGCCTGTCAGCGGGGAGGACCCAGAGAGGCAACTGACCCAGCTGAGATGCTTGTCTTGTTCAAGCAGGGAGTGCACTTACTGCCAAAAGTGCTGAAGGCCTTTGTGTCCCCCAGAGCTTTCAGAGCCCGAACAAGCTTTGCATTCCAATGCTGTGCTTTCCTGGAAAGCTCTCTGTCTTTTCTCCAGGGCTTCATCTCATTTCTGTTCAGCACCAGACAGAATTACCACGAGTGTATCTTCTGGCCTCTGACCCTTCTCAGGTCCATAGAGTGTAGGTCATTTTTTCTCCATATAACTTTAAAAACAATTATTACAAAGTTAGTAAATATATTCATGGAAGGAAATTGAGAAATTCAGGAAACAAAAGTAAGATTATCTATTATTATCTTGTGCTAGCATCTATTAACATTTTGCTATTGATGTGTGTAGTCTTTTTAATTTCAGTCTGTTTTCTTGATTATTAGGGGGAAAGACAAATAGAATTATACCAGCTTGAATATTTGCCTAACTATTGATGCATTTTTATGCATTCCCCTTATTGATTTTTAAAAATTTTTGTGATAATTTTAGATTATAGAAAAGTGGCAAAGATAGTACAGAGAGTTCCCACATACCCTTAATCCAACTTCCCATCATGTTAAAATCTTATATAACCATGGTTATTTGTCAAAAATAAGAAAGTCACACTGGTCTGATATTATTAACTACAGTGATTTTTTTTTTTTTTTTTTTTTTTAAGGATTTTACCAGTCTTTTCTTGCTTTTCATGACTTTGGTACTTTTGAAGGGAACTGGTCAGGTATTTTGTAGGATATCCCTCAGTTTGTCTAATGTTTTTCTCATGGTTAGGTTTGGGTTATGGACTTTGGGAAAGAATATCACAGAGGTGTCTTTTCACTTCCTTCAATTCAGTTCAGTTGCTCAGTCACATCCGACTCTGCGACCCCATGAACTGCAGCACGCCAGGCTTCCCTGTCCACACACCAACTTCTTGAGCTTGCTCAAACTCATGTCCATCAAGTCAGTGATGCTATCCAACCATCTCATCCTCCATTGTCCCCTTCTCCTCCCACCTTCAACCTTTCCCAGCATCAGTGTCTTTTCTAATGAATCAGTTCTTCGCATCAGGTGGCCAAAGTGTTGGAGCTTCAGCATCAATCCTTCCAATGAGTATTCAGGACTGATTTCCTTTAAGATTAACTGGTTTGATCTCCTTGCTGTCCAAGGGACTCTCAAGAGTCTTCTCTAACACCACAGTTCAAAAGCATTCACTTCCTTATGTTGTCCTATGAAATACACACTCTCAAGGTGGCACAGCTGGTAGAGAACAGTCTGCCAATTCATTAGACACAAGAGATGAGAGTTCAATCCCTGGGTCAGGAATATCCCCTGGAGAAGGAAGTGGCAACTTGCTCCAGTGTTCTTGCCTGGGAAATCCCATAGGAAGAGGAGCCTGGCAGGCTGTAGTCTATGGGGTCACAAAGAGTTGGACACGACTGAGCACACATGTACTTACTTATGCACACCTCGACTAGAACTTCTGGATCAAAGAGGAAGTTAAAACTGTGATTTATTAGGCAGCCTCATGAACTGTGTCTTCAACTACTTCATGCCCAGTGCCTGGCC
Source organism: Tragelaphus eurycerus (assembly GCA_935064755.1). NCBI lineage: Eukaryota > Metazoa > Chordata > Mammalia > Artiodactyla > Bovidae > Tragelaphus > Tragelaphus eurycerus. The sequence goes on from CAKXYN010000002.1 coordinate 35,805,884, forward strand.
TGGGGCTGCCCCAAGTAGGTGTTTCCTTGGTATTTGTTTCATGGTTGGCATTAGGGTCCAGGCCAGGACACTTCCCTCTGGGGAAATGATGGACTGGATGGTAGCTTTGTTCATCTTGAGAGACAATAGAGAAAGAAAGATCACAATTAAAAGCAGAGACCATTGCAGAACTATTTACAATAGCTAGAACATGGAAGCAACCTAGATGTCCACTGATAGATGAATGGATAAAGAAGCTGTGGTACATACATGTGATGGAATATTATTCAGTCATAAAAAGGAATGCATTTGAGTCAGTTCTAATGAGGTGGACAAACCTAGAACCTATTATACAGAGTGAAGTAAGTCAGAAAGAGAAAGATAAATATCATATACTAACACATATATATGGAATCTAGAAAGATGATATTGATGAATTTATTTTCAAGGCAGCAATGGAGAAACAGACATAGAGAATAGACATATGGACACGGGGCAGGGGGAGGGGAGGATGGGAGGGTGAGATGTATGGAAAGGGTAACACGGAAACTTATATTACCATATGTAAAACAGATAGCCAATGCAAATTTGCTGTATGACTCAGGGAACTCCAACAGGGGCTCTGTGACAATCTAGAAGGGTGGGATGGGGAGGGAGATGGGAGGGAGGTTCAAGAGGGAGGGAACATTTGTCTATCTATGGCTGATTCTTGTTGTTTGACAGAAAACAACAAAATTCTGTAAAACAATTATCCTTCAATTTGAAAAAAAAAAAAGCAGAGACCAGTTTGTGTTTAGAAGAAATGTATCATTTCCTTGAAAATAAAGACATAGATGTGAAAATGGACACAAGAAAAGTTGAAGATATTGAGGGAAGAAAAAGATATTAGAGCACAGAGTGCTGGAGACAGTCGTGTGTCCCAGTTGTCCCCAGATACCCAGGACCCTCACGGAGAAGGCAGGGACTCTGGGATAGGAGATGGGGAGGAGGCTGACTCTTACACAGAACACAAAGTGCTGGAGACAGTCGTGTGTCCCAGTTGTCCCCAGATCCCCAGGACCCTCACGGAGAAGGCAGGGACTCTGGGATAGGAGATGGGGAAGAGGCTGACTCTTACACAGAACACAAAGTGCTGGAGACAGTCGTGTGTCCCAGTTATCCCCAGATACCCAGGACCCTCACGGAGAAGGCAGGGACTCTGGGATAGGAGATGGGGAGGAGGCTGACTCTTACACAGAACACAAAGTGCTGTAGACAGTCGTGTGTCCCAGTTATCCCCAGATCCCCAGGACCCTCATGGAGAAGGCAGGGACTCTGGGATAGGAGATGGGGAGGAGGCTGACTCTTATACAGAACCTTGTCCAGGCCTCTGCCTGACCACCTTTGGCACCTTCTTGCTCCCTCTCTGCCATAGTAGCCCCCTGGCTTTTTCTAGAACATTCACATGGCCTTCCTTTTTGTGTCACTGGTTTTACTGAAGGTTTGGAGACAATGGTAAGTGATTCAGGCACAGGCCGTGCATCTCTGTTCCCCAAGCTCACCTCCTGTCCCACAGAGGAGAGTCTCAGACTAGCTGACCTGCCTTCTCAGTCCAGGCCCCCTGCCAGGGTACTGGTCCCCACTCCTGAGACCCCTCTTCCCCTTCTACCATCCCCAGCCTACCTCCTCCCCACAAATTCTGAGAGAAATTGGGAATCTCCTCCTTTTGCTCCCAACTTATCACTCAAACTCTTCTTGGTTTCAACTTTCACAACCGAAAGGACAGTCAATATTTCTTTTTAAACAGAGAAGACCTATACACACACACTGGCTGGCAGAAGCTTCAAAACGCCCAGGGAAGAGAGAAAGGGGTGGGATATCATCTTCCAGAGCCTGTGGGGGGAACATGACTCAAGCCATGCGTCTCTGAGGGGACTTGAGAGGCCGAGAGAACTTTGGACGGCGGGGGTAGTGGGGTGGGGTGGGAGTGGGGCTTCCCTGGGTGGCCCTGGATCCTTTGGTTTATGAAACTCCAGGGCCGTGCAAGAGAGATCATAAATAACTAAGTAGAACCTCATCTTTTTCTTTCCACAACATTTTTATAGAATAATTTTTTAAAAATATCTTGCATTGCAATTTTAAAAATAATGTAAGAACTTTGCATTCAGTCACATCAAGATTTTACATTGACAGTCACAATCTGGTTGTTCTTTCTGAGGAGGACTCTGATGTTGATCTCAGAGTTGCTTTCCCATAAGGAGATCTCTACAGCATTCACTATGGGCCTATCTAAGGGTTACCATCTCCTTAGACCTTCAAGGTTGGATCATCCTAACCATGAGTTTACAGAGTTGTGAGTGAGTGGTTTTCTTTTGATCTCAAGACTTCCCTGGTGGCTCAGACGGTAAGCGTCTGTCTATGATGCGGGAGACCCGGGTTCGATCCCTGGGTTGGGAAGATACCTTGGAGAAGGAAATGGCAATCCAATCCAGTACTATTGCCTGGAAAATCCCATGGACAGAGGAGCCTGGTAGGCTACAGTCCATGGTGTTGCAAAGAGTCAGACACGACTGAGCAACTTCACATTCACGTTCACGTTCAAGTAAGTAGTCATGTATGGATTTGAGAGTTGGACTGTAAGGAAAGTTGAATGCCAAAGAATTGATGCTTTTGAACCATGGTGTTGGAGAAGACTCTTGAGAGTCCCTTGGACTGCAAGGAGATCAAACCAGCCAATCCTAAAGGAAATCGGTCCTGAATATTCATTGGAAGGACTGAGGCTGAAGCACCAATACTTTTGCCTCCTGATGCAAAGAACTGACTCATTGGAAAAGACCCTGATGCTGGGAACGATTGAAGGTGGAAGGAGAAGGGGACAACAGCAGATGAGATGGTTGGATGGCATCACTGACTTGATGGACATGTTTGAGAAAGCTCTGGGAGTTGGTGATGGACAGGGAGGCCTGGCGTGCTGCAGTTCATGGGGTCGCAAAGAGTTGGACACGACTGTGACTGAACTGAAGAATAAAAGCATGATAGAAAAATACAGACTGTACACTTGACTTTAAGAAAAATGGCACTCAGGTCACTGGCTTCTTTTATTGATTTCCCAGAAAGCTTTCTTCTTCATGTATTTTTCGTTTTTGAGTTCAGTTTACCTGTGGACAATGCTAGTACAGAATTGTCTTGTTTTTTTGTCTGGTTATCTTTGCTGCTGCTGCTGCTGCATCGCTTCAGTCGTGTCTGACTCTGTGCGACCCCAGAGACGGCAGCCCACCAGGCTACCCCGTCCCTGGGATTCTCCAGGCAAGAACACTGGAATGGGTTGCCATTTCCTTCTCCAATGCATGAAAGTGAAAAGTGAAAGTGAAGTCACTCAGTCATGCCCGACTCTTAGCGACCCCATGGGCTGCAGCCCACCAGCCTTCTCCATCCATGGGATTTTCCAGCCAAGAGTACTGGAGTGGGTGCCATTGGTTATCTTTAACAGGCCCCCAAAGTGTCTGCTAGCTGCCTAGAAAATGGATTACTTGTGCCTCTGCTGCTTCTCCTGTTTCTGCTGGCTTGCTCTTTGAGAAGGTGTTTTTATTTTCACTGGTGTCAAAGGGAGGCTAAAGCAGTAACAGCTCTCCGCTCCTCTCCCCTCTACCAGGCAAGAGGGACCGAGTTAGGGCAGAAGATATTCAGATGGCCTGTAAGACCCCCATGAGACTGCATCCCTCAGGCTTCCCAGAGCTGTGGGGATGCGACTGACAGAAGGACAGCCAGCAGCGCTGAAGCACTGGGTGCAAGACACTGATGTCATTGCTTAGGTCAAGGTTACTTTGGTTGTAGCTAAGTCATCCCAAAACAGCTTCGGCCAAGGTGGACCTTTATTATTAAAGAAAGACATTTCAGAGCACCCTGGATACTCTTTATTGCAGGCCTCTTTATTGCTCCCTCTTTCTCCAATCTTTCCTTCTCTCTCTCAGACAGGTTTCCACCGACTCATTCAAGCTGCCCAGCCCTGGCTGAGACGTGTGTTTTTCCCAGCTCCAGGCTCCAAAGAGAGAATTGGATTGTCTTCATTTAAATGAACTGTGTCTGGGAGTGGAGTGGGGTGAGGGAGTCATTGTCATGTATTAGAAAGATGGCTAAAACTGAGGGCTGAAAATATACCCTTAAGGTTATCTATTATTGAGCTTGTCCCTTCAAATTTTGGCTCCCTCCATGGTGACATCACTGTGGCTGTGATGATGGAATGGCTCAGGCAACAAGAAATGGTATCAGGTATTTTCCCTAGCCACCAGGGTTCTAGTTGGTTCAACCACAAGTTGCAATACCTGGTATATGTCACATACTATCCTAGGCTCTGAAGACAGGAGTGTAAACCAGATACATACTGAGGCTCAGGATGACTCAGTTTATGTACTGAAACACATTTAAATCCACAAAGCCCAAAATTAATTACACTTCAGTTCAGTTCAGTTCAGTTGTGTCTGACTCTTTGTGACCCCATGGATCACAGCACATCAGGCCTCCCTGTCCATCACAACCTCCCGGAGTTCACTCAGACTCATGTCCATTGAGTTGGTGATGCAAGCCAAATTATACTTTTTTGTTTTCCAAAAGAATTAAGAAATATTAATGGGGAAAAAATTATAACTCCTCAAAGCCTTCTAAAATCTCTTTTGTCTTTTCCCAGCATACGATAGATGCTCCAGAACATCTTACTTGTCAAATTGCCTTTGAACTCCTTTTGATGCCTGGTTTCCTCCTACAGCTCAGGGCCTGTTTCTTTCCACCCATGTTTCCAGGGTCATCCAAGCATTTTGTAACTTGGTTTCTAAAGACTAAATTCTTTTTCAGGGAGTAAGGAAAAAGGAAAATCTGAGTAGGTAAAGACAAAATTATCTTTAGTTGGTTAGGGATGGGTAGAGAGAGAGAAAAGACTGAAATCCTGTGTAATCACTAATCAAATTCATTTCACCTGTGACCTGCCTTCACTAATCAAGGTTGTTTTAATTGTTGCTACGAAAGACCTGTGTATCCTCGAAGTGGCATGTAGTCTAATAAGATGTTTACCAGAGCTGTTTTCCAGGAACTTGAAGTCAACTGTGTCTAGTTTGAGCTGAGTGAGTTAAGACTGCTGACTCTCCAGCTGTGTGAGTGGCTTGTGTGAGTGTCAGCTCAGTGACCTTTTGATGTCAGAGGACCGAAAACTCCACCCTCAGATCATGCTAAGCGCCTCCATTTTGAGCGTGCAGAGGCCTGTAGCTTAGCTGCACCTGTGCACAATGATGATTACCAAGCATTTCTTCACTTTGCCGCATGCTCCCCATGCTCCCTACACCCCAGACTGCCCTGCTGCTATATTCTTTATCATATAAATACACCACACCTTGCAGGTAAACCCTCTTTTTTGCACAAACCTCAGCATCTTGATATCTCAGCTTGCTGTGTTGGGCAAAACAAGCCTGGTTTGGCCACAATGCCTCCATCATACAGAGACAAGAGGATCCAGGCACTTGCCCTATTTGGTAAAGGTGTCTGAAAGGAAGGCAGGTCAGAGGCCAGCATGGCTTCTTTTGGGGTTTTGGGGGATGTATCTGGGAAAGTCACACAAATGTTCGAGGGTTATGTCAAGATGAGTGGGACTTTCAGGAGGGGTAGAATTGAATTCAACACATGGTGAAAGCATAATGACTTTGAGAGGTAGCTTTATGGTTTCTGATTACAGATGAAAAAGTTAACTCAGGATAAACTGTAACTTGTACATCCATGATCACGCTATTAGTAGGTGGAAGTAGAGCTGGAATCATTTTTGACTTGAAAAACCACATTTTAAACCTTGAACCAGAAGCTTTTAAGTTTAATTAGGTCCCATTTGTTTATTTTTGATTTTATTTCCAGTATTCTGGGAGGTGGGTCATAGAGGATCCTGCTGTGATGTATGTCAGAGAGTGTTTTGCCTATGTTTTCCTCTAGGAGTTTTATGGTTTCTGGTCTTACATTTAGATCTTTAATCCATTTTGAGTTTATTTTTGTGTATGGTATCATATTTGAAACGAGTAGCCAGTCCAGGTTTGATGCCTGATACCAGATGCCTGGGGCTGGTGCACTGGGACGACCCAGAGGGATAGTATGGGGAGGGAGGAGGGAGGAGAGTTCAGGATGGGGAACACATGTATACCTGTGGCCGATTCATTTTGAAATATGGCAAAACCAATACATTATTATAAAGTTAAATAAAATAAAAAAAATTTAAGGCCACACACACACAAAAAAAGACCCATGAGCAAGGTATATCTCACCATTTATTTAAATCTTCTTTCAGAAATGTTTTATAGTATTCAATGTATAAGTCTTATATAGGTTTATTCAGATTCATCCCTATTTTACATTTTTATGTTATTATAAATGGTATTTTTAAAAATTCAATTTCTAAATGTTTATTCCTAGTACTGAGAAATTTAATAATTTTAAATATATTGATCTTTCTGGACCTCTACTAAGTTCTCTTGTTATAATATTTTTACTTCGATTCTATCAAATTTTCTATATAAACAACATCATCATGCAATTTGCAAATAAAGAGGGTTGTATTAAAAAAAAAATAAACCTTGAACCACACTACTGCTCTTAACTGAAATATCTTTCTCCAAATTTTACCAGCTACATCCAGATCTTGGGTCTCAGACCACAGAACCTCACAATGTCACATGGTGACATTGACTGGACTGTCACTTCAGTATATTGCTAGTTTCCATCTTACACACCTGGCCGTGACAAAATAGTAGAGATGTCTATCTTTCTCAAAAAACTAAACTAGAATTTGAAAGAGATTCATAGTGACTTGACAAGGAAACCCAACTCTCTCCTCACAGGACAATTTCTCTGCCTTGCTGCCCAGAAGCAGCTCTGCCTAGGGACATTTTACACTCTTCCTACCCTCCAGGGCTGCCCCGGGAGAGCCCTCCTCTCAACTGAGCTGCTGAACGTTCCAGACTGCTCTGGGAGAAGTGTGTTCTGATGAGCGGACAAAGAATAGGACAAACCACATTTGAAATATAGCTGTCAAAAGGCATGCATCCATCCATATGTTTGTTCATGATCTTTTCAGATTCTGATTTTCTGATTAACAGCCAGGAAGCTTGCATGTCAATGCTGCAGTGAGGACTGTGCTCCATCTCCTATCTATAAATAAAAGCAGAGCTCCATTCCCTGCCAACACATTGCCTGGCAATGGCCAGGTGCCTGGGGGTGGGAATGTTTTTAGAGGCTCAATAAATATTTGTTGAATCTTGAATAAATTCACCCCCTAAAACACGCTAAGAAGTAGTAAATAGTCAGAGGTGAGAAAAAGTACCCTTCTCCCAGGAGATTGATTTGGTTATTATATTAGAAATAGAATTGCAAATTAGCATGTGCTTAGAGCTAGTTGGGAATCTGTCCATTAATCCAGATAAAATTCAGCTTATTACAAATCTCTTCTTGCTATCCTTGGGTTAGGTTTTTAGGGGTTTTAATATAATGTATCTACAGGAATTCCCAGTCCAATGGTTAGGACTCTTTTGTTACTGTGGACTAAGGTTCAGTCTCTGGTAGGGGAACTAAGTTCCCACAAGCATCCTAGCAAGGCCAAATAATAATAGTGTATCTACAAAATGGAAAGCTAGAAGAACTCCAAAGTCATCTAAGATTAATCTGAACAAGGAGATATGATATCAAACCTCAAGAGGTGCATATGAGAAGTGCCAGATCATCCCCATATATACTGTAATAAAGAAAACCAGGCCAATGGGAATTTGGAGGAATGAGGTAATTTTGACCGGAGGTGGTAAGGGAAGAATATGTAGGGAGTGATCATCATTCTTTGGGAGAGCACACCCCACAGCAAGTGGGATTTCAGTTCCCTGACTGGGGACTGAGATTGAACCCATGCCCCATCCAGTGGAAGCACAAAGTCTTGACTACTGGCCCACCAGGGAAGTCCCTCATTCTTTTTTAAAGAAATATTTCTGAGCTTCACCCAAGCTAGACACTTGTACTGGGATGAGCAAGATTCAGTTCCTGCCTCCAAGGAACTCGTGGTACTAGAAGAGCTGACTCAGCCAGTGGTTATGGTAATAGTTGATGCTTCTCTGTGTGGTGTGCAAGCAGGCCAGGTGGACAGGGGAGGGACCTCCAACTGAACTAGCTAGACCACAGAGAAGGCTTTCTAGGGACTGTGTCTCTAGACCTGGATCTTGAAGAATGAGGCAGACAAAGATGAAGATGGATAATTTCAGGCAAGAGGAATAGCATGAAACTGCTTGGTGAAAAGAGAGAGGCTGAATAGTGGTTTTGCTGCGAGTGAAGAGAGGCAACAAAGATGAAGATGGATTTCAGGCAGAGGATAGCATGAAACTGTTTGAAAAGAGAGGAAGGGTCCATCACAAAGGATTTTGCTGCCATAAGCCACCACCCAGAGGTTGGAGGCAGGGAATGCTGTGAACACACCTGGCATGAGGGGAAAGTAATGAGAAGCAGCTTGGCTTTGCCAGTGGAAAGGAATGAGACCAGGGAGAGACCTATGGATATTTTGGGTGGAATTTTCCATGTGTTCATGGGGGCAGTAAGTAGGTTCCAGTAGCTGAAAGTGGTGGTGACTGATGCTGGATGCCAAGGGCTGGGAGGAGGTTGAGATTTTCCCGGCTTGCACGTGAATGAGTTGGTCTGCCACAGTACGTGGATGCTGACAGAAGACATGTGGCTCCTGAGTCAGGACCATGGGTTGGGACCAAGGTCTCTATTACTTGTAGCAATAGCAGAATCCAGAGTGTCAGGACAGTCATACTGGTTCCAAGTCCCCAGGAGCTACACAAGTGGGTCTAGGTAGACACCCACAGCCACAGGGGGTGACACCCAGGAAAGGGACCCTGGGCCTGGGGAGCCCACCACCTTACAGCAGCCTGCTCTTTGAGAGAGACAGACATTATCTCATCCCCTGCTGGAGCTTGCTGAAAACACAACCTGGAGAAACCACCTGGGAACAGCTAAAGAGAGCCCAAGGCCTTGGCAAGAGGTACAGAGTGCCAGAGACCCTTGTGTCTTCCAACAGGGGACAGGATGCTTCCAACAGGGGACAGGATGTCAAATGTTGAAGGGCTGTGCATCCAAATAAGCAATTTGGAATTTATGCTGTAGGTAAAGGGAAACCACTGTAACTTTTTTGAAATTACCAAGGACTGTTAAATTGGGGAACTTCATCTGGAAATGGGTGCAAGGCTGGAGCAGGTTAAAGATATCCATACATTCCCAGACATCCTTTCCCAGGGAGGTAAAGTCTTTCTTGACACTGAGCAGGCTTTGTGACTGATTTGATGGGAGTAACACCCGATGCTAGGAAACTGGTAGCTTCTATCTCCTCAATCTTGGGTCTCTCTCTGGGAGCCCCGAGCCATGTAAGACTATTCTGGGACTGCCATGCTAGAAAGGCTATATCTAGGCCCTCCAGCTCCAAGCCAGCTCTGCTCAGTGCCAGATCTGTGGGTGAAGCTGTCTTGGACCCTCCAGAGAGGCCTGTCTGCCAGCTGTGAACTCCTGAGTGACTTCAGTGGACAGCACATGAAGAAGAAGAGTCACCCTGCTGAATCCTGTTCAAATGCAAACACAATCTTAAGATGTAAAACAATGATTGTTTGAAAAACTGAGTTTTGTAGAAGAGGCATACCTTGCTTTCTTTGTTGCATTTTGTCATGCTTCACAGATACTGATTTTTTTTTTAATTGAAACTTTGTGGTAGCTCTGCATTGAGCAAGTCTATCAGCACCATTTTTCCAACAGCATTTGCTTTCTTCATGTCTGTGTCACATTTTGTTAGTTCTCACAGTATTTCAGACTTTTTCATTATTGTGCTCTGTGATCAGTGACCTTTGTTACTATTGAGAAAAGATTATGACTCACTGAAAGCTCAGATGATGGCATTTTTCAGCAATAAAGTATTTTAAATCAAGGTATGTGTTTTTATAAAGAACACAATGCTAGTCACACTTAATTGACTACAGTATAGTGTAAACATGACTTTTGTATGCACTAGGAAATGAAAAAAAATTCATGTGACTTGCTTTATTGCAGTATTCTTTGTACTGCAGTGGTCTGGAGCCAAACACACAATATCTCTGAGGCTATGCCTGTAGGTGTTAAGCTGCAGATGAGATCAGAGGCAAGGAGTCCAATAGAGTTTATACTAAACTGAAAGGAGATAAGCAGGGCTTGCTTTAGAAAGCTGGTGGAAGCAAGAGTCCTTAAAGAGACACAGAGGAGGTGCTCAGTTGCATAAGCGCCAAAACCTTCAACAGAGCCATGCCAGAGCACTAACCACTCTGCTAATGAGGGCGCAACACACACATCCATGGGCCTTTGTTAATCTGTGTCCTTGGGTTTGACAACCTTCGCTCCAGCTGCATCTTTTAAGACTTAGGTTAATTCCTTTTGTGCAGTCATTTCCTGAAAAAGTATTCATTGCTTCCTCCTCTTTCCCCAAATTCCCCAGGTGTGCTTCTGGTGTGGGACTTGCTGGCCGCTGGATGTGAGCATCTATCTCCCCCATGGACTGGTGTTCCTTCAGGTAAAATTCTGTGCTCTTCCATTTCCATGTCCTCAGGGGCTGATTTTCGGTCTCAAGGCCTGGGTGTTCAAGGCACATAGTAGGTGATCAACACATGATTTGCAAACAAAATGTTGGTTGAGTTTCTGGAATAGGATGTAAAGTTCTATGGTTCTCTTGTTTCACATTCAGGTTGAAGTTTTTGTTTCAGGACACTGTTTTCTTGTGAAAAATACTGATGTCTGGCTCCTACTCTCAGGCTTCTGATACAATTGGTCTGGGTTACAGGTCTGGGCTGCAGCTTGGGCACTGAGAGGTTTAAAAGTTGCTCAGATGATTCCAACATGCAGTCAGGGCTGAAATCATGATTGTGACTCAATCTCCATTCCCGAGATCGCTCTTCGATCTCTTAGTCTCTCCTCTCACCAGGATGAACTGTGTGTTCCTCATTAAACCAGCTGGGGGAGGACCTGCCCCAAGGGCAAGGGTCCAGAGAAAGATGCCTGCAAGAACTTAAGGATAAAGACCCTGAGAGTAAGCACATGTATGTGTGTGTACATGTATATACATATATATACATATAGTGTACTCTCATGATAACAGCTGTAGCCATGCGGCAAGACTTGGCCATGGATGGCTGGGAGGAAAGAGGGAGCAAGGAGAGTGAAAGTGACCGGCTCTGGAAACTGGGAAGGTTGCTTAAGGCCTCTGTTCATCCGTGCTGCCACCTGAGACCCCTCTTGAAAACCGCCTGTCCAAACAGGCCGGGCAGTTTGAGTGGGCAGTTTGAGTAGGCAGTGTGGCAGGGTTTGAGAGCTTGATTTGTAGAGTAATCCAGTTCTGCTCCAGGAATTGGCCTTTCTATCTGTGTGACCCTGGCTACTGACTTAACCTCTCTGAGCCTCAGTTTCCTTACACACAAAATGTATATTTTAATAAGGTTTTTGAGAAGATTCAATGAGGTTATAGTTATAAAATGTGTATTTATAAAAGGCTTGGTACAAGCATGCAATGAGAGCTTACTACACAAACTGCTAGAACCACTGTCGTCTTTCTGTCCCTATCTTTTTTCTCTCATATACACACACTAGCATTTTAGGGCCTCTTTTCTTTTGCAGTTCTAAAACCTCCAATTGGATAGTGCAGTGGGCCAGGGCACTTGTCCTCCAGGAGCTGTGGGTGTGAGTTGCTGAGGGCTCAGAGGTACGCCCCTTTCCTCCAGAATTATCCCCAGCCCAACAGGAACCACCTCTCCCAGGGGTATCCACCAACCCTCCCTCCCCCGCCAAACCAATCTAATGCCCAATAGAGACACAAGCGTGGCCTCTTTGTCATGGTGAAGTCAACTCCATGCTGCAACTCTTACTCCAGAGTGCCCCATGGGAAGGCTGAAGCCAGATGCCAGCTGAAGTCATATCACCTGCCTTATCCTCCTTCCCTCTCTCCCTTTGTTGTGAAAGCATCTCCCCAATAAAGCAAGTAAATCAGCCCTGAATATTGATTGGAAGAACTGATGCTGAAGCTGAAGCTCCAATACTGTAGCCATCTGATGCAAAGAACTGACTCATTGGAAAAGACCCTGATGCTGGGCAAGATTAAAGGCAGGAGGAGAAGGGGACGACAGAGGTTGAGATGGTTGGATGGCATCACTGACTCAGTAGACATGAGTTTGAACAAGCTCCAGGAGTTGGTGATGCAGAAGCCTGGTGTGCTGCAGCCCATGGGGTCGCAAAGGGTTGGACACGACTGAGCAACTGAACAATGACAGCATAATAAAGCAAGTGCACTGAATCCCTGCCTTAGGCTCTTGGAAGGTTTTGGAAGCATGGCCTGTGGCTGACAATCTGCATAGTTCTCTATTGAGGCTTCTGCTCAGACACTGTCAAGCCTTCACTCCATGCTGTGGGGCCTGACAGGGAACCTTTACTCTCAGGCCAGAAGCCTGCGTCTCTGATATGGGAAGGGGAATCAGGTTCCTGCTGGAACAGGAAAGGCATTTAAGTAACACTCAAACCATAGAGCACTCAACTTTTCATCTGGCTTCTCCAGGTCATGTATATATGTCACCTGTGACCCTCTCTGCCTTGTAAAGTTGCTGCTCTGTGCTTTTCTGCTCTGCCCTCCCATTGGGCTCTGAGCATCCGTGGGACAGGAACTGCAACTGAGTGGTTTCTATACCCCCCAGCACTCAGCATGGGCCTGCATACAGTAGGTGTTCAGTAAACATTTGAGGAATTTGGAATGAAAAACATGTACAGCCAAGATCACCAAAGAAAGCAGATAGCAAGGACCTACCAAGAGTTGGGCCTGCCAGATAAGATGGAAGATCCCAAAAATAAGCAGCTGTTAATTCCTGGGTGGAGTCACAATGCTGCGAGCACCCTATAGGCTCTCATTTAGCTCTTAAACCTTCTGTGGCACATTTTACCGTCTCCATTTTACTCGTGAGGTCATTGAGACTCAGAAAAATAAGTAACTTGACCAATATAAAGAGTGGTGGAGTCAGATTTCAAGCCCTTGTCTGGCTGTAGTCTTTCCGTGATCACAGGATCTGAAATGACATCCTAGAGTTGCTTTTCTGGGAATCTGTATCCCTACTCCTGCTTAAGCTAGAAAGGACCAGCTGGTGGCTGAATTGGAGGCAGCCTGCTAAGGTGGCTGGGTGGAGGTGGAGAAGGAGTTTAGACGTGAATCCACTCTTTTACTGGGGAACCACAGAGTTAGGAGCATCGCAACATGGCTCCAAGGAGTCAGGCTTCAGAGGCCAGGCTGGTGCAATGGATTGTCCAGAAAAGGGTACCACCGGGCCAGATGCCGGATTTGCTCAGACCTCCTGGCTCTGGGCGGGAGGGAGCCCCAGGCGCTGAGCTGTGTGACTCTCCCTGGGCTCCACTTCTCATCAATCATGAGAGCAGGGTGACTGGAAGTTTTCTTCCAGCTCCAAGTCCCCAATTCTCAATCAGTGAAAGGTCCGATGTTTCCCATCCCTCTTTGCTCCTCTCTGTGTAAATCCTGGGCTGCTGACCAATGATCAAATCCTTCAGCCCAGCCAAGGTGACAGAGAGCCTGACTTTCTCAGCCCTGAAAAGCGCTGACAGGCTGTTTTCCAGGCGCCCCTCCACAAGGAGCATTGACAAGAGCTGGAAGAGGAGACTGGCACGGGAGCCTTCTCGAGTTGTTCTACAAAGGACCTCTTCTCTTTCCCAGGCATGATGACAAATACTGCTGCTCCCTCTGGCTGTAAGGGCCAGGGGGTTGTAGACCAGGTTCCCATGCCTGGGCTCTTAGGAAAATTGCAAGCAAAAGGAAAAAAATAAAAAACAACTGCATGGACTTTTGGCTGTGGTTCTTGACTTGATGCCAGATAACCACTGGGTTCAAAATTACATCACTATTGACTATCTGAGTAATTTCTGTTTGACCGTCTTGCAAGAATAGTTACCTTGGTAACAGATTATTATCAGTTCCTTAATGACTTGTGCAGAGGAGCAGTTTCCTTTATGCTGAAAACCGGTGGCCTTAAAGCTGGATCTGGCCAGCTGCCCCATCCTGGGTCTCTGAGTGAATTGCATGGTATTGAGAAATGGAGCTGGGTTTGACAGCTTGCTTTGTCTGTAAAGTGGCGAGGGCCAGGCCAGTGGGGCTGGGATTCCCAATGTTACCACCCTTACCCTCAGCCTTGGATTTGGCCGAGCCTCTGGGATGCTCAGCTCTGGGGAGGGTCTAATGTGACACACCCCCCACTTCATGCTGGACCATCCTTCTGAAGCCACTGGGGGTCCTGTTCCTCATACTTCCACTCTCCCTTGCCTTTTGCTCAGCTCACCAGACACAATCTGTTGGCCTCTGTGCTTCAGATGAATTAAGCAGAAAGTGGAAAGGAAGCTGAAGATAAAGAAACAATGTTCAGAAATTTGAAGTGACAGCACAGCTGCTAAGTGGTGAGGCTGGGATTTGAACCTAAGTCTGTGTCTCTCTGACCCCTGACCTTCTACAGGGGTCAGTGAGGCTGTCTCAGTGAGAGCTAGTAGAGCCCAGAATGTGCCTTAAAAACAAAAAAGGTATGTAATAGCAACTATTCACACACTTTTGATCACACAAAGGGTCACAAATGTTACAGAATAAATTAGTGATGTTTGACCATGTATTGTGAGTCTGAGGCCCTCTGACTACAACATAAGCTTAGAGGGACAAAGCTGCCCTGCTCTCATTTCCTGACTTTGATCTTGGGCTTCAGGGAGGGAAAGCTTTCTGACTCTTGCAGACCTTCCTACAGTCTCCAAAATACTTCCTTCAGGTAGTAGAAGGGTTGCCCAGGCCAGCTTCCCCATCATCTATCTTTGAACAAAAGGAGGTTAAATTCAACCCTTTAAGTTCAGGGGAAGAAAGTCAAAGGAGATTAGAATTATTGGAGGCTAGCTCTTTTGACCGGAGAAGGCAATGGCACCCCACTCCAGTACTCTTGCCTGGAAAATCCCATGGATGGAGGAACCTGGTAGGCTGCAGTCCATGGGGTAACGAAGAGTCAGACACGACCGAGTGACTTCCCTTTCACTTTTCACTTTCATGCATTGGAGAAGGAAATGGCAACCCACTCCAGTGTTCTTGCCTGGAGAATCCCAGGGACGGGGGAGCCTGGTGGGCTGTCACCTATGGGGTCACACAGAGTCGGACATGACTGAAGTGACTTCAGCAGCAGCAGCATCAGCAGCTCTTTTGACGGAGAAGGTGATGGCACCCCACTCCAGTACTTTTGCCTGGAAAATCCCATGGATGGAGGAGCCTAGTGGACTGTAGTCCATGGAGTCACGAAGAGTCAGACACGACTGAGCGACTTCACTTTCACTTTTTGCTTTCATGCATTGGAGAAGGAAATGGCAACCCACTCCAGTGTTCTTGCCTGGAGAATCCCAGGGAGGGGGGAGCCTGGTGGGCTGCTGTCTGTGGGGTTGCACAAAGTCGGACACGACTGAAGCGACTTAGCAGCAGCAGCAGCAGCAGCAGCAGCAGCAGCAGCAGCAGCAGCAGCAGCAGCAGCTCTTTTGAGGGGTGCTACACAATAAACTGTGGAAAATTCTGAAAGAGATGGGAATACCAGACCACCTGACCTGCCTCTTGAGAAATCTGTATGCAGGTCAGGAAGCAACAGTTAAAACTGAACATGGAACAACAGACTGGTTCCAAATAGAAAAAGGAGTACGTCAAGGCCGTATATTGTCACCATGTTTATTTAACTTATATGCAGAGGACATCATGAGAAATGCTGGACTGGAAGAAACACAAGCTGGAATCAAGATTGCCAGGAGAAATATCAATAACTTCAGATATGCAGGCGACACCACCCTTATGGCAGAAAGTGAAGAGGAGCTAAAAAGCCTCTTGATGAAAGTGCAAGTGGAGAGTGAAAAAGTTGGCTTAAAGCTCAACATTCAGAAAACGAAGATCATGGCATCTGGTCCCATCGCTTCATGGGAAATAGATGGGTAAATAGTGGAAACAGTGTCAGACTGTCGGGAGCCGGCTTGGATCAGTGCTCCGCCCATGACAAAGGTCATGAGGAAGGAGGCTCGGCAATACGCAAAGGTAAGATTAAGCATCAGGAGCCCTCTGGAAATTCTCGAGCATCTACCCCCCAAAACCAGAGTCTGCCTACTTTCTGTTTTGTGCTCTCGCCTACACCTCTGACTTTACGGGGGGCTGTCCCCCACTACCTCTCTCTGAAAAAAGAGTTAACTTACAGCTCCAGTTAATAATTCCTGGGTGTGATAGTGTTTCTACCTACAAACTCCTTTGGAAGGCCTCTAGCCCACCTGACAGGCTTGTCAGGCCACATGTGCTTCTAAAAACAGGTTCTTTAGAGAAGTTAGAAAACTATTAGTGGGCTGATTAGAAATTGTATTGGTGAAGGGTTTTTCACTTGTTGGGCCAATGTTTGCTGCTAAGTCTCCATATCCCTTACCTACTGTGTCCTTGGCAGTGTATTGATTGATATAATTGGTTTATAGAAATGTAAGTAGTAACTTTAATGTTTGTAACCTTGGACCCTTAAGCTAATTCTTTCTCTTGCTATAACCCACCACACCTTTGCCCTATAGAAATGCAACTCCAATGCCTTTGGAGGGTGGCGCCTGACTAATCACCTTTAGAGAAAAATAAGTTTTCTGAAGAAAGAGGGTCTTAAAATGTTGACAGGCCTCCGGGCCAGAAGATGATGTAATTCACCTAAACTTTTGCATGTGATAAGTTTGAAAGCCTGGCTCAGGGACTGCTGTCCTTGCATGACTCCACCCCTTCCCCCATTATCCTCTATGCAAAACTTAAGGTATAAAAACTACTTTAAAAAATAAAGTGTGGGGCCTTGCTCACCGAAGCTTGGTCTCCCCATGTCGCTCTTTCTCTTACCTTCTGGCTGAATTATTCAGCCTCCTCTCTCCACAAAATGTTCTCACTGAAGTTATCCTTATTTCATCCGCTTTTCTTCACTGAATTTCCTCACTGAGCTATCTTCATTTTCACCACTCTTTATATCTTTAATTAATATTTTAATAAGCTGTTGTTTCCTGATCACCTATGCCATGTCCCCTTCGAAATCCCTGGATCCACTGGGGCTGGACCCCGGCATCAGACTTTATTTTTGGGGGCTCCAAAATCACTGCAGATGGTAACTGCAGCCATGAAATTAAAAGATGCTTACTCCTTGGAAGGAAAGTTATGACCAACCTAGATAGCATATTCAAAAGTATGGCAGAACCAATACAATATTGTAAAGTTAAATAAAATAAAAGAAAAAAAAAGAAAAAAGTATATAATTTTAATTAAGCATATATTTTTTCATTTTAGTTCTAATTTGAATATGTATAAACTATTAAATTCCATAACTAAAATAAAATGTGGAAAAAGTGAAAAAAAAAAAGCAGAGACATTACTTTGCCAACAAAGGTTCATCTAGTCAAGGCTATGGTTTTTCCTGTGGTCATGTGTGGATGTGAGAGTTGGACTGTGAAGAAGGCTGAGTGCCAAAGAATTGATGCTTTTGAACTGTGGTGTTGGAGAAGACTCTTGAGAGTCCCTTGGACTGTAAGAAGATCCAACCAGTCCATTCTGAAGGAGATCAGCCCTGGGATTTCTTTGGAGGGAATGATGTAAAGCTGAAACTCCGGTACGTTGGCCACCTCATGCGAAGAGTTAACTCTTTGGAAAAGACTCTGATGCTGGGAGGGATGGGGGGCAGGAGGAGAAGGGGACGACAGAGGATGAGATGACTGGCTGGCATCACCGACTCGATGGACGTGAGTCTGAGTGAACTCCAGGAGTTGGTGATGGACAGGTAGGCCTGGCGTGCTGCGATTCATGGGGTTGCAAAGAGTTGGACATGACTGAGTAACTGAACTGAACTGAACACTTTATACACATAATCTCATTTCTAATTTACCATGTCACCCATTTTGCAGATCACAATATGGAGGTTCAGAGAAGGCAAAGAATGTAGGTTAAAATAGTTAAACTTTTATTGTTTATAGAAGGCACCAATTTTTTTTTTTTAAGAGAGAGGAAATATCTTTATTTGTTTAGATACCTTTATAAACACTTTGGGTGGGAAGTAAGGCCAGAAGGGCAGGAGCCTCAGCTAGGACAACAAAGCAGAGGCTGAGCTCCCCTTCCTGGGGTTGGGGGCAGGGACCGAGTGCAGAGAAGAATGGCAAGAGGGTCAGCAAGATGCTGAGAGAGCCTGGGGATAAGTGACTCCAAGTGCCCAGGGAAAATCTCCAGTTATGACTTTGTGGTTCTTTGTGGTTCTTTATGGTTCTCCCCAAACCTGCTTGAAACCTTGCTAGGGAATTCTTCTTATAAGTGGGGTTTGTTTGCAGGAACTGTAGAAAAGGGTATATCGTTGTCTGCTCCCATGTGATAAGGAGCAGGTTCAGCCAGTGTGGAATCAGGACCCTAGGGCCCAAGGTGGCCCTGGGAATGGGAGATTCAAGCCCCTCCACATGCAGTACTGACATCCGCAGGAATCCTGCAGGGGGCATGGCCTTCTCTCGATGGCAGGAGAAATCTAAGCAGACCTCAGGCCGGTGGTGTGCTGGAGCTGGCCTCACTGCAGAACATCCCTTCCCAGAATCCCACTCAGTGGTCCATCTTAGCTTTACATTGCCATGGAGGACTTGCACCATGAAAAGTGGCAAATGCTATAAATCAGGGCTTTTTTTCTTCTTTTCATAGCTTATTGTTGAACATTTACCAGAATACCCCTGCTTCATGCAGATCAGGAGAACTTTTGATATGTTTATGTTCTCTTGCCAGGTTGTTCAAATGTTGAAGGAAGGTTAGAGGTTGCAAGTTCTGAAGGCAAGATTTGTGGACTGTTCTCATTTCTGAATTATGAGGGAGTTCTGACCAGAGTGGGGCCATAGAATGAGAGCTTGTAGGTTTAAAAAAGGAGGAGGGGGAAACACTACAAATATTAATAATTGCCTTTTGCATGTGAGACTAAACTACTCCTCAGCAATAAAATGGAGTAAACTATGGATACATGCTATAATTATGCTGAGCAAAAGAAACCAGGAAAAATATGACTGTACTTGTATGAAATTCTGGAAAATGAAAGTAAATCTGTAGTGACAGAAAACAGGTCAGTGGTTGCCTGTGGATGGGGAATGTTGGTCCATAGAGGTAGGGACGGATGGTTGGGTGGTTAGGAGGGATTACAAAAGTGTATGAAGAAATTTGGAGGAAATAATAGATATAGTCACTATCTTGCTTGTGGTGATGGTTTCATAGATGTATACATGTTCAGATTTACCAAATGATTTGTTTTTTGGGGGCTTCCCTGGTGGCTCAGATGGTAAGGCATCTGCCTGCAATGTGGGAGACCCAGGTTTGATCCCTGGGTCGGGAAGATACCCTGGAGAAGGAAATGGCAACCACTCCAGTATTCTTGCCTGGAGAATTCCATGTATTGAGGAGCCTGGTAGGCTACAGTCCATGGGGTCGCAAAGAATCAGACACGA
Organism: Tragelaphus eurycerus; assembly: GCA_935064755.1. Taxonomy (NCBI): domain Eukaryota; kingdom Metazoa; phylum Chordata; class Mammalia; order Artiodactyla; family Bovidae; genus Tragelaphus; species Tragelaphus eurycerus. The sequence goes on from CAKXYN010000002.1 coordinate 35,825,423, forward strand.
CTGAACGACTTCGCTTTGTTTTCTTGAGGACCACTTTCATATCTTTTGTGTATGTGAATTGTCTTTTCATATTCTTTCCCAGCTTTCTGGGTTTTGGTCCCTCAGTATTTAAAAGTAATTTATGTATTAAGGTTCAGAGAAGGCAATGACAACCCACTCCAGTACTCTTGCCTGGAAAATCCCATGGGTGGAGGAGCCTGGTAGGCTGCAGTCCATGGGGTCACTGAGGGTTGGACATGACTGAGCGACTTCCCTTTCACTTTTCACTTTCATACATTGGAGAAGGAAATGGCAACCCACTCCAGTGTTCTTGCCTGGAGAATCCCGGGGACGCGGGAGCCTGGTGGGCTGCCGTCTGTGGGGTCACACAGAGTCGGACACGACTGAAGCAACTTAACAACAACAACAATGTATTAAGGTTGGTAACCCCTTGTCCCTTGTCTATGTTATATGTTGCAAATATGTCCACCCAGTTTGTTAGTTGACTTTGAACTCTGTTTACAATGTATCTTGTCATGCAAAACTTTTTGTTTTATGTCATCAAATTTATCAATCTTTTCTTGCCTCTGGATTTTAAACCATAGATAATTTTATTTGTATGTCAAAGTTATAGAGAAATTCACCCATATTTGCTTCTAGTAATTATATGGTTTCATTTTTTTATGTTAAGATCTTTCATTCATTTGGATTTTATTCTAGTGTGTGGTATAAGATACGGTGTACTAATATGATTTTTCCCATATAGTTACCTACTTGTCCTAGCATTATTTCTTAAAAACTCTATCTTGACTCCAGTGATTTGAGAGATGGCTCAACTCCATTTGAGGGAATAAAGTAATAAAACACTATTAACTGCTAACATTTTCCAGGGTTTACTGTGTTTAGTAAACTATAAGCACTGTCTCATTTAACCTTCACAATCCAATTAGGCAGTTAATATCAATAACCCAAATTTATAGATTAACAAACTGAGGCTCTAAAAGGTATGTGGTTTAACAAATGTCACAGAGCTGATGAAATAAAAACCCAGATCTGACTCTTACCCATCCTCTAGGAAGACTTAACCTGGAAGTTAGGCCATCCTACTCTTAACCTGTGTATCAGTATCAAAACCCATTTTCTGGAACTCATAGCTGTTATCTCAGGCCATGTGCATTTTAGCTAAGATCATATTGTCGGTCAAGGTGATTGGTATATTCTTGAGATGAGTGAAGACAGCCCTCTTGTTTAGAACAGCAGACTATGAACCCCTCAGACCTACTAAGAGATTGCTTATCAGTGTGTTTATTCCAGCAGGGTAGGCTAAACAAAGACAAACAAGAAAGTATCATGAATGAGAAGTGCTTTAATGAAAATAAAAGCAGGTGCTGTGATGGAGAGTGGCCAGGCGGCTCTTTAGATGAGTGATTGGGGAAAATCTCCCTGAGAAACTTGGATGTAAGCTGGAGTCTGAGAGACAAGAGAGGGCAGGCCATGGGCATATGTAGAGGAAGAGTGTCCCAGGCAGAGGGACAAGCAAATGCAAAGGCCCTGAGTCAGGACCAGGCTTGATGCACTGGAAGAATAAAATGAAGGCCAGCATGGTTGGAGTAAAGAGGAAGGGACGTAATAAGAGAAATCAGAGCACAAGCTATGTCATGCAGGGTGTTGTGGCCAGGATACAAAGTTTCTTTGTGTAATAGGAAATCTTGGGTGGCTTAAATCCAAGGAATGGCGTCAGTTCAGGTTTTTGTAGATACAACTCTGGAAGATCTGTAGAGAATGGACTGTGTGAGGCTAGAACCTGGGGGGACAGTTAGGGCTTTTATTGGAATCCAGGCTAAAGATGGTGAGGACCTGGGTTAGGGTGCTAGCAGTGGAGATGGAAAAAAGTCTCAAGACTGAGTCAACAGGAATTCTTAAATGATTGGGTGTGAGGAGAGAGGGACAGTTAGTGGGTAGGCGATGGTGGTGCTTGCCACCATCAGATGGGGTGGGCTGGGGGACAAGTATGTTTAGGGAGGGTGGGAAAATCAATAGTTCAGTTTGAACTTGTCAAATCTGGCATGCTGACTGGATATCAAAGTGGGCAGATAGATATGAATTTGGATTTGGGGAAAGAGGAGGAGCTGCAGAAGCGCATATGAAAGTTGCTGTCAAGAGTATTTAAAGTTATGAATTGAATGAGTTTATCCAAAGTGATGACAAACCTGGACATCATATTAAAAAGCAGAGATATCACTTTGCTTACAAAGTCTGTATAGTCAAAGCTATGGTTTTTCCAGTACTCATGTACAGATGTGAGTTGGACCATAAAAAGGCTGAGCACCAAAGAATTAATGCTCTTGAACTGTGGTGCTGGAGTAGACTCTTTAGAGTCCCTTGGACAGCAAGAAGATCAAACCAGTCAATCCTAAAGGGAATCAACCCTGAATATTCGTTTCTCTCATTCTCCATCATGGAAGGACTGATGCTGAAGCTGAAGCTTCAATACATTGGCCACCTGATGTGAAGAGCCGACTCATTGGAGAAGACCCCAATGCTGGGAAAGATTGAAGGCAGGAGGAGAAGGGGTGACAGAGGATGAGATGGTTGGATGGCATCACTGACTCAATGGACATGAGTTTGAGCAAGCTCTGGGAGACGGTAAAGGACAGGGAAGCCTGGCAGTGCTGCAGTCCATGGGGTCACAGAGTCAGACATGACTTAGTGACTGAACAGCAACAAATCCAAGGGAGGCGTGTAGGTAAAAAGAGGGTCCAGGACTCACAGCAAAGGTACAGAGACTGGGCTATACTTAGCTCACCCCAAGACTGAGGAGACAGCCTGACGGGAGGAGAAGCCCTATGTGGAACAGTGTGAGGAAATCAATGGGAGATGCAGGAGGGTCAGTTAAGGATGACCCCAAAGCACTAGAGAGGTTGACCCACGTGGAGAAAAGTAGGACTCACAGTTGAATTTGAGGCTGGAAATGGCCTGAAGCGAGGGCCTCTGAGCAGGTGAGTCTGTGCCAGGGCAGCATCTCAGGAATGGGGCCAGGTAAGAGGATTGCCTTCAGAATGAGACACTTCAAAGGAAAATTTATAGAATTTGTGAATTAAAGACCTCTCTCAGTCCTCCAGGGCTCTAGTAGTCCAGGATTAAAACCAGTCCCTGCCCCAACCCCGGGTCCTCTCTATCTCCTTGTAGTAATGCCTAACTGCAAACCACCTGACCACAAAGGTATGTGCAGAGAGGGTATTTGCATCTACACGGAAGGAGCCAGCTCTGCAAGCCACTGGGGAAGGAGCATTTCTGGCAGAGGGAATAACAACTACAGGAAAATGAACGTGTGGGGAAGACGACATTCTGGCTGCTGGACAGAGAATGAGATTTTAAGCATTCAGTGGGGGAGCAGTGGCTAAATCTGCAGAGAAGAGTGTTGGCAGAAGGTGGGGACGGGAAATTCTGCTACTTTCAATACAGTCATTCAAATCTGGAGACTATCACTTCTGAAAAAGGAATTCCATCTGTGCTTTTCTTACAAGAAGGCCAGTCTTTGGACACCAACCTCCAATGTCAGTGCAGCTCTGAGACCAAGAGTGCTTTTTGGAGCCAGACCACCAGAGTGGGACTTCTGACCCTAAAAGTGTCCTGGATATGCAACCTTAAAGCAAGTCACCTATTCTCTCCAAGCCTCAGTCTCCTTATCTATAAATTGGGGATAATAACAATCCCATCTCAGGATAGAATGAGATAGTTAATGTAAATATTATAATCACTTAATACATATTAGCTGGGATTCCCAGGTGGTGCTAGTGGTAAAGAACATGCCTGCCAACACAGGAGACATAAGAGACATGAGTTCAGTCCCAGTGTCGGGACATCTCCAGGAGGAGGGCATGGCAACCTACTCAAGTATTCTTGCCTAGAGAATCCCATGGACTGAGGAGTCTGGTGGGCTATAGTCCATAAGGTCGTACAGAGTTGGACATGACTGAAATGACACCACCCTTATGGCAGAAAGTGAAGAGGAACTAAAAGCTTCTTGATGAAAGTGAAAGTGGAGAGTGAAAAAGTTGGCTTAAAGCTCAACATTCAGAAAACGAAGATCATGGCATCTGGTCCCATCGCTTCATGGGAAATAGGTGTGGAAACAGTGTCAGACTTTATTTTTTTGGGCTCCAAAGTCACTGCAGATGGTGACTGCAGCCATGAAATTAAAAGATGCTTACTCCTTGGAAGGAAAGTTATGGCCAACCTGGATAGCATATTGAAAAGCAGAGACATTACTTTGCCAACAAAGGTCCCTCTAGTCAAGGCTATGGTTTTTCCAGTGGTCATGTATGGGTGTGAGAGTTGGACTGTGAAGAAGGCTGAGTGCTGAAGAATTAATGCTTTTGAACTGTGGTGTTGGAGAAGACTCTTGAGAGTCCCTTGGACTGCAAGGAGATCCAACCAGTCCATTCTGAAGGAGATCAGCCCTGGGATTTCTTTGGAAGGACTGAAGCTAAAGCTGAAACTCTGGTACTTTGGCCACCTCCTGCGAAGAGTTGACTTGTTGGAAAAGACTCTGATGCTGGGAGGGATTGGGGGCAGGAGAAGAAGGGGACGACAGAGGATGAGATGGCTGGATGGCATCACTGACTTGATGGACGTGAGTCCCGGTGAATTCCGGGAGTTGGTGATGGACAGGGAGGCCTGGCATGCTGCAATTCATGGGGTTGCAAAGAGTCGGACATGACTGAGAGACTGAACTGTACTGAACTGAACTGAAGTGACTTAGCACACACGAAAGCACACATTAGCTATTAAAATAATGATCGCATTGAGAGATAGGTAGAAAGCTTCTAGATAAGTAGAAAGCTTGTCCTATATGGTTTGTCTCCATTGGTTTGTCCCTGTACGTCCCAAATTGTTCAGTCTGCACAGATTCTGTGTTAGACAAATTCTCAGTGTTATGAGTAATCTCTAAACCCTTGTAATAGTGTGAGTGTTAGAAGTGAACTTTGTTGTGGTAAAAAATTTCCCCTTGCTTTTAACTGCTTTAAAGGAAAAGATGACAGAGTAGGTCACGGGGAGCCAGGAGTGGGCAAAGGAGAGAGAGGAGGTGATTCTGAGTGACTGTTGACTGTCGATGCCTCCACCAGCAATGGGGGATCAGAAATGACAGGCTATTCCCATGTGGCCTCAGCTCCATCAGACTGGGAGCACCGTATAACTCTGAAAAGGGTAACAAATGGCTGTCAGGAAGGATTTTTGACAGAAGAGCTAATTCCTGGGCAGAATCTGAATTGTCAAAAGATGAAGGCACAACAGGAAGTGATGAAGTGACCCTTGCATTCAAATGAGAGAGTATTCTGGCATCCCTGGATTTCACATTAAGAAATCAGGCCTTTATCCCAGACTGCAGTGAAACTTGAGTAAAATGCAACCTGCGGAAAAGTGTGATACACAGAAACATAGGGCTACTCCATTTCTTTTTTTTTTTAACCTTTTTTTTTTTTTTAAAATTGGGGTATAGTTGATTAACAATGCTGTTAAGTTTCAGGTATACAGCAAAGTGATTCAGTTATGCACATATCTATTTTTTCTCAAACTCTTTTCCCATTTAGGTTTAAGTTGTTACATAATACTGAGCAGAGTACCCTGACAACACAAGCTTCTGATCAGCAATTTAAATCAGTAGTGGCCCAAACTCAAGTTTTGCAGGCTCTTGGTGGATGAGCGTCTTCTCATGCCCCCAGTTTTTGTATAAAATCAGTCAGATCTCTGGGCTTCCAAAAAACCTTTACCCTTGTCAGATCTCCCAGTCATGGTTATGTAATGAGGTGGAGAAATCTTATTTCTCAGGCTTCTTCTTGGAGAAAATACTGTACATGTGGAAAGAAATGGTTTGCCCTGCCTCTTGGGAGGGAGGGTAAGACCCCGTGGACATGACCAAGTGCTGAAGGTTGTTGCTGAAGTCAGAGGGACCAGAAGAGTTCCTCCTGAGCGGGGAGGGGAGGAGAATGAGGGAAGGAGTGAGTGTGGAAGTCAGTTTTTGCCCCACATACTTTAATATTTACTCAAGGGACTAACTTTAGGCCATGCTTGGTGCAAGTGGGCTACCAGTTTTACCGGGTAGAAGGTGGTGAAGGGGTTGAACATTGTCATGGATGATGCAGGCAAAACCCTGAGCTGGAGGGGCAGGAGGGGCAGGGAGGCCTTGCTGGAGTCTGGATTACAATTATCCACAGGTCACCCCCCACCACCCCCACCATTAGCTCTCTTGTAAGCCTCTGAAGCCCAGCTCAAGAGTCTGAGCTTGCAGAGAGACGTTTAGACAGGCCTGGCTGCCTGGAGCCAGTTGTGGTGACTATAAGATTATCATCCACTATTACCAGGAGGGCTTTGTACTTTCTCGTGGCTTTTGGCTAACCAGAATCCTATTTGCTTCAAGTCAACACTCCCACTTAAAAGCAAACTTCCAGTGCACCCCAGAGCTGTGTAGAACATGCTGTTTGGATTTGAATTAGGACTGGTGATTCAGTGAGGTTTTCAGACCAACTTTCTTCCAAGGGCGTCCACGGCTCTATCAACCTTTCGTTGGCTGCGCCTCCCCAGAACATCAACTCAAAGCGCATCCTCCAATCGCATCCAGGTAACCACCACCTGATCCTAGTCACTGATGTCAGTCATTGAGAATTTAGAATCCCAGCTTGGTCATGTATGTATATGTTTGTATTTGTTAAGTATTATTTATCTAATATAAATATTTATGAGCTTTTTTAGCGCTTGCTTCTTTTTTCTAGTCATATTTCATACTTGAATCTCAGTGTTTGCTTCACTCCAAATGAGGCAATGCAGTTCAAATGAGGGATGGCACTTGAGTGGCAACTAAGGTAGAAGTCACAGTTTAGGGACACAATTAGCCTTCTCCTTTGATCATTCCCGTTTCCCTCAAATCCTTCCAGCAGGTAGGACATGGACAGCTGAAAAGAGAGATTCATGTTTGACACAAGTTTCTAATGTCAAGTGTGTGCCTGCTTAGACTTGTCCAACACTTTGTGACCCCTTGGATGGTAGCCTGCCAGGCTCCTCTGTCCATGGGATTTCTCAGGAAGGAATACTGGGGTGGGTTGCCATTTTCTCCTCCAGGGGATGTTCCTGACCCAGGGGTTGAACCCACGTCTCCTACGTCTCCTGCTTTGACAAGGGGATTCTTTACCACTGAGACACCTGAGAAACCCTAGAGGTGTTTCTAATACCTACCTAGAAGTACGTGGAGGGAGCTGTTTTGGAATAGTTTTCTTGCTGAGTTTCCAGTTACATAGAAAATTAGACTTGCTTGAGCCCTAGGCCTGGGGCAGAAGTGAAAATGACTAGAGAAGGAGGCATGTCCTTTTGCAGATTAGATATGACTATTCTGAGTTCCATGGACCTAGAAATAAAGGAAATCCACAGGTAGTTTCCAGAGCAGAAAGAGAAGCAAGACTCTAACCCAGGCATGTGGAATTGGTGGGAAAACTTGGTTTAAATTTGATAGCATCTTCCTGAGGCTGAACATGGAAATAATTAGCATTTGAGGTAATCAGGCGCCTGGTGGGTAGAAGCAATGTAATATGGTAGCAGGATAGGACCAAGAAGAGAGCGAGCCAGTAGGCGCCTCCTCGTGGTTAGAATGTGGCTGACAGTCTCTAGGGACAATGGGTGGACTCTGACTGTCAAGTTTTAAAGTTTTCTTTTTCTGTATTGTAATCCTCTTTGTTTTTGTAAATTAATTTATTTTAATTGGAGGCTAACTACTTTACAATGTTGTAGTGGTTTTTGCCATACATTTGATGTGAATCAGCCATGGGTGTACATGTGTCCCCCATCCTGAACCACCCCCTCCACCTCCCTCCCCATCCCATCCCTCAGGGTTGTCCCAATGCACCAGCCCTGAGCACCCTGTCTCATGCACTGAACCTGGACTGGAGATCTATTTCAACATGGTAATTGTAATCCTCTTTTGTCACTCTAAATCTTCAGTAAAGTTTGCTGAATCCAAATGTCTTGTGTCAATTGTGTTTGAGAGAATAAAGAAAGGGACCTATTCCTTTGGGCATATTCTTATGGGTGGGGCTGACCTGGAAGATGGGCTCAGCGTGGAGGAGCTTAAATCGTCAACAGATGTTTAGGGAGTCAGGGAAAGTGTGGAGCAGTGGTCCAGTGAGAGCAGTGACAAGCAAACCTCAACCACAGACATTCCTGTTTTCCCTTTTGAGTTTTCCCTCCCTCTCCCCATCACCATATCCTCCTTGTCTCTTTTAATTTATACTCCATTTTATTCTCTCCTTAAAGAAGAAAGATGCTAGATATTAGGCCTGAAAGTAACTTTGACAAAATCTGGAAACAAACTGTGGGCCCCCGTTTCTCCTCGTTGTGCTACTTGGTCTTGGTGGTTGCCTTGCCACTGAAACAGTCCAAGAGTCGATGCTGATTTTGCAAGAATAAATAGTTGTGGTTCAAATAAATCTCTTGCTCAATTTTTGAGATCTGGAGATTTTGCCACATAACTGTTCCGATGCCAGGAATTTATACCCCTGAGGCTTTCCTCTCATCATTTAAGATTTTTTAAGAAGATAATTTAGCTCAGCGCTGGTTGCCAGATTGACAGTCTTAAAAACAAGAGGTGAAATCCAATCTGGACAGAGCCTGCACCCACTGCCTATATTTAGGGAAAAGATTACTCACCCATATGGTCAGCTAGGAATAGAGCATTACTGGGGCTGGGGGTGGGGTAGAGACTTAAAACAGTCTTGACCCTAAATCTCCTGCTCTCAGTTGGGGGTGGGGAGGGGCAGTGGTTGGTAGCTGGAAGGGACAGGAATTGTTCAGGGTTTAGTGGGGTATGCAATGCAAGAATTTCCCAAAACCAATCCAGCATTTTGCAGTGTGATAAAAATAATCTTTCCTTCTAAAAATAGCCCTCTTAGAAACCAGAGGCCTGATTTAATTGCAGTCACTTTATAGTGACCATGTACCAAGGTACAAAGGCCCAAGCTGGTTCTTTGCAATATTATCTGCTATAACCCTGCTCCAACCCCATGAAGCAAGTATTTCTTTCCCTACCACAAAAATGAGCACATTAAAGGTCTGAGAAGGCATTGAAAGCCAGGGCATCACTTAGCCTCAATTGTTTACATTTTCTTCAAATCTCCTAGGCTGGAAGTTCCCAAACCTGGTTGCATATCAGAATAAATGGAGACACACACACACACACATAAAAAATTCCTGAGATTCAGCCCAGTCCTGGTAAATCATGGTTTTGGGCAGGGACAGTAAGTTCCTGAGGTGATTTGGGTGCACAGTCCTGCTGTCCAAGATTCAGATGGTGACCAGGTGATGCCAGGAGTGCTTGGGGAATTCCAGAGTGCCACCTCCATGTTCTTCAACCTAGAGCCCTAAGTGTCCTCCTGCTACCCTAGACTCCTCTGAGTTCTTCCACTCAGCCTCATCCCCTCTAACCTCAGAGCTTCCCCTCTGCGGGGAAGACTTCCTATCCCTGTCTGCCTCCTCCGTGCATCACTGTATCACTGCCTCCTGGAGTCTGCCCTTTCCCCTGGGATGGGGTGATGTGCTTCTGCACTTTCTCTTAGAACACGTCATGTTTTGTAATTACATATCATGTGAATTTTAAAACTGAATATTGGTCTCACCTTTAGTTGGTAAGTACCATACAGGCAAGGGACTAAGTTTGTTTCACTCAAACTTGTACCTCCTGGGCCTTATACTTTTGATGGAGGGAGGGAATGAATGAATGACCTGAGATGAGTGCAGAAGCAGGAATAGGAGAACGGGGTTCTAGTCCTGGTTTGCTGCCAATTTGCTTCTGCACAACAATTTGGCTACTCCTTATTTCAGATTCTGTTTCCTTCCCTGATAAACAAGGGGGCTAGATTAGACTCATGGTTTCCATGCATGCGTGCTAAATTGTTTCCACTGTGTCTGACTCTTTGTGACCCTATGGACTGTATGTAGCCTGTATATATATATATATATAAATGAACTTGCCATTTGTTAAAAACATTGGTTAGTCTTTAATGTCCCATTAGATTCACAGTCCTAGCCCTCTAAGACCAGCTTCCCTCATAGCTCAGTTGGTAAAGAATCTGCCTGCAATGCAGGACACCCAGATTCAATCCCCGGATCAGGAAGATACTCTGGAGAATGGAATGTGTACCCACTCCAATTTTCTTGCCTGGAGAATCCCATGGACAGAGGAGCTTGGTGGGCTACAGTCTATGGGGTTGCAAGAATCAGACATGACTTAGTGACTGAACCACCACAGCCCTATAAGAGTGAGGGGCACATAACCTGCAGAGTTCCTCACGGACTGGATTTTGCTGATTGTATACTCATGGTACAGTTCAACATGTTCCTCTGTATTCATATTTCCTGAAAGTTGGCAGCTGGAATCAGAGGTTTCACAAGTCTCATTTCTAATCCTTTTGGCAAGACTATAGGCAGTGGTGTGTTCTTTCATCAGAAGGCACATAATGTCTGGTTTTCTCTCCCTTCTCCCCTTCTCCCTCCCCTCCCCACTTTTCTTCTCCTCCTCTTTCTGTCTTTTTCTCTCCCCCTTCCTCCGTCCCTTCATGCTGTTGGCCACCATTGATGTTCATGATCAGTGTCAGAAGCCATTAATTCATTAGGGACTGAAAAAAATTGTGACAGTCTAATTCTATAATTTCTTACTTATTTAATTATTGAAAAACTGTAGGAAGTGATGTTTTCCTTCATCTACAATTTGGTTAGCTGGTGCTACCCTTCATATAGGGAAGGCAAGATGAATGAAACATCTTGCCATCTTTCTTTCCTTTATTTAGCACCTTTTAAGATAATGAATTATTTCTCTATCATACTTTCCAGGTGACCACCTACTTTAAAAATACTATGAGCTCACATATAAAAGTATGTTAAATGAGAGTCAATCTTTTGGAATTATTATTCTTTCTGAATCTCAATTGCTTTATCTTTGGCTAGCAGGGGTCCTTCTGCCTGAGGGGGCTCCCCCTCTCTCCTTCTCTAAGTAAGTAAGTGAGTAAGTAAGGTCACTCAGTCGTGCCCGACTCTTTGCGACCCCTGTGGACTATAGCCCACCAGGCTCCTCTGTCCATGGGATTCTCCAGGCAAGAATACTGGAGTGGGTTGCCATTTCCTTCTCCAGGGGATCTTCCCGACCCAGGCATTGAACCCAGGTCTCCTGCATTGCAGGCAGATGCTTTAACCTCTGAGCCACCAGGGTCCTTTTGCTCTTGGGACTATTGAGAGCATATTTGGAGACATCCCTTCCCTTTAGCACTGTTTCCATCTCTGGCTGTGAACTTTCTAACAATGAAACATGTCAGTGGATCTCAAGGATGCATCCTTCTGTTGCTGAAAGTATCTGGATTCACCTCGTGAAAAGTAGGAGTCAACTGTCACAGCTAGGAGGAGCCTAACCAGACATGACAACTAAATGTAGTGTGGAATCCCAGATGGGAAAAACAACACTAGGTAAAAGCTAAGGCAATAGGAACAGAGTATGGACTTGGGTTACTAATAGCGTAACAGACATTAACTCTAGCGGAAGTACCGTGCTATAAGATGTTAGATGTTAATTAGAGGGAGCTGGTTATGAGATATATAGGAACTCCCTGTACTATCTTGGGGCGTCCCTGATAGCTCAGTTGGTAAAGAATCTGCCTGCAATGCAGGAGACCCTGGTTCGATTCCTGGGTCAGAAAGATCCACTGGAGAAGGGATAGGCTACCCACTCCAGTATTCTTTGGCTTCCCTTGTATCTCAGCTGGTAAAGAATCAGCCTGCAATGCAGGAGACCTGGGTTTGTTCCCTTGGTTAGGAAGATCCATCCCCTGGAGAAGTGAAAGGCTACTCACTCCAGTTTTCTGGCCTGGAGAATTCTACGTACTGTATAGAGTCCATGGGGGTCGCAAAGGGTTGGACAAAACTGAACGACTTTCACTTTGAACTATCTTTGCAATTTTTCCATAAATCTAAAACTTCTCTAAAGTAAAAAATTTACTTTATAAAAGGAGAAATGGGAGTCTAGGTAGCTTTGTAGGCATATGTCCATTGTAAACTCCGTAAACTCACCAGCAGATTGAACACGCAGATCACAAAGAGATGCAAAGGAAACAGACTGATCAGGTGAGTGGCAAAATCTCCTAAAGGAGATGAATTATGAACCAAGTCTCTAATTTGAGAGTTAAGGAGGTAGAGTGTGAACTAACCAAGGAAAATCAAATATATATATTTATCTCTTCATTTTTTTTGAAAATCCTTTTAAATGACAATAAAGAATTTTTAAGGGTAAACCCAAAGAACAAAAAAAAAAATGGAAGAGTAGAAGAACAACATAAAAAATGAGATCAACCAAGTTTTGGAAGCTGAGGGGTAGTCAGTTGATTGGATGAGGGGAAATTGCTTTAATAGCACAGAGAAATTCAAACCTCAGTGTTGCTGAGGAGATGCTAGGAAAGGATGAAAGGAGAAAACCCAGAAAGAGTTAAGACATGGGCTCCAGAAAACAGAGGTACCAGTGCAGGGCAGCAGGTGAGGGGCATCCCCAGGGAGACTGCTGTTTGGCAGGCATGAGAGCCACCAGCGTGGACAGGAACAGGACGCTGAGGGCTACAGGTGAGACTCCTGAAATTACAAAAGGAAGCATTTCTTAATACCAGGAAAAAAAATTTTAAGTACAAGAAAAGAAATGACTCTATTACTCTACTAGTCTCAGTTGTGAAAGAGTGTGACAGTGTGTGAAGAAAGTGTAAGAGAATTCCATTTTCACCTTGTAGAATAAAAAGTCAACAGAAGATGCATAAAACTGAAACATTATTTTCATTTAAAAATTATGACCATTAAAGAAAAAGACAGGTGGAGGACAAAGTTGAGGTTTATCACCACAAAGTTATGGGCTGAGCTGTGTCCCTCTCCAAAAATTCATAGGTTGAAGTCCTAACTCCCAGTACCTTAGAAATGACTGAGTTTGGGGACAGGACCTTTAAAGGAATAATTAAGTTAAAATGAGGTTACTGTTATTGTTGTTGTTCAGTCACTAAGTCTGGTCCAACTCTTTGTGACCCCATGTATTGTAGCACACCAGGCTTCCCCGTCCTCCACTATCTCCCGAAGTTTGCTTAAATTCATATTCATTGAGTCAGTGATGCTGTCTAATCATCTCAGCCTCTGCTGTCCTCTTCTCCTTTTACCTCAGTCTTTCCCAGCATCAGGGTCTTCTCCAATGAGACAGCTCTTTGCATCAGGTGGCCAAAGTGTTGGAGGGTCAGCTTCAGCATCAGTCTTTCCAATGAATATTCAGGACTGATTTCCTTTAGGATTTACTGGTTTGATCTCCTTGCAGTCCAAGGGACTCTGAAGAGTCTTTTCCAACACCACAGTTCAAAACCATCAGTTCTTCAGTGCTCAGCTATTTTATGGTCCAGCTCTCACATCTGTACATGACTCACTGGAAAAACCATAGCTTTGACTATATGGACCTTTGTTGACATAGTGATGTCTTTGCTTTTTGTGGGGGCGGGGGCTCAATCAGAAGGACTTGGGCCCCCATCTTTGCTTTTTAATATGCTGTCTAGGTTTGTCATAGCTTTTCTTCCAAGGAGCAAGCATCTTTTAATTTCATGGCTGCAATCACCATCTGCAATGATTTTGGAGCCCAAGGAAAGAAAATCTGTCACTGCCTCTATTTTTTCCCCTTTCTATTTGCCACGAAGTGATGGGACCAGATGCCATGATCTTTGTTTTTTTGAATGTTGAGTTCTAAGTCAGCTCTTTGTCTCTCCTCTTTTACCCTCATCAAGAGGTTTTTTAGTTCCTCTTCGCTTTCTGCTATTAGAGTGGTGTAATCTGCATATCTGAGGTTGTTGATACGGGATGGCTACTAGGATGGTCCTAATCCACTGGTGGCCTTGTAAGAAATCAGGATACAGACATATACGAGACCGTCTGAAGACACAGAGAGAAGCCAGCCTTCTTTAAGCCAAGGAGGGAGGCCTCAGAAGAAACCAACCTTGCCAACACTTTGGTTTCAGACTTGTGGCTTCTAGAACTGTGACACAGTAGCAGTGTTGTGTGAGCCACCAGTCTGCAGTCCTTGGTTATTGTGGCCCCTCAGCCTCAAGATATGGAAGTGGATATTCCTGAAGCGGTATTCCTGGGGAACAGGTATATAAGGCCATGGACTTGCATGCAGCCTCTGAGCTGGGCCCTGATTCTTCTGCTGCATGAAAACCAATGTTTTCAGGGATGCTTCCGCTTACTGGAGCCTCTGGTCAACTAAGACTGGCTGCAAAGGGTGAGATTGTCCCGTGGCACAGCGAAGCTCCCTTACTGTGGCTCTCCCACTTGTTGACAGGACACAATTGGGCTCCTCAGCACTGCTTCCTTCAGCCCTTTTGGACAAACTGTTTGTTTTTGCCTTTGGTGTTTCCCTCTTTGGAAGTCACAGAGGCACAGTGTCCAGGAGAATTCCGTGGAAGGCAGGCTGCCTTATTTTCATTTTTCTGGCAGATGCTGAAGTGATCTTGCTGTTTGTACTACAGAGACTCTATAAGTCTTCTTCTGAGTGAGCCTCTGCGTGTTTCTGTAAAATTTTATGATCTTCCATGTGAACAAACTGATAGTACAAACACTGGTACTGAAGAAAAGAACTGAGACACATCATGTGAGGCTCAGTAACATTATGGAAATACGACCTTTCTTATGAGTCTATATATTGCAAACTAAAATGATAAGGAAACTTCCCCAACTTGAGTAGTAAAACTGTTTTTTCTTCTTTGTGATAGTTTTGACAGTCTGCTAACAAGTACTTAGAGACCAACTCCCCATTCTAGTTCAATTTTGTCTTCTCTGTGTGAATTTGGGTATGAGTGTATGATAGTGCATCTTTAATGTTAATTTTTGTTATAGTGTTTCCAAATACTAGTGGAGATGGAGTCACTCATTGCAAACTGCTTGCTCTTGTTTCAAGCACTAGAGGTGCTATCTTGGGAATCCTGTCAGGGCTGAAGATTCTCTAGAAGAAACAGACTCTGGTTCTATTTGTCCTCTTGTCGATCCGAGTTCATGAGCATTAAGAGAAAAGTGGACAGAGGAAGTTGGCATATCAATGGCCTTTGGTTTTGTGGATCTGTGAAACTTCCTGCTCTGGCCAGTTTGAGAGCTTCCCAGATGGTGCTAGTGGTAAAGAACCCACCTGCCAATGCAGGAGATGTAAGAGACTCGGGTTCGATCCCTGCGTTGGGAAGATCCCCCTCCCATGTGGGAGGGCATGACAACCCACTCCAGTATTCTTTCCTGGGGAATCCTGTGGAAAGAGAAGCCATGAGGTCCATGGCTCATGAGGTCCATGAGGTCGCAAAGAGTCAGACACGACTGAAGCAACTTGGCACGTGCCCAATGGCCACTTTTGTTGTTATTTTTTACCTTATTATCCCGGATGTGAGGGCTTTACACTTTCTGCTAAAGTAGTGCATATGTCTGTTTGCATTAATAGCCTGAGTTGTCATGGGTGGGATAGGCCTCCCTCACTGCTGGTTGGGCCCCTGCCTAGCTAGCCTTTCACAGCTGTGTTCACGGCAGCCCCAAGTGCACGTAAGGGGCAGTTGTCGTGGTTCTGTTTTGCAAGTGCTGTCTTTGTGCGTCTTCATTTTCCTTTTGACAATTCTCCTGTGCCATCATAATAATGGGAGCCGGGTGGTTGGATCAGGCAGACCGTGTGCTTTTATCTGCCGCACACAGAATTGCAGTGAATGACAGCAGTGTGTTGTTCACCTTCATGGGGTCTTTCAGGAGGATGGAGTAACTGGCAGCTGTAAAGCAGCAAAAAGACTATCTCTGGTGATGTTCTGTAAAAAACTAAAACAAAAATAATGTTTCAGAGCCTCATCTGCATAATACTAACAGAATTCAGTATAATGGTATACGGCATAATAACAAAATTCCATTTTTTAAAATTCTAAAATGCATTATCTATACACTTGCTTTCTTCATTTTCGTAATGAATTACTTTGGAATATTCATTTCACCACAAGTCCAGCAAGATCCTGACCACAGCCCACTTAGGGGGCCAACTTGCTTTACGTGTCTCAGGGAATTCAGCTGATAAAATAGTTTAAACTAACCAAGAAGTAAAATGCTAATGTTCTAAAGGTATGCTTTCACCTCTTTTTAAAAGATTGTACTATATTATGAAAATATATTCAGAAAATTATTAAATAACAGTATTGTCTTATAGTATGAATTCATGCTAAGTCGCTTCAGTTATGTCTGACTCTTTGTGACCCTATGGACTGTATAACCCACCAGGCTCCTCTATTCATGGGATTCTCTAGGCAAGAATACTGGAATAGGTTGCCATGTCCTCCTCCAGGGGATCTTCCCAATCCAGGGATCAAATCCAGGTCTCCTGCATTGGCAGGTGGGTTCTTTACTGCTGGTGCCACCTAGGAAGCCCCACATCTTATGGTAACGTGCTAAAATATGTTGTCTGTAATAGGTATGGCCTACATTTTTTAGTTTTATGGAATACCGAAAACAAACATCATAGAAAAGCAGTTTAATTTAAGCATGTTCATGCAAATCTGGAGGAGTTTAGAGAGAAATTAATCCTTGAGACAAAGTATCTGGCTCATTTGTTCTAAGTATACAGTATCATCATCGTAGAAATGTTCACAGCACTGCATGGTTGGTGTCATAAATCTGTGACAAGCCATGACAAGTCATATATTACACAGTTAAAAGTATCATGTTGCTGCAAATTTGGTTTGATAAAGCTCTGCATAATTTAGAGGTTAAAAAGAAATGTTCACTTTTCAATTAAGTAATTTCCATGGTGAAAGGGTTTAAATTGAAGTGACATAAAACAATTTTCATCTAAAAATGTACTATCAGATCAGATCAGATCAGTCGCTCAGTCGTGTCCAACTCTTTGCGACCCTATGAACTGCAGCACGCCAGGCCTCCCTGTCCATCACCAACTCCCGGAATTCACTCAGACTCACATCCATCGAGTCAGTGATGCCATCCAGCCATCTCATCCTCTGTCGTCCCCTTCTCCTCTTGCCCTCAATCCCTTCCAGCATCAGAGTCTTTTCCAATGAGTCAACTCTTCGCATGAAGTGGCCAAAATACTGGAGTTTCAGCTTCAGCATCATTCCTTCCAAAGAAATCCCAGGGCTGATCTCCTTCAGAATGGACTGGTTGGATCTCCTTGCAGTCCAAGGGACTCTCAAGATGTCTTCTCCAACACCACAGTTCAAAAGCATCAATTCTTCGGCGCTCAGCCTTCTTCACAGTCCAGCTCTCACATCCATACATGATCACAGGAAAAACCACAGCCTTGACTAGACGAACCTTTGTTGGCAAAGTGATGTCTCTGCTTTTGAATATGCTATCTAGGTTGGTCATAACTTTCCTTCCAAGGAGTAAGCATCTTTTAATTTCATGGCTGCAGGACCATCTGTAGTGATTTTGGAGCCCCAAAAAATAAATTCTGACACTGTTTCCACTGTTTCCCCATCTATTTCCCATGCAGTGATGGGACCAGATGCCATGATCTTCGTTTTCTGAATGTTGAGAGTTAAACCAACTTTTTCACTCTCCTCTTTCACTTTTATCAATAGGCTTTTTAGTTCCTCTTCACTTTCTGCCATAAGGATGGTGTCATCTGCATATCTGAGGTTATTGATATTTCTCCCAGCAATCTTGATTCCAGCTTGTGTTTCTTCCAGTCCAGCGTTTCTCATGATGTACTCTGCATATAAGTTAAATAAACAGGGTGACAGTATACAGCCTTGACATACTCCTTTTCCTATTTGGAACCAGTCTGTTGTTCCATGTCCAGTTCTAACTGTTGCTTCCTGACCTGCATACAGATTTCTCAAGAGGCAGATCAGGTGGTCTGGTATTCCCATCTCTCTCAGAATTTTCCACAGTTTATTGTGATCCACACAGTCAAAGGCTTTGGCATAGTCAATAAAGCAGAAATAGATGTTTTTCTGAAACTCTCTTGCTTTTTCCATGGTCCACCGGATGTTGGCAATTTGATCTCTGGTTCCTCCGCCTTTTCTAAAACCAGCTTTAACATCAGGAAGTTCACGGTTCACATATTGCTGAAGCCTGGCTTAAAGAATTTTGAGCATTATTTTACTAGCGTGTGAGATGAGTGCAATTGTGTGATAGTTTGAACACTCTTTGGCATTGCCTTTCTTTGGGATTGGAATGAAAACTGACCTTTTCCAGTCCTGTGGCCACTGCTGAGTTTTCCAAATTTGCTGGCATATTGAGTGTAGCACTTTCACAGCATCATCTTCCAGGATTTGAAATAGCTCAACTGAAATTCCATCACCTCCCACTAGCTTTGTTCATAGTGATGCTTTCTAAGGCCCACTTGACTTCACATTCCATGATGTCTGGTTCTAGGTCAGTGATCACACCATCATGATTATCTGGGTCGTGAAAATCTTTTTTGTACAGTTCTTCTGTGTATTCTTACCATCTCTTCTTAATATCTTCTGCTTCTGTTAGGTCCATACCATTTCTGTCCTTCATCGAGCCCATCTTTGCATGAAATGTTCCTTTGGTATCTCTGATTTTCTTGAAGAGATCCCTAGTCTTTCCCATTCTGTTGTTTTCCTCTATTTCTTTGCATTGATCGCTGAAGAAGGCTTTCTTATCTCTTCTTGTACAGACATAATTCAAGTAAGCTTTAGAAAGTGTTGCATTTTGTCTAATTAGCAATTAGCTTGGAGATTTGATGATTTCCCTGGGAAAGTTGTTCTAGTATTCAGGATAGAAGGTCACTTTTCACACATCTATCTGCCACACAGACAAACGCATGCCTTCTGCCTCACATACCTTTGCTTTCTGTGTCACCCACCATTTGAGGCTGATTTCCAGAGCTTCCCACTTGGGCAAAATGAACCTCCTCTTCTCTGAACATCAGCAGCCCATCCTCCCACCCTCTCTGCTACAGGGTTGGGGGAGGCAGGCTTTAGAAAACAGAAACTGAAGACTCCACTTTGCAAATCCTCACAATCTCCAATTTCACATAAACATTACACCCCCAGGGAGACTGAACCAAGAGACTGAAGTCAGACATTTGTTTGAAATCACCAAGCAAAATCTAACATAAAGAGGAGTGTGAGATGACAGCGGTGCAGAACATCAAAACCGAATGTTTATTCCTCAGGACATCAGCAGCCTTTAGAGAGCCATAACCACACAGGTTAGCATCCCACATGATCCTCAGGGGCAGGGGCTAACCTATCAGCTACTATTCCAGCTATTCCATGTCTTGTACGTTTGATGCTTGTGGCTTAGACTCATCCGTGTGTGCGTGTTAACTCGGTTCAGTTGTGTCTGACTTTCTGCAACCCTGTGGACTGTAGCCCACCTGGCTTTTCTGTCCATGGAATTCTCCAGGCAAGAATATCACGCCTTCCTCCAGGGGATCTTCTTCCTCCAGGGGATCTTCTCCACCCAGGGATCAAACCTGAGTCTCTTTTGTCTCCTGCGTTGGCAGATGGGTTCTTTACCACTAGCACACCTGAGAAGCCCTTAAACACATCTGAAGTGCCTAATTAATGCCAGAGAACCCAAAGGGTTATCACCACAGACACCACTATCCAGCCTAACACAGACCAGGCTATCCCAGTGTTGTCTTTCATGATCTCTGATGTTGGGCTGCTCTCGTGCCTGAAGCTCTGTAATTATAGATTCAACCTTTGTTTCCTGGTAAAAAACCGTCCTTACTGAGACAGAAAGTGCTATGTCGGATCCTTCCTATATTCCAGAGCTTCCCTGCTGAGCTGAGGGATTGTATTGATGGTCTCAAATACCTCATTGTCTTGCTGTCTATCAATCTGTCCTCAAAGTATTTTACCTCCACATTTCCTAATTCTTTTGAGTAATTCTGGTCCCAAAATTTGGAAGACTGTTCAGCTAAGAGAAAAACTCCCAACCATAAAACAAATTTTTAAAAAAGGAAACCCAAAGCAATTAAAGCTTTAATTTTTTATGGCCCATATTTCTATAAATGTAAATGACTAATACACATCATGAAATATTAACCATGTTGGTAATCCAGGGTTATGTATGATGTCAAGTCACTCCCCATTGTCAATGAAAAGCTCTCAGGCAGCAGTTTCTAAAAACAAACAGAAGCTTCCAAATGTCCCATCAGGAGAGTAAGAGCTCACTGGAGGCCACATTTTTCATAAGTGCCAGTCTTGAATGGAGGGAAAAACTTCACTGGACTCCAGGCAGGGCAGAAAAGAGAACTACATGGGAGGATGCAGGACAGACCTACAGGGAATCCACCAGGGGTTGTGACCTGATGCAGCAGGTGCTTTGGCGGAAGGGACACCTCCTACCATGATTAAATTCAGGGCTCATACGTGTTCATGTATCAGGAGGTTATATCAGAGAGGAGGCCCTGCTAGAGACTGAACTTGTTTTATTTCCTTTTCTTCAGCACAATAGATATGGGCCATATCTTGGAGTAATGAATGCTGGCAATGATCTTAGGGGCATAACAGTGTCCTTCAGAAAGGGCATTAGGGGGCCCCTGGAAGTCATGGGCCATGGCCTGCTGTAGCCGACAGGCTATCCAGGGAGAAAGGAAAGCTCACCTAGAGGAAGGGGACCAGTGGCTCTGGGTCCCAACCACTTGGAACCAGCTTGAGTCCTGGGAAGAGATGAAGCACCTTGAGAGACACTGTGGGAGCAGGACTCAAGCATCCTTAGTTGGTTCAGTGCTTGGGGGTGGGCTTGTCTTCCCTAGAAGAACTACACCCTGCTTGGTCTTCCCAGCCAGCAAAAGGTCTTCTCAGCAGGGGATGGGTGAAATTGTTGTCAAGGAAACAGTCTTCTGCCCAACACCATGTGTCAGGAGAACCACCAGAACTGAACAGACTAGCTCTAGTTAGCTCTTCTGTGGGTATGAGAAGCTGGACCAATCCACTCTGAGTGGCATAAGGACAATTAGAGGTGCAGCGGGAAGAGAGGCCTCAGAAGGGAGAGCCTTGCTTTCTGATAGTAGAGTATATGCGATGGACAATTATTTTGTTGCAAAAACTGTTGTCTGCTAACCCAACTGCTGCTGCTACTGCTGCTAAGTCGCTTCAGTCATGTCCAACTCTGTGCAACCCCATAGATGGCAGCCCACCAGGCTCCACCGTCCCTGGGATTCTCCAGGCAAGAACACTGGAGTAGGTTGCCATTTCCTTCTCCAATGCAAGTGAAAAGAGAAAGTGAAGTCACTCAGTCATGTCCGACTCTTCGAGACCCCGGGGACTGCAGCCTTCCAGGCTCTCTGCTCACGGGATTTTCCAGGCAAGAGTACTGGAGTGGGGTGCCATTGCCTTCTCCAGCAATCCTCTGGAAAAGCTTTTTCTGGAAGAACTCACCTCCCATGACAGAGACTTAAAATGCCGAGTACTCATTCTCTCAAACTGTCTTGGTATGTGGTCCGGTTTCTTTTATTTATTGTAGTTGAGTTACATTGTTGTGTTAATTACTACTGTACAGCAAAATGACTCAGTTATCTATACACAATTTTCATATGCTTTTCTATTATGGTTTATCACTGGATATTGAATGTACTTCCCTGTGCTATACAGTAGGACCTTATTGTTTATCCATTCTATATATGCCAATAATTATAGCATCTGCTAATCCAAAACTTCCAACCCAACCTTCTCCCACCCCCTGTCCCTTGGCGATCACCAGCCTATTCCCTGTGTCCCTGATTGTTTCATAGATATGTCTGCTTGTGCCATGTTTTAGATTCCACATGTAAGTGATATATGGCATTTGTCTTTCTCCTCCTGACTTACTTCACTTAGTATGATAGTCTCAAGTTGCAGCCACATTGCTGCAAATGGCATTATTTCATTTTTTTAATGATTGATCAATATTCCACTGTGTGTATGTTCTATGTCTTCTTTATCCATTCATCTGTCATGACCATTTAGATTGTTTCCATAGCTTGACTATTGTGAATAGTGCTTTTATGAGTACAGGGCTGTATGTGTCTTCTTGAGTTATAGTTTTGTCTGGATATATGCCCAAGACTGGGAGTGCTGAATCATATGGTAATTCTGATTTTATGGTATGTGGTCCAGTTTTTATCAATGAGACGATGGGATAGTTTCTTATGAGCTTGAGAGGAAATTATTTTTCTCCTGGTAAAAAGACAGGAATAGGCAAGAAAAGTTTGCCTCTTTCTTTCTTGTCTTAAACATAGCTTGAGTGTGGACATGACATTTGGAGCTGTGGCAGCAATAATGTGAACATGAGGAAAAGCCCAAGAGTATCATAAGTCAACTCAGAACTCTGATACTAAACAGCCACCAAACCAACCTTAGAATCACCCTCCCTTTATAAGTTTATTTTAGTTGGGTATTCTATTAGTTGCCATTGAAAATGTTTCCGTAATTAGCAATGTAAATGACAGAAAACCCAACTAACCCTGGCTTAAATCATAGGGACATATATTATTTACTTAACAGAAAGACTAAAAGTAGGTGATCCTGAGATTGGTTCATTGGCTCAGCCACGTCATCAAAAATGCAGACTTGCCTCATGTGTCAGCAATAGATTCTGACCTTTAGTTTTTGCCTCATGGTTGCAAATGGTTGCCAGCAGCCCCAAACATTCCATCCTGGCATAGGCTAGGGCAGGAAGAGGAGGGCAGAAAGGGATCCTCCTCCCCAGCTGCCTCTCTGTTATCATGGAGGAACATCTTTTTTGGCATAGTCCACTCCCTGGCAAGAAATGGGACAGCCATTGGTGACTTAAAGCAGGTTCTGCTTGGCATCTGCTCTTTTCTTCCTCGTCTGCTCTTCTCCCTTCTCAGCATGTCCACTGCCCTTGCTAGCAACCCTCAAAGTCTCTTGGTGATGCTACATTCTTGGGGTTTCTTTTAAACAAAGCATGAGAGTAAAACATGTTTGAGCTTTGCTCTGTCATCGGGGCCTCAAAGAGACTGCATGTTCCCCCTGCTATTGTCTGCAGGCCTTGCTTCCACTGCTTCCCCTCATAGAGGCAGACCTCAGGGGAGTAGTTCTTAATGAGGCATGATTCTGAACACATACACACCCATACTGCCAATGGACATTTGGTAATGATTGGAGACCTTTTCAGTGTCACAACTGGGGAGGCGGTGGTGCTACTGGCATCTAGTAGGTAAAGGCTAGGGAACTGGTACTAATCTTTCAATGCATGGAACAATCCCCCATGCAAAAATTAACCATACCCACACGTCAGCAGTGCCAGGGTTGAGAAACTTGGCCCTAGAGGATAGGACCAGGGCAGAAAGCCACCTTTCCTCCTTTTCTTAATGCCTCCTTGCTTTTGTCCCAGGCCCTGATAAATATGGTGAATGTCCACATTCTATGTTCCCTTCCAAAGACATGAACGTGCCCCTGGATGGTAGCAATGACCAAGTAAACAACACAGAGGAGACACGAAGTACTTACTTATGTTGGTTCACTGATTAAATAAACTAATATCTTGAGTCTATTGTCTTTGGAAAAATTGCAGCAATCACTGCATGACTTTTGTCTTAAATGGCAGTGTTACAGCATTAGTAAGTGTCTCCAGTGGCCATTGCAAAAGAGACAGGCACTATGGGAGGAATGTGGTCAATTCAATCCATTTCTGTTGATGAGCTTTGGAAGTGAGCAAAAGGTCAGCAGAGGAGCATTCTAAAATTAAGACTCATGAACAGTTTGGATCTGGGCCTTGTCTTCCTACTCACTCCTGTCTGCCTTCACAATATTTCTACCAGGCTCAAGTGATAGTACCTTCTTTTTAGACTTGTCATTTCTTGGTTTTATTTTTTTACAATATACCTCCTTATTTTTAGTCCATTTTCATGCACAAAGAGAGACAGACCAACAAATGAGAGAAAGGAAAGAAATCTCCCACACTTAAGCAGGATTCTCTTCTTGTCAGTGCTGGAGTTGGCTGTTTCCACAAACATTCAGAGTTCTCTCCCAAAATAATCATGCCACATGGAGACTGCAGAATTGAAGGTGCAGATATGTCTACATTATAAAGAGATCCTCACCCCCATCCATTGTCTAACACAAGTTAGTAGTTTTTCACTTACATACCTTTTTGCTTTCTGAGTCAGATCAGATCTGTTTAGGTGATCTCAGGCCCACAGGGTGATTCAGTGGTGTCTGTGAAGAAAGCTGAGCACCGAAGAATTGATGCTTTTGAACTGTGGTGTTGGAGAAGACTCTTGAGAGTCCCTTGGACTGCAAGAAGGTCCAACCAGTCCATCCTAACAGAGATCAGTCCTGGGTGTTCATTGGAAGGACTGATGCTAAAACTGAAACTCCAGAACTTTGGCCACCTCATGTGAAGAGTTGACTCATTGGAAAAGACTCTGATGCTGGGAGGGATTGGGGGCAGGAGGAGCAGGGGACAACAGAGGATGAGATGGCTGGATGGCATCACCAACTTGATGGATGTGAGTTTGAGTGAACTCGGGGAGTTGGTGATGGACAGGGAGTCCTGGTATGCTGCGATTCATGGGGTTGCAAAGAGTCAGACACAACTGAGTGACTGAACTGAACTGAACTGAGACCCCAGGCCACTTTGCTCCTCCAATCTCGGCATGCAGCTTCCACCTCATGGTCAAGGTTGGCTGCACCATCTTCCATTATCACAGCCCACATTCCGGCCCACAGGAGTGGAGCACTCCCCCTACTTTTAAGGGACATTACAAGCTGCCCTCATACCTTCTGCTCAAATCCGTTGACCAGAACCTGGTCACACAGCCACATCAAGCTACAAGGGGTGCAAACTGGAAAATTGTATTGGGAGGCTGAGTGTGCTAGCTACAGTGTGAAAATTCTGTCACTGAAGTGCTTGCTAAGTGCCAGGCTCTGTGTTGGCTTTTACTTGGATTACTTGGTTGAATCCTCACAACAAAAGCAGATACTCTTCTAGTGTCTGTGTTACAAATGAGGAAGCTGAGGCACAGAAAGCCTACCCACTCCCAAAGCAGACCCTAATTTGTTAAGGAACTGCCAGTGGGTGGATGGTAAATGGGGAGGGAAGCCAGCAAGGGCTCCATTTCAGGCAAAATCCCCACTTCCATCCCACCCCACCCCACCCAACCCTGATCCTGCAGCATGTGCAATGCCATGAAAAGTACAAAAAAAGCCAGGTCTTTGGGCCTAGAAGGTGCTGAATGAATGAGGGAGTGAGGAAATTAACGAATGTATGGGCTCAAAACTTGATTATTCTCAGGAGGACAGGAGATGAGCTGAAAATCATTTTGGGAAATAGATTTTCCTCCAAACTACTTAACTGTCTCCCTCTCATCCTCCTGACGCCCCAGGAGGTTCTAACCCACCCTTCTATGCAGCAACCTTGACTGAGGGCACCTGTTACCCTCAGGTATGAGGTAGAGAGAGTCAGCACAGTCAGATGTTCTTTTTCCATCCTTGTCTGAACCTGACCAACCTGTAACTTGGCTGCAGCATTGCCTTGTGAAGTTGGGCAAGTTTCTGGAAGCTTCACCACTCTGATCTGAAACCAGGGAGATTAGAATAGTTTGTTCTTGTCTGAAAATCACTGTGAGACTTGCAGGCAGCAGATAGCCCTCTGAATAAAATATAATCTCCTCTCTGCCAGACCAAACATCCTCAAGATCAGGTTCACAAATCCCACAAGAAGTATGAAGTGTATGGGTCACTGAGGGAGGGACTGGCATCAGGGGCTTGGACTGGGAAGGGGGCTCCAATTCCTTGCACCTCCCACCATTCCCTGAACAATGAAAGAGCCCAAAGTCTTCTTATTGATTAGTTAGATGAGGCCATCAGTTTAATGACAATAATACGACTTGTGGAAAAGATCCTACATTCTTAAATAGAATAAAGGGAGACCAGTTGAATAAGAGACAAGATTGCTTTTTCTCCCTCCAGCATAATCTCCTAGGCCCCCATTTCACAGAGCGTGTCTCCTGTGAAATTTCCCCCTGCAAATCCCCAGGGTCTTTAAATTTCACAGTTCCTGCCTAATGTCCTAGAGAAATGGCTTCATCCAGAGTCCCCTGGGGACTCACAGAGGGTAAAGGACACTTAAAAGAGGATCCCTCCTTTAACAGCTCCTGGAAGTGGTCAGATGTAAGCCTTGGGCTGGCCTTTGCTGCCCTTGGTCTCTGTTCCTGTTTTTGTCCCCAGTTGTGCCGGGTGAGTTTGGCAGAGTCTTTAAAGTCCTGGCATGAATCACTGGGAGGCACTTGGCAGATGCCAAGTGTGATTGTGACACCATCAGAATAATCTCCATTCCGGGTACCAAATAGCTGTTGCTAAGAATTGGAAAGAATATTATTTTCTTTCTGAGAATTTGCAATTTGGCCGGCAATGGGGGAGGAATTTCATTAAGGACTGTGGGTGGGTGGTGGGGTTTCTATTTTGGAGTTACCGTGTTTCTCCTCACCAAGCCTCATTGAGCACTCATACCCACACAGTCCTGCACAGTAGCTGCGGCTGCTCCCATCTTACAGATGTTTCTCAGATATTTATGGTTTAGGTGCAGCAGAGCCTTGAACCTCTGAGACTTGGATTCGCACCTGTCTCTCTAACTTGGAAAATACCATTTTCCTATCTCCATGCTATCTTGGGGGCTTCCCTGGTAGCTCAGCTGGTAAAGAATCTGCCTGCAATGCAAGAAACCCTGGTTCGAGTTCTGGGTTGGGAAGATCTGCTGGAGAAGGGATAGGCTACCCACACCAGTATTCTTGGGCTTCCCTTGTGGCTCAGCTGGTAAAGATCTGCCTGCAAGCGGGAGACCTGGGTGTGATCCCTGGGTTGGGAAGATCCCCTGGAGAAAGGAAAGGCTACCCAATTTAGTATTCTGACCTGGAGAATTCCAGGGACTCTATAGTCCATGGGGTCGCAAAGAGTCGGACATGACTGAGTGACTTTCACATACATATGCTATCTTGAATTCAAATAGAAGTGTTGTGGGTTTTTTTGAGAATTAATCATCTTCCCACACACCTGGAAGTGAGAGACTGGCTTGTCGCCTGTGGCCCACCCATCTGTTCCTTCCCAGGTGGTCAGTCTTAGGAAAATTAGAAGAGGACCCCAATTTATATCCCCAAATTCTTGGACCAGATGCATTTTAAAATCAGAAAAAAAGTATGCAAGATTTTTCAGATTTTATAAAGGAATTATTGTATATGTGTCTTGTCTTACATAAGACCCGTAGATCTGGGGCCACACCCTGAAATGAATCACATCAGTATTTCTGCAGTGGAATATTCACAGCAGTGGGATAATAAAGATCATAAAGAGCCACATGGGAATTTAGGTCAGGTTTTCTGCTACCAAATTAGATACGCCAAACAGCAGGTTTTCAGAGTCTTAGGAATTTGGGAGTCACTGTAAGGCAGGGTGGATCTTCAGGTGGTGCTTAAGGGCCCTTCTTTTCCTCTAAATCCTCTTCAGAGGAGTCTGCTGGGGAAGAGTATGGGCAGCAGACACACTCCACAGGGAAGTGACTTAGTCTAGAATTCTTTCAGCTGAGCCTGAAGAGGAAACCCCAGTCCCTGGGCATTTCCAGGACACAAAGATCAGGGAGCCAGACTTACTGAGCTCTTTGACTGACTGCCATGGAGAGCTGTGTGTCCTTAGAGAAAGTGCTGAACCTCTCTGGTCTACTAAGTGAGGAGAGAGCAGAGTGGAAGCTCTGCTCTGGATTCTCTCAGGGCAGTTGGCCCTGTGCAGCTCTGAGGCTGCAGTGAGGCTCTGCAGACCTCCAGACCAGGACTAAGTCTCTGCACCCGAGGGGAAGGCATTCCCTCCCACCAGAGGCATCACCTTCCGGGGCTGTGGGTTTGGGGGTGTGAGGTTTAGATCTGCCCTACCAACTACCAGCTTAGCTTGGACCTGATGACTTCCCAGTTTCTTTACCTGGATAATGAGCATAGTAACAATGGATCCCACCAGCATAGAATGAGCAAGAAGCTCCGTGGAACTAGTGCATGTTCAGCTCAGTGCCTGGAACACACATGACACTCACTAAATAAGAAACAGCTTGTACTATTCTCACTAGGGAGATCGGACCTGTACCCATGACCATAACAAATGCCCACAACCTAGTGGTTTAAAACAACAGGATTGATTCTCTCACAGTTCTGGAGACTCTAAGCCAGAAACCAAGGTGCAGGCATGGTGGGTTCCCTCTGGAGGTTCAGAGGGAGAATCTATTCCATGCCTTTCTTTACCTTCCAGTGGCTGCTGGCAATCCTCAGCATCCCTTGGCTTGTGGTCACATTATTCTGATCGGTCTTCATCTTCATGTGGCCTCTGTGTGTCAAACCTTCCTATCTTTTCTCTTATAAGGACACTTGTTACCGGATTTAGGGCCCACCGTTAATCCAAAATGATCTCATCTTGGGATCCTTCCTTTAATTGCATCCACAAAGACCCTGTGTCCAAATAAGATCACTTTCATAGGTACTAGTGGTTAGGATTTGTGCATTTCTTCTGGAGGTAATACAAATCAACCCACTACAGGGCTAGAGATTAAGTTCACAGGGTTGAAAGCATAGTAAAGATAGCACCAGATGTGCTATCTGGTTGTTAGTTGACCCCTACAGGGGTCCCCTTTTGGGGGCCATCATACAGGAGTCATTCTGACAGTGCAAAGGGTATGGGTTTCAGGGTCTGGCAGACCAAGCCCTGAAACACTGGGCAGTTTTGCTTCACCGAAGTGAGGCTGTTTCCTTATCTCTGAAATGGACATGATAAGCCCTACCTCCAGTTGTTCTTGTGAGGAGTAAAGTCCAGTAAATGCTCCATAAGATGTCCTCTCCATAAAGTGATCCATAAACAGTTTCCTTCCTTGCCCCCATGTTCTTTTGTCTGGTAATATGAATGTGGTTGGGGCCCAGAATCCTCTCAGAAATCCAAACTGAAAGTCTGCAGTAAGGCCCCTGTGTCCCCATGGTTAGAGCACTACAGTGCCAGCCGTGGTGAAAGTTTCGTCAGTCAGAGGTCTTCTTTGATCAGCCAAGTGGTCTGCAGGGTCCAGGCCTGCATTTCCATGGACAAGTGCCTGATCCCCGGGAGCCGATCCTGTGGAACCCACCCCAACCCACACCCCCAGCCTTCCCAAGGCTCGAGAGGATTTCAAACCCTGAAGAGCATTTCCAGGTTGTTGTGCATGCGTACTCAGTAGTGTCTGACTCTTTGTGACCCCATGGGCTATAGCCCTCTAGTCTCCTCTGCCCATGGGATTTCCCAGGCAAGAATACTCGAATGGATTGCCCTTTTCCTCCTCTAGGAGATTTTCCTCACCCAGGGATCGAAACTGTGTCTCCTGCTCTGCACTGGCAGGCAGATTCTTTACCACTGCATCTCAAGGTTGTCATTGTTGTTCAGTGGCCAAGTCATGTTCAACTCTTTCCAACCCCATGGACTGCAGCACACCAGGCTTCCCTGTCCATCACCATCTCCTAGAGTTTGCCAAAGTTCATGACCACTGAAGCAGTGATGCCATCCAACCATCTCATCCTCTGCTACCTCCTTCTCCTATTGCCCTCAATCTTTCCCAGCATCAAGGTCTTTTCCAATGAGTGGGCTCTTTGCATACTTTTGCAGGTGGCCAAAGTATTGGAGCTTCAGCTTTAGTATTAGTCCTTCCAGTAAACACTCAGGGTTGATTTCCTTTAGGATTGACTGGTTTGATCTCTTTGCAGTTCAAGGGACTCTTAAGAGTCTTTTCCAGCATGACAGTTCAAAAGCATCAGTTCTTCGGAACTCTGCCTTCTTTATGGTCCAGCTCTCACATCCGTACATGACTACTGGAAAAATCATCAGATCAGATCAGATCAGTCGCTCAGTCCTGTCTGACTCTTTGCGACCCCATGAACCGCAGCACGCCAGGCCTCCCTGTCCATCACTAACTCCCGGAGGTCACTGAGACTCACATTCATCAAGTCAGTGATGCCATCCAGCCATCTCATCCTCTGTCGTCCCCTTCTCCTCCTGCCCCCAATCCCTCCCAGCATCAGAGTCTTCTCCAATGAGTCAACTCTTCGCATGAGGTGGCCAAAATACTGGAGTTTCAGCTTTAGCATCATTCCTTCCAAAGAAATCCCAGGGCTGATCTCCTTCAGAATGGACTGGTTGGATCTCCTTGCAGTCCAAGGGACTCTCAAGAGTCTTCTCCAACACCACAGTTCAAAAGCATCAATTCTTCGGCGCTCAGCCTTCTTCACAGTCCAACTCTCACATCCATACATGACCACAGGAAAGACCATAGCCTTGACTAGGCGAAACTTTGTTGGCAAAGGAATGTCTCTGCTTTTGAATATGCTATCTAGGTTGGTCATAACTTTCCCTCCAAGGAGTAAGCGTCTTTTAATTTCATGGCTGCAGTCACCATCTGCAGTGATTTTGGAGCCCAGAAAAATAAAGTCTGACACTGTTTCCACTGTTTCTCCATCTATTTCCCATGTAGTGATGGGACCAGATGCCATGATCTTCGTTTTCTGAATGTTGAGTTTTAAGCCAACCTTTTCACTCTCCACTTTCACTTTCATCAAGAGGCTTTTTATTTCCTTTTCACTTTCTGCCATAAGGGTGGTGTCATCTGCATATCTGAGGTTATTGATATTTCTCCCAGCAATCTTGATTCCAACTTGTGTTTCTTCCAGTCCAGCATTTCTCATGATGTACTCTGCATATAAGTTAAATAATCAGGGTGACAATATACAGCCTTGACGTACTCCTTTTCCTATTTTGAACCAGTCTGTTATTCCATGACCAGTTCTAACTGTTGCTTCCTGACCTGTATACAAATTTCTTAAGAGGCAGATCAGGTGGTCTGGTATTCCCATCTCTTTCAGAATTTTCCATAGCCTCAACTATACAGACCTTTGTCAGCAAAGTAACGTCTTTGGTTTTCAATACACTGTCTAGGTTTGTCATAAGGTTGCTATAAAACAAAACAGTGTCCGGGATGGGTTTCAAGGAACCAGACTCAGTTCTTCTAAACCGTGTGTGGGACCTAGACACCGCTCACAGGAAAGCTGTGGCGCCCCTACCTGGCTTCTCTTGTCTTTCTGAGGTGGGTTGAGAAGCTGGGCTCTGTCCCTGTGGGATGGTTCTGGTGGGTCACTGATGCTGCTCCCAGGGCCTGTTTGTTCTCTTGGAACACATGTGCCTTTTTCTGATTGAGTTTTATGTCAGAGTAGGATTTCAGTTTTTGTTAGGAGGTGCTGGAGTATCTAGTCTGTGCACCAGGCAGGCCCAGCATTTTAATTCTTGAGCACATAACTTAATTCTTCAGTAATAATACTGCCAGCCATAAGTTTTTGGATGTCATAGTTTGTTTTAGCTTTTGTCACAGAAACTCAGAAAACCCAAAGGGGCATGAACTTTTGCCATTTGTGGTAGGATAGGAAGGGGCTGGCGGGCTGATTGGCTCCCCCAAACCTTGGGAATCCATTTGCACTCCTCCGTGGAAGGGAGTTCAGCCAGCAGGCTTTTGCTCCTGCACAGCTCCTCTGCCCCACCCCCACCCGTCTTTTGTTTTAGAGGCTGGTTTTTGGTGGATCCTCCCCAAACCAGTTGTTTCCAAAGGCAAGTGAAAGTGAAGTCGCTCAGTCCTGTCCGACTCGTAGCGACCCCATGGACTGCAGCCTGCCAGGCTCGTCCATCCATGGGAGTGTCCAGGCAAGAGTACTGGAGTGGGGTGCCATTCCAAAGGCAAAGGGCACCCAAACCCAGGAAGGTCCAAGTGCTGGTTCCCTCCACCCATCCTCCGGGCCCCCCAGGTTGTGTTCCTGAGCCAGGCTCTTTATGACACAGGAAGGTCCCACTGCCCTTCTTGTCCTTCCACACAGCTGTGCGAGTGACTTGGGTGTGAATGATGGCAACAGGGTTGTTTGATGTCTGTGAGGTTCTGAGCAACATGTCTTCAAAGTATCACCCCTGGTAACACTTACTCTACTTTACAGATGAGGAATATGAGCCCCAGAGAGGTCAAGAGTGGCTTCTTTGGGCTCCAAGGTGGTGGAATTACAATGGGGCTGATTAGAGGGAAACAAACACTGGAGACTGAGGATCCATTTTGCTTATGGACGTGGATAATTGAGCGGGGAATCAACAGGGGTGTGGGAAAGGGAGGGACACAGAGGCACAGACCTGCAGAGCCCACACAGCCGTGGTGGGCAGAGGGCTGACGGGTAGCGCTAGCAGATGAGGCTGGATGGAGGCTCAAGGGTTTGTCTGTCTGGCCTCAGCTGGTACATATCAATCGGGCCAGGGCATGGCTAGACATACGTCCACTGTCTGCTCTCCAAGCATGCACCCTCCTCCCCTACACTCATCAACTTCTCTCTCATTCCAGCAGCAAGGACCTAACCTAGGATGGCACTAGGAGAGTCTAGATGCCACCTTCAGTGGCCACCCAACTCCCATAATCCTGTCCATCCTCTGTCACCATAATGTCCCTTAACTCTCCTGATTGGCAATGCTCATCTCTTTAGTGGTTTGGTGGGACTGGATCTTACCGGGAAGCCTAACCATCTGTGATTACTGCATCTATCCATCAGTTCCCAGAGGGGTTCATAATGTTTTCACTTTGACTATTTCCCTTCCTTCCACTGGCTATGTATTCATATAGTAACAGAAGTGTGTGGATGGACCTGTGATCAATGCCACATCACCCCTGAGCTTTCCACCAGCTCCACACTTTCAGCTTTCCTAGATGCAGGATTTCTGGGGTCAAAGCTGGCCAGAATGTCCATTCATTGCTCTGACCTGGCCAGTGGGCTGAAAAACATGTTCCCTGTTCTCAGACAGAGAGAAGACACTCAAAAGAGGGCTGAAGGAAAAGAGCCAGGTCTCTCTCTCTCTCTCTCTCTCTCCCCCCAGGGAATTCTGGAGCAACTTAATGGCAGTGGAAATTCTTAAGGAGAGAACATCACTACATATTAGTAATCATTATTGCTATTAATTATGAATGAGTCATGGGAATATCAGAATGACTTGGGAGCAGTTCCTCCAAGGCAATAGAAATGCCTTTAATGGAAACACATTTCTAGTTTGCCCTCAGAAAGAAATGTACTGGGCACCCATGTGGGCAAAGAGAGGGCAAAACACCAGCAGCATCATGACCAACAATGGAAGCCTAGGTCATTTGTGGACTGAGATTGAGCTCTTAACAATGGGACTCTTGAGAGTTCCTTGGACTGCAAGGAGATCAACCAGTCAATCCTAAAGGAAATCAACCCTGAACACTCATTGGAAGGATCGATGCTGAAGCTCCAATACTTTGGCCACCTGATGTGAAAAGCTGACTCATTGAAAAAGACCCTGATACTGGGAAAGATTGAGGGCAGGAGGAGAAGGGGATGACAGAGGATGAGATGGTTGGGTGGTACCACTGACTCAATGGACATGAGTTTGAGTGAACTGCGGGAGTTGGTGATGGACAGGGAGGCCTGGCGTGCTGCAGTCCCTGCAGTGGCAGAGTTGGACACAACACAGTGACTGAACAACAACAAATGAAAGTTAAGAGGAATTACACTTGTCACTTGACACAAAGTCATATTCTAGCCTTCTCAGTTGGACTAAACTCCCCAGAACAGAAAAATCCCCAGTTCTGTTTGTAGTTACTGCTACCTTGGGATACGTGTATTGCTGTTGTTAAAAATGAGAACAGCAACAGTGGCCATGGGGTTTTTTTGTTCTGATGATGAGTGATGTTCCAGCCTTCAGCAGGGAGTGGTGCTCAGGCCACTGGGTGGGTTACCTCCCATCTGTCAGCCAACATTATCTACATGGCCCCCACCTGCCACTAGGGTGGCTAAGTCAGCAGGAAGAGTCTGGGCCCAGGCAGTAGCTGGCCTGGCCTCGGGGAGGGATGAGGTCCCTGAGGCTGTGAGATCCATGTTCAGATGAAGGCCAGCGGGATTGCTGGAGGCATGTGAGGCTGTGGGCAATCTCATGACTCCGGGTCTGGAGTTACAGATCTGTCCACAGAGCAGAATCAGCTCATACCTACTGACCCCTGATAGGTGAACACTGCAGCACTAGGTCTGCCGGGGCCCTCGGGGAGAGCACTGTGGAATGTTCCAGGGAAGCTTGCAGTCAAGATGTAGAGAGAGAGCCCATGTGGGGGAGAAGACCACTTCAGCACAGCATCCTCTCTCATTAGACCACCATTACAACCCTCTACTTGGTCTGCTAGTGCCCCCTATGGCCCCTCAATCCATCTTTCCTGCACCATCAGATACCTGCCTGGACTGGCACTTCTCAAACTCCAAAGTGCCTCCACAAGTCCTGGGTATCAAGTTATATTAATAAAATGCAGATCTCTCAGATCCGGTGTGTCTACCAAGCACAGGGAGGCCAAGGCTGCTGGGCAGTTTAAAGGGACCTAAAGGCCAGCAGAAGACTTAAATGTGTGCTTTCGGGCAATGTGACCTTTGGAATGTCCCTCTGTCTGGCTCTGCTATCTCCTTCTCTGTAGAATGTGGCTGCAATGAAGATACGAGCTCAGTGGATGAAACACACCAAGGCCAGTGTCTGGTTTGCAGTGCAGTTGCGAGCATGGGCCCTTATTGCTGCTTGTCCCTCCTCTCTTTCATCCCTACAGTGCACCCTTCCCTGCAGA
The DNA here is from genome assembly GCA_935064755.1 of Tragelaphus eurycerus. Lineage (NCBI taxonomy): Eukaryota > Metazoa > Chordata > Mammalia > Artiodactyla > Bovidae > Tragelaphus > Tragelaphus eurycerus. The sequence continues at coordinate 35,860,088 of CAKXYN010000002.1, forward strand.
TCAACCAGCCTCATGCCCCACTCTCATCCATATTTTGCATTTCCTTGTGTCTGGAATGGCCTTCTAAGGGATTCTTGCCCACAGTAGTAGATATAATGGAGTAGTAGATATAAAAGAGTCCAAAATTCACTACTTGGATGCAATCTCAAAAATGGCAGAATGATCTCTGTTCATTTCCAAGGCAAACCATTCAATATCACAGTAATCCAAGTATATACCCAGACCAGTAATGCTGAAGAAGCTGAAGTTGAACGGTTCTATGAAGACCTACAAGACTTTCTAGAATTAACACCCAAAAAAGATGTCCTTTTCATTATAGGGGACTGGAATGCAAAGGTAGAAAGTCAAGAAACACTGGAGTAATAGGTGAATTTGGCCTTGGAGTACAAAATGAAGCAGAACAAAGGCTAATAGAGTTTTGCCAAGAGAACGCACTGGTCATAGCAAACACCCTCTTCCAACAACACAAGAGAAGACTCTACACATGGACATCACCAGATGGTCAACACCGAAATCAGATTGCTTATATTCTTTGAAACACAAAGATGAGAAGCTCTATACAGTCTCAGCAAAAACAAGACTGGGAGCTGATTGTGGCTCAGATCATGAACTCCTTATTGCCAAATTCAGGCTTAAATTGAAGAAAGCAGGGGAAACCACTAGACCATTCAGGTATGACCTAAATCAAATCCCTTATGATTATACACTGGAAGTAAAAAATAGATTCAAGAGATTAGTTCTGATAGAGTGCCTGAAGAACTATGGACAGAGATTCATGACACTGTACAGGAGACAGGGATCAAGACCATACCCAAGAAAAAGAAATGCAAAAAAGCAAAATGGCTGTCTGAGGAGGCCTTACAAATAGCTGTGAAAAGAAGAGAAGCAAAAAGGAAAGGAGAATTGGAAAGATATACCCATTTGAATGCAGAATTCCAAAGAATAGCAAGGAGAGACAAGAAAGCCTTCCTCAGTGATCAGTGCAAAGAAATAGAGGAAAACAATAGCATTGTAAAGACTAGAGATCTCTTCAAGAAAATTAAAGATATCAAGGGAACATTTCATGCAAAGATGGGCACAATAAAGGACAGAAATGGCATGGACCTAAGCCATGATATTAAGCAGAAGATATGAAGGTGAGGTGGCAAGAATACACAGAAGAACTATTCAAAAAAGATCTTCATGACCCAGATAATCAGGATGGTATGATCACTGACCTAGAGCCAGACATCCAGGAATGCAAATTAAAGTGGGCCTTAGAAAACATCACTATGAACAAAGCTAGTGGAGGTGATGGAATTCCAGTTGAGCTATTTCAAATCCTAAAAGATGAAGCTGTGAAAGTGCTACACTCAATATGCCAGCAAATTTGGAAAATTCAGCAGTGGCCACAGCACTGGAAAATGTGAATTTTCATTCCAGTCCCAAAGAAGGGCAATGCCAAAGAATGCTCAAACTACTGCACAATTGCATTCATCTTTCACACTAGTAAAGTAATGCTCAAAATTCTCCAAGCCAGACTTCAACAATACGTGAACTTGCAGATGTTCAAGTTGGATTTAGAAAAGACAGAGGAATCAGAGATCAAATTGCCAACATCCATTGGATCATCAAAAAAGCAAGAGAGCTCCAGGAAAACATCTATTTCTGCTTTGTTGACTATGCCAAAGCCTTTGCCTATGTATCACAACAAACTGTGGAAAATTCTGAAACAGATGAGAATACTAGACCACCTGACCTGCCTCTTGAGAAATCGGTATGCAGGCCAGGAAGCAACTGTTAGAACTGGACATGGAACAACAGACAGTTTCCAAATAGGAAAAGGAGTATGTCAAGGCTGTATATTGTCACCCTGATTATTTAACTTATATGCAGAGTACATCATGAGAAATGCTGGGCTGGATGAAGCACAAGCTGGAATCAAGATTGCTGGGAGAAATCTCAATAACCTCAGATATGCAGGTGACACCACCCTTATGGCAGAAAGTGAAAAAGAACTAAAGAGCCTCTTGACGAAAGTGAAAGAGGAGAGTGAAAAAGTTGCCTTAAAGCTCAACATTCAGAAAACGAAGATCATGGCATCCGGTCCCATCACTTCATGGGAAATAGATGGGGAAACAGTGGAAACAGTGGCAGACTTTGTTTTGGGGGGGCTCCAAAATCACTGCAAATGGTGATTGCAGCCATAAAATTAAAAGACGCTTACTCCTTGGACGAAAAGTCATGACCAACCTAGACAGCATATTAAAAAGCAGAGACATTACTTTATCAACAAAGGTCCGTCTAGTCAAAGCTATGGTTTTTCCAGTGGTCATGTATGGATGTGAGAGTTGGACTATAAAGAAAGCTGAGTGCTGAAGAATTGATGCTTTTGAATTGTGGTGTTGGAGAAGACTCTTGAGAGTCCCTTGGCCTGCAAGGAGATTCAACCAGTCCATCCTAAAGGAAATCAGTCCTGAATATTCATTGGAAGGACTGATGTTGAAGCTGAAACTCCAATACTTCGGCCACCTGATGCAAAGAACTGACTCATTTGAAAAGACCCTGATGCTGGGAAAGATTGAGGGCAGGAGGAGAAGGGAATGACAGAGGATGAGACAGAGAATCAGATGGCATCACTGACTCAATGGACATGAGTTTGACTAAACTCTGGGAGTTGGTGATGGACAGGGAGGGCCTGGCATGCTGCAGTCCATGGGGTCCCAAAGAGTCGGACATGACTGAGCGACTGAACTGAACTGGAATGCCCTTTTCTCCCCAGTCCACTGGCAAAGTCCTCTTCATTCTTTCAGGCTCCCAGACCTGAGCCCACCTGCAAAGGAGACTGTTCACAGGGCTGAGTAGCCCCTTGACCATGAGCTCCAGGGGGACAGGAAGTGTTTGTACCCTCTTGTATCCCAGTCTGTACATCACCTGACACATAGTGGGTTTCAGTACATGATGATGAGACAGCAAATGCTTCAGCTCTTTCTTCTGTAACTTCTATGAGTCTGTGCTCTACTGAGAGAGGCTAAACCAGTATTTCTCAACCTTTACTGCATATCATCACTCCCTACAGTCTTTTTAAGAACCAGAAATTCCTGGGCCCCACTCCAGACATACTTGAGACAAAATTTCAGAGAGAGAATATCATGAGCATTCATTTATTTACTTACTTGTCTAGTTCTCTGAGTACCGACTAGTTATAGTTAAGTATTTTTTTTATTCAATGTCTTATAGCCTATTATTATTTCTCATTTTATGCCACATTGTTTCAGGTTTAGCCTTCTGGCCCTGTGTCCTCTTGACATGTCCTCATCACTCTTGGAGTAATTCCTTGCTTTCCTATGTATAAGACTTTCCAGATTCATTTTGTGATGTATCTCTTACAAAGCACAACAGGTGATTCTGATGCACATATGGGTTTTGGAAGCCATCATGTCAATCAGTAACTTCAAATCACCAACAGGGTTAGCTCTGATTGCCAGAACCCATAGCAACAGGCAGAGGAATATTCTTGGGCAGAAGCTAGTGAAGGAAGCTCAGTGTTCCCTAAGACTCCCAGGCTGCACCCCTGAGGATGGCTGGCTCAGCACAGAAGACAGATGATTCAGGCAAGCTACCTGGCAGAGGTTCCCAGGTGCCACATGCCCAGCCAGTTACAGATGGCAAATGCCTAGTGTGCCCAAGGCAACAACTGCAGGAAACAGGAAGGAGGCCGTACAGAGCAGGACTTTATGCAGAGTCGGACATGACTGAGTGACTGAACTGATCTGAATGTGTTTCTCAACAGGTAGAAGTCATATTACCTTTAACTGTCTGCCTGGAGCAATAATTGTCATGAGGTCTGGGTCCTGCTGTCTGAGGAATCAGCCCCAGGAATTTCCCAGGGCTGGAAAAGGCTGGTCGCTCCCATCAAGGAACCCTGTAGGGTATTCCTCTGGAGGAGGCCAGGTATCACAAATGCCTTGCACTAAGCAGCACTTTTCTTCCCAAGAATGCAAAGCACTTTCACAGATGGCTCATTTGTTTTCAAATAATTTTTAATGTAAAATCATTTGTACAACCTGAACAGAGATTTAAAAAAAAGACTTACAATTCTGTACTGCCTTGACAAGTTTTCTGTAGATCTAATATTATGCCAAAATGAGTTTTAAAAATAGACTCACAATTTACAACATCGTGGGAACCAGCATAATGCCCCTACCCACAAGATGTTCACATCTTGAACCTGTGACTCTTACCTTCCATGACAGAAGGGAGTTCACAGGTACTTAGAGTAAGGTAAGCATCCTGAGGTGGAAAGTTTATCTAGAATCATCTGGGTGGGCCTGTCGTAATCACAAGAATCATTATAAGGGGCAGAGATACGATGATGGAAGCAGAGGTGAGAAGGACGGTGGGGGAGAGAGGGACTTGAATGTGCTACTCCACTGGCTTTGAAGATGAAGGAAGGGTTCATAAGCTCATTTACAGAAACAAGAAAAGTAAGGAAGCAGATTCTATCTAGAGCCTCCAGAAACAGTGCGACCCTGCTGACACCTTGCTTTTAAGAACCGTTTCAGACTTTTGATTTCCAAAACTGTAAAGGAATAAGTTTGGTTGTTGGCTTAACACAAATTTATGTATAATTATTATAGCAGCAATGGAAACTAATACAGACACTGATTTAAAATTTATTTTTAATGAATTAATTTTTGAAGTATAATTGATTTTCAGTGTTGTTTGAGTTGTACAGCAGAGATTCAGTGATGCATATACCACATTGCTGTTGCATCAACCAGCTTGCTTTTTAGTCATAATCTCTTCACTTTGCCATATCACATTTTGTAAACTCTTCCCATGAACATACAGCTGTAATAAAAAATCTTCTTTTCATTTCTTTCTCCACTATCTGAACCCCTACTACCCACCTTTCTGTGATTGCTAATGCCGCTGTTCTGCACCAAAAAGGCTTGTGTACCTGAAGTTTCCTACTCAACGTTAGCCTTATACTCTTTTAATACCTCTGGAGTTTAACTGAGCATCTATTACTATCCTTTTCTTGAATGCATATGGAAATGGGGATTCAGGAGTGCAGGTGCAATAAACATTCCCACATGCAGACTGTCAGCTGTCCACAAGGTAATCCTCTGTAAGTAGAGCATGGATTCTTCCTCCCCTGCAGTAAGCCCCCCTCCTCTGCTGTGGGCAAAAGTTCCCTGAGATGAAATTACTGGCACCCCAAAGTTAACCTGGAAAATGACTCATGGTTCAAAATCCACTTCTCCCTTTCACACATGGTTACCTGGAAGCTGCAGTAATGACAGTAGTGTGTCCAAAGCTGCTGGCAGAAATACCCAGCTGAAGCCAGTAGGTAGGCACTCAATGTCCTGCTTTTTCTGCATTCTCATGTTGTCCACAAATGACCCAACTTCCCATCTAGCATCACAGGCCCAGAGACTTCCTGCCAATGAGAGGAATAGGCTTTAAAAGTAAGCAAATCTATATGCAGAATAGCCAGAGAGAGTCTAGGGGGAGACAAAGGTGTCCTGTTGCAACTGAGAGGACAGAGGCTCCACTGAGAATCACCCAGGCCAGGGCCTCTCCTCATGTAGTTCAGATCCCCCAGCCCCATCCTCCCCCTGGTTCCCACCACTATGCTTCCTGTCCTGCTCCTTCATATTGGTGACCTGGCTAAAGTGTCTGCTTGTTTGTTTCCTTCCTTTTCTGGTTTAAGATGTGACTTAGTACGTTTACACACCTAGGCTCATGCCCAACCACCTCCCACCACAGCCCCTGGCCCAGCGCAGGCTCCCAGGCTCCTGCCCTGCTCTGGGCAGCCATCTGCTCATCAGGAGATCCTATGCAGTTTCCCTCAGAATCTCAAGGACATCTTGATGAACCTGCAAAGCCTAAAAGATAGGAAGAGAGCAAAGGAGGTCTGATGAATGAAAAAATGAATGTAAATTAAAAAGCCTCATTTAATTATTGGTTTTCTCTTGCTCTGTGACCCCAAACTCTTTCCTAATGTGCTACTGAGTTGCTAAAATGATTTACTTGTTCTTCCCAGAGATGTGTAGCCAAGAAGGAAAGAGGAAACGAAGCAGGAGCTAGCAGCACACAGCAGTGGGGAGCTGATTGGCTGAAACCTTTCTGGATTAGAAACCAAAAATTTGAAAATACAGGTTAAGGAGGGACTGTGGAGTTTGCTGTAGGTTTCTGTCCTGGTCCTAGCTTTTGTTTTGAGTGATGGTTTTTTCAGTCCTTATTACATTAAAGAATAAAACAAAAAGCCTAAGGAAGTAATGGCAGGCCAGACATGGTCCAATGACAACAGAGTGGCATAAACGAAAGGTGGTGATTAATCCCTAATCCAATTCTGTGTACCTGAGATCCAGGAAAGAGAATGCAGAAATAAATCACATCTCCGGTGGCCTCAGCAGGGCCTCTGTTGAGGGGAGGGGAGTCAGGCTGCAACACTTCCTCCTGGACTACCCTGGCGTCCAGAGGGGGCCTGGCAGGAGGTCGAGCTGAGCAGAGCTGACTGTGTCTAGCAAGAGGCTGCCACCTGCACCTGTGTGAGTCAACAGGTCCTGTTCTCAACACCCCCAGAAAATGGGGGGTCAGCCTCTGCCTATGAGAACACGGACATAGAGGCCAATGTGACTGGCCCTCTGTAAACTAGCCCAGGTTTGCAGGGCCAGGGAGTGGGGGAGGGCTGCCAGCAAAACATTTTCAGACCTCCTGGCCACCCATTCCTCACAGGGATCCACTCCAAGCCACGCAGCTGTGACATCTCATTATCTCCTCTCCACCAGGAGCCTCCTCCCCACCAGGTTTTGTGGAGCCCAAAGAGTAAACAATTTGGGGAGCCTTTAAGGAAAATGAACATAAATTTACTCATGCAAAAAGCAGATACCAGAACAAAACCAGGTATTTATCTAGAAGCAAGGGCTAGCTAGCTATTTAGCTTTGTTCTCTGAGCATAGGGATCATCAGACCCATTTAAAGGTCATGAAAAAAAAAAAAAAAGAGTGGGTATATGTATGTGTACAGGGCTTCCCTGGTGGTTCAGCAGTAAAGACTCTGCCCGCCAATGCAGGAGACCTGGGTTGGATGCCTGGGTCAGGAAGATCCCCTGGAGAAAGAAATGGCCACCCACTCCAGTATTCTTGCCTGGACGATCCCATGGGCTGAGGATCAAGGTGGGCTATGGAGTCACAAAGAGTCAGACAAGACTGAGTGACTAAAGCAACAACAAATGTGTGTGTGTGTAACTGACTCACTTGGCTGTACTGCAGAGACTAACACAGCAGTGTACATCAACTATACTCCAATAAAAGAATTTTTTTTAAAAAAGGCACAAGATTGAGGCCCATATTGGTGACGTGACTTGCCCAAGGTCAAACACCAGGCAATGAGTTAACTAGGATTATAACCCAAATCAGTTCCATGTGACCCAACTGGGTGGCTTCCAATAACCTCTGATGGTGGTGCTGATGGGGGGAGGAGGAGTTGCCACTGTTCCAGAAAGACTGGTTATCTTATCTGCATCCTAAAATGATTCATGCCATCAGCCAATTCAGTCACATTTATCCAGGGCATATCTTTTCTTGCTGGGGCAGTGCAGGGGCCTGGGAGTCAACAGGAAAGCAGTAATGGAGCCTCCTGCTCCCCAGGAGGCAAATAGAAAATGAATCCCACCACCACCAGCGCTTCTGCTCATTGAGCGCTGGTGTGGGAAAGAAGGTCACTGAGCAAAACAGATATATTGTATTTTACTGGCTGCTTCTAAAGGCCTCAGGGAAGGAATCGTGTGTGTTTAGAACAATAATTCAATACGTCTTTGGAAGTAGAAGATGAAAGCCTGTGGGCTTGGGCTGGAAAAGGACTATGAAGATGTGACTGCAGCACTTTAGGTTGGAACCAATACACTGTGGGGGCCAGAAAGGAGGAGGGAGAGCTAAGAGGAGGCAGAAAGTCAGAAATATTGAAAAAAAAAACAAAACAGCAACAAGGTTATCTGTACTAGGTTCAGTACAACTGTGTTTTTACAATGTAAATCTCCACATGCCCAAGATTTCAGTAAAGCTGGACCACACACATGGGCTTGAGAGGATGATGAGTGTGAGAATGAGAAAGTGTGTGAGTATGTATGAGTGTGTGTGCATGAGCATGCGCGCATGTGTCTGAGGCTGAGTTCCACATCTGGATTAGATTAAAACCTAATGGAGGAAAATATGATGGAGTAGGAACAAGAAATCTGATGCCTGGGGCTTTACTGGAAATCCTACCTTGGCTCTGGGCAGCTGGGCCGAGGCGATCGTCTCTGGGTCTGAAGGGCAGGCGGGTCCCATCTGGCGCTGATGCTGTGAAAGGGAAGTCACCCTGTTGAGTCCCCCTGTGCACCCAGTCCCATGGGCCTGCCGCACACATTGTCTCACACAATCTTCCCTCAGTCAGTAAGAGATAGTTTGTCCATCCATCCTTTGTAGATAAAGAACTCAAGGCTCAGACAGGTTAAACAACTTGCCTAGGGCAGTAACAACTATTAAGAACAAATTTATCTGATGTCACAGCCCTTCCTAGTTCTGTGGCTCCCCTGGCCTGACCGTGACATTCCTTTCACTTTTGGTCCATTTCTACACCCATTGCTTCCAGGTCTCATCATAAGAACAATAGAGCACTGGACACGGACAAGTCCAAGGGAACTGGCTGACAGTCAACAGGCCCCCACAAGGCAGGTGCCGTGCTGTTTCCTCCCAGCTTCTCCTCTTCCTTCCCTCCCACCCCTCTCCGTTAGGTTTCTCATGGAAGCCAGTGGAGTATTACTGACCAGTCACCCACTCCCACCTTTTCTGTGGGGACATTAATCCCCCCCCTGCTGCCCAGGTTGTCTCTGAATGATCCACAAAGTGTGTGGAAGCAGTTTTTTTTTTTTTTAATTTTATTTTTAAATTTATTTTTGGCTGTGCTGGGTCTTCGTTACTGCATGGTCTTTTCTCTAGCTGCGGAGAGCAGGAGCTATCCTCTAGCTGCAGCGCGTGGGCTTCTTGTTGCGGTGGTTTCTCTTGTTATGGAGCGTGGCTCAGTAGTTGTGGTATAAGGGTTAAGTTGCTCCACAGCGTGTGGGATCTTCCCGGACCAGTGATGGAACCCATGTCTCCTGCATTGGCAGGCAGATTCTTTACCACTGAGATACTAGGGAAGCCCTGAAAGTTGTTTTTAAGTGTGACTTCTCATTAAGTGAAAATGCTAACAGCAAATATGCATTATTTTGTGTGTTTATATACATGCCTCTTCACAGAAATTGAGAGAAGAACATATTACTGGAGTTATTTAAACAGATGAGGTCTTTCAAAACTTGACTGTAGGTAAAGTACTGAGTCATGCCAACTAATTTTAATGTGTTGACCATCTGACTGCCACCAGGACACAGCCACTTGGTTTTTTCTTGGTCAAGTGTTAAATAGCTGTCAAGTCAGCTATTGAGTGATAATAAGCATCCAATTATCACTGAAAATGGAGTCTGGTCCCAGTATCCTGCCTGTGCTTGGAGATTCAAGGAGAGCTCCATTGCTGGTAGAACTAGCCCCACACATCTGGGAGGGACAAATAAAATGGTTCTTTACTGAGTGCCTCTTGTGTGCCAGCCACCAGGCAAAGCATGCTGCATCCATAATCTTGTCCCAACTGGTTGGCAAAGTGGGCACCAGTGTTATCCTCACATTAGAGAAGAGGAAAGTAGTGCCTAGGGTTGCCAGCTGATCAGTGTTGGGGGTCATGATTAGGGCTCTTCACAAACAATCCCAATCCAGTTATTCAGTTCTTTTTCCCCAAATAAGGGAGGGTTGTACTTCCCTACTCCCTCAATGTTGGTAACACATGTCCCTTCTGGGTAGAAGTGGTTTCCTCATCTGCCACCGAGGAAAAATAGTATCTGAGAAGGGGACGACAGAGGATGAGATGGCTGGATGGCATCACTGACTCGATGGATGCGAGTCTGAGTGACCTCCGGGAGCTGGTGATGGACAGGGAGGCCTGGCGTGCTGTGGTTCATGGGGTCGCAAAGAGTCGGACACGACTGAGCGACTGATCTGATCTGATTCCATAACCTGCTGGGAGGATCAAGTGTAGTAATAAATGCAATAATGTATATAAAAATATATATTAATAGCATAGTATATGGCACACTGTAAGGGTTTAAAGATGTTAGCTGTTCCTATTTTCATGATGATTACATGATGTTGCTCCTTGAGAATCTTCAGCTTCTTCCTGTTATGTTATGTATTAAGTCACAGCCAGCTGTCTCAGCCAGGCATTCCGGGTGTCACTTCCTGATGTTTCTGTCATGGCTCAGGAAGCTCGGAGGCCACCTTGGCACCTAGACTGTATGAGGGAAGTTAGGGAGGTGAAGACAGGACTGCTTTGAGTAGTCCAGCCTCTAGAGTGCTCCGTTAGCATAGCCCCAGGTGGTGTTAGTAGTAAAGAACATGCCTGCCAATGCAGGAGACTTAAGAGACGTGGGTTCTATTCCTGGGTCGGAAAGATCCTCTGGCAAAGGAAATGGCAACCCACTACAGTATTCTTGCCTGGAGAATCCCATGGACAGTGGAACCTGGAGGGCTATGGTCCACGGGGTCACAAAGAGTCCAACATGACTGAGCATGCACAAGTTAGCACAGTGGCTGCATTAGCCAATCCCTGATATGTCTGGAAGGGCCAGTCCAGCAGGAAGAACACAGCTATTGGGGGGCTAGGTGAAAGCAATCTTGGGGGTTAGTGTTGGACATTGTGCCTGCTGAGTTTTTTCAGTTCAGTTCAGTCGCTCAGTCGTGTCTGACTCCTTGTGACCCCATGAATCACAGCATACCAGGCCTCCCTGTCCATCACCAACTCCCAGAGTCCACCCAAACCCATGTCCATCAGTTGGTGATGCCATCCAGCCATCTCATCCTCTGTCATCCCCTTTTCCTCCTGCCCTCAATCTTTCCCAGCATCAGGGTCTTTTCCAGTGAGTCAGCTCTTCGCATCAGGTGGCCAAAGTATTGAAGTTTCAGTTTCAACATCAGTCCTTCCAATGAATATTCAGGACTGATTTCCTTTAGGATGGACTGGTTGGATCTCCTTGCAGTCCAAGGGACTCTCAAGAGTCTTCTCCAACATCACAGTTCAAAAGTATCAATTCTTTGGCACTCAGCTTTCTTTGTAGTCCGATGCTGAGTTTTTAAAAAATATTTGTTTATGGCTGCAGTGGGTCTCCCTTGGGGCACACGGGCTTTTCCTTAGTTGGACTGCTGTCTCACCACGATGTGCATGCTTATTGTGGTGGCTTCTCTTGTGGAGCACAGACTCTAGGACATGCAAGCTTCAGTAGTTGTGGCTCATGGGCTTGGTTGCCCTGAGGCATGTGGAATCTTAGTTCCTGGAACAAAGATTGAACCTGTATCCCCTATATTAATAGAAAGATTCTTAACCACTGGGCCACCACAGAAGTCCTGAGCCTGTTGTTGAAAGCAAGGTGTCCTTACTATTTATAGCATTGGATACAAAATATATATTTGAGTTCTCATTTTAGGCAAGATGCAGTAAGCACAATTCAACATGCCTCTCCCACTGAATGTGACAATAATTCTCAGACAGAATTTGTGGAGCAGTTACTGGAGAGACAATGGAAAAGAAACAGAAGATGGTAGGTTGGGGAAGGAGATCAGAATTTCAAATACCACCAATACCACTGTGAGTCCCTCTATTTCTCCCTTGGACATCATCTGACCTCAACTCACATGCAGCTTGAAAACTGGAAGTAAGCACCAGATGCAAACAGAAAGGACTGCAAAAGGAACACTTGTTATCTGGCCTGATGAGGGGAAAGAGGGGCTCCCAAGTGTCACAGAAAGGGAGGAAAGCCCTGGTTGTTTTTCTCCAATCTCCCACCTTGACCCTCAGCTGATCCCGTGGTAGTAGCAGTGAATGTAGGACAAAATCCCACTGCTTTTTTTTCCTGCCTGTCCTTCCATTGCTTGGCCCATACTCAGACACACTCAGAGGACGTGTACAGATGCTCAGAGAAACTAAACCCCCAGCTTTCAGACCAGAGGGCCACAAGGGAGCTAAACGTTTTAGATCTCAGAAAGGTGAGAGCTTAAGAGAGAAGAGCTTCTGGGCTTATTTCTAAGCTCTGTGAGTTTTGAGGACTGGACTGTGGATTACAGAATCACCCAGACTCCCAAATGGCCACTGGGTAGCATACAGAGCAGATCCAAGTAGCACTTGCAAAGTCTTTGAAAACTGAACTGAAATTGAAACCACAGCCCATAGAGAAGGGTTAGGACTTGAGGCTGGAGCTTACCTGCTAGATGGATCACCTGCTAAAATAAAACAAAACAGAATTTATCATTCTCTTTAGGATTTAAGTAGAGCATAGATTCTCAGAATGTAATATTCAAACGTCTAGGATATAATTTGAAACTACTCAGCATATACAGAGCCAGAAAAATATCAACTTATAATGGCAAGGATAATCAAGAGATGACACAAACATTGAAATTACTGGATAAAGATGCTAAAGCAGCTGTTGTAATTATACTCCAAGTTAAAATGCATTCTCTTTAAATGACTAGAAAGATAAAAAAAAATTTAAGCAAAGAGAGTGAAGATATAATGAAGAACTAAATATAAATTTGGGGGAAACTTAAAAGTGCAATAACTGAAATAAAACATTCATGAAAGAATCAATAGCAAAATAGAGAGGAGTCATGTGATGATAGGTCAATAAGAATTATCCAATCTGAACAAAAAGAAAAAAATTAAAAAAAAAAAACAAACAATGAACAGAGTCCTAGGTACATGTGGAACAATACCAAAAAGTCTAACATTCGCATTATCAGAGTTTCAGAAGGAGAGACAAAAGAGTATGGTGTAAAAATTTTATCTGAAGAGGCAACGTCCCTGGTGGTCCAATGGTTAAGACTCTGAGTAGAGGGCACACATTTGATCCCTGGCCAGGGAACTAGGATATTGTGTGGTGCATCCAAAAAAAAGTTGTTTTAAATTTTATTTGAAGAAATAGTGGGTAAATACTTATGAGATTTGGCGAGAGACATAAACATACTGATTCAAAAAGCTCAGTGAACTTTGAATAAGATAAACCCAAAGGAATCTATGCCCAGACACATCGTAATCAAGCGACTAAAAACTAAGACAAAGAAAAAACTCTTATAAGCAACTAGAGAAAAATAGTGCTTCATTTTGCACTATGGAGAAAGACTGGCTTCAGTCTTTGTGAATTTTTCATACAGTGGAGGCCAGAGAAAATGGAACAACATTTCTAAAATGCTGGCAGAAAAACTGTCAACCAAAATTCTTTGGTAAAAAATGTTTTTGTTTTTTTCTTCCCCAAATAGTCCCAGTGAAGGAAAACTGAGAGATGCTCTAAAATAAATACTAAGGGGATGATTTCCCCCTGAGACTGGGAACAGTACAGGGATGTTCTAGAAAAAAAATAATTATAGTGATGAGGAATAAACAGTGGTTGCCAGAGACTAGGGGTAGGGGTATGTGGTTGCAAAGGAGAAACACAAGGAGTTTGGGGGATGACAGATTTTCTATATCATGTTGTGGTGATTATACGAAACTATATATAGGAGAAAATTCAGAACTGTTACATCAAAAAGTAAAAAGAAAAGGAACCTGGAAAAAGAACTGGGGTGGGACTAGGAGAGACAAACTCCGGAAAATGAACTGAAGTGTCCTCTCACCCCCATGAAACTCATTCAAATCCATCCACCAAAGTTCTGAAGGCACCTCAACCCCCCATAAAAATCCTGCCCTTGAATTCCCATGAATTAGGCTCTTCCTTTTCTTATTACAAGCGATGAGTCCAGAGGCTAAGAGCAAGCAATGCAAGTCTCCTATTCACTTTTTCAAAAATGAGTTCTGGAGCATCTACTGTGTACCCAGTAGCCAGGGGTAGAGATGTGAATAACAGAGGTTAGCTCCCAACCTTTATGAACTAATGTCTGACAGGATAGGCAGCAGAGCATAGAAAATAAGCACATAGACCAGATGCTGATGAAACTAAACAGAGACTAAAATGGAGTGATGCAATGGGATTCTGGAACACATCCTCGTTCCACTTAGTAGGGGGCTCTGACCACACCATGCCTTGGTGACCTCATCTGTAAGGTTTGGGTAATGATGGTAGCTACACCTGAGGGTGTGAGGATTCTGCAAAGTAATGTCTATTCTATGGGATCGGTGCACTTTTTGAATATAGCATATGATCACTAAATGGTCAGTTCAGTTCAGCTCAGTCGCTCAGTCATGTCCAACTCTTTGCGACCCCATGAACTGCAGCACACTAGGCCTCCCTGTTCATCACCAACTCCCAGAGTTCATTCAAACTCATGTGCATCGAGTCAGTGATGCCATCTAGCCATCTCATCCTCTATTGTCCCCTTCTCCTCCTGCCCTCAATCCCTCCCATCATCAGGGTCTTTTCCAATGAATCAACTCTTTGCATGAGGTGGCCAAAGTATTGGAGTTTCAGCTTCAGCATCACCCAGGACTGATCTCCTTCAGAATGGACTGGTTGGATCTCCTTGCAGTCCAAGGGACTCTCAAGAGTCTCCTCCAACACCACAGTTCAAAAGTATCAATTCTTCAGCACTCAGCTTTCTTCACAGTCCAACTCTCACATCCTTACATGACCACTGGAAAAACCATAGCCTTGACTAGACGGACATTTGTTGGCAAAATAATGTCTCTGCTATTGAATATGTTGTCTAGGTTGGTCGTAACTTTCCTTCCAAGGAGTAAGCATCTTTTAATTTCATGGCTGCAATCACCATCTACAGTGATTTTGGAACTCAAAAAAATAAAGTCTGACACTGTTTCCACTGAAACTGTTAGGCACTCTAATTATTAGTAGTTTCAGAACTGTATTTAGAGTTGCTTCAAGCTTCAATGAACTCCCCTGAGCGGGGAGGAATACCTCCCCCACCACCCTAATGACTTTGTGTTCTTTTCCTATGTATCAAGAAACTAGAGATTGCCTGCTAAGGCAACCTCTTCATTAACTGAATATAACCCTTTAAAAGCGTGTCCTGAGGAGTGTAGAAAGCTCCTGGGATCAGAAAAAGCTGGATTGAAGGCTGGCTCTGCTCATATTTGCTGTGTGACCATGGGCAAGTGGCTTAAATCCTCTGAGCCTCATTTTTCCAAACCATAAAATGCTAATCACACATGCTGTTCAGAGTAGAGATAAGGTCAGCCAAGAATGTTTCATTATGGTAGTTATTTTTGTTATTATTAAGTCATGTAATTTGGAATCTAGGCAAAGGTTAATTCTGGGAATTGAATTAAGCAAGCCACTGGAGCAAGCAGGATGCACAGCCCTGGGGTGGAAGTAATTGATGGGAAGAAAACCCCACCCCTATCCTGTCATTGTGCAGGACAGTGGGGTCCTCTGCCATGGGATTACTGAGCGGTCAGAGCAGAAAGGACACATAAATATCAGTGGCCTGACCGCCTCACTTTCAGACGGGAAGGTGGACACAGTGACTTTCCCTAGGCCACAGGGTCCCTTGAAAGCTCAGCTATGTCCCCTAAGATCAGGGATGTCACTGGACCTCTATAAACATGTGTGAATTCCCCACCAACAGTTACTGTGACTAAGGAAGGGGACAACAGCCACCCCAGTGACGGATAGACAGGGTGGGCACCAGTGAGCAGGGACGGCCTGGACATGCCTGAGAAAAAAGTCAAAACAAACCTCAAAGGTGGTCCCTTCTAGCAATAAGTTCCTTTTGCTATTTGCCGTTTTATCACCACTTTGTGGGAACTTGCTATTATTATGGACTGAGTTCTTTGCATCTTGTATTTTTTCACATGTGTCTATATATACATACACACATGTATCTGTATATGCATACATGTGTTCATGTATGTATGGGTTTCTCAGGTGGTGCAGTGGTAAAGAATCCACCTGCCAATGAGAAGATGCAAGAGACACGGGTTTGATCCCTGGGTCAGAAGATCCCCTGGAGTAGGAAATAGCAACCCACTTCAGTATTCTTGCCTGGAAAATTCCATGGACAGAGGAGCCTGGTGGGCTACAGAGAGTCAGACATAACTGAGCGACTGGGCATGCATAGCATACATGCGTGTGTGTGTGTAATATGTATAAATATATTTTCTTCCTGTCTAAAGCTTGTTTTTATTTTCTGAAGCATACTTCTTGGTGAGAAGTTTTTAATATTGATGGAATATAATTTACCGATTTTTTCTTTCATATTTAGTATTTCTTTGTTCTGCCTTAAACTTTGCCTCCCCCTAAATAGAACATATTTTTCTGCTACGTTTTCTACTAGAAAGATTTCTAGTTTTAATTTTTACGTTAAGATCTGTCATGCATCTTGAATTCCTTGTACGTGTGTGGCATGAAGTGAAAGGTGGGGTCAAGGTTCTTTTTTTCATGAGATGTTCAGTTGCTCCTGCACTGTCGGTTGAAAAGATACTCCCTTTGCTGAGCACGTGCACTGGCTGCACTGAGGGTCTATTTCAGAACTCTATCCTCTTTCATTCATGTGCTCAGCTGTCCTTACGTCAACACCATACTGTTCTGGTTACTGTAACTTTACAGGAAACCTGGGAATCAGCGAGTATTAAGGTCTGCAACTTTGACTTCTTTTCCTTTTTTTATTGTGGTAGTAAAAGTCACATAATATAAAATACACTGTTTTACCATATTTAACTGTATAGTTCAGCGGCACTAAGGACATTCACATTGTTGTACAACTCTCACCAACATTCATCTCTTGAATTTTCACTTTCCTAAACTGAAACTGTGCCTCCAGTAAACACTAATTCTCCATGGCTCCTCCTGACCTCCACCCGCGCTGGCCCCTGGCATCTACCAATGTACTTTCTGATTGTATGAATTTGACTATTCTAGGTAGCTTGTCCAAGTGGAATCAAATAGTATTTGTCTGTGCCTAGTGTACATTGAAATTAATTTTTAAGGTTAAATTAATACCTGTCCTACAAACAGATTGTACCTTGTTTTTTCCCTTGTGCTATACAGTAGGTTCTCATTAGTTATCTGTTATACATAGTAGTTTCCTCCTGGACTGTGGCTCAGAGGGTAAAAGCATCTGCTTGCAGTACGGGAGACCCAGGTTCGATCCCTGTGTTGGGAAGATCCCCTGGAGAAGGAAGTCACAACCCACGCCAGTACTCTTGCCTGGAAAATTCCATGGATGGAGGAACCTCATAGATTACAGTCCATAGGGTCGCCAAGAGTTGGACACGACTGAGTAACCTGACTTTACTGTACGTAGTAGTGTATATTTGTCAGTTTTGATCTCCCAGCTTATCTCCCCATACCTTCCCCCCTTGGTGGGCATATGTTTGTTCTGTATGTCTGTGTCTGTATTTCTGCTTTGTAAATAGGTTTATCTGTACCATTTTTCTAGTTTTCTTATCAATGCCTTGACAAATCTAGGTTCTTTGTATTTCTACATAAATTTGTGAAACTGTATGTCAATTTCTACACAAAGTCTTCTGGAATTTTTATTCAATACTAGACTTGCTTTTTAAAAACAATTTTAAGTTAACATAGAAAATGAACAGAAAGTAGAGTCCCCATATACCCTCCCTCATCTAGTTTCCCCTTTGAATAAGTCCCAGTAATGTTGTACACCTGTTAAAGCTGATGAATCAATAATGCCTTCCCTGGTGGCTCAGACAGTAAAGAATCTACCGGCAGTGCAGGAGACCGGGATTCAATTCCTAGGTCAGGAAGATCCCATGGAGAAGGGAATGGCAGCCCACTCTGGTATTCTTGTCCATGGACAGAGGAACCTGGCAGGCTACAGTCCATGGGGTCACAGAGTATAGTCCTTGGAGTCGCAAAGAGTTGGACATGAATGAACAACAAAAACAATATTAATACATTGTAATTAAAGTTCATAGTTAACATACAGTTCACTCTTTGTGTTCTGCAGTCCATGCATCTTGACAAAGGCCTAATATCATGTAGCCACCATTAAGAAAATCAGGCACAATAGTTTCATTACCCTAAAAATTCTGTGTACGCCTCTTATGCATCCTTCCCCTTCCCCAACCACTGGTAATCACTGATCGTTTCATGACCTCTATTGGTATGCCTTTTCTAGAGTGTCAGATAATTGGAATCATATACAACTTTTTCAGGTTGGTTTCTTTAACTTAGCATTGTGCATTTGTTTCCCCAATGTTGTTTTTTTTTCAATTGGAGTGTAATTGCTTTACAATGTTGTGTTAGTTTCTGCTGTATCCTCCATGACTTTTCAATGGCTCAAAATCTCATTTCGTTTTATTGCTGAATAAAATCACAATAGAATGGGAAAGACTAGAGATCTCCTCAAAAAAAAAATGACTTATCAAGGGAATACTTTATGCAAGGATGGGCATGATAAAGAACAGAAATGGTAAGGACCTAACAGAAACATAAGAGATTAAGAAGTGGCAGGAATATACAGAAGAACTATACAAAAAAGATCTTAATGACTTAATGACCACTATTGTGTGGTCACTCATCTAGAGCCGACATTCTGGAGTGTGAAGTCAAGTGGGCCATAGGAAGCATTATTAAGAATAAAGCTAGTGGAGGTGATAGAATTTCAGCTGAGCTATTTTAAATCCTAAAAGATAATAGCGATGTTGAGCATCTTTTCATTGTTTTTAGCCATCTGTATGTCTTCTTTGGAGAAATGTCTATTAAGTTCTTTGGCCCATTTTTATTGGTCTTTATTTTCCTGGAATTGAGCTGTAGAAGTGCTATTTCCCACTTGAGAACCATTACACGCCAGTGAGGCCATCAAAAATCCCAGAATAAATGCTGGAGAGGGTGCGGAGAGAAGGTACCCCTACACTGTTGGTGGGAATGCAAACTAGTACAGCCATATGGAGAACAGTATGGAGATTCCTCAAAAAACTGGGAATAGAACTCCTATGACCCAGCAATCCCACTGCTGGGCATACACCTGAGAAACAAATTGAAAGAGGCACGGTACCCCAATGTTCATAGCAGCACTGTACAATAGCCGGTGGAAGCACCAGATGCCCATCATAGATGAATGGAAGAGTGTGTACAATCCGAGACCAGCCAAAAAGAAAATGAAGCATGAGGTGGAGGCTGGAGCAACAGAGGAAGAAGCAGAAGAAAAACACAAAACAGTACTAACGCAATATATGGAATAGAAAGAGGAACAATCACCCGCAGAGACAGCAAAAGAGACACTGAGTATAGAATAGATTTGGACCGGGATGGGAGAGGGTGGGACATTGGGAGAAAGCAGAAATTGTATAATTCAAGAAACGAGTCAGTCCAGGTACGATGCCCGAAACAGAGCCTGGGACTGAGCATGGGATGACCTGGAGGGAGGTGTGGGAGGGGGGAGGGAGGAGGGCAGGAGGGGAGCACGGGTACGGTGGCGGATCCATCTCGATGTATAGTAAAAGTAATACAATATTGTAAAATAAAATAAAATAAAATAAAAGTCTAAAAAAAAAATAAATAAAATAAAATAAAATAAAATAAAAAATAAATAAATAAATCCTAAAAGATGATGCTGTTTAAAGTGTTGAACTCAATAGGTGAGAATTTGGAAAACTCAGCAGTGACCATAGGACTGAAAAAAGGTCAGTTTTCATTCTAATCCCAAAGAAGATCAATGCCAAAGAATGTACAGTTGAGCTCATTTCACATGCTAGAAACATTATGCTCAAAATCCTTCAAGCTAGGTTTCAGTAGTACATGAACCAAGAACTTCCAGATGTACAAGTTGAATTTAGAAAAGGCAGAGGAGCTAGAAATCAAATTGCCAACATTTGTTGGATCCTGGAGAAAGGAAGAGAGTTCTATAAAAATGTCTACTTCTGCTTCATTGACTACGTTAAAGCCGTTGTGTGGATCACAACAAACTGTGGAATATTCTCAAAGAGATGGGAATACTAGACCACATTACCTGTATCCTGAGGAAGCTGTATGCAGGGCAAGAAGCAACTGAACATGAAACAATGGACTGGTTCCAAATTGGAAAAGGAGTACGACAAAGCTGTATTCTGTCACCCTGCTTATTTAACTTATATGCAGAGTACATCATGTGAAATGCCAGGCTGGATGAATCACAACCTGGAATCAAGATTGCCAGGAAAAATATCAACAATCTCAGATATACAATGATACCACTCTAATGGCAGAAAGTAAAGAGGAACAAAAGTGTCTTGAAACTCAATATTCAAAAAAATAAGCTTACAGCATCCAGTCACATCACTTCATGGCAAATAGATGGGGAAACGATGGAAACAGTGACAGATGTTATTTTTCTGGTCTCCAAAATCACTGCAGACAGTGACTGCAGCCATGAAATTAAAAGACATTTACTCCTTGGAAGAAAAGCTATGACAAACCTAGACAGCATGTTAAAATGCAGAGACATAATTTTGCCCACAAAGTTCTGTACAGTCAAAGCTATGGTTTTTCTAGTCATGTACACATGTGAGGGTTAGACAGTAAAGAAAGCTGAGTGCTGAAGAATTGATGCTTTTGAACTGTCATGCTGAAGAAGACTCTTGAGAGTCCCTTGGACTGCAAGGAGATCAAACCAATCAATCCTAAAGGAAGTCAACCCTGAATATTCATGGTTTTATGTATGATGTCAAAACTGATGGAATTGTACTCTTTATAGTACAGTAAATTGTACAGTTTGGTGTACTTCACAGAGACGGCAATGGCAACCCACTCCAGCATTCTTGCCTGGAAAATCCCATGGACAGAGGAGCCTGGTGGGCTGCAGTCCATGGGGTTCCTAAGAGTCGGACACAAATGAGCAACTTCACTTTCACTTTTCACTTTCATGCATAGGAGAAGGAAATGGCAACCCACTCCAGTGTTCTTGCCCGGAGAATGCCAGGGACGGGGGAGCTTGGTGGGCTGCCGTCTATGGGGTCGCACAGAGTTGGACATGACTGAAGTGACTTAGCAGCAAAGCTGGAAAACTTTCTAAAAAATAAAAAGTAAAATAAAAATGAATGCTCTTAAAAAGTTTTAAGAAATGATAGCTTGGAGGGGGGTGGTGTTTATATGAGGGGGCAGGTCATTGCAATAGGTGAGCCAAGGTGGAGAATAAGATTAAGGGGGAGGACACTCGGTCCAGAAGTTGAATCTGGAGCTAACAGAAGAGAAAACCGGTGATCATTCCCCAGTTAGGGTGAGGGCCCCAAGAGAGGAAGTACCAAAAGACTTAAAGACCAATGACATCTAACAGTCACTCTTATCTGCTGTGCGATCCCCTGAATCTCTAACTAGAAATGTTATGGACTTGGAAAGGTGTTGCTTGGGGAAATAAAGGAACTGAGTCTCTCTGTGTGGATTCAGGATAATAAGAAGGTGACAACTAACTCATGCAAGTTGGGAGAAAGATCTAGGATTCATTCAGTTCAGTTCAGTCATAGTCATGTCCAACTCTTTGCGATCCCATGAATCTCAGCACGCCAGGACTCCCTGTCCATCACCAACTCCCGGAGTTCACTCAAACTCACATCCATTGAGTCGGTGATGCCATCCAGCCATCTCATCCTCTGTCAACCCCCTTCTCCTCCTGCCCCTTATCCCTCCCAGCATCAGAGTCTTTTCCAATGAGTCAGCTTGTTGCATGAGGTGGCCAAAGTATTGGAGTTTCAGCCTCAGCATCAGTCCTTCCAATGAACACCCAGGACTGGTCTCCTTTAGGATGGACTGGTTGGATCTCCTTGCAGTCCAAGGGACTCTCTAGAGTCTCCTCCAACATCACAGTTCAAAACCATCAATTCTTCGACGCTCAGCTTTCTTTATAGTCCAACTCTCACATCCATATATGACCACTGGAAAAACTATAGCTTTGACTAGTCAGACTTTTGTTGGCAAAGTAATGTCTCTGCTTTTGAATATGCTATCTAGGTTGGTCATAACTTTCCTTTCAAGGAGTAAGCATCTTTTAATTTCATGGCTGCAATCATAATCTGTAGTGATTTTGGAGCCCCCCAAAATAAAGTCTGACGCTGTTTCCCCATCTATTTCCCATGAAGTGATGGGACCAGATGCCATGATCTTTGTTTTCTGAATGTTGAGCTTTAAGCCAACTTTGCACTCTCCTCTTTCACTTTCATCAAGAGGCTTTTTAGTTCCTCTTCACTTTCTGCCATAAGGGTGGTATCATCTGCATATCTGAGGTTATTGATATTTCTCCCAGCAATCTGGATTCCAGCTTGTGCTCCTCCAGCCCAGTGTTTCTCATGATGTACTCTGCATATAAGTTAAATAAACAGGGTGACAATATACAGCCTTGACGTACTCCTTATCCTATTTGGAAACAGTCTGTTGTTCCATGTCCAGTTCTAACTGTTGCTTCCTGACCTACATATAGGTTTCTCAAGAGGCACATCAGATGGTCTGGTATTCCCATCTCTTTCAGAATTTTCCACAGTTCATTGTGATCCACACAGTCAAAGGCTTTGGCATAGTCAATAGAGCAGAAATAGATGTTTTTCTGGAATGCTCTTGCTTTTTCAATGATCCAACGGATGTTGGCAATTTGATCTCTGGTTCCTCTGCCTTTTCTAAAACCAGTTTGAACATCTGGAAGTTCACTGTTCATGTATTGCTGAAGCCTGGCTTGCAGAATTTTGAGCATTACTTTACTAGCGTGTGAGATGAGTGCAATTGTGTGGTAGTTTGAGCATTCTTTGGCATTGCCTTTCTTTGGGATTGGAGTGAAAACTGACTTTTTCCAGTCCTGTGGCCACTGCTGAGTTTTCCAAATTTGCTGGCATATTGAGTGCAGCACTTTCACGGCATCATCTTTCCAGATTTGAAATAGCTCAACTGGAATTCCATCACCTCCACTAGCTTTGTTTGTAGTGATGCTTCGTAAGGCCAACTTGACTTCACATTCTAGGATGTCTGGCTCTAGGTCGTGATCACATCATTGTGATTATTTGGGTCATGAAGATCTTTTTTGTAAAGTTCTTCTGTGTATTCTTGCCACCTCTTCTTAATATCTTCTGCTTCTGTCAGGTCCATACCATTTCTGTCCTTTATTGAGCCCATCTTTGCATGAAATGTCCCCTTGGTATCTAAATTTTCTTGAAGAGATCTCGAGCCTTTCCCATTCTATTGTTTTCCTCTATTTCTTTGCACTGATCACTGAGGAAGGCTTTCTTATCTCTCCTTGCTATTCACTGCAAGCACAAAATCACAGTCTAGGGTGATCTGGTCAAGTATCTGACTTTCAAGAATCCCTACTGAAATTTGGGAACTTGGCTGGAAATTACACAGGCAATGAGCTTACAAAGGACAGGAAATTTTAAGGCCTGCTGACATCTGTGTTACACGAGTGTATCAAAGGGCAAGGGTCACATCATTCCAACTGAATGCCACATCCTGTAGCCACTGCTTACTACAGCAGAGTTCTCACCTGGGACCTCGGTCAGAGAGACAAAGGTCGCTGGCCTTCTGCTTCTCTGTCAGCAGGCAAAGGTAAATGGTAGTTCAGGCAAAGGGAGAGGTGGTGGAAGGTAAGAAGTGAAGTATTTTTCAGCTTTCAGTTTCAATATCCATGATGCTGGCAGTAGAGATATTTTGAGGGGTGTGACTGTACTTGCCAATGATCCTGAGGAATGTGTGTTTCCTTATATGGACCTCTTCTTCAGCAGAGGTGGCCAAGCAGCCCTGCAGTGTTTTGCACTTATTGCTAACAATACTAACTTACTAAATTAAACAAGAAATAAAGAAAAATGTGAAAAAAAGTAATGAAAAAATGAGAAAAAGCACAAGGTGATAAAAATAAAGTAAAAAAAGAAAAATTAGGGAAAGATTAAAAGAACAAAGAAAGAAAATTAAAATGAAAAGAAAAATAGAAAAAGTAAGAAAAAATGAGAAAAGGGGGGAAAGTAGAGGAAGAGGAAAAAACAACAAGCAAAACAGACGGTGATGTATGAAGATATATATATGGTCTTTATCCCCAGCTCTCGGCACAGAGTTTCTAATTTCTAAAATCTTAGTAGAATTCCTGAGTGATGGGGTGAAAGGAATATAATTTTTTATTCATAATAAACCCTTTTCAAGCAGACCAAAATTTATGCTAATTATGTGACTGGTAGCTAAGAGCCCCTAGGCAGCCCCTAGATAGCATCCTAGGTAGCTGACATCCTAGGATGGGGAGGTTGTCATGGTAACCAACCATGTGATTAGTGAGTTGGGACTTTCAGCCCCATCTCACCATCAACTTCCAGGGAGGGAAAAGGGGCTGGGGATAATCACCAGTGTTTAATGATCTAATCTATCTTGCTTGTAAAAAAACCCTCCATAAAATGAAGAGGCTAGATCTTCTGGGTTGGTGAATGAATTCAGTTGCCAGGAGGGTGATACACTCCCATACTCCATGTGGAAAGAGGCTCCTGTGCTTGGGAACCTTCTCATCTTGCCATATGTAACTCTTCATTTGCCTGTCCTCTATAACATCCTCCACAGTAAACCAGTAATACTAAGTGTTTCCCTCAGTTCTGTGAGTCATTATAGAAAATTACTGCCCCTGAGAATATGGGAACCCCCAGTTTGTAGCTAAGTCAAACAGAGGTTGGGAAAGGCCTAGGGGTTCACTACTTGTAGTTGACATCTGAATGGAGGGCAGTCTTGTGGAACTGAGCCCTTAACCTACGGGGTCAGCACTGATACGGGGCAGTTAGAATCAGAATTGAATAAAATCATAGAGGTGAGAGGGAGGTACGAGTGGGAGGGGGTATATGTACACATATGGATGATTCACTTTGTTGTACAGCAGAAACTAACACAACATTATAAAGCAGCTATACATGGAACAACAGACTGGTTCCAAATAGGAAAAGGAGTACGTCAAGGCTGTATATTGTCACCCTGTTTATTTAACTTATATGCAGAGTACATCATGAGAAAGGCTGGGCTGGAAGAAACACAAGTTGGAATCAAGATTGCCAGGAGAAATATCAATAACCTCAGATATGCAGATGACACCACCCTTATGGCAGAAAGTGAAGAGGAACTAAAAGCCTCTTGATGAAAGTGAAAGTGGAGAGTGAAAAGGTTGGCTTAAAGCTCAACATTCAGAAAACGAAGATCATGGCATCTGGTCCCATCACTTCATGGGAAATAGATGGGGAAACAGTGTCAGACCTTATTTTTCTGGGCTCCAAAATCACTGCAGATGGTGACTGCAGCTATGAAATTAAAAGACACTTACTCCTTGGAAGAAAAGTTGTGACAACCTAGATCACATATTGAAAAGCAGAGACATTACTTTGCCAACAAAGGTTCGCCTAGTCAAGGCTATGGTTTTTCCTGTGGTCATGTATGGATGTGAGAGCTGGACTGTGAAGAAGGCTGAGCGCCGAAGAATTGATGCTTTTGAACTGTGGTGTTGGAGAAGACTCTTGAGAGTCCCTTGGACTGCAAGAAGATCCAACCAGTCCATTCTGAAGGAGATCAGCCCTGGGATTTCTTTGGAAGGAATGATGCTAAAGCTGAAACTCCAGTACTTTGGCCACCTCATGCGAAGAGTTGACTCATTGGAAAAGACTCTGATGCTGGGAGGGATTGAGGGCAAGAGGAGAAGGGGACGACAGAGGATGAGATGGCTGGATGGTATCACTGACTCGATGGATGTGAGTCTGTGTGAACTCTGGGAGTTGGTGATGGACAGGGAGGCCTGGCATGCTGCGATTCATGGGGTCGCAAAGAGTCGGACATGACTGAGCAACTGATCTGATCTGATACCCCAATTAAAATATATATATATATATAGGTCACCCACTCGGTGTCCGCAGATAACTGGAGAATTGCCTGATGTGGAAAACCTATATATTAGATGTCAGAAGTATTGTGACAGAAACAGGTTTCTTTCATAGACAAAAATTCAAGAAGAAAAAAAAAAGCTAAGGTTGGTGAAGCTCCCTCAGGTGACTGAAAGCCAGACTCCTGAGCTAGAAGGACCAAAACCCTAGGCCCAGCCAAAGACTTATTAGGTGCCTGGAACTCCATAACAATGGCCCCTTATAAAGTCAGTGTAAGAAAGGGATCTGTCACTGCTATGGATAAGCCAAAGTCGCTTTCTTATTTTTGGACTCAAAATCCTTTTACTCTTACAACAAAGTGGGAGGAACCCCAAAGAGCTTCCCATTCTTCTGGATTGTAGTGACCTACAACCTGTAGGGTGCTTCAGTGACCTTTTTATTTCTAGTTCACAAAGCTATAATAATTTTTGACCTTTAAAGAGCTCATAATGTTGACACCTCAACTATTAAATTTCCTTTTCTTTAACTCTCAATGATTGGTCTCAAAATGATGCCACAACTTAATTGGCATTGTGGTACTATATGTAGATGTTCCATTGGATAAGACGTGACAAAATACATTATTAACACCTATAAAGTTGAGGGGGTGACAGCTTTCACTGTAGTTTTTATTTGCAGTGTGTTTTTGAGCAGATTCCTCCCTTATACAAGCCAGAGAACACCTTATGTCCATTAGGGTGGCTTTAGATGTAATGGATGCATCTGTAAGTCAAAAGAGCAAGAATTCTTTGTTTCTTGGAGTATTTAATAGACATTTTTAAAAATTTATGTATTAATTGAAGGATAATTGCTTTACATAATTTTGTTGTTTTCTGTCAAATATCAATATGAATCAGCCATAGATATACATATATCCTCTCCCTCCCACCTCCCTCCCTATCCCACCCCTCTAGGTTGTTACAGAGCCCCTGTTTGAGTTCCCTGAGTCATACAGCAAATTCCCAATGGCTATCTATTTTATATATGGTAACATAAGTTTCCATGTTACTCTCCCCATACATCTACCCTCTCCTTCCTACCCCCACCCAATGTCCATAAGTCTGTTCTATATGTCTGTTTCTCTATTGCTGTCCTGCAAATAAATTCTTCTGTACCATCTTTCTAGATTCCACATATATATATATATACTAATATACGATATTTATCTTTCTTTTTCTGATTTACTTCACTCTGTATAATAAGCTCTAGGTTCATCTACCTCATTAGAACTAACTCAAATAATAGACATTTTTAAGAACAATTTAAGTCCATAGAAAAACAGTAGAAGAAACAGAGATTTCCCATGTATCCCCTGCCCCCACACAGGCACAGCCTCCCCCACTGTCATCCCACCAGACTGGTACATCAGTTGCAAATGATGAACCTACACTGACACGTCATTATTACCCAAAGGCCATAGTTTATATTACAACCCTTCGTTCTTGGTATTGTACATTCTATGGGTTTGGATGAATGTATACTGACACATACTTATCTTTATAGTATCATATAGAGTAGTTTCACTGCCCTAAAAGTCCTCTGTGCTCCAGCTATTCATCCTTCTGTGCCCACAGCCCCTTTCAACCACTGATCTTTTCACTGCCTGCACAGTTTTGCTTTTTCCAGAATGTCATATAGTTAGGATCACACAGTATGTCACCTTTTCAGAGTGGCCATCTTTCACTCAGTAATATGCATTTAAGGTTCCTCTCTGCCTTTTCATGACTTGATAGCTCATTTCTTTTTAACATTGAATTATATTCCTGGATGTACCAGAGTTTATTTATCTATTCATCTATTGAAGGACATTTTGGTTGCTTCCAAGTTTTGGCAATCAAAAATAAAGCTACTCAAAACATCTGTGTGTAGTTTTTGTGTGGATATATTTTCAACTCCTTTGGGTAAATATCAAGGAGCATAATTACTTGGTCATATGGTGAGTGTGTGTTAGTTTTGTAAGAAACTACCAAACTGTCTTCCAAACTGGCTGTGCCATGTTGCTTTCCCACCAGCATTTGGGGTTTCAGACTTTGGCCATTTAATAGATATTTAGTGTATCTGATGGTCTTTGTAATTTGTATATTATGTTTAACATCTTTTTGTATGCTTATTTGCCTTTGTATATCTTCTTTGGTGAGGTGTTTGTTCAGGCCTTTTGCACATTATTAAAATGGGTTGTTTGCTTTTCTATTGTTGAATTGTAAGTGTTCTTTGCATATTTTGGATAACAGCCTTCTATCAGATTCATCTTTGGCAAATAGTTTCTCCCAGTCTCTGGCTTGTCATAATGGTATCAGTGTCTGTCACAGAGCAGACGTTTTTAATTCTGCTGGGATTTTGATTGAGATTGCATTGAGCCCGTAGGTCAATTTGTGTTGACAATAGATTATTGAGGAGAAACTGCCAAGCATCAGGACAGCCCAGCATCAGCAGGGAGTGGTGAAGGCTGACATCCTGCTAGCCCAGGAGGAAGGGCTGAGTTTTATATTAATAGGTGCTGTCTCCTTTTCCGCCCACCCTCAGGCCTGAGTCATAGCGTCACAGTTGTACCTTTCCCAGTGTACCCTCGGTACAGCTGTGAACACACCTCTGAATAGACACACTCACACACTGTGGCCATAGCTGCAGACACCTGTGGAGGCTTCCCGGGACACACCCTTTTATGGGCTAAAGAGGTGCCAACCCAAGGAAAATGCAGGCAGTGTTCCTGCCCAGATCAACTGGACTAATTAATCCTTCTGCTTTGAAGGAAGAGACCTCATTTTATGGCCATAAAGGCAGGCAGGACAAAAATAAGATGCACATTCCAGAGACTTGTGTCACCCTCTGCAGAGCTGGGTAAATACAGTAGTTGGGCGGTGGCATAAAATGCTGTCACTCAGACACACAGTGGCCTTCTGTGGGTCTCACCCTCTGGAAACCCTCCCCTGAGTCTCTTCTTCCAGCCCGTGTGCTCTCCAGGGGTCTGGAGTTACTGTTTTCCTCCAGCCTCCTTCTCCCAAGCAAGGCTTCTGCACATTTTCTTCTAAATCCAGATTTCTCAGGGATAAAATTAGATCAGAGATCTGGAGTTGCCAGGAAGCTGCCTGGGGAGTGGGTGACTGTAAGCCATTAACCGTAAGGATAAGTTAAAACAACACTGGTAAAAATGATGTTTCTGCGGGAAGAAGCAGCCCTTGCGTCAATTTATCTTGAGAACGGGTTATGTCCTGCTCTGACCCAGGCCGAATGTCTGTTTTCCTAGTGGATTCTGACCTTAAAATCACATTTGCCTTTAAATCAGAGACTCAACTCCCCCACCTGGATGATCCCTGCCTTTTCTGCTGCTGCTCCTGGAACATGATTCCTTGTCCTTCCCTCCAGTCATGGCCTCCGAGGGGCCTTCCTTGATGCTACCAAGCACGATTATCCCCATACTCCAGTGTTCTCTACTTGCCCAGGGCAGGATGCTCGGCAGCCATTAGATTGCACTTCGTCCTGGCTCTCCTGCCGCACCATATAGCAATGCCCGCCTCAGCAGCCACCAGACACACTCGTCTCTCTACATTTCACGTAGCTGTACCCAATAAATATTGAGTCAGAGTTGGTACTTTAAATGAAATCTAAGGCTAATGCACACATGCCATCCTGCAGAAACCCTACCGCTGGCAGGGAAACTCAGTGGACGTGCCCCTTGGGGTATACTCAATACTGTATATGTATGTATGCATGTGTGTTCATGGGGATCTGTGAGGCCCCCTGCGATGAGGCTGTAACTCACTAAGCAAGAGACAAGGTCCCCTCTGAGAATCAAGGTTTGAGGTAGCAGTTGGCCTAGGTAAGTTTTCACTGGGGTCACTAACCTCAAACCATGGGATGTCAGATGGTTGCCCACTTCCCGCCCCAACTTTCTGGAAGATTTGACCTGAAGCCTAACTAATGCTCTGGCTTTGGGGCAGCAGGGCCTTCCCTGTCATTTCTCTGGGGTTTTCTCATTAGTGTCACACTCCCACATGACTCACTTCGGTTCCTTCCATCTTTCACCATTCTCTATTAAGAAATCTCACACTCAAGCACTTCATGAGCTGAAGAGATGTGTTGAGGCTTCTGGGATCTCAAGAGGGATCACACTGAGGTCCACATGTGGGTTTTTGTCAGCTGTTTTCACCCTCCTGTCCCTCAAACAACAAATTATTAATCTCATCTCACACCAAATGGTTTACATCATATTTGGGCCCCCTTAAGATCTCATCTTCTAGCCCAAGATCCATTCTTTTTAATATCTGTGTTCTTACTAAGAAAAGTTCCAGAGGAAAAAAATCTTTTGAATTAAAAGTAACATCAAAGGCGGGTAAAGCAAGATGTTGGAAGAAAGTTTTGCTTTCTCTTGCGGCCAAGAATAATTTGGTGAAGTTATTCTGTGCCTTGGTTTTCTCATCTGTAGAATGGGTGCAGTGATATCTATCAGTCTTCCCAGGCCAGTCAGGATTCATGGCATGTAATAGGTTTTCAGAAATGTTCATTTCTTTCCCTTCCCTGGTTAATACAAACCCCACGGTGTTGGCAGGGAAGCCTGGAATATAGTCCTAGCTCCATCATGAACAGTTGCGTGAGCCTGTGGGACATTGCTCTGCCCGTCTAGATATAAGGTTTCTTCCTTGGAAATAAGAGGTGCAGAAAGGCTGGTTTCTAGACGGATTTTAATTTACTATTAAAATTTTGAAAAGAAGTGTTTTCCACCTAGGAATTTTAGTTTTTTGTTGAAAGAGTCTCAAGAGAAGGGTATCAGGTTTTCAGGGATGAATTTGGGGATGGGGTGAGGCCAAAGCCCCTGTCATTGTCCTCCTGGGATCTGCCAGAGAGTCCCTTAGCATTTTAGGAGTAACCTCCCCAGTGGTGGAACAGCAAAGAGGCAAGAGTTTTATGAAGCAGTGGGGTCTTCTAACGCTGGATTCAAGGGAAAATGGGCCAAGGAGGAGAGTGTTAAAAGAAAATTAGAAGAGAAAATTAGGCAGGTATTCTCTCCTGCCAAGTTGCTTTTACAATTTCCAAATGGTGGAGCTAGAAGCAATCTTTTGAGAACTGCTGGTCAAATCTACCCCAACCTAGGTGAGTAAATGGTAACTCCAAGGGCCTGAGGAATTTGCTCAGGTCTCCCCACCCTGAACTTGGTAATTCCTGTCACACCACGTCCCTTCCATGCAAGCCACTTCTATTTCAGTTAGTCATGACTCCAAGAAGGGAAACTTCAGTGTGTATTTTGGCCTGAAGAAATGGCAGGACCAGTTTTCTTTAAAAAGCGCTCTTCAGGGACACTGTCAGCCTCATGCAGTTCTAATAGAGGATGGTGTTTCTATTTCCCAGCACCGTCAGTTGCCATGTGTGCAAACTTTCATTTTTAATGTAGCATGATTCTCAGCCATGCTTGAGCTAAAAATAGAAGGACTTCTATTCCAGCAAGAATTATAAGACAGAAGTAAATAAGGGTAGGAAACAATCATTTCTAAAAAATAAATAAAAATAAATATTGATTAGACTTTCATTTACTTAAAAGTGTAGTCTAGCAGACCAGTTGTTCCAATTACATTTCTCCACATTATTCTGAATTTGTTTTTAATATTCTGAATGTTTTAGATACTTTCCCTCTTTCTGCCTTCTAAATAGCCGTGAGCACTTCCAAAGCTATGAGAAGAGAGGCCAAAAGACAGCTGTCTGTACAAGCCAGAGAATCCCTTTGGGAAGCATTTTGAGATAACAGATCTATTCCCTATCCACCCTCTACGTCCCTGGCCCTTCCTTTGCCTTTCCCCATTCTTTTTCAGTTGATTCTTAGCTGGTTCACTCCTCAGGTGTGGGGATTGCCCTCCCGGGGTATCTAGCACAGACACAAGCTCCATGGGGACCATGGCTATGGGCCAGGAAGGAGGCTGAGGGGAAGGGGTTCTCTAGAGGCCCCCTAAAGACCACTGCGAAGAGCTCTTGGTGCCCACTTGGAATTACTGTAAGACCTGCATTTGCAGAGTGACAACTATGTAACAGGCATTATGATAAATACATAACTACCCCAAGAGGATGAGACCATTTTTATCTTTCCCACTTAACAGATGAGAAAGCTGAGAGACAGAGTTGTTTAGGGAAGTCAGCCAAAGTCACACAGTGAGTACAAGGGCAGAGTCAGGTTAAGAACCCAGGTTGTCTGACTCCAGAGTCCATACTTTTAATCACCACCCAGATTGCCTCAAAATGATACATCCAAAGTGCTTGGTGCAACCAGGACACTCATACATTGCAGGTAGGAGTGGAAATCAGTACATCCATGCTGGGGTCTTATAAATTTAAACAGATAAAAGTCATATAATAGAAACTTCACTTCTAGTTATAAACCAGGAGAAATGAGTACACATAGGTACCAATAGACACATATAACAATGTCCACATGTTCACAGCACTATTCACCACAGCCAGACACTGGAAATCACCTAAATGTCCCCAACAATAAATCATGGTAGATTCATCCAGCAGAGGACTTACTGTATAGCAACAAGGATAAACAAACTGCCTACAACACTAAGGATCAATCTCACCACCAGTTCTGACGGAAAGAAGCCTGACCACAGAAAGTACACACTGTGTATGAAGTGAGGTGAAAGCGTTAGTCGCTCAGTCGTGTCCCTGCCTCTTTGCAACCCCCGTGGACTAGTAGCTCACCAGGATCCTTTATGCATGAAATTCTCCAGGCAATGACACGGGAGTGGGTTGCCATTCCTTTCTCTGGTGATCTTCCCACCCAGGGACTAAACCCACATTGCAGGCAGATTCCTCACTGTTTGAGCCACCAGGGAAGCCCTCGTGTTGTGTGCCCATATATTTAAATTTCAAAACACTCAAAGCCGATGCATACTGCTGAAGGTCAGAGTAGCAGTCACCTAGAAGAGGGACCCGGAGAAGGCAATGGCACCCCACTCCAGTACTCTTGCTTGGAAAATTCCATGGACGGAGGAGCCTGGTAGGCTGCAATCCATGAGGTCGCTAAGAGTTGGACACAACTTCACTTTCACTTTCACTTTTCACTTTCATGCATTGGAGAAAGAAATGGCAACCCACTCCAGTGTTCTTGCCTGGAGAATCCCAGGGACGGGGGAGCCTGGTGTTCTGCTGTCTATGGGGTCGCACAGAGTTGGACATGATTGAAGTGACTTAGCATAGCATAGCATAGAAGAGGGACCAGGGAGACTTCTGGGGATGCTGGCAAGATTCTTCTTCTTGACCTTAGTGCTGGTTACATGGGTGTGTTGTCTTTATGAAAATTCATCAAGCTATATACATTTACAATCTGTAAAATTTACATGTATGTTTTACTTGAATCGAAAGTTTACCTTTAAAATAAATACCTAGGACAGTGTCTGCCAATACAGAGGACTTAGCAGTGAGTCCATTCCTTCCTTTTCTTTCCTTTGCCAGCCTGCCTGTCTGGATGATCTTCACTGGTTTCACCTGTCCAGGCATTGGCCTTCCAATGATGTTACAGGGTTTGGGGTCAGGGATAGCTGGGTCATAATGGGATGTCCACAGTCTGAGACCTTGGTGGGGCAGGGAGGCATCTAGGAGATTTCTGTGGGCCAAGGCCAAGAGAACATCTGTTCCCTCAATGGGGCTACTCAGTGGGTTCACAGGGAGTTGCACCCTCTTTGCCCCTGTACGATCATTGTTGGCTGGTGTGTAGTGGACTGAATTCACAGCCAGAAGCACATGGTTTGAATTTAGCTTCTGCTGGAAACTCACTCTGCCACTGGACAAGTCACTTAGCACAATGGAGACTCCATTTGGCCATCACAAAGCTCTTAGTGACCTAATGTAGGCAGTGTGTGCTACAAGTGTGATGTAAACACAGGACCTCATGAATAATAATGAGGAGTGAGAGCGCAGAGAAAGGACCCAGCACAGCTAGACCGGGTCGCAGTCTGCAAAGAATGTATCATCATCTGCTTTCCTTACCTGAGAGTTTCATGCTCCCTCCACTAGCCTGGCTCTGCTTTAAAAAGGCTGAGGCTTAACTTCTTGTGGTTCATGTCGTGGTATCGCCACAGACAAAGCGGTCGCCTGCAGAAGCTTCATGATTTGGGCTTCCTGCAAGCCCCTTCATGAATACTGCTTCCTAGGCTTCTCCAGATCTAAAAGCAATACCAGCTGGTTGGTTTCATCAACAGTGATGGTCCTCTGCAAGCAGTCAGCTTTCGTACGAGAGGGTTCCCAGAGGATGGGGATGTCTTTCTCGTTGCTGAATCCCCTCCACACCCACCCCACACCCAATGAACTCTTATCCTGCCTCTGTTTGAGAATCTCCAGTGACAGTGAACTTGCTGATTTCTACACGCTGCCTTCCACAGAGAGACCTTGAAAAAGAGACTGTGGCCTCATCATTGGAGTAAGGCTCATAAATCTGATGCTATGCCCTTGTGTTCAGAGGAACAGGCACTGGGCGGGAAGGGTTTTGTAAGAAAATATTGTGCTGCCTATTGTTAAGCAGAGCCGGGTCCCTCTCAGCCTCCTTACCATGTGGAGCCAAGATGCCTCAGAAAGAACCTAGGATGCTGGCGAGACAAGGCTTGGCAGAGCAGAGCACTTGTTTCAGTACACCCACGGCAGGAAGAAGGCTGGACTATGAGTGAGCACAGGACCGAGTTCATCAGGCAGATGATCCTGCCTAGTGCAGCCAGTCTCAAATCTCCTGCTCTCAGGACTCTTTGATATCATTAAAAGGATTGAAGACCCTAAAGAGCTTTCCTGGGTTTTATCCACTAATATTAAAAGTCAAAACACAAAATGTTCGTAAATATTCATTCAATGATTTGTTTAGAGGTGTCAAATTTCGTGGATTTGAATCCCATTTCTGCCACCTAGTAAGTGCTCAGTATGAGCTGTTGTTAGTATCAGCACAGCAGGTACTCAATACAGACTTGTTTGATTTTTATTTCTGAAGTGCAATATCTGGAATCTCCCACCATAGGATTCAAACCAGTGCCTCAATTTCATCAAGGAGCTCTATATGTTAATATTGTTGCTGTGTAACTATATGCCATGCTGTTTCACTCTTGCAAATAGATTGGAATAGTACGAACCCTGGTAACAGAATGGACCATTGCAATAGTCATAGCACCTTCTTGGCCAGAGGACAAATGTCCCCCCATGCTGAGAGACCTTGGCCAGCTTTTTAGCCTCTCTGAGCTTTATTTTGCCTGTTCTGAAAAACGAGATTAGTAACAGTGCCTGCCTCATAGGTTTGCTGTGAGAATTAACTTAAACGTAAGGCTCCCGCCCTGCCCCGCCCCCCACCTGACACATGGTTAGCACTCCCTGTTACCTATTATTAATTTAAACCAATGATTTTCAGTAACCAGTCTAAGTTACACCCCTCAGGCTCAACCTTCTAGAAATACCGCAAAAATGACACCCTAGGTGAGCCAGTTTGTGGGATTTTAGATCAGAAATTGTTGAATTATATTTCTAGTACTTTCTCTAGGTGCTGGGGTCATCAGAGACAAATCCCACAGCTGGTCAGTGTTTGGGGTGTATCTGCTCCTTATACACTGGCTGCACCAGCAGACACATCGGGGTCCTTGCTGGCTGAGTCACAACATCTAGCATTTCCATCTCATCTGCCAACAGGAGCCCCGCGATTGGCTCTGAAAGTGAAAGTCGCTCAGTCGTGTCTGACTCTTTGCGACCCCATAGACTATATAGTCCATGGAATTCTCCAGGCCAGAATTCTGCAGTGGGTAGCCTTTCTGTTCTCCAGAGGATCTTCCCAACCCAGGAATCAAACCAGGTTTTCCTGCACTGCAGGCAGATTCTTTACCAACTGAGCTATCAGGGAAGCTCTGCTGCTGCTGCTGCTGCTAAGTCACTTCAGTCGTGTCTGACTCTGTGCGACCCCATAGACGGCAGCCCACCAGGCTCCCCCATCCCTGGGATTCTCCAGGCAAGAATACTGGAGTGGGTTGCCATTTCCTTCTCCAATGCATGAAAGTGAAACGTGAAATGAAGTTGCTCAGTTGTGTCTGACCCTCAGCGACCCCATGGACTGCAGCCTTCCAGGCTCCTCCATCCATGGGATTTTCCAGGCGAGAGTACTGGAGTGGGGTGCCATTGCCTTCTCCGAGGGAAGCTCTGGCTGTGCTCAAAAGTGTAGAAAGCTCTGAACCCTCACTGTGCCCAATGCAGGGAGCCCTTCTAGCTGGGGCTGGTGATTCTTTCCAGAGCTGAGGCTGATGGAATTTGCAGCAAAGACATAAAATTCCATTTTAGCAAAGCTCCAAAGCACTCCCACTTTCCCCCTTTGTGATTTTACAGTCTAAATCCTTCCTGATAGTTACTGCATGTGTTTCCCCCCTGCCCTGAGAATCACTTATAGATAATCCCCAAATTAAAAGACACGTTTCTTCTGGTTCTGGAAATTCATTTTTACATCACAGCCCTGTGAACCTCTATCATATCTGCTTTGCAGACAAGTCGTTGTTTTTCAGGGTTTCCCTAGTAGCTCAGTGGTAAGAATCTGTTTGCAATGCAGGAGCCACAGGAGACTCAGGTTTGATCCCTGGGTCAGGAAGATCTCCTGGAGGGGCGTAGCAACCCACTCCAGTATCCTTGCCTGGAGAATCCCATGAACAGAGGAGCCTGGTGGGCTATAGTCCATGGAGTCACAAAGAGTTGGACATGACTGAGCAACTGAGCATATACACATTGTTATTCAACAATGCCACAGGCATTTACTGACCTCCACCTATTTGCCAAACATTGTGAATAGATACAAGGATAAAAAGGTGAACCACCTCTGAGCCAGCCCTGGAAGCTGTGTCTTGGGTGACATGGAGACAGCTGCACCAACAAAGGACTGCAGGGCAGAGGGAGGTGGGGGAGGGAAGGGCACCTGGCCAGGCTGCTGGAGGAGGAGGAGAGTGGCGATGGGACCTGCTTGCTCCAGGTTAGCAAGGGCCATGTCCCACCGTGTCCCCACTGTTTTGCTCTCTTGTCCTCCCCTCCAGTCCCTGCATGGCTGGCTCCTCAGGTTCCATTTGAAATGTTACCTCTGCAGAAAGACGCTCCTGTCCATATGATTTGCCGTAGCTCCTCCTCCCAGCAGTCTTTCACACTGACATGTTTTATTTTGCTCACAGCAACTATCATTAAACATTTCATTTACCTGTTCACTTGGACATCATATGTTTCCCTGACCTAGTAAATACCCAGTGAGCATTCATGTGCTGAATGACTGGCAGAGCCTCTAGATGAAGATGGATGAATGAACAACATCCTCGTAGACGCTAAATCACTAGTTGACATCCCATGAACAATTTGGGAAAAGTTAAAAATAGTTATGTAATAGATGTAATTACTATCTTTAACATATTGGAATTTTTCATGAGAATATTAGACTGGGGGCTTCCATGATTACAGGATAAAATGGACCAAAATCAATATAAGAGAAATTTTGTAGTAAGGTCCTACCAACTAGAAACATACATCTGAGTAAAGACTTTAGTTCTAGAGACTTCAGGGGGAAATGATTGTTAGTTTTAACAGTTTATTCCATTACTGGCCTGAATACAGGAAGCTCAACCAGATGTGGGAGGCTCTTATAGGGTAGCCAGCCAGCCAGCCATAGCCCAGAGAATATTTCCAGGATCTTCCATTACACACTGATACATGCATATGTAACACTTCTATGTGTAAATGCATATATTTTTTGTATGTTTATGTATATATACACAAGGAAATAATAAAATATGGGGAAAACATTTAGCCAGTTCAGTTTGAGCTATACAGGCACCCCCAACAGGTCAGCTGTCCTATCTTTTAGGCACACTTGCAATGATGCATTCTGGAACATTCTTGATACTATTAAATACTGAGTTCATTATCTGGCAAAAGTGTCATGGACATTTGAAACATTCTTACAGGTTTGGGCCATATTTTTGTATTTCTGGAGAGTTAATCACCTAGGAAAGATATAGTATGTATAACACTATTTGGGGCTTCCCAGATGGTGCTAGTGGTGAAGAACCCGCTTGCCAATGCAGGTTAGACGTAAAAGATGCAGGTTCAATCCCTGGCCCCAGAAGATCTGGAAGATCCCCTGGAGGAGGGCATGGCAACCCATTCCAGTATCCTTGCCTAGGGAATACCATGGACGGAGGAACCTGGTGAGTTGCAGTCCACAGGGTCACACAGAGTCAGACATGACTGAAGCGACTTGGTACACACGTGCATACACATAGCACTATTTAGTGACACTATTTAGTGCCAGGCCCAGAGTAAGGAACCAAGCCTGCAGAAAACCCGAATGGACTGATGATGGAAACAGACACACAACTAGCTGCTGTATGGAGCAGGGCTCCTGGAGTACACTCGGGAGTTAGGGGACCTGTTAAAGGGATTGTTCCTAGAAGGCTTTCTGAAGGTGGTTTCAACAGCTAGAATATGATGGCCAAGTAGGGTCTTGCTGGATGTAGAACAGGAGG
The DNA here is from genome assembly GCA_935064755.1 of Tragelaphus eurycerus. Classification (NCBI taxonomy): domain Eukaryota; kingdom Metazoa; phylum Chordata; class Mammalia; order Artiodactyla; family Bovidae; genus Tragelaphus; species Tragelaphus eurycerus. The sequence continues at coordinate 35,898,436 of CAKXYN010000002.1, forward strand.
CGCTGGGGCTCAGGGAACAAGGATGGCCTTGCTAGACTAAAGGAACGTTTGTACGAAAGCAGGAGAATGAAAATAGCCTGCAGCGTTGAAGATGCATAGACGTGGGCAAGAACCAGATGAGGCTGCAGAAGCTAACAGGACCCTATCACTCAGATCACTAGGAATCCTGGGTTTGAAACCAGGGAATCTGAACCCTGTTCTATAAGGTAAGGCCTGTTGTGGGAGGATTGCCGCAGACCTGCCTCTTAGAAAGAAGCCTTTGGCAGCTATGAAGATGTATTAGGGAATTCCCTGGAGGTCCAGTGGTTAGGACCACAGTGCTTTCACTGATGTGGTGCAGGTTCAATCCCTAGTCGAGGAACTAGGATCGCCCAAGCCACATAATGGGGTGAAAAAAAGAAAAAAAGTTACATCTGATGGGAGGAAGCCTCCAGTTCTTAGCAATAACTCCAGGGAGTAGAGAACCAAGGAGGGGAGATAGAGATGGGAGAGAGTAGAAAGAGAGTGGGCTCAGGCTATGGGAGACAGAGGGGATGTGATGAAGAGAGGAGCGTGGAGGATGAGAACCTCTGTGCACCAGGCCTTGTTCTAGGTGCCTGGGCTCCATAGTGGACAGAACAGAATAACAGCCCCATCTGATGGTTCTGGCAGCTCATAGGAGGAGCCAAACAGAAATAAGCAAGTCTGTAGGTAATAAACCAGAGCTGGAGGACAATAAAGATAGCAAGGAATTCCCCGGTGGTCCAACAGTTAGGAGGACAAGGCAATGGCACCCCACTCCAGTACTCTTGCCTGGAAAATCCCATGGATGGAGGAGCCTGGTAGGCTGCAGTCCATGGGGTCGCTAAGAGTCGGACACGACTGAGCAACTTCACTTTCACTTTTCACTTTCATGCATTGGAGAAGGAAATGGCAACCCACTCCAGTGTTCTTGCCTGGAGAATCCCAGGGATGGTGGAGCCTGGTGGGCTGCCGTCTATGGGTCGCACAGTCAGACACGACTGAAGTGACTTAGCAGCAGCAGCAGCAGCCAACAGTTAGGAAGGACTCTGCACTTTTACTGCAGGGGGCATGGGTTCTGGCCCTGGTCGGGGGATCCTGAAGCATGGCCAAAAAAAAAAAAAAAAAAAGATAGCAGTCCTGATAAACAGAATGGGCTGCTTGAAATTTTAGACAAGTGGCTTGTGAAGGCCTGCAGGATCTGAGGAAACCAACCCAGTGGCTCTTCGGGGAAAAGCATTCCAGGAGGAGTGAACAGCAATGCAAAGGCCCTGGAGCGGAGTATGTCTGGCTTGTTCTAGGAACTTCAAAGCGCCTGTGTAGCTGGAAGGACCAGGAAGGAGAATAGCAGATGAGATAAGAGAGCTGCAGGGTGATGTGAGGTCAAGAAGGACTGTGAGGAAACTTACAGGCTGTTGCAAGAACTCTGTCTTTCACTCTGAGTGAGATGGGAACCAGTGAAGGGTTGTGAGCAGGCAGAGGGGGATGTGCTCAGACCTCGGTTGCTATAACCAACTTTGGTTTAGGGTAGAGAACAGACAGGAAGGGGTAAGAGCAGAAGCAAGGGGACTCCCTTTAGGTGGGGTAGCAGAGGTGGTGAAAGTCATCAGATCCTAGCTTTATTTTAAAGGCCAAGCCACCAGGCGTTGCTGATAGAGTAGATGTGTCTGAGGGAGAGAAGTCAAGGTGACTTTGAGAGTTTTGACCTGAGCAGCTACAAGATTGGAATTGTCATCTTCCAAGGTAAAATTTGTATGCAGGTCAGGAAGCAACAGTTAGAACTGGACATGGAACAACAGACTGGTTCCAAATAGCAAAAGGGGTACATCAAGGCTGTATATTGTCACCCTGCTTATTTAACTTATATGCAGAGTACATCATGAGAAACGCTGGTCTGAAAGAAGCACAAGCTGGAATAAAGATTGCCGGGAGAAAGATCAATAACCTCAGATATGCAGGTGACACCACCCTTATGGCAGAAAGTGAAGAGGAACTAAAAAGCCTCTTGATGAAAGTGAAAGTGGAGAATGAAAAAGTGGGCTTAAAGCTCAACATTCAGAAAACGAAGATCATGGCATCTGGTCCCATCACTTCATGGGAAATAGATGGGGAAACAGTGGAAACAGTGTCAGATTTTATTTTGGGGGCTCCAAAATCACTGCAGATGGTGACTGCAGCCATGAAATTAAAAGATGCTTACTCCTTGGAAGGAAAGTTATGACCAACCTAGATAGCATATTCAAAAGCAGGGACATCACTTTGCCAACAAAGGTCCGTCTAGTCAAGGCTATGGTTTTTCCTGTGGTCATGTGTGGATGTGAGAGTTGGACTGTGAAGCAGGCTGAGCACCAAAGAATTGATGCTTTTGAACTGTGGTGTTGGAGAAGACTCTTGAGAGTCCCTTGGACTGCAAGGAGATCCAACCAGTCCATTCTGAAGGAGATCAGCCCTGGGATTTCTTTGGAAGGACTGATGCTAAAGCTGAAACTCCAGTACTTTGGCCACCTCATGCGAAGAGTTGACTCGTTGGAAAAGACTCTGATGCTGGGAGGGATTGGGGGCAGGAGGAGAAGGGGACGACAGAGGATGAGATGGCTGGATGGCATCACTGACTCGATGGATGTGAGTCTGGGTGACCTCCGGGAGCTGGTGATGGACAGGGAGGCCTGGCGTGCTGCGATTCATGGGGTCGCAAAGAGTCGGACACGACTGAGCGACTGATCTGATCTGATCTGATCTGAAGGTCAGAAGATCAGATGTGGAGCTGGTTTCCAAGTGGGGAGGAGGACAATCAGGGATTACTTAGGGAAGCGGGTTTGAGATGGCAAGAAATACTGTTCAACTAGCAGGGAATTATAGAGGCCTGGGTCTCACCTGGCCTTCAGATGGAGCTGTGGGATGGGGCAGGTAGGAAGGCCAGATAGGCAACACCCTGCACTGTGTTCTGATCAGACCATCCTCTCGTCTCTTAGGGTGTTTGGAATTCTGTCTTTAATGTCATGGTCCTAATGGAGCTGTCATAATCACCAGGAAAGTGAAAAGTGAAAGCAAAAGTTGCTCAGTCGTGTCCAACTCTTTGCAACCCCATGGACTATACAGTCCAAGAAATTCTCCAGGCCAGAGTACTGGAGTGGATAGCCTTTCCCTTCTCCACAGGATCTTCCCAACCACCAGGTGGGCTTTTTAAAGGTGCAGATACCTGGGTCTCACTTCAAATCTATAGAACATGAATCTCAGAAGTGGGGACCAAAGCTAGAAAAATATTCAAAATCTGCATCAGGTGATTGTAATGAGCACCACTGCATAAGGTGCTTTCTGTTGGTTTTATGGCTGCTTTAAAACTAAGTGGGTCAAGATAATGAGAAGACAAGCTACAATCTTAGCTTGGGAAAAACTGTTTCCAGAAGACATATTTGATAAAGGATTTTTATTCAAAATATACAAAGAATTCTTAAAGCTCAACAATAAGAAGACAAACAGTCCAATTAAAAATGAGCAAATACTTGAACAAGTACCTCACTAAAGAATATATACAGATGGCAAATGAACATACAAAACGATGTTCAACATCATATGCCATTAGGAAATTGCAAATTAAAGCAACAGAAAGCTACAGCTGACGCATTGGAAAAGACTCTGATGCTGGGAGGGATTGGGGGCAGGAGGAGAACGGGACGACAGAGGATGAGATGGCTGGATGGCATCACTGACTCGATGGACTTGAGTCTGAGTGAACTCTGGGAGTTGGTGATGGACAGGGAGGCCTGGTGTGCTGCGATTCATGGGGTCGCAAAGAGTGGGACACGACTAAGCGACTGAACTGAACTGAACTGAACTGAAGCTACCATCACATACCTATTAGACAGGCCAAAATCCAAAACACTGGACAACACCAAATGTTGATGAGGGTTTGGAGCATAAGGAACCCTCATTCATTGCTGGTGGGAATGTAAAACAGTACAGCCACTTGGGAAGAGAGTTAGTTTCTTGCAAAAGTAAACACATTTACCATATCATCCAACAGTCACACTCCTTGGTATTTACTCAAAGGTGTTGAAAACTAATGTCCGTACAAATATGTGTATACAAATGCTTGTATTACCTTTGTTCACAATTACAAAAAAATGGAAGAAACCAAGATGTTCTTCAGTAGGTGAATGGAATAAATAAATTGTGATATATCTAGACAATGGAATGTTATTCGGTACTAAAATGAGCTTTCAAGCTATGAAAAGGCATGGAGGAATCTCAAATGCATATTACTTTGTTAAAGAAGTCAATCTGAAAAGGCAGTGTACTGTGTGATTCTAAACATATGACCTTCTGGGAAAGACAAAACCTCAGTGAGAATAAAAAAGGTCAGTGGTTGCCAGGGGTTGAGAGGAGGGATAAATACTCAGAGAACAGGGGAAATCTACGGCAGCGAAACTACTCTGCATGATACCGCAGTGGTGAATACGTGCCAGTGTACATTTGTCAAAACCCATAGAATATACAATACCAAGAGTAAACCCTGGTGTAAACTACTGACTCTGGTTGATAAAAAGCAAAACTAAGGGGGTGAGAATTTATGGAGATGGCAGACAAAAGAACACAGGACTCTGCCTTTTGTGCCAGGGACTCAGCTGGGGCCAGAAGTAGAGTAAGTGAATAGAACAGGGCAATCACAGCCCTTGTGGAGTTTATATTCTAGAAAGCCTCTTTGAAAAGCATAGAGACAGGAAGGGAAAGCAAGAGTGCCTGGAAGTTGTGCCTCAGACTGATCTTCTGTCTCTGCCTAGAGAGAGGTTCCCTGTGCTGTAGGGCAGGAGGGTAGCACACCCAAAGCTCTGTGCCAGGGTAAGATCCCAAAGAGACGCTTTGCCATCATCCCACCTCCTTGGACCTCAGTGGAATGCTTACCACCTCAGCCCTAGGCAGCCCCTGTTTCTTCCTGCCCACCCCTCTCCCCTCAACAGATGTCTTGACATTCAAAAGAATTGAAAATGGGATTGCAAAGGGATATTTGACACCTATGTTTACAGAAGCATTATTCAGATAGCCAAAAATGAAAACAGCCCAAGTGTGCATCAATGGGTGGATGGATAAGCAAAATGTGATACGTACATACAGTGGAATATTATTCAGCTTTAGACGGGAAGTTCTGACGCACAGTACAACATGAATGAATCTTGAGGACATTATGCTAAATGAAATGTCAGTCATATTTTTAAAAAATTTTATTGAAGCATAGTTTATTTGCAATATTGTATTCAGTTTTTCTGTACAACAAAGTGACTCAGCTATACATATATGTATTCCTGAAAAGCCAGTCATAAAAGGACAATTAGTCTCAACAAAATGTTAGTTATAAAAGAACAATTCTCTTTCTTAATTAAAAAAACTTTTGTATTGAAGTATAGTTGATCTACAATGTTGTGCCAATCCCTGCTGTACAGCAAAGGGACTCAATATACACATGCAGACATTCTCCTTTATAATCTTTCCCATTGTGGTTTATCACAGGATATTGAATCTAGTTCCCTGTGCTATACAGTAGGATTTTGCTGTTTATCCATCCTATATGTAATAGCTTACATCTGCTAGTCTCAGAGTCCCAATCCTTCCCTTCCCCACCCCCTCCCTCTCGGCACACTCACGCCTGGTGTCCATGTCCCTGAGTCTGGTTCTGTTTCCCAGATAAGTTCATTTGTGGCATATCTTAGATTCCACATATAAATGATATCATATGGTATTTGCCTTTCTCTTTCTGACTTAGTACGCTAATCTCTAGTTGCACATAAAAGGGCAATTCTTGTATGAGGTACCTAGACCAGGAGTTAAATTCCTTGAAACAGCAGGTATATTACCAGGAGTTAGAAGGAGAGGAGGGAATGAGGAGCTGTTGAATGGGTACAGAGTTTCAGTTTGGGAAAATTAAAAAAAAAAAGTTGCAGTGCTAGTAGAGATGGTTGCATAACTGTGCAAATATATTAATACTCAAATTCTGACCTGTACACTTGAAATGGTAAATTTTATGTTAGGTGTGCTATGCTATGCTAAGTCACCTCAGTCGTGTCCGACTCTGTGTGACCCCATAGACGGCAGCCCACCAGGCTTCCCCATCCCTGGGATTCTCCAGGCACGAACACTGGAGTGGGTTGCCATTTCCTTCTCCAATGCACGGAAGTGAAAAGAGAAAGTGAAGTCGCTCAGTCGTGTCCAACTCTTAGCGACCCCATGGACTGCAGCCTACCAGGCTCCTCCGTCCGTGGGATTTTCCAGGCAAGAGTACTGGAGTGGGGTGCCATTGCCTTCTCCGTATGTTAGGTGTAATTTACCACAATTTTATAAAAGGGAGTTAGGCACTTTTTATAATTAATCAGTTAACTTTTGGCTGTGTTGGGTCTTCATTTTGGTTTGGGCTTTCTCTAGCTGCGTTGAGAGGGGCTACTCTCCAGTTGCAGCACGTGGGCTTCACATTGCCATGGCTTCTCCTATTGTGAAGCATGGGCTTCAGGAGTTGCAGCATGTGGGCTCAGTAGCTGTGGTTCTCCTTCTCTGTTGTGCTGTCCCCTGGCCTCAGAGCTTCAGCTTCTGCTCTAGAAGCTGGCTCGCTTTCTCAATTCCCTGGCTTGCACATGAACTCACAGGGCACTCCCTACCTCACTCTCCAGAGAAGTTCTTTCATCTTCAGCTTTCCTGCTCACTGCCTCTTCCTTGTAGCCCCCAGTTCACATTTTCAAGAAATCAGATTGGTCATCCCACCTGGGGGGCATTATAAGTGTCTGGCAAGTTTATGGGCTGGTACCCCTGCCCCAATCAGCTTTGTCAGGTTAGTAGACAGCCTCCTGGGCAGTCCGGTCAGCAGCTCTGGCCACCCTACCCTCAGTGGGCAGCAGAGATGGGGAGTCCTGAGGATGGGATTCACTGGAACAGCAGTGACCTAATTGGAACCCTTCAGCCTGAGTGGTTCTCTATCCATCCCAAAGTCAGCTGTCTCTCCCTCCCTTCGCTGTCCCCAGAACTGCACACCATTCTTTGTTATTCTGTTGCTCATACACTCTGGAAACAATAAGTTATACATAAGGCAAGGCCTGCCTTATTCACTTTTATACACCCAAATCACCATACGGGAGCAGTCAAATGTTTGCTAATAAACTAATTAATGGGCAGATGAAAACAGAGAGTTATGGATTTGTTTTTATTTTTTGATATTTATTTTGATTTGGCTGCACCAGGTCTTAGCTGCAGCATGTGGGATCTTTGATCCTCTTTGTGACATGCAGGATCGTTAGCTGTGGCATGTGAACTCCTAGCTGTGGCATATGGAATCTAGTTCCATGACCAGGGATCAAACCCAAGCCCCTGCATTGGGAGCATGAAGTATTAGCCACTGGACCACCGGGGAAGTCCCAGAACCATGGACTTGGAATCGAAGACCCCAGTTGAGTCACCCAAGGTTAACCTTTGTGACCTTTGAAAAAGCATCTAATTTTTCTGGGCCTCAGATTCAAATTCTGCAGCATAAATGGGCTAAAATCCACCAGTGGTCTAAAATGTGTTCCACTCCATCTCTCCAGAGGAGTTAAATGAGTGTCTTTCCAGCAGAATTTCTTAAAGTCTTTCACATAATAATGGACCTTACAAACTTTCCAGAGAGAGAACACTTCCCAAATGCATTTGTCCTTATAGTCCTTTAAACTTGGACATTCTATGTGGCTTGGGCAGGGAAGATGAAACATCTGTTTGGGATGCACATAATTCTAAGGGCTGATTTAGCTTTCAAGAATTTTGACTACATATAAATCCATTTACCACCTGCTGTCTATTCACCCAGGAGACATTGCTTTGGGTTTTAGATTGGATACCTTTAGTTGTTTCCTGTATATATCTCTCACTCATGGTTGTCTGAGGTTCATTTTCCTCTGTGTGTTTACCCGTGAACTGAAGGTAACCAAGGCCACTGAGTCAGAGTCTATGAAGTTGTTTCTCCTTATCTTGAGGTGACGTGGTACCTCCTATTTCCAAGAAAGATAAGGCACCGACACACCAGGCTACTGGTGACACACCAGAAACACCATGTGAAGGCACCGGGGAGGGCAGCCGTGACCTAGGAAGTCCCCGGAGTTGCCATGTCACTGCCAGATCAGTATCTCGGCCATGTAATTAGTGGGAGGCATAATCTAACTTGTGGGTTTATCGTAGGAAAGTTAAGTAGCTTTCAGGCTTCCCTTGTGGCTCAGCTGGTAAAGAATCTGCTTGCAATGCAGGAGACCTGGGTTCGATCCCTGGGTTGGGAAGATCCCCTGGAGAAGGGAAAGGCTACCCACTCTAGCATTCTGGCCTGGAGAATTCCATGGACAGTCCATGGGGTCACAAAGAGGCGGACACAACTGAGCGACTTCTCACTTGCACTTACTTGCACTTAAGTAGTTTTCATGACTTTGATTAGTGGTCAGACAGTATAACTGACTAGGGAACAAGATGCACTGTGAAATAAAAATATGAGGTGCTGGGGCTGCCAGAGCTGGGAAGTGCTCTCCTGTAGTAGTTTCTGGGGCTGTTCTCAGAAAGGACCTGAAAACTGGGTGCCTTGAAACAACAGAGGTCTCTTCAGGTCAGAAGTCTGAAGTCAGCTTGTCAACAATACCATATTCCTACAAAGCTACTTGGGAAGGATCCTTCCTTGGCTCTTCCAGCTTCTGATAGCCCTAGATGTTTTCCAGCTCTTGCCAGCATAGCTCCAATCTCTGCCTCCATCTTCACATGGCCTTCTTCCTTCTAGATATGTGTCCAAATTTTACTCTTCTTAAAAGGACACCAGTCATATTGGGTTGGGGGCCACCCTCATGACTTCATCTTGAGTATATTGGCAATAACCCTTTCTCCAAACAAGGTCACAGTCACAGGAACCAGAGATAAAGACTCCAGCATATCTCTTGGGGAACATAATTCAAAACATAACACTCCTCATTTTAAGAAAAAGCATGCTTTGGTCTTTTTTGAAAGTTGTGTTGCCTTTTAAAAAATATTTTAAAATGTTATTTATTTATTTGACTGTGTTGAGTCTTCACTGTGACATGGGGAATCCACTGCCCTGACCAGGAATAGCAGCTGGGGCCCCTGCTCTGGGAGCATGGAGTCTCAGCCACTGGATCACCAGGGAAGTCCAAACAATAAGCATGTTTAGGGAATTCCCTGGTGGCCTAGTTGTTAGGATTCCAGGTTTTCACTGCGGTAGCCCGAGTTCAAACCCTGGTCAGGAAACTGAGATCCTGTAAGCTGTGTGGTGCAGCCAAAGGAAAAAAGCATGTTTGGGTGCCAGCTGCATATGGTATGTTGCACTTGTCCCTCTGAGCCATACCTGTGAACAATGACTATCTTATTTCTTCTTTTGGGCCTGTGTTTGGTTTTGAGAGTGGAGAATCCAGAGTCTAGGCACCTTCAGCATGAAAGGTAGCATTTAGGGCCAAGTATGTCCAGAGTACTTGAGACCATTTTTGCAGATGAGGGTACATCTCAAGTCACTGTAATGCAGGGCTTAGGAGCCAGCTGGGCTCTGGTTTGAATCTTGCGTCCACCACTTGGTACCTGCGTGGCTCTGAGCATAGCTCTCTAGTGCTCTGAACTGTGGTTTCCTCACAGGGAGATGGGATTGATACCAATCCCATCCCAGTGGTTCCCATCTGAGGAAGATCTTGCCCCTTGGGAGACATGTGGCGATATCTGCAGATATTTTTGATTGTCACAATTGAGGAATGCTATTGGCATCTAGTGAGTAGAGAGAGGCCAGGGATGCTGCTAAACATCCTACAATGCACAGGACGGCCCCCACAACAAAGAATTATCTGGCTTCAAAGGTCAATAGTTAGAAGGTGGAGAAACCCTGTCCATCATATGGGGTTGATAATAATCTTTGAAAATAAGGCAGGCAAGGTGCCCAGTACATGCCTGGCATAGTGTCAGTCCAATAAATGGTAGGTCTACATGTTGAACAGTAGAGAGTTTGTGACAATCTCATAAAAGTATGTGAACTCATTAGAATTTTCAGAGTAGGAATAGGAAAAAGGCTCTCAAACTCAGTGTTGTCCCTGAATTATGAATTTCCAAGAAATATAGGAATAGAAAAAATACAATTGGCTAATGCAGGTAATCACTTCATGGGAAATAGATGGGGAAACAGTGGAAACAGTGTCAGACTTTATTTTTGGGGCTCCAAAATCACTGCAGATGGTGACTGCAGCCATGAAATTAAAAGACGTTTACTCCTTGGAAGGAAAGTTATGATCAACCTAGATAGCATATTCAAAAGCAGAGATATTACTTTGCCAACAAAGGTCCATCTAGTCAAGGCTATGGTTTTTCCAGTAGTCATGTGTGGATGTGAGAGTTGGACTGTGAAGAAAGCTGAGCGCCGAAGAATTGATGCTTTTGAACTGTGGTGTTAGAGAAGACTCTTGAGAGTCCCTTGGACTGTAAGGAGATCCAACCAGTCCATTCTGAAGGAGATCAGCCCTGGGATTTCTTTGGAAGGAATGATGCTAAAGCTGAAACTCCAGTACTTTGGCCACATCATGCAAAGAGTTGACTCATTGGAAAAGACTCTGATGCTGGGAGGGATTGGGGGCTGGAGGAGAAGGGGACGACAGAGGATGAGATGGCTGGATGGCATCACTAACTCGATGGACGTGAGTCTGAGTGAACTCCAGGAGCTGGTGATGGACAGGGAGGCCTGGTGTGCTGCAATTCATGGGGTCGCAAAAAGTTGGACACGACTGAGCAACTGAACTGAACTGAACTGAATGCAGGTAAAGAGTCATATAGAAGGGATAAAAATATTAGTGGCATGCTTGTTATGTCACATATGTTGGCCTCTTTTCCTGCCTCACCTCATTTAATCTGTTTAGCAACATTAGGAGGTAAGAATTTTTATTCCCAATTTATAGGTGAAGAAACAGGCTCATAAGAGTTAAGATCCTATCGCTGGGTTATGTATCTATAAGTGGTAAAATTGGTATTTGAATCCAAGTTTCTCTGTTACTAAGCCATGACTCTCTGTTGCCCTGCCCTGACTCATATGTAATCATTGCAACTGACCAACTTATTAGTCATGAACCCAGAAATGTGGGTGCTGAGGAATGCAGCCAGGGAGGTCCTCAGGAGAATAAGGAAGCTGTTGAAGGTGCCTCAAAGATTTCAAGAGGTTTCTACCACTCTAAGATCTCCTCTCTTCTTTCCTGCCTTTGAATCCAGGCCCTTCTTGATGTTCTGTCTGGTGACTCTGACAGCTGGACCTGGCCTGCCCTTGAGGAACAGTACAAATGCTAAAAAATGAACCCATTTGCTTCCCATTAGTTTCCCATGACAAATCCTATTCCCTCAGGGTCATAGAGCACCAGCATTCTACAAAGAGAGCATCTATTCTAACCAGAGATGTAACAACAATAGCACAAAAGTTGGGGGTGAAAAAATGGAAGTGTACTTGTGTACAATTTTTGAATACATGTGACGTGGTAAGATATCACATGAAGGTAGACAGTGATAAATTATAGATATACATTATAATATAGACCCTAAAACAACCACTAAAATAATGATACAAAGATTTACAGCTAATGAGTCACAAAGAAGATAAAATGGAACAGTTCACCAAAGAAGATAAACAAATGGCCAGTAAGCACTTGAAAAGATGCTCATCATTAGTTGTCAGGGAAATGCAAATCAACACCATAGTGAGGTACTGCTGTATACCAACTAGGATGGCTATTAATGTAAAGACAGATATGAACAAGTTTTGGAGAGAATGTGGAGAATTTAGAAACCTCATATATTGCTAGTGGGAATGTAAAATGGGGCGGTCACTTTGTAATAGAATGGCAGCAATTCAAATACAGCGTTATCATTTGTTGCTGTTGTTCTTCAGTCACTAAGTCATGTCCAACTCTTTGCAAATGCATGAATTGCAGCATTCCAGGCTTCCCTGTGCCTCACTATCTCCTGGAGTTTGCTCAAACTCACGTCTACTGAGTCGGTGATGCCATCCAACCATCTTATCCTCTGTCACCCTTTCTCCTCCTGCCCTCAGTCTTTCCCAGCATCAGGGTCTTTTCCAAAGAGTTGGCTCTTGGCATTAGGTGGCCAAAGTATTGGAGCTTCAGGTTTAGCATCAGTCCTTTCAGTGAATATTCAGGGTTGATTTCCTTTAGGACTGGGAATTATCATATGACTGAGCAATTCTACTCCTAGGAATATACACAGGAGAAATGAAACATATGTCCACACAAAACATGAATATTTGTGGCAGCATTATTCATGAAATGTCCATTAACTGATGAATGGATAAAAAAATGTGGTATATCCATACAGTGAAATTCATTTATAAAAAGGAATGAATATGGATACGTACTGCAACATGGATGAACTGTGAAGACATCCTACTAAGTGAAAGAAACCAGTCACAATAGGCCCATATTATATGATTCCATTTGTATAAAATGTCCAGATTAGGCAAATATATAAAGGCAAAAAGTAGATTCGTATTTGCTAAGGGCTGGGGGAGGGGTAGGAATGGGAAGATTTGGGGGTGATAGCTAAAGGTATGAGCCTATTATACAGAGTGAAATAAGCCAGAAACAAAAACACAAATACAGTATACTAATGCATATATATGGAATTTAGAAAGATGGTAAAAATAACCCTATTTACGAGGCAGCAAAAGAGACACTGATGTATAGAACAGACTTTTGGACTCTGGGACTGGGAGAGGGTGGGATGATTGGGGAGAACAGCATTGAAATATGTATAATATCATAAAAAAAATAATAATAAAAAATAAATATAAATAATAAAATAAAGTTGTATAAAAAAAATAAAATAAATTATCAACAAGGAGGAAAAAAAAGAAAATCAAATTAAAAGAATGTCATCTATATTTTTAAGTTTAAATTTTAAAATATTAATATTCTTTCTGTACAGATAAATACTTTTGAGATTTTTAAGGAAATCAGTCTGCTACAGGCATTTTCTAAATACTTCTATGCATCAGATACTATGTAGATACTATAGGTTCCTATTCTCAGAGTTAATAACAGTATGCAACTTTATGATGTACAGAATATTTTAACATAGATAATCATGTATTGACCTTCATTGCAATTCTATAAATTATACAATGTAAACACTTTGTTCCTTACTTATAATCATTGAAATGTGAGATTAAAGAATATTTTTCTTGCAAAAAAAAAAAAAAAAAAACTGTTACAAAAAAGTAATCAATCCAAAAGTAGGCAGAAAAAGAGGGAAAAAAGATCAAGTGGAACAAAGAGAAAAGAAACATCAAGATGGTCAATTTAAATTTAATCATATCAATCATCACATTAAATTTAAACAGTCTCTATCTCATTTATACTCTAATCTAAGATCAGTTTAAAGCACTTGTTTTCAAACTATGCATCAGAGTCATCTGGAGGTTTAACAAATACCCAGAGTTTCTAATTGAATTGGTCTGGGGGTGAGGAGCCTGGGTATTGAGAATTTCACAAGTGCCCCTGGTGTTCGCATGTGGTGCCAAGGGAAGAACTACTGCCTGTAAAACATGGTATTTATACTGCAGTCTTTCTTGAATACATTTAGGGTTTTTTGCCATATCTGAGCACCATCTGGACCTGGAGATATATGATTATATATGGGACAGCTATATCACATCCCCAAAGGAAAACAATATAATTCAATTTTATCTTAATACTGTTGCCTGTCAAGATTCTGAACCTGAGATCATTGAGTCCCCTATGGAAAGAGATAACCAGATCTGAGAACATGTTATGGTCACAGCAGCCCTGACCTGAGACTTTCCCCTTAGTGATGGCCAGAAAAATGAAAAGGGAGAGATTCCCCATTGAGGGGTTCAATTGTATTTAGCTCTGTGTCTTCTTAACTGTCTCTTCCTCACCACCACTGGGTCACACTTTGGAGGATTGTTTAAATGCTTGAAGGTTAATTTCTTGAGGAAGTCATTCCTGGAAGTAGGACTATGACTATCAGATTATCAGGCCTTACTTTTCCAATATTTAGTAGAAATGTAGCTTAAGGCAATGGCACCCCACTCCAGTACTCTTGCCTGGAAAATCCCATGGATGGAGGAGCCTGGTAGGCTGAAGTCCATGGGGTCACTAAGAGTTGGACAGGACTGAGCGACTTCACTTTCACACATTGGAGAAGGAAATGGCAACCCACTCCAGTGTTCTTGCCTGGAGAATCCCAGGGACAGTGGAACCTGATGGGCTGCCATCAATGCGGTCACACAGAGTCGGACACAACTGAAGCGATTTAGCAGTAGCAACAGTAGCTTAAAAAGAATGGCAATGGCAATGGTAAAGGGAGAGAAGGTGAGAACCAGAAAAGTGCATCATAAGTTGAACTTGGCACGGTGTTGACATTGGGGCTGATGTTGCCAAGCGAGCCTAAAATGGGAGGCAGAGAAGGCCCGCCTGCTGCCTGTGTGTGTATGAGAGCTGTCTCCCCTACCTCCAGCCAGAGAAACTTCCTCCTCCGGCCCATGGGCTGCTTGAAGGAGGCTCCTCACCCTACTCACAGAAGTGCAGGGCCCAAGGGCATTGCCTGATTCCCTCCTCTGCTTCTGGAGCATTCTGAGCTAAGCAAAGTCTCCTAATTAGGCACCCAGAAATCAAAGTGCTAAGCTTTACCAAGAAGTATGTTTCAGAAACCCTCCAATTTAATCAACAATAAAGAATTAGCTATACTGTGAGAAAGCAGAAGTCTGAAACTAACTGCACATGTTGCTTTTAAGAGGAAATGAATAAAGCAAACAGGAGCTAGAGTTCCTAAGTGTGATGGTGATAATCACATTGCCTTTAAAAATTAATGAATATTATTTCCTATAATAATAATAACTGTGGGCACTACCACCAGAGGCAACGTAGAGCCTCTGATACTAATGTTCTCCATTCTGGTACTGTAAATGAAGCCACCTTGTTCTGTTGGGACTTTGCTATAATAATCTCCAGCCAAATGCTCCATAAGAAATAAAATACCACTAAGAGAGGCATTTAAGATGTCGGGGGAAATGACAAAAGCCTTCAACTGTCAGACATGAAATGAAACAATTTATGAGTCAATAGAAGATGAGTTTTGTAAGGAGGAATTTGATACAGAGAAACCCAAACTGGTACTGTCAAAATTTCTTTCCTGCCTTTCAATCCACTTTCCTGGAAGAAGGCCAGGTCCACTGAAGGAAGGAAAAATAACACTTCTGGGTTCCCTAGAAGTTGTAAATTGAGGTGCCTGTTTTTAACTGCTCTTGAGTTCAGTTGTGGGAGCTCAGGCTAAGCCATTTAGTAAAACCAAAACAGATACAGCCTTGTTTACAAGGATTAGAGCTGTTTCTTCCATGTATCTCAACAGAGAAATAGGTTCTTCTAACAGCAGTGACCCCTTGGCAGATAAACTGGCACCTTTACAAACAGACAAATGGATTGCCAATGGGAAATTTTTGTTTACAATCCTTTCTATTTGCTTTATTGCCATAGAAATGTTTTGATTAATTCTCTTAAAAAACAGGACTTTGGGAGGAGGTGGGGGGAAGGCTTCCTCAATAGACAATCTGAATAGGTCTATATCTACTTAGGAAATTGAATCAATAACCTTCCAAAACAGAAAGCGCCAGGCCCAGATGGGTTCACCAGTGAATTCTGCCAAATAAATGTGGAAGAAATGATACCAGTTCTCTACGATTCCTTCCCAAAGATAGAAGCAGAAGGAATACTTTCTTAACTTGTTCTATGAGATCAGCACTACCCTAATACCAAAGCCAGACAAAAACATTACATTATTTCATGCAAAGGAACATTTCTGTATAGTATCATGATGTTAGTGGAGTTGTGACAGTACCATTTGAGACCAGTCATTCAGAGTTTAAAGAAAAAAAGAATTAAATTTTTAAGTGTAGACATTATGAACTCTTTAAAAGTCAAAAATTATTATAGCTTTTCAAACTAGAAAGGAAAAGGGCACTGAATCACCCTACAGGTTTTAATTTCAAGGAAGGTAAATATCAATTGCTATAATCCACATAAACAAAAAGCACCTTAAAAAAAAAACAAACAGTAAATGATTCTTGAATCAGAAAAGAGAATATCACTCTGCTATCTCTAGCTGTGATGGGTCCATTTCTTGCTCTGACCTCAAAAGGACCCATTGTTATAGAATTCCAGACACCTATGTAGGTCCCTGGAGAAGGCAATGGCACCCCACTCAGTACTCTTGCCTGGAAAATCCCATGGATGGAGGAGCCTGGTAGGCTGCAGTCCATGGGGTCGCTAAGAGTCGGACACGACTGAGCGACTTCTCTTTCACTTTCCACTTTTCACTTTAATGCACTGGAGAAGGAAATGGCAACCCACTCCAGTGTTCTTGCCTGGAGAATCCCAGGGATGGGGGAGCCTGGTGGGCTGCCGTCTGTGGGATCGCACAGAGTCGGACACGACTGAAGCGACTTAGCAGCAGCAGCAGCATGTAGGTCCCTGGCTAGGCCAAGGTTTTTGGTCAGTCTAGCCCTGGAAGCTCGGAGAAGGCAATGGCAACCCACTCCAGTATGCTTGCCTGGAAAATCCCATGGATGGAGGAGCCTGGTAGGTCCATGGGGTCGCTAGGAGTCGGATACGACTGAGCGTCTTCATTTTCACTTTTCACTCTTATGCATTGGAGAAGGAAATGACAACCCACTCCAGTGTTCTTGCCTGGAGAATCCCAGGGACGGGGGGAGCCTCGTGGGCTGCCATCTATGGGGTCGCACAGAGTCGGACACGACTGAAGTGACTTAGCAGCAGCAGCAGCAGCCCTAGAAGGTAGCTTTTGGTCATCTGAAGGATTTCCAGCAAAGTTAAATTTTTTCTTCTTTAGCTTTTTGTCTATTTGCTTACTATTTCCCTTGCCCCCTTCTTTTTCTCATTTTCCTCTATCCTTTTAATTTTTCTAATTAAAAAATTTTCATCCCACTTTTATTTTGTCTTTATTGTGTTTTACTTTTTATTTTTCATTTTATTTTTTCTCACATTTTTCTTCTTTTCAATTTCCCTCATTTTTAAAAAATTTTTCTCACCTTTTTCTTTATTATGGGGGTGGGCACTGAGCAGAATACATAATATTCCCTTCAACATGTCCATGGAGTATGAAAAACTGCTCAAGAAATCTATCATCCTCAACCTCATCAAAGGAGGCTCTTGAGAAGAAATCATAAAGGATTCATGGATCAACATGGGCCCAGGAAGGGACTAATACCTTACATAGAGCCATTACCTGACCATGGGGATCCCAGGTAGACTGAGCTGATGGTGACCATGGGCTACACATGCGGAGGGATCCATGACTTGTAGATGGGCCAGAAGTATGATGAACTGAGGTGATGGTCACCTATGTGCTCCTAGCCAACAAGATATCTGAGCTGGAGGGCTGTATCATTACCCTGAAACTGGTTCCTTTGGCTAATCTAACCAACAGCTGCCCTCCTTATCTATCCTGCAAAGTATAGCTCACCCAAAGCAGCAGAGCTTCATTCCTACTGTGAGAACAGTCAGAGCAGCAGCACATGAACATCAGTGGCCTGACAGCAGGAATCAGCAGTTATGATGGAAAGCCAACAGCAGCCAAAGTGCTGCCAAGCCCCACCCCCCTACCTGGCTGGAGAAGGCCACCCCAGTACCACCCTTGGTGTGGCCCTGTGGTCTCCCCTTACACTCACACATCACCAGCAGCACTGGTGGAACCCCCAGATGGACCTAAACTCTCCAGAAGGTATCCTCCAAAGAAAACTCCATTCACACCGGGCAGCTTAGATAGGGTCTGACCACCAGAGTTTGCCCGACAATGTGGCCCCAGCCTCTCTCCCAGCAGCAGCCAGGAGCCAATGGGAATGCAAAAGCCCTTTACCTTCATCTGCACCTGTGTTTCAAGTCAATCAGAAAGAACCAGCCTGAAGCTGAAAGCCGAGCAAAGATGAAACCTCAATTGGTCCAGGCAGTAATTTAAACCAGAAAGCACATCGGGAGGTCAAGTGGGCTCCCTGCACTTTACACATAATGATCACAGATCCATGAGCTCAAAGAGGTGGTTCAGGAGATCAGATACTAGAAGAATTTGCGGGTGGGAGCTGAGCTGCTGTGGGTACGGGGCCCCTCCTGGAGAGGACTTTGCGTGGTGGAGGACGCAGGTGTGCAATCTGTCCGGTCTTCACTCAGGAGTTCAGATGAGATATCCACCATCTCTATGGCCTTCAAAAGCATAGTATCCAAGATAACTGGCAGTTCAAAGGACTGCCACGGGGCACTGACGAGACAAGAGGAGAGGACTCTGGCTGGAGCCCCAGGCCAGCCCCTGCCCTGCACCTAGATGAACTTCTGAGGCTAGACTGTTACCCTGGGCATTTCTCCTCTTCCCTGCTCTTCTCCATCCTGTCTTTTGTGTTTTGGGGGGAGGGGAAATGGCTCAATAGAAATAAATGCAATAAAAAAAAACATATTTTGGGGGCTTCCCCAGGTAAACGCAGGAGACATGGGTTAGATCCCTGATCCAGGAAGATTCCGTATGCCACAGAGCAAGTAAGCCTGTGCACCACAACTACTGAGCCTGTGCTCTTGAGCCTGGGAGCTGCAACTACTGAAGTCCATGTACTCTAGAGCCCATGCTCCACAAAAGAAGCCACCACAATAAGCCCGAGCACCACAACTAGAGAGTAACCCCTGCTGTCCACAACTAGAGAAAATCCCACGCAGCAACCAAGACCCAGTACAGCCTATATATATATATATATATATGAAACATTTTGTTTAAACATAATCATTTAAAAAATCTACCCTGCTTTATTGCTACAGCTGTCACACAAGATACTCATAAACCACTAGGCAAGAGATAGGCCCTTGCCAAAATTTTCTCATGACCCAATTGAATAAAAACAAAAACCTCTTTTCTTGGGGGAAATCAAAGCCTGATGAAACTTTCCTAAGAATGAGACAAAGGTCAATGAGTTGTAAAGGGGACAACATGTGGAGCCATGACACTGGCTTTTCTTGCTGGAGAAACAAGACCTGAGGATCACATCTATATGATACACTTCGCTGTGAGGCAAGCACTTCAGTATTTATAAGCTTAGAACAATGCATTTGTATTCTGTCTCATGACACCTGGCCTGCTGGGTCCCCAATCCTGACTTGGGGATGTTCATGGGTTTCTTCTATTAGCTCCAGACTCACCTTCTTGGACCCTTATTCCCTTTCAACTTCCTCCTCTCCACCCTGGGTCACATATCCCTCTTCCCTAAAATTATCCTGTCCTTTCTTTTTTTCCCTTTAAGTTCAAAGAGCACTCCTTTTTATTTTTATTTTTTAAAGATTTCCTCCCAGTCTTTGTTGAAGTCTGACTGAAGCCCACTAAACTGTATATATTTAAAGAGTACAATTGTGTCAGTTTTGACATACTAATACATACAACCATGAAACTCCAAACATTTCTAGCATCCCCCAAAGTTTCCTTGTGTCCTTTTTTAACCCATCCTATACCCAAGAAACTGCTGATCTGCTTTCTCTGTATATAGATTAGTTTGTATTTTTCCATGGAATCACAAAATATTTAGGTTTTTTTTTGGGTGGGGGGAGTGGCTTTCTTTCAGTATGGTTTTGAGATTCTTCAATATTGTGGGTATCAATAGTTTTTTCTTTATTACTGAGTAGTATTCTACTATATGGATGATATACCACAATTTGTTTATCCATTCTCTACTGGTGGATTTAAGTTGTTTCTGGGTTTTTGCTTTATAAGAAAGTTCCTATTAAAATTCATGCCCAAGACTGGGTTTATGCTTTCATTTCTCCTTGGTAAATATTTAGGAATGGAATTGTTGGGTTTTTCCCTGGCGGCTCTGACGGTAAAGAATCTGCCTGCAATGCAGGAGACCTAGGCTTGATCCCTGGGTTGGGATGGTCCTCTGGAGAAGGAAATGGCTAGCCACTCTAGTATTCTTGCCTGGAGAATCCCATGCACAGAGGAGCCTAGCAGGCTATAGTCCATGGGGTCTCAAAGAGTCAGACATGAGCGACTGATATTTAACTTTTCATGCCAGATGTATGTTGAGCTTTTTAAGAAATTGCCAAACTGATTTCCAAAATGGTTGTATCTTCTCACACTGCCACCAGTGATGCATGCGAGTGTCAATCACTCCACATTCTCATCAACATTTGGTATGGTCAATTACTTAAAATTTAGCCACCCTATTGTGATTTTTGCTTGTTTCAATGCACGGTAGTTTAGCTACATTTTGGCTTTATTTATTTTCTTTCTTTCTTTTTTAGGACTTTTATCTATGTGGCTGTGTCAGGTCTTAGTTGTGGCATGCAGAATCTTTAGTTGTGGCTTGCAAACTCTTAGCTGTGGCAAGTGAACTCTTAGTTTCAGCATGTGGGATCTAGTTCCCTAACCAAGGATCAAATCCAGGACCCCTGCATTGGGAGCATAGAGTCTTAGCTACTGGACCACCAGGAAAGTCCCTGGCTTCGTTTCTAAAAGGTGGAACATAGGCTTCTGTTTATAGGAAACAAAACCAGATTATGTCTTCTGTGCCAGTGAGGTTAATAGTTTCCTTCTTACCTTCCAAAGTGTTCTAGATTAAACAATGAAAATGTTCCAGCTCAACTAGCAATGCCCCTAGGCTGTCCATCCACAGCCACAAAAGCCCATTAAGGCATCCTGATCAACAAAGATTTCTCCCTCCTCTTAAGATATTTTCTGGTTAAAAAATTTTTTTTTCTTTATCACAACAGAATTACAGGAGGAAAGGAGTAGCATAATGTAGCCTAGGGTGAGGAAGCAAGTAGAGGAGACAAAAGGGGTCAGACAAGATCCTGTTGCCTTCTGGGCTGCATGCAGTCATGAGAAACATAGGTAAGATCTATTCCCTAATTTTCCCCCACAAAAACCAGGAAATGCCGCCCCCTGCCCTTTTTTTTGCCTAGCTAGTTTGACTTGAATTTCTGTCATCTGCAATTAACAGCCCCAGATCAGATCAGATGAGATCAGTCGCTCAGTCGTGTCCGACTCTTTGCGACCCCATGAACCGCAGCACGCCAGGCCTCCCTGTCCATCACCAGCTCCCGGAGGTCACCCAGACTCATACCCATCGAGTCAGTGATGCCATCCAGCCATCTCATCCTCTGTCGTCCCCTTCTCCTCCTGCCCGCAATCCCTCCCAGCATCAGAGTCTTCTCCAATGAGTCAACTCTTCGCATGAGGTGGCCAAAATACTGGAGTTTCAGCTTTAGCATCATTCCTTCCAAAGAAATTCCAGGATTGATCTCCTTCAGAATGGACTGGTTGGATCTCCTTGCAGTCCAAGGGACTCTCAAGAGTCTTCTCCAACACCACAGTTCAAAAGCATCAATTCTTCGGTGCTCAGCCTTCTTCACAGTCCAGCTCTCACATCCATACATGACCACAGGAAAGACCATAGCCTTGACTAGGCGAAACTTTGTTGGTAAAGTAATGTCTCTGCTTTTGAATATGCTATCTAGGTTGGTCATAACTTTCCTTCCAAGGAGTAAGCGTCTTTTAATTTCATGACTGCAGTCACCATCTGCAGTGATTTTGGAGCCCAGAAAAACAAAGTCTGGCACTGTTTCCACTGTTTCCCCATCCATTTCCCATGTAGTGATGGGACCAGATGCCATGATCTTCGTTTTCTGAATGTTGAGCTTTAAGCCAACCTTTTCACTCTCCACTTTCACTTTCATCAAGAGGCTTTTTAGCCCCTCTTCACTTTCTGCCATAAGAGTTGTGTCATCTGCATATCTGAGGTTATTGATATTTCTCCCAGCAATCTTGATTCCAACTTGTGTTTCTTCCAGTCCAGCATTTCTCATGATGTACTCTGCATATAAGTTAAATAAACATGGTAACAATATGCAGCCTTGACGTACTCCTTTTCCTATTTGGAACCAGTCTGTTGTTCCATGACCAGTTCTAACTGTTGCTTCCTGACCTGCATACAGATTTCTTAAGAAGCAGATCAGGTGGTCTGGTATTCCCATCTCTCTCAGAATTTTCCATAGTTTATTGTGATCTACACAGTCAAAGGCTTTGGCATAGTCAATAAAGCAGAAATAGATGTTTTTCTGGAACTCTCTTGCTTTTTCCATGATCCAGCGGATGTTGGCAATTTGATCTCTGGTTCCTCTGCCTTTTCTAAACCCAGCTTGAACATCAGGAAGTTCACGGTTCACATATTGCTGAAGCTTGGCTTGAAGAATTTTGAGCATTACTTTACTAGCGTGTGAGATGAGTGCAATTGTGCGGTAGTTAGAGCATTCTTTGGCATTGCTTTTCTACAGCCCCAACCAGTATACAAAGAAAGGCAATAGCCTTTTGTCAAGTCTTGGTTGGCTCACATTTCACCTCTTAAGTACCTCTGCCTTCCCTGAGAGCTGGTTTTTGCTGACCTAGCCTGGGGAATTTAAAGCAGAAACATCCATCGGTCACATTGATTGGGGATGAAACTTCAGAGGTCAATGAACACCCAGGATCAAAGTATTCAGTGGTATCACCTCACGGTTTGTTTAATTAAATACTCGAGCTCCATGTTGGAGAAGGAAATGGCAACCTACTCCAGTGTTCTTGCCTGGAGAATCCCAGGGACAGAGGAGCCTAGTGGGCTGCTGCCGTCTGTGGGGTCGCACAGAGTCGGACACGACTGAAGCGACTTAGCAGCAGCAGCAGCTCCATGTATTCGCTGTAATACAGCCGACTCTTTAATTTTTAAACTGTCCTTTAGTGGCATGATTCAAAAACCCTTCTGAATTTTGGGAAGCCAGCTTCCATTTCCAGCTAGCATGTTCTTCCTCCTTAATAACTAGATTTAATTCTTACAGGAAATATCCATATTTACTCAGAGCGCTAAACGTGCAAATGAGCAACGCAGTAAGGACCTACGCGAACACAGCTCGAACCGCCGGTGCGCGCCCTCTCCTAGTAGCATAGAGTTGCTAGGGTTGTATGTAAGCAGGGTAAAGGTAATACATAAAAGGAAGAAAAGAGGAGGACGAAAGAGGGCGGCGGAAGATAAAAAGTTCCCATTCAGTCCTCGAATGTTCTCAGAACGCAGGCTAGGCTCCCGACCCGTAGGTGTGCCTCCCACACAGGGAGTGTCTTCACCCTGTCCCCACGCCCCAAAGACGGACTAAATTTGGGCTGAAGGCCCGGTAGCGTTTGTCGCACCCCTAGCTGCAGCCCACCGAAAAGTTGTCGGGAGAGTCCCGCCTCGGGCGAGACTAAAAACCCTCTTTGCCGTACAGCCAGCCTTTGATCCCCGGTAGCAACCCGAGCTCAGGAGCAGCGGACCGGAGAACAGCCTTCGGGTGACCAGCCGCTGCACGGGTGGTGTCAGCCCCGCCTCTTCAGCCTCTAAGCCCCGCCTCCACGCTCCGGGGCCCGCCCCCTTCCGCCCAGGCCCTGCTTCTGCTTTCGGGGTTCCATCACCACCTCTTCACGCTGGGGCCAGTACTCTCGCAGCATAGCCCCGCCTCTCACACTCTTGGGCCTTGCATTCCAACCACCTCGCGTCCTGGCACCGCCCCATGCGCCCCGCGGCCCCGCCTCCTGAACATCAGGGCCCGCCCCGCGCTCTCGGGTTTGAAGCCCTGGTGTCGGCGCTAGAGCTCCGGCCCCGCCCCCACGTGCCCTCGGAGTCTGGGGGAGGGGTTGGAGCTCGCGAGGAGGCGTGGCCGTAGTGCGGGAGGAGGCGCGGGCCTGGCGGCCGGGACTTTGGCTTTGACACGATCGGCGGTTGTGGCTTTGGTGCTGGGCTCTGGACCCGATTCTTGCGGATCCCGCGTCCGAGTCGGGAGAAGGACTTTTCGTTTGGATGAACGCAACTGCGGCAGCGCCGCCAGTCTTGGTGCAGCCTCAGCGGCCGGATTTCACTGCCGCTGCCGCCTCCGCGAAGCCCTGCAGCTCCTGCCGGTTCTGGGAGAGGCACTCAAGAGTTTTCTCCAGCAGAAACAGCTGGGAAGCGCGGCCCGAGGTGGCGTGGGAGGGATCCCGCGGCCATCCGCCGATCAGCACCTGCCCCGGCGCTGTCCTCGGCTGGGCTCAGGCTTCGGAGCCGCAGGTGGAAGGAGGACGCCCCAAAGGAGCAGCTGAGAGGTGGGGCGCTAGGAACGGCGCCAAATCTGGTAGAGGATGATAAACCCTTTCTCCGTGCCCGCACTAGTGAGGATGGAATTTCAAAGTTGCTGGTGGTGCTGAGTGTCAGGAGCAGGGGGCGTGGGGATGTCCACTCCCTTTGCCTGAGAGTTTAAATGGGAGCGACTGGAGGCGGGGAGATGGCCCCAGTGCTGGAAGAGTTGAGAGGCAAGGAGGCGAGGTGTAGGCTGGTGGGGATAGGTCTCCTTCCAGGAGAAGCTGCTTATAGCGTTTTTTGACCCTAACGTGATAAAAATTGGGCTTCACTAGAGGTAAATCCTCATGGGACAGCCCCCTTGTGTGTGTTTCCTAAGGTTCACAGACATCAGCCCTGGACGCCTGGCTAAGAGTCCAAGCTGTAGGTAGGGAGTGCTAATGCAAACTGATTAACTGATTCAATCGATCTGTGTTTATTTGTTTTCCAGGTGGCCAAGTGAAAGGTAGTTTTGGACACTTGGGGCAGGTTATTTAATGTTTGTCTAGGTAACCATTTCATGCCCTGAATCCTGCACCTTCCCTTCTGTGCCTGTGAGGTCTACTGGGCTTCCTCCCTAGCCAAAAGGCTTCCTAGGATCCTGCCATGGGGAGCACCCTGGGCTGCCACCGCTCCATCCCCCGGGACCCCTCGGACCTGTCCCATAGTCGCAAGTTCAGCGCAGCCTGCAACTTCAGCAACATCCTGGTCAACCAGGAAAGACTTAACATCAACACCGCCACGGAGGAGGAGCTGATGACCCTGCCAGGGGTGACGCGCGCGGTGGCACGGAGCATTGTGGAGTACCGCGAGTACATCGGTGGCTTCAAGAAAGTGGAGGACCTGGCACTGGTCAGTGGCGTGGGTGCCACCAAGCTGGAGCAGGTCAAGTTTGAGATCTGCGTGAGCAGCAAGGGCAGCTCGGCGCAGCACTCCCCCAGCTCCCTGAGGAGGGACTTGATGGCAGAGCAGCAGCCTCACCACCTGGCCACCGCCGCTGCTGTGCCCCTCACCCCGCGTGTCAACATCAACACAGCCACCCCGGCTCAGCTCATGAGCGTGCGGGGCCTCACGGAGAAGATGGCCGTCAGCATCGTGGACTACCGCCGTGAACATGGTCCCTTCCGCAGCGTCGAGGACCTGGTGAGGATGGGCGGGATCAATGCCGCTTTCCTGGACAAGATACGGCACCAGGTGTTTGCTGAGAGGTCCAGGCCTCCGTCCACCCACACCAACGGCGGTCTGACCTTCACCGCCAAGCCTCACCCCAGCCCCACCTCGCTAAGCTTGCAGAGTGAAGACCTAGACCTGCCGCCTGGGGGGCCCACGCAGATCATCTCCACGAGGCCCTCGGTGGAGGCCTTCGGGGGCACGAGGGAAGGTCGGCCTGTGCTGAGGCTGGCCACCTGGAACTTGCAGGGCTGTTCAGTGGAGAAGGCCAACAACCCCGGGGTGCGAGAGGTGGTGTGCATGACGCTCCTGGAAAACAGGTGAGGATAAGAACCAGCAGGGGCATTGGGTATGAAGGCAGCTCTTGCATGGCCTCATCTGTGCATGCAAATGAGTGGGTTTTGGGGCGAATATGGAGAGGGCAAGATTTTTAAATCAGTGGGCTTGAGGCCACAGCCAATATGGTGCAGTATTCTGAGTGGCTGAGCTCTTCTGCTCCAGAATTTTCTAAATAGAGCTATCTGGACTTGAGGTCTGTATCTAGAACATGGTATGCTGCTGGTGCTGCTGCTGCTAAGTCGCTTCGGTTGTGTCTGACTCTGTGTGTATGTCTGAGATTAATTCCTAAATTTGGGGTCAGTGGAGACTGTATTAGTGTTACTGCTTTGGAAAATGTTTGACTTCCAAGACTTCATGGGGTTTACACCAGATGAGGCACTCACAGGCTGGGAACTGTTGCCCTTCTGCATGGGTGAAAGAGCTAGTCAGAGTTTTTTTTTTTCTTAGGAGGCAAAGTCACATTTGTTCTACCAAATATGCTTATTTGTGTCCAGAAAAATCTTTGCGAAGACCAGGTATTTGCAAACATACACGCTATGTAAATATATTTACCAAAACGCTGCAAATGAATCACCCTTCATTCTTTTTCCTTATTTAGCCTGAAGGTGGTTTTTAGGCCCACAGTTACAGCCCCAAATATATGTAAACCTCCCCTGTCTGAGGGCCAGAAAAGGCCAAGCTGATTGTATGGTGAACACTTGCCGGATTTCCACATTTGAACCATAGAAGAAGAGAGTTGTATGATGCCCTCTTATCACTGAGTGTTTTACCTTATTCACAACGCTACTCTCTGTGGGAACTTCTGTTGACAATCCCTAAAACAAAACAATATTATTGAAGCAGTAACTCCCGTTGTTAGTGAAATAGTGCATTATATAACACAATCAACTTTGGAAAGGAAAGAAATATCTCTAATAGTCCCTTCCAGGGCAAAACCCAAACTCATGTCCATACGGATCCTGCTCTGAAGGGAATTGGCCCTGCCACCATTCCACACCACCCTCCACCCCACTTCCACTTCTGCCTTGAGATGCAGTATGCTTGGTCCCACGCACTGTTTTTTTTTTTTTTTGCACTGGGTTGTTGGTGAGATGAAGTGAGTTCTCGGCGGGAAATCACAGTGCATTGTGGCAGAGCATCAGGAAAAATGAGTGAGGAGAAAAGCAGGTCAAAGCATTTCCTTGGCACTGTCCCACTGGCGTGCTCCGTAACTGAGTGTTAGGAACTTGCACCACTCAGGGAACGGGACCTGGGCAACCTGAATGCACTTCCTGCAACTCCACATCCTCTATTTTGCATCATAACTCATTCCTTTTGCAAAATCATGTAGTACACAGGGGAGAACAAGACTCAACCCAGGAGATACCTGTGCGGAATGGCTGGACAGTTGTTCTTTTCATCCATGGCCACATGGCTGTACGTCTAGGCAAGGAGAAGGGAGGCGGAGGGCTGACTGTTTAATTCCTATTATGAGTTTTCTTAA
The DNA here is from genome assembly GCA_935064755.1 of Tragelaphus eurycerus. Lineage (NCBI taxonomy): Eukaryota > Metazoa > Chordata > Mammalia > Artiodactyla > Bovidae > Tragelaphus > Tragelaphus eurycerus. The sequence continues at coordinate 35,925,621 of CAKXYN010000002.1, forward strand.
GGCTTAGTTTGGGGATGGAGGAGGATGAATCAGAAGCTGAAGTTGCCCCCATGGGGATGACCGACTGGGTAGCCCTTGCCCACTTACCATGACAGATTTTTCAAGCGTGGTCTCTGGAAACCAGCATCAGCAACTACCACGGGAACCTTGGGTTTTCCACAAAGTCTGGGTGGTTCTGATATGCAATAAAGTTTGCACCTTGTTGTACTGTGTGTTGGCAGTCAGATGTCCTGTGAGCTGCTCTGTGAATATTTTCCCGAAGTGTCTTTTTTTGACAAGTCCAGTGAGTCCAGGCAGTGCTTTCTTGATATATTTTCTTTGATGGTTCCAATCATCCTTGTAGTTATTCAACCATGTGATGGTCTTTTTGGACAGTTTGAAGGGCTTACTTAGGTTCTAGAACAGATGAATGTGAAGGGTGGAAAATGGGAGAGTGAGCAGGAAACAGCCCACTTCAGAGTGGGCTCCGGACCGGGGCAACCAGGATCACCAAGAAAGAGCGGTAACTTGCCCAGTGAGGGATTTGTCCTGGTGTCTCTTCTTTAGATTTCCTAGGTGGTGATGATTTGTTGAAGACAGTTGACTATTGTCCTCAAGTGAGAGTTCAGGAAGAGCTTACCCAGAAGGGTGTAGAAGGGAGCATCTGGAAGCCACTTTAAATGTGACCTGTGTCGCCATCATATTTCTCACACTTGGCGACATCTGTTGTCCTGTGGGTTGGCGTTTCTTTTTGCCTGTTCATGATGTGTTCAGTGTTCTGGGCACTCTAAGCACCTTGTTAGTGTTTGGTAAACCTGAAGTAATTGGCTTAGGGCCTGACACCCTGCAGAACTGGACTGGATCCATTGGTTTAGGGCACTGAAAGATGCCTGGTTGTGACGGAGTGGATCACATGTCCTCAAAACAGCAATGTACATTCTCCAGGAGCTGTGTTCATCCTGATTCACAAAATTATCTCACATTCCAATCGATCCTTTTATTAGCAAGAGGAAAGAAATTTAATTTGAGCAATAATGGAAGCAGGTAATTTTTGAGGTGCTCTTTATATATACACACACATATACATATATATTATAGTAGTTACGTGACTTTTGAATGTGCCTTTGTATTTTCACAGCTTTCTCAGTAACTCTGGGAAGTAGGTAATGCATGTTGTTATTATTGAGTCTCCATCTTTGAGTAAGCAAACTAAAACCAAAGAAGTTAAGTGACTTGCCTCTATCCCACAGCTCATTAGTATGTCAGCTTGGACTAGGACCCAGAACCTTCTGACTTTAGACCTGTGCTCTTTGCAAGTGTGCTGTTTTATAAGCACCTTACTTTTTTTATCCTGCCTCTTGTTCAGACATTCCACACTCTGCCTAACCAGGGGCATTTGCCAAATTGTGTAGTAGTCCTATTTTCATACATTAAATTCATTGTAAAGAAAAAAAGAAAACCCCCAGCTCCACCTCTTTATGTGTTAAATTGGTGAAATTCCTTAACTTCTCAAAGTCTCAGTTTTTCCATATGATAAATGTAGCTAATGTAAAACACATACATACACACAGAGGAACACAAACCCTTGGGCACTTTTTTTGCAAAGGGAATAGCTGGCTCTTGTTTTCCTCTCTGTGGGTTTGTGTGTGTTTTCTTAGACTAAAACATACCTGGCTGAGACTCTAACAGGATGGAGTCTTTTGGGCCCTGAGATGCTGCTACCTTGGTGGACAAGTGTGTATGAGCTATAAGAAATCATGTTTTGCACATGCAGCCTGAGATAGAGCAGAAAGCTCAATAATCACGATTACCAGGAACCTTCAAGGATGTCATGCCGTGGCACAGAACTGACAGGTTTCATCAGATTCCTTTGCCGAGTGTCAATCTTAGGCAATGTTTTTCCTTGTTTTCAGGATTTATGGAGCAAGTCTAAAGGAGGAATGCTTCTGCTAAGTACTCTTGCAAAATTTGATGATAGCCCACATATGGAATGAAGATTGTTTATTTTTTTCTCTTCCAGTTTTATTGAGATATAGTTGACATATAGCACTGTAGAAGTTTAAAGTATACAGCATAATGATTTGACTTACAGATGTCATGCAATGATGACCACAGTAAGTTTAGTGAAAATCTGTCATCTCATATAGGTACAAAATCAAAGAAATAGAAAAAAAAACAAAACACATTTTTTCCTTGTGATGAGAGCTCTTAGGATTTACTCTCCTAACAACTTTCATGGATTACATGCAGAAGTGCTAATTATATTAATCATGTTATACATTATCTCCGTAGTACTTTTTCACCTTTTAACTGGAAATTTGTACTTTTGACTACCTTCATCCAACTTCCCTTCTCTCTATGCCTCACCTCTTGTAACCACAAATCTGATCTCTTTTCCTAGGAGTTTGTTTTTTGAAGTGAACTTGACCTATAACACTAAGTTAGTTCCTGATGTACCACATAATGATTCAATATTTCTATACATTTAAAAATGATCACCATGATAAGTCTAGTTATGATCTGTCACTGTACAAAGATACTATATAATTATTGATTGTATTCTCCACACTGAACACTGTACTTGTGACTTACTTCTTTTGTAACTTGAAGTTTCTACCTGTTAATCCCCCTCACTTATCTCTCTTCTCCCCCACTTCCCCTCTGGCAACTGTTTGTTCTCTGTATCTATGACTCTGTGTTTAGCTATGTTTGTTAATTTGCTTTGTTTTCTAAATTCCACGTTTAGTAGTAATAGTTTAGTCGCTAAGTCATGTCCTACTCTTGCGACCCCATGGACAGTAGCCTGCCAGGCTCCTCTGTCCATGGGATTCTCCAGACAAGAATACTGGAGTGGGTTGCCATTTCCTTCTCCAGGGAAATGCCACATAGAGTGTTTGCCTTTTTCTGTCTGACTTATTTCACTTAGCATAATATCCTCCAAGTCCATCCATGTTGTTGCAGATGGCAAAATATCATTCTTTTCATGGTTGAGTAATGTACCATTATATGTGTGTGTCCCTATGTATATACAACATCTTTATCCATTCATTTATCAGTGGGAACTTAGGTTGCTTCCATATCTTGGTAAACATAGCTCCAATGAACATACAGGTACATCTGTCTTTTTCTTTGGATCTGTACCCTGCAGTGGAATTGCTGGATCACATAGTAGTTCTAGTTTTAGTTTTTTTGAGGAACTTCCATACTGTTTTCCATATGTGACTATGCCAATTTACATTCCCACCAAGAGTGCGCAAGCATTCCTTTTCTTCACATCCTTGTCAACATTTGTTATTTGTGGTTTTTTTGATGATAGCCATTCTGACAGGTGTAAGGAAATATCTCATTGTGATTTTAACTTGCATCTCCCAATAGTGATTTTGAGAAGGTTGTTTGAATTTTACTCTTTGTTTTTTTGCTGAGGAATTGTTCAATAAGTGTCAAAGTCTTGAGCCTTTTAATGTTCTGAATCTGTTTTCTTGCTTCATGTTTGTTTGTGGTATCAAAGCACAAGGTGAATTAGTGCATGACAGCACACACTCCTTGTGAAAAAAGGGATTTTAGTTTGTCAGACTTAATAGACTCAGTATAGATACAGCCCATCTTGTTGTTTGATTCATTCATGAAAAAACATGTATTGAATGGCTGCTATGTATATGTATATGCTAAATTTGGGAGTCAGACTGGCCTTGTTTTTAAACCAAGTTAAGGAAATGTGAATCAGCTTTTATGGCTCAGCCTCAAAACATTTGGTAAAATCCACACATTTTATGAAAAGTCACCGAGCCGGACTGATACCGGGTTGAATTTTTAATAAGAGTAATGGGCTTATTCTGAGGGACTGAAGGTTGGTGGGTGCAGCCAGACATACCATCTGGGGGCAAAGTGCCCAGCAGTTGCCTTAAAGTAGAAATTGTGAAATCTATTTTGACAGCTGAGGAAACGGAGGCTCAGAGAGATTAAATAGCATCCATGTGGCCTTCAGAAACGAAGATGTTGGAATCAGGTTTTGAAGGCAGGCATGTTTGATTTCAGAACAGGGAACGGAGGTATCTCTTCCCAAATTCCATGGCCTTGACTGACCTCACCCACCTGCTCTTTCCTCCCTCTCTTGGCCTCAGGCTGGCCAGGCATCAGAGCTTTACCTAGACTCTCAGGCCGCTGGAGACCTCTGCTCCCTTCCTGTTTTTGTTCCTCTGAAGGACAGGGCTTTGGGCCAGAGGTGGAGCACTCCAGAGGGTGTCAGGTCCCCCCGCCTTGCACTGGGACCCTCAAATGTTAGTCTGCGACCTTGGCTCCACTCCAAGGCCGAGTTCCGGTTTTCTGAGCCAGAGAGCTCTGGGTTTCCAGAGAGAAAGGTGGTCAGTAGTAAGACTGCTGAGGATTAATGAGAGAAGAGGCTGTGAATAAAGGGAAGGCCTGGGGTGGGCAGACACAGGGCTTATTTCACCAAAGGGACAGCTCTTCCTTTTGTCATTCCAGAAAGCTGGGCCCCCTGGGATCTGATTCGTAGTGGGGGAGGGGGTGTGTGTTGAAAATATTGATTCTTCTAGAAGATATTCATTCCTTTATTATTTATTCATTTAACAGAAAATTTTTAAGCTCTCACTAAGTACCAGGCTCTGGTAGTAAAGTGTAGGATAAGACAAAGCCAGTGCTCTTATAGAGTCTCCATTTTAGGCAGGAAGACAGACAAGTCAGTACACAGATAAATGCCTACAGATAGTGGTGAAAGCTGAGGGTGATGGAGGCTTGCTGAGTAGATGGGGTTCAAGGAAGCCTCATCTGAGGAGCTAAGGAGCCAGGCATGGAAAAAGTTGGAGGAAAGAGTGCTTCACTAGAGGAACCAGCAGGTGCAAAGGCCCTAAGAGAGCTTGCTTCAGACAGAGAGCCAGAGTTCTGAGACTGGAAGGTGGCTACAGAGTGGTGCAGAGGGAGGCAGGGCCAGGTGGGTGGGGCCGCAGAGGATTAGAAGCAGAAGTTGATGAATTAGCCGTTATCAGATTGTTCTGTCTGCTGGGGGTTCTCTTGGAGTGTGTCCTAGAGAGGCTACAAAGGATGATGACAGGGGAGTAGAAGTGGGTGGTGATAAGAAGATCTTTTAGAGACAAAAAACTGAAAAGACTTGCCTGTGTTTGGGATATTGTGGAGATGAACTGGGTAGATTGCTAGAAGACAGGCTCAGAGGCAATTAAGAAATCTGGAGGCTGACTCACATGCCTCTGCGTTATGTCGGCATGGTGCAGCTTGGTGACCTTACCCCTCCGTCTGCTATTGCCTCACTCTGGACAAATGTGGGATCTTGGTCCACAGTGGATGAAGAAAGAGGCCATGAGGTCCTCTGTGTAGACCAGGTGCTGGACTGCACACCATGGGCCAAGAAGGAGCCTGGGGACAGTGACAGAGACATCAGTGAATTATTGGACAAGGATTTTACACAAAGGGTCCTGGAGCAACACTCCAACTTGTGTAGCAGACTGCAGGGCAAGACATGAGAGCAATCTTTGATACTTAGGGGAGAAGGAGGCTACCATTATAGGGAAGAATTGAGGTCAAGTGGGCTCATCAGTATTGGAGAAGGAAATGGCAACCCACTCCAGTGTTCTTGCCTGGAGAATCCCAGGGACGGGGGAGCCTGGTGAGCTTCTGTCTATGGGGTCGCACAGAGTCGGACACGACTGAAGCGACTTAGCAGCAGCAGCAGCAGCAGGGCTCATCAGTTACCAGGGACTAGTTAAGTCCCATAATGAAGAGGATTGGGTAGACATGTGAGTGGAACAGATTGGTGGAGCTGGGATATACAGAGCAAGAGAACAGCTATATTAAATGGCCTAACCATATATTTGTGCTGTGCTGTGCTTAGTCGTGTCCAACTCTTTCCAACCCCATGGACTGTAGCCCACGAGGCTCCTCTGTTCATGGAATTTTTCAGGCAAGAATACTGGAGTGGGTTGCTATTTCCTCCTCCCAGAGGATCTTCTTGAACCAGGGATTGAACCCACAACTCTCATGTCTCCTGCATTGGCAGGCAGATTCTTTACCATTGTACCACCTGGGAAACCCCAAAAGACATTTACAGAAGCTAAATTCAATGTGGATTGAATTTAAGTGCACTTACCTAGTGAGGTCAGAGGCACAGGGTGATGTCAGGGAGCTCACAGTCTCACACGGAGACACATTCCCAGGTGCTTACCAGATCCATGTCTGTTTTGAAGAAAGAGATCAAGCTTAAGCCCAGGGATCTGGTACCTGTCTGCCTGGCTCTGGAGGCAGATGGAAGCATAGGGAAAGGATGTGGGGACAGGATCAAGGTGGTTGGAAAGGAATTAGTCTGGAGGGGAGGCCAGGGTCTGAGCAGCAGGAGTGGTGGCCATCAGGGTGAAGGTGAATATCAGCAACTCCCCACGCTGCCATCAGGTGAGGAGTAGAAAGTCAGTCAGTTCCCGACTTGCACAGGCTCAAGGTGTGCATCATTCAGACGAGGAGCTCCATGATAGAGAATAGTATTGTGGTATGTGTTATTTTTATTTCAAAATTACCCAATCTTACAAAAGATTTTATCCCAGAGTTCTTAACAATCTCTGCCAGTAACACAATCATGCATTTCACTAATATTTGATGTGTTCCTCATGGACACTCTGGTCTTTGTGTTGTCATGTACAGCTGAGTGGAAATTCCACACCTGTGACTCTTTTCAAAACATCCAGGATATTATGCAGAAATGCCCTGCTCTGTTTGCAGGCTTGCAGTTCTCAAGAGATTTAGGAACCTAGAAACTTGTCTATCCTATTCCTGATGACTGTACAGAGGTCTCAGCTGGACAGCAGTTCTTATTATAATATTTTGATTGACAACTGCCAAACAACTGGACTCCAGCAGATAGGAACCCTGGGGAGATGTGCTCAGAGTAAGCAGTTGTTTATTAAGAAGTCCTAACTCCTCCTACTAAACTACTGCGAAAAGAAACCCTGAGTTTTCTTTACTGAGTACAGCTCTCTACCTCTGTTGCTTTGTTGTTTGTTTCCAACAAACCCTTGTTTCTAGCGAGTTCTATTTTGATTCAGCCATTACCTGATTAAGCTGTTAAGCTGGGCCTTCAATTACTTTATCTAGAGGCTGCTGTAAACTCCTGAAATGCGATGCTGAAGCCATGAGAATGTTGTTATGTCGCACGTTGAAGGTTGTGTGTGATGTGGTTTTATTGTGTTGCAGGGATCTGTATCCTATTTGCTCACCCAGAAGCTAGAGAATGAAATCGTAGACATGTGAGTGGTCTTTCTCAACTAATGCTGAAATCATGGTGTCTTTTAAAGTGGGAGATGTTAGATAAAACTGCTGTTTTAAAAAATACTGATCCAATTATCTGTTATAAAAAAAAAATTCTCTAGAATGTGTTTTTATTAAGCAAATTGAGTCTGACTTAAATATTTTTGCATTCTCTCTTTCCTTAAATGAGGAAAAAGTAAAAGTTTTAGTGGCCTCTCAGTACCAGTGATTAGGCTTCCCCAGGTGGCTCAGTGGTTAAAAAAATTGACCTGCAGGAGATCTAGGAGACTCAGGTTCGATCCCTGAGCTGAGAGGATCCCCTGGAGGAGGAAATGGCAACCCACTCCGGTACTCTTGCCTGGAAAAATCCCACGGACGGAGGAGCTTGGTGGGTTACAGTCCACAGGGTCGTGGAGAGTCAGACACGACTGCCAGTAAATTTGGGGCTTCGTCTCTCTGTGTTTGGTGGGCGACCTCTGCAGCTGCAGTTCATTGTGTCATTTTACTGGTGAGTTCTTTGCAAAGTTGCAAAGTTGTTTTTAACTTGAGGACTCATTTTAAACGTCAAAATACTGCATGTCCCTCCCCCCACATAATACTAATTGTGTTCAGTGTCCACAACTGTGGTAGCAGTAGTTGTACTAAGAACAAAAACGATAGTTAACACTGATAGTTGCTGTGACTGATGTCCAGGGCTAAGTAGCTCTCCTTTGGGTATCATCATCAGTCCTCCTACACGTGCAGAAGTGACGGCTCAGGGAGGTTGAGTAATTTTCCCCAGGGTCACACACCTTTTAGGTGATGGAGCTTGGATTATAACCTAAGCAATTAGATTCCAAGGTGTGATGATAAAGTTCTTAGTTCACTAATGCTTTTCCACAACTTTGTGTTTTATTTATCACTCCAGCCTTTTTACTCGGCTAAATAAGAATTGATGCTTTTGAACTGTGGTGTTGGAGAAGACTCTTGAGAGTCCCTTGGACTGCAAGGAGATCCAACCCGTCCATTCTGAAGGAGATCAGCCCTGAGATTTCTTTGGAAGGAATGATGCTAAAGCTGAAACTCCAGTACTTTGGCCACCTCATGCAAAGAGTTGACTCATTGGAGAAGACTCTGATGCTGGGAGGGATTGGGGGCAGGAGGAGAAGGGGACGACAGAGGATGAGATGGCTGGATGGCATCACTGACTCGATGGACTTGAGTCTGAGTGACCTCCAGGAGTTGGTGATGGACAGGGAGGCCTGGCGTGCTGCAGTTCATGGGGTTGCAAAGAGTCGGACACGACTGAGTGACTGATCTGATCTGATCTGATCTGAAGTGCTCTCTAACCAACTTGGTTTGAGTTTCATAGTCATGATCTTTCATAAGTATGCTGACGACGTTATCATCGTGTGTATATATCCAATATTTCTTTGTTCAAAGTGGAGCAAGGATATTTGCAAAGCAATCTGAGTATGCAATACTATATTTTTACTACTTTTCAGTTTTTTACAATCATCTTGCCCACATCTGTTTTTACAGCAGTTTCTTCAAACAATTTGCTTTCATAGAAGCTTTCCAAACATTCATCTTCCTTTTCTTAGAAGCAACTTCTCTTTCTGCTCAGACTCCTGTTTCGACAGCTGATCATGGTTAGGAAACCATAGCAATATGCACAATGGGCATGAACAAGTCTGGGGACAGACCCAGCTGAACCTGGGTGAGCATGTGAGAAAGGGGAATTCATCAACTGGGAGAACTCGGTGTGGCATGGGTACCCAGCTCTCAGCGTCTTTGATGAAGGGAATGAGGACAGTCTGCTGAGCGGGTCCCTTGGGTAGAGGCTGGTTAGGAGAATCTCTTTTGTGTTTTTAAGGACACTAGTACCTGGCCCCAGAGAAGGCAATGGCACCTCACTCCAGTACTCTTGCTTGGAAAATCCCATGGATGGAGAAGCCTGGTAGGATGCAGTCCATGGGGTCGCTAAGAGTCGGACACGACTGAGCAACTTCACTGTCACTTTTCACTTTCATGCATTGGAGAAGGAAATGGCACCCCACTCCAGTGTTCTTGCCTGGAGAATCCCAGGGACGGCGGAGCCTCGTGGGCTGCCATCTATGGGGGTCGCACAGAGTCGGAGACGACTGAAGTGACTTAGCAGCAGCAGCAGTACCTGGCCCAAGTTACATAACTTCTGTAGTCTAGAGACTGTATTTGCTGTGGATATATTGGCCAACCCAACATATTATAGACCCGTGGCAGTAACTGAGGGTTGTTACTGATAGACTATTATTTTTTCTAGATTGACTCAAAAATATAAGGCCAAGAGTTCATTGGTCCAGTTTCTTTCCCCAAATCTTTTGCAACTTTCAGAAATATGAGGTGAAGGAGTAATTAGCTTTTTAAAAAATTTTTTGACTTAAGACTTGGACTAGTTAGCATTTTCTTCAGTGTGGTAGAGAGCCTGCTTATGAAACTCACTAATGTGAGCTGGGAGGGATTTAATAATCAGGTAGACTGGAGTCAGTAGTGTATAAAACATCTTCCTGAGTTTGTAACTCTGCACCATCTTAAAACTGTTCTAGATTTTATGTTCAAGTACGATTTTTAAATTAATGTTCATACATGTGAAACTGTGTCAGACACCATGGTGTCACAGTACTCACACGCTGGGCTCTGTTAAATGCCAGGCAGGGCTGTTTGGAGTGGATTTGTAATCTTAAATTGTATTAGATTTGTTGCTTCCAATATTAACAGTAAAAGTGCAAGTAATATTTGGATAGTGTTCAATTCAGTTCAGTAGCTCAGTCATGTCCGACTCTTTGCAACCAAATGAATCACAGCACGCCAGGCCTCCCTGTCCATCACCAACTCCCGGAGTTCACTCAGACTCATGTCCATCGAATCAGTGATGCCATCCAGCCATCTCATCCTCTGTCGTCCCCTTCTCCTCTTGCCCCCAATCCCTCCCAGCATCGAGTCTTCTCCAATGAGTCAACTCTTCGCATGAGGTGGCCAAAGTACCGGAGTTTCAGCTTTAGCATCATTCCTTCCAATGAAATCCCAGGGCTGATCTTTAGAATGGACGGGTTGGATCTCCTTGCAGTCCAAGGGACTCTCAAGAGTCTTCTCCAACACCACAGTTCAAAAGCATCAATTCTTCAGCACTCAGCCTTCTTCACAGTCCAACTCTCACATCCATACATGACCACAGGAAAGACCATAGCCTTGACTAGATGGACCTTAGTTGGCAAAGAAATGTCTCTGCTTTTGAATACGCTATCTAGGTTGGTCATAACTTTCCTTCCAAAGAGTAAGCATCTTTTAATTTCATGGCTGCAGTCACCATCTGCAGTGATTTTGGAGCCCCCCAAAATAAAGTCTGATGCTGTTTCCACTGTTTCTCCATCTATTTCCCATGAAGTGATGGGACCAGATGCCATGATCTTCGTTCTCTGAATGTTGAGCTTTAAGCCAACTTTTTCACTCTCCTCTTTCACTTTCATCAAGAGGCTTTTTAGTTTCTCTTCACTTTCTGCCATAAGGGTGGTGTCACCTGCATATCTGAGGTTATTGATATTTCTCCCGGCAATCTTGATTCCAGCTTGTGCTTCTTCCAGTCCAGCATTTCTCATGATGTACTCTGCATATAAGTTAAATAAGCAGGGTGACAATATACAGCCTTGACGTACTCCTTTTCCTATTTGGAAACAGTCTATTGTTCCATGTCCAGTTCTAACTGTTGCTTCCTGACCTGCATATAGGTTTCTCAAGAGGCAGGTCAGGTGGTCTGGTATTCTTTTCTCTTTCAGAATTTTCTATGGTTTATTGTGATCCACACAGTCAAAGGCCTTTGCATAGTCAATAAAGCAGAAATAGATGTTTTTCTGGAACTCTCTTGCTTTTTCCATGATCCAGGGGATCTTGGCAATTTGATCTCTGGTTCCTCTGCCTGTCTAAAACCAGCTTGAACATCTGGAAGTTCACAGTTCACATATTGCTGAAGCCTGACTTGCAGAATTTTGAGCATTACTAGCATGTGAGATGAGTGCAATTGTGTGGTAGTTGGATATTGTTAGTTTCAACTTAAATATTGTTGGAGTTTCAACTTGGAAATACAAGTTGCTTCTGTCTGTTCAACTTTTCAATAATTGAAGAGCATCTGAAACTCTAAGACGGTTGTTCAAAATGTTACTATTTTACATGTTAGTGTATATGTTTCCATACTACTTTCCATTCATCTCACCCTCTCTTTCCTCTCCCCGGCCCTTGTCCATAAGTCTGTTCTCTATGTCTGCATCTCCATTGCTGCCCTGAGAATAGGTTCATCAGACTCCAGGGACTCAAACTGGGGTTCTGTAACAACCTAGAGGAGTGGGAAAGGGTGGGAAGTGAGAGGGAGATTCAAGAGGGAGGAGACAAATGCATACCTCTGGCTGATTCATGTTGATGTATGACAGAAATCAAACCAATATTGTAAAGCAATCATCAATCAATTAAAAATATAATTAAAATGTTACTATTTGTAACCATTTATCTAATCTATGAAAATCAAGAATTTCTTGATCTACCAAAGCAAGATATAAAAATAAACCAGGTAATGAGTGAAAGAATGTGTGATCACCATAACCCTTGATTCCACATACAGTATCTGTGTATCAAAGCAACTGTGGCATTTTTCTTGACTGTTTATATTGGTAAAGGCTATATACTTAAATGTACTCAGTTCTTCTGAATCACGGAAGTCCCTTACAACCCTGAGGGTTTTTTGTACAGAGAGGGAAGATGGTCACTATTTCTACCAAATGTCCATCAATTCAGAGAAGGAAAAGCAGTTGTTTTTGTAGGTAAGACTGTATTAGTCATATCAAAGGAGCACAGATTGGGCAGCTTAAACAAAAGAAATTTATTTTCTCACAATTCTGGAGCCTGGAAGTCCAAGATCAAGGTGTCAATAGGGTTGTTTTCTCCTTGGCTTATAGATAGCTGTCATCTCCCTGCATCTTCATGTGGTCTTCCCCGGATATCTGCCTGTGTTAAAATTTCCTCTTTTTTCCCCCTAATATTTATTTATTTGGCTGCATCAGGTCTTAGTTGCAGCACTCAGGATCTTTGATCCTCATTGCAGCATGCGGGGGCTTGAGTTGTGGCATGTGGGATCTAGTTCCCTGACCACAGATCGAACTCAGGGCCCCTGCATTAGGAGTGCAGAGTCTTAGCCACTGGACCACCAAGTAAGTCCCCAGATTTCCTCTTCTTAAAAGGACATTGGATTGGGGCTACTCAAATGGCATCCAGATGCAGTCACATGCTAGAGTACTGGGGATTAGGACTCCAACATAGGACTTTCGGAGGACCTGATTCAGCCCATAACAAGAGGAGGGTAAGAAAAATTGCTCAGGAACTTCCACTTTGGCTACTTGTGAGGAACCTGTTCCTCCTGATTTTTCCTGGGGCAGTGATGATTTAAAGTATTTGTTTAACAAAGAGTTTAAAGCTGGAGAAAGCTGCCTTGAAGTTACTGGAGTGAGAGTCTACTGGACAAGAGAAATGGCTTTCTGGCTGGGCAATAGCAGGTATGTACCCGCAGTTAGGGACTAGGATTTGTTTCCTTAGAACTTCTCTCCTTGCAACTTGCAAGTCCTCGGTTTTCTCCTGAAATGCGAGCAGTGACTGAACCTTCTACCTACCCCCACCACGGCAGCAGCTCTAGTTTGCCAAATTCTCTGCTTGCCCTTGGCTACAAGTAATGGTGCACATGAGTTGGTCTGCCCTTCAGAATTTTAGTGCCCTTTAGCATTCTGTGGAGAGGCGTGATTCAGAGGGACCTCTGAAGCCTACTCACCTTCAGCTGTCCCTGATTTACTGTTAAGCATCCCAGTCACGGGCTCCCCTACTGGCCTGTGTTTCCCCTCCCGTTATAGTCATTCTGTTGTCATTGCCTGCATGATGTCTTCTGTACTCCCAGACTGTACATACAACCTAGTTTCAGCACAATAGCCCTTGGGAATTTGTGGAAAGGAGAAATGACCCCTGGCATCTACTTATTTACTTTACCCCATGTGCTGTTGCTCAGCCTTTTATATTCATTAACTAATTTAATCTTTGCACCATCCCAATGAGGTTGGCAAAGTATTCACACCTTACACATAAGGAAACTCAAATAATTTAAATAAACTTGCCGGAGCCACATAGTTGGTGGATGTAGAGCAGAAGTTCAAAGCTGGGCAGAATTACTCAGAGCCCAAACTCATTTACATTCAGATGCAGAGAATCCATAAACCTAGAGATGGCACCAGGGGGTTAAGGAAGGGGACATTTCTTTCCTAAACATTTTGTGTCTAGAAAGTGTGAGAGACAAGTTTCAAAGGGGGTACTTTCTGGAATGGGGCCCAGATGGCGCTTGAGGAAGTCATCCAATTCCATCATCCAGTGAGGTCAGGCCTGGGGACACAAGATTTTTTTTAAATAGAGATATAATTTCCATACCATGCAATTCACCCTTTTAAAATGTACAGTTTGATTTTTAATATATTCACAAAGCTGTGCAGCCCTCAGCACTGTTTCTGAACATTTGTTTCACCCACAAGGAAACTCCATACCGATAGCCACACCCCTCCTCCCAGCCTGAGGCAACCACTGATCTACTTTCTGTCTTTGTGGATTTTCCTGTCCACTTCATTTTATATAAATGGAATTATATATGGTCTTCTATATCTGGATTTTTTTTTTCTTACTTAGATTCATCCATGTTGTAACATGTGTATTTCTTTTTTATGGCTGAATAATAGTCCATTATACAGATGTACCTCATTTATGCCTGCAATGTAGGAAACCTAGGTTCAGTCCCTGGGTCGGGAAGATCTCCTGGAGAAGGGAATGGCAACCCACTCCAGTATTCTTGCCTGGAAAATTCCATGGACCAAGGAGCCCGGCAGGCTGCAGTCCATGGGGTCGAAAAGAGTCAGACACAACTGAGTGACTAATACGTTCATTTTCTTTATTCAGTCATCAGCTGATGGACATTTAGGTTGTTCTTACTTTTTAGCTATTATAAATAATGCTGCTATGAATCCTTGTGGACAAGTTTATATATGACATACATTTTTATTTCGTTTGGGTATATACCTAAGAGTGGAGTTGCTGAGTCACATGGTAATTCAATGTTTAACACTTTGAGGAACTGCTAGACCATTTTCCAGAATGGCTGAACCATTTTACATTCCCACCAGCAATATCTGAGGGCTCCTCTTTTCTGCACATCCTCCCCAACACTTGTTATTCCTTCTTTTTTATTATAACCACATTAATTGACATGAAGTGGTATCTCATTAAGGGTTTTAGCTGCATTTCTCTAATGACTTGTGATTTTTGGCATCTTCTCATGTGTTCATCGGCCATTTATATATCTTCTTTGGAGAACTCTCTGTTTAGAGCTGGGTCACCTGTTCTCAACACCTGTTTCCAAGCTGATAAAATATAAAATACCTTGGTGCTGACTCCCTTTTCAGTCCATTATTTCCCCTCTTCCTTGCTTCTGAGACACAGGTTCATTACACCAGAGCCTAACCTGGAATAATTGTTTTGTAACAGAAAAACTGCCTGTTGTCCTACAGAGACAATCCCCCTGTTGAAGAAGGAACCTGGAGAATTCCATTTGGTGTGCTTTGTTACATATTCTACCTGGAGCAGTCTGGCTCCACTGCAGTTGTAACACTGTCCTTGAGAAGTACTTGGTGTCCTTTGATTTTCACATGCAAGTTATGTGTTTTGGATGGAACTTGAGTGCCTTTTTTACTTTTTCCCAAAGTCAAAAGTAATGTATGCCAAGAATTGCTGTGAAGGGTGAATTGGATATGCATATGTGTGTACCTGAGTACCCAGTTGTGACTGACTCTCTTCAACACCATGGGCTGTAGCCCGCCAGGCTCCTTTGTCCATGGAATTTTCCAGGCAAGAATACGGGAAAGGGTTGTTATTTCCTACTCCAGGGGATCTTCCCGACCCAGGGATCAAACCCACATCTCCTGCATTGGCAGGCGAATTCTTTACCACAGAGTCACCTGGGAAGCCAATTTGGAGATTGTTGCTGTTGTTCAGTCCCTCCGTTCTGTCCAACTTTTTGCGACCCATGGACTACAGCATGCCAGGCTTCCCTGTCCTTTACTATCTCCTGGAGTTTTCTTAGATTCATGTAAGTTTTTCTTCTAAGAAGCAAGTGTCTTTTAATTTCATGGCTACATTCACCATGTGCAGTGATTTTGGAGCCCAAGAAAATAAGTCTGTCTCTGTTCCCATTGTTTCCCCATATGTTTGCCATGAGGGCTTCCCAGGTGGTGCTAGTGGTAAAGAATCCACCTGCCAAAACAGAAGACATGGGTTTGATCCTTGGGTTGGGAAGATCCCCTGGAGAAGGAAAAGGCAACCCACCCCAGTTTTCTTGCCTGGAGAATCTCATGGACAGAGGTGCCTGGCGGGCTACAGTCCATGGGGTCACAAAGAGTCAGACACAACTGAAGCGACTTAGCACACACATTTGCCATGAAGTGATGGGAGCAAATGCCATGATCTTAGCTCTTTGAATGTTGAGTTTGAAGCCAGCTTTTTCACTCTCCTCTTTAATTTTCATCAAGAGGCTCTTTAGTTCCTCTTCCCTTTCTCTTCCCTTTCTGCCATAAGGGTGGTGTCATCTGCATATCTGAGGTTATTGATATTTCTCCCAGCAATCTTGATTCCAGCTTGAGCTTCATCCAGCCCGGCATTTTTGCATGATGTACTCTGCATATAAGTTGGATAAACAGAGTGACAGTACACAGTCTTGGCATTCTCCTTTCCCAATTTGGAACCAGTGTGTTGTTCTATGTCCGGTTCTGACTGTTGCTCCTTGACTTGCATACAGATCTCTCAAGAGGCAGGTCAGGTGATCTGGTATTCCCATCTCTTAAAGAATTTTCCACAGTTTGTTGTGATTTACACAGTCAAAGGCTTTAGCATAGTCAATGAAGCTGAAGTAGATGGTTTTCTGGAATTCCCTTGCTTTTGCTGTGATCCCACAGATGTTAGCAATTTGATCTCTGGTCCCTCTGCCTTTTCTAAATCCAGCTTGTTCATCTGAAAGTTCTTGAGTCGCATAGTATTGAAGCCTAGTTCATGACAATATCTGCAAATGCCAGAATGCTGGGCCAGGAAAGAACCTTGGAGGAGCACCTCCCACAGGACTGAGTCCCCCCAGACAAATGAAATGATATGTATAATGTTTATTTCCTTATTCTTTTGAACCAAGGAGGGATTGGGGGCAGGAGGAGAAGGGGATGACAGAGGATGAGATGGCTGGATGGCATCACTGACTCGATGGACGTGAATCTCAGTGAACTCCGGGAGTTGGTGTTAGACAGGGAAGCCTGGTGTGCTGCGATTCATGGGGTCGAAAAGAGTCGGACACGACTGAGCGACTGATTTGATCTGATCTGATAGAGTGTTGAATCATTAGACTCTTCAGTTTATGGCATCCTATCCTCCATCTGTGCTAGGTTCCACTTCTATTTGGATTTATTTAAAAATTGTCTTTCCTTCTTCATGTCTATCCTCATTCATTCCCCTCCCATAGATTCCCAGTGCAAAGTGTTAAATATATGTCCTTAGACATATCTTTGAAAAATAGAAGTTTCATCTACAAAAAAGCATGTGTTTTTATGGTTTCAAGCTAGCTATTTGCTCCTGACTGCTGCTTAATCCTTGGCCACGTGGACGGGTAGGCGCTCCATGTACCTGTCTGTCACCAGTTGACGGAAACCAGGCTGCCTGCACTTCCTGCTACCAATGAGGCCACTGTGGCCTTCACATACTTTTCCAACCATTTGGATTCCCTCTTTGGGGACAACTTTTGCCCGTATTATAAAATTTGAAGTTGCCTCCCCACCCCCAGTTGTTTTGAAATGTTCATGCACCTTCTAGATGCCAGTCCCTGTTTTGGTCTCAGAGACTGCAAAGCTCTTCTCAGTTTATCACCTTCTGTTAACTTTGAGGTGCCCTACAAACAACAGAAATTCTTAGTTTTGCTGTAGTTAAATCTATCAAGGGCTTCCGTGGTAGCTCAGCTGGTAAAGAATCCGCCTGCAATGCAGGAGACCCCAGTTTGATTCCTGGGTTGGGAAGATCCGCTGGAGAAGCGTTAGGCTACCCACTCCAGTGTTCTTGGGCTTCCCTGGTGGCTCACACAGTAAAGAATCTGCCTGCAACGCGGGAGACCTGGGTCCGATCCCTGGGTTGGGAAGATGCCCTGGAGGAGGGCATGGCAACCCACTCTAGTATTCTTGCCTGGAGAATCCCCATGGACAGAGGAGTCTGGCGGGCTACAGTCTATGGGCTCCCAAAGAGTCGGACACTACTGAGCGACTAAGCGCAGCACAAATGTATCAGTTCCCTTTTGGATGCTGTTTAACACATCCATCTTACCCCAGGTTCACTCTTACATTTTCCTCTTAGCTTCTCAGTTGTGTAGATTTATCCTTCACATTTAAATTTTCACTCTGTCTGGAGTCTATCTTTGAGTAGGTGTGAGGTACAGATACAGTTTTTTTTTTTTTCCTAGTCCCAGCCACCAACAGCTTGTTCTTTACCCACTCATTTGTCCAGGACCTTTATTATCCTTTGTCATACGTGCGTATCACATTTGATGTGCGTCAACTCCTATGCTTGGGTGTTGTTGCCACATTGTTGTTAATATTGGGGCATCAGGTCAGGTAACTCTCCTTCTGTGTTTTTCGGCTTAAAAATTCCCTAACCATAGAGAACAGGAGTGGCTACCTCGGCTCTGGATTCTTGGGGCGGTGGGTGTCTGACCCCGACTGCAGACGGCTGTGAGATGAGAACCTGGCCGCTGAGCCTGGCAGGGGATATGGGCTCCCAGGGTGGTGCCAGTGAGGAAGCAGGCATGGGGCCATGGGGACCATGGTCTCACTGGGAGCTTTCCCTGGGTTGGGCCCCGGCTCTGAGAAGCAGCCCGGGCTGCTTAAAGGAGGGGTTGTTCCTGGTGCCTAATTCCTGTTTGGCGGGTGAGGTCGCATGGATATGGTGTGTGGATGGGTCCTGTGGAAGGGGCGGGAGCATCCAGGGGGCTGCTCCCCATGTCAGGTTCTGATTAGAGGGGCAGTCCTAACAGAAGCAGAAGATATTAAGAAGAGATGGCAAGAATACACAGAAGAACTGTACAAAAAAGAGCTTCACAACCCAGATAATCATGATGGTGTGATCACTGATCTAGAGCCAGACATCCTGGAATGTGAAGTCAAGTGGGCCTTAGAAAGCATCACTATGAACAAAGCTAGTGGAGGTGATGGAATTCCAGTGGAGCTATTCCAAATCCTGAAAGATGATGCTGTGAAAGTGCTACACTCAATATGCCAGCAAATTTGGAAAACTCAGCAGTGGCCACAAGATTGGAAAAGGTCAGTTTTCATTCCAATCCCAAAGAAAGGCAATGCCAAAGAATGCTCAAACTACCGCACAATTGCACTCATCTCACACGCTAGTAAAGTAATGCTCAAAATTCTCCAAGCCAGGCTTCAGCAATATGTGAACCGTGAACTTCCTGATGTTCAAGCTGGTTTTAGAAAAGGCAGAGGAACCAGAGATCAAATTGCCAAGATCCGCTGGATCATGGAAAAAGCAAGAGAGTTCCAGAAAAGCATCTATTTCTGCTTTATTGACTATGCCAAAGCCTTTGACTGTGTAGATCACAATCAACTGTGGAAAATTCTGAAAGAGATGGGAATACCAGACCGCCTGATCTGCCTCTTGAGAAATCTGTATGCAGGTCAGGAAGCAACAGTTAGAATTGGTCATGGAACAACAGACTGGTTCCAAATAGGAAAAGGAGTACATCAAGGCTGCATATTGTCACCGTGTTTATTTAACTTATATGCAGAGTACATCATGAGAAATGCTGGACTGGAAGAAACACAAGTTGGAATCAAGATTGCTGGGAGAAATATCAATAACCTCAGATATGTAGATGACACCACCCTTATGGCAGAAAGTGAAGAGGGGCTAAAAAGCCTCTTGATGAGAGTGACAGTGGAGAGTGAAAAGGTTGGCTTAAAGCTCAACATTCAGAAAACTAAGATCATGGCATCTGGTCCCATCACTACATGGGATATAGATGGAGAAACAGTGGAAACAGTGTCAGACTTTATTTTTCTGGGCTCCAAAATCACTGCAGATGGTGACTACAACCATGAAATTAAAAGACGCTTACTCCTTGGAAGGAAAGTTATGACCAACCTAGATAGCATATTCAAAAGCAGAGACATTACTTTGCCAACAAAGGTTCGCCTAGTCAAGTCTATGGTCTTTCCTGTGGTCATGTATGGATGTGAGAGCTGGAGTGTGAAGAAGGCTGAGCGCTGAAGAATTTATGCTTTTGAACTGTGGTGTTGGAGAAGACTCTTGAGAGTCCCTTGGACTGCAAGAAGATCCAACCAGTCCATTCTGAAGGAGATCAATCCTGGAATTTCTTTGGAAGGAATGATGCTAAAGCTGAAACTCCAGTATTTTGGCCACCTCATGCGAAGAGTTGACTCATTGGAGAAGACTCTGATGCTGGGAGGGATTGAGGGCAGGAGGAGAAGGGGATGACAGAGGATGAGATGGCTGGATGGCATCACTGACTTGATAGGTGTGAGTCTGAGTGACCTCTGGGAGCTGGTGATGGACAGGGAGGCCTAGCATGCTGCGGTTCATGGGTTCCAAAGAGTGGGACACGACTGAGCGACTGATCTGATCTGATCTGATCTGAACAGAGTCCACTTTTTGTGCAGGCTCCTGTTAGCTCCTCCACCAATTGGAAGCTTCGACCCTCTTGCGGTACTGCACAGACCCAGGGCCAGGGTTGTGTCTATTTTGTTTGCCTCATCCTGCATACCCACATGCGACAGGTTCTCACCAACAGTAAGAAGAAAGGGGGAAGCAGGCAGAGTCTGGAAAGGGCTTTGGAGCCAACTCTACCGGGAATCCCGCCCATTATTAGCCTTGTGGCCTGGGCCAGGCTGCTTAAGCAACTGAACTTTGACCGCCTCATTTGATAGGGCCTGTAACACTGCAAACTGGCTGGGCAGTGAAGAGGGTAAGAGGTGTATATATAGCACCAGGGCTGCACAAGGTAGGTGCTCTGTAAGTGGGAGTTGTCGTCTGGGGGTTATCTCACAGGAAAGCTCTCCAGTTCATTAAGCATGTCCTCTGCCAGGCTGTACCAGGCATTCAGACAGAGATGAATGACCTAGCCCCACCCTTTAATGAGCTCACAGTTCAGCAGTGAGATAATTACAAGAAGACAATAGCTGACTGAGATCAGGATGTAAACTCCGGCTGTGGAGGATGCATCTTTTGGCCCAACTGGAGGTCCTCAGGAGGCTTTCTAGAGGAGAAGCCTGAACTGAGTCTTGAAAGGTGACTGAAGTTATTAATAGCTGAGGAAATAAAGGTAGAAGGGCATTTCACACAGAGGGACGGGGAGGAGCAAAGCCTAGAAACAAGAGTACATGCTGGGGGGAAAAAAACCCTAAACATTTAAGTTTTAGAATCAGTTTGAGTTTCTCAAATATCCTTTTGGAATTTTGATTGGAATTGCATTGACTTTACAGATGAAATTTCAGAAAATCTGATATCATTACAATGATAAGTTCCTAGAATATCTATATTTTCTTTATTTAGTTACATTTTCTTTTGGAACTTTTAATAAAGCTTAACATTTCTCCATGAAGGTCCTGTGCATTCTTTGTGAGGTTAGCTCTTAGATACTTCAATTTCCTGTTTTTAAAATTTCCAGAGAATAAAATTCTAGAGTTTTCTTTGTTAGTCATTCCAGTTTTTAACTGTTCTTATTATCACAATACTCTTCCTTCACCTACATCCCTTATTTGTAATTTATGCCAATTTTTCTAAGTCTTTACTAGTAGAAGTTACAAAACAGCCTGTCAGAACCTCTCTGAGGCTCTCTTTGTATGTTTGGAGACCTCAGTTCAATCTCCTTCCACCTTATATTCTCACCCTGAATAATTTTAGTTTGTTTTGCCTTTCTCCATGATTTATATTTTTCAAGCATAAATCAATTGTCTGGCTTTAAATCACAGGTTGTCCTTATATGAAAAGATATACAAATATGAGCATGCCTGGTGTAAGAACCAAAACACAGATGCTGGTTTGTACAAAAAAACAAAAGTCCCCAAAAGTAGTGGCCATAAATTATAAAATGTTTAAGTTTAAAATTAATTTTCCTTGTGCATAGCAACCCTCGCAGTGAGTCAGACTTTATGTCAAATTTGAGATCAAAGAACTCGGAATTATCTTTTTATTAGTTCAAATATCATTTATCGAGTCTCATTTTTGCAAATCTTTTTTGCTTCTCACGTGTCCATAGATTCCTGCTTGTCTGACCACAGACAAATGTCTGTACATGCCTCCACCCACAGAGTGTCTGGGTATGCAAGTTATAAATATACCCATCTTTTAAATAGATCTTTATCTTTAGTGTTAATTGCATCTTTGCTTCTTGTACTTTCTCACTGAGTAAGTATGGTTGGGAAGACCTGTATGCAGTTGGCTACACACTGCCTTCTAATTATTTGCAAGCTCTCCTCTATGGTTAGTATCAGCCAAGCTGAGTGGCAGTGGCATCTTATTTCACCTAAAAACAACCCAGGTGGAAATTAGAAATTTTCTTTTTCCCCAGGTTTCCAAATAGCCTGGTGGCTGCCCCTATGACCTTGGTCTTTTACATGTTCTAGGCCTAACTGTGAAGTTTGTTTTTTGGTTTCCAAGTGGGGACCTATAGTTTTGATATGAAGCATACAAAACATATAAATGATACTTGGGCCCTTTACCCCCTTTTGTCAATGCATTTTGCTTTCTTGAGGACTCAGGGGACTTACATCTTTCTGTCATTCTTTTAGATCCCTCCCACCTCACACCTTCTATGCTTGGAAAATTTACTTCCTTATGGACTTGGTAGGCAGCAGAGTCTAACACCCATGGGGAAAGCTGAAAATACAAAGGCTTGCTTTCCCAGACTGCTTTGCAGCTAGGGCCTGGACTCAGCAGGTCAGTGTGTCTAATCTCTGAGTTGGGAGCCAGTGGCACCAAGAGTTCAGAAACTATGAAGAAGTCACTGTGTAATCTATAAAAATGTTGAGTCTCTATGTTGTACATCTGAAACCAATGTGATGTTGTACATCAACTATGCTGTGCTGTGCTTAGTCACTCAGTCATGTCCGACTCTTTGAGAGAATCCCCATGGACTCGAGCCCTCCAAGCTCCTCTGTCTGTAGGGATTCTCCAGGCAAGAATACTGGAGTGGGTAGCCATGCTCTTCTCCAGGGGATCTTCCCAACCCAGGGATTGAGCCCAGGTCTCCCACTTTGCAGGTGGATTCTTTACCATCTGAGCCACCAGGAAGTCCAAGAATACTGGAGTAGGTAGCCTATCCCTTCTCCAGGGAAACTTCCTGACCAGGAATTGAACCAGGGTTTCCTGCATTGCAGGCGGATTCTTTACCAGCTGAGCTACCAGGGAAGCCCAAAACTATACTTCAGTTTAAAAAAATTAAATATCTAAACATATCTAAACATCAGATAATTCGTAGGGTCTTTATATAAAGAAGGAAGAGGGGAGTTCCTTGGAAGTCCAGTGGTTAAGACGCCATGCTTCCAGTGCTGGGGGACAGGGAGCAGGGGGAAGGAGAGAAAGAGAAAAAAAAAAAATGGTGCAATTAAAAAAAAAAAGGAACTCCCTCTGGCCATGGGGACAGTTTGCTCAGGATTGTGTCTCTGGGACAGCCGAGAGTCGCTAGTGGCAGGGAGTGATGTCTAGGGCTGGTGCTGTCCACTGCACAGGCTGCTGTGTCAGGGATTTGGCATTGCAGTAGTGGGGTCCTTTCTACCTTAGTTCTGGGTCATGTTTGCTTCTTGTTCCTGATGGTACAGTTCTAGCTCTTTAATATCCTTTTAATGAATTACTATTCTTCTTAATTCAGCCAGTGTTGGGATATGTAACTCCTGGACCCAGTGGTTTTAAAACAATTTAGCCAATGAAAGTTGCTTGGTCATGTCTGACTCTTTGTGACCCTCATGGACTATACAGTCTGTGGAATTCTCTAGGCTAGAATACTGAAATGAGTAGCTTTTCCCTTCTCCAGGGGATCTTCCCAACCCAGGGATTGAACCCAGGTCTCCCACACGGCAGGCAGATTCTTTACCAGCTGAGCCACCAGTAGTCTCATATGGAAGTACAACCTATAAAGTCAGTTAAAGGGGGTCTGCTCACAGTTAGGGTCCCAGAAGGGTTCTCCACTACACAAAGTCCTGGACATGTTGAAATCCACTGCCCTGGACATGTTGTGATCCAGGGTCAGTCACTACCTCCCTGTCCATGTTACTCAAGCCCTGTTCTCTGCCAGGAGGCCCCTGAACAGAGAATGGCATTTGCTACTGGTTCTTCAGGGTCTGTATTTTCAGGCTCTTTGTGTGCTCCCCATTCTAAGACCCTGGGCTTCTCTGCCTTCTGGTTGTTCTCTGAATGGTGACACACTTGGCCCATGCCTAGACCCAAATCTTGCACACGTGTGGACATCTGGATCAAAGGACATTTATTATATGCCCCTCTTGAGAACCGTCTTCAAAACACAGATTCATTTATAAGATTTTTAAAAACTGAACAACTGACTAATCAGGAAGGGCTGAAATTCACCCTCACTTGTAAAGAAGGATGTGTTTTATAGGAGAGTCTCTCAACCTTGGAATTTCTGAATTTACAATTTTTTTTTTCGTTTTGAGGTTATCATAAATTCATGTTCTAATGACATTTTTGAGCCAGGTGATTCTTGGTTGTGAAGGGTGACCTACAGGGTGTTTATCAACATCCCTGGCCTCTACTCACGAGATACCAGGAGTACCCCCAGCCCCACGTATGACAACCAAAACTGTCTCCAGATGAATATCCCCTGGGAGACAAACTGGTCCCTGGTTAAGAGTCATTGCTCTAGAGGCATTCATAAAGGAGACACCAACAGCAAACGTGACCACTCTGGGGACTAGGGCCCAGCCTGGTTGCATTTCCATGACTTCATGGAAGTGCTGGCCCCTGGGGTCCAGGCTAAACAGGCAAAAGGGGAAGTCAGAGGGGCTGGGAGGCAGCCGATCCTGTCCCAGCAAGGTTGAAGAAGTGTGGGTGACTTCTTTTAGCTGTAGGCTGGGGGGATGGAGGCTGGGGCATGTACAGTTTTAGCTGTAGGGAATGTAGAGTTTTAGCTGTGGAGTAGGTAGTGTGGTTGAAGTTGAAACAGAAGTACAAGATGTAGGCTGAGGAATAGAAGGCGAGGCTGAGGAGGTGAGGCCCAGGGACTGCTCTGTACCCATGCTCCTTGTTGGGCTTCTGAGTAAAGAGGAACTTAGGAACCACAAATGGACCCACCTCCCTGGTGATGAGGGTGAGCCCAGCACGGGGTGAGGTTGGGGCTGTGAGAAGGGCAGGGAAGCTGATCAAAGACCCCATGGAAGGAAGTTTCCCGAAGAGGATCAAGCCAAGCCTTCTCAGTGTAGGTCAGTGCACTTGCTTGATGGCAAATTATTTCAAGAATGGCCTGGAAAAGCCTCCCTCCCACACATAGCCCAGAACAGAGCAGAAATTTGAACGGAGGAGAGAAGAGGTAGGGCCCCTTATTTCATGTTAGAAAAATCGGGTCTCATGGGAGCCCAGTAAATGCAGCAAGTTTTCTTATGCAGTAGCTAATTTGAATAAAATACAGAATAGAAAAAATATTAATATTTCCGTTCAGATGCTGGGCGGTACCGCTGTTACAGTTGTGAACATATACGAAAAACATTAGCAGAGATTGAGATACTCAAGTATTAATGTTTGTATTTCTGTGCGAGACGCTATAATATTGCCTTAGTAATGGCTTCCCAAGTGGCTCAGTAGTAAAGAATCCATCTGCAACACAGGAGATGTGGGTTCAATCCCTGGGTTGGGAGATGGTAACTCCAGTATTCTTGCCTGGGAAATCCTATGGACAGAGGAGACTGGCAGTCTACAGTCCATGGGGTTGCAAAGAGTTGGACATAACTTGGTGACTAAACAACAACACCACCCTTAAAATAAAAATGAAAGCCTAGTTGAAATAAAACATTGGTTTTTTTGTATAGAGAAACATCTCAAGTTAATAAATGGCTGTGTTTAACTCTAGATCATGTTAGCTTGATATGTGCTTGACTCTATTATAAATATAGTCCTAAATAAACTGCTAATGCCAGAAAGCAGAATAAATCATTTTCAGTGAGGAACAAAGAGGTGGGAGGGACATAGCATATGGTGTAAAATTGTACAGCTTAAAAATAAAGCTGCCTCATTCTCCTCAAGTAGCTCTTAGGAGCTTTGAATGTCTTTTGTGGAAGGAAAAATAATAAATCCCCAAATGATTCAATGTATTTTGACTTAAAATGTCACTGCACACATTTTTAGAGAGAGAAAGTGGATTGGTGCTCTGGGCTGGGGGTGGAACAGGGACTGACTGCAAATGGGCTGAAGGAAACTTGGGGAGGATCGAAGTGTTCTAAATCTGTACTGTGGTGATGAGTGCACAGCTATAGAGTTTCTGAAAATCATCGAATTGTACACTTAGTGGATCTTATGGTATATAAATTTTACCTCACTAAGGCCTTCGCAGAGTTTTTGCCCTAGGCTTTAGGATGACAGCCTATTAGACTTCTCAACTGTTCCCGGGTCTCTTTGTTTCACTGGTCTTTTCAGGGAATGCCTGACTTAGAGTGTCACATAAGCTCCCCATCTCATTTTGTCCTGGAAAAGGAGGGAGAGTGATGGTGGACCTACCCAGAGATAGTTGGGACAAGTAATTGAATGGATAAATGTAAAGCACTGACAGCAGCTGCTGGTTCCCAGTATCCTCATCACCATGACTGTCATCTGCATCATCGTTTGTGGCTGTGGTGGTTTTCTCTCTCTCACTCTGGCTGAGGCCTTGCTCTGGTCCAGGCCTCCTGCAGAGCCTCCCACCAGCTCTGCCCCACATCCTGCAGTCAGAGGATGACTTCTAAAAGAAAGATCCATGTATGGATGTGAGAGCTGGACTGTGAAGAAGGCTGAGCACCGAAGAATTGATGCTTTTGAACTGTGGTGTTGGAGAAGACTCTTGAGAGTCCCTTGGACTGCAAGGAGATCCAACCAGTCCATTCTGAAGGAGATCAGCCCTGGGATTTCTTTGGACGGAATGATGCTAAAGCTGAAACTCCAGTATTTTGGCCACCTCATGTGAAGAGTTGACTCATTGGAGAAGACTCTGATGCTGGGAGGGATTGAGGGCAGGAGGAGAAGGGGACGACAGAGGATGAGATGGCTGGATGGCATCACTGACTCGATGAATGTGGGTCTGGGTGACCTCCGAGAGCTGGTGATGGATAGGGAGGCCTGGCGTGCTGCAATTCATGGGGTCGCAAAGAGTCGGACACGACTGAGCGACTGATCTGATCTGATCTGAACCTTTCTGAAAATGCTACCATGGTGGCTCCCCACAGGGCTTTACATAGATTCCACACTCTCCATGCTACGGCGCCCCGCCACCATACACACAGTCACCTCCCCTTTTGTCTCCTGTCTCATCTCAAGCTCTTTAGCCGTCTCTCAGTCCTTGAGACTCCTGCCAGTAAGGAATTCTTCCAATCCACACCTGGGCTCTGCCTGGAATCATCTTTCCTCCCTTTCTCTTCCTGTCAGTGACAGCCCAGAGCCCCCTCTTAATCTTGGGCCCCAACTTTTGGCTCATGGTGCATACATGAGTAATTATTAAAATTACAATTCCGGAGGATTTGAAATTACTGTAATTAGTCATGTATCCACCGTGAGCCCCATGAAGTAGGGCGTGCCCTGATCCTTGCTGGTCGGATTAATAGCTTCCTGCACAGTGCCTGGCACTTGGTCAGCAGCCCTTGAATACCAGCCATCCCTCTGGAGTGCTGACTTGCCTTCCTGCTCAATTGCCCTGGCAAGTAACTTGATCCTAGGTGTTCTGTTCCTCTCAGGAAGCCTTAGGTCTAGAACCCTTTCTCTCTTTGTGTCTTTGCTCAAGAGAAAACTCCTTTCTGTCTTTCAGAGGTTTAAGTTAAACTGGAAAAGAGATTATAGGCTTGGCATTTTGCCTGATGGTACTTTTCTAAGGGGAAGATCCTTTTTCCATCTGATCTCCTGGGATCTTAAAGCCCTAAATTAGAAATGCCTTCTTTGCATGAAATAAAAGAGCTTACCCATTAACCATCTGTTCACCTGCAAATCAACTTTTTCCTATAGTGATCCTCTTTATTTTTCCCACTCGTGAGTCTTTAAAATATATCTAAGTGAAGCAATGTTCCAGGGTTTTAATCTGAGAGTGTCCATGGTTTACCTCCCATCCTGGTAATCAGCCTTTCCTTCCTCCACCACTGCTGGACCAGTGGAGGCTGGCTATTCCCTGAACTTGTATTATCTCATCTATTTAATATTTGCATGTTAGCTGTATTTTATAATGTGCATACTGTTACATTCATATTTCTATATGATTTATAGATATAAAAGCAATATTTAAGTAATATATGAATAGGCCGCATGCTCATTACTGAGAATGCTGCTAGGATGGTTGAGATAGTGATGCTTTATTTAAAAATTAAGAACAGAATTATGATTACATGGAAAATTATCTGTATGCAGTAGTTTGCAGGCTTTAAAAATCAGCAGAAGCTTTGCTCAAAGGAAATAGTGGGTAAACTCCGGAATCTAGCCATAGACTCACAGAGAGAAATGCTGTAGGCTGGGACTGGGGGTCTCACCCGCTTCCCTTCCCCAGGCAGTGATGCTCAGCCCTCCACTTATTTCCCATGCCTGCTGCCACCAAGATGCCCCCCTGCTGGCTTCAGGAGGCCAGGCATGGCTGTGCTCCTCAGAGCTCCCAGCAGATTCTGAGCACAGGGGATTCTCCCCAGTGTGGGGAGCACAAGAAGCTTCTCCCCAGCCTGGTGAGCAATGGTTCCTCTTGAGACTCCAGGCTGAGCCACTATAGTGCCACGGGGGGACTCCACGGAGAATCTTTCCCACCAAAAATACATTTATAGATGCAGGAAGCAGGTAGTCGGCAGGGCAAAGGAGGCTTAGGACAATTCTGCAATGCTTGGAGGAAGTGATTCTGGGTCATGCGCCACCTGTGCCTAGGTGTTCCCCCTTTGTTTTGTCATCACCAGGTGTCACATTTCATTGAACCCTTTTCTATTTGGGGTTGACCAAGAGAGGTTATAGGGCAGCAGCTCTTCTCTTCCTTTTCTCCTTCCTGTCCCAGCCACTTGCTCACTCCCTTTTCTGAGTATGTGCGAGGTTGGGGGAAAAGTTTCCAGGAAGGTTGCAGGGTCTCCCCTTCTATTCCATTCCAAAACCAAGGGCTGTAGTGCCCTTCTCTGGCACAGATGTTGGGATATTGGGGGTTTTCTGTCTGTCCCATAGCTGTAGCTTGTCCCAGAGCAGGGCAGTAGGCAGGAGAAAGTATAATAGATATGATCAGGGCGCACATGGTGTGGCTTTGTGGCCGCCCCAGGAAGTTTGGGCATATAGCTGTAGAACACTGGCTCTGAATTTCAGGAGCCTGCATGCATCTGCCTGGGTATCTCACTAATGCCAGCTCAACCTCAGATCCCAACTTAAAATCCCTTCTTCTGGGAACCTGGCCCTACCCTGGGCATATCAGGCTCCTTCCCAGCTCTGCACCTGTTGGGACAGTGGGCATCAGTCGTCAGTCAGTTCTCTTACTCTCTCTTTTGCTTTATAAGCCCCATACCCTCAGCCCCATTCCTGTGTACTGGCCTCATATAGCACCATCCCCCTTACTGGTCTCCCTGCCTTCCATCTCCTTGTAACTTTCTAGCTCCAGAGTGGCCTGGATCGTTAAGGGCTGCCTGTCATTCCTGTCATAGCACACTGCCATTGCCTTAGCAATGGAGTTTCCTAAAGTCCGGTTGGATAATCTTCAGAATTTACTCAAAGCAATTTTTTGGTGTGGATTCCAGAGCCCACTTAATACCTGTGAGATCTGACCTCCTTGGGTGGTTCCCCGGGAAATGGGCATTTGACAAGCTCTCCGGTGATGCTGGTGCAGGCAGCTGAGGACCACTGAGTAGGATCCACCAGGTGGTCAGCAGTTACCTGTCCACATGCCTTCTTCATTTTGTGACCCTACTCCGCCCCCTACATTCCACGGCCACATTCTGCTGCCCTAATTTCCGTCCTCACCTGGAAACTCTTCAGTCAGTGCTGCACAAGTAGGTCAGGTAGCCTCTCCTCACTGAAGCTCTCTACTTGTGTGAAATTGAACGGCCCATCCTAGGGTTGACTTTTTGTAGGTTTCTCAAGATGAGCGATCATGGAGCTTCCCTGGAAGTCCAGTGGTTAAGATGCTGCACTTCCATTGCAGAGGCCATGGGTTTGATCCCTGGTTGGGGAACTAAGATCCCACATGGCACAGCCAAAAAAAAAAAAAGATGAGCGATCATATCTTTGCATTTTCTAACATCTCACACAACCTGACATGGAAGGAATAAAAAGAAGTTTTGAGCTGAATTTGCTATTCGAGGGTAGCCAGGGTAAGAAGTTGGAGAAGGCAATGGCACCCCACTCCACTACTCCTGCCTGGAAAATCGAATGGATGGAGGAGCCTGGAAGGCTGCAGTCCATGGGTCGCTGAGGGTCAGACATGACTGAGTGACTTCACTTTCACTTTTCACTTTCATGCATTAGAGAAGGAAATGGCAACCCACTCCAGTGTTCTTGCCTGGAGAATCCCAGGAACGGGGGAGCCTGGTGGGCTGCCGTCTATGGGGTCGCACAGAGTCGGACACGACTGAGGTGACTTAGCAGCAGCAGCAGGGTAAGAAGTACTTTGAGTCTGGTCTGAAGGACCTCGTGTATCCTTCATGGTCCTAGCCCACAGCCACCCTTCCTCATTTCAGAGGGAAATGTGGGTATATGTGAAAATACTTTGGTGTAGGAGATAAATAAATGTGACAGCAGAGTTAGGAAACACCTGAAGTTTCTCTTGGTGCCCGCCCGACCTCAGTACCACAGATCAGCAGGGCAGTGGGGCTCAAGCCTTCCCTTTGCATAGATTTGTTAGGAGTGTTTATTACTATATCCCCTATGATATGATCCCAGTTTTTTCTTTCTTCAGCTCCTCATTTGTCAGTGTTAATGAGGAGAGGGAGGAGAAGGCACAAGACAGTCTTGCCACACAATATTATTCTTTCTCTATCATTGCCAGCAAAAAAAAAAAAAAGATTCCAAGACTTTTGCTACCCCAGTTTCCATCTCTTGTGTTTTTCATCATTGACTAAAGCCATTGTGAAAAGCAAAGGAGAAAAGGAAAGATATAAGCATCTGAATGCAGAGTTCCAAAGAATAGCAAGGAGAGATAAGAAAGCCTTCCTCAGCGATCAGTGCAAAGAAATAGAGAAAAACAATAGAATGGGAAAGACTAAAGATCTCTTCAAGAAAATTAGAGATACCAAGGGAACATTTCATGCAAAGATAGGCTCAATAAAGGACAGAAATGGTATGGACCTAACAGAAGCAGAAGATATTAAGAAGAGGTGGCAAGAATACACAGAAGATCTGTACAAAAAAAGATCTTCACGACCCAGTTAATCACGATGATGTGATCACTGACCTAGAGCCAGACATCCTGGAATGTGAAGTCAAGTGGGCCTTAGAAAGCATCACTATGAACAAAGCTAGTGGAGGTGATGGAATTCCAGTGGAGCTCTTTCAAATCCTGAAAGATGATGGTGTGAAAGTGCTGCACTCAATATGCCAGCAAATTTGGAAAACTCAGCAGTGGCCACAGCACTGGAAAAGGTCAGTTTTCATTCCAATCCCAAAGAAAGGCAATGCCAAAGAATGCTCAAACTACCGCACAATTGCACTCATCTCACACGCTAGTAAAGTAATGCTCAAAATTCTCCAAGCCAGGCTTCAGCAATATGTGAATCATGAACTTCCTGATGTTCAAGCTGGTTTTAGAAAAGGCAGAGGAACCAGAGATCAAATTGCCAACATCCGCTGGATCATGGAAAAAGCAAGAGAGTTCCAGAAAAACATCTATTTCTGCTTTATTGACTATGACAAAGCCTTTGACTGTGTGGATCACAATAAACTGGAAAATTCTGAAAGAGATGGGAATACCAGACCACCTGACCTGCCTCTTGAGAATCCTGTATGCAGGTCAGGAAGCAACAGTTAGAACTGGACATGGAACAACAGACTGGTTCCAGATAGGAAAAAGAGTACGTCAAGGCTGTATATTGTCACCCTGATTATTTAACTTATATGCAGAGTACATCATGAGAAACACTGGGCTGGAAGAAGCACAAGCTGGAATCAAGATTGCCGGGAGAAATATCAATATCCTTAGATGTGCAGATGACTCCACCCTTATGGCAGAAAGGGGAAGAAGAACTAAAGAGCCTCTTGATGAAAGTGCAAGTGGAGAGTGAAAAAGTTGGCTTAAAGCTCAACATTCAGAAGATGAAGATCATGGCATCTGATCCCAACACTTCATGGGAAATAAACAGGGGCTGACTTTATTTTTTTGGGCTCCAAAGTCACTGCAGATGGTGATTGCAGCCATGAAATTAAAAGACGCTTACTCCTTGGAAGAAAAGTTATGACCAACCTAGACAACATATTAAAAAGCAGAGACATTACTCTGTCAACAAAGGTCCATCTAGTCAAGGCTATGGTTTTTCCAGTGGTCATGTATGGATGTGAGAATTGGACTCTAAAGAAAGCTGAGCACTGAGGAATTGATGCTTTTGAACTGTGGTGTTGGAGAAGACTCCCGAGAGTCCTTTCGACTGCAAGGAGATCCAACCAGTCCATCCTAAAGGAGGTCAGTCCTGGGTGTTCATTGGAAGGGCTGATGTTGAAGCTGAAACTCCAATACTTTGGCCACCTGCTGTGAAGAGCTGACTCATTGGAAAGGACCCTGATGCTGGGAGGGATTGAGGGCAGGAGGAGAAGGGGACGACAGAAGATGAGATGGCTGGATGGCATCACCGACTCAATGGACGTGCGTTTGGGTAAACTCCAGGAATTGGTGATGGACAGGGAGGCCTGGC
Organism: Tragelaphus eurycerus; assembly: GCA_935064755.1. NCBI lineage: Eukaryota > Metazoa > Chordata > Mammalia > Artiodactyla > Bovidae > Tragelaphus > Tragelaphus eurycerus. Next base: position 35,958,035 of record CAKXYN010000002.1, read on the forward strand.
GTGCTGCGGTTCCTGGGGTCACAAAGAGTCGGACACAACTGAACGACTGAACTGAACTGATTGACAAAAATAAACAATAAACATAATCTATAAAATAGTAGCCTGGAGGGAATGGGAATTAAAATCTCTGATATGCTTCTGGAATTTATCTTACAAACAAACCTGTGCCCAGAGAGCGAAGTCCGGATAAGGTTGTATGTTGTCTGTGACAACAGGGCCTGGAAACAGCCTGTGTGTCTACTGCAGTACATGGGGGCCAGCCACTCAAGGGGACACTCTGCAATTGTAACAGAGGAGAGAGAGGGCCCAGGTGGAAAGATCTCCCTTCTGTATTGTCAGGGGAAGGAGTAAGGTAGAGAATAGCATATATATTTGTGTGTAAGAAAGGGAGAGAAAAATAAGGCTGGGTATTCATATTTACTTGTAAATGCATTAAGAGAAGTTGAAAGTGAAAGTCGCTCAGTTATTTCCTATTCTTTGCGACCCCATGGAATTCTGTAGGCCAGAATACTGGAGTGGGTAGCCTTTCCCTTCTCCAGGGGATCTTTCCAACCCAGGGATCAAACCTGGGTCACCTGCATTGCAGGCGGATTCTTTACCAGCTGAGCCACAAGGGAAGCACCAAGAGAAGTTAAGTGAACACCAAAAATCCAATAAAATGATCATCTATGGTAGGGGGATGCCTGGGGGACAGGGGGTGGGAGCCAGATTTCTCAGTGTGTCTCTCCATAGCATTTTGATTTTTTGAACTGGGTGCATCACCTTCCAAAATTATATAGAAATAAAACAGCTGTAATATCATTTTAAATATGTTATATAGATGAACTGATTAGTCTTTTGTAATTACATTTGTCTTCTTGTATCCATGGATTCCACATCCATGGATTGAACCAACTTTGGATCAAAAATCTTTGAGAGGAAAATTCCAAAAATATAAAATTTGAATATACTGTGTGCCAGCAGCTATTTACATAGCATTTGCATTCTATTAGGTGTTATAAATTATTATAATCTAAAGATGACTTTATAAAGGAGGATGTGCTTAGGTAATATGCACAATATTCTATGCTAATTTATATAAGGAACTTGAGCATCCTTGAATTTTGATATCTAAGGGTGTCCTGGAACCAATCGCCGCCCCCCTTCACCCCACCACCCCCCCTTCACCCCACCGCCCCCGTCCCCGCCATGGGTATCTAAAGATGATTGTAAAACCAAACTGGTCTCAGCAGATTTTACCCTAAGTTCCCACCAAGCTTTTAGGGCAGGATTAGAACTCTTGAACCCCCAGCCTGGGGCTCCATCTGTGCCATTGTACAACAGAAACAAAGAGGCTCCTGTCCTTCAGCAGTTGGTTGCAGGACCAACACGCAGGGGCAGGCGCTAAAACAGGCCCTTGAAGTTAAATCCAGCGTCTTGTACCTTTTTACCCTTTTAAAGGTTTGCTCCATGTCTCTAGGTGCTTTTTTGGATGTCCACATCCAGTTAGTCTCTACTCTTTATGTCACATTGATCTTTCACCTCTTGCCTCTTCCTTCCTCAGTGGACAGTTTAGGTTACCATAGCAACCCTAAAGCTCCTTTGGGGGTGAGTCAGGGCTTCTCTGTGGATGGAGTCAGGCAGTCCTCAGAGACAAGGCCCAGAAGGGTAGTAGTCCCTGTTTCTGAGCCGCGCACCGGGGCCAGCTCACATGCCAGCTGACTGTGGGCTGTTCTGAGTATCTTAGGATGTGCAGATGGTATGCACATTTCGTCTTGTTCTCCACGGGCGCCAAAACCTGGTTTGGTTGGCACAAGTTTTGTACTTGGCAAACACACAGTCTAGCTGTGGTCCTGGGAGAGAAAGAAGGTAACAGAGACCCAGTAAGCCTGAGTGTGGTCTCTTTTTGATAAAATCCAGTCACATCTCCTTAGCAGGCCCACCTGACCGAGCTGCACAGAATCGCCGCTTCCCTATTGTGCTGTCCCGTTGTACAGTCGGCTCAGGTCACAGGAAGCTGTCGCTGTGGGGATGTTGGCAGGACATCACCAATCAGTGCTATGACTTCAACCTGATGAAAGAACAGCTTTGCTCAGAATAACTTATGTTTTTGTTTGTTTTCCTCAAACTATGTGACTTTTTCTGCAATGGCATACCTTTCTGCTTTGGCTGCTCATAACACAGATTGGTATTCCAGTGTTGATAGTTGTATAGATCTCATGTACTGGACGGAGAAGGCAATGGCACCCCACTCCAGTACTCTTGCCTGGAAAATCCCATGGACGGAGGATCCTGGTGGGCTGCAGTCCATGGGGTCACTAGGAGTCGGACACGACTGAGCGACTTCACTTTCACTTTTCACTTTCATGCATTGGAGAAGGAAATGGCAACCCACTCCAGCGTTCTTGCCTGGAGAATCCCAAGGACGGAGGAGCCTGGTAGGCTGCCGTCTATGGGGTTGCACAGAATCGGATAAGACTGAAGCGACTTAGCATTATGTCCTGGATGGTCTTTCCGTCTGGGCTCCTCTCCCCATTCCAGCCTGATTTTTCCTTGTTTTTTAAATTTGCACTATAATTTCTTACATATTCTCATAAGCCACCATATATTCCATATGAAATGAAGTCAGATATAAGCACAGAAGCAAATTTTGTGTCTTAGGTTGTGTATCTGACCTGATTTACTTCTTTAAATTTTTCTTTAGGACAAGAGTGGCAAGCTTCTCTGCAAAGGGTCAGGTAGTAAATAGTTGAGCCAGTCACTCCCATTTTCTGCTGTAGCATGAGAGCAACCACAGGTAAATGAATGTGGTGATGGTCCAGTAAAAATTTATGGAGAGTAACACTTGAATTCCATTTAACTTTCTGATGTTATAAAATATTAATCGGTTTGATATTTTTTAACAAAGTCAAAACTATTCTGAATTTATTGGCAGTACAGAAATGTTTTTCAGGCTGGATATGGCACCTGGGCTTGCAGTTTGCTGATGCTTGTCCCAAACCACTGCTGTGTTTTGGTCACTTCTAAGAAAGGGGAGGAATTAAGTTCACTCCGCAGCCCCCAGACCATGTTTAACCCAGAATTTATCTTAGGTGAGTGACAGTGGCAGAGTCAAGAGTCAAGTCTACTCTGGAAATATCAAACCCAGGACTATGTGAGGACAAGAAAAAGCCCTGGAACCATAGCCCTTTGTTTCTTCTTTCCATTGAAAATTTTCAATCCCTTCAGTTTGAGGCATGAATGATTCTATATGAAGTTCTCTCTCATAATCAGGAAGCTTTTAAAAATAGTAGTTTTGTAAAATGAGTTACTAAAAATCTTTCACAGCATATGTATAAGATATAGAGAATAAGTGATTCCAGGAAAACTCATATGCCTACCATTCAACTCAAGAAAGAGAGCACTGTTATTCTGAAGTTTTCTTTGTGTCCTACCCACACAGAAATCACTACTTGCTAGAAATTTCATCACTGTTCATCATTTCTTGGCTTTTCTGGAGAGTTTTAACACATGTTTGTATCCCTAAACAGACACATTGTTGAGCTTCATGTAAATGGAGTAACAGGCCGTGTATTTCTCTGCACCTCTCTTTTTGTTTACTCAGTCTTGTGCTCCTATCATCTGTGCAGAGATGCATGCCTGTGGTCTATCCATTCCCCCACTGTGCATCCACTGTGTGGGTGGTGGGCACACCACAATTGACTTATCCGTTCTGCCACAATGGACATTCAGGCTGTTTCCAGTTTGAGGTCATCGCAGCAGCACTGCTGCTGTGTCTCTTGGTGCATGTGAGCGAGAATTTCTCTCAGGAATAGGCTAGAGGAAGAGTGGTCAGTTTTTGCTGTCTGATTGAAGAATTGTTTCATTGATCACACCGTCACCAAGCAGCCCTGTGCCAGACATGATACAACAATGGCAAGGGTGTGGATCCTCAGATCCCCTGCCCTAACTCCCATGGGCTGTGGTCCATCACACTGCTACCCTAGAAAGGTGCTGCTCTCTCCAGCTGATGACGGTCACAGGTAGGATACCAGCATCATGGGTCGGGGATGGCTCATGCCTTTGTGGCTGCTCATAGTTCCTAAGCAGTCTTGATGTTTCACTTTGTGCCGTTTGTATTGATGGCAGTGTGTTTGTTTTGTGTGTCATTAAGCTTTGCAGGGATCACGTGTTCTATATCTTTTATGCTCCACAGACAACCTTTACCTTGGCACAGACGTGCGTAACATAAATTAGAATATTCCTTTCCCAGCTGGAACAAGTATAACTGACTGTCATAGATACTTAAAGTGCATTTACCTTCAGTTTTTCCTTCGAGGGATGTATTTATGTTTCTTGGTAGGTTGGTTCCTTCCTGGTGGATGTAGAAAACCAGCAGCATGGAATCCTAGCTCTGCATACCCGAGGGACCCAGAGGCCAAGTGGCCGAGACTTTTTAGCACCTGGACCTCACTCCAGCACCTCTCAGGGCCCTCCCATTCTCCACCATTTTCCTTCTTTCTGTCTTTTGCCCTCGTCTTCCTCAAAAGTCTAGTCTCTTATTTCCTTTGGGTTCACAGTGAAGGTTGATAACAGCCACTGGGGAAAGCGCTTTGTGGCATATTGGCTCTCTGACCCCCAGAAAGTGTATCCCAGGTGGGAGCTGTCTGAAATTCCAAATATGATTCCCAGGAGGAGAAGCAGCGCCTTCTCACCTCTGGCACTGACTCTAGACCTTCAACCAGAATCCGCTGACTTCCAGAGAGGGTTCTACAGCCTTATTTAGAGATAACAAGGACTTCCCTGGCGGTCTAGTGGTTAAGACTCCATGCTTCCAATGCAGGGGGTATGGGTTTCATTCCTGGTTGGGAAAGTTCCACATAACCATCCTGGGGGGAAAAAAAAAACAAAGATGCATTACCACATCCTCCTATTGAATTTTGAAATAGCAGCAGCCTACTGGAAGGACTCAATAATTATCTGTTTTCCCCTTTATGACTAAATTAAGATGTCTGCATTGATTTGAGGGAAGTAAAATGATTCAAGGTGAGCAATTAAAAGTAACTAAAGATAAAAATATAAAATAAAATTGAAGATGTTCAATTTAAAAAAACTCAACATAAATGTACAGATAAGAATGAATGGGTACGTACTTGTGTGGGTGGAAGTATAAGCAAGGTCATTGTCGTGGCTAGAGTAAATGCCAAATTTGGACTGATTAAAATTTAGTACGCTAACCATTCTTTCAGTAGTCTTAGGATCTATTATTGGCAGTGTTAAATACCAAATATTTTAGCTGCAATGTGTATTTCTATAACACAGTTAGCTCATACACTGTTATGATTATAAATATGGGAATGATGTCAGTATAATGTGGAAATCAGTTGTTCCCAGAGTATTAATATTTTGCAGCAGTGCACGAATCCAGAAGAGCTCTGCAAGGTAATGAAGAACACAGAACCCATTCCCCTTGTTCTTGGTTCCTTTTGGCTGTGTGTTCTGATTTTGCATGGCTCTGTCTGCTCTGTCTGCATCTTGCCCTTGTCATTACAACTCAGCAGCCTCAATTCCTCTGTGCCTCCTCTGTTGTCAAGCCGCCTTTACCTTTACGAATTTTAAGTGGGTTTTCCTTTTTTTTTTAATTTTTAAAATTGTGGTAAAATATACATAACATTGGGGAAGGCAATGGCACCCCCACCCCAGTACTTTTGCCTGGAAAATCCCATGGACGAAGGAGCCTGGTAGGCTCCAGTCCATGGGGTCGCTAAGAGTCGGACACGACTGAGTGACTTCACTTTCGCTTTTCACTTTCATACGTTGGAGAAGGAAATGGCAACCCACTCCAGTATTCTTGCCTGGAGAATCCCAGGGACAGGGGAGCCTGGTGGGCTTCTGTCTGTGGGGTCGCACAGAGTCGGACATGACTGAAGCGACTTAGCATACATAACATACAGTTTACCACTTGAACCATTTTTAAGTATACTTGCATTAAGAACATTCATGTTGCTGGGCAGCTGCCACCACCATGCCTCTCTAGAAGCTTTTTATCTGCCTAGATTGAAACTACAAACTCACCAAACACTACCTCCTCATTCCCTTTTCTCCCCAGCTCCTGGCAACAATTGTGATCCTTTCTGTCTCTGTGAATCTGACTACTCTTACGTACCTCATATAAGTGGAATTATACAGTACTTGTCCTGTTGTGACCGGCTTGTTTGACTTAACATCATGTCCTTAAGGTTCATTTATACTGCAGCATCTGTCCAAATTTCCTTTCTTTTTATGACTGAGTAATATTCCTCTCTATGTATATACCACATTTTGTTTATCCATTAATCTGTCTGTAGACACTTGGGTCATTTCCATCTTTGGCTATTATATGAATAATGCATCTAGGAACATGGATGTACAAATATCTGTTTGCTAGTCCCAGTTCTCTACTTATTCATAATTTTACTTGTTTCTAACTGTGCTGTTAATTTTTAACTTGTAATTGTTACTTGCTTTGTTAATTTTCTGGGTACAAATTTGCATCAGTCTTGAACGGTCTGTCTCTTTTTATTTTTGTCAGCCCTGTTATTTTTACTACAGGATTTTTAGAACATGTATTTTTTTTGATAGTCAATATAGCAAAAAAAAAAAAAAAAAGGGGGGGGGTGCTTCCCAGGTGACTTTGGTAAAGAATCCGCCTGCCAATGCAGGAGATACAGGAGATGTGGGTTCAATCCCTGGGTCAGAAAGATCCCCTTGAGACGGAAATTGCAACCTAGTCCAGTATTCTTGCTTGGGAAATCCCATGGACAGAGGAACCTGGTAGGCTATAGTCCATGGGGTCACAAAAAGTCAGGCATTATTTAGCAACTAAGTATACATACATATAGGAAAAATGATTGTATTTGAGAATGAGGCTAGAAATGAATAAGAGGAGGCACTTCCTGTTCTCCCTGCCATCTGTCAGTTATAATGATGTCATTTTGCCAGTCTTCTTGTGTGTCTGGCACCTGCCGGCACTGTGCTGATGTCAGTCTGGATGGTCTGGTAATGGCTTTCGATTCCCACTACTCTGCTGAGAGGTAGAATGCCACAACCAGCGACTTTTTGACTGCAACCGAGACAGATGAGCTGGGTGACTGTCATCCAGGTCCTGCGAGAATGGAGGGCCCTCTGATCCCATGGGCTGTGTATCAGTTTGTTGTTTGTTGTTCCATCACTCAGTTGTATCCAACTTTTGCGACCTCATGGCCTGCAGCATGCCAGGCTTCCCTATCCTTCACCATCTCCCAGAGCTTGTCAGATTCATGTCTATCCAGTCAGTGATGCCATCCAACCATCTCATCCTCTGTCATCCCCTTTTCCTCCTGCCTTCAATCTTTCCCAGCATCAGGGTCTTTTCCAGTGAGTTGGCTCTTCACATTAGGTGGCCAAAGCATTGAAGCTTCAACATCAGTCCTTCCCATGAATATTAAGGATTGATTTCCTTTAGGATTTACTGGCTTGACCTCCTTGCAGATCAATAATCAGCTTCAATTAAAAAAAAAAAAAAAAAAAAAAAAAGCAAAATTTCCATCAGGATCTTGCCTTTGCTCAGATGAGTTCTCTAGTCAATAGTTGAAAGTTAATTCTGCATCCCTTTCTTCGTGTCCTGGTTCCTAGTCATCTGCTGAAATAAGTGGTTTGCATTTAAAAAACTGAGCTCTGAAATGTGTAGATGGATGGCTATAGACATTTATTTTTAAATGTATTTGGAAAATGAGTAGATTAATGCTTATGAGGCCCATTAGTTACTTCTGATGTTTTACTATGAAAAAATGCCAAAGGTTATCAAAGATTTAAGTAATTTCATATTTAGAAATGCTTCACAGCAACTCATTATCCAATATTGACTTCCACATTATAAAAGTATCTGACATGACAAATTGAGCGTCACGTAGTGGGTTTGATTTGACAGATGTCAGACGTCTTGAATAGTCCGATGTAGTGACCAGTGCCTTTGAGACGTGCCTGCCCTTCACTCTGGCCTCTGCAGGAGGAAGTGGGTTTCTGACCATTCCCATTACTCTGCCCCAGCATGTGAGGTTTCAGTGAACAGCACACTGCAGGGTCGTGAGGGAGCACCTAGCCCAGTGCCTGGCACAGTGTGCTTCTCCAACCTATGTTTGCCGATTCCTTAACCCAGTTTATAGAAATTTCAAGATGAGTGGTAATCTAAATTGTGAAGCCTGGAACGTTTCTCTGGTTGAAAATTATGTTGTTGTTGTTGTTTTAAATATCAAATCCTAGCAAAAATAAAATCTATGAATAGTGTTATTTAGTCTTGAAATATTAAGACTGATGTTATTATTAAATGTGCAGATAAATTGAACTTCTTTATGTTATCAGCAGACGTTAATTTCCCTAAATCTTTTTGGAGTTATTTGGTTGTATTAACTTTTGGAGGTTAATATGAAAATGTGAGAATCTTGAATCTTGAAATCCAGCCAGTCTTTACTGAATACCTGCCCTGAGTTAAGAGCTCCAGTCAACATAGGTGCTTTAGGGATTAAAAAAAAAATGTGCACTCCCCAAAATGACCGAGAAAGAAGGCTTCCGCAAAATGACCTACCCACGTTTCCTTCCTGAGGTTATTTAACCCTGGATAGGAGTAGAGGTCTGCGATTAGACTTGGTTCATGTCCTGTACCCCAGGCTAGCTGTGTCTGACAGTTTGGGAAACTTCCATAACCTTTCTGTGCCTCAGTTTCCCCATCCATAAAATGAAAACAGCAGCACCCCTTTGGTTTTGATGACATGTAGGTGAGAGGTGCACACAGGAAACCCGCAGTCCATGCTGACCACTATTTTTAGCTCAGGTGACTCTGGTATAGCTTCGGTGTCCATCTTCCACTCTCCATTCCTGTGACATACTCAGACAAAAATCAGTCAGTGAAGAAGAAATATCGCATGACGTCCCTTACATGTGGAATCTAAGAAATGATACAAATGAACTTACACAACAGGAAGAGACTCTCAGAGAATGAACTTATGGTTGCTGGGGAGAAGGATGGGGGGAGGGGGTAGTTAGGGAGTTTGGAATGGACATGTACACACTGCTATATTGTTATTTTAAATGGACAAACAACGAGGACCTACTATATAGCACATGGGACTCTGTTCAATGTTGTGTGGCAGACTGGATGGAAGGGGAGTTTAGGGGAGAATGGATATATGTGGCTGAGTCCCTTTGCTCTCTATCTGAAACTATCACAGCATTGTTATTCGGCTATATCCCAATATAAAATAAAAAGTTAAAAGAAAATATCAATCTGATCCTGACCGAGAAATGATCCTTGCTTGGTTTTTCAAAGGCTGTGCGTGATTTCATCCTTAAGCCCAGGATTACTTTTGAAGGTGACATGATGGGAACAGCGACCAGCACACAGGGTGGCCTTCACAGTCTGGCAGGCGGGAAAGCACCTGGCCCCTTCGACCAGCCTCCTTTGTTCTTTGAGGTTTATTTTAGCCCTCTGAGTCTGATACCTAATGGAAGCCTGGCACGTAAAAATAACTCTCATCTGAGTACAGTTGTAAAACAGCTAGCTCTTTGAAAGTGAGAGAGTTGGGGATGAAGCCTATGGCTAGATCATTCTCATTATTTTTAGAGAGAAGCCCACCTTCAGGTGCCCACCCGTCCTTCCTGGTCCCCTGCACCCTGGGGTTGATCAAGGCCAGCCAGGAGCGTGACCTGAACCCGCCTCCCCGCCCCGGCCCCCCCCCCCCCCCGCCAGTGCTCCAGCTTCCTCATTTTGGTCTTTTGCCAGCCGTCTTCCCTGAAGTCATTACTGGTCATTGACCTCTTCCCCAGAAGAATGCTCAAGAGGTCTCTGAACTTGAAACAATTTCCACATTTGGTTTTACACAGGAGCCCATTTCCTTGTTTGGGCTGGGTGGTCTAAAACCAGGCCACTCAGGGAAATAACCCTGGCAGCACCAAGTCACGAAGTACCCGTGGTTTGTCAAGGAAACAGTCTCTGAGAAGAGTTGGTGTGTGCCAGAGCTCATTACCTGGGGCAGCTGGGTTGTTGGTCCTCAAATTAAGTGCGTGGTTGGACCGACAAGAGTGAGTTAATAGGATAAGGAGTCGGGACCCCAAGGTCAGCCAGGCTGAGATGGGTCTGATTGAGAATCTAAAACCCACTGTTTCAGCCTAGAGCCCCTGCTGCGGGTGGAACCTTCCTGGCACAGCTGTAGATAAGCGTGGGTGAGGATGTGTACTGCACACTGGAGAGATGGGGGTGGAGGAGCCCGGAGACAGCTGTCACCTGGCCTGCTGAATCCCACTCCTCTGTTATACCGAGACAAAGGTGGCCCTAGCAGGAGCTGGCTGTCATTCACCTTCCACACTGAGACTTGAGCCCACACTGAAGGAGAGCGACAAGCACTCAGACTGGGAATGACTAGTGACATTGACCTAATGACCAGCTGCCTGGTCTAGTGTGCACCATCCCAGGAGGGGTAGATCTGGGCACTTAAAACCATCCCAGATGCCAGTGCTGGGTCTCTAACCAGACGTGCTTCATTTTGTGATTCAAGTTTGCACTTTTTTGTTAGTTTGAGGGAGCTTATCCTAGGGACAGTTTGTGGCCAGAGACCGCAGCCTTTTCTGTCTTGGGAATCCAGGATCCTGAGGCTGTTTGTGACCCCTGCCCCATGCCCTTGAGGATGCACAGGCAGATTGGGGAGGTCAAGGTTCGGGGCACTGAGACTCTTCCAGGTTATCAGAAGTCTGCAGGTTAAAATGCCTCATCTCTACCGGCTCTGCACAGGCACGTGGGGCTGAGTTGCATGGACAAGAAGGTGCTGGGCACCTAAGTCTCTCAGTTCAGTTTAGTTCAGTCACTCAGTCATGTCCAACTCTTTGCGACCCCATGGACTGTAGCACACCAGGCCTCCCTGTCCGTCACCAACTCCCTGAGTTTACTCAAACTCATGTTCCTTGAGTCAGTGATGCCATCCAGCCGTCTCATCCTCTGTCATCCCCTTCTCCTCCTGCCTTCAATCTTCAACCCTTTTCTAAAAGCAGAGCACATGAGTTTTGCATTGCAGATGTGATACTTATTTTTAAACGCTGTGTGCAAGCAGTGACGCATCCCCTGCCAGCTAATCTGTGTTGTGTAAAAGCACACAAACCACAAATTATTGTTAAAAGGGAAGAAAGTGAAAGAACAGATGCAGTGAACCCCTTGTGTCATGTGACTCGAGGGAAAACTCTGAAAGAGGCATTTCTGAGCAGCAGCAGAGGGAAGACCCATGTGACTGGAATGAACAGGCAGCAGATTCTGCCCACACGTCTTCTCTGGGGTAGCTGACACCTTCCTTTGTCTCTGATTTTCAGGGCACTGATGATGCCCATTTCTTTGTGTGTATTCCTTATTGCTCTTTCGTTAAAGTGAAGTGCAATAATTGCCTTGTACATGCTGGGAGAAAAAAGTCAGGAGTATAGAGCTCGCAGTATCATCACAAAGGGAACAAATGTGGGACTTGAGTGGGAGAATCATACCAGGCCTGCATCTCAGCACTAGGTGATACTAGGCAGGCCTGGTTTACTAAAGTCAGAGACTGTCATATAACCCAACTCCCCTTATATTAAAAAAAAAAAAAAAAATTGGTATTAAAATCTAAGGGTAGAAATGATACTCCTTGGGCCAGTAGTAGAACTGTGTTGTGTTTCCATGAGTGAAATTTGAGACCTTCTGGATCAAGAAACAAAAAACTTGTGTGGGGGAAATTACTTCTTCCCTGTCCAGAGGTCAGGGGCTGGTTGGTCTGCACATTCTCCCTGAGGATGAGTGATGCCCTGATGCCCTGGGTGGGAATGGAAGGCTGTGGCCCAGGATCCCTTCTGTCCCTCAGTTTCCCTCATGGGGCTCAGGTTGCTGGAGGGAGGGCGCCTGGGGAGGAACTGCGGGGCCTGGGCCCTTCGCTCTCCCTCTCCAGATAGTCGCAGCCTGGCTCTGCCCAGCCCTGACCCCATTCCTTCTCTGAAGAAACTCCTAGTCCAGTGCAGGAAGCAAGCAGGACACAGAGTTTGAAGTTAGCAGCAGGGATACTAGTGAGTCTTGGGTTGAATTGGGTGTCAAGAAAGGGTCCCGGAAGAGCTGATGATAAACGCCAAGATCTGAAGTACCCACCAGGAGAAGTTAGATGAAGAAGAGGCCCAGAGCTCCCGAGAGGAGGAAAGTACAGGGGTGTAGAGTAAGAAGGCAAAGTATGGCTGGAGTACAGAGAGAAAGTCTGAGAGGAAATAGGGAGCAATAAGGCTGGGCAGGAAGAAAGGGACCTCTTCAAGCAGGCCTTGAGAGGCCACCCAGAGATGCAGAGTTACGCCAAGGCCAGAGGGAAGAACAGAGGAGGGGCAAGAAAACCAAATGAAACTCTGGATTTTTCATGTGTTGATGGAGCCCCGTCCTGAGGTGGCAGATTCCCTCTTCTAGTAGAGAGTGTCTAGAAAAGTTTCAGGGGCTGCAGCATCTAGAAAGCCTTGCCTTTGGACATTGTGGGATATTGTTTCATGTTCCATAAGGAGCAGTCTTGTTAACATGAGCCTAGGGCTGTGTTTTCTAGGAGGAACTTAGGAATCCAGACCAACACTGAGTGGATGACCCAGCAGCAGAACAGCTTCGCTCATCCTGGTACGCTGTTCTTAAGGTTGTTTTCCCAAATAATCATCATCTTCCTCTAAGGTGCCCTTTAGGGCCATATCACAGCACTGGGGAGAGCTGACAGCAAAATTAAGCCTGGACACAGCAGGAGGGGGTTGGAGAGTTTTGCCTAGAACCTCTGGCTCCACCTGAGTCCTTTGGGCCAAGCAGCCCCCACCAATCCTGAGACTCCCCAGTCCTGGATTTATTTTGAGTGGCCTTTGAACTTCATGTTTTGAGTCCTTTTCGTTCCAGAAGAACTGTGGCTATTTCTGTTTTGAGGTCAAGAAAAGATCTGAGTTCATATATGAGGGACCTTCAGGTTTCTGGTTCCATGTAGGAAGATGAGGATGTCTACAGTGGACATCATTGATTGGGCATGATTTCCAGGCCCTGAGGTCCTCCTTGGGAACAACTTGGGTGTATGTGGAGCCAGATTCATTCTTTAGGGTCCAATCCAGGACCAGGCACATTAACTACACGTTGAGGGAAGAAATCCTGGAATGATGAGTGAGAGTGAATGCCTCAATGAATGAATGCCAGTGCCAACCTGAGGTACAGTTTTCAAGTTGATGATTTTCACCCCAGTAGTTCTTTCGACCTGCCTCTCTGTCCATTCCTTGTGGCCCCCTCCAAGGTGAGTATCCCCTGGGGCAGGGGCGCCTGATAGGACTTCTCCAGGCCTGTCCCCTCCTGCCACCACCTTTCTGCAGCTTGTTACCTCTGCATTTCCCCTGCATCAAAACATAAGTCTGAATCACATCCCCCAGAGCTTGTGAAGACTCAGTTAAGATCTTATTCTCATGGGAAGAGCCCCTATGTGGCATTCCAGGGATACCATCCTGGATGGTATCGAAAGTGGGACAGCCCAGGGATCGAAAGTGGGACAGCCTCTAAGTGATTGATTGTTGGTTCTTGCCAGAGCAGCCATCCTCAGTGACCCTCTGCTGAAGGGCCACCTGGGCATCTTTTTAGATGCAGATTCCAGTCTGAGTGAGTCTGACTGAGCATGGGATGCCAGCCTGTGGTCAGAATCCCTAACAGACTCCTACGTGTTTCTGGTCAAGTGAACAGCAGGGTGGACAATGCACGTAGTGCTGGGTGGTGGGGTCCCCGGCTACATCTGGCCTGGCCTGGGAAGAAGGCTGGGAAAGACTGAGGGCAGGAGGAGAAGGGGGCGACAGAGGATGAGATGGTTGGATGGCATCACTGACTCAATGGACATGAGTTGGAACAAACTCCAGGAGATAGTGAAGGACAGGGAAGCCTGGCATGTTGTAGTTCATGGGGTTGCAAAGAGTTGGACACAACTTAGCGACTGGACAACCACAATGACAACCATGAGAGAAGTGAATGAGAGAGGTTGCTGCTGCTGTGCTGCTGCTGCTGCTGCTGCTAAGTCGCATCAGTTGTGTCCGACTCTGTGTGACCCCATAGACAGCAACCCACCAGGCTCCTCTGTCCCTGGGATTCTCCAGGCAAGAACACTGGAGTGGGTTGCCATTTCCTTCTCCAATGCATGAAAGTGAAAAATGAAAGTGAAGTCGCTCAGTCATGTCTGACTCCTAGCGACCCCATGGAGTGCAGCCCACCAGGCTCCTCCATCTATGGGATTTCCCAGGCAAGAGCACTGGAGTAGGGTGCCATTGGCTTCTCCTGAGAGAGGTTGCAGATCAGATCAGATCAGATCAGTCGCTCAGTCGTGTCTGACTCTTTGCGACCCCATGAACTGCAGCACGCCAGGCCTCCCTATCCATCACCAACTTCCGGAGGTCACTCAGACTCACATCCATCGAGTCAGTGATGCCATCCAGCCATCTCATCCTCTGTCATCCCCTTCTCCTCCTGCCCCCAATCCCTCCCAGCATCAGAGTCTTCTCCAATGAGTCAACTCTTTACATGAGGTGGCCAAAATACTGGAGTTTCAGCTTTAGCATCATTCCTTCCAAAGAAATCCCAGGGCTGATCTCCTTCAGAATGGACTGGTTGGATCTCCTTGCAGTCCAAGGGACTCTCAAGAGTCTTCTCCAACACCACAGTTCAAAAGCATCAATTCTTCGGCGCTGAGCCTTCTTCACAGTCCAGCTCTCACATCCATACATGACCACAGGAAAGACCATAGCCTTGACTAGGCGAATCCTTGTTGGCAAAGTAATGTCTCTGCTTTTGAATATGCTATCTAGGTTGGTCATAACTTTCCTTCCAAGGAGTAAGCGTCTTTTAATTTCATGGCTGCAGTCACCATCTGCAGTGATTTTGGAGCCCAGAAAAATAAAGTCTGACACTGTTTCCACTGTTTCCCCATCTATTTCCCATGTAGTGATGGGACCAGATGCCATGATCTTCGTTTTCTGAATGCTGAGCTTTAAGCCAACCTTTTCACACTCCACTTTCACTTTCATCAAGAGGCTTTTGAGTTCCTCTTCACTTTTTGCCATAAGGGTGGTGTCATCTGCATATCTGAGGTTATTGATATTTCTCCCAGCAATCTTGATTCCAACTTGTGTTTCTTCCAGTCCAGCGTTTCTCATGATGTACTCTGCATATAAGTTAAATAATCAGGGTGACAATATACAGCCTTGACGTACTCCTTTTCCTATTTGGAACCAGTCTGTTGTTCCATGACCAGTTCTAACTGTTGCTTCCTGACCTGCATATAGATTTCTCAAGAGAGGTTGCATTGGGTCCTAAATCAGTCCTCCTCATCCTAGCTCACCTAACTCTTTAGCTTAGAAATACACATTTCTAAAATGTGGGCATATTATCAGAAATCCATGTATCCCTGTGTGTGCCAGGATTTGTTAGTTGATTCCATTGGTGATTTGGGTGTATCTTTACCTGGTCTCCAGTTACTCAACATGAATACTCATGTCCTCTGGAGACAGCTAAACTTTCTTTTTGAAGCTAATCCTTCCTAATGCCCCAAATGGGACTCCTGATGCAGTGTCTTGCTGACTCATTTCTTCTTTTGCCCATGTCTATATTCCTTCAGTGATCAGGTGTTGTTGAGTGCCCGCTCTGCAGGAATCTGACCAGTCCTGGTGATACAGTGACGCTGAAGGGGCAGGGCCCCCTTTCCAAGAACTCTAAGCAGTCACCCTGTTTGTGTGCAGTGTGAGATGGGAGGGCTAACAGGGCTGGCTTGTTGGAGGGACACTGAGGCCTGACAGACTTTGAGGCAAGAGGAGGGCAGGGGGAGACATGTGATTTACTCATGAGAGATAAGAGGTGACCCAGGGCTGCCCTGACCCATGGCACTCCGGTCAGAGCCAGGCCTGGTACCCAGCTTCCCTGATGGGATGCTGTTACCTGCTCCTCAATGTGAGATTAGGGGTGGATCTGAAAAATGCTTCCCCTCTTAATGACTCACAAAAGAAGCTGAGAAAGCCATCCTCTTAAATCCTGATGCCTTTATGAACTGAGTTCGTGATGTCTTTCCAATTTTGGTTAAAGACCTCTGACAAAACGTACAGTGGTGAGCAGGAAACTCTCTGGGTCTGCCCACAAAGTGCAGAGCACTTGAATGCTGTGATGTCAAGGACCTTCTTCCCTGAAGATAAAAAGAAGGCTTTACAAGATTAGACATCCTGCATCCCTTCTGTGTGGGAGCACGCTGGATGCTGTGTCTCATTAAGGCATGGCTATAAAACTGATGAGTGCTCTGGTCATGATTGTCTCTTTCCTAGAGACCCCAGTCAGACACATTTTCCTAAGTGCATGCTCATGGTCACTTGGGTGGAGCCCACCACCCACTTCCACTGACTTCCTATTGCCTTGTGGTCTGAGAGGGAGGCTGGTAGAGTGCCCTGCTGGCTGTGCTGGAAGCTCTCTCTGTGAGGGGAAGGACCACAGGACCGGGGGGTGGTGGGCAGGCAGGGGGAGCCTCCTTTGCTGTTGCTCCAAAGCAGAGGAGCACCTTATACATCAATGAGAGTCTCAGGACACACAGCTTTGTATGGTATCTTTGACTGACATTCTTGCCCAGAAATACAGGCTTGTCCTCGGAGGATGGGAGCTCTCTTTTCTCTGAGAAATCTTTAAGAAACTTCTCCAAAAGGTATAGTGTGTTGCCCACACGCAGCACATTCTGCCTCAGACCCATTTATCTAGGTACTGTGCCTCACCAGTTTTTCATTGGGTATCAGGAAACTGAGTTCCCTTGGTTTTCCAGTGCAAGGGCTATCTGAATGATAAGGATTTCCTAGGAAGGAGGACTTATCATTATTATCATTGTTATTAAAATCTCATCATCCCCTCCCTTTAGAATTTGGAAAGAAAGTGTTACTTAGTCTGACTCTTTGAGACCTCATGGACTGTACCCCACCAGGCTCCTCTCTCTATGGGATTCTCCAGGCAGGAATACTGGAGTAGGTCGCCATGCCCTCCTCCAGGGGATCTTCCCGATCCAGGGGTAGAACCTGGGGCTCCTGCATTGCAGGCAGATTCTTTATCATCTGAGCTACCAGGGAAGCCCTTAAGCTTTTCTGATTACTGGCATGGCCCTTGGAAGGAAGCAAGGAGGATGAGGACTTGCTGAGAGATGGGGGCACATTTTGGTTATAGGAAGGGAGGCTCATGCTTGGGATTAATAGTAAGCAATAATTAATAGTAATGTTTGGGGTTAATAACTCCATGACTTCGGAAACTTCCAGGACTCTGGACCAGTTTTGCAGAGACTTTGGGGAAAAAACAGAGGTAGAGAGACAGCCTGTCATTGGATAGGTCTGGTTCAGATCCCCATTTTCCCTCTCCTGGTTGGGTGATGGCATCCTCTCTGAGTCTCAGCTGTTGCTTCCCTAAACTGGGACTCATACCCTCTGTCTCAAAGCCATGGTGCCCCCAGAACCCAGAAAGGAGAGGGAAGCTTCCCCTGGAAGGGAGCTATGCACATCAAAACGACCAGAACCCAGGGGACTGTGATGAACTCCCCCTCACCTGTACAGGGCTGTCACAAGGACCTGCCCCAACACATGACACATGGAGCACCTGGCCTTTTGCAGGTGTTTATAAATGACAGCCATTGTTTATCACCTTGTAAATCTTGAGTTCTTAGTGCTGTTTTATATGATTTGTGGTTTGTTTGTTTGTTTGTTTTCCAGCATCATATTTCTTTAAGTGAGCCCAGTTTTGCTCCAGAGTAAGAGCTCAGTTCTGGAAAGAAATGCTCACTTTTGGGAATCATTGCCTGCACTTCGCCTTTTCGAGGTCAGATGCCATGAGTGTTGGATTTGCCCTTTAGAACAGTCCTGCTTGGAGGTTGACACTGAGGGTGTTTTTGGTTTATGTTTTTGGATTGTTGTTTTGTTACTGAGATTACCAAATTTCTCAAGCTGGATTCATGCCTGAGGCTGTTGTTGGAGGTTTGCTGGAGTCTTCTGCCACTTGTCTGTTGTGCCAGCTGGTGGTCAAATGTGTACTCAGGTTCTTGAGTTCTAACTGGCTCTCCTCATGGCTCCTCCAGCCCCACAGCCCTTGAACATGAGCCTGCCCTAGAATCACCTGTTCAGACATTTGGGCTGTCTCCAGGTAACTCCTCTTGGGGTGGTTATTTATAGCAAAGAGGAAAGCAGTAACTTTGCAGTGGAAACACGTGCAGACAGCACCATGCGGGACACAGCAGCCTCAAGTATCTTCTGATATGACGTCCCCCCAGAAAGGTACAACCTCAGTTCTGTGGCATTTTTGCCGAAATGCATGATCCAAATTTAATCACGAGGAAACAATCAACAAACCCAAATTGAGAGACTTTCTACAGATAACCGACCAGTACTCTTAAATCTGTCAGAGTCACTAAAGACAAAGACTGTCACAGGTCAGAGTGGACCCAAGGGGCATGATGCATTTGTGGGCTCCTGAACTGGAGCAGGAAGGAACCTTAGTGGACACTTGGCAAAATGTGAATATGGTCTGTAAAGTACTATAGTTAAAAGTTAAGTTAATAGTATTGGGTCACTTAAGGCCCTGATTTAGATAATTACACAGTGTTTCATAAGGTATTAACTTTGGGAGAAGTTGCATGAATGGTCCCGGCGTCTTTTTTACAACAGGGTGTGGAGTAAAGTGTTTGCAGTTTGGAGCTGGAAAGTCCTGGTCTAGGTTCAGATCTTGCCTCTGATAACTATTAGCTGAGCGACACAAGGCAGGTTGCACTTCCTGTGTGAGCCTCTGTTTCCTCATCTGCACCGCCCCCCCGAATAGAGTTTCTCTGAAGATAAATGCATGTGCAATCCACAGTGTGTAACATTCCCTTCCCCAGTGATAAAAAAGGGATTTGTCTTCTTTCCTGCCTTCCAGCCTTTCCCTGACCTGCCTTTTATTTCTTGTCAGCCTCCACTGTGCACCTTCTCATGTGGTATTTTCAGAAATGTACACATGCATTTATACCCAAAGTCTAGAAAGCAGTTTGTTGCTGTTGTTAAATTGCTATGTTGTGTTCTTTTTGATCCCATGGACTGTAGCATGCCAGTCTCCAGGGTTTGCTCAAACTCATGTCCATTGAAGTCAATGTTACCATCCATCCATCTCATCCTCTGTTACCTACTCCTCCTCCTGCCTCAGTCTTTCGCAGCATCAGGGTCTTTTCCAATGAGTCAGCTCTTCACATCAGGTGGCCAAAGTATTGGAGCTTCAGCATAAGTCCCTCCAATAAATATTCAGGGTTGATTTCCTTTAGGATTGACTAGTTTGATCTTCTTGCAGTCCATGGACTCTCAAGAGTCTTCTCCAGCACCACAGCTCAAAAGCATCAATTTCTGGGTTGTAGAGATGAGAAACTCTCTGGCTCTTGCTGTATGAAGCCTGAGCCGGGACTGAGTCCTGGTCCATCCTGCTTCAGCAGCCCTTTTGCCATCTCAGGCATCCTTCAGGATTCTCAGTCAAAGCCTTCTAGACACTAGGCCAACAGCATTGGCATCACCTGAGAGTTTGTCATGAACACAGAGTCTGAGGCCCCACCCCAGACCCAGAGACTCAGAATCTGCATTTTACCAGGTGATTTGAGATTCAAAAAATCCTCTGCTCAAAGACTTGACATAAAAGGACTTGGCTTGCAGGAGAGCAACGTCTCCTTGTCTGTATCTACGGAGGGGGCTAGATGAGAGTCAATGTGAGAGCTGAGAAATGTGAGCTCAGAACAGAAAAGTCTCCAGAATACATCATTCCAGGTCCATCCTTGTGTGGAATTCTCTCCCCTAAAGATTTTAGAGGCCTGAGGTCCTGCCAACAGCCTGGGATTCCAGCTGGGGCCTCTTCATGGGATTGCCTGGCCAGGGTCTTGCCTGGAAGGGATTGTTTTCTGTGGGACTTGGGTTTCTTGTTCTGTTTACTTGCCTGTGCCAAGCATGCCTGGAGCCTCCACACAGAGGCTGGTGGCATCCAGCTGCAGAGGGTGCCCACAGGAAATGGACAGCAGCATAAGCTGCATCTAAGCGACAGAGGCTTTGTGGCAGACCGGATTCCTTTCAGCTGGACTCAGGTGCTGTGCAGGCTATCTTTTAAATGAAGTTAGCCTTTGTTGGATGATCCAGCTTTAAGTGCCTTTAAGTTTAACCACCAGTAGGCTCTATGAGGCAGAGAAGGCAATGGCAAGAACTCCAGTACTCTTGCCTGGAAAATCTCATGGACAGCCTGGTAGGCTGCACTCCATGGGGTCGCTACTAGTCGGACACGACTGAGCAACTTCACTTTCACTTTTCACTTTCACGCATTGGAGAGGGAAATGGCAACCCACTCCAGTGTTCTTGCCTGGAGAATCCCAGGGACAGCGGAGCCTGGTGGGCTGCCATGTATGGGGTCGCACAGAGTCAGACACGATTGAAGTGACTTAGCAGCAGCAGCAGCAGGCTCTACAAGGTGAGACCACCACTAGCCCCATTTTGTAGCCTTGGACTCTGGGACTTAGAAAGGCTAGTAGGAGCCTAAGATCATGTGGCTTGTAAGTAGAGCTGAAATTTGAGCCTAGAGCTTCCTTCAAGCCCAGTTCTTGCACCTTATGTTGTACTGGCCCAGGTTCCCTTCAGTATCTAAAGCAGGACGGCCATTCCAGGGCCCTCTCATACACGGCGTGGCAGTGGTGATCCTGCAGTGTCCTTCCTGTCTTTTTGTGCTTGCCCCGGGTGGACCGCTTGCCAGGCTCCCTGACTCCACTCTCCAGTGGAGCTGGACATACTGATAGTCACTCTTGGCACATGGGACAGATATTGGGTTTTGGTTATACAACTGCAATTCCCAGAGAAGGAAGAGTGGCAGGCTGGGAGACCAGGAAGAATGTAGGGCAGTCGATGCTCGGCATGGTGCAGCTCCTGGTGGCAGGGCTGGGCTCTGCACAGTGCCTTTGAAGTGTGGCCACTTCAGCAAGGTCTGGGGCAGTCAGAGGGTGGGCTACGCCTGGGCAGGAAGCAGCTCAGGGAAGCACCACGGGTCGAGGCTGTGCTGTGCAGTCGCTGTTACCGTTCTAGAGTCAGTTTCCTTCCGCGTCCTCCCCCTTTCTAACAGATGAGCAGAGGAAAGTGCAAAACCACCAGAAATTCTAAATTAATACCCAGCCAGTTTGGCTCATCCTTTCTCCAAGACTCTGGTGAGGGAGAGGCTGGTGTTTTTAAAAATCTGGTTCTCTTTCAGATGCAACTGAAAGGCTCAGAGGTAATTAGCTCTTCTAGAAAGACTGAATCATCACCTTAAAAAGATGCCTCCTGGGAGTAACCATTATCTGTAGTGGGATGGGAACATGGCAATAAAAATAGACCCTGTGGACCCTCCTCTGCAGAAGCTGAAGAAAACCAGCCTATTGATTTAAGGAAAATTAGGCAGTGGGCCAAAAGTTAACCACTCTCTCACTTTTTAATTTGAAAAAAAATCTCACAAAATGAGTACATTTTACTATGAAAATTTAGAGGAGTTAGAAAAGCACAAATAATAAAGAAAAATACCACCTTAATACCACCATTTGGATGAATTGTTCTGAGCATCTTGGCAAATACACCTCCGATCTCCATTTCTTTTGTTCATGAATGAATGTTTATTTGTATGAAATTGGGATCATGCTGATGTACAGTGTTATAAAGCACTTTTTTTCCCCTCAGTATTGTTTCAGTCTTTCCCTCATGTTATTAAATGCTCTTTTTAGTAGTGAAATGGCTGTATTAGGTAAAGGCGTCATAATTCCTCTAAGGATGGCAGCAGCCAGGATAAGGATGACCATGAGTAGGATTTGTATAGAACTTGCTTTGTGCTTGGCACTATTCTGAGCTCTGTTCTGTTAACTCACTTTATCATCACACAGTGCTGTGAGATAGGTACTCTTGTTATTCCCATTTAGCCTTTGTTTGGCATTTACGCTTTTCCTTTTAAAAAAATATATTTTAAACAACTCTGTACTAAGCATACATATTTAAGCACACTCTTGGTTATCTGTAGGTTGCTGCTGGGTCAAAGAGTCTGCATATTTTAAAGCTCTGATGCCTGTTGCCCATCATCCTAGAATGAGTCTCCACTCTCTGTCCCTTTTCCTCTTCCCACTCATTTGGTCTGGAGCCAGTGAGGTGGCTCTTCACATCAGGTGGCCAAAGTAATGGAGCTTCAGCATCAGCAAATGTCTATTGATACCTTCCTGGGCACCAGAACCCATGCTGGACACTGTAGGTATACCAATGAATGAGTTGTGGCTCTTTAATCTCAGGAACTGGTGGGAAGACCATCTTGGAATGGTTATTGACTGGGTGGAAGGTTTGCTGTCCATAAAGCCAGGAACAGTGGTTCAGCTCATTTCTGTTCCCACCAGTGGCCTGTATGTACAAATTACCTCTCTGGCTCTCAACTGTGCTGATTCTCAGCAGGGAAGGGGTTAGCTGTGCCTGGTGTCCTGGCCCACAGGGCAGTGCAAGGTGGGTAGGGGAGAGGGATGGCAGCTGAACATGACACACAGACATCACGTTTCATCAGGAACGAAAGCTGAGAACAGGGTCGTGAGCTTCTGTCACTCACTCCCAGGCTCTTAGGAGATAAACAATGGGAAAAAATTAACAGTCTTGGACTTCAAAGACTCCTCTCCTTTGAAAACTGTATCGTATGTAAGTCACTGCCCCATGATTACCTTACAATGAGGAAAACATGTCCCATATTTCACGTGGGAGGTGGGTAGTGGTCTGCAGAATATTTCTGGCCTCTCTTGAGCTTTGCAAGGGGGTTCAAGTTTCATGGGCAATGTGGCTCTTCGATTCTGGGTTCCAGCACTGTGTGGGGAAGTGTGAAGGCGTTTGTCTCAAGTTTGATTTAGAAAACTGAACTGCAGGTGGAAAGCATGTAATGTGACTCTTTTCCCCCAAATCATGTGGCTTTCACATGTTTCACTTTTGAAAATGGTTAACAAATTCCCTAAGTGAGCAGGCGATTTTATCAGGATGGCAGAGTATATAGCACTTGGAAACCAGTTTTCCAGCTATTTTTTATAGGTTTAACACCTGCAAAGTGGCATTTTGTGCAAAGACGCGACAAGGATAGCAAAGAGTGTAAAAACAAAATTCCATAGAAACTCTTTCTCAGACTCTGGGGTAATGGGGCCACTGACCTAAATAAGAGCAGGAATCCTCCAGTACAATGAGCTCACACTGCCAAGATGGGCTGAATTGAGGCCGTGGCATCCTCCACTCACACGCTGGTCCATGTGCATTCAAGCCCCACACGAGACGCAGGCTGTGTCTAGAGACAGCCAGGCTGCCCCAGACCCTCCCAGAGAGGGTTTCTGGCTCCAAGACCCTGGCTGAAGGCTGGGTGATAACAAGGCTGTATCCCTGGATGGAGACCCTAACTAAAGAATACAATTTTATCATAAGAATCCCAGGAAATGAGCAGACCTCATCAGGCTCCAGGGCTGGGTCGGAGAGAACTGTTCTTGGTGGACTATCCAAGAAACAGCGCAGACTCAAAATACAGTGCCACAAGTGGAAGCGTGGCATTAATTTTCTGCGAGCACAGTTTTTAAAAAGTAAGAACAGGTGGCATTAATTTTAATTTAACCCAGTAGATCCAGAATAGTAACATTCAACATTTATGTACATAATTAACATAAAAATTACCAATGAAATAGTTTACCTTCTTTTTGTGTGCTCTTTGAAATCCAACGTGTTTTACCCTTAGCGGCACATCTCACTTCATAACCACCACATTCCAAGTGCCCAGGAGCAGTATGTGGCTCATGACTGCTGTCTTGGACAGTGCAGGTGTAGAAGCTGTATCACTCAGCATCTTATGAGTGAGGCCAAAAGGCTGCTAGGATGCCGTCTGTAATGATCACTGTAGCATTTGGTGTCACGTCTTTCATAGCATTCTTTTGCCGCTGGGAGAAAAAAAAAAAAGCTTTCAACCTTAATAACTTGAACTGTAGACTGTAATACTTTCCATTTTCATAGGGCTTTTCCATTACAGGATACTTTAGTATGCTCTCCTAAAACTGTGAGAGAGGCCAGGCAGGAACCATTCCTTTGGCACATGTTTATTAAGGGTATGCTGGGTGCCAGGGACAGAGGAGCCTAGTGGGCTGCTGTCTATGGGGTCGCACAGAGTCTGACATGACTGAAGTGACTTAGCAGCAGCAGCAGGTCCTGATTGGCAGACAACTCCTGCCTTCTTGGAGCTCAGATTCCAGTGGAGGGGAAAAGCATCATGCATCACTGTAGTTAGAACTGTAGTGGGTATGAGCAGGGGCTATGGAAGCACAAGAGAAACACTCCTAATTCTGCCCAAGATGTCAGGGGAGCACTTGAGAGGTGAGAGATTTGAGAGGTGAGCACTTGAGAGGTGAGAGCAGAAAGATCGAATGATATCTTTGCTAGGAAGATAAACTGGAGTGAAAGGTAGATGCATTCTGAATATCATCCATTTGGGTTAGAACTTCTGAACCTGGAATGTCCATTTTACAGCCCAGACAGGTGGCAAGTTAGGTCACCTGCTTGAAATCCTACTGGATGTCCATAGGCGATAGAGTCTGGAAGAGATCCGATTAGCTAGTTCTGGAGCAGCTTTGCGTCTAAAATGTGTCCCTGGATGTGGTCTTTAGGAAGGAAGGAAGTGGTGGGAAGAGCCCTGTCCTGAAACTTAATGATCAGCTGACCTCCATTCCATTGTCCTTTTCTGCCTTCAGCTACCATTTTTTTATTTTTTTTTGGTTTTGAAATCTGACACGAAAACATTTTGTATACAATTCTGTAAGATCGCTCTGTTAAAAAGTGAAGTCGCTTGGTTGTATCCAACTCTTTGCGACCCCCCTGGACTTTAGCCTGCCAGGCTTCTCTGTCCATGGGATTTTCCAGGCAAGAGTACTGGAGTGGGTTGCTATTTCCTTCTCCAGGGGATCTTCCTGACCCAGGGATGGAATCCGGGTGTCCCACATTGCAGGCAGACTCTACTGTCTGAGCCACCAGGGAATCCCTTCCCTCTGTTAAAGTTCAAGCTTTAAGTGCTGTCTGTAGTATTTCTGTTGTAGTTACTGGGGATTCCTGGGGGAGACAGCACCATTTCTGGATGTTTCCATTCCCAA
Source organism: Tragelaphus eurycerus (assembly GCA_935064755.1). Taxonomy (NCBI): domain Eukaryota; kingdom Metazoa; phylum Chordata; class Mammalia; order Artiodactyla; family Bovidae; genus Tragelaphus; species Tragelaphus eurycerus. Next base: position 35,983,201 of record CAKXYN010000002.1, read on the forward strand.
GCGAACCGACTACCCATCTGGAATTTCAGTGCAAGGATTTTAACCCACACAAGGAGCTGGGCTCTTGCCTTTGATCCATACAAGGCTGTTGGCCACCACTAGGGCAAGACAGAGCACACACACGCCTGCCTGGGGCCTGCTGCCCTCCAGGAATGGTGAGCCTCCTCTGCACTCAGCAGTTTTTATTTTTATCTCATCAGCGTGTTCCTCCTTTTAAAGTGTGAATCCTAGTGACCCGAATGAGCTGTCTGTCTGGGCCTGGGCCAGCAGGCCTAGGTTACTCCAGTTCAGAGGCGGCCCTGGTCTGGGGTGGCAGGGATGGGGGTTCCCAGTGTGACTGGATGGGGTGGGGCAGGGAGCCAAAGTGGCCTGCCAGACGGACAAGTTCTCAAACTAGGAGAAGGTTATTCTTGAAGTAAACCAGACTCTGTACTCCTCTCTCCCTCATCCCCTTCGTAATAGCCCTTTTAAAAGAACAAGCAAAGTTTGCAAAATTCCGATGTTAATATTTAGAAACACAAAATCAAGTGGGCATACCTCTTCCAGTTTGGTTGTGGGTGGAATTCAGGCCTGTTGGCTTTGGCATCTACACATGAGGCTCTGCTGAGATTTCATCCATGCTGATGCATCAGAACAGCATGGTTTCATACTTAGAGGTTGGGCACAGGAGTTAGGGGGTTGCTCTTTCCCTGGAATTGAGTGATGGCTGCCCCAGGCTCACAAGGGAGGATGTGGTAGAGTTTTAGAAACAGGAAGACAGAAGGCCTGCCCCACCCACTGCTGGCTCATGGAGCTGGCATGAGTCAGAGGGAAGAACTGTAATGTTGGCGGGCCTCTTGTGCTGTACCATGGAGAAGGAAATAGCAACCCACTCCAGTATTCTTGCCTGGGAAATCCCATGGACAGAGGAGCCTGGCGGGTTACAGTCCATGGGGTTGCAAAGAGTCGGACACAACTGAGCGACTCCACACACACACACACACACATGTTGTACCAGGATCTGTGTTAAGTGCTTTTCCTCTGGAGGAGAGAGAGAGAGAGAGAGAGAGAGAGAGAGAGAGAGAGAGAGAGAGATACATACACACCCCTACCTGTGTTAAGTGCTTTTCCTCTGTAGGCTCATGAACCTCGCACAGCTGTTCTGTGGGCTTATCATTATAGAGGTAGTTTTGCTTCCATAGGGCAGTGGTTCTCCAAGTGTGGTTACTGGACCAGCAGCATCACCTGGGAACTTGTTAGAAATGCAGGTTCTCAGGCCCCACTCACACTTTTCAGAATGAGGACTCTGGAGAGGGGCCAAGCTATCTGTGTTTTAACAAGCCCTCCAAGCAAGCCTGATGCACTCTAAGCTTGGAAGCCTCTACCCCAGAGGTTTAAAACACGGGCCCAGAGCTAATCTGGGCTCAAACCTCAGGCTTTTGGCAAGTCGGGCAACCACTCTGCTTTGGTGCTCTCATCTGTAGATTGGAGGTGTGAATAGTACCCACTTCACAGGGCTGTGTGGATTACATTAAGGAGTATATGGTGAAATTAGGGCAGTGCTGGCACGTGGTGAGCACACCCTGAGTATTTGGTCTCCTTCACTCGGAGTCTGCCGGCTTTGATCCCAGGTCTGCTGAACCTCAAAGCCATCTACTCGTTTTATTGGATCAGCCGTCCCTTAGAAATCAAATTCAATTAACCATCACCATGTCTCATTCTGCAATCACTGTAGGCTGCTCTGTAGGCCTGCTGGCCAGGGGGGTGTCCTCTCTCCCTGCCAGCTCTAGTTCCTTAGTAGGAGCTGCTTGAACAGGGAGAGAAAGATTTTAAGACCAAGGCCAAGTTCAGCATGTGGCTGCCTTTATTGATTAGTGTGTCTGTCTTGGATACACGAGGGGTTCTTTCCTCTTGCTGTTGCCAGTTATCAGGCAACTTTAGTGTGGATTTCTGAGCCATTCCTGTTACTGGGCTTTAATGGAAGACTATTAGGAGTGACTGCTTAATGTGGCAAGCCAGAGGAGTTGTGTGGGCTGTACATGTTCAGGGTGGGTCGGCAGGAGGCTGCGTGTGGTTTGTGGGCCTTGCCTGGCCTAGGAATTGGTCTGATGCTGTTGCTTTGGGGAAATGTGGGTTGCTGTAGCCACGGGAAAGGGCTGGTTGAGAATCAGTATTTTCTGAATCCTGGCCACATATCTTTCCATTTTATCATGATTAATAGAAGCTTTCAGCCCCATTTTGCAGCTATGGGAAGGACTGCCATAATTAGGTACCACAGAATGGGTAAATTAAACAACAGAATTTGTAAAAATCTGGGAAGTAAAAATCTGAGATCAAAGTGTCAGCAGAGTTGACGTCTGAGGCTCCTCTCTGAGGCTTATAGATGACTATTGTGTCTTCACATGGTCTTCCCTCTATAGTCAGCTGTGTCTACATTTCCTCTTTTTTTTTTAAGGATGCCTGTCATATTTTATTAGGCTTCCCAAGTGGCACAGTGGTAAAGAATCCACCTGCCAATGCAGGAGATGCAAGAGATATAGGTTCGATTCCTGGGTCAGGAAGATCTCATGGAGAAGGAAATGACAACTCATTCCAGTATTCTTGCCTGGAAAATCCTATGGACAGAGGAGCCTGGTGGGCTGCACTTATATTTTATTAGGGCCACTCTAGGGCTTCATTTTAACTTCAGATCTTTTTAAAGACCGTTCTTGATTACAGTCACATTCTGAAGTCCTAGGGATCAGGACTTCGGCATATGGATTTGGGTGGGCTGGGACACTGTTTAACCCATGACACCTGGCCTCAGATCATCCGTGTGGGTCTTTCAGAATGGAGTGAGGTAGCTGAGCTCACTGAGGACAAAGAGGAAGAGGAAGGGAGGGGCTGAGGTGTTGTGTGGACAGGTGGGTTCACCAAGCAGAGGGGCAGCTGGGGGGCGGGCCGGGGTGGGGCATGGAGGGAAGGGGGAGCCCAGTTCAGGAGGCGATTGGTTGTAACAGTGCAGGCAAGTGACAGTGAGGGTTCAGAAACAGGTTGGATCTTGAGGAAAATTTCAGCATTTTTACTGATAGATTTTTGAATGACTTGAATATGAGGAAAGATAAACTAGTTTCCTAGTTTCCTGAGAATGGATAGCATTTTGCAAAGATGATATTTCTGCCCAAGTCAGTGCCTAGAGTGTTTAATGATTTCAGTTAAATCCCAGTGGGCTTTTGGGAAGATGACAGAATGAGTCTAAGATTCCTTTGAAAGGATAAACAGCTGAGAATAGTCAAGACGTGTTTTTCATGAAGGCGGGGGTGGGGGGGTTGGGGGGGGTGGGGGGGTGGTAATGATATCCCTTCTAGTTTGTTGCCCACGCACTGTCCAGAGTGATCTTTTTAAAGCATGCGTCAGGTCCCATCTGATAGTGCCATGCTGTCACACAGAATGGAATCTCCCCCCGTGCCGGGGCCTGCAGGATCTCGGTGGCTGGCTTCCCGAACCTTGCCTCCCGCCCCCTTCTCGTTCAGTAAGCTCCCGTCACACGGGCTTCCTCCTTGTCCTGGAGAATACCCCACCTTCAGGTTCGCTGCTGCCTGCACAGAGAACTGTTTCTTTCTGGTCTGGACTGTCTCCTGCCTCACTTTTTCTTTCGACTCAGGTTTATGCTGAAAAAGCACCTCCTCTTCAGAGGAGCCTTCCCTGATCACCCTGTCTAAAACTCTCTTTCCTGTCATTCACTCTCCTCCGCTTTTACCTGGATTATGCACTTTATTTACAGCGAGGTGGGTTCTAATCCACACTGCCTGCAGTATTATCCAGCTTTGCCCCTCATTGCTATGTGGCTCCCTGGGTGTAAGTTTTCCTCGTCTGTAAAATGGAAATGACACTACCTATGTCAGGTACTGTTGGGAGGATTAGATTTGACACATAAAGTGGCCAACAGCCAAGTACTCTCTGGCTGGCACACAGAGTAAGTATTCATTAAATGTTACTATTACTTGTTCAATGTAGATTCCCCCAGTAGAAAGGGAAAGCAGACAGACGAATGCTTTGCCTGGTTCACTGGTGTGTATTTGGTGCCCAGAACTGTGCTTGGCACACAGTAGGGGCTTGATAAATGTTTGTTGAGTGAATACATGAAAGCATGATGGTAAAACTATTATAAATGCACAGTAATTAAAATAGTGTTTGGTGTATGAGTAGAGACAAAGATTAAGGGAATACAAAGATAAAGAAATACAATAATATCTCAAAGCCAATCCTAGTGTTTATGAGAATTTAAAATGGGATGATGGAGCATCACAAATCAGAGGGGAGAAAGGATGAATTATTTAGTAAGTGATTATTTACTAATGCAAATGATTACATCCTCTCCCACAGCGTACACCAAAATAAATTCCAATTTGATGTTTTGAGTTAAACCACAGAAAAATAAGGGAATATATGAGATTATCTTATTTTCTTGGTAAGAGTTGGTTTACTAAGACAAAGCACTGGGGAAAATAGGTGACTTGGACTGTTTCTACAAATCAACTTCTGTGTATCATAAAAAAATGTTTATAGTCAATGTAGAAAAATTGCCACATATAACAGATAAAAGTCCTTTACTATATAAATTGTTGCTTATGTAAATCTGTAGGGGAAAAATATTAACATCTCAGTAGAAAAATTATCCAAAGGGAGAATACAGATCATGCACAGAAGAAATACATGCAGGCATACGAGGTGGTGGTGGGGGGGAATATTTAACTTATTGGTAATCAAAGAAATGGAAAGTAAAGTGAGATAGCATTTTTTTCCACTCAGGTTACCCAGCAGGGGTTGTGTTGAGAAAGGTACTTTTCTAAATTGCTGGTAATGGTAGACCTGAGTAAAACTTCTCTGGCACAAAGTTCGAAGAGGCTTAACTATATACATACCTTTTGACCTGGTAAAGTCAACTCTAGAAATCTAACCTAAGGAAATAAGTAGAAATGCATCTGATATATGTAATAATAAAGATAGTCATTATTCATAAATAATAAAAATATGGAAAAGAGCTACATATCCAACAATAGAGGAAATAGTGAGTTATGATACATATACACAGGAAATATCATCCAGACTTTAAAAATATTTTTTCTAAGGTTATTTATATATCCATTCTTAACCAGGACCTTTTTTGCATTATGCTCACTAATGTCCCATTGGCCAAAACAAGTCATATGACCAAGCCATTGGCTCAAGGAGAGCAGACCACACGAGAGGTGACCACTGATAACCACCTGAATAGCCGTCTCCCATGTGTACTCATAATATGATTGCAGTTCCCAAACATGAGACACATAAAGACACAGGCACATATGGAAATATGACAGAATGTTATCTGTGATTATTCTCTAATATCTTATTCTGTACATTTTCAAAATTTCCTGTAATGAGTATATATTTTATTGTCATAAATTTAAAATATGTTCATTTTAAAGAATGGCTGTGTGTTTGGAGATCTTAATATATGATAAAGGGCAGATTCAGGAGAATTATTGGATGAACGGAATTAACTGGTGTTGGTGACTTTTTAGATGATGGATGAGGCTGAGAGTAGGTGGGTTCAAGAATAATATAACTCAGGCCTTATACTGGATGGTGTCCAAGTTGGAGGAAGGGATGTAGGATATCTTTGTGGGGGGAAATCTCCTCTAACAAGTTGAATTTGAAGTCCCTCTGTGGCATTGTAGTTAAGAGTCTGGCAGCTAATGGAAATATAGAACTGGAGTTTAGAAGAGAAGTGGGGGCTGGAGAAAGGAATATCTTTTTGAATCACTGGTGGTCACTGTGAGAGAGAAAATGTGATTGAATTCTTGAGCTCACTAATATTTAAGGCCTTGGCAAAAGCAGTGCCAGACCAGTTCCAACCTATGACACTTCTTCCTTATCCTTTCCTGCCCCAGGCTGAATAACCCCATCCCACCCCCATCGTCTGTGGTCTTGTCACTCTGTTCTTCTCTTTTGGAGCACTTGACTTGTTTGTAATTAAGTGACCACTTGTGCAATTAATTGATCAGTTGAGGTGCCCCCCGCTGGACTGTCAGCTGCATGAGAGCAAGGCAGGGTCTGTCTTGTCCTGATTAACAATCAGGGTTAATCAGGGTTGCCTGACGTAGGTTTTCCAGGAGGATGAGTGAATGAAAACAGCAAGCAACCCAAAGAGGTAATGGATAAGAAAGATTCAGAGAAGGTGGCGGGGGCACAGGAGAGTTTCAGGAGAAAAATTTCAAGGAGAGAGCAGGCACCAAGTGTCAGTGGCGGTAAGAGACCGAAAAAGAAATCAGTATTAGAGTGGGGCTGCAATCAGGTACTGGGGGAAAGGAATGTGATCAGTCATTCGAGCAAAGGTGAACTGTTTGGTCTTGGAAAAGAGGACTGGAAGATCTGAGTGGAAGGATAGTAAAGAGGGAGGGACAAATACAATTTGTCCCTTAGCATCCATGGGACATTGGTTCCAGGAAAACCCGTGGATTCCAAAATTCAAGGATGCTCAAATCTCTTATATTAAATGGCCTAGCATAATGGCTACAGTTGGCCTTCATATCCACAGATACTGGGATTTTCTCAGAGCACGCCTCCTCGAGTCTGGTCTGGAGATCTTAGATGTGAACCACGTGAAGTTGGCTGTGTTGAAATCTTCATGAAATCGGCATTCTTAGCTATTATACCCTAACTCAGGAGTTCTCGAAGTATGAGTCCCAGTCTGGCAACTGCCTCTCCTGGGAACTTGTTAGAAATGCAAATTAATATTTAAATAGAAAACCCTGGGGTAGGGCTCAGCAATCCATTTTAATAGCCCTTCAGATGATGCTCACTAAAGCTTGAGAACCACTGCCCTAAGCCCCAAACTACAAGTAAGTGGTTGTTGGAAATTAACTTGCTTCCCTGACATTTATGCAGGAGCCAGCAACAAAAAAAAATCCAAGAGCAGGGATGTCTGTTTTCTTACTGCCTGCTTTCTGGAAGAATTTTTGAAGTTGTCAACGCAAAACCTGCTTTGGAATTCCCTGAGGTTGGAGAATTGGGCTGATAAGAGAGGCCCCTGTCTTGCAGAGACTTCTTCCCTGTTGTGTGGTCAGCAGTTTTTGCTGGTATTCCGGGCAGCTTTCCTGGCCTGACTCTGAGCACGAGTTTCTGAGCCAGCCAGTTAGGGGAGTGGGGGTGGGGAAGGGGAGCCTCCTGGGCCTTCCTGAATTCGCTATTTTAAATTGAAGACAGTGAAGGACCCCAGGGGTTACAGACTAGAGGATAAGGTTTCACAACAAGCAGCTGGAATTCATAGCCGTGATGTCTGGGACCTGTAGCTTTGAAAACTTGGTGAGATGCTGTTGCTTAACAAAACCCAGCCTCGGCCCACTGGCCTCTATCCTTGCCAGGACTTGGCACCATTCTGGGTCACCAAGCTCCTGCTGCACCTTGGGATTCCCCAGAGATGAAAGCTAGGCGGCCCTGATTACTGCTGTTACTTTCAAGAGGCTTGACTTAGCCGCAGCTTGCAGTATGGACACTCAGCAGCAAATGTTAATTGCTGGAGGCATAGAGTGGACTTTTTCCTCTTTGTAACTCAGAGGGACAGATATCCAAACACTAGCCAGATCCCCATACATTTGAAGGTGACCCCACAAACCAGGGGTTGAGATTTCCCAGATAACCAAGGCTCTCAGCCAAGAGTAAGTGCCCATTTGCCCCTCCAGTGGGGTGCCTACTGGCATTCTAAAAGCCTGTGGACACGATGTTTTGGAGGCTTTGCTGCCTGGGATTTGTGTTCAGTCTGTCCTGCGTTGAGCACAGTGTCATGGGTAGATTCTGAGGAGCTGGAACCTACCCTGTCCCATGTTGGGACTATTCATGGGAGGGAGGTGAGAGCAGGTGAGTACCTCCACTGTCCCTGGGAGCTCCCTTTCCCCTCCTGGAAGAACTTTGGGCTTCCCTGCAGAGCACAGACTTGTGTCCAGTCTAAGTGCTTTCTCATTTTGCACACTTGTAAAGGTAAATCGTCCTCCGCTGCCAAAATCACAGGAAAGATGGGAGCACTTGGCTCTGGTTCTAGTTTATTCGTATAATTTTGAGAAAATGACTACATCCAAATACTTTTTTTTTCTCTCTCCATGAGTGGGCTTTAGTCCTACTTTTTTCCCACCAGTGGGCCTCTATGTAAAATATTGGGGGTAAAATATTGAAAATAATTATTTATCAAGAGTATTTGGAAATCTAAAATTCCTGTACCCCCTGCTCTAGTGTCTCCAGAGAAAATTATCCAGTTAACAAAGGAGAGGAAGGAGATAGTTCCAGAACTTCAGTTAAGTGACTGAGGTCTGAGTGTTCATTGTACAAGGCTGCTAAAGCTCTCGTGGCCTTCCAGTGTCACTCATTGGCGCTGGAAGACATTTCCCAGGACTGACCCCCGCCCCCCTGTCATTCACTAGTTCTGTTGAAAGAAGAGTTGAAAATGGCCAAGAAAATGGTGGTCAAATAAATGTAAATTTGAGTAGCATAATAGCACCTTTCCCACCTATTGGATTAGGGAGGATGTGCAGAAACTACCCAGGACAGGGGAGTGGGTTGTAGAACTACTGGTGGAAGTCTAAATCTGCCAAGCAATTTTGCAAAACTTCTTTAAAATCTTAAAAATGCACATAGCCCTTGACCTCCTGAAAGTTTTTTGTTTGAAACAAAGTTATGCAGAAAGTAGTATGTTCCAAGTTTTTCACCAAAACGATAATTAGAACAGTAAAAAATAGAAACAGCCTTGATGTCCAACAAGGATTATTGTAGCATGTATCTATATTTATATCCGTATCTATATGTATATCTTTATTACAGTTACATCAGACGGTACTTAATAACATGTAGTCATATCAATTAATAAAAATGACAATAACATAACTTAACAGTTTAAAAATAATAGAAATAACATTATGATTCCAATTTTATAAACTATATGTTTTCACTTTTTTTATGTCTAAAAGGATTTATATCAAAATGTTAATGGTAATTCCTAGGTTGCAGAATTATGGTTAGCATTTCCTTTCTCTCTCTTTCCTTTTTGTTTTCTAAATTTTCTGCAATATGGGCTTAGTAAATTATTTCTTTTAAAAAATAAAGAAAAGATTCCTATGAAATATGCCCTCATAATCGCTGCTTTAAACAACTTCGCGCCCAGAGCATCTAACTGGCTGGTTTGCATTACAAGAAGGAATAAACGTTCGCTTTTTACTGATTAATGGGGAAGGAGGCCGTTGCCTCTGACAAAACACAGAGGTGAATTTCATCTGGCCTAAAAGGAAGAGAAGCCTTTGGTAAGAGGTGAAAGTTCAGCACTGAAAGCCAGATGAAGAATTTTGGCTGGAACATTAAGCTGGAATCACAGACCCTATATTGCGTTAGATAACTTTCTGATTTCCAGTGTGTTCTGAAAGTGGAAATTTTTTTCTCTTGCACATTCAGTTAATGGCTCTTACTCTCTCCCAGAAAAATGAAACAAGAAACTAAACTCTTGAGACGGTGGCAGTGACAGTTGAAAGCAGCAGTAGTTAAGTCTCACTGGGCACAAGTGATGCTGCTTGTTCCTAAGGGTTGGGTGATGGGCTGGAGGGGCCAAGAGCAGAGCCAGGCTCATTTCCTTGTGAAGAACAGCTGGAGGGATCATTTATACTGAGAACTGTGTGAAAATACCACTCTTCTTGGCTGAAAATATGTGATCAAATGTAAAGTTGGGCTTTGGAAATATACATTTCATGGTAGCTTGACAGGCTTAGGATGGAAACATTAGATGGTTGAAGAGGAGAGGGTGAGGGTGAATGGTGATTTCATCCAGGGTAGAAAGGGCTAACAAAAGCGTCAGAGAAAGCCCCAGACAAAGGCCCTGAAGGAGAGGCATTAATCAGGTCTGCAGTGGTGTTGGAGGCTGGGGTTTCACACTGGGACCTGGGGTCTGCAGGGAGTGGGTCAGTTGAAAGTGAGAGGAAGAATTATTTTGAGGCCAGCCTTTGTGTGAAATATCAGAAATCAAATTGTTGGACTGTAGCATTACTTTGAAATGTATCAATAATATTAATATATATATATATGCATATATGAATTCGTAGATGGTTAGAAGGACAAATATATGAGAAAAGAAATATGGTAAAATGCTAACAGTTGTGGAATACGGGTGGTAGGTGTGTGGATGTTCACTGCACAGTCTATAAACTTCACTGAAGATTTGGGGAAAAAATACATAATTAAAATATTGGGATCAAAAAGAGCAACTAGATGGCAAAACCTAAACTCATGACATTTACAGAAAAGATAGGTAACATGGAATCCCACAGGAATCCCCAAATACAAAAACCTGGGATCTAAAAGAGCCCCAAACCCTTAGTTATTGACCCAGGAGTTGGCCAGCACACATTTAAAATGTGTGTGTATATGTGCGTTACCTCCATACTCACAGGGTTTGGTTCACAGATCCTACAATGCAAAAGATGAAAATGTCGGAAGGAAGCCTAATGAATGGAAAGGGAAGATAGGAAAATGTGACAATATCACCCCGGAGACACCTCACATGGTTCTGAACCAGTTGCTAAGAGAAGACCACAGGAAAGTGGAAGTACAGAGGGAACAGGCTCAGCTGCAGCCCCCCTTTTGCCAGGTGAGGCCATGCAGGATGGGGACACAGTCCCCACTGTAGATATTTGATCTGGTGCATTTGATCTGGTTGGTTCATATACCACACCCCCGACCCCACCGCCACCATGAAAGCCATGGAATAAACACAAAGGGTTCAGGAAAAGCAGTTGGGAGAAGGTGGTGAAAAGGGTTTCTTCATCCAGGAAAAACTATCTTCAAATGATATTTTCCATTTTCTGATTGTATTAGCCAGATGTCTCCTTCTTGTGTAAATATGTATTGAAAAAAATTGAAGGGGAAGCCTCAGGTTCCAAGAAGTCCTCAATTCACTTGGATCAGAGAGATGAATGGTAACAACTTGAAAGCCTCCTTGACTTAGGGATGAGTGGACCTGCATTATCATAACTGCTTGGATTAAGAATGATCAATAAGAACCTCATCCAAGGTCTAAGGCTTCATCTCTTAAAAGTTAAATATGATACTGGGGAGGAAGTTTAGGATGAAATCAGGAGGTACCAGTTAGGGCCCTGAGCTGAGTTTGAATGATCACTTGGCTTTTGAGTAGTGAGAGTAAAGATTTTGTTTTGTTTATTGCTCTGTCTCTGGTGCCCAGAGTCATGCCTGGCATGTAGTGAGTGCTCAGTAAATATTTGTCGAATGAATTAAAAAAAAAAAAAAAAGTGAGTCCTTTTAAGTCATAGGACCTGGGCTCAAGTCTCTGTTTCTAGCTCTTATGTGGACCTTACACAAGCCAACTAATCACTTTGAAGCTGCAAAATAGGAGTAGAAATTCCTGCCTCTTTAGTTGAGAATAAAATATCCCAAAGCCAGGAGTAAGAAAAACTAATTTTATAGTATCCAAATCAAAGAGCCACTCCCTTAGTGCTCTTTAGTTTTGGGATCTGCAGTTTGTTACCACTGTGTCATTGAGGAAAAATGTTGAGGTATGGCTGAAACAGAAGAATAAAGCCTTAGCAGAGAAACTGACATCTAGAAAAAGCATCTTCTTTCCCGCCTTCATTGGTTCTGTCCACATTGCAGTCTGTTCCTGTGTCTTGTCTTCCAAACTTCCCAGGGATAAAACCGCCCAGTTCACTGTAGTTTTATCTCTTGCCATTAAACCATGCCATTAACTTCATAATGGGCTTTCCTGTGGGGCCTCAGACCTTAGATTAGGCCAAATGTTTTAACCTTTTTAGAAAGTGGCATGAAGTAGGCAATTTGCTGCTGCAGAGGAGAAGTGTAGGTTGGAAAAGCCTTTCTCAGTCTCCACCAGGAGCCCCCCTCCCATCCACTGTCCACCGTTAGGGCCGCTCATCTTCAGCCATTTTCGGTTAAAGTCAGTCGCCTTTGGCAATTCCCGTGGTTTGTGCTTGTGGTGATTTCCAGGGGGCACTGGCCTGATTCCACACAGAGGGTCTTCCTGAGAGCCAGGATCTGGGATGCCTGCCAAGTACTCAAGAGCCTGGAGGCCTTTAGTGCCCGAAGCTTGACTGAACCTGCCTCAGGAAAATGGGTTCTCTTTGGGGAACTTCCACATTTAGAGGATCCAGAGCCCTGTAGTTTGAGGGGGAGCCTGTCTTCCCATCTGCTAAACAATCCAGTTGCTAAAAATAGGAGACCAAACATTGTCTTGCCCTTCAGAGATGCTATCTCTGGAAGCATTTGGCTGTTGCCAAAACCATCTTCCTGTTCATCAGAAAGACACAGGCTCCACCCTGGTTCTAGGTGCCCTGTGGCTTGCAGCTCCTCCTGATTTCTCCCTGATATACCCATGATGGCACAGAAAAATAACAAAACTTCCAAGTCAGCAAAAAACCAGGGACTGACAAATGCCAGGATCTTGGAAGCGTCAACCGATGATGTCGAGAAGACAGAGCTGGGCGATGGGACTGTCTAGGATGTAGTTGATGATGTGAAGATTCATGGAAAGGAACCCTCAACCCCCTCACCCTGAGAAAAGTCAGAAAGTACTTTACACCTTCTCTTTTGTTTAGTTCCTGACTCATGTACCTGAAGTAAATTCTAACTGGTTGCCCCCACCCCCACACACTTTATTTTTCCTCCTCTCAGCTGCAGGCCTCAGATATGGTCTTTTGTAAATTCATCTCTCTTTCTCTTTATTACCCCCTGTATCCAAGTAGAGAAAGAAACCATGGGAAGAAAACCAGATGGGGAATAGGGGAAACTGGCAGGATTTCAGTGCATTCTAGTAAGTGTGTTTCCCCAAAGCAAAATGCTATAAGGAGGGTGCCCTGGGAGCTGTGCATGCGGGAAAACAGAAAGCTTTCTGTCTTGAGTTAAGTCTTAGGGAAGGAAATGAACTTTGTTAGAGCAAGGGTTCTGAATCACTAGAAGCCATGTCTTTGCCCTGTCCTCTCCCATAGCGGGTACAGAAAGATCCATTCTTTATGCAGGTGGGCAGAAAATGGAACCATTGCCAGTCTACTCATAACATCTGTTGAAATTTCATCACTGGTCTGGATAAACTTTTCCTTATTCAAGGATGAATGAAGACCAAAAAAGGGCTTCTCTGGTGGCTCAGGGTGAAGAATCCACCTGCCAATGCAAGCAATGCACGAGACACAGGTTTGATTTCTGGTTCAGGAAGATCCCCAGGAGGAGGAAATGGCAACCTCCACTCTAGTGTTCTTGCCTGGAAGGTCCCATGGACAGAGGAGCCTGGCGGCCTACAGTCCATGGGATCACAAAAAGTCAGACACAACTGAACTGAGCACGCACGCAAAGACAAAAAAGACTGTGGGGAGAAGTCCTCCAGGATAAGGTAGGGGCAATAGCTTCTAAAGACCCAGAAGCAAGTCTGTTTTTGGAAAAATCACCTACAGCAGGCTCCAGAAGAGCATTTGGGGGAAATGTGTAGCATTCTCAGTATCTACAAAAAGACAGTAGGAGCAGGAAAATGTAAGGCAAAGATGGGTTGATATGAAAAGGCAATAAAAAGGAAAAAAAAGATACAGATTAAATGAAGTAATGTTTTGAGGAAACAAAAATCCAACTGTAGAACTAAGATCCAAATTTGCAGGAGTATTAATAGAAGAGTATTAATATGTGAGAGGCTGAAGAATGGCCCCCAAAGATGTCCATATCTTAATCTGGAAATCTGTGAACACTATATGCAAAAACCAACTTTGCTGATGTGTTTCAGGTGAGGATCTTGAGAGATGGAGAGGTTATCCCGCATTATCCACATAGGTCCTAAATGCAGTCACAAGTGTTCTTATGAAAGATAGGCAGAGAGAAATTTGATGATAGAAGAGAAGGCAGTGTGACCATGGAAGCAGAGATTGGGACCATGTGACCACAAGCCAAGGAATGTCAGCTGCCACCAGAAGCTGGAAGAGGCAGAGAATAAATTCTCCCCTGGAGCCTCCTGAGGAAGTACAGCTGTTCTGACAATTTCATTTGGCCCGGTGACACTGATCTTAGGCTTCAGGCCTCCAGAACTGTAAGAGAATAAATGTTTGTTGTGGCAAGTCACTGAGCTTGTGATAATTTGCTAGGGCAGTCAGGGAAAGCTAATACAAATGCTATGGAATATCAAATCAGTAATGTGGGTGAAGGAAAAAGAAACTTGAGAAACTTCTGGAAAATAGAAGATAAAGAACAAGAGTCAAGGTTTAGATACAGAAGATGGAACTGACCACCCACATTGGGCTTATTGGTATTGGTCATTATTGGGGTTAGTGCCCTGGACAAACCTAGACAGCATATTAAAAAGCAGAGACATCACTTTGCCATCAAAGTTCTGTATAGTCAAAGCTATGGTTTTTCCAGTAGTCATATATGGATGTGAGAGTTGGACCATAAAGAAAGCTGAGCACCAAAGAATCGATGCTTTTGAACTGTGGTGTTGGAAAAGACTCTTGAGAGTCCCTTGGACTGCAAGGAGATCCAACCAGTCCATCTAAAGGAAATCAGTCCATAAAATTCATTGGAAGGACTGTTGCTGAAGCTGAAACTCCAATACTTTGGGCACCTGATGCGAAGAACTGACTCATTTGAAAAGACCCTGATGCAGGGAAAGATTGAAGGTGGGAGGAGAAGGGGCCGACAGTGGATGAGATGGTTGGATGGCATCACTGACTCAATGGACATGAGTTTGAGTAAGTTCCAGGAGTTGGTGATGGACAGGGAAGTCTGGTGTGCTGCAGTCCGTAGGGTCAGAAAGAGTCAGACATGACTGAGCGACTGAACTGAACTGACCAGATACTTCCCTGAGCTAATGAGAGACTGTGTATAAATGTAAAGAGCTCACTAACCACATTCTAAACAAACTCAGGTGAAAGAGGCCCATATCTGGGCACACCCTGGGGCACATACAGAATACAAAAATAAAGGGGAGGAAAAAACACATTTCATAAGTGCCCAAACAGAAGAATCATAAAAATCAAGATGACTTTAGATCTGTTCTCTATATTGAATCTGTCAGATTAGAATACCAGGGAGTTTTTTGTTTTGCTTGTTTAAGTTTAGATATATTCACACCTATCTAGGTTGGGAATCTGAAACAGTAAAAGCTCTTCTGCTTATCAAATAAGTTTGCGAACCATAAAGGTTTTTGGGGAGGGGGGGGTTATGTTGTAGCCCAGCTACTTTATACTTACTGAAGTGTTTTCTGTGTATGAAGCCCATCAGAAGGACATTCTCAGACATGCAAGGGCTTAGGAAAATAAACATGTTCCTTTCTTTTACATTTTAAAGATATGTTGCAGAAGCTGAAGTGGTAAGGTAGAATAGAGCTCAAGAATAGGTCGCATAAGCACTGTAATCAGTAAACCTACAGAACAGTTTAAATTATTATTTTAAGTCTGGTTATCCAGCAAATACAAATGTCAGAAATTGTTCCTAAGATAAACTGTAGAATGGAAAGTCAATAGTGTACCTGTGTTCTGGGATAAACGAGGGAAGAGGAGGTAAAGGTTTGTTGTGTTATTTATCTGAAATAGGTTGGTACCCCAAAAAAGTTATTTCCTGTATTATTTTAATCTTTCAGTTCAGTTCAGTCGCTCAGTCATGTCCGACTCTTTGCAACCCCATGAATCGCAGCACGCCAGGCCTCTCTGTCCATCACCAACTCCTGGAGTTCACCCAGACTCAGGTCCATCGAGTCAGTGATGCCATCCAGCCATCTCATCCTCTGTTGTCCCCTTCTCCTCCTGCCCCCAATCCCTCCCAGCATCAGAGTCTTCTCCAAGGAGTCAACTCTTTGCATGAGGTGGCCAGAGTACTGGAGTTTCAGCTTTAGCATCATTCCTTCCAAAGAAATCCCAGGGCTGATCTCCTTCAGAATGGACTAGTTGGATCTCCTTGCAGTCCAAGGGACTCTCAAGAGTCTTCTCCAACACCACAGTTCAAAAGCATCAATTCTTTGGTGCTCAGCCTTCTTCACATTCCTACTGTCACATCTATACATGACCACTGGAAAAACCATAGCCTTGACAACACGAACCTTTGTTGGCAAAGTAATGTCTCTGCTTTTGAATATGCTATCTAGGTTGGACATAACTTTAGAGAATTGTTAATGGCTAAAGAAAGATTCTGAATAGTATTGGTACCAGTAAGTGCCATTTACTCTGGTAAAAGGAGATTTTTACCAGGTTTTTACCTTTTACTAGTAAAAGGGGGTTTATTCTGAGCTAAGCAGCATGCTAAAAGCTCTACCTTCATTGTCTCTGCTCAAGGCCAAGCTGTGGTTGCCAGGTCCTTTCCCTCCCACCCCCTGTTCTTAAGGTTCCTAAGATCCTGCAACAGTAGGTGGTGCTTGAACCCCAGGCTGGCTGATCCCAGAGCTCTTCTCTGTCCCTGTGCTAATATGAAAAACTTACAGGCAAATCCTGGAAGATTCAAAACCAACTGGAACTTCTCAAACACTGGAAACAGAAAAAGAAAACTCATCATAAAGTAGACCAAAAAAAGCATCAATATGTTTTTAAAAGCAGAAAAGGCACAGGGTACTTTCTTTAACCACAGTGTACTAGAATTATAGAAAACACAAAATTATAAAATTTAAAACCCAAATACTTAGAGATTAAAAAAAAAAAAAAAGCATAATCCAAACACTGTGGAGTCCATAAGAAACCAAAGCAGACTAGACAGAAAGTAACAAGAAGGCTCCATAACTGGATCTGAAACAAGGACAAATATTTACCTGTAGAAAAATTCATGGCTTTATATATACAAAAAATCATCTAGATCACTGAATATTTAACTCAAGGCAAATAGAGAAACTAAAGAAAACAGTGGAAGTGGGAGAAAGAAATCAATAAAGATAAATGTTGACCTTAATTAATTAGAAAAAGATGTTAGGCTTGATAAATCCTGTTGCTGATTTTCTCAGAAGACCAACAAAATAGACTGATTTCTCAGAAATCCAATGTTTTTAATTGAGGAAAAAATATCTATACACATTAATGAGGAAGGGGGCCTGACCACAGAATCAAAAGTTGTTTTTAAGTTAAAAATGATTACTAGTGCAATTCTGGGCTCAAAATTTGAAGATCTGAATGGATTAGACAGTCTTCGAAGAAATGGAACTTACTGTAATTGATACAAGCAGTTGAAAACCTGAATAGAACAAAAACCACAAGAAGATCATCAGAGAAGTTTCCTGCCCACTGTTTTACAGACTAGTTCTTATAAACTTGCCAAGAAGAGTTACCCAAGCTAAATTCCACATAGACTGTTCTAGTCCTAATGTGCTGATTCAGCACTTGGCTTTGGAGGGGAAGGGTGGGATGCAAGCATGTTTGGCTGTGATGGGGTTGAAAGGTCCCATGTGAAAAGAACCCCTCCTTCCCTGGGAGCTGATCCTCTCTTCCCAAGTCCAGGCCCACTTGCATCCAGAGGCTGATGACCATTGTGTTCTCAACCCTCAGCCAGTGGTGGAAAATAATAAAGCATTAGGGAAAATGAGTCTGAACTTCACACCCATGGCAACTTCTAGAATTTGGTGATCGAAAGAGGGAACTCTTCCTTACTTTGTTCAGGGGAAGATAATGGGGAGCTTTCAGACAACTGGATTGATATGCTTTCTGAATTTGACTTTTGTGAAGTTTCGTAAGTGCCCCCACTCCATCCTACATGGGACACATGAATAGAGAGCAGCCAGTTCCTGGGACCAATGGCCCTGCTTACAGTTCTGCCCTTCCCTCCATCCTCTCCTCCTGCCGCTCCTGTTCCTTGCTGGAAGGCTGCCTGTCTCTACCTCACTAGTTTATTCTGCTGTGGCCAAGACTCTGGCTTCCTGCAGAAGGTGTGCATGGAAACACTGCTGTCCTCAGTGGCCTGGCTGCCAGGCCCGGGGACAGTTTGGGCTGCTGCACTGGCACAGAACTTGCATTCCCAGGAACTGCCCACACCTTCCCCTTTTTCCTGCCGAAGAGGTTGTGGAAATATTGTATTACCAAAAAGCAAAACAAAACCACCCTGGCATTGTTTAGGACTCTTTTGACATTTAGTGTGTTAGTCGTTCAGTCGTGTCTGACTCTTTGTGAACCCAGAAGGCTCCTCTATCCATGGAACTCTCCAGGCAAGAATACTGGAATGAGTAGCCATTCTCTTCTCCAGAGGATCTTCCTGACCCAGGGATCGAACCAGGATCTCCTGTATTGCAGGCAGATTCTTTACCATCTGAGCCACCAGGGAAGCCCCTTTCTGACCTTTACGATTCCCCCAAATTGTACAAATGGTGATTATGCTCTGAAAGAAAAGCTGAGCCCTGTAGATGATACCATTGGTGGAGAGGGATGATGATACTGCAGGGGAGGGGTGGTGAAGGCAAGAGAGAAGGAGGAAGAGAAGGGAAGCAGCCCTGAGGGGGGTCGTGTCTGCACTTGATTTTATATATATATATATATATATATATATTTTTTTTTTTTTTTTTAGGTGGCTCAGATAGTAAAGAATCTGCCTGCAGTGCAGGAGATCTGAGTTTGATCCCTGGGTCTGGAAGATCCTCTGGAGAATGACATGGAAACCTAGTCCAGTATTCTTGCCTAGAGAATTCCATGGACAGAGGAGCCTAGTGGGCTACAGTCCATGGGGTTGCAAAAAGTCGGACATAACTGAGCGACTATCACTTTTCCCCCATGTTTATATTTATATATAATTATAAAACTAAGATCATGGCATCTGATCCCATCACTTCATGGCAAATAGATGGGGAAACAGTGACAGACTTTATTTTTCTGGGCTCCAAAATCACTGCAGATGGTAACTGCAGCCATGAAATTAAAAGATGCTTGCTCCTTGGAAGAAAAGTTATGACCAACCTAGACAGCATATTAAAAAGCAGAGATATTACTTTGCCAACAAAGGTCCATCTAGTCAAAGCTATGGTTTTTCCAGTAGTCATGTATGGATGTGAGAGTTGGACTATAAAGAAAGCTGAGCACTGAAGAATTGATGCTTTTGAACTGTGGTGTTGGAGAAGACTCTTGAGAGTCCCTTGGACAGAAAGGAGATCCAACTAGTCCATCCTAAAGGAAATCAGTCCTTAATATTCATTGGAAGGACTGATGCTGAAGCTGAAACTCCAATACCTTGGGCATCTGATGCGAAGAACTGACTCATTTAAAAAGACCCTGATGCAGGGAAAGATTGAAGGTGGGAGAACGGGATGACAGTGGATGAGATGGTTGGATGGCATCACTGACCCGATGGACATGAGTTTGAGTAAGCTCCAGGAGTTGGTGATGGACAGGGAGGCCTGGCGTGTTGTAGTCCATGGGGTTGCAAAGAGTTGGACACAACTGAGCGACTGAACTGAACTGATATTTATTTATTCTAATAATAATTATGTGCACTTAATATGGTAAGGAATTCTTGGCTTACCTTCTGCCCCTGAGGCAAATTGTGCTGGGGACCTACCACCCTACCTCTTCTACCTGAAATTTAATCTCACTGTTTCCTCTTCTTCACCTCCCATCCATCCATCCATTCCTCACCCTGTGAAACCTGATGTCTCTACCACTTCCTGAAAGCTCTCTCTTCCAGAACACCAGCCCCAGATTCCCTGGCTTCCTCAGAATCAGAGCCAGCACCCCCCAACTTTGTGTGACGCGCTCTCCCCTTGGCTCTTGGGCCTCGTGCTCTGGGTTTTCCTTCACCTTCCTGGCAGTTCCTTCTCTGTCCCCTCAACAGGCCCTGCTCCTCTGCCTGCCTCTTATGTGGCGATGGTCCTTGGGCTCTGTCCCTCTGCACAGCCCCCTGGGTGACCTGACTCCTCAGTCACTGTCCTCATGTGCCTGGTGTCCACTGCAGAGCCCGGAACTCCCGGAGGGACACTCAGCTGCTGTTCATACCCCACTGAGAGTTCCCACAGGCCCCAGCATCAGTGTGTCCAGGACCTGACTCACTGTCTTCAGGCCACATAGCTGGTCCTTCCAGCTCCCACTTTCATAGGCTGGGAGCCGAGGGGATGTTTCTCTCCCACACCCCCAACACATGCTTCTTCATCAGGTCCTGCCAGCTGCTGATCAGTTTGGAAATAGCTCAGTGCCTTTTCCCCACACCAGCCTCCATCATCTCTTCCTAGGACCCATCTCAGCTCTCGTTGCCTCCAGTCTTGTCCTCCATCCCACTCCACCCCCAGCGGTTCTCCACATCAGAGCCATTTTATACATTTATCGGGCGTCTTCTTTGTCCTGGGTCCTCTGCCACACCACAGCTCTAAATGATCTGGCTGCTCCTTGCCCCCCAAGGACAGGCCAAGCTCCTTAATGTGGCTTAACAAACCCTCTCAGAGGCCTGGCCCTGCTTGTTTCTGCAGAAGAATCTTTCAGCACTTGTGCCACACCCTAGACACCTCGTGTTCCCTGGTCATTCTGAAGTCCCTGCCTGGCCTCCCACCCTGTGCTATTTCTGCCACCCCACCTCTCTGCCTTGCAAGCCCGCAAGCGTCAGCCTAGGAGTCATGTCCCAGGAAGCCTCCCAGCTGTGTGTTATTAAGTTCTTCCAAAGAGCTTCACAGCAGCCGAGTTTGCCTCTAGAGAGCGCTCTTCACCTGCTTGATGCACTTACCTGGTTCCTTCGTTACACTTAGAGGTTTGAAGGCGAAGGCTATGTTGTATCATTGTACATCATTGTTTCCTCTGCATCCAGGAATGCCTGGTACATAGTCAGATCAGATCAGTCAGATCAGTCGCTCAGTCGTGTCTGACTCTTTGCAACCCCATGAATCACAGCACGCCAGGCCTCCCTGTCCATCACCAACTCCCCTCCCGGAGGTCACTCAGACTCACGTCCATCGAGTCAGTGATGCCATCCAGCCATCTCATCCTCTGTCGTCCCCTTCTCCTCCTGCCCCCAATCCCTCCCAGCATCAGAGTCTTCTCCAAGGAGTCAACTCTTTGCATGAGGTGGCCAAAATACTGGAGTTTCAGCTTTAGCATCATTCCTTCCAAAGAAATCCCAGGGCTGATCTCCTTCAGACTGGACTGGTTGGATCTCCTTGCAGTCCAAGGGACTCTCAAGAGTCTTCTCCAACACCACAGTTCAACAGCATCAATTCTTTGGTGCTCAGCCTTCTTCACAGTCCAACTCTCACATCCATACATGACCACAGAAAAAACCATAGCCTTGACAACACGAACCTTTGTTGGCAAAGTAATGTCTCTGCTTTTGAATATGCTATCTAGGTTGGTCATAACTTTCCTTCCAAGGAGTAAGCGTCTTTTAATTTCATGGCTGCAGTCACCATCTGCAGTGATTTTGGAGCCCAGAAAAATAAAGTCTGACACTGTTTCCACTGTTTCCCCATCTATTTCCCATGAAGTGATGGGACCAGATGCCATGATCTTCGTTTTCTGAATGTTGAGCTTTAAGCCAACCTTTTCACTCTCCACTTTCACTTTCATCAAGAGGCTTTTTAGCCCCTCTTCACTTTCTGCCATAAGGGTGGTGTCATCTGCATATCTGAGGTTATTGATATTTCTCCCAGCAATCTTGATTCCAACTTGTGTTTCTTCCAGTCCAGCATTTCTCATGATGTACTCTGCATATAAGTTAAATAAACAGGGTGACAATATACAGCCTTGACGTACTCCTTTTCCTATTTGGAACCAGTCTGTTGTTCCATGTCCAGTTCTAACTGTTGCTTCCTGACCTGCATACAAATTTCTCAAGAGGCAGATCAGGTGGTCTGGTATTCCCATCTCTTTCAGAATTTTCCACAGTTGATTGTGATCCACACAGTCAAAGGCTTTGGCATAGTCAATAAAGCAGAAATAGATGTTTTTCTGGAGCTTTCTTGCTTTTTTGATGATCCAGGGGATGTTGGCAATTTGATCTCTGGTTCCGCTGCCTTTTCTAAAACCAGCTGAACATCAGGAAGTTCACAGTTCACATATTGCTGAAGCCTGGCTTGGAGAATTTTGAGCATTACTTTACTAGCATGTGAGATGAGTGCAATTGTGCGGTAGTTTGAGCATTCTTTGGCATTGCCTTTCTTTGGGATTGGGATGAAAACTGAGCTTTTCCAATCTTGTGGCCACTGCTGAGTTTTCCAAATTTGCTGGCATGTTGAGTGCAGCACTTTCACAGCATCATCTTTCAGGATTTGGAATAACTCAACTGGAATTCCATCACCTCCACTAGCTTTGTTCGTAGTGATGCTTTCTAAGGCCCACTTGACTTCACATTCCAGGATGTCTGGCTCTAGGTCAGTGATCACACATAGTACTTACCCCTTAAATACTTTATCTGGGCAGTGAATGCTGGCTGCATTGTATGACACCCTTCCTGCATTTATTGAAACCTACTGTATCTCATGCAGTAAGCTATGGCACTTAATACATGCAGTGGAAACTCAAAGTGTCAGAATCCTCAGAGAAAGCTGGCTAGAGTGAATTCTTGACTCTGGTGCTATTTGGGTCATAATCTGTTCTGGAAGCGAGAGTTTCTGTACGGTTGGGAGTTTATTCTTTTAAGTGCTTTTGTGCACCCACATAGTTACCTGTTATTTGCCTTTACAGGGTCATTGAGGTTCATTCCGCCGGCCACCCTAAGCAACAGGGTGCCCTCCATCTTCTCTTTAACTTTGATTCTTCTTTTCCTTGCTGTCAGTGTCTGCCTGACTCGTTCCCCTTCACCGCTTCAAATTCCATTACAGCCCTCGCTCTGCCAGCCACTAATGAGCTCTATAAGACATCTGCCCTCAAGTGCTTCACTTCCTTGTCGCTTACTTAGCCAACATTAATTGCATGCATTCTAGGTCCTTCTAAGCGTTGCCTATCTTGACTTCAGAACTTGGCCTTGAAATGGCCATTTTTCCAAATAAATCATGGCTGTCAGCTGCTTTTGTGTGACTTGCCTCTCTTCTCAAAGTCAAGCGTGAAAAAGAAACTGAAGCTTCCATCTGACAGGAGCTCTGCTGTTTTCACAGGATGCTGACCCAGCACCAGGTCACCCCACAGACATGCCCTGTTTAGTCCGGCTCTGCTGGTCCACGTTGGAACCTGGAGAGCCTCAGAGAGACATGCCTCCCATAGCTTGTGCCCCAGCAGCATCCTAGCCCCTTTGAGGTCAGAAACAATAATGCGTTCATCTTTGTTTTCCTGGTGCCAGTGTATGTTTGTGGAATTAGCAAAAGGATGGAAAGAGGGAAGGAGAGAGAGAGACATGGAGAAAGGAAGGGAGAGAAGAGGGGCACAAACTGAAATTGAATGATGAGATTCCTTCCAGGGTGAGAAGTTAGAGGTGTCAGATGGAGGATTTGGTAAACGGGTTCATTGCTTCTTCATGTGTGTGAAATATCCTCCCAGGGAGTATCTGATGTGCTGGAAGAATCTGATACCATAAACACTGAAACAAATACTCCAAACCTGGAGAGTTTCCAATAAGGTAAGAACTAACAGTAGGATAGTTATGTGATGGGAAAAATCTTGAAACTCCTGAAGATTACAACTCTAAGGAGGAAAAACCCCGAGCTTTCTGAACAAATGCACTGTTATGAGGAGCTGGAGCAGCAACTTCTGATTAACATGTATTGTTTCCATTATGAACCTCAAGCCATCTAGATTTGAGTGTCGTGTTATCTGTTCTCCATCTGCCCCTAAAGCAAGCTCATTTGGGTTGCTGGGTTTTAGTAGTGTGAAAAGGTCTTTAATTTTTCCTGCTCCCATTCAATACGCAAAACCTGTTTGGTATTGATTTTAGAGCAGAAGCTAAATTGGTTTCATCTCACATGCCAGCTTCACTGGATTGGGTGTGGCTTACTGGAGTGTTCAGAAGGATTCTGAAGCTGTATATAAGCTAAAGTGGGGAAGTTCCATGCAAAGAGGTGAGGAGAGTTGGAGAGTGTGCATGCCAAGTACTTGCTATCCCTGTTCAAGAGGAAAGCAACCTGGCGAAAGCTGGGAATAGTGTCCTTCAGATTTTGACTCTGAAAAGAATCAACAGAAATTGTTTTAATTTCATCTTTATTCAAAGCCTGAGACTGTTGGTTTTCAGATCATATTCTACAGTCTTTTGAATATAGTTTCTTTGTGAATAGGGAGAAAAAGAGAGTTGAGTTTATTAACAGTTTAAATCTTTTTCTCTAACCTGTTGATATCTGATCCTAAATCGGACTTCATGACTGTAGAGAAGGGCAGGAACAAGAGACTGTTTTAGAAGTTCCTCCAATATAAGTATTTTCCAGTGGTTATTTCAGAAGCAGTTTAAGCTTCTGAAACTTGAATTACAGCTGGACTCTCCTTAGCCTGTAACTTGCTGTCCATGTTGATAACCTGGAATCTAGAGGTGTGCACTGGGAATTAGAGTGTGCTGAGGAGTGGCTGGTAGCTTTGACCTGCCACCAGACAGAGCAGGCATTTCTACAAATGTATGTAGCACTGTCCACCCCGAGGAAAACACAAAACACACACAGTCATCTCATTGGAGGGCTTCCTTTTCGGACAGAGAAACTGAAGCTTGACCGGTGATTTTAGTTATCCGTACCAGGAGCAACTTGGTCTGTAAGCCCCTGAGCCCTTATAGGCGGCCAGTAAATAAATATTCCTGGGTGTCCTACATGTCAATTATAGACACTGCAGATGTAGTGAGAGCCTTGAGCCCCCAGCCTCAAAGAGCTTCCCTGCTAGTGAGAGGAAACAGACAAAAGCAACCTGACAAATAAATGCTTTAGTCTTCTCAGATGGCTCAGTGGTAAAACCCACCTGCCAACGCAGGAGACTCGGGTTGGATTGCTGAGTCGGGAAGATCTCCTTGAGGAGGAAGTGGCAACCTGCTCCAGTATTCTTGCCTGGGAAATCCCTTGTACAGAGGAACCTGGTGGGCTACAACCTATGGGGTCGCAAAAGAGTCAGACATGACTTAGTGACTAGACAACAACAACCAGTAAGCACACATTAAAAAAATCCAAGGTGACCAGGAAAGATGCTTGGAGAAGTTAACGTTTGAACTTAGCCTGGGATGATGTAATTAGATGTAATTGGTGTTGTCAAGGTCTTGGGGAAGACTTTTGCATGCCAGAGAAACAGCAAAAGCAAACATGTCCAAGAGATGAAGGAAACTCAGTGACTGGCGCAGAGGGAATGCACAGGGTCTTGTCATTAGCCCTGATGTCTGCCAAATTGGTGGTGGTGGTGGTTTCTTGTAGGCCTTTAACACTTTTATTGCACTTGCTGAACTTTCTTTTAAGTAAACCTTTGCATTTGGTTGGGCAGTGCCTGCCTGTCTGTATAGGGAGATTATTAAGAATTCTGTAGGTTGAGGTGAAACTTGTTACGGGCCTAACTTCCTTTGAGGGAGATGTGTGGTACAGGTGGGGCCCATTTCTGCTCCCGAGAGCTTGTGCAGGTTGGTAGGGGTGCAATGACCAGTGACCACAAGCAGATTAGCTGGGTGGGGAGGGAACAGAATGACACCATGGAGAGCTGACCTGCCCCCTAAACAGTCTCACCAAGCTCCCACTTCCTCCTGTGTGCTGGGCAGTCCTGCCCTGGCTGCCTGCTCATTGTGTCTCCAGACACTTCAAAAGCAATTTGTCACAGAAGGGACCTGCTCCCACACATCTGAACTCCCTCATCTCAGCTGCTGGCTGAAGTCTGGGCTCTGGCCCCTAAGTTGGACTTGTATACACTCCAAGCCCTTTCTCTCCTCCGTGGTGCCTCTGTCCCTGGTTGCCTTTCTCCCCAGTCCCCTCCCCTGGCAAGGCTAACCTGGTCTCTCCTAGAGGAAGCCGCCTCTGCCCTTGGCCAGGCTGGGCTGCTCTCGGCTCCCCAGCCAGTCCACTTGGCACCCTGCTGATCCTTTCCCTCAGCGTGGCCTCCAGGAGGCTGTGAACTCCTTGTGGGCAGGGAGCACGTCATAGTCATCAGGTGCTCTTGGCTTCCTGCACCCAGTAGGGCTCCGTCCATATGCAGTAACAAGTGAGCAGGTCATCTTCATAAGGAGTGATTTTAGCTATTTTTTCTCACCAGAGGGACATCAAGGGAAGATTAGTGCTGAACATGGGTAACTGTTTTCTTCTTTATATTCCTCTGAATTTATTAAAGTCGCTTACATAAGCAACTATCAATTGCTTTTAGAAATTTTTATGGGGAAATGTATGCAACATAAAATTTACTATTTCAGCTATTAATAAGAGTACATTTCACTAACATTAAGCACACTCACTTGTGTGCAACTGTCGCCAGCATCTCCAGAACATTTTCCCAAACAGAAACTCCATACCCAATAAGTAATAACTCCCCATTCCCGCCTCCCCCAGTCCTTGGCAACCACCACTCTACTTTCAGTCTCTTTGGGTATGACACGTCTAGGGACTTCATGTAAGAAGAATCATACAGTATTTGTCCTTTTGCATCTGGCTTATTTCGCTGAGCATGGTGTCTTCAAGTTTCCTCTATGTTGTAGCAAGTGCCAGAACTTCCTTCTCTTAAGGCTGAATAATATTTTATCATATGTATGTACTGTATTTTGTTTATCCATTTATCCACTGGTACACATTGAAGTTGTTCTCACCTTTTGGCTGCTGTGAATCATGCTACTGTGAACGTGGGTGTGCAAATATCTGAGTCCCTGTTTTCAACTCTTGTGGGTATATGCCAAGAAGTGGAATTGCTGGATTATATGGTAAAATCATTTTTACAATTCAGAAACACTTCACATAGTTCTGAAATGGTCATTTCAGCTCAAACCAAAGGTCACCTTCAGACTGGGGGTGGTGTAGAAATGCAGACTGAAATTTCAGACCTTTGTTTTCATGACTTGTCTCATGCTTGGTGACGTGAAATGTTTTGTTTTCAAGTGTGGTTTTAATTTTTTTCTTACAGCATAAAGCTGCTAGCTGTGCAAGAACTACTTGACAGAGAGGCCCTGGAAAAGGTAAATATTTTATTCTTCCTACCCCAGATTCATAAACTTAGAGCAGAGTGCCACACACAAGAAAAACTCCTCTCTCTATTGCCAGAGACAGCACTTGTAACAAAGTTGGTCTGTGGTTTTGTATTCATAACAGTCAGTGAACCGTGCAGATTTTTAATCAGAATGCCCCCATATTGCTCATAGGCCATTAACGCTCGCAAACTCTCCCTTGCTTGGCGTTTTCAGAGTTGAGTAAAAGCAGAGGCTCGCTTTGCTGTGGGCCAGGCTCTGAAGCAGGCTTTCTGTGTCTGGAAACGCCAGGCACCCGATGCTGCCGGCGTGCCAGATTCTGTCCTTCCCTCCATCTCTGCTTGTGTGTGTTCTTGTCCGAGCTTGTGGATGCCAAAATTAAGGCAGTGAGGTGAGGGAACTTGCTCTAATTAGGAAAATTAGCTAAGTGGCAGAGTAAGGATTTGAGGCCCATAATTTTATTTCTAAAACCAGTGTTTTTTCTGTTGAATAGTCAAATTCATGTGTCTGAACTCCTTTGAGGGCTACTTCTGCGGTTTAGGAAACTCCGTCCCAAACGTGCCCTGGAAGGAGCTGTCAGTGTGTCTTAGTTCTCCACGTTCAAGTCAAGCACTCAGCTGGGACCTTTAGCCAGTTGTGGGTTTGGTCTGTGTGCTGGGTGGCCCAGGTGCCACCTGGTGGGCCTCCCAAGCAGTTCCCCTGGGTGGCTCAGGACTCTTGCCGAGTATGTGGCCATGGTCATTAATTAGACTCTCTAAGGGTAATGTGAAAGAAAATGGTTAGCGAGATAAGCACCCAAATGGTATTATTCATATAATTTAAAATATTTTGATTAGTGGTCAGTCTGCTGGTTGTCACTAAAGCAAATAAAGTCTTTAAGCACCAGGCAGTGATGCGTGGGGAGGGAGGTATCTATCTGAACTCTGGCTTTGAATTTCACATCCCTCCAGCCTTATTTGTATTACAGATGGAACAAGGGTGGTGCTGCCTGCCTGACCTCAGAGAGATGACATGAGAACCAAATGAGTTAGTGCAGCGGAAGGGCTTCCTAAGTGCCAAAGTTCTTGACTCATTAATTCTTAACTACTCCTATCAATTCTTAATCCAGCCATTAAAACATACTAGGTGTACATGAAGATTCTTTGTATGTTCTTGAAACTTTTAAAAAGTTACCCCTCCAGAAGCAATTTTCTTCTCAGTATTCACTACAGGTATTTGTTTACTCTTCAATTAGAAAAAAAAATTAGACAAAACTGGTAAACACATGGTGACCATGTGCTAAGGTGCATCAGCACAATAGAAACACAGGCACCAAAAATATCTATAGCTCTTTAGAGTTGTGTTAATGCCCTTTGTGGAGAGGTCGCACAGCCAAGCCGGTGTGGGATACTAACAGCTTGTGGAGTCCAACAGAAAGGGAGCTTATAGGGTGGGGTTTGGACAGCTGGGCCCAGAGCCACCTCGTCCTTCTGAG
The DNA here is from genome assembly GCA_935064755.1 of Tragelaphus eurycerus. Lineage (NCBI taxonomy): Eukaryota > Metazoa > Chordata > Mammalia > Artiodactyla > Bovidae > Tragelaphus > Tragelaphus eurycerus. The sequence continues at coordinate 36,011,636 of CAKXYN010000002.1, forward strand.
GCGGGTTACCTTGAGTTATCAGCCTTCTCTGTGGTTTATTTCCCGGTCTGTAAAGTGGGACTCTTTATAACCCAAAATTCACAGAAGATTTGAGAAGATCAAGTAGATAGCCTGTGTAAAGGACTTAACTCCATACCTGGCGCTCAGTGGTCCTGCAGAGTCAGCTACTGCCCGTGTTGTTTTCCCTCCCTCTTCCTCCTCCCTCCCTCCCTCTTTCTCACCACGTTTGATGATGGCTTTGTACTGTTCCCCTATCTCCACAAATGAGAAGTAGAAAGACCAATAAGATGGTTTAAATATGCGCAGGGGCCAGCTAGGAGCCAAGGTCACTGAGTTTCCTTCTTCCCCTCTCTCATTTGTGTGTTCATTCATTCACTCACACTGCAGGCTTTTGTTGAGCTTTCAATATGCAGGGCAAGTAGCAAACATTTCTAGAAAAGTCCAGAAGTGATCAGTGGACTTGAGCTTGGCAGCCATTGTATTGAGTGACACATGGCTTATACCTGGCTTAGTGCTACTTTTTGCAATAAGATCAGTTCAGTTCATGTTAGAATAAGATACATTCCCTAAAGAGTCTTATGAATTACAGATTCTTGCCTACCCAGACAAATTAAAGAATCACCAAGGAAAGTTCTCAGTAAACTATAGCAATAGCTTTGCTACTCAGAGTGTGGTCTGCAGACCGACAGTATTGTAAGCATGTTAGAAATGCAGAATCTCAGGCCCCATTGCCTGATTCAGTTTGCATTCTGACAAAACCCCAGGTGGTTCATGTGTACCAAAGTCCAAGAAGTTCTCCTGAGGAGTATCAGTTACTATCACGATCACTGCTGTTGACTAGTTCAGTTTCATAGAGAACCTCTGAGGTGTCAGCTTTTTGCCTTAGTGGGCAATCAGGCTTGCTTTCTTGTGTCAAAAGAAGTAAAACATCAGAAGTCTATTTGTAAGCACTCAGTTTTTAATCTCTAGTTTGCCTGCTTTTTCCTTTCATTGAAAAAATAGGCTTAGTTAATTTAATAAATGGAGTCAGCAAGAATGACCTCAGACACAACATCCTACAAACCTCACACCTCTTTAACTGTCTTTGCAGTTGGGCTTCATGTGGCAACCTGCTTTAGGGTTTTGTAATTACTGAACTCCTTAGATCCCACCACAATGGGGCTGGTCCCTTCCAGGCAGTCCCAACAGTGGGAACTTACACATGCCTTTCACTTATAAGATGGAGGCTTTTCTGAAGGAGTCATTTCCCTCACCGCTATTTGTAGGTTAAATTTCACCAGCAAAATATTTAAATTATGTAAAACATAAAAGGCTACAAACCAGCAGCAGCAGGTTTGTAGCTGCTGCTACAACTACAAGAATAAGACTTTTAGTGCTTTTTCTTGCTAATGTTAGACAGTGTTGTGATCTTAGCATTTTAGTTCAAAACTAGCAGCCATTTGTCTGATTTATACTTTCCCTGACTTTAGGTGGAGAGCTTGTCCATTTTAGGAAGTGCCAAGGCTGTGTGGGTTTCTACAGAGCACAGAGGAGCTGTGGGGAGACTGTTGTAGGAGAGTGGGGGTCCCCTTCCAGCCCCGGCTCAGTTTAGCCATTAGACCTGGCAGACTGCCTTCCTCAGAGGCCTGGCCTCTTTCCTTATCCATGTAACAGCTTTCTGTTCCTTTTGTGGATCTTTCCTCTAAAAGTTAAAAGACTTGGGTTTCACAGATGATCCTTGATCACATTGTGAAGAGAGGAAAATTCTCCTTTTCATGCTCTGTGAATTCTTCCTTTGCTCCTTGATCTGGTGATTCTTACTGGTTTTAAGGGCTTCCATGTTTCATCTGAATGGAGAGGAGAGTGGTGAACACCTGCCCAGTGACTGCCGTATGTAGATCAGCAGGTTCCCAGTTTTTACCTCTTCAAACTCTTTGTCTTAATTCAAGTGTCATCATTTGGGATGGAGACTGGGGACATCTGGGAGGTCAAGTCTCTGAATTTCTCTTCTCCATCAACATTGCACAAAGCCATTTCCCAGACAAGTGAAAGTTATTTGTCATTTATTTAAAAACTAAGTTATAGACCATACAATTAATAATTGCTTCTTGTTCTAAAAATCTGTTAGAACTTTGGGAAGTGTTAGTTGCTCAGTTGTATCTGACTCTTTGCAACCCCATGGCCTGCAGCATGCCAGGCTCCTCTGTCCGTGGGACTTCCCAGGCAAGAATACTGGAGCGGGTTGCCATTTCTTTCTCCAGGGAATCTTCCTGACCCAGGGATCTAACTCGTGTCTTCTACATTGGCAGGCAGATTCTTCATCATTTGAGCATAAGTGTCAGGATATGTGACCTTTCTTTGAAAAAGTGTTCGGGGTTTGTTTTTTTTTTTTTTTGTCAAATATCCATTAGGTACCAAAAGCAAGGACTTGCTCTGAGACAGATGTAGGCCTTCCCACCTTCTCTGTTTTCTGTGCTTTAAGAGCAGGATGCTTTTGTTTTTCTGAACTTAAGTCACACAGACTTGTTTCTCAGGCTTTATAGACAGGTCCCATCTAACGCCTTTAAACGTAGCATTGCATAAAAGGAAACAAAAATATTGGTACAGCTTGATTTAGTAAGATCACTTTTCAATGACCCTTTCAAACAGCTTCCTGCAAAGCTGCAAACAATACTTCGGCCGTTCCCTCCAGCTGGAGGTCACCCTCTCCCTGGAAGGGCCAGAGGGCAGGGTACCAGCTGACCCTAACCGAGACCCAAGTCTGCCTGAAGAGCTATTTGTGAGAGCCAGGTCTCCTGGGGGTTCAGGATGCCCAACTCATAGTCATCGCCTGTCCTACCCCACCTCGGCCCCTACCCTGTTTGCAAAATTGTCTAGGACAAAATGCCTGCCAGTCTCCATGCCTGCTGCTGCGGCTAGACATGTTTCCTAGAATCTCCATTGTGAAGTCCCACTCTTAGTCCAGTTTTCCTGCAGGTAGAGCAGATGATCTCTGTGGCCTCTTGTGCTTTCCATGTGAGATGAAGCATGTACATTTCACCAACAAGTCTCAGATGAGAAAAATTGAACTTGGTGTTTGCACACCTTGGCAAAGCAGGGGCTTTTCCAACTGAACCCTAGTGGTCAGTAATGTTGGAATTAGAAGTTAGTGGCTTCCTGCATGGAACTCTGCTCAATGTTATGTGGCAGCCTGAATGGGAGGGGATGTGGGGGGAGAATGGATACATGTATATGTATGGCCAAGTCCCCTTCACTGTTCACCTGAAACTATCACAACATTGTTAATTGGCTATACCCCAAATCAAAATTAAAAAAAAATTTTTTTAAGTAGTTAGTAGCTTCCTGGAGATTTTCAGAAGGAAATAAGAGATAAATGATTATCACATAGATTTGTATGAATAAACTAAGGATGCCAGGTGCTTGTATCTCTAATTGATGGTGGTGTGTTGTAAACATACACACATGCACATGTGTGTGCGCTCAGTCACTCAGTCATGTCCGACTCTCTGTGACTGCATGGACTGTAGCCTTTCAGGCTCCTCTATCCATGGGGATTCTCCAGGCAAGAATACTGGAGTAGCTTTCCATGCCCTCCTCCAGGGGATCTTTCCAACCCAGGGATCAAACCCGGGTCTCCCACATTGCAGGCACATATATAAGCTCTAACTCTGTTATCATGCTCTTTTAGAGTGTTTTTCTCCGTGATTTAGACTTTCTGTTAATTTAGTTTGTGTGGCAGTTGAGTGCTTATGCTGTACCTAAATCATACTACATGCCAAGGGAGATAAAATGATAAAAATACACTTGAACGGCACATATGGAATCCCAGAATGTCAGAGCTGAGGGAGACTGTTTAATCCACTGAGTCCAGCCCTGTCATCTGTCACTTTGCAGACAGGACACAGAGGTGCTGAAGTGTCCTTCTTGCCTGGGCCCATAGCAGTTGTGTTGGTAGAATCAGGACCTGCCCCAGTGGACTCAGTTCTCGTCCAGTGCTCTCTTCAGTGTGACCACTGCCTGTGTTCTCTGGTCTCATTTATCCTGGTCTTCAGCTTCAGTGGACTTCATGGGGGCTTCTGTCTCTGCATATTCCAGGACTGGGAGCAGATCCAGACAGTTGGTCCCTGGTCCAGGTGATGAAGAATTTAAACCTAGGTCTTCTAATCCTTGTAGCAAAACAGACATGGACTCATGCTGTTTGTCTCCATGGGTGCTCCTTGGTCCAACAGGAAAGACAGAGAACATGGGCTGGAGGTTGGAGGAGAAGGAAGTCGGAGATTCAGGGCTCAGGATGTGGACACTCCCGGGGGAGCATCTGAGCACAGAGGATCTTTCAATGGTGTGAGGGCTGCAGAGAGTGGGGGGGCCACTGCAAAGGAAGGCCATGAGGAACATGCTGCAAACACACCCTCCGTAGGGTCAGTGTCAAAATGAATTGCTTCAAGAATCTTAACATAAAATGTGCCTTTTACAAAACAGTACTCTGTGTGGATTTGAAAATATCAGAGTAAGATTCTTCAGCACCTGCATTTGTTTTTCTCGCATGCCTCGTCCTTCACTTTGTTGTTGTTTAGTCACTAAGTCATCTCCAACTCTTTTGCCACCCCATGGACTGTAGCCCGCCAGGATCCTCTGTCCATGTGACTTCCCAGACAAGAATACTGGAGTGGGTTGCCATTTCCTTCTCCAGGGGATCTTCCCGACCCAGGGATCAAACCCAAATCTCCTATACTTCAAGAGGATTCTTTATGGCTAAACCACAAGGAAGCCCACGCATGCGTGCACACTCAGTCACTCCAGGTGTGTCTGACTCTTTGCAACCCCAGGGACTGTGGTCTACCAGGCTTCTTTGACCATGGGATTTTTCAGGCAAGAATTCTGGTGGGTTGCCATGCCCTCTAGGGGATCTTCCCAACCCAGGGATTGAACCTGTGTCTTGCATTGCAGGTGGATCCTTTATCACTGAGCCACCAAGGAAGCCTAGAGAAGCCCATAGTCAGAGCTTAATTTGAATGCCATCTTGAATAATCAGTATTCATGTATCTGTTAGATTTTTTTAAGTGGATTGAGCCAATCAGTGCCTAATTATGGTTAAACTCTTTGTACTCATGTTCCTGGCTAAATCTCTTCCAGCAGACAGCTTGCTACTTCCTTGAAGGGCTAATGAGCAGAAATGGGGGCCCCTGTGGAGCTCAGCCTCCCCCTGTTCACTGCTTGGAGTCTAGCTCAGGCCCGCAGGGGCCACCGCAACCAGCTGCTCACCAGCTCCACTTTGCAGACTGCACACTTGGGTCCTGACCCCATTTGGGAAAGGGCTCTTGGCTGGAATCCCCTGCAGGCCCATCAGCTGCCAGAAAATGGAGCATCTTGGTGAATTATGGGCCAGGCTTCACAGTTTATTGAACTCCTTATTTTCTTTATTCTTATTCTTTTTAATTTTCTCCTATTCTTTTAAAATCATCACAATATACCATGTATATTTAGGGGCTCCCACCACCTTTCTCATATTATGAAAAGTTTTTATTTGAAGTGAGCAAAAAGTAAAGTTCACAAATAGGACTTTTAAATTGCTTTTAGCTTTATTAGCTTTCAAAGATAATTAAAGTAAACAAGGAGGGATCATTTTAAATGTACTATCACACTGGTAAAGGTTTTTAAACAATAATATGTAATACTGAAGTTGCGATAGCACCAGCCTCCCCATTTATTGAGGAGGGTGATGGTAAGGCATTGTCCTTTTGTAAGCTCTTGGTCAGTGTATTTCATTGCCTTTGAGATATCCCCACACTATGACCAAGGTAGATTCCTAGGAGTGTATCTAGAGGAAATGATCCATAAACATGTGGAAAAGCATTTGACAGCATGCTCTATAATTATGAATCATTGCTGGCAGCTCACTGCTCAGTGGGAAGGGTGAGTTTAAACAGTCTATGGTAGGTCTGCCCATGGACTGGTGTGTGGTGGCCATTGAAACTGATAATCATTAAGCTTTGTGTAAATTTGATACAATGTTTACAAAAAGGAGGATAAGCAGTTGTGCCTGCTCTAATTACAACTATGTAAAAGTACATGTATGCAGTCTTTCAACCAATTTTTATTAAGTACTTGTGTTAGGCTTTGTGGTGGCACCTCACTCCAGTACTCGTGCCTGGAAAATCGCATGGACGGAGGAGCCTGGTGGGCTGCAGTTCATGGGGTCGTTAAGGGTCTGGCACAACTGAGCGACTTCACTTTCACTTTTCACTTTCATGCACTGGAGAAGGAAATGGCAATCCACTCCAGTGTTCTTGCCTGGAGAATACCAGGGACGGGGAGCCTGGTGGGCTGCCGTTTATGGGGTTGCAAAAAGTCGGACACGACTGAAGTGACTTAACAGCAGCAGGAGACCCATACAGCTGTTACCAAGACTATTATCTTTCCTATCTACCTGTGACTCATGTCAGTGTTGAGGAAAACATTAGCAGTTACACCCATTTCTCTCCCTCAGAAATGCTGAAATATCATCTCTCATTGCAAAACGGTAGCCTATTGAGGAAATGGGTCTCAGAGTGGATGGTTCACCCTTCCCAGGAAGGCATGGTGCTCAAGGTCCGCAGGGAGGGTCCTTCGAGTGGTAAGAGGCCAGTCAGATGTTAGATGAGACTGCATCCCATTGGCACAGAAACAGCATCCCTTGGGTTATCTTTCTGTGATTTATGGCTTGATCCCATCTTGGTTCTTCTAAGGAGATTATCTGGTTCATAGAATCCCTGTGACCCCATTCTTCACTCCTTTCTTTCTAGCATCATTTTCTTCCCTGGTAATGTGAGACATCTTTAGGTCTCCTGAAATCTTAAATATGTTGTTACTTGTCCTACTTTCCTCTTTGCTGCTGTCCTATTTCTCTTCTTTTATGTACTCATAGTTATCTTTTTTTTTTTTTGCTGCACCCTGCAGAATGTGGGATCTTAATTCCTTGACCAGGGATTGAACCTATGCTCCTTGCATTTGAAATGCAGAGTCTTAACCACTGGGCCTCCAGGGAAGTTCTGTATTCATAGTTATCCTGAATGTGAATTCCCATCTTACACAACCAGCCTCTGTTCCCTTTCAGCTATCCTTAACCCTTAGGAGCCTAGCCCCCATCTCAGTTAATCTAATAAATCATAGTTTACTCTTACCAACTTCTAACCCAAAGTATTTTTACTAAAAATGTTTTTTACTTTCTATTAAAAATTATTGTGAAATAATTTTATATTGTACTTAAAAATTATATATGCAATTACCCATTTTTTGGCATATGTACCTATTTCTGTTTCTGTCAGTTCAGTTGCTCAGTTGTGTCCGACTCTTTGTGACCCCACTCTTTTGTGTGGATTGCAGCACGCCAGGCTTCCCTATCCATTACCAACTCCCAGAGCTTGCTCGCACTCATGTCCATCGAGTCAGTGATGCCATCCAACCATCTTATCCTCTGTCGTCCCCTTCTCCTGCAATCTTTCCCAGCATCAGGGTCTTTTCTAATGAGTCAGTTCTGTTTTTATAACGCATAAATAATGATTTTGTGTTAAAAATATTTTTAAAAATTTTGCAGCCATTTAGATACAGTGCTGTGAATTTAGGAGTGGGAAAAGGAAGGAAATCATTCCTAGAGCTTGTCTTATCCAGGTGAGCTGCATGAACTGGGGAACTTGAATCAACTGCTGTCTTTTACCTGCGATGGTTATCCTTGGCGACACTCTCCTTGATGGTTCCATTTCCTTGTCTTCATACTAACATGTTCATTACTTCTTAGCCTCCTAATTGATTCTGGATTTATAGAGCAAAAGAAGAGAAATCGTATAATAGCTATCTGGAATGCAAACTTAGGCGGGGGCCAAAACAAGGCCTATAACAAGAGCAGAAGGATCATTTCATTCATGCTCGAAAGTCAAGGGGACCTTGAAAAGTCAACCCTCTCCATGCTTTGCTAAGAATCAGTTTCAGTCAGAGTCAGTCAGATCAGTCGCTCAGTCGTGTCCGACTCTTCGCGACCCCATGAACCGCAGCACGCCAGGCCTCCCTGTTCATCACCAGCTCCCTGAGGTCACTCAGACTCGCATCCATCGAGTCAGTGATGCCATCCAGCCATCTCATCCTTAGAATCAGTTTATCATCAACTAAAGAGAATTTTGCTGGCCTCTTCCGTGGTGTCACTTGCTTTCAGCCCGACAACGTGTTATTGGTGTTTCTTCTCAAGAAAGTCTGCCAGGAACAAATTCTCATAGTTTGTTTGTTTTTAGTCTGGAAATGTATTTCATCTTCATTTTTGAAAGTTTTTCTTTCTTGATATAAAATTCTTCATTGTCAGCACTTTGAATATGTCATTCTGCTGCCTTCTGACCATTGTTTCTGATGAAAATTTAGCTGCTAATCTTGTTAGAAACAGGTGGATTTTGAAAGCTGGCTATATTCCTGGGCACGTTTTAATGAAGAGGCTTCCCAGGTGGCACAAGTGGTAAAGAATCCACCTGCTAATTCAGGAGATGTAGGAGTCGCAAGTTCAATCTCTGGTCAGAAAGATCCCCTAAAGAAGGAAATGGCAACCTTCTTATTCTTGCCTGGAAAATCCCATGGACAGAGGAGCCCAGCAGGTTACAGTACGTGGGGTTGCAGAGAATCAGACACGACTGAGCCCATACATGCCACGTTTTACTTGGGATGGGGTTACAAGTGGCTCATACTTACTCAGTGTTCCAAAGCTCGTTCAACTTTAGTGACACAATTTCATTTGTTTGAGGAGACTTCTAAGGAAAACATTTCATTTGGCTTTGGCAAATACAGAAATGAAAGTACAGCGCATTATGATATTCTAGTAAGACCAGAGACTTCATAGTAAGAAATATTTGAGCTTGATTCTCAAATTATAGGTTATGAAATCAATTGAGTAAGTTATAGCCATCATTTGTTTCACTATATGTATATGGATGGATGGGTGGATGAGTGGGTAGATGGATGAATAAATGGATAGATAGATACAGATATACATACATAGTTGGCAGGAAGACAGATAGCATTATATTGGATTGCCATATAAAATTTTATTTATTGCTATGAGTCATAGTCAGAAATGCTTGAAAACTGCTATTCTAGACCATTTTTTTGGCTTGAAAGAGGGGAAGACAGCCTGCTCTAGGTAATTTTTTTTCCAGCACTGGAAAGGCTCCACTTACCGTTGGGTATATCCTAAGCACTTTTCCCTCCTGCCTCATTATTGTCTTAACTCTTTTTTGCTTTTCAACAGTAAGAAAATATGCCCAACTCATTGCATCCCCCTCAAAATTGTTGCATGTAGCCATCATCTTATACAAACACTCACATAGCCATGAAGACAGGAGTTATATGCAATTTCCTATTTTATGTGGCCCACCCTCAAATGCTTCTGTTATCAGGAAATGCCAACCATGAGCTGGTACTGAGAGAACTTTCAATTCGCCGTTTTGGAGAATTCTGAGATGTTTTGTGAATGATTCATTCATTTCTTGAGAGCATGACTTTGATTCAGTAATGTGTAGGCCAGTTGGGAATTTTAAATGAAACAGAAGGGCGGGCAAGTGAAACTCTTTGGCTTACTTGCTAAAAAGATTTATGCTGAATGTTCTCAGTAGGTAAAATCATCCTGATTGAGTTGGTCATTAAGGCCAGCTTTGCCAGAATTAATTCAGTGAAGAGATCTATCAAATTGTTAACTACCCACTTAGAATGAGTGCTTCCTACAGTTGATAAAATATTTTTTGTGAACCTTTGGGAGACATTGAAATGGTGAGTTTGGACCTTAACCAGACTCCAAACATCTGGGAAAGCATCCAGCCCACCTTTAGAGATGTTGATCTATCTTTGTAGAAATTCAGAACGACATACAGATATCCCTTATGAGAATAATCCAAGACCCCTTACTAGATTCTGGACTTGTTTCCTCACCACACTCAGTGTTGCCACCCCATTTCTTCTCTTGCCCTGGGTCTGTCCCCACTAACCTTAATGCAGGCTTATTTTCATATGCAGAATTAATTAGGTTGGAAGAAGACAGCCAGAGGAAACAAAGCAGCATCGCATGTGTGAGTTACTCCAAAAGTACTTGCCCTCCTAGGTACTGGTTAGTGGCTTCCTACACAAGTGATCAGTCCCCAGATTTCAGTGATCTGTAGAAACACTATTGGGTCACAGAGTATCTTCCTGATACGTCCAGCTCTAGGGATCCGGAGGGACCAGAAGTACTCAGGACTAAAACAAAGTCCCCACCATTTATAAGCTGAAGGGCTGAACCTGGAAGGGAGGGTAATTGCCTGAATTCCCAAATTTGCACCATCTCTGAGGTTGAGTGGGGGTAGGGGTGCTAGAGCCTTCCCTCCTGCCTTTTTTATTATGAAATCATGAGACAGTAGTTTTACATTACTGCTGATCTCTATCAGATGTGCTTTGTCTCACTCCCTCTCTCCATCTGGCTGAAACCTCTAGTTAGAAAATAAATTGCTGTGTATTGATTGTTCATTTTCTTCCTCATCACCCAGACATCCTTGTTATACACTTCGTTTGCTTGGCTGTACTTGTGAACAAGAGAGGAAGAAGTAACACTTATTTTTAGCCTTCATGTTACGATGTGGCAGGGACATTTTTGAATGTCGTTTGGTGCTTAATTTATTTAGTAACAGCACTTAATCACCTTTTATTTATGAAGAGAAAAGTATATGTGTGTGTGCACTTATACATGTGCTGTATTGATAAAGTTCAAGCCAATTTTAATTGATATTTATAGTATGACTTTCTAGAAAAGTGAAATTTCTAAAAAAATGTGAATGTGGAGAGAAAAGTTAAAACATATGCAATTACTACTTGGTCTCTAATTTTTGTCTCAGCCTTCATTTGTATGGTTACCAGAGTAACCCTCCTGAAATGCAGGTTTGACCCTTTTACTGCCCTCCATGTAGTTGCTTCATCTGGATGCTGAGTAGCTTCCAACTCCATTCATGGACGTGGACTTGGATCCTGGCTCAGCCGTTTGCTCTATGGGTGATCTTAACCCCTCTAGCCCTATATTCCTCCTTTCTTGAGCAAGGATACTCCTCCCTCACAGAGGCATGGTATGGTCGCATCCCATGATGTGTGTGAAGAGCCAGCAGGGGTCCTTGGCGTGTGGGAAGCATGCCAATAAAGGCATCCATCGTTGTGCCTGCAGGGCACGGTCCTGGCATCCACATGGCCCCCATCTGGGTGCAGCTTGATCTCTGTGACACGCCCCTGTGTCCTGTTAGCTTTCACTCCACCCACTTCCAGTAATTTGAAGGGAGCCTGTACTGAAAGGATATCCAACCAGGCCATTCTAAAGGAGATCAGTCCTGGGTGTTTATTGGAAGGACTGATGCTAAAGCTGAAACTCCAGTACTTTGGCCACCTCATGCGAAGAGTTGACTCATTGGAAAAGACTCTGATGCTGGGAGGGATTGGGGGCAGGCGGAGAAGGGGACGACAGAGGATGAGATGGCTGGATGACATCACCGACTCGATGGACATGAGTTTGAGTGAACTCCAGGAGTTGGTGATGGACAGGGAGGCCTGGTAAGGTGCAATTCATGGGGTAGCAAAGAGTAGGACACGACTGAGAGACTGAACTGAAAACCCTGTGAAAGTTAACATCAGGCAGTTTGGCTAATTTTAATTTCCTTTGGCCAAAAACGTGATGAGAAAGGAGGTTAACTGAAAGATAGTTTGGAGGTCTGTCTCTCCATTCCCCCCGTTAGCACAGAAAATTGAGAATCAAGGAGTCTCAGAACATTCTCCAAGATGAAACACTGTTTCGTGAACTTCCGCCTGTAGTTCTTGCTGCCATAAAGTGTCTGGGAGTGAAAAATTGTAGGTCTTTCTATCCCTGGCTGCCCACACAGAAAAGAACAATCAAATCTATGTGGTTTGCCCTGAAATAAAATAGGAAATATGCAGGCTTTAGAGACTAGAATTTGGCATAATGCAAATCAAAATAAAATAAGTCATGAATCTGTAATACTTTCACCCACAGCTTTGAAGTCTTTATGATTATTGCTCTTGAGGATGGGAGGCTGCATAAACACTATTTAGAATATAGCTGGAGGCTGGCATTTTATAAGAAAAATGGCCACCAGAGCAGTCTCCCTGAGGGTCCATAAGTACTAATTCTGTTTAATGTGACAGTTCCTAAATAACTCTGCGTTCTTCACAGAAACACATATAGGAAGTGCTGGAGCCTTGCTGTAGAGTGAGTCTAAGAGAGATCTAGTCTTTAGTGTTTATGGATTGAGAAAATGTATCCTTGGGGTTTTAAAAAATATGTGGGTGTTCGTGTGGGAGGTTAGGGATGGGGTACTGATGTAAAGCACCAGCTTTGTTCTGCTCCTCCATGCTTTTCTTGGGATTTAAATATCTACGCAGTTGTTTTCCACCCTTTTCTGTCACCTTTCTTCCCCTCTGCCCCTGCCCTTTCTCTTGCTAATGAATACAAATACTGTCAGTAATCAGTTCTGCTGTGGGATGGTTTGTTGATGCTTAGAGACTGTCCTTCCTCCATCTATACCCATCTTATTCTTTGAGCCTGTTCACTTGAAAATATCAAAGAGGAAAGAATACTCGAGAAAAGAAAGAACTGTGGTTGGCTAAGTCACCATGCTTTGTCTTAGGAAATGTTAACATCTGCTTGATGAAGATGCCTTTTCGTTTTACAAGTAAAATGTTGTAATATATATGGTTGATGTTTCCTGTTGAATTTTTGGTTCAGTGTGTCAGTAGGAAGTACCAACTGAAACTCTATGCCATCCACCTTCATTGTTGGCGTGTTTCTCCAGCCATGTAAAAACATTAAGATCTGGGGAATGATATATTTGGTGCAAGCCATGGCATGACCATCTCAGGGTTTCTGCTCTGATATGGGGTACATAACTCTGCCTGCAGTTCTCTTGCATGCTTCTAAAATAGCCTCAAAAATCCTCCAAAACTCTCCTATTTTCAGAACTGCTTCCACTTAGAATAATTAGTTTCAATCATTACTCACAAGTGTAGTGTCTAATTTGGGACTGCTACTGCTAAGTCACTTCAGTCGTGTCCGACTCTGTGTGACTCCATAGACGGCAGCCCACCAGGCTCCCCGTCCCCTGGGATTCTCCAGGCAAGAACACTGGAGTGGGTTGCCATTTCCTTCTCCAATGCATGGAAAGTGAAAAGTGAAAGTGAAGTCGCTCAGTCGTGTCCGACCCTCAGCGACCCCATGGACTGCAGCCTTCCAGGCTCCTCCATCCATGGGATTTTCCAGGCAAGAGCACTGGAGTGGGGTGCCATTGCCTTCTCTGGTACCTAGACTAGCACATGGCATTTATTGAATGAGAGAATGGTTCCTCTGCTTTATCTTAGACATCTAGTCCATTGCCCAAGTCACTTTTTAAATTATTGACATAAACCATAAAATTAATCGAGTCCCCTTGACAGTGAACAATTCAGTGGCATTTAGTAGCTTCACAACTCCGTGCAGCTGCCACCTCGGTGTAGTTCCAAGACATTTTCATCATCCTGAAAAAAAAGACTGGTACCTATTGAGAGGTCAGTCCACCTCCCTCCCTCCCTGGGCACCTGGTGACCACCAGTCTGCTTTGTGTCTCTATGGGTTTGCCTGTTCTGGACATTTCATACAGTATTTGGCCTTTTGAATCTGCTTACTTTCCCTTGTATGTTTTCGAGGCTCATTCATGAGGTAGCAGGTGTCATTTAGTGGGTAGTTCAGTACTGTTTCAACATGGAAATAGCACACTTGTTTATGTGTTCTTCAAGTGGTGGGCACTTGAGTTGTTTCTGTCTTTTAGCTCTGTGAGTAGTGCTGCAGTGAAGTTCACAAAGCAGCATTCGTTTTCATTCTTTTGATCCTAGTTGTGCTACCTTCTAGTTATCTCTCTGATTTGTCCACTGCTCTCCCGTTAGCTGGGCTTCTCTGGTAGCTCAGCTGGTAAAGAATGCGCCTATAATTCAGGAGACCCTGGTTCGATTCCTGGGTTGGGAAGATCCTCTGGAGAAGAGATAGGCTACCCGCTCCAGTATTCTTGGGCTTCTCTGGTGGCTCAGCTTGTAAAGAATCCGCCTGCAATGCAGAAGACCTGGGTTGAGAAGATCCCCTGGAGAAGGGAACAGTTACCGACTCCAGTATTCTGGCCTGGAGAATTCCACGGACAGAGGAGCCTGGCAGGCTACAGTCCTATGGGGTCGCAAAGAGTCAGATACGACTAAGCTCCCTTTCACTTTTCTCCTGTTGTCAGGCCACCTTCGTCTCTTGCTGCACTACTTACCTGGTCTGGCCCTTCTCCAGCCTGACTCGACACTGCAGCCCTGTGTCCTTGTCAAATGCAGGTCTGTTTTTCATGCCCTTCATTGATTTTAGGATTGCTCAGAGGGTAGGGAGGAAACTCCTTTCAGGCCCACAGGGTCCTGCCATGGCCAGGTGTCTAACAATTCCTTTAGGCTCATCTCAACTCTTCTGCCCCTCCCCATCTGGGCTGCAGACACACTGATCTTTCTGTCCTATAAACTCTCCCTGCTCTGCCCCACCACAGGCCCTTGGCACATGCTATCCCTGTTGCCTAGAATGCTCGCCTCTCCACTTTGCCTAATTAATGCCTTCTCATCCTGGAATTCCCAGCACAAGCCTCACCTCTTCAGAGAAGCCTTCCCTGACTCAGTCAAACTCACCTCCACCCCCACTGCTGGCATCATGGAGGCCCACAGGCTCCTAACCATTTCTTTGCAGCACGAGTTCTAGCTGCATTTTTACATTTGGATGATTATTGATTCATAACTGCCTACAGAGACAGAAGGCAACTGTACATGCAGAACCTGGGTTCTGGAGCCAGACCACCTGGGTTCAAATGCTGGCTCTGTCCCTATTGGCTGTGTGATCTTGGGCAAGTTGGTTAACCTCTCTGTGCCTGTGTTTGCTCATCCATCAAACAGGATCATAATAATACCTACCTTAGAAGGCTGTTGCAAGAATGAAATAAATTCATATGTGTTACATACATGGCCCTGAAATAATCTCAATAAAAGTATAATTAGTATAACTTTAAAAAATAATTAAAAATTTTTTTTAATTAAAAAAAAAAAAATAGCTGTACCTACACTGCTATCCCCATACCCCTCATCTCCAGACTGTAAGCTCTGAAGGGCAGGGAACCACAGCTCCTTTGCTCCCATTAAAGCTCCAGAGCCTACCTCAAAGTACCCATGTACTTAGTGCTAGTTACATTTTTACTGAATGATTGGATGGATCCATTCTCTTCTTCACCAGAGAAGAATATTAACACTATGGTGTCCCATCTCTCCTTCTGTATCTGAGTTTGGGTGGCTCTAGCTTCTGGCATGTGGTGTGGTGGCGCTTGGCCACAACCCCTCCTCCTGCCCACGTCCCCAGCTGGTGTGTTTGGGGAATGGTGCTGCCAGGTGTGCAGAGTCGAGGGTGAGGATCCCCTGTCTGTGGCCCTGTGCAGAGGGAGGGCCCAGTCTGTATGACCACCGCAGGAACAGATGGGACTTGCTGTGTGCCAAGCCCTGTGTACCCCGTTTTAGAAATATCTGACTCATGAGGCTGGAATGATTTCTGTCCCCTTGTTATAGATGAGGAAACTGAGGCCTGAGCAGGGGAGCCATTTGCCCAAAGTCAAAACACTTGGTAAGTGGCAGAGCCAAAGTTTAAGTCCCGTCAGCCTTTCTCCAGAGTCTGTGTTCTTCAGACTCTCACCCTTAACTAATGAACGTGACCCACTTAAACACTGAGAATGTGGGAAGGACTCCTCCACTGAAGGATTTGGGGGTGCTGTCCCTAGTCTGAACAGTTGTGTTAAAGGCCCCACAGTGAACAGTGGACATCCCACTGAATTCTGGCTTGTGATCTGCTGGCCCTTTGTACCTGAGGATCCTGACAGGTTGATGTCAGGACAAATTCTCTAAAGAGATATTAAAACAAAGCTAGAGAGGAAAAAATAAAGGTGAGAATGGTTATTCTGCAGATGAAAGAAACTACTTAGGAAAACTCCCACCTCTTCTGTCAGTCAGAGATATAAGAAACAGTCTATTGCTTCCTTTCTGATTGCACAGTTCAGGGGCTTAATGTCTGTGGTCCTTCACTCCCTAGGCCCCTGAGCTGCCATCTGTTTGTCACAAGTATGTACATGAAAAAAAAAAAAAAAAAAGCCTCCTGATTTACTTTCAAAAACAAAGACATTATGATTTTAAACTAACTTACTTGGGATCTTTTTTAGACATGTGGATATAAACATTGTGAGCATGTAGGGTAGAATGGGGAGCTTCCCTGGTAGCTCAGCTGGTAAAGAATCCACCTGCAATGGAGGAGACCCTGGTTCTATTCTTGAGTTGGGAAGTTCCCCTGGAGAAGGGATAGGCTACCCACTCTAGTATTCTTGGGCTTCCCTGGTGGCTCAGATGGTAAAGAATCTGCCTGCAATGCGAAGACCTGGGTTCAATCCCTGGAGGAGGGCATGGTTACCCACTCTAGTATTCTTGCCTGGAAAATCCCCATGGACAGAAGAGCCTGGCGGGCTACAGTCCATGGGGTTGCAAAGAGTCAGACACTACTGAGTGATTTAAGTATAGCACAGGGTAGAATGGTGAGGTTTTATTGCTACCATAGTAGGTGATTTTAGGATGTGTATAATGAAATGAATCGAAACAAGCCCCTAAATAGCAGAAATTCCTCCCAGCCCATGAAACATCTACCACTAGGGGGTTAGCATGCTATGTCCATATGGTAGTGTGTTAGATGGTGCGTGAAGAGAGTTTGGAAGAGTTTGTAATACTGTGGCACCACTAGAACAAAACCGTGTGTGTCTTTCTGAATAATCAGCTGTGAAAGTGAAAGTGAAGTCACTCAGTCGTGTCTGACTCTTTGTAGCCCAGCAGGCTCCTCCATCCGTGGGATTCTCCAGGCAAGAATACTGGAGTGGGTTGCCATTTCCTTCTCCAGGGGATCTTCCCCACCCAGGGATCAAATTCAGATCTCCCGTATTGCAGGCAGATGCTTAAACACATAGGAAACATCCTAGAAGGGAATCCACCCAAAGTGTTAGCAGTGGTTGTCTTTGCACAGTGATATTCTACTTAAATTTTTCTTTCTTTCTCTAATTTACAACCTGTCCTATAATGAGCTTGTGTTTGCTGATACCAGAGCATAAGCCTCCATTTAAAGAGAAGGAGGGGAAAAAGCCACAGAATTACTAGTACAATCTTAATTCCCATCTCAGATCAAGAGTCTTAGCATCCAAAGAACTTCAGAGAAGAAAAGAACCTTTGGAAGCATCCCTGAAGGGTGGAAACAAGGGGTGATGAGGTGATGACAGGCACGGAGGCAGCAACATAGGAGTATAAAATCCCCCAGGAGGGCCCCAGGCCCCGTGCCTCTCACTCCCCATCCTAACCTGCCTTCATCTCCAGGAATCTTCAGCTTTCTCTTAGTCTCCATTTTATAATTGCCCTGGCAAAAAAAAAAAAAAAAATCTAACTGCCTTGCAAAGTACCTCCCTCCCCCTGTGCTTATTTTTAACCGTCTTGTTCAGGAAACGTATGCTGAGGAGCTCCTGGGAGCATGGAGGAGGGGCTACCAGAGCCGCTCTGTGGCAGGAGTGCATGTGGGTATCCCTCCCCTTGACTCTGAAGAAGCAGCTGGTGAGGAACTGGTTATGGAGGCGGAGGGAATGCGTCCTTGTTTGCTTTGTGGCTTCCTCGGCATGATAGCAGTGTTTAAACAAGGATGAACAGTCCTCCAGAATCCTTTCGGATCCCTAGGAAGAGCATGTTCGTGGAGCTGACCAAGCAGGGGCTCGCGGGCCAAGTGATGCAAGGGTGGTAAGCCCACTGCTTTCTCTGGATGGATGGAGAAGGACAGGCCTGAGCCTTTAGGGCAGGGGCTGCCCCACGAAGCTCTGAACGCTTGGCTGTGTGTCCCGCTGGTCCCTGGCCCTTACTGGGAGGAAGGCTGTAATTCTGATGTGTTGACCTCCCTGGGAAGGCAGTGTCCCCAGGTAACCTGGAGCATCGGTGAGGAAGCAGACAGTAGCTGTGTGGTGGTGATGGTGGTGGTGCAGCTTTTAGTTCCAGAGGATCCCAAATTTGGAACACACGTGGTGCAGTACACACACATCATCATCTCACAGGGCAGTTGGTCTAATTTGTGTTTTCTGAGACTTCGCTTCTAAGTGAAGTGCAATTGAGCCTTCAAGTTGGCTACACTGGACTTTATCCCACTGGCCGGCAGTGGGTGACCTTGCTGTGGTCCCTGTCTAAGCCCTGCTTTCCTCACGTGTCAGATGAGAGCATTATTAACTGCCTCGCAGGATTGTCATTGGGATCAGATGTGATAATGTGTGAACAGTGCCTAATCGCTGTGCTTAATAAATGCTGGTCTTCGTCCCTTGCCCGCCCTTCCTCGGCCTCTGGCTCTCTTTTTCATAGGACTCAGAGCTAACTAGTCAGGAATTACTGGTCACCTATGTTTTCTTACAATTGATGGATGTGTCCAAACTTATACCTATTAGAATGACTGCCTAGGAAACGTAAGCTCTTAGTTAGGCAGTTTAGCAAGGGGTCTCCAGGTGGGACTCAGGGCACATTAAGGAGGGCTGATGGTCTTTTTCAAAACAGTGGAATCCGTTCTGCATGTTTGGGAGAAAGCTTTTAGAAAGTTAACCTGATGCGCTGTCAGAGCAGTCAGCTCCTTTATGGAGTTCATGGGGCGATTACCACAGAGAAAGAAGGAGAAAGGAGTTGTACTGTTTCTGAGAACACTGTATTTTCTCTTTTAGTCTTACACTTCTCTTCCCACACCTTCCTCTTTGCCTTTCCTCCTAGTGTTCTAGAACCATGCAGTGTTAGAACCTGAAGTGCCCTTCCAAAGCTACAAGCAAACGAGCCCAGTTCTTTCTTTCAATTTTCAAACATGGTTGTTGTTCAGTGAGCCCCCAGGGGCAGAGGAATGGCCACGCTCTCTCCCTCCACAGACAACTGGGCCCTTGGGAAAGGCTCCTGGACGCACCCAGTGCGGCAGCAGCATTGGGTGAGGAGCTCTGAGCAATCCTGGGGGCCCCAAACTTGTGGCTCTCTGGTATACCATGCACCTGTCTCCCCTCTGGCATACATGCCTGAGTTTGCATTTGAGCAGAGGTGACTACACCTCGTCATGGCTCTGTGGGAATGATCTCTTTCTCTTCCATACAGATTGGGAAAGAGGGGGAGTGACAGACTCTTTGCCCTGGCTCTGTGTCCATGTTACATTTTGCGTGTGTGCCCTTCTCTGGGGAGAGGAGGCCAGGGCCTTTAAGGTGGTTAAGAATGGTTAAGGTACTTAGCACTTATTAGGACAGAGCAATAAATGAGTGCATTGCCGCCCCATAGGCAGTATGGCCTTACAAAGTATCAACATCTGAAAGTCTAAATATGCCCAGAAAACTTTGTAATTGGCTTATCGTTAGAAGGCCAAGCATGATTAATACTTCCCAGGTGGTGCTAGTGGTAAAGAACGTGCCTGCCAATGCAGGAGACAGACACAAGTTTGATCCCTGGGTCCAGAACATCCCCTGGTGGAGGAAATGGCAACCCACTCCAGTATTCTTGCCTGAAGAATCCCTGTTGATAGAGGAGCCTGGAGGGCTACAGTCCATGGGGTCACAAAGAGTCGGACATGATTAAAGCAACTTAATATGCATGCAGACGTTATTCAGCTTTGCACGGCTTGGTGTTCTTTGAGAGTATATTGACATTTTAAGGACCCTAACCATTCCGTGGTTTCACTCTCCACGTGATCACTGACAGATACCCAGAGATCTGCTGGCTTCTAATGTTGCCCGTAACATACATGTGCTTGACGATCCTGGCAAAGCTAAGCCCTTGCTTAGTATTAACATTTCAAAAAAAAATGTTGTCTGTGTCCTTTGTTCTGTTTCCGGTAGTGCTCAAATGAAAGAAAGTTGAGTCTCTTGACCTCACTTGGCTTAAGGCAGGGCGGCTGGGACTTCCTGGTGGTCCAGTGGTTAAGACCCCATGCTTCCAGTGTAAGGGGGCACAGTTCAGTCCCTGTTTGGGGAACTGGGATCCCGCGTGCCAAGTGGTGCAACCAGAAACATTTTTTTGTAATTAAAAAACAAGTAAGACAGGGCTGCTTTCATCTGTGATGGCCATTCATCCTCTTAAGGCACCTGTGCCTCTCCATCCACATAGTGTGTTGTGTTTCCACAAGCTGCTGCTGAGTGCACAGAGGGAATGGGTGGGTAACAAGTGGAAAGCTAGTGGTCAAAGAGACATCACCTCGAGAGTCAGAAGAGGAACCGAAATAGCCAGCTCAGTGAAACAGCTTCATCTGGAACTTTGGCCCTGCGGATTCCAAATGAAAACACACCCCTACTGCCATCCAGGAAGCAGGAGAAGGGCGGCCATCTGGAGTTTGCTTTGAAAGCTATCTGTCCTCCTGACATTCTGTCTCCAGCTGACTGTATGGTCAGCACTAGCAGTGCATCTTAGTAACTAGCTCCCAGAGCCCCAGGTTTCATTTCACCTTAACTGGACGGGGAAGATGAAGGGACCGCAGAGCTTGGTGGTGGCTGCACAAGGCACTTAGTGAGGTCGGACCCCTTTCCCATTGTTATTTACTGGTCAGGACCAGATGAACCAAGGAGTATTCATTTCAGGAAGGGAGACGAGTAGAAGGGATAAACGAAGTCCAAAAGTCCACCAACCAAGAAAGAATTTGGTGTCAAGCCTTGGAACCTGTTGTCTCTGCAGAGACAGTCAGCTGGTCCAGACAGACCTGATGTGTGCAGCACATCCTAAGCACAGCCAAAGGAGCCCTGTCTTTTGGGACTTGACATTTCTGAGTGCCAGCAACTTGGGCATCTTGTAAATTGGAGTTTAAAGGTCTGACTTAGGCTTCCTGTTGACAAGCTGAAGCAGAGAGGGGTGAATTTGGCCTTGACAATCAAGTTCTGCGTCTGAGTAGCCGACTGTGGGGCACATACTAAAGACTGATATTACCCCCCAATTGGTCTGAAGAAACAAGTCCAGCCCATTTGGGGGGTTTTTGTCATTTATCCCGGGACAGAAAAGCCTAAGGTGGGATCCCCAGGAGACATGCCTTTACTCATTCATTCAACAAATGTCCGTTGCACGCCTGTGTGTATACGGTGGCTGGGCTCCCTCCGTGCCTTTATCTCACAGGGTGATTTGCAAAGGACCTCAGTCAGATGCTTACACGGGGCAGAGTGGGAGAGCTGAAATAGCATTTATTTGTACTGAACAATACAAACTGTTTTTCCTGACCACAGGTATTAAAAATGTAAAGACCAAGTTCAAAAGCAATAATTATCTATCTTCCTCTGAACTTCTCAAGCTATAGTTTAAAATTGGGGAACTTGAGAGTACACAGCTTGGCCCTAACCTCAGATTCTGATTCAGTCAGGGTGGGGTGGGCAAACCTGAGGTCTAAAATGAGAGCTGGTGTAATTCTGCTGAACACAGGTGATGGGTTAGCCCCTGGGACTTTAGAAACACAGGTGGTGGGCAAGGGCAAGAGCCCTGTGTTGAGATTGTGCAGATCTGCGCAGTTACCTGGGAGGCTTTTTTCCAATCATACCCACTTTGCCCCTTCCATTTCCACCCATTCTGCCCTGGGGAGCCACTTTTGCTTAAAGTATATTTTCTTCCTTCTGGTGTGTGGGTGAAGCAGAAAATTTGAAAACTAGCTGTTCTTTTTTTTTTTTTTTAAATCAACTTCGGGCAGAGTTCAGGTTGAGGGCTCTCAGATGATGCTTTTGTTTCCCTTTGAAGTGTTTGGGAGAAAGAATCTAAGGATCGGTAAAGGCCAGCTGGCCCCACCCCTTGCAGCGTGTCCAGCCCCACATGGTCCACCTGTTCTGACCAGGAGGTGGTGCATTAGGAGACAGACCTCAGTTCACACCTCCTTCTAAACCCTGTCAGCTGTGGAATCTCGCATTCAACTCACTTATGTTTGGGCCTAACATTTCTGGGCTGTACCTTCCTCCTGAATAACTGGTAGTGTGATCTGTTGGTGGGATAATAGGAATGGTGTGGACCAAACAAGGGGGGTGTTGGAGTAGGCTTCTCAAAGCTTGCCGAACTTGCACCCTAGGACAGTGCAGATTCCAGGGCACTGGTGTGGGTGGGCCTGAGAGCTTCCATTTCTAACAGACTCCCAGGTGAGCTTGATGCTACTGGTCCATGGACCACACCCTGAGTAGCAAGGATTTAAAGGTGCTCTCCTCCTTAGATTTGCTGTGAACTGTTAGTGCAAGCGGTCAGCTAAGTTATCAAGCTGGCAATTTTTTTTCTTGCCCTTTTTTTACATTTCATTTTTAATTGTGGCAATTCTTTTTTCTGTTCTAGAAATAGAAGAAAATACCTACCTGTTACCTAATGCTGATCATGAAAATTGAGGCATAGAATGCTTTCAGCCATAAACACTCTTCTCCTTGGTCCCTTATTTTATTGTGTATGTATGTTGATCAGTCATGTCCGACTCTTTGCAGCCCCATGGACTGCAGCCTGCCAGGCTCCTCTGTCCATGGAATTTTTCAGTCAAGAATACTGAAGTGGGTTGCCATTTCTTCCTGCAGGGGATCTTCCCAACCCAGGGATTAAACCTAGGTCTCCTGCTTCTCCTGCCTTGCAGGCAGATTTCTTTACCTCTGAGCCACCAGGGAAGCCCCACTTATATTATTAATTGTCCCCAGTAACATAAGAAATACTGAAAAAGAAGGCAGAGAGAAGGATCATCTACTCTGAGGGCTGAGAGAAACATCAAGGGCAAGGCTTCAGATCTATAAAATACAGGTGACCCATAAGGTTCAGGAATCATGGTTCCTTGTTTTCCAGAGTTTACCTGTGAGGGAAAGACTTTTAAATATAAAACAAAGAAAAGGAAAATGTATTTCCTTCATTCCATAACACCAGCTTTAAACTTGAATCAGAGTCACCTGGAAGGGATGTTAAAATGCAGCTTGCCAGGTCTGACTCAGACACTAATTTTGATAGCATTTAAGTTCCCAGGTGATACTGATGCTCACGCTTGAACCAGCACAAAGCTTTGTCCCCAGAGCCCATCTTTGAGAGAGATGTGCATGAAAAACTGTGTCTCTCCTGACCTGTGAGGGTCAGGAGAGATGAGCTTTCTGGCTGCTTGCAGATTGCTTTTCCCAGCACAGCACGGCCTCAGAGGCTGGAGCTCTCCAGTAGAGCTGGTTGGCTAATCACCTCAGGGGCTTTTTAAGAGCTAGAGGTTCCTGGGGTGGATCCTCAGAGATGCAGGCAAGCAGCCAGGTTCAGGCCTGCCTATGTAGAGAGCAGTGAGGCACCAGATGGACACTGGAGAGCTGTTCTCCTTTTTAATGACTCTTGGATTCAGCTCTAATGAACACTCAGCAAGTGAATGATTCCCCAACAGGAAATTGGACCTTCTGGAAGTACATTTCCTCGCTGGATTCCTAAAGTTAGAGTCGATAAATTCTGCATGCATTTTTCAGAGTGCTTCATTTCCTACCCAAAGGTAGGTCCTACCAGCCAGGACCATCTGGCTATGGGGATTCATCCAGGGTATCCCCTTTTGGGGATAACACCATCCATGGCAGTGTTGAAAGGGGAATGGATAAAAGTCACTGAGGACCAGATCCCAGAGAGAACCCTTCCCAGGCAAACTCAAAGTCAGATTAAGATCAAAGCAGTTACTTAAATAGCCTCAAGAAGAAATTCCTCCTTTTGTCTTTCATACCTGGATTTGAGGATGGTGATGTCTCTGAAGTTTCCTGGCTCACCAGCTGATGGTTATAGAGCACCACTGGGTACCATGCTCTGCCAGTTGGGCTTTCTAAAGGCAACCTGGGGACGGTCCCTGCTCTTATGGCATCCACTACTGGGAAGAGGCAGACATGTAACTAAAAGCAGCATGATTCCTAGCACCGTGTACATCTAGAGTAGCCCTCCCAGGGGCTCCATCCTCACCCAGTTTTGTTTCCTCCATAGTACTTGTCACTAGAGAAATGATTCATCTTCTCTCTTAGAGCTCGAGCAACGGGAGAGCCAAGACCAGGCCGTCAGACCCTGGCCTCTCTCAGCTGCTGGATGTGAACTGCCCAGGAAGGGTATGAGAGCAGCTCTCTGCAGCCAAGGCATTCCTGGAGGAGGCTGGCAGCAGACCACTCGCTGTCTGCCCACAACACCTGTGTCTGAGGCAGATGCTTAGGGAGGAGTGGCAAATGCAGTGGTTCTCAGATCTTAGCTGGCATCCACATCACCAAAGGGCTTGTTAAAACACATTTACTGGGCCTCCCCCTAGAGTTTCTGATCTGGTAGGTCTAGGGTGGGGCCAGAGAGTTTCCTACAAGTTCCCAGGTGATGCTGATGTTCCTGGGTCCTGGACCACACTTTGAGAACCACAGGGATGGTGCGTCAGCATAGCCATCACAGCTTACGCAGTGGACAGATGGGAGGGGGTTGAATGACAGAGAGGCAGAGAGACCTCTAACAAGCTATGCCAGTGAGCCAGGTGGGAGAATGTGGAGCTCTGAAATGGACCATAACAGTGGGATTGGAGAATAGAAAGAGGGTGCTTCTGACAGACGTGATGCTGCATGTGGCCTGGGGAGCACTAGCCTGTGGGAGGAGAGGGCAGTCAGAGTGGCTGGAAAGATGCTCATGCCAGGAATTGAGATGCACGTTGGGGAGGGGAACGGCATGTTCCTTTGGGACCTGCTGGGTTTCTACTTCTGTGGAAATCTTCTGATGGAAATGTTAAAAAGGAAGTCAAAATATAATTCAAAACTCAAGAGAGAAATCTGAGCTACTGGTACAAATTTAGGGGCATATGGGGTAGAAGTGTAAGCTGAAGCTGTGGGGCTGAGGTTATCTAAGGGTGGCTCTTTGAGGAGATGGCAATGATGCCTCTGAAAGGAAGCCCAGAGACTGGCTGGTAGGACCGGGCAGAGAAAGGGCTGAGTAGGGTGCCCAAGGTACATAAAGTAAAGGGACAGGAGGTGTCGCCCAGAAGGGGCAGTACCAGGTATCAGAGCATCTCAAACACAGCCCAAATCTGACAAATTCTGGAGACCCTTAAAAGAATCAGCCCCAAAAGATGGGGTTGTGTTTGAGGCATGACTTAGAGGAATTGGCCCATGGATTCTGAAACCTGTAGTTTTTCAATTCCTCATTTTATTAATACATTGTCTGTACGATTTCATTTTGCCTTGATGATAAAGTCACCTTACAGTTCTTTATTGGTGAAACACATACACAAAAAGACGCTCACCCTAAAAACGCACATGAGGCGTAGTAACCACCCACGAGAGGTCTTTCTTCTCAGAGAAAAACCAAGGTGAACAGTATGGTGGTGCATGGTGAAGGGAGGGTCAGTTGGTACTTTCTTTAAAATGAAGTATAATTGATTTACAATATTGTATTAGTCTCAGATGTACAATGTAGTGATCCGGTAATTTTATACATTATGAAATGACCACAACATTAAGTTGGGTGACCACTTGTCACTATTCAAAATTATTTCACAATTATTGACTGCCTTCTGGGGGTCTGTTTTTGTGCCTCTAACAGGGGTGGGAAAGTACCATGTATCCGTGTTCTTCCCTCTGCATTTGATACCGATCTAGTCTCTCCTGGGACCTTAACCACTGATTTTTCAAGGATTAAAAAGATTCTGACAACTGCTTTTGGACTATTTGTGGTGGATTGCTACAAAGAGAATGGTTTGCTCTAAGCTAAAATTCTCCAGGTGATAATTGTGTATTTCACCCGTGGACAGTTTGCTTTTTAATTTTCGAGGCTTGTTGTGTCATTCTGGTCTTCATAAACCCTGGCTTCTGAGAACACAAGGACGAGGTCTGACAAGTGTCTGGATCAGGCTGAGGAGTCAGGGTCCTGCATTTTCTGGCTCCTCAGACTGCCTGCAGCAGGAACTGCTTTAGGCGGGAACACACACCAACGTGTTCTCTGTCTTTACAGTTCTGTGTGGAGCTAAACCAGCCAATCCTGCCCAACATCCGCAAGTGGAAAGGGCCCCGGGGATGCTGGAAGGCCGTTGTTTCAGAGGCGCCCTCGACTCAGCTCCAAAAGGTACCCTCATCTGCAAAACGGGGATTTTATTTCCATTTTCTCTTTTCCAATCACAGACATTTAAAATCTTTCCTTTGCCAACATCCTTGATGTAATGTTGTATTTCTGCCCGTTTTTTAGCTCTTTGCCATTTGTTTCAAAATGCCCTGGTTCTTATTTCCTGTTTGGATCAGGAATGGCCTGCTGCCCAGACGGAAATGGGAGCTGGGGTGTTGGGAGGAGAGGAGAAATCCTGTCTGGAGCCAAGGCAGCAAATGGGGTATTTCTGTCCTTTGTCCTTCTAATCCCTTCTCCACGGTTCCAGCCCCTGCCAAGTTTGTAGACAGCCCATTGTTCATTGAGAACTTCAGATTCACTTAATTCATACATGAAATATTTGCTTTAGTGGTGGTAAGAATTATGCACATGGAAATGGTCTGTGGAAACTTTCAGCAGACTTTAATTTTGAAGTTTCTCTCATTAGTATTGCCCATATGGGTTTAGGTAAATCACTCTATGTATATATTTTCACTCCCACCTATGTATATATTTTCACTCCCACATATCATATTCAAGACCAGTTTTTACTCACTTGAAATATTCAACATCGGTAGAGTTTTAGATTAAAAAAAAAAAGGCTCCTGATAGTTAATTATGAGTGGATTACAAAATTTTCCTATAAATGCAGATGTTATATTTTTATCTCTAGATGTTGGTGCTGCATGCATGTCAATTGTGTCTGACTCTTCGTGACCCTTGGACTATAGCCCACCAGGCTCCTCTGTCCATGGGATCTTCCTGGCAAGAATACTGGAGTGGGTTGCCATTCCCTTCTCCAAGGGATCTTCCCAACCCAGGGGCCAAACCCACGTCTCCTGGGGCTTTGCATTGGCAGGTAGATGCTTTACCACTGAGCCGTGTGGGAAGCCTGTTTGTATCTCTAGTATACCATTATAAACACACATGATATAAATACTTATCTGAGAGATATGGAGATCTGGGACTTTTAAATTGTAATGTTTACTGGATTAAAAGTATCCAGTCACTTACTGACAATAAGCTTTCTTTGTAGCTCCTACTTTAAAGTGTGGTGTAAATCTTATTTTTCTGTGTTTGGGGTATAAGTGATTACTACAGGTGGTAGCCAGGAGGCTGGAAATACAGGATAATTGGAAGGTATCTGGTCTTTACCACTCGAGCCCATGACTGTCCCTTCTCAGTCCACATAGAAATAATACTAATAGGGGACTTCCCTAGTGGTCCAGTGGTTAGGACTCTACACTCTCTCTGCCAGGGGCTCGGGTTCAGTCCTGGTTGGAGAACTATGTTCCCACAGGCTGCATGGTGCAGCCAAAAGTAAAATAAAAATAAACTTAAAAAACAGGGTTGGGGGGCTTCCCTGGTGGCTCATTGGTAAAGAATCTGCCTGCCAGGGCAGGAGACAGGGCTGCCATCCCTGGTCTGATAAGATCCCACATGTTGAGGAGCAACTAAGCCCACACCATGACTGTTGAGTCTGTGCTCTAGAGCCCAGGAACCACAACTACTGAGCCCACATGCAGCAACTGTTGAAGCCCTCTAGAGCCCTTGCTCTTGCAACAAGAGAAACCACTGCAATACGAAATCCATGCACTGAAGCTAGAGAGTAGCCCCCACTTGCCACAACTAGAGAAAAGCTGGTGTAGCAATGAAGACCCAGCATAGCCATAAATAAATATATAAAAATAGTTTAAAAAATATTTTTAATGGCTCAGATGGTAAAGAATCTGCCTACAGTGTGGGAGACCCAGGTTCAATCCCTGGGTCAGGAAGATCCCCTAGAGAAGGGAGTGGCTACCCACTCCAGTATTCTTGCCTGGAGAATTCTATGGACAGAGGAGCCTGGTGAGCTATAGTCCTTGGGGTCAAAAAGAGTCGAACACAACTGAGCAACTAACACTTTCATACCTTTTTTTAAAAGGCACTTTACACACATGTATATAGGTTCACAGGACTCTTACAGTCCACTTAACACTATCTATCTGTTCAGCAAATCATTAGATAAGGTACTGTGTGTCAGGCACACAGTACTAGATGTTCATGGTGAGAAAACTAGACCCAGAAACCTGGCCTCTTTTCACTCATTGCAAGCCCAGGACCGTGACTCAGCCTGACAGAGCCTGTTGGAGATTTTCAAGTCGGGTAACCCTGCTCCAGGTTGGGTATCAAGGCTACTGGGTGACAGTGCGTGGCTGCCTCTCAGATCTCTCAGCCTCAACCCCTTCATCTGTAAAATGGGACCAACAGCTCCTCCCTCAACTCACCAGCGGCTATAGAATTTTAAAGGTTACTGTGTGTTGAATGCTTGTTTAGCAGACACAGGCCAGTGCCTGGCAGGGTACCCATGAGGCGGCAGGCGGTGTTGAGCTGGAAGCTGGCAGCTGCTCAGTAACCAAAGCCGCCTCTTGGAGTCTTGTATTTGATCCTCAGCATTGCCATTTACCGACTGTGGTGTTTCAGGAAAGTTACTTAACCTCTCTGAGCAGCTGAGTCTTCACATGACAGGTGGGCACGTGAGTGGCTGTCCTATGGGATGTGATGATTAAAAAGATAATTCTGTGCCTAGTCTGGGGTCTCCCCTGCAATGTGCCCCTGCCAAAGAAGAGCCCAGGCACCTCAGCTGTGTGAACTTCCCTGAAATTACTGGTCTGGGAAATTTGTTGGGGGTGCTAGGAGGAACATGCTGTGCTTTGGGGATATGCACAAAGGCTGTTTTTGTCTCAGAAACAGTCCCTGGGCAGGTCACCCCCAGACCCAGCGTAGAGTTTGCTACTTTCTCTTTATCTCCTCCTGGTCTTGCCTGCTGCTCTCCAGCTTGAGGCTGAGCACCCCACCAGACAGACCTCTCTGCACACTAACACCTCGTCTTCTCCCGCAGGGTGCCGGGTTTGCGGGGTTCCTGTGGGACACGGCGGCTGGGGTGGAGCTGAGAGATGCTGCCTGGCAGGAGAGCTCGCCCGGCAACGGGCATGGGAAGCTGGTGGGCCCCAGCCCGTACCTCGCGAGGTTCAAGGTATCGCTCCTATTGCTATGCGGGGCCACTCCTTCTGAAAAGAAAAGCCCATTTTGAACTGTGAGCCAGAATAGCCCACCTTTTTGCCTTGGTTTTATTCTCTCTTGGGGCTGGGTCAGCACACACACACTTGGGGCTCCCTCAGCTGGGGAACTTGTCCAGAGCAGGAAGGAGAGGAATTTGGGGGAAATCGTAGCTCTGGTAACTTGGACCTCTGGGCGAGAAGGAGGTCAAATGGCCGCTTCCCAAACCTGATAAGCAGCAGAATCACCTGGAGGGATTTTCTTAAAATCAGGGTTTCCTGGACCCTGTCCCAGACACACACAATGTCTGGTTTCCAGAATCACCTCCTGTGCTTCATCAGTGTTCTCAGCGCTGGGTAAGGAAGCCGCTTGTTCGGGAATCTCTGGATTAGAGGGCAGCCGAACTGCTCTGAGGACACCCTTCTCTTACTAGGGAGAGGGGGAGCCCTCCAGGGGTCACTGGGGCTTGGAAGGGCCTCAGAAGGAGCTTCTGGGTGGTGGGACCACTGACACTTCCAGACAAGCCCTCTCTCTCCAGAGTTGGGAGCAGCAAGGAGACCGACCTGAGCTGTCTCCCCGATTCCCCTGGATGCCCTGGGAAGTATTCATACACAGCAAACAGTCAGAAACTGGGCATCAGGAAGGAGGAAAAGGCAGCAGCCAAAACAGGTCACCAAGTCAGCAGCTGGCCTTACCCCTCAGAAGTCACAGGGTCCGGCGAGAGTGGTCGCTTGTCCCCTTCTATATGCTCCAGAGCAGTTCTGGAGCCAGACAGTTGCCGCAGACCTCAGCACAGTTTCTCTCTGGCAGCTCCGGGCTGGGGCTGCCTGTGAGCTGGCAGCTGTGCTGACTGTGGTCGGGGGTCTAGCCCACGATTCCCGCCGCCTCACTCGCAACACTGCAGAGATGCTGGCATTCCATGTGCATGCGCACAACCCGGGGTGTCTGTGGGTTGTGCTTTTGATACTGGTGTAGCAGTCAGCCAGCTATCACCCCTGAACCCTCCTCTCCAGGTCCCTTTTCTTTGTAAAGTGGCTGCACTGGCTTTGGCCAAGCAAGGCAACAGGCAGAACCAGCTAGTGTCTTGAAGAGATGGGCTGCTTTTAAAGATCATTAAGAAATGCTCTCAGATTGTGAATTATTGGCTCAAATCCTCTGAATGAAGTAATCCCCTGGACAGGTACAAGGCTCCTGTGCTTCGTGTCACATCTTAGGCCAGGCAAGTTGTGGGGACAGAGATGTGGCTTCTCTCCCCAGGCAGGGTTTCCTTGCCCACAGTCTGAAGGTGTCTCCCCTGAGGTCAGAGCCACGGCTGCAGAGAGAGCTCTCTTCACTGGGTGGTGGTGATGGCAAACTGGGGTCACCTCTGTAAGACAAAACTGGCAGCCAGCCCCCACTTGGGGGTGCCCTCCGCACACCCCCGCCATAACAGAAGGGTGGGGTTGCCAAACCCAGATCAGCTGAGCACTGCTTTGGTGCCCAGGAGACTGACTCTGATGTCACGATTCTGCTGCTGCTCTGGGGATACAGGAGGGGGCATAGCCTGTGCTACCAGGGCTCAGCCAGCTTTCATTCTTCATGTTTGAAATCACTGAGCATCAGGCACCGTGATCTCTAGGAGGGAAGGGAGCACATAGCGGTGGGTGGGATGTGGGGAGGTGGGGAAGGAGGTGGGGCCCAGCCGAAAATCCTGGTGGGGGTGAGGGGTGACAGGCTGGCCCTGTGGGGAGAGCCCCAGGTCTTCGTTAACAACCAGCGGCTAACGTCACCTCTTCTTCCTTTATAGTTGCTCAGAAGGAAAAAAAAAAAGCAACAAAAATTTATGGACTGCCATTTTCCAGACGTGCCTGATTTTCCAGGCCCTAAGGAGGCGTAAAGGGGTGCAGTGTAGGGGGTCCCGTGATAGGACAAGAGAGGTCTTGGTCCTGCAGGGGCCTCAGGAAGCTCTCATGACGCTGCCTCCGCTTCCTCTGGGGTGAGCTGCCCTGTGTAGTTGACCACCGTCAGTGTTGGCGAAGCGTGGGGGCTGGAGGTAACAGACGCACGCAATAAGAGCATCTCACCCTGTCTCTGGTGCTTTGTTTCATCTTGCCCAGGTAGGAAGTCATGACTTGACGCTGGTGAACCTTCACCTGGCGACCCCGACCCTCCCAGGGGGTGAGAACCTGAGCAAGAATCACAGTGACGGCCATCGCTGGGCTAGCTTCACACAGACCTTGCAGGAAACCCTGAAAGGTAGGAATCATCTTTCTGTGCGGCTGGGCTAGCAGCTCCCACTTCTGCAGGATAGGTGAGGGGTGCCCCTTCCCAGCGTCTCTCCCCTCCCTTAGGCTGGCTGTCCCGTGGGCAGCGATGCATACTGAGGGATGTTCAGGAAACAGCCATACCGCCTGCATCCTGGCCAGCTCAGTGCTCCGTGCACGCTCACAACTTAGCCTCTGTGGGTCTGGCATGTGGGTTCTGTGGTGGGGGGTTTGTGGCTCTTCAGCCTCTCTTTGATGGACAGGATCGGGAGAAGGAGAAACTAAGTGATGACACCCCGTGCCCCTCATCATGGGCTCCACTGCCCCCTGTCATGGGCTCCACTGCTCCCCATCGTGGGCTCCACTGCCCCCTGTCATGGGCTCCCCCCTCATGGGCTCCACTGCCCCCCATGTGTTCCCATGGTGGTGTCTCCTAAAAGTGTGCAACCTGCTCTTCTTGGGAAAGAGAGTTGGTGACGAGGGGAGTAGGGAAGTCCTGATGAGTCTTTTCCTTCCTGGTAGATTGCAGATCTTGCTGACAGAGCCCTGAAATGACAGAAACACTGGACTTGAATCTTGGCTCCTTCAGTGGTTGTAGGATGTCTGGGAGGTCACCACTCTTCAGGAGCTGACAGTGCTAACCTCACGGGGTGCCCAGGGCTGGGTGACCATCTGATGAAGGACCCAGGATATAGGAGGGGCTCAGCAGACATGAGTTGAGTCAAAAACATGCCAGGGGGATTAAGAGAACACTGAAAAGAGCAGAACCTCAGAAGACAGGTGGACTCTGCTTTCCAGCTCTGCCCCCAGTAATACCAAACGTTTTGTGTGTGTGGCTTACAAGGAGGAAGAGTTGAAAGTTGACACAGCTGTAAAGACTGCTGCTGCTGCTAAGTCACTTCAGTTGTGTCCAACTCTGTGCGATCCCATATACGGCAGCCCACGAGGCTCCCCTGTCCCTGGGATTCTCCAGTAAATAACACTGGAGTGGGTTGCCATTTCCTTCTCCAATGTATGAAAGTGAAAAGTGAAAGTGAAGTCGCTCAGTCGTGTCTGACTCCTAGCGACCCCATGGACTGGAGCCTACCAGGATCCTCCGTCCATGGGATTTTCCAGGCAAGAGTACTAGAGTAGGGTGCCATTGCCTTACTGGGGTGTGTTCAGTTTGGCTTGTTTTTTTCAGAGCACTGAGCTTCTCCAGGTGAGGTTTCACAGCTGGAAGCCTGCAGTTCTTTTCTGTATTCTAGAGTCTTAATCCGTATTCCTAGCTTGCTAAGTCTTTTTTCCCTTGTTAAATTGGCCCCCTCCCAAAAGTAATTTATGAAGATTTAGCTACAGAGATAGTTCATTTTGAAAAGAGTTTTATCATGGTAAAATATATATGACATGAGACTTACCATCTTAACCATTTTTAAGTTACTTGTAACTTAAAGTATATTTAAATATATTTACATTATTTTATAACCATTACCATCGTCCATCTCTAGAGCTTTTTCATCTTCCCAAACTGAAACTCTGTGCCCATTAAACACAAATTCCTTTTCCTCCCAGACCCTGACAGTCACCTTTCTACTTTGTTTCTATGAACTTGACCTCTCTAGGTATCTCATCTAAGTGGAACTTTACAATATTTGTCCCTTTGTGGCCAGTTTATTTCACTTATATTATGTCTTTATGGCTTGTAGTATACATCAGAATTTCCTTTCATTTTGTGGCCTAATACTATTCCATTTGTCGGTCAATGGACACTTGGGTTATTTCCATCTTTTGGCTGTTATGGATAATGCTCTTATGAACATTGAGGTACAGCTTACATTTTAAACCAGGATGTGCTGTGACCAGTGTTCTCCTTAAATTATGAGTCTTTGGGCTAAAAAAAAAAAAAGATGTTTAAGTCAAGATACTTCATTCAAGGAGCAACCATGTGGGAGATTTTTCACCCACGGCTAGTCCCTAACCCATTAGGAAGGATGACTTGATAGCTTTTAAATCTGTGGACATTTCTGTTGTTCTTGATTTCAAAATTTTGCTTTATACAGGAGGAGGGAGGGAATGTGCCAGTCCCTTACTTCTCTGATAACCATAGCCCCTTGCTGTCCTTTCTGATATTCTGGTAGGATCAGGTATTTGTCAGAAGACCTGGGCAGGGTATTGTTTCAAGCTGCCAGGGCCTATTGAGCCCCAGTCTGGCTGAGCCTTGCCATGCCCAGGTAAGGACAGTGACTCATGTCCCTTTGTCCCCTTGCATTTAACTAACGTTCAGCCTATTGTTAACTGGTGACACAGCAGAGCCAAGGAATCAGGAAGTGCTGCAACCTGCCCAAGGGGCAGCTCGGGTAAATCGATGAGCAGAGGCAGTCTGGCTCAAACAAAGACTGAACCTTTATTCCACAGGCTTCTTTCTATCAGAGCAAACAGAGTCGATTTGATTAGCAAACTCTGGGTCTTTCCACCTTTGTCTGGAATGTGCACGCAGGTTGACTGACATCAGTGAGGGCTGAGGGGGGTGCCCATCCTCTGATGGAATTTTCTTCTTTCAGACTCTCACGCCCTCCCCAGGGCCTGCTCTGTGAACTCAGCAAGAGTCAAACAAGGCAGGGTCATGCTTGGCATCTGAGTAAGACTTACCCCTATTGGGGCCGGGCTCTTGCTACTGTCACTGGCATTTTATAAATCTAGGATTCTGAGGAAGTCAGCCCCAAATATTATCCCTTCACTCCTGGAAAATGTGTGTGCTCCGTAGTGTCTGATTTCTGCGGCCCCAGGGACTGTAGCCTGCTAGGCGGCTCCTCGGGCCGTGGGATTCTCCAGCCATGAGTACTGGAGTGGATTGCCATGCCCTCCTCCAGGGGAATCTTCCTGACCCAGGGGTCGAATCCACATCTTCTGGGTCTCCTGCATTGTCAGGCACGTTATTTACCACTAGGCCACCTGGGAAGCCCTAACTCCTAGAAAATCAGAGGGTAACTGTGGAGCCCACCCTGGCGGACAGCTTCCTAGGAGAATTTTGGGCCCTGAACATCTGTGGGTTGTCAGAGGCAGGGAGTATCTCCATGTCATCACCAAAGTAGATGAGTTGTAAGAAATCTGGACAATCTAATTCAACATGAGCCATTATTTTCATTCCCAGTGTTACACAGAGCTCGGTTTATTGATGCCTGACACCAGCATCTCTCCTGGGTTCAGAATTTTCTTTTCTTTAAAAAAAAAAAAAAAAAAAGTAATATATATAATATATTATATATAACATATAATATTATATATATATAGAAAATTTCATCAGTGGATGGGCACCCCACCCTCAGCCCTCACTGACGTCAATCAACCTGGGTGCACATTCCAGACAAAGGTGGAAAGGCCCAGAGTTTGCTAATCAAATGTATATATATGATTAATATATATAATATAATATATAATAATAGATCAGATCAGTCGCTCAGTCATGTCCGACTCTTTGCGACCCCATGAATCGCAGCACGCCAGGCCTCCCTGTCCATCACCAACTCCCAGAGTTCACTTAGACTCACGTCCATCGAGTCAGTGATGCCATCCAGCCATCTCATCCTCTGTCATCCCCTTCTCCTCTTGCCCCTAGTCCCTCCCAGCATCAGTCTTTTCCAATGAGTCAACTCTTCGCATGAGGTGGCCAAAGTACTGGAGTTTCAACTTTAGCATCATTCCGTCCAAAGAAATCCCAGGGCTGATCTCCTTCAGAATGGACTGGTTGGATCTCCTTGCAGTCCAAGGGACTCTCAAGAGTCTTCTCCAACACCACAATTCAAAAGCATCAATTCTTCAGCGCTCAGCCTTCTTCACAGTCCAACTCGCACATCCATACGTGACCACAGGAAAAACCATAGCCTTGACTAGGCGAACCTTTGTTGGCAAAGTAATGTCTCTGCTTTTGAATATGCTATCTAGGTCGGTCATAACTTTCCTTCCAAGGAGTAAGCGTCTTTTAATTTCATGGCTGCGGTCATCATCTGCAGTGATTTTGGAGCCCAGAAAAATAAAGTCTGACACTGTTTCCACTGTTTCCCCATCTATTTCCCATGAAGTGATGGGACCAGATGCCATTATATATATAAAATATATATTATATATATATATATATTTTTTTTTGTCAGTGCTGAATCTTCATTGTGGCACATGGGCTTTCTCCAGTTGCAGCGAGCAGGGCTACTCTCTAGTTGCAGGACGAAGGCTTCTCGTTGCGGTGGCTTCTCTTGTTGTGGAGCACAGGCTACAGGATGTGCAGTCTTCATCAGCTGTGGCTTTTGGCCTCTAGACCATAGGCTTTACAGTTGTGGTACACGGGCTTAGTTGCCCCGTGGCATGTAGGATCGTCCCAGATCAGGGATTGAACCCATGTCTCTTGCATTGGCCAGTGGATTCTTTACCACTGAGCCATCAGGAAAACCCCCAGAACTGTCTTTTTTTGGCTCAAATATTTCATGTTTGTATCCTAATGAAAACCTCTCATTATATTGAAACCTTTTGTCTCAGTCTTTGCTAAGTTTTCCTTGAAATTTAATAAAGGTAGCATCTTTCTAGGAGAAGGCAATGGCACCCCACTCCAGTACTTTTGCCTGGAAAATCCCATGGACGGAGGATCCTGGTAGGCTGCAGTCCATGGGGTCGCTAAGAGTTGGGCACGACTGAGCGACTTCAATTTCACTTTTCAGTTTCATGCTTTGGAGAAGGAAATGGCAACCCACTCCAGTGTTCTTGCCTGGAGAATCCCAGGGACGGGGGAGCCTGGTGGGCTGCCGTCTATGGGGTCACATAGAGTCGGACACGACTGAAGTGACGCAGCAGCAGCAGCAGCATCTTTCTATTCATTCCTTTTAAAAAATACGTTGCACGTTAATTGTGCAGTTTTCCCTGTGCTTCGTTCACCATTTCTTCCATGCGTGTTTATCTTACGTCTGCCAGGCAGCAGGCTCTGTTCCAAGTGTGTGGGGCTTTTCCATCCTAGCTCTTTGTAAAGAGTCCTGGATTTGAGGGCTTGGTGGCTTTGGTCAGAGCCTCAGCTTCTTACTTGCAAGAGGTCCCCTGCACACAGTGATGACTCAGTGGAGGGTCATTAACACTGGCCTCGTAGGAGTTGTTATTAGTATTATTCATAAGCTGACTTTCCTGTTCAAAGTTCGCACTGATTTCTCAAGACCAGCTTAGCTGGGCTCGCCCTGCTTTGGGTGCCAGGGTGGTTAGGATCTAGCATGAGGGTCACGGTTGCCTCTCTGTTCCTCATACAATGGCTGCAGGAAAGGCTTCCTTCCATCCCCTTCCCTCCCTCAGGCCCCCTGGGAGAGGGTGTCATGTGCAGAACGTGAGTGCCCTCTGCTGGTGGCTTATGTCATTTCACTTTAGATTTCTTAATCTCACAACTGAGCAACTTCCCTTTCACTTTTCACTTTCATGCATTGGAGAAGGAAATGGCATCCCACTCCAGTGTTCTTGCCTGGAGAATCCCAGGGACAGCGGAGCCTGGTGGGCTGCCATCTATGGGGTCACACAGAGTCGGACATGACTGAAGTGATGCAGCAGCAGCAGCAGCCCATATTCGAGTCCGTGAAGATTTGTTGAGTGTCTCATATGCATCTGGCCCTTGGTTATGAACTGCTTTCCTTAAAGCTTTCCTTGCAGTGTTTCTCCCTGTAATAACGTGGCTCCCCTGAGGAGAACTTCAAGACAGGAAGTAATGGTCAGGCAGTGGACAGGAATCCCAGGGAGCCAAGCTAGGTCTCACTGTCCTTTTCTGCATGTCT
Source organism: Tragelaphus eurycerus (assembly GCA_935064755.1). Taxonomy (NCBI): domain Eukaryota; kingdom Metazoa; phylum Chordata; class Mammalia; order Artiodactyla; family Bovidae; genus Tragelaphus; species Tragelaphus eurycerus. The sequence continues at coordinate 36,048,840 of CAKXYN010000002.1, forward strand.
CCTCACTTTGGAAAATACTTCATAACTATCCCACTTACTCTTGTAAATCAAATTAGAGTTTGAGAGAGATGCTGAAAATACTTTAAAGTGTTTTGCCCTATATTAGTGTGCTGAGGTTCCATAACAAAATACCACAGACTGGATGGCTTAAACAACAGGCATTTATTTTCTTACAGTCCCAAAGACTGGAAAGTCTATGATCAAGGTGTTGGCAGGGTCTGTCAGTGTCTAGCCCCAGCAGGATCCAGGGGTACCCTCATGATGACAGCTTAGGTGATAAGGATAGCAAAGCCGAGAGATCAGAGGCTTGATCTTCCTTGATTAACACAGAAAGCCAATAAAGCTCCTGTGTTCCAAGGAGTCATCCTGAAAGAAGAACAGAGAGAGAAAAGGAGGGAAAAGGGAAAAAAGGACAATACGGGGAGACCAAGCTTTGGTGAGCGAGGCCCATAAATTTATTTTCAAAAGGAACTTTTATCCCTTGACTTGTACATAGAGGGAAATGAAAGATGCAAAGTCATACAGAGTCAGCCCAAACATTACATCTATTTTGTCTTTATCAAAACCAGGATTTTTTCTGCATACCTTTTCCATAAACAATGTTGTGTACAATATCTTCTGGACTTGGAGGCCTGTGGACATTTTATGACCCTTTTTTGATAAAGGCTGATCAGCCAGAAAACTTTTTTTCCCTTAAAGTGTTTCTTCTTTATTTTTCCCAGCCTCAGAAAGTACTAAACAGAGTTACATTCTCACGGAGCAAAGGTGCAGTGGGTCATAACAAAGAAAGAACCAATTAGCTCAAAGGTCTGATGTGGTTAATTCCAAGGCTGCTACTTGTTTTTCTTACATTCCAACTATGTTAACCAATGCACTTCCAGGTGCACAATGGATAAGGGATATGGTCACTTGGCAGCAAGCATTGGCCCAATAATGAACCCTTTACCAGTACTATCTATTCTAATAATTTTTCATCCCTTAAAGGACTCTATGCTCATTAGGACTTTTAGAATGTTTTGGTTTCCCGTACCTTTCAAGGTTGGGGAGTTGTGAACAATCATGTGTGTTAATTGCAAGAGTATGGATAAACATGTCAGGCAAGCTAGAATGCCAACAGAGGGGTTAAAATAGAAATATTTCTTTCATGCCCAGGAGACGTTAATTAAAGCCCTAAGTTGACTTTTTCCAGAGAAAGGTGGTCGGGGATAGCTCCCTGTTAATGTCAGAAGAGTTGGTGAAAGGCACAAAATAGTAAGACAGACAGATTTTGGTTTTGGGGTAGATGCTCGAGCAGATTCAGGGGGTCCCTTGAGTTCTGATCAGCCTTGCTCATCAGAATCTCTTCCACATGACCTTGTCATGGGTGGGATCTCCCATGGTGGCTCCCGGCAAGGGTCGATTTCTTCTGAGGCCTCTCGGCTTGTCGATGACTGTCTTCTTCCTGTGTCTTCACTTGGGCTTCCTTCTGTGCTCAATAAATGTTTGTTGAGCTTTTGTTAACGATCTGGGCAAGACCCTTAGGGCCTTTTTGTGCTATGGGATTCAGAACCCATGATCCAGAACAGTGGTGATGTTGACATCACACTAACCAAATGTGTCACTAACCTACTCTGAAAGCTTGGTGGTTGGGGGGGCGGGGGGGCGGGGGTGCGGTGAGGGGGTATTGCACAAGGAACTTGGAAGAATTGGGAGAATAAGAACCATACCACAGTCCTAATCCTGGAGAGTCAAATCAGACAGTCACAATCCTACTTAAATGAGTAGTGGCCAGTGTTGGGTTAACTTCCCACCACCTCTTACATTTCTGAATTTCTTTCTTCCACTTCTAGGAGAAAAAGATGTGATAGTTTTAGGGGATTTTGGCCAGGGGCCAGACAGCAGTGACTATGATATCTTGAGGAAAGAAAAATTCCACCACCTGATCCCTGCACACACCTTTACCAACATCAGCACCAAGAATCCTCAAGGCTCGAAGACTCTGGACAACATCTGGATCAGTAAAAGCTTAAAGAAGGTTTTCACAGGTAAAGCACATGTGCTGTTCAGAAACAGAGAGAGAGTCACCTGTCTGAGCTGGCAGTTCACGATTGTCTGGTTTGAGTGAGAGTCAGGAGTGACCTTCCCTCCTCTGCAGGCATTTATGAGGTTACTGTTCAGGTGGCTGTATAATTATCATTCACACAGAGCCACTTTTAAGAGTGAAGGGGTTCTGAAAACTAATTAAAAGGCATTCACTGACCTACATCAGAGACAAAGCCAGTGTGTGCCGGGCAGACCTGGTTATCGACTGGCAGCACTGGGTCGCTGCTGCGAACTTTCTCTGCTGCGCTGAGTAGGGGCCACTCTCTGGTTGTGGTGCGTGGGATTCTCATTGCAGTGCTTTCTCTTGTAGAGCACGGGTTCCAGGGCACGTGGGCTTCAGTAGTGAGGCTCAAGGGCTCTAGAGCGTGGGCTCAGTCGCTATAGTACACGGGCTTAGTTGCCCCACAACTTGTGGAATCTCCCTAGGCCAGAATTCAAACCCATGTCCCTTGCATTGGCAGGTGGATTCTTATCCACTGGCCACCAGGGAAGCCCCAACTTAGCCTAATTTTAAGGATACTTCGCCCTTCAGCAAACACTTCTCAAGCCCTGCCATGTTCAGGCAGTGTGTTGTGGCCTGAGATTTACCAACATGCCATCAGCACCCTGCAGAGCAGCAGTTGGTGGTGAGCTGACACGTTACCTGGCATCACGATAGGATGCCAAAGTGCTTTAGGCAGGACTCTGCCAGACCAGGGTGTGGTGGGTAACCTCAGCACTGAAAAGCACTCCCCCAAAACCAGTCACTTGCTGAGCAGACCTGGGGTCATGAAACAGTCATAAAAATACAGAAGCGGCAGTAGGGTCTTTGGATGTAAGATAAGAAGAGTAAGATAAGCACCAACAGTTTGAGAAGTGTCACTTGATCGGTTGTAGTCGTGTCCGACTCTTTGTAGTCCCCCAGGCTCCTCTGTCTGTGTGATTTTCCAGGCAAGAATACTGGAGTGGGTAGCCATTCTCTTCTCCAAGGGATCTTCCTGACCCAGGGATCAAACCCGTCTCCTGCACTGCAGGCAGATTCTTTACCATCTGAGTCACCAGAGAAGCCCTTACTAAACACAAATAGTTGCAGATTATACTTCAGAGAAATGTTAAAAAAAAAAAAAATTTAAGTATCAATGCTGGATTCCCACTGTGAGACCAGGACATGCAGCCAAGACTTGGATCCTCAAGACTAGACTCTCCAGTCCTGGGCACCAGAGTCCTGTTGGACTGTGTCATAGGAAAATCCAAAGGATGAAGAAAGTGGGTCTCAAAGGGAGTGTCAGTCATCAGACTGGGCAAGATGCAGTTTGCAGAAATGCACCGCTGGCTAGACAGAGGTTGGTGGCAATAGGAGGTGGTGCTGGAGTGCTTGAGCAGACAGGGCTGGAGGAAAGTTAGAAACCATCGCATCTGCCCCTTGCTCTTCAGCTGTAGAAAGCGAGGTACAGGGAGGAGTGGCCCTCATCATGGAACTGTTGCCTGGGCAGCAGAACTCACACCAGAACCCAGGCCTGAAAGTGAAGGTGTTAGTTACTTAGTTCAGGTCAGTTCAATTGCTCAGTTGTGTCCGACTCTTTGTGACCCCATGGACTGCAGCATGCCAGGCCTCCCTGCCCATCACCAACTCCTGGAGTTTACCCAAACTCATGTCCATTGAGTCGGTGATGCCATCCAACCATCTCATCCTCTGTTGTCCCCTTCTCCTCCCACCTTCAGTATTTCCCAGCATCAAGGTCTTTTCAGATGAGTCAATTTTTCAAATCAGGTGGCCAAAATCTTGGAGTTTCAGCTTCAGCATCAGTCCCTCCAATGAATATTCAGGACTGATTTCCTTTAGGATGGACTGGTTGGATCTCCTTGCAGTTCAAGGGACTCTCAAGAGTCTTCAACACCACAGTTCAGAAGCATAAATTCTTCAGTACTCAGCTTGCTTTATAGTCCAACTCTCACATCCATTCATGACCACTGGAAAAATCATAGTTTGACTATACGGACCTTTGTTGGCAAAGTAATGTCTCTGCTTTTTAATATGCTCTCTAGGTTGGTCATAACTTTCCTTCCAAGGAGCAAGTGTGTTTTAATTTCATGGCTGCAGTCACCATCTGCAGTGATTTTGGAGCCCCCCCCAAATAAAGTCTGACCCTGTTTCCATTGTTTCCCCATCTATTTGCCATGAAGTGATGGGACCAGATGCCATGATCTTAGTTTTCTGAATGTTGAGTTTTAAGTCAACTTTTTCACTCTGCTCTTTCACTTTCATCAAGAGGCTCCTAAAGAGTTGTTCTTAGCTTTCTGCCATCGGGGAAGGCAATGGCAATGGCACCCCACCCCAGTACTCTTGCCTGGAAAATCCCATGGACAGAGGTCCCTGGTGGGCCGCTGTCCATGGGGTTGCTAAGAGTCGGACCCAACTGAGCGACTTCAGTTTCACTTTTCACTTTCCACTTTCATGCATTGGAGAAGGAAATGGCAACCCACTCCAGTGTTCTTGCCTGGAGAATCCCAGGGACGGGGGAGCCTGGTGGGCTGCCGTCTATGGGGTCGCACAGAGTCGGACACGACTGAAGCGACTTAGCAGCAGCAGCTTTCTGCCATAAGGATGGTGTCATCTGCATATCTGAGGTTATTGATATTTCTCCCGGCAATCTTGATTCCAGCTTGTGCTTCTTCCAGCCCAGCGTTTCTCATGATGTACTCTGAATATAAGTTATATAAACAGGGTGACAATGTACAGCCTTGACATAATCCTTTCCCGATTTGGAACCAGTCTATTGTTCCATGTCCGACTCTAACTGTTGTTTCCTGACCTGCATACAGATTTCTCAGGAGGCAGGTCAGGTTGTCTGGTATTCCCATCTCTTTCAGAATTTTCCACAGTAAGTTGCTCAGTCGTGTCCAACTCTTTGTGACCCCATGGACTATAGCCTGCCAGACTCCTCTGTCCATGGAATTCTCTAGGCAAGAATACTGGAGTGGGTTGCCATTCCCTTCTCCAGGGTTTCTTCCCAACCCCAGGGACTGAACCCAGGTCTCCTGATTACAGGCAGATAGATTCTTTACCATCTCAGCCACTAGGGAAGCCACCAGAGCCCAGGCCTGGGTCTGTTTGATTATCTGGGATGGTTCTCACTGAGGGCCACAGCCATGCTTCTAACTGCTCTGTCCTTTCTTCTGTGACTCTTCCCGTTTCTTAAACATACCTTAAGCTTCACATGTTTCTAAACCTTGACTTTAAAAATACCTTTGCTATCTCATAAACTTCTGTAACTTTCTCTTCTTTACCCTTTTTGTAGAACTTTCTCTTCCCCACCCGCCTTTGCAGCTTTGCTTTGTGAAGTAGGACCTTCACTTCAGACACCTTTGTGGGAACTATGTCCCTGTCTCTAACACTTATCCTTGCTGGTCAGATTGCAAGTGTTTGCGAAGTAAGGACGGGGTGGGGGCCAGGAGGTATGCGAATGGGCAGGAGGCCTGGACCCAGGGTAGTTTCAGCGCCTCCTTGGCAAACCCTCACTTGTCTGGGAAATCCAATGGGCTGAGACAGTTCATTTGCACAGGCAAGCCAGGTGACTGAGGGGTCTCGTCAGGGAGCCCAGCCAGACTATTCAGTGTTGGCCCCCACCCACCAGCTTGCAGCTGTCCCCCACCCCCAATCCTGACCTCTGGGTCTGTCTTCCCTCTGCCTCCAGGCCACTGGGCTGTAGTGAGAGAAGGCCTCACGAACCCTTGGATTCCAGATAACTGGTCTTGGGGCGGAGTGGCTTCTGAACACTGCCCTGTGCTTGCGGAGTTTTACACGGAGAAGGACTGGACCAGGAAGGAAGGCCCTCGGAGCGGCAATGGGCTCACCCTGGAGCGGAGTGAAGCCAACATTAAACACGAGCGATGATGGCACCGAATAGGCGTTCCACCCCCTGACCCCGGGGAGTTCGCCCTTCCCCGTGAAGATGCAGAGCCAGAGCCGCCTGCCCTTTTGTCCTCGTTCTGACAGCGGACAGTGCTTGTGCTGGGACCCGGCTGCCTTCCTCACAGAGTTTGTGGACTCTCATGGGGGAGGGAGCCCAACAGGCCCTCAAGGTGCTGGATGGTCTGATCAGAAGCCAGGTAGAGAACTGGAATGTCTCTGATCTGTGGATGCCGCCAGCCTCAGCCACTGGGGGTGATCACCCCACTGCTGGACTGCAGCTCAAATGCAAGTGGAGGCTGGAGGCAGCGCTCTCGTTCCTGACCACCAGTCTGCGATGTTCTGACTGCAAATTCTGTGAAAAGCTTTTAACTTGAACACTCTCCTCAAATATTTTGAGTGATGATTTTTAGTTTTGTTTTGAAAAAATAAACAGAGATGAACCTGCCTGGCTGCAGTGAGAGCCTGGGGGCGGTCCCCTGTTCTGTGTGTTTTGTGCCCTCTTCTGATGTCCTGGGCCGGGTGGGGAAGGGAAGAGGCTGCGGCCTGCAGGGTCCGAACACAAGGAACCCCTAACACTGGGAGCTCCTTTTGCATCCTTGCCTTGAGATCCTGCAGAGGTACCCATCACACCCTCATTGACCCCCGGGGATCTCTGTCCAATCTTTAGATCGTCTCTTCCCTCCCATCCAGTGCTTCATCCTCTGACCCCTTTGCCGGACCATCTATCACTTTGAAGAACCATTTGAATGATCTCCTTTCCTCCTTCCCCGTTCAATTCAGTTCACCTTCAGTTCCCCAGCATTCCCTAGTCATTCTCTACCCAGAGCCTCCAGCTGCTGATCCTGAGGAATAGCTGTTGATTCTGGATCCCCAGGAAGCTAAGCCTGGGAGCATCAAGAGAGGTTGGGTCCTCCTTTGAGGGTGGGTGTTGGGGGTGGGGGGCGGGACGTGCGGGTTAACTGCCATCAAGTACTCTTTCCTTCCCAGGTTGGGGTCTCCTGTAGGTCCCCAGGAGACTGGGATTATGATGCCCACTTCACAGCTGAAGAAACAGGCTTACGGAGTTTCACCTCCTGAAGGTCACACAGCCAGTAAGTACATAGACGGGATCTACACTCAGTCCAAAGCCCATGCACACACGTCAGCCCTATGCTGCTGATACTGACGTGTGAGAGAGTTAACAATGGCTGTGAATGTGTGGACCACCATCACCACCAGTGGGAATCTAGTGACTTGAAACCCAGGGCTGGATGGGCAGTGAAAGGGTCCCTGTCCATCAAAGGACGGACACCTGGGGCATCGGGCTCCCGGGAGCATCATTGGTCATGAGCACAGGAAGGAAACCCCTTTCTGGGAGCTTTTCGTGTACCTGGTCATCACCCATTACTACTCCCAGGAGCTATCTCTCCAATGGGTGGGTGAGCAGCGCCTGGAGACCTGGAACCTGTGATAGCTGAGTCTTGACTGAAAGCATTCAAGTTAGAATGAAAAGTCGTGGTGGGTAGGAAGGGGTGACCTTTTTTGGTACTTTTCTGCTGCTACTAAGTTGCTTCAGTCGTGTCCAACTCTGTGCAATCCCATTGATGGCAGCCCACCAGGCTCCCCCGTCCCTGGGATTCTCCAGGCAAGAACACTGGAGTGGGCTGCCATTTCCTTCTCCAATGCATGAAAGTGAAAAATGAAAGTGAAGTTGCTCAGTCATGCTCAACTCCTAGCGACCCCATGGACTGCAGCCTACCAGGCTCCTCCATCCATGGGATTTTCCAGGCAAGAGTACTGGAGTGGGATGCCATTGCCTTTTCCTTTATCTGCAGTTAAAACTTCCACCTGCATTTACCATTCAGATGCTCCAAGTTCTTTTAGCCAGATTTTTGCACAAAACTGTGGAAAGAAAAGGGCTTCTTAGGTGAGAAGAGGGGAGAAAAATCCAGTTAAACGACCTTTGTGAAAGTCCCTTGATTTGAGCCAGAGGCTGGGGAGCTGAATGGTAGGTCATACACTGGAGTTTGCTCAGTGCCTCTGCTTAGCCTTGGCTGGATGCACACTCACACCCCAGACACAGAGTGGAGGTGCTTGTTTCCTGAGGACCCTAGAAATGAAGGCATTGCTTGGTAGCCACAGGCCCAGGGTTTGAAGGCAGCAGACCTGGCTGCGGAGTCCCAGCTCGGCTATGTCCAAGCTGTGGCCCCTGCAGGTTCTGCTTATCTGGCTGAGTCCCGGGTTTCTTAAGTGAGGATAAAACCCCTCAGGGCTGCAGAGAATAAATAACATCTATAAAATTCTCAGCATGCTCTCTGACCACAGAGCTCAACTCCGGGGCGGGGGAGGGGGTGGTGGTGGGGGAGGGGGAGCCATTCCCCCTGACACATGGTGAGAACTCAACAAGCAGCAGCATTTAAAAATAATTCTTCTATTTTTTCTTGTCTTCATTTTATCCCCGGAGTTTCTGTTATCCTCAACTGGAACAGATGCTTCGTGCTTTCCCAACAGTATGTTATCCTGGACCGTCCACTGGTCCAACTGAGCTCTCAAAAGTAAGGATCCCCACCCAGTGGAGCCTGTCACTGATCATCCAGCCCCACATTCCATTGAGAAAGACCCAGAGGCTCTGGAAGCGTCCAAGACTGCACTTCACAGCTCCCCCTGGTGGAGAAACTTGGTAGGACACCCAGTAAATCATCCAGAAACAGAACCTGTGCTTTTTTTCTGCTTGAGTTGACAGGATATGGCCGACTGTCTCCCAGAGCAGTAACAGCTGGACTCAGACGTGGAATCTTAAGTGGGATCGTCGCTGGTCTAACTGTGGGCACATTTAGCCTTTGAAAGTCTCAGTTCCCAGCCATGCTGTGGGATGATGGAGGCTTCCCCCGGCAGAGAGTGCCTGCCTAGGCTCCTCCCTGCCTGGGCCTGTGAGCCTTTAGCCCAGAGGCAGGATTTTCATAAAACTTACATAATTCAAAGCTCAAGTTTTCTAGAAGTGTTAAGATTAATTAATAATCAGATGGCTCATCTCCTCTCTCCCCCTGCCCAGTAAGTATGAGAGAATTGAGTAGAGCTTAAAATCCAAAGGATACTTAAATTTACAAATTATGGATAGTTGTTGAAGCTGGGTGATAGGATCTACTTTTGTCTGTTTTAGACGTTTCGTAGTCACAGTGAAATAAATAAATACATAATAAAAGGCCCAAGCTTGCCCCCGAATGACAATGTTCAAAGTTTTATACTTTTTAAACAGAAAAATACTACATGCCTGTAGGCCAGGCATGCTAAAGTCCTCACAGCAGATGTGTAAACATGTGAAGGGAATTATAACTCTTTCTTCTTATGCCACTCCCTGAAGGGGCATTTTGCTGGGAAGGAGTCACTGAAAGTGATCAAGTGTTAATTCTGGAATGGTGAAATTAAAATGTACGTATTTGGAGGTAAAATTAAAATATAGGTATTTGGAACAAAGAGAAGAAAGGGATATTTAAAAACCTTGGGCTGCTTTTCATTCATCACACATGGTGCACCCACGAGGTTTGGCTCTGGGGGTGATCAGAGGAGAGAGAGGAAGACCCCTGACTTCCAAGGTCACTCGGCCATGGTTCTAGTCTGTGTCTGTCTCCAACAGGGGCTGCAAGGGCCTGGTTACAGAATCCCCTGTATTCTCCATTCTCCCCTTGGTGAGCCTGGAAGAGGCAGAGGGGTTTCCCCTGAAGGAGCAGCCGGCAGAAATCTGAGTGCCAGGCCTTAGGAAGCTGGGAATCTTCATGCAGCAGCCAAAGTGATTCATAACTGCATCTTCCATTTTATAAGAAAACCATAGGCCCTTTCATAAAACAGAACCCTGAGCCCCCAGACTCCGGGTGTTCCATGGGAGGGCCAGTTCCTTCCAGCCCAGCCCTCTACCCAGTCTCCATGCTGTGGCCCCTGACCTCAAGGCACTCACTGCTGGCATGCCCCCACCCACTTCACGGATGACCTTTGGTACAGGCCTAAGTGGGCAAAGGGGCTACCCTGGTGGCTCAGACGGTAAAGAATCTGCCTGCATTGCAGGAGACCTGGGTTCGGTCCCTGGGTTGGTAAGATCCCCTGGAGAAGGGAACCCATGGCTACCCACTCCAGTATTCTGGCCTGGAGAATTGCATGGACGGAAGAGCCTCGTGGGCTACAGTCCATGAGGTCCCGAAGAGTCAGACACAACTGACCAACTTTGCCTAAAGGGGCAAAGAAACAAGCCAGGGAATCATGAACAAGTTTCCTCATCTTCAACTTGTGGGGGCAGATGGGAGTCTCCCTGCCTAACCCCACCGCGGAGGCCAGCAGCTCCTGCCCCTTGGAAGGACCTTTGAGTAGGTCTGGACTCCCTTTGAGTCCAGAGTGAGGACAGAGTGGCAGCATGAGGTCTGCCCATCTGAGGCACCCTTTACCTGGTTGATGGGCCCCCTGGGATGTCTGCCTCCACGGAGAGAGCCCTGCCCACCACGGGGAGAGCCCCGCCCACCACAGGAGTGCCTGCTTAGCCTGATTGCTGCTGAAGGCAGGCAGTCTCAGAGCCGTGGAGGTGGGTATCTTTGCTGAAACCAGGAAGAGGAGGTCTGGAACAGAGCGGGCACTATCTGCCTCCTGAGTGTCCCACGGCTGGCCAGGTGACTTATACAGCTAACCTGAGGACATTCTCCGAGGACTTGAGGCCAACTCCATCGCCCCCATTAGTTGGTAAGTCACAAAGTTGGGATTGCTGACTCAGCTCTGAATGCAAAGGCCTTGTTTTTAAAGTTCTTTAGGCGGGTAGGCTCATACTTGCTAAGTCACTTCAGTCGTGTCTGACTCTGTGTGACCCCATAGACCGCAGCCTGCCAGGCTTCCCCGTCCCTGGGATTCTCCAGGCAAGAACACTGGAGTGGTTGCCATTTCCTTCTCCAATGCATGAAAGTGAAAAGAGAAAGTGAAGTCGCTCAGTCGTGTCCGACTCTTAGCGACCCCATGGACTGCAGCCTACCAGGCTCCTCCGTCCGTGGGATTTTCCAGGCAAAGTACTGGAGTGGGGTGCCATTGCCTTCTCTGAGGCTCATACTTAAGAATAAACAAAATAACTTGTCAAGCAGAGATATAAAGTGCTGTGCGAATCAGAGGAAAAGGGTATGGGTATTTTCACTTGGCCGAAAAGGATATTTTCACTTGGCCGCAAATCTGAGTAGTCTTCCTGGGAAAGTTTTCTGAGCTGGGGCTTTAATGGGCAAGACTGGTGCGGGCGGTGCAGGCAGGCAGAAGACGGTATTCTGGGCGGGGGGTACTGAGGACAAGGGTATGGAGGAGGGAAGCACTCCATCTAGGTCACTCTAGCAAGTTTATGAAGGGTTGTGGGGAGAAGACTAAACAGAACCCAAGGCCAGAGTAAAAAGGCAGCAGGCCTGGGAGCTGGTAGGCTGCTCTGCAGGCCTTGTGCAAAGTAGAGGAAGAGGCTGCAGCGTTGGAGCACTGCAGAGCCTGGCAAGAAATGCGCCGGCCATCACACTGGTCCCTGAGCAAGGGATGAGGCTGGAGTGGAGCAGCAGTGGACATGGAGGGGCCAGGACAGTGGTCCCCCTCACCTCTGAGGAGCAGGTCCCTGGAACATTTACAGGACGAGCTAGAGGCCCAGCAAGGTGGAGGGGGAACAGTTCTGGGAGGTACTGAGAGCTCAGCTGTAGTGAATATTACAGGCCCAGACTCCTGTTAAACACACCTGGAACTTATTGTGTCTCTGGCCAAGTTACTTGACCTTCTGTAAGCCTGTTTCCATAGCTGAAAAATGGAAATGTTTCTCCCTCCTTGTAATAAGAAATGAACTATTGGTTGTGTGTGGCAATCCCCTTCCTCATCACCAGCAGTTTCTGTGGTGGCCAAGCCCTTCTGGGAGGTGCAGGTGTTTGGGGAGTTCTCAGACTGCTGCTCTGTGCCCAGACACAGCCCTCAGCCAAGCACAATGAGGCTCCTTTGTGTGAACAACACTGTAAAGACGGACACGAGATCAGATGCCAGGGTCTGACTGAGAGCCGGGGTGCGGGGCGGCCTGACCACCACTGAGAAGCAGGCCACTGCCTAAAAGTGGAGGCAGGGGGACCTGCATTGGCGAGGAGTCTGCTGAGCATTAAAACAGATCACTCGTGGGGATGGGGGGATGACCCTCACTTTCAGGGTCAGACCACACGACGCATGTTTCGCTTGGCACGTTGGATTCTGAGGCACTTAATGGTGTCTGCTTAGAAGCCAAGCTCCCATCAATAGTCAGTGCTGGGAGATGGGCTATCCTAAGCTGCTGTCTCTATCGTGATGAATTATTTAATTAAATGATTCTTGTTGTGGGTGGGGAGTACTGGGGACTCAGGTTTTGCTGTGATAAGGAATGCAGTTGGCCTGGAACGTGTCAAGCAGATAAGGAGGCCTGTGGAGAACAAGTGGCCGTGACAAAGGCCGGGGGCATGGAGGAGGGGAGGAGGGAATAAGGCCACAGGCCCAGGCCCAGTAGCACTTTCTGTGGTCTCCTGCCCTCTGGAAACTGCTTGGGAGGTCGAGTAGCCAAGGTCGACCTGGAGTTGCCACAGCAGCACAGAGACCAAGGAAAGCAGGGGGCAGAGGGCTGGGGTGTCCAGGCCCCCAGACACTTGCAGCCTGGAGCAGGGAGGACAAGCTTCAAGCTTCAAAGGCAGAGGTAAGGTGTGGGCTGGGGCACCCTGGCTTCACCTCAGGGGTGAGGGCTGGAAGGGCGACATTCTTTTTTTTTTTCTCAGATCTGGGTACCCAGGGGGCCAGGTTGGGCCTGGTAACACGGGAAGTGCAGACCAGTGAGATCAGTGACATCCACAGGCTGAAGAGCAGCCAGAAAAGAGGGTGCTGTCTTGCCCCCCAAGAGCCTGGTCTCGTGCACAGGTGGTTCCGGGGGCCTGGGTGGGAGGGAGACGGGAGAGAGACAGGCCCCAGGAGAGGTTTCCCATGTGCTGGCGTTTTCCTGCATCTGGGGGTCAAACCACACAGGCAGCCTGTAGTAGGTGCCTTTGGTTCTGGGGTGCCTACTAGTGCGTGCTGAGCAACTGAGGTCCCATCAGTAGTCTATGGTGGACGATGGGCGCTCCTAAGTGCCCTGCTGTCTCCATCATGATGAGTTATTTAATTGATTAAATAATAATTCAGTGATTTGCTGCTAGTGGGGAGCATTAAGGACTCAGGTTTTACTGTGGTGGTGAATTAGGACGATTGGCTGGCACTGTGTGATTGCATCAGAACTGGCTGCTTCAGGCTGAACCCAAGTCTGCAAGCTGGAGGAGGGTGTCAGGCCTCCAGGCCCACTCTGTATCCTGGGATCATGTCTTCACTCTGAGTTCAGAGATGTCCTGAGGGGCATTTTTATTTATTAATTTGGTTTTCTATTCAAAAATGTTATATTTATAATTCATTTACAATGTGTCAATTTCAGGTGCACAACAAAGTGATTCAATACATATATCTGTTCTTTTCAAATTCTCTTTCCATTTAGGTTATTACAGAATATTGAGTAGCGTTCTCTGTGCTGTACTAGGTCCATGTTGATTTACTTATTCTATATCTGTAGTGTGTATGTCAATCCCAAACTCCTAATTTAGCCCTTCAGCCCCAGTGCTTTTCCCCTTGGTGACCATAAGTCTGTTTCCAAAGTCTGTGAGTCTGTTTTGTAAACAAGGTCCTTTGCGTGATATTTTTAGATTTCACATACAAGTGATGTCATGTGACATTCATCTCTCTGACACTTCATCTAGTATGATAGTCTCTAGGTTCCTCTATGTTGCTGCAAGTGCCATTCTTTCTTTCTAATGGTTGAGGAATATTCCACTGTATATATGTACGTCTTTTTATCCATTCTTCTGTCAATGGACATTTTAATTGCTTCCATGTCCTAGCTGCTTTATACAGCGCTGCAATGAACATCAGGGTGCATGTATCATTTTGAACCATGTTTTTCTCCAGAAACATCACCAGGAGTGGGACTGCTGGAGCATGTGGTAGATCTATTCTTTAGCTTTTCAAGGAACCTCCATACTGTTTTCCATAGTGGCTGGATCAATTAACATTTCCACCAACAGTGTATGCGGGTTCCACATCCTCTCCAGCGTTTATTGTTTATAGACTTTTTTTTAACTTATTTTATATTAGGGTATAGCAGATTAACTGTGTTGTGACAATTTCAGTAAAGGACTCAGCCATTCATGTGTCCATTCTCCCCCAAGCTCCTCTCCCATCCAGGCTGCCACATAACATTGAGCAGAGTTCCATGTGCTATATCGTAGGTCCTTGCTTGTTTATAGACTTTTTGATGAGGGTCATTCTGACTGGTGTAGGGTGATATCTCATTGTAGTTTTGTATTTCTCTAATAATTAGCAATGTTGAGGATCTTTTCACGTGCCTTTGGCCATCTGTGTTCTTTGGAGGATTGGGTTATTTGTTTTTGGTATTGAGCTTCATGAACTCTCTGTAAATTTTGGAGATTAACCCCTTGTCAGTTGCATTGTTTGCAAATATTTCCTCCTATTCTGTGGGTTTTCTTTTTATGGTTTTTCTTTGCTGTGCAAAAGCTTTTGAGTTTAAGTAGTTCCCATTTATTTTTGTTTTTACTTTCATTACTCTAGGAGACGGATTAAAAATTATATTCTTGCGATTTATGCCTAAGGATGTTCTGCCTATGGTTTCTTCTAGGAATTTTATAGTATCAGGCCATACATTTAGGTCTTCAATCCCACTGAAACCGTAAAGTGGCATTTTTAAAGAGGCTACTGAGATGGCTTTACCTCTCAGCCAAGGGGGCACCCTCACTGCTCTGTGCTTCAAGGAATCCTGTGGATTTTCTAGGCTATAGAAATCCCCCCATTCACTGACTTTAAAAGCCCAAGGACAGGGAGTCAGGAAGTGCCAGGATGAGGCCCTGCTGGTGGGCCACCTATGGCCAGTGTTTCCTGGCCCTCAGGCTCCATCCTGCTCCAATGTTACCTCTGACTGAGATTTCAAACAAGGAGCGTTGCTTTCCTGGGCAGTGGGGCTCTCACATCAGTGCATTGAAGGGTCTCCCTAGGAGCGTGCTGGCCTGCAGCCCTGACCCCAAGTGTCCATGCTGGAATGCTGATTAGGTCTGCCTGTGGTTTGGGTGGGTCAGTGAAGGTGCCCGGAGACACACACTGAGAGACTTGAGGGGAATCCGTTTAAACAGAGTATGGAGAGGTATGGCTGAACCCACTGTAAATACTACCCAAGATAGAGCTGAGGTGACTGAAACATGAAGACATGGAGGAGTGTATAAGCATTTCAGTGTGGCTCTCACTGCCTAGGTAAGGGATTCCTTCAGCGGGGGCAATAACTACCTGTGAAGCAGATCAACAAGGTGCTCAACACATGAAGGGTCAAAGGTGACAAACAGCAGGAGAGCTGTTGTGACAGTGGCTGTTTTATTAAGAGTCTGAGTTCTTGGCTTGCTGTCCCAGGACAACTGGCAGAGAGGATGTTTCATTACTTCAGTTACCAAACGCAGGACCAGTTTTCAAAGATTTGTGTTGGGTAAATCCTTACTATTAATATTCAGAAATGTGAACGTGAGGTCGCTCACTCATATTCGACTCTTTGCGACCCCATGGACTGTATCCTTCCAGGCTCCTCTGTCCATGGGATTTTCCAGACAATAGTACTGGAGTGGATTGCCATTTCCTTCTCCAAGGGATCTTCCCAACCCAGGAGTCGAACCCAGGTCTCCCACATTGTAGACAGACGCTTTACCGTCTGAGCCACCAAGATCAGATCAGATCAGTCACTCAGTTGTGTCCGACTCTTTGCGACCCCATGAATCTCAGCATGCCAGGCCTCCCTGTCCATCACCAACTCCTGGAGGTCACTCAAACTCGAGACTCACATCCATCGAGTCAGTGATGCCATCCAGCCATCTCATCCTCTGTCGTCCCCTTCTCCTCCTGCCCTCAATCCCTCCCAGCATCAGAATCTTCTCCAATGAGTCAACTCTTCGCATGAGGTGGCCAAAGGATTGGAGTTTCAGCTTTAGCATCATTCCTTTCAAAGAAATCCCAGGGCTGATCTCCTTCAGAATGGACTGGCTGGATCTCCTTGCAGTCCAAGGGACTCTCAAGAGTCTTCTCCAACACCACACTTCAAAAGCATCAATTCTTCGGTTCTCAGCCTTCTTCACAGTCCAGCTCTCACATCCATACATGACCACAGGAAAGACCATAGCCTTGACTAGGCGAACCTTTGTTGGCAAAGTAATGTCTCTGCTTTTGAATATGCGATTTAGGTTGGTCATAACTTTTCTTCCAAGGAGTAAGCATCTTTTAATTTCATGGCTTCAGTCACCATCTGCAGTGATTTTGGAGCCCAGAAAAATAAAGTCTGACACTGTTTCCACTGTTTCCCCATCTATTTCCCATGAAGTGATGGGACTAGATGCCATGATCTTCATTTTCTGAATGTTGAGCTTTAAGCCAACCTTTTCACTCTCCACTTTCACTTTCATCAAGAGGCTTTTGAGTTCCTCTTCCCTTTCTGCCATAAGGGTGGTGTCATCTGCATATCTGAGGTTATTGATATTTCTCCCAGAAATCTTGATTCCAGCTTGTGTTTCTTCCAGTCCAGTGTTTCTCATGATGTACTCTGCATATAAGTTAAATAAACAGGGTGACAATATTCAGCCTTGATGTACTCCTTTTCCTATCTGGAACCAGTCTGTTGTTCCATGACCAGTTCTAACTGTTGCTTCCTGACCTGCATACAGAGTTCTCAAGAGGCAGACCAGGTGGTCTGGTATTCCCATCTCTTTCAGAATTTTCCACAGTTTATTGTGATCCACACAGTCAAAGGCTTTGGCATAGTCAATAAAGCAGAAATAGATGTTTTTCTGGAACTCTCTTGCTTTTTCCATGATCCAGTGGATGTTGGCAATTTGATTTCTGGTTCCTCTGCCTTTTCTAAAACCAGCTTGACCATCAGGAAGTTCACAGTTCATGTATTGCTGAAGCCTGGCTTGGAGAATTTTGAGCATTACTTTACTAACGTGTGAGATGAGTGCAATTGTGTGGTAGTTTGAGCATTCTTTGGCATTGCCTTTCTTTGGGATTGGGATGAAAACTGACCTTTTCCAGTCTTGTGGCCACTACTGAGTTTTCCAAATTTGCTGGCATATTGAGTGCAGCACTTTCACAGCATCGTCTTTCAGGATTTGAAATAGCTCAACTGGAATTCCATCACCTCCACTAGCTTTGTTTGTAGTGATGCTTTCTAAGGCCCACTTGACTTCACATTCCAGGATGTCTGGCTCTAGGTCAGTGATCACACCATCGTGATTATCTTGGTCGTGAAGATCTTTTTTGTACAGTTCTTCTGTGTATTCTTGCCACCTCCTCTTAATATATTCTGCTTCTGTTAGGTCCATACCATTTCTGTCCTTTATCGAGCCTATCTTTGCATGAAATGTTCCTTTGGTATCTCTGATTTTCTTGAAGAGATCCCTAGTCTTTCCCATTCTGGTGTTTTCCTCTATTTCCTTGCATTGATCGCTGAAGAAGGCTTTCTTATCTCTTCTTGCTATTCTTTGGAACTCTGCATTCAGATGCTTATATCTTTCCTTTTCTCCTTTGCTTTTCACTTCTCTTCTTTTCACAGCTATTTGTAAGGCCTCCCCAGACAGCCATTTTGCTTTTTTGCATTTCTTTTCATCTTTGCATTTCTTTTTTTTTTTTTTTTGCATTGTGGAGGCTGACAGATGAGCCACCAAGGAAGTCCAATATTCAGAAAACTGGTAAGCAACTGGCACTCTAGGAATTTTCTTTGAACTTTCCTTCTGAATTTTTCTGAACATATTCTTCATCGTTTCTTTATCCAAGTCTTAAGTTACCAGGGAAATCTTTAGAAGTCCTAATATTTTCATATTTCGCTCACAGAGGGGTTTATGGGCCTGCTTGCTGGCAAGCAGCAGTCACACTGAGTGGTTTTGGTGCTGAGGTCAGCAGGATGCAACGCATACCGGGGAGGATCAGATGCATCCACCTTCACAGGCAACTTCTGGCCTCAGTTCTCATCGGCAGCATACAGTTCTCAAAGCCTGAAACTATCCCTGACAAATCTCGTCACACATCCAACCCCGAGACACCTCCAGTATTTCCCAAAGGCCCTCAGGAATCCCAATTTATAGACCTGTTTACTTGGGGAGTGCAGTGAGAGATGGTTAGAACTCGCTGTGGTTCCCAGTATTTTAAAATAACCCAGATTACAAGGTCTGACAGCTGCGTTGTCACTGGGTATCTTGGGTTTGTGACATAAGACCTAAAGACCCACAGAGCTATTATATTAATATATCAAAGCAATGTGAGAAATCATCAGTTCCTATGCCCACCTGTGTGAAATCTAGAAACAAGGGGGACCCCAGGTTGTGGGTCGCTGTTAGCTGCTGAGCTGAGAAATCTCTTTGGCCAGAGATCTGGTGTCTTTTCTCTCTCATTTCTCTAAAAGCAAAATACTGGTTTTCCTGAGAAGTGTCTTAGGTAATTATGTTAGGAAGCTGTGGTAACATAAAATACCATCGGAATCTCAAATTGCTCACATTTCAAACAGACATTAAAATGTTATTAAAGATATCTGTCAAGGCTGTAAATAGTATATACTTTAGCACAGAATAGACTCTGTATATTTATATACAGTGTACGTGTGTGTGTGTGTGTATATATATATATATATATATATATATAGCTTTTCAGTGCATCATCTCAGGGAATTTTATGACAAACTGGCCAGTGAGAGAGTTAAATTGAAGGGAGGAAACAGATTTTGAAAGACCTGCAGGACACGTAGGTAACTCCTTCTCCAGAGCTATTTAAGGTGATATGTACATCTTTCCTAGAAAGAAAACAGCACAGGACCTCTTTCCTGTGCTATGCTGTGCTAAATCACTTCAGTTGTGTCAGACTCTGCGCAACCCTATGAGTTGTAGCCTATCAGGCTCCTCTGTCCATGGGATTCTCCTTTCAAGAACAATGGAGTGGGTTGCCATTCCCTTCTCCAGGGGATCTCCTCCAGACCCAGGGATCAAACCCATGTATCTTATGTCTCCTACATTGGTGGAGGGCGGCGGGGGGTGGGGTTCTTTACCACTAGTGCCACCTAGGAAGCCCAGAGGGCCTCTGTATGTGTGTGTTAGTAGCTCAGTCATGTCTGACTCTCTGCAACCCCGTGGACTGTAGCTCGCCAGGCTCTTCTGTCCATGGAATTTCTCAGGCAAGAATACTGGAGTGAGTTGCTACTCCCTTCTCCAGGGTATCTTCCCAACCCAGGGATCAAACCCTGGTCTCCTACATTGCAGGCAAACTCTTTACCATCTGAGCCACCAGGGAAGCCCTAGAGGGCGGGGGCAGACATAAAATACTGAAAAGGAAAAGAGCTAAAAGAGAGTGGGAACAAAGAGTTTGTAGTCCCTCTAGTGGACAGTTGTGGAGTGGCACCCAGAAATTCACTCAAGACCTCTTTGCTGTTTTCAGTCACTACTTCCAGTCCAACTCTTTGGCACCCCGGACAGCAGCATGCCAGGCTCATCTCTTCTTCATAATCTCCTGGAGTTTACTCAGATTCATGCCCATTGAGTCAATGATGCTAACTATCTTGTCCTCTGCTGCCCCCATCTATTGCCTTCAGTCTTTCCTAGTATTAGGGTCATTTCCAAAGAATCGGCTATTTGCATCAGGTGGCCAAAGTATTGGAACTTCAGCGTCAGTCCTTTCAATGAATATTCTGGGTTGATTTCCTTTAGGATTGACTGGTTTGATCTCCTTGCTGTTCAAGAGATTCTCAAGAATCTTCTTCAGCAGCACCACAGTTCAAAAGTGTCGATTCTTTGGTGCTCAGTCTTCTTTATGGTCCAGCTCTTACATTCCTACATGATCTTTATGGTCCAGCTCTCACATCTGAACATGACTACTGGAAAAACAATAGCTTTGACTATATGGACTTTGTTGGTAAACTGATATCTCTGCTTTTGAATACACTGTCTAGGTTTGTCATAGCTTTCCTTCCGAGGAGGAAGCATTTTTTAATTTTGTGGCTGTCTGAAGTGACTTTCCAGAACCCAGAAAAGTAAAATCTGTCACCACTTCCACTTTTCCCCCTTCTATTTGCCACGAAGTGATGGGAACGGATGTCATGATCTTTGTTTTTTGAATGTTGAGTTTAAAGCCAGCTTTTTCACTCTCCTTTTTCACTTTCATCAAGAGACTCTTTTGTTTCTCTGTGCTTTCTGCCATTAGGGTGGTATCATCTGCACATCTGAAGTTGTTGATATTTCTCCAAGCAATCTTGATTGCAGCTTGTAATTCATCCAGCCCAGCATTTCCCATGATGTACTCTACATATAAGTTAAATAAGCAGGGTGACAATATAAAACCTTGTCATATGGGAAGGATCCCCAGTTTGAACCAATCAGTTGTTCCATGTCCAGTTTTAACTGTTGCTTCTTGACCTGTATACAGCTTTCTCAGGAGACAGATAAGGTGATCCAGTACTCCCATCTATTTAAGAATTTTCCAATTTTATGGGGAGGGAGGAGGGTTCAGGATGGGGAGCACATGTATACTTGTGGGATTCATTTTGATGAATGGTGAAAGCAATACAATATTGTAAAGTTAAGCAAAATAAAATAAAAAAAAATTAAAAAAAAAAAAAGAATTTTCCACAGTTTGTTGTGATCCACACAGTCACAGGCTTTAATGTGGTCAAAGAAGCAGATGTTTTCTGGAATTCCCTTTCCTTCTCCATGATCTAATGAATGTTGGCAATTTGATCTCTGGTTCCTCTGCCTTTTCTAAATCCAACTTGTACATCTGGACATTCTTGGTTCACAAACTGCTAAAGCCTAGCTTGAAGGATTTTGAGCATAACCTTGCTAGCTTGTGAAATGAGTCCAATTGTGTGGTAATTTGAACATCCTTTGTCATCGCCCTTCTTTGGGATTGAAATGAAAACTGACCTTTTCTAGTCCTGTGGCCACTGCTGAATTTTCCAAATTTGCTGACATGTTGAGTGCAACATTTTAACAGCATCATCTTTCAGTATTTAACACCAAAAATATTTGGTATTGGGTTACAGCCGATTAACTGTTGTAGTTTCAGGTGAACAGGAGAGGGACTCAGCCATACCCATACATATACACATATCCATTCTTCCCCAACCCCCCTCTAATACAGGCTGGCACATGACATTGAGCAGAATTCCATGTGTTATACAATAGGTCTTTGTTGGTTATCCAAATTAAATATAGCAGTGTGTATATGATCTTCCTAAAGTCCCTAACTATCCCAACGCCCCAACAACCATAAGTTTGTTTTCTGTGAGTCTCTTTTTATTTTGTAAGTACGTACGTTTGTATCATTTCTTTTTAGATTCCACATACAAGGGATGTCATATGATATTTCTCCTATGTCTGACTTACTTCATTCAGTATGACACTCTTGGTCCATCCATGTTGCTGCAAATGGCATTATTTCATCCTTTTTAATGGCTGAGAATATTCCATTGTATATAGGTACCACATCTTCTTTTTTGTTTCTCTGTCAATGGACATTTAGGTTGCTTCTAGGTCTCAGCTATTGTAAACAGTGCTGCAATGAACATTGGGGTGCATGTATCTTTTTAGGCCATGCTTCTCTCTGGATATATGCCCAGGAGTGAGATTGCAGGGTCGCATGGTAGCTCTATTTTTAGTTTTTTAAGGAACTTCCATACTGTTCTGCATAGTGACTAAAACAACTTACATTCCCACCAAGAGTGCAGGAGGGTTCCCTTCTCTCCACACCCTCTCCAACATTCGTTGTTTGTGGATTTTTTGATGATAGCTATTCTGAACTGTGTGAGATGATAGTCTCATTGTAATTTTGATTTGCATTTCTGTAATACCTAATGATATTGAACATCTTTTCCTGTGTCTATTGGGCATGTGTATGAACTTTTTAGGGAAAAGTCTATTCAGGTCTTCTGCCTACTTTTTGAGTTTGTTTTTTTGTTGCTGCTGCTGCTAAGTGACTTCAGTCGTGTCCGACTCTGTGCAACCCCATAGACGGAAGCCCACCGGCTCCCCCGTCCCTGGGATTCTCTAGGCAAGAACACTGGAGTGGGTTGCCATTTCCTTCTCCAATGCATGAAAGTGAAAAGTGAAAGTGAAGTCGCTCAGTCGTTTCCGACTCTTAACGACTCCATGGACTGCAGCCTACCAGGGTCCTCCATCCATGGGATTTTCCAGGCAAGAGTACTGGAGTGGGGTGCCATTGCCTTCTCCATTTTTGTTGCTACTAAGCATCATAAACTGTAAATTTGGGAGTTCAGTTCAGTCGCTCAGTGTCCGACTCTTTGCGACCCCAAGAATGGCAGCACACCAGGCCTCCCTGTCCATCACCAGTACCCGGAGTTCACTCAGACTCACATCCATGGAGTCAGTGATGCCATCCAGCCATCTCATCCTCTGTCGTCCCATTCTCCTCCTGCCCCCAATCCCTCCCAGCATCAGAGTCTTCTCCAATGAGTCAACTCTTCGCATGAGGTGGCCAAAATACTGGAGTTTCAGCTTTAGCATCATTCCTTCCAAAGAACACCCAGGACTGATCTCCTTTAGAATGGACTGGTTGGATCTCCTCGCAGTCCAAGGAACTCTCAAGAGTCTCCTCCAACACCACAGTTCAAAAGCATCAATTCTTCAGCGCTCAGCTTTCTTCACAGTCCAACTCTCACATCCATACATGACCACTGGAAAGACCATAGCCTTGACTAGACAAACCTTTGTTGGCAAAGTAATGTCTTTGGTTTTGAATATGCTATCTAGGTTGGTCATAATTTTCCTTCTAAGGAGGGTCTTTTAATTTTACCACTGCAGTCACCATCTGCAGTGATTTTGGAGCCCCCAAAATAAAGTCTGTCACTGTTTCCACTGTTTCCCCATCTATTTGCCATGAAATGATGGGACCAGATGCCATGATCTTCATTTTCTGAACGTTGAGCTTTAAGCCAACCTTTTCACTCTCCACTTTCACTTTCATCAAGAGGCTTTTTAGTTCCTCTTCACTTTCTGCCATAATGGTGGTGTCATCTGCATATCTGAGGTTATTGATATTTCTCCCAGCAATCTTGATTCCAGCTTGTGCTTCTACCAGCCCAGCATTTCTCATGATGTACTCTACATATAAGTTAAATAAGCAGGGTGACAATATACAGCCTAGACGTACTCCTTTTCCTATTTGGAACCAGTTTGTTGTTCCATGTCCAGTTCTAACTGTTGCTTCCTGACCTGCATACAGGTTTCTCAAGAGGCAGGTCAGGTGGTCTGGTATTCCCATCTCTTTCAGAATTTTCCATAGTTTATTGTGATCCACACAGTCAAAGGCTTTGGCATAGTCAATAAAGCAGAAATAGATGTTTTTCTGGAACTCTCTTGCTTTTTCGATGATCCAGCGGATGTTGGCAATTTGATCTCTGGTTCCTCTGCCTTTTCTAAAACCAGCTTGAACATCTGGAAGTTCATGGTTCGCATATTGCTGAAGCCTGGCTTGGAGAATTTTGAGCATTACTTTACTAGCTTTTGAAGTGAAGTCACTCAGTCATGTCTGACTCTTTGGGTCCCCATGGACTGTAGCCTGCCATGCTCCTCTGTCTGTGGGATTCTCCAGGCAAGAATACTGGAGGGGGTTGCCATTTCCTTCTCTAAGAGAGCTTCCAAACCCAGGGATTGAACCCAGATCTCCTGCATTGCAGGCAGACGCTTTACCATTGAGCCACTAGGGGAAGCTCTAGCTTGTGCAGTTGTGCAGTTGTGTGATGGTTTGAGCATTATTTGGCATTGCCTTTCTTTGGGATTGAAAACTGACCTTTTCCAGTCCTGTGGCCACTGCTGAGTTTTCCAAATTTGCTGGCATATTGAGTGTAGCACTTTCACAGCATCGTCTTTCAGGATTTGAAATAGCTCAACTGGAATTCCATCACCTCCACTAGCTTTGTTCGTAGTGATGCTTTCTAAGGCCCACTTGACTTCACATTCCAGGATGTCTGGCTCTAGGTCAGTGATCACACCATCGTGATTATCTTGGTCGTGAAGATCTTTTTTGTACAGTTCTTCTGTGTATTCTTGCCACCTCTTCTTAATATATTCTGCTTCTGTTAGGTCCATACCATTTCTGTCCTTTATCGAGCCCATCTTTGCATGAAATGTTCCCTTGGTATCTCTAATTTTATTGAAGAGATCCCTAGTCTTTCCCATTCTGTTGTTTTCCTCTATTTCTTTGCACTGATCGCTGAGGAAGGCTTTTTTTTTTTATCTCTTCTTGCTATTCTTTGGAACTCTGCATTCAGATGTTTATATCTTTCCTTTTCTCCTTTGTTTTTCACTTCTCTTCTTTTCACAGCTATTTGTAAGGCCTCCCCAGACAGCCATTTTGCTTTGTTGCATTTCTTTTCCATGGGGATGGTCTTGATCCTTTTCTTCTGTACAATGTCACGAACCTCATTCCATAGTTCATCAGGTACTCTATCTATCAGAGCTAGGCCCTTAAATCTATTTCTCACTTCCACTGTATAATCATAAGGGATTTGATTTAGGTCATACTTGAATGGTCTCGTGGTTTTCCCTACTTTCTTCAATTTAAGTCTGAATTTGGCAATAAGGAGTTCATGATCTGAGCCACAGTCAGCTCCTGGTCTTGTGTTTTGTTGACTGTATAGAGCTTCTCCATCTTTGGCTGCAAAGAATATAATCAGTCTGATTTCAGTGTTGACCATCTGGTGATGTCCATGTGTAGAGGCTTCTCTTGTGTTGTTGGAAGAGGGTGTTTTCTATGACCAGTGCGTTCTCTTGGCAAAACTCTATTAGCCTTTGCCCTGCTTCATTCCATATTCCAAGGCCAAATTTGCCTGTTACCCCAGGTGTTTCTTGACTTCCTACTTTTGCATTCTAGTCCCCTGTAGTGAAAAGGATATCTTTTTTGGGTGTTCTAAAAGGTCTTGTAGGTCTTCATAGAAGCATTCAATTTCAGCTTCTTCAGCGTTACTGGCTGGGGTATAGACTTGGATTACTGTGATATTGAATGGTTTGCCTTGGAAACGAACAGAGATTATTCTGTCATTTTTGAGATTGCATCCAAGTACTGCATTTCGGACTCTCTTGTTGACCATGATGGCTACTCCATTTCTTCTGAGGATTTCCTGCCCACAGTACTAGATATAATGGTCATCTGAATGGTCATCAAATTCACCCATTCCAGTCCATTTGAGTTCGCTGATTCCTAGAATGTCAACGTTCACTCTTGCCATCTCCTGTTTGACCACTTCCAATTTGCCTTGATTCATGGGCCTGACATTCCAGGATCCTATGCAATATTGCTCTTTATAGCATCGGACCTTGCTTCTATCACCAGTCACATCCACAGCTGGGTATTCTTTTTGCTTTGCCTCCATCCCTTCATTCTTTCTGGAGTTATTTCTCCACTGATCTCCAGTAGCATATTGGGCACCTACTGGCCTGGGGAGTTCCTCTTTCAGTATCCTATCATTTTGCCTTTTCATATTGTTCATGGGGTTCTCAAGGCAAGAATACTGAAGTCATTTGCCATTCCCTTCTCCAGTGGAGCACATTCTGTCAGACCTCTCCACGATGACCTGCCCGTCTTGGGTGGCCCCACAGGGTATGGCTTAGTTTCATTGAGTTAGACCAGGCTGTGGTCCTGGTGTGATTAGATTGACTAGTAAATTTGGGAGAGTAATCCCTTATTGGTCAGATAACTTGCAAATATTTTCTCCCAATCTGTGGGCTGTCTTTCCATTTTGTTTATTGTTTCCTTTGTCTGCAAAAGCTTTTGAGTTTAAGTAGGTCCTGTTTGTTTATTTTGGTTTTATTTCCATTATTCTTGGAGATGGATCAAAAAAGATGTTGCTGTGATTTATGTCAGACAGTATTCTGCCTACGTTTTCCTCTAGGAGTTTTATAGTGTCCAGTCTCACATTTAGATCTTTAATCCATTTTGAACTTATTTTTGTTTATGGAGTTAAGGAATGATATGATTTCATTTTTTTTTTTTTTTTTGTACATGTGGCTGTCCAGTTTTCCCAGCACCATTTGCTGAAGAAACTATCTTTCCTGCATTGTGAAATCTTGTCTCCTTTGTCATGGATTAATTGACCATAGATGCGTGGGCTTATTTCTGGGTTTTCTATCCTCTTCCATGAATCTATATTTCTATTTTGTACCAATACTGTACTGTTTTGGTGACTATAGCTTTGTAGTATAGTCTGAAGTCAAGGAGCCTGATTCCTCCAGCTCTGGTTTTCTTTTTCAAGACTGCTTTGTCTATTCAGGGTCTTTTGTGTGTCCATTCAAATTTTGAGATATTTTGTTCTTATTCTGTGAAAAATGCCATTGTAATTTGATAGGGATTGTATAGAATCTGTTGGTTGCCTTGGGCAGTATACTCATTTTGACAATATTGATTCTTCCTATTTTCCATCTGTTTATGTCTTTGATTTCTTTCATCAGCATCTTATAGTTTTTGGTGCACAGGTCTTTTGTCTCCTTAGGTAGGTTTATTCCTGGGTATTTTATTCTTTTTGATGCAATGGAACTGCTTCTACAACTTCTCTTCCTGATCTTTCAGTTATTGTATAGATATGCAGCAGACTTCTGTGTATTAATTTTGTAACTTGCAATTTTACCAAGTTCATTGATGAGTTCTCGTAGTATTCTGGCATCGTCTTTAGGATGTTCTATGTATAGTACCATATCATCTGCAAACAGTGACAGTTTAGCTTCTTCTTTTCCGATTTGAATTCCCTTCACTTCTTTTTCTTCTGATTGCTATAGGTAGGACTTCCAAAACTATGTTGAATAAAAGTGGTGAACGTGGACTTCCTTTTCTTGTTCCTGATGTTAGAGGGAATGCTTTCAGCTTTTCACCACTGAGTATGATGCCAGCTGTAGGTTTGTCATACATGGCCTCTAATATGTTGAGATATGTACCCTCTATGCCCACTTTCTGGAGAGTTTTTATCATAAATGGGTTCTGAATTTTGATAAAGGTATTTTTCTGGATCCATTAAGGTGATCATATGGTTTTTGTTCTTCAATTTGTTGATATGGTATATCACACTGATTTTCAGATGACGAAAAATCCTTGCATCCCTGGGATGAATCCCACTTTATCATTGAATATGATCTTTTAAATGTATTTTTGGATATGGGTTACTAGTATTTTGTTGAGGAATTTTGCATCTGTGTTTATCAGTGATATTGGACTGTAGTTTTCTTTTTTTGTGGTATCTTTGTCTGATTTTGGTATCATGATGATAGTGGCCTCATAAAATAAGTTGGGAAATTTACTTTATGATTTTTTAGAACAGTTTCAGAAGGATAGGTGTTAACGCTTTTCTAAATTTTGATTAAGTTCACCTGTGAAGCTGTTGGGTCCTGGACTTTTGTTGGGTTTTTAATCACAGTTTCAATTTCAGTGCTTGTGATTGGTCTGTTCATATTTTATATTTTTTTCTGGTTCTAGGGAGACTTGTACCTTTCTAAGAATTTGTCCTTTTCTTCCAGGTTGTCCATTTTATTGGCATACAGTTGTTCACAGTAGTCTCTTATGATCCTTGGTATTTCTGTGGAGTCAGTTGTAACTCTTTACATTTCTAATTTTACTGCTTTGAGTCCTCTCTCTTTTTTCTTTGAGTCTGGCTAAAGGCTTATCAGCTTTATCGTTTCAAAGAACTAGCTTTTGGTTTCATTGATCTTTGTTATTGTTTTGTCTCTACCTCATTTATTTCTTCTCTGATCTTTATGATTTCCTTCCTTCTACTAACTTTAAAAGGTTTTGTTTTTTATCTAGCTGTTTTAGGTTAAGGTTAGATTATTTGAGATTTTTCTTATTTCTTGAGGTAAGACTGTATTGCTATAAACGTCCCTTTTAGGACAGCTTTTGCTGTACACCATAAGTTTTGGATCATTATGTTTTCATCCTCATTTGTCTTTAGTTATTTTTTAATTTCCTCTTTGATTTTTTTTTCAGTGATCCAATGGTTGTTTAGTAGCATATTGCTTAGCTGCCACGTGTTTGTGTTTCTTAGAGTTTTTTTTTCCTAGTTAATTTCCAATCTCATAGCATTGTTATCAGAAAAGATGCTTGATAACACAACATCTTTTAGGATTTTAAGTAGCTCAGCTGGAATTCTATGACATCTACTAGCTTTGTTCATAGTAATGCTTCCTAAGGTCCAGTTGACTTCACACTCTCCAGGATGTCTGGTTCTAGGTGAATGACCACACCATTTTGGGTATCTGGATCATCAAGACCTTTCTTATACAGTTCTTTTGTGTATTCTTGCCACCTCTTCTTAATCTCTTCTGCCTGTGTTATGTCTTTACCATTTCTGTCCTTTATTGTGCCCATCCTTGCATGAAATGTTCCTTTGATATCTCCAGTTTTCTTGAAGAGATCTCTAGTTTTTCCCATTCTATTGTTTTCCTCTATTTCTTTGCATTGTTTATTAAATAAGCCTTCTTGTCTCTCTTTTTTATTCTCTGGAACTCTGCATTCAGTTCAGTTTATCTTTCCCTTTCTCCCTTGCTTTTTCTCTTCTTTTTTCAGCTATTTGTAAAGCCTTCTCAGACAACCAGTTTGCCTTCTTACATTTATTTTCCTTTGGAATGATTTTGGTCACTGCTTCCTGTACGGTGTTACAAACCTCCAGCCATAGTTCATAATCATAGTTTACTAGATCTAATCCCTCGAGTCCATTCATCACCTCCAGTGCATAATCATAAGGAATTTTATTTAGGTCATACCTGAATGGCCTAGTGGTTTTCCCTACTTTCTTCACTTTAAGTCTGAATTTTGCAATAAGGAGTTCATGATCTGAGCCCCACTCAGCTCCCAGTCTTGTTTTTACTGGTTGTATAAACAACCAGTTTATACAACTGGTTCTCTATCTTCAGCTGCAAAGAATATAGTAAATATTTTGGTACTGACCTTCTGGTGATATCCATGTGTAGACTTGTTTCTTGTGTTATTGGAAGAGGGTGTTTGCTATGACTAGTATGTTCTTTGGACAAAACTCTGTTAGCCTTTGCCCTGCTTCATTTTGTACTCCAAGGCCAAACTTGCCTGTTACTCCAAGTATTTCTTGACTTCCTATTTTTGCATTCCAATCCATGATGATAAGGACAACTTTTTTTGGTGTTAGGTCTAGAAAGTCTTGTAGGTCTTCACAAAACCTCAAAACTTCAGCTTCTTCAGCATCAGTGGTTGGGGTATACATGTGGATTACTGCAATATTGAATGATTTGCCTTGGAGAGGAAGAGAGATCTGTCATTTTTGAGATTGCACCCAAGTACTGCATTTCAGACTCTCTTGTTGATTATGAGGGCTACTCCATTTCTTCTAAGGGATTAGTGCCCATAGCAGTAGATATAATGGTCATTTGAATTAAATTCTCACCTGTTTCCATCCTATTTGCATTGATTCCTAAAATGTCGATATTCACTCTTGCCATCTCCTATTTGACCACTTCCAATTTACCTTGATTCATGGACCTAATATTCCAGGTTCCTATGCAATATTGTTCTTTACAGCTTCGGACATTACTTTCACCACCAGTCCCATCCACAACTGGGAGTCATTCCTGCTTTGGCTCAGCCTCTTCATTCCTTCTGGAGCTATTTATCTGCTCTTTTCCAGTAGCATATTGGACACCTCCCAACCTGGCAGGTTCGTCTTTCGGTGTCATATCTTTTTGCCTTTCATACTGTTCATGGGATTCTCAAGGTGTACTACATTTCAGATGTGCTGCATAGCAATTTGACATTTGCATACATTATGAAATGGTCACCTCAGTAAGTTTAGTACATCTGTCCCCAAAGTTATTACAGTATTACCATTTTCCTTATGCTGCATATTATATTCCCATGGCTTATTTATAACTGGAGGTTTGTACCTCTTAATCCCCTCACTTATTTCACCGCCCCCCGCCAATGTCCTCTCATCTGGCACCACCCATTTCTTCTCTATATGAGTCTGTTTTCATTCATTATTTGTTTTGTTTTTTAGATTCTATATGTTGGTGAAATTATACAGTATATCTGTCTTTGTCTGTCTGACTTATTTCACTTAAAATAATACCCTCTAGTTCCATCCATGTTGTTGTAAGTGGTAAGATTTCTTTCTTCAAGGCTGAGTAACATTCCATTCTGGGGCTTCCCTGGTGGCTCAGTGGTCAAGAATCCACCTGCCAGTGCGGGAGCCACAAGTTCAATCCCTGGGTTGGGAAGATCCCCTGGAGAAGGAAATGGCAACCCACTCCAGTATTCTTGCCTGGGAAGTCCCATGGACAGCAGGGCCTGGCAGGCTATAGTCCATGGGTTGCATAAGAGTTGGAGAGGACTTAGGGACTAAACAACAACAACCTTCCATTGCATATATTTACCACATTCACATTTCTTCATCCATTCATTAATCAATGGACACGTACATTGCTTCCATTTCTTGGCTATTTTAAGTAACACTGCAATGAACATTGAGTATGAGATGTATCTTTTCAAATTAGTATATTTGTTTTCTTTGGGTAAATACCCAAAACTGATATTGCTGGATCATATGGAAGTTCTAGCATATTCAAAAGCAGAGACATTACTTTACCAACAAGGTTCGCCTAGTCAAGGCATGTCTTCCTGTGTATGTATGGATGTGAGAGCTGGACTGTGAAGAAGGCGAGTGCCAAAGAATTGATGTTTGAACTGTTGTTGGAGAAGACCGAGAGCCCTGGCGCAGAGATCCACCAGTCCCAGGAGACCCTGTTAGAAAGTGATGCTAGCTCCAGCCACAGTGAAGAGACAGGAGAAGACCAGGGGAGGGAGAGGGAGGGGGCTGATGGAAGTTCTATTTTTAATTTTTTTGAGAACTCCATACTGTTTTCCATAGTGGACTTATCAATCAATTTTCAGTCCCACCAACAATACACGAGGGTTCCTTTTTCTGTCCATCTTTTGTACAGCTTGTTCTTTGTTGTCTTTTTCATAATAGCCATTCTGACAGGTGTTAGGTGTTCTTATTGTGGTTTTGATTTGCATTTCCCTGATTAGTGACGTTGAACACTTTTTCATGTGTCTGTGGCCATCAGCATGTTGTCTTTGGGAAAAAAAATCTATTCCTCTATCCAGCTTTTTAATTGGGTTGTCTTTTTGTGTTGAGTTGTATGATTTCTTTGTATATTTTGGATATTAACTTCTTATCAGATATATTGTTTGCAAATATCTTCTCCCAGTTAGTAAGTTGCCTTTTTGTTTTATTGATAGTTTGCTGTGCAAAAGCTTTTTCGTTTGATGTAGTCTCATTTATTTTTGCTTTTGTTTCTATTGATGGAGACAGATCCAAAAAAAATTGTTGGTAAGACAGTTGTCAAAGAGCCTACTGCCTGTTTTCTACAAGTAGTTTTATGGTTTCAGGTCTTACATATAATTCTTTAATCTATTTTGAGTTTTTTTAATATAGTGTGAGTAGTCCAGTTTCATTCTTTTGCATGCAGATGTCCAGTTTTCCCAACACCATTAAGAGGCTTTTCCCCATTGTATATTCTTACCTCCTTTGTCACAGATCAGTTGGTCATGTAACCTCGTGTTTGTTTCTGAGCTCCACTGATCTGTTTTTTCTGCCAGAACCATGCTATTATGATAGCTATCATAACCATGCTGTCACTATAGCTTTGTAGTATAACTGGAAATCTGGGAGCAAGATGTTTCTAGTTTTGCTCTTCTTTCTCAAGACTGCTTTATTATTTGGGGTCTTTGTGTTTCCATACAAATTTTAGAATTACTTGATCTAGTTCTGTGAAAATGTTATTGGTGTTCTGATCAGGATTACACTGAAACTGTTAATTGACTTGGGTAGTATAATCATTTTAACAATAGTGATTCTTCTAACCCATTTGTCATCTTCAGTTTCTTTCATCAGTGTCTTATAGTTTTCCAATAGTTTTCTAAGTCTTTTACCTCCTTAGATTTATTTCTAGAAGTTGTGTTCTTTGTGATGCAATTATAAATGGGATTGTTTCCTTAATTTCTCTTTCCGATCTTTTGTTGTTAGTGTATAGAAATGCAAGGGATTTGTTAATTTTTTTATCCTGCAACCTTACCAAATTCATTGATCAACTCAAGTAGTTTTCTGGTAACATCTTTAGGATTTTTTACGTATAGTATGTCATCTGCAAACAGTGACAGTTTCCCTTCCTTTCCAATTTGGATTCCTTTTATTTTTTTCTTTTTGATTGCTGTAGCTAGGACTTCCAAAATTGGTGGGGAAAAAAAACAAAACAAACCATGAGAGTGGACATCCTTGTCTTATTTCTGATCTTAGAGGAAATGCTTTCAGCTTTTAACCATTGAGTATGATGTTAACTATGGGTTTGTCATATATGGCCTTTATCATGTTGAGGTAGATTCCCTCTATGCCCCCTCTCTGGAGAGATTTTGTCATAAATGGGTGTTGAATTTTGTCAAAAAGCATTTTCTGCCTCTATTGAGATAATCATATGGTTTTTATTCAGTGTGGACACTGATTGATATGGATATTGAAAAATCCTTGCATCCCTGAGATAAATCCCAGGTGATCATGTTGTATGATCCTTTCAATGTATTGCTGGATTCAGTCTCTTAGTATTTTGTCAAGGATTTTTGCATCTATGTTCATTAGTGATATTGGTCTTTTTTTTTTTTTTTCTCGTTATCTTTTTCTGGTTTTGGTAGCAGTGTGATGGTGGCTCTGAAATGAGTTTGGGAATATTCTTTCATCTGCAATTTTTTGGAACAGTTTCAGAAGGATAGGTGTTAACACCTCTCTAAATGTTTGATAGAATTCACCTGTGAGGCCATCTGGTCCTGGCCACTTGTTTGTTGAAAGTTTTAAAATCATAGTTTCAGTTTCAGTACTTGGAATGATCTGTTCATATATTCTATTTCTAGTTCAGTCTTAAAAGAGTTTACTTTTCTAAGAATTTGTCCATTTCTTAGTTGTCCATTTTACTGGCATAGTCTCTTATGATCCTTTATACTTCTATAGTGTCCAGTGTAACTTCTTTCTCATTTCATATTTAACTGACTTGAGCCCTCTCTTTTTGCTTGATTAGTCTGATTAAAAGTTATCAATTTTTCAAAAAGTCAGCTCTACAAATCATTCATCTTTGCTGTTTTCTTCATCTCTATTTCTGCTGATATTTATGATTTCTTTCCTTCTAACTTTGGGGTTTTTTCCTTCTTTCTCTAGTTGCTTTAGGCCTAAGTTTCTGTTGTTTAAGATTTTTGTTTCATGAGTTAAGACTGTATTGCTATAAACTTCTTAAAAGTGCTTTTGCTGCATCCCATAGGTTTTGGATTGTTGTAGCTTTCATTTGTCTCTAGGGTTTTTTTTTTTTTTTTTTTCATCTTTTGATTTCTAATCTCATAGTGTTGTGGTCGAAAAGATGCTTGATATACTGTTTTCTTAAATTTACCAAGGCTTGCTTTTTGGCTCCCAGCGTGTGATCTGTCCTAGAGAATGCTCATGTGCACTTGCAAAAAATGTATATTCTGCTGCTTTCAGATGGACTGTTCTACAAATAACAATTACACTCATCTGGTCTCAAGACTCATTTAAGGCCTTTGTTTCCATATGGATTTTCTGTCTAGATGATCTGCCCATTGATGTTGGTGGGGTGTTAAAAGTTCCTCACTATTTTTGTGTAACTGTTGATTTTTTTCTTTTTTGACTGTTATCATTTTCCTATGTACGGAGGTGCTCCTGTGTTGCCTGCATATATATTTACAATTGTTTAATCTTCTCCTTGGATTGACCCCTTGATACGTGTGTCCTTTTTTGTCTCTTTTAAGTCTTTAAAGTCTATTTTGTCTAATATGAATATTGCTACTCTAGATCTTCTGATTTTCATTTGAATAACTTTACCCATCCCTTTACTTTTATCTCAGTGTTTTACTAGATCTGAAGTGGGTTTATTATAGACAGCGTATATACAAGTCTTGTTTATATATCCACTCAGCCAGTCTATGTCTTTTGGTTGGAGCATTTAATCTGTTTACATTTAAGGTAATTATTGATATGTAATTCAGAAAACGAAGATCATGGCACTGGTCCCATCATCAGGGAAAAGATGGGAAACAGTGGAAACAGTGTCAGACTTTGTTTTCTGGTCCAAAATCACTGAGATGGTGACTGCAGCCAGAAATTAAAAGACGCTGCTGGAAGGAAAGTATGACCAACCTAGATAGCATACAAAAGCAGAGACATTACTTTACCAACAAAGGCGCAGTCAAGGCTATGTCTTTCTGTGGTATTATGGATGTGAGAGTGGATGTGAAGAAGGGAGCGCGAAGAAATAATTGGTTGGAGAAGAGAGAGTTGAGAAAGCGAAGAAACTGGAATGGAAGGAATGATGTAAAGGAAGGCACCCAGGAAGAGTGAAGGAGAAGAGATGTGGGAGGGAGAGGGAGGAGGAGAAGGGGATGACAGAGGAGAGTGGCGGGCCGGGCGGTGTGACCCCGGGAGCTGGTGAGGACAGGGAGGCTGGGGAGGGTCGCAAAGAGGGACACGACTGAGCGACTGATCTGATCTGATCTGATCTGATGCTTTAATTGCAATTTAAAAAATTGTCTTGGATTTGTTCTTGAAGGTCTTTTTTTCTTCCCTTCCTCTCTCGTTCTCGTGTGGTTTGATGACTATCTTTAGTGTTCTGTTTGGACTGCTTTTTTTTTTTTTGTGTGTGTGTATCTTTTTTTTTTTTTTGGGTGGGGGATAAGGTTTTGCTATAACAATCTTTCTCTCTCTCTCTCTCTCTGTGTGTGATCTCTCGCTCTCTCTGTATATATATATATATATATACACACACAGACACAAGATTTTTTAACTTGCTAATCTTTTAATTTCAAATGCATTTCCAATATCCTACATTTTTATTCTCATGATTGTTGGTTTTGATACCATATTTGTGTGTGGACAAATATGTATGTTTGCCTTTATCAGTGAGCTTTCCCATCCATAATTTTCCTCTTTCTGGTTGTGGCCTTTTCTGCCTAGAAGTTCTTTTAGCATGTTTTGTAAAGCTGGTTTGGTGGTGCTGAATTCTCTTAATTTTTGTTTGTTTGTAGAGCTTTTGATTTCTCTATCAAATCTGAACTAGAGCCTTGCTGAGTGTTCTTGTAGGTTTTTCCCTTTCATCACTTTAAATATATCCTGCCATTCCCTTCTCACGTGCAGAGTTTCTGCTGAAAAATCAGATGATACCCATATGAAGATTCCCTTGTATATTTTTGTTGCTTTCCCTCCTTGTTGCTTTTAATATTTTCTCTTTGCCATTTTCAGTCAATTTTTGTCAGTTTGATTAATATGTTCCTGCATATTAATAGGATTTATCCTGTATGGGACTCTCTTCACTTCCTGGACTTGAGTATTTTCTTTCCAATTTTAGGGATGTTTTCAGCTATTCTCTCTTCAAATATTTTATCAGGCCCTTTCTGTTTTCTCTTTCTGGGCCCCTTATAATGCAAATGTTGGTGTTTAATGTTGTCCCAGTAGTCTCTTAGGCTATCTTTTCATTCTTTTTTTCTTTATTCTGTTCCATAGCTTTGATTTCCATCAATGTTTTAAAGCCTGCTTATTCACTCTTTTGCCTCATTTATTCTGCTGTTGACTCCTCCTAGTTAGTGTATTTTTCATTTCAGTTATTGTATTGTTCATCTCTATTCTTTAACTCTCTGGCTCTTTGTTAACCATTTCCTGTATCTTCTCAGCCTGTGCTATAATAATAATTCTTCTGAGATCTTGAATCATCTTTACTATCATTACTCCAGATTCTTATTCAGGCAGATTTCCTATCTCTACTTCACTTAGTTTTTTAGGGAATTTTATCTTGTTTTTTCATCTGGACCATATTTCATTGCTGCCTCATTTTGTCAAATTCTGTTTGTGGTTTCCATTTCTCAGGCTGCAGTTTTATAGTTCCTCTTGCTTTTGCTCTCTGCCCCCTCATGGGTGAGGCTATTCCATGGTCTCATGCAGGCTTTGATGGGAGGGACTGGTGCCTGTTCCTGGTGGGTGAAACCAAGTCATGTGCCTCTGGTGGGCAGGGATGTGTTTGGAGGTGGCTGTGGGCTCAGGACTTCAGGCGACCTGTCTGCAGTAGGTGTTGCTGAGTTCCCACCCTGTGGCGGTTTGGCCTGGGGCATTCCGGCACTAGAGCCTGAACGCTGTTGTGTGGGGCCAGGTCTTGGTGCCAAAACAGCAACCTGTAGGAGAGCGGACACTATATGCCCTGGGCCTCTACCACCAGTGTCCTTCCCCCTACAGTGAGCTGCAGCTGACTCCTGCCTCCCCAGGAAGACACCCCCGAGGCCATCAGGTAAACTCCGTTCCAGGTGCCCATGGAATCACTGCTTTGCCCTGGTTCCCAGTGTTCATGAAACCTTGTGTGCACCCTCCAAGAGTGGAGTCTCTGTTTCCCCTAGTCTTGTGGAATTCCTGCTCTCAAGCCCCACTTGCCTTCAAAAACCAAATGCTCCTCTTCCTAATGCCAGACCCCCAGGCTGCGGAGCCTGACATGAGTCTCAGAACTCTCAATCATGTCGGAGAGCCGCTGGCAGGAACAGGACTTGATTATATCATGAAATTGCCCCTCCTACCATCTCACTGCGGCTTCTTTGTCTTCAGAAGTACAGTATCTTTTTTGGTAGGTTCCAGTCTCTCTCTGATGGTTATTCACCAGTTGTGACTTTGGTGTTTCTGTGAGAGAAGGTGAGCTCCTTTTATTCTGCCATCTTGTTTTCTCCTCTAAGAAGATTTAAAAATGTCCATTCTATTTTTATTTTTTGTTTTTGACTTTGGTTCTAAGGTATGTAATTAAGTGGAAAGAGCAACACATGCAGAATTATTTGATAGTAATCTCTCTGTAAAAAACAATGAAGGATGAAAAGTATATGTGTGTGTGTGTCGGCACACGTGTTATTTGTTCAGTCGTGTCTGACTCTTTGCGACCCCATGGACTATAACCTGCCAGGCTGTTCATGAGACTCCCCAGGCAAAAATTTTGGAGTGAGTTGCCATTTCCTTCTCCTATATATATATATATATATATATGTTTGTGTATATAAATAGTGGTAAGTTTTATAAGAAACTGAAAATAGTTATCTTTGGTGGGGGAGAACTGCAGCAATGGGAGCCACAGGTGGGAGGGACACTTTGTGTCATTTCATTTTCTAACATGAAATTTTAAATTTCAAAATGTAGTTATTAAGCCTAGAATTCGGCTCACATCCATGCTGAGTAAAGCAATAAACGTGGACTCAAAAATGCAAGAAAATTTTAAAGATAGTATGTGCATGTAGTAAAGTCAAATAGAAATAGTATGGAGTAAAAATGAGTCTCTTACTTCTGACTTCTAGTCCTTCAACGTCGCCAGTATCTTGTGTAGCTTACCAGAGATGGGCTGTGGCTATACAAGTGTGTGTACATGTACATACACATACCATCCCTTTTAAAAAATCAAATATGAACTGACTTAAACACTGTTCTGAAATATGCTTTTTTACTTAACAAATTTTGGAGACTGTTCTACAATGATGTACAATCTACATCAATACATACAGGTATACTTTATTTTTAAATAGGCTGTATAGTTTTTAAATAGGCTGTATAGTTTTAACATATAAGTATTCTATATCTTTGCACAAAGATACATATATTTTTGCACATGTATATACAATGTATTTGTGATGAATAAGTGTGTGAAAGTATGTGTGTACTTCTTGTGGAATTGTTGCATTAAGGATATACATGTTCTTAACATTTTTATATGTTGTCTAATAGAGCTCTAGAATCAACTTATCAAAAAGTATCCTTTTGAGATTGTGCTTGGAAGTACTTCTTGGAAGGCAGATCTAGTGGTAATGACCTTCTCAACTTTAGTTTGTCTGAGAAAGTCTTTCTCTCTCCTTCATTTCTGATGAGCGACTTTTTACCATAGACAGTGTTCTTGGTTGGCAGTTTTCTCTCAGCACTTTGAATATATCACTCCACACTTTCTTGGCCTGTAAGGTTTTTTTCACTGAGAAATCTGCTTAATTATAGTATGGAGGTTCCCTTGTAAGTTTCAAGCTTCTTTTCTCTTGCCCTTTTAAAGACTGTCTTCTATAGTTTTATTATGGCATGTCTTGAAGACGATCTCTCAGTTTGACCAATGAATTTCCAAATTTTTCCTCAGATTTGGGAAATTCTGCTATTCTTAAATTCTCAGCTATTATTTCCTTAATAAGCTTTCTACCCCTTTCTCCCTCTGGAATGCCAATAATTTGCAATTTGTTTCTTCTGATTGTATCCCATACATCATTTAGGCTTTCACTATTCTTTTTCACTCTTTCTTTGTTTTCCTCTGACTGAATAATCTCAAAGTTCCCATCATCTATTTCACAGATTCTTTCTTCTACTTGGGGCTTCCCTGGTGGCTCAGAGGTTAAAGCGTCTGCCTGGAATGCGGGAGACCCGGGTTTAGTCCCTGGGAGGGGAAGATACCCTGGAGAAGGAAATGGCACCCCACTCCAGTACTCTTGCCTAGAGAATCCCATGGATGGAGGAGCCTGGTGGGCTACAGTCCATAGGGTCGCAGAGAGTCGGACATGACTTCACTTTCACTTTCTTCTGCTTGACATATTCTGATATGCTATTTTTCATTTCATTCATTGTATTTTTCTACTTCAGAATTTTATTTAATTTTATGATTTCTCTTTGTTAAACTGCTCATTTTATTCATATGTTTTCTTGATTTCATCAAAATTGTTTTTAGCTGAGCTTCCTTACAACAGTTATTTTTAACTTTTTCTCATGTAAATCACAGATCTCCATGTCTTTGGGATCAACTGAAGATTATCATAATCCTTTAGTAGTGTCATATTTTCTTAAAGTTTTGCTTTGTTGCCTTTGTATTTGAAGAAGCAGTCACTTCCTTTAGTCTTCAATAACTGCTTCAGGAGAGAAATAACTTTAGTCATCCCTGCTAGACATTCTGAGGCTTTCTCTGATTAGCCATGGGTAAGTCTGCTCCACAGTCCTTGCTCTCTTATGGCAGAATTCTTAAGCTTGTATGTCTTCTCTTGATTCTGTAATGCAGAAGTCTAGATGCTGACAACTCCCTTCTGCTTTCCCAAGAGTGGAGCTAAAGCTTATGTTTGTGGTGTCTCTCTGGCCTGCAGGTTCAGGCTGGCATTTTTTTCATGTTCACTAGCAGTCTGCTTGCTCTCAGGAGTGCAGGCATGGAGCCGGCCATAGGGGTGCGTGTGTGTGAGGCACTGGAGCACTGCTGGTTCCCATGGGCCAGCTGGGGAGATCCATGGGTAAGGCGTCCCCTGTGGGCTAGCTTCTTGGTGGAACCATGAGTTAGGACTCATGCATGTGCTTGCATGCGTGCTGTTGTGTCTGACTCTCTGCTACCCCATGGACTGCAGCCCGCCAGGCTCTTGTCCATGGAATTTTCCAGGCAAGAACTCTGGGGTGGGTTGCCATTTCCTACCCCAGGGGATCTTCCTGGCCCAGGGATTGAACCTGCAACTCCTGCATTGAAAGGCGGGTTCTTTACCACTGTGCCACCTGGGAGGTCCCAGGAGGACCCTTGGAGGGCTTTAAGGGTCATGGTGCCTCTCTTCTGTTCTCAAACCAACTCTTCACCTCCCTGCCATGCAGCTCATGAGTCTGTCACCTGGAGGAGGCAGGAGAGAAATGGATCCTTTTGGCAGCTTCCCATGCAGTTGGAGAAGCTGGGAACAAACTCACTCACATTTTCCCATCCAGGAGAAACCACCGGCTGAGGAAGTCTCTCTTGGCCCTGAGCTGTGCCACCTTGGGAGAAGGGTAACGAGGGTAAAATCAAACCCTTCCTCTTCAAACCTAAGCTCACCTACTGCTCCAGATGTGTGCTGAAAATGCTCCACTGGAAGCAGACTTGCACAGAGGCACTCTTGTCTGTGGGTGACTGACTAAGACAGTACTGTCCAGGGGTTTCCACGCTGCAGCTGGTTCACAGCCACTGCAGGGTCCAAGCCAGGACCTAGGTCTGCATGCCTATTAGCCAATGCATGGGCAGGAGAGATTCCTGCCAGGTTGCCTGGTGTGTGGTGTTGGATCCCAAAGTTCTCACGAAGTCAGCTGTGTCTGTAGATGGATGCCGAATTGTTTCGGGTGGGTGGCACAAACGAGGGAAAACTTAGCCAGGTTGATGCCACTTTTGAGTTGCTTGTCTTCTGTGAAGGCAATTAGAAGAAATGAGTTTCCAGTAGTCTCTTCTAAGTGGTCAGATTTTCGCTTTCTCTTAGCTTTGCCCTTGTTCTTCAGGCACAGTTGAAGGCTAGAAGTTCAAGATCGAGGTGTTGGAAAGTTTGGTTTTTTCCTGAGGACCACAGGGGAAGGATCCGTTCTGGGCCTCTCTCTTTGGCTTAGAGATGGCTGCCCTTTCACTTCCTCTCCATATGCTTTCTGAGTACTTGAGATTCCACATATTCTTAAAGCTAGCTAACAAACATTGGTATTTCTTATCCTGGTAGTTTCAAGATATTAATTTCTTTAGCCACTGGAATCAGAATGAACAAAAATGAAATTATAGCCAAACGGACAAGGCCAATGTGTTGACTCCCTTGGGCACCTGCTCAGGGGATCGCCTCAGGGCCTCTGATGACCCAAACAGCTGTATTCTTTGGCCCCTAGGCTAAAGCTGTTCAGGCTCCAATCAAGCCTTGCAAAGAGTGGTAATAAAATGTTGTGAATACTTCTTTGCAAGTGATCTTTCTCTCTATGCTTCAAACACATGAACAGACCTGTTTACTCTGGTTTTCATTCTTTTGGGAATGCTTTTGGGTACGATACTGGCACTGCTGTAACCTGGGTCTGTGCCTCTTCCTCGCTGGAGTGTGAACGTTTGTTTTTCTCATCGGAGGACCTCTAATACACAGCACAGAGCCTGCTCCTCAGGAGGTTATGCGTAACTAAACAGGGTAGTAAGTTAAGACAGACATTTCCCCTCTCTCCTTTTCCCTATGCCCCATGGGGAGATACACTGAGCTAATCAGAGAAAAGGTAGAGTGTAGCAAATGTAGTAGTCCTCTATAAATAATACTAGAAGACAGATGTTACTGATGGTACTGAAATACTTACCACAATCAGATCAGATCAGTCAGTCATGTCCGGCTCTTTGCGACCCCATGCATCGCAGCACGCCAGGCCTCCCTGTCCATCACCAACTCCCGGAGGTCACTCAGACTCACATCCATCGAGTCGGTGATGCCATCCAGCCATCTCACCCTCTGTCGTCCCCTTCTCCTCTTGCCCACAATCCCTCCCAGCATCAGAGTCTTCTCCAATGAGTCAACTCTTTCCATGAGGTGGCCAAAATACTGGAGTTTCAGCTTTAGCATCATTCCTTCCAAAGAAATCCCAGGGCTGATCTCCTTCAGAATGGACTGGTTGGATCTCCTTGCAGTCCAAGGGACTCTCAAGAGTCTTCTCCAACACCACAGTTCAAAAGCATCAATTCTTTGGCACAATACCACAATAAAAATATAAGTTTTAAAAGAACGAGTTTGCATGCATATATATCGACATAGTTCATTTGAGAACCTCAGTGCTATTTATTTCTACTGCAGCTAGACACAAAATGCTCAGATATAAAACAAATGAATTTATGTTTGCAAACAATTTTACTTCAAATCTGTGAAAACAGTTTATCAGACTTTGACACAACTATGTTAGAATTACAGTGGACAAAATTGATGAAATCCTAATCAGTAGCCTATATCAGCTGATTATTCTAATTAAAACTAGTATGAACTTCAACTATTCTAAGTACCGCTGCTACAATTTTCTATTTCTAAAAACTTTTATTTTGGGAGAACAAAACTGACCTTAATGCTCTTTTGAGAAAGACAATAAACATTAAATCTTCAATCTCAACTTTTAAAGCTTAGAGCTCTTTAAGTATTTCTGCTAATCTTAAACTACTTTTGGTTCAGTGCTAACTTTTGAAATATCTTAATCAGTGTGATTTAAGTTCTTTTTGTCCAGACAGTGCTCATGTTTTTTGTCTCTATACCAAAGCAGTAAGGCAAGAAAGGTTTTACTTTTTCAGATCATATAATATCTATCCATTTTAAAATGCAGGGACTGAAACCACTACAAACAATCCTACCAATAGGAAATTAAGGCTGCTATGGCTTTCCTTTATATTTAAACCATAAGATTAGCAGTGTTATTGCCTATAAATTTTGAATGTATAAGCATTTAGGCTTAAGTCACAGGACATCAATATTGCCATTTCTGTGTGTGTTTCAATTTCAGTTAATAAAACACTGTTTTCACAATTACCTTCGATAAGTTTGAAGATGAAGTCAGAAAACATTACACAAAAGCTGAAACTGGGTGACTCTGCTACAGGTAAATAATGCCTGAAGGGCCAAGAGTGGTGTTCTGGTGTCTGGTTAGTATTGGTGCACTGTGCCCCTAGCCCTGCAGAGTGCAGGACACACTCCCGCCAGCACGACACACGTACAGGCACCTTCAGTGCTCCAAAGGGCCTGGCCTGCTCAATTAGGCGAAATGTGTGGCTTTGCAAGAACTGCCAGGTGCCAGTTTGAAATATATCATTCTTTGAGGCAAGCCCTTCTAGATACGTGAAAGAGAAAAATCACATAACCCAGTCTGCAAAAGAGTTTCTAAAATCCTTTCCTAGTATGAATGTGAACCAGGCTTTGCTGAGTACATCTACCAGTGTTAGCACCATAGTTAAGCCTGAACTGAGGTAAAGATACACTCGCACACTTTGGGTAGAAATTACAACAGCAATTTTGAATGGGGGTATTTACAGCAGTATCCTTTCTGATTACTAAAAAAGCTATTTGAAAAACCACTTGATCTCAAGTATATGTGTGTGTGTGTGTGTATGTATATAACACACAAATATATATTGAAATTGATAAATTACAAAGCTAGGTATAAGTGTAGTGAAACAGAACTCATTTTTGAAATTCAAACTATATCATTTTTGGCTTGATGAAGTCAAAGACTTTGATTAAATACTCTGAGCCAATATCACAGAGCCAGTTTATCAAAGAGTAATGCCCAGAAATTCTGCTTCTCAGAGTATAGTTAAGCTTACTGTAGATGCTACCCAGTCAACATCCAGCTCCTTGCTCCATTTAATTAAAAAAAAAAAAAAAGGGAAGTGGCTTCTCTCTTGCCCAACTATTTAGGTAGAAAAACCTCTCTGAGGCTTGTATTTTCATTTACATAAAGGAATAGAGAGGAATGGAGAGAAAAGACCCTAAAGCTTGGTTAAAATTTTGAAGAGGTACGATATATTTCAGCAAATGAAAACCAAGTTTAGCTAAAGGATAACTGGACAAAAATGAACTAATAACTTTAAAAATTGTTTTTCCTTGTCTTTCACATTACTTAACATATAAGAAAATAAGTCTTAAATTTCTTATTTTCTAGCTTTTGGGGATACAATACAGACTGATTTTTCAAAGGAGATTACCATTATTTATTAAATCAGACAGACCCCTGGAGTTTGAACAACACTGGAATTCAGTCTCCAGGCAAAGCTGGTCTTGGTGCTCAGGCAGGGGCACTAAGACCAACGCTTATGGCTCAGGAAGAAGCTGATCACACCACTGGACCAGGATTCCTCAAAGACACTCAGCAGCAGTATTTTCAGCTGACTCTGAGATTCAGATAAGAACAGGAGTAACTTTCCCCTAGGGCCTACAGAAACATTTTAGGGAAACAGTTTAACATTTGTTCTCAACTTAAATATTTAGCTGAACACTGCAGATCATTCTTCAGAAAACTCATGTAAACAGCCATTCTTCTTTTATAAATCTGCTGGTGCCAACTGCACCTAGCTGGTAACATACATGGAGGTATACCTTAATAGTCTTCTTGCGAACACAGCTAACATATAAGGGCTCTCAGTTCCCTGTCAGTCAGCTCATTCACTTCCATGATCTTCTCTAAGTGCTCCATGTATCGGCTATGGTCCTGCAAAAAGTGAGGAATCCTCATGTTTTCAGTAACTGCCAATCCTTTTAAGCGCTCCACGTCTTCATAAGAGACCTGAAAAGAGGAAGATGGGTTAATTTTTAAATGTAACTACCAGTTACATTTTGAAAGACAATTTCTTCCCTTGGTCTTAGTGAAGTGTGAAGTAGGTAAACTGGTTTTAAATCAATACCTGGAAAATAAAACTTTACTGTGTTAGACGCATACCATTACCACATTTTGAAAAGTCAGTATGTGATTTAACAATCTATCCTGGGCCTATACTTTGTCTAGAAATTAAACAACAAATCTCCTGCCTAAATCTAAAAGAATTGAGAAAGTAGAATGTAAATGCTGTATTATTAGGAAAATAAGCACAATTGTACATTAAATTCTTTTTTCTATTTAGTTTGAGAAAAACATTTGTGTTTTGTTAAATTCTCTT
This sequence comes from Tragelaphus eurycerus, assembly GCA_935064755.1. NCBI lineage: Eukaryota > Metazoa > Chordata > Mammalia > Artiodactyla > Bovidae > Tragelaphus > Tragelaphus eurycerus. The sequence continues at coordinate 36,093,366 of CAKXYN010000002.1, forward strand.
GCTTTGAAATTTTTAAGTATTTTAAAAAATTTCACATCTCTTTCATTTGAGGAAGAAGCCAGTCTTTCACAGGTACTATATTAAGCTTAGGGGTAAAAATTTTAAGTTCTATAAATTACCTGTACAATGTGAAATTCCAAACAAAACATGAAATTCCAACAAAACATGGTTGTTGTCTTCTGATCAACACTCAATTATTTTATTGAATATTTATATCACTAAGTGTAGTAGGTGATAGGAAATAGGTTTGGTGTTGATATTGATGTAGTTTTATCTTAAACCATTCTGAGTTTAATGAGACTAATGCTGGGAAATAAGGTTCTCATTTTAAGAAAAAGAAGATATACACATGGAATGGAAAGGGTTGTAAAAGCACCGTGTGGTGTCTGATTTGAATTAGAATGTCCTCATGATTTAAAACAAATATACAGTTTGCTCACTGAAAAGGTCTAGGAGTATCAGCACCCTAGAAGTGATGTACACACTTGTGCTGAGAGCTTGTTTTATAAATACCATTTCCCACTAAGAGGAATCAAGACTGACTTGAAGAAATATCTAAGGTGAGCCTGGAATATTTTACTTTGCTGGGAAACATGGAGACATGTTTTTAAAAACATAGGAGCAGTCACTGGAAGAGCTGAATAAAAGGGAGGAGTGAAATTTAACAGAATTCAAAGATCTCTATTTTGCTACTACTAGTGTAGTAACTGATTTGGGCAAAAATCATCAAGAGATGTTAAAACCATTTCTAGAAAGGTTAGAGAATAGTACATTTAAAAGATACCATCCCACAAATCACCTATTAATGCAATGGTGTAAAGGTACCTTTACAATGGAGAGATCTGGCAGTAACTAACTTCCCTGGGTGATTAAACACAGTACCACTAATAACAGGACAATAAGACATGGTGTCTGATGTGACACACAGAGAGACACACGACTCATAAGCAGTATTTCTTGGCTAAATGTTTAACCTGAAGCTAATTATAAGAAAACAGTCCAGATTCTAGGAATTCTCAAGGAAATTGTCCTGAATTCTTAAACATGTCATAAAAAAGAAAAAGACTAGGGTGAAGGAGACTTTATAAATTAAGAGTTTAAAGAGAACAACTAAATGCAAGACATAAATCTTGACTGGATTTAGGGTCATGAAAAAGCTACAAGGGACATTTTAGAGATGATCTGGAGAATATGAAGTGGACTGTTTTTTCAGGCATTATATGGAATCAATGATAAATTTCTTTAGAAAATCATATGGTCATGTCAGAGAATATCCTTGTTCTTGGGAGATCATGCTAATGCATGATGATGAGTACAGTTATACCTGTTGCTGCTGCTGCTGCTAAGTCGCTTCAGTCGTGTCCAACTCTGTGCGACTCCATAGATGGGAGCCCACCAGGCTTCCCCGTCCCTGCAGCTCACTTTAAAATATTTTAGAAAAATATGCATATAAAAATTAATGATTCCAAATTTTCTTTTCTTACTGTCCACAAAGAAATACTGTAACTTGGTTCTGTGACAGAACCCCATTTCTTCCCTCTTATTATCACATAAGGAATATGATTTTATTGCTAAAGAGTTTCAGCTTGAGACCTATTTAATCATGAAATGAACTGGAGGAGATGCTGACCTGGAGTGTCTGGGAATTGTGTGCCGTTGGTCTCACTCACCTTCCCCAGGGTGGTCAGAAGATGAAAGTCAATGGTCTCTCTATAGCGGAGAATCTGCAGGATACCATCCAAGTACACCTGGTCTTTACTGAAACACCCTGGAGGAACCAAAATAGCTTCTTTAAACATCAGAAAGTAAACACTAAGTAACTAGATACCAGCCCATCACTTTACTAGAGGAATCAGTCCTGTGTATAACAAAAAAGGGGTGGAGCAAAATCAGAAATTTAACTATCACTGTAACATAAAATGTAAGGTGCAAGGTCTGGAGAACTACCACAAGTGAGAGATGTCAAGTAGCTTCCCTTTAAGAATTCCTCCCGCCCCACCCCCCCCCCAAAAAAAGAATTCCTTTCCCTGGCTCCCCATCATCAAAACAGCATTTTCCCCTAAAGAAACACTAGTGATTTAAAATACATGATTCATAATTATTCCACCCACCATCTGATCATAAATTTAACTCCTATGATACACTGAAGGCATCTGGGTGAGGAAGGCTGGGGAAGGCAAGCTGTAGAACAGTTAAGTCTCAAGGAGACACTCTGGAGACATGGGATTTCAGAAATTCCTTTTTTTTTTTTAATAGTACCCTTTATTAAAATTAACAGTAGATGATTTTAATACTACTCCTCCCCTCAATGAAACCAAAAAGTAGAACTGAATTTGTAAAGAATGTGAAATATGTAATATGAAAATCAGGAATGAGATTGAGCCCAGATAAAAAATGGTGTTCTACCTAAAAAGAAAAGCTTTCTCCCATTATGACACAGCTTGTATAAATTTTTAAAAATTTTGCTCTAGGTTTAAATGGACTAGATGGAACTAGAATTCTACCAAATGGAGAATCATATGTTAAGAAATTATTGTTCAAGAGTTCCCAAGATGCTGGACTAGGAAGACCCTAAGCACACCTCCTCTCAGAGGCATACCAAAATTATACAATTTACAGACCAAGTATCAGTGAGAAAGACCAAAACCTACCAGAAAATATTTCTACAACAAAAGATACAAAGGAGGAACCACAGTTAGGTGGGCAGGAGGGGAGAAATCGCAGTACAGGTGCTGCTGCTGCTAAGTGGCTTCAGTCGTGTCCGACTTTGTGCGACCCTATAGACAGCAGCCCATCAGGCTCCCCCGTCCCTGGGATTCTCCAGGCAAGAACACTGGAGTGGGTTGCCATTTCCTTCTCCAATGCATGAAAGTGAAAAGTGAAAGTGAAGTCGCTCAGTCGTGTCTGACTCTTCGTGACTCCATGGACTGGAGCCCACCAGGCTCCTCCGTCCGTGGGCTCCTCCAGGCGAGAGTTCTGGAGTGGGGTGCCATTGCCTTCTCCGGCAGTACAGGTGAGAGACCTACAAATGGAAGACTAATGGCAGGGAGAGAGACCCTTTACAAGGAGCAGGAAAATAAGCCCAGGCGTCCTGTGTGGGGAAGACAAGACCCCAGAATGTTTGGCTTTGAAGGTCAGAGGGACTTACTCTGGAGAGATCCAGATGCTGTGGAAAAGAAAGACTCTACTCCTAAAGGAAAAGGTGCCCACGAAATTTTACATGCTCTGAGAGCCAGAAAAGGAGCAGTAATTTGAAAGGAGCTTGGTCAGAACTGTCAGTCCTAAAAAATCTCCCAGAAAGGCAGAGGTCACCCTGGGGATCCAGACACTGGTGACGGCCACTTTGGGAAGTTGGTTCTACCATCTCAGAACTGCTGCTGTGAAGCACTGTTTTGGAATCCTCCCTGCAGCTTATAGCCTTGTGACCAGGTCCCAGGCCCACCCCACTCACCAGCCTGAAGGCACCAATATTGGGTCATCTCAGACCAAGCAACAAGCCAGGTAGAAATAAATCCCAACCACAGGCAGACATATACAAGCCCCGGGACAATGGCAGTTTCCTATACCAGGACTCAGCCCAGCCAGCAGCAGGTGAGATCAGTCCTAACACCTGGTGGGCCTCAGCTCCCAGCAGGACAACAGCAGCTCGAGACACTCCGGGCATCTTAGCCAGCACTGCAGCTCAGGTCCCACTTACCAGCGAGCCCACAAAAGTGTCAGGACACAACAGACTAACTCCCAGCTATGTCAAAGACCAGTGAACCCACTGGGAGTTTCACCTCCAACATCATACCCAACCAGCTGTCAGGAACCCACCCACATGGCTGGATCAGCAATCTGACAAAGTTCAGAAATTCCAGGAACTAAATAAGAAACAATTCTGCATATTACTAGTCACACATTAAATTAGAAAAAAAGCAAAACGGAGTAAACTCAGATCTGAATATAAATAAACAAGTAGATGCACAGTGAAATGTAAGTCGACTATATTTACAAGCACTTAGGAGTTAAAGGATACCTGGCGTCCACAAGTGTCCCAGAGCAGGTATGAGAAACAGATACATAACGGGAGATTTCCCAGAAGCCAGTATCAGGAGGTCAATTTTCATCACACCTTCTTAGACACGTGTTCCAGAAAATGCAGACGATATGCTCATTACTGGAGAACTGCAAATCGAAACGACAAGGTGTATCCCCCTAGCAGTAGCAGAATGGACATCTCACCAAATATCTGCACAAGATAAATGCTAGACAGGGGCATCCTTGGAGTGGCAGGGAATGGAAACTGGTAACAGACACTGCGGAACAGGATGGAGGTTTCTCAGGGAAAGAGAGAGAGAGTCACCTGATGATCAAGCAGTAGCACTCCTGGCCAGTAAAGGGACAAAACCACACTGCTTCGCAACGCTTCAAGACGCATGCACCCCACCCTTGACTGCCGCAGGATTTACAGCAGCCAGGACAGAAAAGCAACAACAGTGTCCATCAAGAGAGGCAGGGATATAGAAGCTTAGATACAAACACACAAATGTATACTCCTCCTCATGAACAAGAAATGGAATAATGTCATTTGGGACCACATGACTGGACCTGCAGAACATTATACTACACGACCAAAATCAGAGAAAGACACGTTCTATGACAATACTTAGAGGTGGAAACTAAGATTTAGCCAAAAAAAAAAACACCCAATAGTTTGAGAGATTCACAGAAGAGACTCACAGAGAAAAAACAAAACCATATAGTGCCCCCAAGATAAGGCACATGAGCAGGGAATTCCATTAGGTTATTAGGATTTAACAGGTCCCCATTTATACCTTTGAATAGATCATCAAAAAGGACCTCGTGTATACCACAGGCTTCCCTGGTGGCTCAGACGGTAAAGAATCTGCCTGAGATGCGGGAGACCTGGGTTCAATGCCTGGTTCAGGAAGATCCCCTGGAGGAGGGCATGGCAGCGCACTCCAGTATTCTTGTCTGGAGAATCCCATGGACAGAGGGGCCTGGCAGGCTACAATCCACGGGGTCACAAAGAGTCAGACAAGACTGAGCGAGTAAGCAGTGTACAGCACAGGAAACTAGACCCAAAATCTTAACAACTATGGGGAAAGAAGCCTAAAAAGAGTAGATCTCTATCTGAAACTGAACCATGTGGGTGCACAGGAAAAATAAAAACAACACTGTAAATAAGCTATATTTCAGTATCAACTAAAACTTAAAAGCCTACCCTTGTCCAGGGGTTCCATGCAGTCTAGTGGTTACACATCCACATGGTCAGAGCAGGCTTGTGTGCCAGGGCTGGCAGAGGGTTGAAGGAGATGTGAAGGCTGTGATGGAAAATGACCTTGTTTGGAGCTGTAGTGCCTGGTCCTCCTAGGATGAGACCACAATCTCCAGATCCAGTGGGCACATCCCACAGCCAACTGTTGGCTATGCCCACCAAGACAGGCGGACTCTGCAGGCCAGATGAGCTTTGAGAGGCACCTGGCCTCCTCCTCTGCCGATGGCTTCCCTATCTCTAGCCTCCCTCATTAGAGATGCCCAAAGTATGGACACAGCACCCTGCACAGAGATCTTTGGGGGCTGGCATTGCCCTGGGCCAAAAGGAGAAGGGAGAGGAAAGAGACACACATAAGCACTGGGCTGTGTGTTTTGCCACATTCCTCTCTCGTTCACAACCCGGGGCGGCGGTGGGGGGAGGGGTAGTGGGGGGAAACTTGCAAACTTGCAGAATGACTCTGGATGCCCGAGTCAGGCATGAAGAAAGCCTGCCGCCTGGTGGCCGTTTCTCATAACTACACCGTTAATACAGGCACTGAGGAGTACACCACGTATGCAAGGACTGTGAGATGGGAAAGCATACCTGCCATCCAGAGATGTCCGGGTGAAGACATGAGAAACGGAATTCACAGGAGGGCAGACTTCCAAGAAGCCAGTTTCAAGAGGTCAGTTTTGAACACACCCTCATACGTAAAAACTGTCCCACCAAAATACACACATTATCGCTCCTTAGTGGAGAACGGCAAATCAAAAGGACAAAGACCCGGATTCCCTGGCAGTCAACAGAATGGCCATCACCGAATGATTACATACGACTGATGCCGGAGAGGGACCTCGACAAACAGGCCCCTCCTATGGTGTGGCGGGGAATGGACACTGCTAACAGACATCAGCAGAACAGGACGGAGGTTTCTTAGGGAAAGAAATAAAGTCACCTGATAATCGAGCAACTGCACCCCTGGCTAGTAAAAGGACAAAAACTCAATGCATAAAGATGCACACACCACACTCTTGACTGCGGCACAGTTTACAGAAGCCAGGACAGAAAAGCACCAAAAATGTCCATCATGAGAGGCCGGGATACAGAAGCTTAGGTACTAACACACAAAGGACTATTAGTCCTCCCAAAAAAGAAATGGAATAATGCCATCTGGGGACACATGGCTGGACCAGCAGAACGTTATACTGTGCGAACACAACCAGAGGAGGAAAAAATACCGTATGATAACACTTAGAGGTGAAAATTCAGATTTATCAAGACAAGAGCAGCTTTGAAAACAGACTATGGAGGAAAAAAAACACCATATGGTGCCCCAAAAGAGAAGGTGCAGGAGCAGGGAATTCCATTAGGTCATTGGGATTAACAGGTACCCAGTTACAGATTTGAAATATATCCTCAAAGAAGACCTAGTGCACAGCACAGGGAACTAGACTCTAAAGCCTAACAAATCTGTGGAAAAGAAGCCTAAAAAGGGTAGATCTCTTATCTATCTGAATCTGAATCATGTGGGTGCACAACGAAAATAAACATGATACTGTAAATCAGCTATACTTCAACATAAACTAAAAATTAAATAATAAAAAAACCAGGCCTACCCTCTTCCACAGGATGTTCATGGTCCCAGTGGATACACGGCCACTTGGTCAGAACAGGCTTGTGTCTGAAGGCAGGGCTGGCGGAGGGCTGAAGGAGACGGGAAGGCCGTGCCAGCCAATGACCTGGCTTGGAGCTGTAGTGCCTGGTCCTCTCTGAATGGGACCACAATCTCCAGATCCTGCGGGCACATCCCACAGCCTATTTTTGCCTAGTGCTCACCAAGGCAGGTGGATTCCGTGGACTGGAAGAGCTCTGAAAATTCGCCCGCTCTCCTCCTCTTCTGCTGATGGCTTCCCTATCTCTAGCCTCTTTCCTTAGAGTTGCCCCAAGTGTGGCTTACACCAACATGCACAGGTATCTTCGAGGGTTTGGATCCACGCAGGGCAGTAGAGGGAGAAGAAAGAAACATAGACAAGCCCTGGGCTCTGTGTTTTGCCACATTCCACTCTGATTCACAACCCAAGGAGGGGGAAAATCTTGCAGAATGACTCTGGATGTCTGAGTCTGAAGAAAGCCTGCCCCTGGTGGCCATTCTCGTAACTACACCCATAAAACAGGCACTGAGGAGTACACCACGTATGCGAGGACTGTGAGGTAGGAAAGCATACCTGCCATCCAGAAATGTCCCAGCGCAGGTATGAGAAACAGAATTCACAGGAGGGCAGACTTCCAAGAAGCCAATTTTAGGAGGTGAATTTTCATCACACCCTCTTATACACAAAAAAAGTTTTCCAGGAAAACACACACCATATTGCTCCTTACCAGATAATTGCAAACCAAAAGAAGTGTATTCCCTGTCAACAAAATTCCCATCACTGAACGATTACACACGATAGATGATGGAGAGGGGGCTGCACAAAAAAGAATGCTTGCACAACGTGGCAGGAAATGGAAACTGCTAACAGACATCAACAGAACAGGATGGAGGTTTCTCAGGGAAAGAAATACAGTAATCTGACAATTGAGCAATTGTACTCCTGGCTGGTAGAGGGACAAAAACCACAATGCATAAAGATACACGCACCCCACCCTTGACTGCTGCACAGTTTAAAACAGCCTGGACAGAGAAGCAACAAAAATGTTCATCACTAGAGGCAGGGATACAGAAGCTTACACACAAAGGAATACTACTCTTCCTGAAATAACAATGGAATAATTCCATATGGGGACATATGGCTGGACCTGCAGAACATATACTGTGTGAACAAGTCAGAGAAAGACACATATTCTATGATAGCACTTAAAGGTGAAAAGTAAGATTTAGCAAAAAAAAAAAAAAAAAAAAAGAGCTTGAGAATACATAAGAGGCTCACAAAGGAAAAAAAAAAAAAAAAAAATCCATATGATGCCCAAAAAGAGAAGGTGCAGGAGCAAGGAATTCCATTAGGTCATTGGAATTAACAGGTACCTGTTTATACATTTGAAATAGATCAATAAAAAGGACCTGGTGTACAGCACAGGGAACAGGATGAAAAAAACACTGACAACTCTGTGGGAAAAGAAGCCTAAAAAGAGTTGATCTCTATCTTTCTGATACTGAACCATGTGTGTGCACAGTTAAAATCAATGAGACACTGTAAATCATTTATACTACAGATTCAACAAAACTTAGATTAAAAAAACAATGCCTGCCCTGTTCCATGGGATCCTCAGCATCCCGGTAGACACACATCCACATGGTGAGAGCTAGCCTTTGTCCCCAGCCAGGGCTGGCAGAGGGCTGGAGGATCCGGGAAGGCTGTGCCAGCAAATGACCTTGCCTTGGATGTGTAGTGCTTGTTCCCTCTGGATGGGAGCACAATCTCCAGATCTAGCAGGCACTCCCACAGCCAAAGGCGCCTAGTGCCGCAAAGGCAGGCAGACTCTGTGGACTGGAAACGCTTAGAAAAGTCACCTTGTTCCATGTCTCCTGGTGCTGGCTTCTCTATCTCTAGCCTCCTTCCTTAGAGTTACCCCAGGCACGCATCACCACATCCCGCACAGGGCTCTTGGGGCAGTGTGGATGCCTCGGCTGAAGGAGGTTAGGCACAGAAGGCTGGGCTGTGTGTTGTGTCACACTGCCTTCTCATCTGGTTGGGTTCTATCTATGTGGCCTCAGCAGCGTCCGAGTCCTTGCCACCTTATGGACTCTAGCCCACTAGGCTCCTCTGTCTTTGGAATTCTCCAGAAAATCATACTGGAGCAGGTTACAATGCCCTTCTCCAGGGTATCTCTACTCTCATTTATGACCCAGGAAAAATAAGTTTCAGAAGGCCCTAGTTTCTGGAGTCACAGACTTGGGCATCAATAAAGCCTGCCACCATGTGGCTGTTTCTTATAACTACACCTTTAAAACAGGCACAAAAGGCCACAACATACTCAGAAAGACTGGGAGGCGGTGAAAGATAACTGCCCTCAACAAATGTGCTGGGGTAGCTGAGAAATGAAATTTATAAGAAAGCAGACTTACGTAGCCAACTTCAAGAGGTATATGTTCATCTCACAATTTTAAACACAAAACTGGCATAAGATAATATGCTCTCTTTGGGTTGCTACGGGAGAACTATAGATCAAAAGGACAACTAGATATATCCCCTGGCAGTACTCAGAATGGCCACCACCATAAAGTCTTCAAAGAATAAAAGCTGGAGAGGGACACTGAGAAAAAGGAACCCTCCTACCCTGTTAAAAGCAATGGAATCCTGAAGCAGCCACTCTGCAGAAACAAACAGAGGTTCAGTTCAGTTGCTCAGTCGTGTCCAACTCTTTGCACCCCATGAATCGCAGCACGCCAGGCCTCCCTGTCCATCACCATCTCCCGGAGTTCACTCAAACTCACGTCCATCGAGTCGGTGATGCCATCCAGCCATCTCATCCTCTGTCATCCCCTTATCCTCCTGCCTTCAATCCCTCCCAGCATCAGGGTCTTTTCCAATGAGTTAACTCTTCGCATGAGGTGGCCAAAGTACTGGAGTTTCGGCTTTAGCATCAGTCCTTCCAGTGAATACCCAGGGCTGATCTCCTTCAGAATGGATTGGTTGGATCTCCTTGCAGTCCAAGGGACTCTCAAGAGTCTTCTCCAACACCACACTTCAAAAGCATCAATTCTTCAGCACTCAGCTTTCTTCACAGTCCAACTCGCATCCATACATGACCACAGGAAAGACCATATCCTTGACTAGGCGAACCTTTGTTGGCAAAGTAATGTCTCTGCTTTTGAATATGCTATCTAGGTTGGTCATAACTTTCCTTCCAAGGAGTAAGCGTCTTTTAATTTCATGGCTGCAGTCGCCATCTGCAGTGATTTTGGAGCCCAGAAAAATAAAGTCTGACACTGTTTCCACTGTTTCCCCATCAATTTGCCATGAAGTGATGGGACCAGATGCCATGATCTTCGTTTTCTGAATGTTGAGCTTTAAGCCAACTTTTTCACTTTCCTCTTTCACTGTCCTCAAGAGGCTTTTGAGTTCCTCTTCCCTTTCTGCCATAAGGGTGGTGTCATCTGCATATCTGAGGTTATTGATATTTCTCCCCGCAATTTTGATTCCAGCTTGTGCTCCCTCCAGCCCAGCGCTTCTCATGATGTACTCTGCAGAGAAGTTACATAAGCAGGGTGACAATATACAGCCTTGACGTACTCCTTTTCCTATTTGGAAACAGTCTCTTGTTCCATGTCCAGTTCTAACTGTTGCTTCCTGACCTGCATATAGGTTTCTCAAGAGGCAGATCAGGTGGTCTGGCATTCCCATCTCTTTCAGAATTTTCCACAGTTTATTGTGATCCACACAGTCAAAGGCTTTGGCATAGTCAATAAAGCAGAAGTAGATGTTTTTCTGGAACTCTCTTGCTTTTTCCATGATCCAGCGGATGTTGGCAATTTGATCTCTGGTTCCTCTGCCTTTTCTAAAACCAGCTTGAACATCTGGAAGTTCATGGTTCGCATATTGCTGAAGCCTGGCTTGGAGAATTTTGAGCATTACTTTACTAGCGTGTGAGATGAGTGCAATTGTGTGGTAGTTTGAGCATTCTTTGCATTGCCTTTCTTTGGGATTGGAATGAAAGCTGACCTTTTCCAGTCCTGTGGCCACTGCTGAGTTTTCCAAATTTTCTGGCAAATTGAATGCAGCACTTTCACAGGGGAATACTAAAAATAGAAGCACTTAAAGGAGATCAGTCCTGGGTATTCTTTGGAAGGACTGATGCTGAAGCTAAAACTCCAGTACTTTGGCCACCTCATGCGAAGAGTTAACTCATTGGAAAAGACCCTGATGCTGGGAGGGATTGGAGGCAGGAGGATAAGGGGACGAAGGAGGATGAGATGGCTGGATGGCATCACTGACTCAATGGACGTGAGTTTGAGTGAACTCCAGGATTTGGTGATGGACAGGGAGGCCTGGCGTGCTGTGGTTCATGGGGTCACAAAGAGTCGGACACAACTGAGCACCGAACTGAACTGAGTGATCCATCAGTCTCACTCCCTGGCATATATCTGGCAGAAACCCTGGTCTAAAATGATAATGGTAGCCAAGTGTTGATCGTAGTGCTCTTTACAATGACAAACGTTAAGTTTTTGTTGTTTAGTCCCTAAGTCATGTCCAACTCTTATGATCCCATGCACTACATGGAAGTAACCTGAACATCCATTGACAGAAGAAGGTATAAGGAAGATGTTGTACATATTTCCACAGGAATCTTATTCAGGCATTGAAAAGAATGAAATAATACCACTGGCACCAACTTGAATGGACGTGAAGATTGTCATACTAAGTGAAGTAAGTCAAACAGAGAAAGAGAACTATCATCTGAAGTTGCTTACATGTAGAATCTAAGTAAGATTGATAGAGATGACATAATTCATAAAGCAGAAAGTGATTCACAGACTTAGAAAACCCACATATGGTTACTGAATTGTAAAGGTGGAGGGCAAGGATAAATTAGGAGTTTGGGATTGACATATATAACCTACATTATTGAAAACAGATAACCAAGACGGACCTCCTGTATAGCACAGCGATTGTGCCAATATTCTCTAATAATCTGGGAAAAAAAAAAAAACTTGAGAAACTATGGATACATGTATATGTATAAAGGAACCATTTTGCTTCATATCTGGAACAAACAACATTGTTTATCAACTATACTTCAAATGAAAAATTAAAAGAAATAGGACCTAAATAAAATGAAAATTTCTGCACTCCTGAAGAAACTAAAACAAAAGGAAAGATCACCCACACAATGGGAGAAAAGATGTGCAAAGGATCAACCAAAAAGACATTAATCATTAAAATGTACAAAGAGTTCATGCAGCTCAGTATCAATAAAAGCAAACAATGCAATCAACAGGCAGAAGACCTAAACAGACATTTCTCCAGAGAACACATGCAGAACTCGGGCATGTGGAGATGCTCAACATCACCAATTACCAGAGGAATGCAAATCAAAACTACCATGAGATACCATCTCTCATCAATCACAACGGCTATCATCAAAACATCCATGAACAATAAAAGCTGGAGTGGGTATGGAAAAAACTGAATCCTAACTATTGCTGGGCATATAAACTGGTACAGCCAGTATAGAGAACACTATGCAGGCTCCTTAGGAACTAAAAATAGAGATACCACATGCTCCCGCAATCCCACTCCTAGGCACATCTGCCTAAACCCACGGTTCAGAAGATACAGGCAGCCCAATGTGTTTTCAGCACTGTTTACAGTGACTGACATGGAAGCAACCTATTTTTCCATCAACAGAATAAGGGGTAAAGAAGATCTGATACACATGCCGAATGGAACAGTACTCAGCCATAGAAAAGAATGAAACAACGCCATTGGCAGCAAGATGAATGGACCTGGAGATTCTCATACTAAGTGAAGTCAGTCAAATAGGGAAAGATGAATATCACCTGAAATTGCTAACATGCAGACTAAAAAAATGATACAAATGAAATTATTTACAAATCAAAAACAGACTCACGAACTTAGAAAACAAACTTAGGGTAATTACCAAAGGGGGAAGATGGAGGGCAGGGACAAATTGGGAGTTAGAGACTTACAAAACATTATGATACTGAAAACAGATAGCCAAGAAGGACCTGCTCTACAGCACTGTGAACTCTGCTCAGTATTCTCTAAAAACTTAAATGGGAGAAGAATTTGAGAAAGAAGAGATACATATACAAGTATAACTGAATCACTTTACTGTGCATGTGAACTAACAGAACACTGTTAAATCAACTTCAAATTAAAATAAAAAGTGAAAGAAACAAATAAGATCTAATTATTCTCAAAGGCTTTTGCACAGCTGAAGAAACCATGAACAAAAGACAACCCACACAGCAGGAGAAAATATTTGCAAAGATTAATCTTGAAAATATACAAAGAGTTCACACAGTTCAATATCAAACAAAACAAACAACACAATCTAATAGGGGACAGAAGACCTTAACAGACATTTCCCCAAAGCACACACACAGATGGCCACAAGGCACATGGAGAGATTCTCAATATGCTAATTATCAGAGAAATGCACAGCAAAACTACAATCAGATATCACCTCACACCAATGCGAATGGTCATGATCAAAAACCTACTAGACATGGGATCTAGAACCATCTCCTCTATATAAAAAATAAAAGAGCTGAACTGAACTCTATAAACAATAAATACTGAAGAGGATGTTGAGAAAAGTAAATCGGTACAGCAAAAAGTAAATCATGGAGGACATTATGGAAATGCCTCAAAAATATTAAAACTAGAGCTACCATATGATCCAGCTATGCCACTCCGGGGCATATATCTGGGGGAACTATGGGTAAAGGATACGCGTACCCCAATGTGCACCGCAGTGCTATTTATAATGATGGAGGAAACCCATATGGCTACTGACAGAGGAATGAATAAAGCAGAGGCACATGTACACAGTGGTATGTATCACCCAGCCATTAAAAAGGAGCCATTTGCAGCAACATGGATAGATCAGGAGATTATCATCCTTAGTGAAGACAGAGAAAGATCTGATATATAGTACATCAAAAAAGTGATACAAATCAAGTTTGCATCTGTTTGCAAAACAGGAACAGAGTCACAGACTTAGATACAAACGTATGGTCACCAAAGGAGAACTGTAGGGGCGAGGATACACTGGTTGTTTGGGATGAACATGTCCATACTGCTATATTTGAAACAGATAACCAGTAATGAGCTGCTGTGTAGAAAAGGGAACTGTGGTAAAATTTTGTAGTAACCTAAATGGGTGATGCACTTGGAAAAGAATATATATATGTGTGTGTGTGTGTGTACCTGAACAACTTCACTGTACACGTTCAATTAACACAATGCTGTTAATCAACTGTGTGCGTGCATGTGCTCAGTTGTTCAGTTATATCCAACTCCTTGTGACCCCAATGGACTGTAGCCCACCAGGCTCCTCTGTATACTCCAATATAAAATAAATCTTAAAAAATAAATTAGAAAAAAACAAAAACATTAGTATGACAAGAAACAAAAAACAAATGTCCAAGGTGTCTCCCTATTAAAAGTGGTTAATGAGACATTGCTACCAAAAGTAATGCATGAACAGTGATTAAATCTAGATTTTTTTCAACACCTGTAAAAGACATTTTTGGAAGAGTTTGGAATATTTAAATACGGTGTATGGAAGAGTTGATACTCCTGAATTAAAACTCACTTTCTTAAGTGTGCTCATAATGATACTGTTTTAAGTAGAAGAGAATGTTTTAGTCTTAGGAGAGGCATGCTTAAGTTCTTAAGGAATGAAATGTCAAGCATACAATTTGCTTTTAAAAATTTACAGAGAGGGCTTCTCTGGTGGTCCAGTGGTTGAGAATTTGCCAGCCAATGCAGAGAACATGGATTCGCTCGTTGGTCCCGGGAAGATCCCACATGCCATGGAGCAGCTATGCCCATGAGCCCCAGCTCCTGCAGCCCGTGAGCCTAGAGCCTGTGCGCCACAACAAGAGGCCACCACAGTGAGAAGCCCACACACCACAACTAGAGAGCAGCCCTCACCCGCTGCAACCAGAGAAGAGCCACAGGAATGACCCGGGGTAGCCACAACAAACCAATGAATGAATACTCCTTTAAAAAGTCACAAAGAGGGGACTTCCCTTTTTGTCCCGTGGTTAAGACTTCATCTTTCAATGAAAGGAGTGTGGGCCCAATCCTTGGGCAGGTAGCTAAGACCCCTTGTGTGTCTCTTGCCAAAACTCCCAAAACATAAAAAAACAGATGCAATATTGTAACAAATTCAATAAAGACTTAAAAATGGCCGACATTAAAAAAAAAACAAAAAAAACTTTAAAAACAAAGTCAGAATAGCATCAAGAAAGTGAAAAGACATACTACAGGAGAAAATATTTCATTATTTGGTGAGGGATTTGTATCTATACTATACAAAAAAACCTCTTACCTCAATAATAAAGACAAACAAACCAATTAAAAATGGGAAAATGATCTAAACAGTTCTCCAAAGAAAATACACAAATAGCCAATAATCACATGAAAAGATACTGAATATCATTAGCCAGCAGAAAAACCATGAGTTAACCAGTTTATATCCACTAGGATGGCTATAATAGTAATTAAAACATGAAGACAGTAGGTGTTTTGGAGGATATCATGTACTAGAAATCCTCAAACACTGTGGTGGGATTGTAAAATTGTGCAGCACTTTGGAAACACTGGCAGTTCCTCAAAAGGTTGGGCACAGAGTTACCTATAAGCCCAAAATTCCACCTCTAAGTATACACTCAGGAGAATTAGCAATATAAGCTTGTACACAAATACTCATGATAGCATTATTCATAATAGCCAAAAAGTGCAAACAACCAAAATGCCCATTAACTGGTGACAGAATGAATAAAATGCATCATATGTATGCACTGGAACGTTTTCAGCAGTAAAAAGGACTGGTATACTGGTACATGCTACAATATGAACGGACTTCAAAAACGCACTCAGTGAAAGAAACCAGCCACAAAGGAGCACATGCGATTCCGCGTACATGAAACATCCAAAACAGGCAAAACTAATCAAAGTAGATTAATGGTTCTTTACCACTGGGAACAACGGGGAAAGAGAATAGGGAATGCCTGCTAATGGGATAAGTTTCTTCTGGGGTGATGAAATGTTCTGGAATTAGACAGTGGTACTGTCTGCACAACTCTCTGAACATTATAAACACCACTGAACTGTATACTTAAAATGGATGAACTATGTATATCAATAATACTATTTTTAAAGTCAGAGAGAAAGCAAAAATGGAAAAATTTTAACAACTAGTGAATCCAGAGTAAGTGTTCATTCCATTATTATTTCCCAATTTCTGTAGGTTTGAAATTTTTCTTAAGAGATGAGCAAAATAATGCTAACAAAATGTGGTTTGGGAAAATCAGCACTGACCTCAAGTAACAAAAGTTTAATTTTTCAAAGGTGAGTGGATTCAATGATGGGAAGAGCAGGATGTGACCAAAATCAATAGACAAGTGACCCATTAAATCACAAAATCTACAGTTAAGGCACTCTCACCTGGTTGAGAGGTATCAGTCCATCCCCTCTTGGCTCGTACACAATAATCCCATCTGGTATTGGGGTCCTTGACAAACTTTCCAATATCTCTGAATAGTTCACAAAAAGACATCTGGCTGGCGCGATAAACAGTGTAGTAGAGGAGGGCAGCCCTCCATAAAAAGGGGTCTTTTCTAAACAGGACACTGTGAATACTTGCCAGTCCTTCCTCTGTGGGGTTGTTTGGCTTTAGTTCAAGTTTTTTACGGCCAGTCCAACTGTTCCATGGCTGCTGAAGGTTGTTAATACCTCGAAAATAATGTGTGCCTATGGAGAAAATAAGGCACGTGAAAAGCAAGAAATGCATTCTCGTTTTAATTCTTCTCCAAGGAAAGATTCTACCTACGGTTCTAAAACCAAATTGATGTGTACGTAACAAATCAAAACAAAGCAGAAAATGGCCTGACCCTAATGCCTTTGGGTTTGACCGAGGACACTGCCTTCAGAAGGATTGTATTTCTCATTAGAAGAGGTATAACTTTTAAGGCAATTTATTTTCTTTTTAAGAGAAGAATTATAGACTTGATATTTGAAAAGAATCTCAGAGGTCACTTAATTCCATTCCCTCAGTTGAAGGTGGGTGAACTGGCAGATGCTTTGCCGTCTGAGCCACCAGGGAAACCGGAACTGAAATCCAGAGGGGTTAAATGACTCTCCATTTACACAGTACCCTAAAAAATTTAATTTGAAATGAGACACTAATATCTTCACTTTAAGTTCAAGTGACATCTAACAATTTCATCACTTTTTGCCAAATATTACTAAGAAAAAAAAACATAAAAAACAGGTGCTTGAGGTAATTTGTTCTTACAACTGAATAAGTGGAGAAGGGTGGTCGCCTACCTATTTCATGCCTCAGCATTCCTTCCAGCCAGTGCTCTCGTGCAGTGGAAACATTGATGGTCAGCGTCGGACATCCATTTACTACTGTCATGGAAGCTCGGGAAAGCAGATCCTCAGTGAGATGAACTACAATCTAAGAAGCAAAAGTTAAAATACACACACACACACACACACACACACACACGATGAAACACAGAAGGCAGGAGGAGAAAGTTTTCACAGACAACAACAGACCCATAAATTAACACCTTTTTCTTTTGTTTATACCAAGAAACTGAAATGCAGAATCACTTTGACCCTTGGAATTTTGAGCTTTTGGGAACTCAAGAACCTTTACTAGATTGAAAGAAAAGTAGACAGCTATGCAGAGGACACAGAGAATTGGAACTGTGCCTCTGCTCTGCTCTCGGATATAGTCCCTGGGATGAAACGATGCAAAGGAAGGCGCAGGAGCCAGAGTCCTAGTCACTGCCAGGTCAATGCTTATTTTGAGACTGAACACTAGGGACTGGCCACTAATAAGAAAAGCCACTGTGGCAAATCTCTTCCTTAATAATTTTCCTAAACCAATTCATATACTCCCACAAGCTACACAAAAATGGTAATAAGAGGAAAAATAAACTGAACACAACAATTCAATGCAACAAAAACTTAAACTTATATTTAATTAGAAATCTGTATGACTTATTTAATGAGTAAAATAATGTTGGGAAAACATAACCCGCAGGAAAAAAAAAAAAAAAGAAAAAACACGCAGCACTGAGAGTTACAATGTTCAGTCAACTCATCACGTTCACTCATGCTTTCATACCTCACCCATGCAGCCTTCTTTCATCATGTACTTCCTAACATGGCTCCAGATTCGCGTTTTAGACAGCAGGCTACCACCGGTGGCCTGTTCAAATTTTTCATAACTTCCATACTTTTGTAAAGTCAGTTCCATAATATTGATGGACTGTAAAACAAACAGAGATAAAGAAAGTAAACTGCCTCCGATTGCTCTGATGTGAGTAATGAGCTATATGCTTATCATGACCTGTTCTGTGTTTACTGATTTACAAATTAAATTGTAGCTAAGCACATTTTTCTAATGCTAAAGAGTTTTCACTCATTTTCACAGTGTTTTACAAAACACTCATGTACATACTTCTTAGCATGGGATAAAGGGGCTCAAGCACTGCACACGTGTCAATACCTAACAGGCCGAGTTCTTAGTTTCTCTTGGCTTCTCTAAGACCATCTGGTGGTTTTGCAGAACTCAGAAGGTATGTTGCCAGACTAATCACTAGTATATAATTACCACTTGGATAAAGAAAAAAATATTTCCAATTTTTAAGCGCACACAAAAGAATCAACCATTCTTCTATGATGATCCTATAGAACTTGATGTTCTCCTTTGACAGAAAACACAGTCTCAACATTACTAAAAATACTTTTTAACCTATCATTCAGGGCAGGGTACTATCTACTTTTCATTCTTCATAAATTTTCACATGAAAAGAATATGAATGTTGAGATATTTTTCTCTAAACAGAAATACACAGAAAG
Organism: Tragelaphus eurycerus; assembly: GCA_935064755.1. Taxonomy (NCBI): domain Eukaryota; kingdom Metazoa; phylum Chordata; class Mammalia; order Artiodactyla; family Bovidae; genus Tragelaphus; species Tragelaphus eurycerus. The sequence goes on from CAKXYN010000002.1 coordinate 36,112,200, forward strand.
ACAGACTAAGAAAAGTAAGAGAACTGGTAAAAAAAAAAAAAAAATCACAGATGATCCGCATCTATGGGAAAGCCACCAAAAAGGTAAACATAAGAATGGAAAATGCTATTGAAAGATCTTCTGGAAGAAACATCTAGAAAATTCACATATATATCTTATATGAATGGTGACAGAAGCTAGAAAATTCAGACACCTGTAAGTCTAAATTTCTAGCTGTCATCAGACTAGTAAAGAGATGAAAAGTACAACCTCTAGAGTCACACTACCTGAGCTGACATCCTGGCTCTGCCACCTGCTGGCTGTGTGACTCTGAGCAAGTTACTTATTACTAAGCTTCCTCATTAGTAAGTGAGGATAACTACAACAATGTCTACTTCATGGTTCTGTTGAGAAAAACTACCAACCTCTGTAATACACAGTGGCAGATACAAGTAGTCAGTACATGTCAGTTATTACATCAGCATTGTAACCACCACCAGTATGTCATCATTCTTTATAAATACCACCACTATAGATGACAGGCTCAACACAAAAACTACAGTAAAGTTCAGGCACTACAAGTTATAAGTACACATATATATCCCCACTGCTGCTGCTGCTAAGTCGCTTCAGTCGTGTCTGACTCTGTGCAACCCCATAGAAGGCAGCCCACCAGGCTCCTCCGTTCCTGGGATTCTCCAGGCAAGAACACTGGGGTGGGTTGCCATTTTCTTCTCCAGTCATGAAAGTGAAAAGTAAAGTGAAGTCGCTCAGTCGTGTCCGACTTTTAGCGACCCCATGGACTGCAGCCCACCAGGCTTCTCCATCCATGGGATTTTCCAGGCAAAAGTACTGGAGTGGGGAGCCATCGCCTTCTCCTATGTCCCCACTGGAAAATACATATTACTAATAAACTAGGCATGAATCAAGTTATCGTAACGAGAAATGGCTTCAGCAGGTCTGCCTGGCTTCTGTTCCCAGAGTTGTTATTATGAAAAGCCTTGCATTTCAAATTACAATAGTGTCAGATTCTTTGCAACCCATGGACTGAAGCCCGCCAAACTCATCTGTCTCTGGAATTTTCTAGGCAAGAATACTAGAGTGGCTTGCCATTTCCTACTCCAGGGGATCTTCCAGACCCAGGGATTGAACCTGCTTCTCCTGCACTAGCAGGCAGAAGTCTTTACCACTGTGCCACCTGGGAAAACCTTGGTCCAAAGCCAGAAGCATTGAATTGTCCTAGAAACTGGTTTCAACTTCAGAATTTTGCCTGCTTCCAAGATACAAGCATACTGAATCAGAATCTGCATTTTAACAACATTCCCCAGGTGATTCACAAGCACAGTAGAAAGCTAGAAGGGTCTCAGAGAATGGGAACACGGCAAATAACCCGGAGGCTAATTTACTTATCAGATAACCAGGATAATTAAAAGAACAAATTAGCACATAATTAAAAGCCCATTTTAGCAGATTAGCTAAGGTATTTGCATACATTGGTCTAAAGTCCGTGGGGTCGCTAAGAGTCGAACACGACTGAGCGACTTCACTTTGACTTTTCACTTTCATACATTGGAGAAGGAAATGGCAACCCACTCCAGTGTTCTTGCCTGGAGAATCCCAGGGACAGGGGAGCCTGGTGAGCTTCCGTCTAAGGGGTCGCACAGAGTCGGAAGCGACTTAGCAGCAGCAGCAGGAGTAGTAGTTAGTAGTTAAGTCCCTAAGTCTCTGCCAACTCTTGTGACCCCATGGACTGTAGCTGCCAGGCTCCTCTGTCCATGGGATTCTCCAGGCAAGAATACTGGAGTGGGTTGCCATTTCCTTCTCCAGAGCATCTTCCTGACCTAGGAATCAAACCCGGGTCTCCTGCATTGCAGGCAGATTCTTTACTGATTGAGCTACAAGGGAAGCTAATCATCAATATACCAGTGTTAGAAGAAAGTGAGAAATTTTGCCTTAATTACATAAGATACAGAAGTGGTACTTCTATATTGGACTTATATTTATATATATATATTTATATATTAGACCTATTTATATACAAAAACTAAAGAAATATTTTTATTATAACTTAGGTTTATAAGTTTTTATATAAATGTATCTACTTAATTTAGGAAAAATTAGCTTTTCTAACATATGCTCACTCAGTAGGAAAATGTTATTATCTGGTTACTATTATAGCAGATATAAAACATTCTAGAGAATTTGGAAAAACTTAAATACAGGTGATCCTAGTTATCACCAACAAATGGTACTTAATAGAAGGCTACTAAGAATTCGGTCTAGTCAAGGTTATGGTTTTTCCAGTGGTCATGTATGGATGTGAGAGTTGGACTGTGAAGAAGGCTGAGTGCCGAAGAATTGATGCTTTTGAACTGTGGTGTTGGAGAAGATTCTTGAGAGTCCCTTGGACTGCAAGGAGATCCAACCAGTCCATCCTAAAGGAGACCAGTCCTGGGTGTTCATTGGAAGGACTAATGCTGAAGCTGAAACTCCAGTACTTTGGCCACCTCATGCAAAGAGCTGACTCATTGGAAAAGACTCTGATGCTGGGAGGGATTGGGGGCAGGAGGAGAAGGGGACAACAGAAGATGAGATGGCTGGATGGCATCACCGACTCGATGGACTTCAGTTTGAGTGAACTCCGGGAGATGGTGATGGACAGGGAGGCCTGGTGTGCTGCAATTCATGGGGTTGTAAAGAGTCAGACACGACTGAGTGACTGAACTGAACTAAGAGTTCACATTCATAGTAAGTATGCATTTATATTCATAATTGGGAACAAAGATTTGATTGAAAATTTATCCTGAAAAAGTACTCTAACAAATATAAGATTAAAAAATTATATTGGCAGTTTAACAACACTGGGGAAACCTTGTTCCTATCAACTAACTATTACATGCATCAAAGAAAGAATAAAAACACTGGGAGCTTTTTTGGAGAAGGGATGTAATTTTTCTATCAAAATGACATACAACAGCACATTATTTCTTTCACTGCATGACTTACATGCACCAGCATGGTAGCAACCCTACATGGGAGCTACACAGATGGTGCCAAAAGCTTAGCTTAATATGTCATATTCAATCATTCTTCACTGAAGTGCCCATCCTGTTGTCATCTCCAGATTTTTTTTTTTTTTATTACTTTTGAACTGGTCCAACCTGGACACATTTGTCAGTGATCACACAGATTTCTAATATCCTTCACTGATTTCCCAATGCATTTGCATTAGATTCCAACATAGAGAGACAGTGGTTGGATAGGTGAATAAATTCAAGTTTTAAAAGACAAGTCAGCAGTGTTCAGTGGTTACTTCATCAGTGAGTATTTTTGTGTGACAACTATTTCTGCTTCATTATGCAACCTACTACAGGCCACAAAGATTTTACAAGTATGATTTAAACTTTGGAAAAAAGAAAAGGCAATAAGCAATTTTAAAAGGCACAAAGAAGCCTGGAAGGATATACCCAAATGCTACATGATATGATGTTCATCGTTGGGAAAGGGTAATGTGCTAGATAGCATATTCAAAAGCAGAGACATTACTTTGCCAACAAAGGTTCGCCTAGTCAAGGCTATGGTCTTTCCTGTGGTCATGTATGGATGTGAGAGCTGGACTGTGAAGAAGGCTGAGTGCCGAAGAATTGATGCTTTAGAATTGATGCTTTTGAACTGTGGTGTTGGAGAAGACTCTTGAGAGTCCCTTGGACTGCAAGGAGATCCAACCAGTCCATTCTGAAGGAGATCAGCCCTGGGATTTCTTTGGAAGGAATGATGCTAAAGCTGAAACTCCAGTATTTTGGCCACCTCATGCGAAGAGTTGACTCATTGGAGAAGACTCTGATGCTGGGAGGGATTGGGGGCAGGAGGAGAAGGGGACGACAGAGGATGAGATGGCTGGATGGCATCACTGACTCGATGGATGTGAGTCTGAGTGATCTCCGGGAGTTGGTGATGGACAGGGAGGCCTGGCGTGCTGCGGTTCATGAGGTCGCAAAGAGTCGGACACGACTGAGCGACTGATCTGATCTGATCTGAATGTGCTACACTGATGTCTGTTTGCACTTTACAGGAGTTGTTTAAATTGTTTACAATATGCAAAGGGAAAAGTCACTTTTTCTAGCTTCCCTGAGGTATGGTTGATAAAAATTGCATAATGATGTATTTAAGGCATATAACGGAGAAGGCGATGGCACCCCACTCCAGTACTCTTGCCTGGAAAATCCCATGGGCAGAGGAGCCTGGTGGGCTGCGGTCCATGGGGTCGCTAAGGGTCGGACATGACTGAGCGACTTCACTTTCACTTTTCATTCTCATGCACTGGAGAAGGAAATGGCAACCCACTCCAGTGTTCTTGCCTGGAGAATCCCAGGGACGGGGGAGCCTGGTGGGCTGCCATTTTTAGGGTTGCACAGAGTCGGACACGACTGAAGTGACTTAGCAGCAGCTTAGCAGCAAGGTATATAATGTGATGACAATACACACACACATGCACACTGTGGAATGAAAACTACAATCAAATTAATTTACAAATCCATCACCTCACATATGCAGTGAGAACATCTAAGATCTTAGCAAATTTCAAGTATAAAATATATTATTACCTATAATCATTATGCTGTATTTTAGATACCCAGGACTTATTCCAAGTTTATAACTGAATTTTGGTACCCTTTGATCCACACCTTGCCACAAGTTTTTATTTTTTAAAACAGGAAAAGAAAAAGTTCATCCTTTCCCCTTAGAGCTCAGAGAATCAGTATCTATACCACTTTGAGAATCAAACTTTCACACACCTTCACATGGTTAATACATTTAAGAGGCAATAAATTTCATGTAAAATCTCTCTTCTCCATTAATACCATTTAAGTTAATCAGAAAACTACATCTCCCAATATTATTTGATGGGAGATTCAAACAAGCATCAGGGAATTCCCCAATCATCACTTTCAATTTGTCATTCAGAATATCCCTTTCCTATCTTCAAATATATTTCCAACATTTAACTTCCAATAGCATTCAAGTATTAAAAGAAAAAAGTTCAAGTTAATTTAACCAATTTAAAACATAAATCACATATCAAATTCAAGATTTTTCACCTCCCCTAGGCAGGGCCTGGTCTGGGGCCTAAAGAACTTTCACTAGGAAAGGAAGGCATAATCAGTGATTTGAGTCCTCCTAATCTCTCCCCCATTTCCCTTCAGCATATTGAATATCCAGTACTTTTAATATATTCTGTGGCTCAGCGGGTAAAGAATCTGCCTGCAAATGTCGATGATCCTGGAGATGTGGTTTTGATCCCTGGGTTGGGAAGATCCCCCTGAAGTAGGAAATGGCAACCCACTCCAGTATTCTTACCTGGAAAATGCCCTGGACAGAGGAGCCTGGTGGTCTACAGTCCATGGGGTCACAGAGTCAGACATGACTGACTGACTGTGCTTTCGTTTGTATACTGAATATACTCAGTATATGGAAGAATGAGTGAACAATTCTTGTATAACTGGTTCAGCTGTGGTCCTTCTCCCTTGACTATAATGCTACGGCAGGCCTTTTATAGAAGGTGCCTCTGCTGCACTGCTTACTGACCAACCTCCTTCCAACAGAATCTATGCAAGAAGCCCCCCTGAAGTGGACTGCTACCAAAACAACTTTTACGAAATTTAAGAGTACAACAGACCTTAATCAAAAAACAAGAAAAAATGTCAAGGAAACAACCTAACCTGGCATGTAAAAGAAAATGACAAACATACAAAGCCTAAAGTCAGCAGAAGGAAGGAAATAATAAAGATTAGGGAGGGCTTCCCTGGTGGCTCAGATAGTAAAGAATCTGCCTATGATGCGGGATACCCAGGTTTGTCCCCTAGGTCAGGAAGATCCCCTGGAGAAAGGAATGGCAACCCGCTCCAGTATCCTTGCCTGGAGAATCTCATGGACAGAGGAGCCTGGTGGGCTACAGTCCATGAGGTCACAAAGAGTCAGACTGAGTAACACTTTCTTTTAAAATTCTAAAGGGAGGAGATGATGAGCTTTTAATAACAATGATAATAATGATAACCCCTCCTTCTTAGAAAATCATTATCATTCAGATAGCCCTTGCACTGGAAAACCAAGGCAACTTGACATGACTGAGCAACTGACACTTACACTTTCTTCACACTCCCTAGTAGCTCAGTGGTGAAGAGTCTTCCTGCCAATGTAGAGTTCAATTCCTGGAGTTCAAGATGCGAGTTCAATTCCTAGTCTGAGAAGATCCCACATGCCCTGGAGCTAAGCCCGTGCTCCAGAACCTGGGAACTGCGACTGCTGAGCCCACATGCCTCAACTCCTGAAGCCCACGCTCTGCAGAGCCTGTGCTCTGCAACAAAAGAAGCCACCACAATGAGAGGCCCACGCACAGTGTAGGCCCCACCTGCCATAACCAGAGAAAAGCCTGAGTGGCAATGAAGACCAGCACAGCCAAAATAAATAAAATTAAGAGAAATAAAGATTAGGGAGGAAATAAAATAGATACTAAAAACAATTTTAAAAAATCAACAAAAACAAGAGCTGGTTCTTTAAAAGGGTAAACAAAATTAACCTCTAGCCAGAAGAAATGAGAGACTACCCAAACAAAATAAGAAGTGAAAAAGGAGAACTCTTGAGTGATACTACAGAAATACAAAAAAACATAAAATACTATGAACAATTACATGGCAACAAATTTGACAATCTAGAAGAAATGAACAACTTTCTAGAAACATACAGCCTGCCAAAACTGAATCAAGAAAAAGATAATTTGAAGAGATGGATCACTAGAAGTGAAATAGAATCTGTAATCATAAAAAAAACTTCCTACAAATCAAAGTCCAGGACCAGATGACTTCACAGGTGAAGTCCACCAATCATACAAAGAAGAACTAATACCAGTTCTTCTCAAACTCTTCCAAAAGACTGAAGTGGAGGGAACATTCCCAAAGACATTCTATGAGGCCACCATCACTCTGAACCAAGACCAGACAAAGACACCACCAAAAAATAAAATTACAAGCCAGTATCTTCAATGAATATAGATGCAAAACTTCTCAACAAAATATTAGCACACCAAATCCCAACAACACACAAAAAAGATCACACACCATGACCAAGTGGGATTCATCCCCAATTCACAAGGACGGTTCAGCATACACAAAATCAACCACATTACACCACATTAACAAAAGTCAAAAAACACATGTATCTCAATAGATGTAGAAAAAGCACTTAACAAAATCCAACATCCATTCATGATAAAAACTCTGTTAACCAAAGCAGGAACAGAAGGAACATATCTCAACATAATAAAAGTCATTTATGACAAACCCACAGATAATGTAATACTCAACAGTGAAAAACTAGACGCCTTCCCACTAAAATCTGAAACAAGTTAAGGATGCCCATTCTCACCACTTTCGTTCAACATAGTATTGGAGGTCCTAGCAGCAATCGGACAAGAAAACAAAGGAAAAGGTATCCAAGTTGGAAAGGAAAAGATAAAATTGTCACTATATGCAGATGATATGATACCATAAATAGAAAACCCTAAGGACTCCACACAAAAACTAGGCAAAACATACTCTGACATAAATCATACCAATATTTTCTTAGGTTAGTTTCCCAAGGAAAATAAAACAAAAGCAAAAATAAACAAATGGGACATAATCAAACTTACAAGCTTTTGCACAGTAAATAAAACCATTTTTTAAAAAATGAAAAGATAACTTATGGAAGAAAAATTTTCAAATGATGCAACAGATGAGGTTGTAATCTTAAGATATATAAATAATATCTCATACAACTCAACAGAAAACTGAAAATGGGCAGATGACCTTAATAGACATTTCCCCAAAGAAGACATACAGATGGCCAGCAGGCACATAAAAAGATGCTCAACACCACTAATTATTAGAGAAAAGCAAATCAAAACTACAATGAGGTACAACTACCTCACACTGGTCAGAATGGTCATCATTTAAAAGTCTACAAATAACAAATGTTAGAGAGGGTGTGAAGAAAAGGGAACTCTCCTATGCTACTGGTGGGAATGTAAGTTGGTTCAGCCCCCAAGGAAAGAAGTATAGAGGTTCCTCAGAAAACTAAAAATAGAATTACCACATGATCCAGCAGTCCCCCTCCTGGGAATATAACTAGACAAAACTATAATACAAAAAGATACATGCACCCCTATGTTCATAGCAGCATGGTTCACAACAGCCAAAATACGGAAACAAATGTCCATCAACAGATGAATGGATAAAGATGGTGTGATACACATATACAATGGAATACTACTGGGGCATAAAAAAGAACAATGTCATTTGTAGCAACATGGAAACAACTAGATTATCATACTAAGTGAAGTAAGTCAGAAAGAGAAAGACAAATAGCATATGGTGGCAGTGGTTTAGTCGCTAAGTTATGTCCGACTCTCTGTGGCCCCATGTACTATAGCCTGCCAGGCTCCTCTGTCCATGGGATTTCTCAGGCAAGAATAGTGGAGTGGGTTGCCATTTCCTTCTCCAGCGGATCTTCCTGACCCAGAGACTGAACCCACATCGCCTGCATTTGCAGGCAGTAGCACGTTCTTTAGCACTGAGCCATGTGGAAAGCCCCATATTGCATATGATATCACTTATATGTGGAATCTAAAATGCAGCACAAATGAGTATCTATAAAAGAGAAACAGACGCAGAGAAAACAGACTTGGGCTTGCCAAGGGGGAAGAAGGGAGAAAGAGGAAGGACCAGGAGTTTCAAGAAATGGTGCTGGGATAACTGGATATAAATAAAAGAATAAAATCGGACCCCTACCACATATCATATACAAAAATTAACTCCAAATGTATCAAAGACATAAATGTTAGAGCTACACACAAAACTCTTAGAAGAGAGCACAGGCACACATTTCATGACCTTGTATTAGGCAATGGTTTCTTAGATATGACACCAAAACATCAACTAACAAAACAGGCAAGTTGGACTTCATCCAAATTAAAAGCTTTTATGCTTCAAAGGTCACCACCAAGAAAGCAGAAAGACAACCCACAGAATGGGAGAAAAGTTTACAAATTTCATATCTGAAAAGTGACATATCTAAAATATATTAAGAATTCCTATAACTCAATAATAAAAATACAAATAATCCAATTTAAAAATGGGCAAAAGATCCAAACACAGTTCTCCAAAGAAGATATACAAGTGACCAATAAGCTCATGAAAAGATGCCTCAACACCGTTAGTCATCAGAGAAATACAAATTACAACTACAACGATATATCACTTCACACCCACTAGAATAGCTATAAAAACAAAAATGAATTGACAAAAAAAGAAGAAAAGAGTTGACAATGATGTGGAGAGACTGAAACTCATATACTGTTGGTGGGAATGTAAAATGATGCAGTCATTTTGGAAAAGTTTTCCTTAACAGGTAAGACACAGAGTTCCCCTATGACCCATTATATATGATCTCTGGTCTCTTACTGTATGACCAACTACCATATCAGATCAGATCAGATCAGTCACTCAGTTGTGTCCAACTCTTTGCGACCTCATGAACTGCAGCACGCCAGGCCTCCCTGTCCATCACCAACTCCCGGAGGTCACTCAGACTCACATCCATCCAGCCATCTCATCCTCTGTCGTCCCCTTCTCCTCCTGCCCCCAATCCCTCCCAGCATCAGTCTTCTCCAATGAGTCAACTCTTCACATGAGGTGGCCAAAGTACTGGAGTTTCAGCTTTAGCATTGTTCCTTCCAAAGAAATCCCAGGGCTGATCTCCTTCAGAATGGACTGGTTGGATCTCCTTGCAATCCAAGGGACTCTCAAGAGTCTTCTCCAACACCACAGTTCAAAAGCATCAATTCTTTGGCACTCAGCCTTCTTTACAGTCCAGCTCTCACATCCATACATGACCACAGGAAAGACCATAGCCTTGACTAGGCGAACCTTTGTTGGCAAAGTGATGTCTCTGCTTTTGAATATGCTATCTAGGTTGGTCATAACTTTCCTTCCAAGGAGTAAGCGTCTTTTAATTTCATGGCTGCAGTCACCATCTGCAGTGATTTTGGAGCCCAGAAAAACAAAGTCTGACACTGTTTCCACTGTTTCCCCATCTATTTCCCATGAAGTGATGGGACCAGATGCCATGATCTTCGTTTTCTGAATGTTGAGCTTTAAGCCAACCTTTTCACTCTCTACTTTCACTTTCATCAAGAGGCTTTTTAGCCCCTCTTCACTTTCTGCCATAAGGGTGGTGTCATCTGCATATCTGAGGTTATTGATATTTCTCCCAGCAATCTTGATTCCAACTTGTGTTTCTTCCAGTCCAGCGTTTCTCATGATGTACTCTGCATAGAAGTTAAATAAACATGGTGGCAATACACAGCCTTGATGTACTCCTTTTCCTATTTGGAACCAGTCTGTTGTTCCATGACCAGTTCTAACTGTTGCTTCCTGACCTGCATACAGATTTCTCAAGAGGCAGATCAGGTGGTCTGGTATTCCCATCTCTTTCAGAATTTTCCACAGTTTATTGTGATCCACACAGTCAAAGGCTTTGGCATAGTCAATAAAGCAGAAATAGATGTTTTTCTGGAACTCTCTTGCTTTTTCCATGATCCAGCAGATGTTGGCAATTTGATCTCTGGTTCCTCTGCTTTTAATCTACTATTAATACCAGGTATATACCCAAGATGACCAAGAACACGTTCACACAAAAATCTGGACACAAATGTTCATAGCAGTGTTGTTCATAACAGCCAAAAGGTAGAAACAATCTAAATATCTATCAACTGATGAATGGACTAATACAATGTACTATATACATGGAGTATTATCCAATAATAAAAAGTATGGAAACATGCTATGATATGGATTAATCTTGAAAACATGCTAAACATGCTAAGTAAATGAAGCCAGTCACAATGAACCACGTCTTATATGATTCCCTTTATCTGAAGCGTCTGGAACAGTTAAATTCATAAAAAGAAAAATAGACTGATGGTTGTCTAAGGCTGGGTGGGGGTGAGTGTTGGCAGGAAATGGTCACTTCTAATGAGTACAGGGTTTCCTTTTTCAGGTGATAAAATGTTCTCAAATTTGATAGTGATAATGACTACATAATCCTAAGCATATTGACAATCACTTAACTGTACACTTTAGATGGATTAACTACATGGCATGTGAATTATATCTTCATAAAGCCATCATTTAAAAAACAAATAGTAATCAAACAGCACAGTATAATATTTAAACCACTAATTCAGAAAATGAAAACTCTCTGTAGAAACTTAGAGCACTATCTTGTATGATACAGTAAACTTTCTGAAAAATCTCAACATTCTGTTGAATGATCTGCTTTTGGTTTACTTGCTGATTCTGTTGCTGTTTAGCAATTTGGAAATCTCACCATCAGTCAAAAGCCACTTCAACAGTCATGTGCTAAAAACCTATTTCCCTTTTCAAATGCAGCTTTCACTCAATGAAAAACTATATACAACAGGGACACTAACACAATATAAGCCTTGATGACACTGTGGAAAGACTAGAAGTCAAAAGATCTGGTTTATGTTGGTGCCCTTCCTTTTACTGACTGCGTGATCTTAGGTCTGCCATTTCACCTTTCAGGTTTAGTTTCTTCAACAGCAAAATGGAGATGAAAATCTCTGCCCTACTTACTAATAGGGTTGGTGTGAGGATGAAATCAGAGATAGACACAGAGAGTAAAAGAGGGGAATGAGAGAAAGAGAAAGAGAACTTGTTTTGTTGTCTATTTCCCAAATGACTGTGGGCTTCCCAGGTGGCTAAGTGGTCGAGAATCTGTCTGCCGACGTGGGTTTGATCCCTGGGTCTAGAAAATTTGCTGGAGGAGGAAATGGCAACCCACTCTAGTATTTTTGCCTGGGAAATTCCATGGACAGAGGGGCCTGGCAGGCTACAATCAATGAGGTCCCAAAAAAATAGGACTCAGCTTAGAGACTAAACAACAGAGGAAACAGAAGAGCATCCTTATATACCAATGTTTTTAAAAACACGGAGCTGTCTCCCCAAAGAAACATACATGCCCAATGAACTTGACCCTGAGTCACAAATTTGGATCTACTGTTTGTAGAGTATTTCATTGAATTTCTAGCATACCATTAATAACATCTTTCATTCATTCATCTTTATGGTTACTTTCTTTCTGCCAATCCCTGCTTTTATGTTTATTTTAGAATATTTTAGAACCTAATTCCAAGCCTGACCAGTAGACTGACAGATTACACGGAAATTTACATAGTTTAATAATACTGTTGGATGTATGAGTAAAATTTTGTGAAAACACAGAAAGGTAGACTGAAGTGGGGCCCTAAAGGAAACAGATGATATTCCAGGTAAAGGGGGATAATACTGTCAAAAGCATACACAAAGCAAATAAAGTGAAATACAGAGCTTTTAGGCTAGACAGGCACCAGGAAACTCATTTATTTAGTGCCAGGAACTAAATGAGATTGTCAATCTAAATGAGATTTTGATTTTGAGATTTTCAATCTCTGTGAGATTCTGGAAACAGCTGAAATAAATAAAACACACTTTTATAAAAGAGGTTTCTTGTGGTAAAGGCAAAAAAAGAAACTTAAGGATGATAACAGAGTGATACATTTCATGACAGATAATCTGCACAAGATGCTGTGGGAGAAGAGCGTTGACTTTGGAAACCTAAGCATGAGCTAGACCAGGAAACATGAAAGACCTGCAGGCCATGGTAAAAGTTTTGGACTTTATCGTGAATTATGAGAAGCTCTAAACTTTTGCAGGAAGGAAAGTGACACAATCACATTTGTACCTTAGACACTGACAGTAGTGTGGAGAGCAGGAGAAACTGCATTTGACAATAATTCAGTTTTCTGTAAGATAGATTGTTAAACTGTGACCAGATTATAATAAAAGGAAAAATGTTTGGATAAATTATATTCTACATATGCAGAACCCAGGAAATAGATCCGAGACAGTCTGCCTTAAATGAAGGAATGAGTGAAAGAACATAGAGGACAAAGAAAACCGTCACCTACAGCCTTCCCCTCAATCCCCTTCTGCCCCTTCTGTCATCAGGGTTAGGGGTAGTTTGGATGTATACAGTGTTAAGTGGGAGAGTGAGAGGGTAAATGCTACCAAGAGAAGATATTTGTAAACAGTACAAATTAGTACTGAAAACTCTTCTTTCACTACCTACAAGGAAGAAGTAGATATTCAAGCTGTTTTGGAGAAAAGAATTTGTTAAGATAAGAACCTGAGATTGCAGGTTAGGCAAGTTTTCAAAGGCACATCAATGAAGTGTTGTTTCAATGAGTCATCAAGGTCATACCTTCTTCCAAGGACACACAATCTTGATTGGGGTGTTTCCATCTCTGTAAGAAAATCTTCCTTGATATTAGGTTAAGAAATGACCTTACGTCTCCAATCTAACACACAAAACTACTATGAGAGGTACTAAACTCAAAATAATCTTTTAACTTTAATGAATCTGGAAAAAGGCTTGTGAATTGCTCAACAAAAAACTGTGTCACCTAAGGAGAAGTATATTTTAAAGAAGGCTTGCTTTTCCCTTCCCCTTTATTGTCTGGACAACTTGAGGTCTACCAACACAAAACACCTTAATACTAGTACAATTAAAACACGGCCTCAAAGAAATTTTATATCAAGACATATTATTATCAGTGAAGGTATTTGATTTCCAATGGTGTTATTTCTACCAAAAAAAGGAAAATGAACACTTGTTTTAGAACACAATGTGATTTTATGTATTATGCATGCATTTTAATCTAACAATAAATTACCTATTACATTTTCACTATAAACTCCAAAAGCAAGACATTTTCTGAGGACTACATTTAAAAATCTTTATGTTATGCTATCACTGGGCTCAAAACAGAGCTTACGTGTATTAGAGCTGGTCAGTCAGAGGTGGCAAACTGGCAACCCAAGGGATGACTGTGGCCCACAAACAGGTTTTCATTGGTTTGAACAACTTTTTTTTTCTTTAAATTAGTTGTCAACATTTACAAATTGGAAGACTTTGTATAAAATTGAAGTTATCTATCTTCTCTTACAGTTTCTGAGGATATGATACACTAGACCCAAACTGTAGCCCAACTGCTATCTGGTTTCCAGTTGCCTACAGTGCCCAGACAACTCCCTGCAATCATTTATGATCCCTACTCAGATCCTATACATGTGACTCTAGCTGTATAAAGTCTGCTAACCAGGAAGAAAAAAAAATCAGAATTTATTTCCTAGAATAATGAAGTTGGGCTTCCTTGATAGCTCAGTTGGTAAAGGATCCGCCTGCAATGCAGGAGACCCCAGTTCGATTCCTGGGTTGGGAAATCCACTGGAGAATGGATAGGCTACCCACCCCAGTATTCTTGGGGTTCCCTTGTGGCTCAGCTGGTAAAGAATCTGCCTGCAACGTAGGAGACCTGGGTTTGATCTCTGGGTTGGGAAGACCCCCTGGAGAAGGGAAAGGCTACCCACTCCAGTATTCTGGCCTAGAGAATTCCATGGACTGTATAGTCTATGGGGTGAACTGCAAAGAGTCGGACATAACTGAGCAACTTTCACTTCACTTCATAATGAAGCTGGTCCATCAAGATACTTACTTTGAATATTTAGACTCTATAAATGAAAATGCAATGCTATGCCACAGAATGTCAAGCATTATGTTATTCCAATGCAGGAAAAAACTTAGAATTCTTTTCTCTAAATACCTCTGAGATTTTATGGTAACTCTAATCAAGCTACCTTTGATAGCATAGACCATTAACTTTCATTTACTTCAAGAAATATATTTAGGATACTCTAATTACATAAGTAGAACAGGTTTTTTTTTTTTTTTCAGTTAGGCAGATGTAGAATATATTAATACCAAGTAATATCCTAACTCTTAAATAATATGGTTATGATGGAAGTGGTCTTTTTGAGAGCCATCAAATACCTTTAAAAAATCAACTGTTTCTTGCAGCTTGCTTTCTCAACTGGTACTGTTTCACTCATGGACATAGCTTTTTATAAGAGTTCAAGTTTATGTCACTCTTAATGTTTTAGTACTACTAAGACAATATGTCTGCACTTGGTAACACTATGACTTTGCACTCAGTCTCCAAGCTGTTGGAACCCCCATCTGCTCTGAGGTATCAGTTCCTTTCCTGATGACTACTCTTTGCAGAAGGTGCCTTGTCTGTGCTTTCCCCTCAAGATGCTGCTGGACTTCTGGAGACAAGAGCTAATTTTACAATCCAATAATGTTAAGTGTAATACCTTCCTACTAAGTTTCAGGTTCTCACATTTTAAATTTTTGCCCCCATACTACATACTCATGTAAACATGGTTGCCAGAGACTCAGTAAGGAATTTACATTTTCCCATATTAAAGATACGTTGTGAAGTTTAATGTAAAATTCACATGAATTTAATATAAAATATAGATTTGCTCACACCCTGATTTCCTTGGTTATTCTCTTCCCATTTCTGCTGTTAGGCTACCTTCTCAGTAACCTTAGTTTAAAAAGCATTCTTTAGAATTGTCAAGTTGAACACACATTGTAGAAGGAACTGCATTGAAATGGTTTTTTCCACTAGGTTTTGCACTTAGAGAAACAAATCTCACTTACTTGTAAAGTTAATTTTAGCAAACCAAAATATTTGCCAATTATGGGTTGAATTAATAAAGCACTGATATCTGAAGTAAAAGAATCCTCAGTTAACACAGCAGGCAGAAACTGAGCTTTTCTGTGATTAACACATGATGTGGAAAGATAGTTAAACATTTTAACAAAACCCCTGACACAACTGAATACATAATGACATGAAATGGAATCTTTAAGTGATTAGCCATAGTATTTTGTGGGCTGGAACTTAGGTGTGTGGTCCTAGAAACGGCTCTCAAGGGTCACTGAGTCTATTCCCCTCAATATATATATGAGGAAAATGAAGCAGACACTGCAATGTTTACATGAGTATATAGTATGGGTGCAAAAATTAAAAACAAACATTCTGCACCACAGTGTACAAGAAAAACTTCACAGATCAGGTCTACCTCTCTCCTATAGAGCAAGAGTCCTAAAAAAAATCAATCATAAGTCAAAGAATACTTTTTTAAAGAAGGCAATCCTTCAATTTCTTAATTACATTTATATGTCTAATAAACCTCTTACTTGAGACAGTGATTCTTATAAATAGCTATAAGATCCATTTCACTATTGGCTAAGAGGGTTACGTTTCAAAATACTGAAAAGATTAACATTTATGGAGTGCTCTGATATGCTAAGATGGAAAGATGAAAAAGACATTTTACTGCATGTTTTTTACAAATATATCTACACATTTCTTTGTAATTACAAGTCCTTACCATCTGTTCTTCATTCACACTAACATTCTTCAATACTTAATCCCCCACCCCATCTTTCCTAACTGCATCTTCTCTTCCAGAGATTAAAAGATAAGATGCCTGGAACCAAATCGAAGGTTTCAAAAAGTTTTCCTCCTTATAAATCACTTCAGTGGATTATTTTCACTTAGATGGTGGATGTTAAACATCACTTCCTTCTACAACCTCCATTTCCATTAATGTGGATAATCAAAAACCGACTGTAATTGCAAATAACAAGTGTTTGTGGCTTTTTCTGTTGCTGTGTTTTCTACTTTCTATGGCTAGTGTAGTACCATCACAGCAGGAAGGCTAAGATGACTGCCTTGATGAGAACTATTCGAGAAGGAGGGAGCAGGGAATAATCTTACCATTTTAGCCAATCCATACCAATGTTTCCTTCTATTAATATGGATAATCAAAAACCGATTGTATTTGCAAATAACATTTTGAATAATGTAATGCCTTAGGAAAACAATGGATATACTACTTCACTGAAGACATTTTGAAAGTTCAATTATTTTGTTTCAGTTGAAAATAAATTTTATTTTAACTCTCTTGTCAATTCTCAGTTGTGTATACTTCACATGAAATAGAAAGCAAACAGAAGAAATGCAATGAGGACAGTGGTCAACAGAGAAAAGGTATATATTGTAGGAGCTGCAGAATCCCACAGACAGAGGAGCCTGGCGAGCTACAGTTCTTAGGGCCACGACGTGTCAGACACAACTGAAGCGACTTAACACACACGCATGTGGAAGCTGTAATGGATGTTTCTGCCTTTTCCCTGGCAGAGTCAAAGGGGCATGGGGAGAGAAGTCAGTCATCTACAATGCTATGACAGCCTTTGGGGGCACTCTGTACTTGCTTCTTTCAATTTACTCAGTTTACAGTCTAGGCACCCAGGTTTAACCTTGCTATTCTTTCCAAGGCACTAAATGACGATATATTATGGAGTTGAGACTGCAGCTGTAGCTAGAAGATGGGGATGGGTGCCAAAATAGCAGAAGGTAAACACTCATCTTAAAGTTTCCAAAAATCAGCAACTAATAACCACTTTCACAGGTGAGCCCAAGCTCAGTTTGTAAATAGCATCCCCTGAAATTGTACCATACAGTGGTCCTTTACAAAGCTGTAAGAAGCCAGACCTTATAACTCATCAGGAGTCTCAAACTGACAATGACTATAGCCCACAGAGATGTTTTACTTGAGCAATACTGAGATTTTTTTTTTTTTTAGTATCGAGTTTTGTATTCTTCTTTTTCTAAAATCTGAATGTAAATGCCCTAAAAAAAAAATTAACCTAAGCCCATTATTCCCCATTTCTTATATCCTGTAAAGTCTGCAGGAAACCAGAAGTAGCCTCACAAGAATCCTTTCACAATGAAGTCAAAGGATGCAATTAACTTCTCCAGCAACTGAGTTGTAAAGAACATGTAAAGATTGGTCTACTAATGAAACTGATTACACACTCAATGACCAAGACTTTTTATCATAGGCTAGTCACATAAGCACCCCTATGCCTAGCAAATCTAAAATTCCAGGCTCCCGAAAGGAAAAGAGGTATTCAATAAAACATACTGTTTGTACAATGAGACATGGCAAGCTCCTCTTATCACTTAGGGTAAGTTTATTTCAGTATAGGAAATGTTCAACAGTCAAGTTCCCAGACACTAGGCTCCAATTAATCTTGCAACCAAGGCTTTCTAAGGATCGTAGTCTCAGGCCTATTCTCTTAAATCCTCTTACATATCTTTACCATTTCTTCCTTGACAGCCAGCGGGGTAGCCTCAGCCCAGGGTCTTTACCCAACACCCCAAAGCTGTCCTTCTCCCCCATTTTCCAATCACTGATGATCCCCACTGCTCCAGCTTTACTAACAAGAACATAATTCAAACTTTAATTTATAAGCCAAACAAAAGTTAACTTATTTTGCCTATGTTATTAACTATCACTCGACCAATCAGGGCTTCCAGCTAGCAGGATACTAGCCATGATCTACAATGAGATATGATTCCAGTTAGAGTGGAAAATCAGTGACTTAAGCTACCCACTGGCTTTCATATAAACATATAATTTTCATTTGACTGCTGGAAATACTGCCAAGGATTCCTATCACTGCCCTGAAGACCCTTCCCATCTTGTTCAACAATGTGCTGGTTCTGAAGCCATTATGGATTTGATACCTAGCTTTCCCAGGATGGTCAGCCACAAAGAAGGTAGAATGTACTGGCTGCCAGGTCACTGCTCAAATGTGCCACTAAGGCTTTACTTCTTGATTCATTGGTGAGGAGACACTTGACCCTGCATAGCTTTCAGCATTTTCTGATCCCAGATCCCTTCTTCAGCACCAGGAAGTACTGTGCTCTTTCCTGCAAAGGTCCACAACCTCAGAAAACAGACATTCTCAGCTTCTGACCCCCAAGGGCTGAGGAGCTGAGAGGAGCTAAGACTCACAATGGCTGCCAGCAAGAGGCTAAGCAGGGTTCAGCAGGCTCCACGTGGAGTTATTTTCAAGTCCTGCAGCCCATGCTAGATGCTCTGAACCACCTACAGGGCCCGAGTACCTCCTGAGGAACCTACTGCCTAGACTAGAAAAAAACTTGAGTCCTGGAACTTTTTGACGCTGACGGTGCAACCAATTAGGAATGAGTAGAACCTGGGCACTACCTTGGTTCCACTATGGTAGACTTATCTGGCCTGGATTTACCATTGCTCTGCCAATCTGTACACTAAAGAGGACCACAGTCACTGTCCAACAACAATACAGATTGCCTGCCTTGTAAAGATCCCGATCATGGAACTTACAAGACTATCAGCTAGGGGTTGGCAAGGCCTCAAGGATGGAGGCCAGAGACCAGTGGGCTAGTTGGCCATCCTGACCCCTCTGAGGAGCACAATTTTAAGTCCTGAAACTAGCCCTGAAGCTGATGCTTTAACTTCACGGCTGGGAAGAGGAAGGATGTATCATGTCAGAATTCATTCAGATGCTAAGTAGGAACTTAGGCATATTTTATGGGGGCCCTGTTCTGATGAATCTCCTTTATTTGATTAAAGTGGTTTGAAGTACATTTGGCTTTTGTTGTGATCATTCTCCCAAACAGTGGCATTTGAAGTATTTAATACCAGCCAGCTAGGATTGCTGGCCCTATTTATAAGTCTCAAATGACCCAAGCGTAAGAAGTTGGAATTGGGCTAAAATAAAGATTGTAGGGCCAGAAACCAACTACTGTCAATTCTCAATCTTTGGAGCTGCTGATGCTTCATAACTCCCATCCAAGGGCATGAAAGAGCATTCATTTTGACCTAATGGTGGGAAATCTCTTTACCCACTGGGAGAGCTTGCAGTAAGACTCCAAATTAAAGAATGCTGATAAAGAAATCTCAGCCATCTCTTTTAGCATTAAGGGGGGAAAACACAAATAGTATTTTTATATTACTGTCAATTTTAAGGGAATGTAATACACACTACTGTATATAAAACAGATAACTAATAAAGACCTACTGTATAGCACAGGGATCTCTGCTCAATACTCTAATAACCTATATGGGAAAAGAATCTAAAAGAGAGTGGATTCATGTATAACAGATATACTTTTCTGTACACCTGAAACAATACTGTAAATCAACTATACTCCAATTAAAAGGGGGGGAGGGATGCACTTTCCTGAGCAACTGAAAGAAAGAAAAAGCTTTAAAAGACTGGTCAGATTTCATTTAATCTATAACAAACAATAAAAAAATTGGCTGGCCACAAGTCCAAAGAACTTGCACTGCAGCAAAATGCTAAAACAGGGCATCTGCTAAAGATAAATGGAATCATGCGGCTTCATGGAGCCTACAGATTTTCAACCGGTAATGAAGTGAAGTTGAACCTAATGCATTATAAAAACCCCATACAAAGTTAATTTAACCAAATGCTTTTAAGATCTTAGCTCTATGCCCTGAAGAGCTATCAGCCAATTCTATCAGCCAATTTCTCCTCAAAAACTTAAGCAGATTTTGAAGTTCATAAGACCTTAACACACAAAACTATGTGCTAAATATCTAAATTGAGCAATTGGAAAGAGATGCTTTTATCATCTGCATCATGATTTGCGAACCCTGAAGGTAATTTTGAAAATTCCATTATTTTCTTTTTTAAGTGAATACTGAAATAGTTATTTGATGATTGTTAAAAATTTCAGTAAAGCATTAAAAAGTACTTTGGTAAGTTTCAAGCCTCAGTCCGCAAAATGCCGTTTGGGGCCTAAGCAAGCTGTGAATGTAATACAACAGGGAGAATCAGAGATATGCATGCTCCATTTAATGCATTCAAAATCAAAAAGAAAACACAAACACTTGTATGTGGATTTATGAAAAGGCCACAAGTCTGTAAATCCCAAATGAAAACTTAGAGTCAGAATCTGAAGCTTTTTCCTAATATAGTTGCTTCCTGACACAATGTTTACATAGTAGATTCTTTATAAATTTTGATTAGAGCGAAGTAATTTAAATACGGGTTGACACTCACCTAGAGATTTCTTGTCACATATTCATGTATCCTAGATGGGAGATAACTATAAATAATTGGAGTATTTTAGAACTTTTTTGGCTTTCTAAATGATGGCAAATAATTGTTTTCACTACATAAAGTGAAATCACACGACCAAAGTAGCATTTTACCTGCTTAAGAAATCGATCAGATGCATTGCTGTGCTTGGCCAATACGCTTGGCAGAGAGGGATTAGCATACTCAAACTGAGGATTGTAGGTGTAGTCAGACTTGAAGAATCTCAGTTTTTCTTTCTCCAAGTTGGTGGGCTTTATAGCAGTCAGTATACAAAATTTCTTTCCAGAAAAATCATCTCCTTTTTCAAAACTTCTCGACAGCAGAGGCTGTGGCTTTGGCTTTGGCTTTGGAAGTGTGGAGAAAAGGTGTCGTTTCACCTTTCTTTCATTTTTGGGTTTAGGTGGCAGTACTATGGTGTTTCCTGTAACAGAGATATCATGCGTAAACTTTACAGGACTTGACACTGAACTAGTGACAAACACAGCAGGCTGCCTTTCTAGGCAGTACCAAGTACTACTGCTCATCACAGGCACGGGGGCTTTCATCTTGCGAAGATCTTTACTACGCGAAGAGCTAAGAGATTTGCTGGGTTTTCTACATCTTTTGGAGCCGGTAGAGGAAGGCTGTTTTTGTGAATGATGCTTTTTCTCCTCTTTGCTCTGTAGTAGGACATTGTAACTACTGGTTCCAGTTGTGAAAATGTCCTTCAGTATTCCAGGAGATAAATGTGAAATGCTTCTTTTGCTGTCAATGATCAAGGATGCTTCTGCATTTAGAATGGACTTCTTAGCAAGCTCTTGCTCAGGCCAGTGAAGCTTTTCTGTGTTAATAAAATCAAAACAAAAGAAATAACAAAGATGCCAGATGAAGCAAATTGCTTATTATATAAAAAGCATTCTGAAGGGTCTTTAAACTTTTATAATTTGGCAACAATCTTTGGAAAACACATTTTGAATATTAAAATAATATATATTAAATTTTGGTCAGGCTAGACATGGTCACTTTTATAAGAATGTATATACAACAAATTAGCTATAAAAATCCTTAGATGATCAAAGTTTATTGCAGATATGAGATAATATGTACAGATAATCTGAATACTCAATTCTACCAAAGCATGTAGGTTTCATAGAAAGGATATACTTTAATGGTATTATCAATATCAAAGTAAAATCCAAGACACTTTCAAAGCCAACAATCTTGAAATCTGACAATATATATAAAGATAGCCACAGTAAAAGGACAACACTTTCTTATCTATATCAAAAACACTTTAAATTAAATAAATAAGTATACATTCAAGCATGTTTTAGTAATATCACTGAATATTAATTAGTTTATTTTCTTAATTTTAGGCTATAGGTTAAGGTAGGACGTCCCTGGTGGCTCAGCAGTAAAGAATCCATCTGCAATGCAGGAGGCGTGGGTTCGATCCCTGCATCTGGAAGATCCCCTGAGGAAGCCATCCCAGTATTCTTGCCTGGGAAATCCCGTGGACAGAGGAGCCTGGCAAGCTGCAGTCCATGGGGTCGCAAAGAGATGGACATGACTTAGCAACTATACAACACAGGTTAACATTAAAGAAAATCAAAATTTTTCTTGCCAAGTCTTTTAAAAACATAATTACTACATAGGATGTGCATGCAAGGTAAGTCGCTTCAGTCATATCCAACTCTGTGCAACCACATGGACTGCAGCCTGCCAGGCTCCTCTGTCCATGGGATTTTCCAGGCAAGAATACTGGAGTGGGTTGTCGTGCCCTCCTTCAGGGGACCTTCCTGACCCAGGAATTGAACCCGTGTCTCTTACGTCTACCCTGTATTGGCAGAGGATTCTTAATCACTAGCGCCACCAGGGAAGCCCATTATGTATGCTGTATCATACAAAGACAGGTCAGTTTTGCCTTTCTCCTCCATGCATCACAGCCTTGCTGTGGCAAAAGGGCTTACACAGCTCACTGAAGCTATGAGTCACACTATGCAGGGCCACCCAAGACAGACAAGTCATAGTGAAGAGTTCTGACAAAATGTGGTCCACTGGAGGAGAAAATGGCAACTCACTCCAGTATTTTTGCCTGGAGAACTTCATGGACAGTATAAAAAGGCAAAAAGATACAAAACTGGAAGATGAGCACCCCAGGTTGGAAGGTGTTCAATATGCTACTAGGGAAGAGCTGAGGGCAATTACTAATAGCTCCAGTAAGAATGTAGTGGCTGGGCCAAAGCAGGAACAATACTCAGCTGTGGTTGTGTCTGGTGGCGAAAATAATGTCCAATACTATAAATAATACTGCATAGGAACACGAAATGTTAGGTCCATGAATTAAGGTAAATTGGACATGATCAAGCAGGAGATGGCAAGACTGAACACTGGCATCTTAGGAATCAGTGAACTAAAATGGATGATGGGAGAATTTAATTCAGGTGACTATTACATTTACTACTGTGGGCAAGAATCCCTTAGAAGAAATGGAGTAGCCCGCAAAGTCAATAAGAGTCCAAAATGCAGTACTTGGGTGCAATCTCAAAAATGACAGCATGATCTCAGTTCATTTCCTAGGCAAACCATTCAAGATCACAGTAATCCAAGTCTATGCCCCAACCACTAATGCTGAAGAAGCTGAAGTTGACTACTTCTATAAAGACCTACAACACCTTATAGAGTCAACACCAAAAACGCTATCATTTTCACCACAGGGGACTGGAATGCAAAAGTAGGGAGTCAAAAGATACCTGAAATAACAGGCAAGTTATTGAACTCGGGAGTACAAAATGAAGCAGGGCAAAGGCTAACAGAGTTTTGTCAAGAGAACAACCCAAGAGATAACTCTACACGTCGAAATCACCAAATGGGAAATACTGAAATCAGACTGATTATATTCTTTGCAGCCAAAGATGGAGATGCTCTACACAGTTAGCAAAAACAAGGCCGGGAGCTGACTGTGGCTCAGATCATGAGCTCCTTATTGCAAAATTCAGGCTTATATTGAAGAAAGTAGGGAAACCCACTAAGCCATTCAGGTATGACCTAATCAAATCCCTTGTGATTATGCAGTGGATGTGACAAATAGATTCAAGGGATTAGATGTGGTGGACAAAGTGCCTGAAGAACTATGGACGGAGCTTCATAACATTGTACAGAAGGTGGTGACCAAAACCATCCTGAAGACAAAGTAATCAAAGAAGGCAAGGTGATTGTCGGAGGAGGCTGAGGAAAGAAGAGACGTGAAAGGCAAGGGAGAAAGGAAAAGAGATATCCAACTCAATGCAGAGTTCCAGAGAATAGCAAGGAGTGATAAGAAGGACTTCTTAAGTGAAAAATGCAAAGAAATAGAGGAAAACAATAGAATGGGAAAGAATAGAAATCTCAAGAAAATTGGAGATATCAAGGGAACATTTCAATCAAGGATAGGCATGATAAAGAACATAAACAGTAAGTCCCTATCAGAAGAGATTAAGAAGAGGCATCAAGAATACAAAGAACTATAGGGTTTTAATGACCCAGATAACCACAATGTTATGGTCACTCACCTAGAGCCAGACATCCTAGAGTATGAAGTCAAGTGGGCCTTAGGAAGCATTACTACTAACAAAGATGATGGAATTTCAGCTGAGTTATTTAAAACCCTAAAAGATGATGCTGTTAAAGTGTTGTACTCAATATGTCAGCAAATTCAAAAAACTGAGCAGTGGCCACAAGACTGGAAAAGGTCAGTTTTCATTCCAATCCCAAAGAAGGGCAATGCCAAAGAATGTTCAAACTACCATACAATTGCACTCATTTCACATGGTAGTAAGGTTATGCTCAAAATCCTTCAAGCTAGGCTTATGTTGTGTGCTTACACTCAATTGTATCTGACTCTTTCTGACCCCCATAGACTGCAGCCCACCAGGCACCTCTGTCCATGGGGATTCTCCAGGCAAAAATACTGGAGTGGGTTGCCATGCCCTTCTACAGGGGATCTTCCCCACCCAGGGATCGAACCCAGGTCTCCCACATTGCAGGAGGATTCTTCACCAACTGAGCCACTCAGTTCAGTTCAGTTCAGTTCAGTAGCTCAGTCGTGTCTGACTCTTTGCAACTCCATGAATTGCAGCATGCCAGGCCTCCCTGTCCATCACCAACTCCTGGAGTTCACTCAAACTCACGTCCATCGAGTCGGTGATGCCATCCAGCCATCTCATCCTCTGTTATCCCTTTCTCCTCCTGCCCCCAATCCCTCCCAGCATCAGGGTCTTTTCCAATGAGTCAGCTCTTCGCATGAGGTGGCCAAAGTACTGGAGTTTCAGCTTTAGCATCATTCCTTCCAAAGAACTGAGCCACTAGGGAAGCCTTAAGCAGCACTTATACCAAAAGCTTCCAGATGTACATACTGGGCTTCAAAGAGGCAGAGGAACGAGAGATCAAACTGCCAACATTTGTTGGATCATGGAGAAAGCAAGGGAATTCCAGAAAAACATCTCCTTCATTGAGTACACTAAAACTTTTGACTGCGTAGATCACAATGAACTGGAAAATTCTTAGAGACTGGAATACCAGACCACCTTACTATTTCCTGAGAAACCTATACATGGGTCAAGAAGCAACTGTTAGAATCTTACATGGAACAACTGACTGGTTCCAATATGGGAAAGGAGTACAATAAGGCTATGTATTGTCTCCCTGCTTATTTAACTTTTATGCAGAGTATAGCACGCAAAATGGTGGGCTGGATGAATCACAAGCTGGAATACAGACTGCAGGGAGAAATATCAACAACCTCAGATATGCAGATGACACCACCTTAATGGCAGAAAGCAAAGAGGAATTAAAGAGCCTCTTGATGAAGGTGAAAGAGAGCAGAGTGCACTCTTTCATTCCACATACACAGGAGTATTGCTAATAGGTACATGAATCTGAAAAACATCTGTATAATTACATCGTTCTTGTCTTCACCTAGCCTCTAATATGGCTCTGAAGGTAAGGCAGTTCTATGAAGATTTGAGTACTAATACGAGGTAGTATAAGCTTAAATCATTACTTTGCCAACAAAGGTTCGCCTAGTCAAGGCTATGGTCTTTCCTGTGGTCATGTATGGATGTGAGAGCTGGACTGTGAGGAAGGCTGAACGCCGAAGAATTGATGCTTTTGAACTGTGGTGTTGGAGAAGACTCTTGAGAGTCCCTTGGACTGCAAGAAGATCCAACCAGTCCATTCTGAAGGAGATCAATCCTGCAATTTCTTTGGAAGGAATGATGCTAAAGCTGAAACTCCAGTATTTTGGCCACCTCATGCGAAGAGTTGACTCATTGGAGAAGACTCTGATGCTGGGAGGGATTGGGGGCAGGAGGAGAAGGGGACGACAGAGGATGAGATGGCTGGATGGCATCACTGACTGGATGGATGCGAGTCTGAGTGACCTCCGGGAGCTGGTGATGGACAGGGAGGCCTGGCGTGCTGCGGTTCATGGGGTCGCAAAGAGTCGGACACGACTGAGCGACTGATCTGATCTGATAAGCTTAAATATGAAAAACAAAAGGTACAGACAATAATCTAGAATTCAGAGAAGGAAGAGAGCAATGTGAAGAGAAACACTTGAGGAGAATTCAACTGAACCCTTTAAGAGCTTTCACATTCAATTAACTGACCAAGTGTTCCAGTTTGTCTTAAATTCTCTTATTTGAATTCCTATCAGACCACGTCTGCCTATAAAACCTTTTCTAAATCCTTTCTGCAAATGTGATACATGATTCTCTTAAACAGCTCTCTTTTGCAAGTCTCATGGATCCTTACACCTCTAGTCCTCAACCTCTGGCTCCTACTATGTAGGCAATTTCAATGCTAGCTGACTTGGACAGCTGCCTTCCTACCAAGAAAGACAATCCATTAATTCCATTTTTTTAAAAAACTTAATCTGCATAGATCTGTCACTCATTCATTCAAGATTAGACATTCATGTATCCTTTCTATAATAGGTAGTAATAATTTAGAAAAGGGAGAGGAACCAGAGATCAAATTGCCAACCTCCTATGGATCACAGAAAAAGCAAGAGAGTTCCAGAAAAACATCTACTTCTACTTTATTGACTACGCCAAAGCCTTTGACCGTGTGGATCACAACAAACTGTAGAAAATTCTGAAAGAGATGGGAATACCAAACCACCTTACCTGCCCCCTGAGAAATCTGTATACAGGTCAGGAAGCAACAGTTAGAACCAGACATAGAACAACAGACTGGTTCCAAACTGGGAAAGGAGTACATCAAGGCTGTATATCGTCACTCTGGTTATTTAACTTCTATGCAGAGTACATCATGCAAAATGCTGGGCTGGCTAAAGCACAAGTTGGAATCAAGAGTGTTGGGAGAAATATCAATAACCTCAGATATGCAGATGACACCACCCTTATGGCAGAAAGTGAAGAGGAACTGAAGAGCCTCTTGATCAAAGTGAAAGAAAGAGGAGAGTGAAAAAGCTGGCTTAAAACTCAACATTCAAAAAACTAAGATCATGACATTTGGTCCCATCACTTCATGGCAAAAAGATGGGGGAAACAATGAAAATATCGACTGACTTTATTTTCCTGGGATCCAAAATCACTGCAGGTAGTAACTGCAGCCATGAAATTAAAAGACACTTGCTCCTTGGGAGAAAAGCTATGAGCAACCTAGACAGCATATTAAAAAGCAAACATTACTTTTCTGACAAAGGTCCATCTAGTCAAAGCTATGGTTTTTCCAGTTGTCATGTATGGATGTGAGAGCTTTTTTCTCATAAAGAAAGCTGAGCACTGAAGAACTGATGCTTCTGAACTGTGGTATTGGAGAAGACTCTTGAGAGTCCCTTGGACTGCAAGGAGATCAAACCATTCAATTCTAAAGGAAGTCAGTCCTGGATATTCATTGGAAGGACTGATGTTGAAGCTGAAGTTCCAATACTTTGGCCACCTGATGTGAAGAAGTGACTCATTGGAAAAGACCCTGATGCTGGGAAAGATTGAAGGCAGGAGGAGAAGGGGATGACAGAGGATGAGATGGTTGGATGGCATCACTGACTGGATGACGCTTTGGGAATTGGTGGACAGGGAAGCCTGGTGTGCTGCACTCCACAGGGTCGCAAAGAGTCGGACATAACTAAGCAACTGAACAAATAATAACAGCAGCCACTATCTGTTGACACATTTATGTGAGTTTGGGATTTCACCAAAGACTGTAATGTTTTATCATTTAACCTTCAGAAATGTTAAATAATTTGCTCAAGGTTATATGACAAAGTAGTGAAGAACAAGCTATGATCTGAATGTGTCTGATTACAGAGTCCATTCTCATTCTATTATATAAGGACAGTCATTCAGTTATCAACAGACATTCGGTATTAAATCTGCTACACGCACAGCACTACACCTTTCTTCCTCTGTACAAGACATGGCACCCTATTAAGATATAGTAATCAGAATCACTAATGTACCAAGACAGGTATTACGACCATGTTTTATTCATTTTTCTCTTTCCAACATCTAGCAAGGTACCTGGTAGACATTCAATAAATGTACACTGAATAAATTAATGAATGGCATGATCCTTAAGCTGCCACTCTGTAACCACTGTAGATAAACATGTATTTGTAGTTCTAGAACCATTCCATGTATCTATGAGATCACTGCAGAAGTGGAAAAATAACCTGGAAGACCTTGAAGCAGTGGTTCTCAGCTTAGAGCAACTGTGCCCTCTAGGGCACTTGGCTATCGCAACCAGGGAGTGATGCTGCTAGCGTCTAGTCAGAGGCCAGGGATGAGGCGAGACATCCTTCAGTGCACATGACAGCCTCCTCCAACAAAAACATTCATCCTAAAATAGTGCTAAGGCAGAGAAACTGCACTAAATGCTAAGTTTTAAAACCCAGAAATCATAGGATTTAAGGTAAAGAAACAGTATGAGGTTAAAAGTGGATAATAAATAATCCAAATACATAAGGTACTCAGAAGTCCTTCTAGTTAACATTTTCTAGGCCAACATATGAAATCTGAATTCTACTGTCTAAAGAGAACATGAAAGTATAAATTGTGTGTGAAGTCACTTCAATGGTGTCCAACTCTTTGTGACCCCTTGGACTGTAGCCCTCCAGGCTCCTCTGTCCATGGGATTCTCTAGGCAAGATACTGGAGTGGATTGCCATGACCTCCTCCAGGGGATCTTCCCAACCCAGGGATCGAACCCACATCTCTAAACTAGTAGGAGCTAAATAAAATGTCTACTACATGGACAAGCTGAGAGGTAGGAACTAGATTGCACAGGGACATGCTGAAGGCTGATTATACAAAGGGGCTGTTCAGTAACATACAAAACCAGCTCCAAGTAAACAGAACAAATAAAACTTTCATCAACAGCTGGTAGGTCCCAGATCCTCACAGGTTTAATACTTAAGTGTTGCCAACTGATAGTCAAAACTGGGTAGGCTGGGCAAACATGGGCTAAGGAACACAAGCTGCAGTCCAAATGCCCATGAACAGTGTCGGTTTCCCTAATAAGACACCACAAATTTAGAAGACAAGAGGTGATAATCAAAGAAAGACTGAAATGGAAAGACTGAAAGGGAGAAAAGAGATCTGAGATAAGAACAAGGGTGTCATAAAAAAAGAAAAGTCAGGTAAGGGCTAGGCACAGCCAGTAAAGTAGAGCGAGGTAATCAGGTTTTTTTTCATTTGTTCTTCATAATAAAAAGGAAGGGAGTTACCTCAAATTAAAATCAGTGAATAAACTGCTTTGAAGAATTCCTAATTTGGGTGGTTTATTACAGTTTTTTTTTTTTTTTTAAATGAATATTCAATGTAAAAGTGCTTTATTTGGTTCCTAAAACCTAGAGTTTTCTGTTGTTTTGTCATAAAGCATCAGTGACCAAAATTCATAATTTTGTCCCATTGCAAACAGGCTATAAACTTCAGGATAGTTAAATTCTAAACTATCTGCTAAAACACTCCCTCCCAGGAGTTTCAGTTCACTTGCAAATTATCTACCTGAGAGATTTAGCATTAGTCCTTTTTAAGCTCCACCTGCTATTAAGTAGGCTGGGAGTACCAATGGTGTATCTGTTTCAAATAAATGTGAATCCTGCCAAATGATGATATCCCATGAAGTTCATAAAAGCAGGGCAGGTGGGCCTTCAAACAATTCTTACAAGATAGATATAATTTCTCAAGAGTCATACTAATCTTATTTTGTTGTTACTGTTCAGTTGCTCAGTTGTGTCCAACCCTTTGTGACCTCACGGATGGCAGCACACCAGGCTTCCTCGTCCTTCACTATCTCTAGGAGTTTGCTCAAACTCATGTCCATTGAGTCGATGATGCCATCCAACCAGCTCATCCTCTACTGCCCCCTTTTCCTCCTGCCCTCAGTTTTTCCTAGCATCAGGGTCTTTTCCCATGAGTCAGTTCTTCGCATCAGATGGCCAAAGTACTTGAGCTTCAGCATCAATCCTTCCAATGAATATTTAGGGTTGATTTCCTTTACAATTGACTGGTTTGAGCTTGCTGTCCAAGGAATGCTCAAACAAATCTTATTTTGTTGTATTAAGCAGTAGAGAACCTAAAAGGCTGTTTTTTTTAATTTTAAATACAGTAGAGAACCTAAAGGAGAAGGCACTGGCATCCCACTCCAGTACTCTTGCCTGGAAAATCCCACGGATGGAGGAGCCTGGTGGGCTGCAGTCCATGGGGTCGCTAAGAGTCGGACATGACTGAATGACTTCACTTTCACTTTTGACTTTCACACATTGGAGAAGGAAATGGCAACCCATTCCAGTGTTCTTGCCTGGAGAATCCCAGGGACGGGGGAGCCTGGTGGGCTGCCATCTATGGGGTCACATAGAGTCGGACACGACTGAAGTGACTTAGCAGCCTAAAAGGCTGTTTTTGTTATTTTAAATACTGTTTAAGAAAATATGACTTCTAAAACAGGCTTAAGAACAAAAAGATTTCAATGAAGGCACTGTATTCGCTTAGCTCAATTTTTACTGAAAAATTGAGATTTCTTAAAGCATAAGCAGGCTTGTTTGGTGGAAAGTATAACTCACTTCCTGTCCTAAAAGTAGTAAAACTCATACTCTCATATTAAGTCACTATTTAAAATAACATTTTAGCCACGAGCAATCTGCTTCACTATAGTCTTGAAGGAAATGAAAATCTGTTAATCAAAGAATCCATTCACCCCAAACTGATTACCCATATTGAGGGAAAATTGCAAAATAATATTACATTAAAGTTGGTGGTCAGTATAGTCACATATATACTGAAATTACCAACACAGTGAAAGCTGAATTTGTATCTAGAACAGGGGAAAAGAATACCAAGATTCCTGGCTTCCATTCCCAACTCTTTCAATAACCTCTCTGTAATAGGAGCCTAATCACTAAACCCATGGGTGCCTCCTGCTCCTCATCTAAAGAAACAGGTGAGGGAGGGAACACTGTTTACTAAACTCTTAAAAGTGTTTCATAACTGAATAGGTGAGCTTTCACAGTATTATAAGGTCTCTGGCTAAAGGAAAGATCAGATCATCAGCAACACAGCCTGGTGGAAAATACCATTCAACCAATTTTGACTCATAAAATGGCAATCTCATATATTTCACTAATACTTATGAAACCTGAGAAGCTGGGATAACTTTATACCACAAAACAATAGGCTGTTTAATTACAAACAGAAGGCAAAACAAAATAATCCCCAAACAAGATAAACACTTTAATTTCACCAGGTTGTTCATCATTACTTAAATGGTATTTGTCAATAGTAGAAAGGATGAATAAATTGATATATTTATATAATAAAATGTATTGCAATGGAAAAAAAAACCCAATTAGGTTACAATAGTACAGATGACTCTCAGACAATACTGAGCAGCCAGCCAGATCATGAGAGTTTATACTGTATAATTTCATTTATATGTGGTTCAAAAACAAACAAAACTAATTTATGGTATTAGAAGACAGAAAAGTGATTACCTTTGGGGGAGGGATTATAATTTGGGAGGTGGTACTAAAGTTTTAGGGGCTAAAAATGCCCTGTATTTTGTTCTGAACAGTGGTTACATATGTAGAGATTCATCAGGCTGCCCCTTTAAGACTTGTGAACTTTAGTTAGACCGTAATTTTTTACATGTTAAAAATCGGCATCTTTGAAAACATTTATTGCCCAATTTGTCTGCATTATAATAATCTTTTAATTACAATCTGAATTCAACATTGTCCAATATAGTTTCTCAACTGTAAGAAGAAAGAGATGAAAAGGTAGTATCATTTAAGACCTGAGAAACTCAATTGTATTTCAGGATTCTTAAAAATGTCACAGATTCCCAGTTAAGAGCATTTCAGTGTTACTTTATTAGTAGCAAGGATTCTTATAATGTGATACTATTGTTTTTTGGCCAGAAACTGCTGAATTCTATATGCATTTAGAAGCACGAAGAGTATTCTATAATGCCAGGAAATGATGGTTGTGGTAAAAGAAAACACATTAAACTGTCTAAAACAACAGTGAACATGCAAGAAAACTAACTTCCCCAGGTATTCCACATAGGGTGAAGACAAAATTCCTAATTACGGCACATGAAGTCTCTGACGATCACTGCTCTGCCTCTCTGGCCTCGGGGTGCACAATGTCCACACACCCACTGCCCCTTAATCAGTCCATTCTAGCCTCCCTTCATTCTGTCAATCTCTCACACTCACCTCTCTCCAGACACAACACTTCATATTCTGTTCCCTATATATGAAGAGCTCTCCTCTTAGGCTATATGCCTAAGTATATTCATTCCAAATGGCCAAACACTGCTCTTAGGACTTCTGTCTAGTATTTTTAAACATTCACTTTTGTTACAAAGGAGCTTCATTTCCAGATGATTGATTAATCACTTCTCATCACATACAAAATACAGGCAGTAGGAATTCACAAATGAACATAATCTTACATGGCTTCTGATAGCATTTTGTTACTCACTGAATGAGCTAGATGTCGTCTTCCCTATTTCAAAATCAATTTTATAGTCAGGTAAAATGTCATCTTTCCAGGCAAAAATTATTACAGACTTGCCTGTGATAAAACTTAAAAACACCTGGAGTAAATTATCAGCTAACACAGCACTGATGTTAAATGAGATTTTCATGTTGAATTTTGTGGCTTAACTCAGTATATCTTTTAACAAGTGTTTGACTTCCCTAGTGGTTGAGAAAATGGGCTTTGGAAGGGAGTTTCTCTGATTTGAATCTTGGCTATTTATTAGCAGCTGTGTGTGACCTTGATCAAACTACTTGACATCTTTATGCTGCAGCTTCCTTATCTGGAAAATGGAATAAAAATACTACATTCCTCACAGTATTAGTCAGAGGATCAAAAAAGTTAATAGATGTGTAGTGCTGAGAACAATGCCAGCCTGTACTAAGAAGTGGGTGTTCACTATCAGTATCAATATTATATTCAACTCCTATAGAAATACTCCATGGAACACTGTAAATACTCCAGTATTTGGAATCACATCTTACTTCACTCCTCCAATTGGCAGTTCACTGGGATGTCATATTTAGATATTAAATCATGACTAATAAGTCAAAAGTGAGATATTATATAGGAAGTAATTTCAGAAACAAGTAACTGTGCTTCAGTGCTCTACATTTATAGCTATCTTAAAGCTGAAAAGACATGAAGAGAGTACTTTCCATCAGTACTCTCACCACAAACAAGAGTAATCTTAATGCTAATCAGAAGAACATGGGCTTCTAAGATATCAATGAATAGTGAGGGGATAGAGAGGGATAGTGAGGGGAAAGGAGGGTATACTTTTGGCTAAACTCTCTTCATAAAGTTTCTGGCCATTGAAAGTGGGTTTTCTGATATGTCAGCAAAATGCTAGGCATGGGGTTCTAGAACATGGGGGTTCCTTTTAACTAGTCAAGAAACTTACAAAAGAAATGGAGAAATTAATTTGAAAAATGACCAGCTGTTCTAATCTGGGGCTTGAATTGTCTCAAATGACTATTTTAATTTTTACTGAACTACAGTAATCCACTGCCAAATTATGTTATCTTGGGATAGCAACAAGCAGAGTTGGACTGATAAGTGTATTGCCACTAAATTATGGAATGGGGGTTCAGACAAGAGAAGTAGGTCTACTATTTTATAAAGTATTTCTCCTCAAACTTCCAACTGTGTATACTGAAAAACAGGAGATCCACGCTGTATAGCTGACTGGTCCGAATACTCACTTTCTAAAACTAATATTATCGTAATTATATTCTCTCTACCATTATTTTTGTGCTTTGGGAAAATAATTTTGATTGATACTATTTCTAAATTGTTATCTAAAAAATAACCCTTTTACAAAATCTAACTAGAATATTTTTCTCCAAGGCAGTGGTTCTCAAATGGAGCAGGGGCGGTGGTAATTTTGCCCTCCAGGAGACATTTGATAAGGTCTGGAGATAATTTTGGTTGTCACAACTGTGTGTGTGTGTGGAGTCAGGGGGTGGGGGTTGGGGGTGAGGGGATTACCAGCATCTAGTGGGAGAGGCTGGGGATCTGCTAAAGATTGTACAAT
Source organism: Tragelaphus eurycerus (assembly GCA_935064755.1). Classification (NCBI taxonomy): domain Eukaryota; kingdom Metazoa; phylum Chordata; class Mammalia; order Artiodactyla; family Bovidae; genus Tragelaphus; species Tragelaphus eurycerus. Next base: position 36,146,712 of record CAKXYN010000002.1, read on the forward strand.
GCCCAGGACAGCCCCCTACAACAAAGAATAACCCACTAATTCAATGTTAACAGTGCCAAGGGTGAGAGACCCTGCTCCAAGGTAAAAAGAAGATACAATATTTTAAAGTAATCTCCAACATTTTCATTGTATTTTAAGATGAAAAGAACAGCACCTACATCAAATCACTTTAAAAAAAAATCTAATGCCTCTGAAATCTAAAATCTTGTAATTGTTGATGCTTCCTATCAACATAAACAACGATGAGACAAATCACAGCAATGTCACAACTGCACAAAATCAGTTCCCTATTTTATAACATGGAGCATGAAATATAGTATAATTAAGACCATAAATATTTTCATTAAAACTTGATTTCGTTACACAAAGATTTTGCAGGAAAATGGTCTACTAGGTATTACAATGCCTTCAAGTTAAAAAAAAAAAAAACTGGCCTTATTCTGATGTTAGTTTCAAGTTTAGAGAATTTCCTTTACTCTGCTGTTCTTAGGTGTTTCTGGTCATGATAGTAGACTATCAAGAACTCTGTCTTGCAGTAATGTTAAACAGAATCAAATGACAGAAAATGGCCTAGGAAATTAGTCTAATGTGATGAAAGATCATTTTTAAATAGTATCCACAATTCTTTTTAATAACAGAAAGCAAATAACTTTCTAACCTGGGGTCTAAAGATCCATTTTTTTGTGCTTGGTATAAAACATTTATTCAGTGACCACTGATATCAACTCAAAACGTTCTCAAGAATAAAAGCATACATACAAACCAGTACAAATACTGATATATAGAGACGTGCTCATTTGCTTAGCTCTTATTTTTCTGAACATTCTAGAAAATTAGATTCCAGGGCACTATAATGCCTGATTACATATTTAATAAGCTTTGAAATAGAATTTAACAATATTTAGATTGTAGGGCCGGTAAGCCAGTAAAAATTACCCCATTACAATCCACAGCACGTGCTTATTGATAACTGACAAAACCTAACGGTACCGTTTTCTCTTCCTGCGCACCTTTTGCCTGAGCACCTTCTGGGGGCTCTGCACTGTTCTGGGCGTCGCGTTGGGCACCGGACCCCGAATCCTCCCGTTACCCACCCGATACTCGCCGCAAGCGGCCGGGAGGACGCTGGCGGCTCCCGCCAGCCCAGGGACCACCATGCTTTCCAGCACTCACCTGTCACTCGAATAGACTCCAGCATCGTCCCGCTGAGGCCGCGAGCGGTGGGCTCCGCGAGCGCTGGGGGCGAGGGCCAGATAGGAACCTGGCGAGCCGCCTCTAGCCTCCGGCCGTGCCTCGGACCCGGGGTCGCGGCAGGAGGTTGCTCTCGGCGACCAGGGGTAGGATAAGGTGGGAACGGACGGGCAAAGACGTGCGGACAGAGAGCTGCGCACAGCGTTCCTTCCAGCCCGCAGGTATCTGGAAGGTACTCAAGGCCGCCCAACGGTAGGCAGCAGCTCTGAGTACCCGCCGCCGTGACGTTGCCGCTCCCCCGTTGCTAGGAAACGCTCTAGCTGTCCGCGTGCGCCAAGCTTTCAGAGCCTGCGCGCCATAGGAGGCGCTCGAGCTACGGTGGCCTGACTCGCCGAAGAGAGGAGGAACTACAACTCCCCGCGTGCACAGCGCTCGCCCACGCTCGAGGGACTTGTGGGCTGGGCCTCGGGAGAGGTTCGTGTCCCCGCCCGCTGGGACACACGCGTTTTGACGCCTCGTCTCCGTAGACGTTTGTGAGCTGTTAACTCCGCGGTAAATTTACAAGAGACAGCTGGTGTGTCACTTAGTCCCAGCTGCTAGTTATAAAGCCAGTCTACTCCGGCTTTTAGTTACCTTTCCAGGTGCAGAAAAGCTAAAACAACTTTAGATTGCAGCTGGTAATAATGAAGGTGCTGGAAGCTCAATCATATTTATTAGTTGAGTGCTCTGGCATAATAGCCTTAATACCAAAAATACAAATTTTAATTTATGATTGTGCAGTTGATAGGGGCTGTTGCTTTTTGTGTATTATTACCTAGGAAATGTAGAGACTATGTTGTTGTTGTTGTTCAGTTGCCCAGTCGTTTCTGACTCTCTGCAACCCCAATGGACTGTAGCATCCAGGCCTCCGTCCCTCACTATCTCCAGAAGTTTGCCCAAGTTCATGTCCACTGCATGAGTGATGCTATCCAGCCATCTCATCCTGTGCTGGGCTCTTCTGTTCTCCATCTTTCCCAGCATCAGAGACCTTTCCAATGAATTGGCTGTTTGCATCAGATGACCAAAATATGGAGCTTCACCTTCAGCATCAGTCCTTCCAAAGAGTATTTAGGGTTGATTTTCCTTAAGATCTATTGATCTGATCTCCTTCCTGTCCATGGGACTTTCAGTAGAGACTATACCATTTAACAAACATTTTCTGAGAGCCTAATATGTGCAAGCATCACTATGAACAAAGCTAGTGGATGAGATGGAATTTAAGTTGAGCTATTTCAAATCCTAAAAGATGATGCCAATCTGATCACATGGACCACAGCCTTGTCTGACTCAATGAAACTAAGCCATGCCGTGTGGGACCACCCAAGATGGACAGGTCAAGGTGGAGAGGTCTGGCAGAATGTGGTCAACTGGAGAAGGGAATGGCAAACCACTTCAGTATTCTTGGCTTGAGAACCCCATGAACAGTATGAAAAGGCAAAAAGATAGGACACTGAAAGATGAACTCCCCAGGTCAGTAGGTACCCAATATTCTACTGGAGATCAATGGAGAAATAACGCCAGAAAAAAAGAAGGGATGGAGCCAAAGGAAAAACAACACCCAGTTGTGGATGGGACTGGTGATAGAAGCAAGGTCCAATGCTGTAAAGAGCAATACTGCATAGGAAGCTGGAATGTTAGGTCCATGAATCAAGGCAAATTGGAAGTGGTCAAACAGAAGATGGCATGAGTGAATGTCGACATTCTAGGGATCAGCAAACTAAAATGGACTGGATGGGTGAATTTAACTCAGATGACCATTATATCTACTACTGTGGGCAAGAATCCCTTAGAAGAAATGGAGTAGCCATCATAGTCAACAAAAGAGTCTGAAATGCAGTACTTGGATGCAATCTCAAAAACGACAGAATGATCTCTGTTCGTTTCCAAGGCAAACCATTCAATATCACAGTAATCCAAGTATATGCCCTGACCAGTAACATTAAAGAAGCTGAAGTTGAACAGTTCTATGAAAATATACAAGACCTTCTAGAACTAACACCCAAAAAAGATGTACTTTTCATTATAGGGGACTGGAATGCAAAAGTAGTAAGTCAAGAAACACCTAGCTGCTGCTGCTGCTGCTAAGTCACTTCAGATCAGATCAGATCAGATCAGTCACTCAGTCGTGTCCGACTCTTTGCGACCCCATGAACTGCAGCACGCCAGGCCTCCCTATCCATCACCAGCTCCCGGAGGTCACCCAGACTCACATCCATTGAGTCAGTGATGCCATCCAGCCATCTCATCCTCTGTCGTCCCCTTCTCCTCCTGCCCCCAATCCCTCCTAGCATCAGAGTCTTCTCCAATGAGTCAACTCTTCGCATGAGGTGGCCAAAATACTGGAGTTTCAGCTTTAGCATCATTCCTTCCAAAGAAATCCCAGGGCTGATCTCTTTCAGTCGTGTCCAATTCTGTGCGACCCCATAGACGGCAACCCATCAGGCTCCCCCGTCCTGGGATTCTCCAGGCAAGAACATTGGAGTGGGTTGCCATTTCCTTCTCCAATGCATGAAAGTGAAAGTGAAGTCGCTCAGTCGTGTCCAACTCTTAGCGACCACATGGACTGCAGCCTACCAGGCTCCTCTGTCCATGGGATTCTCTAGGCAAGAGTACTGGAGTGGGGTGCCATTGCCTTCTCCGAGAAACACCTGGAGTAACAGGCAAATTGGGCCTTGGAGTACAGAATGAAGCAGGGAAAAGGCTAATAGAGTTCTGCCAAGAGAACACACTGGTCATAGCAAATGCCCTCTTCCAACAACACAAGAGAAGACTCTACCCATGGACATCACCAGATGTTCAACACCGAAATCAGATTGATTATATATATTCTCTGCAGCCAAAGATGGAGAAGCTCTATACAGTCAGCAAAAACAAGACCAGGAGCTGACTGTGGCTCAGATCATGAACTCTTTAATGCCAAATTCGGACCTAAATTTAAGAAAGTGAGGAAAACCACCAGACCATTCAAGTATGACCTAAATCAAATCCCTTATGACTATACAGTGGAAGTGAGAAATAGATTTAAGTGCCTAGATCTTATAGAGTGCCTGATGAGCTATGGACGGAGGTTCATGACATTGTACAGGAGACAGGGATCAAGACCATCCCCATGGAAAAGAAATGCAAAAAAGCAAAATGGCTGTCTGGGGAGACCTTACAAATAGCTGTGAGAAGAAGAGAAGTGAAAAGCAAAGGAGAAAAGGAAAGATAAAAGCATCTGAATGCAGAGTTTTAAAGAATAGCAAGGAGAGATAAGAAAGCCTTCGTCAGTGATCAATGCAAAAAAATAGAGGAAAATAACAGAATGGGAAAGACTAGCAATCTATTCAAGAAAATTAGAGATACCAAGGGAACATTTCATGCAAAGATGGGCTCAATAAAGGACAGAAATGGTATGGACCTAACAGAAGCAGAAGATATTAAGAAGAGGTGGCAAGAATACACAGAAGAACTGTACAAAAAAGATCTTCACGACCCAGATAATCATGATGGTGTGATCACTCACCCAGAGCCAGACATCCTGGAATGTGAAGTCAAAGGGGCCTTAGGAAGCATCACTATGAACAAAAGTAGTGAGGTGATGGAATTCCAGTTGAGCTATTACAAATCCTAAAAGATGATGCTGTGAGAGTGCTACACTCAATAGGCCAGCAAATTTGGAAAACTCAGCAGTGGCCACAGGATTGGAAAAGGTCAGTTTTCATTCCAATCCCAAAGAAAGGCAATGCCAAAGAATGCTCAAACTACCGCACAATTACACATCTCACATGCAAGTAATGCTCAAAATTCTCCAAGACAGGTTTCAACAATACGTGAACTGTGAACTTCCAAATGTTCAAGCTGGTTTTAGAAAAGGCAGAGGAACCAGAGATTAAATGGCCAACATCCGCTGGATCATGGAAAAAGCAAGAAAGTTCTAGAAAAAACATCTATTTCTGCTTTCTGCTTTATTTCTGCTCTATTTCTGACTATGCCAAAGCCTTTGACTGTGTGGATCACAATAAACTGTGGGAATTTCTGAAAGAGATGGGAATACCAGACTACCTGACCTGCCTCTTGAGAAACCTGTATGTAGGTCAGGAAGAAACAGTTAGAACTGGACATGGAACAACAGACTGGTTCCAAATAGGAAAAAGAGTACATCAAGGCTGTATACTGTCAACCTGCTTATTTAACTTCTTTGCAGAGTACATCATGACAAACACTGGGCTGGAGGGAGCACAAGCTGGAATCAAGATTGCCGGGTGAAATATCAATAACTTCAGATATGCAGATGAAACCATCCTTATGGCAGAAAGTGAAGAACTAAAAAGCCTCTTGATGAAAGTGAAAGAGGAGAGTGAAAAAGTTGGCTTAAAACTCAACATTCAGAAAATGAAGATCATGGCATCTGGTCCCATCACGTCATGGGAAATAGATGGGGAAACAGTGGAAACAGTGTCAGACTTTATTTTTGGGGACTCCAAAATCACTGCAGATGATGACTGCAGCCATGAAATTAAAAGATGCTTATTCCTTGGGAGAAAAGTCATGACCAATCTAGATAGCATATTAAAAATCAGAGATATTTCTTTGCCAACAAAGGTCCAATCTAATCAAGGCTGTGGTTTTTCCAGTAGTCATGTATGGATGTGAGAGTTTGCTGAAGAATAATGCTTTTGAACTGTGGTGTTGGAGAAGACTCTTGAGAGTCCCTTGGACTGCATGGAGATCCAATCAGTCTATCCTAAAGGAAATCAGTCCTGAATATTCATAGGAAGGACTGATGCTGAAGCTGAAACTCCAATACTTTGGCCACCTGATGTGATGAACTGACTCATCTGAAAATACCCTGATGCTGGGAAAGATTGAAGGTAGTAGGAGAAGGGGATGACAGAGGATGAGATGGTTGGATGGCATCACCGACTCAAGGGATATGAGTTTGAGTAAATCTGGTGATGGACAGGGATTCTTGGCATGATGCAGTCCATGGGGTCACAAAGAGTCTGATGTGACCGAGCAACTGAACTGACTGACTGACTCAATATGTGCAAGGTTCTGAGACAGGCCTTGGCATAAACAAGGGAAATCAGGGTGGATTTTACAGTAGAGGAGGAACTCATGAGATAGAGTGGACACTGTCAATTTTCAGAACCACGTCTTCTCTTTTAGCTTTCCTCAAGGTTGAGATAGGACACAAAAATAATTGTGGGGTGTGTTTTCAAACTTAGGAACAAAAGGAAAGTTGAAGTTATATCAGAAACATCATCCTCTAAGAATGACGGAGAACATGAGAGAATTTGTACCTTTTTCACTCAGAAGGATGGGTGGAAATTTCAGAGTCTCACAGGTAGTGTATAACCTCACACCCCAGTCTGTCAGAAAATCCTGTGGATGCTATCTTCAGAATATATCCAGAATCCAGCCACTTCTCACTATTGCTGCTGCCACCATTCTGGCTCAAGCCACCACCATCTTATGTCTGGATTATAACTGTAGCTGAACCCCGTATTTCTTTCTTTCTTTCTTTTTTATGGCCCAGGCAGTCTGAGGTTTTTTTGTTTTTTTTTCTTTTTTAAATAATGAAACTATGATAACACATTTACAGGAGACTTGAATACTGTATTTCCATTCTTGCCTTCTTTATTCTCAAAACTCAGTGGCCAGATTGATCCCATTAAAGAGTCAGATAATGTCAGTTTTCTGTGAAAAGTACTTCAATGTCTTCCTCTCTTGCCTATGAGGTCCTTTATGACCTAGCCTCCTGTCATCTCTTTGGTTTCATCTCCTACTGCTCTCCTCTCCTTGGTCTCCTCCAGACACTCTGGCCTCTTGAATATTCCTCAGCTATGCCAAGCACTGTTTCACCTCATGACCTTTGCGATTTGGGGCTTTCCCTGCCTGGAATGCTTCCCCACCCCCAGCACCCACCCTGGCCTTGTGTCCACAGGACTAGCTCCTTCACTTCCCAGGACTTAATGTCACTTCCCAGAGACCTTTCCTGGTCACTCAATTTAAAATTCTATTCCTTTCTCAGATTTCCTAGCTCCTTTCTCTGGTTTATTTTTTTCTCCTTAGCACTTAATATTATATAATTTATTATGTCTTTTACTGATTTATCTTGATTATTATCTGTCTCCATCTCTAGAATAAAATTTCCATAAGTGCAGTAAATTTTGACTGCTCACTGCTATATTTCTAGCAACTAGAATAGTGTCTGGCACACAGTATATACTCAATAAATTATTTGTAAGTTAATGAATCAGTAGATAATAGAAAGCTTGCATTTTCGATGATAATTCAAAGAAAACAGAATGATATAAAATGGGCATGTGGATAAAGACATCTTCAGGTTAAACATTTGATAATAGTAATGAGTCATGAATTCTTTGCTTTCAGAAGAGCCGTTGTTCTTGCAACATATGTCCTAAGGGAAAACTGTGTAAATGAAACTTGTATACTTATCTTCCTTACATACCTTCCTTAACTTCTTTATATACCTAAAACTGAAACCTGCTTTCCAAGTTTGGTATAAATGCATGTTACCTCCACAAATTTCTAATTTTTCAAGTCACTGCAGTTTAAGAGCTGTAATTCTCAAAAAAAAAAAAAAAAGAAAGAAAGAAAGATTGAAAGATGTTTCCAATTCATACGTTCAGAATCTAAAGAATCTACTCTGAATGTTTTTACTAAAACATGCATAATCAGATTGTCTACTTCCATTATATTTTGGAGAAACTAAGATGTATTATTAATTCCACAGCTATTTATTTATATACAAGAGACAGGGCTTAGTGCTTTTAGAGTACATAAAAGACAATATATTTATCCACAATGTATTTATCTTTACTGACTAGCATGTGTGTGTATACACACACACAATAAAAGTTAGAAAATGATGTGCACTAAAGGAATACCTCCCTCTTCAACATTTCATTAAACTTAAGAATTGTGCAACTCTTTGCAACCCCATGAACTATACAGTCCATGGATTTCTCCAGACCAGAATACTGGAGTGGGTAGCTATTCCCTTCTCCAGGGGATCTTCCCAACCCAGGGGTCGAATCCAGGTGTCCCACATTGTAGGTGGATTCTTTACCAGCTGAGCCACCAGGGAAGCCCAAGAATACTGGAGTGGGTAGCCTATTCCTTCTCCAGAAGCTACCAGAGAAGCCAAGCTATCAGGGAAGCCCTCGATGCCCCTGTAGTTAGTTCATTTAGAATATTGTTTCTTCTTTACTTTAAAAATTATTTCTATGTTCAACCTACCAATTTTTCTTGTAGATCGTTTTGATTTATGAACACTTTCAGTGATAAATACTATTAATATATAGAGGTACATATCAATTAATTCAAAGCATTAAAAAAAGATATTCTTTGTATACTATTAGGCACTGAAGTACTCTTACTAACAAATTCATGAAAACAAAGAGTTTATCTAATTACTTACAAAGCTAGTACTGTTATCAGCTTCTTTTACCGTTCCCACCCATGTCATCATTCATCCTCATCAAGCTTTGTGCATCTGCTTTGTTAATTATTGATTCATGCTACGCCTGTTTAGTATTTCCATTGGATACAGCATCTGCAGCTGTCCACTTGGCTGCTTTTGAGTCAGCATTGTTTTTACATATCCGCCAGAACAATGAACAATTCCATCTTTTTAAGAAACTTTCCTTCCTACTTGTCTCTATATAAACTTCATTTTCAAAGCACTGATTACAAAATAAAGTTAAGAATTATTAAAATTGCTTTTAATAATTTGTTTACCTCTAAGAATACACCTCCCCCTTTTTGAAGTTTTACTAAACTTAAGTTTTCCTGTAATAGCCAAGAATGCTATTGTAGTTATCCCACTGCAGCATTATACTTCACTTTTTTAATGTTTATTTTTATGTTCAGTACCAGCATTGTATTGTGGATCATTTAAATTTCTGATTCTCTTTAATGATCATTTCCATTAAATTCTAGATTTAAAAAATCATAGAAAAATAGATATTTTTCATAGAAATATTGTTTTTATGTTATGAATAAAGAGCTTATATTTTTCTTATTTTTTCAGTAACTTATTTAACTCATCTATTAACATGTATATTTCACATATGAATCACATGGCAAGCTGCTTCTGCTGCTAAGTTGCTCCAGTCGTGTCCGACTCTGTGTGACCCCATAGACAGCAGCCCACCAGGCTCCCCTGTCCCTGGGATTCTCCAGGCAAGAACACTGGAGTGGGTTGCCATTTCCTTCTCTAATGCATGAAAGTGAAAAGTGAAAGTGAAGTCACTTAGTTGTGGCCAACTCTTAGTGACCCCATGGACTGCAGCCCACTAGGCTCCTCCATCCATGGAATTTTCCAGGCACGAGTACTGGAGTTGCCATTTCCTTCTCCGCATGGCAAGCTACTCATAGTCAATGGAGTTTCAGGACAAAAGTCAGTTGAAACATCTCTGTAGTAAGAGAGGATCAGATTTTTTTTTTTTTTTTTTTAAGAAAAAAAATCAACATCTTCCTTTTTAAAGGTTTAGAATATATTTGATCAGTAACCTGGGTCATAAAAGCCAGGAAAGAAGAAATTAGATGGTGAAGACTGGAGAAGGTTGCTAGTATTGCTAATGCCAGTGGTGAGACAAATAACTGTAATATTTCACTTTCTACAGAAAAAGTTCATTTTGTTAAGAGCAGATCATACATATGTTTCTCTTGAAACTTAAAAAAATGTTTAATTTCTTAAGAAGTTATCTTAGTAACTAAAAAAAACAGGACATTAAAAAATATTTGTTTACTTTTAAATTTCAAATGAGAGTTTAAAAGAATGAGAAGAAGCTTCTAGAAAATATTTTTTATTTTCCTCCTTGTTCTCTTGTAAGCAATTTATAACATTCTGTGTCTTTGGAAATATATGAATTGAGGAAAATTAATCTGCAGTTTGCTGTTATAAAAGAATAGAGGAACTCTAGTTGGAATATTCCAGATTCTAACAAGCATTAACAGAAGCCTCAGGACAGCTGTAAACAATGTTCCCTGATACATAAAAGTTAAAAAAAATCCAGGGAAAGTTGGTTTCTCTAGGCGTAAAAAAATTTTTTTCAGTGCTATTTGAATGCTTTTGGGATGTCTGTATTGAGAGAATAGAACATGTTCACTATGTCTTTTTCAGGAGAATGAAAAGCATAAAGTGGAATAAATAAAGAATGCTTTGTGAAATGGCCTTTGCCTTTTCACGTCAATGAAAATAGAACAGCACAAAAATTCTGGGAAACACTATGATATTTTTTGATAGGATGTTTTATTGTAAATAAAGTAAGAAGGATATTTTTTAATCAGACAACAGAAATATTATTCATCTTAATTACATTTTGAAGAACTCAAGATGTGCATTAATATACTCCTTCCACAGATATTTATTAATTACTTATACTGCATACATACAAGAAAGATTCTGCATACTGGAAGATATGCACACTGGTACTTCATATATACATACATAAACATGCTATACATGTATCAGGCAGTCCTTGGGCACATACCTCAGGGATGCTGTGGTGAATAAATCAAATAGAGTCCTAGTTCTCTTGGAACTTACAGTGGGAGAAACAACAATCAAGTAAACAAATGATGTGGGCTTCCCTGGTGGCTCACTGTAAAGAATTCCACTGCCAATGCAGGAGACATGAGTTTGACCCTGGGTCGGGAAGATCCCCTGGAGAAGGAAATGGCAACCCACTCCAGTATTCTTGCCTAGGAAATCCCATGGACAAAGGAGGCTGGTGGGCCACAGTCCATCGGGTCGCAAAAGAGTAGAACCTGATTATCGACTGAACAACAAACAAATGATGTAATATCCAATACAAATAGGTGCTATGAGGTATAGTACTGTACATCTCTAGTATACTAGAGATGGTGACTTGAAGTATGGAGGGGTCAGAAAAAGCCTCAGAGGAAGTGACTAGTGAGCTGAGACTTGAAGGATACAGACAAAGAGTCGGACACAATTGACTGACTTGAAGGATAGGAAAAAGTCAGCCACAAGACATTTCGCATAGAGGGAGGATTCAAGCATTCATAGTAGCTGCTGCTGCTGCGTCGCTTCAGTCGTGTCCGACTCTGTGCGATCCCATAGACAGCAGCCCACTAGGCTCCATCCCTGGGATTCTCCAAGCAAGAATACTGGAGTGGGTTGCCATTTCCTTCTCCAATGCTTGAAAGTGAAAAGTGAAAGTGAAGTCGCTCAGTCGTGTCTGACCCCTAGCAACCCCATGGACTGGAGCCTACCAGGCTCCTCCGTCCATGGGATTCTCCAGACAAGAGTACTGGGGTGGGGTGCCATTGCCTTCCCCCATTCATAGTAGAGGGAACTGCAAAGGCAAAAGCCCAGAGACGGGCATGATCTTATCCTGATCCTGGGGCTATGTGAAGGTCAGCATGGATGGAATCCAGTGAACTGGGGAAAAGTGGTAGGAAAAAAGATCTCAGAGGTAGGCAGGGTCTAAGGAAAGGAGTTTGGACTTTTTTCTAAGTGCAATCAGAAGCCACTGGTGGATTTAAAACACAGCTGTGTTTTTGTTTTTGTTTCTAAAGACTGCATTAACTGTTCTGAGAACAACGGAAAAGAGGATGAGAGTGGAAGCAGGGAAACCAGACAGGAGACTCTTGCACTGGGTCCTGTGATGGTGATGGTGGTTTAGAGTGTAATGGAAGCTCTAGAGAGGAAGAGAAATAAAAGACCCAGGGTATACTTGGAGGCAGAGTTGATAGGTAGGTTGGGTATGTGGATAGAGTAGGAGGAAAGGAAGAAGGAATTGACGATGACTCCTAGGATTTTGGCTTGAACAACTGGGTAGATACTGGTACCATTTATGGAAATAGAGAAGATTGGAAAAAGAATAGGTTTAGTGGGGAAATTTCATTTTGGATTTGTTAAGCTTAATATACTAGTTAAAAGTCTAAGTCAAGATTTCATATAGTTAGTTGAATATTCTTATTCAGAGCTCAAGGAAGAGATCATGCCAAAGAAATAAATTTGGGAACCATCAGTATATGGAAGGTATTTTAAGTCAGTGGAACTGATGAGATCACCTAGAGGGTGTGTGTAGGTACACAAGAGCAACCAGGGTAGAATTTAAAGTTCTGTCACTTAGTTGTGGAGCAGAGGAAAAGGAGCCAACAGAATTATTCACACACACATCACACACATAGATCTTCCTCAACTTATGATGGGGTTATGTCCCGATAAACACAACCTAAGTCAAAAATGCATTTGACGTACCTAACCTACCAAACGTTATTGCCTAGCCTAGCCTACCTTAAGCATGCTCTGAACAATTATATTAGGCTGCTGCTGCTGCTAAGTCGCTTCAGTCGTGTCCGACTCTGTGCGACCCCATAGACGGCAGCCCACCAAGCTCCCCCGTCCCTGGGATTCTCCAGGCAAGAACACTGGAGTGGGTTGCCATTTCCTTCTCCAATGCATGAAGGTGAAAAGAGAAAGTGAAGTCGCTCAGTCATGTCTGACTCTTAGCGACCTCATGGACTACAGCCTACCAGGCTCCACTGTCCATGGGATTTTCCAGGCAAGAGTACTGGAGTGGGGTGCCATTGCCTTCTCCGTTATATTAGGCTGCTGCTGCTGCTGCTGCTAAGTCGCTTCAGTCGTGTCCGACTCTGTGCGACCCCATAGACGGAAGCTCACCAGGCTCCCCCGTCCCTGGGATTCTCCAGGCAAGAACACTGGAGTGGGTTGCCATTTCCTTCTCCAATGCATGAAGGTGAAAAGAGAAAGTGAAGTCGCTCAGTCATGTCTGACTCTTAGCGACCTCATGGACTACAGCCTACCAGGCTCCACTGTCCATGGGATTTTCCAGGCAAGAGTACTGGAGTGGGGTGCCATTGCCTTCTCCGTTATATTAGGCTGCTGCTGCTGCTGCTGCTAAGTCGCTTCAGTCGTGTCCGACTCTGTGCGACCCCATAGACGGAAGCTCACCAGGCTCCCCCGTCCCTGGGATTCTCCAGGCAAGAACACTGGAGTGGGTTGCCATTTCCTTCTCCAAAGCATGAAAGAGAAAATGAAAGTGAAGTCGCTCAGTCGTGTCCGACTCTTAGCGACCCCATGGACTGGAGCCTACCAGGATCCTCCGTCCATGGGATTTTCCAGGCAAAAGTACTGGGGTGGGGTGCCATTGCCTTCCCCGTATTAGGCTACAGTTGGGTAAAATTATCTAACATGAGGCCTATTATATAATAAAATGATGAATATCTCTTGTAATTTATTGAGTACTGTACTGGAAATGAAAACCAGAACGGTTGTATGGGTATTGATTGTTTATCCTTCGGATCACAGGGCTGATGGAATGGTATCTTGGTGCAACTGTGCAGCATTATGAGAAAGCATTGTACTGCTTACTGGTAGTACAGGAAAAAGATCAAAATTCCAAGTACTGTTTCTACTGAAAGCATGTTGCTTTTGCATTATTATAAAGTCCAATTATCATAAGCAGAACCATCATAAATCAGGGACTCTGCACACACACACACACACACACAAATTTATATATAACAAGGTAACTATAGCTACATATGTATATATGTATGTGTGTGTATGTATGTGTAAGTTTTTGTTCTTTAGCTGCTAAGTTGTGTCTGACTCTTTGTGACGCCATGGACTATAGCCTGCCAGGCTCCTCTGTCCATGGGACTTTACAGACAAGAATATTGGAGTGGGTTGCCATGTGTCTTCTCCAGAGGGAGGACTCGAACCCATATCTCCTGCACTGCAGGCAGATTCTCTATCATCTGAGCCACCGGAAGAAGTTTACATATTGGCAAATTAAATGCAGCTCGCTGACACCTTTCAAAGAAAGATGAACTACTTAGTGTGTGCCCTCATAGAAAAGGGCAAGATAGGAAGTCAGGGCTAATACATACATAGGCATGGCTACAAATGAACTACATTTTCAATTGGACCAAGAGTTGGAAGAGGAGCATGAACTGAAGTAGGGTTAGAGGGGGCTTGCAGGTTTAGTAGGCAAGAGGAGCAGTGGAAAGAGATAAGGATTTGATATTTCAATCAGGAGGCCAGTTTGGCGATTTGAAATCTTGAAGATGGAGCACTTTCTGGTGCACAAGCAGAAGAAAGGAGGAGGTCAGCAGAGGTAGAAAGTTTGTGCAATGATGAGGTCAGAGTGTAGGAGGCTGTGTTCACAGACAAATTATCAGCAAACATTTCTTGAGGGTTCAGTACCTGCCAGTCATGAATGGTGCTGAGAAAGATGTGAGAAGCAGGGGAGATGAGAATTAAAGTGAATGTCAGGAACCCTAACATTTGGAAGGGTTAATGACTGAGGAGAAGAACCAAGCAACGTTTGGAAGGATTATGTGAGGAGACATCGTTGAAATGTTTGGAAACTAAAGAAGTTCATGATAGACATCAGTGGAGTACAATGAACCTTCTTGTTTCAAATTTAAGAATATTTTATTTTTGAGGTTCCATAAAGAGACTTCCATGTTTAAGAAACATGGACTTCTGTTATTCTTTACTATTTAAGAGCTATTTTTATATGCATGTGTGCTAAGTTGCTTCAGTCATGTTCCACTCTTTGGAACTCCATGGACTGTAGCCTGCCAGGCTCCTCTGTTCATGGGGTTCTGCAGGCAATAATACTGGAGTGGGTTGCCATGCCCTCCTCCAGGGGATCTTCCTGACCCAGAGATGGAACCCGCCTCTCTTATGTCTCTTGCATTGGCAGGTGGGTTCTTTACCACTAATGCCACCCAGGAAGCCCACTTTTCTTTTATATGGAATTGCTAAAAAATTTAAAAATAGGAATTTAATTGGTGGTCCAATGTTTAGGACTCCAAGCTTTCACTGACCAGGGTCCAGGTTCAGTCCCTGGCTGGGAAACTAAGATCCCACAAGGTGCAATGTGGAAAAAATTTTTTATTAAAAAATAGGTTCTGTGATTATAGATTTGAGAAATCTATGTATGGAAAAGTAAAGGTAGCAATATATAAATTATAGTGCAGTAAGTACATAAAAGAATTCATCTTGGAGGAGCTAAGATGGTGGAGGAATAGGACGGGGAGAACACTTTCTCCTCCACAAATTCATCAAAAGAACCTTTAAACCCCGAGTAAATTCCACAAAACAACTTCTGAATGGCGGCAGAGGACATTAGGCACCCAGAAAAGCAACTCATTGCCTTCTAAAGGAGGTAGGAAAAAATATAAAAGACAAAAAAGAGACAAAGAGGGAGGGACAGACCTCTGTCCGGGGAAGGGAGTCTTAAAAGAGAGAAGTTTCCAAACACCAGGAAACATTCTCACTGCCGAGTCTGTGCTGAACCTGGGAAGCACAGAGGGCAACATAACAGGGAGGAAAAATAAATAAACAATTAAAACCCACAGATTACGAGCCCTACGATAATTTCCCCAGTGGAGAAACAGCACAAACGCCTGCATACGCCATTAGCAAGAGAGGGCTGCACAGGGAGGCACGCGCGGGCTTCATCGCTTAGAGTAAGGATCTGGCCTGAATATCCCGAGCGCTACATGAGCGAAATAATTTGGGCTAGCAAACCAGACTGTGGGATATCTACCACAAGTAAGATCAGATCAGATCAGTCCTCAGTCGTGTCCGACTCTTTGCGACCCCATGAACTGCAGCACGCCAGGCCTCCCTGTCCATCACCAACTCCCGGAGGTCACTCAGATTCACATCCATCGAGTCAGTGATGCCATCCAGCCATCTCATGCTCTGTCGTCCCCTTCTCCTCCTGCCCCCAATCCCTCCCAGCATCAGAGTCTTCTCCAATGAGTCAACTCTTTGCATGAGGTTTCAGCTTTAGCAATAATACTGGAGTTTCAGCTTTAGCATCATTCCTTCCAAAGAAATCCCAGGGCTGATCTCCTTCAGAATGGACTGGTTGGATCTCCTTGCAGTCTAAGGGACTCTCAAGAGTCTTCTCCAACACCACAGTTCAAAAGCATCAATTCTTCGGCGCTCAGCCTTCTTCACAGTCCAGCTCTCACATCCATACATGACCACAGGAAAGACCATAGCCTTGACTAGGCGAACCTTTGTTGGCAAAGTGATGTCTCTGCTTTTGAATATGCTATCTAGGTTGGTCATAACTTTCCTTCCAAGGAGTAAGCGTCTTTTAATTTCATGGCTGCAATCACCATCTGCAGTGATTTTGGAGCCCAGAAAAATAAATTCTGACACTGTTTCCACTGTTTCTCCATCTATTTCCCATGTAGTGATGGGACCAGATGCCATGATCTTCGTTTTCTGAATGTTGAGCTTTAAGCCAACTTTTTCACTCTCCACTTTCTCTTTCATCAAGAGGCTTTTGAGTTCCTCTTCACTTTCTGCCATAAGGGTGGTGTCATCTGCATATCTGAGGTTATTGATATTTCTCCCAGCAATCTTGATTCCAACTTGTGTTTCTTCCAGTCCAGCATTTCTCATGATGTACTCTGCATAGAAGTTAAATAAGCAGGGTGACAATATGCAGCCTTGACGTACTCCTTTTCCTGTTTGGAACCAGTCTGTTGTTCCATGACCAGTTCTAACTGTTGCTTCCTGACCTGCATACAGATTTCTCAAGAGGCAGATCAGGTGGTCTGGTATTCCCATCTCTTTCAGAATTTTCCACAGTTTATTGTGATCTACACAGTCAAAGGCTTTGGCATAGTCAATAAAGCAGAAATAGATGTTTTTCTGGAACTCTCTTGCTTTTTCCATGATCCAGCGGATGTTGGCAATTTGATCTCTGGTTCCTCTGCCTTTTCTAAAACCAGCTTGAACATCAGGAAGTTCACGGTTCACATATTGCTGAAGCCTGGCTTGGAGAATTTTGAGCATTACTTTACTAGCGTGTGAGATGAGTGCAATTGTGTGGTAGTTTGAGCATTCTTTGGCATTGCCTTTCTTTGGGATTGGGATGATGTAAAAGTAGGAAGTCAAGAAAACCTGGAGTAACAGGCAAATTTGGCCTTGGAATACAGAATGAAGCAGGGCAAAGACTAATAGAGTTTTGCCAAGAAAATGCACTGGTCATAGCAAATTCCCTCTTCCAACAACACAAGAGAAGACTCTATACATGGACATCACCAGATGGTCAACACCGAAATCAGATCGATTATATTCTTTGCAGCCAAAGATGGAGAAGCTCTATACAATCAGCAAAAAGAAGACCAGGAGCTGACTGTGGCTCAGACCATGAACTTCTTATTGCCAAATTCAGACTGAAATTGAAGAAAGTAGGGAAAACCACTAGACCATTCAGGTATGACCTAAATCAAATCCCTTATGATTATACAGTGGAAGTGAGAAATAGATTTAAGGGCCTAGATCTGATAGATAGAGTGCCTGATGAACTATGGAATGAGGTTCGTGACATTGTACAGGAGACAGGGATCAAGACCATCCCTATGGAAAAGAAATGCAACAAAGCAAAATGGCTGTCTGGGGAGGCCTTACAAATAGCTGTGAAAAGAAGAGAAGCGAAAAGCAAAGGAGAAAAAGAAAGATATAAACATCTGAATGCAGAGTTCCAAAGAATAGCAAGAAGAGATAAGAAAGCCTTCTTCAGCGATCAATGCAAAGAAATAGAGGAAAGCAACAGAATGGGAAAGACTAGGGATCTCTTTAAGAAAATCAGAGATACCAAAGGAACATTTCATGCAAAGATGGTCTCGATAAAGGACAGAAATGGTATGGACCTAACAGAAGCAGAAGATATTAAGAAGAGGTGGCAAGAATACACAGAAGAACTGTAAAAAAAGAGCTTCACGACCCAGATAATCATGATGGTGTGATCACCAACCTAGAGCCAGACATCCTGGAATGTGAAGTCAAGTGGGCCTTAGAAAGCATCACTACGAACAAAGCTAGTGGAGGTGATGGAATTCCAGTGGAGCTATTCCAAATCCTGAAAGATGATGCTGTGAAAGTGCTGCACTCAATATGCCAGCAAATCTGGAAAACTCAGCAGTGGCCACAGGATTGGAAAAGGTCAGTTTTCATCTCAATCCCAAAGAAAGGCAATGCCAAAGAATACCACAAGTAAAGCCAGCCCTAACCTAAGACACCGCCAGGCCCACGCACGGAACAAAGGACTGTACAGAGACAGCCGGCTGCAGACCGTTCCCCTCTGGTGACAGGCAGCCAGAGCCGGAGAGGGGCAATTGCAGCCCCAGAGAGACATTATCTACAAAACTGTAAGCAGGCTTCTTTGCTAACTAAGACTTCTTGGGGCTCTGGTCGGTCAACATCCGCCTGAGAAGGTGCGCCGGTTGTACACCTAGAAAACCGAGTGGTGGGGAGGCGATAAGTCGCACAAGCCGCGCTTGCTAAACACCTCATAACCTGTGCTGTGGGAACCTGCGAAGGACACAAAACGCAGGCCCAACTGAACCTGGGCCTCTGAGGACTACCCGAGTGCCTGAACTTGAGCGGCTTAGACCTAGGAGTGGCAAGCAGCCCAGGGCTGGCCGCGGATGGTTCCCTAGAGCCTGAGCAGAGTGGGCAGGGAGGCTACACGCACCGTGAGCGGGGGCAGGCCCAGTGTGGCTGAGGCACTGCGAGCACAAGCCAGTGTTATTTATTTGCAGCGTCCCTCCCTCCCCACAGCGCGACTGAACAAGGGAGCCTAAAACAAACCAAAAAAAAGGGTATCAGGGCGGAAATCAGACACTGAAGAGACCAGCAAACAGAAGAAGCTATAACAGAGGGAACTGCCGTGGAAGCGACAGGCAATAAACTAAAACCCCGTGGTTAGTACCAACTACATAGGAAGGGGCCTATAGATCTTGAGAAATTTAAGCCGGAACAAGGAACCAGCCGAAAATGAACTGAACCCACAATACCCACGACAATATCAGAGAAAGTCCTATATATATTTTTACTATTTTTACCATCATTCTTTCTTTTTTAATTTAAAACAAAAATTTTTTAAAAATCCTCTATTACTCCTTTAATTTTTACTTTTATAACCTATTACTTTGTAAAATAAATAAATAAAGACCCTTTAAAAAAAAAAAAAAAACTTCATATATATATTTTTTATAACTTTTGTGACCCCCTTTTTTTTTTCTTTTTTTTACCATTGTATTTTTGAAACTCCAAACTCTACTCTAGATTTTTAACTTTTGCTTTTTGGTATCTGGTATCAATTTGTACCTATATTTTCTTTATAACTTCTGTGACTCTTTTTTTCTTTTTTTCTTTTTCTCTCTTTCTTTTCCTTCTTCTTTTCTTTAACATTGTATTTTTGAAACTCCAAACTCTACTCTAGAATTTTAATTTTTGCTTTTAGGCATTTGCTACCAATTTTGTACCTTTAAGAACCTAATCTTCAGTACCCAGTTTTTACTAGGGAGCGAGATTACTGGCTTGACTTATCTCTCCACCTCCAGACTCTCCTTTTTCTGCACCAGGTCACCTGCGTCTCCTCCCTAACCCCTCTCTACTCTACCCAACTCTGTGAATTTCTGTGTGTTCCAAACAAAGGAAAACACTTAGGGAACTGATTACTGACTGGATCTGTCTCTCTCCTTTCCATTCCCTCCTTTTATCCTCCTGACCACTTCTGTCTCCTTCTTCCCTCTTCTCTTCTCTGTATAACTCTGTGAACATCTCTGAGTGGTCCAGCTGTGGAGTGCACATAAGGAAGTGATTACTGGTTAGCCTGCTCTCTCCTCTATTGATTCCGCCACATCTCATTCGAGTCATCTCTAACTCCCTCCTCCCTCTTCTCTTCCCCATGTAACTCTGTGAACCTCAATGGGTGACCCTCATGGTGGAGAAACTTTTCATCTTTAACCTAGATGTTTTATCAATGGTGCTGTATAGAAGGAGAAGTTTTGAGACTACTGTAAAGATAAGACCGATAACTGGAAGCAGGAGGCTTAAGTCCAAACCCTGACTCCAGGGAAAATTAATTGACAGGAGCACATCAAATGCCTCCATACCTACACTGGAACCAAGCACCACACAAGGGCCAACAAGTTCCATGGCAAGACATACCAAGCAAATTCTCCAGCAACACAGGAACACAGCCCTGAGCTCCAATATACAGGCTACTCCAAGTCACCCCAAAATCATAGACATCTCATAACTCATTACTGGACACTTCATTGCACTCCAGAGAGAAGAAATCCAGCTCCATCCACCAGAACACCGACACAAGCTTCCCTAACCAAGAAAACTTGACAAGCAACTTGTACAAACCCACACACAGTGAGGAAACGCCATAATAAAGAGAACTCCACAAACTGCCAGAATACAATAAGGACAACCCAAACTCAGCAATTTAAACAAGATGAACAGACAGAAGAATACCCAGCAGGTAAAGGAATAGGATAAATGCCCACCAAACCAAACAAAAGAGGAAGAAATAGCGAATCTACCTGATAAAGAATTCCGAATAATGATAGTGAAATTAATCCAAACTCTGGAAATCAAAATGGAATCACAGATAAATTGCCTGGAGAAAAGCATTGAGAAGATGCAAGAAAGGTTTAACAAGGACCTAGAAGAATTAAAAAAGAGTCAGTATATAATGACTAATGCAATAAATGAGATCAAAAACACTCTGCAGGCAACAAATAGTAGAATAACAGAGGCAGAAGATAGGATTAATGAAATAGAAGATAGAATGGTAGAAATAAATGAATCAGAGGAGAAAAAAAGAAAAACTAGTTAAAAGAAATGAGGACAATCTCAGAGACCTCCAGGACAATATTAAACGTTACAACATTCGAATCATAGGAGTCTCAGAAGAAGAAGACAAAAGAAAGACCATGAGAAAATACTAGAGGAGATAATAGTTGAAAACTTCCCTGAAATGGGGAAGGAAATAATCACTCAAGTCCAAGAAGCCCCGAGAGTCCCAAACAGGATAAACCCAAGGCGAAACACCCCAAGACACATATTAATCAAATGAACAAAGATCAAACACAAAGAATAAATATTAAAAGCAACAAGGGAAAAACAACAAATAACACACAAGGGAATTCCCATAAGGATAACAGCTGATCTTTCAATAGAAACTCTCCAAGCCAGGAGGGAATGGCAAGGCATACTTAAAGTGATGAAAGAAAATAACCTACAGCCCAGATTATTGTACCCAGCAAGGATCTCATTCAAATATGGAGAAATCAAAAGCTTTATAGACAAGCAAAAGCTGAGAGAATTCAGCACCACCAAACCAGCTCTCCAACAAATACTAAAGGACATTCTCTAGACAGGAAACACAAAAAGGGTATATAATTTCAAAACCAAAACAATAAAGTAAATGGCAACGGGATCATACTTATCAATCAGATCAGGTCAGTCGCTCAGTCGTGTCCGACTCTTTGCGACCCCATGAACCGCAGCACGCCACGCCTCCCTGTCCATCACCAGATCCCAGAGGTCACTCAAACTTACACCCATCAAGTCAGTGATGCCATCCAGCCATCTCATCCTCTGTCGTCCCCTTCTCCTCCTGCCCTCAATCCCTCCCAGCATCAGAGTCTTCTCCAATGAGTCAACTCTTCGCATGAGGTGGCCAAAATACTGGAGTTTCAGCTTTAGCATCATTCCTTCCAAAGAAATTCCAGGATTGATCTCCTTCAGAATGGACTGGTTGGATCTTCTTGCAGTCCAAGGGACTCTCAAGAGTCTTCTCCAACACCACAGTTCAAAAGCATCAATTCTTCGGCGCTCAGCCTTCTTCACAGTCCAGCTCTCACATCCATACATGACCACAGGAAAGACCATAGCCTTGACTAGGCGAACCTTTGTTGGCAAAGTGATGTCTCTGCTTTTGAATATGCTATCTAGATTGGTCATAACTTTCCTTCCAAGGAGTAAGCGTCTTTTAATTTCATGGCTGCAATCACCATCTGCAGTCATTTTGGAGCCCAGAAAAATAAAGTCTGACACCGTTTCCACTGTATCTCCATCTATTTCCCATGTAGTGATGGGACCAGATGCCATGATCTTCGTTTTCTGAATGTTGAGCTTTAAGCCAACCTCTTCACTCTCCACTTTCACTTTCATCAAGAGGCTTTTTAGCCCCTCTTCACTTTCTGCCATAAGAGTCGTGTCATCTGCATATCTGAGGTTATTGATATTTCTCCCAGCAATCTTGATTCCAACTTGTGTTTCTTCCAGTCCAGCATTTCTCATGATGTATTCTGCATATAAGTTAAATAAACATGGTGACAATATGCAGCCTTGACGCACTCCTTTTCCTATTTGGAACCAGTCTGTTGTTCCATGACCAGTTCTAACTGTTGCTTCCTGACCTGCATACAGATTTCTCAAGAGGCAGATCAGGTGGTCTGGTATTCCCATCTCTTTCAGAATTTTCCATAGTTTATTGTGATCTACACAGTCAAAGGCTTTGGCATAGTCAATAAAGCAGAAATAGATGTTTTTCTGGAACTCTCTTGCTTTTTCCATGATCCAGCGGATGTTGGCAATTTGATCTCTGGTTCCTCTGCCTTTTCTAAAACCAGCTTGAACATCAGGAAGTTCACGGTTCACATATTGCTGAAGCCTGGCTTGGAGAATTTTGAGCATTACTTTATTAGCGTGTGAGATGAGTGCAATTGTGTGGTAGTTTGAGCATTCTTTGGCATTGCCTTTCTTTGGCATTGGGATGAAAACTGACCTTTTCCTTCTTGTGGCCACTGCTGAGTTTTCCAAAATTGCTGGCATATTGAGTGCAGCACTTTCACAGCATCATTTTTCAGGATTTGGAATAGCTCCACTGGAATTCCATCACCTCCACTAGCTTTGTTCGTAGTGATGTTTTCTAAGGCCCACTTGATTTCACATTCCAAGATGTCTGGCTCTAGGTCAGTGATCACACCATCATGATTATCTGGGTCGTGAAGCTCTTTTTTGTACAGTTCTTCTGTGTACTCTTGCCACCTAATTACCTTAAATGTAAATGGGTTGAATGCCCCAACCAAAAGACAGAGACTGGCCAAATGGATACAAAAATAAGACCCCTATACGTTGTCTGCAAGAGACCCACCTCAAAACAGGGGACACATACAGACTGAAAGTGAAGGGCTAGAAAAAGATTTTCCATGCAAATAGGGACCAAAAGAAAGCAGGAGTAGCAATACTCATATCAGATAAAATAGACTTTAAAACAAAGGCTGTGAAAAGAGACAAAGAAGGTCACTACATAATGATCCAAGGATCAATCCAAGAAGAAGATATAACAATTATAAATATATATGCACCCAACATAAGAGCACCGCAATATGTAAGACAAATACTAACAAGTATGAAAGGAGAAATTAACAAATAACACAATAATAGTGGGAGACTTTAATACCCCACTCACACCAATGGATAGATCGACTAAACAGAAAGTTAACAAGGAAACACAAACTTTAAACAATACAATAGACCAGTTAGACCTAATTGATATCTATAGGACATTTCATCCCAAAACAATGAATTTCACCTTTTTCTCAAGCGCACACAGAACCTTCTCTCGGATA
This sequence comes from Tragelaphus eurycerus, assembly GCA_935064755.1. Lineage (NCBI taxonomy): Eukaryota > Metazoa > Chordata > Mammalia > Artiodactyla > Bovidae > Tragelaphus > Tragelaphus eurycerus. The sequence goes on from CAKXYN010000002.1 coordinate 36,170,427, forward strand.
GATCACATCCTGGGCCATAAATCTAGCCTTGGTAAGTTCAGAAAAATTGAAATCATTCCAAGCATCTTTTCTGACCATAATGCAGTAAAATTAGATCTCAATAACAGGAGAAAAACTATTAAAAATTCCAACATATGGAGGCTTAACAACACGCTGCTGAATAACCAACAAATCACAGAAGAAATCAAAAAAGAAATCAAAATTTGCATAGAAACGAATGAAAATGAAAACACAACAACCCAAAACCTGTGGGACACTGTAAAGCAGTCCTAAGGGGAAAGTTCATAGCAATACAGGCATACCTCAAGAAACAAGAAAAAAGCCAAATAAATAACCTAACTCTACACCTAAAGCAACTAGAAAAGGAAGAAATGAAGAACCCCAAGGTTAGTAGAAGGAAAGAAATCTTAAGAATTAGGGCAGAAATAAATGCAAAAGAAACAAAAGAGACCATAGCAAAAATCAACAAAGCCAAAAGCTGGTTCTTTGAAAGGGTAAATAAAATTGACAAACCATTAGCCAGACTCATCAAGAAACAAAGGGAGAAAAATCAAATCAATAAAATTAGAAATGAAAATGGAGAGATCACAATAGACAACACAGAAATACAAAGGATCATAAGAAACTACTATCAGCAATTATCACTACATGGGAAATAGATGGAGAAACAGTGGAAACAGTGTCAGACTTTATTTTCCTGGGCTCCAAAATGACTGCAGATGGTGACTGCAGCCATGAAATTAAAAGACGCTTACTCCTTGGAAGGAAAGTTATGACCAACCTAGATAGCATATTCAAAAGCAGAGACATCACTTTGCCAACAAAGGTTCGCCTAGTCAAGGCTATGGTCTTTCCTGTGGTCATGTATGGATGTGAGAGCTGGACTGTGAAGAAGGCTGAGCGCCAAAGAATTGATGCTTTTGAACTGTGGTGTTGGAGAAGACTCTTGAGAGTCCCTTAGACTGCAAGGAGATCCAACCAGTCCATTCTGAAGGAGATCAGCCCTGGGATTTCTTTGGAAGGAATGATGCTAAAGCTGAAACTCCAATACTTTGGCTACCTCATGCGAAGAGTTGACTCATTGGAGAAGACTCTGATGCTGGGAGGGATTGGGGGCAGGAGGAGAAGGGGACGACAGAGGATGAGATGGCTGGATGGCATCACTGACTCGATGGATGTGAGTCTGAGTGACCTCTGGGAGCTGGTGATGGACAGGGAGGCCTGGCGTGCTGCAGTTCATGGGGTCGCAAAGAGTCGGACACGACTGAGCGACTGATCTGATCTGATCTGATCAGCAATTATATGGCAATAAAATGGACAACATGGGAGAAATGGACAAATTCTTAGGAAAGTACAAATTTCTAAAACTGGATCAGGAAGAAATAAAAAATCTTAACAGACCCATCACAAGCACGGAAATAGAAACTGTAATCAGAAACCTTCCAGCAAACAAAAGCCCAGGTCCAGACGGCTTCACAGCTGAATTCTACCAAAAATTTAGAGAAAAGCTAACACCTATCCTACTCAAACTGTTCCAGAAAATTGCAGAGGAAGGCAAACTTCCAAACTCATTCTATGAGGCCACCATCACCCTAATACCAAAACCTGACAAAGATCCCACAAAAAAAGAAAACTACAGGCCAATATCACTGATGAACATAGATGCAAAAATCCTTAACAAAATTCTAGCAATCAGAATCCAACAGCATATTAAAAAGATCATACACCATGACCAAGTGGGCTTTATCCCAGGAATGCAAGGATTCTTCAATATCTGCAAATCAATCAATGTAATACACCACATTAACAAACTGAAGAATAAAAACCATATGATTATCTCAATAGATGCAAAGAAAGCCTTTGACAAAGTTCAACATCCATTTATGATAAAAAACTCTCCAGAAAGCAGGAATAGAAGGAACATACCTCAACATAATAAAAGCTATATATGACAAACCCACTGCAAACATTATCCTCAATGGTGAAAAACTGAAAGCATTTCCTCTAAAGTCAGGAACAAGACAAGGATATCCACTTTCACCACTACTATTCAACATAGTTTTGGAAGTTTTGGCCACAGCAATCAGAGCAGAAAAAGAAATAAAAGGAATCCAAATTGGAAAAGAAGAAGTAAAACTCTCACTGTTTGCAGATGACATGATCCTCTACAGAGAAAACCCTAAAGACTCCACCAGAAAATTACTAGAACTAATCCATGAATATAGTAAAGTTGCAGGATATAAAATCAACACACAGAAATCCCTTGCATTCCTGTACACTAATAATTAGAAAATAGAGAAATTAAGGAAACAATTCCATTCACCATTGCAATGAAAAGAATAAAATACTTAGGAATATATATACCTAAAGAAACTAAAGACCTATATATAGAAAACTATAAAACACTGGTGAAAGAAATAAAAGAGGACACTAATAGATGGAGAAATATACCATGTTCATGGATTGGCAGAATCAATATAGTGAAAATGAGTATACTACCCAAAGCAATTTATAGATTCAATGCAATCCCCATCAAGCTACCAACGGTATTCTTCACAGAGCTAGAACAAATAATTTCTCAATTTGTATGGAAATACAAAAAACCTTGAATAGCCAAAGCTATCTTGAGAAAGAAGAATGGAACTGGAGGAATCAACCTGCCTGACTTCAGGCTCTACTACAAAGCCACAGTCATTAAGACAGTATGGTACTCTCACAAAGACAGAAATATAGACCAATGGAACAAAATAGAAAGCCCAGAGATAAATTCATGCACCTATGGACACCTTATCTTTGACAAAGGAGGCAAGAATATACAATGGATTAGAGACAATCTCTTTAACCAGTGGTGCTGGGAAAACTGGTCAAACACTTGAAAAAGAATGAAACTATAGCACTTTCTAACACCATACACAAAAATAAACTCAAAATGGATTAAAGATCTAAATGTAAGACCAGAAACCATAAAACTCCTAGAGGAAAACATAGGCAAAACACTCTCTGACATACATCACAGCAGGATCCTCTATGACCCATCCCAGAATATTGGAAATAAAATCAAAAATAAACAAATGGGACCTAATTAAACTTAAAAGCTTCTGCACAACAAAGGAAACTATAAGCAAGGTGAAAAGACAGCCTTCAGAATGGGAGAGAATAATAGCAAAAGAAGCAACAGACAAACAACTAATCTCAAAAATATACAAGCAACTCCTACAGCTCAATTCCAGAAAAATAAATGACCCAATCAAAAAATGGGCCGAAGATGTAAACAGACATTTCTCCAAAGAAGACATACAGATGGCTAACAAACACATGAAAAGATGCTCAACATCACTCATTATCAGAGAAATGCAAATCAAAACCACTATGAGGTACCATTTCACGCTAGTCAGAATAGCTGTGATCCAAAAGTCTACAAGCAATAAATGTTGGAGAGGATGTGGAGAAAAGGGAACCCTCTTACACTGTTGGTGGAAATGCAAACTAATACAGCCACTATGGAGAACAGTATGGAGATTCCTCAAAAAACTGGGAATAGAACTGCCTTATGATCCAGCAATCCCACTGCTGGGCATACACACTGAGAAAACCAGAATTGAAAGAGACACGTGTACCCCAATGTTCATTGCAGAACTGTTTACAATAGCCAGGACTTGGAAGCAACCTAGATGTCCATCCACAGATGAATGGATAAGAAAGCTGTGGTACATATACACAATGGATATTACTCAGCCATTAAAAAGAATACATTTGAATCAGTTCTAAGGAGGTGGATGGAACTGGAGCCTATTATACAGAGTGAAGTAAGCCAGAAAGAAAAACACAAATACAGTATACTAATGCATATATATGGAATTTAGAAAGATGGTAACAGTAACCCTGTATACGAGACAGCAAAAGAGACACTGATGTATAGAACAGTCTTTTGGACTCTGGGAGAGGGAGAGGGTGGGATGATTTGGGAGAATGGCATTGAAATATGTATAATATCATGTTTGAAACGAGTCGCCAGTCCAGGTTCGATGTCTGATACCGGATGCCTGGGGCTGGTGCACTGGGACGACCCAGAGGGATGGTATGGGGAGGGAGGAAAGAGGAGGGTTCAGGATGGGGAACACATGTATACCTGTGGCGGATTCATTGTGATGTATGGCAAAACCAATACAATACTGTAAAGTTAAGTAAAATAAAATTAAAAAAAAAAAAAAGAATTCATCTTTATGAAAAGAGTTACTATGGACCTTTTAAAGAATGGAATGACTCCCTTAATGCCCTTATAAACCACTTGAGAAAGTAAAAAGGAGATGAAAGCTATAAATTTTGAAAAAAGTTGATTGGATAAAGGGAACATGACTGTAGTTGGACTGACTTTTGGAAACAATACAGTATGTTAGAAAATACACAATCTGTTTTCCCTCAATTTGGAATATGAAGCAGTTTCACTGATTAAATTAGAAGAGAAAAACATCTGATGTTAAGAACCCTTGCTACTGCTAGTGCTGCTAAGTCACTTCAGTCGTGTCCGACTCTATGTGACCCCATAGACAGCAGCCCACCAGGCTCCCCCGTCCCTGGGATTTTCCAGGCAAGAATACTGGAGCGGGTTGCCATTTCTTCTCCAGTGCATGAAAGTGAAAAGTGAAAGTGAAGTAGCTCAGCCATGTGCGACTCAGCGACCCCATGGACTGCAGCCCGCCAGGCTCCTCCGTCCATGGGATGTTCCAGGCAAGAGTACTGGAGTGGGTTGCCATTGCCTTCTCCGAAGAACCCTTAAAACTTTAAATCCTTAAAATATGATACTAATGTCCATTAATAGCCGATACTGTAAGAAATAAACTATCCCATTTAGTAAACATGTATATGACAACACTTGATGATTCTTATTTCTTCATTATAATAAATGTGTAAAAGAAGTGGCCTTTCAGCCAGGTAACCTGAAGTAGAGATCTTGACCTTAATCCTTCTTGCCACTGCTTTATGGTTAGATCTTGGCCTTTTTGATGCCTGTAAAAATAAGAATATTTATTTCATTGTTTTATTTTGTGAATGAAATGAGAATGTGTATGAAAGTACTTTGAAAACTTAACTGTACATATCTAACATAAGGAGTGTCCTTACTGAGGTAAATGCTTTAGACTCTTTCTGCCCTCCATTAATTTTATCTGTGAAAAAATGATCACTATTTTCTTTGTTGAAAAAAAGGATCTTTGAAGCAACAAATATTAATTTACTAGGGCAACGTTTAATTTCTAGTCATCTTTGCTTTGGAGCATTGATTCCATATTTAAATTAATATAACATGTTGTGGTCTTTATCTAAATAACTTGGAAGATTGTGGCTTTTATTTAAATAATTAGAGAAACACTTTTGATGACTTTCAGAATATTAATGTGATTAGGGTAAACTGTATAGTCTAACTACTAATAATGATGTGAACATAACATGTATTTTCTTTCCTAATTCAGCAATTTAAAAAATTTTAAGAAAGCAATTTTAAGGTTTTGATTTATTCAGCGTTATATATATAGCTCAAGAACACATTTACATTATTATTTTGTCTTTTGTGATGAAAGTAAATAAATTAACTGAAATGTCAAGATCATAAGCAGGATTTGAAGTCAGGCAGATCTGGTTCAAATTTTTAGGTGATAGTCTTAAACCAAATAGTCTCTTTGTATCTCAGTTTCCCCCATCTCTAAAAATGGAATACTAGTTATCTTATATTGGAGAGGGCAATGGCACCCCACTCCAGTACTTCTGCCTGGAGAATCCCATGGACGGAGGAGCCTGGTAGGCTGCAGTTCATTGGGTCGCTGAGGGTCGGACACGACTGAGCAACTTCACTTTCACTTTCCACTTTCGTACTTTGGAGAAGGAAATGGCAACCCACTCGTGTTCTTGCCTGGAGAATCCCAGGGACGGGGGAGCCTGGTGGGCTGCCGTCTATGGGGTGACACAGAGTCGGACACGACTGAAGTGACTTAGCAGTAGCAGTAATCTTATATGCATTCATTTAACAAATATCTATTGAACTCATGTGCACTCAGAAATGGTATGGACCTAACAGAAGCAGAAGATATTAAGAAGAGGTGGCAAGAATACACAGAAGAACTGTACAAAAAAGAGCTTCACGACCCAGATAATCATGATGGTGTGATCACTGACCTAGAGCCAGACATCTTGGAATGTGAAGTCAAGTGGGCCTTAGAAAGCATCACTATGAACAAAGCTAGTGGAGGTGATGGAATTCCAGTGGAGCTATTCCAAATCCTGAAAGATGATGCTGTGAAAGTGCTGCACTCAATATGCCAGCAAATTTGGAAAACTCAGCAGTGGCCACAGGACTGGAAAAGGTCAGTTTTCATCCCAATGCCAAAGAAAGGCAATGCCAAAGAATGCTCAAACTACCACACAATTGCACTCATCTCACACGCTAATAAAGTAATGCTCAAAATTCTCCAAGCCAGGCTTCAGCAATATGTGAACCGTGAACTTCCTGATGTTCAAGCTGGTTTTAGAAAAGGCAGAGGAACCAGAGATCAAATTGCCAACATCCGCTGGATCATGGAAAAAGCAAGAGAGTTCCAGAAAAACATCTATTTCTGCTTTATTGACTATGCCAAAGCCTTTGACTGTGTAGATCACAATAAACTATGGAAAATTCTGAAAGAGATGGGAATACCAGACCACCTGATCTGCCTCTTGAGAAATCTGTATGCAGGTCAGGAAGCAACAGTTAGAACTGGTCATGGAACAACAGACTGGTTCCAAACAGGAAAAGGAGTGCGTCAAGGCTGTATATTGTCACCATGTTTATTTAACTTATATGCAGAATACATCATGAGAAATGCTGGACTGGAAGAAACACAAGTTGGAATCAAGATTGCTGGGAGAAATATCAATAACCTCAGATATGCAGATGACACGACTCTTATGGCAGAAAGTGAAGAGGGGCTAAAAAGCCTCTTGATGAAAGAGAAAGTGGAGAGTGAAAAGGTTGGCTTAAAACTCAACATTCAGAAAACGAAGATCATGGCATCTGGTCCCATCACTACATGGGAAATAGATGGAGAAACAGTGGAAACAGTGTCAGAATTTATTTTTCTGGGCTCCAAAATCACTGCAGATGGTGACTGTAGCCATGAAATTAAAAGACGCTTACTCCTTGGAAGGAAAGTTATGACCAACCTAGATAGCATATTCAAAAGCAGAGACATCACTTTGCCAACAAAGGTTCGCCTAGTCAAGGCTATGGTGTTTCCTGTGGTCATGTATGGATGTGAGAGCTGGACTGTGAAGAAGGCTGAGCGCCGAAGAATTGATGCTTTTGAACTGTGGTGTTGGAGAAGACTCTTGAGAGTCCCTTGGACTGCAAGAAGATCCAACCAGTCCATTCTGAAGGAGATCAATCCTGGAATTTCTTTAGAAGGAATGATGCTAAAGCTGAAACTCCAGTATTTTGGCTACCTCATGCAAAGAGTTGACTCATTGGAGAAGACTCTGATGCTGGGAGGGATTGAGGGCAGGAGGAGAACGGGACGACAGAGGATGAGATGGCTGGATGGCATCACTTACTTGATGGGTGTGAGTCTGAGTGACCTCTGGGAGCTGGTGATGGACAGGGAGGCCTGGCGTGCTGTGGTTCATGGAGTCGCAAAGAGTCGGACACGACTGAGCGACTGATCTGATCTGATCTGATCTGCACTCAGGGTGCTAGGTAATAGCTATAAACACAAGTCCCTGCCATTCCATTGCTTCCACTCTAGCAGAAAAAGATGATTAAACTTAAACACATAATTAAAATAACCCCATATAAGTGGTAAGTGCAATGAAGAAAACATATCAGAAGAATAGGATAGAAAGTGGCTTGGGGGCAAAGAGAAGTGGTGTGGCCACCTGATCAGGGACGTCTTCTTTGAGGAAGTAGCACATTTAAGCTTAGACCCAATTAACAAGGAGAAGCCATGGGTAGATCTAGGAATGTCCAGGGGGTGGAAAGTTCTTGATGCAGGAAAAATTTTGGCATATTTTTTATGACTAGAAGAAAGGCTTATGAGGCTGGAGACTAGTAGAAAAAAGGTAAAGTATTGTGATATTTTTACATGATGTACATGTTGGGCTGAATGAGTCACAAGTTGGAATCAAGATGGCAGGAGAAATATCAATAACCTCAGATATGCAGATGACACCATCCTAATGGCAGAAAGTAAGGAGGAACTAAAGAGTCTTTTGATGAAGGTGAAAGAGGAGAGTGAAAAAGCTGGCTTAAAACTCAACATTCAGAAAACCAAGGCCATGGCATCTGGTCCCATCACTTCATGGCAAATAGATGGGGAAACAATGGCAACAGTGACAGACTTTATTTTCTTGGGCTCCAAAATCACTGCAGACAGTGACTGCAGCCATGCAATTAAAAGTTGCTTGCCCCTTGGAAGGAAAGCTATGAAAAACCTACACAGCATATTGAAAAGCAGAGCCATCACTTGGCCGACAAAGGTCCATATAGTCAAAGCTGTGGTTTTTCTAGTAGTCCTGTATGGATGTAAGAGATAGACCATAAAGAAGGATGAGTCCTGAAGAACTGATGTTTTTGAACTGTGGTGTTGGAGAAGACTCTTGAGAAGCCCCTGGAGAGCAAGGAGATCAATCCTAAAGGAAATCAAACCAGAATATTCATTGAAGGACTGATGCTGAAGCTGAAGCTCCAATACTCTGGCCACCTGATGCGAAGAGCTGACTCATTGGAAAAGACCCTGATGCTGGGAAAGATTGAAGGCAGGAGGAGAAGGGGGTGACAGAGGATGAGATGTTTGGATGGTATCACTGACTTAATGGACAGGAATCTGAACAACTCTGGGAGATAGTGATGGACAGGGAAGCCTGGCATGCTTCAGTCCATGGGTTGCAGAGTTGGACACGACTTAGCAACTCTATAACAATTGTGATATTTGGGCCTCCCCAGGGGATGCCAGTGGTAAAGAACCTGCCTGCCAATACAGAAGACATAAGGGATGTGGGTTTGATCCCTGGGTAATGAAGATGTCCTGGAGGAGGGCACGGCAACCCACTTCAGTATTCTTGCCTGGAGAATCCCCACAGACAGAGGAGCCTGGTGGGCTACAGTCCATAGGGTCACAAAGAGTCGGACATGACTGAAGTGACTTAGCACACGTGCACACTGTGATATTTGGAGAATATTAGGATACTAGGTGGAGAAGGATATGGCAACCCACTCCAGTGTTCTTGCCTGGAGAATCCCAGGGACGGGGAAGCCTGGTGGGCTGCCATCTATGGGGTCACACAGAGTTGGACACAACTGAAGCAACTTAGCAGCAGCAGCAGCAGCAGAATACTAGGAGAGGAAGGTTAGTCCCAGATCATGTAGGGCTCTGTAGGTATGATAAAGAATTTGCATATTATCCTACTTGCAACAAAAGACATAAACTGGCTCTACACAAGAAATTGACATTGTATAATTTACAATTTAAAAAGCTCCTATCCTTTGGATAAATTACTAAAATATGATAGTTCAGTAGGTTTGTAATACTCATGTTCCTATATACTAATAATAGATAGTTTAAAGAATAATTAAAAATGTATAATTTTAAAAGCAATAACCACAAAGATACATGTGAATACATCAAAGAGTACAAAGCTCTTTATGCAAGTACATTATATATATATTTTGGAAGATGTTAAAGTAGGCTTAAATTAATGAAGATATGTCCATGTGCACTAATAAAATGGTTTGATATCACAAAGATGTGGTATGTAAGATTACATAATGAAAACAGTTTGATATTGGAAGAAGACCATACAAATAGACCAGTAGAATAGAATAAAGAGCTTCTAAACAGACCTACACGTACAGGTATACTACAAAAGTGGCATTACAGGTCAGTTGACAACTAAATAAATGCTGCTAAGACATTTGGTTTTCCAGATAAAAAACAAGATCAATCCAGATAATTTAAAGACAGAACCATTAAAAAAAACATACTTTTTAGAAGAAAATATGGGAGAACATATTTACAACCTCAGGGTAGGGAAGGATTTCTTGAGACACGAAAAGTACAAACTCTATTAGAAAATACACATGTATTTAATTACATTAGTAGTAAACATTTCTGTACATCCAAGAAATCCTAAAATGAAAAGACAAGCCATAAACTAGGAAAAGATATTTTCCAGCCAAAAAACCAGGAAGAGTTATTTTCCTATAAAAATAGTAAACAACAAAACACTTTGAATCAATAAGAAAAAGCAACCACATAGAAAAATGAGCAAAGAATATGAATTTGAAATTCACAGAAAAGGAAAACTGAAAGGCCAATAAACACACGAAATAATGTTCATTTCCACTAGTAATAGGAGAAACGTACACAAACAAGAATGAAAGCAGCTAAAAAGCATCCAAGTACAAAGGAGGGATTATATTAGCAGACATACTCATAGAAAGGTAATTAGAATATAAATTGTTACAATAATTTTGAAGGGCAATTTATTTTTAATATCTGGCAGTAATACTGAAATATATTTTTTGATATGATCCTCTAATTCTTAAGTATATTACTCTAGAGAAAATTTTGCATGGAGACATAAGGAGACATAAAAATATTCATGGCATCATGAGGTCTTTGGAATGAAAAACTGGAAATGAGCTAAACGTCCACTAACAGGATAATGGATATATAAATTACAAGTATATTAATAAAATAGAATTTTAGCAGTGATAATGAATAAAATGCAGCTATATCTGTTAGTGAGGATGTATCTCATAAAGAAAATATTTGGAAAAGAAACCAGTTGCAGAAATTTTTACTTACGGTAAAAACAACATTTATGAAAAACTCTATATATTGATATAGATATATATGTAGATGTAATAAAAGTACATACATTTCACAGGAATGATAAACATGAAAATCAGGATGGTTTAACCCCTGGGGAGTGGAAGGTAAATGACACGAAGGAGGAATACATAGGAGACTTTAATTACAAAGGTTTTTAAGCTAGGTGGTAGTACATGGTTATCTGTTCTATTCACTAATTTTTTGTTACACTGGAAATATTTTATAGCACAGTTTTTAAAGAAGAAAGGTAGTTCTAACTATCAGGGGTAAGAAGAGAAATAGGGAGACCTGTTAGGAGATCCGACCAGTCAATCATAAAGGAAATATTCATTGGAAGGACTCATGCTGAAGCTGAAACTCCAATACTTTGGCCACCTGATGTGAAGACGTGACTCACTGGAAAAGACCCTGATGCTGGGAAAGATTGAGGGCAGGAGGAGAAGGGGACGACAGAGAATGAGACGGTTGGATGGCACCACTGATTCAATGGACATGAGTTTGAGTAAGCTCCGGGAGTTGGTGATGGACGGGGAAGCCTGATGTGCTGCAGTTTATGGGGTCGCAAAGAGTCGGACATGACTGAGTGACTGAACTGAACTGAGACTTCAGTCTCTAGCACAGCTTCTGGCACAGAGTAGGGGTTTAGCAAACTTCAGCTTTATAGGGTGGTTGCTATTATCATCATTATCAGGGTAAAGACAGAGAGATTGTGAATAAACACTCTGAGTAGTTATATTGCACCACATGTTCTATTTATCTTGTTTAGTCTTTATTAGAATCCAGTTATAAAGAATCTAAGGGGCTCAGTGGTAAAGAATCTGCCTGCAATGCAGGAGACGTGAGTTCCAACCTTGGGTTGGCAAGAACCCCTAGAGAAGAAAATAGCAACACACTCCAGTTGCCTGGAAAATTCCATGGACAAAGGGGCCCCATGGGCTCATGAGGTTGCAGAGTTGGACACGACTGAGCACGCAGGCACGCAGGCATAAAGAATCTAAGGCTCACAGAGGTCAAAGCTGGAAGGCACAGGGCTTCATAAGTTTCTAATGACTCATTTTTCAATGCTGTGTAAACTTCCTCCTGAACCTCCAACCCTAATATACTCACCACTTTCTTGTCCAGCACTCAAAAAAAAATTCAAGCATCTTTTCTCTTTGGTTCATAGCTAGCATGGGCTTCCCTAGTGGCTCAGATGGAAAAAAATCCACCTGCAATGCAGGAGACCTGGGTTCAATCCCTGGGTCAGGAAGATCCCCTGGAGAAGGGAGTGGCTACCCACTTAAGTATTCTTACCTGGAGAATCCCATGGACAGAGGAGCCTGGAGGGCTACAGTCCATATGGTCACAAAGAGTCAGACACAAATGAGCGATTAATATTTTTGATTTGAAAGTTAAAATGAAAGTCACTCAGTTGTGTCCAACTGTTTGCGACCCCATGAACTATACAGTCCATGGAATTCTTCAACTCAAAATACTGGAGTGGGTAACCTATCCCTTCTCCAGGGGATCTTCCCGACCCAGGAATCAAACCAGGGTCTCCTGCATTGCAGGAAGATTCTTTACCAACTGAGCTATCAGGGAAGCCAACACTTTTGAGTTAGATATTAATAATTCAAAACACTTGGGTAGGACTTTATTACTTATTACAGAATACTTTTGGATTGCTCTCAGTTTTTCACCTGATTTACCTAACAGCTCTGTGATTATTTCGGTTTTACAGATGAGAAAACCAAAATCCAAAGAGGGCTAAATTGGAGGTTCTTAACCAGTGACCATGACTTCATGGAATCATATCTTAAAATGCTTATGATTGAATGGGCATTTTTAAGCTTTAATTGTATTTTCAAAGAAGTCTATGATTCCCAAAAAGGTTTAAAAGATAATGAGTTAAATGATTTGCCTAAAGCCTAGGGTCACATAGTCCTGGTGGAGTCAAGGCCCCAAGGAATTTCTTCTCATCCCACACTCAGAATTCTTTCCATTACTACATACAGTACCACAATTCAAATTACAGATAGTACTAGTGAAATACTTTTTGTAATGTTCACTGACTGCTGAGACAGAAACCTTATTAAATAGACTGAAATTCTTACTTGGGAGTAATGGTTTTGGCCTGTTCAACTGTTGGGCAGCCATTCAGAAGTCTACACAGTGTTACAGATGAACAAATCACAACCTGTTTGTTGTCTTTATAACAAGTCCTAGTACAGACTTGTTAAATAAGGTATGAATCCAATACAGTAACTATAAAACGTATTTTTCATTTCTCAATAAAGAACAGTCATGAGACCTAGCTAGGATCCAGTGGTGGAAAGTCGACTATGAGCCGAGAATGGGATTTTCATTTCTCCAGGATCAGTTACTTAAAGGGTTAGGGTCTCCCTTCTCTTACCTGTAAAAGAAAGGATCAAAATGGGTAGCTTGTCAGCTCTAACTTTGCATGCAGTTTGATGGGGTTAAAATAAGAAGGGCCGACAGGAGTTTTGTGTATAAGCATTAACAGGTCTGTTAAAGTTAACCTTATTTATGCCCAAGACGGCTCACTGGTCATTAGTGACAAGTGTCTGGGGGCTCACCGGACCAGCGCCTCAAGAAGGCCAAGACTGAGTCCACCTTGGAGTGAAACAGGAGCTGGAGAGCATATGAACAGAAAGCTATGTAAGTTCAAAGGTCCAGTGGGATTCCAAACAGAAGGGCCTTTTAATCCTAGATTTAGGAATGAAGGAAAGCAGGAACGCCCAGGCACAGGAGTGTGAAGGGATCTGCTTAAACAGGGTGTGGTGTGCGAGCGTTGGGGGTAGGGCTTTGAGCGAGGAGGCAGTTGATGCACTGAAGAGCCGCACCTACCGCTGCATCCCCGCCGCCCGAGGCCAGGCTGTCACTAAGCCGGCAAAGCTACCCTTGGGAACCTCCCAGCCCCGGAGAGGCCACGTGATCTAGCGCCAGGGCCAGGAGAGGCGTGCCCTGCCCCCTGCCCCGCCCGTGCGCATGCGCGCGGGTCCGGGCGCTGAAATTCAAATTTGAACCGCCGCTGCAGGCCGAGTCGGACTTCGGAGGCAGTGGGGAAGAGGAGGGGAGCTTGGGAGAGCTCCCCACTACCTTCTTGTTTTCTTCAAGTGACACACTGAGCCGGCACTCACTTTTCTTTTTCTGAATTTGAACCACCGTTTTGGCCGTCTCGTAATCAACACGCGAAGTCCGGGGCGATGGACCCGTTCACCGAGGTGAGAAAACTTGCGGGCAGACCCAGCCATGACCGCTCCCACCCCCCACCCTCCCTTCCTATTTTCTGTCAACCTCCCGGCCCAGTGGCTGGAGGGCGCGTGCGCGCGCGTGCGCAGAGCGAGCGTGCGAGGGTCCAGCTTGGAGCTGGGAGGGTGCGGCGGGTTCCCTCTTCTCTGTGGCTGTAGTTAGTCCGCGGTTTTCTTGGTCTTATCCTGCAGCTGAAACTCTGCGGGGCAAGTTTTGAGTCTGTCCTCAGTAGCAGTAGTGAAAAGACCTCCTGTCAGCCCCGGTTATACGCCTCTCTGGAGTGGATGCCTGGGTCTTCCAAGGGTGCGGTGGGGGCCTGACGAAACAGAGCCCCTTGCAAGTAAAAGCCGGGATATTGCAGGGTGGAGTCGGGTGGCCAAATGACTCAGTGCAGTGTGTGCAGCCGCCGCCTGGAAATGAAATGGAATGCGGTTTGCAGGGTTCGTGTGACTCGCAGAGGAGCCGTGCATTTAATAGTCTCTCAGTTGTGTCCGACTTTTTGCGACCCCGTGGTCTGTCCGTGGAAGTTTCCAGGCAAGAATACTGGAGTGAGTTGCCATTCCCTTCTCCACTCCATACATTTAAGAATGCAGTGAACGAAATGACAGCAAAGTGTTAGAATAAGCCCGTGCCTGAAACCATTGCATCCGTTCCTATGAAGGCAATAGTGCTCTTCAGTTTCTATTGCTTACCTAACTAGCAAAGAAGATTCATACCTGAGGTTGACGCTAATTGAAAGGAAAATTGCTAGCCGAATATGTTCAAGTCAAAAGTTACAGCCCACGACTTAAAAAAAAAAAAGGAAGAAACCTTTTTTGGGTATGTTTATGGGGCATAACATTATAGCAGGACTTAACTCATCTTTTGTTCTTTGGAAATTAAATATGAATTAATTACATCATTACTGTGTCGATTATTTGTGTAGCTTTGACTTCTGTTGCGAATGTACGTTGACCCACTCAGGAATTTCGTGTGGCCAGTTGTCCACTACCTTTTCTTCAGGGACAGTTCCTCTTTTTTACGGTGTTGTGAAAGTGCCAAACTGTTACTTTTTGAGTTGTTGCAAAGTAGGCCTAAAAATTTCTCTACACTAGATTGAAAAGCTTGAGTGGGGAGTATTAATACTCTCTCTCTCTTTTTTTTTTTTGAGATGTAGTTACAATTCTGTTAAGTCTAAGATATTAAAAGTTTAAGCAGTTAGAGTTTGCTGCTGCTACTGCTAAGTCGCTTCAGTCGTGACCGACTCTGTGCGACCCCATAGAGGGCAGGCAGCCCACCAGGCTTCCCCGTCCCTGGGATTCTCCAGGCAGGAACACTGGAGTGGGTTACCATTTCCTTCTCCAATTAGAGTTTACTTGTATTCAAACAAAACAGTATTTGTTTCCAAATTCTCAATCATCTCAGGGATACACATCAATTTGTTAACCTTAAATATTCTAACAGAAAAATCCTGAACACATTTTTGTATTAGCTTTAGGGAATAGAGCTAGTGGTTCACCACGTATTTTTCACTTACATTGAAATTAAAAAGGATATATGATGTTACAACTTAAAACAGGATTCCTTAAAATATTAGCCCTTCCTGTTCTCAATAGTTTTATGTTTCTAAGTAACTGACAAGAGCAAAGCATTTTGAAAGTTGGCTGAAAATTGCACTTCATTTTACTTAAAAATGTTATTCTGAAGCTAGTACAAATCTCAATTGAAAGAAACTTTTATTTAAAAGAAACTTTCATTTTAGAATGCAGCTCAGAAATATGTGTGGTTTAGTGTGTGTGTTTTATATTTTGAGAAGTCAGACCGGTTGCAGTTGGAATCAACAGCTTTGACATCTTTTCCTTAATTGGAAGTGAGTGAACTATTTGAAATGGTTCCAAAGATTAGGTGCTTAATTATAGCATTCATAACATTTTTGTACAGTGAAGCTAACTGTTCCTCGTCGAAAAGAAAATTGAAAGTCAGTTAAAATGACTTTCTCAGCTGGAGTTCCTTATCAGAACCATAGAACACAGAAAATTCTTTGAGAGAAACTATTTTTCTCAGTTTTCCCAAAAGTGATTTTTTTTCTCCCAAAAGTGATTCTTAACCATGCCATTCTATAGGCATAGGGGAGGTGTTAATTCATTACATTAATGCCAGGGCCTTAAGTATTAATTCTCCTGGTAACTCTTGTTGAGAAAGGCTGTGCTGTGCTCAGTCGTGTCTGACTTCGAGACCCCATGGACTGTAGCTACAACCATCCTAAACTCTTGTTTCCTCAGACAAGGCTGTTATGCAGTGGTTCCCCTCCCTGTTGTCACTGGTGCTGTCTGGCTCACTGTCTGTCTTCCTGCCTGTCCTGCCAGGCAAACTTTGTTTTGACCTCCGGCTCACAGTTTGATTCCCCTTCTTCAGAGGGGACATCACCTTTCACAATACCCATCTCACTTGCATTTATATGTACCTGTTGAGCATGTTTTTTCTTAGAATGTAAGCTTTGTGAAGGTAGGAAATTGTTCAGAGAAATGTTTCTGTAACATCAAGCACAATCCAATAACGGTCTGCTGAATTGATGTGAAAGAGAGCCGTTGAGTGTAAATTGTTTTACAGACAAATAGTTAAATAAAGCAGTAACTGTTAGAACATTTTAGCAATATTCTTTTCTTGTAGGAAATCTCAAGTATAATGCATCCATTGCCCGGTAACACGTGGCCATGTTGTTTTACTGTATCTGCCTCCAATCCCTCTCACTGAAATATTTGGAAGCAAATTCTAGAAGGCATATAATTTTATACATAAATACATAGGTATTCATCACTGAACACTAAAGACTTTTTAAAAAATCATAATGCTATTATCACACCTAAAAAATAAACAGCAGTTCCTTAAAATCAAGCATTGTCAGTGTTCAGCTGTTCCTAAGTGTCTCATGATTTTGCAGTCTGAATCAGCATTTAGACAGAGTCCACAGGACCATGTGTTCCTGATGTTCTTCATGGACCAATCAGAGATAAAGAATCCATCTTGATTTATGGATAAGCTAGCAGTTAACACACATGTTTATTAGTATGATCAGCCAATAGCATTAAAAAGTTAATGTTGATCATATGAATTTGGTTAGTTCTACTGATGATAAGTTTTTAAAAGAACAATTGGATTTAGTCAAGCTACAGTTTTTACCAAAGCAGTTAAGAGTCCAGACTCTGGAGCCTGGTTCTTGATCTTTCCTTGCTACTGTTAGCTGTGTGACCTATCTATGGCTTGTTATTTAACCCCTACCTGAATTTTTTTCATCTCTAAAACAGTAGTAAAAACAGAATTTTAACAAATCATATTTGAAGATGGAATGAGGTAGTGTATGCCGACACTGAAAGTGCTTTAAGTGCTGTCTGATCACTAGTGATTGTTGTACTTGTTGCTTGCTGTGCTTAGTCACTCAGCCATATTCAACTCTTTGTGACCCCATGGGCTGGAGCCCATCCGATGCCTCAGTCCATGGGATTTTTCAGGCAAGAAATACTGGAGTGGGCTACCATTTCATTCTCCAGGGGATCTTCCAGACGCAGGGATCAAACCCATGTCTCCTGTGTCTCCTGCATTGCAGGCAGATTCTTTATCCATTGAACTATCTGGGAAGTTCTTTTTGTATTTGTTGTTAGGTGGATTTAAAGCCATAAACTTATTACTCATAATGTCAGTATTAGCATTTTAGTCTGAAGATCTGCTGATGGTGATGGTCACCTCAGGTTAGCATCAGATCAAATCAGTTGCTCAGTTGTGTCCGACTCTTTGTAACCCCATGAATCGTAGCACGCCAGGCCTCCCTGTCCATCACCAACTCCCGGAGTTTACCCAGACTCACGTCCATCGAGTTAGTGATGCCATCCAGCCATCTCATCCCCTGTCGTCCCCTTCTCCTCCTGTTGCAAAGAATCGGACACGACTGAGCAACTTCACTTCACTCACTTCCTTCAAATATTACACCTCCTCCTTCAAATAATAGAGGTGTTAAAAAATTAAACAGTGCAATTACTAACAATCAGGAAATAAGATACTCCACATGAAGGGATCTAAAAATACTGAAGTGTATAGTCCTTAAGCAATTACTGCCCCACATCCCCCAAACCATTTCTGACAAATTTTTTTTCCCTTGAAGGAAGAGGTGTGATATTTGAAGGAAGCTGGATGGCATCACTGACTCGATGGATGCGAGTCTGAGTGACCTCCGGGAGCTGGTGATGGACAGGGAGGCCTGGCGTGCCGCGGTTCATGGGGTCGCAAAGAGTCGGACACGACTGAGCGACTGATCTGATCTGATCTGATCTGACCTTATAGATAAAAAAAGGTCTTAAATTCCTGATATACTATTATAAGGAAAGGTAACTTAACATTTATGTAGCTATTGACTTTATGTGAAATGTGAACTTCCTGATGTGCAAGCTGGTTTTAGAAAGGCAGAAGAACCAGAGATCAAATTGCCAACATCCGCTGGATCATGGAAAAAGCAAGAGAGTTCCAGAAAAACATCTATTTCTGCTCTATTGACTATGCCAAAGCCTTTGACTGTGTGGATCACAATAAACTGTGAAAAATTCTGAAAGAGATGGGAATACCAGACCACCTGACCTGCCTCTTGAGAAATTTGTATGCAGGACAGGAAGCAACAGTTAGAACTGGTCATGGAACAACAGACTGGTTCCAAATAGGAAAAGGAGTACGTCAAGGCTGTATATTGTCACCCTGTTTATTTAACTTCTATGCAGAGTACATCATGAGAAATGCTGTACTGGAAGAAACACAAGTTGGAATCAAGATTGCTGGGAGAAATATCAATAACCTCAGATATGCAGATGACACCACCCTTATGGCAGAAAGTGAAGAGGGGCTAAAAAGCCTCTTGATGAAAGTGAAAGTGGAGAGTGAAAAAGTGGGCTTAAAGCTCAACATTCAGAAAACGAAGATCATGGCATCTGGTCCCATCACTTCATGGGAAATAGAGGGGGAAACAGTGGAAACAGTGTCAGACTTTATTTTTCTGGGCTCCAAAATCACTACAGATGGTGACTGCAGCCATGAAATTAAAAGACGCTTACTCCTTGGAAGGAAAGTTATGACCAACCTAGATAGCATATTCAGAAGCAGAGACATTACTTTGCCAACAAAGGTTCGCCTAGTCAAGGCTATGGTCTTTCCTGTGGTCATGTATGGATGTGAGAGCTGGACTGTGAAGAAGGCTGAGTGCCAAAGAATTGATGCTTTTGAACTGTGGTGTTGGAGAAGACTCTTGAGAGTCCCTTGGACTGCAGGGAGATCCAACCAGTCCATTCTGAAGGAGATCAGCCCTGGGATTTCTTTGGAAGGAATGATGCTAAAGCTGAAATTCCAGTATTTTGGCCACCTCATGCGAAGAGTTGAGTCATTGGAGAAGACTCTGATGCTGGGAGGGATTGAGGGCAGGAGGAGAAGGGGACGACAGAGGATGAGATGGCTGGATGGCATCACTGACTCAATGGCCGTGAGTCTGAGTGAACTCCGGGAGTTGGTGGTGGACAGGGAGGCCTGGCGTGCTGTGATTCATGGGGTCACATAGAGTCGGACACGACTGAGCGACTGATCTGATCTGATCTGACTTTATGTATTTTAGATATATCACTTCTTTTACATTAATAATCTTTGGTATCTAAGTTTTATATTACAGATTAAGGAAATTTTTTGCTTATCTGATTTGTTTTAATCTTGAAATTTTTGAATCTCATGTAACAATAGAACACTTTGTGTATGTTTGAATTGCAAAACCTCATTCTTTTGACCCATTGCTCATAGTAACTGAAAATATACTGACTCATAAGTATTCTAACTAACCAGAATGGAATGTGGGTGTGTCCATAAATGAACATATTTAGGCTAGTTTTGTATCTTAGGAATGATATATTTTATTGTGATTAATGATTTATTTTATTTAATTTGTATAACACTGTCACTTTTGAGTTTGTTGAAGACCTTAAAGGATAAAGGTTTTCTGTTTTGTAAGGCATTTGGCTCATAAATTACTCTTTCAGTGACACAGCATTTAGATTTAGTGTTACTTCTTTCAATGAGAAATCATTCCTAAGATAAACTCATGCTTGTTTTTCATAGTCAAAGGAACTTAAAAAATGATTATTCTGTCTTAATTAAGCAATTAAAAAAGTCAGATGGAGTTAAATTCCTTCAGTTCAGTCCCTCAGTCGTGTCCGACTCTTTGCACCCCCATGAATTGCAGCGCGCCAGGCCTCCCTGTCCATCACCAACTCCCGGAGTTCACTGAGACTCACGTCCATCGAGTCAGTGATGCCATCCAGCCATCTCATCCTCTGTCGTCCCCTTCTCCTCCTGCCCCTAATCCTTCCCAGCATCAGAGTCTTCTCCAATGAGTCAACTCTTCGCATGAGGTGGCCTAAGTATTGGAGTTTCAGCTTTAGCATCATTCCTTCCAATGAACACCCAGGGCTGATCTCCTTCAGAATGGACTGGTTGGATCTCCCCTGCAGTCCAAGGGACTCTCAAGAGTCTTCTCCAACACCACAGTTCAAAAGCATCAATTCTTCGGTGCTCAGCCTTTTTCACAGTCCAACTCTCACATCCATACATGACCACAGAAAAAACCATAGCCTTGACTAGACGGACCTTTGTTGGCAAAGTAATGTCTCTGCTTTTCAATATGCTATCTAGGTTGGTCATAACTTTACTTCCAAGAAGTAAGAGTCTTTTAATTTCATGGCTGCAGTCACCATATATAGTGATTTTGAAGCCCAGAAAAATAAAGTCTGACACAGTTTCCACTGTTTCCCCATCTATTTCCCATGAAGTGATGGGACGAGATGCCATGATCTTCGTTTTCTGAATGTTGAGCTTTAAGCCCACTTTTTCACTCTCCACTTTCATTTTCATCAAGAGGCTTTTTAGCCCCTCTTCACTTTCTGCCATAAGGGTGGTGTCATCTGCATATCTGAGGTTATTGATATTTCTCCCAGCAATCTTGATTCCAACTTGTGTTTCTTCCAGTCCAGCGTTTCTCATGATGTACTCTGCATAGAAGTTAAATAAACAGGGTGACAATATACAGCCTTGACTGTACTCCTTTTCTTATTTGGGACCAGTCTGTTGTTCCATGTCCAGTTCTAACTGTTGCTTCCTGTCCTGCATACAAATTTCTCAAGAGGCAGGTCAGGTGGTCTGGTATTCCCATCTCTTTCAGAATTTTCCACAGTTGATTGTGATCCATACAGTCAAAGGCTTTGGCATAGTCAATAGAGCAGAAATAGATGTTTTTCTGGAACTCTCTTGCTTTTTCCATGATCCAGCGGATGTTGGTAATTTGATCTCTGGTTCCTCTGCCTTTTCTAAAACCAGCTTAAACATCAGGAAGTTCACGGTTCACATATTGCTGAAGCCTGGCTTGGAGAATTTTGAGCAATACTTTAGTAGTGTGTGAGATGAGTGCAATCGTGCGGTAGTTTGAGCATTCTTTTGCATTGCCTTTCTTTGGGATTTGGATGAAAACTGACCTTTTCCAGTCCTGGGGCCACTGCTGAGTTTTCCAAATTTGCTGGCATATTGAGTGCAGCACTTTCACAGCATCATCTTTCATGATTTGGAATAGCTCCACTGGAATTCCATCACCTCCACTAGCTTTGTTCATAGTGATGTTTTCTAAGGCCCACTTGACTTCACATTCCAGGATTTCTGGCTCTAGGTCAGTGATCACACCATCATGATTATCTGGGTCGTGAAGCTCTTTTTTTACAGTTCTTCTGTGTATTCTTGCCATCTCTTCTTAATATCTTCTGCTGCTGTTAGGTCCATACCATTTCTGTCCTTTATTGAGCCCATCTTTGCATGAAATGTTCCTTTGGTATCTCTGATTTTCTTGAAGAGATCCCTAGTCTTTCCCATTCTGTTGTTTTCCTCTATTTCTTTGCATTGATCGCTGAAGAAGGCTTTCTTATCTCTTCTTGCTGTTCTTTGGAACTCCGCATTCAGATGCTTATATCTTTCCTTTTCTCCTTTGTTTTTCACTTCTCTTCTTTTCACAGCTATTTGTAAGGCCTCCCCAGACAGCCATTTTGCTTTTTTGCATTTCTTTCCCATGGGGATGGTCTTGATCCCTGTCTCCTGTACAATGTCATGAACCTCATTCCATAGTTCATCAGGCAGTCTATCTATGAGATTTGGGCCCTTAAATCTATTTCTCACTTCCACCGTATAATCATAAGGTATTTGATTTAGTTCATACTTGTATGGTCTAGTGGTTTTCCCTACTTTCTTCAATTTAAGTCTGAATTTGCCAATAAGGAGTTCATGGCCTGAGCCACAGTCAGCTCCTGGTCTTGTTTTTGCTGACTGTGTAGAGCTTCTCCATCTTTGGCTGCAAATAATATAATCAATCTGATTTTGGTGATGACCATCTGGTGATGTCCATGTATAGAGTCTTCTCTTGTGTTGTTGGAAGAGGCTGTTTGTTATGATCATTGCATTTTCTTGGCAAAACTCTATGAGTCTTTGCCCTGCTTCATTCTGTATTCCAAGGCCAATTTTGCCTGTTACTCCAGGTTTTTCTTGACTTCCTACTTTTGCATTCCAGTCCCCTAAAATGAAAAGGACATCTTTTTTGGGTGTTAGTTCTAAAAGGTCTTGTAGGTCTTCATAGAACCGTTCAGCTTCTTCAGCATTACTGGTTGGGGCACAGACTTGGATTACTGTGATATTGAATGGTTTGCCTTGGAAATGAACAGAGGTCATTCTGTCGTTTTTGAGATTGCATCCAAGTACTGCATTTCGGACTCTTTTGTTGACCATGATGGCCACTCCATTTCTTCTGAGGGATTCCTGCCCGCAGTAGTAGATATAATGGCCATCTGAGTTAAATTCACCCATTCCAGTCCATTTGAGTTCGCTGATTCCTAGAATGTTGACATTCACTCTTGCCATCTCTTGTTTGGCCACTTCCAATTTGCCCTGATTCATAGACCTGACATTCCAAGTTCCTATGCAGTATTACTCTTTAAGAGCGACCTTTAAGAGCGCCATTTAAGAGCAACCTCGCCTTCCCGCGACCGGCGCGCCATTTAAGAGCGACCTCGCCTTCCCGCGACCGGCGCGCCATTTAAGAGCGCCCCGCCGGCTGCGTCGCGCACTAAGAGCGCCCCGCCGGCTGCGTCGCGCACTAAGAGCGCCCCGCCGGCTGCGTCGCGCACTAAGAGCGCCCCGCCGGCTGCGTCGCGCACTAAGAGCGCCCCGCCGGCTGCGTCGCGCACCAAGAGCGCCCCGCCGGCTGCGTCGCGCACTAAGAGCGCCCCGCCGGCTGCGTCGCGCACTAAGAGCGCGGCGGAGAGGAGCTACCCCACGACCAAGGTCAGGAAGGGCGGCGGTGAGGAGAGACCCCCTCGTCCAAGGTAAGGTGCGATGGCTGTGCTTAGCTGGCCGGGAACAGCCGGGAGCAGCTGGGACGAGATACCCCACGCCCAAGGTAAGAGAAACCCAAGTAAGACAGTAGGTCTTGAAAGAGGGCATCAGAGGGCAAATACACTAAAACCATTCTCACAGAAAACTAGTCAATCTAATCACACAAGGACCACACCCTTGTATAACTTAATGAAATTAAGCCATGCCTGAGGGGCAACCTGGGATGGGCGGGTCATGGTGGAGAGAGATGACAGGGTGTGGTCCACTGGAGAAGGGAATGGCAAACCACTTCAGTATTCTTGCCTTGAGAACCCCATGAACAGTATGAAAAGACAAAATGATAGGATACTGAAAGAGAAACTCCCCAGGTCAGTAGAGGCCCAATATGCTACTGGAGATCAGTGGAGAAATAGCTCCAGAAAGAATGAAGGGACAGAGCCAAAACAAAAAGAATACCCAGCTGTGGATGTGTCTGGTGATAGAAGCAAAGTCCGATGGTGTAAAGAGCAATACTGCATAGGAACCTGGAATGTCAGGTCCATGAGTCAAGGCAAATTGGAAGTGGTCAAACAAGAGATGGCAAGAGTGAATGTTGACATTCTAGGAATTAGCGAACTAAAATGGACTGGAATGGGTGAATTTAACTCAGATGACCATTATATCTACTACTGTGGGCAGGAATCCCTCAGAAGAAATGGAGTGGCCATCATGGTCAACAAAAGAGTCCGAAATGCAGTACTTGGATGCAATCTCAAAAATGACAGAATGATCTCTGTTCGTTTCCAAGGCAAACCATTCAATGTCACAGTAATCTAAATCTATGCCCCAACCAGTAATGCCGAAGAAGCTGAAGTTGAACGGTTCTATGAAGACCTACAAGACCTTTTAGAACTAACACCCAAAAAAGATGTCCTTTTCATTATAGGGGACTGGAATGCAAAAGTAGGAAGTCAAGAAACACCTGGAGTAACAGGCAAATTTGGCCTTGGAACACGGAATGAAGCAGGGCAAAGACTAACAGAATTTTGCCAAGAAAATGCACTGGTCATAGCAAATACCCTCTTCCAACAACACAAGAGAAGACTCTATACATGGACATCACCAGATGGTCAACACCGAAATCAGATCGATTATATTCTTTGCAGCCAAAGATGGAGAAGCTCTATACAATCAGCAAAAACAAGACCAGGAGCTGACTGTGGCTCGGACCATGAACTCCTTATTGGCAAATTCAGACTGAAATTGAAGAAAGTAGGGAAAACCATTAGACCATTCAGGTATGACCTAAATCAAATCCCTTATGATTATATGGTGGAAGTGAGAAATAGATTTAAGGGCCTAGATCTGATAGAGTGCCTGATGAACTATGGAATGAGGTTCGTGACATTGTACAGAAGACAGGGATCAAGACAATCCCCATGGAAAAGAAATGCAACAAAGCAAAATGGCTGTCTGGGGAGGCCTTACAAATAGCTGTGAAAAAAAGAGAAGCGAAAAGCAAAGGAGAAAAGGAAAGATATAAACATCTAAATGCAGAGTTCCAAAGAATAGCAAGAAGAGATAAGAAAGCCTTCTTCAGCGATGAGTGCAAAGAAATAGAGGAAAACAACAGAATGGGAAAGACTAGGGATCTCTTCAAGAAAATCAGAGATACCAAAGGAACATTTCATGCAAAAATGGGCACGATAAAGGACAGAAATGGTGTGGACCTAACAGAAGCAGAAGATATTAAGAAGAGGTGGCAGGAATACACAGAAGAACTGTACAAAAAAGAGTTTCAAGACCCAGATAATCATGATGATGTGATCACTGACCTAGAGCCAGACATCTTGGAATGTGAAGTCAAGTGGGCTTTAGAAAGCATCACTACAAACAAAGCTAGTGGAGGTGATGGAATTCCAGTGGAGCTATTCCAAATCCTGAAAGATGATGCTGTGAAAGTGCTGCACTCAATATGCCAGCAAATTTGGAAAACTCAGCAGTGGCCACAAGATTGGAAAAGGTCAGTTTTCATCCCAATCCCAAAGAAAGGCAATGCCAAAGAATGCTGAAACTACCGCACAATTGCACTCATCTCACACGCTAGTAAAGTAATGCTCAAAATTCTCCAAGCCAGGCTTCAGCAATATGTGAACCGTGAACTTCCTGATGTTCAAGCTGGTTTTAGAAAAGGCAGAGGAACCAGAGATCAAATTACCAACATCCGCTGGATCATGGAAAAAGCAAGAGAGTTCCAGAAAAACATCTATTTCTGTTTTATTGACTATGCCAAAGCCTTTGACTGTGTAGATCACAATAAACTATGGAAAATTCTGAGAGAGATGGGAATACCAGACCACCTGATCTGCCTCTTAAGAAATCTGTATGCAGGTCAGGAAGCAACAGTTAGAACTGGTTATGGAACAACAGACTGGTTCCAAATAGGAAAAGGAGTACGTCAAGGCTGCATATTGTCACCATGTTTATTTAACTTCTATGTAGAGTACATCATGAGAAATGCTGAACTGGAAGAAACACAAGTTGGAATCAAGATTGCTGGGAGAAATATCAATAACCTCAGATATGCAGATGACACGACTCTTATGGCAGAAAGTGAAGAGGGGCTAAAAAGCCTCTTGATGAAAGAGAAAGTGGAGAGTGAAAATGTTGGCTTAAAGCTCAACATTCAGAAAACGAAGATCATGGCATCTGGTCCCATCACTTCATGGGAAATAGATGGAGAAACAGTGGAAACAGTGTCAGACTTTGTTTTTCTGGGCTCCAAAATCACTGCAGATGGTGACTGCAGCCATGAAATTAAAAGACGCTTACTCCTTGGAAGGAAAGTTAGGACCAACCTAGATAGCTTATTCAAAAGCAGAGACATTACTTTGCCAACAAAGGTTCGCCTAGTCAAGGCTATGGTCTTTCCAGTGGTCATATATGGGTGTGAGAGCTGGACTGTGAAGAAGGCTGAGCGCCGAAGAATTGATGCTTTTGAACTGTGGTGTTGGAGAAGACTCTTGAGAGTCCCTTGGACTGCAAGAAGATCCAACCAGTCCATTCTGAAGGAGATCAGCCCTGGGATTTCTTTAGAAGTAATGATGCTAAAGCTGAAACTCTAGTATTTTGGCCACCTCATGCGAAGAGTTGACTCATTGGAGAAGACTCTGATGCTGGGAGGGATTGAGGGCAGGAGGAGAAGGGGACGACAGAGGATGAGATGGCTGGATGGCATCACTGACTCGATGGATGCGAGTCTGAGTGACCTCCGGGAGCTGGTGATGGACAGGGAGGCCTGGCGTGCTGCGGTTCATGGGGTCGCAAAGAGTCGGACACGACTGAGCGACTGATCTGATCTGATCTGATCTGATTACTCTTTACAACATCAGACCTTGCTTCTATCACCAGTCGCATCCACAGCTGGATATTGTTTTTGCTTTGGCTCCATCCCTTCATTCTTTCTGGAGTTATTTCTCCACTGATCTCCAGTAGTATATTGGGCACCTATTGACCTGGGGAGTTCCTCTTTCAGTATCCTATCATTTTGCCTTTTCATACTGTTCATGGGGTTCTCAAGCCAAGAATACTGAAGTGGTTTGCCATTCCCTTCTCCAGTGGACCACATCCTGTCAGATCTCTCCACCATGACCTGCCCATCTTTGGTTGTCCCCCGGCATGGCTTAGTTTCATTGAGTTAGACAAGGTTGTGGTCCTAGTGTGATTAGATTGACTAGTTTTCTGTGATTATGGTTTCAGTGTGTCTGCCTTCTGATGCCCTCTTGCAACACCTACCATCTTACTTGGGTTTCTCTTACCTTGGACATGGGGTATCTCTTCACGGCTACTCCAGTAAAGTGCAGCCACTGCTCCTTACCTTGGATGAGGGATATCTCCTCACTGCCGCCCTTCCTTACCTTCAATGTGGGATAGCTCCTCTAAATTCCTTAGTCTGCAATAATTACTTTATCTGTGTTTGCAGGACAGTGTATACTGCAGCCAGTAATTTGCATGCCTTCTCTGGTTGTGTTCAAAGAGAATGAATTGTTTTACAGGGTTTTGTGTTTGTTATAGTACATTGATTCCAATAGCATATTTTGGGGTTTGAAAATAGTCATATTCATGATTCTATGGAATACTAAGATTTCAACTTAAAACTGTTTTATTATATATGGATATTTAATTAAATAAAACAAAAATATTTAGGTTGATTTTTCTCTTAGGAAGGATCTTATGTTTTCAAAGGACTATTAAGTCAGTTATCTCTTGCTGTTTACCATCACCCCACATCTTAGTGGCTGTATTAGTTTTGCTGCTGTAAAAATTACTACAGATTTGCTAGCTTAACGTCATACATGTTATCTTGGTAGGTCAAAAGTCTGTTGGGTTTTGCTGGGTTCAGATCAAGGTGTTAGCAGGATTGTGTTTCTTTTTGAGGATTTGGGGACATCTGTTTCCTCATCTTGTTTAGCTGATAGAGGCCCCCTGCTTTTTTTGGCTTGCAGCCCCCTTTCTCCATCTTCAGTGCCCCCAGGTCCATCACTCTGACCTCTGCTTCCCTTGTCACATCTTCTCTGACCCTGACCTTCCAGTCTTCTCTTCCCTCATAAGGACAGTTGCGATTACATTGTGCTTAGTCAGTCAGTCATGTCTGACTCTTTGCAACCCCATGGACTGTAGCCTGCCAGGCTTCTCTGTCCATGGGGATTCTCCAGGCAAGAATACTGGAGAGGGAGGGTTGCCTCCTCCAGGGGATCTTCCCAACCCAGGGATCGAACCCAGGTCTCCCGCATTGCAGGCAGATTCTTTACCGTCTGAGTCACCAGGGAAGCCAAAGAATACTGGAGTGGGTAGCCTATCCCTTCTCCAGGGGAACTTCCCAACCCAGGAATCAACCTGGGGTCTTCTGCCTTGTGGGCAGATTCTTTACCAGCTGAGCTACCAAGGAGGCCCTGTGGTTACATTGGGCCCACTCAGAAAATCCAAGATAATTGCTGCATTTCAAGGTCATTAATTTAATCACATCAGTGAAGTCCCCTTTGCCATATAAGGTAACATGTAGGTTCACAGGATTAGGATAATAAACAACTTTAGGCAACTGTTATTCTGCCTACCATCGTGATTAAAACAACCACCATGTTATTTCCCGTGACTCAGTGGCTTAGCATTTGGGCTCAGCTGAGCTGGACTTCTGGTGTCCCCTGGGGTTATACAGAAGTCTCCAGTCATATAGAAATTTCTGGGACTGGATGGTCTAAAATGGTCTTCCTCCCAAGTCTAGTGGTTGATGCTGGCTGTCAGCTGGGCCATGTGTCTAGCAGGCTTAACCTGGGCCTCTTCACAGGAAGACAGTGTTCCAAGAGAGTGAGAACAGAAACCTCAAGACCTCTTGAGCCCTGGGATTGGAAGTCACATATGCAGTATCACTTCTGCCGTGTTTTAAAAGTGAATCATAAAGCCAA
The DNA here is from genome assembly GCA_935064755.1 of Tragelaphus eurycerus. Taxonomy (NCBI): domain Eukaryota; kingdom Metazoa; phylum Chordata; class Mammalia; order Artiodactyla; family Bovidae; genus Tragelaphus; species Tragelaphus eurycerus. Next base: position 36,199,399 of record CAKXYN010000002.1, read on the forward strand.
CCTGATTCAAGTACCTTTTGAGGGAGACAAAAATCTGTGGCCACTTAAAATCTCATGCAATGAACTTAATACATTTCATTTCCCCTTTAATGGTCATATTATATCTAATCAAATTTTGACATGACGGTGCTCATTTGGTGAATCTTAATTACTGAGAATTTGACTTTTGAAATGTATTTAACTGTTATTATACATATTTGATGACAATTAGTGATTTGAGAAGGCATCTGAAGTTTTGTGAACCTTTGACTAAACTTATGCTTTAATGCTCTGGTGTATTGTATATGTAGAAACTGCTTGAGCGAACCCGTGCCAGACGAGAGAATCTTCAGAGGAAAATGGCTGAGCGGCCCATCCCAGCAGCAAGGTCTCTGACTCATGCCAAGCGGATCAGGGAGCCACTTTCAGAAGCAAGTAACCAACAGCCCCTATCTGGTGGCAAAGGTAATAGGCTTTGTGGGGAAAAGTAAAATTTGCAGTTTTCAAAATGCAAATAAGTGCCAAACACTTTACTGTTCCTGCAGAAGACCAAGGTCTTTGGGAGACAAATGTAATAGCCTCCAGAGGAAAGATAAACCTTTTATTATATTCCAGGCCTATTATATTAGGCCTGGAACCTATCAGGCGAGAGCAGAATTTCTAACAAATATTTCAGATTAACTGGTTGAACTTTATTTTCCTCATTCCAAAAGTATCATTAAAACCTCCAAGGGAAGAATACTGTGGGAGCAGTGGAGCACTTACACTGGCCATAGTGTTGAGTTTCTCTACTCCTCTTACATGAACAGGGCAACAAAAGGCAGGCCTGCCTGCAGATGCTTGAAATATCATGAGTCTTTTCATCCTCTGTCTGCTGAACAATGTTCCTCAGGCTGGGCACAAAGTTTAGGTTGTTAATCTACAGAGTTACTGAAATTAAATAGAAACAAAATTAACCACCAACACCCCCATCCACCCCAAGAAGAACTTCCTTGGTGGCTCAGTGGTAAAGAATCCTTTTGCCAATGCAGTAGATGTGGATTTGATCCCCAGGTTGTGAATATCCTTTGGAAAAGGAAATGGCAACTTACTCTAGTATTCTTGCCTGGAGAATCCCATGGACAGAGGAGTTTGCAGGCTATAGTTCATGGGGTTACAAAGAGTTGGACACAATATAGCAACTAAAGCAAACAACAACTCCTGCAACAAACTCAAATGCACCTGGAAACTTTCCTATTCTTTCCTAAATCCTGGCGTCCTCAGCCTGTATCAGTCAGCTGGTTTAATCTTTTGGAATAATCTGGAGATGATAATGTTCCTTAGTAGACATTTAAAATGCACATAGAAAAAGAATATCAAAGAGGGCAAAACCAATATTAAAAAAGAGATGAGAGCATAGTGCTGGCTCCCAACTATTTTGTAAGCTAACCATAGAATGAGAATTTCTTTTGTATGTTAATACATTTTGAAGGGAGGGAATACCATATAGATTACATGGGAAAACAGAGATCTAGCTCTATAGTCTAAGATCTTTTCACTGTGGCACAGCTTTATGAATTCAGATATTGAGTACTATGTACTTGAAAACTAGTGGTTAGAACTGTATTTTGATACTTAAATGGAAATATTTACTGTTTCATATAAGAAATGTAAACTTAAAGCATTCTGTATTTTCAGGTAGTGAAGCATGTTAAATAGGAACACTTCCAAAAAAGGATTAGATTAGTTCATTTAAAATATATCCTTAAGTGAGTTGCAGAAGATTGGAAAGTTTCATGATGTATTATTTAATTAGATTGATATTTATGAGGGCAATCATGACTTCCCACTAATGATACTTCAGTTACTGCCAGAACAAGAACACTTGGTTAGACAGACAGTGAAACTGACCTCAAATGGAATTTACATTCTTACCTTTTAAAGGATTAGTTTTATAGGAGGTATAGTAGAACTCATTCATGGGTAAAAATTATATTCCTTGTATTTGGCTAGTTCCTTTTTCTTTTAGGACTTTTTAATTTGTTTATAGGTGTTCATAGAGGTTTAAAATGCAAAATGTTGTGAAACACTTGAGTTGATGAATTTGCTTGGTATTGGTCAGATAATTCAGTGTTTTGGTTCTCTGCCTCCTAAACCTCAAGCCAGGTGTCCTTCTACTCTTGTTGACTGTTCGTGAACAATTGTTTTTAAAAGCAGAAAGCTTGTTTTTACCCTTGGCTCAGGTGTGTCATGTTAAGCAGGTAACTCGATTTCTCTGGACTTGATTTTTCTTATTTAAAAATGTGGTAACTGGACTGTATGATCTTTAAAATCCCTTAGAACATTTGCTTTGCTTATTCTGTGTGTGTACTTTTTATTTTCTAGTGTCTGAAGACCACAAAGAACATTATACATAAATCTTGAGGATGTTATTTGAAGATTTTTTCATTCAGGTTTTTTTAAACTGCTAAATTATATGCTTGCTTAAACAGAAATCTCTAATGTCAGATTTCCAAGTTACTGGAATAATGTAGAATTTTACATATTTCTTCTTGTGAATGAAATCATTTAAAAGAAGAGAGTTTTATTCATTTGTACCTATGTTTTTTTCATGCCATGCAAAATTACAGAACTTTTAATTTTTTGTTCTTTTTAACCTAGAGAAATCTTGCACAAAACCATCACCATCCAAAAAACGCTGTTCTGACAACACTGAAGTAGAAGTTTCTGATGTGGAAAATGAAAAGCTGGTTGAGTCAACGTCTGTAAAACCTTGTTCTCCGAGGCCTGTGTCCCCTCAGGCTCAGCCACAGATGTCTCAGGCACCTGCTGGTGTCAGTGACTCCTTGGCTGCCCCAGCCTCAGCACCACGGCTGGGTGTGAGGAGCGGGCTGAACTCAAGGCTGGGAGCAGCTGCAGCCTCCTCAGTCAGAACACGAATGCAGAAGTTGGCAGAGCAGCGTCGTTGTTGGGATAGAGACGATGTGACAGGTATGCACTCTTGTTGACCATGTGGTCCTTAAATCTGTTTCAGTGCAATTCAACTTGGTAGATTAAAATTTTTATGTATCATTTAACACGTGAAAGGTAAATGCTTTTGGTCTGTGTCCTGAGTATCCATTGCTTGCTAATGGTTTATATATCAATATATATTTATTGGGTGTGTTCTCATTGAAGTAAACAAGATGAGGTTCTTAGACTGGTTCACAAAACCTTGATCTTATAAAGGAACTATCTTATATTTGCAATGAAAACACTAAAGGATAAACTGTACTCTTGGCATTATCAGCCTTGCTGACCTTCAGTTCTGTATTCAAGAAATCCTGTTTCATGGATTCACTGAATAAACCTGAGTGACTAAGGTATGCAATGCTGTTCATAGGGGAAAAAGAAAATTTCAAAAATTTTTATCAAGTACCTGCAAAGCATGTAATCATACTAAGGTGCTGGAGACTATAGATAAAGCGACCTGATCTTGCATTTCATGGGCCCGTAATCTGATGGAGAGCTTATCTCTTACCTTATTGTGAAAAAAGCCTTGGAATGGCTTACAAAAATGAGTATGCATGCTCAGTAGTGTGTAACTCTTTGCGACCCATGGACTGTAGCCCACCAGGCTCCTCTGTTCATGGGCTCTTTCAGGCAAGAATACTGAAGTGGGTTGCCATTCCATCCTCCAGGGAATCTTCCCGACCCAGGGAGGAGGAAACGCAAATCTGACTTTTGCATTTCAGGGGCCCTTAATCTGATGGAGAGCTTATCTCCTACCTTGTTACGAAAAAAGCCTTGGGATGACTTACAAAAACACCTATGTTAAAAATTAGAAAAATGAGAAAAATCAATATGAAGAGAAGGAAAAACAAAGTGAAAGGTAAAGTTAGTTTACTAGATACAGGCCTTAAGGTCCTCCTCACTTCCTAGAGATGGTTCTGAACTCACTAGCAGCTGATGCAGAGAGGTGAAACACTATTAGTTACATGATAATGTTTCTAAAACAGAAGAAACAGAGTCATGGTTGGCATTAAGACCTGAGAGAACTTTCCTCTCTGGGTCCTAAAGATACTTTTGTAGGAGCTAGCAAAGGTGTAAGGTTTCTCAGGGTAGGCAGACAGCTGGCTTCTGGCTCAGTTTAGTAGAAGCGGTGTGGAAGTGAACTGGCCCAGTGCAAGTGGACAGTCCACGGTGACTAAGCCTTATCCAAGGAAGCTTTGGCTTTCAAATACTGTAGGAGAGGAGACTGAGTTCAAAGAGGCTAAGACACCTGCCCACAGTCAGTGCTAAAATGCAAACACTAGGAGTTTGACTTTGGGGCTCAACTTTTATGTCCTGCCTGATGTCTATGGGTTACACACCTGTATTCCACTGATACTCCACACTGTCAGTTATACCTATTGATTTTAGTAGCGGGTGGGGCTAACCATTGCTGCTTTTAGTATGTCTGAGGAAGCTAGCCAGTTAATGTGCCCGAATAGAAAGATGTCCCATTCTATTTTGTAAGAAATATCTATGGGCAACAGAGTGCAGATTTTCCTTTCAGAAAAAAGAAAAAGAGTTGTGATCTAATACTTGATCAGAAGAACAATCAAGGCCCTAAGCATTTTTAGGAGAAACTGTGGCACCGGTGATCTTGACTATTTTGAAAGCAAATATTGACAAATGCCTACCTCAGACTTGAAAATAAATCGCCTTAAGGCATCATAGCTCGTCTAATTTTAAGCATTGAAACTTGTTAATAAAGTGTTTGTCATGAAAATTTGGCCTTGGAACACGGAATGAAGCAGGGCAAAGACTAATAGGGTTTTGCCAAGAAAATGCACTGGTCATAACAAACACCCTCTTCCGACAACACAAGAGAAGACTCTACACATGGACATCACCAGATGGTCATCACCAAAATCAGATTGATTATATTCTTTGCAGGCAAAGATGGAGAAGCTCTATACAGTCAGCAAAAACAAGACCAGGAGCTGACTGTGGCTCAGACCATGAACTCCTTATTGCCAAATTCAGACTTCAACTGAAGAAAGTAGGGAAAACCATGAGACCCTTCAGGTATGACCTAAATCAAATCTCTTATGATTATACAGTGGAAGTGAGATATAGATTTAAGGGCCTAGATCTGATAGATAGACTGCCTGATGAACTATGGAATGAGGTTCGTGACATTGTACAGGAGACAGGGATCAAGACCATCCCCATGGAAAAGAAATGCAAAAAAGCAAAATGGCTGTCTAGGGAGGCCTTACAAATAGCTGTGAAAAGAAGAGAAGCAAAAAGCAAAGGAGAAAAGGAAAGATATAAACATCTGAATGCAGAGTTTCAAAGAATAGCAAGAAGAGATAAGAAAGCCTTCTTCAGTGATCAGTGCAAAGAAATAGAGGAAAACAACAGAATGGGAAAGACTAGGGATCTCTTCAAGAAAATCAGAGATACCAAAGGAACATTTCATGCAAAGATGGGCTCGATAAAGGACAGAAACGGTATGGACCTAACAGAAGCAGAAGATATTAAGAAGAGGTGGCAAGAATACACAGAAGACCTGTACAAAAAAGATCTTCACGACCCAGATAATCATGATGGTGTGATCACCGACCTAGAGCCAGACATCCTGGAATGTGAAGTCAAGTGGGCCTTAGAAAACATCACTACGAACAAAGCTAGTAGAGGTGATGGGATTCCAGTTGAGCTATTTCAAATCCTGAAAGATGGTGCTATGAAAGTGCCGCACTCAATATGCCAGCTAGTTTGGAAAACTCAGCAGTGGCCACAGGACTAGAAAAGGTCAGTTTTCATCCCAATCCCAAAGAAAGGCAATGCCAAAGAATGCTCAAACTACTGCACAATTACACTCATCTCACACGGTAGTAAAGTACTGCTCAAAATTCTCCAAGCCAGGCTTCAGCAATATGTGAACCGTGAACTTCCTGATATTCAAGCTGGTTTTAGAAAAGGCAGAGGAACCAGAGATCAAATTACCAACATCCGCTGGATCATGGAAAAAGCAAGAGAGTTCCAGAAAACATCTATTTCTGCTCTATTGACTATGCCAAAGCCTTTGACTGTGTAGATCACAATAAACTGTGGAAAATTCTGAGAGAGATGGGAATACTAGACCACCTGATCTGCCTCTTGAGAAATTTGTATGCAGGTCAGGAAGCAACAGTTAGAACTGGACATGGAACAACAGACTGGTTCCAAATAGGAAAAGGAGTATGTCAAGGCTGTATATTGTCACCCTGTTTATTTAACTTCTATGCAGAGTACATCATGAGAAACGTTGGACTGGAAGAAACACAAGCTGGAATCAAGATTGCCGGGTGAAATATCAATAACCTCAGATATGCAGATGACACCACCCTTATGGCAGAAAGTGAAGAGGGGCTAAAAAGCCTCTTGATGAAAGTGAAAGTGGAGAGTGAAAAAGTGGGCTTAAAGCTCAACATTCAGAAAACGAAGATCATGGAATCCAGTCCCATCACTTCATGGGAAATAGATGGGGAAACAGTTGAAACAGTGTCAGACTTTCTTTTTCTGGGCTCCAAAATCACTGCAGATGGTGACTGCAGCCATGAAATTAAAAGACTCTTACTCCTTGGAAGGAAAGTTATGACCAACCTAGATAGCATATTGAAAAGCAGAGACATTACTTTGCCAACAAAGGTTCGCCTAGTCAAGGCTATGGTTTTTCCAGTGGTCATGTATGGATGTGAGAGTTGAACTGTGAAGAAGGCTGAGTGCCAAAGAACTGTGGTGTTGGAGAAGACTCTTGAGAGTGCCTTGGACTGCAAGGAGATCCAACCAGTCCATTCTGAAGGAGATCAGCCGTGGGATCTTTGGAAGGAATGATGCTAAAGCTGAAACTCCAGTCCTTTGGCCACCTCATGCGAAGAGTTGACTCATTGGAAAAGACTCTGATGCTGGGAGGGTTTGAGGGCAGGAGGAGAAGGGGACGACAGATGATGAGATGGCTGGATGGCATCACTGACTCGATGGATGTGAGTCTGGGTGACCTCCGGGAGTTGGTGATGGACAGGGAGGCCTGGCGTGCTGCGATTCATGGGGTCACATAGAGTCGGACATGACTGAGCCACTGATCTGATCTCTGATTCAAGACTGTGACTATATGCCAATTAAAGGTTTGGGGAACAATAAAGTATAATTTATCTGAAGCCTTTGTTTCTGATAGAGAGTAGAAGAGCGAGGGGTCTATTAAGTCCATTTCTAAAGCATGACAGTAAAACTACCATCTGTTTAGAAGATAGTGCATAGTCTAAGGAAAATGATAAAGGTATGCAAAAAAGTATTGTAGGGAAGGTGGTGGTCAGGGAAGCTTTTCTGGAGGCAACAAAGGCAATTAACCTGGACTTTGAAGGGCAGCTAGCTTCGGACAGTAGAGATATTCTAGGCAGGAGCAACAGAACATATATATTAATAAAAAGCACAGAAGTATCATGAACACAGTATGTGTATAAAGAGTAGGCATTCTGGTATACCATTCATGTGGTATAAAAGCAAGAGATAAATTCAGAGAAAGCAGCAGGGTCCGTAGCATTTAATTTAATCAGAAGGTGATGGGGAGGTACTGAGAGTTTAGGTAGGCAAATGCTTTAGAAAGATCACTCTGGCATCTGAATTGAGGAGAGATTGAAGAGGGCAGAGATTTGAAGCAGGAAGACCAGTTAAAAGATTAATATTGTGATTCAGGCATAATGATGAAGGCCCATGAAAGTAAGGAGGCTGGATTTGAGAGATTTAGCAGAAAGAATCTGTGGGACCTAATGACCAGGTGGTGGATGGTAATGGAAAAGGGAGGAAGAGGCGTGATAAGGAGGACTGTGTTTGAAGCAGTTTCAACATCAGATATATTATTTGAGGTGCGTATGGGATAGTCAAATGTAGGTAGTTGGTAATTAGAAGGAGACCATGAAGGATAGGCTGCAAAGGCAGAATTAGTAGAGGATGATGTCACATATGGAAATACAAGGCCTGCCAAATGTGTAGGCATTGGGTGAAAATACCAAAAGCAACTTGAGTGTAGCTGTGTGTGCACAAGTCAGATTGAAGTGAGTTGAGTGGTGAGTGAATTTAGTGCAGGGAAAGAGGGACAGAACTAAAAGCGGGTGAATGTTGATGAGAGGATGATTGGTTTTAGCTTTAAGATGAGAGAGAATTGAGCATATTAATGTGTAGAAAACAAAGTTTGTAGAGAGGAAGAAGTGGTTATTTGGAGCAAGATCCCTGAGAAGGTTTAAGAGAAGGAGAATTGAGAATTCAGGCAGATGTATAACCTTTGGACAGTAGGAGGGATATCTGTTCTGTTGACGGAATTTGTGGAATAGGAAGTGCCATGAGCTTTGCTGTATGTGCTCTTTATGCATACAGACCTTTTATGGTTAAGTATTGGCATATTTGAGATCTATTTCCAAATGAAGTAACTGTGCAGAAAAACATATTAGTCTAACCCTGTTCTATTGGTATTGGATTTGGTATGGTATTGGATATGATATTGTGCTACTGGTATTGGATATGGTAAGATATCCAATATAGTATTGGATATGATATTCAATATCATAAACAAGAGTCATATGTCGCTTTTTAAATTTAAATTAATTAAAATGAAATAAAGTTTCTTATTGCTCTTACTGCAGTTCAAGTGCTCACTAGCCACAGTGGCTAGTTGTTACTGTATTAGATGGCATGAATATAGAACATCTCAATCATTGCAGAAAGTTCTATTGTATAGCACTAACCTAGTACATTCTAAAAATAAGCATGTCGAATATGTAATCTTAATTAGTGCAGTGTTATAACATCATTCGGATCAGATCAGTCGCTCAGATGTGTCCGACTCTTTGTGACCCCGTGAATCACAGCACGCCAGGCCTCCCTGTCCATCACCAACTCCCGGAGGTCACTCAGACTCACGTCCATCAAGTCAGTGATGCCATTCAGCCATCTCTGTCATCCCCTTCTCCTCCTGCCCCCAATCCCTCCCAGCATCAGAGTCTTCTCCAATGAGTCAACTCTTCACATGAGGTGGCCAAAGTACTGGAGTTTCAGCTTTAGCATCATTCCTTCCAAAGAAATCCCAGGGCTGATCTCCTTCAGAATGGACTAGTTGGATCTCCTTGCAGTCCAAGGGACTCTCAAGAGTCTTCTCCAACGCCACAGTTCAAAAGCATCAATCTTTGGCAATCAGCCTTCTTCACAGTCCAACTCTCACATCCATACATGACCAGTGGAAAAACCATAGCCTTGACTAGACAAACCTTTGTTGGCAAAGTAATGTCTCTGCTTTTGAATATGCTATCTAGGTTGGTCATAACCTTCCTTCCAAGGAGTAAGCATCTTTTAATTTCATGGCTGCAGTCACCATCTGCAGTGATTTTGGAGCCCAGAAAAAGAAAGTCTGACACTGTTTCCACTGTTTCCCCATCTATTTCCCATGAAGTGATGGGACCGGATGCCATGATCTTTGTTTTCTGAATGTTGAGCTTTAAGCCAACTTTTTCACTCTCCTCTTTCACTTTCATCAAGAGGCTTTTGAGTTCCTCTTCACTTTCTGCCATAAGGGTGGTGTCATCTGCATATCTGAGGTTATTGATATTTCGCCTGGCAATCTTGATTCTGGCTTGTGTTTCTTCCAGTCCAGCGTTTCTCATGATGTACTCTGCATAGAAGTTAAATAAGCAGGGTGACAATATACAGCCTTGACGTACTCCTTTTCCTATTTGGGACCAGTCTGTTGTTCCATGTCCAGTTCTAACTGTTGCTTCCTGTCCTGCATACAGATTTCTCAAGAGGCAGATCAGGTGGTCTGGTATTCCCATCTCTTTCAGAATTTTCCACAGTTTATTGTGATCCACACAGTCAAAGGCTTTGGCATAGTCAATAAAGCAGAAATAGATGTTTTTCTGGAACTCTCTTGCTTTTTCCATGATCCAGCGGATGTTGGTAATTTGATCTCTGGTTCCTCTGCCTTTTCTAAAACCAGCTTGAACATCAGGAATTTCACTGTTCACATATTGCTGAAGCCTGGCTTGGAGAACTTTGAGCAGTACTTTACTAGCGTGTGCTACTGCTAAGTCGCTTCAGTCGTGTCCGACTCTGTGCTACCCCACAGACAGAAGCCCACCAGGCTCCCCTGTCCCTGGGATTCTCCAGGCAAGAATACTGGAGTGGGTTGCCATTTCCTTCTCCACCGTATGAAAGTGGAAAGCGAAAGTGAAGTCGCTCAGTCGTGTCCGACTCTTAGCGACCCCATGGACTGGAGCCTACCAGGCTCCTCCGTCCATGGGATTTTCCAGGCAAAAGTACTGGGGTGGGGTGCCATTGCCTTCCCCGTACTAGCGTGTGAGATGAGTGTAATTGTGCGGTGGTTTGAGCATTCTTTGGCATTGCCTTTCTTTGGGATTGGGATGAAAACTGACCTTTTCCAGTCCTGTGGCCACTGCTGAGTTTTCCAAATTTGCTGGCATATTGAGTGTAGCACTTTCACAGCATCATCTTTCAGAATTTGGAATAGCTCAACTGGAATTCCATCACCAACACTAGCTTTGTTCGTAGTGATGTTTTCTAAGGCCCACCTGACTTCACATTCCAGGATGTCTGGCTCTAGGTGAGTGATCACACCATCATGATTATCTGGGTCATGAAGCTCTTTTTTGTACAGTTCTTCTGTGTATTCTTGCCATCTCTTCTTAATATCTTCTGCTTCTGTTAGGTCCATACCATTTCTGTCCTTTATCGAGCCCATCTTTGCATGAAATGTTCCTTTGGTATCTCTGATTTTCTTAAAGAGATCCCTAGTCTTTCCCATTCTGTTGTTTTCCTCTATTTCTTTGCATTGATTGCTGAAGAAGGCTTTCTTATCTCTTCTTGCTATTCTTTGGAACTCTGCATTCAGATGTTTATATCTTTCCTTTGCTTCTTTGCTTTTTGCTTCTCTTCTTTTCACAGCTATTTGTAAGGCCTCCCCAGACAGCCATTTTGCTTTTTTGCATTTCTTTTCCGTGGGAATGGTCTTGATCCCTGTCTCCTGTACAATGTCACGAACTTCATTCCATAGTTCATCAGGCAGTCTATCTATCAGATCTAGGCCCTTAAATCTATTTCTCACTTCCACTGTATAATCATAAGGGATTTGATTTAGGTCATACCTGAATGATCTCGTGGTTTTCCCTACTTTCTTCAGTTGAAGTCTGAATTTGGCAATAAGGAGTTCATGGTCTGAGCCACAGTCAGCTTCTGGTCTTGTTTTTGCTGACTGTATAGAGCTTCTCCATCTTTGGCTGCAAAGAATATAACATTATTAATTAATCCTAAAAATATAACGTAAATGTATGATGTTTTATAGATTTCATAATCAAATAATTGAAAAACTAAGTAACAACGTATTTCTTTTTTAATTTGCGTTAAGTATCTGATTTCAAAATATATTGTCAAATTTAAGCAGTTTGGCAGTTTCATGTGTATTAGAAAAGCTTTTTTTTTTTTTGGAGTGATCCCTTTATTACATACTCATATAGCTCATGGACTTTAACTTTCAAAACATTTTCAGATGATATACCTGAAAGCTCACCTATCTCAGCAATGCCATCAGAGGAAAAGGCTGCCTCCCCTCCCAAACCATCCCTTTCAGATGCCTCAGCAACTCCAGTTGGGAGAAGGGGCCGACTGGCCAACCTTGCTGCAACTATTTGCTCCTGGGAAGATGATGTAAAAACCTCATCTGCAAAGCAAAACAGTGTGCAAGAACAGCCTGGTACCACTTGTTTATCCAAATTTTCCTCTGCAAGTGGAGCATCTGCTAGGATCAATAGCAGCAGTGTTAAGCAGGAAGCTACATGCTGTTCCCAAAGGGATGGCGATGCCTCTTTGAATAAAGCCTCATCCTCAAGTGCCGTGGGTGCATCTTTAATTAACGATGCGATTTCTAGCCCTGGGGTAAGTAAATATATTTTTGGTATTTGGTCACCTTTTTGTTTGTTTTTATAAGAAATAATTTATATTATACATATATATCTGTCTGTATGTATGTATTTTATAACATATATATAGGATGTTTATGTATTTTTAGAGTATTTCATAGAAAGTAAAAAATCATAAATTTGATATTCTGATCCAAGTCCAGTTATCAATTAACAACTAAATTATACAAATTTAATGTACTTCCAAAATATGTGCTTTTGAATGATGGAGCCTCTTCTTACTCATCATGAGAGCCTGAAAATTACCTTCTCTATTAAAATGCTCTATGTATGTGTATAAATACAAGAAAGACATCAAATATCTCTGAAAGCTAGTAGGTGTAGTTACCTCCAGAAAGCAGTTGTCAAGGGTGGGTATGATGCTTTCACTGATATCCTTTTGAAGTATTTGAAAGATTACCCTGCCCATGTGTTATCTCAATGGTTTTTAAAAATCATATGAAAAAAACAAAAATGAAAAAAAAAAATGTTGTGTTTCTGAGCATTATCTTTAAGTGTAGAGCTCAGTTTTGGAATGACACCTGCATTCAGTCCCAGCCCTGCCACAAAATTAGAAGCATGGCTTTGGAGAAGTTACTTAATCTTGCAAAACTATTTTTCCATTTGTAATGGGAAAGAAAAGGTTATGGGAAGATTAAATGAGATAATGTTCATAAAGCACTTAGTATGGTACTTTGCACATAGTAAGTAGTACTTATAATTCACCTTTAAGTACATGATACATGATTTAATTAAAATACAAATATATATGTATTTGGCCTAATACAGTTAATATTCATAAGGTTACTAGTATGATGATATAAAGAGAAATTGTTTTTTAAAATAGTGAGTAACCCTCTCCCTTGTACTAAATTACCCATCAGAATATTATGTAGACTAAACTACATAATTTGAATAATCACATTTTCTAAGTTAATTTTTTTCAAACCTTTCAAATTAATTTGATCTGTTAGAGAGCAATAAATTTTTTTACGTGAGTGTACAAAAAGGCTATCAAGCATATAGGATTTGAATTGTTTTGTTGTAGAAATATCTTTGACTATTTTAAGTGTTGTTATTTACCCTAAATGTTATCATGTTTCAGAAAGCTACTTCTTCCCCAGTGAAATCTTCTACAACATCCATCACCAGTGCTAAAAATTGTAAGGTCCAAAATCCTGAACTACTTCAAAAAACCTCTGTTAGTCCTCTGAAAACAGAAGTATCAAAACCAGTTGAGAAGTCAGCTGTATCCCGTACAGTTCAGCCCAAGGAAGAATTAAACAGAGAAATTTGTCTGCAGTCTCAACCTAAGGACAAATCTGCAACACCAGGTTACATATTTTGAAAAAATCTAAAGAACTGCTGACTATTTTCAGGGTGTCTGTTTTTAGCATTTTAAATATCCAGTTGTGAATGTTACAGTGTTGGTTTGCCAGGGCAAATGCCTGAATGCATCAGTGAGATTTCTTCAAAGTCAACTTTAATTGAGCGAATGAATATTCGTTATTGTAGATTAGCCCAGTTACTGGTCAAAGAGTTTAACTTGTTACATTTTAACAGTTTAAGCATGTTTTTTTTTTTTTCTCGAATGACCATGCTAGATACTGTCTTCTATACCTAAAAATCACATTCTAAGGATATAATGCAGAAACATTCTTATAACCAAGTGTGCAGAACAGTGCATCTCAAACTGCAGTATGACACATCCCTAGTAGCAAGGGGAAGAGAATATGTATACAGATGACTCCACTCTCATTAAATTTATATGTGTGTATACTGTACGTGAATATATACATAGGAAAATTCAGTTTTCCTATAGTAAATTGATGCTCCAGGAAGTTCATATTTATCTTGTGTATACTTCTGGTATACCCCCACCTGATTGAGAAACACAGGACTAAAAATTATCTCTCAAATATATGGTAATATATAGTTTACTTTGAGCTATATTCTTTTTCATTAGAACTGCTCTTTGTATTAATTCTCAATTTTAACTTCTTAAAAATACAATATCTCCAGAAACAATAGTTCCTCATAAAGGAGAAGTCATACAGAGATAAGAGTGGGGAATCCATTAGTTACAGGATAAGTACAATCCAGCAGTCAGTTTCCAGATGAGCTGAAATGAGAAACAACAGCAAAATCCCCATGTGAAATTGGACTATGACTCCCAGTATTCTAAAGACTTCACTTTGACTTCTCACTTTCATGCATTGGAGAAGGAAATGGCAACCCACTCCAGTGTTCTTGCCTGGAGAATCCCAGGGACGCGGGAGCCTGGTGGGCTGCCGTCAATGGGGTCACACAGAGTCGGACACGACTGAAGTGACTTAGCATAGCATAGCATGGCATAGATAAGAATGACATAAATAAGAAGTATTCTTGGAAAGTCTCTGCTGATGCATTCATTGGTTAGGACTTGTTGCTTTCACTGCTATCATGGGTCAAATTCTGCCCTTTACTTGTTTTTGCAAATAAAGTTTTATTGGAACCCAGCCACACCCATTTACTGTCTGTGGCTGCTTTCATGCTTCAGTGCAGGATTGAGTAGTTGTGGAATGTGCAATGGCCATATGGCCTGCAGAGCCCAAAATATTTACTCTTTGGCTGCTTATGGGAAAATGTTTACTACCTCCTTTTATGTAGTACAACCCTAGCATTATTGTAGTGGAAGTGATATATAGTCCACTTGTATTTTAAATGTATTTCATATTATTTAAAATAAGTACTAAGACTTGGTGAAATCAAGACATACTTTGATAAACTAAATTATCCTTAATTATCATTTTTTAAAAAGAAAAAGGATTTAATCACTGGATTTTCATGTTATATTTCCTAAAATAAAATAAAATAAATTGGACTGTAGAGATATTAGTAATTGAGTTATCATGGCTGGGATACTTGGTGTTTAGGGCATATCATTAATACACATACAGTCCATTTCCAATTATTTAGGTTCTGATTAAGTAGTTTAAGGGTTTTCTAATCACCTCTGTCCTCTCACTCTACCTTTTAAAAATTCTTTGTGTTTTTTAAAGTATCAAATCCTATAAAGCAAATTTTAGGATATAGAACTAAATAGTATGGTTAAAAAAAGTATTTTTAAGTTTTTTGAACTATTTTCCTACTGTTTTCTTTCTGAATGAATATTCCTAGTAGAATAAAAGCATTTTGGAGCTGAATTGGATTTAGAACATTTCCCATAGAAATCATAATTGTTATTTATTCTAAGTAGCCTCTAAAATGTGTGTATTTTCTTTAGGAGGATCAGGAATTAAGCCTTTTCTGGAACGCTTTGGAGAGCGTTGTCAAGAACATAGCAAAGAAAGTCCAGCTCGTAGTACACCCCATAGGACTCCCATCATCACTCCAAATACAAAGGCCATACAAGAAAGATTATTCAGGCAAAACACGTCTTCAGCTACTACTCACCTAGCACAGCAACTCAAGCAGGTATATCTTACTGTTTAACATTATTCATCACATAGCCTCAGCATAGGACCGAGATGTCAAATTCTGACTCCAGTCTTTTTGACTGAGATGAATAGCATCTTGATTCTCTGTATCACGTATTTCAAATTAAAAGTGTTGCTGTCTTATATTCCATGTATATTATGAATTCTTTAATCTTAAAAATGAAGAGAAGCAAAATTAGTAGTATTTGGATATTATTAAACATACTTTTGGCTCTTGTGTAAAACAGAGATTTTGATGGTTTTAGGAACGTCAAAAAGAACTATCATGTCTTCGTAGCCGATTTGACAAGGGCAATTTATGGAGGGCAGAAAAAGGCGAAAACTCAAAAAGCAAACAACTAGAAACCAAACAGGTAACATAAACGAGAACTGGGATTTAACTTGTAGTTCTGTATTGTAAAATAGTTCTCTATACAGTTTCTTGTTCTGATTAACTATGCCACTTTCCATTCATAAACTCTTTACATGTTCATACCAGCTTGTCTTTTCTCTTGTGACATTTTGCCATTTAATGGAACTTCGAACCATGTTTATGATGACCTACTTAAAATCACATTTTAAAAAGTATTCTCACCTTCAACTGATTTCAGATTCCTTTTGACATTCTATTTAGATGTTGATTTTCAAATGTTTCTCAGAATCTACTTTTATTAGTAGTGATTATATATCTCTCCTCAAATATCATACATTTATACTGTCTGTAACCCTTTTAGTTACCAAATGCCTCCCAGATTTCTTTCTGCTTATATTGTACTACGTGCTAAGTCGCTTCAGTCGTATCCGTCTCTTTGTGACCCTGTGGACCGTAGCCCGCCAGGCTCCTCTGTCCATGGGATTCTCCAGGCAAGAGTATTGGAGTGGATTGCCATGCCCTCCTCCAGGGGATCTTCCTGACCCAGGGATTGAACACAGGTCTCTTACGTCTCCTGCATTGGCAGGCAGGTTCTTTACCATCAGTGCCACCTGGGAAGCCTCTTACCGATACTACTTCTCATAGTATAATTTCATGGATAAGCCTTCAGCAAAATTCCTACTGTATTAAACTCTCTTCTACTTCATCTACGTGCCTATTGTGCACAAAAATACTATGTTAGGAGATAAATATGCATATATATTACTTATAATTTTATTAAATATGATTGACATATAGCACTGTATAAGTTTAAGGTATACAGCATAATGACTTACATTATGAAATGATGACCCCAATAAATTTAGTGACTCTCCTTCATCTCAAAGATATAAAATTAAAGAAGGAGAATAAAACATATTTTCCTTGTGATGTGAACTCTTAGGATTTACTCTTTCATATTTAATTTAACAATAGTGTTAATTATGTTAATCATGTTGTACATTATATCTCTAGTACTCATTTGTCTTATAACTGGAAGTTTGTACCTTTTGACCACCTTCATCTAATTCCACATCTCCCTCCCAACTCCTCTGGTAACCACAAAGCTGATCTTTTTCCCTATGAATTTGTTTGGTTTTTGAAGTATAATTGACCGACAGTACTATGCTAGTTCCCACACAATATAGTGATTCGTTATTTCTATAGATTACAAAATGGTTATTGTGATAAGTCTAGTTACTCTTTGTCACCATACAAAGGTATTACTTTATTGTTGACTGTGTTCCCCGTGCTGTACATTTCATCCCTGTGATCCATTTATTTTGTAACTGGAAGCTGTACATCTTAATTTCCCTGTGTTAGGTTACATTTTTAAGGTAAAAATAATAGAATTACATTTAACATGGGTACCAGTAGAAATAGAATAATACATTTAACCATATTCTTTGAGAAGGATCTATTTGATTTTATTTTTTACCAGTTCCCTTGCTTAACAAATCATGCTTCCTAAGGTTCTGATCTCTTTTTTTGTCTCACTTGTCCTGAAACATCTCTTTCCCATCCTCATATCTAGCTTCAGGCAGTCACACAAATGCTGATGATGCTTGGCTGTGCTGCTCTCAGCTCTCTCCTGAGCTCTAGTCGAGCTTTGGTTGGCTGAAAGAGCTTTCTTTGCTGGAGTATCTTTCCCAGGTAGTCTCTGTCTTCACTTATGGCTTTACTATATACTGCCTCATCTGAAACAATCTGGTAGTTCTTCCTTGGCTCCTTCCTTTTGTTAGTATCTTTCTTCCCACTGGCCTCTAGCACATATTATACATCAGATCAGATCAGATCAGATCAGATCAGTCGCTCAGTCGTGTCCGACTCTTTGCGACCCCATGAACTGCAGCACGCCAGGCCTCCCTGTCCATCACCAGCTCTCGGAGGTCACCCAGACTCACATTCATCGAGTCAGTGATGGCATCCAGCCATCTCATCCTCTGTCGTCCCCTTCTCCTCCTGCCCTCAATCCCTCCCAGCATCAGAGTCTTCTCCAATGACTCAACTCTTCGCATGAGGTGGCCAAAATACTGAAGTTTCAGCTTTAGCATCATTCCTTCCAAAGAAATCCCAGGGCTGATCTCCTTCAGAATGGACTGGTTGGATCTCCTTGCAGTCCAAGGAACTCTCAAGAGTCTTCTCCAACACCACAGTTCAAAAGCATCAATTCTTTGGTGCTCAGCCTTCTTCACAGTCCAGCTCTCACATCCATACATGACCACAGGAAAGACCATAGCCTTGACTAGGCGAACCTTTGTTGGCAAAGTGATGTCTCTACTTTTCAATATGCTATCTAGGTTGGTCATAACTTTCCTTCCAAGGAGTAAGCGTCTTTTAATTTCATGGCTGCAGTCACCATCTGCAGTGATTTTGGAGCCCAGAAAAATAAATTCTGACACTGTTTCCACTGTTTCTCCATCTATTTCCCATGTAGTGATGGGACCAGATGCCATGATCTTCGTTTTCTGAATGTTGAGCTTTAAGCCAACCTTTTCACTCTCCACTTTCACTTTCATCAAGAGGCTTTTGAGTTCCTCTTCACTTTCTGCCATAAGGTGCATATTATGTATAAATACATACATATCCAGTGATAAGTTTTCTAAATATGTTGCCAAGCTGCCTTGACCTCTGTATTTTCCTCTGCCATTGCCTTACTCATTACTATACCCTTGCATGAGCACCTTGCTTTTAGTCTGGCTACTCTCCAGTCCATTGCTAAACCACTGCTGCCAGAAAAATATTTCCAAGAGGCAGATAAGCATGTATTCCTTTGCTTAAAATCCTGGAGAGCTTCCCATAGCCATCATCAGAAAAATGTCTAAAGTGCTTGATTTGATAGCTAGAATCATTCAGAAATCTGACTTCTCTTCACTGCTCCTCTACATGTGTGCTTCAGTCCTGTCATGCACACCATTTGTAGTTTCTTGAGTGTACCCATGTTTTCAGATCTGTTTGTCTTTGCTTTGCTAGTCTCTCTGGGAGAAGTATTTTTGTGATGAGCTACTTCATTAAGAATAGGTCAAACTTTAATTACCTTTGGAAATTTTTACTTGGTCCTTTTCCCAGTTCCCCTCCTTGCTTGTTTGGGTCCATGCCATCCTGTTTTTACCTCATTAAAATATTTATTTTCCTATAAGTGTTTTAACTTTGCTTTCTAGCACTGTATGAGAGCGACATTCTTTTCTATCTGTGTTCTTAGGCCTTGGCTCATAGTAGGAACTCAGTAAATTTGTCTTTGGAGAAAGTTCAGTTCATTGCAGTCGCTCAGTCATGCCTGACTCTGCGACCCCATGGACTGCAGCACGCAAGGCTTCCCTGTCCATCAACAACTCCTGGAGCTTACTCAATCTCATGTCCATTGAGTCGGTGATGCCATCCAACCATCTCATCCTCTGTTGTTCCCTTCTCCTCCTGCCTTCAATCTTTCCCAGCATGAGGGTCTTTTCAAATGAATTAGTTCTTCACATCAGGTGGCCAAAGTTTCAGCTTCAGCAACAGTCCTTCCAAAGAATATTCAGGACTGATTTCCTTTAGGAGGAAGAAATGAATGCGCTGATCCTTCCCACTAGCATTTGTTGTTCAGTCATCCATTGAGTCGGTGATGTCATCCAATCATCTCATCCTCTCTTGCCCCCTTCTCCTGTGCTCAATCTTTCCTAGCATCAGGGTCTTTTCCAATGAATCAGCTCTTTGCATTAGGTGACCGTAGTATTGGAGCT
Source organism: Tragelaphus eurycerus (assembly GCA_935064755.1). Lineage (NCBI taxonomy): Eukaryota > Metazoa > Chordata > Mammalia > Artiodactyla > Bovidae > Tragelaphus > Tragelaphus eurycerus. Next base: position 36,218,918 of record CAKXYN010000002.1, read on the forward strand.
TCAGCATCAGTCCTTCTAAAGAATATTCAGAGTTGATTTTCTTTAGGATTGACTGGTTTGATCTTCTTCCTCTCCAAGGGACTCGCAAGAGTCTTATTAGAGCACCGTAGTTCAAAAGCAACAGTTCTTCTGCACTCAGCCTTCTTTATCATCCAGCTCTCACATCTGTACATGGCTACTGGAAAAACCATAGCTTTGACTATATGGACCTTTGTTGGCAAAGAGATGTCTCTGCTTTTTAATATGCTGTCTAGGTTTGTCATAGTTTTTCTTCAAGGAGCAAGCTGGAAAAACCATTGCTTTGACTAGACGGAGCTTTGTCGGAAAAGTAATGTCTTTGCTTTTTAATATGCTGTCTAGGTTTGTCATAATTTTTCTTCCAAGGAGCAAACGTCTTTTAATTTCATGGCTGCAGTCACCATCCACAGTGATTTTAGAGCCCACAGAAATAAAATCTGCCACTATTTGCATTTTTTCTGCATTTAAATTTCCCATGAAGTGGTGGGGCCAGATGCCGTGATCATAACAAAAGTAACTCTTTAAATCTCCCTTCTCTTCCCTTTCTTTGCCTCCTTTTCATCTAGAATCTTCCAAAGGAGTGTCTCTACTTGTATCATGCAGTTTTTCTCTTCTTCTCTCTTGATCTCTCCACTCATGCTCTCACCACTGCTGCTGCTGCCAAGTCACTTCAGTCGTGTCCTACTCTGTGCGACCCCATAAACGGAAACCCACCAGGCTCCCCCGTCCCTGGGATTCTCCAGGCAAGAACACTGGAGTGGGTTGCCATTTCCTTCTCCAATGCATGAAAGTGAAAAGTGAAAGTGAAGTCACTCAGTCGTGTCTGACTCTTAGCGACCCCATGGACTGCAACCTACCAGGCTCCTCCATCCATGGGATTTTCCAGGCAAAAGTACTGGGGTGGGGTGCCATTGCCTTCCCCGGCTCTCACCACTACCTTTATCAAATTCACCAATGCTCTCACCACTACCTTTATCAAATTCACCAATGATCTTCGGAATCACTTTTCTAGTGTTTAACTTGACCTGTTAGTAGCAGTTGACTTTGTGAATCACTCCCTTTTGTCTGAAGCACCTTCTTCACTTGGTTGCCAGTATGTTACAGTCTCATGGTTTTCCTTCTCTTTCTCTAGAAAATATAGAGCAACAGATCTTTAAAGTTTTTGTGTTAAATGATTCCTGATAAAACCTGTGGACGCCTTCCCTAGACAGTTGTACATACGCATTTAAAGAAAATTCTGAACACAGTATTGGGAGAGTTCAAGGGTCTTCCCACTTCAGAATTCATCTATGTGGTACCCATAGAAAAAGCAGCCTAAGTGATGGGAGGAGAAAGCAGTTGAGTGTGATGTAACTAAAGTCAGGGGAAGAAGGAGCCTTTCAGAAGGAAGGAGTGGTCAGTATTGTCACGTGTTTGTTGTAAATGTGGACTGAACTGAGATCACAGTAAGGAGCTTGTTGTGACTTGGCAGAACCTTTTGGTGAAGTGGTGAGGGTAGGAGGCAGGTAGTAGGTGAAGAGTAGAATCCATTAGTGTAGGCGGTCCCAGAATTTTGGCTCTAAAGGGCAGGGAGCAAAGATATGGTGGCTGAAAAGGGATGTGGAAGTGTATAGTTTTAGCTTGTATTTGTTTTGTTCTTCTTGAGGAGACTTAATTATTTTTTCCTCGTATCTGCCTTTCACTTGAATTGGTTTATCTAAAGCTGAACTCTGATGTGAATTTTCATTCTCTCTTGCCTAGCGGTCTCTAAAAAATATTTTATGTACTGTGAATTATCAGGAATATGAACTAGTGGTCTAAACATGGCTGGACCTTTTCAACATTCATTTTCTGTTTTGTTCTGAGGAAGTTTATTTCTAACAATGACTCTTATTTGTTTCCTTTAATAACATGTAAAAAGACAAGATTTATAGTTTTGAGAAATAAAATTTACATCTCCATTTGCTTTTTGCAGGAAATTCACTGTCAGAGCACTCCCCTCAAAAAACAAGTTGATCCAAGTACCCCATCACTTGCAGTAACAGAAAAGGTGACAGAAAATCAGATACCAGCAAACCCTTCTAGTGGAGAAACTTCAGGTAGGCATTTTCTATTTCACTTAAAATGTCAATTTCAGTCTACCATAATTTTGGAAACAGCAGAAATGTTGTTCTAGTGTAAAAAGACAAATTAATTTTTTTGTTTCTAGCCATGCTATATGCTTCTTCCTTAGTTTTCTCTCCAGAGTGAGAACTCATATTCTTAATGAGAGTATAAATTTACTATAAATATTTTTTGGAGAAAAACTCAGTAATATCTATTGAATTGTAAAGTGTGTGTACTCCTTAATTCAACTTCTTTGCAGGTGTTTCTGTAAGTTGAATTCTTAGAACTAGTGTGCAGTGGATGTATGTACAAATTTATTAGTCATTGCATCATTTGTAATAGTGGTAAGATTTAAATAGCTTAAATGCTCATCAGTAGAAGACTGTAAATAAATTGTGCTAAATCCATGTAATTGAGTATTATGTAGCTGTTTAAAAAAATAAGGTGTATGTAGTGACATTTAATATATCATAGACAATTTTTTTTAAATTGTGGTGAAAAACATATTACTAAAATTCACCATCTTAACAGTTTTTAAGTATGCAGTTCAGTAGTATATATACATTGTTGAGGAACTTTCATCAGGCAAAAGTAAAACTATATCCATTAAACAAAAACTCCCCTTTCCCCCTCTTCAGCCCTTGATTACCAGCATCTTACTTTCTGTTTCTGTCAATTTGACTACCATAAATAGCTCATATAAGTGCAGTCATATGGCATCTGTATTTTTGTGACTGGCATATTTAATTTAACATAATGTCCCAGGGTTCATCCATGTTGACATGTCATATGTCAAGTGTGTGACATGATTACTTTCCTGTTTAAAGCTGAATAATATTTTCTTGTGTATATATATACCATATTTTGTTTATCTGTTACCCATTGATGGACATGTGGATTGTTTCCACTTCTTAGCTATTGTGGGTAGTGGTATTATGAATATGGGTGTGCAAATATCTTTTTGAGACCCTGATTTTAATTCTCTTGGCTATATACCCAGAAGTGGAATTGCTTGATCATATTGCAGTTCTATTTTTAATATTTTTGAGGCACTATTATACTGGTTTCCATATTGGTTACATTATTTCATACTGGTCACGCAGTGTCATCAACAGTGCATGAGGGTTCCAGTTTCTCCTCACTCTCGTCAACACTTGATAGTTTTTTTGTGTTCTTGGTAGTAGCCATCCTCATAGGTATGAGTTCTTAGCTCATTGTGATTTTGATTTACATTTCTCCTATGATTGGTAATGTTGAGCATCTTTTCATATGCTTGTTGGCCATTCGTATATCATCTTTGGAGAAATGTCTGTTCATATCCTTTGCCTATTATTTAAATCAGGTTGACTTTTTTGAGTTGTAGGAGTCCTTTTTATATTCTTAATACTAACTTCTTGGATATATGATTTGCAGATATTTTCTTGAATTCAGTAGGTTGGTTTTTCACTCTGTTGATTGTGTTCTTTGATATACAGGCATTTTTTTAATTGATGCATAGTTGTGAAAGTGCTGGACTCAATATGCCAGCAAATTTGGAAAACTCAGCAGTGGCCACAGGACTGGAAAAGGTCAGTTTTCCTTCCAGTCCCAAAGAAGGGCAATGCCAAAGAATGCTCAAACTGCCGCACAGTTGCACACATCTCACACGCTAGTAAAGTAATGCTCAAAATTCTCCAAGCCAGGCTTCAGCAATATGCGAACCGTGAACTTCCAGATGTTCAAGCTGGTTTTAGAAAGGCAGAGGAACCAGAGATCAAATTGCCAACATCCGCTGGATCATGGAAAAAGCAAGAGAGTTCCAGAAAAACATCTATTTCTGCTTTATTGACTATGCCAAAGCCTTTGACTGTGTGGATCACAATAAATTGTGGAAAATTCTGAAAGAGATGGAAATACCAGACCACCTGACCTGCCTCTTGAGAAACCTATATGCAGGTCAGGAAGCAATAGTTAAAACTGGACTTGGAACAACAGACTGGTTCCAAATAGGAAAAGGAGTACGTCAAGGCTATATATTGTCACCCTGCTTATTTAACTTCTATGCAGAGTACATCATGAGAAACGCTGGACTGGAAGAAGCACAAGCTGGAATCAAGATTGCTGGGAGAAATATCAATAACCTCAGATATGCAGATGACACCACCCTTATGGCAGAAAGTGAAGAGGAACTCAAAAGCCTCTTGATGAAAGTGAAAGAGGAGAGTGAAAAAATTGGCTTAAAGCTCAACATTCAGAAAACGAAGATCATGGGATCTGGTCCCATCACTTCATGGGAAATAGATGGGGAAACAGTGGAAACAGTGTCAGATTTTATTTTTTGGGCTCCAAAATCACTGCAGATGATGACTGCAGCCATGAAATTAAAAGACGCTTACTCCTTGGAAGGAAACTTATGATCAACCTAGATAGCATGTTAAAAGGCAGAGACATTACTTTGCCAGCAAAGGTCCGTCTACTCAAGGCTGTAGTTTTTCCAGTGGTCATGTATGGATGTGAGAGTTGGACTGTGAAGAAAGCTGAGCACTGAAGAATTGATGCTTCTGAACTGTGGTGTTGGAGAAGACTCTTGAGAGTCCCTTGGACTGCAAGTAGATCCAACCAGTCCATTCTGAAGGAGATCAGTCCTGGGTGTTCATTGGAAGGACTGATGCTAAAGCTGAAACTCCAATACTTTGGTCACCTCGTGCAAAGAGTTGACTCATTGGGAGAAGACTCTGATGCTGGGAGGGATTGAGGGCAAGAGGAGAAGGGGATGACAGAGGATGAGATGGCTGGATGGCATCACCGACTTGATGGACATGAGTTTGAGTGAACTCCGGGAGTTGGTGATGGACAGGGAGGCCTGGCGTGCTGTGATTCATGGGGTTGCAAAGAGTCGGACACGACTGAGCGACTGAATTGAACTGAACTGAACTAACTGATTTACAATATTATCTTAGTTTCAGGTGTACAATGATTAAACATTTTTACAGATTATACTCCATTTGAGTTATTATAAAATATTGCTCCATATTTTGGACAGTATATCCTTGTAACTTATTTTATACATAGTTGTTTGTACCTCTATCCCTACCCCTACTGTGCCTTGCTTGCCACAAAAGTTTTTCTATTTGGTTAGTCCCATTTGTCTATTTTTGCTTTTGCTCTCTGTGCTTTTTGTTTTATACACAGGAAATCACCAAATCTAGTATCATAAAGCTTTCCCTCTGTTTTCTCCTGGGAGTTTTGTAGTTTTGAATCTTATAGGTCTTTAATCTGTTTTGAGTTGACTTTTGTATATGGCATCAGATAAAAGTCTAACTTAACTCCTTGCATGTAGCTATCCAGTTTTTCTAACATTTGTCCTTTCTTCATTGAATTATCATGGCAGCTTTGACCATATATTTGAAAATTTCTTTTTGGGCTCTCTATTCTTTTCCATTTGTCTATATGTCTATCTTTATGTTCATACCATACTGTATTGATTATTATAGCTTTATAATATATTTCGAAATGAAGAAATGTCAGTCTTTTAACTTTGTTCTCTTTCAAAATTGTTTTTAGATATTCAGAGGTTCTGAAGTTCCATACGAATTTTAGGACAGACTTTCTATTTCTCTAAAAAGTGCTGTTGGGATTTTGATAGGAATTGCATTAAGAGTCTTTTACTGAACAATTCTAAGTTTTTATATATATTCAAATTGTTTTTACTATTTTTTTAGATTTTACTGAACGTGAAATGACTAAGTCTAGCCCTTTGAAAATAACACTGTTTTTAGAAGAGGACAAATCCTTAAAAGTGACATCAGAACCAAAGGTTGAACAGCAGACTGGTTGGTTTTCATTGTTTTTATTCTTTGTTTCTTATTAACTCTGGATATGCTAGGAGAATTAGTATTCTCATATTCAAATATGTAGAGTTCTATATTTCAAAATGTCTTGTGATTTTATAATCCCTTTTTTAAAAAAAAAAAAAAATTAGGAAATATTCTTGCTTTTGCAAAATATGGTACTGTTAACAGTTATCTTTAGGTCCCATGCCCTGTGAAAATGTGATTAAGGCTGTCACTTACTTTCACAGGGAAAGGGAATGTGCTACCCTTCCACACTCTGCATGTACAGTTGGAAGAAATCAGTGCCCTTGAAGTTTATTTGTGAACCCTGCCTGTCTTTGTGATGTTATTATTGTCCTGTTATTGACTACAGTGTGAAAAGACAGTTTTCAGCAAGAGAAAGAGAATTATTTGAAAGAGTGTTTTGTGTAAATCTGAAGCTTTGGCCATTATCTTACAGTTTGAGTGCTTAATGTTCTTAAACCTGTAGCACTGAATCAGCTTTTGATTGTTCCTACCTTCATTACTTAGAAAATGTTAGTGGAACATTATAGCAATATTCTATTCCTTTTTGTTTTGTTTGTGTAGGAGGTACATTTTTCATAGGGCTTTTTTTTCCCCCCTATTTATTGAGTAAGCATATGAATATTAAGTCTTCTCTGTTATCCCTTTAATTCTTAAAGGTCTGAATCACAGTGTTCACCTATTGAAATGTTTTTCAGAAGTGGTACGTGAAATTGAGAGGAGCGTCGATGATGATGATGATATCAATAGTTCAAAAGTAATTAATGACATCTTCAGTGATGTCCTGGAGGAAGGTGGACTAGATGTGGAAAAGAACCTAGAGGAGATGGATCAAGCAGATGCAGAAAGCAGTGAAGAACAGGAAGATGCACTGAATATTTCCTCGATGTCTTTGCTTACTCCATTAGCACAGACAGTTGGTGTGGTAAGTCCAGAGGTAAGACAGGACTAAATGTAAATAGGCCCAGGACATAAAGAAACTAAGTAGAATTAGCATCTCTTTTTGTTTTACTTGGGGATGTGGCATGCTATAGCCAGGGATATTTTGCAAACTTGATGTTAATTCTCTTAGAAGAGAGCTTAAAAGTCTTCATTGGTTTCCTGTTGGCATCAGATGAAATTCAAACTGTAACATGGCTTAAAAAGCCAGCTACTTGGGCTCACACCCTGGCTCTGCCATGTACTGGTGTTTACTGGTCAGGTTATTTAACCTTTTTGTTGCAATTAAATGTTAAATTAGGTTAAAAACACAGTACCTCCATCATGGAGTTGAAGTGCATATTAAATTGTATTAGAACATCAGTATTTAGCACAAGACAGATAACTAACATTTATTAGCTATCACTTTGAACTGAATAACTGCAGCTTTTTTGGAAATTGATTCAATTAGAAATATTTTTTAAAAAAGAGTTACACGTGTAGGCTTCAGCTGTCTATGAATTTTTATTCATATACTTTTTAGGAACATAGTTTGTCTTGTTTTTATGATGAATCGGTCAACTTTTTAGATATTCATTTTCTAGTAATAGAGAAGGCATTAAATTTCTTAGATTTCTCATTTAGAATCAATGTCATCCATAAAATCTAATATCTGATGTGCCTTCCTGCAGAATTTAGTTTCTTCACCTAGATCGGATGTGAAAGACACCAGCATCAGTGATGAAAGTCCAAAGCCAGGAAAATTCCAAAGAACCCGTGTCCCTCGAGCTGAGTCTGGTGATAGCATTGGTTCTGAAGATCATGATCTTCCTTATAGGTGAGAATATCTTGGAAGACATTCAGTCACTAAGGGTCATGGTTTAGGTTAAAATAAGAAGTCTTGTTATGTATAATTATAATGTTATTAATGTTAATCTTCATAAAACTTTGAAATAAGCTTTGGTCACCTTCTTTCACCCAGTGGCATTTTCCATTCTAGTGAAGTGTTCTGCTGATACTTTGCAATATCAGACTCTGCTGATAAGTTCAATAAAGCATAGTGCTTAGTGTGTTGCTGGAATTTTAATAGAGTATAACTTATTTCCTGAAGCATCGATGCATATAGATCTCAAAGAGTCAAAGAAACGGACCGCCCTTCGATAAAGCAAGTGATTGTTCGGAAGGAAGATGTTACTTCAAAATTGGAAGAAAAAAAGAATGGTTTTCCTTGTCAGGTTAACATCAAACAGAAGATGCAGGTATGTGCTTCACTGAAAAGGGGATTTGGAATGTTAATGCCTTGAGATTGTGAGCTTCTTGAGAACAAGGACCGTGTCTTATTCATCTCTGTATCTAGGACTAGGATAGTGTCTGGCTTGCAGGGCTTCAGGAACTCAGTCCCGAATTCATTCTGGGAAAAGTCCTCTTTACTGGAACAGTTGGAAGCTTGTTTGATATTACTGAAATATTTAAGAATGTTTGTCATACACAAATGAACTTATCTATGAAGAAGAAACTGACTCAAAGATATAGAGAACAGACTTGTGGTTGCCAAGCGGGAGGGGCGAGGGGGAGGAATGGATTGGGAATTTGATTAGCAGATGCAAACTGTTACACATAGAAGGGATAAACAGCCGAGTCCTACTGTATAGCATGCATGCTTGCTCAGTAGCTTCAGCTGTGTCCCACTCTTTGTGACCCCATGGACTACAGTCCACCAAACTGCTCTGTCCCTGGGATTCTCTAGGCATGAATACTGGAGTGGGTTGCCATCTCCTCCTCCAGGGGAACTTCCTGACCCAGGGATTGAACCTGCATCTCTTATGTCTCCTGCATTGGCAGCCTGGTTCTTTACCACTGGCATCACCTGGGAAGCCCTGAGTGGTATAGCATAGAGAACTATATTCAATATGATATATTATATAGCACAGGGAACTATAGTCAATATCCTATGGTAAGCCATAATGAAAAAGATATGTTAAATGTTTTTGGTGCATAGTCTAGAAACTTGAACAGTGAAACTAACATTTTGACTTTCCTCTCTGGAGATTTTAGAAATTACCTAATTGGATACATTATAAATAAAGCTTAAATAAAGTAAAAGTCGTGATTCAATGCGAATTTTTTTCTTCTCTCATTGGTTTCACTAGGAACTCAACAATGAAATAAATTTGCAGCAGACAGTGATCTATCAGGCTAGCCAGGCTCTTAACTGTTGTGTTGATGAAGAACATGGAAAAGGGTCATTGGAAGAAGCTGAGGCAGAAAGACTTCTTCTAATAGCAAGTATGTGTGGTACACCCAAAACAATTCCAACACAGTTTCACACCAGAAAAAGCTCATTTTGTCTAGTATATTCAGAAATTTCTAATTCTAGAGAAAGGGCTTTTTTTGATAGTCTGTTTCAGCCGATCTGTTTTTAATTTTTTTTTTTTTTTAATGTGGCTTGTGAAAACTTTGCATGTAAAATAAGGCATATTTTACATGAAAGGGTGAAAGAATCTGGAATGCATCTGAAGAAATGTTGTAGAGTGTGCTGATAATGAATATATGAGTATATTTATACACACACACTATCTCTGTATGTGTAGCTAAAAACCAGTATATGAATTTTGTTGTGTGTGTATGTGTGATGAAGGATGACAGGGCATGTTAGGATGGAGAAATTAACCGTACAAGAAAACTGACCCAAAGTTGGAGTACTGAGCATTTTGTGAACAGATGGGTGATCAAGGTTTTACCTAACTACCTATCACCTGTTTATATGAAGGAAGAGTTACTGATTTTGTCTTTGGTGTTGTGTACAGTTGCCACATGAGTGCATTTTCTTACACTGGTTTCATTTAAAAACAATTGCAGTTTTAATATTTGAAATATTACCTTGCATATTTCTACACAGCTGAGAAGAGAACACTTTTGATTGACGAGTTGAATAAATTAAAGAATGAAGGGCCTCAGAGGAAGAATAAGGCTGGTCCCATATCCCAAAGTGAATTTGTCCCTTCCAGAGGATCAATTACTTTGTCAGAAATCCGCTTGCCTCTAAAAGCAGATTTTGTCTGCAGTACAGCTCAGAAAGCAGGTATGGTCGTCTTTATTTTTTCACTTCTAGATCATATGTTAAATTATGAACGCCACCTAGGTTGGAATTGTGCAAATGGGGACAAGTAGAGCATCCAGAAAGAAGCAAGACTTGTATATCTTAGGCCTTGAGTTCCTTTTCTTTAAATATGTATCTAAAAATAACCAAGGAAAAATTTCATATATGATCTTACTGATTACAGAATAATACAGATGGCTCTAACTGAAAGTAGGGCTTGTTAAATACTGAACGTAATACTGAACATAAATTACCAAGGCAAGTTATTCTGACACAACAGACCATTTCACATGCATTAATTTTTTTGTGGAAAGTATTGGGCATCTAAAATAACTTACTTTACTTACTCTGTTCCATTTAAAATTCACTCCATTATGGAAATCTGTTTTTTGAATCCTGAATTACTGATTGTGGAGTTAACAGCATGATAGTATAGATACGACTATTGAAATTTTATTTCGTTTAACCCTCTAGATTGAGTAAACTTTTCTAAGCTATGTATTCTACTTAAAATGATGTTTAAACAAGGTGGATAAAGGAGGTTATGGCACCAGTATCTGAAAAATAGGACAAGGTGGTAATTTTCACAGAAATATAGTGTTTTAATTTCAGTTTTGAAATAACAAGCTAGAATATACCCTTTTGAGAGATAAGCTGTTAGCTGAAGAATTTCGAGTCAATAGGTAAAATTTAAAGTCAGCAGAAATTGAGGAATGTTTAGTGAAGTTTTTTCAGTTCACATAATAGGAAGATATCTTGATGATGCTATTCCAGGTATATGTCTGTCCACTTATGTCTTGTCTTTTTGTGTCTGGAAAGTTGACTTTGCTACTGCTAAGTCACTTCGGTCGTGTCCTACTCTGTGCGACCCCATAGACGGCAGCCCACCAGGCTCCCCCATCCCTGGGATTCTCCAGGCAAAAACACTGGAGTGGGTTGCCATTTCCTTCTCCAATGCATGAAAGTGAAAAGTGAAAGTGAAGTCGCTCAGTCGTGTCCGACTCTTAGCGACCCCATGGACTGCAGCCCACCAGGCTCCTCCGTCCATGGGATTTTCCAGACAAGAGTACTGGAGTGGGGTGCCGTTGCCTTCTCCGAAAGTTGACTTTAGGAAATTTTAAATAAATTTTATATAAATCAGTTGCAGTGTTACCTTAGTCATTTGATCTTCCAGAATGCTGATTAGCTAAATCTGATTCTGCTTGTGCTTATTAGATAATGTAATTATTTCTTGCAGATGCAGCAAATTACTATTTCTTAATTATACTAAAAGCAGGAGCTGAAAATATGGTAGCCACACCATTAGCAAGTACTTCAAATTCTCTTAACGGTGATGCTCTAACATTCACTACTACATTTACTCTGTAAGTAAATTAGGCTTTTGGTGATTGAAACATGTTTTTCATTTAATAGAATTAATATAGTCTAAGCATACAGGTAGAATTCATAATCTTTGAAATGTAATCTGTATGTTATTTTTATATGGACAAATACCTCATTTTTTCTATTTGTTTATTTAACTCTTATGTTTCCGATCTTCCATTGAGTAGCATGTTTCTTCCATGTGTCTACAGGTATTTGATATTTTGAAGTGTTTTAACATATATATTTACTATACACACACACAAAATCTGGACCATAATTTTTTAATATATGCTTTAAATCTATGAATGTACTTACCATTCAGTCTCTGTGTAAGACATTTGTATTTAGTGTTACGGATTTATTTTGAAAGTAGAGTCAAAATCCAATTTAGAAAAAAGTTATTTTTATTATTTAAGATCTTCCGTTGTAAAAACTGAAGAAAATGTTTGACTTGAATTACAGGGGAAAAATTGACTGTTCTTACTAATTTTTATATTCTTTAATAATTTATAACTATTGTCTTTAGTTTTAAAATATAGTGAATTCCTTAACTCTCAATCTTATAACAGTATTTATGGCATCGTTTTTAATGGCATCATTTGGTATTTTTATTTTTCCAGGCAAGATGTGTCTAATGACTTTGAAATAAATATTGAAGTTTACAGCTTGGTAAGCAGTCAGCTTTCTAAAATTACTAATGGTGTGTTTTCCTTAAAGGAATCAGATTTTAAGTTAAATTCTGCTTTAATTTGTATGTAGGTACAAAGGAAAGATCCCTCAGGCCCTGATAAGAAGAAAAAAGCATACAAGTCAAAGGTGAGAATGAAAGAAACCCAGTAAAAATATAATCAGAAGTACAAGACATAATGTCAGTTAAAAATTATGTAAATTTTTAAAGAATTATCAGGCTCTTGGGTCATTTTTATGCCCCAGATTTCTAGTTACTGCATTTATTAGATATGAATACTGAGAGTAAACTTACAGTGAGTGACCATAACCCTAATTATAAACTACTGATATACTCAGGCTAGAAATTCTATTTTCTCTATATCTACTTGACAACTAACTTTATAATGTGCTATGCCTAGTTGCTCAGTTGTGTCTGACTCTTTGCAACCTCATGGACTGCAGCCCGCCAGGCTCCTCTGTCCATGGAATTCTCCAGGCAAGAATACTAGAGTAGGTTGCTATGTGCTCCTCCAGAGGATCTTCCCAACCCTGGGATCAAACCCAAGTCTCCTACACTGCAGGCAAATTCTTGATTGACTGAGCCATCAGAGAATTTCTTTAAACTTTTCCCAAGCTTTTCCTCTGAACTTTTGTCTTACAAACTCCTCTAAGCAATACTTAAGAATGATGTGATTGCTGTAGCATATGGAATAGAAGCAACTTAGTTTCTGTCCTTCCTAGACTTTGCTCTTTTGTTCTTTTTCTAAATCATCGTTTAAAAAAATTTTATTTAGCTTTAATGAAAAAGGAATAACAGTATGGGGACAAACCTTAATAAAGGACTCAGGCAAAATGTATTGATATTGAAGAATTATTTTCTGTGTGGCAGAATCTCAAATTAGTTAGTTTTAAGTTCTGAATCGTAATGTTTAATAGGAACTATACTAAGTTATCTTTTTTCTAGGCTATTACTCCTAAGCGACTTCTCACATCGGTAACCACTGTAAGTAGAATTTTCAAAAAATTAAAGTTCCTTGAAAAATCTTCACCTTCCACATATACTTCCCTCAATTTGGGAGATTTGGGTTCTATTTCTGGATCAGAAAGATCCCCTGGAGAAAGGAAAGGCTACCCACCCAATATACTTGCCTTGGGATTCCATAGATAGACGAGTCTGGCGAGCTATATATAGTCCATGGGGTCACAAAGAGTCGGACACAACTGAGTAACTAAAACTAACCATTCCAACACCCTTATCGCTTTGGAAATCTTTAAAATATCCTAAAAGGAAAAAATAGTGTTTTCTGAAATGTAGTCCTTGCAATGTTAAAGAGTTTTATACTTGCTATTTAAATCTTTGTATCATATAAAGAAAATAACATGTTCTTCTTCACACCTTTTTTTTTTTTTTTTTTTTTTAAGAAAAGCACCCTTCATTCTTCAGGTGAGTGGATCTTGAACTATTTGAAACACTAGAATAAGGAAAAAGAACTAACAATCGAATACTTATTCATGTAACCCTCTTGATTTATAAGTATCTACTTTAGTCTCCTTTGAATAATATTTTCTTAGTAACCTATAAGATTACTAGCCAGAAGAGTCTGCTGTCAGAAACCACCAGAGGCCACCAAACTGCACATTATTCGGCCTCTAGCAGGCACTGCACACAGGATACCAGCCACTTTACAACTGCAAGTAGCGTTACTCTTCACCACAGCTGCTCTTGCTCTGTAGATTTGTTTTGTGCTGTTCACACTGTAGAGTTTAACTCTTTTAACTGTACTGATCATGCCAATTGTATCATGTCAGAAAAACATCTTTCTAGTTCGCTGGGAACTGGGGTGCCAGTAAGCTAGGACTTTTCCAGAGTAGCATTAGGCCAAAATTTTCCAAAGAGGGTTAGGGTTGAGCTGGTTTCCCTCATCTTTGGACTTTCGATCACTGCTTCTTGGCACAAGAGAATAGCTGAGAAGAACCACGCAGTAAGTCCTGCTGCTCGTTGTGTCATCCTAGACTACAGCAGTAAAGTCCTTTCATGTCTCTTATAGGAAAGTTGCTTTTTACGTACATATTTTTAGGTTCTGTATCTTTAAAAACATCTGCCTCAAATGTTAAGGAGTGCTTGTACCTCATTTAAATATAAATACTTAGCAGTTTACTTTTATTAGGAAACATGTTGATGTTTTAGTCCCCCTGCCTTGCCCCCATATTAGAAATAAAGGAAAATGAAGCAATTTTGTGTTTTTGGTTTTTTTTTTTTTTTCCTGTGACAGTTTAATTTCATTCTATTAGAGTAGGGTGAGGAATTGTTATTTTATATGTACCAAGGTCACTCTGAACTAAACTTCCTACCAAAGTCACTCTGAACTAAACTTTGTTTCGTTTTTCTTTAGTTATGGCCGGTCTTAATGCTGTGCGGACCAGCAACTTTGCCCTTGTTGGATCTTGCACTCTGTCATTATCTTCGGTAGGAAACACAAAATTTGCTCTGGACAAGGTAATCCAAATTTATTTATTTATTTACAGAAAAGTTAGGTCAATGGAAATGTCCCATTTCAAGTGCTTGAAATCTTTGGCTGAATGTGTATGCTCTTAGAATTGTGTGTTAATTGGATATAGGTTTATATGCATGATATGTTTTTTGATATTGGAAGTATTTCTCCCTTTATCTTAATAGTTAAGTCTTCAAAGCAGTATATATTGGTTCATTCTAAATGTCAATTCTGACTAAGAAAGTATTGCTGCTTGCATATAGATGTTAAGCTTACAGTTTTAAAACAGTATCTTGCTCATTTAAAACCAATATTTTGACATGATTAACATTTTTTAGATTTAGTTTTACAAAATAGGGAGGTTAATTTCTTGGAAAAGTACTCATGAATCTAAGGGATTTCTTTCCTGTACTTTACTCTCCAAGTTTAAGACTTCATAGTTTAAATCTTTGTAATATCACTATTGAGAGCTTTTTACCACACTATAAGGACTAAACTTTTAATAGCAAACAAGACCATTTTAAGTGGTAAAAGAAGTAGAGGCAAACTTAAGTCCTAGGGTTGGCTCCTGCTGTATAATACAGACTATTTAAAAATACTATAAGAAATTTCTGTGGTCAGAATATAGAGATGTTTTTTAAAAAAATCCATGTAACTTTTAATGTAGTAATTCGGCTAGATTAACAAATTGAGTGATTCTGGGTCTTTTTTTCTCTTTGTCTTTTATTTTGTTTGTTTTAGATAAATTATGATGTAAAAGAGCGAGAGCTACTGGGCTATATGTTCCAGGAAAAGGTTGCCACATTTTCTTTGCTTGAAACTAATGAGCTTAAAAATTGGTCCTTAATTTTTGGCCCTTATGTTTTTGTTTTACTAACCACTCTCATGTCTTCTTGGTTATTTTGAATAATTAAGGACATTATGTAAATTATGCTTTATTTAGACCATTGGGCATCTTTTTCTTTATTCTCATAATTCTTTAAGGCTTTCTTTAAAAGTTCCCTGGTTTTATTTCATGTATGTTTGGTATTTGGGCTTTTCTCCTGTATTCTTTTTTTTCATGTTACTATTCTTTAAGATTCTGTGGTCACTTCAACAATGATTTTCTGGGTACCAAAATGCCAAATTTAATAACTATCCTAAAATTAAAATTTACTCAATATTGTTGACTTCCTACCTATTGAAAGACCTATTGGTGATGTTTTAAGTAAAAGTAGAAAATTTTTATGGTCTTAATTGGCTAATAGGTATATTGCTATGTAAGTGATGCTGTTTATTAACTTTAAAATTAAAATTCACTTAATGCTAAAATTATACTAAATATAATCATATTTTAGAAGTTTTTTTTTTAGAATTTTTAATATCCCTGTGAAGGTCAATCACAAGCATTTTGTGGGTGTATATAGAAATGCTCGGAGAAGGCAATGGCACCCCACTCCAGTACTCTTGCCTAGAAAATCCCACGGACGGAGGAGCCTGGCAGGCTGCAGTCCATGGGATAACTAGAGTCAGACGCGACCGAGCGACTTCACTTTCACTTTTCACTTTCATGCATTGGAGAAGGAAATGGCAACCCACTCCAGTGTTCTTGCCTGGAGAATCCCAGGGATGGGGGAGCCTGGAGGGCTGCCATCTGTGGGGTCACACAGAGTTGGACATGACTAAAGTGACTTAGCAGCAGCAGCAGCATAGACATGCTAATTTGCAAAATACTAGATAGTGTTTTTTATTTTATTTAAAGTTCTTCAAACAATATTTGCAAATTAGGGAAACATAAGAACTGGAGTTCTGTGAACTATTCCTTACTCAGGGTTGTCATATAGCCAATTTCTATGTATGTACAGTTTCATTAATCTCTAAAATGAAAAAGATTTCAATGATATGTTAAATATAGACTGCTCTCTAAAAAATTTGTTCACTGCCATTTTAGTGTCACACAAATTAAAAATAAATTGTGATATGTTCGTTCTCTTAATGATTTTTTTGTAATTATAGCTAAAGTATCCTACCTGAGTGTAAAATCACTCAATTTAATTGGTTTGTGCTCAGTACTGTAAAGTTTCTTCCTGAGTCAAATACAATATAGATGTAAAATTTGTCACAAGTATGCTTTTATGAATAGCAGGGGGAGGAAATATTTGTTCTAATATCTTATAGTTGATGTAGGAGAATGAGATAGTTAAGTTTAGATGTTCTTTAAATTGGTGGGGAAAATGGATGACCTTATGTACACACATAATAACCTAGTTGATAAAATTTGAGAGAGTAAACAAGTCTCCTGTGTGTGCCCAGAGACCATTAGTGCAAGAGAGCGTTTGCTTATTTTAGTGTGTCTTGACAGTAATGACAAGTCACAGCGTTGTCTCTGAGATCCCCTTCAGAATAGTTTCTTTTGAGGTTAGTCAGACTGTTGACTCTACAGATACAGGATAGTACTAATAATGAATTCCCTGGTGGCTCAGTCAGTAAAGCATCTGCCTGTAACATGAGAGACCCAGGTTTGATCCCTGGCTGGGGAAGATCCCCTGGAGAAGGAAACGGCAACCCACTCAAGTATTCTTGCCTAGAAAATCCCATGGACGGGGGAGCCTGGTGGTCTATAGTCCATAGGGTCGCAAAGAGTCGGACACGACTGAGCAACTTCACTTTTCTTATTTGAGGTTACAGATACCTGATATAGAGACTGGCATTCTGGAATTTAAATTATGAATCTCAATCAATCACACTTTCAGATCCTTTCTTTGAATAGAGAATCCAGAATAGTCATAGGTTTTACTGTACTTTTATGAATAAAGGGAGAAGGATATCCCACAGTTCATCTTCTGACTTAAAGAAATCTCATAGATATATGTACCTTCCAGGAAAGAGAGATGTCACTTTACCCCACCCCAGTACTTTTGCCTGGAAAATCCCATGGACGGAGGAGCCTGGTGGGCTGCAGTCCATGGGGTCGCTAAGAGTCGGACACGACTGAGCGACTTCACTTTCACTTTTCACTTTCATGCATTGGAGAAGGAAATGGCAACCCACTCCAGTGTTCTTGCCTGGAGAATCCCAGGGACGGGGGAGCCTGATGGGCTGCCGTCTATGGGGTCGCACAGAGTCGGACACGACTGAAGCGACTTAGCAGCAGCAGCAGGACAAAAAACTGTAAAGTAGAACACCTGACTAGCATTGTAGAATTTTGAAGTTGCAGGAAGAATGATTAGGTATTCTGGTGTGTCCGAAGCTATCCTGCTTTATACCTGTTGGCCTGGTGTGATTATTAACAGGTATAATTATTCTCACTCAGAAGTATCTTGGTATATAAAAAATTACAAAGTAACCCTGATCATAGAGTACATTTTACACCTCTTAATAATAATCCTTGAGGTGCTGATAATTTTAAAAGACCCTTTTTATTAAACAGAAAACAGAATACGATCACACATTTTCACGTCTCCACACTTGATAGGGTGTAGTAACATTGATGTCTGTGAATATTCTCAGTTCACTTCAGGACAAGCTTCTCACCAAGAATATTGTCTACTTTTCACAGCTTTTCACATTTTCTTCTCATCTTTCTGAGATTCTTTTTACAGGATCACTCTCTTGGCTAAATGGTAGAATTCTGTTAATTAGCATTGAGAGGCTAAGAGCTTAACACTGACAATATGGAAAAGAAAATGGTAATGGAATTTATAACTAATGCAGTTAATGAGGTATATGACGTCTTGACCCTGATTAGCATTGTAGAATTACATTATAGATGCCTTTGAAGTTCAGAAAGTTGAAAGTTTATTTTATGAAATTAGTCTCTTGAAATCTATACTTTTTGGTCAAGAATTCTCCCTTTTTATCTTTATTAGGGTGGAGGAGTAAATTTTTATAAACTAACCTTCCAGTTAAAACTTTCAAATTTAGACTGAACTATGATTATTCCAACCAGAGTGTCATTCTTTTTCACTGGGCAGCAGGAATGAGAGAGTTAATCATTCCCCTTTCTATCTTGACCCAGAAGTCAATATCACTTTAAATATTTCTCCAATTGAATTTTTCTTGTATTTGTAATCTTTAATTTAAATTCAGAATTATTTTATATTATCACATATACTTAAGCTATTTTATTATTTAAAATATACTTTTGGCCTGAGGTCTCTTTGCTAAATATTAATATACTGGTGAGAATGATTTATTTAAAATATTTATATGAATATTTTCATACAAGATGGAAAGCATGATTTTATTTGGAAGAAAATATCAATGATTTTATTTGGAAGAAAATATCAATCTCTCAAACTTCCAAGCAGTAAAAGCAACAGAGTCTCAATTTAGGCACTTAGTTTTGTTTGTCAATTTATGCTCCATGGGGTATGAGTCTGAGTGACCTCCGGGAGCTGGTGATGGACAGGGAGGCCTGGCGTGCTGCGGTTCATGGGGTCGCAAAGAGTCGGACACGACTGAGCGACTGATCTGATCTGATTGGGTACATCGGAGAAGGCAATGGCACCCCACTCCAGTACTCTTGCCTGGAAAATCCCATGGACGGAGGAGCCTGGTGGGCTGCAGTCCATGGGGTCGCCAAGAGTCAGACATGACTGAGTGACTTCACTTTCACTTTTCACTTTCATACACTGGAGAAGGAAATGGCAACCCACTCCACTGTTCTTGCCTGGAGAATCCCAGGGACGGGGAAGCCTGGTGGACTGCCGTCTATGGGGTCGCACAGAGTCGGACACAACTAAAGTGACTTAGCAGCATTGGGTACATAGATACTTAAGATCTTCTTGATGAATTGTTAACACTTTGTCTTTCTGGTAGTCATCTTTAAGGTCTATTTTGTTTGTTATTAATAGAATTACATCAGCTTTCTTATGATTAATGTTTGTATGGTATATCTTTTTGCATTCTTTTTAATTTTTCCTGGCCATGCCTTGTGGCATGTAGGGTCTTAGTTCCCCAACCAGGGATCAAACCCATGCCCCCTGCAGTGGAAGCGTGGCACCTAACCACTGGACCACTGGGGAATCCCCTCTTTTTCCATTCTTTATTCTTAACTTGTCTGTGTTCATATATGTCAAATTTATGTCTCATAAGAATATTTTATAGTCATGTTTTGTTATTGTTAAACAATTTTTTGTCTTTTCATTACAATGTTTGATACATTTATATTTAATGCAATACTGATAGGGTTCAGTTCAGTTCAGTCGCTCAGTTGTGTCTGACTCTTTGCAACCCCATGAATCACAGCACACCAGGCCTCCCTGTCCATCACCAACTCCCGGAGTTCACTCAGACTCACGTCCATCGAGTCAGTGATGCCATCCAGCCATCTCATCTTCTGTTGTCCCCTTCTCCTCCTGCCCCCAATCCCTCCCAGCATCAGAGTCTTTTCCAATGAGTCAACTCTTCGCATGAGGTGGCCAAAGTACTGGAGTTTCAGCTTGAGCATCATTCCTTCCAAAGAAATCCCAGGGCTGATCTCCTTCAGAATGGACTGGTTGGATCTCCTTGCAGTCCAAGGGACTGTGAAGAGTCTTCTCCAACACCACAGTTCAGAAGCATCAATTCTTCGGCACTCAGCTTTCTTCACAGTCTAACTCTCACATCCATACATGACCACAGGAAAAACCATAGCCTTGACTAGATGGAACTTTGTTGGCAAAGTAATATCTCTGCTTTTGAATATGCTATCTAGGTTGGTCATAACTTTCCTTCCAAGGAGTAAGCGTCTTTTAATTTCATGGCTGCAGTCACCATTTGCAGTGATTTTGGAGCTCCAAAAAATAAAGTCTGACATTGTTTCCACTGTTTCTCCATCTATTTCCCATGTAGTGATGGGACCAGATGCCATGATCTTAGTTTTCTGAATGTTGAGTTTTAAGCCAACTTTTTCACTCTCCACTGTTACTTTCATCAAGAGACTTTTGAGTTCCTCTTCACTTTCTGCTGTAAGGGTGGTGTCATCTGCATATCTGAGGTTATTGATATTTCTCCCAGCAATCTTGATTCCAACTTGTGTTTCTTCCAGTCCAGCGTTTCTCATGATGCACTCTGCATAGAAGTTAAGTAAGCAGGGTGACAATATACAGCCTTGACGTACTCCTTTTCCTATTTGGAACCAGTCTGTTGTTCCATGCCCAGGTTGGGTTTAGTCTATTACAAAGCAGGCATACTTACACTACAGGCTAAATCTGGCTCTTGGCCTTTTTTTTTTGACAAAAGTTACTTTTGTCACAATTAATGAATTGATATTGATATATTATTAACTAAAGTTCAGCAGCCTGTTTTTGTAACTAAAGTATTGACACATAATCATGCTTTTTTGCTCTGTAGCAACTGTTCTTTGTTCATTTGTTTTTCCTCTCTTGACTGCTTCTGAGTATTTTGCTAATCATTTTTCTTCTCTGTTGGCGTTTTAGCTGTACCTCCCTGTAGTGTTTTTCAGTTATTACTGAGAATTACAATATACATCTTTAGCCTATTACTGTCACTACAATCTACCTTGAAATACAGTTACACTTTATGTACCTTGCAACTGTTAGAACCTTGCATTTGTCCATTCCATTATATTTTACTTCTACCCTTGTTATAAACCCCAATGCACTGTTATTTTTTCAATCAATTTTTAAAGGAAATTTAAAAGTATTGTCCTTTGTATTTACCAGTTGTTATGTTCTTCATTCATTTCGTAGAGTCAGACTTCCATGTGGGATAATTATTGCCTTCTTAGGAAGAAGTTTTTTTGTTTTTTAATTTCATTATAGCATAAGTGTGCTGGAAATGAATTCTCTAACTTTTGTTTATCTAAAAATGTCTTTCTTTACATTGTCTTCATTTCTGAAGGACTGCTAGACTGACAGGTTTTTTCCTTTCACCCATTCTTTTAAAGTTGCCATTTTATTGTTTTCTGACTTTGTTTCTGATCATCAGTCAGCCATCAGTCTTTTCTGTTTTTTAAAATTTTTATTATCTTTATTTTTATTTATTTGGCTCTGGTGGGTCTCCATCGCTGCTCGCAGGCTCTCTAGTTGCGGCAAGCAGGGGATACTCTTCCTTGCAGTGCGCAGGCTTCTCCTTGCGCGGCTTCTCTTGTTACGGAGCATGGGCTGTAGCTGTGTGGGCTTTAGTAGTTAGGGGCTCTGTAGTTGCAGCTTATAGGCTTAGTTGCCCTGAGGCACGTGGAGTCTTCCCCAAGGGGATTGAATCCCTGTCCCCTGCATTGGCAGGCAAATTCTTGATCACGGGACAACTAAGAAAGCCCTGTTTTTATTTTTTTGTCCGTGCCGGTGCAGCTTGTGGGATCTTAGTGTCCTGGACAGGGATCACACCTGGGCTCCCAACAGTGAAAGCACCGAGTCCTAGCCACTGGACTGCTGGGGAATTCCCCTTTTCCACTGTTAATATTTAAAATTTTTAAAATTTGAGACAGTTTGACCCTAATCTGCCTAGGTGTGGTTTTCTTTGTCATGCTGGGTCATTTCTTTTTCATCCTAAGTTAATCAACTTTATGGAGCTCTTTCTAGTTCATGTTTTATAAGTTTTGGCAAATGCTTAGCCATTATCTCATCAAATATTTCTTCTGCCTTGTTTTTTATTCTTTCTAGGACTCGAGCTGAATTGTATATTGGACTCTTGATTATGTTCCTACAGATCTGTAGCCCACTTTTTTTTGTTTGTTTTTAATTTAATTGTTTTTTCCTTTGTGTTTCATTTTGGATCATTTCTATTTACCAGTCTTTGAATTCACGTCTTTTTTTCTAATGTGCCCAGTTTCCTGTAAAGCCTATCCAGTGAAAGCCTATTCACTTTCAACTTTTTTCTTATTCTAAAATTCCCGTTGGGATTTTTTTTATATATATATATTCTTCAGAGTTTCCATTTCTCTGTCAAAACTCTCCCTTTTCTCACCCATTTTTGTCCTTCTTTTCCTCTAAATTCCATAACACAATATAAATGTCCTTGTCTTATCATTCCAACATCTAGATCATCTGTGGGCCTGCTATTGACAGGATTTGTTTTCTTTTGATTAAAGGCCACCTTTTCCTGCTTTTTCATGACTTGTAAAACTTTTAAACTGTAGGCTAGATGTTGTGTTATTAAAAAGCAGTAGAGTCTGAAGTAGGTGGTGATAATCCCCTTTTGTCTCTTAGACAGTGTAATCAGTAGTGGAGCTGAGATGGGGTTTTGTTACTTGGGGTCAACTCTTGTTTTTGTTTTTTTTGCTTAAGAAGCAGTTTATTTTTTACAGTTCTGCAGACTAGAAGTCCAAAATCTAGGCTTTGAAGGGGGTGGGTTCTTCTGAAATCATCTCTCCTTAGCTTGTTGATAGCTGTCTTAGGTGTCTTTCACATGGCCTTTTCTCTGTGTGTCTAAATCTTCCTCTGTTTATAAGGACACAATCATATTGGATTAGAGTCCCTCCTGATGAACTAATTTAACCTTAGTGACCTCTTTAAAGGCCCTATCTCCAAATATAGTCACATTTTGTGGTATGGGGAGTCAGAACTTCAACATGTGATTTTGATAAGGGATGGTGGAGAGGGGACACAGTTCAACCATAGCATGGTTAAAGCTGTAGCATGAGTTTTAGGATTATAAATGTTGGAAACATATTTGTTTCTAAAGAATAAGAAAAAACTTTATGAGTACAGAATGATTCAACTTTAAAATAAGCAATAAAAAATTCTATTTTCAATAACATGTTGGTTTTATAATTTAGCTTATGTTTATTTTGGTTCAAAGCAATTTGATTCCAATGAAAGAATCAGTTTCCTTTTTACTCATTCCTCACTAAATGGTTCTGGACACGATGGCAACATGAGATTTCCATTAAAATATTCATCCTTATCCTCACCATTATCATCAAGCTAACAATTATTACCTAATGACTATTTTAAAGAAAATTTTATTTGGAGGATAATTGCTTTACATTATTGTATTGGTTTCTGTTGTACAACAACCTGAATCGGTTATACGTATACATATATCCCCTTCCTCTTGAGCCTCCCTTCTTACCTAATGATGATTGATGTTGAACATTTTTTTCATGTGTTTGTTGGCAATTTGTATTTTGAGTCTTTTGGATAAATTCTGAGAAGTGGGGTTGATTTATTTTATGATAGTTCTGTTTTTAATATTTTGAGGAACCCTCATACTGAAAAGATTTTCATTTTGATGAAGTTTGTCTATTTTTTCTTTTGTTGATCATGCTTTTGGTATTATATTTGAGAACCACTGTCAAATCCACGATCACTGCAGATTTACTCATCTGTTTTTCTCCTAAGAATTGTATGGTTTTTGCCCTTATATTTAGGTCATTGATCCATTTTGAGTTAATTTTTGTATGTGACATGAGGTAGGGATCCGACCTCACTCTTTTGCATGTGGCTGTCCAGTTTCCCCAGCACCATTTGTTGAAAATACTGCTCTTTCCTCATTGAATGGTTTTGGTACCCTTGTTGAAAATCAATCTGGGTTTATCAATGTGTGGGTTTATTTCTAGACTTTCAGTTCTATTCCTATGGTCTGTATGTCTATCCTTATTCCAGTATCACACTGTTCTGATTACTGTAGCTTTGGATTTGAAATTGGGAAGTACGACTTTGAAGATTGTTCTGGTTATTTGGGGCCTCTTGCAATTACATATGAATTTGAGGATTAACTTTTCCATTCTGTAGTTCACTCTTCTTTATTGCTGAATAATATACTGTTTAAATATGCCAATTGGTTTATCCCATTTTCTGTCAAGTATGTTCTTTTGATAGAGAATGGATAAACACATGTATTGTCTTCTTAAATCTGTGTTTTCTTTATCACATTAACTTGGGACTTAGGGTTCTGTTTTAAATCAGGCTCTATATTGAATGAATTTATTCTTCAGAAGCATTTGTTGCTAAGGAACCAGTGGCTTTTTGGCCACCTACTTTATATTCCAGCTTTAGAAAATACTGTGTTTTCAAGACATAATATTCTCTATTCATGCTATTCATGATTTAAACATGTTTTATCAAGAAAAACTTTTACAAATAATTTGCTCTGTTTCCTCACAGGTGCCCTTTTTATCTCCTTTGGAAGGCCATATTTATTTAAAAATAAAGTGTCAGGTGAATTCAAGTGTGGAAGAAAGAGGTTTTCTAGTAAGTAACATCACTGGATCTATATTTTTTTCCATCTTTTCAAGTATAGACTTGGTTTCCCATAGGAATGAAAGTCTGTGTAACCAAGCAATTAACTGGTTCAGTAAAGATTTGTTGCATGACCCCTCTATGCCTATCACTGTGCTGGTGTTGGAATATAATGGGCTGCAAAAAATAGTCCCTCCACTCAGAAACTTGTAGTTTAATAGGGGGAAATACAATACAGTACTGTAATGGGAGAAAGCATGGAGAGCACGGGTGCAAACTGGCGGGACACCACGTCTTAGGTATGTGTGGGAGGGCTTACTGGAAGTTATTGGAAGTAACTCGTAAACTGGCAGCTGAACAAGTCAGCCAGGGGAAGAGAGGAGGGAGATGTGCTCCAGATGAAGGAAAAGCATGTACTGTGGGCTGGAAGCCCCTTCCCTCTCCCACCCCCACCAGAGAAAAACATGACACATCTAGATAGCGGCAGGTATTTAGAGTGACACATTTAGACTCAGAATGTGTGTGCAGAGGAAGGGCAGGAGGCAACTGACTGGGGCCGGGGAAAGTGTATTTAGGAGAAATGAGACTAAGTGTTTGAAAGCCTTTTAATGACTTCAGCGTGAAGCCAATGGGGTGTTCTTATAGGATTTTAAGCAGAGGACTGACATCAAATTGGGAGTTTAGGAAGGTCGTTCTGACTGCTGTGTGGAAGTAGAGGACCTGAAGAAGACTAGCGAGCAGACTGAATTACTCCTTGAGAGAGGGGATGGTGGCTGACAGTCTGGGTGGAGTGAAGGACTTTTCGTGGAGGGATGAAGGAGGAAGAAGGGCAGACCTTAGTGGTTTGTTTGTAGGGGTGGAGAGCAGAATTAAGAATGTCACCCAGATCCCTGCCTTGCACAATTTGTTGGGTGACTATACTGAGATTAGGGATCCTGGGAAAGGAGCAAGTGTTTGTGTTTGTGATGGAAAGTGTTTTTTCCCCAAATTTAATTGGGGAAAATTGCAAACATACAGCAATGTTGTTAGAATTTGAGTGCCCACATACCCAGCATCTAGGTTTTGCCATTAACATTTTTTACTGTCCTTGCTTTATCATGTACCTACTACCGAGCTATCCTTCTAGCGAATCCTGAAAATATATTTGTGGGGGAAGACTTTCAAAATGTATCGTGGACATTAGCCTGTTTCCCTGAATCCTCAGTATCCATCCCCTGAGTTTTTATACAGGCATGCTATGCTATGCTATGCTAAGTCACTTCAGTCGTGTCAGACTCTGTGCGACCCCATAGACGGCAGCTCACCAGGCTTCCCCGTCCCTGGGATTCTCCAGGCAAGAACACTGGAGTGGGTTGCCATTTCCTTCTCCAATGCATGGGAAAGTGAAAAGAGAAAGTGAAGTTGCTCAGTCATGTCCGACTCTTAGCGACCCCATGGACTGCAGCCTACCAGGCTCTTCCGTCCATGGGATTTTCCAGGCAAGAGTACTGGAGTGGGATGCCATTGCCTTCTCCGTTATACAGGCATACATCTATGTAATCCAGGTTTCTATTAAGATACAAAATACTGCCCCAGAAAGTTCCCTCATGTCCCTTGTCAGTCAATCCCCACCCAAGGGAGAAAGTTTTAATGGTTTAAGTTTTAAACGACTTGAAGTTTAAATGCCTAGAGACATGTTTCAGAGGTTTGAATTAGGTACTGAAGATAGATATTTTAGATGAGATGAAGGTTTGGAAATCTGCAGCAGAGAGGTAGTATTCAAAGTGCAGGCAGACTTGAATAACCAGGAGAACACTAACATTTAAGCCACAGACCTAAGAAGAGAAGACTGCAGGGTGGCCAAGGGATAATTTAGTATCATGGTTGCCAGGGAAAGAGAGTCTGAAAGAAGGAGTGATCAAGTTAGATAAGGATTTATTGGAGACTGTTGGACTTACTTATGAGGTGGTCATTCTAGTCTTGCCAAGAGCAGGAGCTAGATTGCAAATGTGTTATAAAGGGCGTGAAAGATGAAGAATGAGAGTGTAGAAACTCTTTGAAACAAATTTTGGCTGCAGTGGGGTAAAAAGAATGTGGTACTTGCAGAGGTATGTAGGGTGAAAGAAGGATTTTGTTCGCATTTTATTAGAACTGAAGAGACTTGAGTGTCTGTAATTTCAAATGGGTAGCTTCTAATAGGGCCAAAGAGGGTGAAGATAGAGGCAATGGGGAACTTGCACTAGGGTTAAGGAATAACGCATGGAACAAAGTCATGAGAGTGAGAGCGAAGAAGATCCAAGCCACGGTTCACGATCTTGTACAGAATTACACTTTTTCCATTATCAGAGGAGAGAAGTGTGTGTGTAGAATATACAGAAGATTGTGGGTGTGGTACCAGAAGTAGAGAAAATCTAATAGCTTTGGTTTTCTTTGTGAAGCAAGAGTTTCAACTGTATGACAGATATCACAAACCAATTTGTAGTTGCTGACATAGGGTATGGAAAGAAGAGCTTGACTGTACAGGAAGTCCAGGCTGCCAAGATGACTGTAAATCAGACTTCGTAGCTTTTACACATGTAAATCCAGCAGAGGGCACTAGATATTCTTGGAAGAGTGTTTTTGTAAATATCAGACTTGAACATAGTGTACGCTTACTGACCTTTTCCTTTAATGTAAATATAATATATCCACATCTTGCTTTAGATACCTTTAGCATTGATAGACTCTTATGCCAACTGGTTCATTTGCCTATAAGGTCTGACCTGTTTAACTTTTGAGCTGGGCTCTTAAGTAGTTTAGAGTTGTATCTTTTCAGGTTAACTCTGTCTTGAATCCTAGAGCCCACTCTTACTGCATCCACACTTATAGAAATGTGATAAAAAAAAAAATTGCTCAGGACTCCCACAGATAACTTCTGTCCCCTGTCTAAATTGTGCCTTTTAATTACTTCTAACCTCTATTTAAAAATAGAGATAGTAATTGAAATTAAAGTTACTTGGTGCAGTTTTCTTTCCTGAAGTGCCAGGGGCAGCTGAATCAAAGGAGACTACCAACCAGTGAAACTAAGTGATTCTAAAATGGTGCTAGTCTAGCTTTGCCAGTGCTGATGAGCAGCAAGAGAAGTACATTCTGCATTAGCTAGAAGGTTCCAGTTCTTCTTTGTGATTGTATATTGTCATTTAATTTCCTTGGCCTTCAGTTACCCTAGCTATAAAAATGAAAAATCTGTCCATTTGTTATTTTTCTCTGATTATAGTAGGGAGTAATGATAACTTGGTATTATTTTTATCTATCAAATTTTTCTTTTTCTATTACCTTTGTAATGTAAACACAAAAGGGAGCTGGTGAGTCATTTGTACTAACTTTGCTCTTGAGATTGAAATAACAAGATTTCTGGTCTTGATACAGAGTAGAATAAAAAAATAAACTTAAGTACTTTAAAAAAAGGAAAAGAAAATCATGCAAGTCGATTTTGAAGTATGAAATATGTCAACGTACTGAAGTTTAATGTGTAGAAAACATTTAATTGATCCTCAGGTTTCTAAAGTCAGTATTTTATTGACTTTTTCAGACCATATTTGAAGATGTTAGTGGTTTTGGTGCCTGGCATCGAAGATGGTGTGTTCTTTCTGGAAACTGTATCTCTTATTGGACTTATCCAGATGATGAGAAACGAAAGGTAATATTAATATTGATGGTCAGTGGTCAAAGCCCTAACTGACTTTCAGGTAATATTTTATCCAAGTGTTCCCTGTGGCCATAAGCCACCCAAATTCCACACTCAGGTTTATTTACTAAGCCATTAAGATGTAGTGAGTGTGTGTGTGTATGTGTGTGTGTGTATATTTGTGTAAGAACTTTATATCTTCTTCATTCCTTGTGATTTGACCACTCTTTAAATAACTCAAGACATATATATTTTTTTTTTCTGGAATGTTTTAGAATATTTTTTAATTGATTTTTAGTCAGAAATATGTTAAATTCACTTTTGTATTTTATTAACAGTTGATTTACCCAAATTTGGGGTAAAACAGAAATGGAAAACCACCATAGGAATATTGTGATTTTAGTTTGTTTCTAAAATTTGGTAATAGAATTTTATGTAATATATTACATCATATTTTTTAAAAATTTAATGTTATTGCCTAAGTGTGATAATTTATTATCCAAAGATTGGGAAATAGAAATAAGAAGAATTATAAAGTAAACTCATCTATAAAAGATAACTACTGTTCACATTTTGGTTGTATTTCCTTTTACATTTTTTAAATGTGTAATATATAATAATAATAATTATATATCCATTTATGAATCTTTTTTAAACAGAAAATATCATATCTTTTTAAACTTGATTTTTACTTGATAATGAATATCCTGATATCTTTCCACATAGCTAAAAATACATCTATGATATTACATTAGATAACTGTATGTATTACATTGTAGCCATGTAGAATTTTATTTTAAGATTTATTGTGAAGTATTTGGAACATTCAAAAAAAACATGATTTCCACCAGCCTCTGTATTATCAGTCCAGTTGAAGCTCCTTATATAATTTTCTCTCCTTCACAGAGATAACCCCTATCCTAAAATTATTTTGTTCCCATGTATTTCTTTAAATTTTTTTATATGTGATATATATAAGCAGTATATTGTTGCAATTGCATATTTTGAAATATTTTACAAATAGTATCATACTGTATATAGTGTTTTGCAACTTATAGGTTTGAATCAACATGATTTGTGAAGTTAGTGTTGGCTGGTGTGTGTAGCATATATGTAACTCTAGTTTGCAGAGCTTTACCCATCTTTCTCTGTACTGAAATACTCCATTATAAGAATGCATCACAATCAATTTATACACTTCTCTTATTTATGGGCACTTGATTATTTCAAATTGTCACTGTTATAAACAGCTCTGCTATGACTTAACTATATGGATCAGTGCTCTGTATTTAAATTGGCATATAATTGCTTTGCAGTGTTGTGTTAGTCTCCGCTGTACAATAGAGTGAATCAGCTACATGTATACTTATCACCCCTCCCTCTTGGACCTCCCTTCCACCCCTAACCCCCATCCCACCCATATGGGTCATCACAGGGCACCAAGCTGGATCAGAGCTCTTTCTCGATTTTGTATCTAGTAGCAGAATCTCTGGTTTGTAGGGTTTTACCCATCTTCAGTTTAGCTAGATTTTGTCTGGTGAATCTTGAAATTGGTTGTATAACGTTCTCTTCCCACCAGGAGTTCTCATTGTTCCACATCCCAGCACCATTTGTTGTTTCAGCCTTTTAAACTCTGAATGTGATAGGTGTGAAATGTTATTTTACTGTGTTTTTATTTTAATTTTCCTTGACTGAGCATTGAGCAAGCATCTTTTCTTATGTGTTTTGGCCACTTGTTTTTCTAGTCTTTTGCTTGGCATATGTTTTAATTTATCCTTATAGTATCTTTTCATAAACAGAATTTTTAAAGCTAAGATAAATCTGTCAGTTTATTATTTTATTGTTTGCTTTTTTGTGTCCTGGTTAAGAAAACCATCTCTACTCTATAGTCATAAAGAATATACTTTATGACTATAAAAATCTATATCTATAGATTTTTAAAATTTATAAAAATTTATATAGACTATAAAATCTATATCTAAAAAATGATAAAGATTTATATTTACAATTTAATTTACCTGGAATTGATCTCCCCCACCCCCAATCTGGAAACCCCATTGTGCTGGGGTTGATCCATTCTTTCCCTACTCATCCACATGCTGTTTCTGGCATGTATCAAGATATCGTTTTATATGTGGGTCTATATTTAGGCTTTCTATTCTGTTTTCTTTGGTCTGTATCTCTCATTCTCAAGTACTATAGCTTTAAAATAAATCTTTAAGCCTGGTAAGATAACTCTGCTAAGTTGTGTTTTTATTCAATAGTGTATTTATTCTTTTACTTAAACACATACACACACACACATACACAAATAGATGTACCTATATATTTAACTTTTTATAATTGGAATGTACCCAAAAAAAGAGAAATTAGTAAGAGAGAAATACCTTATTAATTTCTTTGTTTCATTTATCCTCCACAGCACACTTTTGTTCTCATTGGTTTGCTAAGGTATTTTAAAGCAAATATCACATTTCATATTATATCATATAATCTGTGAGTCAAGGTTGCCAGTTCCTAGCATTGGTAAATATGCTAGGAACCCAAGGAAGCCAGGTTTCAGGCTAGCCTACTATTCTGCACTCTTCCTCATTGATTTTGGCTTATGAAGGTTTCTTTTGCTGTCTTGCAAGTTCAGTTATCTAGCACTTGGGGGGTTATGGAAGGACTCTCAGACTACTTAGTTTCCCATACTTGCTGAAAACATAATGTTATTTGTTTTAAATAGTCCCCTATTACTGTGATTTAATTTGTTTCAATCTTTTCAGCATTATGAAAAAACAGCAATTACACGTATATAAGAGCTCCCTGGTGGCTCAGTGGTAAAGAATTTGCCTGCCAGTGCAGGAGACAGGAAGATCCCTTGGAGAAGGAAATGCCAACTCCAGTATCCTTGCCTAGGAAATCCCATGGACAGAGGAGCCTGGCAGGCTATAGTCCATGGGGTCACAGAAGTGTCAGACATGACTTAGCAACTAAACAACAGCAGTACCTATATAAACATCTTTGTGTAACTATATATTTACTTAGGATAAATTTCTTGTAGGTGAAGTTGTATGGTCTGGATATGTTCATTTAGAATGTTTTTTGATCACTGTTATTAAATTATCTACCAGTTATAGACCATTTTTGCTTTCACTAGCAGTGTATAAGAATTTGTTACCCCCAACCAATCAACATTGGTTGATTACTATTCTTTTCAGACTTGGTCAATATAATGTTTTAAAATGGTATATTTCATTCTATTTTTTTTTTTAAATTACTAATAAATTTGACACTTTGATTGGCAGTTTCTAAATTGTCTGGGCCCGGGACTTCCCTGGTTAAAAATCTGCCTGCCAATGTAGGGGACATGGGCTCAATCCCTGGTCCGGGATGACTGCATATGCTGCAGCCACTAAGCCCATGTGCCTCAGTTACTGAGCCCACATGTTGCAACTACTGAAGCCCCTGCGCCTAGAGCTTGTGCTCTGCAGCAAGAGAAACCACTGCAATGAGAAGCTCATGCACCACAATAAGAGAGCAGTCCCTGCTTGCTATGCTATGCTATGCTAAGTCACTTCAGTCGTGTCCGACTCTGTGTGACCCCATAGATGGCAGCCCACCAGTCTTCTCTGTCCCTGGGACTCTCCAGGCAAGAACATTGGAGTGGGTTGCCATTTCCTTCTCCAATGCATGAAAGCAAAAAGAGAATGTCCGACTCTTAGCGACCTCATGGACTGCAGCCTACCAGGCTCCTCTCTCCATAGGATTTTCCAGACAAGAGGACTGGAGTGGGGTGCCATTGACTTCTCCTCCCTGCTTGCTACAACTAAAGAAAGCCCGTTCATAGGAACCAAAACCCAGTACAGCCAAAAATAAATTTAAATAAATAAATATATTGTTTGGGCCCATACTTGTCCCTTTTCCCATTTTTCAGCACCATTTAGTCTTGCAATTTTTAATTTTTTTTTTACTCTCATACTGTAAGAATGACATGGCTTCTAAAAATCCAAGGTAGTAGTTTGGCCTGATCTTTTAGAGATACGTAAAAAATATTTACAGATAAAATACTATATCTATGTTTCTATTTGTAGAAAGGGAAGAAGTAAGAGGGTTTGAGACAAAAAGGGTTGAATGTTTGTTTCTATTTGTTAGAACTGATTAATGAGTACATGGAAGCTTATTATGCTGTTCTTTTTACTTTGTATCTATTTTAAGTTTTCCATAACAAATGGTTTGTTTTTTTAAGCTGGCTAAGATGACCAGTTGACATTTTTGGTTTCTGTTTTTATATCCAGCAAGAAATAATCATAAATATTAAATGTGTTTCTCTAAATACAGTGTAATTAAGTTTTAACTTTTAAATGAATGGTTTTCTTATTGTAAGTTGGTATCAAGTTGAATACTGCTCAGTGCTTACTGACTTAAATAATCTTATTTATTTTGTACTAATCATATTTTTTAAAAATTTGTTTTAAAGAATCCCATAGGAAGATTAAATTTGGCCAATTGTACCAGTCGGCAGATAGAACCAGTCAACAGAGAATTTTGTGCAAGACGCAACACTTTAGAATTAATTACTGTTCGACCACAAAGAGAAGATGACCGAGAGACTCTGGTCAGCCAATGCAGGGACACACTCTGTGTAACCAAGTATGTATTGGGCTATAAATGTTTCTATCAACTAAGTAATTGATTGCCCACTGTGTCCTCACCACTGTGAGAAATGTCAGAGATGCTCTTTGTCTTTGAAGAGGGTACGATTTAAGAATGAGAAGACAAAACACATACACATCAGTAAGAGAGGCATGTAATAACAAAATTAATATAGCTAAGAAAAACACAGCATTCAACTTATGTCTTAGTTTATTATGTTTTCCAGCACACTTACAGTTTAGCCATTTTCGGGGCAGTTAGCTAATATTCTTTGTGTTAAGTTTGAAGATTTCATGTGTAACTGGTAAGTCAAGTATTATTTAGAGATTTGACACATCCCTGTCTTGAGAGTCCCTTGGACTGCAAGAAGATCCAACCAGTCCATTCTGAAGGAGATCAATCCTGGGATTTCTTTGGAAGGAATGATGCTAAAGCTGAAACTCCAGTATTTTGGCCACCTCATGCGAAGAGTTGACTCATTGGAGAAGACTCTGATGCTGGGAGGGATTGAGGGCAGGAGGAGAAGGGGACGACAGAGGACGAGATGGCTGGATGGCATCACTGACTCGATGGATGCGAGTCTGGGTGACCTCTGGGAGCTGGTGATGGACAGGGAGGCCTGGCGTGCTGCAGTTCATGGGGTCGCAAAGAGTCGGACACGACTGAGCGACTGATCTGATCTGATCTGATCTGCCTGTCCCTTCCCAAAGTACCAAAGTACCTTCCCAAAGTACTTCACTCTACTCTGAAAATTTCTAGTTGGTGATGGAAAGAATAAACTTCTGGGAGTGTCAGTTTTTGTAACCCTAAACTTAAGTATAAGATGTAGAAACTTGTTGCTAAGAGTCTTTTGCTTGAATGCCCAAGAGAAGCTTGCAGACCAACTTCAATGTAAAAAATTGTGATTAGGGACAAAAGTTAGAATTTGACAAAAATCTCTGTTAATCAGATTGTAGCTGAATATTTCAGACAGGGAGATGGGTAGAACTGGCTCCGTGAATTTCTGATGTGGAAATGTCAGATAGCTTAGGCAAGAGACACTCTATTAAAATAGAACAAAGTTGCCCCAATACTGCCACTTTGTTTTAAAACAGAGAGAAAGGGGACCCGTTCTATGGGAATTCTTGATGTCTGGATTGCTTTTAGATTAATTTAGTTCATTCAGCTCATCCACTCCTTTCCTTTGGGGGTCTTCTGTGCAGCAGTGACCTCATTCAGGACAGGAGAGGCAAATTGGATTTATAGTCACTTTCTTTAGTAGCTACCCTGTCTGTGGCCATAGTCAGTGAAGGAACCAAACAAAATTCAGTCCCTAAGTACTTCCTGACCACCATGGCCCTTTTAAACATTACTTATATTTTTCATAAAATCTTCTTTTACTTGTTACATATACCTTCCCAGATTTCTCCTTCGACCTTCTCCTGTGGTGGAAATAGTTATATCACATATTGTTCTAATTATGCTGTATTTCACTTGCATGTAATTTTTCTCATTGTAACAGCATCATAATTTGAGTGGACCAAGCATTTGAGAGAGGCCCATTCTCAATTCAGTCTTGACTGACTGAGTCTTCTAGCTTTGCTTTGTGGCTTCTTAAAACTTTTTTCACTTTTTGATCATACCTTTTGCAGAGTATATACATTTTACAGTTATACATTCTCCTTTGCCTTATTTATCTGTTTCTCCCCAGGGCCTTTCTGACCTATGCCTTTTATCTAAATTTAATGTATCACATTTTTATTTCTACAAACCAACCTTGCTATATTTCCCTCTTTCAATGCGAAGTATTTATCATCTGATCAGTAGTGCCTACTTTGAAATATAGATTGAACATTTGAACTAGAAATGCTTCATCACATGACAAAGCAGTATCGTGCAGTTGAACCCTGAGAGGTCAACAGACCTAAATTTAAATCCCGACTCAGTGACTGACTGATGGAGGTTTAAATCCCAACTCAGTAACTTACCAAATGTGACTGTGGCAAGGTATTTAACTTTGCTGGCTCTCTGAAATCTCCTGTGTCATAAGAGAAGAATAAACTCCACAGAGTGACAATAAAGGTTAATGAGTAGATCTACTTAGCGTGTTGTCATACACACGGAATGAGCTCAACAAATGGTCGCTATCTTTATTGTAAATGTGTTCCCTCCATTTACTAATAGATGATCAACTCAGGGCTTAATCATGCTTATACCATTACTAGTACCAATGTGGAGAAATTATAAAGATGTAGAAGTATAATACAACAACCTTCTAACACCTGGCTGTAGTCTAGAAGAATGGTCTGGCTTGTGACTTAGGGAATTTGCCTCTCTCCCACCTTCGCCTGCCCCGTCAACTGTTCAACTTTTAACTGAATATGGATGTAAAGAAGAGATTCCTGGTGTGAACAGAGAGATTAGGGTAGACAAAATCTTAGGATCTTTAGATCACTTATTGTAAATGCTGTACTCTGCTAACACAGTGGGGCAAAAAAAAAAAAAAAAAGACAGTATAAAATAGTATTATCTGTAAGGCCAGGTGAAAGTCCATGAGTCTGTGAAGCTCCCGGGGAGCCTGAGTCAGGGATCTAGAGGGTTGGTCCCCATATTCAAGTCTGTGGTGTACTTGTTCTTCTAAGAGGTGACCCACCCACCCTCAGTGACTGTCTTGGCACCAGCAAATTGTCCAATCATATCACCTGTGCAAGATTAGTTACTGTCTTTGATGTGAAGTTCCATCATTTTCTAAATGTGATTGGTGTGAGTTATGGCTCAGCTAACCAATCTGCAAGATGATTTTCTTGTACTGTAATTGGAGAAGCACTTTACTATGGATTCCTGATTTGGCATCCATTAAAAGAGGGCAAAGAGTTACTCCTTTTACTGTTTAGGCTCCCCTCACTTTACCCCACAGTAAGAGTACTTGGAGGTATGGAATAGGGGAAAGGATCCTGATCTTTTTGTTTGTTCCTGTAGGAACTGGCTATCTGCAGATACCAAGGAAGAACGGGATCTCTGGATGCAAAAACTCAATCAAGTTCTCGTTGATATTCGCCTCTGGCAACCTGATGCTTGCTATAAACCTATTGGAAAGCCTTAAACTGTGGGACATTTCCATGTCATATAGAGGTTTTCTGACCTATGTCATAAATGTATCTTAAGAGCATCAGATTTGCTGGTTGCATTTTATGCTTTAAATACAAAAGGGTATGTGCCAATATTCATTCACTACATATTATGCAGTATTTATATTTTTTGTATGTAAAACTTCACCGGATTTCACTTCTGTTATTCATAAATGATTAGTAGAAAAAAATTTATTATAGTTGATTTTGCTAAATTTTAATTTAAAAGCCTCATTTTCCTAGATATCTAATTATTCAATTATTCATGATAAAACATTTGTTTAAAAGTAAGGAATTTTGACTTGTCTCCTTAGAGCTGTGGGTCTCAAAGTAGAAAGATCTTCCATGATTGGAGACAGAAACCTCCGACTTTACCACTCTTTCTCTAGCCTGAGTACTTTTTTCTGAAGATTGTGGTCATTTACTGATCATGATATATCTTGTTTCTAGAGCACTGACAAAAATTCTAAGGGACTTTGCAAAAACATTTTTAGTAATGGAGGTAAGAACCTTTTAAAAATAGCAAATGCATATTAGTTTGAAGCTTATGGCTGCCATCAAATAAGACATGTGGACATGGGGGATATTGTGTGAGATTTGGGGGTTAAATGTTTTATTTAGAAGACTTAATCACATGGTTTATATTTACTCAGTTACTTTAGATGCTGTGTGATGCACATTTCCATGGAATACAGGCTTTTAAAAATAACTATTTTTGCTATATAGCTTACAGACTCCTCAAATATACCTGGCAAATTACTTCTTTCTGCTCCTGTAATAAATAAATGTAAATTTGAAGACTCTTTATGTAAGAAAAGTAAACCTCACCAAGCTGCTATGGACTAATACTTTGCTTACCTAAATTCATGTCTTTTTTTTTTTTTCACATCCATATATGACGGTGTCTAGAAATCCATTATGAAAATCACTTGAAAAACTGTTAAGTCATATATTACCTTTAAAAGCCTAATGCCTTTTTTTTTCAATTATAAAAGATTGTAAATATAAACCACAGGCTCAACTTTAAGTACACTTTCAATTTCGTCTTTGAATTGTTAGTTATTGATGACCTCATTTATACACTAAATTCTGTCACCTCTTGTCATTTCATTTTGTATTCATTCAAATGTGTTTTTTCTTGTGTATATTATAAAACTATATTTTATGATCTCCTACCTAAATAAATACTTGCAAATGACTTAAGGAATTAGCTTTTTAAGAAATACTATTAAATTGTGCTGTACAACTGCTCTGCATTCTAGGCTGTGGGCTCCCTCAGGGAGTTGTACTAACTTTGTGAGGATATTTCACCATCTTTTTACCTCTAGCCCAGTGCTTAGCTCATTGTGTATTCTTGGAGTCCCTGTTGAGTGAGGAGGTGGGTGAAAGATCCATTTCTGAGTCAGTTTGATAGAATATGGTACTTGGACGCACATCTGAGGAGACAGAGGATGATTCCCAAGTGCTTAGCAGAGACTGAGTAGATAAGTAACATCACCAGCCAGAACAGGATATAGATTTGATGGGATTGGTGACAGGTTCCCTTTTTTTTTTTAAATTTTATTTTATTTAACTTTGCAATATTGTATTGGTTTTGCCATATATCAACATGAATCTGCCACAGGTATACACGTGTTCCCCATCCTGAACCCTCCTCCCTCCTCCCTCCCCATACCATCCCTCTGGGTCGTCCCAGTGCACCAGCCCCAAGCATCCAGTATTGTGCATCAAACCTGGACTAGCGACTCGTTTCATATATGATATTATACATATTTCAATGCCATTCTCCCAAATCATCCCACTCTCTCCCTCTCCCAGAGTCCAAAAGACTGTTCTATACATCAGTGTCTCTTTTGCTGTCTCGTATACAGGGTTATTATTACCATCTTTCTAAATTCCATATATATGCATTGCTGCTGCTGCTAAGTCGCTTCAGTCGTGTTCGACTCTGTGCGACCCCACAGACGGCAGCCCACCAGGCTGCCCGGTCCCTGGGATTCTCCAGGCAAGAACACTGGAGTGGGTTGCCATTTCCTTCTCCAGTGCATGAAAGTGAAAAGTGAAAGTGAAGTCGCTCAGTCGTGTCCGACTCTTAGCAACCCCATGGACTGCAGCCTACCAGGCTCCTCTGTCCATGGGACTTTCCAGGCAAGAGTACTGGAGTGGGGTGCCATTGCCTTAGTATACTGTATTAGTGTTTTTCTTTCTGGCTTACTTCACTCTGTATAATAGGCTCCAGTGACAGGTTCCCTTTTATTTGTAGGTTTGTGTTATTTTTGTGTAAGTGTTATATGTCATTATACAAAAATTCAAAAGACAGAGAAGTTAAGTGAAAAGTATGTCTTTTCCTCTTGTCACAACCACTTTTGCCAGTTTTGTGCTGTCCTCCTAGAGAGAGTCTGTGCATATTATTGATTCATCATATTTCTTTTCTTTTGTCCATTAAAAATATTCCATCCCAACCTAGAGATTGTCATACTGAATGAAGTGAGTCAGACAGAGACAGAAATATGGCAAGACATCCCTTGTATGTGGAATCTACAAAGAAATGATACAAATGAACTTACAAAACAGAAACAGACTCACAGACCTTGAGAACGAATTTATGGTTGCTGGGGTAAAGGATGTGAGGAAGGGACAGTCAGGAAGTTTGGAATGGACATGAACACGCTGCTATATTTAAAATGGATAACCAACAAGAACCTGCTGTATAGCACAGGGAACTCTGCTCAATGTTATATGGCAGCCTGTATAGAAGAAAAGTTTGGGAGGGAATGGATACTTGTGTATGTGTGGCTGAGTCCCTTTGCTGTTCACCTGAAACTATCATAACATTGTTAATCAGCTATACCCCAATACAAAATAAAAAGTTAAAAAATATTCCATCTGTACTGTTAAAGAAAAAAGCCCGAGTATTCCTTAGCAGGCATTATATTTTAGTATATGTAAAGAGGGTATATAAACCTCAGTTTTAGAAGAAATTTAAGGTGATTATGGAACATATGTTAGAAATATGTCAAACAGTAGAAAATACTGCTCTGAAAATTTCTTTGTCATCTGCCTGGGGTGCAGGGGCAGATATTGAAACATTAGAGTCAATATAGGGGTATGATGTGGAAAGAGAAGCCAGGACAAAAAGAACGTGATCTTTAGGGAAGAGTGAAAAATGAGTGACTAACAGTTATCTTCCATGAAAGAAATACAAGGGCGATGTCTGTGGAGACCATAGGAGGATCTTATGATCTGACCACAAAATCAAAAAGTGGGTTAAAGAAAACATCTGAAATTTGGAGTGGTCAGTTCGATAAAAAGGTTCCGCTGAAAAATCAAGTTACAGCAAAATCCACAGAGGAAAAGATTGACAGATTTGATGGCATAAAAAATTTCCTTCCTGACAAATTTAAACAAAGTCTAAGCAAAGTTAGAACATAAGCTTCAGACTAGGAGAAAATATTCACAACATATTTGATAATCCAAGAAGTAGTATACAAAATATATAAAGAGCTTCTTTGATTGGCTATCATCATTTGAACATTTACTGTGTACCAGGAGATATTATTGGTGTTTCACATACATTATCTCGTATAATCTTCATGTGACTGTATGAAATAAGCATTGAATGAGGAAACAGAACTTAGGTAAGGCAACATGCTTATTAGCAAGTGGCAAGCCAGGATTTGAACCCAGAATCCACGTACTTTATTATTACACTGTGATGTTTCTCAAGTTAATAAGAAAAAATTTATCCTAAAAAGGAGTCAAATATCACTAGTAGAAAATGCACACATATACACAAATCCAAAGAACCAACAAAATATAAAAATGATACTAATAAGCAAAAACACAAATTTAAATGGCAGTGGGTTATTGGCCCTCAGATTATTGGAACTAGTCAGTGTTGCTAAGAAACCTGTACTCTTGGTGAGAATGGAAACTGCTACAACCTTCTTGGATGAAAGCTTGGCATTCTCCAGTAATCTCTATGCTAACACACAGGATCAGTATGTCAGATCATACTTACATGCGTCAGAGATCTTATCCATATAGAGCTTTACTCAAAATTTCAAGAACACAAGTGATCAAGGCACTGGCTAAGCAAGAAATCTGAAGAATCCTGCATACCTCCTGGACCTTTCATTCCTACTTTGAGCAAGTAATAGATAAGATCACTCATGAGATTTGTGAGACTTCAAGCACAGCAGGGAGCCTAGAGGCAAAGCAACAT
Source organism: Tragelaphus eurycerus (assembly GCA_935064755.1). Taxonomy (NCBI): domain Eukaryota; kingdom Metazoa; phylum Chordata; class Mammalia; order Artiodactyla; family Bovidae; genus Tragelaphus; species Tragelaphus eurycerus. Next base: position 36,259,123 of record CAKXYN010000002.1, read on the forward strand.
GTCCATTTTGTGCCCTATCTAATTATATAGCTGGTGTGACTCTCAGGAGTCTTGGCTCATAAATTCTATTTACCATAAGCAATTCTTAACCAGCCACATCCTACTAAGAGCATTCCATAGATAAGAGATCTAGCAAATATCATTAGTCTTATCAGGCAGGAGGTCATTTTCAGCACATTTGCAAAAAATATATGTGTCACCTGCCTTCTTTCCCAGAACCCCAAATACTTTAACTCCTTCCTCCCCGCTCTCTTCAGATGAACTTTCAGGTGAGCAAAGACACATAAAAGGATGATCCTTACTATACTGTTTTTAAAGAAGAAAAATAGAGATAAAAAGGGAAGAAGATTGGAAATAGCAGGAAATCATGGCACACCCTTTCTACAAGAAGAAAAGGAAACCATGTATATGTATATTGATATAACTTTTCAGAACAACTTATGGGCAAAAAGGATATGCCCTGCAACATGAAACTGTATATGTAACATACAAATACACAAATACCCAGATGAAAGTGGGGAAGGAACCGCATCAAGTTTTATATGGAAAAGTGCAACGGAAAGAGGTTGGGAGTAGTTAGTGCAGGATGGAGAAATGCTTTGGATTTTGACTCTATTTCTAGAATATTTGATTTATTTACAATGAAAATATTTTCATTTTGCTCATGTTCCTGCACTTGTAAACACTTTAAAATTTAAACTCAGAATGAAACTTTGAGTGGAAGACTGAGTAAAGTCTACAAGGTATTGGATTGAGAAGGGAAAGGCAAAATGAGACAGTAGTTTGGTGGGGAAATGTTGAGGAAGGATATTTGTTACTACACTGATGGGGAAGAGTCAAAGGTGAGGGAAGACCTGAGGATAGTGGTAAAAAGGAATTTAAAAGATGGAGGAGGATAAATTTGTGAAGCAGGATGAAGGGTGACAGAACCTAGCTGACAAGCGGAGTTTAGACCCCATCCCACCAGCCAGCATGTTCATGGGAACTTTGTGACTAAGTAATGAAGAATTGGGGCATCCAAACTATGCAGTCATGTAGGACTGGACATGTCTGGAGTGATTTGTAGGCTTTGCTCCTCTTTCATGAAATATGCTGGCTACTGAGAGCCACGTGAAGGCTGAGGCAACTGCAGTGTGGAAAATTCCACAGCTGTTTCAACATGAAGCTGGAGCATGACTGACTATAGCAGAGTCTCTAAACCCTAACAGTTTATATCATAAAAAGAGTATGAACCTTAAAAGCATATATGCCCCTCTCCCATTTTCAGGGACCACCAACAGGCCCTGCCACTACTTCTAACTCCTTCATTTTTTTCTTTTTTTTTTTCATAGGCTTTACAAAGATGTTTGTCTCATGGAATTTAAGCTGCTTGTTTTGTCAGATGAAAAATTAGAGGTGAACAATAGCTTACATTTCTAAAACAAATAATCAGTTCTGAAAGTCGCTTCAGTCATATCCAACTCTGTGCGACCCCATAGATGGCAGCCCACCAAGCTCCCCCGTCCCTGGGATTCTCCAGGCAAGAACACTGGAGTGGGTTGCCATTTCCTTCTCCAATGCATGAAAGTGAAAAGTGAAAGTGAAGTCGCTCAGTCGTGTCCGACTCTTAGAGACCCCATGGACTGCGGCCCACCAGGCTCCTCTGTCTATGGGATTTTCCAGGCAAGAATATTGAAGTGGGGTGCCATTGTCTTCTCCCAGTTCCATAAAAACAATATAAATACGAGCAATTTATACATCTTTCTGGGGAATTCACATAATGCTGATGAAATCCCTGACCCTTAGGTTTCTCCTCCTCTCCAGCTACTCTGATCTGTTTTGATCACTGGCCACAGGAGTGGAGTGGTGTTGGGAGTCTATGGTTATTTGGTATGGTCATTTGTTTTATTGCTTGCCCCTTCAGTTCACTCCCATTTCTCCAAACATAGAATCAAAGTTTGAGATTTAAGCCCTTAAACCTGTAGGAATCCCTGTCGGCTTTTTGCATAGGCATTACTCAGGTTCTGAATGGTAGTGAGTCTGGTGTGGAAGGTGCCCAAAGCCAACTATTCCCATAGAGACAGCAACCCAGAAGCGCTGGTCCTGCCCTCTTGAGGAATCACCTAGCGCTGCTGTCGCCATCTCGCTCGGCTGTGTCCACAGGTCCATGGAATTAGATCCCAGAAAGGCAGTTCCAACCTTAAATTGCTAAAACCTTTTGGCAATGGGCTAATTGCTTTTAAAACTGGGAGAAAATAACAGATCCACTTTAAAGATCTTGCAAGTGGAGAATCTGTCCACAAAGATTCCTATAAAAGTTAACTGAAAAAACTGAGATGGTAAAGCGACTGTCTACAATGCAGGAGACCTGGGTTTGATCCCTGGGTTGGGAAGATTGCCTGGAGAAAGAAATGGCAACCCACCCCAGTACTCTTGCCTAGAAAATCCCATGGATGGAGGAGCCTGGTGCAGGCTACTGCCCATGGGGTCGCAAAGAGTCGGACACGACTGAGCGACTTCACTTTCACTAAGGACTAACTAGGAAAATGTCAGTAATCAGATCTCAGTAAAACCAGGATGATCAGTTTATAGTTCCTTTAGTTTTTGGATTGTCACAAGTGTAGTTAATCAAACCAAAAAACTAAAATAAAAAATAAATATGGGAGCCATAGTGATAAATGCAACCTCATCCATGGGCACGGAGCAGATTGGTTATACTGGGGTTCCCTGGTGTGGAGCAAGTGCCCTGCAGGAGACTGGCCTGAGGAGGGCAGTGGTCAGTGATGCTGAAGCCAACAGGAAGACATTCCTTCTCCATTGCCTGCCCCTGACTGTTCTAAGAGGGAGTCTCAGTTTGGGTCTGTGTGCTTGGATTTCTATTCTTAACTAATGTCCCCAACAGAATCAGGGGCCTCAGGTCACACACCCTTTATCTGGTAAACTGGCTCAGTCTCTCCCTGGGTTGTATTATTATTGTATTATATATTGTATTAATACAATATAGTACAATATATTTTATTATATATTTCACAGTTGCCTCTCATTTACAGCAGCTGCTAGTAGTTTTGCTTTTTTAAAGCTAACTCCTTTTTTGTTGAAAGCAGAAATAGGAGAGCCACCTGAGTTGCAGAAAGGCTGCAGACAGGATTTGTTATTTTGCCTTGAGAGTCCAGGAAAATGGCTATTTGAATTGTCCCTTTTCTTTAAGTTTTGGGAGGTTTTTACACACGAGGAAAATGACATAGACTCTCCTGACACAGTAAGTGTGTCTTGTTAAAGCTGTTCAAGCGTTGTCTCAGCTCCCTGGCAGGCCTTTGCATGGGTGGTGGTGGGACCATGCTTTTTCTGTGGCGTTCGGCTGGAATAGGGTAATTGTTGTCTAAAAGTTTTCTGTCTTGCTAGACTGTCTCTTTTCTGGTCCTTCAGCTAGAGAGAGAACTGGTTTTTCTTGGGCTTTTCGTGCTGCCATTGGCCTCTCTGGGTTGCCAGCTTCTCCAGCACCCAGTCCAGAATATATCACACACAAGTCCAGAGAACTCACCATAATGGTGTTCTTTGGGTTTTGAGTTCTCTAGATGGGCTACCCTTTTCTTTTCACCTCTCAGAACCTTCTGGTGTTTGTTTTACATGCAATGCCCAGGGCTTTGACTGTACTTAAAGGGTGGAATAAGAAGAAATATATCTACTCCATCTTGGTTCCACTGAGAGTTTTAGCAGTCTGTGATTTCCAGAGTTCTCAGGCACTTCGAGTGGGCTTTAATTATGTTAATTTAAACAATCCTTTCTATTATGGAATAACCTTTTTCTTTGATTAATTCTATTAAGAAGTGTCCCAAAAAAACTGATGAAGTTTTTAAATCACTAAGGCAATTTTGATAGATTCAGGTGAGTTTGAATATCTTTCCATGTGTTTGTTAGTCCTATGCATTGCTTCATTTGTGAATTCCATATTTGCACTGTTTGCCCACATTTCAGTTATCATTATTTTGTTTGTAAATTTATATGTTAGGGAGATTAATGTTTGTTTATATGTAGCTGGATCTACACTCGGTTCCTTTACTAGCTGAACATTCTTCAGCTACAAATTGAATATTCTAGTACCTACAACATAATCTATTGGGAGCATTAAATAAGACAATAGATATTAAGGCCTCAGACCAGTAAAAAGGCAAAGTAAATTCCTAATAAGTGGCAATGATTGTTTATTGTGGAATTAGCTGCCCAGGAAGGTCTAGACAGAGGCAGATATAAATCTGATCAGGCTAGCTAACTTCCCAACACCAAGATTTCTGTTCTTGTCAGAACAGAAGTTAGAAGTTGCTGGGAATTTAAAGATGTCTAGAAATTCTGTTGGCAACAAATAACATTTTATGGCATTTATTGAAGTTCTGTCATAAAGAAAATTATAGTAATGATACAGTTTTAGAATTGCCTCCATTCAATATAACATCTTTTTCTTGTTTTTTTTTTTTTTTTTTAAGACTTCCTTGAGAAGTTAAAACAACTTTTACTTCTCTAAAAGTGGAAAATGGACTTAATCTGCTTTCTTCCACAAGTTAGATTTTCATGTGAGTGAAGTCATTTAAAAAATATGTACTTCACAAGATTCAGAGGCTTAGGTGTAGTAAATGAGGTTTAACAAAGCAGGAGACTCCAGACTGGTAAGATGAAAACTTAGATGGCATAGTAATCTTATGAGATTACTTAGATGTTCCACATTACCTATTATTTCGCTCAGTTCTTGGAAGTGTTATGAGCCCTCTGGGACTGATAGGCAAGTTTCAGTTTGCTTGACTCCACCTCCCACAGTGCATTTGAAATAACATTGTAGAGAGAACATCTTCCCATCTCCTAGTTACAAATTGTTGTGGAAATTTGCAGTGTAATCTTAAAATAATATGAAGCCCCTAACAATGTAGTATAAGTCAAAGCCAATGTTAAAGCTGATGAGAAAGAGTCACCATAGCTTTCATTGTCCCAGTCAAATGAAAACATTTAGAAATGTAGGAAATCTTATATAAGAAATCTTCTGAGAATAAAAACCAAAGCAAAAACAAACTGATCAAATAATTTATCTACTTTTTGGCTAGTCTGTTGAGAAAGGAATAGAGTAATGGAAGAAAACACCTTGGCACAGAACACCAAGTTAGGAAGGAAAAGAAAGAAACTTAAGCGTAAGCTACTTTTGTATAACCTAATTCTATGCTTGCGTGCTCTGCTCAGTTGCTTTAGTCATGTCCAACTCTTTGCGACCCCATGGACTGTAGCCCACCAGGTTCCTCTGTCCATGGGATTCACCAGGCAAGAATATTGGAGTGGGTTGCCATCCCCTCCTTTAGCAGATCTTCCCAACTCAGGATCAAACCCACTGTCTCCTTCATCTCCTGCATTGGATGTGGACTCTTTACCACTGAGCCACTGGGGACTTTTTTCAAACTACTTTTTTACTCTGAGCCTCTGACTTCCTGGTTTGTAAAATGGAAATAAAACTCTGGAGGTTTGGTGATGTAAAAATCCTTTATGAAGCTTGACCTGGGGCATGCAGCTTCAGCCCCTTAATGGAAACTTATTGATCCTTAAGTGAGGTGATGATCACACTGAACATGGTGTGTGATACACAGTTGGTGCTCAATATATGTCTACCAAATGAATTGCATTAAACCAATTAAAATCAATTGCTAATTTTTAAAATTTATTTTTAATTGGAGGATAATTTGCTTTGCAATATTGTATTGGTTTCTGCCATACATCAACGTGAGTCAGCCATCAGATCAGATCAGATCAGTCGCTCAGTCATGTCCGACTCTTTGCGACCCCATGAACTGCAGCACGCCAGGTCTCCCTGTCCATCACCAACTCCCAGAGGTCACTCAGACTCACATCCATCGAGTCAGTGATGCCATCCAGCCATCTCATCCTCTGGCGTCCCCTTCTCCTCCTGCCCCCAATCCCTCCCAGCATCAGAGTCTTCTCCAATGAGTCAACTCTTCGCATGAGGTGGCCAAAGGACTGGAGTTTCAGCTTTAGCATCATTCCTTCCAAAGAAATCCCAGGGCTGATCTCCTTCAGAATGGACTGGTTGGATCTCCTTGCAGTCCAAGGGACTCTCAAGAGTCTTCTCCAACACAACAGTTCAAAAGCATCAATTCTTTGGCGCTCAGCCTTCTTCACAGCCCAGCTCTCACATCCATACATGACCACAGGAAAGACCATAGCCTTGACTAGGCGAACCTTTGTTGGCAAAGTAATGTCTCTGCTTTTGAATATGCTATCTAGGTTGGTCCTAACTTTCCTTCCGAGGAGCAAGCGTCTTTTAATTTCATGGCTGCAGTCACCATCTGCAGTGATTTTGGAGCCCAGAAAAATAAAGTCTGACACTGTTTCCACTGTTTCTCCATCTATTTCCCATGAAGTGATGGGACCAGATGCCATGATCTTCATTTTCTGAATGTTGAGCTTTAAGCCAAATTTTTCACTCTCCACTTTCACTTTCATCAAGAGGCTTTTGAGTTCCTCTTCACTTTCTGCCATAAGGGTGGTGTCATCTGCATATCTGAGGTTATTGATATTTCTCCCAGCAATCTTGATTCCAGCTTGTGTTTCTTCCAGTCCAGCATTTCTCATGATGTACTCTGCATAGAAGTTAAATAAGCAGGGTGACAATATACAGCCTTGACGTACTCCTTTTCCTATTTGGAACCAGTCTGTTGTTCCATGACCAGTTCTAACTGTTGCTTCCTGACCTGCATACAGATTTCTCAAGAGGCAAATCAGGTGGTCTGGTATTCCCATCTCTCTCAGAATTTTCCACAGTTTATTGTGATCTACACAGTCAAAGGCTTTGGCATAGTCAATAAAGCAGAAATAGATGTTTTTCTGGAACTCTCTTGCTTTTTCCATGATCCAGCGGATGTTGGCAATTTGATCTCTGGTTCCTCTGCCTTTTCTAAAACCAGCTTGAACATCAGGAAGTTCACGGTTCACATATTGCTGAAGCCTGGCTTGGAGAATTTTGAGTGTTACTTTACTAGCATGTGAGATGAGTTCAATTGTGAGGTAGTTTGAGCATTCTTTGGCGTTGCCTTTCTTTGGGATTGGGATGAAAACTGACCTTTTCCAATCTTGTGGCCACTGCTGAGTTTTCCAAATTTGCAGTCAGCCATAGAAATACATTTGTCCCCTCCCTCTTGAAGCCCTCCTACCTGCCACCCCTTTAGGTTGTCACAGAGCAACAGATTTGAGCTCCCTGTGTCATACAGCAAATTCCCACTGGCTGTCTATTTTACATAAGGTGATGTTTATGTTTCAAAGCTACTACTCTCTCAATTCATCCCACCCTCTCCTCCCCCTACTGTGTCCACAAGTCTGTTCTATGTCAGTGTCTCCATTGCTGCCCTGTAAATTGGTCCATCAGTACCATCTTTCTAGATTCCATATATATGCATTAATATACAATATTTGTTTTTCTCTTTCTGACTTGTTTCACTCTGTATAATAGGTTCTAGGTTCATCCACCTCACTAGAACTGACTCCAATGTGTTTCTTTTTATGGCCAAGTAATATTCCATTGTATATATGTACCACAGCCTCTTTATCCATTCCTATATGGTCTGGCATAAATCACACTTACATAATTCTCCTATAAAATTAGCAGGTAAGATTAGGAGATCTAAGGGTGTTCACACAGAATTCTAGTATGCAAAGTTTAAAAAATGTATTTTAGCAGTGGCCCAGAGTTTCTTTGGGGTAGCAAATGTCCTTGTTTTGGAAAATGCCTTGAAAGGTGTGACAGAGACTGTAGTGATCCCCTCTTTATGTAGTGATAGAGCTCAAAGAATGGCATGTAGCTGCTCAGAATAAAGACTGCATTTCCCAGCTGCCTCTGAAGGTTATAGTGGCCATGAGACTGAATTCTGGCCAGTGCGAGGTAAGTATAACATTTGTTGTAGCTTTGGGGAATATTCTTCTGGAGACACTAGGCTTGTGTCCTTTGTATTTCAATGTTCCATTCTTCTTGTAGCTGCCAGCATCATACAGCTTGAGAAATAAAGCCAGACCCTAGGGTGCAGAGCCACCTGGGAGCAGAAAGGTGCTCCATCTGTTTGTAACAGTGGTAACTACTGTTATGGTCTGAACCTCACGTCTTGTTGAGGCTTGGAGTACATTTTCTCTTTTGCCCACAGTCTTCTCTTGAGACTCTCTCTTCAAACCCGCCTTCTGTCATTCCTCCTGCCCACCTGGCAGACAGTTTTCCATGGTTCTCTTGCATTTCTGCTGTCTTCTGTCAGCACCCATGAATCTGTGGCTGCCTAACTGGTTAGATTGCAAGTAGAATAAAAATCTCAGACCATGGGTCTGTCTGAGTTTGTCTGATCTGCTTTATGTTTCTAAACCCCAACCTGGGATAAATACAGAGATGCAGGGAACAAAAAAAAAAAAAAAAAAAAACAATCCAGGTTGTGAGAAGCCATGCTCATCAAGCACTGATTGAAGGACAGACATTTTTAACGCTGCCTTTGGAACATGTGCTTCTGGCTCAAGCACTTGTACTAATTGTGTTTCCATTTTTGCCATCTGCCTATTTCGATGGGCATGTTGAGAAAATGCAGTGGGAAAGTTACTGTGGTATACTTTGTTGTGATATTTCAAGGATACATACTACAGCATTATGCAGTGTCTTTTTAAAGAGAGCCCACGGGAGAAATTTGTCTCAGGTATTAGGAAAAGCTGCATTTCTGTTGAACAGCTGTGGTATGTTTGTCCTATGGACACTATAAATCTTCTAACTGATTGTGTATCTCAGCACCTTGGAAGAATGGAGCCAAATTTGTGGTTCAGCTTTTAGAATTAATTGAGGTCAGAGAGTATGCATTTAATATACTAAGTTTACTCCAGGTTGTTTTCCTCAATCTTTCCTTCATTTATTTATTTTTATATTGTGGCAATATGCCAGGTTTTCAATTTTTATTTTCAAATTTTAAGGGCCTGGTATTTCTACAAAGTTTATTATAAGACCAGCACATCCTGTTTTTCCCCTTCTCCTCCCTCTGGCTCTTACATCCTATCTCTTCCTTGCCTGTGGTTTAAATCTTGGTTTTGGTGAAGCATCTGCAAAAGATGCTGGAAGGTACATTCATGACAACTAACTGGTCTGATGTCATTGGCTTACCATCATACTTCACTAGTAATTAGGCCAGTTATAGAATTCTAGGCTAAAAATATTTTTCCCTTAGATTTTGAGGACTTTGGTCCATTGGCTTCTAGGTTGCAGCAGTTCAGCTGTGAAGTCCAAAGCCATTCTGATTTTAATCCCTTGATGTGACTTGTTTTTTCTCTCTGGAAGTTTTGTGGAGTTTTCTATTTCCAGTTTTCTGAAATTTCAGGAAAGTAATGAGCCTTTTGTGGACTCTTTTTCCATTCACTGTGCTGAGATTTTGTAATGTGAGAATTCATGTCTTTCAAATGAAGAGCATTTTTCTTTTCTTTTAATTTTTATTTTATATTGGTGTATAATTGATTAACAATATTGTGTTAGTTTGAGGTATACAACAAAATGGTTCACTTATATATATGTATGCATCTATCTGTTCTTTTTTCAATTTCTTTTCCCATGTAGGTTATTACAGAATATTGAGCAGAGTTCCCTCAATAGAGGAATAAGAATACCTTTATTGAAGATGACAGCCCAAAGACTTGGATTACTCTTCTAGGCTGTTGTTGCCCCCACTGTGGCTGAAGCAAAAGTGAAGCACATTGTTATTGTGTTAAAAGTTAAAATAACACCCATGGCCATATCTTCCAAATCTCAGGTATCCAACACACTGGCATCTACCAACAATATCTAAGTATTATTCGTTAGCTCCACTCTTTACCTGTGGAAGAGTCTCCTTCCTGGAAAATGTGCACACAATCTTTGCATACATGCAAAGTTTTGAAAATCACTATCAAAATGATTTGAAATCATTTTATCAAAGTCAGTGTAGACATAGACCATTAGTGAAAATTCAGATATTTGCTGTAAACAATCTGTTGTTCAGATTCACTCTTCCCCTGGCCTTCAACATTTAACTTTTAAAATTTTCAAAAATACAGAAAAATTGAAAGAATGTCACAATGAATTTTACTCATAACCCTACCAAGGAGATTCAATAGTTGTTAATATTTTGGTTTATCTCTACTTATATATATTTAAAGCTAAATCTATATCTAGATCTTTTTTTGTTTTTGCTCACCATTTGAGTGAGTTTGCAGACATCAGGTTTTTACTCTAGATGTTCTATATTTCCAAACTGTGTTTTACATGGTCATGAGAGGGCCATAGGCATATTTCCTAAGTGTTTTTAACCCAAGAGTGTGTGGCTTGGAGGCAGGTCTTCAGCCTTGGTGTGGGTCAGGTGAAGAAAGAATACAAAGAAGCAGTGTTACAAAGTGAACTGCAGGGTATCTGTATTTTGTTGGCCCCAAATAGAGAAATGTTTCCTTTGTTCCTAAAATAATGAAATCTTAAACCAAACCAAATCAGTTCAAAAGCATCTGAGCCTTAATGTTGACTCATATATTTCCAGAAAGATTTTGTTTAGGCGGGTGACAAACTTGTCCTGGTTTGTCTGAAACTTCCTTGGTTTTTAGCATTAAAATACTAGGAGAGCTTTGTGGTGACCTAAATGGGAAGAAAATCCAAGAAAGTGGGATATATGTATATGTGCAACTGATTCATTTTGTTCTATGGAAGAAACTAACATAATATTGCAACTATACTCCAATTAAAAAAAAAAAAAATCCTGGGAGAGCCCTCTGTCCCAGACAAAACTGGGTGGCCAGTTACCCTACTTAAAATAATTTTCTGACTTCACCTCCCTACTAAAAAGAGTTGGCTTTTTTTTTTCTTCATTTACTTAACAAACCTTTACTGAACAGCCGTTGGAGTAGCCCCGGGCTAGATCTGGCCAAGTATTGTTGACTGTGAAATGGTCTTTGCTCTGCCAGGATTTGACACTATCCACTGTACTGGTGACTCAGTGGTTAAGAATCTGTCAGGGGGAGTGTGTAATTTCTCGGTTCTGTCTTGTCACAACAAAAATTTGAAGCGAGGGACGGACCAGTGTTACAGCTCCGTATTACAGCTCAGTTTTATTTAGAAAGCAAAGGAAAATACATCCTTGAGGCATGACGGCGGCCAACCCAAAAGATGCATGGAGAAGAGAAGGCCCCCCCTCCAACTCAATTTTGGCTCTTCTTTTTATTTGCTTTTTCTCCTTCCTGAGTCTGCCCTATGTAAATTGGGCTACCCAGGAGGGCTGTTTGTTTTACCCGAGGCTTTCACTTCTGTCCTGGGACCTTCCTTTGTTCTATTTTCATGGGCTTTTCCCTTTTTGTCTTTTAGCCACTGCCATTCTGGACTCCTTTTTCCTCTTCTAACTACCTAACAAATCTACCTGCCAATGCGGGAGATGCATATGAGGAGCGATCCTGGGTGGGAGAGATCCCCTGGAGAAGGAAATGGCAACCCATTCCAGTATTCTTGTCTAGAAAATTCCCTGGACAAAGAAGCCTGGTGGATTACAGTCCGTGGGGTTGCCAAGAGTAGAACACAACTGAGCGACTATTACTATAACACTATATTGTGTTTGCCGTGGGTAAAGACAAATCTCTGCGTTTTGAAAGTGAAATTTCTTTTCTATTTTAGAGTTGCAGGTAGAAGAAAGAATGAGAATGGTTTTACAGAGAGAATAATCTGGATAGTTCAACACACTTTGTGCAATTGTAGGGGGATTTAGCTGTTTTAACTTTACATTTCCACTCATGGTTCCATAACACAGAAAAGTTAGTGAGGAAGATAAGCTTGTGGCCACAATCTCTTGTCTCCTGAAAGCCTTCAAGATATTAAGTTACTTAGTGCCCGTTGGAGTAAAAGCAGAAGGTTTTTCACAACCCAACAGTCCATTTGTGAAAAAAGCTGATGGCAGATTCCTGGCAGGTTGTGCTTATGGCTTAGAATCAGGGTCTCTGTCCCTGAAGAAGGTGCCAGTATCACAAGTGCCAGATTCTAGGCTTTATAGCCTGGTAGCTTTGAGCTTCTTTACTAAAGGGTTGAGAAATGGAATATTTTGCCATATCAGTAAACAAAGATGTCACAGTCATCTGCAATTGCGGCCCTCCAGTGTGAGCTGGTGAGCCTTGAGGAAATGCAGGAAAGAAAAAAATACCTACCATTGAGTAGCTATCAGACTGCAGCCACTCCCTATGTTCAGACCTGAGAAAATTTAGGAAGTGAAAATAGAGGATACTGGCTCCAGGTAGCTGAGATGCATATCAAAGAAGTGATTTCTCTGAGTCCAGACTCTTGCATCTTCCTGTAAATAGAAAAGTGTTAAATTCTTTACCTTGGGTTATCTGGTTTTCTTTAATTAACAATAATCTTTTGATGTCCCCATCTGCCCTTTGTTGCAACAACTCATATATCCTAGCTCCCCTCTTGCCTTCTCGGAGAAGTTTCTCAGAGCTATCTGAAATGCTATTTCCCAGGCTGCAGTCCTCATTTGCCACAAGTAAAACTTGCAACTCTGGTGTTGTACATTTTTTTCAACAGGGTACTACTGAGATATGAAAATGTTGGCAGCCACCATGTCTTATTATTTTAAAATGCTGAGTGCTGTCTGATCACCATAAGGCCAGCTGTTGGGTGACTTCGTGCCTGTATTTCCAGCTCCTTCCCAGCACCTGGGTGGGAGGAGAATCTCACTGAAATTGTTCTTTCAAATAGATTTGGATGAAAAAGGGAAAAAAAAACAAGAATTCAGATCATTTTTCTAATTATAAAGTATAATTGACAAAACATAAGGCACAAACATTTTAAAGGATAGCCTGTTTGTGACCTGGAGATATTATAGGGAGTAGATGATGTTAATGGTGAATTCACCTTCTGTTCCATTTGATTAGGTTCTGTCTTCCCAGGTGGCACTAGTGGTAAATAATCACTGGGTTGAGAAGATACCCTGGAGGAAGTCATGGTAACCCACTCTAGTATTCTTATCTGGAGAATCCCATGGACAGAGTAGCCCAACGGGCTATAGTCCATGAGGTTGCAAAGAGAAGGACATGACTGAAGTGACTTAGCACACACACACTATTGAAAATACTTAAGATACAAAGGTTACTATTTTCTTGTTTAACTAAATAAACAAAACTCCCAAGCAAAAATTTGAAGAGCCTAAAGGTGCCCATTTTTACCTGCATAGGGCTACTGTGCATCCTACTTCTGAGGATGAAAGGCCAATTCTGTGATTCAGTTCTCAAATTCAAAACCTTTGAGGAATCCTATTACCAGCTCCCCTTCATGGAAACCAGCAGTCTTTGTTACAAAAGCTTAAAAGCTATCAGTAAACTCTCACTTGGAAACAAAGATATTCAATCACTAAGACTGTTCCATAACCTTGTTTGACTCTCAGAGCTATTATTATTCCTTGTGGTCAAGGCAATACTATTATTCCCACTTAACAGATGAGGAAGTTGAGTCTCAAGGAGCTTATGTGATTTGCTAAAGATCATGCAGCTAGTAAGTGATAGAATCTAAGTGTTCTAGTTCCAAATTAATGGTCATTTCATCAAGTTTCTCCTATTTATACTGGAGACATGATGACTGATAATCTATAATTTTCAAGAAGAAAATATCATGATTCATATAAAATGAACATATGTCAGTGATTTTCTGTAACTCACTAATTCATGGGGAAACTGGTAAGACACTAAAACCAGATGAAAGAGCACTCAGGAATCAGATATTTAGAGACTGTGTTTGGAAAGACTGCTGGGTTACATACAAAACTGGTTAATATCCAGCAGGACAATAAGTTATTCCCTTTGATGTTATCTGTTCTAGTAAACATATTTACATCTCCACTGAACAAAATCCTAGAAATTAAACTTTGTTCCCAAAGATTTGTGAAATAGCCTAATTAGTAGGAAGTCAAGCCCAGCATGACACTATAAGAACACTATAATCTTTTCTGCCTATTTACAAGTTTCAGATGATTTCAGACGGTCTTTCAAACGTGACTTTTGGTTGAATTTGACAGATAACATAAGAAAAAAGGAAGAAGATATTTGTGCCATTCTCCTTACACGTTGTAGAGTTTACTTTTCTTATGCCATTACTTTTGTTGATATATGATACATTACTATTGTTGACAAGGAATATACATGCCAGTTCAGAACCTACAGGAAATTTGTCATCATCTTTATTATGTAAAGATAAAGCTGTGTAAAGCCATCACATGTATTACGAAAACTGACTTTTGACACACTGTATGATTACTACCAAAAATATCTACTGTTCTTGTGGTGGTGGTGGTTTAGTTGCTAAGTCTTGTCTGACTTCTTGTGACCAATGGACTGTAGCCCACCAGGCTCCTCTGTCCATGGGATTTCCCAGGCAAGAATACTGGAGTGGGTTGCGATTTCCTTTTCCAGGGGATCTTCCCACCCAGGGATCAAACCTGGGTCTTCTGTATTGCAGGCCGATTCTTTTACTGACTGAGCCACCAAGTACTCTTGTAATATCTCACTAATTTTCTAGAATGTCCTGAAATTCTAAGGACAAAAGTGGATCTTTTCCTTTATTCAACAAATAGTATTTATCTAGTTAGATTTCTCTGGTATAGTGGAAAGACAGATCAGAGTTGGACTATCTGTCTGGTGCCAGTTATGTTAACTTACTTGAACTTGTTTTATTATCTGTAAACTGGCAATAATGCTGAACCATATGCATTCCTAAGTTTAAAAGCATTAATAACTGTTCTTTATATCTGTGCAGCAAAATATTTAACCAAAATATAACTGGATCATTTTGATTTTTAGATATCCTGCTATTTCCTGGGAAGATTCTCTTGGGGGATGTGACTCCTTTGACCAATTAGCCACAACCGATGAGGGCCCATCCATTTAACTGCCCCTTAAAGTTATAAGTTAACTTATAAAAGCTGATATGGTGTGGGTGTACATGTGTACGTGTGTGTTTGACCCTATAGAAGATAACCCCAAATGTTATGGTGTTGTTGCTCTAAAGGAAGTTAATCAATTTTATATCTAACTTGACACTCTCATTTTTGCTTTCATTTTCTCACTATTACAGTCTTATTTCTCAAATGCTTTTCTTGCCAGCTCTTTTGTCTCTCTGCTGACCTCCTCATTAAGTAGTTAAGTAAAACTTTGTTTTATTTTTTCTAATTGTAAGAGAAAAAGGTTTTTTTAATTAGTTTGAGAATTAAGCTTTTAACAAACTAAACAGAAAAAAACCAAAAAAACCCCAAGCAACCCAAACTTGGTTCCAGAATCTTTGAAGAACAGTGCAGACTGTCACTGAATATTCCCAGAGACAGGGTAGAGGGGATTATCATGCCAAATGGCCAAAATGTGCCCTGTGTTTCTCTGACTCCCCCAAGTCCCAGACGCGTAAGTAGCTACCTAAATTCTGTTTGTCCCTCTCCCAAATCAGTGTCTGGCAGTCCCCACGCAGTCCCCAGGCTCTGCTGGTGTCATCTCTCCCCTCCTTTGGCAGACACAACCTAAGGTGACTCCCATTCAAGGACATGGAACTGTATGATCTTCTCCTTGAGTGAGGGTGGGAGGAACCTCTGACTTGTTTCTGAGCAGTAGAATATGGTTGATGTGATGAGATATATTCCTGTGGTCTCATTACCTAAGACTGTTTTAGCAGATTGGAAGGAGACTCTCCTACTGGCCTCAAAGAAGCCAGATGCTATTATGTGAACTGTCTCTGAAGAGAGCTGTGTGGCAGAAAATGGCAGTGTCCTCTGTGAGCTGAAAACTTCCATCCTATCACCATAAGGAATGCAATTCTGCCAACACCCATGTGAGGTCAAAAAAAGGACCCCAGATTTCAGGAAGGAAATTGACCAGCTCTCAGTGCAGCTGGGTGAGACCCTGAACCAGCTAAGCCAGCCTATACCTGATCCTTTGTGAGATCAAGTGAGATAAATCCACAATGAGATAATAAATGGGTGAGGTTTCAAGCTGCTTAGTTTGGATTAATTTGTTACACAGCAAAACCCTCGGGCTCTCTTGGCTTTTTTTTTTTTTTTTTTTTTTTTTCAGACAAAACCCTCTCTTTCTCTTGGTTTCTTTCATTTGCATTCCTATAAATCTTCTTCTCAGGAAAACTAAAGGATATTCCTTAGCACCACACTCCTGAGAAGCCAGGGTGTGTGTGTGTGTGTGTGTGTGTATGTATGCATGCATGCATTAAAAACAGACCAAAAGTCTTACTCCACGATCTGATTATATTAATTTGCTCATCCCCCTGGCAAATCTATTGACTAATAACTATCCAGATGCCAGTAGGCTGCTCTCCAGTATGTGTGTGCATTTCTGCTTCCACAAGCAAATGGAAAAAGAGTCAATGTTGTTTGTTCCCAAATCTGATCATGCCAGTTGTAAATGTTATTGTAAATGACATAGTTAAATATTACATAAACTGAAAGAGGGAGAGGGGAATTTTTTTTTTCCTATGAGACCTATGAGTTCTATAAAGAACTACTATCATATTAAGCAGAAAAGAGGAAAGTAAGAGAAATCTAGAAGGATAGTACTCTGAGATGACTTTACAAGTGTCTTTAAATTCTGATTCTTTTTAGGGACCTGAACATTACACATTGGTTGTTTACGTAAGGCAGAAGCCCTATAGCTCATTCTGCACACTTCTGCTCAAATGAAAGGCCTTGTCCTCACAATACATTGGATGAATGAAAATGAATATTTGAGATGTGTGTGTAATCTTTTATAATGCTTTCCCACTATAATTGGCTTTTTCAATTATTTGATTGTGTTAGATAAGAGGGCTCCTTCTGAATTTTAATTTTTAACATTTTTTTCTGCTGTCACAATAAGATTGCATACAAGAAATTGTTTGTAAGTAAAGGAATGTTTTGAGCTTACTGGCTGAAAATATTTTAAGAAAAATCTAAGGCCTTGTCATAAAGTGAGCT
This sequence comes from Tragelaphus eurycerus, assembly GCA_935064755.1. Taxonomy (NCBI): domain Eukaryota; kingdom Metazoa; phylum Chordata; class Mammalia; order Artiodactyla; family Bovidae; genus Tragelaphus; species Tragelaphus eurycerus. The sequence goes on from CAKXYN010000002.1 coordinate 36,276,105, forward strand.
CTTGGATTCTATTGTTTATCTTAGAGCAGCAGCAAAAATAGCTGAAAAGTTAAATGATAGGTTTGACAACAAAACAGGAAAGTCATCTGCAGGTGGTACCTCTTAATATGTTTTCAAATGAATAACATAACGTGGTTGAAAGATACTGTTATTGCTGACCTGGACAACGAATCAGTGGCTGTTGAGTATTAATTTATAAAAGGTAAATAACAAAGGACTCCCAGAGAGGACTTCCTCTGCCCTTCCTTCTTTCCTGCTTCTTAGCTCTACAGTTTATAACCCACGTTTATCTTAAGGCATAATGAGATGCCAAACTTATTCCTGATGGTGAGTACAAGAATACAGAATGATCATATCCCTGGAACTAAAAATCCAGACAATTGGTTTACCAGTGGGATAGACTAATTGAAACTGTGGTATTGATTTCACTTTTGCTTTGGATTTATATAAAGAAGATCTTGTGACTATTGCTAAGAGCATAAGAATCTGAATTTGGACAGTGCCTGAAAGGTTGCCTATATTTCTTTTCTGTCCTTGGGCAGGCCTTTGGAGAAAACAAATACCTTTCTTAGCCAAGGGAGTATTCAAAGTCCTGCTCTAGAATCTGCTAGGATACGAGTCTGTTAGGAGTAGGAGGCAGGACATGAGCATAGTAGAAGATTTGCTTCTTTATGAAGACTCATGAAAGTGGCTTTCCAGACAACAGGCTCCTTCCTGGGCTCCAGGGTCTAGACACCTGCCTCTTCTTGCCCTGGTCCACATCCAAACACACACTTCCTCTGTCAGGCCAAGGGCACATGTCCACTCAGAACCTGCACCTCCCCTCTTGGGCCATGCCCCTGGCTTCTGGGTCCTTAGAAATTCCTACCCAAATGGCCAGAGTCTGCTCCAGGGGACTGTGTGGCTCTTTCCTGGGTCATCCTCTCAGAGGTCAACCATGATGATATGCTTCCTTACCCTGAGGGGTGGCTGTTTAGAGGGTGACATGAATAGGGACTGGAGGTGCAAGTGTATACCTGTGTGAATGCATGGCCCCCTGAGTGTGGGACTCAGGGATTGAGAGAGAAGGGCTCAGCTGCAGGCCAGAGATTGCTCACTAAGTTGTGTGGTATAACTCTGAGCAACCCATGATTTCTAAATTCAACCTTGAAGTTATGGTCCTTTGAATATTTTTCACGGCATTAGAACATATATACTTTATTTAGCAGCTTGTGAGCTTAATTTGTAAGTTTTACATATACTTTTCTATAAATGGTATGTAAGTCTTGTACTTTGTCCCAGACTCTGCGTATAGTTGCATTGCTGGTAAAAATACAAATTAGTGCAACCCCTATAGGGCAAGCTGACAATATCTGTTGAAATGAGGAGACACAGCTTTGGGAAATGTTCCTGGTATTCTCCTTACTTCCTGTAAGTAATAAATCCTTCCTTCTCCCCTTTCCAAAAAATCTATCAAAATTATGTGTGTACTCTATGGCTTGGAGCTTGTCAGGTGGCTCAGTGGTAAAGAATCCACCTGCCAATTTAGGAGATGCAGGAGATGGGGTGTTTGATCTCTGTTTGGGAAGATCCCCTACAGGAGGAAATGGTCACCCACTCCAGTATTCTTGGCTGGAGAATCCCACGGACACAGGAGACTGGCAGGCTACAGTCCATAGTGTTGCAAACAGTCAGACACTACTGAGCATGTGTGCACCCTATGGCCCAGAAATTCCACTCCTGGGAATTGCACAGATAAATTTGTACAACTGCAAAATAAAGTATACACAATGCAATTTTGAAATAACAATTGAAAACAACACATGTTCATCAATGAGTGGTGGTTAAATAAGGTAGGGTACATCTATACAATGGTACAATGGAGTATCACCATCCTGTGTGCCTGCTCAGTCGTGTCCAACTCTTTGTGACCCATGGACTATAACCTGCCAAGCTCCTCTGTCCATGGAATTTTCCAGGCTGGAATACTGGAGCGGGTAACTGTTCCCTTCTCCAAGGGATCTTCCCAACCCATGTCTCCTGCTGTGGCAGGCTAATGCTTTACCACTGAGCCACCTGGGAAGCCCTACAATGGAATATCATGCAGCAGTAAAAGAAGATGTTCAAGTTTTCCATGAACTGATGTGGAAAAATTTTCAACATTTATCATTAAATATAAGAGCAAGCTGCATAGAGGAGAGGGTGTGGATTCATATTTGCTTATACTTGCAAAAAGGAAGATTGGAAAAAATGAATATAAAATTTTATTTGTGTGTATTTGGGGATGAAAACAAGATTCTTTACCTTTGTATATTGTTTTTATTTTTCATCTCCATGAATGTATTACCTATTAAAAATATGGGTAGATGTTTTTCCCCCTGGAAAAGGAAATGGCAACCCACTCCAGTATTCTTGCCGGGAGAATCCCATGGACAGAGGAGCCTTGCAGGTTACAGCCCATGGGGTCCGCAAGAGTCAGACATGACTTAGTGACTAAACCATATGTTTTTCATTTTTATTTAAAAATAAAATATTATTTATATTTATTTTTATAAAAGTTAATGAATAAAATATTTCCAATTTTTATTTCTCAAAGGAAGAAATATATATATTATAAGAGAAAATTGAGGTCCAAAATGTGGTTTGAGCTCAGGAACTCTCAGTGAAATGGACATCTGTGTAAGTTTAGGCAGGCGGCTATGCCACTTGGGAGCGATATCTGTCCTCACTTGGGTTCCAGGCAGGCAGGGCCTCCTGGCTGCACCATGACTGCACTGTACCCTCACTGTTCACCTCAGTTCAGGGACCCTCCTCCCTGGCATCCTGCTTCTGGCTTCTCCCTAGTCAGGGGCTCAAGCACAGTTTCCTCAAGAGGCCGGAAGAGGAGCCTCTGAGCAGCTTCTCCTCAACGTGGGGCCTGGCTATCCTCTTGAATGGGGTGCGGTTGCATGTGTGTGCGCTCAGTCGCGTCTGACTTTTGGTGACCCCATGGCCTATGGCCCTCCAGGCTCTCTGTCCTTGGGATTCTCCAGGCAAGAATACTGGAGTGGGTTGCCATTTCCTCCTCCAGGGGATCTTCCTGACCCAGGGATCGACCCCCATCTCCTGTGACTCCTGCATTGGCAGGCAGATTGTTTACCGCTTGAGTGAGGTTGGGTGCCAAGAAAAAGCTCTGAGGACACAAATAGCCTCCTTCATTCAAATTCTTCTGCCGCAGCAAACATTGAGCTTCTAAAAGCCTCTTCACAGCCTTTTTGTCTGTGAACATGGACTTAAAGAACTCCACTGTTTCCAAGAAAACCATTGTTGAGGGGAGTCAGCTACTTCTGTTTGGCACCCACGGGCCCAGAAGGGGCCTCTGAAGTTCTGAGGGAAGTGGGAGGAGCCAGACTCTGTGTCCAGGAGGCCTGGGTCTCCAGCCACTGCCCTGGTGGCAGCTCCCAGCCCAGGCCTCTGGGGAGTTTTGCCTCCCTAACCTAGGCAGAGACCACTGGGACCAGCACATGGGGAGACGTTGAGGCCCAGAAACTCAGGATACAGGACAATGACCAGATTCTCTAAGGGAAGCTGACTCCCTTTTCCCTAGGACTCAAAGCCACATGGGGTGGAGGTGGGGGGGTTGGTCAATAGGAACATGCTTGGTCTGATGAATTCCTTTCTACCCAGGGTCCTGTGAGTTTCCCTGCTTCAAGGGGAGAAGGCGACCTGAGCCTCTCTGGTTAGTGCCTCAGAGGAGAAGTTAGAGGTTTTATTATTTTTTAAAAAATAAATGTATTTATTTTAATGGGAGGATAATTACAGAGTTAGAGTTTTAACAGGGATGCTGGTGTGCAGGGTTGATACTGTTGCTCTAAGTGAGAGTAACACTGGCCAGCGGCAGGAGCTTTTTAATGTTGTTTCGCACATTTAAATATTGTGTGTTTTATTCTACATGCTATTTGTTGTTTTCTCTTTAGTTCCTCCCATCCTTCTTTACTGTCTCAAAAAAGTACCAAGAGCAGGGCTTTAACAGATTGCAGCCTCTCGTCTGCTCAAGGGGAACTGAGTGCAGTGATGTGGACCCAGGACTTGGCTTTGATGCACTCATGACAGGGCTCCCGCTTCTCAGGGTCCAGCTTCTCAGCTGTTGCGTTTGGCATGAGAGACTGAATACACAAAGCAGACAATGACCAGGCTACACATAAGAATAGAACTCTGCCCCATGGTCTGCAGCAACCAGCCAAGAAAACCCGCTCGTTATCTATAATAAACAGCCTAGGAAGCAAGTTTGCTATCCAGATTTGTAGAAAGTGGAGCCATATCTCTAGTAACTGTTCCAGGAAGCCAAACAGTAACCTCTGTAACAATCAACCCCAGATGGTCAATACTTCATTAACAACTGACAGCTTCCCTAACGTCTATCTCCAATTCCGATTTAGGACCAACCTGAGAAAGCTAAACGTGTACTCCTAACCAGTTGTATGTAGGAGGCTGTGCTTCTAGGTAGCCTGCCACAGCTTCCCCATGCCAGCCACCTCGAATCAGGGCAGTGCTGAAGCCTTCCCCTCTTCCCACCATAAAACTTTCCCACTCCTCCGTCTGCCTTTGAGTCTCAGCCAACACAAGTGAAAGATGGTGGCTGACTCCCTTGCTATAGCAATTCTTGAGTAAATTGTCTTTGTCTGTTTCTCATTTGGGTAGCCTTTGTTTATTTCCATGACTACCACAATTTTCCAAATCTCTCTAATTCTCACATCTAACCCAAAGGCAACACTTGAATGCTAAGAAAGATGACTCAAAATATTTATGTCTTTATTATTTACTTGATACATGCAAATACTTTTTGAAGTTTTCTGAGGTGGAGTGAAAGGATTAAAAGTATTTGGATGTTGGGAACCTGCAAGTATATACACGTGAGTATGTATTTTGATTCTTATAAAATAGTTCCTTATAAAGCTTCGCCTAGTCAAGGCTATGGTCTTTCCTGTGGTCATGTGTGGATGTGAGAGCTGGACTGTGAAGAAGGCTGAATGCCGAAGAATTGATGCTTTTGAACTGTGGTGTTGGAGAAGACTCTTGAGAGTCCCTTGGACTGCAAGGAGATCCAACCAGTCCATTCTGAAGGAGATCAACCCTGGGATTTCTTTGGAAGGAATGATGCTAAAGTTGAAACTCCAGTACTTTGGCCACCTCATGCGAAGAGTTGACTCATTGGAGAAGACTCTGATGCTGGGAGGGATTGAGGGCAGGAGGAGAAGGGGACGACAGAGGATGAGATGGCTGGATGGCATCACTGACTCGATGGATGTGAGTCTGAGTGACCTCCGGGAGTTGGTGGTGGACAGGGAGGCCTGGCGTGCTGCAGTTCGTGGGGTCACAAAGAGTCGGACACGACTGAGCGACTGATCTGATCTGATAAAGCTTTTTTATGTATGTTTTCTTGTAATGTATATATGACAGTAGGGCTTTCCTGGTGGCTCGGACAGTAAAGAATCTGCCTGCAATGCAGGAGACCTGGGTTTGATCCCTGGGTGGGGAAGATCCCCTGGAGAAGGGAATGGAAAGCCATGCCAGTATTCTTGCCTGAGAAATCCCATGGGCAGAGGAGCCTGGTGGGCTACAGTCCATTGGGTCGCAAAGAGTCGATATGACTGAGTGACTAACACTTTCACTTTCAAGCATGACAATATCTCAGTTTATTAGAGTGAATTTACAGAGTTGATTATAGAAATTTTGGAATGAGTTCAGCACTGGAGGAAGTAACGCTAACTTAATCAAATAACCTCTTTCAATCTAAGGATTGAATTTGTAGCAGCTGAAAGTGGTACACAAATACATTTGTAGCTTTGAGTTTCACCAGAGGATGGCGCCCATACTTCTCTGATAGGTTTTGCCAAGTTGATTTGGCATCCTTTCAAGCCGTATCCGAGAGACGTTTTAGAGACTGGTTACCTAAACTGTTAACCAAATTAAGGCCTTTATTATTAATTCAGTTAAAATGAGTGTAAGTGTATAACATCTTCAGAACAATTTATGCCAAAGAATTAAGCAGGCTGAAATGAATGGAAAGCTACTTATTTCCTGTAACTGTACTTACACTTTATATTTAATTTATACAACTTTTAAAAACCAATTTCTACAAGTCAGATCTTTCAACGTTTTCATTTTCTTGCCATCTGCTGCTTTGTAAACCAGCCATTTAATATGAAAACTTGCTCAGAAGCTGTACTTTTAATGCACTTACTAGCTCATCAGGTGATATCTCTAATTGAGCTGTTTGTTCCTCAATTGGGAGGCAGAGTGCAAGTTGCTGGTCTGTATTCTCAGCTTTCCGGGTGGACTTGAGCCAAAGGTATGGTCGTCTTCTTGTTTCCTCTTACTTGATCCCCTCATTTGTTCAGTGGTGTCTCTGACCAGGAGTGACCATAATTTTTCCTCCTTAAACTCTGTACCCTGGATACTCAAGGGCTGTCTGGAGGTAGCAGAAGCCTGTGCTCAGAAACTGTGCTTCTCTTTTGAACATGACCCCAACCTCACTTATATCATACATAGATGTGCTTAGTTCTCAGTCGTGTCTGACTCTTTGCAACTCCATGGACTGTAACCCACCAGGCTCCTCTGTCCATGGGGATTCTCTAGGCAAGAATACTGGAGTGGATTGCTATGCCCTCCTCCAAGGGATCTTCCCAACCTAGGGATCAAACCTGGGTCTCCCGTATTGCAGGCAGATTCTTTACCACCTGAGTGCATCAGGGAAGCACTTATGTAATAGAATCCACTCACATAAAGCAACCACAATCAGCTCACATAAAGTCTTTCAATATAAGTTAAATCCATACATGGAAGGTCTTGCTGTGCCATGAAGTAGGAATAGGGGCTCTAAAGTACTAATAAAATGAAGATGTCAGATAGGTTCACAATCCCATTTCTGAAATTCTTAGGGCCAGATGTGCTTTGGGATTCAGAATATTTTGAATTTATAAAGTTAATCTGGTGTGTAAACGACATATTATATAATACTTCAGAAGGGTCTAGGGCAACTCCCCCTAATGATTAGAACAGTAATACTTCTGCAGAGAAACATGAATGTTCTCATTAAGTGGAATGAAGACTAAATGGCCTCAGGTCAGGTCAGCTTTCACTCCCAAATAAGTTAGGAAAAACTTTTGGTTATTTGTGGATTTGAGGAATGTAGATATAAGTGTTGTGGAGTTACATTAGGTGCTTTCCATGTGCTATTTCATTTAAATCTCACAGATGTTCTATGTTAACTGCAGGAATCTGAGAATTTAATTTAATGCAATTTAATTTAAATATTAAATTACTGCTGCTACTGCTGCTGCTAAGTCACTTCAGTCGTGTCTGACTCTGTGTGACCCCATAGACGGCAGCCCACCAGGCTCCCCGTCCCTGGGATTCTCCAGGCAAGAACACTGGAGTGGGTTGCCATTTCCTTCTCCAATGCATGAAAGTGAAAAGTGAAAGGGAAGTTGCTCAGTCATGTCTGACTCTTAGCAACCCCATGGACTGCAGCCCACCAGGCTCCTCCATCCATGGGATTTTCCAGGCAAGAGTACTGGAGTGGGGTGCCATTGGCTGAGAATGCAATTTAATTTAATGCAATATTAAATGCAAGAATCTGAGACCCAGAAATTAGAGGGTCAGAGTGGTTAAATAACTTTCCCCAGGTCACACAGCAGAGTCAACGTTCAAATTTTGCCTTTGCTCCAAAAGGCAAAATGTTGCATTGTCTCCCACAGTTACTAAAAATTTTGAATATTCTAAAATGTTTTAGCTTCCTTGCCAATTTTGAGTTTTCCACCCATATTTTGTGCTAATCTTTATTTTCTTTGGGGTCTGTGACAGAGAATATGATGGCCCAGTGATCTATTCCACCATGATGGAGAGAGGGAAAGCCCCTCTCCGGCATCTTCAAGCAGCAGCCTTGTTTGGCTGGGAAGTATATAGGGCTGCAGCGCTGAAAAGCAGTCAACGCTGCAGATGTCAGATTTTTCAGTGATTAGACATTTCCCTTGTGGTCTTGGTCCACACAGCTACTCAGCTTTGACATCATCTGCAATATAACCCAGGATGTAATTAATGCCTTGCACTTTTCTCTGGAAAATGTTGCACTAGCCTGGCCTCCCATAAAGGGATTCTGCTTCTTTGAATGGGGACTGCTAGAAGTCACTTGGCTTAATAAAGTTGTCAGCCGGCCAGGGAGGAAGTTTGGCTTTGTTCTGTACCTTTTCTCAGGATGAGAATGAATTTAAATAATTGTGTTTTAAAATTATGCTTTCAAGGTAATTCATGAGCCATGTTTTGTTTTTTTTTTTTTTTGCATCCTAATTATCTTTTTTCTCTTTTCCCTTATGTCTTTCCTTCTTCCAAGTTATGATCCCATTTATACTCTAAAGTTTAGGAGCTTACAGTCTTTTTTTTCCCTCTAATATTTCGTTCTTATTATTAAACCCATAGCTTAGCAGTTGCATAAACATAAAACTCTATATGCCTATAAAAATATTACAATTCACAATAAACTATGAAATATTTGAATGGATTCTTCCAGTGACCTTTTATAGACTCTCAAGATTTGTTAGAAAAATGATTCATCGATTGGTGTACATATAACTATATGTTATCCTTAAGGTATTAAAAAAATCCTCCTTGACATTTTTATAAAGATTAACAGGAGTTACAGGTATCAGTGCATTCACTAGCTTCCCACCAGTCCATAAAATTTACATACAACGAAGCGCACAAATCACATTGTACTTTATTGTTTTATTGTTTTTTATGTTGTATTTAAAATATATTACAATTTTATTTGTCAATTATTTTCTCAATAAAGCTGACCCACTACAATAGGACACAACTTCAAACATGTTTGGATGGCTGTTATTTAAAACAAATAAAAATGGAAGTTAACAAGTGTTGGTTGAAAATGTGGAGAAATTGGAAGCTTTGTGCACTGCTGGAAGAAATGTAAAATATTGCAATCACAGTGAAAAATAGTTCAGTGGCTCCTCAAAATATAAATATAGAATTATCATATGATCCCAGAAATTCTCCACTCCAAAGAATATACTCAAAAGTATTGAAAGCAGAGACTCAGACAGATACTAGTAGGCCAATGTTCCTAGAAGTATTATTCACAATAACCCAAAGGTGGGAGCAACCCAAGTGTACATCAGCAGATGAACAGATCAGCAAAATGTGGTACACGCATACGAGCTGAATATTTTTAGCTTTAAAAAGGGATAAAATTCTGATACATGATATAACATGGATGAACCTTGAAAACATGATGCTAAATGAAATAAGCCAGACACAGAAGGACAAATATTGCATAGTTGTAATGAGGTACCTAGAATATGAGGTACATTATATGAAGTACCTAGAATAGGCAAATTCCGAGACAAAAAGTAGAATGGAGGTTACTGGTACTAGAGGAAGGAGGAAATGGGGACTTATTGTTCAATCTGTACAGAGTTTGAGTTTGGGATGATGAAAATTTTCCTAGAAATGGATAGTAGTGATGGTTGCAGACATCATGAATGAATGTACTTATTGCCACTGAATTATACACTTAAAAATGGTTAAAATGAACCAACACAATATTGTAAAGCAACTATCCTCTAATTAATAATAAATATTACAAAGTTAAAATTGAAAATATATATTAAACAGAATAAAAATGAAAAGGGCAAAAAGAAGAACGTTTCTAATTATTTCAATTAAAAATATACTTAGGGCTTTATTACATGTATATTTTTATTGAGGTATAATTTACATATAAAATCATATTCATTTCGGTTTACAACATGATTCAATATATGTATATATAGTAGGGGATTACCACAATAAGTCTAGTTAACATCTATCACCATATCTAGTGGCAGTTTTTTTCTTATGATGAGGACTTTTAAGATTTACTCTTTTAACAACTTCAAGTATACAGTGTAGTATTATTAACTATAGTCAGCATGCTGCACTTTCCAAAATGTGATATAGCTGGTATCATATAATACATACCCTTTTTTTCTTGTTTCTTTTTTTTTTTTTTTTGGCTTGTGAGATCTTGGTTCCCCAACCAGGGATTGAACCTGAGCACTGGAAGTTAAACCACAGAATCTTAAAGCCTCTGTGTAGCTTTTTTGGCAGGGCGTTTATCCTGTTTGGTGTACTCTTAGATTCTTAGATCTGAACTTTGATGTCCAACCACTGGACTGCTAGGGAATTCCAATATGTATCCTTTTCAGATCAGCTTCTTTCACTTAGTAAAATACATTTAAGTTTCTTCCATGTCTCTTCATGGCTCAGTAGCTCATTTTTTAAAGCGCTGAATAATATTCCATTGTTTGGTTGCATCACACAGCTATTTTATCTATTCATCTACTGTAGGACATCTTGATTGTTTCCAAGTCCTGGCAATGATGAATAAAGTTGCTATAAACATTCATGTGCAAGTTCTTGTGTGGACCTAAGTTTTCAACTGTTTTGGGAAAATACCAAGAAGTGGGCTTGCTGGATTGTATCATAGAGTATGTTTTGTAAGAAACTGCCTGTCTTCTCATATAGCTGTATTATTTCATATTCCCAGCAGCAGGGATGAATGAGAGTTCCTGTTACTCCACGTCCTCACCAACATTGGGTGTTGTCAGTATTTTGGATGTTTGTCATTAGGTTTTTGGTGGTAACATGTTGTTTTAATTTGCTGTTCCCTAATGACATATGTTGTTGAGGATCTTTTCATGTGCGCACTTACCATTTGTGTATCTTCTTAATTGAAATGTTCAGATTTTTGGTTCATTTTTTTATTGTTTTTTTTTCCCTTATTGTCACGTTTTAAGAATTATTTATATATTTTGGATCACAGTCCTGTATCAGATATATATTTTGTAAATAGTTTCCTCCAGTCTATAACATGTATTCTAATTCTCTTGACAGTGTCATTGAGCAAACATTTTAAATTTTAATGAAGTCCAGCTTTAGCCTGGAGAGTCCCATGGATGGAGGAGCCTGATAGGCTGCAGTCTATGGGGTCGCTAAGAGTCAGACATGACTGAGCGACTTCACTTTCACTTTTCACTTTCATGCATTGGAGAAGGAAATGGCAACCCACTCCAGTGTTCTTGCCTGGAGAATTCCCGGGATCGAGGGAGCCTGGTGAGCTTCTGTCTATGGGGTCGCACAGAGTCGGACACGACTGAAGCGACTTAGCAGCAGTAGCAGCAGCAGCAGCTTATCAATGGTTTTTTTCATGGATTATGTCTTTAGTGTTGTTGAATCTAAAAAGTCTTGTCAAATGCAAGGTCATCCAGGTTTTCTCCTATGTTATGCTTTATAGTTTTGTGGTTTATGTTTAGGTCTATGACCCATTTTGAATTAATTTTTGTGACTGTGTAAGGTTTGTGTCTAGATGCATTTTTTTTGCATGTGGTTATCCGGTTATTCCAATACCATTTGCTGTCATTTTCCACTGTCTTCTTTCAGAATTTTCATCTCCTATTTTCTGCAATTTGAAAATGATGCGACTCTGTTTAGCTTTTTCAGCAGGGCGTTTAGCCTATTTGGTGTACTCTGAGAGTCTTAGGGAGAAGGCAATGGCAACCCACTCCAGTACTCTTGCCTGGAAAATCCCATGGACGGAGAAGCCTGGTAGGCTACAATCCATGGGGTCATGAAGAGTTGGACACGACTGAGCGACTTCATTTTCACTTTTCACTTTCATGCATTGGAGAAGGAAATGGCAACCCACTCCAGTGTTCTTGCTTGGAGAATCCCAGGGATGGCGGAACCTGGTGGGCTGCCGTCTATGGGGTCGCACAGAGTCGGACACGACTGATGCGACTTAGCAGTAGTAGCAGAGAGTCTTAGATCTGAGCTTTGATGTCTGACATTAATTTGCAGTAAATTGTTGGTCATTGGCCTTCCCTGGTGGCTCAGACAGTAAAGCGTCTGCCTGCAATGTGGGAGACCCAGGTTCAATCCCCGAGTCGGGAAGATCCTTTGGAGAAGGAAAGGGCAACCCACTCCAGCACTCTTGCCTGGAAAATTCCGTGGGCAGAAGAACCTGGTAGGCTACAGTCCATGGGGTCACAAAAGTCGGACGAGACTGAATGAGTTTACTTTCTCTCTTTTCTTTCTCAGTCATTATTGTTTCAAATATTTCTTCTTTTTTTTTTTTTCTCTTTCTTCTCCTGGTATTCCTATTATATGTCTATTATACCTTTTATAGTTGTCTTACAGTTCTTGTATATTCTGTTCTTTTTTCCCCATTTTTTTTTCTTTAGCCTTTATTTTAAAATTATTTTAAATTTCCAGTTTGGTAATTTCAACATCCTTGTCATATCTGAATTTTGCATGATGCTTGCTCTGTCTCTTTAAACTGTGGGTTTCTTTTTGTTTTTGCCTTAAGTATGTCTTCTAATTTTTTGTTGAAATCCAGACACGATGTACTCTGTACTAGTTTCCTTGTAGGTTGTAAGATGTGATTCTCTGTATCTGCCTGTCTCTCCAACTTTGGGTGCAGTGGTTTGCTCTGTGACCTCAATTTTCTGATAGGTCTAAGAGGTTTTTAGTTTGTTCAGCTTTTTACTTGTTACTAGGATGGAGTGACAACTTACAAACTCATTATACGCCAGACCAGAAACCAGAAGTCTCTCAGGGCAGTTTCATTTTGTATTTATCCAATTATGATCGAAGATGAACATACTGTCCTATTTTCCTCTGCATAAGGGGCATTTGAGTCTTCTGTAAACTTTTCCACTCATTCTCTGCCAAGTTCAAATTTGAATTATCTTTTTCCTTCTCATTTTTAAGAATTCTTCATATGTTGGGAAGATGATTAGCTCTTTGTGAAATGAATTGAATTCCCTCACCTACATTTTTCCATTTGTCTTTTAACTCTCCTTGTGGTATGTGTGCGTGCTAAGTTGCTTCAGTTGTGTTGGACTCTTTGTGACCCTATGGATAATAGCCTGCCAGGCTCCTCTGTCCATGGAATTCTCTAAGAAAGAACACTGGAGTGGGTTGCTGTGCCCTCCTTCAGGGAATCTTCCCGACCCAGGGATTGAACCTGTGTCTCTTATGTCTCCTACATTGGCAGGCAGTTTCTTTGCACTAGCACCACCTGGGAAGCCCACTTATGGTATACTTTTGCCTTATAAATTGTTTTACTTTTAAAGAAGTAAATTTATAAATGTGTCAGTATTTCTAGTATGGATTCTCAAAGATTTTGAAATGTATGAAAGTAAAGAAGAATTATTTACTATTATTATTCCAAACACCATCTTCCACAGCCACTTCTGTCCCCCAAGGGAGTGGCATTCTTTCTCTTCAAAGTAGATTTTTTGGTAATCTCCCTAATGAATCCTGTAATGTGAAAAGATAGACCTCAGAGGAGTAAGGTGAAGAGAGGAGAAATAATTTGCTCTGCACAATGAAGTAAAAATTGATACATTTCCAGGAATACTTCAAATAGGGACTCAAGGGAGGAGCTGAGAACTGACCAATATGCTACGTGGCCAATGAGCCTGGAGCAGGAGACCAGTGGAGGATTTCCAGGTGGGGAGGGCGTTGTTGCAAGGTGGGATGGGGGATGTGCAATGTTATGTCCCTGCTATGCTGCGCTACAGTGTAACCCCTGCATTACTTCCAACCACAAAGTGTGCACAGACAACCCAAAATAAAGAGAGTGGGGTGAAGTGGGAGCCAGAGAGCAGAGGCTCCAAACAAATTTTCAGAGAGGCAGGTGAGAGGCTGCAGTGGGTGACTCAGGAGTTACTCAGGAGACAAATTCTTTCCCCCAAATAGCCTAGAGCCATCATTTGCCAAATTTGGTTATACATTAGAATTACTAGCAGGAGGTTTTCAGAATCACAAACACCTGGATTTAACCCAGACCAATTAAATGAGAGGCTCTGTAGGTGGGACCCTAGCTTCAGGAGGCTTTAGAAAGTTTCCCAGATGATTCTGACATACAACCAGGGTTGAAAACTGCTGTTCTAGGTCAGTGCTTCCCAAACTATTTCAAGTATGCCAATAAATCATCCAAGAATAGTTATAATTCAATTATAAATCATTAGCAGGTGGCCCAGGATCTTGCATTTTTAACAAGCTTCTGGTTGATGCTGATGATGCTGGTCTGAGAACCATGTTTCGAGTAGCAGGGGATGGAGGTGATTGACATGTGGGTTACTGGTAGTGCTCGCTTGCCTTCCAGGGGGTTCTAATTTACCCTGAGTTGAGACTGCTACTTTTCCTATATCCATCTTCCCTTCAGTCCTGATAGTAAACTCATTTTCAGCTGCACATTTGGCTAGATAGAATTTTTAGCTTTTAGCTGTCTTTAGAGCTGGCATACTAATGCTTGGCATACTAAGGTACGAGTAGAAGTCATCTTCCGGGGAGGAGATGTGACTGATCCTCTTCTCACCCTTCTTCCCGCTGGCCCAGGAGCAGTTCAGGCAGCAGTTGCTCAGGAAACCTTTCTGAACTGAGTGGAAGCTGCATGCTGAAGATGGCAGTGAAAATAGAGAAGGAGCCTGGGCGCCTGGCAACACAGAGTCTCGGTCCAGCCTGGTGTCACCCACCACTGCAAGTCTCTAATGTGAGAAATAACATTCTTTCTTTTAGCAGATGCAGGGTTTGGACATCCTGGCTCTTTTTTGTATATTTTTAAAATTTATTTAGCTGCACCGGTTCTTAGTTGTGGCATATGGGATCCAGTTCCCTGACCAGGGAATGGACCTGGGCCCCCTGCAATGGTAGCGTGGAGTCTTAGCCACTGGACCACCAGAGAATTCCCCTAACCTTCTCTCTTTTTAAAGCATTATTTGGGGTTTCACTCATAAGCAGCTGAACCTTGTCCTAGAGATACTTATGCCTTCTGGCAGATTGTGTGTCTGTTCTGTGTCTTCCCATCCGTGACAAAGATGAGCTGAGCTGGATCTTGAAGAACAAGCAGGAGTGTTCCAGTGAGAGAAAGGCTGGAAGGCTGAGGAGAGAGCAGATTGAAAGGCATGGAACTGCGAGAGGGCTTGGGCTGAGTTCGCTTCACTGTTGCTGTAGAACAGCCCCCTGGAAAACTCAGAGGCTTGAAATGAAAAGATATCCCATGATTCTGTGGGTTGGCTGGGCTCCACGCAGTCTTGCCTGGGAATGCCTGTCCAGCTGCATCCAGCTGGTGGAGGGCTGGTCTAGGAGGTCCAGGAAATCCTCTTTCACACCTGTGAGGCCTTGGTGTGGGCTGGGGAACCTTGGATCTTCTCCCTGTGACCTCTCTCTTCCACATGGTGTCTCATCCCCCAGGGCCTCCCTCATAGCAGCATAACCTTGACTATGCAAATCGATTCTGAGCCCTAAGAGGTGAAAGTGGCAGCTTGTCCTCCATAGTGTTAGGCCTGGGTGTGGCCCGCCGGCCTGCACCTCCTCCTCTGGGCTGGGCTGGCTTGCAGTGGTGGGGACAGGGGCTACGTCTCCGTGGAAGGAGTGGCAGAGAGGGCAGCAGGTGGAGACTTACCCACTGCCTGTGCTTGTAGTGACAAGTTCCCTGAGGCTGGGATGTAGGCTAAAAGAAACAGGCAGGAAAAGAGTGAGCCTGTAGAGGCCCAGGCTGTGTCTGCTGATGAGTTCTGGCTTCCTCTATAGACAAAGCAGACTCCAGCCTGTGTGGTGGCCAAACCACACCCTGGCTAGAGAGACAATGAGAGCAAGTGTTGATCAACTGCTCACCATGTTGTACAAACATTATCTTTCACAATAAAGGTGGGCTTACCTCGTGGCTAACAGCATGGAGCCTGGAGCCAGATGGCCTGGCTTCAGAGTCCTGATTCATCATATATTAGCTGTGCAGTCTCTATCTAGTTACTTAATTATCCTCTGTTTCTGTTTCCCTCTCTAAAAAAATGGATAATCATGGCAGACCTACCTTATATCATTGTAAGGATTAAGTGAGATAATACATGTCACATTGCCCTCTGTAAGCATCTGCTTTTGTCCTTGCTGCTACTTCTGCTGCTGCTGCTAAGTCGCTTCAGTCATGTCCGACTCTGTGCGACCCCATGGACGGCAGCCCACCAGGCTTCCCCATCCCTGGGATTCTCCAGGCAAGAACATCGGAGTGGGTTGCCATTTCCTTCCCCAATGCATGAAAGTGAAAAGTGAAAGTGAAGTTGTGTCTGACTCTTAGTGACCCCATGGACTGCAGCCCACCAGGCTCCTCCGCCCATGGGATTTTCCAGGCAAGAGTACTGGAGTGGGGTGCCATTGCCTTGGGAAACAGGTGTTAATGCTCTCATTCAGAAGAGAAGTAACTAAGGGACCAGAAGCTTAAACAAGATTCAAACCCAGACAAGTGATTCCAAAACCTGTTGCTTCCTGAAATTCCCACTGGTTGTACTTTGATGTGTCCCCCAGCTCCAGGAGACAGCAGGATGGTGTTTTGTCCTTATCCTGAAGTTATATGAGCCTGGAGTCTCCACTTAGTATTTCTCAAAAGCTCTCTGCTCCCTTAGCAGCCTCGCTCAATGTCCAGGCTCGGGCTGATGTTTGCAGAGGTACAATGTGGAGATCACTGTGAAAATACTAACACCTGGGTTTTTTTTTCTGAGCCTGTGCCAAGTGTACATCTCAAAGGGTAGAGTCCTCAGGGGTAGACTGAAAGTCTCCTGGGTTGGAAGCTGCCTTGAGCACGGCCCGCCACAGAAGCCCTTGGTGCACCCTCTCGCCCATCTTTCTGCCGCAGTTTATTGACTGCAGCTTTGTGAACCCGTGAGTTACATTTGCAGTGCTCTGAGGCTGAAAGTGTTCCTATAAATGGTCCACGTAATTAAGTATAAACAAAGCAGCCAGCCAGGAGCACAATGCCCAAAGAAATCCTTAGCAAACCTCATTGTGTTCTCTTTATTTCTCCTCTCCGTTTCTATCCATCCAAGAGCTTCAAAAGTGTAATCCTATTTAATGACAGATTCATGATGATGAGGCTCTTATTTTTTGGTATTGCAGTTTTAAGAAGTAACCCAGAAACAAGCTTTTAAAGCAAGCTTTTAAACCCACCCCTAACTCCTTTAGCCCAAGCAAAGGACCAGATTAAAAGAGCCCTGGCTTATATGAATATTTATGCTAGACCCTCTACCAGATCAGACTTGAAGAGTACATCCTGCTAAGCAAACACAGATTCTGTACTCAGATTTAATGAGAAAACTGACATGGTAGTAGCATATTCCTGCATTCATTTATCAGGAAATCTGACCATTTGTCTCAGGGCCTAGGAGAAATGCTGCCTTCGTCATTTTTAGTTCTACCAGAAAGCTTTTGTGCAATGAGAGAAATTCCAAAGACATCCCGCTTTACTCAAGAGATGAGGCATGGGGGTTCTAGTCTAAATATACCTGGGAAATTCTCTTGATACTGCTGGTGAGTGTGTTAGAGGTTAATTCCTTTTAATAGCATCTTCCAAGGTGTTTCTGTAGAGCATGATGACCACAGAGTGTTAATAGCTCTCCTTTGAGGAGAAGGGGCTCTCGGTCAAAAATGTTGGGTAAATGATGAGCTACAGTAAAAAGCTCGTAGAACTTTCACCCTGTGACTTCCCAGGAAGCAGATAAATTCTGCTGTGCTCCCAGACATTTTAGACTGTGGAGTTCTTCCTTCTCAAAGCAGAACATCCCAGAACATACGACTTTGTGTGTGTCATGCAGCCCTTTGTGAGGCTGGGGAAACTGGACATCCTTTCTCAGAATAACATTTTTTAATTGCAAACACAAAGGATTACAAAAAGAAACCCTTCATATCAAAATGAAAGTATCACAGTACTAAAAATATTTTGAAATATTTAAAAATGGGCATCCATTATTGGGGTGTAGCCGATTAACAATGTTGTGGTAGTTTCAGATGAACAGTGAAGGGACTCAGCCATGCATATGCATGTACCCATTCTTCCCATATGTACTTCTTCTACAATGGATCTAATGACTACAGGTGTTTCAAAGTACTGATGGCCATAAATAATATTTCAAGATATGGTCATTCCTCATTATTCACAAATTCTGGATCTGTAAATTCACATACTGGCCAAAATTTATTTGTAACCTCCCAATTAACACTCACGACACTTTTGTGGTCATTCGAGCAATGAGAAATTTCCATCACCTAACCTGCATGTTCCCATTGCTGAGATTGAAAAAGGCAGGACTTTGACTTCATGTTTCAGTTCTCACACTGAAAGCAAGAGTCCTTTCTACAACGTATTTACTGGCTTATTTTGGTCATGTTTATGCTTTCCGTTGGTGATTCCACTGTTTAAAACAGTCCCTGAGTGCAGAGCTGAAGTACTACACTGTGTGCTTAAGTGCAGGAGACCAAGATGTGCCTTATGAAGAAGATAGCTGGGTAATTAAGCTTCATTCAGATGTGCGCTCTAGGGTGGTTGGCTGTGAGTCCAATGTCAATCAATCAACTATAAATTTAACAAGGTGTCTTTAAACAAAAACCACACATTAAAAAAGATTATATATTGATTGATTGACCATGATGCTGTGACCAGATTCTCACAGGTATGGAACCCTGTATTTCCCCTAGGACCAGCAGTTCAGCATTTGCTAATTCAGTGTCTAAGGTGACTATAGAACATAACTGTCCCGAGTAATGAAAATTGATTGCATCTGCAACAAAGTGATGTGAAAATATTTGTGATAGACTGCTAACAATACAGCTATAAACATTCATAATTAAAGGAAATGGTGAATTTTACCCAGAGGGTACTACAGACATCTTTCCCATTCAAGTTCAAAGACCCTCTTAGCCTGGAACAGGGTGGTTCCCATAGACTGCATGCAGTTCAGAATCCATTCTCCTGTGGGACTAACTTAGGGAGAGGGTGGAGTGGCGTAGCTACTGCAAATCCTGGGGGCTGTGGTCCCATTATGTGCATGCATGCTAAGCCATGTCAGTGGTGTCCAACTCTTTGCAACCCTATGGATTGTAGCCTGCCAGGCTCCACTGTCCATGGGATTCTCCAGGCAAGAATACTGGAGTGCATTGCCATGCCCTCCTCCAGGGGATCTTCCCAACCCAGGGACTGAACCCACGTCTCTTATGTTTCCTGCATTGTTGTGTATCAATATAAATCTCAGATAAGATTTTGTTAATTGATTTGCCCTTGCTTGGGGGCTGATTTTATTTTTCCATGAGAGCCTGAACCCAAAAATGCTCTACCAAATGAAAAATGCCCAGGAAGTGGGGATAGAAGTTCTTGATAATTATTTATGTGGAAAATGAGGAACCAAATTTCAGTAGCAAAGGGTGAGAGAAGTCTTTGATCTGAACAAAAGAGAAACAAATTACAATATAGTATTGGGGTGTTTAGATGAAGATCATGCCTTCCCACCAAGGGGGCCCAGAAAGGAAAGCATTCCCTGTGTTGATTGCTTTTCTTTTTTACCTTTCTCACCAAAAGGAGTGTGATTCAATGGGACTAACTCAAATGTGGCAGAAAAATGCTTTTTTTTTTTTTGCCTAAATAGCAAGATATAAGGAAGTGTATCCTGGAGAGCAACTCTAATATCTCATTCATTCTTTCACTCAGTAGTGCTTATCGAGCACCTCTTCATGGACAGGTATTGTTGTAGTGCTGTGCATACAGAGTGAACCTGACTGGCCAGGTTCTCATCTCGTGGAGCTTCTGTTTAGGTTCAGGTGCTTGTCTCTAGGAGGTCACTCTCAGATGGGGGAAGGGCATGGAGACGGGTGCCAGCCACCCCAATAAAGGGGTGCCTCTCAGAGGGCAGCACCTACATACCACAATTCTGAAAAACTGGAGGCTGACAATAGTAGCTCAAGGGGACACCAGTACAGAAATATGGGATAGAAGCTGTCCCCCATGATAAATTCTGGACACTCAGAAGTCATCAGATGTACACACAACACCTTACAAGGACAGGATATCCGCAAGCCAGAGAGAAAGCCACAGTTAGATCTCAAAGAAAGAGTATGTCTAGATTAGAGCACATAGAGCATGCCCTAAGTGGACATGCCTCAGTCTGGACTCCCAATCCAGGGGAGTGGACCTCACTTGGGAGTCCAGTTCTTGTGGAGACAGTAGTGATACCTAGTATTTATTTTGTGCAGTATTTGTGAGAAAGGAGTACCATCTTCTCCCATCCTTTGGCTTCTTGGTGCTGTGCCCAGGAAGGAGGCCAGGGCTTAGAATCCAGGAGCCTCCATTCTCCCATCTGAACTGGTTCACATGGAGAATGAGAAAGATGGAACTGATTAAATAATCCCTAAGGTGGGAGTTCAGTCTCTAAGAGAATTTAAACAGGAAAAAGGAGCAAGGACAAAGATGACATCTGGAGTGGGAGACAGGAGGTGATCAGACTCAGGACAATCCTCCCTGGGAACCCCCTCCTGGGACCCTCTAAGTCTCCCTATACCCTCTTCTAGTTTACCCCAATAAAATAACTCTATTCCTTCAGGGCCTTCTGGAAAAAGATCAAGGCCTAAAATGAATTCTCCATGCCCCCAACAACAGCAAAAGCAATACAAGATGATCAACTTCACTGGTACTCTGGGAAATAAAAATTAGAATAGCAATGAAGTAACTTGGAAGCATTTTAACTGAGGGGATTGGATAGAATTCTTTCTAAAGGAATACAAAATTTTAGTGCAGTGTTCTCTGGGTATATTTTGAGACTGAATGATTTAGATTCAGATTTAAAAAAACAATAACAAAACAACATGAGTGTCGGTATTTTAGTGCTTAGAAGTAAGATGAAATGTTGAAACATCAGAACCAGGAGGAGACAGGTATACCAGGTGTCCACAACCCAACACCTCACATCTTTAATCTATTCTCCAAGTTCCCTTGTAGCTCAGTGGGTAAAGGATCTGCCTGCAATGCAGGAGACCTGATTTCAATTCCTGGGTCCTGAAGATCCCATGGAGAAGGAAATGGCAACCCATTCCAGTATTCTTGCTTGGAAAATCTCATGGACAGAGGAACCTGGTGGGCTCCAGTCCATGGGGTCGCAAGAGTCAGACACGATTTAGCAACTAAACCACCACCACAGCCCAACACCTCACATCTTTATTCTCCAAATTTGTATTTCCTGCTTCAAACAAGCAGCCTCCTGAGGGCTTGTTGGTCCCCTGCTGATTTACCTCCTGAAGACATGTGCTGGTCATTCTGAGCCAAGGATCCTACTCAGGTGACAGAAATTAATGGGTTGACAATATTTTAAGTGTATTGGCCCTCCAAACTGAAGCTCACATGAACCTGGCAGATTAATCTTGTGAGCAGAGATGGATTTACTATAAATCTAAGAAAGATTAAGTTTTAGAATTTCTTCCAAAGCCCTGGAATGGGCCCCAACAATGAGTTCACAGGGTCCAATGCTTTGTAAAACTGGCTAAAGTAAGATATTTTAAACACAATTGCTTCCTCTCTGTCACAATTTCCCTTTTATCTGGTGGCTCTGGAAAAGCCATGGGAATTTGGGGGAAGTTGAAATGGAGATCCATTTAGGTTGCACTATGCATGTGGTTAGCTGTTATTTCTGTGCAGGTTACTGCCAGCCATCCTGGGGCAGGAAGACTTCCAGGTACGCTCCTATTGTCCACCAGCATGGAGACAGAGTACAGGGCTAGTGGTCGGATCACAGGAGGAGAAAGTGAACTACAGCTCCTGGCACGGGAAGTATGTGGATCATGGAGGAGAAATGAGGTGTGAAACGCACAAAGCTTGGAGCTAGTCTGGGGTAAGGTCTTCCAGTCATGGATACGATGACTGCAAGATGTGGTTCATGCTGGTGCCTGGACAAAATAGAAGCATCTCCCTATCAGGAATAAATAAATAAATTAAAAATAGTAAAGTAATAAAGCATACACAAGTATACACATACTGTCGTTATAATTTCATCTTTATTAAGACAAAAATTTGGGTGCAGGCGGTTTATTTGGGGAGCGATCCCCAAAAGTGGGAAAGGAGAAGTGAGGAGAGTGACACAAGGAAGGAAGATGAGTCATGTAGGGCGACGGCGCCTGTGAGCAAAGGAGGCTAATTCTGTTGAGAGCCCCTGAGAAGCACACAGTATATTCCCAAACCGAGCACTAAACGGAGAAGCTGGAGCCTTTATTCACCGGCCGCTGAGAACCCTAGCCAGAACTGGCCCACATTCTGGGCTGTGCCAAGCAAGCTCCTGAGGGCAGAATGCAGAAAGGCAGGCCTGCTCTGAGGTGGAATGCTGGCAGCACACAGACTCTGAGCCCCATCTCTATCAGTGCCGGGAAGTGCCACATGGGTGAGAAGGATGTGCAATAGAATCTATCAGAATTCTTACATGTGTGCTTATATGAACACAAAGCTTTACCAGCACTACAGATAGGGTGTGTGTCTTTAATGACTCTTCCACAAAAGAAATCTGATTGAGGTCTTCCCAGTTTGAAAACCATCCTAGAAATTTATACAGCTTTACCAGTGATGAGTTGTGTAGCTGAAACTCTTCTAAACTATCAATAATAAGAAAAAAAAATCTGTTCTATCTATAAACAATCATATTACAAAATCATTATTATAGGAAAAAGTAATCAGATTATGTAGCCAAAGAATGTAAGAAAATCTTTTAAAGCTGTCATTTTTTCCCTAGACTTTGTTGCGCTTATATTTGTTAACTTCTAAAAATGTGTAATTTGTTGTGATTTCTTCTCTCATTCTAAGTAAGTATTTAAGTTGTACCTAATTTTGTGATATAGTTTCATGTTCTGGTGTGAGAGGCAGCCTTCCTGGGAAGAGCCATCTTTAAGGAGTCAGCCACAGAAGGAGGGTCACTTCCTGACACACCAAGACCCTGGGGAAGTTGCTGAACGTCACTCAAGCAGAGTTCTTATTTATTTTTTAGAACAACTAGCCATTCAAGGGCACAGACAGATACTCTATCTCTCAGAATGGCACCCAAAGCACTTCATTTGGGGTCACTTGAGGGTTACAGTGGCACTGATCCTGGAAGCACAGAGTCACACCATTATTTAGATGAACTCTTAAATGAGAGAAAACCAAGATGCTGCTATAGAGGGTCCCGTGAGTTTGTGACAGGCAGCCCCTATAACCGTTTGTTGAATGAGTTTACCCAAGTTGCTGCCTCCCCAGAAGCACATGTCCTTGGGGCCTCAGTGCCCGCCTTGGTCTCCAAACACCTGTTCAATCTGGGGGATTAAATGGATTCTCCTTTCCCAGGACGTGGGGCCACTGGTGCTGCATCTTCTTCCAGAAGTGATCTGCCAACAGCTGTAAAAACACCTGCAAGCAAGAACCCAAAGGAAAAGGAAAAGGGGGATTATACCAAAGTAAAGAACTTATGGGCAAGATTTACTCTATTCTTTGAATGGTGGACAGATCTGAGGCTGGCTCCCAAGGATTCCTACCTTTGATGTGGGTGGAACCTATCACCTGGTTCTAAGCAACAGAGCACAATAAAGGATGTCCTTTCAGTGACTGTGTCGCGTTATCTATGACTCTGCTTTCCTGGCAGACTTGCTCTCAAGACCCTCTTTGCTGGGCTGATGAAGTTAGAAGCCATGTTGGGAAGCCACATGGCAGGGAGCAGAGGGTAGCCTCTAGCTCACATCTAGTAAGAAGTTGGGCCTTCAGTCCTACAGCCACAAGGAAATAAAGTCTGCCAACAACCCAAGTGGGTATGGAATCAAATCTTCCCCAGTTGAGTCTCCAAGTGAGAACGTAAATGTTAGTCTATGAAATCCTAAGCAGGGAGCCCAGTGAAACTGTGCCAGCACTTCTTACCCACAGAAACTGAACCAAGTATGTATTGTTTTAAGCTGCTGCTACTGCTAAGTTGCTTCAGTCATGTCCGACTCTGTGCCACCCCATAGACGGCAGCCCACCAGGCTCCCCCGTCCCTGGGATTCTCCAGGCAAGAATACTGGAGTGGGTTGCCATTTCCTTCTCCAGTGCATAAAAGTGAAAAGTGCAAGTGAAGTTGCTCAGTCGTGCCCAACTCTTAGCGACCCCACAGACTGCGGCCCACCAGGGTCCTCTGTCCATGGGATTTTCCAGGCAAGAGTACTAGAGTGGGGTGCCTACCTTTGTGGAAATTTGTGTTTGGTGATAGACAGCAAATATGCTCTCTCAGAAAGTCATTTATTCACTTATCTGTGGACAGCTAACACTTACTACAGGCCTAAGGCTTGGGTTTTGGAGATAAACAGGATGAATCCTTCCTTCAAGGAACTCCTAGTCTAGTGAGGGACTGAGACATGCAGAATGACACTACCAAAGCCATAGGGGGGGGGAGGGTGGAGGGGTATTGGCAACTCTGCTGGGTGGGAGGAAAGGATAGGTCCTCTCCGAAGAGTGTGATAGCTGAGCTGAATTTTCAAGGAGGAATTCACCAGGTGGATCAAGAAGGGAGTAGTATACATGATGGAGGATGCAGCACACACAAAAGCTCAGAGGCACAGAAGAGAATGTCCCATGGGTGGGGACCCAGGGGTGCCTGGGACATGAGGCTGAATGGGTACCCTGGCAGGGCTGTGGGCGTGAAGAGTATGGCTGGAGTGCCAGGGTGAGGAATGTACAGGTTTAACTCACAGGTCTGTCCCTGGCTCTCCCAGCCCAGTGCCCACTTCCTGGTTCCATTGATGTATGTCCCTTTATTCACAATGTCACCAGGATCCATTCTTGGTGTTCTATCCTCTGGCCTATCATTAACATGTCTTTGATGAGGAGTCTTTCTCTGCAGATAATGCTTTCATTTAGCAAATGGGGCTTGGACAAGCCTTCAGGCCCCAGATGGCTACATCTCCCTGGGGTTGGGTAGGGGGTGGTTAAAGCTGAATGAATAGAGGAATGTGATTGCTGAAGGCTTCAGAGGGGAACATATTGTTCAGCGCGGATGCTCAGTGATGTCCCTGACTTATTCAGAAGCACATGGACATTGTCTTCAAAGGGCACATCCTGTTCATCTTGCCAGTAAGCAGTGCTGCCAGCTCCCTGTGGATGTGGGAAGCCCTTTCTACTCTCTGGGCTGAAATTCTCTCGTCTGCAAAATGAGTGAATGATCTAATGATTTATCTGGGTCTAAATTGTGCGTAAGATTTTAGCACTTAGAAAAAAACTAGAACTGGTTGAGTCTATATATTAAACATCCTTGGTATTTTAATACATTCTGAGCCTTCTGAGGTGCATCCCAAATTCCATCCATCCACCAATGTAACCTTGATTATTTCTGTGTGGTGTCTAACACACACACACCCCACCTGCCACTACCACATACAACATGAACCACACACACGCACACACACACACACGCACTCAGACCTCAAGAGGCTGTCAGGCCAGCAGGTTTACTGGAAGATCTGATCATCTCTCACACACTAAAGCAGTCAGTGTTTTTTCAAAAGAGAGGACTGGTTTCAGACTGTTTTTCCTGCCACTTCTCAACAGAGTAGCCTCCTTCCAGGTCTGTGGAAAATTACGGGTTTTATTTTTGGTTTTTGCATTTTACCTTGATATACCTAGGCAGTCTTCCTAACAATTATGTGGTACCAAGGTATCTGTTGGAGAAGGCAATGGCAAGCCACTCCAGTACTCTTGCCTGGAGAGTCCCATGGATGGAGGAGCCTGGTAGGCTGCAGTCCATGGAGTCGCGACGGTGGACGCGACTGAGCGACTTCACTTTAACTTTTCACTTTCACACAGTGGAGAAGGAGATGGCAACCCACTCCAGTGTTCTTGCCTGGAGAATCCTAGGGATGGTGGAGCCAGTTGGGCTGCCATCTGTGGGGTCGCACACAATCGGACACCACTGAAGTGACTTAGCATAGCATAGCATAGCTATGGTCATAGCTAAGGTATCTGTGGTCATTTATTTCCCAGTCTGAATTAATAAGGGAGGAGATGGGGATGAGGATAAGCAGAGGACAGTTAAAAGGAAAGAACTCAGATATGAGTATGGGTAGCTGTTTGGTTTGAAAGCAATTAGTTGGCTGTCACTCTAATGGAGATTAAAATATTCATGAGTGTGCACTGCTGATATTTTGGATCTAAAATGAGAGTGGCAACATTATTACTAGACACTTGTGATAAAATGACCCACTATAATTATTCATTTGTCTGAGAAACATGTACTGAGAACCTACTATGAGCTTCTTAAAATCAACTTTCTCTGGTAATTCCCATGATACACTGCTCAGGACAAGGCTCAGCTATCCTTATTACCCCGGATGAGCTGGTCCTTGAACACAAATATCTTTTGTGCTTCCCTATTCACAATTTAAAATATTAATGCAATACCTATTCAGTTGAGAAAAAAATTTAAAAGACAGTTAAGCAAAAAGGAAAACAGGATACAACGCATCTTAATTGAATAGAGAGTCACTGTTAGCATTGAGCCTTTCTGAGCCACACACACATGCACACACACACACACACATGCACACACACACACATACATACACTGGATCCCTCTATAAATATTTTATAATCTGCTCTTTTTGAGGAATAATTTACACACAATAAAATTAACTCCTTTTGGTAAACAGTTCCATGAGTGTTGACAAATGCATTCAGTTGAGTAATCATCCCACCAATCTTTAATCTGCTTTTATTAATTCGTTCTATATTACAAACCTATTTCCATGTCACTGAAAGTAGATCTCTATCATTTTTATTCATGGCACTATACTCCATCAGATAGATGTAAGCTAATTTATTTCACTGGTAGAGATTCTTGCCACACATCTCCCTAACATCTGTCCTCAGGACGGGGCCAGAGACAGTTTCCTGCTGCCGATGCGTACAACATCTGCAGCCCAGGGTGGGTTCACAGGCTGCCTCATTCACTACCCCTGCTAGACACGTGCACGGACTGAAACTGGTCCAGCGGAAAGCTAGTGGATGTAGGGTCCTTGGTAAGTGGAATATTGTGGTGAACAGGGTCAGGCTCTTCCTTGTCTCTTCCTCGGCAGTGACTCAGTTGCCTGTGCTCTCGCAGGGCCCCAGCTGCAGAGTCCAGATGGTTGCCACAAGGGCAGTGCTGCTCTTGTCCAGGTGCCGCTCAGTTCTAGCAGTGCGGCCCTTACTCTGGGTAAGTCCATATCAGATGGGCACTGGTGCCGGTCTGCAGGCCCCCCTGTAGCCCCAGTGCTTGGGTGGGGTGCTGTCACCCACTCATCTGCCTGCTGCAGAAGCCCTCATGGTGGCAAAACCATGTGATGGCTGTTGGCCCACTGCAAAGCTTCGTCTCTGAGACTCTCACAGAAGGGGTGACCGAGCAGGGTAACTTAACCTCCCATTGTTTTATGTATTTCAGTGAGCAGCTTTTTCAGTTTTTACTTGCAGCCTTTGCTCTCTATAGGATTTGAGCAAGAGTCCATGGAGAGGGGAGTTGGAGGGTGGGGACTTGGTGCTGTTTCTTGATTCAGTCGGTGACAGCCAACATGTGGTTTTTAGAATTGCTCTCCCTTCTGACAACAAGTTAAAACTGAGCCACATTTCTTTGCCTAACCATATTTGTATTTATGATGAGTTCTTCCCAGGCAGTACTGGTCCTCCAAGCAAATACACCATGCCAGATTCAGCCCACATGTTCATGATTTGCTCACATATGCAGACATGATAGAAGCCCAGCAGTGCTCATAGCTGGACATCATCTGAGATTCCTCCACACTCTCACTTCAGAAGATATTTGTATAAACTTTGTTACAAAAATGGAACTCTTTAGTAAGACAACCATAAAAACAAACCCTAAACAGTAACTACCTTTTTGTTATATATATATATATATTTAATGAACTTATTTTTAAATTGAAGGATAATTGCTTTACAGAATTTTGTTGTTTCCTTTTTGTAATATTTTTAAAGAACAATTCTTGCAATTCAGAGCAAGATTATATAGACTTCACCAAAAAACAAGACCAGGAGCTGACTGTGGCTCAGACCATGAACTCCTTATTGCCAAACTCAGACTTAAATTGAAGAAAGTGGGGAAAACCACTAGACCATTCAGGTATGACCTAAATCAAATCCCTTATGATTATACAGTGGAAGTGAGAAATAGATTTAAGGAATAGATCTGATAGATAGAGTGCCTGATGAACTATGGAATGAGGTTCGTGACATTGTACAGGAGACAGGGATCAAGACCATCCCCATGGAAAAGAAATGCCAAAAAGCAAAATGGGTGTCTGAGGAGGCTTTACAAATACCTGTGAAAAGAAGAGAAGTGAAAAGCAAAGGAGAAAAGGAAAGACATAAGCATCTGAATGCAGAGTTCCAAAGAATAGCAAGAAGAGATAAGAAAGCCTTCTTCAGCGATTAATGCAAAGAAATAGAGGAAAACAATAGAATGGGAAAGACTAGAGATCTCTTCAAGAAAATCAGAGATACCAAGGGAACATTTCATGCAAAGATGGGCTCAATAAAGGAGAGAAATGGTATGGACCTAACAGAAGCAGCAGATATTAAGAAGAGGTGGCAAGAATACACAGAAGAACTGTACAAAAAAAGATCTTCACGATCCAGATAATCACAATGATGTGATCACTCACCTAGAGCCGGACATCCTGGAATGTGAAGTCAAGTGGGCCTTGGAAAGCATCACTATGAACAAAGCTAGCAGAGGTGATGGAATTCCAGTTGAGCTATTCCAAATCCTGAAAGATGATGCTGTGAAAGTGCTGCACTCAATATGCCAGCAAAATTTGGAAAACTCAACAGTGGCCACAGAACTGGAAAAGGTCAGTTTTCATCCCAATTCCAAAGAAAGGCAATGCCAAAGAATGCTCAAACTACTGCACAACTGCACTCATCTCACACGCTAGTAAAGTAATGCTCAAAATTCTCCAAGCCAGGCTTCAGCAATATGTGAACCGTGAACTTCCTGATGTTCAAGTTGGCTTTAGAAAAGGCAGAGGAACCAGAGATCAAATTGCCAACATCCGCTGGATCATGGAAAAAGCAAGAGAGTTCCAGAAAAACAGCTATTTCTGCTTTACTGACTATGCCAAAGCCTTTGACTGTGTGGATCACAATCAACTGTGGAAAATTCTGAAAGAGATGGGAATACCAGACCACCTGACCTGCCTCCTGAGAAATCTGTATGCAGGTCAGGAAGCAGCAGTTAGAACTGGACATGGAACAACAGACTGGTTCCAAATAGGAAAAGGAATACGTCAAGGCTGTATATTATCACCCTGTTTATTTAACGTCTATGCAGAGTACATCATGAGAAATGCTGGACTGGAAGAAACACAAGCTGGAATCAAGATAGCCGGGAGAAATATCAATAACCTCAGATATGCAGATGACACCACCCTTATGGCAGAAAGTGAAGAGCAACTCAAAAGCCTTTTGATGAAAGTGAAAGAGGAGAGTGAAAAAGTTGGCTTAAAGCTCAACATTCAGAAAACGAAGATCATGGCATCTGGTCCCATCACTTCATGGGAAATAGATGGGGAAACAGTGGAAACAGTGTCAGACTTTATTTTTCTGGGCTCCAAAATCACTGCAGATGGTGACTGCAGCCATGAAATTAAAAGACACTTACTCCTTGGAAGGAAAGTTATGACAAACTTAGATAGCATATTCAAAAGCAGAGACATTACTTTGCCAACAAAGGTTCGTCTAGTCAAGGCTATGGTCTTTCCTGTGGTCATGTATGGATGTGAGAGTTGGGCTGTGAAGAAGGCTGAGTGCCAAAGAATTGATGCTTTTGAACTGTGGTGTTTGAGAAGACTCTTGAGAGTCCTTTGGACTGCAAGGAGATCCAACCAGTCCATTCTGAAAGAGTGATATCAGCTCTGGGATTTCGTTGGAAGGAATGATGCTAAAGCTGAAACTTCAGTATTTTGGCCACCTCATGTGAAGAGTTGACTCATTGGAAAAGACTCTGATGCTGGGAGGGATTGGGGACAAGAGGAGAAGGGGACGACAGAGGATGAGATGGCTGGATGGCATCACTGACTTGATGGACGTGAGTCTGAGTGAACCCCGGGAGCTGGTGATGGACAGGGAGGCCTGGCGTGCTGCGATTGATGGGGTCGCAAAGAGGTGGACACGACTGAGCGACTGATCCGATCTGATCTGAACAATTTATGACCAACCTTTTAAATTTCTAAATTTAACACTGAGGTTCTACCAGACAAAAGTGAAAAATCTCTGAATTTATTTTTTCTGCAGGAAGAACACATCCAGTCTATCTTGCTAAGACTGATTTTAAACGCCTGCAGGGAAGCCCTCACCACAGGGAAGGCATGGTTTTATTTCTCTGGCCTCTTAATCTGCTCAGAAACACAATCTATTGAACCTGGTTGCTTTTGTTCCCAATTAACTTTAAATTTGTAAGCTTACAATGTGATAGTGGTATGAGATGTATTTTAAAACATTTAAAGAAAAATGTAAGTTTCCAGCTCCAGCCTGTCTGAGCTGATTCCGTGTGTCACCACTCAAACCACTGCTGCCAGCTGGTGTCTAAAGCAAACTGAATAAACATGGTCCTTTATAACCGGGTGACCAGCCTAAATGACCGCTATTTGAGGGTTTCCTGGCCCAGAAGGCCCTTTCTCTTCTCTTTCCTTACTGCCAGCAGAGATGCCTTGTTTGAGGGACTCCACAAATCTGCCATGGACCTGTGGTCCCAGGGACTTATGTGTTGAGACAAATAAAGATCTAGAGGCTTATTAAACTTATTTAAAGCCAACCTACTGATTATATATATAGATGTTTGCTTCTAGCAGTGTAAACGGGTCAGGACTCAAGAAAGAAGAGAGAGTTATCATGGAAGATTCACTGCCTGCAGAGAGAGTTTGAAAAGGTTAGTTTGAGTTGCTCCTTGCATGATAAGAGATGAGGCTGTTTTACAGAGACTTTGTTGGATGGAGTTTCTAAAGGCGGGAGGTGTCAGGAATGTTTAACTAGAGAGTCTCAGCATAGCCAAGAAAACTGGACTTGATATGTTTGTGATTCTTTCAACATTTCCTGTTTACTATTGTCTGATTTTAGACTCAGAGATGTTTTGAGTGCCTTTTCAGATATTTAAGTTTGCAAAGATTTTAAAAGGTAGATGTTGAACATATAGAATTGCTGCACCTTCCACAGGCCACAGATCTGGGTCTTGGGTCTTTACCATGATGTTTCTTTTCTAGGACAAAATTTCTTTGTATTTTGTCAGTAGTTTTACTGCTGTTCTCAACTCTCTGCTACATAAGCTGTCTCCAGAGGCATCTAATGATCTCCCAGGTCTTCTTTCCAGTGGGTCCTGCTGGGAGGGCCGATAATTCCTGCTTAATGGTAGTCACAACTGTGTAATCCCTCGCCTTTGAGTGTGGTGGGACTTGACACTGCTTTTAACGTCTAGGATATGACATAGATGATGGAACGTTACTCTGAGATTAGGTTGTGTACCATTGTGACTTCTGTTTTGCTGGCAGATACTCTCTGTTGCCATTTTGTACTCACTGATGAAATAGGTCACTCAGGTGGCCTCTGAGCAACAGCCAGCTAGGAACTGTTGAAGCAACATTTTAGTTCCACAAGCCTCAAGGAACTAAATTCTGCATGTGAACTTGGAGGCAGATCCAAGTTAAGCTTTCAAATGACACCCAGCCCTGGCAGACACCTTGATGGCAACCTGGGAGAGAGAGTGGAGCAGGATACCGTTAACCCACGTTGCCTAGATTCCTGGCCACAGAAACTGTTGGATAAGTACTGTGCATGGTTTTAAAATCATTTGGTATGCAACAGTAGACAACTAAAATACCTTCTCAATCTTAATCCCGTTTGATCTTTATTTCTCTTCATAATTTGATCCCTTGGGCCAACCTCATCCCTGCCAGTGTCTCTAACTCTCAACTAGAAGCAGGTGATGCCCAAATCTGTGTCTCCAGGCCAGACCCCTCTCCTGAGATCAGAACTCATAAACTTGATCTAGTGACTGGATATAGTGCAGGCACCCCAAATTTAGAATGTTCCAATCTTCTCCTGATAAAATGTGGTCCACTGGAAAAGGGAATGGCAAACCACTTCAGTATTCTTCCATTGAGAACCCCATGAACAGTATGAAAAGGCAAAAAGATAGGATACTGAAAGATGAACTTACCAGGTGGGTAGGTGCCCAATATGCTACTGGAGATCAGTGGAGAAATAACTCCAGAAAGAATGAAGGGATGAATCCAAAGCAAAAACAACACCCAGTTGTGGATGTGACTGGTGATAGAAGCAAGGTCCGATGCTGTAAAGAGCAATATTGCATAGGAACTTGGAATGTTAGGTCCATGAATCAAGGCAAATTGGAGGTGGTCAAACAGGAGATGGCAAGAGTGAATGTTGACATTCTAGGAATCAGCAAACTAAAATGGACTGGAATGGGTGAATTTGACTCAGATGACCATTATATCTACTACTGTGGGCAGGAATCCCTTAGAAGAAATGGAGTAGCCATCATAGTCAACAAACGAGTCTGAAATGCAGTACTTGGATGCAATCTCAAAAATGACAGAATGATCTCTGTTTATTTCCAAGGCAAACCATTCAATATCATGGTAATCCAAGTCTATGCCACGACCAGTAATGCTGAAGAAGCTGAAGTTGAATGGTTCTATGAAGATCTACATGACCTTTTAGAACTAACACCCCCAAAAGATGTCCTTTTCATTATAGGGGACTGGAATACAAAAGTAGAAAGTCAAGAAACACCTGAAGTAACAGGCGAATTTGGCCTTGGAATACAGAAAGAAGCAGGGCAAAGGCTAATAGAGTTTTGCCAAGAGAATGCACTGATCATAGCAAACACCCTCTTCCAACAACACAAGAGAAGACTCTATATGTGGACATCACCAGATGGCCAACACTGAAATCAGATTGATTATATTCTTTTCAGCCAGAGATGGAGAAGTGCTATACAGTCAGCAAAAACAAGACCGGGAGCTGACTGTGGCTCAGATCATGAACTCCTTATTGCCAAATTCAGACTTAAATTGAAGAAAGTGGGGAAAACCACTAGACCATTCAGGTATGACCTAAATCAAATCCCTTATAATTATACAGTGGAAGTGAGAAATAGATTTAAGGGCCTAGATCTGATAGACAGAGTGCCTGATGAACTATCGAATGAGGTTCATGACATTGTACAGGAGACAGGGATCAAGACCATCCCCAAGAAAAAGAAATGCAAAAAAGCAAAATGGCTGTCTGGGGAGGCCTTACAAATACCTGTGAAAAGAAGAGAAGTGAAAAGCAAAGGAGAGAAGGAAAGATACACCCATTTGAATGCAGAGTTCCAAAGAATAGCAAGGAAAGATATAAAAAGCTTTCCTCAGTGATCAGTGCAAAGAAATAGAGGAAAACAATAGAATGGGAAAGACTAGAGATCTCTTCAAGAAAATTAGAGATACCAAGGGAACATTTCATGCAAAGATGGGCTCAATAAAGGAGAGAAATGGTATGGACCTAACAGAAGCAGAAGATATTAAGAAGAGGTGGCAAGAATACACAGAACTGTACAAAAAAGATCTTCACAACCAGATAATCATGATGGTGTGATCACTACACTCACCTAGAGCCAGACATCCTGGAATGTGAAGTCAAGTGGGCCTTAGGAAACATCACTATGAACAAAGCTAGCAGAGGTGATGGAATTCCAGTGGAGCTATTTCAAATCCTGAAAGATGATGCTGTGAAAGTGCTGCACTCAATATGCCAGCAAATCTGGAAAACTCAGCAGTGGCCACAGGACTGGAAAAGGTCAGTTTTCATCCCAATCCCAAAGAAAGGCAATGCCAAAGAATGCTCAAACTACCGCACAACTGCACTCATCTCACACGCTAGTAAAGTAATGCTCAAAATTCTCCAAGCCAGGCTTTAGCAATATGTGAACCGTGAACTTCCTGATGTTCAAGTTGGCTTTAGAATAGGCAGAGGAACCAGAGATCAAATTGCCAACATCCACTGGATCATGGAAAAAGCAGGAGAGTTACAGAAAAACATCTATTTCTGCCTTATTGACTATGCCAAAGCCTTTGACTGTGTGGATCACAATAAATTGTGGAAAATTCTGAAAAAGATGGGAATATCAGACCACCTGACCTGCCTCCTGAGAAATCTGTATGCAGGTCAGGAAGCAACAGTTAGAACTGGTCATGGAACAACAGACTGGTTCCAAATAGGAAAAGGAGTACGTCAAGGCTGTATATTGTCACCATGTTTATTTAACTTCTATGCAGAGTACATCATGAGAAATGCTGAGCTGGAAGAAGCACAAGCTGGAATTAAGGTTGCCAAGAAAATATCAATAGCCTCAGATATGCAGATGACACCACCCTTATGGCAGAAAGTGAAGAGGAACTAAAAAGCCTCTTGATGAAAGTGAAAGTGGAGAGTGAAAAGTTTGGCTTAAAGCTCAACATTCAGAAAACTAAGATCATGGCATCTGGTCCCATCACTTCATGGCAAATAGATGGGAAAACAGTGGAAACAGTGGATGACTTTATTTTGGGGGCTCCAAAATCACTGCAGATGGTGATTGCAGCCATGAAATTAAAAGATGCATACTCCTTAGAAGGAAAGTTATGACCAAACTAGACAGCATATTTAAAACTAGAGACATTACTTTGCCAACAAAGGTCCATCTAGTCAAGGCTATGGTTTTTCCTATGGTCATGTATGGATGTGAGAGTTGGATTATAAAAAAAGCTGAGTGCCGAAGAATTGATGCTTTTGAACTGTGGTGTTGGAGAAGACTCTTGAGAGTCCCTTGGACTTCAAGGAGATCCAACCAGTCCATCCTAAACGAGATCAGTCCTGGGTGTACATTGGAAGGACTGATGTTGAAGCTGAAACTCCAATACTTTGCTTACCTGATGACAAGAGTTGACTCATTTGAAGAGACCCTGATTCTGGTAAAGATTGAGGGCAGGAGGAGAAGGGGATGACAGAGGATGTGATGGTTGGATGGCATCACCGACTCAATCGACATGAGTTTGGGTGAGCTCTGGAAGTTAGTGATGGACAGGGAGGCCTGGCTACTGTGGTCCACGTGATCAGAAAGAGTTGGACACGACTGAGTGACTGAACTGTACTGAATCTTCTCCTTTTTCT
The DNA here is from genome assembly GCA_935064755.1 of Tragelaphus eurycerus. Taxonomy (NCBI): domain Eukaryota; kingdom Metazoa; phylum Chordata; class Mammalia; order Artiodactyla; family Bovidae; genus Tragelaphus; species Tragelaphus eurycerus. Next base: position 36,311,173 of record CAKXYN010000002.1, read on the forward strand.
GAGTTCCTTGACTTGGTATTTTCACCTCTCTTCATCCAGGTGTCTAATTTTGTGAGTCATCTCCTTCCTACTCACGAAATCCATTCAATCAACAGGTCTGGCCTATACTCTTCTAGTCCCATTACCCCCTTAAAGTGAGGAAGGTATTTCTTAAAATTCTGTTCTACATTTTGGGAATGAGATAAAAAATAAAGTGATTGTTAGTATATCAGGATTTTTTTATATTTGCTTACTTTCACTTAGATGGTGAATACGATCTGGCTCAAAAATTAATATCTATCAAAAATTTTCAGCGTTACTGGTTGGGGTATAGACTTGGATTACTGTGACATTGAATGGTTTGCCTTGGAAACGAACAGAGATCATTCTGTCGTTTTTGAGATTGCATCCAAGTACTGTATTTCGGACTCTTTTGTTGACTATGATGGCTACACCGTTTCTTCTGAGGGATTCCTGCCCACAGTAGTAGATATAATGGTCCTCTGAGTTAAATTCACCCATTCCAGTCCATTTTAGTTCGCTAATTCCTAGAATGTCAACATTTACTCTTGCCATCTCTTGTTTGACCACTTCCAATTTGCCTTGATTCATGGACCTGACATTCCAGGTTCCTATGCAATATTGTTCTTTACAGCATCGGACTTTACTTCTATCACCAGACACATCTACAGCTGGGTATTCTTTCTGCTTTGGTTCCATCCCTTCATTCTTTCTGGAGTTATTTCTCCACTGATCTCCAGTAGCATATTGGGCCCTTACTGACCTGGGGAGTTTCTTTTTCAGTATCCTATCATTTTGCCTTTTCATACTATTCATGGGGTTCTCAAGGCAAGAATACTGCAGTGGTTTGCCATTCCCTTCTCCAGCGGACCACATTCTGTCAGATCTCTGCACCATGACCCGCCCATCCTGGGTTGCCCCACGGGCATGGCTTAATTTCATTGAGTTAGACAAGGCTGTGGTCCTGGTGTGATTAGATTGACTAGTTTTCTGTGGCAAATTTGGCCTTGGAACACGGAATGAAGCAGGGCAAAGACTAACAGAGTTTTGCCAAGAAAATGCACTGGTCATAGCAAATACCCTCTTCCAACAACACAAGAGAAGACTTTATACATGGACATCACCAGATGGTCAACACCAAAATCAGATCGATCATATTCTTTGCAGCCAAAGATGGAGAAGCTCTATACAATCAGCAAAAACAAGACCAGGAGCTGACTGTGGCTCAGACCATGAACTCCTTATTGCCAAATTCAGACTGAAATTGAAGAAAGTAGGGAAAACCACTAGACCATTCAGGTATGACATAAATCAAGTCCCTTATGATTATACAGTGGAAGTGAGAAATAGATTTAAGGGCCTAGATCTGATAGATAGAGTGCCTGATGAACTATGGAATGAGGTTCGTGACATTGTACAGAAGACAGGGATCAAGACCATCCCCATGGAAAAGAAATGCAAAAAAGCAAAATGGCTGTCTGGGGAGGCCTTGCAAATAGCTGCAAAAAGAAGAGAAGCGAAAAGCAAAGGAGAAAAGGAAAGATATAAACATCTGAATGCAGAATTCCAAAGAATAGCAAGAAGAGATAAGAAAGCCTTCTTCAGCGATCAATGCAAAGAAATAGAGGAAAACAACAGAATGGGAAAGACTAAGGATCTATTCAAGAAAATCAGAGATACCAAAGGAACATTTCATGCAAAGATGGGCTCGATAAAGGACAGAAATGGTGTGGACCTAACGGAAGCAGAAGATATTAAGAAGAGGTGGCAAGAATACACAGAACTGTACAAAAAAGAGCTTCACGACCCAGATAATCATGATGGTGTGATCACTGACCTAGAGCCAGACATCCTGGAATGTGAAGTCAAGTGGGCCTTAGAAAGCATCACTAGGAACAAAGCTAGTGGAGGTGACGGAATTCCAGTGGAGCTGTTCCAAATCCTGAAAGATGATGCTGTGAAAGTGCTGCACTCAATATGCCAGCAAATTTGGAAAACTCAGCAGTGGCCACAAGATTGGAAAAGGTCAGTTTTCATCCCAATCCCAAAGAAAGGAAATGCCAAAGAATGCTCAAACTACCGCACAATTGCACTCATCTCCCACGCTAGTAAAGTAATGCTCAAAATTCTCCAAGCCACGCTTCAGCAATATGTGAACCGTGAACTTCCTGATGTTCAAGCTGGATTTAGAAAAGGCAGAGGAACCAGAGATCAAATTGCCAACATCCGCTGGATCATGGAAAAAGCAAGAGAGTTCCAGAAAAACATCTATTTCTGCTTTATTGACTATGCCAAAGCCTTTGACTGTGTGGATCACAATCAACTGTGGAAAATTCTGAAAGAGATGGGAATACCAGACCACCTGATCTGCCTCTTGAGAAACCTGTATGCAGGTCAGGAAGCAACAGTTAGAACTGGTCATGGAACAACAGACTGGTTCCAAATAGGAAAAGGAGTACGTCAAGGCTGTATATTGTCACCATGTTTATTTAACTTATATGCAGAGTACATCATGAGAAATGCTGGACTGGAAGAAACACAAGCTGGAATCAAGATTGCTGGGAGAAATATCAATAACCTCAGATATGCAGATGACACCACCCTTATGGCAGAAAGTGAAGAGGAACTAAAAAGCCTCTTGATGAAAGTGAAAGTGGAGAGTGAAAAGGTTGGCTTAAAGCTCAACATTCAGAAAACAAAGATCATGGCATCTGGTCCCATCACTACATGGGAAATAGATGGAGAAACAGTGGAAACAGTGTCAGACTTTATTTTTCTGGGCTCCAAAATCACTGCAGATGGTGACTGCAGCCATGAAATTAAAAGACGCTTACTCCTTGGAAGGAAGGTTATGTCCAACCTAGATAACATATTCAAAAGCAGAGACATCACTTTGCCAACAAAGGTTCGCCTAGTCAAGGCTATGGTCTTTCCTGTGGTCATGTATGGATGTGAGAGCTGGACTGTGAAGAAGGCTGAGTGCCGAAGAATTGATGCTTTTGAACTGTGGTGTTGGAGAAGACTCTTGAGAGTCCCTTGGACTGCAAGGAGATCCAACCGGTCCATTCTGAAGGAGATCAGCCCTGGGATTTCTTTGGAAGGAATGATGCTAAAGCTGAAACTCCAGTATTTTGGCCACCTCATGCGAAGAGTTGAGTCATTGGAGAAGACTCTGATGCTGGGAGGGATTGAGGGCAGGAGGAGAAGGGGACGACAGAGGATGAGATGGCTGGATGGCATCACTGACTCGATGGGTGTGAGTCTGGGTGACCTCCAAGAGCTGGTGATGGATAGGGAGGCCTGGCGTGCTGCGGTTCATGGGGTCGCGAAGAGTCGGACACGACTGAGCGACTGATCTGATCTGATCTGATCAAAAATTTGAACTTTTCAACAAAATTCATGTTTATACTTAATTACACTTGTCTCTCTGAGAAAATTGGAACAGTTGAATCAATAGTGATTATACACTGTCTTCCTCTGCTTCTCCAGCAGGGTCTTAGAAAGAAATAGGCCAGTAAAATAAAGCCTGCTCCCTTCTTGATGGTGAGGGGCCAGTAGCAACTGTCTTGCTCAGAGGTACAGGAACTGGTGAGGGGCACTGGACCAAGGTTCGTGTCTACTCTTTTGGTTGGCATTATGTCTAGTGCCATCAACATGAGGTCCTGCGACTCAGCCTTGACCAACTAGCTCTTTCAAGATGGAAAAGGAGTGGACTCCCCTAGCTTCCCCATGGTCTAGAAGAATCCATCCCCATGCCTTCTGCTATAGGGCATGCCATTGGGAGGAGAGTATATAGGGACATCCGGAGGCTCCCTTGAAGGCTTCAAGTCACAACCCTGTCCTGATGCTGCTCACATCTGTATCTACAGCTCAGATCCCTTCCTGAGCTTGCTGCAGAGACATCCTATAGGATCTTTAAAGGCAACTTTTACTAACGCCTCCTCAAACCACCCTATCCCCCTAAAGCTGTTCTTGATCTCAGCAGGCAATGTCCTGCTGCTCATCTATCCAATTTCCCAATTCACAAAAGAAGTGTCATGCTTAGCATCTCTTTCTCTTTCACCTTCACATGCAATAAACTACCATGTTCTGTTGATTTAACTGTCTGAATCACTCCAATAGAGCCTTTCTCTCTCCCACTCTCACTACCTCTATTCAGACCAGCACACTCTCCCACACAAAAGTGTCCTCCAAACAGGTCCCCCTAACTCTGGACCAACCCATTCTCCGTGCTGCCACCTCAGGTATCTTTTTAGAGCACAAAGTGAAAGAAGTGAAAGTGTTAGTCGCTTAGTCATGTCTGATTCTTTGTGTGACCCCATGGACTGTAGCCTGCCAAGCTCTTCTGTCCATGGGATTCTCCAGGCAAGAATGCTGGAGCGGACTGTCATGCCCTTCTCCATGGGATCTCCCTGACCCAGAGACTGAACCCAGGTCTTCCACATTGCAGGCAGATTCTTTACCATTTGAGCCATGACGGAAGCCCTAAGTCTGGGTATTTTTCTTTCTTGCTGAAAAAACCTTCAATGTCTCCCCATTGTCCATAGTTGAAAGGTCAAATCCCATACAGACCCTATGTGATCTGTCCCTAAATCTCTCTCTTGATCTCTCTCTCTTTGCTCCACTCTGTGTCTCAGCCACACTGAGGCACTTTTACTTCCTCCAATGTGCTGTGCTTTCTTTTGTATTCAGGTCCTTGCCCTTGCATTTTCTTTGGCTCAAAACACTTTCTGCAGCCCCTTCCCTCTTCCTGTCACTTGACAAGTTCATAGTCTTAATTCTGAGTTCCCTTGTCCAAAAGTTTTTTCTCATACCCCTTTGCTCCGTCCCATCTCCCATAATGCTCCCTTAGAATCTGTGCTTGCAAATTAGAGGCATTGACTACTTTACATTTAATTATCTGTTTACTTCTTATTCTCCCACTCTATCCTATAATCTCCTTAACCTGCAGGGATAGTTTCTTGTTCATCCTTGACTTCTCACTGTATTTGATACTGGATAGGCACTCAGTAAACATTCTTGGATGGCAATTTGCCATCTAGACTGTTCAGCTCAACATACAGGCTAAGTAGGCAGGCTTTAGGCATATCTCTCCATTGTCATCCACTTTAGTCATAGCTCCACCCACTGTGGCCCACTCTATCACCACTCCCAGAATGTGAACGAATTTCTCAGGAATGACTGAAGATTACACCACACACTGATTTTCAGCTTTTGACTCTGTTCACAGCAATCAGTTATTGGTGAAGCTGTTTGAGTGCAAGAAAGAGCCCCAATCTGACAGAACTTGAACCCTAATGCTATTTTAAGAGGCAGGGACACAATACTCTTTTGATAGATCAGACAGATATGTCCCAAGGGATACAACAAAGCTGTCTTTGACCCTCTTCTTTTTAGTTTGTTCCTCATTACTCCCCATCTGACCATCTCCGCTCGTCCCTGTTCTCTGTAGAGTCAGAGGGTAAAATTCTGTGATGTACAAAGAACGATAAGAACTACTACCTCATTATTGCCAGAAAGCAGGTCTCCACGTGAACTATTCTAAAACCAGACATCATTGAGGGGAGGGGGCAAACTCTAATATTTAAGCAGCTTCTAGCCAATAATTCTCTGGATCAACATAACCAAGCGATACACAGGAAACTTAGATATTCTGAAGTACATTACTTAGAATTTTGGGGTTGTTGCTATTTAACACATGGGCGTTTAATATTCACTTTAAAATTTACCCAGCATCTATGGGACTCCACTGTCCATCTATCTGATGATGGAAAAGCGGTCTTCCTTTTCTTTTGAGATAACTCTTAGCCCTGCCCATGGGTACTCATGGGACCTAGAACTGAAGGGAAGGAGAATGTGGTTCTCTTCAAGCTTCTGCAGCAATGATCAGGCCTCCCTGTGGCCTGACTGACCAAAATATAACAAGTGGCCGAGCTACTCCTGCCCCGGTTCTTTTCCTATTTTCTATATAAAGAGATATTATGAGGAAGTCCAGTATATAGAACAGATAAAAGAGGAACTTCCCTGGCTACAGCCAGGATAATGGACAGAATGAGGACAGGAGGGGACAGTATCCCACCTTCCAGCTCCCCTTGCTCTGTGAAGGGACTAGAGCAGAACTGCTTTCCAGAATTGTCCCTTGGAATCCTAGATGGGAAAGGGATTTTGCCAAGGACATTGTTCTCCTGTCATACAATTCTCTTCATTTTCTAGAATGATCTGTAGAAGAAATTTCTTACAGGACTCATTTCCAGGAATCCTTCTGATTTTTTTTTCTGAGTACTTAATTTATTTTATTTTATTTTTTATATTTTGAAGGCCATGGCTTATGCCTCTCTTTGCATCAGCCTCTTGGAAAGCCTGGAGCTGATTCTGTGGGTCCTTGCAGGGAGTACCTTAGGAATTTCTGGGACAAATCATGAGTTGTAAACATTAAGTCAGGAATCCAGGTATCATTTCTATCTCATTTTCCTTTTACACTGATTTTTACTTTATTCTTTAAAATGAATATTATATTAATTTAATTTATGTTTATCTTCTATCTTACACATGTATGTACATCACTTCAAACTCTTTCTGGAATAAAACAGGATAAAAATGAACATATGGATGCATTAATTATAATGAAAAAATAACAACTTTTAGCAACCATCATGTGACTGCTCTTACCTCATTAGGGTGAAATCCATCCACAGGTTCGATGAGCTCCCAGGGCTGCCCACCTTTCTTTTGCCACTCCTCCGTGACTGCAGGGCAGACAAACACAGAATTAGAGACATGCTTTTCCAAGCAGTGGTCAACACCCAGAATAAGGGCTGTGAAGGATGCTCCTCCTGGGCTGATGTTTACCCAGCCACATCTGCCTCTGAATCATTGTTTCAGGATGGGGGTTTTCTAAACAGAAGTGATATTTCCATTGTATCAGTTTCCCCCTTTAACTCAAGAAGAAAAACATGTGATAGTGTTGGATGAATGTGGTTTGTAGAGTAAGGGGGGTGGGAGGGAAGGGTGAGCTGTAAAATATTCAACATTGATTTAAGTCCATCTCATTTCTCAGTGACCAGAACAGAATTTCAGAAATAAGAGGAAACTATTAAGCTAAACTTTCCTTTTGTGGGTTGCCATTTCCAGACACTGCCTGTATATATCAAGCCATCATCATTAAAACTCACATAGTTCTCAGAAATATAATTACATAAAATGATCTCAACATCACATGTAGAGCATAGCTACAGAGAAAACACTATGAGCCTTAAAATGATGAGCAGCAATAAAACTGTTCTTCAACAGGGGTGAAACCCAGGAATGTCAGTTGCCCCAAGCCAACAGCACAACGAACTCTACATTCTAACATCATATTGTCAATAAGGATTTCTCAAGGAAATTTCAAATCCCCAGAAAACCTCCAGAGAGAAAACTGTGAGACCTACTGTTACTAGAGTAGCCCACCATGTCCTCACTTCCCTGGTGTCTCGAGAAGGCAGTGGACACAGCTGTGATTCCCCCGGTTCCTCCCTCCTCCTGCTTATGTGTTCAATCACCTGGTTTGTGTCTGGCTCTTTGCAACCCCGTGGACTGTAGCCCTCAGGCTCCTCTGTCCATGGGGATTGTCCAGGCAAGAATACTGGAGTGGGTTGCCATTTCCTACTCCATCTTCCCTCCTCACTCCGCAAAAACTCAAGGGCAGGGATCTGTGCCCTCTTGCCCCACCCCCCACTTTTTATCTCCCTTTGCCCCAGAGGAAGAATGAAAATTCTATTAGGGGCTCTGACTGGACAAGAGAAGCTGGACTTCCCTGGAGCTGAATCAATACTATGCTGCTTTTGTAATTAGTTCTTAATATCACGCCAGGCCATCTACACTTGCAGTCCAATCCCTGTCCCCAGAGGAGCTGCAAATACTGCTGCCCTTCTCAGAGCACAGGAGGCAATCCCTGCTGGTGGTTTGGAGTCTTACACTGGATTACCAGTTCCTGTTGGCTTTTTCCCTGCCTGAATGGCCACCACTGAGCCACTCTCTTATATTTTGTGTTTTACTGGGTTTTACTGGAGGGTTCTAGAAGAAACAGCTATTGGAAAATGGCCTTTGCATTTGTTGTGACACTCAAGGACATTGTCCATGGCGTCCTCCATATGTGGTCCCAAGGGAGAGACTGCTTCATGCTGGTAAATGATGTATCTCTCTGAAGGAATAGTATATATCTGATCTTCTGATAGGAAGCTTAGAGTTGCAATGATGCTGAAACCCACACTAACCCTTATGAAGACTTATTCTGCTGAACCAGCTTGCAGACCTCAACAATTTCTTGCAGTTGGCCACAGGGCCCCTGTGAAAGACAGAGCCTTGGGCAAGCTTGCCTGGCTCCAGCTTCAGTCTGCCTGGCTGTTCTGTTTTTCAGGCATGACCTTGGAATCAGATTTTCTGCTTCATGTTAAATTCTGGCTGCTGCACCTTAACATCTGGACCTGAAACTGAAGCACTTGTGGGGCTGTGCTGGCCTCCTGGGTGCATAATGCTGCTCCAGCCCAGCTCTGCTCATCTGGCTTACCTGCTGCGAGTTCCCAGTGTTTGGTTCAGGCTGTTCCTTCTCCCCTTTGAGTAACCAGGAGACGATGGGCCACATTCCTACACACTTTTTTGGGGGGGTCCTGCTTTTCTACTTTAGAATTTTACGCTGATTCTCTGAGTCACTGCCAATCTGAACATCCAACCAATTACCCTTAATGGAGCACCAGGCATTTGGAAGGGTTTCTTCAAAGTTGGTGTCACCCATTACTGAGCCCCCTCCATACTTTTTGCTCTTCTGTATGATCAGCCTTATCCCTGTCTTGCAGTCCCAAGAGTTTCTAAAACAAAAATCAATAATGATGCAGAAAGGTCCAGCCCAGGTTAAGATATCAGCCTCCTAGGTTATCTGTTGCAGGAGAGGTGACCTCGCTTCTCTGCTACTTGTGCTCTTTAACCTCACCCAAGTTCTCAATGAGCTTTTCCACCCTTTCTCTTGCTTCTCCCTTTATTTTTAGTTTGGTTTCCCTTATGCTGAACAAGTGTGAAAAAGAAAAGAGAGAAAGAATCTCTATCCAGTGTTAAGTAATTCCCAGTCCATGTTAGACAATGGGAAGCAAGCCCAGTGAAGACCTCAGAAAGCCTGCTGAGAAGCTGTAGGGTTGGATGAATAAGACATGATGACTGTATTAACAAGATGGACAGCAAGACACGGGTCTGACCTGGACCACCCACACATCCTCTGATCCAGCAGGGGCAGGAAGTTCCTTACAGTATTTTCTGGCTCTCCTTGTTTGTAGAGAAGGTTAATTAACAAATTCAATCTAAACGTGTGCCTTTATTGGCTAAGAGTACATTCGGAAAGGAATTACAGTGATCTAGAAAGCTGGAAAATCCACAGTAGAAAGCAAATTTGAGCCCACAGTGGAAAGCAAATTTGAGCCCATAAGTGAAACAAATTTGAGCCTATAAGTTTAAGCCAAGATGGTGTTCCTGGAGAGAAATGTTTACTGAGAGCCCCATGTTATGAATACAGACTTCTTATACCCATGTTTCTCTAGTGTGATTGAATGCTAATCTTAACCAAGCTTAAAGTTAGTCTAGGCTGTTTCCATTTTGATTTGAATTTTATGTGCATTACTAACTACTAAATGAAAAACTATTTCCCTTAGAGGAAGGGAGAGGTGGTGATGGATATTATACTTCATGAAACAAATTCAGTCATCAGAATTAATGACTGTTTTTTAAATGAAAAGGAATGGTCATTCCTTCTACTCCCTTGGAGGCTTAATCTCATAATGTAGGATCATTTTTTCACATGATGATTCTGTCTTTGAGGGTTGCTGCTGCTGCTGCTGCTGCTAAGTCGCTTCAGTCGTGTCCGACTCTGTGTGACCCCAGAGACGGCAGCCCGCCAGGCTCCCCCGTCCCTAGGATTTTCCAGGCAAGAACACTGGAGTGGGTTGCCATTTCCTTCTCCAATGCATGAAAGTGAAAAGTGAAAGGGAAGTCCTTCAGTCATGTCTGACTCTTAGCGGCCCCATGGACTGCAGCTTACCAGGCTCCTCCATCCCTGGGATTTTCCAGGCTAGAGTACTGGAGTGGGTTGCCATTGCCTTCTCCGGTCTTTGAGGGTTACCAGTCACTAAATATCTGTAGACATCAGAATTACAACACTTACATCAAGAGTCAGTAACTCACAGGCAAGAGTTTAAGGTTTCACCTGTGTTATGACCAGACAGAGTTAGATAGAATGACCCTTTTTAGTTTGTTTATCTCAGGGTGAAAATTTGCTCTTTAGAATAAATACAATTGTAGATAGTAGTCTCTATTTCTTCCTGACTGATTTTGGCGTGGAATGTCCAAGCAGGGTATTATGGTAAATTGGTCAGTTTCCTTCCTACCTGGGACCATAATTAAAAATAGGTATACGAATTCCAATTTGTTCTTTGGAACAGCTGATTTAAAGCTCTTGAATCAGCATGAACAATCTTTTGGGATATGGTACGTACTGTATTTTCTTTATTGGTAAAGTCAAAACTTTGCTAATAACAAGTTTTTCAGAGATGCAATAGAAATCACAGGAGAAGACTCATAGAACATTTGCTAGCTTCTTGATGAACAGCAATATTAGCAGATACTTAAAGAGAAATCTGAATTCTGGTCAGATTTCATGGTTATTGGTCATTTTACAAACACACGTGGGGGAACCAGGTTTATTCTAATTGAGTTGTCTTAGAAGCTGAGGGCAGTTGGTGGAATATTTAAAGTGTCAGTGAAAAAATGGCCTTGTCAGTCAAGTGGCATTTTCCTTGCCCCATTTGGGAGGTGTGGTAGAGTTGAAGAAAAAGGACATCACCTGCTCAAGCTGGCATTTCCTGAAGGGAGAAAAATTACTGCCTCTGTTTAGCTCATAACCAGTTGGAGGATGAGTCAGCGAGAGACAGAAAAAGTCTTTGAGGTGAGCAATCATCTTTTGGAGCTGGACTGAGGCTGTCAGAGTGGAGAACAGACAGGTCTCATGTCTACCCTCGAGGGACAGGGACCCTCGACAGTCATTTGCTCTGTCTCAGGGTGTATAATTGTGAATAACATATGAAAGTCATATTTGTGATGCTCAAATGCAGTATAGAAATGAGAGCAGAGATTTTCATGTGACTACTGAGACTGCAGATTTAATAAGTGACTCCATAGAGTTTCCCAGGAGGTGCAGTGGTAAAGAAACTACCTGCCAAGGCAGGAGACACAAGAGATGTGAGTTTGATCCCTAGATTGGGAAGATTCCCCTGGAGGAGGGCATGGCAACCCATTCCAGTATTCTTGCCTGGAAAACTCCATGGACAGAGGAGCCTGGTGGGCTACAGTCCATGGGGTCACAAAGAGTTGGACATGACTAAGTGTGTGTGTTGGAGGCTATCCATGGAGATGGATCTGGGAGTGGATGCGCCTTCGGCCTGCCCTGGAAAAATGCTAAAGTCTCAAGGCAGGCACTCTTTTTGGAGTAGTCTAACACTGGGCGTTGGTGAAGACATCACCATAGACGCGCTGAAAAGTAGATAGAGATTCCAGCTCTTTCAGAAGCACACATGGTGGCACATAGCTATTAAATGTGGGATGCTATATCGGATGTTTCCAGGGGCAGATCCCAGGGTACCATTTCCTCTGTCTCCCCTCTCCCTCTCACTGGGTCTTCTCCAGTGGAGACTAACCTCATATGGAGAAGGCAAAGAAATCCCTGTACCAAAACTGGACCTTCAATATCAGGAAATTAAAAAATTTCAGGAAATTCCTTGAACCTACTGATGAGAATTGACAAACAAGGAGAGATACCTAGGAGGTTTCTCAGTAAGGTGATCAGTCACCATGTTGATGTAGCATGTTCCGTTTAACTGAAACTTTTAAATTGTAGTTACTGCTGCTCTGAGGTTAAGAATGTGCTGAGGAACCTCTGCTTCCAAGCATGTGGAATGCTGGTAAAGATGGGGTTTGGGAGGAAGCTCTTTTCTCTATCTTTCATGAAGAGAAGGACTGTTCTGTTAACTATATTCCCAGCACCTGTACAGCACATAGGAGGGCTTAGTAAAAATATGATGATTAAGTGACTAAGTTCTTAATCTTGGAGCATTATCGGAGCCCTACTGATTAAGTTTTAATGCGTGTATGGATCATCTGTGGATTATGTCCAGATGCAGACAGATTCTGATTAGGCAGGTCCTAATTAGGAGTGGGGCCTAGGGCTCTGCATTTGCTGTATGGATCCTGTTCATTCTGAACTGTGTATTAAGTGGCCAGGGTATAAGAGAACGGTGCTCTTTTCTAGGTGCTGGTTATGTTCCAGGCATGGCATTTAGGAGGATTATACATTATTTCACATAATCATCACAAAGACTTGTTACGTAGATACAGTGTCTCTGTTTCCGGGTCTGGAAAGGAGAGTTTGAAAATGTTCAGGGAATTTCCAACAGTCCCAAAGATAACAAACGACAGATCTAGAGATTATTGTGGAAATGAGAAAGTCTCTAGTGAAAGCTAGGCATTATTATATTTTTAAAAACTTTATCTACATTTAGGGTTGGTGATGATCAAAGATTACTTACTGGTACATTTGTTTTCACCAAGAATTCATTAATGAGGCTTTAACTCTGCATTTTAATGAGAGGTTATTTATCAAAATGTCTTGCCCCATGAGGGAAATATGTATCACCTAGGCAGGAAATCTAGTTAAGAGAGATCAGTCTTGTTGAAAAGATGTTCAGAATTGAAGTACTGGAGTCTACAATGCAAAACGTGTCAGCTAATGCAACATTTGATAATTCATGATGGCCATCTGCTTCATCCCAGATGCTTGGGCTTGGGGAGCTGGGGGTGGGGAGACAGAGATGATAAACTCCTTATGAGAAATCGTCCATCCTTTGCACATACTGCAAAGCTTTTCGTTAGCATCATCTCAGCTGGCAGTCAAACAACAGAGGCTTTTGTCTTGTATAACAATTACTTAGAAATGAAAATGGGACTGGAAGCATTAAAGTCAATAGATAATAATTTTTCAGAGTCAAGATGTAAAGGATAAATCCAGTAATCATGCTTGCTTTCTTGTGACCGCTCATCAGTGACCCCAGTGTTTGGAGAGAGTGCTAGAAAAGCAGCAGCGATGTTTTTTCCAGAAAGCTGGGATATGGTTTGTCCATTTTACCATAGGCATCTGAAGTCCCTCCCTGTGAGACTCTGATTTGTTTCATCATGTGAGGGGGCTGGGCATCTGCCTTGCTTTGAGTCTTTAGGGAATCCAGTGCCCATGAGAAGAGACATGGGCTTATCCCTCAGGCCTGTCACATCCTTAGCCCATTCATAAGCAGGGCATTACTAAACTGCCAAGAATAAGTAAGATGATTTCACTGACCTGTTGGCTCCCAGCTCAGAGCTGTTTCCAACTGGTCCCTGGCTCTATTGCTGCAGGGATTCTAAAATAATGGTGAAATAAGGAAGTGATGCTAAGCTTCCACCTTTCCAGAAAGAGTCTCATACTTTATTTCTTCCAATACTCAGAGCTATTAATGTGTCAGGATGGGCGACAGTGACCCTGTCCATGCTACTGCCTGTTCGCTTGTAAACAAACACTTTGCCCAGGCAGGCTCTAAATGGTGGCTGCTGCTTTTGTCTTGTGTCAATACCTAAACCAAGCAAAACTTACTTTCTTGGTAGTCGAAATCTAGGTAGAAAAGGTCGAAGTTCTTAAATTTCTGGCTGGTTGCAATTTTTTTCAGCGTTTTGGAGAGTTGTTCTGCTCTCTGAATGCAAAGGAGACAGGGAGAATTTCATGAAACCTAGGCTTGGGCTTTAGGGAGATAATTCAGGCAGAACAAAGAAATCAATAGTTCCCACTCCCACCCCCACTGCAAGTCATCAGCAGAGAGCAGCTCTGCATATTAAATTCTGTTCATGCACAAATGGCCACCTAACGGGCGTACAAAACTGTTAAAATTCATTAGGAACCAAATCAGTGCAAATTAAAGTAATAAGATACCATTTTCTCCCCATGGTATTGTCAAGGAAAAGATGAACAATCGTGATAATAAAGAGTATTGCCATGGGATATGTGATTGAGAATGTCAATTTGTTTAACCTTTCTAGAGAACAATTTGGTGATACGGATCAGATCTGGTGTACTCTTTGACCCAATAATTTTCTAGGAATTTATCTTAAGAAAATAGACATGCCACACAAAGACATACATTTTTATATATAAAAAGGTTCATCACAATGCTATATATCATAGTGGAAAACTAGAAATAACTCATATGTCCAACACCAAGGGATGAAATAAACCATGGTATATTCATATACTCTGTATTCTAAAATGATTACAAAATTACGATGTGGAGGAATAATTATGAACATTAGAAGGTATAAAACAATACATGTGTTCTGATACTATGCAGGCAAAGTCCCCAACACAAATAGATATGAAAGTAATACTGGAAAGACATACATATGAATTTTGGGTGGTGAGATTTTGAGTGATTTTTGTTAATGTTTTTTGTATTGTTTTACATTCCAAAGTTTAAAAAAATTGAAACATATTTCCCTTGTAAAAACTTTTAAATAAATTCCTTACAAAGAAATTATTTACCATCTGTGAAAGAAATGTGGGAACCTTTTTCAGAGAAGAAAGGAAGGCTCTGGGGCATCTGGTCCTCCCTTGCCTTGGGAGACTTTCAGCTCTGTGTATACCTAACCTTGCTCACTTCTCTGACTCTACAAGTATGTCTAGGACAAGCTTTCACAGACATCTCTGTGTGTGCATACATGCGTAATGTGCATCCAAGAGAGAGGCACACAAAGAGAAATGGGCAAGATGAGAGGCTCAGTGAGGCGGGTGGGGAGACAGGGCACCCCACATTCTCTTGGCTCCTCAAGCATCCAAGAGTTTGAATTTGTTTTTTTTTTTTTTTAATTCACCAGCTTGGAGGCTGTTGCCCTGCCAAAACCCCATCCCCAATGAAAGCCCTGCAGCAAACACAGGGAGAGAATGCTCAAAGATGGTATCAAAGGACCCACGACAGCCCTACCTCTGAAGTGAGAGTCCGCAGCGTCTTGTTGGAAGACATCCAGCTGCGGCAGGGGCTGACCTGAGAGCAGGAAAACACTTTGAATACAGAAGAACGGTGCAAGTCGTGGGAACATGACCTTGGAAGCAGTCAGCGCGAGCTCACCTGGAGACAGTTCAGGAAGGAGTAGAAATGCGCGTAGGTCACGTCCTTGTTGAGCTGGCCTGGAAAACAGAGGGATCTGGTCTGTGGCATGCACTCAGAGATACAGCAACTAACTAGGGACCCTGATGGGTGATCCTGCCTCCCTTGAAGAAGGCTGGTGTCCCTCGGGATCTTCCCGGGTTTTGCACTTGGAAGGCAATGGCACCCCACTCCAGTTCTCTTGCCTGGAAAATCCCATGGACAGAGGAGCCTGGTGGGCTGCAGTCCACAGAGTCACTAAGAGTCGGACACGACTGAGCGACTTCACTCTCACGTTTCACTTTCATGCATTGGAGAAGGGAATGGCAACCCACTCCAGTGTTCTTGCCTGGAGAATCCCAGGGATGGCAGAGCCTGGTGGGCTGCCGTCTATGGGGTCACACAGAGTCGGACACGACTGAAGCGACTTAGTAGTAGTAGTAGTATTGCTTTTGAGGAAGCCTAGGCTTTCCTTCTTTCTGAGCTCCCTAGACATTGAGACCCAGAGTTGGGGAGAAGCCCTAAGGAGTTCACTCCCATCTTGAGCTCTTGTCATGGGCTAGGGCAGGACTCCAGGGAGAGGGATACAGGGCACCATATGGACCAGAACCCCACTAACGAAGGACTTGGCAGAGCAGCGGGTTTCTCCTCGCAATGGTATCAAACATGGGGCCCAAGGAGCATGCAAGGTGTAGTTGACCAAATCCTCCTTTTGTGTTTATGCAACACTGAAGTCTGACCCAATTAAATAAAATATTCCAATTATGACAGGACAATCGAGTATCTGAAGGTCTGATCATGCTCAGTTTTATAGTTTGGTGAACTGAAGGTTTCCGCAAGTGCTTGGGCAGCCATCGGATGGGAACAGCTAATATGTTATACCCCTTCCTGGCCCACCAGTTCTCTTACTTGAGCCTTATTCATAGGTAGGCTCTATTTTTGGTGCTTTTGGTGCAAGTTAAAGAAGTACATAAGAATAAAGTGATAAGCACCAAATGCAAGCTCATGCAGAGTCTTTCCAAATATCACCTCTAGACCCAGAATCTCGGGGCATAACTTATTTTCTCTTCACACTTCCCACCCCTGGCCCTTCCACCATACCCCCGCTCCCCATCCACTCTCCCCTGGTACTTCACCCCAGAGGCAATTCAACTTTCATGCTGCAGCTGGGACACAAAATCCAGGCTCTCCCGCATTTCAAGGGTGAATGACTGATGTCTTATCCATTAACACTTCTCTCACGCCCGAAAAAATAAAGGAAAATAATAGGGCCTATCTCGGAGCAAAGAGAAAGATTGAAGGTGATAGAACACAGTCTTATTTTTCACTTATACCTCAGATCAGTTAGACTGAAAGATAGATTCAATTTTCTTGTTGTAGAGGAAAAATATATTATGTCTCTGTGTGGGTGAGTGAATCCCAGGACTGGAAAACTGCAGGCTTATTATCGCCATTAAAGTCACAGTGACATGCGGGGCCTTCTCTGTGCTCCAAAGGGGTCTGTGTTTTCACATTTTAGATGAATCCCAAGCCACTGGCTCTTGTCTTCACTTTCATGTTATGGACTCCACATGGAGCTCTCAGCTCCATCTTTCTCCAAGATCTGGCTCTCCATCACCGAGTCTGCTTTCCCTCTGTGTGTGTGTGTGTGTGTGTGTGTGTGTGTGTGTGCGCGCGCGCGCATGTACTTTTGCAATGAGCCTCCTTTCTGTGTGTGTCCCTGGCTGTCTCAGCCTAGCCCATCTGCAATGACTGATACCTCCAACCTGCATCGCCACCCTTAGCTCTCCACTGCCCGGAGGCCTTGGCTCTTGCTGACCCAGCCCCTGAGTGCCAGCCTTCCCTCTGCCATCTTGTTTCTTTGTTGGTACTGGGGCCATGTAACAAACCTTGGAGAGCTTGGCTGGGGCCCTGACAACCTGCTTGGCCCTGACTCTCATCTGGTGGCCTCTCTCTCTCTTTCCCCTGTCCGGTGGCTGAAGTCTCTTCAACCTCATGCCTAACCATAAGAAACATTTCTACACCCTCTTCTTCCTCATCTGAAAGACTGGACTTCACTGCTATCCACAGGGACTGGAGTTTATCCTGCTCCTGGATGCTGGAGAAGTCATCTGCTGTCTCCCCTGTGGGGGCTAAGCTGATCCATAGCCTTGTTGCATCCCAGCTTACTCCCCTCTTCCTGCTATGCTACTGCTGAGCACATGTTAGGATGAGACCACAAGGCATATCCTCCTTCTGGATTATCTCCCAGTCCCTGTTTCTTCCCCTCTATATCCTGGCTATTCTGGTTCTGTCTCTAATCAGATCAGGTTGATGGAGAGGAAGTTCTTAGGTGAGTAGATAGGTCTGTGGATGGGATAAGGGCAAATTAACTGTAGTTAGCCACTCCAGTACTCTTGCCTGGAAAATCCCATGGATGGAGGAGCCTGGTGGGCTGCAGTCCATGAGGTCGCTAAGAGTTGGACACAACTGAGCAAATTCACTTTCACTTTTCACTTTCGTGCACTAGAGAAGGAAATGGCAGCCCACTCCAGTTTTCTTGCCTGGAGAATCCCAGGGACGGTGGAGCCTGGTGGGCTGCCGTCTATGGGGTCACACAGAGTCGGACACAACTGAAGTGATTTAGCAGCAGCAGCAGCAGAAGATAAATAGGAGAGATGTAATGGGTTGGTTTCCCTTCTCTCTGGTATTTCTGCCTATTAAAGGTTAGGGTGTCTGGGTCTGGACATGTGAAAGGCTGACTGAGAGGGCTTGTGATGGGCTTATGGTTGAAAGATGGGGACGAAAGAAAATGGTTCTTATGCTCTTTTCCACTGATTGAAACTGTCAGTTTGTTATTCGCTCTTTCCTTTTATGTATTACTTTTTATCCCTGTTATTTTAATGGTATTTTTCCATATCGAGGAGCCCTGTTATAAAGACTGATCCTACCTAAATGACATACCTACATGCAAAGAGGTGGGGTCTACAACTCCTCGTAGAAAGTAAATCTGATGAAGAAAGGTGGTTATGAATGCCCAGGACAGGGACAAGACGGCTGTCCCACAATAGTGGAACAATCTCTGTGTGTATGTGTGTGTGTGTGTGTGTGTGTGTGTGTGTTTAAGGGCTGGGAGCCCATGGGTTGGCCCAGTGGATACCCTATAGTTCCTCTTAAGATCAACGGGTATCTTCTACCCCAGCTGCTATAGTAGCGGCTCATGTCTCGGTCATGTGTAAGTTCTTTAGGGCAGTTTTTGGAGTGTATTTAATGTTGGGACCATAACCGAAATTTTGGTACTAATAAAAGCTTGGTACTAATAAATAAAAATAGAAGTTGGTACTAACAAAAGCCTAGTACCAACAAAGACCAGCCACACCTTCATGAAATATCATCTAAGTGTGTTAAAACTTTGTGCAACATTAATTTAAACAGAGATGAAGCTAGTAAGAAAATGGAAGGTGGGGTATTTTAAAATGCACTAGGTTTCAGTTTAAGAATAATTGAGGCAAAATGAAGTTATTGCCAATGTTTTATGGCAGAGGCCCTTCAAGGAAGGCCGTATGGCAGACTTACTTGTAACCAGCACTCCCAGATTTCTTGACCACAGTCTAACCCTTTGGGTAGCTCCCAGAATGCTTGTACAAGTGTCATTGGTCCCAGGGTAATTCTACTGTCAGGATCTGTATAATCTTTTTTCCAGTGTAGTTATCTTTTCCCTCTCCTTAGAGCACAAGAACTTCACCTTAGTATCATCTTTAGATAATTGGTATCTCAGACATATTAATAGAAAGATTGCCTACCTCATAGGCTGTGCCTGAGAGGACACATTCCTGGTCAAATATAAACTTTCTCAAAAGATCTATGCAAGTACGATCCTAATGTGTGAGATCCAGTTTCTGGTAATTCCTCAAAAAGACAGAACATTCTCACCAGGAATTCTAATTGCTAGTAGAGATTGTGGGGCTGTCACAGCTCTTGGCAGCCAGGCAGTTACTGGGTGGTGATTCACAAACAAGGCTAAGAGGAATGATGCTAAGGAGGGTGTCCTAGTTCCTTCTTCCCTGGTGGGAGTTAGCTAGACACCCATTCTTGTTCTGGGCCTCTACCGGCTGCTGATCTGATGCTGTGGCATTTAACCTCTTTCCTGAATAGATGGGCTGAATTCCCACTTGTACTATTGAGGCAGCAGAGAATGTAATCACTGACCTAGGGCTTCTTCCCCAATCCCTTTTGCTCCCTGGCCTCCTACTTAATCCTTAAGGGGTGGCTAAAGTCAAATCTACAGATTATCATCATCATCATGTTTCTTGGCTCAAAGGCAGAAATAAATGGAAACCCCCTCTTAATTTCTTGTACAACCTTGAGCACTATGACCCAGGAACCAGACTCAGGTGTTTGGCTATTGATTAAGATGAGATTCACTCTAACCTGGGCAAAGCAACCAAGCCCTGAGACTGACCCAGCATTGACCTGCTTCACTGCTGGTTTCTGTCTTATGGGAACGAGGATCCAAAGATTGGAGGTGGAGCAGAAACAGAATGGAGACGATGCGAAGGCAGCAGCTCCCTACTCAACTGTCTCGTCTTGTGTGAGTTAGGAGCCTGCCAGAGGAGGAATGAGGATGCTGGGTAAATCCCACCTCCTTCCCCAGTCTGCCTAGGAAGGACCCTGATGCTTTGAGGAATTCAACACTTATTTCCCATGGCAACCAGGCAGCAGGGATAATTTAAGATATGAATAATAACTGAAAAACATTAGAAATTTTAGGTGGTTTCAACTTTCTCCCTAACTGTATCCCCCTCCTCCGCCCCAATGCACCAAAGTAGGGTTGTTTATATAGAACACACTTGTTCCACCTTTTGCTTTGGCGCTGTGAAATGCTAGTCTAGATCAGCAGCTGGAGGGAGGCTGTTTGAGGATAAGACAAAGCCTAGAGCTGGGTTTCTCAGCCTTGGTACTGTTGACATTCCTGGTTGTGGAGGGGCTGTCCTGTGCACTGTAGGATGTTTAGGAACATCCTTGGATTCTAACCCTTGGATGCCAGTAGCACCCTGTATCTCCAAGTGTAATATGGTGGGGTTGGGTGGGTAGTCCCTGGATGAGAACCTCTGGCTGAGAGAATCCTCCAAGTGATTGAGTTCCTGATCAATCACCTTTTTCCTTTCCTTGCTCTCTTCCAAATTATGTGGAGTCATTTTTAAATACTATGGTTGAGTCAACGGAATTGCATGGCATATCTGAAAAAACTTATGTATGCAGTCTAACTGCAGTTCATGGAAAGGGAATGGGATTTGAAGTCAGAAAACCCAAAGTCAAGTCCCTACTGGTGTGATGGAGTAAATTGGGAGCACATTTCCCCTGCCCCCAAGTTCCCTTCCCTAAGCATTTCTTAGCATGGGTGAAATCTAGGAATCTGAAAACATCTGTTGTGTCATGCTTAGTCGCTCAATCATGTTCAACTCTTTAGAACCCAATGGACTGAAGCCCACCAGGCTCCTCTATCCATGGGGATTCTCCAGGTACTACTACCGGAGTGGGTTGCCATGCTCTCCTCCAGGGGATCTTCTGAACCCAGGGATCAAACCCAGGTCTCCTGCATTGCAGGCGAATTCTTTACCATCTGTGCCAACAGGGAATCTGAAAACATCTGTTAGGGGAACTGAAATTTTCATCCCCAATGGCTCAAAGAGATATTCTCAGCCCAAGTGGTTGTGGATTACACGTCCAAGGCAGCCCAGAATCGAGTAAAGTTCACTGTGTAATCACACAATCATTTCTTAAGGGTGTGGTTGAAGCCATGTGAACAGGTGGAATATGCTTTCCTTACAAGAGGCTAAACTATGTTTTCTTAGACAATAATAACATTCATAGTACATTTCATAACTGAAGAAGAAAATGATTTTAGTCTATTGGTAGGGAGTGTGGTATGTGGGTATCTCCTATCATCCCCCAGTAAGGGGAACTCAGTGAAGGGATCAGAGCCCTTCGAGAGCTGGTTAGAGGGTCCCTGGGATGGGATGCCTGGTTGGCTGCCATCTATGGGGTCACACAGAGTCGGACACGACTGAAGCGATGCAGCAGCAGCAGCAGCAGCTCTTTTCTTGTGTGGAGAGGGGTGGAACTTGCTGAGGGAGGTGGTAGGGAGGTTAGATTAAACAGGAACTGCAGGAAGAGGACACGAGAGGACTGAAAAGACACAGGGATGTTACGGATGCAAGGGAAAACTCTCTCCTCCACCCACTATGCTGAGTCACTTCAGTCGTGTCCGACTCTGCGTGACCCCATAGACGGTAGCCCACCAGGCTTCCCCGTCCCTGGGATTCTCCAGGCAAGAACACTGGAGTGGGTTGCCATTTCCTTCTCCAATGCATGAAAGTGAAAAGTGAAAGTGAAGTCGCTCAGTCGTGTCTGACTCTTAGTGACCCCATGGACTGGAGCCCACCAGGCTCCTCCGTCCATGGTATTTTCCAGGCAAGAGTATCGGAGTGGGGTGCCATTGCCTTCTCCCCACCCACTATGGAGAACACAAAGGAAGGAGTTTTGGGTCACTCCCCTCTGAATTGCTCGTCTGGTCCCCAAGAAACTGCTTGCACCTCCAGGGTTGGTCTAAGGAGGCAGACCTGGCAATACCAGGGAAAGGACAGTCTCTTTCCATGAGAGACTGGCACAGGTGCTGTGGATATGGGGCTGAGAAGATGGTCCCCAGGCCTCTCCCTGTAGATGGCTCTCTGAGAGGCCTGAGCCCAGCGCTTCCCATCTGCCCTTTGATTTTCTCTAGTAACACTCAGCCTTCTCTGACTTTCAGAATCTTTTTCCCACTGTAACCTAAGCCTATGCTGGCTGAGAGTTTTTACTATAATGTTCACTGTTGGTTACACGGTGTCTTGAATAGCACATGGCATACAACGAGTATTTTTTGAAAGGATATTCTTCCCTGAAACACAGAAAAAGAACCCTGCTACCCCCAGGTTACATATACAATAAGCTGTGCAACATTTGGCAAGCTACGCAACCTTTCTGAGCCTTAGTTTTTTCCATCAATCAAGTGGAATTAATAGAAACATTTATCTTACAGAATTGTTTTAAGGATCAGTAATGGCAGCTCTTCCCAAGGTGAATTACTACTACTTGCACAATCTTTGTAAAGCATCTGGAGTGCTACACATGCTATCAGAAATTTCCTGGAACTTTAAAGCATTTCAGGGCCAAGCTTCAGAAGCAGGGACCAAAGCTTTTGGAGGACCATGTACTATAGAACTCCCAACTGGTCACTAGAGTACACAGAAAGTAAAAGTGAAAGTCGCTCAGTTGTGTCTGACTCTTTGTGACCCCACGGACTCTACAGTCCATGGAATTTTCCAGGCCAGAATACTGGAGTGGGTAGCCTCTCCCTTCTCCAGGAGATTTTCCCAACCCAGGGATTGAACTCAGGTCTTCCACATTGCAGGCAGATTCTTTACCAGCTGAACCATCAGGGAATCCCAAGAACACTGGAATGGGTGGCCTATCCTGTCTCCAGCAGATTTTCCTGACCCAGGAATTGAACCAGGGTCTTCTGCATTTGCAGGTGGTTTCTTTGTCAGCTGAGCTACCGGGGGAAGATTCAGGGTGCACAGAATCCATTAGAATTCTGGCCACCAGGGGGCACTCACCACTGAGGTCTGGAGAAATCCTTCCCTTGGACTTGTTTGACCCCTGTCTGTCTCTTATTTGGATTTCGTTGGCTTGTTCTGTGTTCTGTATCTCACCTTCAGCGAAGGACTTTCCTTATTTAAACTCGTACCTTTCAATGTGTCCAAATTCTTTGCTAACTGTGTCTGCCCTGCCTGACTTTGATATGGTTCTGGCCACCTCTGGATACCTTGGTCTGTACCTGTAGATCCTGTACCTGGGTACTCTCTCCCTGATTGGTTCTGGTGACATTTTAGGTGTATTCTTATATAGTTGAGCTACATATATTTGAACTATGAATACATTGACATTGTTAAAGAGTAAAAGAATCTCTGATACCAAGAGGATGATATCTGTCATGCAAATGATCCCAGAGAAATCTTCCATCTGGTAAGCCATATAAAATAACATGACTGCCGTTTGGCAGGTGGGAATCCAAATACTGCAGAGTCTGCATGACCTTGGAGTACAATTTCTCAGGAGTGGTCATTTCTGGGAGAGGATCAATATGCCTGTTGGCAAAGAAACAGAAAACATCTTAGTAGGTTATAAGGATGCTGCTGCTGCTGCTAAGTTGCTTCAGTCGTGTCTGACTCTGTGCGACCCCCATAGATGGAAGCCACCAGGCTCCCCCGTCCCTGGGATTCTCCAGGCAAGAATGCCGGAGTGGGTTGCCATTTCCTTCTCCAACGCAGGAAAGTGAAAAGTGAAAGGGAAGTCACTCAGTTGTGTCCGACTCCTAGCGACCCCATGGACTGCAGCTTACCAGGCTCCTCCATCCACGGGATTTTCCAGGCAAGAGTGCTGGAGTGGGGTGCCATTGCCATGCATGCAAATACACTTCCCTGCCCCTGACACACACACACACTCTCTCTCACACACACACTGATTATTTATTTGCAATATATTTCTGACTTTGGGACTCCCTTGTAATTAGGAGGGCCACTGACAGGTCTGGCCTACGAGTTGTGAGCAGAAATGACATTTGTCATGTTTGGTTGTATGAGGGCCTCTAGGATGCCCTTTCTCTTTGCCATGGGCCTGAACAATGTTCTAGAAGGCAGCTGCTCCACCAATGAGTACTGGAACAGAGCTCCATGGTGATCCTTGATGAACAATGTAGTGTGAGTGAGTAAATATTTACTGTATTATGCTATTAAGATTTTAGGGGCTGTTTGTTCCTGCAGTATAATGTCACTGATACTGACTATTGCACGCAGTTAATGGAATAAAAGAAGCCTGGTACTGCTTATTATTTGTTTGGTGCTTTGAGATCTGCAACTTGGCCATTAACATTTTTCATATATGTCATAGTCAGGGAAACAGACTTTCACTGCAAAATGAAGTGACATTATGTGTCCACACTACATCCTTCCTTTCTGCACTAAATGTGAACTTTCGTGAATTTCCTGATAGACTGCTATTCCAGACTGTACCCCTGCAACAATATCTGTCAGCAGACAATTCAAATTTTCATCATTGCCTTTTTCTATGTGGTAGTGCTTGTGCTCTATAGAGGATATTTAAAATTTAAAATTTTATTTTTATCTTTTTGTTCCATAAAAGTTAGTGTAAACAGAAAATGAAAGTACTGAAAGTAGTTATAAGAGCATGGTCCTAAAATCAAAGAATTTAAGACAAACATGTAAATCATAAGTGAATTAAAAGTAGCAAATTTGTATAATAGGCTCCACAGAGTGAAGTAAGCCAGAAAGAAAAACACCAGTATAGTATACAAACGCATATATATGAAATTTAGAAAGATGGTAACGACAACCCTGTATGCGAGACAGCAAAAGAGACACAGATGTATAGAACAGTCTTTTGGACTCTGTGGGAGAGGGAGGGGGGTATGATTTGGGAGAATGGCATTAAAACGTGTATAATATCATATAAGAAATGAATCGCCAGTCCAGGTTGGATGCAGGATACAGGAAGCTTGGGGCTGGTGCACTGGGATGACCCAGAGGGATGGTATAGGGAGGGAGGTGGGAGGGGGGTTCACGATGGGGAACACGTGTACACCCATGGCGGATGCATGTTGATGTATGGTAAAACCAATACAATATTGTAAAGTAAAAAATAATAATAATAAAAAAATTAAAAAAATCAACAACAACAACAAAAAAATTAAAGTAGCAAATCTTTAGCTTCAATCAGACATTTTTGAATTTAAGCTGGTTGATTTATTTTCATTTGTCTTGGAAAAGAGCAAAGAACAAAGATAGGAAATGTAAAAAATACTAGAAATAAGTCACTGAAAATTTCATTTAAATCTCCCTTCTTTTCTTTGTTTCTCTCTTTTTTTCTTGTTATGTTTAAAAGGCAAGGTACAAATAGGGATTCTAGAACATTTTTTGGATTTAATATATA
The DNA here is from genome assembly GCA_935064755.1 of Tragelaphus eurycerus. Classification (NCBI taxonomy): domain Eukaryota; kingdom Metazoa; phylum Chordata; class Mammalia; order Artiodactyla; family Bovidae; genus Tragelaphus; species Tragelaphus eurycerus. The sequence continues at coordinate 36,336,435 of CAKXYN010000002.1, forward strand.
AGCCTACTATTATTCATTTTTTGCACAACTGATTTTTGTACAAGCCCTAAGTACACATCAAATTTGACTTAAGATACTAACCTGCATTAACCTGGGAGAGAATATAGAATTTTCTGATTTTCATCTACTCTTTAGGCTTTAAACTGCCTGTTGTTAATCTAAATGGAATCATGTTCTCTAAGTTCTTAAAATTTCAGATTTACCTAATGATCCTGTCTATGGGTTGAATGAACAGTATGAAAAGACAAAATGATAGGATACTGAAAGAGAAACTCCCCAGGTCAGTAGGGGCCCAATATGCTACTGGAGATCAGTAGAAAAATAACTCCAGAAAGAATGAAAGGATGGAGCCAAAACAAAAAGAATACCCAGCTGTGGATGTGTCTGGTGATAGAAGCAAAGTCCGATGCTGTAAAGAGCAATATTGCATAGGAACCTGGAATGTCAGGTCCATGAATCAAGGAAAATTAGAAGTGGTCAAACAAGAGATGGCAAGAGTGAATGTTGACATTCTAGGAATTAGCGAATTAAAATGGACTGGAATGGGTGAATTTAACTCGGATGACCATTATATCTACTACTGTGGGCAGGAATCCCTCAGAAGAAATGGAGTGGCCATCATGGTCAACAAAAGAGTCCGAAATGCAGTACTTGGATGCAATCTCAAAAATGACAGAATGATTTCTGTTCGTTTCCAAGGCAAACCATTCAATGTCACAGTAATCCAAATCTATGCCCCAACCAGTAACGCCGAAGAAGCTGAAGTTGAAAGGTTCTATGAAGAACTACAAGACCTTTTAGAACTAACACCCAAAAAAGATGTCCTTTTCATTATAGGGGACTGGAATGCAAAAGTAGGAAGTCAAGAAACACCTGGAGTAACAGGCAAATTTGGCCTTGGAATACGGAATGAAGCAGGGCAAAGACTAATAGAGTTTTGCCAAGAAAATGCACTGGTCATAGCAAATACCCTCTTCCAACAACACAAGAGAAGACTCTATACATGGACATCACCAGATGGTCAACACCGAAATCAGATCGATTATATTCTTTGCAGCCAAAGATGGAGAAGCTCTATACAATCAGCAAAAACAAGACCAGGAGCTGACTGTGGCTCGGACCATGAACTCCTTATTGCCAAATTCAGACTGAAATTGAAGAAAGTAGAGAAAACTACTAGACCATTCAGGTATGACCTAAATCAAATCCCTTATGATTATACAGTGGAAGTGAGAAATAGATTTAAGGGCCTAGATCTGATAGATAGAGTGCCTGATGAACTATGGAATGAGGTTCGTGACATTGTACAGGAGACAGGGATCAAGACCATCCCCATGGAAAAGAAATGCAAAAAAGCAAAATGGCTGTCTGAGGAGGCCTTACAAATAGCTGTGAAAAGAAGAGAAGCGAAAAGCAAAGGAGAAAAGGAAAGATATAAACATCTAAATGCAGAGTTCCAAAGAGTAGCAAGAAGAGATAAGAAAGCCTTCTTCAGTGATCAATGCAAAGAAATAGAGGAAAACAACAGAATGGGAAAGGCTAGAGATCTCTTCAAGAAAATCAGAGATACCAAAGGAACATTTCATGCAAAGATGGGCACGATAAAGGACAGAGATGGTGTGGACCTAACAGAAGCGGAAGATATTAAGAAGAGGTGGCAAGAATACACAGAAGAACTGTACAAAAAAGAGCTTCAAGACCTAGATAATCATGATGATGTGATCACTGACCTAGAGCCAGACATCTTGGAATGTGAAGTCAAATGGGCCTTAGAAAGCATCACTACGAACAAAGCTAGTGGAGGTGATGGAATTCCAGTGGAGCTATTCCAAGTCCTGAATGATGATGCTGTGAAAGTGCTACACTCAATATGCCAGCAAATTTGGAAAACTCAGCAGTGGCCACAAGATTGGAAAAGGTCAGTTTTCATCCCAATCCCAAAGAAAGGCAATGCCAAGGAGTGCTCAAACTACCGAACAATTGCACTCATCTCACACGCTAGTAAAGTAATGCTCAAAATTCTCCAAGCCAGGCTTCAGCAATATGTGAACCGTGAACTTCCTGATGTTCAAGCTGGTTTTAGAAAAGGCAGAGGAACCAGAGATCAAATTGCCAACATCCGCTGGATCATGGAAAAAGCAAGAGAGTTCCAGAAAAACATCTATTTCTGCTTTATTGACTATGCCAAAGCCTTTGACTGTGTGGATCACAATAAACTATGGAAAATTCTGAAAGAGATGGGAATACCAGACCACCTGATCTGCCTCTTGAGAAATCTGTATGCAGGTCAGGAAGCAACAGTTAGAACTGGTCATGGAACAACAGACTGGTTCCAAATAGGAAAAGGAGTACGTCAAGGCTGCATATTGTCACCATGTTTATTTAACTTATATGCAGAGTACATCATGAGAAATGCTGGACTGGAGGAAACACAAGTTGGAATCAAGATTGCCGGGAGAAATATCAATAACCTCAGATATGCAGATGACACCACTCTTGTGGCAGAAAGTGAAGAGGGGCTAAAAAGCCTCTTGATGAAAGTGAAAGTGGAGAGTGAAAAGGTTGGCTTAAAGCTCAACATTCAGAAAATGAAGATCATGGCATCTGGTCCCATCACTGCATGGGAAATAGATGGGGAAACAGTGGAAACAGTGTCAGACTTTGTTTTTCTGGGCTCCAAAATCACTGCAGATGGTGACTGTAGCCATGAAATTAAAAGACGCTTACTCCTTGGAAGGAAAGTTATGACCAATCTAGATAGCATATTCAAAAGCAGAGACATTACTTTACCAACAAAGGTTCGCCTAGTCAAGGCTATGGTCTTTCCTGTGGTCATGTATGGATGTGAGAGCTGGACTGTGAAGAAGGCTGAGCGCCGAAGAATTGATGCTTTTGAACTGTGGTGTTGGAGAAGACTCTTGAGAGTCCCTTGGACTGCAAGAAGATCCAACCGGTCCATTCTGAAGGAGATCAATCCTGGAATTTCTTTAGAAGGAATGATGCTAAAGCTGAAACTCCAGTATTTTGGCCACCTCATGCGAAGAGTTGAGTCATTGGAGAAGACTCTGATGCTGGGAGGGATTGAGGGCAGGAGGAGAAGGGGACGACAGAGGATGAGATGGCTGGATGGCATCACTGACTCGATGGATGCAAGTCTGGGTGACCTCCGGGAGCTGGTGATGGACAGGGAGGCCTGGCGTGCTGCGGTTCATGGAGTCGCAAAGAGTCGGACACGACTGAGCGACTGATCTGATCTGATCTGATCTGATGGGTTGAATAGCATCCCTCAGACTGTGACCTTATTTGAAAACAGGGCCTCTGCAGATATAATCAGTTGAGATGAGATCATACTGGATTAGGATGAGCCTTAAATACAATCATTAGGGTCTTTTTAGGAAGAGGAGAGACACACGTAGGGAAGAAAGCCATGTTATGCTGGAAGTGGAGACTGGAGTGATGCTGCCACAAGCCAAGGAATGTTGAGGATTGCAGGGAGCCGCCATAAGGATGAAAAGACAAAGAAGGATTTTCCATAGACACTTCAAAAGGAACCTGGCCCTTCCCACACCTCGACTTTGGACTTTTAGCCTCCAGCTCTGTGAGAGAATGTTTCCTTTGTTTGAAGTTACCCAGGTTGAAGTATTTTGTCACTGCCACCCCAGGGCGTTAAATGCAGAGTCTAAGGCAGAAAAAGTAAGTTCATGACTCACAGGTTGGACCAGACATAAGAGACATGGGAAAAGGGAATAGAAAGAAATCCCTGGGGTATTCACTATTGTCACTTTTAAGGGACCTGCTCCTAAATGGATATCGGTGTTGTCATTTTGGAAGGAATTTTTCAAAATGTATCAAAATTTGAAGTTGGGTTAACTATTAACCTTGATCGACATTTCTCTTTTGGGAAATTGTCCTTTAATAACGTTTGCACAACTGTGCAAAAATGTACATACAAATATTGCAGGATTTCTGGGAATAAATAAATTGGAATAAACTAAAAAGCCTGGCTACCTAAATTATAGTACACCCATGCAGCCATTCAAAGGAATGAAGTAACTAGATAAAGGTGATGGTTGCACAACATTCTGAATGTACTCAATGCTACTGAATCATTCACTTTAAAATGGTTAATTTTACAATATGTGAATTTCATCTCAATAAAACAAATTTTTTTTAAAAAGTATAATCTAAATGTATTAACATGGGAAAGACTGATGAAAAGTATTGTTGATCAAAAAGAACAAATTGCAGGGCACTAAGGTCACTAAGAGTCAGACAAGACTCAGCGACTTCACTTTCACTTTTCACTTTCATGCATTGGAGAAGGAAATAGCAACCCACTCCAGTGTTCTTGCCTGGAGAATCCCAGGGACGGGGAAGCCTGGTGGGCTGCCATCTATGGGGTCGCACAGAGTTGGACACGACTGAAGCGACTTGGCAGCAGCAGCAGCAAGCATAATAATATTTCATTTCAATGAATATTAATCAGCCTGTAAGTTAGAATTTGAATGGAAAAAAAAAATCTGGATGGAAATACAGGAAGCTGTCTCTATTGGTTAGCTCAGAGCAGGCTTGTGGGAGCTGGTAGGGAGTGACTCTGGCGTAACTCTTCCTTCCTAAACCCTGTATTATTTGAACTTCTTACAACAGATGTTATTCTGTGATCAGAGAAACAATCCAAGTGAAAGGGGTCCTCATATTATTTTATTCTTTCTAAAATAAGAAAGAAAACTAAGTTTTAATGGGAGGAGCAGAAAACATTGTCATTTTATGTCATTTCCGCTCTACCTATTTCACTTAGCCAAATAAAACTTTCGCATTGTTGCTATCCCAAGGGTGACAGACTGACCGTGTGTGTGAGGGTCACATGGGCCAGTTTGTGACAAGCATCATGTCCCCATCCAGAGGAAAAGGTGGAGCAAGCCTGATGTTTGGGGTGTTTGTTGCGGTTGGTGTATTTGCTTCTACACTAGGTAATGAGTTCCTTGGACTTTGTGATAAAGAGATAGGAGGAAAGGGAAAAAGATGCCCATTTTACAAAACCCCAGCATGTAGAATAAAATTCTACATTTATGGTTTTTATTACTTTGGGGAAAATTATATGGTTTTATGAACAAAAAGGCTCTGTAACCTACAAAAAAAAGTACTCAGAAGGATTTGAGAATAGGTTGCCTACCTACTAGGGGTGAAAGACTGGTAAGGCTTGATTTGCAGATGTCAACAGCACTAGAAGGACCCCAGTGTGTGGAGGGGATTCGGGCTGCCCTGTGGGCTTGTTCAGACCAGGAGAATCCACTCAGAGTAACCAGGGTTTACCTTCACTGTGTGTTTGGAGTGCAACAGCAGGGCTGAAACAAAGCAAGTTGGGGTCTGTGTCCTGTCTCTGTCAGTGGTAAAGCTAGCATGCACACCTGTTAACTTTTGCCTTGGCATCTCAGGTTTTGTTTTTTCTGCTGATACAACAGCAGTTTGGCACAGAGCAGTTATGCTGAGCTAAGCCTCTCCAACCACCTAAAAGCGAGATGAGTTAAGAGGGAGGAAAGCCTCCCAAACTCCCTCTTTAATGATTCTTTTTTGGTCAGAGACACAACCCTGATGATAAACAATCTCAGCTAATTTGCATTTATGAAAGGGCACCTCACAAAATAAGCAAGCTTAACCAAAATGGCTTGAAGTCAGAATAGAAGCCATGATGCTTCTGCTGGAACAGTCTCCAGTCATCTTTGCTACATCATGTACACCTAGATAATTTACATGTGTGCATTGCTAGGTCAGGCAAGTTCAGAAGGGTCTGAGTGGCAGATGGTGGGTCACCTCTTCTGGATGCCATACAAGGTCCCTATGACTCTGTATCTGAAAAATTCTCAATGCCACTTTTATCTGTGTACTCTTTTTCCCCTGGTGATTTTTGAGGGGACTTAGTACTAGTATTTTAGTGATCAGAGTTCCAGTGATTTGGGAAACACCTCCCAGGCCTTGTGGGCATGCTAAGTCACTTAAGCCTTGTCCCACTCTTTGCGACCCTATGGTCTGTAGCCCACCGGACTCCTCTGTCCATGGGATTCTCCAGGCAAGAATACTGGAGTGGGTTGCCATGCTCTCCTCCAGGGGATCTTCACAACCCAGGAATCAAACTCGCATCTCAGGTCTCCTACATTGGCAGGCGGATTCTTTACCACTAGCGCCACCTGTTGTCAAAGGCTGACTGGGCTGAGCTGAAACTTTAAACTTCCCCAGGATGCTCTGGAGCCCACGTCAGATCCACTTTGCCATCCTGGGTTTGCCTGCCACCGTGGTGCCTGCGTCCTTCTTCACCCACTGGTGAGCTCACACCAGTCACTCATGGAGAGGTGAGGGGTTGCGGGGACAGAGCTTAGGGGAGAAATATGAAAACCAGATTGAGAGACATGACGCTCATGCCAAGAAAATAATGAAAGAGAAATGGTGCCCAGAAGGAAATGGCAACCCACTCCAGTATTCTTGCCTGGAGAATCCCAGGGACAGGGGAGCCTGGTGGGCTTCTGTCTGTGGGGTCGCACAGAGTCGGACACGACTGAAGCGACTAAGCAGCAGCACATGCTCTCACACGTCAGGAACACGGGGTGGGCTTGGAACAGACGATGAGCCTTGCCTTTGGGGTGGCTCAGACTCTGTCCTCATCCTAATGAATTGTGCCCGATCATGCAAAATAAGCCTCATGACTTGGGTGCAGGGCCAGCCACCATCATTTCATTAGCCTGGCAGGTGTTTCAGCCAGATTGCACCTGGTTGGTGGCAGGTGTGCCCCTTCTCGAGGAAGAAGGTAAACAGACTCTGCAAAAAACATTGCCTAGAATCAGAGCAAGAGCCCAGAGACTTATTGTGGTTGAGTGTTCAGATTTCACCCACAGCTAGTTTTGTGCTTTTGAGACATCCAGGTAAGAGAGGGCTTCCCAGGTGATGCTAGTGATGAAGAATCTACCTGCCAATACAGGGGATGCCAGAGACACAGTTTCAGTCCCTGGGTCAGGATGATCCCCTGGACGAGGGAATGGCAACCTGCTCCAGTATTCTTGCCTGGAAAATTGAAGCAGCCCTTTTCTCCAGGCCCGCCAGTTGTAACCACATTATTGACTTCTCACCCAAACTCTTTGAAGAGGCCTCTTGACATAGACGGGGAATGGGGTGGGGACTCACTGGGCCCGCATTACCTGATGCATAGAGGTCCTGGGGTGCTTAAAAGAGGATGTGGTCTGGAACATCCTGGCTGGTTGAGAAACTCCTTGGCCACCCACACTGCCACTGAGGAGGCTGGGGGAGAAAATTCCTCTGAGCAGGAGTTCTGTCCCTTCCCTTCTCTATTGGTTTTCTACCCTTGATTGGATGGAATGGATTGTTTTCTGGCAGCTGAACTCCTTGGAGTCTGTTATCTATCAACACCTTGGCTGCTTCCTCTTAATGCAGTGCTGACCAGCTGTCCTGGATGACATCTGAAACAATGGCACTGCAGAAAAATGCTTGGCAGCTGGCGACACAGACGACCTCTGTAGGGTGGCCTTGGCTCTCTCCATTAGGTAAAGATATTTAGTTTATAATTTCTAGGTCCACTATAAAAAATGGAACTAGATCTATTTCTGTGGCTAGTGTTATGTGCTTATATATATATATATATATATATATATATATATATATATATGTATCTCTCTCTCTATATATATATATATATCACATTTCCAGTAATCATGATATTCTTTTCAGGGATGTTGTGTTGGGATATTGGGGAAGGTTTGTAATCACCCTTTATGAACTGAGGCTCTGAGGCCACTCTCATTTCTCAGCACTCCTATTGCCACCCAAGCCTCTGCTGCTGTAGTTCACTCATACTTGTCCTATTTCCAGGAATTTTTTCTGTATCACTCACATTCTGCAGTTTTTGAAGACAATGATAGAAAAAGCCCAAGTAAGCTGGGTTAGTTTAAGCCAAATCAAGTAGAGTTACAATGACAAAGCTGTTTGTCTGTTTTACCTTTTTTCTCAAATTCCTCATGCTAAAAGCTATTTTCCAATCCTGACCTTCATTCATTTAACAAGTACTTATTACCTACAAGAGTTTAAAGAATAGAGAAAGAAGCAGAGAACTAGCATCATCATAAAAAAAAAAAAAAAAAAAGAGAGAGAAAAGAAAAAAGTCAAGCAAATATCCTAAAAGTTTTTTCAGGACAAACTTATTATGCAATTTGTTGCTGGCTTGAGCTTTTTATGAAATCACTTTGCTCATTTGGGGTAATCTCCTCCACCTTGATGTTCTGGCAGATGGGAGGTATAGTTGCCATCTGTCTTTATTTTTCTAACCCCTCCACAGGACGTTGCAAAATGGGCACCGTGGGGACACCCTACATAGCCAATTCCATTCTTTCACCCAAATGCTTGCTGTTTATTTGCCCAGACCCCCAGGGGGGAAGAAGGCTGGCGCAGGTCTCTGGCTGATGTCTACCTGCCCTTTAGTTCCTTGGAAAAGGAAGAGCAGGGCCAGGCTGGAGGGACCTCTGCGTGTGCAGCTTCTGCTGAAAACATGCAGTTTCAGGGATTTGGGGCTCTTGCACTAGAAGTCTTTCTGCGGGTGTTTTTTTACTCAGTATAACCAGCTTTTCTCTGTCCCCTCCCGGGGGATAAGATCCAGAGATTGGAGGGGCACTGGCTGACCTGACCATAGGTTTTTTCTGTTCTTTGATGGGACTTGGGGCTGAAGCTCATTGCTTAACCTTTCATAAGCTCTTTGAGGTCAGGGATGGTGGCCTCTTTGCCAGTGTATCCTAAAGCCAGGCACAGAGCTTGGCACATCATAAGTGGTCAATATATACTTTTAAAAGCACGTGCATAAAAGAAAGCAAATGAGATAAGTATGGACTGTAGAAAGAACACAGAATTTAGCCAGAGAACCTTGTTGGGCTCTTATCTTTGCTTCTCACTAACTATGGAAGTAAGTTTCTTAATAACCTTGCTGAAACGGTTTCCTCATTTGTAAAATGGAGCAATAGCACTTGCCTCTTAGGGCTGCTGTGGGGATGAGATGATACAGAGAGTGGTGTGGCTCTTGGCCCATGGGAGGTTTTGGGGTGTTTGCTATTTACTGGAGAGTACCAGGTGGCACATCACAGAGGTAACTTGGGTCCCCAGAATGTAGCCTTGGCAGACTTGGGATTCTGGGGAGAGTGGTAAACCAGCCTAGGGTCTGCCAAGGCAGGGCCCATGAGTATCTCTGGGTTGCAGCATGGAATCTCCTGCCCTGAACTCACTTCACTGATTAGGTCTACACCTCCTTCACCACAAGAGTTCTGAGGTTCTCATGGAGGTATCCATGAGGGCAAACACAATTTCATAATATTCAACCATGTTTTTAGCACAAGCTTAAAAAGCTCTTGGTGAGTGAAGTATAGAAAAGCAAAAGGTGGGCAGTGAGCAGGGTGGCCAGCTTCTAGTACCTCTTGGGCTGGAGTCCAGCTCTGCCATCCGTCACTAATTGGACGAGTCATGTCCCCTCTTTTAGCTTTGCTTTCCTGTTTTCCAAAATGATGGGTGGGTGGCTACTGGGGAGTTGTTTTAGATCTGATCTCACCTCTTTTTTTTTCTTTTTGGCCATGATCACAGGACAGATGGCATTCACATGTGCGGCATATTCTTAGGGGTATGCACAGACTTTGAGAAGCCTTCCAAAATGTTGTGGGGGAACGAAGGCATTCAACATTTTGAAATCACTACCGATATTAGCAGTTTAGCAAAGCCACTTTCTTACTATGGGCCATGGGCACAAATAGGATTGGCTGTGAATCATGTGTAGGTTTCTTTGCAAAGCTCTAAGTCTGTGCTATCTCAACCACACGAGTAAGTAAATCAGAAGATGAGTGAAGAAGCTGTTCTTATGGGATAGCTGTGATTTTGCTTTATTTTATTTCAAAAGTCACGCTTCTCAGTCTTGGATTTTTGGCTAGCAGCAGCATATTTCTTGTGATGTAATTCAGAGTTGATCATGACACACCCATTTGTTGTGAAGCAGAGCAAAGAATTAATGGGATCAGATATTTTTCAAAGGGTCTTTCAGCTTTACAGGTTGATTCTATTGAGTCGACGAATGTCCAGGTACTTGTTAAGATAGGGAAGCAGGCTACTATAATGGAGTGGAGATGAGGGGAAACTCAAAGAACCTTCCAAACATTTTTTAGTAACTCACCCACTGCAGACATCATTTCCAATCATGGCATATATGACAATGGCTGGATAATCCAACAGCTGGTTCCTAGATAAACTGAGAAGCCACAGATGGAATTTGAATATCGAACACTTGGAAACCTAGCTTTGGAACCAACCAACATATGAAAGCATCTTCAAGTGGCCATCCTCTGGGTAACTTTTTGCTATTTTTCATTCTAGTGTCTCCATTCCCACTTCCCCTCTTCTCTATAATCTTTAACCCACTTTTCCATTAGGAAAAGACCACATAAATACATACCTACATTTAGAGTAGGTTGAAGTCCCCAGTAGGGGGACACGCTACCATCTTTCACAATATTTGTTATCAGTAAACCCAAATCAGTTTCCTGAGGTACTTATGTCCAGATGTGTAGGACATTACGACAGCTGTGGACATAGTCAACTTTGAAGAATCAAGGGTTTCTTAAGGTTGCTGTTCTGGACACCCCAGGCCTTGCTAATGAATTTTAAGTCAAATATGAGCAAAAACTTGTTTTCTCATTCATAAAGCAGGAATAAGAAACAGTCTTTTTTTGTCTTTTTCAGATACTTGGGCCAGACCTAAGTTTTACCCACTTTGTATACATTTTTATGATCCTTTTGAAAGTATACATGTAAATTAACCACATCCTGTGGTCACTGGCCCAAGAAGTGAAAATTTCCCAGTGTTTGGAGAGTGACTAACAGGTTATGGATGTACAGTATAAGTGGCTACTGGATAATAACAGAGAGTTTTTTTTTTTTATTAATTTTTCAAAATAGAAACCCAACCTGAAAACAACTTATATCCCTCCTTTTTCCACTTACCTTTTTATAAATCTCTCCAGGTTTTGGGAGGATGCACCTGAATAGTTAAAATTGAGAAAATAATTAAAGTTAGTAAACTCAAGTCAGCACTATCAGTATGAGAATTTGACTGATTGATGGAAATCATGGAAGAACTATCACTATAAGGTCAAAGGTCATCCAAACCATCATACTGATGGGAATGACTTCATCCTACAACTTTCTTAATGGGCCTTCTGTTTACTTGGCATTATATTAACATCATCCTAACATTTTTGGATTCACAAGTTTCAAGACATTTACTGAGCATCAATGGGTACACTTTCTAATAGATGTGAGAAAAAAAGTATAAATCTATCAGCAGAGACAGAAACTATCCAAAGATTAAGAATGAGTTAGGGAATGAGAGGGACAGTAAAAAGGATTATTCAAGAACTGCACATCTCCCTGGAAATCCCCATTTAATAGCCTGCTGGTGTTCCTGCTCACTCCTGAGGCTCCTCCTGACTGGCTGGCCTGTGCGAGAGTCAGATTGTAGAGCTGATGTATTTAAGCTCTCGTAGTGACACATATGACTTCCTTCCCCTACTCTAGGTACCACCAATAATGAATCTCTTATGTGAAAATTGTATTCATTGAATATTCTTTTTATTGTCAACACTCTGCTAAACACTTATTAATTCATTTAGGCCTTAGCACCACAGTACGAGGTAGCATCGTGTGTGTGTGTGTGTGTGTGTGTGCATGTGCATGCTCACGTGGGCGTGTGCACTTCTCTTGCATTGGCAGGCAAATTCTTTACCACTGTGTCAGCTTGGAAGCCCTAGGCATAATAGGTCTCCATTTTATAGAGGAGGAAACTGAGGCTCACTTAAAGTGACTTTCCAATGTCACGTAACTAATCACTTGGAGAGTTGCACTTCAAAGTCTGTCCCTTCTGTAAGGCTGAGCTCCGGCTCCCTGTGTGACACGGCTTCTCTAGACTGGGTGCTAGAAAGAGTGCACCATTTCAAATAAGTTCACTGTTTCTCTGTCCATTGGCAGATCAGAGATCAGATCAGATCAGTCGCTCAGTCGTGTCCGACTCTTTGCGACCCCATGAACTGCAGCACGCCAGGCTTCCCTATCCATCACCAGCTCTCGGAGGTCACTCAGACTCACATTCATCGAGTCAGTAGTAATTAGTGAGTAATCCTCAGGTGGGTGGTACAATTCAAGTGGCAAGGGAGAGTTTCCTGTAACTACTAGCCTTGGGAGCTTGAGGGGAAAGCCAGTGGGTTTCTTGTGGAAACAAATGGGCCAAAGGGCAGTGCACAGCTATTAGGAACTAACTAGCCCATGTCCCCTCGAAATTGTGTGGCCATGCAGGGTAGGCCTCCTTTCCACATACAAGATGCAAGCTATATGTGCAGCATTGATGTTCTCTTGGCTGATTCAGGAATGTTAGCATAATAAATGAACATTGCTTTATTTCCCCTCTCATTGTGGTAAAATATACAACACATAAACATAACCATTTTAATCCTTTTTGAGTGTGCAACTCAGTGACATTAAATACATTTACATTGTTATGCAACCACCATCACTATCCATTTCTAGAATTTTCCCGTCATACCAAATAGAAGCAGTCTCTGATAGCACCATTCTATCTTCTGTTGGTATATATTGAGCTATTCTGGGTACCTCAGATAGGTGGAATCATACCTTATTCATTTTTTTGTGTTGGACTTATTTCACTTAGCATAATGTCTCAAAGGGCCTCCATTTGTAGCCTGTGTTAGAATTTCCTTACTTTAAAGACTGAATAATTTTCCATTGTATGCACATACCACATTTTGTTTATCCATTCATCTGTCAATGGGCATTCGAGTTGCTTCTACCATTTGGTTATTATGAATACGCTGCCTACCAACATCGGTATGCAAGTATCTGTTTAGGTTCATGTGGGTTATTGAAATCATTGGACCATATGGCAATGCTACATTTAATTTATTTTAGGAATCACCATACACTCTTTGTTTCCTTTTTGTAGTGGGGCTGCCCTGATAGCTCAGCCGGTAAAGAATCCACCTGCAATGTGGGAGACCTGGGTTCTATCTCTGGGTTGGGAAGATCCCCTGGAGAAGGGAAAGGCTACCCACTCCAGTATTCTGGGCTGGAGAATTCCATGGACTATATAGTCTATGGGGTCACAAAAAGTTGGACACCACTGAGCGACTCTCAGTTCAGGGTAGTATTAAATATGCATACAGAACACAGAAGTCACTCAGTCGTGTCCAACTCCTTGTGACCCCATGTATTGTAGCCCACCAGGCTCCTCGGGCCATGGGATTTTCCAGGCATGAATACTGGAGTGGGTTGCCGTTAAGTATGCATACAGACATGCGAATTAAAGGCCGTCAGTTCACCTTAGCATGTAAGCATTCATTCACCCTCTCCATTCATTTGTTGAGAACCTGCCATATGCCTGAATTAACAGGTGAGTTGGACACAGCCTTTATACCTGAGGATTGCCATCTATGGGGGCAGACACATAACTGAGTAAGGTTGAGTGCAGATCCAAACCAGAAAACTCAATGTGATTTGAGCCTATTATCTTTGCTCAGAGAAGGTGCCAGATTTTACAACGCTGAGTCCTAAACATAGACTCAAAGTACTTCTGGGCGTGAGGTTGTTCCCTTTTGCTCTCAAGAGGGAAGATAAGAAGGACAGCCCCTGGGAGCCTACAGTGGCTGACTCATCTCATCAGCTGGGCCCTTCATTCAGTGCCAGCTCCAGGACTCTCAACTTCCCATTTTCAGTAAGATAATAAATCAAGAGGTGTTTAATTCTCACTCTTTGATTTTTCTCTTAATGAGAAATGAAAACTCAAGCCATGAGTGGGAAAAAAAAATAAAGGGCCAGGTCAGGGATTGTCAATAATTTCCCTCATTATCCAGAATACAACTGGGAACTGAGGTGCAGAGTACCCACAGAGCTTGAGGAAAATGGAAATGAAAACCTGTCATGGCATGCCATATGGAGAGCCCCTCCCTGGGCCCACATCCCCTGATCTCTCTGCTGCCAAGACAAAGATGGCAGGCCAATGGCAAAGACAAAAGCAGCAATCACAAACATCCACCCAAGAGAGAGAAAGTATGCATACTTCTTTAACCAAATGTTTATTTTTTTCTGGTGGGTGTTTGTAATAGGAGCAAAGAATTTTCTTTGCTCCAAAGTTGTTACACTTCCATGTTTTCCATTTTCTTTTGTAAATCTCAGTTTTATGGGATTATGTGATGAGTTTACATAATTCCCATGTTACTTTCTCTTCTGAGCCCCCCTTTCCTGTAGTCCTGCTACTCTTTCACCAGCCACATCATCATTTGGTATCTCTCTCCCTCCCAAGCTCTATTTTCTCTCTTCTTCTGTATGTAGACTTCCTCCAGGCTGCTGATTTTGTTGCTGCTATTGCTACTATTATTACAGAAAATACTTAGTAAAGCGGTTGGAGCTGAAAGATGTGAGTGGGAGAGAAAGATAGCTCCTAGCCTGTGGAATGTGGCAAAACAAGAGCAGCATTCAAAGAACTGGAGATGCCCTTAAGAGGTCCCTACCTGGTCTTCCCACCCCAGTACTCTTGCCTGGAAAATCCCATGGACAGAGGACCCTGGTGGGCCGCAGTTCATGGGGTCGCTAAGAGTCGGACAAGACTCAGCGACTTCACTTTCATTTTTCACTTTTATGCATTGGAGAAGGAAATGGCAACCCACTCCAGTGTTCTTGCCTGGAGAATCCCAGGGACGGGGGAGCCTGGTGGGCTGCCGTCTATGGGGTCGCACAGAGTCGGACACGACTGAAGTGACTTAGCAGCAGCAGCAACCTGGTCTCTACAGCGATAGATCAGAGAAATGGAAAAGTTCTGACTATGAAATAGGGACATTTATTTGTCAAGGTAGTTCAATGGAGAATCTACCTGTCATCAAGAAAGGAAAGAGCAGGGTTCTTATTGGCCATAAGTCTGAATTTTGGCTCATTTTTTTTTAAAATAAGGCACTGTACATTGCAAGTAAAGAAGGGTTTCCCATAATGTCAGTGTTGGTTTTCCTTTCATGAGTAAGTTTCAGCTTACAGTTTCACTGATGGATCAGTGTTGACTATAGCAGCAAGTGCTTCATATTCTGGACACTCAAATCAACTAGTAAGACTCTCTTAATGGTCTTCTAAATAACCTATAATTTTTAAATTCTATGCCTGGCCAGATACTTTTGGATTTTGTGGGAAAAGGCCAGGATGGGATGATTTGAGAAAATAGCATTGAAACATGTATATTACCATATGTGAAATAGATGACCAGTCCAAGTTTGATGCATGAAACAGGATACTCAAAGTCAAGCGGGTGCACTGGGGCAACCCAGAGGGATGGGATGGGGAGGGAAGTGGGGGGAGGGGGTTCGGGACGGGGGACACATGTACACCCCTGGCTGATTTATGTCAATGTGTGGCAAAAACCATCACATTATTCTAAAGTAATTAGCTTCCAATTAAAATAAATAAAAGCAAAAGATCTGGTTCTTATATGAGAACCTATAAAAAAGGACTGTAAGGTACATTTTACAACTTCCACTCTACAGTTATTTTGTCAGATAGTTCCAACATTTTGGCATTGACATCTGTTAGTTTTCTTTTCCCCTGCAAGTTGAGATTTTTCTGGTTCCTTATGTACTGAGTACTTTTGGATTTTATCCTTGGCATCTTGGATATTAAAAGGCTTTGAGCCTTGTACTTTTGTCTTATTAGGTAATCCACTCAGGTTCAGGAGGCAAGTTCTACCCAGCCTTCTGGGAGGTTATGATTTCAATGTCCATTCCCCTCTCAAAGCCTCTGTAGTGTTATTCTGATTAGTCTCAGGTCTGTGCCACTGAGTGGGACCTAGACAGCAGTCTATGTCGAAGTTGAGTTCTCAGAGCCTTTGGTATGCAATTAAAAATCAGATCTGTGCATGTTCAGCTCAAGATTAAGCCCGGGAGTTCATACACTATTTTATGAGGTTGCTTTCCCAAGTTCCTCCCACTCTAGAAGCTCCTTGGTCCTTTCTGCTTCCTTGGGCTCCCCTCCATCGTCCTGAAGCCCCAGTTTCCACTCCCCTAGTCTCATGTATCGGGGAAGGCAATGGCACCCCACCCCAGTACTTTTGCCTGGAGAATCCCATGGACGGAGAATCTCAGTCCATGGGGTCGCTGAGAGTTGGACACGACTGAGCGACTTCACTTTCACTTTTCACTTTCGTGCATTGGAGAAGGAAATGGCAACCCACTCCAGTGTTCTTGCCTGGAGAATCCCAGGGGCGGGGGAGCCTGGTGGGCTGACGTCTCTGGGGTCGCACAGAGTCGGACACGACTGAAGCGACCTAGCAGCAGCAGCAGCAGCAGTCTCATGTATACTTCTCACGGATTAATTCATTATAGGATCTCATAATAAGAGGACAGAGTGAGAAAATGAGCTATGGGGGATTTGCCTTACCCTTCTGGGAGCACAGCTCTTGTCATTAGAGATGTCCCTGGTGGCTCAGATGGTAAAGAATCTGCCTGCAGTGCAGGAGATGTGGGTTTGATCCCTGGGTTGGGAAGATCCTCTGGAGAAGGGAATGGCAACCCACTCCAGTATTCTTGTCTGGAGAATTCCATGGACAGAGGAGCCTGTCGGGCTACAGTCCATGGAGTCGAGTCAGACACAACTGAGCGACTAACACCCCCTCACGGAGAAGTCTAGGCACCTCTGCACTGCTGCCCTGACACTGAGAAGAAACTCCTGCCCCACTTCTAGAGTGAGAGCTAGAGGGCTTCTTCTAACTCCATTAGTTCATGCCATTTTTAACTTCTGATTTTGGGCAGTATTGGGTCTAGTTTGGAAGACATCAGAGGACAACAAAATGCCAACATCACTGCTGGTTTGGCTGTACTCCTGATTCTGGTTTTCTTCTTCTGTTTACTCTCCCAGAGTCCTCCAACATCTTTTCCATACATTCTGTCTAAGTTTTATGGCTGCATTTCTTGGGACAGACAGGGTGGAGTGTGCTTACTCCATTATACCTGGAACCAGAAACCTGAATGCATTATAAAGAGTATAAATAGTTCATGAAAAATGTGGTGTCGTACAGTGACTTAAAATAAATTTAATAATGTCATTTAACTTCAATTAAATTTTAAATAATGCAGATTTTGCTTATAAATTTAGGAAGCATTTTGAAGAGCACAATTCATATAATCTAGTTTAAAAAAATCAGCCATGAGAAATTTAAATTCTTTCTTTTCTTTAAAAGTGTTGCTTGTAATAAGCAGAAATATTCAAACTAATATATTGACCTCCAACTCAAAATAGTAGGTACTTAATAATTGTTTGTTGTGACAGTTTCTGATGGTGTTTCTACTACTGAAAATGCTTTCAAATTCACAAGTGTGGTTCTGAATTTCTGTGACAAACTAGATAAATGATTCCCCAAAACATGTATTTTTAGAAGAATATAATAACCTCCACAGAGTGGCTCTAATCTACCTCCTAGTCTCAAAACTTGACATAGCTTCACAAGTATCCTTCAGCTATGCTAAACTTCTCTCTCCTTTTTCCCCAAAGATACTTTGCCCTTGGAGCATCTATGCACTGGGTCACCATCTCCCCATGGTTTTTGGATTTCTATTTTTTTTTTTCTGCAAGGCTCTCTGCTCAAATGTATCTTCTCTGAAGATTTCCTCTCCTCCAGGCAGAGCTAAGTGGCTCCCCCCTTCAAAAGGCCTTAACCTCCCTCTATTTTAGTGTCATTTTCTAAGAACCATAATTGTTTCCATCTTGTCTCTCTTTTCTGCTTACTTATGGTCTCCTTAAAGATGGGGACTTTGTCTTGTTCACCTTTCTGTTTCTAGCACCTATGGCAATATTGGAGAGGAAGCAGAGAGAGTGGTGGGGCAAAATCCAATGGAGTGTGAGAGGAAGGGAAGTAAAAGAGAAGAGAAGACCAGTGGTAAAAGGCACAGCCCAAGATGCTTTGAAACTGACAAAAAATCCAGCAAGTTCAACTATCAACACAAGTAGCAGTGAACTTTCCCTATGATGGCCTTTATCTTGAGCCCTAAACAAACGGGATTGATTGAAAAGAGACCCCTTGCCACGGTCAGTTACATATAAAAGTATAAGATATGCTTCTGAATCTGTCCTCTGCAGGTGTGCTGATTCAAGAAGTACAGAATGAAAATCTTGACCTAACAGAAGAATGTCAAGCATACACTCATCACTCTTCGTATTATAATTGTTGTCAGTTACGCTGCCCTGCTTTGATGTGTTGCATGGGACAAGCAGAAGCCAGAAAGGGCTGTGTAGTAAATCCTAAGAAATAGTCCCACTGAAATCAGAATATCTCCATTCTTTAATGATTCTTTGAAATTCCAGAAAGTATTAAAAATTGGAATGATGTCCTCTAATAAAAGGAGGGAAATGTATCCCTCTGTATGACATATGTCACACTAAAATAGAAACTTTTGAAATTACTCTTTCAAAAGTTTCTATTATAGTTAAGTGCTGTATCTTGGAAGTATTTTTGGTCTTTGAGAGAAATAACAAGTTTTGATGCCTGCAGTCCTCCTATAGTACATCTGGGTGCATTTGCCTTTTAGATCAAGGATCTCAAAAATTGGTATTAAAATCTTTGTTGTTGTGATCACACTAGACCATAGCTCCCAAACAGAAATGTCCTAGTTGTTTTGTTATAAATAATTTCTGTTATTTCCTCTCAACATCTTGGGTTGAGACCAAATATTCACCCAGTGGATGGGTTCATCAAATATTTACTGAGGGCCTATTTCTGTTTGGCAAAGGTGACTTCTTTGCTTCTTCCAATACTCAGTGGCTTTAAAAAATTGTCTTAAAATTTTCACTTTGAAATGATTTCTAAAAAGTTGAAATAATTTCCGTAAGTTAGAATACTAAACAAAAAGTTGCAAAAATAGAACAAAGGATTTGCTCATACCCTTTCATCCAGATTCCCTAAATGTGAAATGTGAGCATATTTCATAATCATAGTACAGTGATGAAAATCAGGAAATTCACATTGGTTCAATACTATTGTCTACTCTACAGACCTCATTCAAATTTCACTAATTTCCCCACTGATGACCAGGGCCAGCATCCAATTCAGCATTATATGTTGTATTTACTTTCATGTTTGTTTTTTTTTTTTTAATGTCTGTTTCGCCTCCTTTAATCTGGGCTGATTCCTTAATCTTTCTTTGTCCTTTACAACCTTGACACTTTTGAAGGGTGCTGGCCAATTATTTTATACAATATGCTTCATTTGGGGATTTGTCTTATGTTTCTTCATGATTTAATTCAGATTATAACTAAATACTACAGTAGCAGTAGACTACAGTAGCAGTTGCTCAGTTAAAGTACAAAACTTTTTTTCTTCCAATACAGAGATTTGGAGGAGGGCTGGGAGGGTATATAAATAATAAACCCTTGCATATATAATTGAATTCAGCTAAGCCTGAATTAATACTTCATTTGTAGTTTTTCTCTTAATACTTCTTTTACTTTTTTCTTGTCTCTATCCCTTTCTGAGAGGACCACTTTTGACAAAGAAAGCTGACACAGAATGATGGGTCAAGGTATCTAATTCTGATGTTCACCTGGCCTCCAAGGCAGGTATTGGTGTCCCAGCAAGTAAGATGGTGGCTTTAGAGACTAGAATTCAAAAGCAGGACAGTATGGCCTGGTGGGGGGCCCGGACAGACATGCTGGTGTGCCCAGTAAGATACAGGCACAGTTTTCAGCTCTAACAAGCAAATGGACCGTGGGCAAGTTACTTCTCCCAACTCCCTTTCACTCTGATTCTGCTCCAAGCCCTCCTCCCTGGAGAGGAGTCTACCTTAGAATTGCATCCACACCCCATCGCTACCCAGCTTTCTCTTCTCCTCCCCACTTCACCCATTCAGCCTCCCTAAAACATTATCCTGTAGATGGTCTGAATGTGAATTCCGCATGCAGCCCTGAATTTTGCCCCCCTGTTTTAGTTTCTCCAGGTCTGTCAGATTCTCTCCCGTTCTACATATGGCTTAACTAAAGGCTAAACAGGGGAACCATCAAGATGAATTCTTTTTTTTTTGGAGGTGTGGGAGCTGGGTGCTGGGTAGAGAAGCCAAGAAGATCAAGATTGAATCTGGTTCATGGGAAGGGGCTTGAGGTTGAGTTGGGTTGGGTAGATGAGTCTGCAAACACATGCACTTTGGCAAATGTTAACACTCTCCACTTTTCATATCTATATGTTTGCAGTCAGTCCCTTGTGCCCCACTCTTCTACTGAGTGGGTTAACATATGGGTGCACAGAGAGAGGCAATTTCTCACTGTATGGATGGGCCCCTCAAGAAAACACACTCTTCAGCACTTTTGACTTTCTGAAAACAAAACGACCCCAAACAGGTGTTTATACCAGCTTTGCTAAACTTGCAAAAATAAAATGAAGGAGGTTGCCGGCAGAAAAAGACATTCTATTTCAAGCTAGTAAAGTCCCGTTTGCAAACTGTAAAGGGATCCTCAGTGCAACCCCTAAGCCCATCAGATGCCCTCCTCGGCAGGCTGTGGCCATGGAGATTTAGGGCTGGGATTTGCTTGTTTCTTAAAGCAGAAGAGTCTTGTTTATTTTGGAAGGTGATGCCTTATGAATTTTTATTTACTTTAAAATACATACTGATATTGAATACCATGTTAACATTTGTTTTTCTTCTACCCTTTATTTTAGATGGAGTGTAATCTTGTCACTCAGAGTTTTTGCCCACCATGGAGGTATTCAGGTTGGCAAAAGATTATTGTGTGTGTGCTTTTCCTCTATTCAAAGGTTAAATGTAACCCCTGAGAGTTATTAGTTTAAAAAAAGCATGTTGGGTTGACAGGTACCTCCTACATGCAGCAGAGTCTGACCTCAGGGTTGCGGGTACATGTCCTCAGTGTCAGAGGAGGAAGTCAGACTTGAAGCAAATGACTCAGCTATAAGTGAGGAGATGCAGCCACAGTGGCAGGGACAAAGGGCTTCAGTGAGGGTTGAATAAAAGCTAGTATTTTTTTTTGAATCATACGATCATTTTTAGATGAACTTTTTTTTTTCCCTTTATTTTTGCTTTTTATTTGTTGGCTGCACCATACAGCATGTGGGGTCTTTGTTCCTTGATCAGGCATTGAACCTTCGACTCTGCATTGGAAATGCAGAGTTTTAACCACTGGACCATCAGGGAAGTTCCCAAAGCTAGTATTTACTCAGTCCTCCCTGAGCACCAGGCCTGAGTCCCAGTGACGGGGTCCCAAAGACTAGAACATGCAGCATGGGTGTAGGAGGTGGTTTTGGGGTTCATGTTTGCTGTGTCCACCTTCCCAACTGAGTGCTGACTGGCATCCATGCTTAGAGCTCTAGTCTCTGATGGGTGATCATCACTGGAGAGAAGGTGAACCCCCTCACCTGCTTCTGCTCCTTCCAACATGTTCTAGACCTTCCAGCTCAACCAGCCAAGGCTTGTTCTCTGGCCCCTTCCAGCCACAGCTTCCATCTCTTGTCCCACCCATCTCAGTGCAGGGGTCCTCCACTGCCCCACTCTCAGCACTTTCTTTCTTGCCTTAACCCTACCTTGCCTGCTGTCTCCTCCAGCCTCTCTAGGGGAGCCCCAACCCTGCTCCCCAGGCTGCATCCACCTTCCATTCCCCAGGGCCCCCTCTGCAGTCCCGTCATTTCTCCTCTGCCCTTCATCCCAGCTCCTCTGTCAGTCTTAGACCTACGATCTATCAGTTTCCATCATTTCCCATTCCTATCCCTAGCCCAACTTTTTCCTCCCAGAGGAAGCTCCCTTCTTTCTGCCAGATTCTTCCCATGGGGCCGGCTGCCCCTCACCCATCTCCATTACCTTCCTGCTTGCCACTGTTTCCATGGGCCAGGAAACTCAATGCTAGATGCCCCTCCTTTTGCCCTTGAACTCTGAAAACCTTTCTGTCATGAACATGTGTCTTTTAAATTTACTTTTGTTTTTTCAAATCTACTTACTTCATAAAAAATGTTATATTTAAAAAGTGACTGAGTTTTAAAAATGCTGAGTAAATAACAGGCCAGATGATGAAGTTAGCAACAACAATGAATGATCAGGAAGCAATGTATTTCCTCATTCAACCTTACCACAGCCTAGTGAAGTTCAAGTGTGGACTGCTATCACCCCACTTTGCAAAGGGAGCCTCATGTGGGTTTTGTGATGAATTCCTTCATGTCACATGACGTAGTTTAAGGAATTAGCTTTACTGGGGAAAGGGCAACTTACAAGGCTGGGTTTGTGGGTGCAGCCTTTCCCCCAAGGAGGATGGGGTGAAGAAACCCACTGGAGCTGGCTTGTTGTCTAGGCAACCAAGAATGAGATCCCGGCGTCACCTTTGGCAATTGTGCTCATCGAACCATGATCCCCATTTTATAGATGCAGAAACAGACCAGAGAAATTTAATAATTTGTCCAAGTCACACACCAGTTCCAGAGTCTAAATTCAAAAATCCAGTCTGCTATTTTCTACACAAAGGAAAAAGATTCTATGAAGCAACAAGGAGGGGACGACCTCTGCTCTCCGTTCTCTGGGCTTTACTTTGCATCTCTGAGAAGTAAGGTGCTGTTCTGTGAGGACCCAGACCACTCTATGGTGTTTTGACCCTACACTGACCCCCACCCGACTCCCATGCTGTTTTGGGAGCTGTAAGGGGTGCTGCAACCCCTCCCCTTTGATGATTGTAAAGAAGGCTTAGCAGGAATCTTGGTGTGCCTAACCCCAAATGCCAGAGAATGGGTACCCAAATTAAGATGACTTCAACAGTTTACATTTAAAAATGCTGTATAATTGCTGACAATGGTTCATGGTAGAGGTATCTATAGAAATTTTTAAGATCTTGTATGTAAACATCAAAAGGAAAATAGGAGCTGTTTCTTTGATTCTCACTATGCAATTTTTAAGAAATTCTTTCATATTTCATTCAACTCTTTTTTCCCTTTTTCCTCTTTCTCTCTCACTGGTTCTGAAAAATAAGTGTATCCATAAGTATGCAGGCTGTAGAAAGCTGACTTTATCTATATCTAATAAAAACCTTGGGGAGTAATTGAAATAACTTGGCTCCAGTAGTCAGGTTACATGCTGCATAATATCAAAGGAAAAATCCATAGTGAGGAAAGAAGCAGAAAACAGGAAGAGGAGCTGGAGAATAAAGCCAGAACATTAAATAATGAGTAACTATGAGAAACTTAAAAAAAATTTTTTTTAAAATTACATCCTTAGAAAAATAGTCAAGAAGCATTTTCAAAGAAGTTATACTAGACAGAGTGTATGCTCTGTGTATTTCTAAGGATTGTGAATTTAAAGAAAAGAAAGGAAATACCACCCCTCTGCATCCTGCAACTCCACCCCAGCATCTATTCATTAGATAAAAGTCTGACAGAAGCCATGGGTTTCAATGAAATTTTGACACGCATGTTTTTTCATGATTAGGCTCTCCTCCCATATCCTTTCTCTCTTTTTATCTCCACAATCTGAATTTTAAAGAAATGCTGTCAAGACAGTGTACCACAAAAGCAGAGATGTCGACTATAAATTGTACCAAGTACTTTTCAGAGAATTTTACTTTGGTCTTTTTGATTTTACAAAAGATGGCCGCATTCATTGTGGGTACAAAGTGATGTGGAGATGACATGCCTGGGTCTTGGGAGAGAGAGATGCTGGTGTTGCAGGCACATGGGGAGAGCACAGCTTCCAGTTTGTGTTTCTGGCCAAATCCTACTCCTTATTCTGCAGCTAACATGTACCCTCAGCAGGGGACCTTGGACAAGTCCTTTATTTCGCTTGGTTTCCTTCTAGATTTTTGTTGTTGTTGTTGTTGTTGTTATTTCTATATAAAACCAAAATCTTTGGGAAACAGGTTAAAAAAAACAGAAAATCAATCACTCATAATTTATCAAACTTTATGACTTTGGTGTATTTTCTTATGTGCAGCTATTTGTTTTTCTTTCCTTTAAAAAATATAGTAGAAATTAAAGCAATATCCAATTTTACTTCCTGATTTTTCTTTTGGCAGTGTTTTGTCTTTCTAAATAAAGATATATGGGGACTTCCCTGGTGGCCTAGTGGTTAAGAATCCACCTTGAAATGCAGGGGACATGGGTTCCATCCCTGGTCAGGGAACTAAGATCCCATGTGCCACAGAGCAATTAAGTGAGCCAAAACTAGAGAGACTGCACACCAAAATGAAGATCCTGCATGAGGCAAGGAAGATCCTAGGTGCTGCAAATAAGACTTGAAGCCTTCAAATAAAATTTTTAGAAGTACAAATAGGAACCAATGGCTTCCTAGTCGGTCTAAAAAAATATGTTGTTTTATTCTTTTTTTTTTTTTTTTTTTTTTTTTTAAGCCTCATTTTCTAGAGCTGCATAATATTCCATGTGGGTATTTTTGTTCTTTGATTTTTACAGTCTCTGTTGACAGAACTTTTGACAACACTGGGGCTGTTTGAATATGTCACTGAAGGAAAAGAGAGGGCAACAAGCGGCCAGTGTTCACTTTATGTCTATGATGATCCTTAGCCAGATTTATTGGCAACTTTCCAATAAACTATTGAGCATGTCCATACACAGAGAGACAAAGCTGATCTCTTTCTGCAGGTCAGTCTCAGATGATAGACTGGTAACTGTATTATCTTTGCTGGTGTCTCAGAGGACTGAGACAAGCTGGGTACAAATTCTGGCTCTGAACTTCTTATTGATGGGATCTGAACAAAATTCTTGGCTTCTCTACACCTGTTTTCTCAGTTGTAACAATGTGGATATTAATCATTTCAATTCAGTTCAGTTCAGTTCAGTCACTCAGTTGTGTTCAACTCTTTCTGATCACGTGGACCACAGTAGCCAGGCCTCCCTGTCCATCACCAACTCCTGGAGCCTACCCAAACTCATGTCCATTGAGTCAGTGATGCCATCCAACCATATCACCCTCTGTCGTCCCCTTCTCCTCCTGCCCTCAATCTTTCTCAGCATCAGGGTCTCTTCAAATGAGTCAGCTCTTTGCATCAGGTGGCCAAAGTATTGAAGTTTCAGCTTCAACATCAGTCCTTCCAATGAACAGCCAGGACTGATCTCCCTTAGGATGGACTGGTTGGATCTCCTTGCAGTCCAAGGGACTCTCAAGAGTCTTCTCCAACACCACAGTTCAAGAACATCAATTCTTTGGTGCTCAGCTTTCTTTATAGTTCAACTCTCACATCCATACATGACTACTGAAAAAACCATAGCCTTGACTAGATGGACCTTTGTTGGAAATGCAATACCTCTGCTTTTTAATGTCCAGGTTGGTCATAACTTTCCTTCCATGGAGTAAGCGTCTTTTGTTTTATGGCTGCAGTCACCATCTGCTGTGATTTTGGAGCCCCAGAAAATAAAGTCTGCCACTGTTTCCACTGTTTCCCCATCTATTTGCCATGATCTTAGTTTTTTGAATATTGAGCTTTAAGCCAACTTTTTCACTCTCCTCTTTCACTTTCATCAAGAGGCTCTTTAGTTCTTCACTTTCTGCCATAAGGGTGGTGTCATCTGCATATCTGAGGTTATTGATATTTCTCCCGGCTATCTTGATTCCAGCTTGTGCTTCTTCCAGCCCAGCGTTTCTCATGATGTACTCTGCATATAAGTTAAATAAACAGGATGACAATATACAGCCTTGACATACCCCTTTACCTATTTGGGATCAGTCTGTTGTTCCATGTCCAATTCTAATTGCTGCTTCCTGACCTGCATATAGGTCTCTCAAAAGGCAGGTCAGGTGGTCTGGTATTCCCATCTCTTTCAGAATTTTCCACAGTTGATTGTGATCCACACAGTCAAAGGCTTTACATAGGCAATAAAGCAGAAATAGATGTTTTTCTGGAATTCTCTTGCTTTTTCGATGATACAGTGGATGTTGGCAGTTTGATCTCTGTTTCCTCTGCCTTTGCTAAAACCAGCTTGAATATCTGGAAGTTCATGGTTCATGTATTGCTGAAGCCTGGCTTGGAGAACTTTGAGCATTACTTTACTAGCGTGTGAGATGAGTGCAATTGTATGGTAGTTTGAGAATTCTTTGGCATTGCCTTTCTTTGGGATTGGAATGAAAACTGACCTTTTCCAGTCCTGTGGCCACTGCTAAGTTTTCCAAATTTGCTGGCATATTGAGTGCAGCACTTTCACAGCATCCTCTTTCAGGATTTGAAATAGCTCAACTGTGATTCCATCACCTCCACTAGCTTTGTTCATAGTGATGTTTCCTAAGGCCCACTTGGCTTCACATTCCAGGATGTCTGGCTCTAGGTGAGTGATCACACCATCATAATTATCTGGGTCGTGAAGATCTTTTTTGTACAGTTCTTCTGTGTATTCCTGCCACCTCTTCTTCATATCTTCTGCTTCTGTCAGGTCCAGATGGATATCATTAAAGATCCTCAGTTCTGAGAAATGTATTTTAACAGGTTTGTTACTGGGTTGAAAGCTGCAATCTATATGTTGTTTAGTCCAAAAGTCATGTACAACTCTTTCTGACCCCTCATGGGCTGTAGCCTGCCAGATTCCTCTATTCATGGGATTTCCCAGGCAAGAATACTGGGATGGGTTGCCATTTCCTTCTCCAGAGGAGCTTCCTGATCCAGGAATCAAACCTGCGCCTCTTGCACTGGCAGGCAGATTCTTTACTGCTGAGCCACCAGGGAAGTCTCTGTCATTTTCCCCTCCTTAACACTCCACAGAGCTAACACAATCAGTGGTATCTTGGAATTGAAGAAATATGATATGAAATAATATAGTATAATATGTTATATATAACAAATACTTGCTTTATATTTGCGGGAATAATTAGGTTAAATATTTTACATAAATTATTATTAGCATTTGGATGCTGGGAGGGATTGGGGGCAAGAGGAGAAGGGGATGACAGAGGATGAGATGGCTGGATGGCATCACTGACTTGATGGACATGAGTCTGAGTGAACCCCGGGAGTTGGTGATGGACAGGGAGGCCTGGTGTGCTGCAATTCATGGGGTCGCAAAGATTTGGACACGACTGAATGACTGAACTGAACTGGAGAGATTAACACCAGCTATTATTTTATCAGTAAGAAAAGAGCTATGTTGTCTTTACAACAGAACATTTGTTCTGTGTAGAATATATATTATAAAAATGTTATTTGTAGGTCATATACTTAGATAAAACTTGTACTGCTTGGGAAATTCTGTAGTACTCTTGTTGATTAGAGATGGCACAAGGATGGCAAATATGTTTAAGTTTCTGTGCCAAGTCTAATCTGTTGATGATGTCTGTCAGATGTGCTGTACTGTAAGATTCGCTGAGGTGGAATCTGAGTGCAGCAGACAAGAGTGCCAAGGTGTATTAGGAATATTTTCCCCAGGCTTTGGAATATATAGTGGCAACACACACACTAAGTGTTTGCCATCTCTGCATTATTGTCAGAAAACATTACTTGGCAGCTCATTAGGCAGTAGCCAGGCCATGGTTTCATTGGAAGGACTGATGCTGAAGCTGAAACTCCAGTACTTTGGCTACCTGATGCACAGAACTGACTCATTGGAAAAGACCCTGATGTTGGGAAAGATTGAAGGTGGGAGGAGAAGGGGACGACAGAGGATGAGATGGTTGTATGGCATCACCAACTCAATGGACATTAGTTTGAGTAAGCTCTGGGAGTTGGTGATGAACAGGGAAGCCTGGAGTGCTGCAGTCCAGCACCATGTCTGGGTCACAAAGGGTTGGACACGACTGAACGACTGAACTGAATTGAACTGAACTGAAGGCCATGGTTTATCAATCAGGAGTTTGGTCAAAATTGTATGGAAATGGACTGAGTCTGGGTCCAAGGTGGGAGGTGAGAACCACACAGGGAAGAACAAACCCAGAAGACACAGATGTCTGGGACACATGGGGAGTGGATGGAGACCTGGAAGTCATGACAACACTCTGAAAACAGTTCCTTTTTAAAATGGCTTTGGGGGATTTCAGCCACAAACTCTTAGCCATTTTTCTTAAAACCTCAAGCCCGGTAGAAATGTGGGTGACGCTGCACCATAGGGGAAGCAGAGTCTTTGCAATGACCTGGATTTCAACCAGCCCTTGTTCTGCTAATGCTCACTTAGTTCTTGCCTCCTGAACCTTGATGTCCTCACTTTGGCCTTTCTAGAACCTTGCTGTTGGATGACTGAGATGCCCCTGTAGTCTTTGCCTTGACTGCATCTTATCTCGTTCTCTTTTGCTGTGGGTGAAAGGCTTTGAACCCAAGGTCCCCTCTCAGAAAAGGCAACGGTATTAGAAGGGAAATTTGTTCATTTTAGTCTTGTTATCTAATTCTCTGCTTTTGGGTACTTATGAAATAAAACCAATCATTACAGGCACAGTGGTAAAGATTTAAATGGAACACTACATACCATTTTTTGAAATATTCTGATAGTCCCTGTGATTGCAGTGGTTTCTTTTCCGTAAACGAAGGTAAATAGAGTTTTCTTTAATTCTGAAACAAACATATATGTGTATATTTAATTTCAGGACATTTACATGATAGAGTTCAAAGAAGCATGTTTTTATTGTGATTTTTTTAAATGGGAAAATGAACTCAGAAAATCAAATCTCTGCAGACACATTTTCTCTAAATTGTCAATACATTACTAGGAATTGTTACAAGAACAGTTCTACAAAATGGGTTGCATTGATGTGATAAATTCCAACTTCTTTTTTTAATGACACTTCCAATCATCCCTTTCTAACCTTTTAACCAAGAGCTGTTTTAAATCTCTTGAGCAATTGATTATTTTTACCAGCTTGATTATTTTAAACCTCACCATGTTCCCTTTCTAAGCTGTGGCAGACACTCTTGTCTTTCAGATTCCTTTCTTCCCCTTCTTCCATTTTACTTTTCAATTTATTTTAATTTAATTAAAAAAAGTTTTTGGCGTGCCATGTGGCACATGGGATCCCAGTTCCCCAACCAGGGGTCAAATCTGTGTCCCCTACATTGGGAGCGGGGAGTCTTAACTGGACCACCAGGGGAGTTCCCCCCACCTTCATCCATTTTAATAGAAATTTTAGTAGGACACGTGTCTGCCCCCTGAACAATGATGGCTTTACTCATCTTTACCTGCAGCTAAGAGCGCCCACCTCACTAAGCTTTGAACCATGAGATGGAAGTGGAATTCTCCAGTGACAGTTTCTGGGAATGCATCTCAGGAAACAATTGTCTGGTGACCTTGCTTAGTCCTTTTTCTCCATTCTGCTGCCCACAGTAGGATGGCTGCCATTTTGGACTGTGGGGATAAGTTCTACACTGAGAAGGCAGAGGGGTAAGAGTTGAGCTCCCATATCAGACCTGGACTGCATATGTGAGAGAAATAAACTCCTTTGTTATCTTATTTAAATTCCCAGACATTGAGTTTCTCTGTTACTTATAGCTGAATCCATTGGGTTAGCCGAAGAGTTTGTTTGGGTTTTTCCATAATCTCTTACTTAACATTCAATAATACTAATGGACACAGATCTTAGAGATGAATTTTCAACCAGTAGCAAGCTATAACTGCACATGTTTTAAGTCACTTCCTTGGCTCCTCTTTGTCCCATCTTTGATTTTCTATCTTCTTTTGCCAAATTTTAATTTAATTTAAATGCAATTTAATGTTATGTTCTCCATATTTTCATAGGCTTCCTAAAATCCTTTTTGAAATCAGACCAGGTATAAACTAATGAATAATAATTAAACTCAGACATTTTCAATTATCTTCTCAAGTGTATTTTATCTTCTCTTCATTAAAATAGACTTCCTGTCTCACAACCTTACATAAATCACTATTTATTTTTAAGTGTTATATAAATTTCACTCATTGTATTAGAGTGCTTGCCAACTGTCTGAGTGCTTCAGACAAGCAAGCATGTATCAGGTTTGGGATACATATTTGTATCTCCAGTATGTACATATTTGGAATGCACTGCAAGTAGTGTTCTTTCTGAAGTCTAAGAAAATTAATAATAATAGAAAATAAACTTGTGGTTACCAAAGGAGAAAGGGGAAGGGGGGAATAAAAGAGGGGTTTAGTAGTAACATATACACACTATTGTATATAAAATAGATAATGAAAAAGGACATAGAGTACAGTCCAGGACTATATTCAATATTCTGCAATAATTTATAAGGGAAAAGAATCTGAAAAAGAATATATATATATATACAGGAGAGCCTGGTGGGCTGCCGTCTACGGGGTCACACAGAGTCGGACATGACTGAAGTGACTTAGCAGCAGCAGCAGCAGCACACGCTAGTAATGGAGAAGGAAATGGCAACCCACTCCAATGTTCTTGCCTGGAGAATCCCATGGACGGAGGAGCCTGGTAGGCTGCCGTCTATGGGGTCGCACAGAGTCGGACACAACTGAAGCAACTTAGCAGCAGCAGCAGCACACGCTAGTAAAGTAATGCTCAAAATTCTCCAAGCCAAGCTTCAGCAATACGTGAACTGTGAACTTCCAGATGGTCAAGCTGGTTTTAGAAAAGGCAGATGAACCAGAGATCAAATTGCCAACATCCTCTGGATCATGGAAAAAGCAAGAGAGTTCCACAAAAACATCTATTTCTGCTTTATTGACTATGTCAAAGCCTTTGACTGTGTGGATCACAATCAACTGTGGAAAATACTGAAAGAGATGGGAATACCAGACCACCTGACCTGCCTCTTGAGAAATCTGTATGCAGGTCAGGAAGCAACAGTTAGAACTGGACATGGAACAACAGACTGGTTCCGAATCGGGAAAGGAGTATGTCAAGGCTGTATATTGTCACCCTGCTTATTTAACTTCTATGCAGAATACATCATGAGGAACGCTGGGCTGGAAGAAACACAAGCTGGAATCAAGATTGCCAGGAGAAATATCAATAACCTCAGATATGCAGATGACACTACCCTTATGGCAGAAAGTGAAGAGGACCTAAAGAGCCTCTTGATGAAAGTCAAAGAGGTGAGTGAAAAAGTTGGCTTAAAGCTCAACATTCAGAAAACTAAGATCATGGCATCTGGTCCCATCACTTCATGGGAAGTAGATGGGGAAACAGTGGAAGCAGTGTCACACTTTATTTCTGGGGGCTCCAAAACCACTGCAGATGGTGACTGCAGCCATGAAATTAAAAGACGCTTACTCCTTGGAAGGAAAGTTATGACCAACATAGGTAGCATATTCAAAAGCAGAGACATTACTTTGCCAACAAAGGTCTGTCTAGTCAAGGCTATAGTTTTTCCAGTGGTCATGAATGGATGTGAGAGCTGGACTGTGAAGAAGGCTGATCACCAAAAAATTGATGCTTTTGAAGTGTGGTGTTGGAGAAGACTCTTGAGAGTCCCTTGGACTGCAAGGAGATCCAACCAGTCCATTCTGAAGGAGATCAGTCCTGGGTGTTCATTGGAAGGACTGATGCTAAAGCTGAAACTCCAGTACTTTGGCCACCTCATGCAAAGAGTTGACTCATTGGAAAAGACTCTGATGCTGGGAGGGATTGAGGGCAGGAGGAGAAGGGGACGACAGAGGATGAGATGGCTGGATGGCATCACTGACTCAATGGACGTGAGTTTGAGTGAACTCCAGGAATTGGTGATGGACAGGGAGGCCTGGCGTGCTGCGGTTCTAGGGGTCGCAAAGAGTCGGACATGACTGAGCAACTTAACTGAACTCAATAGCTGCTTTTGTTTCTCTGCTTAATGTTCTGAAGTATTTAGCGTCAATTTACCCTTAAATCTTTTTATAAATATTTGATCTCCTTTCACTATGCTCTGATATATCATATAGTTTAGTAATTTCATCTTTTTGTGGAATTGTATCCTGAAACCTCTTGACCTGCTTAATCTGGATTTGTTACTCTCTCACCCTGGTGTGCAGCACATGTCCTGGGAGCTCCCTTCTTCATCCTCCTGGGGATTTTCTTCACCTCTTTCTGACTTATTAGCTATCTCATTTCCTGGAAGGCTACATTTTTCTTATATTTGATGGAGTATACTTTTAAATATTATGTTTGAAGGATGTGTGGGAAGTAACATTATTATTACCATTTGTATATCTGAAACTGTTTTTTTTGACTTGATGAGGTGTAGGGTGGTGAGGTATTGCTGGTGAGGTGGAGGGTGGGCTCAGAATCACGGCCTGTCACACCGTAAGTACAAACACAAATAGGGTTAATAGGACTTACCAGGGAAAAAATTCAAATAGAGAAGAAGCAGTGTTCATTTGGTTTCTGAACTCTCATTATCTCATAAAAAGGTGTCTCAGACAGTACATAGCTAGGCTAGCACATCTATATATTTTTAGAGAAAGAAAACTCTTGAGTATATAAGTCATTATGTAATTGTAATAATAATAGATTTCTGGGATAGGTAATTGGTTTGTTAAAAAGGAGGAGTCCCTTGGCTTCTTTCTAAGCTACCAATAGGAAGAAGGAAATGGGCTTCTAGGACCATCAGAGTTTGCTCATTGGCCAAAGTGGTGGATTTAAGAATGGCTTCATATCTTTGACAATCCTACCCTTAAATCTTGGCTGTCGTGTTACTTCTTTCACCAATAAGATGTGGTGGAAGTCACACTCCGCCAGTTGTGGCTAGGCTTTTAAGATTCTTGGCAACTCTGGTCTCTTAGAGCCCTGGTCCACCATCTGAGTAGTCTATCTTTCTGGAGACATCATGTAAAAAAGCCTTACAGTGGAAGCAACCAAGATGTCCTTCAATAGGTGAATAGACAAATGAACCAGGTATATCCATACAATAGGATATACCTGGTTCATACAATAGACTATTAGTCACAATACAAAGAAGTGAGCTATCATGGCATGAAAAGACAGAGATACCCTAAGTGCATGTTGCTAATTAAAGAAGCCAATCTGAAAAGTCTACATACTATGTAATTTCAACTATGTGACATTCTGGAAAAGGCAAAATATAGAGATAGTAAAAAAACAAAAACAAAAAAAGGTGGTTTCCAGGGGTTATGAGGAGGAAGGGGAAGATTAATAGGTAGAGCACAGTGGCTTTTTAGGGCAGTGAAACTAATCTGTATAATACTGTAATGGTGAATATATATCATTACACATTTGTCAAAACTCATAGAAAGCACAGCACAAAGAGAAAACCCTAATATAAACTATGGACTTCAGTTAATAACACTGTATCACTGTTGACTCTTCATTGATAAAAAACGTACCATACTAATGCAAGTTGTTAATAATAGGGGGAATTGAGAAGATGAGGCATACATGGGAACTCTCAGTACTTTCTGCTCAATTTTTCTGTAAACCTAAAATTGCTCAAAAATTAAAGACTATTAACAACAAAAAAGCCCCATCTGGAAAGGAAGAGAGGCCCAGCTAATACTAGTTTTCTGGTCACCCCTTCTCAGGCACTCCTTTACATGAGTGAAGCCATCTTGGACCCTCCAGCCCAGCACCAAGGGAATATCATCAAGTGTCTATGGTCAGTGCCACATGGAGAGGAAGAATTGGCCAGTCAAGTTCTGCCTGAATTCCTGAATTTCTCACAGTGCCAAACTGTGAGACATAATAATGACTTGTTTTAAGCTACTGAAGTTTGGAGTACTTTGTTACACAATAACAGATATCCAGAAAGGATGCTTATAGAATTCTAGGTTAATTTCATTTTCCCTCAGAAGTTTGAAGGAATCAATTCATTGGCTCCTGGCCTCCTAGTGTTGTTGTCTGAAGTTATTCTGGGTCTCAATCCTTTAAGAATCTGGGTAGCGTCCATTCTAAGTGTTCTGAAGCATCATGATGATAGGCTTGGTGTGGTTTTATTTTCATTCAGTGTTAGACATTTGATGGGCCCTTTCAACCCGGAAATTCATGTCACTCAGTTCTGAGATGTGTTCTTGAATTATTCCACTGATGATTTCTTCCTTTCTTGGAACTCCTGTTATTTAGGTATTGGGTCACCTAGTCTGGTTCTCTGGTTTTCCTAGTTTTTCTATTCTATTTTCTTTCTCTTTGTCTTCTACTCTATTTTCTGGATAATATCCTCAACTTGATTTTTTTCAATACATCTATGAAAATCTTCCTATGTCACTAGCATAATTTATCTTTTTTTGTTACCTAAATTAATATCTCCTCTTGTCTTTCTGAAGATATGCATTTTAATTACTTTTATAAGTGGGCTATTGTTGTTGCTGTTCAGTTACCAAATCAGGTCTAACTCTAATTAGAGTTAAAAATTGTTTTTTTGGAACATAGTTTCTGTCTTCTTGAAGTTGTTTTTCTCTTTATTTTATGTTGTTTTTTACATTTGAAGTTTTTCTAAAATATCTGATAATCTTAGGTTGTTGGTTTATGTTTAAAAGTGGAAATTAGTTGAAATCTTAAAAGTGGATTGGAAAGTAGGCCTGCTGGGTGTGGCTTGCTATATATGGTCCTCGCTAGTGGGTGAGCTGGCTGGGTCTTTCTCAAGGAACCACTGCTGTCAGAGTCTTTGGGGCTCCTTCCTCTTGGGATGTGCAGGTTCCCCAGAGAAGGGTCTTCTAGTCTCTGGGTTGCCAGCTTTCTGGGGCTAGCAGTGGGTGGACCTTAGATTCAGCATGCTTGTGTTTTCATAGGGTGTTCCTTACCACACTTTGTCTGGTATCTCCCAGTCCAGAAGCTCTTGATTTTGCATCCCCAGAGAATAAGCCCTAGTCTCATTCAGAATAAGGGAAAGGAAGCTTCTTATCTGAGAATCTTACTACTTCTTCAGCAATCTTCCAACTACTTTTCCAACTACCACTTGCTTTTAGCCTCACTTTCATTTCTAGAACTACTATATGGAGCCAGTTCCCAAGTCCTTTGGGATTCTACAGTGTAGACAGATTTATTTCTCGGTCTTCCATCCTCCTAGCTTAGGATGCAACTTTCCTGAATCGACTAAGTCAGTTACCACTTGTCCTTGTGTTTCTGGCTTTCAACATTTTGTGACTTTTGGCTCTTTCTGTTCTCTTTGTCCTTGTGGACAAATTCATTTTCTGTCATTTTAGTGGGGTTTCTCAAGGGAGAGAAGTAAATGCTTTGTTCAATCTGCTATTCTACCCAGAAGCCTGAAATGAATACTTTATCCACTGCATCATTTATGCCCTCTGCGTTGACTATTTTATTATATTTCAAAAAAGCAGATGGGAAATGGACATTAGATCTGAGTTCAATGCTAAAATAATTTCACGGTCAATAAAGAGGGGTTATTTTCCTTTGGGAAAGTAATTGTTACCAATATTTAGCCAGAAATATATTTTTAACATCAAAAATCATTTCTAAAAATAGAATTTATGTACCAAAATACTGTTTTGCTCTTGACCTGCTCATGGAGAGTAAATACTGTGGATATTAATAATATAGGTACAGTTCTAATTCTTTCATTACAGAAAGAATATAGACATCTTTACCAATAGCTTAATAGTTCCATTACTATTTCTGACCACAATTACTATTTCTGAATTTTGGAGATGAGGTTTTGTACTAAGTACTAGAAACTATTTCACCTAATCAAAGACACTATTTTCTTTCATCCTCATTCTCAATACATAATCTCCCTTATAAATTTTAGGAATTTAATTTCTCATGCAGTGCTCAGGGATTCTAAGAAGACAGAAAGATCAATACAATATGTT
Organism: Tragelaphus eurycerus; assembly: GCA_935064755.1. Classification (NCBI taxonomy): domain Eukaryota; kingdom Metazoa; phylum Chordata; class Mammalia; order Artiodactyla; family Bovidae; genus Tragelaphus; species Tragelaphus eurycerus. The sequence goes on from CAKXYN010000002.1 coordinate 36,372,166, forward strand.
GAGAAGCCCGTAATACAATATTTGAGATGCCTATAAATTGAAAAGATTGCTTAATAGAAAGTTATTTATATACAGGGTCAGTGTAACTTGAATGAATAGGCTAAGCTGAGGATACCATGCATAGTAAGGTTAACTGTGATCACCATTCTGGATTCACACCCCACCTCCATTTGCTCTTCCCTCTCTTCTCGGACTCAAGTTTCCCATATGATGTTTATTTCTCTATTTTTCCTCTGTTCTACCCAGTCCAACAGAGGAAACCCCAGTACAATGTTTTAGTAGAAGAGGTGACAGCTTCAGTTCTGTAACTGAGGAGTGCGGAGAAGGAGTGCTGAAAAGTTATCTTTCTTACACCTTCCACACTGTCTAAGATAGGCGTGTCCTCAACATCCAGAGTAGGCTTGAAAGTTCACCATACTAAAGTCCCAGTTTTATCAGCCCCATCTATTGTAGGGCCTGGGAAGTACAGCCATTTCACTGACACACTAGTCAGATTTTGATTTCTAACCCCAACATTCAGAATAGATAAATCTTAGATCTACTAGCAGCTTTTCCCAACATGGGCTCAGAAAACACACAAAAACTCACTTTATCTAAGAACCTTCTAAGGACCACCACCCCTATTCCATTTCACTATGACTGAAAGAAAAACACAACAAGAGAAGGAGTAAAACGAAGAATAAGCCTCAAGAATAATGCAGACAAATGGGTGGCTTTAAAACTGAAAAACGGTCACATCCTTTGTTGTCTCAGAGCAGAACCCGTTTGGAGAGAGGCAACAAAAACAGTTTCCCAAAGGGCTTTGCATATTAGAGGTTTTGGGGATAAACCAAGTATAATATTATTGAAGCAACAGAGATGTATCAAGTCCTTATGAATAGATTCTAAATCTATTTCCGAACTCTCATCAGGAGCACAGTCAGTTTGGGTACAAATTCTGAGATACTATCAAGCTGAATATCAGGGAGTAAGTCACACACAAAAACACTGGGGCTTGGAAGGCTAGCAACAGGGTGAGGGGGAGATAAATGGTAACATTTGATGTGAAGGATTAGGACAGGGGAGTATACAGGGATAAAGGTGGATAACTTACAGACTACACAGACTTTATTCAGGGGCCTCTACGACTAGGAAGTTTTAAGAAAATGGTGAATAATTTTCTTTCCAAGTGGTTGAAGGTCAGGCCAGCATGGGGCCAGGGAGATAGATTAAAGGATTTTTTAAATTCCTTCTTGTTCTTTGATACTAGCCACAGCCCAGAGCCCTGTATAAACCTTAATTCACTGCATCACAGAAGAACCAAGGTTTCAGCCTCAGAGAGAGATAAACATGCAGAATATGAATCGTGTATTCAGAGAGTCTGGCAACGGGCTAATTATGCAGGGGGAGTTTGCAGGGGTGAGGATGACTGCAGAGGAGGTCCTAGGAGTTCAGACTTGAAAAGATTAGCAAGACAGCATGATAGATTTTGAATCTGGAGCGGCAAAATAGTACAAGGAAATAGACTTCATGGGCATCATGTTCAATAATTCATGAGCTGCTGTACTCACACGAAGCTTCTTACCTGTTAACTTTCCACTAAGATTCCTTTCTCTGACCTTCTCTGAGCTGGCAGCATTATAACTCTCTCCATCCTCATGTTTGCAGCCTCAGATATGATTCTGGGCCACTGTATCAGGGTAAATATTAAACTGTGATAAAACTGGGGGATTTAAGCCTGTGGATATTTATAAATCCGAAAAGATCACTTGTGGCATAGAAGAAGATTGTTTCAGTAATCTCAACAGTGTTTCTCAAAGGATGCTCTGTATAACACTAGTTTCTTGAGATGTATCTTTCTCATAAAACATACACACATCACATAGCTCTGTGGTCAAATTAGTTTAGGAAATGTTTCATATTATACCTTGGAGTTAAGCAAAGCTTTTGGGGCTTATTGAAGGCTCTAATAAACCTTACACTGATTAAACTTGTTTTCCTTTATTTAAATCAGCACTTCCAAAACTTAATTGACCTAGGAATATTCTTAAAAATGTGCATAATACCTTTTAACATCTTGTGGAGCTAGTGCTTCACAGAACAGGTTTTGAAGAACATTGATGAATTACCTCTGTGATCTATATTTGAGCATTATGGCATGGCCTAAAATCTCAAGTTCAGTCAGCTATAAGAATCCTACTAGAAAAATTTGGAGGTTGTACATATACTTTGATCAATCTAGATTGCAGTCAAATTATATCATTCCAGACAAAAATTCACATCAATGCTAAATTTCTTCAAATAACAGATCTTTCCTTTGTTTTATTCTTTCTACTTGACTACTGAATGGATAATTTTAAACTTATTTTCTCCAATTTGTTGACTGCAGTTATTTTAATATTGTGATGACTTTTTGCTAATTTCTTGTAGAACATATTTATTTTAGAACACACTTAGAAATCCAAGGGCTTAAGTTACACTGATTTATTTTTATATGCATTCCGTTATGCAGCTGGTGATTCAATTCATGCTGTTTATACTCCTCCTCCCTTGTCCCTGGCGTTTTCCCTAAAATGTTAATTCCTGCAAATCTGATTTGATTTAGGCAATCTGAGAAATTGCAAGGGAAGGAGGTTTGTAGACTGTACCACACTCTGCAAATGTAAAATCAACTTACTCAGTGATTCTTATTATTGAATACCAACCACAATGCCACACAATGTGCCAGGGGCTCGGGCTTCAGAGAGAAGTCAAGCCTGATCCCTGTACTGGAGATGCAGAGTCTGGTGTGGGGTGGGAGGAGTGGTGAGACAGTGAGTAAACAGTTATGACAAGTGAGATGATATTGGTATTGAAGGAGCAAAATAGGAGCACAGGAGAGAATCATAGAGTCAGATGGGGGTTTGTATGAAGATGCTGTCCAAGGAACTGACTCCTAACTTTGGTTGGTGAAGTACGAATGGGAGTAACTAGATATGACAAAGATGAGGCTTAAATGCTTATGAAAAATATTCAAACTCACTTGTAACCAAGAGGTTACATATGAGAACATACATAATAAAATAAAATGCAATAATAAAACAATATGCAATAAAATACTTTTTGTTAGATTGGAAAAAATTAAGAAAATGGGCAATATTCAGTATTGACAAAGGTATGGGGCAACAAGTATTCTTGTGTCATATTTTGGGGAATGTAAATTGGTGCAGCCCTTTTGGAAAGATTATAATAAATTAAAAATGTATACCTTCTGATTCAGCAACTTTTTTCCTAAAGACATTCTCACATGTAGTCATAAAGAAAACCATAGGAAATTCATTAGAGAACTAATGGAATTCGTCAGGACTTGGAATTAAGTTGACTGTCCGTCAACAGGAGAATGAAACAACCATACTATGAAATATCATGCAGAATTGCATCAGAATGAAAAATGCTTCAAGAACTATTATGGAAGCATTAATTTATAGTCTATTATGCACAGTATGATGTCATTTATGGAAAAACCCCAGCAAAGCGTTTATTTCTTTATGTAACAAACACATAGAAAGAGTCTGTTAGGGAACCACACTAAACTGATAACAAGGCTTTCTTCTGGGAATGGTAATGAAATTAAGGGAGGGCTTTGATTTTTTTATTACATATCGCAGTATTTTTTTTAAAATAATGTGTTCGTGGTTTGAATAAATAAATTAAAAAATAAATAGAGTGAAAGGAGACATTGTCTCAGTGGAGAGATTGGTCAGTACAAGGCAGGAAGAGTCCTGGGCCAGTCAATATCCTCAGATGGCCCTTCCTGCCCTGAGCCGTGCCTCCAGTGCCTGCCCTCCATCCCTTCCTGCCTTGTCTAATGACTGTTCCCACCTCTGTCTGCCTTTCCCCCTCTTTTGGCTCTTTCTATCTCTACAAGCATGTGGTAGGATTTCTCATCTAAAAATGTCTCTCTTATCTCTTATTCTCTATGAGCTATCACCTCACTTCTCTGCTCCTTTTGACAGTAAAACCTGTTTATGTTTGAGTCATGTATGTTCACCTGCATTTACTTCTTTACAACCTGAACGTATTCTCTCCAATCAGACTTCCATCTGTGCCCCACGAAATGTGTCTGGTCAGTGTCACCATGATCACCATCTGGACACTCAGTGGTTCTTCTCAGGGCTCATCTTCCTCTCCCTCTCCCACCATCTAGCTTCTGGGCACTTCTCCTTTGGAAATACTTTCTTCACTTGGCATCGAGGACATTAACTGCTTCTGGTTTCCCTTCCCTTTTAAGGTGGAACCTCTACATGTTGGCATCCCCCAGCCACTGTCCTCAGCCACATTTCTTTTTCACACTCATTTCCTGTAATAAAAGGTCTCAATTTTTTGCTCTCAGGACCACTTTATGTTCTTAAAATTATTGAGGAAATCAGAGAGCTTTTGTTTATGTGAGTTATAGCTGTCAATATTTATATACTAGAAATTAAAACTTAGAAATTTAAAAGATCATTTAATTATTAATCATTTAAAATAATACACCCATCACATATTAACATAAATGAAATATTTGTTTTCTAAAAACATTTTCCAACTCCTCTCCCAATTAGTGGGAAGAAAGGCATCATTTTACCATTTGGCTAATGTCTTTAATGTCTGACAATAGAAGACACCAGGGTTCTCAAATCTGCTTCTGCATTTGTCTGTTGTGATGTGTTCTTTTAAGGGAACTATACGAAGGAAAACTTGTATTAAATATACATTTAGGTGGAAAAGGGAGTAAAATTTTAATATCCTTTTTAGATAACAACCAATTGCCTTCTTTGATTCTATACCAAAACTCAGCAAGTAGTTATCTCTTAAAAGGCTGATTAGTTGCCATATGGAATCTGAAATGGACTTTTTGTACCATGTTACATTCAAATGATCTAGCTTGTCCTTTGAATGGCATGATTTCCTATATCAAACATTGGTCATTTAGAAAATATTGCTTCACTGAGTTATGCAGATATTCCAAATGTTGATACAACTTATGATGTTGTTCTTGTTCAGTCGCTAAGTTATGTCTGATTCTTTGTGACCCTGTGGACTGCAGCATGCCAGGCTTCCCTGTCTTTCACTATTTCCAGAGTTTGCTTAAGTTCATGTCCATTGAGTCAGTGATGCCATCCAACTATCTCATCTTCTGTCTCCCCCTTCTCTTCCTGCCCTCAGTCTTTTCCAACATCAGGGTCTTTTCAAGGAGTCAGCTCTTCCCATCAGGTGGCCAAAGTATTGGAGCTTCAGCTTCAGCATCAGTCCTTCCAATGAATATTCAGGGTTGATTTCCTTTAGGACTGACCGGTTTGATATCCTTGCTTTCCAAGGGACACTCAAGAGTCATCTCCAGCAACACAATTCGAAAGCATCAATTCTTCAGCACTCAGCCTTCTTTATGGTCCAACTCTCACATCCATACATGACACCTTATGACACAATATTGAAAACTCATACTTGTTGCTAGCACCTTGTATCTCATTAGGAAGGACTTGGAGTAATAGGAAGTTGTCAAGTTCATAGCAGAAGATACAATTTTTCAAAAATTCTAAATTTTCTCTGAAAGCTCAAATTTTATGATTGGCAACCAATACTGGCAGTTGTTTCCCTTGAAGTGACAAGCTCATTTCATTCATTGCAGATATAATACCTGCCACATATCCAAGTCTAAATAACTATAATTTGTTTTCCAGTCTTTTTTCAATAAAAAGTGTTCCATGAAAAACTGACTAGTTCAGTTTTCAACTCCCTCACACAAGTGCTTTTCTTTAGGCCAAACATCATGTTTTGTTATGCAGCAAAAGTGCTCTATGCATATTTCTGTTCCATCAGATGCCATTCTTAAAAATCATGTACTTACTTTAATAAAATTAATATTTTTTCCTATTTTATAGGTGACATTTTCAAGGGCAGATGTCCCTTCTTTTTTAATCTAAGAGGTGTGGAGGTGAAGACCACTATGATTATTAATATGGCTTAGTGCAATTTTGATTCATGCTCATATGTTAGCAGTTTTACTCACCATTGCTTTTTTACCTCAGTTAAATGGCTACACAGTGCAAAAGACAACTACTGTCTTAGCATTGTTGTGAAGATACTGTTCTTATCCTGTGGACCCCCTGAAAGGGCCTTAGAGACCCAGAGGTCCATGGACCACACCTGGAAAATCACTGATAGAGTCTATCTCCTATTCCAGTTGGCCTCACCCAACCTCAGATTACCAGCTCTCTGGATAACTATTTGTTTTGCAAAGTATAATTATAAGATGGCTAATCATTTGCAATTATATCACATATAATTTTTGAATAATGGATTTAATAAGGTTATTAAGCCCATTAGTGCCTCATATGTACATGTCTTTTTTTTTTTTTTCCAAACAGGAAATTAGGTTAGCAAATCTTAGCTTCAAATCCCATCTCTCCAATTTTATGTTTTTAATGCCCCAAGTGACTTGATTTGGAGTTATACACTGCTTTTCAAAATTGTTCTCTCATATAATGTCTATTGGGTTGGAGAGAATAGATAACCTTTAACACTCAGATTCTAGGACACTTCTCATCAAAGATGTGTGTTTAAATGTCCTTGAATAGCATTACTGTGCCACTTATAACAATGGCTTTGTCTATTTCTTTCTAAGTGTTTGCCTTGTTTCTGGCCCAAATAGCAAATTTAAGTCAGAAGCAGAGGGAGCAACAGCTACTCTAGAAAATTCCATCTACTTTGCACCAGTTTATGTTGGCCCACTGGTCTCACTCTTATCTCTCTAGCTTGATATGGTAACTTTGGTCATTGCTTTTGGTTCTTTTGACTTTTGTGGCTTTTTAAAATTTATTTATTTATTTTTTGCTGTACTGGGTCTTCATTGCTGTGCATGGGCTTTCTCTAGTTTCAGCAGGCAGGGGTTACTGTCTAGCTGCTGTGTGGGGACTTCTCACTGTGGTGGTTTCTCTTGCAGAGCACAGGCTCCAGGGCATGTATGCTTCAGCGGTTGTGGCTCATGGGCTTAGTCGCTCTGTGGCATGTGGGATCTTCCTGGCTCAGGGATTGAACCCGTGTCTTCTGCATTGACAGACAGATTCTTATCCACTGAGCCACGAGGGAGGCCCTGGTTTTCATGACTTTTTAAGGCTAACAGCAGTTTCTTACTTTTTTTTTTTTTTAAAGTTGTGATTGTTGCCTTGCTCTTCTCTCCAGCTGGTTCTGCCTCCTAGCTTTGAAGAACTTCTTTATCATTTAGCCCTGGCAGGCAGAACTTCTCTGCCTTCTGGCCTCACTTTCAGAAGGGGAGTTGGATAACCATAAATGCTCAGGTTAGATGTGTTGGGTTCAGGTGATTATTTGTGTTAAGAATTTGGAGTCACCCGTTTCCCTCTCTGGCCGTTGCTTGGAGAAAATAGTATGCATAAAAGATAATAATGGAGAACCACTTTAATTAATAGCTGGTCAAACACCTAATGCAGGGCTTACTATGCATGAGCTTGACTTCTATTGCACAGTAACCCTGGCCCTACAGAAATTTGGTTCTTAGAACGTTTCAGACTCTGACCCACAAAATTAGTCACGAGCCACAGTTAGCTAAGGGTTGGAAAAAAGCATCAGAGGTGGCAAGAAGGAGGAGCATCTCTCCCCAGTAGTTTTCCTAATGGTTCTAATTCAAGCAGCAGCTAAAGAAGGACACAGACTCAAACGTCATGTTGCCCTAACAGCAACCAAACTTGAGTAACAGAAAGAACTTCAGAGATCAGCAGGTGCAACTCCCCTTCATCACATAAATTAAGTCCAGGAATGATAAATGTTCCACCTGCAGCCACACAGAACCGGCACCCTTTCATCTGTAGACACAGACTCCCTCCTACTCTACTATATGGACTCACAGTGCTCTGGAATTTTAGAGGTTGTTTTTTCTGTTGACACACATTACCATTTAAGTTAAAGATGTACAACATAATGATCTGACTTACATCTATCATGAAACGATTATCACAATAACTTTGGTGAACATCTATCATCTCTTATGTGCTCAATTGCTTAGTCATGTTCAACTCTTTGCCTATGGACTATAGCCTACCAGGCTCTCTGTCCATGGGATTTTCCAGGCAAGAATACTGGAGTGGGTTTCTATTTCCTCCTCCAGGGGATCTTCCTTGCCCATGGATCAGACCCATGTCTCCTGCGTCTCCTGCATTGACAGGCAGATTCTTTACCACTGCACCAACTGGAAGTCCCATCATCTCTTATAGATACAACATAAAATATTACTTTCCTTGTGATGAGAACTCTTAGGGTTTACTCTCTTGACAACTGTCATATATAATGTATAGTAGTGCTAATTATATTTATGATTTTGTATATTATGTCCCTAGTAATTATTTATCTTATAACTGTAAGTTTGTACCTTTATACCTTTTGACTGTCTTCATCCAATTCCTCCTCCTCCTATCCTCGGGTAACCACAAATCTGATCTTTTTCTATGAGTTTGTTTTTCAAATATAATTGAACTATAACACTGTGTTAGTTCCTGATACACAACATAGTGATTCAATATTTTTATGCATTTCTAAATGATCACCATGATAAGTCTAGTTACCATCTATCATCGTACAAAGTTATTACATAATTATTGACTATATTTTCCTCACTGTACACTTCACTCCTGAGAATCACTTAGTTTGCACCTGGAAGTTTGTATCTCTTAATATCCCTTATCTATTAATATATTGCTTTTAAACAAGAAGTTCTTCCTTCCTGAAGTTTTGGTATTGTTTTATATCCTTCTATATAGGTTACTGGGCCTTGACTTCTTTAACTTAAATAGGATTTTCCTGTTACATTAGTTGCATTTTAAAGTCTTCTGAACACAAATAACTATTTTTAATCTTCAAAAATAGTTTTTTCTTCTTGCTTCTAGAGTTTTCCCTATTGTCAGGCTCCCAGCTCCTAAGCTGCCAGCCTCATTTTTTGTTTTTGCCTTCAACCTACTCAATTTCTTTCAGAAAGCACATAGTTTTAAGGGATATTACTTTTTGAATTTTCTGAAGCCTGAGAGTCAAGAGAACAGATTTTATTAATGTTGACTCAACTGAGTGATGTAAAGATTTATAAAACTAAGTGGTTATGTTGTCTTTAAATGCATGCATGTAATTTCAATTAGAGTTACTTTCATCTCATAAAGGAGATATTAAATTTTGAGTGGGTGGAGGGTTTGACAGAAGAAAGAAAGGAAAACAACCATCTTCTCTTGCAAATGACATTTTTTTGCTTTCAAATGTACATTTTTTTTTGCTTTCAAAGGTACATTTTCAAAATAACACTGTGAACATCCAAAGGGTGAGGCAGGAGGCATTTTCTAGAGATCCAGCTGAATAGAGAAATCCATAAATTTCATCCCATGTTGATAAGCATTTGGACCCAAAGGAACATTTGCTCAAAATGCCTGAGGCAGCTGCCACATCTCTCACAAACACCACTTCTAAGTCAATGTTCTACTTATTCTTCTGATTCTGCCAGCAGAGGATCCTCATTCTAATGCCAATCTCTCTTTAGTGATTTTTACACACTTCATAACTCTTTGTTCTTTAAAGGAGATTGGCCTAGCACAGGTTATCTGAAGGAATAATTTGCATTCTGTTCATGGATCCCAGCCTTGTCGTCATGGTGAATGGGCTCGCATAACTCAATGGAGCTATGAGCCATGATATGCAGGGCCACCCAAGGCTAAAGGTTCATAGTGAAGAGTTCTGACAAAATGGGTCCACCAGAGGAGGAAATGCCAGCCCACTCCACTATGTTTTTGCCACGAGAACCCCATGAACGGTATGATTCTCAAAATCCTTCAAGCTGGGTCTTAGCAATACACGAACTGAAAACTTCCAGATGTACAAGCAATGTTTAGAAAAGGCAGAGGAGCCAGAGATCAAATTGCCAACATTTGTTGGATCGTGGAGAAAACAAGGGAATTCCAGAAAAATATCCATTTCTGCTGCATTGAGTACACTAAAGCCTTTGACTGTGTGTGTGAATCACAACAAACTGTGGAAAATTCTTAAAGAGATAGCAATACCAGACCGCCTTCCCTGCCTCCTGAGAAACCAGTATGAAGGTCAAGAAGCAACAGTTAGAACCAGCCATGGAACAAACTGATTGGTTCAAAATTGGGAAAGGAAGACATCAAGGCTGTATATTGTAACCTTGCTTATTTAATTTAGATGCAGAGTACATCATGTAAAATGCTGGACTGGATGAAATATAGCTGGAATCAAGATTGCTGAGAGAAATATCAACAACCTCAGATATGCAGATGATACCACCCTAAAGGCAAAAAGTAAAAAGGACTAAAGAGTCTCTTGATCAGGGTGAAAGGGGAGAGTGAAAAATCTGGCTTAAAACACAATAAAGAAACTAATGAAAGGTTGTTGCTGAACCACAAAAGACACTGGGATTCTTGGCATCCAGAGGAGAAGAATTCAATCTGGGGCCAGAGATGAGGCTTGATTGCTCAGAGCTTTTGTGTAATAAAGTTTTATTAAAGTATATAAGAGATAGAGAACACTTCTGAGGTAGACATCAGAAGGGGCAGAAAGAGTGCCCCCTCGCTAGTGTTAGCAATGGAGTTATATACTTTTTAATTAGTTATTACAGTGAAACAAAAGAATGTCTAGAGGTTATAAAGACCTTATTAGGCTCACTCCCATAATTTACATTTTAAGATAAAAGGATTAGCCAGGTTTTTTTTTTTTCCAGAAAGTGTCCTCAAGCAAGATACATTATTGTTATATAATCCTAAGGAATGTAGAGGGGAAAAAAGGGTTTGTCCTTTCCTCTACCTTGAGAATTCCAGACCCCTCTTTCCTTGGGGACCCCTGGACTTCTTATCAACCTGCCTAGGAATTGACTCTCTCACTAAGATGATGGCATCTGGTCCCATCACTTCATGGCAAATAGTGGGAGCAGTGACAGATTTTTTTTTAAATCACCGTGGATGATAACTATAGCCATGAAATTAAATGATTGCTTGCTCCTTGGAGGAAAAGCTATGACAAACTTAGGCAGTGTATTGAAAAGCAGAGACATCACTTTGCCAACGAAAGTACATACAGCTAAGCAATGGTTTTTCTATTAGTCATGTACTCCAGCTGTGATTCATAAAGAAGACTGAGTGTTAAAGAATCGATGCTTTTGGATTGTAGTGCTGGAGAAGACTCTTGAGTATCCCTTGGACAGCAAGGATTTCAAGCCAGTCTATCCTAAAGAAAATCAACCCTGAATATTCACTGGAAGGACTGATGCTGAAGCTGAAGTTCTAATGTTTTGGCCACCTGATGTGAAGAGCCAACTCATTGGAAAAGACCCTGATGCTGGGAAAGATTGAAGGCACAAGGAGAAGGGGGCGGTAGAGGATAGAATGGCTAGATGACTCACTGACTCAATGGACATAAATTTGAGCAAACTTTGGTAGACAGTGGAGGACAGAAGAGCCTGGTGTGCTGCAGTTCATGGGGTCACAAAGAGCCAGACATGACTTAGTGATTAAACAACAACAAAAATAATTTGCATGACAATATATGAGATGGTTTAACAGAAGCTACTGCTACAAGGGACATACTGAATGGTGACACCCTGGGACCATCACGTTGCTGTGTTTTTGCTTAATGGGGATACATTGCAACTCTTATTCCAGACAGAGAATCCCTTTTCTATCAAAAAGAGTCAAATATATTCTTTGTCATTGCAGCTACATGGTAGAGAACACGGAAGCAGGTAGCAACTAGACACTAAGAGAAAGACAACCAGATAGCTTGGGCCCCCACAAATATATAGAGAAAAAACCTCACAGGGCAGGTGGCCAACCAGCCAGGGTGTGCACCTTCTTGGAAATAAAGCTGATAAGGACAGTGCTTAGAGTCAATGTGGATCAAGTTCCGTGAACAGAGTGTGTTTTGTAAATAGCAACACAGAGCCTAATATAAGAAGGTGCTAGGTCAGCGTAGACTAGCTCAGGATAGAGATAATTTTCACATAAGCCACAGCTAGATGGTTCCTTCCTTTGTGTCATGGGGTCAGAATCTCTCTGCAAAGCCCTTATAAGAAGTATAAGCCATTTGTGTCTGAAGACTCACAACTTCTTCTCTCCCTTTTACCCCACTGACTTTCTAAGGAGGATCTGTCTGCCTGCCGGGTTCTGAAGGATGATGGGTGGAAACTGCAAGAAGACTGGGAACTAGCGAGATTTCACATCGCTCAGAGAGGGACCTCCTGGACTGAGGACAGAATAGATGCAGAAAGGATGGGGGGCACTGGCTGTTCCCAGGCCCCGAGTCAACACCCAGGGACACAGAGCACGCTGGGTCTGTGTGACACTCAAGACTTGTCATGTGTCGTCTCTACTTTCAACTTCTGAGCATTAAAGCCAGAATGACTCTAGGACTTTGAGACTTGCCTATTATCTTTTAAAATGTTAATATATATATATATATATATGAGTATAAATAAGAAAGTAAACTTCTTCGTCTCTTGAGTCAGAAAAATTCAGTGGTGTGCTAGAGTCTTTTTTATCAGAGGTCAACTCTAGAGCCCCTGAGCAGGTGTGCTCTTTCCTTGCCAGCACAGATAGAATTTAACTTGCATGATACTCCATCACAAGGTATGATGATGTGAATATGTCAGTGGTGGGTTTGTTGTGTCACTTGTGTTTCAGAAGCAATTTCTAATGATTCTCATTTTAACATCTTGGAAACAAACCTCATTTCCTATTGTTCCTTACATAGACACATTGACATGTTTGAGGGTGTGCAGACATACATACCTGCTGGTGGAGTACAGAAATCCAGTAGTACCAGATAGTTGGGGCCAGTCAAGCTCATTGGTAAGAGCTATTGGTAAATTGAAGAAGGATTTCTAAAGGAAAAACAAAGTAGTAATTATCAAAATGGTCACTAGCTTTCAACAGGTAGTAAGCTTGTCTATTGCTCAGGCATTGCCCCCTGCCTCTCTCTCTCTCTCTCTCTCTCTCACTTTGTTAATCTCTTTAAGGGACTTTGCATTTAAAGCATATGCCTCTTAAGGTTAACCATCATCAGAAAATTCACAGAGATCAGCATTCACTCTTAAACTGGCTTCCATTCAGCTCCTGTGAAAGATGTAGAAGCATGGCATCTCATACTCATCCCTCATTTGAGAGGGATGCTTCAGGACATGGGTAAACTTTCAACTATTTAATTTCTGAGATTTTCTCCATTTTTAAGGTTGGGTAATCAGAAAATTGATCGTCTGAAAACAAATAATACTCAAGCCTCCAGCAAAAATACCTTCCTTGAGTTCACAGCTATGCCTTCAGTTATATTAGGATGGTGTCTCCTGACATCCTTGGGTGGGTGGGGGTTCTTAGACACCTTTGCAAAATCTTATGGTTCCTTTTCTCATGAAGATGCACATATACTCTTGTGATTGTGAGGGATTCACAGAACTCCTGCAACTCTTGCACAGCCTCCTGTTCAGGAACTCCTGACATGGAATTCTAATTCTAATTTAAACTAGAATTCCTTTGAACCACATTCTATGACTTGTGTAAAATCACAAAAGAAAAATGTTGCTAGCTATGTCTCCTGATTATTCCTTAATATAGATGATATCTGGGATAAACCCCTCCTCTAGTCTAATTCCTAGAAAAAGCTCATCTAGAATAATGTGTTTGGAATAGGCTTACCAGATTTAGCAAATAAAAATGCAAGTGCTCAGTTAAATTTGAATTCTATAAACAAAATATGGTATACATATTCAATAGGATACTACTGAATCTTAAAGCGAAAGTGAAAGTGTTAGTTGCTCAGTCTGACTTGTTGTGACGTTGTGACGGCATGAACTGCAGCCTGCCAGGCTCCTCTGTCTATGGAATTCTCCAGACAAAGATATTGGAGTGGTTAGCCATTTCCTTCCCCAAGGGATCTTCCTGATCCAGGGATTCAGCCTGGGTCTCTTGCATTGTAAGCAGATTCTTTACCATCTGAGCCACCAGGGAACCCCATTCAATCTTAAAAAAGAAGGAAATTCTGACACATGCTACAACATGGATGAATCTTGAGGAAATTATACTAAGTAAAAGAAGCCAGTTTTAAAAAAAAACAACTCTTGCACAATTCTATAAATCACTACAGATGGTGACTGCAGCCATGAAATTAAAAGACGCTTACTCCTTAGAAGGAAAGTTATGACCAACCTAGGTAGCATATTGAAAAGCAGAGACATTACTTTGCCAACAAAGGTTCTAGTCAAGGCTATGGTTTTTCCCGGGGTCATGTATGGATTTGAGAGTTGGACTGTGAAGAAGGCTGAGTGCCGAAGAATTGATGCTTTTGAACTGTGGTGTTGGAGAAGACTCTTGAGAGTCCCTTGGACTGCAAGGAGATCCAACCAGTCCATTCTGAAGGAGATCAGCCCTGGGATTTCTTTGGAGGGAATGATGCTAAAGCTGAAACTCCAGTACTTTGGCCACCTCATGCGAAGAGTTGACTCATTGGAGAAGACTCTGATGCTGGGAGGGATTGGGGGCAGGAGGAGAAGGGGACGACAGAGGATGAGATGGCTGGATGGCATCACTGACTCGATGGATGTGAGTCTGAGTGAACTCTGGGAGTTGGTGATGGACAGGGAGGCCTGGCGTGCTGTGATTCATGGGGTCGCAAAGAGTTGGACACGACTGAGCGACTGAACTGATCTCTGATCTGATAATGTGTGGGTGCACAGATGCTAACCAGGGATTGAATATGAGGGATTCAGTTCAGTTCAGTTCAGTTCAGTTCAGTCGCTCAGTCGTGTCCAACTCTTTGCGACCCCATGAATCGCAGCACGCCAGGCCTCCCTGTCTATCACCAACTCCCAGAGTTCACTCATAACTTTCCTTCCAAGCAGTAAGTGTTTTTTAATTTCACAGCTGCAATCACCATCTGCAGTGATTTTGGAGCCCCCAAAATAAAGTCTGACACTGTTTCCACTGCTTCCCCATCTATTTCCCATGAAGTGATGGGACCAGATGCCATGATCTTTGTTTTCTGAATGTTGCGCTTTAAGCCAACTTTTTCACTCTCCTCTTTCACTTTCATCAAGAGGCTCTTTAGTTCTTCTTCACTTTCTGCCATAAGGGTGGTGGGTGTCATCTGCATATCTGAGGTTATTGATATTTCTCCCAGCAATCTTGATTTCAGCTTGTGCTTCTTCCAGCCCAGCGTTTCTCATGATGTACTCTGCATAGAAGTTAAATAAGCAGGGTGACAATATACAGCCTTGACATACCCCTTTTCCTATTTGGAACCAGTCTGTTGTTCCATGTCCAGTTCTAACTGTTGCTTCCTGACCTGCATACAGGTTTCTCAAGAGGCAGGTCAGGTGGTCTGGTATTAGGGGTTCTTATAAGAAGAGGAAGAAGGGACATGGGTACTGGACAAAGGCCATGTGATGATGAAGGCAGAGATTGGAGTGGTGCTTTCATAAGCCAAGGAACACGAAGGATTGCCGTCACCAGAGGCTAGAAAAGAGGCACAGGGCAGATTCTCTCTCAGATCCCTTAGGAGCAATCATCTTGCTAATATCCTGATCTCCAACTTCTAGCCTACAGAACTATGAGAATAAATTTCTGTGGTTTTAAGCCACCCAATTTGTGGTGCTGTGCTATAGTAGCCCTAGGAAATGATGACATGGCCTGAACTGGACAATTTGCTTATAGTTCATGAGGGTCCAAGATATAAACCCTTCTCAAAATGAGTCATGTAGTAACTATATTCACACATAGTGGTTATCCCATGGTGTCCTTCACTTTTTCCCATGGTTCTGTGAACTTCCTTCACTCCCTTTTCCTCAATCATCTTCTCTTTGTACATGCCAATCCCAAGGTCCCCAGCGTTGTTATTATTCTGAGTGCTATTTCCAGCACAAGTGGAGGCTGGAAGTGGGTGGGAGGTGGTTGGGAAGGATGGCTTCTTGGAATACAGCTGTATTTGTTATGGTGTTCTTGTCTGGAGAATCCCAGGGACAGAGGAGCCTGTTGGGCTGCCGTCTATGGGGTCGCACAGAGTCGGACACGATTGACGTGACTTAGCAGCAGTAGCAGCTGTGTCAAAGGAGCAGAAACTAACTCATGGAGGCTCCTAATAAGTCTCCACAGTTGATGGACTTCCAGCAACTGAAACTTTGTCCCCTCTTGGCAGGAAGCACCCACCGCTTTCTGCTCTGAACTCCACCATTACCATGACTGAGCCACTCTCTCTTTTAGTTTCTGTTTCTCCTGACACTAAAATAAAATTCTTTCTCTGCTTTTTCATCTCATTTTTTCCCTAGGTCTTTCTGCTTATAATATATGTTTGCTGTAGGATTTGAGAATATTCAATTCTACTGGAAAAGACAAGAAAAACAAATAGAGTGGATGAAACTCATAAGATGTGTTAAGATAGTGAGGAAGCAAGTGGTTTGTGAAATGCAGGCGGAATTTATGAGCTGTGCTAAGTAAGTTAGCAGCCTGTAAAAACACATTAAAACTCTAAGAATGACACAATACACCCCCACATTACTCTATCACCATTTCTTCAGTCATCTGCACAATGAAAACCCAGATTTTGAAAACTGAGTATGGAACTGGGCTTCTGATTCTGGGCAGGTCTACTTTCTCTTCAGAAGAAGGTAGTAGGCAAGAACTCTTCAAACATAGGGTGGTATGTCTGATATCCTCTGCAACCTGGAATAATAATGTCAGGGATGGCACTTCTGACGTGTGCTAGCAGAGTAGGGGAGGGAGTCTGTTCTAGAAATCAGGAGATCTGATTTCTATGTCTGACTCTACAAATTCAGTACAATTTCATGGTTTGGATATGACATACTGGAAATGGGTTCCATACTCTATACAGTCCCTATTCTCAATCAGAGGTAGGTAAAAAAATTTTATCTTCCTGGTCGAGGCAGAAAAGATGTTGAGAAAGGGGTAGGGCTGGTGAGGAAACGGCCAGCAAACCTATCTTGAGAAGGGAGGGTGGTCTCCATTCCCCAGTATTATCCCAGTTGTTCTCTCTGGATCAACCTGAAAAAATGGTCTCAACTACCTTGGAGAATTCTGGACTCTGCTGCTCTCCAGGAAGCCCTCCCTCACCAGTCCTGGAATTATCCCCATCGGGAGTGGACAGCGGCTGGTGCTGAATGGCCATTGGGATCAGGGTGGGTGTATGTGCATCCCCCAGCTGGAGCCCTGAAAGGCCCATGAAGGTCACCTGTATAGGCATATCCTGGTTACTTGATTAACCTCGAAATAATGCAAATCTGTGTTTTCCTGGTCTAATATTTCAGACTTCATTGACGGTGTTATGGCAAGGCTTTACTACTACTAGCTGTGCAAAAGTAAGGAAAATATAGCTTTACTAGTGTTCCTGTTCTGATATCACTGACTATTATCTTATCTACTTCAACAAGACTGTTGGGAGGATCAAGGCAGCATCATATTTAGAGGATGGATCACCTACCATCTCTCTTTCCAAGTGGGTTGTTTTTGGTTTTAAGAAGAATAAAGTTTATTGCCAGAAATAATAGAAAATATTTGAGCAGACAAATGGAAACCTCACATATTTTTTTCTTCCTTAGTAAATTTGGTAGATAAAAATGAAAAGTAACAGCCATTAATAGCAAAGGTTTTATAGACCCTAGCATAAAGAGAATGTTTAAGTCATATCACATTAAACACTAAAAGCCTTATTCACGCAACATTATACTCAAGATATTTCAGGCATTTAAGGCAGGAAAAATGCAAATTAAGATCTCCCTCATCAACTCTTGCTTATTCCTCTGGAGCATTATGTTCTCAGGAAACTCATCTTAAGTGTACGTTAAATGTACATACGTGGAAAAACTTAATATTTACCAAGAAAAAATTTCCAAACTTGTAAACAGCACCAGAAACTCAGTGAGTATTAAATCAACTGCTGCATTGCTTCAAGTTTTCTTCTGACTTTGTCAATGACATAGAAATGTTTTATATCATAACTGGCAAGTGTATAGCATTTTTGTGTAATATTTTCACTTAAATTGCTTTATGTGTATTTCCATACTTTGAGAAACCTCACTGGTTCTCATTTTAATTAATCTTAGTATGTATAATACTTTGGGTTTGGGAATATTTTAAGCCTTAGCTTCAATAAGCAACTTATATTTTCATTTCATAAAGCCATCTTAAGTGAGAGAGAGAGAATAATGGCATCCATCATCCATACATCTGGTTCTGCCAGCCTTTCAATGACAAAGGGAATACTCTTGCTACCTTTATTTTACTGTTTACATTTGAGCCCTCCCCATCCAGCAAGGCTTTTCACCGTGTATTCTTTAAAAAACAAAAAAAACAAAAAACCTCTTAACTGAGTTAGACCTAAATTGACTATTTTTGAAAAGTACAAAATCACTTGGAGAAATCTGTAGCTAACTGCTATTGGAAAAAGATACCAAAGATATCATCAACAGTTAAACAAGTCTTTTTAAAAATTTATTTCCCAGGAACTAAACTCTCAAAGTAAACAGGTTTGTTGTTGGTCTTTTGATAATGGAGTGAAAGTCTCAAGACCTGGGAATCAGAGACAATAATAGCTCTGTTTGTCTAGCATTTGAGACCACAGGGCTCCCGGTCCTGTTTGGTCTGCCGTTATTTCATCTATCCTGCAGGTGGCATAGGTGAGGTTCTTCCCATGCTTTACGCCTTTCAATCCCACCTTGCTACTGAACTGCCTCCAGCCTTCTCAGGAAGGTCCTTCCTCACTGCCCCTCCTCTGCACCTCCCTCAACACTACCCTAGTGCCTTTTTCTTACAAGAATACCGAATCTATGAAACTTCACGGGTCTTCCTTGACTCTCACACACACTTGCTTCGTCTGTTCCCATTCTTTAGGCTTGCTTTGTGCATAAATCTGAGGAGTGGGCTATTTCCTGCCATAAAGAGGGATTTCACAAACATCAGTGACTGCAGCTCCCCTTTGTCAGCTAGTGAGCCCTGAGGAAACTCAGGAAGGGAAAGAACACCTGCCATCTAGCAGCCATCAGGCTACAACTACTCCCTAAGGTGATCCCTGAGGAAACTCAGGATGTGGAAACACAGGATACAGCCCCAGATAGCTGAGGTGCATGTCAAAACAAAGATTTTAGTGAGCCCAGAAACTTACATCTTCCCATACATGGAAGAGTACTAAATTCCTTAACTTGGAATATCTGGTTTTCTTTAACTAACAATAAGCTTATGATGTTCTGACTACCTGCTCTTTGCTGCAAAGCTCCTGTGTATACTCATTCCCTCCTTTCCTCCTTGGAGCAGTTTCTCAGAGCTATCTAAAATGCTGTCTCTCATTTTGCCTCAAATAAAATTTAACTTGCAACTCTCACATTGTGCATTTTTAAAAGTTAACAAATCCTATAAACTAATGTATACCCATTTTTGGTGCTTGAATGTACTGTTTCCCGATAACTTTTGCATTTTAAACCAGAGTGGGGAAGGGAACCTAAGTTCCCCTTATGTGCCAGGCACTGAGACAGGAAATTTATGAAAATTGTTCAACCTCATGGAACCACTCTGTGAGGCAGGGATTAGTTTTTCTTCCTCTCTTTCTCCTCTCTCTATTCCACACATGCTTTTTGAACAACTACCATTATCAGATGCTTAATATTACCTCTTAAAATGAACAAGTACCCAGGTCTCATGAATAGCAGTGAATTAAATAACCATGCTTTATCCCAATCAAAGATACTGAAAAAGGGCCTCTTAAATGGCACCCCCCACCCCCATCACTGGTTCCAGTCTGAGGGAGATTTCTGTATTTTCTGTTAGTCAATGAATCCCTTACACTGGGCAGTGGGGCCCATAAAAACTACTGTCAACAGAATTTAGAGGGAGTTTGGACAACTGCCAAATCACAGAGCTGGTAAATAGTAGGGGCTGGGATTTGAAACAAGGTTCTGGTGGAACAGGGGCTTCCCTGATAGCTCAGTTGATAAAGAATCCACCTGCAATGCGGGAGACCTGGGTTTGATCCCTGGTTGGGAAGATCCCCTAGGGAAGGGAAAGGCTACCCACTCCAGTATTCTGGTCTAGAGAATTCCATAGACACGGCTTTTCACAGCCCTCTTGTATCTGATCCTTTCTTTTCTTTTAAGCTGTCAGATCTCCTAGAATCACAGTGTTGGCTAGCTGGATTTGCTAGTTGTTGAAAATGAAGCTTCCTGCTGAGGAATGGTCTTTCAGATGCTGTTTCAGGTAAAAAGTTGAGAAATCTATACATAACTCTAGAGTTGCCTCCAACTTTTCCTCCTCTGTCTCTTTTATGGAAGCCATGCATAACTTATGAAGAATGCAGGATGAGTATTTTGCAGATAAATACTGAAATTATATGTGGACCCTACATAGACACCTCTGTAAACACTCCATTCACATTCCCAGGGCCTGTTCTGGCCTGACACAAGCTAAGGAAAGGCAGCCACAGAGAAAGAACAGGGCATTCTGCTGCTCTGGAGGCTTATCTTCCAGAGCGACCTGGCAGATGAAGTTCCGGGAGAACAAGGAAAGGACATTTCATCGGGTTTCTGCCTCTGCAGTTGCAGGCATAACTAGAGCAAGCAGCACTGTTCGTGCAGCCAATGCTTTTATATAGACAACTTCAAGAACGTAGTGTAACTTTGAGTTAGATTTGCAAACTTTAGAATTTCATGTGCAGTGGGATAAGTCTATTGTCAAAGTCCCTGTGGCCCTATCATTCATTAAAGAGTAGAGAGAGAGAGAGAGACAAAAGAGAGAGAGAGAGATTAAGAAACACAGCAAGTGCCAGCCTGGCATTCTGTCTAGAGGGGCACAGAAAATAAATACTTCCCAGCTGGGTAACCTGGAAGACTTTTCTTAACTGCTCTGTGTCTTAGTCCTTTGTCTATAGAATGGACAAATAACAGCACCAGCTGGACTGTGAAGAAGGCTGAGCGCCGAAGAATTGATGCTTTTGAACTGTGGTGTTGGAGAAGACTCTTGCGAGTCCCTTGGACTGCAAGGAGATCCAACCGGTCCATTCTGAAGGAGATCAGCCCTGGGATTTCTTTGGAAGGAATGATGCTAAAGCTGAAACTCCAGTATTTTGGCCACCTCATGCGAAGAGTTGAGTCATTGGAGAAGACTCTGATGCTGGGAGGGATTGGGGGCAGGAGGAGAAGGGGACGACAGAGGATGAGATGGCTGGATGGCATCACTGACTCGATGAATGTGAGTCTGAGTGACCTCCGAGAGCTGGTGATGGATAGGGAGACCTGGCGTGCTGCAGTTCATGGGGTCGCAAGGAGTCGGACTCGACTGAGCGACTGATCTGATCTGATATCATTGGAAGGTTGAGAGGATTAGAAAAGGTAACCTACACCTAAAGTTTAGAATTGTAAATGCTCAATAAAAGTTAGCTGTTAGTGGTATCGATAAGAAAGAAGGTCAGGGTAATAGAAAGGATACCTATTCCACATGTGGATATTTAGAGAAGGAATCTTAAAAGAAGTGTTATCCAATGTAAGCCCTGTAAGGTTAGTAAGAGGAAGCCAGTCAAAGAGGGGTAGGGGCAGAAGAGTTTAAACATTAGCTATGCCATATGCTTCAGGTGGCTCAGTGGTAAAGAATCCGTCTGCCAAGCAGGAGGTGCAGGTTTGATCCCTGGATTGAGAAGATCCCCTGGAGAAGGAAATGGCTAAACCAATTCCAGTATCCTTACCTGGAAAATCCTATGGACAAAGGAACTTGGTGGGCTACAGTCTATGGGGTTGCAAAGAGTTGGACACAACTTAGCAACTAAACAACAACAATGTCATATGGAAAATCACAAAGCTAAATTCATCATATTATATACACAGAAGACCAGTAAACCACCCTCCCCAACCAACCCCAAACACCAAGTTTGCCAGTTTCCTATTGGTATGTAACAAATTACCTCTAAATTCAGCAGCCTACAACATACTATATAGAAGCAGATCAGTAACAATAATTTCTCTGCTCCTGGGATGACATCTATTTAATGCACATTTAACCTTCAACTTGAGCTAAATAAGTAATTTTCAGGGAGGAGGTATAGCATTTCATCTTTAACCCTATGCCAGTCCAGAAATTTATGGGGGCAGTGAAGATACAGTCAAACATAGAATTCTAGCAAATATGACCAGTAAATATAAAGAGGACAGTATGGCAGGCAACAATTTTTCATCATTTTGCCTGAAAATAGCTCTTTTTATTTTTTAATTTTTACCTCCTCAGCTCCTTGTAGTCTTTTCCTTTTCCCTTTTCTATTAGTTATTGTTTAAGCTTTAACCCCATGATTTATTTACTCAATGAATGAATGGAGGGATGCGTTTATCTAAGTGCCCCATATCCAGTGAAAATGCATTGTGCAGCTGGACTTTTCATACAGAATTAAATTCTTTCCATCACCATTTTGTAACTTCCCTGGTGGCTCAGTTGGTAAAGAGTCTGCTTGTAATGCGCAAGATTTGGATTTGATCCTGGGTTGAGAAGATCCCCAGGAGGAGGAAATGGCAACCCACTCCAGTGTTCTTGCCTGGAGAATCCCATGGACAGAGGAGCCTGGTGGGCTACAGTCCATGGGGTTGCAAAGAGCCGGACATGAATGAATGACTAACTTACACCTTCACTTTCATCATCATTTCCAGAGGGACTGGAGAACTACATCCAAATTCATAAAAGCGAGAAAACAAGAGTTCAAAATGTCATGTTCTTACACAAAGATAATTGCACATCAATCTTTTGTGGGGCCAATGGAAAAAATCCTTTCACAAACAAAAAAAAAAAACAACTCCTCTAAGGGCCAGGAACAGATAACAGTGAATGAATATCATAAAAGTCCAGTCTTCAGACACCATCACTGGGTTTTCTAAAAGGTTTGGTCATTTCTGAAGCAGTCAGGCTGCCATTTGTCTGGGGTGGGGTAGTTTTCCTCTTTTGAGAGGCAACACCCAGCCTTAGATTTTAGAAGAAGCCCAAAGTCCACTGTCAAACTACAGAGGTGAGGAGAGGGAAAGCCGTTACTGGGGCACCTAATGAGCAGGCTTGAGCTGCGCTCTCCATCCCACTGGCTCGCTCACAAAAGCCCTCTCATTTTCGTCCTCGCCCCTGTTTTATCTTTGCCCAAGAAGCTGTCACACAACCTCTCTCTTTCTATCTTTCCAACTTAAGTCAGGGCTACAGTCTCTGGCCAGGGTCCCTGCCTCCTCACACTCCCCCACCATCTTCAGCAGTGTATCCCAGAATCTCATGGGGAGATTCTTTAAAACATGGATTTTGCTCATGTAGGTTTGTGCTGGGACCCTAGAATCCTTATTTTTCAAAAGTGCCCTAAATGGCTGCAGTCACTAGCCAGATTTAGGAAAAGCTGCTCCACAGGTTACTACAGCTATTCAACACCATCCTCACGTGGCACCACGCACTGCCCCAGCCTCTTCTCCCTGTCCTCTCTCCCACCAGTCAACCACCTGCGGCCCCTTGGACCTCAGGGCTTGTCACAAGCTCTTCCTTCTCCTTCCTTCTTTAACCAGTTACTGTTATTGGTCAAGCATTAGCTAAGTCCTGACGTTCTTGACTGCTCTGACCTTCCTCTGTGAGGTACCTTCCTCCTGCTCTCATCACACCTTATTATATGAGAGGAAAGTATGTTTCCATTGTATATCACTAATTTGGAGATTCTTTCACAGCAGCTGAGCCTATACCCTGCTTGATTCATAATTAATCTTTTAAGAAGGGATGACCTATCCTTCCTTTTTTCTGGCTAATACGTTCTCAGTGTGAAATCATGACCTCCTTGGTTCTTCTTTTTTTTTAGTTGAATTATAGTTAACTTATAATGTGCTAGTGTCTGGTGTATAGCAAAGTGATTTAGTTGTATATACATATTATATACATATACGTATTATTTTTCAGATGTTTTTCCATAATAGGTTTTTACAAGATATTCAGTATAGCTCCCTGTGCTATGGGCTTCCCAGTGGGGCTAGTGGTAAAGGACTCATCTGCCAATGCAGGAGACTTAAGAGACCTGGGTTCAATCTCTCAGTTAGGAAAAGCCCCTGGAGAAGGGCCTGGCAACCCACTCCAGTATTCTTGCCTGAAGAATCCCATGGACAGAGGAGTCTGGCAGGCTACATGTCCAAAGGGCAAAGAGTCAGACACGACTGAAAGGACTTAGCACAGACCCTGTGCTATGCAGTAGGTCCTTGTTGTCTGTGTATTTCACATATAGTAGTGTTGATATGTTACTCCCAAGCTCCTACTAAATTTATTCCCTTTGGTAAACGTAAGTTTGTCTTCTATGTCTGTGAGTCTATTTGCATTTTGTAAATAAGTTCATTTATAACATTTTTTAGACTCCACATATAAGTGATAGCATATGACATTTGTCTTCGACTTACGTCACTTAATAATCTTTGGTCCATCCATGTTGGTGCAAATGGCATTATTTCATTCTTTTTAATGACTGAATAACAGTCCATTGGGTATATTTACTCTTTGGTTCTTCTTGATCTACTTTCCTTTGGGTTCTTTATCAACTAGGCTTTACATTCTTGGTGATACCATCTTCAGTTTCTGCTTCTGAAATCTTTGAACCTTGTATTTAAATTTTTTTCTTTTTCTTTTTAACACTGAAAACATTTTGTATTGGGGTATAGCCAATTAACCGGAGAAGGCAATGGCACCCCACTCCAGTACTCTTGCCTGGAGAATCCCATGGACAGAGGAGCCTGCTAGGCTGCAGTCCATGGGGTCGCAAAGAGGCGGACATGACTGAGTGACTTCACTTTCACTTTTCACTTTCATGCATTGGAGAAGGAAATGGCAACCCACTCCAGTGTTCTTGCCTGGAGAATCCCAGGGATGGGGGAGCCTGGTGGGTTGCCACCTATGGGGTCACATAGAGTCAGACATGACTGAAGCGACTTAGCAGCCAATTAACAATGTTGTGATAGTCTCAGATGAACAGTGAAGGGACTCAGCCATACATAAATATGTCCCCATTCTCTCCCAAGCCCCTCTCCCATCCAGGCTGACACATAACATTGAGTAGAGTTCCATGTGCTAAACAATAGGTCTTTGTTGGTTGTTCATTTTAAATATAGCAGTGTGTACACGACCTTCCCAAAGTCCCTAATTATCCCTCCACCCCACCAGCAACCATGAGTTCATTTTCTAAGTCTGTGAGTCTCTTTCTGTTTTGTAAGTAAGTTCATTTGTATCTTTTCTTTTTAGATTCCACATATAAGGGATGTCATATGATATTTCTCCTTCTCTGTCTGACTTACTTCACTCAGTGTGACACTTTCTATGGGCCTTGTATTTCATAATGCTCCCCATAATTCTCCTCTAGGATTGATGGTTTAGCTCCTACCTCTGACCAATCCTCCAGTCATTGCCTTAAGTAAGAAATCCCCAGAAAATCACACAGAAGCCAGACTTGACTCCCAGCCCTTGGCAAGGACTGAGCTGGGTAATCCCCAGGAGAGGCATGGAGGGAACTATTTGAAGGAACCAGTGAATGAATGGTATATAGCAACCAATTCCAACCATTCAGAATTATTTTTAAATGCTAGAATTGTCCTCTTCTCCCATGCCAATGGATTTGAGATTCTAAATGTTTCCTCTATGAAGCATCACTATCATTAAACCTATTTTATGGCTGAGAAACTTGAGGGAGAGTGAAGCAAAATGGTAGATATAATTAGTTAGAGGGCAAGGATTGTTCTCTGGTCTTAGCAATACACTGGATTGCACAGGTGTTTACTGACTCATGCTGCCTCTCTATGTGGAGATCTCTATCTAACATGCCCAGGGAGCAGGCATGTGGGCTGAGTAATTATAAATGCCTTTCAGAAGTATGGAGCTTAAAATAATTTCCTCTTGTAGTTTTTCAAAACAACTAGTGTTTGTGTCTTTTTAATCCTTACAGAAGGCATAGAGGGCTAAGATCATCAATGATTTCAGAGGCATGGGGCTGCAAGAAAACCTGACTTTGCAGTCAGGTAAGAGACACTGATGCTCACCTTGAGCAGGAAGAAAGGGGCACTGAATTGATCAGGACTGAAAGCAACAGCCCGTCTGCCCTGTGTCCATAAACGGGGAAAGGGAACAGAAGAACATTCTTTATCATGTGGCCTGATTGCTGTTGGAGAAAAGGATTCGCCATGGAACACAGAACTCTCTTTTCCTGACAGAATAAATGAGAAATAACTAGGATTGGGGCTTCATTCCTCCTTGTTTAGCATCTTTAATCCGTCAGCTTTTAAGATGTCTGAGGAGCAGAAAATGTAATTTTATCCAGTTTTATTAGACAACAACCTTTCCTCATCTGAAAAAATAATTTAAAAAGTACCCTAACTCTTAATATTTCTGGAGTCGACATGAAGTTAGCGGAGGTAGAATTTCCATATTTTATTATGCACCGTGAAAATCAGCCTTTATCCTTAATGGAAGCTTTATGCTCACTGATAAATCAAGAGAGCGAAGGCAGGGCTGAGTAGTGAGAGGCAGGGTGAGAGCTGATACTGGCTCTGTTGTCTGTGGGCTAATAAAGAGTAGACTAGCTTGATTTACAAAATCATCTCCAAGAGAGGAAAGAAGTGCAGAGGGGCTTGAAAGACTGGCGCTGCTTTGCTCTTGGGTGAATATGCATTTTCTGCAGCCAGATTAAGGATTCATTTTGTCCTTGACACAGCACGAAATTCAATCTGCACTTACTTACCCTACAGACAACAGCCTGCCAGGGGTCGTGCAGAGATTTTATAATAGTACAGGCAACAGTCTTCACCAGCAAAATAAACATTTGGGAAATTGTATTTTGAAATCATTTCTTCTTTTTCTCTCCCCACCAATCCCCAGCTCGTCATGCAATTCTGGTTCAGTGAAACGCAGCATTTAATATTTTGGAAATAATTTTCAAGCAGATGGGGGAAGAGGCAGGAGGGCAGCTTCTATTACTAGCCTTGATGATCTCTCTACCTTCCTTTCTTTGTCAACAAAACAACTCAAGCAGTGATTGTTTTTCCTTTGAAAGAAAATAAAATAAGACAGCATGAAAATGTTCTCAGATTTGCTCTCTATTTGCTTCTGAAATCTTTCTAAGCTGAGGTTTTCTGTGTGATACAGAAAGCTCATTTTGAACCTGACTGCTGAGGACATCTTGGAGAGATGCTAAGGTGTTTTTTTTTTTTTTTTTTAAAGAGGAAGAGGGTAGGATTTTCTGTCCCTGGCAGAGTGAGCCTCAGAACCCTTTGTTTCTGTGTAACAACGAGGGTAATTCTTCACACTCTCTTTATTGAACTACAAATATCTTTCCAGATGAACACTCTCCTAATCTAATTAGCTGTAAACAGGCCTCCCGGGTGCCACACTGCTTTAGCTAGGGGATGGCATGAGCAGGAGGGGAGAGGGACTAGTGCAGGAAAGATATCCATGACTGTGAGTCTTTCGATGGGCACAGTTGGGATGGGGTGATGTATCTGCAGGAGACTTTTCTGTCTTATAGGGAGACAAAAGCAAAGACATATTAACTAGTCTCCTAAAGGGCAAAATGGCCTACTATGAACAATGAAAGCTTGTTTTTCTATAGCACTGAACTGCTCTTCCCAGAATATGACTTACTAGTTAGCATAGCAAAGGAATGACATCAAGCATGCTGGGGGATCCTGAGGGGTCTTGGCTGATTAATATGCATCCCCACTGTCAGACCCTGAGAAAGGCCATGGAGCCAAATGTTCACTTTGGAAGAGGTAATCCCACTATGGTTCCTGATGGAACACCAGATCATGAGGGATTACAGGGTGGGGTTAAGGGTCAGTGGGTACTTTCAAGTTTCACAGTCAGTGGTACAGAATCCAAATTCAGAACCTCTGTCTATGCAGAAGTTTGGAGAAAGGCCGCACAGCTTCGTTTTTAAAGACAACTTTCAGTTGTTCACCCTCTTCATGTCATTTTGGAAAGGATTCCTAAAGAAAGTTGAGGAGGGGATGATCTGGCCTTTGGTGAATAGCAGAATGGTGAGGAGGGAAGGGTGGGCTCCCTGGGTGAGGCAGGTCCTAGGTTAATAAGAACCTGAAGAAATGAGGCTCCACTGGGTCATGGTTATGCTGACCACCAGCCAGACCTCCAGTTCCATGGGACCCACAAGGTTGAATAATCAGTACTGGCCTCTGACAGCTGTTTCCTGCCAGTCATCCAGCCTTGAGCCAACACATAGGATTTCTGTTGTACTTCAGCCTCCTCAGACATCCCTGCTTTCTGGTGCCCAGTGTTGGCTGGAATGGATTCCAGACTTGTTCTGAAAGGGTTTGAGTCACCTATACTGGGTTAACACCAATGGCTTCTGGGCTCCAAGCCCACTCCTCTATTCTCTGCTCTGTGCTAGGGGGCTGGACTCTGCAAACTACACTTCCCAGACTCCTCTGCATCTCCCTGCCAATGAGAGGTGCAGGTGGGAGATGGACAAGAAGGGCAGGAGAAGGAGAGGATGAACTATTTTCTGGCATTTAGTTGAGCTGGCATTCAGCAGCCTCTAGCCTTCAGCTGCTTCCATCTCCTCTCTGCACTCCTCAGTGGTTCAGAGGCAGCTGGTCCACGTGGCTTCAGCAGTGAAAGTACAGGCTGTGCAGTGGTCCAAGCACCAGCTGCACCCCTCCCTCTGGCTTCTGGTAGTACCTCTTCCTCCTGTTGTTCTTTAGCTCTGGAATCAGCAGTTGCTTCTTGCAATGATTAATCTCTGATAATTTTAGCATCCCCCCTTTTGTTCTATGGGGCTTCCCTTGTGGCTCAGCTGGTAAAGAATCTGCCTGGAATGCGAGAGACCTGGGTTTAATCCCTGGGTTGGGAAGATCCCCTGGAGAAGGAAAAGGCTATCCACTCTAGTATTGTGGCCTGGAGAATTTAATGGACTATATAGTCTATGGGGTCACAAAGAGTTGGTCTCAACCAAGTGGCTTTCACTAACTCATTTTTGTTCTAAAGTCGGTATAATCAGTTCCCTGTATTAAATCCGCCAGTGTAGCCAGTATCCTATATTAAATCTTCTCTATTGGAATGCTTTCATTTTCTTGACTGACCCCTGATAAATTTTAATTCTGACACTGACAAGAAACCCAGTTTAAAAGGGTTCCACTTGTTGAATTAGCAAAAGGTTGGAGGCTTTCTCCCTTTGTGGTGACATCACTAAAGAGAACCCATGGGCAGAGTGAGGACTGAGGACAGTCAGATGGGCAGAGATGCTCTCCTGGGGAACTTCACACTCTCTAACATCCTCCAGAAATATTCAGGTTGAGAGATGAGCCCACAACATGATGATGGCTTCCCCATTTTGCCCTACAATGGTCTGTCTTAGAGTGCTTCTTTCTTGGCATTTCTACATGTGAGGAATTTTGAAAACTACACTGCAGTACTCTACAATCATGTCTTTCTTTTCTAAATCCTCAAAGTTGGACAGCGGAGGCAGTGGGAAATGACAGTGGGTCTCAAGTATAGTCTGAGGACCCATGGCGAATCATAGAAACCCTCAGAAAGTATTCATGAGATCACTATTATTATCACAATAGTAAGACTTGATTTACCTTTTTCATTTTAATTCACTCATAAGGGTACAATGAGATTTCAAGAGGTTACATACATGGATACAGAAACAGATTGTAGGCAGAAGCAGATATGGGAATTTCAGTTCAGTTCAGTTGCTCAGTCATGTTCGACTCTTTGCTACCCCATGAACTGTATAGCATGCTGGGCTTCCCTGTCCATCACCAACTCCTGGAGCTTGCTCAAACTCATGTCCATTGAGTCAGTGATGCCATCCAACCATCTCATCCTCTGTCATCCCCTTCTCTTGCCTTCAATCTTTACCAGCATCAGAGTCTTTTCCAATGAATCAGTTCTTCCCAACAGGTGGCCAAATTATTGGAGTTTCAGCTTCAGCATCAGTCCTTCCAATGAATATTCAGGACTGATTTCCTTTAGGATTGACTTGTTTGATCTTTCTGTTCAAGGAACTCTCAAGAGTCTTCTCCAACACCACAGCTCAAAAGCATCAATTCTTTGGCACTCGGTTTTCTTTATGGTCAAACTCTCACATCCATACATGACTACTGGAAAAACCATAGCTTTGACTAGACGGACCTTTGTTGGCAAAGTAATGTCTCTGCTTTTTAATATGCTGCCTAGGTTTGTCATAGCTTTCTTCCAAGGAGCAAGCATCTTTTAATTTAGCTGTCTTTTATTCAGATATCAAGGAGATTCACAAAAGTAGAAAAGAGTGCTATTATTCTAATTTAACTTTTGTTTTGGAAAATAGTTATTTATTATAAAAATATGTTATTTATGTTAATATGTTTCTTATTTCTATTTTCTTGTGAATTAATAAATTCTGGTGTGGAGTTGGTACATTTTCTTCACTTTTACGAGTCACTTAAGTTTCATGCTCCAGCCCCTGGTCATCTGGAGTTCAGTCCCCACATGGATGTCAAATCCAGGGAAATCATTTCCAAGATTTTCAATGGCCCAGGCTGGTTCTCCCTTCCGGGGGGCTCCATGTCCTTGCCCCAGGACACATACTCTTCCTGTCCTGATGCTTCAGTGACCACCCTTACATTACTCACAAGAGTGTCAGACTCTAGCTTTTTTGACCCCAGTCTCAGGAGACACCTGTCCAAGTCACTTAGTGGCCTCCCATAGTGAGAGGAAGCATCGCGCGCTTCCCCCATGGGGACAGCTGAGCCCCGATGCCATACTGACACTAGCCAGCCTCAAGCTACTGGTTGCAGAAATAGTTTTCCCTCCCTTCTTCTGTGGGTGCTGCTGCAGTCCTTCTAATATTTGACTATGAAAGGTGGGAATAGTTGACCCACATTATCTTGGGGTCTCAGTTGAAAGTTAGGTAGAAATAACTAGTCCAATTTTCAACATCTGTCATAAAATCATCCTGCATTTCTAATGAAATATCTCTCATTATTTATATATTACACATGAGGAAATTAAAATTCAGAGAAAATATTAATAATTAAAGGTAAGTGACTAAGCCAGGATTTGAACTCTGGTATGTCCAAAATTGAGGGGGGCATGACAACCTATTCCAGTAATCTTGTCTTTAGAATTCCATGGATGGATAAGCCTGGTGGGCTATAGCCTATGGTGTTGCACTTTATGCATATTGTCAAGTTGCTTTCAGAGAAGTTCCAGCAACTTAAGCTCTTATTAGTGATGAATAAACATGTCTCTTTCACCATATTTTTGTTAAATGTAGGCCTTCATCACTCTTTAACCTTTGCCTATTTATCAGACAATAGATGATATCTCATTGCTGTTTTAACTTGCTTTTCTTTGATTACAACTGAAGATGAAACTGTTTTTATATTTATTGGTGATGTTCTTAATCATTAAAAAATTAAATTGTTTTTTTCCTTATTGATATGCAGGAACTCTTTATTATTAGAGGATTTAAATCTTGTCATATGTTATAAATATTGCTCTA
Organism: Tragelaphus eurycerus; assembly: GCA_935064755.1. Taxonomy (NCBI): domain Eukaryota; kingdom Metazoa; phylum Chordata; class Mammalia; order Artiodactyla; family Bovidae; genus Tragelaphus; species Tragelaphus eurycerus. The sequence goes on from CAKXYN010000002.1 coordinate 36,403,681, forward strand.
GTTTTTCACTTATCATTTAATTTTATGAATTTTTTGACATTGCACACATTTGAAGATTTTATGTAATTAAACCTAGTAATACTTTTTTTGGGCTTCCCTTTGTAATATCATGCTCAGAGAAATTGGAATACTTCCTAAAATATTTTTTCAGGAAGGTATAAATCTGTTATGTTTTCTGAATCTTTGAATGACTGGGAATATGTTTCTGTGACTCTCATGTAGGAATAATATCTTGGCAGTTGGAACATTTTTAACACACTATCCTCAAAATGCTGTATAAGCTATTCCACTATTTTCCAAAATTTACTGTTGAGAGAGAAGTCTGATACCAAAAAGATTTTTGTCTCCTAGTATGTCCCCAGTTATTTGTAAGAGCAGAATCACTGCAAGATTATTCTTTATACTTGGAATAAAAAGGAAAAACCAGACACGATGAGGAGAGTCTGTTTTACACTTTCTGGAGTTGAGTGGGTTTTGGATTAAAGTCAAGGATTTCTTCAACTAAAGAAAATTATTTTTTTTTTTTTTTAGTTTGGTCACCACTTCTCTGTCTGATGTGTTCTCTTCTTCTGGGTTTCCTAGTCAGTCCCCAGGACCTATCCTATGTGCCTCTTATGTGAATTTCAGAATTTCCCCAGTGGGCTGACTGTTTTTCTCACTCTGTTTGTTTCACATTGTCCAACTTGCTCTTCAGTATGGCCATCGCATTTTTATATCAGGCAATTACTGTTTCACCTAAAAGTAGTCTTCCCTGATCTCAGACTGTTTCTTTTTCACAAGTGCTGTCTTCTCAAATTATTACTGAGAATCTGATTTAATATCTCACAAAATTCACTTTCCTGTTGCAAGCTTTTTTGAAAGAGCTCTCCTCTTTGGAGATCATGAACATTTTTTCTATATTCAAATGTTTCTATGTTTTCTCATCCTTACGAGGGAGTGCTATGTCTGCCCAGTTTTGGAAGCTGGAAGAGGCCCAGTTAGACAGTGTTCAGGTTCATGTCTGATTTCTTCAATGTGCAAAAAGGGATCAAGGAAGAATTGATCATTTCTGTAGTTTAATTTCTCTGGATCAGCAGTCCCATTTTCTAGAAGGTTGAAGAAGGAACCACATCCCAAAGTGGTCATGTGACAAGCGCTTCCCCACTGTGCCCACATTCCTTCCCACCTGTCAGAGGCACCATCCTCCTTCTCTAATGGACAAGATGGTCTTGTTGTGAGAGTGTTGTTCTTATCACATTGTTTGAACTGGACTGAACCGAAATGACAGTGGATGTGCCTTTTATGGCAGATTGTGCTGAGAAGGGAAATTCGCACCTGTTTGGAACTGGCATTGCATTTATAGAGAGCAAGGGGGGAGACAAACACAAAGGCTGGCACATTGGGGATGATGACTGCCAAAATTACTTACCAAAGACATCTGCGAAGCTGTGATCCAGTCAGGAGGGATGTGGAAATGAGCCCCAGCTGAGTCCCCCAGCAAAATGACTCCCCTGGGCTGTGAACCTAGGGGGCACAATTTATTTGCATTATTTATGCACTCAAGTAGTTTGGAGCCTCCAGGTTGGGTAGTTAGGTGAGCACATACCCTGGTGTGTATTCCATGCATGGAGCATCATAACAGTGATACATTGCCACTTTTTGAGTGTTGGAGGATGAGGGGCATAGCATTTAAGAGCTGAATGAGATTTCTAGGCCACTGAAACTGCCAACTAAGCTGTAGAGATGCAGGTGTGTTTCCTAGCTCCGCATAAAACAAACTGCTGTGCAATCTCTTAAGTGAATGATGGATGAATAAAAACATCAGAAGTTTATCTGAACTCAGAAATATGCCCAGATTTTGGTCCTGAAAATTGCTTTCTTGGAAAGCATACCCATTTCTATTATAATTCACTTTAGGAATTAGTGATATCATGGAGCAATTTTGATTTTTCAAACATGTTATGGATTTTAAAAGTCCTGAATCTATAAAGGCAAAAGTGCCAAATGGACAATTATGGCTGATTGATGGAGAAATGGAGAAATAAAGTCATTGTGCAGCCTTGTACATTTGAGGTTACAAATCACTTAATCTGATTCTGAGGAATTCACCCATGGGTGATGCATGTACTCTTCCAAAATTCTTAAAGTCCTGAAAGAATCAAGTGATGCCTCCCAGAGTCAGGGAGGAGAGCCTCCTTTCCCCACCTACCCCCACCTGAATCAAGCCAAGGATGGTCCAGCCTTACTCCAATGACTCCCTATCTCAGGACTCTGGGACAGCTAGCATTTGGCTATGCAATTGGGGACTGAGAAGGCCCAGGACATCGAGGAGGGGATGGGATTTAGGGAATCCAAGAGACTTCCCATAGTGACCCCAGAGCCTCACACCATGGTTTCACTCAATGTTTATTTATTATTTTATTTGTTAATTCATTCTTTTATTCATGCAACAGCATTTCTAAATGGTATGACTTATGTATCGGGTCCTTACATTTTCTACCTCTATCCTACTCCCCTGACAGCTTAGAGACAGTTAGACTTTAAGCTAATTGAGGACAAGGACTATATCATGTCTGCCCATGAAAACTCAGAGCCAAGTATAGACCTTGGTGCATAATAGGAATAGGTATTCATGAAATATCCTATTGAGTGAATGAAATATTTTTAAATGTTAGGAAAAAGCACTGCCTAAACAAAAATAGTGATGCTACAGTAGGGTCTTGTGTGAGGCTCTTTGGGCATCAGCAATGCCATGTTTTCAGTACTATGTGGTTGGTATTAATAAGTTTGTCCTAAGAGTACTGGTAGGCTTCCCAAGTGGCGCAGTGGTAAAGAAACCACCTGCCAATGCAGGAGACATGAGAAATGAGGGTTCAATCCCTGGGTTGCGGAGATACCCTGGAGGAGGAAATGGAAACCCACTCCAGTATTATTGCCTGGGAAATCCCATGGACAGAGAAGCCTGGCAGGCTACAGTCCATGGGGTCTCAAAAGAGTTGGACATGACTTAGCCCCCAAGCAAAGAGTACAAAGACTACTGGTGGCCCAGGTGTCTGTGGCACATGGGCATTTAGAATACAGAGCTTTTGTTAAGTGTTTTCGGGACCTCTCAGCAGTTATAGTTTGGCGGCCTCCCTCAAGTTGCCCACATACAAGCCTTTAACCCATTTGACACAAGGACTCTGTCAGTACAAGCCCAGATGTCTGACCTTATGGTGTATTGAGAAGGACACAGAGCAGATTGAAAATTATCACCTCCACTTATTTTCTTATTTGGAGAAGTGCTGGATTTCAGTTACCATGGTATCTATTTTACAGCCTTTAAGAAAAAACTGAATTTTATATTTGTGTATAGTTGATTAATAATGTGTTAGCTTCAGTCGTACAACAAAGTGATTCAGTTACACATATACAAGTATCTATTGTTTTTCAAATTCATTTCCCAATTAGATTGTTACATAATATTCAGCAGAGTTCCCTGTGCTATACAGTAGGTCCTTGTTGGTTATCCATTTTAAAAGTAGTAGTGTGTACATGTCCATCCCAAACTCCCTAACTATCCCTCTAATAACTTTCCAGTCAGCCAATAAAGGAATCAGTTAAACTCAGTTTTTCTTTGTCTAGATTCTGCCTCATTTCTATAATCTTTTTCATACATTTTTCTAATTTGTCATGAAAACAAATGTAAACTGGTCAGCATTATGCTGTAGCATCAGGCCTTTCCTCATTTGTCTGTTCGATTCAATTTGACTCAGACTAGAAAAGAATATCCTATTAGGGTAAGTACACTGACTTTTACCATTCATACCTTCACAGAATTTCTTCTCGTATGGGATTCCATCTTTTGGATCAACACCCTTTAAGAGAGAAGTGATGAGATTAGCAGTTTGCTTTTAAATTTATGAGACACAAGTACAAAATCCTCCCCAGATGGCTTTTAAAGCACAAAGGCAAATCAGGAGATAAAATCCTTTAAAGTCTCTTGAGCCCTTAATCCAAGGTAGCAACATTCTAAGTGAGTTAGGCTTTAAGGACCTGGGGGCAGGAATAAGGAGATATCCAGAAATTGGACCATCTTGTTTGGAAGGATGCAGGGCAGGGCTCTGAGTGCTGGAAGTGTCACTGGAGGGAGCACTGAGGGTCCAGTCAGTGCTGGGACACAGGGGTAGAGTAGGCTCAGCGGTCTCTGAACTGGAGCTCTAAGTATCCTGACTTCTCCAGTGCCTAAGGATCGATGCTTCTAGAGCAGTGATTCTCAACAGGGCTGGTTTTAAGGCAGCCCCCTACCCGCCCCTGCCCTGCACCCATCCCCAGGGGACTTTGGCAATGTCCAGAGACATCTTTGGTTGTTACGGTGCAGGCAGGGGGAGCTACAGGCATTTAGTGGGGAGTGGCCAGAGATGCCGCTGATCATCCTACATTTTGAAAGGCAGCCCAAACCATAAGACATCATCCCAAATGTTGATACAATGAGACTGAGAAACTCATGAGTGAGGTTGAGCTTGTGAGTTGGACAGGGTTACCATAGCTGAGGGCACGTCCTAACACTGAACGCTAAGTCTGTGCATTAGTAGTGTAACTGGTCCTTGGAAGGTTCAAGCAGAGTCTGGATAACCCTAAGGAAAAGTTAATACACATATATAGTTATGTTTTTTTGTTTTGTTTTGCTTGTCAAACTCTGGTCTGGAGAGCACTGGCATTCCACTAGATAGTAATGATATTAACAGGATTCTAGGAAGAGCCTGTGGAGAAGGCAATGACACCCCATTCCAGTACTCTTGCCTGGAAAATCCCATGGATGGAGGAGCCTCGTAGGCTGCGGTCCGTGGGGTCGCTAAGAGTCGGACACGACTGAGAAACTTCATTTTCACTTTTCACTTTCATGCATTGGAGAAGGAAATGGCAACCCACTCCAGTATTCTTGCCTGGAGAATCCCAGGGATGGGGGAGCCTGGTGGGCTGCTGTCTATGGGGTCGCACAGAGTCGAACACAACTGAAGCGACTTAGCAGCAGCAGCAGCAGGAAGAGCCTGATGGGCAGAGATGTATTGGAAACAGTGTGTTCACTCTCTTGGTCTCGGGGGCTCCCAGTGTGCAATAAAACATTAAAGATACTGAGAAATTCAGAAGTAAAGAAAACTGTTTAGGCTTACTTGACCCAGTACTTTCTAAACTTGGGTATAGAACCCTTCCTCCTGTATCTTTTAACCTCCCTCTCGACAGCGGAGTTCCTGGACACAGTTAGGGAAATGTTGGACTTGGTGGTTGCAAAATCCTCTCTGAGTTCATAATTTTGTGATTCTGGGAGTCGTTTTTCCTCTATGGAAAGGGATAGGTGTGAAGGTCATGTGTCTTTTTCCTATTAACTGATGATGAACTCTGAGTCTTGGCTCTCTGGGCTCCTGGTGGATTTCCACTGGTATGGCAGTCTCTTATTGGCCTTCCCTATGTAGGTGGGGGTCACATGTCAGAGGCAGGGATGGGTTCATGGAACCAAGATAGGAGCTTCACATACTAATAACCTCTGTGTCATCCAACAGGATAGCTAAGCTTGACTCTATGAGAACAAGAGCTGCCTTAGGGGTCCTGACACCTCCATACTTTAAGACTAGGGGTGATGTCTTCCCCTCCTCATGAGATGGAAATTTGACTAATGATAGGGTGGGTGGGGTGGGCTATACTGGGGTACAATCTGTCTTGCTCTCCATATCCCAGAAACAACAGACCATCAGTGTCTTGGAGAGAAGAAACTATTTACAGAAACTTTCTCTTCTTCATCCAAGCAGACAAAATAGGCAGCCATTCAGAGGCAATTCATCTTGAAGCTGGGGAGTCTTAAACTTCAAGATGCCTTGTTTGTATGATCCCTGCTTGTGTGAGTGCTGGGAGCAGCTGGGAGCTGTAGAGTGTTTTAGGTGGAGAGGAGTCTGGCTGCAGGCAGAACAATGTTTCCACTGAAGCACTCCTGGTAAATTGGAAAAGAGATCTCAAAAGAAAGGGACCTGAACTTCCAAGACTCCAGGAATTTAAGATTTCTTTTATCATACTTATATATATCATAGTTAATCATACTTTAATACTTGATTTTGTATTTGGTGTACTTTTTCCTTCATGCTGCTGCTGCTGCTGCTAAGTCGCTTCAGTCGTGTCCGACTCTGTGTGACCCCATGGACGGCAGCCCCCCAGGCTCCCCTATCCTTGGGATTCTCCAGGCAAGAACACTGGAGTGGGTGAGGACCCCTCAAATCCTATAAGTTCAAGACTTCATAAAATTTTGATTTCTGCCATTACTGTTTTCAGATAAGTGTTTGGCTTTTCTCCTTCCTTCCCTTTTCTCTACTGGAAGCTACTAATCTATTATTCATAAGGAACCAGGGTAGCAGCATAGATGCTTCGGGATGTAGGTAGTGGGGAAACTACAGGTAATTTCCACTCTGCCTGGCTAGCCTTATGAAACAGGAAAAAAATGGCTGCAATGAAATGGTGACAGCATGTGATTTGCTCCACCAGCTGTTTGGGTTGCTGTAAAAAGTTTGCTAACACCACGATTCATTTCATGTCACACTGTTTCAGACAGAACCAAGGGGTTAGATGTGAGTGACCTTAAACCAGACTTACAGTGGCTGTGACTGAGAGAGCCTCAGCTCTCATTACATCATTAACATTTTTCACGTGTGATTGGACTCTATGCCCCTCTTTCAAACAGCAGAAAAAGAGTTGCCTTAGCCTACCATCTTATCTTCTTCCTCAGGTCTGACTAAGCAAACGGGCAATGGGCTTGTAAGGAGGGCAGAAAGCCAGAGAAAAGGGTTAAGTCTGAATTTAGTTGCTTACCCAAATGCCATTACAGTTTGAATCTTGATATGAGTCCCAGTTGTCTGGCCTACAGAGAGGACAGCCACATTAGTCTTCAGCATATATTTATCACTCTGAATGTCAGCTTTACAAATGAAGGAATGAATTAATGAGTGCTACACCAAGTGTCACCGATAGCCAACAGGCTCTTCAAGGAAAAATGCCACACATCATTGTGTGTTGTGGCCCACAGAACCCTCACTCGGCCTCTTTGTCATTCTCTTGGCTTTGGGTATTTGCTGGGAGCTGGGGACCAAATGCAGCCTTTTCATAACTGACTACGTTCATGGGTGGTATTGTTGGGTAATGGTGCTGATGAGCATAATGAACACATCTGCAGTCTATTTTCTTCCGACAGGCGACGCCATTAAAGTTACGCCTCTAAAGTCCCAAGCATCTGGCTAATGCTTCAGCACTGTAGTCACAGCTAAGATGAAGGCTGGCATATCCAGTTTGAGTTCTGAGATGTGATTGGCTGAACATCAGCCTGGGACTAAAATGAAACCTGCACTCCACTCCCTGCAGCCCTTGCCTTACTCTTGGTGGAAAAGGCTACTCTTTCTGGGCCCAGGGCCAGAAAGAGCCTGTAGAGCTCGAGCAGGTGGATGGATAAACGTCCACAATAACCTGTCTACTAACTTGTTTCTTCCACTAGACTATAAACTCGTATTTGTTTACCACGTAGCATGATGCAGCGTGCTTGACAATGCTTGATGAGCATTTTGGGGGGCAATAAAATGAACAATTACTGTTTTTTTTCATTGAGTTTTACGTCATTGAGGACACAGAGGTCCCTTCTCTCTGTAAGCATGAATCCCCTAGGCTGGAGGAGATAATTATGCCTCCTGCCTCCTTTTCAGAAGGTAATTTTCAAAATCAGTGATGAGCAGAGACCATTACCTTCTGCCTGGGTATGCCATCTTGTTGCTGTCATTGCAATCTCTCCCTCGCCAGTGAAAACCCCGCATTGTCTGAAAGTAAAGAGCACACACAGGAAGGGTCAGTTCTGCTCTGATGTTGTCCATGGTGAAGGCCAGTCAGAGCTGTCAGAGGGGTATTGACATCTGCAGTTTCAAATTCAAATATAGTTTAGGAACACTAGAGATCACTAAGAAAATTAAGATGAATATGCTACGACCTCCCGAGTGAGGTGAAATATAACATGGTGCCAGATGTAGCATGCGCGTGCACGTGTGTGTGTGTGTGTGTGCATGTGCTGTTGTGTGTGTGCCAATATGTGAAAGTATGGGGGTGCATCTGTGTGAATTTGCAAATACGTGAGCCTGTGTACATTCACAAGGGTGGTTATGCAAATGCATGTTTCACACACGCGTGTCTGTGTGTACATGCGTGTTCATGTGTATGTGTCTAGGTGTACTTCCACACACAGCAGAGCCATCCAACTCCCTGAACTTTCTCTATTAATCATCAACCTTCTCAGGCCCCAAAGAAATTGGTTTATTTTGTCCAACGATTAATAATTTTACTGAATAATTAAAAACTCTAGCCAAACTGGTTACTTGCATGGATTTATTATATTTTTGACATGTCTGATTCAAAAGGATTAAGAGCCACGATGATGTCAAACGATACTTTTATTGCTCGAATTGCCAGGTAGAGTATATGAGATCCCATCAACTTTGGAAAGTTTGTGACATCTGTTACTTGCTTGTTGAATTTCACAGAGAATATTATGATATCCTAACTGTTCTAAATCAAACATGTGCACACAAACACATATACACTTTTAAAAAGTAAGTTAAAATATATTTAAGAATTTTGAAAATAATTCATGACATGTTTTCAAGATAACTGTTATCCCCATGGAGAATTCCAGCTGGGAATGGCTTCAGGAAATGAAAACAGTCTAGGACTAAGATCCACTTTGATGGTCCATGTGGAGATAGCATAAAGGTATATAAACATTATAAAATGGTGTATTATCAAATTAATAATACATTCAAATGGCATTCAATCTTGTCTTATTAAAGGAAAGAAATTTATAGGGAGCAATGCAATATTTACTGAATGTCTGGTTACTCTTAACAATACTTACTGGGAAATCACTATATTTGTCTGAATCGGCATCTTTGAGTGGCACAGAATTTTGTATAGCTCTAGAAGAAAGAAAATTAAACACCTGTGAGCTAAGAAAAAAGAAAGCGTGTTTGTGAAAATAAATACAGACATGTTTAGATATGACTGTGTTGAGTTTACTTAACAAAACCCCATTCTAAAAATAAAATTAAGGGCCTAAATAAAAATTTAAAAAGTAAAGATAAAATTGAATACCAGCCCAACTTTGTTTATTTCTACTTGCCACTCAACAGAATGATTTTCTTTCTGACATTTTACTTGGCCTATATGGGTAAGTAAAATATAATGAACTCAAGTTTTAGAGGGCATAGGATATGGCTGTTGAGGTCCTCAGGAAAGGAGACTGCATTTTTGGTCCAGTCAATGAACTTAGTACTAGAGATTTTACACATTTTACACATTCTGGGACAGAAGTCTTTTCTTAAGATTCTCCTCTTTTAAATCACTTCATCTGAGAACTGTTAGGCATTTAGTTGTCACTCCCCTTCAAGAGCCGGGTGTAATTGATGATCGAACAATTAATGCCGAGAACTACAGATACCTCCTTTGAGCGAGGATTTCCCCTAAGTCCTCACTACCAGACTTTCCCCAGCTTCCAAATGGCAAACACTATTTTCTCTATAGGAGAATCACTTACAGAGTAGCAGGCAAGTGCCATCATATGGCAGAGTGAGGCTACTCTTGGAGCTTAGAATGTAGAGAGAGTAACACGCTCCCTTATAGGTTTTAGTAAATGGTCTTCTGAATCAAGAGCTTCTCAGCAGTTCTGAGAGTCTCAAGGCTAGCGAATTCAGCCAGAGCCAGCATGGAGCCTAACTGGTGGTGTGGAGCCTGTCTTAGGAGCTCTGGGATGGTGGAGCCACTGGAAGTCCGCTTTACAGATCTCTTGCGGATGACCTCCCCTGTAAGAATAGGTAAGGTTCTCCTATGTATGTATTTGACCTCTTGGATAGCTGTTTTAGCCTCCTAGTTGAGAAAAGGAGGAAAGACACAGAGCAAGAGAAAAAATAAGAGGAAGAGGGGGAGGGAGAGCATGGGGTAGGGAGGAGAGAGAGGATGAACAAACCCACACAGCCATATTATCAATCTGAGAAAAAGCACTGGGTAACAGGTCTCTCTCAATGATGCCCAAACTATCTCCTTCTGCCTTTGCCACCTTTGGGGTGAGAGTTTGTCCTTGAAGGAAGGAACAATGAGTTATTTCTAGAATTAGAACGTTTGGTCATTAAATTAACCTTTACTTGTTTATTTAAAAGGCTCAAAGTAACTAACCAAGGCCATACATTCTAGACATGCATGGGTAAATTGGCCATCCTAAATCTCATAAGTTGCAATTTACATAAACTCCACAATCCCTTATTCATAGCCTGCATATCCAAACAGTCCTGAAAGCTAAAAGTGGTTTCTTATTTTCAATGTTGAAGCTAATTTATTTGATGGCAAAATTTGACCTAAACCAATCTAAGGCAATTCATAACCTATACCCTACTTAATATGACTATCGATATATTTCACTGCTGGAATATAAATGTGTTTAATCAGGAGTGCTAGGAGTGTGAGTGTGGGGAGTTATAGTATATGCATGATATGTCACTTTCTTAAAATCTGGGAAATTCTGAATTCCAAATTACATCTGGCCTCAAGGTTTTGGATAAAGCATTGTTGACTTTTACTATCATTGCTTCTGCAAAACTGTATATAAATTTGACATTGTGTATCCTTACAGGTACCTGGTTGTATGCCAAAATATTCATTCATTCATTCCATAGCTATTTTTGAAGTCCCTACCATGTGCCAGACATCATATTAGATATTAAGGATGAGTATTAGATACATTTCCTATGCTAGAAGAGCTCAATGATGGGTGGGGAAAACAATGCATTAATAGATAGCTACAGTGCTATGGAGAAAATTCTCTAAGAGGGTTGTGCACGCAGAGGGAAGACATTTCCCTCTCTACTGGGAAGGAGGCAATCTTAAGGTGAAAGTTAAAGGATTAGAAAGCATTTTCAAAGCAAGTAATTGGGTGACAGGCATTCTAGTAGGAAGGAAAAATATGGGAAGCCCTTTAACATAGCTGTAGGTTCTGAAATTAGACTCCTTGGATTTGAATCCCAGGTCTGCTGTACATAACCTTAAGGCAAATTATTTCATCATTTTTACATCTGTTGGCTCATTTGTAAATGGGGTCAATGTCAGTACCTGCTTCCTTGGACTGTTGCAAAGACTAAATGAGTTGTTACATGTGAAGCAAGGAAGACTTGTGCCAAGCATGTGATATGTATTCACAAAATATTAGCTCTTTTCTTTATTATGCACAGTGCTAACAGCTATTCCAGGAGAAGGCAATGGCACCCCACTCCAGTACTTTTGCCTGGAAAATCCCATGGACAGAGAAGCCTGGTGGGCTGCAGTCCATGGGGTCGCTAGAGTCGGACACGACTGAGCGACTTCACTTTCACTTTTCACTTTCATGCATTGGAGAAGGAAATGGCAACCCACTCCAGAATTCTTGCCTGGAGAATCCCAGGGACGGGAAAGCCTGGTGGGCTGCCGTCTCTGGGGTCGCACGAGTCGGACACGACTGAAGTGACTTAGCAGTAGCAGCAACAGCTATTCCAAGGGTGGCTTCTAGGACTGGGCAAACAGGCCTAAGTTGTCTGCTCTTATGACATTTTAGTTTCTGGACATATCCCCAATTCAACCCATGGATTCTCTTCAGATTTTCAGGTTCCCAGCCATACAATGTCCAATCCAGTTATGTATGCCCATTATTTTTAGATAATTTTACCATAAACTTCTTTGCTGTAAGTACCTTCACAGCAAGCATTTTTGTTAGAAACATTCTCACTGTGTAACTAATTGGCCATAAGACAATTTTGCCATAAAAGGTAAAATGACTGGTTGATAGTTTGTTTTGATATGTGTCATACAAAAATCATGACAAATGATGATGATTTGCCCCAAGAGCCAGTTTCTTATTTCTAAACACACTACAGTAGAGGAGAAAGAGGCTGAGTGCCTGAAAAATTGCAGGTTTGAACTCACATTTCCCATAAACCTCTGGAATGTTTATCAACAGACATGTGACAAGATGCCAGGATCACACAACAGTATAGAGGCTTTCTTAACACAATACAAATGTGTGTGTGCTCAGAGGTGTCTGACTCTTGCAATCCCATGGACTGTAGCCCACCAGGCTCCTTTCTAGGCAAAAACACAGGAATGGGATGCAATACAAAGCCTGGGAATAAATACGCATCCTAGTATTTGGAAATTGATACCTCCTCTAACAAAGGAAGAAATTTTGGCAAAAAGAAAAAATGTGACGCCAAATGAGGGGGCAAATCAATGTGTAAAACACCAAGAATGAAAGACCTGGAAGACGAGTGCTCAGGCACAAGTCACAGAATAAGGTCAGTCATCTGCACAGTAGTGCCATTAAATCTACGCACCCTTTAAATGGACCTCCCGGGTGGCTCAGATAGTAAAGCATCTGCCTGCAATGCAGGAGACCCTGGTTCAATCCTTGGGTTGGGAAGATCTCCTGGAGAAGAAAATGGCAACCCACTCCAGTATTCTTGCCTGGAAAATCCCATGGACGGAAGAGACTGGTAGGCTACAGTTCATGGGGTTGCAAAGAGTTGGACATGACTGACTTTCACTTTTCACCCTTTAAATATATTCAGATATTTTGTATTTAGTAATAAAGTCTCTTTAATTTTGTAATTAGCCTCATGGCTAATTAGTTATATGGTGAAACTAATGTTTGTGGCAGCAAAGATGTTTAAAACAGGAAACTTACAGTGAAGATACCTAGAACTCCAGTTATCACCTTGGTTGGTGCAGCTGATCACCTGCTTGCTGCTCCTGCCCCTTGCCTGGGGTCTGACTGACAAGCTTGACCCAGTGAGCAATTGTGACTGTAGCTGAATGTTGCTCATTACATAATATTGAGCTATTCAAGCTCAAAATGCCTAAAACTATGTCATGAAACTGGGGCATTACAACAAAAGAAAACTAGGGAAAATAAAGTATCCATGAGTATCTGCCTCACATTTGAATCCCAGGTAGCAGTGCAGGGTCAGAGTGGCTCTGTTTCTTCTGCACGTGGATGTGTTACATGCATCTCTGTAAGATGCAATGAAAGCAGAGAAAACCATGGAAAGATACATCCTGACATGTTTACATGGCTCACTGTGTGGTGGGGATAGGGACTGAGGTGAGTGGCAAGAGCAGGGCATAAGCAAGAAGGAACAAATGAAAAAAGCAAGAATGATGAAATAAAAATGCAATTAACATAAGATATGATAGCCTGTGTGAATTTATGTGAAATAATACATAGGTGGGCTTAAGCATTTGGAAATTCAATAAAATGAATAAATTATCGATATTAAGAGGGGACCCTCCGGACTCACCATTGCTGCAATTAAAAAAAAAAAAAAAAATTAGGCAGTGTATAGGCACTGTGAATTCTGATCAGAACAAAACAACAAAATCCTTGGTTGCCCCATGGTAGTAGCCTGGTATTCTACACGTTTGTGTCTCTATTAAATTAGTGTTTTTTCTTTGTTTATTCATTTGTGTCTTCACTGAGTCCCTACTGAGGTCAAGCACTGTGGTAGGGACCAGGGCTAAAAAGTTGACCAAGAAATGGTATCCTCACTCTTCAAAAGCTGTTGGTAGGTGTGGGAGACTGATGCGGAAGCAGCCAGGGAAGAACAGGGTGCAGGAGCAGGTGCCGGGGAGCACGGGGTACCGAGGAGGCTAGCTATGTGGCTGAAGACAGGCTGGGAGCTGGAAAACTTCTTACCGTGGGTGGAGATGCCACCATTGCATTTTGAAGGCATTAGAAAAAAGAGGGGGGCACAGAGAGAGGCAAGGAGCAGGAAAGGCATTCTTATTGGAGGGGATTTTATGGAAGGGTTAATGCAGTAGAAGACATGTGGGTTTTGTCTCTACTACCTGCTGACTGTGTTAGTGGATCAGGCATTAAATGAACTAGAACCAACTTGTTTATCTGAAAGTGGGGCTCAGGGTCAAGGGACAGACAGTGTAGTGGTTCTGGGTCCAAATGTCATATGTATCCATGACTAGTTCGGTGACTTGGGGAAAATAACTTTACATCTTTAAAAAGGGGGACAAAAATGGGGTCTGCTAACAGGGCTGTATTTACAAGAGTTCCTGGTACAGAGACAGTACTGGCTTATTCTTCCTTGTCATTATTATCACTGAACCACAGGGTATTTGAAGAATAAATGATGTTGCATTTAAATGTGCTTAATCAACCAAACAGCACTGAATAAATTGTGACCTGGTATGAATTATACTAGAAGCACAATGTTTTAGAAGAAGAAAAACATATTGCTTTTGCTTTTTCATAAAAGGAATTTCCCTTTTAAATTGGGCCAGGAAAATCTCTGGCCACAGATGCTATTGAATTCAGTGTATCAAAGGTGGTTCAATTACAGAGATGTCCTTTTGGTCCTGCAGGCCCACGTTTGACACAGAAAATGTAATGATGATTTCGGCAAGGAGGAGACAAGAGTCTCAATTCAACAAGAGCTAGGTATGATGAAATGATCAGGGGCCTGGGGACCTAAGGACCTGTCTGTCTCTCAGCCTCCCAGCATCTTCTTTCATGTCTGATATTCCCCCTCCACTCCTCATATCCTGATGCTGTCCGCCTCCACCTCTATTCATGAAAAGCAGTGCTGATAACCGTTTCCGGGATCTAGGCCAGCACTTCGCACAGCTGGCTTACAGGAACTCATGTGGGAAGATGAACCAGGAAAAGTTTTTAAACTAAGAGGTTCTGAATGTGGGTCAGAAGCACAGCCTGCTCTTCTCCTGAGATACTTTCAAAGCAGATTGGGGGCTGTTCAGTGGCTTTAGCTTCCATGAAGCTGATGAGATGAAGGATGGAGGAACATAGGAAAAGTGCCTCTGTTGTGGGCTCAACTGTGTTCACCAAAGAGAGCTGTTGAGGTTCTAACCCTTGGTCCCTGTGAATGGGAACTTACTTGGAAAGAGGATGTTTGCAGATGTTAAGTTTGGATGAGGTTATTAGTTCAGTTCAGTCACTCAGTCTTTGTCACCCCATGGACCTTCAGCACGCCAGGCTTCCCTGTCCATCACCAATTCCCAGAGCTTGCTAAACTCATGTTAATCAAGTTGATGATGCCATCCAGCCATCTCATCCTCTGTCGTTCCCTTCTCCTCTTTACTTCAATCTTTCCCAGAATCAGGGTCTTTTCCAATGAATCAGTTCTTCGAATCAGGTGGCCAAAGTGTTGGAGCTTCACCTTCAGCATCAGTCCTTCCAATGAATATTCAGGACTGATTTCCTTTAGAAGGTCATTAGAGTGGTCCCTACATTACCAGATGGCCAACATTGAAATCAGATTGATTATATTCATTGCAGCCAAAGATGGAAAAGCTCTATACAGTCAACAAAAACAAGACCGGGAGCTGACTGTGGCTCAGATCATGAACTCCTTATTACCAATTTCAGACGTAAACTGAAGAAAGTGTGGAAAACCACTTGACCATTCAGGTATGACCTAAATCAAATCCCTTACAATTAACAGTGGAAATGAGAAATAGATTTAAGGGACTAGATCTGATAGAGTGCCTGATGAACTATGGATGGAGGCTCATGACATTGTACAGGAGATGGGGATCAAGACCATCCTCAAGAAAAAGAAATGCAAAAAAGCAAAATAGCTGTCTGAGGAGGCCTTACAAATAGCTGTGAAAAGAAGAGAAGTGAAAAGCAAAGGAGAAAAGGAAAGATATACCCATTTGAATGCGGAGTTCCAACCAATAGCAAGGGGAGATAAGAAAGCCTTCCTTAGCTATCAATGCAAAGAAATAGAGGAAAACAACAGAATGGGAAAGACTAGAGATCTCTTCAAGAAAATTAGAGATACCAAGGGAACATTTCATGCAAAGATGGGCTCAATAAAGGACAGAAATGGTATGGACCTAACAGAAGCAGAAGATATTAAGGAGAAGTGGCAAGAATACACAGAAGAATTGTACAAAAAAGATCATCATGACCCAGATAATCATGATGGTGTGATCACTGACCTAGAGCCAGACATCCTGGAATGTTAAGTCAAGTGGGCCTTAGAAAGCATCATTACGAACAAAGCTAGTGGAGATGATGGAATTCCAGTTGAGCTATTTCAAATCCTGAAAGATTATGCTGTGAAAGTGCTACACTCAATATGCCAGCAAATTTGGAAAACTCAGCAGTGGCCACAGGACTGGAAAAGGTCAGTTTTCATTCTATACCAAAGAAAGGCAGTGCCAAAGAATGTTCAAACTACCACATAATTGCACTCATCTCACATGCTAGTAAAGTAATGCTCAAAATTCTCCAAGCCAGGCTTCAGCAATATGTGAACTGTGAACTTCCAGATGTTCAAGCTGGTTTTAGAAAAGGCAGAGGAACCAGAGATCAAATTGCCAACATCCGCTGGATCATCAAAAAAGCAAGAGAGTTCCAGAAAAACATCTATTTCTGCTTTATTGACTATGCCAAAGCCTTTGACTGTGAGGATCACAATAAACTGTGGAAAATTCTGAGAGAGATAGGAATACCAGACCACCTGACTTGCCTCTTGAGAAATTTGTATGCAGGTCAGGAAGCAACAGTTAGAACTGGACATGGAACAACAGACTGGTTCCAAATAGGAAAAGGAGTATGTCAAGGCTGTATATTGTCTCCCTGCTTATTTAACTTCTATGCAGAGCACATCATGAGAAACTCTGGGCTGGAGGAAGCACAAGCTGGAATCAAGATTGCTGGGAGAAATATCAATAACCTGAGATATGCAGATAACACCACCCTTATGGCAGAAAGTGAAGAGAAACTAAAGAGCCTCTTGATGAAAGTGAAAGAGGAGAGTGAAAAACTTGGCTTAAAGCTCAACATTCAGAAAACGAAGATCATGGCATCTGGTCCCATCACTTCATGGCAAATAGATGGAGAAACGGTGGAAACAGTGGTTGATTTCTTTTGGGGGGTGGGGCTCCAAAATCACTGCAGATGGTGATTGCAGCCATGGAATTAAAAGACACTTACTCCTTGGAAGGAAAGTTATGACCAACCTAGATAGCATATTGAAAAGCAGAGACATTACTTTGCCATCAAAGGTCCACCTAGTCAAGGCTATGGTTTTTCCATTGGTCATGTATGGATGTGAGAGTTGGACCACAAGAAAGCTGAGCGCCGAAGAACTGATGCTTTTGAACTGTGATGTTGGAGAAGACTCTTGAAAGTCCCTTGGACTTCAAGGAGATCCAACCAGTCCATCCTAAAGGAGATCAATCCTGGGTGTTCATTGGAAGGACTGAGGCTAAAGCTGAAACTCCAATACTTTGGCCATCTGATGTGAAGAGCTGACTCATTTGAAAAGACCCTGATACTGGAAAAGATTGAGGGCAGGAGGAGAAGGGGACGACAGAGGGTGAGATGGTTGGATGACATCATCAACTCAATGGACATGAGTTTGGGTAGACTCCAGGAGTTGGTGATGGACAGGGAGGCCTGGCGTGCTGCAGTTCATGTGGTCACAAAGAATTGGACACGACGGAGCAACTGAACTGAACTAATCCAATATGACTGGCTATAAAAGGAAAAGACAGACACACAGGGAAGATGTCCATGCACGAAGAGGAAGGCAGAGATGGAGAGATGTAGCTGCAAACTCAGGGTTGCCAAGGATGGACAGCCACTGCCAGAAGCTAAGAGGAAAGGAGGATTTCACCCAGAGTCCCTGAGGGAATATCAGTGGGACTAGAGCCTCAGAGGGACCTTGCCCACACATTGCTTTCAAACTTTCAACCTCCGGAACTGGGAGAGAATACATTTCTATTGTTCTAAGCTACCCAGGTTGGGGTATTTTAGTACAGCAGCCTTAAGAAATGAATACAACCTCTCAGTTCAGGTATAAGGCCTGACTCTCATCTCTGGAGAGTTCTCCCCTCTATCCCTTCACAATGAGAGCCAGGCTGGACCAGAATGCACTCAAGTGATAGGAACTGCCTGCAGGAGAGTGAGAATAAAAGCAATAGGGGCCCGGGCAGATGGCATGGTCTCAGTGAATATGTTACAGAAAAGGAATATTATTTTGAGTCATAGCATTATCTGTACATGTAGCACCTGTGGTCTGGCTCCAGAATAAAATGTGAGCACTCGGGAGGATATAGTTAACCAGGAGCCTAGGAACCTGCCATGTTCCCCACCTGGGCTCAGGCCAACAGTCTGCATCTTTAAAACCTCCCAAATGGCTCTATAGCTTGAGTTGAGATATGGGAAAAACTGAGGTTCGGAGACATGAAGTGGCACAAGTCCTCAAATCTGGCTCAAGACACAGCACTGCAGAGGAGTCCAAAAGGGGATGTTTCCAGAAAACAAGTGTGGCCCAATATACCTGGGGGTGTATGTTGGGTCCTTGTGGCTGGGAAAAGTTACTTTTTTTCAAACTTTTTGGCCACACCACATGGCAGGTGGAATCATAGTTCCCCAACCAAGGATCAAACCCATGCCCCCAGCAGTGGAAGCAGTCTTAACCACTGGAAAGAAGTCCTGGAAAAATTACCTCTGTAAGACTGTTTCCTTATCTTCGAAATGGGAATAGTGATGGAATTATGAGAATTCAGTGCAGAAATGCAGTGCAAATTCAGTATCTGGCCCTGGGAACAGTGGCCGTACAGTGGCAGGCAGCAGCCCTGCCACAGTTACAAGGGAAGGAGCTGGGTGGAAGGAGACCTATGCTATTTTGCCTCTTAGTCCAACGTGCCTCTCAGGATACCCTTCTATCTTTCAATATTCTGAACAGTAGTTACTATGACACCCAGCACAATCTTAGAGTGAGCTGGAGCATGGGATTTTAAACTGAGACAGGAGGGCTTGGGAACTCTGGACAGTAGCTCTGCATTTGGAACCCTGTTCATAGATATTAGAGCTAAGGTTTTTAGGTAATAGGTTGCGCTCTTGAAAACAAAGGTCCTTTTCCAGCCTCATGAGTGCCGTGCACTAAAGATGCTCAAAGAGTCCTCATGATAATGGGTGGCTGACCTCGTCTGGATCTTCCGCAGCAAGGAGGGGCTGTCCTGTCCCCTGTGTGAGCATGCCCTAGCAGGCAGGCTGTCTTCCAGCCCAGGACTGTAAGTCAAGCTTGGAGGTTCAAAGATGCTGGTATTCAGTATATTTCCAAAATGATTTGTTTTAAGCTAATTTGTCTTCTAGTTTCTATACAAGTCATGAGCAAGAAACATTTTCACCTTCAGAAAGATGCCTTTTAACTTGAAGATCATTTTCATCATTAGAAAACAGAAACCACTAAAGATGCTCTCTCCTGTTAGTACTCAGGAGGGGGCATTCATATACATACAGTTTAATCTTCTGACAGATCTTGGCCAAAAATGGGAGTGAACAAATATCAGAACCACTTCTGGAGTACGTCTGGTGAGAAAAGCAAAAACAGAAAGAGTTATTTATTTCAAGGAATGGTTCTCCAGTTTCTAAATGTACTTCCTCTCTTCTTGGATCCACATTTTGAATTTCTGGACTCTTCTTTCTCCAGAATCTGGGCCATATTACTTAACTCAAACTCAATTTACCCCTTGTTCCTGTCCCCACACTCCAAATTCATTGCACCTATGTGCTGCCTCCTTAGCTTGAAGGTCTCTCTTCCCCCAGCCAGCTAGTCCCATCTTCTTGTCTTTTCCAGCTCTTCCCAAAAGAAGAGGCCTATCTTGGTCCATTCTACTCAGACAACATTCTTCTCCTCACTATCTTCAGTAGCTTTAAAAAGGATTTGAAAAATAAAGACAGTTTTCAAATAAGATAATCCCATCCTGTTAAGAGATAAAATAAAGACTAACGGGAGAGATGGCTTAGGAAGAAGGAAGGCCCCTTCCCTGGGGGGTGGAGGGGTGGAAGGGGTGCAGATGAAGCCTCCAGAGTTTCCTGAACAAAGGGATTTCAGACAACTGTTTATATAAGACTCTAGCTGGGAGATAAATTAAAAACCCTGGCTTTTTTTTTTTTTTTTTTAAATTAGACAGTGCTTTTAGAAGTATTGCAGTTCCTATGATGCTTTTCACAGACAAAAGGAAAAACACCTGGGTAGAAAAAGTCAGGAACTGGCATTTATCAACGGAGAAAGGGAGACAGGTATCTCCTGCTTTTTTAACGTTCACTTCATGCCACCTTGATTCGATGAAAGACCTACGTTAGTATCTATTTTCATGAACTGAAAGAAATCCGAAGAGGAGTTTTCACTTTCATAAAAACAGAAAAAAAAAAAAAAAAGCAAAAAGCAAAAATAGTGTTCATCATCTGTTCTGCAGGAGCCAGAGTTGAGCCAGTGAGTAACCTCGAGTACTGAGAGGAGCCCCGCCCAGCTCCTTCCCCAGAAACCACACTGAACACTTCAGTATCAGGGAGAAATAGCTTTGAACCATGTCTGTGAGCTTCTGTGCTTGATCTCCACTTATTGTGTGCATCTGTTAGCAAGATGAGTGCTAAGGTAGTTGCTGCTTAGCCTTAGGAAAGACTTCATAGAAATGGTCTACTTTTGGATAATGGGGAAGCATGCGGTAATTCTCACCAACCTAGAGAGTCCTTCAGATGGCTATGAGTGTTACTAACAGTTGTCAGTATTCTGACCCTAGCAAAGGCAGACAAGTAACCTTTTCTGGCTACAAATGAGATATTTAAGAATCTTTGTGATCTTTGTACAACTTTCTAGAATGAGGAACAATCCTGACTAGTGCCCTCAACTAAATGCAAGAGGTGGAGACAGAAGAGGCTGTCCTTGTCGTCATGGAGCTTACTGTCTAGTGGACCATGCTGCTGCTGCTGCTAAGTCGCTTCAGTCGTGTCCGACTCTGTGCGACCCCATAGACGGAAGCTCACCAGGCTCCCCTGTCCCTGGGATTCTCCAGGCAAGAACACTGGAGTGGGTTGCCATTTCCTTCTCCAATGCATGAAAGTGAAAAGTCGTGTGCGACTCTTAGCGACCCCACGGACTGGATCCTACCAGGCTCCTCCGTCCATGGGATTTTCCAGGCAAAAGTACTGGGGTGGGGTGCCATTGCCTTCCCCGCTAGTGGACCATAGGGGTGGATAATCTCAGCTCTTAGCATGCTCTGTGAGGGCTGCTGTGGTCCAGGCATTAATATGGCTTTCTAGGAACTGGAGGAGGCGGCAGGCGAGAAAGGAAGAGACAGATGCTCCATGCTTTTCAACTCAAAGGCAGTTTGCAGACTTGGCTACAAATGTAATTCGTGGGCTCCACCACAATCTACTGATTCAGAAAGCCTGGGGAAGGCCTGGAAATTTGTGTTTTCATAGCTCCAAGTCATTCTGATGCTCACTAAGGTTTGAGAACCACTGCTCTAGACTCTGGCTGAAGAAAATGTGATCACAAACCAGAATGGATGTCATCCAGGAACTTTTAGGACTAAGAGTCTCTGGCCACACAGTTGACCTGTTGAATCAGAATCTGTATTTTAAAAAGGTCCCAGGTAGTTGGAGTCCACACCAAAGCCAGAGAAGCAGAGGAAGCACCCAGCACAGGGCTGTGGGCATATGAGTGGGGCTGGTATCTTGCAGGACATTTCAACCTGGCTGGAGCATAAGGAGCCGGGAGAATGCGGTGGACCATGGAAGGAAGGACACATTAGGATGAGCCTGGAAGGCTGCATCATGTGCTGTCTTGAGGGCAGTGGGGAATCCTGGGAGAGATCACATTGTATTTCAGAAAGACAGCTCTGGAGGAGACATGAAAGCCTGAAGGAGGCAAGATGGGACAGAGAAACCCATTGGCAGATAAAGACTCTAAGACCTGGTCCTCAGCACTATTGCCATTCAGGGCTGAATAATTCTTTGTTGTGGGCTGTCCTGTGCTTTGTAGGCTATTTAGCAGCATATCCAGCATGTAGCCACTATAGTCAGTAGCCCCCAAATGTCTCCAATTGTTGCCAAATGTCCCCAGGAGAGGTGATGGGGGACAGCATTGCCCCTGGTTGGGGACCACTGATGGAAGGCGGGAGGAGGGGGATCATGGTACAGAGATGGGATGTTTGGAGAACTGGTAACTGACTGAGCTGAGCAGTGTAGACACACTGTGAAACACACTCCAGCATGCAATTATTCCATAACATGGGTGGCAATTGGTAGAGACACATTCTAAGATCCAGAGTCAGGTTGCACTTGAAAGTTTGAGTTACTTCTTTTTATATTTACTTTGTCTGAAGGCCTTGGTCTAATTAACCTAATGGCAATGCAGATTTTAACATAGATGATAACCAATACATCAAACATTTTATAAGGACAGGCTGATAATTACTACACAGGAGATACAATGGAATAAAATGCACAGCTGTTCACTGTCAAAATTCAGCCTGAAGGCTGCAGCTGTCTTTGACATTCCTTGTGCAGAAGTTGAATCTAGGATGTAGGCAGAAGGTGATGTAACTTGTCCAGGGATCCCCAGAACTCTTTCTGTTAAGACAGATGTTTTGATCATCCAGCCTTTTCATCACATGGTATGGGAAGGACTAACGTCTTCTTACAACTTGCAAAGGAAACTTAGATGGACACAGAGCAGCACTGCAGAGACCCTCACTTGCATATATGACAGCCCCTTCCTTTCAATTCAAACCTTATTAGACAGAGACAGAATGGGGGCTGTTATTATCTCAGAAATGGATTTAAAACAGCACATCTGGCTATATGTAATCCCATCTAAAATAAAAGTCCCAAATCTGGGCTCTCCTGGGGCATAGGATTCAGGCAGCATTTTCATTTTTGCCATCTATTTAGCCAACTTCTACTTGCATCTGGAGCTTTGCTCACCCCATGATGTTAAATGAATACAGAACAATAAGCAGAGGTTAAATAAATGAGAATGTGGTGAATGGGGTAAATAGAGGCTCAAAGGGGAAGCATAACTTCTCTTCTGCATTGCAGGCAGATTCTTTACCATCTGAGCCACCAGGGAAGCCCCCTTCTGTATATAACCAACTTAAAATTGAATCTCTGAGTGATATAGTACTTTTAAACCATTGTCATCTGTTATTTTACTTGAATTTGTATGTGTGCTAAATTGCTTCAGTAATGTCTGACTCTTTGTAACCCTATGGACCATAGCCTGCCAGGCTTCTCTGTTCATGGGATTTCCCAGGCAAGAATACTGGAGTGGGTTGCCATTTCTTCCTCCAGGGGATCTTCCCAACCCAAGGATCGAAGCTGTGTCTCCAGCTTGGCAGGTGGTTTCTTTACCACTGAGTCACCTGGGAAGCCCAGGGCAAGTCTGAAGAGTGGCAATTTTTCAAGTCTTTCCAGATGGTTCTATTGAGTAGGTATGTTTGCCATCAGGGCCATCAGGTTCAGCTATACAGATTGTACACTGCACAATTTTAATAGTCACACAGCCTGTGATGTGAATGCTGCTTCCTTAAATTCAGTACTGAGGAGGTCTGGTTGAAAGCTACTGTAATGGCGGAAGGGTTAGAAACTGGGCAGAAGCTAAACCTGGATTTGAATGATGGGTTTCTCTCTTACAAGCTATGTGGAATGAGGAAATTACTTAACCTATCTGATTCTTAGTTTTCTTGTCTGTAAAATGGGGTTGATAACAAACATATGCTAGCTCCTTTTAGGCATTTTTGTGAGAATAAATTGAGGACACAACTCAAGTATTCTAAACATTTAGATGCTCAGTGATCTGCCAAATCCACGAAGACCTCCCCACCTGACCCCCCTACCCCGCTCCCCAGCCACAACACTTAACTCTTCCCCAGTCTGGATTTTCTGACAGGTTGTGCTGAAATGATATGCAACCTACTGTGTGTTTCTCTGCATTCTGGCTAGGTCTACAGTTACATCAGCCATCACAATGGAATTAATTACAGGCAATATCCTCTGAGCAGTTTTTTAAAGATTCTTATTTGCATTTCCTGATTATTTTTTTCTTTGATGGCTTTAATTTAGAGAGTAAATAAATTGCAGGATATTTTTGAGGAGCTTTTTTTTTTTTATTGTTGAATTGTTCAGTTGATTTTTTTTTTTTTTTTTTTTGGCTACTTGCAAGGCATGATTGGAATCCTGCCCCATGAATTATGCTGGCAATTTTGGTGACAGAAATAAAAAATTGTAAAGTCCTAATTAGCCTTTGAGTCAATGCCAAGGCAGTTTGTGCTAGTGAAGTAAACAAGGCTCTGAGAATAAATTTTTAGATGCATGTTGAGAAGAATTAAAAGAAAAATGGTATCATTCTCCAGTCTGTTTAGAGTTCTGAAGGTGGTGGTCAAGGTTTCATGAGAAGCTTCAATTTTTTGTTCAGTGTCTTAAGAGGATTAATTGAACCAGTTATGGTTGGCCTTTAATTACTCATTGAATTAAATAATAATTGACGATGCAGGCATTATGATTGCTTAATCAATTGTGTAGAAATGTCTTCATGCTGTGATTCAACGTGTATCAGACTTGTACATCAAAACCTATGTGCCCCGCCTCAAGTAGGGTTGCCAAATAAAATATTGTGCTGGACATACTTATACTAAAAATTATTCATTATTTATTTGAAATTCAAATTTAATCTTCCATTTTTATTTGCTAAATCTGGCAGGCTGAGCCACAAGGAATTTTCTTCCCCTTTATTTCCATGCTGCCAAATCAATACTACTTTGAAAGTATTGCATCAGGTGAAGGATAAGCTGGGCCAGCAGAGAGAAGCCAAGGATGAGGGCCATGTCCTCTCATCTCTGATGAATATCTCCTTCCTGTCAGAACCAGCATCAGGGGAGACACTTCTTCAAAGGTTTACCTTCCTGCTTCCTTTTCATCTGGGCTGAATGACCACAGGGCCCAAGTCAAATACTTGACTTAATGATAACCAGTATGAACTAAGCATTCTGTCTGTTGAATAAAACTATGATTGCAAAAAGGAAAAATTAGGGGGAAAGAATAATAATGGTGATGATTTTAGCTAGCATCTATTGAGTGCTTGATAAGTCCCAGGTATGATACTAGGCCCTTCACACACATGGACTCTCTTAGGTCCTGATACCTAGCTTTGAGAAAGGAACGCTGTCATTGTCCCTATCTCACTGATAGGGGAACCGAGGCTCAGCCTAGATCACATATTTTGAAAGTGATGGAGCAGGAGGCTACAGTCTCCTCCAATATCATCTGCTGGAGGGCAGCAATTCTCAACAGTGAGTGCCAGAGGATATGTGGCAATGCCAGGAGACATTTTTGGTTGTGGTGACAATGGTAGGGGGTGGCATCTAGCAGATAGAGGACAGGGATACTGCTAACATCCTACAATGCCCTGGGCAGAACCCACAACTAAGGATTACCCAGCTCCAACTGAAGATGAGAAATGCAGCTATAGAGAGAAGGGAGGAGAAAAAAGAGAAAAAAAGAGGACGGGGCTCATATTCCTACTTCAGTCCCAATCCAACTGTGGAGTATTGCGGGCTTTTGTCAGGAGCAGCTCCTGGCCTTCGGAGTGGGAGAGCAGGGGCCAGAGGGAGGTGAACGTGCCAAGGACAATGCTGGCATTCTCCCTGTCAGTTGCTTACCAGGGCTGGGGATTTCTTTGCAATCTGTCTGGCCTTCTCAAGTGTAAATGTCCATGCCTCCTATAAAAATAAAGTTAGACAATATTACAACTTGTATCCCATCTTTTCTTTTCTTGGGTTTCCAAAGTTAGGTTTTTTGTTTGTCACTTAACAATAAATGCATTATTCTATAGCTTTCTGATAAAATAACTCATAGGAAAGCAATTTCATGTTAATAACTCTCTTTAA
Source organism: Tragelaphus eurycerus (assembly GCA_935064755.1). NCBI lineage: Eukaryota > Metazoa > Chordata > Mammalia > Artiodactyla > Bovidae > Tragelaphus > Tragelaphus eurycerus. Next base: position 36,429,451 of record CAKXYN010000002.1, read on the forward strand.
TAAGGGATTTGCTTTGTGCCAGATGCTACGCTAAGTGCTCTGCAAATATTATGTTATTTAATCTTCACAGCATCTCTGAGAGATGCTTTTTACAGATGAAGAAATTGAGATGCAGAAAAGCTAAGAAATTGGCTGTAGATCTCAGAGCCAGTGTCCAAAAGAGACGCCATCTGAACCTTTGTCTTCTTGCCTGCTTTGCTAAGCTCAGTGACTTGTCTCTGGGTCTGAAAGCCCCAGTGCAGGAGGTGCAAATTTCTGTTATGGTTTCCTTTTCGGTGGCCCTTGTTAGCTTAAAGTTCATTCTCCACAACATTGAGGGTGGTGTTCCTCTGCCTTAATTATGGGTCCCCTGTTTCTCTGCTTTGGAAATACGCCTCTGAATTTGAGGCCCATCAAGCATCTACAGGGTCTAGTACAGTTTCTGATACATTGTAAGTGCTCAATAGATATAGAAATAAAAGTGAAAGAAAACATTTATGATATTGTGTCAAGCAAGGAAAAAATAGGTTATCAGATTTTGCACATACAGAAAAGAAAAAAAAATCCTGCAAATGTGTGCGTGTGTGTGCTCATTCTACTCTTTGCAACCCTGTGGACTATAGCCCACCAGGCTCCTCTGTTCATGGAATTTTCCAGGCAAGAATACTGGAGTGGGTTGTCATTTCCTACTCCAGGGGATCTTCCAGACCCAGGGATCGAACTTGCATCTCCGGTGTCAACTGTGTTGGCAGGCAGATTCTTTGCCACCGCACCACCTGGAAAGGCCCTTGTGAAGAAATATGCCATAATAACAGTCGGTGATAACTTTTTCCTAAATTTTCAATAATGAGCACAAATTCAGCAATAAATACTTTAAAAAAAAAAAAAGAACTCAATACACATTGCCCTGTTGCTTATTGGAAATGATCTGTTCCCAGTACAGGGATGTAGTGAGGACCCTGAGATCTGGGGGTGAATAGATACTCCTGTCTCCTGAAATTCCCGTTCTGGCAAGGAGGCACCAGGAACAGGTACAGTAAGCACAGTAAGTGGAAGTGAGATGAAGCAGAGAGAAGGTGCTGGCAATATCTTTTTAGGAAGGGCCATTTGGATCCCCTTGAGAGAACTGATCTGATTTTAACCCAGCTCAGTTCTCTAGGGAGACCAATGTTTAGTGAGGAATAAAGACAAGGAAGAAAAAGGAGGAGAAGAAGTGACAAGGGTTTTGCCAAGTACCTTCTGACCCCTTAGTGCTGGGCATAATTGCTGCTTCTGGGTCCCCCTGGAACGCTGAGGGCAGATGTGTATGGTCTTGGCTTGACAAGAGCAGCACTGTCTCCCACAGTCAAAGTGCACTAACCATCATAAGAGAAATCATGAGCGCTTTTAAAAGATGCTTTTGGTAAAGCTAAATCCTATGTATTGGAAAATAGTCACCGTAGGATATAGTGGAACACAGATATAATAATAGACCGCAAATTCCACCCAAAGGTCAGACATGCCACTATTTGATGAAAAATTAAAAGCAGAGGAGCTCCCTCCATTTGTCTTCCTACATAACAGAAATGGCCTCAAAGCCCCATTTGTCCTTTTCTCTTAACTCTTCTGTCTTCCACTGGAATTATTTATGCATTTACTACCTCCAGTGGGCAGTCAAGTCCTCAGGAACAGCTTCTTTCAAACCTTGCTCCATTTGTAAATTAATTTATGTCATTAAATTTGAGACTGAGGAGCAGTTTGTCCTAATAAACTTTTAGAAAAGATCAAGAGTAGATCAGTGAGCTTCTCCCTACACCTAAACACCCTCATAAATGACTGCTCCTTGACAATAAAAAAATTTCATGTCTAAAAGCATCATTTTATGTCCCAGGGGGCTTCTTCCTTTGTGGGAGCTTGTCACTGCTGTCAAAGTGTGATGTGAAGAAAAGGCATTTTCTGTAATTTTCAAATCTACTGCTGCTATAATTGATAGCAGAGAACTTGATCACTAAAAATTATTCCCTGCAGAAACTCATGTCTAATAATACTATTTTTCTTTATTTCCTTCACTCCTCAGTGTACCAGAATTCAACTCTTTAACATCACAGAACCTGAGAAGGACCAGTCTGGGACTGTGTAATTCATACTCCCGAAATGTTGAGGGACTTTATGTTGAGATCTGGAGCATCCCGTGTGCACTGTATTCTCTGCATGTTTTCCCATCCTTGTCAATATAGTGCTTTGCCTGAAACATCTGAATGTTTGGAAAATGCCTTTCCAAATGGTACTCCTTACCCTAAAGTGGCTCAACCCCTTGAATATGCTAATATGTGCAATGGCTCTCCCAGCAGGGAATTTAGTTTACAGACTTCCCAAACTTTTAAAACTTAACAACAATTTTCTTTTCTAGCACAGCCATTAACATCTCCCAGAGTGGGAGTAAAAGCAAGGCTTTTTGTGTCAAGCATGTCTTATTTGAATCTGAACAGAGTAACTTACTGGCCCTGTAACTTGGGACAAGTTATTTATCCATGCTAAGCCTCGGTTACCTCATCTATAAAATAAGGATAATAGTAATTACTACTTCACACTTTCTACATTGTAGTCTTACCAGTTTGCTCTCATTCTTCTCTCCCAGGATACAAAACCCTTGATGAGAAGGATTATGTGTCATTCACCATTGCATCCCTAATATATAATTCATGGCACGACACAGATACTTTAGAAGAACTTGTGGAATGAATGAATGAATGATTGCACAGAGAAATGACTGGTTGAATGAATATTTCTTTTTTCTTTCATTATTAATCATATGCTCTTGACTATGCTTGTCCCTGGGTTACATGAATTTCCACACAGGTGCGTAGGTGCTAGGCATACAGAGTCAGCACTCTTCCAACCATGTGATCCACTGCATTAAATCATCCACATGCCATAGGAGCTAAGTTTTCCATTCCCCTGAGCCTTGGTGATATTATCTGGCTTGTGTTAAAATTTCAGACTTAATTTATCCTTGGAAAACAGCATGGTGGGAAAGGTGCTGGAATTCAGAGACTTGGACCACGTGCTCTGCTTGCAGACAGCTATGGTTAAATTATATAACCTCCAAGTCTCTGCTATCTGTAAAATTGAATGTAAAGACTCAAAGACATTTGTTAAAGCTATTTGTTTGCTTGTCTTAAAGACAGGCAAAGGGGGCAAATTGTAATCAACATGAAAATGAAGATAATTGTTCTCTTACCTTGGTAGCATTTTCACTGTTGGCAATCTAGCATTTTTAAGCCATCGTTTCTAAAGCATGAGGACCATGCTTCTATCTTCTGGAAAACTACAACTTCGGAATGGAGGGTGCAACTGTAATCAGTGATTGGAGAGAAAGTTGGGAAATAGGTTGTGAGCCAGATATAAAACTCTCCTGGCTGGAAGCCATAATGATGTTTCTGACTCACTGAGAGCAGTCATCTGAGCATAAGCAGATTCTCCATCAACAATGAGGGGCTTGCTTCTGGAAATAGTCATTTGATCCTGCAATTTGTTATGGTCAAATTTTTTTCAATTTCTCATTACTTTCTCCCTTTGATAGCAGTGTTTCCTTATTCCAGTTTCAAATCTCCTTCAGAGTCTCATGAGTGAATTGCAGAGGAAGCCATTACACGGGCTCACAGAGATATAAGCCCTCACTCTTGAAACTTATAGTCCAAAGAACCATGGACATGTATATTGCATTTTTTTACTCAAGGACTTGGAAAATTCCAAGGACGACATGACATGGCTCCCTAGCAGTCTATAAAAGAGGAAAGGCCAACCCTTTGCTTGATCATCAGAGCACACAGTAGTATATACCATGGAGGCATTGCTTATATAAGTTTGTAACAAATAGTAGCCTGTCCAACTGGAATTTTCTGGCTTATTACATTATCTGCATTCCACTGTAACCTATAGTGGCTGTTTTCCAACATGTAGGGTTTAGCTCTCCCAAAGTCCAATTTGATTTTGATGTTCCCACATTTCCCAGTTTTATGACTCTGGAATATGTGAAAAAAAAATTACATCAGTTTATGTCGTTTTCTTCTTCTGAGGACCAAAAAGGTGGGGGTGTGGGGCGTAGAGAGAGAGAGAGAAAGAAAGAAGAAAAAACTGTGAAAGTAACTGAAAAACACCACCATTTTTGAATGCATTCCCTTATGCTGTTAAATATCTTTTCTTCATACATATTTTACCATTAGCTAAATTTCCTCTTTTTCTTCTCCTGGGCCAATTTTGCAATGTGGACTTATTAGTATCATTTGGACATTTAGTCACACAGTCTCTATCCTTTTTCTCCAGGAAATACCTTTTAAAAAAAGTCTTATTTTAAATAACACTATTTCCACCCCACAATTTGCCTGTCATTTCCTGTAGTTTCCAGAGAGAGATACGTTCCTTGCCTCTGGTTTCTAGCAGCTATACACATTCCTTGGCTGGTGGCCTCATCACTCTGATCAATGCATTTGTTATCACAGTCTTCTCCCATGCTGATCCTCCTGCCTTTCTCTTATAAGGAACTTTGTGATTACATGTGGTTCATCCAGATAATCCCAGATAATCTCTCCATCTCTAGATCCTTAATTTAATCATACTTGCAAAGTTTTTTTTGATTCTGAGGATTAGGGTATGGACTTCTTTGGGGAGGCCATTATTCTGTATAACATTCTGTTCATTCAACAAATATTTATTCAGAAATTAATATATGCAGTGAAATGTGCTGGGCTCTGGGGAAGTCACAAAGAATTTAAAAAATAAATCAGCCAGATTATCTGCTTTCATGGAGCTTACACCTTAACAGAAGGGGCAGACATTAAATCATAATTTTACAGTTATTTATCTTATTGTACAACTATTTCATTATAATTATGATAATTTCTAGAAGCATGGAGAGCCATGAAAGAAGAGAAATCCTAGAGGACCTAACTTGGGGCATCAAGGAAAACTTCTGAGGAGAAATGATTTCTGATCTGAGCTCTGATGTGGGTGATTAATTAGGTGAAGATGAGGGCCAAGAGTGGAAGCTGAGAGACTAGTTATTAAAACTTTAAAACTCAAAGTATCTTTTAGAACTGTTCAAATTCACTAGGGTCATTAGCTTTTCTTGAGCTAAGGGAAGAAAGCATATTCTCAGGAGAGATACAGTTGCCATTATTTTTTAACTTCTCAAAAGCAGGCAAGAAAGGTTTACAAATTTGAATACCTATTAAGTACCTTCCTTGCAATTATCTGATTTCTTCTCCCTAGCAGAAGTCAAGGGTAATATTTGTGTTATTAGTGCTGTCCACTGAGGATTCTTGAGATCTCTGAGTTTGCTGCTGCTAAGTCACTTCAGTCGTGTCTGACTCTCTACTACCCCATACACGGCAGCATCAGGCTCCCCCGTCCCTGGGATTCTCCAGACAAGAACACTGGAGTGGGTTGCCACTTCCTTCTCCAATGCATGAAAGTGAAAAGTGAAAGTGAAGTTGCTCAGTCGTGTCTGACCCTCAGCGATCCCATGGACTGCAGCCTACCAGCCTCCTCCGTCCATAGGATTTTACAGCCAAGAGTACTGGAGTGGGGTGCCATTGCCTTCCCCGTCTAAGAGTTTAATGACCTCCAAATAAGACTTAAAATTTAAGTCTGAGTAGACATATTCTCCAAGCTTCCAAATGTGGGCTTAAACTGAAATGCAGCTTGGAATGTCTATCAAAGCCTTTGAAATGCTGGGGGAAATGACCAAATAGCAAACTGTACCTTCAAGAATGGTGTTAAATGCTGTTCTCAGTTCTGTTAGAGTTTTAAACCTTCAAGTCTTCAGGGAGTGATTTAATTCAGTGGTCTCTGATATTTACAGCCTTTCTATTTCTGTGATAATTTCTTGTCTAATGATCTTCAAAGAGTATTGTGGAGGCAAAATACATAAGAGGTCAATGGAATCTCATTTAATTTTTACTTTTTTAATTATGAGAAAAAGGATCATCATTTCTCCCTATATTTTTGGCCCTTTGATCTTTCTCCATGAGCCTTTTTTTTTTCCTTGCCGTGCTTGCTCTGGTGGTTTGTGTGTGTGTGTGTGTGTGTGTGTGTGTGTGTGTGTGTGTGTGTGAGCTCTTTGAATCATGGAGAAAATAATTCATAGTGTGGCATATTACAAAAATGCGTTCCCAGTTTGCCATTTGTCTTCTGACTTTGTATATGTCAGGTTTTTCACCAGTTAGATGCATTCATATTTCCCTTTGTGACTTTGGGATCACAAATTACAAATAAAATTACTTAGGTTTTTCTTCTTTTATGGTTCCATTCTTTATGACTCAACATTTAATTCATTTGGAATTTATTTTGCCATAAAGAACAGACAAGTATCCACCTTAAATTTTATTCCTAAATGGCTAGTCTTTAATCCCACTCATTTTCTTGAATACGCCAGTGTTTTGTCACTGATTTGAAATGCTGTTTTCTTTTTATCAAAAACAAAAATCTCAAATGCATTTGAGTTTATTTTTAGACACTATATTCTGTTCCAATTTAAGCTTTTAGTCTGACTTTTCTGCATCTAGATGGCTATATTCCCCTGTAATTTATCTCATTGCTCATAATTTCCTGAGATGTTTAAAGAGGAACTTTAGAAACACTGTCAAGTAAACAACTCCACAACCAACAATTTACTTGAATTTTGATTTCTCATCTATAAAATTGGGATAATGGAATAACTCTGCAACTGTATGAGAGGATTTTCAATGATGTATATAAGTACTTAGTCCAGCTTTTGGTGTGTTACAGTCATTCAAATTGTGGTTGTCAATTACCTTTCATTTTTCATCCCCTAATATGTACCTATCATACAGTAGGGGCTTAGTAAATGTGTATTATGAGAATAGCAGAATGACTGTCCATGACTTGAAAGTCTATCAGTGTCAGTCAAGACTTTTTCACCCTAGTACTGAAAGTTGGACTATAAATAAAACTGAGTGCTGAAGAATTGATGTTTTTGAACTGTGGTGTTGGAGAAGACTTTTGAGAGTCCCTTGGACTGCAAAGAGATCCAACCAGTTTATTCTAAAGGAGATCAGTCCTGGGTGTTCATTGAAAGGACTGGTGTTGAAGCTGAAACTTCAATACTTTGGACTCCGGATGCAAAGAGCTGACTCATTTGAAAAGACCCTGATGCTGGGAAAGATTGAGGGCAGGAGAAGGGGACAACAGAGGATGAGATGGTTGGATGGCATCACGGATTCAATGGACGTGGGTTTGGGTGGACTCCAGGAGGGAGTTGGTAATGGACAGGGAGGCCTGGTGTGCTGCAGTTCATGGGGTCACAAAGAGTTGGACATGACTGAGCGACTGAACTGAACTGAACTGAACCATTCCTGGCCTCAGGTATCAAAGATATGTTTGTCTTCCAGGAATGGCATTAATTTATTAAGTGAGGTAATTTGGAAAACTTTATTAAGTCTTCCAGAATATTAAGGCACACAAAAACTGTTCTTGGATGTACATTCTCTTCAAAAATAACATTTGATTTTCTAATGGTTTGCCAAGTCACAGTTGAAGAACAGCTATCACTCAAGAAGGAAATTTCCTTAATCTAACACTCTGATGATCACACAATTGACTCCTTTTTTATTTAATAATTTGTTTTCTTCTAGACCTGGATTTATAAGGAAACACTCACATACTATATAGAGTTAGGGTGGAGAACAGAAGAAGAGCAAATATAGCAAGCTGGGTAGGTTGACTAAACAACTGAAGGAGAAGAGAAGTTTGATTTTATTCAGTTTAGTTCAGGTTTTGAGCTACTAGTTTGCTAGGGTTGCCTGTGGTAGTAGCGATGGAGGCACCCATGTAACAAGAGGAAGTAATTTCCTTTCCTTGTTTGACATAGAAACTCTGCTAAACTTAGAACACTTAATTCATTTTTATTTTATATGTACCTGACATAAAAAAGTCAAGTCGTAACAACACAAATAAATTAAAGAAATTTACCCAAACACACACACACACACACACACACACACACACACACCATGTTGAAAAAAAATGGAGCTCAGGATCAGAGATTATTTTTATTGAATAAGAAGAGAGGATTAACTGCTGGTTACCAGAGAACACTTTGGTTTCAAATAGGGGAGACTCTAAACTCCACCCTCTTGTCAATTTGATTTTAGTGCTCATTCATGGATTCGTTTTATTCTTTAAAAATGTCATCATTTATTGAGCATCTTCTTGATTCAAAGAACTGTGGTAACTGCTGTTCTGTAGTAGCCTTTGGAGGTATATTCTTATACCTCCAAAACTCATTCAAGTTCGGGCTCTTATTATACTGATCTCTAGGTTGTTACAATAGGAGAATAACACAGAGATGCATTTTTGGGAGACAATTATGTCCTTGTTCAGAAAGGAGAAGTGGAAAGGACAGAATGGATGCCCATGATGAGTCATCTGGAAGATTAGTGGAAGGAAAGCCCAAGTCTACATAGATGGATCAAGACATCCTTTTTTAAAGAAAAAAAAAAAAAAAAAAACTTTATTGCTAAAAAATGAGATCAAGGCATCTTAAGGATTAAGACCATCTTAAGGACTGGTCTGTTAAAGAGATAACGAAGAAGACGCACTGGAAGTATAGACACTAGCTAGTGTTGGGAAGGAATGTAGCGAGAAGAATTATAACGGCATTACTGTCCAATTTCATAGAAAGAACTGGGTTAAATGAAATCCATTCATTCAATACACATTTATTGGGCAGTGTACCAACCTCCTATACCCAGAGCAAGCAGTAGGGAGAGAGAACTGGCTCAGGTGTAGTCCCAGCCTGACAATTATAGTCCAGCTGTCAATCTTATAGCTTCAGACACAGAAACTAATGACTAACATACAAGCTGGAAACTGCAATGCTAGCTGTTAGGATATAGCTGTTAGTATCATGGGGACAATGAGGAATGGAATCTAATCCTCACTGGAGTAGGAGCATAGGTGTCCAGTGGTTTCTTGAAGAAGGTGATGGCTGAACTAACTAGATCTTAAAAGATGACTCAGGGAAAGGGCATCACAGGTGCAGGGGAAAATAGAACAAGGTCGGGAGGTGAGAACAAGCAGGATGTGATGGGAATGGTAAGTGCTGAGCTGCTGCAGAGAAGTGGATGAACCAGTTCCTCCAAGAACAAGGCTGGGGAGGTAAGGATAGGCTAGTTTATGGAACTCAGGCTTTGTCTTGACCTTGATGGATGGCTGTGAGGGATTCAAGCAAGACGGGGAATATGTCAGATTTACATTTTGGAAACATCACTTGGGTGCCTGGATTTGAGGGTTTCAAGGTGGGAGGTGGAGATATCAATTACAAAGTTGCTGCAGGACTCCATCCTAGAATGATTATTACTGTTGTTCAGTTGCTAAATCGTGTCCAGTTCTTTGTGACTCCATGGACTGCAGCATGTCAGACTTCCCTGTCCTTCACTGTCTCTTGGAGCTTGCTCAAACTCATGTCCATTGAGTCAAGGATGCCATCCAACCATCGTTCATCCTCTACTGCCCCCTTCTTCTGCCCTCAATCTTTCCCAGCATCAGGGTCTTTTCCAATCTTTGCATCAGATGGCCAAAGAAATGATAAGTCCCTGAATGAGGCATGCAGAACTGAAGATGAAGAAGGGGAATAGACTAGAAAGAACCATTTAGAATGGTGAAGGCTGGTGTCAAAACTGAAATATGCAATATGGGAGGAATAGCTGATGTGGGGAAAAGATAATAGTCCAGTTTCTGACATGTTGTGTTCAAGCTGTCTTTGGGACCTACAAAAGAAGATATTTATCTGGCAGCTGCATGCAGTGGCTGAAGCTCTGAGGAAAGTCTTGAACTTTGTTTGTGAGGCTTAATAACAAGAGCAAATGTTTTGTATGTTTATGATGATCAGTCACTATTCTAAGAATTTTCACACATGCCAATTTGTGTAGTCATCACATTAGCCCTTGGAGGTAGGCTCTACTCTATTCCTCATTTAACATATGAAAAAACACAAAGCAGTTAAATGATATATCTCAAAGCACTTAGCAAGTACATGGTGGGGTCAGGGTCACTGATCCCCGCAGGATGGCTTTGGGCAGTCTGTGCTTAACTGCCAGGCTGTCCTGACTATAATTACTCAGAGAGAAAGCCCAGAGTGAGCAGAGTCCTGGCTGGGTGGGTCCTGGTGCTTAGGACGGGAAGGGTAGCCTCAAGGAGACAGAGTAGTGCAAGGAGAACCAAGAAACAGCAGAGAAGTTTCTGGAAGGGAGTGGCAAGCAGTGTTAAACACAGAGAATAATGGACAAGAATGATCCTGGATTTGATGTTTAGGAAGTCATCAGTGACTCCTTAAGTCATCAGCTTAAGGAGAAATGTTTCATTAGAGTAATGGGGCTAGAGGCCAATCTGCAGTAACTTGAGAAGCAAATGGGAAGTGAAGAAAAGCTCTCCTCCTTTAAAAGATAGCTGGAAGTTGCTGCTGCTCCTGACTAACATTTATTAATGCTTATTACAAGCAAAGAAAGCACCATCCTAAAACTCAATCTCCTGCCCCACTATAAAATGCATATACACACTTATAGGTATGATGTATATAAATACACCTGGAGATATATATTAAATTTTTAAATATTCACAACTACCCTATGAAGCCTGAGTATTATGTCCACTTTACAGATGAAGAAACTGAGGCCCAGAGCAATTGAGCAACTTGTTTAAGGAGAGATAGAACGTAAGAAACACAGCCAGGTTTTGAGCCCAGGTGGTCTGGCTCTAAGATCTGTGCTCATAACCACAATATTGAACTACCCCTTAATTAGAGGAAGGAAAAAATTAGATAGTGGCTGGAGAAGAATGGGAGTCCTGGGGTTTATTTTTATATTAATTTTTGGAATGGGAGCAACCTGAGCTGGTTAATAGGTATCCTCCTTTCCCTCCTTGGGTGTAGATAACTTCAGTGTAATTTGGCCCAATTAGCAAACTGTTATGAGAAAATCCATAAAAAAGGAGTGAACTCTAAATATATTTTTTCTAAAACCTTTGGTTCCTTCAGCCCATCTAAGAGGTCTTAGCAGTGGGGGTTTGGAGACTTAAAGTCCATAAACAGAGTTTGTTAATGAATCCATGAGAAAAGGGGCAGAAGTCAAGCAACCAAGGATGAGGCTGAGGGTAAATGGAGACATGTGACTTTGGGTGTCTGGGAAACTACCAGATGACAAAGAAAAGGCCAGCAGCAGGAGGAGAAACGATATTTTCAGGCTTGTTGATGGCAGCTTTCAGGCTTGGGCCAGCAGTTTTTACCCTTCAGCGCTTATCAGAAGTTTTGTAGAAGTGCAGCTGCTCAAATCTCACCCCAGAAGAACTGAACCAGATGTCCTTGGGTGGGACTCCACACATATTTCTAAAAACTGCTTCACGTTCTAATCAGCTAAACCTTTTATACTCTAGTATGTTACATTGAGACCAGATAAACCCTTGCAAGGGAGGAAGTAAAGCAAATACATGTTCAGAAAGGCCCTTTCCATCTTGTCTTTCATGTAACAAAACTTATAAAGCACCTACTATGTGTCAGGCATTGCACAGTCCTGGAAACATGATGGTGAGTGAAAAAGACATGGTTCCTATCCTCAAGTGCTATGAAAGAAACAAAGTGCTGTGTGAGAGCACAAAGAAGACCTTCAGATGGAGTGTGAGGAAGGACATTTCAACAGAAAGCTGAAGGAGGAGAAGTAGCTGACTGCAGAGAACTGGAAGGGTTCTAAGCCAAGTACCCATAAACAGGGGCTCTGAGGCAGATGTAACCAGAAGCCTGTACATGTAGTCAATACCTGCTGCATCTAGAAGGTAGCCATCTCCACTCCGTCCCAGGGAGAGCCCAGCCCTGCTCTGCTGAGCTTTCTGTTCCTCTTTGCACCCTCTGTTGGAACACTTGTCTCTTCGTCAGAGTTTGTTTACAAGTCTGCCTCCCTTGTAGAATCACTATTTGCATCGTGACTGCCTGTCTCATTTACTGGAATACTGTCCTACATAATTCTCTCTATATAAATATTTGCTGCCTAGGGGGAAAAAATCATTCTGTAGAAGGTACAGGACTACAGGCAAGTCTTTTGATCCTCCAGGTCTCAGTGGACTTATCTATAAAATAGAGGAGTCATATCTGTCCTGCAGATTTGTGATGGTTAAAAGAGATAGCTTACTCAATGTGCTTGCAGTGGGGCTAGCACACAGTAAGTGCTCAAGAAATGTTTGTTGAGGCGTGGCTGGCTATGTGAATGACTGACCAAATGATTTAACTGGTAAGGAGAAAGTTGGGATCCTTGGGCAAGATTCTTAGAACTTAAGCTCTTCATAATATTTCCATTAAAACTAAAACCAAGAGATGTTTACTTTCTGATACTGAGAACTGGCTACTCTGAATGTGCTTCATAATCTCTGCCAAACACACATGTGCTGATGTGAAGAGTTGCAGGTCTGAAATCTGAAGCCCCAGGTTAAGTTCAGGTTCTACTCACTAGATATGAAACCTAGGTCAAGACCTTAAGCCTCAACTCCAAAATATGTTTAATAACTATATCTATAAAATAGAGTTTGGCCCTGTGATACTATCTAAAGTTGGAGACATCAGTACACACACACACACACACAGATGGATAGATTCATAGGTCACATACATACATACTTTACTAAATTCTCCATGAGGAGGATCTAGAAGCAATGTCATTCCAGTAACAACTTGAATACCCAGCAACTAGATCTTGGTTTCTAGACATTTTCCAATAAAAGGAACCAAGTCATTTTAGAAAATGGTGGATTTTAGGGTTGGGGCAGAAAAAAATACAAGATGACAGTACAATACTCATCTGACATTACCAGAAAGTAAGGAAGTTTGAAAGGAAAAGAGGAAAAAATGAAAGAAGAAAGAAAAGCAAAGGAAAAAAAAAAAAGAAAAGACACTGTGTTGAAAAGGACACAGGGCAATCTGAACAAGATCTTAGTGGCCAACACTGAAAAAAATCCGAACAAGAAAATAAGTAACAGTACTGGATTATAATTCAAGTATAAAATATTTATATACAAGTCTATATTGACATAAGTGAATAACTGAATAAGTAAATAGGAAAGAAGAGACAAATCTTTGCAGAAGAATTTCAAATAATGTATGTAGATAGATACTCCCTTTTCCAGGAGGTAAGCTTGGAGCCCCCATTCTGTTAGATTTAGTGACTCAGTTCTAAAGAATAAAGAAAAGAAAAAGGTAAAGATGAGGAAACCTGGCAAATGCCACCTTAGCCAACTGATCAAGGTTAATATCCCCCTGAATATAGCATGGGTGTCATGTATCCCTGTTCTTGCCTGGAGAATCCCAGGGACGGGGGAGCCTGGTGGGCTGCCATCCATGGGGTCACACAGAGTTGGACACGACTGAAGTGACTTAGCAGCAGCAGCAGCATGTATCCCTGATAAAATATGATGAAAAGGGCACATAGCCTCTGTGGTTTTCCTTCCAAAAACCTGTAAGTCTCCCTACTCAAAATAAAGACATCGGACAAATCCCAATTCGAGGGACATTATATGAATATCAGTACTCTGAGAACTGTCAATCAGTACTCTGAGAACTGTCAAGGTCATGAAAAACAAGGAAATAGTGAGAACCTGTCACAGACTAGAGGAAACTAACGGAACACTAAATGCAACACGTGTCTTGGATTAGATCTTAGAACAGAAAAAAGGACATTAGCAAATTAAAAAAAAAGGCAAAAACCAAATCAAGTCTAAACTAGTAATGACTAGTAACAGTCACGTGTGCATGTATGCTCTGTCACGTCCGATTCTTTGTGACTATAGCCACCAGCTTCTCTGTACATGAGATTTCCCAGGCAAGGATACTGGAGTGGATTGCCATTTCCTCCCCCAGCAGATCTTCTCCAGGGATTGAACCCATGTCTCTTACGTCTCCTGCGTTGGCAAGCAAATTCTTTACCACTGAGACACCTGGTAAGAAGTAGTCATGTGACTATTGATTAAGGACTAGTACATGACAATTACAAGAATAATGTGGCTTCTATAGTTTTGACGAAGTAATGTTAAAATGTTAACATTACGGGAAACTGAACTTGGGTGAAGGTGTACTCTCCATAGTATGGTATGATATTTTTACAACTTTTGGTAGATCTGAAAGTATTCCAAAATAAAAAGCTTCTTAAAAATAGTTTGGGGGTGATTAGATGATAATGTATCTAAAAGCATTTTGTGAGCTCACAGAGCTGAGCACATCATTATGAATGGAAAGGTGCTGTCCATTGTAGGATGAAATTTAGTGTTTAATAAATCTTAGAAAATGTTAAATTTCCTGCTCATCTATAATTTTTTCCTAAACTCCACTACCTTCCATTAAAAAGATGCCAGATATTTTATTAATGTCAGATGTTTTCTTAATAAACTTAATGTTTAAAAAATATAAATTCCTGAAGTCAGCTTGTTTATTCCTCAATTGAACAAGAATTTGTCCTGTGTCACTATGGACCGTAGCCCTCCAGGCTCCTCTGTCCATGGGATTCTCCAGGCAAGAATACTGGAGTGAGTTGCCAAACCCTCCTCCAGGGGATCTTTCTGACCCAGGGATTGAACCCACACTCCTATGTCTCCTGCATTAGGGCTCCCCAGGTGGTCCTAGTGATAAAGAACCCACCTATCAATGCAGGAGACATAAGAGACACAGGTTCGATCCCTGGGTCAGTAAGATCCCCTTGAGAAGGGTATGGCAATCCACTCCAGTATTCTTGCCATGGACAGAGGAGCCTGGCAGGCTACAGTCCATAGAGTCACAAAGAGTCAGACGCAATTGAGGTAGGGCTTCCCTTGTAGCTCAGTCGGTAAAGACTCTGCCTGCAGTGCAGGAGACCAGGGTTCGATCCCTGGGTTGGGAAGATCCTCTGGGGAAGGAAATGGCAACCCACTCCAGTATCCTTGCCTGGAAAATCTCATGGACAGAGGAGCCTGGTGGACTGCAGTCCATGGGGTCGCAAAGAGTCGGGCACGATTGAGTGACTTAGTACACATGGGTAGGCAGGTTCTTTACCAGTAGCGCCACCTGGGAAGCCCATCTCTTTCTCATAAAAAGTGCTAACCTACCCCTTCCGAATCTACTTCCTGTTTGTTTGGATTCCAGGGAAGCACAGATTCCTTGTGCGTGCCCACAGGCCCACACACTCAGCACTGGAGAGTTATGGTGGTTTCCTACAGAAATTGGATTTACTGTGGGAGAAGCTGTTGCAAAGTCTAGATTGCTTTCCTAAGGCAGCAGATCTCTTTAGCAGTAGTTTAAATGGGCCAGAGGCCCCAGAGAAATAGGAGAATCCATCTCCACTAGCATACACCTTCTGAATATAATTCTCTTTTAATGTGTATCAGAGTGCTGTGAAGTCAGTCTTGAGCACGCCTTAGAGGTGCTAGTAGATGCAGCCTGTCCCTCCAGCTCAGGGGTGGTGAAGAAAGGGATCTGTTCAAAGCCACAGGGTCTGTTTGGGGATCTCAGAGTTAGGGGACCAGGAGGGAGCAGTATAAAACTGAGGAAGCTCCAGGCTGCACCTGGCCCAGTTGGGGCATGAGCACATGCACTGTTATTCTCTGACCCAAACTAGTACAACCACTATGGAGAACAGTGTGGAGATTCCTCAAAAAACTGGAAATAGAAGTGCCTTATGATCCAGCAATCCCACTGCTGGGCATACACACTGAGGAAACCAGAATTGAAAGAGATACGTGTACCCCAATGTTCATTGCAGCACTGTTTATAATAGCCAGGACATGGAAGCAACCTAGATGTCCATCAGCAGATGAATGGATAAGAAAGCTGTGGTACATATACACAATGGAGTATTACTCAGGCATTAAAAAGAATACATTTGAATCAGTTCTAATGAGGTGGATGAAACTGGGGCCTATTATACAGAGTGAAGTAAGCCAGAAAGGAAAACACCAATATAGTATACTAATGCATATATATGGAATTTAGAAAGATGGTAACAATAATCCTGTATACGAGACAGTAAAAGAGACACTGATGTATAGAACAGTCTTTTGGACTCTGGGAGAGGGAGAGGGTGGGATGATTTGGGAGAATGGCAGTGAAATATGTATAATATCATATATGAAACGAGTCACCAGTCGAGGTTCGATGCATGATACTGGATGCTTGGGGCTGGTGCACTGGGACGACCCAGAGGGATGGTATGGGGAGGGAGAAGGGAGGAGGGTTCAGGATGGGGAACACATGTATACCTGTGGCAGATTCATTTTGATATATGGCAAAACCAATACAATATTGTAAAGTTAAATAAAATAAAATTAAAAAAAAAATGAGAGGTTCAAAGCAAAGGGGCACACGTGAAGGAACCACATCTGGTTTTCAGTTGGCGAGCTGTGGTATCAGAATCAGGCTTAGGCACATGCACACAGAGACACACAGCAGCAGTAGGCAGGGCCTTGCTTGGTGTGTGAACGAGAGGAGGGATGATATAAATAATCCCCCTAAAGCAGGTGACACAAAGCCATCTGGGTGGTCTTTACAACACAGCCTGAGGGTTTCCTTTTCCTCACCTCTTCCCCCCTCTCTTGTTTCTCCTTGTCTTGTCCTCATCTCCCCTCCACTCCCCCTCTTCTCACTCCATCCTCCTGGTGCCCACTGAACACTGCAGACTGTTTCTTGCTTCAGTTAATCATGGATGGAATTGTCGTTTTGGAGCACACGGTAGAAAAGGATATAAAGACGAGGCTGAAGGACTGGCAAGAAGTGGGCTGAAATTTCAACTTCGCTGCAGATGATGTAGGTTCAGGGGATCCCTACAAGCTGTTCTTCCTTTCGCTTTTGGCCCCCCTAAAGTCAGATGTCCATTTTTCTACACTGTGGAGTTCCCCCTGCAAGCCCCTGGAGCAGAGAGATTTCTTTGTCCTTCCACCCTGTAAGATGCATTTCACAGGGATAATGGCTTGCATCACACTACATTTTACCAGCATCTGAAACACACACAAAGCAAGACCTCAAGTGTGTAGAGTCCTGCTTGTTAGGAACTAGCTGGCCCAGGAGCAGTGGTTTGACTCAAAATACCAGAATTAGTGAAGCACAGTGCACAGTGGAAAGAACTTGAGCTTCAATGACAGACTCAGGGCTGAAGCTTCTCATTGCCATTTACTGGCTGTGAAACTGAGAAAAACTCATCTTCTAGTCTCCGTTTCCTCATCGCTAAGATACATATACTCCCCCAAGAGCATTGCTAAATGAGATCACCCATGTACAGCGTAGTGCCTGACACATTCACTCATGTATCAAACATGTGCCTGACATGATGGAGGGGACAAAGATGGGCAAGATGCAGAACTGCTGCCTGATCTATTTACACTCTAACAAGGAAACCTATATACATGTAACATCTTCCTATCTCTGTGCCTCCCTTTCATTGTCTGCAACATGTGGCCTACAACACCACCTACTTCATAAGGTTAATTATGTATGAAGCATTTAGAACAGCACCGTTACATGGCAGTACTCAAAAAGCATTTCATGCTGATGACTGAGAGGAGAGTGAACATTTTGTCGATAGGATTAAGAGTTATTTCACAGAGAAAGTGGTAGTGAGATGAGCTAGAAGGATGGGCTTGATGTTGATGGGTTATTCTGGGCAGAAGGGATTATTAAGGATAAAGGTGCAGGGAAGGTGGGAAGGTTGAGGCAACAAACAAATATTTCTTTGTTATGTATAAAGCATTGTCCTACATATTGGGTATACAGTGTAAAGAAGATAGAATCTGACCTCCTGGAGGTTATAGCCTAGTGGGAGAGACACACAGACAATCACCCAGGTGTATCATTCAAAACAAAGCAACTTCAAAGAAAGAAAAAACAGGAGCTCTGACAAGAGGAGTGTGTAAAGGGATCCAGGGTAGGCTTCCTCAAGCTTCAGGCAAAGGTATTGGGGTGGGTTGACAAGATCATATCTATTTATAGAAAGACATTTCTGGCATCCACGTGCAAAATTTATTGGAAAGAGGGCAAGATTTGGTTGGACTAGATGGGACTATGTAGCAGGAAAGTGAAAGTGACGTCTCTCAGTTGTGTACGACTCTTTGCGACCCCATGGACTGTAGCCCACCAGGCTCCTCCCTCCATGGGATTTTCCAGGCAAGAATACTGGAGCGGGTTGCCATTTCCTTCTCCAGGGGATCTTCCTGACCCAGGGATCAAATCCAGGTCTCCTGCATTGCAGGCAGATACTTTAACCTCTGAGCCACCAGGGAAGCTGGTGTAGCAGGAGTAACATCAAAAGATGATTGTGTGACTACTTCATACAACGATGCTGTTACTCATAATAACATGGATGAATCTCACAGACAAAAGAAGCCAGACACAAAGAAGAATATATCGTATTATTCTATTCACATAAAATTCAAGAGTAGATCTTCATATAAATAAACTACTCTGTGGTGGATTTCAGAGTAGTGGCTATCATGGGGGGTGTTAATGACTGGGAAAGTCATGACGAAGGCTTCTAGGGGGCTGGAAATTATACCTGTATCTTTACTACTAATTCACACTCACTTTGCAGGTGTAATTTGTGTGTCATGAGAATGAAAGGAAGGTCTGATATGTACCATTTTAAAAAATACATACTCAAAATATAATATTAAGGGGGAAAAGTAAAATAAAATATTGTATATACAACAGTATCATAACTCTCAAAGAAGTTAATATAATTTATTTAATACTAAAAGGAAAGCATTCAATATTTTAACATTGGTTATTTCTGGTGGTGGGATTTCAGTTAACTGCTGTAAGGAGACACCCTGAGGGGATTTTCAAGAAACACTGACATAAAGGTTAAGAGATCAACCAGCCTCTCTGAATGAAGGACAGGGACATGAATCTCAGTTCCGGTCCTTCCCAGGGGAGTGAGTTTCAAGTTCCATAACCTTTCTAACTATCAGTTTCCTCAATCTTAGAAAAGAGGTCATCCAAGGGTGCCTCCATGCTAGGGGTATTTGGGAGATTAAAGAGGATGAAGAAAAAGCACAGTGAGTACTCAGTAAATACCTGTTATTGCTATTAAATGAAATCGTGGAGGCAGATGACTGTCCACACTGCACCAACTGCTCCTCTTTTCTGGGTCATCTGTAAAGCTGGAGGTTGGCAATGTGGATTTGAGGAGGAAACTGATCATTTCTGAGATGAAATCCTCTAACTTCCTCTTACCCAGAAAGGATGGTCAAAATGTTCCCAAATTGGGAATTGAAAAGGGGGTGGTGATGGGAGGACAAGGAAATGCTATTTTGAGTATAAATTCTACAGAGTATAAAAATAAAGAATGTCATTTTATTTTTTTTTAAGAATGTCATTTTATTTTATTTTTTAAGAATGTCATTTTAAATGGGATAAAGTTGAACATTTTGTGACTATGTATAGCTGTGAGTGTGAAAATATATAAAATAATGCTATTTAAGGAAATCATGAAAACTCATATCACTTGCCTTTGTACATAGAGACATTTCTTCCGTACATTATCAAATAGTGAATATTATAATATTATATTTGCATGCTATTTGAGTACATGGAAAATTTTTAATTAAAATTAACAAACTCTTACAGATATCAGTGGAGCCAAC
Organism: Tragelaphus eurycerus; assembly: GCA_935064755.1. Classification (NCBI taxonomy): domain Eukaryota; kingdom Metazoa; phylum Chordata; class Mammalia; order Artiodactyla; family Bovidae; genus Tragelaphus; species Tragelaphus eurycerus. The sequence continues at coordinate 36,449,068 of CAKXYN010000002.1, forward strand.
AGCTTCTCAGGTAGAATTAAGGGAAATTTAACTAGCAGTTTAAGTCAATCATCAAGTTAGCATGAAATGCACATGTACCCCAAATATTTACATCTCCATCTCTCTGCTCAAGGAATAGGCTTATGATATTTAATATTTGTTGTTCAGTCACTCAGTTGTGTCTGACTCTTTGTGACTGCATGGACTGCAGCACTCCAGGCTCCCTATTCTTCACTATCTTCCGGAGTTTCCTCAAACTCATGTCCATTGAGTCGATGGTGCCATCCAACCATCTCTTCCCCTGTCACCCTCTTCTCCTCATGCTGTCAATCGTTTCCAGCATCAGGATCTTTTCCAGTGAATCACATCAAGTGGCCAATGTATTGGAGCTTCAGCCTCAGCATCAGTCCTTTAAATGAATATTCAGGGTTGATTTCCTTTAGGATTGACTGGTTTGATCTTCTTGCAGTCCAAGGGACTTTCAAGAGTCTTCTCTAGCACCACAGTTTAAAAGCAGATCACTTCTTTGGTGCTCAGCCTTCTTTATGGTCCAACTCTCACATCTGTACATGACTATTGGAAAAACCATAGCTTTGACTAGACAGACCTTTGTTGGCAAAGTAATGTCTCTGCTTTTTAATATGCTGTCTAGGTTAGTCATAGTTTTTCTTCCAAGGAGCAAACATTTTTAATTTCATGGCTGCAGTCACTGTCCAAAGTAATTTTGGAGCCCAGGAAAATAAAGTCTTATCACTGTTTCCATTTTTTCCCCATCTATATGCCATGAAGTGATGGGACTGGATGCCATGATCTTCATTTTTTGAATGTTGAGTTTTAAGCCAACTTTTTCACTCTCCTCTTTCACCTTCATCAAGAGGCTCTTTAGTTCCTCTTCACTTTCTGCCATAAGGGTGGTGTCATCTGCATATCTGAGGTTATTGATATTTCTCCCGTCAATCTTGATTCCAGCCTGTGCTTCACCCAGTCCAGCATTTCTCATGATGTGTTCTACATATGAGTTTAATAAGAGGGTGACAACATACAGCCTTGAGGTATTCTTGACGTACTTGAGCTACTTCCCAATTTTGAACCAGTCCATTGTTCCATGTCTGGTATTGTTTATTCATAACCTGTATACAGGTTTCTCAGGAGGCTGGTAAGGTGATCTGGTATTCCCATCTCCTTAAGAATTTTCCACAGTTTGTGGTGATCTACACAGTCAAAAACTTTAGCGTAGTCAATGAAATAGAAGTAGATGTTTACTGGAATTCGCTTGCTTTTTCTATGATCCAAGGGATTTTGGCAATTTGATCTTTAATTCCTCTGCCTTTCCTAAGTCCAACTTGTACATCTGGAAGTTCTCAATTCACGTATTGTTGAAGCCTAGCTTAAGGATATTGAGCATTACCTTGCTAGCTTGTGAAACGAGTGCAATTGTGCAGTAGTTTGAACATTTTTTGGTATTGCCCTTCTTTCGGATTGGAATGAAAACTGACCTTGTCCAGTCCTGTTGGCACTGCTGAGTTTTCCAAATTTGCTGAGATATTGAGTGCAACACTTTAAAAGCATCATCTTTTAGGATCATGATATTTAATATTGCCAGTCAACAAAACTGTACCAAGGCCAAAAATGTATTAAACTGGCCTTTTTCCAATAAGAATAAAAAGGAAATGACAAGTAATCAGAAGCCTGTTATGTTATACACAGAAAGACTAGAATTATGGGAAAGGTGGCATAAAATTTTGTTTTATTTAATTTTCACAGGAAGTTTCTGAAAATCATTATTTTGATACCTAACTGGATCTAATCTTATACTTTCATTCATAGCATGGGTAAGGCTTCCCAGGTGGCCCTAGTGGTAAAGAGTCTGCCTGCCAGTGCAAGATATGCAGGAGACGCAGGTCTGATCTCTGGGTCAGGAAGATCCACTGGAGGAGGAAATGGCAACCCACTCCAGTATTCTTGCCTGGAAAATTCCATGGACAGTGGAGCCTCATGGGCTACAGTTCATGGAACTGCAAAGAGTCAGATATGACTAAGCACACAGCACTAGCAGGAAATTGTGTCAACCCTTGCCTGTCTCTGTCTGCATTCCAAAAAAAAAAACTGTCCAACATGGTATAATGCACACAGGGTATTCTGAACAGCTATCTCTGAATAATAATAATATTGGTAATAATTATATTAGCTGCCATTTTATTAATACTTAATTACACAGCTGGTATTGCACTAAGCATTTTATATGTATTATTTTACCTACTTTCCCCAACAAATGTAGTAGGGAGGTATTTCAGGTATTTTATTAGGCCCACATTAATGAGAACAATAAAGCTTAGACTAGGGGAACCAAATGCCTGAGTTTTCCCACGATGTGGAATTTCCATTGCTGATACCAGGAAAGTCCTGGGCAAAATACACGAGTTGGTCACTCTATAAAAGTAACTTGCTTGAATTTTAAGGGGTAGAGAGGATTTAACCTCTCCTCACCTTGGCTGGCAATAGCACCCCACTCCAGTACTCTTGCCTGGAAAATCCCATGGATTGAGGAGCCTGATGGGCTGCAGTCCAGGGGGTCGTGAAGAGTCGGACAGGACTGAACGACTTCGCTTTCACTTTTCACTTTCATGCATTGGAGAAGGAAATGGCAACTCACTCCAGTGTTCTTGCCTGGAGAATCCCAGGGATGGGGGAGCTTGGTGGGCTGCCGTCTATGGGGTCACACAGAGTCGGACACGACTGAAGCGACTTAGCAGCAGCAGCAGCAGCAGCACCTTGGCTGGCCAGATTTCCTATGTACTGCCCGGCCAAGTTTAGATTATAGTCCAAAATAAATAGCAAAGATATTCTTTGGCAGCATGGGGGAGGCATATAAGTTGAACTTTGGGAATATCATTCTGGGTGATGTCATGGAAAATGTCATTTTGCAGGTCCCTATCCCAAACCACGGAGCCAGTGAAGCTGAACCCTCCCTTTATAACATGTCCAACGGGCTTGGATGTCTTTGTGATCTGACATTCAGAATGAAGAACCACTCACCTCGGGAAGGGGATAGAGGTGACACAAGGGTTGGCCAGGATCCTGTTTACAAAACTCCAGGGTGTGACACACCACATCAGCATTCATATCTGCTCTGAATCTGGAGGGAAATAGGGTAAAACAAAGGCTATTTAAATCTCTCAGGCATTAGAAAACAGAAGTAATTTCAAAAGAAGGTAAATCCCGGGAATGGATTCGGCATGGCCTTTGAGTCCAGTCCTGTGTAGCTGCTGGATCATAACAATTTCCTGCCACTTGCATTCTACTTTTACATTACGGTCCTGGGGGCGGGGAGAGAGGGGCTAACAGCACTGAGCTGTAAGCCAGCCTCTTGCATGGGCACTGGGATGCTTTTCTGGAAAAGCCATAAATAAAATTGAGATAGGAGAAATGGACTGGAATGTAATTTGAATGGGAACAATATTTTAAAGTTTGCTGAGACTTATAGCAAAAAATATCTTTATGATATGGCCTTAACCCCTGAAATCATTTTCTTAGGTGTGATCAAAGCATCTCTTTTCCTTTTAAAGTAAATTTATTTTTTTACCTTTGACTTTTTCCCCTGGGGATGGTGTAAGAATAGTGTTCTTCAAGCATTTTGGTTTATGTTTAGGTTTGAAAGGGCTAAAACAAAGCTGCCATATTCAATTTCTACCTGCCACTCCCAACATGCTTCTTAAACCAAGAAAATGAATCAAAAAGAATTAAATGATACCATAAAAAAGAATGAAATAATGCCATTTGCTGCAACATGGATGGACCTGAAGATTATCATAAGTGAAGTAAGTCAGACAAAGACAAATATTATACGATATTACTTATATGTAGAATATAAAAATAGTTCAAATGAACTCATATACAAAATAGAAATAGACTCATAGATATAGAAAACAGACTTAAGGTTACCAAAGGGGAAGATGGGAGGGATAAATTAGGAATATGGGATTAACAGATGCAGACTAACATACGAAATAGATAAACAACAAGGTTTTACTGTGTAGCCCAGGGAACTATATTTAATATCTTGCAATAAACTATAATGGAAAATAAAGAAATATATGTATAATCAAATCACTTTGTTGTACCCTTGAAACTTAGACAATATTATAAATCAACTATACTTCAATAAAAAAGAAAAAAATTGAAGGTCAGTAGTATGTGAAAATATACTGGAAAAGGAAATGGCAACCCACTCCAATGTTCTTGCCTGGAGAATCCCAGGGATGGGGGGAGCCTGGTGGGCTGCCCTCTATGGGGTAGCACAGAGTCGGACATGACTGAAGTGACTTAGCGGCTTAGCAGTAGCAGTATGTGAAAACATAGGCTAAGATCATGGCTTCCAAATTTCATTCCAGCTGAATGAGGCTAACAATGTGACTGGCAAGATGGCTTTTCAGCCTTTTGTGAGCACCTGAGTTAAGAGGGCAAAGCAAGATCATCATGAATCATCCACTTGGCCCCAGGGTTTCCGCATGGGAAGTGGAGGGGAAGGTAACCAACTTAAAGGTGGCTAAGCAGTGGGACAAGCTATTTGTGACACAGAAGGTCCATTACCAAAGTAATATCTACCCAGGGTCAGTAAATCAGGAGAGGGTGACTGTTTTCACACATCTGTTCTCGATTTAATGGTTCATTTATTTAACTGATGACTGCTGTCTTTGTGGGAATCTGGTATTTAGTGGACTCAGAAGGGTGATAAATAGGGCTCTGCTTAATTTTTTTTTTTTTTTTTTAACCTAAGGCCAATATCCCATCTGTGGCAATTCAGAACCACAAGAGCCAACTCATCATATGGTGTCCACCTATTCTGTTTCCCCTGCAAATAGAGCACAATTCCAAGTAAGTGAACTTGAATATGAGAGTGAAGATGGGGGCCCCTCATTCAGACTGGTGTTCTCTGAACTGAAAAATAGGAGAGGGAGGCTGGGCATGTGGTATCCCTCCCAAATCCTCTAAGACCAGAGTTTTATCATCAGAAAGATTGAAAGTGAGAAGCACTCCTTTGGACAAGAATAGAAAATGCTGAGCCTCATATGTCCAGACAAGTGTATCACGACAAGGATGTGCAAGCTGCAAAGAGGTGGCAAAGTAGCATGTGTGCTCTTGACCAGCCTCAGGACAAAAGGCCTAGGCTACACATACTTTGTGAAATCCTTAGGAAATCTCCAAATTTCCTACCAGGGGCTTCCCTGGTAGCTCAGCGGGTAAAGAATCCACCTGCAATGCAGGAGACCCTGGTTTGATTCCTGGGTCGGGAAGATCCACTGGAGAAGGGACAGGCTATGCACTCCAGTATTCTTGGGCTTCCCTGGTGGCTCAGCTGGTAAAGCATCTGCCTGCTATATGGGAGACCTGGGTTCAATCCCTGGGTTGGGAAGATCCCCTGGAGAAGGGAAAGGCTACCTGCTCCAGTATTCCGGCCTGGAGAATTCCATGGGGTTGCAAAGAGTTGGACATGACTGAGCAACTTTCACTTTCACTTAGGAAATCTCCAAACCTATAATAACTATTCCCACTCAACATTGCTTTCTCTTTTTCAGAGCAGCAAATAAGACCAAAATGGTCACATTTCAATTTATATCCTTTTACGACCTTTACAGGAGTGAGTCTTGTGGGCAGGAAACTTCAACACATTTGGCAGAGCTAATTAACAAATTTAATTAGGATCATGGTAGAATGAAGTCAATGCTGATGATCGTTCATCATCATCATAACTCAGAAGAAGGGAGCAAGGTCAGGGTTAAGTTTGGACAGATAGGTGGAGTGATAGCTTATGGCAGAGAGCAAGGACAGGGCCTTTCACACGTGAAAGCTCTCAAATTTAAACCTTTGACATCACTTCCAAAGGAGGATTTATGCATTAATATATAGTCACAGAGACACACTCATAGCATTGAAAAAAGATCTTCCTCATATGACTTAACACTTTTATCCCACTTCTGGACTACACTTTTCAGAGTGTACTATGAATTTAATCATTTATAGAAATCTTGTAGTTATCTTTTTCCTTATTTACTCTTATTGAATTATAGCTGATTTACAATGTTAATTCCTGTTATATAGCAAAGCGATTTTCTTATATATATATCTATATATATAGATTGGAGAAGGCAATGGCACCCCACTCCAGTACTCTTGCCTGGAAAATCCCATGGATGGAGGAGCCTGGTAGGCTGTAGTCCATGGGGTCGCTAAGAGTCGGACACGACTGAGCGACTTCACTTTCACTTTTCACTTTCATGCATTGGAGAAGGAAATGGCAACCCACTCCAGTGTTCTTGCCTGGAGAATCCCAGGGACGGGGGAGCCTGGTGGGCTGCCGTCTCTGGGGTCGCACAGAGTCATACACAACTGAAGTGACTTAGCATAGCATAGCATATATATCAGAGAAGGCGATGGCACCCCACTCCAGTACTCTTGCAGGAAAATCCCATGGACTGAGGAGCCTGGTAAGCTGCAGTCCATGGGGTTGCTAGGAGTCAGACACGACTGAGCAACTTCACTTTCACTTTTCACCTTCATGCATTGGAGAAGGAAATGGCAACCCACTCCAGTATTCTTGCCTGGAGAATCCCAGGGACGGGGGAGCCTGGTGAGCTGCTGTCTATGGGGTCCCACAGAGTCGGACACGACTGAAGCGACTTAGCAGTAGCAGTAGCAGCATATATATAGATATATATATGCTGGGTTTTTTTTTATTATTCTTTTCCATTATGGTTTATCCTAGGATTTTTTTTTAATTGGAGGATAATTGCTTTATAATGGTATGTTAGTTTCTGCTGTACAACAATGTGAATCAGCTGCTAAGTATACATATATCACCTCCCTCTTGAGCTTCCCTCCCACCCCTTTGCCATTGTCCTGTGAATGACTCAGTTGTAATACTTTATATTTTTGTCCTTTAAAAATACATTAATTACACTTAAGGTGTATCAAAATTGTTATAAACTCTGTTTTGCATTTTTCTTCTAAATATGTTAGTAGTTTAGGCCTCTCCTGATCTCTGAGAGTTCTTAAGTTGGAATATAAGAATTTATGATTGAGAGCATAGATACTATGAAGCAAGGGAGATGAGCAGAAGACCAGCATCAGGTTTGACATGGCAATATTTGGCACAATGGATGTCAAAACAAGGAGGACTGGGCACATGGGTGCTGGCTGGGCCAGGTTGCTCCCAGAAGTAGCCCCACCCTGTCTGACCGGGGTTCTTGGGGCAATGAATGCCTGAATGCTAAGGTGCCCCACTTCCTAACAATATCTTGTGGTTTGCCAGTGGGTAGGAAATGTAATTGCTGAATAATTAGCCCATGAATCACTGAGAATTGACTGGTGTGAAATAATGAGGAGAGATGCCCTCTGGGTTAGGAAACACATTTAATATTGGAAGCCTGAAATTTAGGTAAAACTAAATTATAAGATTGTCATGTTCAGCATCTACATCAACCCAGACCTTCACGTGATTGATTAAAACAAGCTGTAAGAAGAGGCCACCATAGGAAGAGAAATTTCTATCAGCAAACAACTAATATGGGTTCTGAAAAATTAGTCACAAAGAAAACTAACAGTGGATGGAATCACAAAGAGGGATTGTTTATTACATCTATCTTTCTTCAAAGTGGCTTATCCCATGCTAGTGAGAATTAGCCATCTTATAACTTTGAGTCATCTCAAAGAAAGAACTTTCCTCCTTTCCCGATCACCTACTCTTTCAATGGCTTGCTGGGCCCATTCTTTCTCAACCCTCTGTGTCCATTTGTAGTTATTAGGGGTGGGGACTGTCTCTTGTACAGTTCACACCTATAGTACTAGTGCAAAGTCTGTCCTCCCTTTGATTCCATGCTTACCTGGCTCTTGCACTCAGCACCCTCCAGCCAGCTATAGAATAACAATGGATGTCCCAGTGAAGCCAGGCCACTTCCCTATTACTCCCAGCACAGTTGGTAGGTAATCTCTGATATCCCTTTTAGATATCTGTGTGTACTGCCCTTTTTGGCATCTGTGACTCTCTGGTTCCCTAATCCACACCCAAGAAAACCTCTCTGGCCAAGCTGATTTTTCCCCAGCGTACATGTCTCAGACTAGGTGTGTAAACAGATTCACTAAAGACTAATTTTTTTTTCTTTTTTTATATGTTCAAGTAATTTTCTTTGGAGTAGTCTAGTCAGAGTTCATCTGTGGTGATAATTTTGTTTTTAAAAAGAATTAATCAATTTAACGTGTTTATCGAAGACTTTCTACACTTAAAGTACTGCCCCAAGCCCTGGACTTATAGGCTTCACTGGTGGCTCAGATGGTAAAGCATCTGTTTGCAACGTAGGAGACCTGGGTTGGACCCCTGGGTCAGGAAGACCCCCCTGGAGAAGGAAATGGCAACCCACTCCAGTAATCTTGCCTGGAAAATCCCATGGACGTAGAAGCCTGGTAGGCTACAGTCCATGGGGTTACAAAGAGTCGGACACGACTGAGTGACTTCTTTGTCTGGAGATACAAAGATCCCTCCTTCCTCCTTTTTTCCTTCCTTCTGGATATTCAGTATTTTGCTTAAGTATTAATAGTTTGCTTAAGATGAAAAAATGTAGTCTTAGTTCTCAGAAGTCTTTCAATCTCGTTAGCAACTCAGAAAAGTAAATGGAGAATTACATTACAAACAGATGTGAAAAGCACACAGGAGTTTACATAGGAAAGGAAGAATTTGTGTGAATGTGAGTGTGTGTGTGTGTGTGTGTGTGTGTGTGTGTGTTGGAGGTATCTATCTTAGTCTGGGGAGAGTCAGGGAAACTTCCAGAGAAAGTGACCGTGACCCTGGAGCTGAGATCCAAAGAAGTAGGAGACGAGGGCACATTTCATGCAAAAGTCCCGAAGCAAAAACCTTCTGGTGTGTGTGGAAAACAACTGTTTTGGAGCGTGGTCATGCATTGGAGAAGGAAATGGCAGCCCACTCCGGTGTTCTTGCCTGGAGAATCCCGGGGACAGGGGAGCCTGGTGGGCTTCCGTCTATGGGGTCGCACAGAGTCGGACACGACTGAAGCGACTTAGCAGCAGCAGCAGCAGCATGCTACAGAAGAGCGAGGGATGAGTCTGAACATGTTCTCAGAGATCAGGTCATAAACGGCTCTGTGCAGGGGGCTAAGGAATCCTGTAAAGTGTGTAAAAAATTTTATGTGGGAGATTGCCATGGTTAGTTTTGCATTAAGAAGCTATTTGACCGGCTAGAATGTGGATTACGGACTTGCAGGGCAATGGGGGATCCAGCAGGCCTGGCTGGGGTCCTGTTAGGAGGCAGTGGCAGTTATAGAGAGATGAGCTAAGAAGATGGGAATCCCTGCCTTCTAAACAATCCCAGTCCAGGGTCCATGAAAAATCACTGACCACAGTAGAGTGAGATTAACATAAATAGAGGCAGAGGCACAGCACGATGGAGCACTGATTGTCCCTTTGGTCTGTATCATTTTAAGTTTCTTTTGTCTTTAGAAATCTTTAGCTGCAGGCTACTCTGCTGTGGGGGGAGCTTCTCTGAGCCACTCTGCTCTGAGGCTAATGGCATATAAAAGAGGAACCATGTAAGAATGTTCACAGCAGCACTTTATTCACGAGAGAGAAACCAGAAAACGAGCCAAACACCCATCAATGGGAGAGTGAGGGAATAGACTCTTGTAGAGACACAGTGGGATATTCTATGTACTCAGAGTGCATGAACTACAGCAATGCCACAAATCTATGGATGAATCTTAGACATACAATTTTAAGTGGTAGGTCCCCAAAGATTATGAGTGATGTGATACTCTCTTCATAAAGAAATAACTAAAATTTTAAAATATGCTTTAAAAGAATATAGAAAATAATCATAATAGATTTTAATAATTACTTATATATTATTTTATGATTATAATGTATTATATTAATAAAATATACATATATATAAAACTATACAAAAAAAGGGGAGGGATTGAGGGCAAGAGGAGAAGGGGACGACAGAGGATGAGATGGCTGGATGGCATCACTGACTCGATGGATGTGAGTCTGAGTGAACTCCGGGAGTTGGTGATGGACAGGGAGGCCTGGCGTGCTGCCATTCATGGGGTTGCAAAGAGTCGGAAACAACTGAGCGACTGATCTGATCTGATACAAAAAGGAAAACAAGAGAATGATGAGCATGGACTTTATTATTGGGTGGAGAAAATCATCAGAATAAAGACAGAGACCTTGCGGTTTGGGTAAGTTATTGTCAAGGTCCAGACTTTGCTTTGGGTGGTAGGTCTGGGGGCTAATGACATTATTCAGAATAACTAGGTAAATAACTAGATAAGAAATGCTAGAAAGCCAAGTTTGGATTCTTGATGAGAAAGTGCCATGGACAGGAATATGATGTGTCTGATTCAGTGTCCTGAGCTCAAAAAAGAAAAAAAGGTAGAAGAAAGGAAGCAGACAGAAAATGACAATGGCACGCATACAGGATCCTAAGGGGCAGGGGTTGGAGAAGAGGAGAAGGCCAGGCAGCCAGCAAGTGAGAGGCAAGAAGAGAAGAACCTGAGAAGCATACGGCCTGAGAATCCAGGAGGGAGTGGAGGGAAAGCTCAAGAGAAGGGAGCAGAAATCCAGTCCCAGCCACTAGAATCTTCTCATTTATTGGCATTATTGGTCAAAATTCTTCCGAATGGCCTTTGGAGGGAAAACTGAGCCAAGTTGCCACGCAGTAATTTGAAGGGAGCCTTTGCCTAGGATGATGATCTGAGTTAGGTTTGAATTTTCCACTACTAAAAAGAACCAGATAGGACTTATGCCCACGTACAGTAAGTACATCTGGCTGGAAATGGAGCCAGCCATCTCCCAGTTTCTCCCCTCCTCCCACCATGTCCCACCAACTGAATCAGATGAATGTATTGGCGTACTCACAGTTTAATGATGTCTGGTCCAAATATATGTACCACTAAATAGCAAGTGGTCTTCAAGAACAGTTTTTCTAAGAAAGATAAAGCAGGGGAAATAGATCATTATGATGAATTTAACACATGAGTCAATAATGATCTTTACTAGGAACTGAAGCTGAGTGCTTAATTTATCATTAATTCAAGTGATTAATTATAAAGATTTTTGAGAAATGTTACAGTTATTGTATCCATGAAAATATCATTTCCAGCTCTGGTTTATGTAAATGCTACTTTGCTTACTGTACATGCTAAAGAATGCTAATTTTTGATAAAAATACAGATAAATTCTGGAGTCTCATTTTCTTTTGTGTAGCAGGGAACATCTGAATGGTGGTGAGGATCTCATTTGTTGGTGACAGAAACAGGATTTGCTGGAAAGTAAATAATCTGAAGTATTGCTTTGTTGAAAATATTCTTCTCTGGTACTCATTTGGGGGGAAAAAGACTTGACTTTGACTATTTAGCTTTTGCTGTTGGTATCCCAGAGATAAAAAGATACTAATAGGTGTCTCTGTATTGCCATCTACACCAGAGAGAACACACACACAGACACACACAAACCCACTACCTAAACAATCTCCTTCCTCCTGCTTCCCCTGTTATGAAAGTACAGGAAGGCTTTGTGCATCAATCTGTTTGCACAATGAAACCTGTTAACTCTCTGGCCCTGTTTCTCTGCTTTGTCAGCCACTGTGGAACCCTGGTAATTCCAAGGAGGACTTTAGCAAGGTTAGGATAGATGGACTGTCCAGGAACAGATGGGAAACCCTCCCTGGGAATTTTCCTTGTCATGTTTACCTCAAACTGGGCTACCAGTTATTTGGGGAGTAGGGTAGTGGAACAACAAGATAAATATGGGAACTCTCTCTAGTACTCTGGAAAGTGAAAGTATTCATCACTTATTCATGTTCCACTCTTTGTGATAGCATGGGCTGTAGCCCACCAGGCTCCTCTGTCTTATGGAATTCTCCAAGCAAGAATACTGGAGTGGGAGTACTAGTTAGAGTGCCAGTACTCTTGAAAAGTGAAAGTCACTCCATTGTGTCTGACTCCATTGACTGTAGCCTGCCAGGCTCCCCTGTCCATGGAATTTTCCAGGCAAGAATACTGGAGTGGGTAGCCTATCCCTTCTTCAGGGCATCTTCCCAACCCAGGAATTGAACCGGAGTCTCCTGCATTGCAGGCAGATTCTTAATGGTAAATAACCATAAGGGAAGCCCAGTGTAAATACTACATTCATATTAAAACAGTTTCATGGGACTTTTTTTTTCGTGATAAAGCACAAGACTTCAAACTCATTATGCTTTTTAAGTAGGAACTTAAAACCAATCGTGTATTACTATGGACCCTACAGAAATAAAAAGAATGATAAGGAAATACTATGACATCTGCATGGCCGCAAATTAGATGATTTAGAAGAAATGGACAAATTTCTGGAATGACAAACTGCTGAAACTGACTTAAGAATAAATAGACAATCTTAATAGAGATATAACAAGAGATTTAACTAGTAATCAAAAATGTCCCATAAAGGAAAGCCCAGGGCCAGATAGCTTCACTGGTGAATTGTACCAAACATTTTCAAAACACATCTGACTAGATATTCTCCAAAGAAGTTACACAAATAGCTAATAAGTACATGAAAAGATGGTCAACACCATTAGCTATTAGAGGAAAATGTTAAAAACCACAATGAGATGCCACTTCACACCCACTATGATATGCTAGACTAAAAATAAAGATAAGCACAAGAAATGATGAGGCCATGAAGAAATTAGAATCTTCATATTCTGCTGGTAGGAATATAAAATGGTACAGCCACTTTGGTAAACAGTCTGACAGGTCCTCAAAAGGTTAAGTATAGGGTTACTATGTGAGCCAACAAGCCCACTGCTGGCATATACCCAAAAGAATACAAACATTTCCACACAAAAACTTACATATGAATGTTCATAGCGGAATTATCTTTATACAAAATCAAGTAAGTGGAAACAATTCAATCCAAATGTCCATTAATGACTGAATGGATGAAAAATAGTCTATCTGCACATAACAAAATAGTATTCGGCTATAAAGAGTAATGACTTTCTGATACCTGGTACAACATGGATGAACATTAATTATCCTAAATGAAAGAAACATACTTCTGTGATTGCATTTATATGAAATGACCACAATAGGCAAATTCTTAGGGACAGAAAGTCAATTTGTGGTTGCTTAGGGCTGGAAGGAATGGTTAGGAGTGGGCATCTGAGGTGGGTGGAGGTCCTTGTTGATATAATGAAAATATTCTTAAATAGATGGTGGTGATGGACATACAACTCCATTCAGCTGGTAAAGAATCTGCCTGCAATACATGAGGCCCCGTTTTGATTCCTGGGTCAGGAAGATCCCCTGGAAAAGGGATTGGCTACCCACTCCAGTATTCTTGGGCTTCTCTGGTGGCTCAGATGGTAAAGAATACACCTGTGGTGCAGGAGACATGTGTTCAGTCCTTGGATTGGGAAGATCCCCTGGAGAAGAGAATGGCTATACACTCCAGTATTCTTGCCTGGAGAATTCCATGGACAGAGGAGCCTGGCAGGCTACAGTTCATGGGGTTGCAAAGAGTCGGACACAACTGAGTGACTTTATTAATTGAAGTATACACTTTAAATGCATGTATAATTGAACTAAATCTCAATACAACTGCTATAAAATAAAAACAGCACCCCCTTGGGTTTTCCTTTTTAGGGGTCCTAAGGAATACTCCAGAACTCAGAGACTTGGGTTTCAGCACTGGGTAATTTGTTTTGACCTTGGTCAGGTTGATTTCCCTTCTGGGTTTCAGTTTCCTCATCTGAAAAATGTAGGGGTAGGATTCAGTTCCCTTCACTATGTTGTCTTGGAAGTTTGGAGGATTATATAACTGACATTCAAAATTACATGGACTTGTAAAGCACTTTGGAATGAGTTTCCAGTGTTGTTCATGTAGAACTAGTTTAGCCAAGAGCAGAGCAATTTAAAAATTGACACCAGGTGTTCTCTGATACACTTGCAGTGTTGCCTGAAAGGCAGGGAACAATTTTCTTCTTTCTGGTAAAATAAGAGATGCTTCTGTGTGCATGTGTATGTGTATGTGTATATTTTTTCTAGAACCTTGTTTTGCTCAAGTCGAAGTAAGTGGCAGCAAGATTTTCCTAATCTTCTGTGCAGGGCCAACAATCAGTTTCCTCAAATTCTGTGATGGTTAAGAATGAGAGGCTACTGCAGAAATGGCTAACGTGGGAGACAAGTTGGATTTCTGAGAGCTAAACTCTAGATAGACCTAGAAGACTACAGAGCAGAGATAGGCAGTCTCTAGAAAAAGCCTGATTGGGCCCAGTCAGTCATAATTAGATGATAACCTGTTATTGCTACAACTGAACAAAAGATTGACACCAACATAGTGCTAGTAACCTCTCTGATGTAAAAAGTCTACAGTTAAATTGTGCTTGTGACCAGGAAGGTACAAGAACATTTAATTTCTACAGAATGAAAAGGACTTCAAACAGCATAGGGATAAAAAGGTATGGCCACTTCCAAGGGCAAAGGGAGGTTAAAAAAGAAACAATTGCACACTCATCATATGTTAAGTGTATCCATATGTACCAGTGTAAATAAAACCTAGAACATTTCAGGTAGTAAGTCACCTTTAGGTTTACCATCATTTCTTTTCTCATAAGAGACTTTTGACGGAGTGGTTTTTTCACCCTCATTCTATGAGAAGAAATTTTGAGAATTGAAGGCTTCCTCAAGGGTAGAGTGGTTCAGTAAGAGATTAAAATCTTTTATTCCAAAAGCCCAAGTTATTTGTAGTATGCATTTAAATGTACTTAGGACATTTTTTGATGCCTCATCTACCTCAGTTATGGCAGGTATATACCAACTTACTAATTAGAAATTTAAAACACAGTGAGTTGACCACCAAGATAGTTCTGTGGCTGTGTGTTCTAAGGCTGCATGTAGATTTTCAGAGCCTACAGAATGCGAGGAGAGTTGCCTTCCTCATTTTAAGTTGACATCAGTTTTTAACTATCATACTCCACAGAGATAAGATTTCTGCACAGATGACCCAAGAAAGTGAAGTTCTAGCAAGACACTGAGGGCATAGGAGTCTGCTGACCCCTGGTGAGAATGATTCTATTAATCATTTTTCCATTAACAATTCTGAGATTCTTCCAAGGTGTTTACTAATGAGAGCCAGAGGCAAAAGCAGTGGGTGAAAGTGAAGGTCAGAAATATTTTGCACAGTTCGAAAAACTGTCTTCCCAGGCACAGGAAAGGCCAACATGATTTACTGAGTGATTATTCTCAAGAATGTTGCTGCATGCTTTTTTCTGCTAAGGTTATGTTTTATAAACTTATTTAGCTTTGGAGGTAAAAGCAGTATTACTTAAAAGTAATTTTAAAAATCATAACTGTTGCTGTGCATAGTTTGACATCCCCTCTCTCCCATTCTCCTGGCTCTCCACAGAGAAGGCAACACTGGGTGTACTCAGGCAGTGTGGATGTTTTCATATTTCATAAACAAAGCAGTCCTATGATGTCTTCTAGAAGGAGAAATCTTCAGCCAATGGTCAGACTGTCACTGTCACCCTACACAAGTCACATGACTGTTGTATATGTTCTTCCGCCTCCACAAAATGGAAACAGTAACGTCCACTCTGCCTTCGTGTCTGTCAGGTGAAAGAGCCTTTAATCTGAACTGAGTGCTTTATCTCCATCCAGACATAAATGTTAATTAATAAAATGAAAATACCCCAAGTAGGCTTATGAATTCTTTGAAAAGCTCCTCTAATTGAAAGGTAGCCCAGTACTGAAAACAGAAATACTTCCTTTGCTTCCCTTTGGTGATGTGCCAGCTACTATTTTACTGGATTCTGACTTTCAGCCTCTCATTTTACCTGAACAAAAACTTTTTGTTAAGAATCAGAAGGAGCCAAGATGGAACCTTGAAACCAGCAATCTTAGTTCATGCATTTTTATGTTTTGCTGGTACATTAGAACAGGATCATCTGAGAAACAGGATTTTTACTCACGTTTTCACCTTTGAACAGAAAACTTTGCCTAAAAAGAGAAAATCAAACTCAAGGCACAAATGGTGATATCTATCAGTGTGGTCTACTACACAGAAATGAAAACTAGTCAAAACAAGTTTTAATGATAATTATGACTATTTTTTTTTTCCTTGTAAAATGATAATAACATTTTCTTCTTCTTCCTCTAATTCAGAGATGTGAGAATAAAAGGTAAGGTTTATAATAGATGCTGAATGTCCAATAATAAGGGGATGGATAAATAAAATAAGGGACATTTATATGGTGAAGGCCTGTAGAATAACTTAGAGGCTCGACCTAAGTCTATGTATATCTTGACATGTATAGATCCAAAAACATACTGTTGAGTGAGAAACAGAAGTTGCAGAGTGGTATATATAGTAACTATTGATGTAAAAATGAGATCCCCACAAGGCAGGATTCTGGAAAGATGGTGGTGGAGGCAGCAGAGTTTTCGTATTTCACTGAATCTCAATTAAAAAAATAATAATAAAGCTTCTGAATAGGAAAACCAAAACACTATGAACATTAGTTACAGCAAAACTAGATATCTCCATGAGCCCCCAAATACAATTAAGACAACAAGAAACCACTCGTAACTGTGAGACTTGGGGGTTATCAAGTGTGGGAGAAGGTAAAGGGATGCAAGGGATAAACAGATGAATCGCCAAAATAGCCTGGGTATTGATAACAAAGTATGGTGGGCCAGTTAAGGATATCAGCTGAAAGTGGGAAAGGCGGGGATGAGGTTTAGCCCACTTCTGTAGCTGATGAGTACAAAAGACTCAGGGTTAGAAGGACAAAGGCATTTGAGGTGAGGCATCACCAAATTCTAGAAATTCGTCTACCAGAGCTCCCTTCCAGGATAAGGTTCACACTGTGGAGAAATTAGCTGGATAGAAGCAAAACAAAGAGAAAATCCAGATAAAAGTGGGCAGGAAGATAGAATCAGAAAATCTCAAAATGCAAGCAGCCATGTGTTTATTTTCTAACACAAACAAAAACAAAGGAAGGAATTCTGTGCATTTAGAGAGGCTGCCCTGAACCACTTCTCTAAGAGTTTTGGAAAAACAATTTCACATAAAAATGAGCAATAGAAATGTATCTAGGTCAACTCCCATACAAAGTTATTATAAGAAGAAAAAAAAGAATAAGGAACAGAATCACATCCTTGCAGATAGCAAAAGCATGCCAGAAAATTGTGCCAAAAAAAGGATTAAAACATAACAGTATTTTAAAATGAGTGAGAAGTATTAATAAAATGATACGAGACATGAAAGAACAACAGAAATCAGAACTGAAAAAACTCAGAAATGGAATAAAAGAATTCAGGGAAGAACACAAAATTATAAAAATAAATAACATCCATATTAGAATGAATGTGAGAAGAAAGGCATACAATAGCTCACATTGTAAAATAAACAGAAGATAAAAAAGAGGAAAACTTTCAAGATAAAAAAATGAAGTGATTAAGAAGTATTCATCATATATTAATGTATGTATATGGAATCTAGAAAGATGATACTGATGCACATATTTGCAGAGCAGCAGTGGAGACGCAGACATAGAGAAAGACTTGTGGACACAGGTGGAAAAGGAGAGGGTGGGATGAATAGAGAGAGCAGTATTGAAACATACACATTACTGTGTAAAATAGGTAGCTGGTAGGAATTTGCTGTATGACACAGGGAGCTCAAACCCAGTGCTCTGATTACCTAGAGGGTTGAGATGGGGTGGAAGGTTCAAGAAGGAGGGGACATATATATGCCCCATGGCTGGTTCATGTTGATGTATGGCAGAAACCAACACAATATTGTAAAGCAATTATCCTCCCATTAAAAATAAATAAATTCCTCGGCCTTAAAGCCATCTTTTGAGAAACCTCCATGCCATGAGAATGAAGTGGAGGAAGAAGTGAATGCACAAGCTGAAGCACAAAAGAAGAAAGATGAGGCAGAGGTCCAAGGAAACCTGTATAGCCATGGAAACCACAGAAGCAGAAACAAGGGAAGGTAGAGGCCAGTGATGCTGGTACAAATTGTTGGACGGCATGCCTACTATCTAGAACTTGTCTCAATGGATCCGGAACATCCATGGCTATTCTGATCACCTTGACCACCTTTGAGAGACCCACCTTGCTTATATCAAAGGGGTCCCTTTTGGTCCTTTGCCCTGGACCTGTGATTTTTGGACTAGTTATCTTCTCAATTGTGGCTGAATGTAACATGTATACAATAAATCATCTCTTTTGCTGTCTTAGCTGAAGAAAAAAAATTGTTAAATTATTCATTCAAGAGATAGGAAAAATCATTAATACAGGCAAAGAAGATCTAAAATATGGATACTGTAAATCCTGAGGAAGAAAACCAAATCAAGAAAACTGAGCAAATACTAAAAAGTTTGTGAGATTAAAAAAAAAAAATATTTTAATTGGGGTTTGGTGGTGTTGGGGGGGGTGGGGGGGGGACAGAAAACTGGAGACAGATTGGCGGTACTCAAAAGCTTTGTGAGAGTAGAGGGGAGAAGAAGAAAAAGTCTTTAACGCCGCTATCTGATCGACATATTGAGAGAGCATACTGTGTCCTTGAGAACATCAATATACAACAAGTGACACCAAGATATAGTCTAGTTAGATGACTAAATTTTATAAAAATGAAAAAAAAATCATTTGAACTAGGCAAAAACAGTAAATGACTTATAAGAAAAGGAAAATCAGATTATGATTAAGCTTTTAATAACATATTTAAGACACTTAGGGAAAGAAATTACATGCCAAGGATTTTTATATCTGGAAAAACACTGACTTTCAAGTATAAAGGACAAGCCAGCTTGTTCTTAACATGCAAGAATTCAGGTTCTATTGTTCCCATGAGTCCTTTCTGAGGAATGAATTTTAGATAGTAACTCGACTAGAGAGACATCTGCATAAGGGCTGATGGTGAACATCAGTCTTATAGTTGCTGATGGAACTAAAACTAAATGAGGGTGCAAAGGGAAAGTACATATTGTATGTAATGGCTGTATGCTAAAATAATATAGTACAATGACTAAAAAGTGTAGAGATATGGGGAAAGCATATTCAAATAACAATTTAACTGCTCTCAAGGATTATAAAATATATTAATAATAGTAGAATTAAGATTGACATCCTGAGCCTCTTGTATGTGAAAAGGAGGATAGGTAAATGAGTGATCATGAGATATTTTAATTTAATCAATCCCCTTGTCCATGAGAGTTAGGACTTCAACTGTGGAAAGAAGATACAGATATGAGACAGAAGATGTAAAGAAAAGATCCTGCACTCCTGAAATTGAATTTAAAGTGACAAGATGAACTCATTAGATGTTTTATCTTAAAATAATATAAGTAAATATATATGCAGCCATGAAATTAAAAGATGCTTACTCCTTGGAAGGAAAGTTATGACCAACCTAGATAGCATATTCAAAAGCAGAGACATTACTTAGCCAACAAAGGTTCGTCTAGTCAAGGCTATGGTTTTTCCTGTGGTCATGTATGGATGTGAGAGTTGAACTGTGAAGAAGGCTGAGCCCCGAAGAATTGATGCTTTTGAAGTGTGGTGTTGGAGAAGACTCTTGAGAGTCCCTTGGACTGCAAGGAGATCCAACCAGTCCATTCTAAAGGAGATCAGTCTTTGGAAGGAATGATGCTAAAGCTGAAACTCCAATACTTTGGCCACCTCATGCGAAGAGTTGACTCATTGGAGAAGACTCTAATGCTGGGAGGGATTGGGGGCAAGAGGAGAAGGGGACAACAGAGGATGAGATGGCTGGATGGCCTCACTGACTTGATGGCCTTGAGTGTGAGTGAACTCCGGGAGTTGGTGATGGACAGGGAGGCCTGGCGTGCTGCGATTCATGAGGTCGCGAAGAGTTGGACATGACTGAATGACTGATCTGATCTCTGATCTGATATATATGTATGTTTTCTATCACTGTCAACAGAAGAAGTCTAGAAAGAATGGCAGACTGAGTAGCAATGAGATTCCTATGCACTCAGACCTTGCGGTCTTAATACTGCTGCTGCTGCTGCTAAGTCGCTTCAGTGATGTCCGACTCTGTGCGACCCCAGAAACAGCAGCCCACCAGGCTCCCCCATCCGTGGGATTCTCCAGGCAAGAATACTGGAGTGGGTTGCCATTTCCTTCTCTAAGGCATGAAAAGGAAAAGTGAAAGTGACGTCACTCAGTCGTTTCTGACTCTTTGAAACCCCATGGACTGTAGCCTACCAGGCTCCACTGTCCATGGGATTTTCCAGGCAAGAGTACTGGAGTGGGTTGCCATTGCCTTCTCCATCTTAACACTATTTCCCACTAAAAGAAACCAGAGCATCTAAGAGAAATGACTGATTTCAAGCCTGGGCTTGGAAATGTACAAGACAGGCTAGTACAACTGTCATACCAGTTAGTGAGGAAGCTATCAAAGATTGTGTAGATTTATGTCAAAAGGATGTAGGAATCAGCTTACAGAAGTTCCCACTGGTCAAAGATGAGACAAATTTGAGTTTCAAAAGGACAATAACTGAAGTAAACTGAAACTCATCAAATGCATATAAATTGATGAGTTCATAATGATACTGTAAAGAAAACCTAGGGACATTACTTTGCCAACAAAGGTCAGTCTAGTCAAGACTATGGTTTTTCCAGTAGTCATGTATGGATGAGAGAGTTGGACTCTAAAGAAAGCTGAGTGCCGAAGAATTGATGCTTTTGAACTGTGGTGTTGGAGAAGACTCTTGAGAGTCCCTTCAACTTCAAGGAGATCAAACTAGTCCATCCTAAAAGAGATCAGTCCTGAATATTCATTGGAAAGACTGATGCTTAAACTTCAATACTTTGGCCACCTGATGCAAAGAACTGACTCATTTGGAAAGACCCTGATGCTGGGAAAGATTGAAGGCAGGAGGAGAAGGGGATGACAGAGGATGAGATGGTTGGATGGCATCACCGACTCAATGGACATGAGTTTGAGTCAACTCTGGGAGTTGGTGATGGACAGGGAGGCCTGGCATGCTGCAGTCCATGGGGTCGCAGAGTTGGACATGACTGAGTGACTGAACTGAACTGACTCAACTAGTTTGGGATGATACTACAAGTACTACTCTACTTGAAAACTGGCAAGTAGAGAAAAAGAATCAAGCATTTACCCTGCCTTTCTTAGAATAAATAGTACCATTAGTAACTGTGGAAAAAAAATGCATGCAAGAATTCAGGGAATATTGTTCCAATGAGTCCTTTCTAAGGAATGAACTTTAGACAGTAACTAACTATCTAATGGAGAAGGCAATGGCACCCCACTCCAGTACTCTTGCCTGGAAAATCCCATGGGCAGAGGAGCTTGGTGGGCTGCAGTCCATGGGGTCGCACAGAGTCGGACACGACTGAGTGACTTCACTTTCACTTTTCACTTTCATGCATTGGAGAAGGAAATGGCAACCCACTCCAGTGTTCTTGACTGGAGAATCCTAGGGATGGGGGAGCCTGGTGGGTTGCTGTCTGTGGGGTTGCACAGGGTCGGACACGACTGAAGCAACTTAACAGCAGCAGCAGCAGCAACTATCTAAAAACATCTCTAAACGATAATGATGATGAGGGAAACTGACTCTAATATATTTCAGCTACTACATGAAATATAATTGGTATATTAGAACAGCACCATTTTGTAACCCCAATGAAGTAACAGACTTAGTCATAGAGCATCAACAGTGCTAATATCACAAAAATAAAACAAGAGAAAAACACTTATGATGGCCTCCTGATGAAAGAAAACACCATCACTTATAGCCTTGCCGAAGAAATCAAATTGGAGTCTGGTCAAGCCTCAGATCTAGCTGCCATTTTCAGGAAACACAGACACAGAAAAACATATTCAATCCTACCACAGGGATGCCACCAACAAAATGCAGAAACTACAGGGCAGATTCTATAGCTCACTTACAAGGAAAAGGAATGGATGGAAAAGAAACTGGTAGATTAAAATGGGACTTAAAAGACACATCAAAAATTTTAAAAGTGGACAAAACTATGATGTCTGGAGATACCCAGTTGGATGGTAAAGTTATAAAGCAATATAAGAAGATGATTATAGTAGCAGGCAGGTTTTTTTTTTTTTTTTTTTTTTTTTAAGGGAGAAGGAGGAGTTTTTGATGAGATGGAGCATGTGGATGGGACTTTTGGAGTAGCCACCAATCTGTTCCTTTTTGAACATAGCCCTGTTCCTCTGGACTATGTTTACAAAGATGTTCACCTTTCAAAAGCTGATAAAACTATACATTTATTTTGTGTGGTTTTCTGCATTTATTTCCTTTTACCAGGAAAAGACTTAAAAATTATCCATAGATAATACTACACATCATCTATAGATTCATAGACAATGAAGTGAATGTAAAAGTATAAAATTTGACAAAGCTAATATCCATCAAGTTCACATGAATGGTTCTCTCTAGAGAGGTAGGACAACGGAACTGGGATCAGGGGAGGCCAAAGTGCCTTCTAGTTTATTTGTCACATTCTAATTCCATGAAAGAAAGATGATGCAATTATGTAAAAATGTTAGCAGTAGTCAGACTGGGACATTGCAAGCAAATGCATTTGTGTATTATCTTCTCTCAGTTTTTATTTTTAAATACAAAAATGAGCTTATGAGTGTACATTGTGACTATAAGCAGTACATTTTCTAAAAGTGCACTGATGCCATTGACACAGCATTTGTTAAGTCAAAGATAAAACTGTCTTGAGTCCAACTATCTTACTTAAAAATAATAATGTAGGCATCTTTGGAGAATTAGTTCCTTAACATTGCTGCTGCTGCTGCTGCTAAGTTGCTTCAGTCGTGTCCGACTCTGTGCAACCCCATAGACGGCAGCCCATCAGGCTCCCCCGTCCCTGGGATTCTCCAGGCAAGAACACTGGAGTGGGTTGCTATTTCCTTCTCCAATGCATGAAAGTGAAAAGTGAAAGTGAAGTAGCTCAGTCTAGTCCAACTCTTAGCGGCCCCATGGACTGCAGCCTACCAGGCTCCTCTGTCCGTGGGGTTTGCCAGGCAAGAGTACTGGAGTGGGTGCCATTGCCT
This sequence comes from Tragelaphus eurycerus, assembly GCA_935064755.1. Classification (NCBI taxonomy): domain Eukaryota; kingdom Metazoa; phylum Chordata; class Mammalia; order Artiodactyla; family Bovidae; genus Tragelaphus; species Tragelaphus eurycerus. The sequence continues at coordinate 36,472,180 of CAKXYN010000002.1, forward strand.
TCTCCATTAAGTGAATGAAAATTTAACTCTCAATGAAGTTTACTCATTGTGATTGTACACCTAATAATACTCTGATATAAGGGAAATAGAATCAATATGTTTATTCTGATGAAATTTAAAACAACTATACAATTTGCTTAAGGTCTTCCCAGGTGGCTCAATGGTAGAGAATCCACTTGCTAATGCAGGAGATGTGGGTTCAATCCCTGGGTCAGGAAGATTCCCTGGAGAAGGAAATGGCAACCCACTCCAGTATTCTTGCCTGGGAAATCCTATGGACAGAGGATCCTGGTGGGCTACAGTCCATGGGGTTGCAAAAGAGCCAAACACAATTTAGCAACTAAACAACAACAGCATACCATTTGTTTAAACCACAGATCATTTCCTGCTTTTGCAGGATGTGTAAGGAATTTTATTGAGATCCAATTCATATCAATGGAATGTTACCAGCTTATTTTCCAGTTTGGAATTTTAAGATCCATTGTCTTTTCAGACTAAATAAAGCTCTGTGTTAGAAGGGGTGTACGTGCATTTGAGAATGTGTATGTGGTTAAATTAACATAAATCACTGAAAATTATTTATTATTGATTTTTTTGCCTTCCTAGTATTTAAGGTCATGATCACTAGGTGGGCAAATCATTATAAATGATTCATAAAAAAATTGGCCATTTGACATTTTACTCCCTAAATGTCCACAGCAATCTCATTCTGCTATGATAGAAAATGAATGTCTGGGGGGAAAATGCCTAGAGTGTTCTTTTGTGTGTTTCTTTTAATTCCTATGATCCCCATAAGAATATCAACTCACAGAAAGAACACAGTCAGATTCTCCTCTGTAAACTCATGTAGGGTATAAATTCACTCATGACGGCTCATGAGTGAGAAAAGAATCAGACCCATAGCCAAGTGACCCTTTTTACATTACCAGGCAAGTAGCTGCAGAGTCTCTCCATTGAGATCTGGACTGTCGAGTTGTGAACTTGAGCGAGCTGTTCAATCATAGACACCACCAGCACACACCCTGCAGGGAGCAGAAGAGAAGTCAGCTATGTCACATGGAAAGCTTCTCTGGAGGACTGAAAGAAGAAAGGGGGCTATATGTGTGTCCTTAAGAACACAAACCTTTCCAAAACAGAGAACTTTTCCTTGCCATGATTTTTATAATTGACCACATGAATGAGTACGCTGAGTTTTTAGTGAAATATGATAAGAAAATTGTGACTTTGGGGGTCAGAAAGACAGGTTATCAGCTGACTTTTGTCACTTTTAAGCTATGTGACTTCAGGGAAGTAATTGAATCTTGCTTTATTTCCATTTCATTTTGATCATATGGGGGAAAGAGGTGCCATTTATAGGAGTTAGTGTGTGGAAGACAGCCAGCCAGTGCTGAGGACAAGCTCGTGGACACTGGCCTCTGCTGTCTGCTCTCCCTCCCTTCTGCCGTAGACAGCTTCACTGTGAGTAGGATCATTCCCACCTTACACACGCTCAGCTTATGACCTGGGCTCAGATTTTTAATTGCAAAAAAGCACTGGAAATCGCCCAACATCTGGAGTCAGAAGACCTGGGGCTGAGTCCTGCCCCTGAATCTTGGGCTTATCATGTATCCTTTCTAAGCCTTGGCTTCCTCACTGCAAAGTAGTTAAGTTTCCTGCAGGGTTGCTGTGATGATTCAATGAGATGATAGTACAAATTAAGATGGCTTTGAAATCAAAACACTATTGTAAAATATTATTTTACCTCTCAGCTATAAAGCACTCTGCTTGAAAACATGTACCAATACAATAAGTGTCCAGAAGGAACCTTGGATTAAATTAAGAATATATTTCTCAAGCTACCTTGATGTATGATAATGGTTAAGGCACAGAATTGCTAGGCTAACACCCCTAGAAGGTTCTGTCACCAGCCTAAATTGCCAGGGAAGACCAAACCTTCTTTGTCCAAAGGGAGGGGACGCTCTTCTACACACAAGGGGTTGATTGTTCAAAGATCAGTAATTCTGAGAAGAAACTGTTCAGCTTCACTGAGATAAGAGGAATGGCATTTATTAGCAGAGGCTGGTTTCCAAGGAGGCAAAAGAAGGACTACATCTAAAATAAAGAAGTTCCAGGGTGGCTGGCCCAGCACTCAGCTCACTATTCCCCATCTGCTCAAGAAGCTGGGGACCCAAGTTCACATGCAGTGTCATTAAAACTAAATTGCCACTAGGAATTCTTGAGGGAAAGTGGCTGATAACAGATGTGAATAGTACAACTGGGCTTCTCTAGACAGAAAGAAATTAAATCTCCCATAGAATGAGAGATTGCCAACAAAGAAGGAGAGACTTCCACCTTTCTAGACATTGCAACACCTGATCAGGCTTTGGCCTCGGTCATTCTGTACCCTTCAGCAAAGCTGGGCTCACCAAATCTGAGATAGTTCAACCTTGATAACCACAGTCTTACTGCTCTGGGAGCATCTTCCTCTGGGGCATTCAACTTCAATTAGCAAGGTAGATTAGGTGTGCTTTTAAAGTAATCCATGCATTGAGGGCTTTATTACATTGCAGTGAATTCAGTAGCTGATATTTATTAGCACTTTACAGTCTTAAAAATATTTTCATGTATATTTTGTTTTATTTTCCAATAACTTTTCAAGAAAGGGGGCTTCTCTGGTGACTCAGATGGTAAAGAATCTGCCTGCAATGTGGGAGACTGGAGTTCAATCCCTGGGCTGGGAAGATCCCCTGGGAATTGCTACCCACTCCTGTATTCTTGCCTGGAGAATGCCATGGACAGAGGAGCCTGGTGGGCTACAGCCCATGGGGTCACAAAGAGTCAGACACAACTGAGCAACTAACACTTTTTCAAAAGATGGATGCAATGCAATCTCATTTCAGAATATTTTTAAAATATACAGCAGTGTTAAAAGGATAAACATCACTTAAATCATCCAGAGATAAACAAATTTCACTTCTAAACACAAAATATATATAATATGCTTGAATTTTTTAACATTTATAATGCACTTTTCAATCTTGATTTATGTCTCTGCTAATCACTTGTTAAGTTAGGTGGAGCTAAATACATTTAATAACTGCAATTTAAAATAATTATAAGTAATTATACTGCAATGTTGTAAGAGGATGCAGTGTGGTATAGTTGAAAAGGGAGAAGCTTTGAAATAAAAAATAAACTTTTTAAAAAACAAAGTTCAAATACTGGATTAATCACTTAAAATGGTGTAACTTTGAACAAGTTGCCTAACCTTCTGGAACTTCTTATTAAGTATTTACAAAGAAGACATACAGATGGCTAAGAAACACATGAAAAGATGCTCAACATTACTCCTTATCAGAGAAATGCAAATCAAAATGACAATGAGGTACCATCTCACACCAGTCAGAATGGCTGCTATCAAAAAGTCTACAAACAATAAATGATGGACAGGGTGTGGAAAAAGGGAACCCTCTTACACTGTTGGTGGGAATGCAAGCTAATATAGTGCTATGGAGAACAATGTGGAGATTCCTTAAAAAACTGGAAATAGAACTGTCATATGATCCAGCAATTCCACAGCTGGGTGTACACACCAAGGAAACCAGAACTGAAAGGGACACGTGTACCCCAATGTTCATTACAGCACTGTTTGCAACAGCTAGGACATGGAAACAACCTAGCCGTCCATCAGCTGACGAATGGATAAGAAAGTTGTAGTACACATACACAATGGATTATTACTCAGGTATTAAAAAGAACACATTTGAGTCAGTTCTAATGAGGTGAATGAAACTGGGGCCTATTATACTGAGTGAAGTAAGTCAGAAAGAAAAATATCAATACAGTATATTAATGTAAATAGGAAAGACTAGGGATCTCTTCAAGAAAATCAGAGATACTAAAGGAACATTTCATGCAAAGATGGGCTTGACAAAGGACAGAAATGGTATGGACCTAACAGAAGCAGAAGATATTAAGAAGAGATGGCAAGAATACACAGAAGAACTGTACAAAAAAGAGCTTCATGACCCAGATAATCACAATGGTGTGATCACTGACATCCTGGAATGTGAAGTCAAGTGGGCCTTAGAAAGCATCACTATGAACAAAGCTAGTGGAGGTGATGGAATTCCAGTTGAGCTATTCCAAATCCTGAAAGATGATGCTGTGAAAGTGCTGCACTCAAGATGCCAGCAAATTTGGAAAACTCAACAGTGGCCACAGGACTGGAAAAGGTCACTTTTCATTCCAATCCCAAAGAAAGGCAATGCCAAAGAATGCTCAAACTACCGAACAATTGCACTCATCTCACATGCTAGTAAAGTAATGCTCAAAATTCTCCAAGCCAGGCTTCAGCAATATGTGAACCGTGAACTTCCTGATGTTCAAGCTGGTTTTAGAAAAGGCAGAGGAACCAGAAATCAAATTGCCAACATCCACTGGATCATGGAAAAAGCAAGAGAGTTCCAGAAAAGCATCTATTTCCGCTTTATTGACTATGCCAAAGCCTTTGACTGTGTGGATCACAATAAACTATGGAAAGTTCTGAAAGAGATGGGAATACCAGACCACCTGATCTGCCTCTTGAGAAATTTGTATGCAGGTCAGGAAGCAACAGTTAGAACTGAACATGGAACAACAGACTGGTTCCAAATAGGAAAAGGAGTTCATCAAGTCTGTATATTGTCACCCTGTTTATTTAACTTATATGCAGAGTACATCATGAGAAATTCTGCACTGAAAGAAACACAAGCTGGAATCAAGATTGCTGGGAAAAATATCAATAACCTCAGGTATGCAGATGATACCACCCTTATGGCAGAAAGTGAAGAGGAACTAAAAAGCCTCTTGATGAGATGGAAAGTGGAGAGTGAAAAAGTTGGCTTAAAGCTCAACATTCAGAAAATGAAGATCATGGCATCCAGTCCCATCACCTCATGGGAAATAGATGGGAAAACAGTGGAAACAGTGTCAGACTTTATTTTTCTGGGCTCCAAAATGACTGCAGATGGTGACTGCAGCCATGAAATTAAAAGACGCTTACTCCTTGGAAGGAAAGTTATGACCAGCCTAGATAGCATATTGAAAAGCAGAGACATTATTTTGCCAACTAAGGTCTGTCTAGTCAAGGCTATGGATTTTCCAGTGGTCATGTATGGATGTGAGAGTTGGACTGTGAAGAAGGCTGAGCCCCGAAGAATTGGTGCTTTTGAAGTGTGGCGTTGGAGAAGACTCTTGAGAGTCCCTTGGACTGCAAGGAGATCCAACCAGTCCATTCTGAAGGCGATCAGCCCTGAGATTTATTTGGAAGGAATGATGCTAAAGCTGAAGCTCCAGTACTTTGGCCACCTCATGTGAAGAGTTGACTCATTGGAGAAGACTCTGATGCTGGGAGCGATTCGGGGCAGGAGGAGAAGGGGACGACAGAGGATGAGATGGCTGGATGGCATCACTGACTCGATGGACGTGAGTCTGAGTGAACTCTGGGAGTTGGTGATGGACAGGGAGTGCTGCGATTCATGGTGTCTCAAAGAGTCAGACACGACTGAGTGACTGATCTAATCTGATCTGAATTAATGCATATATATGGAATTTAGAAAGATGGTAATGACACCTCTATATGCAAGACAGCAAAAGAGACACAGATATAAAGAAAAAACTTTTGGACTCCATAGGAGAAGGTGAGGGTGGGATGATTTGAAATAATAGCATTGAAACATGTAAATTACTATATGTGAAACAGATGACCAGTCCAAGTTCGATGCATCAGACAGGGCACTCAAAGCCGGTGCACTGGGACAACCCAGAGGGGTGGGATGGGGAGGGAGGTGGGGGGAAGGTTTGGGACAAGAGGGTACATGTACACCCGTGGCTGATTCACATCAGTATACGGCGAAAACCACCACAATATTGTGAAGTAATTAGCCTCTAATTAAAATAAATAAATTTAAAAAAAGAGTTTATAGTTAGAGTAAAAGTTCCTTGTTGGCAGGATTGGGACCACAATATTGTGAAGTAATTAGCTTCTAATTAAAATAAATAAATTTAAAAAAAGAGTTTACAGTTAGAGTAAAAGTTCCTTGTTGGCAGGATTGGGGTCTTCCTATTTCTAACTTTGAGTACCTGGCTTGGAGGAAGGAGATAAGAGTTGTTGGCTGACTCGAAGCAAACTGACTAGAGAGCCACCTGAGGGACAATTCAGTTGTCACTTGGTGGAGACCTCCATAGAAAAGAATTAATGAATGCAACTGACTTTGTGTTCTAGCTCAGTCATCTCACAGATGACATTGCTTACTCTGTTCCATCTCATTACAGGACATGGCTCCACTTCTCATCCTGCTGTGCAACAACCAGCACCATCTATTAAGTCAACCAGCAGATTCTCTAGCAAATAGTCACAACACACAGCTCAGGATCAAAGAAGAACGCGGTAGAGGTTGGGTTGAGCTCTTGCATAGCAGTCACTTCATAGAGTCTCATCAAGGAGCTGCAGCATTTGTCACCCAGAGTGGACTTGAGAGTACAAACAGGTACATACCTGTTTATTTTCATCCTTGGCATGGAAGGACAAATGCAAAGAGAATTGTGCTGCTTGAGACCAGCCTGCTTCTTTGTCCTTACAGAGGTGAGGTTTTCTTTTACTCAGAGCAGTCCCAACAAGGACTGATGACTTTCATGGCTCCTTAGCACTACTCACTTAAATAAGAAATCATTAGATAGTGCCACTTGGCAAGTCCTAAATAAAAAGGAACCCCTTCCCCCCAAAATTTGACTGTCTCTAAAGATTGGGTATATCTTGCCACTATCGCCACTCTGCCTAGTGAAGAGTTGTTATGATCAAAAGAACTCTGCAGAAAAGCAGGTAATGGGGCTTGAAATATGTAAACGCCCGTGCTGGGCTCAGCTTTGATTTGAGTCCCACTCACTTGGACATCCCCGCCCATTTCCACCGAGCTCAACTCCACTTGGGTTGTTAATTTAGGGTCTGCAGTGAGGTGTGTCCTGAATCCTTTAGTAACAAGAATAGAGAAATTGACTTTGCTATAGTTTCTAATAAGAGGTTTCACCATCTTGACAGGCTGAAAAAATGTTTCCCCTTGGAGAAATGCATGAGCAGAGTAATTCTTCCCATTATAGACTATTCTCTGGCTGCTAATAAAAAGGCCTGGGTTTGCTGAAGTAAGTTTGTCCAAGCTACTGTTCATTTAAGAAGTGATGAGAGTGGGTGAGAACTATGTATTTTGCTCAGTGGTCACCATCTTCCATATGGACAATCTCTTCTCACCTGGCAACTGAAAATAATGAATATAATAGAAACAGACACCCCTGACATTGTAAGAAAAGAAGCAAATAGGCTAGAATAAAAACACCTGCCATAGGAATCTGCTTCTAGACACACATCTCAGGTAGACTGCAGACTGTACCATGGAATCTTTTTGAAATGAAACAGAACTCTTAAAACTCTGATTATAATCATATCTGTGCTGGCTGGAGATGCGGCCAACTGCAGAGAGAGGTCTATTAGATTTCCCATTTGTCTGAAGCCTGCACTTCATCGAGAAGCCTTGAAAGCACCTGGCAGTTATCAGAACCAGAGTCGGCGTGACTACACTTCCTTTTTGACCCTGGGTTGGGGCATAAATAATTCATTACATGGCTAGAATATTCTTTGCAGATTTCAAAGAGTTTTGCATACATTTTCATCTCATTTAAACTTCACAACAACTTTACTCTTCACTGTAGGAATTATTGCTCTCATTGTACAGACCAGAAGTCAGAGGCTCAGAGAAGTTAGGTCCTTGCCAAGTATATAGCTAGTGAGCAAGGGAACTGAGACTGGAACCCAGTATGTAGTCTGGGTCCCTTCTGGATGCCAGGCACCATGCTGAGCTGTGCATACACGCTGAGAACAAGCTGATATGGTTCCTGCCCTCTCAGAGTTTTGTAGATGGCAAAAGAGGTAAGGATTCAACTTGAGAGGAATGGGAAGCTGTGAATAGGTTTTTGAGGAGAAGACTGTTTCCATTTGATCTGTATCTTAAAAATATCATGCTGGCTGTCCTGAGGAGGAAGGATCTTAGAGGGCAAATATGGGGGCAGAGGGATGAAGAAGGAAGCTGTTTTGGGCCTGGGGAGAGATGATGGTTTATTGGATAGAGTAACGAGAGACAGTGGGAGTGGAGGAAAATAGACAAATCTGGGATCTACTGTGGAAGTTGACCCAAGGGGATTTATTAATGAACTGATGAGAAATGTGAGGAAGGCAGAATCAAGGATGACTCGTTCATTTCTGGTTTGGGTACCAGAGAAGTGTAGAACACAGATTTTAGAGTCACAGCCCACCTGGATTTTTGTCCTTGCATCCCTGTTGGACCAGCATGACATTATCAAGTTCATTTCCCATATGACCCATCTCCCCCAACCTGGTGCCCCTCCACAAATGCCTAAATTCTGTTCTCAGATTTTCCTAATTGGGTGGGAGCAGAGGATATAGTTTTATATGTTGTAATTCTAACCAACAACCTTTATCCCCAGACTTTCTCACTTTGGTGAAAAAGAAATAAGAAAGAAAGGTAGGAAAACAATCACCTAAAATGATCCTACAGCCGGCCTTGTTTCCCTAGGATATTAGTTACCAAGCCATATAGGGTAGCACACAGCCCAGCTGTGAATACTACACTTTCACCTTTTTGTCCGCTTTCTTCTCTCAGTCTGGACAGTGGATAGGGAAAGAGGGTAGAAGAAGAAAAGAGAGAGGAGGGGAGGAAAGAGAAGGGAGAAACCAGGGTACAGCAGAGAGTGAAGAATTTGGGGCTCAGACAGACCTGGATTCAAATCTTGCTTCTATCACTTATGAGTTGTTATATTTTGTGGGATTTTTAACCTTTCTGAACCCAGATTTTTGGTACCCACAGAACAGAATAATAAAGTGCCCTTGTGTGGTATACATTAAAAATGGTCACAGACATTTTACACTTCCTCCCATGAAGAGGTGATGTCAATTTTCCAGCCCTTTGATCAGTAGAATGTAGAAGTGACAACTTTTCAGATCCAACTCTAGACCTCAAGAGGCCTTGCATCTTCCATTTTTCCCATTTAGAATTTCACAGCCATGAGCTCGAGCTAGCCTGCTGGAGAGGCCACATGAAGGGAAAGTCCAGTAATAGTCTGCCAACTACCAGGTTTGTGAATGTGTGTGTGTGTGCTAGTTGCTATGAGGCCATTCTAAATGTCCAGCTCATCATTCCACCATCTACTAAGTGCAGCAGCAGTAGTGAGCCTACCTAAGACCAGCTCAAGGGCCACTGAACAATGCGCAGGATAAAAATGCCAACCCACAGGATTGCGAGCTAATAAATGATTGCTGTGTAAGTGCAGAGGCTTGTAATTTGGCAAAGGCTATCTGAAAACCTGTCAAAAGTCTTGTGAGGATTAAGTGATACAACACATAGAATGCACATGGTGCCTGGCGAACAGTAGATGTTTCAGGTTAGTTTCTACCCCACCTGCTGAGACCATCATAGGGTAAAGAACATATCTTCCATGACTCTTTTTTAAAAATAGAAGCTCAGAAACTGTTTTTGAAAAACATGTAATATCACTAATCTTTTTCCTTTTCTATGGTTGAATTTACTTTTATTATAGATATCTTGTATTTTCAATGTATTTGGGCAGATTAGGCTCTGTGTCCTAAACCAATCATCATCTGGAATATTATTTTCATGAGAAAATGCTCAGTGAGTTTCAAACTGCCGTCTCTCCCAAAAACACTGGCAGTGAAAGAGGCATTATATTGGGCAATTACTGGTGAGAACAAGGCTAAGGGCATCCAAGTGGGGGCAGAGTCAAGCAAAGCAGCAAGAGGAGATTAGCAGACTGTGCTGAGAAATACAGAATGGTGTGCTTGGCTAATTTAGAAATATATAAAAAACAATGATAAAGAAAAGACAGTGAGGACACTGGGAGTCAATCCATCCTGTTCTTATTCAACACATACTTACTAGCGCCCACTATGTGCTCAGAGGCTTGAGTATACAAAGAATAAGAGAAATCACAGAACCCTAGGAAATGCTGAAGATTAGAAAAATAATCTAGTTATTGCAACCTGCAAGGGTTTGGTGGAGGGACCTGTTAGTGCTTTGGGAACACATAGGAAGAAGAAACTAATGCTGTCTTTGGTAAGTAGTGACATTTTCCTGGAGGAGTTGAGTGTTACGAGATGGGAGGACCTTATGTGACAGAAAAAAGGCAGGAAAGGACTTCAGGAAGAGAGTAGCAGTATTTCTAAAGATTTGAATGTGAGAATGAGAAGAGCTGGCCAAGACTAGAGCCCAGGCTCCATGGGAAAGGAAGAGTAAGAAAGTTAGGAAGGAGATATATCATAAAGGTCAGATTACAGACCACCAGCTTCATGCTCTAGAATATGCTGCTGCTGCTGCTAAATCGCTTCAGTTGTGCCCGACTCTGTGCAACCCCATAGATGGCAGCCCACCAGGCTCCTCTGTCCCTGGGATTCTCCAGGCAAAAATACTGGAGTGGGTTGCCATTTCCTTCTCTGTTAGAATATAGATCAATGATTTTCAAACATTTTGCTCTGAACCCCCAAAAGAAATTTGAAAAGCTATGTACCCTTCTACATTTTAATGGATGTTAAAATATTATTAAGGGATATAAGTTCCATTAGTTGCAAGAGGTACAATCCCAGGAAGATTGTAAATATTACAATAGAAAAATTATATTAATCTTCCAAATGTATCCAAAATAATCTAAATATTATAATGACTTACACTTACTCTCATCTACTTTAAAAATATATGATCAAATTCTTCTTTCACAGTGAAAAATTTGCATTGATAATTCCTTTCTTTGAACTCATATTTCAGTGAAAAATCTATTTCACTGAATTTTCCTTCCACTAGAGTTTTATCCCAATATAATGTATTTTTATGGTTGAAGATATTTTTTCACACTAAAAATATGTATAAAATTTAAATAAAACCTTTACTTTCTTGTGAATAAAACACTGAAAGTATTTTAAAAATTCTTCTGGATAGAGTTTTCTTTATTAGTAAAATTAACTTATCTAAGAAATATGTATTGTCAATTTGATAAACAATTTCTAAATAATAAAGGTAAAATTTTCTGGGAATTCCATCTTTTAATGAGATGGTTGGACTATTTCAATTAATAGCTGTATCTTTTGAAAAATATTACTCATGTAAAGACACAAGGTTCATGTCAAGTATCATGTATTTTTTTTTAATTGAAGTATAGTTGATTATAATTTGTGTTAACTACAAGTGATTCAGATATATATATGTATGTGTATACATTCTTTTTTAAATATATACTTTTCCATTATGGTTTATCTTAGAATATTGAATATAGTTCTCTATGCTATACAGTAAGACCTTGTTGTTTATCTGTTCTATATATAAAAGCTTACATCTGCTAACCCCAATGTTCTTATTTTTCATTTTTAAAGAGGTAACAGCTGAGAAAACATGCTTACTTAAATAAATAAAAGAGAATGGAAGGACTTCTGATATGGTGGTGTCACTCAATTCTTTAACTCCTCTGAGTTAAATGTCAAAAATCTAAAAGTGATCAATCACTGAAAATTATTAAGTCTTGCTTCAATTGTGTTGAAAGCAAAAAACTTGATAAAACTGAGTTGCAAAAACATTTGCTGCCCAATCAATGGAGGCTTTCACTTTCTCAATTTCTGAGAAATATTTTAAAAAATTTTACTAAGACTTACCTTTTAATTCTACCTACTACAATTTCACTTAGAGAGACATGGTTAAAAACTAATATGCTCAGAAACAATTGGCAAGTTGAAATATTGTTCTTTTCAATACACTTTTGCCTATACAACATTTGAGGTAAAATTCTTTAGGTTACTGTGTACCTCATAGACATTTTTGTCAAATGTTGGAGCCGCAGATATAGTTCATTCAAGCTATGAAAAATGTCCTCTGTATAAACCTAAATGGCAAAGTCAGATCTTATTATCAAAGAAATTAACCAATCAGATTTTCTTTCAGAAGAGTATAACTTTATTTTTCCATTTACTTTTATATTTGAATTTTAAGATAGAGAGTGGATGGATAGAAAAAGATGGATTAATGGGTGGGTGGCTAGATGGACAGATGGATGAATAGAAAGAAGGGTAGACAAATAATGAGTAAATGGATAGATAGAAAAATAATCTTAGACTATGCCCAATCATTTTTATCCACAAACTTAATTGCTAACTTGAGAAGTTCTCACCTGCCAGCAACAGCTTACTACTGCCAAATTTCTCACATTTTGTTGAAAGAAAAAGGTGTTTATTTTTACTTGTCTACTTAACAATCCAAATTTAGAAATTAAATAAAACAATAAAACAAGATGTAAACTCATTATAAATATAAACCTAGATGGTTTTGCAAGGAAATATACCTGAATATCAATAGCGATCATCTGAGTTTGGGGACTACAGTTCATTACATTCTTTAAAAGTATCTGTATTTTCTAAAATCTCTATGGAAGTCATATATTCTTTTATAGCTACAAAAAAAACCCCAATAAATTGTATTTTATCAAACAATTTCTCATTGAATAAGCTTTTTAATAGTTGCTTTCTACTTCAATAAATTTTAGGAAATTATGAAAAGACCTTTGTTTTTTCAGCTCTCTACTAGGTGTTTTCACAAACTATATCTTATTTAATCCTCACAGCAACCTCATGAGATTGGTACTTTCCATTTTACAGATGAGAAGTATGAGACTCAGAGAGGTCAAGCAATATACCTGAGGCCTTTCAGACAAGTAGTGATTCAACCACTCATGGGCTGGCTAGTGATTCCTACCCAGATCTATTGAAATTTGAAATATATACACTGCTGAGTACACAGATCAGATCAGATCAGATCAGTCGCTCAGTCATGTCCGACTCTTTGCGACCCCATGAACTGCAGCACGCCAGGCCTCCCTGTCCATCACCAGCTCCCGGAGGTCACTCAGACTCGCATTCATCGAGTCAGTGATGCCATCCAGCCATCTCATCCTCTGTCGTCCCCTTCTCCTCCTGCCCTCAATCCCTCCCAGCATCAGAGTCTTCTCCAATGAGTCAACTCTCCGCATGAGGTGGCCAAAATACTGGAGCAGTGCATACATTAAAATTTTGGATTCTGAAAGTGAAAATTATCATTTGTGTTAACTAAAATAATAATTGCTATACTGATATCTACATGATTTGTGAATATAGTTTCTTTTTTTTTTTTTTTTATAGTTTTTAGTTTTATTTGTTCTGTTATAAAAGAAACATTGACATTGTAAAATACCAGAACAGGGTATAGCCTCAGGGGAGAAAGAGCTGAAAAAGGCTGTCCTTTCAGGGACAGTTGAAGACACTAAAGAGGGAGTATACTATGTGTGGCTACAGTAGTTAGAAGAAACAGGGCCAGAGGGTGCAAGTTATGAGAAAGTGTTAATAGATTTATGTTGGATACAAAACAACTCTCTTGGAGGAGATTTTTAAAAATAGAATAATGTTTTAAAAATTGAAGCCCTGTTTAAATAGTAGGTATTATTGATGAGAGTTTTATAAGCATTTTACATCTCACAAGGAACATTTTTTACAAAACTGTAATTTAGTCATAAGCCCAGCCAGGGTAGGGGATACTTCAAGGGAAGATACAAAGAGATTTTGATTTGTCCAAGATCTCCTGCCACGTGTCTCTGGTAGAATTAGGATCTTTCCTAAGTGTGACTCAATACTTCTTGCTATTTCCACTTTAAAAGGCAGATGACCATGTATCATAGGAAATAACCATATTTGAGGAAGAAGTTAGACTGTATTGTTATAAATTTCTCTTCTGACTTTGAAAATCTTTAATTTTCTGTAGATTAAAATTTGACTTCCTTTGCTTGTTCACTACTTCAAAGCCTTTGCCTAACCCATCTCCCAAATAAATGCTTATCTTTAAACTTTGTTTTTTCTCTTATCTAAGTAGTTTCTAGAAAAACTTCCATCTTTTAAAATTTAATTCTAGGCTTTTGCAGTCCCATTCCTCCTTACTCCTTACTCAAAGATACTTACTTCTGTATCTTTAGGAGGCTGGAAAATCCTAACAAACCAGTTTCCTCTTTACTTCCTCCCTCAACTTCCCTTCCTCCAATATAATTTTCCTACAGAATCCAAAATTCTTGATTCTTTTATGCTGACATATGTGACTATAATAAATATTTTTTCATGATTTCCAATGACTTATGCACTAAACTTCATCTTTGCCAATAAATGACCAAAGTGATGATAGTCTCTTATCTATCACCATCTTTTATCGTCTTTAAGGTATTGGTACTTATCTTGCCCCTTTGCTCATATCCTTCTCACTTGGAAGGTCTCCTTTATTGCCATGTGGTTTTGATCTTTGTTTTTACTCTTGCTTGTTTCTTTAATCACTCTTTAATTCTTCCCTGTTAGCTCTGTCCACCATCCCCTTTCTGAAAGCACCAAGAGTATCAAACCAGAATTCCACTTTAACGACTTTACTGTTACACTCCCCTCCCAAATTGCTTGACACCTTGGTTTGTTGTTCTTGTTCATTCACTCTGTCATGTCTGACTGTTTGCAATTCCATGGACTGCAACATGGCAGGCTTCCCTGTCTTTCACCATCTCCCGGAGCTTGCTCAAACTTATGTCCGTTGAGTTGGTGATATCATCCAGCCATCTAGCCCTCTGTGTGAATATAGTTTCTTAATATTTTAACTTTCTAATGATGTTTTCTGGAGAACAAAGTGTTTAATAAAGTACAACTTGTATTTTCTTTTTGTATAGTTCTTTTGATATCATATCTAAGGGTCTTCACACAGTCCAAAATCACAAAGATTTTCCTTCTGTACTTTTTCTGAAAGTTTTTAGTTTTAGTTTTCACCTTGAGGTCTAAGATCTATTTTGAGTTAATAATTATGTATGATTTGGAGTAAGGAATCAGATAGTGTCAGCTCTCTAACTGGTTTCTTTGAAATTTTTGGCTCTTCTTGCTTCTTGTCTTTTCCATACAAATTTTGCCAATTTCTACAAAAAAAAAAGATGTTAGGATTTTGAAGGAATTGTGTTTAGTCTATTAGATCAATGTGGGGAGTATTGCCATCTTAACACTATTGAGTCTTCTGATCCATTAGCCTGAAGTATCTCTCTTTTTCTGTAAAGCACCTTTAATTTCTCTTTACAATGTTTTATAGTTTTCAGTGTAGAGTAACTGTATTTCTTTTGTTAAATTTAGTCCTATTTTTATCATATTATGAATGGAATTGTTTCTTAATTTCTGTTCTTAAACATTTGCTGTTAATATAAATCAGATCAGATCAGATCAGATCAGTCGCTCAGTCGTGTCCGACTCTTTGCGACCCCATGAACCGCAGCACGCCAGGCCTCCCTGTCCATCACCAGCTCCCGGAGGTCACTCAGACTCGCATTCATCGAGTCAGTGATGCCATCCAGCCATCTCATCCTCTGTCGTCCCCTTCTCCTCCTGCCCTCAATCCCTCCCAGCATCAGAGTCTTCTCCAATGAGTCAACTCTTCGCATGAGGTGGCCAAAGTACTGGAGTTTCAGCTTTAGCATCATTCCTTCTAAAGAAATTCCAGGATTGATCTCCTTCAGAATGGACTGGTTGGATCTTCTTGCAGTCCAAGGGACTCTCAAGAGTCTTCTCCAACACCACAGTTCAAAAGCATCAATTCTTCGGCGCTCAGCCTTCTTCACAGTCCAGCTCTCACATCCATACATGACCACAGGAAAGACCATAGCCTTGACTAGGCGAACCTTTGTTGGTAAAGTAATGTCTCTGCTTTTGAATATGCTATCTAGGTTGGTCATAACTTGCCTTCCAAGGAGCAAGCGTCTTTTAATTTCATGGCTGCAGTCACCATCTGCAGTGATTTTGGAGCCCAGAAAAACAAAGTCTGACACTGTTTCCACTGTTTCCCCATCTATTTCCCATGCAGTGATGGGACCAGATGCCATGATCTTCGTTTTCTGAATGTTGAGCTTTAAGCCAACCTTTTCACTCTCCACTTTCACTTTCATCAAGAGGCTTTTTAGCCCCTCTTCACTTTCTGCCATAAGGGTCGTGTCATCTGCATATCTGAGGTTATTGATATTTCTCCCAGCAATCTTGATTCCAACTTGTGTTTCTTCCAGTCCAGCATTTCTCATGATGTACTCTGCATATAAGTTAAATAAACATGGTGACAATATGCAGCCTTGACGTACTCCTTTTCCTATTTGGAACCAGTCTGTTGTTCCATGACCAGTTCTAACTGTTGCTTCCTGACCTGCATACAGATTTCTTAAGAGGCAGATCAGGTGGTCTGGTATTCCATCTCTTTCAGAATTTTCCATAGTTTATTGTGATCCACACAGTCAAAGGCTTTGGCATAGTCAATAAAGCAGAAATAGATGTTTTTCTGGAACTCTCTTGCTTTTTCCATGATCCAGCGGATGTTGGCAATTTGATCTCTGGTTCCTCTGCCTTTTCTAAAACCAGCTTGAACATCAGGAAGTTCACGGTTCACATATTGCTGAAGCCTGGCTTGGAGAATTTTGAGCATTACTTTACTAGCGTGTGAGATGAGTGCAATTGTTCGGTAGTTTGAGCACTCCTTGGCATTGCCTTTCTTTGGGATTGGGATTAATTTTTATATTAATCTTGAATCTTACCACCTTGCTAAACTTGCTAATTCTAGTACTTTTATTGTAAATACCTTAGGATTTTATATATTCAGGAACATGTCTGAAAATATAGTTTTACTTATTCCTTTCCAATTTGTTTGCTTAAATTATTTTTCTTTCTTTGTTAAGTTGAATAGAATCTTCAAAACAATGTTAAGTACAAGTGGTGAGGTAGACATCTGCCATGTTTCTGATTTTGAGAGAAAAGCATTCAGTCTTCCCTCATTAAATATGACACTAGTTAATAAGTTTTCATAGATGCTCTTTATCATATTAAGGAAGTTCCTTTTTCTTTCATAACTTCTTGAGTGGTTTTAACATGGATGGGTGATTGATTCTGTCAAATTATTTTTCAATTTCTATCAGGATGATAATGTAGTTATAGCTTCTATTCTACTAATCTGGTATATCCTATTAATTGATTTTCAGATCTTAAAACAACGATGCATTCCTAGGATAAATGGTACTTGATCATGGAGTATAACCTAGGTTATATGTTGCTGGATGCAGTTTTTTAAATGTTTTTAAAGGATTTTTGTGTCTATGTTCACACAGGATATCAGTCTCCTATTTCCTTTTCTTGTGATGTCTTTGTTTGGATTTGATATAATGTAAAAGATGGAATGATCTGGAAAGTATTTCCTCCTCTTATATTTTATGAAAAAAAAGGGAATGAATTTAAATGGGTTGGTGAATACATTCAAAGTTGCGGCTAAGTTGACTTCACTTTTCTTAGGCTCTTTCAGGTCTTCCCAATACTTGCACAGTTTCCAAACCAATCAGGAATGTGTGGAGACCTTATCTTGGCCTTCTGTGATGCTCACATTACTAGGGCTTCACTGTGAAATTTCTGGCTGATCTTCATTGTCTCACCTAGGACCAAAACCTTAAGCTAGAAAACTGCGTGTTCTCCTTGTTAATTCCCAACAGTGTCCATCACTTTTAGCCAACAAAACCATCTTTGAATCCTGGCTGAATCAAGTCTGTCCCATTAGCAGTAGACCTGCTGATTTTTTGCAGAAAGCTCCACAGTAATGAAACTACTGTTCTCACTAACTCAGCTGAGGGCCAGGGTAGATGGAGCAGCCTCTGGCAAAAAGGTCAGAGTTTTACTGTTCTTCTTGAAGTGCAAGTAGTTTTTCAAGAATAAACATTCCTCAATTCACTGTGGTCCAATGGTTGATTTTTAGTGTCCCAGAATGGTTGCTTAAGACAGTCTTTCCAGTTATGCTTGGCCTTTTGCACAGAGGGCTCACCAGCCCCTCATACCATAATAATCAGAATTCCCTCTTGCACTTGTTTATGTCTGAAAGAATTTGGGGCTTATGTTAAAGGGCAATCTAATCTGTTTTAATTTACATTTGACATTTTTAAATTGTGGGAATCATACTTTTAAAAAAAGGACTTTGTCCAGGGAAAGATTCGGAAGATTTGTCCTCTTTGTTAACATTGAAGAACAATTAGTTTATGAGAGAAAAGGAATAATAGTGGAGTAATTTGTTTTTTTTTTTCAAATTCTGAGTGGGAAGGCTGGGAGAAAAAAGCTTGACTATCAACCCTTTCCCCCTCAGAAACAAAACAAAAAACCCTCAACCCACAGCATCCTCTTGATCTATTAATTTCCACTATATAGTCATGCCTATTTGGTGAATCACTTTAGGATTAAGTCACATACATTCTCTTTTGCAATACTCTTTAGCATTTAGTTTGGAGACTTTGCTTTTTAAATCATTTCTATGAGTGGTTGGCAGAGTGACAAGATTAGTGAGGGCAGAACCTCAGAATGTGATTGGATATCACTTCTGTGCTTATGTTATGTTCTATGATAAGAGAGAGGCTTCCCATTTGTTGCTAGTGGTGAAGAACTTGTCTGCCAATGCAGGAGACATAAGAGACTTGGGTTTGATATCTGGGTTGGGAAGATTCCTAGGAGGAGGGCATGGCAACCCACTCCAGTATTCTTGCCTTGACAATTCCATAGACAGAGGAGCCTGGTATTACAGTCCATGGGGGTCACACCGAGTTGGACATGACTAAAGCGACCTAGCACACAGGGTAAGAGAGACTTTGCATATGCAGTTAAGGACTTTAGTTAGTCTACTTTGAGTTAGTCAAGTAATAATCAAGTGAACCCTGTAAACATAGAGGGTTTTTTGTTTCCCCCTGTATCTGTTCTTAAAGAAGTAAGTATGTTGTTAACTTCCTTTGTAAAGGAGCAGCCTCTAAGAGCTGAGAGTGATCCCGGTTGACAGCTTGTAAGTACATGGGACCTCAGTCCTGAAAATCCAAGAAACTAAATTCTGCCAACAACCAGTGAACTTGCAAGAGGACCTGAGTCTCAACTCACTTTGCAACTCCAGCTGACATCTCAATTTCAGCCTTGTAAAATTCTGAGCAGAGAACTTAGTTATGTTATGTCCAGATTTCTCATGTGCAGAAATTGTGAGACAGTAAATTTACATTGTCTTAAACTGAAGAATGTATGGCAATTTATTACACAGCAATAGAAAGCTAATAGACTATGAAATCTTTTTTTTTCCATAAGTGAATCTTTCAATAAGATAGCCAAGATTTGAGAATTTGTAGTTACGCAGATAAAGATTGACAAGTAATTATTCAGTTTGCTTGGACCTCTTTGCTTTATATTAGGTTTAATTTTAGGCCTTCTATAGCATATTTTCAATTGTTTTTTTACTGATTTCCCAAAGAGTACATAATCACAACTCCTTTGGGTACTTACTACATACTGAGCACAGTTGTAAGTCCTTCATGTGTATTTACTCCACATCACCCTGGCTTCCCAGGTGGCTCAGTGGTTAAAAGAAAAGAAAAACAAAACCCTGTCTGCCAACGCAGGAGGTGTAAGATACCAGGTTTCCATCCCTGGGTCAAGAAGATCCCCTAGAGGAAGAAATGGCACCCCATTCCAGTATTCTTGCCTGGACAACCCTTATGGACAGAGGAGCCTGGCAGGCTACAATTCCATGGGGTCACAAAGAGTCGGACACAATGGAGGTATGAACATATACCGAAGCCTCCACACCATCCTAGGATGCAGGTCCCATGTAATTTCATCTTATAGACAGGGGGCACGAGGTACAGAGGGTGAAGCTGTGCTCTTATGTCACGTATGTACAGAGAGGCAGAGCTAGGACTCAAATCCACACAGTCTGAGCCCAGAGTCTAAGCTCTCTTACTCTTAACCACCATGTCTTACTATTGTTTTTGCAAGCTCATCTAGAAAATGTGGAATATTCAGAAAGCGCTGAAAAGAAATTACAAATCATTTGTAACCTCATTACTCACAGATAACCACACAACCACAGTTAGCATTTCACTGTTCATCCTATCTGGGACAACGCTACAGAAACAGAGAGGTGGGTACATTATAACTTCTGGGGGATTTCACTCCATTTAATGTTTTGCGACATTTTTTTTTTTCCTCTTTCTCATAATATATTTAAACTATGATCTAGTTTACTGTGTCTCCCTTCCCTTCCAAAAAAGAATTTATTCACTTTCTTCTTGAGGAAAAACATACTGTCCACTGTTTTTCAATTTTGCATACTTTGGGATCTTTCCCCAGAACTGTGCCCCTCTCTCTAGAATGTCTTTGTGAGTCTTCTCTGCAGGGGTATGACCCCAGAACAAGCCAGAAAAACAAAAGGCGGATGTGAGCTTAGTGAAAAGTTGAGGTGATCAGAAACCTACCATCTGCGCCAAGGTTGAGGTTAAATTCTATGATAATCTAAAAATAAAAGTAGAGGATTTAGGAGAGGGGAAATGGAAAAGTGAGGGACAAAGTGCAGAGGGTTGCATGAAGCTGCAGCTGGGCACCAGAGGGCATATGGCTACACCTCAAGCCTCAGCAGGGCCTGTGAGGGTGAAGGTGAGCAGGCATCAGCAGAGAGTGATTGTGGACTGCCAATACCAGCCAAAGAGCTGCACCAGCCATGACACTTCCACGTGGGAGCTCTGAGGGCCGGGGACTGTAAGTGTCAGGGAGACACACAGTCTCTCCCCAAGAACTGAGAGCAACCCTCAGAGAGGGGAGAAAGAAGAGAGCCCCGAATTATCCAGAGAGACTAAATCTAAACCCACGAGTGGAAAGATGAAATGTTTTCTGTCCTCAGCAGTGACTGTGATGGTTTATGAACAAGTGTTCAGATATAGAAAAATAGAGAAAATCAAATTTCTGTCCATGTAAATTGTTATCATAGATTTTCAATCTTCTCTGCTGGCTCTGTCTATATCTTTCCTATTTTTGTCAGTGACATTGTTACTTTACCATTCCCGCTGGCTGAATGCTTAGGATCACTTCCTCTTTATCATTCAAACATTAAGTCATCCCCGACCTTTGTATGTGTGATGTGGGGGTTGGGAGAGGAGGTTTTAACTTACTCCCAAGGCATTTCATATATTTAACCAAACATGAATGACGGCAAAAAGTTTTTTAAAAAAAAAAAAAAAAACTCTTTAAAAAGCTTCCTGAGCATGAAATAGGGCTTAAATAAAAACAAAAAACAAAAACAACCTCAAAAGTCAGTGAATACATTTAAATGTCAAAGACTTTGAAAAGTAAGGATTATTTTGCCCCTAAATCATCCATGTAAAGAAAATAATGTTTTGCAAAAATGAACATGACTTAATACTGATTTCATAACATTTGAAAAGCAGCAGAAAGAGGCCCTGCCCATTCCAGCACAGTAGAATCAGAATTTGCTTGGTGATCAAATGAAATGTATAGTTCAGTGCAAAGAAATTATGGTAAAACTTGGGAAAGAGGCCATTAGGGTTTTGCTTCGCTTAGTTCTGATTTTGGAATATGTTCAAGGCCATGCCCTCCAGATCTGCTGGTTGGTTCCCACTGCAAAGGCTCATCCTGGCATAGGCACTGTGGTTGTTCGTTTATGTTGGGGATGTTGGCTCAGTCACTCAGTAACTTCTACAGTGGCTCCTTGCGGAGCATCTCTCCAGTCACGACAGTCCCCACTTCCATGAGCATTGCCACCTCTCTCCACGAAACTGGCAGCCACATCTGCACTGTGAGCTCTCTTCACTCCCACCTGCCTCTTATTCACTGATCTAAAGACTTAGCCCAGATTCTCTCTTCCAGGAAGTTAGATTGACAGCCAGAAGGAGAGTCCCTCTCTGTGTGGGTTGACCTCTTATGTGCAAACTCTGGATTATGGGAGCCAATGAGTTGGAAGGTATGTAGTCTTGCTTTTTCATCTGAAAGTTGTTGGGATTAACAGAAGTCCAACCGGCAGTTCCTCCTTTACTCCCATCCTCTCCAAGAGGCTCTTCCTCTTACCACCAGCTTAGAGTGGAGTGAACTTACTTTGCTGCTTCCTAAGACACTTCCACATTTGGCCAGTGACTAAGGGCATCCCCAGGTCCCCTTTCAGGAGATACCTCCCACAGCCACAACTGTTGGAGGTGCACACTTGACCCACAAAATTGTGGTATGACAAAATGGTTATTTTAAAATTTGTTTTGCAGTAATATATAATCAAAACAACCACATCCTAGGATCCCCTCAACACCTCTTGCTAACTCTCTATGCCTCATTGGGAATGGGGCAGGAAAGGAAATGAGTATATTATGTCTACTTTATGGAAGTGTAAAACCAAGTATCTCAGTTCAACCATCCTAGAAATAAAACTGATTTCACTTAAGCCTTTCTCAAGAGCATTTCTGTTTTATAAGCTTGAGGTATTTGTTTTGAGAAAATAAAAGGTGGTAAATAATTATTGGATGGAACGAAATATTGAGTGGGGACAGCCTCCTAGGCATGTTTCCAATGGGACCACAGATCTCTGCTTCCAGGCCTGTGGAGAATAGATTCTCATGGAATCTGGGCCTTAAGGTTTTGATTTAAAAGAAGTCTTTGAAACCAGGGATGTGTTCTTTACCATGTATAATGACTGGAAATCATGATTTTTTTTTTCAGGAAATAGGACGAAATCAGATATTTTCTCTACAGTCTCCAGAAATAATTCATGTGTCACACTCTGTACCCAAACTTTTCATTTGTAAGAGATGGCCACTATACTTATCCCTTGAGTTCTTTTCCTGGCTTCTTAAACCAGGATTTAATTTTGGGATCTGCTCATTGCAGAATTACTACTCAGACTTTGGCTCCATGGACTGACCCTGTGAAAGCCTGTTGGGAATCTCCAGGTATGATATGAATATCAAAGGTCTTACCAGACTTTTACTCCTGTCCAAAACAACAACAACAACCAAACAAACAAAATCACCAAACAACAACTTGGAAATAAAACACTTCAATAAAAGTTAAATGAAAGAGCCGTATCTCAGTCAGTGTTCAATGTTTTCAGGTGACTGTTTATTGTCAACTCTGGACTCACTGACAGAAAGAACAAAACTAAGATTGCTGAATCCCTACTGTGTGCAAACACCGTAAATTTACATGTATGATCTCAATTCTCATAGCATCGGCATGAAGTGGGTATTATGTGCCTCATTTCATCGGTAACACAGAAGCATGGAAGTGTTAAGTAAGTTGCTCAGTTTCAGATTGTATAGGATGGAGCAGAGGACAAGGAGGGCAGCAGTTCAAAGGTCAAAGTCCACCTTCTTTCTGATATGTAATGCTGCCTGTTGTCCTGAAAGGCAGTTGAGAATTTCAGGCTCTTATAGTTGCCATCCAAGGGGAGAAGATTTCAATCACCAATGAGGTGGAACATTTTTTTTATTTTGTTTTGTTTTGTTTTAGTTACTAATGATTAAAATATTTATTCAAAAAGGATTCACATATACATACTTTTGAGGGAGGTGGAACACTTTTAATTCAAGCTAGCAACTATATAGCACACTTCTATACACGCATATTTGCATACAGAGCGAACGCTTACTTTAAGACTCAAAATTTTTCTCTGCTAGTGAGGTTATTGATACTTTAACTGGATTCTTTTGGCCATGGATGACATTAAATAGGTGGTTTTCTATGAAAGCCAAGAATTTGACCCCATGATGTTCACATTAAAAATACACAGAATAGGACTTCCCTGGTGGTTCAGTGGTTAAGAATCCACCTTTTAATGCAGGGGACACAGATTTGATACCTGAGGAAGATCCCACGTGTCTCGTGGCAACTAAGCAAGCATTCTACAACTACTGAACCTGAGGAGCCCATGCTCTGCAACAGGGGAAGCCACCGCAGTGAGAAGCCAGACACTGCAACTACAGAGTAGCCCCCATTAACTGCAATTAGAGAAAGTGTGAGCACAGCAATGGAGACCCAGTGCAGCCAAAGATAAATAAATTTATATATCAAAAAAGAAGTAAATAAGAAGTAAAAACAGTTGAGTTTGTTTTTTTTTTAAAAATGCACAGAATAATTACTTACCTATGCAGGCATGGCCATTGGAGTGTCTGGTGTCAGGCCGGTTGGCATAGCCTGAAGAGGCCAAGGTGTGAAGGGTCAGGAGAAAAAACACGGGAGCAGCCATAAGGATTTTCCCAGGAGACTTCATCTTGGAGCTATTATATCAGGAGACTTCAGGCTGGCAACAGAAGCTGCAGGCTGAAGGATGCTGAAGTTGAGGCCCAAGAACTGATTAATCTCTCTCCATTTCTCTTCTGTCCTTTAACACACGCTCACCACACTCACATATACACTTTTCACTACGCAGAACCCAGACAGGGAGCCGCACGTCTTGGGTCTGGGAAGAGCTGGAGGAGCCCCTGGTGCACAATTCTTCTGAGCTGAAAACTGAAGGAAAAACTACCACAGGTTGCAGCTGAGGCAGCCAAGAGTGCTTTTGCACTTGCTGGCTGAAGTCAGTGGTGGTGAACCCCAGGAACCTTGAAGCCTCCCGGAATCATCCTGTGGCCTGGTTAGGCAGCTCTTCCTCTTTCTTTCTTGCAAAACGAAGCTAAACTAAAAGTAAAACTGAAGAAGAAAACCTCAACCACAAACACAACACTTTAGCAATTTGATAGCAGTGTTCAGACTGTAAAAATTACCATCTGTTATATTCAGAAGTTATATAGTTTTGCTCTAAACTGTTTTATATGGTGAGATCAGACTCCTTTGGTGGTTAAAGAATGTTCTAGTCAAGTAGTTGCTTTCCTTTGGAGATGTTGGATTATTCCTTCAAGGGTCAAGTTTTCCCAGGGCCTTTCACTGGTGTTCAGAAAATGAACAATGAGATAGTCATGGGGCACTTGGCACTGGTGGCTTTTCAATCTAATAAGAAAAAAAATGAGCTGAAATTAATCAATTCACTTTCACTTGGCTGTGTATGATACATCTCTTTTCTGAATAATTTCAAAGTATGTTCAGATCCCTCACCTGAGAATGATTCATTCATTTTTGAGAGGCTGATTTTCTACTTTGAAGATGAGAACTGAATGCTATTTTTACAAGAAAAAAAAAAAAAAAAAAAACTAACGGAAAACTCAACCAGACTGTAGATAAAGACATATAATCTAACTGCTTTGTTCTAAAATAGGATAGAGCAAAGTCACAAGCCGTTTCTTATCCAATAAGATAAGAAGACTGGGGCAAAGGGCTGCAATCTGATGGGCCTATGGATCAAGCAATTAACATTCTCCCTTATTAGGCTCTGAAGAAAGCTTGTTATAAACTTTATAAAATATTATAAAAGCTATCAAGGGATTTCCCTGGCGGTCCAGTGGCTGAGATTCCATGATCCCAAAGCAGGGAGCCAGGGTTCTATCCCTGGTCAGGGAACTAGATCCCATATGCTGCAACTAAGAGTTCCCATGTCACTAAAGATTCTGCATGCAGTGACTATGACCAGGATCAGCTAAATATATAAAAAATATTAAAAACTATTTAATTGTTTTAAATATTTAATTAAATATAATATTTCTAGTAACATTCACTAGAAATCAAAATTGGTAAAGATTTCTTCTTCTCCTCCTCCCCCTGCTTTTACTTAAGGAGTAACATTTTAAATAGCAGGTAGAATTTTAGAGTTGTATTCTTTCTAGGATGTAGGAGATACCAATTTTTATGGTTTAAAGATTCCTTGAGAAAGCATCGGTTTAACAAATGCCAATTTGTCAAATTTCTGAATCTGTGACAAACACCAAAGTGTTTCCCTTCTTAAGTCCCCAGCACTGGCTGTGTCAATGACATTTTTGGTAAAAAATGTCTTGCTCATCATGGGCCCTTGACTTCCTTTGAGGCTGATCTGCTGGTTTGCAAGGTCCCTGACCCTGAGATCAAGGGAAGCTCTAGAGGTCACCAGGACCACCAGAGGGGTCAAGACCTAGGGAAATTCTAGAGAATTCCTGAGAAGGCAGAATCATAGAGTTATTATCAGTACTGCCTGCAAAGACAAAAAGATACTTGTTCAGCTATCCTGTCTGATGTTTACTTCTAGGTCAAGTATTAGACCAGTGGTGGAAACTTTCTAAACTTTGGTTTCCTCATTTATGTTGGGATAATAATATTTCTCAGGATTCTAGGAAGGACTAAAATAGACAATGGATTCACGCTATAAAGCAGTATACCCTGCAAGAAGTGTTTGGTAAAACAAAGCTTTGGTTACTGCTATCCCAGCAGGAGTATGAGGAAGTCTGCTCCCGAGGCCAGATTTCAAAGGAATTATTGCAAGACATTCACAGTAGTTGCAGGCCAAGATATAGGAAAATGATACTGCCTGCATTTATTAAAGGCTGCTCTTACTGAACACCGTCTGTGTGCAGGACAGCCCTCCAGGAACACAGAGGGTAGTTTGCTAACAATAGGTGGGTGAGGAATCTTTGCATGGGTTCAGAAAGAGCCACTGGCACAGGCTCTGGGCCTGCTGGGGCTTACCTGGTAATTCAGCAGTAAAGAATCTGCCTGCAATGCAGGAAACACAGGTTTGATCCCTGGGTTGGGAAGATCCCCTGGACGAGGAAATGGCAACCAGGTCCAGTATTCTTGCCTACAAAATCCCATGGGCAGAGGAGCCTGGAGTGCCACAGTCCATGGGATTGCAAGGAGTTGGACACTATTTAGTGACTAAACAACAACAAACTGGACCTCCTGCGGGTCCCCTAGTCTAGGTATGTAACTGTGAACCAGACTGGGCCACCTCAGGGTGAGGGACATTTCTCAGTGTTAAGACAGTGGGCAAGTTTTAGACCCGTGGTCATGTGTGCACGAACTCAGATAGTTTCACCCACAAGCACTCCTGGAATCGTGGTCCTGAGGCAGACTGGATGCTTAGGCTTCAGGCAGGGCGGGCTGTACTGGGAATCCTGGGCTTAGTTGTGCAGTGTGGAGACAATCCTTTGCCATTTCCAGGGCTGAAATTCCTCAGCTGTAGGGGAGTGTCAGCATATAGTGGGTTTTCCCTACATAGAGGTGATTTTCATGCTTGAAGGGTGAATTCTTAGTTAGCAGGGTCAATTAAAGACAATCTCTTTAACAAGTGGTGCTGGGAAAACTGGTCAAACACTTGTAAAAGAATGAAACTAGAGTACTTTCTAACACCATACACAAAAATAAACTCAAAATGGATTAAAGATCTAAATGTAAGACCAGAAACCATAAAACTCCTAGAGGAAAACATAGGCAAAACACTCTCCAACATACATCACAGCAGGATCCTCTATGACCCACCTCCCAGAATATTGGAAATAAAATAAAAAATAAACAAATGGGACCTAATTAAACTTAAAAGCTTCTGCACAACAAAGGAAACTATAAGCAAGGTGAAAATACAGCCTTCAGAATGGGAGAAAATAATAGCAAATGAAGCAACAAACAACTAATCTCAAAAATATACAAGCAACTCCTACAGCTCAATTCCAGAAAAATAAATGACCCAATCAAAAAATGGGCCAAAGAACTAAATAGATATTTCTCCAAAGAAGACATACAGATGGCTAACAAACACATGAAAAGATGCTCAACATCACTCATTATCAGAGAAATGCAAATCAAAACCACTATGAGGTACCATTTCACGCCAGTCAGAATGGCTGCGATCCAAAAGTCTACAAGCAATAAATGCTGGAGAGGGTGTGGAGAAAAGGGGACCCTCTTACACTGTTGGTGGGAATGCAAACTAGTACAGCCACTATGGAGAACAGTATGGAGATTCCTCAAAAAACTGGGAATAGAACTGCCTTATGATCCAGCAATCCCACTGCTGGGCATACACACTGAGAAAACCAGAATTGAAAGAGACACGTGTACCCCAATGTTCATAGCAGCACTGTTTATAATAGCCAGGACATGGAAGCAACCTAGATGTCCATCCGCAGATGAATGGATAAGAAAGCAGTGGTACATATACACAATGGAGTATTACTCAGCCATTAAGAAGAATACATTTGAATCAGTTCTAATGAGGTGGATGAAACTGGAGCCTATTATACAGAGTGAAGTAAGCCAGAAAGAAAAACACCAATACAGTATACTAACGCATATATATGGAATTTAGAAAGATGGTAACAGTAACCCTGTATACGAGACAGCAAAAGAGACACTGATGTATAGAATATTCTTTTGGACTCTGGGAGAGGGAGAGGGTGGGATGATTTGGGAGAATGGCATTGAAATATGTTTAATATCATATTTGAAATGAGTCGCCAGTCCAGGTTTGATGCCTGATACCGGATGCCTGGGGCTGGTGCACTGGGACGACCCAGGGGGATGGTATGGGGAGGGGGGAGGGAGGAGGGTTCAGAATGGGGAACACGTGTATACTTGTGGCAGATTCATTTTGATGTATGGCAAAACCAATACAATACTGTAAAGTTAAATAAAATTAAAAAAAAAAAAAGAGGAACACAGAAATCAGGAAATGACATGCTAATTGATACTGAAAGGAGTGTGTGTGCCCATACACCGCAACAAACCCTCCCTCCAGCTGCCCAGGTGGAGGTGGAAGTGGGCGTGGAGGTGGTGGGCTCTGCCGTTTGCACAGGCTCTCTCAGACTCCTGGTCTCCCCTCCCCTGGCCATCTCACTGGGCGCTGAGTGCACATGGCCTAGAATCTCTGTACAACTTGCTGAAAGGCCCTGGACCTATGGTGTGGTTTCTCACACACACAAAAAAACCCTTGTTGGACCCTGTATAATGTCCCCTGAGGACCCCCTGCTGTCAGAGGCTCCAATTCTGATTTTCTTAAAATCTGTTTTTAGAAAATGAGATTTCTTCCTTGAAGCACTTTGTTACTTACTTCACCAGAAGACTTTGGATTCGAATCACAGTCTGTCCTGATGGCAGAAGGCTGAGAGTTTATAAATGCTTGAATGTAACACTGGTGGTTTGTTGTGGCTTGTTCTGTCTGAATATGCTTCCTGATTAGTTTTCGAACTGAACTGGCCTCAATCACCTCATTCACAGCAAGTTCCTTAATCAGAAAAACAAAAACAAAAACCCAAAACAAAACTGACCTGGGTGAAAGAAGATACTGTAAAATCCGGTGCTTTCTCAAAAGTGTCTCTTCTCTGACTTTCTCTCTCCTCTTTCGGACGCCAAGGATCCATCTCCATGCTTCTGGCTTCCCAGGACTTTCTGCAGTGCCTGTCTGTTCAAACCAAGCCCAGATCCTTTGCTGGCCCCTCCTCCGCAGTCAGAGTTTATTTATTCTACTTTCATTCAGTCTCTTCTGTTCCTTGCTACAGAAATCCTAAATTAATCCATGACAAGGGTGCACGCCAGCTGATTAAAAGCATTCTGGTGGTGGTGGTGGGGGGGGGGGGGTGGGTTCCCTGGTGACTCAGCAGTAAAGAATCCACCCACCAATGCAGGAGACATTCCTGATCCAGAATGATCCCTCATGTGCAGAGAAACTAAGCTCGTGTGCCACAACTATTGAGCCTGTGTTCAAGAGCCCAGGAGTTGCAACTACTGAGGTCCACGTGCCCTAGAGCCTGTGCTCCGCAACAAGAAAAGTCACAGCAATGAGAAGCACTGTAGCTAGACAGTAGTCCCCACTCGCTGCACCAAGAGAAAACCCGCACAGCAATGAAGACCCAGCACAGCCAAAAATAAATAAATAAGTAAAATTATTGTAAAAAAGCATTCTGGGCTTAGGATCAGGTGAGCTTTCACCTTCACCATGGTTTCAGCACTTACTGTATGTTCTTGGGCAAGCTGATCCACCTCTCTGAGTATCAGCTTATTTAACTATAGAATGGGTTGCTATGCTATGCTATGCTAAGTCACTTCAGTCATGTCCGACTCTGTGTGACCCCATAGACGGTAGCCCACCAGGCTCCCCCGTCCCTGGGATTCTCCAGGCAAGAACACTGGAGTGGGTTGCCATTTCTTTCTCCAATGCATGAAAGGGAAAAGCGAAAGTGAAGTCGCTCAGTCATGTCCGACGCTAGCGACCCCATGGACTGCAGCCTACCAGGCTCCTCCATCCATGGGATTTTCCAGGCAAGAGTACTGGAGTGGGGTGCCACCGCCTTCTCCGATAGAATAGGTTATATGATGCCAAATATCATAGGAAAATTATGAGGATTACAGAGACAACATGAATTTAAAATAAAATTTAAAAAAGTGTTCAGTTCAGTTCAGTCGCTCAGTCGTGTCCAACTCTTTGCAGCCCCGTGAATCGCAGCACACCAGACCTCCCTGTCCATCACCAACTCCCGGAGTTCCCTCAAACTCACATCCATTGACTCGGTGATCCCTTCCAGCCATCTCATCCTCTGTCATCCCCTTCTCCTGCCCCCAATCCCTACCAGCATCAGAGTCTTTTTCAATGAGTCAACTCTTTGCATGAGGTGACCAAAGTATTGGAATTTCAGCTTTAGCATCAGTCCTTCCAAAGAACACCCAGGGCTGATCTCCTTTAGAATGGACTGGTGGGTTATATGATGCCAAATATTATAGGAAAATTATGAGGATTACAGAGACAACATGAATTTAAAATAAACTAACAGTAAGTGTTCAGATCAGATCAGTCGCTCAGTCGTGTCCGACTCTTTGCAGCCCCATGAATCGCAGCACTCCAGGCCTCCCTGTCCATCACCAGCTCCCGGAGTTCACTGAGACTCACGTCCATCGAGTCAGTGATGCCATCTAGCCATCTCATCCTCTGCCGTCCCCTTCTCCTCCTGCCCCCAATCCCTTCCAGCATCAGAGTCTTTTCCAATGAGTCAACTCTTCGCATGAGGTGGCCAAAGTACTGGAGTTTCAGCTTTAGCATCATTCCTTCCAAAGAAACCCCAGGGCTGATCTCCTTCAGAATGGACTGGTTGGATCTCCTTGCAGTCCAAGGGACTCTTCTCAAGAGTCTTCTCCAACACCACAGTTCAAAAGCATCAATTCTTTGGTGCTCAGCCTTCTTCACAGTCCAGCTCTCACATCCATACATGACCACAGGAAAGACCATAGCCTTGACTAGGCGAACCTTTGTTGGCAAAGTAATGTCTCTGCTTTTGAATATGCTATCTAGGTTGGTCATAACTTTCTTTCCAAGGAGTAAGTGTCTTTTAATTTCATGGCTGCAGTCACCATCTGCAATGATTTTGGAGCCCAGAAAAATAAAGTCTGACACTGTTTCCACTGTTTCCCCATCTATTTCCCATGAAGTGATGGGACCAGATGCCATGCTCTTCGTTTTCTGAATGTTGAACTTTAAGCCAACTTTTTCACTCTCCACTTTCACTTTCATCAAGAGGCTTTTTAGTTCCTCTTCACTTTTTGCCATAAGGGTGGTGTCATCTGCATATCTGAGGTTATTGATATTTCTCCCAGCAATCTTGATTCCAGAGATACATTTAAAACTAACAATGAATTAACACTATGCTTCTCCAGTATTGGAATTTTAACATGTTTTACTTTGTATATTTTCTCAGAACCTTTAAAGGGATGTCCATTTTAGTTATGTACTTAAGTAGATACAAAGTAGAAATTTAGAACACACTAGAGGAGTGGCCAGCTATGGGTATTATCAGTGGAGGGAGAGAACTTGCAGATGTATTATAGGAAGTAACCATGTGACAAGAGAGAATGTGGAAAATCACCCCAAGAGGTACACTGGTAACTTCCAGCAGGAAAAGACACCCCCCAGAAAATAAGCCAGTGATCCTCAACATGTTAACAGGGTAGCAATGGCAGCAATGCTGTGACCCAGACACACAATGAGTTCTGTACTCCAACACTCCTTTCTTGCTCCCAATTAATCATATCTCTCATTTCCACACTCTGACATTCTTAAGACTTTTAGAGATATATTCACACTTTCTGGCAGAGGTATGCCATTTATAACTACAACTGCCTTCTAAGGAGAGTGAATTCTTTTAAATGAACTTCTTTTGTCTGCTGGTCAGCTGACAGTAAATTTGGGAAAAAGAACTGTGGCACATGAGTTGCTTTTCATCAGTGAAGCAGTAGAATTTGGACATGATGTAAAAGGAAGGAAATAGGAGCAGAGAAGGGAGAAGCAAAATCAGATGAGATACTGGGGTCTTGCTGACTGAAGAGCCAACAGAGAAGTGCTGGGACTTGGGGGTGACAAAAAACCCTGAGCTAACAGGAAGTTGTGATATGAAGAGGAAGTTGTGTGCTGTGCCATGTGAGAGATGATGCTTTGCCCAGATTCTGAATGGATTCTTGTGGAAATCAATGAGGAAATGAGTTTCATGTTTGGATCAGAGCTGGACAGAGCAAAGAAGGTAGTAACAGGTAGTAACAGGTCCAGAGGCAGAGGGACCAGGAGTTTATATGCTCAGGGATTCATGGGTATCTTGGGAAGGGCTTTGGACTTTCACATGTTATAAATAGTCTCATATGCTTTAGACTTCCGTATGCTATAGACTGGGCGGGGGCGGTGGCGGGGGGGGGGGGGATGGAATATGGGCTTAAACTAGTTTTAAACTAGTTTTACCTAGATCTGCAAAGTGTAAAGTAGAGTTTGAATGCACCAAACAGAATAAAATAAACAGGTGAAGTAAGCTTGAAGCACATTCTTTCATTCTTTTTTTTTTTTTTTTTTTTAGATAAAAGAAGTTCAGAGTGGGCAGTTCAGGGCTGTTGATGTTGTCCCATGGTGTTTTCAGGCACCCAAGCTTCTAATTTTCTGTTCGACTATCTTAGAATTAGTAGGGCAGAAAAATTTAGACCTAATATGGCTGCTAGAGCTCCAGCCTTCATGTCTATGTTCCAGAGCAGCAACAGAAGAAAGCAGAAGCCTAGTGAAGCTTACATCTTTCTTTATAAAGAGCTTCTTTCCAAATCTTCCCAACATTTTTGCATACATCTCATTAGCCGCACATGGCGACCAGGGATGCTGGGAAATAGAGTTATAAAACCCCTCCTAGCTTAAAGAATCTGGGGCAGGTGGTCTTTATTCTGATGGCAACATGCTCAGTGAAAATCCAGAGTTATAAGCAGAAGGAAAAAGAGAATTATTGGGAGGCAACTGTCTACCATGTGTATTATACATAAACATATGTGAATATTTTTCTTTCTCAATTATATATATTTGATTACCTTGCATTATGAGCATTTGGAAGATGGAATGAGGCACACTGACTTGCCTGATTCTTCCCAGTGGTGTTTTATTTAAAATATGAACAGCAGATGCTCCCTAAAGGCACTTTTCTCTCTAACTCTTGTTCTGGACAGCTCATGGAAAAACATATTGGCAAAAACTTTCATGAAAATCATTTCATGAGACTGAAATGAGACAAGCTAACCTATGGTCAGGGGACTGTTGGGAGTAAGCCAGGGTCCTGACTTACTAGGGAGTTTGCCACTACATTTGAAAAATATGGATTAGTTAAATCTCTTCTGGGGATATTTTCATGGAAGAAGTGTAAATACAATTCACTAAGCTTCAAGCTAACCATGAACGAAATGCTAAAAGCAGCTTCAAGGTACATGTGGAAGATGTAGGACATTGCAGCTGCAGAATGATCTCAGAGGCAAAGTGGCTAAATATAATGAGACCTTGAGAACTTGTCTTGAGCTGCTGCTGCTGCTGCGGCATCGCTTCAGTGGTGTCCAACTCTGTGTGACCCCACAGATGGCAGTCCACCAGGCTCCTCCATCCCTGGGATTCTCCAGACAAGAATACCGGAATGGGTTGTCATATCTTGAGCTAAGTGTATACTATTTTATTGCATGAGCCCCAGATGCACAATGAATTCAGAGCAGTCTATTACAGGTTTCTTTGGAGTTCTACATTTGGTTCAAAAGTCTCTCCCTGATATCCCCAGTCACTGTGTCAAGAGTTAGTAGACAGAGAGTAAGGGAAAAGGAGAGAAGATCATGAAATTGCTTTACACAGTATCTGGCACAGAGCAAGATGCTTACAGTGTTGCATCCAAATCCACATCCAAACTCCTGCCAAGTGCTTCCAAAGGGAAGGTGATGGAAGGGAAGCAAAGGGAGGGATGAATATACTTCAACAGATTAAAAAAAAAAAATAATAACCAGAATAAATATATCCATGAATGACCTTATATCACTATCACTGTGGAGTATGCACCTACTCAAGATATTCAATAAATGAATCATGGGGGAAATGGGGGAAGCAAGCCAAAAGAAAAACTTTAAAGATATTATAAAAAATGCTATGCAAGATTTAAAGATATTATGGCAATACAGTGGAACAGATGACATTTTTTAGTATGTTCTTAGGAGTATTATGCAAAAGGAAAAGCATTAAAGGCATACAATTTTGTGTTCAGAACTAAACCCTAGTATAAATGTTGCAGAATCATATCAGCAAAGGATGCAAAGGAGTCTGAGCACCCGAGTTAGGATTTGAAAGGCAGTCCTATATATGTGTAGCAAAAAAAACCCACAAAAAACAAGAAGTGAGAGTGTTATCTTGTCAGAGAGAGAAGTCTACAGTCATGCAATTTCCTCCCGATTTGTCATGTTTTTTAAATAAGATGGCAGAGTTGATTTCCCTGCAAACTATGAACCTGCCCAGTTTGCTCTGATCGAGTGATCCTTCTTCAGACCCTCATCCCTCTATCTTCTCCTAAAGTCATTAATTAGACCACCTGCTTTCCCTGGTGTTTTCTGCTTTCCTGGAATACATTTCAGGAGTGGTTTAGCCTCTCGGGAGATACCATCTCGCTGTTCTGTCTCACCGACACCCCTACCCTCCCAGTATTCAAGTCAAAAAGAATGGAACCATCTAACTGGGTGTTTCCTGTACACCCGGCTCCTTTGAAGCATCTCCCTGCAAACTGCCCAGTGGAGGTAAAGCAACCATCTGGCACCTCATTTTAAGAGCTCTGGTGAGATATCTCTCCCAGGAGGTTAGAATACCTTATGGCTGCAGGCCATGAGATAAGAAATCCACTTAGTTTTTGATTCAGAAATTTCTTTTCCACTCTTTGATGTGAGAAAGTGCTCAGACTTTAAAACAGACCTGTGGGTTTAGAAGGCAGGCCTGACTCAAGATACCCATGTGGAAATGATCTGTGCCAGGCTTCAACCAGCTATACTAAAGACAATCCCATTAACACATAGCACCATGAACGACGTCCTTGAATTCCACCGTGCCCACCGTGCAGGAAATAGTTCATTCTCAATCAGCAACAGCAGAAAGCTTTAATCCTCACATTGTTAGCTCTGAAACTTAGATCTTTTACTTCCATGGAGTCAGAGGTCTTAAGTTACATGATTATTAATGGAAAGAATTATCAAGTAGTGGTCCTTTCTCTGCATTTTCTTTCATATGTAAATTTTAATAAAAATATAAGGAAATATTGTATTGATGAAAGACAAGATTTTTCAGTAAACAGCTTTCAGACATTCAGCATGAAAACAATTATAATAAAATATGACAATGTTTGATTTAGTACCAATATGTGGCTTTTAAATAAAACTGAATAATTTCCTATTAATTGTCAAGGAAATTAAAAAGTCAGCCTGATTTGACTGGATCCATGGACTGCAAGGAGATCCAACCAGTCTATTCCAAAGGAGATCAGTCCTGGTTGTTCTTTGGAAGGAATGATGCTAAAGCTGAAACTCCAGTACTTTGGCCACCTCATGCAAAGAGTTGACTCATTGGAAAAGACTCTGATGCTGGGAGGGATTGGGGGCAGGAGGAGAAGGGGACGACAGAGGATGAGATGGCTGGATGGCATCACCGGCTTGATGGACGTGAGTTTGGGTGAACTCCGGGAGTTGGTGATGGACAGGGAGGCCTGGCGTGCTGCAATTCATGGGGTCGCAAAGAGTCGGACACGACTGAGCAATTGAACTGAACTGAACTGAACAGTCTTCCTAGGGTTCTAGAAAACTCTTCATTGAGTCATTCAACACATTTATTGATCATCTGTTACTGATTGCCTTATGGCCAGGTGCTGTTGCAGGCATGGAAGTTAAGAAAACTCACAGATTCTCATCCTCACTGAGTTTACATTCTGTGGACTCACAGTGGACCCCAAGTGCCATATGACAAATCAATTTATTTAAATATGGTTGAGTTAAGGCAAACTGGAAGTGTTCAAACATGAGATGGCAAGAGTGAATGTTGACATTCTAGGAATCAGCGAACTAAAATGGACTGGAATGGGTGAATTTAACTCAGATGACCATTATATTTACTACTGTGGGCAGGAATCCCTTAGAAAAAATGGAGTAGTCATCATAGTCAACAAAAAGTCCAAAATGGAGTACTTGGATGCAATCTCAAAAATGACAGAATGATCTCTGTTCATTTCCAAGGCAAATCATTCAATATCACAGTAATCCAACTCTATGCCCCAACCAGTAAGACTAAAGAAGCTGAAGTTCAATGGTTCTATGAAGACCTACAAGACTTTCAAGAACTAACACCCCAAAATATGTCCTTTTCATTATGGGGGACTGGAATGCAAAAGTAGGAAGTCAGGAAACACCTGGAGTAACAGGTAAATTTGGCCTTGGAATACGGAATGAAGCAGGGCAAAGACTAATAGAGTTTTGCCAAGAGAATGTACTGATCATAGCAAACACCCTCTTTCAACAACACAAGAGAAGACTCTACACATGGACATCACCAGATAGTCAACACTGAAATCAGATTGATTATATTCTTTGCAGCCAAAGATGGAGAAGCTCTATACCGTCAGCAAAAATAAGACCGGGAGCTGACTGTGGCTCAGATCATGAGCTCCTTATTGCCAAATTCAGACTTAAATTAAAGAAAGTGGGGAAAAACACTAGACCATTCAGGTATGACCTAAATCAAATTCCTTATAATTATACAGTGGAAGTGAGAAACAGATTTAAGGGACTAGATCTGATAGACAGAGTGCCTGATGAACTATGGAATGAGGTTTGTGACATGGTATAGGAAACAGGGATCAAGACCATCCCAGTGGAAAAGAAATACAAAAAAGTAAAATGGCTGTCTGAGGAGGTCTTACAAATAGCTGTGAAAAGAAGAGAAGGGAAAAAGCAAAGGAGAAAAGGAAAGATATACCCATTTGAATGCAGAGTTCCAAAGAATAGCAAGGAGAGATAAGAAAGCCTTCTTCAGGGATCAATGCAAAGAAATAGAGGAAAACAACAGAATGGGAAAGACTAGGGATCTCTTCAAGAAAATCAGAGATACCAAAGGAACATTTCATGCAAAGATGGGCACAATAAAGGACAGAAATGGTATGGACCTAACAGAAGCAGAAGATATTAAGAACAGGTGGCAAGAATACACAGAATAACTGTATAAAAAAGATCTTCATGACCCAGATAATCACGATGGTGTGATCACTCATCCAGAGCCAGACATCCTGGAATGTGAAGTCAAGTGGGCCTTAGGAAACATCACTATGAACAAAGCTAGTGGAGGTGATGGAATTCCAGTTGAGCTATTTCAAATCCTGAAAGATGATGCTGTGAAAGTGCTGCCATCAATATGCCAGCAAATTTGGAAAACTCAGCAGTGGCCACAGGACTGGAAAAGGTCACTTTTCATTCCAATCCCAAAGAAAGGCAATGCCAAAGAATGCTCAAACTACCGCACAATTACACTCATCTCACACGCTAGTAAAGTAATGCTCAAAATTCTCCAAGCCAGGCTTGAGCAATATGTGAACTGTGAACTTCCAGATGTTCACGCTGGTTTTGGAAAAGGCAGAGGAACCAGAGATCAAATTGCCAACATCTGCTGGATCATAGAAAAAGCAAGCGAGTTCCAGAAAAACATCTATTTCTGCCTTATTGACTATGCCAAAGCCTTTGACTGTGTGGATCACAATCAACTGTGGAAAATTCTGAAAGAGATGGGAATACCAGACCACCTGACCTGCCTCTTGTGAAACCTGTATGCAGATCAGGAAACAACAGTTAGAACTGGACATGGAACAACAGACTGGTTCCAAATAGGAAAAGGAGTACGACAAGGCTGTGTATTGTCACCCTACTTATTTAACTTATATGCCGAGTACATCGTGAGAAATGCTAGCTGGAAGAAGCACAGGCTGGAATCAAGATTGCCAGGAGAAATATCAATAACCTCAGATATGCAGATGACACCACACTTATGGCAGAAAGTGAAGAAGAATAATGAGTCTCTTAATGAAAGTGAAAGTAGAGAGTGAAAAAGTTGGCTTAAATCTCAACATTCAGAAAACTAAGATCATGGCTTCTGGTCCCATCACTTCATGGCAAATAGATGGGGAAACAGTGGAAACAGTGGCTGACTTTATTTTGGGGGCTCCAAAATCACTGCAGGTGGTGATTGCAGCCATGAAATAAAGACACTTACTCCTTGGAAGGAGTTATGACCAACTCAGCATATTTTCATACTGTTCATGGGGTTCTCGAGGCAAGAATACTGAAGTGGTTTGCAGTGACCAACCTAGACAGCATATTAAAAAGCAGAGACATTACTTTGCCAACAAAGGTCCATCTAGTCAAGACTATGGTTTTTCCAGTAGTCATGTATGGATGTGAGAGTTGGACTGTGAAGAAAGCTAAGTGCAGAAGAATTGATGCTTTTGACCTGTGGTGCTGGAGAAGACTCTTGAGAGTCCCTTGGACTGCAAGGACATCCAACCACTCCATCCTAAGGCAGATCAGTCCTGGGTGGAAATACTGATGTTAAAGCTGAAGCTCCAATATTTTGGCCACCTGATGCAGAGAGCTGACTCATTTGAAAAGACCCTGATGCTGGGAAAGATTGAGGGCAGGAGGAGAAGGGGACGACAGAGGATGAAATGGTGGGATGGCATCACTGATTCAATGGACATGGGTTTGGATGACCTCCCGGAGTTTGTGATAGACAGGGAGGCCTAGTGTGCTGTGGTTCATTGGGTCGCAAAGAGTCGGACACAACTGAGTGACTGAACTGAACTGAACTGAGACAGCATGTTAAAAAACAGAGACATTACTTTGCCAACAAAGGTCAGTCTAATCAAGGCTATGGTTTTTGCAGTAGTCACATATGGATGTGAGAGTTGGACTCTAAAGAAAGCTGAGCACTGAAGAATTGATGCTTTGAACTGTGGTGTTGGAGAAGACTCTTGAGAATCCCTTGGACTTCAAGGAAATCCATCCAGTCCATCCTAAAGGAGATCAGTCCTGAGTGTTCATTGGAAGGACTGATGTTGAAGCTGAAACTCCAATACTCTGGCAACCTGATGTGAAGAACTGATTCATTTGAAAAGACCCTGATGCCTGGAAAGATTGAGGGCTGGAGGAGAAGGGGATGACAGACGATGAGATGGCTGGATGGCATCACCAACTCTATGGACATGAGTTTGGGTCAAGTCTGGTAGTTGGTGACGGACAGGGAGGCCTGGTGTGCTGCGGTCCATGGAGTGGCAAAGAGTTGGACATGACTGAGGGACTGAATCTAACTGAACTTGACTGAGTCACTTTTGCTTTTTTGTCATTATTAATTCACATGATCAGAACAGAAGCTGTAGGGAGAACACCTCCTTGGGAAACTCACAAACCTACCATTTCCACAGGGCAGGAAGCTGGCATCCTTTATATTACTCTTTATATTATTACCTTGAGTAGTCCTGAGGCTGAGCTCTAGAGCTCACATAGATTGGTTCATATGTTGATTTTTAAGTACATTTCATAGATAAAATGAAACAACTTCTTGTATCAGTAAGTTAATGAATGATATGAGGCCTTTTCTCTGATCACCTGATATAAAATATCTTCTATTTTATAGTCATAGACCCCTTTGGAAATCTGATGAAAAACTATGGACCTTTTTCCTGAGAAAAAAGCACATATACAAACACACTAAAAAAACAAATTTTACATGTGAATTTTAAAGCATCATAGATCCTTGAAACCCACTTATTTATTTTCTGGAAGTTCATGGGTCCTAGGTTAAGAACCCATAACTTGGAAGATCTTACTTTTCTCAACTTCTTATTCTGTATTTCACAGATGTGAAATTCCCATGAACTGGTGTTTTCCTCTTTAAACTTATCCCCTTGGGTTGAGAAATTTTGTAAAGTTTGAAAGTGAAGTGAAAGTGTTAGCCACTCAGTTGTGTTCAACTGTTTGCTACCCCATGGACTGGAGCCTGCCAGGTGGCTCTGTGGGATTTTCCAAGCAAGAATATCAAAGTGGTTTGCCATTCCCTTCTCCAGGGCATCTTCCTAACCCTTAGATTGAACCTGGGTCTCCTGCATTGCAGGCAGATTTTTTTACCATCTGGGGCACAGCTATTTCCATATTAGCATTGTGATAGAAGCTCTTCCTGCTAGGCAAGGCAGTCAAAATGAACATCAGCCCTGTGTCTGGCTGCTGTCATTAAGCAATGTTCAGGAAACTCCAGCCCAAGGGCCAATCTTTCCCCACATCAAATGTCATATACTGGAATTTCATTTCTTCCCTCCAGTTTGTACCAGTAACATCAAAGTTCTTTTGCAACTTTTCTTTGCATTTTTTGAGCAAGCTCTGTTATTTCAGTTTGTATTCCTCTTTTCACTTTTCATAAAATCTGCTGAATACCTTATCACGGTCATTCAGAGAAGAGGCAGTCTCCCTTTTCCCTGCCATGAGGGAATGTTTGCAGAGGATGAAATGGTGACTTTAATTTAGAATTGTTTGTGAAATTCATTTTTCAGTGTGGTAGCCTAGATAATGGCCCTCCAAAGATATTCATGTCCTAATCTGGGAATATGTAACCTCACAAGGCAAGAGATTTTGCAGATATGATTAAGTTAGGAATCTTGAGCTAGGGAGATTACTCCAGACTACCTGAGTAGGCCCAACATATTATGAGGGTCCTCGTAAGAGAGAGGCCGAAGGGGCAAAGTAAGAGTAGAAGATGCAAAGGGCAAAGTTGGAGTGATGCAAAGAAGGGACCAAAAACCAAGAAATGTAATGCTTTTAGCCTTTAAAAGCTGACAAGGAAAGGAACAAATTCTCACTTAAACCCTTTAGAAAAAATGCAGCTGTGCCAACACTTTGAGTTTAGCATCCAAAATCCAGTTTGGAATTCTGAGCTCCAGAACTGTAAGCGCATTTTAAAACATTTATTTATTCATTTGACTGCATCAGGTCTTAGCTGCATCATCTGGAATCTTTCACTGTGGTGCATGGACTCTCTAGTTGTGGTGTGAGGGCTCAGTGGTTCTGTCACGCAGGCTTAGCTACTCAGTGGTATGTGTGTCTTTAGTTACCTGATCAAGGATCGAACTTGCATCCCCTGCTTTGCCAGCCAGATTCTAAACCACTGCACCACCAGGGAAGTCCAAAATTGAAGCTCCTAAGCTTGTTGTAGTTTGTTACAGCAGCAATAGGGAGCTAATACCATCATTGACTATTTCATTCAAAAAGAACAAAAGAGTAAAGTAGAAGCAAGACCAACCTTCCAGAGGAACCTACCTGAGCTCTGTCTGCTAAAACATCTGGACTACAAGGTGTCTGCAGTTCGTCTGTGTGTCTGTGGTTATTTCTCCCCACTGACTGTCTCTAGATGGTTATGCCTTCATCGTCCTTGTTTGTGCTTCTGCCTTTCTGTCTCCTCTCTATCTTCTTACAGTGCAGATGTTTCCCTGCTCTCATTTAATATCTCCATTTTCTTGTGGGCTGAGAACCAAACAAATTATGATTCACTTTAAAAGCAAAAGAAAACAGGCTTTGAATGAGAGCTCACAGAATCTATCAAAGGGCCATATGACCTTTAAAGGTTTTACTGTGGCATCTATTTTGACCCTAGAGGTTCCATAGCTTGTCATCTTTGCTTAAAATAGTTTGATATTCTGGATAAGCATTCTCCAAATAAAAGAGAGTTAGCTCTGTATTATTAGATATAAATCTCACAAGTAATTTTATATCAGTGAATAATTACTATGGTGCCATGCTATACAGAGGTTAAGAGGAAGTTAATTGGAAGCCTGCTTACCTTTGTGTTGCCTTGAAGCATCTTGAAGCAATCTGAACCTGTTTCTCCCACTATAAAATGGGCTTCATAGCACCAGCTCTCTCTTTTTCCTTACTTGATTCTTACAACTGTCAGATGAAATACTTTATGAAATGCTTTTTAGCTGCAGAAATGTGATAGAG
Organism: Tragelaphus eurycerus; assembly: GCA_935064755.1. NCBI lineage: Eukaryota > Metazoa > Chordata > Mammalia > Artiodactyla > Bovidae > Tragelaphus > Tragelaphus eurycerus. The sequence goes on from CAKXYN010000002.1 coordinate 36,514,334, forward strand.
TAATACTTGATAGTAAAAGTCACAGTGAAAATTTTATTTATTTCAACCAGTGTTTGGATATATCAAGGTTTTCTTTATGCCATTTTGTAAAAATTCATTCATCCATTCTTTCATCATTCTTTTACTTATGTAATACTAGCTGAGCATGTTTATATTTTTATTTTGTAATCCCTAACTCAACTGCCTGTAGCTTTCATATTGACTGAAACCTAGAGAATTCAGAACCTATCTCCTTCCAGTGACCTTTGTCCTAGGGCAGCCAGGCCATGAGATTTACTGGCCTAAGTAAGTGGAAGAAAACGACATAAGAGGATTTCAGATCAAACAAGAGAGAGAAGGAAGCCTGCCCCTTCTGTGCCAGCAAAGTAGAGGAGAAGGACATAGAGGTGAGTGACCAAGCAGTCATAAATATATACACAACTTCTTTTCATCAGCCAAACTGAGGGTCCTACATGTCAGAAAGATTGGGGGGTGGGGAAGTCAGAAGCAGAGAGTCCCTGCTTTGAGACTGTGAGGGGACACCATCCTACAGAAGGGATCTCTCAGCTGCATGAGGTACCTGTGGCTGAGTATGAGGTGTAGTGAGGCAGGTCTGGCAGGGAGGAGGTCTGAATTAGAATTCCCCAGTTTCTCTCCTACCACCCTGAAATCTCCTTGTTTCCCTTCATCCACTTGCCATCTGGAACAGGAGGTGGGGTACTTCCCTGGCAGTCCAGTAGTTAAGAATTCACCTTCCAAAGTAGGGAGTGTGGGTTTGCTCCCTGGTTGGGAAGCTAAGATCCCACATGCCTCGGGGTGAAAAAACCAAAACATAAAACAGAAGCACTAGTGTAACAAATTCAATACATAAAGAAAAAATGGTCCACATAAAATAATTTTTTTTTTTTTAAAAGGAAGTGACAAGGAGGTATGGAAGGTTGAGTGTTTCTCTAGCAGACCTGATGACCTCAGAGAGATTATTCAATCTCATGGAGACTGAGATTTTACTCACTGACCCATTTAAAGTGTAACCTCCATGCACATTATCCACAGGATGAAAGGGAGATTCTATTATTAGGAGAAAATAAGGAAGCAGTATCTTAGTCACATAAGCTGGCATTGTGTACAATTTTTGACCCCAGTTAACCTGGCAATGATACCGATGATACCAAGAATGGAGGAGCTTCTCGTGGGGTGACCCAGCCCTTGCCCTGGAATAAGATCCATTAGTTTAGGCTTATGAGTGATCAAAAGCTGAAGGACAAAAGGCCATAACTGGAGAGCCAGGGACCACTGAGCCAAAAGGCGGCTAACTCAGCTCAGGAAGCAGGGGGCTCCACTGAGGCGGGCCGTCTGATTACTGGAGGTAGGGATGTGCCTGAGGCTGGCGAGGCCATGACACTGAACTGCAGAAGCCTGGCACCTTCCTCAGGCATTTCTAGTTGTAAGTTACAAGAATCTGTGGGAACCAGTTGGAGCAAAGTCTACATTTCAATGGCTTGGTAATACAGAAACTCCTGGATACCAAGGGCAGAGACGCCGCAGGACTTTAGGAAGGCACAGGACCTGGGAACTATAAGCAATCCAGAATGGACGTCCTCCCTGTTTTTCTCTGAGCCTCCTCTTCACTCTTCCTTTTGGCTTGGTCTATCTTCTCCTGCCCATGTTCAGCGGGGACGGCCACCAGGAGCACATGAGTTTACATGTTGCAGGGTCAAGTTTCTCTCCTTATCAGTTGAAATTATGCCTCATTTGCCACCATATCAACTCTGGCTGGGAGAATGGGCGATCAAGTGCAAAACCGCTCCCAAAGCAGGGCGGCTTGCAGGAGGGGACTGGCAGTGGGCAGAAGAGAGCCTGTTACCCGTGGACTCAGGAAACCAGAGTCAGCACCCTCCCAGCCATAAGTCAGGAAACACAGCTGTAGGCGCTGACATTTTCTCTCACTATTTTTTTTTTTTTTTTTTTTGTCACCTTAAAAAAAAAAGTGAAACTGTCTATGAGAAAAACAAAATTAATTGTGGGGAAACAAACCAAATCAGAAAATTAGATTAACATTGGAATTTCACAACAGGTTGGTGTACTAATTTTCTCATGGCTCCTTAATGAGTTTCAGGGAAAAAAATCATGGTATAATTTTAATGTGATTTTGATTGCTTTATTCTCAGGTCAACCTGAGAAGTTTTTTATGATGCTAAATTATTCTTTTTTATAAGAAACTTTCATAGATAAAAGTATAAGTACTGGGGTGTCTGGGAGTTTAGAGGAAGAGGATGGAGAAAATAAGTGTGAGGAGACAGTGAGAGGTGCCAGAAAGAGGGGCTTTCTCTCTACTCCATCATAGCCAGAGCTGGAAGTACTCCTGTGTTTGGTTTTTTAATTTATTCAATATTAGCAATTCATTCAAAATTCAAGATGAAAAATGTAAAATATTTTCTGTTATTTCTATGGATGTTTTAATTTTCTGCCTTAACATTTTGAAGTATGCACACAGCAAAATGTACAGATTAAACATGAAGTTCAGTTAGTTTTGACACATATATATGTGTATCATTTTATTTTTAAATGTAATTTCTTCGTATGACCTGACTTAATCAACCCTCAAATAGCTTTAGCATAATAGTCAAGATTCATAAATCAAATGAATTTTTGTAATTTTGAATTTCATGAGGCTTATTGAAGCAACTATGTGAATTACCATTTTAATGCCATGCTCCCCACACCAAGCTCACAACCATGTTTGGCTCATAGAACGTGAATAAATTTCTTCTAGTTTGAAGTAAATTGTTTGCTTTATTCATAAAATTAAGTTGCTCAAGTCTTTGCCTCTGGTAATAAATAACTCTTAGTTTGGCAATTTTGTTTGAGTTATTTTTAACCACTCTTTATTATAAAGGTAAATCATTTTTATTGTTCAAATGTGAAAAAAATGTAGAAAGGCTTCCCCCACATTTACTCACTAGTAAGTCTATTCTAGATATAACCAATATTTATAGCTTGGTATACATGCTCCCTGAAATTTTATGCATATTAATTTTTAAAAATAAAAAAATACTGTCATACGTTTTTATAAACTGTTTTCCCTTTACATTTACCAATAAACATTTGTCTCATGTCAACAATTATACTTCCATACTTCCATTTTAAATAAATACGTATTAGAGCATGGAATTTGCTTAAAAAATAACCTATTGTTGAAACCTTATATGGAGTATTTCCATAAATTTGCCATTAAAACCCACATGATGTTATACATCCCCAAAGTAAAAACATTTTCCAGTCCACTAATTATTTCCTTAGGATAAAATTAATTATACCACTGCAATTGCTTAGTCAATGTTAGACACTTTTTTTTTTGAAGGCTGTTTTTCATATAGCAAGGTTTCCCATGAGAAATTCTTTGCCAATTTGGGCTTCTTCAGATGCATAGAACAGGTTTATATTCTCCCTTGACTTCACTAACAAAGGAAAAAATATGTCATTCCTTTAATTTGTATTTCTTTTGTTACTATTTAGGTTGGGCCTTTCCCCCTTATGTTTATTCTCTCTACATATATATGTTCTCATTTTATTCTTAGAAATGTAAACAAATCTTAATTTGTATTTATTTTTGGCTGTGCTGGGTCTTCACTGCTGTGCACAGGCTTTCTCTAGTTGTGGTGGGCGGGGACTTCTCTCTAGTTGTGATACACGGGCTTCTAGCTGCAATGGCCTCCCTTGTTTTGGAGCACGGACTTCAGTAGTTGCAGCTCTCGGGCTCTAGAGCACGGGATATGCAGGTTCAGTTGCCCCGCAGCATGAGGGATCATCTAGGACCAGGGATCGAAACTATGTCTCCTGCATTTTCAAGCGGATTGTTAACCACTAGACCACCAGGAAAATCCCTATATTTTTATTTTAAAAAATGCTCATTTATGTCTTCTTTGTCTTTTTGGATGGTTCACATTTTTCTTATTGTTGCTGTTTAGTTGCTGCGTTGTTTTTTGCGATCCCGTGGACTGTAGCCCACCGGGCATCTCTATTCATGGGATTTCCCAGGCAGGAATTCTATAGTGAGTTGCCATTTCCTTCTCCAGAGGATCTTCTCAATCTTCTCCAGGGATTGAACCCATGTCTCCTGCATTGGCAGGTGGATTCTTTATCATTGAGCCATCAAGGAAGACACTGATCTGTAACAGCTGTTTCTATATAATATATGGAAACTGTTGCACTTTCATATATGTTGCAGACACTGTTCCCTACTTGTCATTTGCCTTCTGGTTATGTTTCCTGTTGCAGTTCTGGTGAAGAATTACAGGTCAGCCCTGCAGAGTCCTAAGCATGGAGTGCAGGAGCTCACCTAAGAGCTGGCCGCTCACGCAAAGGATCTTGGAGGTTCTACTGAAGAGGGAGGAATTTAAACATATCTAGGGAGTGAATTTTGCTGACTAGATGAGAGATGTGAGAGTGAGGGACTTCTGGCCCAAATAATGAGGCAGAGAGCGATACCTTGAACTAGGTGAGGGCCAGCAGGTGGAAGCATGCATGAGTGGAAGATGATGAAGATTATTACATGGAGTTACCATCTTTGGATTGTCTGCAACACCCAGGTATAATGGACCTTCAGAGACCCACAGATGAGTTCAGTCTCTGGCACATAGTGGATTGCTCAGTGGGTCAGATTTACCTGAAATGAATTCATTGTCAGCCTGCATTTAGTAGGGTGCTCTCCTTGGTGCCTTTTGACCTCTCAGTTCTTGGTGCCAGCCCCTCCCAACTAGTTTCAATAATCTCAGTTCTGCTTCTTCGGAACCCACAGATCCCAAAGAGAATAAAGGTCACACACAGGTGACAATCCCTTTACATCTGACCGAGGGCCAGGGCCGTCTTAGGGGCTTTGTTTCTTTTCTTTTTCTACTCCGGGGTTTGTATGGCTTTCCCAACTAAGGTAAATATTTGCATGGATCTGCATGGATTTCCCGGTAGAATTCAAAAAGTGGCTTTCACCCCTTTCTAATCTTCAGCAATTTCTTTGGCTCAGGTGGAGCAACTCATTTAAACTGTCTTTCAGCCTCAGAGGAGTTAGATGGTCCCTAAAGAAGGTAGTGCTCTGATTAGCAATGGTGTGAAATGCCGCTACCACCCAGCAAGTGCAGGGAGCTGCAGAGCATCCCATGGGTGCTCATGGGTGAGAGAAGCAGTGTACTAGCTCTGGGGAAACAAAGGTAGGGGGTTGTTAGGTGAGTGGATGGAGGGGAGAGATTAGAGGGAGGGATCTAAACAGAAAAGCTTGCAGGACATTCAAAACAAAAGTCACTTAATTCTGTAGTTTTCAAAATTCATTGCAATTGTAAAGCTCACATTTGGACAAATTCTACAAGTCATTAATCATCTATTACTAGCTGTACGGTATTTGTGATCACATTAGAGGTCCATGAGCAATTGAAACTTCCCCTTTGTGCGTAGAATGGCCCGACTATAAATCTCAGAAGAGTTGGTCCATCTAGAAAAATGGTATAGATCATCATATTTGGAAGCAAAAAGAGATACAGACAGAGAAAAAAACACATGGAGACCACAGAGAAAAGAGGCGGGGAAATTGGGAGATGGGATTGACATATATACACTATTGACTACTATGTGTAAAACAGATAACTAATAAGAACCTGCTGTACAGCACAGGGTGACCTGCACCGCCACTTTCCCCGCCTCCTCCTCCTCCTCCCACAGCAGCTTCCTGGTCTCCAGGTAGTCCGGGCAAGCCCCTCCGGGCAGCCTGCTCACCTCCCATGTCCGCAGGTATTCATGACCCCATGCGGGCTGCAGCCCCGGGTCTGGAAACCGCCAAAGTCGGGGTGCCTGGAGCCCCATTGGCTGTTGAGGTGGCAAGGACAATCACCAGTGATGGGGTATGCATATAAAAAGCCAAGGGGTGCATTGACCACGTTCAGATCTGGGAGTTCAGGGATGTCGTCAGGCTCAGTGCCCCCGTCTACCTCTGGTTCTGCTTCCCTGGCGTGGCCTCTTCCTCAGGGGACCCCCAGCACCATTAGGCTCCCTCCCTCCTTCCTCCAGCTCAGCTGCAGAAGAGAATTGTCTCCTAACCAAGTTCCATGCAAAGAGCTTCCCTGGTAGCTCAGATAATAAAGAATCTGCTTGGCAATGCGGGAGACCCAGGTTTGATCCCTGGGTCAGAAAGATCCTCTGGAGAAGGGAATGGCAACCCACTCCAGTATTCTTGCCTGGGAAATCCCATGGACAAAGGAGCCTGGCAGGCTGCAGTTCACGGGCCCACAAAAAGTCGACATGACTAAGGGACTAACACACATTCAAATATCATACTTTCCTTCATCCACTCACAAAAGTATGCAAATTATGGGCAAGCACGCTTCCTCTTAGGTGCTAGAGAGGGTTTGGAGGTGGGAGGAAGCAACATGATCTACCCCATATGTAAACTTTTCATCCCTTTGATATTTCATGCTATTGCTTCTTTTTCGTTCACACTTAAAACATTATCGAGCACCTACTTCTGCCACGCCATGCCAGTCATGGCCATCTCAGAGATGAATAAAGCATGCTTTGTCTCAGAGAAGCCAATGGGCAGTAGGAGACCAGAGGCACATCAGAGTTTAGAATCAGCGCCACTGTTGCTGTACAGATGCATGAACAAAGTTCCATGGGATCACCAAAAAGAATGAAAATAGAGGAAATGCTTTCAGTTTTTCACCATTGAGGATAATGTTTGCTGTGGGTTTGTCATATATAGCTTTTATTATGTTGAGGTATGTTCCTTCTATTCCTGCTTTCTGGAGAGTTTTTATCATAAATGGATGTTGAACTTTGTCAAAGGCTTTCTCTGCATCTATTGAGAAAATCATATGGTTTTTATTCTTCAGTTTGTTAATGTGGTGTATTACGTTGATTGATTTGTGGATATTGAAGAATCCTTGCATTCCTGGGATAAAGCACACTTGGTCATGGTGTATGATCTTTTTAATGTGTTGTTGGATTCTGATTGCTAGAATTTTGTTAAGGATTTTTGCATCTATGTTCATCAGTGATATTGGCCTGTAGTTTTCTTTTTTTGTGGGATCTTTGTCAGGTTTTGGTAGTAGGGTGATGGTGGCCTCATAGAATGAGTTTGGAAGTTTGCCTTCCTCTGCAATTTTCTGGAACAGTTTGAGTAGGATAGGTGTTAGCTCTTCTCTAAATTTTTGGTAGAATTCAGCTGTGAAGCCGTCTGGACCTTTTAAGTTTGATTAGGTCCCATTTGTTCATTTTAGATTTTATTTCCAATATTCTGGGAGGTGGGTCATGGAGGATCCTGCTGTGATGTAAGTCAGAGAGTGTTTTGCCTATGTTTTCCTCTAGGAGTTTTATGGTTTCTGGTCTTACATTTAGCTCTTTAATCCATTTTGAGTTTATTTTTGTGTATGGTGTTAGAAAGTGTTCTAGTTTCATTCTTTTACAAGTGGTTGACCAGTTTTCCCAGCACCACTTGTTAAAGAGATTGTCTTTAATCCATTGTATATTCTTGCCTCCTTTGTCAAAGATAAGGTGACCATATGTGCGTGGATTTATCTCTGGGCTTTCTATTTTGTTCCATTGATCTATATTTCTGTCCTTGTGCCAGTACCATACTGTCTTGATGACTGTGGCTTTGTAGTAGAGCCTGAAGTCAGGCAGGTTGATTCCTCCAGTTCCGTTCTTCTTTCTCAAGATAGCTTTGGCTATTCGAGGTTTTTTGTATTTCCATACAAATTGAGAAATTATTTGTTCTAGCTCTGTGAAGAATACCGTTGGTAGCTTGATGGGGATTGCATTGAATCTATAAATTGCTTTGGGTAGTATACTCATTTTCACTATATTGATTCTACCAATCCATGAACATGGTATATTTCTCCATCTATTAGTGTCCTCTTTGATTTCTTTCACCAGTGTTTTATAGTTTTCTATATATAGGTCTTTAGATTCTTTAGGCAGATATATTCCTAAGTATTTTATTGTTTTCATTGCAATGGTGAATGGAATTGTTTCCTTAATTTCTCTTTCTATTTTCTCGTTATTAGTGTACAGGAATGCAAGGGATTTCTGTGTGTTAATTTTATATCCTGCAACTTTACTGTATTCATTGATCAGTTCTAGTAACTTTCTGGTGGAATCTTTAGGGTTTTCTACATAGAGGATCATGTCATCTGCAAACAGTGAGAGTTTTACATCTTCTTTTCCAATTTGGATTCCTTTTATTTCTTTTTCTGCTCTGATTGCTGTGGCCAAAACTTCCAAAACTATGTTGAATAGTAATGGTGAAAGTGGAAATAAAATCTAAAATGAACAAATGGGACCTAATCAAACTTAAAAAGCTTCTGCACAACAAAGGAAACTATAAGCAAGGTGAAAAGACAGCCTTCAGAATGGGAGAAAATAATAGCAAATGAAGCAACAAACAACTAATCTCAAAAATATATAAGCAACTTCTACAGCTCAATTCCAGAAAAATAAATGACCCAATCAAAAAATGGGCCAAAGAACTCAATAGACATTTCTCCAAAGAAGACATACAGATGGCTAACAAACACATGAAAAGATGCTCAACATCACTCATTATCAGAGAAATGCAAATCAAAACCACTATGAGATACCATTTCACGCCAATCAGAATGGCTGCTATCCAAAAGTCCACAAGCAATAAATGCTGGAGAGGGTGCGGAGAGAAGGGAACCCTCTTGCACTGTTGGTGGGAATGCAAACTGGTACAGCCACTATGGAGAACAGTATGGAGATTCCTCAAAAAACTGGGAATAGAACTGCCTTATGATCCAGCAGGAGGAGAAGGGGACGACAGAGGGTGAGATGGCTGGATGGCATCACTGACTCGATGGATGCGAGTCTGAGTGACCTCCGGGAGCTGGTGATGGACAGGGAGGCCTGGCGTGCTGCGGTTCATGGGGTCGCAAAGAGTCGGACACGACTGAGCGACTGATCTGATCTGATCTGATCTGATGATCCAGCAATCCCACTGCTGGGCATATACACTGAGAAAACCAGAATTGAAAGAGACACGTGTACCCCAATGTTCATAGCAGCACTGTTTACAATAGCCAGAACGTGGAAGCAACCTAGATGTCCATCCTCAGATGAATGGATAAGCAAGCTGTGGTACATATACACAATGGAGTATTACTCAGCCATTAAAAAGAATACATTTGAATCAGTTCTAAGGAGGTGGATGGAACTGGAGCCTATTATACAGAGTGAAGTAAGCCAGAAAGAAAAACACAAATACAGTATACTAACGCATATATATGGAATTTAGAAAGATGGTAAAAATAACCCTATTTACGAGACAGCAAAAGAGACACTGATGTATAGACCAGACTTTTGGACTCTGGGACCGGGAGAGGGTGGGATGATTGGGGAGAATAACATTGAAATATGTATAATATTATATCTGAAATGTATTAATTGTTCAAACTAAAAAAAAAAAAAAAGAAAAGAATGAAAATAACTCTGTGTGTTGGGGCTTCACAGAGGTCTATGCAATGCAGACTTAAGCGGGTAAAAAGGATTTCAGCAAGAGAAAAGTGTGGAGGGAGACGCTGTGAAGGAGGAGGGAGCTTTGTATGCAGACGTATGGAGGGTTCCTAAAGACAGTGGCTGGAGCAAGAGAGGGAAGAAGTGAGTGGAAATGTAGGAAAGCTGCAGCATGGGAAGAATTTAGGACCAAGCCTGTGCATTTTTGGCTGAAGAAAGGGGAGGTGTCACCCCTTGGGTTAACTTAGGTTATATGTTGAGGTGGTTCTGAAAGACCTTGCAGAAGTGGTTATGGCATAGAGGTTACTTCACATCCTTTAAAAAGACTGACAGTAGAAACTGAAAGATTTTTTCTATTAGCTTTTAATTCCATTTCATTATCAACATCAAATATTTATGCAGCTTCTGTAGGGAAGTGAGTCCCACAGTCAGTGAGGGGTAGGAGATACAGAGGTTAATCAAAAGATACAGTCCTTGAGTCTTTATATTTGCAATTTAAAATAGAAATGCATGAGAAGAATTAATAGTAGGACAGATATATAACATTTTTGTTAATCAAATGTTAGCTAAAAGGTTTTGCTAGTTTCTTTTATTTTGTTTGCACCTTAGCACAGTGGCTTTCAAAGATTTTAAACCATGACCCAAAGAAATTCATTTTATACTGTGACCCAGAACCAATAATAAAATTTCATCAAATACTATTGAGATGCACTCTGATGTTTTATATCCTCTTGTATTTTATTATTTTAAAAAAATGCTGATCACTGACCCTCTAAATTGATTTCATGACCCACTGCTGAGTTATAACTTGCAGCTTGAAAATTCCTATCTTCTCATGTCTTTGAAGGGGTGATGTGTATGTAGGGAAGAGGAATGATACCACAGATAGGGGAGAGAAAATGTGAGCATGTCTGTCATTAGTAAAGAGGTGACAGAAGCAATCACCACTCTAACTTTCTGTGCCTGAAGAAGGGAGTGAATGACCAAGGGGCCTTCACTAGGAAGAGGGCTTTATTTCTCCAAATTAGAAGATAATCTTTTGATATCTGGTAAAGGTATAGAGTAGTGTGGATAAAACTATGTGGTGCGGAGCATTCTGAGATAATCATGGACATTCTTTAAAAAATCTGATGAGTGATGAAATAAGTTTGAGGAATGTTAAAATTTATATACCCAATTTGGATAGCTTATTTATCCATTTTTATCCAATGGATATTTATCCATTAAATATCCTTCCATATTTATAAGCATATTTCAAGAGCTGAAAATACTTCTGGTAACAAAATAAATTTTATCCTTTTTTAAAAATCCAAGATTTGTTCTTTCTAGGCCTACTAGTGTCAGTGGCAGCAACAAGTGTTGGCCACATCTTCTGGGTGCAGGCCATGTTCATTTCCAGCACGAAGATCATGAAACCCAATGTAGAGAAGTTGGGGGGGTCTGAATTGGGCATCTCCCAGGCCCTCTTGGAACTGGAGATGAACTCGGACCTCAAGGCCCAGCTGTGGGAACAATGGCCGCCAAGGAAACTGAAGTTGGTGGTGGCTGGAAAGCTATCATCATCTTTGTTCCCGTTTGGCAATTGAAATCTTGCCTGAAAATCCAGGTGCGGCTGGTGGACAAGTTGAAGTTCAGAGAGAAGCACATCATCTTCATCGCTCAGAGGAGAATTCTGCCTAATCCAACTCAAAAAAGTTGTATGAAAAATAAGCAAAAGCATCCCAGGAGCCTCACTCTGACTGCCATGCCTGACACCATCCTGGAGAACTGGGTTTTCCCAAGTGAGATTGTGGGTAAGAGAATCCCCATGAGGCTGGACGGTAGCTGACTCATAATGGTCCCTTTGGATAAAGCACAGCAGAACAATGTGGAACACGAGGTTGAAACATTTTCTCGTCTCTGTGAGAAGCTCATGGGCAAGGATGTTAATTTTGAATTCCCAGAGTTTCAGTTGTAAACAAAAATGATTAAATAAAATATTGTTCACAATAAAAAGCCCAAGATTTAATTGATTAAAGAACCATTTGTGTTCTGTCACGTTATCATCTTGCAAACCATTTGGGAAATGCAGATATAAACGGGCATCATTGCAGAAGACAAAGCTGAGAGTGCAGAGTCAAATGGGAGACTGTTTGCATCCATGTAAACAGTCTTTTTACTAATAAAGGGTCTGCTGCTGCTGCTGCTAAGTCGCTTCAGTCATGTCCGACTCCACGCGACCCCATAGATGGCAGCCTACCAGGCTCCCCTATCCCTGGGATTCTCCAGGCAATAACACTGGAGGAGTGGGGTGCCATTTCCTTCTCCAATGCATGAAAGTGAAAAGTGCAAGTGAAGTCGCTCAGTCGTGTCCAACTCCTAGCGACCCCATGGACTGGAGTGTACCAGGCTCCTCTATCCATGGGATTCTCCAGGCAAGAGTACTGGGGTAGGATGCCATTGCCTTCCCCCAATAAAGGGTCTAAGCCAAGAAAATGTCTTCTGTAAAGAGCCAGGTAGTCAAGACTGTAGGCTTTGGGAATTCCTTGGCAGTCCAGTGGTAAGGATTTGGTGGTTTCACTGCCATAGGCCCTAATTCAGTCTCAGACCAGGGAACTAAGATCCCACAAGAAAGTAAGCAAATAAGAATATTGTAGGCTTTATTTTTGTTGCAATTACTCAGCTCTGCCATTCTACTGTGCAAGCAGCCATAGACAATACATAAGGGAGTGAGTAGTCTGTGTTTCTGTTCAACTTTATTTATGGACATTGAAATTTAAATTTCATATGATTTTCCTACATCAAGAAATCTTATTCTTCTTATGCTTTTCCTAAGCATTTAAAAAATGTAAACACCATTCTTAGTTTGTGGGTTATGCAAAAACAGTCAGTGTGCTAGATCTTGTGTGTGGGTCATAGTTTGCCAGTCACTGGTCTAAATCTTTAGGTTTTGCATCTTTACAACTCAAAGGAGTGACCAAGAGTCCAAGTGAGGACCTAAGGAGGCCAAAAGGCTGAAATCTGGGGGAGTCCACCCTAATCCACTCCAGTATTCTTGCCTGGAAAATCCCATGGACAGAGGAGCCTGGTGGGCTGCAGTTCATGGGGTCGCCAAGAGTAGGACACGACTGAGTGACTTCACTTTCACTTTTCACTTTCATGCATTGGAGAAGTAAATGGCAACCCACTCCAGTGTTCTTGCCTGGAGAATCCCAGGGATGGGGGGTCTAGTGTGCTGCCGTCGATGGGGTCGCAGAGAGTCAGATACAACTGGAGCGACTTAGCAGCAGCAGGAGCACTCTAAGAAAAGTTGGTTGGAGGACATTTGAGGAGATAATTTCTGGGTTACAACTGTGTTGTAAGCCTTAGGATCAGATCAGATCAGATCAGTCGCTCAGTCATGTCCGACTCTTTGCGACCCCATGAACTGCAGCACACCAGGCCTCCCTATCCATCACCAGCTCTCGGAGGTCACTCAGACTCACATTCATCGAGTCAGTGATGCCATCCAGCCATCTCATCCTCTGTCGTCCCCTTCTCCTCCTGCCCTCAATCCCTCCCAGCATCAGAGTCTTCTCCAATGAGTCAACTCCTCGCATGAGGTGGCCAAAATACTGGAGTTTCAGCTTGAGCATCATTCCTTCCAAAGAAATCCCAGGGCTGATCTCCTTCAGAATGGACTGGTTGGATCTCCAGAGTGAGAATATTATTAGAAGTCAGTTGTATTAGTTACGTTAACACTGGTTGCTTAAACAACCTCTAAAGATAATTAAAGTCTATTTCTCACTTTCCAAAATAGATGTTTCTTATGATCAGCAGTGGTTTTCCTCCAAGTGTTTATTAAAAGACCTAGGTTGCTCCCTTCTTGTGGCCTCATCCCCTTTATCCCTCAGTTCTCCATGCACTGTGGTCACTCGCATTAGTCTATAGATGGGAAAGAGCTTGGAGGACCTGATGTGAGAGGTTCTTATGGATCAGGCTTAGAACTGGCACACCTCACTTCTGCTCACATACCACTGGCCAGAACCCAGTCACATGGCTACAACTGACAGCAAGGGAGTCTGGGAAATATAGTCTTAACCTACATGGCCAGGAAGAAGAGGAAATGGATTTGATGCAATGGCACCCCACCCCAGTACTTTTGCCTGGAAAATCCCATGGACGTAGGAGTCTGGTAGGCTCCAGTCCATGGGGTCGCTGAGAGTCGGACACGACTGAGCGACTTCACTTTCACTTTTCACTTTCATGCATTGGAGAGGGAAATGGCAACCCACTCCGGTGTTCTTGCCTGGAGAATCCCAGGGACGGGGGAGCCTGGTGGGCTGCCGTCTATGGGGTCGCACAGAGTCGGACACGACTGAAGCGACTTAGCAGCAGCAGCAGCAGTTAATAAAGAAGTAGGGAAGGCATTCCAATAGAGGGGGAAGCATAAATAAAGGCACAGAGAGGGGAAAGACTGAGAAGAAACAGGGAACTACATGCCATATGGGGTCGCCAGGGGTGTTTGTGGAAAGGAGACGTTGGAGATGGGATATCTGTGGTATAGTGCTCAATGCTACCCACCTCCCCCACCCCCAAACCCCACCTTGCATGAGATAGAAAAGGTTGTGCATTTAATGTGAAGACTGAAATGAGTATTTGTGCAGGATGTAGAGGCGGGGGGCGGGGCTGCTCTCTCCTTTTCCCTTCCCCCTTGAAAACAAAGATCAGTGATCTCAGAGTGGGTACAGGCAAGAAGAGGCCAGAAGCAGGGTGATCAGGCTTGTGTTTGCTTAGGTTCCAAGCCACTGGGATCTGCATCGTCGTGTGCTTCCTGACAATCTAGTGTCTCAGTCCATCAGACAGAGACTGGGAATCAGCATTTGGTGGCACATTCTTTGCCTTCTATCCCCACAAGAGCTTCTGATGCACCAGTAGATGCCTGGACACAGAAAACAGAGGCAGGATCAGGTTTTAACATGACTACCAGCAGGCACACCCACCTTGTGCTAAAATCTTTCTCAGGTTCCTGCTGTGCTGTTTTATCTCCTCTTTCTTTCAAATGCCAAATGCCTCGAGGAAAAGTCCAGAGCCTTCCAGGGAGGCTGTGCCATCCTCCTGGGAACAAGCTCCAAACCCAGGGTGAGAGGTATTAAAGACTGGAGGAACCTGCCATCTGCATTAACTTCTAAGTCTAGTCAAGAAAATTGTTTCTGTCTGCTCGGGCTTGACAAATCAATCAATCTATCACTCTGTTTCCCGAGTTTCCTGGGAGCAAGCTCTCAGCTTTTCTGTACAAATACAACCCAGTACTGAGCTCGAGTAATAGACTGGAGGTTATCAGCAATCATATGAGAAGAGAACCTTTCTCTACCATCATTCTCAGCACTAAATTGCTCTTATCAGCACAACTTAAAAGGAGGAAACTGCCCTTATCCACTAAGCACCCTTCCTTTAGTGATGCTGTCCCTGTTGCTCCTCACAGGCTGCACAGTTACATCACTAAAGGTCACTGACTGATGCCACCATCTCCCTTTGAGACCCTTTTCTCTCTCCCTGCATTCCATTCAGTGATGTTCATGTACCTTTTTTCTCAGTCTCCTCTCCTGCCTCCATTAAGTCACAACAAAAACATTTCAGAGCCACTTGAGATCATCCATGCAATGATGGACAGCCTTGGCTATATAATTTGTAGGTCCCTGTGCAAAACGAAAATGTGGGTGCCTTGTTGAAAAAGCAGAAAAAAAAGAACCATATGTTGATTTTGTCATGCCATGAGTAGTGGGAGAGGTTTCGTCCTCCTGTTTTACTTTGCTAAGGCTGCTATAACAAGATGCCACAGACTGGTGTCTTAAATATCAGAAATGTATTTTCTCACCATTTTGGTGGCTTGAAGTCCAACATCAAGCTGCTGGAAGGTTTGGTTTCCCCTGAGGCCTCTCTGCTTAACCTAGAGATGGCCACCTTCTTTCTGATCCCTCACACGGCCTCTTCTCTGAGTCTATTCCTCTTCTTATAAGACCATCACTCCTGTTGGATTAGGGCACCATCCTAGGACCTCACTTAACCTTAATTACACTTCTTTAAGGGCTTCCTTGGTGGCTCATACAGTAAAGAATTGTCTGCAATGAGGGAAACCCAGGTTCGATCCCTGAGTTAGGAAGATTCCCCTGGAGAAGGGAATAGCAACACACTCCAGTATTCTTGACTGGAAAATGTCATGGACAGAGCCCATGGGGGTCGCAAAGGGCGCACCTGAGCAACTAACACACATACACGTGTGCACACACACACACACACACACACACACACACACACACTTCTTTAAAGGCTCTTTCTCTAATTACAGTCAAATGCTGATACACTAGGGGACAGGGCTTCACCATATGAATTTTGGGAGGACACTGTTTCATCCATAACACTCCCCAAAGTAAAATGTGATGTCCCCAAATGAAGGGGAAGAAGCTGTCAGGCAAGCAAGAGCAACAGAGGGTTCCAACCTTGCTCATCTGTACCCTCATTGTAGCACAAATGTGTTTACCTAGCCCCAACTTTCTTTTCATACTGGTACAATTTTGTTTTTTAATGGTATAAATGTATTAAGGTCAAAGGAGGAGATTTAAGAGCCTGAAGGAGTACTGGTTAATTCTGTTAATCTCAGCCCCATTAACCCCCTGCTGCTGCTGCTGCTGCTGCTAAGTTGCTTCACTGTGTCCAACTCTGTGCGATCCATAGACGGCAGCCCTCCAGGCTCCTCTGTCCCTGGGATTCTCCTGGCAAGAATACTGGAGTGGGTTGTCATTTCCTTCTCCAATGCATGCATGCATGCATGCTAAGTCGCTTCAGTCTTGTCTGACTGTGTGATCCCACGGACAGCAGTCCACCAGGCTCCTTTGTCCATGGAATTCTCTAGGCAAGAATACTGGAGTAGGTTGCCATTTCCTTCTTCCATTCACCCCCATGTCTGCTGTAATAGTATAGGCTGAGAGAAGAGAAATAGATGGTTTAGTAACTGGACCACGAGGGCCCATTTCAAGTGTTGGTCACTTTTCTTCCTTAATCCTTAAGGTAAACAATACACTGATACTTCTGTGAGATTTGCTAGAACAACAATCAAACAAATTCTTTACTTTTCTTGACATAAATTAAATCTTCCCTGGTGCCTCTCTGTTTTCTTTCCTCTTTCCATACCTCAAATTTGTCCCAAATCCTCTCTTTAAGATCTATGGAGGATTAGAGATTTATCACTAGTATATCAGCTCTTAAGTCTGCCTTCTTCTCTGCCTAGTGGTTTCTCATTATCTGCAACTCATTATTATGTGTATTCAGCAACATGTATTTATTGAACACCTGCTTTGTACCAGCAATTGTTCTGGGTAATTTGGAAGCATCGGGGAGAAAACCAGATGAAGATGTCTATGCCAAGAGAGCTTACTTTCTACTAGAGAGGTAGAGAATGCTCCATAAGTATAATAAATGGATAGAGCACATATTGTAGGTGCTGACATGCCATGGGAAGTGAAAAGATAGATCAAGATAAGCAGAATGAGGAGTTCCAGGGCTTGGGGACATATTGATATATTAGAGCACTCAGAGTGGGTCTCCTGCTGAAGATGATGTGCTGGACAGTCTTCATTAGCCCTTCCAGATCTACTCTTCAACTTTCATCCTGCTCTGTGCCCGGGGAGGATGATCTATATGGGCTGTACCAATGGGCCTCTCTGTGTGACTTCTCATTGAGTTTGGCCAATGGATGACACTGGCAGGGCATTAGAGAGCAGGAGTGCATTGAAGTCAAGGTTTTTATTCCCCTGGCCACTGCATTTCTAGCTTACAGATTGGCAGCAGTTATAATCCTTACTGAAGTTTAAGCTCTTTCCAGGTTGCCTCTCTTGAGTTCCAAGGGGTGCTCCCATTGTTGCTAACCCCATGGTGCCTCCTCTATTCCTTATTGGTTTCTATTAAATCTGTCCACATCTTTGTAAAATGTCCCTTTATTGCACTCTCCCATTACCCCCATTTGAATGTACTACTTGTTTCCTGCCAGAATCTTGACTTATATAATAATTAGTAGTGAGAGAAGTGCCCCTGGGACACAGCCTCTTAAAATGAGATTTTGTGATTGAGTTGCCTATATCTGAGAAGTATAGAGACAATCTCTATGACGGGAGGAGAGGGAAAGGGATAAGACACTGATCATCCTTGGCACACACAACTGTCTCTTAACCGATTCTCATACTCTAGTTATTTTTCCATTCCTAAAAGTATGGTGAGAACTAATGTATTCAACTGGCAGAATACACATATTAGCTCCCTATGGTGTGAAATGAAGATTACATTGACAGGAAGAGCCAAGTAGAAGCCCCCAAATAATCACCTTAATGCAATGTGGTATCCCTGGAGGAACTGCAGAGATTAATGCCATCATCAGAGACTTAGAATGCGCAGGGTGATTAATTCTACCGTATTTCCATTTAACTAGTCTGTTTGGCAGGTGCACAAACCAGATGGGTCTTAGAGAATGATTGTAGATTGTCCCAGACTAAATCAGGTGGTTATGGAAATCACAGTTGAGATTTTGGATGTGGTATGATTACTGGAGCAAATTAATAATTACTCCTAGCACCTGGTTTTTAGCTACCAACATGAAAATGCTCTCGATGGATAGTGGGAAACGTAGCTGTCAGTCATTCTCCTTCCTTGGCTACATTAGTACTTCTTCAATGAGCCCATGTGGACCATGGCAACAGAGACTAAGATGGAGGTTTAACATGGACTTCTCATTCCCAAGGTTGACTTGGTGAGAGTCAATATAGACTGCCCAACTTTTCGAGTGCAGAGGCAACTGAGTCCTAATAAAACACCATTCCCTGAAATAAGCAATGATTTGTCCTCGCAGGAATAAATATATATCTCAAATACACATTTGCTGCTGGCATTCCCACTCATGGGTCTACAAATGCCTTATCCATTGACATGGTTTCTCACAAAATGTATCCATCTAGTGCACTTATTTGGTGGTGAAGGAGGAGTGGCAAAGGGCTCTTACTCCTGTTACCCCAAAGCAGATGACTTGAGAGACTGCTGGAATAGTCTGATGAAGATAGTTCCTTACAAGCAGGTACCATTTTCTTCAGTGTGCATGGACCTAAGAACCAAGAGAAATGAGAGTGGCTTGAGTAAAGTCTGATGTTATCACTATCTTGATATCTGTATTCTATGAAGGGATGTTCTGCCAGAAAAGAGAGTTCTAGTTCAGTTAAATCAGGAGCTGAGCCTATTCCCCAGCCATTTTCAGGCTCCTCTTGCTGCTGCTGCTGCTGCTAAGTCACTTCAGTCGTGTCCGACTCTGTGTGACCCCATAGACAGCAGCCCACCAGGCTCCACTGTCCCTGGGATTCTCCAGGCAACACTGGAGTGGGTTGCCATTTCCTTCTACAATGCATGAAAGTGAAAAGTGAAAGTGAAGTCATTGTCATGTCTGACTCAGCGACCCCATGGACTACAGCCCACCAGGCTCCTCTGTCCATGGGAGTTTCCAGGCAAAAGTACTGGAGTGGGGTGTCATCGCCTTCTCGGAGGCTCCTCTTACCAGTGAACTAACAAAGAAGGTGTGGAATGCACAGTACTGGCTGGGGGAATTGATACAAGGATCTTGTAAAACTAATTTCTGAAAAGACTAGAATAAATTCACAATCAACTGAAATAAATATTTAAGCAAACTAAAGCCACAAAGTATCACAAAAGGAAATGATTTATGTAAAATATATTAACAAGGATTTCTTCTTTAGAGAAGCAGAAGGTACGGTCCCCAGAGTCAGTAGGTAATTACACTATTCTTTTTCTCCAAGAGAAGCATCTGCCAAGATTTTCTCACATCCTGGCATATGTTCCTTTGAAATATGCAAGGTTTCCACAGCCATCTTTGTAATTTGTTCTTCATATTCAACATAATCTTTATTCATAGCTACATCAGAGTTTGATGATTGGACCATAAAGTAAACATCATGCCAGAAATATAAAGCCTTTAGCCAAGAGAAGAAATTGCCCAAAATTCTTGTTTGGGGAAGAAGGCAATTTTTTTTTTTTCTATCGGCATCAGTCTTCTGCTGCTCTTTGCTGCACAGGATGCTTTAAGCACCATGATTCTGCAGAAAACACTGCACTAACTTGACATCAGCAGGAATAATCACTAAATCCCTTGGCCTGCTGGGTACTGGTCTGCCAGACATGGTGTGACTGAGACTCAGTGGTGTTAAGGTCATGGCTCAGGCAGTATCAGTGAGACGACAATATTGTCTGGAGTCTGGGTTATTGTCCATCGTTGGAGACAGACAGCTTGGCAAGATAATGATTTGGGTGTTCTTTGGCTGAGTGTACACAATCTCATCCAGGGAATCTACAAAGCTACAATAGGAACCAAGGGCAAAGGAAACCTGTGATTATAGCAGCTAGACTAGACCCAAGGCTATAATGGTTTCAGGAGTCACCTAAGTGCTACTGCCAGCTTTTAAGATAGAGCTACCTGTCCAGCCCTGCCATGCTTGGCCAGATCCTAGGGATTTAAATGGTCTTTGATGACTATGCCTTTGCTGTTCATGTCTTCTCCCAAGGCACTATTGCCAGTTAGTTGGGGCTTGAGTTAAGGGCAAAAATACTAACTCTGACATCTACCAGCTGTTGCTCCCAAGGCCAATTGCATGGAATTTCCCCAAATCTCAGATTCTCATAAGAAAAATGGAAATCATAATATCTACTTCACAAGGATGTTGTAAGAATTAAATGAGATCATGTTTGTAAAGCACCTTCAATAGCACCCATATCAAGGCTCAATAAATGATAGTGGTGCCAATCTATCATCATGAAGATGGTTTCTCCAGAGTCCAGAAGAGCAGAAGATTCAAGTGGCCCTGGGGATGGTCTTCATTTCAATGAATCTTTCATGAATTAGGCTGGGCAAGAGTTACACTAACAGGACTCCAAGATGATGAAAATGAGAGATACATATTTGAGTCACTGGCATTGAATACAGTCAAGACTCTGAGGACTGAAGACTGCCTGTATGAGAAAAGGAAGAGATACAATGCTGCTGCTGCTGCTAAGTCGCTTCAGTCGTGTCCGACTCTGTGCGACCCCATAGACAGCAGCCCACCAGGCTCCTCTGTCGCTGGGATTCTCCAGGCAAGAACACTGGAGTGGGTTGCCATTTCCTTCTCCAATGCATGAAAGTGAATAGACAGCATGAATTATCTTAGGAAAATGACTAAAGTTCAAAGAACCAGAGGAGTCAGAAAAACAGGGAAAGAGAGAGACTGGGAAGAGAGCCTAAATGATATTTCCAAAGCCAAAGGAGAAGTGATGAGAAATCATCATTAAAGAGGTGATGACTAGTAGAGGGGTCATGCCAAATGAGGACTGAGAAAGCTGTCGAATTAGACAGGAAGGAGGTCTTAGTCTCAACAAATGAACAGTTTCCAGGAAGTGGCACATATATCAGTCAGGGTTCCATAAGAGTGGCAAGAGGATACATATGTTGTTTATAAATTATCTGTCAATTATAGATGTTAATATGAATGTGTTCTTTATTGATTATGGCAATGATCAATACATTATTGAGAATAAATATTAATGTTTATGATTATATGATATTGTTATTATGTTAATTCTCATTAATATATTTCAGTATTTATTGTATGGAATTGGATTATACAATTGTGCTGATTGACTCAGCTAACCCAAAGTCCAGAAGGCAGGCAGTCCGGCAGAAAAGACCTCCAGCAGGCTGACACACTGTGGGGCCAAGCTGAACCTTGTTCACAGTCAGGGAGTTGGGGAAAAAGATCCAATGGGAAAAGAGAGCAATTGCAGGGCCAACTGCTGTTTGCAACTCTAGCTCAGGAAAGGCCTCGGTCCTCTTTCAGAGGTCTTACAACTGATTAACTCAGTCCAACCCATGATAATCTCCCTTTTGATGAACTTAAAGTCAATTGATGAGGTAGGTTACATCTGTAGAATCCCTTCACCATAGCATCTAGATTCATGTTTGTTTGCTGAGGTAACTGGGACAACATGGGAAAACAGCTACTTCCTCTCTCAGTCCTCCAGTTTGCATGAAGTGGTGTCTTTTGCAGCCTGCACTGATGGGAAATACCAGAAGGAGACTTCTCTGGTGATTCAGCCTAGACTAGTTGACACACATCACAAGCCATTGTGTGGTGGCTGAGTGGTGGCGGTGCAAAGACAGTGTTTCTAAGAACTTTGGGGAGAAAGTGGGAGATATTCACAACAAAAGAGAGAAAAGAGCCTGAAGAAATATGTACAAGGGAAGATTTCAATGCAGAGCAAGGGAATGAAATTGTGGTTGGAGAGGATAAGCAGGAATAAGACTTCAGTATTGTCAAAGGAAGATCTCAGTGCTGGGGAGGGCAATCCGCCAAGGGCCTCCCTACACATTCCTGCTGGGTATGCCCAAAGTGGAAGGCCCTGGCTGCTCTTCATCTAGGCTGCTTCTCTGAGAAGTGTTTGCAGTAGGCAGTTTTGAGGGATGAGGTAACATCCCCTCCAGATGAAGAACAGGTTTGCTTCCACTTGTCCCTCTCCCGTAATCCCACCCATGGCACGTGTGGGCACCCACCATGAACTTCCTTTGCCACCCTTTGGGACTTGGTGGGGAGAATATCAGCATTGAGAACCAACCCACACAAACCAATGTAAACCTCTGGCTACTACTTCCACCATGAGTAATAAAGTTCTTGGTCTCCAACTGGGAGTCTTGCATCCTCTGCCAGCAGCCATAGAATTGTAGCAGTCTAAATTATTTACTTGTAAGTAGGGTAAAATCCCAGACCCTTTACAATTCTTGACAAGCAGAGGAGGAGACAAATATTCCTATTTATGACTGAAAGCACTAATCAGTCTTTAAATCTGACAGAAAACCATTCACAATTAACTTTTAAATTTTTAAATAAATGAATTCTTTGATTCTTTAAAGTATTAATTGGTTCTTCTAATCTGGAATGAAAACTATGCGTATCCTTATCTAAACCCTAAAGTCTACCTTCAAATGTATTATCAATGTATAATCTACTGATTTGGTTGTAGAATCATAAGACTTGGGCTTGAATGTAAGCTTTGAGCCTTATTTTCCTCAAATATGTAACTGGGACAATAATACCTGACTCTTGCAGTGTAGCTGCATGGGTCAAGTGAGGGCTTGTTGATACACACGTGACATATTGTGGGCAACTCACAAACAATGGTTCTCTCTTCTCTCTTGCAACTCTTAACTTACACACAGCCTTAGAATTTTCTAGTTTTTGCATAGAGTTTTCATATGTTTCTACTTAATCAGTGACATTCAATATTGTCAGCTCTTTTGATAGTTCATAGAAGAGCCAACCATTTACTGGGTTTCCTAGTCCTCTCTCATGAGTTCTGCTACTTTGGGCTTAACATTACCTTTCTAGTCTCGGTTTCAATCCATAGTCTTTTAAATGTGCTGCTTTCTGTGTAATAAATGCCATTTGCAAGCACTTAACATTTACAAAGAACACTCACATTTATCATCTCAGGTGAGCGTTCCTTAGTGCATCATGTTTTATATGACAGCGAGATCAGAGTCGTCCACTCTGCAGATCATTAAATGGAAATGTTAATCTGTCACCCAAGATCACAGCTTACCAAGGTCATTGGTAAATGGCAGAGTTGGAACATAAACCCTGGTGCTCTGACTCTGAGTCTGGTTCTCTTCTCACTTTGTCTTGCTGTTTATTGTATCCACTCTTTTCTCTTCTTTTTCGTGTCTCACCTACCTTTGGGCTGAATTTTCTGAGGTCTCTTTTTGACAACATTTCTTTGCCCTGACTCTGTATGAGCCAGGGCTCCTTCCATTTCAAGTGACAGAAAACCTACTCGAAAAAGATGTATTGATTCGTGTACAGGGAAGAATGGGGAGTAACTGGTGACAGGCAGTGCAGGGTCTGAGGGCTCACAAATATCATTAGAGTTTTTTCTCCTTCCTGTTTCTCATCCTGCCTCTTTCTGGTCTTTGGCCTCATCCACTTCCTGCAGATGTTTCCTTTTTGTGGTAGCAAGTATGGCAGGCAACAGCATCTCTGTGTGTGGCCACCATGTGCTACTCAAGAGTAAAGAGAGAGTTGCGCTCTCCATCTGTCTGTATGATATTAGCTCCATTAAAGTCATGTGCTTATTCATGGGACCAATCACTGGCCAGGGAGTGGGGTATTGTGACTGGTCAGGTCAGCATCATGTGTCTATTCAACCAACCAGAAGCTGAGGTTTTGTGTCTGGCAGCTCATTGGAGTCAGTTGATTGGAATAGGAGAAGCATGGCTCACAGAGAAAAAGTAGGGAAGGGGATGTTCAAGAGCAAAGCAAAACAAAAACAAAAAAACCACAGATGTCAAACAAACCCTACATTCCAGATTGGCATAGATAATTCAAATGTCAAAAATATATTTTCTTTGCATTTTCACTTGAGATTTTATTCTTTGTAACAAAGATTATCCACTAAATTTCATGTGATTTAATACCAGTGTAAGCCTTTCATAAAAATAAATTGAAACTTGGGAGAAAATACATTTGTCAGACCACACATTCAGATTTGGAGCTCAGTACACATGGTCTTGGTGAGTAAGGACAGTAGGGTCTGCGGCAGGGTGTGTCTGCCATTCCTCCACCTGCCCACCTACGGGACTCTATTACTTGGCAGGCAAGCCAGCCTGCTTGAGCACTCCTTGAATATATATTTAATGGTGTGACATTTACACGATGCCAAGGGGACTTTGAAATGACTAAATTTAAAATAGATCTTAATACCTAAAGCGAGAGAGAGAAAGCAGAACGAAATGAAGTACATTCTGTGAGTTTAAAAGACAGTTTACAACAGAGCTAAACCAAATAAGCCTGAAGATTTCTGAAAGAGATGTTTATTGTTTCGTCTTTTTTTCCTCTGTATCTTCCTTCCTCTCCAATCAGAAGTACTAGGCAAATCAGTGAACAATAATAACAATGAGGATATTATTAATAGTGCTTACTACTGTTTACAGAGTGCTTACCATGTGCCAAGCACTCTGCCAAAATCTTTTGATATAATATCTAATTCGGTTCTCAAAATCACAGAAAGAATATGATCCCTACTTTACAAGAGGAGACCAAGGTTTAGGCAGATTAAATATTTTGTCCAAGTTCATTCAGCTGATAATACTACTTCTATTAGTTTCTAATTTCTTCTGCAACAGATTACTGCAACTTTAGTGGCTTGAAACAACACATATAGTGCCTGAGGAGAAGGCATCCAGCTAGTTAGAGAAAAGGCTAAGATAAAGCAGTAAAAGACCCCACAATTGTTGTTGTTGTTTAGTCACTAAGTCATGTTCAACTCTTTGCAACCCAATGGAGTGTAGCCAGCCAGGCTCCTCTGTCCATGTGATTTCTCAGGTAAGAATTCTGGAGTCTGTTGCCATTTCCTTCTCCAGGGGATCTTCCTGACTCAGGGGGGTCAAAGCCCCATTTCTTGAATTGACAAGCATTGGCAGGTGGGTTCTTTATTGCTAAGCCACCAGGGCATCCCCCACAATATAGCACCCCAAATAATATGGATTTTTATTTCCTTCTCACATGGCTGTCTTGCTGGCCCAGGCTGATGGGCAGCTTTGCTCTATGGGAACCACCTCATCCCTTTGCCTTTGCACAGTTGAAGATGGGTCACAGACATGTCTGGTTCTAGCTTAAGGAGACAGAAAGCAAGGATGTCTGGGGAAGCAATTTTCTTTTGAACAAGTAAGATACAAACTTCATCCCATGGCTACACTTTTCCTCATGGGAAATGTAGTTGTTAGCTGGAGAGTGCCAGGAATCAAGAGGAGATTGGTCGTGGGAGACAACAAACCATCTGCTGCAGCATGAAAGGAAGACAGGGCTAGGCTAGGAGGACATTGATGGCCATGTGAAAGCACTTAAACTTTACTCTGAAATCAGTGGGATATCATTAGCAGCAGTCCCCAAATTTTTTGACACCAGGGACCAGTTTTGTAGAAGACATTTTTTCCATGGAAATGGAAGAGGCTGGTTTTGGAATGATTCGAGTGTATTACATTTACTGTGCACTTTATTTCTATTATTATTACATCAGCTCCACCTCAGATATCAGGCATTAATTTCTGGAGGTTGAGTACCCCTGCATTAATGAATGACAGATTTAATCTCAAAATGCGAATTCCTGCACAAGCAAGGAGAGTAAACTGGACAAAGACAAGAGAAGGATATAGGAATTCCATTTACGATGTATTTAGCAGTTACCTAGGGCAGAAATCTCAAAAACGACAGAATGATCTCTGTTCATTTCCAAGGCAAACCATTCAATATCACGGTAATCCAACTCTATGCCCCAACCAGTAACACTGAAGAAGCTGAAGTTGAACGGTTTTATGAAGACCTACAAGACCTTTTAGAACTAACACCCAAAAAAAGATGTCTTTTTCATTATAGGGGACTGGAATGCAAAAGTAGGAAGTCAAGAATCACCTGGAGTAACAGGCAAATTTGGCCTTGGAATACAGAATGAAGCAGGGCAAAGACTAAGAGTTTTGCCAAGAGGATGCACTTATCATAACAAACACCCTCTTCCAACAACACAAGAGAAGACTCTATACATGGACATCACCAGATGGTCAACACTGAAATCAGATTGATTATACTCTTTGAAGCCAAAGATGGAGAAGCTCTATACAGTCAGCAAAAACAAGACCAGGAGCCAACTGTGGCTCAGATCATGAACTCCTTATTGCCAAATTCAGACTGAAATTGAAGAAAGTAGGGAAAACCACTAGACCATTCAGGTATGACCTAAATCAAATCCCTTATGATTATACAGTGGAAGTGAGAAATAGATTTAAGGGACTAGATCTGATAGACAGAGTGCTTGATGAACTATGGAATGAGGTTCGTGACATTGTCCAGGAGACAGGGATCAAGACCATCCCCGTGGAAAAGAAATGCAAAAAAGCAAAATGGCTGTCTGGGGAGGCCTTACAAATAGCTGTGAAAAGAAGAGAAGTGAAAAGCAAAGGAGAAAAGGAAAGACATAAGCATCTGAATGCAGAGTTCCAAAGAATAGCAAGAGAGATAAGAAAGCCTTCTTCAGTGATCAATGCAAAGAAATAGAGGAAAACAACAGAATGGGAAAGACTAGAGATCTCTTCAAGAAAATGAGAGATACCAAGGGAATATTTCATGGAAAGATGGGCACAATAAAGGACAGAAATGGTATGGACCTAACAGAAGCAGAAGATATTAAGAAGAGATGGCAAGAATACACAGAAGAACTGTACAAAAAAGATCTTCATGACCCAGATAATCACGATGGTGTGATCACTGACCTAGAGCCAGACATCCTGGAATGTGAAGTCAAGTGGACCTTAGAAAGCATCACTACAAATAAAGCTAGTGGAGGTGATGGAATTCCAGTGGAGCTATTTCAAATCCTGAAAGATGATGCTGTGAAAGTGCTGCACTCAAGATGCCAGCAAATTTGGAAAACTCAACAGTGGCCACAGGACTGGAAAAGGTCAGTTTTCATTCCAATCCCAAAGAAGGGCAATGCCAAAGAATGCTCAAACTACTGCACACTTGCACTCATCTCACACGCTAGTAAAGTAATGCTCAAAATTCTCCAAGCCAGACTTTAGCAATATATTAACAGGGAAATTCGTGATGTTCAAGCTGGTTTTAGAAAAGGCAGAGGAACCAGAGATCAAATTGCCAACATCTGCTGGATCATGGAAAAAGCAAGAGAGTTCCAGAAAAACATCTATTTCTGCTTTATTGACTATGCCAAAGCCTTTGACTGTGTGGATCACAATCAACTGTGGAAAATTCTGAAAGAGATGGGAATACCAGACCACCTGACCTGCCTTTTGAGAAATTTGTATGAAAGTCAGGAAGCAACAGTTAGAACTGGACATGAAACAACAGACTCGTTCCAAATAGGAAAAGGAGTACATCAAGGCTGTATATTGTCACCCTGTTTATTTAACTTATATGCAGCGTACATCATGAGAAACGCTGAACTGGAAGAAACACAAGTTGGAATCAAGATGCTGGGAGAAATATCAATAACCTCAGATACACAGATGACACCATCCTTATGGCAGAAAGTGAAGAGGAACTAAAAGGCCTCTTGATGAAAGTGATCATGGCATCCGGTCCCATCAATTCATGGGAAATAGATGGGGAAACAGTGGAAACAGTGTCAGACTTTATTTTTTGGGGCTCCAAAATCACTGCAGATGGTGACTGCAGCCATGAAATTAAAAGATGCTTACTCCTTGGAAGGAAAGTTATGACCAACCTAGATAGCATATTCAAAAGCAGAGACATTACTTTGCCAACAAAAGTCCGTCTAGTCAAGGTTATGTTTTTCCTGTGTTCATGTATGGTTGTGAGAGTTGGACTGTAAAGAAGGCTGAGAGCCGAAGAATTGGTGCTTTTGAACTGTGGTGTTGGAGAAGACTTTTGGGAGTCCCTTGGACTGCAAGGAAATCCAACCAGTCTATTCTGAAGGAGATCAGCCCTGGGATTTCTTTGGAAGGAATGATGCTGAGGCTGAAACTGCAGTACTTTGGCCACCTCATGCGAAGTGTTGACTCATTGGAAAAGACTCTGATGCTGGGAGGGATTGGGGGTAGGAGGAGAAGGAGACAACAGTGGATGAGATGGCTGAATGGCATCACTGACTCAATGGACGTGAGTCTGAGTGAACTCTGGGAGTTGGTGATGGACAGGGAGGCCTGGCGTGCTGCAATTCATGGGGTCACAAAGAGTCGGACACAACTGAGCGACTGAACTGAACTGAGGGCAGAAATGATAAGGAAAGACAGTAAGAGATGGAATTGAGAAGTATCTGGGGGAATCGACTAGGCTTGCTGATTGCCTTATTGTGAAAATTGAGTGAGAACAGGGAATTA
Source organism: Tragelaphus eurycerus (assembly GCA_935064755.1). Lineage (NCBI taxonomy): Eukaryota > Metazoa > Chordata > Mammalia > Artiodactyla > Bovidae > Tragelaphus > Tragelaphus eurycerus. The sequence goes on from CAKXYN010000002.1 coordinate 36,542,769, forward strand.
AAGACCATTCTAAAATTTCTGTCTGAGTGAAAGGATGTGGTGTTCACCCAGACATATAACTAAATGGAGAAATAAATTTGGGAAGAAAAGAAATAAAATGAGGCAGTTAGATTTATTTTTTGAAATTCAAGAGAATGATTTGCCCTGAAGATACTGATGTTACTGTGCCCAGTGTATGAGTGGTCATCCAAATCATGGGACAAGATTTCTCAAGGAGAGAGGATTAAGTAGGCAAAGATCCAGAGATGGAAATTTGCAGAACAGATACGTTTAAGGAGGCAACATGGAGGAAAAGTACTCTGGTAGGAAAACTGAGAATGTGCTTCAAGAATAGCAGCAGGAAAACCTGGAGACAGAAGTTTGTGGAAGCAAATATAGGAGAGCTTAAAAACTGAAGATGTGCTAAATTGTTTAATTCTGCAAAGAAGTCAAACAAAATAAGGGTGGAAGACACATCAGGTAGATATGGCATTGGGAGGTCATTCATCAGTTTGGTGAGAAGGGATTCAGTGGAATGTCAACACAGAAGAGGGTGGAGAATGGGGGATACAAATATAGATGATTCTCCAAGATATTTGGCTTTGAATGGATGAAGACATATAGGGTGGGAACCTTTTTTTTTTTAATATGGAAGATCCAGGAGAGGTAAAAATTGAAGATAAATATGACCAAAGAGTAATTAATTAATCAAAATGATTAGAAAGACAGAGAGAAATCAAAATGGAAGAAATCAGTTCAGCAAGAAAAGACAGACCCAGAGCAATAAACCAATCCATTTTCCCCTTAATTTGAGACCCTTTAGAGAAAATGCTAGAGTGGCAATCAACTGTCAGTATAAAGGTGGAAAATAGTAAACCCAGAATGGTGAGATCCCATCCATGATCTAAGGACTTATTTCTGGTTTTGAAGGTTAGGACTAGTTGCAAGACGTAAACCAAAACTTGTATAATTAGGGAGTTTTCATGGACTAGTCAATTCAACCACAAGGCTAGACGTAAATCAAAACTTGTATAATTAGGGAGTCTTCATGGACTAGTCAATTCAACCACAAGGCTAGGCTACAAAATGAGTTGAGTCTAAGTGTTACTCTGAGATGTAATTAATTCCCCGCAGGTACAGAATTATTTTAACAGCAAAGAGATGAATTGGAATGTCAGTTTGCTTTTTTCCATTCTTTCCCTCCCTGCAAGTGTTTTCTCCTAAAGTGAATTCTGTACTAAATCATTTTAATGATGCTCCCTCTCTGACTTGGTTGTTTTTCTGCCAGTGGTATCCTTTTCTGCTTTCCTAACTCACCCAGTTTCACTTTGCTGTCTAAGCATTTCTCTGGGGAGCTTTTAGGTTTCTACATCCTAATTTCATTTTAGTATCTTCACTGTGTCTTTTGCATTATATCAATCAACTGTTACTTTTGGACTTTGCCTTTTGTTACCAAGCTGATTAATATATGATTTTCAAAATACAAATATGCTTGCATGCAACAAAGTGCATCAGAGTCCAAAAAACAAATAAGCAATTTGTGTTTACCTACAGACTGCAAAACCATGCAGTACAGCATTGTACTGAGTCTATAAAGCATTGAGTCTATAAAGATGAATTTGGACTTGGTTCTTGCCTGCCCAAATGATGTGTGTTAATTTCCCACAAGAGTGCTGAGTTCATCACAGGTACATATTCAAATGCTGGTTTTCTTTCTTCTTTCACTCCCTCACAGAGTTCTCTATCAAATGCCTAAATAATTACTTATAAAAGGAGTGGAAGGGAACTTTAGAGAGATGGAATTCCTTTTGAGAATGAACTGAGGTGTGAAAAAGTACTTTGCATGGAAAGAAGAGTGAATAGAAACAAGTCCACGCTACATTGTTTTTCAGAGCCTTGTTAACAACCACACTTGGATTTGGGGAAATCACTTTTACTAACGTTTACTGTTTTGGGTGGGGTGGGGCGCCTGGATTAAATTTCTTTGCTTCAGGAGATCACCAAACGAGGATCTAGGCTATTAAATTTTGTGGCAGAGGATTTTTTTTTGGCCAAATATAGCCTAGATTTCATTCCTAAATATTCCTTGGTGGCAAACTTGTTAGTGAAAGTGTTAGTCGGTCAATCATGTCAGACTCTTTGCAACCCCTTGGACTATAGGCCGCCAGGCTCCTCTGTCCATGGAATTCTGCAGGGAAAAATACTGGAGAGAGTAGCCATTCCCTTTTCCAGGGTATCTTCCCGACCCAGGGATCAAACCCAGTTCTTCTGCATTGCAGGTGGATTCTTTACTGTTTGAGCTACCAGGGAAGCCTCAAACTTGCTGGTAGCATTTGCTAAATATGCTCTGGTATATGACACCTATTACCTGCTAGCCTTGTGATCCTGGTCAAGTTACAAAATCTCCCTTCCTCAGTTTCCTCATTCCCACAGAGTTGGAAGTGGGCTTCAGTTGTTTGGGTTTTTATATTTCTTAAATGATTCATATCGGATAATGTCAGCAGGATAAATGTCTTTAAATTTTTGTTTCATGTATTTTGAAGCTCTCTTATCAGACATAAACAATTATGATTGCTTTGTCTTCCTAATGAATTGCACTGTTATCATTTTGAAGTGCTTCTTTTTAGCTCCAGTAATCATTTCTGTTTTGCAATTTCTTCCCCCTGATATCAATATTGTTACTTTGGTTTTCTTATATTTATTGCTTATTTTCTATCTTCATGGTTCAACTTCTGTCCCTTTTTAATTCTCTGTCTACATTTCTGCTGCTTCCATCTAACTTCTCTACAGATCTGTCTGCCTCATAGTATCTTCAGCTTTGTAGCTTTTGTTCACTACCTGCTTCTCTGGGTTTCCTGTCTTTCTTCACTCACTTATTCCACAAATAATATTATTATTGCTATTGATGCTACTGCTGCTACTAGTACTTATCTAGCTCTCTTAATACCACTTATACAGCATCTACCATGTGCCAAGCTCTATCCTAAGGGCTTGACATGTGTTAATTCATTTAATTTGTTGAGTACCTGATATATCCCCGACAGTCTGTATTTGGGTATGAGTCTGTGTGAGGCCTGGGAGGAACCTTTCACTTTTGCTTACTACTTAAACCTGAGCATTTACCATGGTGTTAGGTATACAAAGGGTGCTAAAGTTTTTTTTTTTTTTTTTTTTTTTTAATGCCTGAGCCTGTAGTTATTTTGTAGAAGAAAAGTTCCAGCTAATCTGATAATCATTCTGTAAAAGGCAGGCTCCTCGCCAGCAGAAATGTTAGTCAAGCTGCTCTTTGAGCCTTAGGCCAGCTTTAGATGGGGCCTTTGCACCATCTATAGTGAATCTATGACTTGCTAGGTTGTAATCAGCATAGTGGGGTAAGTAGTACAAAACACGTGGTGACCTATGAATTCTTTTGATGGAAACAGTAAAGACAGCATGGGCCACCCAATGGAGATGTTCAGGTACACACATATGCATTCGCATGCCAATTTGTGAAGTGTCTTACACATAGTTCATAGATGTGGATATGGGGAGAATTAGAAAAGAATGCATGTCTCCTTTAATTTTACTGCTGTGTATTCATTAGAAAAAAGAAATGTTAAATAAAATATTAACTAGTGCCTCAAGATTACCCTGTTAATATTACAATGTGTGGGGAAAAGGTTTTGGTAGCTGACAGGACCTAGGTTCCAGAAGTGACACCAGATCGAATATATAGAGTCTATCCCTTCAAAACTGAGCTTAATCTATGATTATTGCATCTTGCTGTAATCACAACCATACCTCAGAGGTAAGAAGGTTAACCAATTGCCCTTACACTAAAAATTTCAGATAATAACAGTAGCAAGCAATTACAAGGATTATCTTTTACAGTATTGTTTAAAATGGGGGAGTATTGGAAAAAATCTAAATGTCCAACAATTGGGAACTGGGTAAGCCAACAATGGCAAATTCATACTACAGAATATTTTTCAGCTACAAAAACACTGTTGTGAAAGCGTGGGCAATGAACTTGGAAAGATATTAAAACATATTATTAAGTGAAAACAGCAAGTTATAAGCCATCTACATTTGATTAGTTTTTGCTAGGAAATATCTACCTATTCACTTAGCTAGCCATCAATCAGCATCTACTGAAGGATTTAGTCTTTTAGTGTATAAACTGGCTATCTAAGGATGGAAATACTCTGGGTCATTTTATGTTTTATTTTCCTTTCGCTTATCTTTATTTCTATGGTATTTTTTATTTACTGACTATTTATTACTTCTTAAAATAAGTAACACAATTGGAATGTTTATAATAAGAGAGAGTAACAGTGAAACAGAGCAAGTGCCAGCATGCTAGAGAGTGTGTATGGGAGAAAAGAAAGTGCGTTAATTCAGAGATGGACTGGTGTCTCCAGGCTGCCACCTACCCACCCTAACTTTGAACATGACACTGGCTTTCAACCTGCCTCTTTCACTAAAGCAATTCAAACCATGTTCCTGATGACTTAGGATGACTAGACCTTTTGTTTATGAGGTGTCTCCCAATTGCTCATACCTGTAACCTGAAATCAACTCATGCCAGTCTATGTTGCGCTCCACTTGGACTCTGTCTTTCAGTCCATCTAGTGATAAGATTCTGTTCTATAATAAGTCAGAAATTGGACTGTAGATGCTGTATCAGGCCAAATACATTTTGTGATTGGTTAGGACTGCTTATGGGCTTCCCTGGTGGCTCAGTGCTAAAGAATCCACCTGCCGATGCAGGAGATGTGGGTTCGATCCCTGAGTGGGAAATATCCCCTGGACGAGGAAACGGCAGCTCACTCCAATATTCTTGCCTGGGAAATCCCGTGGACAGGGGAGCCTGGTGGGCTACAGTCCATGGGGTCACAAAAGAGTCGAACATGACTTAGCGACTAAACAACAACAACAAGGACTGATTCTAGTACAAATACATACGTACATGTAGCAAACTTCCTTTCTATAACGGAGGTACAAGCTAATTGCCCATTATCATTTAGTAATGCTCTTTTATTTTTTGATACCTAGATCAATTTTCTCAATTACTTTAACTGCCCCTGACATATATTATATAAATATGAATGCAAATTTTTGTATATTGAAACTTATATTTAAGTCAGATCTCAATTGCTGAGATTTTCATATTTGGGGAAGTGATTTTTATCTTTATAGATTTATTACTTAATGTTAAAAATTATACATTCAAGATTACTTTAAGTTGGTTTTCTAATTCTTTTCATTTATCTAGCTGTTTCATTTGTCAAGATAATGAAAAACAAAATTTAACTTGCCTGGTTCAACTGAGCAGTCTAATGAAGAGATGGTGCTATGGGCTGAATGTTTGCATCATCCTAAATAGATGTTGAAATCCTAACCCTCAAGGTGATGGTATTAGGAGGAGGAGGCCTTTGAAGGTAAGAAGATCATGAATGAGATTAGGGCTCTTACAACTAAGAGAGATTTCCTCATCCCTTCCACCATATAAAGTTGCAACAAAACCAAAATGCCTATCTAGGAAGTGGGCTCTCACCACAGAATCTGCTGATGCTTTGATCTTAGACTTCCTAGCCTCCAGAAATCTAGTGAGAAATGAATTTCTCAGTAAGCCACCCAGTTTACGATGTTTTGTTATATAGCAGCCCAAATTGACAAACACAAAATGGTTTACTAAGATGTGGGCAGAGCTGAAGAAACCAAAATGGATGTGGAGACAGCCAGGAAATAATAATGCAAGAAACTGTTATTAGTCTTAGACCTAAAGGGTCACAAGGAGGGAGTAATGTTTCTGAAGCCCAGTGAGAGGTGGTGCCACGGAAGAAGAACCACCTCGTGGGAGCTGTGGTTGTAGGGGGAAGAGAGCCACACCGGAGCAAAGTGCAGAAGGAGAGGCGAGTGAGAAGAGGTTCTTAGTGTCTCTCTTTCCATCTGCCAATCTCCTGTTGTCTGTAGCCATTGGGCATGGAGCAAAAATGCCAGGATAATGCATTCCACAGGTGTCAGGACAGAGACAGGCAGAAGAGGATGGAGAGCAGAATGTGAATGGCAAGGGGGGAAATGGAAATGGTGTATTCACTCAACAAATATTTTTCTAACTGATTGTTATGTTCCAGACATTGGGCTAAGTGTACTTGACACAGTAAGCTTTGTTTGGGATTTGTAAGTAGATCTATTGGGCATAGATCTAGAGGCAATTTCTTTTTGCTTGAATATTATTTCTATTTACAGTATTTCAATAGGGACAGCTCTGTGTGGATTAGACCTCAATGAGGTTTGCTACCTTTTGCTTCTGTTTGCCATTCTACATAATAGCACACTTTGAAAAGCTGTAAGTATAGAGCAAGCACAAGTTCTTATAATTAAGCCGAGAAACAAAATACACAATTGAACTTTGGAATTTTACATAAGGGAGTTTTCTAGGCTCTTTGTTGGCTTTAAAGAAAAAGCACAATAAGGACACAGAACACAGGAGACTGGAGGCAGGAACAAAAGCAAATAACTTAATGAGCTATTCAAAGGGGAATTCACAAACTCTGCTTCCTGAAGACTAGATGAGAAAGATGGAGGCATTTGGGTGGGAATTCATATTACTACTGGGAATGTGTCGTATGGAGAAAGGCAATGGATTCTCAAAGGAGAAGGCTGCTGATAAAATTCAAAATCAGAAGTTAAGGAATATGCTTCTTCATCCAGAGCTACACAATCCAGTACGTGAAAGGGAAAGTCGCTTAGTCATGTCCGACTCTTTGTGACCCCATGAACTATACAGTCCATGGAATTCTCCAGGCAGAATACTGGAGTGGGTAGCCTTTCCCTTCTCCAGGGGATCTTCCCAACCCAGGGGTTGAGCCCAAGTCTGCCTCATTGCAGGCAGATTCTTTATCAGCTGAGCCATTAGGGAAGCCCAAGAATACTGGAGTGGGTAGTCAATCCTTTCTCTAGTGGATCTTCCCGATCCAGGAATCAAACTCAGGGTCTCCTGCATTGCAGGCAGATTCTTAACCAACTGAGCTATGAGGGAAGCCCACACAATCCAGTCTGTGGAATAGTAAATGGACTTGCATTTCTCTCTTATACCCTCTGGCAGGATGACAAGGGGACGACAGAGGATGAGATGGTTGGATGGCATCACTGACTTGATGGACATGAATTTGAGCAAGCTCTGGGAGTCAGTGATGGACAGGGAAGCCTGGTGTGCTGCAGGCCATGGGGTCGCAAAGAGTCACACTCGACTGAGCGACTGAACTGAGCTGAACCCTCTGGCAGTTTTAGAGCCCATTCCTTTATATTTTAAACACTGCCTTCCTTCCTTTCCTTCATAGAAGCCAAGCAAAAAATTTAGATAGTACAAGTGTATCTTATATCACACAGTCGGTTAGTTACTTTGATACTTAAACTGGTCTTTCTTAATTAATGTGTGAAGCTTGGGAATTACAATGTCCATCTTCTGATTCAGGAAGTGTCTATCTTCCTCCACTGTGTAAACTTGGGCAAGTCACTTAATTTCTCAGAACCTCATTGTCCTCATATGTGAAATAAGGGTGATGGGTGAGGATTAGCTGGGAAACAGACGATTTCCTGAGCTTTGGGAAGTCACTGATCGCATGAATTGTATCAGATCAGTCGCTCAGTCATGTCCGACTTTGTGACCCCATGAATCGCAGCACTCCAGGCCTCCCTGTCCATCATCAACTCCCAGAGGTCACTCAGACTCACGTCCATCGAGTCAGTGATGCCATCCAGCCATCTCATCCTCTATCATCCCTTCTCCTCTTGCCCTCAATCCCTCCCAGCATCAGAGTCTTCTCCAATGAGTCAACTCTTCCCATGAGGTGACCAAAGTACTGGAGTTTCAGCTTTAGCATCATTCCTTCCAAAGAAATCCCAGGGCTGATCTCCTTCAGAATGGACTGGTTGGATCTCCTTGCAGTCCAAGGGACTCTCAAGAGTCTTCTCCAACACCACTGTTCAAAAGCATCAATTCTTCGGCACTCAGCCTTCTTCACAGTCCAGCTCTCACATCCATACATGACCACAGGAAAGACCATAGCCTTGACTAGGCGAACCTTTGTTGGCAAAGTGATGTCTCTGCTTTTGAATATGCTATCTAGGTTGGTCATAACTTTCCTTCCAAGGAGTAAGCGTCTTTTAATTTCATGGCTGCAGTCACCATCTGCAGTGATTTTGGAGCCCAGAAAAATAAAGTCTGACACTGTTTCCACTGTTTCCCCATCTATTTCCCATGAAGTGATGGGACCAGATGCCATGATCTTTGTTTTCTGAATGTTGAGCTTTAAGCCAACTTTTTCACTCTCCTCTTTCACTCTCATCAAGAGGCTTTTTAGTTCCTTTTCACTTTCTGCCATAAGGGTGGTATCATCTGCATATCTGAGGTTATTGATATTTCTCCTGGAAATCTTGATTCCAACTTGTGTTTCTTCCAGTCCAGTGTTTCTCATGATGTACTCTGCATGTAAGTTAAACAAACAGGGTGACAATATACAGCCTTGACATACTCCTTTTCCTATTTGGAACCAGTCTGTTGTTGCATGTCCAGTTCTAACTGTTGCTTCCTGACCTACATACAAATTTCTCAAGAGGCAGGTCAGGTGGTCTGGTATTCCCATCTCTTTCAGAATTTTCCACAGTTGATTGTGATCCACACAGTCAAAGGCTTTGGCATAGTCAATAAAGCAGAAATAGATGCTTTTCTGGAACTCTCTTGCCTTTTCCATGATCCAGAGGATGTTGGCAATTTGATCTCTGGTTCCTCTGCCTTTTCTAAAACCAGCTTGAACATCAGGAAGTTCACGGTTCACATATTGCTGAAGCCTGGCTTGGAGAATTTTGAGTAGTACTTTACTAGCGTGTGAGATGAGTGCAATTGTGTGGTAGTTTGAACATTTTTGGCACTGCCTTTCTTTGGGATTGGAATGAAAACTGACCTTTTCCAGTCCTGTGGACACTGCTGAGTTTTCCAAATTTGCTGGCATATTGAGTGCAGCACTTTCACAGCATCATCTTTCAAGATTTGGAATAGCTCAACTGGAATTCCATCACCTCCACTAGCTTTATTTATAGTGATGCTTTCTAAGGCCCACTTGACTTCACACTCCAGGATGTCTGGCTCTTGGTCAGTGATCACACCATCGGGATTATCTGGGTCATGAAGATCTTTTTTGTACAGTTCTTCTGTGTATTCTTGCTACCTCTTCTTAATATCTTCTGCTTCTGTTAGGTCCATACCATTTCTGTCCTTTATCGAGCCCATCTTTGCATGAAATGCTCCTTAGGTGTCTCTGATTTTCTTGAAGAGATCCCTAGTCTTTCCCATTCTGGTGTTTTCCTCTATTTCTTTGCATTGATCGCTGAAGAAGGCTTTCTTATCTCTTCTTGCTATTCTTTGGAACTCTGCATTCAGATGTTTATATCTTTCCTTTTCTCCTTTGCTTTTCACTTCTCTTCTTTTCACAGCTATTTGTAAGGCCTCCCCAGACAGCCATTTTGCTTTTTTGCATTTCTTTTCCACGGGGATGGTCTTGATCCCTGTCTCCTGTACAATGTCACGAACCTCATTCCATAGTTCATCAGGCACTCTATCTATCAGATCTAGGCCCTTAAATCTATTTCTCACTTCCACTGTTTACTCATTAGGGATTTGATTTAGGTCATACTTGAATGGTCTAGTGGTTTTCCCTACTTTCTTCAATTTCAGTCTGAATTTGGCAATAAGGAGTTCATGGTCTAAGCCACAGTCAGCTCTTGGTCTTGTTTTTGCTGACTGTATAGAGCTCCTCCATCTTTGGCTGCAAAGAATATAATCGATCTGATTTCGGTGTTGACCATCTGGTGATGTCCATGTATAGAGTCTTCTCTTGTGTTGTTGGAAGAGGGTGTTTGTTATGATCAGTGCATTTTCTTGGCAAAACCCTATTAGTCTTTGCCCTGCTTCATTCCGTATTCCAAGGCCAAATTTGCCTGTTACTCCAGGTGTTTCTTGACTTCCTACTTTTGCATTCCAGTCCCCTATAATGAAAAGGACATCTTTTTTGGGTGTTAGTTCTAAAAGGTCATGTAGGTCTTCATAGAACCATTCAACTTCAGCTTCTTCAGCATTACTGGTTGGGGCATAGACTTGGATTACTGTGACATTGAATGGTTTGCCTTGGAAATGAACAGAGATCATTCTGTCGTTTTTGAGATTGCATCCAAGTACTGCGTTTCGGACTCTTTTGTTGACCATGATGGCCACTCCATTTCTTCTGAGAGATTCCTGCCCACAGTAGTAGATATAATGGTCCTCTGAGTTAAATTCACCCATTCCAGTCCATTTGAGTTCACTAATTCCTAGAATGTGGACATTCACTCTTGCCATCTCTTGTTTGACCACTTCCAATTTGCCTTGATTCATGGACCTGACATTCCTGGTTCCTATGCAATATTGCTCTTTACAGCATCGGACTTTGCTTCTATCACCAGTCACATCCACAGCTGGGTATTCTTTTTGCTTTGGCTCCATCCCTTCATTCTTTCTGGAGTTATTTCTCCACTGTTCTCCAGTAGCATATTGGGCCCCTACTGACCTGGGGAGTTTCTCTTTCAGTATCCTATCATTTTGCTTTTTCATACTGTTCATGGGGTTCTCAAGGCAAGAATACTGAAGTGGTTTGCCATTCCCTTCTCCAGTGGACCACATCCTGTCAGATCTCTCCACCATGACCCACCCATCCTGGATTGCCCCACGGGCATGGCTTAGTTTCATTGAGTTAGACAAGGCTGTGGTCCTAGTGTGATCAGATTGACTAGTTTTCTGTGAGTATGGTTTCAATGTGTTTGCCCTCTGATGCCCTCTTGCAACACCTACCGTCTTTCTTGGGTTTCTCTTACCTTGGGCGTGAGGTATCTCTTCACGCTGCTCCAGGATAGCACAGCCATCGCACCTTACCTTGGACGAGGGGTCTCTCCTCACTGCCACCCTTCCTGACCTTCAACGTGGGATAGCTCCTCTAGGCCCTCCTGTGCCTGTGCAGCCAGGGCTCCTTGGACGTGGGGTTGGTCCTCCCAGCCACCGCCCCTGGCCTCGGGTGTGGGGTTGCTTCTCCCGATTGCCGCCCCTGGCCTCAGGCTTAGGGGCGTGAGGTAGCTCCTCCTGCCTGCCGCCCCTGGGCTCGGGCTTGGGGTGTGGGGTATCTCCTCTGGGCTGCAGACCCTGAATGAATTGTATAGGCAACTGTATCTGCAAGTATCTGTGTGTTCACTGTCCCCCTTGGGAAAAGAGGCTCAGTGTATTTCACTAGATTCTTTAAGAACTTTGTGGTTCCTAAAAACTATTATGTAATTCCAAACCAAAAAATTTTAAACAAAAAAAAATTCTACAACTTCATAAACATCTTTGGTTTATGTTGTAATTTCAGAGCTGCCTCAAGACCTTCCCTTGAGCTTCAATTGGTAGTGGCTTTGCTAATTCTGTTTCTATTTTCTTCTCTGTTTTAATGATCTTATAAACATGTAAATCAGATTCTTAACAAAGACATAAGCCAGCAAATATATTAGAAATATTCACATTTAAAAGATTATTTTTATGATGTGAATATACATGTCCTGTTTTATCTGTTATTAAAATCACCATTTGAATGTTCTGTTTCTCATAACATGCAAGGAACTACAGCTTGAGATATTTAATAGAATTTCAGAGTAAAAGAAGATCTTGCAGTAGCATTATTCAAAAGAACTTTCTGAGATGATGGAAATTTTCTATAAACTGATACTGTCTGGTATAGTGACCATCAGTCATAAATTTGAGCATTTGAAATGTGGCTAGTGCAACTGAGGAGTCAAAATTTTAATTTAATTTAATTTTACTTTACTTTAGACACACACTGCAAGTGACTGCCTTATTAAACAACATAGTAGTAGAGAATGTCCCATATAACCTATTTCAGGAGCTGAAAGTTTCAACACCTCCTAAAGCAGTGGTTTTCAACAGTAACACTATTGAGCAAAGTCAGATAATTCTTTGTGGGAAATGGGGAGGAGGGCCGTCCTATGCATTGTAAAGTGCTATCGTCATCCCTGGTCTTTACCCTGTCAGTTCAGTTCAGTTCATTTGCTCAGTCGTGTCCAACTCTTTGCAGCCCCATGAACTGCAGCACACCAGGCCTCGCTGTCCATCACCAACTCCCGGAGTTCGCCCAAACCCATGTCCATTGAGTTGGTGATGCCATCCAACCATCTCATCCTCTGTCATCCCCTTCTCCTCCTGCCCTCAATTTTTCCCAGCATCAGCATCTTCTCAAATGAGTCAGCTCTTCACATGAGGTGGCCAAAGTACTGGAGTTTCAGCTTCAACATCAGACCCTCCAATGAACACCAGGACTGATCTCCTTTGGGATGGACTGGTTGGATCTCCTTGCAGCCCAAGGGACTCTCAAGAGTCTTCTCCAACACCACAGTTCAAAAGCATCAATTCTTCGGCGCTCAGTTTTCTTCATAGTCCAACTCTCACATCCATATGTGACCACTGGAAAAACCGTAGCCTTGACTAAACAGACCTTTGTTGACAAAGTAATGTTTCTGCTTTTGAATATGCTGTCTAGGTTCATCATAACTTTCCTTCCAAGGAGTAAGTGTCTTTTAATTTCATGGCTGCAATCACTCTAGGTATCATTAGAACCCAATCCCCAGTTGTGACAATGATTTCAGATATTGCCAAATGTTACCTGGAAGGTATAGTCACGCCAGGTTGAGAAATACTGCCTCTGAGTTAGTTGTCCTTGAGATTTTTTTTTTTTTTTAAATCCCAAGGACCAGCACCTCACCAGCTAGACAAATTTTGTCTTGAGTTCTTGAAATTTTTAGGAGGTTATTCCATACATACAGCTGCCCATAAATTTTTCTCTCTCATCTTTGCACTTGTTGGCAACCCTGGTAAGCTGTTGGTTGAGGAGCAAAGTGAACAAGCTAGTTGAAATGTGTATTAACAGGAAACACAATGCATAGTGTTAAGAGTGTGAGCCCTAGAACTAGAGAGGTTGGGTCCAATTTGTGCCTTATCAGGAACTAACTGGGTGATAATTTCAAGTTAATTCAGTTCTCTACTTTTTTAGTTTTCCCATCTGTAAAATAAGAATAATAATAGTAACAAGGGTAATTTTGGATTAAATAAAATCATGTTTATAATACGTTTGGTTGTTATTACTACCAGTAATAACAATGATTCCATTTTCTCTCCCATTGTGTTAGTAGTTGTTTAATATTTTATCACATGTAATCCTTCCAGTGATTTTGTTATTCCTATTTGATAAATAAAAAATGTTGAGGCTCACATAATTTAAGAGATATGCCTAAGGGCATGCTTGGTAAGAAAGCTAGGATTTAAGTCCAGTTCTTCCACTTATATGTGGAATATAAAAAATGTTAAAACAAACAAACAAAAAAATAAAGTAGATGAACAAACCAAACAAACACATAGATACATAGAACAGAGTAGTGCTTACCAAAGGGGAAGGGGTGGAGAGGGAGGTTGAAATGGGTAAATGGATCAACTTTATGGTGACAGATGGCAAACAAATTTTGAGTGGTGAGCAAATTATGGGATATATAGAATATAAATAGAATGTTATACACATGAAAATTATTAAAATACAGTAAGTCAATATTACCTCAATAAAAATAAAAAATAATCCAGTTCATTTGATATCATTTTTACTGTTCTTTCTGCCATAAAGAAAGGACTCTGCCTGATCTCATGATTGTACATTCTTTGCCTGTGAGGGATCAGTCTATGTGCTCTAGATATGAAAAGTTTTACATACTAATCAGGGATTTATGTAAACTTTGGAAGAGGCAGGGTACAAAGGTCAGAAAACCACTAGCCAAAGATCTAAGCATTAAATACTGAAGCCAGAAATTCTCCATCTGCCCTGGTATCTAGATACAACCATCACTGCAGGATAAAGGTCTCTGCTTCTCTTCTTCCTGCCAAAGGTCTCTCACAGCTGCTCTAACCTAGAGCCTGTAGGGAAATGTAGTTCTTGCTTTGCTTCTGCAGTGCAGAGCAGACCTAGATGGGGATGGCAACAATAATACTGAGTTGACAATCAACAATCCAGAACACAGTCAAGGGATTCATTTAGTCACAGTAGGTTATAGAAGTCAGGATGACCTGTGGGAAAGTTCCTGAATCCAAATGCCCCCTTCGGCAACATAATTATGAGTGGGTAAGCTACTTCACCTCTCAGCCTCTTTGCCTATCAGGATTATGGAAAATAACATCAACTTAATGATTCTCACAGAGTCTGGAACACAGTGGATGCTCAGTATTGATTCTTGGTCCTGCTGACTATAAACAGACTGGTGTCTTCTGTGAGCTATTTGCCCTTAGTCCTCTTAAATACTTCAAGGCAAATACTCTTTGGGCAGAGAGTACTCCAATATCCACTCTTCCTTCCTCTATAATGATAGAGGCCCTGGGATATCTTCAGATTAAAATCACATTTCTGGACTCTTTTGAAGTCAAGTCTGCCCACAATTGGGCTTCCCTTGTGGCTCAGCTGGTAAAGAATCTGTCTGCAATGAAGGAGATCTGGGTTCGATCCCTGGGGATGGCAGATCCCCTGGAGAAGGGAAAGGTTACCTACTCCAGTATTCTGGCCTAGAGAATTCCATGGACTGTATAATCCATGGGGTCACAAAGTATCAGACATGACTGAGTGACTTTCACTTCACTGGCCACAGCTCACCTGTGGATATGGGTAAGGAGTGATCCATGCAAATTCCAGGTATGGCCTTTGAAAGGAATTGAACCTGCACCCCACCCCCCTTCTCTCCCCTTTTCTGCTGCTTGGGATGCAACCATGTTGATTAGAGCCCGAAAGCAGTTTAGACCATGTGTGGGTTCACGGCCATGGATTGAAGGCAACAGAAGACCAAGAAGAAAGAACTAGGCTCCTTATACTTCTGGGACTACAAGGTCCAACAAGACAGCCTGGGTTCAGACTACTCAATGAGTAAGAAATAAACTTCTGTCTAATTGCCACCACTGAGATTTCTTTGCTGTAGCCTGTCTTCTAACTATATATTGTTAGATTCAGACGCTCCTACATAATCCCTCAATTGTGATATTAAGGCAGCTTTGTGTAGGTGTGTGAATGCTCACCTGAGACAGATTTCAAGCCAGAATGGCCAAAGTCTCACTTAGCCAGCTAATTGCATTTTGAAGACAGATCCTGAAAATGATAGATGAGCAAAAGAAGTGCAACAATGGGGAGAGGTATGAGCACAGCCCGGATGCCCTGCAGGGGAAGCAGTGGCCCTTTAAAGCAGCAAGGTGTGCTGTCCAGGAGGACAGGATAAGGAGTGCTTTAAATGCACAAGTCAGCGTTATTTTCCTGGCTTTCATGAATACTCACGGTGTTAAAAAAAAAAAAAAAAACTTGCTGGGTAGAGCGATGCTTCCCTTGGCTGATGCCTGGATGATCATCTGTGCTTAGCCAAGCCTCATGCATACTTTTACCAATAATCATAATTTAAAGATTGCAAGTGATAAAAGCATCACACTGAAATATCTGTTGCCTTTACAGACATGAAGAACTGGAAGGTACAGCCCCAGTCGTTGGGATCTTGGCTGACACATTTATTGTGGCATTAACTACATCATAACCTCATCGGTTGTATAGATGTCCTTTCTCTAGAATGTGAACCCTCTGTGAATTATTTGCCTTTGTACCCTCTGCTCCTAGGATGGCCGATAAATATTTAAATGGTTGAATCTGTTCAACCTTTTCACTTTGTAGTAACTTGTTCAGGGTCAAAATTTAAAATAGAGAAAAAATTTGCTTGCTTTTTTTTCTTCCAAATGGAGAGCTCTATTTCTACTTTCCCCATGGCCTGGATGGTTAAAACAAAACTCTTATTAGGAATGCTAGAACCCAGGTACACATATACACACAAAACATATACATACATATACACAGGTATGCAAACAACCCCTAAATGGCTATAAATACAGAGGCCCACAGAAACACACACAAACACATAGGTTTCACACTTGAATTTCAAGTAAACAATGAGTTCTTATTTTAGTATAAATAAGCCCAAAATATTACATTCATGAATACAATATGGAGCATACTTATACTAAAATAATTATTTGATGTTCAGCAGAAATTTAAAATTAGCTGTTGGACCTGTATTTTTTCTGCTAAATACAGCAACTCTAGTTGAGCTATTTCAAATCCTTAAAGATGATGCTGTGAAAGTGCTGCACTCAAGATGCCAGCAAAATTGAAAAACTCAACAGTAGCCACAGAACTGGAAAAGGTCAGTTTTCATTCCAAAACCAAGAGAAGCAATGCCAAAGACTGCTCAAACTACCACACAATTGCACTCATCTCACATGCTAGTAAAGTAATGCTCAAAATTCTCCAAGCCAGGCTTCAGCAATACGTGAACTGTGAACTTCCAGATGTTCAAGCTGGTTTTAGAAAAGGCAGAGGAACCAGAGACCAAATTGCCAACATCCGCTAGATCATTGAAAAAGCAAGAAAGTTCCAGAAAAATATCTATTTCTGCTTTATTGACTATGCCAAAGCCTTTGACTGTGTGGATCACAATCAACTGTGGAAAATTCTGAAAGAGATGGGAATACCAGACCACCTGACCTGCCTCTTGAGAAATCCATATGCAGGTCAGGAAGCAACAGTTAGAATTGGACATGGAACAACAGACTGGTTCCAAATAGGAAAAGGAGTACGTTAAGGCTGTATATTGTCACCCTGCTTATTTAACTTATATGCAGAGTACATCATGAGAAACACTGGGCTGGAGGAAGCACAAGCTGGAATCAGGATTGCCAGGAGAAATATCAATAACCTCAGATATGCAGATGACACCACCCTTATGGCAGAAAGTGAAGAGGAACTAAAGAGCCTCTTAATGAACTTGAAAGAGGAGAGTGAAAAAGTTGGCTTAAAGCTCAACATAAGATCATAGCATCTGGTCCCATCACCTCATGGCAAATAGATGGAGAAACAGTGGAAAGAGTGATTGACTTTATTTTGGGGGCTCCAAAATCACTGCAGATGGTGATTGCAGCCATGAAATTAAAAGATGCTTACTCCTTGGAAGGAAATTATGACCAACCTAGATAGCATATTCAAAAGCAGAGACATTACTTTGCTGACAAAGGTCTGACTAGTCAAGGCTATGGTTTTTCCAGTGGTCATGTATGGATGTGAGAGTTGGACTATAAAGAAAGCTGAGTGCTGAAGAACTGATGCTTTTTAACTGTGGTGTTGGAGAAGATTCCTGAGAGTCCCTTGGACTGCAAGGAGATCCAACCAGTCCATCCTAAAGGAGATCAGTCCTGGGTGTTCATTGGAAGGACTGATGTTGAAGCTGAAACTCCAATATTTTGGCCACCTGATGCGAAGAGCTGACTCATTTGAAAAAGCCTGATGCTGGGAAAGACTGAGGGCAGGAGGAGAAGGGGACAGCAGAGGATGAGATGGTTGGATGGCATCACCAACTCAATGGACAGGAGTGTGGGTAAACTCCGGGAGTTGGTGATGGACAGGGAGGACTGGCGTGCTGCAGTCCATGGAGTTGCAGAGTCGGACATGACTGAGCGACTGCACTGAACTTCCTCTGTAATCTTACAACCCCTTCTGGGACAGAGGTTAACTCACCCCAGTTCCAGTATTTTGAAGAAAGGTCTGTGAATTCCTGATGCTGAGTTCTGACTATGCTTTTTTCTTTTGATTCTGTGATTTATTCCAATAGAAAAATAGGACTCTCCCAATGGGCAGTTCCTGAAGAACTGGGGGATCCTTTGAATATATTCAAGAATCAGCTTTTTAACTTTTTGTAATTCTTAAGTTTCTTTAAACTTAACCGAAACGCTTCACTTATTTGTTTTGAATCTTTCTCCGTTAATAATATTAGCATAAACACTATGAATTTCCCCTGCATACAGTTTTCACTAGAATGTGGTATAGTCATCATTAGTGTTTCCTAAGTAGTTTATAACTGCACTTTCGATTTACTCTTTGATCCTAGAGCTATTTGGGAGAAATATGTTTTGAGTTCCCCAAGACTCAAAAGCTTGATGATTTTTTTTTCTTTCTTTTTTTTTTTAATTTCTAAATTTTCTGGCTTTCTCACCAGTATCTAGCATATTGCTTGTCAAAATGGTAATGCCCATTAAATAGTGGATGAATGAATGAACAAATGAATAAATGAGAAAATGAAGCCTGTGGATTTTTCCATTCTTGAATTTGCTGATGTACGTTAAAAATTTTTTAACATATTTTTGGCTGTGCTGGGTCTTCATTGTTTTGCATGGACTTTCTGTAGTTACGATAAGTAAGGGCTACTCCTCATTGTGGTGCACGGGCTTCTTATTGTTGTGGCTTCTCTTGCTACAGAGCACAGGCTCTAGGTGCCCGGGCTTCGGAAGTTGCAACTGCAGGCTCAGTAGTTGTGGAGCATAGGCTTTGTTGCTTGGAGGCATGTGCAGTCTTCCTAGACCAGGAATCGAATACCTGTCCCCTGCACTGGCAGGCAGATTCTTACCAACTGAGCCACCAGGGAAGTCCTGTTGATGTATTTTAATCCAATTTTGATGAACTTTTATAAACGCTTTAAGGATAATGCATCTTTTGGTAGGATTAAAAAGTTCATTTATTAAACAACTTCAGTGTATGTTTCAAAACTTCTAAATCCTTATGTATCTTTGATTTCTCAGTTTATGAGAAAAACATTTAAAATATTCCCATGTTTTAATGTGTCAAAACTAGTGATGAGTATGTTTCTGGGCATGACTGACTGTGAGAATCTTTTAAAAGCAATGGTATAAAGATGATGGCCTCAAAAACCAGAGTCCAAACAAAGCAATGGAGAAGGCAATGGCACCCCACTCCAGTACTCTTGCCTGGAAAATCCCATGGATGGAGGAGCCTGGAAGGCTGCAGTCCCTGGGGTCGCTGAGGGTCGGACACCACTAAGCGACTTCACTATCACTTTTCACTTTCCTGCATTGGAGAAGGAAATGGCAACCCACTCCAGTGTTCTTGCCTGGAGAATCCCAGGGATGGGGGAGCCTGGTGGGTTGCCGTCTACAGGGTTGCACAGAGTCGGACACGACTGAAGTGACTTAGCAAACAAAGCAAGACGAGGTTCAGCAGATAGTGTGCAAGATGGCTTTAATCTCGCTGCTAAGAAGGAAAAAGAACTGCTTTTCTCTACTTCTGTGCAGTTGCAAACTCCCATATTAGTCTAGTGTGAAAGTCACTCAGTCGTGTCCAACTCTTTGCTACCCCATGGAGTGGAGCCCACCAGATTTCTCTGTCCTTAGGAATTCTCCAGGCAAGAATACTGGAGTGTGTTGCCATGCCTCCAGGGAAATCTTCCCAACCCAGGAATTGAACCCAGGTCTCCTGCCTCACAAGAGGATTCTTTACCATCTGAGCTACCAGGGAAGCCCAAGAATACTGGAGTGGGTAGCCTATCCCTTCTCCAGTGGAACTTCCTGATCCAGGAATGAAACCAGGATCTCCTGAATTGCAGGGAGATTCTTTACCAGCTGAGCTACCAGGGAAGTCTAGTTCCCTTAAATCAAAGAGGGGTACAAGGAGTTTGCCTTGACACAGGAGTCACCCTTGACAGGCTTTACTAGGTAGCTAGTTTAAAGAGGTGGGAATTCTGTATCCTTTTACTGTTTGTCCTGGCATGCAGATGGTGACTGCAGCCATGAAATTAAAAGATGCTTACTCCTTGGAAGGAAAGTTATGACCAACTTAGATAGCATATTCAAAAGCAGAGACATTACTTTGCCAACAAAGGTCCGTCTAGTCAAGGCTATGGTTTTTCATGTGGTCATGTATGGATGTGAGAGTTGGACTGTGAAGAAAGCTGAGCGCTGAAGAATTAATGCTTTTTAACTGTGGTGTGGAGAAGACTCTTGAGAGTCCCTTGGACTGCAAGGAGACCCAACCAGTCCATTCTAAAGGAGATCAGCCCTGGGATTTTTTTGGAGGGAATGATGCTAAAGCTGCAACTCCAGTACTTTGGCTACCTCATGCAAAGAGTTGACTCATTGGAAAAGTCTCTGATGCTGGGAGGGATTGGGGGTAGGAAGAGAAGGAGACAACAGAGGATGAGATGGCTGGATGGCATCACTGACTCGATGGATGTGAGTCTCAGTGACCTCCGGGAGTTGATGATGGACAGGGAGGCCTGGCGTGCCGTGATTCATGGGGTGGCAAAGAGTTGGACATGACTGAGCAACTGAACTGAGCTGAACTGAAGGATGACAGAATCATAATGCTATCAGATTTGAAATGCTAAGGGACCATCTTTATTTTTATTTTTTTTCTTTTTCTCTAATAGATACATTAAACAACAAGCAAGCTTCATTTCCAGACAGAGGTAGAGTGCTCTAAGGAATTTTGTAAACATTATATGGTCTCTCTGGAAAAGAATATGGAGCTTCGAAAAACTGCCACAGTTTATTATTTCCATTTGTTTTCAAAGAGAAGAATAGTTTTTCACATGGAAATGTGAGCCCCAAGCCATAAAAAGAGATTTTTTTTTTTTCCAAAGAGTTTCCCTATAGCACGTCTTAGTCATGATCTCTTGTTTTTCTTGTCTTTTTGTTTGTCTCTCTCTGGGCTATGTTATTCGACATAGAAAGGTGCACACCTGCTGTATTTCCACTGTGACTTGTACTTTTATCTTTTAAAAATATTTTTTTTGTTTTATTTAATCCTTTTGCCCTGGATTCTACTCTGTCAGATAATAGTATTACTCCTACCTTTTTAAGTGTTTGCATTCACTTGGTAGCTCTCTATCTCCCTCTTTCTTTTAAAACATTCTGGTTATTTGCTATTAGATGCATCTCTTAAAAAATCTTGTAAAGTGAGGGCTATTTTCTTATAACAAGGAAAGTAATCCATATTCAATGTTTCATCTTGTTCTTGTCATCTCTAAGAATTTAATTTTTTCCTATTTCTACAATAATATATACTTTTTCATTTCTAATGTATATTTCTGTTCTCTCTCCTTTATGTCCTTAGTCTACTCAGAATTAAATCTCCATCTTTTACTTGTCAATTGCTCGGTTTCAAATTTATAAATTTCAATTTATATGTTTATTATTCTTTTTCTTAGGTCAATATTGATAGAAGCATAGGTCATGTATTCTTATTCTTTTAAAAATGTATTTGATATAGCTTTGGCTATTGTTGTTGTTGTTAAATCACTAAGACGTGCCCAACTCTGTTGCTGCCCTATGGACTGTAGCCTGCCAGACTGCTCTGCCCATGGGACTTCCCAGGCAAGAATACTGGAGTGGGTTGCCATTTCCTTCTCCAGGGAATCTTCCCGACCCAGGGGTCGATCTAGCATCTCCTGCATGGCAGGCAGATTCTTTATCACTGAGCCACCTGGGAAGTTCCCAGCTTTGGCTATATTGCATTGAAATTTGAGATTTATTATAGCTGCTATCATTTTCTAAATCATCCTAAATTGCACTTTAAATTTCTTCTTATTTATTTATTTTTGGCTGACCTGGTTTTTGTTGTTGCGCTTGGACTCTGACTGTGCAGCGGGAGCTACTCTCCAGTTGCAGGCTTCTCATTGCAGAGGCTTCTCTCCTTGCAGAGTGTGGGCTCTGGTGCACAGGCTTCAGTAGTTGTGGCGCATGGGTTCGTTAGTTGTGGCTCCCAGGCTCTAGAGCACGGGCTCAATAATTGTGGCGCATGAGCTTAGTTGCTCCAAGGCATGTGGGATCTTCCCACATCAGGAATCAAATCTGTGTTTCCCACATTGGCAGGCAGATGCTTTACCACTGAACCATCAGGGAAGCCCTTAATTTCCTCTTTGACTTCAGTGTTACTTAGCTGTGTTTTTTCAGTTTCCAAGTCGAATTTTAAAAAGTCATTTGCTATTAATTTGCTGTTTTTTTGCAGTCATGAAAAATTGACTAATATAATGTTTCTTTGGAACTATTGAGATTTGTTTTGTGGCCCTAGATGCCAATTTTTATAAATAAACTATGAATATTAATAAGTGCTATTCATGATAGATAGAATGATAAATAGATAGTAGAGGTCCAAGCTTATAAATTATATTAATTTTTTATATCTTTAGTAATTTTCTCTATTACTGCAAATTCTAAGCCAGGCATACTAAAATTTCCTATTAGACACATTGTTGCCAATTTCTCCTCCTAATATAATTATGATGTTTTAATGCTAGTCATGCATTGAATAGATTCAATCATTATTCATGAATATTTTATCTTTATTGGAAATGTTATTTAAAAATGTGAAACAACCTCCTTTCTTTATTTTAGCTATTGTTTCTCTTTATTTCAACTTTATTTGGTATTATTATTGCCATCTGTATATGCTTTTTTGGTTCAGTGTGTTTTTATCCAAGTCATTATTTTTAATTTTTATTAATTAATTTTAGTTGAATCTCTGGAAAATCCCATATACTTCAATTTTTAAATTTAAATCTGATTTTTTTCTTGTTTTCAAAAATTCTATTAAATATGCATTGGAAGGACTGTTGCTGAACTCCAATACTCTGGCCACCTGATACAAAGAGCCGATTTGTTGTAAAAGACCCTGATGCTGGGAAAGATTGAGGCAAAAAAGAAGGGGGCAGCAGGGGATGAGATGGTTAGATAGTGTTACTGATTCAATGCATATGAATTTGAGCAAACTCTGGGAAATAGTGGAGGACAGAGGAGCCTGGCATGCTACAGTTCATGGGATCACAAAAAGTCAGACATCACTTAGTGACTGAACAACAACAATAAGTAATTTAATATATCCATGTTCATTTTAATAATTTCTATCACCTTGACTTTGTCATCTTATTTTGTACTTTAAAATGTTTTTCCTCATTTTCCACTTTTTTTTTTTCTACTTTTTCTTTTTTTCACATTGGTCAAACTTCCCTAATTTTTTTTCTTTAAAAACTGAAATTTGTAACCGGTCTACCAGTGACAGTCTTTAAACTGAAAAAAAACGTATTTCCCAATTAATATCAAGAATAAAACAATGTATCTTTTGGATACCTGTATAAGCTGTGGGAGGTAAACACGCTCACACTTTCTTCTTTCTTCCTCCCTTCTTGTCTACCATCTGTCCTTAATTTTGCCAATAGACAGTGGAATTTCCATCCAGATTAATAATGATAATTTTTTAAATGTTATGAACATTAAATTTAAAGATCTATTCTTTTTTAAAATTGAAGTATAGTTGACTTACAATATTGTGTTAGTGTCAGGTGGATAGCAAAATGATTCAGTTATGTATATATTTTTCAGATTCTTCTCCATTATAGCCATTACAAGATATTGAATATTGTTTCCTGTGTTATATAGTAAACCCTTGTTTTCCTGTTGTCTGTATAGTAATTTGTATTTGTTAATCCCAAACTTCTAATCTATCCCCTCCCTCTTTGGTAAACATGTTTTTTTTTCCTATGACTGTGTGTCTGTTTCTGTTTTGTATATTGATTCATTTGCATAATTTTTCAGATTCCATGTATAAGCGATATCATATATTTGTCTTTCTCTGACTTCCTTCATTAAGTATAATATTCTCTAGGTCCAATCGTGATATAAAGAATTATTCTTGAAGTTTGCATTAAGTTTTACTCCACGCTAATATTAATTATTTAATTCAAAATTTTACTTCTTTTATTGCTCATCACCATTAATTTCTTATCCAACCTCCGGACTCAATTTCTTGGCTTGGAGAATTTGTGCATCAGTACTTCAAGTAATTTTTATTAAGGAAAATACATGGATTCTATGCTTCTTAGTTCTTGCATGTATGAGACTCTTTTCTGACGTTCTTGTGCATGTTAAGTATCACTTCACTGGATGAAAAACCCATAGGTCACAATATTTCCCTCTCACATGCTCTGGTTATTCTGCTTTGACTTCTGGCATTTGAGATTGTTAAAGAGGTCTGGCACCAACTGAAATATTTTTATATTTGAACTACCACCTATTCTCAAGCCCTGGGTGCCTATAAGACTTCTCTTTTTTAATTCAAGTTTTAAAATTCTACTATCAGATCAGATCAGTTGCTCAGTTGTGTCCGACTCTTTGCGACCCCATGAACCGCAGCACGCCAGGCCTCCCTGTCCATCACCAGCTCCCGGAGGTCACCCAGACTCATACCCATTGAGTCAGTGATGCCATCCAGCCATCTCATCCTCTGTCGTCCCCTTCTCCTCCTGCCCTCAATCCCTCCCAGCATCAGAGTCTTCTCCAATGAGTCAACTCTTCGCATGAGGTGGCCAAAATACTGGAGTTTCAGCTTTAGCATCGTTCCTTCTAAAGAAATTCCAGGATTGATCTCCTTCAGAATGGACTGGTTGGATCTTCTTGCAGTCCAAGGGACTCTCAAGAGTCTTCTCCAACACCACAGTTCAAAAGCATCAATTCTTTGGCGCTCAGCCTTCTTCACAGTCCAGCTCTCGAGAAGGGAATGGCAAACCACTTCAGTAGTCTTGCCTTGAGAACCCCATGAACAGTATGAAAAGACAAAATTCTACTATATAAACATGCATTTCTTTTGCCTGATACTAAAAACACTTTTTGTGCTGAATCTCATCTTTATCTCATCTTCTCATAAATTCACCTGTCTATGGTATCCCATCTTCCAAGGGAAACTTCTACTGTATGTTTAAAAAGAACACACAATAGACTTACATTTAATATTTAATAATGCAAATAGCAAAGTAAATCATCTCATTGATAAAAGTTAAAGCGAGTCAAATAAAATGAAAACTGCCCCTAACATTTCCCCAACTTACTTCCCTTCCCTAAATTAAAAAGACATACATATGTTTCTGTATCTTTTTCTGTGAATTTACCCTCTTATCAAAATGTATGGCTTTCCCCACTATTATTTGCATGGAAAATTTTTATTCATAGTGTTTTGCATCTTGCTCTTTTCAGTCAACAACAGGTAGTGGAGGTCTTTTCACATCAGCTTAGATCAGGTTTCCTGGGAAACAGAAGCTGAGAGGAAATCTGTGTGTAGGAGGCTGATTAGCTGCTGCTTTTGAGAACAACACCTGGAGGGAGAGTAAAGGGAGCATGATTGACCAGAAGAAGGTCAACTGCAACACAGCCACAACAAAGCTCACAGCCATCTCGTGTGGGATATGGAGACCTACATGCATGGGAAATTGGATGTGAACTGTTCCTGAAGGGGCCATGACCTGTACAGGTTACCTCCCCCTTGGCCAAGGACTGCTGCTGGGGAGGGACTTGGCTTTGAGACATTAGCAGGAAACCCTCTGGGCAGCTGAGGAAACAGACAAAGCATTACAGCACCCACCACACACACCAATACTTACAGATCTAATACGACTGAATTCGTGTGTGATAACTTTAGGAGTAAGTAGATCATCCCAAAAAGAATACTCTGTTTCGGTGGCTGGTCACTGTGATAGTAGATCAGATGGCAAACACTAAGATGTCACTGATACAATAAAAATAGTTAACATGAATATTTTCAGACACCAAAAGGTAGAGAGAAAAGAACAATAACCCTCATTAACCAGCACCTGGATTCAAAAATTATCAATATACTGCAGCATTTTCTTTTTTTATTTTTATTGTTATTGTTGTAAGATTTAAAAATAGTCCCACCTAATATCTAGCATAGTGACTGTGATTAATAATACTATATTGTATACTTGAGAGTTGCTAAGAGAATAGACCTTAAAACCGATCACACCCCCTCCCCAAAATGGTAATTATGTATGAGAGTAGAGATGGTAATTAACCTTACTGTGGTCATCATTTCATAATATCATTTTGTACACCTTAGACTTATGTATACTATATTCATAATATAAAATCTCAACAAAGTTGGAAAAAAAATTTTAAATAAAAACTATTCCAGTCATCATGTTGTTTTATCCCTGAACACCAAGTCTAAAATAAGATTAACATTTCCTTAGATATAACTGCCATACCACAATTACATCTAATAAAATTGAAAAAAATTCCTTAGTATCATACAATATCCAATTTCCTAATCAAGATTCTCAGAATTTTTTAAAGTCCTTTTGCCATTGGTCTGCTCAAATAAGGATCCCAACAGGGTCTGTGCACACCATTTGTTTGTCCTTTCTCCTAAGCCTCTTCTAGTCTAAGCAGCCCTTTCTCTCCTGGCTTGTTTTATGCTGGGCAGTTGTCTTCTAAGATGTCCTGCACCCTTGTGGTATCAACTGACTTGTCCTTTCTCTCTACGCCTATATTTTCTACACATAGCTAACCTTTAAAATGTTCTATTAGATTCTGTTTCTCCTCTTTTTTGGCCAGAGTCCTTCAGAGGTGGTGTTGTGTGCTTCCCATGGCATCATATTTGGAGGCTCAGATTGCCCACAGGAACAGCTTCAAGTGATGCTAAGATGATTGACTGTGCAGATCACAACAAACTGTGAAAGATTCTTAAAGAGATGGGAATATCAGACCACCTCATCTGCTTCCTGGGAAACCTGTGCACAAGTGAAGAAGTAACAGTTAGGACCAGATGTGGAACAAGGGACTGGTTTCAAATTGGGAAAGGAGTACGTCAAGGCTGTATATTGTCACCCAGCTTATTTAACTATATATAGAGTACATCATACAAAATACTGGGCTGGATGAAGCACAAGCTGGAATCAAGATTTGCAAGAGAAATATCAATAACCTCAGATATGCAGATGAGACCACCCTTAAGGCAGAAACCTTAAGGAACTAAAGAGCCTCTTGATGAAAGTGAAAGAGAAGAGTGAAAAGCCTGGCTTAAAACTCAACATTCAAAAAAGTAAGATCATGGCATCTGGTCCCATCAATTCATGGCAAATAGATGGGGAAACAGTGACAGATTTTATTTATTTGGGCTCCAAAATCACTGCAGATGATGACTGCAACCATGAAAGTAAAAGACGTTTGCTCCTTGAAAGAAAAGTTATGACCAACTTAGATGACATATTAAAAAGCAGAGACTTTACTTTGCTGACCAAGGTCCATATAGTCAAAGCTATGGTTTTTCCAATAGTCATGTATGGATGTGAGAGTTGGACCATAAAGAAGGCTAAGCACCAAAGAATTGATGCTTCTGAACTGTGGTGTTGGAGAAGACTCTTGAGAGTCCCTTGGACTGCAAGGAGATCCAACCACTCCATCCTAAGGCAGATCAGTCCTGGGTGTTCATTGGAAATACTGATGTTAAAGCTGAAGCTCCAATATTTTGGCCACCTGATGCAGAGAGCTGACTCATTAGAAAAGACCCTGATGTTGGGAGAGATTGAAGGCAGGAGGAGAAGGGGATGACAAAGGATAAGATGGTTGGATGGCATCACCAGCTCAATGGAGATGAGTTTGAGCAAGCTCCAGGAGATGGTGAAGGACAGGGAGGCCTGGCGTGTCACCGTCCGTAGGGTCACAAAGAGTTGGACACAGCTGAGAGACTGAACAACAAATGTGATCACTGGCACTGTTAGTCCTCATTTCAGCCTCAGTACTCCCTTTATAAAGTGCCAAGCAACCTTTGCTCTCGTGAAGCCATATTGTCTGAAAAAGTCCATGCATTTAAAATCCACTAACCAAGTTTCTCATATCCAATTAATATTTTCTCTCATCACCTTGATCCTCTTTCAATGGGACAACATTCTCTTGCATCTTGTCAAGATACTGAAAATACATCTTTTCAAACATTTATTTGTATGTGGCTGTTTTCAGTTTGTCATGTATATTCTTTAATTTCTCATATAAAACCCCTCTTATTTGAACTGCTGAAACTTGTCAAATATCTGGCAATTTTTCTTTAGCGAGAGATGTCTCTCTTTCTGAAGTATGGATAATTGTTGTGATTTCAGTCCCGGCAAAAAGAGACAGGCATTTCAAAGGTGGTAGGAGGAAGAGCTACGACGGTCTGGAGGTGAATGAACCACACTCCTGGTGGTTCCACATGCTAGGGGGCTGAGATCTGCCACTGCCCCTGAACCCCAGGGAGTCCCCTTGCATGGGGGACTCTTCTCTGTTGAGATTGTGGGTGCTAGGGCTCTGAACTTGTCCTCTCCACCTTCTAGACTCTTTCTTAGTTTTTTAACCTTTGTCATGGGAATTAGGGAGGAATGGGAGATAAACATGGGGTCTCCCATAGACCACATCAAATTTATCAGCTTAAACAAGGAACCATTATTTATCAATATTTATACAAAGACAAGTGGATCAGTGAACCATAACTTTTGCTTAAAGGCTATGCAATGCTACAGTTAGAACATATACCAAAAAAGTATAAATAACTCATGTGTATTGTCAGTTCCATTGCTAACTTAGCTGTTGAAGATTTTCTGTTAATGTATTTGCTTCCTCATCTTTCTCCCATGTATGGGCTTCTCAGGGCTATTTCACAGTTCTTGGTCTTTTACAGCAAGATGAACTTTAACTGTGGAATAGAGATGTTCATTATTTCCCTTACCCATTTTAATTCCCCATTAAAGTCCAAAGTGTATAATGGTTTTTACTTTTTCTCTCTGTAGAGTGGAGCACTACCTACAGTTTGTCTCTCTAGAGACTCTCCTGTTTTTTCCTCTGCTGTTTCTAAATAGTCTTTAATACAGTGATGTATGATGTCTATCTCTTACTGCTCCTAATTTGGGTTCTCATTTCATCTAAATAATTGATATAATCTGTCAATAAGAAAATCCAGACCTATATATCTATCTAAGGTTCTGGTACTATATATCTATTTTATTATTTTGAAAATATTCATGAAAATAAAACAGATGCCAGTAGTTAAGTACCATCCATCCATTACTGTGCCATGGGCTGAGAAATTTTTTACACCGGGTCTTGCTTTCTAAGGGATTAACCCTAAGCTATTCCATTCAATCTCAGCCCAGGGACATCTTTACTTTTACAGGAAGTCCCACCATGATATTACTGCCTGATATAAATGTGGTTGGTGGACTCACAAATCAGGGAATCATGGGACCTACTTGCTCTCTTCCCATACAAAGGTCAGGATTACAGAAACCTCCAAGAGGTAGACATCTCCAAGGGAAACTTAAAAAAAAAATCATAGAAAGTGAGCATGAGAAGTGGAAATAAATTGAAATTGTAGTGCGGTTTCTTCCTCAAATTCCGTCATGCTGAGTCTCAGTTTCTTCATCTATGGAGTAAAGAAAACGATATCACCCAGCACAGGTCAGAGAAACACGTGTACCTGCTCGCTCAGTCATGTCTGACTCTTTGTGACCCCATGGACTACAACTCGCCAGGCTCCTCTGTCCATAGGATTCTCCAGGCAAGAATACCGGAGCGAGTAGACATTTCCTTCTTCTGGGGATCTTTCCGACCCTGTATTGAAACTCTGTGCATTGTCAGGCAGATGCTTCACCACTGAGCCACCTGGGAAGCATAGGCCAGAGAAGAGTCTCAGCTAAGTATCTGCCCAAATCCCCATCCTTCAGTAGTTCTCAGTTTTTTATCTTGTGCAAATAATTTACTGGAATCTGCCTTACTACTTTTCACTGTGAAGTTAATTAAAAAAAAAACAAAAACTGTCTTTATGAGCACTTTTAATGTGTGTCTGGTTCTGCTCTAAGCACTATACCTGTGTTGCTTACATTTATCCTCCCCACAATCCTAAGAAATTGGGGAGCCATTATTACCCCTATGGAAATAAATGAAGACCAACAAATGAAAACAAACCTTCAGCGCTTGCTGTAGGAGGGAGTTGGCCCCCATCACTTGCATCTGGCAGAGACTCTGGGCAGTCAGGGGAGTGGGAAAGATATAAAAAGGGACAGGCTTCGTGTCTGCTCTGATTAGAGGCTGTTGGCATGGAGATGCAGGAGGTAGGCTAACTAGAAGTGGGGCATCTTTTGTGATTTGTTTGAGAAGTATATTCAGCTCTCTCAGGTTGGTTGTGAGTTGAAAGGAAGGACAAAAATCTAGGGAAGCTGGCAGCGTTGGCCACATCCTGCAGTTCTGGGCCAATTACTGTGCAGGTGATGGTTGGGCTTCCTGGGCTGGTTGCTACAGAGGTAACAGGCCAGAGTTCTAGTGTCACAGATAGTTTGACCATCATTCATTTGCATATTGTCTCATTCCTATATTGCAGGTGAAGAAACCGAGGCACAGAGAACTGAAATGACTTGGCCAAGGTGTTGTAGCCAATAAAGGCAGATTTGGGATTTGGTGCAAAGCCAGAGCTCAGGTCACCAGGCTCTACCCCACCTCTGCCTGCCACCTATCCCAGTCCCTCTCCTTGCCAATGTGATCCAGAGCAATTTGCTTCATTCTCCTTGCCTCTCTTTCCTTATTTAATGAAAAAACAAACAAAAAACAAGCCAATTTGCTTGCAGGATTTTGTGAGAATTCAAGGAGCTAACAGCTATAAAATACCTGGTGTATGACAGATATTGGGAATACGTGTCTCACTTTTGAGAGAACAAGAATGAACTTTGTAAAAATAGATTGGTTTGCAAATAAGATAGATCATTACTTACATTCCACTATTTTTTTGTTTGTTTTTGACAAGGAGATTTGGAGAGTTTATTTGAAATATTTCAGGCTGCTTTACTCTGAAAGGAGTAAGCTTTATGGCTCTACACCCCCACTACTAATTTAATAAATTGTCTAAAAACTTACCCATCATTTCTGCAAATCCTTCCCATTGAAATTGTCACAATTTAATGTCATTTATGCTATTTTCCTTACTCTGGCAGTCCCCACGGAAGCATCTGCTTTCTATTTACAGAGTTAAACCCAGAGACCATGAGCTGGTCTGATTAATTAGAAATTCCCAGAGTAGAATGCCCTTCCCAACACATCAGTGATTCTTCTTCATACTCTCAATAACTAGTTCATATCCCCCAAGGTTTCTTGGTGGTTCAGATGGTAAAGAAATCTGCCTGCAGTGTATGAGGTGCGGGTCTGATCCCTGGGTCAGGAAGATTCCCTGGAGAAGGGAATGGCTACCCACTCTAGTATTCTTGCCTGGAGAATCCCATGGACAGAGGAGCCTGACGGGCTACAGTCCATGGGGTGGCAAAGAAGCAGACATGACTGAGGGGCTAACGCTTTCACTTTTCATACTCTAATTTAAAGCATTTGGTCTTCATAGTTGGTTTATTTCAGGTCCAGAGAACAGTAATTTGCCCAGCCACATTGCTAATTACCCAAGGGGCTGCCTGAGCTTCTTTGGAGAATGAATAGCCCAAATAAAAGCCTCTGAGAACCTTGGAGAATCAAAATGCAGAAACCTTGATATTTGCAAGCAAATAGTACTGAGCTCACAGGGACAGAAAGCACAGGGGAATAAAGGTTGGATGAGACTTAATGAGTTATTTACAGCAGAAACCTACCTGTGGCTCTGCACACTCTCTGTGTAACCTGAGTGGATCGTAATCTTCTTGAAAACAGCACTCACCTCCCTGGGTTGCTATGATGTTTAAATGGAATAATAGATACAACGTGCAGTAATAAACTCCACACACTCCAGGGGTAGCATGCTATTTTCCAACAGCTGTCTGACCAAATAGTACCGAGATTCCACAGGGTGATTCACCAGCGTAATTCACAATCATAGTCATAGATTTGGCTAAAGTTATAGTCAGAAGAGCGCCTCGGCGGCTGCGACCCAGCACACTAAGCCGGGCCAAGAGGAGCTACCCCACTACCGAGGTCAGGAAGGGCGGCGGTGAGGAGATACCTCTCCTCCAAGGTCAGGAAGGGTGGCGGTGAGGAGAGACCCCTCGTCCAAGGTAAGGTGCGATGGAGGAGCAACCCCACGCCCGAGGCCAGGGGCGGTGGCTGGGAGGACCAACCCCACGTCCAAGGAGCCCTGGCTGCGCAGGCACAGGAGGGCCTAGAGGAGCTATCCCACGTTGAAGGTCAGGAAGGGTGGCAGTGAGGAGAGACCCCTCGTCCAAGGTAAGGTGCGATGGCTGTGCTTTCCTGGAGCAGCCGGGAAGAGATACCCCACGCCCAAGGTAAGAGAAACCCAAGTAAGACGGTAGGTGTTGCAAGAGGGCATTAGAGGGCAAACACACTGAAACCATACAGAAAACTAGTCAGTCTGATCACGCTAGGACCACAGCCTTGTCTAACTCAATGAAATTAAGCCATGCCCGTGGGGCAACCCAGGATGGGCAGGTCATGGTGGAGAGATCTGACAGGATGTGGTCCGCTGGAGAAGGGAATGGCAAACCACTTCAGTATTCTTGCCTTGAGAACCCCATGAACAGTATGAAAAGGCAAAATGATAGGATACTGAAAGACAAACTCCCCAGGTCAGTAGGGGCCTAATATGCTACTGGAGATCAGTGGAGAAATAACTCCAGAAAAAATGAAGGGATGGAGCCAAAGCAAAAAGAATACCCAGCTGTGGATGTGTGTGGTGATAAAACCAAAGTCCGATGTTGTAAAGAGCAATGTTGCATAGGAACCTGGAATGTCAGGTCCATGAATCAAGGTAAATTGGAAGTGGTCAAACAAGAGATGGCAAGAGTGAATGTCAACATTCTAGGAATCAGTGAACTCAAATGGACTGGAATGGGTGAATTTAACTCGGAGGACCATTATATCTACTACTGCGGGCAGGAATTTCTCAGAAGAAATGGAGTGGCCATCATGGTCAACAAAAGAGTCCGAAATGCAGTACTTGGATGCAATCTCAAAAACGACAGAATGATCTCTGTTCGTTTCCAAGGCAAACCATTCAATGTCACAGTAATCCAAGTCTATGCCCCAACCAGTAACGCCGAAGAAGCTGAAGTTGAACAGTTCTATGAAGACTTACAAGACCTTTTAGAACTAACACCCAAAAAAGATATCCTTTTCATTATAGGGGACTGGAATGCAAAAGTAGGAAGTCAAGAAACACCTGGAGTAACAGGCAAATTTGGTCTTGGAATACGGAATGAAACAGGGCAAAGACTAATAGCGTTTTGCCAAGAAAATGCACTGGTCATAGCAAATACCCTCTTCCAACAACACAAGAGAAGACTCTATACATGGACATCACCAGATGGTCAACACCAAAATCAGATCGATTATATTCTTTGCAGCCAAAGATGGAGAAGCTCTATACAATCAGCAAAAACAAGACCAGGAGCTGACTGTGGCTCAGACCATGAACTCCTTATTACCAAATTCAGACTGAAATTGAAGAAAGTAGGGAAAACCACTAGACCATTCAGGTATGACCTAAATCAAATCCCTTATGATTATACAGTGGAAGTGAGAAATAGATTTAAGGGCCTAGATCTGATAGATAGAGTGCCTGATGAACTATGGAATGAGGTTCGTGACATTGTTCAGGAGACAGGGATCAAGACCATCCCCATGGATAAGAAATGCAAAAAAGCAAAATGGCTGTCTGGGGAGGCCTTACAAATAGCTGTGAAAAGAAGAGAAGTGAAAAGCAAAGGAGAAAAGGAAAAATATACCCATCTGAATGCAGAGTTCTGAAGAATAGCAAGAAGAGATAAGAAAGCCTTCTTCAGTGATCAATGCAAAGAAATAGAGGAAAACAACAGAATGGGAAAGACTAGGGATCTCTTCAAGAAAATCAGAGATACCAAAGGAACATTTCATGCAAAGGACAGAAATGGTATGGACCTAACAGAAGCAGAAGATATTAAGAAGAGGTGGCAAGAATGCACAGAAGAACTGTACAAAAAAGAGCTTCACGACCCAGATAATCATGATGGTGTGATCACTGACCTAGAGCCAGACATCCTAGAATGTGAAGTCAAGTGGGCCTTATAAAGCATCACTACGAACAAAGCTAGTGGAGGTGATGGAATTTCAGTGGAACTATTCCAAATCCTGAAAGATGATGCTATGAAAGTGCTGCACTCAAGATGCCAGCAAAATTGGAAAACTCAGCAGTGGCCACAGGACTGGAAAAGGTCAGTTTCCATCCCAATGCCAAAGAAAAGCAATGCCAAAGAATGCTCAAACTACTGCACAATTGCACTCATCTCACACGCTAGTAAAGTAATGCTCAAAATTCTCCAAGCCAGGCTTCAGCAATATGTGAACCATGAACTTCCTGATGTTCAAGCTGGTTTTAGAAAAATCAGAGGAACCAGAGATCAAATTGCCAACATCTGCTGGATCATGGAAAAAACAAGAGAGTTCCAGAAAAACATCTATTTCTGTTTTATTGACTATGCCAAAGCCTTTGACTGTGTGGATCACAATAAACTGTGGAAAATTCTGAAAGAGATGGGAATACCAGACCACCTGATCTGCCTCTTGAGAAATCTGTATGCAGGTCAGGAAGCAACAGTTAGAACTGGACATGGAACAACAGACTGGTTCCAAATAGGAAAAGGAGTACGTCAAGGCTGTATATTGTCACCCTGCTTATTTAACTTCTATGCAGAGTACATCATGAGAAATGCTGGACTGGAAGAAACACAAGTTGGAATCAAGATTGGTGGGAGAAATATCAATAACCTCAGATATGCAGATGACACCACCCTTTGGCAGAAAGGGAAGAGGAACTAAAAAGCCTCTTGATGAAAGTGAAAGAGGAGAGTGAGAAGGTTGGCTTAAAGCTCAACATTCAGAAAATGAAGATCATGGCATCTGGTCCCATCACTGCATGGGAAATAGATGGAGAAACAGTGTCAGACTTTCTTTTTCTGGGCTCCAAAATCACTGCAGATGGTGACTGCAGCCATGAAATTAAAAGATGCTTACTCCTTGGAAGGAAAGTTATGACCAACCTAGATAGCATATTCAAAAGCAGAGACATTACTTTGCCAACAAAGGTTCGCCTAGTCAAGGCTATGGTCTTTCCTGTGGTCATGTATGTATGTGAGAGCTGGACTGTGAAGAAGGCTGAGCGCCAAAGAATTGATGCTTTTGAACTGTTGTGTTGGAGAAGACTCTTGAGAGTCCCTTGGACTGCAAGGAGATCCAACCGGTCCATTCTGAAGGAGATCAGCCCTGGGATTTCTTTGGAAGGAATGATGCTAAAGCTGAAACTCCAGTATTTTGGCCACCTCATGTGAAGAGTTGACTCATTGGAGAAGACTCTGATGCTGGGAGGCATTGGGGGCAAGAGGAGAAGGGGACGACAGAGGATGAGATGGCTGGATGGCATCACTGACTCGATGAATGTGAGTCTGAGTGACCTCCGGGAGTTGGTGATGGACAGGGAGGCCTCGAGTGCTGCGATTCATGGGGTCACAAAGAGTCGGACACGACTGAGTGACTGATCTGATCTGATAGTCAGAAGAGGGCTTCCCAGGTGGTGCTAGTGGCAAAGAACTGGCCTGCCAATGTAGGAAATACGAGTTTGATTCCTAGGTCAAGAAGATCCCCTGTAAGAGGGCACAGTAACTCCCTCCAGTATTCATGCTTGGTGAACCCCATGGACAGAGGAGCCTAGCAGGCTATGGTCCATAGTGTCCCAAAGAGTCAGACATGACTAAAGTGACTTCTCACAGCACACATGTTGTCAGAAGACCCTTTTATTTTTCTGGAAAAGAAAAGTTCTTTAAACTAGGTCTTTCTTTAAGCTGGTCCAGATGCCCAGTGTGAATGGGGAATAGAGAGCAGCCAGGATGAGGGTTCTGAGAGGATATTTGGGAGGAGATGAGACTGACATTATTCCTGATGTGGTCTGACGTATTGGGAGGAGATTTAGAGAACTGACAGTCTGGGCAAACACAACGAAAACTACATTTAAAAACAAGCCTGCTATTCATTTTATAAACCAATAGTTGTGCATATTCCTATGTGACTCATTTAGAATAATACTGTTTGTGTGATTATAATGCTAATATTAAATATTGAATTAATAAAACTTTCATTCAAGTATAATTGCGATTTGAGGAGAAATGTGTGTGTGTATGAGAGAACAACATACATACACGCACAGAGAGAGAGAAGGGAGGAAGAGTGAAAAAGACCTAAATCCTTATTTCCATAGAAAGAAGTCAATTTATGCTGCCTAGAACTAAAAAATCACAAGTAGTGTTTAAAAGGTATGTAATTGAGGGGCGGTCCTAAGATGGCAGAGGAATAGGATGGGGAGACCACTTTCTCCCTGACAAATTCATCGAAGGAACATTTGAACGCTGAGCAAATTCCACAAAACAACTTCTGAATGCTGACAGAGGACATCAGGCACCTAGAAAGGCAGCCCATTGTCTACAAAAGGAGGTAGGGGAAAAAAGATATAAAGGATAAAAAGAGAGACAAAAGAAGGAGGGACAGAGATCCATCCCGGGAAGGGAGTCTTTAAAAAGAGAGGTTTCCAAACACCAAGAAACACTCTCACCAGCGAATCTGTGGTAAGCCTTGGAACCTCAGAGGGCAACATAACTGTGGGGAAAAATAAATAAATAATTTAAACCCACAGATTACGTGCCTAAGGCAACTCCCAGTGGAAAAGCAGTGCAGACGCTTGCATCTGCCACTAGCAAATGGGAAAAGGGGGCTGGGCAGGGAAGCTCAGGCTGCATTGCTTAGGGTAAGGACCGGGCCTGATGCCCCGAGGGCAATCCGAGGGAACTAACTTGAGATAGCAAACCAGACTGTGGGATACCTATCGTGCAAAAAGCCCTGCCAAAAAAAAAAAAAAAAGATATCCTTTTCATTATAGGGGACTGGAATGCAAAAGTAGGAAGTCAAGAATCACCTGGAGTAACAGGCAAATTTGGTCTTGGAATACAGAATGAAACAGGGCAAAGGCCAGCAAGGGTTTTGTCAAGAGAACACACTGGTCATAGCAAACACTCTCTTCCAACAACACAAGAGAAGATTCTACATATGGACATCACCAGATGGTCAACACCGAAATCAGATCGATTATATTCTTTGCAGCCAAAGATGGAGAAGCTCTATACAGTCAGCAAAAACAAGACCAGGAGCTGACTGTGGCTCAGATCATGAACTCCTTATTGCCAAATTCAGACTGAAATTGAAGAAAGTAGGGAAAACCACTAGACCATTCAGGTATGACCTAAATCAAATTCCTTATGATTATACAGTGGAAGTGAGGAATAGATTTAAGGGACTAGATCTGATAAACAGAGTGCCTGATGAACTATGGAATGAGGTTCGTGACATTGTTCAGGAGACAGGGATCAAGACCATCCCCATGGATAAGAAATGCAAAAAAGCAAAATGGCTGTCTGGGGAGGCCTTACAAATAGCTGTGAAAAGAAGGGAACTGAAAAGCAAAGGAGAAAAGGAAAAATATACCCATCTGAATGCAGAGTTCCAAGAATAGCAAGAAGAGATAAGAAAGCCTTCTTCAGCGATCAATGCAAAGAAATAGAGGAAAACAACAGAATGGGAAAGACTAGGGATCTCTTCAAGAAAATCAGAGATACCAAAGGAACATTTCATGCAAAGGACAGAAATGGTATGGACCTAACAGAAGCAGAAGATATTAAGAAGAGGTGGCAAGAATACACAGAAGAACTGTACAAAAAAGAGCTTCACGACCCAGATAATCATGATGGTGTGATCACTGACCTAGAGCCAGACATCTTGGAATGTGAAGTCAAGTGGGGCTTATATAGCATCACAACGAACAAAGCTAGTGGATGTGATGGAATTCCAGTGGAGCTATTTCAAATCCTGAAAGATGATGCTATGAAAGTGCTGCACTCAATATGCCAGCACATTTGGAATACTCAGCAGTGGCCACAGGACTGGAAAAGGTCAGTTTTCATTCCAATCCCAAAGAAAGGCAGTGCCAAAGAATGCTCAAACTACCGCACAATTGCACTCATCTCACACGCTAGTAAAGTAATGCTCAAAATTCTCCAAGCCAGGCTTCAGCAATATGTGAACCGTGAACTTCCAGATGTTCAAGCTGGTTTTGGAAAAGGCAGACGAACCAGAGATCAAATTGCCAACATCTGCTGGATCATAGAAAAAACAAGAGAGTTCCAGAAAAACATCTATTTCTGCTTTATTAACTATGTCAAAGCCTTTGACTGTGTGGATCAAAATAAAGTGTGAAAAATTCTGAAAGAGATGGGAATGCTAGACCACCTGATTTGCCTCTTGAGAAACATATATGCAGGTCAGGAGGCAACAGTTAGAACTGGACATGGAAAAACAGACTGGTTCCAAATAGGAAAAGGAGTACATAAAAGCTGTGTATTGTCACCCTGCTTATTTAACTTATATGCAGAGTACATCATGAGAAACACTGGGCTGAAAGAAGCACAAGCTGGAATTAAGATTGCTGGGAGAAATATCAATAACCTCAGATATGCAGATGACACCACCCTTATGGCAAAACATGAAGAGGAACTAAAAAGCGTCTTAATGAAAGTGAAAGAGGAGAGTGAAAAAGTTGGCTTAAAGCTCAACATTTAGAAAACTAAGATCATGGCATATGGTCCCATCACTGCATGGGAAATAGATGGGGAAACAGTGTCAGACTTTATTTTTCTGGGCTCCAAAATCACTACAGATGGTTACTGCAGCCATGAAATTAAAAGATGCTTACTCCTTGAAAGGAAAGTTATGACCAACCTAGATCACATATTGAAAAGCAGAGACATTACTTTGCCAACAAAGGTTCACCTAGTCAAGGCTATGGTTTTTCCAGTAGTCATGTATGGATGTGAGAGTTGGACTGTGAAGAAAGCTAAGCACGGAAGAATTGATGCTTTTGAACTGTGGTGTTGAAGAAGACTCTTGAGAGTCCCATGGACTGCAAGGAGATCCAACCAGTCCATTCTGAAGGAGATCAGCCCTGGGATTTCTTTGGAAGGAATGATGCTAAAGCTGAAACTCCAGTACTTTGGCCACCTCATGCGAAGAGTTGACTCATTGGAGAAGACTCTGATGCTGGGAGGGATTGAGGGCAAGAGGAGAAGGGGACGACAGAGCATGAGATGGCTGGATGGGATCACCAACTCAATGGACATGAGTCTGAATGATCTCTGGGAGTTGGTGCTGGACAGGGAGGCCTGGCGTGCTGAAATTCACAGGATCGCAAAGAGTCACACACGACTAGGGAACTGAACTGAACTGAACTGAAAAGCCCTAACCTAAAACACTGCCAAGCCCACTCACAGAAGAAAGGACAGAGTGGAGCTAGCCAACTGTGGACTGGCCCATCCCCTGCCAGAGACAGGCAGGCGAGGGCAGCCAGAGCTGGAAGGGGGGCAATCGTGGCCCAGAGAGGCATCATCTACCAAACTACAAGCAGGCTTCATTGCTAACCAAGACTCCGTGGGATTCTGGATGGTCGACATCCTCTGGGAGGGTCGCAGCCAGAGATCAGTTCCGCAGAGGAGACACACCGCACACCTGAGAAGACGCACCCATTGTACACCCAGAAAGCCGAACAGCTGTGACAGGGGAGGCTAGAAGTCACAGCTCCTCAAGCACCTGGTCGCCTGAGCTGCTTGGACCGGGGAAGGGCACAAAACGCAGGCCCAATCAAGTGTACATCTCTGTGGAGTACTCGAGAACCTGAACCTGAGCAGCTTTGATCTGGGATGTGCACTCAACCCAGGACCAGCCTCAGACAGTTTCTGGCAGAGCAACCTAGAGCCTGAGCAGTGTAGACTGGGAAAGCACACAAGCCGTGAGTGGGGGCAAACCTAGTGTAGCCCCACTGGCAGCACTCTCCATAGATGCCAGTGTTATTTGTTTGCAGTGTTCCTCCCTCCTCACAGCAAGATTGAACAAGTGAGCCTAAAAAAAGTGACCACCACCGCCCCTTTGTGTCAGGGTGGAAATTAGACACTGAAGAGGCCAGCAAACAGAAGCTAAAATAAACAGAGAGGACCGCTTTGGAAGTGACAATTGCAGTAGATCAAAACCCTGCAGTTAGCACCGACTACATAGGAATGGGCCTATAGATATTTCTTGAGAAGTGTAAGCTGGATCAAGGAACTAACTGAAAATGAACTGACCCTGTACCATCCACAACAACACCAGAGAAAGTCATAGATATATTTTTACTATATTCTTGCCTGGAAAATCCCACGGATGGAGGAGCCTGGTAGGCTGCAGTCCATGGGGTCGCTAAGAGTCGGACATGACTGAGCGACTTCACTTTCTCTTTTCACTTTCATGCATTGGAGAAGGAAATGGCAACCCACTCCAGTGTTCTTGCCTGGAGAATCCCAGGGATGGGGAAGCCTGGTGGGCTGCCGTCTATGGGGTCACACAGAGTCGGACACGACTGAAGTGACTTAGCATAGCATAGCATTATCATTTTTTTAAATTAAAAAAAAATTAAGTCCTCTATTACTCCTTTAATTTTCATTTTTATAACCTACTATTCAGTTCAGTTCAGTCGCTCAGTAGTGACCCCATGAACTGCAGCACTCCAGGCCTCTCTGTCCATCACCAACTCCCGGAGTTCACTCAAACTCACGTCCATCGAGTTGGTGATCCCATCCAGCCATCTCATCCTCTGTTGCCCCCTTTTCCTCCTGCCCCCAATCCCTACCAGCATCAGAGTCTTTTCCAGTGAGTCAATTCTTCACATGAGGTGGCCAAAGTACTGGAGTTTCAGCTTTAGCATCATTCCTTCCAAAGAACACCCAGGACTGATCTCCTTTAGAATGGACTGGTTGGATCTTCTTGCAGTCCATGGGACTCTCAAGTCTTCTCCAATACCACAGTTCAAAAGCATCAATTCTTCAACACTCAGCTTTCTTCACAGTCCAATCCTCACATCCATACATGACTACTGGAAAAACCATAACCTTGACTAGAGGGACCTTTGTTGGCAAAGTAATGTCTCTGCTTTTGAATATGCTGTCTAGGTTGGTCATAACTTTCCTTCCAAGGAGTAAGCATCTTTTATTTTCATGGCCACTTTGAAAAACACACACACATACAAAATCTATTTTTAAAGCAAAATTCATATATATATATTTTATAATTTTTGTGACTTTGTTCTTTTCTTTAATATTGTATTTTTGAGAATCTAACCTCTACTCTAGATTTTTAATCTTTGCTTTTTGGTATTTGTTATCAATTTTGTACCATTAAGAACCCAATCTTCAGTACCCATTTTTACTTGGGAGCGAGATTACTGGCTGGATTGCTCTCTTACCCTTTGGAATTTCTTTTTTCTCCACCAGGTCATCTCTATCTCCTCCCTCCCCCTCTCTTCTCTACCCAACTCTATGAATCTCTTTGTGTGTTCCAAGCTGTGGAGAACACTTAGGGAGCTGATTACTGGCTGGATCTGTCTCTCTCCTTTTGATTCCCCCTTTTATCCTCCAGCCACCTCTCTCTCTCCTTCCTCTCTCTTCTCTTCTCTTTGTAACTCTGTGAACATCTCTGAGGGATCCAGACTGTGGAGAGCACATAGGAAAGTGATTACTGGCTAGCTTGCTCTCTCCTCTTTCGATCCCCCCTCTTCTCCTCCTGGTCACCTCTATCTCCTTCCTCCCTCTTCTCTTCTCCATGTAACTCTGTGTACCTCTCCAGGTGTCCCTCACTGTGGAGAAACTTTACATCATTAAGCTAGATGTTTCATCATCGGTGCTGTATAGATGGAGAAGTCTTGAGGCTACTGTAAGAATACAACTGAAAAACAGAGGCAGGAGGCTTAAGTCCAAATCCTGAGAACACCAGAGAACTCCTGACTCCAGGGAACATTAATCGATAGGAGCTCACCAAATGCCTCCATACCTACACTGAAACCAAGCACCACTCAAGGGCCAACAAGCTCCAGAGAAAGATATACCACACAAGTTCTCCAGCAACACAGGAATATAGCCCTGAGCTTCAATATACAGGCTGCCCAAAGTCACATCAAACCCATTGACATCTCAAATCTCATTACTGGACACTTTAGTGCACTCCAGAGAGAAGAAATCCAGCTCCACCCACCAGAACTCCGACACAAGCTCCCCTAACCAGGAAACCTTGACAAGCCACACGTCCAACCCCACCCACAGTGAGGAACCTCCACAATAAAGAAGAACCACAAAGTGCCAGAATACGGAAAGGCCACCCCAAACATATCAATATAAACAAGATGAAAAGGCAGAGAAATACCCAGCAGGTAAAGGAACAGGGTAAATACCCACCAAACCAAACAAAAGAGGAAGAGATAGGGAGTCTACCTGATAAAGAATTCCAAATAATTATAGTGAAAATGATCCATAATCTTGAAAACAAAATGGTGTTACAGATAAATAGCCTGGAGACAAGGATCGAGAAGATGCAGGTAATGTTTAACAAGGACCCAGAAGAAATAAAAAAGAGTCAATATATAATGAATAATGCAATAAATGTGATAAAAAACTCTGGAGGGAACCAACAGTAGGGTAAAGGAGGCAGTAGACAGGATTAGTGAGGTAGAAGATAGAATGGTAGAAATAAATGAAATAGAGAGGAAAAAAGAAAAAAGAATTAAAAGAAATGAGGACAACTTCAGAGACCTCTGGGACAATGTTAAATGACCCAACATTCAAATCATAGGAGTCCCAGAAGACAAAAAGAAAGGCCATGAGAAAATACTTGAGGAGATAATAGTTGAAAACTTCCCTAAAATGGGAAAGGAAATAGTCACCCAAGTCCAAGAAACCCAGAGAGTCCCAAACAGGATAAACCCAAGGCAAAATACCCCAAGACACATATTAATCAAATTAACAAAGATCAAACACGAAGAACAGATATTAAAAGCAGCAAGGGAAAACAACAAATAACACACAAGGGGATTCCCATAAAGATAACAGCTGACCTTTCTTCAGGCCAGAAGGGAATGGCAAGACATATTTGAAGTGATAGGAGAAAATAACCTATAGCCCAGATTACTGTACCCAGCAAGGATCTCATTCAAACATGAAGGAGAAATCAAAAGCTTTACAGACAAGCAAAAGCTGAGAGAATTAGCACTGCCAAACCATCTCTCCAATAAATGCTAAAGGATCTTCTCTAGACAGGAAACACAGAAAGGGTGTATAAACTCAACCTAAAACAATAAAGTAAATGGCGATGGGATCATACTTATCAATAATTACCTTAAATGTAAATGGGTTGAATGCCCCAACCAAAAGACAAAGACTGGCTGAATGGATACAAAAACAAGACCCCTATATATGTTGTCTACAAGAGACCCACCTCAAAACAAAGGACACATACAGACTGAAAGTGAAGGGCGGGAAAAAGATATTCCACGCAAATAGAGACCAAAAGAAAGCAGGAGTAGCAATACTCATATCAGATAAAATAGACTTTAAAACAAAGGCTGTGAAAAGAGACAAAGAAGGACACTACATAATGATCAAAGGATCAATCCAAGAAGAAGATATAACAATTATAAATATATATGCACCCAACATAGGAGCAATATGTAACACAAATGCTAACAAGTATGAAAGGGGAAATTAATAATAAAACAACAATAGTAGGAGACTTTAATACCCCACTCGCACCAATGAATAGATCAACTAAACAGAAAATTAACAAGGAAATACAAACTTCAAATAATACAACAGACCAGTTAGACCTAATTGATATCTATAGGACATTTCACCCCCAAACAATGAATTTCACCTTTTTCTCAAGTGTACATGGAAACTTCTCCAGGATAGATGACATCCTGGGCCATAAATCTAGCCTTAGTAAATTCAAAAATCATTCCAAGCATCTTTTCTGACCACAATTCAGTAAGATTAGATCTCAATTACAGGAGAAAAATTATTAAAAATTCCAACATATAGAGGCTGAACAACACGCTGCTGAATAACCAACAAATCACAGAAGAAATCAAAAAAGAAGTCAAAATATGCATAGAAATGAATGAAAATTAAAACACAACAACCCAAAACCTATGGGACACTGTAAAAGCAGTGCTGAGGGGAAGGTTCATAGCAATACAGGCATACCTCAAGAAACAGAAAAGTCAAATAAATAACCTAACTCTACACCTAAAGCAACTAGAAAAGGAAGAAATGAAGAACCCCAAG
Organism: Tragelaphus eurycerus; assembly: GCA_935064755.1. Taxonomy (NCBI): domain Eukaryota; kingdom Metazoa; phylum Chordata; class Mammalia; order Artiodactyla; family Bovidae; genus Tragelaphus; species Tragelaphus eurycerus. Next base: position 36,586,722 of record CAKXYN010000002.1, read on the forward strand.
GTTAGTAAAAGGAAAGAAATAGTAAAAATTAAGGCAGAAATAAATGCAAAAGAAACAAAAGAAACCATAGCAAAAATCAACAAAGCCAAAAGCTGGTTCTTTGAGAAGTTAAATAAAATTGACAAACCATTAGCCAGACTCATCAAGAAACAAAGGGAGAAAAATCAAATCAACAAAATTAGAAATGAAAATGGAGAGATCACAACAGACAACCAGAAATACAAAGGATCATCAGAGACTACTATCAGCAAATATATGCCAATAAAATGGACAACTGAGAAGAAATAGACAAATTCTTAGAAAAGTACAACTTTCCAAAACTGAACCAAGAAGAAATGGAAAATCTTAACAGACCCATCACAAGCACGGAAATTGAATCTGTAATCAGAAATCTTCCAGCAAACAAAAGCCCAGGACCAGATGGCTTCACAGCTTAATTCTACCAAAAATTTAGAGAACAGCTAACACCTATCCTACTCAAACTCTTCCAGAAAATTGCAGAGGAAGGTAAACTTCCAAACTCATTCTATGAGGCCACCATCACCCTAATACCAAAACCTGACAAAGATGCCACAAAAAAAGAAAACTACAGGCCAATATCACTGATGAACATAGATGCAAAAATTCTTAACAAAATTCTAGCAATCAGAATCCAACAACACATTAAAAAGATCATACACCATGACCAAGTGGGCTTTATCCCAGAGATGCAAGGATTCTTCAATATCTGCAAATCAATCAATGTAATACACCACATTAACAAATTGAAAAATAAAAGCCATATGATTATCTCAATAGATGCAGAGAAAGCCTTTGACAAAATTCAACATCCATTTATGATAAAAACCCTCCAGAAAGCAGGAATAGGAGGAACATACCTCAACATAATAAAAGTTATATATGACAAACCCACAGCAAACATTATTCCCAATGGTGAAAAATTGAAAGCATTTCCCCTAAAGTCAGGAACAAAATAAGGGTGCCCACTCTCACCACTACTATTCAACATAGTTTTGGAAGTTTTGGCTACAGCAATCAGAGCAGAAAAAGAAATAAAAGGAATCCAGATTGGAAAAGAAGAAGTAAAACTCTCACTGTTTGCAGATGACATGATCCTCTACATAGAAAACCCTAAGGACTTCACCAGAAAATTACTAGAGCTAATTAATGAATATAGCAAAGTTGCAGGATATAAAATCAACACACAGAAATCCCTTGCATTCCTATACACTAACAATGAGAAAACAGAAAGAGAAATTAAGGAAACAATTCCATTCACCATTGCAATGAAAAGAATAAAATACTTAGGAATATATCTACCTAAAGAAACAAAAGACCTATATATAGAAAACTATAAAACACTGGTGAAAGAAATCAAAGAGGACACAAATAAATGGAGAAATATACAGTGTTCATAGATTGGAAGAATTAATATAGTGAAAATGAGTATACTATCCAAAGCAATCTATTGATTCAATGCAATCCCTATCAAGCTGCTGCTTCTGCTGCTGCTGCTAAGTTGCTTCAGTCATGTCTGACTCTGCGCTACCCCATAGATGGCAGCCCACCAGGCTCCCCTGTCCCTGGGATTCTCCAGGCAAGAGTTCTGGAGTGGGGTGCCATTTCCTTCTCCAATACATGAAAGTGAAAAGTGAAAGTGAAGTTGCTCAGTCGTGTCCAACTCTTAGCGACCCCATGGACTGCAGCCCACCAGGTTTCTCTGTCCATGGGATTTTCCAGGCAAGAGTACTGGAGTGGGGTGCCATTGCCTTCTCCCTCTATCAAGCTACCAATGATATTTTTCACAGAACTAGATCAAATAATTCCACAATTTGTATGGAAATACAAAAAAACCTCGAATAGCCAAAGCAATCTTGAGAAAGAAGAATGGAACTGGAGGAATCAACCTGCCTGACTTCAGACAATACTACTAAGCCACAGTCATCAAGACAGTATGGTACTGGCACAAAGACAGAAATATAGATCAATGGAACAAAATAAAAAACCCAGAGATAAATCCATGCACCTATGGTCACCTTATCTTTGACAAAGGAGGCAAAAATATACAGTGGAGAAAAGACAATCTCTTTAACAAGTGGTGCTGGAAAAACTGGTCAACAACTTGTAAAAAAATGAAACTAGAACATTTTCTAACACCATACACAAAAATAAACTCAAAATGTATTAAAGATCTAAATGTAAGGCCAGAAACTATAAAACTCCTAGAGGAAGACATAGGCAAAACACTCTCTGACATTCACAGCAGGATCCTCTATGACCCACCTCCCAGAATATTGGAAATAAAAGCAAAAATAAACAATGAGACCTAATTAAAATTAAAAGCTTTTGCACAACAAAGGAAACTATAAGCAAGGTGAAAATACCAGCCTTCAGAATGGGAGAAAATATTAGTAAACAAAGCAACTGACAAACAATTAATCTCAAAAATATACAAGCAACTCCTGCAGCTCAATTCCAGAAAAATAAACGACCTAATAAAAAAAATGGGCCAAAGAACTAAACAGACATTTCTCCAAAGAAGACATACAGATGACTAACAAACACATGAAAAGATGCTCAACATCACTCATTATCAGAGAAATGCAAATCAAAACCACTATGAGGTACCATTTCATGCCAGTCAGAATGGATGCTATCCAAAAGTCTAGAAGCAATAAATGCTGGAGAGGGTGTGGAAAAAAGGGAACCCTCTTACACTGTTGGTGGGAATGCAAACTAGTACAGCCACTATGGAGAACAGTGTGGAGATTGCTTAAAAAACTGGAAATAGAACTGCCATATGAGTCAGCAATCCCACTGCTGGGCATACACACTGAGGAAACCAGAATTGAAAGAGACACATGTACCCTCAATGTTCATCGCAGCACTGTTTATAACAGCCAGAACATGGAAGCAACCTAGATGTCCATCAGCAGATGGATAAGAAAGCTGTGGTACATATACACAAGCAAATATTACTCAGCCATTAAAAAAATACATTTGAATCAGTTCTAATGAGGTGGATGAAATTGGAGCGTATTATGCAGAGTGATAAATACCTTGTTTATTTAACTTCTATGCAGAGTACATCATGAGAAACGCTGGACTGGAAGAAACACAAGTTGGAATCAAGATTGCTGGGAGAAATATCAATAGCCTCAGATATGCAGATGACACCACCCTTATAGCAGAAAGTGAAGAGGAACTCAAAAGCCTCTTGATGAAAGTGAAAGTGGAGAGTGAAAAAGTTGGCTTAAAGCTCAACATTCAGAAAACGAAGATCATGGCATCTGGTCCCATCACTTCATGGGAAATAGATGGGGAAACAGTGGAAACAGTGTCAGACTTTATTTTTCTGGGCTCCAAAATCACTACAGATGATGACTGCAGCCATGAAATTAAAAGACGCTTACTCCTTGGAAGGAAAGTTATGACCAACCTAGATAGCATATTCAAAAGCAGAGACATTACTTTGCCAACAAATGTCCCTCTAGTCAAGGCTATGGTTTTTCCTGTGGTCATGTATGGATGTGAGAGCTGGACTGTGAAGAAGGCTGAGCGCCGAAGAATTGATGCTTTTGAACTGTGGTGTTGGAGAAGACTCTTGAGAGTCCCTTGGACTGCAAGGAGATGCAACCAGTCCATTCTAAAGGAGATCAGCCCTGGGTGTTCTTTGGAAGGACTGATGCTAAAGCTGAAACTCCAGTACTTTGGCCACCTCATGCGAAGAGCTGACTCATTGGAGAAGACTCTGATGCTGGGAGGGATTGGGGGCAGGAGGAGAAGGGGACGACAGAGGATGAGATGGCTGGATGGCATCACTGACTCGATGGATGTGAGTCTGAGTGAACTCCGGGAGTTGGTGATGGACAGGGAGGCCTGGCGTGCTGCGATTCATGGGGTCGCAAAGAGTCGGACACAACTGAGTGACTGATCTGATCTGATCTAATCTGATACAGAGTGAAGTAAGGCAGAAAGAAAAACACCAATACAGTATCAGATCAGATCAGATCAGTCGCTCAGTCGTGTCCGACTCTTTGCGACCCCATGAATCGCAGCACGCCAGGCCTCCCTGTCCATCACCAGCTCCCGGAGGTCACTCAGACTCGCATCCATCGAGTCAGTGATGCCATCCAGCCATCTCATCCTCTGTCGTCCCCTTCTCCTCCTGCCCTCAATCCCTCCCAGCATCAGAGTCTTCTCCAATGAGTCAACTCTTCCCATGAGGTGGCCAAAGTACTGGAGTTTCAGCTTTAGCATCATTACTTCTAAAGAAATTCCAGGATTGATCTCCTTCAGAATGGACTGGTTGGATCTTCTTGCAGTCCAAGGGACTCTCAAGAGTCTTCTCCAACACCACAGTTCAAAAGCATCAATTCTTCGGCGCTCAGCCTTCTTCACAGTCCAGCTCTCACATCCATACATGACCACAGGAAAGACCATAGCCTTGACTAGGCGAACGTTTGTTGGTAAAGTAATGTCTCTGCTTTTGAATATGCTATCTAGGTTGGTCATAACTTTCCTTCCAAGGAGCAAGCGTCTTTTAATTTCATGGCTGCAGTCACCATCTGCAGTGATTTTGGAGCCCAGAAAAACAAAGTCTGACACTGTTTCCACTGTTTCCCCATCTATTTCCCATGCAGTGATGGGACCAGATGCCATGATCTTCGTTTTCTGAATGTTGAGCTTTAAGCCAACCTTTTCACTCTCCACTTTCACTTTCATCAAGAGGCTTTTTAGCCCCTCTTCACTTTCTGCCATAAGAGTGGTGTCATCTGCATATCTGAGGTTATTGATATTTCTCCCGGCAATCTTGATTCCAACTTGTGTTTCTTCCAGTCCAGCATTTCTCATGGTGTACTCTGCATATAAGTTAAATAAACATGGTGACAATATGCAGCCTTGACGTACTCGTTTTCCTATTTGGAACCAGTCTGTTGTTCCATGACCAGTTCTAACTGTTGCTTCCTGACCTGCATACAGATTTCTTAAGAGGCAGATCAGGTGGTCTGGTATTCCCATCTCTTTCAGAATTTTCCATAGTTTATTGTGATCCACACAGTCAAAGGCTTTGGCATAGTCAATAAAGCAGAAATAGATGTTTTTCTGGAACTCTCTTGCTTTTTCCATGATCCAGCGGATGTTGGCAATTTGATCTCTGGTTCCTCTGCCTTTTCTAAAACCAGCTTGAACATCAGGAAGTTCACGGTTCACATATTGCTGAAGCCTGGCTTGGAGAATTTTGAGCATTACTTTACTAGCGTGTGAGATGAGTGCAATTGTTCGGTAGTTTGAGCACTCCTTGGCATTGCCTTTCTTTGGGATTGGGATGAAAACTGACCTTTTCCAATCTTGTGGCCACTGCTGAGTTTTCCAAATTTGCTGGCATATTGAGTGTAGCACTTTCACAGCATCATCATTCAGGACTTGGAATAGCTCCACTGGAATTCCATCACCTCCACTAGCTTTGTTCATAGTGATGCTTTCTAAGGCCCATTTGACTTCACATTCCAAGATGTCTGGCTCTAGGTCAGTGATCACATCATCATGATTATCTGGGTCTTGAAGCTCTTTTTTGTACAGTTCTTCTGTGTATTCTTGCAATACAGTATACTAATGCATATATATGGAATTTAGAAAGATGTTAACAATAACCCTGTATGGGGGACAGCGAAAGAGACACAGATGTATAGAATAGTCTTTTGGACTCTGTGGGAGAGGGAGAGGGTGGGATGGTTTGGAAGAATGGCATTGAAACATGTATATTATCATATGTGAAACGGATCACCAGTCCAGGTTCGGTGCATGATACAGGGTGCTCGGGGCTGGTGCACTGGGATGACCCAGAGGGATCGGATGAGGAGCTAGGTGGGAGGGGTGTTCAGGATGGGGAGCACGTGTGCACCAGTGGCGGATTCATGTCAATGTATTGCAAAACCAATACAATGTTGTAAAGTAATTACCCTCCAAAAAAAAAAAAAAAAAAAGGATGTAATTTATTAAAGGTGGTAGTGGTGGTTAGTCACTAAGTCAAGTCCAACTCCTGTGACTCCATGGACTATAGCCCACCAGGCTTCTCTGTCCATGGGATTTTCCAGGCAAGAAAACTGGAATGAGTTGCCATTTCCTTCTCCAAGGTATCTATTCAACCCAGGAAACAAATTCACATCTGCATTGCAGGAAGATTATTTACTGCTGAGCCACAAGGGAAGTCCAATTTATTGATAAATGAGTTTAAAAAAGGAGTAGAAGTTTAAAAAGTTGCAGAAGGTGGTCTCCTAGGAATAAAAATTTGAGATTGTGGGCAATGACTATGGGATTGTTTTGGTTTGATTTGATTTTGTACTATTTAACTCCATATGCATACATATTTAACCTTGATTAAAAAATAAAAACTAAGTTATAAAAATTATGGTGTTTGATCTGGATAAAATCAATGACAATATTCTTCTTTCCTTTGGTAATTTATTGTTCTGTATGGATTCCAAGACTGAGTAAGGGAGACAAATTTTTTCTGCATATGACCATACAAGTATATTGTGTGTATTTGTGTGTGCATATGTGCGTGTGCACATGCATGTGCATATGTGTGTTCACGGGCATATAACATGCTTGTTCATTTACATTTGCTGAAATGAAGAGATATACATTCATACATATTAATGCAGACTGGCTTGTAAGAAGCAAGAGAGTAAATAATGTGATGCTTATTAAAAAAGATAAGAAGCAATCTAAAATAATGGAATTCATAAAAGGAGCCATAAGCAGAGATTAAATTTTAAAAATTCTAACTGAACAATTCTTTAGAATGTAACAGCATTGCTTAGATTAAATAATTGAGGTTATGGAAATAAATAATGGTTTACTTTGCATTTATTTTCTATAAATAGATCTAATGATTATCACTGTTAAAAATGATCTATTATTCATTATAAACCTTATAAACAGAATTAACAAGTTCTTGTCAGTTTCTAGAACAAATCAAAGGAAAAAGCACTGAAGGAAATAAATATTTAAATGCCATCTGATATTTTTAAAGAGAAAATTTGTATTCAAAATGTATAAATTTGGCTGATTAAAAATTAACAGGAGTCTTATAAAGACTTGTGCAGTAGTGTAGTGTTGGAGACTGCTGTACACTCCCAGAAATATTTGTCAAGATAGAATTCTGGAAGGGAAAGTGTGCACTTGATTTGAACCCTGGAATTCTAACTCTCACTGTCTGCTAGGTACCACACAGCCCTATAACTTTCTAGCTCAGGTGGCATGGAGATGATCAAAGATGAACACACCCCATTAATGGAAACCACATATAATTGACATACACGTACACATCAGATCAGATCAGATCAGTCTCTCAGTTGTATCCGACTCTTTGCGACCCCATGAACTGCAGCACACCAGGCCTCCCTGTCCATCACCAGCTCTCGGAGGTCACTCAGACTCACATCCATCGAGTCAGTGATGCCATCCAGCCATCTCATCCTCTGTCGTCCCCTTCTCCTCCTGCCCTCAATCCCTCCCAGCATCAGAGTCTTCTCCAATGAGTCAACTCTTTGCATGAGGTGGCCAAAATACTGGAGTTTCAGCTTTAGCATCATTCCTTCCAAAGAAATCCCAGGGCTGATCTCCTTCAGAATGGACCGGTTGGATCTCCTTGCAGTCCAAGGGACTCTCAAGAGTCTTCTCCAACACCACAGTTCAAAAGCATCAATTCTTTGGCGCTCAGCCTTCTTCACAGTCCAGCTCTCACATCCATACATGACCACAGAAAAGACCATAGCCTTGACTAGGCGAACCTTTGTTGGTAAAGTAATGTCTCTGTTTTTGTATGCTATCTAGGTTGGTCATAACTTTCCTTCCAAGGAGTAAGCGTCTTTTAATTTCATGGCTGCAGTCACCATCTGCAGTGATTTTGGAGCCCAGAAAAACAAAGTCTGACACTGTTTCCACTGTTTCTCCATCTATTTCCCATGTAGTGATGGGACCAGATGCCATGATCTTCGTTTTCTGAATGTTGAGATTTAAGCCAACCTTTTCACTCTCCACTTTCACTTTCATCAAGAGGCTTTTGAGTTCCTCTTCACTTTCTGCCATAAGGGTGGTGTCATCTGCATATCTGAGGTTATTGATATTTCTCCCAGAAATCTTGATTCCAACTTGTGTTTCTTCCAGTCCAGCATTTCTCATGATGTACTCATGATGTACTCTGCATATCAGTTAAATAAACAGGGTGACAATATACAGCCTTGACGTACTCCTTTTCCTATTTGGAACCAGTCTGTTGTTCCATGACCAGTTCTAACTGTTGCTTCCTGACTTGCATACAGATTTCTCAAGAGGCAGATCAGGTGGTCTGGTATTCCCATCTCTCTCAGAATTTTCCAGAGTTTATTGTGATCCACACAGTCAAAGGCTTTGGCATAGTCAATAAAGCAGAAATAGATGTTTTTCTGGAACTCTCTTGCTTTTTCCATGATCCAGCGGTTGTTGGCAATTTGATCTCTGGTTCCTCTGCCTTTTCTAAATCCAGCTTGAACATCAGGAAGTTCACAGTTCACATATTGCTGAAGCCTGGCTTGGAGAATTTTGAGCATTACTTTACTAGCGTGTGAGATGAGTGCAATTGTGCGGTAGTTTGAGCACTCTTTGGCATTGCCTTTCTTTGGGATTGGGATGAAAACTGACCTTTTCCAATCTTGTGGCCACTGCTGAGTTTTCCAAATATATATAATTAATTTTCCAAAAGTACACATGGAACTCTGATGTTAATCCCTGGCTACTTTTCTCTCTGAGAAAGTAATACAGCCATCCTTGGCCAGTTCTTTTCCTGGGTGTTGCACATCATACTTGACTCATAAAGAAGATGACCAATTGTTCTCCTTTGTTATAGTACTTAGAGTCTTAGCATGTGACTGTGTTTCCTACAGATATTAATACCATGGTTACATTCTGAATCTTCATCACTGATTTCTAGAATGGGGATTGCTTGCTTTAACTCACTTGGCTGATGCTGTGGGGATAGATTCTGTGATTATCTGTTCTGGCTGTTACACCCCACACTCTCAGCTCTGATGACCACGTGCTTGGCATACTGTAGCAAGATGAAGGATGCTTTAAATTCCTTTAGGAGGAAAAATCATTTCTGGCTTAGAGCTGAAGATGAAATCATTCCTTTTTGTAAAGAACCACAGGCACCGAGATATTTTCTATGCAGGACAATTACACCCTCCCAGGAGCAGAGATTCAATGTGACACTGCTCAATTGTTCCAAACTTGGTATCATCCAACTTGCAGTAGAATATTTAACTTGTTCTCTTTTCCTCTTTCCAAGCTGGAGAGATGACTGCACAATGTCAGTAGTTGCCAGTTTCTCCAAGGTATGCATTCACATTGGTTTTTATTAATTCTCCTGTTCCCATATTCTGATAACAAAACTCCCTTTACAGTTGAGAACCCATTCCATAAGATTTATGAAACTGGTTTCTCTGTCTTATTGCCCCTACAGGGAAAGGGAAAAGATGTATATTAGGCATTTAGGGAGTAGAAAGAGAGGGAAAGCCAGTGTGGTAGGAAATTCCATCTTCAGGACTTCACCCAAGTAAGAAGTTACAGGGACAGGCAGCATCTCATTTGCTTCCAAGACCTTGGTCTTAGCACACGTGAATTCTGATATGATTGTTTTAATGCCTCTTTATTACTCTCTATTATTATTTTTGCCTGCCCTGTTTACAAACTTGTTTGATGATCAGGCTCATCTGAAGAACTTTGAGGCAAAGAAGATGAACAAAATAAATCCAAATCTTCTGCAAAGAGATCTAGGCAATGAGTATTTTTCAGAAGCTGCCCAGGAGTTTCTTAGCAGGAGCCAACTTTGGAATTCACTGACCTGCATAAGCAGTGTCATCCATTAATTAAACCATGAATTAAATGACCAAATTTGTGATCGCTGCAGAAAGCTGACAGGATGATGTGACATTTTACGGCATCCATGTGTGTGCCTGCCGCAGGGCCTGTCTTCAGCTCATGTCAGGGAGAGCAGAATAAATTCCACTTCCCACTCTATGGAGGAGGCTAAACCTAGGACAAACTGAGCAGAGAGGATATATCTTCCAACAGAATGTAGTTTAGGATAAAAGTCATTTAATTAATGGATGACACTGCTTATGCAGGTCAGTGAATTCCAACATTAGTGGCCAATGCTTTCCAGGCTGTATTGGAGAAAAGTAAAATCTCTATCATTGAAAGTGTGCATAATTAAGGTGAACAGTGAACTAGTTCATGAATTGAGGATGCAGGACTTTGCTTCAAAGCAGGCATCTGATCTCAAGGCAAATAATCCCGGAGTAAGAATAGAACAGACCCACCACAGATAGACAGCAGATCTTAGACTATCTGGACAGAAGAGGGAGCCAGACCAGAATGGAGAAAACTCTTTGCCATGTGGGTAGCCAGCTTCCAAGATGGTTTTCAATGACTCCTGTTTTCTGATATTTATACCCTGGGGGAGTCCCTCTCACATTGTACAAGGTTTATTTTTTATGAGTCTAGGTTGTGAAAGGCTGAAGCTTCTATCTTGGGCACTCTCTCCTCTGCCGGTGCTCTTTCTCTCTCCTGGACTATTTGCTCCAAGGGGAGCCAGGTTGTGGGCAGTTCTCTGGAGAGACCCTTATGGGGAGGAACTGATACCTTCTGCTAAGAACTGTGTGACTGGTCTTAGAAGTGGATCCTTGAGCCTCAGTCAGTTCTTCAAAGACTGTAGCCCCATATGACACCTGGGATGTAACATAACCTCATGTGAGACCTTGAACAGGAATCACCTAGCTAAGCCACTCTTCAATTCTTGACCTTTAGAAACTATAAGATATTGAAACTATTTGTTTCAAAGCAATAGATAACTGATAACCAAGCCAGCTCCACAATGAGACAGGTCTGTAAACTTATTGTCAGAAAACACTCTCTATTTTTGAAAATTGTAATCTGCTGATTCTTTAGTCAAAGTACATAGTTTATATTCTAGAATGTTGGCCAGTAATTCTTGACTAATCTTTTTGTCACTGTGATTCACTTATTCTGTAAGCATTTAATCACCTACAATACCAGATCTTATTTCAGGCTCCATGAATAAAACATGAACAAGACTGACAAAGACTTTACCCTCACACAGTTTATGTTATTGATGACCATAAAAAGTAAACACATAACTTAAAAGGTATTTTCATGTAGTGATAATTTTAATGAAGAAATACACACACACACACACACACATATGTAGGTTCTTGGTGGCTCACACAATAAAGAAAGATGTCCTTTTCATTATAGGGGATTGGAATGCAATAGTAGGAAGTCAAGAAACACCTGGAGTAACAGGCAAATTTCGTCTTGGAATACGGAATGAAGCAGGGCAAAGACTAATAGCGTTTTGCCAAGAAAATGCACTAGTCATAACAAACACCCTCTTCCAACAACACAAGAGAAGACTCTATACATGGACATCACCAGATGGTCAACACTGAAATCAGATCGATTATATTCTTTGCAGCCAAAGATGGAGAAGCTCTATACAATCAGCAAAAACAAGACCAGGAGCTGACTGTGGCTCAGACCATGAACTCCTTATTGCCAAATTCAGACTGAAATTGAAGAAAGTAGGGAAAAACCACTAGACCATTCAGGTATGACCTAAATCAAATCCCTTATGAGTATACAGTGGAAGTGAGAAATAGATTTAAGGGCCTAGATCTGACAGACAGAGTGCCTGATGAACTATGGAATGAGGTTCGTGACATTGTCCAGGAGACAGGGATCAAGACCATCCCCGTGGAAAAGAAATGCAAAAAAGCAAAATGGCTGTCTGGGGAGGCCTTACAAATAGCTGTGAAAAGAAGAGAAGCAAAAAGCAAAGGAGAAAAGGAAAGATATAAACATCTGAATGCAGAGTTCCAAAGAATAGCAAGAAGAGATAAGAAAGCCTTCCTCAGCGATCAATGCAAAGAAATAGAGGAAAACACCAGAATGGGAGGATCTCTTCAAGAAAATCAGAGATACCAAAGGAACATTTCATGCAAAGATGGGCTCGATAAAGGACAGAAATGGTATGGACCTAACAGAAGCAGAAGATATTAAGAAGAGGTGGCAAGAATACACAGAAGAACTGTACAAAAAAGATCTTCACGACCCAGATAATCACGATGGTGTGATCACTGACCTAGAGCCAGACATCCTGGAATGTGAAGTCAAGTGGGCCTTAGAAAGCATCACAACGAACAAAGCTAGTGGAGGTGATGGAATTTCAGTGGAACTATTCCAAATCCTGAAAGATGATGCTATGAAAGTGCTGCACTCAATATGCTAGCACATTTGGAAAACTCAGCAGGGGCCACAGGACTGGAAAAGGTCAGTTTTCATTCCAATCCCAAAGAAAGGCAATGACAAAAATGCTCAAACCACTGCACAATTGCATTCATCTCACACGCTAGTAAAGTAATGCTCAAAATTCTCCAAGCCAGGCTTCAGCAATATGTGAACCGTGAACTTCCTGATGTTCAAGCTGGTCTTAGAAAAGGCAGAGGAACCAGAGATCAAATTTCCAACATCTGCTGGATCATGGAAAAGCAAGAGAGTTCCAGAAGAACATCTGTTTCTGCTTTATTGACTATGCCAAAGCCTTTGACTTTGTAGATCACAATCAACTGTGGAAAATTCTGAGAGAGATGGGAATACCAGACCACCTGATCTGCCTCCTGAGAAATTTGTATGCAGGTCAGGAAGCAACAGTTGGAACTGGACATGGAACAGCAGGCTGGTTCCAAATAGGAAAAGGAGTACATCAAGGCTGTATATTGTCACCCTGCTTATTTAACTTCTATGCAGAGTACATCATGAGAAACGCTGGACTGGAAGAAACACAAGTTGGAATCAAGATTGCTGGGAAAAATATCAATAACCTCAGATATGCAGATGACACCACCCTTATGGCAGAAAGTGAAGAGGAACTCAAAAGCCTCTTGATGAAAGTGAAAGAGGAGAGTGAGAAGGTTGGCTTAAATCTCAACATTCAGAAAACGAAGATCATGGCATCTGGTCCCATCACTACATGGGAAATAGATGGGGAAACAGTGGAAACAGTGTCAGACTTTATTTTTCTGGGCTCCAAAATCACTACAGATGATGACTGCAGCCATGAAATTAAAAGACACTTACTCCTTGGAAGGAAAGTTATGACCACCTAGATAGCATATTGAAAAGCAGAGACATTACTTTGCCAACAAATGTCCCTCTAGTCAAGGCTATGGTTTTTCCTGTGGTCATGTATGCATGTGAGTGTTGAAATGTGAAGAAGGCTGAGCGCCGAAGAATTGATGCTTTTGAACTGTGGTGTTGGAGAAGACTCTTGAGAGTGCCTTGGACTGCAAGGAGATCCAACCAGTCCATTCTGAAGGAGATCAGCCCTGGGATTTCTTTGGAAGGACTGATGCTAAAGCTGAAACTCCAGTACTTTGGGCACTTCATGTGAAGAGTTGACTCATTGGAGAAGACTCTGATGCTGGGAGGGATTGGGGGCAAGAGGAGAAGGGGACGACAGAGGATGAGATGGCTGGATGGCTTCACTGACTCAATGGATGCGAGTCTCAGTGAACTCCAGGAGTTGGTGATGGACAGGGAGGCCTGGCGTGCTGCAGTTCATGGGGTCGCAAAGAGTCGGACACGACTGAGCAACTGATCTAATCTGATCTGATCTGACAGTAAAGAATCCATCTGCCAATGTAGAAGACATGGGTTCGATTCCTGAGTTGAGAAGCTCCCCTAGAGAAGGAAATGGCAACCACTGTTGCCTGGGAAATCCCATGGACAGAGGAGCCTGGTGGGCTACAGTCCATGGGGTCACAAAGAGTCAAACATGACTTGAGTGACTACCACTTACTATATATATATATAGTTTTCTCATTTGTGTATATATATATACACAAATGAGAAAACTATACATGTATATAGTTGTTGCTGTTGTTTAATCACTGAATCATGTTCGCCAGGCTGCTCTGTCCATGGAGTCCTCCAGTCAAGGATACTGGAGTGGGTTGCGATTCCCTTTTCCAGGGGATCTTCCTGATCCAGGGATGAAACTCAGTTCTCCTGCACTGCAGGCACATTCTTTACTGTCTGAGCCATCAGGAAAGCCCTATATATCCGAATCACTTTGCTGCACACTTGAAATTACAAAATTGTAAATCAACTATGCTTCAATTAAAAAATAAATTAAAAATTTAAACAAAGAAATAAACACGTGAGCTGAATGAGACTAGATGCAGAGCCGCGGTGAGACAACATCTCTCGATCAGGTGGTTGGGGAAGGTCTCTCTAAGGAATGCAATTTGAGCGGAAATCTAACGATGAAAAAGAGTGAGTTAGGAAGGGCCTGAGAAGAGAAAACCAGGCAGAAAAGAGCAAGAGCAGGGCCCTACGGTGGCAAATGTAACTGTAAAGGAATACCATCCTTACAGTGTCTTTCCTATCTGCTAAGGACTCCTGGGGGCTTCCCTGGTGGCTCAGATGGTAAAGCGTCTGCCTGCAATGCGGGAGACCCGGATTTGATTCCTGGGTCAGGAAGGTCCCAGATGTTGGTACCCAGATGAGCAGATTTCCCTTCAGCAGCTTGCTAATTCACAGCATCCAGGTGCTTGCCTTGGCACATTGCTAATCATTTTTCTTCCTTCCAACATCCTTGGTGTCCTTTCTGAAGAGCGAGAAGAAATACTCTTATAGATAAATTTATTGGAATATTGTTTCACAGACCAGAAAAGAGAGGCTATTACCCACTTCACTAGACAGTGGAACTCCCTGCTCTTCACACATGGTAGTTTTTAATAAGCATTTTTTATACTCTTAGCTCATTATCTATCTGCGTCTCCCAACTCTGAAAGAATTGAGAGTTTTGGAGGCAAGAGCAAGCCATTCTCATACCCAAGTCTCTGGGAAAGCAATCTCATGCCCCTCAGTCTTAGCACTCCACACCTGACATGTGAATTAAGGAGTGCCACTGGGGCAGGCGCATATCACTCTGAGCCCTGCCTCTCATTCCCTTGCTGCTGCTAATGCTCCCCTCGGTCCCATTCTGTGAGTCTTTCCATCCTTCTTAACAAAGCTTCCCATCTTTAGGAGACACAGCTGCTGCGCTCTGTGAGGGTGCGAGACCCTCTGATATGCTGGCCAGCCATTCCCAGCACCCAACGAATCATTACTTTTTCGACAATCTGGTGTGCAGCTCTGCCTGGTTATATTATTTAGCAGCAGATAATTTGGAGGGAAGAGTGAGATTTGCATTTGCAGTGTACTGCAATTTCAGAGTCAGTCATCGCTCTTAGCTTGATCCAAATACTGTGTATATCAGAGTGAGCTGGGAAGTCACCATGACCCTTGGAGAGGAGCTGGCTTCTGTGCAGTCCTTCTGCTTCATGTGACAGTGCGTTGCCATTGAAATTCTGGCTAATTTCTCTTTCCTGCCCCCTAAACTCCCTATGACATAAATTACGGTGATGTTCCAAGTGTCACCAGATTGGTAATTGAAAGGACACGTGGCATGTTTGAGAAGGATTCAGATGGAGAAATAAATCTGTTGGAACATTGTTGAGCTGTTCTTCCCAGAAAATTTCTTCCTCCTGCCCGGATGGTTACAAACTGACCAATAGAATCATGAATTATGATTTATATGAATCATGAAATATGGTCTAATATGGCTTATATTTAGACAAAAATGCCTAGATAAATAAGTCAAAACAAATTGTTTCTACAAATAAGGACGATGGACAAGTTAGAAAGAAATTAGAAATACAATCACAAACACTAAGTTGAGAGACGACCCTGGACCGGGTTCTTTTAAAGGCTAACAGAAATAAGTAGGTTGTTATTGGCAAATTGCATGTTATGATTTGTTCCTTTTTCCATTCAGACATCTTTAAAACATTATATGCCTTTCCTGATGGGGCCATAACTGAGATGTATTCACCATTTAGTATGATGTTGATAATTAGTAACTTTTCAATGTCAAGTTGATTAAAACACAATCTCATGATCTTAGTGTAGGAAAAACTTTCTTAAACATGATACATATATAAATTACAACCATGAAGGAAAACATTTGTAATCTGGACTATATTAAAATTAAACATTGAACAGATACTTCAAAACCAGAAGGCTTCTAATGGATAATAACCATATGAAAAGATGCTGAACTTCATTGGTCACCAGGGAAATAGTTTAAACCCACAGTGTGATACTAGTATACCTCCACCAGATGGGGAAAATGAAAAAGACTGATAATAGTCCCTGTTGACGAGGATGTGAAGCCACTGTGAGAAACCGAGGGTGAGATTGTAATTTGTTATAATAATTTTGGAAGAGTATTCCATAGCATCTATTAAAGTGAACATATATACACCTATGAGCCAGCAATTCCACTCCTAGACATATAACCAACAGAAATGTGCACATATATTCACCAAGAGACAGTAAGCACTATGAGCAATATCAAAAACTGAAACCCAAATATCCATCAACTGTAGTGTCTGCACAATGGAAAACCATATAGTACTGAGAAATGATTGCCTATAACTATATGCCACGACACAAATGAATCTCACAAAAATAGAGATGCATGAAAGAAACCAGACACAAAAGACAACGTACTGTAGGATTTCACTTGTACAAATTTCAAAAACAGGCAAAACTAATCTGCAGAGTTAGAAATCAAGATAATGGCTGTATTTAGAGGGTGACAAGGGACTGGAAAGGGGCTTGTGGGGCTTTTGAGGTTCTGGTAATGTTCTGCTTTATGATCCAAGTGCTGGTTACTCACTTGATAAAGATTGATTGAAGTGTACAATAAAATTAGTATAATCTTTCCCAGGTATATTCCATAATAAATTAAAAGTTAACATTTAAAACCCTCCATAGATGAATGGACAACCAAAATGTGGTGGATTCATGCAATGGAATACTATTCAGTCATAAAAAGAAATGAAATTCTGACACATGCTGCAACAGGGATGAACCTTGAAAATATTCTGCCAAGTGGAAGAAGCCAGTCACAAAAGGCCACATGCTGTATACTTCTATTCGTACCAAATGTCCAGAATGAGCAAATCCATACAGACTGGAAGCAAATTAGTGGTTGCTCTGGGCTGGAGGCAGGACAAGTGGAGAGTGACTGATGATGGGTGTGGAATCTTTTTGTGGAGCACTGAAAGCACAGCTTTGTGAATATACTAAAAATCACTGAATTGTACACCTAAAAAAAAAAAAAAGAAGAAGAATCTGGGCTTTCCTGGTGGTCCACTGGCTGAGAATCCAACTTGTAATGCAGTAGACACCAGTTCAATCCCGGATCTGGGAAGATGCCACACACTGCAGAGCAACTAAGCCCACGGTCCATAACTACTGAGCCCACCTACTGCAACTACCAAAACCCCTGTTCCTAGAGCCTGTGCTCTGCAACAGGAGAAGCGACCACAGTGAGAAGCCTGCAGACTGCAAGCAGTGAGTAGCCCCCACTGCTAGAGACAGCCCACTTGCAGCAATGAAGACCCAGGGCAGCCAAATATAAATAAAAAAATTTTTTTAAAGACTCTTATCATGTGTGAAGTGTATCTCAATTTTTTAAAATCCTCTGGAGTATTGGCTTTTCTACAACCATCAAGACACATGGGTCTTTTAAGTTATTGATTATCTGACACAATCTGTGCAACTCATTCAAACTGTAGATTCCATATTAGTTTGACTATCCTGGGTCAGGAATCTTAAATTTTTATTTTACATAGAGTGTGGCATTATCACTGAAAGCTTTGTGGATCACCAAACTGTTTTAAATATTCAAAGCTAAACCAGTAGATTGAGGGGAGTCAAGTGTTATGTACAGTGACAAGCACTAAAGCTCTGCTCTGCTCTTTTTTTCTTGGCTGTGGGCTGGGTCTTCATTGTGGCTCAGGAGTACGTGGGCTCAGTAGTTGAAGCACATGGGCTTATTTCCTCCACGGCATGTGGGATCTTAGTTCCCGAACCAGGGATTGAACCCACATCCCTTGCACTGGAAGTCAGATTCTTAACCACTGGATTGTCAGGGAAGTCCTTGCTCTTTCTAAAAATTTATATTAATATGCTCATAAACATATGTGTTACAGAATGTGCGTGTGTGTGATAAGTTGCTTCAGTCATGTCCGACTCTTTGTGACCCTATGGACTACAGCCCTACAGGCTCCTCTGTCTGTGGTATTCTACAGGCAAGAATACTGGAATGGGTTGCCATTTCCTTTTCCAGGGGATCCTCCAGAGCCAGGGATCGAACCCTCATCTCCTGAGGCTCCTGCATTGGCAGGCAGGTTCTTTACCACTAAGCCATCAGGAAAGTCTGCATTACAGAATGTGTTTCTGTAATAGATTATCCAGTGGGAAAAAGCTAAAACTTGTCTAATTGAATATACATAAATTAAGATTCTCAAATTTGTTCATACTCTTTGGCCTAGTAATCCTACTTCTAGGAGTCTATTCTAAAGAGATAATTAGAGATGTTTATTCATATTAAATGCCCAAACAATGAGGAAAGAGCAAAGAGAGGTGGAGGCAGGGCCTTCCAACACCCAAGAACAATTCTGGGCACAGAGTCTGAGGGAGTTAACCTGCTCCCCACCTCCCCACCCCACCCCGACATGTTCCTTGGAGTTAGAGGAATGTTGATAATAGAATTTAATAGATACTGAGGGAGACATGCCGAAGTCACTAATCCAAGTAGTCCACCAAGTATGTGACAGCATTTCCTGTCTCTTCCCTTTTCTCTTGCCCTCCTCAGTCTTCAAGCTATTCTTATCCCGATTGCTCAGGGCCTGACCCTGGCTAACAGCCCTAAAGACAATATTGACAAGCTTTTGGCCTTGGCCAATTAAAGTCAGCTGGATAGCTCTGATCCAGAAATCCCTCTTGAAGTGGCATGGAGCTGTGTAAATAAATATTTGGAAACAGGACAATGAAAGTAGTGGAGTGTTAAAACAAGGACATCTTCACTCATTCGCACCAATGAATTCTCTGCCAAATGTTTGATCTCCATGCTGGAGACACATAGAAGCTAAGTGAAAGGAGTGGAAGAAAGAGAAACTAGCAACCTCACCCCTCCTTGTTTAGATTCCAGTTCTTTGAAGAGGAACACGGCAGGGCCAGAGCAGGTGAGTTTCCTATAGCGGTGCTCCACGGAATTCCAACATCTGTCTTAATGTAGCAGGAGACAGTGTCAGTATTTTAGAGGCTATGTATTTGTATCTTGTTCTACTTTCTATCTTAAAGTCAAAAGAGATTCGGATAGCATAGGAAAACATCCAAAGGAGTGTGTAATAACTTTAAAAATTATTTAATTAAAACCATTGTTATTAATGTAGCCATTTTAAAGTTGAGATATTAAAAATAACAATAATAATATGAAAAATGAAAAGCATAAGCAAACAAGTAATTTGCTGCTAGGGCCGACTGTGGACTTCTCTGGGCCTCAAAGTGAAAATGAAAGTCACTCAGCTGTGTACCACTCGTTGTGACCTCATGGACTATACTGTCCAAGGAACTGTCCAGGCCAGAATATCGGAGTGGGTAGTCTTTCCCTTCTCCAGTGGGTCTTCTCAACCCAGGGATCGAACCTAGGTTTCCCACATTGCAGGTGGATTCTTTGCCAACTGAGCTGAGGGAAGCCAGGTGGGAGTCTTTCAGCAGTGAGAGCGAGGGTCTGCATCACTGAGCTTTGGAGACTAGATCTGCAGCCCAGACACTGTTTCAGAACTTGAAGACCAAGTCCCTTTTGTTAAGGTCAAGTTTTGGTGAGTCTGTACCTTCAAGGAAGAAACCAGTAGCCTCCTTCCTCTCCTATTTCCCCCTCCACTAAAAATCTTTCTTTAAGATCATGGCTTGTCATTTTCTTTAAGGTCACCTTCCCTGATTTGTGTAGACAATGGAGCAAGGGTCCAGCTTGTTCAAGCAATTGGGATTGTGGCAATCTTCTCTCCTGGCACAGGTCCTGGGGTGGCCCTGGGTTTCCAAACCTCCAGGACCTAAATTGAGATTGAGTCACCCATCTTGCCCCAAACGTGTTCCTCCCAGTCCAAGTTCAGTCTGCTGTTTAATGTGTAACCATTGCCCTGATCAGTGAAGCAAGCCACTTCAATCACTCTGGACTGCTTCCTTGTGTTCACCCCTACAACCAATGGGTCACTGAGTGCTGCCTCTTTTATCTCCCACATCTCTGTTCTATCTTCATCATGTCTGCACTTTACAAACCTTCGTTGTAAGTGAAATGGATGTGAAGAGATAAGCTAGGGTTTTGTGTTTTTTGTTTTGGAGCTGGGAATTCATGAAAACAGTAGCTTGCAGAGATGTATACCATCTCAAAGGCGAGGATAAAGAGGAACTGGGAAAACTGAGCATCAGAGAAAAGATTGGTTAGCACTGGACCCAGGCAGATGTGCAGATGCCAGAATTAATTCCACAGCACTAGCTCTGCTCAGTGCCACCCTACTTGGCATGCTTTTCTGATGTGCTGTCAGCTTAAGCAGCAGAGGTGGACAGTCAGCTTCTCCATTGAATACAGTCTAGAAAGACAGTCTTCAGAGTTCCTATTTTGCTTACCATTTGTTTTATTCAAAGGAAGACAAAAAGCTCTGAGAGATAACAGAATGCTTGGGGCCAATAGGCTTTTTAGTAATCATTATCAATCCCTCTGGCTTTCCTGGTATGGTGGCTCAGCAGTAAAGAATCCACCTGCCAATGCAGGAGATGTGGGTTGGGAATATCCCCTGGAGAAAGAAATGGCAACTCATTCCAGTATTCTTGCTTGGGTAATCCTATGGTAGCCTGGTGAACTACCACCCTTGGGGTCGCAAAGAGTTGGACACAATTTAGCAACTAAACAACAGTCAATCCCTCTTATCTTTATCCTCCCACAATAGAGCAGAGGCAGCACAAATCACATATTACTGCTTTTAATGCAGGAGGCTTCAAGTCAAGGGACTGCAGGACATGGCCCAGAGCCTTTTCTCTTACTAACCTGATTAGATACTCAATCTTCCGATGTTCTCTAAATCAGGCCAATGCTTATCAGATCAGATCAGATCAGTCGCTCAGTCGTGTCCGACTCTTTGCGACTCCATGAACTGCAGCACGCCAGGCCTCCCTATCCATCACCAGCTCTCGGAGGTCACTCAGACTCACATCCATCGAGTCAGTGATGCCATCCAGCCATCTCATCCTCTGTCGTCCCCCTTCTCCTCCTGCCCCCAGTCCCTCCCAGCATCAGAGTCTTCTCCAATGAGTCAACTCTTCGCATGAGGTGGCCAAAATACTGGAGTTTCAGCTTCAGCATCATTCCTTCCAAAGAAATCCCAGGGCTGATCTCTTTCAGAATGGACCGGTTGGATCTCCTTGCAGTCCAAGGGACTCTCAAGAGTCTTCTCCAACACCACAGTTCAAAAGCATCAATTCTTTGGCGCTCAGCCTTCTTCACAGTCCAGCTCTCACATCCATACATGACCACAGGAAAGACCATAGGCTTGACTAGGCGAACCTTTGTTGGCAAAGTGATGTCTCTGCTTTTGAATATGCTATCTAGGTTGGTCATAACTTTCCTTCCAAGGAGTAAGCATCTTTTAATTTCATGGCTGCAGTCACCATCTGCAGTGATTTTGGAGCCCAGAAAAATAAAGTCTGACACTGTTTCCACTGTTTCTCCATTTATTTCCCATGCAGTGATGGGACCAGATGCCATGATCTTTGTTTTCTGAATGTTGAGCTTTAAGCCAACCTTTTCACTCTCCACTTTCACTTCATCAAGAGGCTTTTTAGTTCCTCTTCACTTTCTGCCATAAGGAAAGTGAAGAGGAACTAAACTGCATTTCTGGGTTCCCAAGAGAAGCTCTGGACTTAGCTCACATCAAAGCATTTTGAGTTTAAGATGCTGTGAACTGATAGTATCTGGAGAGGGTTACAGGGGTGGGAGATGAATATGTGGTTGCAGAAACTTCTGGCAACAAATTCTGACACTGACATCTTTAGGAAAACACTGCCTCTTGTTTGAAAAGCAGTTCCAAGTGGATGTCATGCTGACAATAATCAGATTTAAAATTAGCCTTAACATGCCTTCATCAAGGAGGCTTAATTGCAGGGCCCAATCAGTAGACAAAATAACTGCCACGACAATTTTGCTGACAAAGTAATTCTAAACAAACCATTTCAGAATGAGCAAAATCTTCTCTTTGGAATCACTTAGTTTTTGAAGTCACTCAAGACTTCCTTCAGGCCCTTCTCATGCACCAGGTTTTTTTTATTTTAAATGTACAAATTCAGAATTTGCATGATTTCCTTTCTCCAACTCTAGGAATTCTTATTTTTTAGCTGGATACAGCATTGTGGTGTAGGGAGCACTCTATTTACCTGTTCTGTGGTCCTGGGCAAGTTACTTATTCTCTCTGAGTCTCAGTTTTCCCACCTGTAAAGTGAGGGAACAATGCTCACCTGAAAGACTGTCGAGAGGTTTAAAATAAATGAGGTATGTAAATCCATCTTTATATCTTTTCTCTTTCCCAAACCCAAATGGCTCTGGGTATGCTCAGCTTAATGTCCCTAGGGACATTGCTGCTGGAATTTTTAAATCATTTGAAAATAGAATTAGTTTGATGTCAGCAGCAGCAGAATATCCCCCTGTCCTCAACCCCTATATCTAGTTTAGTGATTCTCAACTGGGAAGAATCTCAATTTTTGGCCCACCCAAGGGACATTTGGTAATATCTGGAGACATTTTTGGTTGTTGCAACTTGCCGGGGGCGAGGGACAGATACTACTAGAATTTAATGAGTCCAAGGAAGCTGCTAAACATCCTACAAAGTATGGGCAGCAGCCCCACATAACAAAGGATTAACTTGCCCTAAAAATCAGTAGCCCCCAGGTTGAAAACTTGAACCTAGAGGATGGTATAGACTCTCATTTGAGAGTTCCCTGAATGTAAGGCATGTGCCTTATACATCTTTCTTTCTCATAGAGAAGGTTTGAAAGACAGTTGGGAAAAATACTCCAATGGGATCGCTCTTATTGTTGAATGTCAGGGGAAGATTTCAATTCAGCATGACTTTACCTGTATTTCTTTCCTCTTTGGTGAAGTTGGGCTCTGTTAGCATTTCTCTCGGAGAAGGCAATGGCACCCCACTCCGGTACTCTTGCCTGGAAAATCCCATGGATGGAGAAGTCTGGTGGGCTGCAGTCCATGGGGTCGCTAAGAGTCGGACACGACTGAGCAACTTCCCTTTCACTTTTCACTTTCATGCATTGGAGAAGGAAATGGCAACCCACTCCAGTGTTCTTGCCTGGAGAATACCAGGGACAGCGGAGCCTCGTGGGCTGCCATCTCTGGGGTCGCACAGAGTCGGACACGACTGAGAGCCACTTAGCAGCAGCAGCAGCAGTATTTCTCTAACATCCTACATTGTCTCATTTCCTTTTGATTTGCAGTATCTCCTTCGACTTTTCCCCATTTGATATATAGGATTTACTTGAATTTATTATCCTTCTCCTCTGTTCATACTGGATGCTGAGAAGCGTAGAAGCATGTGTATAGGAAACTTAAGAGAGATATCCTGGTGTGTGAAGTTGAGGAAGCCCAGACCGACCGGGGGAGTGACCATATGAAATGAGATGCCAAACATTAAAAGAAGCTAAGTAGAATCACTAGATGAGACCTCAAGGAAACCTGGCTACGCTAAGGACACAATTGTATGGATAGACTTATTTTCCCTAGCTGACTCCATTCAGTTGACTATACAAACACTTACAGATGTGTGGAATTACACAGTATCTGTTTATTTATTTATTAACTATCATTTATCTGTCTAATATATGGATAAAAGCCTGGAAGGGGCATATATTAAAATATTAATGCTGGTTATCTTGATTAGAACTCATTTTTTCCCCTATATACATGCTCCTGAATATTCTAGATTTTTTATGAGTATTTGATAAATTGAAAAATAATAGACATAGTTTCAGAAGAATTTGAAGAGTTGTTTTCAACGTGTCTGCCTGAACCTTGTATGCTGAAGATTTCTCTTCCTCTGTAAATTTCAAGTTAGATGTTGGTAAGCTGCTGCTAAGAGATAAATTGCTCTCCCACCGCCCCAGCTGAGAGCTCATGTCTGGGTAACAGCTGCTTTGATAATGACTTTGTTTTGTGATGGATGAATTCTTGGTTGCTTTACAGATGTTGAAATGACTTGGGCCAACGAAATTGCACGTACGCCTGTTCATTTCTCCTCACTCCTCTCACAGTGGGTGTGGGAAACAGATAGCCCATTACAGGGCAGAAGGGATGATGTGACCTGGCCTTCCTCTCCAGAGGCAGCGTCAGCCTTAGGCTCTTAGCCTTAGCTCTCTTGGAGAGCTGCATGAAGTTGGCAAAATTATGCACCAAAGCAGCGATACTGCCCCACAGCAGGCTCTGCTGGGGTACAAAACACCACTCCCATCCTTCTCTTATTCCCTCTTCCATTTTGCACTCTGTGGTGATAGAAGATTTCTCTTTTCCAAATGTAAACAGAAAAATGCAAAATCCAGTCTTGAGAAGGAATGGTCTCACTTCTGACCTTGCTCTCATTGGTTCTGCCTGACTTCTAAGTATGTTGACTTAGTTTCCATTTTTAGCTTTCTTTCTGCTGGTTGGGCCACTGATCCTGGTTGTCTAGGTAACATCCAGGGTCTGGTCCATTTTTTCAACTGCCACACAGGAAAGTGGAGGTAAGATCCAAATGGTGGAAATAAGACAGTAGCGATTTACAAGGGAAAAGTGCGAATGATATAGTAGAAAGATCCACATGGTCATCAGCTAGCCTAGAAAGAGGAGTAGAGTGTGGCTTGATTCAAACTCAAGCTTGAAAGGATTCAAATGGACATGTGTTTGATTTTTTTGGTATCAGAAAGGTCTAGCTATGAGTATTTACTACTTAGTATTTTTTGAGTATTTACTATACTGAAGATATTGTCCTGTGAAGCTTATGAACATGATTTGAAATAATCCTTCAATAGTTGTTATAAAGGAATTGTATAGACAAAGTGTTACAAACCAGGAAATAACTAGGTCACACAGCTAGGAAGCTTTGGAACTGGAAATTGATGTAGGATTTCACAGCTTATATATTTTTAACAACTGCGTAACCATGACATTGCTCCAAAGTTGGACTTTTCCTCAACATACATGTACATTCTCATTTTCTCTCTCTCTCATGTATGTTTTTTCCTGGTATCATATTTTGTGCTTTTGTTTTTAAAGATTATATTTAGTAGCATCAGACGTTGCTAAATCTCTTAGAATTTTTGGTCGATAGCATTACTTGGTTCCAAAAATGAAATGAAGTGAAGTGAAATGAAGTAAAATGAAAATAAAATAAAAATTGATTATGTTCTTAAGATTTAATTCTGTAAGAATTCTCTGCAAGTTCAGTAAGGTCTTACTTGCTAGACTGTCACAGTTTTAGAAAATTGTGATTGGCTTTAAGTGACATTTTAAATGGAGCACCATCAAACCAGAGTTTATTTTTGAAAGTGAGCTACAAACCATGTGTTTTAGTCTGTTCAGGTTGCTATAACAAAATTCCACTGACTGGGTCGCTTATGAGAACTTTATTTCTCACAGTCTGGAGCCTGGAAGTCTAGGGTCAGAGTGCCGGCTGGTCAGATTCGGGTGAAAAGTCCTTTACCAGTTTGCAGTAAACATCAGGTATTATTCTCATCAGTCGTATCCAAATGGTAAATTTTATTAATGTTAAGGAGTATTACAAAATCACTTTCTTTTCGCACAGTTTTACTTGTCTGATATTTACCTGCCCATGTGTACCATGGTGACTTTGTATTTGCTGGCATTTGCCAGGCAATGGCACCCCACTCCAGTACTCTTGCCTGGAAAATCCCATGGACGGAGGAGTCTGGTAGGCTGCAGTCCATGGGGTTGCTAGGAGTCGGACACGACTGAGCGACTTCATTTTCACTTTTCACTTTCATGCTTTGGAGAAGGAAATGGCAACCCACTCCAGTGTTCTTGCCTGGAGAATCCCAGGGACGGGGGAGCCTGGTGGGCTGCCATGTATGGGGTCGCGCAGAGTCGGACATGACTGACGTGACTTAGCAGTAGCCCATCTCTATATTTTAAACTATTCCATGTCATTTTATTTTAAGCAGATATCTTGTACCCTGTATTTGTCCAGATTTTGCTTCTCCAGCCAATCTGAGAAAGATTTGGTCTGGTTTCTATTTTTGTTTTTACATATTATACTTCAAAAATATATCATTTTCCTTTTTCTGTCCTTGCAATGACAATCAATTCCACCTCTATCACAGCACACACACATATTCTTTTCTGAACTCAGGTTGATCCTAGTAATTTGATTAATAAGCTAAGCCTTCTTAAAAGTGAGGCATCCTTACTTTCAACTGTAAAATAAGTAATGTGCAATATAGGGAATAGAGTCAATGATATTGTAATAACTCTGTATGTGACAGATGGTAACTAGGTTCATCCTGGTGATTGTTCCTTAACGTAGAAAAGTATTAAATCACTATGTTGCACACCTAAAATTAATATAATATTGCATGCCAATGACAATTCAATAGTAAATAACTAACTAAATAAAATGGCTTGGAAAAACAAAGAAGGAAAAGCTGGATCCAGAGAATCTGGATTCAAATCTTAGCTTTGTCACTGAAGTTTCCGCTAAGGGACTTCTTCCAGTAACGTGTTATTGCTGCATTGGTATAATGCTGTAATGATATTGAACTTATATAAACAAAATTATAAAAAGTTGTAAAAAAAGAATGAGTCACCTTGGACACCTGTTTAACCTGGTCTTGTTGCTTCTAGATCCACTCTTCCTCAACTTGTCTCTTGTGCTGTGGCCAGATCGTAAGTGGTGATCTTAAAAGGTAAATCAATTCATGGCCATTTACCGAAGTATCCATGTCAGTGGCTTTGGCCACATAAAGAATATAGTTCCAACTTCTGGGCCTGCCATTCAAGGTCCTGGATCTCTTTTCCTAGCCCATCTTTTACTGTTCTCTCTCCCACACTCATGTCTGTTCCAGCTAGAATCCATTTCCTCTTTTTTTTTTTAAATTTAAATTTATTTATTTTAATTGGAGGCTAATTACTTAACAATATTGTATTGGTTTTACCATACATCAACATGAATCCGCCACGGGTGTACACGTGTTCCCCATCCTGAACCCCCCTCCCACCTCCCTCCCTGTACCATCCCTCTGGGTCATCCCAGTGCACCAGCTCCAAGCATCCTGTATCATGCATTGAACCTGGACTGGCAATTCGTTTCTGATATGATATTATACATGTTTCAATGCCATTCTCCCAAATCATCCCACCCTCTCCATCTCCCACAGAGTCAAAAGACTGTTCTATACATCTGTGTCTCTTTTGCTGTCTCGCATACAGGGTTATCATTATCATCTTTCTAAATTCCATATATATGTGTTAGTATAGTGTATTGGTGTTTTTCTTTCTGGCTTACCATTTCCTCTTTCTAATGGCTCATGCCCTTGATCAATTCTCTTAGAAAGTGCTGAAGGAATGCAGTTAGGTGCAGCACTGGGTTCAAGGTGGGGCATGAGAGTGGTGATAACCACTGGCCAGATGTCTTCTTTTATGGGGCTCCCAGCAAGTGAGGAAGACAGTGAAAACTCATATGATCACCACAGGATAGGCAGAGGTGGTTGTGGGAGCACAGAGCAGGAGCCCACAACCTTAACTTTGATAGCCAGGCAAAGTGATGACCAAACTGGAACCCAAAGGATGAGCAGGGAATGAGCCTGGCCTTCTTTCCCTAGTCACCTGGTGGCTTCCTGCTCATCCTTCTAAGCCTCTCTCAGGCCTCACTCCCTCTAAGTGGAAGCAGTTGCCTCCTGCTCTGTGCACTAGCTCAGTGTTCTCTACATTATGGCCCTTTTAGCCATGGGTTGCACTTATTTGTCTGTCCTTCCTGTTTTAGGCCATGAGCCTCTGAAAGGCAGAGTCATTTCTTATTTACTTTTGTATCCCTGTACCCTGTGCGTGGTGCACAGTGAGTGCCTGATGAAAGTGCATGAGATTGGGTTCCTGGATCCTGTTCTTCTCTGCCCAGCACATCTCCTAGTCTTGGACCCACTCCATACATTCCTGAACCGTTTTCTGGCCAGACTTTCCTTGGTTGCTCGATTCCCAGAATCTGATTCTTCTGTTACTCTGTCCCTAAACTGACCCCAGCATTCAGAAGGCTCCTTCTCTGGAACCCCATTGCTTTCACCCCTCAAGGGGCTGCAAGGGTAACTCTTTTCATTCCACAAAATACAGAATGACAGACAAATAGCATCTACTAAGAAGTATTTATCGATGGTGCTTAGTTGCTCAGTCATGTTCAATTCTTTGTGACCCCATGGATGTAGCTCACCAGGCTCCCCTGTCCATGGGATTCTCCAGGCAAGAATACTGGAGTGGATTGCCACGCCCTTCTCCAGGGGATCTTCCCAACGCAGGGATCAAACCTGATCTCCTGCATTGCAGGAAGATTCTTTACCTTCTCAGCCACCAGAGAAGCCTATTGAAGTTGATAAGTGCTTTTAATAGCATGTCTTCTTTGAGATTTGGTGCCTGGGAAAGGATATTTTCTTATGAGGTGATAGAAATTTAATTTAAAAAATGAGATCTATATATCCCAACTTGCTTCCTTGTTTACACTGACTTCCAGGAAGCCCAGATTTAGATTTAACGTTCAAGTGTATCACCTCTATTCGCATCACGTTTCTGGTAGAATTATCTTCTTCCTTCATTTGGGTGTGTTTTGATTAGTTTTCTGGATTAAAAGAAAAAAAAACACTCGAAGTGTTCATTTTCTATTTTAAGGTCAGAAAAAATTTAATTCCATTAAAATAAAAATATAGAGTATTACTACATTTTCATACAGAATTATACCATATTTGCTCTACCCACCTACACCCAAA
Organism: Tragelaphus eurycerus; assembly: GCA_935064755.1. Lineage (NCBI taxonomy): Eukaryota > Metazoa > Chordata > Mammalia > Artiodactyla > Bovidae > Tragelaphus > Tragelaphus eurycerus. The sequence continues at coordinate 36,615,765 of CAKXYN010000002.1, forward strand.
TTTATTTTAAATTGTGGTTTTATTGCAAGTTACCTCAAATATTTAATTCAGGAGTAACTTCAAATTAAAAATTTTCTTCTTTCCTCCTTTATTATTTTCCTTTTTCATAAAACAGGCTGAATTGGTTGAAACGTGCCATGTAGTTTAACTATACTAGATATCATTCAACCACTGTGTATCAAAAAGGAAAGGAGAGGATGTGAGAGAAGGAGAGGGCATGGATAGAGGACCAAAGGGATGGGAGGGATTTATTTACTGAGTGATGACAATTTCCAGCCCCATCATCCACAGGCTTCTCAAGTCATGAAATTTCCATTTTAGAATGAGGTAAATGGCTCTCATTTCTTTAATTGGAGAAGTTCAGCAAACTCACTGTCTCATGATCCCCTCCTTGCTATCATTTCCTAAAATCTCCCATCAAGTATTTGGTTTTTCAATTAAATTACTTGATTATAATTTTCTGATTTTACAAATTTTATTCTTGCTACATTCCTAGTGTCTAGCTCTAAACATTTTTTGATTATTGTATGAATATTTATTTCCTTTAAGTTAAAGGTTTATGTTAATTCTCACCCAGGGATTGAACCCATGTCTTTCATGTCTCCTGCATTGCAGGTGAATTCTCTACTCACTGAGCCACTGGAGAAACCAAATATTTCATAACTATGACAAGATGGAACAAAGGTATATATGTCAACTACTCAGTTCATTATAGAACAGGCAGGTAGGAAGAAGTTTAGCTCATAGTTCAAAAGTGGTTTAGAGTGAATTTGCAAATAGACTCCAGAAACATTCAGCCATGCACTTTTTCTTCTGCAATAGTCATCAGATTTTCCTATCTTTAGTAGTCACTTTTGAGTTTCAGAATGCCAACTAATTACCCTTCCCCCTATAGCTTCTGAATAAGAGCAAGAGAGGAACTAAAGTATCAATAGATTAAAATTCAATGATCAATTTTATTTCAGGTAAAGCTGAATTCGAGAATGTGGCTTAGCCATAATGACAAAACTGGGCTCTTCCTTCAGTGTTCCTTTGGCTTGGCTAATTTGTCCAGGCTTAGAATCCTGTGGGGATGGGGGCTGAGCTGCAGGTGGGAGGCTCACTGGCTGGGAAAGCCTCGGGCCATGTAGGCTGAGAAGATGGGGTGGCCAAATGTGGACAGTAACCCAGCACCACGTTGCCACAAAATGAAGGAATGAGGTCACACTCTCAGGATCTCATTAGTCCTTGAGAGGAGGGTCTACAGGGTGGCAGAATACTCTTTTTAATAGCCATGATAAGGTTAGTTTCTATTTAATGCACCAAAACAAGAGCAACAGAAGAGAGAAGGGCTTGTTCCTCCCAGCAAGAGTCCCTGGATCTCGGGTACTTGGCCCCAAAAATTCCCTATTTCATAGATGAAGTCTGGTAACTCCTAAGTAACAAATGTTCTGACTCTGTCTCCTTTCTTTTACCTACCATTTATCATTTTCTCAGGCTGATGGATAAATCTATAAATGCTCCTTATGTGAAGGACATACAAGTTAATATCATCAAAACTTAATGTAAAGGAAGCTTCAACCTGACACTCAGGCCTGAGTGCACTGATGGGAAGCATAATTACTTGGGAATTACTATGGATCATAAAGGAAAATTTTTTCCTGTAATTTATGGAGGGTTCATGTCATCTGAACCCAGGTTAGCCTGTAATTGCACATCTTGGTGACAATAAAGAGCAGTGACCTGAAGGCATCTAACACTTCTGCCTTGAGTCAAGAGTGGCTTGTGCTGTGAATTCCACATCATTTGGACCTTCTTGACATTTCTTCCAGCTGTTGGAGTTTATGATCCAGATATGCCTCCAATGGATATAACCTCAGAAAAATCCATTGCTGGGCTCTGACCCATATTTGATTAATTCATGGTTAGATTTATCTAGTTCTGGCCTGATTTATTTCTGGTCTGTGGGTCTGCATTCTTTTCCATCACTAAATTTGTGCCTTCAAAGTGTGGTGTGTTTCATTTGGTCAGTTTTATAAATTATATAACGGTAAGGAAGAAAAAATAAAAGATAAAGTCACAGTCAGGAGGTAATAGTGTAAAAATGAATAGATTATAAGTACATATTTTTAATTTTTTAAAATATCTGTTTTTTAAAAAGTAATTAATATGATCACTATACAGCATGTGGGATCTTAGTTCCCTGGCCAGGGATCAAACCCATGCCCCTGCAGTGGAAGCGCAGTCTTAACCACTAGGCCACCAGAGAAGTCCCTACATTATATTTTTATGAAGTAGGTCTGATTTTCTAGCTGACTTGAGATGGTCTTCTTAGAAGCATCATTCTTTACGGATGCTCAGAGCCTATGGTGATCCAGCAAAGGTCAAGAGTCCCCAAAGCCAGTGCTTCTCAAACTTTAATATACATGAGCATCACCTGATTCTTCAAGGTGAGGTGAGGTTTAGATTCTGCAGTTTCAACAAGCTCTCAGTGATGTTGATGACTGAGCAGCAAGAACCTAAATTACCAAATCAAAACACCAGCTCTCCAACTCATCACAATTAATTTTATTCCACAGCATGTTTAGGGGAATGTTATTCTCAGGAAGATGTTTAGGACTCAAATAATTAAACAAAAAAACCTGGAAAGTACACACATTTATGTATCTCTTCTTTTCATTAAATATATATCTGTTTGGCAAAAAATGTTAGACTCTTTTATACAAAAACAAAGCAAAAAAAAAAAAAAACACCCCAAAACCAACAACCCAAACCCTTTGCAAATTGTCAATACCTGTAATAACTACAATGATGTAAACTTGGATGTCTGACAGCTTGACCATCTTGTGGAACCTGTGTTGCAGCAGAACCCCCAGACCCTTAGATAGCAACTGCCTATCATTGAGGCTTTTAGATTTAGTACGTTAGAGATGAAGCAGGACGACAGATTTCAGCATTGTGCTTTCAGCTAAGGGGCTGGAGGAGTGTGTGGCAATGAAGAAGGCAGGTCAGGGCTGGGGCAGGGAGAAGAAACCCAAGACTAGCTGAGAGACAGAAAGGGTGGTCACAGCCACAGGGCAGATGTGATGTGGCCACGAGACCCTCAGATTGTGTCTGGTGACCCAATGCTTGCGAGAACTAGGATGAGGCAACCACTGCTGCTCCTGGGACCAGAGAGGACCTGGGCAGGCAGAGGCCAGAATGGGGGAGGGAGGGCATTTAGAAGCAGATTTCAATTCACGTGGAACTGGTGGTGTGAGTAGACCCTAGAGAGAAGGGGAACGAGGAGTGGTGTTTGTCTTCTCAAGAAGCTAGATCGTTTCTGGTTCTTCCAGGGTGTTGAGGCACACCCCTGTGTCTGGCTGCAGACTGGGAGGAGGTCTGGGCTGCTGGCTTGGAGCCTCTAGGAGGGGAGGACTTGCCTGCTGGAATGAAGATGGAAGGGCCCTTTGGCTCTCTCATTGGCGGTGGATTTTGCTTTTCTCCCACTTTTGACTGCAGCGACGGGAGGTGACCTAAAGCAATGGAGTCTAGAAACAGAATCGGGGTGGTAAGCAGGATGCCAGGGAGGGGCAGAAAAATGCCAGAGTTAGAGGAGGCGAGGCCAAAGGAAGTGTGGATCCACAGCGTCCCTTGACCACAGTGGATTCCACGGTGTGGGCGCCTTTTCATTCTTCTCTCCTATTAGCTAAATCTTCCAGTTTTGGAGGGCGTGCATCTGGGCCCAGGGTGCTTCAATTACAGTCATAGACGAAGTCATAGTTGCTGGGCTCCTTGGGGATGGGTGGAGGCGCGTCGGGGATCTGAATGTTTTCCAGGTCCAGGAGGCGGAGCTTGATTTCCATGCTGAGCAGCGTGTCCAAGTCATTCCGTGTCAGGTCACTCATCATGTCTTTCCCCAGCAGCGCATTCAGCCCATCTGTCCAGATACAGTACTGGAGAGAAAGAAGGTGACAATGAGAATGACTGATGACAATTACAAGAGGAATAACAAGAGCTAACACTGACTGTTCACTCAGAAAGGGCTGGGCTCTGTACTAAGGGCTTTGCCTATATCATCATTTGATAGTCAGCACCTCTATAAAATTGACACTTCTGTTAGCATCTCTGTTTTACAGACGAGGGAACTGAGACAATGAGAAATTAAGTCACTTGGCAGTATGTGGAGTAGGTGGGATTTGAACTTATGCAATCTGCCTCCACTGTCTGCACTCTTCTGTACAAATAATGCCTCCCTACATAGCAGCAGGAAGATTTGAATTTTTTTCTGCCTGTGCAACAGAATATCTCTAACATCCCACCAGTGAATCAAAGAGTTAAAGGTATTGGTAGAATATATCCTAACACTCCTGGACTCAACATCAGATCATACTTGCTACTCTCCTGACTCTGAGCAAAGTTCTAATCTAGAGCTAATATATGACTATCCTGTTTGATTCCTGCACTCAAAATGACAGTCGAACTCCACCCTGGGGCTAATGGTGGTCCCACCTTTGTATTTCTTAGCAAAAGATTTAGGAATAGCTCAGTGCTGCCCAACGTCTGGTGGACAAAATGGCTAAAATTATTGGGTGATCTTAATGGAAGGTGGCTTAGCTGCCAGTCTACGGAACTCTTCTGCCTGGGTTTCTGGTTTCTAAGGGTTTTCTCCTCCAGGTCTTTGGAGTCTGACCCCTGGGGACATCACCTGTTTTGGAAAGCACTCCATAGTAACCAACAAAGGATTTGGTTCTTCCCCTCTTATTAAAAATTAATCATGCCCTTTGCTTCTCCAGTAGGCTATGAACTATGCTTCATTTATCTGAGTACCTGCCTTGCTCTTGTCAGCTTCCCTCCAGAGGCTGAAATCCTGCCCTGACCTGGTATTAAAGCCATAATATTTGGTGAAGAACTAGCCTGTGCTGCCAACATCAGAAAACTGCCTGCATTCTGGATGTTGTGCTCAGCTCACCTTTTAGGATGTCCTAGTCCTATACAGTGGAGAAGGCAATGGCACCCCACTCTAGTACTCGTTCCTGGAAACTCCCATGGACGGAGGAGCCTGGTAGGTGCAGTCAGTCCATGGGGTCGCTAAGAGTCAAACACGACTGAGCGACTTCACTTTGACTTTTCACTTTCATGCATTGGAGAAGGCAATGGCAACCCACTTCAGTGTTCTTGCCTGGAGAAACTCAGGGATGCAGGAGCCTGGTGGGGTGCCATCTCTGGGGTTGCAGAGTCAGACACGACTGCAGAGACTTAGCAGTTAGTCCTATACAGGGCTTCTTTGATAGCAATTTCACTGCTCTTCCTGTGGGACTGGTCTTCCTTCTAGAATGTGTTCTAGATTACCCCCTCTCTTGCCCTTACTGGGTCAAGTTGCAATTCCAGACCCTACTTAGCTTGTCCTTTGCACTGTGGTTACCTGGGCTATGTTCCAGAATATGACAGCAGATCTCAACAAAAAAGCACTACAAGACGGCAAGCTCTATACAGATCTTAAGTCACAGTGATGGCTTAGAAATCTACCCTGATGCACATTGGGAGTGCCACTTGTTAAGCCGAGGAGGTGTACCATGGGTGTGTTATTAAGTCTGTCTGAGTAGGGCAGTCCTGAACTGTGGAGCTTCAGTTTGGCCTTGACTATGGGATCTCAGCTAGAGCATTTAACCCATCTAAATATCAGCTGAGAGCTAAGGGGTTTCTGGAAGTATTAGTGATCTTGTGAATGCCTTAGATAGATTCTAAACACATCTAAACATTTGTTTCTTCATAAATAATCTTGATAAAAATAGAACCCAGGTTCTACTCTGTAGATCTTGATCTTACAAATCTTAGGTCAGGAAATTTTATTTAGAAAAGCTTCCAGCTAATTCTGATGTATCTCCATTTAGAAGCACCACTGAACCCCATGCTCTTTGAGGCCCTTTCCAGTTTAGACACTGTTTCACTGTAAATCCCTAAGTGCTGGGGTCGCCACTCTTTGTACACAGCCTTCCCAGTCCTGACTAGCTTCCTAGTACAGATTAATTTAACCCACAGGAACACTTCTGTGGTGCTTTTCTTTTGAGAAGCAGCAAGCACAGAAAACTTTTTTAAAAAGCATCACGATCAACAAATAAAAACTGTAGTACTGAATCTGAGTTGGAAATACCAGTATAAATGTATGATGTATTTTGACTTTTAAAAACATAACTCCAAGCTCTGTCTACAAAAATGCCTAAAAATAATCACCAACCCAGTAGTAATAGGCACATTGAATGTCCAGATTCTGGTTGCTAAATATGAAAAGGAGTCAAAACTCCATAGAGAAAAGGCAGGAAATGCACAAGAAGAACCTGGAGTATCTTGTCATGCCAGAATGCCTGAAAGCTGCCAGGGTCATCTGTCAACAGGACTCGGAGGCCAACCAGAAGGTATTCCTACTTCCTCTGTAGTTGTTCATTCGCTCAGTCATGTCCGACTGTGTGCCACCCCATGGACTGCAGCATGCTAGGCTTCCATGTCCTTCACTGTCTCTTGGAGTTTGCGAAAACTCACGTTCATTGAGTCAATGATGCCATCCAACCATCTCATCCCGTTGCCCCCTTTCTCCTCCTGTCCGCAATCTTTTCCAATGAGTTACCTCTTCACATCAGGTGACCAAAGTATTGAAGCTTCACTGTCAGTCCTTCCAGTGAATATTCAGGGATGATTTCCTTTAGGATTGACTGATGTGATCTCCTTGCAGTCCAAGGGACTCTCAAGGGTCTTTTCCAACACCACAGTTCAAAAGCATCAATTCTTTGTCACTCAACCTTCTTTACGGTTCAACTCTCACATTCATATATGACTACTGGAAAAACCATTAGCTTTGACTGTACAGACCTTTGTTGGCAAAGTGATGTCTCTGCCTTTTAATACACTGTCTAGTTTTGTCACAGATTTTCTTCCAAGGAGCAAGTGTCTTTTAATTTCATGGCTGCAGTCACCATCCACAGTGATTTTGGAGCCCAAGAAAATAAAGTCTGTCACTGTTTCCATTTTTTCTTCCCATCTATTTGCCATGAAGTGATGGGACCAGATCTACTTTTTCTAGATAAAATAATGTGGACACTGATAATGACAATAATGGCAACCTATTGAAATATAGGACTTCCCAGGTGGTGCTAGTGGTAAAGAACTCATCTGCCAATGCAGGAGACATAAAAGGCATGCATTCAATAGCTGGGTTGGGAAGATCCCTTGGAGGAAGATGGCAACCCACATCAGTTTTCTCACCTGGAGAATACCATGGACAGAGAAGCCTGGCGAGTTATGGTCCATCGGGTCTTTAGAGGTGCACAAGGGGAATATTTACAAATAAAATGGTGACATCTGGATGGGCTTTGAAAATAATCTGGGGTATGGCAGCTGGGTGTGGGAGGGGGTACAGGTGAAACCTCATTGGCTATGAGTTGATAATTGCTGAAGCTAGGGTATGGGCACTGGCAGGAAGTCCTGAGTCCAGGTCCTGCTTTCTTCCTTCCAAGCCACTCAGTACAGGGCTCAGATAGAAGGTGTTTCTGGAACAAGACCCCCATTGTTTAAATCCAAGTTCTATCACTTACTACTTGCTTGATCTGGAAAAAGTTTAAGTTCTCTGTGGCACATTACTTTTTTTTTTTTTTTTTTTATAAAATGGGAATAACATTAGCTTGTTTCTTTTACAGTTACAGAATGAAGATTGAGGGAGGTGAGGCACACAAAGCATTGAATGGTGCCTGGTTCAGAGTATTCCATTTATAATTACTATTGTCTTTACTATTGTTGAGGTAGTCAATTTTGGGAGGCTTCTCTCTCTTCCTTTGATCAGTGAGGATATCTGTAATAGAACTTTCTGCTTTATGGAGCAATTATGCAAATAAAATGAGGTAATAGATATGAAAGTGGTCTGAAGAAATTAAAAGTATTCACAAGTGCACAGCATTTTTCTCCTCAGTGCATCAATAGAAAGTGGCAGATATGAATAAAAATTTGGCAGTCTCAGAGCATTTATCCTTATCTGGAATTAATGTATACTGGGCAAAACAGCCTTGTATAGATTTAAATAGCATCCACAGTTCTACTATTTTAAGTGGTTTCCCATATATCTGTATATATCTTGAATATGGTGGCCTGCGAACAACCACAATTTTATTTAAAAAGAGAAATGGTAGGATACGGTATCTATTTTCAAGAAGATGAAGACAAAGTCATTCCCTTCCATGAACTAAATGTCAAGTAACACAGAATTATATTTAAGCACCACTTTAAATGCAGGATTTGCATCTAATCTTTCTTCTCTTTTGGGGATGTACAATTTTATTCAAAAGCTTCAAGCCAGTAAAAAACAAAACAAATACAGAATAACTTCTAAATGAGTTAAGTCTCCCTGGGGAAATGGGGAACAAAATTCAAGTTCTATTAAAATGTTCCTTCCTTTCTAAAAGCTTTTTATGTTACCACATGCACAACAAAAATTTGAATGGTATCATCTAAAAATAAGAGTTTCAAGCATGATGTTGTGTTCTAGCTTACAAGAAAAAAAGTTAAATCAGCCATAGCTGCTACTTCATCTTACAAATGCATTTTCCTAGATTTATGCTAAATATTTTAAATATAGCTGACAGTGTGCTTCAAGAAGAGAAACAAATTATACATATAACAAGATGTCAAAAAGGAATAAAAGCATTTCAAAAATAAAATCCCAACAGCAGAGACAGTCCTAAACCTCTTAAAGTAACTTAAACATGATAAAAAATCTAGTTCTCAAATGTTTTAGAGAATTGAGACAAATTTATCATGGGAAAATTTTGACCAAAACCTAAATATTCAATAAAAACCAAGCAATAGCTAAGGATGATATTTTTTCTGTAACAGTTATGTCCTTACTATGAAGCATTTGTACCTTCTTCTTTACCATAAACTCTTGATTAAGCTAAGAAGAAGCTGAATCTGTTTAATTTGCAGTTTTTCGAGAGGTTTTCATTCTATTCTAAGTCAACAAAATGTGCCTTTGCTCATAATTTTTCTCAGGTAGACTTTAAAAAAAATTTCTTTCCAGTATTTTTTTATCTGCTGTTTTTCTCAAGAAAATATGACATTCTCTCATAAATTAACCCCTGGCGACCTTTACCTCATGCTTGTCAGGAGCTATGAAGTTCAGTTGGCAGTTTGAGTCATACAAGATCGAGAAAGCAAGTTCAAGCACCTCCTGCAAGAGATTAGAGAAAACACCACACTGAAGACAATTTGCATGTTTTGTTTTTCACTTACAAATGGCTGCAGATTGCACACGGAATAGTGCCTGTAGTGGGTCCAGGCAAGTGGAGCGATAGTGAGGCTGATGGGAAGAAGGACGATATTTTTCAAGATTCACAACACATTTCCTTCTCCCTGTTCATGGGAGGTCTGCATGAACCAATTCGTTTAATTCTCAAGACAGTGCTTGGAGCAAGTGTTATCATTCCTTTTTTATGGGAAGGAGCTCAGAGAGGTTAAGTGAGTTGTCCAAGGCCACACAGCCCCAAAGCTATGCTACTTTCCTATCTTCAGCATCTCCCTCCCAGGGAGACCATGGAAAGTAGTAAACTCTTTCACAATCAGCAGCATTATGGGCTGCTCTATCTTTTAGCATTTCCAAAAAGACAGATGTTCATAGTGGGTATAAACTTCCTAAAGCATGGAAGCTACATAGGACGTAATGAGGCTTCAGGATGAATCTACTATCTTTAGGTAGTATGTTTGCCCTTTGGTCTCTGAACTACTGTAGAGCAAAGGCTCTACAACATCTAGTTTTATCCTGTAGTGGCTGCAGGGTATAGAGGAGAGTATGGGCCCAAGTGGCAGAATAGCTGGATTCATTCATTGGTGAATGTCTCTTCATTCGAGTGCCTGGGTTCATTCATAGTACAGACTATGAGACACACCCAAAGGGCCAAGGACTAAGTGATGCCATCATTCCACTGTAGCTGAACGACCTTGGCTGAGACACTCAGTGTTGTACCCAATATGTATGTTAAAATATGCTTCTCAAATTGTACACAGTATGCACTAATAGATATAATGATTATTCTACTGGATTGAGCAGTCAGCAGGTACAATCTCTGGAAGATGAGAGTCACTGAACATCTCAGCACCCTGTATTGTGTTTGTGTGCGTGTGTTAGTTGCTCAGTCATGTCCAGCTCTTTGTGATCCCATGGACTGTAGCCCACCGGGTTCTATCCATGGAATTCTCCTGGCAAGAATACTGGAGTGGGTAGCCATTTCCTTCCCCAGGGGATCATCCCGATCCAGGGATCGAACTTGCTTTTCCTGTGTCTTCTCCATTGCAGGCAGATTCTTTACCTTCTGAGCCACCAGGGAAGCCCCTCTCAACACCCTAACAACTCCTAATTTGGAGGAAAGAGCCAAATGAGTCCACATCAATGCTCTGCATCACTGCAAAACATGTGCTAGCCTACCTCCTGTCTCTGTGTCTATTAGGCACCACTGAGGACTGTCCCTTTCCCTCATGTTATGATCTGGGAGCTGCATTCTCAGTAACCACCCACGGGCGGTCTTTCTTAGGGAGGCAGACCTCTCCACATCATACTCTACCTCAACATCTGTCAGAGGATTTGTCTTTGGCCAGTAACTCACAGCAAGAATGCTCCAGAAAGAAGATGGAAGGCAGAAAGATGAGGTTACTGCTTCTAGATTTCAGAATTCCAGATGAGAAAGAATTCTCCCAAGCAGACTCCAAAGGCTCAGTGTTAGGTAGATGCCTCTCCTACACAGTCAGCCATCAGGCTATTTGTGGCTCTCATGAATTCTGTGTTTGGCTTGTCTCTAGCTTTCCCCTCATTAAGGGAAAGCAGCTTTTGTTCTGAGCCCAGACCTACCAGCATCTCACCCTCTTAGGGTATCCTCACCCACCAGAAATAGAAACAAGTGAAGGAAAAACTGCTGAGTCACAGACCAGGATCTATTCTGCAAGACTACCCACTCTGAATTTTTCATTCTTTTTTTCCTTAGGATTCTATTCAAGCCTGCCCAGTAAAGATCAATAAAATTGGAAGAGTTCACCAACAAACAAAAACTATTTCCCCATAAGTTTAGCATCTCTTTCGGGTCTTTTAGAGCATAATGAAAATGGTCATGAGTCCTAACAGTGGTACCATAATTGGTGTCATCCTTTTAAAAAGCCTGTAAGGCAGTCCCTACCAAGAACAAGCCGTGCCACTTTTGGAGTTACTCCTAAAAAAATTCAAAAGGAAGCAAAACTATATATACTATTATCTGTAAGAACGTAATAGAACAGAAAGAGCATTGCGCTCAGTCGTGCCTGACTCTGCGACGCTAAGCTCCTCACTCCATGGGATTTTTCAGGCAAGAATACTGGAGTGGGTTGCCACTTTCTTTTCCAGGGGATCGCTCCATCCCGGGAATTGAACCTGGGTCTCCTGGGTTGCAGGTGGTCTCCCGCATTGCAGGTATATTCTTTACCAACTGAGCCACCAAGGAAGTCGTAAGAATGTAATACGAGGAACTAAATAAATGTCCTCCCTTCTTTGGGTAAAACATTAAATAAAGAAATCACAAATTAGCAACCCTGAGAATATATGCTGTTAGGCATTAAGTAGCAGCAGCAGCATATATTTCACAGGGTTGCTAATGGGAAATGGCAACCCACTCCAGTGTTCTTGCCTGGAGAATCCCAGGGATGGGGGAGGCTGGTGGGCTGCCGTCTATGGGGTTGCACAGAGTCGGACACGACTGAAGTGACTTAGCAGCGGCACAGGCATTAAGTATAATTATAAACATTCAATTTTAAGTGGGAAAAACAAGAGAAATGAACATTATTTACATACTGATTACAACTAGAAACAATGTCTAGCTGTGGTTAGAGACTGGAACCGAATATATGAAATGAAAATAATTATGTTAAGGTGCTGGGATCATAGGTGATTATTTTCTTTTAAAAAACTGAAAACATTTTCCAACAAAATGTTAAGCTCTAATCTCATAAATTCATAAAAACTGTTCTTAGATGAGAGACATTGATATAGATGATGATTTCTTTACTAATCTTAGATTTCCCCTGGAAACATTCTGACTCGTACTTAGGAGACTGGAGAGAAAGGAGAGGAGGGGCTTTGCTTCTGGACACCCAGTCAGTACATCATAGCAGCACCAGGTGACCTTCAAACGTCAACAGGAAAAGGTGAAACTGACAACGGATTTCGGACTGATGCTAGACCATGCCTGCTGCTCTGTTTAGGGCAGGCACATAGCTAATCATCCCCTTGCTTACGACAGCAGGTGTGAGCATCACCAGAGCCCAGACGTGACCCCTTGACTAGGTGCTGAAGTCACTTGAGACCAGAGTGTCAGTGTGGTTGTCCTCTGTGACACTTTCTCTTCCACAGGGCATGGAGCAGGAAGAAAAAGGAGGGGGGCTGCCAACTTTAGGTTTTGCCCTTCTAAGGCATTTACCAGCGAGGACGTAAATGAGAGGAACTGTCATGACCTAGATTTCTGATAAACACAGGCAGGGAATAGGAAATTCGTGAGAATGTCAATCCCCACTTTAATTTCACCAAAGCTGCCTGGGAGGGGTTGGAGGAATTACTTCTTTGAGTCGCACGCCTGCGTTAAAGGCTGCTATCACTTATAATGAGTTTTATTGACGTCCCCAGTTGGCTGTCATTGAGGCTTTGGTGGAGGTCAGCTCTCCAGCACTTTGAGCAGGCAGGCTGCAGAGCTGGCAGCGACGGCCTCTCAGGCTAACACTCTAGAAGCAGCCACCTGTCCAAACTGTCTGTGAGGGAGAGAGGTGCCAGGAGGCGGTGGAGTAAGTGGTTGTGGATCTGGGGCAGCATCCCCCTCAGGGGCTTCTTGTCACACACCACAACACTCTCTTAGATATCTGATGCTCTGCGGTTTTGCTACTCACTACCTAAGGTCTTTTATTCACTCTGGATCTAAGTCAGTGAAAAATCATGTCCAGGAGTAGCTTATTTCTGTCCTCTGTCTCACTAATTCATATGTCCTCCCCTCACGTGTGGAGGACGGCCTGGGATAAGCGAGTTCTGTGGTTGGAGGATACAGGAGGAACTCACCCTATGACCTCTGACCCACTCAACCTTCTGGCCCTGGGTCTACTGACAAGGCATACAGGGTCAGGGGATGCTCAGAGAAATTCTGGGCACGATGGTGTCTTGGTTTGGGTATTTCCACCTTCCAGGGTCACGTGATGGGCTGATGGAATATGAGAGTAGAGTTTTATACAACATAATTTCACTGTAAAGTGTTGGCTGCCACTCCTTACATTGTTTTGGGGTGGCTTGTCTAATTTGGCCATCTCACCTGGCATTCACTTTAATCATGTTGGTTCTCCAGCATCTATCCAGGTTATCTTGAGGGCAAAGCATTTCGATTACAGATGTGGACATAACTTGGCATGTGTGTGTGCTAAACGTGGCCAGAGAAATAGTAGATTTCATAGCTATAAACACTGCAGCTCATCTATACACCTATGAGTTTGACTTTCTATTTTAGAAGGCAAAATCATTCATATATTCTATAGTGAGAAGATCTTGCCTTCTGTTAAGTAGCTTTATGTCTGGGCCCCATCTATCTGAATATTATTAGCCAATAGTTCTCCAACCCATTTTCGTCTTTGTCCCCACCAGTCCTACTGTGAATTCAATGTTCCTCAGTCAGAGGATGTTCATCAAATGTCAAAAGGCCCCATGCGCCTTTCATATATTGTTTCCTTCTCCTAGAAGGTCTTCCCCTCTCTTCTTACCCAGCTCAGACATCCTCCTCCATGAAGCTTCTCAAAATCCCAGGCTCCCCTTGTTTTTAAATTTACTGGGGCATTCGCATCATTGGATTATAATAGCAAGTGGATCATTAAATCTTGTATCTGTTCTAGACACAAAATATCAGGGGCCAGGTCGTATTTATCTTTGGATTCCCAGCACCCGGCACAGGTCTGGTATAAAGAAAATACTCAATATAGTGTGAGTATGAATGATGAATGAAGTAACACTGAATAAAAGGCTTTCTGCTTAAGATCAGGATTTTCAAGTCAATACTAGCACATCATCTTCTAATATAATCTGCTTCTAATTTCAGGTACATTAATCATACTGGAAAAATAAATCTGGGCTCTGGGCATGGTGAAATGGAAGCATCTCTCAGGTCAAAACATATTCCTATCCCTTTCACTGGTATCTGGTTAGAGTTTTCCTCTGGTGATTGCATGCTATTTAACTTCTAAAGCCCAAGGCAGTGGGATAAGTACCAGGACTGCCTACTTTCAAAAATACAGTAACAAATCAACTTTATTTCATGAATCACAGAGTTTGAATTTAGAATCCTTAATCCTTAAAAGTCAAATTCTTCCAATTCAATTTCCATTCACCCATGAAAAATTTTTTCAAGTATCAGGAATTTCCTACTCTCTCTGTGAAGAAGCCAATGCTTTTTGTGTCCACAGAAATTTGTTGCACCAACTTCTTTTAAACAAGTTAGACTCAGCTCCAGGAGGACAGGGCCGTGTCTGCCTGTGCATCACTCTGTGCCTATAGCCCATCCTATCTCAAGTGCTCTAATGTTGACTGAGTGAAGGACTCTATGAAAAAAGACCTCTGCCTCAAGGGAAAGGATCAGTCCCTTTCCTTTATCTATTTCTAGGACCTTAGACTGTGCCTGGCATGTCAGCTGTTGAATGAGCAAGAAGTACTACCAGTTACCAACAGATCCGAATGTCCAGTTTGCCCTGCTCATAATTAAACTGATGAAGAGTCCTGGGGCATAAGACGTCAGATTCTATTGTCCAGCTGGAAAAGCTGAAGAGCTAGCAGCAGGCCTTGGTTGCTGCCCACTGCCATGCCCTGACAGGCCTCCTGTGGACACACTTTAGCCAGCCCTCCTTTTAAGTTGCAGGCCTCCTCTTTCCATCTCATCCCATCTCATCCTCCACTGCCCCCTTTTCCTTTTGCCTTCAGTCTTTCCCAGCATCAGAAGATACGGTTGGATAGCATCACTGACTCAATGGACAGGAATCTGAGCAAACTCTGAGAGATAGTGGAGTACAGGACTTAGTGATTGAATGACAACAACTCCCCTTTCCTATCCAGAAGTCCCAGAGGTAGGGAGGAGCAGGCCTCTGGATCACTGGGGAAGGGGTGTGGGTGGGTTGAGGAAATAAATTATTAGAATTTGGGGTTTCCTTTCTGCTTTCTGACATTTTTCCTGATGCATCAGATATATGAACACTATTAATATTACAAGACAAATTATTTTCGTATGTATACAAATGAAAGAGCCAGGCTAGCAGAGCTATTACTACCTCTCTCAGCCCTCAAGGCTAGCAAATCCCAGAAAGTAGCCTTCATTTGAAGTCTTATCTATGTGTTTACAGCAGTGTGTCCCATTTATCAATCCATTCTTCCATCATCCAACCACCTCTCCATCCATCCAATCATCTATCACTCATTCATCTGCCCACCTTTTCTATAAGTGTCATCACAATTTTAAAAAATAAGGTTGGAAAAGTCATTCACTCAGTTTGTTTTGTTGGTCTCCTCTAAAGGGAGAGGAATCTGAAACAAGAAGGCCAAAATCAGCCACATACATCCTAGGCTCAAATGAGTTCATCTCTATGCCTGTTTTGATATTGACAGCTTGTATCTTCTTTCATTTTTTTCTGATTAGTCAAGCTAGAAATTTCAATTTCATTTATATTTTCCAAAGACCAAGTTTTGCATTTGTTGATTTTCTCTACTATTTCCCTGTTTTCAATTTCGTTGATCTCTAATATTTATTATTTCTTTTCTTCTGTTTTCTTTAGGCTTAAATTGCTCTTCTTTCTCTAGTTTCCTAAGGTGGAAACTTTACTGATTTTAGACCTTTCCTCTTTCCTAATATATGCATTTAATGCTATACATTTCCCTTTCATCACAACCCACCCATTTTAGTAAGTTATATTTTCATTTCACTTAGTTTAAAACATTTTGTTATTTCTGTTTAGACTGCCTCTTTGAACTATGGGTTATTTGGAACTGTGTTCTGAAATTTCCAAACATTTTGGGGATTTTCCATCTATCTTTCTGTTATTGATTTCTAGTCTATTGTGAATTAGAATATAGTGTGTATGATTGTTACTTCTATATTTGTTAAGATCTATTTTATGACCCAGAATGTGGTCAATCTTGGTGAACGTTTCTTGTGAGCTTGAGAAAAATGTATATTCTGCTGTTGAGTAGATTTTCTATTAATGTTAATTGGATCAAGTTGATTGATGGTGCTGTTCAGGTCATCAGTATCCTTATTGATTTTCTGCTCACTTGATCTATCAATTACTGAGAGAGGGTTACTGAAGTCTCCAGGATAATAATGGATTTGTGAATTTCTTCTTTCAGTTCTCTCAGTTTGCCTCATGCATTTTGATCTTTGTTCATCCCACTACTTTCACCTCTCTTAGTTTTTATATTTAAGTGGGTTTCTTGTAGGAAAACATATTTAGTCTTGCTTCTTATCTACTCAAATAATCCCTGTCTTTTAATTGGTGTATTTAGGCCATCAACATTTAAAATGACTATTGACATAGTTAGATTATGTCTGCCAAGTTTGTAACTCTTTTCATTTGTTGCATTTGTTTTATTTCTTTTTTTTTTTTAAACTTTATCCTGTTTTGAGTATCCTTACTTCTTCCTCCTGTACGTTTTGACCTTTCTGTCATTCATTTCACTTATCCATATACTATAGATATAACACATTTTAAAATTATTATTTTAAGCCAAGAGTTACCTTTTAGATTAATTAATAAGAAAAAAATATACTTTTCTTTTACTGTCACATATTCCTTCCCTAATACTCTTCCATTCTTTATGTAGATTCAAGTTCCTATCCTACAGAATTTCCCTTCTGGCTGAAGAATTTCTTGCAGAGTATGTCTGCTGGTAATGAATTCTCTTGATTTTTGTTTCTGAGTAGATCTGGTTGTGAACTCTGGATGTATGTGACTCGATGTATCCAGATTCCATGGTGGTGGTCTTCCCCTGCACCATCAATTCTCTTGGTAGTTCCAAGAAAATTGTTGATTTTTACTTTATGCAGTTTCTTCTTACTGTAGGATAGGAGTGACAACTCCTAGGCTCTTTATGTGTTTGAGTTGAATGAGAAGTTCCTTCACACCTGTTTTAAATAATTCTCTGTGCCTACTTAGAGCGCTTGAGTCCTGGCAAGTTGCTTTGCTGCCAACTACACCACCCCTAGTCTGCTTTAAGTTACAGACTTATTGCTGCCAAGTTCCCCAAATGGTGTCCTGGTCAGTTCCAAGTGTTATATAACCACAGGGACCTCAGCTGGAGCTGAGCAGAGCTGGTACTTCCCAAGACTATACTCTGACATCAGGTGGTCTTGAAGGAAGGCAAATCATGAAGGCTGGGGACTCGCTGCTTTGGTTAAGGATGCTCTTCTGAAATCTGATGAGCTGTTGGATCCCTGTTTCCCCACACTGTGGAGAAGAAATAAATGCTGTGTAACAAATAACCTATAGACCCTAAGGTATGCCCTTATGTGGCCCAGTGCTTTATATGATGGTACTGTGACAGGCTTGACACGGAAGGAATTCATATGGACTAGAGGTGAATTATACTTAATGTAACTTAAGAAGCAAAACTCTTATTATCAGTCTCTTTGGCTGTATCCTTTTCTTTATTTTCTTCCTAAATGGTACTTTTGTAGTACTTTTGATTTTCCTTAACCATGGATGGGGTCATCTTATGCAGACATAGATTCACCTTCATCTTACAATGATTGAAACTACAGGGCAGGCATTATTCATGTCAACTCTGATTGATAAATAGGATATGTATAATGTTTATCCTCTTCTTAGATACTGGCACAGGACAATAAAGAAGCAGCCTACTGATCAATGTGATATTTTTGGTACCAAGGTGTCTGAAGCCTCCAGATCAATCTGATTAATCTTGTTCATATGTGGATACTATGGATCATAAAATGCCAAAAGGTAACAAAAACTGCTCCCTGATGGTGCCTCCAAGGGCAAATGCCTCCAAACTGGGGACAAAGGAAATTCCTCTATGTTTTCAGATAATGCTGCCCCCCACACCTTCTGTTATGAAATGTAGGCTGTCATGGTGAACAACATGGTGGGAAGGCTGAAAAATATTGCAATGTGAAGAGTATTCAAGCAATATACACCTTTGGGAACATTTTCTCCCTTAAGCTGAATTTGAACTGTTTCACAATATTTCCCATGATGCTGAAGAATATTAGACTTTGAAAATTTTTCTCAGATTTTTGGGAGTCATCTGGTCTCTCTTCCATTTCCCAGACTTCTCTGAGACCCCACAGGAGTAACTAAGAAGAAGAAAATGGAAGAGATTGGGGAGGAAATGCAGAAAGGAGACTATGAACACAAATAGGAGGGTAGAAGGGGCCCAGAGGATGGAGATGAGTGGAAAGACTTGAGAGAAGACTGGTAACATCAGTGAGGGCAGTTCCTAGGGCTGTATATGGACAGGAAGTGGGAGAATACAAGACATGGTAGGGATTCAGCAAGTGATCAGTGAGAGAAAGAGTAAGACTGAGAGATGTAAAAGGAATCAGGGAAGGGAAAGGAACTGAGTTTAAGAGATGTGTAACTGCGTGACACATCTGCACACACACACACACACCCCAACACACAGGCAGAGCTACCAAAGAAGGGCCCACTGCAGTCACTAACTGCATTGTGCAGACAGAACTACTTAGAATAATTTGGAAATCATACCTTATTTTGTTTAAGGGCACCTTTCTCTTTCATATGAGGGCAGTCCTTTCCCGTCACCACAGCTTTGATATCTGCCACCGGCACTGAAATTCATAAGAGAAAATGAAAGTAACTACATCATGTGACAGCGTAAGTGTCCGTAAAATAGCAAGACTAAGCATCATCGAGTCTGTTGGTACAGCTGCCATTCCCAGACACTATAGCAGGAAGAGACAAGAGATGAAAAGAGGGAGAAGTCAGGCAGGCTCCAGGACAAGGAACTAAAATATACTCTTAATATTCTGGTAGAAGGCATTCCTGGGGAGAAAAATCTATGTTCATAAGTAGAATTTGTTTCAAGAAAAGAAATACCTAAAAAAAAAGATTGCACACAATAAAAAACCCCACCATAGTTGTGTTAAAAGTGATGGCATTAGAAGAACCAATAATGATAATAAGTAATAGTGGTACTGATACTGATTTTATGGAAGACATCTATGTGCCAGGAGCAAATGCCAAGTGCTTGCTATAGACCGATATCTCTTACTATAGTAGTGACATCACTTTAGTTTCTGAGTTTTGGATAATAAGGGGAAGTAAAGCTGAAACTCCAGTATTTTGGCCACCTCATGCGAAGAGTTGACTCATTGGAGAAGACTCTGATGCTGGGAGGGATTGAGGGCAGGAGAAGAAGGGGACGACAGAGGATGAGATGGCTGGATGGCATCACTGACTCGATGGATGCGAGTCTGAGTGACCTCCGGGAGCTGGTGATGGACAGGGAGGCCTGGCGTGCTGCGATTCATGGGGTCGCAAAGGGTCGGACACGACTGAGCGACTGATCTGATCTGATCTGAACCCTATCACACAAAAATCTATCTGAACATAAACCATTCTGAACTCTCACTCTCCAAATTCTCCCTCTTGCCATCTCAGTAATTCTCACAACCATTCTGTGAGGCAGGTTTTGTTATTCCTAGTTTACGGACAACAAGGCTAAACTCTATTAAATAAAGGGAACGTTCCTTTCTGTTAGGGAAATGGTAGCTGGCACTTATCTTGGAAATCCTGAGAATAATACAGTTAGATAAAATCATGTTATCTATCGTCTTATTCAGGACTTGCTGGAAGATAAAAGATATGGAAAGGCTTTTGCCCTTAATGCTTTTGTTAAGATCATCTGATGGAGAGAAGGCTGCAGGATGGTTTGGAAACTTAATTTTAAAAACTGCAGAGTTATCTGTCCCTTTCCAACTCCTAATCTTTCAGTCCCTCAAGGGACTCTAGGGGCTCAGTTAGGATGTGCAGAAGCTTTGATTCCTCAATTCCTTGGACTCCTCCAATGACGAAGATAATGAGAGATTTCACAATTAAAGTTCACCTACTTTTATTGGGGCATTGGGATCTGGGGGTGACATTTAGATGAAGATAAAATTATAAAATATGTAGAATATCAACATGATATAACAGGAAGGCTTTTTAAAAGCTAACATTTTCCGGGTACCCTAAAGTTGCTAAGAACTCTGTCCAAATCCATGACACCTCCAGAGCTCTCTTGAACTCTACAGAAGAGTGGTGCTGTGATGAAAGCTTCTAGGATTCTTTGATGGCACCCCCTGCTCTCTGTCCCACCACATCTGCTCCTCTAGCTTGGACTCCTGGTTCTAGATTCCTTGGTAGATAGGACTTGTTCTCACTAACAACGGTTCTGGGCACGTGGAAGACCATGCTTATGAGCAACTTTTGCATTTAGGTGGGGCCAAATAATGATTAGCTCTGGTAATGAAACATGAGAGGAGATGGCCTGGCTCTTCTCCTGGCTGAGACAGTGAGAAGCCCACTTCCATCAGCCTCTCTTCCCCACCCGCAGGGACTGATCAGGCCACATGGTCCCTCCAGATGGTGCAGCTCTGGGATGTCAGAGCAGCCATCAGCCTGTGTCCCTGTGATCATGCAGAACAGTCCTTTGAAAGCACATGTCAGTTATATAATTGAGGAGTGAGAAATAAACTCCTGTTGTGAGCCAGCGAGGTTTGGGGGTGTTACTTTTTCCTGAAGCTTAATGTAGCAATGCAGCCTCTTCTGAGTGGCCTGACCCTTGACCTTGGACCCCCTTCCTCCCCTACCTGGCTTCTCGGGATCGGCATCTTCTTGTAGACGGTCCCTGTGATTTCTGAACTTTCCTTTGATCACAGCCACTGACTTCAGCTCTTCTCAAATCCATTTTCATAACCAACAATCAACCCTGTTCTCAGTGGCCAACCTGGCTATCTACTTGCTACTCTGGGAGGAGATACTTGGGCACTTTGGGAAGTTGGGTTTACTTAGTGTTTACTTTTCAGTGGAAAATGTACCACTGAAGTGAATTTGTGATATAATTAATGTACAAACTCCAAAACCCTTCTCAAGCTTCAGATGGAGTTTGAGTAGCAAGCACTTCCTAGAAAGTCTTCTGCTGTTCAAATATGTAACGTGCTCAGTGAATGAGCAAGCGTGTCTATGACTGGTAAATAGTAAGTTACCCCTTGGCTTTCAAAACCCATCATGTGGAGCAGGACAAGGGTAACACTAAGGTCTGCTGTGGGAGCAGTCTTCAGAATCTCTAATAAGGCAGCAGGGGAGAAAAGGCATGCTTCACCATGCTGCTGGCAGTACGCATTTTATGTGTTTTATACGCATCGCCCCTGTCAAGGAGAAAAACTGCTGTATTTCCCACAGGATTGTGGCTAAAAGGAAAACACAAAATTCTAAAAATACAGCATGGCTTTTAAAGATTGTTCTTTGCATAGTTTGTTGTTGGATGCACTGGAAAATTAGACATTGGAAGGGCCAAAATGTCATCTTCTCTAAACCCACCAGCAGAGTTAGACTCACACATTTGGAATCTATACTCTAGGAGGTGACAGAGGGCTCTTGATTACTTCAAAATAGGGCTAGTGTTTCCATCAGGTCTTTTTTTTTTTTTTTTAATGTGGGAGCAGCATAACAAAGTGGGGTTCAGAGATATGAGAACCAGAAAGGTCACCATTGGTTCCCTAGCACCCACTCTAACTCCCTGGGGCCTTCCCTCATTTCTTTCAATGCTATTTTCAGTTTGAGGTGGATTGAGACTATCTAATCCAACATTTCCATTTTATAGATGGGAAGACTGAGGCCTAAAGAGAAGAAATATGTCACCCAGCTAGTGAGGGACAGAGTTGAGGCAGCTGCTTTTTCTTCTATTCCATGGTCTCTTGCTAGGCCATGATTTTCTCCTATGTTTTGAAGGTGCCAGCTCCCCAGATCATGCTAAACACATGTCAGACACAGCCCTGGAAGTGGTTATCACTTCAGATATGTTCAGGAAGCTCTTTAATGGCTAATATCTGTGGGAGAAATTTTAATTGTGATTTAAAACAGAAATGCCACTGAAAAAGTAAATGTGGCCATCATGATAAAAATTGTTCTAGCTTTCACCCTTGGGAACCAGAAAGTTGAGGCAGAAATCACCCCAGGAAGCCAGTAAGTTGAGGCAGAAATCACTCCAGGAAGTAGCCAGTAAGCATGACCACTTGTTGTATATATAGCGCTGCGGTGGAAACTCCTTTGGGAGAGAGATACAGAAGAGGGGCAGGCTGATCCCAGGACAGGTCAGTAGAGGATCTGGCCTCTAACTGGGCAGTCTGGAGTGGCTGGAAGAATCACAGAGCCTGGATTTGAGTTCTAGATGCACCTACGGCTATACCACTCTGGGCTTAAGTTCTTGGATCATAAGCTTCCTTATGGGTAAAAATCTGGACCAGGGGTTGGATAGCTGCATTCAGGTCTTTGCTCTGTTATTTACTAGACAAGTGGCCTTCAATAGGTTACTTAATTTGTGTGTACCTCTGTTTCCTAATCTGTAAAAGAAGGGCAATGATACGTACTGCTTCAAGTCATGGGGAGGATAATTTGTTAATATGTAGAGCTCTTAGCACAGTGCCTGGTATAGAGTAAGCACTCCAAATATATTATTTGCAATTATTCTTATTATCAACAATCAGAGTTAATTCTCTTTGTACATTGAGGGACCTGAATTACTTAGCATGCTTCAATGACCCAAATCGCCCCACTCTGCTTTGCTCTGGCTGCCGCTCCTCTCCTCTGTGGTAAGAGGCTTAATGGTCTTGTGTGAGGGACTGAGCCCTCTCCTCCCAGCCCCTTTGATGCAGGAGTGAAGAGCGCTGGCCTAGATTCTCTCAAAGGGCGGTTGTGAGAGGTGGGGGCGCTGCTGGAAAGCAGTGGAGTCTGGTTTCAGTGGGGTGATGAGAGTCTGCATACCTGGTGGGAGGAATGTGGGGTGAAGGGAGGTAAGGAGATGTGGACTTTTCAAGGGCCATGCTTCCTGTCAAACAAAAGGAATATGAGAGAAGAGATTTGCTAAACTTTTAGGCACGAAGACAGCTGAGTAGCCCTCAATCTCCACTTGCGTTCTCTGGATTAAGAGGGTTCAATTACACTATTTGACTCATCAATATCTCAATATTCAGCTGGTTAACTTAAGGGGTGGAAGACAATTTTCCTGTTGGTCTCAAGAGAGGGCAATCGTACATGGTAAGAGCAATGGCACTTGAAATTAATTAAAGGAACAGCTCATTTTTCTAGTGGAATGAGGTTTTTGACTTTGAAGGGCTCCAAGAGGATGGATTATTTTGCTCCATGCAGAATGCAGAATTGGAATTAAATGCAAACTAGGTGGCAGGCCTGAAGCAGCAAACTTTGGTTTCCTAGGCTGGGGCCTTCTCATTTCCTGCATAAAACAGCTTCATCTGATTTCATTACATGAATATTCCTCCTCACTGGCCCACCTGGCACACAGATATAATCTCTTTAATACACACACATCTACACATGAACACCTGCACAGGTATGCATTCTTGGTTTATCTTACAATGGGTAAACTGTAGAGCACCTCTTCTGGAACTCTGAATTCCCAGATTTCTAAGGCCACAGAGGAAAGGGGTGGACAAGAGTTTCAGAGCCACAATCAGAAGGGACTGTTGCAATGCTTTCTCTGAACAAGCATCATGGCCATGACCAAAAGCTCTCCAGAGATTTACAGCTCTGTCCTGGCTCTTCTGCAAACACCCTGGCAAGCTGGCTCTTCCTGGTATCCGCACTCCAGTTTCCAGTCCTTGGGGACGCAGGCCTTGGTAGAGCTTGGGGTCATCAGCTTGTGGACAAGTCTAGAGATGGCCCCTACACAAGGCTTAGGTGCTGTCCACGCCCTGACCTTCTCTAGGGGGAGAGCTACTGACTTCCTAAGCAGCAGAGCCAGCAAGAATGAGAGTGCTCCATTTAAACTGCAACCTATGCCAATCTATGGGTTGACAAATGGATTAGATCCCTATAAATACGGGGATAAAGAATACATTCAGTGCGTGGGAGAGCAGACTCACTAGGCCATGTGGATCAAGAATGAACCCAGATGTGTTTTCTTTTTTCCGGCCCAGACCACTTTCTCTATTTCCTGACCAAGTTAAGAGAAAGGCAGTGGGAGAGTTTGTAGAGAGTTTCTGGTTGCTACGACCAACAGTAACCTCAAACTATTCATTTTACCACCTGAAAGCTCTGATTCCAAGTGGCTGGCCTTTGTACAGTTCTTTTGAGCTCATGAGAGAGGATTCTCAGTGAATTTTTCACCAGTTAATAGCAAAGACAGGAAAATGAAGACACTCATTTTTAGAGATGCCATGAGATTTTCATACAGCTAATTTAGTGCAAGGGACTGTCCTTTATTCCAAGGTTAGGCTTTTCTGATCTTTCCTTTTTTTGTGTGTGATCGAGTTTTTAAAATGAAAGGAATGTGATATTAAATTTTAGTTAGATTTTCTTTTTTAATAGATTTTCTTTTTTTCCCTGCCAAAACCTGAAGCTGGCAACCCGCTATCCACTAAGTTTTTTATTCTTTAAAAATTTTTACGTATTGGTGAAAGCCAAATTTAGGGACCCACTGGGAAGCATATCAGACAGACAATATCTAGCCCTGCAGTTCTCACTTTAAATGCGCATCAGAATCACTTGGAGGCCCCATGAACCCAGAGACTGCTGCTCCATTCCCAGAATTTCTGATTCATCAAGTCTGGGAGGGAGGATCTTAGAATCTGCATTTCTGTAAGTTCCCAGGTGATGCTGCTGCTGTGGCTGGTCCAAGGACCACAATCCGAGAACCACTGTTCTAGCTTGTCCGTGGTGGGACGGAGGTTTTCTGATACTTAAAGAACATGAAAGTGAACGTGAAGTCGCTCAGTCGTGTCCGACTCTTTGCGACCCCATGGACTGTAGCCTACCAGGCTCCTCTGTCCATGGGATTTTCCAGGCAATAGTACTGGAGTGGATTGCCATTTCCTTCTCCAAGGGATCTTCCCAACCCAGGGATCGAACCCGGGTCTCCCGCATCGTAGACAGATGCTTGACCGTCTGAGCCACCAGGAGGGTCCTTATCACAAAAACAGAGCCTGGAATGATCCCACAACAGGAATGTATGTATAGACACTGTCCCAGACTCTGCAGTACTGGGTTTCAGATTTCTTTCCTTTCCTATTACCAGTGCTAATAACATGGACTGAGGAGGCAGTGCTCCCATGAAAGGAAATAAGATTGCTTTCTGAACTAAATGACACTACAAGGACCAGACTGTCCCATTTTTAAGCTGGAGGAAGACAGAATATGCCAGGTTGTCTGTCTGATACGTCAGCCTAGAGTCTGAGAGTGTCAGGAATTTCCACTCGTGGTTTATTTTCCCCTGTGATGGCTAAGAGCTGCAAGGAAGACAGTACAGACTGGACTTCCATGGGCCCTGGGGCGATTTTGGGGAGGTGCCAGGATCCAGGGGTAAGGATTTTATCTGTGAATTATGTGATTCATGGCAGGGTCAAGGTGACTTTAAAAAGTTATTTTAAAGTGTCTTTACTTTTTCCTCACTGTTTGATTTCTCTACCTGAGATATCCTCTGACACTATGTCTAACTTTCTCTCATTTCTCTCCCAAATTAATTCATTACCTTTGTGTATTAAAAAAATTTTTTTTTTTTGGGGGGCCATGCGGTACACGGGATCTTAGTTCCCCAGCCAGGGATCAAATATACACCCCCTGCCTTGGAAGCATGGAGTGTTAGCCACTGGGCTGCCAGGGAAGTCCCTACCTTTGTGTATTTTAATGTTTCCATAATACTGAGTTTAATTTATATACCTTGTTGTTGTTTAGTTGTTAAGTTGTGTCTGACTCTTTTGTGACCCCATGGACTGTAGCCCGCCAGGCTCCTCTGTCCATGGCACTTCCCAGGCAAGAATACTGGAGTGGGTAGCCATTCCCTTCTCCAGGGAATCTTCCTGACCAAAGGATCGAACTCTTGTCTCCTGCATTGGCAGGCGAGTTCTTTACCACTGAGCCACCATTCAGTCAACTATAATGAATAAAAGTGGTAGGGTATCAAACACACAATTCAGGTGAGATTATTTTGGATCATCAGAAAAAGACAGCTGACAATCAGGTTTATGCTGGTTTTGTTTCTTAGAACAGCACGTGGACGAGTAATATAAAAGTGGATGTTGGAACTCTAGACTTGTATCTTTGAGGACAGATGGGTGAGTATTCCTTCCCCAAACCACAAATCCACCAGGGTCTTGTGCTTGATGAGATGGCTCAGGCCAGGACTCACAGCAAGGTGGGCCATGTCCTGTGGGTTTACTTAGGTTAATCGTCTTTCTGTATGATGTTCTGTGACCAGGAAACAAACAACCAACCAAAACTCAGGCCTCCTACACAGCAGAGACACTTACGTTTGTCCTGCAAGGAATCATGGGGCACTTCTCCCTGGGGACTTTCTTCCAAATCTCCATAGTGCAGGACCTTGTGGTTTGGTGAAAGCCGACAATACCAAAACTTGTCTGAGGGAAGGAAAAAAAGAAAACGCAGATTTACCAGGTGATTCTGATTTTCAAAAATTATTGACATCCTTATTTCCTCAGAGCCTTTCCTGAGCAAACAGGCAGTTTCTTTGATTTTAAATCCTCAGAAAGGAATGAATTCTAAGAGCCCTGGCAGTCAGTCCCTTCTCGATTTCGTACACAGTTAGCTCCTGTCCTTCCACGTAGACATTTGGTGCCACTGGGAAAGTTACCAGATCCTTTGAGGACACTGGCAACAAGTCTGAGGTGGTGACTTCCAGAGGAGTATTTCATCAATATCTATAATGATGACAGCATGATTAATTATTCAGTTGGGCCTGACAAAGTAGGGAGAGAGATGAAGAAAAAAGAGCTTTCTTAGAACTTTTCTGCTTTCACTTCCTTCTGTGAGATTCTAAGACTATTGAGATGTTTGTGCCATATCTCAGCTGGCATAGTAAGGCCTTCACCCCTGAGGCCTGTACACACAAACTAATCAGAAATATATTATTAGGATGCTAGTAATCCATACACAAGGGGTGGGATTCATGAGGAACCACCCCAAGTCAGAAATGTATCCAAGAATGAGGATGTCACATTCATCTCCTCTCTAATTCGTAGAGTTTTTGAATAGGCTTGACCAGTACTTTAGGATCATCCTTATAAATAATTCCCTCAGCTTAAATTCATCTACTCCCCAAAAATGTAATAACAATTTTTGAATGAGCTTGTGAGGTAGTGATAAGGAGGTAAAGAGTGCTTTTTCTAGATAAGAAACTTAAATTGTGATAGTGATCTTTGTGCAGCTCTCAGGGCTGGAGTAGATGCTGCCTTCTCCAGGAAGCCCTCTGTGATTACTGCAGCCAAGGGGACTCTCCCCACCCTCTTAGCCGCTCCAGCGTCTCCTTTGATGATTGGTGCCCTCATAAATCCCTTAGTATTCCCCATTATCTGCCATAGAGCTTAGGCAAGCAACTTGCCTAGTGGGGACATGATGAACAGTCATTAACAAAAGAAGAAGACTCCAGGACACTTAACAGTCCCGACAGTGTGGAAAGCAAAGCTCTCCGATGACAGCCATGGCCTTCGTGATTGCACTGCACCAATCCCTTGGCACAATGCCTGCCATGTAGAAGTTGCACAGTTGCTATTGGCTAACTGATAAATGAAGACCCAAAAGGACTCAGTCAAGACGTGTAAGTCACAAAACATCCATGACCTGTAAAGCCTTTGTGCAATGATGTAGTTGGCAAACGTAGTGCCTGGGTCAAATCACCCCATTACTGTGTCTACCAATACAAACTGTTCTGAAGCCGATCTGACCAGAAAGCTCTCTATAACATTTAACAAAAATGTTCTTTTATCTAAAATTGCTTTCACCAAAAAGTATGTCTTAACTACAATTCTTTTAGTAGAAAACCAAGTTTTAATAATGGAGGCAAAAGTCACACAGTGAACAAAAAGTGAAGTGAAGTCGCTCAGTCGTGTCCGACTCTTTGCGACCCCGTCCCACCAGGCTCCTCCACCCACGGGATTCTCCAGGCAAGAATACTGGAGTGGATTGCCATTTCCTTCTCCAGGGGATCTTCCTGACCCAGGGATCGAACCCAGGTCTCCCACATTGCAGGCAGACGCATACAGTGAACAAAGGAAACACCCAACTTGATCCACAAAAGCAAAATGCCTCTGTGATTCCTTTCTCAAGTATAAATAGGGTTTGAGAATTCCTGAATGTAGTCTGTATCAGATCAGATCAGATCAGTCGCTCAGTCGTGTCTGACTCTTTGCGACCCCATGAACCGCAGCACGCCAGGCCTCCCTGTCCATCACCAACTCCTGGAGTTCACTGAGACTCGCATCCATTGAGTCAGTGAAGCCATCCAGCCATCTCATCCTCTGTCGTCCCCTTCTCCTCCTGCCCTCAATCCCTCCCAGCATCAGAGTCTTCTCCAATGAGTCAACTCTTCGCATGAGGTGGCCAAAATATTGGAGTTTCAGCTTTAGCATCATTCCTTCTAAAGAAATTCCAGGATTGATCTCCTTCAGAATGGACTGGTTGGATCTTCTTGCAGTCCAAGGGACTCTCAAGAGTCTTCTCCAACACCACAGTTCAAAAGCATCAATTCTTCGGCGCTCAGCCTTCTTCACAGTCCAACTCTCACATCCATACATGACCACAGGAAAGACCATAGCCTTGACTAGGCGAACCTTTGTTGGTAAAGTAATGTCTCTGCTTTTGAATATGCTATCTAGGTTGGTCATAACTTTCCTTCCAAGGAGCAAGCGTCTTTTAATTTCATGGCTGCAGTCACCATCTGCAGTGATTTTGGAGCCCAGAAAAACAAAGTCTGACACTGTTTCCACTGTTTCCCCATCTATTTCCCATGCAGTGATGGGACCAGATGCCATGATCTTCGTTTTCTGAATGTTGAGCTTTAAGCCAACCTTTTCACTCTCCACTTTCACTTTCATCAAGAGGCTTTTTAGCCCCTCCTCACTTTCTGCCATAAGAGTGGTGTCATCTGCATATCTGAGGTTATTGATATTTCTCCCGGCAATCTTGATTCCAACTTCTGTTTCTTCCAGTCCAGCATTTCTCATGATACAGCAATCCATATATTTAAAAAAAATCTAAACTCCAGTGGAAAAATTTGAGTTAATTTGAAGGCTAGGAAAACATCTGGAATTGCTAAATTTTCAAAATTCTGTTATATATATACACTCAACACAGGGAGGGCATTTCAAAGGGAGAAAATAAAATCATTCCCTGAATAATTCATAACCACTTCAATTAGGCAGCTTTCCATGAGGAGAACATATTTGAGAATTTGACTTGTAATTCACAATAGGAAAATTGCAATTTGATAGGAGTGGGCTAAGCTTCAGCCATGAGCAACAATAGTGCCCCTGGGGGCCTGGCATGATGGACCATAGAGATCTCTTCAACCCAAAGGACCTTTCACTTTCACCTTGTCTAAATAAACTGTGATGACCACAGCTGGAAAAACTTTCTATAGTGCTTTCCTTCCCCTGCTACCTCTGAGGTGGGACTTTGGCTAAGTGAGCAATTGTAATAGGTTAACAGAAAGCTGCGGGGGGAAGCCGGTGAGCAGCAGCACTTGGACATGTTGGTCTTATTTTGAGTAAGCCTGTTCTTTCTAGAAATCCCTCACTTCTCAAGCTGAGGTATACTCAAGAGACTAGCAGTGCTAACATGAAGCCCAGGAGTCAATATGGCATAATCAAAGAAGACTGTCATCCTCAACAGATTTGGGGGAGCATTAAGAAATTTAAGTGCTACAAACATATATTGTGGAGCTAAATGCACAATTTACATTCATTTGCAACACTTCAAAAATTTGCTGCATATACTTTCATAGCTTGTCTATTTAATAGGTTAAGTCTGTTTCTCCAATGACTATTTGCAGAGTGCCTACAGTGCTCACAGGACTCTACTGGATATAGCAAAAGTCATCAGGATGAAAGGCAAACATGAGGGACAAAGCTGAAAAGCTCAAGGAGAAGGAGCTCCCACAGTTCTTAGTGGCAACTTAAAGAAAGAGGGTGGAAACACTTGTGTCTCAGGTCTGGGAAATATGGACAGTGACTCAGCAACTCTGCCTGTACTACAAGGAAAAACAGGAAAAGGAGAGATCTCTTGTGCAACAACATTCAGAGACTACTGAAATCAGTGGCTACTTATCATGATGGTTGAAGACAATCATCTGCAATGTTGTAGTTGCTGTTTGTTTAAAGAAACACAAAAGGCTACCTGGAAACCTGGAAATCTACCATAACACTACAGTGTAGAGCTGACAGATTTTCCTCCTTCCAGAGGACTAAATTCTCTTGACTTCTTTTTTTTTCTTTGTTTTCAGATCTGAAATTCCTGGGCTTCCCAGGTAGCTCAGTGGTAAAGAATCTGCCTGCCAACATAGGAGACGTGGGTTTGATCCCTGCATTGGGAAGATTCCTGGAGAAGAAAATGGCAACCCACTCCAGTATTCTTGCCTGGAAAAGTCCATGGACAGAGGATCCTGGCAGGCTACAGTCCATGCGGTTGCAAAAATGTTGGACTTAACTGAGCATGCATGGGCACCGGAAATCCCTGTTGTGTATGTATTTATTTATATATATATTTATTATTATTGGAGTATAATTTCTTTACAATGTTGCTTTAGTCTTTGCTGTACAATCAAGTGAATCAACTATATGTATATATACATCCCTTCCCTGTTGAATCTCCCTCCCACCCCCACACCTCCCT
Source organism: Tragelaphus eurycerus (assembly GCA_935064755.1). Taxonomy (NCBI): domain Eukaryota; kingdom Metazoa; phylum Chordata; class Mammalia; order Artiodactyla; family Bovidae; genus Tragelaphus; species Tragelaphus eurycerus. Next base: position 36,646,671 of record CAKXYN010000002.1, read on the forward strand.
GCCACCCCGCTCTTCTATCCCACCCCTCCAGGTTATCATGGAGCGGTGAGCTGAGTTTCCTGTGTTATACAGCAGTTCCCTTTAGCTGTCTATATTCCACATGGTAGTGTGTATATGTCAAAAATTTTCCCAGTTTGTCCCACCCTCTTCTTCTGCCCTGGAATCTCTGGACTTTTAAGACACTACTGTCTTTTGGTTTCCTTCTACCTCTGACTACCTCTTCTCTTATCACACAGAAGTTCCTCTTTCTCTGGTCTACCACTAAAATGGTAGAGAGCAAAGATCTGTGCATCATCAATGTGAGTGATGTGTTCTGCTCCTCCCATCAAATAAGAAGTCTTGGATGGATGACAGAATATTGGGAAAAGGGCTGAAGGGCTTGGGAAGGTTGTTTTGATTCATAGACAAATGGGTGGATACTGAGCCAGTCTTTCCCTCGGGATAAAGGCTGGAGTCATTAGCTCTGGGAAGGTTTAGAGGCATCATAACTTGTGTGTCTGTCTTGAAGGCAGAGCAGCTATAAAGGAAGCAGAGAGGCCAGCTCCAGCCAGCATAGCACACTGACTTGTTGGGTGAGACAGTTTCACTGTTAGCCACTGGTGGCAGCTTGATTTGCAGTTTCTTTTATGGTAAGCAAAACATGTATTTTCTTTTCAAAACCCAGCATGATGTTACTAGTTCCCCAATCCCTTTGGGCAATGAATGAGTGGATTGTGTCACTAAAAGCAATTAGCAAGAAGCAGTGAGAACATTAGCAAAGATTGTTTACTAGCCTTTAAAGAGAAAGCCGGAGTTAATATGGAGGTCTTTCAGTCAATTACAAATGTTATTACATTAATAGCCATTTTTAATTCCCCAAACTAAAAAACTGAAAATATGGAGATAATTTTGTGCTTCACTTTTTTTCCCTGTGTGTATGTGTGTGTGTGTGTGCATGTGTGTATGTTTGAAGGATCAGAGAGAAAAGCTGGTTTCAAAGCTCACAGCCTGGTAAGAAGGTCTCCAGGGCTGATTAAAGTTATTCCCAATGTCACATAGATCATTATGGAGCTAATCACCCCTGACAACTGTAATTCTTACAGTAATATTTGATAGAAGTTTCTGCACCACTGCAAATACTCTGTACCTGCTTTATTTAATAGTAAGAAAAGAAATTTTGAGTTTTATTAAATTTTAATTAACTCAAATAGCCATAGGTAGCCATACGGAATAGTACAGTTCACTGCCTGTCTTCGTATCCAAAGTGCAGACGAGTGTAGAGTTGGCCAGCAGGTCTTTAGGGCAGATGGGCAAGTTGAATAATAGCTACCATTGTTGAGTAAGAAATGTGGTTTGTAAAGTGAGGCACAGAACACAGCAAGAACTGAGTCCTGATTGACTCTATCATGGACTCAGGGACATCCTTGTATTGTGTGCAAAGCCTACAGCTGGCAGCTGGCTGCCGGCCCAGGGGGCCCTAAGAATCCTGTGTTTGGGAGACAAGTGACCTTTACTAAAGCGAATTCTTATGGCACTTCCACTAAGATTTTGAGTCTTTCTTAGGTTAACCTAAAATGTGCAATGTCTTCAGTGTGCTCAGGGGAAGGTCCGCTTCAAACCTTCCCATGTTTCAAAAACATAAGCGATCCTAGCAGTGTTTTTAAAGGGAAATATTCTTGAGTTCAGTGAAGGAAGACAACAAGCACAGATACAGAATGAAGGTCATTCTGCCTTTCAAATCTTCCTCACTACACTGAACATTTTTCAGAATAGAGACTCCTGTTTTGATTTAGAATTCTGCCTCCCCGGAGACTCTTATTTCACAGCAAAAGATAACTCCAGAGCCCTGAAGACATCTTTAAGATGGTTTAGCTTAACTGATGCTTTGGAGTCCACAGACCTTAGTTATACACCTGGCCTTGACACATCAGCTATGGAGTCTTGGCCAAATTATAAAAATCCTTATGGACTCCTATGGTTCCTTTGTTCAGAAACACTAAAAATTATATGAGTAAAACATATATAGAGTACCTGTCATTCATCTTTCACAGAGCCAGCTCTCAAATATCAGTACCTTTGTATCTTTTAGTTAACAGTAACCCCTCTCATCCACACTGCTAAGTCACTTCAGTTGTGTCTGACTCTGTGTGACCCCATAGAAGGCAGCCCACCCGGCTCCCCTGTCCCTGGGATTCTCCAGGCAAGAACACTGGAGTGGGTTGCCATTTCCTTCTCCAATGCATGAAAGTGAAAAGTGAAAGTGAAGTCGCTCAATCGTGTCTGACTCCCAGCGACCCCATGGACTGCAGCCCACCAGGCCCCTCCGTCCACGGGACTCTCCAGGCAAGAGTACTGGAGTGGGGTGCCATTGATGTTAAGGTTTAATGACATATTAAAAGAAAAGTCCAAGAGGACGAAACAACTGGTGCCCCCAAATGGGCTGAATGTACCACTTGACTGTAGGTCTCTGGAGTGAAATGAAAGGGCAAGGCAGGTATAGCAACTGTGGCTGAAGTGCAGAAGCATGCCAACTCCTCTGGGTGCACGTTTTGTTCATCCCTGGGTTTCAAATTAGATTTGTCAAATTAATGCTTAGAGAAGGGATGCTGGTCAACAAAATGGGCACTGTCTTCAAAGAGAAGTAGAAATTTCATGCTGATTTCTTGAAAATGACACTCCAATGTGTAGCCCTGGGCTCTAATCAAGACTAGTCAATGCAAGTGATTCTCAAAGACCCTAATCTCTGAAAAGGAAGGAAAATAGGAGGCAGTTCCGAGCCTGTAGAGTCTCACGAAGCAAATAATGGCTCGAATGTAGGCAGCTTCTGAGATTTCATCTTAACTCTCTAGAGAAGCCCAGGGAACACAGACACAAGGCAAATTTATCATAAAGGACTGTGGACAAAAGTCTTTCACATTCCACAGTGCGCGCGGGACAGAGTGAAGCAGATATGTGACAGTCACTGCCAGGCCATGGCCTATGTGTAAAAACCTATATTCTAGGGACTTCCCTGGTGGTCCAGTGGTTAAGACTTCCAATGCAGGTTCAATCCCTGGTAGAGGAGCTAAGATCCCACATGCCTCGTGGCCAAAAAAACAAAACATAAAACAGAAACAGTATGGTAACAAATTCAATAAAGACTTTAAAAATAGTCCACATCCAAAAAAATAATCTTTAAAAATCAAAAAAATAAGAATGTATATTCTGAGTAACTATAAATTAAAATACTAAATATCATTAATGAATGTTTGACAATGTGCTGAGCACTGGACTAAGCGCTATGCATGCATGATTTTATTTAACTCTCAAAACAATTTGATGTAGAAACTGATGGCCTCACTTGACAGATGAGGAAAGAGAAGCACAGAGAGATTTATTAGGTTGCCCAAGGCTAACCAGCTAGCAGGCAGGGAGGCAGGACATGAACGCAGCATGGTGCATCTCCCATGATTCACTGCTTCTCAGTTCTTGTGTGGTCAAAATTCCCAGAAATCCACATTTGTATATATCTCTATTGGACTAACCAAGCAGCAGAGTTGCAAATGAGGCAGACAGAATGATGGGCAAGTAGAAACTCAGGGACCTTCAAGCCAAACATGGCATGATAAAGGGCTCTACATCTGCTCCTCCCTTTCCAGCTATGTGGGACAGGAGGCTCTTTCCTACTTTCCCCTAGAAAGTTAATATGTAAATCCACTCATCTGTGTCTAACTCCCTGTCAGACAAGTTTAGAGGGAGTGTGGTCATGCACGAGCCCTTTGTACTTGCTCTTTAACCAGGGATATATTTCATGGGTGTCCCCGTCTCATATCTTACCTTTCTCAAAGGGACTTTGAGAAATAATTTTACTTCTCAAATAATTTTACACCTGCTGCTGCTGCTGCTAAGTCGCCTTAGTCGTGTTCGACTCTGTGTGACCCCATAGACAGCAGCCCACCAGGCTCCCCTGTCCCTGGGATTCTCCAAGCAAGAACACTGAAGTGGGTTGCCATTTCCTTCTCCAATGCATGAAAGTGAAAAGTGAAAGTGAAGCCGCTCAGTCCTGTCTGACTCCTAGCGACCCCATGGACTGCAGCCTACCAGGCTCCTCCATCCATGGGATTTTCCAGGCAAGAGTACTGGAGTGGGGTGCCATTGTCTTCTCCATGTCCTCATTAATGTGTGTAAATCTGAATGGAATGTTTGGATGGGGTGATAGGAAACCAATTTCAGCACAGTCTGCTTTGAATCTCTATTTTTAAGCACACAAAGCTAGTCACCAGATTTTATATCAATTTACCAAACCCCAAAAGCCTTCCTTTCTGCACTCGGAAGGATGATTTTACACTAAACACAGATGGTCATGCTCCCTAGGGAGTTTAATAAATTTATAGCCTGGATGCTAATCATTTTTTGTTCATTAGGTAATTCATTTTTAGAAAACTGAAAAAGTTGAACATTTGGAAATAAAGCTTTTTTAGCCAAAAAACTGTAATTATGACATCTAGAAACAGAATTATTCTAATAGAATCTACTCATTTCAGCCTAGAAAAGGAAGTCTTGTGGTGGAGTAGACTGGAAGGTTAAATTGGCTTCTTTGAATTATTATTATATTCAGAAGAATTGTATCAATAGCTGCCCATGAATGGGGGCATTTGGTGGCATGGGTCTATTTGCTACCTCTCCCTCCCCGACTTCTGTGCTCTCTCCCCAGTGTCAAGTAAATAAAAACTTTATAAATTACCTAATGTGGGCAATACACCCTGACTATTGATTTTGCCAAAGGCAACGAGGCGATCAGGGCATATAACAGACAATCCGGCTAACTGAAATAACAGATCATCTGATCTTGTACTCCCACTTAACGGATGAGAAATTGTGGACCTGAGAGGTCATGTGTCCTGCCAAAAGACACTCAAGTGGTTCTTCAAGGAGTTGAGAAGCCTAGAATCAAGCCTACTTACCCCCAGCTCCTTGTTCTTTCCTACAGGGTCTTCCAGGATAAAAGAGTAACTACCTTCTACCCCCTCCCTGCCCCGCCCCCACCCCCTTTTTTTAGCTGCTTTCTAAGAGATGCATTCATGACCACGTTTCTTCCTCACAGTAAATTCAGGAGACAGGCATTGTTATCCCCATTTCATGGGGGAACTGCCCAAGGTCATGGAGCTGGACAGAGGAAGAGGCCGGATGGCACTCACTTCATCTGGCTCCAGGGCTCCAGTTCTCCTCACTGTACCGCACTCTTTTCCTGGAGCAGCACCCACTCTGATGAAGGTGCCCAAATGCAGGGGATGCAGCAAAGAAGGAGCAGTGAGCCAGGCCTTCCATGGCTGAATGGAAGACATAAGTGCCTTTCTCCTGCTGTGAGCCTTTCTCAGTCCCAGCTGTAACTCAGCTCTTTCTTATTCTGCCCATTGTCCTCTCCTGAGGCCCAGCCTGAAGCTCACTGTCATCAGTGAGGGCTTCTTATCCCCTGGGAATGACCTGCATTTTCATTTGTCAAGGAAGTTCTGCCTCTGGACATTTCTTAATATGATTTTTAATAGTTGCATTTGAAATACTTTGAATTTACTCAATATTCAGCACAAAGCCATTAAAAGTAAATGGCCGGGAGGATGGACTCAGTATAAACATGAAGTGATGTATGTCATTAGTGGACGGGCGCTGTGTCTAAGCAGGGCATCCATCCGGTTTCAAAAACATCTGCCAGGGTTTCTCCAGGGCCATAACTGATGTTTGTTCTTGGTACAGTTGCTAATGGTTATTCTTTTTCCTGACTGTTCCCCAATCTCTTCACCTCTCCCTGAATTTTATATTTCAATTTTATTTTCTATTTGTTTCTAGGACAGTATGAATACGAATACCTTGACTTTGCAATCAGCCATATGTCAAGAAAGCAATCAAAGGAGTTTACCTTCCTGGCTAAGAAACAGCTGGAACTAGTTTAATGGAACCCATTTGGACTCAATATTTTGGGATTAAAATTTATAAAGACAATTCAGAAATTTCTCTTGCAAGATTATGAAAACTGATTCTATCCCACCATGGTTCATTGTTAACTTATACAATGAATAAAATATTCTGACCTGGAAGAGAATCAGTATGGGGATTTGAAAACAAGGGCCATCTATGCTGAAAATTCCAAGATCAAATCCAACAGTGGATGCTAGCACTCCTGACAGCATAGTGAATCATCAAAAGTTAGGGCCATAGAGATGCTGGAGTTTAAATCCCTACTCTCTGAGACTGGGCAAGTTACTTTGTACCCCACTGCTTTAGTTTCCCTCACTGCCTTAGTTTATCTATCTGTAAACTGGGTGTAATCACAGTAGCTACTTCATAAGGTTACTGGGAAGATGACATGCATTAACACGGGTCAAGTGAGAGCCTGGCACATGGTGAACACTCAGTAATGTTAGCTGTTGTGGGACCACTTCTGGCAGACATGAGGCACGAAATGGTTCAGGTGACTCTTCAGTTCCACAGTTCTTCTACTGATTTTAGATTTTGATTCTTCCTGGGTCTACATGGGAAATTAAAACTTACCTGGAATAAGTTACAGCTATTCTTGTTCTGAGTACAATGCTGCTTAGCCGACCCTTAAACCAACACCCATACCCATGTGATTCCTTAGAGAGCAGGCCACTGTTCTTCCTTGCTAGGTCTGGAAACAATACCTTGCCTCCGCCGGCAGTTGAGTTTCCTAAAGCAGGTCCCTTCTACGAGGCGGTTCAGGCGTTGCTGTTTGATCAGCTCCAAGATTTCTGGCTGAATCTTCTCCTTTAGTTCCCTGTGAAAGGATAAACACATATTCCACAACGCACTTTGAGAAAAGCACTTGGCTGAAAGGGCACCATGGCAGAGAGGGCAGGTGCGTAAAAGCTCCATCTTTTCCTGAACATCCCCAGACCTCCTAGGTTGGTGCTTTAGGGAATCATTTATTAAGCATCAGTAAACAGGGAGAATCCCAGGGACGGGGAAGCCTGGTGGGCTGCCGTCTATGGGGTCACACAGAGTCGGACACAACTGAAGTGACTTAGCAGCAGCAGCAGCAAACAGGGTTATCTGTTGTAGTAACTGTATAGATTCTCTGACATTTACAGAATACCCACAAGAGCCCCAATCACTTCAGTGACGTTTTTCTAGACCGGTGTCTCCATTTTGTCTCTTGTTTTATAAAGTCACAGATACAAAGTGAACTGTATGCAAAAGTTCACTTAGTTCTTCTGAGACAATGAATCTCTGGCCATATTCTACTCCTTATAGCAGATAGATAAACTCCTAGACTACATGTGTGATCTGACCAAACAGGAGTGTTGGACAACCATGCGGTGTCTATTGTACAGCAAACACACTGTTGGGTGAAGCAAAGGACCACTTACAAAGGGGAATAACACATCATCCGAGATTTTAGCCCATAGAGATTGGGATAATGAGGGCATAAATTAAGGATTATTTGCATCTTGTCTCAGGCTAATACAATGTAATTCAGGTTTAGATGTACTATGCTGTAAAGATGAGTACAGTGGGTTGTGAACCCCTTTTTTTTTTTTTTCAAGAGCAGAGATGTTTTGTCTTGTGAAATTTTAGGTAGCATCCTCATATTTGAGTATATTAAAGCTAGAGTTTTTCTAGTTGAGGATGTATAGAGAGACCTAGAGTCTAGCCCTCAGAGCAGTGTTGAAAGCACTGACCCAAACTCAAAAGACTAGGATTTCCATCTAGGCTCTGCTCATGATTGGTATTTCATATAGCTCCTCTAAGTCTCTCCTCATCCGTAAAACGGGAACAAGAATGTTTCCTTCCAAAGGGGACAGTGTGAGTATAAGTGAGCTGTAAGCGCTGGGCAGGAATGCAAGCGTTTCTGGATTTGATTAGATAATATTCTTGCCTTTCCTCAGGTCAAACATTTCTTGTGCCCGTAACACACTGTAGTCAAGGCTCACATTTTTCGTAAGCTTCAGCCTTAACTCTGGGCTCCCTCTGGATCGTAGGCAGTCTCTCTTCACGTGGTATTCTGTTCCCAGGTATGAAAGGTCCTACACATTCAGTCAGTGTGTGCTATGAGCCAGGCAGTGTACTAGACAAATGTAGCTCATTTAACACTCTTCTCTCCTCCCCACCAAAGAACCCCCAACTTTTGGGAACAGGTATTAATATCATCAGTCCCATCTCACAGATGGAGAAATAGCTTACAGAAGCCCTGAATAGGAGTACACAATCAAGTGTTTCCTGTGCAAACTGCTTCTATTCACTCCTGAGGAAAAAAATAAAGAATAACAAGCTATATGAAAGGATCTGGCCATCTAACCAGGTATGCTAGTAAGCTGTTGATACATATTTGGATTTAAATGGCCTCAAATACCAGGGCCTTTGATACTGTTCCATCTGACCAGTTTTAAAGCTGAATGTGCATATTCACCCCAGTGGCACAGCTTGGTGCATTTGCTCTATGTGCATTTAGTCTTCTGGTGTGGGTCTCACAGGGTCTCATTCCAGGCATTCAGATCAGTAACATTACCTATTATCAGCGTTCAGTTTTTGTAGAATGGACTCAGAATTGCAGTTTTGATGAACTCTGCTCTGAATGGACAAGAAGGTGGGAGATAGCCAAGGTAGTCACACATGACAATAAGTCACTGCTCCTGGCTTCAAGTTGGGGTAATGAGGTGGAGAAATCATGGGAGAGAGAAACTGGGAGTTTCATCAATTCTTTGGTTAGAGATGCATCTTTAAAGAATAGTTTTCCTAGGCTAGAGTTAACTATTAAAATGGAGGTGAAGATGCAGAGATGAGGACCAAAAGGAGGAATAACTGAAAGAACTTAATGATTTATGATTTTTAGTGTAAGAGCCAGATGTTGTCATTATAGCACCTTCTGTTATGAACCATCTCTGGGGATGGACTCTCAGAATAAGTGGATCTGCTGCTACAAAGGTTACCTTTTCTTGTCATGAATTCCAAGGACCTCAAAACATGTTTAGGCAATGAGGGAAATGGAATAGCTTTTTTCTTTTTTGTAAGTGATGTCCTCTTCTTTCCCGCAAATGGGCTCAGTAGCTGCAGACTTCACCCATATTAGGAAAACATATGTAATTCCTACATGTTGTTTCTGTGAATGAGATATGACCTCTGGGGGAGTCCTGGTTATAACCATGGGCTGAAATTGGGCATTGACATTCTCAGCTTGGGGTCAATGAGGTCAAGGTCATGGGTTCACTAGCTCTGCTTTGATAAATATTCCTCTATTTCTAGCTAAAAGCTTTGTAAATAAATAAAAGGAGGAAGATTAATGGAGGTAGAATAAATGAGTGTGTGAAGAGCAGTTCAAAGTCTGGCACTGTTTCCGGAAGAGAATTCCAAGTCTAAGCCCAAGGAGGCCGGTGACATATGCAGAGGACAGACAGCACCACTAGACTGGTGAGCCTCCTTCCTGGACCTGTATCCATGTAGAACAGAGGCTGCACTGAACACGGGCATTGGCTATGAAAGCCACGAGCAAAGCTTGTGACCAGTCTTTAACAAGGATGTAGATTTGCAGGACAGACAGTAGCCATATTTCTGGCTCTATCTGCTTTTCCTTTTTCTTCCTCACCTACCTGTACTGTACACTCCAAGATAAGATATAAATGAATATATTCACAGTGTCAGTTTTACCATTTCTATATTGGTAGTGAGACAACTTGTTAAATTCTGGTTATCAATTTATGATAAGAGTGACTAATTCTCAGAGTGTTTGTTAAGTGTAGGACATATACTAAGGGCTTTTCATGTATTACTTCACTGAGTCCTCTGAACAACTCAACAGTGTAGACATTTTATTAACTTTATTTTTAGAAGTGAGAAAAACAGGTTTAGAATGGGTGATAGAACTTGACTGAGGAACCACATTTGCAAGCAATGGCCTGGGAATCTGATCCCGGGTCTGTTAGCTCCTGGGTCTGCGTTTTCCACATTTTGCTACTCTGCTTCCATGGTGTTTGTCCCTGTAGCTCCCTTCCCCCTCCCCCAACAACATGGCGAATGATCTATTTGGGGACTTTTAAAGCTTTTTATATCCATTGCTACTGCTTCTGCTAAGTCACTTCAGTTGTGTCCAATTCTGTGCGACCCCACAGACGGCAGCCCACCAGGCTCTGCTGTCCCTGAGATTCTCTAGGCAAGAACACTGGAGTGGGTTGCCGTTTCCTTCTCCAATGAATGAAAGTGAAAAGGGAAAGTGAAGTCGCTCAGTTGTGTCCGACTCTTAGCAACCCCATGGACTGCAGCCCACCAGGCTCCTCCATCCATGGGATTTTCCAGGCAAGGGCACTGGAGTGGGGTGCCACTCAGGTCAATTGTGCAGATGAACTTATCCACCCTGTAAAGTCACACAAAGTAGAAAGTAACAAATACCTCCTTCTGAAATAATTAGTCAAGAGCTAAGAAAGAAAACAGAGCTTCTAAACCCACTGTATACACAGTCTTCCAAAATATTTGTTCACCCAGAGCTTGCATTTTTCTGCTCAGGAAATATAAACATTTTATAAAAATGAGATGCACGCCTCGAGGGATCTTCGTGGCTCTGAGATTTGCCTCCACGCTGTGTGCAGCAGCCAGGTGAGGGGGAGGGGATGGTCAGCGGTGTTCTGCACCAGAGATCAACCATCCAGCCCAGCCACTGCCCAGTCTGCAAAATGAAAAGCTTGAACTGGATGACCTTAAAGTTGCTTTTCAGTTCTAAAATATGAATTCCTAAGCCCCCAGGTTAGGTTAGATGTGTCTCCTACATGTTCTTGTGACAACCCACTCGCTTGTGCTTCCTCTCACCTGGCACTAAGCACAGACCCTGATAATCCCTTCTAATCTCGGCTTTAAAGCCTGGCACAGGGACAGTCAAGTGTCTCTGGTTCTCTGCCTTCTCAGCGCCTCAGGACCTTGCAGGAAGGAGTTACTCAATACATACTTGCTACATGAATGAATGAATGAATACAATCATACATGGTTCCCTGAATTTTCTTTGTTGTGGGTTTATCCCATGAGCCACTGTGGCAGCATTTAGACTTCATCCAACTACAATGAGTTCCTGTCTAGCAGATCATTCTAACAGACAGAGCATCACTGGAAAAACAGCTGGAGGATGGTAGCCTCCTGCTTACTTCAGGGGCCAGGATAGGGACGAGGCTGGTTCATGGACTCCCCCATGAAACAGCTCTGACAAGTTTTTATGACTTTACCAGAGCTCTGGTGGACCATGGTGCTTTTTAGTCCCATGCCCAAGTGATGATGCCAATGTATATACATACAGGAGATTTCTTTTGTATTTTCATAGCTTCTCTCTATACAATAAGCATAAGGGTATATAATAATAAACATAAAGCTAAGAGTTTCTTATAATAAAGGGAAAGCAAGGGAAATGAAACTTCAGAACATCATAGCACAGCCTTGAGAAGTAAAGATATGAAGTCAATGCAGGAGCAAAATGTTTGTACTTGACAAGCACTTAACAGTCTTATTTGGAACAAAGTCATGGTCAAACATTAATTTAGAATCACTTGGCCTTTTGGACTTAACTGAAGTGGTCCCTTAAGACTCTCTTTAGGCTTTAAGAATTGTTGTCAAAAGCATAATAAAATCTTCTTGTGTTCACACATCTGCTGAAACAAACATGAAATCCAACATTTCAGTACTGTAGGCCCAGGATGGGGCAAAGAGCCTCTGTCCCTCCTTGCAAGAGAGAAACTGCATCAGGTATCACCTCTCACCAATCAAAATGGCCATCAGTGAAAATTTACAAACAGTCAATGCTGGAGAAGGTGTAGGGAAAAAGGAACCCTCCTACGCTGTTGGTAGGACTGTAAATTATACAGTCAGTATGGAGAAGAGTATGCTGCTGCTGCTGCTGCTGCTAAGTCGCTTCAGTCGTGTCCAACTCTGTGCGACCCCACAGATGGCAGCTCACCAGGCTCCGCCGTCCCTGGGATTCTCCAGGCAAGAACACTGGAGTGGGTTGCCATTTCCTTCTCCAATGCATGAAAGTGAAAAATGAAAGGGAAGTCACTCAGTCATGTCCGACCCTCAGCGACCCCATGGACTGCAGCCTTCCAGGCTCCTCTATCCATGGGATTTTCCAGGCAAGAGTACTGGAGTGGGGTGTCATTGCCTTCTCTGGGAGAACAGTACGGAGGTTCCTTAAAAACTAAAAATAGAACTACCATAGAATCCTGCAGCCTCACTCCTAAGTGTATGTGTGGAGAAAACTATAATTCAAAAAAACATATGCACCTCTATGTTCATAGCAGCACTATTTACAATAGCCAAGACATGGAAACAATGTAAATGTCCATTGATAGAGAAATGAATAAAGAAGATGTGGTACATAGATATAAGCATAATAAAATGCTTATATCCATAAGCATTTTATCCATATAAAATGCATTATATCCATAGATATAATGCATTATATCCATAGATATAATGGAATACTACTAAGTCATAAAAAAGAATAAAATAATGCCACTTGCAGCAACATGGATGGGCCTAGAGATTATCATGCTAGGCGAAGTGAGTCAAAGAGAGGAAGACAAATATCATTTAATATCACTTATATGTGGAATCTAAAGAAAAATGAATGCTATAAATGAACTTATACCCCAAAAAGAAATAGACCCACAGACACAGACATGGTCACTTGTGGTTACCAAAGCAGATGAGGGGGATAAATCAGTAGTTTGGGATTAACATATACACACTGCTATGCATAAAACAAATAATTGGCAAGGACCCACTGTATAGCATAGGGAAATATATTCAATATTTTGTAATAACCTATAAGGGAAAAGAATGTGAAAAAGTATCTAACTATCTATCTATTACTTTGCTATACGGTGTTGGAGAAGACTCTTGAGAGTCCCTTGGACTGCAAGGAGATCCAACTGGTCCATTCTGAAGGAGATCAGCCCTGGGATTTCTTTGGAAGAAATGATGCTAAAGCTGAAACTCCAGTATTTTGGCCGCCTCATGTGAAGAGTTGACTCATTGGAGAAGACTCTGATGCTGGGAGGGATTGAGGGCAGGAGGAGAAGGGGACGACAGAGGATGAGATGGCTGGATGGCATCACTGACTCGATGAATGTGAGTCTGAGTGACCTCCGAGAGCTGGTGATGGATAGGGAGGCCTGGCGTGCTGCAGTTCATGGGGTCGCAAAGAGTCGGACACGACTGAGCGACTGATCTGATCTGATCTGATACACCTGAAACTAATATGACATTGCAAATCAACTATGTTTCAATAACAGACTCTTTTAATTAAAAAAAAAGAAATAAACTGCATCTCTGAGGAGTCAGTTGTTTATTCAAAGCTCTTTCTACTTGGTATTCAGGGGGAGTTATCTTCTTCTATTAATAGCTGATGACCAAAGCAAAACCCCAGCTCTGCCTCTTACAAGTGCTGCCTGCTGCTTGCTGTGGATATGGCTTAGGTTTTACATAGATGTGAGCTGTCAAAGGGGCTTCCCAGGTATCTCTGTTTTAAAGAACCCGCCTGCCAATGCAGGAGATGTAGGAGATGCGGGTTTGATCCCTGGGTCAGGAAGACCCTCTGGAGGAGGAAATGGAAACCTACTGCAAATGACAACCTGCTCCAGTATTCTTGCTTGGGAAACTCCATTGACAGAGGAGCCTGCTGCTAAGTCACTTCAGTCGTGTCTGACTCTGTGCGACCCCATAGATGGCAGCCCACCAGGCTCCACCGTCCCTGGGATTCTCCAGGCAAGAACACTGGAATGGGTTGCCATTTCCTCCTCCAATGCATGAAAGTGAAAAGTGAAAGTGAAGTCACCCAGTCGTGTCCGACTCTTAGTGACTCCATGGACTGCAGCCCACCAGGCTCCTCCATCCATGGGATTTTCCAGGCAAGAGTACTGGAGTGGGCTGCCATTGCCTTAGTGTACAATTCATGGGGTCCAAACTGTCACATGCAACTGAGTGACTAAGCATGCATGAGCCACCAAAGGCCCTGAGGAAGCATTTCCCCTCCCCTGCTGCCTAACCTCATCCCCACAAAAGCCCACAGTTCTGCTCTGCAGCTTCTAATGATGCTTCTTAAAGCTTGAAAACAAACACAGTAGATGCTATAGCTTGGCTATGTTTTTTTCTGTGCACTTTTTAAAACTTCATCTTAGCCTTGCGCTTGGCAAAGCAGCTCTGGTAGTGGAAATGAATATTAGCTAAGGGATCTGTGGGCTGGAGTTCAAGTTCTGGATCCTACACTTGCCAACAAGGTCCTTTCCTCTCTAGACTATATTCTGGTCCTCAAGTAGAAATAAGACTTACCTTCCTCACACAGGTGTGAGGACATGATCATAGCATAAGGAACATGAGAAGTACTTTGCAAATCGCCAAGCACTAAACATATCAGATATATTGGAGCAAGAAACAGAAAGCAGGGATAAAGACAAAGAATCAGTGAGAGAGAGATATTGAAGAGGTGCTTCATGACACCAATGATGTAAGATGGTTTCAGAAGAAGCCACATTCAGTCTTTCGAGGGAAGAATGAGAGTAAATGCCAAACCCTTTCTTTACTTCCCATCCTGTTTCCTATTTTCTTTCCTATGAAGTATAAGGTAAACAAAACCGACCTAGTTCTAAGAAAAGGACACAGGAAGATAAACAGGTCAATACCAAGAAAAGATAAAGGAAACAACAGTCTTAAACAGTGTGCATGTTTAAGGTTTAGAACATCATAAAGATGGAGATGAAATTACGCAACCATTGCAAGTGCCCCTGATGCAAAGTCCTGGGAAAACGAGCCCCCTGATTCTTCACCTCAGGCCTCTGGGTTGATAGCTACAAGAGATGTTCTGCTGAGAGCCACATGAGATGTTCTGATGCAAAACAGAGCCACTGGGGCAGGGAGACAGTGGGCTGCTTCCTGTCAAGCTCACCCTCCCTCCCACTCATGACACTTCAATGTTCCTCTTGTTTTAATTACCGCTAAGTCTCATTCTGGCTGGAGCAGAACATCTTGCCACTCAAGAGTGCCTACATAGAATATAGCTTTACGGACAAAACAAAAAAGATTGTCCCAAGTATTAGAAAAGTTCCCAGTCTCTTCAGCTGCAGATCCTTAGAGGACCCCTCAGTAACTGGGTCACTTCTTGGTTTTAGATTCTCCTGCCAGCACCTCCTGTCTCCACCTCCCCGTAGCCCACCCCTGCCCAGCCTTTCTCAAGGAGTTGCTGAGACTACAGGAACTGAGTAGAGATCTTTCATTGGCTTTCCATGCAACACAGCCCAGCTGGGTGATAGGCTTTCACTCTGGAAACGGTGCATCAGAGCTGTTGAGAAGGCAGGGGTCAGAGGTAACTTACAAAATCGGGCGAGACTGGAAATCTTCCTGGTTCATCCTCTCAGACTGGCGGATTTTCAGGATTTCTGTGTAGCTCAGGTTCTGCAGTTTGCTCTTGAACTGGTCCAGGGAGCTAGGCTTGGTTGTAAGAGCTCTCATAACCTGTTCCTTCACCACCTGCATGACCTGTGAGATTGAAGGAAGACCATAATTTTCCTGGGGATTGACCTTACCCATTCAGAAAAATCTTCCACAGATTATGGTTCCCTAGCCCCCGGTCCCCTTCGTTTGCACTTTTGGCCCTAACTTGGAGTGTGCTTTTCCAAAGAGTCAACTACTATGATACACAGCTTCCATTTCCTCCTATACTACTGGAATTGCAAGGAAAAGGTAGATTGACTAACTTTGAATTGGGAAGGGAGAGGGAGACTTAGGGTGGGAGGGTATATACCTATTCATTTGGTTGATATATTATATGACTGTAGACACTGCAAACTCAAGAAAAAAAAAGGAGTCTAAGCAGCAGCTAGAAGTCTGCATAATCATTATTTTTTTTTCCAGGAGAAACTCTCTGAGACACAATTAACTGTAGAAGTTTGGTTGGCACTGCTTCAAGTGAATGTGAAATAATACCTACACACGTCCCTCCTGGGTTGCTTTCGCCATGTAGTTAAGGTCTGAGTGTTCATACAGATGATATATCCAGAAATGTGCATGTGGTATTGCCTCTCTGAGCCAGGCACTAAAAAAAGAGGTCTACTGAATTAGAACTGACACATCCCATTGGAAGCCTCAAGGAAAAAGAAGAATATGGTAATTAGCTGCTTCGGGACAGGTCCAGATCACAAGAAGGCAATTAACCATTGCCTCTATTAATGTGGATTCATATTCATCCAAATATCTAGAGCAGGAAAAGACCAGAAAACACACAGAGGCATCCAAGAGACTGTAACCTTGCCGTTTCTTTTTTCAAATCCTCCATTATAGATGCTAACAACAATTGTAAGTTACCTTTGATAACATACCTACTATGAGCCAGATACTATGAAAGGTACTTCATATGTATTCTTTATTTTAATCTACTCAAATTCAGGATGTAGGTATCATCATTATTCCTATATGTAGAAACGGAAGCTTTGAAAACTTTAGTCCAAAATTCTATAAATGATGGGTAGGTGGTTGAGCTGAGATTTGAACTTAGGGCTGACTGTAAATGCTGTATTTTACTGCCTTCATACCAACATTCTGGGGTCATCTGCAACTTAAAAATAAGAGATCACCAGTGCACCTCAATTATGTGCTAGGTTTGGTGTTGGGCACTTTGCTGTTCATCAACTCATTTAATCCTCTTTTCAATACAGTAGAGTATATGGTTTTTACTACTACTTTAAAGATAAGAAAATGGACTCAATATTGGGAAAATAATCTCAAAAAGAATAGATATATGAATATGTATAATTAATCACCTTAATCACTTTTCTGTACAGGTGAAATTAACACAACACTGTAAATCAACTATAATAGAAAGTACAACATTTAAAAAATATATAATAAAATGGTTACTGAGAAGGATTGAGAACTTCTCTAAGGTCACACATATCTAGTTGAGATCTAAGATACCTGTATGGTGAACAGAACATACACTGAGTGTTGAACAGCCCTGGGGTACCACCTAGCCCATCATTATGAATGTGATCTCAGTATTCTCCTATGGCTTCTAAACAGTTACTCATTCAACAATTCAAGCACAGTAGACAGTAATTGCTCACTGACGGAAAAAAAAAAGTATCAGCTGCTCGTCGTGTCTGACTCTTTGCAACCCTATGGAATGTAGCCCACCAGACTCCTCTGTCTATGGGATTCTTCAGGCAAGAATGCTAGAGTGGGGTGCCATGCCCTCCTGCAGGGCTTCTTCCTGATCTAGGGATCAAACCCAGGTCTCCTGTGCTGCAGGCAGATTCTTTACATCTGAGCCACCAGGGAATCCCACTCACTGACTAGTCCCACCAAAATGTCAATATTTCATGAAATGTTATTGAACAGAAGTAACAGTTTTATAGGATGGAAAAGACTATGGCAACCAGAACTTTTAAACCCGAGTGATGGCCAGGTGATGGGAAAAAATCTCACCACCTCAAGTAATATTAGGCAGCTGAAATGTCCCCCACACACTGGACAGCCTGTTGCACTGGCTGAGCTCTGTTTAACGGCATTGCCCCTCTCCGATGGTACAGGGTGCTTTCTCCAAGTGGATGTCTCTCGCATAGCTGTCCAATTACAAATAAGGACCTGTCCACTGATCTGCTGGGGTCCAGAGGCATTGAGAGGCAGAACAAGAAAACGAACCCTTCTTGGTAGCAAAACCAAATGTGCCCTCAGAAAAACCAGAGCCTTGGGGGAACCCATAAGCCCACGAGTCCCCTTAGCTCAGGGATGTCTGATAGCTCACTCTTTAGTCATCTGCAGGCACATTGCTTGCCCTGCCCTCGTGTAACCAGGAATCCTATGTCAACCACATTTTCCTTTGGTCAATTGAACATGGCTGAACCAAGGGTAAGATGAGTCATAGGTGGCTGAGAGACAAACAGGTCTGTCTATTTTCAAGTGCTATCAACCCTTATTTTTCCTATATGCTTCTATCCATGCCCACAGTAAGACTACCCACTACTAGGTAATCTATTTGCATTTTCATAGAGACTATCAGGCAAGAAATATTTTATCACAATAAATAAATAAATTTAATTGCAGGAACAAATAAATAAATCTAATTGCAGGAATCTTGAGAAACTTCAGAAGAAAATGTGAAGGATGACAGATCTGTATTATTCACTGTGGATCTGCTTTATCCAGTAGGCAACACTGTTCTCAGAGGACTGTGTGCCATGCTTGCCCTGTAAAAAAGAGGTTGCTGGTGATAACACTGATGTAAGACTCTTGAGAGTCCCTTGGACTGCAAGGACATCCAACCAGTCCATTCTGAAGGAGATCAGCCCTGGGTGTTCTTTGGAAGGAATGATGCTAAAGCTGAAACTCCAGTACTTTGGCCACCTCATGCAAAGAGTTGACTCACTGGAAAAGACTCTGATGCTGGGAAGGATTGGGGGCAGGAGGAGAAGGGGACGCCCAGAGGGTGAGATGGCTGGATGGCATCACCGACTCGATGGACATGAGTTTGGGTGGACTCTGGGAGTTGGTGATGGACAGGGAGGCCTGGCGTGGTGCAATTCATGGGGTTGCAAAGAGTCGGACACGACTGAACGACTGAACTGAACTGAAATGAAAGGTATGAAGGCAACTGTCCTCCAGGCCACTGACTCATGGGACTTCCTGGGCCATGGCTGGATTACTCTCTGCAGTGTAATTCCACTGGTTATTAGGGTTACCATAAGTCAGACTATATTTTTAAAAATATTTTTATTTATGTATCAGGCTGTGCTGGGTCTTAGTTGTGGCAGGCAGGATTTTTATCTGTGGCATGTGGAATCTAATTCTCTGATCAGGAATCTCTGACTTAGCCCCTGTGCATTAGGAGTGCAGTTTTAACCAATGGACCACCAGGGATGTCCCAATGAGACTGTATTGATAGAAACTTTTAACAAAAATTTGCTCGAGAAGCATCATTTGTGAAATCTACGTAACAAACATTGCTGAGTGCTCATGGCAAACAGATGGAAACAGTGGCTGACTTTATGTTTTTTTGGGGGGCTCCAAAGTCACTGCAGATGGTGAGTGCAGCCACGAAATTAAAAGACGCTTACTCTTTGGAAGGAAAGTTATGACCAACCTAGACAACATATTAAAAAGCAGAGACACTAGTTTGCCAACGCTATGGTTTTTCCAGTGCTCATGTATGGATGTGAGTTGGACTATAAAGAAAGCTGAGCACCAAAAAATTGATCCTTTTGAACTGTGGTGTTGGAGAAGACTCTTGAGAGTCCCTTGGACTGCAAGAAGATCTAACCAGTCCATCCTAAAGGAGATCAGTCCTGGATGTTCATTGGAAGGACTGATGCTGAAGCTGAAACCAGTACTTTGGCCACCTCATGCGAAGAGCTGACTCATTTGAGAAGATGCTGATACTGGGAAAGATTGAGGGCAGGCAGAGAAGGGGACGACAGAGGATGAGATGGTTGGATAGGATCACTGACTCAATAGGCATGAGTTTGAGTAAACTCTGGAATTTGGTGATGGACAGGGAGGCCTGGTGTGCTGCAGTTCATGGGGTTGCAGAGTTCGACATGACTGAGCGACTGAACTGAACTGAACTGAAGGCAGGGTCTTTGCCTTGTGTGAACTAAGGGTCTAATAAGAGAGCCAGGATGAGCAAAGATTATGACAGCTGAAATGTGGATGTGACAGAGCAGATGGATGGATAAACATTGTTGGCAGATGGGAAGGTATTTCAAAGAAGAGGATGTCACATGAATTTAGAATGAAGTATGCATATTCAGTGATGTTGCAATAGGTAAATAATATAGAAACTACCACATCTTAACTGCTTGAAACCTGGGCTGTGTCTGAATTGGAACCAGTTACATAAACATTGTTTCCTGCCCCCAGTGTAATGGAAGAGAGGAAAATTTCCAGTTGACCTTCCACCTGATCTGCTTCTTTTTTTACTCAGGCAAAACGCTAAATTTGGGATGCTTCACAAATTTTGAAATTGTGACCATCTCATATCTTGCAGTATAAATGGTGGCTAAATATGGTCAAGGCTGAATTATAACACTTTGTAGTTTCATGTGAGGGGCACTGCAGGAGCTGCCCCTTTCCTCATTTAGAGAAACTCAGAGTTGAGCCAAGGTTGTAACTGTCATCTCCTAATGTTATTTGACCTTCTAGCAGGAGGTAGGACATGTAAGAGAGACAAAGATACAGCAACTAGAACACCAAAAATGAAGAGGTTTTAAAATAGAATTAGGTTAATGCTGGGGGAGTCTTAACAGCTCTCTCCACTTTCCTCATTTTATAGATGAGAAAACACAGGCTCAGAGGGCCAGGCGATTCTCTTATTTCATGAGTTTCTTAAGGAGCTGTCAGAGATGACAGTCACTAGACTACGTGTGACTAGACACAATGATAATGCTAGTTAGAGGGCATGTAGCATGAACTGACCAATCAGCATCCTTCCCAGACTTTTCTGACTCGACTTGAGGCAGAATTGAACTGTGCTCTTTTTGCCTCAAATTGACAACTGTGAGAATGTCCCTTAACATACAGCAGAGTGGAAGATAAGGAGCCCAATGCCAGTAGAATCAGACACAAGAAAGTTAGAAGCAGGTGCACGTGTGTGTGTGAGGGTGGAGAGAGAGAGAGAGAAGAGAGAGACAAAGAATGTGTTAATAATGATGCCATGTGCATGTACTAAGTTGCTTCCGTTGTGTCTGACCCTTTGTGACCCTTTGGACTGTAGCCTGCCAGGCTCCTCTGTGCATGGGATTCTCCAGGCAAGAATACTGGAGTGGGTTGCCATGTCCTCCTCCTCCAGGGGATCCTCCTGACCCAGGGATCAAACCTGCATCTCCTGCATTCCAGGCAGATTCTTCACCACTAAGCCACTGGGGAAGCCCAATGGTGAAGCCATGCTGCTGCTGCTGCTGCTAAGTTGCTCCAGTCGTGTCTGACTCTGTGCAACCCCATAGACAGCAGCCCACCAGGCTCCCCCATCCCTGGGATTCTCCAGACAAGAACACTGGAGTGGGCTGCCATTTCCCTCTCCCTTGCATGAAAGTGAAAAGTGAAAGGGAAGTTGCTCAGTCGTGTCCGACTCTTCACGACCCCATGGACTGTAGCCCACCAGGCTTCTCTGTCCATGGGATTTTCCAGGCAAGAGTACTGGAATGGGGTGCCATCATCTTCTCCAACCACAGGGTCAGTTCAACCCTGGTATTTGCTGGTTTGATTACATAAGCCTTTTTTTCTGGAAATGGTTTGAATGGGATTCTTGTCACTTTCAACCAAAGATCTCAATGAACATAAGCAATGAAGTATGCAGGAATACCAATTTAAGAGGCTGACGTTGCCCAGATTGGAGAAAAAATAGGAAAAGGACACTGGGTAGGAACAGTAAAGCTATTTTGAAAACAAATAAGTTAAAATCATCTTCATTTATATGCTCATGGTTGTACCTTTGCATGGAAATGATGATAATCCCTTATGCAAGTATGGGAAACTCTTCAGCTTCTACTTATACTCTGCACTTAAAATCCACTGTTAGAATTCCATTTCTCCTGCTTAAGACTTTGATCCCTGCTAGATGTAAGCATCCATAAGTGGGACAATCCTTTAAATCCCCAACAATCATTTATACTTCAGTTTGAAGGAAATATAGCCCTTTTCTTAAGAGTAGGTTGATAAGGGTGAAGAGGTCTGGATGGCACTGGCCCCAGGAAAAGGGAAGCAAGTGGTAGGTATACAGGATAAAACAGCAGCCAAATATTGCTTTTGCCTACCTCACAGTTTTGCTTGGCACTGGTCATTGTTCTATGTCCAAGAGCAATGATCTGAGTGACAGATGTCATTGTTTTCTTAAGAAAGGGCAAAATAGTCAGAGGGGTCAAATAGCCTTCTATTCCTTTGCAACATACCTTCTACAAGAACTAGAATCAATGATGTGAAGTCTCTGTTAATGCTCTATGTGTGCAATTTAAATCAGGATACTCACAACCACCATCTTTAACCCCATCCTCTTTGGAAAACCTTTAATCATTTTCTGAAAAACCCACAGTGGTGTTGCAGAGGCATGAGCAAATCAATGAACTTAAAACTTTTTAATTACAACATGTGCTTTGCCACAGACATCAAAGAAAACATACTCTTAGAATTTGCATTTGGTATTGACTGATTATTTAATCAAGGTCTGAACCGTGCCTGTGGTCTGAACCGTGTGTTTCTGGAGTTTTCCCAGCACACACTGACTGTAATAACATCATATGTTACAAAAGAAGTGGGGGTCCCACAAGACACTTATACTTTAAATGGAGAAAACCTTTTAGCTCCTTGGCAGAGTAGGTTAAAGGTGTAAGTGCTGGGTATCCCTGAATATAATCAAGCATGCTGGCAGTCTAACGGTGCTCTGGTTTCATTGCTGTTAACTGCAATGAGCTTCTGATCCATGGAGCCTCTGTGTGCTCCTGGTCTCATCAGCTCTTTGACCCTGACACACCAGTTACATCTTTATCCAGCATCATTCATCCATTCATTCAACAACTGTTTCTGAGCATCTACAATGTAAAAGGCCCTAAGAGTGAATGTGCTTGTGTGGAATGAGCTCCTGGCCTGGGAAAGTGAAAGACTTGCAACTCCATCTGCGTCTTCCAAGAAAGGAAGTGATGTCATAGTGGTGCATGGGTAAGATATTCATCCCTCAAATATTTTCTGAGTCCCTCTCAAGTGCCAGAGGGCTGAGGGTGCAGCATGGGGACTTTGGCTGGGGTTTAAGGAGAGACCAGATATGGACATGAGGAGGAGCAGGGAAGGAGCCGGTCTCAGTGGAAGAAACGGCATGAGGCAAACTCAGAGAGAGGAGAGAACAGCTCTAGGTGGAGAAGAGTGGCCGGTGGTTTCATTTAATTGGAGAAATGAGGTGGAGCTGAGAGGTAAGGCTGGGAAGATGGTAGGTGGCTTTACTGACTAAGATGAAAAATGCAGATTGTTTTTTTCTATTACTGATGATAAATCATCAGAGGATTTTGGGTGGTGTGATGGAATTCAGTAATGTATATTAGGACACATACAAAGGTATTTTTCTTCCTGGGCCAGTTGGTGAAAGGAAGGATGTCAGCAAAGTCTACACAGTTGAGACAAGACTGTTGCTGGGACGTGAAGGACAAATGGGAGTTATGATGTAATGGAAGAGGAATATGTTCCTCCAGGCAGAGGGACTGGCAAGAGCAAAGGCAGGAGGTAGGCAGTGCATGACTCAGGTGTTAGAGAAAATATGCTTTTGGAGTTCACGTTAGTAGTTTTCAGCCAATGGATGGGTACTGGTTGCAGGGCAGCTACACAGCCTTTAGAGCTCAACACACACAATTTTGAAACCAGGCTGCCAACTTCCTCAAGACAGTCAATCCCTCCCAGACTCATTTCCATCATCTGAAAACTGGGAGAAATGAATCATTTGAGATTCATCAGAGCGCTAATGATAAAGAATCCTCCTGCTAATGCAGGACATGCAAGAGATGCATATTCGATCCTTGAGTTGGGAAGATCCCCTGGAGTAGGAAATGGCAACCCACTCCAGTACTCTTGCCTGGAGAATCCCATGGACAGAGGAGCCTGGCAGGCTACAGTTCATGGGTCTGCAAAGACTCAGACACAACTCAGCCACAGAGTGCGTGCACATGCACGCCGCGCGCGCGCGCGCACACACACACACACACACACACACACTGTTTATTGTTAATGAGATAAAGCCTAAAACTCTGCATGGTATATTGTAGATAGTTAGCAAACACTAGTTCCCCTTCTCAAGCCTTAGTTTGCTCACTGTGAAGTGGAAATAATAGTACAGAGTCCACAGGGTTGTTGTAAAATCTAAACAAGGTATTATGTGCAAAGCATCTGACACAGTGAATGGAACATACTGCATTCATGACAAATGTGAGTCCCCTTACCTTCTGAGAATGAAATTATGTCAGAGGTTTCTCCTATACAGACCACATCTGTATTATCTGGCAACTTGCTAGAAATTCAGCTTCTAAGGCCCACCCCAGCCCACAGGATCAGAAACTTTAGGGCTGGTCCCAGGAATCAGCATTTTAATAGCTGCTCTAGATGATTCTGATGCACCTTCAAGTGTGAGAATCTCTGACCTCAGCGGATGTCCAGCACCAGTTCTGAGCCTTTAGTGTGGCCTCTATAGAGTCTTGTCATATGCCTATAAAATGAAGTTAATGACTAGTGTACCTGTAACCCCATCTAGATTGTAAATCCCTGGAAAGCAGGCAGTGTTTCTTGTTTGAATTGTGGCCCATGGTACTTAACAAGTATCTTCCAGACTGTAATGATTGATAGGCTCAACACTGAAGATTCTCAGGCTTCTACCATTCATCTATAGAATTAAACAAATGCAACCTTGACCCAGCTCTAAGACTGCTAACACACCTCTCAGAGAGCACTTTTCCACAGCCTAAGGAATAATGTCTGTGGCTTTGAGATGGTGTCTTAGGATTCCAGAGGTTGTTCTGGGCTTTCTTCCAGAGGTGAGCTGGAGGGGGCTGATTTGAAGTTGAGTGAAGGGTTTTGGAAGAAGCCACGGCAGTATACCACTAAAGGGGATGCTTACAAACATACAATTACCCAACCAGTGGTGCCCGTTAAATGGATTTATCTCCATGATGAAGAGAAAAGGCTGTCTTAGAGAAGACAGATGTCAATGGGGTCTAGCTTTAAAATGACTCATGAGGGAGAGTTCTCATTGCTGGGTTTAGGACTGGAACCATTTTTCTTCCCAGAAATGTTCTTTACATAAAACAACAGAAGGCTCAGAAAACTTGAGGGATTCCACCTGGAGAGGAGTATGGGGGAAGGAAGACCCCAGGTACCCATATATAAGCAGGATACTTTTCTGGAGACTGGGACTCACTCTAGGGGGCTACTCTCCAAGGTTAGAATGTGGGGAGAAGTGGCCTTGCCTAGAAAAAGTTCAAGAAGTTAGGGTAAAAACTGGTGACTTACCTGGCAGGGACAGTTACTGAACCAGATGTAGGCTGTCAGCTGACCTCCATCCTTTGCTATGCTATGCTATGCTAAGTCGCTTCAGTCATGTCCGACTCTGTGCGACCCCACAGACGGCAGCCCACCAGGCTCCCCCGTCCTTGGGATTCTCCAGGCAAGAACACTGGAGTGGGTTGCCATTTCCTTCTCCAATGCATGAAAGTGAAAAGAGAAAGTGAAGTTGCTCAGTCATGTCCGACTCTTAGCGACCCCATGGACTGCAGCCCACCAGGCTCCTCCATCCATGGGATTTTCCAGGCAAGAGTACTGGAGTAGGGTGCCATTGCCTTCTTCTGACCTCCATCCTTTAGAGGTCTTTAAATTTAGGATAGCTTCTGGAAAGTAGAGACGATTTTACTTTATAGCTCTGCCATAGGTAGGGAATGGACCGCCTGAGTCAGTTCAAGCAAACAAGACTTTTTGCTGAGTACTATCAAGTGTATTGGCATGCTGCAGTCAATGGGGTTGCAAAGAGTCAGATATGACTTAGCGACTGAACAACAACAAATCAAGTATATTAAATGAAAGAAAGAAAAAATAAAAGTGATTTCTTAGCCCAAGGAGCAGGATTTAATTTTTCTGTATTTATCTCGGAGCAGTTTGATCTAGAGCAGTGGTTGGCAAACTTCTCTTAAGGGCCAGATAATAAATATTTTAAGCTTTGTGGACCATATAGTGTCTGTAGTAGCTACCCAGCTCTGCTGTGGTGCCATGAAAGTGACCACAGATAATAAGAAATGATGAGCTTGGCTGTATTCCAATAAAACCTCATTTGACAAGATAGCTGGTGGACTGGGTATACAGCCTGCGGGTGGGAGTTTGCTAACCCCTGGTATAGAAGAAAAATGCCTGGCTTTAGAATTAGGCAGTGCTCATTTCACAGTCTGCCTCCATCACTCACTTAACTGGGCAAATTGCTCTAGCTTCTCTGAATCTTGTTCCCTTGTTTATAAAGTGGAGGTGAATATCTCTAGTTAGGATTAGAAGATGCACAGTATTTACCCCATTACACTATACCCATCATCAGGAGGCTTCCTGTGAATCACCATTCTAATAACAGCTTATCCAAAGGAAAAAAATCTTCCTTGCAGCATGCAAAAATCCTCATGACAACCTGGGGGGTTCATAACATGTGCAGGGCAATTCAAGGTTATATTTAGGTTGCACTGAATAGAAGTGATTCAGACAGATTAAAGAGTCATTTCTTTAAACAGTGTTCTTAGCTCTCCCTCAGAATGGTTTCAGGGACTGGAAGACACTCTGGCCCTTGCTTCCTTCTACCACACCTTCTCCTGGGGTTGGACCAGTGCAGGCCCCTGCTGATGGGCCTGATTCTCTAGGGCCCCATGGGATCAGGCTTAATGTAAGTGAATAGAAACTGTTCTGAAATCACAAGTCAGCTCAGCTGGTGTGCAACCTCCAGCCCATCCTCAATTTCATTCTATGTCCTCAAATTATACCAGATGAATCTGAAATAGTCTGTTCATTAATAAATGCAATACAGTGTCTCTGCACTTCATAGAGGACATGATCTAAGCCTGGCATGTGATAATCATAAGAACCAGCAAGCTATTTAGGTTCTCCCCACCTCTGATGCTCCAGTGGGTCATAATAGCTCTCCGAGCTCCTGTGAGCATCCCTCAGAGGCGGTGTCAATAACCTAATTCTGAGCCAAAGTCCAGTGCTGTGTGTAACATGGGCTGTGAGGTCACCATGACCGGACCTCTCTAAGACAGCATTTCTGAATCCAGCAAACACTAGGCTTACTATACATCAAATCAAAAGCCAAGATATCAACCCAGGAGGTGAGAATAAGAAGAGTTCACTGAAGACTGGGATGTTCCATTGGTTTGACTCCTCCCAAATCAGAGTCTGGAATGCAAACTGCTGACAGTCTTGTTCTTAGGGCCCCATGTATCTGTACTGTACTGGTATTGCAACTCGGAGTTTCATTATGTCTTTGGTGAGTGATGAAAAACAAGGTAGCAATGATCCAAATGGTGGAACTCTCTGGGCTGGGGAAACTGAAGGTTCATGAAAGTTGGGAATTTTGCTTGGAGGATTATAGTTTTCAGAAGTGTGAGATGCTCATTTGCCTCTTTAATACCTATTCTTTTCTTTGACTTCACATTGTTATCACTGACCCACCCATGGAGCCCTGCCTCATCACCTGATGTGATTGCCCAACAGCCTCCAGCTTCAACTCTGCCCCTTCCAGCCCCTCTACATAGAGGCTGGATTATTTCAAAAGGTAATCTCATCACTGCCTGTTGGTGAAGACTGGCTCCTTCAGTGTGACCACGTGGACCCTCATGGTTGCCTTCCACTCCCCTCCAGCCGATGCCTTCTATACTGCATCACCCTTCAGATTCCATGATCCAGCCACACTGAGATCCTCCCAGTGCCTTGAACTTCATCCTGTGGCTTCACTTGTGCTTACTTCCTCCCACCTGTGACTAATGACCTCTTTCCAATACCTGCTCATTCTTCAAATCTAGAAATCCATCTCTGACCTGCTGCCCTCTCACTGAAGGCAACGTCGGACCACCTATTCTCCCCTAATAGTATCATAATGTCATGGACTGTGTCTTCTTGGTGATGACTCTTGTATATTCAGAGTCTGCATGATCCGATCACATAGTAATTGACAAAAGGTCTGTTTAATATATGACAGATGGACTCATCAAGTGATTAAAAGAAGAAATAGCCTCAAAATCAGTAATTCCCAACCCTCAGTCTACAACAAAATTAAAAATGTACCTTTGGCTGGCCTCACTCCCATAGATTCTGATTCATCCAGCTGGGAATGGGTTTCAGACACTGAAAACCCACTGGTCACGCACTACAAAGCTCCCCAGGAGGCACTAATATTCAGCTGAGGTTGAGGGCTACTGGTCTTAAACGAGGAGGCATAAGAAGGTAGGAAGGAGCTATGATGATTGCCATTTCAGGAAAAAGAGAAAGGGACGTTCAACTTACAGATGAGGAACCCAGAGCTTGGCTTGTTACAGCCCTCAAGGGCTGTAACAGTTCCCCCAAGGGCTGGCCTTCAGGTACTAGCTACAGTGTGGACAGAGTGAGTACTCTTACCTGGGACAGTCAGAGAGATGGTCAGGAGACTGCATCTGCTCTGAGCAGGCTTGGACAGGGCTCTCTGATATCACCCTTACTTGGGGGCTGGGTAATTTTCCCTGGGCTGCTTCTCACTGAGGCAGCCCTGGTCACCATTGTGCAAGCATCTGCTACCTGGCTCAGGTGCTGCTCAGGGACCCACTTTAGCAAGGGCAGCCACCACCTTCCCAATAAGCCCACAGTGCCCTGGGCAGCAATCAGCATCAGCATTTCCAGATACATGGCAGATGCCTGAGTGCCAACACTGAGTGAGCAAGCCTGTGGTTGGCAGTGTCCAGACGGGCCTGGGGAACCTGATGGAGGGCTATTATTAGAGAGGCTATGAAAAATAACTTTTTCAAACTCACCCCAAGAGCAAAGCAGATGGCACCAGAGCTGTTAGAAACGGAGCTAGCTGCTTGGCACTGCCTTTTCCTTGCTCAGAACTTCCCCTGGTTTAACTACAAATAAAGTAGGAATCAGATGGCAGGGGGTAGTGATGCTCAGGCAAGTTCAATCATCCTGTGAATCTGATCATAATCCAAACTAAGAGCTCTGAGGGCTTTGCCATCAGCCCCCAAATAACTTATTATATGATGTCTGATCTGTGGTTCCGTGCAGGTAACTGGGTGATTTCATATCTGATGATGAAGACATGGGCACTAACAGCTGCCCTGCTCTTCATAAGAAGGCATTTTAATTTAAGGTTTCAGGCACCTTTACAGCCAGTAAAAAAAAAAAAAAAAAACCATTTCAACTAGCAATTCATCTCAAAATCAATTAGTGCTGGCTTTGTGGAAGAACAATGGATGTGGAAGAAACATCCTTCTCAGTTTCTTCAGCATCCACAGGGAGCCAGTTCAAAAGAGGCAGAAGAGGTGAGGGCTGGGATCAATGCCTTCCCTCTGCATCCTGCCCTTACAGCAGGGGAGATCAAGAGGCAAACAGTCCTGTGACCAGGCTTCTTTTCCCCACTGAAACAGGGAGCCAGATTAATACAGCCATCAGGCTAGATTTGCTGGGTAGCTAATTGAAGGCTCTGGTGGACAGCAGGGAGCTATTTTCACCAGTGTCTGAGGATGCTTGCCTCAGGCAAGCAAAGTCCCTGCCAATCACATTAGTGGGTGGCATTTAATTCCATGGCTTTGAAAAAACAACATATCAAGTAAGTCAGTCAAAATGCATGACCATGTGTGGTGAGAGAGGCAGAAACCAGTGGGGCTGGTTTTCAGGCCATAAAGTACCCTGAAAAGTACGATAGTATAGTACAACAGCTGACATTCAGGGGCTGGCATAGAGTGAGCAGGAAAGAAGAGTTAATGACTGGAGGAGGGAAAGAAGATGGAAGATGGTAGAGCTGAAGGATCATCAGTAATAGAAGACGGAAGGCAAGATGCCGTGGCACTCAGGCTAGATATTCATGGCACACACATTCACATCTTTGAAATTATGCAACTTTGAAGGTTCTTATGGAGAAGACTTGGGAGAAGGCAATGGCAACCCACTTCAGTACTCTTGCCTGGAAAATCCCATGGATGGAGGAGCCTGGTAGGCTGCAGTCTATGGGGTCGCTAAGGGTCGGGCATGACTGAGCAACTCCACTTTCACTTTTCACTTGCATGCATTGGAGAAGGAAATGGCAATCCACTCCAATATTCTTGCCTGGAGAATCCCAGGGACAGAGTGGCCTAGTGGGCTGCCGTCTATGGGGACATGACTGAAGTGACTTAGCAGCAGCATGGAGAAGACTTATTGTAAATGCATTGTGTACTTAATGTAAATGAGGGTGAATCCTGAAGCCTCCCACATTTGGCTTTCCTAGCAGGTTTGCATAAGCTATTAAATAGTGACAAATGAAAGAGGACAACCCGCCCCTCTGGAAGGGAGATTGAATAAACTTTTCATAAGCAGACTGCTCAGGCAAGAACACAGGGGAAATGGGGTAGAAAAGGCAAGGTCTGGCTTCTATAAACCAGCTCTGCCACCACGCAAGGATGCCGAACTCTGAAGACATGGGGATCACTGCTTCGACAAGTCACTCCGGAAGGACAGTGCACCAAAGTGAAAGTGCTGGTGGATGCCCCTCAGCAGACAAACTGTGCAGGGGGATGGCCATGTAGCAGAGCTCACTGGTATAAACGCTGACATACAAGAGGGAATCTTCTTGCCATCCTTCTCCAAATACTTTTTCCTTTTCAGTACTCATCAAATTAAGAGTGTGATATTTTTCCCTCTCAGTGGTCTTATTTCATTAAAAATGTAATTATAAACTTCAAAATTATGAAATGTTTCAACAGAAAATAATACAGCAGATACTCATCTTCCACCATATTAATTTTATTTGTGTCAACATTTTGCCATATTTGTTTTAGATGTCTTTTTTAAAGATATCTGAGAAATCTGCATACAGATTTGAGAAATCTGTATGCAGGTCAGGAAGCAACAGTTAGAACTGGTCATGGAACAACAGACTGGTTCCAAATAGGAAAAGGAGTACATCAAGGCTGTATATTGTCACCATGTTTATTTAACTTCTATGCAGAGTACATCATGAGAAATGCTGGACTGGAAGAAACACAAGCTGGAATCAAGATTGCTGGGAGAAATATCAATAACCTCAGATATGCAGATGACACCACCCTTATGGCAGAAAGTGAAGAGGGGCTAAAAAGCCTCTTGATGAAAGTGAAAGTGGAGAGTGAAAAGGTTGGCTTAAAGCTCAACATTCAGAAAAAGATCATGGCATCTGGTCCCATCACTACATGGGAAATACATGGGGAAACAGTGGAAACAGTGTCAGACTTTATTTTTCTGGGCTCCAAAATGACTGCAGATGGTGACTGCAGCCATGAAATTAAAAGACGCTTACTCCTTGGAAGGAAAGTTATGACCAACCTAGACAGCATATTCAAAAGCAGAGACATCACTTTGCCAACAAACATTTGCCTAGTCAAGGCTATGGTCTTTCCTGTGGTCATGTATGGATGTGAGAGCTGGACTGTGAAGAGGGCTGAGCGCCGAAGAATTGATGCTTTTGAACTGGGATGTTGGAGAAGACTCTTGAGAGTCCCTTGGACTGCAAGTAGATC
The DNA here is from genome assembly GCA_935064755.1 of Tragelaphus eurycerus. Classification (NCBI taxonomy): domain Eukaryota; kingdom Metazoa; phylum Chordata; class Mammalia; order Artiodactyla; family Bovidae; genus Tragelaphus; species Tragelaphus eurycerus. Next base: position 36,677,876 of record CAKXYN010000002.1, read on the forward strand.
TAACCAGTCCATTCTGAAGGAGATCAGCCCTGGGATTTCTTTGGAAGGAATGATGCTCAAGCTGAAACTCCAGTACTTTGGCCACCTCATGTGAAGAGTTGACTCACTGGAGAAGACTCTGATGCTGGGAGAGATTGGGGGCAGGAGGAGAAGGGGACGACAGAGGATGAGATGGTTGGATGGCATCACTGACTCGATGGATGTGAGTCTGAGTGACCTCCGGGAGTTGGTGATGGACAGGGAGGCCTGGCGTGCTGCAGTTCATGGGGTCGCAAAGAGTCGGACACGACTGAGCGACTGATCTGATCTGATTTGATCTGATTTAAAGATATAAAATGCCATAGGTGTCATCCTTTCCTCATTCTACCCTTGCCAGAGATATATCCTTTCTGTAGATATTTTTATAATTCTACATATGCCTGTATCCATAAATAACATGTAATATTTTCTTGTGTTTTTACAGTTTTAAGAAAATGGTATATTAAATGCTTGTTGCTATAGTTTACGGTGTGATATTATAAGTGGACCATTCTTCATTGAGAAATTTAGAAAGGCCTTTTACTTTCCAAACAGATTCAGCTGAATCATCAACAAAACATATGAAGAGTAAATATGCTTTTATTTTCTAAATTTTATCTAATGAGTTGTCAATTCCGGGTATGGCATTAGAAACTTTAGAAGTACAGTTGACTGCTAAACAACATGGGTTTGAGCTGTGCAGATCCACTTATTTGTGGATTATTTTCAAAGGAAATACTACAGCTACATGATTCAGAGTTGGTCGAATCCTTAGATGTGGAGTCACACTTACAAAGGAAATGCCCAAACTATATATCATATGTGGAATTTTGACGGTAGTTCGCGTCAGCTGCATGTATTCAGTCCCGAAGTGCTGGAAACACAAAGAACTAGATCAAATGCTCACTCTTACGAAACTCAAAGGCAGTCAGGAGGAACAAACAGATGTGAATAACAGTGGCCCTCAATAAGTGCTATCATGGATGTGAGTTACCAATATAATTTGGGGCCAGGGCAAGCAAAGAGACGATTTAGCATACCACTGTTTTTTGTGCATACAAATATGTTGTTGCTCTTGTCTGTTCACTTCAAGGACTTCACTTCCCAGAGTGTCCTGAAATTATGTATTCACTACTGGTTTCCCTTTGAAGGAAGAGACTATACCTCATTTTTCTTCTTATTGCTAGTAGGTTTTAAAACTTCTCATACCTGGAAAATATCCCCTTCAGTGTAGTAAACCAAAGGTCAATTTGACTGTATTTCTGAATTACATGCTTTAAAACATGATTTCTGGCCCGTCCTGGTGAAGTCTGGGGTCAAATCTGTGTGATAGTTTTAAGCCGAGGCAAAGAGAGGGTTTGTACAGTAGCAATGATGGATTAACTCTAGTTAAAACACTGATGTACCAACGTCCTGCTGTATTTCTCCCAGATGGTTGTAAATTGGGACATCTCATAAATCCCCAGGCCTTTCCTTTTCCATGGCTGGTTATTACAGAGTCCCAGGGCAGAAGAGCACTTTCCAAAGTAAAGTAATTGTGAGCTATTTATTATCTTTAAAGGAGAACCTGTCAGCCACCATGGCCACAAAGCTCAGACAATTCAAACCGCCTAAAGTGCCCTGATTCTGCAAAATCCTTTCAGTCATTTGGTGGTTTGGATCTAATGCATCCAAGAAGGCAGCTACTGTCACAGAAACCCACTGGGTCTGCCCTGTTTTCACCTGAATGTGACACCCCCTGCCCTGCTTCCTGATGGGTCCTTTGAAGGAAACAGCCTAGATGGCAATTATATAGCACATATCTCAGCATTCTTCTCTCCCATGGCAGTGGCAGACGTGACTAATCCATCACGGCACTTTCTTTCCTGCTGACCCAGAACTCTGTCTGCAGGCAGTCACTACCAATCAATTGCAGGCAGTCACTACCAATCAATTGAATTTGGTATTCACAAGAGCACTTATCTATCATCTCTGAAGGAAACGATGTTAGTCAGCAATAGTTAATTTTACCTAACACATTCGATTGTTCGATAACTTTGGATTAAATTTTCTTAAAAGCCCCAATGCCCCAAACCAAATTTCTTGAGAAATAGCTCAAGTTCTTTCAGGGCCTGAACCTATGTTCAATGGTATGTCCTTGTGAAAGTTGTTCAACCCAATAACTAAACAGTATTTCTATCTCACTTACTAACTTGGCCAATTTGAAGTCAACAATAACACCTCTGGAAATGGTGTACTATCCATGGAAAGAACTTAGTTTTGGGTCTAAGAACAGTGCCAAACACTCAGGAGGGGCCAACATATGCTTGTTGAATGTATAAAATAGTGGGAAGACATAGGTCACCTTGTTCAAACTGTAGACCTTCTGATGTTGAGCATGCTCACCTTTTCCTTTCTTTTCAAATTTCAGTTAGTATGAACATCTGATAGGTGAAGAAAGTGAAGTCACTCAGTCATGTCTGACTCTGTGACCCCATGTACTGTATCCTGCCAGGCTCCTCCATCTATGGGATTTTCCAGGCAAGAATACTGGAGTGGGTTGCCATTTCCTTCTCCAGAGGATCTTCCCAATCTAGGGATTGAACCCAGGTCTCCCACATTGCAGGCAGACTCTACCATCTGAGCCACCCAGGAAGCCTGACAGGTGAAAACTGGGGTACGAGAATTTTCTGGAGGATATGAGGGTAAGACAATGATATCTATTTTTCCCAGAGGTGTCTGCTGATGGATAAACAGAACCATTTTCTCCTAAAAGGAATGCTTGAGAACTTGTAGGAACCAAAGATTTTAGGAGTCAAAGGGGGACAAATGTCACTGAAGACAGTGCAGAAGACGATAGTCCTTTGAAACCAAACTTGAAACCCGGTGACTTCAGTTACTTGGTAGCCACCCATATTTCTATACAGGCTAGTAGCTATAGGCTAGCATGCACAGGTGCACAAGGATTGATGAAATGCTGAATAAACCATGACACTGCAAATGTTACCAACTGTTTACTGGTATTTGTTCAAACTTCTTTTTCTGAAATCTCATATTCTCAAAGTGACTTTTTCTTTTGGTTTCTTCTTTGAATATAAAAAAAATGAAAAGTTCTTACCCTCAAGGCAATAATTATTGCCCAATAATTTTGCCCAAACTATAGTTATTTTAGGCAATAACTATATTGCTTAAAAGTGGAGATGAAGCTTCTAGAAGATCTCAGGAAGGATCCTGGAAGTTATAGGAAACGTCTGTGCTGGTAATAAATAAATAAATGGATGAGTAAGTGAATAAAAGGGACAAGCAAATAAAAGGGAGTGTGATAGAACTGAACAGTAGACGTGGTTCTCCACAATACCCTCTGTATGCCGCTCCCTGTGCATAAGGCATAGTGCACTTGGCCCAGATGGTAAAGAATCTGCCTGCAATGTGGAGGACCCGGGTGTGATCCTTGGATTGGGAAGATCCCCTGGAGAAGGGAATGGCAACCCACTGCAGTATTCTTGCCTGGAGAAACCCATGAACAGAGGGACCTGGCAGGCTCAGTCCATTGAGTCGCCAAGAGTCAGACACGACTGAGCGACTAACACACACACATAGCCACTGGGAAATGGGGGTGAGATAGGCACAGAGGTACAGGACTTGATGCATACAAGAAATTATATACATGATATAACTTCAGAATCCGAATTTTTTTACATTTACTAGTTTATTAAAGATATGGTAAAGGATACAGTTGAAAAGCCAGATGAAGAGAAACATGGAGTGAGGTCTGGAAGGTGCCAAGTGCAGGAGCTTCTGTGCCCATGGAATTGGGGTATATCACTCTCCTGGTGTGGATGTATTCACCAATTCAAAAGCTCTCTGAACCCTGTGCTATTGGGATCTTATGGAGATTTCTTCATGTAAGCATGCCCAACTATTACTGCCATTTCCAGCCCTTGTCCCCTATCTGGTGGATGGGGCAAGGCTGAAAATTCCAAGCTTCTAATCATGGCCTGGTCTTTCCGGTGACAATTTCCATCTAGGAGTCCACCCAGAGTCAGCTCAGTAGAATAAAAAATTCTCTTAGAGCTCTTATCACTTAGGATTTCCAAATGATTTGGGAGCCTTGTGTTAAGGAAGGAGTCAAAGACAAATATTCAAACAAGAGATACATTAGTGTTCTTATCTCACAAGGAATTAAAAGAGTGTTCAGAATCCTAAAATTTTTAACCGAGTGGAACTCTAGAGGTCAGGTTTCAGCATGTGCCAAGCTAGAATTAAATGATTTACTCAAAAATCACACACTGGAGAGTGGCACAGAGCCTGAAGCTCCCGATTCCTACCTGGTAGGTGAGACCACTTCCATCTGGGGTGGTTAGGAAGCATCCTATGAACAAAGCAGGTTCTGGTGGGGTTCTTCAGGATGGGTTTGATTTAGATCTAAAAACAGAAGCAAGGGGGATGGGCTTTCCAAGCCAGTTGAAAAGCAGTTTCTTAAGATCCCTTTGGCTTTAGTAAAAGGTCAAAGGAAAACAGTGACCACTGGAGTCACACAGAACGGGGTCTGATTCATGGTTCTCTAACTTTTGCCATCTGTGTGTCCTAGAGCAAATTTTTTAACTCTCCACGTCTCAGATCCCCAGTAAACTGGAGATTACAGTATAAACATTGCAGGGTGATGTAAGAATTAAGAGTATTTGTTGAGCAGCTTTTACAAGACCATACATCCATGACAGCTGTTATTTATGCTTATTCACTTAGGGAGGTGGTGGTGGTGGTTTAGTCTCTAAGTTGTAGCCGACTCTTGCGAACCCATGAACTGTGGCCTGCCAGGCTCCTCTGTCAGTGGGATTCTCCAGGCAAGAATACTGGAGTGAGTTGCCATTTCCTTCTCCCTCACTTAGGGAGAGGGATAGGAGATAAGCTGTGGGAGACAGGACACGATCAAACTATGGATGCCTGTAGCTGCCAAGTAGAAGAATCTGAGCTCTATCTTGCAGGAAGTGATGAAAAATTAAAATCTTTGAGTAGAGGAACCAAAGTCATAAAACCAAACATTAATAACTAAGCCAGGACACCTGGTGAATTTTCTTGTCTTATCCCCTGTGTAACCTTGGAGTCATCCTCTGATCTCTGGATTTTCTCCACCCAAATGGATTTGGGCATCCTTATAACTTTTGAATTAAGCATTTCAGATAGGTTAGTGAAAAAAATGTCTTCTAAACGAGGGGATTATTTATCTTCAGGAAATACATATCCCTAAAGTTTCTAGCCAGAAGTTGGCAATGGAACTTCAGAAATGTTTTCTGTCAGTTCTCTGTCAGTAATAGGGAGAAAAAGTCTGTTCTAGAAAGGACAAAATAAAGTACCATGCCCAATTCTGGCATGCCACTAAATGGATAAGACTCCAGTTAGCACCAAGATATTTTCTCTATAACTTCAAGATGAATGCCTTTCTTCCTCACTGTCTCACATAAAGGACAGAAAAAGGCAAAGAGGAGAAGTTTTGATTAAGAAATGGATGCTAAGCCAACATGAAACAACAGGTGAATGAAATGAGAAGGAAAAACAAGAGGTAAATAAGGCAAGAAAAACACTACACACAAAAACTTTTGTGTGGGTGTAAAGTTCATTTGATAAAGAAAAAGTAAAGCTACAAATGCTTGCTCTTTGGCATAAGATCTTCAAAAGGAACATCTCAAAATACTCACACAAGTGACTTCTGTCTGAAGGTGTGGCTGAGAAGGCTCCATAAGCAAGTTTATAAATGGTAGGTCCCACAGCATAGGGAAATGATGCAGTTATGAAAGTATATCAGTAACATGCCTTACACAGAATTTGGGGTACCTACCAAGAAACCACACCCCAAGGCATTTGTTTTAACTGCAGAACCTGCCTCTTTCCTAGTTATGACAACCAAAAGTCATAGCACTGTTTCTAAATGACTCTCCTTTCTCAAGAGTCCACCTCCTGTGCTCCCATCAGCCAACTTTCAGCTATTTGGCTAACTGGGCTTCTAAGATGGGTCTGCAACTGTCTTATTCCATACACATCATTAGTCAGTGCCAAGCTAAACAGGCTCCAGCCTCAGCTGAGAGTACAGTGTCTTGGCTCATCACCCCAACAACTAATGAACAAACATGAGTGATGACTACTGGGCACACACCAGGCAAAGAATGCAAGGTGCCCAGATGAGTCTTGCTTTAGATGTTACACCTAGGAAGGCTGTCTGACAAATACTGATAGCTAATGTAGAACAACAGGTGAATGAAATGAGAAGGAAAATAAAGAGGTATATAAGAAAGACACTATACGTAAAACCCTTTTTGTGTGTAAAATTCATTTGATAAAGAAAAAAGTAAAGCTATAAATAAATGCTTGCTCTTTGGCATAAGATCTTCAAAGGAACATCTCAATATACTCATATGAGTGCCTTCTGTCTGAAGGTGTGGCTGAGAAGTGAGCTTGTTTCAGACAGACAGTGTTAACAATGTACCATCAGGTGAAGCTTGCTGGTTTTCATTTAAAGTGTTGGGACTTCTCAGGTGGTCCAGTGGTTAAGAATCTACCTTTCAATGCAGGGACCGTGGGTTAGATCCCTGGTTGGGGAACTAAGATCCCACATGTCCCCGAGTTACTGAGCCTGTGTATCACAACTAGAGAATCAGCGTGTTGCAACAAAAGATCCCATGTGTTGCACCTAAGAGCTAATGCAGTCAAATAAATAAAGTGTTAAATTATAAAAAGGTTAAAACTTGGGTCATTTATTGAGCATATCCCGTGACTTGTGTGACACTGGATAAATGGATCTAAGCTGTCATAACTGCCATGAAGTAAAGGAAACTTAAGAGTGGCAAGGATTCTTCAATATCTGCAAATCAATCAATGTAATACACCACATTAACAAATTGAAAAATAAAAACCATACGATTATCTCAATAGATGCAGAGAAAGCCTTTGACAAAATTCAACATCCATTTATGATAAAAACTCTCCAGAAAGCAGAAATAGAAGGAACATACCTCAACATAATAAAAGCTATATATGACAAACCCACAGCAAACATTATCCTCAATGGTGAAAAATTGAAAGCATTTCCCCTAAAGTCAGGAACAAGACAAGGGTGCCCACTTTCACCATTACTATTCAACATAGTTTTGGAAGTTTTGGCCACAGCAATCAGAGCAGAAAAAGAAATGAAAGGAATCCAAATTGGAAAAGAAGAAGTAAAACTCTCACTGTTTGCAGATGACATGATCTTTTACATAGAAAACCCTAAAGATTCCACCAGAAAATTACTAGAATTAATCAATGAATATAGTAAAGTTGCAGAATATACAATCAACACACAGAAATCCCTTGCATTCCTATACACTAATAATGAGAAAATAGAAAGAGAAATTAAGGAAACAATTCCATTCACCACTGCAACGGAAAGAATAAAATACTTAGGAATATATCTACCTAAAGAAACTAAAGACCTATATATAGAAAACTATAAAACACTGGTGAAAGAAATCAAAGAGGACACTAATAGATGGAGAACTATACCATGTTCATGGATTGAAAGAATCAATATAGTGAAAATGAGTATACTACCCAAAGCAATTTATAGATTCAATGCAATCCCTATCAAGCTACCAACGGTATTCTTCACAGAGCTAGAACAAATAATTTCACAATTTGTATAGAAATTCAAAAAACCTCGAATAGCCAAAGCTATCTTGAGAAAGAAGAATGGAACTGGAGGAATCAACCTGCCTGAATTCAGGCTCTACTACAAAGCCAAAGTCATCAATACAGTATGATACTGGCACAAAGACAGAAATATAGATCAATGGAACAAAATAGAAAGCCCAGAGATAAATCCACACACCTATGGACACCTTATCTTTGACAAAGGCAAGAATATACAATGGATTAAAGATAGTCTCTTTAACAAGTGGTGCTGGGAAAACTGGTCAACCACTTGTAAAAGAATGAAACTAGAACACTTTGTAACACCCAACACAAAAATAAACTCAAAATGGATTAAAGATCTAAACGTAAGACCAGAAACTATAAAACTCCTAGAGGAGAACATAGGCAAAACACTCTCCGACATATATCACAGCAGGATCCTCTATGACCCACCTCCCAGAATACTGGAAACAAAATAAAAAATAAACAAATGGGACCTAATTAAACTTAAAAGCTTCTGCACAACAAAGGAAACTATAAGCAAAGTGGAAAGACAGCCTTCAGAATGGGAGAAAATAATAGCAAATGAAGCAACAGACAAACAACTAATCTCAAAAATATACAAGCAACTCTACAGTTCAATTCCAGAAAAATAAATGATCCAATCAAAAAGTGGGCCAAAGAGCTAAATAGACATTTCTCCAAAGAAGACATACAGATGGCTAACAAACACATGAAAAGACACTCAACATCACTCTTTATCAGAGAAATGCAAATCAAAAGCACTATGAGGTACCATTTCACGCCAGTCGGAATGGCTGCGATCCAAAAGTCTACAAGCAATAAATCCTGGAGAGGGTGTGGAGAAAAGGGAACCCTCTTACTTTGTTGGTGGGAATGCAAACTAGTACAGCCACTATGGAGAACAGTATGGAGATTCCTTAAAAAACTGGAAATAGAACTGCCTTATGACCCAGCAATCCCACTGTGGGCATACACACTGAGGAAACCAGAACTGAAAGAGACACATGTACCCCAATGTTCATAGCAGCACTGTTTATAATAGCCAGGACATGGAAGCAACCTAGATGTCCATCCGCAGATGAATGGATAAGAAAGCAGTGGTACATATACACGATGGAGTATTACTCAGCCATTAAAAAGAATACATTTGAATCAGTTCTAATGAGATGGATGAAACTGGAGCCTATTATACAGAGTGAAGTAAGCCAGAAAGAAAAACACCAATACAATATACTAATGCATATATATGGAATTTCGAAAGATGGTCACAATAACCCTGTATACGAGACAGCAAAAGAGACACTGATGTATAGAATAGTCTTTTGGACTCTGGGAGAGGGAGAGGGTGGGATGATTTGGGGGAATGGCACTGAAATATGTATAATATCATATATGAAATGAGTTGCCAGTCCAGGTTCGATGCACAATACTGGATGCTTGGGGCTGGTGCACTGGGATGACCCAGAGGGATGGTACAGGGAGGGAGAGGGAGGAGGGTTCAGGATGGGGAACACGTGTATACCTGTGGCGGATTCATGTTGATATATGGCAAAACCAATACAATATTGCAAAGTTAAAAAAAAAAAAAGAGTGGCTTTGTCAGAAGTCTTGTTAAAAAGGACATGCAAAGGCACTGAAACATAAAAGGTGCCTGCCGTGTCTATGCCTTATTAAGAAATGCTCATGCTTTAGGACAAAAGATGGCATGCCCATCGAAAATCATCCTGTAAAGGCAGCATGTTTAATTATCTCTAATAGTAACGCTACCAAAGATGGGGTAAATCACAGGAGAAAGATAGAAGCCAGTTGCTAAGCCACATCCAAAGGGATTTATTTTTGAAATTATCATAATATTAATGATAGGTAAAGCTGGTAAGGTACAACCCCTAGGGATGTTCTGGGTATAAACTGACCCATAATGGGCAGGGCAAAAGAGATAAATGAAGTGGAGAGAAAACTGGAACACTGGGCATTAACTAAATGGGTCATATTCTGTCTCACTTCATTATTTTGATGTATTTTCTAAGGTCCTTTAGCAATATAGGTTGGAAATATCATGAGTTTCACAAACAAGGAACACTTCAGTTAATTTGTCATCTCTGAGTCTTAATTTCTAAATTAAATTAGAAAAGGCTAATTAAGCCTAAATACAGGTAGGAGCATTCAATTAGAAAGTATAAATGAAAGTATCTAAAATAACTTCTGACACATAATAGGTACTTAATAAGTACTAGTTTCCCCTCTGCTTTTCTTCATGTGTGTGGCATGTTTTACTTCTATCTCCCATTAAAGCTTATTTTGTACATCTTCGTTAAGCTGTCAAAGTTTCCCAAATTCAAGATCTGTCCAACTATTTACCCCTACAGCACCATGAAGCCCACTCAAGAGGGGTGCAATAAATGCTCACAGAAAAATGACTGAAAGACTCAATCCATTAGGCAAGGGGCATCCCTGCATGCATGTTTTTATAATCTCCTGAGTTCAAACATAATGATCACACTGTGTGCAATTTATAAATCCACATTTGCCTCTTTCACTAGACTGGAAACCCTCAAGGGAGACCTAGTACCTAATACGCACTCAATAAATAATAGATGACAATATCTTTAATGCACCTTTGTATCTTCTGGGGGAACTCTGTTGATCTGAAGCACTACTCAGTGCATTAGAGGAGAGGAATGCCAACATTCCTCAGCAGGAGAACAAAATGTGTGAAAAGTTTATCTTGTGAGAACATGTACAGAGCTTGTAGAAAAAGAGTTAAAATACAGAGACAGAAGCTGTGGGATGTTTATACTTTCGTCTAAACAAAAGTGAGTTGACTTCTGTACATAGAATTTAACCAACTTGAGCAGAGAATGCAGTGGAAGATGACGTGAGGTTGTTCTCACATCAGCTTTCTCAGCTTATGAAATGAACTGGGACAAGACTACATTTGTCAATAAGTAGTAACAGAGTTTGAACAACCTCATGTTCTGTTAGCTGCGTTTTGGGGGAAAGTTGGAGGAGGAGTTTATAACACAGGCAAAGAATGGAGTCATGAAAAAGATATGCGTAGTGTACAGAAGAGTTAAAACGAGCCTGTGTGCTCCAGTTTTTAGGTATGTAACTGCCTGTCGACGTCCTATTGACTTGGGTCGGTAATAAACCATGTGGTTGCAATTGGACTCTGATCATATAGCAATAGCAGAATATTCTTGACAGTCTCTCAATATGTAACTTGGCAGCTCAGAGATTTGCATTGAGTTTTAAAGTTTTGTGTCCCATTTAAAGCAAGGAGTATTATCTTGGAGCTCTTCAAATTACCTGTAATTGTGTGTCACATTTTATGAATGTGTACATGTGCTTTTCTACCCCCAGGGAATCCGTGGCTGTCATCAGATCCTTAAAGTTGGTCATGATGAAGTCCCAAAGAACCACTGATTTAAACAGAGCAGCATGAGAAAAAAAAAAAAAAAATTAATACAAACCAGAGCAAAAGCTGTGTTTCTAGCATTGAGATATAAACTGATTTCTTTGTCTCAAAGCATTGTCTTAGAAGTGTTCCATAAACACTTCTCACATATTTCTAAATTTGAACTTATTATCTTCATCTTAAAACTGCCCTGCCTACAGCATGTCCTATAAGGATTTATGGCGTCTTCCTTTGGACCAAAAATAATGATGTCATCTTGGACACCTTTCTAGTCCTTAGCTTCTGTGTCCAGTCCTCAAGTTGTGGCTCCACTTCTTCATGGTTCTAAGCTCTGCCCTTTCCCTTCTACTCCCACTTTGTCTGTTGAGGTTCCACATCCCTCATCCAGAGGACTTCAGAAGCCTCCTAACTCCCTCTCTTCATGTTCAGATCCTTCCATCCCTTCTCCACGGTGTTATGAACTCAATACAAATCCAACCATTTGGATCCAGGTACTCAGCACCATAAAAGATAAACTTTTCCAAGTCAGAAAAGAGGGCCCCCAGCACAGGGCCTCTGCCTGTATCTTCTAGTCTCACTGACTACCATTTCCCCATTCAGATTCTGCCTTCCAGAAACACCAAGTTACTGGTGATTTCCTTGTTCTTCCATGTTGATGTCTCTTTTTGAAATGTTCCCTCTTTAATGGGCTAACTACTCATCCCTTACACAAGCAGGCCTGTCACTCATCACAGCCCTGATCTCATTCTACTAAAAGGCTTAGTTTAAGCGAACACCCCTTCCACCTCCAGCATACTGTCATATTCTTTGGGCAAGGAAGCTTTCTATTAATTGTGTTAGCCCCACTACCTAGAATATTGCCCAGCCAGCTGAGAATCTGTGGCATACTCATTGTCTTCTGCTTGGGGTATCCTGAAGACATAATGGCTGCTCTGCAGGCTTGGCTAACAGAGTCAGCTATAGGAAACCATTCTGAAGGGAAAACAGGTCATAAAGGCTTTACTTTAGAATATAAAACCCTGCTTAATTCCAGGAGTTCTGCCCCTCTGATACTGACCTGAGTGTCAGCCAGCTGAACAATAATTCAGTCTTGCCTCAATTTTTTATATGCATCAGCTTCTCCCAAAGTATAATATTATTTCTTCACCAACAGCATTATTTGTGGTAAAAGAAGCCAATGACTTGCACAGCTAGGTCTATGTGACCTTGCCCAATCTCCTCATGCATACAGTTGTTTTTTAAAACTCATGTTCCTTTATACAGCTTAAGGCATTTTGCATCTGAATTTACTTAGGTGAAACAGGGATGATAAGATCTACCCCAGAGTAGTTAACATAAAAGGCATGATACATATGAAAGTACTTCATAAAGTATAAGGTGTTATGCAAACACCTTCTTGCTCTCCATCATTTTAGAATGATCATGAACATTTGAGTAAATGGCTTCTTGGTGTAAAATGCAAGATCCCAGAAGTTCAAGTTGTGAAAACCAACAGCTTTCATTGAACAGAGCACAGTTCCATTTAAAGATTGGCCCTAGGAATAAAAGATAAATATACCTAGTCTTGGTCATCTTGCTCAGGACACTAGTTATAATATATGCATATTTGAAATAAAACTACTCAACAATGTTATTCAACATATTTACTCTTTTATTTAAGCAATAGGCAGGAGAAAGAGTGATTGTGTACAGGGGATTCTGGTCAGAAGAGTGAAAACAAAGATAATCAATGCTGACACCACATTTGGCCCCTGTTTGTGTCCCAGATGCACACGCTCTGAGAATAGAGAAGAAGCTTTCAATCATGTAAACCTCCTCAGCTTGCAGCCCAGAAAGAATTCATGAATGAAGACAGAAAGCCAAGTCGAATCAACAACTTTGGAGGACCAGAAGGCTGGACTACTGTTTTCCAATCTTTCTATTTGAGACAAAACCAAAAATAGCAGGGGCTTGCGTTGGCAACCCAGGAAATCAAAGCAGGAAAGATGCTGAGGGCTGAGTCATGGCAAGTGACCTCATCAACAAGGAGGCTGAATGTAGCTATAAACGACAGATGATGCTGCTCCATCGGAAAGCAGGAGGTTAAGTACCAGAGAGATGGAGAGGATCAAGGCATTGATGTGATGCCCAGCATGAGACGGAATGACTTATGAAAAGCTTCCTTCCAAACAGAACTGCTTAAATGAAGTTCAAGGAGGCTAATCTTTAAAAGATGCAATGTTTATGTAGAGACATCCTTAATGCAGTGGTAAGAGTCCTGGTTTTGGAGCTTTGCAAAGCTCTGGGCTTTGGGAAAAAAACCTTTGGGCTTTTCCACTTAAGCTGACATGGTTCACTTTCATCACCTTTAAAATGATATAATAATACCTCCCTCCCAGAGTGGCTGTAAGGTGAAATGAAATGAGGCATCAAGCATGGTGAGTAGACCAGAGCATGTGTCCAATTAATGTGTGGAGGCTCCTCCTTCCTTCCCCAGCAGACAAAAAGCTTAGTGGTGCCAATTCTTGTAATGTTACTTTCTTCTCTAATCATTCCCAGTTATAACATCTTTGCCCAAACAGAGAGATTAGATATGGTCTAGTTCTGCCTTCAACCTAAGCTGGTGATAATCTCGATCATCTCCTGACATATGGCCCTTCAGCTTGCCTGCTAGAACAGGCAGGTGCTGCAAGATGGAACTTTAATTGTGAGAAAATTTTTGCCGCAGCTGTTAAAATATGCCTACCTTACAAGAGTTTATAAATTCAAATAATGTCAGTGTTTTTCAAAATGTAAAGCACTATATAAATGTAACGTAAGCAAAGAGATGAAAATATATCAGTTTATATTAAGTAGTCTAGTTCTCTAAGGCAACGCTTCTCCCCTTCCTCCCCCTTTATCAGTAGAATTCCTTTTCAAATAGATCTTACGTATTACCCAGTACTTTACACCAGGGCTTCCCTGGTGGCTCAGATGGTAAAGAATACGCCTGCAATGCAGGAGACCGATTTGATTCCTTTGTTGGAAAGATCTGCTGGAGAAGGGATAGGCTACCCACTCCAGTATTCTTGCCTGGAGAATTACCTGGACAGAAGCCCCCGGTGGACTATAGTCCATGGGGTCTCAAAGAGTCAGACATGACTAAGTGACTCTCACTTTGACTTTACACCAGGACTTCCCTGGTGGCTCAGATGGTAAAGAATCTGCCTGCAATGCGGGAGACCTGGGTTCGATCCCTGGGCTGGGAAGATCCTCTGGAAGAGGGCATGGCAACCCACTCCAGTATTCTTGCCTGGAGAATCCCCATGGACAAAGGAACCTGGTGGGCTACAGTCCATGGAGTCTCAAAGAGCCAGACACGACTGAGTGACTAAGCACAGCACGTTACTCAGCACATACAACAAATGACGGCAAATTCAGCACGTTACTCAGCACATACAAGAAATGAAGGCAAAGCTTGACTGTGTCAACTGGAAGAGGGGCCTGTGCACCCTTCCAGTCCCCAGTTCCTTCTTCCATTTCTCTTATACTATGAGACACTTGAACTGTACTGCAGGGTTCCTTGGAGAAAGGAAGCTTGAAATCCCCTGTTCTAAGGCTACACAGAGCTCTGATATCAGCCTTGTACTTTCCTAGAAAAAGGGAGAGATGTCACAGAGAAAGGACTGGTTTATAGTGTTATTTGAGCGAAATGGCTCAATTTGAGTCCAAGTAGTAATTAGCATAATGAAGGCCAAAGCTGTAATTACGACCAGCCTGGTGGTAATTCAATTTGAGATACTTTGCAAGAATTTCAGGGCAGAAAGGAAAATTCAGTGAAATCTGAGGGACGCAAGCTGCAGACTGGAGTTTTTGAGCGATCTCTGAGTGAAATTCACAGAATGTCTTTAGTGCAAATAATACTTACCAGTTTAAAAGTGTTGTGGACACCACAATTTCATTATTAACAGCTTATTATTAATAGTTTAAAATCCTGCTATTAACTGATAGTTATAAACACTGGGATTCCATTTCCTTACCTACAAAAATGGGAATCAAATCCTTATTTTGGGTGGGAAAGTACTTCATAAGATCCTAAAACCATTAACCTTAAGATGAAAAATTGTTGAATTTACCGACATTAAATAGTAAGGATATTTAAAAAGATACTGGTAAGTTACCAGGGACAAATAACAAAACTGGGAGTTAATTATTGCAGCAGCCAGAGCTGACAATTAATACCTAGAATTTAAAAATAAATAGAAAAGTGATGAAGGGCATAAAAATGCAATTCTTAGAAGGTAAGGTAAATAGGTAAGAAGCGTATGAAGAGAAGCTCAAATTCACTAGTTTTTCAAGGTATGAAAATTTAAACAACAATGACACATGCTCTCAGCAATTAGAAAGACCAAATGTTCACACCCAACGTTGGAGAGGGTATGGGGAGGGGAGACCACGCGTGTGCTTTTTCCATTTATTAATATAGGAACAATCTGAGGCTAATAATCATACCATATGACTCTGAATCCCAGCTCCTGGGTATGCATCCCCCAAATAATGCTTAATACGGGTCCCCAAGGGATACAAATAAGGATGTTTGTTGCGGAATTTTTCGTTACTAGTTGAGATCTGGAGGTGGGATAGGTGTATATCAACTGGAAGGATATAAATAATGTGAAATGAAATACAGGCAATGAAATATTATGAAAATGTTGGGAGTCTACATAATAATAGGGATCTACCTGAAAATATAATGTTCAGTAAACACTGCTGCTAAGTCGCTTCAGTCGTGTCCAACTTTGTGCGACCCCATAGACGGCAGCCCACCAGGTTCCACCGTCCCTGGGATTCTCCAAGCAAGAACACTGGAGTGTGTTGCCATTTCCTTCTCCAATGCATGAAAGTGAAAAGGGAAAGTGAAGTCACTCAGTCGTGTCCGACTCTTAGCGACCCCATGGACTGCAGGCTACCAGGCCCCTCCATCCATGGGATTTTCCATGCAAGATTACTGGAGTGGGGTGCCACTGACACTAAGAAACATTCTTACTTTTTATAGCCTATTTGTATTATCAGATCAGATCAGATTAGTCGTTCAGTCGTGTCTGACTCTTTGCGACCCCATGAATTGCAGCACACCAGGCCTCTCTGTCCATCACCAACTCCCGGAGTTCACTGAGACTCACATCCATTATAGATTTATCATTTAGAAAAATGACAATATACACATACACCAATAATAAGATACATTTTATAAAGACACATGCACATTTGAGTTCCAGAATATGTAGGTAGTTCTCTGTTGGGAAGGGGAATGCGTTTGGGAGCCAGGGTGAAGAGGAGCAGTAACAAAATAAAAGGTAAACCTTAGGAGTGTGATGGGGGGACAGAAGGGAGGCTCAAGAGGGAGGTGATATAATTATGGCTGATTTGCCTTGTATGGCAGAAGCCAACACAACATTGTAAAGCAATTTTCCTCCGAGTAAAATAAATAAATAAATAAAAATAAAAGGAAAGTCTTCCATGGACTTATGGTGATAAGCTATAGACTGAGGAGTATGCGCAACCCAAATCTGTATTTGAGGGCCAACTCTTAAAATGTTGGTAAGTTCTTGTGAAAATTAGGTGAAATCTATAAAACAAATTTCCTGGCATATTGGAAACACCTATATGGTTCCCCTGTGACTCAGGAAATATGAAAGGAATGGGGTTTTCTTCCCTTAGTTTCTCTAATAATTTAATCTATGAAAATAAACGAGTCTCAAGAAAGCGAGGAACTAAGAGTAGGACTCAGATATGGGTATAGAAGATTTGTACTCAAATCTGGATGCATATCAGAATCATCCAGAGGATTTACAAAAAAAAACACAGATAACGAGGCTCCATACCCACATCTCCCAGGATGGAGGGGATCTTTATCTCTACATGGGGGAGGTGATGGGGATCAGGGCTGGGGTCTGAAGAGCAGCATTTGAAAAGCATTGCCATCATGTCTGTCTGTCCACTATATTTCAGCCACTTATGTTCTTTGTATCATTGCTTTTAAAACCTTCAACAACTTTCGCTAAATAAAGCAGCACTGAATTGCTCAAAAAGAAATATATTTCAAAATATATGACTAGTGTGTACAGTATGGTACTCCATCTGCTCTTCCAAAATACTTGAGTTTTAGAAAATAATGTGTAGATAGGTCTATAAATTGCTACCTCCCACAAAACAAAGTAGAGTCACTTTAGGGGGTATGGGAAAATATATTTTTTTCTTTTGGTTTATCCATAGATAAAGATTTATCTGTAAGAGCAAGCAAACCTGGCTTCCTTCCTTCCTTCATTTATTTAGTCATTCAGTCAACACCTGATATGGTTCAACTAACTCAGAGTAATTCAACATCTGTAATAAAAATAACTTGCACAAATTCAGCAACTTTCCTTCTCCTAGCTCAATACTCCAGCCAGTAAATGTGCATCTTGGGTTGGATGGTCCTAGAAGGCAGAGAATGCAACTCTCTGTTGGATGTCACTGTGTGCTCATGGACTCCAGCTCTGGGTTACTAATGACTAGGACAATCATTCTAAGATTCTTTTCTTTCCCACAGTATTTAGTACCATGCAGTCTCTGCCTTTCCCAGTGCTGTTCAGATACTAGCTTTGAGCCTTGAGGCTCAAAGATGAGGCTACCTACCCTTCATCTTTCCCAAACCAATCACTGTCACCAGTGAATGAGTTTTTGACTGGCTCAAGAGAAGTAGCATTTAGTAAAAGAGGAAGAAAGTCGGATAACTCTGAGTTTGAAACTCGGCTTTGTATCTACTGTCTGAGTCTCAATCTCTTCATCGGTGAAATGGGATAATGACATCAACTTTGCTGGGTCACATGTGACATTCACATGTCAGAGTGAATGTACAGTGCCTGGAACAGAGTAGACCTGGCAAATACGGAAGTGAGGCTGCTGCTGCAGGTGTATTGCTACAAAACCAGTATCTAGTCCTCTCATGTGAGCTCTGGCCCCCCAGTGCTCACAAAGCTCCAGTTCACAGCTCATTGCTTTGTGATTCATGCTGGGCTTCTGTGGAACAGTTTCTTCAATCCAAAGTTCTCAGGAAAATGGAGCCCACCCTGAACCATGATACGATCTTAGCTGCAACTGGAACAACCCATCTGGCCATTACCAACCTTCTTTCCTTAGAGGCCTAGCCCCTGTCATCCAACCATCCAGCCTGTCATCCCTAAATCTCTAGCCAATGTCTTAAATTGAGATCTTAGATTTTATGGACCTCTCAGATGTATCATACTGAGAACTCTCCATGGGGTGCCAAAAGCCCCCAACCCCTTTTAGACACCACCAGTAATCTGATAAGGATGCTTGGTTCTTCCTTCTGGTCATTCTAGCCTGGATTAATAAATATCTAATAGCTTTCACCTCCAGGGATCAGCTTTAGACTTCATCCTCTAATCTGGCCTCTAAGACCTAGATCTCACCCATTCTACTGCATGTAATATGCCCATTGACTGAGCCATTCAAGAACCAACATATAGGGTTCTGGACCTACACACAAAACAATTTGTTGAATATGAGTCAGTGAGTCCATGGAAATGAATGATGGACCAAATGAATGCATCACTCCTCATTTACGAATGAGATTTGGGTTGACTGGGCAGCTGGACTGTCGCCCAGAGCAGGCAAATATCACCTGCACTGCCTCTGGAGAGAACGCTGAGCTCATGTACCTCTGAAAGGCTCATGATTTCCCATTGTGCTAATTTGTGGGTATTTAAAACAACTGCAACAACATCCAAAACCAAAAACAATGTTCTTTAAAATTAAATCATAACACAGTGTTCAGTTTATACCCTAAAACATACTCTCTCGCTCAATACATTAATTTTCATATCTGCATAATGAAATTCATGTATATATATGTGCATACATTTTAATGAATATCAATAGATCATTACAGTTTTATGCAGGACAGGTTTTTTAAAAATCTGGCATGAAACATATACATATTAAATCACTCTACAAAATGGTAATTTATGAACAGAATTTTCCATGTTGTTTTCTGCCATTTAACTTCTCTGTTGTTAGACTGACGATCTTGTCTCTTGAAATGTCATTTGCTTTGAGACGTCCTTTCTGACTCCCCTATGAGTCACTCTATTCTCTGTTCACCCAAAGCTCTTTTTATAGGCCTCTATGAACATATTTAGATGATCAATTTCCATGTCCGTGAGAAGCAGTGCTGCCTTGTAGTTAGGAGCTGGACCACAGGACTAGATCTACCTTTAGAACTTAGCTTTGCCACTTACTAGCTATGTGGTCTTGTCAAGTTACTTAACCTCTCTTGGCCTCAGTTACTTCAACTGTAAAGTGGGGATAATAACAGTTGTTCAGTTGCTAAGTAGTGACCAACTCTTTGCTGTTACTACTATTATTATTACTATTACTACTCCCTTTCCACCTTGTCTGTGACCTCCCGGACAGCTGATGAGGGTCTGTTTCTTGCACTTGGTTCAAGAGTCAAGTATAATCATTGGTATATTGTAGGTATTCAATAACTGTCAAATGAACTCTCCCAAATCCCTTATTTTCAACACAGAAAAGTTCCTAAATGTTCTTCAATGGAGCAAGGATCCAGACAAGATTGTGTTTTAGTCTGTTTGAACTGTTATAACAAAATACCACGAACTGGGCAGCATATATTCAACAATAGAAATTTATTTCTCATAATTCTGGAGGCTGGGAGTTTAAGATCAGGGTGTCAGTAAGCTGGGTGAGGGGCCTTTTCCTGGTTCACGGCTGACATTTTTTCATCGTGTCCCCACGTGGTAGAAGAAACTAGAGATCCCTGTGGGCCCTCTTTTATAAGAACACTAATGCCATTCATGAGAGCAGAGCCCTCATGACCTAAGCATCACCTTCCAAAGCCCCCTTTCCTAATACCATCGTCTATGGGGTTTGGGTTTCAACATATTAATTTGGTGGAGATACAAGCATTTGGACCACAGCAGATTCACTGTAAAAATCGCTGTATTTATGGTAGTCGTATATCTTTCAAAGTTGCATGTCTCTTGAAAAGTCCTTGGAAGAAGGATCACGTTGACTCTAGGGCATTTGCTGGGCTTTAACTATGAGAAAGTGCCCAGGTGAGCTTGCTCCAGAGAGTGGCAGGACTTCTTTGCATGGTGCAGACCTCCTTCCCTTTCTTATGGCACTCATCTCACTCTCTATCAAACACTTGGAATTCTCTATATTTGCTCTTTGCTAATTATTTTTTTGCCTCTTCCCTTATGAAAGTGAAAGGGCTAGTTGCTCATTCATGTCTGACTCTTGGCAGCCCCATGGACTGTAGTCTGTCAGGCTCCTCTGTCCATGGAATTCTCCAGGCAAGAATGAGGCAAATTTCAGGGAAACAAAGTAAGGTATCTATTTACAGTAAAATGGCTCAAAGTTCCAATAATAATATGTAGGTTGTCAAGTGTCCAACTGTCCAGCTGAAACACTTTAACGTAAGAGAGGAGGCTAAATTGAACAATCTATTCTTGAAAGAAAATCTACTGATTCATTAGCTAGTTCACTATGAATACATTTTCTCTCAACCTCCAACTACACAGAAGCTCATAAACTTCTATTTATTATTTTACTTCATATCCTTAATTTTTTTCTTTTTCCCTTTTCAAGTCAGATATCATAGACTGAAGAAGAAACAACAGATAATTGAGTTTCTTTTATCAGCCTCCTCCACCAGGCACTTTAAGAGACAGTTTATTTATTCCCGGCTTTTGGGAAAATTTCAGCCTACGGATTATTTGTCATTTTTTCTTATTTTGGTCAAATTGTAATTTTAATTAGTTTTATTCTTGGATTCTGGGATCTTTTCCTTCTGAAAATTAAGAAATCTTCCCAAACATGACTTGAAAGAGAAGGAAAAGCAAAGGGAAACAAGGAAGACAAATAAAAATATGAAAGCTTCCATTTTCGAATGCGTGCTTTGTGCTAAGTCACTTCAGTTGTGTTCAACTCTTTGCAACCCCTATAGTCCGTAACTTGCCAGGCTCCTCTATCCATGGGATTCTCCAGGCAGGCACTCTGGAGTGGGTTGCCAAGGCCTCACCCAGGGGATCTTCCCGACCCAGGGATCAAACCCGCATCTCCTATGTCTCCTGAATTAGTAGTGGGTTCTTTACCACTAGCGCCACCTGGGAAGCCTGGTGGGACTATACCTTTTTCTTTTCTACATCCCCTAGATGCCAATTAATTAATTAATGAAAATTAAGGGAGATTATTCAGACTTTGAGAATAGAATACAACTTTGAGAACTAATGGGTTCACTAACCTGAGTGAAATTTTTTCTGAACTTGGACTCACATCTTGCAGGATAACCTTCTATGTCAATATTACAGCCTCAGGTAGAAGAGTAAAAGTAAAGAGGAAACTTATTTTCAGTTTAGAGAAAACAGTTCCAAGAATGCCAGGGCAACTGAAAATGACAGAAGAAGAAGGGAAACCATGACAAAAACCCTGTATTGACTAAATTTGTAGCAGTGGAGGACCTGGTCTACGGGCTTAGAATTGGCAAAGCTTTCCAAAGAGCAAGAGGTTGGGTGGGGATCTTGGAATTTTCAAGGCACCTTCTGGAATTTAGAACTTCAGGGAATGAATTTTTAAAAATTCATTGGGATCTTTGGGACTGGGATCATGCATTAACTCATTCAATTACATTCAGGGGATGTCCACTTGGTTCTCATTACTAGAAATTGAGAAAGGAATATAAATAATTGTAATATGGCATGAGGAGAACCATAATAACACCATAGGTTATTAAGCAGGGAAGTAGCACCAAAGATAAGATCTTTCAAGTTAGGTCAAGTAGGATGAGTAGGAATTTCCCAGGTAGAAGGGAAAAGAGGAGAGACATTTCTGGCAAAGTTATGAAAAACCATGGCATATTGGGAAAACTGAAAATAGTTCTGTATAGCTGGAACACAGATAGTGAGGAAGCTGGCCAGTGGAAAAACTGGCAATGAGGCTTCTGTGGGCAAATCACACAAGCCTTCTGTTCCAGGCCGAGAAAGCTGGATTCCCCCTGTAGGAACCACCAAAGCATCTAAGCAAAGAGTGAGATGCCCTTCTGAGCTATGTTTTGGAATGGAATGATCCCTAATCTAAATTCTACCTATTCCAGCTAGGTTTCACTTCCAATTCTAAGTTTAATCTTTATTAAACATTTACAATTTAGACTATTACCCAACAGCCCTGGTCTTGCCTCCATGGTTTAGCTCATTTTTCCTAGGAGAAATGTCCTTCTTTCTTCTTTGGAGGTATGTTGAATCTGGGAGCAAGAAGCTTACAAATCTATGGGCTGGAAGCCTGTGACCACTTAGTATGAATCTCCACCACCTTACAGGTGGAAATGAGGGTAAAAGAACCTGCTGCTGCTGCTGCTGCTAAGTCGCTTCAGTTGTGTCCAACTCTGTGCAACCTCATGGATGGAAGCCCACCAGGCTCCGCCGTCCCTGGGATTCTCCAGGCAAGAGTACTGGAGTGGGGTGCCATTGCCTTCTCTGGTAAAAGAATCTAAGCAGTACAAAAACCAAACAAAAACCTCTTCCAACACCCAAACAAACAAAAAACAACCCCTCTCACATAAAAAACTCCCCTCAAAAAACAGAACCACAGGGATCTTAGGACCAATATGTTCTCTATGCACTGCCTTAAAACATAGACACACACACACACACACACACACACACACACGCACACAGGTAAACAAAACCAAATGGAAACACTGAGTGGAAATGTGTTTTCTCCCACTAAAGCAACACATTTGGCAAACTTCTTTAAAGAACATATATTTGGTAAATACAATGCAAATATTTCATGACAAAAACAGTGTGCATTAAACTTACTACATGTTGTGGGGGGAAAGAGGAGGGAGGAGAGCATTTGTCTTGGAAAAAATTAGAGAATGGAGGGGGAATGTTGCCCCCATGGGGTGAAGTGGATGCAAAGTGGGCCCCAGGGAGACCAGTGGTCTGGGGGACAGCTGATGATTTAAGAAAAACTGAAAGCAGGGGCCATGGGAATGGTTGTGTCTTCTGGGCAGGGGTCTCACCTTGGGATAATTTTGCCCATCCCCCACCCCACGGACCATTTGGTAATGTCAGGCCACCACAGGTGGAGGTGGGGCGTGCTCCTGGCATCCGGTGGGCAGAGCCTGGGAGGCTGCAACACACCCACAGGGCAGAGGACAGCCCCACGACAAAGGATTATCCCAAATGTCAACAGCACTGAGGCTGAGGAACCCTTGCACCCATTCTTGGCTGCACTTCCCATGGCTGCGTCTGAAGACTACTGCCAGTAGATTTAAAAAAAAAAAAAAACACTGTAATGTCTGAAAATAAAATCATTTTTATACTTCAAGGAACAAACAGAGGGATCATTTTTTTTTTTTCGTGACTCTCTCAGTGCTTGAAAATTTCCAAAGGCTGGAAGAGCAACCCTGCCTTCTATACATAGCTCCCAGGCTCTTGGATCCTCTCTGAGCTGGGCCTCGCCAGCCCTCTCTGGGCTAGATGCTGCTGCTGCAAAAGATAAGACCTTAATTTATAAAAGGATGCTATTCCTGGCAGGTAATGGCCAGAAATTTCCAGGAAAACCATCCTTTCTTATCTCCAGCCTCCCTTCTACTCCATCACGCAACCCCTAGCATTTGATCCCTATTTTACCCCCTACTCATTTCAATTTTCCTGGACCCCAATTCTGGGCTCAAAAGCCCAGCAAGCTTTTTCGCCTTTTCTTTCTCTTTGCCTCAACTCCTCTGACTCTGAATGTAAAGCCAGGCTGGAAAATGAATTTTCTAACAAGCAATTTTTTTAAAGGCAAAAGGTCCATGTGCCATTAAGAATCCAGAGTCCAGCCTGACTATTACCTCTGATAAATCACCTCCACCCAATTTTCTTCCAACAAATGAGGGCTGTGAGGACTGCCGGGCTGTAGCAGAAATTTGTTTAATGACAGTCTCTGGAAAATTAGCCACTGAGCAATGGTGAGGGAGGCCTCTCCCTTCTAGCCCCACCCCTGTGGCCTCTTTTCCACCCTAGACTCAACAGCCACATGGAGGACCGAATATGTGAAGAAGGCTCAGGGTCGGAGGAATCAGTCTGGATTTTCTGTGTGTTCTGCTCCTTCCCATATCCCTCCAAGTCCCTTTTATCTTCATTGCTCCATCCCCGGAACCCAGTACTGGCTCAGCTACACCTGCAGGGTAGTATTTTTACCTTCCTGCTCTCCTTTTCCTGACCCAGTTACATAAGGAATATCCCGCTGCCCAACGCAAGGAGGTGGAGGGAGGGAGCTCGGAATTTGTGACCGACCCAGACTCCGTCCTCATTTCTGCTCTGCTGTGTAAGCCTCGGTACAGTTCCCTGTTGTCAGGACGATGGCAGACTGTCACACGGGAGGACGGGGCTAAGACTAAGGCCTGTCCCTTTGCTTTACAGAAGCACTAGGCTTGGGCCTGGAGTGACTGGCTCAAGATCACGCATTTTTTTAGTGGCGAGATTAGGGCCCAAGTCTCACCGGACGCCTGTCTTTGAAGAGCACAATGGGCAATTTTTCCTTTTGTCTCACATGTGGCAGGGTTAGGGTAAGTCTTTGCCTGGGCCCCCAGAGTCCCATGGGGGAAAGGACCCACTCCAACTAGCAATAGAATTTCAGATCTTTGTCCTTTTAACTTTGGGCTTCACTCAGTTGTTGTCCAGTCGCTAAGTTGCATTTGACTCTGCGACCCCATGGGCTGCAGCACACCAGGCTTTCCGGTCCTTCACCATTTCTCGGAGTTTGCTCAGACTTGTGTCCATTGAATCGGTGATGCTATCCAACGATCTCATCCTCTGTCATTCCCTTCTCCTCCTGGGCTTCACTCAGAATTGCACTTAAATCTCACATGATTAAACCTTCCCATCTTCTCCTTCTCTTCTTACTGTGAAGAAGGAGAGGATGGAGAGAAATCCAGTACTTGGCACTTGGCACCTTGTTCTTACTCTACAGACGGTTGCATTCATGCATGCTTTCATTATGGAGGAGCAAGTAGGAAGCATACGATCTGCCATTGGTAATTGGTACTATCGTTTCACAAAGTACTTTCTGAAGCCCAGAGGTTGTGCTTCAATGTTTCCAAACTATTATGTTCAAATTCCTCTTTGACTCAAAATTTACAGCTTTCTATATAACTAATGCCATGGAATCCCATAATTCATTGTGTTTTCTAACTTTTAAATTAATTTTGACCTAATTCCACACATACTGGGGAAGAAGAAACTTATTTTGAAGCAAATAGCAAGCAATTATTCCTGAAAAAAATTGGTCACTATGAAGTTTTCTGCTGCTGTGGTTGTTTAGTCACTAAGTTATATCCTATTCCTTTGTGACCCCATGGACTGTAGCCTGCCTGGCTCCTCTGTCCATGGGAATTCCCAGGCAAGAATACTGGAGTGGGTTGCCATTCCTTTCTTCAGGGAATCTTCCCGACCCAGGGATCAAACTGGTGTCTCCTGCATTGGCAGGCAGATTCTTTACCAATGAGCCACCTAGGTGCTCAAATACCCAGTCTTTTAGTCTGAAAAATGATAATAACAGCAATACTGCCCCTTAGAGAGCACTGACCACGTACTAGGCACAGTTCTAAATGTTTTATATGGTTTAATTCATTTAATAGTTTCAACAACCCTAGGAGGTAGATACTATTATGATCCTTGTTTTAGAGATGAGGAAACTGAGCAACTTGCTTAGGACCACACAGATAATGAGTGGCAAGATAGGGATTTGAATTCAGACTGTTTGGCTCCAGACTCCTTAACCATCAGCCTACCCTGCCTCAAGAGATACTCTTTGGCAACAAGTTTAATGGTCAAGGAAAAATACAAAGAATATATTACAAATTTGTAGACAACTGACAAATTCAAGATTCTTTGCTTAACCTAGAGTTCCCTCAAACTTGTTGGACTATGAAAACTTCTTCCTTTTATACCTGCTTACAAAATCTCGAACACATATTTCATGGGATGTAATTTAGAATCTGCTGCTCAGCAACAAACCCACACACAGGAATCCTTATTTAAATTAGTGCTAGTAAAGTTGCAGAGCCTTCCTAGGCTAATTCTCACACTAACAGCAAGCAGGGAGCTATAATAACCTTCTCTTGAGAGAAGTCATTATTAACTGTCCACTGTATGGCTTTATCACACTTCTTGCTGCTGAAGAGTCATGCAGATATCTTAATTAACCAACTGATTTCCCTGGATTCACTCCACCATTTTTGGCAGAGTATTTAGAAAAGTGTAAAAGGTTGCACTATTTTCTATAAAACTGAAAAATGAGGGGACCAGGACTTGGGAATGGACCAAGGAGTGATTGAGACATTTCATGTGTCTATGTTCCCCTTTTCTTTCTCAATTCCCCTTCCCAAAATGGAAATTACTGCTCTCATTTTCCCTTTGAGTGGATTTTCATTTCCAGTGTAAAGAATCTGAGTAACTCCTGCCAGATAAGCCTGGTGAACAGCACATCAATGCCCTTTCCATCTGTGGCAAATTCAACCCATATCCCAGCCAATGGGAGAGAAGAAAGACTATAGGCCATTCCTTGGACTATGGCTCCAAGTCTCACATCCAGGGCAGCTGCTGCTGTTGTTTTTTTAAAAATCAATTTCCATCTTCACTTGTGAGAAGGACCCACAACTAGTAAGATTTACTCAGACATTTCAAATCACCAGCTGTAAACGCTAATAGACAAGTGTAATCTGGGAGTTTCCAGGTGGTTTCTGAGCTCTAAGAAGGATGAACTCTGATCTATGGGCACATGCATGGATATACATCAGGCAGAGCTCAGTCTGATTTCTAAATCCACCAGTTTTTAGTTGCACAACTTGGGGTGAACTGGGTAAAACTTTCTCATAGGTATGTTCAAATACAATTTACAAATTCCTTTTTGATGTGGTTTGAGTAAAGGCTGTGTTTGTGTGCTCAGTCATGTTCGATTCTTGACTGCATGGACTGTAACCTGCCAGGCTCCTCTGTCCATAGAATTCTGCAGGCAAGAATATTGGAGTGGGTTGCCATTCCCTCCTCCAGGAGATCCTCCCGACTCAGGGATCAAGCCCGTGTGTCCTGCATCTCCTGCATTGGCAGCAGGTGGATTCTTTATCACTGTGCCACCTGGGAAGCCCACAAGGTGGAGAGATCACAAGGCTATTACATAGGGCAAGAAGGGGTTATGTGACCTATAGTAAACACTTAAGGAAGTTTCTTTATAAATATTGGTCATTTTAATTGAAACATATTATCTAACTCTAAGAAGTACATATTATATATTATTACATGTATTTTGAACAGTTCTTAATGAAGATCTAGTTAATGTGTAAGCAACTGAAGAAGGTACAGATCAATGATAGCTTCTTGAGGTCCATAATTTTAGAAAATACCTTAATTGGGTTCTAACATTCTTTTTCATAGGAGAGTGCTTGCCCTCCCTTCCTCTTTTACAGAGCAAATTTACCTTAGTAAACTAGATTAAGAGCAGCAAGGTGATAAAGTAAACTTATACCCTGATCATTTATTTATAAATGTTGACATAATCCTATTTTAAAAGCTGCAGATAGTAGTATACAGATAAGATTTATTTCTGAAAACATAAGGACATTTATAAGAACAAGTCACATTTCAGGCTACAGCTGCCTTTTCTAGCTCCCAGGAGCAGAACACCCAAACACAATACTGGACACCAAGCAGTAAATACACAGTGAATGGACAAAGCCTGTATGTATGAGCACCCTGTCATCCCCCAGTGCAGCTGAGTGCACCGCTTCTCTCTCTTACCTGCGGTCTACTACATCTTATTGATGATGGGGATTACACAAAGCTCAAAGCTGGAATAGCAGATTTAGAAGCTTACAGTACACAGCTAGACAAAACTACCCATTGTGGTATCACATCCATTTCTACTTTTGGGAGACTGTACCAAACCATTTTATTTATTTATTTATTTTGCAAAATACATGCCGCTTCTTTCCATCCAATGAGTACAACTCTAGAAATCAAATTTGAAGGAACTAGTTCATACTAGAGTATGAATGATTGCTAGAGGCCCACAGGCTATTTACATATTTAAAGGAATTGGTTACTTCGTAGGACTGTCATTTCAACTACTGCAATAGGCTCAAGGGGGAGAGATTTGGGGGTTCAAAATCAGAAAATAGGTGATTGGCCTCTCAGTTCTTCTGGGAAACCAGACTTAAATTCAACCGGAATAAATCATATCAAATTCTGATTATTCAGAAATCCAAACTTCATCTCTTCATGCTTTATCATTTTCTTTGGGTATTGGTAAGTCCCTGACAATCTTAAAAGTCAAATGAGGGAAAAGAATATTCAGAAGTTTCATTTTTTGCCACTTGTTAACCAAGAAGATAAGCTCCTTGGTTCAAGTGAGGCTTCAAGATTAACTCCGACATTCATAAATGTATCTTTCCTCTGCCCCAGAAAACAGAAAGCTGACTGTCTCTTGCCACCCGCACTTCTATCCAAGAATAGGATTATATTAAGACATTCTGAATTTCCTCCTACCTTCTACCCTGCAGACTCCAGGGCTTGGACAGTAATGCTTACCCTCTCCATCCAATCAATAGGACTTTAAGCAAATCATTCAGTGTAACCAGTCAAAAGGAACGATCTGTATAAATCAGGTGCATAAGGCAAGTCCAACAGCATTAGTGACACATAAACAGCATTCTATACTTGAAAAGTTGAGTCTTTGATAAAAGCGATATGTTTTGCCATCTTTTTTAAAAACCCTGATCCAGGAAGCACTGACGAGAAAAGTAGCAGGGTAGTGACACCCTGCAACCAAAAGATAATGTCGACATCTATTTCAGGCCCTGCTTGGTTCCCACTGCCTGGTTAATAACACTTGCCTCCAGAGTCGGCCAACCATCCTCCATGCCTATTCCAAGTCCTGACCGTAAATACTATGGTCTAAAAATGCAATCAATC
This sequence comes from Tragelaphus eurycerus, assembly GCA_935064755.1. NCBI lineage: Eukaryota > Metazoa > Chordata > Mammalia > Artiodactyla > Bovidae > Tragelaphus > Tragelaphus eurycerus. The sequence goes on from CAKXYN010000002.1 coordinate 36,706,979, forward strand.
ATCTTACCCATTGGGCCAATTGGAATCAGACCACCAGGGAATCAGATGACCCTTACTGAAGAGCTTTTTCCTACTAGACTGAATGTGAAAGAGAGCTTTTCTGAATGGCAAGAATGTACCAAATGCATTCTATACATCTGACACATACAGAGCTGCTCAGCATGTGTGTGGATTTGTGTGCCTGTACAAATGTGGACAAAGGACTAGAAGCACAGGAGTGACAGACAGTAATGGCAGCATAGCCATGCTAATGCTAAGTCACTTCAGTCGTGTCCGACTCTGTGCGACCCCATAGACGGCAGCCATTTCCTTCTCCAATGCATGAAAGTAAATAGTGAAAGCAAAGTCGCTCAGTTGTGTCCAACTCTTAGCGACCCCATGGACCACAGCCTACCAGGCTCCTCCATCCATGGGATTTTCCAGGCAAGAGTACTGGAGTGGGGTGCCATTGCTTTCTCCAAGCATAGCCATACCAGCCACTGAAAACCAGCACTCATGGGATGTCTTCTCTGGCTAGCTATTGAGTTAAGCGATGCACCTGCCCTAGTAACAATGTTCTCAACTTCACATTATCAAGAAAGGATAACAGAGAGGTTAAGAGCTTTACTCAAGGTCACGTGGCTAGTAAGTAGTAAAATGAGAATCAAACAAAAGATGCATAGCACATCAAAGCCTGTACACCTTATAGCTGCCTTTGAGGACTGACCTCAGTTTGGGCAGCTGCAGACTGGGGTGTGGACTCACTTCCAATGTCAAAGGCCAGCCATATTGCTGAGCTTTGCCCTCCCCTGCAACATGAATGGGAGAGTAGGTGATGCCATCTCCTCTTAATCCCCTAGGATCACTTCTGGTGAACCTCCTGCCTCCCAAATCAGTTTTCTGAAAGAGGGTGAATACATTTCAAAGTGTTAGTTAGAAAATTCCTCACTCCAGGTTGGAATTAAAATTATCATGTAACTATTCCTTACTGGGCAAATATACCACGACTCTCAGCATCACTTTTTCAACCTTTACTAGGCATCTTAAAGTCCTCCAGCTGCAGGCTCAGTGTGGTCCAGCTCTGAATGGGTTGGCACCCAGTCACCATTTGTTGAATGGATGAATAATGAATGGTTCAACCAGCTGATGAATTTAAAAGAGGATATGACTTAAAGTCACTATAGCAGAACAATATAAAAGTAGCTGGCAAAGGTATATTGAAATGTTAAGTATTAAAATCTATGGTAGCCAAATCCATCTTGCTGGTTTCCAAATGCACTTGAAACACACCACTGCTCCATGAGTTGCCTGGATATGGGCCAATGCTTATCTGGTCAATGATCGACTCCCAAAGTCTAAGTAAGGAGGTTCACCAGCTTTGCACACCCCTTTGGGAACAATTGAGAAAATGAATAGCCTGTTGCTCGATGAGATCCGAGTGGCCTAATGAAATAATACACCTCCACAAGGGCCTAAATGATGTTTTGGGATTCTGTTGCTCATTAGGTAGCATCCTGCTGTGAAAAGAACTGGTCAACCCACAGTGAAAAATGGTGGGAAGCACATCTAGTCACTGAGTAGCCATGAGCTTGCTCCCTCTCCCTCTGTTTCTCTTGCAATTGAACTAAGTACCATGGTATGTGTGATTTCCCAGCCCATGGCCCAGCTGACATTGACCAGGGAGTAGCCATGGCCCCAGATGTGTCTAGAAATTTTAAGCGGGCTATTTGGGGCCCAGGGCAATTTTGTTAACAATATCAATAGCAGGTCAATGTCATGAATTCAAAAACTATATTTTTGCTTCCAAATTCAGTGAATTTTATTCCACATGCCTATACTTGGCATATTTTAGGATGTGCCTTTCTAAGATGAAAAGAGTTAAAAGCCTAACTCCCTGCAATTCCCTCAAGTTAAAGCTATTTTAAATTTCCTAACCTTTGAAGGTTCGTTTCTCTTATGCTGTCATTAAAATTACTTATGCTTTTAATTTGCTGAGTTGCATTTAGCAGGAAGCCTCCCCAGCCACATGCCGAGCTTCGTTACTTCCTTCTGTGTTCTACAGCACTGTTCCCCATAAGAGTAAGCCCTAATTGAAATGTCCACTAAAACAGGGTAAAATCATCTTCTACAGAATATGCTCAGGTACATCACATTTTAATGATGTGTTTTTAGACACATCTCCCTGATTTTTTAAAATAAACTTCACTCGCTTTTCCCCTTTCACTGAGAAAAGTCCATCATCCAAATCACATATTTGCCATTTCTGCTGTTTTTTAATCAGGCAAGTGGAAAAAAAAAAAAATCAAGCTTGTTCTCCACGGTGGGAAGGGCATGCTTCCTTTCTTCTGCACAAGGAGGGCACGCAGACAAATTTACAAACAGCCTCACCTGTGAGATGAGTGTATGGGCACTTTCAGTTTTTTTCTCTCTGCTTCCTTCTCCATATTATTAGTCAGTGGAAAGGGTTAGAATGAAAATGAGTTTCTGGCTTTCCAAGAGCACTTGGTTCATTAACATCAATTTGATAGTTGATGCTTTTATTCTTAACATTGAGTTTGAATAATGTGGAGTCTCTGGCCGCTATCACTCTAGTGAGAATCATTTTACAGTAAGAAAGACAGATGTACATTTGAAAAGAAAAATGCTTTCTGTAGAACAGGTAAGGCAGCTTTGGGGGATTCATCCCAAAGAGTCCATGTCCTAGGACTAGTAATAGCTGTGTGAGCTGTAAGAAGCACCATTTGAGATGGGCCTGTCAGCATGAACTTGTGACCTTAAATAAGACCTATTTATCTTCCTAAGGCCCCAGTTAATCAAAACACTAATAAAGACTCTGTAGAGTTGTTGCAGGATTAAATTATAAACACATGGACAGCACCTAATGGCACATTCAGCTCATAGCAGATCCTCTGCATATGTAACCTGAACACACATCCAAAATGTGAGCTGGGACCATGGGCACACATACAATAACCTCCCTGAAAAAGGAGGATGGTATTATCTATTTTACAGAATTCATTTAATGACCATCTGTATGTATCAATTAGTAACTGGTCTAATATTATATGCTAGGAACGTTTGTGTGTTTGTGGCTCTCTTTAAAGATATGCATAAAAATCAGAAAGTTCTGTATGATATAAGGTATTATTTCAGGTAACCAGATACTAAACACAAAAAGCTGTACAGGCCCAGGTGGTAAACACATGCTGTGATGTAACATGACTTGCTCTTTAGAGGGTAAACCTTATTCATTCATTCATAAAACATTTTTGTGGCTAAGAGGCAGGCAAGGTGTTATTTAGACCCAGTTTAATAAAACATGGTCCCTGTCCACACACAAGAGAGGGCTCCCATACAGTTCTTGGCTCAGCATCCTTCATAGTCAATATTAGTTTCCTTCTTTCCTTCCTCAAGATCTCTGGTTAATGGGGAGACAAATGAACATCAGTTCAAAGATTGGGTAATAAGTGCTTAAAGAGAGAAATGTGCCTAACACCCTTTTGTCACTTTCAGGTTCATGTATGGAAGGGGACGGGCTTCCCCGGTGGCTTGGTGGTAAAGAATCCCCCTGCAATGCAGGGGGAGATGCGGGTTTGACCCCTGGGTCAGGAAGATCCCCCTGAGGAGGGCACGTTGACTCACTTCAGTATACTTTCCTGGAGAATTCCATGGACAGAGGAGCCTGGCGGGCTACAGTCCATGGGGTTGCAAGGAATCAGACACGACTGAAGCAACAGAGCATGCAGCACAACCCTGGTCTCAAAGAGTGTGTGGGCCTGCAAAGGACCTTTTATGCCACTCACTCTGCTTGAAGGAGACTTTACAAGTCCAGGTGGCAGGCTGGGAATGTCTGTGCTCCAAGCTCGCTTAGATATAACTATTTACAATGTCACAGACTTTCCATAGCTAAAATTTTGTGGGAACAGAGTGAAACTATGATATCTGCAAGGACACTAATCCTCTTGGCTCAAGACACCCCAGATAGGAATGACTACTCACTTTCTTCCAGGAAGACCAGGTCACTTTCTCCTTTAAGAACAGGAAGGACTCTAAGTCTATGCTTTTCTTTTGGAACTTGGATGTGAGAGGATGAACTGTAGCTCCCACCAATCCTCTAAGGTGAGAAGTTAGTTGAAATCACAACTGTATGAACAACAGTGACCCATGCTTGTCTATCCACACATACTTTGAAAGCTCCCTGGGAAATAATTCTGTGCTCCAGCAAGCTACAATGAGAGGTACATGACCAATACAAGCCCTTGGAAGGAGACAGCTCCAGAATGAGGCAGTAGATGAGGGTAACACTCTCATGCACTCAAGGGCTCCACCTCTGTGAGAATAAGGGCAATTCCATAGGAACCTTCCAGACACATGTAATCTGGGGAGTTTGGAGTCTAACTACTAGGCAGGAAAGGCAGGGGCTGGAGAACAGAATGCAGGGAGGCAGGGGCGGGTGAGTCCCAGCCACACCAGAGGGCTCATGGTTTCAGGTCTGTGATTTTTACACTGTGTTCAAGAGAGATGGAGGGATTCACCTCAGAGAACTGGGGGTTAGGGCATTATTTAAGTGAAAATAGCTCTGCTTTTAAAAGTTTTCCCTTAGACATCTACCTCCTCCCCTCCTTCTTTATTTCTCTCTCTCTCTCTCTTTCTTTATTAGAAAAGTTTTGACTGTTAAAATGTTTGAAATTTGCTAATTCAGCTTTCCTGGTACATTCATTACTGGAGAGAGCCCCATGGGAGTGAAGCCAAGCATTGAGAACAGGTCTTACTCTTAGAGGATATTTGCAGCAATAGGAAGAGAAAGTAAGGTCTCATAGAGATTGGGACAATATGACAAGGAGCAAAGATGTAGAGAATTGGGGACAACTCAGGTGACTCAGGTTAAAGCTTCTGCCTCCAATGTAGGAGACCCGGGTTCAATCCCTGGGTTGTGAAGATCCTCTGGAGAAGGAAATGGCAACCCATTCCAGTATTCTTGCCTGGAGAATCCTATGGATGGAGGAGCCTGGTAGGCTATATAGTCCACTGGGTCGCAAAGAGTCGAACACAACTGAGCGATTTCACTTTCACTTTCAGGTGACAAGTCATATTCCTGGCACCCTGTAAACCAGGCTTATTATGTGCACATTTAAGTCAGCTCTTCACCACTCGGGACAGCGGGATCAAAGATGATGAAATACTTTCCCAATTGGCTCGGAAGCCAGAGAGGTCTCAGGAGTGGACAACATCTGCCCTTGCTTTGGAAACTCTGCAGGAAGAGAAGGGCATGAGCTTTATAGCACTTGCACTATTTTCCACTCCCTGAACACACCTGTGAAGCCAAACCTGCTGGGAGTACCTTCCAAGGGAAAAGAGAACCTTCAGGCATGGCTTGGTAAGGCTAAGAGCTGTTTACTTTGGGGCATTATAAACGTTAATAACATTTGGGATTATTTCTGCTTTGGATGCAAGTAATTGAAATGATTGAAATGGAAATGAAAACATGTGCTTTTGATGATTAGGAGATGAAAAAAGAAACAATTAGCATGAAGGTTAATAATGGGCAAAACAATTTTTTTCCTTGACAATACAGATGCTCACAAGAGCAAACGTCCTTGAAAAACTTTTGGATTTTGTAATGCTCCGCTGGTATCGCTAGAAAAAAATACTTAAAATACCCAAGGGCCAGAGAAATGCTAAAGGAAATTCACAGAAGTAGTTCAACTAAGGGTTAGAGACCAATACCCAGGCTGTCCCCAAGGTCTGAGCCTGAGGAAACTCACTCCTCATTTCCCATCTCTTGAGTGAGATGCTGGGCATGCAGGAAAGTTTCAGTTCTTCCATCTTGGACATTAATTGTTTCTGCTCAACTAATAGACACCACCAGAGTCTCCCTCACTGCAAGTTGTCTCTTGAGAGGTTATAAAGGTATTACCTTGTCTCTCCCCCAAAAGAATCTGATACCTAACTGGTCTGACTGCAAAGTTGGAAGGTACAACTTCACCATCTCCATTCTTACTTGGGGAGTCAGCCTACCTGCTCCCTTGCTCAGAGTGCATTAAAGCACAAAAAGGAAGCCAGCAATCCAGTGGTTTTATTAAGGCTGTCTATTCAGGTGAGGGGAGAAGGCAATGGCAACCCACTCCAGTACTTTTGCCTGGAAAATCCCATTGGCGGAGGAGCCTGGTAGGCTGCAGTCCATGGGGTCGCTAAGAGTCAGACACTACTGAGCGACTTCACTTTCACTTTCATGCATTGGAGAAGGAAATGGCAACCCACTCCAGTGCCTTTGCCTGGAGAATCCCAGGGATGGAGGAGCCTGGTGGGCTGACGTCTATGGGGTCGCACAGAGTCGGACACGGCTGAAGCGACTTAGCAGCAGCAGCAGCATTCAGGTGAGGGGATTTCCTAATAGCTCAGCTGGTAAAGACTCTGCCTGCAATGCAGGAGACCATGGTTTGATTCCTGGGTCGGGAAGATCCACTGGAGAAGGGATAGGCTACCCAGTATTCTGAATACCCAGTATTCTGGCCTGGAGAATTCCAAAGGGGTCCCAAAGAGTTGGACACGACTGACTTGCACTTTCACTTTTTCATTTAGGTGGGGAATCCATTCTTCTAGCCCAAGGCCTCCTAGAATTTTCTCTTGACACTCAACACCTCAACAGCCTTATTCATTCACAGAAGCACATCACGTGAGGCTCTTGGCACTCTTATAAGAAGGTGCACAATCAAGGGTGTGGAGACCAAGTTTCTAAGAAGCTGAGACTGTGTAGTCCAAAAAGCACATAAAGAGCTCAGTCACTCCAGTAAGGGAGGTGGTACCTGCTACATGAGAAAGCCAGAGACATTTGGTGTTGAACGTTAGTCTAACACTCACAGGCTATGTCATTTTGGAAAGAAGTAATTAACCTCTCTAAATCTTTGTTATTTTATCTGTACACCTGTCTTGCTGAGGTGGACATTAGTGGTAACTTATATAGTCATTGCCCCCTTTTCCTTCCTAAGAGAAGCCTCATTTTATTCAGATATCCACCTATCCTCTGGGCAGTCCTTGAGCCTGAGTTAACGCTAATGCTAACCCAGTCACCCTGACTGCAGGTGCCGATATGATTGGTCTGAGCTCTTCCCCACGCTTTTTAACACTATTTGGTTCGGAACAGGGTGTGTATTCAAATTCTAGCCAAGGATACAAGCAGAGCTTTGGCTGGGTGCTTCCACAACCATTCTCACTCCTTCTGGGATCATATTCTAAAACAACCCATCTCTCATGGGATGTTGTGGTGTGCAATGTCCAGCACTAAAACTGCCACACAGATATGGGCAGAACCCAGGGAATCACAAAACTGGAGTCCAGGGAATCCAGCGCTGCAGCCACCCTAGACTGAGTCAGCTCTGAATTCAGTCTATGTTTCTAGCTTTCAATTATGTGAGCCAATACATTTTCTTCTTGTTAAAGATAATTAACAACTGCAAATTTTCTGTTACTTGAAAATTAAAGTATATAAAATAATAAACACCTATAAGAATTTGGCAGAAGATAAAAAGGAAATGTCCTGTGTTTAGTGTAAGACTAAGTATAGGGTTTGCATTTAAAACATGCTAGTTCTTTTTGATGTAGTGTCTTTCCTGGCTGCACTGCCTTACCTAGATTAAGGGATTCTCCCAGAAGACTTACGTTGGTTTTATTCAAGCACAGGGACATCAGTGGCCTTATAAATGTTGAGAGGCTTTGTTTTGTTCACTACTGGTGTCTAGGAATTGAGGGTGCTGAGGACAGGGAGAAAAATATTATGGATTGAATTGTGTTCCCCCCAAATATAGATCAAAATCCTGATGCCAGTACCTGAGAATGTGGCCCTATGTGGAAAGAGGATCATTACAGATGTAATTAGATAAGATGAGGTCACATAGAGTAGTGTTGATCCCTAGTTCAGTATAATTGGTTTTCTTATGAGTAAGTAGCAATGTGAAGACACAGACACACAAGGAAAATGTCATACGATGACAAGGGCAGAGAATAAAATCATGTAGCTGCAAGCCAGGGAACTCCAAGGACCACCAGAAAACCACCAGAGGCTAGAAAGAGGAAAGGAAGGATTCCCTTACTGGTTCCAGGAGAAGCATGGGCTTGCTGACACCTTGATTTTGGACTTCTAGGGTCCAGAACTGTGAGACAGTAAATTTCCACTGTTTTAAGCCACCTTATTTGTTGTGCTTTCTTATGGCAGTTCTAGGAAATGAATATAGTGCCTAATCAGAAACATGTAATAGAAAGAAACCAGGTGGAAAGCAAGCATTTAAAATCATTTCTCTTTTTATCAAAAACTTTAAAATGTTATCAAGTGTCCTCTCTCTACTGCACTTTGTGGCAGGTTGCCAAAACTCTAAAATTTTCTCCCTAAAAGCATCCCAGTGGCCCTTATTTAAAAATACAATCGTTCTCTATGTCTTTTCTTTAAATATGGAATTAGATGCGGCAGTCAGATGTATAAATTAGATAAAAGTGCAGCTCCTACAGCTGAAGAAAGCTGGGGAGATTCAGACCTGCTGCCAACTCTTTATAATGACCCCTGAGTGCCCCCAATAAAATCATCTGGGTTCCATAGCACTTAGGCTGAGAAACACTGTTTTAGGTCATGCAAATAATGGGTGCTTATGGCTATATTCAGAAGTACAATAGAAGTTCTCATAAATGATTGCCATGTAACTGACTTGCCATATTAAGAAATGTTCTCCATCCTTTCTGTTAATATACTGACTGATGCTCAAGCTGATGAAAAAAAAGTGAAAGTGTTAGTCGCTCAGTCATGTCCGACTCTTTGCAACTCCATGGACTGTAGCCCACCTGGCTCCTCCGTCCATGGAATTCTCACCAGGCAAGAATATGGGAGTGGGCAGCCATTCCCTACTACAAGCTAATCGCCTAATTGCTGTTATGCCTCTGTGCTTTGGGCTTCCCCAGTAGCTCAATGGGTAAAGAATTCGCCTGCAATGCAGGAGACACAGGCGACATGGGTTTGATTTCTGGTCAGGAAGATTTCCTGGGGAAAGAAATGGCAACCCATTCCAGTATTCTTGCCTGGAAAATTCCATAGCCAGAGAAGTCTGGTGGGCTATAGTCCACAGGGTCGCAGTGAGTCGGACACGATAGCACACACGTGGCACAGCTCTGTGCTTCTGCTTCTACCAGTTGTGGAGTGAGATTTTAGGGTCTGCCAATTACACTTGTTAGTGTTTCTGCCAGTTATACTTGTTAGTGTAATTATGCAATTTGGTTGCATATTATATACACTGATGAAATGCGGGTGTGAAAAAAAATGCTCTCAGCTGCATGATTTAGAAGGCTAGGGAAAAAGTGGCTAAAACAAAATCAACCTGCTGTAGGGTTAGGTGTGGGTGGGTCAACACAAACGACTGGAATCTTCTGTACTTGGACTGGTTCCTAAGTGCCTTTGAGATCTCATTCTACTTTAAGAAAACTGAAACTAGAAATCATGAGTGATGTCTTTTCAGCCTGGTTTCTCAAAGACTGGTCATTAAAATCTCCAATCAGCAACTCTAAGAAATGTTTTGGTCTCACATTTTTATTTTTATTTTTTTTTTTTGATCAAGAATCTCTTTTATTGATTATCAGAAACATTACAAACATCTAGTATGAACAAATTGTAACATCATAGTGTTTAGTTTGAACAATTAATACATTTCAGATATAATATTATACATATTTTGAATTAATATGCATTTATATTTTTAAAATTAAAGTAAAATATTTAAGGCATATCTATATCATGTTACCATAACCATTTCCATGGTCTTTTTTTAAAATTAACTAATCAGCTGCCAATTCCAGCTGCATAGGGTAAGAGGGCCCTTAATGCAGTTGCTTCATTTTTCATCCTTTGTTCTTAGATGGGCAAATGCTGTTTTGTTTTCTTTCTTAACCTAGTTGTCATCAATGGTCACCTAGAATGTAAGTTCCATCAGGGAGGGAATGTTTGCTTTGTTCAATGAATGATGTTCTAGAATAAAAAAATTCTATTGATTCAAAACATCAAAGACATTGTTAATTTTTTTTTAAAAAGGAAAATGTGTTTACTTGCATAATTTTTAAAGATATTAGAAAACGGAAAATGACCCATAAATCACCTTCTTTGGAGATAATTATACCTTAGGAATGAGTCTAAGGAAAGACTTTGCTGATTTCCTGGCCATATCATATGTAGGTCAAAGACTTTGTCACTTACCAGAGACAGAAGCCTGAGACCTGCTCCCTACCCTAACCTGTCAGGTGAGGGCCAGCACTCTTAGAGCAGCTCTACATACAGATTCGGTGTGTTTCACCTCCTGCAAGTGAAAGTCTACAGAGTGTAAATCCCATTCCAACATGGATTTCTGTGTTTACTGTATTCACTTACCCAGAACTGTGTTTTCTGAATTTCTCAGGGATGACATAGTAATAAAACATATCCAGCAGTATTGTAGTGGTTCTGGACTATTCCACATGCATATAGGAGTCCTCATCCCCATTCAGATTGCAGATAAACTCTTCCCTTGGGGAGCTGCAGCCACTCTGAGAAAGATAGGCCAGAAAGGAGAGGACAGGGAGCATTCTCCTGCTTTTAGCTGAGGAGACTGGGAGCCAGAGGGGCCAACTGGCTGGCCCACAGCGTGCATGGAATGGTAACTGACCTAGAGTGAGAACACAAATCTTCTGTTCTAATCTTTGCCACATTGTATGCCCCTGGAAAAAGGCAAATAGGAAGAAGAATAAAAAGAGTATGAATGAGTTCAAAAGGCCACGCTGTCCTTACATGTGGCATGTACACAATAGACACTGGTTGGTTTGGCTGCCTGACTCCACAGGTGGCAAAAGGCTGAATTTCATGGGGTGTGAACAACATCAAGACTTTGTAAATGAGAAGAATCTGGAATGGCATAAGTTGTTGCCATCCTCCTAACCCCATTAGCAGCTGGGCAAGTGGAGATCAAAGAGACAACTTTTCCCAATTCTGAGACTGTAATCTCTGGAGGGACTTCTGAAAGGAGAACACAGCCTAGATTGGCAATTAACCCACAACTTCACAAGGGTTTACAGTCACGACAGGGCAAATCTGGTGAAAGCAACATCAGACAGAGCAGGCCAAGGACAGCCTTCCACACTCCAAGTGTAAGAGGAAAGGCAATTGCCTGGTGGCTTACAAGTCTTTCATTTATGAGGGTGATTATCTCCATGAGCTTCCTTCATAGCTCAGTTGGCAAAGAATCTGCCTGCAATGCAGGAGACCCAGGTTCGATTCCTGGGTCAGAAAGATCCCCTGGAGAAGGAAATGGCAATGCCCTCCAGTATGCTTGCCTGGAAAACCCCATGGACAAAGAAGCCTGGTGGGCTATTATAGTCCATGGGGTTGCAAGAGTCGGACACAACTTAGCGACTAAACCTCCACCACAATCTCCACAGAGGGACTTACAGAGAACAGAGAAGCACAAAGGTACCACTGAGGCTGCTTTTCTGGATTGTGAGTGTTTGTCTATTCATCAGCCCCTGAGAGGGTCATGCTTAGTGATCTGAAGCACAGGCTTGGGCAAGAGACACCCATAGTTTAGAATACTGGTTCTGATGCCGGGCAAGTTGTTTAGCATTTCTTAAAGCTTCAGTTCCTTTATTTGTAAACTGAAGGGGAAAGGCATCTACCTCAGAGTTTTGTTGTGAATATTAAAAGAAATAATCAATGCCAAGTGCTTAGCACATAGTATATGTTTAACAAATATTGGCTAATGAATAATAAATAAGTAATGCATGTGTGCTAAGTCCTTTTAGTCGTATCTGACTCTTTGAGACCCTACGGACTATAGGCCCATATTCTCCTCTATCCATGGGATTCTCCAGGCAAGACTACTGGAGTGGGTTGCCATGCCTTCCTCCAGGGGATCTTTCCAACTCAGGGATTAAACCCGGGTCTCCTTTGTCTCCTGCATGGCAGGCGGGTTCTTTATGACTAGTGCCACCTGTGAAGCCCAATAACTAAATAATAATAAAACCAGGAAATTAATAATCTTAAGGAAATATGAGAAACTTTCATCAACTGAGTCAGTCATCTGAGCGTCTAGCACAGGCACACTCTCTCAGATCAGATCAGATCAGTCACTCAGTCGTGTCCGACTCTTTGTGACCCCATGAACTGCAGCACGCCAGGCCTCCCTGTCCATCACCAACTCCCGGAGTTCACCTAAACTCATGTGAATTGAGTTGGTGATGCCATCCAGCCATCTCATCCTCTGTCGTCCCCTTCTCCTCCTGCCCCCAATCCCTCCCAGCATCAGAGTCTTCTCCAATGAGTCAACTCTTCACATGAGGTGGCCAAAATACTGGAGTTTCAGCTTTAGCATCATTCCTTCCAAAGAAACCCAGGGCTGATCTCCTTCAGAATGGACTGGTTGGATCTTCTTGCAGTCCAAGGGACTCTCAAGAGTCTTCTCCAACACCACAGTTCAAAAGCATCAATTCTTCGGCGCTCAGCCTTCTTCACAGTCCAGCTCTCACATCCATACATGACCACAGGAAAGACCATAGCCTTGACTAGGCGAACCTTTGTTGGCAAAGTAATGTCTCTGCTTTTGAATATGCTATCTAGGTTGGTCATAACTTTCCTTCCAAGGAGTGGGGCTCTAAGAAGCCCTCCACAAAAGGAGTCTCTTCACCAGCAGGGGAGTTGTGCCATGTACATAATTAGCTTTTAAGTGAGGTAGGAGATTATAAGTGCACAAGAGAGGCACAGTTAAAGTGTGATAAGAGGTTGGAGAAGAAAAGACAACTTCTAGCTGGGGAATTCAGAGCAGCTTCATGAACAAGGTGGCACTGTCCCTCAGCTATGTGGTCATATAGTGTTTTCTTAGAATAAATTCTACTCCTCTTTGTCAATATCAGTTTTAGAAAAAAAAAAAAAAAAAGACTTCTCAAATACAGCTAAACAGAGACCATGTAGGAAACACACCTACTGTTTCAATCACCTTCACTTACTGCTTTATAGCTTATTTAGAAGTCATGTATTGGCACTTTATATAGTATTTGATATTTAGCGTTTTCTATGATACCATGCCTTTGTATTATCACGGGTGTAAAAAGCTAAGAGTAGTTTCTTTAGGGGCTTCCCAGGTGGCTCAGTGGTGAAGAATCTGTCTGCCAATGCAGGAGACTGAGGTTCAATCTCTGGGTTGGGAATATCCCCTGGAGAAGGAAATGGCAATCCACTCCAGTATTCTTGCCTGGAAAATCCCATGGACAGAGGAGTATGGTGGGTTGAAATCCATGAAGTCACATAAGAGTCCAATACAACTTAGTGACTAAACAACAAGTTTCTTTAGAATTCTCTGCACCAGCATTTTTCAGAATATGCTTTGGGTTACACTAGTTCCATGATATGCTCAGTGGGGTAAGGGAAAGGAAGTTGGATAAGAAGGAAAGAATTCTGTGATGTATAATTTTAAGAAACTTTAGTTTTTATACCCTTCTCCTGGAGGCTTACTATATGTATCAGGATATAAGAGTTAAATCTATTCAACTTACTAAACCTAGGATATCACAAACATATTTGGTCATGTAACACCTTTTATCTCTTAGTACAATACCTACTCAGAGAAAGAAATGGCAACTCACTTCAGTATTCTTGCCTGGAGAATCCTGTGGACAGGGGAGCCTGGTGGGCTGCCATCAATGGGGTCGTGCAGGGTCGGACATGACTGAAGTGACTTAGCAGCAGCAGCATAATACTTACTGATTTTCTAGTTCACCTTGGAAATTGTTGCCTTGAATGAACTGCATGCAATGAATACCATTTCAAACCTAACCATATTCAGGCAATCTAGAAGGAAAGTCTGTGGCTTCTGGCTTTGTGCCTTGTGACCACACTCAGGGAAGATGATCAAACACACACTTCCAAAGAATTTAACTCATCTTCTCCATCTTCTCTACAAAACACCTTTACATGGCCTGTCACAACACCTTGTGAGGTGGATTTTGTCTGTCTCCTTTCCACAGGTGAGCAAACTAAAGCTCAGAGAAGGTAAACCAGTGTGCCTAAGACTGCACAGCTGAGAAATGGCAGGACTTGGGATCTGTTTCCTAAGTCTTCCTGGTCACTCTACCCCAGTTGTCTTAGATGTACGATAGTGCTATAAAGCTAGGATCACCTTAGTTTAGTGCTGGGTGATTCTAGGGAATAGGGTTTTAATGACAGATATAAGTAGTAATCTATAATTTATACAAATCCAGTGGACTATATAGTCATCATCTTATCAATGGATATTCAGAGATCCACTTTTTTAAGGTCCAACAGTCCCAAGCGTTCTCCTGTTCGGCCAGATCTCCACACACTGGTCCACCACCTGGTGGACACTGACCACAGAATTGCAGGGTCACCGGGCCACATCCCACCCTAACTCACTAAATGGTCCCCTCCTCTGCCACATCTGGAAAATCTTTCCTGTTCTACCAGGAAGCATTAATGCCTGTTAGTTCTAAGACTCCTCAGCTATATATGGAAGAAACAAAGTGATTTTTACAAAACATCAGTCAACAGTCCTTGAAATAGAAACATGAAGTAATTACAAGTGACAGTTCTCCAATTGTGCTAAGACTCAGAAGCGGTGCTTTCCCGGTCTCAGGAGACCAACTGGTGCCACTACCATTTGAGAAAATCTATGACGTGGGCTGAGAATTTCAGAAGAGTTATGGAGAAGGTGTTTTCTTTGCTGTAGACAACGAGTTATCTCAGTTGCATGAAATCCGCAGATTTATACCATGACTGAGAAAATCTGGATAAATGGCATGACTTACTCCCCTTAAAGGAAGTGCTTCCTTCAATGGAGGATTCACTGTATTTTAGTTTGAAGGGGTCTTAACAGGAGATCATACATGGCCTCGCATGCTAATTAGGAGGTTTACTGCTCCAGCCAGGATGCTCAGACTGTAAACAATCTGCCTACAATGGAGGAGACCTGGGTTTGATTCCTGGGTTGGGACAATCCCCTGAAGAAGGGAATGGCAATGCACTCCAGTATTCTTGCCTGGAGAATCCCATGGACTGAGGGGTCTGGCAGGCTATAGTCCATAGTGTCGCAAACAGCTGGACACAACCAAGTGATTAACACAACACAGCATCAACTACCCCAGCCAGGACGTTTTTAGGGTCTGTGAAAAGCCTGTACGTAGGATGAACACTTGCTGAGAAAAGAAACACAAAGTATAGAAAGCCTAAGAGCTGTTATACTATCTGGTAAGATGCTCCCAGAAGGAGGGAGGAAGAGTTAGAAGAAAAAGGGTGGCTGTTACAACATACCACTGAGAGTTTCCAGGGTGCGCTTACAGGGATAAACTGCCATGACAAGCCACCTTCAGGTTACAGCAGCAGCGGGCTGGCCTAGCAGGATGGTGCACGGTGACAGAGACCTCAGCTACCCGTGGAACCTGGATTTCCATCTCAGAGGTGCTCCCTATCAGTTGCTCCCCCTTATTTTGAGCACCAAGTTCTTTATTTGCACATCAGGGAAAACCTGTACCACATGGTTAGAGGGTGATGAAAATGCAAAAGAGAATGAAACAAATTCACCAAAGTCCTTCCCATGCATGCAGTCATGGTCACTTACTTAGGTGGGTTACGTAATTTTGGTATTGTCAACGATATTTTTCTTTAAGTATTAAACAAACTGAAATTATCATTAGTGTTTGTATAAATTCAACCTTATTTGCCCCACATCCGTTCTTAAGCTCTGCCTTAGCTTAGGTACTTAGTTGTGTTAGTTACTCTCTAACACAGTTACTCACTTTCCCCTTGTCTACAGTCCCTTCTATGGTGCTGGATCTTCACTCATGGACAGATCTTCATCCAATTGTTTGAGTCAGAAGGACAATGAAGGACAGACAGTCAGTCATTCAGTTTCATTAATTGATATTACCAATTAGATTAGATTTTGAGTTCAAAGGTAGTCTTGCTCCTACTTCTATCCCCAGCACCTGGCATAGGACCCAGTGTCCAACTGCTGCATAAGAGGGTTTGACTAAATGAATGATTGGAGTGTATATCTATATCTTGAATTATGGAACTGTATTATATGCCTCCGGAGAAGGCAATGGCACCCCACTCCAGTACTCTTGCCTGGAAAACCCCATGGATGGAGGAACCTGGTAGACTGCAGTCCATGGGGTCGCTAAGTCGGACACGACTGAGCGACTTCACTTTCCCTTTTCACTTTCATGCATTGGAGAAGGAAATGGCAACCCACTCCAGCGTTCTTGCCTGGAGAATCCCAGGGACGGGGGAGCCTGGTTGCCATCTATGGGGTCACACACAGTCGGACACGACTGAAGTGACTTAGCAGCAGCAGCAGCAGCAGCAGCAGCAGCAGCATTATATGCCTCTAAATAATATACTCACCCCTTGCTAGGTAAACAAGAGTATTATTTTGGATTTTAGGGAATACCTTGCAATTTTTTTCAATTAAAGAACATATGTTCATAACAATAAAAAAGAAACGAGACGCTTACTCCAGCTCTACATAACAACACTCACTCTCCCTCCTGGGGCCTCAAAGGCCCCTGTTCTGGTTTTGTGTGGAAACTGGCACAGGTGCCCTCTTGATGAGGCCTTATGTACTAGACAATAGTTGTGCAATCCTTTATGAAGACGCCAATAATGTAACTGGTTTCATAGTTAATAAAATGATCAGGAAATTGTTCAGAAAGGCAGGGGTGAGTGAGAGAGAGTAGGATGAAGGGAGCAAGTACCCCAGGTGGGCATCTTTTCTCAGTGCCATCTGATACTGTCATAAACACACATGGAACACTTACCTCACGCCATTTGAATCACTCTCTCTATATGAATTACTTATTCACCACAGCAACACTCCTCATTTTAAACATAAAAAAATTTAGGCACAAAAAGTTAAGGAATTTGCTACAGATCTCTCAGCAAGTAAATGGCAGAAAAAGGAGGCCGAGCCTGGCCATGTGGCTTGAGTTCCTTCTTGCAACGGTGACATCCTGCTTCTTAGATATCACAGTCCTGAGAGTTTGATGATCATTCTCATCTGTATCATAACAATTGAGAAGCTGAGATTCAAAGAGACTCAAAATCTTTCCCAGAGTCCACCAATTCATATAAGGAGTGCACAACTCAAAATGAAGTCTGTCTGATTACAAAGCTCTTACACTTGGCAGTGTCCTACTGGGCTTCCTATATGATATGTTCTCTCCTTCTTACAGTTTTAGTGGAAGATGCCTCATTATTTCCTAGGCTGAGCACCTGGCTCAGCTATACTACTGAATATCGAGCTGTAATTTTACCAGGAAGAATTTTTCTGGTCTCTTCCCTAACATGGAAACGAGATTCCCTGATAATAAGAGCTCATAGAGTCAGCTCCACTCCCCAAACACTGGTCTGTTGCCTGCTGGCTACTGGGTGCTGTACAGATTGCTCTGAAAGCAGAAGGCCTGGACAAGCCTGGCCTGGGAGGCATTCAAATCCCTTATTGGAAACACAGGTCTTTATCCATGGAGACAAGACTTGGAAGCAAGAGCCCAAAGCCCTAAACCCTAATAAATCAGTAGTCCTTCTGAGCGTGGAAGTAGAACTAGAAGGTAACCAGGCCACAGAAGCCAAGGAGACTGTGCTAGCGGTGATCAGTGGCCCAGGAGAGGAATGAAAAGCCCTGAATTCACTCTGTGCACACAGAGCAGAGCAAATATACGTGCTGTATTTTATACTGATGGCTGACTCCTATCAGCTTTGCTCTCCTCTCTTGAGATAAGACTAAAGGGAAAAACCACAGACAACATTGCTGTCATTGCTTCTTCATTATTTATGTGTTATTTCCTACTGCAGTTCTCCACAATATCTTTCCTCCTAATTTCCTATTTTGAATTGTTCAATAGCATGGTATCTATTGGGTTTCCCTGGTGGCTCAGAGGTAAAGAATCTGCCTGCAACACAAGAGATGCAGATTTGATCCCTGGGTCAGGAAGATCCCCTGGAGGAGGATATGGTGATCCACTCCAGTGTTCTTGCCTGGAAAATCCCATGGACAGAGAAGCCTAGCGGGCTACAGTCCACGGAATCACAGAAGAGTGGGACACGACTTAGTAACTAAACAACAACATGGTGTCTGTTATTCTCATTTGCTTTCTCAATACCTTTTTTTTTTCTGTTTTGCTGCACTGTGAGGCTTGTGGGATCTTAGTTCCCTGATCAGAGATTGATCCCAAGCCCTTAGTCATGAAAGTGTGGAGTCCTAACCACTGAACCGCTGGGGAATTTCCATTAAAACTTTCGTGGAAGGGGAAAATAATAATTTTGATTACTACTGCTTAGGCACCTTCTAGAATCATTTGACTCACCTTATATGATTTATAACTTGTCTTACTTCCAGAAGGAATTGAAGAGACTTATGAGATGGCTGGATGGCATCACCAACTCGATGCACATGAGTTTGGGTGAACTCTGGGAGTTGGTGATGGACACGGAGGCCTGGCGTGCTGCGATTCATGGGGTTGCAAAGAGTCGGACACGACTGAGCGACTGAACTGAATTGAACTGATGACAACACAATGCACTAGATCAGTGAGCCCTCAGAAATAAGAAGAAGCCGGAAATAAACATTATAGAAGGAGGGAAGTATACTCCAAACCAGAGCCCAGCCACAGTGACAGTGTTTAATTTAGCCCAAAGCTTTCTGGGCATCCTTAGAATGATCATTTAGAATGCCATCACTTTAATCTGCATTATTCCAGCTATGGACACTTAGCCCAAAACTTAAGAATAAGAATGCCTCTATATATTTCCAAGAGTGGCTTACTGCATTCTCGTTGGTGTGAATGCACTGGGATGACCACTGGGCCAATTTCTTCTGCAAGATGACTTGCTGATGTAAATGGTTCCTCACCCCACCCATTCTCTTTCAGGTCAGCAGCCATGGTGTGCCCACACACAACAGCCAACATCTACCAAGAGCCTTTGAAGGCACTATTTTTATCAAAGCAGCCACACAACACACAATCCAGAGTGACTGTGTGTCTCACTTCACCTGCTTTTCTTTCCAACAGGATGAACTTAAATTAGAAGGGGCCAACGAATCCCCATATCAGACAAATTTCCACTCTGACTGCCAAACCTGAAAAAGTGACATTTTAAAGAAACCCTTTTGGAATCCTGGAAGGAACAGTACTGGAGGCAGGTTATTGAAATCACTGATTTCCACCTGTCCCTGCCTCTGCCTGCCAAAGGAAGATGGGACAGGGACAGGCTGCCGGCACAGCAGAAGTGGCCCGAGTTCACAGTAAGAACAGCAAAGTTGACAGCTGTGCTTTTCTGCACTGAACACCCTGGGAAAATCAACGCTTGGGCAGCCCTGCTGCCATCTGTGGAGTTTCTACAGCAGACAGGTTATTTATAGAAATTTGTTTGTGCAAAGCCAATATTTACCTGTCTGGGCTGTCAAAATTTACAATTCATCTGTGCCATTAGCCTGCTGTTTTCCTGTTAATAATGGAAATTTCCATCACCAGGAAGAGAGGCTTGGGGTAGCTATGAGGGCTACGCTGTGTCCCAGTAGGTAGAGGAATGAGTAGTATTAATAGTTACAGGGAAAATACCTCTGCTGTCCAAGTGGCCACCAGACCCTCCTGCTTTGCTGTGAAGATAAAGGGTTGTCAGGACAGAAAAGTGGAATTCTCCCAGTCACTTCATTATGGTTGAAGCCTGGTTAAAATCAAAATGGCATTTGCTGCAACAACCTTTATGTGTGTGTGTGTTGTGTGTGTGTGCATGTATGTGTGTGTGCATACAAGTGGGTGTGTGTTGGTCTGAAACTTCTAAAGGAAGATACCGATAGTGAGGATAGGGGTGGGGTGGTTTTCCATAAATTCCTATCCTTTCTTTCTGAAACCATCAAGACTCTATTTTTTCACTGAGAACAGCCTTCTCTTCTACCTCACTAATTATCCTCTTCAGTATCTTTTGTGAGTTTGTATTCATCTGCACATCACTTAGATGCAGTTACAGGTGTAGAAAATGAACTGATAGTTCCCAGGGTGTAAAAGGCGGGAGGGACAAACTAGAAGATTGGGACTGACATATAAACACTGCTATATATAAAATGGATAACTAATAAGGGTCTACTGTATAGCACAGGGAACTCTACTCAATACTCTGTAATGATCTATAAGGGAAAAGCATCAAAAAAGATTGGATATATGTACATGGATAAATGATTCACTTTGCTGTACACTTGAAACTAACACAACACTGCAAATCAACTATACTCTAACAATAATTAAAATAAAAAAATAAATGCAGGTGCACAGTCCTGGACCTTCTTTCTCTTCTCACTCTCCACCTTATTCCCCGGTAGTCTCCTTTATTCAAATGATTTACATTTCTATCTCGTGCTTATGAAACCAATTTTGTATCTCCAGCTAATCCCACTTACCTTTGCTCATCAGACCCTCTAGCTCTGCACAGGACATGACTTCCATGTGTATGCACACAAATTCCTTCTCATCTAGATCAGAAACTGAACTCATCTCTCCCGCAAATCCTGGTTTGCTGTTATTCCCATAATTCTCTATCTTGGTTGGAGGTTCCAATACCCACAAGAAATCATATTCAATGTCTCACTTTCCAACTCACTCTCAATTACAATCAACAAATCAAACAAACAAACAAACAAATCACCCAGCTCTATTGATTTCACAGCCTAAACATTGATTGATTTCATTTCCATTTTGGCCTGTACCTTGATTCAATTTTGTGTCATGTCCTTGGATTAGCAACCACCTCCTAAACCTCCTAAACTGGTCTCTCCTCTAGTCATCTGGGACTTTTCAATCCAGAAAGTTTTCTTTCTAAAGCACAAAGACCACAATGTCTACTTAGCTTAATATATTTCTGTAGTCTTCCATAACCCTGGGACAAAGCCTGAATCCCACAGCAGGTTGTACAAGGCCCTTCACAGGCTGACCCGGCTCACCTCTACAGCTGTATTTCTTGATGCTTTCCTGCTCACACATGGATCAGTGATCTGGAAGCATTCACAGTGGAGCAACCACATTCCTCTTTCTGGAATATCCCACAAGCACCTCTGCTCCCAAGATTCTCTCCTCCTTCAGGATATAGCCTGAGGATATCAACTAAATCAACTATGTTCATGATAAAATTCACGAAGGTAGGGCTCAATTGACAGAAGATGAGCAAATATTTGTTTGTGACAAACAGCCAAGTGGAGGATTATGTGTTCTTTTGATTTAATTTTCCCAGCTTCTGTGACAGTTCATAGCATGCAGTAGATGTTCAAGAAATGCAGACTGAATAGAGAAGTGGTAAAAAGTGGTGAATAACATAACTAGAATGAATAGGATCTTGATTTTATATGGAATTTATCTTACAGCAGCTTATAAGCACTCTAAAGGACATTTTGCCTTTAAAATTGTCTGGTGAGATAAATGGGGGAGAGAGAGAGAGGGATGTTCTTCTGTGCACTGATGGGGAAGGTAAGGGAAACTAAGGCAACTTGTGGGATCCAAGTGCACATAACTTTGTGCAGAAGAAGCTGGACTCCTTCGGCTAAACTCTGGAGCAAGAAGATGATTTGTCATCTGGCTAGTAAGTCAGCCAGGTATAGGAACTCTGCATACATTATCATTTTATCCTTACAAAGCTTCTACACCATAGATGAGAAATACAGAATTTTCATTATGGCCAACTAGATGCTCCATAAATGGGCTGGGCTTACTCAACTGCTCATCTTCTTGAGTTCTGGCTTCTTTGGTCAGAGTTCCCAAGCTCTCTATTCCCCCAGTGCTTCGTTACATCTCCTTTTCATCCCTCCTGTCTATCTTACCACTTTTTCAGAGTTTAATTTTAGAAGATGAAACCACTGGCATTTCCCAAATGAACACAGTTTGAGGAACAAAATACTAGGCATGGTGTACAAACAATGAGGTACATGGCTGATGGGAAGTGATTGACTCCTGACTGGGTAGACTGGTTGACAGGCCCATTATTCACAGATGTGAGAGAGGAGGTGACATTTCCTTTAGCCTTATGAGTGAGACTCAGGAACTGAGCAGCCCACAAGCAGCTTTTTATGTAACCAGCCCACCATCTCTGCAGGAGACATGAGGAGTTAAAACATCTGTTTTCCTTCCTCTTCCCTCCTGCAGTTCACTTTTCATGGTGGGTGACTGGGCAAAGGCTCACTCACCATGGAGCCCCAGATTTCTCAAATTTCCTCCTTTGCCCCCAGCCACTCCTATCTTCTGTCTTTTGGTCCAACCTCCCCTGGATTTTGGTTCAACCTCCCTTGGATTCCAGGGCCGGCTGTGCTTCCTTGCTCCAGGCAGTTTACCTCTTTCTCTCTACTTCTTTGCTCATTTCTAAGGGGAAGGTAACAAGTGTGCACCTCTCAGCAAGGCTTCTCTCAGTCCTTCTCAGCAGCAACACTGATCTACACAGAGATATAGCCATTTAGGTATTCCTCAAACCTTTGTGCACACAAGACACTGTGCCTTAGGGACAAAGTCCTTATGGGGATCAGCTCAGGGCATCCTCTGTCAAGGCTCTGGGATAGACTGAAGATGTAGCCTGAGAGTTAAGCTGAGGATAGGCTCCAGGAAGCTGTTACAGTGGGATGTGTGCCCAAACGGTTGGGGTCAGGGGTCTGAGATAAAGGCGAGGAGGGTATGCCTACCTATTGCCCCTGCAGAGCAGTAGATGACACCTTATTCCCCTGTCACTCAAGGCAGAAATGGAGGAGACAATTGTGACCCCTCCCACCTCTGTAACTTCTCTCTACTCATAGTGGGACCATCAGCTTCTCTCTAAAATATATCTTGGAATCACTTTCTTACCTCTATGCCCTATTGTCTTGGTCCAGGCCACCATCACCTACTGCTTGGACCACTGCATCAGTCTCCTCACTAGTCTTCCTACTTCTACTCTTAAGCTGCCCCTATATATTCTGGGTTCAACAATGAAGATCATTTTAAAAGTAATTCAGATCTCATGTAAACATGCTGCTGCTGCTAAGTCGCTTCAGTCGTGTCCGACTCTGTGCGACCCCATAGACGGAAGCTCACCAGGCTCCCCAGTCCCTGGGATTCTCCAGGCAAGAACACTGGAGTGGGTTGCCATTTCCTTCTCCAATGCATGAAAGTGAAAAGTGAAAGTGAAGTCGCTCAGTCATGTCCGACTCTTAGCGACCCCATGGACTGGAGCCTACCAGGCTCCTCTGTCCATGGGATTTTCCAGGCAAAAGTACTGGGGTGGGGTGCCATTGCCTCTCTGCTATATCTACAGCTGATTCACTTTGTTGTACAGTAGAAACTAACACAACATTGTAAAGCAATTATACTCCAATAATAAAGTAAAAAAAATTACATTAAAAATGTGCAGGGGCAAACTTCAAATTAAAAACAAGTAATTCAGGTTGAGTGCATCATATTGCTTAACATGCTTCAGTGGTTTCTCACATTGCCTAGACTGAAGTTCAACCCCCTCACCCTGGTCTACAAGAACCTGCATGATTTGATCCCTGCCCAAATCACCAACATCATCTTCTGTCACTTTCCCCCTCACTCTGCTCTGGCCAAAGCAGTCTTGATATCACCTCCTTGAACAAACCAAGCTCTTTCCTGTCTTGGGTCTTCTGCACCCCCTGCCTGGAATGTACTCTCCTCCACATACTTTCACATAACTGCCTTGGTAAATACAGACCGCACCAGAGGTCAAGGATACAGTCAAAGGACCTGCCTTCTAACAGGTTTCTAGTAGGTGAAACTGATGCTGCTGGTCCAGGGACCACAGCTCTCTCTGACCACACGGTTCAAAAGAAGGTTTCCCCTACCCCTGGTAGATTCTGTCTGTGCCCCTTTTCAATTTACTTCATAGTACTTCTTACATTTGAGACCATTCTGCCTTGTTTATTCTTGTGTTGCCTTTGCTTGTCTCCCCTGCTAGACTGTAAGCTCCATGAAAGCAGAATCACGTCTCTCTGGCTCAGCATTGCATCCCCAGTGACTGGTGCAAGGCCTGGCAAATAGTAGGTTCTCAATAAATACTTATTCAAGGAAAAACAACACAAAGGGGGATATAATGGCCAGAGCAAGAGATTCTGAACTCAAAGACCTCTACATGAAATTAGCAAGGAGATTGCAGCTGGAGCTGGTTGGGAACCAGACAGGAGAGTCTGGGCACCAGCAGGATGTCCCCAGGCAAGGGTCAGTGACTGCTGAACAGGTTTGTCCTTCTGGCAAATCCACTGTACACAGATGCTCAGCGTCAGGTGGAGGCCCATCTCCATCCCTGGGGGCTGCAGGGCTCAAGGCAGAACATGGATCTTGAGAAGGACTCCCCAGAGGATCCAGGTAGCTTTTAAAGGAAATCAGTCAAAGAGGCCATCAAAGGCCCTTTAATTAAATGTTCTGCTTGGTAACCTCTTAGCGATTGTTCCCTTCCCTGTGGGGTCAAACACAGCACCTGGCCATGGGAGGTGAGAGAGAGATGGAGTTGGCCATGGAAGCTTTGGTGGCATTTTAATGAATGCTACAGAGAACGAGAAGGGTAGGCAGACAAAAGCCATGAAAGATGACACTAATGAGTCTTATCCAGCTATGTGGATTTATGTTATGAATGCCCAGCACAGAGGAAACATTTGATTAATAAGACAACCTCTCTGTATCATCACTCTCACCTTAGAGTCTCCAGGTAAAGGGGTGGTTGTAAAGGGGCTGACTTGCTTTTAAGCAAGGTTCAAAGAAAAAAACAATCACTCTAAACTCAGTTATGAAAATGAGTGGAGGGAAAGTGGGAATTGTAATGGTGCTTTTGGAAAATAAAAGGGGAAAAAAAAAGACTTAACACGTTCTTTCCTATCACAGAGTGTCAAGAGAGGTCTACTTACATAAGACAAGTTCTACTGGCATGTGAATGGATGGGGAGGGAAAAGTACAGACATCAAAGAAGACAGGGGTTCTTTCTGCCCTTGAAGAAGACAAATCTCTTCATTACCCGCAAAGCACTGCTTACGGGACCCAAAGGAAGGTGACAGGACTCTCATGACATTTCAGTACCATGAGGTCAAGTGTCGAATGGTGGAAGATAGGTACTGCTTTCTTCATATAAACATTAACATCACACACAAACCCCAAATTAGTTGTGCAAATATTTTTTAGGTCTGCAGTTAATGTCTGAAAACCCCAACTGTGACAATCTGTTAGATATATTTATGACACAAGTATGCTAAATTCAATGTAATTAAGTTAGAATAGATAGCAATATTTTAAAATGTGATCCTTAATGCAACCATCTACAAAAAAAAAAAAAAAAACTGTTAAAAATTTTAGTGCATATCTTTCTAGAACTTTTCATAAGAATAGGTTTAGTATAATATTGTACATATTGTTTTTAAAACCTTTTTAATATAAAAACATAAACATCTTTTTTATATAAAATCTAGGCTAATGCATCAACATCTTTAAGAAAAACAGTTTTCTATTTACTTTTTTCCTATTGCTGAACATGTAGGCAGTTTCCAATTTTAACCTGTATTGAATGTACCCACAGAAGAGTCTGGCATCTTATGGGCATGTGTGTTAACATGTTGCTGAATGAATGACTAGATTTCACCTTTCCTTGCTCCAGACCTGGAACAGTATAGTGTGTGTGTGTGTGTGTGTGTGTGTGTGTATGTGTGCGTGTTGGTCATCTCAAGGGTAATTTTGGAAAAAGGAGAAGCAAATGTTTCAATCTAAAGTTACTATCTTTATTCAGAAGCTAATAGACCTGTTCTGAAAATTTTAATGCTCTGGACTCGATGCCTAAAACTTGGATACTTGCTCTGAGTCTCAGGCAGGCTTTCCAAAGACACTGCAGTTGCTCATAAGTGCGTACACACACAAGTTGCTGGAAGGCAGGAGAAGCCCATGTGCAGGCTTACATAGAGCATTAAGCCATTTCCCCTCATCTTCATAGCAGTGCTGTGATCTAGGTGTGTTGATCTCATTTACAGTTGAGAAATGGAAACTAGGAAAGTAAAGGAATTGCTGGAGGTCACATCAGGGTTAAAGTTCACACTAAGTGCTCAGAGCGCCTTCTAGTGATGGCAGATGCCCCTGGGCAAGGCTGACGGAGAAGCAAGGGGAAGGACAGGCATCTCTGGAAGGCAGTACAGGGATCGTTGGACTGCCAAATAAAGGATGAAGGTGATGGGAAAGGGCCAAGAGGGCCCAGGTGCAGGAGTCTGTGCTCAGTAGCAGGTAGAGTTTTCGGTCCTCCACCCCAAACACCACCACAGAACTTCAAAAAAGTAATGCCAGCATGCATGCTCAGTCCCTTCAGTCGTGTCCGACTCTGCAGCCCCATGGACTGTAGCCCTCCAGGCTCCTCTATCCATGGTATTCTCCAGGCAAGAATACTGGGGTGGGTTGCCATGCCCTCCTACAGAGCATCTTCCCAACCCAGAGATCCAACCTACGGCTCCTGCATTGCAAGTGGATGCTTTACCCGCTGAGCCACCTGGGAAGTACCCCCCAACACACACCCTCAAAAAGTGGTACCTTCTTGTTTTGGCCTAAGGCAGTGAGGCAAACTTCAGCTGTGGCACCTGGTCAAAGTGAACCTCAGACCTCAACAAGGAGTATGTGCACTTTCTCTTAGAAGATAAGAATCCAAGGTTCTGTTAACAGGCGGGGCATTTTCTGGCCTGATATTGCTAAGTGCATGTATTTTTTCAGCTCAGTTGAAACTGTTTTTCTAAAAATGCTTTCCTTGAACCACCTTCCTTGGAATCACATAAGGCATTTGTTTGTTTGTTTGTTTTTTAAAACAGATTCCTAAACCGTATCCCTATTAAATCCTACTGGATCAGAAATTTTGCAGGTGGTTTCTAAGATTTGGCATTTTTACAAGTATACCAGGTGAGAAATGTTTCTAGGTACTAAAATTTGAGAGTCATTCTCTAAATTCATTGTACAATTTCTGACTTTGGGGTCTTAACAAGACAAAGTTTATAACTTAAAGATTAGAGTCAGTATCAGCCGTCATGTCTATCATGCTTTAAGGCATGAAAAGCCTTTCATGTTACCTCATATATGGTCTCTGTATAGTTCCCCTTACACAGAGGAAGAGACAAACGCCAGGAGGTCATGCGAATTTTGAGCTTACGGCTCCTAACTGCTCACAATAGGAAGCAAACCCTCTTCTCTAGGTGAAAATCCTCTGCTTCTTTTTCTACATCCTCTCATCTCTCTTAATTCTCACCAGTATACCCCTTGGTCTCATTCCTCAAAGATGGAGAATCCATTTTTAAGAGCAAATTCTCCAAGTAAAAGCACTTGGAAAAGCATCATGCCTAGCGGGTATTGTCTTTTATGAAAACACTTCATGATGTCTTGAAAGCATGTATACATCTTTTTGTTCCCCTTAAATTCATCAAAGCTGCTGTGCAAAGGATACCAGTTAGAGTTGTGATATCTTTCTGTCCCTTGCTGCCTCCTCGGGGTCCCAAAGGCTACCCTATTCATGCCTCTAGTCCTCTACTCAGGTTGTTGCTTCCCCTTTGAATTCTCTCTCACGTGACCTCTATCCCACTCCTATGGATGTGGCAAATTCTGAATCATCTTCCAAAGTTCAATCCAAGTATCTTCTTAGGTTCTCAGCTGCCCCTGCGCCATCTCTTACCCACTTTCTTTGTGCCTTCAAGAGGATTAGCTGTTTTCACATCCTCTACTTAAGCCTAATGGAATTCAACAGGGCACTCGGTTTGTCTGTCTCCACTGCTAGACCACTTGATGCTTGAGACTAGATCCTTTTTTCATTTTTATGTCTCTCTCTCTCTCTTAGTCAGTACTTGATGCATAAATAGATGTCTGATTCAAATTTATCTCTCAATATTTGTTCCCTTATTCAAAACCTTCTTTTGTCTAGGAAGTCCTTAAGGCCATAAACATTTTGATTCAGGAACAAGTCAGAACAAAAATCAATAATTCTCTCCAAATTCTGCATTTGTTTTCTTCTCTTTTTTGAAAGAAAACAATTAAGTGAGAAAATTTCCAAACAAGGCCTTGGTCTCTTCTGTATCCAAGAAGTAATTTTAGACACAAATGCCATCAGATCAATCCATGTATTAAATGCTCATAAAGGACAATTCTGAAATTGGCTAGGTTGCCTATAAAAAAAAAAAAAAAAAAGGTCAGTTTATCCAAGAAGTTTTGTTTTACAGCTTGAAAATGCACTGAGGTATACAAGAAAATGAGTTTGACTTTGAGACTACCAAGTGAGACCATCTCGTGACAGCCTGTAGAGAGACAAGGCTTTTTAGCAGTTGTTGGAAGAGTATCATCAAAAAATGTGGTGCCTACATACAGATGATTCGCCTACATAAACACCATCAGTTGGGAAATTTTTCAATGACTACTTTGAAATTGGAAAAGTTAAACTTATAATCGGCAAATAATGGGTGGTCTGTAGGCTTGATTATAGGGCAGGAAAAAAAAATAACAAGAAATGAGTAACTGAATTGAGTCTCCACTGTCCTTTCACGTCAGCTACTTCTCTGGTAGTCTGGGTTTCCCAAGTCCGAAATGTCTAGTGGCGAACAGAGGAAAATATCATTTCCAAGTTACGGTCCAAGTAATGTTGTCAATTTTGCACCAACTGTGATTGCCCCAAGAGATAGCCAAAGCTCTTTAAATGCTATCAGCCTTGTTTCTGTGGAAAGGATGGCACCAACTCTTTTCCAAAGTAAATTTGAAGTACACTTCATCAAAACAGTACTTGTTGAAGCATTCAACCAACCTAGTAATTCTGAAATACATTCGGGCAAAGACCCCAAATATCACTGGATGGTGATTTTCTAATCTAGAGAAGATAATGGACAACTGAAGGAATATGATTTCTGAAAACCTTGAGGTTGCAGGTTGGAGGCAAAACCCCTAGGGATCCCCAGCCCCTGTCAGACCATGCTCCTTGGCATCCAAGGAGCCTTCCAAGTGCTCCCAGTTTCTGGTGCAATTTCTGTTCTTCCTCCTCCCACCATTCCCACCTCCTCATGAGAATCACCAATGAGACCAGTCCCAGCAAGGAACTATTGTCAGTGCTGAGTAGCCCACTGTGTCTGAGACTCCACCCAAATCAGACTGTCACACCACTCACTCCTCTGTATCTCAGTCAAGACTCCAGCTCATTCCTCATCACCCAGACTCTCTGCCCAAAGGTTCTCTGTATTCCCTACTTTGCCGGAAGCTCTGGTCACCCCCTCCTATTAGCTTCAAACCTTTCCAGTGTGCCCTCTGAAATCCAACGTCTGTCATCAGTAAATTCCCCTGTGTCTTCTGAAAGCATTTGTTTCTCTTTCTTGCCCTGATGGAAATCTGGATGATTTTCTAGAAGACTGTTTCTCTTCTGTAGGCTTCTCTAGTCTTCCTTCTACCTCTTGGTACCACTGGTCTTGGAGATTGGATAAGTTGTACTTCTTGCTCTTCCTGGGCTGTATCCAGACCACTGTCCTTTCTACTCCTTAACCCTTGTCCAGTTCCTTTGAGATCCCATCAGATTATACTACTCACTAGCCTTCCTTATGTTACTTACTCTCCTCCCCATCATGCCCACAATTTATTAAAGATTTTCTTAGCCTCTTACTCATTGCCATTGTTCTGTTACTATTCTTAGTAATCCCAATATCCTCGCAGAGGATCCATCCAACATCTAGCTTCTTTCTTAGTTCCATGGCCTCCTCAACCAATGATCTTGTCCCTTATACACTCCAAAGTCACTCATTGCTGTGATTTTATCCTAAACATTGTCATTGCTGATATAGAACATTAGCCAAAGTTTCAAGTTGACAACTATTATCTCATCTTTACAACTCACTCTTGCTAATATGTCCATCTGAACATTCTCTGAACTTACTGTGACTTCTGACATTATCATCACTTCCTTCTTTATTCATGTCTTCACTTTTTTATATCATTTATATTCCATTATAATTATAATCACTCCCTTACATTTGCTTTCAAATACCCAGCACCTCTCGCCTCCATCATACTTGCCCAGCAAATCACCGATCTTCCTTAAATCCTATTCTCTGCTCTGCCCTTCTGCGAAGTTGAGTGGCTGGAGGAAAGCATACAGTGATGCAGTCTGGCATCATTTAAAATCTATGACCTTGGCTAACAAGTGAGTTCTTAGTTCTGTTGGCCGTCCTACTGTGCTTCCCCAGTTGATCCACTCTTCATCAGATCAGATCAGATCAGATCAGTCGCTCAGTCGTGTCCGACTCTTTGCGACCCCATGAACCGCAGCACGCCAGGCCTCCCTGTCCATCACCAGCTCCCGGAGGTCACTCAGACTCGCATCCATCGAGTCAGTGATGCCATCCAGCCATCTCATCCTCTGTCGTCCCCTTCTCCTCCTGCCCTCAATCCCTCCCAGCATCAGAGTCTTCTCCAATGAGTCAACTCTTCGCATGAGGTGGCCAAAATACTGGAGTTTCAGCTTTAGCATCATTCCTTCTAAAGAAATTCCAGGATTGATCTCCTTCAGAATGGACTGGTTGGATCTTCTTGCAGTCCAAGGGACTCTCAAGAGTCTTCTCCAACACCACAGTTCAAAAGCATCAATTCTTCGGCGCTCAGCCTTCTTCACAGTCCAGCTCTCACATCCATACATGACCACAGGAAAGACCATAGCCTTGACTAGGCGAACCTTTGTTGGTAAAGTAATGTCTCTGCTTTTGAATATGCCAGACCATAGCCTTGACTAGGCGAAATTTTGTTGGTAAAGTAATGTCTCTGCTTTTGAATATGCCACTCTTCATAGCTTCATTCTACTTGCAAACCTTCAGGGCCCCACCCCTTCCTTCTTCGTTGTCATCAGATACCTGATTCTCATTTCAATAAGAAAGTAAAACCAATCACAAGAAAACTTCTCTAATTAGGCAGTGAATTAGAGCTGAAACTGCTTTAATCATGAGCACCAATGATCTCCAAAAGGCCCTTTCTGATAGATAATTTACAGTCTTCATTCCACAATAGTGTTTGAAACAGATGATTACTGCCTCTTCCTAAAAAGTCTTTCTTCTCCTGATACTCATAATATAACATTTTGTTGTTGTCTGCGTGCTTTCTATTTTTCCTTAGTATCCGTTATTGATTTTCTCTCTCTCTCTCTCTTTTTTTTTTTTTTTGCTATATCAGATGGCATGTGGGCTCTTAGTTCTTCAATCAGGGATCAAACCTGTGTCCCTTGCAGTGGAAGCACGGGTTTTTAACCATTGGACCACCAGGGAAGTCCCTCATTTTTCTGATCTCTAACTGTTGAGAGTGCCCTGAGTTTGGTTCTTGAAGCTTGACTGTCACTCCCTAGATGAGCTGCTGCTGCTGCTGCTAAGTAGCGTCAGTCGTGTCCGACTCTTTGCGACCCCAGAGATGGCAGCCCACCAGGCTCCCTCGTCCCTGGAGGGATGAGGCAAGAAGTGTTCTCCAGGCAAGAACACTGGAGTGGGCTGCCATTTATCTAGCAACTCTCAAATTACGTTCTGGTCCCAACTTCTTTGTAGGAGTCAGATGCATCTATTGCACTGCTCTCTCCACATCTGTACTTGGATGTTTGTCAGGCATCTCACATCCAACAGCTCCAAACTCAACTTTTTCTTCCTCTTCCCTCACCCCAGATCTGTTCCTCAACTCCATAAATGGTGCCATCAGAACCGAGAGTCATGGTTAATCTCATTCATTCTGTCCTACCCCTACTCCAGTGTATCCTAGTGGCTGTGTCTGGAACAAAAATTCAAATGTGACTGCTCTCTGTCATCTCCAACCCTTCCACCTTAGTCTAAGCCACTATGGCCCTTGCCTGCTGATCCCTGCAGCAGCAGGGTACTCATCTCTCATGTCACCTTTACTCCTCTGCAGTCACAGTGACCCTTTAAAACCTATCAGATCCTGCCACTCACGTGCTCACCATCTCCAAGGGCTCTGTGTCTCACCGAAAACAAAAACCAAGGTTCTTTCCATGGCCCTGCGAAGTGTGGACCCTGACTAGCTCTCTAACTCAGTCCCCTACCACTCTCCTCCTTGTTTACTACCCTCCAGGCACACTGACTGCCTTGCTGTTTTTTAAACACCAAGCTTGCTCCTATTCCAAGTCCCTTGAGCCTGATCTTCTCTCTTCCCAGAATGCTCTTTCTCAGCAATAATTACATAGCTTTCTTTCCACAGCTCCAGCGTCACTTCCTCACAGAAACCACCCAAGGGAACGCCAACCAAAACAGCAGCCCCAACCTTTCTCTAACCTTTTAGCCTTGTATAAGTTTTTCTATGATGTTAATACTTGATATGGCATTATCTATCCATCTATACATAGATATAATTAATAACATCAAATTAATTATCACATAACTAATTATTGCAGAAATAACTGTATAATAAACTGAAAATGATACTTTTAAAAGGCATTTTGAGGACTTCTCTGGTGACTTAGTGGCTAAGACTCTGTGTTCCCAATGCAGGGGGCCTGGGTTCAATTCTTGGTCAGGTAACTAGATTCCACAGGCCCCAGCTAAAATATCCCTGATGCCACAATGAAAATCGAAGATCCTGTATGCTGCAACCAAGACCTGGCACAGCCAAATAAATAAATAAATATTTTATCGAAGGCAGTTTGGAGATTGCTTGAAGTAGATAAGACTTTGATGAAGATCAGTGCTGTTCAACGTGTGGTTGTAGAGCAGTGTTAGTCTATGAACTGCTCGAGATTCGACCACAAGATAAAGAGCTTGCATGAGAAATCAAGTCAATGTGCCTCTTCCTTCATTGAGAAAGTCTTACCAGGGCAAAGGTATAAACTGAACTAAACTGTATGTTTAATGACATAGTTGATTTACATTCTGTTGCAAATCAGTTACAAAGAGCTCACTCTGAGTTATGCTGATATAGACCATCTAGTCCAGTATCTCTTGCAACTTTTTCTTACCTCTGGTTTTAAAAACTATTTTTTAACCTCTGAGCATGCCTAGAGATAATTAAGTGTCCCTTCCACAAACATATGAGGCATACATTGGACACAATTTTGGAATATATGTATTTATGATGTATATCAAGAAAATAGAGGATAGACATGAAAGGAGATAAATAGATTTTCTATTGAGAATCATGTTGCAATGTAGACAGCATGATCATAGTTGGATAGATCCAGTGGGCTAGAAAAATAGGTAATGTCTACTATTATAAGCTTCCTTCAGGTTGAATATGAAATTTCTTTCTTCTTTTATATCTCCATGCTGCTGCTACTGCTGCTAAGTCGCTTCAATCGTGTCCGACTCTGTGCGACCCCATAGACAGAAGCCCACCAGGCTCCCCCGTCCCTGGGATTCTCCAGGCAAGAATACTGGAGTGGGTTGCCATTTCCTTCTCCAATGAATGAAAGTGAAAAGTGAAAGTGAAGTCGCTCAGTCGTGTCCGACTCTTAGAGACCCCATGGACTGGAGCCCACCAGGCTCCTCCATCCATGGGATTCTCCAGGCAAAAGTACTGGGGTGGGGTGCCATTGCCTTCATAGAGGAGTATATTACACAAAATCTTCACTCTTTGACTTGCAAACACTAACTCAGCAGATATTTACTGGTGCCTAGATAATCACGATGGTGTGATCACTGATCTAGAGCCAGACATCCTGGAATGTGAACTCAAGTGGGCTTTAGAAAGCATCACTACGAACAAAGCTAGTGGGAAGTGATGAAATTCCAGATGAGCTATTTCAAATCCTGAAAGATGATGCTGTAAAAGTGCTGCACTCAATATGCCAGCAAATTTGGAAAACTTAGCAGTGGCCACAGAACTGAAAAAGATCAGTTTTCATTCCAATTCCAAAGAAAGGCAACGCCAAAGAATGCTCAAACTACTGCACAATTGCACTCATCTCACATGCTAGTAAAGTAATGCTCATAATTCTCCAAGCCAGGCTTCAGCAATATGTGAACCGTGAACTTCCTGATGTGCAAGCTGGTTTTAGAAAAGGCAGAGGAACCAGCGATCAAATTGCCAACATCCATTGGATCATGGAAAAATCAAGAGAGTTCCAGAAAAACATCTATTTCTGCTTTATTGACTATGCCAAAGCCTTTGACTGTGGGGACCACAATAAACTGTGGAAAATTCTGAAAGAGATGGGAATACCAGACCTCCTGACCTGCTTCTTGAGAAATCTATATGCAGGTCAGGAAGCAACAGTTAGAACTGGACACGGAACAACAAACTGGTTCCAAATAGGAAAAGGATTACGTCAAGGCTGTATATTGTCACCCTGTTTATTTAACTTATATGCAGAGTACATCATGAGAAACCCTGGACTGAAAGAAACACAAGCTGGAATCAATATTGTCGGGAGAAATATCAATAACCTCAGATATGCAGATGACACCACCCTTATGGCAGAAAGTGAAGAGGAACTCAAAAGCCTCTTGATGAAAGTGAAAGTGGAGAGTGAAAAAGTTGGCTTAAAGCTCAACATTCAGAAAACGAAGATCATGGCATCTGGTCCCATCACTTCATGGGAAATATATGGGGAAACAGTGGAAACAGTGTCAGACTTTATTTTTCTGGGCTCCAAAATCATTGCAGATGGTGACTGCAGCCATGAAATTAAAAGACGCTTACTCTTTGGGAGGAAACTTATAACCAACCTATACAGCATAGTAAAAAGCAGAGACATTACTTTGCCAACAAAGGTCCGTCTAGTCAAGGCTATGGTTTTTCCTGTGGTCATGTATGGATGTGAGAGTTGGACTGTGAAGAAGGCTGAGCGCCGAAGAATTGATGCTTTTGAACTGTGGTGTTGGAGAAGACTCTTGAGTCCCTTGGATTGCAAGGAGATCCAACCAGTCCATTCTGAAGGAGATCAGCCCTAGGATTTCTTTGGAAGGAATGATGCTGAAGCTGAAACTCCAGTACTTTGGCCACCTCATGTGAAGAGTTGACTCATTGGAGAAGACTCTGATGCTGGGAGGGATTGGGGGCAGGAGGAGAAGGGGACGACAGAGGATGAGATGGCTGGATGGCATCACTGATTTGATGGACGTGAGTCTGAGTGAACTCCAGGAGTTGATGATGGACAGGGAGGCCTGGTGTGCTTCGATTCATGGGGTCGCAAAGAGTCGGACACGACTGAGCAACTGAATTGAACTGAATGAACAAGGGCCTGGGGATCCACAAGGAACAAGACAGAGACTCTGGCTTTGTGAAAATTACATTTTAGTGGAGACAGAAAGAAAAGTAACCAAAATTGTTCTTAAAATTCCAACTCTGTATCTTCCAGGGATAATGCTAATGATATTAATGATTATATAGGGTGTTCACATTACCTTGCCTGAGAATTAGGGAATTTTAGTCCACCAAACTCCTTGAAGATTTGCAAGCTGCTGCTGCTGCTGCTAAGTTGCTTCAGTCGTGTCCGACTCTGTGCGACCCCATAGACAGCAGCCCACCAGGCTCCCCTGTCCCTGGGATTCTCCAGGCAAGAACACTGGAGTGGGTTGTAATTTCCTTCTCCAATGCATGAAAGTGAAAAGTGAAAGTGAAGTCGCTCAGTCATGTCTGACTCTTAGTGATCCCATGAACTGCAGCCTACCAGGCTCCTCCATCCATGGGATGTTCCAGGCAAGAGTACTGGAGTGGGGTGCCATTGCCTTCTGTGGAGGATTAGCAAGAGATGAGGTTAAATAAACCTCTATTATAGCGATGTCCTCTTCATTTTCACAAATGCGTTTTTTTCTTTAAAAACTCTACCATAAATCTCAAGAAAATATACAACTGTTCCAAAATCTTTTTCTTTTCTTTTAAGCTTGATGATACTTATGAATATCATTTTCTGTAAGAAATATAAAGGATTCAGTGATTTTTCAGTATTTCTCTAAGAAAGCTATATTTTAAATATCTAAATTGAAAAAAAAAAGTTTCACATGGTGCTGTAACCGGATTTAAATAAAATGACCTCTTGCCCTTCTATCCCACAAAACAATACTTTATACTTTTACACAGCCAAACATGTAGTAGTCTCTAGAGCCGGTCTCCAATTTCCACTACCTGTTTTGTATTAGCTGAGAAACAAAAGATCCTGACTCAGCAGGAGAAAGCCTTCATAGCTTCAAAATTGTGTCACTTAATTAAATTAGGCTTTCTAAAAGGAAATAATTTTCTAATCTATACTTGCAAACACGCTGCTCTTTGGTGGAATGCTTTTGAAATTTTTCCTAAAATAATCACATTGTGCTGGATAATTTTAAGCCATGGCTGAGGGAAGTTTCCAGCTGTCTCTGGCCTCCTGCTTTACAGTGGGTTCCAAGCAGACCAGTGCTTCCTATGTGTCCATCTTGGGTTTCAAGAAGGGTCAAGCTGCTCACATGGAACTCACAGGGAAGGTTTAAAACATACAGATTCTCAGGACTCAGCCAGGTGACTAGTCCCAGAAACAGACACCTGTAAGCCAAGCTGCAGGTTTGGAATTTTACCTAGAAAGCAATATGGCACCATCACAGATGTTGAGGTTGACCATGGCATTATCAGATTTACATTATAATGAAGTATGAAAGACGGATTAGAGGGTAAGCCAAACCCAAGAAGAGGAGAACATTTAAAAAATTCTATAGGGATTCAGTGGCAGATTTTATTTTCTTAGGTTCCAAAATCACTGTGGATGATGACTGCAGCCACAAAATTCAAAGACAATTGCTCCTTGGAAGAAAAGCTATGACAAATCTAGACAGTGTATTAAAAAGCAGATCCATCACTTTGCCAACGAAAGGTCCGTATACTCAAAGCTAAGGTTTTTCCAGTAGTTATGTACAGATGTGAGAGTTGGACCTTAAATTAGGCTGAACACTGAAGAATTGATGCCTTCAAACTGTGGTGCTGGAGAAGACTCTTGAGAGTCCCTTGGACAGCATGGAGATCAAACCAGTCAATCCTAAAGGAAATCAGTCCTGAATATTCATTGGAAGGACTGATGCTGAAGCTGAAGCTCCAATACTTTGGCCACCTGATGTGAAGAATGGACTCATTGGAAAAGACCCTGATGCTGGGAAAGATTGAGGGTAGGAGAAGAGGTGACAGGATGAGATGGTTGGATGGCATCACCGACTCAATGGACATGAGTCTGAGCAAACTGTGTTAGATAGTGAAGGACAGGGAAGCCTGGTGTGCTGTAGTCTATGGGGTTGCAAAGAGACACAGCTTAGCAGCTGAACAACTAACAATAGGGATTTAGGGTCAGTCATCTCGGACCAATAAACTAAACGGGAGAAGTCCGTATACAGATTTAGGATATTTTTAGGAGACAGAATGTAAAGAACTTGGTAACTTATTGGATGCGGTAGGTGTTGAGAGATGAGAGGAGCTGATAATGCCGTCCATGGTCTGGCCTGAGTGATTGATTTAAAGGACTTGATGGCATTGGGGTGGGAAGAAAGGAAAAACAAATGATAATTTAAAATTCAGAGACTCATTCAGTGTTTTGAAGCTGCCTTCCTTCTGTATAAAGGATGGCTTCACATCATCTGCAGTTAGAGTCAATTGGCAAAGGTCTTAGGAAAAAGTTTTGGGTACATGTGTGACTCAGTTAGAACTAGGATAGTTATCCCAAATCACTGTTCTCTCCACTTCTAGAGAATTATTACAGAAAAGTATGAAAAGACGTAAAGATTGTTCACCCCAGCATTGATTCTAACATTGAAAAATCAATAACAACTCATGTGTCAACTCTGGAAGATTGGTTAACAAATAATGATACACCTGTACACTAGAGCGCCACACAGCAATTACTAGTGATATCACTGAACAGCAAGTCTCTATGTTTAAAGAATGAAAAAAGGCGACCACAGAACCAGTACAGATAGTGTGATATTCTCATAAACGTACACAGAATGCCTGAGGGGACACAGATTAAAATCAACAGTGTTTTCATTTGGATATATGAATTGTACGTGTTTTTCCTTTAGGAATACTTTTATTTTCTATCTTCAACTATAAACTTGAATTAGTTCTGAAAAAGTGATAGTGAAAGCATTAGTCTCTCAGTCATGTTCAACTCTTCGAGCCCACAGACTTTAGCCTGCCAGGCTTCTCTGTCCATGGAATTGCCCAAGCAAGAACACTGGAGTGGGTTGCCATTCCCTTTTCCAGGGCATCTTCCCCACCCAGGGATCAAACCCAGGTCTCCCGCATTGCTGGCAGATTCTTTACTGTATGAGCCACTTACCAATTAGTTCTACATGAATTAGTTCTGCATAAAACATACACTATTAAAATACATTCTTTTTCTTATTAAAGAAAAAAAACACTATTCAATTTTCATAATGATGTCAGTTTTTCACCTACACATCTGATATCCAAAATACAAGTGTCTCTTCAGTTAGCAACACAGACGATGTGCAACTGAGGCTCTGGCAAAGAGTCACCTTTGAACTGAATGAGGACCACTGCCTGTATGGGAGGTGCAAGAGGGCAGAGAAAGCCAGCCCACAGAGCCTGCCCTCTGCCCTGCCCCAGGGTACTGTGTGTTAAGACCTTGGATTATAGGAAAGCTATAAACCTAGCTGGATACTTTAACTCTTACCTCTAACCATGAAATTCTTGTAGAATCTTGAGACTGACATAAAATTCCATGAAGACCCATTTCTAGAGACTCTGAAAACTAATTTATATTTGTTTTATATCTTACTTTGTAGTACAGTTATTTCTGTATGTTTGCTATGCACCTTATTAAACTGCAAGCTCAAGGAAGGCAGAATTTATGTTTGATTATGGTTTGTATTCCCTAGAGTGTCAATAGTTTGCATACATTAGGTATTCAATATTCATAAAGAGAATTATTGATGTTTCTTGTATAAGACCCAATGGAATACATTATGTTCGAATTTATTTTAGAAGTTCCTTCCCTTAAGAACGGATAGCCTTCTCTTTTAACTAACCAAAATTACATAAGACATCATTTTCTTTCTTTTTTTAACCCTGGCCCTGAGGAAACCAAGAACTACATTTAAAATTCTCGGTTCCACTATTACTTCATTCTCCCTCTAAATGGTCTTGAGCTTGAATGGACTGTGTTTAGGCATCATAGACATGAGTTACCTCAAAGCCATTTAGGAAGCTGATGGAATAAAAATATGAAGAGCTTAATCATAAGTGGTTTAATAATAAATAATTAAACCAAAATGAAAAGTAAATTTAAATAAAATGAGAAATATTGAACTTCCATCACGGTCCACCAGACACTCCATCAACTAGCTTCCTTATCTTTGACCTCCCTGCCTGCCACAACCCCCAGCTCCTCCACATTCTCGCGGGGCTCCAGCTGCCTGGCTGTCAGAAACATCTTGAATACCTTTGCTTTAGGGCTTTCAGAAGCTTTCTTTGCCTGAAACACTCCCAAGCTCTGGATAGATGTGACCACACTTTCTCAGCATTCTAATTCCTTACCCGACTGTTCTTCCTGTGTCAGCGCTCTCTCTAGGACCCGTCTTTTCATCCATCACTCTTTACTTTCGTTATAGCACCAATCACCTCCCGGTTGCCTGGCTGTCTCTCTCACTGTCTCCCTAAGAGCAGACTCTTGGTCCTTTCTGTTCATTGTTGCACCCCCAATGCCTTGAAATGATGGCTTACAACAGGCACTGGAAACATTATCTGTCTCATCAAAGAATGAATGAATAATTAAAGGCATTTCCTCCCTAGGTTATAAAGAAGAAATCTTGTTCTTTCTCCCAGAAGACTATTTGCAAACTCAGCTATGGGGAGACGTGAGGAAAACACTGGAAAAAAAGCTGGGAGGAGGGAAGGATCTCTGAGATGTTGTCCAACCTCATTTACATCACAGAAGTGTACTTTCACACTGTTTACAGTATAGGTTCTGTGGCTAAAATAAAACTTGAAAAGCAATGATCAACATAAATGATAAGTCTGCAAAAGAATCCTGTCTCTAGTTCGTACTGAAAATTGGAATGGCATTGCTATAAAAACATAATCCTTAACAGTATATGTTGCAGTGTAAAGATGGCAGTGGAAAGGTTCAAATGAAACCCATTTAGAACGTCATTTCCTCTGCATTACCTAGCAGATCATTAACATCTCTTTGAAACATCCCATTTGCCTGTATGATATGACCTTAATTGGAATCAGACATATCTCCCCGCATGAGGAGTGTTAGACCATTAAACATATACCACTGGATAGAATGCTTACATTTTCATGTCTTGATCCCCCCATACTGTCTGTGTTAGTATTTTTTTTTTCTTACAAAATGCCTTCAAAGAAAAGCTCTGAAGGAAAAAATGAATACAGTTCATTTATTTTTAAACTCTGCCAAATCATCTCAGTCAGGCATTAGAAAGGAAAAGCGGGAAGTGCTTGGTGTAATAGCGCCATATTTTTTTCTGCAGCTTTTCCATTAATTCTCAGGACCTCTGGCTGCCTTCCTTTCAGAATGAAACTCATTTACCTCTTACATTATCTTGCCTACTTTCAGCCGTTCATTATTGCAGAAGTCATGCTACAATGGCATTCCGCCAGCATTAGTTTTAATGTCACTCCTATATGACTGAGCTGTATACCTTGGAAGCCACTTGTGAGATGGGAATGAGCCTTGAATCAATGGGTAAGCTCAAAGGTTATTTGTATTTGAAATCCTTGTGTCACACTGAATATTAGGACCACAGGTTTTTCAGGTGAGACTTCTGCAAACCTGATCCACACATGCTACTCCTCAGATAATGCTGTTTCACATGATAATCCTGCTTCCCAAAGCAGAGCCAGTGATGGACACCACCTGTCTGTGATTCCTCAACAAGAAGGCTCTTTCCTCTCTTAATCAATAATGATGACAAATCTATTCTCTAAAACTTGACATGGAGATGATAAATGATTTGAGTAATGTGTTGATATTAATATGAACAGTCTCTTCTTCCCTGCTAACACCAATGAATTGAATGAATGCGCCATTTGACAGTTTTGAACAAGGAAGTGGTGAAAAGGGATTACCAAAGACTACAAAGAAATAATGAAAAGAAACTTTGACCATGAAACAAATTACTCTACAAAAGAGGCCAGAATAGATATACTGGTTAGAATTAGGGCCAGTTTTGAGACCCATTAACCATCTGGAAAATGTGATAGGCAGCATGTTGATGAAATCAGCTGGCTGTTCTGAATGGAATGGCGATCTAGAAACTGAGAAATCTAAGGTATGGAGGATGTTTACAAATGTGGCTTGAGAATAATGAAGCAACAATTCCCAGGAACAATTGGCCTGTCTGTCATTTGTACTCTCATATACTGGTAGGTAGTATATGAGGAAGAAAAGTAGCACCAAGTGTTCTCACAAGTGTTCAGTGTAGAAAATTAATACAAACACTTCTGGCTAGTTTATAAGAATTTATTTCTTCTCGCGTTGCCTTTCTTTTCTATACCATACAGGAATACATACCCTAGGTCAATAGACCCAAACTTGAGAATTTTAATGATGCTTGTTAGATGAAGCATATATTTTAAGGTATACCCTTATGACGTGGAGCCCAGCAATATGTTTCATTAACAAGTGCCTCCATTAACCCAGCCTGGCACTAGTTTTCAGCCCTGGCTCCTGGGTAGGTCATTTCAGGAGATTTGTTAAATTGCCACTAGGGGGAGTGTTTGCTCCCCTGTGCTTCTGGAAAAGGGAGGGTGTCCATTGCTTCCGGAAGCTCAGACTAACAAAAAGAAAGGATAAAGGATCAAAAAAAGGAAAAGGAGTCAGTGTTCCTAGGTGAGTAAGAGGCATTTTTAGTAGGAATTTAAATATCTGGCAAGAACAGCTGACTTCCTAGGGATTAATGATGAAAGCCCATGATGGAAGCACTGGGACACTGTAGACTTAGGGTTTTGGAATCTTCTAGGCTCCAACGGTCTCTAGCTAGAACCTTCTCCTGCCTTTTGTATGTTCTTGTGCACTAGCTGAACTTTATCTAGGATAGTAGCACTTTGACACCCATAACATTCATTAATACTGTTTTAGTCACCCAATGCCTGCTTTCATCTCATTTTCAGTGATGAGTTTTTCAGTTCATGTTTCCCCTATATTTTCTTTGATAAAATTGTCAATGGTTATTATTTAATAGAAGTAGTTCTTGGATTCACTATTGTTTCTGTTTCCGAGTTTATTATTGGTTTTTGTCTTTCTTCTTGCCCCTTCTTTGTTCCTTTGTTGTTGTTTTATAGCTTGTCCTTGATTTACTTATTCTCATTCTTTCTATAAAAATAATGATTTGGGGTGCTATAAATATATCACATAAAGACAGTTTTGGCTGTATCTTGTAAGGTTCGGCATGCCATGTTCTCACTGTCACCACTTTATAAATGGCCTCTCATTGTAGCTTTTATTTCTTCTTTAACTCAGTAGTTACTGAAAAGCCTGTTATATTGAGAATTTATTAAGGATCTTTGGCCATGTGACACATTTTCTTTAAAAAGTTGCATAGATGCTTGAAAAGAAGGCACACATTCAGTGTAAGGTGTCAATTCAATATGTACCTACTGGTTGATACTTATGCTTTAAAAATATTCTATATATTTAATTTGATAATATATATTAATGATGCAGTGATGTTTTATCACAACTATATTTTTGCCCATTTTTTCTTAACTTTTCCTTCTTCTTTTGATAATATTGATATGTTGTGAATGAAGATTCATGACTATTTTTATTATTTTCATTTGAACATTTTATCTGTGAAATGATTCTTTATCCCATTTGATTATTTTAGGCTTAATTCCTTCTTTGCTATCCATATTGCTATTCCTATTTTCTTTCTTTCCAACTTGTATGCTCTATTTTTCCTTCAAAGTTTTTGTCTATCATTTGTTTGGGTGGTTATCTTGTGACTAGAACACGATTATATCTTGTTTTATAATCTAACTTAAGGTTTTTATCTTTTCTTAGGAAGTTTAACTTGGGTGTGTATATGGCCACAATAGGTGGCATTTTTCATCTTTCACTTCCTCTCTAGCTCTGTACTTTAAGTTGGTACGCATCAGAATCATTTGAGTAAGTTGGTGGTGGTGGTGAGGTGTTGCGTGTGTTGTTTTTAAACACAATTAAGCCTCACTTGCTATTCTGGTTTATAAAGTTAAGGTGATCCAGGGGCTGGGTCTCTCAATTTTTAAAAGAATCAATAGGTAATTATAATGTGCACCAAGGAATGAAATCACTGTTTTAAATACTTCCAAAACAAACTCTAAATTATGTATCTTTCATAATCAAATTCAGAGTAAACACACTTTCCTATATTGATAATACTATAAAAGATTTTATTTCTACTGTTAGTAAAGAATCCATCTGCAGTGCAGGAGACCTGAGTTTGATCCTTGGGCCAGGAAGATCCCATGGAGAAGAGAATAGCAACCCACTCCAGTATTCTTGCCTGGGAAATCCCATGGTCAGAGGAGCCTGGTGGGCTAGAGTCAACGTGGTTGCAAAGAGTCAGACACAACTTAGCAACTAAACCACCATGACCAATATTTAATTAAGATTTATATTAAAAAATTCATTTTTATGATTAAATTAAAATAAGTATAAAAGTCACTGCATACTTACAGCAAAAATATGTACAAGAGAACATCATATTAAAAGTAAAAGTCTTCTTCTGGGTTCCTCCATCTCATTCTCCAGTTACTCATTTTTGACATTGTCTTATTCATTTTCCAGACTTTTTTTCATATATGCAAACAGACACAAATACATACATACACCCAACACACATACACATACACACAAATACCAGGGGTAATATGCTGTGTATTATCCTCCTACC
Organism: Tragelaphus eurycerus; assembly: GCA_935064755.1. Classification (NCBI taxonomy): domain Eukaryota; kingdom Metazoa; phylum Chordata; class Mammalia; order Artiodactyla; family Bovidae; genus Tragelaphus; species Tragelaphus eurycerus. The sequence continues at coordinate 36,750,820 of CAKXYN010000002.1, forward strand.
TTTTTTGTTCACTGAGAAATATTTCTTGGTCATTTTCCCATGTAAAATATAGTTCATTCTGTATAATAGCTCACATTATCATAATTCATTTAGACACATGCCACTTGGGTATCAGACATGATAGGTTGGTTTGGGGAAGCCCATGCAAGCATAGAGTGCATTGCTCTTTGGCATGAGATATTTTTCCAAAAATACAAGTGACAGAATGGTGGCCTACGACATCTTTTTGAAGCTCTCAGTTTTGTTATTAACTGGATAATACCGTTCAAGACAATTTACTATCTCATAAATTTTTTCACTCTTTTCTTTTTTTTTTTTATTTTTGCAGGGGAAAATGGACAAGGGAAAGGATCAATGAGGGTGGGAGGGAAATGGGAAGAAAGAAGGGGAGTGATGGTGGGGAGGAGTATATGTAATTTCTTAACCAATGGCTTTCTGTTTTTAATCACAAAGAACACTTAAAAAAAATCATGGTGAGTTATCTTATATTAGGAGGTTTGTTCTCGAAATGAAAAGTTCAGGAAACAAAAAGTCCAGTTTGGGTGTCCTCATCTTTAGGCACATCTTGGTATTTTGTATTGGTAAGTCTATCTTTACCACAATATATTATTTAGGACAGGATCACATTTGTCACCTCTTCCTGCCTACTTCCCAAAGTGGTACCAAACCCACAAAATAGTCAATAAACCTCCACAGAGTGAGCAAATAAGTCTTTTTTTTTTTTTTTAAGCTCTCCTGAGTGAACTGAATTTTTGGAGGCTCATAGGTAAATATGTTTTCCTCTTTACTTTGTCTATTACAGCCAGATTATATGAGTGGGGTGTTAAAGTCTCCCACTATTATTGTATTGCTCTAGAGAATGTCCTTTAGTTTTTGTTGGAGAAATGGTTTAGTGATGCAAAATTCTCTCAACTTTTGCTTATCTGTGAAGCTTTTGATTTCTCCTTCATATTTGAATGAGATCCTTGCTGGATACAATAATCTAGGCTGTAAGTTATTTTGCTTCATCACTTTAATTACGTCTTGCCATTCCCTCCTGGCTTGGAGAGTTTCTATTGAAAGATCAGCTGTTATCCTTATGGGAATTCCCTTGTGAGTTATTTGATGTTTTTCCCTTGCTGCTTTTAATATTTGTTCTTTATTTTTAATCTTTGTTAATTTGATTATTATGTGTCTTGGGGTGTTTCGCTTTGGGTTTATCCTGTTAGGGACTCTCTGGATTTCTTGAACTTGAGTGGTAATTTCCTTCTCCATTTTAGGGAAGTTTTCAACTATTATCTCCTCAAGGATTTCCTCATGATCTTTCTTTTTATCTTCTTCTTCTGGAACTCCTATGATTCGAATGTTGTAGCGTTTGATGTTATCCTGGAGGTTTCTGAAATTGTCCTCATTTCTTTTGATACGTTTTTCTTTTTTCTCGTCTGATTCATTTATTTCTAGGATTCTATCTTCTAGTTCACTAATCCTATCTTCTGCCTCTGTTATTCTACTATTTGTTGCCTCCAGGGTGTTTTGGATCTCATTTATTGCATTATTCATTATGTGTTGACTCTTTTTTATTTCTTCTGAAGAGTGAAGAGTGAAGAAGTCGCTCAGTCGTGTCCGACTCTTTGCGACCCCACGGACTGTAGCCTGTCAGGCTCTTCCGTCCATGGAATTTTCCAGGCAAGAGTACTGGAGTGGGTTGCCATTTCCTTCTCCAGGGGATCTTCCCGACCCAGGAATCGAACCCAGGTCTCCCGCATTGCAGGCAGACGCTTTACCGTCTGAGCCACCAGGGAAGCCTTTTTTTTTATTTTCTTCTTATTCTTTATTTCTTTTTATTTCTTCTAGGTCCTTGTTAAACCTTTCTTGCATCTTCTCAATCCTTGTCTCCAGACTCTTTAACTGTGATTCTATTTTGATTTCGAGATTTTGAATTAATTTCGCTATCATTATTCGGAAGTCTTTATCAGGTAGATTCCCTATCTCTTCCTCTTTGGTTTGGATTGGTGGGGATCTATCCTGTTCCTTTAGCTGCTGGGTATTCTTTTGTCTCTTCATTTTGTTAAAATTGCCAAATTTAGAGTGTCCTTACTATATTCTGGTAGTTTGTTGAATTCTCTTTATTGAGGCGGTTTACAGGTCTTTTCAATATCTGATCTCTGCCTTGTTACAGAGGGGGCGGAGATGAACACCCAAATCTAAACCGGCCAGGTTCAGGCACTCAGATAATCCTCAGAAGCACAGACTTGGTTCAGTCTGCGTTTTATGCCCTTCCCAGATCCGAGTAGCGCAGGTGATGAAATGTTCAGCGAGCGCAGGTGCTGCGACTTATCGCCTCTCCGCCACTCAGTTTTCTGGGTATACAAACAGCGCACTTTCTCAGGCAGATGTTGACCATCCAGAGCCCCAAGAAGCGTGAGGCAGCACAGAAACCTACTCACAGTTCCGTTAGACAGTGTCTCTCTAGGGCTGTAATTGCCCGCCTCTGGCCCTGGTTGCCTGTCACCGGAGAGGGACGGCCTGCAGCCGGCCAACTCTGTGCAGCCCTTTGTTCCGTAAGTAGTCCTGGTGGTGTCTTAAGTTAGGGCTGGCTTTTGATGTAGTAGATAACCGACAGTCTGGTTATTTCGCTCAGATAGCGCCCGAGATAGCCAGGCCAAATCCTTTCTCAAAGCAATGCAGGCCTCGCCGCTCCTCCTAGCCCAGCCCCCACTTGCCAATAGCAAATGCTGGTGTCCGCGCCAGTTCTCCGCAAAAGGAGTTACCGCAGGGCTCGTTTTCTCGTTTTGAAGACAATGAGCTGTCTTTCTAAGTGCCTGATGTCCTCTACCGGCATTCAGAAGTTGTTTTATCGAGTTTATTCAGCATTCAAATGTTCTTTTAATAGATTTGTGGAGGAGAAAGTATTCTCCCCGTCTTACTCATCCGCCATCTTAGCTCCTCCCCCTTTTTCACTCTTTTCTAAGATCCTGAGAGCAAAACCTAGATTGTATTCTCTTTGGATTCTTCCCATTTACCAAACACAGTACTAGGCACTTAGTATTCACTTAATAAATGTTTTGTTGAATCAATGCATATTGATGACAATGCAAAATGACCACACTTCTACTACTCTTTTAAGATAAGAGCAACACCATTTCTTATTTTCTGTTTCCTCAAGTGCAAGAACAAAACCCCAAACCCAGTGACTTAGGTATGTGGTTGTTTAATGTCAGAGCCTGTCACTCAGTCTAGAATCCCTTCACCAGAACTCTGCCCTGTGGGATCAGGAAGAAGCAGGGGTCACTCAGAAGAACGTGGATGCACAGTGTAGGCTTCCCGTGTGAGGAGACATTGGGGAAGAAGCCAACAGAACTGGATGCCACGAGGGGCTCACCATTCCAGCTGTCACTACCAAGGGGAAGGCCCTGCCCCACCGAGAAGCTCCTTGCAACTACCACGGGCTTGATGGTCAGGCTGTCTATGATTTTACAGTGAGAGAATAATTTCAGCTGAAGGGAGCTTGAGAAGGATTACCTGGAAGGTCATCTTTAGCAAAGAATGAAAGGAACAAACATTCTGAGTTTCACCAAACACTATCTAAGAGGATATGACAATTATCTATAAGTACTTAGGCTTTAGCACCAAGGTGAGGCATGAACTGTGGAAGGTGCTTTATAGAGGTATGAGAAAGTCTTGGCAGGTGGTGGTAATTAAATTTGTTGTTGTTTTTCAGTCACTCAGTTGTGTCTGGCTCTTTGTGACCCCTTAGACTGCAGCACACCAGGCTTCCCTGTCCTTCACTATCTCCTGGAGTTTGCTCAAACTCATGTCCATTGAGTCGGTGATGCCATCCAACCATCTCGTCCTCTGTCCTCCCCTTCTACTCCTGCCTTCAATCTTTCCCAGCATCAGGGCCTTTTCTAATGAGTCAGCTCTTCACATCAGGTAGCCAAAGTATTAGTAATTAAATTATATTGAGAAAAATTGCATTTCAGCTGGGGATGTCGGAAAGTCACCCTTAACTGTTACACAAGGGTCCTAAAGGATATGCTGAAGTCATTTAAAGCCAAACTGGACCAGTATTTGAGAACATAAGAAAAGAAATAGTTTTAAATGCGGGGTGGTGGTGTTAGGAAGGGAGGAGATAGCTAGTTTAATTAATCACATATGTCCTATTGCTTTGAAGGGTTGTAAACACCTCACTTCCAACTCTAGCTGGGAAAGACAGACCATCAAGATCCTAGTGACTCAGAAAATCAGTATCATCGAGAGATCTAAGTAAGCTTGGCATTATTTACCCACCAAATCTACTTTGAGATGTATTTGGTCAGCTGTGCCTGGCTTCTGTGACTGGTTGTATTTGTCCAAAGGCTAATTAGCTCGAAGGGTAGAAAGATCAGAGAGTTAATCCATAATCTCAAGTGACTGATGAAATCTAACTGCCAACTGGTACCAGAGCAGATACTTTTTTCTTTAAAGGATTAACAAGGCATGCTGGCTATTCTCAAATATTAGCCTTTGTAAGAATAAGACAGGATAAAGCAAGAGAAAAGATGATTAGAGATTTTTTTCAAAAACCCACTTCAAACATGTATATGGTCATTTCACAAATAAAACTTCCAGAATTCCAGAGAAGCATGCAGGTAGTTCTTGTTAGGTGATTCATGGGTCTGAGGTAGTTGTTCTTTTGATCTCCAATAATGAACACTTGATTGCTGAGCATTTATTATGTACCAAACACTCTTTCACATGGTATTATCTCTGTTGGTTCTTACAATAACCTTATAAGGAAGGTACTATTATTCTTCTGTGTGTCCTCATGGCTCAGAGGGTAAAGAATCCATCTGCAATGCTGGAGACCTGGGTTAGATCCCTGAGTCAGGAAGGGAATGGCTACCCACTCCAGTATTCTTGCTTGGAGAATTTCATGGACAGAGAGGCCTGGTGGGCTACAGTCCATAGGGTCTTAAAGAGTTGGATGTGACTGAGCGACTAACACACACACACACACACATTATTCTTCTATTTAACAAGTGAGGCTATTCAGTCGTGAGGTCACACAGCTGGTAGGTACGATTTAAAACCCAAAAGCTCTGGCTCCAGATTTTTTTTATCTTAAATACTCTGCTGAACTTCTCTAAGGGAAAGGAAGGAGATGAGGGGCCAGGACCAAAGTTTCCCTGGTTCCATGCCTCCATCCTTAGACGTACTCTGGTAACAGTTTGTGTCTTCTCTCTGTGTCATTTCCCATCATCTTCCCTCCATGCATGTCTTACCTCTGGATCCAAATTTCCCCTTTTTATTGGGACACCCGCCATCTTGGCTTAGGGCCCATTTTAATAACCTCATTTTAACTTGATTACCTCTGTAAAGACTCTACCTCTGTATAAGGTCACATTCTGAGGTGCTGATGGTTAAGACCATCACAAATTTTTTGAAGGAGGACACAATTCAACTCCTAACATACATCAAGGTTGCTAGACAGGTTTAAACATCCACTTGTCTAGGACAACCCCACAGTCAGGGCAGCTAGAGCACAGCACAGACTCCCATCAAGTCTGCAGGTACATCATGAAAAGCCCAGCCTTCTACCTTCTCAAAGAGCACGGCTGGCTGACATAAAGGCCAGTACAGAGGCTCATGAAGGGTATTTCTGATGTGAAGGACTGAACCCAGATGTCTAAGAAATAACTCTTTAGCACTATTCTATTAGAGTCCCACAGTTCCATCAGCTAGCCCTCGAGGTTGTTGGAGAATAGCTTGATTGAGGGGTGACATTTACACTTGGGGCTCAGTTTGTCCCATGAGAAGAAACCAAATTCCCTCCATCACTGGATGACCTTGAACTATGGAAAGCCCCATCCCTGATCCTGTCTTCTAGAGCACTGGTCTCCTAACTCTCTATTTTGCAAAAGTCTATATACTCTTTAACACATTTTTATATTGACTTAGGAAAATTTTTTATTGAAGTTGAAATAGTTGCAAAGAATATAATTTTTAGTGTAACACAGTGTTGATATTTTAAAAATAAAATGGTTGCATCTCTTTTAAAAGTGTATTCTTGGATATGCATACAAGAGTGATTTGATAATTGCTCATTTAAACATATGTGAATAAGTTCTTCTTTAATAACTGGAAATTTTGCATCTTTATTTTTCTCATTTAATACAGGTCAGCAAACTTTTAATATAAAAGGCCAAATATAATTTTAAGCCTTCTGGGCAGTCTCTGTCATACCTAATCAACACTGCTATTGTAGCATGAGGGCACAGTACAGTACATAGACAAATGGGCATGGCTAGATTCCAACCAAATTTTATTTACAAGAATAGGCCATGGCTTGGATTTGGCCCATCAGTCACTTTTGCAAACCTCTGTCCTAGAACTCAAATTCTCATCCTGCTTCCCATTTTTCCCATTCTATCTTGATTCTACTCATAAACGGTTTTTCATAATATAATTTTATGCTTAAATGTTAGCTGTTAATCATGCTATTGTGCTTCTCTGAAACAGAATATATATATATATATATATATATATATATATATATATATATATATATGTGTGTGTGTGTGTGTCAACTTGGAAGTCATATATATATGTTTTATATATATATGAAAGCCATATATATATATATACCCACTCCAGTTTTCTTGCCTGGAGAATCCCAGGGGCAGGAGAGCCTGGTGGGCTGATGTCTATGGGGTCACGCAGAGTCGGACACGACTGAAGTGACTTAGCAGCAGCAGCATATATATATATATATATATATATGTGTGTGTGTGTGTGTGACTTTCAAGTTAACTTGGAAGCCACATATATATGACTTCCAAGTGATAGAGGAGGCTTGGGAGTCAGAAAGACTTGGAATTGAACTCCATTCTTCCACTTACTTCCCTGGTGGCTTAGACGGTAAAGAATCTGCCTGCAATGCAGGAGACCCAGGTTGAATGCCTGGGTCAGGAAGATCCCCTGGAGAAGAAAATGGCAACCCACTCCAGTATGCATGCCTGGAGAATTTCATGGACAGAGGAGCCTGGTGGGCTATAGTCCAGGGAGTCGAAAAGAGTAGGACATGACTGAGGGACTAACACTGACTTTCACTGCCACTTACTAGATGGATCATAAGCTAACTCTTCTACATCTCTGTCCCCTTACCTGTAAAAGGGGATATAATGTCTTTTAACATTGCTGTTAGCACCATACTGAAACTATGTTAGGAAAAAGAATGGAGACTGAGAATCACACTGAGGCCTCCCTGATTCTCGACTTCTATTCATCCTTTGAGTATACAGGGATGCACCTTTTGGTAAAACCTTGTATCCTGATAGACCATGGCATGTGGTAATTTAAAAATAATAGTTACACTGAAAATATTTTTTTTAAAGGTTTGCAAAATTCCATTAAAAGGACCTAAGAATACGTAAAGTGCCTAGCACTGAGAAGGCACAATTCATATGCCCACCAAAACAAATGTTTCTAACATTACTCTGGCCTTGAAGCAAGTGACTGGGAGTGAGTTTATGAAGGACATAAATTAAGCAGGGGTAGAAGAAAATGATAGCTCGCTATACACAGTTAGTGTGATTATTGTATAGTTTCCTATAGTGCTCGGATATTGAGCTAAAAGATTTTCTTATCCACTGATACTTATACCTCTGCCCAGGAGACATGGAGTTGCCACAGTTCTTGATCACCATAGCTGCATTATTTCTTCTTTGACAATTCTAACAGTTCAGAAACCTCTGGTAAAGTGAAAAAAATCTGGTTCATCCAAATTTCACCTTGTAAGTTGTTTTGCAAAACTAAGAGTGCACAGTTCTTGTGTTTGCTCTTACAATTCAGATCTTCTTCTCTGTTCAATTCTAACTCTGTGCCAGCAAGGCCATAAACGGAGACCAGGAGAAAAGAAGGCAGAAGGTAAGGACAGTTATTGGCCAATTTGTTTTCATTGATTTCTTTCAAGTTGTTTTCAAACAGTTCTTCCAAGGCCCCAATTTTTGAAAGTAGATATTTATTCTTTATGCAAATGGTCATGGAAATAAATGCATAAGTGAATGCATGAATGAATTAATGAATATATAAATAACTTGTCTGTCAGAAATTTTTCTTATCATAGCCTCTGTATTTTAGGCCATTCCAATTTTGACACTACTGATTGCATTAAAAATAAACCTCCGTGCAGAATAATCCATAGATCTTCATAGATTATCTATGTTCACAGATAATACTAAGGCCTAGAATTCATACACAATAGGCATTCAGCAAGTATTGATTGTTGAATAAATTGAAAGAGCAAGGAAATGTGGCCACTGTCCTTTGTTAACAGAGACATATTAGCAAGTCAATCAATTTCTCTGAGCCTCATTTTTTCTACTTGTAATAAAGTAACTGCATGGTGCTGCGCCCCTTCCCATCCATGGGACCACTGAGTCCAGATGCAGAGCCCTGGTAACTACCCCCAGTACCCCCAGGTGGTCGCCAGATGAAATTTATTTGACATCCTGGGACTCAGGTTTCCTCAAGATCTAGGATCTTCAGTTCAGTTCAGTTCAGTCGCTCAGTCGTGTCTGACTCTGTGACCCCATGAATTGCAGCACACCAGGCCTCCCTGTCCATCACCAACTCCCGGAGTTCACCCAGACTCACGTCCATTGAGTCAGTGATGCCATCCAGCCATCTCATCCTCTGTTGCCCCCTTCTCCTCCTGCCCCCAATCCTTCCCAGCATCAGAGTCTTTTCCACGGGAATACAATAAACAGATCACAAGATGTTAAAAAGGAAGAAATCACACCTCCTCTCTTGACAGAATGTATAATTCAGGGGTATGAAGTTCATGGCTGGCGGTGGTAGAGGGTGGGCAGGGGAGGAGAAGAAAGCTATCAAGAAGTGTCTGAGAACTTGCATAGAGAAGAACTCAAAATATGCATGCTTTCAAAGCTTTTTATTATATTTTCAAGAAGAAGGACAGAATTGGTGTTGTATGGCTAAGACTTGGCTATCCAGAAAGATTTATGGGCCATCTGCAGAGACCCAAGAACATCTTGACTTACAAATGTAAACACCACCAATTATTTATGGCAGTTCACAGTATCCCTGAATGCCACAAGGCATCTGCCTAGAAGCACAATATCGTTTGATCTTGACTGGCTTCCAAAATCAGGAAAGTATACATCATCATCCTGGAGCGTCTGGTACTCTGCCTCCAGAAACATCTTCCCAATTATCCTTCCTCAGAAAAACAAGGCTGAGTCGTTAGGAGATATTAGATTTTAAGTAATAATAGTAATACTTGATGTCATAATTCACAAAGCACATGGAATATGTTAATTCTTTTGTTCTTTAGACATTTCTATATGTCAGATTAGTGTAAATAATATTTTTATTTTATCTGTGAGGGAAGAAAATACTAATAATTGGAGAGGTAACATGGCAAGACCTAAATCTTAGTAGTGGTTAAGCTGGGGCTTTTATCCTGGGCTTTGGTTCTAAGTGCTTTCCTGGTGGCTCAATGGTAAAGAATCTGCCTGCCAATGCAGGAGATGCCAGTTTGATCCCTGGGTCAGAAAGATCCCCTGGAGAAGGAAGTGACAACCCACTCCAGTCTTCTTGCCTGAGAAATCCCATGAATTACAGTGGGCTTGTGGGCTACGGTCCATGTGGTCACAAAAGAGTTGGATACAACTTAGCAACTGAACAACAAACAACGGGGTTCTAAGGGCAGTGCTCTCTTCTGGGTGGCCTCCAGCACTAGCAGAGCTGGGATAGCCCCTGTGGGTTAAGGAGAATGACCTGAGAGCAGACTGCAAGCACCCTGGTTGTCCAAGTAGAGAATCTTCCATAGCCAAAGAGTTTTGAGCTAGACATTCTATGAGATATGAAAAATAAATGGCTTCTACCCAAGGAGTATAATCATACTGTTTTCTCCTTATGTAGTGTATTACAGCATACTAATGACTCACACAGACATCACTCTAATTTTCATTCAACAGCCCTGTGAGTTATGCATCTTTACTTCTATTTTAACAGACAAGGAAAACTAGGATTCATAAAGGTTAAATAATCATCTACACAGTGCTTGGAAAACTCAGAATGGACAGGGATGGTCCATAAGGTGGTCTTTGCAAAGCTTGTTGGGTCTAATTTGCAAAGGCATTTGAGCCTGGCTCATGGAGCCAATGAGGGCTTTTGCCCCTCAAACCCTACCACTCTCTATAGCTGGAGGGGTATGGCCCTGCTCCCACTCTTTGGGGGTACTAGAAAGAATACCAATGGACAGTACCAGCATAATACCCCTCAAACCTGAGTCTCAAATTAAAGCCTTAATGTTGAGGAGTCTAGAGGGAGTATCAGTGTCAGTGACTTTCAGACGCTTCCTGCTTTGAAATCACTCTTTGTAAATGATAAAGCTTCTGAAATGCAGATTTCACTTTACTGGCCCGTTAGACATGAGCAGGCTCTGCATCACCTGCTGGGACCTCTGGACTGGGCTGGCTCTAGATAGAAATGATTTGTCCCAAGAGGCTCTGACTGAATGAAAGTCAATAGCTGATGGGTGCTTCATTCCAAGCAGGCAATTGGATGTTAGAATTGTCCCAGATGCTATCTCAAATGTTCAGCTAGAAAAATTCCAACCAAGTCAGAATGAAATTTTATTTCATTATGCTTCCAGGTCTGGGAATGATGCCAGTGAACTGCTCTCCTTGACAGGTCCCTCATCACTTAGAGCTCAAAGGAAGAGAGAAGTGAGCTCCCAAAGTGCCAGGCTGCAGCCCTCCCTGTCAGATGGCAACACCTCCATGGAACAGCTGAGCAAGGGGCTGAGGCAAGAACTGTCATTCCCCTAGCGTTGAAACCCTGCATACTGATGATAATTCCCTGTATTTCCTTTCCAAAGTCTTACACAAGGCACCGAGCTGATGAAGTGACCTAGGAGAGGATGAAAAATCAGTTTCAGCTTTAAGCCAGTTCTGATCCTTTGGCAGTGGCTGACTTAGCACTGTGTTAAGAAGGATTCTGAAGCTCTATCTGGGTACAATGGGAAAGACTACTATAATCAATGGAGCATGGGCCCTCGAGGACTGAATGTTTCCAACTTGACACATACACGACCCGGGAAGTCAGCAAGTCTAAACTCCTCCTTACCCATGTGAAGATGCTGAGGAGCATAAGGGTTAAGTGACTTGTAAAATTTAATTCTTAAAGTAGAGATGACAATACGAGACTACTGCTCTGTCCTCTATATGATACTTTCCTAGTCCTGACTTTCTAGACGAAATAAGCTAGTGAACTTCAAAATCCTGTGATAATGCAGAAGCAATTACTGTAATGATAATTTTACTTATGTAACATACAGCTAGTTCCCAGTGTCTCTGTAATTACTGAAATCCCACAGCACTTCTTTTCATTCATGATTGAGTGGATTAGCTCTTGGCTTGGCCAAATATCAGCAGATTCACATACCAAGTCATCTTGCTCTCAAGAATCAACACTGCCTATGGTTTAATCTACTTGGTTTGCCACTGTTGTCTCAGAACAAAAAGATTAAGTCATGTCATAGAAAGAAAGAAGCTGCAAAGGACTCACACAATTTCACCCAACCAACACTTGTTGAGTGCTTAAGTGCACAAGGCATTCCCCTTGACACTTCTGTCCAACATGCTAGAAATGGGTGGAGTTGAACCAGAAGGCATCCCCACTTCTAGGGATGGTATTTAACCGTATGGAATTTTTTTCCTTTCTCTATTTTTTCTAAAAGAGCTCTTTATTAATGGAAGGCCTAAGAGCACCAAGCTTGGAGTGAGCTTTATCCTTCCACTGGCAGACTGGGCTGAAATTGTCAATGTCAGGATAACTTTAGGAGGCTGGAACTAGATACTTCTATGAAGATTTTGCAGCATCATTTTGATCTAGTTATTGAAGAGGTTGATTCTATTTTCATGATTGCTTTTATATTTATAAAAAGAAAACTTTAGATAAGGATGTTGAAGGTAAAGATCTTAAGACCAAATTAATTGCAGGAACTATTCAGTCATTAATTTATGTGTTGTTGCTCAGTCGCTAAGTTGTGTCTGACTCTTTTGTGACCCCATGGACTGTAGCCCATCAGGCTGCTCTGTCCATGGGATTCTCCAGGCAAGAATACTGGAGTGGGTTGCCATTTCCTTCTCCAGGGGATCTTCCTGACCCAGGGATCAAACCCATGTCTCCTGCATTGGCAGGCAGGTTCTTTACCACTGAGCCGCCAGGGGAAGCCCTCAATAACTTTTATAAGTAAATAAAATTTGCAGAATTGAATAAGATGACATCAGTTAAATCATCCCTTAGCCTCAATTATGCAAACAGAATCATCTATTTGCAGCAAAGTTACCTTCTTATTCTGGTTTGCTTAGCTTATTATTAAAGTGAAACTCATGTTCCCTGAGGATATTAAGTTGAAGGAAGTAGTGCCAAAGTGCAGCAAATGGCAAGGCCAAGATATCTGAGGACTGAAAAATGCCACGGATGGAATGTTGACTTTCTGCAATGCGGAATGGCACACCTTTTAATTCCCCCATGCCAAACAGTGCAAGGAGCAACCAAGATTTAGCTATACGCTGGATGGGACACATACAACGGTTAAGGGCAAAAGGTAAACACATCTGTGAATACTAACGTATGGTTTTTCTCTTTGGTAGCAGGGCAAGCCTGCTTGGTACCTAATGGAGGTAAAAGAGATCAAGATGCCATGGCCTGATGAGTAAGTGACTAAGTGATGAGTAAGTGATGAGTAAGTTAGGTCAGAAACGTAACTGACCTAGTTTATAAGGAGAATTCTCTGAGCGTTCACCACTACACTGTTCAGGGGAATAGCCACGAACCACACATGGTCGTGGGAACCTTGAAACATGTGATTCGTGGGACTATGTGGTTGAGGTGTTTTGTTGTTTGTTTTGCATTTTTTGTTTTTGAAATTTGAAATTTTATTTAATTTTAGCTAATTTAAATTTTAAAATTGATACTTCAGTTATTGGAAAACTTCTAAGTATGTTTAGAACAACTTCTGTTCCTGAATCTACTTTTATAACTGTAAATTTTGTGAAATCTAAATACAGATTTCCCGTGAAAATTCAGTCTCCAAATTGTGTTGTGCTGTAAGTGTAAAATATATGTCAGACTTCAGAGACTAAGCATGAAAAACTTGAGTATAAATATTTTGTTAATAATTTTGTAGTTTCATATAGAAAGGATAATATTTTGGACATACTGGATTAAATAATATAATTTATTAAAATGAACAGATTTGAAGTTTGGGTTCTTTTTTTACTTTTTTAATGTGACTACTAAAAAAATTAAAATTATATAAATTGCATTGTATTCCCACTAGACAATGCTGCTCTAGAAAGACATCTGTCATATTGTCTCTGGAGGACATTGTTTATTGAATGGTTATTAAATGTGTCTTCTACACATATGAATCGTTGCTGTTGCTGTCGTATCCAACTCTTTGTGACCCCATGGACTGTAGCCCACCAGGCTCCTATACCCATACAATTCTCCAGGCAAGAATACTGGAGTGGGTTGCCATTTCCTTCTCCAGGGGATCTTCTCGACCCAGGGATCAAACCTGCATTTCCTGCATTGCAGGCAGATTCTTTACTGTCTGAGCCACCAGAGAAGCCCACACATATTAATACCTGGTGTAATACTAGAAACTGCATAATATTAGACATGAATAACAAATAACCCGTGTTTTTAAAAGCTGCTATTAAGACACCTTTAGATTCCTTGTCCATATAGCAATGTAAGCTTACTTTTATGCTGCAGTCTTTCATTTCTTTATCTGCCAAACTGAAAATTTTGAGGTCAATAATTTTTCTTTTTCCTTCTAGGAACCCAACCTTTCCTTTCATTTTTCATTAGTAAGTCTTCAGTGGAGAGTGCCAGTTTGCAAAACAGATAGAATGTAGATACTCTGGTTAAAGTGGGAATTGAAGACTCACCCCTCTTCCATTTTACCCCAGTTATCTCAATGATGGCAACGCTGAGGTGCATATTTTGAAATCTATGTCACTTGATGATTTCCAGGCCTAATCTTGACCTTTCAGTTGCTTCGTCTTTGTTTGCTCTCTGTCACTACCTGGAATCTTTCTGAGTTGGGGCCATCACTCCTGTTTGCCAAGTCTTCAGAAAGCGTGGTAGCCCTGGTGATTCCCATAGCACACCCTGGCTGCTCTATTGTTCCTGGCCCTTAACAACCCTCACCATTGCTATGGCAACTGCAAACCATTCCTGGCAAATGCAAGCAAAGGGCAGTCGTGGAAAGGGTGACCTCCCACCTCTCACATATGGCCCAGGAGGAGCTGGTCTCATATAGAAATTGACCCAGATAATAACAGTCAAATAAATACTCTGCAGAATAAGGTGGCACATCATACAGGAACATGGTGTGGTGGTGGGGTTGAACAAATGCAGCATTTTGGTGACAGGTTTTACTTAATTCAAAATTTTTTTCTTAAATGGTATTATTAATAATTCACTCAACTACCCCACCATGCCTTTCTAATTTGACTTTAATTATTGTAATGACTCTTCAATTCAACTCCCTAGTGTCTGACTCCACTAGTCAGACTGGATGACCTAGGAGACTGCTTTCCTCTACCCGCTTGGACTCCGTCCACCCATAAATTCAGCAACATGGTAAATCAATGTGTGTGAAAACACCAAGCAGTTGCTAGTTTCTAGTTGGATAAACGGAAACAAGTTCTTTACATTTTTGGTGACTCCATCTCCTCACTTAGGAAGTAAGGAATACAGGTAGTCCTGTTGGGCTGCTATAAAGATTCGATGAGCTATTACATCTACATAAAATATATTGAACAGTGCCTGGCACACATTTAATGCTCAAGGCAGGTTAACTACCCCTATTGTAATTGAGTTTATGCTGGGAGAACTGAGGAATCTTATCGTCCCAACTCAATGCTAAATTTCAGGCATTAGATTCAATGTATTTATATTCACTCTGACTTATATTGGGAAACTCTTGTCAGTCACTTAAAAATCTAAGGGAATTCACTTTTTGGTCTTTATATTTATCTTTCTTTTTAAAAAATATTTATTTATATATTTGGCTATCATGGGTCTTAGTTGCAGCATGCAAACTCTTATTTGCAACATGTGGGATCTAGTTCTCTGATCAGGGATCGAACCCAGGTCCCCTGCATTGGGAGTGTGGAGTCTCAGCCATTGGACCATCAAGGAAGTCTCTACATTTAACCTTCTAATATGCCCCACATCCTACAAATTCCAAGAAGAGGTAGTGGGAAGAAGCCTTATCTTTCAGGAGCAAACTAAACAGTTACAAACATGTAATTAATTCTGGTCCTTGGAAGAACATTTTCATTTCAAGTCCCATAATTCTAGCTTCACCAACCCTCTAAGCTCAGGATTGAGAATACCACCATGATCTATAATGATTTCCCAAACTTTTTAATTCAGATCTTAGGTGAGAACATCCAGAGCCTCATTCAGATACCGAAATCATTGCTTAAGCCAGCGGTTGAGTGAGACACAGCTGTAGCAGTACATAGTGGACCCATTTGCAAAAAGGAGACAATGAACTTGAGCGCATAATAAATTCTCGGCTAGTCACACAGGGCAGAGATTTTACTTGACCCTGAAATGGGCTGTCCCCAAAATGTTATGTGATTCGGCATAAAGGTATTTTCTTATGCCAGGGGAGAGTTTCATAGCTTTCAAATTCTTAGACTTCCATGACAAAAAATAGGCTAATAACTACTCTTATTCTGTTTTCTTTTTACATTTTGACTGCTTCCATAAAAGGCTATTTTTTCTCTCATTCGTGCCAACAGGTGCCAGCACTCCACTCATGTCAAATGACACTAGAGGGGGAGCGAAGAGATCAAAAGAGGATGGAGAGTCATTCTAATGAGGTGACGGTCACTTAATGCAGAGCCACTAGAAACCAGACTTCCTCCAAATTGTGCCTATACTGAGGTGTACAGGGGAGTGAGATGCAGCAGAGAGACGCTCACACTCGCCTCCAGTCAGGTGGAATTCTCGATCAGCACACCATCCTGAGCAGCTTGGGATCACAGGACAGCCTTCATTTCTAGAGAGCTTCAGTTAACAGACAAGACGCTGACCTGGTGCAGCCAGGTTTCCCCTGTGTGGGATGCAGGCATGCAGAGTTGGGAAACTCTCCATGTTCTCCAGAGAGTCAACCCTATCTCTTTACCGGTCACAAAAGCCAAAGATCTTCTCTAAACACCCAATCACCCTTGCTCTGTTTTCAAGTTTTCTACAGGCAAAACCTTCCTACTCTTTTGTTTCTTTACCAGTTCATCACTAAATCCATTCAGGACACAGCAAATTCCATTCTAGAGCCATGTGAAGACCTACAACACTCTTCTGTCAATAGGACCTTGTTTTAAAGGACAAGACAATGAAACTTCCCATATATGACTAATTTACATGCATCTATTTATGAACCAGGTGATAATGCTTTTTTCTCTTTTTTCCTCTCTGTTATCTGAACCCAAGTGAACTGTAAACAGAAGATGTCAAGTGTGCTGTCAGTCTCCCTGGCACATAACTCGGGGAATTGCATTAAAAAAAGTCACAGTAGTGAAGCTTCAATATCAACAGAGATGCTGGGGAGAGGCTTATTAGGTACAGCTGGAAGCCCCAAGTTCAGCTCCCACTCTCTGCACCCAAACCAAAGGCAATGCCTCTTCTGTCCACATTCGGAAAGACTGTAGTTCCCCTGGAATGCTACATCCTACATCTGAGGATAGTGCTTGAGTTCCGTTTCACCACATATATATTTAAGTTTGCAGCTAGAAGCGTCCCTAAAGGCAAAGAGTTTCTCCTTTCACACGCCGCCCCTCCATTGCCTGTTTACAGCATTGCTTTCTTATTCCTCCTTATTCTACTCAACGAAATTGAAAATTTCATCACCAGTGTCAGAAAATTAAACCCCAGGGAGCAGAGCACCAGCTCAGAGCATCGGTTCCCTGGCAAAGAGCCAATCCTTGAATTCAACTTTGCAAACCTTCTCTGGTTTCAAAGGATGCAAAACAGAGTCATTTAGAAGCATGCTTCTTGACAGTCGGAATCTCTCTGACTGCACTCTAACTCTTTCTGCAATTAATTTTTTAAAAAGAGAATATATTTCAATTTGGAGACCGATTTCATGAAAGAAGAAAGGGACCCAACCTAGCTCAGTTAAATACTTCCCAAGCAAGAATGGCAGTGCACCCAGCAGAGATGCTTCTTTCTCTGGCTGAGGGTCTGAAGAAGTGTTTGACAGACCATTGTTAATAACATCTCTCTTCACAATGCAAACACCGGCAACACAATCAAGCAGCTCGCAGCTCAGCTCCGTGCCTGCACCCTTCCCCTTCTCTCTCCTCCCAGCCATGCACAGGATTGACTCTCATAAATTTAGTTTTAAAAGCTTCCTCTTTTGAAATGGATCCATGCCCAGGAAGATAAAGCAAAAATCCACTCCTCACACTGATCCTAGCAAGACAAACCAACATCCCAGTAAAACACACAGTCAACTACACACCCGATCATACCCGAGCGATGCACGCAGTCTTTGGAATACAGAGGCTCACACATCTTGGGAACCCTAGCCTAGAGTGCTTATTCCTCCATGTGCTTGTTCCAATTCACCGTTTTCTTGGCAGACAATAAGACAAAGCGACATTTTAGCTCAGGCTGCTAATACCAGCAAACAGATGTGTAAGACTGAGGTTTACTCACCAAGCCCCCGTAAGTCCATCTTTCCCCAACTATAGATACTGCTTCTAAGCTGCAGTTGCCACCAAATGACTTAAAGTTGACCTCCAGAAGAACAACGTGCTGGAATACTGGATGGTTCCTGAGTGAGCTTGTTCACAAAATAGATTTCCAGTTGAGCCATGTGAATGGAGACCCGCCGCACACCTTTGAATGGTATACACTTCAAGTCCAGAAAAATAAGCATGTAGCTTTGCTTATGTTTATGGAGCTGGAACCCAGGGGTGCTCTGATTGGCAGAAGTTGCAGAAAGATCAGCCAATCAAAGGGAGCCTCCATTTCAGGGAAACTCCTGCTCATTTATTTAGCATCCTCAGAGATCATCGGCTTTTCGAGGAAGAGCTTTTCTCTTATAGCACCACAAGAGAAAACAATAACTTCATTTAATTTCAGTGCCCTATGCTCTTCTATCAATAAAGAGATAGCTCCTCTTCTTGGTACTCCTCAGCACTCCCCCTTTTCTTGTAAAGAGCTAAAAACAAAAGAAAAAGAGGAAGAAGAAAGAGCTAGTGGTGGGCTGGAGATAGTTCATATTCATCAGCCTCCACCTTGTTGGGAGAAAGGAGGGGGAGCTCCCAGGCTCAATAATTACTGATTCTGTTGCCATGGAAACAGACTGGCTGCAGCAAGTTGGATTCGTGTAGAACATCTGCTGCCAGACCCACAATCTAACTGCAATCTCATCTCTCCCCCTCCCTACTTTTATTTGATTGTGAGTTTGCTTTCTCCCTCCTTTTCTTCACATACAGTTTTTGTCCAGAAATGTCATGTAACAGCCTCACTCTGTACACACAGTACCAGCACGCCAGGGGTGCTCACATACCCAGAAATGTGTTCATGCAAGAGTGCATCCCAGCAGGGCTCCCCCGGGAGGATTCATCCTCTGATTCATACTCAGGATGTAAACAAACACTCACAGCCCCTCCTGCACCTCCACCTCTCATTAAAATTTACTGTAAGTCACCTATAGAATGAGTGGAGTATCTTTTAAAATATTTGTCATCTAACAGTGCTAAAAGCCCTCAAATAAAAGTTTTCGGTAGCATTTCTCGAGGGCACTGTGGTGGTTCCTAGCAAACCTTTGGAATGAAGAGACTAAACCAGGTGCTTGTGGAAGAAAGCTTGCACAAACCCTTAAGCTCAACTTCTTTGTTTTAGCACCTCACCAAGGTACCCTGAATGCTGGGGCTCCTCCTGGGGATTTCCTCAGCCCCTTTACATCCCCTCTGACTCCTCCCTTTGCATGCTCCAAATTCTGGTTGCAATGACCAGTCAGTCATTTTAGATATGCTGTTATATTTCTCTATAACAGCAGGGGCCGCCACTGAGCAATGAATGGCTGGTCAAACCCAGGTGATCTCATACCTGGGTCTGAGGGAAGCCCTTGACATTACAGAAACTGATGGAAAATGGCAAGTGTCAAAGAAGGTTATAATTCTGGCTTAAGTTAGAGAGAAAGAAATTATTTTCTGTCCCATCATGAATCTTAAGGAGAATCTTTTCCTTCTTAACCATCTCTACAAACCTGGTGACCTCAAACCATTAAGGACACTGGCCAGGCTTCCTAGAGGGCTAAAGTCTCTTGCTCTTGGAGCCAAGGTGAATCATTCACTACCACACAGACAGTGTCTATCAAGCAACAGTAGCCCTGGACCTCCTTTATTCCTTAACGACTCTTGGTCCAAACCATCCGTCTCCAAGTGCTCAGCTCTGGCTCAGTGGTCTTGATGTTATATTTGCTCTTTTAAGAATCTGAGTCCTGGCTTTCCATTTCGTTTCTTTGTGCCACTGTGAGCTTGGGAAGGAATTCTCACCCAGGTTCTGCCTCTCAGGCACCCAGCAGTCTCTCTCAGCTCTGTCCAGACTACCTCAACACTCCAGGGTCAGGCATATCTCAGATTTCCTCTGCCATCTTTCTGGAACCTTTCTAAGCTCCCCTGTCTACCTTCCTCTGCCATGGGGACACCTGCGCATTGCCCTCTCACCTTCATGAGATTATCCAAATTGCTATTGTTTTTATGCAGAAACATGTCATTCCAACCAGGTCTTCTTCCCTGTTTGGAAATTTAATCAAAATTGAATCACTTGTTTAACAAATATTTAGTGAGTGTTTATGTGCCAAACGTAATTGTGCTCACGACAAAACAAACTAGCATATATTGTGCATTACAGCACAATGACCCTAGCAGAGAACACAAAAGATATTAGAATGTAACTTTCATAAGGAGGATGAAGGAGAGCTGTGTGCTATGAGCACAAATAATAAAAAGACTGAACGTAGTGAGGTAAGGCAGAATACTTTGGAGGAAGAGGTAGCTAAGATCTAAAGGAAGAGTAGAAGGTAATGAGTTGAAAGCAAGGGGAACAGTGTCTCAGACATAAGGAATAATACATGCAAAGGGCCTTCCTAGACACACACTGCCTACGAGGGAGGGTGACAGTTCTGAAAACCTGAAACAAGCCAAATGTGACTGAACAGAGAGAAAATGATTAAAAGGGCGGTGTGAGATGAACCCAGACAGCAAGCAGAGGCCAGATCTGCAGGGTCTCACAGATCATGTCTCGGATTTTTATTCTATCACAGTGACAAGCCTCTGAAATACTTCACTCAATGACTCCCTGACTTCATCCCTCAACACACCTACGTAACTCAATATATTACCCAGTTAATCTCAACAACAAGTTAACAGTCTAATTGAAATAGCTGATTTCAAGGCATGCATAGCATGTTGAACTGACCTAGCTAACATTTATGAGTTAATAGTCTGGGTAGCACTCCATCTGGATTAACCAATTTAAGTCTTACAACAACCCAGTGAAGTATTATTATGTCCCTATTATAACAGTGCGAGGAAATGGAAGTTTAAGGAAGTTGAGTAAGGTTACCAAGATTAAAAGCAGCAGAGCTGGGATATGAACCCAAAGATTCCAGCTCCAGTTTCTTTAAAAGAGATCTACAGGGACCACCTGGATCAGAATTACCTGGAGCTCTCGGCCAAATGCCGATTCCTAGGATTCCAATGTATCCCTCCTAACCTACAATCTTAGGAGTGGAATCTAGGAATGTTTTCCCAAGCTCTCCAGGGGATTCTCGTATACACCACAGCTTGACAATCACTGCAAGAGGGGTTAAAATGAGGAGAAAAAAAGAAAATCCTAAATTAATCTTTAATGCATAAAATGGAGAATGGCATGTGTGTGTGTGTGTGTGTGTGTGTGTGTGTGTGTTTGAGAATGGGGGTGGGTCTCAGTACTCCAAGCCAACCCAAAGAACCCCTTTACATCAGAACAAAATCACATTCCTTTGACTACCAATTTTTGAGTTGAGAGTAGGAACCATACATAGCACAGTTTGGGGCTCAGTAGCTCTGCTGGTGTTGAAGGGCTTCATCTTTCAGTGTCATATCTTTTTGCCTTTTCATACTGTTCACGGGGTTCTCAAGGCAAGAACGCTGAAGTGGTTTGCCATTCTCTTCGAGTCTCCTGGACAGCAAAGAGTTCAAACCAATTAATCCTAAAGGAATCAGTCCTGAATATTCATTGGAAAGACTGATGCTGAAGCTGAAGCTCCAATACTTTGGCCACCTGATGTAAAACGCTGACACACTGGAAAAGACCCTGATGCTGGGATAGATTGAAGGTGGGAGGAGAAGAGGGTAACAGAGAATGAGATGGTTAGACGGCAACACCGACTCAATGGACATGAGTTTGAGCAAACTCTGGGAGATACAGCAGGACAGGGGAGCCTGTTATGCTGCAGTCCATGGGGTCACAAAGACTCAAACATGACTGAGTGACTGAACAACAACAACAATACCTGCTGGTGAGCAGGTATCTGAAGAAAGAGCACGTAAGCTCCTGAAGACCAGATTCACCAGGCAGTTAGAGATGCTATCAGACCTGCCAGCAAGAAGACAGGTAGAGCTCATATTATCTGAACGCTATGAAAGTGTTTTAGTTGCCCAGTCATGTCTGACTCTTTGTGGTCCCATGGACTGTAGTCCATCAGGCTCCTCTGTCCATGGCACTTCCCAGGCAAGAATACCGGAGTGGGTAGCCATTCCCTTCTCCAGGGGATCTTCCTGACCCAGGGCTCAAACCCATGTCTCCCACATTGCAGGCAGATTCTTTTACCACCTCAGCCACCTGGTGGCTCAGATGGTAAAATGCTAAGAACTGTCATAAATTTTCTTTGGGTCATTTTTTTCTAGAAAATTCATTTTTAAGACAAAATTTGCAAAGACAACAGAGAACACTTTTTAGCCTTCAGTCTGATCTACCCCCTCCTCTATTTAAAAGTTAGCAAACAGGCACTTGGGTTCACCTAGCTACTTCTGAAAAATAAGCAGCTTTATCTACATTTCCAGAGGAGTCACTTTATACAGAGTAGCTACAGAATCTTCAGAAAATCTTCCCAGGATTTTTCCCACGGAATGTTGTCTAGTACTTTTGTTACTGAGATTCCAGACTGGGTTAGTCAACTTGGCCATTATTGGGTATTCTTCCCTTTCTACGCTTTGTAATGAAAAGAGTATATACAAGCTTAAAGAGCTACTGAGGGATGTAAACTATTATACGGAGAATGGATAAACAACAAGGTCCATAGTACAAGGAACTATTTTCAATATCCTGTGATAAACCATAATTGAAAAGAATATGAAAAAGAATATGTATAACTGAATCATTTTTGCGGCACAACAGACACTAACACAATGTTGTAAATCAACTCCAATTTAAAAAGAGACAGCTGCTAATGAACCTCAAAAAAGGGAAACCTAGATTTTACTGCCTTGATATTATTTGAACTTCTGCTTGTCAAATCCCCAAGAACTGGTACGGAGCATACATTTAATGGACTTGTACTCTAGAGGCTCAAAATGTATTACTGGTAGCATATCATCAGCTATGAACACATTCATATTTATTATGTGCTGCCCACAGACAGAAGAAGGAAATCACAGCATCAAATACCTGGAAAATTCTGGGAGAAATAATGCCACCTGGGCATCTGAATAAAATCAGAGAAAAATATCTTTCCATTTTACCCCCACATTACAGCCTGTACTCTGTTTTGTTCCAGGTAGGCACTGCTGGTGCCATTTATCCTGTGTTTTCTAGGGGAAGATTCAAGCTAATTAAATTCTATTCCTTTCCATAAACATGATTTATCAAATGTATTATTACCAGATTTTATGTAAGTCGTATAACTTTGCAATACTTTAAAAATAAATACATAAATCAAAAAGGATTCTGTTAGGTGACAATATATTTTGGGACCATAAAATACAGAGATTATGGTGGAGTGATTTCTAAATTTGCAATCTACATTTTCCTCAGTCTACCTACAGGTTTTAGCTAAAATGAACACCATTTATATTGGGCATTTAAAAGAGAGCTGAGGAAGATTCCATTTACTGAGTTATAAAGAAGTAGCACTAACAGCAAATCCTATTTGCCAACTCCTGGTCCTAAACAGATGACTTCCACAAGCTGGACATCAGTTTTGTTAGGATGCGTGTTTAATTGCTGGCAATGTATATGATGGTAATGACCGCCTTAATTCATGATATGGTTACACTGAGATCAAGAAGACAGACTCCCATAGCGAGGCGTCTAGAGCAGATTCAATTGCCCCACAAGCAGCCTAAGACATGTAACTCACGGTATGAGGCATTAACATGAAGTTTATGTCCCTGAACCTTGCTATTTTTGTGTTTCCCTTAGAAATGCTTGGAGAAGGCAATGGCACCCCACTCCAGTACTCTTGCCTGGAAAATCCCACGGACGGAGGAGCCCGGTAGGCTGCAGTCCATGGGGTCGCTAAGAGTCGGACATGACTGAGCGACTTCACTTTCTCTTTTCACTTTCATGCATTGGAGAAGGAAATGGCAACCCACTCCAGTGTTCTTGCCTGGAGAATCCCAGGGACGGGGGAGCCTGGTGGGCTGCCGTCTGTGGGGTCACACAGAGTCGGACACGACTGAAGTGACTTAGCATAGCATAGCATAGAAATGCTTAAAATATAAGCAAAATCTACAAACACTGAAATAAAAGTAGATCCACAAAATGCAAACTCATCCATAAACAGGTCTCAAATCCATGCACTTCTTCCTTCTTTCAGAGCAACTCACCTCTGACAGGTGGTGGCCATGATTTGCATTCATAAGGTTGGAGAGTCAAGGTCTAGAAGTCCTTGGGTGTGAAGGACTTAACCAAATGAAATCATCTGACCTGAGAAGAACATGGGGAGCGAAGGTTTTTTTTTTTTTTTTGAAAAGTTTGAAAGTGGAAGTCCCTTAGTTGTGTCCAACTCTTTGTGACTCCATGAACTATATATACAGTCCATGGAATTTGCCAGGCCAGAATACTGAAGTGGGTAGCCTTTCCCTTCTCCAGGGGATCTTCCCAAACCAGGGATCAAACCCAGCTCTCCCGCATTACAGGTGGATTCTTTACCAGCTGAGCCACCAGGGAAGCCCATGAATACTGAAGTAGGTAGCCTATCCCTTCTCCAGTGGATCTTCTTGACCCAGAAATTGAACTGGGGTCTCCTGCACTGCAGGCGGGTTCTTCACAGCTGAGCCTGTAAAGGGGGCAGAAGAGTAAGGCCTAACATCATGCAGCTCTTATAATTTTGTCTGTCTTTAAAGGAATAGTGGTGAATTCTGAAAGTGTATGGACTTGCCAGCTCAAATTTTTCAAATGTACTATGGAAGCGCATTCCAGAACTGCAGGCTGATGAAAAACCATGCCAAAAGGGAAAATGAAAATGCCAAAATCCTCAGCTCAGCCTTGCCAAGCATGTCCACTGCCAATATGGTGGCAGAAAGCTGCTGGGCCAATGGTAGGATATGCTCTAGATGATACAAAATGGGAAACAGCTTCTTCACCATTTGGAAAAGGGATGCTTCTGGGCTGTCATCACATTCTTCTTGATTTTCAGATCTAATGCATAAGCAACTCTCTCCCAATTCTGAGAAAACATAGAATTTCACAAGCAAATAACTCTATCTTTTGAGAATAAAATTAGCTTCTGATATTCAGTAAAAGGACCAATTTCGTTTCAGTCAGCAGATATTATATCTATTGTTTTGTCAAATGGTTAACACTGGATGTCCTCATTCTCTCTGCTCTTTCTGCTCACAGATTCACAGATAAATTTTGTGTCCTGGTCTCTACACTGCAACGTAACATGGTAAACCAGGGATGAAATGGAAAGTAGGAAGGTTTGTTGAGCAAGAGGGAAACCAAGAAGATTAAGAAGATAAGTAGATGTGGTTTATTTAGGCAAGGAGGGAGGAAGAGGAAGGCGTACAGACATCAGTTTCTGGGACGTCAGGCTCTAAGATGTGGCAGGGGACGCTGCAAAACAAAAGAAGTTTAAGGGCTTGAAATAAGGTCCAAGAGGTCTTACAGAACCACATATGAAACCCGAAGGGGAGGACATTCACAGGACTAAAGGAAACACATGAAATTCTACTCTGAGCCCTATTTAAACTCAATTATTTTACCTTTGTCCCTTAATAAAGACTGTGTTCAGAAGCCAGACACATTACAACCATGCACCCACCATTTCAATACCAAAACAACCCAGCAACTCTTTAGGAAAACCAACTCTGAGTGTTGTGACCACTCATGGCAAACTGGCATCACCACTATAAGGACAGACTCGTTCTGAAACTCAGCCCTTCAATATTGTCAGCTTGTAAGAGCCAGATTGCTTGCAAACTGTTCTCTATTCTACTTCCAATTAAGGAAATCTATGAAATGTGAACCATGACCCCTAGGCAAATGATATTAACAGGTTATTCCCAACTCTCAGGAAGAATGAGCTTTGCAACCTAATTTGTGCAGCAATTAAATTCAGTCCAAAGTATAATTTTGTTTTATTGCTCAGTACTTGCCTTCATTTTTTAAGTCAGTAATTGCAGGAAGGAGTTAATTTGATAATATAAATAAAAATTGGCCCCAAAGGGCAATAACCCATCCATTTAAATGCAAAAATGCTCTCCCTCCAAGTCATTCCACAGCAAATATGAAACATGATTTCCAAAATGCATTGCCTGTAATACTCTTAATGCAGTGACAAGCAAAAGAATTGTGAAGCAGATATTTCAAATAATGACATATGTTCAACTATGAATAAGTGCTCTTGTTTACATTTTGGGGAAATCTATTGTGTGTCAGACATCTTAGTTTTTCTGTTCACACACTGAAAAAATATCTTTCACCAAAAAACTCCAGTTTGTAATTAAGGAATCGGGCCTCCATTCATTCAACTAATATTTAGGGAGTACTTATAATGTGCTTTCACACGTTTCTTTAAGGTTTTTTTTTTTTCAAGTCTTGGATGAAGAATACAGCTTTAATATCGTAAAAACAACAGAGCTCTGTTCATTAAGTTTTCTCTTCATGTATTCATTCTATTTCATGTCTTTTCCCCGCCAATTCTGTTCTGCTTACCTGGTGTCTAGTCATACATTAAAACCCTCCCAATAGAGTGCCTCTCCTATATAATTCCTCCTTTGAGTTATTTTCATACAATGTATATTAGGTTTTTGCTATTGCATATGTCATGCTATTTTGTAATTATCTCTTTCCAGGGCTATGACCAATTCTGTGAACTCCTTAGAGTCTGATTTATTCACACAACACTAGGAACACCGTCTCTACATGTCTCTGATACCTTCGCCAAAAATATAAAATCTTTTTGCAAACCTTTACACTTAGGGAAGTGATAAAATCCTTCTGAATACTTCTCTGTTATTCTATCCAACCTCAAGGATAAAGTTATGAGATGAGGATATCTTTGAAAACATCTCAGTGACTCATCTCATGTTTTCTCCCATTCCTTTCTCCTCCTACTTCTGCATCTCGAGGGGCCTCAGAGAGATGGAAAAGAAGTTAGATACCTCCCCTCCAGGAACCCATTTTACAAGCAGCCCAGGTGCTGCGACCCTCTCTCTGTGAACTCGCTCACTTTCTCAAGGATGTCACATCTGCTTAGAACTTTTTTGCAGTTAATGAGTCTTCCTCGAATGGAGCCTCAGAGGGTTTTGATCTTAGCACCAATCAACTTCAGGCTGACGATGCAGGGCACAGGCTTAGCTGGCACAGATAGCTCAAATACATGCTTTATTTTAAGGAAGAATAAACAAACTTAGCCTGAATTGATGATGTGGGCTGTTGTGGTCAGAGAATTCCCCCTAGACCAGCACCACTTAGCAGATCACAACTGGAGCTTGATGACAGTTCTGTATTCTCATACTTTAAAGTTGTTTATAAAAATATGACTGTAAGAACATTCATGCTCAGTAGAGAATATGCTTAACATTATAAACTTAGTAAAACAGAAAAAATTACTATTAATCACACCATGAAGAATAAACCATTGTTAAAATCATTCAAATTTCATGTTGAAAACTTCTTAAGTTTACATTTTTACTTGGTTAAGATATAGTGTTGCATCCTGCTCCCCCCACTACATTTAACATAATATTTTAAAGTGTTTTCACAAATATCATTTTTAAATGACTAAAAAAATTTGACACATAAATAAATGTGGCCATAAATTAATTTATCATGTTCTCATTGCTGAATTATTGAGTTAATTTCCATTTTCTTGCTCTGCTGTAAATAACAATGAAATGAACATCTATGTGTTTTCATTTTTTCCCTGGAATATCCATGATTCTAAACACCTGTATTGTAGTGCATGACTTTATAAATTAGTTTATCAATTATTGGTCGATTTCCCAATAGGAAATTTGTCCCAACTTGTTTCTTAAAATTCTGCTGAAATGTCAAGATTTATGCCAGCAAAATGGTAGCAAGCAGCCCTCTAATGTCACTGTGGATGCCAATTCCTTCTTTCCTTTTTGCAGAGGGAGCTCCAGGTTTTCCAACTGATATAAACAAGGGAGGAGAGGAAAGGAGGTAACAAGCCTCACAAACAACTGGGGACTGGGTCTCCCAGGCTCTGCCACGGCCTGTGTTTGTAGCATCTCATGCCCTGGTCTCTAAACAGGAGCACACACCAGCACAAAACAATCAACTGGTTTTTGTCAAGCACTAAATACCATCAAAACCAAATGCAAAGGTGTTTTTAAAGTGTAAACACACACATACACATCATTTCTTTTCTTTCTCTCCTAGAAGTGCCTGAATTTTCTTCCTGGCCCAAAGAAAAATCATCACTCTGTAGTATCTTCCTTCTCCTGCTCATCTTAGCTACACAATAATACCCTTCACTTAAGATTGACTTTATTCCATAATTTGCCAAGTCTGTTCTAGGGTGAGCTTTCTAGCTTATTAAAAAACAGAAACATTATCAGTTTCTTTTTTCCCATTTGTGGCTGGATAAAAAATTCAATCCATTTAAATCCTTGATGGTTCAGATGGTAAAGAATCCACCTGCAATGCAGGAGATGCAGGTTCGATCTCTGGGTCAGGAAGATCCCCTGGAGAAGGGATAGGCTACCCACTTCAGTACTCTTGCCTGGAGAATCCCATGGATGGAGGAGCCTGGTAGGTTACAGTCCATGGGGTTGCAAAGAGTTAAACACAACTGAGTGTTGAACAGTTTCAATTTCACTTCAATATTTGTTGAGTACCTGTATAATTTTTTGGTAGGCACCTTGGGATAGAAAGGCAATACAGAATTTTTCCTTATTCTCTGGAGTTAGAGTCAAGAAGGAGAAAGTACATGTAACTAACTATAAAATATGACCATGGTTTTCATGGGTTGTCGGGAGCCGGTTTGGATTAGCGCTCCGCTCATGATAAAGGTCATGAGGAAGGAGGCTTGGCAATAACGCAAGGGCAATCGAGCCTCAGGAGCCC
This sequence comes from Tragelaphus eurycerus, assembly GCA_935064755.1. NCBI lineage: Eukaryota > Metazoa > Chordata > Mammalia > Artiodactyla > Bovidae > Tragelaphus > Tragelaphus eurycerus. The sequence continues at coordinate 36,779,434 of CAKXYN010000002.1, forward strand.
CTTGGAGGTTCTCGAGCATCTACCCCCAAAAAAGCCGGAGTCTGCCTACTTTCTGCTTTGTGCTCTCACCTCTGACTTTACAGGGAGCTGTCCCCCACTACCTTTCTCTGAAAAAAGAGCTAACTTACAGCTCCAGTTAATAATTCCTGGGTGTGACAGTGTTTCTGCCTACAAACTCCTTTTGGAAATCCTCTAGCCTGCCTGAATAGGTTTTTCCGGCCACATGTGATTGTTTGGAGCCTCCCAACTGTGAGAGGCATGAGATATTCTAAACTGTCTAAATACAGATTCCTTTGAGCAGTTAAAAGATTGATTAGAAATTATTGGTGAAGGGTTTTTCACTTGTTGGGCCAATGTTTGCTGCTAAGTCTCCATATCCCTTACCTACTGTGTCCTTGGCAGTGTATTGATTGATATAATTGGTTTACAGAAATTTAAGTAGTAGCCTCAATGTTTGTAACCTTGGACCCTTGAGTTAATTCTTTTTCTTGTTACAACCCACCACACCTTTGCCCTATAGGAATGCAACTCCAATGCCTTTAGGGGGTGGTGCCTGACTTTAGAATAATCACCTTTAGAGAAAATAAGTTCTTTAAAATGTTAATAGGCCTCCGGGCCAGAAGATGATGTAACTCGCCTAAACTTTTGCCTGTGATAGGTTTGAAAGCCTGGCTCAGGGACTGCTGTCCCTGCATGACTCCACCCCTTCCCGGATTATCCTCTATGCATAACTTAAGGTATAAAAAACTATTTTGAAAAATAAAGTGCGGGGCCTTGTTCACCGAAGCTTGGTCTCCCCATGTTGTTCTTTCTCTTACCTTCTGGCTGAATTATTCAGCCTCCTCTCTCCACAAAATGTTCTCACTGAGCTATCCTTATTTCATCCACTTTTCTTCACTGAATTTCCTCCTCACTTAGCTATCTTCATTTTCATCACTCTTTATATCTTTAATTAATATTTTAATAAGCAATTGTTTCCTGATCGCCTATGCCATCTCCCCTTCGAAATCCCTGGATCCACTGGGGCTGGACCCGGGCAATGGGTCTTTTTAGGGTTCTACTGTATTGCCATAGGCAGGCATGAAGTGGGACAAAAGGTGGCTACGGACCTGCTTGAAGCAAGATCATTGACTAAAAGAGGTTTTCAAACTGAATGTATGGCCAAGCATGTGAAGTGCTACAAGAAAGGGAAGAAGAAAGTGCATCTAAAAGAAAAAAATTAATTCTACCTCCTTGAAGGCCTCTGCAGAACTCATGGGCTGAGTTTTGAAGGATGGGCAGACTTTCAATACAAAGAGTGATGGATCTTCCTTGTTGAGGGAACATGGGTAGAGACCTGGACATTCGAGGCACACTGGAGGAGCCATCAATACAATGAATTACAGGTTAGTAGGGGGTGAGTCGCAGGGTACAATAGGCATTTCATTTGGAAAACTGGCTTGCAGTAAAATAGTTTGTCATCATGCTTCAAGAAGAGGAAACCAAATGTTTTTGAGTGCGAATGTGTTATTAGAAGAATTGTGTTCTAAAAAGGTATTTCTGGCAGCTAGGGAAAGATAACTTATAGGTGGGACGAGTGCAGATTCAGGGAGAACATTAAAAGACAAACACAGGCTCCACAAGAGTTAATGGTGGCAGGAAGCAGGTTAAAAGTGGTAAAAGCCAGATGACCCTTTCTCATACACTCCTAGACCCACAGGATCTGGGGACTGGGGAGGAGAAGAGGTGAGGAAAGCCAGGGACCACTGTAAGGTTCCAAGACTAAGAGACGAGGGGCCATTCTTAGAGTTGATGGATGATTGAAGATGAGAGGCTGTGGGACAAGAAAAAGGCGTCAGGGGATGCCTAACCTTAAGGGTTGAACGGCGGTTGCAGTGCTTTGGGAGTCAAGCAATGAAGATGATCCCAAGAGGCACAGGCGAGGACACAAGCCAAAGCTCTAGGGTCATGGAACAGGATGAACATACGGGAACAGGTCGTCGGACTTGACACTCAGGGGTGATTGCTGACCTAAATAAAGCAACTTCAGTAGGTGGACTTGGGTGAATGTCAAACCACAGTGAGTGGAGGAGGTGGGCAAGGAGATGGTGATCTCTCCAGGGAAATTTGGCAGAGAGGGGACAAAAGAGCCTGTAAAGAACCTGCAAGAGGAATCTTGAAGGAAAGGAGAGATTTTTAGCTGAAAAGAAGAAATTGAAGAGGGAGGAGGAGAGAGAATGTCAATAAGTATAAAGGAGAAAGGGATAAAAGGTTTATTTTTATACATTTTTTGATGTCTTTTTTCATCAGAGCAGAGATTCTTAACAATGTGACTTCTTTCCAGTCTTAAATTAGAACTCAACAATTCATCTCAATCTCCACTTGCCTCTAAGAAATCCTATCTTTTATGGCTAAAGAGGTTTTCAAGTATTCAAAATGTGTATTAGTGCATTTTAGAGAGTCATATTTCTCTTCTCAAGATGTTACATTTTTAGCTGCCTTAAAAATTTTTTGTTTTGCCTAAAATATCATTGTAACTGGAACAATGATAATTATTGTACTTCATTTAATACATATAGTGTATCATGTATATACCTTGTGCATGTGTTCATAACCAAAGCCACAGTAAGACAGTTTTTAAGAAGAGAGCGACTAACATGGTCATGTGCTCCAAAGAAGACAAATACGAGAGAGATTTTAAAATGTCCATCAGAGGTAATTCTTGACTTTGTCAAAACGGGAGGCTTTTGTGGCTAAAGAGGTTTCACGTATTGACAATATAATTTAGTGTATTTTAGAGTTCTACTTCTCTCCTTTTGCTGAATTATATTTTTAGTGAGGGCAGAAGACAAGTCTCAGTGGATTAATGAATTAATGGGAAGAAGAAAAAAGAAACGGTACATAGATGGAACTATATGAGGAAATCTGGCTTGAAGTGGATAGAGGATCAAGAAGAAGTTACTTGTTTTTGTAAAATGCAAGAGATGTGAGTATCTTTTTATCATGGTGAGGAGACAGCATGCAAGAGGATGATACCGATGATGGGAAGATTAGAAGGGACACTGGTGCAGATGACAAGGGAGAGAAATCAAAGCCCAGAAGGAGGAAGCTGCCTGCCCCAGGGGCCACCTCTGTCTAGATAGGAGAGGGGTGGTAGGTGCAGGTGTAGGAGAACCATCCAGGATCAAGTACTAAAGGCAGAACTGGACTAGAACCCACGCCTCCCACACCTCGTCTGGAGCACTGTGTAATCCTTATGGAAAGGGCCCAAGTGCTTTATATATATTAGGATAAACCATAAAGAATGTTCAGTTTTGTAATTCAGAAATGGTCAAATATCTGCCATTTCATATCATCAGGCTCATCTTGGCTCATTTAACTCCCACAACAACTATATCGAGTTGTTATATTAAGTAAAATATCTATATTATTTCACAGATAAGAGATTGAGAAACAAGGCAAGATAATTAACTGATCCACCTAAGATCACCCAGCAAGGAAATAATGGTGCTAGAGTTTGAATCCCATTCCTCAGGTTCAGGGTCAATGCTGCTCTTGACTTACTTAACTTACTGACTACATTTCTTCTTTCTTTGTGAATCTCCAAACCCTCCTCTTGGTTCCCAAGCAGTGGGAGGGGGTTGGGAGTGGGGAGGTGAGTGCAGGGAGGCGTTGGGGTGGGAAGCCAAGGTTGAGGCCGTGTCTGCAGCAGCTTCTAGGCTGTTTTATCAGCCAAGTCTGTCCTGAAATGTTCTATAACATGACAGTTTAATGAATACAAAATTTTAGTGAACTGCATCAAAAAACCATCAATATCTTTTATTCACAGTCTCATGTTTTCTGGTACATGCACGAATGAATTTTATCTGTCTGAAAAAAAAAATCAAAACCATCTCTACATTTCTAACTGTTATCTGCTTAGTAGAGGCTTGGAAAAAATATCCAGAGTTGCTCAGTGCCTGATAAAACAAGCCAGGCATCTTTTTCTAACACATTTGAGGGCAACGGCATCTCCATTTTAGATATATTTCTTATCGCAATAGACACATTTTAATAAGCAGAGCATCTCTGAGACATGGTTCTTATCCTTTTCTGCTTCTGCTTCAAGAACACACAGTGGCCTGGGAGCTTTCGGACAGAATCCCATGCTCTGTGATTCAAAAAATGGAAATCTGGCATTATATGTCAATGACATTTACTTCTGTGGCAACTCAAGCGGCAAAAAGCCATATGCCATACACCTCGATTCCAGCCAAGCCATGCAAACGGGTATGTGAAAGAGAAATAAGGAAATCAGGACCAGAAAAATTCTAGGGACTTGACTGCACTTTAAACACACAATAACTGTGGCAAGAATCAAATCTTCCTGCTCTTATGAAGCTCTTAGGGAATGCAACTTTTTTTCTAATTTAAGGGAAATTTGGGAGGCAAAGGTAAAATACAAATGATAATTTTTATAAACTGCATGATGCCCTCACGTTTACTATTTGACATGCGAGACAGGTACAGGTTTCTTGGGAGTGCTTGGGTAGAGAGCAGTCATCTAAGTGGGATGAACTGCTGAAAGGCATGTCTGTCTTCCACACTGGAAAGTCTCTTGGTGGCCATCTTGTGAAAGGATAAATGCCATTATTGGTATTATTTTCCCCTGTGGCCTAGAGAAGAAACAAGACTAGGGAGAAGCAGAATATTCCTCAAATGGCCAGGGCATGTGGGTTAAGCAAATCCAATAGTGGATATAAGAAATGAGTTAAGGTGAAACAATAAAACAGAGGTTTTTGTTTTTGTTTTAAACCAGGGTTGGGGAGGGGGGTCCAACAACTCTCCTTGGAAAAAAGAAATTTAGCTTATTTTGCAACTCTTCAACATTTTTGAAGCTTTCTATTCATCTTATTTAAAGTTACAGATGTGGAAAAATAATTTTCATTTTTCTTAAAATATGAATGGCAAAATCAGTTGTAACTCTCTCAAACTTCTGACATCTGAAGAGGAGATTCATAAAGAAGGATTTAGAAGGGTTTTTCAAGATCTATTGGAATTCGGGACAAGAAAATTCCTTATCCTGTAGAACTGCAGAATTCTTAGTAACTATAGTCTCTAGTGGAGAAGGCAATGGCACCCCACTCCAGTACTCTTGCCTGGAAAATCCCATGGACGGAGGAGCCTGGTGGGCTGCAGTCCATGGGGTCTTGAAGAGTCAGACATGACTGAGCGACTTCACTTTCACTTTTCACTTTCATGCATTGGAGAAGGAAATGGCAACCCACTCCAGTGTTCTTGCCTGGGGAATCCCAGGGACGGAGGAGCCTGGTGGGCTGCTGTCTGTGGGGTCGCACAGAGTCGGACACGACTGAAGCGACTTACTAGTAGTAGTAGTAGTATAGTCTCTAGTAACTGAACAACAGTGACCATCCCACAAAAATGGTATAAATTAATTCAGTTTATCGGCTGGGTAGGCCATTATAAATAATGAGTAAATTAAACATTTCTGGCCATTTATTCATTCAATCTTTAATTATCCAAAAAATGAGCAGAGACTACTTTAAAAATAACAGGAAGATAGTAAGATTTAAAACTATAGTATGGCTGTGGTGGATTCATTTTGATGTATGGCAAAACCAATACAATATTGTAAAATAAAATAAAATAAAACTATAGTTCTTGTTTCCAATGACATATTTAACTTAGAAAGGCAGATTTGTAAATACACTACTACTCTTAGCTCAAAGATATTTTCCAAAAGAAATTTTGAATTCCATGTTGTGGGGGCAGAGGTGCAGAATTTCAATCTGAATGAAGGGGAGACAGTAGCCATCTTCCTGATGTGGTGCTTGTGCAAAATCCTGAAGTAGAATTTCAACAGGCAGATGGAGGAAGGCATTTCTGGCAGAGGGAAGGACGATGAGCAAACACCTCAGCTGGCAAAGTATGATGGCACATGCAAGGAATGGTGGGCAGTTAAAAATATGCAGAGCTTCAGACAGGTACAGGTGAAGATATGGGGATGAAGCAGAGAAAGTATTTTAGGCTAATAAGAGAGAAATGTGAACATCTTGCTAAGGTTAGGAAACTATATAAGTCAGGCAATGGACAGCTATAGATGGATTAAAATCAAGAATGATATGGTCAGATCTACGTAGCAGGACATTTGGAAAGTGGGAAGGTTTTAAAGCTAGGAGAAAAGTTACTGAAATAGTTGGTTTCTTAGTCAGCTATTAAGAGTGCTGTGTAACAAATAATCCCAACAGCTAAGAAGTTCTTCTATTCACAGGTCTATAGGTCAGCTGAGGTGACAGTGTTAAGCAAGCTGTAATTTCATAGGATAGGTAAGGAAACTGCAGTCTATATGCCTCATTTTGGGAACTACAATGAAGGATTAGTGGCTGCCCAGGTTATAGATTTTATTTCATGATGAAGGTAGAGTGCAAGAGCCCAACCCAACCACAGAAGCCATAGTCAGGCCTCTGCTCACTTCACATCCATGAACATCTCACTGGCCCAAGCAAATCACTTGTACTAGATTTGGAGAGAAGAGGAATATCAGAACCAAGGCAATGATGAGAAGGCAGAGGACCCAACAGTGGTTGTATTGAATTGGTCACTGACTGGTGATTTCGGAAACAGGGACTAGTCCATAAACTTCCAAATAGAAACACATCAGACTGCCAGCTCCACGAGGGCAGGAACCATCAGTCTAGTCCTTCTCTGTAGTCTTAGCACCTGTGACAATACCCACTGTGTTGCCAACACACAATAATATGTGTTCAAAGGATGGGCAGCATTTAAAGTGCAGTTTGGATATTAACACTACTAGCCAAAAGTGGACCACTGATGTGGCCATGCTGTGTATATGATGGTTGTGGGAGAGTAACACTGAATACCTTCTATATCCCAGATATTGAGTAGATACCAAGAATACAGAAAAAGCAAGGCTCTACTCACTAGAAACCTGACAGACAATTGCAGTTCCTTGTGGTAAGTTTTAGATATGGGTATCACAAGGACAGAGCAAGGGGAACACCTGAAGAGGATCTGAATGAGTTGTTGCCAAAAGCCACAGTGGCTTGAGAACTTTCCTTAGGGAGAGCATTGACTGGGTGTAGGAATGATATCCGAATTGACTACCCACCTAAACAACTTCCTCCCATGTAGTTCACTAAGCACTCACTATCATTTTTAATTTTACCAGAACTTCAAGGAAAATACATAGAAAAGAAAGGGGAGAGGGAGGAGAGGAAAAGAGGAAACTAGCAGTTTGGAATTCTCATCTTTCATTCAAATTTCCACATTGATTTTTCTCTCCATAACAAATAGCTAGAGACTGTGATAAAATTGAGCCTTATTGGGAACCCTCTTTTTTGCCTCTCAATCTTAGCTTCTGTTTTTGACCTGTTAGACCCAGTAGCTTATGTCTATGCTTGGAGATGGAGTGGGCAGGCCAGCCTCTGGTGTCATGCCATGCAGGTTAACTGCTTTAGCTCCTATTTAGGAAAATGAAGGTGGAGAGTCTTGACTTATCATTCATGGCTGCTCAGATGTTAAAAGCATGACTTTAAAAAACCTACACAGGCATGTGAATGTAAATGAGCAGTTAAACTATGTACATTTAAATAATTAAATATATATTTTTACTCCTGACCTCCACAATCTAGTATTTTCACAGTGGGCATGTGGAAATCTCACTTGGGATCTTCTAACTTTTCCTACCTCTTGTATTGGAGTTTCTGCAACTGGCTTCTGACACTTCTGTCTCATTCTGACTCCTAATCTCATTTCATCTAGGGCCCCTCTTTGCCCTCTATCCCCTGCCACTACCCAACATCTAGTCCTCTCAGGTGGCAAGAAGTGGTGTACTTCTGTTCCACTTTATGAAACACAGGTCTCTGAGGAGTGTCTTCTCAATTCCCTTTTAACATAATTTACTTTGCAAATACAAGATAAATATTTTCTTTTAAATCAAAAAGGACTTGGCATTTTTTTAAGAGATTCCCATCAAATGGTACTCTTCTTAGCTATCCATCCTTGTTTCTAACTGCCCTTTACTTTAGAATACCTAAATCTCATTATGCCTAGCTTAAAATACAGGTAATTTACTTTTAATGGATGTATACTAATAAAATGGTTTCTGTAATCAAATCCCTCACATGATCCACCATGGAATATGGAATTCAGGTCATATGAACCAGTTAGCAACTCTTACAGTGCCCTCAAAGTTTAGTCAATAAAAGGGAAAAGAAGCTTCCAAAGTCATTGAATAGAGTTATAGGGAACACTTAACTTAAAGAGTTGTCATCATTTTCATGTATGGGAAAGGTCTGCAGTTGATCAGATCAGATCAGATCAGTCGCTCAGTCGTGTCCAACTCTTTGCGACCCCATGAACTGCAGCACTCCAGGCCTCCCTGTCCATTACCAACTCCCAGAGGTCACTCAGACTCATATTCATCGAGTCAGTGATGCCATCCAGCCATCTCATCCTCTGTCGTCCCCTTCTCCTCCTGCCCCCAATCCCTCCCAGCATCAGAGTCTTCTCCAATGAGTCAACTCTTCGCATGAGGTGGCCAAAATACTGCAGTTTCAGCTTTAGCATCATTCCTTCCAAAGAAATCCCAGGGCTGATCTCCTTCAGAATGGACTGGTTGGATCTCCTTGCAGTCCAAGGGACTCTCAAGAGTCTTCTCCAACACCACAGTTCAAAAGCATCAATTCTTCAGCGCTCAGCCTTCTTCATAGTCCAGCTCCCACATCCATACATGAGACATATACATGGTGGTATAATGTATCACATAGAGAATATAGTCAATAATATTGTTTTAATTGTGTATGGTGACATATGGTACCTAGACTTGTTGTCGTGGTCATTTCACAACATATAGAAAATTGAATCACTATGTTGTATCCCTGAAACTAATGTGATATTGTATGCCAATTATAATTCAGTAAAATATATGTTTATATACTTTTAAAGGAACTGATATGTCTCACCACTGTCCAGGAGAAGAACCTATCAATTCTTTGCTTCTCATAATTGGCAGGTCTTAATTTAGCACACAATCCACCAGCCAGTGCAGGACACACAGGTTTGATCCTTGGGTCCGGAAGATTCCCTTGAGAAGGAAACAGCAACCCACTGCAATACTCTTGCCTGGGAAATCCCATGGTCAGAGGAGCCTGGTGGGCTGCAGAACATGGGGTTGCAAAAGAGCTGGACATAACTTAGTGACTAAACAACAGCAACACATTCAGAGAAAGATGCATCGAGTCTATGAAGACTCTGGAAATGAGAAAAGCCCTGAGCACATAAAGGAAACTTCAAGATGTATATTTACTATTGTCAAGCTTTTCCCCAAATTGTTCATGAGACTCAAACACAGCAAGTATTATTTTTTAAATGTTCCGATTTTAGAAAATGTCAAGAGAGCAAAACATGTTAGCTGTGTTTTCAACCAACTAGGCCTATCAGTCAGCTTTTAAACAAATTGTTAACAGTTTAACCATTTCTTGTGAAAATTAAAAGAAAAGAGTCAACAAAATCTAATTCTTTCTGGATGATTCAGGATCCTTGTGTACAACCCCTTCAAAAGGACATACACTCGGGCTGTTAGTGACACAATCTCAGGATGGTCCCTGCAAATGAACTACTTTACGGTCACCCTTGCTTTCTCATAAAAGTTGCACAGACTCTGTGCAGCTGGGACCACTAAGATGACATTCTGAGATGGACATTCTATTAAGCTAGTCACTTAAGTCAGAGGGAGAAGCCTGAAAACATTTCGTCATCAGCTTTGCCGTGAGCTTTCTTTTTCAGAGGAATTTAGAATCCTGTGTCACCTGGTGCTTGCGCCAGGCCAGGCGGAGCCAAGCAGTTTTGTGCCTGACAGGGTCCAGGGCTCAGAGCCCAGGTAGCCATGGTGTTGCTCCTGCTGTTCCCTCACAGATGAGGAATCTGAAGCTGACAGGGCTGAAGCCCTTGCACAAGGTTATCCAGCTGACAGCGGGGGCCCTGGGCTCTTGAAGGACCAGTGCATCCATCTCTGAGATTCTGCGAAGCTCCTGCATCACCTGTGGTACATCTGTGGGCAGGCTGGGGAGAGTGTCCCTCATAACCACAAACTGCACAAAAGGACTTCCTCCTCACTAAGAAATGTGCCCCACTGTGGTCAAAATCCCCCTTTGCGGCTAAACCGATGGAGAAGGAAACAGCAACCCACTCCAGTATTCTTGCCTGGGAAATCCCACGGACAGAGGAGACTGGTGGGCTACAGTCCACAGGCTTGCAAGAGTCAGACAGGACTTAGTGACTAAACTACCACCACCACTACCCTGGGAAATCAAAGCTGCTCAATTATACTAAACAACCCAAATGCAAATTACAGTTTGTCCCTTGAGATCTGCACCTCCCATATGTATGGGGCAATTTACAAAGCCCACCACTGAGGGTCTAATTCTGTGATTCAGGGAAATATCATTGTTATTATTATTACTGCTACTCAGCTTACAGATGACAAGGGACTTGGCGGCTAAAGGACATGCTCAAGGTCACATTTCAGGTGAGAAGCCAGGCTGGGACTGCCTGCAGGCTCTTCTGTTGCTCTCCCCCTGGGGAGGTGAAAATTAGTTCTTGGAGGAGCAAAAATTCTTAGTCTTTTAACTTGGAAAGTACAGATATACATATATAAACAAATAACAATATATCTGCATAATTGAAATTTCAGGAGGAGGGTGATTAGGTTTGAAAGATATGTTTGAAAGCTCCTTAATGGGGTTGTGATGCAAAAGAGTTGGATAAATACTGCTTCACACTGCAGCAATCTTCCCATCTTAGTCAGGACTATGTTACCTATAATTAATACATTTCTGCTTAGAAAGTGTACACGCTGAGATCTATTTAAGAAGATACCTCTTGAAAACAATAAATTAGTACAGTTGATCTTTCTTGGTCTTTTCACTGTCTCTCAAAAGCGTAATTGATATTGATGAGGACATGCCATGATTATTGTCCAACAGAAAGTGGCAAATTACATGAAAAAGGGTAATACCACCTTAAGTGGATACCTTAAACACACTGAAACACAAACACACACACACATACACAAACCATTTGCTACCTATGCAATGGGAAACATCAAAGGAAAAAATAAACCTATTCATGTAATACATTTGCTTCTAGAGGAGATTTGATTTCCTTCCTGCCAAATCTAAAGACCTGTGTGAAACATGAGAAGCCTTTTGAATAAATACTTGTAAATGGCCTAGACAGCTGAAAAATGGATAATCCCATATGACATGAGGGCCTTTTAAAAGACTTCTCCTCTACTTAAATATTCATGTTTCAATTAAAACATACACCTACTTTATTAACCACACCAGGCCTGGGTTCAGATCAATAACGGCAGCACTAGTTGGAATTCTAATGAAGATAAACAACGCTGAGTTCCCTCCCAGCTTCCCCTGAGCACAGATGCACAAAGCCTCCTTTCAGAACTTGCTCCAAGATATTTTACAGTCACCTGCCTCATGCAAATGAGGAGATTCATGTTTATTCATGGTGAGAGTTACAGACCACCTTTCATTCCCTAGGCCAGCTCAGCTAACCAACAGAGCGCTGTCTGCACCATGACGAAGTTGAGCTGGCCTAGGAAGGGGACTTCTGAATAGCTAATTGCCCCCTGAAAAGCATGCATAGAAAGTCAGTAAGCTGGAAGCGGTTTGGGGAGAAAACATATTTCCCTTTTTCATTTATACGGTCACTGTCTTTGAGCTTTCAAACAATCCCTTTTCTATACCACATCATAACCTATTAGATGTGACTATGGGACTAGATAGTGGTTATTTTCCATGGATAACCTTCCAAGGGACTTCTCAGGATGTGTCCACTGTCTTGTGTCTTGTTCTCCAATTCTTCCCACTGTATTTGCACCCACTGACTTGGAAGAAGCTGGTAGCTCAGCCAGAGGCAGCTGCAGCTTTGTGTGATGGGCCTGGGGTCTCCCCATGCACAGCCTCTCCTCTTTGAAGGGACGATCTCTCATCTGTGAGCCTGAGAGCATAAACTCTATCACGTGTGCTTTGCTTATTATGCTGTTGGGTAGCATTTTAAAATAGTGCTTTCACTCTAGAGTGACTGCATTTTTCAAATCATTAGTTTCTTCAGTTTTGGTAATTTGAAGGCATGGCAAAGTCATTTGATCCTGGTTTTTAATGCGCATTTTGACAGCATCTGAAGTAACACTAATGCTATGAACAAATATTTTGATGGTATCTAGTAGGCTCAGCCACCCTGGGGAGAAGTCTGGGCAACAAGGTAATTGCTGGAGAGACCTTAACTCTCACCAGACATTGAGTACATGAAAACTGGGGGACTGTTGATTTTTAGGCTGCTACTCATGGCTTGTCACGGGGAAAACCAAGGTACCTAATAAAGGTGTTTGGAGAAAAACACCGCCAAATTTTCAGCTTCAACCTTATTTCCACCAGTTAGATGAGTTGTTTAATTCAGTTCAGAAGTTAACTGGGGCTGCATAGACAGCTTCACTTTGTTTTCTTCCACTTCCTTCCTCTTTTTTTAAACCTAATGGCTAAAAAAAATGTCTTCTTGTGAAAAAGCAATTTGTATTTCATAGACAGGATTTATCTTATTACATACAAAAAGAACACTTTACAACTGCATATGATATTTTACTTCCTCAAAGTCTTTTTACATTTATGACTTCACCTTAAGATCACACCACTATAAGAGAAAGTGATGGAATTCTGGTATCCACTTTTTTTTTTTGTTTTTCATTTTCAGGCACAGAGCTCCTGAGTAACAGAGTCAGGATTAGAACCTGGGCCTTGTAGACTGACAGACACACTGCTTCATCAGCACAAGTCATGAGTTGGTGAAACGTGTTACATGTGTCAACTGATGGTAATTCTATGGACATGATTTACCTTTAGTGATCAAATCTACCTTAATGAAAATCTTTAATAGTGCTGGCTCCACCCCAAAAAATTTAAATTGGCATGTACTACAGTTGGACACCAGGATAACAGAGCTTTCAAAAAAGCCCCCTAGGTGATTCTAATGTACAGGCAGGTTGAGAAATGCTGTTATTCATAGATATTGAGTTTGATGTATATATATCCTTGTTCAAATTTTTCAAGTGGAGCAGTCCTACACAAAAGCTTGAAATGAGATTCCCAAACCTGAAATATCCAAGTCACTTGCATCCTCCTTCCTAACCCCCATCTCAAAAGTAAAGGCTTCAATGAAATGACTCTGGGGCCACTTGCATTTCAGGGGATCCAGCTGTGCTTTAGCTCTTCTCTAATGCCCATGACAATGAATAATGCATGCTCTGAAATATTGGTAATAAAAGGCAAAAACACAGAATACAAACTCAATGGCCTAAATCAATGGATTACTCTGCAGAGACTGCTATATTGAGAAACTGAAAGTACTTTTCAAAGCATAAATATTGTAATCACTCTCTAATTCTACTTCTCTTGAATAAATTAAAAAACAAAACAAAACAAAAAACATTGCATCTGCTGCTTCCCAGGTCTGGAGCAGCAGCGAGACAGCTGCTTTTCCAAACACTCACTTTCAGCAGCAGTGTTAACTTCCAAGCATTAGGTATCTACCAACGAGTGTCCTCAACAAAGTGGGTTGTAGAAGAGATTCCTGGGCCAGCTGGAATCTGGTATTGTTTGTTGGGAAGAAATATCAAAATTTTAGATTGAGAAATACTGCTTCTCCACTAATAAGCCAAAGGAGGCAAATAGTTAAGCCTTTCTTAGAGAATCCTGTATCTCAGGTTGATGATTAAATCCACCATCCATGTTTCCATTCAAACAGGCAAAAGCTTGAGAAGATGTCCAAGAAAGTTCAAAGAAACTGCATCTTCCGTTAGACTCTCAAAATACTTCTGAATTTCCATTTGTATAATCTTAGGAAACAAGAAAAACATTAAATCTACCAGTAACAGCAAACCCACATTTGTTCCTAAACTCAGTCTCTTCTGCTACCAAGTTAATAACAAGAAGAAAAGTGAACTAATTATAATTTCAGCATTTCTCTCTTCCAATTTATTATCTGGTAAAGCAAACAGTGGCTGATAGACAGGCAGCACGAAAAAAATCAGAGACGACATTCTTCACATTTAAGTAAAGGCTCTCACTCAGGGTCCTTCCCTACCACTCCCCCCACCCCCACCCCCGCCCTTTTTTTTTTTGCTGTTAAGGCCAGCAATAAAAAAGAGAAATAAAAGAAAAAGGACATAATTACACCTGCATTTGAACAACCACTAGCAGAACTCTGCAACTGGTATTATGCTGCTGCTGTTGCTGCTAAGTCGCTTCAGTCGTGTCTGACTCTGTGTGATGCTAGTCTACCGGAAAAAAGAACACCAGAAAAAGCTCATCTGTCCATTGATTCATGTTTGAATCATGTTTCATTGATTTAAATTGATACTCACAGATGCAAATCTATTATATTTACTAGTTAAGTACACATTATGGTAAGCAGAATAATGGCCCTGTGTTGATGTCCATAATCTAATCCCCATACTCTGTGAATGTATTTCCTTTTATAGCAAAAGGGAATTTAGATTGCAGATGAAATTGAGGTTGCTAGTCAGCTGACCTTAAAATAGCAACGATTACTCTGGATTACCCAGGTGGTCCAGTGTAATCACAGGGGTTCTTACAAGTGAAAGATGGAGGCATAAGAGGGATCATACTGAAGAGAAATGTGGTAGAAAGGACTGAACTTGCAATCGCTGGTTTCAAAGATGGACAAAGAAGGCCATGAGCCAAGGAATGCAGGTGGTTTCCATTGCCTGGAAAGGACAAGGAAGTGAATTCTCCCCAAGAACCTCCCAAAAGAAACATGGTTCTGCTGACATCTTATTTTAGCCCTGGGAGACCTGTTTTTGGCTTCTGAACTATGGAGCTGTAAGATAAAAAATTTGTATTGTTTATGCCACTATGATTGTGGCAATATGTTACGAAAGTATTAAAAAACTAATATACCTGTGATTAAAAGTATATAACTGATACACTTTACTGGTTACAAAAGTAAGGCATGCACAGTATTTAAAAGAAAAAAGCAAACACAGCAAACATTTGATGTAGAACATTTAAATGCCTTGTCACACCCATCCCTGATCCTCCACTGATATCCATTCTTGACCAGTGGGCATGTGGAGTGGGACCCTCTGCCTCTCAGGCCTCCAGCTGCCTACCCACAACCATAAATAACCACCCCTACTTGGCAGCAGATGTGTAATGTCAGAATTAGTTTATGATTTGTTGCTTAGTCGCTCAGTCATGTCTGACTCTTCTGCGACCCCATGGGCTGTAGCCTGCCAGGCTCCTCTGTCCATGGGACTTCCCAGGCAAGAATACTCAAGCGGGTTGCCGTTTTCTTCTCCATAGTTTATGATTGTCCAGAGCAAAAAAGATGACACTAAGGCTACAATAGGAAACTGTATTTGAACCTGGCTCTTAGATATTGCTGAAGAATGTTTCTGCAACCATATAAGTTAATTAAACATTTTCACATGACCCTTTGGGGCCCTTACTGTCACCTACCAGGACCTCACCCTGTGCAAGGAGAAAATCATCTTCACCCACCTGAGTACACAGCTGCAATGAACAAAATGGATCTGAGAGCCAGGCTCACCTCCTCCCTCCAGCCCTGCTCAGCAACTCCAGATTGAGACCTCTGATTTCCTTTGTTACTGATGTATTCTTGACTTCATGTCCTAAACTTATAAGTTCTAGAGTAATTAAGTACTTAAGTCTAAGTACTCATTCCCTTGAGCCATTCCTTTGCAGGAATTTGCTAATATTTTCTATACACCTCATCTGTGCACAGATCAACAGCAATGATATTAGATTTCACAAAAATGCAGATATCTAAAATTCTGGGGAAGAAGGCCAGATGAACGCCTTCCACCTCCCCGGAAAGCAGATGACTACCTGGTACCAGAACACATGAGAGCCAGTGACATCTTCTCCTGAGGAACAGGTGTCTCCAGGACACAAGAGCTGAGGACTGAGTGACTTTCAGAAACACTGCAGCACGGGAAGAGCTGCATTGACCCAGAGGCAAAGTGGCAACAGCACTCTGGATTGCTGATTTAACTCTCCACTTGGTTTGGTTTGATTGAACAAAGGTCTCCATGATCCTTCTTCCCTCTCTCCTAAGGATAATTTGCACCTGATTTGCAAAGTCCCTCATAATCAAGTAGAGTACACTTAGGAGGCTGCAGTTCTAATTATAAGGGAATTAATGGGCTTCTTCTTTCTCACTTCCCATCCCAAATCATGTCTGTCCTTGGGCACAGTTGCTCAGACACTTGCAGCTCTAGCCCACAGTCTATAGACTAGTGTTTTCCACAGAGGGGAGTCTCTGGGGCCAATTTCAAGGAGTTCAACAGATGGCCCAAGGGAATATACAAAAGGAATGAAGATCACTTAAACTGACCAGTACACAGATTAAAAAACAATCAAAACATTTCTTAGAAGTGGTTATAACTACAATGAACAGCAATAGGATAAACATGAAGATGTAAAACAGGACTTCAAAATCACAAAATATGGGGGAGGGCAAAAAAGGTCCATCTTTTAGAATGCGTTTGACCTTACATGACTATCAGTCTAAAGCAAGTAGATACAGTTATGGGTAAACTTTCTCAAAAACCAGGGTAACCACAAATCAAAAATATACAATAGATTCACAAAAATCAAAAAGAAAGCAACTGAATAGGTGGCCCAGAATGACTGAGATGGAATGGTGTTCATTCCCTGTTACAAGTGCAGGTAAGATCATTATGCTGATAGAGACAGGTTCTAACCTTGGGGAGGGCTTGGAAAAAGTGTCCTTTCCCTGGTTTTCTTTCTTTTTAGCTAATATTGGTTCAAGATGCCATGAACCTGAAATATGGTGGAAAAGAAGGACCAGATAGACCTAAGTTCAGAGAAAAGGGGACTGGGAGGCAAAGACCATGGATAATATCTAATGACACCAGAATTCAGCTATTATGTTATGCCCCAAGCATAAGCCCATGAAGGCCCTGCAGGATGACTCTGAGACCAGACACTTAAGACTCAGAAACAGTTCTGTCCCCAGTACCAGGCCAGGGAACACGGGTGATAAGGGCTAATCAAACCCAGAGCCATATGTATTAGCAAATCAGAATATTAAAGTCCTATGCACACCTGCCCCAACCACCAGTTGTTAGTAGCCACGTCATGATTGCTAACAAGGCTTTGATCTAAGGATAAAGATTTTGTTTATCTTGAAACGTGCACAAGATGTATCTCCTTTCTTTAAGTTGATCAACACTCTTCTCTCCACCCAACATTCATTCACAAATGGAAATGTGAGATTCACACTCTCCACAAAAACCAAATGCTTTCTGTAAACCAAGAAATGTTCCATTTCAACTTACTCAACCCCCACAAAGAGGTCTTGCATTTTAATAAAAACTCTTTGTGACAGAGAAAAGGGCAGTTATCTCAACCCATTCATAACCCAGAGAGACCACAGCAGCCTTCCTCATCTCATTCTCTCTCTAGCAGTCAGCTGCACAGGTGAAAGGGAGGTGCTTTTCCCCACTACTTCTTGTACTAACAAGGCCTCCCAGCTCAACGCCATTAAAGGCAAAGTTCACCTTATCAATATTTCTCAAGAAAGAGTCTCTGCCCGTGGCTTCTGCTTAGTGAGCCAAAAGGAACAAACTGTTCCAAGCTTATCCCTAGAGAGATAAGAACATCATTGGCACACAGGCTCCTGTCTGTACAGGTATGCCTTCCGTTTTCCATCCTCAAAGCCACCTAAACTCACAGCCATCCTCATTCTCCTTTCACGCACAGCAAAGAGACCATGCTAAGGGTGGGGAGGAGCCTCTTCTGGGACACAGGAAGCTGCTGCCTCTGCCTCAGATTCCTCTTACCTTGTTGAAGTCTTCAGAAGTTGCCCTCATTTCCTTCCATGTCTTGTTCAGGAGCTGGATACAGATGCAGAAAAACTCCTCAAAGGATCTGTCATGGGTGAAGAACATCGGGTGGAAATCGTTGCACGTCTCACTAGCTGGAGGAAAGAAGAGGGAAAGAAGGGAGGAAGTTGAGAAGGGAAATGAAAAGACATGGCCACATCCCCCAAAGGGAGACAGTGGGAGGTACATCTGGCTCAAGCCACCGTGGAAAAAAGGCACTTAGAAAAGGCAACCAGAAGCTAGTCCCCATGAAACCTCCGAGTTTAAGGTCAGATGGTCAGATCTACTCTTATGCACATATTTTGATTGATGGAAGTTAGCTCATAACTCTTCCCATGTTATGATCATTATGGCTTTGTTCCAGAATGCCTGGTGTTGAATATGGGCTCTGCATCTGCCTTATTGACCTTATAAAGATCATTCAAACTGCCCTGTCAATCACAGCTCCTCCATCACCCATAATTTCCCATTTCTCAACTGAATAACTGGCAGAAGATGAGCTTTCCGAATACACAATTAATTGCAACTTTGAAAATAGCATCCTTGAATTATTTCTCCAGGGGGCTCTTTTCCCTCTTATGGCAGTAAGCAGGGGACATCTGAGATCATTAAGCATCTGATACCATTAACCATTTGTTTGACATTCCCATATACAGATGGCTGGAGGTGGAGGTCGAAGCAGCCCAAGTGTCTTTGAAGGTTCAGTCCTGGACCAAACCCTGAAGTCAGTCAGACTGCCTTCAAACCACCTCATTACAAAGTTTCCTTTGTCAGGGTCAGACCCAGTGCTCTGAATTCTAGGTGTGGCCACCTGTCTCCTCTTCCCAGACCAGCACACCAGCCCCTCCCTTCTCCTACGCTCTTTGTCAAGCTTACATTTTTACAGTCCTTTTACATGCATTCACTTGCTCTTTAGAATACCTCTGATTGTTCATGTCATATGAATAACACTACTGGAGCCCAAGGAAGTAAGTTTTGTAACTCCCCTATCCCTGATTCCCCAGGGCCAAAACAGGATTCTACACTTTTTTTTCTTTTAATATAGTCTGTTGTTGCTGCTGCTGCTGCTGCTAAGTCGCTTCAGTTGTGTCCGACTCTGTGCAACCCCATAGACAACAGGCCACCAGGCTCCCCCGTCCCTGGGATTCTGCAACAAGAACACTGGAGTGGGTTGCCATTTCCTTCTCCAACGCATGAAAGTGAAAAGTGAAAGTGAAGTTGCTCAGTTGTGTCATACAGTGAAAGAATTTCTATTTTAATTGAACTCTATTTAAAGGCCAATTAGTCCTCAAGGCCCCAAATGGTTGAATTTCAAGCCCTGGCAGCCCAGGAGGGGAGGAGGGGTGGGGCGGGAGTAAGGTTCACAGCACTTGGGGAAGGTCAGGAACCCTTCATGTAGTTGAGCACAGACATTATTTAGGGAGAATCCCCTGGGGAAAGCCCCTGGTGAGTGAGCCCTGATCAAACCCACGGGGACAAGGGCACACATACGCACAAACCTCTTTTGTCTTCATCCTTTAGAATAGATAGTAATGCTGATCTCTTCCTGAGAAGGTAGGGGCATAGGCTAGCAGCAGCCAGCAGTCACACTAAAAAAGTGTGGGTCTGAGGGCAAAAGATCTGGGTTCAAGTCCATCCATGACAATGAGGAGCTCACTTCACTTTAATGACTCTTGACTTTTGAAACTAAAAAGTAGAAATGAAATCTCCACTGCCTTCCCCATTCATGGGAAAGTGCTTTAAAAGGATACAAATAGACATAAATACGGAACAAAGCGGTGGTGATGACAATGAAGGTTGTACCAGCAGATCACCTCCAGGAACATGGGATGTTTTCTGATGGCCCTCAATTCTTAGTCAAGCCTGTTATTACATCTCAGAAATTAGAGGAAAGAACATATGAGTAACCCCAACTCCAGCTCATGTTAGTGGTGACTGGCCGACTGTTAGTCACAATTGTGTCTGACTTTTTGTGACCCCATGGACTGTAGCCCACCAGGTTCCTCTGTCCATGGAATTCTCCAGACAAGAATATTGGAATGGGTAACCAACCCTTCTCCAGGAGATCTTCCTGACCCAAGGATCAAACCCAGGTCTTCTGCCTTGCAGGCAGATTCTTTACCATCTGAGCCACCAGGGAAGCCCATATTAGTGGTAGAGATGGTGAAATTGAAGAAAGTGAAGTCCTGACCTGATATACAAAGCTATTTAAGGAACCTGAAAAGTAAATGCAGGAGGATTGTGTGTTTGCTGCTCTGGGCAATGAGTTGTCACTCTTACTTTCATAAGCACTGAAGCCAGTAAAATTTACAGGTCTACAGCAGCACTTTAAAGCACTATCACCATACAAAAACTTATTAATCACATTATCACAGTACCTTTTTCAGGACTGGTGTGATTATATGTGTACTTTATGCCCTAATTAAAGTTTTATGGGACTACTGGAGCTGTGCAAGCCAGACAAAACTGAGAACAAGGAGCCCTGCTCTTGCTGGGGTGAAGAGGGATGAAAGGGACATCCTTAATAATAGGGATCAGGTGGTAGAAAATTGTGTGTAACTCACAAGGGCTCTAGGGGTGTTATCTTCACAGCAACCCGGGAGGTAGGCATGATGTTTATCCTCATTTTATATATGAGAAAGGTGAAACTTGCAGAAATTAAGCCTTCCATCATGTCAACTAAGGCGGGTGGCCCCAAACGAGCATTGGAAACCTACAGTTTTTGTTGACCCAGCAGCAGCTTCCTGCCTTAGTTGACACCAAGAGCACAGGGCATTTCCTTGTGATTGATGCTTTGGAAGTTAATTTCTCCACCTACTCTCCTAGATCTCCTTGGATTCTTCCTTCAACAGAAACCATGATCTTGATGCACAGCCCAGTGAGGCTCACAGCAAGTACACAGCCAGCACCTGTTGATGGATAATACCTGGCCATGTGACAGTACCAACAACGGCCATACCACTGTCATTAGTCACATTTCAGGCCCTATTTTCCTCTAGGAAAATAACATCAATTTCTTTTTATTTAAATTAGAAACAGTGTTAAGAAGGGTTATGAAAGTTGTCCAGGGTCACACAGCTTTCAAGTAGCAAACTCAAACTCAGTTGACTTGGCTCCAAAGTCCATCATCACCGCCCTTCCATTGTTGCGGTGACAGCCCATCGTTGTTGCACATCCAGCATTCTACACCAGAGCCATTGCTTTCAACCTCCACAAGAGAATAGCTTTGCCATCGTCCTAAGCTTCTTGGGACTCATCCCTTGTGATGAGAAATGGGCACATGCATCAAAAACAATTTGCTCCCTCACATGTTACCAAAGAAACAATGAGAAGACTGATGTATTTTGGGATTTATGATTTAAAGGTGTTCCTATATTAAAGGCAAGGAAAAAGTAATATTTTTTTCCTCAAAAATATTCAAACTGCAGATATTCAGGATTGAGGATGATTGAGCAGGAAGGACAAGTTCAGATTATCTGATCTATTTTCCTCTTTCATTTTTCAGGTAAGAGCAGTGAGAAAAGCAAAATGGCTTATCCAAGAGTTCGTGATGACAGAAAGTAGGCAAAGATGCTGGGAGTCAGGCTGCTGGGGTTCAAATCCTGGTTCTATCACTTACTGCTGAGCCAGCTGGGCCACACATTTCATCTGTCATTGCCTGAGTGTTCTCATCTGTAAACTGGGAGCAACAATAGAACAAACTTCATCAGGGGGCTCTGGGGATCAAAAGGGAACATGACTACAGGAAGTAAGCTCAATGCAACTATGGGCCAACAAAATTACGCTGCTCTTCATCCCATAGCAAGTGGACTTCAGCCCAGGCTGTCCCAGTGATAAATTAAACTTGCATCAGCTCACAGAGGTGGCCTGATTCTCATGAACAGGGTCCTTAATCTGGAGATTTAAACAAGCAAACAAACAAACACACAGATAAAAATAGGGAAGGGAAGGTTTATTACTGCTTTTTAAGGAAAACAGAAACACTTTTTGAAGAAAAAGAAGTGTTGAATTTGTAGGCAATGATTTTTTTATAAATGGAATTTAAAGAGAAATTTTCAATGAGACAAAAATAGACTTTTTAAAGAACCAAGTTGTTTTTAAGTACACTATTTTTAACACAATGAGATTCTCTTTTATTAAAAAAAAAAGGATCAACTTACTCTTCTTTTAAGTCTGGAATATTAAGGTATTTTCAGGGCTGGGAGTAAATGAGTTCTTATTAATTGGCTGACATTTAATTCACTTTTAAATAGGAAGCTTTGAAAGCTTCTATAATCCACACTTGTTTCTAAAATGAAAAATAAGAATGCTATACACTTATGTAGCATTTTTGCCTTTCAAAGTAGATTTGTTCCTATTTTCCATTGGATACTGTAAGGTGAGGCAGGTATGGTCATTGGAGGCTCAAAGAATAATGGCTTTTGTAGGGTAACAAGTAAACAATGAAAAGTGAATACAAAGAAAGGGTTCTAGTGCTGCCCTGTGACCTTGAGAAGGTCATCTCAGCTCCAGGGCTTCAAGTTTCTTACCTGTAAATGAGACCACCTGGTAAGGTTCCTGCCAAATCCAAGACTATAAGACTACACACACACACACACACACACACACTACATAATGTATTTTGAAGTCTCTAATGTCCATTAGTAATTATAGAACTTGGAGATTACACCTGCATTGAACTTTATGTCCTAAATTATTATTTCCTTGAATGACACATTTCAGTTAGGGTATTAGGGCATCAGAATGGCATTTGATAGGCTTAAAGACGTTTGATAAGCTAGTATTCAATCTTTCTTTCATAAGAAAAGTGTTAGTGTTTTCAGCCCCTTTCAATCTATTAATATCACCGAATGCAGACCATTACATAAGAAAATTACATGACTAAAGATAGAATGACAAGATGACACAGGAAAATGCATATAATTTCTGCTCTTTCATGGGAATTTTCTCAGACAAATGTAATGTTTAAGATGCTGAAAAGCTCTGTTCCTGCTTTCGATGACCCTTGTTATACTCAGACTGTGAACTCATTTGCGAGTGACTAAAGGGACATGTTTTGGTGGCACTAGGCAAATTCTGAGTATTTTTACCATGAAATAATGAGCCATTTCAAGTAAAGCAGTCTTTGGAAATGGAGCACTTTTGAAAGAGAGATAAGCACTGGCCTAACACAAAGGGCATTTTGTTTTAAAATTCTGAGCTACAGGAAGAAGGGGATAAATCACAAACACAAGAGCACGGTGAAAACTGTCAGAATGGCTGCAAAATCTTACTAGGTAGCCACAGCATGGAAACTAGAACTATCTGTGGCTCTAGGGTCAGTCTGGGAAATATATTGATGAATTCACAGATGCAAATGTCTATTTATACCTATGCACAAAATCTCACCCTTGTGGCCTTTGAGTTTTCTATTTTTAGACTGGGTATTCCTTAATAGCTTGGCTTTGGAGTTTTGGTGCTGTGTGGGAAGAGGCTCAAAGTTCAAAACCTTTTGTACGTGGGAGAGGTGAAAAGAGGCGAGGAGAGTGAGGGCAAGGAATGTGAAAAGTTCCCCACTGCTGAGCTCCACCAGTGCAGAAGCTTCCACCCCTGCTATTTCAGGACAGGGGATCAGATGCTTGAAAGCTGTTCAGCGCTTCCCAGCTCCTGAAATCTGGTTTAACAGAACTCTGGATATTCTTTTCTATCCTCTCTCATGCCTAAAAATAGTATGAAATTGACACTAAAAAGACATATCGTCTAATCCAGTGCTCCATTGTTCACTTTCCTTCTGGGCTTTTTTTTTTTTTTTTAAGGACATGGAGAGAAAGAAAAAAATACCAACTAGTGTTAGGGCTAAAAATCAGACTCTAGCATCAAAAGATAAACAATTCACCAAGAATGACCTGAGGCCATAGCTCAAGCTCACAGTTGTGTGTTAATAAAAGAGCAGAGATTCTAGAGTGAGGTTGATCTGGGGGCAAATCTTGGTGTCACTGCTGCTGCTGCTGCTGCTGCTAAGTCGCTTCAGTTGTGTCTGACTCTGTGCGACCCCACAGACAGCAGCCCACCAAGCTCCCCTGTCCCTGGGATTCTCCAGGCAAGAACACTGGAGTAGGTTGCCATTTCCTTCTCCAATGCATGAAAGTGAAAAGTGAAAGTGAAGTCACCCAGTTGTGTCCAACTCTTAGCGACCCCATGGACTGCAGCCCACCAGGCTCCTCCATCCATGGGATTTTCCAGGCAAGAGTACTGGAGGGGGGTGCCATTGCCTTCTCCGTTGGTGTCACTACTGAATAGCAATGTGACCTTTACCAACTTACTCTTCCTCTGGGGCTCAGTTTCTTCGTTATAAAACAGATAATGCATCTTACCTCATCAGATTGCTGCTAAGATTAAATCTAAAGTGATACACGACTCACATATTAACTAAGATAAAATAAGCATTAGTAAGTGCTAGTTGTTACCAGTTTTAATAGCAAAATAATTATTATTGTACTTAGCTAAAATGGCAAATTTGGAGGAATTATACTTGCAGATAGACATTATAAAACTATAATAATTAGAATAGCTTGATATTGGTTCTTGAATGGAAAAACAGAACAACAAAATAGGATAGGGACTTCTTATCTTCAGATATAGTCTTAGATGTACAGTCACTAGATTTATGAAAAAGGTGACACTATAGTGAAAAGAATTTTCACCAACTTGTGCTGAGCCAATTACATATGAGCCTGAAAAATGAATTATAACTCCTTACCTCATACCATCTATAAAAATCAACTCAAAGTAGACTATAGGTCTCAGTGTGAAAGGATAAAACAATGAGGCTCCTATATAATACAGGAGAATAATACTGATAACTTAGAAGTAAGCAAAGATTTCTTAAACAGGACCAAAAAAAATCATTAACACTAAAGAAAAAGGTTTGATCTGCTTATATTAAAATCAAGAACTCTTGTTTATCAAAGGGTACAAGAAGGATGGCAACTTCAGGGTAGGAGAAAAATTTGCAGCTTTGTCTGGCAAAAAACTGATATCCATTGTATATAAATACCTCTAATAAATCAATAAGAGAAAGGAAGACAGCTCAACAGAAAAATAAGCAAAATGTAAGTCGATACTTCACAAGATATCTAAGTGTCCAATAGACACATGAAAAGATACTTGGCTTTTTTAATCACCAGAGAAATGCATATTTAAACTACAACGAGATATTTTCAAATATCACCAGAATGGATATAATGAAAAGATTTAAAAAAATAATTAAGTGTGGATAAGAATGTAGAAAAAAATGGGAATTCTCATAAACAGTTTTTAGGAGTGTAAATCAGCTCAACCACTTTGAAAAGCAGTTTAACAGTATTTAGTCTACCTAAGAAACTCCAGTACTTTGGCCACTTCATGCAAAGAGTTGACTCATTGGAAAAGACCCTGATGCTGAGAGGGATTGGGGGCAGGAGGAGAAGGGGACGACAGAGGATGAGATGGCTGGATGGCATCACCGACTCGATGGACGTTGAGTTTGAATTCCGGGAGTTGGTGATAGACAGGGAGGCCTGGCATGCTTCGATTCATGGGGTTGCAAAGAGTCGGACACGACTGAGCGATTGAACTGAACTGAACTGAAAATATTCATACTCAGTGATACAGCAATTCTACTCAAAGATATAGATCCAAAAGAAATGCATAAACTGGTGCTGCATAAGAAAGGTATCTGAATGTTCATAGTGGCTCTAATTGTTATAACCAAAATCTTCAAACAGTCAAAATGTCCACTCAATATATTAGATAAATTTTAGTTTATTCATATACCAATATTTGTTGTTCAGTCGCTCAGACGTGTCCAACTCTTTGCAACCCCATTGACTGCAGCACTCCAGCCCTCCCTGTCCATCAGCAACTCCTGAAGTTCACCCAAACTCATGTCCATTGAGTTGGTGGTGCCATCCAACCATCTCATCCTTTGTTGTCCCCTTCTCCTCCTGCCTTTAATCTTTCCCAGCATCAGGATCTTTTCTAATGAGTCAGGTCTTTGAAACAGATAGCCAAAGTATTGGAGCTTCAGCTTCAGCATCAGTCCTTTCAATGAATATTAAGGACTGATTTCCTTTAGGATTGACTGGTTTGATCTCTTTGAAGTCCAAAGGACTCTCAAGAGTCTTCTCCAACACCACTTTGTAGTGGTCTTTGTAGTAAGTATGTTGCTATATACTTACTACAAAGACATACTTTTTTAAAAGCTATACTGCACACAATAGCAAGAATGAATAGAAAACACAACATTGAAGAAACAGAATCCTCTTTAAAAGACCACACACTATGTGATTCCATTTATGTAAAGCTGAAAATGGAAAATTTATCTATGGTGGTGGAAACACGGTATTCTCCTATTCTCTTAGAGACAGGAAGAAACTGGGGGTAAGGCAGCCCCCAAGGGTCTCTATGCTTTGCTGTACTTAGTCACTCAGTCATCCAACTCTTTGTGAGCACACCAGGCTCCTCTGTCCATGGCGATTCTCCTGGCAAGAATACTGGAGTGGGTTGCCATGCCCTCCTCCAGGGGATCTTCCCAAATCAGAAACTGAACCCAGGTCTCCTGCATTGCAGGTGGATTCTTTATCATCTGAGCCACCAGGGGAGCCCCCACGGGTCTCTGGTGGTTGCATAATACTCTACATCTTGAGCTAAGGAACAGCAAAATGGATAGCTGGTTACTAAAAAATTCACTGAGGTGTGTTATGCTTTCAGGATTTGAATACTTCTATTCATTTAAATTCACGGTTCACATATTGCTGAAGTCTGGCTTGGAGAATTTTGAGCATTACTTTACTAGCGTGTGAAATGAGTGCAATTGTGCGGTAGTTTGAGCATTCTTTGGCATTGCCTTTCTTTGGGATTGGAATGAAAACTGACCTTTTCCAATCTTGTGGCCACTGCTGAGTTTTCCAAATTTGCTGGCATATTGAGTGCAGCACTTTCACAGCATCATCTTCCAGGATTGGGAATAGCTCCACTGGAATTCCATCACCTCCACTAGCTTTGTTCATTGTGATGCTTTCTAAGGCCCACTTGACTTGACATTCCAGGATGTCTGGCTCTAGGTCAGTGATCACACCATCATGATTATCTGGGTCATGAAGCTCTTTTTTGTACAGTTCTTCTGTGTATTCCTGCCACCTCTTCTTAATATCTTCTGCTTCTGTTAAGTCCATACCATTTCTGTCCTTTATTGTGCCCATCTTTGCATGAAATGTTCCTTTGGTATCTCTGATTTTCTTGAAGAGATCCCTAGTCTTTCCCATTCTGCTGTTTTCCTCTCTTTTTTTGCATTGATCGCTGAAGAAGGCTTTCTTATCTCTTCTTGCTATTCTTTGGAACTCTGCATTCAGATGTTTATATCTTTCCTTTTCTCCTTTGCTTTTCACTTCTCTTATTTTCACAGCTATTTGTAAGGCCTCCCCAGACAGCCATTTTGCTTTTTTGCATTTCTTTTCCATGGGGATGGTCTTGATCCCTGTCTCCTGTACAATGTCACGAACCTCATTCCATAGTTCATCAGGCACTCTATCTATCAGATCTAGGCCCTTAAATCTATTTCTCACTTCCACTGTATAATCATAAGGGATTTGATTTAGGTCATACCTGAATGGTCTAGTGGTTTTCCCTACTTTCTTCAATTTCGGTCTGAATTTGGCAATAAGGAGTTCATGGTCTGAGCCACAGTCAGCTCTTGGTCTTGTTTTTGCTGACTGTATAGAGCTTCTCCATCTTTGGCTGCAAAGAATATAATCAATCTGATTTGGGTGTTGACCATCTGGTGATGTCCATGTATAGAGTCTTCTCTTGTGTTGTTGGAAGAGGGTATTTGCTATGACCAGTGCATTTTCTTGGCAAAACTCTATTAGTCTTTTCCCTGCTTCATTCCGGATTCCAAGGCCAAATTTGCCTGTTACTCCAGGTGTTTCTTGGCTTCCTACTTTTGCATTCCAGTCCCCTATAATGAAAAGGCCATCTTTTTTGGGTGTTAGTTCTAAAATATCTTGTAGGTCTTCATAGAACCATTTAACTTCAGCTTCTTCAGCATTACTGAATGGGGCATAGACTCCAAGCCAGGCTTCAGCAATATGTGAACCGTGAACTTCCTGATGTTCAAGCTGGTTTTAGAAAAGGCAGAGGAACCAGAGATCAAATTGTCAACATCCACTGGATCATGGAAAAAGCAAGAGAGTTCCAGAAAAACATCTATTTCTGCTTTATTGACTATGCCAAAGCCTTTGACTGTGTAGATCACAATAAACTGTGGAAAATTCTGAAAGAGATGGGAATACCGGACCACCTCATCTGCCTCTTGAGAAATTTGTATGCAGGTCAGGAAGCAACAGTTAGAACTGGACATGGAACAATAGACTGGTTCCAAATAGGAAAAGGAGTACGTCAAGGCTGTATATTTTCACCATGTTTATTTAACTTATATGCAGAGTACATCATGAGAAACTCTGGACTGGAAGAAACACAAGTTGGAATCAAGATTGCTGGGAGAAATATCAGTAACCTCAGATATGCAGATGACACCACTCTTATGGCAGAAAGTGAAGAGGAACTCAAAAGCCTCTTGATGAAAGTGAAAGTGGAGAGTGAAAAGGTTGGCTTAAAGCTCAACATTCAGAAAACAAAGATCATGGCATCTGGTCCCATCACTTCATGGGAAATAGATGGGGAAACAGTGGAAACAGTGTCAGACTTTATTTTTCTGGGCTCCAAAATCACTGCAGATGGTGACTGCAGCCATGAAATTAAAAGGCGCTTACTCCTTGGAACGAAAGTTATGACCAACCTAGATAGCATATTCAAAAGCAGAGACATTACTTTACCAACAAAGGTTCGCCTAGTCAAGGCTATGGTCTTTCCTGTGGTCATGTATGGATGTGAGAGCTGGACTGGGAAGAAGGCTGAGCGCCGAAGAATTGATGCTTTTGAACTGTGGTGTTGGAGAAGACTCTTGAGAGTCCCTTGGACTGCAAGGAGATCCAACCAGTCCATTCTGAAGGAGATCGGCCCTGGGATTTCTTTAGAAGGAATGATGCTAAAGCTGAAACTCCAGTATTTTGGCCACCTCATGCGAAGCATTGACTCATTGGAGAAGACTCTGATGCTGGGAGGGATTGGGGGCAGGAGGAGAAGGGGACGACAGAGGATGAGATGGCTGGATGGCATCACTGACTCGATGGATGTGAATCTGAGTGACCTCCGGGAGTTGGTGATGGACAGGGAGGCCTGGCGTGCTACGATTCATGGGGTCACGAAGAGTCCGACACGACTGAGCGACTGATCTCATCTGATCTGATCTTATTCATTTAAATTAGATTGATATAAAAAGTTAGGTTAAAAGAGTAGAATATGAGTTTTCTAAGCAAATAAGAAGGAACAGCATTTCAGACAGTATAAAATCTACTGCAGTTGATTTCCATGGGCTTTCAGAAGTGGTGCTGTATTTGCCCTGCCCATTACCTCTGGAGCCAAGGACTGGCATTTCATGTAGTCAGGTTAACTGCTGGATAGAAAAGCGTATAACCTGCCTATGCAAGCATCCTAGCGCAATCACTTAAGTGGTAATAGCCTCTAAAATTGTTCAGGGGTATGTCTCCACACCTGGACTTTAGTTCAATTTCATCTGTTAGGTAGATAAAAGGGTATATGTGTGCATTTTCTTTTGTGAAAGGGAATCCTGACCTCACTGAAGAGTACTGCAGATGCTGATGGAAAAGCTTTAATAGATTTGACTGGTTGTATACAAACTCTTAGAGTCACAAGTCTCTTAAATTAATTTCCTCCCTCTGTCCCTCCCTCATTTCCTTCATTCATCTACAGATCCTTCTTTCCTTCTTTCTTTCTTTCCTTCCTTTCATCCATGCATGTACATGTCCACCTATCTGTCCATCCATCAGTCCACTGACCCATTGATTCGCTCATCCATCCATCCATTCATCCACTCATTCATCCATCCATATATCCAACTAGTAAGGTGGTTAAGAACAGGGTCCTGGAGCCAGTCTGCCTGATTTTGGACCCTGGCTCTGCCACTCATTATCTATATGACCTTGAGCTCAAGAAGAAAGAGAAATGAGTAAAAGCTGAAGAAACCAGCAGGCATCAGATCATCTAATTCTTTGTAGAACACATTAGGGAGCATGGGCTTTATTCCACCTGCAATAAGAAGCCATTAGCAGATTTTAAACAGGAGTGGAATAAAGTAACAACTTCCTATCTCCTTTCTTCCTCTACCTTTTATCTCTCTTTAATGGAATTAAAATTCAGGTAATTTGAGGATCCCTGTTATTCTGGACTCTACTTGATACTTCAGTGTATTAAGGGCGAGTGATGAACTATATAAAAACATTAGTGCTAAGTAGTTAGGAGTCACCAGAATTGAGGCTAGAATTCTTTCTCTATACTTTCTCAACTAAGTCCTTTATATCATCAAGTCTGTATTATTATGATGATAATAACAGTAATTTACATCTGTAGAACTGAGTAAAGGTATAGTGAGAGGAGTCCCATAAAACACCTAGCATAGTTCTTGGCATATAATAAGCACTCAATAAATGGTAGCTACAAAATGCTGTGCAGAATACAAATATGATGTGCAATTTTGCCCAAAACCTTAAATTTAGATTCACACAGGTTTAGTCTGTGTGAAATCTTGTTCACTTGAACCTCCCTTCATGAAAGTAACATATCCCCTGGAAAATTATAGAGCTGCATCTACCAAATGACAAAATGTGCAGAATTTCCAGGAAATTATGATTTCTAATAAGAATGAGCTAAGTGACTCCTAGATGCTGGCTTATCATTGAAAAATGGGCTTTCTGACATGCTCTGTTTGTGCTTCTTGGTCCTCTGGCTGAAACTAAGATGGGCAGTAAAATAGAATGTGGATCCTGACACCTTCTCTCTTGACAAAATAATTGCCTCTGGATTCACTTATAGGTCTCTGAATGGTCTAAAGAAAAGAACATAATAGGAAAAACTGAATTCTTTGGGAAGAGTATCAAGTTTGTAGTATGCTTTAATAATACAAACCAAAATGAAAAATCTAATTTGCCGACCTTCTGGGTAAGGTGTGGCTGCAGCATTGGTAGGCACAGTGAACGATTAGAAAAGAGGAAAGTTCTAGTTGGGTGGTAAACAGTCCAAGGCAGGGCAAAGGAGAGCACATCCAAGGAGTGATTTCTGCATGCCCTTATTGAAATTTCCTTTATAAGGAAAATTATTCTCAGAAGCGACATATTAAGAGACTGTCATACAGCAAATTTAGCATGGATATAAATAATTGCCTGTTCACCCATGTGAGATGGGCACTCGAGGTTTATGTTGGGATAGAGGCTGATTAATGAACGGCTGGGATGTGCCTCACTGAAGCCCCAGCAAGAAGAGCTGTGCACCATCACATGACCATGGATGACATCTTTACTTGAGGCTCAGAGCCTTAACCAGGGCTGGGGAGCTGGCAAAGAGGCTAAAAATAAGTAACCCCAAGTCCAATAAATAGGAAATAAAGGAAAGAGGACATGTCAAGTCTTGCTCATCACATACATTCTTTCATGTCTTTGGTATTGAGACGTGAAATTGAGTAATTGAGTCCCCTTAAAAACTTAGTGATTACATGTAGGTGTCAGGATAAAATGCAAATGATTTAGTAAAGCATTCAACACTTTCCAGTCTGCCCCTACTCCATTCTCCTAACTTTTCCTAACTGACCTAGGACTGAACATTAAATTCAACAACAAAGTCATCAAATAAACCTCTCCACTTATATCTGTGGGGCTGCCCCATGGCTCAATGGGTAAAGAATCTGCCTACAATGTAGGAAACATGGGTTCAATCCCTGGGTAGGTAAGATCCTCTGTAGGAGGGCTGGCAACACCCACTCCGGTATTCTTGCCTGAATACCTGAGGAGCCTGGTGGGCTACAGTTCATAGCATTGCAAAGAGTCGGACATGGCTGAGCAACTACACAGGCACACACACTTGTATCTGCACATGTTAAGCTCCTGGGTTTCCCTCTTCATGGAGCCCAGTGAGTCAACCTTCAAAGTCCATCCCTTTGCTAAAGTCATTTCCCTCCAGCCCTGCCCAACTTCTGCTTCCTTTGTGTTTCCAGACCTTTTATTTCTTCCATCCGTTTGGAATCCTCACACTTGATTATGAGCCTCCAAGACACAGTAATCCTGATTTAGTAATTCCTGCATTCTTAACGGTGCTCACATAGCCAGCCTTCCACAAACACATGTCCACAATGCCTTCTCTGGTTTCCTCCTTCTGCCTCCCTAGATATGCTTTTCTTCTATGTGGTTTCCATTACGCCCTACTTCATGCACTGTTAATAAAATGGGATGAGAGAAGTTCCCAACTTTTGCATAACACACATTTCGGCACTTTTGCTGTGATAGGGCCACTTTGGAAGGCCCCATACATGCTTCACCCACTGCTTGAAAATAAATTGTCCAAGCTACAAAATGACACAGTCCTCTGTATTCTCTCCGCCAATATCCTGAAATCCAAGTATAGGTGCTCTCTTAATAGAAAATGAGCTATGAAATCTGGAGTTAGCATGTACACACTGCCATGTTTAAGCTGGAGAACCAACAAGGTCCTACTGTATAGCACTGCTGCCGCTAAATCGCTTCAGTCGTGTCCGACTCTGTGCGACCCCATAGACGGCAGCCCACCAGGCTCCCCCATCCCTGGGATTCTCCAAGCAAGAACACTGGAGAGGGTTGCCATTTGCTTCTCCAATGCATGAAAGTGAAAAGTGAAAGTGAAGTCACTCAGTTAAGTGTCAGACTCTTCGTGACCCCATGGACTGCAGCCTACCAGGCTCCTCCGCCCATGGGATTTTCCAGGCAAGAGTACTGAAGTGGGTTTGCCATTGCCTTCTCTGCTGTGTAGCACAGGGGAACTCTACTCAGTTATGTGGCAGCCTGGATGGGAGAGGAGTTTGGGAGGGAATGGATACATACATATGTATGGCTGAGTCGCTTTGCTCTGGACCTGAAACTATCAAAACATTGTTAAAAGGCTATACTTCAATATAAAATTAAAAAGTTAAAAAAAAAAAAGAAAAATGAGGAATTTTATAAGGGAAGCAGATTAATCACATAAATGTTAACAACAACAAAAACACCTCAAATCTGGAATGTACCCAAATTATGGTATATAACCCTCCTCTGTAGATCAACTGCCAATAACTAGTCCTGCCCCAGGGTAGGGCTTCTTTCCCTCTCCCCGCCCACCGCATTTACCACGTGTGGCTTTGAGCAGGAGTGTCAGAACTCAGTGCTGATCTCCGGCCCTCGTCAGACTTTGTTACAAGGAATATATGGCCTCAAAAATGCAGGACAGTGTTAACAATGTGTCCCCCTACCCGTGGGGAATTAAAGGGAATATGGGGGATGTGAACAGAATAATCCAGTGACAATCACGCTTTTGCCAATGTGGGCTTTGAGAGGATGATTTCTAGCCATGATCAAGACAGACTTAAACCCCTAATTTTTTGCCTATATATAGTTCCATCAATCCTCTTAAAGAAGAGTGCATATAAGGAGTACGGCTTTCTCCTACCTGGGGTCACGTGGGCAGGTTTGTGCAGAGGGGCCAAGCAGCGCACCCACAGAGCACCAGCCCGGGAATTGTATCTTCAAGCATCGTGTTAATAATGTAGGAAAAAGTCAGGCTTCACACAGGCCCTTGACTGAGATTTACCCCAGAAAAGAGGAAATGAAAGGATAAAGCATTACATATCAAACCAGGAACAGCTGGCTGGAAAACTTGAAAAGGACATAGTCTGAATTACCAGTCACTTGGGAAATCTGCCAGAGCAAGTTAGAAGGTGAGTAGCCTAGAAAGCTGTTTTTTACTTGATACCATTGCAGTAGCGATGCAGAAGAACTGTTCTAAGCTTCTTACAAGTATTTTCTCGTTTAGTCTTCATAACAATTGCATAAAGGAGGTACAGCTATTATCACCCCAACTGTACAGATGAGAAAACGAGGCACAGAAGAGTGATGTTGCTTGGTTCACAGAGCTAAGAAGAGGCAGAGCCAGGATTTAACAATAATTTGGGTCCAGAGTCCTTCTTATCAAACTACTCAACACACATTAATTCCCCTCTATGGAAGATTTTTATAGCAGAAAGTTAATACTTTCTAGAATGCCCACTTACTGTGATATAAAAATAAATTTAATTCCATTTCTTTCTTCTCCAAGCCATTATTTTAATGAACACTTAATCTTGAAAACTAATTTCTGGATATGCAATTCTTACAGTTGGTAAGAATGCTGCATTTTCCAATTTATCTATGGCAGACATGTATCCCCATGAAAATGTTACTGTTTTAATGAAAACTCAACAATTCATAGACTTTTAATTTCAGGTACCTTTTATTTGTTCATTGGTTTCTTAATAAAGAAGATAGAAAATTTGTCTCTTTTAATGCAAGGAAGATTAGGAAAATTAAGCTAATGAGACGAATTTATTTTTAATCAAACAATGCTATAGCACTTAATATATACCGGCCTCTGTTCTCTGTGCTTTACAACTATTAAATCCTTTAATTCTCATATGAGACAAGTTCGATTCTCAACTCTGTCTTACAAGCGCGGAAAATTGGGGCACAGAGAGGGTAAGTACCTTATTTGAGGCCACACAGCCAGAGAGAGACAGGGCAGAATGTAAGTCTGGAGGCCTTCAGCCTGCAGAGGCTGTTCTCTGAATATGTGTGTAGTCAGTGCACTTGGAGGTCTCCTTGCCCCAGTAGTGTTCTAGTTGCTGCTGCTGCTGTCCTAACCATTACGCAATGCGAGCTTCATCAGTATTCACATAATAAGGCCATTGAGCTCCTCTGACCCCGAGTGATCACACACATATCCATGACTACCCCAGATGTCTCAGGTTTAGGGTAAGTAGCCAAATTATATTATTTCTATTTGTTAAAAATAGCCCCATGCACTCTAACTTCTTTTAAAAAATTATGTTAGAACTGGATTTCTATTTCACAGAAATAGCTTCAAACAGGAGAAGACAATGGCACCCCACTCCGGTGCTCTTGCCTGGAAAATCCCATGGATGGAGGAGCCTGGAGGGCTGCAGTCCATGGGGTCGCTGGGGGTCGGACACGACTGAGCGCCTTCACTTTCACTTTTCACTTTCATGCATTGGAGAAGGAAATGGCAACCCACTCCAGTGTTCTTGCCTGGAGAATCCCAGGGACGGGGGAGCCTGGTGGGCTGCCGTCTGTGGGGTCGCACAGAGTTGGACACGACTGAAGTGACTTAGCATAGCATAGCATAGCTTCAAACAAATAAACAAAAAACCAGGCATCGGTGTTTTGGTGGTATTTTGGGAAATAAATTTGAGTAAAAATGTGGCACATTCACTCTGGGTGTGCTCCCAGAGTGCATCTCATTATCTTGAACACATGGACATCCAAGAAGTGAATATAATTTTGCAGTTGATAAAATTATTTTCACTATTAAAGAGGACTAATAAAATTAGGTTTAAGTTCTTGTTACTGCTTTAATGAGACTAGTTTTTCATCTTACCGACTGTGGGCTAATTAGTGTTCCAAGGAATGAAACATTGGTTTCTTGTTGCTGGGCCTATGAGACAGGTTCACATATACAGCTTCTGCCTCAGGAATGTGTGTCTGTAGTCAGTCTTAAATTGATGGCAAAGATATACTTTAACCCTTTGTTATCCACATTCTTTTTATATTGAATGTCTGCAACTTTTTCCTCCATGGTCTTGCTGATATATAATAATAATTAACTTCTAAAGTTTCTCTAATATCCTTATAGATTCAGGTGGTTATTATCCAATGACAGACTGCCTGCCGTTGAACTTGTTCTAAGCCAAATTCAACAAAGGTTATTTTGGCCTTCAGCTTCTTAGCCATTATCTTTCTCTTTCTTTTTAAACTCTCACCCAAAAGACATCGTTTTAGATAAGAACATATCTTAATGAAAAACTGAACTAAGGATAAGACTAAAATAAGATGCTTTTAACTTCAAGAGGATGATTTTCTGATGAAAATTCTCAGTCCTTCCTTCCATATGAAATGAAATGTAATGCTCTCAGACACTTTCATTTCCCTTCTTTGTAGACAGTTATTTTATTTTACTTTTTGGTCATACGATCTTATTCTTCATGTTTTGAAATAGTTTTCTCCCTCGCCTGGGACAAAAGCATTTGAGAACTTTGATTTTATAAAAACTCCCGGTTCTCTAAAAACAGAGGGTGCTTTTGACATCACTTCCATTCTCTTACACACATAAATGATCAGGACATCTCCTGTGGTCACTAGAATGTACACAGGATACCCAATACGGGTACCCATGTTTCCTAGCAAGAAGGACATTATATCTAGCATGTGGAGTCCCTATAGATGCTTTTGAGGTTATTTGGCACCTGTTAAGACTCAAGAGGGTAAAACATAAAAACAATAGCCCACTAGCACTGGATAATTGTTCTTCCCAATATCACTGTTCTTTCTCGTCTTCATCATAGACTTGTTTTTTGTTTGTTGTTTGGGATGGAGGTGGTGCTTTTCTCTGCCCAAGGTTCTGTTCTCATCTTTCTGTTCTTTTTTCTCTTCACTCTTGCCCTAGGAGAACTGAACTACTCTCGTGGCTCCCACGGTCACCGTTGTCAAATCTCGTTTTTGACCTCAGAACTTTCCCCTGAGCTTCAGATAACCAGTTGTTTACTGGACATGCCTGCTTGGATATCCCTTAGTCACCTCACACTCCAAATGCCCCAAACTGAACTCATTCCTTCTATCTAGGCTGGTTCCCCATCTCAGCAGTCTGCTAGGCTTAGTCACGCACCGTCGACTGGACGTCACCTTAGTATTCT
Organism: Tragelaphus eurycerus; assembly: GCA_935064755.1. Lineage (NCBI taxonomy): Eukaryota > Metazoa > Chordata > Mammalia > Artiodactyla > Bovidae > Tragelaphus > Tragelaphus eurycerus. Next base: position 36,816,294 of record CAKXYN010000002.1, read on the forward strand.
GAATGTATTCATTTCCTCCTTTTCCCTCCTGCTGCCACGGGGCTGGGTTCAAGAGTTTATTGTCTGCTGTGCGAGATGGAGACAAAAGACCTCAGCACGTCCTCCCACCTTCAAGACAGATTCATGTTCCTCACTGCCCCACGAGGAGTTCATGAAAATCTAACTATTGCCACAGCAAGACACAGATAGAGCAACAACAAGCATTTAAACCTATTATTATTAGTGCTTTATCATAGTGAAAATAATTAAGTCACTCTGCTTAAAATCCCTCAGATAAAATCCCAGCTCCTCTCAAAGTGTTTACTGTGTATACTCTGTCTAGCCCTTAATAGGCCCATTGCACATTTTTTATTTTTATTTTTTTTCCAGTCCCAGATCCTCTTCTTGATTCTGCACCTTTTTTTTTTAAATTTTATTTTGCTTAACTTTACAATACTGTATTGCATTGCACATTTTTTAAAATAAAACTTCCAGAATGTATTTACTGAGGGAGAAAACAATTGAAAACAATTTGAAAACAATTTCAAATTTTGAGAAGGAAATAGAATGACCAAAAAAATTAAATCTAATAAGCTGTTTACCAGACTTCTAGACTTAAATATAAATTTCTCCTCTGCCTGAAACACCCTGCCTCGTCTCATTCCCCAGCTGGTGGTGTTTAGTTGCTCAGTCGTGTACGACTCTTTTATAACTCCATGGACTGTAGCCCACCAGGCTCCTCTGTCCATGGGATTTTCCAAGCAAGAACACTGGACTGGGTTGCCATTTCCTCCTCCAGGGGATCTTCCTGACCCAGGGATCGAACCAGTGTCTTCTGCATTACCTGTGGATTCTTTACCACTGAGCCACCTACTCAGTGATAACTCCAAAGGTCTTTTAACATCCAGTGCCGTTACCACCTCCATGGGATGCCTTTATTCTCATTGCCTATAGTCTAATGCCTCTAATTGTCTCCATCTCACCCTCCATCATTTACACCATTCTCTATCTGTTTTTGTGTCTTTCCATAAAAATTTTAAGACTCTGGAGCTCCAGGACTATGCCTTTTCTGTCTTTAGAGTCTCCAAAAATGTTTATGGAATGCATGGTTAAATGTGACACACTACTTGTCCCATGGGACAACATTATTGAAGCTGCAACTTGTAAAAAGTCTCCATCTCCTTGCTACACTGAAACACAGCACTGAAATCTCATATTCTTGCCAGCACTAGTTAATCATTAAACATTTCTCCCCACTAACAAAACAAAACATGACCACAGGAGAAAGCTCTGCAGAGACCGTGCCCACACATTTCAATGCCTGGGCTAAAATAACCATGTAAGTGTGTAGGACTCTTCATCATATCGTACCAGGAAATGTGCCCTCCCATATTTAAAAATACACTTGTTTGGCTTGATTCAGGCTGTTCCTCATTCCAGGCCTGCATGAGTCATTGGAGAAACATCCTATTAGAGGGCACCCCACAGATTGGCTTCCTTTGTATGTTTTCGATGAGTCAGGACGTATGAGTCACAGTTCACTCTTATGACAAAAGGAATCTGTTCTCCCTTCCTTTTCATTACTCATATTTTGTGGGCTTCATTGGTACCTTTTAGAAACATCTAAGGCAGCCAGGGGCAGCTGGAGAATTGGCATTATTTATTTTTCGCAAGCTACCCTACTTAAAGCCCCTTTCACCAGAACAGCAGGATACGGTGGAGTTCTAGCACATCCAAAGTTCACGTGGCTCCTGGGAGGCCTGCATTTGGCTTTTGCTGCTGTGCATGTCATCGATGCGAGCAGGAAGGCTCACAGGAGAAGACACTCCACAAGGCCCCTTTCAGGACAGGTACCTAGAAACGGTCTCCCAGAGCTACTGTTGATAAAGGGCCAGTTGGCTTCTCTTTCTTGGCGATGATAGACAAATGCTTGGCTAAGGAGAGTGACATTTCTCAGCATAATCAATGGCCAACTAGTGAGCACAAAGCTGAGTGGAAAGACAGTCAAAGAACTGCAATCATCTAGATGTCATCCAGGACACTCAGAACCTGCCAATGGAAGAATTTTTAAGCTCCATGATAATTAGAAACAATAGAGGTTAATTCCTTTCATTCCATTCCAGCAAACCTTTCAAGTGGCTATCCACAGAGATAAATTGGGCATGGAATCAGTGGCAGAAGAAAGTACAGTGAGTTAAATACACCACAAAAGAAGAATATGCAAAGGGTCATGAGAGTCCCGGGGAAGGCTAAGTTTATTTTCTTAGAGGAATTGGCATTTCAGTTGGACCCAAGGATGAGGAGAATATAATTCATAGTTCTGAATGTGTTTTTCCTTCAGAACCCAGTCAGGCTCGTTTCAAATTCATTTACATTCAGACTCCAAATTCCATAATCAGCATCTCTGGGAAGCCATTTAAAAGCACACATAGAAGCCTGCCTGCAAGGGAGATGCTTCTACCCAGTTCTATCAGGAATAGTTTTACAGCGGCCAATAAATGAAATAGAGAAGAGACTCACTAAGTCCACATCGTTCTGCTTTCCAGGGGATCCTAATGCAGTGAATTCTGCTTCTGCTTTAATAGAAGGTGATAAAAATACTTGCCACCCACTTACCTCAGAGGAACACTGCCAGGATGCATAATGCTCAAAGCAATTTGAATTTTTTAGGTGAAAAGTGCTTTTTGAAAACAAAGCTTTGTGATCATGAATGTTTGGTAAAAAGGAAGCAAAAACATTGTCTAGAGCATGTGTTTGTCGGGGTTGGGGGAAACCAGACACTAGATTATAACTTGTATAATCTTGTATAACTAGATTATACAAGAAAATCAGCATTCTACAGTCAAGCCCTGAAAGTCCTTTCCCAGGAGGTAAGACCATAATTATTCAGGGTACATTTAATATATCAAGAAATGAGGCAAATTGGTGTCTTTGATGATAGAGGTTTCTGATCAGAATAAAGAATAAGGAAAAGGAATTGCAATTTGTCCCATGATGAGGTATGGGGGACATAAATTTTGCAGGCCAAGATAATCAGAATTGATTCTTAAAAAGCCAAGAAAAGAACACACAGAGGACACTGGGAGAAAAACTTTGCATGCCCAAGGATGAACGGGGTACGTGATCCAAAATAGTCAGTAGTGCAGAATAAAGACAACAGAAGATAAAGGAAAGTTGTAAACAGTGAGTAACTCTCTGAATTAGACTATGAGCTATGTAGAAGAAAGAAATTAGACCCTTAAAAGGCTTGAGTGATAGTCTACTCTCTGGTACCAAGCAGATATATATATATATGTTCTCTATGTGAATGACTTAATTTCTCACAACTTCACACAGCTGAGAGAATCAAAGGAGAAAACGTTAAAAAGTATCATCAAAGACATGCTGGTATCTACAAACATCAGGGGTGGTGATGATGGAGCTGAATTGGTGGGAATGACAAAAAAACAGAAGAAAGTCCCCAAAGGAGAGCCACACATTTTGGTAGAATTTTTTCTGTTTTAAAAAATACATGCAAAATCCTGGTGTTGAAGGAAGACTTCTGGAAAGGATCTAGTAACCCAGAAGGGATATAACCAGTGTTTACACTTCCATGACAGGGAAATATTCAAGACATATTTTCAACAAATTGAATGTGGATGAGAAGACAAAAGAAACAAAAATCATATCGAGAGCCTGTGTCTACAGAAATTGTAGGAGAAGACAGCGGCCAATGTAAATGGGAAGCTGAGGAAAGGTGGTGGTAAAATGATGGGGTTATTATAGAATAAAAGATAAGCTTCTAATAAAATAGTAAAATGAGGGGTTAAAAATTTATTTATGGAATTTTCTGCATCTGCTAGTTAGCCCCACCGAAAATAAAATGGAAACTCTTCTATGTAAAAAGAGTAGAATATGCCCTTTAAGGTTTCAACAAAGGCAAATCTGCAGTGAAGAGGTGTCTCGTGGGATTAGGTTGACGTCAACAGTTCCTGTGCATCATGTTTTCTGTTATTTTCAATAACCTCAAAAGCTTTTTGGTTTTACTCCAGAGTAATATTCATGTTTGCATTTCCTTCCCCAATTCATCCAAAAACCTGATCAGCCGTTCTTAAACTGGGTTCTAGCCAGTTCTATGCACTCACGCCTATGACCGAGGAGCCTGGAGAATAACTGAGCTGTTATCAAGGGAAGACACAGACATTGCCTGTGATAAGAACTCACCAAGAGGGGCCATGAATCAGGCCATCAGATGGCCTGAGCAGAGTGGACACAGGCTTGCAGTCATTGGCAAAAAACCTTAAAACACAGACTAGGGAGGCCAGCTTTGTTTTTGAGAAAATTCAGACATGAAGAAGAGGGATAGGGTAGTGAGAAATGAGGGAAATAACAGTCTGTGATCAAACATATAGGAATCAGGCATTAGCCTGACTCCATCATCACCCAAAACCCGAGTCAGAAGTCAAACTTGGTCTGTTTTCTAAGCACATGAAAATAGACATATGACAATGGGTCAGTTGGAGCAATACATTAAATTTATATCTATATATATTTCTTTCTATCCCTACTAAGTTCTGGCCTTCTTCCTGAGTATTTTTCATGTATAATACAGAGATTCTTACTAACAAGATGGGTCATTTTCAAAAGCTTTCTTGTTTTTGGTTTAAGACATCATTTCATTTTGACTGAATGAATGATATTTCAAAGTATACTCAGATACATTAATCTATAGCTTTAGGATATGGCTAATCTGGGCAACTGACACTTACCAAAGTGTTAATATAGAATAAAGAAACTACAGAAATTATGGAAAACACAACCTATATGAAACACACTGACTGGACATTGCAATCAAGAGGACGATAAACATTTCCAGAGAGGACGGTCCCAATTTATCAGACACTATGCTTCAGTGGACCCATCTGCTCTGCCCATCATCCCTCATATCTGAAAAATATATATTCTTTAATTCACTTGTATGGCCTGTGCTTTTCAATCAGGGGACCACACAAAGACCGCCTCAATGGAAGCCAAAGAAAAAATAAGCATGAAGTAAGCCATGATCCCCTTGGCAACAATTGCCTCAGCCCCTCCACTTCTATGTGTATCTCTCATCACCCCTTCTTTAAGACAGTTTCATCTCTACTTCTTCCTACTCGGCTCAAATCCCATGTGCACTCAGCCCCAGACTCACGCTGCCCCTGGAAGCTCTAGGTCACTGACCTGCCTGTGCAGATTCTTATACCCTAGCACTGTATCCAGGTGGTACCCTGATTCCTCAAAACAGTTTCTCTTAATTTAGTGGAAACTTTGTTCAGATATTTTGCTGGTGACTCAAAAGATGCTCATATTTTGGAATGGATTTTCTTGTCTCCCTTAATTCTTACCATTAAAATTGTAACATTTGCTGAATAATCTAAGCATCACCTACACCTTGGTAGCTACAGATGTTGGTACGACGGGTTTCTTGCTTGCTTAGAGATTTTCCTTCTAATATCACTTTTCTAAGCTCAGGAAACTTTGACATTCTTTTTTATTCTTCAAAGGATTAGAAAAAATTCTGGATGAGGTTTAGTGAAAGAAATCATTGCTGCTTTACATAAGTAACTATGATTTAGTTTGCAAGGACACTCACTTGCGCACACAAGATCACAAAATGGGGGGCACTTTACATTATATGTTTATCAAGGGGTGAGATGTAGAGACTTATGATATGCCATGGTCTGAGGTAAGGTTAGTTTTGTTTCAAAATGTCAATGCTCTTTTGATGATATCAGCCATATTCTCTCCACACTCCCTGAAGCCTCCTTAGCACTCTGTCCATAGATCATGAAGAAGAGAGACACGGATGGTGTCTACACCAGGGCATTTCCTGCCCTGAATCTCCACTGTGGGTCCAGCTAATGTGGGTGGATAGGATGTTCAGCAAACTGTATCTTGGCCCCTTTCCCCAACAGAATGGAAAAAAGCATCTCATCATATTTTTACTTAATACTGACCAAGACATGAGGGGAAATTGAAATTCTGTGAAGGCAATTTTGACCTTTGAAGTTAAAGAATCACCATCAGAAGCAAGCAATACAGAACACAAAGAATGACTCAACATCATCAGAACTAGGAAGGAAGGTATGTTTTGGTGGTCACTATGCACTTTCCTTATGGAAATCTTCCCATAGCTTGATTCCAGTTGATTCGATCTATGCCTAATTTCTCCTGACCATTTATAATCAACACTATGACCCACATGATTCACTTGGATGAATGAATTTTTTGGTTTTACATACTTTTGATTTGTATTTATCTCCTCTCTTTATAGGAGCAACATAATGTTGATTTAAGATAAAATGTAGGCTCCAATATAAAATCACTGGAAATTCAATGACTTAAAAAAATCTCATTTTACTTGGGAAAGGTGTTGCATTACAGTTTTCCAGAAGAACTTCCTGTAATCTTGGAAGTGTGTGTGTGTGTGTGTGTGTGTGTGTATCTAGTGAAGTGAAGTGTTAGTCACTCAGTCATGTCCAACTCTTAATGACTGCATGGACTGTAGCCCACCAGGCTTCTTCATCCATGGGATTTCCCAGGTAAGAATACTGGAGTTGCCATTTCCTTCTCAGGGGATCATCCCGACCTAGGAATCGAACCCAGTTTTCTTGGATTGCAGGCAGATTCTTTACTGTCTGAACTTCCAGGGAAGCACCTGGAATGTTGCTAGTATGACTGAGAAACTAAATTTTAAAATTTTATTTATTTCTGCATAATTCAAATTTCAGTAGTCAAATGTGGTGAGTGGCTAACCTATTGGACAGTGCCATTTGAGAAAGATGGATATTTTGGCTTAGGCACCTCCTACTAGGCAAAACCATCCTCAGAGCACAAAGCTAAAACCAAGTAGAAATAACCTGAGATCACTTTTCTCATCAGTAGCCCATTTGCCACAGACTGAAAGGGGTGATGTTGTTCAAAGCAGCTGTGATGCTGTACAAAGAGTTCTTGCACAGATCTTCCAACCCATTACCAACAGAAAGGAGACCACATGGAAAGGAGTTAGTATCATTATGATAAAAACATTAACTGACACAGAAACAGCAAAAATATGGACACTAGTGCCCCTGACTGTGATCAGTGTGTGCCTGATAACGATAGACAACACTATAAGAGCGACACACCCCTCCTGCTCCCCAAGACCGTACTTCATCAGCAGTGTGCCCTGGTACAACAAAGCCAGTCCCACACTTGAAGGATTCAAGCTTCTCACACTATGCTGCCACCACTTGGTGTATTTCTCTGCCAGAGAAGGAGAAATAGGACATTCCATTGCCCACACCATCAGTCAAAAATGGTGGGTATAAGGAATAAAGGCTGTGTTTCTTTCTACTTGTATCATTACCATTTAATATAAGTCTAAAAGCTATTTGCAAATAGGAAGTTGGGGAGATCAGGAAAGAGTGTAGCATATATAATAGGTAATGTCAACGTCCTGTATAGGAGAGGGAATAAGGAGAAACAACACTCAGGTTACATGGTTGCACGACCTTGGCTGTCTCTATAATGTCCTTAGGGGAAGGGAACAATGCGAAGATTAATGTTGCCATTTGTCATTTTATAGCCATAAGCCTGAACACATGAAGGCCTTATTCATCATGCACACAGAGCAGGCCCCTGAAATATACAAGGTATATTTCAAACAGGAAGGTCTTTGCCTACATTGCTGAACTACTGTGGGCTGCTGAGTTATCACCCAAACATTTGAGGTCTGTGTGTGGCAAAGGAAAGCAGAGGCGGGGGTGGGGGGTGGGGGTGGGGTGTGGGGGTGGGGAGGTAGGGGGCAGTGCGTTGAACAACAGCCATTGTATTCATGATGCTAAGGACAGTGTGGACACCTAGAAAAGATGAGTATGTATTTGGTCACCTCACATGACCACCACCACAGCAGGTACGGGAAGTCTGCCCTCCCTGATCAGTGCCTCAGAATCTCCATTTGCTTCTTTCTTCAAACCACTAGTAAAACAAAGAAACAGCTGCAGAAAATTGGAAGCAATAGACGGGCCTTCTCTCAGCTAATAGAGCATAAGCATGAAATAAACTGATTGATTTCCTGAATGTATTAACAGAACACCTCAGGTTTCCTCTCCTGTGTCCCTGAATTTTAAGAAAGGCTGGAAGGCAGCTCTGCTGACCATGTTTCTGAACCCTGGATGCATGCTAGAATAGTCTACTTTAAAAAATACCAGTGCCACTGAAAACAGATGAGTGGTCTACAGGGCGTGGGGGAAGAGGTCGACTGAAAGTGGCCCATCGATTTTTAGGGTGATGCAAATAATCAATGTGTTGACTGTGGCACTGGTTGCATGAATATATGTATGTCAAAACTCAAGGACCTGTACACAAAGAAAGAAATTTACCAAATGTAAATTATGTCTCTATAAACTTACCTGCAAAAAACTACTGTTTGTTGTTTGGGCCTAACCCAGATAAATGAAATCAAACCATCAAAGCATGAGTCAGGACATTATTGAGAAGCTTCCTAGTGATTCTCACATGCAACCAGGACTGAAACCAAAGCAAGTCTAGAATTTGTGGCCACAGGAGAGCCACGTGAAAAAGGGGCTGGGCCAAAGACCAGTGGTGTTGCTGGCTCTAGAGAAAGAATTCAAGTTCTCAGTTTTGAAGTTTGTGAACTACATATTTCTGCCTCTTCATTATAGGAATGCCATCCCCATTATCCAATGAGGGACTGAGAACAGTCACTCTTTTGTATACTCATCAGACAGACTCGAGGGAGGGTGGTGATGCATGGGATGTTTGTAAGGGCAAGTGCTACAATCCACTCATTTGTCCAACAAAGACTTAAACAGGTGCTTGTTTATTTGGTTTTGACTTTTTTTTTTCTTTTTCTTTTTTTGGTGATACAGCAGATAGGCTCTTTTGGGGCAAATGTGAAAATCCTCCATGAGGTGTGGCTTGGGAAGAGCTCTGTCCCAACAACCTTACTACTTCTCTCTAACCTCTCTGAAGACGAGTGTCCTTACTGTTAAACAAGGACAAAGACTGCAATGGCCACTGCTCTCCCTTAGATCACCTGGGACGCTCAGAACAGCCAACCTGCAAGAAAGTGATCTATCAACTGTATCCCATTAAAATGGCTAGCGTGAATTGCACATTTACTGTGCTAAGCATTTTCACATCGTTATATATTCATCCTGAAGTATCATAGGTAAGACTATTACTGTCTTCAGTTAAAAATGAGGATGTTGGGAGACTTTGCATTTCCAATGCAGGGGTCAAGGGTTCAGTCCCTGGTTGGGGAACTAAGATCCCACATGCTGCATGGCAGGGCCAAAGGGGGAAAAAATGAGAATGTTATGGCTTTGCCACCATCTCCACCATGCCAATAGTGTATTCCACATTACCTTTTTACTCCTCCTGAACATCCCTCTTATTTGATGTGGTGATCACTTCTCTCCTTCCTCTTGGCTCTTTGGACAACTGATTGCCTGCTTATTGGTTCCTCCTCCTATTCTTAACCTCCAGGCTTAGGGCTCAGTCCTGCACATCTAGGCTTCTCTAGCTGTCCTCACTCCCAGGATGATGCAGTCTCATCCAGTCTCTGGGTGCTGAGTCCTCTCCCTGCAGCCAGACTCGTATTTTCACTACATAGCTATCAGCACCATTCAGATGTCTCACAGATACCTCAGAAAGACAGCCAAGCCTGGGTTCCTGATTTCCATCCTCAAGCTCTCCTCTCCCCTAGTCTTCCCTTCTGTAGTAAATGACCAAAGACCTGGAGGCATCTTTGGCTCCTGTTCTCTCAAACCCACATCCAATACACAAGCAAATCCTGCTGGCTCTTTCTTGAAAATAAATTCAGAACCTGATTACTGGTCACCATCTCCACCACTACCTGGTTTAGCCTCGTCACTGACTGCCTCATGTGGCCCCCTAACTAGACATCCTGTTCCACTCTTGCTACAATCTCTTTCCCACAAAGAATCCAGAGGGATACTTTTATAATGTAAATAAAATTAGCAATACAGAAGAGAATAGAATGTAAACTCCACAGGACAGGCCTCTGACTCTTCGGTTCATTTTGTACCCCTAGTGTCTACACAGGCTGGCTGGCACTTTTGTGAATATTGGTTGAGAGGGTGAATGAGTTCGCAATGGCCCTACGTTCTGCACCCAATCACAGTGCTGAGCTAGGATCTGCCAGGCTCTGTGACTTTCTTCTGCAGGCTGTATGGTCTCTTGGGTGGAATAGTAAGTCACAACTATTGAGCTGCTTGATTACTTCTAGCTTTACTTCCACACCCTACACAGAAAGCTTCTAGAAAAGCTAGAGATCAGCAGAGCCTAGAGTTAGATGTTGAGTTTCACTACTATGTCCTTCAACACATGTACATTGTTGTTATCCTCATAGGTGTCTCTACTCTTATCATTGTGCTGAATTCAATAGCTACTAAAACCATTAAAAGAAGAATTCTTTTGTCCATACTATCTTCTGGGTCTTCAGTCTGAGATTACTCTAGAATTTCAAATAATCCTCAGCTATTTACAGGTTTAGACACATTCTGAGTCAGAGTTTGAAGCTTTCAAAATAGTCTATGGTACCAAAATGGTTAGGAATGTGTGTAAAATCAAAATAAATAAATATGAATTATAAAAGTAATACTGGAAGTAGTGTGCATGAATGTAGTTGGCACTCTGTTATTTACTACAACTGTTTCAGGCTATTTTTTAAATTCCCATGCTAGTTTCTGCCTGTGTTTTGCTCAAACAAAGTGGCTACACAGCTGGGCTCTAGGTGGAGGTAATCTAGAGCTAGAGTCTCCCAGTATGAGGCTATGAATGCTTTACTAGGATGATCAATAGAGACCCTTAGAAAGAGTAACTAGTTTAACACAGAGAAACACTATAAGCTAAGACTGACTCTGAGCCACCTAGAGTATAAATCCATGACTAAATATAAAGTATGTTCTGGGTAGGCTTGTGGAACAGAAAAGGAACATTAGTTAAAAACCAAGGAAATCTGAAAGTATGGACTTCAGTTAATATTACTATTATTGATGGAAACAAATATAATATTCCAGTGTAAGATGCTAATAATGGCAAAAACTGGGTAGTGAGTATGTGTAAAATTTTTATATTTTATTTGCAATTTTCTGAAATCTACACTTTACTAAAAAATCAATTTCATTAAAAATATTTAGTGGCACAAGAAGGTAAGATTTTGCATTGTCTGCTTACTGCCCCCAAACTTATACTATTATTATAAAAATTACTTTATTTGGACAAGACAGTACATATATTTTTTTCAAATGACAATAGCTCAAAAGCTTTTTTAAAAAGGCCCTCTTGCTGACTGCTTTTGCTGTGCAGCAATTTGCCTGCCCTTTATTCTCTATTAATCTTAAAAATATCACTTATTTGCAAGGAGGAAGAATTATTTATATATTCATGCACTGCCTCATTCTACAAAGGAATCAAGAGAAAGGAAAAAGAGTTAAATAAAGTCTTCCTTTTTCTAGAGTCCCTAAAATAGCCTACAAGATAGTCTATATTTCCATAATAAAAAAATATATTTTATGCAATAATTCAGAGTTAACAAAGTATTTCCCCACAGATCAGCATACATTAGGTAACCACTGTGAGGTTGAGAATTATCTCTACTTTAGGGACAAGAATACTGAGGCTCTGAGAGGCAAAGTAAAACCTTCAAACCCATGCAGGGCTTTCTACTTCCAGCAGACCCCATGACCTCTCTTTCATTCAGCTGATCCTGGAGCCACTGCCATCACACCAGATGCAGCCTTCAATGAATTAAATTCACAGACACATCTTGCCAAATTCTAAATCAATCCTCACTACGTCCACTTTTGCATATACACCAGTCCCCTGCTTTCTGAATGTAAATAAGCCGAGAGCCGGCTGATCTTTCCTTGTCACCTAACACATATATTTTACCTGTCTCCTTTTAAAATTATACAGTGTGTATAACTGTCCAACAATTATACACAATTTCAACAGATTAACTCAAGGTCAGCCTTGGAAAGAGAGAAAATTGCTTTCTGTACATACATAGTCATGTTAGAAGTCAGAACCATCTCAGATGACTCTGCAAGAAACATCAAGTATTCTTTGTATTTTTCGCACAAGGAATCCCAAGACATTTAGCACTTACTAATGTGAAAAGAAAGAGGGCCCAGGCCTCTGCCCAGCCACCTTCTTGTTGGAGAACACAGCGCTGTGCGCATCCCAGTTGGAGCTGCCTTCTGGGCTTCAGATCAGCTGAGAAAGAACCCTGGTGTGTCTGCTCTCATTAGAGCAGCAGTTTAGGTTTGATGTTTTTGATATGTCATAATCATTGAGGAATCAAATGGAGGAATGAGAATGATGAAAACAAGACAAAACAAAAAAATCAAAGCATGAAACGAATCAAAGACTGAGGCAAACGTCTGCAGTTAACCCTGATGCTCTGAAACTCACGGAGAGATCAAGGGGAAGGTGACAATATGTACCTTGCTTGAGAGTTTGACACATTGGGAAAGGAGATCTCTGAGAGATCAAGGGAGTTTCGTGAGCCAAATAACAGCTAATGTAAATTCGCTTTCTGATTTTTTAAAGAGAACCTGGGAACTCTCTTTGTGCAATTCCAGCACAAAGCACAGAGGGGTTTTCAGGATCCTTTCAGCTTGTGGAAGAGGCTGTGAAATGCTGGGAACAACATTCTAGGTGACACTAAAGAAACAAATTCTCCTTCTATGTTTACAACTCACAGATTGCCATATTAAAAAATTATGACTTAGGATCAATCAAATGTTACACTTAAAAAAAAAAAAAGAATCTGCACAATTTGTCAATGGTAGTTGTTGATGCTGCTTCTTCAGCTTGCAAAGGAGAAAGAGAAAGCACTGAGCCACAGAACTGAATGTCTAGAGGGGCAGGACTATCACCTTTCTGTCCCCAGCCTCTAACAAAACATGTTTGTTGAATACAAATGACCTGGCCTTCCACTTTAGAGGCCAATTGAAAACAATAGCTTGTTAAATACAGAAATGGCTCATTAATCAGTGTACCTGCCTGTCACAGAATTTCCTCTCTATATTTATCTGATTTTTGCTATCTTGTATAAGCTTTGAAACACACAACTGAGAGAGCTGGACTGACCACAAAAGAAGGTTCAATAATGGACAAGAATGCCAGCTTGGTCCCAGTTAACCTGGGTCCATTTTAGCTTATGAGAACTTGAGGTGTTCAGGGGGTTTAGAGGAGAACAAATGCACAGTGAGTGGATGCAGCTACCCAGTGTCAATTGTTCCCCATGGGATTAATATATCACTCTTCAAGAATCTTCCCAAGAAATTCTGGCTGCACCACAGCTGCCAACTCTTCCTGGCTGGATCACATGACCTACTCCAGTTAAGTATCTTAAGTATAACCATGCATGCCACCACAAATACATATAAACTGTGCCTTAGTTCAGTTCAGTCACTCAGTTGTGTCTGACTCTTTGCGACCCCATGGACAGAAGCGTGCCAGGCTTCCCTGTCCATCACCAACTCTTGGAACTTGTTCAAACTCATATCCATTGAGTCGGTGATGCCATCCAGCCATTCATCCTCTGCCATCCCCTTCTCCTTCCACCTTCAATCTTTCCCAGCATCAGGGTCTTTTCCAATGAGTCAGTTCACATCAGGTGGCCAAAGTATTGGAGTTTCAGCTTCAGCGTCAGTCCTTCCAATGAATATTCAGGACTGATTTCCTTTAGGATTGTCTGGTTTGTTCTTCTTGCACTCCAAGGCATTCTCAAAAGTCTTCTCCAACAACATAGTTCAAAAGGATCAGTTCTTCAGTGCGCAGCTTTCTTTATAGTCCAACTCTCAAAAACCATAGCTAAATTAAAAATAAACGTACCCTGTGCATGAGTTTGACAGACTTCTCTAAATGAAGTATATGAAATTTAATGCTTATTTATTTATCACCAAGAGACCTTTCTGCACTCTGTTTCGTAGATGTTAACATGGGATGGAAAGGATTTTCCTCAGTGAGGCTAATGGATGTGATGTGGTCAGACAGGCCCACCAGGAAAGCAATCACTAGCTTGATACTCTAACATTTTTGTCTTTTGATTTACTTACAACTGCTTTACTCATAACAATTTACAGTGATTTAATTTCCCTTTAAGTTGTTTTCTCTGTCTTCTGATTGGAATGTCGACCTTTAAGATAGAGACCACCACACTTGTCTTTTAATGGATAAATACAAAAGCACACACTGTACCACCACAGACACAGCTGGCACTTAATACATATTATTGAATGACTTGATAAATAAATGCAGGATCTGAGTTGGGAAGAGGTGCTTCCTGAAGCCTGACCACTGCCAGTGTTGCTCTGGGGTTCCCAGGATCCTTTCCCCCAAAGGTCCCTAGATCAGCTTTTCCCAAAAGGATTCTCTCTGACTGTATCTCTTCTCCCTGGAAAGACGATTCTGCTGCAGAAAGCATTCAGCTGGGTGGCCTTTTTATACTTATTAATATATGGGGTATATTCAACACCCTTCATCTTTGTGCAACCCAGCTTTCCTATTCTAAAGGAAACCAGGTGGCAGAGGCAGGGATGAGGAGCTTAAAGGTGCAGAACTGTCCAGCTTTCCTTAAAGAACTTGCAAACTTTGATTTCCAACCACACACTTGCAAAACTGAATTAGCTGATTTTTGCCTCCATATCAGCTCAGGGAAAGAGGCAGGCTTATTGAGAGAAAACAATGAAATCAATCTCCTTTAATACATATTTGGGTGAAGAAATACATCCTGAAATGAAATGGTCTCTACAAGGGCTATTTCAGGCTTTGAACTTTCATACTGAAGACTTACTTCTACTAACATGGTCAGTACAATCATATCCTGCTATTCCCAAGGACTAGCCTTGCTGAGGGCTTTCTCTAAGTTAAGCATTCTGGTAGATATTTTACATACATTAGTCCAATCATCCTCATGAAACCAAAGGAGAAGGTATTTTTTATCTCCATTTTAGAGACAAGAAAACTGATATGTGGAGGTATTAGATAGTCTGACTAGGGCCACCCAACTATTAATGGTAGAGTTATGGGGATGTGAACCCAAGACATTTTGTCCTGAACACCTCTTCTGTTGGAAAATAAACCTTTTCACCTGTTAAAAAAGTAATACCTTTAATGAGATACAGTTTACGTACCATAAAATTCACCCACCTAATGGTGAAATTCAACATTCTCTACTGAACTTTGAGAGTTGTGTAGCTATCGTCATTGTATAATGTTAGAAGATTTTCATTCCACCAAATGAAACTTCAGACACCTTAGCAGTTACTTTCCATCCTCCTTTGTTTTTAAATCTTATTTTCCACTTTCTGTCATTCTGGCCATTGAAAACAATTTTGTTTTCTTTAATAAATTTAAAATTTTGAATCCTAGCAGTTGACAGTTTTCTCTCCAAATGTGGCTTTGTTTTGGGAATGTGTCTTATCATTTTCTTTAGAACAAGTGGAGAAATCAAGAACTTAGGTCAGCAACCCTATTTGCCACATCCGATTATGGTATTCAAAGACAATTGCCCCCTGGTTCTCCCCTTGAGGAGATGGATCCATCACAGATTTTACTTAGTATGAAGATGTAAGGCCTTCAGGGACAGATGATACCTGGGTGTTTGGTAAGAATGAAAACTTTACCTCCCAAACCTCTTTTTCAGTAGTCTTACAGTAGCCTTGAAAGAGAAGGTGGAAAAAGAATCAACAGTTGCTGTGTCCCTACAATGATCCATAATGTCTTAGAGCAAGTCTACATGGTAGTTAACTTCTACCGGATGCTTGTAGAAGCCAAGTTCAGAGGCTGACTTGAAGTATTTTTATAAGTCCTATCTGTGCTGTGGAAGAAAGTCAAATATTTTTTCATTGATATTTAGCTTGCCCTAAATGAGGTTAACTACCCTCCAGGGGGACACAATTTAACCACAGAAGATAGCACAAATGGAGGGCCTAGTTTACTCTAAGGGCTTTGGGTAAGATGCCCTGCCACAAGTGTGGACTATCTCATGGGAATTTTCCCTTTGACATGTTCAACTTCCTTTCTCCTCTGGCTACTACAACAGAATGGGAAAGACTAGGGATCTCTTCAAGAAAATCAGAGATACCAAACGAACATTTCATGTAAAGATGGGCTCAATAAAGGACAGAAATGGTAGGGACCTAACAGAAGCAGAAGATATTAAGAAGAGACAGCAAGAATACATAGAAGAACTGTATAAAAAAGACCTTCACGACCCAGATAATCACAATGGTGTGATCACTGACCTAGAGCCAGACATTCTGGAATGTGAAGTCAAGTGGGCCTTAGAAAGCATCACTACGAACAAAGCTAGTGGAGATGATGGAATTCCAGTTGAGCTATTCCAAATCCTGAAATATGATGCTATGAAAGTGCTGCACTCAATATGCCAGCAAATTTGGAAAACTCAGCAGTGGCCACAGGACTGGAAAAGGTCAGTTTTCGTTCCAATCCCAAAGAAAGGCAATGCCAAAGAATGCTCAAACTACCGCACAATTGCACTCATTTCACATGCTAGTAAAGTAATGCTGAAAATTCTCCAAGTCAGGCTTCAGCAATATGTGAACCGTGAACTTCCTGATGTTCAAGCTGGTTTTAGAAAAGGCAGAGGAACCAGAGATCAAATTGCCAACATCCGCTGGATCATGGAAAAAAGCAAGAGAGTTCCAGAAAAACATCTATTTCTGCTTTATTGACTATGCCAAAGCCTTTGACTGTGTGGATCACAATAAACTGTGGACAATTCTGAAAGAGATGGGAATACCAGACCACCTGATCTGCCTCTTGAGAACTTTGTATGCAGGTCAGGAAGCAAGAGTTAGAACTGGACATGGAACAACAGACTGGTTCCAAATAGGAAAAGGAGTTCGTCAAGGCTGCATATTGTCACTGTTTATTTAACTTATATGCAGAGTACATCATGAGAAATGCTGGGCTGGAAGAAACACAAGTTGGAATCAAGATTGCTGGGAGAAATATCAATAACCTCAGATATGCAGATGACACCACCCTTATAGCAGAAAGTGAAGAGGAACTAAAAAGCCTCTTGATGAAAGTGAAAGTGGAGAGTGAAAAAGATGGCTTAAAGCTCAACATTTAGAAAAGGAAGACCATGGCATCTGGTCCCATCACTTCATGGGAAATAGATGGGGAAACAGTGGAAACAGTGTCAGTCTTTATTTTTCTGGGCTCCAAAATCACTGCAGATGGTGACTGCAGCCATGAAATTAAAAGCCGCTTACTCCTTGGAAGGAAAGTTATGACCAACCTAGATAGCATATTCAAAAGCAGAGACATCACTTTGCCAACAAAGGTTTGTCTAGTCAAGGCTATGGTTTTTCCTGTGGCCATGTATGGATGTGAGACTTGGACTGTGAAGAAGGCTGAGCGCCCAAGAATCGATGCTTTTGAACTGTGGTGTTGGAGAAGACTCTTGAGAGTCCCTTGGACTGCAAGGAGATCCAACCAGTCCATTCTGAAGGAGATCAGCCCTGGGATTTCTTTGGAAGGAATGATGCTAAAGCTGAAACTCCAGTACTTTGGCCACCTCATGCAAAGAGCTGACTCATTGGAAAAGACTCTGATGCTGGGAGGGATTGGGGGCAGGAGGAGAAGGGGACGACAGAGGATGAGATGGCTGGGTGGCATCAGTGACTCGATGGACATTTTTCTGAGTGACCTCCAGGAGTTGGTGATGGACAGGGAGGCCTGGTGTGCTGCAATTCATGGGGTCGCAAAGAGTCGGACACGACTGAGTGACTGATCTGATCTGATCTGATCTGGCTACTACATGCTGCTTGATCAAATATTGTTTCCTTTCAGAGTGGATATATGTAACACCAAAATGTGTAAAAGAGCTGCAGTGCTAAAAAGCGGGAAGATTATGAGAAACAGGCCTTGTGTACTTGGCCTCTTGGTCACATTGGGTAAGATATGATATAAAGAGCTTTCCAAATGGACACCAGGACATCTTTACTCTGGAGATTATTCTTCTCGGGAAAAAAAAAAAAAAAAAAAACCTTTTAAAGAGAATTATTCAATAAGTGGACCAACTCTTTAGTAATGTATAATTTTTCTAAGCCTAATAAATCTGACCTTGAATTTGACCAGATGTTAAAAAATAATGCCCTAAATTTTGAATGAGCATAATTTCTTTCAGCTCAAAGTTCTTTATGTGAATTCTTATTTAATCACAAAACTTATAGGATGAACCATGAGGATTAACTATAATATCATTTGTTATATTTCCTAAAATCAAGTTTCTATTTTTTCCCCTTGATTTTAGGGAGATTTTTCTCTTTCTATCCATCTCACATGTATCATAGAAAGCATTTACTAAGTGCATAATTGGGTATAGCAATGTTCTATAACTTAATAACTAGCAAAATTTGAATGAATCCTTTCCTCAAGGAATTTTACATTTAAATTCTAGCTATAAAATTTATGAATCTTAAATGGTTTGGCTTCCATGCAGGGTTTTATATTAGTTACCATTATATATCAGAGATTTTCCAACTTTTCTCTCCATTATGCTTTATGTTCCTTTTCTCCATTAGTAGTTCCTTTTCTTTTTTTTAATTTTAGGTTCACAAATTTTTCTCATTCAAGCTTAATCATAGATCTCTGGGTCCACAGAGAAAAATGCTCATTTCAGACAATTTCTGTGTCTGGTGAGACCCCCTAGGAGGACAGAAGTACCTTCCCCCTGTGTGTCCAGCTGTGTCCCTGTCCTATCCGCAGAACATGACTGTCTACTCTGCACAGCCTGAGTTCATCAGATTTCTGCTTCTGTGGTCAAGATGTTCTGTCAGTGAAGTTCCTCTAGTTGTCATGTGATGACCTTGACTCAAGCTTTTTCATTCTTGCAAAAACCATGGTGAAGAACTGATATCTCCAGCCACTAGAACAGGACTTTGTATGTATAAGAGAAACAAAAACTGAAGAGAAATTCTAGTTTTAATACCTAGTTTATCAGCGAGGTAATCAAACCCTTAATATGCTTTCTCAGCCAGATACCTATCTAATCCAATATTTGCCTCATGTCTAAGTCTACCAAGAATCAATGAATATATACCATGAGATAATTTGCATATTATTAGAAATGTAATTAATAGGTCAAAGTGAAAGAAAGAAAGTGAAGTCTCTCAGTTGTGTCTGACTCTTTGTGACCCCATAGACTGTAGCTTACCAGGCTCCTCCATCCACGGGATTTTCCAGGCAAGAGTACTGGAGTGGGTTGCCATTTCCTTCTCCAAAGGATCTTCCCAACCCAGGGATCGAACCCGGGTCTCCAGCATTGTAGGCAGACGCTTTACCATCTGAGCCACCGGGGAAGCCAATTAATAGGTCAAGAGAGCTCTAAGAACATCATGTTTCATCTACTGCAGCTCTCTCAAAATCTCAAATCTCTTCCATAACTTATCTTGAGAAGTCAGTGGACTGGGGTCAAGGCAGGCTGGGTGCCAATCAGATTTAAGAAAGGCAGGCAAAATCATCAGAAAGCTTGACATAAGGGTGTGATCTATTTGGTATGGAGCCATAATACTGAGGGACGACAATAGGCAATAGATGCAACCTGAATTGTTGCAGGGCAGAGATAAGTAAAGGGTTTCCCAGGTGGTGCAGTTGTTAAAGAATTTGCTTGCCAATGTAGAAAACACAAAAGATGTGGGCTTGATTTCTGGGTCAAGAAGATCCCCTGGAGGAGGGAATGTCAATCTACTCCAGTATTCTTGCCTGGAGAATCCCATGGACAGAGGAACCTACAGCGCTATAGTTCATGGGGTTGCAGAGGGTTGGATATGACTGAGCGTCTGCAAACACACACACACACACACACACACACACAGATAAGTAAAAAGCAAACCTTAGCCTGGGGGAATGCCTGAAAGGCCCTGCCTTGATTCAGCACCACAGAGAGCACCAAACCACATGCCCTGCTTACAGAGGTTCTCTGTGTGTAGCAGTTAGTTGCTCAGTTGTGTCCAGCTCTTTGCAACCCCATGGACTGCAGCCCTTCGGCTCTTCTGTCTATGGAATTTTCCAGACAAGAATACTGGAGTGGTTGCTACTTCCTTCTCCAGGGATCTTCCCGACCCAGGGATTGAACCCAGGTCTCCTTTATTGCAGGCAGCTTCTTAACCATCTGAGCCACCAGGGAAGCCCTAGAGGTTCTCTAATGATGACAAACTAGTCTCTTCCACAGAGAAAGCCTGGAACCAGCATCTGTGGTTTATAGGATGTTCAGCAAGTGTCTTGGGATGAGTTTCAGGTAGAAATAATCAAGTTCTCATTTTTTTTCTATCCTTGGAAGTAGGTTTGTTAGAATATTCCTATAAAAATCTGCATTTCCAGACATGGGGGAATTCATTTTAAAAAACTCCATAACTAACAACAACCATGAAAGACTGTCATATAGTTTTCGTTCAAACACAATGAGCAATACCTCACGACTTTGCAGTATATATTCATTTGTTTTAACAAAATCAAACAATAGACAAAATCTGTGGTTTAATTTCCTAAAACTCTACATACATTGGTTCTAGTTTACCTCTAGAATTAACATGTGGTAAATCAGATACTTTTTCACTTGGCAATCCTTGAAACAGTTGAAGAAAGTTCTTATTTCTCCTCTTAGGTTTTTCTACAAAAGGCTAATCATACCCCATTTCTTCAGCTGTTATTTACAGACATCATTACTTTCTTCAATATATGCTTATTTGCCAAGGACAGTCTTAAAATAGGTGTCCCAGAATAATCCCTAGTATTGCAGGAATTGTCTGAGGCAAGTGTATCTATCATCAGACTATTAACTCTTCTTGGATTTGGAAACTATTTTGGTGAGTACAGCCTGAGACTGCGCTGGTTTTACTTAACAATCAGTTACCAAGGGCTTAAATGACAATATCATCAACTAAAATGCTCAGGTTCTTCACCCAGGAAGATTGATCAAAGTCATTTCCCTGGTTTTAAAATTGTGGAGTTGATTTTTTTTAATTGAAATGCAGAATTTTGTCAAAGGTAATTTTGATATTTATCCCACTGTTTCAGCCTACTAGGACATAGAAAAATCTTTAATTATGAAAAGCTCCTCTTGATTTGGGTATTCTGAAAAGTATGATAAGTATAGTTTGCATTCCTTTATTCAGACTATGGATTCAATTTCTTAAAAAGATACAGCCAAAGACAGACCCATGTACCCTCCAAGAAAATGATTCTAAGAAATTCTTAAAACATTCCCTCTCTTAGACACTAGATACACTATATTTAAAGGCACCTGTCTAATTTATCATATTAATATTTAGGACAGAAAAGAAAGTGATTTTTGGTAAAATTGAATTAGGGAACCCAAATGACTCCAAGTATTTGCTACTTTCTCTTATGAAAACCAAAACCTAGGCTTTTTCAATAATCCATTTAAAATTTTTGTCAGTGGTAATAGTTTCCAGAATTCACTTTTAAAGATAATGAAAGTGATAACATTCACCCCCCAATCCCTTAGCATACACTGATTAACTGCCTTCCACAAAGACATAAAAAATGGATTCTATTTTCAGAGATATGGAAAGAATGGGGAATAGGTTATGGACACCATTACATTGGTGTTAGTAACAAAAGGCAAAATGTGCTAATATTTTATTAAATACTTTAAGAAATCAAAAGAGTATGTGAACGAGAAAATTTTTAGTATTTTATATAATCTCAATTCAAGTTAAATTTAAGAATTTATGTTTATTCAAATTATACTCAGCATACCTGGGGGATTTGTGTAAGATATATTATATAATTAATCCATGTTAATTATGGATCTTCCCTGTAGCTCTTCATTGCCTGCAATGAAGGAGACCCGGGTTCGATCCCTGGGTCAGGAAGATCCTCTGGAGAAGGGAATAGCAACCCACTCCAGTATTCTTGCCTGGAGAATCCCGTGGACAGAGGAACCTGGTGGGCCACAGTAGCCACTAACACTATACCACTATACTATATATTACGTAATATTTTACAGAATCATAGGATTTCAAAACTGGCAATAATGTTACCCTCCCCTTGCAAACAGCATGCATGCCTGTAGTAATTTGGAGGAAGGCACCACTACGTAGCAATCTCCAATTTTTGGCACCTCTCCAATCTTCATTGAAAATCTGCTTTAAAAATTTCAATTTTTATTGCCTGTACATGTGAAATAGACAAGCTTCTTTGGTTCAAACATCTTTCCAACCGTTCATGCACATATTAGCATAGGTATTGCATTTCTTGTCCTAGCAATAATGCTACTGCTTATAAACAATGGAGTTAGGCATATTCCATTACCCAGGGAACAGATTTCTAAGGAGCTTATCATTTAGCTTCCCTAAGATACCCATATCTCCCTGTCAGCCATGTCACAAGCAGTTGTGGCTCATTCTGAAATGTAAACACTGAACATTAAAATGAATATGAGAAAAATGGCTTCTGTGGCCAGTGAATAAATAGAGAAAATGATAAGAAGCAAAGAGCTGGAATGTCTATAAAATAAACTTGTCCAAACTAGAAGCAGGAAAGTATACTGCATAAACACAAGTTTTAAAGATTTGGGTGAACTCCCTCTTGACCACTTACTAGGAATGGGAATTTAGGCAATCTGAATCCCTCTCTGAACCTCGTCTCCTTCGTCTTTTAACAACTGATGCTACAGCAGAAGCCAAAGACCCATGAGTCCACACAGGTACGTGTGTCAGCCTAAAATCAGAGCTTTAGCACTAAAGATACCAACGTACCCCCTGCAAACTCACAGCCCAGCAATTATTCCCAGAACTAACAAAGCATGGTCTCCACCATCCATTTGCAGGATCTGCTCCAACCAGCCTGTGAGTCAGTGTTCAACACAGTGTTAGCTCCAGTCCTTCTGCAGGTGGAATGTCTTATTAGGTCTGTCTCCTGAGATTTTGAGGGGAAGAAATTGTTTGGGGAATGTACCTGCTCACCACATCTGTAATAAGTCCTACAGTCACAGGTCTTGCTGTGCCCACAGATGCATTACTGTGTACACTTAAGCTGAGCCCAATCCTAAAGGGCACCAGAACCACCAGGGCCATGTGAATGGTGCCCCCTACAGCTGGGCAGTACCCAACTATACACAGTGGGCTGCCACAGTCTTTCTAAGGTGGATGCCTGCTCATAGTCTGGGCTGAAAGAGCAACCTTAGATTTCCATATTTCATTCTGTACAATCCAGTAAGATTTAGCATTGATCTTAATAGTAATCAGCAACCAACCAATCACAAAATATTCAGTAACCATTAGTGCTTTGAGAGGAAAAAAAAGAAATGCAAAAGCACAATCCTACCTGTAAAGAATTTATAATACTCTTGTCTCTCTCAATAATAATTCAAGAAGAGTTTAGTTTGAGTAAAATTTGTGGAGTAGTTTTTATACTTTGGAGGAAAGGTGATTTATAAACACAAGCTATTTTTATTGACTATAGATCCCGAGCTGATTCTTTTTATGAGGTCAGTGTACCCGCGAGAAAAGAAATGCAGTGATTAAAAAGCAACAACAGTTGCAGTTTCTTCTAAGTGACTTTCTTGACAGGAGCACTAGGTAGGGTCTGCTTTTCACACATGAGTTCACAACAAGATAACTAATTCTGGGAGTACCATCCTTTGGAACACCTACTGCACACACTGTGATTAGACCAAGAAGAGCTCCCATGGAAAAGCTGAAACCCAACTGTGATCCATTAGATGGGGGTGTGATTGTCTGTTAAAAAACAAAATAGGATATCCCTACCACAAAATAGGTCTATTTAATCTGTCAATTTTTAAATATAAAAGGTTCCTGTGTCCAAATGGATCCCGCTCTGGTGCCTTATGACCCCGGCTAAACCAGGTAGTCAAATGCTTACTCAGAGAGAAACAGACAAGAATATTGGAGTGGGCTGCTTTTTCCTCCTCCAGGGAATCAGCGAGAGCCAAGCACCATTTACCAGAGCATGATGCCACCTCGTCTTCAGAGAATCTCAATACAGGAAACCCTGGGGTGGCTCGCCAGGCCAGGCCAGGCTCTGGATACTGAGTGTGGTATACAGATCCCCCTGGAAAACCAAGAGGCCCTGATTTCACAGGGGCAATATTCCTATCTGAGAATATTGGTGGAAGGATTCCACAAAGACTGTGAGCCATTGGAAAGTCCAGAGTTGTGGTCTAATTTCACACACAGCCTAAAAGGATTTTTCAGAGATTTCTGAAACCCATGGTAATTTTCTTCCTTTCTACTACTCCCAATAAAGGACAAAGGGGAAGTGTGGGGAGAGGCCTGTGTCATCAGGCATTATGCTGCTATCCATGAGACATCTATCAGTTTGAGATGTCCTGTCCAGGCCACCTGGGGTCTCTGTAGGTGAGAGTCTTCATAAGAACTGGATGCTGGAATCTTTTCCGAAGCCCAGTAAGCCACCCTGAGACAAGTTCCCTTACCTTTGCTCTTCTGTGTTTTCTGTATTGATGAAGTCTCTTAATGAACCCAAGTCTGGATTCGGATATGCTCAGGGAAACCACCACATCAGTAAGGGGCTTTGACAGGCAGATGTTCTATAGGACAGGGAGCCTGATGACCCACAGTCCTCTGCAGTGCTTGTTGTCATGAGTGCCTTAACATAATTTCAACAGGAATATGAACCAATGTATCAGCTTCTCGCATACAGGACATCATAGAAATCGGATGTATCAATAGTAACAGTAGTAGTAGCAGTAGTAGCAGATATTTTATGGCCTATTAATTAGCTGCTAT
The DNA here is from genome assembly GCA_935064755.1 of Tragelaphus eurycerus. Lineage (NCBI taxonomy): Eukaryota > Metazoa > Chordata > Mammalia > Artiodactyla > Bovidae > Tragelaphus > Tragelaphus eurycerus. Next base: position 36,841,100 of record CAKXYN010000002.1, read on the forward strand.
ATTTTCCTCTTTTGTTGTATGGCAGAAGCCATTTCTGTGTTTCATTGCTTTACAGTACTGCCATCGATAGTATCTCACAGAGCCAAAGAATGATTCAGTACTATGTTAGTCATTAAGAATTATTCTAACTGGCAAGGAGATTAAGCTTTTAACTCCCACTTAAGGAAATGTGGCTTTGAAGTCACGTGAAGGAGGCCCTAGATAGGACCGCTTAATTCTAGGGAGGTTTCTTTTTTCCTTTATTATCCTTTGCCTCCCTCAAATTTTCCTGCATGAGGCCTCATTCCACCAGAGCAATAATGATAGCGATGCCTTCCATTTTCCTATTAGTTTCCAATGGCTCCAAGTTACCAATCTGAGTTGGAAATGGAGAAAAGGCAAATTAATGATGGATAAATGACTTACCTATGGGCAGGCACGGACTGTACCTTGATTGTCTGTTGGCACGTTAGTTTTGACAACAGTCACCTTTAGAGGTTCCCGTATTATCATTGCAGGAAGAAGTTGGCAATGAGGAGAGTTAAGTACAAGGAAAGACATGTACTGAACACCTTCTATGAATTAGGCCCTTTGTTAGGGACTTTCATATCTGTGATCTCCTTTGATCTTCACAACACAACTATGAGATAAGAAACACCGCTGTTGTTGTTCAGTTGCTAAGTCACGTCTGACTCTTTGTCACCTCATGGACTGCTGCATGCCAGGCTCCTCTGTCCTCCACTATCTCCCAGAGTTTGATTAAATTCATGTCCATTGAGTCGGTGATGCTATCTAACTATCTCATCCTCTGCCATCCCCTTTCCAGGTCTTTAAAAGCTGGTGCAGAAGGGCTTATGAAAATACTCATCTGAGGTCACAGAATCAGCAAGAAGCAAAGCAGGGATTTAATCATCTAACCAAACCCTGGTGCTGAGAAAGCAAAAGGAATGTTTTTAATTAGGCAGAGTCCCTTTCCCTTTGTCTGGTTAGAAATGGGCCCGTAAAATTCTACAACAATCAATCAAAACATAAAAAACTTAGGTCAACAATTATTTTGTGCTTTACAGCCGACATAATGTTAGACCATTAGCTTTATTTAAAGTATAACTAAACCAAGTAAATTAATTTGTCAAAAATGTGGGTTAATATCCCAAGTTTTAGCCCAATATGGTGATGGGCTGGGGACAGGGAGGAACAGAACAGGAGGAGCAGGGAACTCAGACACAGAAGGTTTCTGATCTCCGAGGCTACTCAGGCTAAGTCTGATTTCCTAGAACACATTTGAATGACCATTTTGATCCATGACTACTTCTGACCTCCAAAATTTGCTTACTGTTTTATATTTGCTATTGGGAAGTAGACACCTGGCATAATATCAGGTGTGTTTTAGGAAAAAAATGTTTCACCCCCAATTTTCACTGACTAACAGAACAGAGAACCAAAAAATAGTTGGAATAATGGTGATAAGAGGATCATTTTGTATGGAAATCAAGTAAAATAAGGGTTTTAAGGAAGAAGGGATTAGAGGACTTCTCTGGTGGCCTAGTGGTAAAGAATCCACCTGCGAATACAGAAGACACAGATTTGATTCCTGATCAGGGAAGATCTCACATGCCGTGGGGCAACTAAGCCCCTGTGCCACAACTGCTGAAGCCCATGCAACAAGAGAAGCCACTGTTATGAGAAGCCTGAGCACAGCAGCTAGAGAGTAGCCCCCATATTCGTGGCAACTAGAGAAAGCCCTTGCAGCAATGAAGATCAAGAGCAGCCAAAAATAAAGTAAAAATTAAATAAAATTGAAAAATAATTTTTAAAATGTCCATGCCTGGGCTCACACCCAGGGGCTCAAAAAAAAAAAAAAAAAAAAGAGAGAGAGAGAAGATATTAGAAAGGGAACAGATTTAAATGGTAATAAAGATCTTAGTCTACCACTCACTATTGACTACCAAGAGAGATTTACAGAGATGGCCTCCTTTCTAAGCACCAGATACAGTCAACATTTATAGATGTAAAAATATATGTTCCAAAGAGAAACCTTATTTCTTTCCTCATACAGTAAACCTAACAAACAGTCAAAGAAAGTGACTCGTGTGGCCCACAGTTCATTCTCACGGTGGAAGTACTTACTGGCCCATCCCCTTACTGACTCCATCCTTCCTCCTCCCCTTTCTTCCCTGCTTCCCTCTCAGCCTCTTTCCTCTCTCCATATTTTCCATCCTTCTTTCCTTCCACAATGCTTTCTTGCCACCATATATAGAACAGATATCAAGTTGGACTTGAGGAGGACAGAGTGATAAAGCAGACAGTAGTCTTCAAGAACTCGTGTCAATAAACGAAGTCATTTAGCAGTGGGGTGACTTAAAGAGGCAGTATTGTCTGGTGCATTTTACTATAAGAATGGATTGTGTTAAAATTAAAAAAAAAAAAAAAAAGAAAGTATGTTTGAATCAGTACGATAAAAGAAATAAATACTCATGGGATTTTGTGACTCAAACATTTAATTGATTACCAAACTGAAGAGTTTCCACATTCTAATATTTTTCAACCAGGCTTTTATTCTTTTAATCCCTAAGATTCTGCAACTAATATCATCCCAAGTATCAGCTTCATCATCTAGAAATTGAAAATCACACTGAAAGACAACTCGTGACTTTGGACAGAAATAAACCCTGGCCAGGTTATATTTTCTTCTATGGAAAGTGTTCAGCATTCAACCTGCAGCATCCTAGTTGACATAGCAGCATCCTGTAATTACCCCTAAAGGCCATTTGATTTGATAATATATTCATCACCATGTATAATTTACATAATGTTTTACAATTATCCATTAATATGCAAATGTTAGGCTAAAGATTATGTGGCCTAGAAATGCAATGCAAGTACTTCCCTGATAGTCACACTCTGTGTGCATATAGATATCTAACCCAAGAGGCCTTTCAGTTTTAGCAAAGAAATGATTCATGCTGGTGGAAATGAAAGGTGAATGAACAAAACTTATCACCATACACAAAGCCATGTGGCATTCAATCAACAATTATTCAGTTTGGAGCACAAGGTTGGGCACCCACAGTATGGGGATGAACAATATTTTTCTCTCTTTCAGCAAGGGCCTCTGTGATGTTAGAAAGCCTGTCAAAAGTAGCACCAGCCAAAGACAGGAGGTAAAGGTTAGACACAGGCATCCTTGGGCTTGTAATTACCACGAAAATAACTGGCCGGGTGAACATTGTGACACACTAATCAGATAAACTAGTCTGTGAAAATCAATCCTCTTCTCCTTTGCCCAAGAGTAATCCATCTAAAAGGATAAGGAAATGAAAGTGGGAAAAGGAAGACATACGTATATCACTATAGCATCACTGTTGATGTGTTAAATGTACTAACACAAGGAAATTTAGTTATGTTCCCATAGCAACTGCAGCTCGCCTCTTGGACCTGGTAAATTAAGCTATGGAAATTAATCCTATTTAGAGCACAAGGAAACACTGCCCCTAAGCAAGGGAAACCACAGTTAGGTTGATCTTCATATTAACCAAGTAGCCAACACTCCTCGAGAGGAAGACTGGGAGGAAAGACACTCACATTAGGAACTCATTATGGGCTGTTGCTCAGGGAAAACACTTGCATTAGTACTAACTCATTAAAGGCTATTGTTCAAAGCTATGGTTTTTCCAGTAGCCATGTACGGATGTGAGAGTTGGACTATAAAGAAGGCTGAGAGCGGAAGAATTAATGCTTTTGAATTGTAGTGCTGGGGAACTCTTGAGAGTTCCTTGGACTGCAAGGAGATCAAACCAGTTGATACTAAAGGAAACCAACCCTAAAAATTCATTGGTAGGATTGATGCTGAAGCTGAAGCTCCAATACTTTGGCCACCTGATGCAAAGAGCTGACTCACTGGAAAAGACCCTGATGCTGGAAAAGATTGAGGGAAGGAGAAGGGGGTGACAAAGGATGAGATGGTTAGATGGCATTACCAACTCAATGGACATGAGTTTGAGCAGACTCTGGGGATAGTGAAGGACAAGGAAGTCTGGTAAGCTGCAGTTCATGGAGTCACAAAGAGCTGGACATGACTTAGCAACTGAACAACAGAATAATAGAAATGTTTTATTCCACCATCACCACTTTACTAGCTGGGGAAGGTACAGTGCATGTGGACCCAGAGACATCAAAGAGAATGAACAGACACCTTTGCCCTGAACACTAGGCAATTTTATGTCATCCACTCAGTAAGAGAAGGATCCCACAAAATGCACACTGTAACATACTATTTATTTGTGAATGCTAATTCCCTTTAGGTTTGATTAGAGTCCAAGAGAGAAAAGAAGGTATGGATCTGAAACTCATGTGAAGGGCAGAGTTTTAAATCTTTTGTGATTGTCAATTCACATGATGTTCACCCCGGAACAAAGTCTGATTGCAATATCTGAGGGGAGCTGAAGACTGCATTTTAAATCAATAAGTAGCTTTTAGGGACTAACAAAACCATGACTAATATTAATCCAATTAGGATTTCTTTATTATGCCAGCACTCTTTTTCAGGTTCAATAAGGAATCTAAATCCTTAGAAAAGTTGCCAATAAAAGATTCCAAACTTAGTACTGAACAAAGTTTAAAATATTTTAAGACATGCTTATACTTTCCCTCTTGATGAATACAACAAATCTGCGTGGTAAGTGAACTGCAAAACTGTCAGCCAATGCCAGCAATATCCAAAAGTTACACATGCAAAGGTGTCAAATGACAAGTTATTTAATAATAAATATTCCAGAACCAAGATCATAAGTCTTTCTCTTCACCAGGATATCTGCCTTCATCCTGGACTCCTTTTAGGTCCACATATATGACCCTTAGCCTCTGTGCTTTTTGGTTCTGCCCCTCCCGCTCCTGCATCTCCTTTGCATGGTCCTCCTCTTCCTTTGAAGTGAAGGGAAAGTGTTAGTCATTCAGTTGTATCTGACTTTTTGCGACCCCATGGACTATACAGTTCACCAGGCTCCATGGGATTTTCCAAGATTCCCTTCTCCACAGGATTTTCCAGACCCAAGGATCGAACCCAGGTCTTCTGCATTACAGGCAGATTCCTTACTGTCTGAGCCACCAGGGAAGCTCCCCTCTTCCTCTCTGTGGTCCTTAAAGGAAGGTTTCCTGCAGGTTTATCTCCTAGACCTACACTAGTCACTCTCCAAATTCCCTCGAGGCAATCTTCCCAATACCATGACTTTACCACCAACTCACAGGGCGATGACTCCCAAGTTAGTATCTCTAGCACAGGCTTTCCTCCTGTGTTCTATGATCTGAAAATGTATCTATTTTGACAGTGAAAGCACTCCTAGAAGACTGGAGGAACAAACCAAGAACTGGAACACTGCCTACCTTGAACAGCAGTCAGGCCATCTGGGAAGAAGGGACAGTCAACCATGTAAGACACTGAAGGAATGTCTGGAGCCAGACTTCCAGGGCACTGGAAGTGCCTGAGTTTTGCAGTTACCATTGGGAGTAGCATGTCCATTAATAGAAATGTTTATGCACTTATGCTTGAGCTTTGGAATCTAGCATCAACTTGAGAACAATGGCAAGAACTAGGCAAATGGAATCTCCCTTGGCACAACGTGACTCTGGGGTCATTCTCTGATAAAGTTGTGATTTCGGGTCAGTGGGTTTTAATGCCTCATATACTGATACTGAGAAAAGTGGACTCAAGGGCTCATGACAATTTTAGGGTGAGCAAAATTAATAATAACAATAAGGGAACTGGAGAGCAAGGTGTTTGCGATTTGTTTCCAATACTTGAAAATCCACTTGCATTACCCAATTAGGAAAAACTAGGAGGGTACAATCTCCTGCAGGAAGAATTACAACTGATTGGACAGAGATGCCAATAAAAAGGACTTGGGAATAAATTCTCTATCTGAGCAATATTCAGGACAGAAAAATTCTGCACAAGCTGTATTGATGAAGCAAACCTGATCAGAATTTAAAGAGGATTCCATAAAAAGGGGATCCATGTATTCTAGAGAAACTTATCCATTTATCTTTAGATAAAGCTGTTAAATCCATAGATGTCACTGGTTCCTGAGGGGCAGGAGACAGCCCAAACATTAATCTGCAGATACAATGTTTCAGAAGTGAACATTTTAATCAAATGATGCAAAGGTGCCCTCTCAATTGAAAAGAATGAGAATAATTTACATGATAAAGATCATCCATAGTACATGTGTGTGCTGAGCAACTTACAACTTTCAGGAGGTCTCTAGGATGTGGGGTTATAATGATGAGCAATATTTCTAAACACATGTGCACCAAAGATTGGCAGAAATGCACAGAATATTAACAATGACTATAGGGATGATCTTTTACATTTTATTTTCTAACTTTAAAATTTCTAATTTCACTACTATGTTTAGGAAACAGTTGCACCATCAGAAAAAGAGCAGAGAGGTTTAAGAAAAAATAAGGAGATAATTTCAGAAATGACTTTAGATCGTTAAATTGAAACATCTTTGTTTCTAAGTTCTCTATTAACTTTAGAATCAGAAAATGAACAAACCAAAAATAGAAACTGTTAGTCTAGAATATCTTGAAAACTCACATAAAAAAATTCTTAAAGGGAGAATTTTTCTCTATTACCAGCACTGTAAAGGTTTAAAAGTTTCCTAGAAATGAAGCTGATTAAGTATGTTCTTATAGGCTCTCCCTGGACTAGATTAATTCACAAATCTCAAAAGAATGAGTTTGAAATGACTCTAAGCAGGTTATCCTCACCTAGAAATAAAACAGTTCACCCTCTACCTGAGGTTATGAAAATCCCAAATTCAATATGATGGACATAGCCACACCTTTTTCCATCACAGTTGACACTGTGCCCCCTCCATTAAGGCATGCAAATTTTAACATTTGTTTGAGTAAAACATAACTAAGGAAATTAACCTTACAGTGACAATTCAGCTAGCTCAGACATCAGCATGATACACAACATTTAAACTTACAGAATCGATGGGGTAGGGCACTAATAATGAGACACAGGAATGTTCAGGCTGGGTTTCCAAAGGAGGAGATGGTGCTACTCACAAAAAAACGGGGATTCTGAGGGGTCCTGGAGAAATCCCCTTTAGAAGGTCTGGGCCCCTCAAGTAAATATTGCTCAGTAATGGTTCTGCCCCTGGGGTCATCAGATGGTTCCTCAAATTATTTGAAGACTGAAGATTCTAAATACAAAGGTGGCTGATAGAAATTAATTATAAAATACCAGTTTGAATTTAAGTAACAATTCTGCCTCTGAATATAAAAGTGTTGTTGACTCCATTTTAAAATGATTGGTGGGTCTCTTGTCCTCAAATGCCTGGTTACTCCAGTTGAAAGTCAGAATCGTACCATGACGATCCGGCCTCTCCCAGGACACACTACTGCTCACATGTCTACTGTTCCAGCTGCTGCTGCTTGGGGAAGCTTCAAGTGTGGAAATGACTCCACTCCAGTTCTGCACTGCCTGGAATGGTGAGAATTATTGCTTTTACTTTTTACTCCACCATCTGGACAGAGTCTCTGCCCTTCCTCCCCAGTGGGTCTAACTGGAAAAAATGGGGATACATATGAAAGCTTGCTTTATCCATACCTTGCAATTCTGTTCCTAAGATGGATCTATTTAGAAGAAAAACGATTTCACAGCTCTGTGTGTCAGAACTATCTGACTATCAGAAAAACTACCTCACTGTGCTCTGTGATCGGATAGGGGAGGGGTGGGAGGGAGGTTTAAAAGGGAGCACATATATATGTACTGTTTGTTGTTTAGCCGCTAAGTCATGTCTGACTCGTGGGTGACCGCATGGACTATAGCCTGCCAGACTCCTCTGTCCATGGGATTTTTCAGGCAAGAATGATGGAGTGGGTTTCCATTTCCCTCTTCAGGGGATCTTCCTCACTCAGGGACTGAACCCGCGTCTCCTGCACGGGTAGGCAGATTCTTTATCACTGAGCCACCCAGTATACAGGTAGCAGATTCACTTTGTTGTACAGCAGACATTAACACAACACTGTATAGAAATTACATTACAATTTTTTTAAAATTTTTTAAAAAGAAGAAGAATCTGTTTTTAGATCCAAACTGCTTCGATCAGACTGACAAAGAAACACCAAATTCCACTCCGTTACTTCCTAGCTCCTTCATCTATCATACTGGATAAAGATCCAGAACTGAAAGCAGAAAGGTTGTGGGCTACAAGTATGAAATGAAGAAATTCCAACTCTCAACCTGTGCCTTAGTGAAGCAAAGAAATGTGACTACTAATAGGCGCTGAAATTTCTAATGTGTCCCATCTCATAACATTTCCCAAATTTTTAATTTATTCCATAACAAGTATTTTTATGTCAATGTTTGGGAAAATTATTTCAAATGGAGCCTATCTCCAATTTTAGACCAACAGTTAATGAGAAAATTGATCTCAGACTTAGTAATCAGCTTTGCTAGAATGCTCCTACTCATTTTGTTAAAAATTATGAATTGGAAGAATTTTGAAATCTGATTATGGGTTATGTTCTATTTTGCTCCTTCTCACTAGCATAGTTGAAAATTTTCTTATGTGAAGTTAGTCCGATTTCACCCTTTTTAACTTTGAGAAAATGAGTTAATTTGCGTGCTCACTCTGCATATTTATATCTAAATCCTAGATTTGCTTGGAAATGTGAATTTTATCAGTTGTCAGAGGCGACTCAACATGGGATGGTGAGATGGGGAAATAATCAAATTATATTCACACGAAACTTAAGCTGGCTCCCATCTGGCTAAACTTTAAGCTTAAAATAAATGTAATTTTCTCTTCTTCACCTCATCCGAATAGACATGGGAAACATTCGTTTGGGGGTGAGAAGATAGTAATCAAGGGAGGCAAAAGACAAGAAGCTGAAACTGCATCATTTTAAATCCTCATTATCCTACCTTCATAGCACCATTTGATGGCAAAAAGACTGACTGCTTAACTCCCTTCACTCTGCAGTGCTCCCAGAGCCTTCCACCTCTTGCGGGAGTGTGATAAACAGACTTAAAGAGGATACTGTAGGCTCAGAAAAACTCATATGAAGATGCAATCTTCTTTTAGTCTTTATTACTTTTTCATCAGTAGGAGAGGGCTTAGATCTAAAACATGGGCTATTTATCAACTAAATAAGCTCACTAAAAATCACACCCTCTCTTGACTCCCATGGACATCTGTGAAATTTGTGGGCCTGTGTGTGCTTGTGTGTATTATACAAATTTGGATAGTATCTATCAATTAGGAATAATGATTAGCAAAAGGGATGGGTTCATCTTCATGTGATCATCTATAGCCCCTTGTTTTCTTGAGCATGTGTTCTGGCCATTATTGACTTCTAGAAACAGATGGTGCGACACATTTCAGGTTGCAGGGCATGAATTTTGCTCTGTTGTCAGGGAAAGGTTCTGGTCTATCTCATAAAACTACCATCTAAGATTAAGCAAAGTGTGGTAATCCAGTGGACAGAAACACATGCCCTCTCTCGTCTCTACTATGACATTTCTTTCTATATGCTTAACAAAGGGTAGGGGGATACTTTCATCAAGGAAAAGTTGTGTGAGTCTAAAAGTTGAATAGATAAGATTGCTGAAGGCTTATGGCAATCAGGTTAGATTTAACTTCACCAGCTCCCCCCACCCCCCATAACCCCCCACCCCAACTTCTTATTGGCTAAGGACTATTTATCAAAGGCAAAATCAATTGTCAACAGAATATTCTGAGGGGAGATGGAAATGGTCTCTATTCTGATTGAATCAGTTTAGTTCAGTTGCTCAGTTGTGTCTGACTCTTTGTGACCCCATGAACCACAGCATGCCAGGCCTCCCTGTCCATCAGCAATTTCCAGAGTTTATTCAAACTTATGTCCGTTGAGTCGGTGATGCCATCTGACTATCTCATACTCTGTCATCCCCTTCTCCTCCTGCCTTCAATCTTACCCAGCATCAGGGTCTTTTCAAATGAGTCAGCTCTTCGCATCAGGTGGCCGAAGTATTGGAGTTTCAGCTTCAACATCAGTCCTTCCAATGAACACCCAGGACTGATCTCCTTTTAGGATGGGCTGGCTGGATCTCCTTGCATTCCAAGGGACTCACAAGAGTCTTCTCCAACACCACAGTTCAAAAGTATTAATTCTTCTTCGCTCAGCTTTCTTTACAGTCTCTCACATCCATACATGACCACAGGAAAAACCACAGCCTTGACTAGACGGACCTTTGTTGGCAAAGTAATGCTTCTGCTTTTTAATATGCTGTCTAGGTTGGTCATAACTTTCCTTCCAAAGTATAAGCGTCTTTTAATTTCATGGCTGCAATCACCATCTGCAGTGATTTTGGAGACCCCCCCAAATAAGCTACTGGTTCCACTGTTTCCCAATCTATTTCCTATGAAGTGATGGGACCAGATGCCATGATCTTCGTTTTCTGAATGTTGAGCTTTAAGCCAACTTTTTCAGTCTCCTCTTTCACTTTCATCAAGAGGCTCTTTAGTTCTTCTTCACTTTTTGCCATAAGGGTGGTGTCGTCTTCATATCTGAGGTTATTGATATTTCTCCCAGCAATCTTGATTCTGGCTTGAACTTCTTCCAGCCCAGTGTTTCTCATGATGTACTCTGCATAGAAGTTAAATAAGCAGGGTGACAATATACAGCCTTGAAGTAACTCCTTTTCCTATTTGGAACCAGTCTGTTGTTCCATGTCCATTTCTAACTGTTGGTTCCTGACCTGCATACGGAGTTCTCAAGAGGCAGGTCAGGTGGTCTGGTATTCCCATCTCTTTCAGAATTTTCCACAGTTTATCACTATCCACACAGTCAAAGGCTTTGGCATAGTCAATAAAGCAGAAATAGATGTTTTTCTGGAACTCTCTTGCTTTTTCGATGATCCAGAGAATGTTGGCAATTTGATCTCTGGTTCCTCTGCCTTTTCTAAAACCAGCTTGAACATCTGGAAGTTCACGGTTCATGTATTGCTGAAGCCTGGCTTGGAGAATTTTGAGCATTACTTTACCAGCGTGTGAGATGAATGCAATTGTGTGGTAGTTTGAGCATTCTTTGGCATTGCCTTTCTTTGGGATTGGAATGAAAACTGACCTTTTCCAGTCCTGTGGCCACTGCTGAGTTTTTCAAATTTGCTGGCATATTGAGGGCAGCACTTTCACAGCATCATTTTTTAGGATTTGAAATAGCTCAACCTTATTTCCACACATGTATCAAAACTAAAGAACTGAGTGTAAAACAAATACCATATATTAACACATACATGTGAAAAATTGGATATAGATGATCTTATTTACAAAGCAGAAATAGACACAGATGTAGAGAACAAACATATGGATACCAAGAGGGAAAGAGGGGGATGGGACGAATTGGGAGATTGGAATCGACATATATACACTATTGATACTATGTATAAAATAGATACCTAATGAGAACGTATTGTATAGCACAGGGAACTCTACTCAGTGCTCTGTGGTGACCTAAATGGGAAAGAAATAAAAAAAAAAGAGGGGACATATATACACATGAATAGCTGACCCACTTACTATACAGCAGAAGCTAACACAACATTGTAAGGCAACTAGACTCCACTGTAGAGCAAAAACCAAAACTATACAATAGAATACCTAAAAATGGGTGAACTTTACTGTGCTATTTATACCTCAACAAACCTGACTTAAAAGGGGAAGCGAAACAAAACAAAACAAAGCTCACCTGTCATTAAAACAGGAGATGACAACCAAGATGACTCTCAAAAACATTGTATTGAGTGAAAGAAGTGATACACACAAGGCTACATACTGTATGATTCCATTTATATGAATTGCAGGTAGAAGTGAATGAATGAATAATTCATCTCTTCCACCCACATACACACCTCATACTCCTCACCACACTTGCAATTCTAGGACAAAAATCATATTTTTCCCAAAGCTGGCCTCATGGTTTCAGGAACAAACTAGCAGGATTTCATGACTGTATTTTAGAGTCTTGAAACAATTATAGTCCAAAGATAAAATCAATTTTGGACATTGTGATTAACTCTCTAAGAGAATTTCAGAGAACGCTCCTTGAAGATGCACTTTCCCCTATTACTCTCCTCCCCAAATTTAATTCAGTTCCAAAATTTAAATAAAGAGGACAATTTAAGTTTGATATCATATTCCTCTATTTGCATCTTCCTCTATTTGACATAACTTTAAAAAATACTCATTCTACCATATCTTCTCTACTAACATTAGTCAAAAAGGTCATCTCCTGGAACCCTTAATTTCTCCAAAATGATTAAAATAAACAAAATGCCCTGAGGTAAATCTCACATTGCTTGTGTTCACAATTCAAACATGATATTAGGTCAGACGTTACTCTGGAATATTGTCCAGCTATTAAAATTAATGAGTTCTATAATATCACACACACACACACACACACACACACACACACACACACACAATACATTAGTCTATGCAATCAGAGAGGACCAGACAAGTTCATCATACCAAGATTACTGCTGAGATGTGGGACTCAAGAAGAAGCAAACTGAGGACGGAGAGGGGAATTCATTCTCTTCATTTTAAATCTACTATATAATTTAAAGTACTTTATAATATCATGTGCTACTCTTTTAATAAAAGTATTAAAAACAAAAAAAAAAATCTAAAACCTTAACAAATTAAATACTACCCTATATAGGCCTTTGGCAACTCAATAATGAGACTGTCGCCCAAAGTGGTTCAAACCCCTACAAACGGACTTTTTTTTAAAAGATCCCTCTGATAATAGGGTTTGGATTGCCACAACTTAATTTCAGAATGCTAGTTAATACGTTCTAATACTAATGCTAGTTAGCTCCTCTAAATATTTTTAAAGCAGTCTAAAATATATTAAGTAAAATGATCACACTACATAGGTTTTAAATTAGAACCACCAATTCTCCTTTATTTCAAAGAATCAATCTTCTTAGTCCTCACCTAAAAATCATGTGCCACCTGATAATGTCATCAGTTTCTCTTATTTATATAACATAAAGAAAGAAATAAAGTGTAGTCTCTTAGTTATGTCTGACTCTTTGTGATGCCATGGACTGTGGCACGCCAGGCTCCTCTGTCCATGGGATTTCCCAGGCAAGAATACTGGAGTAGTTGCCATTCCCTTCTCCAGGGGATCTTCCTGATCCAGGGATTGAACCCAGGTCTTCTGCTTTGCAGCAAGATTGTTTACCATCCGAGCCACCAGGGAAGCCCTAACATATGAATTACACATATGTGTGCATGCATGCTAAGCCACTTTAGTTATGTCCAACTCTTTGCGACCCCATGGGCCATAGCTCACCAGGCTCCTAACATAAGGCATGCACAATTCTCATGTAATTAGGATAGAAGTAATCACTTTGATACATAAAATAAAAATGGCCAATTCATACATCAAAAAATGTTTAACATTTTCCATAAAATAGCCAAAATTGAGATGATATTTTGAACTCCCAAGTGAATGATGAGAGTTCTGGGTTTTGTTCTTTTTACAGTAGTGTAGTGAGCAGACACTCTCTCACATTCTGTTGAAGGTGAGGCAAATACTGAGATAACCTTTGCAGAGGGTAGTCTGGCAACAAGTAATCAGAACTTAAGGGTGTACAAGACTAGCAATTTCACTTCTAGGAATTTATTCTAAGTAAAAGACTAAAGATGAATGTCAGATTTATTTACAAGGATGATGATCTCAGAGGTGTTTATGATAGCAAAAATTAGATAAAAACTCAACATATAAAAAAAGACATCTATTAAATAAATTATGATGTATCTACACAGTGGAATGGTATCCAGTCTTTAAATATATCCTTGAGGATATTTCAAGAAAAAGAAAGATGTTATAGATATGATAATTCTGAGCAAAGAGAAAAATAGGATTCTAAACTGCAGAGGCAGAAAAACCTTACATTTTTAATATGTGCGTATTTCTGCAAACATATGTATATTTACAGATAATGTGAGGATATAAACATAGATACAGTAGAGGGTAGAAGGACATGTATCACTTTGATTATAGTTGTTATCATGGGGTGGCAGAATAGTGAGTGACTTTAATTCTCTTCTTTAAAAATCTTTCCCATTTTCTGGCCACACTATCCAATGCAATCTACAGATTTAATGCAATTCCTATCAAATTACCCATGATATTTTTCACAGAATTAGAACAAATACTCCTAAAATTTATATGGAACCACAAAAGTCCCAAAATTGCTAGAGCAATATTGAGGGAAAAGAACAAAGCAGGAGGCATAACATTTCCAGACTTCAGACAACACTACAAAGCTACAGTAATCAAAAGAGTGTTGTATTAGCACAAAAACAGACATATGGATCAATGGAACAGAATAAAGAGCCTAGAAATAAACCCACACATCCACGCTAAATTAAACTCTGACAAAGGAAGCAAGAATATACAATGGAGAAAAGACAGTGTTTTCAGAAAGCGTTGTTAGGAAAGCTGGACAGCTGTATATAAATCAATGAAGTTAGAACATAACCTCACATCAAACAGAAAAACAGACTCAAATGGCTTTAAAGATTTAAATATAAGATCAGATCAGATCAGTCGCTCAGTCATGTCCGACTCTTTGCGACCCCATGAATCGCAGCACGCCAGGCCTCCCTGTCCATCACCAACTCCCGGAGGTCACTCAGACTCACATCCATCAAGTCAGTGATGCCATCCAGCCATCTCAGCCTCTGTCGTCCCCTTCTCCTCCTGCCCCCAATCCCTCCCAGCATCAGAGTCTTTTCCAATAAGTCAACTCTTCGCATGAGGTGGCCAAAGTACTGGAGTTTCAGCGTTAGCATCATTCCTTCCAAAGAAATTCCAGGGCTGATCTCCTTCAGAATGGACTGGTTGGATCTTCCTGCAGTCCAAGGGACTCTCAAAATATGACACCATAAAACTCTCAGAAAAGAACATGGGCTACACATTCTGTGATATAAATCGTATCAAGGCTTTTTTAGGTTTTCTTGCCTCCCAAGGCAATAAAAATAAATGCAAAAATAGACAAATGGGACCTAATCAATCTATGTGTACTTGTACAACAAAGGAATAATAAACAAAATAAAAAGATAATCTATGGACCGAGAGAAAATATTTGCAAGTGATGCCACTGACAGGAGCTTAATTTCCAAAATATATAACTGCTAATACAGATCAATGACAGAAAAAAAAACAACCCAATCGAAAAATGGGCAGATGTTTCTCCAAAGAAGGCAGACAGATGGCCAAAAGGCACATGAGAATATGCTCAACGTTGCTAATTACTAGAGAAATGCGTATCAAAACTCCAATGAGGTACCACTTCACACTGGTCAGAATGGCTATCATTTAAAAGTCTACAAGTGCTGGAAGGGGTGTAGAAAAGGGAACTCTCCTACAATGTTGGTGGGAATGTAAATTGGTACAGCCACTGTGGAAAACAGTATGGATGCTCCTCAAAAAACTAAAGATATAGAGTAGAGTTGCCATATGATCCTGCAATCCCACTCCTGGGCATGTATCTGGACAAAACTATTAAAAAAATGCATTCATCCTAATGTTCATTGCAGTACTATTTACCATAGCCAGAAATGGAAATGACCTAAATGCCCATCAACAGATAAATGGATAAATACGTGTTATGTATACATAATGCAATATTACTCAGCCTTTAAAAAGAATGACATAATGCTACATGAAGCAACATGGATGGACCTAGAAGTAAGTCAGAAAGAGAAAGACAAATACCATATGATGTCACTTATATGTGGAATATAAAATTTGACACAAATGAACTTATCTCTGAAACAGAAATAGATTCATAGGCACAAAGAACAGACTTATGGTTACAAGGGAGGTGGAGTGGGGGAAGCGTGGATGAGAGTCTGGGAGAGAAAGATGCAAATCATTATATAAAGAATGGATAAACAGTCAGTCCTCCTATATAGCACAGGATATATTCAATATCCTGTGATAAATCATAATGGAAAGAATATGAAAATATATATATATAAAACTGAATCACTTTGCTGTAGAAATTAATGCAACATTGTAAATCAAATATACCTCAATAAAATAAAATTTTTAAAAATCCCCATTTTCTAAAATTTCAATAATAGACATAATGTTTTTAAAAATTTATTTTTGGGGGACATCTGGGCGCCGAGTAAATACCACAAACAGCTTCGGAGTGCTGGCGGAGGACGTCGGACACCCAGAAAAGCAACTCACTGCCTTCTAAAGGAGGTAGGAAAGAATATAGAAGCCAGAGAGAGACAAAGAGGGAGGGGCGGACCTCTGTCCGGGGAAGGGAGTCTTAAAAAGAGAAGTTTCCAAACACCAGGAAACACTCTCCCTGCGGAATCTGCGCCGAACCTGGGAAACACGGAGACTATCATAACAGGGAGGAGAACAGTTGAGCAATTAGAACCCACAGACTGCGGGCCCTGCGGTAACTTCCGCAGCGGAAAAGCACCGCTGCAAACGCCCGCATCTGCCATTGGGGAGCTGGGGCTGGGCAGGGAGACGCCTTGGCCATTCCCACGCGGGACGCTCCGCTGCCGGCGCTCCCCAGAGGGACGCTCCCCCGCGGGACTCTCCCCCACTGGACGCTCCCCCGCCGGCCACTCCCGTGCAGGCGTGCCCCCGCCCGCTGTGCCGGCGGCTCCCACGAGGGCCACCCCATCCCCTCCCCCCACCCGCCCGCCCGCCATTCCCGTCGCCGACCCCTCCCCCTCTGCGGGCCTCAGCGCAGACTTCGTTCGCCTGATTGTCTGGAGTGCTGCCTAACTGGAGTAGTTTGGGCCGGCAATCCAGATTGTGCAGCGCCGACCACACGAGTGGCGGGCCTTGGCCCAGAACACCGCCGAACCGTGCACAGAACAAAGAACTATACAGAACAACCACAGAGAAAGGGGCCTATAGATCTTGAGAAATTTAAGCCGGAACAAGGAACTAGCTGAAAATGAACTGAACCCACAACAATAATAGAGAAACTCTTATATATATTGTTACTATTTTTCCCATCATTATTTCCTTTTTTTTTTCTTTTCTTTTTTTAATATATATATATTTTTTAAATTTTTATTATTTTTTAATTGGAAAAAGGAAAACAAAAATTTTTTTTTTCCTTTTTAATTTTTTTTTTGTTGTTGTTGTTTGTTTTGTTTCTTTTATTTTTTTATTATTATTATTTTTTTTATCCTCTAGTACTTCTTTAATCTCCACGTTTAGATATAACTTTTGCGACCCTGTTTTGTTTTTTTTTTCCTTTTTCCTTTTTGTCCTTTGCTTTTTTCCTTTCCTTTTTTCTTTTCTTTACTGATTACTGACTAGATCTGTCTCTCTCCTTCACACTCCCTCCTTTTATCCTCCTGACCACCTCTGTCTCCTTCCTCCCTTTTTCCTTCTATGTATAATTCCGTGAACATCTCTGAGCAGTCCAGTTGTGGAATGCATTATAGAAGAAGAAGTTTTTGAGACTACTGTAAAAATAAGACCAATAACTGGAACCAGGAGGCTTAAGTCCATACCCTGATCCCACGAAACACTAATTGACAGGAGCTCATTAAAAGCCTCCATACCTACTTTGAAACCAAGCATCACACAAAGACCAGCAAGTTCCACAACAAGACATACCAAGCAAATTCTCCAGAAAAACAAGAACACAGCCTGAGCTCCAATACACAGGCTACACAAAGCGACCCCAAAAGCATAGACATCTCATAACTCACTACTAGACACTCCACTGCACCCCAGAGAAAAGAAATCCAGCTCCACCCACCAGAACACCGATACAAGCTTCCATAAACAAGAAACCTCGACAAGCCACCGGTACAAACCCACATATAGTGCAGAAACGCCACAATAAAGAGAACTCCACAGACTACCAGAATACAGTAAAGACGCCCCAAACTTAGCAATTTAAACAAGATGAAAAGACAGAAGAATTCCCAGCAGGTAAAGGAACAGGATAAAAGCCCACCAAACCAAACAAAAGAGGAAGAAATAGCGAACCTACCTGATAAAGAATTCCGAATAATGATCGTGAAATTAATCCAAAATCTGGAAAGCAAAATGGAATCATGGATAAATAGTCTGGAGAAAAGCATTGAGAAGATGCAAGAAAGATTTAACAAGGACCTAGAAGAAATAAAAAAGAATCAACATATAATGAATAATGCAATAAATGAGATCCAAAACACTCTGGAGGCAACAAATAGTAGAATAACAGAGGCAGAAGATAGAATTAGCGAATTAGAAGATAGAATGGCAGAATTAAAGGAATCAGAGGAGAAAAAAGAAAAACGAATTAAAAGAAATGAGGACAATCTCAGAGACCTCCAGGACAATATTAAACGTTACAATATTAGAATCATAGGAGTCCCAGAAGAAGAAGACAAAAAGAAAGACCATGAGAAGATACTAGAGGAGATAATAGTTGAAAACTTCCCTAAAATGGGGAAGGAAATAATCACTCAAGTCCAAGAAACCCAGAGAGTCCCAAATAGGATAAACCCAAGACGAAACACCCCAAGACACATATTAATCAAATTAACAAAGATCAAACACAAAGAACAAATATTAAAAGCAGCAAGGGAAAAACAACAAATAACACACAAGGGAATTCCCATAAGGATAACAGCTGATCTTTCAATAGAAACTCTCCAAGCCAGGAGGGAATGGCAAGACATACTTAAAGTGATGAAAGAAAAGAACCTACAGCCCAGATTATTGTACCCAGCAAGGATCTCATTCAAATATGAAGGAGAAATCAAAACCTTTACAGACAAGCAAAAGCTGAGAGAATTCAGCACCACCAAACCAGCTCTCCAACAAATACTAAAGGACATTCTCTAGACAGGAAACACAAAAAGGATATATAAATTCAAACCCAAAACAACAAAGTAAATGGCAACGGGATCATATTTATCATTAATTACCTTAAATGTAAATGGGTTGAATGCCCCAACCAAAAGACAGAGACTGGCTGAATGGATACAAAAACAAGACCCCTCCATATGAATGAAACTAGAACACTTTCTAACACCATACACAAAAATAAACTCAAAATGGATTAAAGAGCTAAATGTAAGACCAGAAACCATAAAACTCCTAGAGGAAAACATAGGCAAAACACTCTCTGACTTACATCACAGCAGGATCCTCTGTGACCCACCTCCCAGAATATTGGAAATAAAATCAAAAATGAACAAATGGGACCTAATCAAACTTAAAAAGCTTTTGCACAACAAAGGAAACTATAAGCAAGGTGAAAAGACAGCCTTCAGAATGGGAGAAAATAATAGCAAATGAAGCAACTGACAAACAACTAATCTCAAAAATATACAAGCAACTTCTACAGCTCAATTCCAGAAAAATAAATGACCCAATCAAAAAATGGGCCAAAGAACTCAATAGACATTTCTCCAAAGAAGACATACAGATGGCTAACAAATACATGAAAAGATGCTCAATATCACTCATTATCAGAGAAATGCAAATCAAAACCACTATGAGATACCATTTCACGCCAATCAGTATGGCTGCTATCCAAAAGTCCACAAGCAATAAATGCTGGAGAAGGTGCGGAGAGAAGGGAACCCTCTTGCACTGTTGGTGGGAATGCAAACTAGTACAGCCACTTTGGAGAACAGTATGGAGATTCCTCAAAAAACTGCGAATAGAACTGCCTTATGATCCAGCAATCCCACTGCTGGGCATATACACTGAGAAAACCAGAATTGAAAGAGACACCTGTACCCCAATGTTCATAGCAGCACTGTTTGCAATAGCCAGAACGTGGAAGCAACCTAGATGTCCATCCACAGATGAATGGATAAGCAAGCTGTGGTACATATACACAATGGAATATTACTCAGCCATTAAAAAGAATACATTTGAATCAGTTCTAAGGAGGTGGATGGAACTGGAGCCTATTATACAGAGTGAAGTAAGCCAGAAACAAAAACACAAATACAGTATACTAACGCATATATATGGAATTTAGAAAGATGGTAAAAAATAACCCTATTTACGAGACAACAAAAGAGACACTGATGTATAGACCAGACTTTTGGACTCTGGGACCAGGAGAGGGTGAGATGATTGGGGAGAATAGCATTGAAATATGTATAATATTATATCTGAAATGTATTAATTGTTCAAACTAAACACTATCATGTTACAATTTGTTCATACTAGATGTTTGTAATGTTTCTGATAATCAATAAAAGAGATTCTTGATTAAAAAAAATAAAAAAAAAAAAAAAAAAATAAAAATTTATTTTTGATGTGATGATTTTATAATCTTTATATATATACACACACACACACATATATATACATGTGATGTGATACTGGTTTTATGTAATTTTTTGATAAAGAAATGGTAAAGAAAAATCAAGGGCAATTATAATATAATCATTTATTTAAAAATAAAAATCTGATCCTATATAAAATTCAGAGTATCATAAAGGAAATTTAGAAATAAAATATAAGCTACAAAATATCACTTGGCTAAACCAAAGACAAAAACCAAAGACTAGTGAAGTCTTTTGTTTCTATGGAACACTTCTTTGTTGAACAGTTTAAGATGATGCATGGAGATTTTGTTATATCTCTAATAAATGGTTTTATTCACATGGCTGCACTGATATTAGACTATAAGTTAATGAAAAGCACAAAGATAATTCCACGATTGACTTCTATGTTATCTTCAACAAATCAGCCAAGTTCCAGTACCAAAATCAAGATGTGCGACTTTGCAGATGCTCAATAGATACTAATAATTCTGTATGTGGGCTTCACAGGAGGGAGAGATGATGAAGAAACATGTATTTTTTGAGCACAGTTCTTGAACCATGTAAGTGCTCTACAGAAACCCACTGAATTCAAATTAATCAGGAGGGTCCCCAAACGTTTTGTGCCAATAACCTGGACTATATAGGCTGGGTTGAATTAGACCAAAAACAGTTAGAGAGGCAAGTGCTAAAGAGCCAAGGAACAAAAGAGGTAGTTTGGTTTTTTAAGGTACTGCAAATGGCCTATATCTAAAGGAAATGCAAGCTGGTTGTGGCAGCTACTTTAGGGCTTAGGTTTTGTTTTTGTTTTTCCTTTTTCTTTTTCCCAAATTGTGTAGAGAATAAGGTTAGAAAAGCAGACAGAAGCCAGATTATGGAGGTTTTAAAGGTCCAAAGGAATAGGGGATTTTCCACAGTCCTAGGTTTGAGTGGGAATGAATGACTATTCAATGATTTTCTTATTAGTCAGGACCTCAAAATTGCTTTCTCATGTCCCACCTATTCTTATTCACATTCCCTCAATTGCATGAAGGGAGTCCAGGAGGAAGGAAGGGCATTTATCATTTAGCCAGACATTTCTGCTCGGGTTTTAGATACAGGCTTTTATGTACATGGTGGTTGAATGGCTTTCCATTTGGAACTGTTTAAAACAGAATATTGTCTTTCAGATACAACATGGGTAAAACACTGAAACAAATCAGAAACACAAAAGCTGTTTTAAGGCTCCAGTCATTTCTGGCACAGAAGACTGGACACTGCCCTTTCATTTAAAGAGATATCTTGTGGCTCCCTCTCATGTACATGTAAGAAATATCACACATAAAATTCTCATTTTCTAATCGGTAAAGAAGCCCTACTAAAGAGCCTAGAAATTTGGGGTTATCACCAAGCGCTAGAAGTGGTACCAAGAGAAAAGATGGACATGAGTAGTGAGCAGAAATCATGCAAGAGATGCTTATGGGCAATGATCAGCCTCACTCGTATCATTGTGAGGTAGGCAACTCATCCGTTAAGATAAACTCTATTGGAATAACACATCTGAATAAAAAAATATGCAATGCATACATTAATATAAAAACAGACAATGCTCTATAGCGCAGGTAATTTCAAGGTGAATTGCCTTATGAAGGGGCAGGCGAGGAGGCTTTTAAACTTTTTCAACCATGACCGACAGCACAAAATGCATCTTGTATCCCAGTACACATGCAGATGAAACTGATCTGATGAAACACTTATCTCTGCTACTTGTGAAGCACTCTAAAAATTATTTTATTCCATTTTTTAAAACGCTATTCAAAATTCACTAAAGTGATTTCGTTACCCAAATGAGTCACCATTCGCAATTATTTCAAGAGAGTAATCCATTTGACTGTCTCCTTCCTGATATTTTATTTCTATTTCTTCAGATAAGATGCTTATAACCACATCTCATGAACTAATCAAAGTTAGAAATCAAATGACTCGAGGCTGTGACCCAGAGGAATATTCAGAACAGTAGAAATTATGCTATTATCTTAAGTATAAATGCAGGCAGACACACGGCATAGAGATGGTTAAAAAAAAAATGTCCACAGGTCCCCTCCTTACCATCTCATCAGCTACAATGACCAAAGTTACAATAAAGAAGCAAAATGGGCCAAAATCTAGAGGGTTAAATATATTTTGGTTTCGATTTTCTTGTTTGTTTCCTCATCTTCTGAAAACTCAACCCTCTAGCCAGTCAAAATAGCTATAAATGTCACTGCCTATGCTTCTGACTTTTTCTCAAGACTAAGAGCAGCAGAGAAACTTGGGCTCCACTCTTTCATAAAGAGAACAATCATCTTGCTCCTATTGGTGATGATCTAAACATAGCAGGATTCACCTGCTGGTTTTTAACCTCCAGCTGATGGATGCAGTCATATCAATCTGGGCCTGCCCCACCATCCAGCAGGCAGGCCCCAGCAGAGCATAGGGCAACCCTGGGGTACCAGAGTCCCAGTGCTCGCCTTCTCTAGGATGAAGGCAACAGGCAGCATCTGTTGAGGCAGCATCTGTTGGGTCAGCATCTGTTGAGTCTGTCAGATACTACGGTTAAGACCCATCCCACTGTCTTCTTCATCCCATATGACATCGCTTGTTCTGATTGGGAAGTTTCACTGACTCCCATCTGTCCAAATCATAGTCCCAGAGTCAATGGATTCAACTTTAAAACAAAATTTGTCTTTCTTCCAGTTCCATATGTTCCACTAGCTGTCCCCCAATGCAGCCTCTGCGTGCTTTTCATCTATGCTGGATTAGTGGACAGCCTTACATAAGAATCTGGATGGACCTGTACTATAAAGTAGATGAAGCTGAAGGGAGAAAATGTGCAAAGACAGATAAGGAAATATCATTTCCATATATGTGAATGTGCTTCAGTTCAGGCCTCGAGTCCAGTCCTGTGTAATGTTGCTGTCAGGAAGTGGGGACTGAAGAGTGAGTCTGATGTAGGGATGCAAAGGAACAAAGGATGGATGCTCTGGAAGGGGCCTATGTATGTAAAGGTCCAGAGTGAAGAGGAAGAGTGTCATGATGGGATTTTCAGAGGGCAAGGGTAGTAAGGCAGTGGCTGATTTTGCATCCCTTTCTAGTTGTGGCTCAGTGTTCTACTCCTCTCCTTGGGAAGGACTTTTCAAGCTCCCTTGAGGTTATACTCTGGTTAGGAGGCCCTGAACAGCCCCTTATTTTAACCCTGTCTAAGACCAGCCAGAAGAACAAGATTTTATTCCTGGCCATATTGTAGAAGGAGAAGACCCTTCAGTATGGGACAAAGGAATCCCTGGAAGGGCTATTAACACCCAACCTGTACGAATCAGCCTTGGACCAGAAACTACTTATCCTAACAGGAGAGAATATTCTATAAAGTTGGAAGGGAAGAAGGGTATACAACCCCATGTGGGTAAATTCCTAAGGCATGACCTTTTGGTGCTCTGCCAGTCTCTGTTGCAACACTCCTATTCTACCAGTTGTTAAGCCAAATGGGGAACATAGGATGGTACACGACCTTACAGCAGTAAACGACACAGTGATCCCTATACAGCTCTCCATGGCCATTCTTTATACATATTAACTCAAATTCCTGAGGATGCTAAAAGGTTTACAGGACTCGATCTCAAGGATGCCTTCTTCTGTACTCCAGTTCATTCCTTGTCACAATATCTGTTTGCCTTTGAGTGGACTAATCTTGACTCAGGCCAAATGCAGCAATATAACTAGTTGCCTCAGGTGTTTTGGAAGAGCCCACCTGTTTGCCCAGGGCTGGGAAAGGAACTAGGGCTTCCCGGGTGGCTCAGTGGTAAAGAATCTGCGTGCCATGCAGGAGATGCGGGTTTGATCCCTGGGTCAGGAAGATCCCCTGGAGGAAGGCATGGCAACCCACTCCAGTGATCTTGCCTGGAGTATCCCATGGGAAGAGGAGCCTGGCAGGCTATGGTACATGGAGTCACAAAGAGTCAGACATGACTGAAGCAACTGAGATGCAAGGGTAGTGAACAGAAGTTTGGATTTTATTCTGAGAGTAAACAGGAAGCAATGGGAGCCATCTTATTTTAATAAATCAAATTAAATAGATATGATTTATGCCCTAGATAAAGCCCAGGTTGCAGGATGGAGTAGGGATGGATTAGAGCAAGTAAATCAGGATGATGGCAGTGCAAACACAAGGAAATAGGGAGACAGAAGAAATCTTAAGTGGTCAAAAGGTACAAACTTCCATTTATAAGACAACTAAATACAGCATGGTAACTACAATTAACAACACTGGAGTTAGGAGTTGCATATTTGAAGAATGCTAGAAGAGATCTTAGCAGTTCTCATCACACACACAAATTTGTAATTACATGAGGTGCTGGATGTTAACGAAACTAATTCTGATCATCATTTTGCAATATATACATTTAGCAGCTTCCTTTCTCAAATTATTGCATCATAAGGGCTAACACTAATACAAACTTACATGTTGATTGTATCTCAATTAAAAAAAAAAAATCTAGAAAGAAAGCTTTAGGTGCTGACTTGACAAGGCTTCAGATCAGATCAGATCAGTCGCTCAGTCCGACTCTTTGCTACCCCATGAACTGCAGCACGCCAGGCCTCCCTGTCCATCACCAACTCCCGGAGGTCACTCAGACTCACATTCATCGAGTCAGTGATGCCATCCAGCCATCTTATCCTCTGTCGTCCCCTTCTCCTCTTGCCCCCAATCCCTCCCAGCATCAGAGTCTTCTCCAATGAGTCAGCTCTTCGCATGAGGTGGCCAAAATACTGGAGTTTCAGCTTTAGCATCATTCCTTCCAAAGAAATCCCAGGGCTGATCTCCTTCAGAATGGACTGGTTGGATCTCCTTGCAGTCCAAGGGACTCTCAAGAGTCTTCTCCAACACCACAGTTCAAAAGCATCAATTCTTCGGCGCTCAGCCTTCTTCACAGTCCAACTCTCACATCCATACATGACCACAGGAAAGACCATAGCCTTGACTAGGCGAACCTTTGTTGGCAAAGTGATGTCTTAGTCATTGACTAACTGTGGACCTGAGGCTGTGACTAAAGATGACCTCAAGTTTTGGAGTTTTGGGGGGACAACTGGGTAAATAGGGGCAGGGATCAGAAATAGCAGCAATTTTGGGAGGGAAGCTAGAAAGGTTTTACCTTTACTTTTACCGAGTCTTCTGTTACAGTCCATTGGTGGGAAGGAAATGGGATGGAAAATATGGGAGAAGAAGAATGTGTATCCTCCCTTTGTAACTAAAGTGAAGTGAAACTACTTAGGGACCATGAATATTTATAAATTTTGACTGACATTTTTCTCTTATTTTTTTCACAAGTCATATCAATTCATTATTAAAATTACAGAGAAGCATAATCAGGGCCAATCTATCCATGGTGCTTTGCGGGCACAGCTCTGAGGGCCTGTGGGTACTAATACTCTCCAGCCCATGAAACCGTTTTCATCTGAATTGCTTTAAAAAATTTACCTTCCCTCCTAGGTGGTCACCACAAAACAGAAAAAAGTCAGAAGAAAAACATAAATAGGATAACAACCAACACAGAACAGTGAATCCAGCCTGGATTATAGTCATCTTTATGACAATGTAGTCTTTTTTGCAGATTTTCACTAATCTCTCTCTTTTCTTTAATTTTATTGGAGTGTAGTTAATTTACAATATTATGTTAGTTTCTACATATACATATATCCACTCTTTTTTAGATTTTACTCTTATGTGAGTCATTGCAGAATATTGAGTAGACTTCCCTTTGCAATACAGCAGGTCTTTATTAATTATCTATTTTATATATAGTAGTATGTATGTGGCAATCTCAATCTTCCAATTTATCCCCTCCCATCTTCATCCTCTAGTAAGTTTGTTTTCTACCTCTGTAACTCTATGTGTGTTTTGAAGATAAGCTCATTTGTACCTTTTTTTTTAGATTCCATATGTAAGTGATGTCATGCAGTATTAAAATATAAATTTTAACATTGTTTTACAGAATAAGCTGCCCACAAAGGCAAAAGCACCTGGGGCTTACAAAAGTCATAATGTGTCTGTGGTATGGACAGCTATATGTCATATCTAGACCTAAAAGCCTCTGTCATATACAGTAGATCCATGAGATCTGAGCACCTCCCTACGTATCATCACCCCAGGCCCCACCATCTCAACTAGGTTTCTTGCCCCACTCCCAATTTTTTCAGCAGTTTAAAAAACTGTCTCAAAGTTTGTATCTAAATCTTCATGACTGCTCAGTAGAGTGCAAATGCTTCATCCTTTCTATGGGTAAATTGTAAAGGAATAAGAAACTTTACATTTTCAGATCGTCTGACATAGAACTTCCACTAAGAATTAATTCTCAGGAAATAAAATCAGATGGAATTACAAAGATGGATATCACAATGCTATTTCCACTAAAAAATAGGACATCCCTAAATATTCTGTGATAAGAGTCTGGTTAAATTAATTATAGTTGATCCACACAACGAAATACTAAGCAGACATTAAATAAGACATGTAATTATATATTTATTGTAGGAAGATAGTCACAACATATGAAATGGAAAAAATAAGATATTTCATATATTATAGTTTAATCTCTTCGTAAAGCAAAATATATATACCAATCTATTTTGGTGGTTGGATCATGGATAATTACTAGTTTTGCTTCTCTGAATTTAAAAATTGTTCAACAATGGGCATATGCTACATTGGATTAAAAAATACTAAAAGTATGTACTCTTTGATTCAGGATCTGCTGGTAGATATTTAACAAAAAAATTATTACAGATGTGTGCACAGATTTAGCCACAAAGATACAGTTTTCCGTCATCATCAGTTTTTCCCTCTCTACTGAATTTTCCCATGAGCATATATAAGTACCATAATTTCTCCCGTTGTTAAAAAAGTTCTACTTTAATGTAAATTAGTGTAGCCACTATCAGAAGATAGTATGGAGGTTCCTTAAAAAACTAAAAATAGAGTTACCATATCATTCAGCAATCCCACTCCTGGGTATATATCCAGAAAAGATGAAAACTCTAATTTGAGAAGACACATGAACCCCAATATTTACAGCAGCACTATTTACAACAGCCAAGATACAGAAGCACTTAAATGACCATCAACAAATGAATGGACAAAGAAGATGTGGTACATATAAACACAATGGAACATTACTCAGCTATGAAAAAGAATAAAATAATGCCATTTGCAACAACATGCATGTACTTAGAAATTATCATACTGAATGAAGTAAATCAGACAGAGAAAGACAAACAAGCATTTACAGTATAGCACGGGGGATTATATTCAATATCTTGGAATAATCTTTAGTAGAAAATAATCAGGAAAATATATATATATATATATATATATATATATATATGTATAACTGAACCACTTCACTACACAACTGAATTAATGCATATAATATAATGCATAATTAATCAACTATACTTCAATAAAAATTAATTTAAAAAATAGGTGATGAGCACATTACCAGTAGTTTGCTGACTCCTTTTCTAGAACATGTATTTAAAAAAAAAAAAAAAAAAGACTAAAAAAAGTCACACTTCCTCTCCAACTTCCACTTTATTTTTCTGCTCTGCCATAAAGCAAATCATCTTTCAACAGCTCACATCAACACCTATCAAACTCTGTGCAGTAAAGGATCAGTTTATTTTTCATTTCTAATCTGTGACTAGAAACAGATACTTGTGGAAAATGAAATACAATTAATCGATATAAAAATGATCCTGCGTCTGAATGTCATGACCATGTCAAACTGCTAGAAAAGTTTCTAAAAGCTGACTTTGTACTATTAATACATCCCTGCAGTGATCCTCAGACACGCTGAGCAAGACTCTTCTGTACTCACTGTCCCAATCCTTTTGCCCTCTCTTGATGTTAACCCATCCGGTCAGGCTCTCTTCCCATCCTTGCGCTGAAACTACCATTGCTCAGATCACCTTGAGCCTCCACACTGCTAATATCATTGCTCAATCCTTTTTTAACTCCACAGTCTGTAGCATTTTATACACGCAATCTCTCCTTCACCTTTAATTGAACTTTCTCTTGATTATCTTCCTACATCCCTATGATTCTACTCAGAGTCATTCTTCTTCTCCCCAGCCTTCAACTTTGGGGTGCTCAGAGCTCAGTCCTGGAACCTCTTCACTGTTCTCATCCAATCTCATCACTTTAAATAGGGTCTATATGCTGATGATGCCGAAAATTAGATCTCTAGCTCAGAACCATTCCCTGAATTCTAGACACACACACACGTCCAACTGCAAAGTCAACATTTGGATGTCTAAAAGGCATCTCAACATTAACATGACCAAAATAGAACTAGTAATCTTCTATGCCCTTCATCATCCTTGACTCCTCTTTTTATTTCCTGGAATTCAACTGCTTTTTAGCATTTCCACTGCTAACACTGGTTTAAGTCACCATTATCTCTCAGCTTGGTCACTGTAGTGGAGTATATTAACTTGCCTTCCCCCATAGTCTAATCTCAATAGAAAAAGCAAACCATTTTTTCCAATCATAAGTCCCATAACGCCATATGCATGCTCAATCCATCCCATGGCTTCATTTTTCACTCAGAGTAAAAGCTAAACTTGTTACAGTGGCTTTCAAAGGGCCTGCAGAGTCTCTCCTTCCTCTGACCCTCTTTATCTCCTGCTACTCTCCCCAGGTTCTCTCTGCTCCTGCCACACTGGGATCCTTGCACTTTTTTCTGCTGGATACATCTGCTTCAGGGCCTTTGCACTGCTGTTCGCTCTTTCAAGAAAGCTCTTGATTCGATACTACCTTGGTCCCCTCCCTCACTTCCTTAATACTTTTGATCAATGTCATTATCTTAGTGAGGCAATGTCACGCATCTTCCCTCTTCTGTCTGATCTGTCTCTGTTGTACTTTTTACCACATAACATACTTCTTCATTTGCTTATTTTCTGTTGGTCTCCACGTAAAATATATGCTACTTAAGATAAGGGATGGTGTTATGTTTAATTTTACTGTCACAGCCCCAGTACTAAGATGCAAACTGTATTTATTGAGCAAATGTTCATCCTGATGCCCTTCATAAACAAAAAATTATTTTAAGCAATTTAAGTATCTATCAATAAGAGATTCACACGTTCAGAAAATAGGATACTATTTATATCTGTATCTACATGATGGCCATAGATACGAAATGGAATACTATTCAACTGTTCAAAGTTTGCATGAACTGCAAATGATTACATTTACTGAGAGGAATGGAGAAGGAAATGGCAACCCACTCCAATGTTCTTGCCTGGAGAATCCCAGGGACGGGGGAGCCTGGTGGGCTGCCGTCTATGGGGTCACTAAGAGTCGGACACGACTGAGCGACTTCACTTTCCCTTTCCACTTTCCTGCATTGGAGAAGGAAATGGCAACCCACTCCAGTGTTCTTGCCTGGAGAATCCCAGGGACAGGGAAGCCTGGTGGGCTGCCGTCTATGGGGTCACACAGAGTCGGACATGACTGAAGCGACTTAGCAGCAGCAACTGAGAGGAAAAGAAGCCTGTAGCATCTTTAAAAAAATCAGATTACCAAGTAATACATATGGCATTAGCTCATTCCTAAAAGGAAAAGTTTTTAAAGTATATGCATCAATGTAAACTCCTAATCCAAAACAACATTTTTTAAAAATGATCAAAACAGTCAACTCCACAAGGCCTTAAATCCGAGGTTTCCTCTGACAACATTCATGACACAGAAGAGCAGCAGGATGGGTACTGATCTGGCCATGTTGGGATGGTCTGTGCAATTTGGTGGGATTCCATGGGCTCCAGTGCAAAGCTGCTCCTTAAACCATTAAATACCCAATAAAAGCCATAGAACCATCAGAGCTGTGCTTCTCCAAGTGGGGATAGGAATGACTTGCAGAAATGTTAAGTAGCATTTGGATTTAGGCTTGTGTCTTCTTCCAAGTTTCAGGATTATTTAAACACTCCTGTTTCCAAGTAAAGATGGGTAAGGCAGCTGCTTCAGCCCCCGACAGCCCCACCGCATCATGGAGTGAGGCAAGAGCCACCAAACCCAGCCGAGAGGATGACAAGGTGGGAAAAGACACGGTGAAATCATCTAGGCAGGGAAGACTGAAGTGAGAGGAAGGTTTTTTTTTTTTTTTTTTTTTGCTATTTCCTTTATCTTTTCTGGCAAAATTAAGGTTTAATTCTTTGCTGGCAACAAAGTTGATTTTTCAAAGGAGGAAAACATTTATAGAGAGAAAGCACATTTAACTAAATTTTATGTTCAAAAGGTGAGTGCACTGATATTTGCAAGTCCTCTGGTCCATGCTGAGAGGTTGCCTTATCACTACGAGTTCCTCCTCACAAGGTCTTTGTGCTTCTCTTTAGTTCTCTTACACAGAATCCACTAACCAACCTAGGTTATATACATTTAATTAGAGAACTAATGATGGCCAAGTTCTAATTAACTAATGCAGTGGTTAAGGTCACCTTCTCAGGTTCATAAAAAGTATTCTGCTGAACATAGCAGTTTTGGACCTGGTGGCCACTTGGGCAATAACAATGTTTTCACTAGAGGAAACTGAGGACCACATGCTGCTACTGCTGCTGCTGCTAAGTCGCTTCAGTCGTGTCCGATTCTGTGCGACCCCATAGACGGCAGCCCACCAGGCTCCCCCGTTCCTGGGATTCTCCAGGCAAGAACACTGGAGTGGGTTGCCATTTCCTTCTCCAATGCATGAAAGTGAAAAGTGAAAGTGAAGTCGCTTAGTCGTGGAGGACCACATAGGAGATGATATTTATCTAGAGCTGGTCAGTAGTGGAACTATTAATAGAACTAGATTTCAGGTCTTCTAGGTGACTCAGACAGTGAAGAATCCGCCTACAATGTGGGAGACCTGGGTTCGATCCCTGGGTTGGGAAGATCCCCTGGAGGAGGACATGGCAACTCACTCCAGTATTCTTCTTGGAGAATCCCCATGGACAGAGGAACCTGGTGGGCTACAGTCCATGGGGTCACAAAGAGTCAGACAGGACTGAGCGACTAAGCACCAGTACCCAATCTAGGGCTCTTAGCACTCCATGAAGATAACCATTTAACTGGGATCCAAATTACCACAGCAGGGAGAAAGGGGGTTGAAAAAGAGATTTCCAAACCTAGGAGACACCAGTCTCGCTGCCTGGAAATGAATTGGGAGTTTATAAAATGTGCTGATTTCTGGATTCCATTGCAAGAATTTATATATCACAGAAGTTCCCTTCAAGTAAATCTGATGCACAACCAAGTTCAGGAATCACTGGCCTGGGTTATACAAGATAGAAGAGCATAGCCCCCAGCAGATTTCTATTAAAAAAAAAAAAAAAATGCAAGTCATTCTCCTTACTCACTCTATGAAAAAATAACATGGAAATATGCAATTATAAAGCTCAAAATAGCTTCTTCAGGAGGAAAAAAAAATGATTCACACTTCTAAAGATGCTCAGGCCACAGCTGCAATCTGTTCTTATGGCCAAAACCCTTGGAAAGCCCAATTAAGGGAAGCCACATTGGGCTTGGTTGCCGAGACCCACCCAAAGCTGTGTTGTTCTCTCTGGAGACAGGGAACAATGACCACACCCTAGGGAGACATGCAGGCAGCTGACACTGACCTTCAAGGAGCTGGAAGCTTGGCTTTCTAACCTACAGCTGTCATCCCATGGAGCCAGGCTCCTTTCAGGTCCTAGAGGCTACTGCACCTGCTTGGGCAGAAGGCGTCTTGGGAGGAACAGTTTACTGGCCTTTCACTAGAGTCCAAACTCTGGGCTGGTTCAAGTCCACCCCATTGCCCATAGCGAGGGGGTGGGTAGAGAAGAAGCAGCAGGCTGAGAGCTGTCTGGAGGCAGACGGGGAATATAATAAATTAGGAAGTCACACAGCTGTGTGTTCTGAAACACAAGATTGAAAATAGATCATGTTTTCCTCTTTGGGGAACATACTGTGGTGTTGATATTTTCTAATTCAAATTTGGACCCAGGAGGCCTCCTCACCAAATTACCCCAAGGCGGAGGAGGAGGAGGAGGGATGAAGAGGAGTCCTTTGGTATAATTCATTTTCACTTACTTTGGAAGAAAAAAGGATGCTGTTTAAGAGGTTTGAGGATAAAGCAGAGACATCATAAAAAATTTAGTGATATCTGAAAAATATTTTTGGAACTGATTTTGAAGCAAATGGAAAGTTACTCTATTTGTATGGTAAATACTTTTTAATTTTTTTGGACCATGCCACATGGCTAGTGAGATCTTAGTTCCCCAACTAGGGATTGAACTCTGACCCTCAGCAGTGAAAGCATGGAGTCCCTACCACTAGACCACCAGGAAATTCCCATTAAATATTTATTAAATGCAGATTTATGTAATGCACAGGACCAGAGGCTAAGCTAGAACATAAATTCACTCTGAGCCTCATTCTTAGAAGCACTTACAGTCTGTAAGGAAGATAGGGCATTCTTTAAAAAATGAAAGCAGTATTGATAGTTTTGCACCGTAGTTAAAAGTAAACAGCACAATAATATCCCATAATAATTAACTGTATCAGATGTCTTTATGACCTCAGCCTACTTAACCTCTCCCAGAGTCCCAAGTCCTTCAATTGTAAATGATGATGCTATAAGGGTTAACAGAGTACTGACCTCATGAAATTGCCTGCCAAATAGAAAGCATCTGAAAAATGGTAGTGGTCTTGTTTTGCTTTTTTTTAATAGATTCTTTCTACTCATCTTTAAAGACCAACAAGTGGTTTTTGATTGAAGTTCAAGTGCCCAGAGTTGGGAGATTCTATTGGCATTCATCTCCTAATCTACTCCAGCAACCAGGAAAATCCATCCAAAGCCCTCAGGAGCTTTAAAGGGCATCCTAGAGCTTCTGTCCACTGCTGCTCTCTCAACCAATGGGGACTCCTGGGGGTCAGTCCAACACTGTAGGAAATGAACTGAAGACTGGAGGTATGGGTATCCTCCTGGATTTCTTGGGTGTTTGTTTTTGTTTGGCACATATATATTTTGGTTATAAAACCTTATAACTTAGCATTGCATCACTATTTCAGTGCAGTCTAACATCTTGATTGTGTTGTTTTAATTCCTTTCTTTTTCTGATCTATTTTATACTGCTTTATCATCTAGTTGAAACAGCATTCTACTTACACTTTTTCTCTAATTTCATCCCTCCCAAATTAATATTCTATTTTTACAACATCCTAGGATCTTTTAGCTCATAACTTGGTGTGATACAATCCTACAATAAGTTCTGTAAAGTGTGATTAATGCTCTGGGGGGAAAAAAAAAAAACAGCCTATGGGTCTAACCCTGGGTTTTAGAAGAGACAGACATCTGCAGAACTAGAGGAAGATGGTTTTCATTTGTCACATTTTTGGAGTGAGACTAGTAATTTTAATACTAGATTGATTTCCTAGATGAGAACTGAAGATACCATCCATTTAGACAGCCTGCTTCATCTACTGGGATTACTTTGCTTTAATGCTTTTTAAAAAATAATGTTTCTACTTATATAAGAAGCTGCATGTCCTGAAATCCATAGTTTTTGATGTATGTAACCACTGGATTTTTGGTAAGCCACATCCCCAGTATTGTTGAACAGAATGGAAGACAATGAAACTCATCATATACGTGGCTGAGCACTCATCATATACGCGGCTGAGCTGCACTGAGAAGGTGGCAGGAGCAGTGAGCCTCTCGCAGACTCCCAGTGGTGAGATGTCCTGAGCCCGGCTCCTGCCACTGCTCTCATCATGATGCCTCATCCAGTGACATCCCAAACTTTCCTCCCCACAGCCATCCAAGGAAGCCTCTTGTGCGGCAGGGCTGCGGGTACTTTTGTTCTAAGAGACAACAGGCCAGAGCTGGATCCAATTTAAAATCATTTTTATTTATTTGAATTTTTAAAAAAATATATTAAATTTTTTCTGCAACAAGACACATTTTTTTCGTATTTTTCATATACTCCCTATTGTGAATACGTGTATGTATGTATGTATGTATAGACAGAGAGAGAGAGAATGGTAAAGCAGATATGGTAAAATGTGAACGTAATAGTAGGTGAACCAGGGTGAAAGGTATATGTGAATGAATTCTTTGGACTCTCTTGCAAAAAAATGTTTTTTTAAAAAGAAATACTTTTACTTCCACTCGTTTATCATTGCTCTTACTTATCAATTCTTCCTTACCAATTTTTACATTATTATTCTTCTAAATGAACTCTACCATCACTTTGTGACGTTCCCATCCCAGATCCCATTGGTATTTTGGAACAAGATATGAGCCTGTGCATTGACTGGGGGGCTTAAATATTGATCACAGTATGTATGTTTTCCTCCTAGGAATAAAACACTTATTTAGTTATTTAAAATTTGTGCTGCATATCGTAGTAAACTCTTACAGTTAGTAAACTCTTACAGTTTTCTTCACATTAGTCCCAAGATGTTTTCTGTTAGGATTATTCCGAAGCAGTTTACATTTTTATTGCCACTGCTAGAAAAACCCTTGTTATCCATTTTATAATTAACTAATTATTGCTGACATATGGAAATGTTACAAAGTTTTGTTTATCCACTATGTAGCTACTCTTCTAAATTATATTAATCCTAACAGCATTTCCATTGCTTCTTCAGGGATTTCTAGATAGTTTTATTGTCTATAATTTAAACTACTTTGTTTCTATCAATACGTTGTACCTCTATTTGTGTCTATCAGCATCCTTTGCATCCTACTCTAGTTGCAGATTTTAATGGCAAAGCAGTTTTGTTATTACCATTTTAAATATCATGTTGGTGTGTTGCACTGTAGTAGTTTACAAAATGATGCTAAGAATGTATCCTATTCCGTCTTTAACAGATGACATTAATGCTATCAAATACCATTTCGGATTAATTGAAATTAGCATTTCAGTTTTCATATAGAGTTTATTCATACGTAATGGGTACTGTTCTGTTTTTTGTTACTGAGTTGCTTTGGCTTCGCTGAGATAAACGGATCTTTGAGCCAAATTCAAGGTCCACTGCTGCTGCTGCTGCTAAGTCGCTTCAGTCGTGTCCGAATCTGTGCAACCCCACAGACGGCAGCCCGCCAGGCTTCCCCATTCCTGGGATTCTCCAGGCAAGAACACTAGAGTGGGTTGCCATTTCCTTCTCCAATGCATGAAAGGGAAAAGTGAAAGTGAAGTCACTCAGTCGTGTCCGACTCTTCTCAACCCCATGGACTGCAGCCTACCAGGCTCCTCCGTCCATGCGATTTTCCAGGCAAGAGTGCTGGAGTGGGGTGCCATTGCCTTCTCCCAAGGTCCACTGCTAGTAACTATCAATACAAAGGTTTTTATAACATGTACTTTGAAAACACTCATAATCTATTTTTTATATTTTAATTGCTTTTGTTTTCACCATTTAATTATTTTCAAGTTATCTTTACACTTTTCAGTAAACCACCTCAACTTATAGGGGAAACAGGGCCACAAATAAGGTAAAAACTCTTAATGTAGTCGAAATTACAACAGAAGAGACACAGATAAAGTGCTTTAGGAGTTTAGAGGAGGATGTGATATCCTGTTACAGCTGGAGTTCAGGAAGGAATCAGAACAGTTACCCAAATGGGATGTTAAAGATGAACCTGGATGAAAAATATTGCTACAAGGCAGAAGGTGACAACGGGCATCTGTGTCCTGTCATTATGTCTGTGTCTCTCCTCATCAGGAGGCAGGGAAATCTACCAGGCTTCCCTCTCAATCTATAACCTAATTTGATAGGAGGAATGGATACTGATTGTTTCCAGCTATGTATCTTCTCAAAAATAATGTAAAAAAGGGCAAGTCCTAAAAAAGCCTATTGTAACTATAAATTATTTTCATCCATTTATAATTGAGATGTGCTTGATATATTCTTTCCAACTGCCAAACAATTTTACTCAGCAACCATGTGTCTATGGAGACAACCATTACACTGTGATTCAGAAGGATATACAAGGACAGCCTTCTGACACACCAACAAAACACCCCAGAACTTCAGATTTGTATGACAGCCACTGGATGCACAGGAAGAGCTGGCTTTGCTATGGGATGAGATGCATTTCAGTGTCTCTGAATCTTTGCATATTAGAGTACTTCCTTCAATAGGACAGCATTTTATAGTTAACAAAACACTTTAACTGACGTTCTTCCTCTGATTTTCAGATGATGATGGTTTTCCTGTGTTACAAATGGGAGACTAAGGAGCAATATGTCTAGCCATCATGACAAAGACAAAATCATTGATGTCTATCAACCAGGGCTTCTGATTCTGGATACAGGAATCAGGCCCTCTCTCTCATGGTACTACTATTATAAATCCTGATATCAATTGTTTAATTTTAGTTTTAGTGGAGTATAACTGCTTTAAAATATTGTGTTAGTTTCTGCTGTACAATGAAGTGAATATGCACTATATGTATGCATATGCCCCTCCCTCTTGGGCCTCCCTCCACCCCTCCCCTTCATTCCCACCCCTTTAGATCATCATGGAGCACTGAGCTGGGCTCCCTGTGTTATACAGCAGCTTCCCACCAGTTATCTGGTTTACACACGGTAGTGTATATATGTCAATCCTACTCTCCCAACTCGCCTCACCCTCTCCCTCCCATGCTGTGTTACATCTCCATTCTCTACATCTGCATCTCTATTCCTGCCCTGCAAACAGGCTTGTCTGCATCATCTTTCTAGACTCTAGGTCCATTCACATCACAAATGATCTAATTTTGTTCCTTTTTATGGCTGAGTAATATTACATTATATATATGTATATAATATCAATTTCATAACTATTTTAAACAACCACTTTGGAATGACTTTTATATTCTCTCCTATGACATGTTAAATTGGGGCAAAAGTGCATGTAACTTCCTAAATCCAGGCTCAGGCCTTGAATAATTTTTGCTTATTTGCTTACATTAAACTTAAGGCTGAAATAGAGTATGAAAGTATAGAATATAAAGAAGTAGAATATAAATATTTAAGACAGAGTCAAGATCTGAGAGGCTTCAACTTGCCATGGATCATGGGTACAAGCTAGTATTAGGAGGAAAAATGTCCTTAAGAGGTTTAATTGTTGAAAGCTAATTTCCTTGAGTTTGCTTTAGCTAGGATGATCTAAGAGTGAAAGTGATGGATGTATTTTGCAAATACGAAAACACCAATGTCCCAGAGTTAAGTGTCTATTCTAATTGCTCTGCACTCCAGAGTCCTTCAGATTGCTCATCTGTGTTATTTTTACTTGCTAAAGCAGAGGTGTCTGGGTGATGAATTATACAAGGTGCTTCACTCAGCACCACTGGTATGTGATAATAAATATTTCCACTGAAAGACTAGGTAAGAAAATGCTTAAAATTTTCATAGTGTGTGATGCAGATTTTGTTCTTGTATCTTTTTTTTTTTAACAGAAGTAGCTATTAAATTTTAATCTAATTATGGTATAGTCAAACAGCTCAAGATGGCAGTTATTTCAGAGAAATATGAAGGCTTCAATCATAAATGTATGTCCATCCTGCCCTTCAGAACACACTGGAGAATAACACACATGAAAGCATAACTGAGGAAGTGGAATATCCATTTGCTAAAAAGAAAATAAAGTAGTGGAGCTCTAGTAGCGAAGTGATGAAAAATGAAATACATTATAATCAAACTTCAATTTCCATTTTTCTGCAACCTTTGATATTGTGACCTAAAAAAATACAGTGCATTTTCTCAACTCCCAATAAAGGCAAAATGACAGAGGGCTATAATCTGAATTCAATTTATTATAGTTTTTTGCAGCAGTAAAGAAAATGCAGAAAATAGGTTTCAAAGTAAAGGGACAGAATTAAGGGTTTGAGTAGTTTCCCAATTTTCTTTAGCTACCCATCATCCTATGGCCACTCAGAGAAGACTAGTTTCAATCTTGGGAGAAGCTAATGATTGCTATGACCTTTAAATGTTCTAGTTCCCTCTCAGACACTGAGTTTGACACAAGCTATGGTCACAGTGCTAGCCAAAGATATATGAGAAAAAGTTTGCTAAAGGGCTTTTGAGTCTACAGTCACATCACCCTGAACACATTTATTTTATCTGAAGGGCTTTTGAAAACATTCTTATACACCTAAAAAAGATAGCCTCTTGCTCCTCTGGACCATGTGATGATAGCTGCCATTTTGCTATAAGCACGAGAACAAATTTGGTATGCCAAGAATGGCAGAACCAAAAGATGGAAAGAACTTGGGTCCTTGGTGACATCACTAAACAGATATCTACCCCCCAGAACCTGCTCATGTCTGAAGCTGTGACATTCAATAAATGTTCTTCTTATGTTGGCCATTTTGAGTTGGGATTTTGATTACTTGAAGCTGAAAACCTCCTAATCGACTCTCCATTCATCATCTGTGCTAGGCTAGAGTAAGGTAAGTTTGTCTCTGATCCTGGCACTGCATATTGTCATGTTTGCAAGGTCTTGTCACACCCAGAAAACATAATCTAGTTCTAGAATTTTATGCCTAGGACTGCAACATTTCTTTTTATTGTTAAAGTTCTTCTACTGGTTCCCACTCCACTATCTGGTGAAATCCAGACACCTCCGTGCTGCAAATCCTTATACCTTGATCTGTGCCTCTACTGTCAGAATCTCCTCCATTTGCCTGCTCCCTCAAGCTTCCTGCTTTTGCCATACTGAAGTACAAGCCCTCCATATCTGCAAGGGACTGGTTCCAGGATTGGTTGGGTCCAAGGAGGCGGAACCAGCAGATAAGAAGAGCAGACTGTAGAATTCTCCAAACCTCCTGGTCTTTCCACCTACAGTTCTCAATACCTGGAGTTTTCAACAGCTTCTTCCCACTGTGTCTGCCTGGTTATTCTTTTCTTTATCTGCATGATTACACACACTCAGATATCCCTGAACAAGATGGCAGAGGAGTAGGTGTGGACGTGGAGTACATCTCTCTCCATGGATACATTAGGAATACACCTTCAGACACAGAAGCGCATGCAGAACACCAGCTGAGAGCAGACAGGAGTACCTGACCAGCGGGAAAGAATATATAGAACCACACAAACTCGGTAGGATGAAGGAACTAGGGAAAAACGGGAGTGTTGGTAAGACTGGACCTGCCCTTGGCGAGTGGGGGAACTTAAGCAGGGGTCTGATCCCCACATTAGGGCAATTGTCTGAGTCAGAGGAGAAACATTTAAGGCTGAAAGTGAAACAGCTGATCTGTGGCAGCCTAAATGGAATGAGAATCT
This sequence comes from Tragelaphus eurycerus, assembly GCA_935064755.1. Lineage (NCBI taxonomy): Eukaryota > Metazoa > Chordata > Mammalia > Artiodactyla > Bovidae > Tragelaphus > Tragelaphus eurycerus. The sequence goes on from CAKXYN010000002.1 coordinate 36,880,720, forward strand.
GACAGTCCTCGACACAGCCATACACAGCCCAGACAGGGCCACAGGTCCCCTGGAAGGTGCAGTGGCTGGGAGCTAGAGTTTAGAGATTCTGGAGCAATCCCAGGGCGAGGGCTGCTGTTGACTGTGGAAAGACATATCGAGGGGATGGAAGAGAGGAGACTGTGGTGGGAAATGCCGATGGAAGAAAATGGTCAGCTACGGAAGCAAGGCTATACTGTTGAGTCACGTGTAGGGGATGGAGACATCACCACAGCCTCTCGGCACACACCAGCATCAGCAGCTGAACAATAAGAGAGACTAGCCCATCAACCCCCTGATGCACTGAACTATAGAGTAGGACACCACCCGGGGTGCCCCTTTAAGTGCCTGATGCACCGATCTACAGTGTAGGACTCCAGCCAGAGGGGCCCCTCTATGTGCCTGATGCTCTGAACAACAGAGAAGGACCCCAGGAAAGGGAGGTCTCTAAGTGCCTGAGTGGGCGGAGCTATGGAGAAAGACTCCCAAATAGGTCTGATTGGCAGCTACAAGAGGCTCAAATGAAGACTCTGATAGGGCCATAACTCCTGCAGCAGAGGCAGTCCGTGTCCCTGCTGCCAGGGTCCCTGTAAGCTAAGCAGCTGCCCCACCTTCATGTTCAACTCTCACTGGGACAGAACTGCCACAGGCAAAAAAGGCTTGCATCTATGTGCGCAGGGTCACTTTGGTAGCGTCTGACTCTTTGTGACCCTGTAAACTGTGGCCTGCCAGGCTTCTCTGTCAGGGAGCAGGGTTCTCCAGGCAAGAATACTGAAGCATACTGGCCAAGGCTGGCTGCCATACCCTTCTAGAGCACTGTATTTCCTGCTGCCCTAGCCGCCAATTCCCCTGAGTACCTGGTGCTGCCAGAACACCTGCCACCCAAGCAGCTGCACCACCTCCACACCTGGCCTTCTCAGGGGCAAACCAAAGTCCTCCAGGGCAGCCTCAGGAGCAAACCCCAGTGGATGAACCACATGTAAAGGTGGAAATAAAACCGCAATTTAAACCCAGGAACAGGGCGGCTAAGGAATAAGACCCAAAACCTTCCCACTAGCTGTACAAGCTGCAGATTAAATTCATATGATCAACTAGCCAGACTCTGTATCTATGGAATATATAAAAGGTCACTGAGAATTCCCACAAAAATAAATGCACTAGTTCTGATAGCTGTGGACATTGGAGGCAAGAAAACACAGGAGTAGGACCAGAGGAGAATCTGAGCTGTCCTCACAGCAGGTCCAGAGAGCAGCACAGTGTTGGAGGGCATCCTAGGGAGGTGAGGTGGACTGTGACTTCCAGAGAGAGAAAGGACTCTGACAGCAGTGACTCAAGAAAAACATTTATTATTCTGTTTTGACATGTTCTGTAGATTCTCTTGGAATTTTTTTCCCCCTTTTTTCCTCTTCTGTTGTAGCTATGGATTTTATTGGCACTATGAAATCTAATTAAGCTTTTGAGCTTTTTTTCCCTCAGTTAATTAATAATTAATTATTATTTCACTGTTCTTAGAAAACTCTGCCTCTACACTGGGCTTTTGCAGTTCTGTGGAGCTTTCCTTTTTTTTTCTTTTCTCTTTTTTTAATTTTTTAAACCTATTATTATTTTTTCTACATTTATTCCTTTGTTTGTTTTTTCCTACTGTTCTTTTCCCCTTGCAGTTAATCTTTAATGTATATAAATCTTCTTTATCTGCCTCTATTTAACTTTGCATATCTATTCTTTCTTTTCTTTCTTTCCTTCCTCTTGACACATTAGTTTTATTTTCATCACTTTATTCCCACTTGGCACCTTACTTTGGTTTTATTTTCCAGTTTGTGCTTTTGTTAGTTTTGTTCTGGTAGATACAATTTTTGGTTTCCTTTGTTCTCGGGGTCAATCTACTGTACTTTATTTTTGTTGGACTGTATTGATTTTGCTTATGGATATATATGTATATGTGTATATTCAGTCACACTTTTTATTGTTGTTATAAACCTCTGCCTCTACACTGGGCTTTTGCAGTTCTGTAAAGTTTTCCTTTTTTCCCCTTTTTTCTTCCGTTTTTCTTTTTTCTCTTTTTTATAATTTTAATTTCTAATTTTTAAAATCTATTATATTTTTCTACATTTAGTCCTTTGTTTCCCTTTTCTATTGTTCTTTTACCCTTGCAGTTAATATTTAATGTATATAAATTTCCTTCATCTACCTCTATTTAACTCTGCATATTTATTCTTTCTTTCCTTTCCTCTCAACATATTTGTTAGTTTTGTTTTCATTGCATTATTCCCCATTTGGCATCTTGCTTTAGTTTTGTTTTCCAGTTTCTGCTTTAGTTAGTTTTGTTCTTAACTGGTAAATATAATTTTTTATTTCCTTTATTTGCCGGGTCAGTCAGTATTTTATTTTTGTTGGACTGTTTTGACTCTGCTCATGGGTGTATATGTATATGTGTATATTCCATTATTTTAATTGTTATTTGCCTGATTTTGTAACTGCCATTTGTCTGGGGTTCATCTTTGGTTTCTCATCTTTGGACATTTGTTTTAATCTCACTTAATGCCATAACAAACCACTTGTGGAATCTTCATTCCTGACCAGAGATCAAGCCCTGAGCTTTGGAGTGGGAGCACTGACTCCAAGACCCTAGACTATCAGAGAACTAATCCTAGGGAGTATCAAATAGTGAGCATTCACACAAAGGAAACCACTTCTACACAAGACCCAGCATCACTGGACCATCAGTAGCACCCTGTACAAGATGCCTTATCTAAACAACTAACCAAACAAAAGTGCAAACACAATCATCAGCAGACAGGGTTACCACCTCACTCAGCCTTGCCCGTCAGAGGAAAAACAAACAAACAAAAATCCAGCACAAATCTCACCCTATACAAAGCTTACACAAACCACTAGACCAAACTTAGGAGGGCAGAGACAAAAAGGAAGAAAGAATTCAACCTTGAAGCCTGGGAAAAGGAGACCTCAAGCACAATAAGTTAAAAAAAAAATAATTAAAAGGCAGACAAACACTACACAAATGAAGGAACAAACTAGAAACACAGAAGTCCAAATGAATCAAGAGGAAATAGGCAAACTACCTGAAAAAGAATTCAGAATGATGATAGTAAAGATCATCAAAAACCTTGAAAACAAAATGCAGAAAATGCAAGAATCAGTTAACAAAGACGTAGAAGAATTAAAGAATAAGCATACAGAGACAAACAACACAATTACTGAAACTAAAAATACTAAAAAAACTAAAAAGTCAATAGCAGAATATCTGAAGCAGAAGAGTGAATCATTGAGCTGGAAGATGAAATGGTGGAAATAACTTCTGAAGAGCAAAATAAAGTGAAAAGAATGAAAAGAACTGAGGACAGACTCAGGGACTTCTGGGACAATATCAAATATACCAATATTCAAATTATAGGGGCCCCAGAAGAAGAAGCGGAGAAGGCAATGGCACCCCACTCCAGTACTCTTGCTTAGAAAATCCCATGGATGGAGGAGCCTGGTAGGCTGCAGTCCATGGGGTCGCTAAGAGTCTGACACAACTGAATGACTTCACTTTTACTTTTCACTTTTCATGCATTGGAGAAGGAAATGGCAACCCACTCCAGTGTTCTTGCCTGGAGAATCCCAGGGATGGGGGAGCCTGGTGGGCTGCCATCTATGGGGTCGCAGAGAGTCAGACACGATTGAAGCGAATTAGCAGCAGCAGCAGCAGCAGAAGAGAAAAATAAAGGGTATGAGAAAAATTTTGAAGAGATTATAGTTGAAAATTTCCCCAACATGGAAAAGGATATAGTCAAGTCCAAGAGGCACAAAGAGTCCCATACAGGATAAACCCAGGTAGAAACATGCCAGATCAGATCAGATCAGATCAGATCAGTCATTCAGACATGCCAAGACACATACTAATCAAACTAACAAAGACTAAACACAAAGAAAGAACATTAAAAGTAGCAAGGGAGAAGAAACAAGTAACATAGAAAGGAAACCCCATATGCTTAACAGCTGATCTTTGAGCAGAAACTCTGCAGGCCAGAAGGGAATGGCAGGATATATTTAAAGTACTGAAAGTGAAAAATTGACAACTAGATCCTTGTACCCAGCAAGGATCTCATTCAAAATTGATGGAGAAATAAAATGCTTTTCAGACAAGTAAAAGTTAACAGAATTCAGTACCACCAAACCAGCTTTACAACAAATGTTAAAGGGACTTTAGTGAAGAAATACAAGAGAGAGAGAAAAAAAAATCTACAAAATCAACCCCAATCAACCCCAAACAACTAAGAAAATAGCAGTTGGAACATGTGTGTGTGTGTGTGTGTTAGTTGCTTAGTCATGTCCGACTGTTTGCAACCCCATAGACTGCAGCCCACCAGGCCCCTCCATCCATGGGATTCTCCAGGCAAGAACACTGGAGTGGGTTGCCATTTCCTTCTCCAAAAGGAACTAGAGAAAGAAAGTGAAGTCACTCAGTCCTGTCCGACTCTTTGCGACCCCATGGACTGTAGCCTACCAGGCTCCTCCACCAATGGTATTTTCCAGGCAAGAGTACAGGAGTGGGTTGCCATTTCCTTCTCTGAATTGGAACATATATATCAATAATTACTTTAAATTTAAATGGATTAAATGCTCCAACCAAAAGACACAGACTGTCTGAATGGATACAAAAACAAGACTCAAATATATGATGTGTACAAGAAGCCCACTTCAGACCTCAAGACACATATAGACTGAAAGTGAAAGGATGGAAAAATATATTCCCTGCAAATGTGAAGCAAAAGAAAGCTGAAGTAGCAATTCTCATATCAGACAAAATAGACCTTAAAATAAAGACGATTATAAAAGATAAGGAAGGACACTACATAATGATCAAGGGATCAATCCAAGAGGAAGATATAACAATTGTAAATATCTATGCACTCAACATAGGAGCGGGGAAGGCAATGGCACCCCACCCCAGTACTTTTGCCTGGAAAATCCCATGGACGGAGGAGCCTGGTAGGCTCCAGTCCGTGGGGTCGCTAAGAGTCAGACACGACTGAGCGACTTCACTTTGACTTTTCACTTTCATGCATTGGAGAAGGAAATGGCAACCCACTCCAGTGTTTTTGCCTGGAGAATCCCAGGGACAGGGGAGCCTGGTGAGCTTCCGTCTATGGGGTCGCACAGAGTCGGACACGACTGAAGTGACTTAGCAGCAGCAGCAGCAACATAGGAGCATCTCAATACATAATACAGACACTAACAGACATAAAAGGAGAAATTGATAGTGACACAATAATAGTAGGGGACCTTAACACCCCACTCACACCAATGGACAGATCATCAAAACAGAAAATTAATAAGTAAACACAAGTCTTAAATGATGCATTAGATGAGATGGATCTCATTGATACCTTCAGGACATTTCCATCCAAATGCAGAAGAATACACCTTCTTGTCAAGTACACATGGAACATTCTCCAGGATAGATCACATCTTGGGTCACAAATCAAACTTCAGTAAATTTAAGAAAAGTGAAATCATACCAAACGTCTTCTCTGACCACAATGCTATAAGACTAGAAATCAATTACAAGAAAAAAACTGTAAGAAACACAAACACATGGAGATTAATCAACACAGTTCTAAATAACCAACAGGTTACTGAAGATATCAAAAGGGAAATCAAAAAATTTCTAGAAATAAATTACAATGAAAACACAATTCAAAACCTATGGGATGCACCAAAAGCAGTTCCAAGAGGGAAGTTTATAGCAATCTTACCTCGAGAAACAAGAAAAAAATCGAATAGACAACCTAACTTTCACCTAAAACAACTGGAAAAAGAAGAACAAAAAACCCCCCAAAATAGTAGAAGGAAATAAATCACAAAGGTCCAAGCAGAAATAAATGAAAAGGAAATGAAAGAAACAATAGTAAAGATTAATTAAACTAAAAGCTGGCTCTTTGAGAAGATAAAAAAAAATGACAAAACTTTAGCCAGCTTCATCACGGAAAAAAGAGAGAAGAATCAAATCAACAAAATTAGAAATTAAAGAGGAGAGGTTACAACAGACAATGCAGAAATACAAAGGATTATAAGAGACTATTATGAACAACTATATGGCAATAAAATGGATAACCTGGAAGAAATGGACAGATTCTTAGAAAAGTTCAATCTTCCAAGACTGAACCAGTAAGAAATAGAAATTATGAACAGCCCAATTACAAGCACTGAAATTGAAGCTGTGATAAAAAATCTCCCCAAAACACAAAAGCCCAGGACCAGATGGCTTCACAGGAGAATTCTATCAAACATTTAGAGAAGAGCTAGTGCCTATCCTTCTAAAACTCTTTCAAAAAACTGCAGAGAAAGGAACACTTCCAAACTCATTTTACAAGGCCACCATCACCCTGATACCAAAACCAGACGAAGACAACACAGAAAAAGAAAACTACAGGCCAATATCACTGATGAACATAGATGCAAAAATCCTCAAAAAAATTTTAGCAAACAGAAATCAGCAACACATCAAAAATCTCATACACCATGATCAAGTTGGGTTTATTCCAGGAAAGCAAGGATTTTTCAATATATGCAAATCAATCAATGTGATATACCATATTCACAAACTGAAAGATAAAAATCATACGATAATCTCAACAGATTCAGAAAAAGCATCTGACAAAATTCAACACCCATTTACGATTAAAACTCTTCAAAAAATGGGCATAGAAGGAACCTACCTCAATTGAGTAAAGGCCATATATGATAAGCCTACAGCAAACATTTATTCTCAATGGTTAAAAACTGAAAGTATTTCCCCTAAGATCAGGAACAAGATAAAGGTGTCCAGTTTCATCACTATTATTCAACATAGTTTTGGAAGTCCTAGATACAGCAATCAGAGAAGAACAAGAAATAAAATAAATCCAGATCAGAAAAGAAGAAGCAAAGATCTCACTGTTTTCAGATGACATGATACTGTACATAGAAAACCCTAAAGATAGTATCAGAAAATTACTAGAGTTAATCAGTGGATTTAGCAAAGTTGCAGGATACAAAATCAATACACAGAAGTAACTTGCATTTCTATATAATAACAATGAAAAATCAGAAAGAAATTAAGGAATCAATCCTATTTGCCATTGCAATAAAAGAATTAAATATCTAGGAATAAACTTACCTACGGAGACAAAAAGAACTGTACATAGAAAATTATAAGACACAAAAAATGAAATCAAAGACAACATAAACAGAGAGATATTCCATGTTCCTGGGTAGGAAGAATCATTATTGTGAAAATGACTATACTACCAAACACAACCTACAGATTCAATGAGACCCTTATCAAATTACCAATAGCATTTTTCACAGAACTAGAACAAAAACTTTCACAATTCATATGGGAACACAAAAGACCCCGAATAGCCAAAGCAGTCTTGAGAAAGAAGAATGGAGCTGGAGGAATCAACCTTCCTGACTTCAGATTATACTACAAAGCTACAGTCATCAAGACAGTATGGTACTGGCACAAAAACAGAAATATAGACCAATGGAACAAGATAGAAAGCCCAGAAATAAACACACACACCTATGGGTACCTTATTTTTGACAAAGGAGGCAAGACTATACAATGAGGCAAAGACAGCCTCTTCAATAAATTGTGCTGGGAACACTGGACAGCTACATGTAAAAGAATGAAATTAGAACACTTCCTAACACCAGACACAAAGATAAACTCAAAATGGATTGAAGACCTAAATGTAAGACTGCTGCTGCTGCTACTGCGTCGTTTCAGTCGTGTCTGACTCTGTGCGACCCCATAGATGGCAGCCCACCAGGCTCCCCAGTCCCTGGGATTCTCCAGACAAGAACACTGGAGTGGGTTGCCATTTCCTTCTCCAATGCATGAAAGGGAAAAGTGAAAGTGAAGTCGCTCAGTCGTGTCCTACTCTAAGTGACCCCATGGACTGTAGCCCACCAGGCTCTTCCATCCATGGGATGTTCCAGGCAAGAGTACTGGAATGGGGTGCCATTGCCTTCTCCGAAATGTAAGACTAGAAACTACAAAAATGTAAGACCAAAACTACTTAGAGGAAAACATAGGCAGAACACTTGACATAAATGAAAGTAAGATCCTCTATGACCTACCTCCTAGAGTATCAGAAATAAAAACAAAAGTAAATAAGTGGGACCTGATTAAACTTAAAAGCTTTTGCACAGCAAGGGAAACTATAAGCAAGGTGAAAGACAGCCCTCTAAATGTGAGAAAATAACAGCAAATTAAACAACTGACAAAGGATTAATTTCCAAAATATACAAGCAGCTCATACAACTCAATGACAGAAAAACAAACAACCCAATCAAAAAGTGGGAAAAAGACCTAAACAGACATGTCTCCAAAGAAGACATAGAGATGGCTAACAAAAGCATGAAAAGATGCTCAACATCACTCATTATTAGAGAAATGCAAATAAAAACTACAATGAGATATCACCTTACATCAGTTAGAATGGCCATCATCAAAATGTCTACAAACAATAAAAGCTGGAGAGGGTTTAGAGAAAAAAGAACACTCATGCACTGTTGGTGGGAATGTAAACTGATATAGCCACTATGGAAGATGGTATGGAGATTCCTTAAAAAACTAGGAATAAAACCGCCATATGACCCAGCAATCCGACTCCTAGGCATATACCCTGAGGAAACCAAAATTGAAAAGGACACATGTATCCCATTGTTCACTGCAGGACTATTTACAACAGCTAGAACATGGAAGCAACCTAGATGGGCATTGACAGATCAATGGATAAAGAAGTTGTGGTAAATATACACAATGAATATTACTCAGCCATAAAAAGGAACACATTTGAGTCAGTTCTAATGAGCTGGATAAACCTAGAAGCTATTATACAGAGTGAAGTGAGTCATAAAGAGATAAATATCATATTCTAATATATATATATAGAACCTAGAAGAATTGTACCGAAGAACTTTTTTACAGGGCAGCAACAGAGAAACAGACATAGAGAATAGACTTATGGACATGGGGAGAGGGGAGGAGAGGGTGAGATGCATGGGAAGAGTAACATGGAAACTTACATTACCATATGTAAAATAGATAGCCAATGGGAATTTGCTATATGGCTCAGGAAACTCAAACAGGGGCTCTGTATCAGCCTAGAGGAGTGGGATGGGGAGGGAGATGGGAGGGAGGTCCAAAAGGGAAGGGAAATATGTATACCTATGGCTGATTCATGTCAAGGTTTGACAGAAAACAGCAAAATTCTGTAAAGCAATTATCCTTCAGTAAAAAATAAATTAAAAAGAAAAACAATCTCTTCTTGAGCGATGTCATATCCCTTCCTCAGCCTGCATGGCTCTCCATGAACAAAATAACTAAACAATGCCCCTAGGAACATTAGTATATCTTAAATGTAATCTACAAATAGTAAGATGCTTTATAATTATTTGTTTACATGAAAGACTCTCCAGTCAGCGCGTGAACTGCTAGAGGATGAAGTGTGTGTTCTAAGTCCTTGTCATCAGTATAGGTTTCCCAGATGGCTCCATGGTAAAGAATCCTCCTGCCAAGCAGGAGACCCAGGCTCAATCCTTGGGTCGGAAAGATCTCCTGGAGAAGGAAATGGCTACCCACTCCAGCATTCCTGCCTGGAAAATTCCATGGACAGAGGAACCTGGCTGAATCCATGGGATCTCAAAAGAGGTACCACTTAGTGACTAAATAACAACACAGAGGAAGAGCTCTAGCTATTGAATGAATGAGAAATAAAAATAAATATCCTAGCTCTAACTGCAATTGGAATATAACTTATCTGTTGGATCCTTATCCAGAGGATAAGTAATTAACCTATTTGTATCAGAAATCAAATTTTCTTTGCATTCCTCGAAAGCTTATTATTGCTTTTGAAACAGTACAATGGCAAAAACAACAGTTATCATTATTAGCTCCTGTTAGGAGCAGGGTTTCTTCATAAGGAATCAATTAGCCTGTATTATGCCTCCTTTCCTTTGTAAGGAAACCATTTCCTGCTTTCGCCTATTTTCACCCACCACACACTCACAAATACACCTCTTCTTTTGAAAACGTTCTCCCTCTACTTCAATCTTCTTCTACATGGGCCTGACAGTTCTACAACCCAGGCCACAGGGATGTGAGACTACCTCTAGGTCAATAGGATTCTTCTTTTTGTGATTTTTAAAATTGAAACTAAGAGAACACAAGTGCCTCAAACAAGCCCCATGAAGAAAGCCGGTATCAAACCAGTCAATTCTAAAGGAAATCAATCCTGAATATTCATTGGAGGGACAGATGCTGAAGCTGAACCTCCAGTATTTTGGCCACCTGAAGTGAAGGGCCAACTCATTAGAACAGACCCTGATGCTGGGAAAGATTGAAGGCAGGAGGAGAAGGGGACGGCAGAGGATGAGATGGTTGGATGGTATCACTGACTCAACAGACATGAGTTTGAGCATACTCCGGGAGATGGTGAAGGACAGGGAGGCCTGGTGTGCTGCAGTCCGTGGAGGTCACGAAGAGTCAGACATGACTGAGTGACTGAACAATAACAACAGAATGCACAGAATGAAGAAACAAAGGACATGGTTCCAGATCTTGCTTCCAGTTGTCACTTAAATCAGAGCACTTTCCCTTCTTGGCTTAACGTGCAGTTTGTTCGTTTACGGAAAGTAAAATCCTATCACTTGAAAAAAAAAAAGACTATCATCTTCCAACTAAAGCACATCCGAGATCTCATGTAACCCTCCCAACAACTACATGCAGTAGACAGTATCTTTATTTTATGGATAAGGAACCAGAAAGCTCAGAACAGAGAGAAGCATGCCCAAGGCATCTGATTAATAGCTGAGCTATGATTCAAATTAGGTCATTCAGATGCCAAAAAGCAAACACTTGACTTCCCTGCCTCTTTCTGAACCACTCTTTGAGCAACCTGAACACCAATTTGAATTCGGTGACCTTAGACAATAGGCAGAAAGTGCAAGTCTTCTCTTCATTAATAAAAATAGACGCTATTGATCTTGGTTAACTCCTGGGGGTATTACAGACTTCAACTAAATACCTTGATAAAGTGCTCTGAGAATATAAATAGGCATTGTTTTATAGACTACACTACTAAACATTTGCATCTTACAATGCCAATAATTGGGATGCAGAAAAACAGTGCTTTTTTAAAAGTAATCCAAAAAAACCTTGTGCATAAATATTAGGTATTAGTAATTTAACTGAACATTAATATGTTTGCTTCAGACACTAAGATATAATTGGTATTTCAGAAGTGGGTTCCCTCAAAAGACTTTAAGTTAAATCAAAAGGCAAAACATTTCTAGAAAATTGAATCTTCCTACTATTGTAGAAAAATGAGTTAGAATTTTAATTAGTACTTCTTCAGTCTCAGTACTTGCTCATAGACGTAATGTGACCGTGATCTTCCCAGTCAATTATTAACACAAATCATTGATTTGGGAATGGAGAAAAGCAAACACACACAGACCAAAGGGAGATGGATTTGTGTGTGAACCTAATTTTCCTCAGAAGACAAATAGACATCTCCTCCAACGTAAGGGTATGCTTAGATTTACTTTTTCTATTAGTAACTTATTTAATTTGGCAACAAACAAAAGGCAATCCATTAAAAAGCAATTTTCCTCTTACTCCAGGGTGTTTCATCATTTGCTATCTAGCACTCAATCAGAATGTAGCAATCCTTTAATATTTTATGAGTAGAAAACAACCAATTTGGGGATGTAGACTTCAGAAACGTGGTGGCCTTTGGTAGGTTTGCAAAATGTCAGAAATGGGCTCTGCAGTCAGTAGAGGGTGAACACAGGTCAACCTGAAAGCTCAGACTATCAAAATTTGAAAATTATGCTTTAGATCAGATAATGGGTGTATATGTGTATACATATATTTATGGATATATAAACACACATTTGGAGAAGGCGATGGCACCCCACTCCAGTACTCTTGCCTGGAGAATCCCATGGACGGAGGAGCCTGGTGGGCTGCAGTCCATGGGGTCGCAAAGAGTTGGACACGACTGAGCGACTTCACTTTCACTTTCACTTTCATGCATTGGAGAAGGAAATGGCAACCCACTCTAGTATTCTTGCCTGGAGAATCCCAGGGACAGAGGAGCCTGCTGGGCTGCTGTCTATGGGGTCGCACAGAGTCGGACACGACTGAAGCGACTTAGCAGCAGCAGCAGCAAACACACATTTATAGCTAAGAGGAAAAAACATCAGTTTTAACTCATATACTTTCTCAAGTGGAAGACTGATTCCTAGGGACAGAGATCATATCTGGTTCACCTTTGCACCCACAGTGTTCAACACAGTCTCTGGCATATTGTAATTAATCAGTAGATTTTTATTAAACAAATGAAGAGATGCATTTGTCATCTTAGACGAAAGGAAGCCTGCCATGGAGATGTCAGAAACCAGACCTGACCTGGTGCTAAGCAAGTTGCAGCAGCATATTGGAGGCCTTCTCTGCAGCAGGTTCTCACCTTCTGAAATGGTGCATAGTGTCTGGAACACCTCCAGGGATCCCAAAGGTATTTGCCTTCATTCTTACTTGGTTACCTCAGCCCATAGAATGGGATTCTCTCCTGGTTCCTGGCTTGACTACTAGGTCCTCAAAAATCTGGGGAGGGTGCTCTACACCAGGCAGAGGTCAGCCTCTTATCTATACCAATTCCCTCTCTCAAAGCACAGAGCTGATATTTACATGAGCAGCACACTCTGCTTAGACTCTTGTCACAGAAGTTCCTGTCCACAAACCAAATGGGGCACCATTGACAGGGAGGAGAGTCCAAATCAGATACACATTAATCTTGCCCACATATAGCCTGAAATGTGGCCATCTTGTCCAAGTTCGTTTCCCTAGGTTGAATATTGCCTATTCCTAGGGTACTCCTCTCATACTTAACCCTTGCAATTTCAGACACCAGAGTTACTTGTGATCAAGCCAAAATGAATACAACTACTCAAACCATCACCCCAACCCTTTCTGGGGAAATGTAGGAATATGAGCACGGAGTGAAGTCTGCTACTCGTTACTCAAGGACAAAAATGTCATAAGTAGTCAAGACAGAATCCCGCTTGTCCCCAACATTGTCCCTCTAGTCCACCATATTTCTGCTCTGTGCTAACTTGTAGCGTAATGGACACATGTCCATTGGGCAAAGGAGAAAGCTGGGTATGACAGTCAAAGCACACAGGAGCATACCTTCTGCCATCATCAAGACGAGAGTAGGATAGCCAAGGCAGGCCACTGGGGCAGACAAAAATGAAGGCAGGACAAGAAAAGGACAGCGCAAGGCAGGAATCGGGACACAGGATACACCAGCCAAGCAGAGTGTGACTGTTCTCATTTCTGAAAATCTTGGATAGTCATCAGTGCCTTTTAGCAAGTGACTTTCTATACTTTTCCCTATCAAATTGAGATCAACAGGAAATAGTCATGCTTATCAGACTGAGGAATTCAGGAGGATTTTTTTGATTCAGGACTTTAGTTCTTCAGTGGAATACCTAGTAAGCTACATAGCAGACATAAATCTCTACAAGTTAGTAAAATGAAGAGTAGGAAGGATAACTCAGGTCAAGGATTAAAGTAAAAATGAAATGGTAGCATTGGTGATAAGTGAACCCAAGCAGACTACACAGACATCTCTCAGGATAGGTTGTGACTCTTTTAATGCAAAAATGACCTAATTTGGGTTCATAAGTAATGGACTTTCATGGGAGTTCCACACCCAATTTGGTTTCTTTCCCTCACCCACATTGGAAGGATGATAACACTGACTGTACTTGGTCAAACAGCCTCAAATTCTTAGCTTTTTTCCTTATTAAGTTCTACATTTTTAAAATTTACCTTAGCAGTGATGGTAGTCAGTTTTACACTGTAAATAAAACATAATCCCCTTTCCAATTTCATCTTTAGATGCCTTCCCATCAGTCATTACAGACCATTATTTAACACTCTCAAACAGGTGACTAAATATGCTTTCACAATAATACCAAACACTAGACATTCCTTTGGTATAAATACCTTTTGCTGATGCCTATGTTATTAAGTCTACAAGAAAAGATTTATATGTATGTCAACTCTATAGCTGTTATAGGGAATGGAATTTAGCTGCTATAGGGAGACTGAGTGTTAACAATGATTGCAGGACAGGTTAAATCAGATTTGCCTTAACTGGTTAAAACCAAATTATGCAAGGGAGCAAAAGGCAAGCGAATTATCATGCTCTCTATTTCTAGGTATCCTCTCTTAAATTCTGTAACACTGTGTAAGGGAGGAAAAGAGCAATAAGCATATTTCTGACCACACAGCTACTCATTTCCTTCAATAATTCTATCTTTCATAGAGAAAGGATTATAAGCAAGTAAAATGCTGGAAGCAAGAGAATTTCATTAAAGTGTGCATTTTTCTTTATATAACAAAGATGTTTCAAAAAGCAAAAAGAAAATGATCGACTGGTAGCTTAAAAACTGCAATTTTAAAAAAGAAACCCATAGATCTTTTCCTAAATAGAGAAATATACACTCTTACAATATTTTAAATTTGGTCACAATACCTGCACATTTTCCCATTCCTGTAGATTTTAATATTTAGTCCCAGAGCAGACATGCAGAAATACATACAAGGGAAACTTGAGTTAAAGAATGCTCGGTCCATGGGAATGATGCCCATGCTCAGCTGTCAGCACCTTGGGAACCCTGCGTGTAGGTGGGTACCCCCAGAAGTTGGATCTCTGCCAAGCTTCATACCCTGTGGGAAATGAGGGTACTTACGCAGCTCGCCCACTTTCAGGATTTCACACAGCATCTTAGTCAGCTCTATACTACTGCGGCCAAAGGGACATTCATGCTTATCTTCTCGGCTACTGTTTTCAAGCACAATCTGCAAGCAGGAAAGGAAGGAGGTCAGAAAAGGAAGTCAGTTTACAGAAAACATCAAAAGTGTTGGCTGTATTGTAATAGAGAAACAGATCCATTTCATACCACCAAACTAGGTCTCTTGGGAGCAAAACAAAATTGTACTCTAAGTATAGTCTCTGTATATAGGGCTGAAAATGCTCTTGTTTTCCAAATCTCCTAAAACCACTTCCAACTCTGTAAGAGGATATTTTGCTCATCAGTTTCCACTTACCCAGAGATGCCCATGGAGAGTTTTTAAAAATAGGACAATAAAGACTTTTTACTTAAGTAACAAAATCACTCTCTTATTCTCCCATTCATATCTTCCCTTTCCTGGGAATAGCAATTCTCCTTTAACAACTTCAGCTCCTACAGTTTCTTTCTTTTTTTAAAAAATATTCTTTTCCACTATGGTTTTTCATAGGGCATAGAATACGGTTCTCTATGCTATATAGTAGGACCTTGTTGTTTCTCCATTCTATACCTAAAAGTTTGAAAGAAAGTGAAAGTTGCTCAGTCACGTCCGACTCTTTACAAACCCATGGACTGTATAGTCCATGGAATTCTCCAGGCCAGAATACTGGAGTGGGTAGCCTATCCCTTCTCCAGTGGATCTTCCCAAACCAGGAATCAAACTGAGGTCTCCTGCATTGCAGGCAAATTCTTTACCAACTTTCCCTGCTATCAGAGAAGCCATGTAAAAGCTTACATCCCGCTAATCCTAACCTACCACTCCATCCCTCCCCTCCAATCCCCTTCCCCTTGGCAACCACATGATTCTGTTTCAAAATAGGTTCACTTGTTTCATATTTTAGATTCCACATAAAAGTGACATCATATGGTATTTGTCTTTCTCTTTTTGGCTTACTTCACTTAGTTTGATAATCGCTAACTACATCCATGTTGCTGCAAATGGTATTATTCCTTTTTTTTCTTTAATGGTTCAGCTCCTATATTTAATCACATATTTCCCACAGGAGTTTCCATGTTCTTACAAGAGCTCACACTGGCATTAGTTGACCAAGCACACCTAACGGACATGTGACACAAAAATGGACCATCCAGAGTTCTTCCCTGAGACTTAGCACCGTAATGAGGAAAATAGGCCCAACTATGCTTATATTACCCAAGGAGTATGAGTGTAGAACTACCTGAAAGTGAGTCTTCAAGAAAAAAAAAAAAAAGAAAAAGAAAAGCAAGTCAAAATGCAAGGGAAATAGAGCAGAGGCAGGGGTGGCTGTGGCAGCATTTGAGTGCTGAGCAAAACTACCTCCCCAAATTTATGGTTTATTTTCTGAACCCTCCCTTTGAAAATTATTTGTACCATCTAACAAATTATCTTCTTTCTTTAAGCTGGTTTGAGACATTCCTACCATAACTAAGGGGACCATTTAGCACATTTATTAAACAAAAGTAAAACAAAAAAGGAAAAACTTTACTTCGGGAATAAAGGGCTATTAGCCAACTGTTCTAAAGCACACAAAATAATAATAATAATAATAAAAATTAAGGTTGCCAAACTTCAAATTCATATGTTGACAAAAAGAATAATCAGCTTATTCATTTCTGAAGCATCCTATAACTTTCCCAACGGGGTTGTCTGAAATGTCCTTAAAAGCTATAGGACCCTCAGTATGTGTCTCCCAGAAGTGTTTACCACAATGCAGTGCACCGACTTATGTGGTTTCCCCCTGGACTATGACTTCTTCAGTGGAAGAAATGGTGTTTTATTCATTCAATCAATAGTAGTAATTGAGTACCTACTGTCTACCAGAAAGATGCCTAGGCCCATAGAGTGGCGAGCAAGACCAGGGCTCCGACCTACAGGAGCATCCACTCTAACCACGGCAGACAGACAAAATGAAAGAGGCAATTACAGAGAGAATAGCACTGATATATAAACACTATTATGTATAAAAGAATTCGTGGGAAGTTGCTAAATAACACAGGGAGCTCAGACTGGTGCTCTGTGATGACCTAGAGCAGAGAAGTGTGGAGTTGGGGTGGAGGCAGGGAAGGGACACACACACACACACACACACACACACACACACGACTGATCTGTGTTGTTTTACAGCAGAAAGCAAAACAAAATTGTAAAGCAATTTTCCATCAATTAAAAGATTAATATATATTTTTGAAAAAGAGGTAATTATAGTTTATAACAAGTGCCACCAAAAAGATTAACTGGTTGAGGTGGTAAAGAGTAACAAGAAAGATCTGGAGAGGAGAGTACAGATAACCAGGTGACTATTAGGAATCAAGGGGTGAAACAGAGTTTGCATGTCAAGGTCTAGGAGAAAGAATAGTCCAGGCAGAGATCAAGGACAGAGCCGCTGAGTTGAGTAGGGTATGTTTCAGATGCAGTCTCCTCACACGGCCTGGTCTACAATGCGGAGGGATCTGGAGCTGTGCCGGGCAGTACCAGGATTCCAGGAGCCCGAGCAGGGAAGAGAGAGCCAGAAGGCGGAGAGGTTGGCTGAAACCACTGCCCCAGGGCTCCAGTGGGTGTCATTTTCAAATTCTGAGATGCTAACCTGGAGGTTGAGACAAGTGAGCAACATCGCCTGATTTGTTCTGAAAGATCTACAAGTGTAAAGAATGGATAGTAGGGCCTAAGAAAGAAAGTGCAGTCCTTGCGGAGGGCCGATAGCATCCCTGGCAGAGATGAAGGTGGCTAGGCTCTGACCGCGAGGAGGGTGCACTCATTACACAGTAAGTGATCAAAAAAGGCAAGGAGAACACACAAGAAATGAATACGGAAAGTGCTTAGGAAAGACAGATAACAGGAAGACCGTTTGGCAGAAGTGAAGAAAAAAGGAGAAAATTAAAAGAGGAAGAAGGAAAAGTAAATGAAAGTGCTGCTTTATTTACACAGACTGGGTTCCAAATAGCAAAGTAACATGAGGCAGCACAGGATATGGAGAATGGTTTAAAAACAAAGGAGTAGGGACTTCCCTGGCGGTCCCCTGGCTAAGATTATGCCTTCCAATGTAGGGGGATCAGGTTTGACCCCTGGTCGGGGAGTTAAGATCCCACAAGCCTCACCAGCAAAAAAACCCAAAACATAAAACAGAAGCTATATTGTAACCAATTCAATAAAGACTAAAAATAATTCACTTCAAAAATAAATTAATTAAAAAATCCCAAAGGAGTAGAATTTCAAAACGAATGTGCTCCCTTTGTTTTCCTCACAAACACTATAACAATCAGATCAGATCAGTCGCTCAGTCGTGTCCGACCTTTGCGACCCCATGAACCGCAGCACGCCAGGCCTCCCTGTCCATCACCAACTCCCGGAGGTCACCAGACCCTCCATCGAGTCATGATGCCATCCAGCCATCTCATCCTCCGTCGTCCCCTTCTCCTCCTGCCCTCAATCCCCCCAGCAATCTCCGAGTCCCCCAGAGTGCCAAAATACTGAGTTTCAGCAGCATCATCCCTAATGCTCTTGCAGTCCAGGACCTCAGATCTCTCCAACACCACAGTTCAAAGCTCCCCGCTCGCCTCTCCAGTCCACCCACACCAACATGACCACAGGAGACAGCCTACTAGCCCTTTTTATAATTCTCCTTTTAATATGCTTCTATTTCATCTTCCTCCGGAGTGCCAGCGCATCACCACTGCATTTGAGCAACACACTTTCCCTTTTCCCCCAGACGAGCTCTCTTGCGCCCCCCCCCCCCCAAGAGGAGCCCCCTGATGAGATTTTGTCTCTTCCGATCAGATTTGAATTTGATCTCTTCCTCTGCTTTTCTAAACCAGCTTGACGCGAGCTCATATGAAGCTGGAAAGCAAGATTATATGACCTTTTCATGTTAGTGGACAGCACACACAGATTGATGCTCACTGAATTATCACCTCACTAGCTTTGTTTGTAGTGATGCTTCTGGCCCATTTGACTTACATTCAAGATGTCTGCTCTAGTCAGTGATCACATCATCATGATTATCTGGTCTAAGCTGCTTCTTGTATTCTTCCACCTCTTCTTATATCTTCTGCTTCTGTTAGATCCACACCATCTCTGTCCTTTATTGTGCCCATCTTTGATGAAATGTTCCTTTGTATCTCTGATTTTCTTGAAGAGATCCCTAGTCTTTCCACAATAACACACATAAATATACACACACATAATCATACGCATTGACAGTACCACACAAACAAATCAACCATTTCCATTTGAGGATGTTCCTTCCAGCATCACAGGTATACCTAACCCTAATCACAACAGAAACAGTTCCACTTGCTCCATCGGGGCAGTTTTCAAAGCCTTCATCTTTGTGGCTTTATCACCCTTATGCTTGTCCAAGTAGTTGATGAACTATCTCATTTTGTGGGACTTGTCAACTGTTTGCAGCACGTGCATGCTTGCTGAGTCACTCAGTCATGTCCGACTCTTTGCAACCCCATGGACTACAGCCCTCCAGGCTCCTCTGTCCATGGAATATTTACAGCACATGCTCACATAAATAATTATGCATTGACTGTCACCATGAATCTAGCCTTTGCTGTCCTTAAGATTCATCATAAAAATTCTTTCTTACAGTCTCCTTAGCCAACACACATTCTGAGTTAGTTGTCTTTTTCTCTCAGAAAGCTCATCATAAACT
This sequence comes from Tragelaphus eurycerus, assembly GCA_935064755.1. Taxonomy (NCBI): domain Eukaryota; kingdom Metazoa; phylum Chordata; class Mammalia; order Artiodactyla; family Bovidae; genus Tragelaphus; species Tragelaphus eurycerus. The sequence goes on from CAKXYN010000002.1 coordinate 36,900,294, forward strand.
CCAACTAAATCCCTTTTCCTGCCAAGCAGAAAGGACCAGCATTGGAGTCCTTGAACGGCTCTGCCCCTGTTCATGGTCTTTTCTGGAAATCTGCCTGAATGTGAACAGTCTCATTCAGCTGAGCCTGAATCACTTCTTCCTTTTAGGTGAATCTTTTCTGGTTCTAACCAGAAATTCCAGTTCAGAAAAGCAGAAGGGAAGAACGACTGTATTCCCATCCATCAGTGAATTTTCATTTCTCTTTGAAAATATTTGTATTTGAGACAGCCCCATCAAGGAGCAAATCTGAATCTGTGGATGATAAGGAAATGAAGGGAAGAAACACAGGAGAAGACAGAACAGAAAGAAAAGACAGGAGACAGGTGGTTTTCAGCCAGCCTGTGGCTCCCATGGAGGACACTCCCTGGCATTTCACATTAACATTCTGTCAACATTTCATGAGCATATCAATATTTAATGAGGATGTGATCTGAATACACTGCACGTGGAATTACTGCAGCCAATAAATGTTCCAAAAACATTTCCAAGGCACTGTTTATTAGCAGGCACTAAATTAAGGAGTAATTTAAGTAACCAATACGTAAATCAGCTTGGAAAAGCCCTGCTCTTCGCTTTTTAATGTACCATCCATCTTATCATATTTACCCACCTGAAGAAAAATAAACTCTTCTTTACTGGTTTTTTTAGACAAGACGGACACAAATCATTCAAGTTAGTTACCTGCATGGGCTTTAAGGTCAACATTGTCACAAAAATATTCCGAAAAGACTAAATTATGAATGTTACTCATAAGATATTACTATAGTGAGAGATCATTCTTGGACTAGACAGTAGTTTTTTAACTTAATATACTAATATATCTGTTTTCAATTTCAACATTCTGGTACTATCCATGTTTATCTGACATACTTGGGCTTCTATCTGGAAATACCATAGCATATTTTTCATCTTTATTTTTTCCCCTCTTTGGTTTTAAGAGCAAACAAACGGTAACAGAAACCTCGATGGGTGGAATACATATGTAAACTTGCTATTATCACTTACCTTAGAATATTTCATATAGGAAAAGAAGTTGTAACTGTCTGCATATTTTATAAAACACTGGATATTTATGCAATATTAATTATAAAACATTTGATCAAATACTTCAAGTTTACAGAGTATATTTACATATATTCTATCCACTGACCCAACAAGTCTATAAGATCAATGAGGCAGATACTATTATTATTATTCTCTTAGGAAAGCTGAAACAACAGAAAGAGGTGACCTGCTTAGATCATACCTAGGTCACTCCTGGAATTCAATTTTTAAGGTCTTCAATTTCCAAATCTCTTTCTGCCCTATTATAGCTTACAAATTGCTTTCACATACACTTTGCCATGAAACTCAATGGATTTCTTGGTCTCAAGAGGCTAAAGGAACTTTGATCAATTTCCTCTATCTCACTGAAGTGGGTCTATAAATCCCAGCCCCTCCTGGACAAAGGTATAATGTTCTCTCTTGGTTCATTTATTCCCCTGAGGGTCAGTAACAATTACTCGGGTGAATGACTTTGTGCAGAGTGTCCCTACAGGCTTTGTTTTCATGCATTTTGAGTTCTTCTGCACTGGTGCGGATGACAAACCTCTCTGGCTTGGGAGTGACTATTAAGAGCTGAGAACAAGGCCAGCCACACTCTAGTAACTGCCCTCCTCTGGCTTCTGGGACCACCCTTACCCCTTAGCCTCAGCATCACATTGCTGACATTTACATTGTCCCTGGCACACTTTCCTCCACCTTTTCCTGAGTGAGGCTCATCTAGGGTGAGTCCGGTTCATTCTGCTTTCCCTGTAGCCAGCCCTGGAGCAAGCCTCAGGGACTTCCTCCATCTCCTCTCATCTATGGAGACTTCTTGTTCACGCCACTTTGACTCTGAGTGTCACAGGAAGCCTCAAGGTCTCCTCACAGGCCACCAAGGACAGTGTGTGAACCTACTTACACCAGAAATACAAAATAGAAGGTCCGAGGTGCTTGTATTCAAGCAGGCATCTTCCACGGGGTTATACAAGTTATACACGAGGTTATACAAGTTATACAAGAGGTTATACAAGTACTGCTGCTGCTGCTAAGTCGCTTCAGTCATGTCCGACTCTGTGTGACCCCATAAACGGCAGCCCACCAGGCTCCCCAGTCCCTGGGATTTTCCAGGCAAGAACATGAGTGGGTTGCCATTTCCTTCTCCAATGCATGAAAGGGAAAAGTAAAAGTGAAGTTGCTCAGTCGTGTCCGACTCTTCGGGACCCCATGGACTGCAGCCTACCAGGCTCCTCCGTCCATGGGATTTTCCAGGCAAGAGTACTGGAGTAGGGTGCCATTGCCTTCTCCGTATACAAGTATAGACAATGAGAAAGGACCCCGAAATACAAGTCACAGTCTGATAGTTTTGGCAATAAAATCCCAAGACTAAACAGTTACAGTCACCATAGGAACCTGTCCTCGGAGTCTTGTCAACCCCACAAGCTCTGCAAAAACTTGTCTCTTCACCCACCAGAGAAAATGCCAATCTTCTCCCATGTTAAACCAATAAATAAAAAATAAAGACCTTTACTGTATCAACAAGTCCCCTCCCTACCCCCAACACAGTGGTACTTCTACATTAGTAACAGAATCATGGAACACCCCAGAATGAAGTGTTAGCTCTTAGATCTCATCATCGACACCCAGATATTTTCTGACTCAACATGCAAGGCCACCTTGGGGGGTCTTACATCCACAGGGATTTGGGAGACACGAGCGAGCCACCTCCTACATTTCCCTTTGTACCAAAGATAATGGTGATTGGTACCAGAAAGCCAGAGGGAAAGCTTTAGAAAGAGCACTGAGTTACCTCAAACGGGCTGCACAAGATCTTAATCATGATCATGAATTTTGAGCAAGTCCCTAAAAATTAAACAGGCATGCCAAATCCCTAATATGCTTTTAAGTGTGCAGAGAACAAAGTAATATTACAACCATAGAAAGTATGCCAAGCAGGAAAATAAACCAGAGCAAGTCAGAATCCCAGGCGGTCAGTCTACCCAATCTACCACCACTTCTTCACAGATGGCCATAGTGAGCCCCAAAGTAAATAGCTTTAAAGGCACAGACAAGATGGGAGAAAAAGAGAAACAGAACCTAATATTTATCAAGAACTTTTATTTCCCAGACTTTGTTCTAAATGATTTCACTGATTATCTCATTTAAGGTACAGGTGCTACTGTGAGAGAGGAATACTGCATTGTCCCACTTTACAGATGGAGAAACTGAAGCAAAAAGATGTGGTAGAATTTGCTGAGGGTTCATGTAACACAGAAATAAGCAGATCCAGCTCAGGGACTTAGGGTGTCTAACACTAAAGCACACATTCCTGCTTACTGATTCCTACTGAAAAACATAATACTAACTTTTACTGAAAAAGGAGAGGGTGAGATAATTATAATAAAGCTTTGATCAGGAAAGTCCTTAACAAGGTAACAAATGACTAGAAAATGTGGCTCTAGACAGATATGGTTTCCCTGCATCTACTTCTAATAGATTTGGTGACTTGATAATGACTTTCTCAATCTCAGTTTTCTCCCACAAAAACAGAAATAGGAATACCCACCCACAAAGAGCTGTAAAGATTAAATGAAAACAGAAAATTGAGGTAAAGATCTCAGTGCCTGAGACATCTCAAATACTCAATGAGGGAGACAACTGATCTACTATTACTATAGTAATTACATGAGCTCTTATCTTACTGAAATATTCTTATAACTCTAGGGTAAAGATGTTGAAAAAAAAGTCAAACAACAAAAATCCAGTCACAACTGGTATTGAAATTATTAATCTTGCTCTTTGGGAAAGTAAGAACTTGGGTGGAATAAATATTTCTGACTTAGATAGGTTTCCTGAAGTTCTTTCAGCATCTTTTTACAATGGTAGTTCTCAAACTTGAGTGAGCATCGGAAAGTGGAGAGTGAAAAAGTTGGCTTAACGCTCAACATTCAGAAAACGAAGATCATGGCATCTGGTCCCATCACTTCATGGGAAATAGAAGGGGAAACAGTGGAAACAGTGTCAGACTTTATTTTTCTGGGCTCCAAAATCACTGCAGATGGTGACTGCAGCCATGAAATTAAAAGACGCTTACTCCTTGGAAGGAAAGTTATGACCAACCTAGATAGCATATTCAAAAGCAGAGACATTACTTTGCCAACAAAGGTCCGTCTAGTCAAGGCTATGGTCTTTCCTGTGGTCATGTATGGATGTGAGAGCTGGACTGTGAAGAAAGCTGAGCACCGAAGAATTGATGCTTTTGAACTGTGGTGTTGGAGAAGACTCTTGAGTGTCCCTTGGACTGCAAGGAGATCCAACCAGTCCATTCTGAAGGAGATCAGCCCTGGGATTTCTTTGGAAGGAATGATGCTAAAGCTCCAGTACTTTGGCCACCTCATGTGAAGAGTTGACTCATTGGCAAAGACTCTGATGCTAGGAGGGATTGGGGGCAAGAGGAGAAGGGGACGACAGAGGATGAGATGGCTGGATGGCATCACTGACTCGATGGACATGAGTCTGAGTGAACTCCGGGAGTTGGTGATGGACAGGGAGGCCTGGCATGCTATGATTCATGGGGTCGCAAAGAGTTGGACACGACTGAGCGAATGAACTGAACTGAAACACAGACAGCTGGGTTGCTCCCCCAGAGTTTGACTTAGCAGGTATGGGATGGAATGTAAGAAAATATAAAAGCAAGTGAATCGAACTCTAAATTCTTTGGAGGCACTGGGGGGATTGAGGGAGGAAGTGTTAGCAAAGCATTTTAGACTTCATTTAAAAATTATTTTTAGCAGCATAGTCTTTAAGAAAGAGAAGAACACTTCTTCCCTGAACCTTAGTTGGCCCTTTAGAGACAGATCACTGTCCATGGTATGCCCAGGGCTGAAAAGCCAGACCTCTAGGCATTCCGAAGGGCCAGTGATACCAAGCAATTCAAATGGAGCAACCAGATAAGAGTCGGAGTAACAGATCACCAAGGAAAAGACCATCGCAGAAGAGTTTGCAAAAACTTAAGGAGCAGTTTCCAAGAGCAAAAGAACAATGCATCTCAGGAAAAGGAGATTTTTTTTCACCATTTTTTTTCACCATTTTCAGACTGGTGAAAAACCAAAGTGGAAAGCACACACAGGGAACTGAGATAAATAACAATCTGGACAAATGAGAAGAATGGTATAAAACCCAGCTAATGAGGTGAAATTCTTTCAGAATAAAATTAGGCAACTGCACATACAGAAGCATAATAAAGGCCATAAATACAAAATGGCAAGGAATTGACTGGGTAATGGTGTAGTAATTAAAGCCTGGAGGTTCATAATAGACCTCGAATGGAACATTAATCAACCAAAAAGAAATGCTGCCTGCACTTTGATATAGTGCAACAAAAATAGGACGTGTGAAACACAGCGAGCAATCACACCCACATGCTGCTGAAAAGTCCTCCCTTTGAATATGAAGTCAGGGAGCACCAAGAGGGGAAAGGATTAAATAACAGCAGAGATGACTTGTGTTTGCACCTGTGCCTGCACAATGATGCCACTGTCACTGGAGGAAGTCGAGGCAAAAGCTCTGTTGACTGTTCCAGGGGCCAGAGGATAGCAGGAGGAATTCCCTAGCTGATGCCTACATCGAAGAAACCAGGTTGGAAGATCTCCTCTCTCTGGGTTGGAAGACTACCTCTCTTAGGCCAGTACATGTGTTCTTGGGCCAAAGGATGGTAAAGGTGTGAAGGCACGTGTTAGTGACCCATAGACACTTGGAGAGGCAACATCTGGTTTATTTAAAGCAGTGGTTCTCTAACCGAAGCAGGCATTAGAATCATCTGGAAGCTTATTGAAACTCAGATTGCTGGGCCCCACCCTCAGAGTTATGATTCAGCTCTTCTGGGGCAAACCCAAGAATCTACATTTTCTAACAAGTTCCCAGGCAATGTGAATGCTGCTAATTTGGGACCACATTTTATGAACCACTGTTTTTAAAGTTATACCACGTCTCTCCTTCCAGTTTCCATCATTAGCAAACCTCCTGTTTTTACGGATGTGAAAAGCAATGAGAGTAGAAAGAAGAAATTTAAAAATCTGAGTTTTGGGGGTTTTTTTTCTGTGACTAATAAAAAATATTATTAATAATAATTAAATAAAACCCATAGAAAGAGAATGCAGTTGGTAGTGGCCAGGGGCTGGGAGGAAGGAGAATGGGGAACAACTACTTAATGGGTATATGGTTTCCTTTCAGGGTGAGGATAATTTACGTCTTAAAACCAGACAGAGGTGATGTTTGCATAATATAGTGAATATACCAAATATCACTTAAAAGTTCACTCTGAAATTGTTAATTTTATGTTATGTGAATTTTGCCCCAGTGGGGGGAGAGTGAATATATATGGACTGATTACTATGTGCAAACTGTTAAGCATTTTAGCTCCTTTAGTCTTCATAAGCCATCAAAGCAGGATATGTTACACATAAGGAAACCACATCTCAGACATTGAGTAACAGTTAAAATGTGATATGCCAGCAAGGTATGATTTCTACGCTGCAGTTTAAACGGTTTCTTGGGTGACATGAAATGTGTCTGTCTCCAAACTGGGGCTTAGGACTAACCAGATATGGGCACTAGAGGACATAGTTCCAAAACAGCTCAGGATGACACTCCTACAGGACACCCAAGGACAGCCACACTCAAGGGAGTGAAACATGAAGGCCTTACAAAGTCCCCAGTATACACTGATGAATAAGGGCTCCACTGCATATGGCGTAAATGCAAATCACATAGCTTTCCTTGCATTTATTTGTGAAAGCTCACATTTTTAATTATATTGCAGATAAACAGAGGACAACTGTAGGTCGGCTCAAACTTCCAAGCACTCACTGCTCACCTGAAGATCTTGTTAAAATACAGATTCTGATCCAGCAGTCTGGCGTAAGCCTGAGGTCCCGCACTGTTAACCAGTTCCCAGAAGACGCTGATGACGCTGGTCCAAAGATCACATTTTGAAAAGCAAAATACTTCCCCAAATGTATCATCTGAATTCTAGCCCCACTCTCCTTCATACGCTTTGATTGAGTGATTCATCCAACAAGCATTTCTTTAAGCATTGATTACTGCTAAATAACTTGCCAGATGCTAAAAATACACATATGGATAAAATACCTTCTTTAGGGACTTGTAGTCTATTTGGAAGACACAAAGAAAGGGATGGCAGGTCAGATATTCACTTGTAGGGCAGATATTCACTTGCTATGTACCTCTTTTGTGTCCTTCTATATTGTTTGCATTTTTTACACAGAAATAGGACTTTCTGGGATGAAGGTGTGTATGAGATGCAGTAGGCAGGCAGGCTTAGCTTCATCAAGAGGGTGAAAATTGGAGGAGAAACTGATTCCAGACTCTATTCTGAGGCATCTCTTTAACATTCCAAACCAGAGGTGAGCTATGGAATGTAATAAAGATTAATTACAACTGGGAAATGGATGCCGGATGAAGGCAGAGAAGAAGCCCCTCTGTATCTTGGGCAATATTAGCAATAAATCACACGATCACAAGGCAGAATTTTGACTCACTCAGTGTTGCATTACTGAATACAAATGCTTCCTGTCTCCTTCAATGGAATACAAAGACACCAAGATGTTTGGCATTGTCTGACAGTCACTTTTAGATGAAAAATTAGGTTTGACATTTCTCAAGCCTGATTTCTTACTGAGAAATTGTCACCACTGTCTTAACAGTTATTGCAGTCTTAAAGCTATGTTACACTGAAATTTATTTGGATATAACTTTCTTTACTAAACAAACACATTTCAGGAGAGCTAGTGATGAAATAGATCACACCTGTTTTCTCACTTGGCTTACAGATTTATAAATTCACTCTGTTTTGGAAGTATGGACATGAGGGGATGGAAAGGTGAAGAAGAGAGAACTATTTTCCATCATCATCTTCTGGACAATAATAAATCGGCCTCTGCAGAAGCATTTTCAAGAAGAAAAGAGTGTCAATTTTCCAATTATATACATATTAAGTTAGCGACAATGGGAAAATTATTTATTGAAATCTAATTAAATTAAGTCATACATTGTTTTACTTCAAGTTAAAGGCATGTGAAAAGAGAATCTATCTTCTATTAAATATAGCTTTTTAGATGGAATTTATCTCATTATATCTGATTCTACATAAAGCATCCCAAACTTTGGCTACTTCTGCCAAATGAGAGATCTCTGCTATGAGACAGGCCGTCTATAGAAGTTGGTCCAGATGTGGGTTCCCAGCAGTCCAGAACTGCTTCCCCTGACACCTCCCCACCGCCCCCTCTCCTCCTGTGCCTGTCTAAATTGTCCTTCTCCTTTGGACCCAAGCCAGTGCTACTTTCTCCATAAAATCTTATGCAATTCCTTTGTCTAAAACCTCATCCCTTTATCTGTGAGAAATTTACCTTATTTCTCACTGCACTTCTCACTTTCTGCTCCAAATGTGGCTCAATGAGTAAAGAATCCACCTGTAATGTGTGAGACTTGGTTTCGATTCCTGGATTGGGAAGGTCCCCTGGAGAAGAGAATGGCAACCCACTCCAATATTCTGGCCTGGAGAATTCCATGGGCAGAGGAGCCTAGCTGGCTACAGTCCATGGGGTTGCTAAGAATCGGACATGACAGCGACTTTCACTTTCAGTTTTCATATATGCCTTATTTCCCCTAATGGGGCTGAGCCTTCAAGGTCAGAAACCACATGTCGGTCACCTGTGGATCTCCCACACTGCAGCAGAATCATACATACACTCAGTTCAGTTCAGTTCAGTTGCTCAGTCGTGTCCGACTCTTTGCGACCCCATGAATTGCAGCATGCCAGGCCTCCCTGTCCATCACCAACTACCAGAGATCACCCAGATTCACGTCCATCGAGTCAGTGATGCCATCCAGCCATCTCATCCTCTGTCGTCCCCTTCTCCTCCTGCCCCCAATCCCTCCCAGCATCAGGGTCTTTTCCAATGAGTCAACTCTTCGCATGAGGTGGCCCAAGTACTGGAGTTTCAGCTTCAGCATCAGTCCTTCCAAAGATTGGTGCTCATTAATGAACAATTATCAAACAAGTGAATGAATAGTACAGGGTACAACACCAGCCAGGCCCACTGAGGGTCCATCACCATCCTTTATGGTGACCGCTAGCTTGTGAGAATTGAACATGGGAGTTTCCACAATCTATTATTTCTGTACATTCACATGCATCCTGAGTTCTAATCATCTTCTTATCCCCTGTCACCCACATTCCCCATCCTACTTGAGAAGCAACAACTTCTGTATGCTCCCAGCAACCTCAGACCTCACTCTTTTCTTCCTCATGGGGGTACTCAGAACCCAGAAGTTACTTGCCATCCAGCCATGCAGCTAGGAATCCAAGCAGAGGAGGAAACTTCGTTTAGAAACTCTCTTGAGAAACTACTGCTTGTGCACGGCCAACATGGCCAGATGAAGGACAACCTCAGAAGGGAATTCTCTCTGGACCAAAGTCCACATTTCAAAGGTCTGCTCAGGGAAACTGTGTACTCACCTTCTTTGTGCATTGTGAAAACAAACATTTACAGAGCGTTGGAATGTGTGAAAAATGTCCTTAGTTGCATGTTTATGGAAAACACTTGGCAAGTATTTGCTATAAACGCTTCCTATAAATGCTGAGAATGAAAATCGGCAGAAAAAAATGTCTGTGATGTGTCTGGGAACCAGCTTTCACAGCAAAGGAATATGCCCTCCACATACCCACCATACTCCACTTCTCACCCTCCTGTTATCATGAAGGGGGTGACACAGAATCCCCCCTTTTGGGTTTAGGTGATTGGGGCAGGAGAGGGGCAACATTCCAAGGCCTTCAAATCCAGCATTCCAAGTTAAAGTCATGAAAGAGAAGCCTACTCCTGTTTCCAAGGTAGTGATGCTCCCATAGGTTCCTTTTCTGTTGTGCATATTGGGCACCAGCTCTAAGTCCCCTGTTCCTGGAAACAGTCCTTCCATACAAACCCCAATTTGCTTGCCTGATGATGAGCCTGTCCCTAAGTTAATTTTATGATTTGCTGTTGTTTAGTTGCTAAATTGTGTCTGACTCTTTGCGACCCCATGGACTGTAGTTCGCCAGGCTCCATAGGATTTCCCAGGCAACAATACTGGAGTATGTTGCCATTTCCTTCTCCAGGAGATCTTCCCAACCCAGGGATCAAATCTGTGTCTCCTGCACTGACAGACGGATTCGTTACTACTGAGCCACGAGGGACACCCACTTTTTTATGATGCTTTCAGGTAAAACATAAAAACGGGGGAAAAAAGACTCAAAGTATTCCTTTATAGCAAGATTAATAGGGAAATTTCTTCTAATTACTCTTCAATTGACAAAAGATCGCTAAAGATACGGGTGGAGAGGTGAAGACAGTGTTGCAGGCTAAAGCAATGAATGCTTGTGATTTTCCCAGGAAGCAACTTTGACCAGCCCCAAACTGCTCTTTGGAATGAACCAAGCTCCTCTTGTGCCACCTGAGGTACATGTGGGGACTAAAGAGAAGGTGGCTGCTCTTGTTTCCAATCAGCTTACATGACAGTGTTAAGTGTGTAAGTATTAGGGAGATAAATGACCTCCCAGTTGTTATAGCCCCCAAAAGACTTTTTTCCTTCATTTCAAAATCCTTTAAAAAAAAAATGACACAAATCTTAATGCACTTAAAGCTGCCAAGGCAAAGAAATGCAGCTGCCTGGCTGTATTTGCATTTACATGGGTGCCAAGTTCTGTTCCTTCACTCATACTCTTGTGTGCAGACACCTCCTGCTAACCAAAGGTCCTCTAAACTGCATGTTATTTGAAGCTAATGATAAACATCTTACACAGCAATTGTTTTGCCTACTTATAAAATTATTTCCTGTACGGTTTTCCTGGTGATTCAGATGGTAAAGAATCTTCCCGCAATGCAGGAGGCACGGGTTTGAACCCTGGGTGGGGAAGATCCTCTGGAGAAGAGAATGGCAATCACCTTCGATATTCTTGCCTGAGAAATCCCATGGACAGAGGAATCTGGCAGGCTACGGTACATGGAGTTGCAATGAGTTGGACACGACTGAGCAATTAACACTTTCACTAACTTTTCACTTCAAGTCCATTACTAGAAAAGGAATTAAGTCAAAAGAGCTTGTTTGCTTAAAAAATATTTTATTGATATATTTATAAACCACCATCCAAGAAGCTTGTATCTCTTTATATTCCCCAAAGCAATGGGAGAGAATTACCATTAAAATCATTTCACCACCAAAACCCAGAATACTGACAAAACCAAATGCCAGTGAGGATGTGGAGCAATGGGAACTCTTACACACTGCTAGTGAAAATGCAAAACAGTACAGCCACTTTGAAAGACAGTTTGGTGATTTTTAAAATAAAATTAAACCTACTCATATTATTCTGTCCAGTGACCATATTCTTTGATATTTATCTGAAGGAGTTGAAAACTTATCTTCATACAAAAACCTATCCATAGATGTTTACTGCAGCTTTGTTCTTAATTGCCAAAACTTGGAAGCAACTGAGATGTCTTAGAGTAGGTGAAGGGATAAATGAACTGCAATATATCCAGATGACAGAATACTATTCACTGCTGAAAAGAAATGAGCTATCAAGACATGAAAAGCCAGAAAGAAACTTAAATGCACATTACTAAGTGAGAGGAGCCAATCTGATAAAGTCATGATTTTCACAATTTCAATTACATGACATTCTAGGAAAGATAAAACTATGGAGCCAGTAAAAAGATCAGTACTTGCCAGGGGAGGATGAAGGCAGTGAGGGGAAAGAGAGGCAAAACACAGATAATGTTTAAGGCAGTGAAAATACTCTATGTAATTAATACCATAGTGATGGATACATGTCCCTATACATTTGTCCGGACCCACAGAATGTACAACAAGTGTGAACTGTAATGAAAACTATGGACTTTGAGTGATTATGATGCATCAGTGCAGGTTCATTAACTGGAACAAGTACCACTCTGATATGAATGTTGTTAGTGGGGGAGGCTGTGCATGTGTGGGGGCAGGGTATACATGGGACATTGTACCGTCCCCTCAATTTTTCTATGAACCTTAAACTGTGCTAAAAAAATATAGTCTTAAAAAATAATTCATAGGACCCATCTGAACCTAGGATGGAAAAGGAAAATCTATATGTCCTTGACATTTTTCCCTGCAGGAAAAGGAAGTGAGCAGTAAGCACCAACCTGTCCCAATTATCCCACATCTGCAGGCTGCCTCCCCAGCCATGGCAGCAGCCACTCCTGAGTCCTATAAAGCTGCACCTTTCATGGGATGGGATGGTGATGAGAATAGGAGGTGGGGGTCCTCTTGTGGGCTCTCAACGGAAGAATTCCTATGTAAGTATGCTCAGTTGTGTCCTACTCTTTGCGATCCCATGGACTATAGCCTACCGGGCTCCTCTGTCCACTAAATCCTCCAGGCAAGAATCCTGGAGTGGGTTGCCATTTCTTCTCCAGAGGATCTTCCCAACCCAAGGATTGAACCCGGGTCTCCTGCATTACAGGCAAATTCTTTACCATCTGAACCACCAGAGAAGCCCAAGTACAAATTACTAAATTCAATTAAGAAAATTCCGGATTTAGAGAAGCTTCATTCCTCCTCTTTCCAATTCTAAGGCATTCTAGTACAAAGTCTCACATCACTCAGGGCCTCTCTCTTCCTGCCCAGAATCACCTTTTGTCAGCTCCTCAGCTTTGCCAACAATAGGTTTCTAGGGGGAAAAGGTCCCTGCTCAAAAATGTCTTATTTGAGAGAAATGATGATTAAGTAATAAAACATGTAATTACAGAATTCCAAATTGAGTCAGTGCTCTATAGGAAGTAACAAGGAAAGTAAAACAATAAAAGAGGAGCCTTGAGGATGAAGTACTAAAGAATGAGAGTTATGTGGGCAAGGAAGTATGGGCAGAAAAAAGTGGGGCTGAGACAGTGGGAAGGGCATGTGCAAGAGCCCTGTGGCACAGAAACATCACCATTCAAGAAATGAAAGTGCAGCCAAATGGACTTCCCTGATCTCGGTAATCACAAGTTTATGGACAGGTATGAACGACATATATCTGTGTCTTCTAAAAGCCTCCAGGTATAAGGACCCTTGTACTTATTTACAGAATAGCATTGATAAATCAGAGAGAAATTAAGCTGTTAAGGGTGTTATATCTGTTACTAATAGTGCTTCAGCTACTTTATCAAATATAAGAAAAATATTGTCTATGATTTATACTAAATTTTGGAATCTTAGTTTTTTTCCTCAAAACAAAGGAAAAATTGATAAAATTGAGATAAAAAATAAAGCTACCTGACAATGTCAAACACTTCTGGGTGTACCAGGTGTATTGCACAGTTCCTAAGGGGAAAGCTATTTTTACTGAAGACAATGGGACATTCAGGAACACTACCATCTAAATTCTATTATACCAACACAAAATGCTTTATGATTTGGTAGTCAGGCTGCTGATACTGGCTGGACTCTAGTCACATGAATACAATTTAAAAATGAAAGTCAGCAGTGATTCACCCAAGTATAAGCATCAGCATATCTGAGGCAAGGCCATTTTGGGGCATATCTGTATAACTGCTAATTTGGTTTCTATTCCAGAATGGACAAAGGACACAAGGACAGCTGCAGTTAGCATATTCCAGATAAAAACCCATCTCTGTGGCTTCTTACCTTGGGGTGACTGGCGATCTGGCCAGGAGGCAGAATACAAGCACCCACTTGATTCAGACACCCACTTAACAGATAAGTGCTGTAGAGTACATAAACAGCATTACATTTGGAGTAAAACAAAGGAGGTGAGGTGGATGGGAAAAAAAGGATGAAATTACAATCTTATATTTGGTGTTGAGAAGAGGCCACCCTGAATCTAGAGGAAGTGAGAGCAAAGGTACCCCTAAAAGGGGAGCAGATTCCCTGGAGAGGAAGCAGCAAGTACAGACAGCCCTCACAGATATTAAAGATTTGGTTCCAAACCACTGCAATAAAGCAAATATCAAAACAAAGCTAGTCACACAAACTTGTGATTTTCCAGTGCATATGAAAGTTGTGTTTACACTATACTGTAGTCTATTAAGTGACCAATAGCATTGTGTCTGGGGTCGCACAGAGTCGGACACGACTGAAGCGACTTAGCAGCAGCAGCAGCAGCATTGTGTCTAAAAAAACAAAGTGTGTATCTTAATTAAAAAAAATATTTGATTGCTAACAAATGCTGACCAGCAACTGAGCCTTCAGCAAGTCATAATCTTTTTGCTGTTGGGGTTCTCGCCTAGATATTGATGAGTGCTGACTGACCAGTGTGGTGTTACTGAAGGCGGGGGTAGCTGTGGCAATTTCTTAAAACAACAATGAAGTCGACCCCATTGATTGACCCCTCCTTTCATGAATAACTCTTCTGTAGCATGCAATGCTGTTTGATAGCATTTACACACAGTACAACTTCTTTCAAACTTGGAGTCAGTTCTCGCAAACCATGCCACTGCTTTATTAACTAAGTTTATATGATATTCTAAACCCTCTGTTGTCATTTCAGCAACCTTCACAGCATCTTCACCAGCAAAGGACTGCACCGTAAGAAGCCACTTTCTTTGCTCATCCATAAGGATTTTGCCTCTTAAAGGTTTATTGTGAGATTGCAGCAATTCAGCCACATCTTCAGACTCCACTTCTAACTCTAGTTCTTTTCCTATTTCCACCACAGTTGTTGTTACTTCCTCCACTGAACTCTTGAACTCCTGAAAGTCACTCATGACAGCTGGAATCAGCTTCTTCCAAACTCCTGTCAATGTTGATATTTTGACCTCCTCCCATGAATCACAAACTTTCCTTATGGCATCCAGAATGGCAAATCCTTTCCAGAAAAATTTCAATTTAGAGATAACAACAGAGGAGTCACTGTCTATGGCAACTATAGCCTCATGTAACGTATTTCTTAAATGATAAGACTTGAAAATGGAAATTACTCCTTAATCCATGGGCTGCAGAATGGATGGTATGTTAGCAGGCATGAAAACATTACTCTCCACCACAGCTCTTAGGTCAACTGTCAATGACCAGTAATATTTTGAAATGAATTTTTCTTTTCTGGGCAGCAGGTGTCAACACAAGCTTAAAATATTCAGGAAATCATGCTGTAAACAAACAAGCTGCAATACAGGCTTTGTTGTTCCACTGATAGAGTACAGGCAGAGTGGACTTAGTATTACTAATTCTTCAAGGCCCTCGGATTTTCAGAATGGTAAATGAGCATTTTCATCAAGTTACCAGCTGCATTAGCACCTAACAAGAGAGTTCTTTGAAACCTGATTTCCCCTCTCTAGCTATGAAAGTCCTAGATGGCATCTTCTTCCAACAGAAGCCTATTTTGTCTTCATCAAAAATCTCATTTGGTATAGTCACCTTCATTCACTATCTTAGCTAGATCTTCTGGATAACTTGCTGCAGCTTCTACATCAGCACTTGCTGCTTACCCTTGCATTTTGATGGAGATGACTTCTTTCCTTAAACCTCATGAATCAACTTTTGCTAGTTTCAAACCTTTCTTCTGCAGCTTCCTCACCTCTCTCAGCCTCTACAGAATTGAAGAAAGTTATAGCCTTGCTCTGAATCAGTCTTTGTCTTAAAGGGAATGTTGTGGCTGGTTTGATCTTCTTTCTATCCAGACCACTAAAACTTTTCCCATATCAGCAATAAGTCTGTCTAGCTTTGTTATGATCCATGTGTTAATGGGAGTAGCACCTTTAATTTCCTTCAAAAAGTTTTCCTCTGCATTTACAACTTGACTAACTGGTTCAAGAGGCATAGCTTTTGGCCTATCTGCCTTTGAATAGTGGTGCCTGAGAAGACTCTTGAGAGTCCCTTGGACTACAAGGAGATCAAGCCAGTCAATCCTATGGGAAATCAACAATGAATATTCATTGGAAAGACTGATGCTGAAGCTGAAGTTCCAATACTTTGGCCACCTGAATGTGAAGAGCCTACTCATTTGAAAAGACCCTGATGCTGGGAAAGATTGAATGCAAAAGGAGAAGAGGGCAGCAGAAGATGAGATGGTTAGATAGTATCGCAGATTCAATGAACATGAATCTGAGCAAACTGTGGGAGATAGTGAAGGACAGGGAAGCCTGGCGTGTTGCAGTTCACGGGGTCACAAAGAGTCAGATATGAAACTGAACAACAACACCTTTCAATATACCTTCCTAACTAAGCTTAATTATTTTTAGCTTTTGATTTAAACTGAGAGACATGTAACAGTTCCTTTCTCCTGAACATTTACAGGCCATTGCAGGGTTATTAACTGGCCTAACTTCAAGATGTTGTGTCTCAGGTAGGGACATCCAAGGAAAGGGAGAGAGATGGGCAATAGTCTGTTGGCAGAGCAGTCAGGAAACACATAACATTTATTGCTGAAGTTTGTTGTCTTATACATGCATGGTTCATGTAACCCTGCTGCTGCTGCTGCTAAGGTACTTCAGTCCTGTCCGACTCTGTGCGACCCCATAGACAGCAGCCCACCAGGCTCTGCCGTCCCTGGGATTCTCCAGGCAAGAACACTGGAGTGGGTTGCCATTTCCCTCTCCACTGCGTGAAAGTGAAAAGTGAAAGTGAAGTTGCTCAGTCGTGTCCGACTCTTCGTGACCCCATGGACTGTAGCCCACCAGGCTCCTCCATCCATGGGATTTTCTAGGCAAGAGTACTGGAGTGGCTTGCCATTGCCTTCTCCATCATGCAACCTAAACTATTACAATAGTAACATCTAAGATGACTGATCACATATTATATATTATAAAATATGATAATGATGAAAAAGCTTATAAAGTTTGAAGTATTACAAGAATTACCAAAGAGACACAAAAGGAACAGGTGCTATTAGAAAAATATTGATAGACTTGTTTGACAGAGGGTTGCCTCAAACATTCAATTAGTTAAAAAAATAATGCCACCAATATCTGCAAAGAGCAAGAAAATGAGGTATGCCTATACCAGACCCAGAGATTGGAATGCACCTGGAACGTACAAAGTAGAATGCTATGAACTGAACAGTATCTCCCCCTACCCCAGTGTGTATGTTAAAGGTTTAACCCTTGGTTTTCCAAAATGTGATTATACTGGGAGATAAAGCTTTTAAAGCAGCAAGAAAATGAGGCCATTAGCATGGGGCTCAAATTCAATACAACTGAGGTCCTTATAAGAAGAAGAGAAAGAGACACCAGGGATGTGAGTACAGCAGAATGGGCACAGGAGGCCACAGTAAGAAGGCACCTGTCTGCAAGCCAAGGAAAGAGGCCTCAAGAGGAACCAACCCACTGGCTTCGACCTCCAACCTCCAGCCTCCAGCCTTCAGAATTGTTAAAGGATATGTTTCTATTGTCCGAGCCACCGCGTGTTTTGTTATGGCAGTCCTAGCAAACTAATAACCAAGAGGAACTTCATCAACTTGATAAAGAACATCTATAAAGACTCTACAGGTAACAACATCCTTAATGGTAAAAAACTTAACTTTCCCCCCTAACATCAGGATTAAGGCTGGATATTCCTTCTGACTTATTCAACATCTTGTTGGAAATCCTAGCTAATGCAATAAGATAAGAAAAGGATATGAAAAGTACACAGATTGAGAAAGAAGAAATAAAACTGTTGGTGCACAAATGACATGATTATTTATCTAGAATCTTTCGAAGGACACACACACAAAAAAACATCCTGGAACTAACAGTCAATTCTAGCAAGATTGTAGGATATTGGCTTAATTAAACCCAACAAAGTACCACATTAATGCAAGATGTTAATAACATGAAAAACTATGTGTGGGAGAGGGACTGAAGGCGTAATACATGGGAACTCTCTGTACTTTCTGCTTAACTTTTCTGTAAACCTAAAACTGATCTAAAAATAATATCCATTATTTAAAAATAACTAAAGAGGCCTATAACACTTTCCACTTAGATACACAGAAGAGAGGGGATTCCCAGGAACTTTTCACCTCTTAAAGGGACAGGCAAAAGTGTCTAGCAGCTCTTGGAACTTTACAGCATGGCACAGCAACTACAGCAGGAACAGGAGAGGTCACACCATACCCCCAGTACAGCAGATACTAAGCCCTCCACAATGAAGGTAGAAAGTGCATAATTAAAAGGGGAACTTAGCTGATGACAGCAGAAAGGAGACAACCTGTCACAGAGCAGGTACTCAATAATAATGTATTTGTTTAACTAGAATAATGAGACAAACAATGGACCGTGTGGACTGAGAAAGAACGGATGTGGAGAAAGAATGAGAAGGTATGACTGGGTCTAAGGATAGACCCAGGACAGCCCCTGTTGACTAGGGGTTTAGCTGACACCCTAATGAGCACAGCGTCATCCGCACATGAGGCTGTCTGCAGTTTCTAACCTTGCAGTTCACTGGGCCTACTTTGTACTGTGTCAACTGCATTGAGTTCGTTCTATTGCTTGGTTACATTTGTTTTTAATCAAGCAATCCATCCATGTGCTTTAAAATCCCACTATGTTTTACAGTTTAAAAACGACAACAACAAAAACCCTTTAGATGTAGCTAAGTAAACAGTTCCAAACCTAATACCCAGCTTGGGCTGGTGCAGAGGAAAACAAAACAAGTAACTACCAGGTTTAGACTGCTTCAGATTCCAGTCACTGAAGTAGGTACTGAAAGAACTCAGGCAGTGAGAACTCAGGGCACATGCACTGCTATATCTAGCCATTGTTCACGGATGTGGAATCTGCCTTCACTCCTAAGATGATGGGTTGTCTGAAATAAAACCAAGCTCATGCTGAACAATGATCTCATCCTGAGGCCTGAAGTTATTCTGTTCAAATCACTGGCTTTGGAAGTCAGAAATTCTGCTTTCCAGTGCAAATTAGTAAATCTAATCACATATATGCATACTCTCAAGGGGTCCTGATTGTTTGGCAGTAACAGCTTGGTTATTCACAATTAATGAAATTAATGCCAATATTTTTAAAACATGAAAAAACTATACACAAAAACAAGCCTTCAGGCTGCAGACCTTGGTCAAAGAAAGAGTCAAAATAAAAAATAAAGAATAAAGTATTTAAATGAATAATTAGACAAAGATTAAAGTCCCAGCAAGGCTTTGCCTTGGGGTCCTTGTTATCCTATGGATTCTATGCCCCAGATCACCTAGAAGGAAAATATCACTCTAAAAAAAAAGGTTCCTTTACATGAAAACTCTGTGTTTAACTGGCAACATATAATTTCATTAAAAAAAATTAGGAGCAATTGCTGCTGTAAAGCTGTTTCAGGGACAAGGGGAGGGAGGGATCTGTCAGCACTAGGGGAACAAAAAAATAATGTGCCACCAAGCTTTATTTCAATCATTTACTTCATAGTTAAGTTTAATTACACATTACACACTGTCTTGTAATTATGCCACTTGGGAAACTGCCAATTTTCCCCTTGAAATGTTAAAAGTTCCTTAATTTATTTTAAAGGTTCATCATTGCCTCCATCAGCACCCCATTAGTGCATGAGGGATACTTGGTTTCTGTGCCCCTTCATGTGCAGGCTGTGGGCAGCGAGAATTCCATTGCGCGGTCTGACACACAGCCCAGAGGGCTGACTGTGCAAAAAGCCCCCAGACACTGGACTCATGTATTTATAATAATATCTGATGACTTTTTTTCTTTAATATTTACAACCAGAGAATTTGAGAAGCATGCCTAATCTTTTCCTCCACTCTTGGGAGGTTGAAATTAAAGTCCTTTATTCTCAGCAAGAGAACAAATACCGAATACAGGATGAAGCACCTGCTCTCCAGGAGCTGACAACAAGGCTGGAAAGACAACATTCAGCACAGAAATACGAAGCCCCCAGGAGACAGGACAGTAACCAAGTATAGCTTTATGCATCAGGAAAAGAAAAAGTCAAGTAAGAGACATTGAGCACCCACTGTGTGATGACGATGCACCCACAACTTCACAAAGGTCGCCAATATCATGGCCACTAAGTCAGGTCCCTCAGGTAGCAGGCAGACAACTAGAATTCATAAAGCAGCCAGACAGAATGTAATAGGGAGTCCTGGAGCTCGCAATTCTTTTGGAAAGGGAGTGCAGGCCCTGCCACAGGCAATTTAAATTCTCTTTTCATTAAAAATACTGTGTCACATGAGCAAAATACATCCTAAGAACTTACTTGATTTGCAGTTGCAACCTATATATGAATCTATGAACCCCTAAAAGGCACAAGATTTGGACACGAAGTATGGAAGCAAACTCTTCAGTGTTAAACTCAGCTCTAGCACAAGCACTTCCTTAGCTGTGTGTAATCCCGTCTGTGTATCAGTTTCCCCATTCACAAAATGGAAATAATGACAGTGGCAACCTGAGTGAGTTGATGTTGAATGTGAGTATTGAAAGAGATTTCTCTTTGTTTGCCTGCGTGCAATTGCTTCAGTTGCGTCTGACTCTTTGCGACCCTACAGAGCCAGCTCCTCTGTCCACGGGATTCTCCAGGCAAGAATACTGGAGTGAGTTGCCATGCTCTCCCCCAGGGAGTCTTCTTGAACTTGGAATTGAACCGGTGTCTCTTATGTCTGCTGCATTGACAGGCGGGTTCTTTACCACTAGCACCACCTGGGAAGCCCCTCTCTTTGGTTTGATGCTTTTTAGTATCTGAGAATGGAGAAGGCAATGGCACCCCACTCCAGTACTCTTGTTTGGAAAATCCCACGGATGGAGGAGCCTGGTGGGCTACATCCATGGGGTAGCTAAGAATCAGACACGACTGAGCGACTTCACTTTCACTTTTCAGTTTCATGCATTGGAAAAGGAAGTGGCAACCCACTCCAGTGTTCTTGCCTCGAGAATCCCAGGGACGGCGGAGCCTGATGGGCTGCCGTCTATGGGGTCACACAGAGTCGGACACGACTGAAGCAACTTAGCAGCAGCAGCAGCATCCGAAAAAATGAACCGTTTTTTATTTTCAGTGTGAATATGTCTCCCTCTGACAAAGATATAAGCAATAACATAAACATCTCATTTGCACACTTTTGGCTGTTATTGCAACATATTTAAATAGCTTATCTGACTTTTTTAGGGTCTAGAATTAATGAACAGCATACTTCTGTCTCGTTGCAACGCCAAGAGGTTTTGAACCTTCTGAAATTCTTCTGCTTGTCACTTGTCCTGTCACTAGTCTGAAACTAATGATCACATCTGCAATCTGGAAAGCTTTGTAGTGATCCCTTCACCAGGCTTGATTACCCCTTTAAATAGCATGATGTGAGTAGCAATCAAATATGTGGTAATATGACAATACATAGGAAAAAGACAGCCTCAGTTTTCACAGGATTTACAATCTAATAAAGACACTGTGATATTTATATAAAGTCTGTAATAAAATGGAAGAAGTTGCCACCTCTCTTCCTTTTAGGAACAACCTTCCGATCATGCTAGATTTAGAAAAATCAGAACTGAATATAAACATTTGTTTGATGGTCCCATCAACTTCCTGTGTCTTTTAAGCATTCCTCTGATTCTGTCCCTTTACCCGTCATATCAGGAAGAACAGACCTGTTGCATTCATCACAATCCAAGCCCTGAGAAAGGAGGTTGCAGAATGCAATGAGCCTAAGATTTGGAAGCCAAAGCCTAAGTTCAAAGTCAGCTGGTCTCCTGGCTGTTTGACCTAGCGGAGCTCTTAGTACTTCTCTAAGTCCCAGTTCCTGAATCTATGTGATAACACATCTGTCTCACAAGCTTTTCTTGAAGACTGAGCTAAATATATGGAGTGCATCTTAATGTCACCCAACCTGTACTAGGTACTTATTTTCTCTGAACAATCAACAGAAGACAAGTATCACCTTAAAGAATTACTTCCATCCTGAAATGACATCTTTAGTTTAGCATTTTTCTCAGGTATTTTTTTCCAATCCCACTTCCTCCCCAGACCTAACCATTGTATGTTGTTAATCCTTAGTTTCTTCCTTCTGCTCTGTGGCTAAATCTTGGCTCCCACAATAGCCAGTCTGAGTCTTGAACCAAAAGAAAGCAAGTCATTTGGTCTCAGTAGTTCCAGTGAATAATTAAATATAGCAAGAATATATGTTCTAAGACCAAAGGTTTTATTTCCAATGGAGTCACTAAGCTTCTTTCTTCCAAGGTACTAAGAATTGTCATTCCAGGGAGTGAAAACAAAAGCAAGATGAAACCACACATGACATGCTCAGTTATCCATCTCTGAGCGACAGCAGAATCGCGGGAGTGAGCCAAGCACCACCTTCCACCTCTCACAGAGAGAGCCTTGGGTGGGGGTGCGGGTGGGGGGCTCTGGGAATGAAGCATTTCCAGAAAAAAAAAAAGCAATTATGCCCACAGTAAATAAGACTCAAAGTCTGAAATCATGCTATGCCTTCAGATTTTACTCTGGGCACAGCGGGATGCTCAGATTTGCAATTTCTCCTTGTGTTCTGTGCCCGTCCAAGTGTGGGTTAATTCAATTACGTCTGCTGCTTTCATTAATACATGGTTACCAAGTTTATTCAAACAATACATGAAAAACCAGACTGCCCATCAATAAATTCATGTTGCAAAAATATACTTTTATATGATTGTTAAGAGAGCCAAAGACCATGATTCCCAGATGATAAAAATGAATTGATCACTGACAAGAGACAATAGAAATAAAACTAAAGAAACTAGTCAACTAACAAGAAATCATTAAAATCCACTATGTGCCAAGTGCCAGAGGTAGAGTTGTGGGCCAGGGGTGGTTCCCAAAGCGTTCTGAACTGTGGTTAGAAAAATCTTTCTAGCAGCTAGCCTGGAAGGTGGGTTCAAAGAGTGCAGGCTTTAGCAGGGAAGTTATTAAGATAATATTGTAACAATCTACATGAATAGATAAAAGGGAGAATAGATGAGAGGAAAAGAGAAAGTTTAGAATGGAGAACACATAGGATGTGGGCTCACTGCCTATTAGAAATGAAGACCTGGAAAGATGTCCCATGTACATATAGGGTCTGGATGTCTCCAAAGGACTATCCCCTCACAGCGTTCATATCTATTTCATCTATGACACCATTGTCCACCCACTCAAACCAGTATTTCTCTCTTCCTTGGAGAGAATCAAACTTATCTCAGCTCCAAAATAATTCATTCAAATTGCTTCTCCCCAGTGCCACGGCTACTACCCTCATTCAGGTGACCATCGTTTCTCTATAATTTCCCCAATTTCATTTTCACCGCTAGTATTGATTTCTCACATTTCTTTTCTGGCAGGAGAATGATTTTTCTAAAATTGACTCTCATTTTCTTTCCTTAAAATAGTGCAGAAATTCTTCACTGCCTTTGGGTTAAGGCCCAAACAACTTAATACTACATGAAGGGTGCTTAATGAACCAGCCCACAATTATCTCCCAAGCCATGATCATATCTGCCACTCCCTGCCTTAACCATGCTGTGCTATTTGTGGTTCCTTAAACAAAGCACACATCTTTATGCCTCTGTTTGCATGTTTCCCTCTATTTAGAGGACTTTCTCACACCCTTTTCCCCTCACCTGATAACTAGTATTACCCAACAGGTCTAAGTGTTATGCCATTTCTTCCAGGAAGTCCTCCATACCTGACATCTGTGTTTGTGATGCTCCTCTATGTCCCCAGTATCACTCCTACCCAGTCAAAATCCACTGAGTGGTTTGGAAAGTGCTGGTATTTATCTCTTCCCCCAGCTCCCCCTACTTGCCATCTGTAGACAATAAAATCCTCAAGGACAGGACTCATGAGTGACTTGTTCCTTGGGGAATTCCTGTCTCCTCACTCACTGCAGGCTATTTGATAGTAAATGCATGCAGCCTGAGTGCCTGAAAGGAAAACGGTCCACAGACTGAGTCATGAGGATCATGTGCATTTGATAAGCAGGCAGAAGGAGACAAACCCATCAGAGACTAAAACAGCCAAGGAGAGAACCAAGACAGACACCATAGGCTGCAGGCAAAAAAGGAGAACCGGCCAATGGAAACAGTGTCCAGCGTCAGTGGGAGGGCAAATGAGACAAAGGAGGAGGTGAGGGCTCTTCATGTAGCAGGAGAAGAGTTTCTGGAAAGTGATGGGTACCAAGTGCTGAAAAGTGAGGGGCAGCTGAGTTAGAACATGGCGCAAGAAGACAACAGGGAAAAACACACAGTGCTCGAGGGGGCATAGTAGCTGGAGGGTGGTGGAGTGTATCAGGGGCAAAGAAGGAATGTGCGGTGTGTGTGTGTGTGTGTGTGTGTGTGTGTACATTAGAATTCTTTTTAAAAACCTCAGCCGTAAATCTGACTGGCAAAGTAAAAAGTGAGACTATATATTTAGGAAGAGAATACATGCTTACTGAATGAAAGATATAAATAATAAGTGAATAACTGCATTTAGATAGGAAATTTACCATTTAAAAAAAAACAAATTTTATCAAAATGTAAACTTATTAAAAGCCTAAGAGCCCACCTTTATATTTCAGAAGAGACCACTCAGCTCATAGACCAAAATCTATAATTAGCTGCTGAAATGACAATTTTCATTGTCTCTGTTTTACTGCCATTGGGAATCTGTTTTCATGTGTGTGTGCGTGTGTGCTCAGTTGTGTCTGACTCTTTGCAACCCCATAGACTGTAGCCCGCCAGGCTCTTCTGTTCATGGAATTTTCCAGGCAAGAATACTGGGGTGGGTTGCCATTTCCTACTCCAGAGAATCTTCCTGATCCAGGGATAAAACCTTCTCCTCCTGCATCTCCTCCATTGGCAGGAGGATTTTTTTACTACTGTGCTACCTGGGAAGCCTGCTTTCATAGTCGCCACAAAACTTCTTTGCAGGGACTTGCCTAGTGGCTCGGTGGATAAGAATCGGCCTGCCAATGCAGAGGACATAGACTCGATCCTAGTCTGGAAGATTCCACATGCCACAGAGCAACTAACCTCGTGCACCACAGCTATTGAGCCTGTGTTCTGGAACCCCCAAGCAGCAACTACTGAAGCCAGGTGCAGCCAGAGCTGATGCTCCACAACAAGAGAAGCCCCCACAGTGAGAAGCCGGCACACGGCAATTACAGAGTCGGCCCAGTCTCCGCAACTGGGGAGAGCCTGTGCAAAGCAACAAAGACTCACTGAGCCAAAAATAAGTAAATTAATAAATAAAAATTTAAGAGAAGTCTAAAAGCTTCTTTTGAAATGCCTCAGATTTTATATACGATCCTATAATCCCTTTCGCAGTTAATGACCTCGAAGTCAGATAGGACACAGAAAAAACGTCAAGGAAGGGACACTTTTTCGAAAACAACAGATATCTCAGTTATCGGAATGTCTAACCAGAAAGTAAAGTGCATGTGGATGAAAAGGGCCACACTTTTCTTTCAAACAGGATTTTCTTTTAAGTTCCTATCAGATATAAAGTTCTATCAGGTTGCTATGGTATTAGATTAACTTATGATGGTTTAGAGAACACATTGAAGAAAATGGGCTTATTAAAATATTATATTACTCTTCTTGAGACATATGCTTCTTACGCAATTAACAATACATTGAGCATCAATATTCTAATTTTAGAAACATTCATCCACAAACATTAGTCAGTTAATGCTAAATTCAATTTCTAATAGGCTTCTTCTTTTCACACTCAACTCTCTAAGGCTATACTACATGGTATCTCAAAAATATTAATTTACTTACTGTGGGAGCAATTACATTCTTAGAAAAAATCTGTGCAATATATGTAAGCACATATAAAACAAATTAAACTTTTTGAAAAAAACTATTTTCTTATGGAAAATTCTATTTCTGACTGAGTACCTGAGAAGTGCATAAAACTTTCAGAGAAATGCATAAAATCCTTCACATAATTAAATTCTAAATAATGCTTTAATATAAGTCAAAGTTTGTCAAATTGCATATGTAGAAAAACAGATAAAGTTAAAATATTTGAAAAGACTCTGATGCTGGGAAAAGATTGGAGGCAGGAGGAGAAGGGGATGACAGAGGATGAGATGGTTGGATGGCATCACCGACTCAATGGACCTGTGTTTGTGTAAACTCCAGGAGTTGGTCATGGACAGGGAGACCTGGCGTGCTGCAGTCCATAGGGTTGCAAAGAGTCAGACACAACTGAGCAACTGGACTGAACTGTAGTGAAAGTGCTTACAGGGAACTCAGATCTGGCATGGCTTCTTTTCACAGGAGTCACTACTGGGTAGGATAATTTTTCATGGTGCAGTCTGTCCCATGTTTTAGAGTGTTGTGGCCAGTAGAACCCCAATGGGCATGGTGACTACCAAAAAAAAAAAAACATGAATGCCCACACATTTCCAAATGCTCCATGGGGGAATAAAGCCCCCTAGTTTGGAGAAGAAACTGTGGCCCATTCAAAAGGAATGGCCCACATTTACATCACCAGGTAACAACAGTGAAAGGTCTTGAGCCCTGGGCTCCAGAAAGCCAGTGCTAAGAGGGATGAAACAGAGAACATCTGAGGTAAATGCTCATGTGCTAAGTCACTTCAGTTGTGTCCAACTCTCTGCCACCCTATGGACTATAGTTTGCCAGGTTTCTCTGTTCACAGGATTTTCCAGGCAAGAATACTGGAGTGGTTGCCATGCCCTTCTCCAGGATATCTTTCCAACCCAGGGATCAAACCTACATCTTTTAATGTCTCCTGCATTGGCAGGCAGGTTCTTTCACCACTAGCGCCACCTGGGAAGCCCCATACAGGCTCACATCCTACTTCGATTTCAGCTTTAGTCTTCATGCATTAGGATTTTCATTCATTGACTATTTTCTAAGTTTATATCTAGTCATCACTTTAACCACTCACCAATGCCCTTGCCCATTTATTCATATCCTCCTCCATCTCAATCACAGATCTCTATTCCTCCCCCAACTGTGGTCCTCTCTCTAGAGACCGGGGACAGAGGTCAACACAAATCCAGGGCCTCCAGTGGAGCAGCCTTGATGGGCAGACCTTCTCTGTCACTGTCTCCATGCTCCAGTTCATTCACACTCTGTCTTTCCTGCCCATGCAGAGCTGGGTACCTTCTACATTCCTTCACCCCACCCACAAAGAATCTGCCCTGGTAGCTGGTGTTTCACTAATCTGTTATGAAATGCAAGAAGGCATTTCATCTCCCTCCCCATCTCTCCCACACTTCTCTATCTTATTGTATCTCCAGCATTAGATTGAGCAGAGCAGTACTAGATAGAATCCTGAGACTCTTCTCAAGAAGTCAGAGAAGTCTTAAGAGATTTCCATTTCTCTTTGTTATTTAAGGTTAAGAGATTTTGCCATAATCAAATAACTGAATTATGTAAAATATTTTTCCAGTATATAGTATTTTTTTTAAATATCATCATGTAAAAAAAAAAAAAAACTAAAAGTTAAAAATTCCTAGTTTGGTGTTCATTTAATCTCATTTTCATTTTTTACTTTACTAAATAACAGAAGCAAAACTCTGGGGCCACTCATCTGAAGGGTAATCCCTCCATATATACAAGTTGGAAATTCAAATTCAGCAGAAAACCTACAACAGTTGAAGGAGGCCACATGCTTACCCGGATGTAGGCATCCTGATGGTGCTTGGCGAAGTACAGCATGTTGTCCAGAGCTAACATCCCAGGAGGGGTCTGGGTAAAGTCCATGGCGGGGTTGACATGATTCTGTGATTAAAACAAAAGGTTTGATCAGGTTAGTTCTTCAGTAGATTTCATCAACAACCACTAGAGGTCTGGTTTCCCTCCACAAGACCACAAAGGACCACAGGGCAAGCTCCAAATAATCAAGTAGGACATTTGCTGTCTCCATGTGAGCCTGTTGGGGTGGCGATGGGGGCTTCTTTCTACAAGTGCGTCAAAACCAGCTTCTAGACACAGGGCTGGGAGACTCAGCTGAAAATCGAAATATGGGATTATTCTTAGACATGTGACACTGCAAGAAAAGAAAATGCACAAACAGTTATTTCTGGTGGTTGTGCTCTACTGGAATCAGTAGTATTTGGGAAGAAAGACCTGGGATAAAGCTGTATGTCTGCCATTTACCTTTCTGCACCTTAACTTCCTCATCCTCATGAGTGAGGGTAAAGTATGGTCATACCAGTCCATGGTGTTTGTGAGCTGTCCAGACTTACAGGTCTCTGCAGACCCATGACTATAAAATTCAGATGTTCACAGGGTCCTAATGTCTGCCTACCTCCAGGGAGTGCTCTGGCCTTGTCACCCACACAGTGTCAAGAACCCACACACACACACACAAAAAAAAACCCCACAATAGTTATAAATATGCCCAACAAATTGTCCATATGCTCAAGATTACTCAGTAAACACCACCAGAGACTCCTAGTCAGGGCAGTAAACCACTTTCCACAGCCAACTGTTGAAAACAATTACCAACATCTGTCTTGAAAATTCAGATCTAAATGGCTAATGATTTGGGGGGCTTCCCAGGTGGCACTATAGCCGTAGAGGACCCACCCACCACTGCAGGAGATGTAAGCGTTGAGGGTTCCATCCCTGGGCTGGAAAGATACCCTGGAGGAGGGCATGGCAACCCACTCCAATATTCTTGCCTGGAGAATTCCATGGAGAGAGGAGCCTGGGAGGCTATGGTCCATAGGGTCCCACAAAGTCAGACACGACTAAAGCAACTTAGCCCACATGCAAATGATTTGAGCGAAGTCATTTTTCTACTAAAGAGATAGAAAAGAAATGTTGAAGAGATATTCA
Organism: Tragelaphus eurycerus; assembly: GCA_935064755.1. Classification (NCBI taxonomy): domain Eukaryota; kingdom Metazoa; phylum Chordata; class Mammalia; order Artiodactyla; family Bovidae; genus Tragelaphus; species Tragelaphus eurycerus. The sequence goes on from CAKXYN010000002.1 coordinate 36,929,117, forward strand.
AGAAACTACTCTTTCCTCATAATCTAGGTAATTTGTATGAAAAAATATATTTTATTTTGTTCCTGAATACTTCTTAATAAACAGTCTGACTCTCTGATATGCTAGAGAAATTTTGGTCAACGGTAATTTTTTTCTAATTTACTACAGGAAGAATTTTTTGTTCACTTGCTCAAACAACCCACACTTTTCTACCTCCTTCAAGAATACACAGAAGTTGTCTTTTGCATGCTGATTTGACATTGTTTTATGAGCTAATAACATGTAAAATTACAGGACAGTGGTTGCCTACTGGCCGTAGTCCACAATTTCCAGAAACCTCTGTCCACATCTGTAAAGCAATTTGGACCAATGTACTGACTTCAATATTTTATTTTAGCACTTTAACCTGATTTGTTTGTTAAGAGGTTGAAAATTTTTTTAAATGCCAAAGTACTACTAGTTAGGATAAGAAAGATATATTTCATAAAATAAATAAAATTATAACAAAAATGAAAATCATTGAGCACATCAAGTGCAGTGAGATTCAGCCTTAATCTGATACTCACTGGTGTATGAGAGTCAGACCTGTATTCAAAAGCGAGGGGGTGGGTGAAGCAAAATGCTGAAAATAAATGATCAAAGATGTAGTCTAAAAGTTGGTCAGTGCTCAGCTAAAACCCCAGCCCCAGGAATGAGAACACCATTTAAACAGTTGTGGCCATCCATCGTCCTCCACTGGAGGGGCTAGCTTGACTGCCCTTAGCCAGGCAAGTGCAGTAATGTATGTTTTATTCAGCATTATTACGCAGAAACCCACTGGTTAGGATGGTTTGTTTTAGGATAGGAAATGAAATTGCCTCTCAGTGACAGGAATGACCCAAGCCTGCTTCCTATTTCGATTTTGTTTTAAACTGATGGATGGTGCAGCATGTCTACATGGTTGTTTGTTGCTAAACTTTATATAATGTGTGGTTTTGATTCAGCTTGAAAAATAATCTCACTACATGTAGCAGTGCATTTTATGTACATTATATGTAACGTTAATATTTCTGCTTTGAATCCTTGATATTGCAATGGAATTCGAACTTTATTAAATGTATTTGATATGCTAAAAAAAAAAGTAACTTGCAGTGAAAATCTTGTAATATTTTCAGTTCTTTAGAAGAGAATAGAAGTGGCTTCATTATGTGTACATTTTTATTTTGACTTGAATGTATTCAATTTTCATGAACACAAGTAACATAAAAATGTTACTGTCTGTTGAGTCCTCTTCAGGGCTAGCACTAGTTTGGGTTTCACTAGGGTTCTCTCATCTAATAAATAGGTGGTGGGCACTACTGTTATCCTCATTTTATTAATTTTTAATAATACAACGCTGTTTTATTTTTGTTTAATTCTGAAGTAGAATACTCCAAAATTCATCTCGTATTTTTTCTTAGGTGTACATTTTATTGAAGTACAGTTGATTTACAACATTATATTAATTTCAACATTTAAAGTTATTAGAAAATATTGGCTCTATTCCCTGTGCTATACAATATGTCTTTGTATATTTTATTTTATCCATAGTAGTTTGTATCTTTTAATCCTATACTCCAATTCTGCCCCTCGCTGCTTCACTCTCCCCACTAGTAACCACCAGTTTGTTCTCTATATCTGTGAGTCTTTTTCTGTCTTATTCTAGTCATTCATTTGTCTTATTTTTCAGGTTACACAAATAAGTGATAGCATACGGTATTTGTCTTTCTCCATCTGACTAATGTCATATCCTCCAGGTCCATCCGTGTTGTTAAAAGTGGTGAAATTTAATTTTTTTTTATAGCTGAGTAGAAATCCATTGTATGTATGTATGTATGTGTATGTGTGTGTATACACACATATATCTACATCTATGTCACACCTTCTTTACCCATTTGTTTGTGGCTGGACACTTTGGTTGTTTTCATATCTTGGCTATGCTGTTATGAACACTGGGATACATGTATTTTTTTGAATTAGGGTTTCAGTTTTCTTTGGATATATACCCAGGAATGGAATTGCTGGGTTACATGGTAGTTCTATTTTTAGTTTTTTGAGGAAGCACCATACTGTTTTCCATAGTGGCTGTATGAATTTTATTGACGAGGAAACTGCAGCTCAGATGAGATAAGAATCTTGCCCAGGAACCTGCAACTTGAACTTGGAAGTGCAGGCAAGGTCTTGCTTGGACAACAAGTTTCCACATGCTTTTGTTCCTACTTTTTTCCTTTATATGTTGAATGCATTTATTTTGGTACTGCTAGCCATTTATACTTTATATAGCCTGAGAAAAGCTTGAGAAAAAAGTAGGCTAATCAATATTAGCTGCTACACAGCATGGTCGAGCCAACAAAGGAGAGTGTGCCAAATAAAAAAGAAAAACATGACATTTACTTCAGACTTATTTCTAGTGTTGGTCTATGAATCTATTCCAAAAATAAGTATATGGAAAGACAATCATCTGAAAAAGAAATTAGTTTCTCTGAATCTAGTTTGAACAACCCTCCAAAGCTATGTGTTAGTAAAGCTGACCAAAAAGAAGGCCGTGTGGGTCAAGGGTCATCAGTCTTGTTTGAACAGTGCTCCCAGGACCCTCTAGAAATCTCTTTCAGTCAATTACACACTTCCTTAGGCACACAATGGGGGTATCAAATAGGGCACTGCTGCTTTCAAAGGTCTTACAGTAAAGAAAAAGTATATTTTTATAGCTCTTTTAAAGATTCATGTGGCTATTTAGCAAATAGTCCCAATAAAATAATGCCTGCTATCTGCTAGGTGTTATATAAAGCATCTTGAAGATGTTAACTCTTCAGTTCAGTTCAGTTCAGTCGCTCAGTTGTGTCCGACTCTCTGCGACCCCATGAACTGCAGCACGCCAGGCCTCCCTGTCCATCACCAACTCCTGGAGATCACTCAGACTCACGTCCCTCGAAGTCAGTGATGCCATCCAACCATCTCATCCTCTGTCGTCCCCTTCTCCTTCTGCTCCGAATCCCTCCCAGCATCAGAGTCTTTTCCAGTGAGTCAACTCTTCACATGAGGTGGCCAAAGTACTGGAGTTTCAGCTTTAGCATCATTCCTTCCAAAGAAATCCCAGGACTGATCTCCTTTACAATGGACTGGTTGGATCTCCTTGCAGTCCAAGGGACTCTCAAGAGTCTTCTCCAACACCACAGTTCAAAAGCATCAATTCTTTGGCACTCAGCCTTCTTCACAGCCCAACTCTCACATCCGTACTTGACCACAGGAAAAACTGTAGCCTTGACTAGTCGGACCTTTGTTGGCAAAGTAATGTCTCTGCTTTTGAATATGCTATCTAGGTTGGTCATAACTTTCCTTCCAAGGAGTAAGCGTCTTTTAATTTTATGGCTATAGTCATCATCTGCAGTGATTTTGGAGCCCAGAAAAATAAAGTCTGACACTGTTTCCACTGTTTCCCCATATATTTCCCATGAAGTGATGGGACCAGATGCCTCATAAAATTCCCACAGAGCGGGTCTTATTATTTTCCTCCATTGACGGTAGAAAACTGAGGCACTGAGCATCTGGGTAGCTTGCTGAGTTTTAGAGCCAGAAGGTGGCAGAACCAGAATCTGAACTAAGGTCACAGGCTTTAAACCAGGATTTCAGTGTCACGTTGCTATTCAACCAGACACCTTTGGAAATTTTACAAAGATGTCCAATGCAGGTTCTCAGTCGTTGTAGTTTTCCCCAGTCAATGCTTTGTTCAGGCAAAGTGGGCCTGTGATCCATCCTTTTCAATAAAAGCTCTAATTTCTCCATCCCTTCCAGACATAACAGACCAGAGTCTCTCTCATGTTCAATAAACCAGGTCTTATTGTCTCCAACAAATAGGCTCTTATTAAACCAAAGTCAATTAGAAAATTGCCTTTGATTTTCTATGACTTGCTCTAAATTATGAAGTGTCACTGCATTTTAGATTAAAAAATAACTTGCCTTGTGAGTGAACTATAGTTTTTTTCTGTCTCTGTCTTTTTAACTCTGGTTATCATTTTTCCAGCCTCTCTCTCCTTGAAATGATTGTTTCCTCTTTCTCTTTTGGTTTTAACAGCCAGTGAAATTATTTTACAAGCATAGATTCTGATAATGGAAAAAGTATAAGAATTGCTTGCCAAAACATTTGAGAGCTCTCTATACTGTGACGAAAATAATCTGAGAACCCAGCAAGGCCAACAGTTCCCCTATTCCTTCCTTATTTATGAGATGCTCTGGATACAGATTTATTTTCTTTTCTTGTTCCATGTTATTTTTTTTCCACCTGTCTTGAAATGGAAGCGGCAAGTGCTTTGATAAATGACTTGAAAATTTCCCTTGTTTTACTGCAAAGCCTGTGTACCTCTGTACATCCTCCTGAAATGCCATTTGTTAGCGCCTGTAGAAGCGCTGCTCCCTGAATCACATCAGACAGCTCTAAGCCCCTGGAGAAAGGGGGAGCAGCCACTTGCATTGCCAAGGCACCAAGAATTTTCACTTTGGGAAAATGGTACCAACCAACTGAAGATAGCATGATTTATTTTATAGCAAGCACCCTATGTATGGTTTGTGTTTAGTGTTCTTAGAGATCTGTTTCTCTTCTATTATCCTCATGCCAGTTTTTTAAGTTGAATTGTTTCAATCACACATCCAAAGTCTAAGACAGAGAATCTTTGAATATGTTCCAGGCCCACATCACTGGAGGTCACTGGAGACTTGTGGACTTCAAATATAAGCTAGGCTGGACATCTGATTTTGTAGTAAGAAAACTAAGCACCTAGTGAACAGTGGTGCTCCAACTTAAGCAGAAATCCAAGCCAAATTTCCTGAAGGCTCTGCTGAAGCACCAATTGCTGGCCCTTCTGATTCAGGAGGGCTGGAGTGAGGTCCAAGGATCTGCATCTCTAACAAGTTCCAAAGTGACACAGATGCTGCCGGTTGGAGATGGCAATTTGAGACCTACTGATGACTGCAATGACTCCTCTCAAATAACACAAGTAATATCAAAGGGAGATCTGGAATCCATATCCACTCATCCCCTGAGTCCCATGATCCCCTGAGTATCATGCTTTAAACTGACTGGGTCCAGGGTGTGATGCATTATAAATATACTTGCTGTTTATCTGCTTTGTGCTTTGGCCTCTTATTGAGAAAACAGAAATTTCCTTTTTCAGAAAAAGGAATTATAATTTAGAAGTCTCTCACTTCTATTTCTCAAATTTCAGACTAAAATAATATATATTAGTACCTCCACAGGGAAGGTAGGAACCTGTAATCAGTCAATATTTTTTACTCCTGAATGCTTCCTGGTTGGGGAAGCAGTGCTGGCATGAGCCTGAATGATTTTTAAATGATCTGTGTTTTTCAATTACCAATGCCATGCTAGTCCTTCATTAGTGTGGATAATAAAGAGATGATTACAATAATGCCTGCCAGATGGCATATCGTAGAGAAAGCCTTTGAGGATTTAGGAGTTAATATTTGTGCTATACGAGTGCCTACATTTGCTGAACAAATATAGCATTAAAAGCAACCTTTAAAACAAATCACATTGAGTGAATATTCATTCGGTCTAGGAAAAGCCCCATCAAGGCTATTTCTTGAGGCTGGTAAATTAAGGTCATGTTCTCCGAGGGGAAGCAGGTTTTGATGGTTGCAAAAGATTATGTGGGAGTTGTGTCAAACTGTGCATGCCTTTCACTCCTCCCCTCCCAACCCAGGAGAAAGGGTATGTGGGCATTTCAACAGATTCCTACAACAGCACTTATCCACCTTGTATGCCCCTGAAAATCCCCTTTGGAGCTTTGAAAAATTCTTATGTCCAGGCTCTACCCAAAATCTGTTGAGTGGAAACCAAGCAACTGGATTTCTGAAGCTCCAATGTCCAACCAAGATTGAGAACACTTTCCCAAATCATTGGGTTTCAAATTTGAGCATGATCAGAATCTAATAGAGCGTCTGTTCACTTAGATTGCTGGGCACCACCTCCAGAGTTTCGGGTTGAGGCCTGAGAATGTGCATTCATACATGTTTCCAGGGGTTACTGATGGTCTCTGGACCATACTTTGAGAACCTCTGCTCTCAGTTCAGTTCAGTTCAGTCGCTCAGTCGTGTCTGACTCTTTGCGACCCCATGAATCGCAGCACACCAGGCCTCCCTGTCCATCACCAACTCCCGAAGATCACCCAGATTCACGTCCATCGAGTCAGTGATGCCATCCAGCCATCTCATCCTCTGTCATCCCCTTCTCCTCCTGCCCCCAATCCCTCCCAGCATCGGAGTCTTTTCCAATGAGTCAACTCTTCACATGAGATGGCCAAAGTACTGGAGTTTCAGCTTTAGTATCATTCTTTCCAAAGAAATCCCAGGGCTGATCTCCTTCAGAATGGATTGGTTGGATCTCCTTGCAGTCCAAGGGACTCTCAAGAGTCTTCTACAATACCACAGTTTAAAAGCATCAATTCTTCGGCGCTCAGCCTTCTTCACAGCCCGACTCTCACATCCATACATGACCACAGGAAAAACCATAGCCTTGACTAGACGAACCTTTGTTGGCAAAGTAATGTCTCTGCTTTTGAATATGTATCTAGGTTGGTCATAACTTTCCTTCCAAGGAGTAAGCGTCTTTTAATTTCATGGCTGCAGTCACCATGTGTATTGATTTTGGAGCCCAGAAAAATAAAGTCTGAAACTGTTTCCACTGTTTCCCCATCTATTTCCCATGAAGTGATGGGACCAGATGCCATGATCTTCGTTTTCTGAATGTTGAGTTTTAAGCCAACTTTTTCACTCTCCACTTTCACTTTCATCAAGAGGCTTTTGAGTTCGTCTTCACTTTCTGCCATAAGGGTGGTGTCATCTGCATATCTGAGGTTATTGATATTTCTCCTGGCAATCTTGATTCCAGCTTGTGCTTCTTCCAGTCCAGTGTTTCTCATGATGTACTCTGCATATAAGTTAAATAAGCAGGGTGACAATATACAGCCTTGACGTACTCCTTTTCCTATTTGGAACCAGTCTGTTGTTCCATGTCCAGTTCTAACTGTTGCTTCCTGACCTGCATACAAATTTCTCAAGAGGCAGCTCAGATGGTCTGGTATTCCCATCTTTGCTCTAAAGCCACAGTAACCCAATGCAAGAGAGTTCTAGGGACCTATACTCACCAACTGATAGAGTTGGAACCTTGATTCCCTGTATCAAAGTGTTTGGTTTGGCAGGGACTTCTATTGTGATGTCTGCTTGAGGGAGGACATGCACTCTTCAAATTGATACAGTCTCAGCACTCTCTCACCTGGCTGCCTCACACAGTTATATGAGGAAATTCGTAACAGTATCTGACTATTTGATCCCCAATACAGATCACTGTTCCAAAGTCCTAGACATAGCCCTTAGAAATCTTTGCATTCTGTCCTTGGTCTCTTTCCATTAAATTCAATAAAAATGAAGAGTTTGCATGAGTACAGAGAAGGCAGCTTATTAAATCTGACCTAAGAGTGGGCAAGATGGTGAATATATTGAAGAGCAGAAAAATATCTGTGACTGGGTACAGGTGGGCATTGTGCCAGGTACTCCAAAGGGGTGATTTAATCTTCCCAACTACTCAATGAGGCAAGTTATTAAGGAGGTAAATGTTATTCTTCCCTGCCTACAGATGAGAGTGACTTGTGCAAGATCCCGGTTAGAAGTGGCAAAGTCACAATTTCAACCCTGTAGCTTTTTTTTTTTTTCCTATTTAGGTTCAAAAGGTCTTTGGAGAATAGGAAGATGGGTCCCATTAGCAAGTAGAAGTTTAATCACAGAAATGTAACATCCCATAAAAAGACTGTTTTAAAAATTCAAGAACAAATCTACTACAGAAAAAGGGAAATCTGGCTCACAAATAATTCATGAGATTCCAGCTCCACATCATTAAACTTTGATTCTTTTAGGTAAAGCACAAAGGATCTACAAGAAAGAAAAACTCAGAAAGATGCTAAGAGTTCAGGTCAACAGACTATCCATGCTTCCATGCTGGACCTCCCCCTGAGCTGTACATTCTCTCCTCTTTGCCTGGCCTCTGGAACACCCCTACACCTTTGCTTGTCTTTCTAATGTCATTCACCCACCTGTTACTCTTTGGTTTTCCTGATCTTCAACTTAGCTCCATTTATCTTCCTTCCACAGGTCCACAACTAACCTTATGGGGAATACCTCTAATTCAGTTGAGCTCTGAGACCATCCACTACTATCTAATGTCACTAGGAACCCCCTCCCTGGGTCTGTTCTGCAACCTAGGAGAGTTCATGACCTATTCTATATTAAGAAATATGAGTTAGAGTTGGCAATATAAGTCCAAGAGGAATCAAATTCAAGTGGCAGGCAGGAGGCTCTGACAGGCTGGGTTTTATTAACAGGAGCGCAACCAGAACAGAGGAGAGTTCCACCTTGCAGGCCCAGCTGAGGCCATACCTGTACACAACACAGAGTTCTGGGGGGCCCCACTGTGAACCAGCTCCTGACACATAGGAAATTATACAGAGGGGGCAGCCAGGAAGAAGCAGAAATATCTGGACAGAAAGGTGTGTCAGAAAAGTTGGGGGAAAAAAAACTTTAGATATTTAGCCCAGGGGGAAAAGTATATGTGGTGTGATGGTGGTGGTATGTAGTAGGATGGGAGCTGTGGGTTTGATCACTATTGTCCTCAGGCATCTGAAGGATTGATATCATTGTAAGGGTGCTATAGGAAGCAGAATTGGCAGAAAACAGCCTTTTCAGAAATACTGAAGCAAGGACTGGATGTCCTGCTGGAATGTTTTCCAGAGAACTAAAAGGTAGAGAATTGGAGCAAAGGACAATAGATACTTAGCAGCCTCGGTTCATTCCTTTTCTTATCAAATAATTTTGGATTTCTACTACTATGCAAGGCACCACGGGAGACAAACATGATAAATTTCATCCAAAGATTAAAACAAGGAGGAGCTAAGATGGCAGACAAGTAAGATGGGGAGAATACTTTCTCCTCCACAAATCTATTAAAAGAACATTTGAATGCTGAATAAACTCGATAAAACAACTTCTGAATGCCCGCAGAGGACATCAGGCGCTTAGAAAGACAGCTCATTGTCTTCAAAACGAGAAAACGAGCCCTGCGGTAACTCCTTTTGCGGAGAACTGGCGCGGACACCAGCATTTGCTATTGGCAAGTGGGGGCTGGGCTAGGAGGAGCGGTGAGGCCTGCATCGCTTTGAGAAAGGATTTGGCCTGGCTATCTCGGGCGCTATCTGAGCAAAATAACCAGACTGTTGGTTATCTACTACATCAAAAGCCAGCCCTAACTTAAGACACCACCAGGACTACCTACGGAACAAAGGGCTGCACAGAGTTGGCCGGCTGCAGGCCGTCCCACTCCGGTGACAGGCAGCCAGGGCCAGAGGTGGGCAATTATAGCCCTAGAGAGACACTGTCTAACGGAACTGTGAGTAGGTTTCTGTGCTGACTCACGCTTCTTGGGGCTCTGGATGGTCAACATCTGCCTGAGAAAGTGCACTGTTTGTATACCCAGAAAACTGAGTGGCGGAGAGGCGATAAGTCGCAGCACCTGCGCTCGCTGAACATTTCATCACCTGCGCTACTCGGATCTGGGAAGGGCATAAAACGCAGACTCAACCAAGTCTGTGCTTCTGAGGATTATCTGAGTGCCTGAACCTGGCCGGTTTAGATTTGGGTGTTCATCTCCGCCCCCTCTGTAACAAGGCAGAGATCAGATATTGAAAAGACCTGTAAACCGCCTCAATAAAGAGAATTCAACAAACTACCAGAATATAGTAAGGACACTCTAAATTTGGCAATTTTAACAAAATGAAGAGACAAAAGAATACCCAGCAGCTAAAGGAACAGGATAGATGCCCACCAAACCAAACCAAAGAGGAAGAGATAGGGAATCTACCTGATAAAGAATTCCAAATAATGATAGCGAAATTAATTCAAAATCTCAAAATCAAAATGGAATCACAGTTAAAGAGTCTGGAGACAAGGATTGAGAAGATGCAAGAAAGGTTTAACAAGGACCTAGAAGAAATAAAAAAGAGTCAACACATAATGAATAATGCAATAAATGAGATCCAAAACACCCTGGAGGCAACAAATAGTAGAATAACAGAGGCAGAAGATAGGATTAGTGAACTAGAAGATAGAATCCTAGAAATAAATGAATCAGACGAGAAAAAAGAAAAACGTATCAAAAGAAATGAGGACAATTTCAGAAACCTCCAGGATAACATCAAACGCTACAACATTCGAATCATAGGAGTTCCAGAAGAAGAAGATAAAAAGAAAGATCATGAGGAAATACTTGAGGAGATAATAGTTGAAAACTTCCCTAAAATGGAGAAGGAAATAACCACTCAAGTTCAAGAAATCCAGAGTCCCTAACAGGATAAACCCAAAGCGAAACACCCCAAGACACATATTAATCAAATTAACAAAGATTAAAAATAAAGAACAAATATTAAAAGCAGCAAGGGAAAAACATCAAATAACTCACAAGGGAATTCCCATAAGGATAACAGCTGATCTTTCAATAGAAACTCTCCAAGCCAGGAGGGAATGGCAAGACGTAATTAAAGTGATGAAGGAAAATAACTTACAGCCTATCCAGCAAGGATCTCATTCAAATACGAAGGAGAAATCAAAAGCTTCACAGATAAGCAAAAGTTGAGAGAATTTTGCACCACTAAACCATTTCTCCAACAAAAACTAAAGGACATTCTCTAGAGCAATACAATAATAGTGGGAGACTTTAATACCCCACTCATATAATCTGGCTGTAATAGACAAAGTAAAGAGGAAAACATATTTACTTATGAGCCTCAAAAAATTCAGTTCACTCAGGAGAGTTTAAAAAAAAAAAAAAAAAGACTTATTTGTTTACTCTGTGGAGGTTTATTGACTATTTTGTGGGTTTGGTACCACTTTGGGTAGTAGGGAGGAAGAGGTGACAAATGTGATCCTGTCCTAAATAATATATTGTGGTAAAGATAGACTTACCAATACAAAATACCAAGATGTGCCTAAAGATGAGGACACCCAAACTGGACTTTTTGTTTCCTGAACTTTTCATTTCGAGAACAAACCTCCTAATATAAGATGAATTCACCATGATTTTTTTAAAGTGTTCTTTGTGATTAAAAACAGAAAGCCATTGGTTAAGAAATTACATATACTCCTCCCCACCATCACTCCCCTTCTTTCTTCCCATTTCCCTCCCACCCTCATTGATCCTTTCCTTTGTCCATTTTCCCCTGCAAAAAAAAAAAAATAAATAAATAAATAAAAATAAAAATGTGAAAAGACAAGCAATAAACTGGAAGAAAATATCTGCAATGCATATAATATTCAAAGGTATAATATCTATAATATATGAAGTTCTCCTTCAAATCCAACAATAAAAAGAGAAATATTCAAAAAAAAAAAAACAAAGATTAAAACAAAATAGTACTTGGCTTTAATAAACTTCTGTTTCAGAAGTTAATTATTAAAAGCCTTAACAATACAGCTTTGAAATATGCATATGTGTACATACACACACTCTGCGCACACACACACACACACACACCCCCCACAAGCATCAGTAACTTCACACGTGCATACTGTGGAAGCTCCCACACAGAAAATTCTGGATTTAAGGCTAATTTCCGTAGTCAAAAAACATGTACATGTATGGATGAGTCCCTTTGCTGTCCACCTGAAACTATCACAACATTGTTAATTAGTTATGCCTCAATATAAAATAAAGTTTTTTAAAAAATTGTCCTTTTAAAAATTACTCTTGAAAGGTCAGAAAAGGCCATGCAGTGCTATGCATACAATTTATGAAAAACTGGGCTCACTCTTACTTCATTATCTTGAATAAGCAGAGTTGAGACTTACTGAATAAAAGAATAAATTCTAATATTGTTTATTTGGTATGTTGATTTAACAGTCAAAAAAAAAAATTACCATGAAAACTCAATTAAAAACGCCTTGGGAATAAATCTCCTTTAAAATGAAGCTGGTTATGGTTTTTAAAAAAAGCCTTCATGAATAATGAAATAATGCTGTCAAGGTTTATAAAGATATCTGCAATTTTTCTACTGATCTGAATGCATGCAGAAATCTCAATGACCCAAGCACCGTGGCTCTTGCTAGCAACACCCTACTCTTTCTTCCCTGAACTCCCAGCAGCTTTTTCACTGCTCCTTTTAGAACTCCCTTTTTGCCAGCCCTTTGTAGTTTTAAAACAGGAGGTGAACTAGCATCAGTTATGCACAGGGGGGTTTTCTGTCTCCCTCTTTCACCCATCCCCAGGAAGAGAACAGGCTAAAAAGTCCATCAAAGGACACAGAACGTGTGCTACCCTCACTCCAGGGCTGGCCCTGCTAGTCATGCAGAGAGCCCGTTCCCTCTGAGCCTAGCACAGCTCTCCAGGCAGCCTCTGATACGGGCACTACCACCAACACGGGAGACAAAATCTCTTTTCTGTGATGGAGCCAGGAGCTGGTCAAGATGCTGCTGCTACAGATGGATTCTCAGGAGGTCAAAGGGATGCAGGGGCTTGTGTACTACAGTCCCCACCACCTCCAGGACCTAACACTGCATGGTGCTAGTGATGATGGTGATGACAGCTCTAAAGTGTCATCAGGAAGTGTCACAGCTGACACACACATGGCACTTAATGAAGGCTGAGGACTATTCTAAGCCAGGGGTTACTTCTGCCCAGGGACCAGATTGGGTCCAGCGCTCAATTTTATAGACTTGTGAATTTAAAAGTGTGTGTCCTTTCTTATATTTTTAAATCTTGTTTTTATTCAAAGGGAAAATAATTACCTCTGACACATGAAAATTATATGAAATTAAAATATCAATGTTCATAAAGAAAGCTTTGTCAGAACACAGCTATGCACATTTATTTACATATTACCTGTACCTGCTTGAGCATTTGGCCTACAAGGCCTAAAAGTTTTACTCACTGACCCTTCTTTTACAAGAAAAGTTTGCCAACCCTCTTTCTAAGTGTTTTGTTTTCACAGCAATGCTATGAGTTAAGAAAAATAATGACTTTTTAATCAAAGTTAAACATCTCAACTATCAAAGAAATGCTAATGTTTGGTAAATGTTTAGTACCTGGATAACACAAGCCCTATGTGAATGTTTAACGTTTTGTTCCCCTGGAAAATATTGTACTGATTTTAAAGATTACTAAATTTTAACTGGATAAATCCTGTGTCTTGAAAATGTTAAGTTGAAAGGAATGTTTTTAGTAGCCTTAATTTGTGATGCAAAGTCCCACCTTAGTGTCTTCAGGTCCCTTCTCCTTGCCAACCAAAGGTAAACCTGGGAAGGGATGTCTGACACACTTTTATGTAAGACACACTTTTTTACACTTTATATAACTTTATGTAAGACTGCTTGCAATTTTGATGAGTCAGGGATCTGGACTGTGTCTCCTAAGCATTCTCCTCCTTCCCCCTTTCAGCACAGCTCTTGTAAATGGCAAAGTCCTGGTTTTTAAATTTGGAGACTGTGTTCTCTTTTCCACACCAGTAGAATTCTTATGGTTGTTTTAAAGATGAAGAAATTGAGGAGTAGAGAAGTTAAGTGTCTTGCCAACATTCACACAAACAGTATGCTTGGATTTGAACCCAGAAGTCCAGAGCCCATTTTTCAATGGCTATTCTAAAAGGAGAACTGGCTAACTACACAATGGGGTGGGGATGGGGTGGGAATCACTTAATAGAATATTGTATTTGTGCACGCTCAGTCACTACAGTCATGTCTGACTCTTTGCGACCCAAAGGACCATAGCCCTCCAGGCTCCTCTGTCTATGGGATTCTCCAGGAAAAAATACTGGAGTGAGATGCCATGTCCTCCTCCAGGGGATCTTCCCCACCCAGGGATCGAACCCGGGTTTCCTGCATTGCAGGTAGATTCTTTACCTCTGAGCACTGGGGAAGCCTGATATAACATTATACAGCCTTGAAAAATTATCTTCATAAATAAAATAGACAAACCATTTGCCAGACTCATCAAGAAAAAAAGGGAGAGGAATCAAATCAACAAAATTAGAAATGAAAATGGAGAAAACACAACAGACAACACAGAAATACAAAAGATCATAAAAAACTACTATCAGCAACTACATGCCAATAAAATGGAAAACTTGGAAGAAATGGACAAATTCTTAGAAAAGTACAACTTTTCCAAAACTGAACCAGGAAGAAATAGAAACTCTTAACAGACCCACCACAAGCACAGAAATCGAAACTGTAACCAGAACTTTCAGTAAACAAAAACCCAGGACCAGACAGCTTCACACCTGAATTCTACCAAAAATTTAAAGAAGAGCTAACACCTATCCTACTCAAACTCTTCCAGAAAATTGCAGAGGAAGGTAAACTTCCAACTCATTCAATGAGGCCACCATCACCCTAATACCTAAACCAGACAAAGATGCCACACAAAAAAGAAAACTACAGGCCAATAACACTGATAAACATAGATGCAAAAATCCTTAACAAAATTCTAGCAATCAGAATCCAACAACGTATTAAAAAGATCATACATCATGAGCAATTGGGCTTTATCCCAGGGATGCAAGGATTCTTCAATATCTGCAAATCAAGAAATGTGATATACCAGTTAGCAAATTAAAAGATAAAAACCATTGATTATCTCAATAGATGCAGAGAAAACCTGTGACAAAATTCAACATCCATTTATGATAAAAAAAAAAAACAAAAACAGAAAGCATGGAATAGAAGGAACATACCTCAAGATAATAAAAGCCATATATGATAAACCTACAGCAAACATTATCCTCAATGGTGAAAAACTGAAAGCATTTCCCCTAAAGTCAGGAACAAGACAAGGATGCCCACTTTCACCACTACTATTCAACATAGTTTTGGAAGTTTTGGCCACAGCAATCAGAGCAGAAAAAGAAACAAAAGGAATCCAGATTGGAAAAGAAGAAGTAAAACTCTCACTGTTTGCAGATGACATGATCCTCTACATGGAAAACCCTAAAGACTCCACCAGAAAATTACTAGAGCTAATCAATGAATATAGTAAAGTTGCAGGATATAAAATTAACACACATAAATCCCTTGCATTCCTATACACTAACACAGAGAAAACAGAGAAATTAAGGAAACAATTCGATTCACCATTGCAATGAAAAGAATAAAATACTTAGGAATAAATCTACCTAAAGAAACAAAAGACCTATATATAGAAAACTATTAAACACTGATGAAAGAAATCAAAGATGACACAAATAGATGGAGAACTATACCATGTTCATGTATCGGAAGAACCAGTATAGTAAAAATGAGTATACTACCCAAAGCAATCTATAGATTCAATGCAATCCCTATCAAGCTACCAAGTGTATTTTTCAGAGAACTAGAACAAATAATTTCACAATTTGCAAGGAAATACAAAAAACCTCGAATAGCCAAAGCAATCTTGAGAAAGAAGAATGGAACTGGAGGAATTAACCTGCCTAACTTCAGACTATACTACAAAGCCATAGTCATCAAGACAGTATGGTACTGGCACAAAGAAATATAGATCAATGGAACAAAATAGAAAGCCCAGAGATAAATCCAAAGACCTATGGACACCTTATCTTTGACAAAGGAGGCAAGAATATACAATGGAGAAAAGACAATCTCTTTAACAAGTGGTGCTGGGAAAACTGGTCAACCACTTGTAAAAGAAAGAAACTAGAACACTTTCTAACACCATACACAAAAATAAACTCAAAGTGGATTAAAGATCTAAACGTAAGACCAGAAACTATAAAACTCCTAGAGGAAAACATAGGCAAAACACTCTTTGACAAAAATCACAATAGGATCCTCTATGGCCCACCTCCCAGAGTAATGGAAATAAAAGCAAAAATAAACAAGTGGGACCTAATTAAAATTAAAAGCTTTTGCACAACAAAGGAAACTATAAGCAAGGTGAAAAGACAGCTTTCAGAATAGGAGTAATTAATAGCAAACGAAGCAACTGACAAAGAATTAATCTCAAAAATATACACGCAGCTCCTGTGGCTGGCTCTATTTCAGAAAACTAAATGACCCAATCAAAAAACGGGCCAAAAAACTGAACAGACATTTCTCTAAAGAAGATATCCAGATGGCTAACAAACACATGAAAAGATGCTCAACATCATCATTATCAGAGAAATGCAAGTCAAAACCACAATGAGGTACCATCTCACACCGGTCAGAATGGCTGCTATCAAAAAGTCTACAAACAATAAATGCTGGAGAAAAAGGAACCCTCTTACACTGTTGGTGGGAATGTAGACTAATACAGCCACTATGGAGAACAGTGTGGCTGTTTCCTTAAAAAACTGGAAATAGAACTGCCATATGATCCAGCAATCCCACTGCTGGGCATACACACAGAGGAAGCCAGAATTGAAACAGACACATGTACCCCAATGTTCATTGCAGCACTGTTTACAATAGCCAGTACATGGAAGCAACCTAGATGCCCATTGGCAGATGAATGGATAAGAAAGCTATGGTACATATATACAATAGAATGTTACTCAGCCATTAAAAAGAATGCATTTGAATCAGTTCTAATAAGGTGGATGAAACTGGAGCCTATTATACAGAGTGAAGAATGCCAGGAAGAAAAACACCAATACAGTATACTAACACGTGGAATTTAGAAAAATGGTAATGATGATCCTATATGCAAGACAGCAAAAGAGACACAGATGTAAACAACAGTCTTTTGGACTCTGTGGGAGAAGGCGAGGGTGGGATGATTTGAGAGGGTAGCATTGAAACATGTATATTATCGTATGTGAAGTGGAACACTGGTCCAGGTTCGATGCATGAGACAGGGTGGTCAGGGCAGGTGTACTGGGATGACCCCTGGGGGACGGGACGGGGAGGGAGATGGGAGGGAGGTTCTGGATGGGGAACACATATGCTCCCATGGCTGATTCATGTTGATGTTTGGTAAAAAACACTACAATATTGTAAAGCAATTAGCCTTCAATTAAAATCGGATCAGATCAGATCAGATCAGTCGCTCAGTCGTGTCCGATTCTTTGTGACCCCATGAACCGCAGCACGCCAGGCCTCTCTGTCCATCACCAACTCCCAGAGGTCACCCAGACTCACATCCATCGAGTCAGTGATGCCATCCAGCCATCTCATCCTCTGTCGTCCCCTTCTCCTCCTGCCCCCAATCCCTCCCAGCATCAGAGTCTTTTCCAATGAGTCAACTCTTCGCATGAGGTGGCCAAAATACTGGAGTTTCAGCTTTAGCATCATTCCTTCCAAAGAAATCCCAGGGCTGATCTCCTTCAGAATGGACTGGCTGGATCTCCTTGCAGTCCAAGGGACTCTCAAGAGTCTTCTCCAACACCACAGTTCAAAAGCATCAATTCTTCAGCGCTCAGCCTTCTTCACAGTCCAGCTCTCACATCCATACATCAATTAAAATAAATACATTCAAAAAAATTATCTTCATAGAGTATTTAGGAATATAAAATATATGTTGTACTCTGTGTAGAATTTCAATAGTAGTATATATTCCTTGACATTGTGTATTTTATATAGAGTACTCTCTATCTATTCTTATTACATTACACACACACACACACACACACACATATATATATATAACAGACGTATACATGCGGGCAATATCAAGATATATACTTAGCATGTAATTATGAGTTTTTAAAAACTAGAAGGAAACTTACCAAAGTATTAATGTTCATTTTTTTTTGTAGTGGTAGGGAGATGGAAGACTTTTTTCCCTACCTGTCCATATTTTTCAAATTTTCTCTAATGAAGATGCATTGCTTCTTACTTATATCTGAGTAGAGGGGTGCCCACTGTTTTCTAAAAAGAAACAGAGACCATCCTGCAGGAAAAGATGAGAAATGGTTCGGAGTCTCACCCTGGACTCCACCCAAGCCTTTGCTGAAGGCCCCCTGCAGGTCATGTCCAGCTGTGCCCAAGGGACACATCTGGGCAGAAAGGCTCATCTCCACCTGCCCAAGTGAGTCCTGTGCAGAACAGCTTGCCTCCTGAATATGGCATTTCAGAAAGTGTGAGATTCAGACATTTCCCTCAGAAGAAGAAGGCTAGGAAGAGATCCCTTATCAGAGTCAGAGGCAATCTCAGGTTCTGAGTCCCCCGGCTTGGACCATTGCATGGCATTTGCTCAATTTGCCAGCCCTACAAAAGGTACAGTCCTCTGGGCTTAAAGGACTCCCCTTCTTTAACCCAATCCTTTTAAGCCAGCATCTCCTTAAGCCTGACTGTTCACACCTCACTTCACTTTGTCAGGAAACTAGAATCACAGCTTCAGCCTGAGTGAGGCACTTCACTACTGACTGGGCAATCCTGGGCCAGCCCAGGGGCAGTCACATGTAAATGCTGACAGCTGGACAATATTATCTTGATGTGACCCTTCAGCTCTAAAGTCTTCAGAGCTGTAAATGTTCAGGGTTCCCCAAATATGTAGGGCTGAACCTTTGAAACTGCCAATATCTGACCATTTGTGACCTGCAGTAATGGAATTTCACAAGGTTCAATCTAAAAATAGTCAAGCTAAATAGATGCAGCCATCCCAGTTATCTTGAAAATTCCTGAAAGAAGATGGCTTCCTAAAGAATGTAATGGAAGCAATTCCAAAGAGAATAGCTGGAGCTGAGGATAGAAAGAGTGCCACAGTTTTAGTTTGAAAATCAGTAATAAAACGGATTTTTTTAAAAACAAACTTCCAAAAATGTGTCTTATGACACACCTTCTGCCTCTAAGAAATCAGCAAAACCACAGCAGAAATATCTCCCCTCCTGGCTGTCACTCATAGGAGCCAACAGAAAAGCAAGTGACCTCTGCTTGATTTGGTTTTGCTCACACTAAATCTACCCATCTGCAGATACAATGACTGTGCCTGTCTCAGTCCTGAGAATAAGGATCTGAAAAACAAGGATTTGAGACCATTACCAACAAGAGAGCAATAAACCCTGAAAGAGGATAAGATTATTGAAAATGTTAGATAAATAGCATGTGAATGCCAAGTTGCCCCTAACCTTAGCAAACAGATTGAATGGAATTATTAATAAAAACTACCACGTTAAAAAAGAAAACACCTCCTGGTTATCTTGCAAACATCACATGCTCTAGGAACTTGGTCCTCAAGGAGCCCCAGTATGCAAGGATCTGTCAGGTTACTCAGAGACTGAGGGCAGGGGTGAGGGACAAGAGAAACTATAACTAACTTCTTAAAGTCTGATTTATTTTTTGGTGGTTATTTTAACTAAATTCAACCTCCTCTAACAACTGGGTCTTTTTTGTAATTAGATCTAAAAAAAAAATAACTTCAAACATACATATTATGACTTTAAACTGATAATATTATCACAAGATATATAGGTAAAGAAAATTCTCAATTTCTACAACCATTTTTTCAAAGTACAAAAACATGCAGGGAAGTGATATGCATCATGATAAGACGGCAGAAGGACAGGGACAGGTGGGGAGAGAGGGGGACATGGACTTAATCTGTAATGTCCTGTTTTATTAATCATGCCTCCTCCCCAAATAGAGATGTTTGAGGAAAATACAGTTAAACGTTACCTTCTATTAAATCTGAATTGTTAAGTACAGACATGAATATCTGTGGTGGTGGTGGTGGCTTTCTCACTCAGTCATGTCCGACACTTGGAATCCCATGGACTGTAGCTCATCAGGCTCCTCTGTCCAAGGGATTTTCCAGGCAAGAATACTGGAGTGGGTTACCATTTTTCCCTCCAAGGGATCTTCCCCACCCAGGGGTCGAATGCAGTTCTCCTGCATTTGCAGGAAGAGTTTTCACTGCTGAGCTACCAGGGAAGCCCAATATCTTTTATCTTCAGTTATTTTTCTTTGAGTAAAATAGTTCATCATTACAATGTACATTTAGAAAGGCTACATTTTATTAATGTTATCTGACTACAGCAACTGAAGTAGGTTTAATAATTTTAGGACTTTGAACCTTAAATATGAAGGCATAATAAAATGTAAGATGAAAGTAGTTGTGACCAGAACTGCAAATGGGCACTAACATCTGCTATTACTTTCATACTGATTATGCTATCTTTTTTCTCTGCTGTATCCTGGCATGTAAAAGAGAAATGAAATGCATTTTTAACAACAAAAGAGGAAACCAAATATAAAAGAAGACCCTCGGAGATCAGTTTCCCTATTACCTTTAGTGAAATTCTGTTGATACGTCTGTTTCTCTTAGATAAGGAATATTAATAGGAACATTTCAATCCTCCACAAATGAATCTTTCTTCAGCAGAGTGAGTGCATACATGGGCAGTCTATAAAACCATTCTGAACATATTTATATAAATTCCTCCCTTGTCTACAAAAGAGCATAATTTCCTCTCCTAGTCTCCCATTTTTCTAGTAAAGGATCAATTTTCTCTTCAGCACCCAGAAGGGAAGAAGCTTTGCCAAGTTCTTACATATCAGACAAAAGGCAGAGGAGGTAGAAAGAGTCTATTTGTTCACAAAGTGCTCACTCTTCATCAGTAAAGCTGGTGTAGGTGGTACCTCCCTCACTGGCACCGTATGCAGGGGGTGAGATGGGAAAAATCAAGGAACAGTTCAAAGGGAGCACGGCTGGCCCCCAAAAAAGACCCCACAAGAGCCCACCTCTAGGACTACAGTGCAGTGCTGGGAGAATATCCACCTGGGTCCTGTGCCCACTGAGTTCACAGGGCTTGTTCTCCAAATAATTCACCCTGATTGGCTTTGAACAGGCAGGAAAGTCTCTTCAATTCTGACAAGTACTTCCTCAATAAAGGGCCTGGCTAACCACAAAGGGCAAAACAAGCACCTGTAAAGGGCAGCAAGGGGTATGGTAAGAAGCACAGACTTGAGAGACACCAATGTGGGTTCCAATACAATCTTCAAAATTGGCTGATGCTCTTAGAAAAGAAATAGCATCACTGACTCAAGGAACATGAATCTGAGCGAACTCTCAGATATACTGAAGGATCAGGAAGCAACAGTTAGAACTGGACATGGAACAACAGACTGGTTCCAAATAGGAAAAGGAGTACGTCAAGGCTGTATATTGTCACCCTGCTTATTTAACTTATATGCAGAGTACATCATGAGAAACGCTGGACTGAAGGAAGCACAAGCTGGAATCAAGATTGCCAGGAGAAATATCAATAACCTCAGATACGCAGATGATACCACCCTTATGGCAGAAAGTGAAGAGGAACTAAAGAGCCTCTTGATGAAAGTGAAAGAGGAGAGTGAAAAAGTTGGCTTAAAGCTCAACATTCAGAAAACGAAGATCATGGCATCCAGTCCCATCACTTTGGGGCAAATAGAAGGGGAAACAGTGGCTGACTTTATTTTTCTGGGCTCCAAAATCACTGCAGATGGGGACTGCAGCCATGAAATTAAAAGATGCTTGATCCTTGGAAGGAAAGTTATGACTAACCTGGACAGCATGTTTAAAAGCAGAGACATTACTTTGCCAACAAAGGTCTGTCTAGTCAAGGCTATGGTTTTTCCTGTGGTCATGTATGGATGTGAGAGTTGGTCTATAGAAAGCTGAGCACTAAAGAATCGATGCTTTTGAACTGTGGTGTTGGAGAAGACTCTTGAGAGTCCCTTGGACTGCAAGGAAATCCAATCAGTCCATCCGAAAGAAGATCAGTCCTGGGTATTCACTGGAAGGACTGATATTGAAGCTGAAACTCCAGTACTTTGGCCACCTGATGCGAAGAGCTGACTCATTTGAAAAGACCCTGATGCTGGGAAAGATTGAAGTCAGGAAGAGAAGGGGATGACAGAGGATGAGATGGTTGGATGGCATCACTGACCTGATGGACGTGGGTTTGGGAAAACTCCAGGAGTTGGTGATGGACAGGGAGGCCTGGTGCGCTGTGGTTCATGGGGTTGCAGAGTCAGACATAACTGAGCAACTGAACTGAACTGAACTGAACTGAGGGAAACCTGGCATGCTACAGTTCATGGGGTTGCAGAGTTGGACACAACTTAGTGACTGAACAATAATAACAAAAACCCACTTCTTCACCTATAACTCTATGTAGGTATTCTTTCTCATTTGCTTGGTGAAGATCAAGCAAGACAACATATAGAAAACGTTTTGAACAGAGCAACAGGTAAGCCCCAGGGAAATGGTAGCCGTGGGTTATTCACTTTCCATCTAGAATTGCATCAGTGTCCTTCCTCACCTTCTGCCAAAAGATCCCTCATTCGGAAATTCTGGTCCTTTTTCTAGTTCTGGTTCCCTTCAAGGCATCAACAGTCCTTGCATTCTTAAGCTTCAGCTTCCATTAAGTCAGCCTTCTCACTGGCCCCACAGAACTGATTCCCAGACTGATTTCCACAGAACTAATTCTCAGCCCACATTTACTCAAAGATCTCACCAATAGTGTGCTAAAGGGGCCTCCTTCCCAACACTGTTGAATCATCTCCCCACCCCAGGATTCTGCCAACAGAATCAGAAAAGAATTAAAGAATCAAAAGTTCCCCAAAGATCCTGGGGGGATATTGTACCTTCCCCATCTCCTTGCATTCAAGTGTGGAAAATTACAGTCTCCCACCTGCATAGTAATTTGTTCTATTTATAGAGACTTCTGGCAGCAAAGATTCAATAGCATTTTTCATTTTCCACTCATTTATACATTCATCAACATTTTACCTTACTTCCAGGTGCCGAGTTACGTAAGATAATGCAGCATTGTATGCTGAGTACTCTGTCACTTCAAAGTAAGTGTCCCTAAGCCACCATAAATCTGAGATACATTAATTCTCTTCTTAGGAAAATGACTTAGGTACACAGTTAAGGTGATCAATGCAAAGTTCAAATACATAGGAAATTTCCCTCCACTGATTTGTGTGTGTCTCATTGCTTGGCATTTACTGTGCTTCTAAGACATTATAAAAAGCCCTGAAGTAATCAAATAAATATATATCTCAGTTAAACATGATGTCATCTGCCATACCATTCCAAGTCAGGGAGCATTCCTTAATGAATAGAGAGGCAGAGAGAAGAAAGAAGAAGAGGGAGAAAATAGGACTGATGGCAGGAGAAGGATAATGTGAGAATAATCAGGGTATGGGAGGGTAAACCGAACTAAATATATTTAATGTCTGATGATTCCTAAAGGACGAGGATGATAACTCCAGGGAACAACTGCATACATGGTTGAGGGCTTAGAAAACCCCACTCCTGCTGCCAAAGGAGTAAACACAAAATCTACCTCTGTAGGGCACCCCTGAACCCCCAGAGCTGTTCTGAAAAGGCTCTCAAGATGCTGTAGACAGTTCCAGCTCTGGCTAGAACAATTCCCTACACAAGCCCAACTCCAGCTCCTGAAGCTTTTCCATTCACACAAATAGAATCATTTGCTAATCATGCTGACATCACTGGGTAAAAGTCTTGCTCACATACATCCTCAGCAGTCTACTTTTGAACCTGGTAAATATGCATTTATCATGCTTTCGGGTTACTATGAACTATTACCACACACACTTGTCAAGCTACAAATATATTTCATAGTGACTGGTAATAACTCTGTTTCACATGAGAGATTAAAATCTTGACAAAGAGAAAGGTTCAAAACTTTAATAACAGGACTCCTGTAAAAATACAGAATAAACATGGGTCAAGATTTACTCAACTCAGTAATGAAGAAACAAGTAGGATGATAAAGCTGATTCATAGTGCATTTGAAGAGGGTGGTGTTTGTAGCATCTGCAAAAAGAATATTAGTAAAAGATTGCTACATTACTTATAAAGCTAGTTAATGTCCTACAGAGCATTATAATATTTGAGGTAAGATTTCCTGCTAGGCAGCTCTACCAGCTAAAACCTACACAGTAGCGTACCATTTCCCACTGACTAGGCTCCAGTAACAGTAAACAACCCACTTAAACACAGGAATGCTCTCCTGGAAAATGGAATCATCTTTGGCCAGGCTTTTTTTTTTTAAATGCTCCATTACCACATTGAAAGAATATGACACTCTACTCTTTGCCTCCTTTCCAAATTCTCAATTTTTTTCTTAGTAACTTATTGACTATAATACTACACATTTCAAATAAAGGGAAAAAATAGCTGTGACTTAAACCAAGTTGGGTGGCAAATTAGAATTTTCTCTCATTGTTTTTCCCTTTTTCTATTAGAAGATTATTCTTAAATCTGATCTCTGAATTTCTTAGCGTAAAACAAATAGCTGACTCATTAGGGGAGAAAAGAGTTTTTAACCTGCCACTTAAATATCAAACTAACTCATTTCAGATGTTCTGAAAAAGAAATGTGCTGTCAATATTTGTGAGCATAAGAGGGAAGGAAAGGTTCACACTTATGAATCTAAGACATGTCAAAATCTCAAAGCTTAGTGCTTTTGACTTATGGCTTTGATTTATGAGCCTTGCAAAAGTCTACAATCTAGAGATAATTCTCATCTGAAAGTATAAAACTTCCAGAAATTCCATTTTTAATTAGTAAGACTCAGAATTAAGGTTATCATCTTCATCAATTCTAAGATGCACTTGTTTTTCATATTTTAATAGTTCTAAATCTGGGTAGAATTTCATAATCAATGGGATCTTTGACTTCTCTCTACCAGACATCAGTCACAAAGTAATTTTCTTTGCATGAGCATGTGTGAATATTAAAAACCCTGCATCACATAGCAGAATGGGTATCAGGATCTGCAATAAGAAACTTGAGACAATATTGGAGGTTTTCTTTTTTAACCCCAAGCCCCAGTGGTTGTGGAAAGGGGTAGAAGCAGAGGCAACCGAGCATGATTCACTACATTTCCAGCCGGGTGATAGCCAAGAGTGTGCCAACTCTACAAAACTGCAGAAGAAGAATAGTTTAAGAGCTCAGCACCACTGACTTTTAATTTGTTTTCAGATTCTTTGTAAGCTGTATCATTAAATGGTTCTTGACATGGGACAAATTGTTTTGAAAATATAGATAGATAATGAATTGAGGTGGAAATGATTCAGAAGAGGTGGATCCATGGATAGAAATTTCAGGAATGAAATTTATTTTCCTGCTACTTCCTCCTATGTGCTTTCAAGAGTGTTAAACAATAAGCATCTATGTACCCAGGGATTGAACCCAGGTCTCCAGCATTGCAAATGGATTTTTTACCAGCTGAGCTATAAAGGAAGCCCAAGAACACTGGAGTGGGTAGCCTATCCCTTCTCCAGCAGATCTGCCCAACCCAGGAAATATGAACTGGGATCTCCTGCATTGCAGACGGATTCTTTACAAACTAAGCTATCAGGGAAGCCCATCTATGTATCAGTAAGTCTAATTGAGCTCTTTAAATAAACATAATATTTTAGAAAATGCTTAAATAATTGGAAATGAAGTGTGAAAGTGTTAGTTGCTCAGTTGTGTCTCTTTTCAACCCCAAAGACTATGGCCTGCTGGGCTCCTCTGTCCATGTAATTCTCCAGGCGAAATACTGGAGTGGGTAGACATTCCCTTCTCCAGGGGCTCTTCCTGACCCAGGGATTGAACCTGGGTCTCCTGCATTGCAGGTGGATTCTTTACCATCTAAGCCACCAGGGAAAACCCAAATAATAGGATTAAATAAATAAATAATAGTAAGTATTGGTTAATAGTTCACTGGTTAGGTTACTTTCATTCTAAGTTGTACATAAAATGTATCAGATCAGATCAGATCAGTCACTCAGTTGTGTCCGACTCTTTGCGACCCATGAACTGCAACACGCCAGGCCTCCCTGTCCATCACCAACTCCCGGAGTTCACTGAGACTCGCATCCATCGAGTCAGTGATGCCATCCAGCCATCTCATCCTCTCATCCCCTTCTCCTCTTGCCCTCAATCCCTCCCAGCATCAGAGTCTTCTCCAATGAGTCAACTCTTTGCATGAGATGGCCAAAGTACTGGAGTTTCAGCTTTAGCATCATTCCTTCCAAAGAAATCCCAGGGCTGATCCCCTTCAGAATGGACTAGTTGGATCTCCTTGCAGTCCAAGGGACTCTCAAGAGTCTTCTCCAACACCACAGTTCAAAAGCATCAATTCTTTGGTGCTTAGCCTTCTTCACAGTCCAGCTCTCACATCCATACATGACCACAGGAAAAACCATAGCCTGGACTGGACGGACCTTTGTTGGCAAAGTAATGTCTCTGCTTTTGAATATGCTGTCTAGGTTGGTCATAACTTTCCTTCCAAGGAGTAAGCGTATTTTAATTTCATGGCTGCAGTCACCATATGTAGTGATTTGGGAGCCCAGAAAAATAAAGTCTGATACTGTTTCCCCTGTTTCCCCATCTATTTCCCATGAAGTGATGGGACCAGATGCCATGATCTTCGTTTTCTGAACGTTGAGCTTTAAGCCAACTTTTTCACTCTCCTCTTTCACTTTCATCAAGAGGCTTTTGAGTTCGTCTTCACTTTCTGCCATAAGGGTGGTGTCATCTGCATATCTGAGGTTATTGATATTTCTCCCAGCAATCTTGATTCCAACTTGTGTTTCTTCCAGTCCAGCATTTCTCATGATGTACTCTGCATATAAGTTAAATAAACAGGGTGACAATATACAGCCTTGACGTACTCCTTTTCCTATTTGGAACCAGTCTGTTGTTCATGTCCAGTTCTAACTGTTGCTTCCTGACCTGCGTACAAATTTCTCAAGAGGCAGCTCAGGTGGTCAGGTATTCCCATCTCTTTCAGAATTGTCCACAGTTGATTGTGATCCACACAGTCAAAGGCTTTGGCATAGTCAATAAAGCAGAAATAGATGTTTTTCTGGAACTCTTGCTTTTTCCATGATCCAGCGGATGTTGGCAATTTGATCTCTGGTTCCTCTGCATTTTCTAAAACCAGCTTGAACATCAGGAAGTTCATGGTTCACATATTGCTGAAGCCTGGTTTGGAGAATTTTGAGCATTACTTTACTAGCATGTGAGATGAGTGCAATTGTGCGGTAGTTTGAGCATTCTTTGGCATTGCCTTTCTTTGGAATTGGAATGAAAATTGACCTTTTCCAATCCTGTGACCACTGCTGAGTTTTCCAAATTTGCTGGCATATTGAGTGCAGCACTTTCACAGCATCATCTTTCAGGATTTGGAATAGCTCCACTGGAATTCCATCACCTCCACTAGCTTTGTTCGTAGTGATGCTTTCTTAGGCCCACTTGACTTCACATTCCAGGATGTCTGGCTCTAGGTCAGTGATCACATCATTGTGATTATCTGGGTCGTGAAGATCTTTTTTGTACAGTTCTTCTGTGTATTCTTGCCACCTCTTCTTAATATCTTCTGCTTCCATTAGGTCCATACCATTTCTGTCCTTTATTGAGCCCATCTTTGCATGAAATGTTCCTTTGGTATCTGATTTTCTTGAAGAGATCCCTAGTCTTTCCCATTCATACATAAAATGTATATCTCCTAATAAATGACATCTTTGACAATGAAATATGGAGATATAAACGTAATACAGTAAGAAGAAGGTTTATCCAGGAGAATTCTAGGTAAATTTATGTGATTAGCTAAATATAATCCATTAACTTATTACTGTCACTAAAGCTTTACTTTCTCTTCAAATACATTTTAAACTGATGGGAACCAAGAAAACATATCTAGCATAAAGAGATACTTAAACTCCATGAATTCCTAAACACATTCATATACATACCAAAAGATAAAAATAAGAACAGTGACAACAGTATTTGTGTCCAGGGAAGGGAAGAGGAAGGCTGTAGGAAAGAGGGAGAAGGAATCATCTCACCATTTTTTTTTTCATCTTCTGTGCCTTTTAAGGGCTTCCTAGGTGGCTCAAGTGGTGATGAATCTATCTGCCACATCGGGAGATGCAGTTCAATCCCTGGATCGGGAAGATACCCTGGAGGAAAAATGGCAACCCATCCCAGTATTCTTGCATGGGAAATTCCATGGACAGAGCAGCCTGGTGGGTTACAGTCCATAGGGTCACACAGAGTCAGACACAGCTGAGCACGCTCACACATATACCTTTTGAATTCTGTACTCATCCTATTCAATATATAAGAAATGATAGTAAGAACTTTTTTCAATAAAAAGTTATCATTTAGAAGAATACTGTTTTACCATTTAGAATATATCAATCATTGAACAATGGTAGAAGTTAGGAGTTAAAAGAGCCTCCGATGACCATCCTGTAACAACATTCTCAAAGATGGAGCTGAGTTTCTAGGACTTCAAGTACGATATATAGAGGAAAAGAAAAAGGAATTCCATATGGAGAGTTTTAATTTTAGATGACTTCTCTTGTCAGCTTCATTTCTATTTCTCCTCTTCTTTGAAATTCTGTAAAGGGTTGAGGGTGGAGAGAGAATTGTCTGTGCTTTCGTTTAAAAAAAAAAAGAAAGTCATTTCATACTGAAATCCTCTTCTGAGCCACTTGAGATATTTCAGAAAAGAAATTTACTCTCAATAACTAGGAAGTGTTTTCTGAGTATATCTTTTTTACATAAGAAAGGCCAAGTGAGACATACCAATGCATCCCTCATTTTGCTTCCTTCCCAAGCCTCTCTCCAAAATACTACAACACCCAAATCAACTTATCGTTCTCCCTATCCTCTTAAAGATTCCATCAGCTAAGCTAACACAAAGTAAGATTTGATGTGACATTTATGTAAATTTAGGATCTAGCCTGCTACCAAGAAGTACTAATAGCCTTGATTACCATATTAGATGCTACAGCAAGTGGCCAAATGCCTTATCTTAGGTGGAGGACACATTAGCAACAATACAAGAAGTACAACTCAAGTTAACTACTCAGTTACTATCAAGTTAGTGTATGTATATGCTACGCCTAGAAGGAAAATGGCCATCTTTAAGTTGCAACACTGGAGCTAAATAAATAGGTTCCACGTATGCATATAAGTACACATGCTTGATACAGCAAATAGAGGTTTCCGTGAACTATTTTCATTGAGCCCCAATTTCCCACAACTGGAAGAATGCTCTTAGTCATCTCAACAAGCTATTAGCAGACTAGATTTTCTACTGTGCAAGGAGTAGAGGGCAGCAGGGAACACAGAGCCTGAAATAATGAGAAAATTGAGTTGAAACAGACACACAACAACCTCCTGTTGTAGTAAACAACTTTCATAAGACTTGACTTTCCTCTCTGATGAAATGTGAAATAGCATTTCCTGTATCTTAATTCAATCTGCTTAATAAAATGTCTCAAAGGATTACCTCATCTGTAACTGTTCGGAATTTAAGGCAAACCCATTTAACTCTGGAGATACACTCTTTGAAATTAGACCCAGTGGCCTCAGTAATATCTCCTTATTCTCAGACCCGGCCAGCACGGGCACATGGGAACGCACCATGTGTTCTTATACTCCACCTGGAAGCCCCATCGCGCCATCTAAGGGTCCAAGGAAAGGGGCTGCTGAGGTGGGTAGAAGCCAAGTTACAGTGGTCCCCTTTGATGCAAAAAAGCAATGGAGCTGCTGCTGTTAAGTTGCTTCAGTCGTGTCCGTCTCTGTGCGACCCCATAGACAGCAGCCCACTAGGCTCCTCCATCCCTGGGATTCTCCAGGTAAGAATACTGGAGTGGGTTGCCATGTCCTTCTCCAATGCATGCATGCATGCCAAGTTGCTTCAGTCGTGTCCACCTCTGTCAACCCCATAGATAGCAGCCCACCAGGCTCCTGTGTCTACAGGGTTCTCCAGGCAAGAATACTAGAATGGGTTGCCATTTCCTTCTCCAAGCAGTGAAGAGGATGACTGGAAATCCCACTGATTTGCCTTTGAAGGCATTATTTCAAATCTCCCTTTGATTTTTTACATGAAGCCAATTATCAGAGAAGGGCTTCCCTGGTGGCTCACCAGGTAAAGAATCTGCCTGCAATGCAGGAGTCCCAGGAGACGCAGGTTCGATCCCTGGGTCAGGAATATGCCCCAGAGGAGGGCATGGCAACCCGCTCCAGTATTCCTGCCTGGAGAATTCTATGGATGAGGGAGACTGGCAGGCTTTAGTCCATAGGGTCTCAATGAGTCGGACATGACTGAGCACAATTATCAGAGAATTCATTTCAAAGTAAATAATGAAACTAAATTGCAAAAACTTAAACTGCCCATGATGACCACTTCCCCTGTTCCCATGGTGGCATCTTCCCACAGGTAGGCTCAATGCTTAAACTCTAGGTGAACTCTTTCGGTAATGCATCTTGTATCAAGCTCAAAACTTATTCAGAGAAGAGATAAGAAATGCTTTCCTATAAAGGACCTCTCTCTTTTTTTTTTCTGGCTCCTCTCAGGACCACTCCCACCCCCAAACTCACAGGCACAATGCAGATAACACCTGTGCTGTTGGCTTTCCTAAGCCTGGACAGAGAAAAGCCACACAATAGTGATGGTCCGCCCCCAGGTTCCTGTAATTCCAGGTTACTAATTGACTGCATGGCCATATCTGCCCATCTTCTGGTGAAACCAAAGTCATCTGCTTCGTGTTCTGAATAAAATCTTAGTGATCACTCGCAGCCTGCTTACATTCAGTCCCTAAATCTGTCTGAACCACCTTGCCAAGCTCCTTAATTAGTAAATGAAACCATGATGAGGGTGCAAATCTTCTATTCTGTACCCCTTCCCATCCTACCTCAACTTATTTTATGCATCTTAAGCTAATGAGTATTATCCATCCCAGGCTTAATACCCTCCCCACTTCCTTTTTTCTGTGTACGTGCTTGGCAGTCAGCTGATGGTCTGTTAATCAATACACAACACAAAAGCCATGAAAAGGGCTGAATCCACAACAACACTCGCCAAGGCAGGCAAGCCTACTTCACTATATGAATCTCTGAGCAAGATGTTTGGGGTTTGGGGAAACCTATTCAGAAGTCTAGTTTAATCACCAAAAATTAAGCCTCCCAAGCTTCATCAGGAAAATAAATTAAAGTGTATTCTGATCATTTCTAACAGCCAACACAGATGCTGAGCCTAAGGAGAAAAGGGTCAGTTTGCCTCTGGGCTCCCGGGCACGTAAGCCTGAAACTTCAGAGCTCATCCACCATCTGTGGTGAGCAACTGTCTGGGGACACACGTCAGAGCTCTCATAACCCAGCATCAGGCAATGGAGCTTAAATGTCACCCCTGGCTAGACATCCAGGCACATCGCATGCCCACTAGTCCCACGGTTAAGACAAACTTCAGGCACCAGTATGTAGTATTATTCATTGGACTGCACTCACTTTATGATCTGAGGCTGGCACATTGTTAATTACATGGCAAAGAAAGGTCAGAATCACGTGACAATGGAATCCAGCTGCCCCACAACACAATCGAATTCATCTGAGACACGGGGCCATCACCCTTAAATCACGGCCATCAGCACAAGCTCCTGCAGCCTCTCTTTATCAATAAGCCATAAAATGCAGTCCCTGAATCCTGCAGTTTCTCACTAGGAAATGACATTCCCTTAGCATACTTAAAATGTAAAGCCTATTTTCCCAAAGGAAAAAGAAGGGAATTAAGAATGGCAGAAACTAAGAAGGAAGGAGAGAGAGAAGAGTGATAGAGAAGAGTGATATAAAGAGGAGAGAGGAGGGTTGGAAGAAGAGAGCTAGGAGGAGAAAAACAGCATTGGAAATGCCAGAAAAAGGGACAAGAGAAAGGGGACACAAGAGTAAAAGGTCAGAGGGAGGGGACGTCCCTGGTGGCCCAGTGGTTAAGACTCGGCACTTCCCCTGCAGGGGTGGTACACTTCCAGGCATGGGTTTGATTCCTGGTTGGGGAACTAAGATCCTACATGCTGCATGGCACAGCCAGAAATCATCATCATTAACATAAAATTTAAATTAAGTTATTAAAAATGAAAATGACGGAGTAAAAGAAAAATAAATGTGGGATAATTTTTGAGATGAACATATTAATAAAAGGCTTATCACTTCCAAATGTTGAACATGGGCTTCGAACCAAGTTGCCATCTACTATCATCACCTCTCAGAGTACAAATTAGTAAGTACTCACAGGTCTTTAAATTTGTTCGGCATATTATTTTCCATGTCTGATCGGAATGAGACAACAGTGGTAACTGGTCACAGACGGCACTGCTGAGCTACAGAGTGAATCCTCCCCTTAAGACAACCGAAACCAAACAGATGTTAAGAAAGAGGACGCTACCGAGGAGTTACATCAAGGCTCATCTGCAATCACCTCTCTCAACCCTACAGGACACTGCTTTCCCTCTGTTCCGTGCCCAACTCCAAACGGCCCCCGGTCACAGCAGACAACAGCGTCTCTGCTCTCTGTGAAGAAGAATGCAGCTATGTTTAATTGCAAGTTGGACTGTAATACTTGAAAATGATTTTCCACAGCAGATTGAGATTCCGGTTAGACATAAAAGAAGGCTTTCAAATGATATTTGGAATGATATACAGGACACCCAGCCAGCTTTTAAAATAGTCTTTGATATTGTTAAGAATATATTTTTACTAGAAAAAATTTCAGTATAGATTACAGCAGGCCAGCGAATGAATTTCGAATTGACCTTTTAAATCCCAACAATTTGATCATCTCCCCAAAGACTCAATGGCTGCTTTGCTTTCACTATCGCTTCCTAAAAGATCATTTTCAGAACCCCAATAATAAGTTCCCCCAATAATAAGTTCACATGAAAAGACTGCTTCCATAATGGACTTCCTTATCACCACCTGATCCCAAGACATTGACAAAATGCCTTCTTATAAATGACATTGTGCTAAAAACAAACGCAGAACACAGCACGGAACCTGAGAACAACGAAAACCTTCAAGTACTTTGTTAGTGACCTACCTCAGTGCAATAATTCGAAAGAAAAGCAAAAGTCATAAAAACAAAGATGCACAATAGAACATTGTTTATAAACAGAAAACGACTGCAACATTAAATGTCCAGCAATTTACAAAGTCTAAATACATGACAGTGTTTCAACTTAACGACACAAACAGTCATTAGGATGATGGTGATGTAACAACATGAAAAAAATCCTTTTGATGTAATGCTCCAAGTAAAATATTAAATAGTCTGTCTTTTGGCATTATAATTAGGTAAACATTACATATATGATCAAAACTAGAAATGGGGAACAAAAATTGTTGGTCCACTGTAATTTGAACATAGAACTCAATTTTCTTTTGTTCCCTTATTACTATTATGCCACAGTTTGTGCAATATACAGAAAATGGAAAAGAAAAAAAGAAGGAAAATGGCGAAAACAGATCACAGCTTTTAGAAGAATATACTCTCAAAGTCAGACAACACTGACATAAACCAAGATGGAGTATACAGCTTAATGAGAAAGCACAGAGATGGCATAGCAATTAAATATGCTGCAGGAAGAATCAGTTCTAATGAGGTGGATGGAACTGGAGCCTATTATACAGAGTGAAGTAAGCCAGAAAGAAAAACACAAATACAGTATACTAACGCATATATATGGAATTTAGAAAGATGGTAACAATCACCCTGCTTATGAGACAGCAAAAGAGACACTGATGTATAGAACAGACTTTTGGACTCTGGGACTGGGAGAGGGTGGGACGATTGGGGAGAATAGCATTGAAATATGTATAATATCATATCTGAAACGAGTCAGTCCAGGTACTATGCCCTATAACAGATGCCTGGGACTGGAGCACTGGGATGACCTGGAGGGATGGTGTGGGAAGGGGGAGGGAGGAGGGTCAGGATGGGGAACACGTGTATTCTGGTGGCGGATGCATCTCGATGTATAGTAAAAGTAATACAATATTGTAAAGTTAAGAAAAAATTTAAAAATAATAATAATAATAATAAAAACAAACAAACAAACAAAAAAGAAGTGCAGATGTATATACTCCAGTGAGGAAAGAGACAAGCTCAGAAAGAGACATAGCACATTGAAAACTAGCGAGAACGGGACAGAAGAGATCTCAGGGGCACTGAAATTAAGAGCTTCAAGGAATTACCAAAGATCACCTTTCCAATTAGGAAGCTCACTCATCAGTACTTTAAACACAGCATGCTCTAGTAGAAGACTGAGGGGGCAGCAGATCTGAGATTCCTTTTCTCTGCCCTGTCAGAAAACTTTCTGAACATATGTGGCTTATGAAAGCTCATGGTACTCAACTTGGTGGCAATGGCTGCCAAATACGTTCACACATCAAGTACGAAATACCAGCAATTAAATACATCATCTGCGAGAGGAAGTACAGAGAAGTGGGGTGGAAATAGTGCTTGTTTCAATAGTTCTTGAACTTCAGAGCTAATTAAATTTCTTTTTTTTCCCTCCCAATTGGAAGGATAGGTAATTAGCAATATTCAAGCTACAGCACAGTAATTTAGAATGTGTTCTGGGAGCCATAATTAGAATTAAATCATAGGAAGCAAACAAGAGTGATCTTCATTCTAAAGATGAATGTTATAAAAAGAAAACTACATATTTGTTTTCTTTTATGTTTTATTTTATTTGTCACTCTATGTTTGGGAGGACATTATTACAAAGATTTTATGCATTAAATACCAAACAATTCTGTACACCTGAAATTAAACATAATGTCTTATGTCACTTATACTTCAATAAAAAGGAGGTATTTCTAAAGTAAGCCACGAATTAGAGAAAGATTGAGAGTGACAATTTCAGCTGCTGGTGGTCATAGACTGATTATAGTTCGTGGATCACTTAGGCCCTTCCTCATTTTGGTTTATTGTTTAAATTGAATATTTCTAGGACCCAGATAGTTCATGAGTGAATGGGAAATGAGATACAATCCACATCCATGTTATTCCTTATACTGGCAGGAAAAGTTTATATTAAGATTAAAATCAGCTTTCTGAAATATCCACAGATGCTCTGAGCCAAATAAAGCCCCATGTCTAGAACTCAAAGAGTCAAAGTTCAGCAAGGAGTTAGGCAGATCAGGACTCAGTCAAGCCCGTCTATGTCTCTAGCATGCTTTGTTCCAGCGCACAAATCTGACACACTAAAAATAACCTTAAAAGAAATCTCAAGATGTACTATGCTTTGTCCAAGACTCTCTAAACACTTTAGAAAGTGGCATACCCACTGTCAACTTAAAAGTATAGTCACGGCCTAAAAGTTGAGAGTTACACTTTATTCGGCAGGAATTGTTAGGATTTCAAACCCAGGAGACAGCATCTCAAATAACCCTGAGAGAACTGCTCTGAGGAGGTGCAGGAAGGAGTCAGGTTATACAGAAGTTTTGCAACAAAGGGCAGGCAATCTGAACATCAAAAGATGATTGTTAATTAAAGATAACCAGATAACCTAAGAAATTTAGGACTCTTCCACATAAGGGAAAATGCAAGAGTCTGGGCTCACTGAAACCATTCCTTTCACGTGCATCTCGGCTCTCCTGTGGCCGGAATCCTGTGGTTTTCCCATCCTGAGTTCCCTTGGGGTTCACCACAGGGAGTGGCTGTAATTTGAAGGTTGTTAGATCGCAAGTATTCCTCTCCTTCCTGAGTGCCCTTGGGCTCACCAGCTCACACTGGACCACTGGAATCACTGATGACTGGGACATCCTTGTTTACTGATATGGCAGGAAATATCCCACTTCTCACTATGCTTTTCAAGTGGAGTTGAGAGGTTGAAAGTATTTGAGAAAGAGGAAACCGGGCCTGCATTTGACTTTCTTTCACTGAAATACCCTATGTTACACAGAAAGCTTAAATGAGCTCTGAGGATTTTATGCGAACAACCAAGTACCTGACCACAGTATTCAATTTTTAAAAAATAGTTGTAGCACCATGAAGCGAAAGTGAAGTCGCTCAGTCGTGTCGGACTCTTTGTGACCCCAGGGACACCAGGCTCCTCCGTCCATGGGATTTTCTAGGCAAGAGTACAGGAGTGGGTTGCCATTGCCTTCTTCAGGGAATCTTCCTGACCCAGGGATCAAACCCAGGTCTCCCTCATTGTAGACAGACACTTAACCGTCTGAGCCACCAGGGCAGCACCATAGAGTTAAAACCGCAAAACAGAGAAAGGATATAAGAAAATTATAAAAGTCAATAAAGAAACCATATATCCCAGATATGATGTGATGAGATTCTCTGAGTAGAATGACACTTCATTTTCATCTTATTCTTTCCTAAAAATCATAACCCCCCAAAAAAATCATACCTCCAGTCTAATCATGAGAAAACATCATTGAGGCACTTTCTGCAACAAAACAAACACAAATTGAGGCACTTTCTGCAAAACACACAACTAGATCTCTTCTAAAAGTGTCAAGATTGCTACAAAAAGGAAAGACTGAGACATTACCACAGATCAAAGGAGCCTAAGAAGACATGACAACTAAATGCATTCTGGAACCCTGGAAAGAAAAGAGGATATCAGTGGGAAACCTGGGGAAATCCTAATAACCTCTGTGGTTTACTTAATAGCATCATACTAATATTAATTTTTGGTTTTGAAAAATATACTACCATTGTGTAAATGTAACATTATGGGCAGGAACACAAAGGGTTACAGTAATTCCCTGTACTATAGTCCCAACACTTCTGTTCATCTAAAATTATTTCAAAATAAAAAGTTTAAAATGGAAAGAGAACAACGGAGGAATTTTTCTTAGTGGGAACAGACTGCTGAGGGGAATTTTGTCCATGTGGCTTAAAAATAATCCAAATCTAATCTGCATATATTTGCATATAGCTTTTTCATTTCAACTTTTACAACAAAAGCCAAAATCCTTTTAGGAAAAGCTGAGTTATCAAATACAGCAGGATGGGGGAAAGGAAACGCAAAGATTTGAGAGAGGCTGCACAAAGGGAGGAGAAAAAAACAAAGAGAGTCACTTCTCTGGTTCTGATAGCAGCTATAACACTACTAATAAAACAGTCTTAAGAAATTAGCCATGTACCCAAGTTGACATTGTTGATTTGCTTTATAAACTCAGGGTAGTAATGCTTTTTTTCTTGGCAGAGGGAAATTCTTCTGCCAAGGAAATAAAATGTACCATCCTCCCTGGGAAGGGGTACAAGAGTCAAACAAGCAGCCTTCGCCATGCCCTAGAAGACTGGCTTAATTATCTTAACAATTTACATGGCAAATTGTCATTTTCTCACTTAAGGTTTGACAAGTGAATTAACATACAGGGAACTCCATTTGGCTCCACGATATCAAAAAACAATGATTTTAACACAGAGGGCTACACAATATGATTCTGTCACTGCCCTCCAGTCCTGAAGCATAAAACTGCTGATAAACAATTCCTAAATCCCCATTCTGCAGATTTTCAGTGGTCTCGGGGAAACTAAACCCAAGTCCACAGGGTTAGGGCAGCTTTGCAATGTAGAGCTAAAAAATGCCATCTACACACAATTGCTAGTTTTTGAAGAGATAGTTTGAGATAAACAATTTTACCATGTCTAGCCTTTGGAAATCAGGACTCATTTTTCCACAGTACGGTATACAATATAATGAGAATTTGAATCCAATGGTGAAAAATATCAGCCAAACTCAGGTTGAGAGACAATGTATGTAATAAGTGGCCCATATCCTTGAAAAACGACTAAGGTTGGAACATGGAGAAAAGCATAAGAGCCACTCCAGATTAAGGGAAAGCAAAGAAAATGGCAACAAAGTGCAGCATGGAATTGTGGATCTGGACTGAATAAAATGGTATAAAGGACATGTGATTAAATTTGAGTAAGGGCTGGACAGCAATAGAGTATTTATCAATATTAAACTCTGAGATTCTGGTAACTGCGCTAGCTATCCTTTCAGAAAAATAAATATATACTAAAGTTTTAGTGAGAAATAAAGTTTAAATTGCAGTTGTGTTAAGACTGCATGTTCGGTACTGCGGTCCTGACAAAGAAAATGGGTGTTCTCGGTAGAGGAAAGAATTCTACAATACACAGAACACATCCATTCGTATAAAAATCCAAATACTTTAATGTGTGTGCTAACATACAAGGTTATGCCTCTCACTACCCTCCTCTTCAAAAACACTGACTGGAAATCGTTTTGCACTCCTTTAGCCCAATTAAGATCGGGTCATCTGGCTCGGAAAATAAGAGGTGAAGGTCGATTCAGGTTCGGGTTCGATTCCTGAGTCAGGAAGATGCCCTGGAGAAGGGAATGGCAACCCACTCCAGTATTCTTGCCTGGAGAATTCCATAGACAGAGAAA
Source organism: Tragelaphus eurycerus (assembly GCA_935064755.1). Classification (NCBI taxonomy): domain Eukaryota; kingdom Metazoa; phylum Chordata; class Mammalia; order Artiodactyla; family Bovidae; genus Tragelaphus; species Tragelaphus eurycerus. The sequence goes on from CAKXYN010000002.1 coordinate 36,967,310, forward strand.
CCTGGAGGGCTACAGTCCACAGGGTTGCAAAGAGCTGGACATGACTGAGCAACTAACACGCAAACTTGACCCACTTGGGCCAAAAATGGCCCACTACCTCAAATGCCCACTAAAGTGAAAGTTATGTGAAGATGCTGCCCCCTGGTGTCAGCATGAGGCAATTGGAGCAGCACAGTAAATATGAGTTTGTCATCTTCTAGGCCATTTTATGGAGAAGGCAATGGCGCCCCACTCCAGTACTCTTCCCTGGAAAATCCCATGGATAGAGCAGCCTATTAGGCTGCAATCCATGGGGTCGCTAAGAGTCGGACACGACTGAGCGACTTCACTTTCACTTTTCACTTTCCTGCACTGGAGGAGGAAATGGCAACCCACTCGTGTTCTTGCCTGGAGAATCCCAGGGATGGGGGAGCCTGGTGGGCTGCCGTCTATGGGGTTGCACGGAGTCGGACACGACTGAAGCGACTTAGCAGCAGTAGCAGCAGCAGGCCACTTTACAACACTGGCCATGCATCTTACATACCACTTCATTTTATACACTGGAAAATATTAGAGGATATATTTATATAACAGTGCCACAGTTAGTCACTTGCTTTTCAATATGTTCTTGAGAGTGAGAGACAAAGAGGCAGCATAAGAGCGTTCAGGCCAGAAGAAAGAGATATATACAAAATATAAGTGAATTCTACCATGTGTTTTCACAGTGGGAAAAGGTTAAAAATTATTATACCAGAAGCTGAACCAACCACTCATGCTCCAACACCTCCTCATTTGCATTCCTGAGTCCTCTTAACCTTTTATTTCAGAGAGAAGCAGTATGGTTCAGCGCCAAACAGCAGTGGCCTGGAGAATGAGACAAAATTATCACTGAATTTTTGGTGTCACTTCTTACCATCTGAGAGACTCTGTGCAGGTTATTTAACCTCAGTATATTCAGATATAAAATAAGGGGAAAACATCTATTTCATAAACTGGTTGTGAAGATTAAATGAAAAAAAAAAAAAAAAGAATTGTCTCAAACACCCAGGAGAGGACCTGCCACAGAATAATAAGCAGACAAAAAAGGCTGAGTTTTCCTTCCTACCCTGGGTTGGTGAACCAAAAAGAAACCTCAAAACCTCATACCTCTGCTACTTGTTCTTTTTTTTTCTCTTCAAAGTCCTACACAAAGTGTCAAAAAAAAAAAAACAACAGCTCACACATAGAAGCGACACTCAACATGCAGTGCCTAGGATGCATTTGGTAAAAGTGACTGGTGTGTACACACGCTTCTGTGGAAGCAGTCTGTGCTTAGTTGCCCAGCCGTGTCTGACTCTTTGCAGCTCCACGGACTGCAGCCCGCCAGGCTCCTCTGTCCTGGGAGTTCTCCAGGCAAGAATACTGGAGTGGGTTGCCATGCTTTCTTCCAGGGATCTTCCCAACCCAGGGATAGAATCCAGGTCTCCCACATTGCAGGTGAATTCTTTACGGTCTGAGCCACCAGGGAAGCCCTGAGAACCATTTTAAAGGAGACTATTTTAGAGATGGACATCACAAAACCTTCCCAGAAGGACCAATAAAGGAATAAAAGGTCGAACACAGGTGTGGAAGATCAGGAGGAGGAAAGACAGGTCTATTTATACTGACGGACCCTTTCATTTTCATCATGATTAAATATGCTGGGCAAAATTAAAAACCGACGATAAAGAAAAATGGCAAACATTCTGACAGGGTACTCAGTAAATAATGCTGTTTCAGTAATTATGCATTTTCTTGTAAAGCACTCTAAAGTACTTGCAATAAAGACATGACAATTCCAAGAAAAAGGCAAGGAGATAACAGCAGGAACTGAAGGACCCAAAAGCTTTATTCATTCACGCAGTGCCCATCCATTTCACTCCTATTACAGAAAGAGATAAGAAAGACCTAGAAGCTGACCTCCTATTATTTAGGACCCATCAGGGGAGCGAGATAAATCGGGAGATGAATTGGAATTTGCTCTATGAAAAGCAACAAATCTGTGCACAAAGCACAGAAGTAGCACAGAAGAGAGAGGAAGAGTCTGTGCTACAACACCCCCAAACTCCCTCAACTTTCTTAACCTCACTGCTCACCTTCCAGAACTTTCTCTCTTCCTCAAGGTTAAGGATGATAAAGGTTAGAAGAGGAAAAGATGGACAGAGTTGCTCTGCTTCTATTTCATTAGTAAAAAAAAAAATGTACTAAAATAAGAGCAAAATACTTGACCTTTTTTTCTTACAAATAATAATAGCTTACATTTGCAGGTTTATTACATACTGGGAATCTCAGTGATTGTATTTTTTTTTACTCTAGACTGTCCATTTTATTCTTTCCTATGGTTTTTATTTCTCTACTGACACTTCTAATTCTGCTAAGATTTTCAAACATTGAAAACATGGTTTGCTTTTTTCACTGTGGACAGTTTTCACAAACATTTTAAATTCCTTGTCCTAGTTTCAACATTTGGTTCATCTTGGAGTTGGATTTGAGAGAATTTTGCCTTCATTCCTCATATATCAGAAAACATAAGATTGTTTTCCAGCCATTATGAATGTTAAGTTGCAGAGAGTCTGGATCCTGTCATTATTCTCTAAGGAGTGTTGTTTCCTCTGTTTTGGCAGATCATTTCCTTGCTTGTGCTTGAACTGCTAACTGTTTGGAGGCTGCAGTCCTGGTCTCACTTCAGACTTTTTGTCTATAGCTACTGTTTTGAGTCTGCCCCATGCACAGGTGGTTCCGAGGTCAAAGATGAGTGTAGACAGAGTTTGGGGATAACTTCTCTGGCTACCAAGGTGGTCTGGCTCCAGGCACTAAAGCTACAACTGCAAATACCTGTAGATATGGGTTCCTACAAGTTTCTCTATATAGAAAGGGCAAAAAGCCCTAAAATGTAGCCTGGGAAACCATAATCCCTGCAGAATAAAAATATAGCAAACCTAGACGAAATATTTATCCAAATCAACCCGCGTTAGTTGAATTGTCTGCATACATTTCATCACAAAGCATGAAATTATTGTTTTTCCCCTGTTCCACATATTTGACCGATCTTTATGGGCTTCTCTTGTGGCTTGGCTGGTAAAGAATCCGCCTGCAATGTGGGAGACCCGGGTTTGACCCCTGGGTCGGGAAGATCCCCTACAGAAGGGAAAGGCTACCCACTCCAGTATTCTGGCCTGGAAAATTCCATACACTGTATAGTCCATGGGGTTGTACAGAGTCGGACACGACTAAGTGACTTCACTTTTCATGTCTATTACACAAGAATCCTCTCACCTTTTGAAGTCACAGCATATGAAGACAGAATCATTTCTCCATTATAAATAGGGGAATAGACAGAGAATGGGCTACCGGGAGGCACTCGCCATTCCCTCTCCCATCATGGCCTTAAAGACTTTCTTTCTAAGGAGTTATTCTGGATGAAATCTGATAGCTTAAAGGCAAACAAACTGCATCTTCTTTTGAATTTGCTGTCAGTCTCTATTTTTAACAAAGCAGCAAATAGAGTTTTAAAATAGAAACCATTTCTATACTTTTCAAAGAGAGTACAATGAAATTTGATACAGTCCGAGCATAATAAAGAGGTCTAACTAGTATCATTTAAGCAAAGGAAGGCTTTGATAACACTTATTGTTTCCACTTTTTAAAGTTTCCATTTGTTAATATAATGCTGCTTTAATAACTACAAGCAGCATTGAATATCCCTAAAAAAACTGCTGTGATTCAGTCGCTAAGTCATGTCTGACTCTTTACGACCACAAGGACTATAGCACACTACACTTCCCTGTCCTTCACTATCTCCAGGAGTTTGCTGCTGCTGCTAAGTCGCTTCAGTCGTGTCCGACTCTGTGCGATCCCATAGACGGCAGCCCATCAGGCTCCCCCGTCCCTGGGATTCTCCAGGCAAGAACACTGGAGTGGGTTGCCATTTCCTTCTCCAATGCATGAAAGTGAAAAGTGAAAGTGAAGTCACTCATTCATGTCCGACTCTTAGCGACCCCATGGACTAGAGCCTACCAGGCTCCTCCATCCATGGGATTCTCCAGGCAAGAGCACTGGGGTGGGGTGCCATTGCCTTCCCCGAGTTTGCTCAGTTTCATATCTACTGAGTTGGTGAAACTACCTAACCATCTCATTCTCTGCCAGTCCCTTCTCCTTTTGCTTCAATTTTTCCCAGCATCAAGGTCTTTTCCATGAATCAGCTCTTTGTGTCATTGGCTATACTAAAGCCTTTGTGTGGATCACAACAAACTGTGGAAAATTCTTAAAAAGATGAGAATACCAGACCATCTCACCTGCCTCCTAAGAAATCTATATAGGTCAAGAAGCAACAGTTACAATAGGACATGGAACAACAGACTGGTTCCAAATTGGGAAAGAAGTATGTCAAGGCTATGTATCGTCACCCTGCTTATTTAACTTATATGCTGAGAACGTCATGCAAAATACCGGGCTGGATGAAGCACAAGCTGGAATCTAGACTGCCAGGGGAAATATCAATAATCTCAGATATGCAGATGACACCACCCTCATGGTAGAAAGCAAAGAGGAACTGAAGAGCTTCTAGAAGAAGGTGATAGAGGAGAGTGAAAAAGCTGGCTTAAGACAACATTCAAAAAACGAAGATCATGGCATTTGGTCCCATTATTTCATGACAAATATATGAGGAAACAATGGAAACAGTGAGAGACTTTATTTTCTTGGGCTCCAAAATCATTGCAGATGGTGACTGCAGCCATGAAACTAAATGACTCTTGCTCCTTGGAAGAAAAGCTATGACAAACCTAGACAGCATATTAAAAAGCAGAGACATCGCTTTGCCAACAAAGGTCCCTATAGTGTAAGCTATGGTTTTTCCAGTAGTCATGTATGAGTGTGAGAGTAGGACCATAAAGAAGACTGAGCACCAAAGAACTGATGCTTTTGAACTGTGGTGTTGGAGAAGACTCTTGAGAGTTCTTTGGACTGCAAGGAGATAAAACCAGTCAATCCTAAAGAAAATCAATCCTGAATATTCATTAGAAGGACTGATAATGAAGCTGAAGCTCCAGGGTGATGGCCACCTGATGTGAAGAACTGACTCATTAGAAAAGCCCCTGATGCTGGGAAAGATTGAAGGCAGGAGGAGAAGGGGAGGACAGAAGATGAGATGGTTGGATGGCTCAATGGACATGACTTTGGGCATGCTCCAGAAGATGTGAAGGACAAGAAAGCCTGGCATGCTGCAGTCCATGGGGTCACAAAGAGTCGGAAACAACTGAGAGACTGAACAACAACTTCGAGTCAGGTGGCTAAAGTACTGGAGTCAGCTACAGCATCAGTCCTTCCCATGAATATTCAGGGTTGATTTCCCTTAGGATTGACTGGTTTGATCTCCTTGCTGTCCAAGGGACTCTCAAGAGTCTTCTCCAACAACACTTCAAAAGCACCAATTCTTTGGTGCTCAGCCTTCTTTATGGTCCTACTCTCACATCCATACATGACTACTGGAGAAACTATAGCTTTTACTACACACACCTTTGTCGGCAAAATGATGTCTTTGCTTTTTAATAAATGAAAAATACATAAATACCTCCCCAAAATCAATATTTATGTGATCCCCAAGTTCCAAGCCAAGGTCCACTTGCTGGGCAGAGAGCTGCAATGGACACACAGTAAGCACTACACCCTATGCACAGCCTCGTGTTGGAGAAACAGTTCTAGATAAAGTGTGGAAGAATCACAATACCCTGGGCAGGTCTGATTGGGCCAAGGTGGTCATTTGACTCAAACTGGACATGATTTTCATTTAGAAAGCTTGAAGTACCTCCCTCAGAAGCCATCAATCATCCGTGAGCACAGGACTGAGTATGTTATGTAAAGCTAGAGCTGGAACAGCCATTTCCTGCCATGTTCAAGCTGAAGAAAGAAAAATGTGGGTTGCAAAAGTGACCAGTGAAACAGACAAGCAGAGAGATACAAAACTGCTGGCTGGTTTTCAGAGGGAGACAGAGCACAGTGGTCCCCTGGGGCCTACCCTGATACCAAGAACTGGATTACTGCACTATCCTGAGTTAACTGAGTTACCACCCTTTATTCAAAGTGAGAAAAGGACTAAGCTCTGGGCTGCGCTTCTTGTTAGAAAGACAAACTAACAGGCCAGTAGAATAATAACAATAAAAAAGTACAAGAGAAGACTCTAATAGGAAGATAGGAAATGTGGCTATCGAGGTATAGAAAAAAAGCATGTTAGGAGATTTTTCTTAAAAGCCTGTAAAATTAGTGAAGACAAAAAAGTAAAGTATTCAGAGTTGTTGAGGATTCAGTCAAATGGGTACTTTCTAAGGCTCTTGGGGGAAATGCAAATCATTATAGTGTTGCTTCTAACAAACCGTGCAACATACATCAAAATCCCTGAAAAGAGAGTATGACTAAATCTTGTTGTGGACAAAGATTGCTTGGATGTGGCCCTAAGAGTTGCCTCCATGACTGCTCCTTCTGTGAGAAGCTTCTATGAATACAAATAGAAAAGACAGGATTCATCAATAGTGCTTAGCTCTCATATTTTTTAATATTTTCACTAAGTTTCTGTCAGATAAAGCTAAGCATATGATAAGATGGCATATAAAATTCTACTATATTTTCACTAGAAACCTTAAAATAAAAATTACTTTGAAAATTTAAAAAACTAGAAGATCACATTTAGAGACAGTATACTTATTTATCGGGGAAGGCAATGGCACCCCACCCCAGTACTTTTGCCTGGAAAATCCCATGGACGGAGGATCCTGGTGGGCTCCAGTCCATGGGGTCGCTAAGAGTCGGACCCGACTGGGCGACTTCACTTTCACTTTTCACTTTCATGCATTGGAGAAGGAGGTGGCAACACACTCCAGTATTCTTGTCTGGAGAATCCCAGGGACGGGGGAGACTGGTGAGCTTCTGTCTGTGGAGTCGCACAGAGTCGGACACGACTGAAGCGACTTAGCATTGCATAGCATAGCATTGCATACTTATTTATATAAGCATAGAATATATCTGGAAAAGATATGCACCAAAATTGTAACTATTTATATACGAAGGAATATGGTTTATTTTTTTCTAAATAATTTTAGTTGAAATTTTATGAATTCTTGGCGCTATGTCTTGCTCTCAGAATTAGAACAGTTTAAAAAAAATTCAAATAAAGTAGGTAGAAAAAATGTGAATAAAATCAATTTCATGGACAGCAGGAAGAATTTAAAAATAGAAAGTACAAATAAACAAAATTAAGTGAGAGTTTCAAAAATATCTGTAAACGTTGACCCAAGTGTCTAATAATTTCTTCTAAGGAAATAATTCTAAATGTAGACAAATAGTTATGCACAACATGATCATCAAATCATTTCTGTAATTTATTTTAAAATGTCCTTAGTTATTGGAGGAACACCTAAGTAAGTTATGGTTTAAGTACCTACTGCAGAGCATCAGTCACTAAATATGATCTTTATCAAGGTTTACATGTGACAAATGGAAACGATTGGAAATTGAACATAAAATTTAATCTCAAATATGAAAAGAACAGAGCCCATAGAAAAAGCAACTAAGGAAAAATACTAAACAATAACAGTTTGCTATTGGAGGGTAGGATTATAGGTGTTGTGTGTGTGTGTGTGTGTGTGGTTTCCTGTGTGTTTGCTTTGCTTCTTCACAATTTCCTCTCCTCTCGTTTCCACAATAGGGAAGTACTAAACAGACCAGCAGAAAAAAGAATTTTAAAAAGTAGAAAGAGAAAGTCTGTGGGGTAAAAGTACAAAAACCAAAACAAAACACTGCACATCCTTGTTCAGATCTGGAGAGAGGATTTTTTTGGAGGGCTCTGAAGGATTCAACCTGACAAGTAATTATCTGTTTACCATGTCTGCCCAACCTTGTGAAAACTACCAAGGGCTCCATGAAGTCTTTGACCACCTCCCTCTTGGTTTATCCAGGAGGCAGGGGAAAAAATGCATGTGAGAAGTAAGGCCGGGGACAGGAAAGCACACCCTAGCCCCCGTGCCTGACAGGGGTCACAGCACACAGCCCCCCAAAAGATGCTCATCCACCCACGGGCCCCCTGCAGTTCTGCTAGGCTGATATTTTCACATAGATCACTTTTAAGACGGAGGCAATTTTTTTCTGACATGTAAACTGAATGAAGACAACAATGTCCTCCCCCTGTTAAAGCAGCAGCAGGGGAGGACAGAGAGGACGGACGGAACTGTGGACCACGGGAGTATCAGACGAGGATGCGGTTCCACAAGCCACCACCAGGGAAGGTCCTGCAGGACTGGGAGCTTGGAGGAGGAGTACCCTTGGAAACCAGCAGCCTTAGGCAGTAGACTCACACCCAGCACTAAAAATAGGGCAGGACTATCTATAGTTGAGTCACTAGGAAACTCTAAAAACAGGACAATGCAGAAGGCTCGTTACAGGAAGAGTATCAATTTTGTTTCCTAGCTCTTAAAGACAAATCAGACAGTTCCTATGTTACAGGCCATCGAATTTTTCTCTTCTTGTCAATTTCTCTCCTGTAAGCAGATGGGCACACACACCCATGCACCTACACATAAGCACACACACATGTATGTATGTGTGTGGGGGGGGCGGGGTAGTGGGATGCCCCAAACAAAGAGTCTGGGTGAGCAATTAGCTACAGAAGTCCATAACCGGGGTATGGGAGCTGAAGTGGGGCTGGGGGTTTGGGGGTTCTTGTGGGAGTGAGAGGACAAGCTAAATAAACTAGTAAACCTATTACTCATCCTCTGCTCAGAGGAACCCACACTGGGTATTCAAACCGTGCTATACTGGCAGTATTCCCGCCACCGGAGAACCTACAATACTCCCGTATGCACACAGAGAAAAAGGGCTGCAAGAGTCTATTCCAAAACAACATCCTCTTTATACTACCATCAAAGTGAAATCCTCATCTTTAACCACACACTCTCCTAATTCAAAATTATCAAATATCACCCAAACCCCCAGGGACAAATTGCTCACGACTTATCGTCAAAGGAGCATTTTCTTCACGTTTTCCAATTGTCCTTGCTCATCGCTCATGCTCCTCCTTCTCAGCCAGGGCTAAACCGCACTGGTCCCTTTGTTTACCCTTGAATTTCTGCACATCCAAACACCTCCCCTTCTATGACGCCCATCTCCAATGTCTGTGCCACACGAGTTCACCTCTAAAATAGGAAAAGTCATGGCTGTGCCTAGTGCCTTGTGAAGGCTCCACTGCATGGGAACCGTTTGGCCCAGGTCCGTAGACGGGCTCAAACGCTGCTGCTAGTGGGGTGGTCACTGTGGCTGTTTTGTCACTGATATAAGACCAGTGGAAACCCTAGTGGGCCTCCTTAAAATGACATAGACCCAGCAGGCTAGTCAGTTTGGTGAACATTTTAAAGAGGAGGAGCAGGAATGATAAGAAAGCAAAGGGTTCATGCACACCCATTACCCTTTTCTGACTACAGAAAACTACAGATGTTTTTGCCTCCAGAAACAGCTTAGAACTGCGTGTCATCTCTTACTGGTAAGTTTGTGGGTTTTCAAGGGTGCACAGAGAATTCCTCCTGTTCCCCTTTCTTTCCTCTTTGGAGTGAACAACGCAGGACATGTGCCAAGATGCCTGAGCCGGGACAGTTCTTACATAACCACCTTATTCTCAAATTGGTTCTGGTCCCTTCCATTGGAAAGGTTTTGACAGCCTTCCTACACATACAAAATGCCATACCCAGAATTAGAATCCCACACCACGGAGCCAGCTCCTGGTGTATAAATTACTTCCTCCCAGACATAAAACAGGTCTGCATGGCTTGTTCACACCTCCTCTCCCAAGGTCACATCACACCGAATTCAGAGCTATGAGACACACGGACAAATGGTGACCATTTGGAAAAGAGGACAAAAAATAGTCTCAGGAAAGAGAATGAGAATAGAAGGCCCACTAACTTGACCTGGGGCTGTTCAATTGCTGTCCAAGGCAAGGTCGACAGCAAGCAGGCGATTGCACCAGGGGTCTCTGTCGTGTCATTTCTTCACCCTCTGGCCTGCACCCCGGAAGATCCACCATTGCTTTTCAAGATGCTCTGATAGCAGCCTGTGTGTGTGTGCTAAGTCGCTTCAGTCATGTCCAACTTTTTTGCAATCCCACACACTGTAGCCCACCAGGCTCCTCTGTCCATGGGATTCTCTAGACAAGAGCACTGGAGTGGGTTGCCATGCCCTCCTCCAGGGGATCTTCCCGACCCAGGGATCGAACGCACGGCTCTTATGTCTCCTGCACTGGCAGGCAGGTTCTTTACCACTAGTGCTACCTGGGAAGACCCCTGACATCCTACCAGAGGCAAAATCATGAGGCTCAGCCACGAAGCAGAGCGTGATGGGAAGAGATGCTGGACGTTTACAACAATCCATCATAGGTACCAGAATCCCATAACTGCTTGTCCTATTTAAGACTGATTAAATGCTCGAGCTCTAGTGTGGTCTAGCCGAAGTCCAAGGTACTCTAAAGGGCTACCTTGTATGGAGTCAGCCAATTGAAAAACGTTTCCTGTTGTGAACAGCAAAATTTCTTTGATTTACATTGTGATTTTGAGCCCTTCTGCCTCTTGGAACTCCTCATAGGAGCAGGTGGCTATGAGGATCGAATCCCTAAGGACATACTTAGCCATGGGCCTGAATGCTAGATCCTGAGCTGCTATTCAAGGAGAGGAAAAGGACTTATCTCTTCATTAAACACTTCTTGAAGATTATAAAATTCCTACCCTGCCAAACACTTTTAAAAAAATTCTCTAGAATTCATGGACTTTGGGACCTATTGCGTATGTGCGTGCATACTCAGTCATTTATGATTCTGTGCAACCCTATGGACCATAGCCCACCAGGTTTCTCTGTCCACGGAATTCTCCAGGAAAGAATACTGGAGTGGGTTGCCATGCCCTTCTCCAAGCAATCTTCCTGACCCAGGAATCAAACCTGGTCTCCTGCATTGCAGGAAGATTCTTTACCATCTGAGCCACCAGGGAAGCACTCTTGGGACCTACTGTCCCTCAGATTAGCTCCACTTTGAAGCCACTTATTTCTACTCTCTGATACAACTGGTTCCAGTCAATTGGAGAACTGTCAAAGTCAAAACGCAGACCCCACACTCACTGTGGCCACCCAACCCAAAGGGTAACAGCAATAATTAGAATTTATTAAATTTCTCTCAATGTCAGGCAGGATTCTAAGAATTTGATTTCTGTTAACTCATTAATCTCAACCACAAAGCTTAGATAGGAACTATTATTACGCCATTGGTACTAATGCAGATAATGGGATAAAGAAAGGTTAGGTATATTGTCCAAGGTCAGGCAGCTGAGGAGCAATGGAGCTGGGATGCAAAACCAAGCAGTCTGGCCCCAGACTGTGTGTCCGGAGAGCAGTGCTATATTATCTCAGATGAAACTGACTTGCTTATATATCATTAAGCCCACACTGGGAGAAGGCAATGGCACTCCACTCCAGTACTCTTGCCTGGAAAATCCCATGGACGAGGGACTCTGGTAGGCTGCAGTCCATGGGGTCACTGAGTCGGACACGACTGAGTGACTTCACTTTCACTTTTCACTTTCATGCCTTGGAGAAGGAAATGGCAAGCCACTCCAGTGTTCTTGCCTGGAGAATCCCAGGAACAGGGGAGCCTGGTAGGCTGCTGTCTATGGGTTCGCAAAGAGTTGGACATGACCGAAGCTACGTAGCAGCAGCAGCGCAGCAAGCCCACACTGAGCTATTTCAAATCTTAAAAGAGGATGCTGTGAAAGTGCTGCACTCAATATGCCAGCAAATTTGGAAAACTCAGCAGTGGCCACAGGACTGGAAAAGGTCAGTTTTCATTCCAATCCCAAAGAAAGGCAATGCTAAAGAATGCTCAAACTACTGCACAATTGCACTCATCTCATACGCTAGCAAAGTAATGCTCAAAATTCTCCAAGCCAGGCTTCAGCAATACGTGAACCGTGAACTTCCAGATGTTCAAGCTGGTTTTAGAAAAGGCAGAGGAACCAGAGAATCAAATTGCCAACATCTGCTGGATCATCGAAAAAGCAAGAGAGTTCCAGAAAAACATCTATTCCTGCTTTATTGACTATGCCAAAGCCTTTGACTGTGTAGATCATAACAAATTGTGGAAAATTCTGAAAGAGATGGGAATACCAGGCCTCTTGAGAAATCTGTATGCAGGTCAGGAAGCAACAGTTAGAACTGAACATGGAACAACAGACTGGTTCCAAATAGGAAAAGGAGTACATCAAGACTGCATATTGTCACCCTGCTTATTTAACTTATATGCAGAGTACATCATGAGAAATGCTGGGCTGGAGGAAGCACAAGCTGGAATCAAGACTGCCAGGAGAAATATCAATAACCTCAGATATGCAGATGACACCACACTTATGGCAGAAAGTGAAGAAGTAAAGAGCCTCTTGATGAAAGTGAAAGTGGAGAGTGAAAAAGTTGGCTTAAAGCTTAACATTCAGAAAACGAAGACCATGGCATCCAGTCCCATCACTTTGTGGCAAATAGATGGGGAAACAGTGGAAACAGTGGCTGACTTTGTTTTTTTGGCCTCCAGAATCACTGCAGATGGTGATGGCAGCCATGAAATTAAAAGACACTTGCTCCTTGGAAGGAAAGTTATGACTAACCTAGACAACATATTAAAAAGCAGAGACATTACTTTGCCAACAAAGGTTCGTCTAATCAAGGCTATGGTTTTTCCAGTAGTCATGTATGAATGTGAGAGTTGAACTATAAAGAAAGCTGAGTGCTGAAGAACTGATGCTTTTGAACTGTGGTGTTGGAAAAGACTCTTGCGAGTCCCTTGGACTGCAAGGAGATCCAACCAGTCCATCCTAAAGGAAATCAATCTGAGTGTCCATTGGAAAGACTGATGTTGAAGCTGAAACTCCAATACTTTGGCCACCTGATGCAAAGAGATGACTCATTTGAAAAGACCCTGATGCTGGGAAAGATTGAGGGCAGGAGGAGAAGAGGATGACAGAGTATCAGATGGTTTGATGGCATCACTGACTCAATGGACATGAGTTTGGGTGAACTCTGGGAGTTGGTGATGGACAGGGAGGCCTGGTGTGCCACGGTACGTGGGGTCGCAAAGAGTCGGACACAACTGAGTGACTGTACTGAACTGAACTGAAGCCCACATTCCCTGTGCATCACCCTTGTACCTGCTGAATGGTGACCTGTGCTGCTAAATCCCATGTACAAAGAAAGAATGCCAGGAGAGGGGAACTTGAAGGAGTTCGTGACTAACACTGTTTAATAAGTTGCCTCCATAGTTTTGTTTTCAAGGAGAAAAAATTCTTGTGGGTTTTAAGCTAAAGTTTAAGGCAGACGGTTTTGGCTGGCCCAGGGTTCAATCTTTTAAAAATTACCCCACAAAGTACTCTGCCTTCTAAGAGCTGCTCTTTATAGAAAATATCTTCTGTCTGGTGAGTAACACACATGCCTTTGTGTGGAGCGCCCTCTAGTGACTAGAATCAGCACTGCTGCTGCTAAGTCACTTCAGTCGTGTCCGACTCTGTGCAACCCCATGGACAGCAGCGCACCAGGCTCCTCTGTCCATGGGATTTTCCAGGCAAGAGTACTGGAGTGGGGTGCCATTGCCTTCTCCAGAAATCAGCACTAACAGGAGATAAATGGCCCAGCTTGGGTACAGTGATGCTGAGAAAGCTTGAGGGCAGGAGAAGGGGGTGACAGAGGACGAGATGGTTGGATGGCATCACTAACTCAACAGACATGAGTCTGAGCAAACTCCAGGAGATAGTGAAGGACAGGGAAGCCTGGAGTGCTATAGTTCATGGGGTTGCAAAGAACTGGACACGACTTAGTGACTGAACAACAACAGGTACAATGAGCACTGAACAGGAGGAGAGTGGGGAAAACAGAGCAGGAGAAACCCATCCTCTCACTCACTTTGCAGTAGTCACCTGAGAGATTCTGCCTAGAGTTAAAATTAATCGCATTAAAATACGAGAGGAGAACAAAGCTCAAATATTGTCATGGCAATGAATCACAGTCCATTTGTTTGTAAAAATTTTCCTTTACAATATTTCTTTTAAAAATATAAAGCACTTCAGGAGCACAGTTATTCACATGTCCCTTATAGGGTTGATGTGAACTTTTCTCCATCTTCACATGGCATCCATGGGTAACAGCTGGCTCTTGGGGGGCTGATTCTGAGATGAAACTGTCCCCAGTTCTTCTTGCACCTCTGTGCTCCTCTCCCTTGCTAGGGAAGGGAGAAGGGAAGTAACCTGTCACGTACATGAAGTCACCGAGCTGATGGAAGTGGCAGCGACAGCACAAGCCCTTATACAGGGAGTCAGGCAGTGGCGGGCCCCTCGTCAGCTCCAGCAGTGACAGAGAGCCTGCGTGGGGGCTGCCCCTGCAAGCCAGACACACCACGCCCACGTGGACCATCCTTTCCCACCCCAGCCAGAGAGCAAAGGAGGAAGAAGAAACAAAAAGTCTGCAAGCGTTCTACACGGAACTTCTTGATGTCTCTCTGCATCACCAGCAAGTGTGATGATGCGACCCTGCGATGAAGGTGGCCCTACCACCACACCAACCAGAAAAGCCCACGGCGCAGCAGCTCTGCCCAGTGATCCCTCAGTTCAATGATGGCGAAATGAAGCCCAATATCCCATCTTCTGGTTCTGCCAGAGACTTTCGGAAGCTAACTTTTATTCTTCTATGTGTGCACCCACAACTCCAACAATGCTATGGTCTCAGCACTTAAAACCAAACGTGAAGACAGTAGATGCTACACTGTGCATCACTGATTGAAAACATCCCAGACAGACACTGCAGAGCCCACAGTCCACAAGGTCACAAATGGCTACTAAAAGAAAAAGTTGAAAAATGAATCTGTAATATTCTACTCACCTGAGAAATACATATCAAGAATCAGCTCAGACTTCCACAATAGCTTTGTACCACATCCCAGCTGGTTCATTTTTACTCTGCTACACACTCCAAGTTATTGTTGTTCCACGTTTTAATTATGTATATTTTTAAACCCCCCAATACATTATTATTATCATTGTTTCTACAGTCGATATTCATCTGGATTTTCTATTTACAGTGCATTCTTTCTTGCATTTCCATGTTAAGACAGAAGAAAATATTCGATGTATAGACTCTTAACGCCCCATATAAAATATTTCCAAGAGAGCATAAGGAAAAATAATTGGAAATGAGCATCAGGAGATGTGGATGCTACATATAAATGCTCACTGGCTATGAACAGCAGGCCAATCTCACTTAACAAGGAGGCCAGGTGGGCATCTTAGAATGGTCCTAGCTTCTGTAGGACCTTGATGAAGGCTAAGCAGACCTCCTGAAGAGATCCTAAGGCTTCTTGTCTTGGCCCTACAGCTTCAAACTCTGCAGGCTGATAAGCAAAGCTGTAATATAATTGGATGTCCCAGTGGCTGATACTCCCGAGTTCGTCATGGGTGAGGTCTGATTGAGAGTCATCAACGGCTGTGGGTTTACTCCATCTGCTGGCTGATTCTGCTCAGGCTTCACTAATGACTGTATCTCTTGGCTAGTTCAGTAATGCCCGACTCTTTGTTACCCTAAGGACTGGAGCTCACCAGGCTCTGCTGTCCAAGGGACTTTCCAGGCAGGAATACTGACTAGAGTGGCCTGCCATTTCCTCTCGCAGATGCGCAGTGCTCTGTTAGTTTCCTTTCAGATGGAGCAAGACTAGAAATGATTAGGACCGCGGCCTCACTGCATTTTGAATAGGGAAAGGGGGTTTCTGAACAGAATGGACCAGAGCACAGTGTCCATGAGGCAGAAGATAGAAGATGTGGTTCTGGGCAGTAAGTGCATGTGGTAACTGCCTGTGATTTCATCCAGACTGAACCTAAACATTCAGTGAGTTCAGTTATCCCTTCAGCACAGTCTGTAAAGGTCCTTCCCCTGGGGGGAAGGGCTAGGCTGGGGCTGGGTGGACTGACTAGGACTTGCCAGAGCTTCCGTGCAGAGCAACCCAGACTAATTAGTTGTCCCTTTTTTATGATCTATTTTTCATGGGTCACATCTTTAACTATTTGAAATTAGGGTACTTGGTTAGGAACACTATTCCAATTATTAAATCATCCCTTTGGGAAAAAGTGATTTTCTTTATTAAAATCTGCTTTAACTTGTGGTTCCAGAAATGCTTGAGAAAGGGGGTTAAGGACAGCAAAAACTAGGTAAATGTTAAAATTTATTTTCCATATAGTCTAGATTCTTGCTGATGCTGTCCTTGTGGTCCAAGGGACTGAATCACATTCTCAGTGACAAAATCTTTAAGAAAGTCCTGTTAGGAGTGATGCTGAAACATAAGCCAGACCAACCCGAGGCTGCATTCTCATCTATGCAGAATGAGTTTGGAATGAAACTTGATTATAGGATGAAAATTCACCTAATTACTGGGATGTAGGATTGGGTACTGGAGAAGGCAATGGCACCCCACTGCAGTACTCTTGCCTGGAAAATCCCATGGATGGAGGAGCCTGGTAGGCTGCAGTCCATGGGGTCGCTAAGAGTCGGACACGACTGAGTGACTTCACTTTCACTTTTCACTTTCATGCATTGGAGAAGGAAATGGCAACCCGCTCCAGTGTTCTTGCCTGGAGAATCCCAGGGACGGGGGAGCCTGGTGGGCTGCCATCTATGGGGTTGCACAGAGTCGGACACGACTGAAGCGACTTAGCAGCAGCAATATTTGGTACAGCAGCAGTTTCAAGGCAGCCTCTTGAAATAAATGACTCAAGTCACAGTAGGTTATAGTATTCACACCCACCCCGACTGTCCTGAGTGGTGCTATGATTTGCAGACATTTGTTCGCGTCTAACATACTTGTGAGCTCTTGAAGGATGGGCCATCTCTTCCCAACTTAGCATGTACAGGACACGTGGTGAGCACAGAACTGAGCCCAGGACCACCTTAGCTTCTCCTCTCCATGGCTCACTCCTGCCTGAAAGCTCTCCAGGGCCTCATAGTACATGGATTCTCTTTATTTCCTATACCTATGGTCTATGAAATCACCACGTCCACTGAGCCATTGTTCCTAAGGGCAGTACAGGTTTAGGTTCCTTTGAGCCCCTGGTCACAAATTTTTGTCAATCGATCAATACATAACCTTGTTTTATGTGCATTTCTGTTTAAAAACTCACTATGTAATGTACTGTTGATTCATGAACACAACTCACAGCAACAGCAGTGTCACTCATGCCTGAAGCCAGTTTATCTAACACACAGGTTTTCTCCATAAGGCACATACATCACAGCCTCTACACTTAGGAAGACTAGATAGCACTTCAGCACAAAGTTTGGGGGCCATTTTAAATGGCAAAATCACCAAGAGAAAGCACAACATTTCAGAAAATGTGTCCTTGGTTGGACTGCAAAAGGGATACTCATTTAAGAGTTGAAACAAGACAGCAGATACCTCACAGATCTCATTAGACTGCCCAATAACTCAATTTTTTTTGCCACTATGTGCTTGTCTGCAAATGACTGTGAAAGCCCATGATGACTGATTTCAAATAAATTGTAGGGAATGGGTGAATATTCAGGTATGGAAGCCAGGAAGATGTACTGTCTATTTTAACCCCTCTGAATTTAAAATTCTCTGTAATTGGTCTCTTGCTTGTAACGCCAACTCTACTTCTCTGCCCCCAGACAACATGAACACTGGTTATGACAAATTTCTTGCAGTTTCCCAAGCACACATTATTCCCTCATCTTCGTTATTTTGAACCATGCATTTTCTCATTATCTTCCTAGGAGCAACTTACAACTCTCACATTCCCCCATCATTGTCTCTCACAGTGTCATGGGACACTGGGCAACATTCCAATAATAATATTAATAGTAGCTGTAACATTGTCCAAATTGCTATGTCCGGGTATCGTTCTGTACGATTTATAAGTGTTTACTCATTTAATCCACACAACAAACCTATAGACAGAAACAACTAACACGCCCCATTTTAAAGATAAGAAAATTGAGACATGACAATGTCAAGTACCTTGCCGGAATCACTCAGCCTGTGAGTGGCAGAGTCAAAGACAGCCCTGGACAAGCGTAATCCCAATGTCACACTCTCCTAGTAGCTGTTGATTTCCAGCAGCATTTAGACTAAGACGCAGTCTTCTGTGGTATGGGAACAGAGATGGAGATGGAGATGGAGATGGAGGAAGAGATATATAAATATGCATCTCATTTCATATCCTGCCATCTGTATTTGAGAAAAAATATATTAAAATGACACCAAGCACTGCATATATAATTACGGATAATTATACTTGTGCATAAGTATCTTCTATCACCCAAGAAGGTAAAAAAATCCTTTAAAAACTTGAATGTAAATCTGTATTCATCATTTGTTTTTTCATTTTCTTATATTTTCTGATGCTTTGGAATCTTGGGTCCTTGCTGACATCGGAGGGGCTCCCCTTTGCAGAGTGACCTACTTTCTAGAGATAAGAAGGCTGCCTTCCTCCCCCAACAACCTCCTTTCTCAGGTGTTTACACTCAGGGCCACCATCCACCTGCCCTAATGAACACAGGACCAAGTGCCGGACAACGCAGGATAGCAGGCAGGCTCCAGAACTCAGGGAGATTATTCAAACCAGCCAGTTCTGAGTCCGCTTACCCGCTGTGCCTTGGCTTTCCCGTGGAAACCACAGCAAAGGCTATTGCCTGTGTTTTCCGCTTGCTCCCTCTGTCTCCTGACTGACCCTGCTGCTGCTGCGTCGCTTCAGTCATATCCGACTCTGTGCGACCCCATAGATGGCAGCCCACCAGGCTCCCCCGTCCCTGGGATTCTCCAGGCAAGAACACTGGAGTGAGTTGCCATTTCCTTCTCCAATGCAGGAGAGTGAAAAGTGAAAGTGAAGTCGCTCAGTCGTGTCCAACCCTCAGCGACCCCATGGACTGCAGCCTACCAGGCTCCTCCGTCCATGGGATTTTCCAGGCAAGAGTACTGGAGTGGGGTGCCATTGCCTTCTCCTGACCAACCCTAGTGCACCCTTAAGTTCTCGTGAGGTCACATGCTCCGTCCTCTTGGGATCTATGAATAACAACCTGCCTGTTCAACAACCATCTCCAGGGGCAGGGCTGGCCTTATTATACCTGAGTACAATAAAACCTACATTTTAAAGGAGTCTTAATTCTGAAATAATATTTTTCCCACTACCTTGTTTCACCATCACATTAGCCATTTTTTTTTCTGCTAAGACCATCTGAAGATGTTAAGGTAAATGCTTATCAAAACACTTCATATTAAAAGCACACTATGCTGTTCAGAAAGAGTTTCTTTTTTAAAATGAGCTTATTTTATCCTCAGTCAAGCTCAAGAAGAAGAAAAAGACAACTAAGGAAAAAACCCACTCTTTTCCATTTTCTGACAGCTGCCTTAGTCCAAGAGGGCTCAAGAAAAAAGAACTACAGATACCTCCTTTTAGACTGGACAAAGGTAAAATCCACAAATAGAGAAGCTATCAATTTGGCATCAAGACAGTCACGTTCTGGAGGGTCTGTGGCCAGGAACTCAACTCTTCTCAGAGTATGCAAAGCATTCTGCATAGTTCCTGGTCATTATAGTCAATAGGGCATGGTCTGTATAAAGGTATTTCCTGTGTTTTCAAAATAAAATCATTCTAAAAATGTGAATCTGCCTTCTGTCAGGTTCAGAAGCACACATGCCCCTCCTTAGAAGTTCCAATAAGATTAGTATTAACCCAGACATCCTTGACTCCCTCTTCTCACCAGGGAATCTATAAACATGTCCACTTTGCAACTCAGAAACCATTAACTAAAAGATCTTGGAAGAATAAGCAGCTTTGTGTTCAGAGCAAGTGCTTTTCTGTGTTATGATAACCATACAAGCCATTTAGCCACTTTAGATCGGGACTTTAGAATGATTTCACCAGAAAAATCTGCTCTGTTGGGATGCTGCACTGAGAAGAAATGGGAGGCCCATCTGCCTTCTCAAAAGTGTCGTGCTTTATTATCCGGTAACAAACTGTTCTTCTTGCCTTGTTGGAGCAACGGCCCCTCCACTTCGGAAAACTGAAAAAGCTGCCTATGATTTCCTTGATATGTGCTCTCCGAAAAGAAAGGGAGGGAGGTGCCATTTGCGGGGTTCAAGCTGGTTTTAGAAAAGGCAGAGGAACCAGAGATCAAATTGCCAACATCCGCTGGATCATGGAAAAAGCAAGAGAGTTCCAGAAAAACATCTATTTCTGCTTTATTGACTATGCCAAAGCCTTTGACTGTGTGGATCACAATAAACTATGGAAAATTCTGAAAGAGATGGGAATACCAGACCACCTGATCTGCCTCTTAAGAAATCTGATGCAGTAGGAAGCAACAGTTAGAACTGGTCATGGAACAACAGATTGTTCCAAATAGGAAAAGGAGTACGTCAAGGCTTATATTGTCACCATGTTTATTTACTTCTATGAGAGTACATCATGAGAAAGCTGGACTGAAGAAAACAAGTTGAAAAGATGGGAGAAATATCAATAACCTCAGATATGCAGATGACACCACCCTTATGGCAGAAAGTGAAGAGGGGCTAAAAGCCTCTGATGAAAGTGAAAGTGGAGAGTGAAAAGGCTGGCTTAAAGCTCAACATTCAGAAAACGAAGATCATGGCATCTGGTCCCATCACTGCATGGGAAATAGATGGGGAAACAGTGGAAACAGTGTCAGACTTTGTTTTTCTGGGCTCCAAGATCACTGCAGATGGTGACTGCAGCCATGAAATTAAAAGACGCTTACTCCTTGGAAGGAAAGTTATGACCAACCTAGATAGCATATCAAAAGAGAGACATTACTTTACCAACAAAGGTTCGCCTAGTCAAGGCTATGGTCTTTCCTGTGGTCATGTATGGATGTGAGAGTGGATGTGAAGAAGGCTGAGCGCCGAAGAATTGATGCTTTTGAACTGTGGTGTTGGAGAAGACTCTGAGAGTCCCTTGACTGCAAGAAGATCCAACAGTCCATTCTGAAGGAGATCAATCCTGGATAGAAGGAATGATGCTAAAGCTGAAACTCCAGATTGCCACCATGAAGAGTTGACTCATGGAGAAGACTCGATGCTGGGAGGGAGAGGGAGGAGGAGAAGGGGACGACAGAGGATGAGATGGCTGGATGGCATCACTGACTCGATGGATGCGAGTCTGAGTGACCTCCGGGAGCTGGTGATGGACAGGGAGGCCTGGCGTGCTGCGGTTCATGGGGTCGCAGAGTCGGACACGACTGAGCGACTGATCTGATCTGATCCCCCATGCCAGGTGCAAGGCCAGTTGCTAAGAGATGATCTTGCAGGGCCCTCCGGCAGCTGCGAAATAGAAGAGCATCTGCCCAGCTTCATCCTGAGGAAACTGACACCCAAATAGGTTAAATAACTGCCCCGTGCTTGCATGCTAAGTTGCTTCAGTTGTGTCCAACTCTTTGCGACCCTGTGGACTGTAGCCCATCAGGCTCCTCTATCCACAGGATTTTCCCAGCAAGAATACTGGAGTGGGTTGCCATGCCCTTCTCCAGGGAATGTTCCCAACCCAGGGATCGAAACCGCCCCTCCTGTGTCTCCTGCTTTACAGGCGGATTCTTCACCACTGAGCCACCAGGGAAGCCCAAATAACTGCTCCCCTGGCCAGTTATTAATAAATGGCTCATTAGCAGTAAGTGGCTTTTTAAGTGGGAAGGATGGAATTAAAATCTAGACTCACTCAACTCCAAAAACTTGTCACTTAACATTTCCTGGGCAACACCCAGGAAAAAAGAGGAATAACAATCTTATATGACTTGAACTTTTCTTTAAAGAGATCCAAAAGGTTACCCAAATCTCAGATTGTGGAGGAGGTCGGTAAGGAGTTTACAGACAAGATTACTCCTCCTTTGGAAGCACAGAGAGAATCCTTTACCGGGACAGTTTCCAGCATCCAGAGCTTTCCGGGCCAGACACGAGGTCCTCAACCAGCTTTCTGCGTTTTGCACAATGGCCTCTAGGTGGCACCACCAGCCTGTCTTTCCATTAGTGAGGCCTGACTATTTCTGCTGACAGGTAGTCAAAAGAGAAAATTTCTGCTTGTGAAAGTGGTTGCATCATTTCTAGCATTAGAAATCATGACTAGTCTTTTCAGTTTCTCCATTACCTGATGCAAGATTGTGGCCTGGAAGAAGTTTCAGAGGAAGGACTAAAATTGAAAGCTCAAAGAAAGTACCAGGGGAAAATGAAGGAAATCAACACTCCGTTTTGGTTATTCTCTGTTCAAGATTTTTGCTTTTTAAAAAATGACTTTTCAAATCCTTGGCGTGGAGGCTACATAAGTGCTGAAGGGCTTAAAGCCACATAAAATTAACTTTTACTTTAAAAATGCAACATTCTTCATAAAGTACTCACAAAGCAAAAAACACTCAGCAGACGTTGAAAACTAAGACAGAGACAGACCCCAGAAGCCAACTGTGGAAGGAATTATCAATCGTGTTATGATAGATGGAACTTCATCGAGACAAATCACTCAGAGTTTGGCTTGTGGGATACACTGGAAATTTCACACAGGATTAAAGCATGGAAATAAAAAAGGAGGTGTCTCATACCTCCCACCCTCATTAAGTCTATCCTAGAGATCTGCAGTAACACAAAAAGCTGGGATAATCCAAGTCCTACGGAGTGGTCTTTCCTCAACTTCCCTCTCTCCTCCATCCCTCAGACACATGCCCAGGACAACAGATAACATTGTGTGTTCTGGGACCCAACTGCCCCCGACAAAAACCACTAGGGCCTGGGTCAGAGATACATTGTGTCCAGGGATCAGTATGTGTAAAGAGCTCACTCTGCATTTTCCACATTGTTCAAATGCACTAGAAATTCAAGTAGTGTCAAAAGGAGGAACATGAATGGCAGTAACTCAAGTGTACGCTACCGCCAGGCTCTCGTCCAGGATAGAATATCAGGATCGAGGGGAAGCGGTTCGAAATGTACACACCTTGGTCTGTTCCCCTGGCCGTTCTGATATGACCTAAGGGTAAGAGATCGGATGATTTTGCACAACTTCCCAGTCATTTGCATATGACTCCTGGCTCAACATGGGGCTTCCCTGGTGGTTCAAAAGGTAAAGAATCTGCCTGCAATGCAGGACACCTGGGTTCACTTCCTGGGTCTGGAAGATCCTCTGGAGAAAGAAATGCAACTCACTCAAGTATTCTTGCCTAGAGAATTCCATGGACACAGGAGCCTGGCAGGTTCCAGTCCATGGGGTCACGAAGAGTCAGACACTGGGCGACTAACTTTCACTTTCACTTTCCTCACTCAACACATTAAAGTAAAACCTGGAAGGAACTGTTGGGGATGTAGAGTGTGAGCTTTCGACGGCTAACTCCCTAGCAAACAGAGTCTCCCAACACACAGGTGGGTGAGAGCAGGACCGGGGCCATCTCGGAAGCTTGACCATCGACACACATCAAGCACAGACTCCCACCTCTCTATCAGTCTCGGAGTTTTTTGCTAAAATTTAGAAAAACAGATTCAGCTAAAAGATCAAATGGAATGTCAAAGTCAAAATTTGGGATATGACAGCATAAAAATGAAGCTTTGTAAAGCAAGTTGCAAAGCTGAATACAATGCTTCAGAAGTGTTCTTCTTAGAAAAAAACATGTTAAAGCTACCAGTAAAAAAGGAATAACATCAAATTATTATTTTTTTCTAGTTTTACAAATATCATTGGAGAGGTTTATAAAAAAGTTACTCTGATGCACCAATGGTTAAAGTGGAAATTACCCAGTGTTTATGGAAAGCAATTTGATGATATCAAAAGCTTTAAAAATATATATCATAGAAATGCTAGTTCCATGGATTTATCCTAATGACATGATCAAGGATATACATCAATACTGAGAGGCAAAGATGTTAATTGTAGACTTATCTGTAATTTTAAAACACTGAAATACTGAGTAAAAGAGCTTGGCTAAATAAACTGTAGTACACTTATATAATAACAACTTTTTAGTAATGAAAACAATGCATATAACTGATGTGGAAACAATTTCAAAGAATTCTCACAAAATGATAAGGTTTTCCAAATAAATACCAATGTGAACAAATAAATATTAATATTAGTGTGTGTGTATGTACATTCAAGGAAAGAGTATTTGCAGTTATAAAATAATGCCTGATGATTTCTAATTACTGAAGACAAAAGTCTGATTTATGTTGGTTATGAAGGAGGTAGAAAGAAACCCAAATTTACACCTGCAGAATTTGAGGTTAATAAGCCAAAGGTCATATAGAAATGTGATAATGATGAAAGCAAAAATGGACCGGAAGCAGAAACAAAAAAACAGATTGTATTCAGGATAAGGCTGTGTTCTGATCTGAAAACTAAATAAAAAGAAAATCTAGGTGGTAACTAATTAGCATCCATAGCAAGACAAAACTTTGAGGACAATATAAACTGCATGTC
This sequence comes from Tragelaphus eurycerus, assembly GCA_935064755.1. Lineage (NCBI taxonomy): Eukaryota > Metazoa > Chordata > Mammalia > Artiodactyla > Bovidae > Tragelaphus > Tragelaphus eurycerus. Next base: position 36,991,834 of record CAKXYN010000002.1, read on the forward strand.
ACACCACAATTAAATTTCAAGAGACTCTCAATCTGATTTTGATATGGAATCGACATATGTGAATAACCCAGTCACCAGCCCCAAGCAAGATTTCTGCCACAGTTGCCATCACCCATTTAATTTAAATAGAACCTTCAGCCTTCTGTGAAGTAGATCTAACGAAGTCTAGATGCTTTCCGGGCTAACTACTCTTGGTTACACTTAATCAGAACTGAATAAACAAACTCAGTATTAGTCACACTTGTACAAGTTATTCCATTCCGCTGCAGCCAGAAGAGATTTTCATGTGATCCTGTTTAAACCAGCTAAACATCTGGAAAATGTGGAAACTATTCTGTAAGGCACAGGAGGACCACACGCTCGGAGGAGACATCGCTTATGTGGCTGAGGTCAGGCCCCGGGTGCTGGAAGGAGAGAGTTTACTGGAGATGGCTTACTTACTATGAAGCCAAGTTTTTTATAATCCCGGGTGTACATGGACTTGCGCTTCTCCATGCTGCCACTGCTGTTATTTGGTTCAGACTCTGCATCAAAAGCAATTCTTCGAAGTTCAAATATGATGTCCCGCTGAGCCTGAAGGGGTTAGGAAGGAAAAAAAGGGAGGGAGAGAGAGCTGCCTTCATTCTGTGATGTTTCGTCTACTCCCTCATTCCCCAGGGTCTAAATGAATCACTGGGTAAAGGCAAAAGGAAAACAGATAAAGGGCAACCAATGTTCTAAGTTACAGCTCTGTGAACTTTTTTCCCCCTCCTGCCATTCTCTCTGCTGGTCAGCCCTGGCTTTATTCCACAGTTATCCTCTGGCCAAGCCCCTTGGAGCGCTGGTATCAACTGCACTGTGACATTCTCAATGAGGGCCCCAGATATTATGGAAGGCTTGTGATTGGAAAAAGCCCAGTTAGAGGATCTTGAAGTCCTGTACTGTCAGAAATAAAGTGAGAGGCACATAAGGTTTAAAAACAATAGGTAAGTGACAAGGGATCGCTAACTCCACTGAGAAGTGACTTCATAGAGACAAATCTGAAAAATGGTTAAAACGGTAAAGGTTCTGTGGTGCATGTTTAAGCACAATAAGAAAAAGGCATGTATCTTTTACATAAAAAAGAGGAGGTTTCCAAGAAGGGAGGGCTGTTCCACCTCTGGACACATTGCCTTTCGAACTAGAAGTCATAAGGCAGCCTCATCTCTCTGTGATGATTGCACTTGGCCTTGCCAGAAGTGTGGGGCACATTAGACGGCCGCTGGAAGCCTCTGGATCATTCTTAATCGCGTGGCCTCACGCCATGAACGCAGTGCTGCGGCGGTTACACACTTCGCATGTGCGTCCACATCTGCCAGAGATCAGACCCTCACGTGCCAATAACGAGTGTTTTCCTTTCCAAAGCTGCAGCGCTGTTTAAGCTGCAAATATGCTACAGCAGTCCTCCCAGCTGTTTCCTCTCACTCTGTCTTCACACAGTAAAGTTCCCCCAGAGCCTTTTGGATCAAGACTTAACCTCTCAAGTACAACAGCCAGAGACCTAGAGAGATCTAGAGAAGAGAGCCAACTGACAGAAATAGAAGCCCAGAAATCAGATGTGACCTGGGACCTCCACCCATGGCTCTGACCACTGGAGAATGGAAATACTCTCTCAGCCTGTAGAAGGCATATCACACAGAGCTACCAAGTGGCTCTGTGTCCTGGGGACTTGACTCCAAAGCTCTCACCATTGAAGGTACTGGAGCCAAGTGTCAGTGCTTATGTGACGTCAGGCTTTCTTATCCAATAAGGAAAGAGTATGCATGTGTTTGATACATAACAAAATAATTCGTTTATTTTATTCTATGATTCTATGCATGCTTAGTCACTTAGTGATGTCCAACTATTTGCGACCCTTCGGACTGTAGCCTGCCTAGCTCCTCCGTCCATGGAATTTTCCAGGCAAGAATACTGGAGTGGGTTGCCATTTCCTACTCCAGGAGATCTTCCTGACCCAGGGATTGAACCCCTGTCTTCTGTGTCTCCTGCATTGTAAGAGGAGTTTTTACCCACTGACCTGTCAGAGAAGCCCTCTCTGATTCTAAATTCACCAAAATTTTAAATCTATTTCCCTAAGTTCTGAGATGATAATAATATTATCATCATCAAAAGCCTCCTGGTTTCTAAGAAGCTCAAGAAGACTTTTAAGGATGTTCTTTCCCTCATATGCTTTGACTATTGTCTAATGAGCACTCACCTGGTCCTGTGGGTCCATCTTGGTCATCATCCTATCTTCCAAAAGGTTAAAGGTCAGCACCTGCAGCACATACAGCTGGTGTGCCATTTCATTGTTGATGGCCCGCTGAGCTCGGATGACATGCTAGGGAGATGGTTCATGAGTGAAACTTTTTTAAACAAAGGAAGAAAGTAACAGCAAATAACCTAACTTATCCACCCCCCCCCCATCAAGATGCCAAGTAGAACCTCAGAAGACCTCATTTGGAAGCACGGGGCATGGAGGTGGGTGGAACCACTTTGAGAAGAAAGATGAGTGCACAGGTGACCCTGGAGTTTCCCTTAACATTTCAGGACCCAATAAGCTTCCTGATCTTTAGGCCAGAACTAGGGAAAGACCTACTGCGTTCAGGGAAGAATGGAGGTGCAGCAGGAAATGGAAATGTGGTGGCTCTTACAGCCATATAAGGGAAGGTATGCCTAAAATGCAATGGCACCCCACTTCAGGACTCTTGCCTGGAAAATCCCATGGACAGAGGAGCCTGGTAGGCTGCAGTCCATGGGGTCGCTAAGAGTCAGGCACGACTGAGCGACTTCACTTTCACTTTTCACTTTCATGCATTGGAGAAGGAAATGGAAACCCACTCCAGTGTTCTTGCCTGGAGAATCCCAGGGATAGGGGAGCCTGGTGGGCTGCCGTCTATGGGATCGCACAGAGTCGGACACGACTGAAGCGACTTAGCAGCACCATGTCTAAAATGAGAGCGTCTTGAGGAGAGCTATGGATTTCTACAACAGAAGCACTCCTTGCCTGCTTGCCTTGCCAGAAAAATAAATGGTACACATGTACTGTAAGCAGTTCTTACATCCTCTTACCCTACAGCTGTCTCTGAGAAGTGATCCCACATCTAAACAGGGAAAGCTTTAGAAGCATCACACAAAGGCAAAGTAACTACCAGATCTGTCATTAATTCACTGTGGACACTATACAGTGACCACTACCCTCACAAGGCAGTGAGTGAATTTTTTTTTTTTAGAAAATGACCCTTCCCCTTAGAAACAGAACCAAAGTGGAATAAATATAAAAGGAGTGGCAGCAGACTATAATATGTGGGCCTTTGTCCCCTCAAGGGCTGGGTTTGAAATGGAATTCAAGACTTGACCTAATATGCATCTGCTTTGGCAGAAACCACAGTTGTGCTTAAACATGCCAGTCAGCCAGAGATCTTCCTGGGGGTTCAGTGGCTAAGACTCTGTGCTGCCGGTGCAGGAGGCCCAGGCTCCATCCCGAGTGAGGGAATTAGATCCTGCATGCTTCACCTAAGGCCTAGTGCAGGCAAATAAATAAATAAATACTTTGTAAAATGCCAACCAACCAGTCAAAGTGGTGAAACACCCACTCGAATGAGTTATTTTGAATTGCTAGACCCAACCATGGGAATTTTCTCTGGGTGCCCTGAACCTGGCATGCACCTGGACTCCACAGCCTGACTCTGAGCATCATGATGAAACAGCCAATTAAAGGAGAGGTGGGGTGAAGAACAAGACATAGGGGGAAGTCGGTGAACCAAAATCAGGTGGTTTGGAGGGTGGGAAGCCAAGCAATGGGATGGGGAAAAATCAAACCTCATATCTTCCAATCTTCCCAACAGAATGTTAATTCTTGGTATATGTTTAATGTCCAAAGTGTATGGGCACTAAAGCATATGGCTATTTATTTTATTAGCAACTCAACAGTATCTATACTCCAAGTTCTTGCCAGAGAATATCAACCAATCTTAAACTTCCAATCATCAAGGTCTCATTTAAAAAGTCACGCTGAGGTAAACTGATCTTTGAGACATGGTAGCTACAGTCATTTCACCCTCTCCATCTCTGGTCATTCTAACTTCAACTGCCACACCAAGGTGATATCAACAACAGGCGAAGACTTTAATTCCAGGTTTTTACTCTTTCATCACCCTACTCTCCACCCCCTACACAAATATCTTCATTTCTCTATGATTAATATTGTTGCTTCCACTTTTACTGAGAGTGAGTATAAATGAATCCCTCTGCAATTCCTACAAAACTGTTCTTAGACAAAGAATATATTAGAATGTTCTGACAATACCCGTTTCAGATTCCAGTTCCAGGGGGTGGGAATATGTCATCCTCCAAAGACCTGGGGTACCACTTTTATCAAATAATGAAAAGTACACTCATATGGTTTCTCTTTATCCTTAATAGCCAGGAAGTTTAACATCACACTTGATGACAAATTGTAGTCATTATTATTGGCTTTGGATTCTAGAATATTTATTTTATTTGCCTTCATAAGGTTTTTAATTTTTAATGGCCTCATGGTATTGGAATGTGTGTGTATGTGTATGTGTGTATGTAACTGTATGCTTGCAGAACTCCTTTTGGAATTACACACGCATAAATCTTTTTTCTTTTTTTTTTTTGGTAAGCAGAAGAATCAATCACACATGTTTCTCTCAGTCTTTATTTAAAAGTCAAGTAGCAGATAAGGCCTCAGGAAATCTCGCTATCTGATTTACTTCTAAACATTCACAACATAACATGTAGAGCCTCTTCTCGACTAAGGTTTCAGGTATTTTTTGCATCACAGTGAATGAGTGGGTTTCATGCCTGACCTTCCTGCCTTTCTCTAGCAAAGTGGCCCAGGAAAATGATGGTCAAAATTTCAGGACTTCTCTCAGAGTCTGATATGTTTCTCTCTAGTTTCCTCATTAAAAACGGTATTAGCTCATATTGGTAGATTTGTTAAAGTCAGGGAGTCCCTAATTTCCTTAAATACAAAGCTAAAGTTCTGGTGAGTTATAATAAACCTGCCACAAGGCGTTTCCCTCTTCCAGGGACCCCTGCCCTCCAATCACAAGGCCATCCCTAGGGGAAAGCTTTATTTATTCCATTTCCAAAAGTACACTTTGACCTCCTTTCTACTTCCCACCGCTTGACCACAGAAGCAAGTCACAGAATAAACCACAAAACCAAGGCAAAAGAGGAGATCAATAGATCCACCAGACCCTTCCTCCCCAGCGAGGTGCTCACAGAGCACAGGCACTCACCGTCAAGATGATGGAACGCAATTGCTTCTGAGCCAAAATATTCGCCATCTCCTGTGGAACAAAACACGCAGACAGAAAAGCATCAGTTAGAAAAAAACATGTCCACGTGGCCCCAAATGACTTTATTCTGGGGTGTGCTTCAAAACTGGATATCAGCAGTATTTCTTACCAAAGAAAGGGCTCAAATGGACAGTACTACTCAACTGACTTCGTGAATGTTGTTTAGATAATACAGCAATGTCCAAAAACAAAGGAAAGAAATGTGGCACCTGTGACTTCTTTCTTTCCCTTTTTGTTTCTTTTTTTGAATTTCTTCCTTCCAGGAAAAGGTGAGTACTAAATCAAAATCAAACACTCCAAATGAGAGCAGTGGCTCTCCACTAAAACATATCATCAGCTTTTATTAGAATATATATGTGCAGAGTTGTTACTACAAGGCAACTTATGCCCGCACCTAGGAGATTTCAATACTAGACAGCCATCACTTTAAAGATCTAAGACTTCTAAAAGTCATTTCATCTGAATCTGTGCAAAACCAAACACTGAGTAGTATATACCCCAAGGCTTAATAGTCTATTCAAATGAATTGAGTGAAGTGTTAGCAAAGGACAGACATCTGGGCAGACGCTATGCTCTAGGTCTACACCCAGTCTCCCTGGGCCTCAGTTCTGCAGATTGTGCATTGGCCTACCTGACTGGCATAGAGGTTTTGCAGGTGATTTTATTAAATGACATGATTCACAGATGCTCTTTCTGAACATTGTCAAATAGATACTAAGGGAAAATTAAACAGTTGGACGCAATCAGGGTACAGACATCCACAAGGAAAAATACTGCTCATATTCAGGAAGTCACTGGAATGTTTATTGGTGAAGGGGGTAATTTGAGGGTCACCACTCTTACTGAATAGAGAAGAAACTAAGTTATAATTTAAAAACACAACCGTGAATTTGATCAAGGTCAAAATAAATTTGTAGAAAGCAAGGCGAACTCAGAACACAGGGAGGAAGTACAGGGGGTGCACAGGCAGGGCTGGAGAGGAGCAGAATGAGGGTGCAGGGCCTGCTGAGTGCTGACGAAGGGAACATGGGGACTTACAGTCAGAGGACAATCAAGGATGTCAACACTGCTGTCTACACCAACCTAACGGCCATCGCCACCACAGAAAGGAAAGCAGGGAGGAGAGAGAGGGATGGAAATTAGGAGCACTCTGTTAGACATCACAGCTTAATGTTAACGTCCCTGCTCATCCACAGCATTAAAGAGACACGTGTACAAATACTCTAAGGTGATCTAAAAAGGCTAGAGATGGCATCAGTCAAAATCCAATGCTGAATCCTCTTCTGACCTCTTAAAAACAAGAAGGCAAGGACAAGGACACCTTCAGAAATAAGTTAAATAGTGATCCAGAAGGAACTGCCCTTCCACGGGGTGAAGAAAGCATGCCTTCTTCATGACCAAAACAGAAAAAGTCCATCTTTTTTTTTTTTTTTTTGTCTTGGAACAGATGGATAACAAAGACCCAACATTCCTTTCATTCCTTTTCTTTTATAAAAATAAAAATATTGTTTATTGGCACACACACACAAATCCTCTGTGCCTATGTTAGCCTGACTCCAATGTGCTTAGTCAATTAGTCATGTTTGGCTCTTTGTGATCCCATGGACTATAGCCCTCCAGGCTCCTCTGTCCATGGGATTCTCCAGGCAAGAATACTGGAGTGGGTTGCCATTTCCTCCTCTAGGGGATCTTCCCAATCCAGAGATTGAATCCATGTCTCCTGTGTCTAGTGCATTGCAAGGGGATTCTTTACTGCTGAGCCATCGGGAAGTCCATATTAGTCTATCAACTTACAAAGTTTTAAAATAAGTTAGAAGGAATGATATACTTCCAACATCTACTAGAGCAGTTATTATGATGATCTGTTTATGATATTAATCTTCTACAGAAGAGTATGGTCCTCTCAAGGGCACACAGACTGTCCTTTTCATTTTTGTATTCCCAGCCCACAGCATAATGATTGACACAGAGTAGGCAAGAAATGTTTGATAAAACAGTCTGCTACCCTCTTAAAGGAACTGGAGTGTGATCAGAGAGAAAATGGAAAAATCCTTGTCCACATCATGGATTTTTTTTTTTGTCCAATATTAAAGAATGATTTGAGAGAACTTGAGAATCTATGGAGAATATTTTATATCATTAGGATGATATAAAAGTATATGATTGTGGTTTAGTCACTAAGTTGTGTCTGACTCTTGCGACCCCATGGACTGCAGCCTGGGGTTCCATGAACTCTGTTCATGGAACTGTCCAGGCAAGAATACTGGAGTGGGTTGCCACTTCCTTCTCCAGGATAAAAATATATAGATAAATATAAATATGGATATGAATACAGGCATACCTCAGAGATATTGCAAGTTCAATTACAGACTGATAAGTTACAGACTGCAAGTTCAGTTATAGACAATACAGCAAATATTTTGATTAATATTAGCTCACACTAATATTTTGGCTTCCAAGTGCATACAAAAGTTATGTTTACACTAGATTGTAGTCTATTAAGTATGCAATACATTATATCTAAGAAAACAAAGTACATAAAACATTTTTTTACCCTCCTAAAGGAACTAGTGCTTGATCAAAGAGAAAATGGAAAAATCCTCATCCACATCATGGATTTTTTGTCCAATATTAAGGAATGGTTTGAGTGAACCATTAAGAATACTTTATTGCTGGTGGTTGCAATGGTAAAGAATCTGCCTGCAATGCGGGGGACCTAGGCTCGATCCCTGGGTAGGGAAGATCCCCTGGAGGACAAGGCAACTCACTGCACTCTGCTTGCCTGGAGAATTCCCATAAACAGAAGAGTCTGGTGGGCTACAGTCCATGGGGCCTCAAAGAGTTGGACATGACCGAGCGACTAAGCACAGGACAGATTGCTAAAAAATTGTAACATCATGTAAGTCTTCATTGACTCATAATCTTTTTTGCTGATGGAGAGCTTGAAAATTTGCAAGAATTACCAAAGACACCATGTGAATAAATGCTGTTGGATAATGGTGCCAGTAAACTTGGTTGATGCAGGGTTTCATATAGCCTAATTTTTCAAAAATAAAAAAGATTTGATTAGCCAAATTCAAGCCTAATATTAATGGTATTTCTAGTATAATGGTACCCCATTATATTTTCAATGTTATCATTGCCCTGGAGTCAGCATAGATTGGCACCTAATTCCCTATTTCTTCATGGTCATTCAATTCCAATTAATCAGATTAACAGTAATTCTAGTGTACCAGAAAGAGGCAAGCGGTATGCATCTTACTCATGCAGAGGTCTGAGTGAAATCATAGCGCTTGGGGTGAGTGTGAGCTTTCCTTTCCTCTAATCTAGACCAGAGGGAACGACAGTTTCAAGAGTCTAGGTCAGTTTTCAGTTCAGTTCAGTTCAGTTCAGTCAGTTTAGTCAGAGTCTTAGTTCTGGCCAGGCTCTCGACCCCACTCTACAAGCAGCTATCATTGGTCTGGCTAGGCATCCCTGGTCTGGCTAGCAGAACAGTCAAGCTTCTCTGTGATGCCCATGTCAGGCTTGTGATATGCAGGCAACTTACTGGCCTGATGGGAATTATCATGCTCCCAGTATTTAGATATAAATATAAAAGGAGCATCCCTACCCATGATCCCACTTAAGATCTGCAAAGCTGCCCTGAAATATACAGCCTGGAAAATAGGCTTGGAGAGGGCAGGCACCTCCTGGCTCCAGCCAATACCAAAACAAAAGCACAGGAAACTAGAAAGCCACTCTGCTTCTTGTGCAAATGTAACTCCTAGGAATGAGCAAACAAACCTAAATGGAAAACAAACCAGAAACCCTCATATTTAGCCACTGAGGTTTAAAATCCCTGGCAACGAAAAAAATAAAGTAAAAAAAAAATAAAATAAAATTCTTGCCACAGTGTTCAGTAGCATGCTAACCTTCTAAATTCTTCTAAAATGATTTATTAGTAACTGTCACAAGCTCCCCAGTATACTTTCCAAACCCTGGAAGATCTCATATTTCCATCTAGTTTCTAAAGGGAGTCAATTGTGACCAAGGTAACAAGTATGTTATGTTGCTGAGAAAAAAAGAAAGGATTCTGAGATGTGAGCCAAATTCTAAGACATGCAAAAGCGCCACTTCTTCCACAGCCACTTTATAACAGTCCTTTCCCTTGCTGAAGAAGAACCAAGGATTGACAAAGGACAGTACTGAAGGATACATTCCAAGCAGGTACATTTAAGGGGTTTCTTCCTTCTGGTGACACAGAGGAGAGGAAATGAAATGCTCACTCCTCCTGGGCACATCCACACACGGACAGCAGAAATACCACTAAGCAAAGAGCCTCTTAAAGATGAAAGGTTCTCTCAACTGTGGCAGCAATTCACACATTCCCTTTCCCATCTTCCCACCTCACATCTCCCCCAGCAAAGTGTGACAGTTCTCAGAGTCTAGCTTTCCTCATCAGGAAAATGGAGACAATCCCTCCCTGGCCGCAGTGAGTATCCAGTGAAATGACGGAAGACCACAGGGGCTTCTAACCCTGCATCCACAGTTTCCTCTTTCTTTCAGCTCTTTGTCTGGGGCTTCTATACTGGGTTTCACATGATGAAAGGGCTTTACCTCTGAAACACTTGATCTCCAACTTGTTCCCACTGGATCTGTGAATGATCCCAGTCTGGCCAGGCAAACCGCCGAGAAGCAGAGAACCCCAGAGGAGTTTCTGGGATTGGAAGGGGAGGGCTCTCCCTCTCCCTGCACCAAAGCTTGTCAGCCCTGGGCACAGGCTTTAAGGTAGAATAAATGCAACTTACCTGCCTCCTCTCATCAGGGGCCTTCAGGAAAAGTGCATTAATCACTGCAATGGTATAGGTCTGGATTTCTTGATCTGTCCTGTAAAGACACAGAACAACATCAAAGTCAGAAAAGACCACCCCTCAGTGAGACCATGATAAGGGTCATGATTATTTCCCCAAAAAAAGGTGAGAGAGAAAGGCAGGACCCAGAGAACGCAGTCAGCCCTGTGTATTTCAACCATGAAAAGCTGGAAACCTGCGAGGAGACAATTACTATTGCTAGCCAGACAAAACACACTCACCCAGAGATACAGGTGGCCAGCTGGCTCTCTTCCCCTCTCCTCTATTAGAGTTAAAAATATAGACCAGTGTGTGTCTGTGTTTGTGTGTGTGTAATTTTCTGTCTGATGCATGAAGTACATCTGGGAATAGTCCTGGGTGTCCCCACATTCCTGGGCTTATTATAGAGGAAACTGCTTTGTCTCCATGGCAATATTACATATTCTAAAAAATCTATTTTCAACTAGAAACTTTTAAAGAACAAGAAGGATAGGTTTTTATGTTTATAAATTCGCTTTTCACAGGAATGAAATCAGAAATTCCAAATGAAGCCAAGATCTACAGTTAGGTGCATGGTAAATAGTAAATATTAAGCACAGCACCACACAAATAGTAAATAAGAAGGACCCAAGGCATAAACAAAGAGCAGAGGCCAGTGAGCTCCATTTAGAGATAATTGAGGAAGAGGCAGAGCTTATTACACAGCCTCAGGAAGGATGAATTTCTAAGCCCAGTGCCCCACTGGCTGGCTGTGTGGCCTTGGACAAGTTCACAGGGTGTCCCTGCACAGCTTCCTCATCTGGAACGCTGGGTAAAAACACACTCATTTCAAGGAGCTGCTTTTAGGATAAAATGAGGTAATGCGCATAAAACCTTTAGTACAGCACTTGGCAAATAAGAAACTCTCCTCTTGGCAACGTGCACTGTAAATGCACAATGATGCCCTTGAGATTCAGAAGAAAGATACAGACTTTTAAGTTGATACAGGTCACATTCAGGGACACGTGAAATTGGTACCATTTCCAGCATGATTTCACACAAAATCATCATTTTAGCGCATGGGCTAATTTTCCCTGAGGCCACAGTCTATATAGCTTGTGTGACTTACAATTTTACACTCTAGTCACCATCACCTACCCCCAAATGAAGGAAACATCTAATGCACTTTGGTAGTTTAGTATAAGTTTAATTATAAAAACATAGTCAACATTTTTGGTATATTGAGAACTACTGAATACTCCCTTGAATCCCCATTCTACACCCGCAACCCAAACAGGCCAATCAGGTTTCCTCTTGAAAATCTGCCAGTGTGACCTGAGAGACCAGGGGCAGCAGTTACTGGGAGCCAAGTCACACTACTGCCAGCCAATATGCCAGAGAAAAGGCCTGTTGTGAGAACTCCAAGGAAGCCATAGTTTCTGTCCTTCCTAAGGCTTAGCTACTCAAGTCATTCCTCGGTTCTATAAAACACGCCAGTATCCTTTCAATAAACTCCCTGTCCTAGTCAGGATGCTTCTTGCCACCTGCGATCCAAAATACTTTCATTGATCAAGTGGCATGCTACAAGGATTCCTTCTCTGGCTCATATCATCAGAGGCAACCTTACTAGTTATCTAAGGGTGGGGAGGAGAGATTCCCGCAAAACCCAAGGCTGCTACGGCAGCTATCTCATAGCTCAAGCGTCTTAAAATTTTGTATTTTATAAAATACACAAGAAAAAGGTGATTGTAATCACCTGGAGACAAATAAAGAAGTCTGGCTTTAAAAACTCCTAATTAACTATGAAAATTCTCATATGGCAGAAAATACTGTATGATTAAGGATAAAGACTCTATTGAGATTGTAAGAGAACAAATTGCTTTATTGTATCTTATTAAAAGCAAAGCTCTACACTATCTAGCAACATTTATCAGAACTGAGTCCCTACCAAGGCACTGCTGCTGCTGCTGCTAAGTCACTTCAGTCGTGTCCGACCCTGTGCGACCCCATAGAGGGCAGCCCACCAGGCTCCCCCGTCTCTGAGATTCTCCAGGCAAGAACACTGGAGTGGGTTGCCATTTCCTTCTCCAATGCATGAAAGTGAAAAGTCAAAGTGAAGTTGCTCAGTCGTGTCCGACTCTTAGTGACCTCATGGACAGCCCACCAGGCTCCTCCGTCCATGGGATTTTCTAGGCAAGAGTACTGGAGTGGGGTGCCATCACCTTCTCCGACCAAGGCACTAGGGACACACTAGTCTCAAGAACAGGCAAGCGTTGCACCCAGGGCAAGTCACTGTGCCATGTCAGTGTGATGCGGGACAAACATGAGGCATGGTTTGATCATATACCAGATCAAGATTCTTTTTCTGTATATATTTAATCAAACTAATACCAAACCATCATGGGAGCTGTCTGCCTGAAGAACGTTCCCTCCCCCTGTGGTAGTGTCGATCTCGCTCACCCTTGGAGATGCGGAATGAGTTGGCCGATGGTGATCTCCTGCGCCACCTTCTGGTAGAGGTCGTGGCTGTTGAGCACCATGGACTCCAGAATGGCCAAGGACCGTTGCAGGATGGAGACATCTATGGCTGACTTGTTGACAAAACTTGCTATCTGAAAACCCGAGAGGGACATGATTGATCACTCAGGGTAAGCAGAGCAGAGTAGCAGAGAAGGGAGCAAATGAAGTCAATCGGGAGCTCATTTAAGAAACACTAGACATTCAGTATGAAAAGTACCTGGAATTATAGCAGGATAGCCAGAAATGCACGGTGTCAACAATGACTGTTCACCACCTTATTACAAACCTCTATTTATGGCCTATTTCTCTAATTCGGTAATAAGCAATTTTAGAAAGGAGATGGTTTCAAAGAATTATTCTGTCTGGTGTTTTTGGAATGGCTCTTCTGAGTTTCAGCTTTCAGGGGCAGATAATTTCAACATATATACTGTAAGAACTCTTGTGTTTCTTTGAGACAGCAAATTCAACATATCAGATCAGGTCAGATCAGTCGTGTCCAACTCTTTGTGACCCCATGAATCGCAGCACGCCAGGCCTCCCTGTCCATCACCAACTCCCGGAGGTCACTCAGACTCACATCCATCGAATCAGTGATGCCATCCAGCCATCTCATCCTCTGTCGTCCCCTTCTTCTCCTGCCCCCAATCCCTCCCAGCATATACTAATAGCCATTGCCTCCCATTTCCAGGCTACTCCTTCACCCACACAACCCATGGCTTTTATGTTCTTACTATGCTTCTGTTACATTCTTAAGGGACTCACACAAATCACACTTGTCAACACAGTTCAACTGGCAACTTTTCAGTCACTGGCTAATCTCCTTTTTATTCCTTAGTGAAGCACTCTTTCCCCCATTCTTCCCATTTCTTATGGTTAAAATAAATTCTTCTAATCACTCTCAAATTTAGCAAACAGGAAACCAATTAAATTAGAAGTGCTAAAAGTTAAAATAGTCATTTAAGCTCTAAAATACATTCCCTAAGGAATTCATCACTAAAGCCTCAAACATAATAAATCAGAATGTAAGAGGGAAGTAAAATAAGGGTTAGAATAATGGATCACAGAAATCCAAACACATGGGTACCATAAAGGTTTTATTTTAGAGGCCTCATTAAATGTTATTACTGTTTGTTGACAACTCACATTAAAATGCTATTATTATATCATCACAATGACTGCTTTCTTAAAAGCTATTTGGTTCCATGACAAATTGACACTTATAGCTTCCCCTTATCAACACGAATATTTCCCTTTTTGCTACTGCATTGACCCCTTCTCCTCATTCCCTCCCCATCTTTGCACAAGACAAAATTCAAAGGCACCATGGCAACTTACAGTTACCAGTTCAACCATTTTTAGCCCAATGACTCCCCAGTGAAAGCAGAGGGTACAGTGAAAAACAGAGGTGGGCAAGTACAGTTATCAATATGCTCTCTGCCTCCAGATACACCTGGATTTCGGAGATAGAAAATATATGACGTAAAGAAGTAAAGTAACATTATACTAGTATGTTACAAAAGGGTATTATTTTATAATACAGACTATAGGAAGAGTATGAGATTTTTAAGATTCTCAAAAGACTGCTTTAGCTCCTTTCACAGCTAATAAACTTCTTCAATGTGTTTACTGTCCCTGGCAAGCCCTTGCCTTAATAATCCTCACTGTCTGGGTCTATTCCCCTATCAGATCTACCACGATGAAGCCACTTTTCTTTCTCTAAGTCCATCTTTCTCTCACAAAAATCCAAGGACCCTCATACTGTGCTTAGGATTAATGCCTAACTTAGACCTCTTCTAAATCCAATATTAATTCCTTGACTTCTTCATCAATGCTACACCAAAAACTTTTCATGATCCCAGTACAATTCTTGACACTTATTGGAAAAGAGAAGAACTCACAAAGAAATATGTTGACAATACCACTGATTTCTCTGCACTGATTCTATTTTCCTTCCATGCTCCTATTCTTATTTCCATTTAGTAAATTTGGAAGTACCTTTAAGACTCTGTGGAGAATCTTCTAGTTGAAAGTTTATGATCAAACCCCCTCCTCCACCCTCTTGCCTTCATCCCCACTTTTCACCTATTCAGGTAATTGGTGTTGACCATGTACTATAAAACAGGCTTGCACTGACCTAGGATCTGGAAATCAAGAGATGAGCAAAGTTACATGATTTCTAACTTCAAGGACCTTATAATCTAGCAAAGATGGACACACAACAGTCATTTACTATAAGTATGCTACATGCTTATTCTTGGCATCCAAAAGTATAAGTCCACTTAGATATTCTAAAGTCTAAAATTAAATGGGCTAAAAGTCAATCTCACTGACTTCTTTCTTATTCCTCTCTTCTCAAGTATCACCTTTCTCCAAGTTTGTCATGATCTTTAGTGATAAATAGTCCCAGTTCCCTACTTTCTGTCTCTTAAATACATTTGCAATGTCTGAAAGTGTTAGTCGCTCAGTCGTGTCTGACTTTTTGTGATTCCATGGACTATAGCCCACCAGGCTCTTCTGTCCATTGAATTCTCCAGGCAAGAATACTGGAGTGGGATGCATTCCCTTCCCAACCCAGGGACTGAACTTGGGTCTCCTGAATTGCAGGCAGGTTCTTTACCATCGAAGCCACCAAGGAAGCTCTGTGCAGTGTCTACCCTCTCATATACAAGAAGTCACATATGCACATTGGCACGTGGTCCAGCTCGTTCCTGGGTTACTATGACAGTAGCTTCTTCAATTTCCTCTATATTCAAGATTTCCCTCTGATACAAATTTACTCTCTACTTCTGTAAATATGCCTTGACAGTATTTCCTTTCTTGAAATACTCAAGAAAGCATGCATATGACTCTTTAGAGTCTATGTACAATTCTGTAGGAGATACTAGTTGCCTTTTGAAACTAACTTCTATCTTTTGCCTTATTTATCAGTAATTTCAACTTGACATTTAAATGACCCAATACTTTCATCTAATGAATACTAATAAACAAGGTATCAGGGCTGACTGAGCAAACATGATGACTGTCCTCATTGGTGAATGGACAACTTTGTGAAAGTTTAAACGTTCCGTTCTACGTCTAGTTTAAAAACTACAGGTTGCAGTATAGCTGCTGCTGCTGCTAAGTCGCTTCAGTCATGTCCGACTCTGCGCGACCCCATAGACAGCAGCCCACCAGGCTCCCCCGTCCCTGGGATTCTCCAGGCAAGAACACTGGAGTGGGTTGCCACTTCCTTCTCCAATGCATGAAAGTGAAAAGTGAAAGTGAAGTTGCTCAGTCGTGTCCGACGCTTAGCGACCCTATGGACTGCAGCCCACCAGGCCCCTCTGTCCATGGGAGTTTCCAGGCAAGAGTACTGGAGTGGGGGTGCCATTGCCTTCTGCACGCAGTATAGCTATAGAAGGTTAAAAATCATCTTGTTAAATTTTAATTTCCCTTGTCTTTCTCAAAATCAATCATGACTTCCTTTGCCTTTAAATTTTTTCCAGCTCCATTTCTGTACTTTGGCCAACATGGGTGAACCAGCCTAAACCTGTCCAAGTACAGCGTCTTGAAAGCAGGTCTGTATCAGAGAGAAAAAGAAGGAGGAAGAGCTAACAATAATGATATCTATTACTTCCACATGCTTCCACTCATTTAAAAGTGCTACCTAGAACTTTGGGAAGGTTATACACACAATGCCGTATTTAAAATGGATAACCAACAAAAACCTACTGTACAGCACATGAATTGCTCAGTGTTAGGTGCCATAACACAATGCCATGTGTTAACACTCCTGGATAGGAGTGGTGTTTGGGGAAGAATGGATACATGTATATGCATGGCAGAGTCCCTTCACTGTATACCTGATAGTTGTGAAACTATCACAACATTGTTAATTGGCTATACCCCAATAAAAAATGTTTTCAGTGTTAAAAAATAAAGATTAAAAGAAAAATAAATAAAGTGCTACCTAGATAAAACATAGGAATATTTGCGTGACTTTTAAGATGTTAAGGGGCATCACAGTGTATGAATCAATAATACAACTTTTTAAAATCACAGAAACACTCTGAATTACTTAGAGACCTTAAAATTATCTATCCTCTGTTATCAAAACTGAAAAGATATGTGGAGAACACAGAGCCCCTCTCCCATATTTTAAGTTATTCAGGCAGTGGTCCATAAATCTCTCAAGCTTTTAAGAGGCAAAAATGACTGGGTCTCTAAACTGAAATTGGCTGGATGTTTATCCAGGCACTGAAAATACTGCAGAGTGAACCAGGCCCTCCTGCAGAGCTAAGGTTTCAAGAGCATTTGTGTAAAACTTTCCTTCCAAGAAAAGGCTCTGATGTTATGCTTGGCCAGGGTAAAACCAACTCGTAACACAGAAAGTTCTAGGTTGTTTTTCTTTTATTTCATTTCTTTTTTCCCCATGCCTTCTGACCCTCTCTCTAAGTCACCAAGTCTTTAAAAAACAGCAACATTAAAGACTCCAAATTTCAAAGTGTTCATGAAATGATATTACTTATTACAGAAAAACTTTGTAAACTAGACTCGAGATTCACACATAACAAAATAGCAGAGAAGGATATCAGGGCTGGCAGGGAAAAAATATTTCTCCAAAGTCGTATGAATTTGGCATTAATAGGAAGCCAAGTCTGGACCACAGAGATAAGCATCTTTTGTCAGCACATTTCCTAGCTGATTTTTGTCTAGATAAAGCTCCATTTAAAAGACAGTTGCCTGTATACAATTCCTGGGTTGTCAAAGTGCTGAATTTGATCCAGCTAATGAATAAAAAGATAACCTTACAAAAACTTTCAATTATAAAGTCATTTTCTGATGACCACTTTTTAAAATTCACATAAGGAGTAGAGCTCGAAGTAGCAATGCAAAGGAAACAGAATGGCTAGGAATGAGGCTGGAATACATTATAAACATGTTGTCTTCTGAAAAATACTCAATGTTTAATTTAAACTGCCAAGACTGTTAGTCTTTGCTTCCCTGAATCTAATATGATTTTGGGGATAATTTCAATGAGCGAAAACCATTTTCATAAGCAGTTAGAAAATTAGATTATTGTCAGTTTCTTTAACCACATCTCCCATTTAAAGAAAGATACCTTTGTAATTCCTTTCCATTCGTGGCTGAAGTTTTACTTGAAATATATTTTAAATATGGTGGCACTGTATTCTTTTATTTTCTTCAAGTTTTAGAGTTTAGAAAAATACTTCCAAAGCAAATTTCATTTATTCATTTTCACAGAAATGTATTAAGGTCTTACTCTATGCCACACCCTGAGGAGAGAGGCCAGAAGAAAGCCATGGCTCCATCCTGACTTTCTTGGACTCATGGTCTTGGGAGAGTCAATCAAAAGAACAAAAAATTCACAGGAGAGTGATAAATGATGGAACAGGGGCATGTACAAGATTCAAGGAGAATGGAGAGCAGAAGAAATAAGTTAACTCTGCCCCAGTGAGGTCAGGGAGGGCTGATCAAGAGGCAATTCTGTTTCTACAAGTCTGTCCTTCTGTCCTTCAGAATCTCTTCTTTCCAACATTTAAAGTGCAGGTGTATGCTGATGTGGGAGGGAGCCCTGAAATGGGGGGCCAACGACACCCCACTCTCCATAACCTCACTCTACCTCCCCAAGCCACTGTGTCCTCCCCTCCTGACCAGGAACACACACTGCTCTCTTCTTCAAAGGATTGCTACAGGAATCAAGAGATAATGTTGCTGAAAGCACAACCTAATTTCAAGGAATTCACGTTGAGAACAGCATTGCTTTTATAGCAAAAGAGGCTCTGATATCAGAAAAGAAAAGCAATTTGAAAGTAGAAAAGAAAAGCCCACCATAAATTCAGAATCAATTTAAAAATTTTAAGTATAAAAAATGTCTGCAAAACCCAGTATCTTCAGATTTAAAGTTGCCTCCCTAGAACTTTTTTTTTTCAATTGGAAATATAGTTGAGTTACAGTGTTGTATTAGTTTTAGTACAGCAAAGTCATTCAGTTTTATATGTATACGTATTTACATGCATGTGTGGGTGCTCAATCTCTCAGTCAAGTCGGACTGCGATCCCATGGACTATAGACCTCCAGACTTCTCTGTCTATGGGTTTCTCCAGGCAAGAATACTGAAGTAGATTGCCATTTTCTTCTCCAGGGGCTCTTTCTGAGAGAGGAATTGAACTCTCATCTCATGCACTGGCAGGAGAATTCTTTACCACTGCCCCACCTGGGAGGTCCATGTATATATATATATATATATATATATATATATATATATATATATATATATATATACATGTTTTTTTATTTGCCTTTTCATACTGTTCATGGGGTTCTCAAGGCAAGAATACTGAAGTGGTTTGCCATTCCCTTCTCTAGTGGACCACATTCTGTCAGACCTCTCCACCATGACCCGCCTGTCTTGGGTGGCTCCATGAGCATAGCTCAGTTTCATGGAGTTAGACAAGGTTGTGGTCCTAGTGTGCTTAGATTGACTAGTTTTCTGTGAGTATGGTTTCAGTGTGTTTCAATATTTTTGCCTTGAGAACCCCATGAACAATATGAAAAGGCAAAATGATAGGATACTGAAAAAGGAACTCCCCAGGTCAGTAGGTGCCCAATATGCTACTGGAGATCAGTGGAGAAATAACTCCAGGAAGAACGAAGGGATGGAGCCAAAGCAAAAAGAATACTCAGTTGTGGATGTGACTGTTGATAGAAGCAAGGTCCGATGCTGTAAAGAGCAATATTGCATAGGAACTTGGAATGTTAGGTCCATGAATCAAGGCAAATTAGAAGTGTTCAAACAAGAGATGGCAAGAGTGAACATCGACATTCTAGGAATCAGCAAACTCAAATGGACAGGAAAGGGTGAATTTAACTCAGAGGACCATTATATCTACTACTGCGGGCAAGAATCCCTCAGAAGACATGGAGTAGCCATCATGGTCAGCAAAAGAGTTCGAAATGCAGTAATTGGATGCAATCTCAAAAACGACAGAATGATCTCTGTTCGTTTCCAAGGCAAACCATTCAACAGTAATCCAAGTCTATGCCCCAACCAGTAATGCTGAAGAAGCTGAAGTTGAACGGTTCTATGAAGACCTACAAGACCTTTAAGAACTAACACCCAAAAAAGATATCCTTTTCATTATAGAGGATTGGAATGTAAAAGTAAGAAGTCAAGAAACACCTAGAGTAACAGGCAAATTTGGCCTTGGAATATGGAATGAAGCAGGGCAAAGACAGAGTTTTGCCAAGAGAATGCACTGGTCATAGCAAACACCCTCTTTCAACAACACAAGAGAATAATCTACACATGGACATCACCAGATGGTCAACACCGAAATCAGATCGATTATATTCTTTGCAGCCAAAGAGAAGCTCTTTGGCTCTATACAGTCAGCAAACACAAGACCAGGAGCTGACTGTGGCTCAGATCATGAACTCCTTATTGCCAAATTCAGACTGAAATTGAAGAAAGTAGGGAAAACCACTAGACCATTCAGGTATGACCTAAATCAAATCCCTTATGATTATACAGTGGAAGTGAGAAATAGATTTAAGGGCACAGATCTGATAGAGTGCCTGATGAACTATGGACTGAGGTTCCTGACATTGTACAGGAGACAGGGATCAAGACCATCCCCATGGAAAAGAAATGCAAAAAAGCAAAATGGCAGTCTGGGGAGGCCTTACAAATAGCTGTGAAAAGAAGTGAAAAGCAAAGGAGCAAAGGAAAGATATAAGCATCTGAATGCAGAGTTCCAAAGAATAACAAGAAGAGATAAGAAAGCCTTCCTTAGCAATCAATGCAAAGAAATAGAGGAAAACAACAGAATGGGAAAGACTAGGGATCTCTTCAAGAAAATTAGAGATACCAAAGGAATATTTCATGCAAAGATGGGCTCGATAAAGGACAAAAGTGGTATGGACCTAACAGAAGCAGAAGATATTAAGAAGAGGTGGCAAGAATACACGGAAGAACTGTACAAAAAAGAGCTTCACGACCCAGATAATCTCGATGGTGTGATCACTGACCTAGAGCCAGACATCCTGGAATGTGAAGTCAAGTGAGCCTTAGAAAGCATCACTACAAACAAAGCTAGTGGAGGTGATGGAATTCCAGTGGAGCTATTCCAAATCCTGAAAGATGATGCTGTGAAAGTGCTGCACTCAATATGCCAGCAAATTTGGAAAACTCAGCAGTGGCCACAGGGCTGGAAAAGGTCACTTTTCATCCCAATCCCAAAGAATGGCAAAGCCAAAGAATGCTCAAACTACCTCACAATTGCACTCATTTCACACGCTAGTAAAGTAATGCTCAAAATTCTCCAAGCCAGGCTTCAGCAATATGTGAACCGTGAACTTCCTGATATTCAAGCTGGTTTTAGAAAAGGCAGAGGAGCCAGAGATCAAATTGCCAAAATCCACTGGATCATCGAAAAAGCAAGAGAGTTCCAGAAAAACATCTATTTCTGCTTTATTGACTATGCCAAAGCCTTTGACTGTGAGGATCACAATAAACTGTGGAAAATTCTGAAAGAGATGGGAATACCTGACCACCTGACCTGCCTCTTGATAAATTTGTATGCAGGTCAGGAAGCAACAGTTAGAACTGGACACGGAACAACAGACTGGTTCTAAATAGGAAAAGGAGTACGTTAAGGCTGTGTACTGTCACCCTGTTTATTTAACTTATATGCGGAGTAGATCATGAGAAATGCTGGGCTGGAAGAAGCACAAATTGGAATCAAGATTGCTGGGAGAAATCTCAATAACCTCAGATATGCAGATGACACCACCCTTATGGCAGAAAGTGAATAGGAACTAAAAAGCCTCTTGATGAAGCTGAAAGAGGAGAGTGAAAAAGTTGGCTTAAAATTCAACACTCAGAAAACGAAGATCATGGCATCTGGTCCCATCACTTCATGGGAAATAGATGGGGAAACAATGTCAGACTTTATATTTTTGGCCTCCAAAATCACTGCAGGTGGTGATTGCAGCCACGAAATTAAAAGACTCTTATTCCTTGGAAGGAAAGTTATGACCAACCTAGATAGCATATTCAAAAGCAGAGGCATTACTTTGCCAACAAAGGTTCGTCTAGTCAAGGCTATGGTTTTTCCTGTGGTCATGTATGGATGTGAGAGTTGGACTGTGAAGAAGCTGAGCGCTGAAGAATTGATGCTTTTGAACTGTGGTGTTGGAGAAGACTCTTGAGAGTCCCTTGGACTGCAGGGAGATCCAACCAGTCCATTCTGAAGGAGATCAGCCCTGGGATATCTTTGGAAGGAATGATGCTAAAGTTGAAACTCCAGTACTTTGGCCACCTCACGGGAAGAGTTGACTCCTTGGAAAAAGACTCTGATGCTGGGAGGGATTGCAGGCAGGAGAAGGGGATGACAGCGAATGAGATGGCTGGATAGCATCACTGACTCGATGGACGTGAGTCTGAGTGAACTCCAGGAGTTGGTGATGGACAGGGAGGCCTGGCGTGCTGCGATTCATGGGGTCACAGAGTCGGACACGACTGAGTGACTGAACTGAAACTGATTTTTTTATTTTTCAGATACTTTTCCATTACAGGTTACTAGAAGATATTGAATATAGTTCCTTGCACTATAGAGTAAATTCTCATTGTTTACTTATCTGTTTATAGTAGTGTGTATCTGTTAATCCCATACTCCTACTTTATCCCTCTCCTCTTTCCCCTTTGGTAACCATAAATTTGTTTTCCATCTCTATAAAACTGTTTCTGTTTTGTAAATATGTATTAATTTTTAGATTCTATATTTGTCTTTTTCTGTCTGACTTA
The DNA here is from genome assembly GCA_935064755.1 of Tragelaphus eurycerus. Classification (NCBI taxonomy): domain Eukaryota; kingdom Metazoa; phylum Chordata; class Mammalia; order Artiodactyla; family Bovidae; genus Tragelaphus; species Tragelaphus eurycerus. The sequence continues at coordinate 37,014,297 of CAKXYN010000002.1, forward strand.
CTTCACTTAGTATAATCTCTAGGTTCACCCATGTTGCTGCAAATGGCAATATTTCACTCTTTTATGGGTAAATAATACTCCATTTCTCTAGAACTTTTCTCTTGGAAAGACAAAATATAGTGATTTTTTCCTCTGCATTTAAAACCTAATGCTTATATTCATTGCCCACCACCACCAAAGGAGAGTACTTCCTAACACATCCGGATTACCTTGGCTTTCTCTTCTACACTCATTTCTCTCTCTCTGTCTCTTTTTCTTTTTTTCCTAAGCAATTCATGCCACTGACAAATACAGGTAAAAAGAGGCTTCATCCTTCTTTGTGTGTTTTCTTAGATAGTTCTTACTACTCATTTTTTTCTCGGCTTTATGCCCTTATGTAAGAAAAAAGGATTCAGAGGTACATCAAGAAGACCTTGGGTTCCCAAACAGTTCTTGCCTGAAATAAATCAACAACACCATTCAGGTATTCAGTCTGTGAGACTTCCATTCCAAACATCCTCATTCGACAGACTAAGGGCTCTTCTATGCTCTTCAGTTTAAAGCAGTAACTCCCTCTAGGTACCGATTAACTTCAAAAGGAAAAGATCTAACTTCAGAGTGGGGAGTGCCAGTGGTATCTCCTGGGTCTCAATCACATAATCAAGGTCACCATTAATAAGAGATATCAACATCACATATTCTAATGTGATCCTCTAAAAAGAGCACAACATTACTTCTCTGACGTTCTTGCCAAAAATGCATAATCTTGATTTAAGTGAAATATCAAACAAACCCAAACTGAGAGACATTCTCCAAAATAACTGACCAGTATTCTTCAAAACCGTCAATCGTGAAAGACAAGGAAAAACTGAGGAATGATCATATTGGAAGACACTAAGGAGACATGATAACTAAATGCAGTCTTGAGTCCTTAACCAGAGAAAAACTGGTGAAATCAATTAATGGTGATAGTCTTATAGCATTGTTAATTTCCTACTTTTGATAATACTGTTATTATGCAAAATGTTATCATTAAGGAAGTTGGTTGAAGGTCATTTGGAACATTTTGTACTTTTTTTTTTTTTTTTAATTTTCTATAAGTCTATCATGATTTCAAAATAAAGCTCTTAAAAACTCAAGTGACTCATCCTGGATTTTGTTTTTATTTTCTAGCTTTCACAAAGACTCTCTGAAATTATTTTAGCCATTCTTCCCAGGAATCTAGACCTATAAGATAAATATATGAATTCCAAATATCTCTTCATTCTCAGTAACAACAGAAAGAAAGATGCCAATACATTTATAAACCATTTAACAAATAAAAAGAGAGGAAAAATAAGTTAACAAATTAATAATGATGATTCTTGATTTAATACTACGTTTAGCCACTAGTTCAGTATGAAAAGACAAAATGATAGGATACTGAAAGAGAAACTCCCCAGGTCAGTAAGGGCCCAATATGCTACTGGAGATCAGTGGAGAAATAACTCCAGAAATAATGAAAGGATGGAGCCAAAACAAAAAAAATACCCAGCTGTGGATGTGTCTGGTGATAGAAGCAAAGTCCGATGCTGTAAAGAGCAATATTGCATAGGAACCTGGAATGTCAGGTCCATGAATCAAAGCAAATTGGAAGTGGTCAAACAAGAGATGGCAAGAGTGAATGTTGACATTCTAGGAATTAGCAAACTAAAATGGACTGGAATGGGTGAGTTTAACTCGGATGACCATTATATCTACTACTGTGGGCAGGAATCCCTCAGAAGAAATGGAGTGGCCATCATGGTCAACAAAAGAGTCCGAAATGCAGTACTTGGATGCAATCTCAAAAATGACAGAATGATTTCTGTTCGTTTCCAAGGCAAACCATTCAATGTCACAGTAATCCAAATCTATGCCCCAACCAGTAACGCCGAAGAAGCTGAAGTTGAAAGGTTCTATGAAGACCTAAAAGACCTTTTAGAACTAACACCCAAAAAAGATGTCCTTTTCATTATAGGGGACTGGAATGCAAAAGTAGGAAGTCAAGAAACATCTGGAGTAACAGGCAAATTTGGCCTTGGAATACGGAATGAAGCAGGGCAAAGACTAATAGAGTTTTGCCAAGAAAATGCACTGGTCATAGCAAATACCCTCTTCCAACAACACAAGAGAAGACTCTATACATGGACATCACCAGATGGTCAACACCGAAATCAGATCGATTATATTCTTTGCAGCCAAAGATGGAGAAGCTCTATACAATCAGCAAAAACAAGACCAGGAGCTGACTGTGGCTCGGACCATGAACTCCTTATTGCCAAATTCAGACTGAAATTGAAGAAAGTAGAGAAAACTACTAGACCATTCAGGTATGACCTAAATCAAATCCCTTATGAGTATACAGTAGAAGTGAGAAATAGATTTAAGGGCCTAGATCTGATAGATAGAGTGCCTGATGAACTATGGAATGAGGTTTGTGACATTGTACAGGAGACAGGGATCAAGACCATCCCCATGGAAAAGAAATGCAAAAAAGCAAAATGGCTGTCTGGGGAGGCCTTACAAATAGCTGTGAAAAGAAGAGAAGCGAAAAGCAAAGGAGAAAAGGAAAGATATAAACATCTAAATGCAGAGTTCCAAAGAATAGCAAGAAGAGATAAGAAAGCCTTCTTCAATGATCAATGCAAAGAAATAGAGGAAAACAACAGAATGGGAAAGACTAGGGATCTCTTCAAGAAAATCAGAGATACCAAAGGAACATTTCATGCAAAGATGGGCATGATAAAGGACAGAGATGGTGTGGACCTAACAGAAGCAGAAGATATTAAGAAGAGGTGGCAAGAATACATGGAAGAACTGTACAAAAAAGAGCTTCAAGACCTAGATAATCATGATGATGTGATCACTGACCTAGAGCCAGACATCTTGGAATGTGAAGTCAAATGGGCCTTAGAAAGCATCACTACGAACAAAGCTAGTGGAGGTGATGGAATTCCAGTGGAGCTATTCCAAGTCCTGAATGATGATGCTGTGAAAGTGCTACACTCAATATGCCAGCAAATTTGGAAAACTCAGCAGTGGCCACAAGATTGGAAAAGGTCAGTTTTCATCCCAATCCCAAAGAAAGGCAATGCCAAGGAGTGCTCAAACTACCGAACAATTGCACTCATCTCACACGCTAGTAAAGTAATGCTCAAAATTCTCCAAGCCAGGCTTCAGCAATATGTGAACTGTGAACTTCCTGATGTTCAAGCTGGTTTTAGAAAAGGCAGAGGAACCAGAGATCAAATTGCCAACATCCGCTGGATCATGGAAAAAGCAAGAGAGTTCCAGAAAAACATCTATTTCTGCTTTATTGACTATGCCAAAGCCTTTGACTGTGTGGATCACAATAAACTATGGAAAATTCTGAAAGAGATGGGAATACCAGACCACCTGATCTGCCTCTTAAGAAATCTGTATGCAGGTCAGGAAGCAACAGTTAGAACTGGTCATGGAACAACAGACTGGTTCCAAATAGGAAAAGGAGTACGTCAAGGCTGCATATTGTCACCATATTTATTTAACTTATATGCAGAATACATCATGAGAAATGCTGGACTGGAAGAAACACAAGCTGGAATCAAGATTGCCGGGAGAAATATCAATAACCTCAGATATGCAGATGACACCACTCTTATGGCAGAAAGTGAAGAGGGGCTAAAAAGCCTCTTGATGAAAGTGAAAGTGGAGAGTGAAAAGGTTGGCTTAAAGCTCAACATTCAGAAAACGAAGATCATGGCATCTGGTCCCATCACTGCATGGGAAATGGATGGGGAAACAGTGGAAACAGTGTCAGACTTTGTTTTTCTGGGCTCCAAAATCACTGCAGATGGTGACTGCAGCCATGAAATTAAAAGACGCTTGCTCCTTGGAAGGAAAGTTATGACCAACCTAGATAGCATATTCAAAAGCAGAGACATTACTTTACCAACAAAGGTTCGCCTAGTCAAGGCTATGGTCTTTCCTGTGGTCATGTATGGATGTGAGAGCTGGACTGTGAAGAAGGCTGAGCGCCGAAGAATTGATGCTTTTGAACTGTGGTGTTGGAGAAGACTCTTGAGAGTCCCTTGGACTGCAAGAAGATCCAACCAGTCCATTCTGAAGGAGATCAATCCTGGAATTTCTTTTTTTTTTTTTTTTTTTATTATTATTTTTTAAATTTTTCTTATCTTTACAGTATTGTATTACTTTTACTATACATCGAGATGGAATTTCTTTGGAAGGAATGATGCTAAAGCTGAAACTCCAGTATTTTGGCCACCTCATGCGAAGAGTTGACTCATTGGAGAAGACTCTGATGCTGGGAGGGATTGAGGGCGGGAGGAGAAGGGGACGACAGAGGATGAGATGGCTGGATGGCATCACTGACTCTATGGATGCGAGTCTGAGTGACCTCCGGGAGCTGGTGATGGACAGGGAGGCCTGGCGTGCTGCGGTTCATGGGGTCGCAAAGAGTCGGACACGACTGAGCGACTGATCTGATCTGATCTGATCTTAGCCACTAGTTGAAAAGTCAAGGCTATTCATTTTTGGTTAGAAGACTGGAAAGAGAACTGTAAATTTGCAGATGTGTTTTTATTACTATTCAACTGCTAGGAATGGTGGGGGGCTCTTCCGTTCTCTTTCCTTACACCAGGTCCACCTTTGCCTCCCCCTTTATTAGCTTCCTCCTAAGGACAGTAGGAACCAACTGAACTAGTTGATCCCAGAGACACTTACTACAACAAAATTACGAGTGAGCAGGCTTACTCTGCCTAAGAGGCATGGACCCAAGCACCCCGTTTCCTCTTACGTTTCTGCTTCAGACCCAGTCATGTAGCAATCAATATATTTTGCCTCTTTCCTTTCTCCTGAACACCTATTTGAGGAGAGAAGGTTCAGGAAGATACTAGAACTCTAGTTAGGTCTTAAAAACAATGGAGCCCAGAAGAGGGGTTTTAACATGTCACCTTGACTTCTCTCAACTAGGGGTTCTCTTGTACAACTCCTACGATCCCTCTGGGGAGAAAATGTCATTTTTATATAGAATTTAGGCCCTCAGACCATCATATATATAATACTATCAAAAATCACACTCACCCATTAACACAAAGAACTAAAGGAAACAACTTTGTAATAAGCTCAAAGCATAGAAAAATATCTGCAGAAAAACAAGTGGTTTGAGCTTGGGAAGCACAATCTGAATTACCTTCTTAATGAATGCCACCGAAAACGTATCCCAGGACACTATTCCATGGTCCATCAGCTCCACAAAGGCCGTCAGGGTGAAGGACAGCATGTCTCCAAAGCTGGAAAACACAAGGAGGCGTGAGGGTGTTGGGCCCAGGAGTTCAGAACAAGGAGAGACGGGAGTGAGAGAGCTTTAGAGAGATGAGGACAAGCAGAACTGCATAAGATCACTGGGATAAGCAGCTGGACCACAGACAACGTCCGTACACACGCGGTTCAGTAGGAAGGAGGCAGGTAGCTTCACAGTGAGAAGCCAGGGCCCCTGGGGGACAGACCTTGATTCACAGTCTCACTCAGGTGAGCTGTGCTGCCCCTGAGCGGGTCCCTAAGATTCTCTAAGCCGTCGTCTTCTCCACTGAAAAACTGGATGGTGAAATCTGTTTCATTACTGGGCTGCTGGTAGAGCAATGAATAAAGTTCAGCATACAAGCATTCAGAAAATGATAGCTTAAAAAGCTCCTCAGCAAACAAATATTAGGAAGAAGGCAACACGCGTCTCTTATTATCTCTGGGTATCCAACAGGGAAGGTTATAAATAATTCTATTAAAAGTATCAGCACTTTGCAAAAGATTCACATGGCCCATATATACCTAGGTGTGTGTGTGTGTGTGTGTGTGTGTGTGTGTGTGGTGACTGCATTTACACACATATACACACTCATAGATACAAACATATATGTAAGTAAGCATATTAATTTCTATGTTACACTGTCCAGCATTTTAACTTTAGTTAACAGGCTTTATAGAATACCTTTCTAGAATATTATAGATTATGATTTGCTGGCCATTGACTTGCTGTGATTCAGAAGCTGTAGAAAGTGTCTCATGAATGAGTTAGAAATATAAATAGATCAGGCAAACTCAGGTGAAAGAATTGCCTTCTATAATAGCTCCACCCACATCCCTTAACAGACAACAACCTGGTTTCTAGTGCTTTCAAAACAACTTTGAGAATCTTTTACAGAAACTCACCTCTACTGTAAATTATCACCATAATAGTATTAACTTAAAACTCTCAAGGTAAGTTTTGTCTCTTCAGGTACATTAAATTACATCAGAATCTCCATACTATATATAACCATACTGATTCATATGCTTGATATTTTAAAAATAAATTTAGTAGTTCAGATTTTTAATCTTTAGACTCCTATATACCATGATTGCTACTTTACAGAGTTTCATAAAGTGTTTAGATGGAGTCTTCCCATTCATTTTCAATGAACAGAAGAGAAAACTGGCTCCTATTTCTTTTAAAACACCTTTGCAGTTCCCCTTCTTCCCAGTGTTCTCAGCCTGGCCTCCATGGAGGACCCTGGAAATCTTGCATCATCTCAGAAGCTGTGATGCTGAAAATTAATCTACAAAAGAGGAAGTGAGACTGTGAGCCAAAGGTACCAGACACCAGAGGGGATGAGATGTGCTAGATGGGAATGGTTCAGTGGGTGGTTTCTGGAGTCAGACAGCAGAGGTGGACAGCTGTAAGTGAACAAGTCACTGACATATTCCATGCCACAAGTTTCCTCGTTTTTTAAAACAGAGGATGACAATGATGCCGCTAGTGGTGGTGATACTTTACTCAAAGGATTCCTGGGGAAATAAAAGGAGTTACCACACTTACAGCCCTCTGAGCTGTGTATAACACATGGAAGGCAGCATATGAATATTAGTTATTATCATGATGCAAAGAGGTATTTTAAAAAGGTACACAAAGCTCATGATTTTCAAATGTCCTTGTGATAAGAATTCTCTGTCCTTGGAGCCAGGAAAAAAAAAAAAATTCAAGGAAAGCCAAACCTTTCAAATCAGATTAAAAAAGCAGCATATATTTTTAAAAGACTTTTCTGAGTCACAGACAAGCAATCCCCATCTTACAGGTTCCCCCTAGGTGGCATCAGAGAATCATGCCCCAAAAAGAAATTCCAAACCAGAAAACTCAAGCTTACTTTAAGAAAACTTTTTAAAAAAAGTAGATAGTCAGGTGGAAAATGGATTAAAAGGACAAGTAAGAAAGGTTATAGAAAAATTCCAGAATGACTCTTCCTACAATGAGTCATAAGAAAATCTAAACACTAGCTTGCAAAAAAAAAAAAGGAAATTCTTCAGGAAAATAAGAGAGCCAGGAAATAAAATCAATTAGTAAGATTTATTAACAGATTATTAGATATTAGTATCACTGTGAAAACATTACACAAGTATGTATAGAATTTTTAGTGAACAATATTATGTAATTTTAATAAGATATAACATTGAATGAGAGGAAAGATAAAACATGAATGAGAGTTAAAGAATAGAAGAAGAGATAAGAAAGCCTTAGTGAAATGAAAGAAAAGAGGAAAAAACAGAATGGGAGACTAGGATCTCCAAGAAAATCAGAGATACCAAAGGAACATTTCAGAAAGATGGGAATAAAGGAAGAGATGGTGTGGATAAAGAAGAGAGACAAGAAGAGGGAGAAAAAGGAAGAACTACAAAAAGAGCCAAGACCCAGAATAATATGTGATCACTACCTAGAGCCAGACATCTTGGAATGTGAAGTCAAATGGGCCAGAAAGATCACACAACAAAGTAGTGAGGTGAGGAAAGTGCGCTATCCAAATCGAATGAGATGTGAAGTGCTACACTCAAATGCCAGAAATTGAAACCGCAGTGGCCACAAGATGGAAAAGGTCAGTTTCATCCCAATCCCAAGAAAGGAGCCGAGTGCAACTACTGAACAATGCACTCATCTCACACGAGTATGCCAATCAGCCAGGAAGTGAATCGTAAGCTGAGAAAAGGAGAGGAAGAGAAAATGCAACAGTGACATAAGAAGAGAGTCAGAAACTCTTGAACCAGTGATGACAAATAGAAAGAGATGAACAGACCACCTACTAATGTGCGAGAGGAATGTGAAGACGAGGCGAGTTTAAGAGAGACATGAAAATGGAACAGACACCACCAGAGAAGTGAGAGGGGAAAAGGAGAAGGCACGCCCCCATGGAGTATGAAGTGATTTTTGCCGATCACAGTAGCGGACGTGGAAAGAAGAGAAGGCGTCAAGGTATGTTTTGAGATGAGGAGAAGGAGCGATGAATGGGAGAGAGAGAGTGAGGAAGACAGTAGAGATGAAGGAGGAAGCCACGCGAGAGTTGACATGGGAGAGAGGGGAGGGAGAGGGAGGAGGAGAGGGGAGGAGGAGAGATGGTGGAGGACACTGGGCAGGAGAGACTCGGGAGTGGTGATGGACAGGGAGGCCTGGCGTGCTGCGGTTATGGGGTCGCAAGAGGGACACGACTGAGTGATGATCTGATCTGATCTGATCTGATTATGTAATTTATTACTTTGTTGTATTATTAGTGGTAAACAATATTAATTAACTTCCCTTGTGGCTCAGACAGTAAAGTATCTGCCTGCAGTTCAATGCCTGGGTCAGGAAGAGCCCCTGGAGAAGGACATGGCAACTCACTCCAGTATTCTTGCCCCAAGAATCCCTATGAAGAGAGGAGCCTGGTGGGCTATAGTTCAAGGGGTCACAAAGAGTCGGACGTGACTGAGCAACTAACACACACACACAAACAATATTAACAATTTTTTTACTCAAAAAAGGGAAAAAAGCAACCACTAAGTGATAAGGAACCTGGAGTCGGAAATGGCAATGAGCTCCAGTACTCTTGCCTGGAAAATTCCATGGATGGTGGAGTCTGGCAGGCTACAGTTCATGGGTTTGCAAAGAATCAGACACGACTGAGCACACACATACATACACAACTGATAATGAATGGTTTGCATTTCTTTACACCTGGCATGCTGAAAGATCTCAATTGGTAAAAAATGTACATGACATTGGAGGATGGCATTCATAGGTTCTATGCAGTGTAAAAACACTGCCTTGAAGTCTGTTCTATACATCAGTGTCTCTTGGGAGAGGGTGGGACGATTGGGGAGAATAGCATCGAAATATGTATAATATCATATCTGAAACGAGTCAGTCCAGGTACGATGCCCTATAACAGATGCCTGGGACTGGAGCACTGGGATGACCTGGAGGGATAGTGTGGGAAGGGGGGAGGGAGGAGGGTTTAGGATGGGGAACACGTGTATTCTGGTGGCGGATCCATCTCGATGTATAGTAAAAGTAATACAATATTGTAAAGTTAAGAAAAATTAAAAAAATAATAATAATAATAAAATAAAAAAAAAATAAAACACTGCCTTGGTGTTGTCACTAAGAGAAAAGCAATGAAAACAGAAAAAGGAGTAACACATGGCTAGAAACAAACTCTTCTTTACATTCCCTATATCTTGGACTAAAAACAGTATCAGTCTTCATTAACTGCTTTAAAAGCAAAAGATAAATTGTACTTCAGATCAGATCAGTCGCTCAGTCGTGTCTGACTCTTTGCGACCCCATGAATCGCAGCACACCAGGCCTCCCTGTCCATCACCAGCTCCCGGAGTTCACTCAGACTCACATCCATTGAGTCAGTGATGCCATCCAGCCATCTCATTCTCTGTCGTCCCCTTCTCCTCTTACCTCCAATCCCTCCCAGCATTAGAGTCTTTTCCAATGAGTCAACTCTTTGCATGAGGTGGCCAAAGTACTGGAGTTTCAGCTTTAGCATCATTCCTTCCAAAGAAATCCCAGGGCTGATCTCCTTGCAGTCCAAGGGACTCTCAAGAGTCTTCTTCAACACCACAGTTCAAAAGCATCACTTTTTCGGCGCTCAGCCTTCTTCACAGTCCAGCTCTCACATCCATACATGATCACAGGAAAAACCATAGCCTTGCCTAGACGAACCTTTGTTGGCAAAATAATATCTCTGCTTTTCAATATGCTATCTAGGTTGGTCATAACTTTCCTTCCAAGAAGTAAGCATCTTTTAATTTCATGGCTGCAGTCACCATCTGCAGTGATTTTGGAGCCCAGAAAAATAAAGTCTGACACTGTTTCCCCATCTATGCGCTCTAATTATCTAAAGGCAACATAATAACTCTGTTCCTTGCTCAATAGACTCATAATCCAAATGGCCTCAGTGACATCTTGGGATACTCTTCCTCAAATGCCCCAGAACTCTGCCTAGAGACTTCTCAGACAGGCTCCCAGGACCTGAGGCAAAAGACGCAGAAAAAGAGAAACCGTATTGTTTGGTTTCCAAATCTCCAAGCTGCTTTGGGGAACTAGTGTTTCAATCTCCATAGTTGGAATTGAACAGTTGCACTGTTTCTGAGACTGCAGCTAGGGCTTTCTGTGCTTGGTAATCACCAGTTAGTGTCAATGGCTGAGAAGTGAGAGAAGTTTCTTTACATCACACACCAAGGTGTCCAGAGCAAGGATCACTCTCTTGATCCAAAAAAGTTTTATATAAATGTTATATCATGTGTGCTCAGTCACTCAGGGGTGTCCTACTCTTTGTGACCTTGCCAGGCTCCTCTGTCTATGGGATTATCCAGGCAAGAATACTGGAGTGTGTTGCTATTTCCTTAATTTATACTTTATAAATTTACTAATTTATACTGTAATTATTATCTAATAACACTTTCTATACTTGTGAAAGTGAAAGTGTTAGTCACTCAGTCGTGTTTGACTCTTTGCGACCCCATGGAGTATAGCCTGCTAGGCTTCTCTGTCCATGGAATTCTCCAGGCAAGAATATTGGAGTGGGATGCTGTTCCCTTTTCGAGGGGATCAAACCCATGTCTCTTGTATCTCCTGCCCTGGCAGGAGGATTCTTAGCCACATATATAATTATAAGCGGGCTCTCCCAGTGGCTCATCTGTAAAAAATCCACTTATAATGCAGGAGACGCAGGAGATGTGGATTCAATCCCTGAGTCAGGATGATCTCCTGGAGGAGGAATTGGCAACCCACTCCAGTATTCTTGCCTTGAAAATTCCACGGACAGAGGAGCCTGGCAAGTTAGTGTCCATAGGGTTGCAAAGAGTTGGACACGATGAAACGACTGAGCACACACACATGTAATTATAAACTCAACAGATTAATGTCATTAGACATACATATGCTATATATTCATATGTATGTATATGTATAATATATACAATATGCTTTTAGATATATTTGTATGTACACATTATATATGATACAATATCTTATATATAATGTATATATTATATACTGTGTACATATATAATAACATATTTTATCTATTATATGATTTATACATATATATTTGGGGAAGGCAATGGCACCCCACCCCAGTACTTTTGCCTGGAAAATCCCATGGACAGAGGAGCCTGGTGGGCTCCAGTCCATGGGGTCGCTAAGAGTCGGACACGACTGAGCGACTTCACTTTCGCTTTTCACTTTCATACGTTGGAGAAGAAAATGGCAACCCACTCCAGTATTCTTGCCTGGAGATTCCCAGGGACAGGGGAGCCTGGTGGGTTTCTGTCTGTGGGGTTGCACAGAGTCGGACACGACTGAAGCGACTTAGCAGCAGCAGCAGCAGCATACATATATATTATATAGAATATGTATATAATATATTGTATTATATATACTATACATATGACATATATAATTCATTATAACTGGTTGCTGGATGGCATACTACCTTTCCATGGGAGACGTTTTTCAAAATTCAACTTTAAATCCTCAGTTGCAAGGAAAGGATGGCAATGCTAAAATGTTATTACCTTCCAAATCAAGGGACTCACTCACCTCATCTCAATTGAGGCAGCTACAAAAGCTCTTATTGAACCCTGACACAGATGTTTATTTCCATTGCTAGAGGAGTGATTCAGGTTCCAGAGAGGAAAGGCAAGAGCCAAGATCCTGTCTCTGAAATCAGTGCTGGGTGCAGAAGATCAAGGCTAAAAGGATTACAGATATAAAGCAACCACATGGCACATGCAGGGGGCATTTTTATTTGTTTAGTTTATTTGTTTTTTTATAAAGTGCTAAGCCAAAGATTTTGCAGTACTGGCTGCGACAGATTAAGCTGACTACAAACTTTACATGCTGGTCGAGAGCCCTGTCACAGCCAACACACCATGTGTGCTGGAATGATTCAAATAAATGTTTCTCATCAATTCAGTAGAGACCATTTTCTTTCCAAGAAAATTCAGCCAATCTCAAAGCATTTAAATTTTATGCTGTTAGTTTTATCAAATAGTGCTTCCAAATGTTTTCATTGGGTGCCATGCCCAAGAGAGAAGCAGAGAAAAGATGAAAATAAAGACCACTTTTAAAGTTATTAATAAATCATACTGAATATATCCCTAATTGCCAAAGTTAATGATATAAGTTTGTTCTACCCTGCCCGTTGAGTTTTTCCAAGAATTTTATTTGTGTGGTAAAACTTACAGACACAGAAATGTATGGATTTCTAAACTGCCCCATTGGACATTCCCTTTAGAATCATAGCATGATATATCAACAGACATTCTTTCAGCTCCTTTGTTGAAAATTTAGCTGTGGATCAATGTTAGACTCTTTATTCTATTCTATGGATCTGTCTATCCTTTTATATCAATATCACAGTATGTTAATTACTGACTTTGTAGGAAGTCTTTAAGTCAGTTAATGAAATCTTCCAACTTTATTGATTTTTATGGGTTTTTCAAGACTGTTTTGGCTCTTATTTACGTCTTCATTAATTTCTTCCAGCAATATTTTTTATTTTTCAGACAACAGGTACTGACGTCTCCTGTTAAAATTAATTCCTAAGAATGTTATCATTTCTGACATCTATAAATGGAAATTATAAAATTTCATGTTTCAGTTGTTTGCTATTAAAGTATAAAAATACATCCCTTTTACACACTAATGTTATATTCTGAAACTTTGATAAATTCAGTTATGAGATTAAGCCATTTCTTTGTAGATGCTTTAGGATTTTCTGTGGATAGAGTTGATTTTACTTCTTTTTTTAATATGAGTATCTTTAAAAATTTATTTTGGGCTGTGCTCCGTCTTCATTGCTGTGCAGCTTCCTCTAGTTGCGGCAAGTGAGGCTACACTCTAGTTGTGGTGTGTAGGCTTCTCATGGCAGTGGCTTCTCTTGTTACAGAGTGCAGGCTCTGCGGCCCGCAGCTCTCAGCAGTTTAAGCTCCTGGGCTCTAGAGTACAGGCCCAATAGTTGTGGCATGCAGGATTCGTTGCTCCTTGGCATGTGGGATCGTCCCAGATCAGGGGTGGAACCCGTGTCTCCTGCATTGGCAGGCAGATTCTTTACCATTACCATTAAGCCGCCAGGGAAGCCCGTATTTCTTCCTTTCTGACCCTTGTCTTTTATTTCTATGTTGACTTATTGCTAAGGCTAACAACTATAGTACAATGTTGACTAGAAGTGCAAAAAGTGAATATATTTGCCTTATTCCCAATCTTTAGTGGGAGGAGTGGGGATTCATCTTCCAACATTAAGTATAATGCTTTTTTTTTTTTTTTTAGATAGTCTTTGTCAGGTTGAGGAAGTTCCCTCTATTCCCAGATTGCTAAGAATACTTATGAATGAGTGTTGGATACTATGAAATGCTTTTTCTGTATCTGTTATCTATTTTCTATATCTATAAAGGTGGATTTTCTGTTTAAGTTTTCTCCTTTATTTTTCTAAATCATGGTCACTGATTTTCAGATGTTAAACTTCTTCTAAAATAAATCTTTGTTGCCACAAATCTTCTTTATACTTTGCTTGATTATATTTGCTCATATGTTTCTGGGGAGTTTTGCACCTTTGTTCATTAGGTGGCCTATAATTTTTATTTCCTAAATTAGCTTTGTCAGGTTTTGTTATCAGAGTGATACTAGCCTCACAGCCCTCAAAAAATGATTGGGAACTTTTCCCCATCATCTCTCTTTTACGAAAACATATGTGTAGATTCAGTATTTCTTCTGCATCTGCATAATGAACTCGCCAGTGTAACCAATTTTCATTGTGCAACCCTCTAACAGTCTGTATTTATACTGAGCTTTCTATTGGGTTAGCTGGGACTGTCAGATCTACATCTGCTTCCTCTTTTCTTCTTCCTTTCACAGGCATCAGCTCTACCTCACTATCTTAAAGGTATTCATATCCAACTTCACTTGGGCCACAAAGTACCACCCATCCTCCAATAAACCTCTTACTCTCCTTATTCCATCTCAGCATTAGCTGCTCAGGGGAGTAAACTGACCCACGAGGAAACAAAAAATCTGAATACCCTTTGGGGTTCACATACACACATGTACATTCACACTTCAGTGATCAGTGATATTTGGGCAGAATTCATATATATTTATGAGGGTTTCATATCCTCTGAGCCTCCTTTCTTTCACGGATTTTCCTTAATTATCTAGTTGCTCTGCCAGCCCCAAATTATGTCGCATGGACAGAGGATGCATGTACCACCAGGAACATTAAGATTGAGGGTTTTTATCACTCTATGATACCTGGATGGGGCTTCCCAGGTTGCACTAGTGGTAAAGAAACCGCCTGTCAACTCAGGAAACGTAAGGCATGCGGGTTCAATCTCTGGTTCAGGAAGATGCCCTGGAGGAGGGCGTGGGAACCCACTTCAGTATTCTTGCCTGGAGAATCACCACGGACAGAAGAGCCTAGCAGGCTACAGTCCATAGCAGGCACAGTCGGACACGACTGAAGTGACTTAGCACACATGCAGAATCCATGCTACCTGGATGAGCAGGGATCCTCAGGCAAAGAGCTGTAAACACACAAATCTCATCTAGAGCCAATTTGTTCTCTCAAAGGCTGACTTAATTCTTTCTGTCTGTTTCAGTTGCAATCTAGTTCCTTAAATACTTGTTTTTAGATGTTTTTGTTTGCAATATTTTGTCTAGAGGTCATAATTGTTATCTATGGTCCTTAGTCTGATTAGGCTACTTTGCCATTACCAGAACCAGGATCCTGAGCACTGATTTTGTCCATCATAAATAAAAATCATGATTCACACTTGCAATGCCTCTATATACCAAAAGATTAAAACTGCTGACAGATAAATTTTGAAAAGTTATTTTGGCTGGAGTCCAAAATTTTACATTAACAAATTGTATTAGGTTATTAGAGAAGAAATCAGATTAGATCAGATCAGTCACTCAGTTGTGTCCGACTCTTTGCGACCCCATGAATGGCAGCACACCAGGCCTCCCTGTCCATCACCAACTCCCAGAGTTCACTCAGACTCATGTCCATTGAGTCAGTGATGCCATCCAGCCATCTCATCCGCTGTCGTTCCATTCTCCTCTTGCCCCCAATCCCTCCCAGCATCAGAGTCTTCTCCAATGAGTCAACTCTTCGCATGAGATGGCCAAAGTACTGGAGTTTCAGCTTTAGCATCATTCCTTCCAAAGAAATCCCAGGGCTGATCTCCTTCAGAATCGACTGGTTGGATCTCCTTGCAGTCCATGGGACTCTCAAGAGTCTTCTCCAACACCACAGTTCAAAAGCATTAATTCTTCGGTGCTCAGCCTTCTTCACAGTCCAGCTCTCACATCCATACATGACCACAGGAAAAACCATAGCTTTGACTAGACGAACTTTTGTTGGCAAAGTAATGTCTCTGCTTTTGAATATGTGATCTAGGTTGGTCATAACTTTCCTTCCAAGGAGTAAGTGTCTTTTAATTTCATGGCTGCAGTCACCATCTGTAGTTATTTTGGAGCCCAGAAAAATAAAGTCTGACACTGTTTCCACTGTTTCCCAATCTATTTCCCATGAAGTGATGGGACTGGATGCCATGATCTTCGTTTTCTGAATGTTGAGCTTTAAGCCAACTTTTTCACTCTCCACTTTCACTTGAATCAACCAGTTTGAATCCCAATACCACCTCACTTTAACTTCTGCATCAGGGAAATAATGCTAATTTTACTCATCTTGTGTTGTGGATAAAAGTGTGAATCAGAAGTAACAAGTGTAAACATTTAAACATTGAGACAGTGCCCAGGACAGAGTAAATTCTCAACAAAAGATGGATTCTATTGTCATTGCCATTAAGTGTTTCTACTATATTAAAATATATATCAAAATCAGATTTAAGAAGTTTTATCCTAAAAATTCGATGTTTCTATCTTATTAGAATTTAATAACTGAAGAGTTCCTGCAACTAATACTTTTTCTAGTGGGAGGGACAGGGGAACATGAAAGCTTGGAGACCACTATTACACTGTTCAGGATTTTCTCTGGAGGCTTAAAAATATGGTGCACATTTTCAGATGCTGTTCAATCTTCCTTCTCAAGCTGAAACTGTATGCTTAACCACTGGGCCAAATGGAAATTCATTCAGAGAGTTTTTAAGATCCTATTTGGACTTCTCTTGTTTAGTGAATAATAAAGGCACTGAGGAGGGAATACTCTAAGAAAGAACTTTTGAGATCTCCAGACACAATTATCATGCAATTCACAAATACATGGGTGACTGAACATTTTCTCAGACTGAAAGTAAATAATTTTCCTTCCATACTTCAATCTTCAATATTTTTATGTGGATCTTTTTCTTACCCCGTCATTGAAGAAAGTCAAAGATTTTTGACTTTGAACATTACATAGGCCACAAAAAAGAAAGGTTTTGTTTAAAGTAATACATAAAATTATGCCTAGCCTTGCTCCAAGAGAAGGGTAGCAATCCTGATGTGATCATTCTGTGGTTACAAACATAAAAACACCCTACCACAAAGCAAAAAGAAAAGGGAAATAATTTTTTAAAGAACCTGTTTATAAGAACATCAAAAAGAAAGAAAAAAAAATCACTCAAAATATCTAGACACATAGTTACACAATCATTCAGAGGACAGAGTTTAAATATTCAGAGAAGAAGGAAGTGTTACATCATCTATATCAACAGATCAGAAATTCTTACCAAGGCTTCATGATCTTCTGCAATTTCTGGTATCGTCTGTAAAATTCAAAAACAACCATGTAAGGCTCATGCATGACAGCAAGGGATTTTACACAAATTACATATCATGAATAAAGCCCAGACTGAGCTATATGACAGGTTTAACAGCCATTAAGGGCACTTAATTCATTTTAAAACATTTCTCCAAGTAATAAATTTGTGTTTACTAATGACACAAAACAATCAAAAATAGGGATTAAACTACTATAACCAACCTAATGCATTTACTTTTGAATAAAGGCAACAAAGGGGGCTTCCCAGGTAGCTCAGTGGTAAAGAATCCACCTGCAACGCAGGAGCCACTAGAGACGATGGGGGTTTGATCCCAGGGTCAGGAAGATCCCCTGAGGAGGAAATGGCAACCCACTCCAGTATCGGCTATAGCCTCAGGATCACAAAGAGTCAGACACAACTTAGTGACTGAGCACGCACACAAAGGCAACAAAAACACTCCCTTTGGCTCAGAATGAGTATATATTCAACCAAGGAGGACATCACTAGAAATAAGGGGGAGCATATTTTCAATGAAAAAGTAGAGCCCCAAAGCCTTAAACCAGTTGTTCTTTAAGTATATGCTCAATAGGAGAGAAATAGTTGTTTATCTTTCTTTGGTAAAATGCTCACTAATTCTACTTCCTCTTTTCTTAGAGGGAAAAAAAAAAAAAAAGCTTCTTCTGAAGGAAGATATTATGAGACAGTGCAGTAGTCTTGGATGACAGCTGGACCTCAAGGATCGTAGCCTGCAAAAGTACATAATCGACAAAACTTGTCTGCAAAAAAGGACACTTATGCTTCTTAAAAAACTAAAGATTAGGTCAAAAAAATTTAGGTAATAAGTGATTCTATCCTTATCAAACCACTTCCCATTCCTCAAGCCTGCCAAATGTCTGGCATTAAGTGTGTTCTTCCTTCAGTTGGGGGAATACCCTTCCCCTCCTTGTCAGACTAGCTAAACTCTACCCCACATTCATTCCAGGCTCCTCTGTGAAGCCTCCCTGACCTCTGATTTCCCTTCCTTGACTGGACTGAGTGTGGCACCCATGTTGGCAGTGCTGAGAATATACCAGGCATTTGAGTTAGGACATCTCACAGTCCTTCCAGCACCATGAAGGCAAAGGCTGGCTCTGTAACTCAACTATTAACTATACCATCAGGCACCTGCAGAGTAGGTATTCAATTCAGAAGAAGTTAAATTTCACATTTCAACCACATAAATGTAACCACTTCAGAAACCCAAATGACCACGAGGTGATCAAATCTAGTATTTGATAAAGCTGGGGAGTTAAAAATGTATGTAATCTTCCTCTTCCTCCCCTCTTCCTCCTCTTTTATTTAGCTTTATCAATAAATAATATATATAATTATTTAAATAATATACTACCTAAATGCACTACCTAAAAGTTGAGGATTTTGTTCTACTTGAAGGACCTGGACTTAAGCCCATAGTACAGCCTCTCAAGATTGCTTCTGAGGGACTGCTCCAAGGCCTTAAGGGAAGAATCTGTATATAAAGGAATTTTTGCAACAAAAACCAGTAGTCAGAACATCAAAATTACTGTTAAAGACAAATCAGACTTCTTAAGCTAGTGGATTTAGTGCTTTTCTAAGTACTAGACGATGTAAGGGGAGAAGGCAATGGCACCCCACTCCAGTACTCTTGCCTGGAAAGTCCCATGGACAGAGGACCCTGGTAGGCTGCAGTCCATGGGGTCGCTAGAGTCAGACACGGCTGAGCGACTTCACTTTCACTTTTCACTTTTATGCACTGGAGAAGGAAATGGCAACCCACTCCAGTGTTCTTGCCTGGAGAACCCCAGGGGTGGGGGATCCTGGTGGGCTGCCTTCTATGGGGTCGCACAGAGTCCGACACGACTGAAGTGACTTAGCAGTAGCAGCAGAAGATGTAAGAGTCTGGGCTCACTGAAATCATTCCTTTGATATGCACCTTAACTATCTAGTGAAGGAAATGGCAACCCATTCCTGTATTCTTGCTTGGGAAATCCCATGGACAGAGGAGCCTGGACATAGTCCATGGGGTCACAAAGAGTTGGACATGACTGGGCGGCTCTCACTTCACTTAGCTATCTAGGGCCATTATCCTGCTTTTTTCCATCAGGAATCTGCAGAGGGAGGGGGTGCAGCTGCACTGGTTTATGGTTTGATGGCTCTAATGTCCTTTTTTAGCTGAGATGGATAGAGGACATTTTTCATCCAGATCTATGTTAGCTTCCTTTTCTTCTCCTTCAAATTGCCATGGGCAGAGTAAAAAAACCTGGGTGGCTATGGAGAAGCAAGCCTGAGCAGAGTTTGGGCCCTTTTGCAAGAGCCAAACACTACCCTCCACTAAAAGGAACTGGGGCTCCTTGGAGAAATGACTCTGGCCAGGATTGGGGCAAGAAAAGACCCAGAAAAGCCCAGAACATTTCGTTGAGCCAAAAAGTACAGAAATGCTCAAAGAATAATCGGAAACAAGGTAGGACACAGAAGACAGCTTGAAGAAGTTTCCAAAGCCATACCAGGGACACTGAGCATCAGGGTAAATAATAATGGTGATGAGTTCTAGCCCAGGGAATAAAACAAGAACAAATGGACCTACATTGCTTTAAAGGTAGGTGCCGGTACTGTTGAAGAACTAAATCTCTAGGGAAAAATATATAAATCTGATTTGTACCACTTTCCATTTCCCATGGGTAACTACTCAAGATTCTCTCTTAATTATTTACAAAAGGGGTAAAAAGCATTACTGGGAGATACTTGGAAGGCACTATCTTAACAAGTGGTCAAAGTGAACAGCAATAATAAGACAGAGATACCATGTGCCATTAATAGGATGCAAAGAAACAAACATAAGCATTTGTGATATTTTAGCCAAAGACATACATTTTCTAAAACAAGAAAACATTGGATAAACCTATAGAAAAAGAGAATTTATGTTTCAAAGGGAAATCTGTGTCCACAGTTTTGTCTAGCAGTGAATTAACTGACTTCTTCCCTACAGGTGAAAAACTAGTTTTGTCTCTACTTGCAATTCAACATTCCTCTTTTTCATGCAAATTTGTGTCTTTTGACTCTTCCCCTTTCAACCGGTGAAAACATCTGCCTAGTTCCCTCATATCAAATGAATAACATACATTCTTGTAATATATGTTGAATTTTATATCTGTATGAAAGCCATGCTTTTACCTTTCCCTGATAATTACCTTTTAATTAACTACTTATTAATAAACTTCGATTAGAGAATATTCTAAAGATGGCTGACCTATGATCTTGAAAGTGTCAAAGCCATGAGAGAAAAGGAAAGATTAAGGAATAGCTCCAGACTACAAGAGATTATACTAGGGAACCAGTGATTGAAATTTACATGAGTTGTCTGGCAACAGGAGGTCCCAGTAAGGAAGAAAAGTGCTGCCACCAAAAACTAACCAGGAGAATTCAGGAGGGGCCCAAAGGAGGGTGGAGAAGCCAACCCATATGTCCTACCAACCTCCTGAAATCCTTGCTGGAATCCATCTTGGCTGAGAGATTGCACACACCACCAGGAAAGATGCTGAGTCAGACCAAATATGGGCACAAGCAAGATGACTGCCCACAGAAAACCCAGAAACTACGCATGACCATAAAACCTGAGATTGTGATCCACAAGGCAGAGCAGTTATTCTGGGTTCCTGTACCACCTTGCTGCTCTCTGTCCAGGCACCCCTTCCCAAAAAAGTTTTTTTCTTTAACTTTCTCAGTACTGTCTCCTAGAACAATTCATTTTTGAGTGTTCAACCAGCACCTACTGTCCAGACCTGGAAAAGGTCCCCCTTCCTGCAACAATTAGGAGAAGGCAGGACAACTGGGTGCAAGCCTCTCTAGGATTAGATCTTTGTAAAGGACGGAGGAGCCTGGTGGGCTGCAGTCCACGGGGTCGCTAAGAGTTGGACACGACTGAGCGACTTCCCTTTCACTTTTCACTTTTATGCATTGGAGAAGGAAACGGCAACCCACTCCAGTGTTCTTGCCTGGAGAATCCCAGGGATGAGGGATCCTGGTGGGCTGCCGTCTATGGGGTCGCACAGAGTCGAACACGACTGAAGTGACTTAGCAGCAGCAGCAGCAAACGACACAATCAGGACATCTGATGAAACTTGAGCTTGCAACTTTTCCATTAAGTTTGGAACTGTTAAACTAATTGAACAAGCCACCCTTTAGAGGAGGCAGCTCTAATACTCTGGCTTCCTATATAATCAATCCAAAACCCGAAACCTACAAATGCCTCCAGGTTAGGAAATGGAAACCTAAGGACAAGCAACCAGACTTGACTTGACTAACAGTCTAACAAGGCCCTTGCTTGTTTCCACTTCTTCTCTGTAGGAGACTCTTCCCTCTCCCACTAGCTCCTGTGAATAGAGTGCTCCTAACCACTTCCAGTCTGGCACTGACCAATTCTAACTGATTTCTGTTCAAATACACTCTAAAAATGTTTTGCTATGGGTCAGTTAATCTTTTAACAGAACTGCTTCAAAATTAACGCTTGTCAGAGGTGTGTGTGTGTGAAATATATAAAGCAATCAATGCAATTTTTCAAAACAAACTTCTGGCCTCAGGCCTGTGCATCCTTAGGTATATATAAGCAGTGTGTGTGTGTGTGTGTGTGTGTGTGTGTGTGTGTGTGTGTGTTCTAACCCCTGTAGCAGATTCTGGCTTTAGAAAGTTCTTGACCAGAGTACAGAGAGAGAAATTCAGTGTTTCTCACTTCTCTACTTCCTCACCTTGGCTTCAGAGAAACATAGGCAGAAGAGGAATTTTTTGTTGTGATGTCCGTTTTCTTATTTGAAGTTCTCTCTTTCTCTCCTTCTCCTTCTCCCTCTCTCTCTTTCTCTATCTCCATATATATCCACTTTAAAAGAAACATAATCAGGAGAACAAATGATTCTCCAAAGATGATGGATGCTTCACAGTGATCAGAAGCCCCTCACCTTAGCTCAAGCTGTGGCATCCTTTCCCCAGCAGAAGACAACCTCTCCTTTAAACAGGCTATATGACCCCTTCTTATTTCTATGAGAGTGATGGACAAAGACGCGGAGACAAAGCAAAAAGGGATGGTGAGGCGGAGTTTCAGCGTAAGGAATTTTCTGCCACACAACCCCCAACAAAGCCCAAGAAGGTTGGCCCCTTTGGCGTTTGTGATGCAAATTCCTGGCAGGGCCCCAGAAGGGCTGCTCCTGTTGAAACTCCCTGAGCTCTGTGTCCTGGAGCGCCAAGAAGGCAGACTGAGGGAGCTGGAAGACTCAGCCAGCTTCTCAGCTGGGGCCCACGGACCACACAGAGCTGCTTCTTTCTGGTTCGGCCTGGGGAGCCGCTGGCTCCTCCTCGTGGCCTCTGTCCGAGGTGAAGTACAGGACACGCATGGTGTGACCTGCGCTTGGCGGCTGGCAGAGATTCCCTGATCAATCTGGCCTGGCCTGGACCTTCCACAACAACCACGGTTTATAAGAAACACTGAATTCTCAGAAGCAAGAGCCTGAATTAGAGCCAATAATCCGTGTCCGTGAAGCTTAGCAAAGTCACTTTCAAGAAAGAAATTTATCTTTTGTGTGAAGACAAAAAAGGTCACACATCGTCCCAAACTGTCATATGCATGACTGTGTCCTCTCCCTCCCCACCCAACAACACACACGTTCTGTGTCTAACCCAGTGTCAGGAATATCTGGCATTCAAAGAATACATACTTAGCTAAATGAATAAAACCTAGAAACCCATTCTCAAGTGTGGGTGCCAGGCAACATCAAGGCCAAGACATCCTTCTGCATGATTAATTTAGATCATAACTGAATTTCCACACCTGCCACGTAATCACAACTCTGACTCCAACCAGCAGAAAGTGACCTGAATCATCAAAGTTTAGTATGAAACTGTGTATTAACAATGACAATTTATATAAACAACACACATAGCTATACACACACCCGGACAGCCTCATCTGTGTCATCTATATGACAGAATGGGGAGGGGACTGGCAATTTATACAACAAATGTGGTTTGTTTTCAAGACAATTATTTACAGGCTTTGCTGTGCTGTGTGCTTGGTCACTCGGTCGTATCTGACTCTGACCCCATGGACTGTTGCCCGCCAGGCTCCTCTGTCCATGGAATTCTCCAGGGAAGAATACTGGAGTGGGTTGCCATGCTCTCCTCCAGGGGATCTTCCCAACCCAGGGTTCGAACCCAGATTTCCTACATTGCAGGTGAATTCTTTACCATCTGAGCCACCAGGGAAGTCCACTTAAGGGAAAGAGTCCCATAGTTATTTTAGAGATATACATATGAAGTAACTATGGAACTCTTTCTACCGTTGCTGCTGCTGCTGCTGCTAAGTCACTTCAGTCGTGCTCGACTCTGTGCGACCCCATAGACGGAAGCCCACCAGGCTCCCCCGTCCCTGGGATTCTCCAGGCAAGAATACTGGAGTGGGTTGCCATTTCCTTCTCCTAGTATAGCCAAATTTTGGAGAAATCAACTAAGCAAATAAAAAGTACTTGTAAATTCCCTGCTGCTGCTGCTAAGTCGCCTCAGTCGTGTCCGACTCTGTGCGACCCCATAGATGGAAGCCCACCAGGCTCCCCCGTCCCTGGGATTCTCCAGGCAAGAATACTGGAGTGGGTTGCCATTTCCTTCTCCTAGTATAGCCAAATTTTGGAGAAATCAACTAAGCAAATAAAAAGTACTTGTAAATTCCCTAGATAAGTGAAAACTCCTCAAATACCTCACTGCTATTTTTCTTAGGAAAGCCAGAATCCCTAAGGAAACACCAGCCCAGCATTGCCCAGGGTGTTAGGAATGGACATACTCCTACAAGAAGGGTAAAGTACAAATTAGGACGTGTCAGCAAGCTATGGGGCTGTTTTTATTTTAAAACAGCTTGAATATGTGCTGAATTAGTAATTTTATTTCAATAAAATAATTATTCACAAAGATTCTGCTGAAAGAAAAACTGATGAGAGAATGTTCACAATCATAATAAAACCTCAAAACAGTAAATATCCAACAATAGGGGAACGGTTGGTTAATTCCACTCTGTATATCCTTCAAATTATCATATTACACTGCTTACCAACTGTACTTCAACAGAGCTTTGAAAGTGAATTAATAGGCAGACAACAACCTAGAGGGGAGGGATGGGGAGATGGGAAGAAGGCTCAAGAGAGAGGGGATATATGTATATACATACAGCTGATTCACTTTGTTGTACTGCAGAAACTAATATAATGTTGTAAAGCAATTATACTCCAATAAAAATAGGCAGATAACAAAAATCATGAAGGAAATAATATTTAATGACCTAGCACTATTGTTAAGTACAAAAAGCAGATTACAGAGACCATTAATCCTATAATTCTATTTTTGTAAAACCTGTGTCTGTGTGTGTAAGCCTGTGTGTGTGTGTGTGTGTGTATCTATAAGAATGTACAAAAACAATATACACCCAGATGTTAAAAATATTTGCCTCTGGTACAGCAGAAGACAAATGATTCTTATTTGTTTCTTTCTGCTTACTGACATTTATTTTTAAATAATAAATAAATGAGTTTTTGGTAAATAGATGGATTTAACTTTTTTCACTCTTAACTTTTCTGCCCAGGGTGGTGCTAACTGCTTACTCATATTCCAAGGGCGTAATTTGCCTGTCATGTTGCCAAGTGGGAAACTAGAAGGATCCTGCCCTTTCATTCTTGGAAATGTTCCTCTGTTCTTCTGACTGTTAAACAGCAAAAGGGCACAGAGTAAACCATCCAACTGTGTGTGTGCACAGCAGCATAGACAAAGAACACAGCGTTTAATTAAAACCCTAAGAAAAGCAGTGTTATTCTCTACAATGGATTTAAAGTTGCAGGTACAATTTTTTTTCTTTCAAATAAAATATATCATTTCCAAGAATCTTTTAATAACTATCCTTTAAAAACACACACACACACAGAAAACAAAAATAATTGCCCATTCCTTAATGGATACCATTTCCTGACTCAGGCTGGAGAAACAAGTTTCCCCAAAAATGTATACACTTCCACATCTATCTCTCAAGCTGAAACTAGGAATGGAATTTCAAAATTATACAAGAATGGAAAAATGAAATTCAAGTTTTAGACACTGTGTTCTGCCAAAGTGTCACTGCCTCTTGCTCCTCTGTTGTTCATTTTTTCCCTGTAGTCTCTCCTGGTACCAGCTGGAGAGAGACGTTACAAAGCTCAGCCTTGGGTAATGGCAAGCAGGCAAGCAATCTTTGAATCTCATTATAGCTCAAAGTAAGAAGAAAAATTCCAGCTACATTTCTTCAGTGTTTCCTAAAAATTTCCACAGGTCCTGCTCAGGAAACTGCTGCCTTTTCCACCTGGAAGTCTGCCCAGGAGTCATAAGTAAATGCCTTCCAAATTGCAGGATCTATTTAATTTGTGCAGCTTCTATTCCGAAGGTTTCCTGTTAATTAATTAAAGTCTTGTTTAAGTTTAATTGAGAAGCTGAGTTTCCCTCTTTTCCTTTTCATCTGAGCAAAAGATCTGAAAATAACTGTTCATCAAATGAGCAGCTTCCCAGCATGAGTGGCAAGACCTTGCAGAAAGAAGGCAGGAAGGTTGTACAGCTCCGGTGCCCTCTTTACTCCATCCCTATGAGTACTGTGACTTTAAACTTATACGCAAAATGGTGATGAGGGCACAGACCAAGGGCATTCAGAGAGATATCATCCCTTCCCAGTAACACAGTGTGATGGGAGAGTATCAGAGACAATGCAAACCAGAACACACTCAAGATCTGGTCTTGAGTTCTGTTCATCTGTCTGCAATCAAGTTGCACGTAACAAACTGGGCTGGCTTACAGATTATAAATAATTACAATATGAATGAGTATGATACACTTTGGAAAAAAAGAATTCAATTACTGTGGTTCACATAGAGTAAATTCAGTATTGACATGTGAAACCTAGAGATATAATTCAGATCTGCTGTTCCCCCAGTGTTCATTCTGTAGGCCACTCTGTAAGTCAAGATAAATTACAGAGTAAGGCAACAGCACAGATGAAAACCACTAAGGTTGGCAAGGCCATACATAGTATCCGTTGTTACTCTTTCTCCTCTCAAGCACAAGTGATAGTGTCTCCTTGATGAGTGTCATGGGCTGAACTGTATCCCCTGAAATTCATATATTGAATTCCTGTCCCCGATACATCAGAATGGGCAGTATTTGGAGATAAAGCCTCTAAAGAGGTTATTAAGTTAAAATGAGGCCTTTAGGGTCCTAATCCAGTCTGACTGATGTCCTTGTAAGAGGAGGCAAACTGGACAAAGAGATATCTAGGATGCTTTTGATTAGAGGAAAGACTGTGTAAGGACATAGGAAGGTGTGCATGCTAAGGCACTTCAGTCACGTCCAGCTCTTTGTGACCCTATGGACCGTAGCCCTTTGGGCTGCTCTGTCCATAGGATACTCTAGGCAAGAATACTGGAGTGGGTTGCTGTGCCCTTCTCTGGGGATTTTCCCCAGACCCAGGGATCAACCCATGTGTCTTAAGTCTCCTGCATTGGTAGGTGGGTTCTTTACTACTAGCGCCACCTGGGAAGCCCTATAGGAAGAAGGTGACCATTAGCAAATCAAAGAGAGCTGCAGAAGAAACCACGCCTGCCAACACCTTGAGCTTGGACTTTCAGTCACCAGTACTGTGGGAATAGAAATTTCTGTTATTTAAGCCATCTGCTCTGTGGTATTTTGTTACAGAAGCCTTAGCAAATGAAAATAATGAGAAACTTAAAAATTAAAGCTCCTAGCATGCATTCTCCCTGATTGTCAAGTATATAACTGCCAAGCTCCAGAGGTTCTGGAGCTCTGCTCCAGTCCTCTATTTAGGGTACATATGCCATGCACTCTGGTTTTCAGTGTATGGACCATTGTAATTGTAATTATGATTGCAGTTCTGATAAACCTGGAAGTATTAACACAATGTCATTCTGCATATGCCAGAGCTTAAACCCCTGGATACTTGGTATCTGTGGCAGAACCAACTAATATTAGCAGGTTCCACTGAAACTGGTTCTAGTACATTGTTTTTGATATGCGGATGGCTGAGATTCAGAATGCGGGAACACATTTATGTTTTTGTTTAACATGTTACATATGTAATGGAGGCAGAAGCTCCCAGGGCTCACTATCCCACCAGAAGCAGTCATGGGTGTGAAGCAGGGCCTATCATGTATGGCAAGCTCATGAAGTCATCCACAGTCACCAGTGTATGTGTCTGTAATCACAACTCGCAATCCACTGTCCACTAGTGACAAGAAGTGAGGAATCTGATACGCTCCTCACTGGATTCTAGCCTGGAGCTTCCGACAGACAGAATCCTCCTTCTCCTTGTCCTTGGGTGAGCCTCATGGATGGCTAAACTTATTCAACTTCCCTTCAAGTTGCTGCTTCAAGCACCAACTCCAATTTATAGTAACCACTTTGGATTTTGATAACACCCAGAATTTGAGATTTCCTGTCCTACTCCAAGTCCATGTTTGCCAAAAATTTAATAAGCCGAGTTTTAGTCATCATTTAAAAAATAGATAAGAAAATAGCTGGATGCATCATTGACTCAATGGACATGAATTTGAGCAAGCTCTGGGAGACTTGAAGGATAGGGAAGGATAGGGAAGCCTGGCATGCTGCAGTCCATGAGGTCACAAAGAGTCAGACACGACTGAGCAGCTGAACAACAACAACAAAATAGATAATATTGTCTATAGCTGACCCTTTCCAGATCACCCAATCCTGATTCCCAGTCCTCTTGGATTAAACTTTCACCCCTCCATTATTCACTCCTAGATGTTTTCTCTACTTGTCTGTGAAGTAAGACCCCCCAACTCCAAACTCTGGAGAACATTCTAATATAGGAGATATTTCTATTGTTATAAAACATGCTCTTTGAAATAGAAAAAAAGAATCTTTTATTAGCCAGTAGCAGAGGCTAAATAATGCCAAGTGTAGGAGGAGACAGGAAGGAAGGAAGGAAGGCAGTGGGCTGAGACAGGTTCCTACTATGTACAGTCATCAGGTCATTCTTTAAATCATCACATACTGGAGAGAGATTTAAATGACCCAGGTTTAAACTGCAGTCTCAGTGATAGTCATTCTTTCCTAATAAATACCTACCTGAGCTCTGCATATTATTCATTTGGCATATTACTATGTAGTTGGCTGGCTCAGCATTCCCACAAGGTCTAACTGGCATACTCTAATAGTCTTTACCAGTAGCACCTGACCATATAGAAATGAGCAGTTTCCTGTGGACCCTAAGCTGTCATTCTGTGGTCAAGGGAATGATCTATCCACACATATAAAAACTAGGTCCATCTAGCTCCTTAGACTCCACAATCACACCACAGAATCAAACCTTTCCCTAAGAAGATGAATTCCTCAATCAGAAATGCCCATTGCTTCCTTGTTCAGGATAGAACTCAAACTCCTTAAAGCCCATTCACTGACACCCTCCTGTAAGGTTCCATGGGATGTAACTGGTCCAACCTCTAGACTCCCAGCCCTCAGGAGGAATTGCACCTCAAATGAATTCTGCCTCTAAAAAGTTTTGGATGCCAAGAGTCACACCTTGTACAATTTTCCCGACTTCTAATTTTTTGTACACAGTGGGTACCTAATAAATGCTTATTGTGCATACATGCTAAGTCGCTTCAGCTATGTCCGAGTCTTTGCCACCCTATGGACTGTAGCCCACCAGGCCCCTCTGTACAGTGGATTCTCTAGGCAAGAATACTGAAGTGGGTTGCCGTGCCCTCCTTCAGGGGATCTTCCCAACCCAGGGATTAAATCCATGTCTCTTTACATCTCCTGCATTGGCAGATGGGTTCTTTACTGCTAGCACTAACTGGGAAGCCCAGTGTTTATTATACTTAATGGTAAATAACTAAATACATGTATTTGATCAGTCAAATGTTAATGTAAAAAAACAATTACTTTAGGGATGCTATTTAGACCTGATATAAGACTCTGAAATCTAGGGAGGTATTCTAACTCTCTTTAAAAATGGAGTCAGGGGAGGAAAATTCTTTTTGCAGATAAGCAAAGGATGTGAGGGATTTATATTTTAAAGAACTATAATTTGTGTTGGAAAGGCCCTTAGAGATAATGACCTAATATTTCTCCTTCTAAATCTGAAATTTCAGACTGTGTTAGATACTGACTAGTTGGTGGGTGGAGAACATAGTGATCCTTAACAAAACCACACCCCACACACTATCTTAAATGCTATTTTTCTTCCTGAGCCTAGACAATTTCTGGTATTTAAAACTAGAAATTCTAAAAACAAGGAAAGTATACCCAGAATGAAGTCTAGATAAAAGGTGCTTACTCGGTGCCGCTTTCCACCATCTGTGTCAGGAGAGAGATCCCATCCAGATTTATAAACTCCTGGGCAAATGTGACGTCCCGGGAGAGGCTGGCCAAGTCCTTCAGGGCCTCCAGCTTGGCGTCCATACTCGATGACTGGATTCGCTCATGGAGCTGCTGGGCGTTTTGAGCCTCACCGGAGAGAAAAATAAAGCAAAGAGTGTTCACAGAGGAAACCACCAGATTAAAAAAAATAAATAAGATCACCATCTCATTGAGAAAGGAAGAAACAAAGGCCAGATGCACAAGTTCAGTTAAGTATTACAAACCAAGGGAGGTTTCCAACCATAATGACTTCACCTTCAGGCAATGCTTGTCAATTTCACAACGAAAATCAGTTGCCTTTCTTTGACAGGACCCATATTCCCATCTCAAGGAGAAGCAAGAGCCCAAGAACAGTAAAACCCTGGAAATGGAGCGGGTATGGCAGTGTGGAGGGGAAAGGGGGGAGAATGTTTACTTTTTAAGTAAAATTATTATCTATAAATGACAAAAAGCTATTTGCTTAATTAAGCAATTGCACAAATTTATACAGCATGTTCAGCCATTCAGTCAATACTCTGAGTAATAACTGCCTACACAAAATGTTCAAAAGCGTCATTAGACACCCAAATAATCTTTCGGGGTTACTGAAAATCTTCCAGCACAACACAACGGAGCTTATAAATTCCACTCTTCAACAACATGTGTTTCATGCACATTAGTTATTTACAGCATGAATTTAAAACAAAGTAATTAAACAAGCAAACAAAAATACAAAAAATAATTTAAAACCAAATTAGCAGCTTTGCCTAGAACTAGAGTTCTCATTTTTAAGACATTGGCACCTGGCTTCTACATGCAAGACAGAAATATACTGGAGGACCTGAATGTCTAGATAATAACGTGTCTTCACATTATGTGGTTTTCAGGGACAAGCAGCCTAAGAAAGCAACATTGATGCAGGGGTCTAATTGACAAAAACTCAGCCACATTGGGGAGGGGCCTCAAGGAGGTATGTTGGGCAGCACGAACAGTTGGTGCAAAGGAAAAACAGAGGGAACAGGCCTAGGATGTCTGCAGGGACAGAAAGAGGACTAGTGTGCCTGCGGTTGGAGGGCAAAGGGGAGCGTGTAAGGAGGTGAGGACAGGCAAATAGACTGGGCCAGGAGGCCTAAGAAGTTCATGAGCAGAAGCAGCAGAGCCGGAGGAATTCTGGGTGGTGATGATCTTCCCTGATTGATAAGATGAATTTAAACATCTAGACAAATGTGTGGTACCTTTGGTGCTCTTAAAATAGCTTTCATATTCAAACACTAGAAGCAATGAATATATAAATGCACACATATTTGCATAAACATGACCCAAGGAAACAAATCAAGATATAGCCCACTTTTATTTATGAATTACAATGTTCTGCATAATTTTTTGTTGCAAGCTTCACTTTTCAAATTTTCCATGAGTCTGTAATATCTTTATATTTGGGGGAAATTTTACATTATTAAAAAATAAAATAGCCTTAGTTTTGATTTTCCAAACAGAACAACTGAAAAAGACTCTAATAGCTGTGTGGGTGATTGTATCAGAGAGTAAGTATTGTTTTCCAGCATTGTCCTAGGATAGAAAACAAGTTTCATCTTGAGTCACTCAAATAACATGGTGTGGCTGCCTAATGTCCAGGGATGAGAAAGTTCTGGGCCCAAGCTCAGAGGCAAACAGTCTCTGAGGGATCACCACTGGACACAGAATAGGTATAGACAGTAGATGTGTGCCAAGTATTTACCATCTCTGTTCTCTAAGGTCCTAATTAAAGCTTTTCCCAAGGAATTTCCCGAATGGTTCTGGGTCCATGATACCAACTAAGAAGTAATCAAAAAAGTCTATAGGTTCACAGATATTTTCAAATGTGCACTCAATATTGCCCAGCAATCCAACCAAGTTTCCCTGGAATGTCTGCTGCATGCGTACTAAGTCATCAGTCATGTCTGACTCTTTGTGACCCTATGGACTATAGCCCGCCAGGCTCCTCTGTCCACAGGATTCTCCAGGCAAGAATACTGGAGTGAGCTGCCATGCCCTCCTCCAAAGGATCTTGCCAACCCAGGGACTGAAGGTGTGTCTCTTAGTCTCCTGCAATGGCAGGTGGGTTCTTTACCACTAGCACCACCTGGGAAGCACCCTCCAAAATGACTCTTTCACACCTTTTCTTCTTTCCTTAAACTCCCTCATTTCCTGCTTCCCTAACACTGGTGATCTTGCCTTACATTTTATTGAGGAAATCAAAGTAATCAGTCAGGAATTTCTGCATCTTCCTATTTCAAAAAGCACAGTGTTCCTTCAGCTTCCTGTTTGCAAGGACATGGTCCCAGGGCCTTTATGCTCCTGCTCTGCTTCTTTGTGATTCTATGCACCTGACCCCTGTTTCCTGTCCAAGGTCAATCGTTCCCTTATCCCTGGCCCTAGAGCTGTCACCCTCTCACCTTCTCAGGCATTCTGCCCCTACTGTGTCCCCCTTTCTTTTGTACATCAGTCTGTGCAGTAGATCAGGTCCAGCTGCAAACATCTCTAACAGGCCCTGTTTTAAAAACAAATGAAAAGGTGTGTACATTTGTCACACCTTTGCACACTGAGTCAATTCGCTTCCAGCCAGGCCCTTGATTCACTGCTTCCATTCTCCACAACAGTTCTGGAATTAAGAGTGGGTCTAAAATTGCCACTCACCTCACCTCACATTCTCCTCCTCAGCTCCATCCGTGAGCTTCCATACTCACCCCTATCTACCCATACAACGTTTCCATGACGCCCTGTCTACCTCGCTCATCTGGTCCTCCTTACCTTCTCAACTGCCTGGTTGACGTGTCCTCATGGACACAGGACAGGCATCTCCAATTCTTCATTTCCCGCTTCCTAAACTTTCTATTCCAGTAAGCAGCACTGCTATTGATTGTGCCCAAACACCATGGACATCCTTGCAGTCTCCCTCAAGGAGAACCACAGCCCCAGGATCAGGAAGTGCACTCCTTGACTGACTCTCCTTCAGACCATCCATGTCCAGAACACACAGGCAGCCCGCGCCATCGTCTCCAACTGGCACTGCCACCCCACCTCCTAACCTGGCCCCTTGACACTCGCAATCTGTTCCAGGGCAGCACCCAGAGTGATCCTGTCCCCACTCTGCCTAAAAGCTTCTGCTCGCTTCTCTCTTTATTAAGCTCATAGGGTGACAGCAAGAAACAGAACTTAAGCCATCCTACCATCTGTTTTAGGTTTCTCAACTCAGGAGAAAGAAATTGGCTTAAAAAATCATTAACATCATTACAGTTAAGAATTTCTGACAACCTGAATCCACAAAGTGACTGAGGTAACACTGTTTTTCTTTTCGCCACAGTAACTGGACCCCCAAATCAGCGCAGCAGGCTCTTTAACCCAGATGCTTCTAATATCAGTTCCCCAAATGCAAAAGCAGAAGGCAGGGTTGCGCTTAAAGCTGATGAAGCAACAGCAGATACTTGATAAGCAATTTTATTTAATTTGTCCACATGGGCCAAAATGAGGGATAAGATGCAAGAAGAGTTCAGGTCATATATAAAAGGGCTTTTAAAAATCTGATAGTTTGGAATACTGGAATGGTTTTAGCATGGAATGTCATGATTCATCTCTCGTATACTGCAGTGACATTATTAAATTTGTTTGCAGATTTATTTAATTAAAAATAACATCAGCCGGGACTTCGCTGGTATTCCAGTGGCTGATTCTGTGCTACCACTGCAAGAGGAACAGGTTCGATGCCTGATCAGGGAAGATCCCATATTCTACAGTTCAGTTCAGTCACTCAGTCGTGTCCTAGTCTTTGCGACCCCATGAATTGCAGCACACCAGGCCTCCCTATCCATCACCAACTCCCGGAGTTCACTCAAACTCACATTCATCGAGTCAGTGATGCCATCCAGCCATCTCATCCTCTGTCGTCCCCTTTTCCTCCTGCCCCCAATCCCTCCCAGCATCAGAGTCTTTTCCAATGAGTCAACTCTTTGCATGAGGTGGCCAAAGTACTGGAGTTTCAGCTTTAGCATCATTCCTTCCAAAGAAATCCCAGGGCTGATCTCCTTCAGAATGGACTGGTTGGATCTCCTTGCAGTCCAGGGGACTCTCAAGAGTCTTCTCCAACACCATAGTTCAAAAGTATCAATTCTTCGGCGCTCAGCCTTCTTCACGGTCCAACTCTCACATCCATACATGACCACTGGAAAAACCATAGCCTTGACTAGATGGACCTTTGTTGGCAAAGTAATGTCTCTGCTTTTGAATCTGCTATCTAGGTCAGTCATAACTTTCCTTCCATGGAGTAAGCGTCTTCTAATTTCATGGCTGAAATCACCATCTGCAGTGATTTTGGAGCCCAAAAAATGAAGTCTGACACTGTTTCCACTGTTTCCCCATCTATTTCCCATTAAGTGATGGGACCAGATGCCATGATCTTAGTTTTATGAATATTGAGCTTTAAGCCAACTTTTTCATTCTCCTTTTCACTTTCATCAAGAGGCTTTTTAGTTCCTCTTCAATTTCTGCCATAAGGGTGGTGTCATCTGCATATCTGAGGTTATTGATACTTCTCCTGGCAATCTTGATTCCAGCTTGTGCTTCTTCCAGCCCAGCATTTCTCATGATGTACTCTACATATAAGTTAAATAAGCAGGGTGACAATATACAGCCTTGATGTACTCCTTTTCCTATTTGGAACCAGTCTGTTGTTCCATGTCCAGTTCTAACTGTTGCTTCCTGATCTGCATACAGATTTCTCAAAAGGCAGGTCAGGTGGTCTGGTATTCCCATCTCTTTCAGAATTTTCCACAGTTTATTGTGATCCACACAGTCAAAGGCTTTGGCATAGTCAATAAAGCAGATGTTTTTCTGCAACTCTCTTGCTTTTTCAATGATCCAGCGGATGTTGACAATTTAATCTCCAGTTCCTCTGCCTTTTCTAAAACCAGCTTGAATATCTGGAAGTTCACGGTTCATGTATTGCTGAAGCCTGGCTAGGAGAATTTTGAGCATTGCTTTACTAGTGTGTGAGATGAGTGCAATTGTGCGGTAGTTTGGGCATTCTTTGGCATTGCCTTTCTTTGGGATTGGAATGAAAACTGACCTCTTCCAGTCCTGTGGCCACTGATGAGTTTTCCAAATTTGCTGGCATATTGAGTGCAGCAGGGTGCAGCCAAAATAAAATAAACTAACAGCAGCACATGGTACATAAATATGTAAGTATTATCAGAAGTTATAAAGTGAAAAATAGAGTTAGCATAATGCTAACAGTTTCTTGTGATATTCCTTGAGAAACATTTCTATTCTTTTATTGACATATACCTATTTTCCCTGTGCATCAGGGGGATGACTCTACACACCGTGTTCTGAAACCTGCTTTGGCACTTAATAAAATTCTGAGGTGCCTCTGAGGCAGCACATGCCACATTCTTTTTCACATCTACACAGTATTCTGTCACACAGTTATCACCTAATGCATTTAACTAGTCCCAACTGATAGTTAATAGGTTCCAGCTTTTGATTATTGAAAGCAATGATGCATACAGCCTTGTATGGATGTGTATGGTGTGTGTGTGTGTGTGTGTGTGTGTGTGTATCCTACAGTGCTTTTGTGAGACTATCTATTGAATAAATTCCCAGCAGTAAAATTATCAGAACAAAGACACATGCATTTTAAGCTTGGGTGAATACAGCTAAATTGCCCTCCAAAAAGGCTGTACCAATTTATACTCTTGACCCCACAGCATCTTTGCCTCGTGCCTTGATTATCAAGAAGTATAAATTTTCATCTCTTTTTTGAGAGGAAGATTGAGTTTCTTCTTTCACAACTATAGGTATATAGCTTATATATAGGTCTATACAGATCCTGCTTGGCAAGATAAGATAGATAAATATATAGATTTATAGACAGAGAGAAAGAAATCATTTTTTAATAGATTTTGGACTATCTATTTTGGGGGCAGTTTATTTATTCACAAGGGATCTTGCAAATTTAGAAATTAATCCTCCATTTATTACTTACCTTGCCAATAGTTTTTCTTAATTTGCTATTTTTCACTTTGTTTCTGGAATTTTTCCCAAACATGAAAGTTCTGTGGTGGTGTTTTTAATTTTTGGTAATCAAATTTATTAATCTTTTTCTTTGTAACTTCTGAGTTTTGTGTCCTATTTAGAACTTAGAATGGCTTTCCATACTCCAAAATTACAAATATATTTACTATAAAAACTTTACAAAACAAAAACTTCAGGAATGTGAAAACAATGGTCTGGAAACCTAAGCTTACTCTATTAATAACAGGAACAGTAGTCAAAATTTATGTAAAACATGCTTCATGTAACATGTGACCTCAGGTTAGATTTCCATAGCTATTATTAATATTATCATGACAGATACAAGGAAATACTACTTAGCAGCATAATCTGAAGGTCTTCAAACCTTTAAATGCTCAAAAACTCACACATATTCACACACATTTCCAGGGTGGGTTCATGGCTATATTTTCATACTACTGGGGAGATGGATAAGGATGCTGCTGCTGCTGCTAAGTCGCTTCAGTCGTGTCCGACTCTGTGCGACCCCATAGACGGAAGCTCACCAGGCTCCCCCGTCCCTGGGATTCTCCAGGCAAGAACACTGGAGTGGGTTGCCATTTCCTTCTCCAATGCATGAAAGTGAAAAGTCAAAGTGAAGTCGCTCAGTTGTGTCCGACTCTTAGCGACCCCACGGACTGGAGCCCACCAGGCTCCTCCGTCCATGGGATTTTCCAGGCAAAAGTACTGGGGTGGGGTGCCATTGCCTTCCCCGATATGACATCTTAAAAAGATATATATTTAAGATGGTCAGTAGAGAGATTGTCTGAAGATATGCAACATAGAGGAAGACCATATGCCAAGTGTTGGGCTATTAAAAGAATAACTGTGCAGTTTTTTAAATCTTTTCTTATTAATGCCCTATTTTGTTAGGAATAATCCAGAAAGAATAGTTTTATAACAGAGTAAGACTGAAAATAAATCCATCAAAATGCCATTGATAGAGTGGACATGAGCTGCACATTACCTAAAACAAGAGTGTGTGTATGCATGCATCTATGAGTGTGGGTGAGTGTGAGTACTGTGGCTACAGAGAGAGTTCAGCTGAGGTAGATACAAAAACTTGTAAAAGTTAGCACAACACCATTTGCTGGTTTCTTTATGGTACTCTAACACCTCCTTGCAAATTCAATAGAGACAGTTTTCAAAAATATATTTTTATTGTGTATATAAGAAGTGAAAGAGTTAGCATATGCTGACCCATATTTTTTCAGTCAAACACAAAATCTTTAAAAAGAAAATCTACCAGCAACAAACAAAGTTTAAGATCCAATATGTCTTGCTGATAGAGTAATTCCCAATGCTAGATTCCATGGCTACAGTCAAACCATAAAGTGCTTACTTAAAGTGCAGGTGCTTGGACCCTATTCTAAGATGTCATTATTCAGCTTCTCTTTAAAGGCCCAGACATCAGCATTTTTAAAGTTCTACCAATGATTCAACTTTGGGGACCATTATTCTCTGGAAAATGTAAACTAGTCTCTTGCAGGGGGACTCTATTATATAGTGTTGTTTTTGTGCACTGGTTTTTGCATGTCTCCCTTCACTGTGTTGGGTACATGAAGGGCACAAGCTCCAGTGTCCCCAGTGAGGCCAAGTCACACCACAGTGTCAGCACGTTGGCTTTCTGGATGCTGAGAAACTTCATCCTGACAAACACTAACCTTCTTGCAAGCAGTAGCTTGGCACTGCAGAAATTTTGTTCATGAAGCCAAGCCATAGATTAAAAAAAAAAAAAAAAAATAGTGCCTTTCTAATTCTGAGATGAAACAAAAGTAAGGTATACTCTTTCTGCCCAACAACCAGATGAGTAATTTCAACAGGATATATAGGAACTGCTGCTGCTGCTAAGTCACTTCAGTCGTGTCCGACTCTGTGCGACCCCATAGACAGCAGCCCACCAGGCTCTGCCATCCCTGGGATTCTCCAGGCAAGAACACTGGAGTGGGTTGCCATTTCCTTCTCCATTGCGTGAAAGTGAAAAGTGAAAGTGAAGTCGCTCAATTGCAGCCGACTCCTAGTGACCGCATGGACTGCAGCCTACCAGGCTCCTCCATCCATGGGATTTTCTAGGCCAATATAGGAACTACAAAACCCAAATGAAACCATGGTCTCTAAAAATCAAATTAACGTGAATTCATGCTAACTGAAGTAAGGTCAGTGCTAAGGCAGACAAAAATGTCTTGGCTCAACATGGAGTCACTGAAAAATGAGTGTGAATGATAATTTCCCCTAAGTAGGAAAGAAGGTACCAAAAGCCAGTTTAGCCAACTCCAGCAGCGTATTCTATTGAGCCCATCACTGTGTTTAGGCTCAAGATGTTACTGGGTAAAATGTTTAGGTGTTTGTAAGCCTCTGTAATGTAATTTTCAACAAGAAGAATTTGTGGTGGTTACAGTACCCACAATTTAATTTTAGCCAGATGCTTTTCCCAATTTTTAAATTTATTTTTAGCCTAGCACATGGCTTCAGTGGAAACTGAAAATGAGAGCTAGACAGTTTTCATCACATATGCAGAGTGAAAATAGTAACACTTGGTGTATTTTGTGCAGATTATTTTTTAGGAAAGTGATAAAATGCACTGTGAAAAAAACATAGTTTAAATATGCTAATGTTACTACCCAAAGTCTCTATAAGCAAGTAAGAAAGATCAAGTTAAGCAATACAGTTGGCTACAGTAATCTAAATATACTGTAGCATTTTGTTTAGCAGTTTTTATTTGGAAAACTTGAAAGAGTTTTTTTCTAGAATCAGCTGTCAGTGAAACAACAGAAGTGGCAAATATTTCTTAAATTGTATTTGATGAATTGTCACAATAACTGACCAAACCTTTGGAAATGCTTAAACATTTTCACTCTTCCATACACAGACAGACACACCTTTTGACTTTCAAGGTAGTTGTGTTCCCTTTGTTTGTTCAGATAGTCTTAGGTGGATCTGTGGGTAGGCAGGTAAAACCGATTTGCAGGGTAGAGTTATCTTATCTATATTATGAGAATTGTTGATATGACCACAAAATTAAACTTTAAAGTGACTTTACTTGCACATAACCTGGAACAAAAACTTCCTTTTCTGTGCCAGGAAATCAAAGGGGAGCATTCCTGCTACTCCAGAATAGGAGAACACTCCAAAAGTCTTTTGTTTCACGAGTCACCTTGAAAAATTAATATCCCATAATCACATATAACAAACTGCAAATCACAGAACCACAAACAAGCATCAGCTTACCGGAGATGTGGTTAATCGAAGGATAGTGCCATTTTTTATTTCATTTCTATTCTGGAAAAGAAAAAAAAAAACAAAACTGTAAATCTTCAAGTGGAAGCTTGGGAAAGAAGAACACAAAGGCAAATATCACCCAGCAGAGAGTCTATATATAAATAATATGCATTCATATGATTCGGTCTATTCTCACTTGAACAATTGTTAATTCTTTCTACAAAGAACTGTAAACTGGGTCCCAGATGCATTAACTTTATTTCCCCCTTCAATTCTTTTCTTTTAATTTAATTTTTATTTTATTTTGGAGTATAGCTGACTTATCATGCTGTGATAGTTTCAGGTGTACAGCAAAGTGATTCCGTTATACATATGCACATATTTTTTTCTTTTTCTGATTCTTTTCCTATATATGTTATTACAGAATACTACATAGAGCTCCTTGTGCTATATAGTAGGTCCTTGCTGATTGTCAGTTTTTATATGTAGTAATGTATACATGTTAATCCTAAACTCCTAATTTATCCCTCCACTCCTCCCTTTCCCCTATGGTAACCATAAGTTTGCTTTTGATGTCTGTGAGTCTATTTCTGTTCTGTTTCTTCATATCATCATGGACAGCATACACTACAGAGGAAGTGAATATGAGCCCAGAGAATAGAAATATGGGACACAAGGATAGCAATCAAAATAAGCAATTTTAAAAGATTATTAAAAAGAGTATTATCCAGCAAAATCATTCCTACATATATACCCAAGAGAACCAAAACTATATAACCATACAAAAACTTGTACCTGAACGTTCAGAGAAATTTTATTCATAACGGCCAAGGTATAAACAACCCAAATATCCATCTGCAGATGACTGGATAAACAAAACATGGTAAATCCCTTCAATGGAATATTACTAAGCCATTAAAAGAAACAAAGTATTGATTCATGCTACCACATGATCTTGAAAACATTAAGTGAAAGAATTGAGATGCAAAAGCTATGTATTTTATGATTTCATTTGTCAAAAGAGGTCCATCCACAGAGACAAGGAAGCAGACTACTGGTTTCAAAGGGCTGATGGGGGAGGATTTGGGAGTGAGTGTCAACCGGCACAGGAATTTTTTTTCCAGGGGTGATGAAAATGCTCTAAAATTGATGGTGGTGATGATTTTAGAAATCTGTGAATATAGTAAAATCCAACAAATTGAAGAATTAAAAGCCAATGAATTAAAGAGCCTCTTGATGAAGATGAAAGAGGAGAGTGAAAAAGCTGGCTTAAAACTCAGCATTCAAACAACAAAGATCATGGCATCTGGTCCCATCACTTTATGGCAAATAGACAGGGAAACAATGGAAACAGTGAGACTTTATCTTCTTGGGCTTCAAAATCACTGCAGATGGTGACTGCAGCCATGAAATTAAAAGACATTTGCTCCTTGGAAGAAAAACAATGACAAACCTAGATAGCATATTAAAAAGAAGATATATTACTTTGCCTACAAAGGTCCATATAGTCAAAGCTATGGTTTTTTCCAGTAGTCACGTAGGGATGTGAGAGCTGGACAATAAAAAAGGCTGAGCACCAAAGAATTGATGTCTTTGAGCTATGGTGCTGGAGAAGACTCTGGAGAGTCCCTTGGAGAGCAAAGAGATCAAACCAGTCAATCCTGAAGAAAATCAACCTTGAATATTCATTGGAAGGACTGATAATGAAGCTTCAATACTTAGGACACCTGATACAAAGAGCTGACTCACTGGAAAAGACCCTGATGCTGGGAAAGATTGAAGGCAGGAGAACAAGGGGACGACAGAGGATGAGATGGTTGGATGACATCACCGACTCAATGGGCATGAGTTTGAGCAAGCTCTGGAAGATGGCGAAGGACAGGGAAGTCTGGTGTGCTGTAGTCCATGGGGTTGCAAAGAATTGGACATGACTGAGCAACTGAACAACAATAGCAACAAATTGAACACTTTAACAGGTGAATTTTTGGTATGTGAATTATCTCAATAAAGTTGTTCTCTTTTTTGGGAAAAAAAAGTTAAGAAGGAATTTGGTTTATGGTTTCTTAACATTTGCTAGTTTCTATTGAACGTTGCCTTGAAGTTAAGAACAAACAGCATATATGAGCAGATTCCAAACTGGTCCATCTCCACTCAGCAAGTGTATTGGAAGCGAATGTTCTGAAGCTTTCACTTAGCATCTTTGGCATGCAGAGGAGAATTTCACTGGCAGTTTTCTCTTCTGCCACCAGAGTACGCACCATGCTCAGCTTTCAGGAGTTGACCTTCTGGGAGTCACACCACCGCATCCCCCACCCTGGAGCATTGAGCCAGGAGGTTAATAAAGTGCCTTGTGGGTCAATCTCCTGCACCATTTCCAACAAGCCACAAGCTAGAATTTGCTCAGGATGCAGAAGGCACATTGGAGTAGTAGGAAATTTCTCAGAATGAGATGCCATAAACACAGAATACTCACTCTCGCCCTCAGCCAATTCTGATGACTTATTGGAAAATGTAGTTTCTAGAACAATTATCTGAAAGCGAGCAGGCCTCAGGCCAGTACTTTCTCCCAA
Organism: Tragelaphus eurycerus; assembly: GCA_935064755.1. Classification (NCBI taxonomy): domain Eukaryota; kingdom Metazoa; phylum Chordata; class Mammalia; order Artiodactyla; family Bovidae; genus Tragelaphus; species Tragelaphus eurycerus. The sequence continues at coordinate 37,055,672 of CAKXYN010000002.1, forward strand.
AGAAATCCTAATCTGAACGTTTTACACTGAGTTCAGCAGGCCTGAAAGCTCCACACTGCTGGATCCAAACTTTCCTCAGGTAATGTCAGCCCAATTTAGAGCATCCCCAGCCAGACACCCTGGGCCACCTCTTTAGACAGCAAGGTCTTCATTACTTGAAGTGTGTAGGCAAGGGCTGAATGATCACTGGGCAGCCCGGTTCAGTTATGAGATGGTGAAATGAATGTCAGTATTTTTTAAAAAAAATTTTTCAACTCTAAAATTCTATGCCTCTAAGAGAAACGGAGAGGAAAACCACAAATACTCATTATAGAATATTAAGGAAGCTAAATAGATAGCTACGTCTTTCCTGCTCAGGTTTTATATGAATCAAGAAATAAAGGAGTCAAAAGGTGAAAGCCTAAAATATCTCCTTTATTAGTGATTATGGAACACAGGGCTAAGAATGATAACCAGCAGACAGCTAACTAAACCCTCAGATCAGCATACCTGTTGAGGTTAAGACCAAAGGTAGGTTCCTTCCCAAGAGGAAAAGAAGGCCTAGTTTATTCTTCCCAAGTAATAAATCAAGCAGGAAAAGAGGGTATAAAGAGGCCGGGCGGGTTTAGCAATAATCTCTCCTCGTCAAAATTAGTAGTGGTGATGAAGCATTTCTAATAAAACCAATAAATAAACATCTATTGAAAGGCACTGGGGTGAGGGATTTGGGGTTTTGTTGGAATGTTTGTTTAACCATCATAATAATCTTATGGTCACTTTAAAGATAAGAAACCAAAGCTGCCAAGAGGATAAGTTATTTGCCCAACATCAAGGAGGGGAAGGGGGACTCAAACGCCTCAGGGTGGGGGACAGATGACATCAGAGGCTGTGCTCCCTCTGGAAAAGGTAAACAACTTAGACCTCTCGTTCATCGTTAGAAGGGCAAGCTCATCATCTGATTGCCACATATGAGAGCAAAGAAGTAAGTGTGGTATTAACAAATGCTCTGCAGATTCCCAGGTGCTCCCCAGGATGTCCTGGACATGAGGCACTGGGTGGAAGTATGGCTGGGGTGACCTCAAGCAATTGACCTCCATGATGACTCCTTCCACACAGACTCCTGACTTTCTGGGATCCACGAATGAGTACTCTGAAGAAAGAGTCTTGAGGGTTGTTTATTTAAAACAAAAGCAGTGTCAAAACCACTGACAGGCAGGGCTGGGTTCAAATTCCATCTGACTCACACCACCTTGTAAGCTCAGTGCAAGCTATTCAACCACTCCAATCTAAAATGGGAAGAACAAGTCATTGCTTAGAGAATGCAGCAAGAACCAGATGTGATGTATGAGCTGTGCCTGGCCTAGAATTCATTCAAAATGGGACTGTTACATTGAGAGCAGCATGCATCCCTTCTCAATCGGCAGCTGATATGCTTTCTGTCTCTTCCTTATCCCCAAAATACATTTTTTAATCAGTGTTTAGTATTTTGGAACAATAGGTAAACAACAACAACAAAAAAAGTAGGAAAGCCACAAATATATGCATTAAAAACGTTAAGGTCCCAACAAAAGGGTAAAAAAAGAAAAAAAGAGCCAATGGTAGACATCTGCTTCGGAGACTTTTCCCATCAAGAAAATCCCCTGGATGCCACCTCTCATGCCACTGACTGATGATGACGCCTTTTGCTCTCCAAGGAAGTTGAACTTGGGATGTAAACACAGGAAAAGGCTTGGACTTATTCTTATTTCGTAAGTCTCATCCAGACAGTGTAGGGCATCACTGAAGAGTTGGGTTTCCAGCTAGGATAGTCTGAACTAGACCCACATCTCACTTCTTACCTGGGGAATCTGGTACAAGTGACATAGCTGCCCTCTGTGTTAGCTTGTTCGTGTGTAAAATAAGGATAGCGCCCGTCTCCTAAGGCTGTTCTGAGGATTAACTGACATAATCCATTTAAAGTCCTCATGAAAAAAGTTAGCTGTTTATTAGTAAGTGCAAAAATAACATCTGAAAAGCACATTGCTGCATATGTTTTGAGCTAGTCTCTATATGTAATCCAGCCAGTAAAAATAATAGTGCCATCTAGGTGATCCTGAGTCTCAGACTTCAGGAAGTCAGCAGCACGTATCCAGCGGGATAACAAATGCTATCAACCATACCCCTATTCCATCAGCAGATCAGCACAGCTGAAGGGAGGTCTGGCACACAGCATGCTCCACATCAAAGGCTGAGGACCTGGCACCCACTCTTTTATCATACTCTCGGGCCTCAACGTCTGTTTCAGAAGGGACTTCTTGGATGCAGCCCTCCAAGCATCCAGCAAGTGGTGTGTGTGTGTGATTTTACTTACTGATCCTGCCCATTGCCTGCCTCCCTCTACCTCCTGTCCATTCCCTCCAGTTTACCCTGACCAATTCACCTCCATCCGCCGATACTCTGCCCCAGCTGGCATGGATCCTTTCTTCCTTAGTGAAGTGAGTAATACTCTAGCCAGCTTTGTCTGATCAACAGGTTATGTCAGTGACCTTTGGTAAGCAGATTTCAACAGGATCAATCCAGCAGCACTCAATAGAGGCATTTTTCTCAGGCCAGACAAGGAACATCATTAAATGACTTATAAAAGCATGTGTGTGTGAGTGATGGGGGTACTTCCCTGATGGTTCAGGGATTAAGGGGAAAAAAAAATAGGCTTTGCACTTTCAATGCAGGGATTGCAAGTTTGATCTCTTATTGGGGAACTAAGATCCCACATGCTCTGTGGTATGGCCAAATAAAAAAAATTAAATTTAAAATTTTTAAAAATAAGTAAAATTTTAAAAAGATATGCACTTTAAAGAAAAGCATGTGGGGGAAGGAACAGCAACAACAAAAAAAGTAAACTCCCTCCCTCCAAACAGAGAGGGGGATTCTGCAAAACTAAAGAATGTATTCATCAACTCACAGAGCCAAGAAACTGTCCCATGCCCCTCTCTGGGAAATCAGTCTTTAATCCCTGATTCTCGTGGGATCTTCATACCACTGGCTTGAGAATCACCGTGAGTATTAAAATGCAGATTTCTGGGACTCCCCAGCCCGCCAAGCCACACACTCAGGGGCCTCAGCGGCTACATTTTCACTATGCTTGCAAATAATTCTGATGCACAGTAAAGTTTAGAATCATGCCAGTCTAATTCATAAGACCATGCAGCGCATTTAGAGTCAGTGTTTGGAATTTCAAGGTAATAAAGTAAGGCAAACAAGACTAATGGCAGCTCCTCATAAATGAAGAAGAGAGAGCAGCAGAAAGAACATTTCTGCAGAGAATGTCCTAAAGTAACAGCACACAATGTACAGGAAGAATGACAAGGGGCCCAGTGAAAGCTGCTAAACCCCGCTGTCACAGCTCCTGCCACCCAGCAGTGGCAGACTGTACTAGCCCCTGACATTCACAAGCATCTCCATAGGATGTCTTTGTGCTTCTTCACAGAACCAGCTCAGTGACTCGGTCTCTGTGTGGATCGGATAATAAGATTCCTCAGGAAAATGTCACTGTTGTCATATTTTTCCTTCTGAAACTTGTTTATCTCAGTAGGCCAATTTTCTATGTAGCCAGGCAATATTAAGAATAATTCCTTGGTCAAAAATTCCAAATTCTACCCCCTTCCTATGCCTGAGAAAGGAAAACAGGTCAGAGGGGGAGGGGGCACTCACGACCAGACCCCACAAGTCCAGGCAGCTTCAAGACCTTTTCTCTGGTTCTGCCTTTGTCTGTCACTATCTCTCTCCCCTGATGTGATGGGGTCCTTACTTTGGAAATAATACTAGGAAATAATGCTGTTCTTTGCATCCATTACTAAGTCATCACAGAGGCTGATTTTTCACTGTAAACCTGATCCTTTTTATCCTTTATGTGTCCATTTGCATGATCTTCAAATCTTTGGGCTGAGGGAAATAACTGAGGACCACATATGACATGCCGGTTGCTAGGTTACAGAGCAATGCCTCTAGACAGAGGACTACAGGTCTAACATTTGAGGAGGAGGATAGAAATACCCTAAAATAAATCTGAACCCCCAAAGGCCAGGAGAAAAAGGCTGAGAGGTGAGGTGGGGAAAAAGAATAAGAAAGAAAGGGTGGCAAACTCTTCTAAATGCACATTTCCCATAACTAATACTGCAGACTTCCCTGGGGTCCTTACCATCAAGCACCATGTTCCTTCCCAGCCCCACGCCCCAGCTCCATATAGCTTTAGCAATTCACCATCACCCATGGATGGAAGGATCTGGATTTGACTTCTTTCCACTCTTTTTTCATGCCACTAACTAGATTCTATTCTCAGTTATTGTCTTTCTTTAATCAATTTATTTTTCATAACACCCATGTACCATTCACACAATTCCCCAAAGCGAAAGAAGACAGACAAGACAGGTGATAAGGAATATTTGGCTAATTACCTATCTGTCCTATGTAAACACAGACTACGTTAGGGGAGGGTCTGTTCCATCAGAATGCTTTGTTCTCTTTCTACCTGTAATAAGATCTGGGTAAAAGGAGTGGAGAAAAGCTGGTAGACAGTCCTCAGGAGCCCAGGGAATCTGTGGGATATAGTGATCCCAGGGGAGGAGCCAGAGGAGAATGCCTGTCCTCTTTTTCGTTTTCAACAACTGCTTGTAGGAGACAAAGAACCATGTTTTCTGGAAAAGAACATGCTTATCTTAAAGGAACAGGCACTATTAGATTTCACTGCTCCTTGGAAAGGGGCACCTTTTAGAAAGCCAGGGAAGATGCTTGTTTTCTCAGACAATTTCATATGGCAAGAGTGAGACAAATCTACCTTTGCCGGTCCTAGGTCCAGGCCCTAGGACCAAAAGCTCAGGGTAGAACCCAATCCATGTCTCTGTCCCTCTAACATCCTAGAGAAAGAACTGATTGAGTTCAATCTGTTAAGAAGTAATAAAAGGTCACTATGTAGATAGCATATTGAAAAGCAGAGACATTACTTAGCCAACAAAGGTCCGTCTAGTCAAGGCTATGGTTTTTCCAATAGTCATGTATGGATATGAGAGTTGGACTGTGTTGAAATAAGAGAGACGAAGAATTGATGCTTTTGAACTGTGGTGTTGGAGAAGACTCTTGAGAGTCCCTTGGACTGCAAGGAGATCCAACCAGTCCATTCTGAAGGAGATCAGCCCTGGGATTTCTTTGGAAGGAATGACGCTAAAGCTGAAATTCCAGTACTTTGGCCACCTCATGCGAAAAGTTGACTCATTGGAAAAGACTCTGATGCTGGGAGGGATTGAGGGCAGGAGGAGAAGGGGATGACAGAGGATGAGATGGCTGGATGGCATCACTGATTCGATGGACGTAAGTTTGAGTGAACTCTGGGAGTTGGTGATGGACAGGGAGGCCTGGCGTGCTGCAATTCATGGGGTTGCAAAGAATCGGACATGACTGAGCAACTGAACTGAACTGAACTGAATTGATGTAGATGGTGAATCAACCTTGAAGTCAGAGTAGTCAGTCCCCTTGAGCACAGAAGGTGACGGGGATAATTTTGGCAATACAGACTGTGGGGTAAGCACTAGCAACATCTCAATACAATAAACAAAGAGAAAACATTTAAGGCTTTTGAACATGATGACCAAGGGAATGTTTCAGAGAAATAAATCTGTCAGCAGCAGTGAATTAGAATGGAGAGTAAGTTAAGGAGATTGGGCAAGGTGGTGGAGGGTTGCAGCAATACACAGCTGCTTCCATCTCTGCAGGGCTTGGCACTCACTACATTAGACCCCGGATTCCAACCACAGAACTCCTGGCTGGGTGCATCTCCTGTCTCCAAGTTAACAATCCAATAGAGATACCCAAGAACTGAAAGACTAGTAATAAGCTCTGTGACAAAAATCTGTGCCTTTCTTCCTACACATGACTTGAAGGACAGTGAACAGAGACACATTTTTCATGGGTGATTTCATAATGTTTAGCAAAAGCCTTAAAAATCAAAATCAAATTCTATGAAGTTTTTTCCTTTGGAAACACTAGAAAGGCAAACATTTTATGAAAGATGTCCACCGAGGCATCATTTATAACAGAGAGAAAACAACTAAAAGAAAGCCCAGATACTTTAGTTATTCATTTACTGTCTCTAAACCCGAAATCCAACATTCTTGGCCCAACTGCATACTTGAGTTGGGCCCTGCAACCATTTCCCTTTTGCCATCTAGGAGAATGTTAAACTTCACCAACAGGAGAGCACTGGAATGATCCTACCTGGTCATCAAAAGGTGGTTCTCTTTTATCATTATTATTATTATCATCACCATTATTATTACTATTATACAAAGAAGTCCACAGGCCTCATTCACCCTCAGCCTTTCCCCTAAAATAACTTGTGACGGTCTATCTACTTTTTGGAACCCTATCCTAAAACAACCTGGGATTCTGTAAGGACAAATATTTTCTGATTCAGGTGAGTCAAAGACAATTCTCACCAGGCTTTTTTTTTTTTTTTTTTGCTGCACTGGGTCCTCACTGCTGTGAGTGGGATCTTTCTCTCATTGTGCAGAGTGGGGACTACTTTGTAGTTGTAATTCATGGGCTTCTCATTGCAGTGAATTCCCTTGTTGCAAAACTCAGGATCTAAGCCCATGGGCTGCAGTAGTTGTGGCTTGCAGGCCCTACAGCGAACAGGTTTCAGTAGTTGTGACACACCTGCTTAGCTGCTCCATGGCATGTGGATTCCTCCTGATCCGGGGATCAAATCTTTGTCCCCTTCACTGGCAGGTATGGAGTCTTATCCACAGCGCCACTAGAGAAGTCCTCACCAGACAACTTTTAACAACCTTGTGGCTTTTTGTCCTTAAAAGCTCCTGGCTCTCTTCCTTGGAATATTCTTTCCTATTTACCCCAAACCTGTGTCTTCTGAATTGCAAATCTTCAGTTCAGTTCAAAGACTCAGTCATGTCGGACTCTCTGCAACCCCGTGAGTTGCAGCACACCAGGCCTCCCTGTCCATCACCAACTCCCAGAGATCACCCAGACCCACGTCCATCGAGTCAGTGATGCCATCCAGACATCTCATCTTCTGTCGTCCCCTCCTCCTCCTGCCCCCAATCCCTCCCAGCATCAGAGTCTTTTCCAATGAGTCAACTCTTCGCATGAGGTGGCCAAAGTACTAGAGTTACAGCTTTAGCATCATTCCTTCCAAAGAAATCCCAGGGCTGATCTTCAGAATGGACTGGTTGGATCTTCTTGCAGTCCAAGGGACTCTCAAGAGTCTTCTCCAACACCACAGTTCAAAAGCATCAATTCTTCGGTGCTCAGCCTTCTTCACAGTCCAACTCTCACATCCATACATGACCACAGGAAAAACCATAGCCTTGACTAGGTGAACCTTTGTTGGCAAAGTAATGTCTCTGCTTTTGAATATGCTATCTAGGTTGGTCATAACTTTCCTTCCAAGGAGTAAGCACCTTTTAATTTCATGGCTGCAATCACCATCTGTAGTGATTTTGGAGCCCCCCAAAATGAAGTCTGACACTGTTTCCACTGTTTCCCCATCTATTTCCCATGAAGTGATGGGACTAGATGCCATGATCTTTGTTTTCTGAATGTTGAGCTTTAAGCCAACCTTTTCACTCTCCACTTTCACTTTCATCAAGAGGCTTTTTAGCCCCTCTTCACTTTCTGCCATAAGGGTGGTGTCATCTGCATAGCTGAGGTTATTGATATTTCTCCCAGCAATCTTGATTCCAGCTTGTGCTTCTTCCAGTCCAGCATTTCTCATGATGTACTCTGCATATAAGTTAAATAAACAGGGTGACAATATACAGCCTTGATGTACTCCTTTTCCTATTTGGAACCAGTCTGTTGTTCCATGTCCCGTTCTAACTGTTGCTTCCTGACCTGCATAGATTTCTCAAAAGGCTGGTCAGGTGGTTTGGCATTCCCATCTCTTTCAGAATTTTCCACAGTTTATTGTGATCCACACAGTCAAAGGCTTTGGCATAGTCAATAAAGCAGAAATAGATGTTTTTTCTGGAACTCTCTTGCTTTTTCCATGATCCAGCGGATGTTGGCAATTTGATCTCTGGTTCCTCTGCCTTTTCTAAAACCAGCTTGAACAACTGGAAGTTCACGGTTCACGTGTTGCTGAAGCCTGGCTTGGAGAATTTTGAGCATTACTTTACTAGCGTGTGAGATGAGTGCAATTGTGCGGTAGTTTGAGCATTCTTTGGCATTGCCCTTCTTTGGACTGGAATGAAAACTGACCTTTTCCAGCCCTGTGGCCACTGCTGAGTTTACCAAATTTGCTGGCATATTGAGGGCAGCACTTTCACAGCATCATCTTTCAGGATTTGAAAGAGCTCCACTGGAATTCCATCACCTCCACTAGCTTTGTTCGTAGTAATGCTTTCTAAGGCCCACTTGACTTCACATTCCAGGATGTCTGACTCTAGGTCAGTGATTACACCATCGTGAATATCTGGGTCGTAAGGATCTTTTTTGTACAGTTCTTCTGTGTATTCTTGCCACCTCTTCTTAATGTCTTCTGCTTCTGTTAGGTCCATACCATTTCTGTCCTTTATCGAGCCCATCTTTGCATGAAATGTTCCCTTGGTATCTCTAATTTTCTTGAAGAGATCTCTAGTTTTTCCCATTCTGTTATTTTCCTCTATTTGTTTGCATTGATAGCTAAGGAAGGCTTTCTTATCTCTTCTTGCTATTCTTTGGAACTCTGCATTCAGATGCTTATATCTTTCCTTTGCTCCTTTGCTTTTCACTTCTCTTCTTTTCACAGCTATTTGTAAGGCCTCCCCAGGCAGCCATTTTGCTTTTTTGCATTTTTTTTCCACGGGGATGGTCTTGATCCCTGTCTCCTGTACAATGTCACGAATCTCATTCCATACTCTTTTCTAATATGCAGCCTTCTGAATTATTTTTAAGTTAGCACATAAAAAATGTAGGTTGCATAACAGTATTGCACTATGAGTCCAAATTGATAGAATGTCTTATGTGTGTATAAACTGATGAAATGCTGATGTCCAGGTAGATCCAGTAACAATTGGGTAACAATGCTCTTCACTTACAACATGTGAAAAAAAAGAAAAGAAATTTTTAATAATGGCTGATATTGTGAGTATTTGCCCACCCCAGCTAATGAACATTGGTTACATTTCTAGGGGAGAAAGCAATCTCCATGGTTTTGGACAGAAAGATTTGCACAAGCTAGGGTAAACCACGTAGATCAGGCCTCCCCTACGGTCTCTTTTTTCTATCTATTTGAGATAGAGATTTCATTGCCAGCCCCTCCTGCTATCAATTTTAACATAACCCCCAATCAGATGGCATGTGTAAATGTTTAAACCTGCATTGTGAAGGGCAAATCTCAGTGGTTTCAGAAATCCACAAAGTGCTGGAGAAGAGAGCTGCACTTACAGGAAAGAAGCTCATGCTTGTAAAAAAGAAAAGATTTTAAAGGGTCATTCCAGTGGCATTGACAAGCATCACTAAGGATGCTGCTTGTTTTTCTTTGGTCACATAAGTTGTGTCTGACTCTTTTGTGACCCCCACGGACTGTAGCCCTAGGCTCCTTTGTCCATGCAATTTCCCAGGCAAGAATACTGGAGTGGGTTGCCATTTCCTTCTCCAGGGGATCTTCCCAACCCAGGGATCAAACCCCTATTTCCTGCACTGGCAGGCAGATTCTTTACCACTGAGCCACCAGGGAAGCCCAAGGATGCTGCTACAGCTAGGAAAATACAGACTCTATGGCCTATTCTAGGCAAAGCCAATGCAGACAACAGATTATAGAGTGAGAACAAGACGCAAACCTTTATGGTGGAGAGGAGAGCTACTGAATAAAGTGGAATGGAAACACCAAAAAAGGAAGAGTAACTGAGCTTGCTGCTGGTTTCAAAGAGACAGTGTGGTGTCTGGCATCTTGAACATAACCTGCTGTGATGTGAGCCACCCTAACACTGGTATCAGACGGGACCGATCCAAACCTCGGCATCACTACTAACAGCTTTGTCACCTGGGCATTTGGCACAGAGCCTGGCACATAGCAGGTGTTCAGTGAACATCCGGTCAATTAATACATGGGCATGACAGCTCCTCCGAGCCCCCCTCGCTGCTACAAGGAAGATGGTCACACCTAGACCGTATGATGTTGTCATGGGATTAAATTAGACAGTGCTAATAAAGGCTCTGCCTGGCACTGGGTAAGGACTTGATACATCATTCACAAAGAAGACACAGCTTGGATACAGGGTACTGGAAATATGAAAAATCTGTCAGATCAAGAAGCTGGAAGAGAAGCTCAGGCAGAGGAAACGCAGTTCAGGCCATTAGGTTCCCCTGCCTGAGATCCTGTAAGGCAGCGATCTAAAGAATCTCTTTTCTTTTTGCCCCCTGTCATGGATGTTTTGGAAGTCTAGTGAAGCCTATGGATCACTTCTACAAATAACATTTTTAAATGCATAAAATAAAATACAGAAGCGTGCAAAGAAACCAATAGTTATCCAAGTTTTTGAATTGTATCATAGTAATATATATGCTACTTTTTCAGTATCGGTTCAGTTCAGTCGCTCAGTCATGTCCAGCTCTTTGCGACCCCATGAACCGCAGCACGCCAGGCCTCCCTGTCCATCACTAACTTCCGGAGTCCACCCAAACCCATGTACATGGAGTTGATGATGCCATCTAACTATCTCATCCTGTCGTCCCTTTCTCCACCTGCCCTCAATCTTTTTCAGTATAGTTATCAGCAAACTTTTTCCATCCAGAGCCAGTTACTAAGCATTTTAAGCATTGCAAAGGAATAAATTTTCTGTTGCAACTGTGATACATAAATGAATGGACATGGCTGTAATCCAATAAGTTTCATTTACAAAACTAGGTGGCAACTGGATTTTGTCCACAGGTTGTAGTCCACTGGCACCTTTATTAATGCATAAAATAACAAGATATATTATAAGCACTAATAACTATTGTAATTTATAATTAATGTAATTATCATAAATAACATTTTGAGATCATTGCAATAATAGCAATAAATGAAAATATCTATCATTTTTACCTGTAACACAAACACAGATATTATTTAAACTAGCATGGCTTGTTGTCTACAGTCTCATGGAAATAATGTGACTTTTTTATTTTCATACAGTTATAACTTTCTTCCTATACAAATGCATAGACCCTGGGTTAAAACAGTGGCATTCCATGTACTTAGAAGAAAATCCCAATTCCTACCATGGTTTAAAAGACTCCCGATATAGCCGTGGCCAACCTCTACCATCATATCTGATACTCCCCCAACTCCCCAGCTCACTCTCCTATTCCCTTTTGTCACTTATCACACCAAGTTCTTCAAGCTTCAAGGCTTTTGTGCTGGTTGTGCCCTTTGCTGCAGTGCTGTGATCTGCCTCCTTGTTATTCTTCAGCCTTGGCATGAATATCACTCCTTTAGAAAGACACTTCCTGATGCTTTACAGCAATCTTGACCACAGATGGACATCCGGGGCCTTGCAGAGAGATGCAGATTGTCCCAGAGCTGGCACAATCCCAGTGTAAAGACCCAGAACTCAGACACTAAGCTTGAGTAGCACAAACTCGGCACCTTAGAGGAGGAGTATAAGTTTGTTTCTTGGAGCACACATAATTGGAGAAGAAGGGTCATAAGCCCCCAGTTCTGGAAACCGTGCCCACTCTCCTGCAGCCTTATTTCCTCTATATTTGTTTATTTGGAAATTTAAAACAAGCCAAGTCATATTTCTGACCCATTCTTGAACCTAAATTGCATGGCTAGCCTAGCAGACTGAGTTCTATAGCCATGCCTGCCTACCACACTCTGCTCACAAATCTTTATCACATTACCTCACTTATTTCGTTTGGAGTCTTTACTTCAATCTGAAAAATAAACACCTTGTCATTTTTTAAAAAATCTCCCATCTCCACCCACGCCCATGAGAACATATGCATCAGAGGAGTGGGCATCTTCAAGTTTTGTTCATCATCAGTGCCTATAACAGTGCATGATATGTAAAATGTGTTCAATACATACTTTTTAAATGAATGCAGTGGCTATTTTAATCATAATAGGGCATGAAGCAACAGTCAGAATATATCTATAAACTAAAACTAACTGTCTACTTTTTTCTTCAAAGATAGAGATACTGTCCCTTTCTTCCTCCCACAATGCAAATAAATCTCAGTCCATCTTTCCTTCCTTGCCCTATTTTAGAAACTGCAGTCAATCAACGGCTATTTATTTCATGCCTACTATGAGATACTTGTATCTTTTTTTTTTAAAGAGAAGACCAGAGATAATAATTGCTCATGTTCCACTATCAATTCTTGTGTTCCCATAATGTCCTGAATGGATGTTCACCTAAGCCACAGCATCAGGCTGCCCTAGCACAAAAGCAGAGTTACAAAGAGTCCCAGACATCTACAACTGAGCTCTGGGACTCACAAGACCATCCAGAACCACTCCTAGAAACTAAACTGTTACAATCCTAAGAGGAATTGCCCAGTTATGAGAAAAGACCAGATAGAAGCCTTAGAAAAGCAGGATCTGGCCTTAGTGTTGGAAGTGAAAGTACCCAACAGAACATGTTAGAGAAAGAATGGGTTTGAGCTTGAATCCCACTATAGGTTTCTCCTTTCTAGCCTCTCTCTTCTTTCTTGCATTAGGAGAAAAACTAGATTTTAGGTAGATCTCTCTAGATGAGTTAGTATGGATGACAAATGAAAGAGAAGGAAATTAAACAATCAAAACTTTGAAAGTATTACCATAAAACTTCCAGAAGAAAACATAGGCAGTAAGGTTTTTAACATGGGTCTTTCTGGGACTGTTTAGATTTGACACTAAAAGCAAAGGCAACAAATATAAAACAATAAACAAGTGGGACTACTTTAAAAAGCTTATGAACATCAAAGGAAACCACCAACAAAATGAAAAAGCAACATACTGAATGACAAAAACTGATGTACAAATAATTTTCAAATCATGTATCTGATAAGGGGTAAATATCTAAAATATATGAAGAACTCATGCAAGTCAACAGGAAAAAACCTAACAATCCAATGGAAAAATAATGGGCAGAAGTCCAGAGTAGAGATTTCCTTAAAAGAAAAATGGCCAAGAGGTACATGAAAAGATGCTCAACATCTCTAATTATGAGGGCAAACCAAACTAAAACCACAGTGAGATAATGCATCACACCTGTTTCCATTGGCTATCATAAAAAGATAAAAAAATTAAGAATGATTGCAATGATGTGCAGAATAGGGAACTCTAGTGCACTGCTGGTGGGAATGTAAATTGGTGCAACCACTATAGGAAATAATAGTATGAACGTTCCTTAAAAATTAAAAGTAGAACTAGCATATGATGCCACAATCCCATTTCTGGGTATTTACCCGAGGAAAACGAAACCACTTGACTTGAAAAGATATATGTAGCTCCATGTTTACTGCATCATTTTTCTAAGTACAATAAGTCAAAGATAAATACTGTGTATTTCACTTATATGTGGAATCTTAAAAAAAAAAAAAAGAAACAAAACCTAAGTTCATAGATACAGAGAACAGATTAGACTGGCAGTTGTCAGAGAGGGAGAGTTACAGAGTGGGCAAAATGGGTGAAGGGAGTCAAAGTGATAATATCCAGTTATAAAATAAGTAAGTCATGGATGTGTCGTTATGGCATGGTGACTGTAGTCCATAATACTGTATTGTATACTATATGACTCAGTGGACATGAATTTGAGCAAACTCTGGGAGATAGTGAAGGACAGGGAAATCTGGTGTGCTACAGTCCATGGGGTCACAAAGGATTGGACATGACTTAGTGACTGAACAACAACAATATTACTTGAAAATTGCTAGGAAAAAAATATTTGCAATTATGTAGGTAAAGGATGTTAACTCCCCACCTCTGACAACTGCCAGTCTAATCTGTTCTCTGTAACTATGAACTTAGGCTTTGTTTCCTTTTTTCTTAAGATTTCACATATAAGTGAAACATGCAGTATTTATCTTTGACTTATTTCACTTGGCATTCACTTAGACTTATTGTGGTTATCAATTCACAATATATACAACTATCAAATCACTATGCTGTACACCTGAAATAAATGTAGTGAGTGAGTGAAAGTCGTTCAGATCAGATCAGATCAGATCAGTCGCTCAGTCATGTCCGCCTCTTTGCGATCCCATCAATCGCAGCACACCAGGCCTCCCTGTCCATCACCAACTCCTGGAATTCACTCAGACTCACGTCCATCGAGTCAGTGATGCCATCCAGCCATCTCATCCTCTGTCATCCCCTTCTCCTCTTGCCCCCAATCCCTCCCAGCATCAGAGTCTTCTCCAATGAGTCAACTCTTCGCATGAGGTGGCCAAAGTACTAGAGTTTCAGCTTTAGCATCATTCCTTCCAAAGAAATCCCAGGGCTGATCTCCTTCAGAATGGACTGGTTGAATATCCTTGCAGTCCAAGGGACTCTCAAGAGTCTTCTCCAACACCACAGTTCAAAAGCATCAATTCTTCGGCGCTCAGCCTTCTTCACAGTCCAGCTCTCACATCCATACATGACCACAGGAAAAACCATAGCCTTGACTGCTGCTGCTGCTGCTAAGTCGCTTCAGTCGTGTCCGACCCTGTGCGACCCCATACACGGCAGCCCACCAGGCTCCCCCGTCCCTGGGATTCTCTAGGCAAGAACACTGGAGTGGGTTGCCATTTCCTTCTCCAGTGCATGAAAGTGAAAAGTGAAAGTGAAATCGCTCAGTCATGTCTGACTCTTAGCGACCCCATGGACTGCAGCCTACCAGGCTCCTCCATCCATGGGATTTTCCAGGCAAAAGTACTGGGGTGGGGTGCCATAGACAGACCTTTGTTGGCAAAGTAATGTCTCTGCTTTTGAATATGCTATCTAGGTTGGTCATAACTTTCCTTCCAAGGAGTAAGCACCTTTTAATTTCATGGCTGCAGTCACCATCTGTAGTGATTTTGGAGCCCCCCAAAATGAAGTCTGACACTGTTTCCACTGTTTCCCCATCTATTTCCCATGAAGTGATGGGACCAGATGTCATGATCTTCGTTTTCTGAGTGTTGAGCTTTAAGCCAACTTTTTCACTCTCTACTTTCACTTTCATCAAGAGGCTTTTGAGTTCCTCTTCACTTTCTGCCATAAGGGTGGTGTCATCTGCATATCTGAGGTTATTGATATTTCTCCCAGCAATCTTGATTCCAACTTGTGTTTCTTCCAGTCCAGCGTTTCTCATGATGTACTCTGCATATAAGTTAAATAAGCAGGGAGACAATATACAGCTTTGACGTACTCCTTTTCCTATTTGGAACCAGTCTGTTGTTCCATGTTCAGTTCTAACTGTTGCTTCCTGACCTGCATACAGATTTCTGAAGAGGCAGATCAGGTGGTTTGGTATTCCCATCTCTTTCAGAATTGTCCACAGTTGATTGTGATCCACACAGTCAAAGGCTTTGGCATAGTCAATAAAGCAGAAATAGATGTTTTTCTGGAACTCTCTTGCTTTTTCCATGATCCAGCGGATGTTGGCAATTTGATCTCTGGTTCCTCTGCCTTTTCTAAAACCAGCTTGAACATCAGGAAGTTCACGGTTCACATATTGCTGAAGCCTGGCTTGGAGAATTTTGAGCATTGCTTTACTAGCGTGTGACATGAGTGCAACTGTGCGGTAGTTTGAGCATTCTTTGGCATTGCCTTTCTTTGGGATTGGAATGAAAAGTGACCTTTTCCAGTCCTGTGGCCACTGTTGAGTTTTCCAAATTTGCTGGCATATTGAGTGCAGCACTTTCACAGCATCATCTGGCAGCTGCTGGAGGGCGCACTAAAGCGCAGGCGGCTGCTGGCCGGCACGCTAAGCGCGGCTGAGAGGAGCCACCCCACGTTAGAGGTCAGGAGCAGCTGCCGAGAGTACCAGACTGCTATGGCGCAGGAACGGCGGAGAAGAGTTACCCTGCGTCGGAGCTCAGGGGCAGCAACGAAAGGAGTTAGCCCGCGTCCGAGGTCAGGGGCCCCGGCTCTGAGGAGATATCCCACGTCCGAAGCCCGAGGCCAGGGGGCGGTGGGCGGGAGGAGCTACCCCACGCCCCCACGCCAGAGGCCAAGGGTGGCAGCCAGGAGGAGCAGTCCCACTTCCAAGGAGCCGTGGCTGCATGGGCGCAGGAGGGAGGAGCTATCCCACGTTGAAGGTCAGGAAGGGCAGCAGTGAGGAGAGACCCCTCCTCCAAGGTAAGGTGCGATGGCTGTCCTTTGCTGGAGCAGCCATGAAGAGATACCCCAAGCCCAAGGTAAGAGAAACCCAAATAAGACGGTTGGTGTTGCAAGAGGGCATCAGAGGGCAAACACTGAAACCATACTTACAGAAAACTAGTCAATCTAATCACACTAGGACCACAGCTTTGTCTAACTCAATGAAACTAAGCCATGCCCGTGGGGCAACCCAGGATGGGCGGGTCATGGTTGACAGACCTGACAGGATATGGTCCGCTGGAGAAGGGAATGGCAAACCACTTCAGTATTCTTGCCTTGAGAACCCCATGAACAGTATGAAAAGGCAAAATGATAGGATACTGAAAGAGGAACTCCCCAGGTCAGTAGGGGCCCAATATTCTACTGGAGATCAGTGGAGAAATAACTCCAGAAATAACGAAGGGATGGAGCCAAAGCAAAAAGAATACCCAGCTGTGGGTGTGACTGGTGATAGAAGCAAGGTCCGATGCTGTAAAGAGCAATATTGCATAGGAACCTGGAATGTCAGGTCCATGAATCAAGGCAAATTGGAAGTGGTCAAACAAGAGGTGGCCAGAGTGAATGTTGACATTCTAGGAATCAGCGAACTGAAATGGACTGGAATGGGTGAATTTAACTCAGAGGACCATTATATCTACTACTGCGGGCAGGAATCCCTCAGAAGAAATGGAGTGGCCATCATGGTCAACAAAAGAGCCCGAAATGCAGTACTTGGATGCAATCTCAAAAACTTCAGAATGATCTCTGTTCGTTTCCAAGGCAAACCATTCAATGTCACAGTAATCCAAGTCTATGCCCCAACGATTAACGCTGAAGAAGCTGAAGTTGAACGGTTCTATGAAGACCTGCAAGACCTTTTAGAACTAACACCCAAAAAAGATGTCCTTTTCATTATAGGGGACTGGAATGCAAAAGTAGGAAAGTCATTCAGGCGTGTCCAATTCTTTGCGACCCCATGAACTGTAGCCTGCTAGGCTCTTCTGTCCATGGAAATATCCAGGCAAGTATACTGGAGTGGGGCTATTCCCTTCTCCAGGGGGTCTTCTCAGGCATCAGACCCAGGTCTCCCACATTGCAGGGAGATTCTTAACCATCTGAGCCACCATATAAAGTTATGTCAATTATATCTCAATTAAAAAAAAACTTAAAAAAAAACTTAAAATGTATTATAAAGTTCATCTACATCCTCATTTTTCAATAGAGCACCTGTCCTCCACTTGGACCTCTGGGCCTTATCTCTAGAAGCTGTTTGTCTTGATGGGAGGACTAACCCTCTTAGCACAAGTGAAGTAGTGAGCAAGAGAAAAAACACACTGGCAATTAGAACAGGTGTTTCCTTAAGAGTTGATTTAAAGATAACTGCCAGAGAAGCATTTCTTCTATACACGTCTTCTCTTCCATAAATGTGTCTATCCAGATGAATCAGCTAATTGACATGAAGGAACTTCTACTTGGTGAAATAAATGCTTTTTTCATGTAGAGACTCTACAATGAGATTTTTGTTTTTACTATAAAAAGATACTGCGAAACAAGGTGACATACCTCAGAGAAACATTAGCTGATTTAAAAGGAAAGGCTTTTAGCAAAAGGTAAAGAATTAGATAAAACTGAGTTAAAATCCAGGTTGTACAATTAGTCATATACAATCCTCAAGTTAATCTCTCTGATACTTAATGTTGCTAATAATAAAAAACAGGAAATACACTGATAAATATATCTTGTGTATTTGCAGAAATTAAGCTCAGTAGAAAACTTTCTATACAAGAAACACTCAATGAATTATACATAAATAGGTATAAAGAGTAGAAGTGCTTGAAAACAGATACAATTTATGATAGACATAAAATTGTGAGTCATATCTTACTAAATATATATAAGAACTTTGAAGGAGAAATTATAAGAGTTTGTCGAAACAGGTTAAAAAACATTCTAATAAATAGGAAAATATATTGTTCACGTGGATGAGATAGACAGTATGCTAATAAAAGCAAACTCCTTCCAAAATTAATCCATAAGTTAAATCCATTTTAATCAAAATGAGTATTAAAACTTTCTAACTTTTGAAAGAAAATAAAAGAGAATATCTTTATAATATATGACTAGAGGAAGTGTTTTTAGACAAAACATAATAAGCCCAAGCAATAAAAGGAAAAGTGATTAGTTTGATCATACTGTGCTCAGACACTTAGTCACGTCTGACTCTCTGTGACTCCATAGACTGTAGCCTGCAAGTCTTCTCTGTCCATGGGATTTTCCAGGCCAGAATACTGGCATGGGTTGCCATTTCCTCTTCTGGGGGATCTTCCTGACCCAGGGATCAAACCCACATCTCTTATACCTCCTGAATGGGCAGGTGGGTTCTTTGCCACTAGTGCCACCTGGGAAGCACAATCATACTAAAACGGTCTTATTAACATCTATTTAACAACAGACAGCATAGAAAATTAAACAGTTATGGACTAGTAGACTAGGGTTTCATAGGATTTCATACAAATGAAATCTACATGCCTTCACCCTCCATCCAGTTAGCATCAGTAGGACTATGGGATGACAGAGGAAGAGATGGCTGGTTGGCATCACCGACTCAATGGACATGAGTGAGCAGACTCTGGGAGATGATGAGGGACAGGGAGGCCTGGCAGTCCATGGTGTCACAAAGAGTCAAACATGACTGAGTGGCTGAACAACAAAGCCGTACTATGACAACAAGTACTGGATAAAAAGAAGAGAAGAGGACTTTACTTTGTGAGTGGGACTGTGTGTGTGAAGTTGCACAGTCGTGTCTGACTCTTTCGACCCCACGGACTGTAGCCTACCAAGCTTCTCCATCCATGGGATTCTCCAGGTAAGAATACTGGAATGGGTTACCATTTCCTTCTCCAGGGGATCTTCCCAACCCAGGGATCGAATTCGGGTCTCCCATATTGGAGGCAGACATTTTAACCTCTGAGCCACCAGGGACGCCTGGTGGGACTAGGCTAAAAGAAATGCTTTGGAGAGCAGTTTGGCAACTCCTAGTAAAATTAAGATATAACCCAACAGCCCCCCACATTCTATTCTAGAGAAATGTTCAAATGGGGTCACATAAATATATGAACGAGGATATTCATGACAGCACTACTTATGATACAAAAATTGGGGGAAACAACTTCATTGCTTGTCAGTAGAAAAATGGTGATCAACTGTGTTTTAAAAAAAATCAACTGTTTTGTTCATGCCATGGGACATTACCTATCATTTATCTTGAAAATATAACTTTGAGTGAAAAAATTAAGTTACTTTCAGTATGATACCAATAATTTAAAATTTAAAGCATGAAACAATTCTTTATATTATTCAAAAATGCATGCATACATAGAAAATTTATAAAAATTCATGAGAATAATATACATCCATTTCTGGCTAGAATTTACCTCTGGGGAGGGACGAATAGGAGGAGAGACAGGGAAAAAAGATTAAGCAGGGTTGTCACAGGACTTGCACTTTTTTAAACAAAACTTGAAGCAACAGGCAAAATGTTAACATCTAGATGATTGAATATATGGGAATTAGTTATGTCATTTTCTGTACTTTCTGATGTTTGAAATACTGCATGGTTTTAATGTTTTAAATTACTATTTAAAAAACCATCACTACTGAAAAATTCATATGTCTGACTCAAAAGTAGTGATTGGATTCCTTACATCTATGCATTACTTAGTAATGAGGGAACAATTAAAGACAAACATATATTTAAAAACAATGTGCTGACTATAAATTAGCCTCACACAATCCCACTTTTCTGTTCCCTGCCAAAAGTTACATTCTTAAAACAACCAAAATGCAGTCTTTTTAAAAAGTGCCTATTAGTCAAGCCAATGATTTTCAAATAATGAAATCTTTTTGTTCTAGAAAAGGAAAAGAAATCTCTCAGAACTGAAAATAGACAAAGAGGTTTTGTATTAATATTATCATGTTTTATGTACTTAGGTTTGTAAATTTATATTTTATTAAAGTTATCAGCAGGAATAATGAGGCTTTCTTAATAACATAAAAATTCAATATCTGGCATTATGGATGGTCGTTACAATAATACGAGTTTTTACATTCAATTTGCTTCTGTGCTTTGTTATCTTATTCAATATAGAGAAAACCTGGATACATCTATACAATTCGCTAGTTTTCTGTTGTTGCAAGACAAATTACCACAACCTTAGAAGCTTAAACCAATGTGTAATGTCACAATCTCTATGGGTCAGGAGGATAGCTCATTTTAACTGAGCCCTCTGTTTAGGGTTGCACAGTGATGAAACCAAGGTGTCAATTGGCTGCATTCTTATTTGGAACTCAGACCATTTCCAAGTTTATTCCAGTTGCTGCCTAATTTGTTTTCTTTGGTTGTTTGACGAAGATCCTGCTTCTCCCTATTTCCTCGCCAGCTGTTGCCCAGGGACCATGTTCAGCTCTGAGAGGTGGCTCTCAGGTCTTTACCCTGTAGTCTTCTCTGCAACCTGGCAATTTACACCTTCTCAAGCCAGCAGAGGAGCATCTCTTTAATGCTTCACCCTTTTTAAAGGGTCCGTCTGATTAAGTCAGGTCCACAAAGACAGTCTCCCTTTTGATGAATCCAAAGTCAACCCAAACTCAAGTGATTAAGGATCTTAACTCCATCTGCAGATCCTCTGACATACAGTGTGATGTAACCACAGGAGTAAAAATGATCATATTCCCAGGTCCAGACCACACTCAAGAAGAGGGAATTATACAGGGCATGCAACAGTAGGGGATGGGAATCTTGGGAGCTACCTTAACTTACAATTCTGCCTACCATACCCAGATATGTATTATGTAATAGCTATAAATGATGTCCTTTAAGATATCACCTTGAAGTCTCAGGAGTTTCTCAAGATGGTTAGAAAGGGAATAATAGGGCCTATTTTTGCCAAATCTGTTTTGCTATTGTTCAGTCATGTCTGACTCTTTATGACCCCATGAACTGCAGCACACCAGTTTCCCTGCCCTTGACCATCTCCTAGAGCTTGCTCAAACTCATGTCCATTGAGTCGGTGATGCCATCCAAGCAGCTCGTCCTCTGTTGTCCCCTTCTCTTACTGCCTTCAATCTTTCCCAGCATCCAGGTCTTTTCCACTGAGTCCATGCTTCCTATCAGGTGGCCACGTACTGGAACTTCAGCTTCAGCATCAGTCCTTCCAATGAATAGTCAGGACTGATTTCCTTTAGGATTTACTGGTTTGATCTCTTTCCTGTCCAAGGGACTCTCAAGAGTCTTCTCCAGCACCATAGTTTGAAAGCATCAATTCTTTGGTGCTCAGCATTCTTTATGGTCCAGCTCTCACATCTGTACATGACTACTGGAAAAATCATAGTTTTGACTATACAGAAACTTTGTCACCAAAGTAATGTCTCTGCTTTCTAATATGCTATCTACGTTTGTCATAGCTTTTCTTCCAAGGAGCAAGTGTCCTTTAATTTTATGGCTGCAGTCACCATCTACAGTGATTTTGGAGCCTAAGAAAATAAAATCTGTCACTGTTTATATTGTGTCCTCATCCATTTGCCATGAGTGATGGAACCAGATGCCATGATCTTAGTTTTCTTAATGTTGAGTTTTAAGCCAGCTTTTTCACTCTCTTCTTTCACTTTTAAGAGGCTCTTTAGTTCCTCTTTGCTTTCTGCCATAAGGGTGGTGTCATATGCATATCTGAGGTTATTGATATTTCTGAGGATATTGAATCAAGCTGGCAATCTTGATTCCAGCTTGGGCTTCATCCAGTCTGGCATTTAGCATGATGTACTCTGCATATAAGTTAAATAAGTAGGGTGACAATATACAGCCTTGACGTACTCCTTTCCCAGTTTTGAACCAGTCCGTTGTTCCATGTCCAGTTCTAACTGCTGCTTCTTGACCTGCATACATGTTTCTCAGGAGGCAGGTAAGGTGGTCTGGTATTCCCATCTCTTTAAGAATTTTCCACAGTTTGTTGCGATCCACAGAGTCAAAGGCTATAGCATAGTCAAATCTGTATAACTAACCTCAACTCTCATTCCTCATAATAAACACTAGAAGTCAAGCAAAAGACACCTAAAACTTACTGAAAGAAATAAAATTAGATCTCCTCTTGTTACTGGACACCTGACGCATACCCAAGCCATGAAGCCTGAACTATCCCTGATTGTACATGAACCAGGCACTCAGGTTCTGTGGCAGTAAATCTGCTGGGATGATTTTACTTGAGTGGGCGGGTATATGCTTGATTTAAAACAAAACAGTCCAATCTTTCCAGTCAATGACACATTTATAAGTGTAAATATATGCACAAGCATGAAGCCAACAAAATGTTTCATATTGAGATTTGCCTAAAAGCAACTTATCCTGGGAGGTTTAGTTAAGAACAATGAGGCTATTATTAGAGTTTATGTTGATCTTTTTAATTCATGTTGAAATAGTTCAAAGCAACAATTTAAAAGGCCAGATAATTCAAATATGTCTGCAATTTCTAAGCCATCTCTGAAATCCTCTGAAATGGAATCTTCTTCACAATAATATAGAAGATCACAAGTTCGGTTCCAAAGATGACACTCAAAGTTGTGTGACCTAAAATTCCAAGCCTCTCCAAGACCCCTGTGAACCTTTAATGATTGAATGAAATCACATAAGAACATGCCTGACACACAGGGGTTCATCAATAAGCAGTGGCTGTATAGGTCAGGATAATCCAGTTTGAGTCTTCATTCAAGTTCTATTGATAGTTTATAAGGAAATAGTTAAAGAATTACTAAAAGATCTATTTAAGGAATGGACACTTTAGCATTTTAAAAAAGAGAGAGAGGAAGAAAAAAAAAAGCAAACAACCTAAAATACAAACAAAAAGAACTGATTTTAAAACTGAGTTGGATACTTCTCAGCCATTAAGAAAGTTTGACAAATAAATAGTGAATACAACTCACTGAGGGATGACTACACGCAAAGCGCCTGGCATAGTGTTTTACCAGCATTATCCCATTCAATTGTCATTACATAGTGAAGTAGGTAGAGTGTATTAACGTGTCAAGATGCATATTATACATTAAGTTAAAATGAAAGTTATGAGAAGAATGTATATGCTATGATCCCAGTTTGCAAAGCAAATTATGCATACTCAAATATATCTGAAGTGTTTACATTAAAATGTCAGTGGTTTTCTCTGAATACTAGGATTCTGATAATTAAAGCAATTTTTACTCTTCTTTTTTACTTCGAATACATCTCCAATGTGTGTATCTGTGTGCATAAATTTTGTAATGAAATTGAAGATTTCATATCTGTTTGCTTAGGAGTAGCAGATACCAAAAAAAGGAAAGTCTTATGTAAGTTGCATTAAATTAGTAAAGTGGCACCTCACTATTTTTTATATCTAAACCCTAAACCTAAGTACAGTGCTTGCAAGTCTAAAGTTTCGAGAGAGAGAGAGAAAGAAAAGTTGATGACGAGAGACTAGGAAGAGAAATTTTTTAAAAGATAGTTAATATTCTAAAAAAAGGAGATGGTAATGAGGAAAGATGGAGTGAAAGGAATCAGTAGGAAGAAAAGGGGCCACAGGAGAATTAAAAATAAACATTGGGGACAGAGAAAGAATGAGAAAAGAGAAGAAATACATCAAAACAATAAGAACAGAGGAGGAACCATCCCTTCCTATTCATCTCTAAATGAAATGGAAAAACTTAAATAAGATCACAATGAATCACTTTTAAAGCTATTTTTCATTTTTTGTAATTTTCCCCTGTAAGAGTGAGAAGGGGTTGAAGAATGCACTTGATAACCAAGGTTAACTAGTCCGACCACCCCAGAACCTGGATAGGACTGCAATTAACACACCAGGTATTTTTCAGCTTTCTCTTTAGTCACAGTACCAAGCACAAGACTGTCTTTGAAAAATGAAGAATAGTGTCTGGGTTACAGATGCTGCTAATGATAACAAAACACTTATTTTTTAACTACAGTCTTCAGACATGGTAAAGGAAGTGAACCCATTTCCCCAAAAATTATACTCAAAAGAAGGTATAAATATCCAAGTGCCTAATTCTCTCTAATTTCCTCTGAACACTTGTTCAATTTACCCAGCTTCCTCCTGCCACACTTAAGAAAAAGAAATAATAAATCATTCCTCTACTTGTACCCTTTGTCAACATGAAAAATCACATTGTTGATGCTCTGTGCTTTAATGATGTAAACTTTCTTCAATTCTTCTTATTTTAACTATCTTGTCTTCTTCCTCTTAGCTTAAAACATTAAAACCAAGCAAAAGATCGAGTTTAATTTTTGGATAACTTCTGGAAAATAGTAACTCTGCTAACAGCTTTTCCCTGAAGGAGAAAGGTAAAGTGATGTGGCATGTGGTGCCTTAATTAAAAAGCCCCAAAGTTGTTTGCCATCCTTTCCATGGAGAGGAGGAGCCCATATCTTCTCCCCTTGAATCTGGTCTATTTTCAGCAATAGACTACAGCAGAAGCTTCGACAGAACTTACCAGTCTAGGTCATAAAGCGTCAAACATCTGCTCTATTCTCCTGGAATATTGGTTCTCAGGAAGTGCCCTTCCAGGGAGCTCCTAGGAATATTGCCACCATGCTGTGAGGAAACCCCAAGCCTCATGAAAGGACCACAGGAAGGCACTCCAGTGTACAATCCCACTAGAGCTCAGCCTTTCAGTCATCCCAGCCCAGGAGCCAGACATAGAAGTGAAGACGCTTCCAAATGATCCCGGCCCCCAGGTGCTTGTGTCTTCCCAGATGGGACTCCAGACATCATCACAGACAGGTTATCCTTGCTTTGCCATGTCCAAACGGCTGATCCAGTAAGTATAACCAATCATCTCTGCTGATAATAGGTTTTTGTTTTATGTTACTAAACATGGGGTATTTTTGATGCAAAAATGAATGGGAATTATAGAGATAAAAAAAGAAATGATCTTGCAATAGTTATTACTGCAACTCAACTCTGATTACAGTAGAAAGTGGGCATCCTAAACCCCAAATGTCACAGAGGGCCATATCCAGAAAACACTGAAGACACACCACCTTTCTGGGGTTGTGACCAGATCTCCTTCCTCTGCCCTCTTTCCAATCTTTCTACTAAACTTTTTATCTTCGTTTTATTTCTCTTCCTCCTTTTGGTCATGCCTGCTCCCAAGTTTGCCTTTAAGTCACTGACACACTATTGCTGTGGGCATTCATTCTTTCATTAATTAAATTTTTAAGCATTGTTCTAGACACTGGGATAGCAAAGGTGAGGATATCTAACTTTGTCTGTGACCTTGTAGAGCAAAAAGTGTAACGAAATGCTTTTCACACTACAGGTCACAGTCAGTGATAGTCATGAAGTCATCCTAACGGGTCCTAGCAAACATTTTTAAAATATAAAACAAAACAGAAAACAATAAAAAATATTAAAATTAACAACATCATGACAATTGTTTCATGACTTTTTTATGTTACCTTCGGCACACAGAATGTTGTGTTATCTTAAAACTTTGAGAAACATAGTCCAATAGCTGCTGCTGCTACTGCTGCTAAGTCGCTTCAGTCGTGTCCGACTCTGTGCGACCCCATAGACGGAAGCCCACCAGGCTCCCCCGTCCCTGGGATTCTCCAGGCAAGAACACTGGAGTGAGTTGCCATTTCCTTCTCCAATGCATGAAAGTGGAAAGTGAAAGGGAGGTCGCTCAGTCGTGTCCGACTCTTAGCAATCCCATGGACTGGAGCCTACCAGGATCCTCCGTCCATGGGATTTTCCAGGCAAAAGTACTGGGGTGGGGTGCCATTGCCTTCCCCCAGTCCAACAGCTATTCAGAACTAAACCTCATTCTTAGAGTAAAAAACGTGAATGGGATTGTGGTCAGGAAATTTGCAATTAGGTTTCTGGCTTTGAAATACAATGTCACAGAGCCATTCTCAGAATCTCCTCTACTGGTACAGGTTTTTGCTTTTTGCTGTTTTTTGTTTTGTTTACAAGGGTATTCTGGGTCATTTTTGGTAAATAAGTGCCTGCCTTTGCGGGAAACCCATGTGTCACCCGTTCTGTATCTGAACATTACAGTTAAATGCTTCAGTACTTGAGTCAATCTATTCACTGGCTTAATAGCTGAACTGGAGAACATGGAATTATCATGACCTCTGGCATTTATTTTTGCCTGCAATTCTAGAAGCAGCCGTATCTTACCAAACACAAGCTAGGGAGCCTAAGCAAAAAAGTTAGCTGCCTGTGTAATCATCTTGTTACAGCCTCTATCCAACAGTCAGTGGTAAACATTAAATAACATGTCATAAAACCCACTGACATCTGAGTAATGCGAGTGGCAGTCGGTACCCTCCCTCTCTTGCTCCCTCTCATTTATATGACTCAACTGAGACTGTTTTTTTTTCTTCATACTGAAATAAGTATATACTCTTCCAAGTCTTCTCTGGAGGAAAAGCACCAAATGATTTAAAATGATAGCTCCTGCCCAATTCCTAAACTCTTAATTAGAAAACTTAAAAAAAAAAATACCCCACAAATGTTTTCAGAGACTTCAGAAAGTCTGATGCCAGTTTAGTTTGAGTCACTAAGAGCAAAGATACCAGGAGAGGGAAGGTGACTGGCTGGCTGAAGCCTAATGCCTGGGCTGGATAGCTCCTGGGGAAATTCAGAACTGTCTGATGCATGTATGCATACGTACCAATGTGTGTGCATATTTCCATTTTCACAAGCTGGGCTTGACGAATTGAGTGAGAAAGGTCTGAGGAAACCCAAGAGTAGTACCTATCATTCTATCCCAACAACACTCCAGGAACCAAATACCCAAGTATCACGTGGCTATCATCCTGCCCTTTTGTCTTCGACAACTGAACTGGGAAAAATCCAGTATGTCCTTAAAGTAAATATTAATAATATTAATAATCTTTTGGTTCCTGACTTGGAGAAACTCAAAATGTAAGGTCTAAGGGATGATAATAAAATTGTATGGGTTCACATGTGGCATGTGCTACACACTCTGTCACCCTAAAAGTCATTTGTTAAACCCTAATGCTCAATGTGACCTTTGGGAGGTGAGCTTCCCTGGTGGCTCAGAGGTTAAAGTGTCTGCCTGCAATGCGGGAGACCAGGGTTCAATCCCTGGGTCAGGAAGATTCCCCTGGAGAAGGAAATGGCAACCCACTCCAGTATTCTTGCCTGGAAAATCCCATGGACAGAGGAGCCTGGTGGGCTACAGTCCATGACGTCGCAAAGAGTCAGACACGACTGCGCGACTTCACTTTACTAGGTCATAGGAGCAGAACCCTCGTGAATGGGGTCAGCACCCTGATGAAAGCTGTCTCTCCCATTTTGTCTTAGGAGGGCACAGTGACAAGATGGCCACCTATAAACCAGGGAGCAGTCCCTCACCAGATGCTGAATCTACCAGCGCCTTCATCTTGAACTTCCAGTTTCTACAACTGTTGTTTTTAAGACAGTCAGTCTATGGCAGTTTTGTTACCCAAACTGAAAGGTCTAAGACACAGCAAACACAATATGATAAATTCCAAAGTGCTTGCTTTTCCTATTGGCCAAGACTCTCACTACAGCTTCTGTTCCTAGTGACTTGCCTTCACCATGTGTGCTGTGGGCTTCGTCACTCCAGTCATGTCCGACTTTGTGACCCCATGGGTTATAGCCCACCAGGCTCCTCTGTCCATGGGGTTTTCCTGAAAAGAATACTGGAGTGGATTGCCTTTTCCTTCTCCAGGGGATTTTCCTGACCTAAGGATCGAAACTGCATCTCCTGTGTCTCTTGCATTGCAGGCCAATTCTTTACCACTGAGCCTCTAAGGAAGCCCTGTTTTCACCATATGAGCATATAATTCCAACTATAAACAGCTGAATTCACTTGTTCCTTGGTTATTGGAAAATGTGTCACCATAGTGGACTGTGACTATCCTGTCTAGCCTCCATTTAATGAAAAAGAGTGTGTGGGGTGGGCAGAAAATGCTGACAAGGTTTCAAAGTTATTGCCCCTGTTTTCCTTCATGGAAACTCTAAAGCATGTATTTAAGCCTAGAATTCTCTCTGCTCTTCTGTGATCACTGTTTCAAACAGAGTCAACTCCCTGATAAAGAACCAAAGATGGGTGAGCCACAAGAGTATTAATGGATCCCCCAGGGTGAAATAAAGTAAAACTCAGTTTCTCAGAATTGAACAACAAAATAAATCACAAAATTTGGGGTAAATTTTCTGTCACAACTACAGTTTGGTTCTTAAAGGTTGTTGCCTGCTATAACAAACATACGTGATCATACTGCCTTTGAAACTGTATTACTGTTTGATCATCTGCCTAATGATGAACTATTTGTATAACATGAGTTACCAGAGGGTCTCTTATTCTTCCCTTCCCATACCTATTGCTGTGAGTTCTCAAAAACATGTCACTGATTCTAAAGAAAGAATACTGAAATCCATAGACTGGATTTAGGTATCATCTTGTGAAATCTCACGAATCTTTAAAAATTTTAGTCAACATCCAGCACAGTATAAATATTACGTGTGTGTATGTATGTACGTATATACTTATTTGGGGAAAGAAAATTAATCAGTCGTGGAGTACTGAAAGCCAACTTTGTAACACTGATTTAAGACTCTTAAGAGGAGCATTAAGATTCATGTATTCACTCTAGGATTCCTCCACTGTGAATAATCTGAAAGTGTATGTGCATATTCTGGTAATTGAATTAACCAATATCATACATAATTTATTAAGCAACTAATTGTACCTTTTATCTTACACACAAAAAAACTGCATCACATAAAATCCACAAGCAATCTTCGAATACCTACAGAATATGTTCGAGGAACCACATGAGACACTGTACAAGGCCCCCGAGGTGAAAAATGAAGGTTTTGATTGTAAAGTACTTGCAACTTGGTGGGAGGGGGGATAAAAATTAGCCCACACATAGTTAAGTCACACTTTAAGGCAACAGTAAAGAGATGCAGATCCTGCTTAGCTAACAAATGAATCTAAGAGATGATAAACTAAAGAGACAATCATTCCTACAACAACAGAGCCAAGGGAAGGGATATAGAGCTAAGGACTGAATGAAGACACTAATCTCCAACACTGGGGTGAAGATTATTTCAGGCAAGCACCCAAGGTCTCTTTCAGCTCAGATAATTTAGAACTGGTAGGGACAGAAGGGTTGACTGTCCTGAAATGGCAGTTATTTTAATGGCATTATTTCCCATGTGTATTCCTTGTTAAGACTCACCTCCCCCAGAAGCAAGGAGTCTGCCATTTCATCTCTTTATACACAGCATCTAATCTAGTACCTGAAACAGAACAGGAGGGAGTGCGGAGGGGTTAGGAAAAACTGAACTGCAGGTGAGTACAGCTACCAGGGGAGTCAGAGCAAAGTTTATTTGGAGAACATCAAGGCAATTTAGCCAAAGCAGAGAGAATAAGAAAAAGACATCAAATTGAATGTGCTGAATGGGGCTAGACTATGACACACCTTGACAGCCAGGTTAAGGAAGGAGGTTGGACTTCATTCTCTCTCAGCAACAGTGAAAGTCAAGCGAACGCTGTCTCCATTTTTAGGAAGCACACAGGACTACAAGCTGGTAAGAATTCATAATATGGGTTTTCTTATGCA
This sequence comes from Tragelaphus eurycerus, assembly GCA_935064755.1. Classification (NCBI taxonomy): domain Eukaryota; kingdom Metazoa; phylum Chordata; class Mammalia; order Artiodactyla; family Bovidae; genus Tragelaphus; species Tragelaphus eurycerus. The sequence goes on from CAKXYN010000002.1 coordinate 37,085,572, forward strand.
GTCAAAAACACTGCCTGCCATTCTGGTAAACAACAAATGTTGCCCCCAATAAAGTCATCAGCCACAGTAGCCAGTTTCCATGGCGTGCCCTGAGAGCAATTTAGGATAGGGAAAAAAACTGGATTCTGACCCTAGATACTTAAGATGCATATCTAAGAAATAATTGCAATGAGTCCAGACTCTGCATCTTCCCAAACACAGAAAGCACTAAAATCATTAACTTGAGATGCCTGATTTTCAATGAGTAGCAGGAATCTTTGATGTTTGACTAAATGTTTGCTGTTGTTTTTCAGCAAAAACTCCCACATATCCTGGTTCCTCCTTTATCTCTTTGGATAAAAGCTATCTGAGAAGCTGTGTAGTGTCCTCAGTAAAGCCCCTGAATAAAACATAACTGATAACTTTTACGCCATGCATTTTTCTTCAGCCGAGACATTGCATGCAGGAATAAAGAGAACGGTCCAGAGGCTGCTCACACTTCTAATGGGTAATGTTCAAATGCGGCACTAGTGGTACCACTTGGACTTGTTAAAAATGTCTGAACTCCAGACTTGATCTATTGGATCTGCATCTCTAGATCTGAGGCCATGATCTATATTTACATTGAGAGCTGCTAGATTGGAACTTAAAAATGACATGACTAGAAGCGACACAGCTTTACTATCTAAAAAATAAAGTGCTGTACAACTTTGAATATATACTAGAAACCACTGCACACTTAAATGGTAGTTTTTATGTGTATGAGTTATATCTCAATTAAGATGCTAAAAAAAATCTCAAGCTTAGGACAGTGCCTGGCACATACAAGAGGCCAGTACAAGTTACTTTTCTCAAATGCATGCATGCATGGCTCTTTTCCCTTGACAGCCTTGGATTACGAGCTGGTAGATCCAGGACAAGCAGCCTGTCTAGAAGAGTCCAGTACTTTCTAAAGACTGGTGACAGGCATACAAGCAGCCAACAGGGCAAGGAGCATCCATACCAGAAGTCAGGTTTGGTTACAAATCAAAAAAGGAAGAATTCAGCAGCAAGGCACATGTGAATGTAGAGTGAGGATCAAAGGGAGACAGGCAGCAGAGTGTGAGAAAGGCAGGAGATGGGGCAGAGGGGCAGCAAGAGAGAAAGACTGGGAGTCAGAAGCCTCAGAAGAGCTCAAAGGCCGGGGCAAGCTGAAAAGCAGGAACATCTTTCTCTGCCCGTTCCTGCCTGCTGAGTGCCAGTCCCGGATCTTTCTTTGCCCGTCCCTGCCTGCTGAGTGCCAGTCCTGGAGGCGCTTCCCCAGATCAGCAGGTCGCAACCCATGCTGGTCACACCTGGCTGAGGGACAACTTGCTGAGGCAGCCACAGTGGCTTCTATTGAACAAATCCAGAATCTTTCACCATAGGCAGCAGAAAAGGGGATGTCTCGTACGGATGTGTGGCTGGGTTAAGAAATTTACAACATTCGCGGGCTCTGGTTTGCTCAAATTAAAATGCCTGTCCCAGTGAAAATTCTTTGAACAAGAGTAACTGAGACCTGCATACAGTGGTTTCAGGGGCAGAACTGAAAATGCCACAGCAGATCGTCCCACAGGGATGCGAAGACAGAAAACAGAGAACAGAAAGGAAATAGGATTGGAAGCCTCTCCCCTCCTCTGGCCTCCTCACAGGCCTTCAGCCCCACCTGTCTCAAGTCTCAATCCTTTCTGCAGCCCGGTGTTCACCTTGTAGGAAGATGCATTCACCTTGACACCACAGTAGTTTTGACTCCATTTGTCCTTTCCGTTCTAGCAAATACCATCGCCCAACTCACCTCTCAAGTTGAGATTTCCAGGACAAAATCTAAGGGGGCAGGGCTCAGCTAGGGTAAGGCATCAGCTTCCAGTCCCTTAGCTGTTGGAGGCAATAGAGAAGGGACATATGGCCTCCTAGGAGCCAGTGGAGGGTCAGCTTCCCAGGAAAAGACATGCCTCAGTTTGCTTTGTGTTTTGTTGGGTAGCAATGGTAGTTGGTGTGTGTTTGTGTGCGTGTATTCCACTCTTTAACAAAGAACACGTTCCAAACGTGAAACTTCCTTAAACTACTTAATATGCAGCACTTGTATTTATTCTCCCAAGTGAATCCCCCCACCTCATAAATATTTTCAGTGACTTTCAAACATTTTTGACCCCAGGATAAAAAATAAGACTAAAAGTATATTACATATGAAGCACATGAAACAAATGTTTCACAAAACAACACATGTAATGCACCCTGATCTTTTCTATCCTATTATAGTCCATTTTAATGCTCCTTCAACCTGCTAAATTGATTTAACACACACCCTCTTCCAACAACACAAGAGAAGACTCTATACATGGATATCACCAGATGGTCAACACCGAAATCAGATCGATTATATTCTTTGCAGCCAAAGATGGAGAAGCTCTGTACAGGCAGCAAAAACAAGACCAGGAGCTGATTGTGGCTCAGACCATGAACACCTTATTGCCAAATTCAGACTGAAATTGAAGAAAGTAGGGAAAACCACTAGACCATTCAGGTATGACCTAAATCAAATCCCTTATGATTATACAGTGGAAGTGAGAAATAGATTTAAGGGCCTAGATCTGATAGATAGAGTGCCTGATGAACGATGGAATGAGGTTCGTGACATTGTACAGGAGACAGGGATCAAGACCATCCCCATGGAAAAGAAATGCAAAAAAGCAAAATGGTGGTCTGGGGAGGCCTTACAAATAGCTGTGAAAAGAAGAGAAGGGAAAAGCAAAGGAGCAAAGGAAAGATATAAGCATCTGAATGCAGAGTTCCAAAGAATAACAAGAAGAGATAAGAAAGCCTTCTTCAATGATCAATGCAAAGAAATAGAGGAAAACAACAGAATGGGAAAGACTAGGGATCTCTTCAAGAAAATCAGAGATACCAAAGGAACATTTCATGCAAAGATGGTCTCGATAAAGGACAGAAATGGTATGGACCTAACAGAAGCAGAAGATATTAAGAAGAGGTGGCAAGAATACACAGAAGAACTGTACAAAAAAGAGCTTCACGACCCAGATAATCACGATGGTGTGATCACTGACCTAGAGCCAGACATCCTGGAATGTGAAGTCAAGTGGGCCTTAGAAAGCATCACTACAAACAAAGCTAGTGGAGGTGATAGAATTCCAGTGGAGCTATTCCAAATCGTGAAAGATGATGCTGTTAAAGTGCTGCACTCAGTATGCCAGCAAATTTGGAAAACTCAGCAGTGGCCACAGGACTGGAAAAGGTCACTTTTCATTCCAATCCCAAAGAAAGGCAATGCCAAAGAATGCTCAAAATACTGCACAATTGCACTCATCTCACACGCTAGTAAAGTAATGCTCAAAATTCTCCAAGCCAGGCTTCAGCAATATGTGAACCGTGAACTTCCTGATGTTCAAGCTGGTTTTAGAAAAGGCAGAGGAACCAGAGATCAAATTGCCAACATCCGCTGGATCATGGAAAAAGCAAGAGAGTTCCAGAAAAGCATCTATTTCTGCTTTATTGACTATGCCAAAGCCTTTGACTGTGTGGATCACAATCAACTGTGGACAATTCTGAAAGAGATGGGAATACCAGACCACCTGATCTGCCTCTTGAGAACTCTGTATGCAGGTCAGGAAGCAGGTCAGGAAGCAACAGTTAGAACTGGACATGGAACAACAGACTGGTTCCAAATAGGAAAAGGAGTACGTCAAGGCTGTGTATTGTCACCCTGTTTATTTAACTTATATGCAGAGTACATCATGAGAAACGCTAGACTGGAAGAAACACAAGCTGGAATCAAGACTGCTGGGAGAAATATCAATAACCTCAGATATGCAGATGACACCACCCTTATGGCAGAAAGTCAAGAGGAACTAAAAAGCCTCTTCAGATCAGATCAGATCAGATCAGTCGCTCAGTCGTGTCCGACTCCTTGCGACCCCATGAATTGCAGCACGCCAGGCCTCCCTGTCCACCACCAGCTCCCGGAGGTCACTCAGACTCGCATCCATTGAGTCAGTGATGCCATCCAGCCATCTCATCCTCTGTCGTCCCCTTCTCCTACTGCCCTCAATCCCTCCCAGCATCAGAGTCTTCTCTAATGAGTCAACTCTTCGCATGAGGTGGCCAAAATACTGGAGTTTCAGCTTTAGCATCATTCCTTCTAAAGAATTTCCAGGATTGATCTCCTTCAGAATGGACTGGTTGGATCTTCTTGCAGTCCAAGGGACTCTCAAGAGTCTTCTCCAACACCACAGTTCAAAAGCATCAGTTCTTCGGCGCTCAGCCTTCTTCACAGTCCAGCTTTCACATCCATACATGACCACAGGAAAGACCATAGCCTTGACTAGGCGAACCTTTGTTGGTAAAGTAATGTCTCGGCTTTTGAATATGCTATCTAGGTTGGTCATAACTTTCCTTCCAAGGAGCAAGCGTCTTTTAATTTCATGGCTGCAGTCACCATCTGCAGTGATTTTGGAGCCCAGAAAAACAAAGTCTGACACTGTTTCCACTGTTTCCCCATCTATTTCCCATGCAGTGATGGGACCAGATGCCATGATCTTCGTTTTCTGAATGTTGAGCTTTAAGCCAACCTTTTCACTCTCCACTTTCACTTTCATCAAGAGGCTTTTTAGCCCCTCTTCACTTTCTGCCATAAGAGTGGTGTCATCTGCATATCTGAGGTTATTGATATTTCTCCCGGCAATCTTGATTCCAACTTGTGTTTATTCCAGTCCAGCATTTCTCATGATGTACTCTGCATATAAGTTAAATAAACATGGTGACAATATGCAGCCTTGACGTACTCCTTAGCCTCTTGAGGAAGGTCAAAGTGGAGAGTGAAAAAGTCAGCTTAAAGCTCAACATTCAGAAAACGAAGATCATGGCATCTGGTCCCATCACTGCATGGGAAATAGATGGGGAAACAGTGGAAACAGTGTCAAACTTTGTTTTTCTGGGCTCCAAAATCACTGCAGATGGTGACTGCAGTCATGAAATTAAAAGGCACTTACTCCTTGGAAGGAAAGTTATGACCAACCTAGATCACATATTCAAAAGCAGAGACATTACTTTGCCAACAAAGGTTCGCCTAGTCAAGGCCATGGTCTTTCCTGTGGTCATGTAGGGATGTGAGAGCTGGACTGGGAAGAAGGCTGAGCGCTGAAGAATTGATGCTTTTGAACTGTGGTGTTGGAGAAGACTCTTGAGAGTCCCTTGGACTGCTAGGAGATCCAACCAGTCCATTCTGAAGGAGATCAGCCCTGGGATTTCTTTGGAAGGAATGATGCTAAAGCTGAAACTCCAGTATTTTGGCCACCTCATGCGAAGAGTTGACTCATTGGAGAAGACTCTGATGCTGGGAGGGATTGGGGGCAGGAGGAGAAGGGGATGACAGAGGATGAGATGGCTGGATGGCATCACTGACTCGATGGATGTGAGTCTCAGTGAGCTCTGGGAGTTGGTGATGGACAGGGAGGCCTGGCGTGCTGCAGTTCATGGGGTCGCAAAGAGTCGGACACAACTGAGCGACTGATCTGATCTGATCTGATCTGAACAAGTGGAGAAGGCAATGGCACCCCACTCCAGTACTTTTTCCTAGAAAATCCCATGGACGGAGGAGCCTGGTAGGCTGCAGTCCATGGGGTCGCTAGAGTTGGACACAACTGAGCGACTTCACTTTCACTCTTCACTTTCATGCATTGGAGAAGGAAATGGCAACCAACTCCAGTATTCTTGCCTGGAGAATCCCAGGGATGGGTAAGCCTGGTGGGCTGCCGTCTATGGGGTCGCACAGAGTCAGACACGACTGAGGTGACTTAGCAGCAGTAGCAGCAACAAGTGGTGACCAGCGATCTGAAAAAACCTACTATTACCTCTATCACCTGTAATTTTATCATTTAAAAACAATTTCACACTTTTCATATTATAGTCATATAGAAGAAAATTCCCCAATCGCTCCCAATAATACCCTAAGCTCCACAATATTGTAGACAGTTTTAAAAGATGCACCAAGTTCACAAGAGATGTCTAATGCTTTGAATTGTTTACACAACAATGTAAAGCCAGTCACATGACACCCCTGTTCTCAATCTGTTTAGTGACCAATAAAGACTCAAGCACTTGTGTCAACCAACCTAGCTGAGAAGCACCACCCACTCAGGGATGGAACCAGCTCCCTTGGGCTCACCAAACTTGTCCCAAGGAGAAAAGAAATTCTGTTGGTAATGTGTGTATCTCTGGGGGATTTCTAAGGCAGATTACTTTGTTCAGCAATGCCGATGCAATTGGGTTATTGGGTCATGGATATAAATAGGATCAAATGCTTGTTGGAGGACCAAGAGGTAGCAGAATGAGGACTGTCAGTAGAGGAAGCTAGGGAGGTAGAAGAGAGGATGGGAAGATGGATTTCCATCTCCAGCACCAAGAACCGGTGTGACTTCCATCTGCGGCACAGCATGTTGAGAACTGCCAAGATTCCTGCCTGTCCCACAGCATGGCCCAAGAGTGTGGGACACTGGCTCTTCAGTCAGACCTGAGCCCATCCCTGATCTTTACTGACATCCCCTGAGCCTCAGTTGTGCCCTCTGTAGAATGGAGCAGGTACCAATAAAACCCAGTTCACAAGCTAGAGAGCCCATGTGAAGCGCAAAGCCTAGTGCCTGCCACAAAGCAAGGATCCAACACATGTTCCGGACAGTTGTTACCATCCCCCAACTAACGCCCCAGCTCACCTGCCAAAGTGCTTAAAACACACAAGCAGATGTCTGTCTTTGAATGAGTACTTCTCCCATTAGCCTCTCTAATCTCTTATCCGACATGGTTAGCCCACTCCAGGACCTTTTTGGATCCCTCCTCTCTTCTATAATAAATTTATTCCTTCCTCTTCTTTCTCAAAACCAGAGCTCGCTTCAATGTTTTCTCCCCCACTAAACCCTGAGATCCATGGATACAGAGAATGAAAGGGACTCATCTCACTAAACTATTTATAGTGCCCAAAGCTTGATAGTTCGCAATAATCGGACTGAATTCCACATGATAATCAAATGGTCTCCGGACCCAAGTCAGACACACAAGTACCAAGGATACGCAATCCCTGTCTTCCCAGGGACTCTGGGAAGCTCAAGGCCTGTCTGAGAATCCACAGCATCTAGGAGGTAGGAATGGCACTGAAAAGGGGTGCCCTTCAAAGACGCCACTTCCTTCCCAAAGGTTCCTGGGGCCAGCTTCAAAGAGGAGTCTGGATGAGGCATGGCTATCTCTAGTTTTACAAAATAAGAACTTCCGGAAATAAGATACTGCCAAGGTATATCACTATACTTCACACATTCTGAGGTAGGTCTTAGCACACGGGGACCAAATATCATTGTGAAACTGTGAGAAAACTTCAAGGGTCCACCAGTACATGATCTCCTAAAGGTGCCTTCTACCATGCCCTATGCTTTCAGGGAACCCACCTCTCTGCATGCTTTGGGATAAGGATAACAAGGCAATTTTCCTGTTTCCTTAAAAAATATGGCATTAATCAATGATACCACCTTAGACAATCCAGACCAAAGGCAAATGAAAATGTATTTGCTAATCTCTACTGAGTAGAAGACTATCTGTTATAACTTCCTCCATATCATCTTCTTAAGGAATAAGGAGGTCATAATAGCGTGGCTCAGTTATAAAGAATCCACTGCCAATGCAGGAGATGTGAGTTCAATCCTTGGGTCAGGAAGATCCCCTAGAGAAGGAAATGGCAACCCACTCCAGTATTCTTGCCTGAAGAAGCCCATGGACAGAGAAGCCTGGTGGGTTATTGTCCATAGAGTCACAGAGTTGGACATGACTGAGTGTCTGAGCATGCACACAGACTAAAGCTGGTAACCAGTGCTCACAGGTTGTAACAGCCTATATTTATTGTCCTGAGGCAATTATTAATACCATCAGGATCAATGACCTAGTGTCAGCAAAACAAAAGGGGCATCATAAACAAACTAGGGCCCAGGTGGTAGGGATTCCAGGATTTTCAGGAGGTGACATAGGCAGATTGGAGGCAGACCCACCTGGGTCCAAGCCTCGGCTCAACCACTGCCCATCTGTACAACCTAAACAAGCTGTTGCATAATCTGTCTCTGTCTCATTTTGCTCATGGTAAAATGGAGTTAATAATACCGGCATCATCAGACTGCAATGAAGATAATGGACCACCCACTTTAGCCCCCTCTATATATAAAATTATCTTTTCAGAAGACAAATTCTACTAGAATACTTAAACAAGTGGGCCTACATTGAATTAAAAAGCTTCTTCACAGCAAAGGAAAGTACTGACAAAATGAAAAGGCAACCTATGAAACAGAGAAAAGTATTTGCAAAGCATATATCCGATAAGGGGCTAATATCCAAATTAAATAACAAGTTCACACAACTCCACAGCAAAAACAAAAACAAAAAAACACTCCAATTTTAAAAAATGGGCAGAGAAAGTGAATAGACATTTTTCCAAAAAAGACAAGTAGTCAACAAGTATATGACTAATCAGTATCACTCATCATTAAGGAAATGCAAATTAAAATCATAATGAGAAATCACCTCACACCTGTTGGAATAGCTATTATCAAAAACAAAACATAGAAAGAGATATGTATTGGTGAGGATGTGAAAAAAAGGGAACCCCCATATGCTGTTGGTGGGAATGTAAATTGGTATAGGTACTAGGGAAAACATGAAGGTTCCTCAAAAAAAAAAAAAAAAAAAACAATTAAAACAGGATCCAACAGTCCCATTCCCGGGGATACATTCAAAGGAAATGAATACATGATATTGAAGAGATATTTGCATTCCCACATCCACCGAAACGTTACTCACAATAGTCAGGATACGGAAACAACCTAAGAGATGCCAATGGATGAATGAATAATGAAGATGTGGTAGAAATATACAACAGAATATTATTTAGCCATAAGAAAGAAGGCAATCTGGCCATCTGTATCAACATGGATGTACCTTCATGACATCACGCTAAGGGAAAGAAGTCAGACAGAGAAAGACAAATACTGCATGGAATCCCTTATCTGTGGAATTTTTTTAAAAAAAGAAAAAAAACTCATTGAAGCAGAGAAACAGAGAGTAGAAAAAGTGGTAAGGAGCTGAAAGGTTGGTAGAAATAGAAAAAGGTTGGTAAAAGGGTACAAAACTTCAGATTATAAGATGACTAAGGTCTCAGGATCTAATGTAAAATATGATGACTTAGCTGATAACACTGTATTGTATAGACATGTGCTAAGAGATTAAGGACTTCCCTGGTAGATCAGCTGGTAAAGAATCCGCCAGCAATGCAGGAGACCCCGATTTGATTCCTGGGTCAGGAAGATCCCCTGGAGAAGTGATAGGTTGCCCACTCCAGTATTCTTGGATGTATTCCTGGTGGCTCAGACAGTAAAGAGCCTGCCTTCAGTGTGGGAGATCCAGGTTCAATCCCTGGGGTTAGGAAGATCCCCTGGAGGAGGGCATGGCAACTCACTCCAATATTCTTGCCTGGAAAATCCCCATGGACAGAGGAACCTGGTAGGCTACAGTCCATGAGATCGCAAGGAGTTGGACATGACTGAGCAATTAAGCACAGCACAGGGCAAGAGACTAGAACTTAAATGTTCTCACCAAAGAAATAATTAGAGGTGATGCCTGTGTTATAAACTAGATAAGCATCATTTCATAATGTGTATGTATATCAAACCACCATGACATATGCTTAAATATCTCACAATTTGTCCAAGTACACCTCAATAAAGCTGAAAAATACACAATTCACTTTTTATTTTGTATTCTTTCTCTCTGTCTCTGAGCCATCATTCTGAAATATGAAAGTTTCTGGGGCAGAATCTGAACTTGTAAATAGCTGAATCTTAATGTTCTCTAAGCATTTGTATGCCATGCTTCTGCTGAACGCTGCTCGACAATATTACATTTTTTTTCCCTTCTGCAGAAAAACAAAAGTTAATGGCCCAATAAGCAAATGAAGACAATTTCAGAAAATGGGCTTGGATAACATGAGAAAATCAGGGGAGGTGCCTTCCTGAGGATCTTAGAAGACTGTCAATATCCGTCAGTTACAGAATATGTTAGCTTGTCCTGCCAGAACTGGAGAATTTTTCTTCCTTAAAATTACAGGTGATATTTTATCTCTGCCAGTGGGAGGGGGAACCACCTCATATACAAGGGAAAGTCAGTAACTAAGAATATGCACAAGTTTCAAAAATTAGTCACTGGTTACCATGGTAACGCAAATATTGCCTAACAACTCACTGGGCTGTAAGTAACCAAGATGATGCTAAATACGTCACTTCAAAATGGGAAATGGACTCTATTTTTAGGAATACTTGCAAAGAACTAGATGGACCTAACCACAGACCGAAGGTGGCTCAGATTGACCCCTGTGGACCCAGGATTCAAGGCCCATCTCCTGCCCTGTGTGCATCCAGTTCTGTGTCACATGCATGTGCTATGCCCAGAGACAGCTGCAGGAGGAAGAGTGATGACATTTTATTTACAAACAAAAAACCAGCTTTCTCCTTAAACTTTTAGTAAAGGAAGAATCCTTGCTATTGGGCAGTGAAGACTGATAACAGATTTAGGTGGCAGTTGTCATTATAGACATGCCTGAACCGGCTAAGTGTGCTCCTGCCCCTAAAAAGGGCTCTAAAAAAGCTGTGACCAAGGCCCAGAAGAAGGACGGCAAGAAGCACAAGCGCAGCCGCAAGGAGAGCTACTCCGTGTACGTGTACAAGGTGCTGAAGCAAGTCCATCCGGACACCGGCATCTCGTCCAAGGCCATGGGAATCATGAACTCCTTCATCAACGACATTTTCGAGCACATCACTGGCGAGGCATCGCACCTGGCGCATTATAACAAGTGCTTGACTATCACATCCAGGGAGATCCAGACCGCCATGCACTTGCAGCTACCTGGGGAGCTGGCCAAGCATGCCGTGTCCGAGGGCACTAAAGCTGTCACCAAGTATACCAGCTCCAAGTAAATATAATATGCCTAGCCACTGTTAACGGAGAAGGCAATGGCAACCCACTCCAGTACTCTTGCCTGGAAAATCCCATGGACGGAAGGCCTGGTGGGCTGTAGGCCATGGGGTCGTGAAGAGTCGGACAGGACTGAGCGACTTCACTTTCACTGTCAGTTTCCCTTTAAATTCAATGTTAAGGATCTCCTCAGGCCAAACAAGATTTCTCAGAAAATAACTATCATGCCCAATAAAATAATAATTTTCCTATTGATTTGAGTAGTTTGAATTTTCTGAGTAGATATTAATGTCAGTTAGAATAAAAGTATAAAAAATATATGAATTTTTAAATTATTCTAACAACTGACCATACATCAACACCCTCCTAAATGAAACTCAGCATATGACTCCTGTTCATGCTGGGGCCCCAACTCTTCAGAAAAGTGGTCCCAGAGCAGTGTTCTTCCTAATGGTCCCTGAGTATCTGCATCAGAATTCCAGAGGGCCCTTACAGTGTAAAATCGTAGGCCTTATCTAAGGCCCACCCATTCTGAGTCTCTGAGGTTGGGATCTGAGAAATCTCCATTTAAAAAAGATGCTCCCTGTGATGTTTATGTTCTCTGGTCTGCAAAGTCCATCCTTGGCAATCACCAATAAATTGAGGTCTCCTGACAATGAAGACAGAAGACAGGACAGTCATCAGGAGACACAAACCAACATGGTTTATCAAAGGCAAAGCTGTTGTGACGCAGTGGCTTTTGGGCCATAGCCTAGGGTATAAGACCAGCACAAAATACTTGTATTATATGTGTGTGTGTGTGTGTGACCCAAGTTTTTCAGAAACAACATGGGTGATATACTCTGGCCTACGCTTATTATATTCTAATTTTTAATGTTACGGCAACCAACTAAATTGATTTCACTTCCCACTAATTGGTGGTGGTTGAAAAACTCTATTATAATACCTGTTGTCCTATATTTTATCATTTAATAATTTTTAAATTTTTTCATATCGTATCCTAAATAGTAGAAAGCCATTCAGTCTTTTCCAATATACCCCCAAAGTCACAATAGTTTAGTTACCTTTAAAAGGTGGATCAAGGTAAAGTGAGACAGTCTTCTGTTTAAGGGAATCAAAAACAATACATTCAACTGCTAGCATTTAACTTTTATTTATTTACATCCTCTTTATCTCACGAATAGCATGCAGATTATATAAGTATTAGGGGAAACACACTGACTGAAACCGCCCACCCTGGCCAGGCACCATAGTAACCATTTGCATGAGCTGTTTTATGACAGGAGATCCTGATAAGGAATACGGAACTAATAAGCCACCACCAACCGGAAGAGTTTGGGAAAGGTCTAAAGGAGACACCGCGTGTCCGTCCACTTCCCAGAATCCCTCTTGCTAGCATCCATCTTGGCTGAGTGATGCGTGTGCCACCAGGAAAGACTCTGAATTAGAATGATTGGCCAAAGACCACCCAGAAACTAATCCCATCACCATAAAACCCGAGACTGTGAGCCACGCGGCAGAGCAGTCCTCCTGGGTTCCCTTACCCTACTGCTCTCCACCTGGGTGCCCTATTCCCTAAATAAAGCCCTTTCTCAGCTTTATGGCCATCAGTGTGCAGAGGAAAACATGATCAGCTATGAAAATTCCAGGACCCATCTGGGAAGAATAAGCAATTTCTATGAAGCATTTCCAGGCCTCTGGCTGTCTTCCCTTCAGGCTGGACTGAACACTTGTTGCCTCCTCAGGGTAGAGAGGGCAGTCACAGTGGGACAGACCCTATTAGTGCCTCCACCTTCCACCACCATTTGATTCACAGGGAAACTGAAGATCGCTCTAAGGACTGGGACAAAGCAAGCCAGGAGCCATAGGCCACCCGGTTCTCCCTTTTCTTGGAGCACTCTGTATTCACTTCTGTCCCAGAGCTGGCCAGCTTCCTGTGATGAAAACTTTCACAGACCCATCCTCTTTCTCCCCACCAACCCCAAAGGCCATCAGCTCCATGAGGGCAATTTTGGCTCCTACGCTTATCAGTGAGCTCTCCATAAAACCGAGCTGAATACTAACCTCCAGGAATTCCCCAAAGGAAAAGTGACCAAAGCACAAAGATCTGAACTGGCTTCTTGGTTCTACGGTTTATCACTCCTGAGATACTCGCTAAGCCACCTGACTGCTCCGATTCAGTTTCTTATCTGTTAACCAAAGCCATGCAGTTTCCACCACAGATTAGTCTTGTGGACGGAATCAACAAACAGATGTAATGAGGCAGGCCCAGTTTCTGGCACACAGCCGGTGCTCAATAAATGTTACTTTTCCCTTCTCCACAGAAATCTCTAGGATATTAATTGTACTCCCTGCTAGAGCCACTGTAGTATTCACAATCCTTCTCTCACTTCCAAGTTTCCTAGTTAAAATCACCCACTAAGAAAGCAGAGTTCCCAAGAACCACAGAACACTCAATGTCTACACAATGCCACCTTCAAAATGGTTTTTGTCATTGTTTCAATAACTTTAAGCAGGGCTTAGAGGTTATTCTGGGGAAAAATAAAAAAAGTCTGAGAAAGGAAAGCTTGACTAAGTCATTAAGTATCAAATAAATGCTTAAACCAAGCAATAAGGAAGAGAGATCATTAGTAAATTCACTGTTAGAAGGCAAATGCTGTTGCTAAAACAGAACACAGAAATATATTTGGTCTTTACTCTTGAATGGGCTAAATATCCCCTTGTTAATACTAAAGTAGCGGTTGGTTGCTTTGCAGACTCTGTTTTCATGAGAGATGTAAAATTTAGACCAGCATGTTTAGTCTTGAGCAGAGAAAACATCAGCTATGTTTTAATTTCCTTTAAATATAAGTGTTCCAGATTAAATAACGTGGTTGACCTACCTTTTCTGTGATATAGAAGTTTGAACTATCAGCATGCTGCAGGGCAAAGTATTCATGGTTTGCAAGGGACCATCTGAAAAATGCAAGCAAAAGCTGATTACAAAAACAAAAAAGAATCATTTTCATGTTCATATGATAGAGTTAGATGAACTTAGCACCCTGTGATTGGAACTGGGCCAGTACCCAAGATACGCACAGGGCAGTTCCTAAAACAAAATGACTTTAGCCCCCTTATCATGACCCTGAGACCAAGATCTTATTCCAAGCCTATTGTTCACCCTTTAAGTATTTTATCTTCACAGCTTTAAGGGAGGGCTCATTAAATATAAAGTTCCATTCCTCCCTACAATGAAGGAGTAAGTGGAGCAGAGAGAGGAAAACAAAGGAAATAAATGCAATTTAAATTTTTGATAATTGTTACATTTCAGTTGTCTCTGTAGTCTACCATCCCCAATCAGTATGCTTGATGTAGACTGGAACATTTCAGTTAAGAATTGTTGTTTAGTCACTAAGTCATGTCCCACTCTTCTGTGATCCCACAGACTCACTCGCCAATTTCTTCTGTCCATTTAAGGATCGCAAGTCTTAAACAAATTCCAGGTAAAATTCTATTCATAGTTCTGCCTTAAAAATTCAAAAAACCTCAGGCAACTTCCATATGCATGGACTGTTAGAGCAGCCCAAGAGAAGTAGGAAAGCTCACTATCTTTGTGAAGTTCCATGTGGCAGCACAACCACCCACTGACCTGTCTTTTAAATTATTTTATCTTCTGTGGGGACCTGAGTGGTCTTCTCATTTTATATCAGATGAAGTGTGCACTTAACTTCGGGAACTTAGACTGCTTCCTGCTGAATAGGATGAATGAACCACATCTTTTCAAAGTAAATAAGATCAATCCCAATGTCCACATATCAGGACTTCTACACTTCCCACTCTTTGAGAAACAGAGAGAATGTTTTGGTAGAAAAGACAAGGAAATATTACACAGTAATTCTTGGTGTCTTGAGGCAGGTCAAATAGTGACTTAATGAGTAATATTTAACAATTGCACAAGAATATTTTATTTGCCTTTCAATATGCTGCCTGGAGCTCCCTGGATAAATCCTGAGTAACACTTACCCATCACAGACTTCCTTTATTATTGCAGACAGTGGTTTTTTCTGAAAAATAGAAAAAAAGGAAATACTTTCTGTTAGTTTCATTTCATCATTTTAAGCTCTAAAGAAGAAGAAGAAGAAGAGGCCTAATAAAGACACTTAAGTAAGAACAATTTACATTTGCTACTTTTGGTTGTTGTCAGTGAGTTTGTTTTTCTCAAGGTAATAATCGACCAGCCATCACCACCAACTGCATTAATGATGTATTATCCTTTGGGTCCCTTTTTTGTTGAACAAAATATACATCATATTTCACTTGAAAGTGAAAGTGTTAGTCGCTTAGTCATGTCCAACTCTTTTCAGTCTCATAGACTGTAGCCCACCAGGCTCCTCTGTCCATGGAATTGTCCAGGCAAGAATACTGGAGCAGGTTGCCATTTCCTTCTCCAGAGGATCTTCCTGACCCAGGGATTGAAACCAGGTCTCCTGCATTGCAGGCATATTCTTTACCATCTGAACCACCAGGGAAGACCCAGTATTTAATTTAGCTGCATTAAAATCAGGATGAAACATAGTTTTGGTCAAAGATCTCATAGGCAATAACAACCTACAAAGTCAGTTGATCACAAAAATTCCTCAAGAGTAGTACATGGGTTGGAGAAGGCAATGGCACCCCACTCCAATACTCTTGCCTGGAAAATCCCATGGATGGAGGAGCCTGGTAGGCTGCAGTCCATGGGGTCGCAAAGAGTCAGACATGACTGAGGGACTTCACTTTCATTTTTCACTTTCACGCATTGGAGAAGGAAATGGCAACCCACTCCAATGTTCTTGCCTGGAGAATCCCAGGGACGGTGGAGTCTGGTGGGCTGCCGTCTATGGGGTCGCACAGAGTCAGACACGACTAAAGCGATTTAGGAGCAGCAGCAGCAGCACATGGGTAGGGCAACCAGTAGTTTGGCTTTTTGCAAACAAGCTTGGATGTAGTGTAATTTTATGAGAACATGAGGCAAATGGAGTATGAAGCATAGTGATATTGTTCCTACAAAGTACATAGAATTCTTCCCACAACTGTGGTCCCGGCAAATGTCAATCATGCAGCAGCTTGAGCAGGACACACTCGAGTAACGGGACCATTACACCATGTGCCGTGGTGTCAACTGGCGGCTGACTACAGCTGTACTCTTGGCCTAACAGCCACAGCTGTGCTCTGCTGCCTCCAGATAGAAAGAATGTAGTGAAGAGACACAGACAGCTCATCTAGAGATGTTGAAACTCTTTCTGCTTTGGATGTAAACAGACCCCAGCTGTCTCCTGGGATGGGCAGGAGTGTGTCTACCAAAGGAACACATCACAGACAAGAAACAAATGGGGAAGAGAAATCAAAGAAATACAACACATGGTCCTGGATTTTCAAATACAACCACAGAATAGCATCTAAACACTTTCTCCTCCTGTCCCTCTGCACACTGTGGTATGGCAGAAGGAATTTGAATCAAGCAGAATTGGTTTAAATCCTAGCTGTGTCAACTTGCGTGCAGTGAGGCTGACAACTTCCTTAATTTGCTGAGCCACACAACTAGCTTATCTACAAAATGGGCAGAAGACCTACCCACTCCTCAGGGTTGTCATAAGAATTAAATGAAAATTAAAATAAAGGGCAAAAGACTCAAAAAAGGGTTAGGGCTCCACTTCTTTACTCTCTCATGTCACTAGAAGAGCTTGATTTCCTCTTTGCATCCTTGCCCTCGGACCCAACATTGCTAGGTCCCCCTCTTGGTTAATTCCAAGCACC
This sequence comes from Tragelaphus eurycerus, assembly GCA_935064755.1. Taxonomy (NCBI): domain Eukaryota; kingdom Metazoa; phylum Chordata; class Mammalia; order Artiodactyla; family Bovidae; genus Tragelaphus; species Tragelaphus eurycerus. Next base: position 37,102,354 of record CAKXYN010000002.1, read on the forward strand.
CCATTCTTCACAGTCCTTCCTAAGGGCTTCAGGGCCCTGGTAAAAGCTCCAGTGCTGCCCTCAGTGTTCCTCCAACGCTCTCCTGCACTCTGGAGCGCTGGGGTCTATGACTAAGCCCACCACCATGTTTTCAAAAGGATGTCTGCCTACAGCTCTAAATGCAGTGGGCAGAAGAGGGACCAGTATTGTGGAGGGGTGGAAAGACAGTGCATATTAGCATCTTGAGTTAATCTCTTTTAGACTAAGATTAGAAATGGAGATTGGATTCGACAATGAGGTTACATGTTACAACTTGAGGCCTTTGCAAGAACTTGTCCATTGTTTACGGCTCTGGCTGTGAGTCAAAGAGCAAATGTACACTCCCAACCAAAGGAGAAAGGAGCTTTAGGAACAAAACTTTTTCCAAAAATTGAGGATTTTACACTTCCAACTGTCAGAGACCTCTCCAGGCTATTAGTATTTCATGAGGACCTACCAGTCTCCTAAATAAGCTGCAGTCATTCAGATGGTAAAGAATCTGCCTGCAATGCAGGAGACCTGGGTTCAATCTCTGGGTTGGGAAGATCCGCTGGAGAAGGGAATGGCAACCCAATCTAGTATTGTCACCTGGGAAATCCCATGGACAGAGGAGGAGCCTGGCAGGCTACAGTCCATGGGGTTGCAAAGAGTTGGACACAACTCAATGACTGACACTTATTTACCTACCAGTCTCCTAACTCCCCCAATCTTCTTGCATCCTCAAAACTAAAATATAAATAACAGGGTCAAATTTCAGACTTAAATTATATTGAAAGGACAGATCGAGCCAAGAAAGTATTGCTAATGATGTAGGATAAGGCATTTAAATTACTGCGTTCAGAATGGGAATTCTTAAAGTCTAGGTAACTTAGAGGAATTCAGATTTTAATCCAGGTCTAATTCATAGTTTCAGAGTCAAATTTGAAAAGATAGAAGTGGGCTTCTAGAACTATTATATCTAGAACATTCTGAAGTTGGCTATATGAAAGGAGTAAAGATTCTGGAAGAACAAAGTTTAGAGATTTAATAGAGAAAGATTAGAGAAAAACTTTAAACCCCAGGGGAAAAGGACTCACAGTTAACATAACTGCAGCCTCACCAATTAAAATGAATGCTGAGTAAGCATGGACTGGTCCCACGGCCTGCATCCTACACCTGTCCCCTCCCTTCTTTACATGTTCCAATGAAACACTGAACTCCACCACCCAGACCTAATTCCAGTGACTTCACAATTTTCATCTTCCTTAATTCATCCACATTTTTAATGTCATTATTACCTTCTCTTTGAAACCATCTTTCCAGAGTTGCTGTACTTCCTTCCATCTCCTACAGTTATAAGCAATAATCCTCTGATAAAATCCAAGAGATCCTTCATTATTTGTTTTACTTCTAACTTCAGATTTATGTTTCTATCTCTTCTGTTTTCATTCAACTGGTCAGTTTCTCATTCATTTCAGCTGTCCTGAGTCTATAATTTGATTCCACTCTTAGAAATCTCTGGCAGCTTGTTAGAAACAGCATGTTAACTCTCCTTCAAGCATCTTACTAAATGTACAAACAAAAATCATTACTCTCACGATTCCCTAACCCAATTATAGCATGTCCCCACTCCCAAATTCTCGCCATCTCAGTCATGATTTTTTCTGCCTATGACACCACTACAGCCCAGAGCATCATTAACCTTTATTTCTTCACCCTCTGGGTCTGATTTGTTACAGGTAGTATTACATCTTCCTCTGTGACATTCATATCATTACTTCTCACCTCCCCCAAATTGCTCTTCTAAAATCTTAGCATTCCTCATTCCAACTCCTACCAGATAAATCATACCCCAGTTCCTTCACTCTTAATTCTGCTTCCTCAGCCCCAGTGCCTTTCCTGAGGAACAGCCCATTCTTACTAGCATTAACTACTTGCCATAAATTTCCAGTCAAACATTACACTGGCCTATCAAACACAGATTCTGGCCTTGCATTAGTTCCTATATTTGTATTACCTACGTCTAGTAGTTCTTTCATGTAGATTTCTAGAGAACTTATCTTTGCTTTCTCTATTCTGTGAAATATAGATATCTACAAGACACTGAGTCTCATCAACACTTCGCAAAAACCTCTCTGCTTTATTCCTTCCAGACCTAACTACCACCTTTGATTAAGAATTCTCAGGATCCTAGCATCAGATCCTTACAAATAAGTCTGTATATCACCAGTTTCTTTCTTTTTAATTCCTGCATTAATTATAATTAGGTAAAATTAGACTTTCCCCATAAACTTTGCTCATGTTGTTCTTTTGCTCTAATATCTACCATAGATCTTCAACGACCATCACCTATATTGTATAAATCTCTTAGCTTGTCATCCAAGGCCTTCCACAAGCTGGTCTCAAGCAATCAAACTGTCTACTAATGTTGTACACGTTCCCCATACTTTTGGATTAGCTAATGATTCATCCAAAAAATCCCACCCCCATACTTTTACTTTATGCCATTTTTTTAATATTATTTTTGGCTGTGCTAGGTCTTCATTGCTGTGAAGGCTTTTCTCTAGTTGCAGCAAGTGGGGTCTACTCTCTAGTTGTGATGTGCAGGTTTCTCTTTGCGGTGGCTTCTCTTGTTGCAGAAAAGAGCTCTAGGGCTCACAGGTTTAATAGTTGCCGCTCCCGGGCTCTAGAACATGAATTCAATAGTTGTGGCACATAGATTCAGTTGCTCCACCGCACGGTGGGATCTTCCTGGATCAGGGATCAAACTCATGTCTCCTGAATTGGCAGGTGAATTCTTTACCACTGAGCCACCAGGGAAGCCCCAGTGTTCAGGCACTAAAGTTGTCCCCGACTCTTTGTGACCCTCTGGACTGTGGCACACCAGGTTCCTCTGGACTTCCACCATCTCTCAGAGTTTGCTCAAATTCATGTCCATTGAGTCAGTGATCTCAACGTCTGTTGGCCCCTTCTCCTCCTGCCTTCAGTCTTTCTCAGCATCAGGGTCTTTTCCAGTGAGTTGGCTCTTTGCATCAGGTGGCCAAAGTATTGGAGCTTCAGCTTCAGCATCAGTCTTTCCAATGAATATTCAGGGTTGATTTCCTCTAGGATTGACTGGTTAGATCTCCTTGCAGTCCAAGGGACTGGCAAAAGTCTTCTCCAACACCACAGTTCAAAAGTATCAATTCTTCAGCCCTCAGCTTTCTTTATAGTCCAACTCTCACATCCATACATGACTACTGGAAAAACGATAGCTTTGACTAGATGGACCTTTGTTGGCAACAAAGTCTCTCTATACTTAGCACATTAAATGAATCACTCCTAAGGACCTAGTATATCTGTCTTATTTTCTTGTCCCTTGAAAACAAGGTATCTTAATTCATCTTTGTAACCTTCTCCACCCCTCAGTATTAGTTGCACAGTTCACAGATGCTAACAGGATATAAGAGGAAACAATATATTTCTGTTAAATGGAAAATTCACTTGCTTTATTAAAAAAAAAAAAAAAAGAACCAACAGAAAAGCCTTGACTATAAAAGTAAACCATTTCCTAAATGCCCATCAATAGATGAATTGATAAAGATGTGGTACATATATACAATGGACTATTACTTAGCCATAAAAAGAACGAAATTGAGTCATTTGTAGAGATACAGATCGACCCAGAGAGTTTCAAACAGAGTGAAGTAAGTCAGAAAAATAAGTACTGTATATTAACACCTATATGTGGAATCTAGAATAATGGTACAGATGAACCTGTTTGCAAGGCAAACATAGAGACATACATGTAGAGAACAAATGTGTGGACACCACAGCAAGGGGAGAAATGGGGGATGGGATGACTTGAGAGATTGGGATTGACATATATACTATGACTACTACGTATAAAATAGGTAACTAATGAGAACCTGTTTCTAATGGAGAATCTTCGTTGGAATGACTGATGCTGAAACTGAAGCTCCAATACTTTGGCCACCTGATGTGAAGAACTGACTCAATGGAAAAGACCCTGTGGCTGGGAAAGATTGAAAGCAGGAGGAGAAGGGAGGGACAGAGGATGAGATGCTATTCAACTGGATAGCATCACCGACTCAATGGACATGAGTTTGAGGAAACTCTGAGAGATAGTGGAGTCAGAGGAGCTTGGCCTGCTACAGTCCATAGGGTTGCAAAGAGTCGGACATGACTGAAACAACTTAGCACACACACATGTGTGTACATATAGCTCATTCACTTTGCTGTACAGCAGAAACAATAAAAAATAAGAAAAATGATTAATGCATATTAATAAACAAAACAAAAGAAAAAAACAACCAACAACATCAAAGTAAACCATTTCAAAGTATAGCCTGGATTAATCAGCACAAATCCCACTTCCTACCATGTAAACCACTGCGGGGTGGCTATAAGCAGCTGCTTAGACATGTGAAGGTTGTCACCACTCCCCACACAGACCACTCTGTGATTCACAGCTTGGGAGAGAATTGAGCCAGCCAGCTGATGAGGAGTATAATTCAACAGGTGATAAAACAGATACCAATCAAATGATTGTCACCATCCTTTAGCAAGGCCACACAGGTGAGCAGGAGCTATTGCTGTAAACAGGGATGGAACGAGAGAGTACACTATTTTGGTAGCAGTGCTTTGCTCACTTTCTATATAAAACCTTCAATTTGACATGAGCTCCTTGCCTGACTTAAATTCTAAAGTTTGGCTCTATGTTTTAGTTAATATTTGTTCAGGTTACATAAGATGTTTTTATAATAATACAAGTTTCACCTGAGGAAAAGAAAGCTTCCAAGGCATGCTTGGAAGTTCACTAAAACTTGGGAATAGGGAGACAAGCGCATTGCCTTAGTAGCTTTTGTGGACCCAAGAAATATTTGTCTTTCATCTCATTGAGAGAAAAGCCCAGAAGAAAAGAAAATTTGATCTAAAAGGATAAAAACTGGTTCTTCTCTGAGTCCATAAACCATAAAGGAACTAAAATAAATTCTATACTCTATACAAATATATCTCCATGTAAAATATCAGGGCAAAATTATTTTAATTGCCTGAGCATGTTTTTGCAACTTAACAAAAATCATAATTAAATCCCTTAAGCTTTTTGTTTTGAAGGTCAAATCGGTCTTCTCAGACTCAGTAATGAACTAAGATGGAAAGAATAGAAATGTTTCTAAGGATAACCCAGAGGGTTAGTCAGTTACCAGATTTCCAAGTGCAGGTAACTGGGGATTAAAAAGACTCTACTTGTTCCCTTTAGCAATGGTGAGGTCATCATTCACTACATGAAAGTATTTCTTCTCTTTATACTAATTTGAGAAAATTTCAATAATGACACAAATATTTTTATTCATCAAACAAAGTATGCATTTCCAAATGAATTTTATTGGCAAAGTACCATGTGCCAATAATTATATTCGTGGAGTAAATAAACTTTTTGTTGTTGGGTTGTTTTTTTTTTTAATTTATCCCTCCCTTTTAAACTCTTACTCTCCAAAAGAATTCCTTTATTCAACTTAATTTATCATAGACTACATCCAGAAAGCAAATTTCCAGTACAAAAAGATTTTCATTTACTTTTCATAAAATCACCTAGATTCCTGCTGCTGCTGCTGCTGCTGCTAAGTCGCTTCAGTCATGTCCGACTCTGTGCGACCCCATAGACAGAAGCTCACCAGGCTCCCCCGTCCCTGGGATTCTCCAGGCAAGAACACTGGAGTGGCTTGCCATTTCCTTCTCCAAGGCATGAAAGTGGAAAGTGAAAGGGAAGTCACTCAGTCGTGTCCGACTCTTAGCGACCCCACGGACTGGAGCCTACCAGGCTCCTCCATCCATGGTATTTTCCAGGCAAGAGTACTGGAGTGGGGTGCCATTGCTTTCTCCACTAGATTCCTAAGAATGGTCAAATTCACTAGCAATTAGCTTGTGATCTATATCTCTGCCTCTGTTCTCACATGGTGTTCTCGCCTCTTCTTACAAGAAGGATGTAAATCCAGGGTGATTCCATCACAAGATACACAATTATATATATAAAACCCCTTTTTCAAATAAGGTCACCTTTTCATATTCCAGGTGTTATAATTTGGACATACCTTTGGGGCCACTGTTAAAACTATTGCAACTGGGTAAGAAAAAACATATATATATTTTTTTAAGGATTAGGGAGAAAAGAAAATGCACCCTTTTCTCCCTAATCCTTAAAGTAGGTGTTGGTCCTTCACTTTTCTTCCTAAACTCTCTCTTGCTTTTAATAAAATGCCAGTGTCCCAAATCCCTGAATCCATGCCTCCCACTATGACCCCTAGCCCTGGTGCGGATTCACATGGACGTCCTGCCACCTCCTCAAGATTAGTGTTACATTCTCTTCCTCACTAAACCAGATCTTCCTCCTACCTCACTTTTATCTCAAAAAAAAAGAGAAAAAAATGTGTGTGTGTGTGTATTTATATCTTAGTCTCCCCACCAAAAGCTCATGGCTCCTTTCAGACATGAGAGGACCCCCGGAAGAAACATCCTTGTGGATCTCCAGTTGTTTACATCAGAGGCCATGGAGTCCAGCCTGCCTTGAGGCACGTTCCCTGGACGCAGCCCAGCTGTTGCCCCTTGTCCGTGTCCCCTCACTGATGAGTGCGCTTCCCATTCAACCACCTGTTCCTGCCTGTTGGCAGCACACCTGGCCTGGGGATACTGTGCGACCCAAATGCTCACCTCGAGCTCGTACGTCCCCTCTGCCCACATTTCTGCCTTGACACTGGCCTGTGGAGGCTGATATCTCCCTCATCTGAAGTAATGCACACTTGTCAGCAACTATAAATTGTGGGGTGCCATTCCTACCTCTGACATCCACTTCTCAGGCCCATGTCTGTCCTAAAAAGAGCAGCACATCAGAAAGAAAGCTTGGCTTCTTCAAAACCTTATTTATTTCAAATGTTTTTAAAGATATGGGGTGGAGGTATGCTTATGAAATAGCAGTAGGGACACCAGAAAAGCACTCAGAATGCTGAGTTTTTATCAACTTGCTTTTCTACATCTTACCCCAACTATGAGCGCTGGAATAACTTTAGAAAATGAATTCCTGGGGTAGAACCCCAACTTCTGCAGCCCCTGGTTTTGTAGCTTTAGGCTTACTACTTCTCCTCTCAATGTTTCCATTTTCTTTTCTGAAAATAAAAGTAGCACCTCATTTGTAGAGTAGTGAGGACCAATCGAGAGGATGTTATATCAAACTCTCAAAACTGTTCCTGGTACACAGTGAGGCACTGGATACACGTTACCTCTGAATAGGTTCTTTCATTTTGTGTATCCAGCTTGGGCACTTTGCAGGTACTTGCTTTAAATGTTGGTTAAGAAAATAAAATACATGAATGAATGAATATCCAGTCCTTCTTCCTTCTTTCTGGAGTGACTCCAGCCCCCAGTGCTGCCTTTGGCACTCATCTCATCCTGTTCTTTACTCTTCAATGCATTTTTGTTTCCTCTGCCAACGAGATTATACACATTTGGAGGGAGACACCGCCTCTGAGACTCACCTCTGTCACTTCCCAAGCAAATGGCTGCTAGGCTACAAGGCGTGCAATTAATCAACTTTTTTTTTTTTTAATTAAAAACACATCTTTTTTCAGACTTTCAGCTTCTTTCCCTTTCTTCTGGTCTCTTCCAACTGCCTCTGAAGCCCAGACAGAAGCTAAAGATGGAAGACAGCAAGAGAAAGGCAGGAGCAGTCTCCCATCACCACCTAGTAGCCACTCTGCCAGAGGGCCATTGTCAGACAGCCCTGTAACTGCAAAACCATTTTCCACCAAGACTGAAAGTTCTTGGTCCCAGACTATTATAAAGTCTTTCTCCAGTGCTTTAAAAGAATGTGACAGATGCTTTGTTTTGACACTTTGAGGTGGTACAGCACAGCGCTTGGGATTTTTACTTTCTTGAGAGTCCCTTGGACTGCAAGAAGATCCAACCAGTCCATTCTGGAGGAGATCAATCCTGGAATTTCTTTGGAAGGAATGATGCTAAAGCTGAAACTCCAGTATTTTGGCCACCTCATGCGAAGAGTTGACTCATTGGAGAAGACTCTGATGCTGGGAGGGATTGAGGGCAGGAGGAGAAGGGGACGACAGAGGATGAGATGGCTGGATGGCATCACTGACTCGATGGATGCGAGTCTGAGGGACCTCCGGGAGCTGGTGATGGACAGGGAGGCCTGGCGTGCTGCGGTTCATGGGGTCGCAAAGAGTCGGACACGACTGAGCGACTGATCTGATCTGATCTGATAGATGGAAATTCATTGAACATATTCTGCCCAGCAGTTATGAGTAATGTTGATCCAGAAAGAAAAGAAACCCAGCTCCTAAATGTCAGGACACCTCTGAGAAGGGATATATGCATGTTGACTAAGACGTAGCCCACGGTGTGACTTGGGAAAACTTTCAGGTGCGATAAGTAACCCATCTAGTTCCCGGAGGTGACTCCTGACACCATGTCAAAAAACACCAGTCATTTTTATAACAGCTTTATTCTTCTTCCAATGAGCCTGGTGACTGCTCTCCATGCTTCCAACCATACACCTTTAATAGGGAGCAATCAGATGTCTCTGAGAGGTGTGTATGAATATTCTGTTTTCCTAATAGCTGCTTAAATAAACTGAAAGTTAATGACAAAAACCACACTTCCCAAATTTACTAATAGCTGGTTCTTGGAAAACAAACATTTTGACAACAGTTCCAATGGGAATCACTGACACAAGATTCCAGTGACTGTTAGAAATGACAAAGGCAGGGGGTGAGGGGAAAGGACTCACAACTCCGTCTCCAAAGCAGTAAAAACTACGTATCCCATTAATTTTAAAAATAGAAAGATGACATGCTATGACACCTTTTTCTCGACAGATGATTTGTTTAAAAAATAGTTTACTAAAAATGATTTGTTTCAAGCTTTATGAATCTAATTAAATATTAGATTCAGCAAGACCAAGTGCAATCTTTGCATCATAAAAATCACCAGACTATGCAAATGAGCAGACACAAAAAGTAATCGGTACTCTCACTCAGTTCAGTTCAGTTCAGTCGCTCAGTTGTATCCAACTCTTTGCGACCCCATGAATCGCAGCACACCAGGCCTCCCTGTCCATCACCAACTCCCAGAGTTCACTCAGACTCATGTTCATCGAGTCAGTGATACCATCCAGCCATCTCATCCTCTGTCGTCCCCTTCTCCTCCTGCCTCCAATCCCTCCCAGCATCAGAGTCTTTGGCATGAGGTGGCCAAAGTACTGAAGTTTCAGCTTTAGCATCATTCCTTCCAAAGAACACCCAGGGATGATCTCCTTTAGAATGGACTCTCATTAGTAATGAGTTAAAGAGGAGGAGAAGGTTCTCTTTCTCTTTTAGGTCCTCTGATATATCTCTGCTCAGTAGAAACTGTGTTCTGCTTCAACTGGAAGCAAAACTGCAATTTTAGAAAATGACAAAAATGTAGAGATGAACAATGCAAAAATAAAGCCCTACCCACATCAATTACCTATTCTGAGTCTTCTTCCTTCTTCTTGACTATTTTACACTGTCCTAATACCAATGTTTCTATGGATATAATTTTTTTCCAAATTTCAGTATCTCAGGCAGCAAAAACAACAACTTTCCCAATTACTATATCCTTCTCTACCTTCCTTAATTTCTGTCTTTTCCAAGAAGTGCTCCCAGATAATTCCAGCCTGTCTGGTGGGCCATTTCATTTCATCACACCTTGAGTCAGTTCAGTTCAGTTCAGTCACTCAGTCATGTCCAACTCTTTGGGACCCCATGAACTGCAGCATGCCAGGCTTCCCTGTCCATCACCAACTCCCGGAACTTATTCAAACTCATGTCCATCGAATCAGTGATGCCATCTAACCATCTCATCCTCTGTTGTCCCCTTCTATTCTGCATTCAATCTTTCCCAGCATCAGGGTCTTTTCAAATGAGTCAGTTCTTCACATCAGGTGGCCAAAGTATTGGAGTTTCAGCTTCAGCATCAGTCTTTCCAATGAATATTCAGGACTGATTTCCTTTAGGATGAACTGGTTGGATCTCCTTGCAGTCCAAGGGACTCTCAAGAGTTTTCTCCAACACCACAGTTCAAAAGCATCAATTCTTCAGCGCTCAGCTTTCTTTATAGTCCAACTCTCACATCCATACATGTGAAAAACCATAGCTTTGACTAGACAGACTTTTGTTAGCAAAGCAATGTTTCTGTTTTTTAATAGGCTGTCTAGGTTGGTCATAACTTTTCTTCCGAGGAGCAAGCGTCTTTTAATTTCATGGCTGCAATCACCATCTGCAGTGATTTTGGGGTCCCCCAAAATAAAATCTGTCATTGTTTCCACTGTTTCCCCATGTATTTGCTATGAAGTGATGGGACCAGATGCCATAATCTTAGTTTTCTAAATGTTGAGTTTTAAGCCAACTTTTTCACTCTCCTCTTTCACTTTCATCAAGAGGCTCTTTAGCTCTTCTTCACTTTCTGCCATAAGGTATGTCATCTGCATACCTGAGGTTACTGATATTTCTCCCAACAATCTTGATTCCAACTTGTGCTTCATCCAGCCCAACATTTTGCATGATCTACTCTGCATACAAGTTAAATAAGCAGGGTGACAATATACGACCTTGACGTACTCCTCTCCCAATTTGGAACCAGTCTGTTGTTCCATGTCCAGTTCTAACTGTTGCTTTTTGACCTGCACACAGATTTCTCAGGAGGCAGGTCAGGTGGTCTGGTATTCCCATCACTTGAAGAATTTTCCATAGTTTGTAGTGATCCACACAGTAAAAGGCTTTGGCATAGTCAATAAAGAGTTCTGGAACTCTCTTGATTTTTCGATTATCCAAGGGATGTTGGCAATTTGATCTCTTTGAACCAGAGATCAAATTGCTTTGAGTCAAATGTTCTCTTTTATATGGAAATGAGTGAGTGATTCACTCTGTGACTCAATTCAGGTCCTAAGGTCTGCCTTCCTTCTCTTCTGTGAAACAGTCCACTTATTTGTGTTAACCTCATATGTGGAAGGTTAATCCTATTTATGTGCATGGTATGAAAGCATTGATAAAAAGTCAGACAAGTTTCACAGAATAAACAGAAATGACTGCTGACTGTGATGGATAAGGTAATAGCAGACCAGATGGGTAGATATGAAAAAGCCAGATAAGCTCTGGAGGCAAAGTAGGGCTCAAGTTCAATTTAAACACAGGATTATGAATGTTTATCAACTGCGAAGAAACTGACATTAAGACAGCTGTCAAAAGAATACTAAGCCATAGCAAAGAGAGTTTTAAGAAGTAAGTTTACTTTTTTTTTACTTTTTAGTTCCCCTTCTTCTACTTCTTGTCTCTCTGTGCCATGTAGTTGGTTTATGTTTGAGTGGATGAGTGGTTTACCATGAGTGGATGCACTAGCACCAATGCACCTTTCTTTTTGAAAAAGTCTATTTGGCTGCATTGTGTCTTAGTTGTGACACACGGGCTCAGTTGCCCCACAGCACCTGTGATCTTAGTTCCCTGACCAGGGATCAAACCTGCATCCCTTGCATTGGCATGCAGATTCTTAACCACTGGACCACCAGGGAAGTCCCCCATCCTTCTTTCTTCAGTGGTAATGGATGTGCTGAGAAACGTGCCAGCAAGTAGTGGAGAAACATGGGCTTCTAAGTCTCAAATACATGTCCCATGAGTGTGACCATGGCTACCTGAGGCTAAACCACAGCCTGGAAGAACAATAAAACAGGCTCTTCTGGAAGGATCTGAAATAGGCAAATGTATGACTACATCAAGAACTTTTAAAATTGCCCTACCTTTGACATATCATTAACCCACACTTTCATTGTCTATCATCATTTGGTCAGCCCTTCTGATAATAATGATAATAGCAATAGCTATCATTTACTGAGTGACTACCATATCCCCACTGCAAGATGACGTTACTAAGCCTACATTACAAATGAGAAAACTGTACGAGGATCTCAAGATGTTGAATAGCTTGCTCACTTGTCTCACTTCTTTTTGTATCCTCTGTCACTGTCCTGTGCGGTCCTAAGTCATTCGGTCATATCTGACTCTCTGCATCACTATGGACTGTAGCCCACCAGATTCCTCTGTCCATGGGATTCTCCAGGCAAGAATACTGAAGTGGGTTGCCATTCCCTTCTCCAGGTCACTATTCTAGGCCATGACATAATTATTTCTCACTTGGGCTACTGCAACTAATTACTGTCTAACTAATCTTTCTTATTTAATTTTATTTCTCACAAAACAGTTCTTCAACTTTGACCCTCTAAAATGTAGATCATATCATGTGCAGTCAAAGCTTCTGTTTAGAAACATTCCCTTTTTTTCATGACTCTTGGACAGAGTATTGAGTCCATACAATTCCTCATGACACACCCTCTATCCATCCAGCGGGCCAAATCCAGAGCCCCATGTGGGATTTCTTTCAACTCCAAAGAAGGAAGGTATTAGGCAGGATTTCAAATATTACCTCTCCACCATTTCTTCCATTCTTGTTCTTTATTAGTAGGATTGCCAGTTAGACACAGGATGGGACTTCTTAACCTATCCTTTCAAGATAACTTCACATTTGTATTTTTTGTTCCTTTATCTTTTGGAATATATTCTGGATGTATTCCTTACTTCCAACCTCCAAGTTACTGGTTCTCTCTTTAGCCAAACCCACCATAGAATAACTCTATGTATTGTACTGCTTTTTTCCTGTTGTAGAGTTTGTCTTACATTTTATTTATTACTTTTACATTTCTGAGATTTTCAATTGTTTCTTTCTCAAATTTATCTATTCTCAATTTATGTCTACCCATTTTATGTGCATAATTTCCTGTTTGTGAAGATACTATTCTCTCTCTTTTGAAGTTCTTCCTTTGAGGGCCCATGACACACTTATTTTTAAGTCCTCCCTTGAGCGCTATGTTCCTCTACATTTACCAGATGGAACAGAGCCACCTGGAGCAGCAGCAGCCTGTGTGATAAAGAGGGACCACATGCAAGTTTTCTGAGGTAACTGACTGTATAGAAAGGCTGAGGGAAACAGGAGAATCTAGGAAGACATGTAGTTGCAGCTTCGGCAAACTGGGTATATGTTCATATATCACTGAGAAAAGAAAATAATAAGGAAAGCAAAACTGCACAGGTTTGGGGGTGGAAGGAACAATGAGGACTGATTTTGACTATTTTGAGTTTAAGGGCCATCTAGACGGTCAAAAGTAACAGTTAGGCGCTGTTCCTATGGGTCAGGAGGTCAAGAATGATGGGACAGTGGAAATTATGAGCATCTTACGGTGATAAGGCTGATGAATGCAAATAGATCACCACAAACTTGTTCCAGTGTAATGATCGTGGCTCAGATGGTAAAGCGTCTGTCTAGAATGCGGGAGACCCGGGTTCGAGCCCTGGGTTGGGAAGATCCCCTGGAGAAGGAAATGGCAATCCACTCCAGTACTATTGCCTGGAAAATCTCATGGACAGAGGGGCCTGGTAGGCTACAGTCTATGGGGTCACAAAGAATTGGATACGTCTGAGCGATTTTACATCTCAAAGTCATTTGGCTGTCTTTTGATTATGGAATGCTTTGATGGAAGGATAAAAATAGATCTTCATAAAGTCAATTCATAAGATAAAACAATATATTTAGAATGTGTGGTGGGGACAAGGGGAGGGATGTTCTTCTCAGAGGACCAGTCCTTTCATAACTGTATTTAATTGCATCATCAGACACAAAAGGTATAAACATCACCTATTTCTTTTGCTCCTATTCTTATGACTGTCCCACACATCAGGCACTGTACTAGGTACTGGGAACACACATGGCCTGTGCAGAGCATCACATAATGAATAAGTGGAGCCATATGGACTGTTACAAATGCATATAACAAGGGCCTTGATCTGATCTGAGAAATCAGATGACTTTTAAGGAGTTTACATTTCATTTGGCATCAAGAGGAAATGGGAGTTAGAAGAGCAGAGAAATGAAAGGATGGTAACTTCCAGTTAAAAGAAAAATCACATTTGCAAAGGCTCTGAGAAGTGTGCAGTTATGAAAGAAAAAAAAAAATCACTTATACTTAGAACCAAGATAGGAGTTTGGTGGAAGCTGCAGTAACTCTAAGCAAAGCTGGTGAGGTGAGCAAAGGCTGGGGATAGCAGGTTCATAGCCAGAATGTCTAGATTTTATTCTAAGTGCAGTGGGAAAGCACTGAAGGTTGCTAGGCCTGGGAGAATGCATTAGAGGGGAAGTAAGAGTGGTGACCAGGAGGCCAGCCGAGGAGGCAAGTGGAGGCAAGCGAGAGCAGTGAGGATCAAGAAAAGGCAGACAGAATCAAGAACCACTGAGGAGGTAAATTCCACAGGATTTGCTATTTGAGAGACTTTAGGAGTTGCAGGGGAGGTGGTCCAGCACCATGGTGGTACCACTGACTCAGAGGACTCACGAGTACATCTGATGGAAATTCTAGGAAAAAAAAAACAGAAAAGCACATATTTTTTTTTTCCCCTGAGGCTGCTCTCATTCCCGAGAAGTTCTAGGCACCTTGCACAGGTCTACACACCCCTAGAGACAAAGCGCAAGCTGCCTTTCTCTAGAACAAAGCACCTCTTTATGAGAACCCAGAGTCCTACTTCATGCTGAAAGCTACATATTTATATACCCCGCCACAAACTGCCAGTTGACCTAACAGGAAAACAAAGTACACAGTGTGACATACACAAAAGGTTCTAGAAGTGTGAGATGTCTTAGTCATCAAAACCTTAAGGAAACACGGTTGATAAAAGGTTGTGTCCCGAGTTACCCAATCTGCTCTTAGTGACAGAGCTCAGGAAGGGAAGTAGACGGAGGAGAATATCACCCCTACCTACCTAGAAAGCAAACTGAAATCTGCAGTTCATCTTCAGAGAAAAAGCAGAATGCTGGAGTTCATGCTTGTGCAATTAACCTGGGTTCTCAGCTGAGGGGAAACATATGTTTTCCATCTTTCTCCTCCAAAGCATGGCAAACTCTAAGATTTTAAGAGATTATACACACTCTCACAAACAAAGGGAGAGAGCTAAAACCAGAAAGGGAAGTTCTTCGGTCACTTTATATTAAAGGAAGTTTAAGAAATAGCTGTTACAATACCAAATCCAACAGTTGCAAAAATCAG
This sequence comes from Tragelaphus eurycerus, assembly GCA_935064755.1. NCBI lineage: Eukaryota > Metazoa > Chordata > Mammalia > Artiodactyla > Bovidae > Tragelaphus > Tragelaphus eurycerus. The sequence goes on from CAKXYN010000002.1 coordinate 37,117,526, forward strand.
ATGAGCCATGTCTTTTCCGGTCTCAGTATCATTCTACCTGGTTATGACAGCACAAAACCCAGCAGTGTAACATCACACAGGCTTCATCACACTTTTCTTGCTGCTGCTGCTGCTAAGTCACTTCAGTCGTGTCCGACTCTGTGCAACCCCACAGACAGCAGCCCATCAGGCTTTGCTGTCCCTGGGATTCTCTTAAGCGGGACCAAATAAGCTCTTGAAAGTGTCATGTTTGTATTCTTTATAAAGTAAGAAAAAGCGAAGAACTATTAAGACCATTTTACTGAAGGAAGCACTAAGGACTCCCTAAACACTACTGTGGGAGCCAGAGGCAGCACCAGCAGAGAGAAATGTATAGGACCTCACAACAACAATTTCTAAACCTGGGTCCAAGAACATCAGCATCGCTACGAAACTTGAAGAAACAGGAATCCCCAGCTCTTGAACCACATCTATAAATAATCCTTTCTGTGTTCAATATGTGTCATAAACAATTCAGATGCAGAACCAAGCTTGGAGCCACTGATTTAGTCCCTTCTTGGTAAAAGGAAATTTGTCCACCACCCAGGGGATATTGGCAATGTCTGGAGACACTGTTGGTTGTCACAGATGGGGGAAGGAATGCCACTGGCATCTAGTGGGTAAAAGCCAGATACTGCTAAAATCCTCAAATGCAAAGTACAGCCCACAAAACTAAGAATTCTCCAGTCTAAAATGTCAGTAGTGCTGAGATTGAGAAAGTCCAATGTAATACAACCGTTCAGGAAAAGAGTTCAGGACAGATGCAAGACTTTTAATTTCTGCAGGGCAAGGGTAGAACCTTGTTTTCCAGAAATTCAGTCTCATTTTCTTGATTCTATGGGATCTTTTTTATTATGATCACTGTGGCAAAATACACATTACATTAAAATTACAATCTTAACTATTTTTAAACATACTGCTCAGCAGTGTTAAATATACTCAAATTGTGTATTCTGTGTGATTGCAGGGAAGTCAAGAGATACCTGGAGTAACAGGCAAATTTGGCCTTGGAGTACAAAATGAAGTAGGGCAAAGGCTAACAGAGTTTTGTTAAAGAGAACTCACTGGTCATAGCAAACACCCTCATCCTGCAACACAAGAGAAGACTCTACACATGGACATCACCTGATGGTCAACACCAAAATCAGATTGATCATATTCTTTGCAGCCAAAGATGGAGAAGCTCTATACAGTCAGCAAAAACAACACTGGGAGCTGACTGGGGCTCAGATCATGAACTCCTTATTGCCAAATTCAGACTGAAATTGAAGAAAGTAGAGAAAACCACTAGACCATTCAGGTATGACCTAAATCAAATCCCTTACGATTATACAGTGGAAGTGACAAATAGATTCAAGGGATTAGATCTGATAGACAGTCAATCCTGAAGGAAATGAGTCCTGAATATTCATTGGAAAGACTGATGCTGAAGCTGAAACTCCAGTACTTTAGCCACCTAATGCGAAGAACTGACTCACCGGAAAAGACCCTGCTGCTGGGAAAGATTGAAGGCGGGAGGAGAAGGGAACGACAGGATGAGTGTGTCACCAACTCAATGGACATGAGTTTGAGTAAGCTCCAGGAGTTGGTGATGGACCAGGAAGCCTGGCGTGCTGCAGTCCATGGGGTCGAAAAGATTTGGACACGACTGAACTGAACTGAACTGAATTGAACGTGATTGCATCTGAATTCAGAATCTTTATTTGGAGCTCAACTGTTTTAGTTCACCAGGCTCTCAATATTTAAATGTCTTGGAAATTACAGGTTTTTAGGATGAAAAGATAACTTTAATGCACTTAAGGAAAAGTTTGTATTATTGGTTCCAGTCTTGCTTGAAACATAAGAAAATGGTTCTATTTCATGTATGACCCTGAAAAATAATCATAATTGGCTCCTAATGATTATTAAGCAGGGCGCTGAGTGACTACCTCACTGAATCCCCACAAAGTCAGGAAGAACCTAAGAATATTGACAGTTCATCCTTACAAAGCAGGAGGCTTGTCCCCTGTCACACAGCACTTAGTGGCAACCCAGATTTTGAGTCCAAATAAGCCCATCCAAAGGCTGTGCCTGTAAGCACCAGGCTAGTCTGCCTCTCCCAGTGTCCAACCCCAAAGAAACCTCCACGTTTCAAGGCTCTGTCTCATTTCAGGTGGGCTCCTTCAATGATAACCCAGACCATTCACTATCTTTTCCCTAGTTTTTAAATAAATTCAGACTTGGCTTTCATCATACAGTGTATCCCTGGAAGTCATCTTGTCAGTGAATGGAGGAGGCAAGCTGGCAGTGGTAGAAGTGTCTGTTTAAACGAGGCTGTTGTTACTGGTGTGAGCCATTAAATGGAGCCATAAGGGATGGAGAGACCCAAACAGAACTACTGAACATACAAAATCAGACAGACAGAGAAGGACAAATATTGGTTTGATCCCTGGGTCGGGCAGATCCCCTAGCGGGGGCAAACCACTCCAGTATTCTTGCCTAGAGAATCCCCATGGACAGAGGAGCCTGGGGAGCTACAGTCCATAGGGTTGCATGAGTCGAACACAACTCAAGTGACTAAGAATACACACAATATCACTCATATGTGGAATCTACAAAAAAAAAATTCAATTTCCTAGAAACAGAGGGTAGAAAAGAAGTTGCCAGAGGTTGGCGAGTGAGGGAAATATGAAGAGACTGGTCAAAGCATACAAGCTTTCAGCTGTAAGATGAACATGCCCCAAGGATTTAATATAAAACATGGTGACTACAGTTGATAATACTGTGCTATATGATTGAAACTGTCTAAGAGAATAGAACTTAATTATTCTCCCGACTTCCCTGGTGACCCAGTGGCTAAAACTCCGTGCTCCCAGCACAGGGGGCCCAGGGTTTGGTATCTGTTCAGGGAGCTAGATCCCACATGTCGCAATGAAGACAGAAAAGCCTGCATACTGCAACTAAGGCTTGGTGCAGCCAATTTAAGAAATAAATATTTTTAGAGAAAAAGAAATGAATTGTTCTCACCATATGTCAATTGTACCTCAATAAAGCTGAAATGAAATTTTAAAAAGAGCAACCAAACAGATTTATGATTTAGTACAAACGGCCTAGATTTTTTAGTGTCACCCAAAAGTGAAAATGAAAGTGAAGTCGTTCAGTCGTGTCCGACTCTTTGCGACTCCGTGGACTGCAGCCTACCAGGCTCCTTCCTCCGTGGGATTCTCCAGGAAAGAATACTGGAGTGCGTTGCCATTTCCCTCTCCAGGGGATCTTCCCAATTTAGGGATCAAACTGGGATCTCCCTCATTGCAGGCAGATGCTTTAATCTCTGAGCCACCAGGGAAGCCCAATCTGGATTCAAATCAGTAAAATCCTATCTGTATGATCTCAGGTAATTCGGAAAAATTATGAAATGAGAAGTGTAAAGCATGCCTTGCTAGGCTTTAGGAAGGGGATGAAGTACTCCATGCAGGGCACTTATGACACTGCCTGGCACATCATATGTGCTAATTGGATGGTATACATTATTATTAATATTACCACTATTACTAGTACTATGTATAGAATGAGTTAAACTCCTGTGTCAAGCACAAAAACTTCAATGCACTTTATGCAATGAGTGAGCCATTAAAAGGTCTTGGGTAAATCAAATTTATGCATATTGAATTATATCTTAAATATATTACAGAAATAGGATAGCTTAAATATACTACAGAAATCAGATAGTTGAGGGAAAACCATGAGCAATCATTTTGTGCACGCTTGCCTAAAAACACATGCATCTATGTTCCCTTTTAGAAAAATAAATTCTGCAACCACGTATGAAGAGGGGTTGCTATTATAATTTCTTTCTGTTTGAAGAATGGAGAATACCAATGTTTTATTCTTATCTTTACTACTCACGATTCAAGCCAAAAGTCATCCCACAGAAAGAGACCAATGTGATGGCCTGCAGAATACAAATGTATATAAAACAGACTGACCACCAGAAGCTTATAATCTACTTCAAAAGACTTGGGCACATTTTAAAAATGTAAATAACATCAGGCTCAAGTTATGTTAACTGTAAACAAAATCTATAGTCAAAGAAAATGATATAAGGAATTAAAAGGATGGGACTTCCCTGGCAGTCCAGCAAGCAAGACTGCTTCCACTGTAGGGGGTGAGAGTTTGATTCCCTAGCCAAGGAACTAAGATCCCTCATGCTACGTGGTGCAGCCCAAAAAAAGGCAGCGGGTAGGGATTAGAAGGATGGTTAAACAACTGCGTTACAACAGGACTGAAAAAGACTTGAGCAGAAAGGAGGCTCTGTGTGATGCTAGCAATGCCAAGATTTAGAGTGGAGGGAGGAAGAGAGGGCAGAAGAAACCCAAGCAGTTGGCTGTTAGAAACTATAAGACATGGGGGGAAAGAGAAGTGCAAATATGGCAGAGACACACTCGTAAAGGGGCGGTTTGTCCAAAGCAAGAGGGTACTTGAGAACTGCTCATAGCACGTGCAAATACCTTGAACCTGGGATAATGTAAGAGAAAATCACAGCAGGACATGAAGGCGAGCCAAGGAATCTGACAAGTCTCAGGGTCACCAGGAAGCTCAAGGATCATCCGTGACTTTTTCTTTTAATTGTGGTATACTTTCTTCAAACAAAATCTTTCCCCAAAGCATCCAAAAGCGAGAAAAGGTCAACAGCCGCTGCTGTGGCAGAAGTGAGCATGGCGAGCCTGGAGGCCTACAGCACACACCCCTCACCCTGAACCTTTTGAGGAGGATCTACAGAACTAAGGCTGAAAACCATGCATCTCTTCTCATCATCCCTTCTGGGCAAATACACAGCAGAGAATATCTGAGGCCCAGATTGGAGTGGTGGCTTTCTGGCTTCAGTGTACTCCTTGTAAAGAAAGGCATGAGAGGCAGAACAGAGGCAGGAGGAAGACAGTGCAGCAGACAGAGGAGCCGGTGGCAAAGAGGTAGGAGAAAATATTTTGGAGAAATACTAGGGAATGGCAACCCACTCCAGTATTCTTGTCTGGAGAATCCCAGGGACAGAGGAGCCTGGTGGGCTGGCATCTATGGGGTCACACAGAGTTGGACACCACTGAAGTGACTTAGCAGCAGCAGCAGTGAATATTCCATAGCATGAACTTGTTGTGTGGCCAATTAGCATGTTCCAGAATATTAACAGGTGGCCAAGAGGTGGAAGAAAATATTTTGGAGAAATACTAGGGAGCCAGTGAGTATTCCATAGCATAAACTTGTCGTGTGATCAATCAGCATGTTCCAGAATATTAGCAGGTGGCCAAGAGGTGGGAGAAAATATTTTGGAGAAGTACAAGGGAGCCAGTGAATATTCCATAGCATGAACTTGTTGTGTGGCCAATTAGCATGTTCCTTTATTACTAGGTGATGCCTCCCTCCCTCTTGCCCTTCAACTTTTTCTCTTTCCTAAATATTTACAAAGTCACGCAGAAAAAGGAGGATAAAGGTGGGAAACCGTTCACAATGGAAGGGCAAGTAAAAAAGAAAACCTGGGCATCTCATTCTCTAATTGGATGAGAACTTGCTTAAATGGGCCGCAGTAAAGCCTTTGCTGCTGCTGCTAAGTCGCTTCAATCGTGTATCCGACTCTGTGCGACCCCATAGACGGCAGCCCACCAGGCTCGCCTGTCCCTGGGATTCTCCAGGCAAGAACCTTTGCATGCATGCTAAGCCACTTCAGTCGTGTCTGACTCTTTGTGACTTTATGGACCATAGCCCACCAGGTTCCTCCATCCATGGGATTTTCCCAGCAAGAATACTGGAGTGGATTGCCATGCTCTCCTCCAGTGGATCTCCCCAACCCAGGAATCAAACGCACGTCTCCTGTGGGTCCTGCATTGCAGGCAAATTCTTTACCGCTGAGCCACCAGGGAAGCCCAACAATGCCTTTACTGGGTAAACTCTGAACTGGGCAGTGTCCTGTTCTTTTCATATATTTTCTTTAATCTTCACAATGATCATAAAAGTGGTGACTTATTATCTTGACTTGACAAGACGAAGATAATGAGGCTCTAAGAGGCTAACTGGGTTCTCACAGAAAGGGCGCCACTGGGCCCACCCCACAGGTGTAAATGTTCCGGAGCCCACACTGTGTTTGTTAGGACACACTGTATTATGCCTCTTGTCAAAGAGCTGGGGGTTCTACACACTTGACCAAAAAATATCTGTTCAGAAAGCATTAGGTTAATGGGAAGAGTGGGCAGGAAGACTCTTTGGCTCTGTGTATCATTGGAGAAGACTCTAATGCTGGGAGGGATTGGGGGCAAGAGGAGAAGGGGACGACAGAGGATGAGATGGCTGGATGGCATCACTGACTCGATGGACGTGAGTTTGAGTGAACTCCGGGAGTTGATGATGGACAGGGAGGCCTGGTGTGCTGCGATTCATGGGGTCGCAAAGAGTTGGACACGACTGAGCGACTGATCTAATCTGATCTGATCCAGACAATGAGCACCTAAAACCGCAAATGGTTCCTAAGGATGAAAGCCAGCAACAGACAGTGAGGACAGGAGCAGAGGCTGCCGCCATGAACAAAGAAGCTAGATGACAGCTCTTTTGAGAGCCTCATATGATAGAGCAGACTTCATTTGTAAAAAGTTCCTCAGGGCTTTTCCTGTGGAGTAGAAACACAGAACTGTCTCCTCAAAATTTAGAATGAAGATAAACCAATCCACTCCACGTAGACATCCCTTGCAACCAGGATGGGCCCTGACTGAGCAGCCTCGACCCCCACTCAGGAATCTCCCTCTCCCAGCTAGTCATTAATTATTCACTTATATAGAAAGGTAGGTCATCAGGCACTAGAAAAAAAAGTATTCAGAAATGGAGTAATTCAGGCTCAAGGTGGTTTCCTCTCGAGCCCCTGCAGGATGCAATGAGAGTGACTCTGCTCTAGATTCATTTACTGCTCGTTGCAAACCAGATCAAGGGTCCACCCCGGGTCGGCAGAATCACAGTCTCTGCAGTGGGCCTGGGTGTTTGTTTCTCACAAGCTGCCCTGACACACTCAGGGTTGAGGACCACCAGTTTAAGTTGATAGATAGGGACAACACAGTGTGACAAGTGGAGGGATACTGGAGGTTTGGGGGAGAAGACAGAGTAGCCATGCTTGACCGAGCTTCCAGAAATACCTTGTAGTGAAATGGTAGCTAAGAGCAAAGGAGCAAAGGTAAAATGTGATGGGAGAGAAGCAGGTGATGTGACCTTTATTGAACAAGGTAAAAGATTAGGACAAAACTCTGCCCAAGTCTTCCTTGCTTGTGCAAATACATTTCCGATCCTTGTGCACCTTCCAACTCAATCAAGAAACAGCACCTGATAGCAAGGCTGCCACTCACTCCAACTTCAGCCACTGCAGGGCAAAAAGGGACTGGGTCTCCTAACACCTTGTGGAGGTCTCCGTATGGCATTAGCAGGAGGTCTACAATTTAGCCAATGGTTGAAAAGTTCGGTCTTCAAAGTACAGAAGGCCTGTGTTTGTGCTCTGGTCTCATTGACTAGGAAATCATCTAACTTCTAAGAACCTCAATATTAGCATCTGTAAATTTAGAACCATCACAAAGAATGAGACAAAGCAACTTTATGTACCTCTTGACATGATGCCCTGAAGAGGACCCTCATCTCTCCTTTCTGTCTGCCAAAAAAGCAAAACATGCATCTAAATGGAAAGAAAAATTGGAGAAACCCAAACTGAAGGCCATCCCACAAAATACATGTCAGATCAAATCAGATCAGATCAGTCGCTCAGTCGTGTCCGACTCTTTGCGACCCCATGAACTGCAGCACGCCAGGCCTCACTATCCATCACCAGCTCTCGGAGGTCACTCAGACTCACATCCATCGAGTCAGTGATGCAAATACCTGTACTATACTCGATAGAACTTTCTAGGTCAGGAAAGAGAAGGAATCTCTAAGGAACCATTCAAGAGCCATAAGACCAGAGGGACATGACAATAAATATATTGTTATGATTGATCCTTTCAGGATCCTGAAAGGATGTCAGATTGAGGAAAATACCTATCAAGGATCTTACTGGAATACCTGATGAAATATGAATATGGGCTTTACGCTCTGAACTAGATGATAATGTTGAACTAATGTTCAGTTTTCTGGTTTCTATAAAGAGAGTATGGTTATGTAAGAGAATGATTTTGTTCTTAAGGAGGACACATTGATTATTGTGAGTAGGTTTGGGGGGAAGAGAGATGCTGCCTCTAAGTCACACTCAAATGGTTCAAAAGGGGATATGTATACAAGAGAGAAAAAATAATGAAGCAAAATATTAATAATTAGTAAGTCTGGATAAAAAGGTAGACAGGAGTTCTTTGTACTATTCTTGTCATTTCTGTGTGTGAAACTGTATTGAAATAAATTACTCCTCAAAACTATCAGGCCATGAAAAACAGGGGAAAGACTTGGAAACTGTCAAAGACTGGAGAAGACAGAGGAAACAAGATGGATATATTACAGTGCCGTGCAGTTGGTATTCTTGTATTGGATCCTGTCACAGAAGGACATTAGTGGAAACACTGATGAAATCCTAATAAATTTTGTAGTTCAGTTACTAGTAATCTGCATAGTTGAGGCAAATGTACCACAATTAAGATGTTAACATTAGGATAAACTTAGTGAAGGGTGTACAAAAACTCTAACAATCTTTGTATTTTGTCTGTCAATCTAAAATTGTTCCCAAATAAAAAGAATATTCTAGAAAGATTATTGACACACATACAACAAAGGCCATCCCGAAAGGCAAGGACAGGACACTGATTCCACAGGCCCCTAAGAGTATATGTCAGGAATTGCTATCTTAAAGAAGAGGTTTCCAAACACCCTTGGCCATGGCAGAATCAAAAGGAAATAGTTTACCTGAACCACTGACTTAGAATCTCTGGAGATGGGGCCCCAGAGGACATTTGAACGAGTGCCCCAAGTGGTTCTCATATGGCCTCAGGCTTGGGCACAGGTATCCAGCTCAATATTTCTCACTTAACTATACAAAGAATTCCCTGAGGATCTTGTTAAAATTCACATCTGGGTCAGGAGGTCTGGGTAGGATCTGAGAGTCTGTATATCTACTGAGCTCCTAGGTGATGTTCAAGCAACTGATGCTCAGCCCCACCTGCCGACAAGGCAGAGCAACAAGACAGAATGGGCGTGGGTCCATGACACTGGAGCATCATGCCAGCCCAGCACAGCCCTGTGGACTTGAAAGAAAGAAAGAAACAAAGTGAAGTCACTCAGTCATGTCCAACTCTTTGGGACCCTGTGGACTGTAGCCTACCAGGCTCCTCCATCCATGGGATTTTCCAAGCAAGAGTACTGGAGTGGATTGCCATTTCCTTCTCCAGGGGATCTTCCCAACCCAGGGATCGAACCCAGGTCTCCCACATTGTAGGCAGACGCTTTACTGTCTGAGCCACTAGGGAAGTGCTATGGATTTGAGAAGTTCTATGGACTTGAGAAGCCAACTTCTATCTCTTTGAAACAATTGTTCTCTTGGGTTGTAGATAAACATAATCCTAAAAAACATTTAGCCTTTACCAAGTAGCCCCAGCCATATCTTTCAGTAATGTTCAATGTGTATCCTCTCTCAAACAGCACATGAAAAAGCGTAAACAATTGTTGTCTGACACAAATGTATGTAAAATTACTGAGTGCACTTCTCTACTTTCATGGATTGCTTCTAAAGTCAACAAAATCTGCCTCAAAGAGCAGTTACAATGACTATGACATGTTGGTCTGATGACACCTTTTTTACAACAAAATTTACTCTTCTTTACATTCATGCTCAAACTCAACTAATTCTCATTTGACCTTTATAATTTAATGAATCATTTAGATGCACACAATATCTTACAAGTCCTCCAGTAGTCTTCAACCAGATAATAAAATCTGACCAGAAAAAAAAAGTGTACAGCATAATCATAAAATAGTATTGAGTACATAAAAAGTAGAGTTGCCATGGTACCCTAATTTTAAAAATGTAGAAAGCCATCCAGAACCCCATACTACATGCTTTATGAAACCCTTAAGCATATACTAGGTCTCAAACTTTTTTGTTTTTAAGTCATTTCTTCTAGAATGACAAAAGTAAGCTCCCTGAGATTGCCTGCAATCAATTACATCATAAGACTCAGCACCCAAGCTAAAGGATGCTTCCATAGGTAAAATCATGCTAAAAATCTTTGTGGTATTTTTTCGTGCAGTAAAAATTTACTGGGCATTTTTCATATACCAGACAATACACTAGAGCCACAGTGCATTTAACTCTAATAATGAAATGACAACTGGTTAGGACCCAAGACCCACCCCTCTATGCTAATTTCATAATCAAAATAGTAATAGGACAAAGTCACATTGTACTTGTTGGCTGCTTCTGCAAAAACCAGAGAAGAGTGACCCCCCAAATTAAGTTTTGTGTTGTCTATAATAAAAGAATCTACTCAGAGTCATGAGTCTCTGCAAGGCAGTGCTGGGACAGCCCCACTGCGTCCACTGCCCAAGTCCAGCCCCTTGTCCCTCCCCCTCCTTCACAGCTTCGGACACAAACCCTGTATTGATTCACTCTGAGTAGATGTTGGACAAATATAAAAACCCCATCCATCGCCACTACAGAAATCAAACTATACTGTAACTATTATCACATCGACTTTTCAACACAGCCAGAGAGAGAACAGGAGAAAAAAGAACTAAGTCTGGGAAAACTTCAGAATAGAAGGGAAACTAAAATAACCGCCAAATGACTGCCAGTCTTACTAACCTGGTCGATTTCCATGAGTTTGGGGTAGGCACCTGGCCATTCTATGGCCACCTTGACGATGTCCGCGGGCGGCGGCATTGCAAATTCCGGGAACGTCCAAAGCCAGTGGAAGTGGGATCCTACAGTGTAAACGGCTGCACGTGTCTACACCTAATGAGGAATGACAAAAAGAGAAAGAGAAGTCGCTCAGTACAAATACAGGGTGAATTCTGCTTTATCACTTCCTGTTTTCACTGGTGGTTTAGGTACAAGAAACGGCTCTGGGTGCAGCAGACTCAGGGCGCCAACTGCACCACTCAGTGGCGGCTCCCCAGGAGGGAAGGTAGAGGAGGGGAAGATACCAACGCCCTGGACTCAGAGCCACCGGGAGATGAGGCGCTGGCGAGGGATAGGCTCCCAAGTCCCCAGTGTGAAGCAAGGTGGAACCCATACCGCCTAGTTCTGCTCTGACCAGTGCCCGGGGTCTGAATACGCCTGGCTCACTCTGCCCAGAAGCACATGCGAACTCCTCGTGCTCAACAGTCTCCGGAAGGACAGATTGCCCAGGAAGTCATGGCCAGGAAGCAGCATTTCTTTAAAGTGTTTTCTGGGTGTCACAAATAGAGCTCTGCACTATAGCAACCAGGAGATCATGAGGAAGGAGCCACGCCTCACGGTTCACACACATGTACACAGACCCTCCCTCCCCAAGGTCAGTTCACAAGAGGCAAAGAAAATTAACTGTGGTGGTGAATACAGCATTCAGAACAGACCTTAAATTCTCACTGGAATGAATAGTGTTGCTTACACAAAGGAAGTAAGATTAATCCCCTGTTGCCTCTCTCTCCCAGACTCCCTCATTTCTTTAAGAACAACTATCTTTTAACATAATATTTTTGAACAGGTAAAACATTCATGCAATTCAAAACGAGTGTGTGTATGTGTGTAAAAACAGTGTGAATCTCCCTCCTCCTGAACGGATATAACTTCCATCCCCATCCATCCAGCTAGCCACTGTTAATAGATTTTTATGTGTCCCTTCAGAATTTCTTCATGTAAGTCAAATGTTAAAACACATATTTCCCATTTTCTTTATATAAAAGGCAGCATTCTAGACCCTGTTTTACTCATCTCATGTGTCTTCTAAAACCTTCTATATTAGTATAAACATTGTGTCCTGGTTCCTTCTACAGCTGCAGAGTCATTCTTTGTATAGAAGTGTCTTATCTGAAGAGCGAGTCCCCTGCCATGAGCCACTGGGTGATCTCTCACCTCTGGCTGTTATAAACAAGCCTCTGGTGAAGAATTGTATGCATACATCATTGTGCTCACTTGCAAGTACACCTTTACAGTAGATTCACAGAAGTAAAATTGTTGGGTCACAGGGTATAAGCAGTTTTAGATTCTGATACCATCTCCAAATATCCCTCCCTAGTGAGAGTTGTACCAACCTACTCTCCCTTTAGCAATGGATGAGTCTGCCTATTCACACACTCACCAACAGATTGAACTTTTGCACACCTCCATGCATTGAAAAAATATATTTCAATGTACTTCCAATGTCTATTTCTCTTATTGTGAGGGAAGCTGAAAGTAAAGATGTGAAGTCCCATGTCTACTTTACTGTGAACTGAAGTAATACTTTGCCCTTTCTCTACTGGGTTCTTGGTCTTTTATTCAGAAATTGATCTCTGTATAAAGCTTCTAGTCAAACATATGCAACTGATTCTTTATCCAACCAGAGTGGGGCTTGTCAGTTACTAACCCCTGTCTGTGGCAGTTGTACATGGCTAAGATAATAGAGATAACAGAGCTAATAGTGACGGCCTAATGTCAGTTAATAATAACAACACAAGCAGTGATATAAATAACTTCACCAGACCTGACAAGTAAAGGAAATGAACCAAAACAAAACGGCTGCCCCTCTGGCCAAGGATGATGAAGCCAGCCTGGTGTGAAGATAATCAGTGCTAACCAGCAGGAGCATATCTCCAAAGCAGTGGTTCAGTGGCTCATTCAACAAATAATTATTGAGCCCAATGCTGTGCCAGCTGTTTTCTCAGTGCTGGGGATACAGCAGCAAATCTGCACCTTAGGTGGCATCAAGGAACATGGAGAGAAATAAATCAGGGAAGGAGAATCTGAAGTCTGTGAGTATATCTGTGTGGGAGGGGCAGGATGCAGTCTTAAATAGGGAAACCAGGGAAAGCTTCAGTGAGAGGCAGAATGTGAGCAAAGGTCTATGAGAACTGAGGAGGTGAGTCATGCGAACACTTTGGGAAATCATGTCACAGGCCAAGACAGCATGTTGACTGAAATAAAAATGCACAATCTAAAAGTTGAGAGTTATGTTTTATTCAGTGGATGTTCTTAGGACTTTGAGCCCAGGAGGCAGCATCTCAAACCACCCTGAGTAAACTGCTCCAAGAGGAAGCAGTGAGCCAGGATACATAGGAGTTTTTGCAACCATACCAGGAAGTTGAAACCAAAGATTACTGTTAATAAAAGAATACTAGATATCTCAAGTTAAGGAATTTAGTTCTTCTCTGTATAGGGTAAGATGCAAGAGTCTGGGTTCACTGAAATCATTCTTTGATGTGCACCTCAGCTGTCTGGGGCCAGAAGTGCTTTCTCACAGAGGAGGGGAGTGGCTGCAGTCTGATGACTGCTAGATGGCAGACATTCCTTGTTTCCTTCCTGAGTTCCCTCAGGACTCACATTTGGGCCAACTGTAACACCGTGGCTAGATCCTTTCTTTACCAATATGGCAGGTAATACTTTATTTCTCAACTAGCAAGTGCAAAGGCCCTGAGAGAGGAGCATGCCTTACATGTTCCTGAAACAGGTGAGGGGCCAACGTCAAGTAAGTAAGAGTAAGAGTAATAAGAGAATGAGTTCCAGCAGTTCGGGGTCACAGTGTGGTAGGTTCACTCACTGTACTCTTGACATTCCTCCTAGACATTCCTATGCTAACTCCTGGTCATAACTTCTAAAGAAGAAAGTTCATGTCCATGCATATCTATCTATTCTGAGTATAAATTAGTACAACTTTCCAGAGGTATCTTTGGCAAATTGTACTCAAAGTCTTAAAATTCTATATTCCCTTTGAGTAATTTTACTTTTCTAGGATGTTTCCTTAAGAAATAACTATTAACTCAACCATAACAATGTCAATTGCCATTTTGGTTGTAATTCCCCAAACTTGAAAACAATTGAATATTCAACAACAGAGACTGCTACATAATTATGGGTCTCATAAGTGCAAATACAAGCAGCCAGTCTGCACTGGGACAGATTTCTTCATAACCTGTACACTCTTTTAATTCACTTGAGAATTCCAAGGATAGTGTATTTTATCTGTATCACATCACTTCAATCCAGGATCCATACTGAATTACATATCCTAGAATAAGAGTTAAGAAAACAAGTTCTAATGTGAAAACAGACTCAGTGCAAATATCAGGTAACACTATTCAAACCAAAGAACACATAATCGTGGTGGTGAAGAGAACAGATAATAGACAGTAGAAATAAAAATGCATTTTGAGCAATTTCCTCTCAACTCTACACAAAATAGTCTAGAGTTACTTTGAAAGAGGTCATCTGGCCTTCCAGGAATCAAAGGCCAAGTGTGCTTTTTTTCCCCCTTTAAAAGATATTTATTTCTCAAAGACTGTTCAGACAAAACCTGTTGAACAGGTGAGAACAGAATAACACAGTTCTCCTTGTGCCTCCGTAGAGAACAACATAAGAGCAGTGTACAAAGCAGCCATTGAGAGCAAAGAGGCTGGGAGAACCCCTTGGGAACTCACCTAACCAGCCCAATTAGTCCTCATCAGTTTTCCCCACATTAACAAGCAGCAGAGATGGGGTACAGCCAGGTTCCCATGGGTAGAGTCAGGTGCACAACTGCAGAATGAATAATCCCATCCACCTCATTATCCTCAGAAGTCCACATTTTATCCTCTTGAATTTATATTTCCACAAAGAAACAGTTAGCTTCTATATATAGTCATGTTGCTACTGATGAAATTCAGAAGAGAACGTTTCTAGCTCAGGTTTTCTCATGCTTGGAAGATATTTAGCAGCATCCTTGGCCTCTGCCCACTAGAGGTCAATAACCCTCTTTAGCTGTGACAGAAATGTCAGAAATGTCTCCAGACATTGCCAATGTCCTCTGAAGGGAAAATCACCCTCCAGTTCAGGTGTGAGCTGCCGAGTTCTCAGGACTTCACTGGTGGCTCAGATGGTAAAGAATCTGCCTGCAATTCAGAAGACCTGGGTTCAATCCCTGGGTCAGAAAGATCCCCTGGGAAGGGAATGTCTACCTAGTATTCCTGATGCAAACAGCCAACTCATTAGAAAAGACCCTGATTCTGGGAAAGATTGAAAGCAGGAGGAGAAGAGGATGACAGAGGATGAAATGGCTGGATGGTATCATGGACTCAATGGACGTGAATTTGAACAAACCCTAGGAGATGGTGAAGGATAGGGAAGCCTGGTGTGCTGCAGTCCTTGGGGTCACAAAACGTCTGACATGACTGAGCATCTGAAGGACAACAAATTCTTACCTGGGAAATCCCGTGGACAGAGAAGCCTGGTGGACTACAGTCCATGGAGTCACAAAGAGTTGGACACGACTGAGTGACTAACACATGCCAAGTTCTCTGATGATCAGGGCAAGCGATGACTGAAGTGACACAAGACAGGCTCACCAAGAAACATGAACATTCAGACCCAGTGCCTGGTCAGGCATCACTGAGATGCAAAAGTATTTCTAAATTTCAGTCAACAAATGCAGTCTCCTGGCATCTTTGCATCTTCGGACACAGTGCTCACAGCTTTTGAGTCTTCTGGTCACCCTCCCCCAACCTCCCCCATTCTCAAGTGAATTAAAGCTTGGAGCACTGTTAAGGCAGGATACACATCCTGATCACAGTTACATACCACGGCCCACAGGCATCTCACGCATGGTGTTGGCTGAATGCATCCTTTCTACAACTGACATCTCATCAGAGCTACTGGCAGCAAAACTGAGTCTAGTCAAAATTTCCTAGTAAATATAAGCTGCATGAATTTATGTAATAAACTCCTTGATATAATAATTCTTACGCAAACTATAATTTCAGAACCACTAAAGAGCAGTGTAGGCGAGATCTTTTTTAACCACTCTGCCTTGTGGTCCTCCCTACCTAGGGAATGAGTGGAGAATTCTACAAGGTTCTGGCTTGGTTGCTGATTAATTTACTTTATGCTAATACTAAGATTCTACAACCTTAATATGCATGCCAAAGGACTTGTTTATAGTTAAGTAAATTAAATGAATAAAAAAGGAGTCACTTCTTACTTGGAAGTGAGTTACCAAAATCCTCATGTCAGCTGTAACCATGAGCAAGTTGAAATTGTCTTTATTATTCTGCTGAATGTCTCCTCCTTATCTTTGGGTCACGTATCTGATAACAAGGGAGAGAAATCACTCTTGATTCCTATCTAGAAACCTATCACTGTGCATTGTTCTAAGCCCAAAGTGCTACATGTTCTGTGTTTGAAACTCATTCCACTGAAGTCTCCTAAAGATGTGTCACATCTCTGCATGTTTTTCCAGGCAGTTTGATTAGATCTTGAAGTTCATAAAGTTCCCAAATACCTGACCCATTTTTTTCCCTGAATTTTCCATAAGAGTTTTAGCTTTGGGTCTCTGGATGGCTTTGAACTCTTTTATCTTATTTCTAGCCTTGCTGTTACACCAGTAAACCCTATAAAGAGAATAGAAAATCAAGCCTATAAGGATGTTCTATAGGAGTTGTGTAGCGGGAAAGTTAACATGATTGCCCTGTGAACCATGTGTCCCCACAACTGTACTGAAACAGCCCGACAGATGGACCAGTAGAAGTCAAAAGGCAGATGGATGGGAAAGAAATAGCAAACAGCTGGAGAAACAATTTGCTTCAACTCCTCTGTCTCTTCCTTTCCTCCATAGACAAGCTGTCCCCCTGCTCCACTCGCCATCATTATCTACTTATGACAGATAATAGGTTTATAATGAGTATGGGAATAGTGGGGAGGGAGAACTAGTTCCAGATTTTAAATGGTAAGTGGTCCCAGATAGAAAAAGAGATAAGACAACATTTTCCTGTGGTATCCAAGTTATGTAAAAAGGGAAAGGATCTCTGAAAGTGGCTCTGAGAGTAGCCTTTCATTGTAGGAAGGGGAAAAAAAAATCCCCTTTCTCAATCCTCTTATGTTCTTCAGCTGGGGACTGCAAATTAAACTAACAAAAAAAATTAAAAGAAGAAAAAGAAAGTTTATTTATTTATTCATACAATGCCTGCACATGCCAAAGGACTCAGAGATGAGTAACTCAAAGAGACAGTTAAAATTTGGAGCTCATAACCATCTTAGCAAGGGGTGATTAAGCAAGGAGAAAAGGCTAGACAAAGGAAGAGGGGTTCAGGACTTCGTGGATGCAGGTGGAAATGTATGTTGTAGAAAGGTAACTTGGAAATGTACACTAAGAAAGGGTTGTTTACTAAGGTTTGTTGTGCAGTCATGTAGATGAGCCATGATCTCCAGGGACCATGGGAGCAGGGGGAGTAGACTTGTGTTTCCCACACTGCAGGGTCCAGATGGAGTGACACATGGTAGGGGTACCATTTCAGATTCTCCATCTCCGTTACAAAACTGTTGGCCATTGTGAGAAGAGCAGAGGGGCCAAGGAGGAAGCTTTATGACTTCATAGACGGGGGAAAACCCTGTGCCAGACATAAGCATTCAGAAGAAAAGTGAAGAAAAGAGAGAAGTGAATCAAATGCAAAACCCAATATCTCATTTTATGGATATGCAGTGCACGAAAACCTCATATGGTATCTCACTAATAACTTGGCCCATTTACTTGCCAGGTGGAGGTAATGTGCTATTAGATACCTTTGGCTTACAATAGGTTGCAAACTTGCAGAGAAAAATGCTTACACAGAGGCTTAAACTGTCATCATGGAGGCTATGGGACAGCTGGCAGAAAGGGGCAGGGATGACCTGAGACCAAGCACTGGATTGGGCATTTGAAATACATACTTTCTTATTCTTTACCCCAGCCCCAAGTGACAGTTGGCAATATCTGCAATAAATGAATGAAGATATAAAATCTCAGCAATTTGAACTGCTGCCACTGCTGCTAAGTCACTTCAGTCGTGTCCAACTCTGTGCGACCCCAGAGATGGCAGCCCACCAGGCTCCCCCGTCCCTGGGATTCTCAAGGCAAGAACACTGGAGTGGGTTGCCATTTTCTTCTCCAATGCATGAAAGTGAAAAGTGAAAGTGAAGTCGCTCGCTCAGTCGTGTCCGACCCTCAGCGACCCCATGGACTGCAGCAATTTGAACTACTTCCTCCAAATATTTACATACTCTCCAGAGGATGATACCTCTCCTCTTGGTCATGATACCTACTGTGGGCTATTGCATTTATTTCCTCCTCTTGATGAAAGTGAAAGAGGAGAGTGAAAAAGTTGACTTAAAGCTCAACATTCAGAAAACTAAGATCATGCCATACGGTCGCATCACTTCATGGCAAATAGATGGGTAAACAGTGGAAATAGTGGCTAACTTTATTTTTGGGGGCTCCAAAGTCACTGCAGATGGTGATTGCAGCAATGAAATTAAAAGACGCTTACTCCTTGGAAGGAAAGTTATGACCAACCTAGACAGCATATTAAAAATCAGAAACATTACTTTAACAACAAAGTTCCATCTAGTTAAGGCTATGGTTTTTCCAGTGGTAATGTATGGATGTGAGAGTTGGACTATAAAGAAAGCTGAGCTCTGAAGAATTGATGTTTGTGAATTGTGGTGTTGGAGAAGACTCTTAAGAGTCCCTTGGACAGCAAGGAGATCCAACCAGTCCATCCTAAAGGAAATCAGTCCTGAATACTCATTGGAAGGACTGATGCTGAAGCTGAAACTCCAGTGCTTTGGCCACCTGATGTGAAGAGCTGACTCATTGGAAAAGACTCTGATGCTGGGAAAGATTGGGGGCAGGCGGAGAAGGGGATGACAGAGGATGAGATGGTTGGATGACATCACCGACTCGATGGACATGGGTTTGGGTGGACTCCAGGAGTTGGTGATGAACAGGGAGGCCTGGCGTGCTGTGGTTCATGGGGTCGCAAAGAGTCGGACACGACTGAGCGACTGAACTGAACTGAACTGGATTCACACGTGGAAGTCGCAAATCCCAGTATCTAAGATTGTGACTGTAGTTGGAGATTGGGCCATTAAGGAGATAATTAAATTAAAATGAGGTCATTGGAGCAGCCCTATTTCATCTGATTGGTATCCTTATAAGGAGAAGAAATTTGGACCCACGTACAAAGGGATGACAATTTGAGGACATAGCGAGAAGAGAGCCATCTTCTTATCTCTTGGTTTGATCATCTGAGGACAAGCCAAGAAGAGAGGGCTCACTTAGCCAACCCTGCTGACACCTTGATCTCAGACTTCCGGCCCCCAGAACTGTGAGACAATAAATCTGTGTTGTGTAAGCCACTCAGTCTGCAGTACTTTGCCATGGCAATCCTACCAAAG
This sequence comes from Tragelaphus eurycerus, assembly GCA_935064755.1. Taxonomy (NCBI): domain Eukaryota; kingdom Metazoa; phylum Chordata; class Mammalia; order Artiodactyla; family Bovidae; genus Tragelaphus; species Tragelaphus eurycerus. The sequence continues at coordinate 37,136,880 of CAKXYN010000002.1, forward strand.
GTACACCACCAAAAACAGAAAACATAGGGAAGGGGCTGATAGTTGTTTTGCAAGATGCTTAAAATTTTCTGCATTCCACAACACATGATAAAAATTTAAACACAAATTACAATCTGAGAGCATGGGGTCTTAGCCACTGTACCAGTAGGAAAGTCTCAGTTCAGGAAGCCCACGTCCCATCCCTGGTCAGAGAATTAGATCTCACATGCCGCAACTAAAAGTTCCCATACCACAACTGAAAAATACCACATGCTGCAACTAACACCTGGCAGAGCCAAATAATTAATTAAATATTTTAAAAATTACAATCTGAGAAAGTATTTGCAATAACTATGACTCAACCTGAGATAGAAATCCCATGGACAGAGGAGCCTGGCAGGCTACAGTCCATGGGGCTGCAAAGAGTCAGACACAACTGAGTGACTAATACTACTACTATATTGTTACCATCAACAAAAATGTAAAAGCAAAAGCCCTTTTAAAAAAAATTACTTTGTTTTTAATCCATAAAATTTAGTGTAATAAATCTAGTCATTATAATTTCTGTTCTGATGAAACCACTAAAGCAACATTTCTTTAGTGGTTTATTGACCACTGATCTATTGACATTTTGGATGACATCCATCCTGAGAGACTGTGGATGTTCAGTGACATCTCTGACTCCAGCCACTAGAGCCAGGAGCACTGCCTCAGCTGTGATCATCAAAATGTCTCCAGACATTTGCCCAGTGTCCCCTGGGGGACAAAATCACCCATGGTTGAGAACTAGGTCACTCAGGTTACTAAGTCTAATCTTGCTTTAAAAAAAGAAAAAAAACACTTTATTTCATAGAGACCAGCTTTACAAAGTGGATATTAAGTCATACATATGATATTTTAACTGCAAAAAAAAAAGGAGATGAGATATAGAGTTAAAGATCAATTGAAGAAAACCAACAGGAAAGGGAAGTTGACACAAACACATGAATACCTTGATACACTTGAGGGTAATTCTGTAACATTTTGCTCCAACATATTTCCTTCACACACATCTCTAATGAGCGCTTGTCACTTGTCAAATAAAAAGATGTATAACATGAGAGTTGCCAGTTAAGTTTTATTTGGGACAAAATGAAGACGGCAGCTCTGAGAGACTGCTCCAGAGATGCGGTGGGAGAACGTCAACATATAAGATTTTGGTGGAGGGGATGTTCATGCAATCAAGTGCTTACTTTACAAGAGATCTTCTGCGAATCATAAGGAGAGGATGTCACCATGAAGAGATTTAGTGTTTTTCTAGACACAAAGAGATGCAAAGACTGGGATTGTGAAATCAGTTCCTGAAAATACCTAGGCACCTGAAGACCTGTTCCACCAGATTCCCTGGCATACAGAGTGTCTCACTCCACCCTGAACTCCCTCAGAGGGTGTTGAAGGTCAACAGGAACAGCAGCACAGGGCTCAGTCTCCGCAGAGGCACATGGCAAATGCCTTTGTTGTTCAGTGGTTGGCAAATGCTCTAGCCAAGTACCAATTTATAGTTGACAGGCAAGTGCCAATTTGTAGTTGACACACTCCAATTTTTTTGTCTAGTGGTCTAGAGAGCTTTTCCATCTCATTTCTTCACATATTAGGTACTGTTTCACCAGCTATTAAGCAAGAGCAGGCATGCGGCCAGGCCTGGCCAGTGACAGCCCCTATCTCCTTGGGAACAGTGACTGGCTCATGGGACAGACATGGTCCAAGCAAATCAATTTCTGGGAATTGATTTATGAGGCCTAGAAGGAGAGTGTTCTCTCTTTCTGCAGGGCTTGTTGAGCGAAGCAGTCAGTAGACACATCCCATCCGTTGGGGGGAAGGGCTGTCTGTTACAGGAAGGAATGAGACAAAGAGAAGTAAAGACAATCAGAGAGGAGAGACAGGAGGGAGAATAAGAGGCCAGGAGTCCTGACTATGTAATAGAGTTTCTGTCTTCTATACTTTCCTTCCACTCTCTGATCTATCTTAATATTCTTCCTAGACTTTTGAACTCTTAAATTCACCATTATGCTAAGTGAGTTTGGGTTAGGGTTCTATCACTTGTCACTGAAAAATTCCTGACTAAAAAAAATCAACTCTATTATAACTATTTATTGCTCTGAATTAGAATCTTGTCGTTCCCTTAGAGATGACTGGTACATAGAACACACACTGAAGTTACAAAGTCTAACTTTGCAGCCAAGCGGGAGGGATACGTTGCTCTCCAATTCTGGAGCTGTGATACCTGCACGTCCGTATTTCTGATGGAGCCTTCCCTGCCTAGGACCTCCCTTGGCTCTCCTGGACTGCTAACAGAAGTCGTTAATGCATATATGTGCAATCTAAAAAAAAAAAATGGAACAGATGAACCTATTTGCAAGGCAGGAATAGAGTCACAGATGTGGAGAACTGACGTATGGACACGGGCAGTGGTGGGGGCAAGGGAAGCGAAGAGAGTATCACTGGCATACATACACTCCCATGTATAAAATAGATAGCTAGTGGGAAGCTTCTGTATAACACAGGGAGCTCAGCCCAGTTCATGATGACTTAGAGGGGTGGAGTAGGGGTTGGGGATAGGAGGGAGACCCAAGAAGGAGGGGATATACCTATACATTTAGCTGACTCACTTCATTGTACAGCAGAGACTAACACAACACTGTAAAGCAATTATATTCCAATAAAAAAAGTCATGCCTGCATTTTAGGAATTAGTCTTAAGCAAGCATTTCCCACACAACACTACATCTTTGATATATTAATTAACATAAAGCAAAAAAAAAAAAAAAAGAGTCAAAGCTCTTGTAAATCACTGAATGGATAATAGCTAATAGTAATAACCAGTTCATGCACTTTACATACCAACCTTATGGAATAGGTACCACTTACTAAACCATTTTACAAACGAGGAAACTGAGATACAGAGACATTAAGTTGCTCAAAGTCCCATATCCCCCTGCGGAGCCCAGCCAGAACACAATCCATATCTGTCCAATTCCATAGCCCATGGTTTTAACTGCTATCCCATATGTTGAAGAGGGCACATTTACTACAGGTCTTTAATATAATGCATGTGTACTGTGAAATCTTCATATGCAATACACAATATTTCCCAAATGTCAGTTCAGTTCAGTTCAGTCGCTCAGTCGTGTCCAACTCTTTGCGACCCCATGAATCGCAGCACACCAGGCCTCTCGGTCCATCATCAACTTCCGGAGGTCACTCAGACTCACATCCATCGAGTCAGTGATGCCATCCAGCCATCTCATCCTCTGTCGTCCCCTTCTCCTCCTGCCCCCAATCCCTCCCAGCATCAGAGTCTTCTCCAATGAGTCTACTCTTTGCATGAGGTGGCCAAAATACTGGAGTTTCAGCTTTAGCATCATTCCCTCCAAAGAACTCTGATTTTTTCATGGAGCATCTAGTGACACTGGTTTCTCATGGGACACACTTTGAGAAGAGATGCTTTGAGACCATTTGCCTCCTTCACCTCTCAGAAAAAAATGAACTGTTGAAAAGTTTGGGCCAGAAATACACTGGAAAGTGACAGAGAAAACTCTTTCCTTTAGTCCCATATTGAATTGTCATCACCTGTGTCTATGGGATTGTCTCCAGGAAAGAAGCCCTGTTCTTTGAGTAATTCTTTCCAGATTCAACTAACCACAGCTTCTACTGTGCAGGCCATCAGAAGATAAATAAAAAGAAACAGAAGATTTGTATTTGTGATAGCTAGATTCTGAACATCTCACTTCTCACTTTAAATCTCTGGAAGGTGATTCCAGGCACATAAACCTTTCTGGCACCCACCTGCCTCTGAGCACCACACCACCAGGGCCCCCTTCCCCATCAACTGTATCCCTGCTCCCCACCCCCTCAGACACAGGCAATAACAGGTTTTCCCATAAAATAATCAATGATTCTTTTGCAGTGGCTGGTGGTAGCACTACTTAAAGAAGACAAGTCCCAGACTGGCCAGGTCAGGATCACTCTCCAAGTGTATCAAAATCTACTGAGGGGAGAGGGACAGTCCTGAGAAAAAGGTTGGCTATCTCTCTCCTTTCAGAGCTTGCCAAATTTTTGCGGCTCCTGCTTCTGTTCAGTCTTCCCTCTGCATTCCAGAACGTCTTTCTCTCCCCCTGCTGCTGCTGCTGCTACTAAGTCACTTCAGTCGTGTCCGACTCTGTGCGACCCCAGAGATGGCAGCCCACCAGGCTCCTCTGTCCCTGGGATTCTCCAGGCAAGAACACTGGAGTGGGTTGCCATTTCCTTCTCCAATGCATAAGAGTGAAAAGTGAAAGTGAAGTCGCTCAGTCGTGTCTGACTCTTAGCGACCCCATGGACTGCAGCCTACCGGGCTCCTCTGTCCATGGGACCCTCCAGGCAAAAGTACTGGAGTGGGCTTCAAAAAAAAAAAAATTCCCACCTAGCCTTCAAAGCCAATTTCATGCACCCACTTCTCTTGAGAGATTTCTCTGACTCCATAGGCTCCAAGGCAAGAAGGAATGGCGTTCACATCTGTCTTGTTAGGTGCTTACTATGCACTGGCCAGAGCACCTTTCCACCTTTCCTTACGCTGTTGGTTAATGAGTTCCCCGAGGGCAGCGATCATCTTACTCCTCACTGGACCTCTGTTCCTGACCAGATGGCACGGCAAACAGCAGCTCAGTAAATATTTTTCAGACAAGTGAATAAATAAATCACTCTTTCCTTAAAAGCAAGTTCAGAGCTTTTTGGTTTTGGTGTTTTGTTTTGTTTTTGTTTTTTGATGTGAGGGATTACTCGAGCCAAGGATGCATTTTTAAAAATCCAGAATCCTTTGCATAGAAAACCTTTAGAGGTTTTTTCAAGTGCAACTGTTCATTTGTCTCATGGGACAGAAACAGAAATGGAGGTGCTCCGAGGTGAGAGCAGGGTTGATTCCGAATTCATTTTCCTCCCAGAGAAAGTCTGTCAAAATACAAGATGAGATTAAAGCCACTGATGCTCATCTCTTCAACTCTGAGCTCTCTCTCACACTTTAGGGAATCAGCATCTCAAATGGAAAGTTCATTATTTTCACACTAACATACACACTTTCTCCCTTGTTCCGGTTTTTGGGTATTTGCTTTTCAAATTCCTTTTCAGCTGTTGTAATGCCAGTGTCTGCTCCCCACAACTCCCCAGCATCTCCCCCAGCTCCCCGCCTCCTCAGGCAATTCCTATCACTCTGTGAGGTGTGCCGGCATTCCCCAGTGGGGCAGACAAAGCTCAGGCCCAGTTTCCTATCTCAGAGCCCAGACTTGAGGCCACAGGAAACGCTGGAGCTTTTCCACCATCCTGTGAGCCAAACACTCAAAGTTTCCAAACCTGCTGATCAAAAAACAATACGCAAAACTTCTCTCTCCCTCCCTTTCCAGCAATAGCAGAGCCCTAAAAGCCACCCTAGGAAATTCAATTGTATCGGATTAGCAGGGAGGGCCTTCTGCAGAAGGTGGGTGTCCGGCTGCACTTCCACAGGCTTCTACTGACAACTCAGCCCAGAATTAATCATTCTAAAAGGCGGTGCCTCATGCAATGCCGAGCACCCCCCAAACAGGATGGCAATAGCCTCTGCCTTTTTCTCCCTCCTCCGGCCCTTTAGGTTTCATTCTTCAGATGAGCACAGACAAGTGAGTGAGCATGCTCAGACGTCCACCTGGGTTAATCCTGGTTCTCCACATTCACAGCTCCCTGACTCTGGACAAGTTACATACCATGGCTCACCTTCAGTGTCCTCATCTGTAAAACAGGAGCAAGAGTAGAACCTTTCTCACAGGTCTGTTGTGAAGACAAAACACATAAAAGCAACTAGAACGGGGCCTGCTACAGCATTCTGATGATTATTAATTCACCAGGCATGTGGTACCTGGGTGAATAAACCAGGGGATTCTGTCATCTTCTCTAGTGAAATACACGGCATTCCAGTGTGTGTGCTCAGTTGCTCAGTTGTGTCTGACTTGTTGTGACCCCAAGGACTGTAGCCCGCCAGGCTCCTCTGTCCATGGAATTCTCCAGGCAAGAATTCTGGACTGGGTTGCCATATCCTCCTCCGGGGATCTGGCCGACTCAGAGATCGAACGCGCCTCTCTTGTGTCTCCTATATCTTCTCTAGTGAAATTCATGGAGGTCCTACCACAGGGGAATTCTTTTTTCCCTCAAGCATCATAATGGAAGTACACAAACTGTTAGGAGGGTAGAGAATGGTAACTCGGCCTGAAAGTCTGGGGGTGGGGAGTGGGTCATAGAGGAAGATTTTTCCTGGGTTTTAAAGGACGAGCAGATGTTTCCAGGTGAGTGACTGGCTTGAGAGGAACTGGAGATGAAGATTAGGGTTAAGATTCAGGAAGGATCGACCTGCACTGCAAAGACTGGGAGTCGCAGAGAACTGCCTGAGCAGACAGCCTGCTGAAACAGGCCCAGGTCTCCTGAGAAAATTCTCTCAAGTATAGGGAGGTGACCGGAACTCAACTTCCTCTCAATACCTTCTCCTCAGGGAGAAGTGGATGTGGTCTTCAGTTATGAGGCAATTAATAGTCCCTAAAGAAGATGACACCACCCTTATGGCAGAAAGTGAAGAGGAACTAAAAAGCCTCTTGATGAAAGTGAAAGAGGAGAGTGAAAAAGTTGGCTTAAAGTTCAACATTCAGAAAACGAAGATCATGGCATCTGGTCCCATCACTTCATGGGAAATAGATGGGGAAACAGTGGAAACAGTGTCAGACTTTATTTTTTTGGCTCCAAAATCACTGCAGATGGTGATTGCAGCCATGAAATTAAAAGACACTTATTCCTTGGAAGGAAAGTTATGACCTACCTAGATAGCATATTCAAAAGCAGAGATATTACTTTGCCAACAAAGGTCTGTCTAGTCCAGGCTATGGTTTTTCCAGTGGTCATGTATGGATGTGAGAGTTGGACTGTGAGGAAAGATGAGTGCCAAAGAATTAATGCTTTTGAACTGTGGTGTTGGAGAAGACTATTGAGAGTCCCTTGGACTGCAAAGAGATCCAACCAGTCCATTCTAAAGGAGATCAGTCCTGGGTGTTCATTGGAAGGACTGATGCTGAGGCTGAAACTCCAATACTTTGGCCACCTCATGCGAAGAGTTGACTCATTGGAAAAGACCCTGATGCTGGGAGGGATTGGGGGCAGGAGGAGAAGGGGACGACAGAGGATGAGATGGGTGGATGGCATCACTGACTCGATGCATATGTTTGAGTGAACTCCGGAAGTTGGTGCTGGAGAGGGAGGCCTGGCATGCTGTGATTCATGGGGTCGCAAAGAGTCGGACACAACTGAGCAACTGAATTGAACTGAACTGAAAGAAGAACTAAAGGGGTGTTCTCTGCTCAGCAGGGGGCCTACCCCAATTACTTCACAGCTTCTCCAGCTGTCTGTCCTTCCAGCTTGGCAGAAGCAGGGGTTTTAGAGAGGACAAAGGTACAGTGGCCAATGATTACACAGCTCCTCTCCTAGCTTTAAACAGAAGCACCTCAAAACATTTATCAGGAAAGATTCCACTAGAAAACATGAATCTCCCCTATTTTCAGGGTTTTGGATAGTTTATCCTCTGGTTACAAGGTACCACCCCACTACCCCAGCAAGACAAACAAAAACATAAGCCTATAGGTTTTTCGGTTTTATCTCTTCCACCTCAGGAGGTGCTATCAAAACTCCCTGGATTCCAAGAGGGAAATCTCTTCCTTCTGTTTTTTATCTGGGTTCCCTCACAAGTTTGCTGCAGTTTGTTTTAAGACAAAATGCTATCAGGAGACATGCTATCAGGTAGCCAGGCTTTGAAGAGTGTTTCACATGAACATTAAGATAACAATGGGTCCAGTGAGTGGGCCAGTGTTCCCTGTGGATGGGGGAACAAAAGAATTGCTCTTCCATAGACATATATCCAGAAACTGCTTACTGTTTATTTTTTTTAAAAAAAAGCTAGGGTACAAACTGGGGGAAAGGTAGCCTGCAGTTCTATTCTGAAAGCCAGTTTTACTGATTACACCCTGAGGTTATTAACATCCAAAAGATCACATTCTGGATGGATTTTTTTTTTTTTTTCATGCTTTTGCCCTTCACTATTCACTGGGCAGAGCTTCTCTACAATCTGTTTGCATGGCCCTGGGAAGCAGTGAGATTAAAAACTGGTAAGAGGAAGACAGAGGGATTCCAATTCAGTGCTGACAGCTTGCTAACTGAGGACCTTTTAAAGTTTCTGTTGGTAAATTAACAGGATGCTGATGATTTAGGACTCTTTTTAGTTAGCAGATGCAAGGTATTTTATATCAAATGGATAAATAACAAGGTCCTACTGTATTGCTCAGAGAACTATATTCAATACCTTGTGATAAATCATAATGGAAAAGAATAGTTAAAGGAATGTATGTTAGTGTATAATTGAATCACTCTGCTATAAAGCAGAAACTACACTGTGAATTAACTATATGTCAATTTTAAAAAAATGTTTAAGATTCTTTTTATCTATACATAGTTGTAGAATACTTGGGACTCAATCTGCTACTATCTATTTTGATAAGGACTCAGTCATACAAAAACTAACAAACTGATAATAATAAAAACCACCCTGCACACACACAAACCTAGCTAGATAAGTGAAGACGACTGTGGAAAAAATTAGGAAGAATTTCCCAGGTATCTTAAGTTCTACTGCAATATACTTTGCCTTACCTAGAAAAAAGGCCATATATTATAAATCTTTGTGGGACACTTGAGTTCTGCTGACAGATCTGATAATGGGGTCAGACACTAGGACCTAATTATCTGAGGCATGAATTTAATGAATGAGGTCAAAGAAAATCAGATTCTACTTAAGAATCTTACTTTTTTCAGTTTTTCAAATCAAAGCCAACAGCTCCAAAGGGGCAAGATGACATAAGAAAGAGGATAAATTTTAGAGTCAGACAGAGCTGGATTTGAATGCAAAAATGGGTGGTGTTTTAAGTCAGGGCACAAGAAAAGCAGATTTGCATTTTGCCTACAGGAAAACAGACACATGTGGAGAAAGAATGAACTGGTAAAAAGCCTGGTAAGATTGATGGCAATGGCTTGGGGGGTTGGCCTTGTAGATGGAGAAGGTGAAGGATTTACAAGCTATTTTTGAAGATTAAAAATCAATAGACGTCAATAATAAAATGGATCTAGGGGACAAGGGAGAAGCTGGAATCAAAGGCGAGCTGGCTCACTCTGGATGAGCCAGAGTGATGGTAATGTCATTACTGAGCTAAAAGTGAAAGTCACTCAGTCATCTCCAATTCTTTGAGACCCCGTGGACTATACAGTCCATGGAACTCTTCAGGCCAGAATACTGGAGTGGGTAGCCTTTCCCTTCTCCAGGAGATCTTCTTAATTCAGAGATCGAACCCTGGTCTTCCACATTGCAAGTGGATTCTTTACCAGCTGAGCCACAAGGGAAGCCCATTACTGAGCTAGGACTATTCCAAAAGGAAGATTCATGCCAGCCAATTTGTTGACCACTACCAATAAGATCCACCTGGAGGACCCAGTGGTAAAGTCCAAGGCACTAGTATAAGAAACATCCTCTCCCCTCTTTGTAAACCTAATCTGCATACCTCCAAAACTCATGGCCATTTCCTTCTTATTAAGTTGAGAGGCAGCAGAGGATAGCAGTCATGGCCACAGACTGAACTCAGATTGCATGTATTCTAATCTCAGTTTCATTGCCTCCTAGCTTGAGGCCTTGGGAAAATTGTTCTCTGTGCCTCAGTTTACTCAACTCTAAAATGGGGGAAACCACAATAACTATCCCACAGCTTTCTTGAGATAAGTAATATGATGATGGTAATAGCTAATTGTTGTATAACTTACTATCTGCCAGGTACCCTACTGAACAGTTTACGTATTTTAACTCATTCAGTCCTGCCAACATCCCTCTGATATAGGTGCCATTCTAATTTCCATTCTAAAAATGAAAAATGGAGTCAATGAGGAAACCAGCCACTAACTTGGCTGGTTAGCAATCTAGCCAGTCCAAAGTCTGTGCTCAGAACCATTATGATCAACTTCCTCTGACAAGAACATACACAAAATGCCTAGAACAGGGCCTGGCAGAGAGTGAAACCAACCATTAACCCCAGGAATCAGTAAATCCAGGCTTTTACAACCAGAAAGAAGGAGGTCTTAAGACACTTTTTCCATCATGGATCCCTACTTCACCTTCTCACCCAGTTCTTACATAATACTGACAGTGATTTCCTGAATTGGCTTCTGACTTTGACCCCATAGACAGGAATCATACAACTTGAAATTTTAGGCTCATCACAGATATATTTGTTGATGCTGTGACAGAACCTGCAACTTGAAAGGAACTCTGAGACACACCTCAGCAGAAAAAATGCCCAGTGGCTACGATCATCACTTCCAGTGAGTTTAGACAAGGATCCTTTCACAATCTCTAACTTTTTACATTTTCATTTAATGAGTAGATAAACCTTGTATGAGTTTATTCATCTCTCCCCCAGAGAAAGAACAGAAGGAGTCTTTTATAAGCAGGTAACATGATTTTATTTCCACTAACAAGGAATAATCTTAATTGACATGTAGCTCTGTCAGAGTACAGCCTCAGAACAAGTACTCAAAACTGAAATAATGACTTTTTGGTAGCAGGCCTCAGCATTTAATGAGCTTATTATGGCAAAGAACCTAAATAGCAAATCAATTTACTCAGGTACAAGAGAGTTCACTGGGAAGTTATACAGCTTAAAATGAAAGTTTATGAAACTCTGCTGAGATTAAAAAAATAATAATAATAAGGTAGACATTTCAAACATCTACTTAAAATTTTTCCAGGCAAAAATTAATTGAGCCATGCAGTAAAGCATAAAACTCTGGGAGGCCAAGAGACAGAAATTATTTATTTTGAGAAAAATCCAGGATCTGTTTGAGGGTATTCTTTGGCATATCCACCAGGAGGTAGGGTGACTGCCTATTCAAAAGTAGGATCAAATTAAGCTCCTCAAATTTCAAAAGGATTTCTACTCAATCCCCAGATCAACTGACTAGTTAAGGCATATGTGGTTCCAAGTAACTGCCAAGAATGAAGAGTAATTGCACTCTGCAGCCTTATCAGTAAGAGTAATGTTGAACTCACTGCCATCTACACAGATGGTGCACTGCATTGTCTTCCATGGAAAGATGTTATAAATAGGCATAATGTTTACTAATAGAAAGTTGATTTAATCACTTATGATAAAACTTTAAGATGGAATAAGTAGTGGTAAAGGATATACCCTCCCAGGATTCCAATCTGGAACCCTAAATACGTTTTTCCTTTGAAATCAAACTCTCTGATCAGTGTTTATCTCTATCTTTATTAATACAAAATGAGACTTCAGAGATACTCAGGGGACCCTCATATGACTGTACGTCTAATATCAACTCTGCAAAATTGGCACAGTGGTAAAGAATCCGCCAGCTAAGGCAGTAGATGCAAGAGACACAGGTTTGATACCTGGGTTGGGAAGATCCCCTAGAGAAGGAAATGGCAACCTGCTCCAGTATTCTTGCCTGGAAAATCCCATGGATAGAGGGGCTTGGCAGGCTACAGCCCAAGGGGTTGCAAAGAGTCAGACATGACTGAGCAAGCATGCACAGTATTGAATATATGACTAAAAGGGTTCCAAGTTTCAGACAAAAATCTAGAGTGTTGAAATCTAGAGTGTTAAATTAAAAATCTTCTGAAAGCTTTTACTCATACTTAACCATTTTTGTTTTCATCTAAATGTTCATCCAATTAGAAAAAGGGATTTCTTCCCATATTTATTCATGTGTTTCAAAAATCTTTAATGTATAGAAAAAGCAAGGAGTTCTATAAGGCATGCTTTAGTGCTTTAATTCTGGTCTTTATTTCTGCTTTGAAATTTTTTTCCAGAATCCTTACTTTCAGTAACTAAAATTTTTAAAAATTCATGTCAAACCAAATTTCTTCGGCCTTTCTTTTCACAACCTTAACGTTTGGCAATGTTTGCTTGAGAAACTGGAGCACACTAGAGCACTCCAGTACTCTTGCCTGGAAAATCCCATGGACGGAGGAGCCTAGTAGGCTGCAGTCCATGGGGTCAGTAAGAGTTGGACACGACTAAGCGACTTCACTTTCACTTTTCACTTTCATGCATCGGAGAAGGAAATGGCAACCCACTCCAGTGTTCTTGCCTGGAGAATTCCAGGGACGGAGGAGCCTGGTGGGCTGCTGTCTCTGGGGTCACACAGAGTCGGACACAACTGAAGCGACGTAGCGTAGCGTAGAGCACTTCTGTGGACACATCCTGTTTTTCAGGTGCAAGACAGCTCAGGATAATTCCTGTTCCATCCCCACTGATGGAAAAAATAAGATAAAAGATGAATTCTATTGCAGATGGGCCAGAAGCATCTCTTAACAAAGCTCTGGTGTTTTTATAAACTCTTTACGTCTCCCACTTGGAACTTGTTAAAGATGAGCTCTGAATGGTGTCCAAACATCTTTATATTTGACATTTGTGAATGACTGTCATAGCTTGAAAGGTGAGAAATGCAGGTAAGCCTTTATCAAGTGAAAAGCTCTTCAGCCCCCACAGGTTTACATCTGAGCCTGCATAAGGTGGGAAAGCAATTTTAGTTTTCCTGTCTCTTCCCATCTGTTAGGAAACATATCCACTTTTACTGAAAGGACTTCTAACATCAGGCCATATTTCCACTTTGTGTTTTAAATTCTATGATGTGGTCCTAAATTCCTAGAGTAATCAAAGGCTGTGAAACCTCACAGAGTGAGGAGTCTTTTAAATGGGGATCTGAAAATAAAAGTTGTTTTGGTGAAACTCCTCTGTTCCCAAGCTCACTACAGGGGATCATGTTGAATTGTGAGGAAACAGAAGTGAAGGCAGGACTCAGCCCTCAACAGGGAAGAGAAGCATCCAGTCTCCCTCTATTAGTGTTGGCCAGCACCAAAGCAGCCGCAGGACAGAAAGCCAGCGGGAGATCTACTCAACGCAGGTCCCTGGAGAGGCATTCCACATTAGAAAAGCAGAAGAAAAGACTGTCTTCTGCTGCAGAACTGACAATTCTCAAATACCAACTACCCATTTCAGTCATTAATTCTAAAAGCCAAAAGTTTGATCTCAGTGATTGTAAAAGTTCAAACCTAATGTAAAGACACAGGGGAAAAAAAAAAACAAAACTGTGGCTTCTGGGGTAAAGTGAAGAGTTGAAGAAGTAACCAAACAGTTAATCAATGCACACCATTTGAAGAATCTTTTCCTCAGTAGTAGACTCTTTTTTTTCTCCATTACTTGCAATTATCCCAATTCATGACTTATCTTTCGATAGGCAGATAGAGACATACTAAAGTACCACCATGAGCACCATTCTCTTTCCTATATTGTCACAATATCCACCATGTGTAATGATTTTAAGCTTCATAAGTATACAAATGTAAAATACTTAATATTCACCGTATAACCTACTAAACTAAGATCATGACATCCCATTCCCATGACTTCATGGCAAACAGAAGGGGGAAGGGAGAAGCAGGGACAGATTTTATTTTCTTGGGCTCCCAAATCACTGCAGATGGTGACTGCAGCCACGAAATTGAAAGACACTTGCTCCTCAGAAGAAAAGCTATGACAAATCTAGACAGCATATTACAAAGCAGAGGCATTGCTTTGCTGACAGGACTCCATACAGTCAAAGCTATGATTATTCTAGGAGTCATGTACTAATGTTTCAGTTTGATGATAAAGAAGGCTGAGCACAAAAGAACTGATGCTTTAGAACTGGTGTTGGAGAAGAGTCTTGAGAGTGCCTTGGATGGCAAGGAGATCAAACCAGTCGATCTTAAAGGAAATCAGTCCTGAATATTCTTTGGAAGGACTGATGCTGAAGCTGAAACTCCCATACTTTGGCCACCTAATACAAAGAGCAAACTCACTGAAAAAGACCCTGATGCTGGGAAAGATTGACGGCAGGAGGAGAAGGAGGCAACAGAGGGTGAGATGGTTGGATAGCATCACCTACTTAATGGACAAGAATTTGGGCAAACTGGGAGATAGTGAAGGACAGGGGAGATGTGTGTGCTACAGTCCAGGGGGTAGAAAAGAGTTGGACATGACCTGGCGACTCAACAACAACAATCTACTAAAAATAACAACCACTACGATGATAAGAAAACATCAGATGGATGAGTCACCAAACTAAGATTTCACTTCCATCTACCACTTACAGGGACTTTTCCACCAGTGAGGTTCCTACCATTATTACAATGACCTAGAATTTGTCTCTAAATTCTAAGAAAAAACCCCATCATACTCAAAAAGGCTAAAGAATGAGAGGGAAACTTCAGAAAGTTTCCTTACATTTGCCCCTCAATTTTCGGTGCCATTTTTCTAAAAGACAAAGGAAGAAACTATATTCATATTTAGGTGGTGTCAGTGGACTGTCCAGTGTATTTTTTCTTCAAAGTTAGATTATGTTTAATAGAAGAAAAACAAACATTATCAGTAATAACTATTTTATTTCAGACTGTAATTATTTCTCATATATTAAAACAGGTAAACAATCCTTCCAACATCCATCTCATATCATCATATATAAAATCTCTGTGAAGTATGTGGGCAAATACTATTACACAAATAGAGAACTGAGGTATAGAAATTAAGACCCAACTCAAAATCAGATTAGCTCCATTCCCTAACACCTAGCGTTCAGAACAGTGGCTGAAGTAAGACAAAGTTGTGGAATCGTGAATGAATCATTTACATTGTCTAAATTATGTTTCTACTCAAAGAGAGGAAGTCAGATTTTGAGAACTGGCAGTAATGGTAAAGAATCTGCCTGCCAGTGTAGGAGATGTAAGAAATGTGGATTTGATCCCTGGATCGGCAAGATCCCCTGGAGGAAGAAATGGCACCCCACTCCAGTATTCTTGCCAGGAGAACTCCATGGACAGAGGAACCTGATGGGCTACAGTCATGGGGTGGCAAAGAGTCGGACTTGACTGAGCATCTGGGCATTCATTTATTCATTCAACCCTCACATTAAGGAGCCTCATCTATGGAGCACTTCAAGGCTGGAAAGACATCTAGCTTACATCTGCCCCTTTCCAAGTTACATTCCTCCAGAGTCTCTGCAGAACAGCAACATCTCCTAGCATGATGCAAAGAACCTGCCCCAGTTCAGTGACAGTGTTTCTCAAACTCCTCTAAGGGAAAAAGAGAAATTCTCTATTGATTTCATAATAATTAACAAGGGTCTTTCCTTCCATCATTCATAGAGCTTAGAGTCTGTGACACAAGAGTGAAAGTCAGAATTTACATTTTTATTCTCAACAACTTGATAACGGACTGAAGAAATCAATGAGACAGTAAAAGAACAAAAAGATACCAGATGCTACTGAATTACTTTACACTCACCAAGTTCCATTATGTCAACAAGAATAGGAAAGCAAAATCTATCTGATGAGTTTTTACAAGCCCAACATGTTCTGGCTTCTGTCTCTTTCTCTGTCCCCACCTCCTACTCTGCTTACTCTCTTCTGACCACTCAGGAAGTCTTGAAGCTATTCAGATTTATCACACTTTCCACCCACTGTTCCCACAACTTCCCATACCTCACATGTTCACCGAATTCAGGACACAACCCAAATGTCATCTCCTCAGGGAAGCCTTCTCCACATGACCTAATGCCAGTAAAACTGGCATACACACCCCAGCATACACATTCCCAGTCATCTTTTCCCTCTCTCATTCACTCTCCTTTACTCCTCATCTGTCCCTACCTTGTAGCATATTATACACTCATCTGTTTGGTCCACTCTAGAGTTCAGACTCTGGAAGGGGCAGGGGTACTGTCATCGTCACCATTATGTCTCCAGTCACATAGTATATTCTTAATGAATATTTGGTGAATTAGGAAGTGAATAAATGAATACATTGATTAGATTTGGGGGAAGCCATTTATTTCTTAGATGCTTTAAAACAATTCCTTGGCAATACAGTGAAAAATAACAGGTTCCAGATTAAATTCAATAAAGGTGTAACTGAGGAAGACAATAAAAGAAAGAATTAGTTAGTTAAGCAAAGTGCAAATTAAGTATTGCCAGGGTGTGCTAGGAAAAAATGGCAGGCATCAGACATGGATCCCAGTCATATTTATGGAATCAGAATTCTCTAAACAAGAAAAAGAAGCTGGAGGACTTCCCTGATGATCCAGTGGTTAAGAATCCACCTTGCAACGCAGGGGACATCAGTTCAATCCCTGGTCCGAGAAGATCCCAAATGCTGCAGAGCAGCTAAGCCCATGTGCCACAGCTGCTGAGCTCATGTTCTAGAACATGCCAGCCTCAACTACTGAGCTCAAGCACCACATCTACTGAAGACCACATCCCCCAGAGCCTGTGCTCTGCAACAGGAGCCACAATGAGAAACCCATGCACTGCAAAGAATAGCCCCATTCACATGCAGTAATGAAGACCCAGAACAATCAAATAAATTAATAAAAAACAAAAAAAATGAAAATAATAACCAAGATGTAGTATTGTAAATGAAATTGTTTTATAGCATATAAACAATGAGAAATAAGCATACAACAGTCACATGTTACTTCCTCTTACCTTCCTCTCTCCACTAACATCCACTGCAGATACATTCATCAATCATTAATAATAAACTTAACTTCTTTCTGTCATAACTAAACAAGGCATCAGAATCACCAACTTATTAGTCAATCATAATTTTTTAAAGCCTTTCAACAAAGTAGACAAATTAAGAGTAGAGGGGAATTTTTCTCCTAAAGAATGTATACAAAAGCTGTCAAAAAATTATTTCATTTTTTTTAAAAAGTTGCAAAATATAGTCTAAATTTGTGTAACTCCAAAAAAAAAGGAAATCATTAATAAACCACTGAAGACAAAGGTTACAAGGCTGAAGGAAGGGTAAGGAATCAGGACTCCAAAGGCATCAGTGATGGTGATGTTCTATTTCTTAGGTTGAGTGGTGGGTACCTGGCTACTAATTTTATTACTCTTCATTAAACAACATATAT
The DNA here is from genome assembly GCA_935064755.1 of Tragelaphus eurycerus. Lineage (NCBI taxonomy): Eukaryota > Metazoa > Chordata > Mammalia > Artiodactyla > Bovidae > Tragelaphus > Tragelaphus eurycerus. Next base: position 37,153,949 of record CAKXYN010000002.1, read on the forward strand.
GAACCTAACAGAAGAAGATATGAAGAAGGGGTGGTAAGAATACAGAGAAAAACTATACAAAAAAGATCTTCATGACCCAGATAACCACGATGGTGTGATCACTCACCTAAGCCAGACATTGTGGAATTTGAAGTCGTGGACCTTAGGAAGCATCACTATGAACAAAGCTAGTGGAGGTGACAGAATTTCAATTGAGCTATTTCAAATCCTAAAAGATGATGCTGTGAAAGTGCTACACTCAATATGCCAGCAAATTTTGAAAACTCAGCAGTGGCTACAGGACTGGAAAAGGGCAGTTTTCATTAGAATCCCAAAGAAAGGCAATGCCAAAGAATGTTCAAACTACTGCACAATTGTACTCATCTCACATGCCAGCAAAGTAATGCTCAAAATTCTCCAAGCCAGGCTTCAACATTATGTGAACCGTGAAATTCCAGATGCTCAAGCTGGTTTTAGAAAAGGCAGAACAACCAGAGATCAAATTGCCAATATCAGTTGGATCATTGAAAAAGCAAGAGAATTCCAGAAAGACATCTACTTCTGCTCTATTGATTACGCCAAAGCCTTTGATTGTGTAGATCACAACAAACTGTGGAAAACTCCTCAAGTGATGGGAATACCAGACCACCTTACCTGCCTCCTGAGAAATCTCTATGCAGATCAAGAAGCAACAGTTAGAACTGAACATGGAACAACAGATTGGTTCCAAACAGGGAAAGGAGTACGTCAAGGCTGTATATTGTCACCCTGCTTATTTAACTTATATGCAGAGTACATCAAGTAAAATGCCGGGCTGGATGAAGTACAAGCTGGAATCAAGATTGCCAGGAGAAATATCAATAACCTCAGATATGCAGATGACACCACCCTTATGGCAGAAAGTGAAGAAGAACTAAAGAGCCTCTTGATGAAAATAAACGAGGAGAGTGAAAAAGCTGGCTTAAAACTCAACATTCAAAAAATGAAGATCATGGCATCCAGTCGCATCACTTCATGACAAATAGATGGGGAAACAATGGAAACAGTGAGAGACTTTAATTTCTTTGGCCCCAAAATCACTGCAGATGGTGACTACAGTTCCTTTTAATGAAATTAAAAGATGCTTGCTCCTTGAAAGAAAAGTTATGATAAGCCTGCTGCTGCGTCACTTCAGTCGTGTCCAACTCTGTGTGACCCCAGAGACAGCAGCCCACCAGGCTCCGCCTTCCCTGGGATTCTCCAGGCAAGAACACTGGAGTGGGTTGCCATTTCCTTCTCCAATTCATGAGTGAAAAGTGAAGTCGCTCAGTTATGTCCGACTCTAGCGATCCCATGGACTGCAGCCTACCACACTCCTCCGTCCATGGGATTTTCCAGGCAAAAGTACTGGAGTGGGGTGCCATTGCCTTCTCCGATGATAAACCTAGACAGCATATTAAAAAGCAGAGACATTACTTTGCCAACAAAGGTCCATCTAGTCAAAGCTATGGTTTTTCTAGTAGTCACGTATAGATGTGAGAGTTAGACTATAAAGAAAGCTGAGCGTCAAAGAATTGATGCTTTTGAACTGTGATATTGGAGAAGACTCTTGACAGACCTCTGGACTATAAAGAGATCCAACCAGTCAATCCTAAAAAAAATCAGTCCTGAATATTCATTGGAAGGACTGATGCTAAAGCTGAAACTCTAATACTTTGGCCACCTGATGCGAAGAACTGACTCCTTGGAAAAGATCCTGATGCTGGGAAAGAGTGAAGGCAGGAAGAGAATGGGACTACAGAGGATGAGATGGTAGGATGGCACCACCGACTCGACATACATGAATGTGAGCATCTCCGAGAGTTGGTGATAGACAGGGAAGCCTGGCGTGCTGCAGTCCATCGGGTCACAAAGAGTGGGACACAAGTAAGCAACTGGACTGAACTGAACTGTTTTTATATATCATCATTAGTCTATATGGTATACTTAATAAAATTATAAAATTCCATCATAGTTTACTAAAATAAAAATATTAAATTTTGCTATTTATTTCCCTAGAAAATTCCCTTATGTGACAGACCAAATTTTAGCATCATAACAAAAGAACAATGCACTCGTGTACTAATTAATAAATCATGGGAGTACCTTGAAACCTTCCGGTATATAGGTAAATTAGTTATGTCTTAAGAAACTATTGGAGAAAGAAATGGCAACTCCAGTATTCTTGCCTGGAAAATTCCATGGACAGAGGAGCCTGGTAGGCTACAGTCCATGGGGTCTCAAAGAGCTGGGCACAACTGAGCGACTTCACTTCACTTTAAGAAACCATGCATAATGCTGAATCAATAAATCAGAAGATACAGATAAACGATAATGAATATTTTCTTTCTTAATCAAGTAAGGAGCATATTTTCTAGTGATGAATAGTTTAAAACCTTGAGATTCTAACAACACAGACTAACTGCAGTTTCTTCCTGGTTCTCTTAACTAGTGGCATGTTTCTTATTCTTTTCCTGAAATACCCTCCTCTCATGAACATCTGCATCACTCCCTTGATGAGCTGATGGCCTGTCATGTGAATACTTAGCAACTCCAGGGAATGATGGGCTGGGGGTGGGGGTTCTTACAGAGAGAAATGAGAAAGCAGTTGAGATGTAGGCTCAGAAATACCTTCTTTCCATGTCCCTGTTACTAAAACTAATCAAAAGTAACTGTCAAAAATAAAATCCTGAAATGACTTAAACTGCTACAAATACTTGCTAGTAATTGCCATTTAGTCATTCTCTTGACCTTTTGTAATGAGTATTAGGGTGAACATTAGCTCTTCTCAGTTTCAGTTAAAAAGAAAAAAGCAATAAGCTTCTAGTTCCAAAACTCTCTGATTAATCACAAATAATCTAATCCTGATCCCTAATTTTAAAATTAAGAAAACTAATCGGAGAAGTTAAGTGACAGAGGCAACAAATACATCTTCATGTGTTTAAGACCATAACTTCTGAAATCAGGAGGCCTGGCTTGGAATCCTGGCTCTGTCACCAACTAGCCAGGTGACTCTGGGCAGATACTCTCCCTTAAGCTCTCCAGGCCTGTTACTCATCTGTAAAATGGGAATAATACTGTTACCTCACAAGGTTGCTATGATGATTAAACGATGCCAAGTGCTCCCATGAGACCCTGCCACACAATATGTTCAATAAATGATTATTAGTTTTTTATTTTTCAAGGTCACAAAGCCTACTAGTTCTGAAATAGAACTTTCTACAGATTTCTTTTTTATCCACTTGACCCTAACCTACATGTCTCATATTTAAAGTTATGTCAGCTTAATAATAAATTTTTTATAACTCCAAATTGTAGTAATATACTTTTCTCTCCTTCCCAGGGCTAACTGGAACATAGGTAAGTGTATTTCAAAGTAATAAAAATGCAGGAATTCAACAAATAATTGTCAGTCTACTTTCTGCCAATCCCTTCAGTCTAGTTTACACTTTTAATGGGTATTTTTGTCTGTTTTTCTAGATAAATCCTTCACTCATAAAGGGATCTGGCAGTTGGCACGTCTCTTTAGCACTCTTTTTTTCATAATTATCTTTATTTTCAACCTGGCATAGAACAGAAGGCGGGTTAAGATTAACATGAGACACCCCCCTCAGTCAGACAGGCTTTTATGATGGAAAAATGCAGCTAGAAGCCCATCCTGAGGCTAGTAAAGATTCCCCTAGTCTTCCACCCAAACCCTCAGTGCTGAGAAACAGTCACAGCACGCTGTAACATCTCCAGGAAAAGATCACCCTAAAGATTATCACCTCAAATCCTGCCTCTCCAGCTGCTCTGCAAGTCAGCATTTCCTAGGACAGCAGGAGAGTCAGGTGTAAAGATGAAGATGGCGCTGGGGGAGGTCTGTTCTAGGAAAGGAACGCTTATTTACCCTAAAGCCAAGAGCAAATAATCTAACTAAGCCAATATGCAAAAGTGGTTATCTAATAAATACAGATTTTTTGTGGCAAATCCCTCTGTTGAGTATTTTGCTTTATTTTTTTTTTATTACACGAAGTCTAAAGCTTGTTTGTTCATGGTGCTATTTTAATTTAAGCAATGCTTTTTCTTTTAAACAACTTTACACGTTATCATAAACGCTTAATGGCTATGCAAACAATTTTTACTCACTTTAAACCAACACAACTACTCACGGAAGTGCAAAATGTAAATAGAATCAATGCATAAACTCCCAGTTCTCTTCTATCCTTGCTGCCTTAGGAGACCTGCTCCAAGCACAAGGGCTCATGTTTAAGGCACTGACAAAAACTGATTTCTCATCCAATCAATGAGAAAATAAAACATTATTTGTTACTGAAGAGTTCTAAAAATAAGCTGAAGTCTCCATCATGAGAAAACATGCACTATGTTGGGTTTCCTGACACTACTTTATGATTTATTTTTCATTTAAATTATAGCTGGGGTATGGGTACCATGTATAAAGTTCCTAAAGAGCTCAGCTAGCCCAGGCCCCACTTCAGCCAGCTTTTCCTAAGAGCTGTCGTTTATTATACCCTGAGATTGCATTAACACAGCCACAGGGGCCCAGTGACCAATCAGAATGCACTCTGCCCCCAAGGGACCAGTATACCAGTAAGTGCTGGCTGAAGGCCAGTGCCTTAGACACCCAGGCAGCCCCAGGAAGGAAAAAGAGGAGGTGACTACTAAAGCTTTGCTATTCTTATGCAATCATTTGTATCTAACTGTATCAGCATTCAGGTCCCATTTCTCCATGTTGTCCAGGAAACCAAGACCTTAATAACAAAATTATTATTTTTAAAATAATAAAATAAAAATTTTTGGAAGTCTTGCAAAAGCTCAATACATTACATCCACAGCATCACTACCACTTGCCAGATGAAAAGAATATTAATTGTGTTTTTTAAAAAATTGAGAACTTTGACATAGTAATTTTGGTTCTTTGTTCCTATCTCCCTGACTCCTCTAACAGTTCCTCTTCTTAGAAGCAAAGCAGAACTCAAAAGTAGGCATAATCACACCTTAACAGGTTACCATTTCCCTAAAAACTTGGCAACTGAAAAAGAAGGAAATTTTGTTTTTACAGACCAGTAATCGGACATCAGGTTTATCCCGATCAAAAAGGACCAGCTCCTGCAGTCCAAGAGAGAAAGGCTGAACCAACCCAGCAAGTTTCAGGATTACACCTCTGAACAGAGACCTGACCTTATAACCACTATTTTGTAAACATTTTTGTTTATCCAAGATCAAAAAGTTGCAAGAAATCTGTGAACCTGTAATTCATAGCATCCTTTCATTATCCATTAGTTTAAAACAGCCATATCCACAGGATGGGCTGGTCTTACAAGTTTCAAGAAGGGGAAGCTGCTAGGCCATGAGTTTGTCCTCGGGTCACTAGAAGCAGATCTTAGTTCAGAGATGAGTCAACTCTATGGCCTCACACAATTATGCAAATAAGGGGTGAGACGCTAGTACCTCCCCAGGAAAGGGAAGGTCATGACTTTTGTGTCCTGAAAGGGTTTCCCTCCCAACATTCCTTGCTAGGCACAGCATTTCAAAGGGGAGAAGATGGGTAAATTTGCATAAGGGTAAGGAGTTGCCTTATTTTATTGGGTTCCAAAATCACTGTAGATGGTGACTGCAACCATGAAATTAAAAGACACTTGCTCCTTGGAAGAAAAGCTATGACCAACCTAGACAACATATTAAAAAGCAGAGACATTACTTTGCCAATAAAGGTCTGTCTAGTCAAAGCTATGGTTTTTCCAGTAGTCATGTATGGATGTGAAGGTGGGACCATAAAGAAAGCTGAACACTGAAGAATTGATGCTTTTGAACTGTGGTGTTGGAGAAGACTCTTGAGAGTCCCTCGGACTGCAAGGAGATCAAACCAGTCAACCCTAAAGGAAATCAATCCTGAATATTCACTGAAAGGACTGATGCTGAAGCTGAAGCTCCAGTACTTTGGCCAACTGATGGCAAGAGACAACCCATTAGAAAAGACCCTGATGCTGGGAAAGATTGAAGGCAGGAGAAGGGGACGACAGAGGACAAGATGGTTGGATGGCATTACTGACTCAATGGACATGAGTTTCAGTAAGCTCCAGGAGTTGGTGATGACAGGGAAGCCTGGCATGCTACAGTCTATGGGGTCGCAAGGAGCTGGACATGACTAAGCGAAGTGACTGAACTGAAACTAATAGCAGAACCTCCTTAAAATACAGCTGCCCTCCACCTCCCCTTCAGGGGGAAGACAGACTTTCACCACCAGGAAGTACGAATTCTGCTTCCATCAGCATCAGAAAGCCTAAGAGAACTTTCCATACTTTCCCACCAAAGCTCTAACCCCCCCCCCCACCACTTTTTTCTTAAATTGATGTATACATCTTTACTTCTGGACACTTGACAAATTACTCCTTACTGAGTACTCCTACAAGCACAGGTAAATAAGCCTTCTCTTTTCTCCTGTTAGGACTTCCCTGGTGGTTCAGATGGTAAAGCATCTGCCTACAAAGTGGGAGACCCAGGTTCGATCCTCTGGAGAAGGAAATGGCAACCCACTCCAGTACTCTTGGCTGGAAAATCCCATGGGTGGAGGAGCATGGTAGGCTACAGTCCATGGGGTCACAAAGAGTTGGACACGACTAAGCAATTCCACTTTCACTTTCTCTTTTCTCCTGTTAAATCTGGTTACTAATTGACTTGCAACTAATGTGCGCAAAAGAATGTTCAGAAAATTGATATGAAAAATAAAGGAATAACTGACCAAATTTGAATGCTAGTACATATAAACTCACAGAGAGACAGACAGGGAGAAAAAAGAAAACCAAATAGTCTAACAACTTTTATGGCTAGAATAACAAAAGGGGAAAAGAAACTAATATCGAACAGTGGTTTTCTATGTAAATACACATATCTAATTTGCTAAATTCTTGATTTTGCTCCTACAATATTTCACCATTTAGGGAGTGAAGCATCTATCCAAGCAATCTAAGAGTCATTCCTAACTCTTTCTTTTCTTATCCTATACATTCATATTCATTGTCAAGACAAGCAGATCTGACCTCCTAAGCATCTCTCCCCATCTTCTTCTACCTGCACTGTGGCCACCTCCACTTCCTCTGGGACTTCTTTTTTTTTTTTTTTACTTAATTTTTATTGGTGTATAGTTGATTTACATTGCTAGGACTACTGAAATAGTCTCCTAACTGGTCCCTGGCATTCGCTTGCTTCTCCTGCCACTCCCAATTCCATTCACTACAGAGAACTTTTAAAATAGCTTATCACTTCTGATCTCAGAATCCCCCAGTGGATTCCCAGTGCTCTTAGAATCTTTACCATGCACTTATCTTGCATCATTCTCTCCTTGTTCATTACTTTTCAGCCACTAAGGTCTTTCTGGAAAGGGTCAGGCTCTATCATACCTCACTCTTTACTTGGAAAGATCAAATGAAGCTCATCATCTGATCTCAGATTAAATGTCACCTTTTCAGAGACCTCTTTGCTGCCTGCTTGTGGAGGAAAACTGCCCCTGCCATAGCAGTAAATAAAGAACGCTGCCTTCAAGCCATCAGCTTCTACAGCCGCCCCCAACTGTGCATCCTGAGAGGACTCAGAATGGGAAAAAAGTTAGCTAAGGTACATATCAAAAGAATGATTTCAGTGAGCCCAGACTCTTGCCTCTTTCCATACATAGAAAGGTACTAAATTCATTAATTTGAGATGTCTGATTTTCTTTATCTAATAGTCATCTTTTGACATTCTGACTACTTGGTTTTGTTGCAAACTCGTATTATATCCTGGCTCCTCCCTATGTTGTTCAGTTATTAAGTCCTCCAACTCTTGTGACCTCGTGGACAGCAGCACTCCAGGCTTCCCTGTCTTTCTCTATCCCTTGGAGTTTGCTCAGACTCGTGTCCATTGAGTTGGTGATGCTATCCAACCATCTCGTCCTCTGTCGTCCCCTTCTTCCTCTGCTGTCAATTTTTCCCAGCATCAGGGTCTTTTCCAATGAGTCGGCTCTTCACATCAGGTAACCAAAGTATTAGAACTTCATCTTCAGCATCAGTCTTTCTTTTACCTCTTCCAAACAGCTCTTCAGAGCTGAGAGGCTGCCTCCTGGGCTTAAAGTCTTCAAAAAGTTCATCGAATAAAACATAATTCTCAACTTTTAGGTTGTGCATTTTGTCTCAATCGCCACATCCAACTTCAAAATTAAGTATTTATTCTCTACAATTATAACCTATAGAGCTGGTTATAATTTTCTTTCATGGAATGGGTCAAAATGTGTGACAATATACTTCTAAACTCCATGTAGGCAGGGGACACGGTGCTTTTTTTTCCACTGATACCTACTGCCCAGTACAATATCCAGCACCATAGGAGAGGATCAAGAAATATCTGCTGTCTGCTAATGAAATTAGGTATTTTAATCTCCACATTACCTGTTATAAGATGACCATGAGACCCAGTTTTCATGACACCGTCTTTGTTTACACCTGTTGCACTAGCATAATGATTGACAAATTCTCCCTTTCATTCTGGACTTTATGATGAGTAATATAGTTACTCTACCTATAAGGAAGTTGAGATTCGGAGAGATCAAATAGACTCAATTCTCCTTATCCATGGTTGTCATTCTCTATAGAGTCTTCATGAACACTGAATTAGCAAATGCTGAACCCCTGCTCCAAGGTAAAATGCAGAATTACACTCCCCCACCCCAATCCAGGGAATGACTGGTCAAAACACTTCCTTCAGCCAATCAATAAATAACCTGGCTTCATGTGTGTTTCTGTTTAAAGACATCTTATTTAACATGTATTGTTGATCCATTAACCTTGAACTCATGGCATCAACATGCTTACTCATGTCTGTAAAAGCTAATTAGCTTCCACAGTTTCTTTGTAAGGCATAGCACAGCCTTCTTGCATTTGGGAACACAGAGAGCACTCCATCACCATGCTTTGGGCTAATTTTAAATAGTGAAATCACAAACAAAAAGAATAAAACTTTGGAAAATGTGACAGTAAATAGACTATGAAAAAAAAGGACATTTGTTTACAGTACAAGAGCTGAACCAAGAAGGCAGAGTACCTTGTTTGACCTCAGCTGGGAACTTGCTCACTGGGCAATTCCAAATGTTCACTCCTCCGTTCATGTCTTCGAGTACTACAAAAGCACCCTAAGCACCAATTTGAGGTTATAAATAAATACTCTCAAGTAGGCTAATTCACAAATATGGAATCCTCCAATAATGAGGATACACTGTAGCTTGTCTAAGTGATTACAGACACTGTAGAGTGAAGACAGACCCCAGAAAATGTCCAACTTCACATCCATTCATTAGACCAGTATACCAAGGGCAGAGCTGCTCTTTTTGAAGCAAGGTATCACTACTCTAGATTTCTTGTTGTTCAGTCTCTAAGTTGTGTCCAACTCTTTGCAACCCCATGGACTGTAGACTGTCAGGCCCCTCTGTCCATGGGGTTTTCCAGGCAAGAATACTGGAGTGGGTTGCCATTTCCTTCTTCAGGGGAATCTTCCCAGACCAGGGATGGAACCCACCACTCCTGCATTGGCAGGCAGATTCCTTACCACTGAGCCACCAAGGAAGTCCATTATTCTAGACAGACTGGTTGTAATTATTAAAACCCCTAGATTGCCAGTTTATCAAAGTTTCAGTTGAAAGTACAAAGAGAGGCAAAACTCCTTCACAGAATGGACACAAATCTGTATAAAACTAGTTAGCAATTGACAACTCTACACTCCTCAAAAGTTAAACTGTAAGAACTAGCTACTAATAAGTGACAACTCACAAGGGAGCCCCAAGTTACTTATAATAACAATAGGTGATTTCACAGTAAGATGTAGACCCTAAGATTTATCCAAAAAAAGTAAATTTATGAGAATATAAATATTTTAAGACTCAAAATTTGAACCACTCACAAACTAATGTACAGGTAAGTTGATCTACAGACCATGAGAAATCCAGTATCTACACCTTGTCCTTGTCCATCAGATCAGATCAGTTGCTCAGTCCTGTCCGACTGTTTGCGACCCCATGAATCGCAGCACGCCAGCCCTCCCTGTCCATCACCAACTATCGGAGATCACTGAGACTCACATCCATCGAGTCATTGATGCCAACCAGCCATCTCATCCTCTGTCGTCCCCTTCTCCTCCTGCCCCCAATCCCTTCCAGCATCAGAGTCTTCTCCAATGAGTCAACTCTTCGCATGAGGTGGCAAAAGTACTGGAGTTTCAGCTTTGGCATTATTCCTTCCAAAGAAATCCCAGGGCTGATCTCCTTCAGAATGGACTGGCTGGATCTCCTTGCAGTCCAAGGGACTCTCAAGAGTCTTCTCCAACACCACAGTTCAGAAGGATCAATTCTTCGGCGCTCAGCTTTCTTCACAGTCCAACTGTCACATCCATACATGACCACAGGAAAAACCATAGCCTTGACTAGGCGAACCTTTGTTGGCAAAGTAATGTCTCTCCTGTTCAATATGCTATCTAGGTTGGTCATAACTTTCCTTCCAAGGAGTAAGAGTCTTTTCATTTCATGGCTATAGTCACCATCTGCAGTGATTTTGGAGCCCAGAAAAATAAAGTCTGACACTGTTTCCACTGTTTCCCCATCTATTTCCCATGCAGTGATGGGACCAGATGCCATGATCTTCATTTTCTGAATGTTGAGCTTTAAGCCAACTTTTTCACTCTCCACTTTCACTTTCATCAAGAGGCTTTTGAGTTCCTCTTCACTTTCTGCCATAAGGGTGGTGTCATCTGCATATCTGAGGTTATTGATATTTCTCCCAGCAATCCTGATTCCAACTTGGGTTTCTTCCAGTCCAGCGTTTCTCATGATGTACTCTGCATATAAGTTAAATAAACATGGTGACAATATACAGCCTTGACATACTCCTTTTCCTATTTGAAACCAGTCTGTTGTTCCATGACCAGTTCTAACTGTTGCTTCCTGACCTGCATACAGATTTCTCAAGAGGCAGATCAGGTGGTCTGGTATTCCCATCTCTTTCAGAATGTTCCACAATTTATTGTGATCCATACAGTCAAAGGCTTTGGCATAGTCAATAAAGCAGAAATAGATGTTTTTGTGGAACTCTCTTGCTTTTTCCATGATCCAGCAGATGTTGGCAATTTGATCTCTGGTTCCTCTGCCTTTTCTAAAACCAGCTTGAACATCTGGAAGTTCACAGTTCACATATTGCTGAAGCCTGGCTTGGAGAATTTTGAGCATTACTTTACTAGCGTGTGAGATGAGTGCAATTGTGCAGTAGTTTGAGCATTCTTTGGCATTGCCTTTCTTTGGGATTGGAATGAAAACTGACTTTTTCCAGTCCTGTGGCCACTGCTGAGTTTTCCAAATTTGCTGGCATATTGGGTACAGCACTTTCACAGCATCATCTTTCACGATTTGAAATAGCTCCACTGGAATTCCATCACCTCCCCTAGCTTTGTTTGTAGTGATGCTTTCTAAGGCCCACTTGACTTCATATTCCAGGATGTCTGGCTCTAGGTCAGTGATCACACCATCATGATTATCTGGGTCGTGAAGCCCTTTTTTTACAGTTCTTCTGTGTATTCTTGCCACCTCTTCTTAATATCTTCTGCTTCTGTTAGGTCCATACCATTTCTGTCCTTTATCGAGACCATCTTTGCATGAAATGTTCCTTTGGTATCTCTGATTTTCTTGAAGAGATCCCTAGTCTTTCCCATTCTGTTGTTTTCCTCTATTTCTTTGCATTGATCACTGAAGAAGGCTTTCTTATCTCTTCTTGCTATTCTTTGGAACTCTGCATTCAGATGTTTATATCTTTCCTTTTCTCCTTTGCTTTTCGCTTCTCTTCTTGTCCATAGGGGAGGAAAAACTCTTCAACAACGTTCCAATACTTGATTACTCTCACTATTTAGGAAATCCTCTCTATGGTTTCTCACTTGTTACTGAATTTCTTTTTACTCTTTCACTTTTTTTTTTTTTTTGCGGAGGGCAGTGGAGGGTGTGGGGGTGGTTTGTGGCATGTGGGATCTTAGTTCCTTGATCAGGGATCCAACCCACGCCATCTGCATTAGAAGCTCAGAGCCTTAGCCACTGGACCACCAGGGAAGTCTCTTTATTTATTCTTTTAAAACACATTCAATCACAAGGGTTGAGACCAGCCTATAAGTTTATGAGAAGTATGAATAAAAATAGTGTAAATTACAACTTAGTTTTCTATTTAGAAATTTAAAAGACTATTTAAGAATTCAGCATTAGACAAATACTTCCTACTGGTCCATTTTATGCTAACTGGCTTTGTTACCATGTCAAGACATACACTGCTTTATGGATCGAAGGCATAATATCTGAAATAGCTAATTGATACGAATTTAAGGCAACTTCTAAATCAATTGCTTTATACTTAAAAAAAAAAAAAGTCCTCTTCCTAGTATTAGAAACTAGAGAGGGTTTAGAGAGGGTTTTGAAATTTGGGAGAAAATTAAATGTTCTCTCCTAAACTCAATTTAGAGTTCATGATTTGAAATAATTTCAGACTTACATAAAAGTTGCAAAATGATCAAAAAAAATAAACAACCCAATTAAAAATGGGCAGAGACGAATAAACACTCTTCCAGAGAGGACACGCAGATGGCCAACAGGCACATGAAAAGATGCTCAACATTGCGAATCATTAGGAAATGTACATCAAAACCACAATGGGGTATCACCTCATAGCTGTCAGAATGACTATCAGCAAAAACAAAACAAACAAAACACCCACAAATAACAAATGTTGGCGAATATGTGGAGAAAAAGGAACCCTCATACGCTGTTGGTAGTAATGCAAATTGGTGCAGCCCCTATTGAAAACAGCATGGCGGTTTCTCAAAAAAAAAAAAAAAAAAAAAAAAACTGGAACTACTATATGACCCAACAATTCTATTCCTGGGTATATATCCAAAAACAAAAAGAGTAATTTGAAAAGATGCATGTACCCCAATGTTCAAAGCAGCCAAGAAATGGAAGTGACCTAAGTGTCCATCAACAGATGAATGGATGAAGAAAATGTGGCCCATGTTTATCTATGGGCTTCCCAGGTGGTGCTAATGGTAAAGAACCTGCCTGCCCATGCTGGAGAAGTAAGAGACTCAGAGTTCCATCCCTAGGTGGGGAAGATCCCCTGGAGGAGGGTGCAACAACCCACTCCAGTATTCTTGCCTGGAGAATCCCATGGACAGAGGAGCCTGGTAGCTACAGTCCATAGGGCTGCAAAGAGTCAGACAGGACTGAAGTGACTGAGAATGCACACGCATATGTGTGTGTGTATATATGTGCAAGCATATGCACATATACACACACACATATACACACATACACATATATACACACACACACACATATATATACACACACATGCATCAGATCAGACCAGATCAGATCAGTTGCTCAGTCGTGTCCGACTCTTTGCGACCCCATGAATCGCAGCACGCCAGGCCTCCCTGTCCATCACCAGCTCCCGGAGGTCACTCAGACTCGATTCCATCGAGTCAGTGATGCCATCCAGCCATCTCATCCTCTGTCGTCCCCTTCTCCTCCTGCCCTCAATCCCTCCCAGCATCAGAGTCTTCTCCAATGAGTCAACTCTTCGCATGAGGTAGCCAAAATACTGGAGTTTCAGCTTTAGCATCATTCCTTCCAAAGAAATCCCAGGGCTGATCTCCTTCAGAATGGACTGGTTGGATCTCCTTGCAGTCCAAGGGACTCTCAAGAGTCTTCTCCAACACCACAGTTCAAAAGCATCAATTCTTCGGCACTCAGCCTTCTTCACAGTCCAGCTCTCACATCCATACATGACCACAGGAAAGACCATAGCCTTATATACATATATACACACATGTATGTGTTTTCAGCTGCTTCAATTGTGTCTGACTCTTTGTGACCCATGGACTATAGCCCTCCACGCTCCTCTCTCCATGGGTTTCTCCAGGCAAGAATAGTGGAGTGCTCTGACGCACCCCCCGCCACGGATCTTCCCCACCCATGGATGGAACTCTGAGTCTCTTATTCTCGAGCATTGGCAGATAGTTTCTTTACCGCTAGCACCACCTGGGAAGCCCCAAAACAAGACACAACTTCTCTTTACAAAGGTGTCCCTAGCTTCCCATACCAAGAAGGGAATAGCAACCTTATCACCTGAGATAAGATGGCACCAGATGGACCTGCACAAACAAACCCCATTAAATTTGACCCTTACCTTCGATTAGCTTCCACATAGCTTTACTTTCCTACATTTTACCATTCTTGGAAGTCTAACACCCCTTTCCTTCACCTTGTCACTATTCTAAAAATTTTTGTTCTTTGTTAAGATATCATATAAGCCCAAGTTCTAACCACCCCTTTGAGTCACTCTTCACTGAGTTTCTCCCTTATGTATGCATGCTGCTTGTGTCAATCAACTCATGTGTTTTTCTCTCATTATTCTATCTTTTCAATCTAATTTGTAGGACCCCAACTAGAGAACCTATGAGCATAAAGGAAAAAGACATGTTTCCTCCCCTATACTATATATGAATAACATGATATCATATAGTTATGGACATGATACATAGTTATAGACATGATATCCCTGTACCCTAAATAGTTCAACATGTACTTCTGAGGATCAAGAGCATTCACTTACAGGGAATTCCCTGGCAGTCCAGTGGTTGGGACTCCAGGCTTTCACTGCCAAGGGCATAAATTCAATCTCTGATCAGGGAACTAAGATCCTACAAGCCATACAGTGTGGCAAAAAAAAAAAAAGTTCAGTTACATAAACAGAGCATAGTTATCAAAATCAGGAAATTAAAATTGATACAACACTAGTATATAATCTACAAGACCTATTCAAATTCCACTTATGAGCCCAATTATGTCCCTTATCATACAAAAACAAAGAATTTGCTTCCCTGCCTGGGAGCCAATCCAGGATTGCTAACAGAATTAAGTTTTTCATCTTTGGTCTCTTTCAGTCTGGGAGATTGCTCAGCCTTTGTTTTTTGTGACCTTGACATCTTTGAAGAGTACAAGAAAAATCTACAAAAGTTACTTTTCAGAATGTCCCTCGATTTCGGTTTGTCTAATGTCTCCTGGCAATGAGATTCTGGTTATGGATATTTGGCAGAAACACAACAGGAGTGATGTCACATTTCATATCAGGTGGCATCTGTAGTTTGTTTATCCCATTAAGGGAGGTGTCAACTTTGAGCACTTGGTTAAGACTGCCCGCCTGATGAGTTTACAATTTTTTACTTGTCAATTACATTCAAGCATCTGACACAAAAATCTTGAAACACTTCACAAATGAGTCCGTTTATATAGTTTCTACTGTCTGTATTCTTTGTTACATTTGTAGAGATTCTATTTGGGGGTTCTTCTTTATTTCCTACCTATTTAATTATTTATTTATTACTATCATGTTTCTATTACTTTTCCTTTCTTATAATGTGTTACAAGAAAAATATCTAAACAGATTTTTTTTTTCTGGTAACGTTCAATATGATGTGGGTTTTAGGTAAATTTTGACATACCCAGGTTTTGTTGGTTTCTTCCATATTTTACCTCTAGTATGGATAGAATATGTTGCTTAGACAATCGACTGGATTCCAGTACCTACTTTGCCCATAGCAACAGAAAACAAATGCACACGCATGATATGCTGATGTTGACACTCTTTTAGTCCATTCAGGTCCATAACAAAGTGTCATACACTAAGTGGTTTGTAAACAACAGAAATTTACTTCTCACAGTTCTAGAGGCTGGAAGTCATGGAGCCTGATTAGACTCTAGTGAGAGCCCTGATTTGCAGACTGCCTAGCTCAGCTGGTAAAGAATCTGCCTGCAGTGTAGGAGACCTGGGTTCAATCCCTGGGAAGATACCCTGGAGAAGGTTACCCACTCCAGTATTCTGGCCTGGAGAATTCCATGGACACAGAAGCCTGGTGGGCTACAGTCCATGGGGTCGAAAACAGTTGGACACACCTGAGTGACTCACTTTCACTTTCTTTCATTTCACTTCACCTTTCATCCTCATTGTGGCAGAAAGTAAAAGCTGGCCATCTTCCTGGCCTCTTCTTACAAGGGGATCATAAAAGAAGGCCAAGTGCCAAAGAACTGATGCTTTGGAATTGTGGTGCTCTTGAGAGTCCCTTGGACAGCAAGGAGATCAAATCAGTCAATCCTAAAGGAAATCAACCTTGAATATTCATTGAAAGGACTGATGCTGAAGCTGAAGTTCTAATACTTTGGCTATCTGATGCAAAGAGCCAACTCGTTGGAAAAGACCCTGAAACTGCGAAAAACTGAGGGCAGGAGGAGAAGGGGGCCACAGAGGATGAGATGGTTGGATGCCATCACTGACTCAATGGACGAGAGTCTGAGCAAGCTCTGGGAGACAGTGAAGGACAGGGGAGCCATGTGTGCTGCAGCCCAGGAGGCCACTGGAAGTCCAGCACAAGTTAGTGACTGGACAACATAACAACGACAGTCTCATTCATGAAGCTCCACCCTTATGACCTAATCACCTCCCAAAGGCCCTACCTCCAAATCCCAGGACATTAGGATTCCCTCCAAATCCCATAACATTAAGGGTAGGCTTTCGACATATAAAAAGGGTAGAGGGGAACATGGGCTTCCCAGGTGGCTCAGTGGTGAAGAATCGCCTGCCAATGCAGGAGACACAGGAGACTCAGGTTTGCTCCCTGGGTTGGCAAAATCTGGTGGAGGAGGAAATAGCAACCTACTCCAGTATTGGGTTCAATCCCTGGGTCGGGAAGTTCCCTGGAGAAGGAAAAGGCAACCCACTCCAGTACTCTCGCCTAGAAAATCCCATGGACGGAGGAGCCCGGTGTCCACTGGGTCGCAAAGAGTCGGACACGACTGAGTGACTTCACTTGCTTTCCAGTATTCTTGCCTGGGAAACCCATGGACAGAGGGAACTGATGGTCTACAGTCCATGGAGTCACTAAGAGTCAGACACGATTGAGCAACTGAGCACACACAGAGGAAAACAGAATTATTCAGTCCAAAGCACACATTTAATTACTTACACTCAAACAAGATAAATGAAGTAATACATATGCAAATAAAAAGTGCAACTATTTAGAAAGGATATATTTAAATGAGTGATCAAAATAATTACACTGTGGAAAGAATTTCTATTTGTCAGAAAAACACTAAGGTCTAGAACGACTCAAAGGGCTGCCCAGAAATTTGGCCCTGATAAATTAGTTCTTTCACGTTAATCTGTAATAAAACCAGCAAGTGTTGTACATACACACACAAAACATCAATATAAATGCACACAAATTGGTTTGAGGGTGTGATCTTGTTCATATAACATTGCAGGTATCATATTTGAAAATATATGTAATTATTTTACAAAGTATACAGTATACATTCCATACTTTGTTTTTAATAAGCACCATCAACATAGCCTAGGGATAAATTCAAAGATTTAGTTTAATATTTTTCTTGCAGCAAATGCATAAACTTCCTCGTATACTGCCTGGAAGTCTACTTCTTAGCAGGTCTTCCTTATTCTACTCTTGCTTGGGATAGTTAATTCTCCAGAATGATCCATCTAAATACAGATCAGATCATATCACTCTTTTGTCCAAATCTCTCAGAGGCATCCCATCACATTTAGAAAAATATTCAAAGCTGTATCTGTAGTCTGTCATCAGCCTCTCTGATCTGGCCTCCAAGCTCTCTCTGCACCTCCTTCCCTTGTCTCTCCCTCCATTCAAGCCTCTCTGGCCTGGCTGTTCCCCAGGACACCAAGCTTCTCTGCCTAGAACATGCACCCCCACAAACTGTCCTGTGGCTCCCTCTCCCTCTTCACTCAAGTTCTAACGTCACCTCCCTGGGGAAGCCTGCCTTGACCCCTACTTAAAATAGTGTCCCATCCTTCCCACCTCCTTCCTCAACTTCATTTTCTTGGTGATGCTTCTCAAAGCAGGATAGCATCTCAGAGATTTGTTTACTTGTTTATTTTCTGCATTCCCCACCAGAAAAGAAGCTGCTTGTGAGCATGAGTGTTTCATTCACTGCTGTACATCTAGAAGGCGGCCCAGCACATATACTGTGTGTGTGTATGAGTGTGTATCTGTGTGTATGCTCAGTCACCCAGTCAAGTCTGACTCTGTGACCCCAGGCACTATGAAGTTAAGCCAACTGAAAGTCCCTCAGTTGTGTCTGACTCTTTGTGACCCCATGGATTGTACACTCCATGGAATTCTCCAGGCCAGAATACTGGAGTGG
This sequence comes from Tragelaphus eurycerus, assembly GCA_935064755.1. Classification (NCBI taxonomy): domain Eukaryota; kingdom Metazoa; phylum Chordata; class Mammalia; order Artiodactyla; family Bovidae; genus Tragelaphus; species Tragelaphus eurycerus. The sequence continues at coordinate 37,172,229 of CAKXYN010000002.1, forward strand.
GTAGCGTTTCCCTTCTCCAGGGGATCTTCCCAACCCAGGGATCAAACCCAGGTCTCCCACATTGCAGGAGGATTCTTTACCTGCTGAGCCCATGGATTATAGCCCTGATGTCTAATGTGTTGAATAAAGCAATGAATGAATGCCTGTGTACACACACAGAGTGAGAATATGGAGAGTGGAAACTCTGTCTTTACATGAAAATGGCCTTGCATCAGAATGGAGTTTTGAAACTCCAAACATCAGGTCCAGTCCCTGGAGATGCCAGTGCACAAGGGACTCGCAGTGTTCAACACTCCACAACCGATTCTGATTCAGAACCAAAAGACAAAAACCTCTCTCTCTCAAAGGCTGAGCTACCTGTGAACTGAAGATCTTCAATTTGAGGGCTCCATGGCAGAATTGAAGTTGCTGTGCTTCAGTTGCTGGCTCTTGGCTGGAAACGACTTCACCTATACAGTTAATACCTACAGGCCACAGTCCTGTGGGCCACAATGACCCTATCCCCAGCACTGGAAATAAGAACCCTTCTTAACTAACCTGTTTGATTTGTAAAGAAAGGGTGTGCCAACCAAGAATGCAGGTTTCCTTTTCTTTAGAAGCCTACTGAATGTTGTGATTGTTAGGAGCAGAACTTGGGGAGGGAGAAAGGAATAAGGAAAGAAGAATCAAGGCTTGGATAATGAATGGGCATAAGGTAGCAAGACAGGATATTCCTATCTTGGGAATCTCACTGAGGAGGAAGAAGAGAATAGGACTGAAGCTTTCCTGAGGTGTCTCCAAAGGTATAATGCTTGTCTCCCAGGCCCTGAACTCAATGCTTCACACACAATTCCTCCATGAACCATCATGTTACAGGCTGAATGTCTGCATCTCCAAATTCCCCATGTTGAAACTTTATCCCAGTGTGACAGTACTGGAGGTAGGGTTTGGAGGAGGTGATTAGGTCCTGAAGGTGTAGCCCTCATGAATGAGACTAGTGCCCTTTCAAAAGAGACCTCAGCGAGCTCCCTGCTCTCTTCTACCAGGTGATGACGCAGCAAGAGGATGAACTTATTGTCCTGACAATTCACAAGCACAGACATCTGTTAAAGGCCCAGAAAAGGCCTTCAGTAAAGCAATCTGTTGACTCTGTTTTTCCCAGTGTCTGTCAAACTTATTTGACCATGGAACATTTTAACCATCACATCTGTTAATGACCTGTGGAACATACTTTAGGAAAAATCTTACTTGCTTGTATGGAATGTCATGATGAATTAAAACCTCACACGAGGGTGAAAGTATCAGCACCCAGGAGTGGATGGGCTGATATGGAGGCCTAGGTTTCTCCTTGAGCAAACATCCATAGAAACTAAAAACAAAAGATAAATTATCATGAACTGCAATTTTTTAAAGTGCTATTTACAATAAACAATTCTGACTTTTGTTCTTCAATCTATGCAGCTGATTTTCTGTAATATAATAGTTCATGTGCCACCACACTTTGCAAAATGACAACATTTCAGCCTTCTGGGAAGTTGAATTTGGGGAAAGGAATATTATAACTTGGGGCAAGACATGTTGTTACTGAGGAAACCAAAGGTCATCTTGTCTCCCTGCCAATATCAAGTTATTGCTTAGAACTAGTCGGACACGACTGAAGCGACTTAGCAGCAGCAGCAAACAGAAACTGGAGAAGGTAGCCTAGGACTTCTCCCTGCCCTGCCCCAGCCATCAGAAATCTGTCCTGTCCATAATATGGGCCTGGATTTACACAAGAGACCACACAAAATACTGCTGCCACCTGCTTGAACAAAATACATTCTGAATTGCAACAAAAGCTTCAGAAAAGGGTAACTTGAAGTAGCACACATAGTCATCCAACACACAGTGTGGCTTCTAAAAATAAAACCATGTAATTTACATATTTCTATAGCAGGACTTGCTCAAATAGTTCCCTGAACACAGGGAACCATAGGCCATTTAAACTGAAAGGATTGAGTTTTTCAGGTTTTCTCTTTTGAGCAAAGTACACCTTCTTTTTTTAAAACTTTTAATTCAAGAAATAAATTACAATGCAATGCCAAAGCACTATTTTCCACAGCAGCAAATTAGAGAGGGCTAATTTGTGGACACAGCCATGCCCTGTTATCTGTACCTTGTCACTTTAATTTAGCACAACCAAAACCTCACCATTTCTTTCGTTTTTACTTCTCCACATAGCAGAATTTGAGCCTTCATGCTGGGTTTCAAAGAGTCCAAATAAAACCAGCACACATTAAGCAAAACAGCCACATAAGACCTGTCCTTTATGTTTGAAGAAAAAGACTTTCAAAGTTCAGGAGGAGGTTTTTTAAAAGGCATTAAGTCTTGGGAAGGTTTTTTAATGTCTATTTTAAAACATTGAGATTTATTCCTCACCATTCGTTGACATGAATGTGAACAGACACATGTATTTTTTCAAACAGAAGCAATGAAATTGTTTCTTGAAATCTGCACACAATAATCTGTTGTTAAAACATCTCATCTATGCAAGAATCTCTAAGAGTCACAAATTATCAAAGTTAAAAGATAAACCTATACTGTCTATCGTGCATTACAGGCAAGAATGATAGATTGGGCTCAGAGCTAGTTTCCAATTCTCAACATCCTGTTCTTACAATAGCCGAATCCAGCCATATCTCAACCATAGGAAATAAGATTGTCAAGTTGCAGTAGACCCAAATGCTTCCACCTTCACCTAAGGGCATGCATACAGCATGAAGCATGAGTGCCCCCAGGATCCTTAATTAACTCTCTGGCACATGCAGCCCTCAAGAGCGAGAGCTGCTCTTTGAGACAAAAATCAATAATCGTAAACAGAAATATACATTTTCCACACAGCCTCACGGGTGTCACCCAATTTCCAAAACCTCATCATCTTCTTTCCCCATACCACCTTCCTTTCTCACCCCTTGAAATTCAGAGCATATTCCACGGCCCTTTCATCCCCCAAGCAGTAAAGCCTTAAGTATCCGTCACCTGTGCTCTCATTCCGTAAACCAGTTGCTTAGAAATATTAGCAACAGTGGATGGCTATGTATCGGCTACCACAGTAACAAGTTGTAAAAATGCACCACGGACGTGAAAACGTCGACTCTTTTGAAACTCAACTGGTAATTGGAATTCAGAGATAGTGCCCCACCATAAATCTGTACTTTGCAGCTGTCAATGGGAGTAAAAAGTCTGTCTTTTGACCGAGCAGGGACCCAAAGCCCATTAGAGGGAGCGCTTCCTTACACAGCTGTCAGCCTCCAGCCCCTTCGCCACTTGGAGGAGCAGGATCAGTTTCACATCAGTTTCACATCCAGCTATCCCCTCTCCCTCCTTGTCCTGGCCAACTTCACCTAGCAGATGCCTGGCAGAGCTGGAGAGGGTAGAACTCTTTCTATCAAATACGAAATCTGACCAACAGAGGCATAGCTTAGTAAGATACCCCAAGGAAGACATTTCTTGTTCCTGCTTGTCCCTCCTGCCACCCCCGAGCCCCCAGTCCCTGATGCAAGGCCGCCTAGGGACAAGGTAAAAGTGAAAGTTATAGGTCCCTAAGCAGACCACAGGGCCTACCTGCTTTGAATACATGTTTCAGGTGATTCTATTTCTAATTCTTTTCACTGGTCCACAGAGTTTGGTACTTACCACAGCCCCTGATCCTTAAAATAAATCAAACAGATGGCAAAAACTGGTGCCAGAATTCACATGGGGCTTTTTGTTTTGTTTGCAAATGGAAACCAAGTCTCTGTTTCTTGAGCCTTGCAGGTGCTCACCACTCCACCCTCCAAGCTATTGTTTCTGTCCACCAGTTGCTAAGGGCCATGAACTCCTCATGAGGCAGCACTTTTAGAGGAGAGGACAATCTGGTTGCCAGCATCTGCCACAGAGCACAGATGGCCAGGCTAGGACTCAACAGCCAACCTGGTGACTATGTAGACACCCCAACTGAACACATGGTTCAATGTCCATAGTGTAGAGACGCAAATCAGGCATGTTCCAGAAAAGAAGTAGTTATCCTTTATAAAGGCATTTGTATGAAAGGTCTTATCATGGTATGGGCAAAGGAGTAAACAAAATATAAAATTACACTAAATTGAGGACCCTGAAGTTGGACCAGGGTGGACTAGTCCGTGTATGTACATGTGCCTTCTTTGTAAAAATCAAAACAAACTTCTAAGCTTTATTTGGGGAATACAGGGTCCATGTCTAAGAACTCCTGTGGTCTTCATCACTCACAGAAGGATTCAGACCCTCTGGGCTCATCTCTCACCAATGAGCCACACAGAACCATTGCTGCTGGGCTGCAGGCAGACGTACTTGCATGCCAGGTTTCCAGTTTGCAGAACCTCTTCAAAAACAGATTCTAGCACTAAAGAGCCTCAAGGTTTGGGTAACTGCACTAACACTCACTAGAAAACAACCAGCTTTTTTTATATAAGGAGCCATTTGGGACCACAGGTTCCAGGGCTAAGTACCTGGGGGCCTTCAAGTGCTTGGCCACCAGTGTGAGAAAGAACAACAAACCCTCCAGGGGAGAAGGGATTGAAGCAGCAGAGCTCTGAGGCGTGAGGGCTAAGCCCTCAGAGAGGCAGCACTGCTCAGTTGTAGAAAGTGAATTATCATCTTCATGCACAGACAATAAGCCCTCAATAGACTTTGTGCCAAGGAGCCGAATTCCTTTGGTTCACGGTAGTGGGATCACACTGGTCTCAACAGGAAAAAAAAACACTCATTTGGACTAAATCTCTAAAAGAAAGTCTGCAACTGGGGAAGTTAAATAGAAGACAGTAAGATATTCCAAGAACGTAAGCCTCTTTTAAAAAAAAAAAAAAAAAAAAAAAAAGCTTTCCTTCCTTTTACATGGCTTAAAAAAATAAATAACAGAAAAGAGGGAAGTTGCTACTCTACAGTCTCTGGCTAACCCAAGTTCCCATGTGGCCAGTGGCAGAAAAAAAAAAAAAAATAGATCTCTAAGGAAACTGAATAAAGTGGTAAATGTTCCTGAGAGTGAACATATAAAATCAACCCAGAAGGAGGTCACACAGAATCACACACAAGCAAAGGCATTCAGGGGTCTTCAAACTGCCTGAGGCTATTTCCGTATCTAAAGAAAGAACAGAAGCAGAGAGGTGGCCAACCATGAATGCAGACCCAAACTGAAGTTTGGGAGGCCACCCCAGCTGTACCAAGGCAGGGCAAGCCCCACCCGACTCACGCCTCCACGTAGCATTACCAGGTGCGAGGCTCCCATGAAGAATGCAGGAACCAGGCTGCCCCGGACCGGATGCCTCTGGACCTCCTGATCACACTGGCCAGCTACTTGCTCTGTGAGTCCTTATTTACCAAGCAGTCTCCTGACTGCACCTGGCTTCCTCCTTGAAGATTTCCTACAGGGAGGAAATCTGCTAGTCAAAGAGTGCCAGTGCCCTTGAGTACATTTCCCACAGTCAATCATCAAATTGGCATCTCTCTCCCCAGTCCCCAGAAACCTGCTAATTGCACCTGTCCCTGGGAGGCAGCTCTGCTCTCCTGGAGCTGACAGTCTTTCTTCTGAGTCTGTTTTCACCCGCTGAGAGCTGCTGAGATGCAGGCTTGTTCCTAGCTATGCCCTGGGCTTCACCACCTCTTCACCCCTAAATCTTCTCAAGGAAAACCAGGACTCCTCTTTCCCACATTTCCATCAGTATATAATGCAAAGCAAATCTCATCAGGACAATCTGTCTGTGGAAACAAAGTCCAAGTTTATTTATTAACATTTTTCTTTAAAAAACTTGTTTTTAATTTTCAAGCAATCTCAAAGTTACCAAAAAAAAAAAAAAAAAGGCAACTAAAGTACAAAAAGCTTGCTTCCTTTCTGAAACACTTGAAAATAACTTGCCAAACAGAAGCCCATCACTCAGTGACATTTCAGTGTGCATTTCCTACAACAGTGACATTCTCCTCCACAACCACAACAAAACCATCAATATCAGGAAATGAACATTTAATACACGCTGCATTTGCTCCTGGACACTATTTAAATTTTACCCAGTGTCCCAATGTTGTACTTTATAGCAAAGGGAGTCAGTTCAGAATCACACAGTACTTTAAGCTGTTGTGCCTCTTGAGTGTGTGTGTGTGTGTATATGTGTGTGTTTATGCATGCTAAGTCACGTCAGTCATGTTTGACTCTTTGCGACGCTATGGACTGCAGCCTACCAGGCTCCTCTCTTCATGGGGATTCTCCAGGCAAGAATACTGGAATGAGTTGCCATTCCGTTCTCCAGGGGACCTTCCCAGTCCAGTGATCGAAACTGTGTCTCCTGCATCTCATGCATTGGCAGGTGGATTCTTTATCACTGCACCACCTGGAAAGCCCATAGCCTCCTTTATTCTAAAACATTATCCTCAGTCTTTCCCTGATATTTCTGACCTTGACGGTTTTTAAAATTACAGGCTGTTTATTTTGGATAAAGTCCCTCAATCTGGTTTTGTCTGATGCTTCCTCTGATTAAATTCAGGTTGTGGATTTCTGGCAGAAAATCATGGAAAAGTGATGCTACATCCTTTCCCTTGAATGTTATCAGGTGATCCATGATTCCATGATTTTGAACTGTCCTTTTGATGGTTATGTTCACTTTTTTCCCTGGCTTGTGTGTGGTGTGTGTGTGTGTGTGTGTGTGTGTGGTGTTCAAATCCCCACAAGTCCACGAAGATTGGCCTGTCTAACCCAAAGACAGGCTGAGCAAGTGAGGGCCCAGGAGTATCTGTTTGTATTTGGTTGGCCAAAAAGTTCATTCAGATTTTTTTCTGTTACATTGTATGGGGAAACAAACTTTTGGGCCAACTCTAGATCTTCTCTGCCGTCTATCACAAACAGTGCTCCCCTGCTCTGCCTCCCCCCTTGCAGGGAACAGTAGTGATGGCAATGAAAGCAGATTTATAGCGATGGATTTACAGAAATGAGACATACAGAAAAGGAAAGAAGAGAGATGAGATGCTTTTGTGGACAAATAACAGAATTCCTTAGGTCCTACTCACACAATTTTTCCCTGCAAGTAAGTTGCATTCACTTCCTCAAGCAAAAAAGGTCCCCCTTCACTTATTCATTCACTCAGTCTCCAAAGAAATATATGGAGAGCCTCTCTGTTAGGCATGGGGACACCAATACACAGAGAACACCACCCTGCCCCAAAGGACAGAATGGTCCCTTACAGAAATACTATACACAAACAACTACAGTGCATTATTGAGGAGAACTTAGGTCAGGTTCACAGGAAAGCAATCCAGCATAGAGACTGGCTAGCTGAACACAGTCTGGCAATGTTCTGCTGAAAGCAGATGTAAACAGATCCCAGGTCAGCCTGAAAGCAAAGGTGAGCTGCAGGAGACGACAGATTGGAGAAAGAGGGAGACGGGGACTGGGTCAGAAAGACCTTGTTAGGTTTACCAAAAGTGTTCATTACTCATCCCTTAAGCCATGAGGAACCACTGAAGGGTCTGAAGCCCAGTGGCAAAATCATGCAGATACTTTTACAACAATCTGAGGACCTATGTACAGAGAGGAAGAAGGGGAAACGGAAGGGAAGCTAAGCACACAGAATATATTGAGGAGACAATTGCAGTCACCAGCCAGACCAGAGGCTGATGAGGGTTAAGCTGGGGCAGGAACAATGAGGAGGAAACAGGGACCAGATTCCATGGAAACACAGGATGCAATATCCAAGGGATTTTGCAGGAGCATGAGAAGTAGGAGATCAAGACATATCAGAAGTGCCTGGGGGCTTCTGGATTAAGTGGATATGAGTAGGGTGCTTTTAATCAGAATCCAGACTATAACAACAATAGATGTTGCTAATGACACTTCCAGACACAAAACCAATTTCCCAAACTCTTAAATATGGTATCCTAGTGAATTTATACTCATCTGGGTTGGTAGAGGATTTCAAGGACTGTTTGCTGCTACGGTTAGATACCACAGCATGCTGAGTTTCAGCCCTGGTATTTTAATTACATTTGAGTTCCTAACATTACCTATTGCTGTGATTATTGTGGGCATAGCTGGGAGTGGTTTTACAGTAAGAGAAAGAGTGAGAGAGACATTTAAGACTTGTTCATCCTTGCCTCGCTCACTGCCACCTACCACTTACACTTCCCTAATCATTTTCAGAAATGTCGGAGTTGAAGAAGCCTATTATTGACTTAATGACACAGCACACTTCTCATACATTTTTAAGTAATATGAATTATAACCAATTTTGTTTTGAGAACTATAAGAGGTAGATCATGGCATCCAGTCCCATCACTTCATGGCAAATAGACGGGGAAGCAATGGAAAGAGTGACGACTTTATTTCATGGGTTTTCAAGATCACTGCAGATGGTGACTACAGCTATGAAATTAAAAGATGCTTGCTCCTCTGAAGAAAAGTTATGACAAGCCTAGACAACATATAAAAAGCAGAGACATTACTTTGCCAACAAAGGTCCATATAGTCAAAGCTGTGGTTTTTCCAGTAATCATGTATGAATGTGAGCTGGACCATTAAAGAAGGCTGGCTGAACGTCAAAGAACTGATGTTTTTGAACTGTGGTGTTGGAGAAGACTCTTGAGAGTCCCTTGGACTACAAGGAGATCAAACCAGTCCATTCTGAAGGAGATCAATACTGAATATTCATTGGAAGGCCTGATACTGAAGCTGAAGCTCCAATACTCTGGCCACCTGATGTGAAGAACTGACTCATTAGAAAAGACCCTGATGGTGAAAGATTGAAGTTTGAAGGCAGGAAAAGAAGGGGATGATAGAGAATGAGATGGTTGGATGGCATCGCTGACTCAATGGACATGAGTTTGAGCAAGCTCCAGGAGATGGGTGATGATGGACAGGAAAACCTAGTGTGCTGGAGTCCATTGGGTCATAAAGAGTTGGACACGACTAAGTGACTGAACCACAACAACAACAGGAGAAAAAGTGAAAACACCATACAATGTTCAAAAGCTAAGTTTAGGAACTGTACATTTACACAGTGAAAGATGAAAACTCAATGTTTGGCTGAAATCTAGAGGCAATTATGGTTCTTCTCCTCTCCCAATGTTTTGTTTGTCCGGCTAATGTAAAGCAAACACCTCTGCTATATCTTAAACTACTTCTCTCTATACTCCCAATAAGTAAATATTCAGGTCTGAGGTAAGAGATGGGGACTTTCCAAGTACAAATCCATCCAATGAGTCAAAATAATTGCACAGACCTTTTACACACACAGTTTTTGATTTAAAAACAAAAAACCCAACAGTATCATAGCTTTTCTGTAGGAAGTCTCAGCCCTTTTTCCTTCACTTAGTTCTTCCTTTTGTCTATATTCTTTGGTGCACAGTATTGGGTCACCCTCAGCCACACTTTGCCATCACTCACCTTGGTGAGAAGCATTTGAGTTTTCTGGGCAACACAGTGAAGTATATATAATCAGCAGTGGACCTTGATTCATATAAACCTGAGCTGATCTGGTGCCTCCACACTACACCCTGTCCACCCTAAACTAAGTCACTTGAGCACTCTTAAGCCTCTGTTTTCCTAAGCACAGTGATGATAATGATAAGCTCACCTAAGAAGATTTATGTGAATATTAAATCACAATGCATGAAATAAAGATTCTCTCCTTGCCAAACTTTGGGCAGGCTCCCCTGAGCCCTCTGCTTCCATCTCTGTCCTCACAGAACCCAGTTTTAATAAGAATTCTGCTAAATTAGTTCAGAAAGAATTCTTAATATCTGATCAAATTCCTCATCCTCCAGTTGAACCATGATCACCCTGGCCTGCCTTAAGCCAGAATCCTGTCAATGCTTGCTTAGTTTAGCAAGAATCCCACATTCTTAGTTTTCCCACTTAGTGACTTTCCTTCTACTGTCCATTCCCCAGCCCTGATGCACACGTGCATGCTAAGTCATGTAGACTCTTTGAGAACCCATGTACCGCAGCCTGCCATGCTCCTCTGTCCGTGGGATTTTCCTTGCAAAAATACGGGAGTGTGTTGCCATGTCCTTCTCCAGGGGATACTCCTGACCTGGGAATCGAACCCATGTTTCCGGCATTGCAAGCATGTCCTTTACCCTCTGAGCCACCTGAGAAGTTCCCCCAATCCTGTTCCTCAGCTATAAATCTCCACTGTCCCTTGTTGCATTTGGTTGGAATTGAGCCTACTTCTATACTAAGGCCTATTTTCCCCCTACTGCAATGGTTCGCTTCAGTTGTGTCCGACTCTGTGCGACCCCATAGACGGCAGCCCACCAGGCTCCCAGGTCCCTGGAATTCTGCAGGCAAGAACACTGGAGTGGGTTGCCATTTCCTTCTCCAATGCATGAAAGTGAAAAGTGAAAGGGAAGTCACTCACTCGTGTCCAACTCTTCACGACCCCATGGACTGCAGCCTACTAGGCTCCTCCACCCATGGGATTTGCCAGGCAAGAGTACTGGAGTGGGGTGCCATCGCCTTCTCCCCTATACTAAGGCCTATTTCCCCCCTATTGCAATGGTTCCTGAATAAAATTAGTTTCACAGCTTTAACTACCATCTAGTTCTGGTTTTACTGTGAAATGGGTGAAAGACTCTAACATTGTTCCTAGTGTAAACAAATTCCAAAATGTTATAAAATGACCCTTGTAAAATACTTACATATTAAAGATGCACTTAATTCCATGAGAAAACCAACAGAACAGAAATATTGTTTCAAAGGATTATAGGAGAAGATAAATATTTATATATAGTCACTGAAAGAAAGAATGCTGAAATTAGGTTGTTAAAGTAGATACAAACTTTGTTTAATGTCTTGCAGGGCATCAAAATTATACTTTTGGATTGTCTTTTCTAATGGAAAAGAATCATTTGCATTGCACCATTTTCTGTAGGTATTCATCTACCCTTATGCTGCTGCTCCTGCGGCTAAGTCGCTTCAGTCATGTCCAACTCTGTGCGACCCCATAGACAGAAGCTCACCAGGCTCCCCTGTCCCTGGGATTCTCCAGGCAAGAATACTGGAGTGGGCTGCCATTTCCTTCTCCAATGCATGAAAGTGAAAAGTAAAAGTGAAGTCGCTCAGTCGTGTCCGACTCTTAGCGACCCCATGGACTGGAGCCTACCAGGATCCTCCGTCCATGGGATTTTCCAGGCAAAAGTACTGGGGTGGGGTGCCATTGCCTTCCCCATCTACCCTTATAGACTTGTAAAATATTTTAATCAACAGTAAACAGTAAATCTAAGAAAAGCAAAGAAAGGCACACAGGCCTAGAGAATTAGATAATCCTTGGATCAGATCAGATCAGATCAGATCAGTCGCTCAGTCGTGTCCGACTCTTTGCGACCCCATGAACTGCAGCACGCCAGGCCTTCCTGTCCATCACCAGCTCCCGGAGGTCACCCAGACTCGCATCCATCGAGTCAGTGATGCCATCCAGCCATCTCATCCTCTGTCGTCCCCTTCTCCTCCTGCCCTCAATCCCTCCCAGCATCAGAGTCTTCTCCAATGAGTCAGCTCTTCGCATGAGGTGGCCAAAATACTGGAGTTTCAGCTTTAGCATCATTCGTTCTAAAGAAATTCCAGGATTGATCTCCATCAGAATGGACCGGTTGGATCTTCTTGCAGTCCAAGGGACTCTCAAGAGTCTTCTCCAACACCACAGTTCAAAAGCATCAATTCTTCGGCGCTCAGCCTTCTTCACAGTCCAGCTCTCACATCCATACATGACCACAGGAAAGACCATAGCCTTGACTAGGCGAACCTTTGTTGGTAAAGTAATGTCTCTGCTTTTGAATATGCTATCTAGGTTGGTCATAACTTTCCTTCCAAGGAGCAAGCGTCTTTTAATTTCATGGCTGCAGTCACCATCTGCAGTGATTTTGGAGCCCAGAAAAACAAAGTCTGACACTGTTTCCACTGTTTCCCCATCTATTTCCCATGCAGTGATGGGACCAGATGCCATGATCTTCGTTTTCTGAATGTTGAGCTTTAAGCCAACCTTTTCACTTTCCACTTTCACCTTCATCAAGAGGCTTTTTAGCCCCTCTTCACTTTCTGCCATAAGAGTGGTGTCATCTGCATATCTGAGGTTATTGATATTTCTCCCGGCAATCTTGATTCCAACTTGTGTTTCTTCCAGTCCAGCATTTCTCATGATGTACTCTGCATATAAGTTAAATAAACATGGTGACAATATGCAGCCTTGACGTACTCCTTTTCCTATTCGGAACCAGTCTGTTGTTCCATGACCAGTTCTAACTGTTGCTTCCTGACCTGCATACAGATTTCTTAAGAGGCAGATCAGGTGGTCTGGTATTCCCATCTCTTTCAGAATTTTCCATAGTTTATTGTGATCCACACAGTCAAAGGCTTTGGCATAGTCAATAAAGCAGAAATAGATGTTTTTCTGGAACTCTCTTGCTTTTTCCATGATCCAGCGGATGTTGGCAATTTGATCTCTGGTTCCTCTGCCTTTTCTAAAACCAGCTTGAACATCAGGAAGTTCACGGTTCACATATTGCTGCAGCCTGGCTTGGAGAATTTTGAGCATTACTTTACTAGCGTGTGAGATGAGTGCAATTGTTCGGTAGTTTGAGCACTCCTTGGCATTGCCTTTCTTTGGGATTGGGATGAAAACTGACCTTTTCCAATCTTGTGGCCACTGCTGAGTTTTCCAAATTTGCTGGCATATTGAGTGCAGCACTTTCACAGCATCATCTTTCAGGACTTGGAATAGCTCCACTGGAATTCCATCACCTCCACTAGCTTTGTTCGTAGTGATGCTTTCTAAGGCCCATTTGACTTCACATTCCAAGATGTGAGGATTATATAATTCGGTATGACTTTGAAAAGACACAGAATCATCCTTTTGCCTGTTTCCAAGTTTCAGGTATATATACATATTCAGGTATGTATACATATATATATACATATATATGCTATGCTATGCTATGCTAAGTCACTTCAGTCGTGTCCGACTCTGTGTGACCCCATAGACGGCAGCCCACCAGGCTTCCCCGTCCCTGGGATTCTCCAGGCAAGAACACTGGAGTGGGTTGCCATTTCCTCCTCCAGTGCATGAAAGTGAAAAGAGAAAGTGAAGTCACTCAGTCATGTCCGACTCTTAGCGACCCTGTCCGACTCTTAGCGACCCCTGGTAGGACTGCAGCCTACCAGGCTCCTCCATCCGTGGGATTTTCCAGGCAAGAGTACTGGAATGGGGTGCCACCGCCTTCTCTGATATATATACATATATAATTTCTTTTTCTTTTTTTTGTTCAGTCACTCAGTCCTGTCTGACTCTTTGCAACCCCATGGACTGCAGCACGCCAGGGGTCTGCAGAGTATATACATATATATGCATATACCTTCTACACTAGAACATCACAAGTGTTCAGTGTATTAGCCAGAAACTATTTTGAGAAAACTATATAGGAAATCCTATAGGACTCAAGTGCTGGAGAAGTCTCCTGAAAGTCCTTTGGATAGCAAGGGGATCAAACCGGTCAATCTTATGGGAGATCAACCCTGAATATCCACTGGAAGGACTGATGGTGAAGTTGAAGCTCCAGTATTTTGGTCATCTAATGCGTACAGACAACTCATTGGAAAAGTCCTTGATGCTAGGAAAGATCGAGGGCAGAAGAAAGAGGGCATCAGAGGATGAGATGGCTGGATGGCATCACCGAAGTAATGGACATGAACTTGGGCAAACTTTGGGAGGTGGTGAGGGACAGGGAGTCTTGGCGTGCTGCAGGCCATGGGGTTGCAAAGAGTTGGAGAGGGCGACTGAACTACAGAAGACGTAATAAGAGGAAAGTTCACAGCATCAAATGATTTCATCAAACAAGAAACAAAGGGAGAATTAAAATGACTGCATCATGTTAAGAAGGAATATTTGTCTAAATCTGATAATATAATCCTAAGACAGAATGGTATAGACTGAAGACAGGGATTTTCATGAAAAAGAAACAAACTGGGTAGAAATATAAAATTAGTCATACTCTAACCATAATGAACAGAGTAGAATGTCTGCAAAATGTATAGCCAACTGAATTTTATTTAACCTACTATATATTATATATTAAAACAAGACTCAAGGGAAACTCAAGATGCTTTTTTATAATCTTTTATAGTATAAAATTTCTTAATTTCATTTCTTCTTTCTCGTTCTATCCCTTTGAATAGCAATGCTTAAAATACTTGATGCTCGAAATAGGAAGATTCGATTCAGTTATCAAAGATTAAAAAGTTGAAGGGTGATTCATGCTGATGTATGGCAGAAACCAACATAATATAGTAAAGCAATTATCCTCCAATTAAAAATAAATACCAGAATACTTCTTATTCTAAAAACCCTATAATTAAACTTTAACAAAAATTATTATGAAGGGGAAAAAAAAAAAAGAAAGTTGAAGGAAGGTTCAAGCTCAGCTTTGAATCAATATTTGAGGAATATGTCTTCCCTGGTGGCTCAGATGATAAAGAATCCTCCTGCAATGCAGCAGACCCAGGTTCAATCCCTGGGTTTGGAAGGGGAGAGCCCCTGAAGAAGGAAGTGGCCACTCACTCCAGTATTCTTGCCTGGATAATCCCATGGACAGAGGAGCCTGATGAGTTACAGCCCAGTGGGTCACAAAGAGTTGGACATGATTGAGTGACTAACACTTGAGGAATACATAGGGTAAAAGTAATGGCTATAAAAGATATCTGTAAGACAGTCTCATTTGGTAGCACAGGTTCACCAACAGGGTTATGAACAGCATGTTTGTGAAAATAGAGTTGGAATCTGCACATCCATTTACCAGTGATTTTCCTGTAGGCAGCCCACATCACCTCTCTGAACATCAACTGTCTCATCAACATGGCCAATAATACACATTCATTAAGACTCCTTTGAGCATTAAATGAGCTCACGTGATACAAACTCCAGTCTAGTCCTTGACACATGGTAGACACCAGAGAATAAGTACTACCTTTTTATGCCCCCAGGGTCATTTTTTTGGAGGAGGGATGTATAAATACATGAAAAGCAGTAAAGGACTTTTGAACTGTATTCTAAATAACCTAGAAAGTAAGGAGATTTATTTTTTTATTTTTATTTTCCCTTCCTATCTCTAGGACTTTCAAGTTTCTTTCACAGGAAAATTCAATCTATATATTAATTTTAAAGTTTTTAATTAACCATGACACACTCTTTCTTCTGAAGCTCTGTTTGCTGCTTAATTCAAGTAACAGGGTAAGAAAACTCAGATGGCAACCAAAAAGGGACTGATTTCACCAACCTTGTTTATCTTCCTGCTTTGTTTCCATTATTTTATTTACCTCGTGACATATGATTCCTGGACCCTTGAAACAAATGAAAACTTTTCTAAGTAAGGAAGCCAAAAGGGGAAAAGTTTCTTCCCCCAGGGAAACAAGAAAGAAGGGCAAGAGATCAGAAGACAGCACGGGCTCTGGTGTATCGCTGCTATTGTCCCATCACGGCTTTCCAGCCTCACGTTCACCCATAAATCCCTCCTGGAAAATGACAGAAAGGATGATCTTAACGGAGGCACACTGATACTTCTTGGACTCAGTCCCCCGAAAAATGTGACAAACAGATCTGTGCCCTCTGTGTGTGTCCCTTGATCACCACCTCCATCCTCAGCCCAGAGGCACAGGTGAGGGGCTTCCTTCAAGAGTTCTTATCCCATTCCTGGGCTCCTTCCTGGGAAGCATCACACTCAGCTTAAGATTCTGACCTCCTAAGAGAATCATCCCCACCTTGCAAGCATATTCTAACCCAGTACCGATCTGAGATACATTGGATCACTAGAGAGAGCTGGTCCAAACACAGCTTCATTAATGCTGATACTTAATGTGTCAAGGAGCAGCCCCCTCACAAATATCCTCACCAATCCAACAACTGCTGGCCAGACATGTGCCCCTGAGACTCTCCAGCCTGGACATCACATTCTGCCACTTTGCTGCACAGAACTCCTCAGTCCCCAGCTGGTTTATTCCCTCCCATCTGCAACCCAACTCCATCCAAGAAGCACATCCATCCAGGTTCAGGCTCCTCCTCCATCTGCCCTGACTCGATGTCATTACCCACCCGGGCTCTGCCAGGACAGGACAAGGAGGGCTGGGAGCACACCCTTGATTCAACTCACTGAGCAAACTCCTGAGGGGGAAGAAGGGTGGGAGGAAAATTATTTTCTTCCAAGACTTGGGGAAATGGAGCGTCAGGCAATTTTGATCTAAATGTCACAATGTGCCAGCCCATCATATCCTCTACTTCCAACCTAGTGCAGGTAGAGAGGGAACCCAAGTACTCTGACTGTAAGCCACTCTGACAGTGTGTGGGAAAAGAGGAAAGACTGAACTTTTTATCTTTTCCTTCCAGTAGACAGACATTCACCATCCTTTTGGACAAGGCATGGCACTGTGCTATACATAAAAGGAATAAGCTGAGTGACTTTGCTTCCACAGAGGCCAGAAACCCTATTATCTGAAGTTTCTTGTAGTACCATTACTCCAACATCTTGAGCAGATTTTCATACGTCCTTTAAAGGACCCATTTCCTCTAAAATTCTCAATCTTCAATTTGCTGTGACTTCCCCAGTGGTGCTAGTGGTAAAGAACCTGCCTACCAGTGCAGAGACATAAGAGACACGGGTTCGATCCCTAGGTTGGGAAGATCCTCTGAAGGAGGGCATGGCAATCCACTCCAGTATTCCTGTCTGGAGAATCTCATGGACAGAGGAGCCTGATGGGCTACAGTCCATGGGGTCGCACAGAGTCAAACACGACTGAAGCGACTAAGCAGGAGCAATGGCAAAATGGGGAAAATTTTAACTCCCACTGCAGGTACTGGCATAAACTCTTTTTCCCCTAGGGTTGATGTGAAGATTAAATATTTAAAATATGCAAATTATCTGACCCAAAAGAGTATTCCAAAAATTGATCATTCTCTCTTTTCCCTGCATTTATGTGAGATATGCCAATTAACTGCAAAAGGGTAGAGGAACTGACTTAGTGGCAAATGTTCAGGCTTCTGGGAAGACTACAGCTCCAGCTCTGCCATTTCCACTGCAAAATGTAATAACCTCTGCTTTGAAGGGAGTTATGCATCATAATGAGCTGATACAGGACTGCGTAGAACATCAGATGGCATATGCTCACTTAGAACTGAGGCCCTTTGTCTTGCACACAGCAGGGTTCCTCTGTCTAAACTCTGAACCAATAAGACCTGAAAAGCAACACGCAGCCCAGGATCAGGGGGGACATTCCTGGATGGAATCAGCATCAGCATGCTGTCCATTTATCACAAAGTACTGTGCAAACTACGAAGCCACTGGAATTATTAAAAAAAAAAAAAAGTCAGCTTCACTTAGCAGTCAATTCATCAATTTGTCCTTAGGGAGCACAGACCTAGTTTGTTTGTTAGGTTGTTTTCCTTTTCTTCTGCCAGTTTCTTTGAGAAATGGGGCTTCCCTGGTGGCTCAGCTGGTAAAGATTCTGCCTGCAATGTGGTAGACTTGGGGACCTGGGTTCAATTCCATTGAGAAATAATTGACAATTTAAGGTGTACAGCATAATGGTTTGACTTATATACATCATGTAGTAAGTTTAGTGAACAACCATCATCTCATATAAGATACACAATTAAAGAAATAGAAAAAAATTGCTTTCCTTGTAATGAGAACTCAGGATTTATTCTCTTAACCTTCGTATATAACATATGGTGGTGTGAATTGTATATAACATATGGTGGTATGAATTACGTTTACCATGTTGTACACTACATCCCTAGTACTTCCTTATGCTTCATTGAAAGTGAAAGTCGCTCAGTCATGTTAGACTCTTTGCAACCCCATGGACTCAAGGGAAGCCCAAGAATACTGGAGTGGGTAGCCTATCCTTTCTCCAGTGGATCTTTCCAACCCAGGAATCAAACTGGGGTCTCCTGCATTGCAAGCAGATTCTTTACCAACTGAGCTATCAGAGACGTCCTTACTTCCTTACTTAAGTACTTACTTATCTAAAAACTGGAAGTTTGTACCTTCTGACTGCCTTCATCCAATTCCCACTTCCCCCATGCCTCACCTTTGGTAACCACAAAGCTGATCTCTTTTTTTGTGTATGAATTTGCTTGTTTTTGACGTATAATTGATCTACAATACTATGCTAGTTCTTGTTATACAAAATAGTGATTTGATATTTCTGTACATTTCAAAATTATCACCACAAATCTATTACTATTGATAGTAAATCTATTTAATCTGTCACCATACCAAGATATAATTATTGACTGCATTCCCCGTATTATACATTTCATACCCCTGACTCACTTATTTTGCAACTGAAAATTTGTACCTCTTAATCTCCCTCACCTATTTCTCTCCTGCCTCCATCCCCTCTGGGAACCACCTGTTCATTCTCTGTATCTATGACTTTGTTTCTATCTTGCTATATTTGCTCATTTGTTTGTGTTTTTTAGATTCCACAGTTAGTGAAACTATGTAGTATTTGTCTTTTTCTGTGTAACTTATTTCACTTAGCATAAATACCCTCTAAGACCATTTATGTTGTAGCAAATGGCAAGATTTTATACTTTTTAATGGCTGAGTAATATTCCGTGTGTGTGTGTGTGTGTGTGTGTGTGTGTGTGTGTGTGTGTGTGTGTGTGTGTATAGTAGTTCTGTTTTTAATATTTTGAGAAATCTCCATACTGTTTTCCATAATGGCTGTACCAATGTACATTTCAACCAGTGTACATGAGGGGGTCCTTTTCTCCACATGCTCACCAACACTTCTCATTTGTCTCTTTTTATAACAGCCATTCCAACAGGTACGAGGTGATATCTCACTGTGGTTTTGGTTTGCATTTCCCTACTCTTTCCTGGAGCATCCCCATGGACAGACGAGCCTGGCAGGCTACAGTTCAGGGGTCACAAAGACTCAGACATTGACTGAGCGACTAAGCACATCACAATGATTAGTAATGTTGAGCATCTTTTCATGTGCCTGCATGTCCTCTTTGGAAAAATGTCTATTAAAATCCTCTGCTCATTTTTTAAACACAGACCTATTTGTGATTTTTTTTAATGTATTCTCTTTTCCTAAAATTTTGTAAAATCACTTCAGGAGATAAATATTAATTACAAAGGATTTTAACTGAAATAATTTTAAAAGCCCACAACATTTTTCACTATAAATGAAATAGCTACATCAAAGGTAAAATCTCCATCTGAAAAGCCCCCAATTTCACATAAATATGGAAAAGAGTTCAAAGAGGATAGGAGAGAACACAAAATCATCCTTTTCAATTACAGGGACATTTGATTAATTTTGCTTGAAAAGATCAAGGAAGATCAAATTTTCACCTTTTAGGGGTAACACTCAGGCTGTTGACTACTGTTTTATCTTGTACCTCCAAATGCATCTCCTTGTCAAGGAAGAAGTAAGATTTAAACCACTTTACAAATGGCAAAGTCCTCCTCCTTTAGGACAGAGGACAAAAATCTATGCACAACATGTGCATCTGGTAAAATTTTCAAGGCAAAAATCCTAAGAATTTTATGAACACTTAGGAGGAGACTGATAGCTTTGTCTTACTTTGGTCCAAAACTTTGATTCTCAGAACTGAAACATTCACCATCATCTAATCCAGACTGCTTTCATACTTAATTTTAGCTGTAGAAGCCTTATCCAAAGGAAACCCTTCAGCAGCCCTAATCTGTGAGGAAGCTGGAAGAGTGCTTATCCAGGAAGAAGTGGGAGGCCAGAGCCTGGCTCACTCTCCCCGCCCCCACACACTCCCTCTTCAGGGACCTCTAAGCTCATCTTCAGACAGTCTGGGTTCAAGGAAACATAGTTTGAAAGTAACTGATACCACATATCATATCACAGATTAATGAGGATGCTAAGGCCAAAAAAAGGACAAGTAGCTCCTACAATAGTCCCCACGATAAATGAGGGCTGGTCAAACACTCAAGGGGCTCAGAAAAGCCACTTCCTGGCCTCTGTGCAGCTACAGTGACTAAATGACCCATGTGAGCCCCAAAAAAAAGACATCAGAGGAAATCTGCTAAAGGTCATTTTTCTTATACAAGAGACAAAGGGAGAGGAGAACTGCTGGTGTTTCCCCTTCTTCTTTCTTTCTGCTAGGGCTGTGAGGTCATAGTGCCTGGTGCTACAGCAGCCCCCTTGAGACTATGAAGCATGAAAAAAAGACAAAAGGCCAACATATTCAGTATGGTTGGGCAGAAGAAAAGATCTTGGATCCCCAATGATTTCCCTCAGCTACTTGATGAATCTGAAGACACCTGGCCCTGACTTCTGGTTAAGTAAGTCATAAATGTTCTTATAGTAAGAGACTATTGGCCAGGTCTTCACCTACTGTATTCTACCTAATATAAACATGTACTACACATTAAGCAGCACCTACATTTTCCCACAAATTACCTCTAAGCTCTGCTCCCAAACTAAAGTCATGTGGAGAGTTCAAAGCAAGGAGAGAAGGTACAGTCAATTTGGAAGACAGTTTGGCATCTTCTTATAAAGCCAAACTCTTAGTCTATACCATAGAACCCAGCAACTGTGCTGGAACTATCAAAGCATAACATAATGTGGATGAATCTTAAATGCATATTTCTAAGTGAAAGGAGTCAGTGTGAAAAGGCTATAGACAGTTTGATTTCAACTACATAACATTCTGGAAAGGCAAAACTATAGGAACAGTAAAAATATCAGAAGGTGTGTAGCTGTTAGGGGTCTGGAGGATGGAGATGCAGGTAGAAGGGATGGGAGAGCAGAGTGATGAACAGAGAGAGCACAGGAGATTTTCAGGGCAGTGAAACTATTTTGTATGCTATTATAATGCTGGCTACATGACATATGCAGTTGTCAAAACCCATATAATGTACAACACAAAGAGAGAACCTTAATGTAAACTGCAGACGTTAATGGATATTAATGTATCGATACTGGTTCATTAATTTTAAAAGATGTAAGATGTTGCTAGTAGGGAAAACTGTGTGCAGAAAAGGGAAGTATATTGGAACTCTCTGTACTATCTGCTCATTTTTTCTGCTAAATCTAAAACTGTTCTAAAAAACAAAGTCTATTAATAGAAAAAAAGGAAAAAGAAAGAGGGAACTACTAGGAGAGGGGAACAATTCCCAAAATTATGTTTTTTGGTTTTTGTTTTTTTTTTCTCAAATCAGTACAGAAATTCATCCAATTTAAGGAGTGTGTGGGAAGGTTTGAATGAGCATCTTCCATCCTCACTGGTCTACAAAATACCTCTCTCCCTTCCACCAAGACCCATCTCTGAACTTGACCCTGGGTGGCTCCTCCCCTTCACCTTCACTTCACTCCAAGGAGTGCACTTTACTGCCGATCTCCTCGGTCAGCTTTCCTGGGCGTCCCTAGGGTCCTCAGCTTATTTTTACTTCTGATAATGATATCTGTGGAAAAGGAGGCATCCTTCAAATGTGTCTCCACATTAATGGAAGTAACACCCTAGTAAATAATAGATAAATTCCCTGGGGCCCTTCAGGTTGTTTACATTAGGGTTATCTCATATCCAAACACTGTCCAACCACTCCCCAACTGCAGCACCTTGAATCCCAATCAGTGTTGAGATCTAGCTTCTCTGTGGAAAGGTAAGTTAGGATTCTGAATTCAGCATGAATAGAAGAAGGTCTCATACTCCAGTCCCAAAAGTTTCCTAGATCTCTTTTTTTTTTTTTCCCCAAGTTTTCTATGGCATCTGAAAGGCTGGCTTAAAAGTTCAGTACTAAAGAGACTGAGGTTGTGGCTGGATAATTGTTTTGATGAAAAAACAAAATATCTATTTAAAAAAATCAGCTATTAGTTGGCTCAGATTTCTTCCCTATTTTTCTGCCTTTTTCATCTTTTCTGAATAAAATGCAAATGGGCACATGATCAGGAGTCCTCCCTAAAAGTGTGGACACTCTGAAATTGGCCCCAGAAGGAGGTATTTGCTGAGCAAGCATTCCCTGGGGAGCAGTCACTGTGGCCAGATCAATGAAGCTTTTGGTAATGGGGCCACCAGCTCCGGGCTGAAATGTTTGTGTAACACAACATAACTTGGGGGTGATAATGGGATTTTATCCAAATGAATCATGCCCACCAGTAGGGCATGGGTGTTTTAAATAGATCTTAGACCAAACAACAACAAGAATGAATACTAACTAACAATTCTTCCCCAAAGGTCAGGCTTTCTCACAGTTCCCAGCCGGAGCACATTGAGTTCCCTCTGCCTGGAGTGGCTTCCCCTTTCAGCCCAAGTCAAGCCTCAGTACCATCCTCACCCCCAATCTCTGTCATACTCACACATTTTTCAGGATACAGCAGGAATGTTCCTCCTTTGGGAAAACCTGGAAGTTACCCAAAGTGGTTATTCAATTCTTCCTCTCTGCCCTCTATTCTCTGCATGTGTCTCCTTTCTCAAGGACTGTTAGCAAATCTTTGTCTTCACTTGCCAGAGGGTTCCAAAGGCATGGCATTCCTCTTAGTTCTCTTTCTAGCTCCAGCCACATGACAGTATGCTGCCCATAGTAGGTTATCAGCAGATGCCTACTCAAAACACAGATCACAGAAGAAATGAACACGCAGTATCCTGCATACAGTGGCTGTAAAAAAAAAAGCCTCTAAACAGAATCTCTTTCAGCAAGAAATATTTTTTCAGCTTGACAAAATATTAACATGCATTTTGTGCATCATTTAGCATAAAAATAAGCTCACAGAGTTTAACTCTGGG